>CM076454.1:742500-10742500 GCA_038419695.1 Scomberomorus guttatus
AAAATATCAGTTGAATTAAAAACTCATGAAGTCTGTGCAACATCTGCATAGTAATGCACTGCTGTGTTTATGAGCCCAATCGTGTTCATCCAGTGAATAACACAATCTGCTGGTTGTGTCACCAGAGGTTCCTCAGGGTCCTGCATTCCCTAACAACCAGACAGTGTGTAGACACACGATGTCAACATCAGTTGATGCTAGTCAGTCAAATCTTAGTCTCTACTAGGGCTGCAACTAATGATTCTTTTCATTATCAATTAATCTGCTGATTATTTTCCTTTTGCTTGATCTATAAAATATCAGAAAACATCACAATTTCCTACAGCCTGAGGTTATCAAATATCTTGTTTTGTCTGACCAGCTGTCTACAACCCAAATATATACTCATTTTGAAAATGCAGCAAATTCTCACATTTTGAAGCTGGAACTATCAAATGTTTGGCATTTTTGCTTGACAACCGACTTTTAAACTGACAACTAATCGATTATCAAAACAGTTGCCAATTAATAGTCACTTAATTTTTTCAATTAAGTGACTAATGGTTGCAGCTCTACTGTACTGTACCTGCCAGTGCTTAAAAGCTGTAAAAGGATGAAATTCAAGTTAATCACAGGACCTCTACCACCTGCTGCTGTTTGATTATCAGCTGATAGAGATTCAGCTACAGACCTACCGCCTCATATGACCTACTGCCTTGACTCCATTTTAGCAAGATGCCAGCAAGGCCAAATGAAAAAGAGTCCATCACACTAGTCCTTGTCTGAGACATAATTAGACGAACCCTTTTTATCATAATATAGGCAACAGAACTTAGCTCCCAGGCTAAAAGGGACATAGATAAATTATTACAAATATTAGGACAAGGAAATTGGAAATGTGGAAAATAAAAGGGAACACTAAAGGCCAAATCAGAGGATATAATATTGTACATGCAATTTTAATTCACTGAAGCAATTGATTTGAGGGAAAGGAACAGGATAAAATCAGTGAACTTATTTAACTGTAGTATATTTATAGATTTATTAATGTCACTTGCTTATGGAGATGCAGTCCAAGCTTCTTACAGCACCTACAGCTAGGCTTTGGTCACTGATGGATGGTCAGATGGCCAGCAGCCTGGAAATAACACACAGTGTTGTGCAGGGTTGCATAGAATTCTTCTGTCAGTCATGTAATACCACTGAAATGCATTAAAGTTTGCTTTTCTCCACTTAGATCCCTCTACCCACGATGGGGAGGAGTATAAATCTGAAGGTATTTATTGGAAACCAGATTTGTCAGATGAATTCAAAATTTCAGTTGGAAAGTCGTATTTTGCTTGTGCACATTTTGCTGGACATTATCACACTTGTGCATGAAAGCTCTTTTGTTTATCAGTTGCATTTCTCATTATAGTATGTTTTTCTTTTTGAGTTTGTGCTGTTTTGTTGTATCAACCCTGATTGGAGATATCTCTGGAATATCTTCTTGATGGTGCTTATAAAAATGAGCCTAATCCTTCATTTGAATCAGTTTGACCAGTCAAACAGAAGGAGGAGCCTAGTGACTTGCCTTTGAGTAAGCTTTGTAGTTTGATCTGTCTCTGGAATAATTCTGCTGACGATTCAGGGCAGCTGTGGTGTAATGGCTGCACGATGTCAACAAAAGTGCAAATGTTGGGTTCACAACACCAGTATCTGCATAATTATCTCAGCTCTTGGAAAAATTGGGTTTCACTATCAGTCTCAGGCCTAGTTTCACAACAATAAAGTGGCAGCCGTGGCTGATAACGGCTTGGTGGTGTGTGTTCTCCTGTTTGCACTGGCACACACTGCTGGGCTGGTGTGTTGATCCTGATGTGGATGTGTTATGAATATTCAGCCTTCTCTCCCTGTTTTCTGTTTTCTGAGTCTCTGGATAGAATGCACAGACTCAGTCCCTATAATATTATACAGGTACCCTGCCTAATGTAAGAGAAACATGTAGTTACAACAGAATGAATAGAATGTTGCTTTATGACTGTTATATAATAAATTAAGACTAAAATAAGTGTGGATAAAATACAATACTGATGACAGTAAGATATGATTTTTAAATATTATATGTACTATATAGAGGGACAACCCACATCGCTTATAATTTCTAAACTACTCTACCTTTCAGTCTTCTGCTGCTGTGCTACTCTATTGTCACACTAGAGGCCTAAATCTTTTTATACCAAATGTCTGCCATCCCTTTCCAGTTTTTGTATGTTCCAACACAATATTGCTGTACAGTGTGAATTTGGCTAATAATTTAAATTTGTGGAGCATTTTCTCCAGCTGGCATACCCTGAGCATAGTGAATACCATTAAACAAAGGATTAGAAATTGACCAGTTGTTATATGGCTGATGATTTTGTATTAGTATTTTGTGACTCACTGCTTTATTTGTAAGTCAGGAACATAGATTTTAGTTGTAAAATATTGCCACTTTTTTCATCTAATTGTGCAGCCCGGCTGTAGTTGAGTAATCTAATATTTCTGGGATATGTTTGGAAACCTTGGTGCTTCTGTTGTTTTATGCCAACATGTTTCCTTTCAGCAGCAGCTGTTTATGCAGTAGTCAGGGAGTTAGGATTGACAGCAGTGGTTGCATGTCTTTAACTTTTGTTCACTTTTCTGCTGTGTCCCTGGAACGTTTCATCTGCTTGCTGTGCATAAGCTATTTTCATCTTATTTGAGCTTTAGAGGTCACTTTGATTAAAAATGTTTTTTTATTAACAAACAATGCAATATCTACCATGTATATTATTTATGGTAATCATCTTTTTCTTATGCATCTGCATAATGTCAGCAGCCATACAGCATAAACCCTCCCAGCTCCAGCCCTGAAATCAAAGCTTCACCAAACCTTCAGATTTTCATGTTCCCTGCTGCTGTCTTTGCAGACATGTACAACCCAGGTGCCAAAGATGTGGTTGATATCCCTCCTCCACCGATGCAGATGATTGCTCCGCCTCCAATTGCTCCACCTGCTACTCCCTCTATTGATGAGCTTATCCAACAGAGCCAATGGAATCTGCAGCAGCAGGAGCAGCATATGCATACACTCAGACAGGTACCAAGCAAAAAGAAACCAATAAATAAATCTGGAACAGAGGATATCCTCCCCTCGGATGATTTATTCATCCTTTTTGTTAGTTTTTTCTTTTTTACTGCTGGGGAGTCCACTGAATGTCTGAGTAGCCAGCCAGAAAGGAAAAGTAAGTCAGCGAAGGGATTTTTTGTGGTAGCAAGACTAATTCTTTCTGAGGTATTTTTTTACCAAATGAATAAACCCAGCTGTATGTGCTATATTTAACTCTAATTGATTTAATTAAATTACAATACATACAGAATAGTAATCCTGTAACATGGATCAGAAGTTATGCAGGGGAAATAAATGCCTGTGAATACACCCTCACTTAAAGTCTGTTGTATCTATCCCTGTTACTTCCTGTTAACTCCTGTTACAATTCAGGGAACAACATGAGAACTGGGGCAGAATGGTTGATAGTGTTTTCTAAAGGGTCATTCCAAGCCAACTCACCTATAATTCAGAACTTTTCCCAGTTCATGTCATGGATTCCATTATCATGGAAAAAAATAATGTAAAAACTTCAACCCAATCCTGTTAAAAATAGGCAATTGGTGAGGCTTAGAATACATGCACAAAGAATTGCAAAAATGATGAAATATAGCTCAGAGGGCCAAACTTGAAGAATTCATAACTAAAAAAGTATTTGGAGTAGAGCTATGGGATTTTGCAAGGTCCCATGAATTTAATAGAAGTTTTTACATGAATTTTTTCCAAAAAATCCAAGACATGAACTGGGAGGTCCTAGGTGAGTTGGTATAGAATGACCACGATGCATTTCTCTTTGCCTTTCTCAATGTAGGAACAAGTGACTGCAGCCATAGCTCTGGCTATGGAGCAGCAGACCCAAAAACTGCTGCTGGAAACTCAGTTGGACATCACTGAGTTTGACAACCTGCTGCAGCCCATTATAGACACCTGCACCAAAGATGCCATCTCTGTAAGCCTGACATAAATGAGATTCTTTTAGGGTTGCTTATGTGCGCCTAAAATAATTGAAGAAAAGCTTTACATCTCAGTCATGTGTTTTTCTTTCTCTCAGGCTGGTAAGAACTGGATGTTCAACAATGCCAAGACTCCGCAGCACTGTGAACTGATGACATCACATCTTCGCAACCGCATCACTGCTGATGGAGCACATTTTGAGCTCCGCCTACATCTAATCTATTTAACCAATGACGTTCTCCATCACTGGTACACAAGCCAAAATAACACCTAATAAACACATCTGGATCACTTTATTTCCTACACTCAGTTGATTAGAGGAGTAATGTAATCAGCCTGTTTAGGTAGTGTTTCCTGCAATAACATGAACTCTGATTAGAGGAAAACATACCTATACAAGAATAAAAACCATGTACTGTGTTTGTATAGTGGTATCTAACATTGAACAAACATAGCTTTTGGCTGTTTGCTGGTTGCAGCTCTGGTCCAATTATGAAATCTTGTATAAAGTAGTTCATTTGGGCATTAAAAAAGGATTTATAATGTAGGCAGATTTAGTGAGAAGACAATTGTTGGGCAGCATTCCGTGTATTCCTCTTGTAATGCGATGTGTGTTGTAATGTATCCTCCTAGCCAGCGGAAACAGCAGAAGGATTTGTTGGCAGCGCTGCAGAAAGTTGTGGTCCCCATCTACTGCACCAGTTTCCTGGCTGTCGAGGAGGAGAAGCAGCAGAAGATCACAAGGGTAAACACCTGCAGATTAAAAGCACACACATACTGTACTAGGATCAGACCAGTGTGGGTTTGGGTTCAAGCTGCCAAAAGACTGGATTTTGTGTCTATGTCCAATTTCAACATCTTGAACTCTTTTTCCAGCTGATAAGAGGGAACGATTATAAGAGTATTTCTTGGCAGTAAAATAAAAATCATAGTTTATTAAAACTCAACCCAGAATAATTAGAATTAAACACATTCACATGAACTTGAATGGAATTTGAGTCACCAGTATAAACGCTTCCCCTTGTCAGATAATGGTGTAGTGATGGTATGGTATAGTGTATGTCATCATGTCAGCTGCACTGACTGGAGTGTATCTTAAAGTGTCAACCACATGCTTATACAAGCAGAGAGTGCAGCAGTCTAACTCTAATACTCATTCATACAAATACATACTAAATATACAGCTTTGGTGAATAAAGTCCTCAGCAGTTTCTGCTTGTTCTGCTCTTCATTTATTGAATTGGAAAGCTAGAAAGAATCTGAGAAAGAAAGAAAGAAAGAATCTGTACCGAATGTTTTCCCTGAGTCTAAAGTTTTTCTCTGATTAGCCCATCCTTCCCTTCCTTCACAGTTGTTGCAGCTTTGGGAGAAGAATGGGTATTTTGATGAGGAGACAATTCAGCAGCTTCAGAATCCAGCACTGGGCCTCGGCCAGTACCAGGTGAGTGGAAGAAGACTTGGGGCCCTATTTTGGCGACCAGCAAAATAACAATGCTGACAGTTTTTCCTGACCTGGAAATTTGCTGCTACAAAATAATTACACCTCTCTTTTTTTACATCAGACTGGTTGGTTATAACTCAGTATATTTTTTAAGTAGGCTCATCAATCCTGTGTGCCAATGCCTCCTTCCCAACTTTATTTTTAGCTCAAGTAGTGTCTCATGTTTTATTGCTTTAATGCATCTCTTGGCAAATGCTGCTGTCACATCAATTACATTATGATGTGATCTTTTGTGAAATACAGTATAATTAAAACTGAAATAGCATTGGATTGATGCAATCATATAAACTGCTTCACAACATTTTAAATTTATTTTTATCATCTTTGTACTCTAATTAACTGTTTAAAAACCGACACCATCCACCTCTGGCTGCAGATGTGTGCACCTCCAGACAACAAAATGATTTCCTGAAGAAACATCTTTCCATTTGATGAGCTAATGTTGTTCTTCACTGCAATTGGCTCAGCAATTTCAGAGCTGTGAGACCAGAGATGGACTGGCTGAGAGTATATAATAATCACTACACCCTCTGATCTATAATCCACTTCACTCAGGTCTTTTGCACTTTGCGCTGCTGCACATACATGAACCAAAATAGCAGGTGTACTTGGAGATGGTCCATGCACCCAAGATTTACCACTTTGTGCTTGTCGCTGTGCTTGCATGATAAAAATAAGGCCCTTAGTGATTTTCATTCACTGATAACACTATCAGAGTCTCAGGTTTTACTCACCTTTGTCCTCTCAGGCGTCTCTGATAACGGAGTATGCTGCAGTGGTGCAGCCGATCCAGCTGGCCTTCCAGCAGCAGATCCAGGCTTTGAAGACTCAGCATGAAGAGTTTGTTGCCAGCCTGAAGCAGCAGCCGCAGCCGCAGCCGCAGCCGCAGCCGCAGCCGCAGCCGCAGCCGCAGCCTGCCCCTGTAGCACAGCTGGCTATCCCCACAGAGCCTGAAAAGGCCCCACCTATGACTGCACAAGCAGGTGAGAAGACACACATTTAATAAAACCAGAGGCACAGTCTGATACAGGAAACCAGATTTATTGTTAAAATGACAACAAAACCAAAATGTTATTGACCCGTACATTAATACATTCCAGTCACATTCTTACTCAATTTTAAACTTGCTAATTAAGAAAAATCATGTCACACTTGCATAGAACTACAAAATATAATTCCCACTGAACAGTTTTCTGGATGTTTTCATCTTGTCTTCTTAGCTTTGCTGTATAGGTTTGTCTGTGACCTAGGACCTGTATCATTAGTTGGTTAGCTGGCCATATTTACGCTTAACTCAGGTTTACCAGTATCACAAAGCTGGCTCACTTTAACTGGGGTAGATCACCATGGTAACCTATGGTGAAGGGTTAGTACTTACAGGGACATACTGTAAGTACTGAGTTTATAAGAGCAATAGATATTTTTATTGATCAATACAATGACTTTGCTGTTCCAGGCTCTCCATGAGACCACTCTGTGTTTGAAACAGAGCTTCTAACAGTGATAGTTTACCACACTAAATACACAATGAAGAACTGTAATAGCTGTGTTTTAATGGCACTTAGTTTCCTTCAGTGCCTCCAGGATTCCTGACAGTGTAGATACCTGTTACACTCACTGTAGCTCATGAGGTGACTTTGTGATGATAACTGCAAATACAAAATATACCCACTGTTTTCTTTTATTAGAGAATGAAATCCACACACTATTAATTATCAACAGTATTTCAATTTTAATTATAACATTTTGGTCAAGTAGATTTCATCAGGCTACTACTTCTCCTCTCAACTTTTTAAAGTGTATCCCATATACTAATAATAGTTCATCAAAAAGACAAAAATACTCACTCTATACTACTGAGCATGTTGAAAATACCAAATGTATTTAAAATGATATGTATAATAAATCCTACACAAGTTTTAAACTGTAAATCATGCAAAGATATTCCAGTAGAGCCCCAGATTAAAGATATAGTCTTGTAAATGTGCAGAATATGTCCCCTTTATGAACTCTGTCTCTTTCACATGAACATGCTCAGAGTTGGAAAGGTAAACCCAGAGTTAATAGAGCCAGTTGATACCCAGGTCTATGATACTGGTTATCCAGGGTCACCAGTGTTAAGCTCAATGAAGCCAGGTAACCCAAAGAAAGCCAGACTGAGTCAAAGTTGCTTTGTGATACAGGCCTCTGGTCTAACGCCTTGGCCACACATCCTGCGTGAGCAGCACGTGTGTCGTGGAACCTCTTGCTTTCCATTTCGGCGCCCATGTTAACACCTTAGAGCATAGGTCTCGCCTATTTTTTCCGCGTGATGCGGGCAGTTCTCAGTGCGTGTGAACCGCAGCAGTTGAGCAACGCACACACGCTGCTCAGGTAGAGGTAGCCTGTGTGGCCCAGGCGTAAATCGGGCAGGTACATGTATGTTTGTTTATGTTTTTGCTGTAATGTGTCTGTATGTGGGTTGTGTGCAGGGGATGTGAAGCCTCCCATGCCAGGTCCTCCTCCAGGGGAGTTTGATGGAGCTTCATCCAGACCTCAGGACCCCAGCAACCCCAGCGGACCCTCAGATATCCCCTCCAACAAGCCTGCGTGGTATGACCCCCAGCACATGGGTCCCTGGAACCCCAACCAGCCGGTAAAAATCTGTGTCTCTGTGTGAGTGTGTGCATACTTTCTGCAGTCCCTGTATGTAGGTGCTTTGAGATGCAGCAGTTCAGTAGGTTTGAGACAGGAAGTGGTGACAGCTTTGCTATCCATCACTTCTACCTAATGTCCCAAAGAAAATGTATTCTAAACTATAAATTGTCAAATTTACAACAATTTACTGTACATGCTGTTTACCTCACGATGAAAGATAAAAAAGTTGCCACTATGATAACTTTCCAGAGTTGTAAAATCCCTGGACACCGCAAATGTTCAGGAACATTTCCTGCATGGGGTCTGGTGTGAATAGGAGCAGAGATTGATATTCAGGGAAATCTTTACCACCAATTTCCCACCTCAAGACCTAATAACATTTCAGGGAAAATGGCGGTGTGAATGAAAGCAGTAACATTGCAGGGAATGGCACATAAAGGGTTACATCCATCTGAAGAAAGACGCTTTCACATGGAGCGAGCGAACCAATCACAAGACTCTGCTGAATAGAGGAGACAGTGCTATTTTTTGAACGTTTAAATATTTCAAATAAAATGTTCACACTTTTTTGTAAATGTTTATTCACGTAACTTTAACTGTATTGCTTTCATAAAGTCATACTGATTATTCAAAGCTCCGTCAGACGCTGAGCCACGCTCAAGCTGATTTTTCAAAATATCTATTCAATCTGACGAAACTTTGAATAATCAATATGGCTTTATGAAAGCAATACAGTTACTTAAGTGAATAAACACTAAAATAAAGAGTGTGAACCTTTTTATTTAAAATATTTAAACACAATACAAAAATAGCTATGTCTCCTCTTTTCAAGCCACGGCTCCCTTTTTAAAAGTCTGTGTGTCTGCTTCGTGCGACAATATCACAGCATCATATTCCGTTTAACATTATTATCTTTAATATCACAATCCAAATCATATCCATAATGTTAACTGCTCTTATGGAGTGCAGAGCAAAACTCTCTCTCTCTCGACCACACTCGCTATGCACATAACCTATAATTCAACATCTCTATGGTCTGCCATTACTGAAAAAACTGTTCTTATAGAGTCAATGGAGATGTTGCCACTCTATCTTAATCACTCTGCCTATAGCAATAGTCTAGCCACACCCTCAACTCTGGTCACAGCCCCGCCCCCTGTGTTTCCGTCTCCACCCCTGCCCCCTTTCCCTATTCCCACCCTCTAGTCATGTTCTGGCTGGCCCCGCCTATAGCATTGGTCCTAACCCAGCCCCCTGTGTGTGCAGCAGGCCCCTCCTCTTTGGTCCCACCCCTGTGCGTATGTGCCTGCCCTTTGTCTTAGCAGCAGTCTGTCCTGTAGTGATAGGTCTTGCCTGCCTTCAGAATCCCCTGTTCTGGGATTGTGCAGTGTATGTGTTATCTCAAGAAACAGGCAGCTCTCACGTACTTTCTGACTTTACTTTCCCCAGCCTCCTTTTGATCCAAACCAGCCTCCCCCTCCTTGTCCTCCCTGGAACAGCCATGAAGGGATGTGGAATGATCAGAGGGACCCAGGGAACTGGAGCGGAGGTCCGCCCAGAGAAGGAGGCCCCTGGAGTGGTCCAGGTGGGTCTGACCCAGCCCCCCCCTCTTGGAACTCATATGACCAGCAGCCACCATGGGGGAACCAGCCTGACCAGCCTCCCTGGGGACAGAGGGAGCCCCCATTTCCTCCACGCATGCAGGCATGTGGTTTGATTTGCTTTGCTTTTGACTTCTTTTACGATTTTTTTATTGTATTGCATTGTTCACTAGACATTTATCATCTATAATTACAGTATATCTTAGTCTGAATGTGACTTTGCTGTTCATTTACATAAATGACTGTATTGTCTAATTTTTACAGAGACCTCCCCATTTCAGAGGGCCATTCCCTCCCCATCAGCAGCCACCTCCTTTCAACCAGCCCCCCCCACCACCACACAATTTTGGACGCTTTCCGCCACGCTTCATGCAGGACGACTTTCCTCCAAGACACCACTATGACAGGCCGCCATACACCCCACACCGGTTTGATTACGCTCAGGGAGATTATCCTGGAGGTGAGTGCAGAGGCACAATGCTATTGATCAGCAACTCTGCTGTAAAGCTGCCTGTTTCTGCACCTCTAATTGCATTTAATGACTTTTCTTGCGTATTTTAACCATATTCACCACTGTTTGCTAGACATGCCAGGTCCTCCTCCTCCTCCTCCTCCCCACCACCATCCCAATCAGAGGCTCCCTCCCCCAGGTATGGGGGCTGATCATCCTCCCTGGGGTGGAGGCCAACACCCAGATTTTGGCCCACCCCCCCACGGCTTCAACGGCCATTCACCCCACATCCGTCATCGGCAGCATCCGGTCCAAGATGACCCCAGTCTGGTGCCCAATGTACCCTACTTTGACCTGCCAGCTGGTCTCATGGCTCCACTGGTCAAAGTAAGTCACCTACCTAACTCTGATCTGATGACAAGGGCATGAAAATAAATCAGAATGTTATCAGCTTGTGAAATTGCTCAGCTGACAATGTTCCTTCTTTGCTAAAAGAAAGCCAGCATGATTTAATGCCACCAGAGTAGATAAAAAACAACATTAAGACTGATCCAATACTGCCACTGTGGCTTACAGATCGGATAGGTTCCAAGACTGTGAAAGTAGTTTACAGACAGGTACACTTGGAAAAGAGAATGCATGAAGAATGACAGTAAATGGTTGAGTAGAAATAGATTATAATAATGGAGGCCGATCCAGAATGACCACAGTACTGTAGTTTTAGAGAAGTAGAAAAGACTGTTACAAAACTGAATGTTGTCTAGTAAATAGAAAATAGATCCACTAACAGACTAAAAGTCAAACCAGGTCTGCATGTCTCATGATCCTGTACTGTCTGTTGCTCAGCTTGAGGACTGTGATTATAAACCTCTGGATCCTAAAGACATCCGGCTGCCCCCTCCCATGCCACCTAGTGATCGGTTGCTAGCTGCCGTGGAAGCTTTCTACAGCCCTCCATCCCATGATCGACCTCGGAACAGGTACACACACCTCAACTCTGTCTGCAGGACAAATCTGACTGAAATTAAAAATGTGATTTGGGTAATGCATTAGAATTTTCCTATTGGTCCATAAGTGGCCATTGTTTTGTGGCAATTGAAAGAAAGAGATGAAGAGATGTAACCACTTTTCTGTCATTCAGGCATTTTTACTGTTGAGGGCTGAAAACACGAATGTGAACAGAAGTCTGATTGACATGCCAAAGGAGTTTTTAGATTTTTAGAATGTCACAAACACCAGTAGTGAGCCGGGATAAACTTGCCCACTTTTTAAGGCTGTGTGTGTCCCTCGTTCAGTAAAGCATAAGAGGATTATTGATACTGAATGTGGAATCCTGTCTTCCCCTTGTCATATGTAGGGCTGGGGTTTGATAGCAGATGCATCAAATTTGAATTCAGTTTCAAATTTTCTTATCAAATCAAAATATCAAAAATCAAAATATTGCAGAGCACACTAACCAAAAAAAACAGCTGAGTTTTATTTTGACCTTTTTGCAAGTAAAGTTTGCCTTGCATTAATGTTAATTAGGTACAGCTGATATAATCTGCCATAGGCAATGCTTGTCATGTAAACCTGTGACAGTGACAGTCAGTGGCAGTTAAAAATGAAAAGTCTGCCATATCATGTTAAGTACATTACCAATAAAAAAGAGTGAGGAGAAAAAACGATTTATTGGTGAGACATTTTATCAATTTGGAACCGGATGCAAAATGAAACTGGCTATGGGAACTCACCCTAGTCATACAATGTCTACATTTTCACAATTGGCCTTTCAACCCCTTAATTTCCTCTAGTTAAGTTCTCCACTTTGTAGTTCCAGTACTTCTATTAGCTACGCTCAATCAAGTCTGTATTTAAGGATTTAATTAACTAGTTTGAAAAAATACAGTATATCAGTTTATATGAAACTAGCACAATGAAATCATCAGGTAATTGAAGTTGTTGTGTAGCAGCAGGAGTTAAGCCATTCAGCATCTGTGTAGCACTGCTAGCTTCTGATAGAAATAGCTGTAGGATGTGGAGTTTACAGCTGGCTGTTGTTTGTTCCTTCATCAGTGAAGGCTGGGAACAGAACGGCCTGTATGAGTTCTTCAGGGCCAAGATGAGAGCCAGGAGGAAAAAGGGACAAGAGAAACGCAACAGGTGAGCCTCCTCTTCATCTGGGTCTTTGTCTCTAGATCTTGTCTCCTGTTAGGACCTGAGTAGTGCCAGGGGCCCAACGGTCTGGAAAGTGCGAGGAACCTATTGTTTTGTATTATTATTATTATTAGGGCCTGAGCACTGAACAGTACTATTGTATTTGAAGGAATTATTTATTTTTTTTTGTCTGAAAGAATTGCATTTTTGAGTGCCTAAACATGCTCGAACACTTATGAAACTTTGCACGTATCAGAAGTGGAAAAAGTGAAGAAGTGAAAAATTTTATATTTTATGGGTCTTGGGCATGGGTGTGGCAAAATGGCTCGAGGGCACCCCCTAGAGATTTCGTTCATCAACATCAAACTAAATTTGATGTTGATGTTGATCAACATCAAACTAAATTTGATGTTGATGAACGAAATTTGGTAGGCACATGTGTCATGTCCAGACGCACAAAAAAGCCTCTTGGAGCCATATCCTAAGTCCAACAGAAAGTCGGCTCATGCTTCATAAGGGTCCCAACCTGAACACATCTATGTGTCAATATTGAGTCATAGTCATAGCGCCACCTAATGACAACAGGAAGTCTGCCTCATGTGACAAACATCATCCGATTTACATGGAATTTACATGGTGTGGTGTACACATGACATGCAGCAAGATGATGTATAATTAGTGGGTCTTCTCTAGCGCCACAGAGTGGACACAGGAAGTGATGTTTAACTTGCTGTGCAACATTTGATAAGAGCCTGGTACTGAACACATCTGCATGCACTTCGACTACAGCGCTCCCCAACGTGCGCTAAGGTGCGAGGGCCTGATCGTCGCTGCTTGCAGCTTTAATTATTATTAGGGGCCCAACGGTCCCTCGCACTGAAAGTGGGAGGAACCTATTGTTTTTGTAAAGATCATTATAATTATTGTTTTTATTATTATTATTATTGTTATTGTTATTTTCCCATGACATTGCATTTTTGAGCTTAGGATGCTTGAAAACTCACGAAAATTGGTTCACACGTCAGAACTGGTGTCAATTACAAAGTTCTGTTCTGATTGGGTTCAGGCGTGGCCAACAGGCTCCATAGGGCCCCTGAACGCAGGGCCATTTCGGAACAAAATTTCTTTGATGTTCATGAAATTCCGGGGGTTCATTGTTCTCATTATTCTTGACATAATACGTATTTTTTAAAAAAAATTTTGCCTGACAGAAAGTCTGCCATTGTGGATTTCTTGTGTCAATTTTCATTTTACAAACACGTTTCAGGCCTTGCGCAAAAACTCACAAAACTTTGCACCCATGTTCGAACTAGTAAATATTTCAATTAGTATTACAATTGGGCTTGGGCGTGGCATTTCGGCTCAATATCGCCCCCTAATTACTTTTACCATTTTTGAGGTGCTAGGGGTGCTCTCCAGACTTTTTGAATCAAATTTGCATTTTTTTTGCAAAGTGAAGCCTTTGACAGGTGTTCAAATTTGGTAGACATACAAAGACCTTTGTAATGCTAAATTGCGAAGCTTTTTAGTAAGTTGTTGTAACTTGACTTTACATTGCCCGATCTGCCCTAAATTTCTCATGCATGATGAGAGTCCAGGCCTGAACACATCTACATGTCAATATTGAGTCATAGTCATAGCACCACCTAAAACCAGGAAATCTGTCTTATGTGACAAACATCATCTGATTTACATGAAATTTACATGGTGTGGTCTACACGATATACAGCAAAATGATATAATTAGTGGGTGTTCTCTAGCGCCACACAAGCAATGTCCAATATTCATGAAATGTATGTGTACATGTATATTCATGTCATTTGCCCTCTGGTAAATGTATTGCTGCATTAATATTTTACTTATGTGGTATTGCCTACGTGCAATGGGAAGTGAGGCCTAAATGACACATAGTTCATCAAATGTAAATCCAATTTCCAACAAGTCATCCTCAGCGCCACATACTGCACACAGGAAATAATATTTTACCCATTACCACAGTGTGCGATCATCCTGACAATTCAGAGCTGTGTCAACAGAACTCCAGTAGTGATACCACAGCTGCTGCTCCCTCCGACACGCGTGAGCCTGTTCATCGCTGCATGCAGCTTTAATTTGATCTCTTCCTGTTTCTATGTGACACGTATTCAGAGCTCACAGCTTGTGTTTACAGCTTTGTAATTGTCTCTCACAATGTGCTTTGGAATGTCTCTCTTTATGTTTATTCTGGTCATAGATCTGGTTAAAAAAAGTCTGCTACTGGTTAATCCAGAAGGCTTTTGTGAGGAGGAGGTTTCAATTTTCTGCTCTTTCTCCCTGTACCTGTCAACCCCCTCCCTCTCTCTTTATGGTTTACTCCTTCCAGTGGACGTGGAGGCAGTCGCTCCAGAAGTCGCTCTCGCAGCAGAGGGAGGTCTTCGTCTCGGTCCAGCTCTCGTTCCTCCAAGTCCTCCAGGTCACGGTCACGCTCCTCTCGCTCCCGCAGCCGCTCCCGCAGCTACTCACGATCCAGGTCTGAAACACACACATAACTCACAGACATCTGTATGTTACTTCTATGCTATGTACATATGTACAGTACCTGTTGAAATTTTAGACACACTTTAACATTCAAGGGAATTTGACTGGTACTGCACATACATGACCTGTCAAAAGTTTCAGAACACCTCAGTTTTCCCAGTTTTTATTGAAAGTCCAGTGAATAACTTTAAATGGTACAAAGGGAAGTGGTAAACTGCCAGAGGTGAAAAACAAGCAAACAAAAAAAAACATTTAGGTTACCAAAACCTGAAAAATTATGTAAGTAAGTGGTTAACAACTCACAGCTTTGCAGCAATGGAAGTAAATGAAGCCTTGAAAGTTGATGCAAACAATTCCTACAGGTGTCTCAACTTTAGCTGATTTAGTTACAAACCCTCTGTCTGTACAAAAGCATGGAGGAGGAAGCGTTAATTGCCTGGGGCTCTTTTGCTGGTCCAGAGTTGCTGACTTGCACAGAGTGACTGGCAGCCTGGACCAAAGGGACAACCACAGCATCCTGCAGAGCCATGTAATACCCTCTGGTATCTACTTTTACAATTTACAATTTTATTTAGTAGATGCTTTTCTTTCTTGCTTTTCTGCCTTTCTTTAGGTCCAGGAGTAGATCCAGGTCATCTCGGAGTCACTCTCGCTCCAGATCTCGTTCTCGGTCACCTGGAAAGAGACACCGTGGCGCCAAATCCAGGAGCTCCTCCCCTCCGTAAGTCCTCTTCACTGACGCACGTTGATGAGGTGCTTTCATTGTTATCCTTTACAATAGTATAGATGACTACCTCTCCTGCTCTCTACAGCTCCACATCAGTATTGGGCGCACCTCCCTCCAAACTATCTGCAGATAACAGGCTAGGGGAGGAGAACAAAGGCCATCAGCTGCTGATGAAGATGGGTATGCATTTGTTGTTTCTTTTTTTTGTTTGGGAACATGAAGCGTGTAGTGTAGAGCACATATCCACTGATTCCTTTTGTGTTGACTTTTCTGCTGTAGGCTGGAGTGGTTCAGGAGGGTTGGGGGCCAAAGAACAGGGCATCCAGGACCCCATCAAAGGAGGCGACATCAGGGATAAATGGGACCAGTATAAAGGTGTGGGGGTGTCACTAGATGACCCTTACGAGAACTATCGCAGGAACAAGAGCTACAACTTTGTCGCCCGCATGAAGGCACGAGAGGAAGGTACATTAACAGCCTTTAAGAATCTTATGTATTAGCTGCATTTCAGGTGTGACTTGTGTAACTTTCAGCGAGAGAGAGAGAGAGAGAGAGATTAAACTTTTTTTTTTTCTTCCTTCCCATGATTCAGTCAATCGGGAACCTCAGGAGGCCCCCACAACTGACTGATGTCATCAAATGGCATCAGACAACCTCCCCATCTCCACCTCCACCAAGGACCTGAGTCTCACTGTCAGTATTCCATCCAGGATTCTAGTCAGAGGTCCCAAATCCTTCTTCATTCCTCAGAAACCAGAGTGACGATACAAAGTAGCACCACACTAGCTGAAGAAGTGCCAACTCTTCTGCAGAAGGGTGGATGAGTTTGTCCAAACAGAGCATCAGCATTGCAGATGGAACAGTTAGTACCAACACAAGTAACACTGCAGAACTCAGCAGGATTCTCAAATCAGCAGTCTTTACTGGGACACTGCAACTTCAGTCTAACTCACTCATATTTCACTTCTAATGTTTCTGATTTTAAATTATATTTTCATCAGACCCTAAAAAGTTTCAGAACTCTTTCACTGTGTAGGCTGATAACAGAGTGCTGATTCAGACTGTGCCTCAACATTTATGATAGCTGCAGAAAAAAAGGCAAGGCAGTGTTTTTGATTTATGCACACATGTCAACAGTTGGATGAGGAAGTAGGTTAAATTATTTTAAAGTGGGATTTACACAGTTAAATTTGTTCCTCTCCCTCTAGTTGTTCACTTAAAGTGTCAATTTCAACCAAATAATAATTACAAAAATTCTCGTTTACACCTCATGGTATGTACAATATAGATGCATTCAGTTTAATCTGCTGGGGGACATTGTAAAAAATAATTTCATTTTTGAAAATTTACTTAAGACTCTACAGCAATGTTTGTTTCTAAGAATAATGTCCTACTTACTAATCCATAGATCTTACTATGGAACTTTTTTCTGCTGAATAAATAGGCTTAATGAAAACTGCTCACTGTGGATGGTGTCAGTAATCTCATTGGTGGAGATTCTGCATAAAAACTGAAAATGTTTATATGGCTAGATATCACTAGGAGAAAGTGGAAACATATTACATATTTTCATCACTTGTGTAAGCTGACCCTTTAAGACAAAATGTAGAATAAGAAGGTGAGGTGGCTCCTCTTTTGAATCTTGTTGGTTTTTCACTGCTGATTATTGATACTTTTTCATGTAATTACGTCCTATACTGAGTTATGTAAGTCTGTCATGTAGTTGTAGTATTAAAATAAATCCCACAGAACAAAAATTCATAAATGAGATAAATTGCTTTTTTTTTGTCTCCACAAACAGTGTAGAGACATAAGCAAAATAAACAGAATTCACTCACTACTGTGCCTTTTCTTTGCTTCATGTAAATGTGGAAGGAAGGTGCAGTATTCAGTGAGCAGTTCTAGTGAGTTGTTCTGACGCCACTGATAAGTTGTCAGTTTAGGACTGTACATAACTGTAATGAACTGGTCCATCTCCTCGAGTCTTTTTTTTTTTCCATGCCATTTTTCCAGAGTTGAAAATGTGAAGAGGTACATTTGCTTAAGTGTGTTGTGCAGTATGGATGCCCATCTCTGCTAGGAAAGAAAGAAAAAAGAAAAGTTTGAAATGATAAAAATATTAATGGTAAGTCCACATTATGAGATACAGTACTAAGTCAAACTAACTTTACTATCTTGATATCTATTACAACAAAATTATTAGATTTAAATGCCATGCAAAATGTTTTGGCTTTTATAATTTTGATGTGGTATAATTTTTAGTAATAGTAATTGTTTTAGTATTTCTTTGAATTTAAAAGTTTGACTATTGGCTTACTATCATAATTTGGATTTTGTATCTCATAATTTGAAATTACCATGAGTATTTTTTTTTTTCATTCCCAACATTTCATCTGTTGGTTTCTTAGCTCCAGGTCATCATCTGGCTGACATTTGTATGTTATTTATACATATATCAGTTGTAAACATTTGTAAAGGACCCATATTTTAGTATTTTTATTATTTTGGGGACACCAGGTATTATTGATATTGATTTTTTTTTTTTTTTAGTTCCCTGCTTTTAATCTGACAGCCAGAAGTCCTTTATACTTTCCAGCGGAACACAGGCTGATTTGACTTCCACATCTCAGCGTTAATACCGTGCTGTGTGGATACTTCCTGCACCGTTATACTGTATGCATGATGTAAAAATTCATGTCAGTGTGGGTTAACTGAGGACATTACAGCTGAAACCTGAAACATGTCCGCCAGTGCTGTGACATGCTGGACCTGAAGGGGAAGGTAAGAGTCAGACAGCCCATCACTGGACTGGATTATACATTCATTTAGCATGGGGAAAGCTTACTGAGTTTACACAGGAGAGCTGTTCACCAAATGAAGGAGAACTCACGATGAAAACGATATCAAACCAGATGTCAGCAGCTCCTATTCTCAGACATACTGTCAGCTCCTATTCTCAGACATACTGTCTGACATACTGTCTGAGAATAGGAGACAATTGCAAGAAGAAGATAGTGCAGGTGCTCTAGTGTGCACCTGCACTATCTTCACCTCATACATTGGGGTGCTCTTATAAGACCCACTTTTTCTGCAGAAAAACAATTGGTACCAAGTAGAGCAGCACTTCCCCTTTGTCTTAGGAATTATAGGAATTCATAGTAAAAATAGCATCAGTATTCACTGTTTGGGCCCAACACTACAGATATATGTCAGGTTCCATGTATTTGATGACTGATGACGTTATACCTAAATCCCAGTGAAATAATTTCTTGTAGGAGAATGATTAACCTCATTATAGTATCACAGCAGAGAGTTGGACAGCTTAGTAACTGGTCTCTTGAAGACGTCACTTTTTTACTGTCATTAATTACAATGGCACGCTTTTTTTCTTTTCTTTTTTTTTTTTTTTTTTAAATTCATTAGATATTTAGTAAATGATGCTCACCTCAGAGGGGATACATTAAATGCAATTTTTATTACAGTTTTGGACCCAAACTTTTTGCCTGAGCAGGTGCTTTTCAAAATGAGTTTTCCCCCTTGAAATACAATTTGTGCTTAAAAATAAAAATGCTCTAATTCCCGATAGTTTAAGCTTGATAACTGCAGCATCCATGAAACAAATCTAAAGGATGAAAGCAGTACTTCATGGCAAAATGTAGCTTGTCCCTAAAGGTTGATTTTGAAAAATGATTCTAGTTAAGCATTTCACCCCTTCATTCTGTGATGTCTGCCTGCTGGCAACAAACTTTTGTCTTCGGCTGATAGTAAGCTCCTGGTCATCAGTGTGCACATAGACTGGACTGCAGATGTGTCATATGACCACTAAACCTCACAGTTATACAATACATTTAGTTTATTCCACAATGTTGATTCAGTATTGAGTGCAGTGGCGTGCAAGAGACCACTGTCTATTATAACAGTCTGCTGCGGCACAACATGGAATAACAAGTTTCATATTGTACAAAAATAAATTATGAAAACAAAAACTTTGCATTTTACATTGTACACTTTAAACACACATTTCTTAATTTGTCTTTACATGTCAATAGAGAATTTTGAATAGACTTATAATGTAAACAGTCTAGTTTGTGTTTTCATGTCACTGATGTCACACCTGCTGCTCCACCTTCTGTACTGTCTGTTTCTTAGTTTTTGTCCTGAACACTTTATCTGCACTAGCTGAGAAAACTCTAAGCTGCTAACACTCAGAACTCCTCTGTTATTATTTAGCTGCCAAATGAACCAAGATGACTGATGCTACTAGTATTATTCATCATTGCCCTGTCTGTGTGTGAGTGTTAAGATAAACCAGTGAAAGCTGTTGTTACTGTGAAGGCCCCTGTCTGCTGGTGTGTGTGCTGTGCCAGTTACGGTGTCTACTCATGTTATCTTTGAGGTTCCAGGGGAGCTGATTGCAGTATCCAACCAGATCTGGAGCACCTGGGCCCAGTGCTCTACAGGATATAAAAGTCCCAGCTTCTGGCGTGGCTTGCTCTCTTCCCTGCCAGTGCCTGAACCTTTTTGCTTTGCTTAGCTTTTGTTTTCTTTTTACTCCACAACACTTTACCCTGCACTATCCACACAGATCCACATGAACACTACTGATGCCTGATGCCACTGACTAACAAACCTCATATCCAAAGTTACCTTGCAGTTTATTTTCTTTATGACAATAACTTGTATTTATTGGCATTTGTCATCTTTTCCCATTTTTGTCATGGCCTATGGGCTGGGTTATGACAAAATGGCTGCTGCGCAGTAAGACAGAACATTTGTAGATTTGTTATGTGTGTTGTTCTCTGGCATTTGGTAATTAGGCGTGCATTTTGTTCTGTTTGGTTTTCAAGTCGGGATTTGTTTGGTGCATTGTAGTGCAATTAAATGGTAAAAATGGACATTTGAACTTAACCTATGTGTTGGTGTTTTCCTTCATTTTAGGTTTTCTGAGTTGATGCGCGGTGCTGGGTGGTGCATGCGCAAAGTTACTTTGGTGCACCTCAGTTCCTTTGTTCTTTTATTTGCTTTGGCAGTAAACATTTGTCAACGTATGTCGTGACTGAGGGAAAGACAGTGCATTTTGGCTGGCTCAACACAGTGTTTGTGGATGATCTGTGTGGAATTTTGTGCATGGCTTTGGTTTGAAATATGAGTTTGTAAATTGCTTTGTTTCCTTGGGCTTGGTGGGGGAGAGTTTTAGTCCTAGGACCAGTAGTTTATGCTGGTAACAGGTGGGCCAGTTGACAGGTGTCAGTCCTTGTGTGCATAGTACTGCGGTGCAGAGTTTTCCCTGGAATGCTGTACCAGCGTTCCCCTTTGGGCTCATTGGGCAATCTTGGTAGTGTTGTGGCTAACATGGTTGAAGCGTTGCTTGGGAGCACATCCGTGGCTTCGGGAGGGTTGCTAGTTTGCTATCCGCCCCCCTGACCCATCAGGTTTTAGTGCATAAATACCCACCACAAGTAGCCGCATGAAGACTGGGGGGGAGCTGAGGTAGTGGGACTGGGTATTCAGATACAAACCTGCTGGGGATAATCCTTTTAGTGTGCTCGGGGAAGCCTCGCTGTGTCCTGCTGGGCCTGAGCATAAAGTTTGTTTGGTTAGCTGGTTGTAATTGTAAGAATTTGAAGTTGAAAGTGAGGCATTAATTGCTGCTCTGTCTGAGGAAGCTTTAAAGAAGTGCACAAAAGAGGAGTTGCTTAAAATTGCAGAGCATTATTCACCGGTAGTGGGGGATAAACGTCTCAAAGAAAATTGGTGTGTGGCTTTGAAATAAAAACTAGTCAAAATGGGAATTATGACAACAGACCGGTAAGAGCTTTCTCCAGTTGCCACCACTATACCTATCGAGACGCAGGGACTAAGTTTTGAGCGACACAAAGAGCTTCTCTTGCTTCAAATGGAGCATGAGAACACAAATTGGAAGTTAAAAAGCAAATTGAGGTAGAGATGATTTGCCAGGAGACAGAAAAAGCAAAGTTAGAGCTGGAGTGACATTGTCTATCTCTGGGTAAAGAAGGCAAGGGGTCCACTGAGGATCAATAATGATTAAAAATTTGCGATTTTTGCCACAGTTTAATGAGAGGGACCCAGTGTGTTGTTTGAGCGTGTTGCCAAAGTGAGGAGCTGGCCGGATGCAGACCACACTCTAATGCTCCAGTCCGTTCTCACTGGAAAAGTGCAGAAAGCGTATTCACCTTTGAGACTAAAAGATATCTCTAGCTACGACAAAATAAAGTCTGCCGTGCTTAAGGCTTATGAGCTTGTGCCAGAAGTGTATCACCAGAGGTTCAGGTCTTGGGAGAGGACAAATGGCAAAACGTATGTCGAATTTGCTAGGGATCTAACTAAATTTTAAACGCTGGTTAACTGCACTTGATGTTACCACTGTTGATGACTGGTGTGATTTGGTTATTTTGGAGCAGTTTAAAATATGCTTCCAGGCCAAATTGCAACATACATTAATGAGAAAAAGGTTACCACTAGTGCTGATGCTGCTGTGTCAGCAGATGAATATGTGCTGCTCCATAAGGGCAGTTTTAGAGAGCTCACGGCTGCATGTGATGACTTTGGATGAAGAGGAAATAATTCTGGCACTGCTTCATTTGACCAGACGCGGCCAGGGAAAGCAGGTTCACTTAAGTTTGACCATAAGTCACGAGGCAACTTGGACAAGAGGAAAAGCTGCAACTACTGTCACAAGACAGGCCATTAGAAGGCTCATTGTCTTACAGACAAGAAATAAGGGAGTAAAACCTAACATTAAGCCTGCTGCGGCTGGGTGGTTGATGTGACGCTCCATTTTTGTGTTTACAGTGAAAAATATAAAATGAAAATTGGTCATGTTTTATTAAAATCTGTTTTTATTAACAACTTGATTTTCAAAAATGAATCCATATGTAATTCATGAGGGTTATAATTCAAGAATTTTAATATTTTGTTTGAATCATGACCATTGTCCACTGGTGTGACCAAATACATTAAATTACTTTTATACATATTATAACAATGTTTACTTTATGATACTATAGGTTGTAAGTCTTCATGTCCCTATTCCAAATGATGACGATGCAGGTATTAATTTGGGCACCCCATTCCTGAGAGGGGTCCTTCTTCAACCAGGAAGTACATAAGACATCACTGGAGCACATGGACTGAACATAAGGTGAGTTTTGGCTCAGATATTTATCAGAATATTGTTATTTCCGTGCACTGTTAGAAATGGGACTAATTACTTAGTCCTTTGGTGTGACGTAATTAAAGTGTTAATATGAAAATTTTCATACATTTATATTATTTGACTTAAAATAATGGAAACCTTACACTGTGATGTAACACTGGACTGAAGACTCTCTGGCATACAGCTAGGCCCAAAACTGACCATGTGACTGAAAATGTCCACTTGTGTGACAGCACTGTTCTATAGTGTGACATGAAATCACCGTCACACCAGTGGACGCACGTTATAAATAAGGCCTAGATAAATACATTTTTGAATTGTCCACTGTAGTGGTTTTTGTATATTTTCCTTTCAAGTTTTGCATTTTTCTCCCTTTCTCTCAGCAATGGAGTACACAGCAAGTAAAACATTCCTACTGTTTCATTTAGTTTGAGATCCAGGCAGAAGGTCTGAGAGCCAGGCAGATTATAACAAGTAGAGATGGGACCAGAAAGTACAGGAATGCAGATCCTAGGAGGAGAGATGAAGTCTTGAGAAAGAGATGCACAAAGTAAATTTAACCAAGAATGATATAAGCATTACAACATCATTTCATTACATGATCAGAAATGCTTGCTTATTTCACAATAATTAAGGTTTTGTACATTTTTCTGCAGATATCAGAAAGAAAAAAACACTTGGACAAATTGTTACTCTGTGTGAAGTCTGTGTCATCAGCAACAAGAAAGAAGCTACGAGAAAAATGGAGAAAGTCAAAAAGGAGATGTAGGGCAAGGGACAAGGCCACTAAGGCTATACTTGAACTAACTCCACAGTCACCTCAGGCTCATGATCAACCTGAATGTGGACATTGTTGTACTACTTGAGTTGTAGGCCTATTACAGATGTGATGTGAAAAAATGAAATTGTTAGTAGAGTTCTTATCTCTACTGAATTTTATTATGAGTTTTATCAATGAATTTTTTTTTCTGAAATTGTTCAGGTTTCAATCTATCCATTGTTCTTCACAATACTATTCCGAATATGTTAATATTATGATATTTTTATGATGTTAATGTTATTTTTTTAAATAGCAGTGTTGGTTCTGATGTTCAGAATGTCCTGTGGTGTGAAAAACAGAAAAGTAAGGAAAAAAGGCTATTTGATGAATACCTGACAAGTGTTGAATGGTAGAAGAGTAACATCATCACTATGCACATGTAAAGATAGTTTTAGTTCCATCAGGTTTGATACTAATTATAATGAATATAACCCAAACTTTTATGAAAAGTCCCTATGTGTACATCATTTAGTAGGAGAATGACATGACTGTGAATTTAAATTGGTTACTATTGTTGTGGAAATATAATCAGGACAGATTGATAATGGTTAAGCATATTTTTCTTCTTTGTCTGACAATCCCTGAATTAAATATTATCATTACAAATGATGCCACACCAGAGGACAATTATTAGGACTACCTCATGAAAAAGTGTATATAATGTGAAATAAATAAGGAAATGGATGGGGTCTCACTCAGTTTTAAGTTATTCACATATTAAGTAATACAACTATATGTAATTTGATATACATTTTAGGAAAAAAAAATCCCCTTTGGATTTGAGTTCATGTCAACTACCTGGCTGCTGTGCCTGTTGGTAGTGGTTGCGTCTCTGAGGTTCCTCCCTCAAACATCCTGTGAGGCCGATGTTTTGGCTGTGTATGCTCCTTTCATTAGAGATGGTTTTGTGTCACTGGTAGGAAGAAATGATATCCTGAGGGATACAGGTGCATCTGACTCTTACATAGTGGACTCTGTGTTGCCTTTATCAATAGAGACTGACACCAGTGACTGTATCCTAAGTCGTGGGTTTAACCCTTCCATTACACAAAATGATGATTAGGTGTGAGCTTGTGCAGGGTGAGGTAGCTGTGGGGGTGTGGCCGGTATTGCCCATTGATGGGGTTCATTCTATTTTGGGCAATGGCTTGGGTGGTAGCTGTGTTTGGGCTGACACTCCTCCATCACCTGTGGTGACACTCTGTCCGGGTGACGCTGTTTTGGATGAGAGCTCCAATGTGTTACAGGAGGTGTGGTGACGTTGATTGATTTTCCACTGTTTGTGTCACATAGTGAGCTGTTGCAGGATCAATAGAGTGATTCCTCCCTAAAAGAAATATTTGACCGTGTTTTGTCTACTACTGTGATAAACAGTGTGGCCAGTGGCTACTTTGTGCAAAATGGGTTGTTTAGGAAATGGGTCACTTACTAACTTGCTAACTTATCTCAACATCTTAAGGAATTTTTTTGGCTGAATGTAAAAAGAGACATTGACTCTTTATTTTAGTGTTTGGCATCCTGAAAGTTATCCATTGCACATCTTTGGACATAGTATTAAAACTTTTACCAATGACAATCAGTCATCGGCTTACCATGTGCAAAGCTGGAGTGCTTTGGAAAGGTTCCATTACACTGAAGTCTCTCCTGCATGCATATTGCACCGAGCTGGACAGAGACTGGGAGGGGGTCTTCTGTGGCTGATGTTGGCTGTGAAGGAGGCTGTGCAGGAGAGTACAGGATTTAGTCTGGATGAGCTGCAGTGGCCCTTGGCAGTGCTAAAGGATAACTGGGTGGATGCCGTATTACAGCTGTCCCTGGAACATCATTTGCTATGCCCTCTACCTCTAATTCAGTACATCTCTCACCTGTTGCCACTCCCTGAGTGGTTCTTACCCTCTCTCTCCCTGTGTGTGTGATTATCTGCAGGTGTGCTGGAGTCAGAGTAGAGCTACACCAGCTGCACTTCATTTCTGTAATCAAGCCTCTACAAAGACTCAGCTCTGCCATATCTACCCTGCCAGATCAGTCTCTGCTACCAGTTAATACTGCTATGTTTTGAGCCTCTTTGATCCTTGGCAAATTGCAATTTTTTTTTTTGATACAGCCTGTTTCCTGACCTTTGTCTCCTCTCCCTTGCAGTCTCGCCTGCTCTGCCTCCGGCCCCTGTTTCTTGCCCCTCATCTGGTCAAATTCTGCTGTTCTGCCTTCAGCCCTGCACAACTCAGTCTCCCTGGATCTCACTCTGGACCTGCTTCTTCGGCCCCTATATGCTCCTGCCCCAGCCTCAGCTCCTGAGTCTCAGCTACCAGCTCAAACTTCCCTAGCTTGCAGCCCAGCTTCCCCGGGCTCTGCTATAGGCCCATTAGCTACTGAAAGCAGAGGACTTAAAGAGCAGGACTGGGGTCTTACTGCGGCAGAAAAGACCAGCTGAGGGGGAAGGTTCCTGATGTTACACACCACACATGAACAACCCACACCATCCAAATGACACCCCAAGTGCTATATAGTAAGGGATCAGTGAACGGACACTACCTTTGGAGAATCAGCCTGCCACCCGCTTAGGCCCAACAGCTCCTGTCCAGCAAAAAAAAGAAAGAAAAGAAAGCAAACAGTTTACAAAGTCAAGCAGTGTGGGGGGCACACAACAAATAAATTGGTGTTGACCAGCTGTAGAGTGGGCAGACTGACGCAAGGCTATCTGACTAGAACTGGGTTGTCCCATTGGCGACAAGGAAAGAACTAGTGAGCAAGAACTTCCCTATGCCAGAGGTGTATCCGGAATGGGCTGGGCTTCCACCAGGGTCACAATAGGGGGCCCTGTGGAACCAGAAGAGCCTGGCACAGCTACGGTAGGTGGTAAAGGGGTGTCAGAGACCAGCAGCCATAGGTCACCATCATATGAAAAATTGGAGGAGTCATCATCAGGTATTACCGGAGCAAGTGGAGATAGAGCCCGAGGAGGATGGACGGAGGACTGTAGCCTGATATAGGCTTTCAACATGTCATGATGCACATTCCATACTTGGTGCAAGTCATTCACAGGAGCAATGGTATAGACTGCTCCTGTACCAAGAGGTGTTCTCAGTACCTGGTGTGAAAGAATTGATGGAGAGCTGGTGAACCAAAAATGAAGAACTTGTCAGGAGACCGGGATGTCTTACGCAGGAACATTTATTGAAGCTTGATCAAGGAGAACAGAGTTACAGTAAACACTGTGCAACTGTGGTCTACTTCTGGACAAGAGTATTTAAACACTTCACCAAATCCTTACCCTTACTACCTCCAAATAAGGCTATTCTTCACTCATCTATGCCTCAATTGGTTATTGAATTATAAACAAGACACTATGCTTATTAAAGTTAACTAAAGTCACGTAGTCTGTACACAGGTAACTTGCTATCCATTCTATGAGGAGACCAGTCTGACTGTTTGAACAAAGCACATCATATCTCCACTTGATCTTGGTTGCCATAGGAGGTTGCCAGCCTTATCAAAACAACTGCTTACCCCAGCCAACCTGAGTGGACAGAGAGATGAACTGCTCTGAAAGAGACAGGTCATGACCTACTGCTCTCAGTATAGAAAATGACCAGAGAATGGCCTGGGGAACACAAATATTTCACCCACAGATCCCCTCTTTTTGATAGTGAGATCAAACTTAATTACCGTTACCTTAAAATCAAATAAGGAACACCTTCAGAATTGAAGTTGCACACATTTACAATAATCTATCATAAACATTGAAGAAAACAAGTTCCTTAAATGGCCACTTGAGGTTGGCTCCAAAAGTGAGTCAATCCCCATCGACCCCATGTTAAAATGCCCAACTCTACAGCACAAATAAACACAGAGAAGCATAATAACAACAACAATAATAATAGATATATGACTTGTAATAATAATAATAGCAGTAGCAATAGTGGAGGAAGGACATCCACAGGACCATGCCTCAGTCCCCATGGCCATGGCCCACCATTCAGGCACTGGACCTTCCTGTGAGATGAGAAAGCACAAAAACTCCGGGGAAGAAGTCAAGTTAGTAACATGCATTAATGGTACATGAATGTATACAGATGGACAGGAGGAGGTGAAGAGAGGAGCTCAGTGCATCATGGGATGTCCCCCGGCAGTCTAGGCCTATTGCAGCATAATTAAGGGCTGGTAAAAGGTGAGTCTGGCCGGCCCTAACTATAAGCTTTATCAAAAAGGAAAGTTTTAAGCCTACTCTTAAACGAAGAGAGGGTGTCTGCCCCCCGGACTGAATCTGGAAGATGGTTCCACAGGAGAGGATAGCTGAAGGCTCTGCCTCCCATTCTACTTTTGGAGACTTTAGGAATCACAAGTAAGCCTGCATTCTGGGAGCGCAGTGTTCTAGTGGGATAATAGGGTACTATGAGCTCTTTAAGATATGATGGTGCCTGACCATTAAGAGCTTTGTAAGTGAGGAGAAGTATTTTAAATTCTATTCTGGATTTTACAGGAAGCCAATGCAGCTAAGCTAAAAGAGAGAAATATGATCTCTTTCTAGTTTTTGTCAGTACACGTGCAGCTGCATTCTGGACCTGCTGGAGAGTCTTTAGAGACTTGTTAGGGCAGCCTGATAATAAGGAATTGCAATAATGGACTAGTTTTTCTGCATTTTTTTTTTTTTGAGACAAAGATGTGCCTGATTTTTGCAATATTACGTTATATATTACGTGAAAAAAGACAGTCCTTGAAATTTGTTTTTTGTGGGAGTTAAAGGACATATCCTGATCAAAGATAACTCCCAGATTCCTTAACATGGTGCTGGAGGCCAGGGTAATGCCATCTAGAGTAACTATATCATTAGATAATGTGTTTCTAAGGTGTTGAGGGCAAAGCACAATAACTTTCGTCTGAGTTTAGTAGCAGAAAATTGCAGGTCATCCAGGTCTTTTATGTCCTTAAGGCACACTTGAAGTTTAGTGAACTGATTTTAATTCATCTGGCTTCACTGATAAACATAATTGGGTATCATCTGCATAACAATGAAAATGTGTTTATATATTATATAAATATTCCAAATAATATTACCTAAAGGAAGCATATATAAGGTGAATTGTATTGGTCCAAGCACAGAACCTTGTCGAACCTTTGGGTGAATGGAGGATTCATCGTTAACACGTACAAACTGAAGTCAATCTGAAAAATAGGATTTAAACCAGCTTAATGCAGTTCCTTTAATGCCAATTAAATGTTCCAGTCTCTGTAATAGGATGTGATGGTCAATGGTGTTGAATGCAGCACTAAGATCTAACAAGTGCAAAGAGAAGTCCTTTGTCTGATGCAGTTACGATGTCATTTGTAGCTTTCACCAGTGCTGTCTCTGTACTATGATGCACTCTAAATCCTGACTGAAAATCCTCAAATAAACTATTCTTATGTAGAAAGTCACACAACTGATTGGCGACTGCTTTCTCAAGGATCTTAGAGAGAAAGGGAAGGTTGGATAGAGGTCAATAGTTGGTTAAAATGCCTGAGTAGGCTTCTTAAGAAGAGGTTTAATTACAGCTACTTTAAAGGACTGTGATACATAGCCTGTTACTAGAGACAGATTGATCATATCTAGTAAAGAAGTGCTAACTAAGGGTAAGACTTCCTTAAGCAGCCTAGTTGGGATGGGGTTTAAGAGACAGGTTGATGGTTTAGAGGACGAAATCATTGAAGTTAATTCAAGAAAGTTGATCAGAGAAAAACAGTCTAAATATATACACACGTGGACAAAATTGTTGGTACCCCTCAGTTAATGAAAGAAAAACCCACAATTCTCACTGAAATCATTTGAAATGTACAAAAGTAACCATGAATAAAAATTTATTGAAAATTAAACAATCAAAATCAGCCATTACTTTTGAATTGTTGATTAACATAATTATTTAAAAAAATGAAACTAATGAAACTAATGAAACAGGCCTGGACAAAAATGATGGTACCCATAATTTAATATTTTGTTGCACCACCTTTTGAGGCAATCACTGCAATTAAACGATTTCTATATTTGTCAATGAGCCTTCTAGATCTATCAACAGGTATTTTGGCCCACTCCTCGTGAGCAAACTGCTCCAGTTGTGTCAAGTTTGATGGGTGTCTTCTCCAGATGGCATGTTTCAGCTCCTTCCACAGATGTTCAATGGGATTCAGATCTGGGCTCATAGAAGGCCACTTCAGAATAGTCCAACGCTTTTCTCTTAGCCATTCTGTGTTGTTGTTGTGTTTTTGGCTGTGTGTTTTGGATCGTTGTCCTGTTGGAAGACCCATGACCTGCGACTGAGACCTAGCTTTCTGACACTAGGCAGCACATTTCTCTCCAGAATGCCTTGATAGTCTTGAGATTTCATTGTACCTCGCACAGATTCAAGACATCCTGTGCCAGATGCAGCAAAGCAGCCCCAAAACATAACTGAGCCTCCTCCATGTTTCACCGTAGGGACAGTGTTCTTTTCTTCATACGCTTGATTTTTGAGTCTATGAACATAGAGTTGATGTGCTTTACCAAAAAGCTCCAGTTTTGTCTCATCTGTCCAAAGGACATTCTCCCAGAAGCTTTGTGGCTTGTCAACATGCATTTTTGCAAATTCCAGTCTCGCTTTTTTATGATTTGCTTTCAACAGTGGTGTCCTCCTTGGTCGTCTCCCATGAAGTCCACTTTGGCTCAAACAACGACGAATGGTGCGATCTGACACTGATGTACCTTGGCCTTGGAGTTCACCTTTAATATCTTTGGAGGTTGTTCTGGGCTCTTTGGTTACAATTCGAACTATCCGTCTCTTCAACTTGTCATCAATTTTCTTCTTGCGGCCACGTCCAGGGAGGTTGGCTACTGTCCCGTGGATCTTAAACTTCTGAATAATATGTGCCACTGTTGTCACAGGAACTTCAAGCTGCTTAGAGATGGTCTTATAGACTTTACCTTTAAGATGTTTGTCTATAATTTTGTTTCGAATGTCCTGGGACAATTCTCTCCTTTGCTTTCTGTTGTCCATGTTCAGTGTGGTACACACCTTGTCACCAAACAGCACAGTGACTATTTGTCACCCTTTAAATAGGCAGACTGACTGATTATGAGCTTGAAGACACCTGTGATGTCAATTAAAGGACACACCTGAGTTAAACATGTCCCTCTGGTCAAATTATTTTCAATCTTTTATAGGGGTACCATCATTTTTGTCCAGGCCTGTTTCATTAGTTTGTTTTTTTAAATAATTATGTTAATCAACAATTCAAAAGTGATGGCTGGTTTTGATTGTTTAATTTTCAACACATTTTTATTTATTATTACTTTGTGATTTCAGTGAGAATTGTGGGTTTTTTCTTTCATTAACTGAGGGGTACCAACAATTTTGTCCACGTGTGTATCAGGTTTTACCACTGTTTCTAAGGTTCCTGAGTTTAAGGGTAAATCTGTGCCTGGGGGCAGGAGATGATAAATTTTGTCTCTAATGGTTAGAATTTTATCATTAAAGAAGCTCATAAAGTCATTACTACTGAGAGCTATAGGAATACATGGATCAATAGAGTTATGACTCTTTGGCAGCCTGGCCAAAGTGCTAAGAAGGAACCTAGGGCTGTATTAATATTTTATTATACTCTATTAATGATGAGTAATAGGCAGCTCTGGCATTACAGAGGGCCTTCCTATATATTTTAAGACTATCTTGCCAGACTAAACAAGATTCTTCCAGTTTGGTGGAACGCCAAATCCTTTCAAGATTTTGCGCTTTAATTTACGGATTTGGGAGTTATACCATGGAGCTAGCTTCTTATGTTTTATTATCTTCCTTTTTAAAGGGGCGATGGAGTCGAGTGTTTTTCGCAATAAACTTGCAGCACTATCAACAAGTTTATCAGTTTTGGAGGGACTAAAGTTAGCATAAGAGTCCTTTGTAGTATTGAGACATGCCATCAAATTTAGTACTGATGGGATTGCTTCCTTAAATTTAGTTACAGCACTATCAGAAAGACATCTAGTGAAGACTTTTTTGTCTAATGGCATGTAGTCTAGTAATAGGAATTCAAAAGTTATTAAGTAATGGCCTGATAAAATAGGATTTTGTGGAAGAACTATTAAATGTTCAAGTTTGATGCCATAAGTAAGAACAACGTCGAGGGTGTGGTCAAGACAGTGAGTGGGTTTATTTACACTCTGAGAGAAGCCAATTGAGTCTAATAATGAGATAAATGCAGTGCTAAGACAGTCATTATTGACATCCACATGGATATTAAAGTCACCAACTATAATTACTTTATCTGTACTAAGGACTAAGTTTGATAAAAACGCTGAGAATTCAGATAAAAATTCAGAGTACGGGCCAGGAGGGTGGTACACCAACAGCCAAATAGAATTGGCTGTAGATTTTTCCAGGTAGGGTGTGAGAGACTAAGAACAAGGCTTTCGAATGAGTTATAATAATAAGTTTAGGTCTAAGGTTGATAGTTAAGCTTGAGTTGAAAATGACTGCAACTCCACCTCCTTGGCCGGTGTCACGAGGAATGTGAGTATTAATGACTAGTGGGAGTGGATTCATTTAGACTAACATATTCTTCATGACACAGCCAGGTTTCAGTAAAACAAAATAAATCAATATGATAATCTGAGATTAGATTCTAATGTTTAAGAGTCCACATTTAATTCTCCTATTTTGTTTCACTGTTACAGTGGTGGTGTTAGTTTTTATTAGATTTTTATGATTGAATCCTCTTCTGCTTACTTTAGATTTAATTGATTTAAGTGGTTGGGGGACAGACACAGTTTCTATGTGGTATTGGTTGGGTAACTGCTCTAATGGAAGCGCAGAGAAGCGTGTAAGACTGCAGCTCTGCCTCCTGCTCTCAACTCTGGGTTGTCATAGTTTTGGTCTAATAAACTCCAAACTGCTTCATCCAAAGTGGGATGTATACTGTCTCTCCTAATCAGACCAGGTCTTCCCCAGAAAGTCCGCCAATTGTCTATGAAGCCCACGTCGTTTGCTGGACACCACCTCAACAGCCAGCAGTTGAATGATGACATGCGGCTATATATGTCATCACTGGTCAGATTAGGCAGGGGCCCAGAGAAAACTACGGAGTCCTTTGTATATGTACACACTGACTCAACATTAATTTTAGGGATCTATATATTTATGTATATGTAAATATATATATTTAAATCTTTAGCTAGCTAGCTAAAGCTAAGCTAAGCCCATTATCCCGAAAACAAAAGCCCACTGTTCTGGAGGGCCGTTGCTCCGAAAATACACACTTTAGAGTTGGACTTCAGTGACTGCAGATCCGTTCTTGCTACTTTCCAGACTCCACTAACATATTGCTCAATTTAACAGATAACGTATAAATATAGCCGCATGTCATCATTCAACATATGACTTTCATTTCTGCTGTTATTTAACTTCAACAGCTCTTCCGTGAACTAAGTGAAATAAACTTAAGTAAGATGTGTAATGTTACTTTGACACTGCTGGGGAAACACTGCCAGTCAGCATTTTTACGCAATATTTATAATGTGATTTCATTAACATCATTTCAGAGTTCTGCTACGTGAAACATGACGCTAAATTTAGCAGAAGACCTCAGTAATATATAAAGTCTATTTTGACAGGTAATAAATGTTATCAGTGTCTGATAACCAATAATGACGCACTGCCATTAACGTTACTGGTTAGGCGCTCTGATTAGGCTAACTGTCGTCTTTTTAATATCTTAGTGTATTTGACATGCTTGTTCAAAATTAATGATGTTTTAAGGTGTGACAACACTGTGGTTAAAGTCTGGTTAGGGTTAGGCACAAAAACCACTTGGTTAAGGTTAGGGAAAGGTCATGGTTTGGAGTAAAATGATCACTTGTACGTCAAAGGAGAATGTGTATTTTTGGAGTAACAGGCTTTTGGAGCAGTGAGCTTTTGGTTTTGGGATAACAGGCCATCATACTAATGGCATGGCACCAGAGTGCCAGAGTAGTAGCCTACTGGTCTTCCTTGTTGCAGCCTGATGCAGACCTCAGTCACTCACTGGTGTCAAGTGAAGCCAGACGGGGCTGGTCAGGTGCCAGTAACACAAGAGGCAGAGAGCAGAGTTGACGAGCTAGAGGAAGAGTGGCAGAGAGAGTAGGAGGAGGAGCAGAAGAGAGGGCAGGTCCTAGTGGTACAAGTGGAAGAGAATGGAGAGGAAGAGCAACAGAGAAAGGAGAGAGGTCCTGGTCGAAGAGGCAGAGTACAGAGAAGAAGAGCCAGAGGAAGAACGACAGAGAGAGGAGAGAGTGCAGGTCCTAGTGGGAGAGGTGGCGGCAGAGGAGGGGGGTGGAGGAACCAGGCAGGGGAGAGGAGGCAGAAGCACAGGAGGCTGGGGGAAAGATGCCAGAGGAGGAGGAGAGAATTCAGATCCTCCAAAATTAAAAAGAAGGGGTCAGACTGAGGTTTGTATTTTCAGAGATCTTGGCATTGTATGTAACAAACTAAACTAAACAAACAGATGACAGCAGCAACATCATGCAGGCAGGCAGGCAAGATTTAAAAATTCAGTCCATGTATTTTGGAATTTTGAAGTATCATGAGCACAATTGCACCCACAAAGGTGGATTCTAGTAGGAAATGTCAATATCTATTTTTCTGACAGTGATTTATGAAGTAAAATATTAGCCTAATGTGGTTGCATCTGTGATCTGATTACCTAGGTACTCAACAGATGAGTGTGGAGGAACTCTGGGAGTTGGCGAATCAGCTTTTTTCCAGGGAGGCAGGGCTAGTTTTTGATGCCCTGATGATGCACCAGAACCAGCATGGTGCCCCACTGTCCGCTGGAGTGCCTGTTGCACCCTGGTGTACATGTGGGAACTGCAGGGAGATGGAAACAGACCGGGAGAAAAAATGCTGTGGCCAGGGGCCCAACCATTGCATTAGCTGGCTGCCACACTTTACCCTCTGCTGTCTTGAAGATGGTTATTTGCGTCTGCACCGACAGTACAGGAATGATGTGTTGGTGATGGGCGAAGCAAGGGAGCCCAGAGATGAAAACCATGAGTTCCGATATGCTGCCTATTGGCAATACATCTTCCAGCAACATGGCGCGTTGGGTCAGGGAAACTGACTTGTTATCCCCAGCTGCTGTGTCTGGCGGATCAGGGACAAGTACCCTGATCCTCACGGCCAGTACAATGGTTTTGTCCCTCACCTCTAAAATGCAAACCCTCTCCCTCTGTTGGCATTCTCATGCAAACCTTCTGGAGTCATTTTAATTTATACATTATACATACATACATTATACAAGACACTTCACCCATCTACATCACTTTGATTTGTTTATTGTTATACACAAGTTTATTCCAGTTAGTATTTAACCTGATTTATGTTTATAACATTGTTTGTTTTTTAAAATAAAGTTGAATTATTCATGAATACTGTTGTAATAATTTCTTTAAAAACACCACATTAATCAGTAAAGGTGTCTGTTAAGAGTTGATGAAAGAAAGACAACATTAAAAGTCATTGACAATTTTATTACACATTTCTATAAATTACCTATTTACAAAGCAAAGTTTGATGATCTTGATAATCTCAGTTACTTACACACGAAAGGGATTAAAAAGATGGTATTGTAATCAAATTGAGTTGTTGAAAATGGTTGTGACAAACAGAAGTTACAGTAGTGATAAGTGAAATATTTCTTGGAACTAACTGCTGTACATAGTATATGACTAAAATAATGATACTCAGAATACTGAGATCAGTAAGAATAATAATACAAAAACAATAATAATAAAATGTAGTAATAATAAAGATTCAAGTAATTACTAGTTATTACTAGTATCGAGATTCAAGTAATTCTCACCATAATGGTAGTGCAATATAACTCAAGGCAGTGGAATGACCTTAGCGGAAAAGCTATGCTGAAACTTATGTATACAACACAGATATGAATGAATACTCATAAATAATTAAGAATATAACATGGACTATAAAGTGACTATGGCACAGTTTTACTATGGCTCTTACTGCAGCGGGCTGTGCACTAAGACAGGTATGGCAAAAATGTGGCATGGAATATGGAATCGACTGCTGGGAGTCTACACATACAGCAGACTCAGAGCAGGTCATTCATAGTCATATTCCATATGACATGCTTGCCACACCGATATAATCACACATTGTGATAGTCACAATAAAATCCACACCAACATTGTAATTTACAAACTTACACAACTTAGCTAAGTTGAATGTCATTGCTGCTCATCAGTCTGTCTGGAATGCTGGCACTGAAGAGAATAATTGCAATTATTAGACAAAAAATGTAGTTATTGTTCTGTGGACTAGTTCTTTAGCACAGAGTGATGTAGAAAAGAAAGGATAGTTTCTATCTGTGCATTAATTGATGTCATACATAAGGTCAAGCCTTAAGTGTGTTTCATTTAGCCTAAGAAAAAAAGGGGAGGTTTTCACCTACCAAGACCTCTCCTGACTTGGGTTTGCTCTATGGTTGGTCCTGGTACAAGGTGAAACAGGCCAAGCGTTCTGAGGTCATCAGGGCGAAGCGTCCTTCGTCTGGGCATTCCTCTGCCAGTCAGTTTCTTCTGGAGAATCCGAGCCTGCAGATCTGGGATGTGGCCATATGTCTTCTCAGTCTTGAGAGTGTAGAGACTGTATCTTCTGGCATTCTTCTTGTACAGTCTCCTGAACCTGAAATAAGTATGAAAATGATTTTTTTTTATATATATATCGATAACAGATCTATTTTTTGAATACGGTATTGGTCCGAATATAAGACAGTTTTTTTTTTCCTGGAAATACGTCTGAAAAATGTAAGGTTGTCTTATATTCGCGGTCAAGACTTTTAAATGTCAATATACATTCACAATAACAGATGGTGATAAAAATTGTAAAATGAGTGTTCCCCTCCTGACTGAAGCGAGCCAACGTCCCTCACAACTAGCCTACAGTGCCGGGGGCCAGCAAGATGGAGAGACACAGTAATCGTCTCGAACAAAGTGGATCAAAAGTAGGCAAACAACTGAGTAACAGTAACGTAATGAGTATTGTCATCAACTCGACTTCTTCACTGTCTCTCCTCTGCTCCGCGGAGCTCCATGTGTGCGTGCAGCGGCAGCTCCACCTATGGTGAAACAGAGGAGAGGAGAGAAACTCAGCACGACCATCAATGACAGCAAAATGCAATAGTCAAGAGTCTCACACTGAGCTGAAATGAAATAAGTGCAAATAAATTAGGTAAATAACATGAATGAACATAGTCTCTACTGCGTTTTGCTGTCATTTATGGTCGCGCTAAATCTCTCTCCTCTCCTCTGTTTCACCGTGGGCGGGGCTGAGTGCTCCACACATATGGTGCTCAGCGTGGCAGAAGAGAGACAGTGAACCAGGTGAAGTAGTTGAGTTGACGACAACCTGTTACATTACAAAGTTTTGCGAGTAAAAAGCAAATAGGAGTAATTTAATCCAAGATGTAAGTCTTTCCAAAAATGAGTCTTCAAAAAAAGGGGGTCGTCTTATAATCAGGGTCAATCAGGTCAATATGGTAAATTGCCTTCTTCTCACCAAATTTGAGATATGGATGTATCTTTTTCGTTAATAGTAATTAATCAAAAGACAACTTTACAGTTCCCATTAGTCTTTAAATGTAGCATAAATCCATGATTATGTAGTCCCCTCCAAAAGTAAGTGAATAGTGGGGACTCATCAAATGCAGGTGGGCTGAATGTGGAACGTTTACTGGCATACATCAGTATGTGATTCTGGAAAGACTCGAGGTCAGCTGTCAATCTGTGAAAAAATGCAGTCATGGGCAAATATTTAATAATTTTATTTATTTTGCTTTGTATACTCATTGTTCAAAAACAAAACGCACAAATTACCTAAAGTTCAGGTTCTTATGAACATCCTTAAGCCACCACTTGTTCAATAATGTTCTTAAGAGCCTCATGAACCAATAAGCCTTTTATGAGCCACTGCTTAGTCCTGTGTGTTCTATGCGCTCATGTTGACAGCTCCCCTGCACCCACCTGTGTTCATTTGTCACATGGGAAGTCCCAGCCACAGCTCCTGGAAAAAATAAATAAACATATACCCTTTCTGCCATAAAGATGATAACTTGGTCTAGGTTTATCACATCCTATGTGTTGATGAATAAATATATTTGTTGTTGCATGTATCTTCAAAATCATTTACTAAAAACAGCTTGTCTATACACTGTACATTATGGTTGATCCAGTTTATAACAAAGTTGTAATCATCTTACGGTCCAAAATTGCATAACCATGAAGCTGGCAATGGTAGGCACAAGAATATTTCATAATGTAACATACAGTACATGGCAGAGCTACCTGTAGAGAACGTTAGCTCAGCCAACCAGCTATCTAAAATTAGGCTACATGGTTGTTTTGCCAAAATTAAATTGCATGTCTCCATTATGAGGAAGTTTGACATGTTCAGTATATAATTTTTAGAATGTTGGGCAATCCCAGGGGTACCTACATGAGAGAATATAGCAGGCCATCAGCTAATCAGAATCAAGCATTTATCCAAACCAGTGTGTGTGTGTGTGTGTGTGTGTGTGTGTGTATGTGTGTGTGTGTTGGGGGGTGGGGGTCAATACAGTCCAATGTGTGACAGCATAAAACAATTTACAAGGAAGTTGTGGGGCGAGTCAGCTGTTTTGCAGCACCACCAAAAGTGGTTTACAATGTCCTTCCACAAGTGAATCAGGGCTGGACTGGCCGTTGATCTGTGCTGCCTGTAAAGGATGTATAGAAATATGACAGTCAGGAAAGACCTTCCATTAGAAAAAGGCAAAGCTTTGCATTGAATGTTACACTTACAGTGTGGATCCTTTTGGCCAAATTCTTGGCCCTGTGCCACATGTCCAGGCTGTGCCGCACCCCTGAGTCTTTGTATTTCCCTTTGTGTGGGTCAGAAAAGTATAATGTACATAATTTATTTTCTCCTCCAACAGTGACTAAAATATCAATTTGATAATATTTTAACCATACAATTTGGATGCCTACTTACTCACGAGGGCAGAGATCTGGACATTCAGAAGCCTGTCCACTGTTTGGATGAATGCCTCTTTCTCCATGATGACAGAATTTCTCTGTGTTTCCCAGTGCCTGGGGCTGTCCATTCTTCCATCTGCTATTGACATAGATAACAAAGATCACTATTCACTGAACACTGAATTTACATATCAACATACAACTAATGTTTTAGAGCTCAACAACAAAAAACAAAAAGTGCGCCTTTTCTCATAACAGAACTCCTTTATGGTGTTCACGCAGTAGGTGTTCTGGACAGTGTAGTAAGAGCTGTGGTCCACCATGCCCATGTTCATGAATTTGAAAAGCAGAGCAACTCTAGAATAGTTGCTCCTAGACAGCAAGATGTTAGTGGCCAACATGAAATCCCCTGCTAGCATCCCGTATTTGACTAGAGGCTGGGAGCTCCACCTCCACGCAATATGGCCAACAGGACAGGTCTGAGAGTAAACAGCAAGGGTAAGGGTACATCAACTTGGAAACAACTTCCTTCCATGATTAACATTCTCAAATACAATTATAAATGAGAAGTGCTTCACATTCTGTATATATGCCAACAACTTGGGGAGCCTAATAATAAATAAATTGACACAGGCCTACAACTTGGTTGCAGTGTAGTATGGTTACAATTCCTCACCCATTGCATGATGCTTGCTGTACCCCTGGAAGTAATGGAGACCTCGAAAAGGGGAAAGGCACTTTTGCACTGGCAGCATGAGGAATGTTGTTAGCTGCTTTAGACAGTCCTCATAGGTGATGGAGGCCTGTTTTCCTATTAGGTCATCCTCACAGAAGACCTAGGGTGGAGAGGGAAAAATGGGCAGTTGAGTGGATAAAGGTGGGTCAATTGATAGAGGCTCTAGGTCAGGGATGTCATGAACTGTCACATTTAAATATTAACATACTGGTTGAGCCACTAAGCATCCCTTGCTCAAACTCAAATGGGGTAATGGAGATTAATTTTGGTCATGGTTTGAGTGTGTACATAGCGAGAAAAAAATGTCAACTGAGTCTTCTCATTGTACATAATGCTTTGCAAGTTTTCTGTAGCATTATGCACACAGCTGGTGGTACTAAGTTGGTTTGGTAAGAGCTGAGGTAGATTTTAATTAGCCCATCACATGAAGTATGTAGGTGCAGTCCACAGGTCTGGAAAATATCCACATCCACATCATGTTATTTTCCACAAGTCACGTGTTTGGACCACTTGCTAGTTTCTGAGTTTTCGCTTATTAGGTCTCAAATTACCACCACTGAAGTACACATTCTATGTATTGTATTTTCACTTTATTATATTTTGTTTTTATTATCATTATCAAGTGGGTTTTATTCTTTTTTTTTATTTTTATTTTTTACATTTTTATGTAGATTTTTTCTTTGTGAAATACTTGGTGCATGTAATTTATTTTATTGTAAAGCACTTTGAGCTGCATTTCTTATATGAAACGTGCTATACAAGTAAAGATTATTATTATTATTATCATCATCATCAAGGAAGTGTTGCAACAAGATAGTTTAGTGACTGAGCAGCTGAAGAAATTGGATTACAGGACATTATATTTTTAGGAAAGTATACTCCTGTTTCTTTGTAGACAAAGATATCAGGATTATCACAACATTTAGACTGGGGAATGTGAGTAAGCAGCAGCGAACGGCAACACTTTTAGACTGTCACCTATGACGCTGACAACATCCTTATAGCAGGGGAATTACCTGCAACTAAATATTCCACACCTACAGTTAGGTCCAGAAATATTTGGACAGTGACACAAGTTTTGTTATTTTATCTGTTTACGAAAACGTTGGGGCAGCAAGCATTCACAAGGTTAGGCCACAGGGAACCAAGAACTGCTACAGATGCAAAGGAAAAAATCACCATGCCAATGAGTGCCATTTCAAAGAGACAAAATGCCATAACTGTGGCAAGACTGGGCATATTAAAAAGGCATGTCGTTCCAAGACACAGACAGAGAGTGTAAGGAATTCACAGGGCAGAGGACAGCAAAAGAAGCAATCTTAATATGTGAAAGCTGAAGAAGACACAGATTTGGAGGTGTTCACCATTTTGACTATCACAAGTAAGTATGCTGAGTTAAGCTTAAAGCTTATAATGGAGGTTGCATCCCTGTTTTGGGGCAGGTCACAGCCAAGGTGGTCTATGAGGAACAGAGAACTTTCCAATTTTAGTTGTTAAGGGAAATGGATCAACACTGTGTGGCAGAAATTGGCTAAAGGAACTCACGCTAAACTGGCAGCAGATAAAGTATCTGAATGAAACAAAGTGTAGGTCACTTAGTGAAGTGCTGGATAAGTGCTCAGAGGTGTTCCGAGAGGAGTTGGGGACTCTTAGGGACATGAAAGCCTCAATCATAGTTAAACGTGAAGTACCCCCTAAATTTTGCTAACACAGACCTCTACCATTTGCTATGAAAAAGAGTAGAGAAAGAGTCCAGGAGGCTGGAGGAAGCTAACATTATATTTCCAGTTAAGCACAGTGAATGGGCAGCACCAATAGTGCCAGTGGAGAAAAGAGACATGTCACTCCGCTTATGTGGGGATTATAAAGTGTCAGTAAATCAGGTAGTTGAAACAGACCCCTTGCCTCTTAGGCTTTAGCTTTTAGCAACCCTTATTGGAGGTAAGGTTTTCTCTAAGATAGACTTAGAGAAAACCTTACCAGCAGGTGTTGCTGAATGTTGACTCCAAGAAATACACTACCATCAACACCCACAGGGGATTGTTTGTATATAACAGACTTCCTTTTGGAATTAGCTCTGCACCCTCCATATTCCAGCGGATTATGGAAAATTTGATGAAAGACTTACCAGTGGTAGTTTTTCTTGATGATCTGCTTATTATATGATGCTTGGAGAAGGAACATCTCCACAACCTTCAGAAGGTTCTACAATGCCTTCAGGAAAATGGACTACGAGTGAAACGGTCTAAGTGTGACTTTAGCAAAACTCAAATAGAGTACCTAGGCCATGTACTGGATGAGCATGGCATTCACCCTTAAAAGGACAAGCTGAGAGCAATACAGTAGGCTCCTGCTCCTACCAATGTGAAGGAACTCTTTTCTTTCTTGGGCCATAGCAAAGCACAGTCTTAGCACCACTGTACAGACTGCTCAGAGGACATATAACTTGGAAATGGATTGAGGTAGAACAGGTTGCTCTTGTGAAGTGCAAAGAACTGCTGACTAGTGGCCAGGTTTTAGTCCACTATGACCCCAGTCTACCACTCACCTTAGCATGTGATGCCTCCGCATATGTCATCAGAGCAGTGATCCAACACACTATGCCAAATGAGGAGAAGCAGAGAAGGAGAGGCTTATGCCTCCTGAATTCTGTCCCCAGCAGAGACAAAATATTCTCAAATAGAGAAGGACGCTTTAGGACTGATATATGGTGTAAAGAAATTCCACCAGTACTTGTGGTGTAGACATTTTAACTTAGTTACTGACCATCACCCCCTACTGACACTGTTTGGCAAGCACAAGAGTCTGCCTACACTGGCTGCTGCATGCATTCAGTGGTGGGCAATTATATTATAAGCATATAACTACCACATTGTCTATCGCAAATCAGAAGAGCACAGTAATGCTGATGGACTTTCCCGCTGCACTTTGACCAGTGACACAGGAACTGCTGTGACTTCAGCTCTAGTCCACTCACTGCTGGTGGAGCATCTACAAGGAACACTGCTCAACACCACACAAGTCGCAAGTCGCACACACACTGACAGTGAGCTATTTTGAGTCTATAATTATGTCATGGAAGGCTGGCCTACCCAGGTAGAGGAACATTTGAAGGTGTTTTTCACAAGGAAAAATGAGTTGTCCACAGAGCAAGGTTGTGTCCTATGGAGGACCAGAGTCATCATACCCTCAAAGATGAGAAGAGCAGTGTTAAAAGAGATTCAGTCTGGGCACCGAGGCATAGTGAAAACAAAAGCCCTAGCTCGCAAATATGTATTGCTCCACTCGGATGTGGAGCAAATTTGCAAGGAATGTGACGTGCCAGCTGGAACAAAAAATGCCTCAGCAGGTTCCACTACTACTTTGCTGGACCCTTCCTCCACAACATGTTCATGATTGTTGTTGATTCATATACAAAGTGGTTGGAAGTGTTTTGCAGGTCACAAATCACCTCTCAAGCTACCATTACAAGGCTGAGGAGACTGTTTGCCCCCTATAGTCTGCCTGAACAAATTGTAACAGACAACTCTACCACATTCAACTCAGAGGAGTACCAGACTTTTGTCAAGCAGAATGGAATTCTGCATACCACAAGTGCCCCGGGACATCCAGCAACTAATGGCCTGGCAGAGAGATATGTCCAGACATTCAAGACAGATATGAAAAAGTTTGCTAACACTACCCTGAACAGGGTCAAAGACCAGATATCACTGTTCCTGCTGCAATATTGGACTACACCTAACTGCACAACTGGACAGTCCCCAGCTGACCTGTTTCTACACAAACATGTCCGGACAAGGCTGGATTTTCTTAAGCCTGCGTAGCACTGTGGGAAGAGGTCAAAAGTGGATTCCGGGGTTGGTGGTGAGACAGACTGGCCCTGTGTTGTATGAAGTCAGAGAGCGGGACTCTGATACCGTGCACAGATGCCATGGAGACCAGCTGCGAGCTTGAGCCATTGCTGAACCTGATACAGATGGTACTGAATCACAGGCAGAATAGTTTGATGGTAGAGACTGCAGCAGTTCTCAGGAAATTATTGACTCTACTCTTGCAGACATCAGAGCCTCTAGAGCATAAAACTTTGGCTCTGAGGCACTCAACCCGAGTGAGTAAACCACCAAAGTGATATATGCCATAAGACTGTATGCCACTCAAGTGGACTGTGTCCATATACATACACTCACACAGTCTGAACAAATCATAAGGGAATGTTGAAAGAAAAAGTTATTTGAGTTAAACTGAGGCCATATGTTGTTTTATTAAGAATTACCTGATAACTGTTGTTCAGTTAAGAAAAACATATTTATTAATATTTTCAGTTGTTATTTGGAATCATTTTAGTTGGATGTCATTCTCAGCTAAAAGGGGGGATGGGGTATTTTGATCACATAATTGTATGGTTAATATGTTTACTTATGTTTTTGGACCGCTGTGAATACAGTTAAGTTCAAGGGTTGTAAGTGGCGCATGTGCATTGAGCTGTAACTAAAAATATGGCCTAGTAAATTAAATGATGCTACCTCTGTGTCTGCCTCGTTAATACAACACAGTTGTCAACCTGCCGGATGAGTTTGCTCTTGTTTTTAAGTGTGTGTAGAGAGTAGACTTACTTTGCTGCCAAGCATTAAGGTGCTTGTCGATCCTTTTTCATGTTCAGAGTTTATTTCAGAATTCACCTGATCTAGAACATACGGCAAAGAGCGTCCCCTATGTGATGCATGCTCAGCAACACCGCATGCGCACTCATTCTCTGGATCACCTGGATTATCCTGCACGTCCACCTACCCAAGCTCACTCAGCAGGAGGAAGAGGAGGAGGAACCATCCTTTTGCTTGTCCAGCTTTTCCCTTCCTCGTGAATGGATCGAGGAGCTGGTCTGCACCTCGACGCATGGACCCATTCTGCTCTGCCCTCGACCTTAAGGGTTGTTCTGGTTGTCAGCAGACACTGGAATGGACCTTTCCACCTGGGAAGACACTTTGTCCAGAGATTTGATTAATACAAAATTGCCCACTTGAAATGGATGAATAGGCTCTCCTGATGGTTTTGGAAGTCTATTTGACAGTTATAAATTAAACTTTCTGTTAGTTTCTTAACATTATCCGTCATATACTCAAGCAGAGTAGTTTTGTGGGGTGTCAAAGGTGGGCTTGCCCCTGTGGAATACAGCACAATAGGCAATGCATCAGGCCATTTCAGACCTGTTGCCATCATAATTTTGGTCAGTCTCTCTTTGATAGCAGAGTTCATTCTTTCAACCTGGCCTGGACTTTGTGGATGATAAGGGACATACAACTGCCACTGAAATTCTGAAATATCTGAAATCCCTTTTGGAATTGGCAAAATAGTGTGCATGGGCTGGTGGTTTGTATCAACACACCTTGATCTAGGGGGGATTGAATTACACCTTCACTTCCTGTGATTGCTTTCTGAGGCAAGTGTTATTGTTTAGTCATCGGCAGCTTAGCATTAGCCTTGAGTATCTATTCTGTCCCTGATCTATGCACAAACCCACTTTCTCTGAATCCTGTTTGTGAGCTATTTGTCAAACATGAGAGTAAGGTGTTTTACTAAGTCCTCTTTTCTCATCCTTTCTTTGTAAAACTGAAATAAATATATAAGTTACAATGCTTTGGTTACAAATTATTCTCAAAATACAGTACAAATGAATTTTCATTGTTTACAAATAGCCTTCATGCACATGCTACAAGACGTCACGTTTAATCCAAACATATGAATTCCAAATTATTTATATGCACATTTGCACAGAACACAGAAAAAATGTAACAAAACTAACAAGCAAAAGCTCTCTAAGGCACAAATGCAAAGGTAAAAGGGAGATGAACTTTCTGTCTGACTGCATGGAGAAATTCTAGCACACTACAGTCTTTTCCTGGTTGACTGCTAATATATGAGTTACATGATCTGAACTGACCACTGAGAAAACACTTTACAATTTTCACCATTTTTACAACAAATTGCCACAAGGTGGTGCCAAAGAACATGAATTTGAAGGCCACAGAACGTGTGCCATGACAGTGTCACTGTGAGGCACAGCAGAATTTACAAATTGCACATGATTCTTATGTTTAGCCCATAAAATGGCTGGAACTTCAGAAAACTGAAGGGGGGTCCATAATACTTTGAGGCAATGAAATTTGATCATTTAGATGTAACATGTACAGTCTATCACCCAAGCTTTGTATGAGTGTTTGAGAGCCTGTTTCAGCCTCTCTCAATGACTGGCATCAAGCCACCATTTCCCCAACATATTTTGGCTCATAGCCTGGGGTGACTGCTAGAGTGACGTGGAAACAAATTATTGACCTTAAACAATTCACTATGTGTGTTGGTCAATTGCATTGGTAATGCACAGCCTTGTGGACCCACTAACAAAATTTGCTCACACTTCAACCACTCTTGTGTATTCAAAAATGCATCAGCCAGTTGCTTGTCACCTTCTGAAGGATTAAATGCAGCTGTACAATCACAATGCAAGACAGGTTCTAACAAGTTACAGTTGTTTGAGAAATTGTTAAGACAAATTAAGACAAATTATCTGACCTCCAGTGGATGGCATGCCCTATGAGGGGGGTCAAACATTGACACCACCCCTGGGGGGTCAGCACATCTTCTGATTGGTCAGATGCTTCTCTGAATTCCCTTACCAAACTGTGCCTATATAAGAATATAGCAATGCTGCAATGGATTCTTCTTGTTACCAGTGTGTGTATAAAGTCATTGACTTTCAGTCACTTTACATATCCGATTCCTTTCCTTCTGTCTACCTGAGTGCAAGTTAATGCCTTTCCAAAGCTGATTTGTGTGTTAAAGATTCTCTTGACTGATCACCAAGAGAAACAGTTTATTAGTGTTATTATGCTGACTCTGAGGTTATATTGCTGGACAAATAATTAAAGTGGTTCTGCGTAATAATTCTGATTAACACTATACTTCCCCAAACTGAGCTAAATTTTCCCTACACAGGGAAAGTAAATTCCTCCTTGCACAGAACCCACTCAGTTCTTTATGTGAATTACCAGTTGCCTTGGATCAGGCACCAGACAGTTGTATACAGTGCACACCTGTGAAAGCCAAACCAGATATTCATCTGGGTGACTAATTGGATTAGGAGCTTTCGTAGTCATATCCAAAATTTCACCTGGGGTCCAAGGTTTGCAAACAGCCATATTACCAATCATGATTTTAGGAGCTTGATAATTTGCAGCTTGTGTCTGGCCCTTTGTCATGAACCTAGTCTGAGCAGGAGAGGGAGGGGGAGGAGGTACTTTCTTCTGACCTGCTATTTTTTATCTCTCCCTGCTGTACAAAGGCAGAGGCGCTGGCTGCACTCTGCTCAGGCCACTCCTCTTTGGGTGTTCCCTCATCCAACACAAAATCTGAGCCAGAAGCCACATGACTTTCCTCACTGTCTCTCTCTCTCCTTCCTCCAAACCACAGCAGCCGCAGCAAGCAAATTGAGATCCTCATCTGTCTGTTTTTTCACTGTACCTGTCTCATCTGCTTTATTGCTACTAGACAGTTTTGGATTAAGTGAAAGAGTATATTTGCTTGTCAATCACTCTGGAAGTGGCAGGCCAGCCTCGGCTAACATAGACATTAGCGCTTCTGGGGACGGAGTGTCACCCTGGCGCTTTGCCCAACCATACATGGTACATACATACCAGGATTATGCTGTTTAATCTTAATCATTTCTTCATCTTTGGTCTGCATCACAGCTTCCAACAAGGGAATATGACATGCAGCAACATACTTTACATCACACATACTATCACATCTCTCAACTCATCAGACCCCCACTTACAGCACTTCTCATCCTCATTCACAACACCACATTGCTGATAAGCCACATCCAACTACACTTTCACACAATCTTCCATGTATTTATAATCCCAGGATGGATGACCTTTGCTAAGATTAACATTCATTTTAGGTATTTGCATCTTACTCTTATCAAACGACCCTTCAAATGGCCATTCACACATAAGCGAAGTAAAAGGAAAGAGGTACTTCCATCCTTCCTGTCTACCTACAATTCCTGCAGGCATGTGTGGAGAAAACAATGCTTTATACTGCAATATGAGATCGGGGGCATTGTGACTCTTTGACTGTCTCTCTGTTTGCTTGTTAGTGCAGTTATCTTCTTGTTTTTCTTGTTTTATATCTGTACTTTTATCATTCATTTCCGGTGAATACACATACTTGACAAGGCAAGATAAAAAGAAACTCTGCACTTACCAGTCAGTTGTTCACTTGGAATCCTTATTCGTGATGCCAATTTGTGAAAGAATTGATGTAGAGCTGGTGAACCCAAAGTGAAGAACTTGTCAGGAGACTGGGATGTCTTATGCAATAACATTTATTGAAGCTTGATCAAGGAGAACATTGTTACAGTACAAGTGAAAACACTGCGCAATGCCACTCAATTCTGCAGTCTACTTCTGAGTATTTAAACCCTTCACCAAATCCTTACCCTTACTACCTCCAAATAAGGTTATACTTCACTCATGCCTCTATTGGTTATTGAACTATAAACAAGACACTATGCTGATTAAAGTTAACTGAAGTCACATAGTCTGTACACAGGTCACTTGCTATCTATTCTACAAGACCAGTCTGACTGTCTGCACAAAGCACAGCATATCTCCACCTGACCTAGGTTGCCATTGGATGCAGCCAGCCTTATCAAGACAGCTACTTACCCCAGCCAACCTCAGTAGACAGAGAAATGACCTGCTCTGAAGGAGACAGGTCGTGACCTACTGCTCTCAGGATAGAACATGACCAGAGAATGATCCAGGGAACACAAATATTTCTCCCACGCCAGAACTCCATATGTCCTGGATCATATGGCAGCCCCTAGTGCTCTGGTCCCAAAGGTAAACTAACTGGCCCACCTGCAGAGGTGCATCATGGACCCACTGATCATGCCACTCTTTCCGGTGACCAGCCACAGCCAACAATCACTCACAAGCACCCTCAAAAGCCAACCTTAAGTCTGGCCTGGTGCTCGACCACCCAGTACTGTACTTCCCCTGGTACAGGGTCCCAGACCCAACCCAGAAGGAAGTCTACAGGAAGTCGAGGTCCCTGACTGAACATTAAGAAGAAGGGGGCCTCGCCAGTGCCCTGATGAGGTGTAGTGTTATAGCAAAAAAGCACCTGCAGAAAACAGGAAGTCCTGTTTCTGTGATACATAGGCAGTGTGCATAGGAGGTTGTGGAGAGTTCTATTGAACCGCTCACACTGTCCTTGCAGGGTGGTATGAGGTAGTCTTTGCTACCGTGTACAGGCAACAGAGCTGGTGGATTAAGGAACTCCTACCCTGATCCAAGTGAATGCGGCTCAGAACGCCAAACCTGAAAAACCATTCCGTTGACAAGACCTGTGCCACAGTATAAGCCTGCTGATTCCGGGTAGGGACAGCCATAGTGTTTTTGTTGAATATGTCCGTCATCACAAGGATGTTCTCTAGCCCATTCCCGGAGGGCTCCAACACGGTGAAATCTATGGCCACACTCATTTGGCCTAGATGCAAGTAAGTGGCACATAAAACAATGTGGCACCAACCCAGAAATCTTTGCAACTTGGCTCACACTCTTTGGACCCACTGCTTTATGTCCGAAGACATTCCCGGCCAGTAACAGTACTGTCGTACCAATTCAATGGTCCGCTCAATGCCTTGGTTGCCGTGTTCCTGGTGCAGCTGTTTCAGCATCTCCTGTTTAAGGAGTGCAGGCAAGATGAGCTGGAGATTCTCCTTATTCTGCCTTTACTAGGATGTGGTGCTAGCTTGTCAGATAGCTAAACAGGTTCCTCAGTAAACATCCAGGAGACAGCAGGTAAGTTTAGGATGTTTACTGTCAGAAGCACTGCGAAACTGAAATACAGAAATAAAAAATAAAAAATTACAATTTGTAATGTGTTTGACTCTTCCTTTCACATTAACAAACACTGAGTCATTAATTGTTATGCACAACACAAATACACATCAACAGTATTATAATTGATTAGCACTACAGCTAACTAATGATTAGCATTAATGCTACCTTAACATTGGAAATGCTATAGACAAGCTAATACAGTTAGTATTGCTATAGTTTTTACATTTTCCACATGAAATAACAACTGTTTCAAATAACCATTACAGGTGAGTTTTGCATAAAGGTAAGTATTATTTACATATGTTCTTTAGGGTTCAGCAGAGAAAAAAGTGAACAGAAAAAACAACAGCTTTTCTTCAAGGCTTTTTCAATGCAAAAGAAACTACAGCAAGTCTACATGGACAAATAGTCCAGGCACAGTCAACATTCAGGTACCTCTCTTAAAGGGGCAGCACACTCCTCCCCCCCATCTGGACAAAAAACCCAGCAGTATAGCACACCCTCTTTTTCCACCAGGCAGCCCCATTGGCGCAATATTGCCAAAGCTGGTCTGGGGATGTGTCGTTTCTCTTCTGGGGTAGGCTGAACCTGGAACTTCATGGAACTATAGTTGGCCATGTTGCACTCCGTGGGCCAGAGGCCTAGGTTGGCATTAGCTACGGGCCTAACATCACCCTCCGTCTCCTGGGAAAGGACAGTCCCCAGGCCACTGTGGCTAATGTCAATCTCCAAAATGAAGGGGCATGAAAAGTCTGCATAGGCCAGCACTGCGGCAAAGACAAACTTTGCCTTTAAGGCCTCAAAGCTCTGTTCACACTGAGGCGTCCATACAGAACCCAGCACTTGTCCTGACCCTCTCTTTGACCTGGTGCCTGTAAGTTCCACCACCAATTTATGCAGAGGTCTGGCCAGCTTGGCAAACCCCTCTACAACGAGCCTGTAGTAGCAGGTGAACCCCAAAAATGAGCACAGCTCTGACACATGGCGTGGATGCCACCACTTGGCCACTGCCTCAGTCTTTGTGGGGTCAGTAGAAACCCCCCTTCCAGAGATGAAGTGCCCCAGATAGCTGACCTCTTGCCAGAAGAAAGCACACTTTTCTAGTTTTACTTTCAGGCCCTCTTCTTGGAGGTGCTGGGAGACTGAAGAAGAGAACACGATGATGTCATTGAGATAGAGAAGCAGTGACTGACACTGCTGATCCCCAGACATCCTCTACATCAAATGCTGAAAGGTGCTTGGTGCATTATACAACCCAAAGGGCATCTGGTTTCATTGAAAGACCAAAAGGCAGAAAGGGCATCGAGGCTCTCCTAAATACAAGGTAGGGGAAACGCTTCCTTCCTCGTCTTGCTGTTAAGCATGCGGTAGTCTGTGCACATGTGTAGGCTTCCGTCCTTTTTTCTGACCAAGACAATGGGGGAGGCATAGGGCTCTCCCTAAACACCTGGGCCTCAAGAAGCTGATTGATGAGGGCTTTCACCTCCTGGGCGTATCCCCCCACTCAGATGGGGGGATGTGCCTGTACCTCTGACGAACTGGAACATTGTCAAACAGGGGGATGTTGTGCGAGATGAGGTTTGTACAACCCAAGTCACCATCATGGGCAGAGAAAACCAAGCTGTATTTCTACCACAAGGACCGAACCTCTGTCTGCTGTCCACCGCCTCCATCCCATCCTGCACTGAACTACTGGCCACCTGAGAGGAAACAGTAGCTGTGGTAGGCCTCACCTCAGTAATTCCTGTGGGGAGAGGAGAACTTCAGTCGTACCCACACTGACCACCAGAATGTAGATTGTACCTCTGGTGACCTGGAAAAGACATGGGGAAGACTCTGGGGGCTCGAAAAGCACAGCCTGACGGAAAACTGTTCAGAGCAAGTGCTAGCCACCAACTTTATTACCCCACTGGGTATGCGCACTGCCCGTGTACCTCGAACCCTTTGGTAAATGGTAAATAAAATGGTAAATGGCTGCATTTATATAGCGCTTTTATCCAAAATGCTTTATAATGTTTCTCCTGCTCACTCACCCTTTCACACACAGATGGCAGCAAGCTACCACACAAGGTGCTGGTGCAACCATTGAGAGCAATTTGAGTTTCAGTATCTTGCCCAAGGACACTTCACCATGCAAGAGGTGGGGATCAAACCACTGACCTTCCAAATTGGTGGACGATGCTCTGCCTCCTGAGCCACAGCCAGCCAATGACTGCATCATCTCCTTTATTGCTCCTGGCATCACTTCTGCAGATTTTTTCTTAAATTAAAATCTAATACATGTCAAATCTAATCCCAAAAGCCACAAGCAATGCACATACACGCATGCACCCATGCACGCACACAGACATACACACGTACCTGCAAACCAACTACTTACTTCAAATGGATGTGGACAGTAGGTCAGAATGCAGACACATGCACAGTTCTGTACATATGACTGGATGTGTTCCACGCGGATATGAGCAGATGGAAAGTATAATTTAGGCTTAATTTTTTATTTTTTAAAAAATTTAATTAGGCGGTCTCATTGAGATTAAGACCTCTTTTTCAAGAGAGATCTGAGAACAAGAAACATTCATAAGATAAGAACACAATCAGCAAACAGAAACAACACAACTACAAAATCAACAAAGAATGAATAAAAACAGTTACAAGAGTCATAAAAAAAATCATTGGATAATAAAACTTAATAATTCAAATAATAAAATCTCCAAGAGGAATGAAACACACTAGTTTGAGGGCAGTTTGCAGTTCATTTAATTCGAAAGGTGTAGAGCACCTGAAACCAGTTCTGCCAACATTAATTATTAGTTACATTATATTAATAATGTACTGCAAAGCATGAAAAATAAGTAAAAGCTGCATTTTGGAAATTGATCTTTAACAGATCGATTTCCAAATATATCAAGAAAAAAAGGAAAAAGAAAAGAATATTACATAGATATATGTACATATTCTATATGTGTATACATATAGAATATATATGTAAACACATATATACAAGCCATGCAGAGCAACAGCAATAACAACAATTAACAGTAGACATAAATAAAATACAACAATCATTATACTGATCTTGATAAAATGTTAAAAGATACTCTTATGGGTTAGTAAAATTATAGTTATAAGACACAATTATTGAAGATTGTTCAATAATTGAGATTGTTAATAAAATACTAGTAGATATTCCATACATACCCAAGCCATGCAAAGCTGGCTGCCTGGCAATGGGTAAAGGACATGGGACAAGTTAACAGTAGATAAGCCAGTGATAACAACAACAATAATAAAATGAGCAATGTACTATGTAGATTAGAAATGTTCATGTCTGACTTTTCAAAAGCCAGGCCTACAAGCGGTCTCTCAGTGTACCTTTAGCTTGAGACCAGCTTGTCATACAGTATGTTAAGTGGGGGATGATCATTGCATTAATATATAGTTTTGCTGCTGTAGTTGTTAGGCAGTTTTCTTGTATATCTAAAATTATCGAGGTTGTATTTGGTTATTTGCATTACTTTCTTCATTTGTTGTTTAAAGGATATGGTAGAGTTGAGGATAATACACAATAATATAAGATATTATACATGAGAACGTACTTGAATGATCTCTCCAGACACATAGACTTTGGTCAGATGTAGAGTGTGTCTTTGTAAAAAAACAACAACATGCAAACAGTCTTCTTAACATTAAGAAACAGGTGTGAATCAACAAGCCATTTGTTAACATTTATCATTGTTGCACTGAGTTTAGAAACTGCTTGTTCTTTGGTTTTTGCATGGACATAAATTACGGTATTGTCTGCATATGTCTGAATTTCACACCCTGTGCAGACTGATGGTAAATCATTTATATATAAGCTGAACAGGGGAGGTCCTAGGTTGGATCCCTGGGGCACACCCATTTTATTGCTCAGGAAAAGTGATGTTTCACTACCCACCCCTAAACTTCCTTTCTTTAATAGAGGTATTAATTATCTTTGTTATTGGTTCAGTGAATGAATCTGTATGACTTTTTAGAAAGAGGAAATTCAGTCCAAACATGTCTTTTGATTTGAGTTTTTTAGAGAGTTCAGAATTGTATTGACTTTAGTTTCAGAGACCTCCAGCAGAGAGAAGACTGGTTGAGAGATATCTATTGGTGATGGATCGAGAGCTCCAGTTTGATTTATGTCTAACGTCATCTTAACAGAATTCACAAAGTAGGAGTTAAGGAGAGTTGCAGTTTCTACTGCCCCTTTAATCAGGAAGCCATTGTCTTTAATCTCTAGCTGCTTTGTTGTATTATTATGCCATTTCCCTGTCAGCTTTTTTTAAACTGTCCAAGATTTGTTTGTGATTTCCCTTAGCTTCACCTATCAGACTAACAAAGTTTGCTTTAGCTACCCAAATGTCCTTTGGTTCTTAGAGAAGTGAAAATGTGTCTGTCAGTCAATAGTCTTAGTCTTAAGAAATGTTTGCAGGGCATGGTCTCTCTCCTTCATTAGAATCCCATATAACTACCAGAAATGTACCATAGGAATACATCAAACGTTTTCCCTTTTCCTCCTAATTAACAATTCCAACCCAGGTTATCATGAGATTTTTTTATACTATATACATTTTTTCTTTGTTTGTCCTCAGGTCAAACCACTGACCTGGATTGAGTCAGTCATTGAGAAACACTCACACAGCAGAATTGAATACATGATCCTTGTAAACTACTAGCTCTTATCTTCACTACTAACATATACAACATATAACATATACACTGTACGGTACAATCTCGGTCTCTCCTCTCATCTCTACCATCTCCTCTTGTCTATCAGGCCAAGAGTCAGTTCAAGAGGATGTCTACAGCTAATAATGTAGAGCTCCACATCCCAGTCCCCACTGACGCTGATTCTCCTTAATTTAAGACCAATGTGGGCAGCGTCAAGTGGATCCCAGAGAACAGTGAGATAGTCTGATCCATTAAGTCCTTCCCTGTACATCCAATACACCATCAACAATACCATTAACATATCATATCATCAATTGAAATATTTTTAGCATGGCAGTGTTAGGCATATTTTGATTATCATGCACAGATAAATGGGGTAGTATGTAATGTTTTAAATGTCAGTTTATTTTTACTGTCACTAAGAACATGGTAAACCCAGTAAATGTAGTTTTTTTCAACATCTCACTGTGTCCTGGTGAATTTCAGGGTGGCAAAGAATACATTATGAGAGCCCACTTTAGCCTGCCCAGTGTGGAAGCAGAGGGCAAAGAAGGCCTCCTATTAGTGTCAAGTTTGAGATACCCTACTTCACCACCTCTGGCATCCAGGAAAGAAATAGAGCTTCTAAAGATAGTCTGATAGAATAATTGTTCATTATAAGCCTCTCTATTATGTCAGTAATTCAATGTGGTAGTGATGTAGTTGTAATTCTTCTGTAATGCTGCAGGGGTCACTCTCGTATTTGTGTAAATATTTCTGCAATGACTGATGCAGACATAGGGTGGCACTGTTGTCAAAGGAATAGAGACAGAAGTGGAGCGCAGGCAGGAGAAACCATCACAGTTCCTCTGTTGTTTCTGAGAGTCCTCTTAACACTGATACCTGTAATAAACACTGAAAGAAACAGGGCACTCCAACAATGATCAAAGAGACCACAATTATACCGTATATATACACACATACATACAAAGTCTGTTTACTAGTGACAGCAGGACACACACTGCAAGTGCTTGACACATTTAACAAATCTAAGCTATTTAGATCTAGTTTTGCCAACTTCTGTTGTGAGGCCAAATATTATATAAATATTATATTATTCAAAATCACAAAACCTTAAAATTCTAATGGAAATGCCAGTGTTTACTGATACTGTATGTCAGGCTGCATTTTTATGTGGCCATGGAAAGATGACATTTTGGGTTTTACTCAGTGTAAGTATCAATGAAGCTGAAATGAGGTTTTGGCCCAAGCTTTTATGTGATGATGTTACTGCAGCTGGTTTAGACGCATACCATATATCAGCAACATCCACAGTTTGATTCCAGCTGCTGACCTTTGTTGCATGTCATACGTATGTTTTCTGTCTCTCTCTAGATAGATCGATAGATTATTTATTGTCCTTCAAGGAAATTTGTTGCCACAGTCTGTACAGAGCCTCACATGAATACATAAATACAGTACACATCCACAACATAACTACATTAAAGACATCCATACGGGATATATCCCCATTCATACAAACATACATAGCACATGTACACAGGTTACAGTCATTAGGGTATTTTGTTTAGCAATGCTATGGCAAAGGGGACAAAACTCCTGCCATAACGTGCCTGTTTCCAGGCCAGGGATCTGTATCTGCGACCAGATGGAAGCTGTGTGAAGAATGGGTAGAGGGGGTGTATGGGGTCATGTACAATGTTGTGTGCTCTGCGTGTGATAGCTTTGCTGTTGAGGTCTGAGAGGTTGGGGGTGGGAAGGCCAATAATTTTGGAGGCATTTTGTGTGATGCTAACGAGCTTGTTCCTGTTGGAGGCAGTTAACATGGTGAAGCAATGGGAAACAGTAGAGGAGAATGGGTTGAAATATACTTTTATAGAGCAGCAGCAGAAGGTGGGGGTCAACAGAAAGTGTTTGCGGGTGGCAGAGAATCTTTGTTGGCAGCGTTTGTGGATGTCAGTAATGTGTTGTTTAAAGCTCACTTTATTGTCCAGAGTGAGCCCGAGATATTTGAAGCTCTCCACCATCTCAATATAATTTCACTATAGTGTATCACTGTACTATCAAATGAAGGCAAAAATGACAAAAAAAAAAAAAAAAAAACTGTGGCTGGGAAGTAATGGGGAAGCTTGATTAGTGATAGCAGGAGCTTGTCTGCTAAAATTTATAGAACCAAACAGAGCTATTACAGCCAAATGTTCTTTGATGGGCTTGGAACAACCCTAGTTGACATGAAGTCAATGAGGGTTGTTTTAGCATGGAAAACATTTATTTATAATTATTAATGTTTTTGTTAAAAATAGCCTTCATAGATTTATTATTATTATTAAGTATACAAAAGATGATTTCAGGGAGTGTTTGGGGGAGATTTACCCATTCCCTTTGCACCCTTCTGTTGCCCCGCCAGCTGCCGATCACAGGGGAAATGATTTTTTCTAAACTTACAGGGAAATTGAGGGAGTCCTCAGGGTGAGCTGAAGTAATCAGGTGCAGAAATATCTCTGAGACTTTTTCTGTTTGGATGAGATGTAGCCATAGAGGAGAAACAATTGTGCTAGAGACAGTCTGGCTCTGACTTCATCATTTTCCTGTTAGATATGAGCATTTCTGAATGTTGGAGACATTGAATGTGACACAAAATACAGACCTTAATGTAAAAGACAATGCCCATTTTTTGTAACTTGGGTTTTGTTTTTATTTCAGTCAGTAATGCTAACATTGTAATCACCAAAGTAATAGCTGAGATCAATAAAAAGAAGTCTGACCAGTGTAGAAACACAAGTAGTCAGATGATCAGACAGGAAATAAACAAATCTCCAAGTTAGTCTCACTTATTTTTAAGAGAAAATGAAGGTGAACAGTAAAATCATTAGGACACAGAGCATCACAAGATGTCAATATATCATGAGTATTTAAAAAATTAAAAAAACATTATAGATCTGACTATATAAATAACAAGTAGCAGGAACCACCAAACTGCATAAAATAGAGAAGCTCAGTGAACTCCTCAACCACGTGCTGAATATTTGAAGTATCAGCCGAAATTGGCGACTCGGATTTAACTTGTAAAAATCTGATTTCGGTACAGTCCTAGCATGCACTGTCTTCCTTTGCAATTAGGGATTATTGACAACTATTCATGTCATTCAAGTGGTTTAGATAATCTGGTTGAACTGTTAGTTTGTTTACAATTTGTCCTATTCTGTCCTATTCCTATTCTATAGTCTGAGTGCTTGTATTTCTTGACCTGTTGGACCTATTTTTAGTGAGGTCACCATGCTCCCAGACCTCATCTATTAACTTGGTGAGTGCAATATTATTATAACTGATAAAAAGACAAAATAACAAAAGACAAAAATAAGTTTTAATAAACCGGAAACTATCTCATAAATGAAGCCCAGTAGTTGAACTGTTTATTTGCTGTCCTGCTGTTAGAGGGATGACATGATTCAGTCAATAGGTTTTGTTCAGAGGAAATGCAAGGCAGCTATTGTTTTGCTGTTGGTTTAGTATAAATGTATAAATAAACTCCAGAGAGTCAGTTGTTAAGAGTAGAACCACAAACCTTCACCAGCCCAGCAGAGCTCATTGTGAAACCAAAGCCAGAGATGTGACCTTCAATTAGCCCAGGCATTTTTATCATCATGAACCCAGATCCACTTCTAACCCGGCCACATTCGCTTCACTGGCTCAACCTCAACTAATGGCACCTTGTAAAGACAGAGATGAGTGGGGAGGTGGGTGGTGGAGAAGCCACAGTTTTCTCAAAATAGCTATGTGGCCTCGGATCAATGGAGACATCATTAGAGAGATGCTGCCATTAGCTGCAGTGAGGCCTGCTATTACTGTGAGATCACTTGTGATGAGGAGCTATTATGTGGCCTGAGGCAAGACCCCCAAGGTTCCTGCTAGTATCACACTCACACACACACACACACACACACGCACACACACACACACACACACACACACACAGGGGAGCACTTCTGCAGGCTGTTCTTATTAAAGGGAGCATGCTGTTGTGGGGAGGGGTATTGAACTGTAGGAGGGAGGTGGGGGTTAAATGTTGCTGCAAATGTTTGTATGTTCCACATCTACTGTGTGAGTGTGTGTGTGTGTGTTTGTCTGCTGAAAAAAAAGAACCACATTGGCTGTTTCTGAATTATAGTGGTGTGGAAAATATCAGTATGAAAAGGACAATCAAACACACAGTAACCCACCAGATATAACCCCTCAGTAATAATAAAGGGAAGGTGACTGCAAAAGCTGGTTGAATGGTGCATGTGTAAGTGTGTGTGTGTGTGGCAGTGTGTTGTTCATATGTGTGCGATTTTACTGCTTACTGATTAGAAGTCACACCGGGAGTCTCATTCATTCATTCACCTCCTGCTCTTTACCCAGTGGTGGTAATTGTTGTCATGTCCCCAGCAGCTTGTACTCTTTTTACCATCAGGGAAAGTATAACTCAGACAGCAGTGCAGTATGTCAGAATCAATAAATGTCTTAAATTATGGAAATTTTATGGTCTTAAAAGAATAGAATAAAAATACTACTTGTTTATTTGTATGAACAAGTAATGTAAAGTTAAGTTTTTTACATTTACATTTGTTCATTTGGCAGATGCTTCTGTCCAAAGCAATGTACAAATGAGGTACAACTCAAGCTACAAGGAGCTATAAGGATCATGGAGAAGCCTTTGAGAATAAGCGCCTTGACGTTCAGTTCCACGTTCCACCTGACACAAGTACCACAAGACTCGCAGGCGCTTACTGTAAGTGCCTAGCAGAAAACTTTAAAACTTTTTTTAAATGAGAGAGAGCCTGAGAAGGATCGAGAGATAAAGCATTAGGTGCCTAAGTACTTGCAAGATGAGAGATTACCACTGCCTGTACAAGTTGAGTGGCATGCTCAGTTGTCAATCGTCAATCAATGATGCCCAGATTTCTAGCAGACTTTGTTGTAGAGAGCAAGGAGAATCTGAACTGTATACTGATGTTGTGCTGAACAGAAGGACTGGCTGGGATCACCAGGAGTTCAGTGTTAAAGACATTGAGCTGAAGGTGGTGTTCCATCATTCATTTAGAGATACTGAGGCAGGCTGAGATCCATGCTGATGCACTTGTATCGTTTGGTGAGAAGGACAAATAGAGCTGGGTATCATAAGCATAGCAGTGGGAAGAAAAACCATGTGAGTGGATAATTGGACCAAGGAAAGTGGTGTGAGAAGAAAAGGAGATCGAGCATACATCAAGCAGGTAGTTCTGGGTCTGAAAAGTGAAGCCAATGTGGAAGTAACTTAAACCGGCATTCTCTCTAATGGCCAGCAAGGGGCAACTTCACTGGCTCCAAAAACATGTCTGTTTGTATAGAAGTCTATGGGAAAATGACCCTGCTTCTCCCTTGATTTATTACCTCAGTAAAAACTTTCTTAATGAGTTTATGGTCTCAAACACTAGTGTCAAGTCTTCTTCAATACAGCATGATGTTCATTTTGTAAATTATGGCCCCATTTAATTTAAATTTGATGATAAAGCAGGGTATGCTTTAGGGCGTGGCTACGTTGTGATTGACAACATTGGTTAAGTAACATAACTATGGTGTAACCCCCAGATTCGCAGAGTATAGGTGTAGCCGTAGCCATTGCTATTTCAGTGTGTTTTCAGTTCATGAAAGTGACTTAACAGTCAGGACAGCTGAAAAGTTAAAAAAATACACCTAGAAACACCTCTAAAGCTCAGTAATTAACATGTTGTATCTTGTTTGCTATAGTCAAACAGAAATATAAAGTTAGTATTGGAAATATTTCTTGACAAACAACAGTTTATGTATCCTCTCAGTACTCCTGTGCAGCAGCTCAGGCTATAGCGTGTTTTTCCAGATAGAAGAGCTGATGTTAATTTCAGATGCTGTATCCAAAAAGAAACACGAACAGAAGCAGCTGTACTTTTACTATAGGCTACAGGTTTTTCCAGCAGTGTTTATAGTCTTTCTGTTGTTCCCTGATAGCTAGACTGATAGCTAGCTTGTTAGTTGGCTACATTAGGACTGGGTAGTATGGTTGAGATTAATATCACAACACTAACTGTGTTTTAGTTTTTAATTATCTATTTGTTTGGGCCACAGAAGTTTGTAAAATGTACTTATTATTGCTGTTTATTTGGGCCAGTTAGCACGAGTCCTGACATCAGGGCCCTCACAGAGCCCTGATGTCAACATCATTGAGTCAGTCTGGGATTACAAGAAGAGACAGAAGAAACTGAGACAAGGGGCTGGACAAGTTCTCCAAGATGCTTGGAACAACCTACATGTGAACAACCTATTTTTTCACAAGTGCCTATAATTTTTGCAAATTACAAGTACTGTATAGCAGATTGAGAGATTGTGTGTGTTGGCCCTAAAAAACTCCATAAAACGCCATAAGTATAGGGTTCAGTCATTAGAACCACTGGAACATGTGTATAATTAGAGTTATAGGTTGCAATGTGACATACAGAGCTCTGCTAGCCTAGCACAGCTGAAACACAGCTGTGCTAACACAGCTGAAAATTGTCCCACCGTTGCCAGCGTTGAATCAGAGGAAGTCCTTGGCAGTGAACACAGGATGGTGCCTACATCATGTCGCTCTCTGCTTGGTCCCATCTGACCGGCACTCGAAGCAGAAGAGATGCCCATTGGTGGCGGCAATGAGGCTGGGGCATGACGGGCAGGAATGAGCCTGCTGGAGCAGTGACTACTTCCGTGGAGAGGTAAGATCAGTAAGCAGATTCACCGTTGCTGAAGTGAGAAGCATCCAAGCAGCAGTGAGATGCTGCCTTATATACTGTGTGAGACACACAGCATATAACTCTAACCCTAATGGGTAGGTGCATCCTGATTGGCCAGCTATGTACATGTAAATTTCAGTGGGCGAGAGTATTACCCATAGAGTCCAGTAGAGGGTGGAGCCTGTGTGAAATAGAACACAACAGTTCCTCATCTCCTGATGAATGCTTAGTCTCAGTCTGATCAGATCTATTTTGTTATCCAGTGAGGGAACATTGACCAGAAAGCGATGGAATGGCTGGCCTGGTTGTGTTAGCATTTAGCTTGGCTAACAGACAAGCCCACTTATCCCTCTTCTGCACACCGATTCCTCTTGCCTCTGAGCCATTGTAGTCTGCTATGCCAGTCCACTGCCACAGGGCATTGTGTCCTCAGGAGTTGCAGTCTGCTAAGTGCCTCTCTAAGCTTTGGTGGAAGTGAGGCAGGCAAGTTGTTGATAATGTTCAGAAGTTCGGTTTGGCTGTACTTTCTTGGCCTAGTTGCACTGGTTGTGTTATCTGCACACTTACTCACATTAAGAAAAGAATCCCTAACACTCCTTACACCATAACCAGGAGCCAGAGAAGCCGAATTCATAGATTCTGGAATTTGTAATGAGGGAGAAGGAGTAGATGTCATTTTAAGGATTTTAAAGTGGTAATTATACTTTTTTTTTGCAGAAAAACCACATCAGACACACATTATTGTTCCAAGCAGATGTATTAAGGTGTATCTTATACATCTTACTACATGTCTGGAGAGGATCTTTAAGTTTAGAGAAAGTTTAGATGGTCGTCTAAACTAAATATATAAAATAGGCTAACTAATAACTAAAAGGCCAAAAGAGACTTGAAGCACAAGACAGGACATCTTTTTCTTACCATAACCAAAGTGCTTCTGTTGAATAGAAGGCCCAAGAGCAGAATTATCCTATAGTGGGGTTGAAAGTACACAATAGGCTTGTGCTGATTGACTGTCTTGAAGAGATGCCTGTTGTCTGCTGATGACCCTGCTTATTTTAAGGCCATCCATATATTTTCCACCACTTACCCAAGCCTGGGTTGCTGCAGGCTAAAGGTAGCCCATACATCCTTCTCTCTAGCTATGTCCTCCAGCTCTTCCTGCGGGATCCTGATGCATTCCCAGGCCAGAAAGAATATGTAATCCCTCCACTGTATTGAGGGTCTGCCCCACAGTCTCCTCCCAAATGAATTTTAGGATAATTCTATTAATTTTGGGCAGTGGAGAAAAATGTATTTATGAAATGTAACACAATCCTAATCAGTCTTAAAACAGTCTGTTGCAGCCACATAGTAGTAATGAACTAATGAACATCAGGTGTGACTGAACGTCAGGTGTCACTGATTGCACAGCCTCTGGGACAAAAAGGGAAGGGGAGAGCCAGGCATTGTATGTAGGTTTGGGGAGCGTGCTGCTGTGCTGTGTGGCTGCGTTCACTCCAGGAGAGGGAGGCTGTCATTCGCAGCTGTTTAGGGCTGCCGGCGATGAAGCTAGATGTGATTGGAGGTCAGTGAGTTCCTGTGTCAGGAGGGGAGGTCTGTTGCTTCCTTTAATTAGTTAGGGCCAGGGCTTTAGGAGTGTAAGCCGCCACTGCTTTCCAAGACTTGCTGCCGCCTTCGGCATGCTCCTGTTGGCGTTCCCTGCATGTCCACTTGCTGTGCTGTCCAACAAGCTGTGGTCCCCCGGGGAGTTGGATGGTGCCACAAGCCTAGACCCTGGGCACACGGGGGGAGTCTTGTCAACCATTCAAGTTTAGTATACATTTTAACTTCTACATACAGTGTATCTGTTCGTGTATTTTATTAGAGTGGGAACAGGAGAGAAGCTGGGCGGGGTTGAGTTTGGTCCTGGGTGGGGGCTTGGTATTGGTCTCACCCTTTTTCTTGTAAGTGACTGCACTGTGTGTAGTGCGGCAGGTTTACATGCATTTCCTAAAGTCTGTAGTGATGTGCTCTTATCCATGATGTGTGTTTTGCATCTCTTGATCATGGCGTGTACATTTTTATAGTGTGGCCAGTCCTGGCTTCCCCCTAAGTGTGATAGTTCTCATGCCTAGTCCAACCCCAAGGACCCTTTTCTTAAGTGATATTAATTTAATAAAGATTGTCATTATATCTGTTATTCCTTGTGGTTAAGTGTTGTTTATTCTGAGGTCTGACATTTATCCAACATAATCTCTAGTAGCCTTTGGCCGGCTTCGACTCAAACTCAAATTTATTACAGTACTTTTCAACATCTGAGCAGGGCTGTGCAGTGACCTTTAGAGGGGCGGGTGGTCAAAGTTAAAAAAGTGCATATGGAACAAGATTTAAAAACACCATATACTAACATAATTTATAGCGTAACATGTTTAATTATAGCAACCCATATTCAAACAGAATGTAACATGGAATCTTACAACAAACCACATCATACTATATCATTGTCCCCCACCTGGGGAAAAAAATCAGAGGGGGACTATGATTTGCTCTCTTGTGTGTGTGTGTGTGTGTGTGTGTATTCTGTTGACACCTATTAAACATCACACAGCCAAAGGCAACGTTCTCTGCAGGCTGGACGAGGCACACTGGAAGCTGTGAACCATAGCGGCCACAGTATAGATCACAAACTGTGAGGACCAAAGTTTTGTTATTGTATGGGTAAATGAATGGCAGGATTAGCCTAAGGCTTCAAGTATTTTTGTCTGAAGGACTCAGTTCATAATGTTTGACTGACTGGCATATGAAACAATTTGCTTTCAAAAACAAGAACCCCTGTGTAGGAGAATAGACCTACATTTATTAATATAAAATCTTCGTTTGACGGGCACCACCTCCCATATAGAAACCTTTAATGTCCGGAGGAAACATTAAAGCTTGAATTTAATTCTCAATTTGATCAATTAATTAGTCTCATAACCATAAGTTCTTTTCCAAACAGTGACCTCTGTCTGCTGCAGCCAAAGAAAACATCAACTTCTGATAAATGAAGACATTTATTAATAGCTAAATGTCTTAAGAGTACATGATAAAGCATAGAATAATTAACAAAAATAATAAGGCCTTTAAATGATGATAAAAATTTTAAAAAATTAGAAAAAGTGTGTGACTTGAGGCTAACATATCGCAACAGGGAATGCTAAAGGAAAGCTAACGTACTTCTCTAAATAAATTATCTTATTATTGTTATTCAACATCAACCCTTGATCACAAAAGGCATTTTATGCCTACTGTGTTGAAGATTGGTCGCTGCAGAGATGCTGCCTTGGCAGGTCCGGCAATGTTTTGGGTTGAGCTGGAGTTAACTGCAGTGTTGAGCCCCCAGCAAGGTATAGTTGGTGCACAGCTGTGGGCTGTAGGCAAGTTTTTGTGGATGCAGTGGTGACAAATCACTGGTGAAGTGAGTCAGCTTTGTTTCAAACTGACTGTTTGGCCGTACTGCTATCAGCAAGCAGGCCGAAATCTAGTTCAGGTGTTGCTGTCTTCTTCAAAGCGATGTTTCAGTTTGGATTGAGGATTCAGGCTTTCGCTGGCTTCTAATCTTAGGTGAGTGCCGAATAAACTTTCCCTACTACACTCAAATCTTTATTCAGGAGCAGATAAATTTCATGTGGTTTGGCGTAAACGTCAAAATTGAAATAATATACGTGGAAACATGAGAATTAATAAAACAAAAACAAACTGAATTGTTTCAATAAAAGTAAACATATGTGCATACTTGGTCGAAAAACAAAAAGAAAAGAGACATCTTAATAGAAGAATTGTGTCTTAGCTCATGAGTTACTGGAGACCAGCTCAGGGAGAATTTCCTCTGAGGTTGTTTTATAAGCTTGGACAAGACAGGGAGAGTTTTGGGTGTGTTTTAAATGTTTTTGCGCTAAAGTTCTGATGAATAATTATTTTCTTTGTTTGGATCTTTTAAGGTGTGGCTGACTTTGACTTGAGATGGTAAATTACATTCATACACTGGGGAATTAAGTTTTGAGTTTTAAATGCAAAATTCACACTTGTCACTATGTCTGAATACTTCATGTCACATTGTAAACAATATATTGTAAAACCATTCAGAAAAACAGTTTAGCATTATACTCAGCATATTAATTTCATAATAAGACGATCTTTCCTATCAACATACCAAACAATCAAACCATCTACACGTCTATTAGTAAAATAAAAGTTTAAAGCAACAATATGTGACTAGATAAACTTTCAGAAACATAATTTCAAATATTAATTCCCAATAATTTGTAAAAATGTTCAACCTGAAATTCTTACCTTCCTATTCCTTCAGTAACTTTATTCTTTTAATGTGACTTATCTAATTTTACTAATAAAATTAGTAGTTAGATAATAATAATAATAATAATAATAATAATAATAATAATGATAATAATACGTTCAAAAACACTTAGGTGATTTTAAAATACCATTGCATAGTTACCATATAAACATTCATTAACTCTTATGACATTTAAAAATTCAACATTCAAGTTCTAACCTTATCAATAGAAGGCAGTGTTGTCACATATAATAAAATGTAATACAATCAAAGCTTAATATCTTTTTAATAAACTAACACAGTTATCAAAGTTATACCATTCTTTACGTATTTCTATGGAAAACATTACATGATTTACATAATGATTAGATGTTTAATGCACATAAATACACATTACATACAACATATTATGCCTTTAAAAATATTTACCAGAACAGTAATTCATCTAGATACAGGTATAAGTTCCTTACCAATTTTCTTGCTTTGAATTTGTTCATGTCTCTCCATCACCTGACACCTGGGCTGCTGCTATGAGTTTCTCTTTCCTCTTTAAAACTTTTCTTTCAATCTTGAATCAGTTTTTTTCTTTCTCTTTGTTTTTCTTTCAACACCATTACATCCTGCAATTTTTCCTTGCTTCTGTGTCCTCTCTCCACAATATCCTTGTTGTTGCTGAGAGCTGGTTGCTGTGGTGTTTCTGCAGTGAATTGAATCAAGATCACTTAATCACCATAGTGATGTCTTTCTTTTTAAGTTGTTTGTTTGTTTAGTTTTTTGCTTTTTCCAATTTTTTTGTGTTGATGAAGTATGAATTTCTGTAGGTGTTTGTATATTCTGCCAATATAGCTATCACTGATTGTGCTAATTCCATGGTGTTTCTATTTATTCCAAACTGACTTTATTTTCAGCGGACCCCCATTATCTGAATCAACTATTGTGTCTGTATTTGCAGACATTTAAAGCTATGAAAATGTCACCCAGTAACATTTTAATTGAATTGAACATCCATTAACATTTTTCATTACTGGGGATCAAATAAACAAATTGCTCTGTGGTGAGAAAATTCAGCTTGTGCTGTTTCCATGCTTTTTCCACTCTAACATGTAGCATTTTTTGCAAAAGACACCATCAGGTATGCCAAGTAACTGAGTACTGTCATTGAAGTGCTGTATTTGATTACATTTTCAATGTAGCTGAAAATTCACTAAATTCCAAATCCTACTTTCTACTTCACCACACCTGTCCAACACCTGCACAGAGTGGTATCATTTTTATTTGAAAACATAACCCACATACATTTTTGAACCATCTTTAAGCAATTACAACTTCCAAAGATAGACCATTGACAACTTCAGTCCAGAGAGGTTAATATGTTTCCAAGATCCTGGTAGCAGAATGTATTGATGCAAGATTGCATATACACAACACACAGCTGACAGTTTGACATTTCGTCTTCTGCCCATGTCTGTGTGGACCCCTCGGTGGATGTCCATGCACAGCCCAAAATTTGTGACTGTGCGGACTGTATGCAAAGGAAGCACACCAACTGCACATATGCTAGGCTGTGTTGGTGTTGGCATATTGTTTAAAGTGCCGGTGAGACAATGAAATATGATCCAGCAAGTCCGGTTGTAGTAACAGATTATTGCGTTTAAAGACTGATCAGAAAAACACTGCACAGCAGTTTGTAATATTCACAGACTGGATTTTACAAATCTGGAAAGTTATCATACTGCAGTCCTGTTTACTAGTACAAACGCACTAGTCTGTGTCTGCAGACCCCCGATTGTAATATGGATGGAACAGCATGTGCATCCGCGGTCCACGTGCAAGTCCACAGCTGTCCGTGGACGCCGAACGCGGAAACCATGACCTGGCCTTTAGCCAATACTGTTGGAGTTTTTGCAGTTCCAAAATATATGTTCATATTGTTACATAAAGTTAGTGATTGACTGCTGAGCTGGTTATCACTGGATACAAGCCCCCTCTCAATCCTGATTGGCAGAAAAGAAGCAGACAGGCACTAGTGTTGTTCTTGGCTCAGCGAGTTATACACACACACACACACACACACACACACACACACACACACACACACTCATAAGCTGTAGCATTTTTACATGTCTGCACAATGTGTATAAAGAACACACACATACAGTCTCATTATTTTACTGTGTGTGAGTTGTGTATTAGGCAGAGCAAAGGAAGTCATTACTCTGTGCTGTTAGACAGGCTCTGCACTGAGGGGAACTCTGGCTTTGGAGGAAATCACAGTGGGCTGCACTTTTGTCTGCACTATTGTGTCTACAGTACATTACAGGTCAGACTGGAGGTAAAAGGTCAGGGGTCAGTGTTGTTGATAACCAGGCTGGATGTTTAGGAGTGAGGAACTTGGAATCAGATCTACTAGAAATACTAAAATATTTTCAATGCAGCAACACAAGAAACCAACAAGAGCAGAATGGTTCTTAAGTGACATAAACAAGTGATTTAAGAGAACTTGTCTTCTTGAACAGTTTTCTCATATTTAGAATTTACTCTTAGGCACAAACAAAAATAGTGGTCCAGACCTGCTGCACAAATCATGTACAGATAGTCTCCACCTGTTTGACTTAAGAATTATACTGCCTTAATCGGAATGAATACAGAGTTGAAATATGTGAACTAAAATGAATTTCAAAAAAAAAAAGAATTTTACGTATAATTTAATACATAAATTCTGTTCACCATATTGGTGTGATTGTGTGCTAATTTACTGACAGGTTTGACAGCAGGGTTTGTTTTTAGATTGTATTGGTATTTTAACAAACAGTTGCCTCAGTCTTATCCGGTTGGCTGCAATCACAACCCGAATCCAAACACCACTATCTCTGTTAACAAAAGGCATTTTATAGCCTGTGATTGTATAATGTGAAGTTGTTCATTTAAAGAATATGTGGCTGAGGATATATAATATGAAATCATCTTCATTAAAATATAGTCTTCCTCAATTAATATTGAACCACATTATCCAATAAAGCACTCCAGTGTGTGTGTGCATAAAATCTTGTACCATGGGATGAAGACGGGGTTATCAAACTGGACTTTACATTTCATATCCCTCATTTAATCCATGTACTTGTCACTTTCATATATTTCGTCGAACTGGACTTTACATTGTGCTTTACATTATTATTATTATTATTATTATTATTATTATTATTATTATTATTATTATTATTATTACCTTACTTTTGTCTATTTTTATTCTTCTGTGTTGCGTTTTTTTGGGAGCAAATGCCAAGACACATTCTTTGTATGCTTGCATTGGCTAATAAAACAGATTCTGATTCTTATCGAATGGGCTTTGTCATGCTGACATAAATTCCAAAAATCAAGAATTATAAAGATACAAAAATCTCCAGGGTTGTGTAAATAGTAGCCTATGCATGAATAAGAATGGGTTGGTCTCTTCAGCCCTTACCCTAACCCAAGCACTTCAGGCCTTCCTCCAAGATTGTAGTAATGCCCTAGATTGTCAGCAGTATTGTAATCTTTGAAGGTGACTCATTTTGGTTATTATTTCCCCTAAAAAAGAAAAAATCTATCAAATATGGGTAAAATATAGTTTTTATTTATTTTCACCCATTTAACATGTATTTCAAATTCAATTAATCCCTGGGGTGCTCTAAAATCTAAATTTTTCATTGAAAGAACCTCATCAAACAGTTACATAGACAATGATTCAAACAACATGCAACTATATGGTTTCAGTGATAGCAGCATCTATAGCAACCACCATAACAATGATAGAAAGCCTGCAAGAATCTTCATAATAACAAACAAACTAAACATTGTATACATTCACTGAGCGAAGACCCATTATTGTGAAACTAATACGTCTTGCACTGTGGACCAATGTAGCTATTACACATTTTGATGTGAGACTCAGTTTAATTATTTCTGTCTCAACTCTGTGATGAAATAACATATTTTCTCATTTCTTCAGGTCCCCTAACACTAATGACCTTGTAAATTTGTTATGTTTTGGTCTTCTGATGTCTGACAGCAGGACTTTAAGCACAGCAATGTGAAGTTCTTTTGACTTTTGGGAGACAAGTGAATGAAACTTGCCCACAGATGAACAGGCAGCCTTATAAAGCAATTTGGAGGCATCGATTATGCTAATCTCACAAACACCAGAGCCGGCTCAACGCATAAGCTAACTAAGCGCCTGCTTTGGGTCCCCAGCATGAGGGGGCCCCTGAGGGCTGACGCACACTGTCTCAACATGTGGGAATCACCCTTAACTGTGGTACCATTGCAGTGACAACCAGTACTAAGTAACCCCCCTAAGGTCCCCATGTCATTGGTGTCTCTGTGGGTCACAGAGGTGGTTACAGATGCATTTGTATGCATTAAGTAGTGTTATGCAAAATAGAGAGGAATTATCCGTCCGGAGTGAAAAAAGAAAGAGGAGGAAGAGAAAAGAAATCAGGACAGTGGTAAGTGGAGCAGATAATGATGAATGATGATAAATAAGTAATGAGGTAAATGGGAAGACAAAAAGTTAGTTAGCAAAGATACATGATGACATTAAACGGACTTTACCCTGCCAGCTCCCTAGTACAAAGTCTTTGTAATGTCCAATTGAGCCCATGTGTGAATACAGCTGTGAATTCTCCAGAGAATTCACAGTGATTGAGTGGGCTTCAACTGCTTGCTGCCGTAAATCCAACAAAGTCCAGCCATAAGGCAGAGCAATTTATTAAACTTCTGGAAGTCAACTCCCCTGTCATCCACTGCCACTATTTTACAATAAAATAAAAGCCGTTTCATTTACATTTTATTAAAAACGCCGAATTACAACTGCAGCCTACTTTTTGCATCATGTCCTGCCTCTTTCACCCCTCGCCAAAACCAAACATAGTATTTACAGTAGGTGAGAATGCATCTGACACTCCTGCTGTGTGCTACATGTGTGAGAGGTCAGACCTGATTCTCTGGACATTTTCTGGAGTACATATGTGAAAACAGCTTGACTTGGAAAATAAATATGAGCAAACCTCACAGAAAAAAAGTGAAATTTTTATGATAAGACAACAAATATGTTCTTTATGGTGCCCATTGTTGTATCATTTCAAAGTATTCATGTTTTACTTGTTGTGACACTGACAGAAAGGCTGGAAAACAGAAAGACGTTAAGTTATATGTAATATCAACACTAAACAAATAATTATAAACCATAATTTGTGTAGCATTGTGAATTATTGATTAACCTGTCAATACAATGTCAGAAAATGGTATAAAATGCTCATCACGAGCCCAAAGTGACATCTTCAAATGTCTTGTTTTGTCCACAACCCAAACATATTCAGTTTACAGTTATATAAAACAGAAATCCTCATATTTGAGAAGCTGCAACCAGAGAATTGATTATCTAAATTGTCTGTCTGGAATTGAATTTATATTGAGTGACTAATTGATTAACAGACTAATTGCTTAAGCACTATTGTGAATATAAGTGATAACTGTTCTTAGTTCCAACAATAATGGACCTGCTGCCATGTTTACCACCTTTATGGACATACCCCATATTATAATAACAAATAAGCATATAGCTTGGTTATTATGGTAAATCTGATGATGTGAAGGGAATACACAGTAAATCCCCTGCATTGTAAGAGGGGATGATATACTTGTATACAGACATTGTCCTCTGGTTCTGAGCTAAAATCCATGTTAATCCCCCTTCAATCTGACCAGCTCTGATGCATGATGCATGATCAGAAAGACTAAATTAACCAAGGGCTTCTACACATTTTAGCTGCTTTTTATTGGTGCTGATGGACTAGCTAGTATAGTCGTAAACAAGCAAACCTGTCACATCTGATCCTCAAAGTTCAGCAAATGTTCTTGGATCCAAAAAGTATTGGAACCAAATCTCTGTGGGTTAAAGAGCCCATCTAGCCTCTCAAATCCCAGCTCCAACATGAAGCAAAGTTGGAAGTGAGTCAACAGTGAAATCCAACAAGACCTCAAGTCATGACCCAATGTAATTCACTTTAACAAACACTATAAAAAATAGAGTGAACTGATGTTCTAATGATAGCTATCAAGCAGAGAGCTATCATTAAGCATGGCAGCTTTAAATCCCTGATACAATCTTTTGCAAGAGAGCAAGAAAGGGAAAAAAATATTTGGAGGAAAGTATAACACAGCAGTGGGAAAAGGTCTCAATGTCCACAGGAATGGGCAAGACAGACAGAGAGAAGTTGAGGGAGCAACAGCGAAAGAGCTGTAGAAGAAGAAAGAGATAAGGGTCAAGAAAGAGAAAGAACAAATCCAAACACCAAATACCCAAGTCAGAGATCACATGCTAATCAAATTTTTTTGAAGTTTCCAGAGTATGTATTTTTAAAATAATGTTACTGCCAAATCTGTGAATTATTTTATTACATCACATGTAAAAACAATGACTGTTTTCACATGATATTTTGATGAATTGGCTGTAGGTTGAATCATAGTGAGTGAAGGGTGAAGTTTTAGTACTGACACCCAACAAAACTTTTGATACATTACTTTGAGAAACATAAGCATGTTTTACTACAAGTCTATTTTTGAAAATATAAACTATAATGTTATGTTAATATATTTGTGGAAACAGCATCTAAGCTTTTGAGTGGGCGTTTAACATGGCAGCAGCTGACTGACATGTTGGAGCAGGGTTTGCTGGGAGACAACTGGAGAACATCACACTGTATATCTCACCAACAAGATGTTTTTCCCCCTTTTCCACACAGTGCTAGCTATCAGCACTGATAGCTGAGTAAATAAAAAGTCAAATTTCATACTGGTATCTTCTCAAAAATCTATATTAATTTCAGTTCATCTTTAAATAAGCATCAATATAAGCAGCTGTACAATACTCTGTGCTCCAGACATATTTCAGTCGGTACCAAAAAGTATTGAGATACAATACCCAGCTCAGGTAAAAAAGATACAAATTCACATGAACATGTGACAGAATAGTGCTTTAAAAATCTGATTTCTGATTGTGAAAAAATGTCAAATGAATCAGGGGAAAGAGAGAATGGAAGAGAGCTTGCTGTTGAACCATTCAAAGTCCTCAGCTTTCCCCTGCCAGCAATTCTGACCAACCTCCAGCTCACAGGTCAGCGAATGACAAAGGTAGAAAATTCTTCTGGGAGCCCACGTGCACAGACCTGGACCCCATGTGCGGCCCTGCTCCTAAATGTTTATGTTTGCTTTCGTCTCTGGGTTGCTGCTAGAGACCACAGCCATGAATGATGGAAGGAATGATTTAGAAATGCTTGCACATAAGAAGGGGAATTCTGCCTCAGCTGATAGGGATTCTTGAGACAAATAGCAAATGACAATGAAACAACAAATGCTAAAGATCCTGTAGGGTTACACAGTTTGAGAGAAGTATCTGATTACAAGTTGTCTGGACAATATTCTGATTTAAATTATGATTATTTCCCAATGTTCATTTTTTAATTAATTAAAAAAGAAAACTTTAAAATTCAGCTATAAAGTACATTTAGTACATTTGTTTTTACTCATTTACAATCATCTTTGGTCTGAGTCTAAACCATACAGTCACAAACATACAGAGAGCTCATTTACCAGAAAATAAGAGCCTATAAGAGAATACTTCTGTGTATCCCAGCAATGTAGTTATTATCACTAAATGTCAGCTACAGTAAATTGGTCTGGCTTTCTAGAAGTAAAACCAGATCCACGTTTTGTTATACTGGGTGCATCCCAAAACTCTAAAAACCTACAGAGCGCACAGCATCACCTACTGTCTTATGGTCTCCTTTTGTTCTGGAAAAAGAAATATGTGTCAACTTTTAAACTCTGGATAACAACACTGACTGATACCCTCCACTTGGAGAGAATCCAACACATCCTTAATGACAAACTGGAGGAATTTTAAAGGATTTGGAGACCAATGACCTCTTATATGGAAGGGACGTACAGCTAAGATGTACTGCACAAGCGGTATTCTTTAACACCTTAGATAACACTGCTCAGGGATGGGAGGGTGAAGGGTGGTATTTGCACATTATTTACGTTACTTGATTTGTATGCTCAATGGTGTGTTTTTTTTTCTCTCTTGTACTGTTTGTCTTCTTGGTTCTTATTTTCATTCATTTGAAAAGAAGCATTGTATTCACTTTAAAAAATTCTGTATTCTTTCTGCACATATGCATCACAATAAAACATATTTGAAACTAATAAATACTAGTAAAATACTAATAAAATATTTAATATTTATATTTTTACATTTTATTTATATAAAAATGTTTTTAGTGTAACTAAAATGAAATTAGTTATGTGTTATATAATATGTCTTACATCAATTCTCATATCTTTATTTTTTATTGTAGCACTCCACAGTGTACAGTTTTCACAGTACTGGTTATTGTCCCTCTTGATTGGAGCAGTGATCTAGAAAACTGTTTATATGTATGTAGCCAGTCAAGCTGAAGTGTTAAAATCTCCTTGTTGTGTGTGTATATATATATATATATATATAATATACACACACACACACACACACATACATACCTTAGGCTTTAATGCGGTCAAACTACTTAATGGACCATTCTGCTTCTGATGGAACGTGGCAGACAATGTGTGTGTGTGTGTGTATGTGCGTGTGTGACATGGTGACGCCACTCCAATAAACCTGTGGTTTCACCCACAGAACCGTTGAGACTTTTTTGAGCACCACATATGGCACATAATTTGTTTGTGTGTGCGTTTATGCACAGATGCAAGTGTGTTCTTGTGTGTATGGCTTTGAGACAATACCAAACCTAGAGGCTTGAGTCAGCAAAGGCCCTATAATGCACAATTTGGAACTGCATGCATGTATAGTACACAGTGCATATGGAGAACACACAATCGCAAAAACATAAATGTCTGCATTGCATGCATCCTCACTTGATGCAAGGGGGAGAGGGTATTTAGTAGATTAAATTAAAGACCTCCCATGAGGTTTTTCAGTTGAAGGACCTCTCTTTAAACAACTAGCTATCAATTACCAGCAGCCTCCAGCCCTACCCATCCATTACCACATCCAGAGGAGAAGTGGGGACCTCAGCTGTCTTCCTCTACTTCCTTTCATGTTCCCTTGCTCCAAAGCCTCGTAGGAAACCAGTGGCAGTGTTTGATGGTTGCAGGACAGGCAGTTAAAGCCGTGGTTAGAGGAGGGGGGACAGTACTGCAGTCCATTCATTGTCTGGCCCAGCAAATTGCTATGTGGCAATTAGAAATACACTAACAGACTACAGATTGCTGCTAGCGTAGCCAGACTTGGCTACGCTGTGGTACACAGCAGGTACAACTCCAGGGAGTGGTTTGTCATGAAATTCTTCCTCTTTGGGCTAAGGAAAGCAGTTTGAATTTTGCAGGCTTTTGCAGGTAAATGAAAAATACCTAGGAGATAATTGCTAACTGACTTTTCCCTAAAATTCAGGCTTAAACTTGCACTGATTTTTTTCAGCAGTCTTTTCAGCCACAAATTACAAAATTTTACAAATTTTACAGTTTGTCTGTGAATATGTGTACATACACACAAGAAACCAGGTTACTGTGAGAAAACAGGTTATGTAGGAATGAGTCAATGTGTTAACATGTAAATGTTTCCATACTTGCAGATGTAAAGTAACTGGTATCAGAGTACCTCCAACCCCTTTTTGAAACCATGGCTTACTTATACTTATGTGTATTAGTGACACAGAACACTGCTTCGAATCTGAATCCTTTTAAACCGCTTATCAAATAGATTCAGTTCAGATGTTATCACTTTTTATTGGCTGAGAAGGCAGAAACTGTGTAAGCCAAATTAATGTTCACAATCTGTAGCTATAGCCTGAAAATGAACTGAGCAACAGAAGATGTCAAATGTTGATAAAATATGTATCTGCCAAAATGACAGCTGTAGCCTACTTACTTTTACAACTTATTTTTCATGAGCTACTTAATGCAAATCGTGGAGGTCCTGATTCATAACTATTAAGTTGATAAACTTAAATTTTTGACATTATATTAATAAAAGCTTAACTGGGAGATTCTGACATCTGACATTTACGCTGCTGGATCGTCTCCAAAGAGAAGAGTAGCCACTTGTTGGATTACAAAAACACACCGTCCATTCGCCATAGTGTGATATTACAGAGTGGTGCCTCTTTTACAGAGAGCAAATTTTTAAAAATAAACTTATCATCATACAGTCTCCACAATCAGGTGATTATATTTAAGCTGCCTATATCATGATCATTTTACTATTTTCAGAAACTGACAAAAACAAATAATAAATTAAAGCTGCAAGCAGCGATGAAGGGCTCTTGCACGCGTCTCAAGAAGTGGTAGCTGTGGTATCACTATTGGAGGTCTGTTGACACGGCTCTGAATTGTCAGAATTATCGGACACTGTTTGAATGGGTAAAATATTATTTCCTGTGTGCAGTATGTGGTGCTGAAGAGGACTTATTACAAATTGTGTATGCATTTGATGAACTATTTGTCATTTAGGCTTCACTTCCTGTTGCACGTAGGCAATATTACATAAGTGAAATTAAATTAATGCAGCAATACATTTACCAGAAGGCAACTGACATGGATATACATTTTCATGAATATTGGACATTTCATGTAGGAGATAAGTATCACTTCCTGTGTCCACTATGTGGCGCTATGGAACACCCACTAATTATGTCATATTGCTGTATATCATGTGTAGACCACACCATGTAAATTTCATGTAAATTGGATGATGTTTGTCACATAAGACAGATTTCCTGTTGCCATTAGGTGGCGCTATGACTATGACTCAATATTGACATGTAGATGTGTTCAGGCCTGGACTCTTGCCCTAATGTTTTGGGCAAAATTCACCGGCATGCCACGCCAAGGACGATCCATGAAATTTAAAAAGCTTTGCAAATTAAGCATTTACTCTTTAAATCTAACCTACCAAATTTGAAGTCACTGGGGTTAAATCTCTAGGAGGATTTCTCTAGGAGATTCGTTAAAATACATCTCCTGTCAATGGCTTCACTTTGTGAAAAAAAATGCACAATTTATTCAAAATGCCCACCAAATTTTGTACATCTACATCAAAATTAAAGGTGGGGGCTTTGACTTTCTAGGGGGTGCCCTTGAGCCATTATGCCACACCCAAACCCAAGACCCATATCCGATATCAAGTCACTTATGATGCATGTGCAAAATTTTGTACGTTTAGCAATGCTAAAAGTAATTAGGGGGCGATAAAGAGCCGAAATGCCACGCCCAACCCCAAATTTGATACTAATTGAAGCATTTATTAGTTTGAACATATATGCAAAGTTTTGTTAGCTTTCACACATCTAACGTGTTTGTAAAATGAAAATTGGCACACAAAATCCAAACTGGCTGAAAAAATTTGAAAAAATATGCATTATGTTGAGAATGATGAGAGCAATGATGACTGAATGTTTTGCACACTGCCAATAAAAAAGAGCATGGACAGACAAAAGATTTGATTAGAAATTTGTAAGCCTCCAAACTTATTTTATCAAGGTAGGATTGTAACCAAAACGAAAACTCGATATTGGAATAAACATTACTTAAGTACACTGAGGATAGGTATACCACAGACGTAAAGTCTGCTCAGCAGAGCAAATTTAACTTTGGCAGTAACATGTTCAGCTGCCAAGTACAGCTTGCTGGCTGGACCGCAACAGTGAACAGTTTTCTATTACATCTTCAGGGGGCGTTTACAGCGCTTCCATTCATAGACCTATTCGCACAAGACTAGTATTACCTGGGGACCTCATGTGATTTAGAAATTACGCCCCCCATGTCTGTGTTTCATGTGGCGCATTCGCATGGATAAGTGAAGTCTGTATTTTGCTTGAATTTACTGACATTATCCCCTTGGATATGTGTGACAACATGACAGGCTGCAAACTTTTACAGTCTTGTCTCTAAATGACCTAAATACATAACTGTGATGGAAACCGAGGACAGCACGATGCAGAGTGACGGTGTTTCCTGCTCCAAGCTCTCAGCTCTGGTGTTAAATGCAAACTCCTGTTTAAACAGACACATACCAGCATCTATGCTGTCTCCTCCTCTACCACCAGTGTGATCGACTCTCAGGCTGACAGCACTGTCAGCAGCTGGCAGGAGAGATGCTCTGCAGTGCGTTTGGATTTTATAACTGAACTAACTGAACTGAACTATTTCTTTTGACATTTTCACATAACAAACGATAAACAACAGCATTAAAATACAAGTCTCGCAGGTAAAAAATGAGACTCATGTAGGCTGTTACATCAGTTTAGTGTAGGTGCACTTACTGTAACTGCAGTAATTGGGAAAAGATGAGCCTCCCAATGTTGTCAAAACTTTCATTTATAATTTCCACCACAGCCTCTAGATGAACATTTAATATCCAGGAAATCACATTATAAACACTACCGCTGACTATCCCTGTAACAAATTGGCCACAATTCTGCACACACATACACGGTCTAGCCATACTAAGTTTTGACCTAGTCTTGTTTTCTTTATAAAATTTGAGTTAATTCTATAGGTAATATTTAGATTTTTGCTAGCAGCATTGCTAGCAAATCTGGTTCTATGGATGGTAATGTTGTAGTGTTTATCAGTCTTTTTTCCAAACTGAAATATCGTAACAACATGAGGATGGATTAATATTAAATTTAACTTGTTTGTCCAGTACTTTGGTTTATGACCAAATACATGCAAACTAATGAGATTCCCATCATCCTTGGCTGTAATTTGTGTTCAATGCTAATTAGCAAATTTTATCATGCTAATGCACTAAACTAAGATGTGTTAACATTTACCAGTTGGAGATTGCTAGTTGTTAGGTTAGTTCAGGTAAAGGGTAGAGTAAAGGTTTGAGTAAATGATTAAATGTACTGATGTCAGTGAAAGGTCCTCATAAGTATAGCAGCACAGTGATGTGTGTGTGCAGCAACAACATATGGCATCTGGCATGAAACAGCCCACACTTAACAGAATTTGGCAGGTAATTTTCTTTAAACTCACTTTTGCATGTTAGCTGAATTAGAGATATGCCAGCACATTTTACTATACAGCTGTGCTATTGTTTCCAGAGTGCCCCTGGTTTCCCCTAGCAACCCTCAGAAACATGGGGCTGCCATGGGCTCTGGCTCTAATTGTTCTTAAAGCAGATCTGATTTAAAGCAAATGAAATCCAGATATGCTGGGCTTACGGGGCAAACAGTTTCACCACTCCCCTGCCTAACCTTAAGCACACACAACTCTGTTTCCATAACAAAAGCCATGTGTGTGTTGATGTGACTGTGTGTGTTATTGTTATCATTACAGAAATCATAGCTTGTGTTCTTTAGGTGGCTGAGCGCAGCTTTGGAGCAGTTTCCATGAACAGGCCATACTGATCTCCAACCTGCTCTGCCTACCTTAACCTACCTGTGTATGTGTGTGTGTGTGTGTGTGTGTGTGTGTGTGTGTGTGTGTGTGTGTTTATGTGTGTCTCTGTGTATGCGCCTGGGCATGTGTGTAAGGAAGTGTGGATGTCAAGCTAACCATTACTGTAAATTCAGAGATTTCTCTAGACATAAGCAGCTAATCAGATGTTGGCCTTTGCAAGAAGCCAAAAAACTGTGCACACATGTACTGTACACATAGGTATATGCATAGGTGTGTACATGTCTGTTTCCTGTTGTGCTCTTATTATCCATTTCAAATGTTTATTTACCAGTTTCAGAGCCATGTTCAGCAATCCACTTTTTAGTAATTATATGTACAATCCCTCTATTATATTATCAATAGATTCTGGTCCCAGTCTGTAGTCTTCATTGCACTGGCACACCTTTGTTTTTAGAGAAAATCAAGTAATACTCACAAACCAAATAACATAAAAATAAACAAATAAAATAAAAGCCATAATGTGTCTGGTAGCAGTGGAAGGGATCTCAGCTGGGAGTTAAATATTGGTTCAATCAAACAAACAGACAGATAGATGTGTAAGTTTAAGGGTTGACTATATTAAGTAGGAACAATTAGCAATGTATTCTGGGTAAATAAAGACTTTCTTTCAAACTAAAAAAAATTATCAACAGAACTTTTCAGCTCTGTTCAGCAGAAACCTTGTACCTCTGGAAGAATTTGATAGTTCCAAGCACACATTGCAGGTGAAATACAGTGAGCGAAGGAATTGCAGGTAAAATACAGATTTCCATGAGGTTACTGCAGTCCCTAAAAACACTTTCCCTTCTCATTTGTTGCTCCACACAGGTAGCAAACCACAAACTGAGCACCGTTTTTTCTTTTTACTAGCTGACATACATTGATTGTCAGGTGTGTGACATGGACAAAGTTGAGTTTGACTGTTGGAGGTGGAAAAATTCAATCCAACTCATCTTAAACTCCCTTTCCATTGAGTGCTAACTGTTGTTACAATTGAAGGTGTTTGCCCCCTTCATTTTCTGCTCTTCTGTACTGATTTCATAGCTGTTTTTATTGGTTTCTTTCCGTCTCTGGTGGTTTAACAGTGGGTGGGTCTGACTCCTTTGGAAGAGATAAGTGCTCTATTCTTAGTTATTTGTGCTGATCATAAAAGTTATCTGTGGAAGTTTTAGAGGTGGATTCCAGACAGAAAAATCATGGAATTTGAAAAGGTTTTGGTCAGGTAATAAAGGGGAATTACAGTCTTTTTACATGAGTGTGCTTTACAGCAGATGTTAATTTTGCTTCAGTAATGTTGAGAAGGGTCATTTTCATTCAGAAGTGGTTCTGACCAGGTGTCTAAATTCTGACCCCTTTCCGGGAACACAAGTCCCAAGAAGAGACTATTAACATTTGTTGTGGCTCTGACCCTTGGAATCTACAATTCACTGCTTCTATATCTAGGAACTGAAGCATATTCCACTTTTGCACTCATTGTAAGAAAAGTTTTTACGACAGATATGCACATACCAGGGTAGTAAATTGTGAGTTAGCAAGGCAAAGGCACTGGATACATTTTCTCAAACTTTTTATCTAAATATGTACCTAGATATTTGAAACCATCAACAACTTCAGCAGTTTGCATATTTATCAACACAGGATGTCATATCCTGTTTGGCAGTGCTTATGGCTAAGTATTTTATTTTGCTTGTTAATTTTCAGTGGTCTACTATTGTACCATTCTTGTAGGGCTGTTGCATATTTCATGTAGTTGTCCATGTTATCCACATGTTTAAAAAGTTGTAGTTGGGGATGCTAAATTCATTAACACACAGGGAAAATAAAATAGGTGATAATACCCATACCTGTAGAACCACTGTGATAACAAGGCTGTTGTGAAATACAGCCTGTATGTCCAAACAATAACCTGTCCTCCCAAGAAAAACAACAGAAGGTCATAGTCACCAAAAACAACATATAGTTACGTTTGAGTGACAGATGCTGTAGTGATTCTGACTCAGAGAAGTGGCGCAGTTCAGATGACTGTCTTTAGAAGGTGACAAATTTCCATATATGGAGGTGGCGGGTTGGGTGTGTGCAGCAACCAATGTGGAAATCCCTTAAAGTGCAATACCACTGACGGTCACTAGATGCTGGCTCCAATAGACTGCCATTCAAAAGGTGTCAACTTCTCTCTTGAAATAGTGAGTAATAAAAAGTCAATAGATTTTTTCAACAATTCATTTTGGTCTCAATTGCTAAATTCAGGCCCTCTAAAAAGTGTGGTCTGGTGGTCATTTTGGAAATTATTGCTCCGTTAATAAGATTTGAAGACTTATAGTAGCTTTGATGTCTACCATGTGGGTGTTGATTGTGATTGACAGTTGGCTCACCTGCTGCTCTCCCTGGCTTCAGGACTCACACTGAGTCACACTATTGTTGCAATATTTCACTAGTTTAATGTTTCTTGATGATACCTGTTGTCTTAGTTAGCTAATGTTAGCCCTAGTGTGCACCACTTGGTGTTCCCAGTAAGCTAGTGTTAGCTTGGGTCCGAGTTAGTGGGGCGTGTTTCCAGAGCATGAAAGGCAACATCCCACACTCCTTATTTGGAAGGTTCTGGCTCCAAATGGAAAAGATGGGGTGTGTAAGCAGCAACAGCATGAGTTGTGTAAGCAGCAACTCTGGGCTTCAAACTGGATCCAATGCAAACCAATGGGTGACGTCACGCCTTGCTACGTCCATCTTTATATACAGTCTATGGTTAGATCCTAAATTGCAAATAGTGGACTTAGTGGACTTTACTGCAGGTGACTGCTGTTCACTTCCCGTTTCCAACCACGAGTGTCATGTTCCAACTGTGAGTTGGGACAGTTTTTAAAAAAACGGAACTATGATTGGAGTTTATCTAACCTTAACAAAAGTGATCATTTTAACCCAAACCGTGATCTTTCCCTAAACCTAACCAAGTGGTTTTTGTTCCTAAACCTAACCACACTGTTGTCATATCATGAAACGTCATTATTTTTTAACAGTGATGTGTAATGGTTTTGGAAAGCACAGACAAATGATGCTGCAAATTGCTGGCAATAGGGGCGTCTGATTAGAAAATACTCCTATGGGTCGTTCTGGAGTGCATGGTGAAGCAACTTATTTGGTTGTTTAATTTAGAGGACTTAGAGGACCCAATAAAGCCCAGCAACATAGATGTTTCATTCATTATGTTGTGCCACGCTTAAATTAAGCATTGGATGTCTAAAAATTTTTGTATTTTTGATTAACAGTTGTCTTTTGATGCTCAGATGACTGAAGTGGTACAGTCCTGCTTTGTCCTGCTAAGACATTTAACTGGGATTAGGTCATTCCTCTCATTTACAGATCTAGAAAAATGTATCCCTGTTTTTATATGCTTCAGACTCAGTATCCTCTTTTAAATTTCTTTTTAAAACTCATTTTTATCTTATGGCTTTTTCTTAACTGTGTAACTTTTCTAAGTATTTTATCTTTTGAATTTTATTTACTTTTACTTCTTGTAAAATGTAAGCATTTTGTAAATTTGTTTTGAAAGGTGCTATATACACAGTACCAGTCAAAAGTTGGCCACACCTTCCCATTCACTTGAATAAGAAAGTGTGTCCAAATTTTTGACTGGAACTGTAAATAAAGGTATTGTCATTATTATTATTAAACCAGTCCTATTTTACAAACAGTCTCTAATGTCTCTAATGAGTATTATGTATCTATTAACACCCAAGTCAACTAATGAAACTAATGTTTCAGAAAGATGTTGAACCTCGTTTGTTAATCATTTGAAATGATTTGCCATGTCCTTCACACTTTCTAGTATAATTGAAAATTAGTTAGTTTGCCAGTGTTGACCTGGAAGATATAATGTCAGCTAAAAGGCAAAATTTCCTTTATTTTCATACACATTGTGTTTGCAGTTGTTGGTGCTGTCCTTATCAGTACCTATCCTTATCAGTTTCTAGCCTTTGACCTTTCCTCTTCACTGTCCTTTGTGTTTGGTTTTAGACTACTAGCTGAAAATGCAGTAGTAATGCCAGACAGCCTGGACTCAGACATCGTCAGCTGGAGAAACCTTAAATGTCCATGGGTGAAGAACTGGATTAACAGTCAGTCCCTCTAGGAAAATTAAAAGTCTCACCCATACATATGTATGGTTGAGACAAATGTCATTTTTTGGGGGGCTTCTAGATAAAGATATTGTTTTTTCTGTTTTTATACCTTTACGCAGTTTTGCATTAAAAGATTGGTGCAACACCAAAAGTCGTGAGATAAAGAGTGAATTCTATTCTGACTTCAGTTTTGTACCTTTTACTGCCAAAAGCAGTAATCAGCATGTAATCAGGGCTATAGTGGAGACTACTTAAGTCGAGTCTGCGACACGTTTTAGCAGTTTATTGTTGAACCATGGCATGTGTGTGGCTTATGTGGCCACAGTCCTAGGCTATGTTCAGGTGTCATTTTTAACATTACTGAGCATGTTGGTGCTGGTGTACCTTGTGTACACTGCACTGTCACGTCTGTCAGCTGTGTGTGTGTGAATATATGGCCGGCGTGCCAGGCTATGCAATGCTGTTAATGTTCGTCTTGGTGCATGTAACATTACCTCTGAGTATGTATAAGGCTTGTATATTTAAACTGTGGTGCATTCAGGCAAGTATAGTTGTAAAGGCCTATTTTGGTTAACATATACATTTCAGAACATATTAAGTATGATTTGTCTTGGGTGGGCTAGGCCCATCTGATTTTCTGTGCCCACCCACACTGTAGTTTCTGCCTACGCTATTGGTCATGTGTGATATACAGTTAGGCCGACAAAATATTTGGACAGTGACACAATCTTCATGATTTGGGCTCTGCATGCCCCAACACTGGATTTGAAATGAAACAACTACAACGGAATTGAAGTGCAGACTTTAAGGTTTAATTCAAGGGGGTTGAACAAAAATATATGATTAAACATGTAGGAATTGTAGCTATTTTTATACAAACGTTCCTCATTTCAGGGGCTCAAAAGTAATTGGACAAATAAACATAACCCTAAGTAAAATGTTACTTTTCAATATTTTGTTGAGAATCCTTTGCAGGCAATGACTGCCTGAAGTCTGGAACCCATGGACATCACCAAACGCTGGGTTCCCTCCTTTGTGATGCTTTGCCAGGCCTTTACTGCAGCTGTCTTCAGTTGTTGCTTGTTTGTGGGTCTTTCTGCCTTAAGTTTTGTCTGAATATTCCACTTCTTTGCTTTAAAAAACTCCTGGGTTGTTTTTGCAGTATGTTTTGGATCATTGTTCCTCTGTACTGTGAAGCGCCGTCCAATCAACTTTGATGCATTTGGCTGAATCTGAGCAGAAAGTATATCCCTATACACTTCAGAATTAATCCGGCTGCTTCTGTCTTTTGTCACATCATCAATAAACACAAGTGACCCAGTGCCATTGGAAGCCATGCATGCCCATGCCATCACACTGCCTCCACCATGTTTTACAGAAGATGTGGTGTACTTTGGATCATGAGCTGTTCCAATTCTTCTCCAAACTTCTTCTTCTTCTTCTTCTTCTTCCCATCATTCTGGTACAGGTTGATCTTAGTCTCATCTGTCCAAAGAATGCTGTTCCAGAACTGGGCTGGCTTCTTCAGGTGTTTTTTGGCAAAGTCAATTCTGGCCTTTCTATTTTTGAGGCTGATTAATGGTTTGCACCTTGTGGTGAATCCTTTGTATCTACTCTCATGAAGTCTTCTCTTTATGGTAGACTTAGATACTGATACACCTACTTCCTGGAGAGTGTTCTTCATTTGAATGGATGTTGTGAAGGGGTTTTTCTTCACCATGGAAAGGATTCTGCGATCATCCACCACTGTTGTCTTCCATGGATGTCCAGGCCTTTTTGAGTTCCCAAGCTCACCAGTGCACTCTTTTTTCTCAGAATGTACCAAACTGTTGATTTGGCCACTCCTAACATTTCTGCTATCTCTCTGATGGATTTCTTCTTTTTTTCAGCCTCAGGATGGTCTATTTCACCTCCATTGAGAGCTCCTTTGACCACATATTGTGTGTTCACAGCAACAGCTTCCAAATGCAAACGCCACAGCTGGAATCAACTCCAGACCTTTTAACTGCTTAATTGATGACAGGTTAACAAGGGAAGAGCCCATGCAGCCTTGTTATTTTTTTTTTGCAGCCTTCTGAGTCAATTGTCCAATTACTTTTGGTCCCTTGAAAAAGAGGCGGCTACATATTAAAGAGCTTTAATTCCTAAACCCTTGCTCCAATTTGGATGTGAATACTCTCAAATTACAGCTGAGACTCTGCACTCTAAGTCAATATTGATTATATAATTGTATCCTGAATATGTTTTTGTAAACAGCTAAAATAACAAAACTTGTGTCACTGTCTAAATATTTCTGGGCCTAACTGTAACTTCAGTCAGTCAGTATAGTCTTTTGAAATTAAATTAACAGAACAGTGGAAGCGATAATAAAGGATTTTACATGAGACTGTGATAAGCGAGACTGCTGCATGAGAACAAGAGAGGTTCAGTTCAAAACGCCCAGTAGTCTGAGATCATAGAAAAGATTTCTTAATTTCTTAAGAAGTTCCATATACCTGAATGTGATCCTTACTTTGACTGCAAAAATAATTTTTACTGACAAGAATTTCTCCTGTAGAGTCTAAATTCATTTTAGTTTTTTCCACACTGTTCTTTAAACAAGGCTAAACACATTGTCAATCCCTGGGTTGACTAAGAGATACAATCTCTAAGACTGACACGTGTTTTCTCTTTAGAGATGTTGGAAGCAGTTTTCCCCTGCTACCTGTCTTATATGTAGTATCAGTATAGTATCTATACTTGAGGTTTTGATGGTGCTTCACAGTGTTACTGGTTAGTAGTCATGCAACAAGTTAATCTTTGGGAAATATGGTTTTTAGTGTATAAGAGAATTTCAGGAAGAATGTCACAGACATAGTACTTTTTTTTTTTTTTTTTTTTACTTTTTTTGAGAAGTCAGGTTTGTCTTGTTCCTGCTGTGCAGCTACATTTTCTAATTAGTTAAAAGATGAACACAACAGATTACCATGGACATCAATTCAAAGTTTGACAGAAAGACAGCTCTAGAAAAGACAAAGCTTTTTTCCTTTCTTACCGGGCACAAATAAAAACTTTTACAGTTGTGCTGAGATTAAATGTGAAAAAGATTTCAGAGACAAGATTACATATGGGAGGAACTGGAACCTTACCAGCTGTGTATAAATGTCTGTGGACGATGAAATTATGATTGTAGAAAGTGGTTGAAAATAATAGAAAGAGCTGAAGTTCTCGGTTAGCTTTGAGCCATCACATAAACACACACAGACACACCCAAAACACACACAGTTGGTGCATACATTGCTGGCTAGATACAGCTAATGTCTGTATAGTGGGTGCATGGACAAAGGTGAATAAGCACGTACTGCACTCGTGGTCAAATTTGTGCACATAAGTCAGGCAAAAGGTTGCGTTAAACACACCTTCAACAAATGGTGTTCCACAAAACAAGCTACATACAGCAGTGACAGAGCACCTGTGAATGTTCTAATGTGGGGAACAATTAATTTTTTTGTCTCTAGTATTTAATTTGTACACTGACTAGAAACAAACTGAATGTGTATGAGTATGTAATTTTTCCTGTCTAGTTATTGATCTAACTTAAAAATGTATGATTTCTTTTGTTTTTTGTTGGATGCTTGTTATAGGTAATTTCTCAGTCTCTGTACTGTGACCTTTTTACAATACAAATTTAACATAATGGTTACAACTTAAACCAAATTAATTATTGATTGAATGCAGGAGCACTACAGCTCTAGTTGAACTATTATCAAGTTACAAAGTTTCAGTGGAAATATTACTAAATCCTGTCAAGCAAATTGATGTTGTTTCTGGCAAAGATGGCACAAGCTAAAGGAGGTCTGTTTTCGGTGAATTAATAGTAACATTTTGACTTAAAGCAAGACTATGTAACTTAAGCTGAACGGTAAATGGTAAATGCTGTAATGTATTGTAACAGTGACATAATACCTATCTAAGGTTTGCTCACATTAGCTAAGATTAGCCACTCTAAGCTACAGGTCATAACAGACCAAGATAGGCTTTATCCCTACATGTATTTAACTGATCAAGGGTGAAATGTATTGCTAATAGCATTGATTATACAGGTAGGTGTTAACCTGCTATGGCATTATTGCCTGTCACACCACCTCTGGTGCCCATAGGTTGGTGATGTTGAGCCTCAACCATGCGGTCAGACAAAGGCAGGCCTATTTGTAAACTCTGAAGCCTGACCATGAGGCTGCCTTTGTCCTTTTAATCTCTCAAACAAAGGAAGAGCGCCAAAGGCTGCTCACACAGACTTCATCTCCCGGCCTGCCTTGCAGTTTCACACCTTGGTGCAAAATCCGGGAGAGACCCAGACTCTTGTTTCTCATTGGCGGGGACACTCTAACACCAGAGGGAGTCACAGCGACGCAGCCATGACATCACTGCAACTTTAAGTACTGGCTGCACACCAACACCCACTGCCTTTCCCCAGTAGCTGCTTCCCTGTGAACCAGCTTACTACGGAGGTAACCAACTACCGTACATGCATATCTCCCCCTCTCCAAGTCTGAAATGCTTCCCTTCGCTGGATGAGCTGAGACTTCTCCCCGTATTCAACCGAACACAATCACCAGATTCGAGAGACAGACTGCTGCTGCAACCCAGCACTCTCATTGCCTGTAGAAGGAAGAAAGGATTTCTTCACAGAGACAAAGGACAGCCTCCAAAGACGCTTGTCTTTAACTGAGTCAACTCCGCTGTTTTCCCTGCAACGCTGCGAGGACCAGCTGCCGTCAAACCCGCCAACAGAGTGTGAAGACGGCTCCGTCAGCATCCGACCCGAGGAACAGAGCTGGACCCGAAACACTGTTATACACTCTACTTTCTTAAGCGACACAAGTAAGGCTAGGTCTGGGCAGAGATAGGTTATAAAAGGTGTGTATTATTTTCAGTTTAATTGCTGTTTATTGTGAATTGACAGACCACCCTTTGTTCTGCTGTACTCCGAGGAATATTTGAAGTTTGCTGCCTGTTTAGTCGTGTTTACCACGCTGAACTGTTTTTGTGTTTGTCCCACTCGGGACTGCTGTGTGTTGTGCCACTGCGAGCAAAGAAAGCAGGTTGCTTTGTCGGTTAACAGTCCAGACAATGTGCGTTACAGACTGCTGTCTGTTCTGCATGCACACAGTTGGTGCACAGATAAATTGTAAGAGAAAGAATGTTATTCCTTCCCTAAAAAGTGACATCGCCTCACTTAAATGGTGACTTGTAAACAGAGACGCTGACAAAGCAGCTGTTGCTCTCTCCCCACGATCGTGGGACTCTGCCATGAGAGTTTTTCTGTCTTGCTACTAACCTGTTTACACACATACACGCACATTAACACTCGCACCCATTTTCACATCTGGTGGGCAGATAACATGGGACACAGCAGCACTCTGACCCTCGCCATCTTACCACCAGACACATGTATTTGATAGCACACACGCTGAATTGGCTGAATTATTAGCCCCACCATGAAAATTTTATTTTTTATTAAGTATTTCCCAAGTAAAGAGAGCAATGAATTTTTAACATAGCTTTTCCAAGCATCCTACTTTCATTTTAGATGCTTCCAATGTTTTTATTTGCACACAGGAACAAAGTTATTTCACAAAAAACAATAATTACCAGGGTCAAATTTATTAGCCCCCTTAAAAACTCCCACCAGTTTGAGAGACAGCAAGTGTTGGAAGAGGTAGGAAACGCAACATTTCAAAGACTCTGGAAAGAAAGCTAGTGAGAGATGTGTCTAAAGACCCCAGAACAACTGCCAAGACACTAGTGAACGACTTGGCCAAGTCTGGATTTGTAGTCTCAAAGAAGACAATCACTAGAGCCCTGCACAGGAATGGACTGCGAGGCTGCAGACCAAGAAAAACTCCACCTCTGCAAAAAAGACACCTTCAAGCCATACTGAAGTATGCAAAGGACAACTTGGAGAAAGACTATGCATACTGGAAGCATGTCCTTTGGTCAGATGAAACAAAACTGGAGCTCTTTGGCCATCGAGACACTGCTTATGTTTGGAGAAAGAAGGGAGAGGCATACAACCCAAAGAACATGGTCCCCACAGTGAAACATGGTGGTGGGAGTGTTATGCTGTAGGGATGCTTCAGTGCATTTGGAACTGGGAATCTTGTCAAGGTGGAAGGAATCCTGAAGAAAGAAGGATATTTGAAGATTTTGGAAGAAAACCTCAAGCAGTCAATGGCAAAACTGGGTATGGGTCGCTGCTTTGTCTTCCAACATGATAACCACCCAAAACATATGTCACTCCTGGTAAAGAACTAACTCCAGAAGGCCAAAGTGAATGTTATTGAATGGTCTGCACAAAGCCCCGACTTGAATCCCATAGAGAATCTTTGGGGTGAATTGAAGACCAAGGTCCATGGCAGAAGACCGTCAAATCTGAGGGAGTTTGAGAGATTTGCCAGAGAAGAATGGGCTCAGGAGAAGTGTGTGAGACTTGTGGAAAACTATAACAAAAGATTGCAGACTGTTATCCAGCAAAAGGATACAATTGCCTATCAGCATCAGGGGGGCTAATCATCATACCCTGGTAGTTTTTGGTTTTGGTGAAATAATTTTGTTTGTGTGTGCAAAATAAAATAATGGAAGCACCAAAACAAAAGCAGTATGTTTGGAAAAGCTGTATTGAAAAATGATTTGCTCTCTTTAACGGTATTTGGAAGGTACTTTAATTTTTTATGGTGTGGCTAATAATTCTGTCCTCAAGTGTACCTTACTGTTTGGTTATTGGTCCTGGTTTCCAGGTGCTGCCCTGTTATTAATTCATATTAATAATTTTAATAATGAATAGTTATCTTTGATAATTATTAATTATTGCTAATGACCAAACCTGCTCCTAATCAAGTCCCAACAGCAAGCTGCAGGGTCGTCAGCCAGGTACCACCGATCTGCATGCACACAGTTGGTGTGCAGATAAATTGTAAGAGAAAGAATGTTTTTCCTTCCCTAAAAAGTTGCACCGTCTCACTTAAATGGTGACTTGTAAAGCTGTATTTTGGTATTATATATGCTTTGTAATTTTTTTAGTTCCTTTTTTACATTGTGGTAAAACATCTTCTATACTGGTAGTTCCTATTATTAGCATTCCTCACTGAAATTCTATGGCATCACTAACTTCACTAAATAAACCTAACATGACCACTGGGTGTAATGCGGTGTACATACAATGCTAAAAACAAAAACATCTAATGGATGACAGTTCCTCCATAAAGAAAGAGAAATACCAGGCTCTGAGCTACATTTTCAAGCATTTTTTCCTGAGTTTTCATTTACATGTGTGTCTTCATTACAGTGTTGAATATCATTTGAGAGTTAGGATGAGATTAATGGGGAATAAAAGCTAACAACTGCAGCACGTAAGAGTGCTCACACTTTTCACATGACAATAAAATTCACAGCCCCAGTGTAAAGTGCAAAATCCAAAGCTGTTTTTATTTCTATAGCTGCTGGAATAGTTTTCAATGTCGAGAAGACAAATTTAACCCAGTGTTTATAAAAAAATGTATATATACAGTGTATATTTAGCTGGTAGCTGATTTGATGTCTATGTTAGGGAAGATCACTTTGCTCTATGTTCCCAGGTGACATTACATCCACTGATGCTCAAAATGTATTGTGGTATATTGTGTGTGCAGCTGTATTTGTTCCTCTTGTCGATACTGGCCACAAAAGAGATCCCTCTCTGAAGCAATTTCTATTTCAGCGATAGGAGAAAAAATCCACAGTCCTTGTTCTGTGTACAAATGCATTCTAAAGTTCTAAAGTTTAAGCTAATGTGCTAATATCTTCAGCAGTCTGATTAAGTCAAATAAAGCAGGTATTTTCCAAAGTTAGTCTTTTTAAGCTTGAAATTCCCTCTTTTCCTTACTAGTCCTCCACTGCAGTTCAGCAAAGAAACACTGTGGAAGTGCAAAGAGGGAATGTTATAGCAAAATGACAGTTTCTTGTTATACTGAGAAAAAAAGACTTGTTTTAATGAGATTCTCATTTTAATGAGTATTTTTGCCAACCCTGCAACAAATAAACAAGAGGGCCTAATAAAAACAAGAAAAATATGTCACTGAAAGGATCTTGTATGAATGAAAGAATTTTGTTATAAAAAGAAACTGAGAATATTTTTTGTTGTGGTGGCAGCAATACAGTGCAGTAAGCTTATAATAATAATAATAATAATAATGAGAATAAGTAAGGTGAGGTCATATCCTGGGCCACCAGCAGAAAGCATTGTCAAACCAGCACACGTTTGTCACACATGAAGTCATTTGGATTTTGGCCACAGAAGTTCCGTGATTCAATGACACAAACATGCAATGATATAATATGTGCACACACACTCACACACAACCACATACACAAGTGTCAAAAAACGTTTGTGCTAAAAGTAGACCGCATTGTACTGAAGTGTTCCTAGAACACAGCTCTGTAATTAGGTGGGACATTGTTTCCCTCATTGAATAGGGCTGCACTGGATTCACACACTGTGGCACAATGTCATTTAGATACAATGACAGTCCCATGGGATTTTCTATTACTAATCTAACAATGATTCCACCTGCTCTTGTGTTAATGTTTACTATAATAAAGCTCACAGAATGCAACATTGTTGTTTGTATGATCACATCAGCAGGGAAATATGAAAATGTTTTCAACTGTAACTGTATTTTAACATGACACCCTGCCCTGCCCGACAGGCCTAGCAGTACATAAAATACATTTTCCAGTCCAACATATTGTTTTCATCCTGCTGTTCCTCCATGCTGTGGTAGTGTGGACATACACAAACGGCTATGTGGAATCTACAAAGCAGCTGTAGTACTTTTAGAAAGAGTAAATAATAATAATAATAAATAATAATAAAGAGTTTAACATTTCAACCATTCTCTGAGCATTGTCGTTGCCCTGCGGTCTCTCAAATCCAAGCTTTCAGGCTCTGGGAAGTTCTGAATGACTATAACTGACTTTTTGTACATTTTGCACCCAAAGCTTTGAGCTTTGTTCAAGCAACAAAATCCCAGGCATTCAAATCTGTCAACAAATAATCTTTTCTCATCTGACAAGCCTGTCCACATAACAGTCGTCCAGGTTGCTCAGCTCTACAGGAAGTGGAATTCAGGAGATTTGTTGACTTGCATTGTGAACACATGGTCTGGTGTGCTGGACATCTGCTGTTACTGTACAGCACCTTTTGCATATTTTCTCCTGGCTCACTCACCACAGATATAGGCAAGGTTACAATTGCTCATTCTTTTTCAACAGAACAAGAAGTCAGTACTCCATCTGAAAACTACAACAGACCCAGGGACACACAGCCTGGCACTTTTGGCAGAGAACCGCCTCAATTCTGGCAAAGCAGGAAGAAAGAAGACCTATACACTAATAATTCTCTTTTATTTATTGTCTCTGAAATGCTCTCTGTTGTACCATTTTCCAAAGGTAATCACTGCACACAAATGGTTCAAAAACATGTTTATATTTGCTGCCACACACTAACACTTGATGAGTAAAGATAATCTGTGCTGACATACTGCTCCATCTGCTGGTAACTGGATGATGTCATCTAGTCAATGTTGTAGAAACTCCAGAATGATCAGCATGTGATTCCTCCTCTGTGTGTCAGAAAAAAGAAAAACAGACCCATAATTAAGTATACACAATGGCATCAGAGATTGTGCTCAGATCCAGTGTAAACACTGAGACAATTATCAAGCTTTAGTGGGATATGAAAAGTAAAAGGTAGATCTGAAGACAAAACATATCTGGAAACTAAATGTGATCCCTGTGTTATTGCTTTGGTTGGATGTGTGTTTTTAAATGTGACCTTGTAAAGAATCTGTCTTAATCTCTGCTGAGAACACTTCAATCAATTTGTCCAGATTAAAGTCTAGTGCTGCCTTAGAACCCGAATACAGTTCTAATTTAACACTTTTCAGATTAATTTGCTTAATGTTATGGCTCTGTGTGAGAGTTTGATACATGAATGTAAGAGGAGCGAATCCCAGCATGGTCCTTTATAATTACATACATTATATGAGGGCTATGAGTATACCTGCCTGTTGTTCTACATACAGAACATTACTACGGCATGTATCTTTAAAGGTCCAGTGTGTAGGATTTAGTGACATCTAGTAGTGAGGTTGCAGATTACAACCAACTGAATACTGCTCCCCTTCCAAGCCTGTAGGTAGCCATGAAAAATGCAAAAGGCCCTGTCTAGAGCCAGTGTTTGGTTTGTCTGTTCTGGGCTACTGTAGAATAAAGATGGTGCAACATGGCAGGCTCGTTGGTGGACCCACTCCCTATGTAGATATAAAGGGCTCATTCTAAGGTAACAAAAACATGATTCTTATTTTCAGGTGATTATACACTAATTAAAACATACTTATGAATATTATATTTCATTTCTGCCAAGTCCATTCCGTTAGATGCCGCTAAATTCTACACACTGGACCTTTAAGCAAGTTCAATTTAGTCCGGTCCTCAATCATAGTATATTGGGTGGACTACCACCCAATATACTATGAATCCTCCATTCAATGGAAAGAAATAAAAATTGTAAAAATTGTACAATCTTATGAATTGAATTGTACAATCCCCTAACCCAGGTTGTAGAGGTTGCAAAACAAGCCCATTCAATGGAGCGCATCCACAGGCACTGTTATTCTCTTAACCTATTGTCACGGCAGACCATGTCACGTGATTGTCAAGTTTCTTTCTGTGAAAACAAAATGTATAGGGTTTCTATCATTGCTATGGTAAATGGACTGTACTTGTATAGCGCCTTTCTAGTCATCCGACTACTCAAAGCGATTTTAACACTACGAGTCAATTCACCCATTCACACACTGAATGGGTACAGGGACTACCATACATGGTCCCAACCTGCCCATCAGAGGAAAGCTAACCATTCGCACATACACTGATGGCACAGCCATCAGGAGCAATTTGGGGTTCAGTATCTTGCCCAAGGACATACTTCGACATGCAGACTAGAGGAGTCGGGAATCGAACCGCCAATCTTCCGATTAGTAGACGACCCGCTCTATGGACCCGCTATAGATGCTGCTATCACTGAAACCATGTAGTTGCATGTTGTTTTAATCGTCTTTGTGTGTAATTTGTGTAATTATCTGAACTGTTATTTTATTTGTGTTATTTTATGTAACAGTTTGATGATGTTCTTTCAGTAAAAAAACTTAAATTTTAGAGTGCCCCAGGGAAGAATTGAATATGAAATCCAGAATTTGTGTTGTCCAGAGTTGTCTGCCATCAGACAACTCTGGCTTCATTCGATTTCAAATTGCCGCCAGTCTGCTGCAACCCGAATTCAAACACCACTATCTCTGTTAAGAAAAGTTGTTTTAGAGCCTGTGATTGTAAAATGTGAAGTTACTCATAATTTTATATTTCCAAGAATATGTGGCTGAGGATATTTAATATGAAATCATCTTTCTTAAAACATAGTTTTCCTTAATTAATATTGAGCCACATCATCCAAAAGCACTCCAACGTTGTGTGTGTGTGTGTGTGTGTGTGTATGCCAGGTATTCCTCATGTTGTGGAGACTCACCTCCTTTATGGGGACAAAAAGCAAGTCTCCTTAACGTAAATCATTAGTTTTAGGGTGAAGACTTCATCTAAAGTTAAGGAAAGTTTAGGGTTATTTTAGCGTTAGGGTAAGGGTTAGGGTTAGGCATGTAGGTGTTATGGTTAAGGATAGTGGTGTAACGGAACATAGTTGATCCGTGATCCGTACGGAGCGCCCCCCCACGGTTTGGCATGCATGTGAACCGCAGATCCAGAAAACTGCAGTTATGTTTAGATGCTGTTTGATGTGCTGCAGCTGAGCAGCTAATTAGCTATCTAGCTGCTAACTGACGTTAGCAGTGCACTTTTCCCCGGTGAATGTTTGTTTGGTGGCTTGTTCAACAAGCTAAGCTTATAAGCTGAGCTTAATATGTGTGTTCATGTTTGTAAGTTATCATCAAGTTTTGATGATGTGGACACAGGCTATTGTTTCATTCACTATCATGTTTAAAGGAGGAAGGTATCATGCCTCATATTGCTCTTTAATTTACCAATTGAGTATTGAATATTTTATATTCAATACATTTTTTCAATACACCACATTGTGTTTGTATTACTGAGGAATGTTTAAGTAAGAGATCCCAGGCCATAAAGATAAGGTCCAAAAGTTTAAGGTTCAAAGGTTAAAAGTCCAGAGGTTAAGGCCCCTGGAAATGGGTCTTTGTCTCTTTTATAGTCTAAACAGAAGAGACAATTTGTAGATAAGGACCATATGTTTTACCTTAGTATCAGGGTAAACAACTAGCCTATATAAGTGGGGATTCAGAGCTGTTAGGTAGAGTGATTCGCATTGGCCCAGAATCCTCTCCAGGCAATCCATGTTGTCTGTTTTGATGCTGGACTTTTTTGTAATAAACCTTTTTATACAAGCAAGATGGTGTCAGCGGAGATTCCTATATCATCTTCACATCATCGCCACTTAATAAACAACAATATATTTTAAGATTTTATTGAAACATTGGACATCTTAAATGTTGTTTTCATTTAAGACCATGGGCAAAAGTTCCTTGCTTTTAAGTGCACCCCTAGTTAAGGTTAGGATAAATCTGAAGCTACTGTGAAAAGGTTGCTCATCTCCCTTTTCAATAGGCCCTGGTTCCCAACTAGGGATGTCCAGAGGGCCCAGTATTTGTATTTGTATCAGTATTTGTTAAGGCAGCTAAATTTGTATTTGTATTTCTATTTGAATATAAGTGGAAATAGGTGTAACAATCCTGTTTTTCTTTCTATTAAACTTCTAATTTTAGGATATTAAGGTGTTAAAATGTGTTCTTCAATAAATTATAAACTTCCCACAGTGGGTCTAGAACCTCAGTCTCCCAGACCACATACAACACTACCACACAGCCACAAAGATTAGCTCCATTTGACACACAGACCTGCAGCTATTTATACATTCATGACACAGAGACAGACACAAGAGAGACAGAGACAGCAATGTAACCTTGCTACACTACGAGTCCCGACCTACATGTTTTTTTTTGTGCTTTTCCGAATGCCGGATTCGGATTCCCAACATTGGTAGTGTTTTAGGTGTTAAATCTAAGGTGGCCCTGAAGTGCAAAACACAATGTTTCAGAAAACTCAACATTTCAAAAAACACAACAAAATTTCGGAAAACACAACATTTCACTAAACAAAACATTTCACAAAACAGAGTGCTGAAATGGCTCTGAAATGAAGAGAAACAGAGACAACAGCAAAAAACAAAACAAAACAAAACAAAACAAAACAAAACAAAACAAAACAAAACAAAACAAAACAAAACAAAACAAAACAAAACAAAACAAAACAAAACAAAACAAAGCAGAACAAGGAAGGGAAATATCAGCAAATTGTTGGAGAAATATTTTTTTCTAATTGTCTGGATTTTTGTTGTTGGTAAAACTCGATGTATTATCAGGTCACTGTCAGTGAAAACCAATTATGTCCAAATTTAAAACATGCAGCTAAATTGTCGTCTGTGGCCAAATATTGTAAATCATAACTCCCTTCAGTATTTCATACATGGATGGTCACTTTCTGTGAAGCCTCTGCAGAGAGATCCTCTCAAACAAAAAGTGAGTTCTCAGAGTTAGAAGCTTCGATCTGAAAATCACCTGATCATAAAAACTCAATTTAAAAACGTGATAGGATTGATATGATTGATATTATATCTTTAGAGTACATTAAGACTGTCTGTTATTTTGACAAATAAAAGAGGACTGTACTGTATATCTGTTTTGCTAACTAGGATGTCAAAAGGCAGATAGACCCTTATAATTCTAAGGGGACAATTTCGCAAAACACATTTCACAAGACACAACATCATTTCACAAAACGTTTCCCAAAACACGACTTTTCACAAAACACATTTCACAAAACACAATGACATTACACAAAACACCAGGTAGCACAGCTTTTGCACACCTGTAGTTCGACAGGTGTGTTGGAGAAGACCATGGGCCAACTATAGTAGAACAAAGAACTCCCGCACACTGTCTTCTTCACTTGCAATTAGAGAAGATTTATTGGGAACAATGTTTTGGTACACAGACCTTCATCAGGTTATTTTACAAGACAAAAGAAGAGACCATCTGAAATAGGTTGGTTGACCCACGTGGACCAATCAGGTCACACTAGAGACTGACATCATTCATTGAATCAAACATCATACATAATCACATCATCATTGGCACCATATGCTGACAATATAAATGGACAGAAATATACAAAATGCACATTATACATAGCTTAAAATGCCAACCCAGTCACATGGCAGTTTGTGAAATAGACAAAAGAATTTTAACTTGGAGGACCACCTACTAGCTTTTTCTCACTAAGTATGGAACTTCAGCCGCATGATAACAAAATTGAATCTATAGATTCATGTACATGGACATGAATTTAAATTTTTTTCGTGATACGCAGCACGACTTTCAAACTGACTGTTAAATTGTTAAATGGGTGACCATTATTTATAATATTATATTTGACAGTGCCCAAAGTTGTTGACTATACTCACATGTTGACTGAGGTCAAGGGCTCTTTACAATAGTTGGTCCCATGTCTGCAGCCCTTTTTGGTGCTGAATTATAAGGCTTCAAACATGCACTGAGGTCAAGGTTCAAAGGTCAGTATTTTGAAGCAGGAGCCATGTAGAATCTTCATACTGACATATGTTACTCTCCAGGCCAAGACCTTTTCAACAATGTATTTGGTTTAGCTCTATGACAAAGTTTTAATTTTCTCATTTCATAGACAAGCCACCCCAGACCTAGTTTCAGAAAGCACTTTGAAGGCCTAATATATAAAATGAAGCTTTTTGTTTGTTTGTTTTTTCTTTTTAGTGGAAATAGTGACCAAAATGAGTCACCTTCAGAGATTACAATACTGCTAGGGCATAATACAATCTAGGGCATCATACAAGCTTGGAGGAAGGAAGTGCTTGGGTTAGGGTTAGGGCTAGAGTTAGGGCTGAAAAGACCAACCTGTTCCCATTCCCAGGACGCATGCATAGGCTACTATTTACACAACCCTGAGGATTTTTTGTAAGAAAAGAACATTTATGTACTAGTGGAGTACTTATTATTTATAACATCTGTGTATAATAGAATGCTAGTTTCTTTCATGTCATCAACTGTATTAATTTTTCTATGCGTTGAAGTAGCAGCCGGAGGCCAAGCAATCGGCCCATTCCGAACAGGCATGTTTTGAATGGGCACTGCACTAGTCTGATTCAAATGTGGTTGGAGCTTGAAAAAACTGTCCCCTAGACAAGAAAAGAGGGGAGACAGGATTAGAGAGAAAAAAATATAAAATATATTAGGGTTGTCAGTCAATTAAAAAAAATGAACTAATTAATCGTACAACGCTGACATTAATCACGATTAATCACTTTTTCCTTCTTGATATTGAAGCTTGTAATAATGGATATTAAAATGTAAAATCACAGAATTAATGTAGGAGGAAGTAAATTCAAAAACTATTGTTTAATAGCATCTTTTTAACTTTGAACACAGATTCTCTCCTGTGAACTACAGATTTCCAATAAAACCATCAATGCCATTGACTGTCAGCTTGAAAGGCATATTTCTTATATGCACTAAAAGAAATAATAACAAAACCCAGCCCAAGTGCCAGTTGAATTTCAAAACCATCATACCATCATATATCAGTTTAGAAGCCAATAATTTATTATATGTACTAATATAAATTATAACTAACAACAATAAATGTGTTCCACCATAAGGTCTACAATAGTCTACATGCAAAAATGAAAAAAAGAACAAGGAAAGATTCTGATTCACATGTGGAAGACACAGAGAGAAAGAGAGAGAGAGAGAGAGAGTTCAAAGGGACCCATTTTCCCTTGCCAAAATTTTGCCTAACTTTGGAGTGTTTTTTAGCCTTCTTCCCTACAAGCTATCCTATGTACCGATGGATGCCTTAGGTCGCCTAGATATATTGATGATGTGTTTTGTCTGTATCAATCTGACACTGATGAATTGCACGACTTTTTCAATAGTCTTAACAGCAATCTGAATTTTACAATGGATGAAAGTGGTTCACTTTCTGGATATGTGGGTCATAAAAACAATGGCACCCTATCCACTACCTTATACTATCACTATAAGGAAGGTGGAAAGTTTATGATCTCCAACCCTATGTCAGGATACCCCTCATTCAAGCCATGCAACCTGCAACCAAATTGATGCAGGGTCTGTGCAAGGATGGTTTTGCTATTCAAGAAGATTCTTCCCTTGCTGTCTTGTGAGAGAGGATATATCCTGTGATGTGGACGAAGTGCTATGGCCATATCCAGCTAGGTGAAGAGATGATGCTTAGGATTTTCTTTTAAATTCATGCTTTCTTTTTTGTCTCCACACATGTTTTGCTGTCTATTATGTTCTACTTGGAATATGCTCTGCTCTGATTTTCAGTGCAAAATGCAACCTTCAGAAATGCATGGATGTATTGACTGATTTTACAATGTGGAGAGAAATAAATATTTTCATCAGTGTGCAGTACTGGTCTTGAGCACAGCAGTGTGTAACTTGTTCAAACAGAATCAGATCATATGAACCGTGTGTGTGTGCCATACAGTGACAAAATTCAGTTTTTATTATTATTATATAGTTTTGAATGAAGTGTTAAATTTTGCAAAAGATCTGAGGCATTCTCCTACTTGCATGTGTGGGTGTGTGAATTGTGTGTCGTGTTTTGATAAAATTAGCTCTGTTTTCAAAATCATGCTTAAGCAATCGTAAAAAACTGTTAATATCTCTACCTCGTCAGGTGCACTGACGTGTTGCTGATATGCTGGCGCTATATAAATAATTGACTTGCTTGACTTGACCTCCACTGGATTAAAATGGAGGCTCTGCCTTTTATTTACCTGTTGCCATGGTGAATCGTAGTATCGGAGCTCCATTGATGATGGCTTTTTTTTTTTTCCATTCACTGCGCATGAGCAGCTTTTCCACAAACCTAGCTCAGTGACCAGGAAGTTGTGAAACATGATCATGATTGTAAAATGAGGCCTCTGTGGTGTGTGATGTGTATGATTAAAATTGATGTCTGAGGGAATCTGTGAACCCTGTTACAATGTACTGTAGGTATTTTGACAGATGTTGTGAGAAACTACACATAGGTTATAATTGGAAAGATCCTTTTCACTGCAAAACACACAGACACTCACACACCAGTATATCTATACTGGCTAATGTGGTATTTAAAGTCTGTTGTTTGCTGATTAAGACTCCATCAGACATGGCCTGTCTGTGGAGCTGTTAAATGTACAGCGCCCCTCCCAGCTTGTCTTGACATTAAACCTCCATTCATCCTCTGACTTTGACATTCCCGGATAAGATGTTTATCTGCTCAAGACAACATATATCACTTGACTTATGTTGCCTTCACATGCTGTCAGAAATTCTGTCAGTGAGTGTGGATACCATGGAAACCACAGAGACAATCTGTATGAAAGGAGATCCATAGAATAACATTTGCAGTGTGACAAAAGAATTTTAACTTGGAGGACCACCTACTAGCTTTTTCTGACTAAGTATGGAACTTCAGCCACATGATAACAAGTGGTTGTGTATGGGGTAAGATGGTAGCTCCTGATGTTGTCTGTTTTCAGTGTTCACTCAGTTCACTTGTCCAGGCTCCTTGCAGTTTCACTGATGTAGTGTTCCCTACAGGTGTGTGCACCAGTAGAGATCTTAAGGTGGTGGTTTGAGGTGAGTGCTGTCCTCTTGTGACTCGAAGACACTGGCTAGAAAATACTGATGTTTTGCCACACCACCAGGCGTCTCATACAGACGCACAAGGCACCCTTTGGCGTCTGTATGAGTTGCACAAGGCTTTCAACTAACTCCAATGTAAACCCATCCATGGCAATATTAGACGCTCAGAGCAACACTTCTGGCACGACGTTAACCCAATGGCGGCATTGTATGTTAAGGTTTTCTTTTAATGATATCCTCAACATTTCTCAACACAAAACTGCGAAAGTTGCCTTGATAACTCAACAGTACGATAGGTTAATGTTATGTCCATCAGTTTTAATTATTTCTCCTTCAATTCTGAGAAAAATAAGGTGTCAGTTTTTGATAGTCAAAGGCTACATTACCCATGATTACCTGTTACAAAACCGTAATTACAAGATTTATTTCAAACTGATTAAGATTTTTGTGTGCACCTGATTAATGGAGTCCCCCTCTTCACCCACACACACACAAACTTTGGAGTGCTTTATTGGATGACGTGGCTCAATATTAATTGAGGAAGACTATCCTCAGCCACATATTCTTGGAAATAAAAAATGAATTAAATTAAATGAGTAACTTCACATTTTACAATCACAGGCTCTAAAACAACTTTTCTTAACAGAGATAGTGGTGTTTGGATTCGGGTTGCAGCAGACTGGTGGCAATTTGAAATCTAAAGAAGCCCACTGATGGCAGACAACTCAAAACAGTAGTCGAACACACCAAGTTACCCACAAGACAATGCCCTCCGCTACATATTCTTGGAAATATAGAATTAAATGAGCAACTTCACATTTTACAATCACAGGTTTTAAATGCCTTTTGGTAACAGAGATAGTGGCATTTGGATTGCGCCCAACCGGCAGAAATTTGTAAATGGAATGAAGCCCACCCACTGCAGACAAATCCAAAACAGTAGTTGAAAGCGCCAAGTCCATCCAAACACAATGCCTTTCCCTGACCCTAACTCTAACCTGACTTCAAATCTCATACCATGGCCACATAAACAGGATGAAGACAGGGTTATCAAACTGGATTTTACATTTCACATCCCCCGTTTAATCCCTGCACTTGTCACTTTCATGTATTTCATCAAACTGGACTTTACATTGCACTTCATTCAACGTTGTCACAATCCCGTCACTTTCCAGGCATTCCTGTCTTTGTTGTGTTATTTTCTTGTAGTCCCTAGCCTCTTGTACTCCTCTCCAGCCTGGCTTTCCCTCCACACCTGCCTACATTAGCCTTGTCAGGCCTGCCCTGCTGCTAGTTTTTCTCCCAGCCAATCAGCTCCTTGCCCGTTCTCCTGTCTAGTCACCTGTTCCCTATTCCCTTATTAGTTCAGTTTGTATTCATGTCCTGTTGTCTTTGTTGGCTCATCGGTTCTGTTTTGCTATGCCTACACTTCGAATAGACCTATCCACGTTGGTTTTATGTCCATCCAGCCTGCACCACCGGTTTGCCTGCAGCCAGCTCCAGCCCCACTGACACCCCACCAACCTGCATCTCGGCCTTCCCTTTTTGGCCTGCCAGCCTTCAGCCTGCACTCCGGTCTGCTACCCTTCAGCCTGCACCCTGGACTACTTGCAACTAGCCTGCACTCCAGTCGATTAGGCTTGGGTTTGTGAGCCTACAGCCTGCCTGTCCTGAGCTGGCTGGTTAGCCCACTATCCACCTGTCCTGATTCTGCATTCCCTGAACCCCAGGATCCAGCGGTCACCCTTTGAAGGGACTCACCTTGCCATTTTCATGGGGTATGGTCTGCATGACCCGGCATGGCTCAGCAGCCCAGTGCCATAGAGTCTCTACTGCCCAGTGCCACTACTGAGGCCTAGCCTGTTCCCAAGCTGTTGGCCAGGTGTTGGCTGTCCTGCAGCAGTCACCTGTTAATGTGCTGTGGCAATCCTTGCTGTGTGTGCTGTGGCAGTCTCCTGTACCTCTGCTGCAGCAGACTTCAGTTCCTATGCTGCAGCAGTCCCCCATTCCAGAGCTGCAGCAATCCCCTGTTCCTGAGCTGCAGCCTTCTCCAACCTGCAGCCAAATCTTCTGGTGCCAGCTGCCTTTCCTGACCTCCAGCCTCATTGCCAACCTCCAGAGTGGCTCAGCCTTTGTCACCGAACTACAGAGTGGCCCAGCCTACGTCGTCAACCTCCAGAGAGGTGCCATCTATGTCATCAACCTTGAGAGCGGCTCCACCCATCTGTCCTGCCGTCTGGTCATCCTGCAAAACTGTTTCTGCCCATCTGTCTTGGCATCTGGTCGACCCTCCAGAGCGGTCCCACCTATGTCGCCAGCCTCCAGAGTGGTTCTGCCTACATCGCCAGCCTCCAGGTCACCCTCCAGATTGGCTGTCCTGTCCTGTCCTGCCTTCTGATCAGCCTCCCGATTGACTCTGCCAATCTTTCCTGCCTCCTGGTCTCTCTCCCAAGTAACTCCGCCCATCTGTCCTGTCCTCCAGTCATGATTTCCAGCACCTGCTTCCTGGGTGTTATTGTAACATTCCTGTCAATGTCCTGTCATTCCTGTCTTTACTGTGTCATTTCTCCTGTACTCCTCTCCAGCCTGCTTTTCCCTTCACACTTGCCCTGCATCAGCCTCGTCAGCCCTGCCCTGCCCTGCTCCCAGTGTTTCCCCCAGCCAATCAGCTGGCCTGTTCTCCTGTCTAGTCACCTGTTCCCTATTCCCTCGTTAGTTCAGTTTATATTTAAGTTCTGTTGTTCAGTTCAGTCTTTGTTGGCTCATCTGTTCTGTTTTTCTTTGTCTGCACTCCTGACTCCTGTTCCTGAATAAATATTAATTCTTCTATTATTATTATTATTATTATTATTACCACCTTACTTTTGTCTATTTTTATTCTTCTGTGTTGCATTTGTGGGAGCAAACGCCAAGACACATTCTTTGTATGCTTGCATTGGCTCATAAAACAGATTCTGATTCTGATTGAATGAGCTATGTTATGCTGACATAAAATCCCAAAACCAAGAATCATAAAGATACAAAAAATGTCCAGTGTTGTGTAAATAGTAGCCTATGCATTCTGTCAGAAGCCTACTGGATATTCTTATATGCTTAACATCTATGCAGCCTAATTTCTTCCCTTAATAATAAAGTGAACGCCTTATATACTGATATTGAAGTTTGACTAATTTGATAACATAGCCTATGGCATTTTGTAGTAAACGTTATGCAGTTCATGCACAAATCATTCAGTCATAATGCTTGCTTTTGTTTATTTGCACACAATTATCATTTACACAAAGAGACAAACCACATATAAATAATGCCTGTGGATCCTCATGTGTTGCAGGATTACAGATAAATGTAGTGTGTTGCTTATGAAACAAGATGTAAGAAGTACATTTGTATCTTAATTGCACATATTGTATGTCAGATGTTTATAAAAGTGTAGCCCCACAACTGAAGGTCCTCAGCCAATAAAGTGATGGCAGCCAGTTTGTAGTTGTTGTAATTTGTTATTTATAGCCTGTGTGCTCTGTGAGGTCAACTGAGTCAGAGGGTCAAAAGGGTTTCCACGTATGCACACAAAACAGACTCTTTGTCTCCAAAGCAATGGTGGGTGAGGATCATGGGTAATGTAGCCTTCTGCTATCCAAAACTGACAAAAAAAACTTTTTTTTCTCAAAATCAAAGGAGAAATAATTCAAACTGATGGACAATCATTAACAACATTAACCTATTGTACTGTTGAGTTATCAAGGTGACTTTTGTGTTTTTGTGTTGAGAAATGTTGAGGATATCATTAAAAGAAAACCTTGACATGGGAATTGACAGTGAGGAAAATACTTCCGGGTGGCGGGTCTGCCCACCCTGGGTTCTCCTCTTAGCACCACAGTTGGGTTAACATTGTGTCAATGGATGACAGGAGCAGTTGCTTTGGGTGTCTGATATTGCAGTGGATGGGTTTATATTGGTGTTAGTGCTAGTGCATCTCATACAGATGCTAAAGGGCACCTTGTCCGTCTGCATGACGCTGAGGGACATGACAAAGCATCAGTATTTGACAACCTGGGAATGAGAATGGGTTGTTATCACAGTTGTTATCCCAGTAGTACTCTAGTCCTACTGGGATGCTTCTGGTGGTCCCTGTTGATTTCAACAGATTTGAGAGCAGACACAATCCTCATCCTCTTCACAGGTGAACCTGATGTGTCGTTTGATGTCATTCATGTACTGGGTAAAGCTGTTGATGTGATGGTGATTGGAGCTATGATGATTATTTTGTCACACACACTGTTCCCAAGCTCAAGAATGAACCATGTCCATGTCTAGTGCAGAAGAGATTAGTATATTTAGGGCCCAAGCACAAAAGTGCCAGGGGCCCAATGGTCCAATAGACCAAACATTCAACATTATCTCATATTTAGACATTCTTCCTTCATTAATTTACTTCTCAAACAATCTAGACGTCTAGTACCATAGTGAAATAAAAGTTAAAGCAACAATTATGTGACTAGATTAACAGAAACATAATTTCAAATATAAATTCAACATGACTTATTTCATAATACAAGAAATGTTCAACCTGAAATTCTTCAAACATTATCTCTAACATTCCTATTACCTCAGAAACTTCATTCATTAAATATGACTTCTTGTCTAATGTCTAAAATATAATTTTCTATCAGGTTAGTAGAGCAAAGTTAAACACTTAGGTGATTTTAAAATACCATTGCATACTGACCATATAAACATTTGTTAACTCTTAACATAACATTTAAAAATTCAATATGAAGTTCTAACCTTATCAATAGAGGGCAGTATTATCATGTTGTAAAATGTAATAAAATCACATTTTAATATCTCTTCAATAGATCATCGAACTGTTATCAAAGTTATACCATTCTTTATACATTTTTATGACAAACAACATTACATGATTTACATAATGATTAGATGTTTAATTCACAGGAAATTCAGATTTGGCTGAAATACAAGAGGAACAGTAAGGTATCACTCAGGAATGAGAGCTGGAGTTTATGATGGTGGTATGTGGAGATAGGGAGACCAGACAGGGTTTTCTGGTCCAAATGCGTGTGGAGTTGTCCAGTTCCAGTCACACCAAAAGTCATTTATGCTTTTAGTTCAGACAATAATTTTAGTTCTTCAGTCAGAAATTGTCTCTCAGGAGGTCTGTTTAATCTCCATTTTGTCACAGTGTTTAATTTTGGTTAGTGTCATGTTGTCCAAACCCCACTTGGCCAAGGTGAAAAGGGGTCAGTCCATCTCTTGGGTGAGGTGCCCACCTCATGTCTCTGGGATTCACTCAACTCCTCACTTAAAGAAGGATTGTTTTATCCATGGAATTAAAGAAAAGAAAGCATGGTGTCCTACACACAGCAGCAGAAATGTTTTGTGTTTCATGTAGAGTCTCTGAGAGAGGGTCTGTGCGTAATTTTAGCAGGGATGGCACAGCAGAGGCAACTTATTCATTATTTAAATGTCCCGACCATGTCCTCAAGATGAGTCCTGAGCTCCATCAAATCAGTTTTAGAAAAGCAAAAGTCTAAAAGTAATTTTGCAATGAGTTTAGCATTTTGCCACTTGTAGTCATGTCTCAAAACAATTGCAGTAGGGGGTTGTCCCTCTAAAACAGAGTAGGACTGCATTAACCACACGTTTCACGTAGCTACCCACACAATTATCCATTCTATATGCCACAAACAAATAACACGTTAGTGAAAATATTTTAAAACAAGTTTAAAGGTGTGAGGATGGTTTTTACCTTGCAGAGGTCATATTTGTAAACCTGTACCCACTCTGCGCCTACAAATCACAACATAAACTGATCTATTACCCACAATCATCTTTAAATCAATTCTGTTATAAGACCTGGCCTCACCTGTAATGAGATACAGGCTCAGAGGGAGCATACATACTTGAACAAACACTTCAACAAACTTGGAACAATTGCTGAAATGTAAGAAATAATCATAACTTATCATTTATTTAAGGTACTTTTTTGGACAGAGATCAAAACAAACAGAGACATGCATTTCCTGTACTGTGCTCATATCAGTTGTGTGAGTCTGTCGCTGATGGCAAAACATGTTGTATCATCATCAGATAGAATAATATATTTGTCATGGTCATCCACTTTGTTGATACCTTCTTCTTCAGTGTTTGACTTGGGAAGACGTTAGTAAGGTTCTTCTTCATGGGAAACTCTTGCATGTGATTATCTTGACACAATTCACAATAAGCACAGCAGGGTTTGGGGATCTGTGATCTTGTTGCCAGATGGATGACTGCCCAACATGTGTCTATACTGAAGTGGAACTGTTCAGGAGACTGATTAGCTGTGAGGTCCCGTGATTCATTGATTCCTGATACCTGTCAGCTGACATGACCAAGTTTAACGCATACTGAGGAGGAGCTCATGCAAAGAGAGACTCTTGCGTATCATACAGTATGATGAAAATGTTATAAATTCTCTATAAAGTTTCTCTGAGAAGTCAGCCGGAAGAAATCCCAACCTTGCCTCCAACATATCAAAGGCAGACAATACTGATCAGACTATATCCAACATTAATGAAAGATTAAAGCTGTGTTCAAATTTAGACATGTACTGTGAGTGGTGCCCAATGTCAGCTCAAGTGCAAATTAAATTAAAACAATATTCTCAGTTTACAGCAGCTAAATGTTAAATGGTAAATTCCAAGACATTGATTCCAGTAGTGTCTAAATCAAACCATCACATTAAAATATTGACAGATAACGTCCTTTAAGTATTTGTACAGGAATATTTTATAAGATATGTGTGTATTTACCTACTACTTTACACAGTGGAGTTGCAGCACTGTCCACTCAAATCTCCAAGTCATTTGCATGTAAGCAGGAAGAAAGACCAAGATGCACTTGGCGGAGTAACAATAATATTACTCAACGCTGTCACCTTGTGACCAAAATCAGTAATAGCAAGTGAGACTTAAACAATGTTACATTCAAAAGAAAACAACAAAGAACACATGTATTAATGGTGGCTGTGGCTCAGGAGGTAGAGTGGGTCGTCTACTAATCAGAAGATTGGCGACTCCTCTAGTCCGCATGTTGAAGTATCCTTGGGCAAAATACTGAACCCCAAATTGCTCCTGATGCTGTGCCATCAGTGTATGAATGTGTGCGAATGGTTAGCTTGCCTCTGATGGGCAGGTTGGGATCTTGTACGGTAGCCCCTGTACCCATTCAGCGTATAATTGTGTGTGAATGGGTGAATTGACTCGTAGTGTTAAAAGCGCTTTGAGTAGTCGGATGACTAGAAAGGCACTATACAAGTACAGTCCGTTTAACATTTATACAACTTTGAGAACTATACCAAACCTTAGTGGAAAATGACACCTGCATAGCTTTACCACCCGGCTACCTACTTCCCTGCAACTAGTCAACGTACTCGGTGACTACTAGGGGAGTCCCCGAATACAAATATGTTATTCAGCAAAGCAAAAATAGTGAGTTTTTTATGAACATTTATTTCGTACAAATATTATTTAAAATTGTCTCTCTCTCTGCTCTGCTGTTAAGTCTATCAGCAGGTCTCAATGAGGGGAGTGACACCTGCTACATGACGCACATTTCCTTATTTGGACATCACTCCCGGAATTGGGGGTGTTCTCCAGAGATAAAGATAAGCTACTGACACAGGCAAAGTGCTCTCAAGGGACTCTCCATAACCTGTTCCCCTTCTCCTTTCCACAAAGTTAGGTTGTAAAAAATAGGCAATAAATGAAAAGTGCAAAGCAAGAATTGCCTTTGAAGTTCTTCTCTACATGTTACATGCTGTGCTGTCTCTGTTATGGGTATATAAATAAGTACAGGTCTGTCTGCGCATTGGCAATGTACTTAATTTTAGCTCAGTAGTCAGCGCAGTCATCTATGATCTTAGGCCCACACCGGGTTTGAGACCCGGTGTGGGGACCTCCTATGTAAGATACTTTATTCATAAACACATATTTTAACACTTTAATATCCTAAAATTAAAAGTGTAATAAAAACAATAACTGGATTTTTACGCCTATTTCCACTTTTATTTGAATACAAATATAAATACAAACATTTATATATGTATTTGCTACCTCAAGAAATATATACAAATACAAATACTGGGCTCTCTGCACATCCCTAGTGACTACAAAACATGAACCGACTCAAATGCTCCTTGCAATGCCTTCTCAAAGGGAGCAGCACCCAGGCTTGACCCAAAACCTGACCATGTCTGTGCTGACTGAGACAGCATTACAGGCTGACGTTGGCAAGTGGAATGGGTTTGAATGAGACCCAGCAGTTGCCCGCTTGCTTTTCCTAACGGCAGGTTTAAGGTGCATAAGCAACCTTGTACACTGTTGGACTCCATGTGTCTTGAATTTTATATCTACCTAAGGGTCTGTGATGTAGGAAAACCAATTGACCAATGTCTACAGGAAGACAATACACATTCTCATTTTGCAGTGTGAGTACTCTCTGGCTCTCTCATGTGCCTGTCTGAGTCTCTCCTGATGAACAGACAATCAATCCTGTTTCCTGTCTGACACAAACTCATGCCCTAGTAACGCATCTACTAGGAGGTATGGCTGTACCCCAAAAAGCAGTTAATAGGGCGAGTACACTGTGGTGGAATGGGGGGTGACATTATAGGCATATCCTAGCTCAGGAAGATGCTCTGGTCGACACTTTTATTTCTCTGGTGCGAGTGTCCTCAGCAAATCATGGAGCGTTTGATTGTATCTTTCACACTGAGCATTTCCTTGTGGCCTGTAAGGAGTTGTCTGTCTTTTTTAACCCCATAGAGTTTGCACAGATCTGTTATAACTTTCTTTTTATAACTCTCAAAATTCCTGCCTTGGTCTGAGTTCAGGCATCTTGGTCAAAATGCACCGTTCACAGTTTTTAACCCAGCTTTCAACATCCTCACATAGCCCTACCCAGAAACATCTCCCTTTTAGCAGGTTTACAGTGCACTCTATGCCTTGATATCCCATGTTGTTGTGTACATTCTCTAGGACTTGGTCCCTCAAACAACCAGACATGACTAACTACAACACCATGACGGGGGTCTTTGATAACCCTGTACAGCAACCCTTCCCTTTGCTGTATGCAGCGCCACTGTTTCAGCAGTCTTCTTTTCACTTGGCTAGACAGAGCTGCTGTCACTCTGGGGCTTGGCCTTCTCCCCTGATCCCAAAATGTCCTGAATTCTTTAAGGGTGTGGTCACTGGTCTGAAAACCTATCAGCTCCTCTCTGGTATAACCTGGCAATGTGGGATTGTTGCCTTGCCAGACCTCAACTCCACAGCATGGATCTGTCTCACCTTGTAACACTCAAGACCTTTAGTGACAAGACCAGGATCCAGAACTGTCCCTCATCCAAGGTTATAAACAATACAATACAATGCAATACAATTGCTCAAAGGGTCTGTTTCAGGCTTCCCTGCACACTCCTGCCTGGAGAGGGCATCTGCGGTGGCATTGCTACAAGCAGGACGATACTTAACTTCAAAATCAAAAACAGACAGTTGCGCTACCCACATCTGCTCTATAGCACCTAACTTGGTGCTCTTGAGGTGGCGGAGAGGATTGTTGTCAGTCAGGACAACAAACTTTGAACCAAGCAAGTAACCCCTGAATTTTTCAGCAACTGCCCAATTTAAGGCAAGCAACTCAACTACATACTACTGTAATTCTGGTCATTTTTCTCAGCCTAGCGTAGTCTGAGGCTAGTGTGTGCTATGACTCATTTGGTGTCACTCTGCTGCTGACACAATACAGTGCCTAATCCATGCTGACTGGCATCTGTCTCAAATAAAAACAGTTGTGTGAAGTCGGCAAAACCCAAAATGGGAGTGGAGGTAGGTTTTTCTTTTAACTGTTCAAAAGAAGAGCCACACTCTGGTGTCCACATAACACAAAACTGGTGACCTACTTCTCCTGTTTTCTTCACACCTGAACATTTGTTGACTAGGTCATGCAGCAGCCCGGCAATCTGTGAGAATCCTCGAATGAATCTCCTGTAGTAACTACAAAAACCCAAGAATGACTGCAGCTCTTTGACAGTGGTTCCTTCCAGTACTTAACATCAGAGATCTTGGAGGGGTCATTCCTTCTGCTGACACCTGATGACCCAAAAACTTCATCGACTGCTGTAGAAAAGCACAATTCTTCAACTTCACTCTAAGGCCTGTCTCTGCCAGTCTCTTAAGCACAGTCCCAAGTCTCTCCAAATGCTGCTCAAATGTCTTCGAAAAAACCAAAATGTCATCTAGGTAGACCAGGAGTATCTGAAAAATGAGATCACTCATAGTAACGTGCATAAGTCTCTGGAAAGTAGCTGGTCTGTTGCAATCTCCAAAAGGCATTCTCACATACTCACATAGGCCAAATGGTGTAGTGAATGCTGTCTTAGTCCTATCTCTCTCATGCATGGCCACCTGGTGGTATCTGCTCGCCAGATCTATAGTTGAAAAGAACTTTGTCTCTCTCAGCGTATCAAAACTTTCATTGATCCTCGGGAGTGGGAATACATCACATCTCGTCTTTGAGTTGAGTTTCCTGTAATTGACACATAGCCTCAGACTACCATTTGCCTTTCTCACCAGCACTAACAGCTTGCCAACATGTCCCTGACTTCACTGTACTGTGTGGGTGGGATTCGTCTGTATGGCTGTGTCACAGGTGTGTTGTCTGTAAGATGGGTCTCATGTTGCACTTTGTCAGTGTAACCCAGATCTTCATCTTCTGTTGCAAACACAAAAGAGTACTTCTCCAGCAACAAAGCTGGCTGTGCTTGCTGTTCTGGGCTACCACATACGTTGAGTTTGTCTAGGATGGACTGTACATCTAGAGATGTTTCAGGGTGTTTGTCGATACTCCCTTGTTCAGTATCTACTGACATCCTCTGGAACTGTACCTCACAAAACTCATCACTCTTCACACTGTCTACATGAGTCAAAACCTCTAGCCTAGTCCTTGGCCTTAGTTAGATATCTTCATCAGACATGTTCATGACTTGGACTGGGAAAATTAGACTCTCAAATGAAACTAAGGTAGGCACAACAACCAAACCTCCAGGCAAGGGTGCACTCACAGGCTCCAGCAACAGTAAAGGGCCATCCTCACTCACAGCCCTAAGTTGCTTAGCCATGACTGTAGCAACAGATGAAGCAGGCACATGGACTACATCTTTACCAGCTACTCTTGCAAAGGAGAGCCTATCTGTTACATTTACTGCATGATGATGAAAAGCCTCTCTACAGTTTGAGTCAAGTCTACCCTGCAGTGTGGTGTCAAACTCAGTGTGTACCAGCTTTGCATTTTTGACAATGTTCATCCCTATGAGACCAGGAACAGATGAAGAGTGTGCAGAATCTTTGACTATCAGGAAACCTCACTTTGGTATAGTCAGACCCATGGCTTCTACATCAAGCTCCACATAGCCCATATAGGGTATGTCTAATCCATTAACTGCAGTAATTTTTTTAACCACTCAAATGCAGGATGAATGTCTTTGCCTTTTACTGACAAGTGTTCCCTGAAGAAACTCTCATAGATTGTACTGACCTGGCTACCAGTGTCATGTAGGCGTTATACTGAAACACCCTGGAGTTTCACCTCTACAGTCTTGCATTCCCTGACTACACGCCCTAAGATTCTGCTTCTGTCTGGTGTCTCTATTGGTGAGCCAGTTGTTTCCCCTCGGGTTGCTTGGCTCATGACAACTGAGGGTGTAAGTTTTCCTGTACTACAGAAGCACCAGGTGCTGTATCATCTTGGCCCCTTTTGGCCAGCGGGCACTTTCTGGCAATGTGACCTACACCTCTACACTTGAAACAGATAGGCTGACCATCCGGTGTGAACCGTTGCTGTGGTCTAGCTTGTGGCTTGGGCTCTTGGAATATCTGTTGAGTCCTGCGTCAACTCAGTTTGCTTACAGCGCTAGCTAGCTCAGCGAGTGTTTTGCCTAACTCTGCTAGCTGTTTTTCCTGATGGACTACTACCCTTTGAACATCACCTAATACAGTACATTGGCCATTGTTTGTTTTAATAGCATAACACTGGGTTTCTCACTTAACCTGGCTGCTTTTTACAACTCGACGATGGGACCTGCTGTTCTCCATTTCCCACAGGAGGGCTTCCTCACATCTAAAAGGCTGAAGTCTGGTTTGTCCCTAACCATCTTTCAGAATTCACGTCTGAGAGCTGCATCCCCTAAACTCTACATGAACTGGCTCCTGAGAACAGTTTTCTCATTAGGTATTACATTTGTGGACTGCTTCACTATAGAGCTCAAGATCAGGGACAGTACATGGGAGTAGTCATGGAGGTCTTCCCCATCAGCTTGTTTACAGTTGTAAAAGGTCTGCAAAAGCTGACTGGTGCAGCGTTTTTCCTCAAATGCATTTCTCAGGTAAGAGTATAAATCACTGGGCCCAACTGACTGACCCCTCATGCATAGTCTCACCTCTTCTGATGCAGGACCACATAACAGAGATAGTATGTAGACACACTGTTCTTCTGTTGTCTGCTCTCTGGATCTTAAAACCCTTTCAATCTCTTCAATAGACTCTTCCACAGATCTCTCATCTGTACCACACTCCCCACTAAATGCTTAGATCTGGCATTCTCTTGGAATGTAGATGTATGAACATGTGGGTGCACTGTTACTGTTTGCCCTCTGAGCACCTGTTTCATCATTTAACCTGGTAAGTTCATCTTTCAATCTGGTGAGCTCTCGCATTTGAATCTGCATTTCTTCTGTAGCATCTCTACTTGTACCCATTGCCCCACCTGGTTTAACTGACCAATATTATTACTTGAAATCACCAGATTTACTAGAAATGATGAAATGTTAGCCTTTACTCAGTCCAGTCTGAATGTGAGTGTTCAGTCTATGTGGGTCAAGAATACTGCGAAGACAGTCTCTAACTTGGAGCCCCACTGAATCTTGGTCTTTGCAGTTGGAATCCTCTGCGCACGTGCGGATGAGTTGTGTTAATCAGGGAGCACCAGCACCACGCTAGTCACCACCTCCACAGCAGGCTGGCCTCTCAGACTCAAACACCAATGGACCTCACCTGCAATCTTCACTGCCGTATTTCTCAAATGAAAATAAACCACTCTGTTGCCAATTGTAAAAAATATGCTTAAGGTATTAGATGCCACAAAGGACACAATTACTTTAGGGGCTCTTGTACTTTTAATTTTATTGTTGACCACATTTGCAACAGGTCATTTTAACAGTGTGTAACCTACTGAGTCCTTTTAGAGAGCAGCTCATGTGTTTTCACAGTTTGTTGCAGATTTTAACACAAAAACAATAAAAGAAAAACGAAAACAAAATGACTATCGACAAAATGGGCTATGTTTATCGACAGAAAACATAAAATAGAACCAGATAAATACATATATAACAACCATAAACCTACAAAAATAAACTGTGAATGTACAATGAATAATTGTAAAGGACACTACATTTCAAAAAGTTTCACATGGAACTTCCCAGAGATTGCACAACTCAACATGTTTACCTTCAAACAGAGTTAAAATGAATGTAAAACCTGTACAATTTCGCTAGTAACAAAGTACAATAGCACGGTGTGGCTTTATGCATTTGTGGCTGGGCACTGACAAGGCCCCGATTTGGATTTTTGGAACGTTAGATGGCACTAACCCTTTAATACTCAACTCACGCCAGCTAAAAAAAAAAAAGGCCACAGATACTTTATAATGATACAGATGACAGTAAATGATGGACTGAGACAAGGAATTCCCCCAAGATTACAAATGTATTAATTAAACACTAAAAACTGTAAAATTAACAAGAAATTAAAAACAGGAAATTTGTTACAACTAACTGTTTAAAACTGTACAAAAATACCACAAATTGTGAAGGGAGTGCAAAATGACTACCAAACACACTATTATGGGGGTGAGCAGCAAAGGTGAGAAACTCTATCACTAAACCCTCCACTGTCTGGGTGGCCATGCTCGCCAGAGGTTCTGTAGCACAAAGGTTAACACACAACAGTAGTGTCGTGCGGCAGCATGCTACATTACTAACTTCTTGGGGGAAGCAGCCACGAAGGGCGAGCAGGATGTAACTACAGAACCTAACAGAAATCACCTAATGAAACTAAAGACTAATACAAACAAAGATAAAACAGCAATAAAGTAAACTAAACAATTGTATTAACAAATAGATACAGCAAAAACTAAATGTAGAAAAAGAACTAAACTAAACAAAACAGAACAGAACAGAACAGAACAGAACAGAACAGAACAGAACAGAACAGAACAGAACAGAACAGAACAGAACAAAACAAAACAGTAGTGGCACTCAGTGTCTCTCCTGTGCGTATATTGCACAATAATTAGGCAATAGACTCCACTCGTGGGAGTGGGCCATTTGCTAGGGAGCGGGGACTATAGTGAATAAAACAGAGTGTAAAACACACAGCAGCGCTGTCTCAACTTACAAACGGAAGCTACCACCTACCAGAGTATTGCATTGCATAACAGCCACCAGGGACCAGAGGAGAAAAGCAGCATACCGTGGCTTCTCAGTATGGCTTAGACATTAGACCAACAAATTGACAACAAGGAAGTAGGTGGTGCTAAAGCCTGACATTACTGGCTACATTCGCTAACATTACTTTGCTATGCAATTGAAAACAGAGTGGTTGACAGCTGGCGCCAAAATTTCAGGACATGAATTCCAGTAGTGTCTAAATCAAACCATCCTGTTAAAATATTGACAGATAACATCCTTTAAGTATTTGTACAGGAATATTTTACAAGATATGTGTGTATTTACCTACTACTTTACACAGTGGAGTTGCAGCACTGTCCACTCAAATCTCCAAGTCATTTGCATGTAAGCAGGAAGAAAGACCAAGATGCACTTGGCGGAGTAAGTGCATCAAAACAGTCTGTCTGTCTGAGTAAGCAAGTGAGACTTAAACAATGTTACATTCAAAAGAAAACAACAAAGAACACATGTATTAACATTTAAACAACTTTGAGACCAAACCTTAATGGAAAATTACACCTGCATAGATACAGGGACATTATTCTATGGAGCCCCCCAAGGTTCATGGTGAGATTTTTTTTTTTTTTTGCGTTCCCTTGCAATATGGTTTGCATTACCTCGTAATATCTTGGCGTTCCTTTGCAATACTTCTTGCGTTCTCTCACAATAAATTTTGCATTCTCACGCAATACTTTTGTGTTATCTTGCAATACTGCTTCTTCCATTCCTTCTGAGCCATATGTCTATTTCTGCTCAGCTGCTCCCAGTGCAACGCCCCACTATGGATCAGCTCATTGAATTTTACTTTGAACTGGGCATTAAGTATGCTGATATAGTACTACTGCTCAATACAAGTAAGAAAAGAGGATGTCCGCTTGATTATGAAAGAGCTGGATCCCAGAGGGGTTTCATTGAGGAAAAGGAGACATCTCCAGAGGTGGAATTAATTCTCAAAGGGACCACATTACATCTGGCATATTGACTCTTATGATAAACTCTTTTGGCCTCTGAAGACATCTCCTTTTCCTCAGTGAAACCCCCCTGGGATCCAGCTCTTTCATAATCAAGCGGACATCCTCTCTTCTTGCTCGTAGGCCATACTCTACATTTAGAATACATCCATCTGTATCTGTGCAGTTGTCATGAGTATAGTAACTGGTCACGAATGAATCCAACAGCATCCTGCAGATTACTGTACTGCTTTCTTCTGGAGAGCTCTTGATTTAAGAATTTGTTTAAGTTTACTTTTACTAATTACATAACCATGCCTACTGAGCAGTAGTACTACATCAGCATACTTAATGCCTAGTTAAAATTCAATGAACTGATCCATACTGGGGTGTTGCACTGGGAACAGCTGAGTGGAATTAGACATATGGCTCAGAAAGAATGGAAGAAGAAAAGTATTGCGAGGTAATGCAAAAGTATTGCAAGAGAATGCAAAATTTATTGTGACAGAACGCAAAAGTATTGCGAGAACGCAAAATGTATTGTGAGAGAACGCAAAAGTATTGCGAGAGAATGCAAAAAAATTCTTGCTGTGACCTTTGGGGGGATCCATATTATCCAGCACACCTCCAATATCCACAGTGATTCATCAGATCATGAAAATTGCTTTGTCCTACTGTCATTACTACTTACTGAAATATTTTTTTACTTTTTCTCTAATAAGCAGCATTTTGCTCAGGTATTATGTTTATTGAAATTAAAATCTTACAATTGTGTTTTTCTCATTGTGGATTTTTATTGTGTTTATATTTTTCTGTGTTTAATGCTGCTTTGCTACAAAAAGAATTTCTGCTTTTGGAGAATGGAAATAGAATAGAATAGAATAGAATAGAATAGAATAGAAATCTGAAATGAACTGATAAAAGGCAGAGCATTAACTACCGTTAGTAGTCATTTCTCCTGGTAATCAGAACAGACCCCCAACAAATATTGAGACTGTTATATAACCGTTGTTTGAATGTCCCATCAAGATGTCTCGTAATGGTTCAAAAATAGTCCCAAGATGAAAGCTGTGCCGACGTCCGGGACGTTACCTGGCTGTTGGCTGGATGTCCTCCCTGGGTGTTTAAGCAATGTCGAAATATGATGTCACCATCATCAACAAGTCTTTTTAGCTATTCTGCTAAGGTTCATGTATACAGTGTGTATTCTACAGCTTTATACATTCTATATGTCCAGATTAACAATTTAATATACTATACTTTCCTAGATGGTCCAATTGTTCATACATTTTATAAACGTTAATGTTTTAATGTGTCACTTTCCAGATAATCCTGATAATAAATTATCAATAACCAAACACACAGAAAACACACTGAGTCAATACTGACTTGCAACAATATTTTATTAGTATAAATAACACAACGACAAGTATAGCTTCTTGTAGATAATCTAACAATTTGAATTCTTAAGTCTTTTAATTCCATCTGATGCAGTTTGCTTCAGTTTCCACTGAGGCACTGCAGCAGGCTAATGGTAATGCTAACTCTAGGATGTCAAACAGCCACTGACAGTCCTGAATTCTGTGAGGAAAACAGAAGCTCTAAATCACTGAACTTTTCATCAACAGAGTGTTACAGAAACATACACACTAACATAAAAACAAACTTTAAAAGCAAACTTACCCAACAGCGTTACTTCTTCACCGTTTCTGAACTCTTGTTCCTGTCGCTTTTTAAACTCAGCAAGTGCAACTCAGCGCTCTGCTCTCTGCTCTCAGCTCTCTTGGCAAACTGTGTATTCTCACAGGATGATGCATATCAATTCAACTGACTCAATAATAAACCTGTCGTAACTTTTGTTAACCCAGATAAAGCTTGCATCATTGCAAAACTGTTAGAACAGTAACTATTTGCCACTATGTTAGCTTCTACAGTCCCCCCCCCCCCCACTCCCTAGAATACACTGCACAAGAACTTTGTTTTTCACACTGTTATAATCTGAACACATCATGATATCAGCAGTCTGTTTACCTAAGCTGAACTGACCTGAGAGGAACTGACAGCTTTACCTAAAGCAGCTAAAGTCAAAACAGTCTGTCTGTCTGCCTGCTGCAATACATTCCCCATCACAACACTGCTGAAACAAAGCACAATTATCTTAAACTCCTGAAAAATGTCCCATCTTGCTATTATATACTTAACAGGAGAAATGGATTGTGTGTATGTATGATTGTGCAGCACTGGGAAATCCAGCAATGCTGTGCTTTGTTCCAGCAGGGTCCTGCTTAATTAACCCTTTTTCAAGACTGAGTTTTTTGTGAGAACATGCCAGGACTCATCCTCTTCCCTGCAACCTGCAGCCAAACATTACGTAGGCTGCTGAGGTGACAGTTTAATTGGTTATTAAATGATGATCTGAGGCACCTTAACCCACCAAACAAAAAAAAGGAAAAAAATCGATTGATGTTTCCAACAGCAGCCAAGCCTTTCATTATGTACATTACATTAGGTAACACTGTTACAATGAGTGTGAGATTGCAATGTGTTGCCATAGCAGCCTACACTGCACACATGGTTGTTGTTTGGTGTGGTGCATGTTACATAGCAACACACACACACACACACAGGCACAGACTGAGGGAAGCCCTTTACGTGTGAGTGAGAGCTGTGATGTAGTATCATATTTCCATGTACACATACACGCACGCATGCACGCACACACACACACACACACACACACACACACACAAACACACACACACACAAACCTACATGCACTCACACAAGATGAAGGAAAGGAGTGGTGTGTGGAGGTGTGACTACTTGAAGCTAACTGTTGGCAAGAGTGTGTGTGTGTGTGTGTGTGTGTGTGTGTATGTATGTGTGTGTGTGTGATGATGGTTTAGTTATTTGTAAACTGGAAACAAAAGGTGATAAAAGAATCAAATGCACTGTTGGAGTCAGCACTCATTACAGACATCATTGAGAAAATCTACTTCTATGTGCATAAGTAAAACTTTCTATCGTGATATTTTTTCCTAAAGAAACCTGGGAATTCCCTTTTTGTCTCCTTTCTGTTACACTCCCTTCTCTCACTCACTGTTCATCCAGACTGAGCGGGTGACCCCTTCTACAGTTACACTGGTGGTTATTACAGTTTGGGTCACAATGATATGATGAATGCAGAAACCACAGTATGATGTCTATGTTCGAGTTGTATTTGAGGTGTAAAATAATAGATTACAATTTACATGTATTTATATGTAATAAATATATGGTCTCAGGTGTGATTGGTTACTGTGCTGTCATTTTAGTTCACAGTTTAAACTTTCTCTTGTGCTGTGCCTGTTTCACTCTTTTCTTTCACACACTCTTTTTCACCTCTGAACACAAATGTCACTTACTGACCTTCTAAACCTGCTGAGAGGGTTAGTCTGCACTTTTTTCTCTACTCCTCGTTTTTTCTTCTGCCCCGGTGGTTTAATACTGCCCACACACACATACATGCGCATACACACACACACAATGTTGAGTTTGTGTACTATGATATATTGTAATATGTTGTGTATTTATGAATGTTGTTGCTTGTTGTTGCAACTTAAACGTGCAGTGCAGAACTTTTACATATAAATGAACGTCCGTTACATTCAAGCCCTTGCCAAAAGAGTTCACACAATGCTGATTAAGCCTATCACCGCCAGGTAAATCTCTCTGTATTTCACAGTATACAGAGTTTTTAAATCTCATGTTGGGGGCGACATTCCCACGCTGGCCGTTTGGATGTTAATTGTGTGGCTCTTCTAGACTTTCCAAATGTTACTGGACCAAATGGATCAAATTCTGATAGTGAAACAAATCATTTCGTGGGGGTTGTGTGATGCTCAAAAGAATTTATCCACCATTTTACAGCCGCTATAGTAGGTTATGGCCAGTGGTGTACTGGCTAGTGGGCATACTGTTTTGGGACAAATCCCAGTGGGGCAGTGGGCCATCAGATAATATGTTTTGGGCCAGTGGACTGTCAAAACATATCAGTTTTTACCGGCCCTCTCTGTGTGCCTGTTATTCGGGGTGTGCATGAGAGTGTGCTGCATGCCTGTGTCAGGCAATCACAGCCAGGGGGAGGCAAAAGTCCTGCACTCCAGCTTTAAACATCATATTTGCCAAAATAGAAAATATGAACAAAAACACTCTGCTGACATGTTAAAGCATTGTCTGATTGACCTCATCCATCTCATCTACACACACACACACACACACACACACACACCAGCACTGTGACAGTGAATTGCAGTGGCATGAGTCATCAGGCAGCTCATAGTTCTCTAGAGGTTCTCCTACACACACTTCTCCTCACACACACAACACATGTAGGCAGGTACACACATACTGTATTTGCCAGCAGGCAGACATTTTCACATACTCACTCACTCAGACACACACATGGACACTTGGCTATACTTGAGGCTGAAGTAGTTTCCATGTTCCTGTGGTGATACCTTGTTCTGACTTTGTTCTGTGAAGCTGACATGCAAGTAATGTGGCTGTCAGTAAACGCTGTCATTATGCTGCAGCTTCTCACACTTCACCCTGAGTAACACGACGGAAACACCAAGCTCTCACAGTTCACCACAACAAGCATGTTATTAGAGCAATGAAGTGACTGAATGCAGTTCACCTCCAGGGCACCTGTCCTTAGATGACCTGCTCTGTGTTAATGCTGATTTCACTTTATATGATGAAAAAAAGTGTTCTGTAAATTTAGACAACTCTTAAATACAGTACAATACCTGGACATTAAATAAGAATGTATGTAGTGTGTTTTTGTTTTTCCTGCATCGGCTGTTCTGTCTCTTGTGTCTTTGACGTCATTCTACTATGGAGCTTTTTCCACATTAGGGGGTGGAAATAAGTCTTTACTCCCCGTCATACTGTCTGATGTGCTATTTAAATTAAAAAGAACTCTGTTGCTGCAGCTCTCTGTTTTGGCCTGTGGAGGGTGTACACTCCCATGTACCTTCTTTGATACACATAGAGACACCAGCTGCTTCAGGTTGAAGTGGAGTGTGAGCAATGTAAAGGTTCACACTAACTCTCTAAACTAACCCTCTGATTCTAGTGCAGTGACAAAGAAGTCTTCCCTGGCCGGCTTCCCAACTACAAACACTGCCAGGTCTGTTTGTTGGAGTCAAGCCAGAGGCCAGCAATGAACCCAAGCCTTTGTCTTACCCTGCCAGTGGCATCTCCTAATGATGACAAGGTCAGTTAGTCAGTCATATGGTCCACCTTTCTGTCTGTCTATTCAACACATTTGTCCACAGCATGTTATCAGCTACTCACCAGAAAGCTTGGAGTTGATACTAATGGTCACTGTCACTGCCTGATCTGAGTCAACCGTAGATGTGGGCCGTACATGCGCCATTTTACAACATTTTACCACACCCAATTTAGACTATTTTTGTAGACTATAGTACACGTGCTTGTGAAGACAGAGACCAATAAGAGATAAAGATGAACGAATTTCAAGTTTTCCACCATCTCCAAACTTACTTGGAAACTGGAGTTGTTTCAGTTGACAAATAATTTAATCTTAAAAGGTAGCAACATATCTTACATCGATTATCATGCTTAAGAATTATGGTAGTTATGGTGAGATGAAGCTTCATGAAGCCGTCAAGCTTTCCAGCCAGATGTGCTGAAAAGTTCATTTCTCAAGGCTTTGAATGCACTGTAGGGTCACCTGCTGTTCAATGGAAATACGGTGCAGGAAAAATTATCGGGACTACGCCACGATGTGCACTAAACACAGGTAAGCAAAGGCCTGCTACATTACTATGCATACACATGAAAGCATGGTCAAATATATAAATTAGTTCACTTTAAGTATTTATGTTCAGTGTTATTTCATAATGAAACTGAAACCAGTCATTTATGACTTAGCCATATATATATATATACAGTATATACAGTATATATATATATATATATATATATATATATATATATATATATATATATATATATATATATACACACACATATACATATACACACACACACACACACACACACATATATATATATATATATATATGTGAGTGTGTGTGTGTGTGTGTGTGTGTGTGTGTGTGTGTATATGTAGATGTAGATTCTTACATTGCAGGAGTGAAAATGACTGAAAGTTGCCCAGCATTTTAAGGGATCCTCTGGTCTTTGAATATGCTGCTCAACCAAGTACTGCTGGACCTCCAGCATTTGGACTGGTATTCTGAAATCATCTTGCAAGGCAAACACTAAATCATTGTTCCCTTTCCCACTTCTTTTTGTGTGACATTGTAATTGGAAATAAACGCAAAATAAGAAATGACGAAATTAAATTCTAAGGCCTGTGGCTTGCACACTTTCTGTGTGTAGGCTGCCATGTGAGAATTTTTTATGTATGGCAACTGTGAGGAGCTTTGCTCCAGCAACACTTGTTCTTTCAATAAACAACTAATCCATAGACATCAACCCTGCTCATGTTTCTTTTCAGGTCAGTATTTTGTGTTTGTGTGTATTTTTTAAATTTTTTTTTTTTACACAGATGGCAGACCAGATGGCCCAAACCAGCTTTACATGTGGCTGGTGATTATGTCTGAGGAGGGAAGGAGGACAGTTCTGAATGAGTGCTACAACCAGCAAGGCACTGGCAACCATAGTGGCATCTGAGGCACCAGAGACCATGTGGTGGCTAGGTACTACTGGCACACCATCATGTGGGATGTGAATGATTGGGTAAACTAGGGTTGACATCTGGACCACAGAACTTCCAACTCTAAGTTTATTGCAAGAAACTAATATGTTAGGTTAATACGAAACCTACTGGTCGTACAGCAGAATACTTTCAGTCAGAGGCTCCTTCAGCTCTGAACAGGAGGTCATTGCTGCCTACTGCAATCACCCTGTATAATGACTCCCCTTGACTCCTGTCTGTGCCAGGAGAAGAGATGCCTCTGAGTGGCAAAGCAAATGCACAAACTATTTGCACAGAGATAGCTATATCTTGTCTTAAAGTTAAATTCTATTTTCATATTGTTTATTTGTAGGCTACCTGATATATTAATTTTGTGTATATATACCTAGCTCATTGTGTACTTTTGTACAGTGTTGTATCTATCTATCAGTGTTCTGTCTGTCTGTCTGCCTTTTACAAACCTATACTTATTATTGCTATGCTGATGATACCCAGCTTTATTATATTATGAAAATAAAGACATTATTATTTTTGGTTCATCCAATGTTTCTCCAGTTTTTCTGTGCTGAGATCAGCAGTATGTGGTCCACTCGCAGTGTATTCAATTTTTATTTATATAGTGCCAAATCACAACAAAAGTTATCTCAGGGCACTTTTCACATAGAGCAGGTCAAGAGCGTACTCATTGATTTACAGGGACCAACAATTCCCCCATGGGCAAGCACTTGGCGACAGCAGCGAGGAAAAACTCCCCTTTAACGGGAAGAAACCTCAAGCAGAACCGGGCTCTAGGTCGGCGGCCATCTGCCTTGACCGGTTGGGTTTACAGAGAAAGAAGGAGGGAGGGCAAGAGGGAAGAGAGAGACACAGAGAAGCATAATAACAACAACAACAATAACAGTAACAAAAATAATAGTAATAGAGAGATGACTTGTAATAATAATAGCAATAGTAGCAGTAACAATAATGCAATAATGGTGGCAGGACATCCACAGGACCATGCCACAGTCCCCATGGCCATGGCCCACCTTTCATCTCATCTCACCTTCCTGTGAGATGAGAAAGCACAAAAACTCTGGGGATGAAGTCAAGTTAGTAACATGCGTTAATGTTACATTAAGGAGGAGAAGAGAGAAGCTCAGTGCATCATGGGAAGTCCCCCAGCAGTCTAGGCCTATTGCAGCATAACTAAGGGCTGGTCGAAGGCGAGCCTGGCCAGCCCTAACTATAAGCTTTATCAAAAAGGAAAGTTTTTAGCTTACTCTTAAACGTAGAGAGGGTGTCTGAATCTGAATCTGGAAGATGGTTCCACAGGAGAGGAGCCTGATAGCTGAAGGCTCTGCCTCCCATTCTACTTTTGGAGACTTTAGGAACCACAAGTAAGTCTGTATTCTGGGAGTGCAGTGATCTAGTGGGATAATAGGGTACTATTAGCTCTTTAAGATATGATAGTGCCTGACCATTAAGAGCTTTGTAAGTGAGGAGAAGTATTTTAAATTCTATTCTGGATTTTACAGGAAGCCAATGTAGCGAAGCTAAAATGGGAGAAATATGATCGCTTCTTCTCTTTTTTGCCAGTACATGTGCAGCTGCATTCTGGACCAGCTAGAGAGTCTTTAGAGACTTGTTAGGGCAGCCTGATAATAAAGAATTGCAATAATCCAACCTAGAAAAAACAAATGCGTGGACTAGTTTTTTTCTTCATCTTTTTGAGACAGGATGTGCCTGATTTTTGCAATATTACATAAGAGAAAAAAGGCAGTCCTTGAAATTTGTTTTTTGTGGGAGTTAAAGGACATATCCTGATCACAGATAACTCCCAGATTCCTTACGGTGGAGCTGGAGGCCAGGGTAATGCCATCTAGAGTAGCTATATCATTAGATAATGTGTTTCTAAGGTGTTTAGGGCCAAGCACAATAACTTCAGTTTTGTCAGAGTTTAGTAGCAGAAAATTGCAGGTCATCCATGTCTTTATGTCCTTTAGGCACACTTGAAGTTTAATTTAATTCATCTGGCTTCATTGATAAATATAATTGAGTATCATCTGCATAACAATGTTTATTTATGGAGTGTTTCCAAATAATATTACCTAAAGGAAGCATATGTAAGGGGAATAGTATTCGTCCAAGCATAGAACCTTGTGGAACGTGTCTAACTTTTGTGTGCATTTAAGGGTAAATCTGTGCCTGTTGAGGGCAGGAGGTGAAGAATTTTTCCTCTGGCCCAATGGTTAGAATTTTGTCATTAAAGAAGCTCATAAAGTCAGAGCCATAGGAATACATGGATCAGTAGAGTTATGACTCTTTGTCAGCCTGGCCAAAGTACTGAAAAGGAACTGAGGGCTGTTTTTATTCTCCTCTATTAATGATGAGTAATAGGCGGCTCTGGCATTACAGAGGGCCTTCCTATATGTTTTAAGACTATCTTGCCAGACTAAACGAGATACTTCCAGTTTGGTCGAACGCCAAATCCTTTCAAAATTTCACGATGTTTGCTTTAATTTGCGGGTTTGGGAGTTATACCATGGAGCTAGCTTCTTGTGTTTTATTATCTTCCTTTTTAAAGGGGCGATGGAGTTGAATGTTTTTTGCAATAAGCCTGCAGCACTATTAACAAGATTATGAGTTTCGGAGGAGATAAAGTTAGCATAAGAGTCCTTTGTAGTATTGAAACACGGTATTGAATTTAATACTAATGGGATCGCTTCCTTAAATTTAGTGTATGTCCCCAGACTGTGAGAAGGTGGTCCATGCTTTTATATAATCCAGTACAGTTCACAAAATCTTCTTTTAATTTGGCTAGATAGCTTTACTGGCTAGCCTCCATCTGCATATTCACATGAAACCTACTATACTTTGCTTTATAATCTACAATATGCAATGATTTGCTGACTTGCGAAATACAATCAACTTCTATTTGACTTTCAAGACTCATACCTGAATACATGTGTTTTGACACCGTGGCGAAACCAGAAGTAGCTGTCCAATATGGCGGACCTTGCATGCTGTAAACTGTTTACGCTCACACATGTGCAACTCACGTCTACGGTTAACTCAGATCTGGCAGCGACAGTCCCCATGGGATGAATGCTAATGATTTTATCTCTAACACCATTATCAATTCTTTTGTACAAAACAGTTATCAAATTCAGAAGAACAAATGTATGCTCCCAATTGGGTAAAACCTTTTAATTTGAATGACATTTCTTCAAGCACCAGGATAGACAACTTTAAATTTAACTTTTAACTCTTATTATTTAACTTAAATCTTAGGCTAGCAATATTCAATATTTTTCATGGGATCATCAACAAATCCCATGACAAGACCAAAACCAACAATTGTGTGCATCTCTCAATAGTTTCTGACTTTTCTACCCTGTCTGTGGCTCTCAGCCCCAAGCCAATTGGTTCATACTGAAGATATAAATCTTTAAAAACAGCTCAGAAATATATAGTTAAATAACAAAAAAAGGCTCAAGCTCATGTTTTAGCAAATGTTACTCAAACAGGAGATTAAATGTGCTCATGTACTACATATTAGTTCACGTGCGTGTACAGTAGGGGACACTTGTTGCAGATTGTGAGACTACACAGAGCCACCTGTGAGAATATGTGTGTGGGCCCATTGCTGGTTTCTGTGTGTAAATTCACTTTGGTCCAGTTACCAGAAGTTCTCAAAGTGTGGATAGAAAAGTAAAGTTGAGGCCATGCAGTGTTCCGTAGTGGTAGTCTTTGTCAGATGCAGCATTAATGTGCAGAAGGTTAATGCATGGCAGGTTAATCTGCACTTTTCTCTGGGGGGCCGAAACACAGAAGCCTGAATGGGGAAAGCTTAAATGTCAGTTTTAAACACTGCCATTACTCAAAAACCTATAATAATCGTGTTTGTGCTGACACGAGTATAAAGACACACTAACACACACATAAACAAATAATCACACACACACACACACACACCACTTCTGCCACTCTCACCTTTACACTTACAGATCCACAGCTCCTTAAAGCATATGGCTGGTAATTTTCTATATTTTTCTTATTGTCAACAAATGTTATGTGCAGAGCCAAACCAACAATGATCTAATCTACTAACTAGTATTGTGTGTGTATTCAAAATCTGATATATCTTATTCCTCTGTGCCGTAGATCTCGGTTGTTGTCCAAAAAGTAGTAAAAACATATCAGTGAGCCACACTGCTGCACTGGATGATGTGTTTCTTCGTCACGAAGACTGCAGTTATGGTGGTTTGTTTCGAAACGGCTCTAAAGACTAATAACAGCGATCACATTTTCAGGAGAGAATTGTAAATTTCTTAAAAAACTTCAGAACTTCAGTACAAACAACCATGGTGGTCATGTTTTCTTATGTTGTTGCATTAATGGATACAATGTGCAGTGGTGTAAAGTAACTTAGTACATTTGCTACAATACTTTGATACAAATTTGAGGACCTGAGGCAATTGAATGTAAATTATCTTTTGTGTATGTAGAGGAAGTGAGAGAGCCCAGTAAGAACATGAACTAAAACTACTAACCTTGTGGCATACGGAGGCAGTAAAATAAAAACTCTTAGTATGTCCAAGACCTACACACTGCTATTCTACACTGTTCAAAAGCATGTTCAGCCACTGCTAGGGCTATGTGTAAGCAGACAAATGGGACTGCCAGTGTCAGTGTTGGCAGTGGTGTTTGCATGCTTAAAGTTCAATGCCTATGTCTAAAAACAGGATGATATTCAGACTACAAAAGTACAACACACTTACATAACACACTTATGTACACCACCTTGGTGTAAAACAAATGCACTGGATGACACTTTCAACACTTCCACAGGTCAGGATAATGACAGTGACAACTCCATCTCATCTCTTCTTCTTGACGAGATGAGCTAACTATTCAAGATGGAGTCATCATGAAAGATCCCAAAGCAGTCATTCCTCAGTCAATGCAAAAGGAGTACATCAGCATCATGCACAGAGGGCATCCCTATGCTGAAGCTATTGAACAGAGAGAACGAGACATGGTTTTCTGGCCTACCCTGACAGACAACATAGAAAAGAAGATACAGTCCTACTCTGTGTGTAACCACAGCAGCACAGTGTTCCAGACCTAGTCAACTGTTGAAACAGACATTTTGAATGGCATAGTCAGCAGGGCATAACCTCAGCAACAGTCATCTAAAAGGTAAAAGAAATTTTTCAGTTCATGGAGCACCAAACACCCTCATGTCAGACATCTCCAGTCAGTTACTTACTTACTTTACCAGCAGCCCAAAGACTCCACAATCAAACGTGTTAGCTAAAAGAGTAGTCCCAGTGCCAAGCAGTTGATGCAGAAATAGTATAGTAGTAAAGTATAGTATGGTAAATATATAGACGAAGCTGATGTTTTTCTCAGCCTCCTAAATGTCAGAAATGTACCTCATGACACAAAGCTAGGTTCACCTGCACAGAGACTGAGGTCAAGGCAGACATGCACTACAACTTACCAAATGTATTTTGTCAAGGTGTGGAGCACAAACTAAGCATGTTTGTGTTTCACACACACACATAGTGCTGGTTTTCTGAGCTATTGGAGATACCACACTGAGATGGTACTTCTGCACTGCCCTGCCCTGTTGTGTGGGCAGGGCTGCTTCTTCGTTTGTAATGTTGCATCCTCAGTTTCCTAGTTAATAAACTAAGTTTGAAGTTATACAGCTCGTCTTACTTCTGCCAACATCCAACACCTATATTATTTTAAATTCTATATTTTGCAATCAAGCTTGGCATTCAAAGTTTTGGCCAGTGTTGTTTGATGTTTCTGTTTATAAAGCACTTGGTTTAAAACTAAAGTTACCTGCTACACTGTGTTGTATTATGTATTGTAACATGGTGAGTACAGTGTTATTATAACTGAGAGAAATGATGGTCAAAACTTTGAAAATAAAACCATTTCTAATTAACCAGAATTATCCTTAATAAGGGGGGCCAAATGCTCTCTTTCTTCTCTCTTTTTTCTCTCTTTCCATCATTCTATCTCTTTCTGTGTCTCTGTTGATCTCCCTCTGTCAGGAAAGAATTAGAAGCATGTGTACTTTGGGGTTTCAGGAAAGCAGAAGGGGGAATTTGTGATCTGTTAACACTCATAAACCACATCTTGGAGGGGGGGGGGCGGGGGCTCAGTCTATTTACATTGAGTTGTTATGATTAGGCACAAGCCAGCATGCAATTTACAGATAATTCTGCTTTTTTCAAATAAGAGGGTAGGCCTAGTGTTGAGACGAGCCTTCAGAGGCCTCGAGAGAGGGCAGAAGAAAGGACTTTGGTGGAAAAGAGAAAGTAAAAATAGAGCTCCCACACCACATAATGACATCTACAAAATGACAAAAATAGACTCATACACACACAGTCCTAGAAAGAGGAGAGGTGAGGGAGGAGGGACCCCACATGTGGCACAGACAGAAAGAATCTTTGAGTCATTTCCTCAAGGTTGGTCATTATGCTGTGTGTGTTTCTGAAATAGCAAATAAAATCCACCACAAAAGCCCTGCTGGAATAAGTTTAATGTCAATAATCAGAGAGAATGACATTAAGTGCACTATATCCATGCAAGCACAATGAACACTGCAAGATAATAACAGCTTTAGGCTGTTTATCATGCAAACCTGACTACAGTTAAAGACTGTGAGTCACTGTCTGAAAAACACATCCATGAATTTATCCATGAAGTACATCAGGGATATTTCTAAGACACTGGGAGTAACAGTGTTCATACAGCCAACATAATGATATGAGTCCTTAATTTGATTTATTTTATTTTAGCATCTATGTAGGAACATCACCTTTATAAATATGAAATCCTCATTTAATTAGGGGCACCACTTCCCATTATTTGTCTAAATTTAACTGTGCTGAAGAAACACAGAAACAACTTTATCAATCTCAAATCTGAAGTAATGTGTTACAATGCAGTGATCTAATTCTCTGCTTTAAATTGAAGTCACAGACAACGACGTGCTGATTGTCTGGAGGTGAACTGGTGACTCAGCTGGCTGTCTGCTGCGTCCGGGTGTGGGGAGAAATCAGCCTTTTCTTAAACTGAGGACCCTCCCGTCACATTAAAGTGTCAGTTTTGACGCTTCACAGAACCATCTCCTCACGTCCAAACTCTTCACAAACTGTGGGGGACAATCCCAAGTGAAGTTTCCAACACTAAAGAACTGCTACACTCCTATATCTGCTGCGTCCAGGTGATGAGAAATCAGCCTTTTCAACTCTGGCGTTGTCTCCCAGCAGAGGTCTTCGCTCGTGAGCGCTGTGGGAGTTGTGCGCAGCGTTGTCCTGAGATGATCGGGTTCCCTGATTGCCCTGAGATGACTCAGCAGTCGTCTGTAGCAGGGGATTCCCGATCGGACAATCAGCTGTACAGCAGCGGGTTTTCTGGGGATTCCTCGACGGGAGCGTTGTGGGGAGTTCTGAGCCACAGACATTAGAAGGTGGGTAGAGAACCTAGTTAGAGTGGTCCCAACTCATTAAACAAATTGATGGGGTTTCACTATGATAACAATCTCTCTGCATTTGTCCAAAAAAATTGATCCTTTGATCAGTGTACTCTGACCTTGAGTTGATAGGAGTGTAGCAGTTCTTTAGTGTTGGAAACTTCACTTGGGATTGTCCCCCACAGTTTGTGAAGAGTTTGGACGTGAGGAGATGGTTTAATGTGACGGGAGGGTCCTCAGTTTTACCTGAAAGCATTCCCAGACGAAGTTGAATATACATCCGTGTCTTGGAGATTAGAGGTTATTGTTGATTGAACCCAGATCTTTTCTGAGGTCAACTCCTACATCTATTTGTCACAGAATGGTTTAAAACAGTATGAGTTTACATGTACGTTCCTGACCTGTGACCTGCGTCAGTCCAGGTTCAAATTACATTCTGTCTGAACAGGCCAGGTTTGGGCCCATTGCACTGTGGCGTGTTTCAGATCTGTGTTTCAGTATATCCTATATACTGAAACACAGATCATATTTTCACAGTATATGTCCTAAATCGTTATCGATGACACCGAGCCCCCTGCTCCGGCTGACAACACACTGCCGCCACTCCCAGTCATCAGATGACAGCTTTGTTGCAGATGATGAAGATAATATCTCATTGGTGTCCAGTACATCAGCGTCCCACAGAGCTTGAAGACAGCTTCGTGGCTGTCTCCATGAGGGTTTCTACAGACCGGCTCACCCAGCTCAGGCAGCTTTTGTCTTGCCTCCCCTCCCAGACATCTGGCAGTCTGTGAAGGCATCCTGACAGCAGCCATTTAAGACAAAAGGCCCAGTTGCAGGTTCGGCGGATTTTCTCAGGGTGTAGGGCCGCACGGAGGCTACTTTCCCCGGCGTGCCCCCCCTTGATGCAGCACTCACTGCCAACCTGCCGCAGCAACTGTTTGGAGTCATGCTGTTTTGCCTTGGAACGGTGCACACAAGGTGTCTCTTTGCTGAAGAGCAAGGCATCAGAGTGCATTATCTCTCCATCAGGGATAAATAAATGGAGAGCTCTTTTATTCAAAACCCTACCCAAACTGCACACCACCTATCCAGTTACTAGACACCCGCCACCCAAACTGCACATCACCTATCCAGTTACCAGACACCAACCACCCAAACTGCACACCACCTGTCCAGTTACTAGACACCACATGTCCAGTCGTCCTGTGCTGCCACCCAGTGGACATCGTGTGTGACCCAGTCAACAGCGCAGTCTATGGGAGAGAGCATCCTGACGGTGAGGGCTGCGTTCACCAGCCCCCTGTGACGTGATGGACGAACATACTGTTCATGATGTTTGTGAATGTCTGCCTGTTACAATGTTTTGATTAAAATAAAATACATTTCTAACAGAGCAACTGTTTGGAGTCACGCTGTTTTGCCTTGGAACGGTGCACACAACGCGTCTCTTTGCTGAAGAGCAAGGCATCAGAGTGCATTATTTCTCCATCAGGGAGAAGTACACCTGACTATGGAGAGCTCTTTCATTCAAAACCCTACCCAAACTGCACACCACCTATCCAGTTACCAGACACCAACCACCCAAACTGCACACTTCCTATCCAGTTACTAGACACCACCTGTCCAGTCATCCTGTGCTGCCACCCAGTGGACATCTTGTGTGACGCAGTCGACAGCGCAGAGTGACCCAATTGGATGTCACATGCCACCCAGTGGCACCAACCATGTAGCACAATGTCCAATTTAACATTGTGACATCAGAAATTCAATCACCTCTCTTAAAACGGAAATAGAGCAAGAAAGGCCAAAACAAACTTTGGAAATAAGCTGAAATCTAAGGCAGACAGCCAAAGCTATCACCGCTGCTCCCTGCCGCAGTCTGAGAACTGTCTGCTGCAGGATCGTCAGTCTGGTTTCTGACAGAACCACAGACTGACCGAGTCGAGCATGACTCCCAGACACTCCACCTGTTGACGTGGCTGTGGAGCGCTCTTCCAGTTGATGGTAAAACTTAACTGGGTTGGGTGCAGTACCAACTTGGCTGTGTGGAAAATGGCCCATTCCTTGGACCTGGCCATGACAATGAGGTCATCTAAGTAGAAGAAGACCTTCATGCCCTGGTCATGCAGCAGTTGCAGCGCTGCGTCCACAGACTTGCTGAATGTGCAGGGAGCCAGGGAGTAGCCTGTTGTACTCATAGGCTATCCTATTAGTACAACACGCTACCATGCGCACGTGTGACTCTTAACCCAGGCTTCAGTTGCCAGAATCATGTGAACACTGTTATCACAGAGGCAGATAAAAACCAACTGTTTATCTCAATGTGGACCACATTAATAGCCTAGTATGATTCATTATTGTTGTTTTATCTGTTTTCGTCATTTATGTAGTTTTATTAAATTTTTAATTTAATTTTTTTATCTTTCTTTTTAATCACTTCAGGCACATCTGTTTTTTACAGGACTGAAATTTTGCTCAAAGTTAGCACTTGGCCATAGTAGCATAGCGGTAATGTGCAGGTCGACAGAACATAACGTGGATGGTTCAAACCCAGCCTTAAGTATATTTTCTTCAGCTTCAGAATCACCATTGTCTGGTTATATTTTTCCATCATCCTGCACATGATGGACATAATTCCTTCAAAGTAAGCTGGGCAACTTAAAATTTAAAAAAAATATTTTAGTCAGGTTCTTTGTTTTTGGGAAGTTGAGATAACATTTTAGATAAACTAAATTTCTTCTCAGCATTTCAGCATGATTTTATCTGAAGAGTGTGCTATTGTTGTTTTAGAGCTCAAAACAACTAAACTTTCTTTTCCCTCAGAAACTAATGTGTTTTTCTGGTCTAAAGACTGATTTTCCACCGTGCTATGGAGAAAAGGACCCTGATAAATGGTACGGCATTGAAAGTTCAGCCAAATCCAGCACAGGGTTCACAGGTTCTCTATACTAACTTTAAATGCCTGCCATAAATCAAAATGTAACTGCTTCTATGAAATTATAGCCGATGGGCAGGAGTGCCTGAATGGTTTAAAAAAATAAAAAAATAAAATAAATAAAGGAAAGACAATACAGCTAAAACAAAAAAATGGTTAATAATAGACAGATAGATAGATATTATTAGCTTATAAATATTAATGGGCCTATTATTATCCTAGTTTCAATGATTGATTACTTGGAAAAGTAGACATGACTGAAAACAAATGGAGTTATATCCTATTGTTCTGTGCATCGAGCCCATCCACATTGTGGAGCATAATGTAGAATCAAATAACAGCAGTAATAATATAGGAGCACACATAAAATGAGACTTATATCCATGAATCTACAGGTGACAGAGCCCTGAAGGTTAACTCAGATGAGTCATCTCAGATGAACACTACAAACAAAACACTGACTGTGTGTGTGTTTATGTTCTCTTCTATTGTCATAAGAACCAGTTTAAGTTTTAGATGTTTGGAGTAAGGATGTTTTAGCTTGTTGTCAATTTGTTGGATGGACTGTATAGGGCTGTAATCAGCATAGGGATATCTCACAAGTGTAGCCCTGGCTAAAATTCATTTTGATATCAGGTTGTAAATAGTTTGTTTAGAAAAGTTTAAAATGTATAAATATGGTTTAAAAATAAATATGGATGGATAAAATAATAATAATTTGAGTTATTAAATTTTTACAGTTTAAAAAGGTCAAAGGCTCGGAGTTCATGTGAATGAGTATAGTTTGTTAGAGATGTACGAGCCAGCCTTACAGCCTAACTTGGTTAGCAGCATAATATGTTAATCTTTGCCTCGTTAGCTTGGCATTTGAAGCAATTGGCTAAGATAAGCTACTGCTAGATCGCCATGAAATAGCGTATGGACTTGTTGCTTAGCTGATTTATCTGATTCAGATGGAGATGGACACTTGTGACTGTAAGAGAGAGGATTGGAAAAGCTCCTTTTGACCGCTATGGAGAACTGTTTCCCTCCTGCTGGTGTGCTACTGTAGACTGTTGCTGCTGTTTCTGCTGCGCTCTGCTGGGCCGCCCATCACCCTGCTTCCACCCCATTTCCCCTCTGAATATTCCCTGGATTCGTGAGTACTGATTAACTTGCACATGCTTTTTTTTTCTTTTGATTGCTTGTGCGAACAAATGAAGCAGCCATTACAGTTTTAGGCCTCCACACTCCCAAGCCACAACTCAGGCCTGCAACAGGGATTTTGTTTACAGTTTGGTTTATGTTGCAGAGTGAGAGTGTGTGTGAGAATGTGGGCCCACAGTACATTGTTGATAAAGATGCTATGCACTTGTGATATTACAGCCTAATTGGAGGTAACAGATGAAGATTTAAAAAGAGACCTGAAAGTAATAAGAGAAACTAATAATTATTTTGTGTTTATTAATATTTGGTATTATTTTTTGTATTCAGTTTGTATTCATTTTAATAGCGACTTAAAGTGGTTTTGTTTTGTGTACCTAGACTAATAACTACCCAAATTTGATTTTTTGCATTTAAAGCATACTTGTTGTGTCATAGTTCATCATAGGTAATTCATGTTTTGGTAATAACTGTTTAAAAGGGTAGGTGAACTTAAGATACAAGAAAAAAAATTTGTTGGCGGCACCACCAGTTATTTTTTAGTTTCAGTATAAGGGAACAAAGGTTGTAATAATACAGTAACAATAAAGTACAGGTAATAGCGCCATTATATTTGAAACCGTAACCCTAGGCCCCGTCCATAGTACTATTACTCATAGCAGATTCACATACTATATAGCTACATGGGACGGGTGTTACATAAATGGAGGCATCGCTGGGATTTAACTTTCATCTAACAACACAAGTATTAACCTCTTTACCCCTTGGGTAAAGTCCGAGTAAGGGGCAAAATGTTTCACTCTCAACATCAATCCTAGATGGTCCCTCCAGCAGTAATGCCAATGGGTGGTAGTACATGGGACACATTGCACTACATAGTGCACCAAAACACTGGCAGCTCAGATGATTTCTCAGAGAAATTACTCAAGCTTCTGAAGAACGAGAGAAAAACCATGGATGACATCCAGAAATTATGCACCACCAATATACCACCATCTGCACCATTTGTGCAGTTGGCAATATATGGGGCAGAACCAGTAAACTGCCAGACAATAACACTTATAGATGTCTAAGGATTTTCTCTGGGGTCAGTCCCACTCCCACAGGCAAAACTCAAGGTAGATGAAGGAGAGTGCTCTGAGAAACGAAGAAGAATCTTTGAGAGTCTTAAAGGCCCCGCCTTAGAGATCATTCAGGCTGTACATATGAATGATCCTGATGCTAGCCCAATGGAGTACATCCAGAGAGCATCTTTGCCACATCAGGGGAAGACCTCTACTTGTCCTTCAGATCCCTCCAACAGAAGCCGGGTTAGCATTTGACAGAATACCTGCAAAGATTAGAGAGGTCCCTTATCAAAGTAGTGCAGGGAGGTGGCCTCCCCATTAATGCAGCTAACAAAACCAGAGTTGAGCAGCTTATTAAAGGTTCAAACTCTGACCTCATGTTACTTCAGTTGAAAGTTATGGAGCGGAGAGATGTCTGCTAGACAAAGCCAAGGAGCACCTATCCGTTGTCAGCATGTGCACACAGTACAGGCAGAGAAAGAAACGGAGCCTGAGTAAACTCAGAGCTTAGATTCAAGATTGAAAGTTAAGATAAAAGGAAGCTCAGACTCAGCTCTCTCAGTCTGTAGCAATGGATGATGTCATTGGACAAAAGAAATGGCAAGGACTTGGTCCACTCTCAATAGCCCCAGGCAAAAGGTATTACGCCACCTGCAAAATAGACAGGCTGACCACTACGTCAGAAGACATCATGCTGATAGATGCACCCATTGCCCAGTCACTTCCAGCTGGCGTGCTTGTACAGCCAGGTGTGCTTCTAAATGCTGATATAGACATCCACAGTGCTCATTCATAATGAGTCTCAAAAGACAACCTCCATACCAGTTGGAACTGTGATCACAGAGATGTATGCTGTAGACACAGTCACCCCAGTCCAACCATCTAACCTCCCAGTAGATGCTAGACCCAGATCTCTTTGATTTCAGTGACTCCCCTATCCCTAAGGATTGGAAAAATCGGCTTTGTCAGAAATTAGCTGAGAGACGAAACATACTTTCCTTGCATGAGTGGGATGTTGGCTTGGTCAAGGGGAACACCACATACACCTGCATGATCCCAGACCATTTAGGGAAAGGTCACACAGATTGGCACCCACAGACAAATCCCTACACCTCACCAGTCGTGGTTGTCTGCAAAAAGAATGGCAGTATAAGAATTTGTATTGACTACAGAACCCTAAACAGTCGCACCATACCAGACCAGTACACGATGCCTCACATCAATGATGCCTTAGACTGCCTGTCAGGCAGTAAGTGGTTCTTTGGTATTGGATCTGTGGAGTGGCTATTATCAGATAGCCATGGCTGAGGAGGATAAAGAGAAGACAGCCTGCCACAAGGAATAACTGGAGCACCTGCAACTTTCCAACAGTTAATGGAGAAAGCCGTTGGTGACATGCACCTCCTTCAAGGCTTTTCACGATGCCTTCAAGAGTATCATCAAGTGCCTGATTCATGTTCTGAACTAGGAGTACCCAGAGGCCAGGGCCTTTGCAAGTTGGAAACTTAGTGCATTAGAGCAGCACTACCCTGTCCACCAGTTGGAATTTCTGGCATTAAAATGGGCAGTCATGGACAAGTTTCATGATTACTTGTATGGCACTAAGTTTACCATATGAACTGACAATAACCCGTTAACATATGTGCTTATTTCAGCCAAGCTTAATGCCACAGGACATCAATGGCTTGCCACCCTAGCTACATATAATTTTACCATCCGGTATTGTCCTAGGCGCCACAATATTGATGCTGACCTGCTGTCCTGGTAGTATGCCAAAGAAGAGGCTAAAGACTGGACAAACATCAGGCATCAAAGCCATATGCAAGCGAGCCTGTGTCAGTGAAACGCCAGATGCTCCTGTCAGACTAGTGGAGCAACTAGGAGCCCCAGCAACTGCTGTACCAGAAGCATATGCATTTCCAGTGAACCTAAGTATGAGCACCACCAACCAGCTGAACCCGAAAGACATAGAGACAGCTCAAGACTTGGACCCAGTGATTGGACCGGTGAAAAAAGCAATTGAAACCAATAAGGTACTGACTTGTTCTAAAAGCGACCCACCTGATAGTGCATTGCTCATCCATGACGGCATTAAACTTGAGTCAAAGGATGGAATAGTCTTTAGAGTAACAAAGAAACTGTCTGGAAGGGAGAATAAACAGTTTGTGACTGTGTAGCTAACTTGCTCGCTGGCAGGTTTTCTTCAACAAAGTCTGAGTTTCTCTGTCTCCTCCCTCTTACAGAGCCAGACATGTTTCATTTCCTCATTCACTCAGTCCATATCAATGCACATATCGAAGCACATTCATTAGCGGAGGTGTACTGTATGTCCTGGTTGGATATTAGTTAATCAAGGACTTTCTAAAGTTACCGCTTTTATGTGCATCAGTAATTACTTTGAACAATGGTTTTTGATCTCCCATTAAAATATTACACAGCTGTCAGTTTGTTAGCAGCTTCTGCACAGAAATGTTTATTTCACATAATGTGCAATCTCAGTTTAAATCTGTTGGGCCTCAACCATGTGGTCAGACAAAGGCAGGCCTACATGTAAATTCTGACGCCTGACCATGAGGCTTCCTTTGTCCTTTAACCCCCTGAAACAAAAGAACAGCGCCAAGTCAAACAGAGGGAGTCCAAAACGGACTTCAACCCCCATCATGCTCCGCTCAGTTTGCACCTAGGTGTGAACTCTTTGGGAATCCTCAAACTCATTGGCAGAGATGCACCAACACCACCGGGTGTGATGGCAACGCAGCCATGACGTCACAGTAGCTTTAAGAAGCGGCTGCACAAATTCAACATTGCCTTTCCATTGTAACCGTGCTGGGCGAAGCTTTGCTTTCTTTGTGAGCCAGTTTACTAAAGGAGGTAACCCTGTGCACGTGCTATTCCCCTCGCTGAGTTTGAATATTCTCCCATCACTAGATGAGCTGAGACTTCTCCCTGTGTTCAACCGAACACAATCACTGGATCCAAGAGAGACCGCTGCTGCTGCAACCCAGCACTCTCACTGCCTGCAGAAGGAAGAAAAGGATTTCTTCATGAAGACGCAGATAACTTCTATGGCCCACTCTTCTTCAACCAAGTCGACTCTGCTGTTTTCCCCGCAATGCTGCGAGAATCAGCTGCCGTCAAAACCCGTCAGCAGAGCGCGAAGACGGCCCCATCAGCATCCAAGCCAATGAACCAAGCTCAGGTAGAATTAGATTTTAGGATAGTGATTTATTGACACTGTTATATTTTTAAAGAGAAGTCTTCTGTGATTATTGTGCTCATTTATTGTGAAAAATGGCTGATTGAGAGAGTGGGAGCTTGAATTCAAACCTTCATTGTTCACTGGTGGATCCTGATATCCCCAGATATTAGCACTCTTCAGTGCACCTCTTTTATGAGACTATTTTATTGTTTGGTTATTGGTCCCAGTTTCTGGGTGGTGCCCCGTAATATTAATTCATATTAATAATTTTATTTTTAATGCTAATAACCAACCTGCTTCTAATCAAGGATCCAACAAGAAGCTTTAGACATGTGGGATCAATGAATAATTATCTCTATCATTCATGATGTGATTGGTCAAACTGATGATCATTCCTATAATATTGGAGGTCATATGTTAATATTTCTGAGTGAGCAGGATCAAACAGCTTCACTGAATGCTGTTGAGCCAAGATACAAATAGATGTCTAAAATGTTTAAATTTACTGTATTTTAACCTTGATGCATTTTCAAGTGCAAATCACCAAACACATTATTACGGGATCAGATTGTGAGCTTACAGTCATGTCTCTATGCTGCAAACGCTATGCTTTCTGTTTAGACACGGGGTAAGAGTGTCCATTCTTGATTAAAAGCTCTGTTCTCGCTGTCTACTTTTCTCTTTTTAGAATACTTTTCTCTGACTCTGAAGCTCTGCCCTGCTCCTGCACAGAGCAGAAAGGCTCACTGATTGCTGGTTTATTCAAAGTTTACTAATATTAAACATATCACATGTCCAAATTGCACCAAATTTGACACTGAACCCCCTTTGTTTCCCAGCAATGCATCCGCCAACTTTGGAGTCCATCAGATGAACGGTTCAAGAGACATGCGAAGGACATACATACAGAGATTCCTTGCTTTAGTAGATAGATGTGCACCATCTGCATACACATGCATTAACATCTCTATGTCCACTGGATTAAAATGGATTCTTTTACTTACCTGTTAACATGGTGAATCGTAGTATTGGAGCTCCGTTGATGATGGCTTTTTTCATTCATCATGCACATGCTTAACTCAGAGTGAGTTGATTGAACTGACCCTGATCAGCTGTTCTGGAAATGAAAAGTCAGTTTCCCATCTTTTGGTTAATCAACTCAGAGTTGATTAAGCCTGCTTTCTGAAACAGGCCCCAGTAGTAAAAAGTACTGTTTTGTTTGGCAGGCCACAGCAATCAAACCGGGGAACCTGGCCCCCTGGGACCGAAATGCAGTGCTGGGTCTGGACATGCTTGAAGTTATGTGAACAATGTTGTGTGACTGTACACTATAAGTAGTAATGGTGGAAGCAGTGTGGCATTTTTTCACCAGTGCAGAAAGATTTACTGTCCAAAATGATTTACAAATAGACTTGTTCTTTCTCTGGAAGACACTCTCATTGTTTGAGTGTAGAATTGAGGTCAAACTGAGGGAAATACAATCTGTTGCTCATACAGACACTCAAACACACGCTTACATGCCTGCAAACACACACAAAGAACACCAAGGTTGCTGTCTTTTACACCATCTCTTTTTCTCTCTTTCTCCATTTCTGTCTTTTGTCTGTCTTCTCCCCTTCACATTCATCCTCCCCTTGTCTCTCTCTCTCTCTCAGCAGTGTATAAAAATGGCACTGCTGTTAAGCCAGACAAGTAACCAGGGTGAGGGGAAAAAGCAGCTTTCACTAAAACCATAATACTCACTAATGACTCAAACACGAGCCAAAGCAGGAGTGCTGAAGCTGATGAAATGTGGTCACCAGGGTGTTGAAGGGAGTTACAGGTTTGGTAGTTTCTGACAGGTACAGGACTAACGTTACAATTCACATTGACTTGCAGACTGTAACAAATGTAAAGAATAGAGCTATGTGTAGCATTTGTTTAACTGGGATATATCCTGGGAAAATAAAAAAGAGACGTGTGGATGCTGTTCACATGTTTGTCCCTGTTCTTATACAGTTTTAGAGAAAGCTTCTGCAGAAAACTCCAAACTTTGCCTCAAGTCTGTTACTGGATTTTCTGGAAGTATGGCCAGGAACATACAGTATTTCTCTATTCTAATACTTACTAATTTTAAACGTTATTCATTTCATCTTGTTTTGCATATCCCACTACAACTGCAACTGCATATTTACCCCTGCAATAAAACAGCAGAGGATGAAACAGCCACACAGCCACTCACACAGTAAAACTGACAACTTGATGATGACAACACAATCACTGTCAGAATCAGAATGTGAGTGGCTGAATTCAGCTGTAACAACAGGCTGTGTTACAAGACATCTAACACACCAGCTCACACTATGGACATGTGAAACTCTGATACAACCAACAAATAGTTCTTCAAAAGGCATGGGACAGCCAGTGGTTGTCTTTCACAGCCTCTGGAATGGGAAGTAAACGTACATTTTCATCTGCACGATACAGGTCAGGTTAATCTTGCTGATAGATCTATTGATCTATAGATAAGAGGTAGATGGAATATCCCAAGCAAGGTTGCAGGGAGCTCACAATGTTCGAGAGGTGGGGTACATCTGGACAGGACACAAATCTATCAATGGGCTGATGCACACAGATCCACTCACATTTACCAGACCTGCCTGTTACAGAAAGGCCCCAGCCAGCTGGTGGATCCAAACCCAGGATCTTCTCACTGTGAGGTGACAGTGCTAACCACTGCCACTGACAGTGAACATTCTAGTGAGGATGGTAACCACCTGTTTTCTAAACGAGTAACATAAATTGTTATAAGAAAAAGATGTTCAGTCTGTGTCAGACCTTTGCCACAACAGTGCTGTCTTTCTTTTTCAGATTCAGCTCCAAGTCCAACCTTCTGTATCATAATGTCAGTTTCAAATTGAGCCTCATCGAGACTGTAGTTCATGTCTTAAATGGTGCCATTTGTTTACCATAATTGTGGTGATGATAGAATCAACGTGGCAATGATTCAGTGATGGCATTATTATACATGTACTACCATGTAAGCCTAAATACAAACCAGTCATGTATACCCTGCATATATCAAAATGTGTGTATGTATTTAATCATGTTCATAAGTCTGCTTTCATTCCATTGGTTTGCTTTGGTTCAATGTGTATCAATTGCACTGTTCTAAAAGTGGTATTTGTGTTTTAAAAATATGTGTTTGTGTGTCTTATGAGTCATGCCTCATACCAGACAGCAAGAGTGGGTTGGTAGTTAGCAATAATGCCCTGCATAGACATACACACAGAGGGAATAGTATGCCAGACAAATACATATTCGGTAATGGCAGTGTAAGCCCTTCCACACCACAGAGAGTCGGCAGTGTTTAGAACTGTGGCACCCATGTACATTTCTCAACACTAACGTAACACATGTCTGGGAATAGACCTGCAGTGCACTTGTTGAGTAATAATCCTTTGCTACTATAATTCCATAACCATGGATGTAGTCATGGGTATGACTATTGAAACTCATTCTGTCATCTTTATAGGGTAGCAGAGATAATGACAATAGTGTGAACACCATAGTTTCCACAGCATTTTCAATGTGACACCTTGAAGACATCTTATTTCAAAATAAAGGCAACACAAATAAGAAGGTGGAAATGCATCAAAAGTATAATTGACATATGCTTGTCACAAAAGGTGCAGGTAAAAAAGGGTAAAAGGCTGTGTAACCAAACTACACTCACACAGTAAAAGCTGGAACAAGCTTTTCTGGACTGCACATTGGCCAACAAGCACAAAGGTTGTATGGAGACATGACTTTTATACTTATAGACTTATACTTGTTTTTTTCTTTTCCATTTCAAATCCAGTTCAACCAATCAGCTTGCTTGATGCGCGGGTCTCTGTGACGTGTTGTTGATATTTTGGAGGTGTTTGTGTTGACTCCTCTTTGACCAGCGGGCACTATCACTGCACACATAGTACTGGTGAAATTATTTGTTGTTAGGTCTTGGGAGTTACCCCATCAAATGAATGCCTTGATTTCAAACAACAAGATGAGATGTGGGCCTCATCTAAACCCTGGTGAGTTTGACTAGCTTTCCACTGTCACTTCACTCATCTCCAGCAAGGCCACATGGTTAGAGCCATGCCTGGCATCCTCTTCATGTGTCACCAACTGTACACTGACCTCTGTGTTGGTTTCAGTCCACTTAGGTTAATAAATAGACCCTCTCCTGAGGGAAATATAGATATATATATAGTCAGTCAATTTTTATTTTAAACATATAAAAATAAAAAACAGATAAAAACAAAACAAAAATAACAATAAAATTAAATAAACAATAAACCTATACAACAAACTCAATAAACAAATTCTCATTAACAATACAAATGAAATATTATATGTTCAAAAAGGAGTAGGAGTATACACTTATTTATTCCTACCCTTTTCTCAACTACTCATCCATAAACTCATATATACAATTTATAAACAACTATTTCAATTATATGTACAACCCAAATATCCACCCGGTGTCAATAAGATAAAACTTACAGTTAACCCATCCATATACCTCTTAAAAATATTTCTTTTGTATATCTTCTTGAACTGATTTATGTTTGTACTTTGTTTTAGCGCCACATCTGGACCATTTCACAGATTCACTCCACAGACTGAAATACACATACTCTTCATAGTGGTGTGAACACAGAGTTTCTTTAAATTAAACTTTCCTCTCAAATTATAAACCCCCCTTTCTGTTGAAGAACATTTTTTGTATATTACCTGGTGGTAGATTACTTCTTGCTTTATACATTATTTGTGCTGTGTTGAATTATACCTTTTCCATGAACTTCAAGGTATATGTGTTTGCTATATCCTACATTGTTTACATTGATCAATGGTATTAAAAGCTTTTTTTTAGATCTATAAAAACTCCCACTGCATACTTTTTTTGTCTATACAGTTAGTAATTTCTTCAATTAATTCATTAATGCCAAAGAGGTTGATCTGTTTGTTCTGAATCCATACTGACTGTCAGTCAGCAATTAGTGCTTCTCAATGAATTTGTTTAGTCTTTCAGTAAAGCGAGAATTGGGAAAGTAAAGAAACAGGCCTGTAATTTGTAAAGCGGTGTCTATCCCCAGATTTATATAGTGGGAGAACTTTAGCAATTTTCATTCTGCTTGGAAATTTACCAGTTTGAAAGGACAAGTTACAGATGTGAGTTAGTGGTTTTGCAATTCCTTTGATGACTTCCTTGACTATTGTCATTTTAATATCATTCCAGTCAGCAGAATATTTGTTCTTACATTTGCTTACAATGTCCATGATTTCCGTTTCTTCTACGGCTCTAAGAAAAATTGAACTCGGATTTCTATCCCCATAATCATCATCAGTAGCCTCTTTGGTTGTTTCTGGGTCATTGATTTTTTTTTTTTTACCAATTTTGGTCTCACACTTAACAGAATTTATTAAAACCACTAACCACATCATTCTTATTATTTATGGTCTTATCGTTATCAATAAAATACTGAAGGTAACTAGTTTCTAGATCCATTTCTAATAATGCCTTGACCTTAACATCAGTACGACCAAGGAGCTGTGTCTGGGAGGTAGGATGGGAGCAGGCAGCACAGGGCCCACCTTCAAGGCTGCTATCAGGAAGGGGCAAGAAGAGGAGCAGTCACTCACTTTAAGTATCTGGGAACAATCATTGACAATAAACTCACCTTTCAGACCAATGCAGACTACATTTACAAAAAGGCAAGGCAGTGACTCTCTCTCCTCAGGAAATTGAGGAGCTTCAAAGCCAGCAAACTCACCCTGACCATGGTCTACAGGTCACTCACTGAGAGTGTTCTCAGCTTTAACATGGTATGTGAACCTCTCAGTTAGACACAGTAAGAAGCTGACCCAGGTGCCAGGCCAGCAAGATCATTGGAAATAAACAATTGCAACTCCAGAACCTATACAACTAGTCTACAACCAAAAAGGCAACCCAGATCTATAATGACCCCACCCACCCCCTTAACTCATCATTCCAGTTGTTGCCATCTGGCAGGAGACTCAAAGTCCCACTAGCCGAGAAAAATTGGTACAAGAAGTCATTTGTGCTGTGCTGTGGTGATTCAAAACAGAGACACAGCCCATGAGCACTGCTGCTGCTGAAAATGTATTATGTATTTTAGCTGTTCTTTATTCTGTTTTACAATGTGTTGCCATAATGCCAAAGGCAAATTTCCATTTCATGTAATATAATGCTCCACTATGTTCACCAGGTAGTCTACAGTTAACTGGGTCTTTTTGCTATTTGGTGCTGAGCAGGTAGTGTACAGTAGATTTTTAGAGCTTCTTTTCTGAAAGCAGCTGCCTGCTGCCTCCAAAAAATGACGCTATGAGAATGCTGAGAGTGAACCAAAACGGTAAAGTTGCAGCTGGACAGCTAAACAATAAGATGAAACTCACTATAAAGCTCCATAAAACCGAGGGGAGCTGCAGAGTTGCTGATAATTCTGTATATATTCTATAATGCTGTAGGTTAATCACTACGAGCCAGTCCTCTCACATTACACACTTTTTTTCATTTAATACATTGTTTTTTATAAAAAATATACATTATAGCTACTTAAAGGTTTTGTTTACTTGATATCAAGCTAAGTTTTATTTGTCCACATTTGGAGATATCTGTTTAGTTTGTGCTGCTCACAGCATAGCAAAAAGACACTATTTTGGATTACTACTTGAGTCAAAGTGAGTGGGCAAAAAGTCATTAAAAGAGTGACTGAATGGACAATTCAACTAAAGTAGTAAGACAACTGAACAGCTACTATTGTAACTTTCTGTACAAAACTGGGACTCAGACGCAGAGGAAAAATACAGGACACCAAGAACAGTTCATATAATAAAAATCTTTACTTGGAAATTCAGGAGTCCTACATGGAAAGGCAGTCAGTGAAGGCAGCAGAAACCATTCAGGGAAAAAGCACAAAAAAACATAGTCCGTTAATCCAGGCAGAGACAAAAACCAGACAAGCAAACACAAAGTGAGAATGACAAGAGAGCATGTACACACTAGGGCGACTATGACAATTTGAAGGTAAGTGGAAACATAGGGGTATAAATAGGGCAAGACTAATTACCAACAACACACAGATGTGTAGGGAAAACTGGCGGGGAAACTAAAACAAGCAACTTTAGACAAGATACACAAGAACCATGACTACAGAATAAAACAGGAAGTGGACACAAAACAAATGAAAATATTAACACAGACTTGACAAAGTATCACAACTATTTAGACCTTGTGGTGAGATTGTTTATTTCCAAGGTCAAGAATGAACTTTCAATCAAAAGTAGAAATTATTAATATTAGCTATCCTCTGCATAAACAGGTACATAACTGACTATCCCCTTACCTTTAGGAAACTGATTAGTCTTTTTCTTTTTTAGTGTACATGGATGACCATGCCTCATTCAATGCTTAGTACCACAGACTGTGGTATTACTTTTCATGTTTATGAATATTTAGAGTTGGCAGGAGCAGCTATACATCATTTTGATGTGTTGTATGATGTATGATGATGTATGTATATTGTCTTTAAACTGTGAGTATAAATATACTGTACACACGTGAACTTTCCAGCTCAGAATCTGTTTGATGCACCAATGTTCACATTTACAAATTGGTGTTTCACTGCAGCATCCAGATATTGTGCTTTTGCTTCAGTCATTATTCTACTGCTGGTGAAAAGTGTGACAAGGACATTGGGACATCTGATCACTATACTTGAGTAGTGTTGCAAAATATGCTGTATTAAAACACATCAATAAATTCAAAATGTGCAAATGACAACATGCAAGATTCATGTGTATATCCTTTTTTGGGCCTCAAAAAGGCTAAGGTCAGCCATGAGCCACTGAGGTTCTTCTGTAACTGAGTATGAAGTAGGAAGACCAGGGGCCACAGACCCAGCCAGTGGTATCGATGGTATAGGTGAATGCTAGGGGCGCCATCCATCCATAGAGGTGCCCCAAATGAGTAAAGAAAGAAAAAACAAAATTTTAAACTTTTACTATTTTTTACTATGTTTTACTAATGTTTTAAGACATTTATTTTGAATTGTTACAAAGTGCAGTCACAGTGCTGTTATTGCAGCACTACATTACATTACATTACATTTACCAGAGGGCAACAGACACGAATATACATTTTCCTGAATATTGAACATTGCATGACAGAGATGGGTATCACTTACTGTGTCCACTAAACATGCACTAAATGGTCATTATGTTGCTACATATCCAATGTAGACCACACACTTTAAAGTTCATGTTAATTAAAGGAAGTTTGTAACATAAGGCTTGCTTCCTGTTGACACTAGACAGTGCTACACAACTGGGTCATTAATGAAGTAATACATTAAGTTGAGGTCATCTGACATGCATATTCATTGTCATGAATATTGGATATTGCACGAAGGAGTTAAATACCACTCCCTGTGTCCACTATGTGGCGCTAGAGAACACCCACTAATTATACATCATGTTTCTGTATATCGTGTAGACCACTCCATGTAAATTTCATATAAATTGGATGATGTTTGTCATATAAGGATGACATCCTGTTGCCAGTAGGTGGCGCTATGACTATGACTCAATATTGATGTGTTCATGCCTGGACTCCAATCAAGCATGTGAAATTTTGGACAGATTGGACAAAGTCCACTGCAGTTACAACTTCCTGTTTCATGGCGAAACATGAGTTTCATGAAAAATCAAGATTTTGATCATTTTTCATTGCAAAGGTCTTTAGATGACACCAACCAAATTTGAAGTCGGTTGGGTCAAATCTCTAGGAGTTTGTTAAAATACAACACCTGCAAATAGCAAAAACTGTGCAAATATTGCAGAGTAAATTCAAAATGGCTGACTTCCTGTTGGATTTAGTGTATGGCTCCAAGAGGCCTTTTTTTAAGCCTGGGCATGATATATGTGCCAAATTACCAAATTTCGTTCATCTACGTCAAATTTAAAGGTAGGGGCTTTGACTTTGAAAATTTCTAGGGGGTGCCCTCGAGTCATTTTGCCACACCCAAGGCCAAAACAAATAGACAACTAAATACAGCCCTTCTGACGTGTGTGCCAAATTTCATGAGTTTTCAAGCATCCCTAGCCTCTCAAACACAAATTCCTGTTTCATTGCGAATGCGTCGCTTTGGCAACAGTTTTTGATGAAAACTCAAAAGCCTCACCATTTAGCACAATCAACTAAAGTCTTACAACTTAGTTGACCAAATTTTTGGTGGATCTAGTTAACCTGCTAGGAGTAGTTAGTAAAAGTATGGGGCCTATAACTTCCTGTTGCCAGTAGGTGGCACTATGTTATGTTAAATTTAAGTTATAACAACTTTCTGTTTTATGGTGAAAAATCTAAGTTTGCTTCATCACCACGGCATTTGCTGAAAACTCAAGATTTTGATAACTTTTCATTGCAAAGGTCTTTAGATGACATTGACAAAATTTAATGTCAGTGGGGTTAAATCTCTAGGAGGAGTTTGTTAAAACACTATGCCTGCAAATGGCAAAATCTGTGCAAAAATTGCAAATTAAATTCAAAATGGCCAACTTCCTGTTGGATTTAGGATATGGCTCCAAGAGGATTTTTTGTGTGTCTGGCCATGATACATGTCCCTACCAAATTTGGTTCATGTACATCAATTTTGAAGGAGGGGCTTCAAATTTGAAATTTTCTAGGGGGTGCCCTCGAGCCATTTTGACATGCCCGTGGCCAAGACCCATAAAACATTACATTTTTCAAATTTTTTTTGGAAGAATAATAATAATTAAAGCTGCAAGCAGCGATGATCGGGCCCTTGCACCTTCGTGCACGTTGGGGAGTGTCATAGTCGAAGTGCTTTTATTGTGGGCATGCAGATGTGTTCAGTTCCAGGCTGTTATCGAACGTTACACGAAGGAGATAAATATCACTTCCTGTGTCCACTATGTGGTGCTAGAGAACACCCACTAATTATATGTCATTTTTCTGCATATCATGTGTAGACCACACCATGTAAATTCCATGTAAATCGGATGATGTTTGTCATATAAGATTGACTTTCTGTTGTCAGTAGGTGGCACTATGACAATGACTCAATAGCAAAAGCATGAGAAATTTGGGTCAGATTGGATAATATACATTTAAGTCATAACAACTGCTTTTTTCATGGCTAAACAAGCAACAGCATTCAATGAAAACTAAAGATTTTGATAACTTATCATCGCAAAGGTCTAAAGGTGACACCCACCAAATTTGAAGTCAGTCGGGTCAGTCTTCAGGAGGAGCTTCCTGAGGAGCTTCAGGAGGAGCTTTCAAAAACTACGCAAAAATTGCAAAGTAAATTCAAAATGACTGACTTCCTGTTGGACTTAGGGTATGGCTCCAAGAAGCTTTTTTGTGTGTCTGGATATGATACATGTGCCTACCAAATTTCGTTCATCTATGTCAAATTTAAAGGTGGGGGCTTTGACTTTGAAAATTTCTAGGTGGCATCCTCAAGTCATTTTACCACACCCAAGGCCAAGGGACTTTGACTTTGAAATTTTGTAGGGGGTGCTATGGAGCCATTTGGCCACACTGACCCATTCAGATATCACATTTTGCCACTTCTGATGCCTGTGCCAAGTTTCTTTAGTTTTCAAGCATTCCTAGCCCCTCAAAAACAGCTTCCTGTTTCATGGCAAACAATGTGTCGCCATGTCAACTTCTTTTGATAAAATCTCAAAAGCTTCACTATTTAGCTTCACTACTTCACACCATTCGGCACTTGGGCCCTAATAATAATAATAATGATAATAATAATAATAATAATAATATTACTACTACTACTACTACTACTACTGCTACAACTACTACTACTACTAATAATCTCTACAAAAACAATAGGTTCCTCGCACTTTCAGTGCCAGGGCCCAACTGAAAAGACTATTCAGGTGTTTGGGAAATAACCTACAACATAATTCTGAGAAATACACTTTTTCTTTTAAGTGTGCTGCTGCTGCACGAACCATCCACTGTCTGCCTCAAGAAACCAGGCATACATTTTTACTGACATCTTAGTCTAGTTAGCTAATGTTAGCCCTGCTTGTAGTAGTACATTAAAATGTTTTTTTTTTCATCCCCTTTTGTAATTAATAGTTGTAAGTATTTGCATCATCATTAATCTTCATTAATGATTAGTCTTATATGTATAGCAAACATTGAATACAAGTTTTGTGAATGCTAGGTGTAGGGGAGACCAGGGGCAATTGTAACAATTTTTGTTTTTGATGTCATTACTCAGAAACCTCTTGAACTATTTGGATACGATTTTTATGTAGGTATCTGTGTTCTACTTGTTAGTCATCAATTGTTTTGACAAGCAATGTTAGAGTCACAATATTGGATGAAACACTAGAAGTCAAATGTTACATATGCCCCCACGTACAGGGGCGATTGTAACAGCATATGGGGGCATTTGTAACAACACACATAATACTTTCATATAAATACCAAGGAACACAATAAACTCCCAAGAATATATACGTAGTTAAAACAATTTAATATCCATTGAACAATTAATTCCAGTTTAACTAAAACAGTATAATTAATCATAATTATAAAAATATAAAAACAATTTGTAATGAATAAGCAACAGAAACAGCATCATAGAAAAAAAGCAGGGTTTCCATTCATCGACATTTAGATATAGTTAAGAGATCAGTTTGTCCTTTGGCAGGCAGAGAGGGATCATCACAGACCATGTGCACAATGAGTTTCATAGTTCTGTCTCGTTTCTGTGCAATTTGAGATGTTACAATTGCCCCCAGTCTACTCTTGCTGTTTGTGTTTAGAATATTAGGCTATATAGGGTTGCTGTGGCTCAGGAGGTAGAGCGGGTCGTCCACTAATCGGAAGATTCCCGGCTCCTCCAGTCCGCCTGTCGAAGTGTCCTTGGGCAAGACACTGAACCCCAAATTGCTCCTGATGGCTGTACCATCAGTGTATGAATGTGTGTGAATGGGTGAATTGACTTGTAGTGTTAGAAGCGCTTTGAGTGGTCGGATGACTTGAAAGGCACTATACAAGTACGGTCCATTTACCATAGGCTATAATGGGGCTTGGGTGGTATTATTGGCTGGGTTGCACTAACAGCAGTTTTTTTATTAATATAATGTAACACCCAGTGGTCACATATACTCCTCTTCCTTCTTCAGATGTACTTAAATATTACTACACGAAATATTTTAATCCCACCCCCGCTAATCCTGGGATTAGGGGTGAGTGTATGAACGATTGATGGTGGAATTGACTGTGAAAAACTCATGACCAAAACTGTGTGTACAGCCAGAAATATGCATACACATTCTTTTCATCCACTATTAATTCATCACATGTATAGTACCTGTAAACCATCGGCTGTAATGTCTCAGTCACAATTATTAAATGTCAGAGAGATGACCGATTATTAGTTTTCAGTGCTCATATTGAAACAGACCATATGAAGTGCTTCACAAATGAGGATAAAATGAAAAGATGATTAACAGGGAAATGATGGCTCATCTCATGTAATTAATTAAAATTAAGTTCATGAATGCACCTTCAATTGACATTTTACAGACATTTTGCTGTGTAGACTGCAAAAAGTAATAATAAAATCAATGAAAATGACATACAACCTAAACAAACAATGTTTAATCTATCACATATCTCACCTTATATTTCATCCCCATGTATCATATCACCAGATCACTGTGGAAAAACATGTGTACATCTGGTCTCAAGTATGTGTGAGATGTACATTCTCACTGCACATTCTTGTTTTATAAATATCAGTTTTGGTGTGGGAAATGTTGTGTGCATGGTTTTTGTGCATATGCATTGTTAATACATCTGGCCCCTGGTGTGCACAGGGGGGATTAGCCTGGACAAATTTATATAAAAGCTATGTAAAGATTAAAAATACATTCTATCCTGCATCTTTAGTGATGCACTGGGAAATCACCTGGGGAAATCAAATTCTGGGGATTGACAGCAGGTCATGCTGCAGTTTACTGAACCTGATGTGGTTATTTATCTTCTCTGGTGTCACAAAGTGCTCACGAAGAAAGAACTGATGATAAGTATTATAAATGGAGGTGAATAGTGAATAGTGCCTGAGGAGTGTCTAGAGATCCACAGCTGCTATGCTAACACCTGTTTACTTGTGCATTATGCTTCTGTTTGATACATTATTGTGTGAAGAGCTTTGTGTCGAAGTTCTAAACACACAACTCAAACTGAAATATTATCCTGGTTTAGAATCTGAGGTGGCTCCATTCAGAATGAACTGGTGAGGATTTGTGTAAACGTTATTTACCAGGAGGTGGGACGGCACTGGGATCAAAGAGTCGGTGTATCCTTTTCAATCATAGCCTCCTGATTGAAAAAACAGAGGCTACTGATCTTTGTAGGTTATAATAATTCTGCTGAGGCTCTAGCCTTCCTACCAAGCTACCAGTAGCTGCACACACCTGTTACAACTGCACAGGAATTTGCTTGTTTTTACTGCTCTTCAGGAAACTGCCCACTGAATATACAGGCAGTGCTGGGAAGACAACACTGAAGCCTTTTACCCATGACTGCTGGTGTAAAATGGTAACATACTGTAAAGTTGCTTTCATACTGAAGCTGCAACATATACAATCTAATCTGTTCTTGTCTGTTTGGGACTGATTTTGAATGATTTGGATCCACCATCTTTAGGGCCCACTCACAACAGGCCTGAACATGGATGTATTAAGAAGAACTGAATACCAGACTCAAATATGTTGCTCGTGCTTCCTGATTGTTGGGCCCATAGAGCCTCCCACTGGCCGACCCGGCTAACATCTGGTTGGCTCTCCTCTAACTTGAAGGGGGATAAAATAATTGAATCATGCAACTCTTCTAGACTTTCCAAATGTTATTGGACTGAATGAATCAAATTCTGATAGTAAAAGGAATCATTTCGTGGGGGTTGTGACCAGGGGTGTAGGCTGGACTGTTAACCATCAGGGGCTAAGCCCAGATTCTTCTCCATCAAAAAACTTTTAAAAATGCACTGTACTTCTAAATAGACTGTTTCCATGCATTTTTCTTGCATGTGAGGGCTACACTGTTCTTAAAAAATGTGAAACTTGGAGAAGGAAGGGTTTGGATTTGATTTACATATAATCTGCACATAAATATTCCAGCCACCCCAATGTCTCAAACCAAAATGAGCGTCATATCAGAATCCTACTACAATTATTACAAGGCCTACATGATGGAAAATCCTAAAAACCAATAATACAATGGCAATTTCACAAATGAGAGTTGAAAACGGCTAACTACTCAAAGTGACTGAGTAAACTTTAATTTTTTGGTTGCAAAATCATTGCTGATGGACCTACTTGATATGAACCACAATTTCCATCTCAATGGTACAGGTAGTAAAACATGATAAAATATTATTACCTGGGGAAAAATGAAGACAATGACTGAATTCTGTCTTTTTAAAATAAAGCTGTGGTAACTTAGCTGTCAGTGTATGACATGATCAGAAAAAAAGTTGGATTGGTCATAACACTTGCCTCGGGTGTTCTCACTGTTTGTAGGACTTACAGACCGATAAAATATAAACCTTTTTGGCTATCTAACATAAGACTAGGCTAGTTTTGTGTGCCTCCCCTAGCCAAGGGGAGGCACAACTAAGCTATCATTGCTAATGGTTTAGCTGGCTACAGTGCAATGCAAAGTATGTTAGCTGTATATAACTTATGCTCTGCTCAAATCATGTTCATGTAACTTGGAACTCATACAGACATTACACACCTTGTTTTCCTGGCTCAGCAGATCTCAGCACACACACAGAATAAAACATCAAAACATCAAAATAAAAAATATCAAATCATCATCGATGTACAGTATGAATAAAAAAGACTGCAATAAAAAACCTGAATTTGAATTCAAATAAAGTGCATATATCAGAGTAAAATGTTAAAAATAAGATATACTGTATGCAGAAGGTAGAAATAAAAAAGTGTTATTGTGTATGTGTGTGTTATTTTAAATAATCCATTCAATTGTTGTTATGTTTCCATATAATACATACAAATGGCAAAGATGGAGAGGTTTGAATAAACTTTGAATTCAACAGCACTTGTATTTACAAGGGGCCTTTTGTACCTTGTGAGTATAATTGGCAATTGGTTCACTTCCAATCACACTGGTTGTCTGCTTTTAATAAGTTCAAAAACAAAATAAGGAATGACAAAAGATGCAGATGCAGTTTAATAAAAAAATTGTACATATAATCACTAATCTCTCTCTCTAATCACTAGGATTCAGGAAATAATGTATATTGTATCTTGTTTTCAAAATCTTCCTCTGTCATATGACTGTAAATGCACAGACCTTTTTGATTTATTATGACAAGTCTGACATGCATGACTTGCGCGCATGTGTGTGTGTGTGTGCGTGCGCATGTGTGTGTGTCACAGCTGGTGAACATTCCCAGACAGCAGGTGGAGTGAGGGCAGAGGGGCTACAGAAAACAAACTACAACCATCAGGTTTATTTAATAAAGTCACTGCTGCTCTGATGCTGAGACCCGACCAGTCTGATCCATTCCCATCTCCTACCCACACACACAGACACACACACACAGACACACAGACACACAGACACACAGACACACACACACACACACACACACACAGAGGAGACCTCAATCACACACCAGCCAGTACCCTCTCTGTCTTTCTTCCCACCCTCCATTCCCTTAGTCTGACCAAAGAGAATTTCCCTAGATTTAACAGTAGCTCTGGTCTGGATCATGATCCATTCAGGCTGAATCCATTCCATTCAATTTCTCACCTAGCTTCCCTCATTATTTTTTATTGCTTGAAATCAGTGCTGCTGAGGAGCGTTTCAGAAATCAGATCACTATTTCAGCCTTAAGATTGGGACAAAGTCAAGCATTATTTTATTACATCACACCTCGACTACTGTAACACCTTGTTCACCTGCCTCAGCAAATCCTTTCTGCCTGGACTCCAGCTGGTCCAGACCTTTGCAGCGATGTCAAGTCAAGTCAATTTTATTGACCCATGAGCAAGCACTTGGTGACAGCAGCATGGAAAAACTTTGCTTTAAGGAAGAGGGAGAGGGAGAGGGGAGAGAGAGACACAGAGAAGTACAGCAATCCCAGATTCCTTACGGAGGCCAGGGCAATGCCATCTAGAGTAGCTATATCATTAGATAATGTGTTTCTAAGGTGTTTAGGGCCAAGCACATTAACTTCAGTTTTGTCTAAGTTTAGTAGCAAAACATTGCAGTTCATCCAGGTCTTTATGTCCTTAAGGCATGTTTGGAGTTTAGTTAACAGATTGGCTTCATCTGGCTTCATTGATGAATATAATTGGATATCATCTGCATAATAATGAAAATTTTGGAGTGTTTCCTAATAATATTACCGAAAGGAAGCATATATAAAGTGAATAGTATTGGTCCAAGCACAGAACCTAGTGGAATTCCATGTCTGACTTTTGCTTGCATGCAGGATTCATCGTTAACTGAAATCGATCTGATAAATAGGACTTAAACCAGCTTAATGCAGTTCCTTTAATACCAATTAAATGTCCCAATCTCTGTAATAGGATGTGATGGTCAATGGTGTCAAATGCAGTGCTAAGATCTGACAAGACAAGTACAGAGAGAAGTAAATGGACTGTACTTGTATAGTGCCTTTCTAGTCATCCGACTACTCAAAGCGCTTTTAACACTACGAGTCAATTCATCCATTCACACACATTCATAGGCTGAATGGGTACAGGGGCTACCATACAAGGTCCCAACCTGCCCATCAGAGGAAATCTAATCAATCACACACACTCACACACCGATGGCAGCTAGCTACCACGCAGGGTGCTGGCACAGCCATTGGGAGCAATTTGGGGACCCGCTCTACCTCCTGAGCCACAGCCGCCCTCTGTCCGATGCAATTAGGAGGTCATTTGTAACTTTCACCAGTCACAAAGTCACACAACTGTTTGGTGCCTGCTTTCTCAAGAATCTTAGAGAAAAAGGGAAGGTTAGATATAGGTCTATAGTTGGCTAAAATACCTGAATCAAGAGTAAGCTTTTCAAGAAGAGGTTTAAGTACAATTACTTTAAAGGACTATGGTACATAGCCTGTTAATAAAGACAGATAGTTGGGATGGGGTCTAAGAGAGGTTGATGCTTTAGATGAAGAAATCGTTGACATTAGTTCAGGAAGGTCGAAGGTCAGAGAAAAACAGTCTAAATATATATTAGGTTTATATATGTTTTAAGACTATCTTGCCAGACTAAGAGATTCTTCCAGTTTGGTGTTTGGGAGTTATACCATGGAGATAACCTCTTTTGTTTTATAATCCTCTTTTTTAAAAGGGCAATGGAGTCGAGTGTCATTTGCAATGAGCCTGCACTATCAACAAGATGATCAATTTGGGAGGGACTAAAGTTAGCGTAAAAGTCCTCTGTTGAGACATGGCACTGAATTCAGTGCTGATGGAAATGCTTCCTTAAATTTAACTACAGCACTATCAGATAGACATCTAGCGAAGACATTTTTGTCCAACGGCGTGTAGTCCAGTAATAGGAAAAGTTATTAAATAAGGATCTGATAGAGGAATACGTGGAAAGACTATTAAATAAATGTTCATTTTCGATGCTGTATGCCAGAACGAGGTCGAGGCTGTGGTTAAAACAGTGAGTGGGTTTATTTACACTCTTGGAAAAGCCAATTGAGTCTAATAATGAGATAAACACAGTGCTAAGGCCATCATTGTCGATGTCCACATGAATATTAAAGTCTACTATAATGACTATCTGTACTAAGGACTAAGTTTGATAAAAACTCTGAGATTCAGATAAAAATTCTGATAAAAATTCAGAGTAGAGGAAGACAGGAAGACAGTTCACTATAACAAACAGAATTGTCTGTAAAGTTTTCCAGGTTGGGTTTGAAAGACTAAGATCACTTATCCTTATCCAGCAGTTTTAAATGGGATTCTATGTTGCCCGCTGTGGCTCCAGGAATACATTTGACTATGGTTGTTGGTGTCGCTAACTTCATGTTTCTCACTATGGAACTGCCAATAATCAGAGTTGGTTTCTCAGCGGTTGTGTGCTGAGTGGGGAGAACCCGTTAGAAACATGAACTGGTTGGTGGTGAACCGTGGACTTCTGCTAAGGGCTATGCTTTCTTTGGACAGTCACCCAGCCATCCTGGCTTTCCAGCTGCTCAGAGCAGTAGGAGCTAGTGTAAGTTTAAATGTACAGTGGGTAATTATCCGCAGTAATGAAGAATATAGCAAAATTAACTATAGTTAGTTGAGAGCAGCAAAAACTCTATCAGTAACACAGCCAGCAACCAGAAATGAGAGAATACGCTTACCGCAGCACATCAGCAGCACATTAAGAAAAACACTTTTGGCACTTTAAGGATTGATTTTACAATTTTACTCTTGCCATGCAATGCATTACATGGTCAGACACCTCTGAATTTAAATGAGTTATTGTGCCTCTGGGAGCCTCACATCTTAAGGACTTCTATCTGAAAACTCTTTGTTGTTGTTGCTCCTCAATTCTTGAGCAGTCTAAGTCTTCAAAACCTTTAGTTTTGTTTGACTTCCCCTTGATTTTATACCTCTTACATTTATTTCTCCATGTTTTATATAGTCTTCTTTTTCGCCTCTATCTCCCTCTTTCCCTTTTCTTCTACCTGTAAAGCAGTTTGTAACTATTGTTTTGAAATAAAGTTTGCTTGCTCTCATTCTCTGATCATCTATTGTATTCTTACCATCATTCCTTCCTTCACTCCATCCATCCTCTCACTTTGTCTCCCTCTGGTAATACAACATCACCTGCAGTCAGACCGCTGAAACCAGACTCTCTTTCTAGTCTTTGAAGTCTGCTGAGACAATATTATTCCTGTAACATGCGCTAATAAGTCCATTAAAGTCAATATTCTCCATGTTGCCTCTGTAGTTTACAGTGGAAACAGAACCCCTGTCTGCTTGATCAGCTGAGGACCTCTGGCTGGGTCCCCAGAATCAGTAAGAAGCTAAACATGGTTCTTGTGTTTCCATCTATCTCATATGAGCTTGTGAAATTATAGAGGCCTGTAAGACAGTCAGCTCTGGTTTATTCTATTCTAGTCCCTTTTAGTATTTTGTGTCTGGCTGTGCCGTTCAGGTGAGCTGCATGTTTGTGATTCTTAAGTTCTTCCTCATAGCCACATTCCTTCAGTAGTAGATTCCCATGAGCTGCAGCATATTCTGTCACAGAGTTCTCTCGTAGACTGTAGCAGCTTACACCTATAGAATAAAGCCAGCAGTGTTACAAATCATCTGCTGTCTACATAGCAAGCGTACCTGTGGCTTAGCCAGTAATGCTCTCATGGTGCATCTGTCACTGAGACCATTACGCTTTGTAAATGTCACCTGCTGATTGTGTGCACTCCTATGATGCCAAAGCATCGTGTCAACAACCAGGACATGCTGTTGTAAAATCTGGGTTATTTCTACATCACCTAACTGCTTAGATTAAGTCAAGAAACAGCCACCTGTACTAGTCTAGATTAGTTAGATTGAAGTTAGATTGCTATGAAAACCAATAATGCATCATGAACAGTATATAACTGGGTGGAAATGAATGTTGAAGATGGCTGCTGTGCTGTCCTCCTGAATGTTGTGAAAGCAACAATGTTGATGAGCACAGAGATGCCTTGAATGTGAACCATTGAGGTGTTATAATGCAAGTCTGCCTAGAGCCAAAGATATCAGCATTTGAACATATAGATTTTCAAACAATTAGCCATTTACATTTTGTTTACATTTTAACTGTTCTCTCACTTCATCTCACTTTCTGCAGCTCCACCTGTCTCTCCTCCTGCCTCTTCCCTGCTTATACTTGCATTTTCCTGATAGAACAATTGATAATAACGAGGACAGCGTGACACTAGGCTCTGTATCATAAAAGTTAGTTACTGTCAATGAAAATTCTTGGTGTACACTTACACTAATCTTCCTTTTGAAAAATTTCAATAGGCCTATGCCCTCAGCCTTGTTGCATTTTCTCTTTTTTTGGCATAGCCTAATGTCAGCTGAAAAAGTAATGGGCATTTTGGCTCTTTTCAAAAGCTTGAATTAATAATACAATTTTCACTAATCTCCTCACAATCCAACTATCCCTTACTTAGGCAGCAGCTTGTATAATTATACAAAAGCAGAAAGGCACAGGTGTAATTCCTCCAACTGGCCTGAAATCATGTGTGAAAAACCAGTAAATACACTGCAGACATATAGCAGCTGATAGAAAGAGGTGGTCATATTATACAGAGAAATATTAGCTTTTTCTAGGTGAATAAATGTTAATGTGACTTATAAAGAGGGAAGCTAAAGGGCAACAAGAATGCTGAGCTTTCAGATTTCATCAGGAGTCATTAATAAAACCATCAAGCACATCAAAGTTTAAAAAACATGCACACAAAGGGCAACCATTTACTGCATACTGCCGCCAGAAACGGAGTAGTTAGCTGATAAATAGCGTGATCAGTCACAGTCAGTAATCAATGCAAACACACATTATTAAACCATTAATTAAACCAATAACTAACAGTAGTCAATACCAGACAACCTTATCGTACTTTAGCAGTTAGCTAGTGTTTCTGTAGTGGTGACAAAACATTATAAAACATATTAGCAGTTTGAATTAAACTAAAGCTCCCTGCACTCTCCAGGGAAATACTATGCCAAACTTCCTTTAAGAAATATGACATATTAACGATTCCTTACATGTCCACAAAAACACATAACTCTAGAAACACAAGATAAATGTGTCATATGTTGACAGTCTTCTTGTCAATTTGGCATCAACATAATCCAAAAGTACAAACTTCACATTTTGTTGCCTCAACTAGCTCCCAGCCTCCATTGGTTAGCTGCACTATTTAAGTGGGAGAAGATGATGGGAATGAGAGGAGAACCATTTCAAAAATTAAGATTTCTCTCTAAAATACATGCTGGTTGGTGGATCAGATACACGCTGAATCAAACACGACTCATAACACTGTTAATTCACCATCTATCATGTGTGTGTGACAGTATTTAACAAGTTTTTTCAGCCGTTACCAAAGTAACTACCTGGTTTGCTGCTCACCTTTGTCACAGACTCACTCCTGTGTGGGTTGATAGACTGTGATTGATCAGTGACGGGTTTGAGTCGTTTGACTAACCCAACTCAAAGAGTGGTCCAAAAATGTGTGACTTTTTATTACTTGTTTCTGTCAGTTACTGAAAATAGAAAAATTATCATTGATATAGGCTGCTTAAATATAACCACCTGATTGTGGGGACTGTGTGGTGATAACTATTTTTAAAAAGACAAAAAGTGGGGCAGCAAAACCATAATCCCCCAATCCCCCTAATTGAATAATGGGGATGCATTTGCTCCACTTACTCCATTGCTCAGACACCTATGCTTGTTCCATTAGTTGGGTTAGCCATTAAGGAAAATGTAGACACAAAACAGCAACGTATCCTCCGTGATCATTAGCTCCACTACTCCATGCTGGAACTTTACATCGCTGAATAATAACTAGCTCCACACCATTACTTGACTATGTTTATTCAGTGTTGTTGGTTGGTTGGATTCAGACTTTGGTTTATTGTTGATCCTAAGCTCCAGTACTTATTGGAGACTCTATGTGATGTTATTTTTTTGTGTTACTGATGTTTTGTAGGAAGGCCATATTGAGAATGCATCTCAATATGTGGATGGGGCAGAAAACTGCTAACAGTGTTGTAGAGTTGTGGAGAGCTTATGGTGAGAGTATCATGTAAAGGAGTTTTTGTGCAAAAATCACATAGGTGATGGATGGAAAATGTTCAATATTCCAAAAGAGAAACATCCTTCTGACTACATAGTACATAACTATATACAAGAGACTGCCCCCCCCCCCCCCCAAGAAAAATGACACAATAGGTTGTAATGTCAGTTGCACAAAAATAATTTATAGTCACATTTGAGTGACAAATGCCATCTAGTGGCCGTAGTACTTCTGACCTGGAGCATTGATGCAGCTCAGATTACGTGTATATACTGTATGTGTAGCTATAAGATGCTGCTTGGTCACTTAGACTGACCTGGTACCCATTCATAAGCAAAGATCTCAAACCATGCTGATAGAGTCGGTGTTCATAGGCCTCCAAGCCAAAGGAGCCTCCAGCTGTTTTCACAAAAACACTACTGAAGCACAGCAGACAACATGTTGGACTACTGCTGAGAAACTCCCACCCCACAAGGTGTCTCAGCGCTTTGTCCTAGAGCAGTGGATTTTTTTTTCACAATCTGTTTATTGATATTTTACAAATAGAACCGATAGACAATACCATAACATTTGGTGATACAATAGTGATGAAGCAAATGTGCAAGTAGTAAGCAAAATAGAAACAATTCAAAACCAAGAAAGGACTTAGGCAAGACCAATACTACAAACCAAAAGCAGAATCTAAGACTAGACTAAGAAGAAGGGCATAAATTAATTAATAATATAAAATAGATAAAATAGATAAAATAGATAAAAATATATAAATATATGTATAATGATAATAATAACATAAAATGCCTGTCATGTCATAATTTTAATGTTGCTAAAATACCTGATCAATCATTCAGGGATATCTGGGAATTCCAGCTCTCGTATATACTCAAAGAAGGGGACCCACATCTTGCAAAATTTCCTCAGGGAGCCCTTCATTATGCACCTGATTATTTCCAGTTTGACAAAATTAAGGACATCTCTCATTCATAGAGTATGCGAAGGAGTTGGAGATTTTCACTTGAGCAATACCAAGCGTCTGGCTAGTAGGGTGACAAAGGCTGTAAAGGCTGCCTCTAGGGAAAAGAGTGGTACTGTGGGTGGAGTTACCCCGAACAATGCAATCATAGCATTAAGTTCAATTGATTTTCCAGTAACCTTCGACAATGATCTGAAGATTTCCACTGACTAGGATTGTAAAGCAAGACAAGACCAGAACATGTGTACATGGTTCGCTGCTGCTTGGCACACCTGTCGCAGGTTTGGCTCACATCTTTATAGATTCTAGAGAGCCTACCCTTTGTGAGGTGGGTGCGGTGTACAATTTTGCACTGGATCAGTCCATGTGTTGCACAGATAGATCATTTGTATCAATGGCATCCTCCCAAAGTTTCTCAGAGATCTCCTCTCCCATTTCCACTTCCCAAAGTTCTTTAATGGAGTTTAAGGAAACTAGATATGGGGAATGAATCTGAGCATCGATATAATGATGTAATTCCTTTTAGAGCAGGTACTAGCTTGAGGAATGTGTCCAATGGTGAATCAATGGATAGGTTAGGAAACTTAGGGAATCTACTACTAAGAAAACTGTGGATCTGTAGATACCTGAAAAAGTTGTTGGTTCTCAAGAAGCACGGCTGGTTATTAGCAATAATTAATGATTATCAGAGATAATTATTAATTATAAAACAAATAAAATTATTAATTTTGATTAACAATTACGGGGCACCACCCGGAAACCGGGACCAATAACCAGGTAGAAAGGTAGTCTCATAAAAGTGTTCACCTTGGATGTGAGAGTCTGAGTGACATCCACATTTAAGGTGAACAAAGAAGGTTTGAATTCGAGCTCTGACTCTCTCAATCAGCCACTTATCACAATACAAATACACAATAATGACAGAAAGGCTTCTCTTTAAAGCTATAACAGTATTTATTAATCTCCACAAAATCAACAAAGTTAACGAATGTTTCGATCAATTAACACTGCACTACCAGCTAAGGCTACAACAAATACACAGATAACAGCATAAACAAGTTCCACATGTGTAAGCAAAGTGGGTATGTATGTGTGTGTGTGTGTGGGTGTGCATGTGTATGTGTATGTGTATATGTGTGTGCGCGTGTATGTGAGTGAGTGGATGTGTGAGTGAGTGGTCGTGCAGGACCAGGAATGGTGGGCGTGATCTGACCAGCTGACGTCGCGCACCTTACGGTAGCGGGCGTGACCTGGGTAGATGACGTTGTACGAAATTGAGATGGCGGGCGTGGCCTCGTGAGGAAGTCACGTCACGCGACAATGAACCGGCGGAAGTGCCGCGGTATTCAAACAGTACAATGGCAAAATGGCGCCACCTAGCAATCGGCGGTTCTGCACTCACCCAATTTATGTTCACAAGCACACGTGTCTGATGGCGGATAATGAGGGACAGAGCAACGCTATGTCCCACGTTATCTTACCGCCAGATGTGTAAGAGATGTGTGGTTATGTAGGTGTACGTGTGTGCGGGTTAGTAGGAGAAGAGAGAGAGGGGAAAGAGAGAGAAAGGGAAAAACCGACTCTCGGCGGAGTCTCACGACCGTGGGGGGAAGGCAGCGGTTACTTTATCTACAGAGAGCGCGCGCACGGATAGCAATCTGTGCGCCCGTTGTCTGGTGGTTAGCGGATAAAGTAACTTACTCTCCTCTCACGGTGGCACAAACACAGTGGTCCCGATCGGGACAAAACAACAGTTTAGCGTGGTAAACACTAACTAAACAGGCAGCAACTTCAAATTACTCGCTAGAGTAAACAGACAAGGACTCGGCGGTCCGTTAAACATCAACAACATACAATAAGCACTAAGCTTATGAAACACACACAAAATATTATAGTCTCTGCCCAGACAACCTCTTACTTGCGTCGCTCTTTATAGCGAACTGATGTGTGTTTAGTCCGTCGGCGTACACCACGGGGGGGCTCCGGTGTGTGGTACTGGCGGTGCCGTTCAATTCCTCGGGGATAACGGCGGCTGGTTTCTCGGTGGGGCAGCGAGGAAACTCAGGGTGGTCGACTTGGTCGGTAGATAGCGGGGCATAGAAGTTATCCGCTTCTCCGTGAAGAAAATCCCTCTTCTTTCAGGGTGGTCGACGTGGTCGGTAGATAGCGGGGCATAGAAGTTATCCGCTTCTCCGTGGCGAAAATCCCTCTTCTTTCAGGGTGGTCGACGTGGTCAGTAGATAGCGGGGCATAGAAGTTATCCGCTTCTCCGTGGCGAAAATCCCTCTTCTTTCAGGGTGGTCGACGTGGTCGGTAGATAGCGGGGCATAGAAGTTATCCGCTTCTCCGCGAAGAAAATCCTTTCTTCCTTCTGCAGGCAAGGTGAGAGGGCTGGGTTGCACACAGCGCTCTCTGTGGATCCGATGATTGTGTTCTGGATGAACACGGGTCGTGGTTTCGTCTCGTCCAGCGAGGGGAGAAACTCCAAAAAGAAAAGGGGGAATACACGTGTACGGTTACCTCCGTAGCAAATCTGGCCGGTGAAGAAAGCGAACTTCCTCCTGGCGCGGTTACTGTGGAAAGGCGACGGCAACTCCGTGCAGCCGCTTCTTAAGGGGGCGGTGACGTCACGGCTGTGTTGCCGTGACTCCTGGTGGTGGTTGTGGATTTCTGCCAATCCGCGACTCGGGTTTGAGCTCCCGCTGTGATTTCTCACTTAGGTGCGAACTGGCAAAGCATTGTGGGAGGAGGGCTCTGCGAGCAGCATTTTGGCGCTGCTCCCTTTGTTTCAGGGGACAAAGGACAAAGGAGGCCTCGTGGTCAGGCTTCAGGTTTTACATGTAGGCCTGCCTTTGTCTGACCTCATGGTCGAGGACCAACAAAGTGTTGTTTAAGTTTTCAGATAATTGTTGGAAAGACATGAAGATGCTATCAATATATAGGTCTTTAAATCATTTGATGCCTAGGTTGGACCAAATAGTGAATACACCATCTACCAAAGATGGAGGAAAAGCGTGATTTGCAGTTATTGGGGCTGATGTAGAGTATGTTTGGAGACCAAAACGTCTGAACTGTTCCAGATTCTCATGGATGTCTTGACAATTACATTTTTTATGTAGTCAGAAGAGGGACTCTTAATGGGAGAATGAGCTAATGCTGGAAGTGACACTGGCCCACAGGAAACCACCTCCATTTTAAGCCAGATAGGCAGGGAGTGGTATTAGTCAAACTGTAGCCAGGATTGTATTATTCTAAGATTGGCTGCCCAGTGAAACTGAAAATTTGGCAGAGCCACTCCCCCAAAGTGCCTTTGGCCTCTGTAAAAATTGCTTGTGTATCCTTGGAGTTTTTTGTCCCAAATGAATTCTAAAATAATGGTATTGATTCTACAAAAAATGTTTTGGGGGAGGAAAATGGGTACACACTGAAATAAATATAACAATTTAGAAAGGGTATTCATCTTGAGTTAATTCGGGCAGCTAAAGACAGATTCAGCACTGACCAACGGTCATTGTACACGTGTCAGAAGGGGGGCAAAATTAGCGTTATTAAGGTCCAAACTTTTGGCCTGTACTGTATATCCATGTCAGTTGTCCTTTGGTAAATGTATTTCTGCATTAATCTTTCACTTATGTAGTATTGCCTACGTGCAACAAGAATTGAGGCCTAAATGACACATAGTTCATCAGATGTATACACAGTTCTAAAAGGTCATCTCTCCAGCACCACGTACTGCATACAGGAAATAATATTTTATCCATTCACACAGTGTCCGATAATTCTGACAATTCAGAACCATGTCAACAGACCTCCAATAGAGATACCACGAATGCCACTCTTTCCATCATGCATGAGGGCCTGTTCATTGCTGCTTGCAGCTTTAATTATTATTATTCCAATACACCATTGCGTTTTTGAGAGGCTTTGAATGCTTGAAAACTCATGAAAATTGGCACACATGTCAGAACTGGCAAAAATTGCAAAGTTCTGTAGTGATTGGGCTCAGGTGCAGCTAGTGGGCTCCATAGTGCCCCAAAACGCAGGGCCATGTTGGGATAAAGTTGCTTTGATGTTCATGAAGTTCAGTGGGATGCTCTCATCATTTTTGACATAACAGATATTTTTGAAATTTGCCTGACAAGAAGTCAGCCATTTTGAATTTCGTTTGTCAATTTTCATTTTATGAACACATTTGATGCTAAATTGGAAAGCATTTGAGTTTTAGTGGAACGCCTTTTGTAATATGAATTTACATTGTCCAATTTACCCTAAATTTCTCATGCCTGATAAGATTCCAGGCCTAAACACATCTTCATGTCAATTTTGAGTCATAGTCATAGCGCCACCTACTGACAACAGGAAGTCAGCATTATGTGACAAACATCATCCGAATTACATGAAATTTACATGGTGTGGTCGGCACATGATATACAGTAACATGACATATAATTAGTGGGTGGTCTAAAACACCACATAGTGGACAGAGGAAGTGATAGTTAGTTGTTAGGAACATCCCTGGTTCATCCCTGGTGCTTTTTTTATTTCATTTTGACATGTTTGAAAATGTGATATAAAAATGTGTTTCTATCTAGACAAATATTCAGCCCCATGATCTCATCAAATCTTCTTAAAACCCTTTGGATCATGCAATGTCATCATGCTACAGTAGAACAGGGCTGTTTTTCTTAAAACACTGACATGTTAGAGATACAAGGCTTTCACCTGACAGCAGCAACGTGTTTGTACATGAATCCAAGATACTCACAAATCTATGTTGTATTCATATATCTATGTATGCACAGACACACACTCACACAGTTGGCAGTTGGATCTCATGTGGGAAGGATTAATCCTCCCTCGTGTAATTGCATTAATTGCTTGTTTGTTGTTCTTTCTGTTCTGGTGTGTGTGCTGCACCTGTCAGACCTGACGGCCAGGACCAAGGCGCCTGCTGCCATTAAAAATACACACTGCTTAGATACATGCAACACAAAAACAGGCACACACATACAAATATGCACACTGCAGGATATGAGCCTCTGCTAACCGAGCCTTTGAACTACAGCCAGAGCTTTATGTATGCTGATTGTCATGCCAAACAATAAAATGTGGGCCCTGCTGATACTTTACTCTCTGTGTCTCTTAGAGAGGAGTGTATAGGGTAAGGAACAGACTTAAACATAATATATAAACTATAGATGTAACAACAGTGGTTTTGTGTTCTTTTGCACATCTTTATGAATGATAAAAGACTGCAAGTAATAATAAAAGTGACTGACAGCAGCTCAGGCTCTCCATTAATCTGATGATATGACATTTCTTAAAACACGAAAACCAATAATGAACTAATCTACTAACAAGTATGTGTGTGAATCCAAAGCCTGATATATCTTATTCCTCTGTGTGGCAGACCACATTGTTGTCCAAAAACTGTTAAAACACATCAATGAGCCACACTGTTGCACTAGGTGATATGTTCCTTCAATACAGGAACAGAGACAGGAAAAGTTTGACAGCAAGGAGATGATTGGCTCACAGAGGTTGTGGTAAGTGGTAAAAGATTGGTTAAAGTTAAACATTTAATTGGATAGAGTTGGAAGAGTGACAGGAAAAAATCTATACAAATAGATTAAGCATGACGTCTTCCTGTGGCTTCATTAATCCACCACTGAAAATAGTCCCTTACAAATGCAATTATTCCTCCTGTTTGAATAATGTTTGCTAAAAACTACAGTGACCAGGGGCCAGATGCATAAATGATGTGTATGCACAAAAACCATGCATATGACATTTCCTGCACATAAACTGGTATTTATAAACACAGAATGTGCTGTGAGAATGTGTGGACCTCATGCATTCTTTAGACCAGGCGTACACATTTTTCTAAAGCAATCTGAAGGTGATGTGATGAGGTGGAGATGATATTAGGTGAGAGATGGAATCTTTTAGTAAAACATTGTCTTGGTTGATAACCAGCTACACTGATTGTGTGATTTGTAAAATGCCAAAGGCACATTTATAAATGTAACATTGATTAATCACTTTTGTCTGACTAATTTATCATTCTTTTAATTTACATAGGAGTCAACATTTTATTTAATTAATATTCTTTTTATTTTATCCTTAGTTGTGATACACCCTGTAAAGTCGATTTAGATATAAGTGCTACAAAATAATGATTGATTACATTTCTGAGATATCACTGCTGATGATGATTTACAGTCCCATGTGATGAATTAATAGTATGGACATTATAATGCCACACAGCCATGCGTAATGGTAATGATAGCTGTTCTGCTATTGGAGAACCTCGTTGGTGCAACACAATTGGTGAAGCAGCACTTCTTTACGTTTGTTTCATTGACAGTTGTACAAACTGGTGGAGGCGGTATCATTTTGATATGAAAACAGCTGGTTCAGGGCATGTCTTCATCCATTTATGGCTAATTATGGGAGTAGAAATGAGGCTTGTGCACATGTGCCCAGTTCCACAATGACTGAGATTTATAAAACAGAACCATGCGTACGCAGGGCTTTATAAATCTGATGAAAAGAATGCATATGCATATTTCTGGCTTTGTGCGTACACACAGTTTTACTCATGAGAGTAACAGAGTTTTATGCATCTGGCCCCAGTTGTTTTAGGAAATTACTGAGCCTTTTTAAAAATGAAACTACAGCTGATCCAAAGAAGTTTATCTTTAGTAGGAAACAATGGGCTTGGGACTGTGTGCAATACACAAATTATGTTTTCCCAGTAGTGATTAAGAAGCTTTTGCCTTATTTTGGTGTTGAAGAATCCATTAAACTTACCACCTATCCCATTATTATTATGCAATCAGTATTTGAATATGAAAATGGCCTTTGAATTACACTGAACTGCTCTCTCCTTCTTTACCCTTATGGAAAAACCCGTACTTCTCTGTTTGTAATGATGTGTTCAAATTATGGCTATTATATTATTATGACTTCCTTCCTTTCATTTATTTAGATACTTTCAAATAAGACACCTGATTGACTCTACTCAAACAGCTTTCCTCTTCTAAGATTCAATTTATTTTATTCCTATAATTCACACAGTATTTATTATGAATACATCAGAAAATACGGACTGAGGCTTAGGCACTGCTACACAGGACAGCTGGAATTCTACTGATGACGATTTAGCACTATTGACAGCCTGGACATTTGCCATTCAATTGCCAACTCTATTTTTATATCAAATGAATTATAATGATATGGCTTATTATGAATTCAAAGGGAAACTGCAAGAGATTTACAATCATTTCCATATGAATTTTGTTTTGCCAAAAGACCCAAAAATAAATGATCTGAATCTTGATACCTAAACCCCTATAAGTTTAATGATGGCAGGTGTTGGGTATGAATTAGTTCTTGATTTGGGGTATGACCAATATACACAAGACTCAGAGGGAAGTCAGAAATGATTACTACTACTATAATATGTAATATGTACAGACCCTTTCCAAAAAATTAGAATATCATGGAGAAGTTAATTTATTTCCATAATTCCATTAAAAAGGTTAAACTTTCATAGATTATAGATTCAAGGCCCACAGTTCAAATGATTTCTAGTATTTATTTGTTTATTTTTACATAATTTGGGCTTCTAGCTCATAAAACCCACAAAAACAGGAATTCAAAAAATTAGAATACTGTGAAGAAATCAGCCCAAATTTTGCAGGGCATGAATGTTTTAAACTGAGTGTCACACACTAATCATCTACTAAACTCAAAGCACCTGCACAGGTTTCTCCAGGTGTCATTAAATTGCTTCAGTTTGGTTCAATTGTCTCAGTTCAGTTCAATATGGGGAAGACTGCAGACTTAACAACTGGCCAAAAAAACCATCATTGATACCCTCCATAGGGTGGGTAAGCCACAAAAGTTCATAGCTAAGGAGGCTGGCTGTTCACAGAGTGCTGTGTCCAAGCATATCCATGGAAAGTCTAGTGGAAGGGCAAAATGTGGCAGGAGAAGATGCACCAGCATAAGAGATGACCGTGGGCTTCAGCGGATTATCAAACAGAGAAGAGTCAAGAATCTGGCAGAGATCCAAAAAGAGTGGAATGAGGCGGGAGTCACAGGTTCAAAAACCACCACATTCAGACGCATCCGGGAGATGGACTACAACTGTTGGGTTCCTTGGGTCAAGCCACTTCTGAGCCTGAGCTAACATAGGAAGCGTCTCAACTGGGCCAAGGAGAAAAAGGACTGGACTGTTGGTCAGTGGTCCAAGGTCCCTTTTTCCAATGAAAGTAAAGTGTGCCTTTCATTTGGGAATCAAGGTCCAAGGGTTTGGAGGAAGACGGGTGAGGAACAGAACCCAAGCTGCTTGAGGTCAAGTGTGAAATATCCACTGTCAGTCATGATTTGGGGTGCAATGTCCGGTGCAGATGTTGGTAAACTCTGCTTTCTTAAATCCAAGGTCACCGCAACCGTCTACCAGAATGTTTTAGAGGACTTCATGATTCCTTCTGCTGAGGATCTGTATGGAGATTTCATCTTCCAGCAGGACCTGGCCCCTGCCCATACTGCGAGAAGCACCAAAACCTGGTTTAATGCCCATGCCATCAGTGCTTGACTGGCCAGCCGACTCACCAGACCTAAACCCCATTGAGAATCTATGGGGTATTAAGAGGAAAATGAGGGGCACCAGACCCAAAAACAAAGAAGAGCTGACAGCACGCATCAAGGAAATCTCTGCTTCCATAACTCCACGCAATGCCACAGGCTGATTGCCTCAATGCCATGGCGCATTGAGGCAGTGATTAAGGCAAAGGGATTCCCAACCAAGTATTGAACATTGACATATCGTTTAGAAAATACCATATTTCATATTTTGATTGATTTGATGTGATCCTAATTTCTTTTTTTTTTTTTCTGCAAAAACTGAGAAGTAAATGGTGACTTCTTCACAGTATTCTAATCTTTTGAATTCCTGTTTTCATGGGGTTTTTTTTGAGCTGGAAGCCCAAAATATGTAAAAAAAAAAAAAAATAAACAAATACTTGAAATTGTTTAAATTGTCAGCCCTGAATCTATAATCTATGAAAGTTTAACTTTTTTTAATGGAATTATGGAAATAAACTTTTCCGTGATATTCATTTTTTTTTTTTTTTTTTTTTTTTTTGGAAGGGGTCTGTGTATATTTATGTAAAGTCATACATTTCTTAATGTTCTTACTCCCGGATTTTCCCTGCCGGGAATACACTATGTATCTCTCTGATATTCCAAGAAATCCTGACAGACGTAAGAACTGTAAACTAACTTCATGCAGGAGGATGATTCAACTCAATGCTAATTTCCTCTGGTATGAACAACATGGCGCTGCACACAGGCAATGGTACTCATTTTGCTTCTGTTGGGAAACAGAAGCACATGATTGTTTCCCAACTGCTCCATTCACCCACATAAAATTGCTTCAAACAAAAAAGAACGGTAAATGGACTGTACTTGTATAGCGCCTTTCTAGTCTTCTGCCCACTCAAAGCGCTTTTTACACTACGAGTCAATTAAACCATTCACGCACATTCATATGCTGAATGGGTACAGGGGCTACCATGCAAGCTCAGAGGAAATCTAACCATTCACACACTGATGGCGGCAAGCTACCACACAGGGTGCTGGCACAGCCATCCAGAGCAATTTGGGGTTCAGTATCTTGCCCAAGGACACTTCGACATGTGGACTGGATAGAGGAGCCGGGAATCGAACCGCCGATCTTCCGATTTGTGGACGATCCGCTCTACCGAAAAGCTCATTATCTTGATCAGCTACTTCCCAATTCACTATGGTCCAACTTTAACAAATTAACTATCTTGTTGTATGCCACTATTTATTTATTTTATTTGTAAGGGACCATGTACATTATAAAGCATAATAGTGGCCATATAGTGACCATTTGAGAAAGTGACTGTTTAATTGTGAATGTAAAATCACATTCAATCTTCAGGCTGTGTGTGAATGAGGTCTGAGCCTGGCTAACTAATGACAGCTTCATGTTTCTAGTCAGGTTCAGATGTTAAAATTGGTTGGGTCTTAAAGATGCATGTTTGATAAAAAAAAAATTAAATGCACTGTATGTTATATGAAACTGTGGTAATAAAGATGCAAAATCAGCAAATATTTCAACACTTAGGAATCCAGACGTCTTGAGTTTCACCTGCAGTGTCCTGTGTTCAGCAGTCCCTGTCCCTGGAGGCGTGGACTATGATATTTTCACCGTTTGGAAACTGTTACACACACATCTATCAGTGATAAAGGGTTAATCAATCACGCGCGCACACACACACACACACACACATCTAGCTGGCTGGATACAATGAGTGGAAAGCTGCCAGGTGTGGAGACGGTCCAGAAGGGGATTTTCAATACTAATTTTTCTGAAATTCACATCATTTGCAGCAAATCTGGCATGGCCAAACAGCTCAGATTTGAAACGATTCCATCAAAATTCTTTGAATTGGAGGTGAGCTTCCTGGAAACGGATGCAGAAACTGGAAGAAGAAAAAACACACAACCTATAATGCAAAATTGAATTGCATTCAACACTAATAGTAGGAAGAGTTTATTTTCTTTCATTTTAATGCACTGGAGTTATTGTATGCATTTACAGTATGTGTGCTGTTTATGACTTTGTGTTTTCATTGTGTATATCCAGCATCCCTGAAGATCTGTCATCATCCAAACACAAGTCAGCATCACTACCCAAACAGTGCTCTTCCTCACAATAATAAGCTATTTGCAGGAAAATAAATACATCAAAACAGGTTTAGAAAGGAGTCTGTCTATCACACTGACAGACAAGACAACACCTTATGAGATCTAATTACTACAGATGAAACAAACTGAGCCCTCCCCCCCAGGTGCCATATGATAGAAAAAATATTAATGTGGGAAAAAGTGTGTACAGTTTAATACATCTAGGGAAAGGATTGTTAAACCAATACACACAGTTCATGGCTGAGATGGTCCGTTAAACTTTCGTCCAGTCTCCTCCTGCTCTCTGTGATCACCTACTGTGTTTTAATGCCACCAAATTCACAGTATACACCCACTTGCCAGTTTATTAGGTCCACTTAGATAAAACTAATGCAGTATAATACAACAGCCCTGTAATAAATCCTACCTTTATGAGGTTATACTGTTCAGTTTTAAAAAGTTGCTTATTTTGTGGTCATTTTGGAGGCTGTTTGTGGTACTATTCTAATATTTAGTATACCCTAATTCATATAAAAGGTCAGCACTGTCAAGATGCTGTGCTATTGTTCAACTGTGTGAATTTGCATGTCAGAGTTCACCACAGTTCAACTCCATGCAAAAGATTTGTGGGGTTCATTTTGCCTCAGCACACAGATCCGCTGGTCATAGCCATGCCATTGATATTACTGTTTTCGTGGAATTTGCTGACAATAAGAAGAATATAGGTCACCAGTCATACCCTTTGTGTGTCACAGCAGACATTTGTCTTAAGAGAAACTGTCCTCCCCAGAAAAGTGGCAAAAACAGTTATTTAGTGTAATTAGTGTATTAAAGTGTAACTGCACCCCTAGGTCTGAGCCCAACTCCACCCACTGCATAATTTTGAAAAATGCTAAAAAGTGGAGAAGGGCTGAGAGGGGGAAAGGGAGGGGCTGAGGAGAAGAGAGGAGGGTTGGGTGGAAGGGGCTTGGCTTTGTGAGGCAGGAGGGATAATAATAATGAGATGAAGACAAACAGTGCAACAACATTTAAACGAGCCAGAAGTCATTTCGCATTTCGTGCTGTAGCTCTTTAACTCTGCAGCTGTTCCTGCAGTTATCAGCTGATTAATCTTGTTTTAAAACATTAAAAAGTCGTGTAACCGTATTTGTTACTGAGCCCTGCAGCTCTGCTCCACAGTGGAGCTGCAGCAGCCCTTTCAGCTGAACCTGTCCGCTTGTTCAGTTTCGGCGGAGCAGCTGAACCAGCTGACAGACAGTATTGGTGGAGCTCCAGTTACACTGTGATTTAAGATTTTAAAATATGATTTTACTAGCTAGTAACTGCAGAAACAGACAGCCGGAGAGTTGAAGAGCTGCAGGGCGAGATGTGAGGAGGATTTCTGTTGTTTTTGTGGCTGCCAGCAGCTCTTTCTCACATGGACAATCGTAGACAGATTTCCTCCAGCAGGTTAGTGCCTATTTGAAAATGAGCTGGGCATTAACATTCTGCCATTTATAGAAATTTCATGATGTAAGAACTCCCAAACGGTCGACTATACGACAGCATTGGCCCTGCCTTTTCAGGGTTGATTTTTAACAGCAGATGACTCTTTAAATAAATTTGGTGTCAATATTAAACACCAGCATTGATGTGTTTTACCACACTAGTCATAATTTAGTTTACAGCTTAAAAAAAAAGTTTTAGTGTGCAGTACCTCTTTAAGTTTAATTTGGAGGATTTGTTTTAGGAACAGAGAGTTTTTTTTTAAACTATTGCTAAGACAATTTCTGAAACTAGGGCCCTCTTTATTGAAACTCTACACACAAAATATCTTACATCTCTTGCAAATGCAAACACTTATTCAAAAATTATATAAACTTCTAAAAATTGTATTTTTGCATCACAACTTTACACACAAACGCCAAATAAATAGCTCTTTCCACATGCCACTGCACACTGATATGCTAAGTATAAAACATTAGTCTTTGGCATTTTCATTTGTAGCATGCTGTAAATATAGACTATGAACACAAATGCAATGGGGAAACAAATTTGTTTATTCTCAATACTCATATACTCATAACAGTATCAGACACAATTACTTTAAGATGACATGAACATAGTTACTGTATTGTGCTGTAAACGAGACACAGTATATTGTAGTTACAGTCGAAGTCCATCTCGTCTTCAATGTGCATAGCCACAACACCTCATCAATATCACAAGCAATGTCCTCTCTGGCCAAACATCGGGGGAAGTATCGTCTTGAGTGGCATGTCCAGCCCTGGCATGCCTCTTCCATCACCTGGAGGGGAGTTGTGTGTTGGCAGTCATATACCTTCCAACACCACGCTGAAAAGAACTCCTAAATAGGGTTCAGGGAAGGAGTGGAAGGTGGAGAACTTGAAATTGTGGGCGATTGTCAAACCAATTATGGACCACAGCAGCCCGGTGGAAACTTATCCACCGATATGACAATAAACGTGGATTACCTTGGCACTTTCCTCTGGTCATTGGGAGGGAAGGAGGAGGATATCATGCAGGGTGTCAAGGGATCTGATAATATGAGCTGCGTTATATGGACCAAGAGTGGCATGATGGTGAAGGACACCATTCTGGCCAATTGCAGGATACATTGTGATGTTACCACCATGTTGCCCAGGAACATGGACAATGGCACACGGACTGATGAGGTTTCTTCTCCGGCATCTGTTTTTGGCTAGATTGAAGCCAACCTCATCCATCCATGAACATGGTCTGCAGCAGCTTCTAGCTCCATGATTCTCTAAAAAAAAAAAAAAAAAAAAAAAGTATGACAGAAAGGATACAGATATCAGTCCATGTAGTGTAACAGCTATACAGAAAACTGGAATACAGTACCAATATTGTAATAGGCTAATATATAAAATGTTGTACATATTCATAGTGCAGTTGCTTCACTCTCAGTTTCTTTCAAACGGCACTCTGTACAGCTGTTTCATCCAAAGTTGATGCTGCTTCAGTAAACGGCACATTCACTAGCAAGGACCACACCATCAACAAAATGTGTTTAAATGATTTAAGAAAAACAAATCATTGTGCATAGATTTGCTTGCTCATTGTGGGGAAACTCATAGGGAATCCGCCGTAGCACCCGGGCAACGACGGACCCCCAAAAACCTCCAGTTACTTAAAGATTCTGATATGGGAATTTTGAGATCTGAATTGGCGTAGCATTAATAGGTTAGGGAGGAACGATGATCCATGAGTTGTATGAAGTGCTTTGGGATGCTATTACAGGAGACTGAAATGGCGGCTCCGATTCTGAAGGAGTGTCCGGAGTAATGAACGAAAGAAATGCCAGACAAGTAGAGTACGTGGCCGAAGTACTGGTGGAACCAGAATGAGTCAATTGTCCGTATTCAGAGATGAAGAGGGGATCTGTCAATGATAAGCTCTGGGATTTCTGGAATTGCAAGTGTTTGCAATGGTCTCAGAAGGATTCAGCAGAGAGTGAACTTTGAAGTAAAACGGGTATGGTTGACTGGATTGATCGTTTTAGAAGTCAAGTCAATTTATATATATAGCGTCAAATTGCAACTAAAGTTATATCATGACACTTTTCGTATAGAGCAGGTAAAGACCATGCTCTTAATTTACGGAAACCCAACGTTCCCCCTGAGCAAGCACTTGGCGACGACGGCAAGGAAAAACTCCCCTTTAACGGGAAGAAACCTTGGACAGAACCTGGCTCTAGGTGGGCGGCCATCTGCCTTGACCGGTTGAGTTGAGACAGGGGGTGACGAGGTAATTGGAGAATTAAGATAAGTCTGAAAATCAGGCGTAGCAGCTGAGGTTGGAGTGAAGAGTTGGGGCAGTGAATTTGGAGCATAAGAGAATACTGAAGGCGGCGAGCAAACGTGGGTTCTAAATTTCGAGCAACTTGAGGAATGCTCTCTGAAGCAGATGGCGTGGATGCTGACTGATGGCAAGTTGGCAGTAAGAGGAAGGTACCAAGGATTTTTGCTCTTGGCTTAGAATTCCTCTGAGGAGTGAATTAAATGAGAATGGCTGGAGACCAGACCCAGCTGTGGGTTAGGAATTTAGAGAAGAAGTAGATACCATTAAAGGTAAACATGGATGGTATGCGTCATGGTAATGTTAGATTGTGTTGTACTTGTTGTAAAGCAGTGACGACTGGGTAGATCTCATGAAAAGCTGGAGATGTGTGAAGAATATTTTCTATGAGCAAGAACTGCGTGATCTCGGTTGGCTATTTGGTGGGGAACCATCATCCACCATGGAAACCCCCAAAAACTGGCATGTATGTAGAGCTGATGTTGTCGGGGTCTGTGTCTGGTGCTGTTGCTGGGAGTGGGTAGTAGGGGGCACTGGCATCCTGGTGCCGGTGGCCCCGGGTGAAATGAACCGCAAGGATTGGTGAAGCTAGGCGATGAGGGATCCTGGCATCCCGGTGCCAGGAGCCCAAGCTAGGGCAAGCTGCTGTGGCTGCTGGAAATGGGCAGCAGGAGGCGCCGCCATCCCGGTGCCAGGTTCCCCTGTTAAGGCTGGCTTTTGCGATTGCTGGAGCTGGATGGTGGGGGCACTAGCATCCCGGTGCCAAAAGCCCCTGCTACAACCATCTGCTGCGGTTGGAGATGGATATGATGTAACTTGCAACCCAGTGCAAGTGACGGTAGGCATTACCAAAGTGACATTAGATTAGTTGTACTGAACTTGCAACTCAGTGCTTGTAATGGCAGACATTACTAAGGTGACGATAGATCGTTTTAAGCAGGTGCGTGTGTCGATAGAAGTTACTGACAGTACGTTGGATAAGTTCGATTAGTAACTTGCAACCCGGTGCATGTAGTGGCAGACGTTGCTGAAATGACGTTTGATTAGTTGTATTCTTAACTTGTAACCTGGTGAACGTAACGATAGAAGTTGGCAAGAACTGGCAACCCGGTGCCAGTAACTATAGATTTACTGAAGAGGCGTTGAATATGGAGGCATTACTGAAGTGATGTTAGTAAGAATATCCAAGTGGGTAACAGGCAACCTGGTGTCTATAGTTGAAACGGCAGGATGTTTCTAAAGTGTAGCGAGACTTTTCTCCTCTAAAATGATAAACGATAGTAGAGTAGAATAAGAAATTGGCAACCCGGTGCCACTCAGAGACCAGAGATAAATGGGGGATGGAATTATTAGTGCCTGGTATCCGGCTGCCAGTAATGACTTTAACTGATCTGGTAAGAAAAGGGGTTGTTGAGGTGAATGAGGGATGATGCAAACCTGGCATCCCGGTGCCAGTGATGTCTGCTGTGCGGGGGGAAAATACAACCTGGCCCCCACCAGGGGGTGCTGGTGATGCAGGCTGTGGCTGTGGAGGCAGCGGAGAGTCTGTGACGTCACGCTTGCCGGCTCTGGCTGTGATTGGTTCTGGCGAGGAATCCAGAAGCGCGGGAGGTTCGGTGATTGTTGTTGCCGCTGAGTAGAGATGCAACAGTCTGGCTTTATTGTCACTGTGGTTGAATGGAATTCCTTCCCTTACAGCAATCATTGGAGGCGGGCAACGGTTCAGGTGATTGATAATTGAGTGTGGTATTTCATTGGCAGTGTTTAGCAGACAAAACACACAGGCTTTCAGTTTTGAATGATGTGTCTAATGTAGATAACCATGTGTAGTTATTTGCAAAAGGTGTGTTTTAGATTTTCAAACTTAGTGTAAAGCAGACAATATGCTTATGGTTTAACATATCTGGTCAATAGATAGGCTACATGAATTAGTGGTTTCAATAAGTGTGCCACAAGTACCAGTTTTTGTGTCTTGGCAATTGCAAAAACACGTAATGTGGGAGCTTCCTGAACATTTGTCCAGGTCAAAGAGGGCTCATCCAGCCACCACTCAGTGACTTCACTGGGATTTACAGTGAATCTGACAAATGCTCCTCAGCATCTGGAGTCACTGCTAATAAGAAATCTGTTGTTACCTTTCTGCAGTGCTCCCAGGAGCTTGGGGCTCTAGCAATCATCCATCCCTGCCAGAGACAAATGAGATTCTTTAGTAGAGCAGTGCTGGAAGAAAGCCCCGAGAGCACTCGCACTCACAGAGCAATAATAAACATCATGGCTGTTGAATCTCTGCTGGACACCGTGCCAAACACTGGGAGTAATGTGAAAGTCACTGAGCATTCACAGTGTGTGTGTGGATGTGGTGCATGAGTGAAGCAATTGCTAAAACAGTCACCATGGTTCCAAAACATGAATAAGTATAACCTGTCTAATGAAATTTCCCCATTTAATACTTTCTTTCTGTCTCTTCCTCTAAAATGTGATCATTTCAGTTTTAGGTGAGACTGATGTTCTGAGAAGGGTTTTAAAACAAGAAAACCTGTAAAATAAAAGTCCTAACTGCTGTAATAAACAATAGACTGATCTGGGTTGTACGGAGTAAAAACACTGCCATTACTGCAATGACAACTCACTTGTAAATCTGCGCAATCATAATGCAGTGTATGTTAAAGCTGCATAAATTTATATTTTTATATTAACCATAGATAAAATGACTACAATGTGAAAGGTGTTGCTCCTAATGACAAACCAACATCACCAACTCTGCCTTTCCCCACAGTTTTACAGAACTTTTTCTTAGCTGCCTTGGTTCAGTCTCAGCGCTCTCATCAACCCGGTTTTTTCCTGCAGCAACATTGGAAAAGCTCTGATCTTATTAACAAGATCAATTATTCTTAACCACTCAATAGATCAAGCAGGAGCTTGGTCATTTCTACATTTTTCCCTTTAAGCAAAACTTTTAGTTATGAAAATGAATATACTTCCTCAGATAAACTTTCCATTTTCAAGGAACTTGATTCATAATGCATAAACTTGGAATGGTAAAAGGCCAAGAATTAAATTTGTGTTTTACAATGACCAAGATGTTATGGTGGTCTACAGCTTCCTAATTTTAAATTATATTATGGGGCATTTCAGATGAGACCACTGCAAATATGGTTAAACCCTCTATCTCAAACCCCCTGGCGACAGGTAGAAGAATCTTTGGTTAAACTTGAGAGGCTCCAAGATTTTTCTATTCTCAGGGCCCAAATCAAAGCAGATTACTCTTTGCTCAGGCTGCATTATTTTAAACTCAGTGGATATATGGAAACAACCTAACAAGTATTTAGGTTAACTGTAAGCAAACACTGTCCAATATGGAATAACAATCGATTACTGAGTGGCCTGAAGCCATTTGTGTTCCCTCAGTGGTCTAATAAGATTGTGGTGATTTGTTTAACAATGAGGGTTTGCAATCTCTTCAAGTCCTCAGTCAATCCGAGGATAATTTGCCAGAGTCATCATAATTGTTTTGTCTCAGGCTCTGCTCATCTATGAAGGCTTATGGGGCTCCATGGAATCTTTCATTACCCATTCACCCGCTTTTCGCTCTTTATATCTGTAATATATTTTACAGACACTATATAAGTATACAGTAATTAGTGTACAGATATATAAATTGATGTCAACCTCCTGTTTTGGGATTTCTCAGTAATACAAAATCTCTGAAAATATGTCACTTCTATTTTGTCAGCACACTTAAAGATTGTTGTATCTCTATGCCCAGTTCTGCTATTTTTTTTGCAATGCAGCAAGCATAAAACTGATGAACTTTGCTGTTATCAGCCAACCTTGTCTTACAATAAACAATTACTATTACCAGTAAATACTTCCAAATATGCTGAGAAGGAAACATAATTTCTGCCTAGATTAAGTTTACTGGCACAATTATTTCCAATCCAGGAAGTGTTACATTCTTGTGAGGGTGGATGGTGGACATACAAGCAGAACTTTGACATTAGCAATCAAGTCTTTTGGCCCATATGTGGGAAAAAAATTACTGTAGAGTTTTGGAGAAAAATTAAAGGGAAAGTCACCCACAATGTCAAAAAATCTATTGTAAGACAGAATATTTCTTCGTATATTTAACTCTCATGAAAACGTTTCCTTAACAGGTTTCCTGAAAATTTCAGTGGAATCTTGTTAAAGACATTGTACTGTACTGCACAGTTTTTAGGAAATACTCAAAATAACATAAGATTGTTCTAATAGAAATATTTCACATAACTCAAATGAAATTAGAATATTCCACTAGATGTAAGAAAGTGCAAATTTGTCCTCTGCATAATGCAATCATCCACATTTACTTTTTTAACAATTGACTTTAACAATTGACTTTATTGTACTTATTATATAAGCAGCATTATATATTTTCACTTAAAATCTTTTCCAAAACTGAAGAGTAAATGATGATCTTAGTCTGGGTCACTCTTAACATAATTCCATGAACATGATTTTCAGCAGTTCTCTTAAAGAAAGGGTTTTATGTGCATATAACTATGAAGGCATATTCTATCATAAATTAGATTTTTTGACTTTTGAGTTGACCTTACCTTCAATTTTCTGGAAAACTATACAATAAAATGACTTCAAATTTAATATAGTTTTAGTTGGAATCATTCTGAACAGGATTACATGGGGACTCTTAAGGAAAAGTTTTTATGAGCGTTCAAATATGACGGAATGTTTTGTTTTACAATTGATTTTTTGAACTTAGAGGTGAATAAAATGACAGCTGATAGCAGCAGGACAGATATGTTGATACATCTGCAGCCTCTGATTTGAGAAGTGCCGTGCCAGATCATAGTGCCACATGGTCGTTCACTGTGTTTACATTCATTAAATCACATGCAGTTTACACCAGGCTGCTACAAATACACCACACACTCGACACACATCAGACTGGTCCATGATAACTCCATATTCTGCCTGTTATGTGAGAGGAGCTCATTAATCTGTGTCATTCATTCCTTTTTGCCTTCTTTCCAACTTTTTTTATTTTGCATTTTTATTTTTTCAACAGTTCATGTTTTATTCTTGAAATGCATGATGGTGTAAATACTGCTGTGTCACAGTTTGCAATGTGATGTGACAATTTACAACATGAGATACAACAGAATTAAGACTAAAAAAGCATTTGATTAATGCAATCATATAACTTCAAATATTTTTTTTATTATTTATTTCTATTTAATGCTAAAAGCAGCTCTTCATTTATTGAGCTGTTGCTGCCATCCCCCAAAAATATGTTCGACCACTTCATTTTATATCCTCCGAAAGCATGATGTCCTAGCACCACATATAGGAAAACAAAGGAAACATGTTGTCAGTGAACATTAAAAACTTCTTCTCATTTTGTTATTAATAAAACAATCTGTGTGGCATTACATTTCTCTAAAAACGTATTCCACAATTTACAATTTTATATGTTTTAGATTTGTATTAAATTATGTATTTTTTGTGATTACGATACAAGTAATTATGGATTGCATGTTTGTTGATTTATAATCATAAAATAGAAAATATGAAAAGAAAATGGAATTAATTACTATACACACTTTCACATCCATCCTGTGGGGGTCAGTCCTGAGTGCTAACATAATTTTTTCTACTGAAATCAAAATTAATTCCAGACAACTGTTGCAGACATGGGCTACTTTCATCCATTAAAGGGGGTGATTGCTGACCGTGATCAATCCAATCATCTCTACTTTCACTATCAGTGCATTGTTCGTGCACTCAGGAAATTTGATTCATCTTCATGAATAAAAAAACACAAAAAAGTAGAAATGATGTTTAGAGTTGATAGATTACCTTCTGTGTCTGAACTCAAGTTTCAATTGTCTGCAAGATTATTTGTGTCCCTTAAAGGAATAGTTCAGTATTTTGGAAAATACACTAGCATTTTAAAGTTTTCTACTCTGGTATCTCAGTGTCCCCAAGTAACTAACCTGAGGACATTCAGATGAATGGGCCCAAAGCTACACATTGAGCTGCACCGATTTTCACTGGGATTGTCTCATTTTTCTACAAAAAAAATTGACATGATGAGACTGAGACACTCAGCAGATGGCAGATGGATGAAGAAGTGAAGAGGCAGGAAAGAATAAAAATGAAGTGACTGGGAGAAATGATGATTATGTTGAGATTAATCATGAGTGGAATGTCATAGCAGGGAAGGGATATTTCTCACAGGACCTGGACTGCCAGACACGTGTAAGTGATCAGAGAGCCGCTCTTGACTGGGAAGCCCCACTGGATCAATGACACCATCTGTGTGTGTGTGTGTGTGTGTGTGCTGTCAGTAAGCACACGTACACACACACATACACATACATTTATAAGCCAATGCTAATGCGCACAAAGTTGTGCAGAAACACACCAGTCTAGCTGAAAGGTCTGATGTAAAGTGAGGACTGCGGGAGTTACCAAACCACACTGTGTGCACTCTGTATGTGTGTGTGAAGGGTGAAGAGTGACGCTTCACTGGCAGCATTACAGCTCAGATTCATTCTTCCTGCTCAAAGGTGCGTGTGTGTGTTGATATCGTGAATGTGTTCAACATTCACATTCGCACACTCACACAAGCTAAAATGACTTGTATAATGGCTTTGTGTTTTCACATATGTGGATGTGTGCATATTTAATTAAAGTCTGCTGATATTCTATATTCATCTTATAGCCATCACATGCCAAAAATTGATCCTACCAACAAAAATTGAGTGTGTATCAAAGCCTTTTTTCAGTGACATATTTTTTTCACGCTGTCAGTTTTTTTTCCAATGTCACTGGTTTTCAGTTTCAACTTTCTGTCACCGTTTTGGCATAGAGAGGAGGGCTATTTTTTGTGATAGTGCAACGACCAGCACAAGCAGCACACGGACAGTTTGGTATTTTCCTGACCTTGAAATTTGCTTTGCCCATCTGTGTGGTATTGTGGTGCCCAGTGCTACTTGCACAGTGAACAGCCGGGAGGAGATGTGCAAATAGGCAGTGCAAAACGAGTTGTTGGTGTTTTTGTGGAAAATGGGTCTTAGACGTCTCAGAACTGCGTCTGTTTCTGGAGTAAAGTTACTCCACTGCCACTTGGTGATTTTATCAACAAGGGCAAACTAAATACTTGCTGTAAATATGCTGCAATAACGGATTAATGCTTGAAATATAAATGTTATTTCAATTAAACACTCTCCAACCAAAATCGGCACAGAAAATAACGTTTAATGTAGTTAAAGCATCTGTATTGATCTGTAATTGAACGTGGGTGATTCTTACAGTATCTGTTGTCAGCAGCTGCTTTATACTGTATAAAAAGCTTCTCCTTCAGTTCATTAAATCCCCGCAGCATCTGAAGGTTCATAAATCCAGTGCCATTACGTACAGCCATTCACTGTGTTTACCTTCATTAAATTGGCTGAAAACAACACCAGGCTTCTGCAGAATAACCACACACACCTCTACACACATCTGACTGGTCAGTTATAACTCAATGTTCTACCTTTTCATGAATGACTTCGGGTTACCAGAGCTCATCATAGCCTGTTTTCCAACTTTCTTTTCAACAAAAGTAGCATTTCATGTTTTATTCTTGAGACATATTGCAGTGCATTAATTTATAAACTATGTGACAATTTACAAGGTCAGATAGTCTACATTAGAGTTATGGCTGAAATAGCATTGGTCCAATCATAACTATTCATAATCCAACCCTACTTCAAAACTCATTCCAGCGCCGCTGTCCTCAACACACCTACCTGACTGTACTGTGACAAACTAATCTCAACTCAAAGCTCCACTAATACTTTTTTTCTCACAAAAAAACCTCATTGACAGAGTTGCAGTAAATTATGTTATTCAGTCTGTGATATATAATAAAAATCCAAACTGTTATGTAGCTTAATAAAATAAAACAAAATTCAGCATAGACAACATCTGTTCATTTTAATACATTTATATTTATTGGGGGGGGGGCGTGGATTCCGTAGTACTTAATAAAATGAGCATTATTCATGGTAAATTGACCCACTTGACCTATCTCTGGACCTGTTTTGTGCTGCAATGCTGCAATAACTTTACTAACCTTGCTCTACTTGGGCCAGCTTTACAACTTTACACCAACAGATCCTGAGAAACACGACAAATTCATAAATTTAGACAAATGACCATTGCATACCTGTCAAGTTAACATGACTGAAATCTGTGAGGTCAGTGATTGAAATCCGTGAGCCAACCCCCTCACACACCAAAAAAGACAACACATGCAAGCATGGGTGCCTGGATATGTTTTAAAATGGGGGAGCAAATTTGGTGTCCTCCCCTAGAAAAAAAGTTATAATTTAAAACAATTTTCCTGCATGTCTACACCACCTAACCTCTTGGATTAAGTCAAGAAACAGCCACCTGCACTAATCTAGATTAGTTTGATTGAAGGTGCTATAAAAACCAAAAATACATCAAGAACAGTATATAATTGGGTGGATCAGGACAGGAGATGATTATTAGAAGAATGGCTATTTCATATTTGAAATTATATTTATAAACACATTATGTAGCCTAAATTGGTAGTAGGTTACGTAAAAACCTATTATTGGGAATTGCGAGAAGGTTTCAGAGCGACAGAGACACAGAGCGTCCCCGTAACCATAACCATAGCAACTCACTCTCTCACCTGCCTGCTTGCACACAGCGCGAGAGGAGAGGGAGAGACACTGTGCTGCTGCCAGAAGATCCGCTGACTGAGGTTACTCTGGGCAGCATGCATGGGAATACATTACAATATAGACTTGTGTATATTTCTCACTTTGATGGTCTGAATAACTCGCTGCTGCACGATAGCTGCTGTTGTGCTGTGCTGCTCTGTCTTGGCTGTCCATGCGCTGTCAGTGTCCTCTTTTCGTGCCATGACATTATCAGTTAGCAATTTGTTTTTCACTGACAGACATAAAAAAACAAACATTTTTTAATGTGTTTTATTTTTCAGTGGAACTTTTTTCAGTGCCAATACTTGTTTCAGTGCCAATACAACTTTTTCCAATTCAAGTGTTTCAATGCCAATGTTTCCTTTTTCAGTTGAGGTTTTGCTTTCAATGCCAAGTGTTATTTTCAGTGCCAAAATTTAACTGTCACTGTTCTGGCTCCATACTACTGCTGCTTTGGGATGAGAGCCGCAGACATGGTAGAAGAAGGTATTGAGAGACAGACTTTTCATAAGATTTGTAGGACAAATAATAGCTGTGCTAATATGTTTGTGTGTAGTTCATTACAACTTGGGTCTTAGGTGAGTTCAGTACGTCAAGATCCAAGTTGTAATGAACTGGAATTATTCATTCATTTGTTTCCCTCCATTCATACACACACACACACACACAAACACATACTGTAGAAAAAGTGCTCTGTCCTGGCTTGGATCCATAATGACCCACAGTGACATATTCAAACCTCAGCCCCCCTCCTCTCCCCACCCCTGCTGTGGTGACATGTGTGTTGCAGGAATCCCCTCTTGGCTATAGTTCAAGTCTTTAGCCAGCCGTTAGCTGTGGTCTGGCAGCAGGGCTCTGTGACATTTCTTCCTTGTCAGAGCTGTTGCGCCATAACAAGCTGAGCAGTCGATTTACTGCCAGAGCTTCTTTGTAGGCCGGCCAGGCTAATGGAGAGGAGGCCAGTGCTGGAGAATACCCTGAGTTCTGCTGGAAAAGCCTCCTTGGACACGCCTGCAACTCTCCAGAGATCGGAGAAGCCGAGAGGGCGCCCGGCCTGGCTCATGTTATGCGCTAGTGTGTGTGTGTAGAATGTGTGGCTGAGTATACAGTATACATGTTATGAATGTGTGTGTGGTTGCTGAGAGAGGATATGAGCTTGAGAGAAAATTAAGTGCATGTCAAACTCCTCTCTCTGTGTTTGGGCCTTGTTCCCCCTGGCAACAGTGAAAACATGCATTTTTTTTTTAAACTTAAAAAAACCCTTTCAGTATGTATTCAAGGACACATGCTGGGCAGGAGAATTGTGTGTGTGTGAGAGAATACGTGCAATAAGTGTACAGTGCGGTAGTCCGTCTTGTACATTCACGTGCAGCTGTGAGCTCATGTGGAGCCTATTTGACTGTACTCCCTCAGGAATTATGCCGTTGAAGATGATGAAATAATGAGAGCTTAACAGGGCACGGTCAGTGAAATCACTTAGTGCCTCAGCTGATGTGATGAACAGCAGTGGTTAACACCCTTCAGCCATGATGCTGTCCTCCTGGCTCAGTGTCCACAGGACGTCCTGCTTGCACCCTTACAGGGCCGCCAGCAAACACAAGAGACTCACAGTAGACTCACACTGCAGCTCACACAACAGAATTCCCCTCATTAAGTTTTTCTTAAATGGATGAACAGACTTTTGAACAGCATCTAAACAAATGTAACAATAAAATTCCATTAAAGCTGAGTAATACAATCATTGGTGTAGGCTGGCAGCTCCTCCTGTTGTGACGCACTCTGAGGATTCAGTGGCAGGGGAAAGACTGACACACACAAACATATTCAGTGTATGTCAAAAGCAATTACTGTTGGGTTCCTTTGAAGGTTTAGAGTAAAAAAACATTATTTTTACATTTTATTTTCTAGTTTTATCAATCATTTCTATCATTTATGATAAGACTATATTCACCAAGTTAACTGCTCAGATCTGGGGAGGTGACATCACTGTAACAAAGTCAGTCGGGTCAAGAAACACCAATAGTCAATCAGGTTGGAAACAAGCCAACAGTTTAAACACATTATTTAAGCCACTTTACTTTGAACTAAAAGTAACACACCTGACCTATTGTTAATAATCCCTCATGCACAAGAAAACTACAGTAAACTACAGTAAGTACAGTAGGTCAAAGTAGGTCAAACTGTGATTGATGTTTACAACAGACTGTTTGGATAAAAATTTAAATGTTCATTTTCTTCTACATAAGGGTGGCTTAACAGTTTTTAAAGGGTTACCAGTTATGTAGTGGTGGTAGTAGTACTAGTATGATTGGGAGTTACAAAAGTAGTATGAGCATTAGTGTATATTTATTTATTTATTTATTTTCCCATGCTTTCCCTTAGCTTGCCACATCCATTTCTCTCTCTCTTCCATCTTATATACTGTTCTATATACTTCTTTCCAGTCTGACAGTGCCCAGAGGAAAGGAAATTTCAAAAGAAGATCCTATCCTTGTCCTGACAATTTCTCCTAGACATAATTAAGCTTGTTTAACATCAATGTGAGATTTTCATTTTCTCATTCTTCTTACACATACCTCCTGAGAAATAATGGCTTCTTATCCAGGGGTGGCTGACCAGTAGAGCCACAAAAAAGAAAAAAAAAATCTAATAAATTACACAGATTGTCAATATTTGTGTGTTTTAAATATGGAATGCACCCAGTATAATGTGTGAAATATGACAGAATATCATCTGTGCAAAATATATGCTTTTCCTGCTTGTCCCCTCCACCTATCTGCATGTCTCAACAGCTCTGGGGCGATGGAGAAATAGCCCACAGGAGGCGGGCCTGTGTAGCAGTTTAGCCGATTGCTGAGTCAACACATGAATATATCTAATATCTAATTAGCAAAGATTTATAACACATGGATTTCATTGTAATGTATTGCAACATGTAAACAAACTTCTTGGTAAATTGTACATTTCTATCAATTTTGCATTATTGCTTAGTTTTGAAACTTCTATGTTGATGCAATCTTTGTTTTTATCTTTTTTTCTTTTTTAAGTATGACTAATAATAATTCTCCTAAAGGCACCAACACCACAAACACAGAGGTCAGATTCAGTAACTTGACTTGAATTAGCTGAGGTGACAGCTAGCGGCTAGCTAGCCTCCCATGACGGCACTACCTATCACTCAAAGCAGCCACGCCCTTAATTATGCATAACTTTGAGCCTTAATAAAATTTAAAAAGATGAGTTACATAAAAATTCATAAAAATTCTATGGGGATTGACTCGCCTCAAGTAGCCATTTAAGGAACTGCAGTTTTTGGCACTTGCATTGGCTTCATTTTTTAGCCCCAGAGGTGGCCACTTGCAAATAACTGGAGGGGAGCGAAAGAGACATGATGTCTCCTCTCCTCAGTCTATGTGCGGGCCTGGGACATTACTCCCTAAGAAGGACAAGGACACCAGACCCCCTCATTAACCAGAGAGATAAGCTGTGTATGCCAGTCCCGTGATGGATAGAGGTAAGAATAGGGGGAGACACTGTTAGCCAGAGAGACAAGCTGTGCTAGCTGGTCCGATAGATAACGGCACCGGTGAGCACAGCGAGAGACAGATCTGCTTCTTTGTGTCACTATGTCAGACGGGATATGTTTCTTTCTCACAACATCGCGCCTAACATAGTGCTCATGAATGGGCTCAGCGCTGAGCTTTCTCTGGCTAGCATAGCCACTAGCTGAATAAGGCCGCCTGCCGTCTGCTTCCCTGACTGTGGGAAGGGAGGCAGGGGTGACAGCTGAGTGAGTGCTTTCTGCATTACATAGCCTCTGTAACCAGCTGGATGAAGCAGGCTGGGCCGCTATCATCACAGCGTCATGGAGGGCCGGAGAAGTAGAAGAGGAGAGGGTGGAGGATTTTGCTCTTAGGTGGAAAATGTCATTTGTTTTTATTAAAATATTTTCAACACACACAGAACAGCATGAATATGAACACTGGTGGGAGGGGGCAGTCAACTCTGCAGACTTTCCCCATGTGCAGGTCAGCTTCTGTGGGTGTCCGCTGGCGTTTTTCGTCCTGGCATGTGAGCGGCAGAAGGCAGCTCAGCTGTGTCTTCTCCTCTTCCAGGCTCTTAAAGCACCGAGAGACAGAGGAAATGGACCTGAAAAGCCAGTCTGGAACTATGGGAGGTCTTCTCTGTCCTTTCTCTTCAGTGAGTCCCAGCCACACGTGACATGAGCCCACTGTAGCAAGCAACATCACACACCCTTCGGCAGTAGCAATTCCCTGAATCAAGTTATTCTGGTGCGGCCCAGAAAGGGGGGGTTTAGTTGGTTGTTAGCTGCCACAGCCAGCTGTGCACCCAGCTGGAAATTTTTCTCGAAATATTCCAGTGTGTTCCTATCCTGCACCAGTGGAGGTAGCTGCTTCCTGCTCACTGACCAGCCAGCTGATTGAGAAATCAGGAGGCCTGCGAGGGCCTCTTCCAGAGACGGCACACCAGGACAGCCAGTCTCCATGTGGCCCTGCACTCTCAGGAAGGGAATTAGTCCCGCGACTGGTTACTTCATTTTCAGTAGCTCCTTCCAAGGTGCTTCAACAGACTGCCAAATGTCTGGGAGAGCAGGCAAAACAAAGACTGGCCGTAAAAGCCTTCACGTAGCCAGCTAACCAGTTTGGGCAGGATAGGCGGGGGCAGTGTGAGCCCTGCACGCTCCGCCACCATGGCCATAAATCATGGTGAAGTGAAGTCCGAGGTGGATTTCCCAAGGTTTGCGATGTTGCAGACACAGATGAGAGGTTGTTGTCATTGTCCATTGGCGAAGCTGCTGGAACAGCTCAGCTGAGGCGTCCAGCAGTGGGGCACCGGACAAAGCGGGGATTTGTCATTGACATGGATCTTGAGCTTCGGGTCGCTCTTGTCACAGCAGAGCAAGACACCACACGGCCGAAAATGGTCCCACCGTTGCCAGCACTGAATTGGAGGAAGTCCTCGGCAGTGAACGCAGGGTGGTGGCTACTTCATGCTGCTCTCTGTGTGGTCCTGTCCGAGGCACTCGAAGCAAAAGAGATGTGTGTTAATGGCGGCGATTAAGAGCCATTGAGAGTATGCTCTCTTTTCCAAGGCTGCCCTGAATACAGAACATACAGAAAGATAAAAACAAAATTTACAGTGTAGCAATTCAAAGTAAACAACAAGATTTACTGCAACCAAAGACATCAACATCAAAAGACGTTTGAAATGAATGTAAGCGATTAACTCTTCTATTTTAGCAAGCTTTTGCAAATTCTTCCATTTGTGTGGAGCAAAATATTTAAAAGCCAAATTTCCAACCTCAATTCTATGTTCTTCATGATTATATAATATACAATGATGCGTTCTAAAGCTATCTCCAGTTATTAATCTAAGAGCTGAATACTATACTATACTGAATCTAGAGATTTAGGTGTAGAAGACCATAGTCCAAAATGGATAAAAAGGCTGAACAATTTGTTTTCTGCAATTCTGGGTAAAACATGTCTTATTTTTGTAAAAGAATGCCAGTTTTACTTTTAGTGACTTAGTTAGTTCATTAATATGCTTTTTGAAGCGCAGCTCATCATCAATCCAGAAACCAAGATATTTCTAAGGGGATATTCTTTCAATTTGTCCCATCAAGAGTGTTAATATTTACATCATTGGAACAGATTTGATTTTAGAAAACAGCATACATTTTGTTTTATCCAAGTTTAACAGTAATTTAAGATCAATTAAAGATTGCTGTACAACACAGAAGTCAAACTGAATATTTTGAACTGCTTGAGCAGCAAAGGGCGCTGTTGTATAGAGAATAGTGTCATCTGCATACAGATGAATTGTACTGTTCCTGTTTTCTCCTGATTCATTCATAAAAATTGTGAATAAAAGTGGCCCTAAAACAGAGCCCTGTGGTACACATTTGTTCACATTCATAAAACTGGACTAATAGCACATCAGCCACTGCAGCTTACTGAGATAACTTGCAAACCAATTACAATCAATCAAATCCAATAGATTTAGGGCATTTCAGAAGAATTTCATGATCAACTGTATCAAATGCCTTAGATAAATCAATATAAAGAGCACACAATCCAGTTTATCTAATCTAAAATGGAGTTTTGAGAAAAAAATGCTCTCACCATCATTTACTAATGGCTTGATCCCCCGGGTGCGTGTGTGCCACGTTCCAGCTCCACCGCGGCCGCCGGAACTGATCGGGGCCACTCTAGTGAATGCTTGTGAAGAGGCGCGCCGGCACTTTCCAGAAGCATCCAGAAGCGGCTGTCCGCTCTGCTGCGCTAACGTCTATTTTTGACAGAAGTCGCGTCAAGCTGCACAGAGCACATCGAGCTGGGCAGGAAGTCACACACAGAGACAGCATAGAGCATTCGTTCAATTTTCAAAAGAAAACACCCTGTGCAGACTCCCGATCGTATATCAGCACAAACACAATTAAAACAGACAAATAAAGAAACCATTTAACTATGTAGGCTACTTAACCATAGTAGAAGCACAAAAATCAAAGAAAATGACCAAACCAATGAACGCTGAGCAAATTAACAAAATTGGGCAGTTTAATTGTCCTGCTACTGCAGTAATTACAGTAGACTAAAGGCGCCTTTTCAGCTTTCACTAGGCTGTTGTATTTACTGTAGTAGGAGTGCAACTGAATTTAAAAGGCAGATTGCTTCCCTGCAGTTCATTTAACTGACCCCCTTTATGCAGAGGTAATACATAGGCTGTTTTCCAAGGATCCAGGATGCTTTCTGCTTTGACAATCAAATTAAAAATGTAAAATAAGCATTCAAGTAAAAATGGAGTTGCTAATAAGCCTTGGCTCTAGTTGGTCAGCCCCAGTGGCCTTTTTAGGATTGATAGAACAAAGAGCATTCATCAATTCGATATTCATCAAATATTGCCAATCAGAGGGTGATTTAGTTAGCATGCCTTGCGCCAGGCAGCGTCCCTTTCATGTAACATTTCAGCAATTTCTGAACAAAACCAAGGATTGTTCCTGTTTTTAACTCTGAATTTCTTCAAAGGTGCATACTTGTCTGTAATGGAATTAAATGTTTTCATAAAATAATTTAAAGCCAGTTGATGTTCATATCCCCTAGGATAAGAAGTTCTCAATTGTCATATCTGGATATTAAATAAAATAAAATATCTATCTGACCCGCAGTTGCAGAGGGTGAATAATAACACCCAATAACTAGAACCTTTCAAGTATTATTTTTCCCCAGACAAATACTTACAGCCAATACTTCAAAACATTTCGGCTTAGAAACAGAGGTAACAACAGAGATAGATAAACAACTTTTCACAAGAATGGTAACGCCTCCACCCTTCGTTGGCCGATCACATCGAAAAACACATAGTTGTCAAGACAAATATCAGCATCTTTAACTTTGGCAACCATGTTTCAGAAAACACAAAAATGTCTGGGTCTGTTTGTTGCAACCAGACTTTAATATAGTCCATTTTGGATAAAATACTATGCACATTAATATGAATAATTCCCATGCCTTTGCAATTCAAAAAGCTTTACATGCTAAAATCAACATTCTGAGTTTCCTCCACATTTGAGCCTCGACCTCCAGAACTGAAAGTGGCATTGTTTATAAGCTGAGAACATATTAATGAGTTTTGTTTTGAATCCGGATTCATGAACCTTTGATCTGCATCCTTCTGTAGCAAGGAAACAGTCCGAACGATGATCAGGTTATTAAAATTAACACTCCTGTGATTATTCCAGCCATAGTCAGGATGGCTATCACTCAATAATACTGGAATATTAAAACCAAGAGGAGCGTCATAAAAATGGATCGCACTCACGACCCACGGGCAGCAGGGGGAGCTGGTGGTACAAACAGGAGGCGAAGAGGTTACTGGAGGCAAACAGGTGTAATCAGTTACGGGTGTGTAATCCAGAGCTATTGTGGAGTAGAAAGCGGTTAGTCATTGATGTGAGGCTGTAGAAGCTGCGGTGGATGCCATCTCTGCTAAAAATGGAAGCTTGTTCCCAAAAAAGATTAAAATTGTCGATAAAAGCCAAATTGTGTAATGGACAGATTGACTGCAGCCATGTGTGCAGAGAGAGCAGCCGACTAAAACATCGGATGCCATGGCCCACTTGAGATTAAGATGGACTTTCTACAGTTTTTGAGTTCTTTATAAAGAAAATTAAAATCCGTAAAAAAAACGTTTTAAAACTTCAGACTGCTGCCTGGTAGTGTCATTCATGCCCACATGAATAACAAGATTGTGGACGTGGGTATTTGCTGAGCAGAGGTGGGATCCACTGCAAAACATCCACAATTTTAGCACCAGGTATGCAATGGGTCACTGCAGTTTTTGTTCGGAGATATAGGAATGTGCAGTGGAGGCTTGCGGCAAGACATGGTCACCGCCTGGGGAGAAACAGAATGGATGGATGTGTTCGATGATGGAGTAGATGGAGAATGGTGGACAGAGAGGGGGGCTGGAGCTTCTCATGGTGCTGGTGTAAAGTGTAGTATGGAGCGGCAAGCCCTGATGCGGGAGGAGTGTCCAGGTATGGCTGGTGGTGGGATTGGAGGTGATGGAGAGATGTGGGACCCACGTGACGGCAGGGGAGATGGAGGAGGAGGCTGAGATTCTGCAGCCAAAGGAGGGAAGTCATGCAGGCTGAGGATGTCATATTTGTTTTCCAGCTGGATGTTATAGTGAGGAGGTGCACGAGAGGAGCACCTCGATGTCCTGCTGCAATTCCTGCTTCGAATCATATTAAGTGATTTACAGTTAAACATAATTTATTCTATTACTATTGTTACTGTAGAGGGACGAAAGAAACACCTGTTACAATTGTCCCAACAATGAGTCCTGACTTGCTTCTATACTAAAAAACTGTGACATGGCAAACTTCAGTATGCGGTGAAGTAGAAACTAATCTGTCAAATGATCATGACTATGCCACATGAAACAATAAACAACCTGTCATTCAAAAACATTAACTGCTTGAGTGAATTTACTTACTGTGATCGAAATCAGCTGAAGCAGTTAGGTATATCAGACTTGTGTGGGCTCGGAGAAAAGTGTTACTTTCGTCCCAAGTTACTTTCGACCCGCTTCTCCCCTACTGCTTTGTTGTGGTTGTAAAGTGCATAAATAAAGACACTGCAAGTTACACTGCAGCCTAGCATTGCCCTGACTCTCTGGCTGCAACACATGCTTATGATCAAAAATTGGCAGTTTTACATAAATTGAAATGCCTGTAAAAATAAAGGCTTTTAAAGCAAACTCCCTGCTCTGCATAAAGGCCTTGACACACCGGGGACATTTTTTTTTTGTGTGTGTGATTGATTTCACACGCCAATATGCGGCGAAAAAGCGACGTAATTTTTTTCAGAATGAGGTAAATTTTTCTGAGCTTTCACACCGTGAATAAAGGCATCAACCTATCATGTTGTGCAGAATGGACGTCACGTCACAACTCAATAACAATGGCATACCTGTTGATTGTTTCTCATCACCCTGTATTGTATGACAAGGCACAAAGGACACAGAGACCCCCTGCGTTCTTTTATGCTCCGAGTCTATTTCTGTCACATTTAGTGAAGCATAATCTGCACAGACAGCTCTTTAAATCACACAAATATCCCTCTGTATATGTGTTTTGAACCTATCTACCGTATCTACATTGATTGATCAAGGCTAAGCTTGCTTGTTTCACTACAGGCAGATCCCCCTTGCTATGGTGGGCGGGTAAAGAAAAATACAAACACTGTTGATTCCTTCCTGTGGAGCCAACCTGAAAACTATTTTGGTTCAGTTAATTTCTGCTGTCAGTCAGCCTGGTGAAGGCAGTTTGTTCAGCCACTGCCCCCTCAGCTCCACAGAAATGCTGAATGCAGGGGCAATGCAGGAGATCATCATCACTGGATGATGTTGAATCCATCCTTTTTCTTAAGAATGAGCTGTTGCAAATTTGTATCACTGCTGGTATAAATAGTTTTGATGTGAAATATTTGCAGGTGAGTATTTCACATTTTGGCGTAATTCATTCATCATATCCCCGGTGTGTAAAGGCCTTAAATGTGCAATATGTAATTTCTGCTGCCCTGGGTCTCTCAATCAAAACAATAACAAAAGGCAGCGTTTGATGACGTTGTGAAGTAGCATGAGATCATGGGAGTTGTCTTCAATGTTAGACAACCAGCTTCTCCGGGTTAGGATTACTTCAGTGTTCATCGTTCAGGATGTTTTCACTGGGAGCTGAATTATCCACAGAGGTCTCCTCCTCTCCAGAACAAACAGACCCAGTGATTAAAACAGGTAAAAACACTGAATAAAGCAGTTTCATGTAAAAAAAAAAATAAAAATCAGTGTTTCTCTGATGCTATTCGGCAGGCAACCGGTAGGAGTTGCTAGCTGAGCTGCTGCTAACCTTTTTTAGCTTGTTTCTCACTGACTTATAAGTTAAGATCCAGACATTCAAGCATGTTTTTACTGGGAGATGAATTATCTGCAGAGATCTCCTCTCTGCCGATGCATGCATCTTGTGCGCACATACCACTCTATGGTAGAGAGGGTATGATGCCATTGACAGGTGACCAAATGAAACGGACCGTTACCTTGATTAAAATTAGGGATTTCTCTGGGTTTTAAAATTGTTGGAAACATTTGGGATAATGTAAGTACACAGCTCAACAGAATATATAACATAGGTCTAGTCATTTTTAGACATTTTATTGTGGAATAGTTACATATTATAACTATTAATTAACTTAACTTAATAATTATTATTAACTATTAATTAACTATCAAGATTGTCAAGTTTTTTGGTCCTATGTATTTTTCGTTCTTCATAAGCATCTTCTTGCTGGAGTTTACTATCTCTACACCTCAGAGCACATGACTCCTATGCTTATGTCCATTCAAGTGTCTGAATAGCAAACACTTAACACCATTATTCCTAATTGCACATTGTAAGCTGGTTGGTTATTAGCAATAATTAATAATTATCAGAGATAAATATTAATAATTATTCAATTATTAATATGAATTAATAATACGGGGCACCACCCAGAAACCGGGAGCAATAACCAAACAATAAGGTAGTCTCAAACAAGGTTCACTTGGGATGCTAATATCTGAGGGATATCAGCATCCGAAAGTGAACAATGAAGGTTTGAATTCAAGCTCTGACTGTCTCTCAATCAGCCACCTTTTACAATAAATGAGCACAATAATTACAAAAGACTTCTCTTTAGATATAACAGTGTTTAATAAACAATAGCAAAGTTAACAAGTTAGCAAATGCTTTGATCAATAAATCACTCCTAAAATCTAATACTACCTAAGCAATAATACAGCTATGTACAATGAAAACACATGCAAGCCGTAGCGTGCATGTGTGTGTGTGTGTGTGAGTATGGGAGTGTAGATGGGTATGTGTGTGTCTCTGTGGGTGTGTGAGCAAGATGGCGACCGTGATCTGGGAGATGACGTTGCGCGAGAATTAGGGGTGACCGGTGAGATGACATCACGCGATCTCAAGGACGGCAGGCGTGATCTCGCGAGATGGAGTCACGTGAGAACCAAATAGTAGATATGACTGCAATGTCGGTTATAACAATAGCAAGATGGCGCCACCTGGGGGTCGGCGTCTCTGCATTCACCCAATTCAATGTATCAAACATGTGTCTGGTGGTAGATAACGAGGGCAGAGTGGCGCTGTGTCCCACGTTATCTGACCGTCAGATGTGTAAGAAGAGGTGCATGTATGTGTGTGTGCGTGTGTGTGAGTGTTGGTAATAAGAGAGGGAAAGGAGGAGAAGAAACGCCGGCTCATGGTGGAGTCCTGCGATCGCGAGGGGAGAGCAGCGGTTGTTTGTCCACAGAGAGTGTGCGTACAGACGGCAGTCTGTAACGCACGTTTTGGATCGACAGACAACTTACTTTCTCACTCACGATGGCACAAACACAAACACAAACAGTCTAGCGTGGTGAACACAAACTAAACAGGCAGCAAACTTTAAATACTCCTCAGAGTATGGCAGGCAAAAGGGACTCAACGGTCCGTTAAATCCAACAACAATATAGCAATTAGGCTTAAAGCTAAAAGCTAACAAACACACAATTAATTATGTTTCTGTCCAGACATAGCCTCTTACATGATCGCTTCACAAAGCGATTCTGTGTGTTTCATCCGTTTTGGTCCGGTTCAGATACTGACGGGGCCATCCTCGTGCTCTGTCGGTGGGGTTTTGACGGCAGCTGATCCTCGGCAGTGTGGCGAGGGAAACAGCAGGTTGACTCAGTTGGTAGTTATCCGCATCTCCATGAAGAAATCCTTTTCTTCCTTCTGCAGGCAGTGAGAGCGCTGGGTTGCAACAGCAGCCGTCCCTCTCGGATCCGGTGATTGTGTTCAGTTGAACACAGGAAGTTCAGCTCGTCCAGCGAGGGTTGAATCTTCAGTCGATGGGGGAAAAAGTCCACGTGCACGGGGTTACCCTCTTTTAGTAAACTGGCTCACAGAGAAAGCAAAGCTTCCTCCAGTGCTGTTACAGTGGAAAGGCAATGTTGAATTTGTGCAGCCGCTTCTTAAAGGGGCGGTGACGTCACAGCTGTGTTGCCATGACTCCCGGTGGTGAGGGTTTGAGCTCCCTGCTGAGAGTTCTCACCTAGGTGCGAACTTGGCAAAGCATCAGGGGAGGTGGAGTCTGTGAGCAGCATTTTGGTGCTGCTCCTTTGTTTCAGGGGACAAAGGATAAAGGAAGCCTCATGGTCAGGCTTCAGGTTTTACATGTAGGCCTGCCTTTGTCTGACCCCAGGGTTGAGGCCCAACATTTACTTATCCTGATCTTTACCTCCCTATTGGTTTCCCCAACAAAACAAAGTCCATAGGCACATCTCAATAAATAACAGGGGTGTAATGGTTCTGAAACCAAGACCGAAACTGCAACACAAGCATCCACGGTCTCGAAACGCAGTTCAATCTTCCATGGTGTCGCAGTCCCCCCAAACCGCTGCCACCGCTGCACCTGTTGAGCTCTCATCAAGTTACTAATGTAACAAAAATGATTTGTTTCACTGTCAGAATTTGATCCATTCAGTCCAGTAACATTTGGAAAGTCTAGAAGGGCCGCATAATTTTATTATTATCCCCATCCAAGTTAACATAGAGCCAACCGGAAGTTAGCATGCTTGGCCAGCAGAAGTCTCTGGTGCGGATTACTGAATTGCCAGTAATGCTGTAACAATAAAATTAATAGCAAACAGAAGATCAGAAAACAAGGAGGCGTTGTACTAAAATAAGAGAATTAGAAATAAAGGCCTCTCTAATATAAGCCTTCTTCCAATAAAGGCCCAGTACCCTCTGCAGTTGAGGTAAATAAAGGCCCTGGCTACTATTAGAGGAAATATGATTTAAAAAAAAAAGAAAATTTAGGTCTGAACAGACCTGTGGATTTGGAGAGCTGTTACACCCCTAATAAATAAACATTTTCTGTTTTATATTATACTGAATTCGCCTGTGTGGGTGACAAAAATAAGATGTTCTGATGTGTTTGTCAAGGCCTTATTTACTGCTTTATTTCATACTGGAATAAAATAATTGTTAAATATTTAACTGAGTAAAGTACTAATGCGTTTTTGATACCTTCATTTTTTTGCATTAAATCATACTGGAATGTTTCTTGAAATTGATTGGATGTGGCACAGCCCTACCTAGAAAAATTTCCACCAGCCACCACTGTTCTTGTATCACTCTGATCCTATTTTAAGCTCTAAGCTTTAAGCTTTAAAATGTTCCAGATTCCAGATATAAGCTCTAATAAATTTCTTCTTCTCTTAATTTAGTGACCAGAAGACATTTCTCAGACGTACATTAGACTTAATTGATATCAAGGCCAGATAATACTGAGATCTAAGTAGAATGTTTCTCAAGTATATCTCAATTTCAACTCTAAGTTTTCTTCTCTTGATTTTTTGTATTTCTCAAAATGGTCATTCAGGAAAAATCTATAAGTGTTATGCCCCTGAAAAATGGGGAGAAATAGTCACAGGAGTGATAGGGTTATGTTTACTTAAATGAATTAGAAAATATATACACAATTTTTAAACAAACATACAGTTCCTAGAAGAACATGTTGGTTGCAGTAGAATACATACCCTATTTAAGTTATAACAATATACAGTATTTCTCTGAAACATAATTCTCATTGTCTATACTGTAACTGACAAACAACAAGTAGCTATGGCTCAGTAAATTCTCACAAAATTTACTAAAATTACTAAATAAACAATATATAAACAACTGCAAAATACATTTACATACTGTATGTGTACATGTGGATTCACAAAATGGCGAACACACTCGGCACAGTTATGGGTTAAACTCTGCTAACAAGCGGGGGCTTCGCTCACACACACACTTTCCATACTTGGCAAAACTTTACTCATAATGTTACATAAACACTCCCGCCACTCTAAACATATTTGAAAATTGTTACAACTACTTTAACAGTGTGAAATACTGACAACATAAATTGTCAGTATTGCATTGTCAGGGAGAAATAATCATGAGAGTGATAGGGTGATGTTTCCTCAGTAAGAGCATGTACTCGGATGAGGAAAATACTGCGATTTCCCCCTCAGTATGTGGACGGAGACAAAAGCAATAGATCTCAGGCTAGCACATTAAGACTAGATCACTGATAATACTATTATAGCATAACTTTTAACATTAAAGAATGAAATAAACACTGAAATGAATTAAAGACTTTTTGCATTTTAACCCTTTTTAAGATGAGTAATATGAGTTTGAGAAGAGGCCAGCGAGAGGAAAAAGGGGAAATATGCAGAACTGGTGGAGGAATGCTACATGGTAAAACATACCAGCGGTGGATGGGACACTACGGGCAAAGCAGTTAATAATATTTTATCAACTGCTTATAAGTACTTATTGGCTTTTTACTCAAAACAGTTTTGTTGCACTTACAGTAATGAGGGTAGTTGTTGTCAACTCAAGTAAAACGTTATCATTCACTTTAATCCCCCCTTTAAACAAAATTTCAAATAACTTAAGACTGAGCCAGCTCCTTAAATTGATCAATGCTGTTGCTCCATATTTCTCCTAAAGGTTGGAGAAATAGTTCAGAATTCAATACAATCAAAAAAAAAAGATATGATGCAGAAGACACAGAAAAGACAATTGTGAGCAGCACAGTTTTCCTCTGGGTGTGGATCACATGCATTGCACACACACATGCACAAACAGACACACGCACTTGCATATACCAACATCAAATCACCACAGCATCCAAAATTTACATCCCCTCGTTCTCTGACTCTTTGTCCTTGTTCTTTTTAATTGTCTTGTATTAATTGATTTGTTTTCCTCCCTTACCAGTGATTACTGGCAGTATTGTACTTCCATAATGCTGGGGGACTCACAAGAGAGTTTATTTTTACCTTTATTTATCCATTGAAGTTTATCTGGGAGCAATGCTCATACAGTTACAGACATTCCCACCTGGGAGCTACCCAGCACAACCACAGTCTGTTCTGCTAGCCTATGAGCAGCTCCACTGGAGCAACTGTGGGTTGAGTGCCTTGTTCATGGGCACCTCAATTATATCCTTTATAAAGCTCAAAGTGAAGGGATACATGTCAGCATGTGTTTCTTTGTGGGCATATGTGTATAGACAGACAGACTGAATCTCCCACATGATGAGTACCAATCCACTGATTCAGTCTGTCAGGAATTTAAGAATGTTTCATCCAAATATAACAGTAGATACTGTATTGGCCTGAATATAAGACAATATTTTATTCTGGAAATTACGTTTTAAAAAGTCAGGGTCATCTTATATTCATGGACTGGACAATTATGTGTTCACAACATCTTTTTTAATGGAGAAAGTACCAGTGTGAAACTGACTCACACACACACACACACATTATATATATATATATATATATATATATATATATTTATACACACACATATACATATATGTGTGTATATATTGACCAAAAAATATCTGACAGCCAGCGTGCTGTCTGTCTCTATGGTGTGCAGCAGTCCTCTAAGGTCCAGCATGCTACTGCATTTAAAACGCAGAGTACAATGAGTCAACAAGCACCAGCTGTGCCAATCAACTCACCTGGCACTGCTCTCATGAGCCATCTCCACACCTCTCTCTCCTGCAGCTGAACACAAACCAACCCACCTCCACAGTAATAAATATGTAAATATGTAATATGTGAACATTTTATTCCAGGGTAAAAACTTGCAAACAGAGTCAGAAGTAGTACTAGTAAGCTGAGACAACAGTGGTAGTGCATATAAATAGTAGTACTGAAAACAGAAGAAACTGATTCAAAAGAATACAACAATGAAGCTGTATTATAACAAGCAGATGATAAAATATAGTAAAAGATAAGATATAAGGACATAAGGAGAGAAAAATATATACAAATATATCCAAGTACAGTAAAGACCTCAGTGAGTTTTGAACAAGTGCTTGTCAGAATAACATAATCTGAAACCTTTTTGGCGATGATGAGTATTTCACCCCAACTTAAGACCAGGAGTCAAGAGACTGAATGAACACCAGAAACAGACAATATCAGCTGTCTGTGAACACCAGACCACCAGACAATCAACCAGGAGTCAGTGGACGACTGGAGAAAGACTAAGAAGGACATTCATATCTGACAGCAGAGACCATCTTTGAATATAGACAGGAGTTACCATTTCCCCCTGTATTATACTACCTGATGTCATGCCATAGTTAAGTCACATGATGACAACTGAACCATCTACATGACAACTGAGCAAAGTCCATACGCCAAAGGCTACAATGTGATTGAAAACTTCAGTTCACCTTGTGCTGTGATTTTTTGCTTCACACATCTTCTGTCACTTTTCATGTGCAACACAATGCATGCCTATGTGGAGAGATGTCTGAAGGTGTGCACTGTTATCCCCATTTGTACAATTAATCACATCAAAACTACAAAGATACACAAAAGACAAAGAGTTGTTGGAAAGAGATCATGGAGGCAGAGGGATGCAGCCAGGAGGAGGCTATGACAGCAGACTTTCCATCTGGCCTTCTAGTGTGGACACAACTAGAGCCCCTTTTGACTAGATGTTGTACAAACTACTTTGTTTAAAGCATGTAGAAAGCATAATAGTGAAAGCAGTTACAGTACTTGTACAATGAAGGACCACTAACAGCAGCAGCCACAGTATCAGTGGCAGCAGTTCCAGTTTAGCAGTGCTGACTCAGTGGGGGCTTTGGTCTTGTCAGTTTTCATCAGAGTTCACAGAAAACAGATTATAATGGGTACAGATAAAAATATGAACACATGTTCTTGATCTCGTGATGACACTGATTTTCTGCAAAGGCTGAGGTCCTATGTAGTAACACATAACCATTATAAATATGATGTATACATGACCTCTAGACTCCTAGGGAGAGCAATATTTTTTTTCTCAATATTTTTAGATTTAATACATGTCAGACAGCAGTGTTTTCCCTCTCTGGGTGATCTCTGCATGAAGGAAATTTATTTTAGCGAGAAATTCTGTGTCTGGCATGCTTGCTGTGCTTTGTTCAACCTGGGATGTCTCATAGATGACATACAATAATCTCCCTGAAACACTCCTCATGTGGAATGTGCTCTCTGTGTGTAGTTTGGATCCCTGCTTGACAACATGATGTAGAATGCCACAGTACTGCCAGAAATAAGACTTTAAAATGAAAGCAGCTTTTTAAGGTTAGTTGCACACTGTTTATCATAGAGTTGCACTCCAATAGGCAAAGCACAGTGAGTCACCATTTGGGTGGTACAAACACAAGATCCTCTGCAGGGAATAATAAGAGCTGCAAATGGAGCTGGGTACTCTAGAAACTGTTCATTTTTACAGTCTTTCACATCATATATAGAGTTTCCAGAGTAAATAAGTAAGTAAAATGCAATTTAGAACAGGCATCCCAAAGTGCTTCACAAAAAAAGAATGAAAGGAAAAACAAACAAACAAAAAATCAGATTCAATATAATAATAAATAAAATAGATAAAAATAGATAAAAAGAACACTACTTAAAGGCAAGTCTTAAACGGTGGGTTATGAGTTTAAATGTTCAAAAGCAGTCTCCTTTAGTTTTGAGTCTGGAGTGAGGAACAACCAACAAACCTTGATCAGAGGACCTTAGAGACCTACTGGTAGTGTAAGATTGCAGTAGATCGCTATTGTAGGCAGCTGTATGACACTGCAGCGCTCTATAGGTAATCACAAGAATCTTGACTTGGATTCAGAATGTGATGGGAAGCCAGTATAAAGAGATCAGGATTGGAGTTACATGACATGGTCAAGAGCTTGGCAGCCACATTCTGGACCACACAATCCAGAGACATTTGCTGATACAAGTGAAGAGGAAATTACAATAGTGTAGGCCTGAGACACAATAGGCCTAAGTTTATCACTCAGCTGGAAAAAAAACAGGATCAAATCAAACACTTCAAAGTCAAGACACCAAGATTTATGACTGAGGATTTAACAAATGAAGGGAAGGAACCAAGGCATTCCTGCACCTTAAGGACAAGGCCGTCAAGGGCATGAATAAGGATCTCTGTTTTATCAGCATTAAGCTGTAGGAAATGATCAGTTATCCAATTTTTAATAGCATTTAGACAGATGTAAAATAGACATGTCATATTTTGATGGTTAAAAGAGATGTACAATTGAGTACCATCTGCATAGCAGTGATAAGAAATACCTGTAAAACAACTTATTATGCGTACATACAAGACAAACAAGATAGGATCCAGGACAGAACCTTGGGGCACACCACACAACTGAGGTGTGCATATGAGGAGGCATAGTTACCAACAGCAACTAAAAACCTCCTGTCAGAGAGATAGGAGAAGAACCTCTCAGGGCTGAGCCTTAATCTGTCAATTGGGACTACTGTAGTCCACAAAAGCTGCACTGAGATCTAATGTTACCACAACAGAGCATTCTCCAGCATCACTGTGCATTAGTATGTCAAACGAGAGTCAAAGAGTAGTAGTGTTGTACAGAAATGACACTATTAACACATTTTGGCTTCCAGATGTGTACTGCAGCTTTGCACATTTGAAGCCACAGATTTTTGTAGCAGAATATCTGTCAATTTTGAAAGGTCTGAGAGAGGTCATAACATAGCAGAAATGTAGTCAGCAATCTGTACTCCTTGATAACTTTGTATAGCATCTTTCATACAAGAAATGTAGCTCACAACGACAAAAGAAATTACATGCCCCAAGTGCTTTAACATGAAAAGGACATAAAAAGAACATAAAAGTATGTAAAAAACAATGTAACATAAGATCGAAAATAAAACCCACCTGATAACATTAATAAAAGTAAGATCAAATTAAAGCTGCAAGCAGCGATGATCGGGCCCTTGCACCTTCGTGCATGTCGTGTTGCGCCACAGTCGAAGGGTTTTATTGGAGTCTTATCGGACATTGCAGGAAGATACGAGATAAATATCACTTCCTGTGTCCACTATGTGGCCCTAGAGAACAAACACTAATTAAAGCTGCAAGCAGCAATGATTGGGCCGTCGCAGCTTCGTGCACGTTGGTTAGCACTGCAGTTGAAGTGCTTTTATTGCAGTGCTTTTATTATTGCACATCTGGACATGATACAGGTGCCCACCAAATTTCGTTAATCTACGTCAATTCTGAAGGAGGGGCTTTGAATTTGAAATTTTCTAGGTGGCACTATCGAGCCATTTTGCCACGCCCATGCCCAAGACCCATAACATATTACATTTTTCACTACTTCTGATGCACATGCATCAGGACTTTTTGAGCATGTTTAGGCCATGAAAAATGCTATTCTTTGGGGAGAATAATAATAATAATAATAATAATAATAATAATAATGATAATGATAATAAGAAGAAGAATTCCTTCAGATACTATAGGGCCTTCACACTGCTAGGTGCTTGGGCCCTAATTAAAGCTGCAAGCAGCGATTATTGGGCCCTCGCACCTTTGCGCACGTTGAGGAGTGCCGCAGTCGAAGTGCTTTTATTGCGGGTATGCAGATGTGTTCAGTAGCTGGGCTCTTATCGAACGTTGCACGAACAAGTTAAATATCACTTCCTGTGTCCAATATGTGGCACTAGAGAACACCCGCTAATTATACGTCATGTTGCTGTATATTATGTGTAGATGACACCATATAAATTCCATGTAAATTGGATGATGTTTGTCACATAAGGCTGACAAAAATTACAAATTGAATTCAAAATGGCCGACTTCCTGTTGGATTTAGGGTATAGCTCCAAGAGGCTTTTTTCTGCATCTGGACATGATACACGTGCCTACCAAATTTCGTTCATCTACATCAAATTTGAAGGTGGGGGCTTTTAATTTGAAATTTTCTAGAAGGCGCTATCGAGTCATTTTGGAGCACCCAAGCCAAAGACCCATATCCGACCTCAAAAATACCAGAAGTAATTAGGGGGCACTATAGAGCTGCTGTGCCATGCCCAAGCTCATTTGTGATATCAAATCGAAGTACTTACTAATTAGAAAAAGTGTGCAAAGTTTTGTGAGTTTTTGCGCATCCCAAAGACCTCAAATATGTGTTCGTGAAATGAAAATTGACGCACAAAATCTAAAATGGCTGACTTCCTGTTGGATGAAAAAATTGCTCAGGCCCTAATTAAAGCTGAAAGCAGCGATAATCGAGCCCTCGCACCTTCACGCAACTCGGGGCACCCTGCAGTCAAAAGGCTTTTATTGCGGGCATGTAGAAGTATTCAGGCCTGGACTCTTATCAGACTTTGCACAGAGGAGTTAAATATCACTTCCTGTGTCCACTATCTGGCACTAGAGAACACCCACTAATTATATGTCATGTCACTGTATATCAAGTGTAGACCACACCTTATAAATTTCATGTCAATCAGATGATGTTTGTCATATAGGGCTGACTTCCTGTTGTCAGTAGGTTTTGCTATGACTATGACTCAATATTGACATGTAGATGTGTTCAGGCCGGGGCTCTTATCAAGCATGAGAAATTCGGTGCAGGTTGGACAATGTACAGTACATTCAAATTACAACTTCCTGTGTCACGGCGAAACATCAACATTCACCGCATCGCCACGGCAACAGCATTCAATAAAAACTCAAGGTTTTGATCATTTTCATTGCAAAGGTCTTTAGATGACACTGACCAAATTTGAAGTTGGTCTAGTTCAAAATGGCAGACTTCCTGTTGGATTTAGGGTATGGCCTCAGGAGGCTTTTTTGTGTATCCGGACATGTTATATGCGCCTACCAAATTTCGTTCATCTACATGAAATTGAAAGGAGGGGCTTCAAATTTTAAATCTGGTGGTGCTATTGAATCATTGTTATTGCAATTCTTTGGGGAGAATAATAGTAGTAATACTACTACTACTACTACTACTAATAATAATAATAATAATAATTCATTCAATTAAAGCTGCAAGCAGCGATGATCAGGCCCTCGCACCTTTGTGCACGTTGGGGAGTGCCGCAGTCAAAGTGCTTTTATTGCGGGCATGCAGATGTGTTCAGTACCAGGCTGTTATCAAACGTTGCACAAACAAGTTAAATATCACTTCCTATGTCCACTATGTGGCATTAGAGAACGCCCACTAAATATACGTCATGTTGCTGCATATCATGTGTAGACCACACCATGTAAATTCCATGTAAATCGAATGATTGTCATATAAGGCTGACTTCCTGTTGTCAGTAGGTGGCGCTGTGACATGATATTGTATATTGACACATAGATGTGTTCAGATGAGGACCCTTATCAAGCATGAGAAATTTGGGGAAGATTGGACAATGTACATTTGAGTTTCAACTTCCTGTGTCATGGTGAAATTCGTGGCATCGCCACATCAAGGGCGTTCAATGAAAGCTCAAGATTTTGAAATGCCTGGAAATGGCAAAAAAGTTTGCAAAAATCGCAAAGTAAATTCAAAATGGCTGACTTTCCCATAGATTTAGGGTAGGGCTCCAAGAGGCTTTTTTGTGCGTCTGGACATGTTACATGTGCCTACCAAATTTCATTCATCTACAACAAATTGAAAGGAGGGGCTTTTCTAAGGGTAATGCTGCAAGAAGTGCACTGCCCCACACTGCAAAAATATCTGTTGAAAAGCAGTCTTTCATTATATTATATTCCAAGTTTGTTGTGTCCTTACTTTAGTAGTCTGCAGTCAAATGTTAACTGGTAAAGTTAGCAAGGTGTAGGATCTCTGTCTGAAATTTTGCACTGAACAAAAACAGACAAGAACACAAGCACTCCATTTGTCCATAATCAGAGGCATCGGTTGAGACCACTATCAGTTTATTTGGATTGAACAGTGTCACTACAGAGCTGTTGACAACCATGCTTTTGATTTGTTCAAAACTCCCTTGTCTGCATCATTCCAGTAGAATGCAGTGTTCTCCGCAACAGAGCCTTCATAGGTTCCACAATGCTGGCATAGTTAGACGTAAACTTGCTGTACCATGCGCTTAGGCTGGGGAATGAGCACAGAGAAGCTGCATCAGCAGGGGCAGGGGGCATTCAGGATTGCTGTGACATGGGCATCATTTGGCTCCAAGCCTTCAGGTGAGAGTCTGTAGCCCAGGAAGTCCAGTGTAGTCTGACAGAAAAGACACATTTAGCTTCAGACCTGCGTCATGGATGCGGTGCAGAACAGCCTTCAGATTAATGTCATGATTGGTCTGTGAGGATCCATAGATGATGACATCATCCAGGTAACACTGTATGCCTTACAATCCACAGAGGATTTTTGTCAACACTTTTTGAAATGCAGCTTAGTCCATAAGATACTCTGCAGTACCTGTACAGTCCTTCATGTGTGATGAAAGCAGTAAGCCCCATGCTCTCCTCATGCAATTCCAGTTGATGGAAGGCACTGTGGTATAATTTCTAAAAGACCTGTGATGTGCTGAAGGGAACAAAATTGCATTGCAGAATGATTTAATGTGATATTGCATGTTGAGCCTTAAGTAAGGTTAAAATACTGCTATAAAACACTTAATCACACAAGATGTGTGATCAAGTGTGAAGACACATATTATGCAGATGGCATAATATGGACAAGAGGACATGTCTGGACAAAGCTCCAGACATGCCTAGGCAGAACCTGGTCTGCTGAAACTTGTGTCAGGAGAAGTGACCAAACAAGGATCGAAAATAAGTTCTAATAGTGTAATTAGTCACAAATAAGGGGTTGGCCATAGGCGTGACTTTTGAAGGCCTAAGAGTATAAAAGACAAAACAGAAACCACAGCAGACCAGAGTCATCTCAGATACACTTTGTGTGTTGTGATATGCTCTCCTTTTCTTGCCTGGCAATAAAAGAACACCTTTTGCTGCTCTGAACTCTGACTCCTGAGGATTTTTTTGGACACCAAAGAGAAGTTTTTCCTGATTTGGTTTTGTGATATTTTAAACTTCTTCAAACTGAGACCCAAAGAATCTGAACCAACAGCACTTTTCAGGTCCAAAGTGGAATACATTACAGTTTCACACAGTTCTGACAGCAAGTCTTCAATCAGTGGTAAGGGATGACTGTCAGGAACCACTGCCTTGATATTTCTGTTTCTTCTATTGGTGACAACAATGGGGCACACCCATTCAGATTAATGTATTTTTTCAATGATTCCCTGCTCTTTCAGTTCAGTCAGTTCTTTGGAGACATTTCACAATGAGAGCGGCAAGCGGCAAAGCTTTTGTTGTACAGGTTTCACTTCTGGATGGAGTTTTTAGCATGCCCAATCTCCTTTTCCATTTTGTGACCCATGGATGAGGGTGGAGGTTCTGGTTGAGAGATCACTGCACACTCCATTGTAGGTTCAGGTGGAGGTTCCACCAACTGTCCTCTTTTGACCTTGATGTCAAGGGTTTTACACAGGTCCAACCCAATCAGAGGTGTACCAGACTTGATGACGCTGAAAAATCCAGTGGCAGTCCTCTTTTGGTAAGTAATTGTGGCTTCAAGACGTCCAAGTACTCACAGCGTATATTTTTAGTACATCAGCAGCTGTACTGTAGGCAGACTTAGTTTGCTTGTTTTGAAGTGTTTCATTTATACTTTTTTTGGAGTTATTGAAGCACCAGATCCTCTGTCAACTAGCATATTAGTGTTATAGCTCTGAGAATGTGTGAGTTTCCCTTCAGCTGACTTCCTGCCAACACAGCACAGTCACCTTCACTGATTTAGAAGACGATTTGTATACTCTTTGTGAATTTTTGACTACCTGACATCTTATTTCCTTGTCTGTACATTGCATTAAAGCCTGTGTAAAGCAATAATAAACACACCACCACCATGGTTTTTCACACCACAGAAAAATGTGTTATTAACCACCCAGCCAAATTTGGCTGATTAAAAAAATCTCCAAGTATAGAAAATTTCAGTTTTAAAAATCATGGAAAAACAAGCAGTATTCTCTGCTCTGAAATGCTGGGGGCATGTCCACTGAAGGCACTGAAACCGTGCCCCCAACTGAACAGCCTCTGAGCCTCTGAACTTAACATGCCGAACTCCCTTGAAAATATACAATTTAAAATAGGCCTTATTTGTAGATATAGGACAAGCAACACGGATGTACTTCAAAAATAAAGCAACGTTAGGAGCCACTGTTTAATTCGGCACCTATTTTGTAGGTAAATATGGACTTATTTTAGTAAAAATGTAACATTAAATGAGTAGTTAACAAGCAATCTATCACCAATCATCTGGCCAGCTATGCCGACTGGAAGAGAGGATAAACAAACAGAGGAAGAGAGGAGTGCTAACGGCTAAGGTAAGGCTAACTCCTCATCAGCTATCTCTACCCAGCATTTTCCTCACCAATGTATGGTCTCTGGTGAACAAAATGGATGAACTGTGAGTGTGGATCACCACTCATAAAAGAATTATGGACTGTAACTTGATGATATTTATGGAAACATGGCCTAACAGCAGCGTCCCCAATAGCACCATTGAGCTACCGGCCTGCTACATCCTCAGGGCGGATACAATAGTTAATGACTCTGGTAAAACCAGAGAGGTGTGGGGGACTGTGTATTTATATTAAAGTCTGGTGCACGGACAATGCCACTATCAAGAGGCACTGCTCTGCTAACCTAGAATATCTCACAGTTAAATGTACAACTTTCTATCTGCCCAGAGAGTTTACATCTACTGTTGTGACTGCAGCATACATCGGGATGCTAACGCTAAACTTGCAATGAAAGTATTGCAAGCTGCTATTAGCAGACAACAGACTACACACACAGCCGATGCCAAGGTGCTCTAGTTCTCATATAGTGTTGGGGAGATGGGAGGGCTACGCAACTACATCGCGGTATAGCTGTTTTAGGCACGCCCAACAAAACCGGGAACATAGAAATGGTGAAAAACAGTTTAACGATCTAACTCCACAATTTAGTACTACATAGTTCTGAGTCTTTTCACATGTTTTCAGCAATTATTTTCTAACATGTATAATGTGTTTCAAAAGAAATCTGATTTTCCTTTACAAGGACTTTAACATGTTTCGTTTCACCACTTGTGAACATTTTTTGCAGTTTCAATGCTTCTGGCTAAGATGAGAGTTTTATCTTAAGAGTTGACTCTGGTTCTAGCAACAGTCTTTCATGAATGCCAGGCATGCATGTTTTGTCACGATTTGATCATGTAGCATTTCATTTTCCATGATAAAGAAGCTGCATATCTTAACATCTTGACATACTTACTGCCAAATAGCAATCAATTGACTCACCTACAACTTGAGCGAGCTGCCGAAAATAGGACCTCTCTGTGACGTTGACTTGAATGAAGAAGGTACTCAAAGCCAGCAAGCATCCATCTTGAGCATCAGCAGAAAGCTGCAAAGTATTGTATATTCTTTGTCCCTCTGTTCCCAAACACAGAATTACAAGAGCTCTTTTCCTCTTTGCAGAAAATCCATCGCCTCCAATAGCTAGTAGTAGCAACATTTTTCAAGTGTCAAATGTTATTTTCAGATCTCCTGGGCATTCCAGGAAAGCAGGAGGAGGTTGCAATGTCAGTAAAGCTGTCTTCTTTTCACTTCTTTATCCTCGTTGCCACTTGTTATGGTTGTGCTTTGTAATTACCACCAACATGAATGTGTTTCAACAAGGGACCTCCATCTTCACTCTCCACAACACACACACACACACACACACACACACCTCTTCCTTTCCCCTCTTATCCTCACCACTACTCCACTTGCTTGACCAACCGCACCTTCTAGCAGCAGGGCACTGTAACCAGGCCACAATATCTACATGCAAATGCAGTGCAACACAATCCAAACACAAATAGTATAATTGTTACTGTGTTACTGTACTGTACTTTTTTGCAGTAGTGGGATTATTACTGTGATTTCTACATCATCATGTTGATTACTGTGTTTTCAGGCCTAATACACGGTACTATACTGTAAAAAATATTCACAGTAATTAACTGTGCAGAAACACAGCAAATCATAGAATCATGTGAGGTCCATATGTGGCAAAGGTGAGCCTGGGCACTCCTAGTTCCCCACCTGAGCTAACCAGGCCCACTCCTGAACCTCACCCTGCAGCCCGCTAACTATCTTCACCAACCCCCCCTGCAATTAATGCACAACAACAACACTGTGCTGCTCCCCAGAACTCCCAGAAGAGTGTGGACATTCAGCTCTGCCCCTTTCAACACTCAACAGTCTTATTAGGGCACAGGTGTAGTCACACATTCCAATGGAATCACGGTGATCTGTGCAAATTTTTCACATCAAGTTCAACTTTTGTGAACTTTGACCCATGATTTTGTGCCGTTGACCAATAGGAAGCCATATTGACAGTACTGACCTTTAAGGGGATGGAAAGCTAAAAAAGTCTAAAATGGCAGAATCTATCATAGTTTATTACTGTACATATGTTGCACCATTGACTTTTATTGAGCTTCCTCTGTCAGACTGAAAACTGCTCAACAAAAGAGACATGGTTTGCAGACAATTATGAGACAGGAGTTGATTTGTTGTATTGTACCCTTAGCAACCGAGATAAGCTACAAAGTTTGCTAATTGACTGTGTGTTATGGACACACTGGAGGGACCCAAACGCAGGACATAGAGAGGGATGTGTGGTAAAAAAAAAGTGTTTTTATTGTAGGGGAGGATCTGGATGAGAGGCTGATGGCAGGGAATGGGGATCCAGCGACAGCAGGGTTGAATGAAGGTAATTGAGGAGTGTGGCTGGCATGAGAAGGAGGGAATGAGGGGCAGTGTTGCAGGCAGAGATATCTTGGAGGCTTGGAAGTTGTTGATAGGCAGGCGATTGATGATCCTGGGACACAAGAGAACCAAGTCAGCATGCGAGACACAAGGAAACTGAATCACTAGGAATAAAAAAATTAGTTGGCCTTGAATTGTAGCTACCACTGTGGTTTAAACAACAATCTGAAAAAAGAGTGGGTGAAGAGCCGGGGTAGATATACTGCAAGTTGATGAACTGATGAGAGGAGGTGAGCCAATTGCAGACAGGTGTGCAAGATGAGCAGAGCCTGGAGCCAGGGGAACGAGGAAGGCGAACCACGCCCATTCCAACACACACACAAACAAAACATAACACAGAGTGAGACAGACGGGAGCACTGGGAACACAGGGAAGGGGAAACAAGGAAACACTAGGGAATCTTCTGGTACCATAACACTGTATGCAAGCTGGAAGAGCATTATTAACTCTCTTCAAGAGACTTTTATGAAGACACAGCCTCCATCTTAACATCTCTCTGTTTCTCTCTCTCTCTCTCTGTGCTCTCACTTCCTCCCTCAGAATTCAGCTCATCATTATTGAGCTTAAAACACAGCTTTGTGGCTGATTAGACTGATCCAGGGCCAGTTGCCTTAAAACATTTCACATCATTTGCTGACACAAAGACACAAACCATGCATCCACTAGTTTCATGTGGTCTTTAGAATGCTCCACTGCCAAACAACCATCTGTTAATGTGATATGAAATGAAATTATCCTTTCATTTTGGAATAATGCACTTCTCATGTTCATACTAATGTTCATCAGTGTAGGCCAGGGCCACACACAGTACAGCCCACTTGCCAAATCTGATGTTCCAGTATATTTTTAAAATCATTTTCCTCCAGTTGGTTGCAATAAATGATGAAATGTTAAAAACAGAAATCTTTCAGTTTGATGTACCAACTTGCAAACTGATGTAGAGCAAATATGCAACCAGAATTATTGGATGATTCCACACCTCACAATTAATGTTCATTGCCAACATTCAGCACCAGAGCAGGAAGCTGTGTGTCGTTTATGTAGTAAGATGGGAAAAAGGCTGTAGAAGTTGGGGTGGTAGATGGGCGTGTTGCTCATCTGACTTTCATGCAGGGGACCAGAGTTCATGTCCTGTCATAAACCTACAAATAATGTTTGCAGGTTTTTAATAACTGTAACCACCAGTAGTGGAAAATAACTAAGTACATTTACTGAGGTACTGTTCTTGAGTAATTCCATTTTGTGCTACTTTATATTTCTATTTCACTACATTTCAGGGAAATATTGTACTTTCTGCTCCACACTACATTTCAGTCAGCCAACTCACATGGAGTAGATTATTATTTAAATGTAGAATATGTACAGCATTAGTATTAGCACAGTGTTTGGCGTTTAGGCTCTGACCTTGTTGCTCCCCACAAAGAAACATTGATCTCACACAGCAGGGAGTGGGGAGCGACGAAGCTAACTTCCCCCCTAGAGGAAGATAGACTCAGAGCCTACAGGTGGACGCTGGGATGGAGGTGGGGCTTTGAAACGCTATATGAATGACAGCAGCAGCAGCAAATGGCAGCAAGCAAGCATGTGAGTGGTGTGGCAGCAGGCATGCAGCAAAGTGTGAGCACTGACAGCAGCAGCATGAGTTGAACTACCTGATCTAGCTTGCAGGTGTTCCTTCATTTATTTCACAGCTTTATTGTAGAAAACAAGAAAGCAGAAAATCTGGGGCTTTATAGACACAACACTGTCTTCTAGAAATTATGTTCATATATGACTACAACAGCAAATAGTACATTTTGCTAGAAACGTACTGCTGGCTGAATAATGTTTTCTCTCAGTATAATGAGAATGTATTTGGCAAGTTGTAAAAATGTTTATACTGATGTTTATACTATGAGTGAAATGTTCAGAGACATATCTACCATGTCTTTAATTAACTTGAATCAAAGTGCTTTTGTTGTCTAAACATGAACACACACAGGACTCAGGATGTGAACCCAGGTCTCTGGGTCTCAGTCCTGCATCTTGTATGCCCGCCATCCATCCCGACCTCCTGTCTCCAACTTGATAGCGATATATAAATGTAGCTTCATTCAAATGAAAAAACGGTGCCTGTGAACATAATCCAGGCAGCGGTTACATTTGGCAACGCAACTTGAATGGGAAAACAATTTAGTTGTGCATAAACTTAAATTCTAGAAGACAGGGTTGCACATAATTTTTCAATTCCAAAGTTCTTGTCTAATGATAGGGTTGCATTTTGTACTGACATTCATGTTCCCCTTAGGATTACTTGTAATTACGTTTGTAAACCCCTGACATTTCATCTAGTGCCATCATTAGGTCAAATTTTTGTGTTGTCCACAACTTTGGTTTATGACAAAATACCTGCAAAACTAATGACATTCCCATTCCATTCAGCTGTAGTTTGTGTTTAGTGCTAATAAACAAGTGGTAGCATGCTAATATATTAAGCTTATATGTTGAACATGGTAAACTCTCTCTCTAAACTCTATTAGCTACCTGCTAAAAATCTACATGCTAACTTTGTCATTGAGTTTGTCATGCTAACTTTTTCAGCCTGCTGATGTTAGCATTTAGCAAGTACAGCCTCACAGAGCTGCTAGCATGGCTGTAGACTTTTAGTCTTGTTCATACTGTCAACCAAACCCAAAACCAAAGAAAAACAAGCACCAACACCAACAATGTGTTAGCCCTTGTCTCATTACTTTCTTCTTCCTCTACCCTGTCCTGTGGCCCATTGCTTCCAACTGAAGACATAAATCTTTAAAAATGCCTCACATATATATTGTTTGTTTTAAAAAAATGATCAGTTATTTCCAAAAACAGCTGGACACTGTCATTTTTCTCCAATGGCCCTCTAAAAGGAGAAAATAGCACATTTGCTGGGAACTATTTTCAGCGGAGGATGAATCCACATTTTGTGCTCTAGTGAGTATTTTCTGGCAGCAGGACGGTGTGTGTGGGATTGAGTCAAAATAAACTACAGCATGTGTGTTCATTGTAATGAAGGAATATGTCACACTGCAGTGCAGTGTGGCTCACTGATGTGCTTTTATTAGTTTTTTGACAACAACAAAGCTCTATGGCACAGAAGATTAAGATATATCAGACTATGGATACACACACAATACTTTGATGGTCATTGTTGTTAGGCTCTACATACAGGATTTGTTGACAATAAGAAAATATAGAATATCATTCAGACTTATCCTTTGAACTGCCAGAAAGTCTTTATACTTTGTAGCTTTATGGCGGAACAAAAGGTGTCCATACAGCAAGTGAGCTGAAAACAAGCCATACTGTTGTAGAGTGCTGATGCAGAGCTCTGAGTGCTATGTAATCTCAGAGACTCTCCTCTTCAGACAGTCACTGACATTATGAGATGGACTCAGGAGGTGGTTAAGTAGGGACTACCTTTTTCGACGCTCTGCTCATTTTTTCCCCTCTAGACAGAAGGAGGAGGAGTGGGTAGAGAATGAGGGTCTCTCTCTCGCTCTCTCTCGCTCTCTCTCTCTCTCCTGCTGCTGCTCTGGGGGTTTCAAGGATTACAGATCCCAGACACTGACAGTCTGAGGAAAACCTCCTGAATATCTGCACAAAGGAACAGCAGAGGTAACGGGTCAACCTAGTCTCACGGCAATTCGTGACATAGTCACAAAATTTAATCTATTGATTTTCACAAAATTTCAATTTTTTGCATGCCACTCAGCACAACTTTCAAACTAATGTAATTCAATAGGAAGTTTGTGCCAGCAGCATGTTTTTCTGGACTCGGGAGCACAGAAGCTGTATTGTTTTTTTTTCTCAGTTGTAATTCATCTTTAATCTGTAACTGCTATATTACTCACCATTTAATCACAAGATTTTATCCTTGTTTTTATTTCTTTATCAGTCCCATGCCGGGAAGTATTTTCCTCACTGCCAATTTGAATGATATCATCCACAATTCTCCACACAAAAACACAAAAGTGTCCTTGATAACTTGCCAATACGGTGGGTTAGTGTTATGGCCATCGGTTTTAATTATTTCATCTTCAATTGTGAGAAATCAAGTTTCATGTTTTTGTGAGTTTTGGACGATAGCGGAAGCTGCTACATTAGCCTACCCATGATCCTCAGCAGCTGTTGCTATGGTATACATATGATAATTAAAGGATGTGCTGTGCTCAGGTGTTTCTATTAGGAAGAGCAGTACCAGTGTATCTGATCAAAGCAGCTATTGTTTTGATGTTAACCATAGTAGTGCGATTGTTGCCCAGCTCATTTGTTGATACAACACCTAATTTTACTGTAGATGACAGTTACTGAACATTGCTCTAATATTCACCCTTTCAGTACCTGGTCCTTTTGTTTGTCTTGTGTTGAATAGGTTAACTGAAACCCCTATGCACTTTGTTACATAAATGTGATGGCAGTTTTACATCAGTCTCATGTCTAAATAAGCTTCCGAGCAGTGTTGGGAAGGTTACTTTTGAAATGTAATAGGTTACAGATTACCAGTAATAGGTTACAGATTACATTTATTAAAAATGTAATAAGTAATGTAACTATTTCAATTACTTCATCAAAATAATCTACATATTACATTTGATTAATTTTTGAACAATTGTTTTAAACTGGGAGATAAAGCTAATTTAAGTGCATACTGCCAAATGAATTGGGCCGGTCTAGACGTAACCCTCTGTCACACATAGTTCCCAGTAAATTACTGGGATAACCTTTCAGGCACCGCTAGTGATTTTTACTATTAACACATGCAGCTACATTCAGGAACATTTCCGTCTTGCGCCTTTTCACACATGCCATGGCAATGCCGGAATAGATGGCAAGAGACAGTCCAGCAGATGGCAGTCATGCAACACTTATGGATGCCAACTGCCATTAAACTCAACAGACAAAGAAGAAGAAGATGGGGCAAGGCCAGATGTACGTGTATGCGGCGGAAGACGTCTCTTATTATTCTCAGGAACAGGTGAGGAGCTGTTTTTGTCCGGTGCCAATGTTCTTGTAATGTATTTAAAGGTGCAGTGTGTAGAATATGCCACATCTAGCAAATGTGGCATCTAGTAGAACAGACTTGGCAGAAATGGAATGTAGTATTCATAAGTATGTTTTCGTTAGTGTATAATCCCATGAAATTAAGAATCGTGTTTTTGTTACCTTAGAATGAGCCCTTTATATCTACATAGAGAGCATGTCCTCTTCCACAGAGCCTTCCATATTGCGAACCCATGTTTCTATAGGATTATCAAATAATTTTGTGCCAACAAATGTCTTTTAACATCATAGGTGTCTATAGGCCCCCTTTTGCAGATGACACTTTCTATGATCAACTCACAGAAGTCTTGAAAGAGTGCAATCTCAACAAAGAATTATTACTTATGGGTGATTTTAATGTGAACTGGGAGGGTAAATCTAAGAGGAAAAAACTAAAAATTATCACAGAGAAATTCCAACTAGAACAACTAGTAAAAGGCCAAACTAGGATTGCAAAATGTTCCAGTACACAAATTGATCTGATATTTACTAACAAACCAGAAAGAATAACCAATCAGATCATAACCTAACCCTATGTATGAGAAAACTGACTAAAAATAGATTTTGGACCACAGCAATTAAGACAATGACTCTTCAATGCATACCCAGACCTAAGCAAGAAGAATTTGTCAGTGAAATTAACAGCTTGAACTGGGATGATGTACTGTCCTCTGATGATCTGGACTATGGATATGATACTTTTACTCACAGAATCAACTCTGTGGGAAAGATTTATTGTGAGGATACAGATAAAATCTAAAAATAAAAAAGAATTACTGTGGTTTAGTGAAAAATTGTGGAAACTAATGAAATCTAGAGATGCTGCACTAAGGAAGGCAATTAAAACTAGAAGAGACACTAACATGCTAATTTATCAAGGTTTAAGGAACAAAGTTATCCAAGAGCTAAGAGAAGCTAAATCTCTTTTTTATCTCAATATATTGAATGAGACAAAAGTAAATTGATCCTTTCTCACAAGGAAGGACCCAAAATTTTTAGGAGATTTTAAACTCAAAGTACAAGCAAAGTTAATTGAAGATCATCTTACTGTTGCTTCTGTCTGTATACGAGTTGGGAAAAAATTTTAACTCCCCCCATTCCTCGTCTAATTAACTTGTCTTTTAAACACAGCTCCTTTCCTGATGACTGGAAATGTGCCATTGTCACGCCTATTTTTAAATCTGGAGACTGCCTTGAAGCCAGTACCTACAGACCAATAAGTATACTGACAGTACTCAAAGGTTGCTGAGAAAGTTGTCATTAAACAACTGACAAAGTTTCTTAATACAAACAATTTTGGTCTACATCGTATGGAATTTGGCTTTAGAGCAAATCATTCCACTGAAACTGCTACCTTGCACTTAATATCCATTCGTCTGCCAGACGTAACTTGAGGTTGGTGCCCCTGTTTTCTGGGCCTGGAATGTGGAGGGCTCTCAGAGACAGATGTTCTGAGGCCTACAACAACAGGTTCTCAACGATCTTCAACAGGGCTGTGGATCGGACTCTGCCCTGCCTGTTGATGTAGGCAACAGTGGTGCAGTTGTCTGTTCTCACCAACACGTCTCCCCTGAACCAGAGTCACAAAGTGTTGGAGAACCAAGAGCACCACCTGAGGTTTGAGGAGATTGATGTGTCGGTTTTCCCCTGAAGGCCACACACCACCTATCGCTCTCCCCAGGCAGGTATAGTCTTTTAAGGTCAAGTGACTGAGATGCAAACACAAGGAAACACCAACAAGTCCACTTTAGTTACAAACACATTTATTACTAATGCTACAGCTACAAGTACAAATCACTACAACATTTTACAGAGAAGACACAAGAGGGAAAGGTAAACTGGTACACAAGGCTATGGCTTGTGAATTATTCAAATGCATGATGTAGAGTTATCTATTGTGTAGCTGGTATGAAAGACCTGATAAACAGATGAGATGACTGTTGCCTGAGAAGCAGCGAGTCAAATCAACAGAACAGCTTAATTCTGAATTGCCAATTAAAGTTACAAAATATGAAAGCACCAGGGTTGCTTGCTCCCTGGGGTGGCTTCTCATGGAGAATGGAGTCCGATGTGCCGGGGTGAGAAGCTGGAGTCTGGATCTTGTAATGATGAGTGAGTCGGCCGGTCTGGATTTGAAAAGTTGGAAGAGAGTTCCTAGTTTAGGCTCTCCTATTCTTGATCCTTAACTCATGACTCTAGATTTTGAGGTTTCACCTCCTATTCTTCTGAATCACATCTTCAGACTAGCAAAATGTGAGCTTTTAACCAGCATGGCAAAAAGGAAGAAGACAAAGACAAAAGCAAGAAAAAACCAGCAGCCAGCCTGGAAAGCCAGCCAGCAACCAGCAAAAAGCAGACTAGAGTCTCACATAAGACACTGTTTTAAAGTTTCAGTCTTCCCACCCAGAAGGTGCATCCTAGCCAATCCCAGGGGTTGCAGAGTTCTGGGGGAGCAGAGTCAGTCCCCTCCTGTTCATAGACAGGCAGGTTCAACTCCTGAATACAGTTACTCCATTAATCAAAGTACTTACAATGTAGCAATGGTACATTTTTCGGCTTAAAGGCAGTGGGATAAGTATAACTAAAGCACATAACAACACACATATGATATACACATATATCAACATACAAAATTAATTGTCCTTAGACAAGTCTACATTTTAGAGTTCTCGTGTGTGTGTCCACATGTTTGATTTGGAGTGTTCTGTTAAATGTGCAGCATGTCTTGTGCCTTATGCTGGTTTGTCCAGTGAACACTTGTTTGGTAAATTAAAAGTCAGAGTTCACAGTAAAACTAAAGTTGGTGCCAGGTCGTCCCTGTGTGTGACTGGCTCTTAGAGGTAAGTTACGATAACCAATAGTGGAGGTCATTTATCCAAATGGTACTATCAATTCACACTGGGGTGTGAATTGGTCTTCCCACCTTGCTTGCTCTTGTAGCTTGGAGGATCAAACATGGTTTGGGTCAGTGGTCTGGTTTGGTGACCATGCAGGAGGTGGTGGCTGCATCATGCTGCTCTCTGCGTGGTCCCGTCTGAGCCACTCGAAGCAGAAGAGATGTCCAGCGGCGGCAGCGATGAGGCTGGAACACGATGGGCAGTAACGAGCTTGCTGGAGCAGTGACTCCATCTGTGGAGAGGTAAGATCAGTTAGCAGATCACCGTCACTGAGGAGAGAAGGATGTGAGCGGCAGCAAGACACTACCTTATATACTGGGCGAGATATACATAATCCTGATTGGCTGGCTATGTACATGCAAATTTCAGTGGGCAATTGCGTACGTGTGATTGGTGGAGAGTATTACCCACAGAGTCCAGTAGAGGGTGGAGCCTGTGTGAGATAGAACATGATTGACAAATGTGTAATGTCATTTCAAAAGACTGCAAATCGACAGCAACACCGCTTTTATCCCTCTCGTTCCCTCTCCTCACTTTGGCTGGCTGGTTCCTCAAGTGAGGACAATTCTTTTAACTGACCTGCCAACCATGGGAAATTATTAACGTTAATAACGTTAGCCTAACGTTACATAATTTGCAAGATAGCTTGCTTGTTCACCAAGCATTTAAGTTGGCAAAGTAAACTTATATTGTCAGTGTGTCGCAGATTGTTAAATGTGACGTTTCATAGTACTGTATTCATAAGTATTATTGCAGCCAGCCAAGCCCGTAACTGTAATGACAGGAGCAGATCATGGCATGATGAAAAAAAGCGAGTGCATGTGCCACAGAAATAATGTTACCTAGAAAGTTACCGGGAGGTGTGTGTGTGTGTGTGTGTGTGTTTGTGTTGTACAGCTTTGCCTACTCTACCCCCCCATTGCAAATTAAGTACAATATGTAAGGAGGGATGTGATTACTTACACAGTTTGAACAGCCATGTTCATGTTCAGCCTGTATTGTTATTAGATCATCATACCATTAAGTAATAGCCAGTCTATAATGACAACAGTTGTATTAACCAGCTCTAATATATTTATTTCACCATAGCAACAAAAACGTCTGTTTAGGCTGGTTAAGGTTTTACAGCTACAATGTCATCATCTTTTCAAATGAGCTGAAAATCATATTTTCAACAATCAAATTGGCGTAAAGTTTGATTATTGTGGAGGTGTAAACAATAGAAACTATAAATGCAGCAGTAGTGGCAGGTTAATGAGTAGCCTAAGTGAAATTGTGTTCCTTGGTAAACAATGTTTAGGCAGGTGAAAGACAAATGGACAAACAGGCATAAATGACCAACAGTATTGTCTGCAGATATTTTTGTAAACAATCTGTTAATGGTATCAAGAATCAGTGCATCCCTCACTTTTTTGTCTGTTTGACTGCTGCATGCAGGGCTCAAAATTAACTTTTTTCTCAGTATAAACTGTCCCAGACTTAACAACCATGGTCCCAAATTGAAGTTCTTTTTTTTAATTTTACATAATAAATATAGTTTAATAACTTTGTTTCAGTAACTTGCATCACTTCATTGACTCACTCTGGTCCACCATGGAAGTTCTGAACACTTAATTCTATTTTAAACACCATGCAGCTTCATAGTTTAACATAATATTTAGTTCAATTTATTTTTAATTCATATTTACATCAATCTCATCATTACATCCTTACTGCTGCCCCCCTAAAGGAGAGGTGTTTTTAACAAGTCAAATGCACAAAATCTTCAATGTTTTAAAATAAAGTGCTCTGTTATCACATCTGTTTTAAAAAGGTTGTCAGTTTTTTTGTTCACATCTCCTGGTGTCAGAGTCTCCTCACAGTCTCTGCTGTGTTCTGGTAAAATGTCAATCAAAGGTGCATTTATAAACTTCTAAATTATTTATGAGTGATGAATTTTTACCACTCTTTATTTACACTCAAGTTCTTATTTCAATAATATTTCCATTTTATTCTAAATTGTGACGCCGTTTGTAAAATCAATATGAGCGCTATAAAATTAATCATTGATCATCCTTCTGACATTTAATAATGATGACTGAGATATCACCTTGATGATGGTGTACTTAATCTTTAAATTAAGTTATTGTGCTGTTTTAAATGTGCAGCTGTGCTTAGTGGTTGCATGTAAGATTAATTACAGCTGTTCTCGTGCTGTCGGAGAAAATCAGTGAAATAAATTTCACTTCTTTTTTGATGTTCTCCTGTTCCCTATATCTCATGTCATTATTACACATCACAACTGAGCACAAGTGTAAGCAGTGATTCGTATCTGACGCATCTAGGTTGCCAAAGTAGTACTCAAAAAAATCGTCCAGGGTTGGCAGGTCTGCAATAAGCTACTACAGTCCGAAATTGGAAATTAGCTTACTTTTGATGATTACAGCAGGAGACAATGGGGCTTTGTCTTGAGCACTAAAATTATTTCATTATAGTCGAACGCTTCAGTCAGTTCTCTTTCAAAGCAGAGCAGGGACAAAGAATTCAGTCTGTACTTCATCATTGATGCCCTGATGCCAGTTTTTACACACGTGGACAAAATTGTTGGTACCCCTCAGTTAATGAAAGAAAAAACCCACAATTCTCACTGAAATCACTTGAAACTTACAAAAGTAATAATAAATAAAAATGTGTTGAAAATTAAACAATCAAAACCAGCCATCACTTTTGAATTGTTGATTAACATAATTATTTAAAAAAACAAACTAATGAAACAGGCCTGGACAAAAATGATGGTACCGCTATAAAAGATTGAAAATAATTTGACCAGAGGGACATGTTTAACTCAGGTGTGTCCTTTAATTGACATCACAGGTGTCTTCAAGCTCATAATCAGTCAGTCTGCCTATTTAAAGGGTGACAAATAGTCACTGTGCTGTTTGGTGACAAGGTGTGTACCACACTGAACATGGACAACAGAAAGCAAAGGAGAGAATTGTCCCAGGACATTCGAAACAAAATTATAGACAAACATCTTAAAGGTAAAGGCTATAAGACCATCTCTAAGCAGCTTGAAGTTCCTGTGACAACAGTGGCACATATTATTCAGAAGTTTAAGATCCACGGGACAGTAGCCAACCTCCCTGGACGTGGCCGCAAGATGAAAATTGATGACAAGTTGAAGAGACGGATAGTTCGAATTGTAACCAAAGAGCCCAGAACAACCTCCAAAGATATTAAAGGTGAACTCCAAGGCCAAGGTACATCAGTGTCAGATCGCACCATTCGTCGTTGTTTGAGCCAAAGTGGACTTCATGGGAGACGACCAAGGAGGACACCACTGTTGAAAGCAAATCATAAAAAAGCGAGACTGGAATTTGCAAAAATGCATGTTGACAAGCCACAAAGCTTCTGGGAGAATGTCCTTTGGACAGATGAGACAAAACTGGAGCTTTTTGGTAAAGCACATCACTTCTATGAGCCCAGATCTGAATCCCAGTGAACATCTGTGGAAGGAGCTGAAACATGCCATCTGGAGAAGACACCCATCAAACTTGACACAACTGGAGCAGTTTGCTCACGAGGAGTGGGCCAAAATACCTGTTGATAGATCTAGAAGGCTCATTGACAAATATAGAAATCGTTTAATTGCAGTGATTGCCTCAAAAGGTGGTGCAACAAAATATTAAATTATGGGTACCATCATTTTTGTCCAGGCCTGTTTCATTAGTTTCATTTTTTTTTAAAATTATGTTAATCAACAATTCAAAAGTAATGGCTGATTTTGATTGTTTAATTTTCAATAAATTTTTATTCATGGTTACTTTTGTACATTTCAAATGATTTCAGTGAGAATTGTGGGTTTTTCTTTCATTAACTGAGGGGTACCAACAATTTTGTCCACGTGTGTATCTGACTGACAATTAAAAAGAGTCTTTCAACTGTACTGCTTAATGCTGCTGCTGACGGGGAAAGGGCTGAATTAGCAGCCACATACGTGTTGTTACTACTTGGCACTTAGTGGGGAGAAACTGGCGCAGGAATAGGTGTCTGGGTTGAGAATGATGGTTGAACTTGAGCTGAACTCTCATCCTCCTGCTCTTCACGATGTCTTTTTGTGATAAACTTTAGCAAACTGCTTTGTTTCGCCATGGTTTTTATCTTAATTTACATTAAAAGCAGCTAGCTAGCGGAATGTGGACTTCTGTTCCTCTGTGAAATGTGCAGGCTATGTATATTGAGTGAAAGAGGAGGGGCTGCTTGCAATCTGCCATTTGCAAAATACACTGCCACTCAAAAAATCTGAACTATCATCATCATATGGGGCACTCAAATTTGTCCCAAAGGCTTTGCTGAGCGCTGACCCACGTTGTCCAGAAATATGCCAAAAGAAGGCATTCCTGCACGGCGAAAAGATGCAAAGCAACAGAATGAATGTAAGCTTTTTACCCAAAAGGAATATATTCAAATGTAATCACCAACATTTTCATTAGTAACTAATTTAATTACATATTTTTTTCGCATTAACTGTAACATACCCATCTCTCTTCCCAGGTTTCCTGTCTGCCTCTCTATCTATTTATCTATCCAACAAATGCAAAAATGCCCCCCAAAAGTAATCCAAAATAAAAGAAATAGAGAAAGATCAAATGTGTATTATGTTTGGCAATTTTTTATTTTTGTAATAAACCTTAGCTCAAATAAAATAGAATCAATCTGATTTACAGTTCAAAACTCTGTGTTTATCTTATACTGGCTCTTTATGTAGCCCCTCATTTCAACCAGAGCATTCATAGCAGGTGGAAGCCCTGGCTTCTGACTTCAAGGTGGCATTTTTACATACATTCACCTCAAGTTTTGGAACTTTGAACAATATAGAAATGACAGTAAATCACAAAAAGCATTTTATGTCCCCTTTTAAAAAGTAGTAGTAATGCAGTCTGTCAGAAAATGGAGAACACTTTTCCTTCATATCATTAAACTTCAATTCACTGCTGTTTTCTAGCTGTAATACCTCTTCTTCTCACACACCAGGTGCCTAATGTATATGTTTTTGGCCTTGGACACAGCAATTGACAGATCAATGTTGCAACAAGGTCCATTAGTAGCTGTTTTAGAGCTTCTGATTTTATCTTATATCTTCCTCAGCAGATGGAATTTGCCCATTGTCATGCAAATGTTCAAATTCCACTTATTCTGAGCGATTTCATAAAAAATGAACAATTAATATTGTCAACTTTTAAGCTAAGATGGACAGGACTAAGATGAAGTTGAAGCGGGGGCATACAATAGTCTGGCATCATCTTAAAACTGGATGTTATAGAGCTGATTTATATACTGTAAGTATGTAAGTAGTGCTAGACCTAGAATAGACCCCTGTGGCACCCCATCAATGATGCTAATAGCCTGGAAACTGGAGAAAAATGCATCAGATGGAATTAAAAGAGTTAAGAATTTAAATTGTCAGATTATCTACCTTGTAGCTGTACTTTTGATGATCATCCTTTTCTGTGTTGTTTGTCCAAATAAAATACTGTTGCACATCAAAATTGACTCAGTGTTTCTGTAAAAATGATGCTTATGTCTTGTATTAACTAAGATACTTAATGTGTTTGTTGTGTGTTTGGTTATATATCATTTATTATCAGGACTGTCTTGAAGGTGACATGTTGTTAAGATGTATAACAGATGTCTGTGTCAGACATCAGTCAGTTGGTTGGACCATTTCAGAACGTAAAGCATATTAAATTGTTAATCTGGACATATAGGATATATAAAGCTGCAGAATGCAGTGTGTACATAAACTTTAGCAGAATAGCTGAGTAGGCCCGTTGATGATGGTAACGACATTCCGATGTTTCTGGGATGCCCAGGAAGGACGTCCAGCACGGGACCAGCTGAAGAAGGTGGTCTCAAGTAGCTGATATGTGATTTAACTTTAGTTTACAGTACAGTTTTGTTGTAATGTGTCGCAAAATAACCTTTAAGAAAGTCTAATAAGGGTCTAATGGGGAAATAAAGATGGATTTCACTTTAGTTTACAGTACAGTTCTGTTGTAATGTGTCGCTAATTACCCTCTAAGAAAGTCTAATAAGGGAAATAAGGGTCTAACAGTGGCAAATTAAGATGGATTTCACTTTAGTTTACAGTACAGTTCTGTTGTAATGTCCTGGCAGCTTCCATAGCCTAATGTCACTGTGGTCGGATAGTGACATGGCATTAAAAGGTCTGATGTCTTGACTGGTATGGGAGTAGAGCATCGAGGAAGCATGTATTAGGCTATGTATTACTACCTACAAACTCCACGGGACTCCGACGAACGTCCAGGCTACGAGGAACATGTGAAGTAGTGACCAGATGTGGCCTGATGGGGTTTGACTTTAGTTTACGGTACAGTTTTTTTCTAATGAGCAACAACTGGCCCTGTAAGAAAGTGAAACAATGTTAAATAAAGGCCAAATAAATGTATTGTACTCTGAGTTCTCAGTGTTTTGTCTGACTATTATAAAGGCTATTCCCCATATAATAGGCTATGGCATTAAATTTGTCTAATTACAGCCTGTGTTTTCTAAATAAGCTATCATAGGCCCATGTTGGTAGCATTTAATGTGGTGTCTAATTACAGCATAATTTGGTAGTAAGGGTAGAATAGCATCTAACTATAACATATTTTGGATTTAATATGGCATTGTATTTCATTTGTATTTAGACTATGAAATGTAAAATGGTGTCTAGTGTATTAGGATCTCCTATTATAATATTTTTTATTATTAAAAGGAGTAGGAAGAAGTTAAAAACTCTTCTAGTCCTACCTCCCCTTTTTTTGCTTTTTTTTGCTTTAACAATAAACTTTTATGATTAATATCAAAACTCAGCTATCAGCCACCAGTGTCCATGATACCCATCTCTATCGAAACAAACAAAAACCAAAAAATCAATCAATCAAATCAATCAGGTTGGAAACAAACAAAATGTCACAAGTCCATCGCATATCCGTTCAATATATTATTATTAATATAAGTCTTAAATTTGTTTAGTATTCCACATTTTCATTTCTTCACTGCAGTTGTTCCATACATTAACTCCTTTGATTGTGACACAATTATATTTTGCATTTGTCCTTACTAAATGCTTTTTGAACATACATGTTCTTCTCAGGTCATGTTTACTTTCTCTCATTTGAAACAACCCTTCGAATCCTTTTATGTAATTGTTGATTTTTTACTCTGGCCGTGATTTGGGCTTTGAAGTCTTCAAAGATCTTTGAATTGTAATGCTTTTAATTTAATGGTAAATGGACTATACTTGTATAGCGCCTTTCTAGTCATTCGACTACTCAAAGTCAATTCACCCATTCACACACATTCATACGCTGAATGGGTACAGGGGCTACCATACAAGGTCCCATCAGAGGAAATCTAACCATTCACACACATTCATACACTGATGGCACAGCCATCAGGAGCAATTTGGGGTTCAGTATCTTGCCCAAGGATACTTCGACATGCGGACTGGAGGAGCCGGGAATCGAACCGCCAATCTTCTGATTAGTAGACAACCCGCTCTACCTCCTGAGCCACAGCCGCCAATAAAGAGTGGATTTGTTCGTTCTCTATAAGTTGTTTTGTTCACAATTCTTATGGCTCTTTTTGAAGGATGAAGATTGGATTAGTGTTTGTTTTATATATATTTTCCCACACTTCCACACAGTAAGTTGTATATGGGAGTATAAAGGAACAGTATAAGGTGTATAACGAAGCTTGATTTAGAAGATCTTTGGCTTTATATAGTATTGCAATTGATTTTGATATTTTAACATTGATATAATTTGTATGTGGCTTCCAACATAATTTATTATCTATTATCACTCCAAGAAATTCCATTTCAGTCACTCTTTCGATTTCTACATCATTTATCATGAGTTTCTTATTTGAGTTATTTGAACGATTACCAAAGATTAGTCAGGAGAGTACTATCCCTCTAATTCCATATCTTTGTAATTTAAATAAGAAATCATTGTTTACTGTGTCAAATACTTTTTTGAGATCCAGAAATACCCCTACTGCATATTTTTTATTTTCTATTGCCGTTGTTATTTCTTCTACAAATTCTATCATACAAAGTTGTCCTATTAGCTCAAAATCCATATCGCTGTTCATACAGTACATTATGTTTTCTGATGAAGTCATCTAACCTTGTATGGAATTTTTTTCCAGTATTTTTGAGAACTGTGGAAGCAAGGAAACAGGTCTATAGTTTGAGAGTACATGTCTGTCTCCAGCCTTATATATTGGTATGACTTTAGCTTTTTTCATTTTTCTTGGAAATACACCAGTTTGTAGAGACTGGTTACAGATATGAGTCAGAGATTTTGCTATACATTCAATAATATTTTTAACCGTGGACATGTCAATTTCATTCCAGCCTGTGGACTTCTTACTCTTGAGATTTTTAACAGTATCAATAATTTCTTTTTCATCTGTTCCCCTTATGAACATAGATTCTTCAACATATATATCTTTACTCAACTCTGCTACCAGTCTTTGCAATCTCCCTAGCCAAACCAGGACCAACACTGACAAAGAATTTATTAAATTAATCTGCAACAAAGGCCATGTCATTAATAGTTGTGTTGTTCTTTGTCAGGAAATGATTTGGGTATCCTGCCTTCCCAGGTTCATTTTTAATAATGGCATTTAATACCTTTCATGTATTTTTAATATTGTTTTTGTTGTCCTCCAGTAGTTTACTGTAGTAGTCCTTTTTGCTGCTTATCGTAATTCTTGTGAGTTTGTTTTTATATGTTTTATATGTGTGTTCAGCTTCTTTTGTTATTTTCTTTAAAAACTCTTTGTATAATACATTTTTCTTCTTGCATGCATTTAGCCACGGCTTTTCAGCAAGTTTTTGTTTCACTACTTTCCTTACAATTTTTTTCATAGAGAGCAGTTGTAATTGACAAAAATGATTCATAGGCTTCATCTACATCTTCCAGTTAGACTTTATTTCAGTCTTGTTTCATTAGGTCTTCTTTAAAGGAATTAATGGCACCTTGTGTTTTGTGTCTAATTATTTTGAAGGTTTTTGCATCTTTCTTGATTCTAGTATAGCCCTGTATGATTGCAAAGACATATATATATATATATATATATATATATATATATATATATATATATATATATATATATATATATATATATATATATATATATATATATATATTGTCAATTAGTGTAGCACTGTGTGTTGTTACTCTAGTTGGTCGTGTGATTGAGGGATATAGACATTATCTTATTATTTATGTCGTTATACAGTTCCAATAACATTTCCCTAAATGTGGTGATACAAGATCCTGATTCTCTATATACACAGCTTATTAGTATATTTTTTGATTTCTCCACTTCAATTTCTACTGTGATGCATTCCATGATATTGTCCATAACCAGTGACATTTTACTAATAGATTTACTTTTATAGTTTTTATCAATGTATAAAGCAACTCCCCCACCCTTTGACTGAGTCCTCTTAATAAAAAACGTCTCATATCCCTCAATTTTGACCATATCAGTTTGCTCCCTTACTAAGCCAAGTCTAGGATATTGCTATTGCTGTGAATGTCTTGTTCAGTTGTCTTAAACAGTGCTTCATTTTTGAAAGGTTTGAATTAAGGCTCCTACTATTGAAGGGTATTTTTGATATTACTCCATCCATTTTTACATTTCTTTTAAGCTGTTCTTCTGTGTAGTATTCACAAAGGATCATTCATTTTCAGGGTCAATCATTTTCCATATCTTTTGATTTATGTTCATTTCATTCGTGTATTTGAAAGTTTTCAAATCCAAGTTTTTCATATGTAGATGAATGACCTCTGTCCAAACTTGTCATGGATGTGTTTAGTGTTTTCAGTTAATCACTATTTAAGTGTTTCCATTACCTTGCTGTGTTGTTCTCCCTGGTTTCCTTCATCAAACTTATCCAGTTCGTTGATGTCTGTGATGGCCACAGCTGTCGCCACACAGCCAAAAAAGTCGGTAGCCTTGTTGCGGGAGACCTGGGAGGGAGATCACAGGAGGGAGGGGCCTGTTAATGTCATTTCTTATGTGGTACAGATGAGGGAGAAACTCCAGAGGATGAGTCAACTGGCAGAGGCACACATGGCGGAGGCGCAGCAACATCAGAAAGCTTGGTATGACCAGTCAGCCCGGCAGAGAGGCTTTGAACCAGGTCAAAAGGTCCTGGTCATGCTGCCAACCAGTGACAGCAAGCTGCTGGCAAAGTGGCAGGGGCCTTTTGAGGTCCAGAAGAAGCTGGGGCCTACCACCTATCAGGTCTCCAACCCAGGGCGTCAACATTCCAGTCGTGTGCTGCATGTGAATCTCCTCAAAGAGTGGGTCCGAAGGACAGGAGAGGGTGCAAGAGTGCTGCTCGGGTAAAGACTTTGATTAATTCAGAAATTTTCCAAGAGTACCCAGGCCGCACAGATGTTGTGGAACATGACATTGTACTGAAGCCTGATGCAACTGTGAAGCGTATGAGTTACAGGATACCGGAGCGCCTCCTTGGGTCACTGAAGAAGGAAGTGGACCTTATGTTGTCTCTGGGGATAATTCAACCCTCAAAAAGTGAGTGGTGTAATCCTGTGGTTCTGGTTCCAAAAAAGGATGGAACAATCCGGTTCTGCATCGACTTCAGGTACCTGAACTCAATTTCAAAATTTGATTCATACCCTACTCCACATATTGATGACCTTATCCAGCGCCTAGGGAAGGCAAAATACCTGACCACAGTCGACCTCTGCAAAGGCTACTGGCAGGTGCCCCTGACCCAGCGGTCTCAGGAGTTGACAGCCTTTCGGACCCCCTGGGGGCTGTTCCAGTTCACAGTCCTGCCATTTGGGTTGCATGGGGCCCCTGCAACCTTTCAAAGATTGATGGACCAGGTACTTTGTGGACTCTCTGATTTTTCATGTGCATACTTTGATGATATTATCTATAGCAGCACCTGGGAAGAGCATCTGAGGCACCTGGGAGAGGTCCTGGAACGGCTGAGGTCAGCAGGCCTGACAGTCAATCCAGCAAAGTGTGTCATTGCCAGAGAAGAGACTGAGTATCTCGGTTTCACTATTGGAGGTGGGTTAATAAAACCACAAGTTTGTAAAGTCCATGCACTTGAGTCATGCCCTCTCCCTCAAACTAGGAAGCAGCTGAGATCTTTCTTGGGAATGGCTGGCTTCTACCATCGGTTTATACCAAATTTCTCAGCCAGAGCTGCTCTCCTCACTGATCGAACCGGCTCCAGATGCCCTAACCATATTCAGTGGACAGCTGAGGCAGTGGAAGCTTTCAAGGACATCCAGAGATCTCTGAGTAAGAACCCTGTCCTTCACAGTCCAGATTTTGAGAAACATTTTGTATTGCAAACCGATGCGTCTGAGAGGGGTGTTGGAGCTGTGCTTCTGCAGGGACCAAAAGAGGACCGGCATCCTGTGGCTTACATCAGCCGGAAGTTATTCCCCAGAGAGGTCCGCTACTCCACAGTGGAAAAGGAAGCCTTGGCAGTGAAGTGGGCCCTGGACTCCTTCAAGTATTATCTACTGGGGAGAGAGTTCACTTTGGAGACTGACCATAAGGCACTGCAATGGTTGGAGAAGATGAAGGATACTAATGGACGGATCACCCGGTGGTGCCTGGCCATGCAACCATACCGGTTCACAGTACATCACATCCCTGGTAAAGATAACGTCACTGCGGACTATCTCTCTCGCTGTCCTGGCGAGGACTCCGAGGGGGGGAGTGTGTGATGGCCACAGCTGTCGCCACACAGCCAAAAAAGTCGGTAACCTTCTGCACTCACACATTTGTTTCTATAGTTAAATTTTGGTTATACATTTAGTTATTAGTCTAAATTGGTTTTAACATTTAGTTGCAATAAATCACACTTTCTGTTTCAGATAACACACTTTATTAAATGACAGTACATTGGTTTTCTATTTGAAGCGCGCACATTTAGTTAGCTTTTGTACAGTCTTCATTTAATATAATTTCTAATCTGTTTTCTTTGATTTACCGGTGCTGCTGCTGGGAGCTGGGAATGCTGGGCAAAAGGATCCACCCCACAAGCTCAACCATTTTGTAGCAGAGGATGCTGATTGGGCCGGCACATCATGTGGGGGGGAATTTAGTGCTTTACTGTTTATTTCTTTTTGAGACAGTTAGTAATTTAACTTGGTTTTGTTAAGTATGGATTATGTTTATTTCAAGGAGTTAATTTTCCTGATTTGCTTTGATAATTAGCTGTTGTCTTTTGTGTTTGTTTACCCCTCTTGTGTTGGTATGGGCTGATCACCCAGTATATAAGTTTCCCTCTTGTGTTTAGTCATCAGGTCTGTTTGTTTTGTCTTCTGTTAGTTTGTTCAGTTGGCGTTTATACAGTTTTGTTAATTTGACCTCTTTTATGGGCCCTGTTCTTTATTGCTTTTGTTTAGAAATTTTGTTTTTTTTCATACTTTGGGTAAATAAAAACCTTTTTTTTTAAAATACTACCTGTTGTGCTCATTGCCGGCAGACTCGGTCCCTCACAATGTCCCTGATGGGGAATTTCGCTGCCTCTGGTGTTGGTCCATTCAGCTTAATGAATATTTTGCAGCTTGCTATCCAAGTCACCTGGATCTTGTTTTGTTTTTTTTAAAATGCGTGCTTTCCTTGCTCCTGTGTTCTTTTTGGTGAGATGTTCATTGATGTACATGTCAATCCCCTTTAGCTTCCTTCCTTGTCTGAGGAGCGTGTAATAATGTCTAAGTATAGTATATTTTGGGTGTAATATGGCATTATATGCGGTTTCTAATTACAACATAATTTAGGTGTATGGTGTCTAATTAGGGTATGACTGTGTTTATTTACTGCCTAATAAAGAACATACTATTTCTAGTTTTTGTCTAATTTGATATAAAATACAGCTCATTACATCTTATTGGTGTATGTAAAATAAAGTGCGACTGGAATACCTTTTGGAAGAATGCTGTTTATCCCTCCAGTAGAGTTCCAGACACTTGAAGAATCTATGACAAGGAAGACTGAAGCCGACACTGTATTACCACATGTTGCATATTAGCTTTTCCTTCTCTATTCATGAAACTACAGGGAACTAGTTTCACCTTTTTCAATCGCCAACCCTGAAAACAGCCTGGTGTCATTATTAGCTATCTATCTATCGATACGGAGAACAAAAGCAGACTGTTTCAGACTGTGCATAAACTAACATTTTATAGTCACAAATTGGTTAAAACATAGATACAGACAGAAAAAATTACATCATCCTCATGGCGATGACAAGACTCGGAAGTTACTGCATCTGGCCAAGAAATACTCCTAAAGGTCTAAAGGTCTCAATGACAATCTTCTTGGTATCACTTTCAACATGGCACAAGTCTGAACTGCTGTGAGATTAACATAAAGACCACAGCAACACAGGTCAAACATGCAGAGAGAGAGAAATGTGTGTCTTAGCCCGCTAGCATCACTGTAATTAAATTGAATATCTCAATCATCATCTCTTATGCACAAAATTGGTGTAATAAACTAGGAAACACTGTGAAAGAGACCATTTTAAGATAATGAGGAGCTCAATCTTCTCGTATCAGATCAGTCTATAAAACTCCTCACTCTCCTCACAGCCCACAGAAGCGGTAAAAAAGACTCTGACAAGCACAGTAATAATCAGACAAGCACACCGTCTTTACATTTTCCATTTTCATTCATGCCAACTACTGAATAAATGAATACCGAGCAAAATGCTTTACCTACATACAGCATGTGATCTTATCATCTTACTGACCCTGTCAATCAATGCTTGTGCATGTCAGACTGACAAAAAGCCATCACTTTAACAGCATGATTTTTTTAAGCTCAGTGGATTAAAAGGTAAAAAATAAAGCAAAAAAAATTGGGGTTGCTATCTAGCAGCCAGTGTTGAACCTTTGTCTTGAAGGCAGGAGGGTTTTATGCCTCCTTAATTAAAGGAGGCAGGTTTTTCCATTCCATAGCACCAACATGGTAAGGGTTAATGTCCATTTGCACTGACCAAAAGATGGGCAAGTGTTTTACTATAGTGATTTATCAGCATAGAGTGAATATAAATGAAGCCTAGTGAAAGTTCAGTCAGGAAGACTATCTTTTGCATGCTCAGGTCATTAGTATTAGTTCTCAAACCATCTGTCATTCGCATCCCTAATACATGCTCACTTATAATTCCTTGCTGTCATTCCACTGGGTGTCAATTAAGACATCAGCTGTTCACATCAGCTGATCACATCTAACCAATAACACGGTGACACACCTCCATTTGTCAGCCTATCATAATGCGCTATCTTTTAAAATATATTTTCTCCTTCTCTGCCTTAGAGCTTTCATGCTGCCATTTTGCGCACCCCACCACCTTCCCATCACCACCAAGTCTTTGCAGATTTATCAGTGCATTGCCTCATCAACCTCATCAGCCTTATCAGCCTCAGCAGAAATCATCAGTCACCACCACCACCAGTATCTGGACTCCATGGGGGATCTATCTTGCTGCTGCTCAGGACTGATGTCTTTCGATTCAAAATCTCCCTGTAGAGTCTAAGCGCCAAAGACTTTTGTCAACACTTAATCATCAGTATCATCTGTATAATAAACTATTCCTTTTGCTTCATTCACTTGTCTCTCCTGATTGAACTAACATACTCAGTATAATGGAGCTTAGAATAAGTTCAAGCAGGAAGTCAATCTGTCATGATCTCTATCTGGCAATCATGTCTTAGCTGTCAAATTTTAAATCTGTTCTTTTCTCTGTCACTGTCAGCTGTCATTTCAGTCCAAATCATTGCAACCTTCCTCCACCCCAACCCACCTTACTCCTCTTCTCATCATCCATGATCTCCACCCCATTCATCTCCACTTCATCACTTCAGCACTGGGTCCGAGATCACCAGAAGCCCACTCCTCACCACCATCCAGACCTCAGCAACTCCTTTACTCAAAACTATTACTATATGGAATAGTAATAGTTTTGAAATGGGATAGAAAACTTGACATTAAATATTGACTGTACAAAGGAAATATGGACTGTGCTATGGACAAAGAAATTAAGTGTATGAAATATATGAAGGTAATGAGAAAAAAATTAAATGTGACGTGCAAAAAATAATTAAATTATGTAACAGTGGAGGCTGAATGCAATGCACAATCTAAAGTCCAGTTTGATGACATATATGAAACTCACAAGTGCAGGGATTAAATGAGGGATGTGAAATGTAAAGTCCAGTTTGATAACTGTGTCTTCATCCCGTTTACATGGTCATGGTACAAGATTTGATGCAAAGTCACGTTAGGGTTAGGGTTTAGGGAAGAGCATTGTGTTATGGGTGGATGTGGTGCATTCGACTACTGTTGTGGGTTGTGTGTCGTGGGTGGGCTTCATTTCATTTCAAATTGCCGCTGGTCGGCTGCAATCACAACTATCCGAATCCAAACACCATTATCTCTGTTAACAAAAGGTGTTTTATAGCCTGTGATTGTAAAATGGGAAGTTGCTCATTTAATTTTATATTTCCAAGAATTTGTGGTTGAGGATATTTAATATGAAATCATCTTTCTTAAAACATAGTCTTCCTCAATTAGTATTGAGCCACATCATCCTGTATAGCACTCCAGTTTGGAATAAATTCAGTAATTAAAAGTAAATAGAAGATATAATAGTAAATAAAAGTTTTGTAACGTAACACAAAGCGGATTGTCTTCATCTCCATTGCAATGGTGACTGAGGACCATGGGTAATGTAGCCTTCCACTATTCAAAACTGACAAAAAAAAAACTTTATTTCTCAGAATCAAATGAGAAATAATAACTAATAAATAATAACTTTTGTGTTTTTGTAATAATAAAATAATAATAACTTAGATTTATATAGCCCCTTTCAAGAGATCCAAGGATGCTTTATGTAGTGGAGCAGACAAAATAAATAAAACAGAAACAGAAAATAATAATAGCAATGATTGCCGGGGATGACAGAGTTAACTAGAGACCATTGGCCTTGAAGAACAGGTGGGATTTCAGGGGGAGGGATTTTTAAAAGTGTCCAAACATGCAGTGTTGTGGATCTCTGCCAGGAGAGAGTTTCAGAGGGCGGGGGCTGCTACACTGAAGGCTCTGTCCCCAAAAGTTCACAGGCTGGTGTGGGGGGTGGAAAGCAGAACTGAGTCTGAGGATATAGGGGTGGAGGAGGTCAGATAGGTACTGGCAAGGGCATGGCGGGATTTGTAGGTGAGGAGGAGGATTCTGTAGGAAATGCAGGACTTGAACAGGTGCCATTGAAGGTGGATATAGGGTATATATATTTGGTGAAGCCGTTTATATGATTGCATAGGCCCAACGCTAGTTCAGCCATAATTCTAATGTATCTCACCTCCTAAGTGGTCACATAGTTTAGTAATTAATGTTACAAAACAGGGTTTGCACCGCAATGTATTTCAAGGATAAAACATTGACACGCTACTTTTGCTGAAAAGAAAGTCTGAAAAGAGGCTATTGTAAATATATTATAAAGAGGCAGTAATAAATTTTTAAAAAATAAGACCAAAGGGAATTGTGAAGATATTGGTGTAAAATTAACAAAGAATAGTCTTAAAAGAAAGAGGACATGTCTGGAGCTTTGTCCAGACATGTCCTCTTTCTTTCTGCCTCTAGGCAGAATCTGGTCTGCTGAAACTTGTGTCAGGAGAAGTGACCAAACAAGGATCGAAAATAAGTTCTAATAGTGTAATTAGTCACAAATAAGGGGTTGGCCATAGGCCTTTTGAAGGCCTAAGAATATAAAAGACAAGACAGAAACCACAGCAGACCAGAGTCATCTCAGATACACATTGTGTGTTGTGATATGCTCTCCTTTTCTTGCCTGGCAATAAAAGAACACTTTTTGCTGCTCTGAACTCTGACTCCTGAGGATTTTTTTGGACACCATAGAGAAGTTTTTCCTGATTTGGTTTTGTGATATTTTAAACTTCTTCAAACTGAGACCCAAAGAATCTGACCCAACACTATGATGAGCCCTGGTAACCAAACATCTCCCACATTAACAGGCAGAAAACTGAGTTATAATTGTCTGATGTGTGTAGAGGTGTGTATGGTTATTCTGTAACAGCCTTGTTGTTTTCTGGTGATTTCATGAAGATAAACACAATGAACGACCATGCGTAATTGCACTGTATTCTGGCACAGCTCTTCTCAAATCAGAGCCTGTATGTGCCTCCATGAAAATAGGGCCCAAAGTTTTATAAAAGCAGTGCCAATATTTATAAGTATATTTATAATATAAGTTGTGGTCAAGATGAAAACATATGACTAAGGCTGAAAAATGAATTCTGGTATCACATTCGTTATGAATATGTGAACACATTTTGTACAATTTAGATTTAGTAAGACATACTCTATAATTTTTAACTGCCATTTTCAATTCCAAGGATCCTGAACTTATGCGATCACCCTCAGTCCTCAGTGAGTAAGTAAGCAACACTTTCCCATCAAACATCAAACAGAGGAACAAATTCATAATACACACTTTATGGATTGAACTTTATGGGCATAAAATTGTCTTAAGAAATGTATTTGATTGTGACCTAAAAAAAGATCATGTGTGATAAGTCATCTGGCAGCTATTTGCACCTATTTGGGAATCCTGTGCTGGAAGAACACAGTGATCCCTTTAAGGTGGCAATTTAACTATTTTGTCACAGGTGATAAAAATACATACATACAGGTAGAAGAACTGCAGCCAACTACAAAGGCAGAAATGTGCGACAGCTGCCAATAACCTGTCAGAAAGAATTACCCGTGTAGATATTACAGAAGTCAAAATGCACAAAACCACAAATATCACTTGTGGTGTATGTGCATATGTGTATGTTTGTATGTGTGTGTGAGAAAGAGAGAGAGAGAGTAAGCTGAACACCTTGTGTTGTGATATAATTGTTGTGCTCCCTCAGGTTGACCTAGGCCTAGCTTCACCTCCTCATGCATAAAACTTACTGCATAATGCTTAAGTCAAAATATGCAATGAACACATGCGATTATGTTTTTTACTCATAGCAATAACACTTTATATCTCCACATTTTGTTGCAGAGGACACTGTCTATTTTGAGAGGAACAGCCTGGTTATTAGGTTGCAAAAAACAAACATTTCAGATAGTTCCACAAAAAAGACATTTTCTTTATAATTGCTTCACATTGTGTGTAACCTTGAGACCTAACAAAACAGTTAAATGAATTCTCGCCTACAACAATCTTATTTTGGAAGCATGGAGGACTTATTTTAAGTGGATTAGTGAAACAGGACACTGCTTTCTGGTAATTTTTTTCCCTTTCTCTCTTTCTCTCTCTTGCTGTGTGTGTGTGTATGTGGAGGGGTGGGGGTGGGGGGCTACTTTCAGGGACAAATTTCAGACTTAAGACCAGTTAATTGGTGACGGCTTGTCCAATTAGGGACAAAGCTGGGGGACAAGCTGTAAAACCCTGATATTTGGGTCAGTGGTTAAGGTTAGGGTTAGGTTAAGGTTAGGGTAAGGATTAGGGTTAGGCAAGTAGTGGTTATGGTTAGGGTCTCCAGGAAATGTAAGAGAAAATGTAAGTCTATGTAATGTCCCCAAAAGTGATCTAGGACAACGTGTGTGTGTGTGTGTGTGTGCGTGTGTGTCTGAGCCTTTGGACTGACAGTGCAGTGCAGTGAAATTGTCCCTGAACAACTGTTCATCTGTGGCAACAGACTTCATTTAGACCTAAGCTAGGCTAATTATACCCCATTCAGACTGACAAAGGGGTGCAAGCCAAACCCACATTGATTGTACTGTATATCTGAATATCTGAATGGGCACATGTGTCATATGTGTCTCTTTTGCTAGCCACCTTCCTACCAGGTGTCACTGTCAGGGATGAAAATTAATCTAATGATACCAATGTTTAATGTCCTTGACAAAAGGACAAAGACATACAACACATCCAACATCAGAAACAATCACAGACATGACTAAATAGACTTGAGGTTAAAAGTTTGAAATCGGCCAGTGGGATGAGACATTAAGTTTTATTGGGGCAAGTTTCTGACATTCATTCCATTTATAGGTGCAAAGTAGTGGAGGGTGGTCTTCCCAAGTCCAGTATTTACCCAAGGGGTAACTAGAATTAAACAGTCCTGAGATCTGCTCTGGTGAGCCTTGCTTTTGAATTGGAGAAGAGAAGTGATATTCTGTGGCAGCTTTTGTGGGAGACATTTATAGATAATGATAGAATGTAGTTCTCTTCTTGTTGCTATTGAGGACCAGCCTAGTTTTTCATATAGTACAGAGTGATGTATGCAATATTTACCTCCTGTAATGAAACACAAAGCACAGTGATAAACCTCATCAAGCAGTCTTAAGGTATAGTGAACAGCATGAGAAAAAATGATCTCCATAGTTAATCACAGACATCATTATTGATGGTACAATCAAGAAACATGCTTCATTCCAATACAGGAAACATATTTTTCTACCTTTAGTTTCTGTGCCAGTTGCTCCACGTGCTGTTAAAGGTAAGACTGATATCAAGCCAAATTCCCAGGTGTTCATAAAATTGGACAATTTCAATTTCATTGATATTAATTGTGTGGATAGCAGGCAGATGAATTCTGGGTTTTTGAGAATAAAACACGCTTTGGGTTTAGATATTGGATGATAATTGTTCATATTATCAGTGGATCTACCTTTGTGCAGTGGGGTGACTTGAGCTGCCTTCCATACGGTGGGTATCTTATTATATTTAATAACAGTAATGACTGTTATTAAATAAATATATGGGTAATGCAAGTGGTGATACAAGGAGCACTGAGGCTCAGGAGATAAGGATCAATGTTATGTCTTAGAATGGTCATTTGTTTTGATATTATCAATGATAACTAAAAATGAGTGAGATAAAAACTCCACAGATTCTACTTTGAAAATAGCCTACAAAAAACACACAGTTGACTGTTGTTGTCTCAAACAAAGCCAAATATTTATGTGCAAAAGGGACTATTCACTAGTTCCTGATTTAGTTTTACAGTTCCTTAAACATGTTGGTTGTGATAGGTCGAGAAGTCCCTTTCACCATTTGAGTTCATATTGTGAGGTATAATGAATATTGTATAAGGGACCAGTAGCAAGGCTTTGGACTTTTAGACTTGCCCTATTGAGGATCTGCCTCTAAAAAATCTTTATACATACAGTTATTGATTACGTCAGCCTCAGTTAACTGAGGGGGGACCCACATGTGACCTATTAAAAAAGATGATGACATCACTATGACATCATAAGGGTTATTTTCTCAGACTTGATAGCCACAGAAGATACAGGCTCAGTTTGCACAACTTAAATAGTAAAATGTTTTAATCAACTGTAAATTCTGAGTGTGAGCCAGGTTTAGCTATAGTCATAGAAGTCACAGACACTTGGTTCAACCTGCTTGCTGTCTGTCCTATGGCAGTGCAGCAGCTGTTATTAGGAATGTAGCTTTCTTGCTCACTTTAAGAAAAGGTCCAATCTGGCTCTCCATAATGCACCGAGATCTTCGTTAAACTTTACTTTTTATCACAGAATGTAGGCAGCAGATGTGGGCATTATATGTGTAAAAGTTTATGTTTCATATTAAAAACCCACCTGTGTTCCCAAGGGAAGTGTGTTTTTTTACTAAACTGCTCTCTTTATTTTGTTTTCTTTCCCTCTCGCTCCTGTTGATACTGGCTCAGGAGGGAGGGCAGGATAGAGGAGATGTATACAATGGTAGAGAGAGGAAGACAGATTTAAGGAATAGGGGAGCAGCAGAAAGGAGAAAGACAGACACAGAATGAAGGACTAACAGATTATACATGATACCATAGAGAAAATGAAAGGAGTCTGGGCAAACCAAAGAGAGACTGTGGGAGTGAAGCTGCAGTGGAGTTTGTATATGAGAGATAGAGACTGGAATGATGAGAAAAAAAACCTGAGTGTGTGTTGGCTGGATCTTTTTCATCAGCAGTGGTTAAGACAATAAGAGAGGGGAGATGGTGCAGCGTCAAAAAGTCTTCCTGCTACAGAAAAGAATGGCAATGAAATTATTACTACAGTTGAGGTAGCTGAAGTTACACTGAAGGACATTTTTGTACAATTGGATTAACAATTGGAATTAGATGAGTTAGCATAATTAATTTGTTAATTTTGTTAATAATCAGATTTTTATTTAGTCTCTTCTAAAGAAAAAGTTTAAGTTAGATTTTTGTTAGTTTCAGTCAACATTCACTGACATTTTAGTCTAATTTTTGTCATGCATTTTTCTTCTAAGCATCTTTGTTGCCATATTTACATTTGTGCTCTCATCTATTGCAAAGTTAGTTAAAAAAGCAGTGTTTACTTGTTCTCACACATGTCCATGTGACTGTGCTCTGCAGTAACATAACAGACGGACTCTCCTCAGGAAACTCTTTTAGAACAGAACATTCCTGCTCACCTAGCATTAGCAAAGCTACCTGTGCCCTCCACTGCAGAGCATTTGATCATTGACTCATCTGTTCACCAAAATCCTGTTCACTGTCTGGATTTAGCTTGAGAGGAGAAGCTCAAACAAAGAATAATGTAGGGATATTTTTTTTAGTTAACATCTAGAGGAAGATTTAGATAGCAACATGAATCTTAACATTACATCCACATCCACAGCACTTGATAATATTACATTAGCTTAGCTTTTTATAAATGTGGCTGTGCTGCCTACATGTTTGCCAGCTGTTTTGTTGCTGCTTCTTAATACTTAAAATGTGTATTTTCCATCTATAACATAAAGCCTTTCATAACAATAAGTAAGTATGTGAATATACTTCAAATTTATTAGACCTTTATGACACTTTCATGCTGTGGTGCTTTTAATAAAGCATCTATGCATTTGATTGGAATTCCACACAAGGAACAGCTTGAAAGAAAAGATGCATTTTATTGCAGGTGTGTGTGTACAGGTATTCCTCATGTTGTGGGGACATTTACACAGTCACATTGTGGGGAGTTGATTTCCTTTTGGAGACAGAAACCCCCATAATATAAATCATTAATTTTAGGGTGAACTTTGGGTTTACAATTAAGGTAAGGTAGGGGTTAGAGTAACTGTCCAGGAAAAGAATGTAAGTCAATGTAATGTGTGTGCGTGTGTGAAGAAAGAAAACCTACTTGTATCTGTACTGCTGGTACTTTTGGTAAACGTGGTTATTGATGCACACGCACACACACACACACACACACACATTTACACACATTAACAGTGGTGTGGTGCAGACAGGCAGGAGAGTCCTGCTGCTGCTGCTTCGCCTGGTTCTCACAGCCTGTCAATGGAAACCTGTGGAGGGGAAAATATTTGGCTTCGAGGCCTGGAAGACAAAGCAGCATAACCTAACCAATCTCAGACCTGATCCAAGTCAGAACGGAAGAGACAGAGAGCAGCCACAGGGCAAATACCAGGCTGCCTGAGAAAGAAGGGGATATTTCTGCCCAAACCTAACAAAACCTAACAGCACTCACTGGGCCGGGATAAGAGGACGCTAAATTTCACACATAATTGCTTGGGTTTGGGTTGGGCTCCAATACCTTTTTGAAAAATACTATTAACAATTTAGCAGTCGGAAAATGAGAAATGTGTGTTGCTCAGGTTCGGCTCAGCTTTAATGCAAAGTCTTTTCAGGCTGGAGTCAGATGAGACTCACATTTTCATCTGTAATCTGAGGGTGGCTTATCCACATGAAAAACTGTTATGTATTTTTCACATTGGCTCCAGAACTTAACGTAGCATTTTATTAGTTTTTTGTCGGGTTTGTTTGTTCAGTCAGGCACCCTTGATAATAAAAAACACAGAATTTTCCAACAATTTTCCAATAAAGAGAAAAGTATGCAGAGGGAGAAAAATAATCAAGTGAGTGACCAGATGATTTGCCATTCAAATGTGAGGTTGGTTGTGCAGACAGCCAATAATGAAAGTCTCAGTGTCAGCTAATCTCAAAATCAAATGTCGAGAGCCTCGTATTTGCCAAAACACAGGAAATATTGAAATGTGCCACCCAAGAGTCCACAGTCCAGTAGTTTGCTCAGTTAACTCACCACTCCAACCAACAGTGAAGTCTGCTAGTCAAATCTGGAACTTTTAGTGTGTGCCAGTAGTTTAGCTCCAACTCGAAATGTGATACAGGTTGGATGTTGTAAAATAACTGGACTTAAGTATGGTTTGGAGGATTTTGGGAACAGGGGAAATCGTTAAGGTATTTACTGTGGAGGTGGTCTGCTTTAGCGTGACTCTGAGTTTTGGGGTAATGGTTCAGGGCATGTAAAGAACACTTAAAGAACAGGAAGGGTGCCACAAAAGAATGCACACAGGCCTGCTTCAGACTACAAAGCCAGGCAGAGCTCTTAAATCATGTTAGTAAAGTGGATTTAGAATATTTTTATATTTCTTCTGAAATTATAGCTAAGTCCAGGATTTCTGCCAGTGTATTGCAAGCCTGGCAGCCCACCGGGCCTGAGTTGACCCCCCGCCGGGCCTAAGCATTAGGGAATTTTTTAAAATGTATTTTAAGATGTTTTCTAAACTAAAATGTGTTATAGATGTGGCATAGCTCCTTTAAGGAATAGCTCAGTGTGCAGCTAGTGTGCGGTTGAGAGGCTGCAGTGAACGGAGCAGAGAGTATGAAGTTAGCAGTATAGCTGTGAACAGTGCAGTGTGTGTACAGTTTAGGCTATTTGTCGGTGAATACACGCTACAACTCCTCAAGAACCAAGCCAAGTGTCCTGTGTCTTGCTTGCCACCCAGTAGGCATGCCATGGTGAGGAAATTTTCCCACCAATTAATAAACTTGTGACAACACTGGTGTTACCGGTGTTGTCACAAGTTTATTAATATATATATTATATACTGGTATATACAGTATATATTAATATATATACCAGACATTTAAGACAAGATATTTGTCGATGACGCTCAATATCTGTAGAGTGCTTACTTTGATCTTAACATTAGATTTTTAGTTTAGATCTTCACCTTACTTAAGAGTTAGTGATGGTGGGCTTCGGGCTTCAGGGCTTCAGGCTTCTGCCAGTCGTCCTCCATGTACCGCCAGGCTGCAGTGATGGGAGAGTTTCTGCTGAAAACAAGCACCGAGACCTGGGGAAGACATGAGAGCAGCTCTATGTTTTCAGCAGAGAGCAGGGAGAGGGAGAACAGATGTCTCATTCCACTACTCTGTGCTGCGACTCTACTGCTGCTGCGGACGGTCACAGAGCAAACACTTTCAGTTTATAATTGTAGCGTCCGTCGTCCAACTAAGTATTGATAACACACTTAGTATTTTACAAATTAGAGTATTTTTATTTGATGAATTTGGGCACTGATATGCAAAATGGTAAATGGACTGTACTTGTATAGCGCCTTTCTAGTCATCCGACCTCTCAAAGCACTTTTAACACTACAAATCAATTCACCCATTTACACACATTCATACATTGAATGGGTACAGGGGCTACCATACAACCTGCCCATCTAATCATTCACACACTGATGGCGCAATTTGGGGTATCAGTGGGGTACAGTATTTGGGGTACAGTATCTTGCCCAAGGACACTTCGACATGCGGACTGGAGGAGTTGGGAATCGAATCAAACCGCCAATCTTCCGATTAGTGGATGACCCGCGCTCCCTCCTGAGCCACAGCCGCCCCCAAACAAAAATGAACTAAATGGGTTTTATTTCTGTAAAAAAAAGCAAAATGATGGTGGGGGTGGTGGGCAAGTAATGTAACAAGTCGCAACAAGTAGTGAACACTGTGTATCAACGGTAACACCTTTACACACGGTAACACATTTTGCTCAGCCCCCCGAAACCCCTACCTGGGCCTAACAACTTTTCTGGTGGAAACCCTGAAGTCACAAGGTTAGCTACTGCTGCTAGAGGAAACACACCCCAGCAGTTCATACAGTATATGATGAAATAATTTTGTAATTCACTTTTCTTATGGTTAGCCTACCTCACTGATTTGTATCTTTGTTAGTGATTTCCACTGTTTCCTAGAATGCCTCTTCATAATCTACAGAAAAGATAGTTGCTTTAAATTAAACATGAAATGTGAAAAGTGACAATATTAAACTGTGAAATACACCTGCGGGGACAGAAATTGCCCTCCTGAGCTCTGTAGCTGTAGGTGCTTTATAGTCAGACTCTTCTAGACTTGATTTATGCATAGGATTGTTGTGAGTGTGAAACATCAATAAAAAAAACTGAGAGCTTTTGATTCTGAAGAAGTGACACCAAGACCTATTACTGAATGTTTCTTTTTTCCTAACATATTCTTAGAGCAGCCATCATCTTAATGGTTTAAGAAGAACAGAGTGACACAGACAATATACAGAGATCAATACATGACAAATAAGAATAGTACATTGATATTAAAGGGGACCTATTATGTTTTTCCTTATTTTCAGTCATATATATAATGTCACAATGTTGGATGTTCTTATTAAAAGTGGCCGACGTGTCAAATAACGAGGTAAACGTATGTAGAAGTAATCACTGGGCAAAAAGTACCGGCTTCAGATTGCTCTGAACGCTTGGTTTCTAATGTTTTTTTCTACTTTCAGCCCAAGTTGACGTCAGCTCATGATGGATTTCTTTATATGGTCATCTGCCCCACGCACAGCACTCAAGTTCACTGTTCCACTCTGCTAACATTATGACGTTTTTCCATTATTTTCGGGGTAGTCACGCCGACTCATGATTCCATTACGCAGCGCAGCAAAGTAAAAAAAGTAGTTTACCTGTTGAAGGTGTGCTGGTCATCTGCAGCTCTTCATCAAACATCATCATCACTGTGGCTGTTTCTGCTTGTACTAGTCCTCCCTGCATTATTTCTAAATGATCCGCTGAACAAATAGCTCCGAATATATCCATATGTTATTGTTTCGACCAGTTTGTAGCGCCGCTAACAAAGCTCCGCTAATTAAGTGAGGAACACATTTCACTTCCTGTAAATTCTTCACAATAAAATTCTCCTGTTATTTAGTCATTTAAAAGCTTTTAATTTGAAGCAGTAAAGCAGGAAATATTGGGTTTGCATTGGCAGTAGCTTTACACAACTCTGATACGTAAAGCTGGCCAGAACAGAGTGGGCTCATCAGGAGGGGGGCCTTAAAGGGACAAGAGCTAAAACAGGCCTGTAAAGAGACAAAGGGTATACTGAGAGGCTGCATAAAGGGTCAGTATAAGATAAATAAGGAGTTTTTTAATCTTGGAAAGCTACTCTAGTGGAGTCCAAAAATAAAAATTCAGAGCTGCAAATGAACATAAAAGGTCCTCTTTAAAGTTCAACTATGTTCAATTATGTAATTATATTCCAAACCATCCCCCACCACATCACACACCCACCCATCCTACTCTAACTGTTTTCAGTTATAGAGATAGTAATTGGAGGACACTGCAGTCTTCATTCTTGGGGTTAAGTAAGTTCGATGAACAAGTAAATATACCCATTAATGCTAACAATTCTACTGACAATTCTACTTGCCATTTTCTATACCAAATACTAATCTAAATGGTAGGTATTGAGATTTTTCAATCTGGACAAAAGTGGTGTGTCTTCTCTACAAAGCAAAGGTGGAAATATTGTGATGTGCAGGAGCCAAAGCTTCTGGGGAGAAGGCTGTGGTGGACTGCGGTGCATACAAAGTGTGACTTCCACAGCCCACAGTTCATTTCATTTCCTACCAGCAGTTTACCTTAACCATGTTTGCCAATTTTACCATGATGACCACATAGTAGTCTCTCTTAACCAAGTAGTTTTAGAAGAAAGCTAAAAACTTATCTTTTCACTTTAGCCTTTAACTACCTTTTCTCTCAGTCTGCTTGGCACTACTGCACTTCTTGTTGTTGTATTTTACTTGATTTTATACATTCTATGTATTCTACGTTTTAACTTTGTCTTTATTTTATTTTATTACTATTATTATATATGTTATTATATTTTATATGTCAGTGGGTTTTATCTTCCAACTTATGTTGTGCATTATATATATTCTAGTTTCACTTATTTATTTTTATTATTATCAAGTGGGTTTTATTTTCCATCTTATTTTACATAGATGCTGAGGTGAGTGGTTGGTAGGTTTGAGAAAAAAGACTGTGGTGTGTATTTTTTAAACCCCACAGCACCACTATGGGTGTTTTTTTCCAGGGCAGCTTTGGGTTGCACTCGACACAGATAACACCCACAGTGAGGTTAAACCCGTGGGAAGACGTTCTGGGGTTAGCTGAAAGAGGCTTGTTTTTGTTAATCAAGACTGGCAGTGAGTCTGTGCCCATTGGGAAAAGGGAGGTTCTGTTATGCTTATGGCTTCAGAGACCTAGGCATGGTCGAGTGCTCCCAGGGAGTGGAGCCCCTAAACTGGGTCGCAGTGGACTACACCAACACTCTCGCAACTCTGGTCATAGGTGACTCCATCATCAGGAATGTCAGAACAAACTCTGCAATAGCTTTGTTGTATCCTGGGTACCACTGCATGATATAGAGGATAAAACTATTGAGATCTTCGCAAATGAACCGAACATTACCAAAGTTATTTTACATGTAGATACAAATGACACCCGTAAAGAGCAGTCTGAACTTCTGAAAAGTGACTTTGTGCACTTGTTCTGCTCTCTGAAGAGATCTGTGAAGCACATCCCCTCCTGTGGCCGAGGTGTTGGGCGTTTTAGCAGGCTACTGTCTCTGCACACCTGGCTCTCATCAGCCTGCACTGCCCAATGTGCCTCCTACAACAACAACTTCAATGTCTTCTGGGAATGCAGACAGTTATTTAGAGGTGATGGCGTACATCCAAACTGGCTGGGGGCAAAGTTACTTTCAGCAAACATTTCATTTTCTGTCACCCACCCCAGTGCTCCACTAACAGGTAGCCAAAACACTTCCATGACGTCCACTCGCTCTAACCATTCCCACCACTATTGACGTCCCCAGGGTCCTAGCACTGGCCTGATTGGTTCCCTATGCTTCTGTTCCATTGTTCATGAGGAGCCAGGACCCTAAAACAACTATGTACATTCTCCAAGTTCTATCTACAATTAATCACTTGTACATACTGTTGGGCCTCAACCATGGGGTCAGACAAAGGCAGGCCTACATGTAAAACCAGAAGCCTGACCATGAGGCTTCCTTTGTCCTTTGTCCCCTGAAACAAAAGGGGCCAAATGCTGCTCACAGACTCCACTTCCCATAATGCTCAAGTTCGCACCTAGGTGAGAACTTGGCAGGGAGCTCAAACCCTGGTCTCTGATTGGCAGAGACCCACAAACACCACCGGGAGTCATGGCAAGACAGCCGTGACGTCACCGCCCCTTTAAGAAGCGGCTGCGCGAATTCAACATTGCCTTTCCACAGTAACAGCGCTGAAGGAAGCGTTGCTTTCTCCGTGAGCCACCTTACTAAAGGAGGTAACCCCGTGCATGTGGACTTTTTCCCCCATCGACGGAAGATTCAACCCTCGCTGGACCAGCTGAACTTCTCCCTGTGTTCAACTGAACACAGTCGACTCCGCTGTTTCCCTTGCCACGCAGCCGAGGATCAGCTGCCGTCAAAACCCCGCCGACAGAGCGCCGACGGCCCCATCAGCATCCAAACCAGACCAGGACGGAAGAAACACAATTCAATTCAATTCAATTTTATTTATATAGCGCCAAATCACAACAAAAGTTATCTCAGGGCACTACACATCGAGCAGGTCGAGACCGTACTCATTTACAGAGACCCAACAATTCCCCCCATGAGCAAGCACTTGGCGACAGCGGCAAGGAAAAACTCCCCTTTAACGGGAAGAAACCTCAAGCAGAACCGGGCTCTAGGTGGGCGGCCATCTGCCTTGACCGGTTGGGTTTACAGCGAAAGAAGGAGGGAGGGGGACGGGGGAAGGGGAGAGGGGGGTGGGGTTGGGAGAGACACAGAGAAGTATAATAACAACAACAACAATAACCATAACAACAGTAATGTAAGTAGAGCTATGACTTTATAATAGTAATAGCAATAATATCAGTAGCAGAAATAGAAGCAGGACATCCACAGGACCACGCCACAGTCCCCACAGCCATGGCCCACCGTTCAGCCACTGGATCTTCCTGTGAGACGAGAGAGCACAGAGACTCCGGGGAAGAAGTCAAGTTAGTAACATGCATTAAAGGTACATGAAAGCATTGAAATGGAGAGGAGGAGGAGGAGAGAGGAGCTCAGTGCATCATGGGAAGTCCCCCGGCAGTCTAGTCCTATAGCAGCATAACTAGGGGCCGGTCCAAGGCGAGCCTGGCCGGCCCTAACTATAAGCTTTTTCAAAAAGGAAAGTTTTAAGCCTACTCTTAAACGTAGAGAGGGTGTCTGCCCCCCGGACTGAATCTGGGAGATTGTTCCACAGGAGAGGAGCCTGATAGCTGAAGGCTCTGCCTCCCATTCTACTTTTAGTTATTCTAGGAACCACAAGTAAGCCTGCATTTTGGGAGCGCAGTGCTCTAGTGGGGTAATAAGGTACTATGAGCTCTTTAAGATATAATGGCGCCTGACCATTAAGAGCTTTATAAGTAAGGAGAAGTATTTTAAATTCTATTCTGGATTTTACCGGAAGCCAATGTAGTGAAGCTAAAATAGGAGAAATATGATCTCTTTTCCTAGTTTTTGTTAGTACACGTGCAGCTGCATTCTGGACCAGCTGGAGAGTCTTTAGGGTCTTGTTAGGGCAGCCAGACAATAAAGAATTACAATAATCCAACCTAGAAGTAACAAATGCATGGACTAGTTTTTCTGCATCTTTTTGAGGCAGGATGTGCCTGATTTTTGCTATATTACGTAGGTGAAAAAAAGCAGTCCTTGAAATTTGTTTTATATGATGGCTGAAGGACATATCCTGGTCAAAGATAACTCCCAGATTCCTTACGGTGGAGCTGGAGGCCAAGGTAATGCCATCCAGAGTAGCTATGTCATTAGATAACGTGTTTCTAAGGTGTTGAGGGCCAAACACAATAACTTCAGTTTTGTCTGAGTTCAGTAGCAGAAAATTGGCAGTCATCCAGGTCTTTATGTCCTTAAGGCACGCTTGAAGTTTAGTTAACTGATTTAATTCATCTGGCTTCATTGATAAATATAATTGGGTATCATCAGCGTAGCAATGAAAATTTATGGAGTGTTTCCGAATAATATTACCTAAAGGAATCATATATAAGGTGAACAGTATTGGTCCAAGCACAGAACCTTGTGGAACTCCGTGTCTAACTTTTGCATGGATGGAGGATTCATTGTTAACATGTACAAACTGAAGTCAATCTGAAAAATAGGATTTAAACCAGCTTAATGCAGTTCCTTTAATACCAATTAAATGTTCGAGTCTCTGTAACAGGATGTGATGGTCAATGGTGTCGAATGCAGCACTAAGATCTAACAAGACAAGTACAGAGAGACGTCCTTTGTCCGATGCAGTTAGGAGGTCATTCGTAACTTTCACCAATGCTGTCTCTGTGCTATGATGCGCTCTAAAACCTGACTGAAAATCCTCAAATAAACTATTGTTATGTAGAAAGTCACATAACTGATTGGCAACTGCTTTCTCGAGGATCTTAGAGAGAAAGGGAAGGTTAGATATAGGTCTATAGTTGGCTAAAATGGCTGAATCCAGTGTAGGCTTCTTAAGAAGAGGTTTAATTACAGCTACTTTAAAGGACTGTGGTACATAGCCTGTTACTAGAGACAGATTGATCATATCTAGTAAAGAAGTGCTAACTAAGGGTAAGACTTCCTTAAGCAGCCTAGTTGGGATGGGGTCCAAGAGACAGGATGATGGTTTAGAGGACGAAATCATTGAAATGAATTCACGAAGGTCGATTGGAGAGAAACAGTCTAAATATATATCGGGTTTAGCAGCTGTTTCTAAGGTTCCTGAATTGGAGGGTGAATCAGTGCCTGTTAAGGGCAGGAGGTGATGAATTTTGTCTCTAATAGTTAGAATTTTGTCATTAAAGAAGCTCATAAAGTCATTACTACTGAGAGCTATAGGAATACATGGATCAATAGAGTTATGACTCTTTGTCAGCCTGGCCAAAGTGCTGAAAAGGAACTGAGGGCTGTTTTTATTCTCCTCTATTAATGATGAGTAATAGGCAACTCTGGCATTACAGAGGGCCTTCCTATATGTTTTAAGACTATCTTGCCAGACTAAACGAGATTCTTCCAGTTTGGTGGAACGCCAAATCCTTTCAAATTCGCGATGTTTGCTTTAATTTACGGGTTTGGGAGTTATACCATGGAGCTAGCTTCTTATGTTTTATTATCTTCCTTTTTAAAGGGGCGATAGAGTCGAGTGTTGTTCGCAGGGAGCCTGCGGTACTATCAACAAGATTATCAGTTTCAGAGGAACTAAAGTTAGCATAAGACTCCTTTGTAGTATTGGGATATGGCACTGAATTTAGTACTAGTGGGATCGCTTCTTTGAATTTAGCTACAGCACTATCAGAAAGACATCTAGTAAAGATGTTTTTGTCTAATGGCGTGTAGTCTATTAATAGGAATTTATTAAGTTATTAAGTAATGGTCTGATAAAATAGGATTTTGTGGAAAAACTATTAAATATTCAATTTCAATGCCATAAGTCAGAACAAGGTCGAGGGTGTGGTTAAGACAGTGCGTAGGTTTATTTACACTCTGAGAGAAGCCAATTGAGTCTAATAATGAGATAAACGCAGTGCTAAGACTATCAATATCGACGTCCACATGGATATTAAAAAGTCACCTACTATAATTACTTTATCTGTACAAAGGACTAAGTTTGATAAAAACTCTGAAAATTCGGATAAAAATTCAGAGTACGGGCCAGGAGGGCGGTACACTATAACAAATAGAATTGGCTGTAAAGTTTTCCAGGTTGGGTGTGAAAGACTAAGAACGAGGCTTTCGAATGAGTTATAATTAAGTTTAGGTCGAGGGTTGATTATTAGGCTTGAGTTAAAAATGGCTGCAACTCCACCTCCTCGGCCGGTGTCTCGAGGAATGTGAGTATTAATATGACTTGGAGGAGTGGATTCGTTTAGGCTAACATATTCTTCATGACACAGCCAGGTTTCAGTAAGACAAAATAGATCAATATGATAATCTGAGATTAGGTCGTTTACTAATACAGCTTTGGAAGACAGAGATCTAATGTTTAAGAGTCCACATTTAATTCTCCTATTTTGTTGCACTGTGACATTGGTGGTGTTAATTTCTATTAGATTTTTATGAAAGAATCCTCTTCTGTTTACTTTAGAGTTAATTGATTTAAATGATTTGAGAGGTCGGGGGACAGACACAGTTTCTATGTAGTTTTGGGTGGGTAACTGCTCTAATGGAAGCGCAGAGAAGTGTGTAGGACTGCAGCTCTGCCTCCTGGTCTCAACTCTGGGTTGTCATGGTTTTGGTCTAATAAACTCAGCCATATTTCTAGATATGAGAGCTGCTCCATCCAAAGTGGGATGTATGCCGTCTCTCCTAATCAGACCAGGTCTTCCCCAAAAAGTCCGCCAATTGTCTATGAAGCCCACATCGTTTTCTGGACACCACCTCGACAACCAGCGGTTGAATGATGACATGCGGCTATACATGTCATCACTGGTCAGATTTGGCAGGGGCCCAGAGAAAACTACCGACATAGTCTTTGCATGTGTACACACCGACTCAACATTAATTTTGGTGACCTCCGATTGGCGTAATCGACAGTCATTAACGCCGACATGGATAACAATCTTACCATATTTACGATTATCTTTAGCCAGCAGTTTTAAATTAGATTCTATGTCGCCCGCTCTGGCCCCAGGAATGCATTTGACTATGGTCGCTGGTGTCGCTAACTTCACGTTTCTCACTATGGAGCTGCCAATAACCAGAGTTGGTTTCTCAGTGGGTGTGTCACTGAGTGGGGAGAACCTGTTTGAAACGTGAACTGGTTGGAGGTGAACCGCGGGCTTCTGCTTAGGACTATGCTTCCTTCGGACAGTCACCCAGCCGCCCTGGCTTCCCGGCTGCTCGGGAACCACCGGGGGAGTAGGAGCTATGCCAGGAGCTATGCTAGGTCGGCCCGCACCGGCTACTGGGGGCTGGCTAACATTAGTTAATGATTTGTTTTCCATGGTGCGGAGCCGCGCTTCCAATTCACTAAGCCTCGCCTCCATCACTGCAAATAAACTACATTTATTACATGTACTAATGTCACTAAAGGAGGCTAAGGAATAGCTAAACATATGACACACCGAGCAAGAGAGAGCGGGAGAGTGGGAGGGAGAGAGAGAAGCCATCGTTAACTGCTTAGCTATGTTAGCTGCTAAGCTAAAACAGCAGAGCTAAAACAACTAACTACTATGGATTTAGCAAGAGAAGTCGCTAAAAGAAAGAGAGAGCTAGGAGTGCTTGTGCAGAACTAGCGTACGTTTAAATATACTGCAGGTATTTTATCCACAGTGATGAAGAATAAAGCAAAATTTAGCTAAGCTGAGGATAGCAAAACATTATCGGTAAACACAGTCAACAACCGGAAGTGACACAATACGCTTACCGTAGCACGTCAGCACGTCATTAAGGGTAAACAACTTATTTTGTTCTGCTGTCCTGTCTAAGGGAAAACCATCACAGATATAATTGCAGCAGTTCACTATTCAGCATGGGTATTTCTGTTATATGGAAAAAAGCCATTAGATATCTGTAAATATGATATGCACAATCCCTGCGCACAATGAAAATAAATGTTTGTTCCTGTTCAACAGTTAATAATAAATAATTGTCATTTAAAGAGTTGGCTCTGTACTAATTTATTGAAACTTCTAAAAAGGTATTAAAACTGAAAAAGTAAAGTACTAAAGTAGTAGTAAAATTGTATCTTTTTATGAATAACTGTAATCTAATTTACTGCAAAATGTTTGGTGCTCTAATCAAATACACAGTAACAAAATTGCTGTATTTTATTTAACAGTTATGCACAGCTACTGTAACTGTAAATACAGTATCATTAATTTACTGTGTTTCATTTTACAGTTACAATATTGCTATTGTAACTATAAACACAGTAAACTTAATGTAGCCTAATTAATTTTTACAGCAAGTTACTTGTCAATTGCTGCCAGTTACTGTAAAAATGACAGTATGTTTCTTACAGTGTGGGTTTCAAATTGGCTTTTTACGTGTGAGTGTGTACAGGACAAAGACACAGAAAGAACTGCTGTGACAGCAGAGCAGCAGGATGAAAGAATAGATCATTACATTGACGTGCATCCTTTTAATGGGATAAATAAAGTTCTTCAAATTGAATGGAATGAATTGAAGAGAATCAGCGGTCCAAAAAGCATGCTACCTGAGGGTTCACCACACCTAACACATAACAGACCATAGATCTGAAAAGGTCCTGCCAACTTTCTCCAAGATAGGCACTGACCTAGCTAATAGCTGAGTGCAGACTGACTGTTGAACAGAGTGTCAGTGATTTCTGGACACATGCTGGAAGTTTTGAAGTGTCCAAACATCAGAGACAACTAATCATGGCTCTTTGTTTTCAGGCATCTGCTGTCTTTGTTCCAGAAGGGTGTCTTTCATTTCAGGGAGCTGCTTCCTGACTCTGTGTGTGTGTGTGTGTGTGTGTGTGTGTGTGTGTGTGTGCGCGCATGTCTGTGGTTTCCTCTTCCCTTTCATTTACTTTTATTATTATTTAGATGCTCAGAGAGAAAGAGAGAAGAAGAAACACACTCTCCGCCACTGGAACCCAATAACCCCCCACCACCAAACACACACACACACACACAAACACACAAACGCACACACACACATTCTGCATATACATCAAGACACACAGCTGTATGTGTGGGTACACACATGCACAGTGCAAACAAACACACCATTGGACACAGTTAAAAGGCAGCATATTAGGAGTAACTGGAGACTGACTAGAGCCCATACAGTAATTATGTGTCTACACCTGAGACGAAAAAGAAAAGAGAGGAGAAAGAAAGGGAGGAAAAATTAAAAGAGGAGCAGTGGTGAAGAGCAGTTTCCAGAGCCCACCTAGGTCGAAGCAGCATGGAGAGAGAGAGGGCTCAAAGCAAGAGAACAGAGACAGAAAGAGAGCAGAGGGGGATATAAAGACAGAGAGAGATTATGAAAGAGTGCGACAAAGCTCCTTCAGCTTAAACAAGCCTGACAGTGTCTCTACTTCCCCCAGACAGGTCTGTGTGAAAATGTTTGGCCTCAACTGTCAGCTCCAACCACAACAGCTCCTGGTAATACATCACCATAATCACCCTGCTCGTGCTAAATGCAGCCGTCACACTCACTTAGCACACAGCAGACACGCAGTGTGTCAGGGCTCCCAATGATTCCTTACACCCAGGCTTTACTCGTTAGACAAAAGTCCAGGTGGACCAGTTACTGTTTCAAATTCTGCTTTAGAAAATGTAGAAAAGGTTTTTTTTTCTTCAAATTCTAATCATTCAGTATCGCAGTATCTAATGTTAATTACTCTTTAAACAGAGAGCACATTTAATATTAAACTATCGTATCTATATTTTTCATTATAGTATACTATGTAGTAGTGTGCATACCAATTGTGTTCTTTTTGCTGTTTTTAAAAAATCCCTGTTGTGATACTTACAGTAGATTAGATGACTCGTTCATCCTGCTTTGGCCATACTGTACCTGATTATCACTATGCCAATAAAGAAATTTGAATTTGAGTACATGTTACACATTTTCTTCCATATGTTGTGCACTGTATAAAACTGAATAAAACACCTTTCTGAGTTACATTAGCAGTTCATTGGTTAATTAAGTAATTAATTGTAAGTGTACCAATTTAATGTTGTTTCTGGATAAATTTTCTCTATAATTAGTAACTTTCCTCTAGTCTCAGTCCCACTGTTCTGCCCACTGTTTAAGTGAGACTTGAACACAAACTGATTATTTTATCTCTTGGCTGCACTTGGCTGTGTATTGTAATGGCAATCCATTTCCTGTGACATGTGTGCATGAAAATGTGATTTTTTTCCCATTTTCTTTAATGGGGAGAAAAGGCTGTAAAGCGTTCACTGAATAGCTGCCTATGTTATTTATTAGTTATGATGCGTGAGTTACCTAGTCACATTCTCAGTGTTGAATGTCAACCCCGAGTCAGAAAGGATGAAATGGATGAAATGCTTCAAGCGGCTTGTTATGCAGCATATCAGGACATGCCTCCCTGCCGACCTGGATCCCTTACAGTTCGCATATAGAGCAGACGGAGGACGCCATATCCACCATGCTCTACCTCACTCTGATTCATCTGGAAAACAAGAACACCTATGCCAGGATCCTGCTGATTGATTTCAGCTCAGCATTTAACACAATCTTGCTACAACAGCTGGTGGAGAAGCTGAGGCTGCTGGATGTGGACACTGGCACCTGCAACTGGATCCTGGATTTCCTGATGCAGAGACAGTCAGAGTTAGCAGCAATACATCTGAATCCACCATGGTGAGCACAGGATCACCTCAAGGCTGCGTACTGAACCCCTTATTGTTCATGCTGCTGACACATGATTGTTTTGCAAAATTTAACAACAACCACATTATAAAGTTTGCTGATGATACCACAGTTGTAGGCCTCATCAGCAATGGAGATGAGTCAGTTTACAGAAGTAAGGTGGAGCGGCTGACAGCTTGGTGCAAAACTCATAATCTTTAACACTCACAAAACCAAAGAGATGATCGTTGACTTCAGGAAAGGCAACCCCAACCATCATCCTCCATTGACAATCAGTGGTTCCGTTGTAGAAAGGGTAAACAGCACCAAGTTCCTGGGGATACATCTAACGGATGATATGACCCGCCAGTCATAACACCACAGCCATCATCAAGAAGGCCCAACAGCGCCTCCACCTCCTCCATACACTGTCGAGAGTGGACCTCCCCACTCCAGCCATGACCATCATCTACCAAGGAACCATTGAAAGCATACTCACATACTGCATCATTTCCTGGTTTGGTAATAGCAGAGCAGAAGAAAGACACAGACTGAACAGGATAGTGAGAACTGCAAAAAAAGATCATTGGTGCCTTGCTGCCATCTTTGCTGGGCATATACAATCAACGCTGCGTCCGCAGAGCATCCAACATAACCAACAATCCCTTTCACCCTTCCCACAGCCTGTTTTCCCTCATGCAGTCAGAGAGAAGGTACAGGAGCATTTGCTCACAGACCTTAAGGCTACTAAACAGCTTTTCCCCTAAGGCAATCAGACTTTTAAACCTTAACGTGATCATTCTGTATCAGATGGAGAGTGAACAGTTTTATGTGACTTATATTTTCACTGGTCAGTACGACCTTTTCATTGACTTTTTAGCTATTATATTTTATTTATTTATATCTATTTATTGACCCTTGCACTGTCTTGTATTTATTTTTGTCTTGTGTTTTTAAGTGAAACGTGGTTTTGTTTTTATGTATGAAAGTGCATAAAAATGACCATTAAAAGAAAGCTAATCTAAATTATAAATCTCTTATGCAATTATTCACATCAGCTTAGATCAAAATCAAATGATTCTCATGAACATGTGCCCGTACAATATGCATTGAGAGGGTTTTGGAAGTCCAGAATTCCATAAAATGGAATTACACAAGTCAGACTGAAACCCAAACTGTCCTTAAGAACAGTCCTTGTGCACTGTGTTGTGTTTAACAGGCGGTGCTTAGCATGAAGCAAGCAGCTTTCACAATGCATCTGTTTCTAAAAACTCTATAACTCATGTCACAGTGGCTGAGTGTACACACACACACACACACACACACTACACTATCCATCTTATCTCACATACCACACACGCTTCACTCCTGCACACCACCCACATATCAATACATCAGACTTAGTGCTGTGGCCATGTATTTACCTAACTGCACTGCTGCTACACATATAGCTTTCTTAATACTGACCTCACAGACTCTCCAACTCAATTCTACCTGCAGCTCATTGTCATCTGTCTCTGTTCATCTCTCAGTCTGTACATCTGCTTCTCTCTCACTTCTGCATATAGATTCATATTATGTCAGTTACAAAGTTCTGCACATGTTGGTGAATAAAATCCTTTTGATGCCGACATTTGGTTTTCCAGGACTCCAGTTTGACATCATCTTCAGTAGTAAATAGTATTTTAAAAGCCTAAACAAGCTCTTTAATTTTTCAATTTTATTTCTATATACATATCAATAAACGTGCCTTGCCAAAGTCCCCAGATCTGTCCCCACAGATCACATATTTTCTATATATGTCATTGGACACTATCAAGTCAAAAATTATGGCAAATCAAGTTTTTTTTTTATTAGATACAATAAGGCAATAACAATAAGATATGTTAAAGTTAGTGCTAACATGTTGGTAAATACATGTTGGGGAAAGCAAGTACAAGGTGGCATCTTTTTTCTCTTATAGTCAACCCTGTCTCTGTACAATAACCATTATATAAATGTATACTTGCAACAGCTTTACACTTTAAAAGAAAGAATCTGACATGGGCATAGATTTGGGTCTGGACTGTAGGGACATGTCCCTACCAATATAAAGGTGTTGCTGGATTGTCCCTACCAATATTTTTACCAATCTGAAACAATCTAGCCACTTTAATTCCACATAATGTTAATAGCAACAGAGTTGCCAGGTTTGTGTGTTTTCTCCAAAAAAAGTGTGCTATTATGATAAAGAGTGAAAAAGCAGGATATGGGGACACTTGACCTGATGATCTGGCAACCCTCAACTTCAGCTGCAGCCTCTCAGGTGAGCTGTGATGTCATAGTGAAAGATCTAGCCATAAGTTCAGGAGTTGAATGAAAAATAATACAAATAGAAGTTTTTGAAATGATTTAAAGATAGACTTGAGTGTTGCCCAAGTCCACAAACTGAAAGAAGGACATAATCTCAGGTGGGGTGAGTAAATGGTAAATGGACTGTACTTGTATAGCGCCTTTCTAGTCATCCGACTACTCAAAGCGCTTTTAACACTACGAGTCAATTCACCCATTCACACACATTCATACGCTGAATGGGTACAGGGGCTCCCATACAAGGTCCCAACCTGCCCATCAGAGGAAAGCTAACCATTCACACACATTCATACACTGATGGCACAGCCATCAGGAGCAATTTGGGGTTCAGTATCTTGCCCAAGGATACTTCGACACGCGGACTGGAGGAGCCGGGAATTGAACTGCCAATCTTCCGATTAGTAGACGACACGCTCTACCTCCTGAGCCACAGCCGCCCCTTACAGCAGCGTGTTACAGAGCAGCACATTACCTACAGGTTTCTTTACATTTATTTTATTGTAACATTAATTGTGACAGTCTAAGACATGTTATTTTTAAATATTAATTTTGGTCTCAGATTTATAGTTAAGCTAAGTAGTTTATCAATAAAATAAAATGTAATAATCGGTTTCAGGCAAGTCAGCAAATGCATATTCAGTAAACATTCAAGTAAACATTTTGCAGAGTCAGGCTCTTTATGAGTGTATGTGTGCACACATTTTTCCCATTGAAAGAGAAAAGAGTGATGGACAGCAAGTACACATACACAATTATTTTGGCCATCCAAAAAAAATTAATACACTGCCACTGATATGGCTCAAAGTGATGCTTTTTTGTAACTTTTTTATCTTTCTCCTACATACATTTTTACATATAGATATACATAATAGATTATTATTAATTGAACCCCTGACTAACCCCTGACTTCCTCTGAGTGGGCGTTAAAGGCATAAGGCCATTCACCTGTTTCTCTCCACTATCTGTTGTCAACTCTGTTCACACACATGTTGACTCTTGTGGTTTAAAAGTTCAAAATTACAAAACATATATGTCAAAACTATGTGATTGCACCCTGCTTATCATTGCTTATGGCTATATTCATATTCATAGTTTAAAATGTGGTAATTTAATGTCAATACTAAAATGTACTTATATCTCTATACTTCCCTATTATGTGACATTTTTTATCTGAAACAGGGTTCTCCGTGCATCTTCCAGCAAAATGCAGCTGAATCAGATGCTTCTCAGTTCAAGGACAGCAGACTTTCAGAGAACAAAAGGGACTGGAGCACACCGATAAATTCACAGCCTTTAATTGTGCAAACAGACGTTTCAACACTACAGTGTCTTCATCAGAGTCAAGATGGACATCAGGCAAACAACATATGCAATCAACCTAGACCAGAGGGGTATTCCATCAATGCAGCTAAAGAAAACTGTGCTTACTTGAAAAAGCCTGGCTAGAATTAACATCAACTTTCACTTGAGGCTCAAGCTGTTCCACTAACACAGCTAAGCTGTGTCTAGTCAACGCTAAATCTAGCCAGGCTTGAATAAGCTTGCAGTGTGCGCATGCACGGAGTACATAAGCAGCCCAGAACAGTCGATTGTTGAAAAGATGATACTATGACGCAAAAAAAAGAAGGGAAAACTAGAGTGGTGTTCTTCTCAGCAGAGGGACAAACCCTGGTGATGAAACTATATGAAGAATATAAAGGAGTCATCACCAAAAACGGCAATACTGCTGCAATTAACAAGGCAATGGAGATGGCTTGGCAAAAAATTGCTGACAGGTTAAAAGCATAAATTATACAACTCTACATAGGTGTCTAGTGATGGCCCAAACTCACTCCTCTAACCTTTAGGCCCTAAAGGTTAGAGGAGTGAGATTGTAACTAGAAGGTTGAGGGTTTGATCCCCTAGACTGGCAGGATGTATCTAGGTGGGTAAAGTGAAGAGCAGCGTTTGACTCATTGTTTTATCTTTACTTGTTAATAAATGAACATTCAGATGTGGCTATATTAGCAGTAGGCTAGATAATATCAGATGTATGTTTAAAATTATGGTGTAGGCAACCAGAGAACCAATTTACCAAATACATAATCGTCTACTCTTTGACACATTTTTTCTTTTGCAGGATGTCTGTTTCATTTACAAGCATCATTGATAGTTAAACATTAAGAATTTGTTGTTGGAGGTTGAAGAAACTGGAGAAGGAGAAGTACAGTGGAAACCGCTTACAGTGATCTGTGGCTCTGATATCACTATAAGCGGAAGATTATTATAACGATTTCTTTTTCTTTATTTCTCATGTAGAATACCATCTAATTGACATTTGTATAGCCATTGTATATACAGTTTATTAGCCTACATGAATATAAAGTAATAAAATGGACAGCTTCGCTATTTACTGAATTATGACTGTTTCAAAATACAGTACAGTTGTTTCAAACGCAGTGTGCGCACATTTTTGAAGCAGTGGGGGTTCTGACTTTTGCCAATGACAAGTTCCTTCTTTTCCCTGGCAGCAGAACAGGTGAAGAGAGCGGTGATTCTTCTCTTAGAATTACCATAGTTTTAAAATGTATTTTCATATGTTCTGTGAAAAGATCCAAAACAAACACTGGAAGTGAACTACTTGATTACTATAGGCGAATGATTTAAACGGCATAAATTTTGTATGTCCCAAGCTTTTTGATCCATATAAGCAGTTGATCACTTTAACCGTGATCACTATAAGTGGTTTCCACTGTATAAATGTCAACACAGCAGAAGGTCATGGTTTGGACTTTATTTAATTTTCTTTTTGTCTAGACAGGTTGAACAGAATGAGTGAGAGAATGAATGAATAAATAAATAAATAAATAAATAACTTCAAAACAACGTTGGCACACTTTTATTTCTTATATTATAAATGCTAAGCTTTTAACTAAAAGGGTTCACTCCAAAACAAAAGTGACCATGAATAAAATGGGGATTAACTGAAACAAGTATTTTTGTAAAGGTACCTCACAAGTTCTTCCATCGTACGTTTCCAAACATGGACATGACAAAAGTGATGCAAGCAGGAAAAGACACCGGGCGGAACCGTCGTTTGGGAGTTTGTTTCTGCCCGTTGGACATTCTTTGACACACAGCTAAATGAAGCTTAACAGTTAGCCTGCCACAGAGCAGGCTAGTTCTGCAGTATAAGTTGCCATGGTTACTGAGCAGCGAATCATATAAGCCACAGTAATGGAACAGAACTCTCACTTAAATTAGCGAGGCTTATCGAAATAAAACAGGCATTTTCTTTATCCAGCTTGAAGGAATACCCCTCAGGTGTGCTGTTGTCATTAGATAATTGGTTGAACAGGGTGTCAAATCTATTGGATAATGAATCCAAGGGTGGGAGTTGCCATAGTCAGTGTCCGAGTGCCACACCCCCAACATCATGTCAGAAACAAAAGAACTTCGACCTCTCTTAAAGTTACAAAATACAAATATCCGTCAAATGTGAGAATTACATATTTAGTTTTTCATTAATACCAAAGGACTAACACTATGTCAGAAACAAAAAAGAACAAAAACCTTTCTGAAAGTTACAAAGATAAAAGTACATAAGGTTTTTTTTTTATCATTAGTCATCAGGTTTTGTGTTTACTTTATATCAATGCTATTTAAGTTCAATTTAGAGCACACATAGCTGTTACCTAACCACTAATAACTGTCTAATGTGTGTTAGTATAGTGCTAATGATAGCTGAGCACTAATGTTATCTCCTGTTCACCTATGGAGGGAGTGTGAAGTGGATAGCAGCTGATGTTAGCATATGATTGTGGTTTGAGGAGACATTGATATGAGAATACAGATTAGCACTAGCAGAAGGTTTTGTCTAAAGCTTCTTATAAAAGTCTTTGTTACAGCACACAAAGGCCCAGGTGCACTGGATATGGCACTGAAACACTGCACGGACCATTACTAGTGTGTGTGTGTGTGTGTGTATACAGTATATGTGTCGTGCTGCCTTTTATAATTTGCAGGCCTCAACTTCACCAGAAAGACCAAATGATAAAACCAGTGGAGTGTTGGGGTGTATGTAACTGCAATTCTCTGTTTGATTCAAGACAGGCGGTCACCACGGCAGCTAAAAAAAACAGCACAGGGTCCATATGGATCAGAAGACACAATTTCATGTATTAAGAGAGACAGGGCTGAATTATCAAATGAGCAAAGTGGGTAACTGTCCCGGGGCTCGAAAGCTCCAGGTTTGTACCAGATGTGTGGCAATTTGATAATTAGTGAGGTAATTTGATTAATGTATGGACTACTAAAGTATAAACTACACCTGCATTATGGCATAATCTTGAGGCTCCTTCTTGATTAAGAACCTTGAGTTAAAATCTCAGAATGTATATAAAGATGAACATAGTGAGGTGTGACATCACCCGTTGGTTTACATTGGAGTTGGTTTAAAGCCCAGAGTTGCAGTTTACAGTTGACACCATCTTTTCTGTTTGGAGCCAGGACCTTCCAAATAAGGAATGCGGGGTGTTAACGCTAGCTTACTGGGAACACCAAGGTTAATTTTGGGCATGGTAGTTTGTTTAGAATCAGCTCCAAAGACTAATAATAACTAATGATCTTGTTTTTTTTAGTCTCCAGAGTACAGTAGTTCCGTGTAAGGTATGTGCGAGAACATGGTTCTGTTTACAGCTTCACTAGCTTGTTGTGCTACATATCACGACCTCTTGACTTTGTACTACATTATAAATTTCTCAAAGAACTTACAGTACAGAAAAATAAGAAAAATATAGAAAATTGCCAGCCATATCCTTTAAAGCCATTATTATGTCATTATGTCATTGTGCTCACATGGTGCATACTCATAATGTGTGCTTATTCAAATTATCACAAAATTATTATTAATTACTAACTAGGGGCCCACAGCTCAGTTTTGCCCCAGGCCCCCTACAGGGTTAATCCGACCCTGTAGAAAGAGAACACAAATGTCATGAAGCAGCAACAATGAGATGTCCTGATATATCAAAGTTACTGGTTTAGTATGACATCTTGTAATGGTGTCATGTAGCCTACAGTATATGCTCACATAAAGGTACTTGATGGAAACACTAATTCACATTTTATTCTTCCACAATTTCAGAAAACCTGCTTAAAACTTTCACAATAACTTAATAGAATCTGGTATGTCTTGGACTAAATGCATCTTTCCCAAAATGTTGAACCTCTCCTTTAACCAGACGTTTTCCCTTTGTTTATGTTGAGGTGAGCCTGTCCTGTAATTAACTGTAGTACCACATTAAGAGGCTCCACTTTTAATGTGTCGTCCCCTGTTAAAATGAGAGATGAATGACCAAGAGAATGAATGAATAAACTCTTGTCAGCTTGTGACACTGCAGGTTCCTGAAATTGGTGTGTTGGTGGTAGACAGAGCAGCAGCTAAACTGTAATTTCAGCCCCTAAAACAGTGTTTAGGCCAGTGTCTGACGCAGGGGCGCCGCATTCATTTCAGAAGTGCGGGGGCCAAAAAGTGTGTGTGTGTGTGTGTGTGTGTGTGTGTGTGTGTGTGTGTGTGTAGCGGTAGATGGACCCGAGACTCTCACTAAACTTTTGTGGAGTAACTATAGCTTGCTTGCACCAAAGGGTGGCGGTATGATTCCAAACACAAAGCAGCTAACTGGTGCTTGTGAGATTAGATACAAGCTTTTTTGTTCAATTACCCAAAACTACGAGTTTACAGGACAGTAACACTGCAGCTGAGTAACAGCAAGCAGGCAATAGAAATTCGACAATGTCCTCTTTGATTGGATTAAAATGTAAATATTCTTCCTGTTTTATGTTTTACCTAATGTCTTAGAGTGGACAGGACTGATTGAAACGTCCTTTTACTGTAAGTGTTGCAATATAGAGGCATTTGCGGGCATTTGTGGGTGATTCACAACTTAAAAAGAATGTGAGATAAGGGTAAAGTGGGGGGGCCAATGGCCCCTTGGACCCCCTACTTCCGGCACCCTTGGTCTGACATTAACCTGCAGACTCACTGTTTGCCTCTGCAGTCTTTTACACTCCATTGAGGTCAATTTTGCCTCTCATCTGAGTGATTGGCCATGCTGTGGGCTTTGTTGTTTATGACGCTTAAATGCTTAAATACACTACAGTCACAACGTGCATGTAAACTGACCCTTTGCCTGTCCGTGTGTGTGTGTGTGTGCATGTGTGCATGTGTGCATGTGTGTGTATCTTATGTGTAGCAGTGACACATCATCATGCCTGTGGTCCTGTCATTAAGGTACTGTAAACAGGCTTTAGCAGGGTAAATGATGCCACCAAGCAAAAACATTCACAGACAGAGACCGAGTTGTGTGTGCGCACAAACACACACACACACAGACTTTAGACTTGCTTTTGTAGGCATAATTCTGTTTCACTACACACTGCAAAAAATGACATGTAGAGCAAATCATTATTTTCCCCTTATACATAATCAGCCTGAGTGTTATGTCTTAGATTAAAGACATGTCTGGATACTGATTGTTGACAGTATTGAAAAGAAACTGCACTAAAGGATGCATTGAGAGTAGTGCTCATATAGCATAATGACACATCATTTGCCAGGACCAGATTAAGCCAACCAAAAAATTATTTCTTATAAGTTGATTAAATGCAAATTTACTTAAGAATAAGCACCAACTGAAATCAACTTAAATACTGAACAGATTGAAAGTAGATTTTTACACCAGACCCCTGAACAAGACATGGCATCAAAGTAAGGTACAAATGCAGGTGCCTGCTCTGAGAGTGCCCAAACACTGACCTGCCACAGGTCATAAAATATTCCCAAACCCTGCTGTCTCCCAGTTGAATTAGTGTAAAAGATGAGCTTTTGTGTTGGTAAAAATGGGGTTCCTAGGTAAAATATCAAAGGAACAAGGAGATACAAATTGGAAGAGAGAAGACAGCTATGACTCCAAATCAGCATTTCAGTCAGAAACATCCAATCACAGGGCTCCAAATTCTTTCATGTGAGTGTAAACTGATGGCTTCAGTGTGCTTCCAATCAGCAAGGTCATACAACATATCGTCAGACCACGTCTGAAGTCAAAACTGTCTCTACCTGTTCTGAATAGCTACACTGCATCACACTGCCTCCAACAACTCTGTCTCAACTTAACCCTACTCCCAGACAAGAACATTGATACTGGAAGATAAACCCTGGACTATGTTCAATGACATGATACATACATATATATATATATATATATATATAAATATATATATAAACTTAGCACAAAAAGTAAGGAAATTTGTATTTGATAGATTATTTCTTTGTTGTAACAATGCTTCTTGGCAATAAATCTTATACCGTTGGAAAGCCTGTTTATTTCCCTTTGAAATGGTGCCACATTTGTAAGGAACATGCATTTGTGGGATGAGCAGCAGTTTGGTGTTTGGTGGATTGGATGATTGAAGTTTGAAGAAACAAGACATATTGGCAATTTAACAATTTATTCATTTAACAGGAGCCTGATTTGTAAGGAACATGCAGTGGGATGAGCAGCAGAGCTGAGTATGTGGGTTGCCCCCATGAAAAATTTGCCAAATCTTCTCTGCCAATGCCAAACAGCTTATTTTGCTGTTGCTATTGACACTTGTTTTGAGCTTCTGGAACCCCCAGGTGCTGCCAATCAGGTGCCAAATCTCAGCCAGCGTAAGAATGATCGGGCGTTGATAAATGTGGTGGCTGAAAACAGTCGTCATCTAAATATCAGTTTAGAGGCCTCGCCCCTAGAGTTTACAACATGGAGAGGCAGAATACAGCCAAGAAGAGAAACTTCCAAGACCTTGAAATAGAAACCATAACATCGCAAGTCCAATTGAACAAATTAGTTCTATTTCGCAGCCTGAAAAGTGGCATCAAAGGTAGTAAGAAAAATGCAGTATGGAAAGAAATCGCTGCTGAGGTCAATAGTGTTGCAATAGTGTTGACAATTGAACTCCAGCTGAGGGTTGAATATTTTATTTATTTTATTAGTTATCACAATTCTTTACATTTAGTTGAAGAAAAAATGGCCAGACCTCAAAATTGCCACCAAAAAGTGTGTTGCTGCCCTTAGGTGCAGCACCATGCAGACTGGAGGAGGCCAGCCAGACCCCAGCCTTGCATTGATGCAGACTGAGGAGCATGAGGCTGTGCTCATTGGATCTGCTTCAATTTCGCATAAGTAGCGGAGGAGACACAGACACACCACCTGTGTCTGAGCTAGATAATGGTAAATATTTAATAGCCTAGGCTACTAGTATTTTTGCAGCCTGTATTTAAATGTGCTCTGTCCATATCAAAGAAAGAAAGAAAGAAAGAAAGAATTACACGGTTGCAGAGTTTATTTATTTCCTCATTTTAATGATGTTTCAGATCAGTCAGAGCCAGGCAGCAGTGGAGGTTTTCATACTTTACATTTTAGAAGCGATGAATGAGGTGCTGGCCATGGCTCTCTGGGCATAGGTTCATCTGGCTGCATTGGAACATCAAATGGTACCCTGTTATCCTGTGCAATATTGTGCAGAATCCCACAGGCCAAAATGACGTCACAAACTTTTTCTAGTGTGTACAGTAGAGTTCCACCTGCTGATTCTAGACAGAGCCATCTGCCCTTAAGCAACCCAACACAGCGCTCCACCGTGGGCCATGTGCGTATGTGCGCCCTATTGAATCTGCACTCCTGCTCTGTTGCAGGGTTGACCAGTGGGTTTACCAGGTATTCCATGAGGGGATAGCCCTTGTCACCTAGTACACGAATCATACCAAAATGTTAGAGTCATTTGAATAATTTTAGAATATTACTTTAACACAGTAATTACTCACCAGGGAAATGACTCACCAGGGAAATGGCCCTGCAGTGCGCCCTCCTGTAGCCGTGTCCCTATGCTGCTATTTTGAAAAATGTCGTTGACCCCCTGGGCCACTAGGCTACCACATTTAGGAGAGATAGCCTGGCATCACAAATGACCTTAACGTTTATGGAGTGATAGTTTTTATGATTGATGAATGCGTAAGCATTCATGGATGGTGGCTTGAGATGCACATGGGTACAATCAATCGCACCAATCCCATTAGGAAACCCAGCAATCTCATTAAATTCTCTCTTAATTCTCTCACAGTTTGCTGAGCATTGTATGGAAATGTGATGTATTGACAAGAAAGGGACTTGATAGCTGCCAACACTTCTGTCATCGCTAATGGCCTCCTGCTGAAAGTCCCTGGTGGCCAAAAACCCCAACATGGAGAGCACCTGCACTGGCACAGGTATGGCATTCGAGCGTCAGGTTTCTTTCCTTAACTGAGGTTCCAAATTGTGGCATAATTCCAGAAGATGATGCCTTGGGAGACGAAAGCGGCCTAATAGCCACTTGTCACTCTCTGTAAAAAGGTTGCTGCGGTCCTGAAAAACCCTCTCGTGTCAGCGCGTAGAGGTCTTCTACCAGAGCCAGATCTGCCATGGCCAAGATTTGATGACTGTCAAGGCTCTTGTTTAAGTAGGTGACTGAATAAGCATCTATCCTATCACTTTGCAAATTGGTTAGACTACTTATTGCTTTCAATTCATTTTAATTGCTTGTAATTATGTCACCTGTAGCCTGGCCTAACAAGTAGGCAATCCCAAAATGAAAGAGAAATTAATCTTACACCAAAAAAATGCTTACATAATAATAATAATAATAATAGAATACACATCACTCATAAAATTCTACATTTTAGATGCCATGTCTAATCTAACTATAAGTCTGGGAACCTCTGTCTGTCCTTGGCTGTCTGTTTGAATGGACACTGCACTAGTATGGTCTAATAACAATTATGCAACACAGCCAGATTTACTATGCAGCACCGCAAGTCCATGCTGACTTAAAAACTTGTGTACACGAGTTGTGATTTGATTGTAGCCTCCGCTTATGTCCCAATTGATAAATGCAGAGGTTTGCGTGGAAATTACCATATGTCCACTATTCTGTTGTATGTTTGTTTGATAAATGAGGACCAATTAGTTTATCCATACTGGGGTGTTGCACTGAGAGCAGAAATAGACATATGGCTCAGAAGGAATGTAAGATGAAAAGTATTGTGAGATAACGCAGAATGCAACAAGAGAATGCAAAAAAAAAGTCTGTGATGGCCAAAACAATTTTTACAAACAATTTTAACAATTGATGATGCAAATTCAAGTCATCATTCGAGAAGTCTATTTTATTGTGCACATGGCATAATATCTACTGCTATAATCTGTGACTTAAAATGAACTGAAATGAATTGTGGGTGAGATAAAATAATTTTCCATGTTAGAGATTTTTTGTAGCACTCTCCTTCTGTTTCTTATTATGGAAAGAGTGCCGTGTGTCTCTCTGGCTCCTCATTTCTGTGTCATGGCTGTCTCACTGTGGTCTGAAACACCATGCTCACACATCACATAACGTCACTGTGTGTATTTTTCAGCAGTTTGTATGATGCTCAATGCCAAAACTGTATCCATGGAGACATAATTGACCAAGAATGTCATAATCCACCAGTTGCCATCTAAACATTAAGGGGAAATCTTGATATATGACTATTTACGATCTTTCTCTCTCCATTAAAGTAGCTTCTCTCCCTAACCCACTCAGGCATTCACTCTTTTTCTAACTCTAACATTCTCTCCGTATTTAACCCCCTCTCTTTCCCTTTAATGAAAGGTGAAAGACTCCTATCATTGACTATCTCACTCTAGGTCTCACTCCTTTTTCATTCTTTATACCCCCACCCATTTTACTGTCTATTTCTCTCTCACTCCTTTACTCTCATGCTCTTCCTAAACTTCAACTGTAGTTGCTGATAGCAGAAAGTAACAATGTATTATTCATCTCTCTGTCTTTCACTCAATTTCTCTCTTGTCTTGCTGTCATTACCCATTTGTTTGTGTTTTGCAGGAGACGTATTACACGGATGAAAAACAGGAATGGCATGTGTTGCAATTGGACAGTCTAACACAGTGACTGAGACATTGAGCAACCAACTAGTAGATAGTTTAAAATGGTTTGGATTCTATAGGTCTGGTGGTTTGAGTGGGTGACAGGATTTACTGGATAACTACAGTTAGTTCCTATGTTGACTCAGATTGTGTTATCTGATGCAGCAAGTCAGACATGGGGGTGCAGATTCACTGCGTGTGTGTGTATATGTGTGAGGGGGGGGGGGGGGGGGGGGGGTTAGAGAGACTTCATGAGTTCCTGTTGCATTTCCTGCTCCTAAATGTCAATGCAGTGTTGTGACTGTGGTGGGTAAATATGTACCCACATACTGAGTCACTGAGCAAACAGAGAAGATGAAAAGGACAGAGGGAGAGAGATAATGATGAAAAATGGAAAATGTTTGTATTGAAGAAAAGAAAGAGAGAGCAGGAGAGAGATGATCCTTTACATCAAATAATTAAAAGGCATGAGAAAGCTGCTGGTGAAATATTTTTCTGTCACGAAAAGCTGGTGAAACCTCCAGACCCGCCTCCCAGCCTGCTCTCACCTTTTTTTCTGTCCATTGAATTGCTTCATGACGCAGAGACCAAAACAGAGAAGAGGTAACCAGGTAACACACATACACAGGTTATAAAAAGAACAGTGCCATAGGTCAAATAGCTGAATGACAAAAAGTGGGGCGATAAAGTGTGTGGATTATTTCATTCCATTTCATTTATTTATTTAACGCACATGGATTAACATTTCTGTAAATGTGCCAGTGTTGGCTGTCCTGGCTGATTTTCAGCTGCAGTCATTTGGCGAGATGTTCTGAAACCAAAGAAGTGATTACTGAGCACTAACCAGTTTTACCTTTACAAATGATTCATGTTTCTAAAATTTGTCTTAAATCAACCTTTTTTCCATTTTTTCCAATGTAACAAGGTTGTTGCACACATATGGGATCACACAACATTTTAATAAAGATTAGCAAAACTGAGGGAGCACAGAGCTCTAAAATAAAAAAAATCTATTTAACTGTCAGTAAGTAAAAGTTCATTGCTCACTGGAAATTTTATTCATAGCTTTTAACTGTATCACACTACTGCTACTTCACGTTAAAGCAAAACTATGTAACTTTTAAATGTACAAAAAGTAAATTCTTTCTTTCTTCTTTACCAAACTCACCCATACTTTTGTTTTGGTCACTAAAACCAAGCCTTAGTAACAGGCTATGTACCACAGTCCTTTAAAGTAGCTATAATTAAACCTCTTCTTAAAAAGCCCAATCTTGATTTAGATGTTTTAGCAAACTACAGACCTAACCCTCCCTTTCTCTCCAAGATCCTTGAGAAAGCAGTCACAAATCAATTATGTGACTACAATAGTTTATTTGAGGATTTTCAGTCAGGATTTAGAGCACATCATAGCACAGAGACAGCACTGGTGAAAGTTACAAGTGATCTAATTGCATCGGACAAAGGACTTCTCTCTGTACTTGATCTTAGATCTTAGTGCTGCATTTGACACCATTAACCATCACATCCTATTACAGAGACTGGAACATTTAATTGGCATTAAAGGAACTGCATTAAGCTGGTTTAAATCCTATTTATCAGATTGATTTCAGTTCGAATCCTCCATGCACATAAAAGTTAGACATGGAGTTCCCCAAGGTTCTGTGCTTGGACCAATACTATTCAACTTATATATGCTTCCTTTAGATAATATTATTCAGATAATATTATAGATAATATTACTCCACTGTTCCCCTCTCTCCTTCTTTCTCTCTCAACCCAACCTGTCAAGGCAGATGGCCACCCACCTAGAGCCTGGTTCTTCTTGAGGTTTCTCCCCGTTAAAGGGGAGTTTTTCTTTGCCGCTGCTGGACAAAAAAGAAAGTGACAAACATTAGTCCTTCATGGTCCAACAATAATAAAGTGAAAAGAAGCGAAGCAACAGCTGACTCTGGCCCTGTTTACACCTGGCATTAACATGCTTCTCGGGCCATCTGATCACAAGTGGACAGCTCTAAGTACAGGTGTGAATGCACCTAAGGCACATTGAGGATGCATTGAGATCCGATCACTCAGACCACATTTGGAGGTGGTCTGGATTGCATGTGGCCACATTCTTTTAGCAGTGTAAACACGCCCAGCACCCTGGGCCACATTGAAGGACTGCCTACTCAACTGATATCCTCTATTTTCTGGCAGAGTAGGCACAGGAATTGCATTGCTGCCTCCTGGTCCTTGAACCCTCCATTCCAAAGCTGTGTTCAACTTGTTTGATAACAGGATAAATACATTATTTTGTTTTTCCATTTTTTCTGTTGTGAATTTAAAAAAACGAAACCCACTTACCATTTTTTCTCTTCCCCTAACCTGTTTCAGTTTTCAAATTGGCAATTGGAGTAGAAATTAAACAAAAACCGGAAAATAACTTGTTCTTTGCTTGTCTGTCTAAAAAGATATTTCAGAGGCTAAATGTTTAATTCTGTTTCCCCTGGATAGTTTCCTCTGTCCTGTCACGTTGATAACTACTTTAGTAACTACTTTAGTTATGCTGCGCTGCTCAGGATTTATCAGGAGGACAGCTGTTTTAATAATGAACATTTCCCTTTCAGCTATTTTCAGCTAGCAGTGCATTTACTCAAGTACTGTACTTACAGTACAATTTTGAGATACTACTCTTGAGATACTAATTTACTTGAGTATTTTCTTCGCATGCTACTTTGTACTTCTACTCCACTACATTTATCTGACAGCTTTAGTTACTAGTTACTTTACAAATTAAGATCTATGCATACAAAAAGCTTATAAAATATGATATTTTATTACTTGTACAGTGTGGTATTAGTACTTTTATTTTATAAGGATCTGAATACTTCCTCCACCACTGATTGAGTGTTTCTTGTTGTATTTGCATTTCAGTAACTACACTGCTTGTGACATTTAGTGAATTTGCAAATAAACAGCTGTTTGTGATTAACAACTTCTGATTGTTTTTCATTGAAGACCTCTGAGAAGAAGACTTAAAACACAGTAATTCTTGAAAATTTTATTTAACAAAACAGTTTACAAAACACCAACACAAAGTACATATAATAACTGTCCGATTACTGGCTGAAGTCCTTTTCAAATACTTGCTTCTGCCTCTGATAAAGCAGCTGGTAGATTTCAAATTGAGCCACCATGTGCTCAAAGGCCAGAAATTTTGCCAGCATGTTCGACACCATCATACTGAAGTGGTGTTCCTCCCCGTGATTGTCTTTGGCTTTGTCAGTTTGGGTGTGAGTGTGGAATGCGATCTTCTTTTCTGGGATGTGGTGGGGGAAAACAGGACACTTGTGGATGCTGAGGAGGATGTGCTGAGTGGTGAATGCGGTGCTGCTCATTGACTGTAAATAAAGATGGACGACGTGTCTCCACTTCCTACTTCTATGCAAAAGTGAATCCAAAATATCTTTTTTCCAAGAGTTGCCATCTTGCCTATGTGATGTCATTTGGAGCCAGAGTCTGTGCAGTAGAGTTCGGTGGCGGGATGACGGCCTGATGGAGGTTTGAGAGTGGCTGTCACAGCTGTTAGTCATGACGTAACACCCCTCTTTTCATATCGTTAAATAACTAAAAACTAACTTGAAGAAAATGAAAGTTGAAGAAAACATCAGTGTGATAACATCAGAAAACAAACATCAGTCTGAATGGAACTACCTAAAATGACAGAAACCATCTCTGGGAAAAATTTATTTAATGTGTACTTAATCCGTTTGGCTCATGTCCCATCCACTAACATGGAGGGGGCGGGATTTATGATCTATACTGCAGCCAGCCACCAAAGGAACTGTCATGTCATCTATATTTATATACAGTCAATGGTGCTGCTGTGGGTGGTGGTGTTAGAGTCACTGGTGGCAGTGATGGAGTGGAGCTCCTTGGGGAAGCGGGGGGGTCTTGTCCAACACCAGTGTTGATTGTTTCCAGTAGCAGCATGAATGTGTCACTGCCTTCAGTGTCAGTGAGTCAGTGATTCTGGAGAAAGATTGTTCAATACACTTTTTGTCAAATTCCGCAAATATCTCCTCACAGTCCACTAGCTGTCCATTCTGTGTGTGCTGAAAAAAAATCTGGTGTTCATATACAGCCCTGGCTCTGTAAATGGCCATGTAAACACAGTGGCTTGGAACAAGACACAAAACACTGTTGTAGTCATTCAGCAGGGGGCGTTCGTGCTTGTGCACAGGACAGGGGGAAGTCATCAGAGCAGCTGTCTTTGCAAGGACATGACAGTTTTCCCTTTCCAGCACCGGTTGAATGGTGGGGGAGGGCTGTTTTTCTTTTTTTAAATGAATCAATCCACACTGAGTCCGAGACAGTCTCACGGAGACCCCCCACATTTTTTTACGCTCTGAGTCTGTTTCTGTCGCGTTTAGTCAAGCATAATCTGAGCAGGCAGCTGTTTAAATCACACAAATATCCTGCCATATATGTCTCTTCAACTAATAAATATATACAAACAATCATGTAGATTTCTTCCCGTGGAGTCGATATGCAAACTATTTTGGTTCAGTAAATTTCTTCTGTCAGTCAGCCTGATGAAGGCAGTTTGTCCAGCCGCTGTCCTCTCAGCTCCCCAGGAGCTGCAGCTGACAGATGGCTGCTTCTATGGACAGAAACACTGAACGCAGGTTGAGTGAGAAGAAGACAAAACATTTTTTTTACTCATGATAAAGTGTGAGAGGAACAGAAGTGACTCTACAGCTGACGCATCACTCTGGATTCTGCCATATTTCTCTTTTGGTCGTTGCTTTGGCAATGTGGGTCCATGAATTTGGGGGGTGGAGCTTCTGAAGGAGCATGAAGGGATGGGTATATTTGTTTGGGTGTTCAAATATCAACAGTCTTTCTCCAGAATGACTGACTCTACCTTTAATATCAGTTTGTCAGTTATGTGAAGTCCTACTAGATACTATCCAACAACCAAACAAATATAAAAGGCATAACTTCAAATTTGATTCATATCACTGCTACTGAAAAGTTGGAGTCTATGTCCCAGTGTTTCATTAAGTTGGACAGTGAGCTCAAGAGGGAAACAATGGGGGGAACAGCTTTTTCCCTTTATCTTCTTCCTCGCCTTCACAAATTGGTCTATTAAATATTTCCACCTCTGCCGAAACACTTTCTTGTGGGGGCAATTTCCCCCCACAAATTGTTGCACATTTGATTGTCTTTATATTGTTTCAAGGATGAATTGTAGAAATGCAGGTAGTGACGGATCTCTTCACACAGTCTCTTGTCAAATTCAGCATCCATTTTGGTTTTCCAGGGCATGCACAGTTGGTGCCCTTAAAGCGTAGTGGCCATGCATACTCGCGGATGCAGAAAGTATAACACCGGCTTTAATGTAAGCTCTAGCATTGGCTTCTGTTCTGCATTGGTTACTATGTTGAAGTGGCAGTTTGGTGTGGATATTAGCTACATTTTTTCTGTTATCACTGATTGTTGCTGCAATTCAATATCCTTATGTTAGGAGGATTTGTGCTATATAGTACAGAAAGCTAATGTGAGAGTTAGTGTTATCTCTGCCTCCGCTAAATATAATTAAGTTACACAAACTATCTCTCATAACCGGGTTCATTTTGTCACAATTACCACTAATACAGTCCACATTAATTGTCAGATGCATCCTAACAATTTTAATGTCTTTATCAGCGCCTCTTTGATTTATGATGACTCATTATCTCACCAATATGTAACTTACATTGTTATCAACAGTTTAAACACAGGCAGTGTGTGAGGATGATGTGGATTGTAACGTTAGTAAGACATATTACATATATTACATACACTACTACAAAAGTAGTGTCCATGGCATGTACACTACTTTTTTTGTTTTTTGTTGAATGAAATTACTGTAAACAAGGAATTTACTGTAAACAAATTAAAATTTGCTGTTGTACTTCAGACATTAAGTTACTTTTCATATATATAAATGTATATCATCCAATGTTGTAAATGCTTTTCTAAATACCAAGTTTCTGGTATTGAGTATTGATAAAGCATTGATACGAACGCTCCCGTCTGACTGCATCTTACTTTTCAGATTCTGTGGATTGTTAAGACTTTGGCAGATTCCAGAGGAACTGATTTGTAACATTTAACATCTCTGACTGCGTTTTCCTCAGCGAGTTGTGCTCCCAACCCTGTAGGCTACGTGACAAAGTTCTGCAAGGGTTTTCTAAAGGCAACAGCAACAGATAAGACTGTCAACAAGAGATTGGGAACTCATAAAAGCAAAGAGTTAATGTTCAACAGAAAATGAGTCAAGGAGGAAAGATCTTTATCTTTTATTTTTATTTCTGAATTATCTATCTAGGTTGAGATTAAAAAAAAGTAAAAGATGGACTGAGGCAAGTAGAGGAAAGTTTAATTATAACATCAACAGTCACTTGCAATATTCCAAAAAGTACAACTGACTGACTAATCTAATATTTGTGCAACTTTACCTGGAAATAGCAGGGCACTACTCAAACCTTTCCTCCTCCCTCATATTGCTGTTCTTTTAAATATTTGATGAACCTTAAATGACTCATGATGTTCTTAAAAACATTTCTCAGCAAAGAAATAAAAAACACAGTTCAGAGATACACACAGGCAAACTGGACAGTAACAGAGCAGCAAAGTCACCGAAGAAGTGGAGGTGAAGACCAAAAGGCAAATACAGTTTCACCTCTTCTTCTCTTGATGTTCTCTTAGATGTTATTTCAACAGATTATTCCACATGAAAATAATATGGAAAGCCTCATGTTTGTATTTATTTCTTTTTTGATCATCATGTCTATCAAGAACAATCTCAGACATCTCTGAAATGGTTTGAAATTAAAAGTTTAAAATCAGCCAGTGGGATGAGACTTCAAGTTTTAAAATCCATTCCTTTCATTGTATACACATATTGTCTAAGTTCAGAATTTACTCTTGGGGTATGAAAGAAGTTAGCCAGTTCTCTGAACCCATCTAGTTAACTGTAGTTGTACATTCAAGAAAATCTGTGAAATAGTGAGGCAGCTTTAGTAGGAGCCATTCATAAACAAAAATGAAAGTGTGCAGTTTTTCTTCTTTTGCTAGAGAGGACCAGCCTACCTATTCATGTAGTACACAGTGGTGAGTAGGGATATTCATCAACTGCATCAATATCAGACATAGCCATAACATAAAAACATGAAGGTCGATTGCCAACAAGTCCTTAAAATTGAGCGACAAAATATGTTGTTGGTCCATCACATAGAAGTATTTTCTGCTCTGTCACCCCTAGGACGACATTATTTGTCTGTGCCTTTCCAAGACTAAAACTAGAAAATAATGATGTTTTTATGATGTGACAACTCTATGGTTAAGGTTTGGTTAGGTTTAGGCACAAAAACCACTTGGTTAGGTTTAGGGAAAAATCATGGTTTAGGTTAAAAATTACTACTTTGTTGGCGTCACTGGACAATTGTGGTCATGGTTTACAAAAAACAACAGTGACTCACAGTTGCGGACATTGACACTCAGTAATTACGTTATTTCCTCCTTTGCTCCTGTCATAATTACTACAGCCGCTAGAGGGCTTCTGTCACTTGAACATAAACACATGTTGTTTTGGGGCACTTGTTTTTCTTGGGAAGACAGTCTATTGGTTGCACAATGGTTTTCCTGTCCTCATGAGAAAAATGTGCTCATTCCGATTAAGAAACATTTTTGAATGTGATTGAATGTCTTTGATGTTGTCTCTGTTTGTATGCTCACTGTAAATCTTGTTTGTTTGTTATGTCAAATTTGTACACCGTAAATTTTGTTTTTATTTTTCTGTATGTTCTGTATTCAGGGTGGAGGGGCCATTGAGAGCATGCTCCCTCCCTGCAGAAATAAAAGTAAGACTGCTATCTAACCAAACTCCCTGATATTTATAAGATTAAACAATCTCACTTTCAGCACCATTATGTGTAAGAATGGCAGGAAGATTTAACATAGAATTATGGGTTCTTGAGAATAAAACATTTTGTTTTATTACCATTCAGTACACATCTGAGGTTCTGCAGAGACATCTAAAGAATGTTAAAGTCAGACTGTAATATAGACATGGCTTGAGTTGAAGACCCCTGTGCATATGTTGTATCAATGGATATTAGTCTGTGTTGGTGTAATAATATTTTTGCACAATGGTTTTCCTGTCCTCATTTATGTGGATTGTAAATATTAAAGGAACCAGAACTTTGTTGTTCCCCTTAGTTATTACATGAGAGTTTGATCTGAGTCCACCAGTAAAGATGACCTCTGTTCTATCAGATATGCATTGAACCAATTCTGAGCAAGATCCTCCAAACCAAGACAGCGTTTGAATTTTTCTTTAATACATCCATGCACTCTTTAAAAACAGTTCTCCATGCACCATTCCAGGTCATTAGTATTGTCAGCTTTACTGTAGGGAGGCAGTAATGTGCTGTGTTAGCCTCTACTCTACATTCTCCACTAGTTTTCTGAGCAAACATACCACTGGACAAATAAGGATTTTACATTCATCATAGATGACAGTATATCAACGACCTCTTTCCAAAAGCTTTTGACAGCTGGGCAGAGCAACAGCAGCTGTGCCAGCCTAACCACAGTCATGTAGTGTTGTCGCATTCGACTTCCATACTTGATGGACAAATAGAAAGAAATGGTTAATGTATTTGAATATATGTCAAAGTTCCTCTTTGGGTTACAAATTTACAGCCCCACCCCACCCCCCCCCTACCCCCTCCAGACCTAGAATGCAGGCTTACTTGTGGTTCCGAGAGTCTCCAAAAGTAGAATGGGAGGCAGAGCCTTCAGCTATCAGGCTCCTCTCCTGTGGAAAGATCTTCCAGATTCGATCCAGGGGGCAGACACCCTCTCTACGTTTAAGAGTAGGCTTAAAACTTTCCTTTTTGATAAAGCTTATAGTTAGGGCCAGCCAGGCTTGCCTTGGATCAGCCCTTAGTTATGCTGCTATAAGCCTAGACTGCTGGGGGACTTCCCATGACGCACTGAGCTCCTCTATTCTCCTCCTCCTCTGCATCTGTATGCATTCATGTACCATTAATCATTAATGCATGTTACTAACTTGGGGTTGTGGATGAGGCATGCTTGGGCAGGCTGTGGGGATGGTGCGGGGATGGTGGCGTGGTGCTGTGGGTGTCCTGCCTCAACACCTTCTCCTGCTATTATTGCTATTATTATTACAAGTCATATCTCTATTATTATTATCGTTGTTATTGTTATTGTTATTATGCTTCTCTGTGCCCCCCCCCCCCCCCCCTTCTTTCTCTGTAAACCCAACTGGTCAAGGCAGATGGCCGCCCACCTAGAGCCCAGTTCTGCTTGAGGTTTCTTCCCGTTAAAGGGAAGTTTTTCCTTGCCGCTGTCGCCAAGTGCTGCTCATGGGGGAATTGTTGGGTCTCTGTGAATTGATGAGTACGGTCTCGATCTGCTCTATGTGAAAAGTGCCCTGAGATGACTTTTGTTGTGATTAGGCGCTATATAAATAAAATCGAATTGAATTGAATTGAATATCTCTATTTGGTCATATTCTATTTGGTCATGGTGGCCCTCCAGCGTGTCCTGGGTCTGACCCGGGGTCTCCTACTAGTTGGACGTGCCCAGAACACCTCCAGAGGGAGGCGTCCAGGAGGCATCCTAACCAGGTGCCCAAACCACCTCAGCTGGGTCCTCTTGATGCAAAGGAGCAGCGGATCTACTCCAAGTTCCCCCTAGATGTCCGAGCTCCTCACCCTATGTCTAAGGCTGAGCCCAGACACTCTCCAGAGGAATACAAGTAGATAATCATATAATCATAAAAAGGCATTCCTGGGCTGCTAAAAACAACATTATTTTGCTGTGGCTTTTTCATTGGTGTACTTCCTGTGACCTTTTTCAGTCATGATGGACATCAAATAGTTCCAAACACTGGCAGTGAGTAGCAGGGGTGCTGTAGGATTGCGGTGTTTTCAACACATTTTTCTGAGGTAAGAAGTTGAAGTCAGCTCCGATTATGACTTCTATTATATTTTTTAATTTAGCAATAACCATCACAGGATATTAGCACAATGTTTTACAGTATTTAAGCTCCCTACTATCAAGCAAATGGACAGATTTAACTAGCTAACGCACATATAGGAAAACAGACTGGAACTGAATGTTATGTCACCAATACCATGTGTTACCCAAAACGTGTTTGAAATTATTGAGGAAATATTCTTAGCAGCCATATGACAGGGTGTTTTATAGATCTAAAATAGTGTTAGAAATTATCTGCAGCATAGGCTTCGCAGTTAGCCAGTAACTTAGTTGTAGGAAAGACTTTTAAAGAAGTTTAAACATTAGAGCTTGTGTTTTGTCTTTTTGGCAGTGGTGAAATAGGAATGTCCAGAGATGTGCAACATAATATGATCTTGACTATTGATCCATAGTGTTCGCATTAATGTAGATCAATAGACTAATAATAATGTGTAAATTTATTTACATCAATATTGTGAATACAATATATACTGTATGTTTGTACATGTTGTTCTGTGGCGATGCAATTCGACAGTCGCCACAGAAAGTTATTTGAAAATTGTTTTACTATCAGTATAGCAATCTCCTGCAATGTAAGATTTCTTTTGTCATATTGAACAGTGAACATCCAGACCTCTTTTAGAGTGTTGGTGCATCCCCCTGCAGCACAGACAACCATGGTTGTCTGTGCTGCAAGAGCCTGATATAAACACAAGACTGAGCACAGAACACAAACCAAGATACTGACGTTATATTCATATTTTTAAGTGTATTAAAACTTCAGCTGTAGCTTAATATGGATATAAAATATAGATTAAAGTCGTGTGTGTGTTCTGAATTTAAATGACTGGATGTACATTCTGGTATATGTGAAGATGGGCCTACTAGTATATGCATATCCCAACATTATATGAAGTATGCAGGTGCTCTTTTCTCTTGAGATATTTGAAGATGGGAGACAACAAATGTTGTCTTTATGCCAGTTTTTAATAGAGTAGGCCATTGTCTTACTTATTGCTTACCAGATAAATGTCTGTAATTCTTGTTGTAAAGGTGCAAGTTTGTCTGATACTGATCTTGTTCAGCTGTAAAATGGTTGAAGTGACACAGCTTCTCTATGTTATCAAAATGTATCTGTTACCGTAATGAAAGTTGAGAAAAGGCATTGTCCATCCCTATTACAGTAACATCTATAGAGATCAGCCAAGTAACTTATATATCAAGTAAATAAGCTCTTCTAGGTCATATTAACTCATCACTTTGCTGAGCTTAATGGGTGTCAGTATACAGACTGACATTTGATGCTAATGATATTTTGATATATATTTATATAGAGAGAGCGAGTATTAGTTTTAACTTTTACTAACAGCAATATACATATAAGTGCATAACCAATCTTATGAGCAAAGAAAATCCCTAACAAACATGTGTTGATATGATGTGGGTTCTACAATCTCCCAGGATCTGAAGTGGGAGTCCAACATCAACACAGTCATCAAAAAGGCTCATTTAACCATGGGCCAGTTTTTTCAAGATTTTTCATGGCAGGGCTGTTAACCAGTGCAGCAGAAAGACAGGCCTATATGCTTTGTTTATTTCTTTTCATCTATAATACTGTTAAGGACTGTATCTGAGGTTGTATCTGTAAAGTTGTGGAATTCACACATTAAACTTTAATTTCTGGTAGGTTTATTGGACTTAATTTCAGGACCATTCACTGTTCAAATGGCATGGCTCAGTTTTAATGCCTCTCCTTGTGTGGGGAAATTATTAGATTTAACAAGGTTATATTACAGTAATTGGGATTTACAGGAGCCTTGTGTTTATTTTGTTATCTACAGTAGATTTGTGAAGAATTATGTAAAGGTTTTGATGTAAAGTATGACAGTCAGAACTTTCATCAGGGGGCCAAATATTTTACTACAGGGCCAGCTTTGGCTCATGGGCCACTATTTGCCTACTACTGCCCTACACCATTAGGGTGCCCTGTAGCTGTTGTATTCCAGAGCACTTTGATTAGTCAGACACCATGAAACATCAGTAAGGAGAGAGACGAGACCACATCTTCACCAACATCAGATCTCTTTATCCCTCCCTTTAAACATAAGTGAGCTCAGCACCTTATCTCCTATCTACTGGAACTGAAGGGTCAATATTGACAGAGCCAGTTAGTGTGTGTGTGTGTGTGTGTGTGTGTGTGTGTGTGTGTGTGTGTGTGTGTGTGTGTGTGTGTGTGTGTATGTGTGTGTGTGTGTATGTGTGTGTTTGTGTGTGTTGTGAATGTACAATAATTCACCCTCCAATAGAAGCTGAGCTGAGTTGCTCAACACTGAAGCAGACATAGGCATCAGTCAGATAGATTTACATAGACCTCACACAGAAGGGGAAACAGGAGCAAAGAGAGATCCTGGAAACACACACACATACATACACCCACTGCCTTCTGCATTTGCAGTAGTGTGGAGTAAGATTAGGCAACCCTTCAAATTAAACATTTAAGTTGTAACTCCCTCATGTCTTTAATTGCAGTCCAGACATTAGACAAAAACCAAACATATCATGGACAACACTATCAACTGCTGATTGGAAACTATGCAACTGATGTCATTTTCTAGGTGTTAGTAATTGTTTCTTTTAGTGTATAGGCTCACAACCAGTCCACACACAGACTATGTGTACTTGACACACTAAAGTCTTCTCAGAAAAAGAAACATTATTAAAAACACACAATAAATGAAAAATGGTATAATTAGTCTTACGGCACCCGTGGACCATCCTCAAGACCATGCCTGTCTTAAAACAATACTGATATGCCCATATTTACACTGGTCACTGTTATTGTTTCCCCTGTTCACACTGGGTGTGAAGACATGCCTTCCATGTAAATAACTGTACACATCTTTGTATTACTATTACCACCACTCAGCAAGGAAACATTGTCCTGTGAAACACAAAGAGTTTTGTACTAAAAACACTGCCTTTGGAAGATAACCTCTTGATTTGTCTATGAAGACTGTTGAAGCCTCATATTAGCCTCAGCTGAATTCCATAGTTAATTTTTATACAGACTGAAAACTGTGGATTTTGTCCCCTATCTCTTACATTGGAATCATATTAGCAAGCAATCACTTATAAGCTAATGTGGACAGGATGAATGATTGTTTAACTTTACTAATGTAATGTGAGTTTGTGCTTCTATGTTGCATATTTCTGAATGAATGTTTTTAATCAAACAACCTCACAGATAATCTGGGGCCTAGGTGTACTCTAATGGGAGGCGGGGGGGTCAGTAGTAACAAATTTTTGCTCTGGGACATTCAGGCAGACAGCATTAATCAGGCTGACTGCATTAATCAGACAATGCCTTGTCAAAAAGCAAATGTATTTTTATTCAAATGTGATCCAAAACACCTATCAACTGGGTGTATGAACTAGACACTGCAGGTAACATGACAGATACAGCATCACATCACATGACCTGCGTTTTATTGATAGGCCTGTTTAGGTGTCACAGCTTTAAATGAACAAATGAATGGTCTGCAGTGTTGTGGTGCTTTGCCTCATACTTGCAGAACATAGGTGGAGTGACCACGGAGCCAGAGGGGGTGACCGCCCCAGGGCCCACGCTCAGTAAGGGCCCTTCTGGGGACATAGCATGCAACCCAACTGGGCAGCGCATCAGGAATAGTAGAGCTTAACTCTCTTAACTTTTTGTATTCATTCTCTATGGTAGTTCTTATCACTATGGATGTAATCCCCCCCTCCGACTACAATGTGGGTTGCAACAACAAATTTTGAAATGACTTTATCAGAGGGGCCCCTCGAATATGCTCCACCCCTGCTGCAGAATGATCCATATTAATACCAAATCTCCCAAATGCACAGTCCTCTTAAACAGTAATGTTTCAATGTTATGGTATTTTTGAAAAACAGGTAATGTTTGACATACTTTCACATACTGTGTTAGAAGGAGGATTTTGTGCACATTATATTTAGATGAGGTGAGCAGATTCAGTAAAGGGAAAAGAGTATCCATACAGTGGATTATAGCTCCCAAAGTTTATTAGACTGAACAGGAAACATTTTGACCCTACCAGGTCTCAATAAGACGCATACATTGTCAAAATAAACAAGTGCTGTTATCATAGAAATCACAAGAGAAAGATACATGTAAAATATTTAATTATATTTAAAGCTACATAAATCTGTTTTTAGAGGCACGTGTGGGATGAACTCTACGGCAAGCAGAGAAACACACATCTGGCATATTATGATCTCATAAAGTTGATTTAATTAATAAGTCATATTGCTGATCATGTCTTGGAGTGGGGGTGCTGAGTTTGCTGCATCATCCCGTACAATTAGGAATTTTGAAAATCATTAGTTTATAATCAAAAAAGTTGAACTTATATATGTATACCCCCAATGACTTTTCACAGTGAACAGAACAGAGCCTGTACATTTACAGTAATATACAGTAAAGAGGATATTACCTCAGTTTCTTCCAAGACACACTGACACATAGATTGAATGAATGCAAGCACACACAAGGCCATATACAAAAATAATATGCGCAATCTCGTATTTTTGGAGGAGAAAGAGGGAGAGAAAGGAGCTGTGTGTATACATTCCTGGGAACACTGCTGCAAACGGAGGAAGTTGTATTGTATGAGGAGCAGAGTAACCTGCCTTTTTTGAACTCCACAGCGTTACTGTGGCCTGAAGAACAATGACACCACGTCACCCTGACACACTTAAGTGTGAGAACTGTGGCTTTGTGTGTAGAGGTTTGATCATATTTCTCTGAACTGTGTGTTCCCTGCTTTGCTGGCCCAGTTCTGTGTGTGTGAACAATAGGCTATAGCTAACAGGAAGTCAGGCCATCACCATGGGACAACAACAGAGGGACATAGTGTGCATGCGCAGGGAAATATTCACATGTTAATGCTTTATTTTCAAAGTTTGTATAGTAACTCTTAGATAACATTTAGCCCAAATTTATCCATGGAAGCTCACCTGATCTTTTTTTCAGAAACAGCTCCATTCACCATCATACTGGGAGCTGCCCAGTACACCCACTCAGCAGCTTCAAAGGTCATATCCATCAAAGGTATTTGCTCACTTTTTCAGAAATATATAATTATATATATAATTCACAATATGTCTGTGACAACATCTATATTGTGTGTGTACTGAAGCATAACACAACTTCTCTGTATTGCAATGTAAAATGAATGAAGAACAAAGAACAAAGATACAGAACAAAGGTTACAATATTGTAACCCTAGTTGTATAAACACAGGCGGGGCCCTCCACTGGACTCTATGGGTAATACTCTCCTCCAATCACACGCACGCAATTGCCCACAGAAATATGCATGTGCGTAGCCGCAGGCAATCACGACGCACCTATCGATAACATGTGCCTCACACAGTATAAAAGGCTGCATCTCACTGCTGGTCTCATCCCGAAACCGACAGGAATGAATTTCAGTGGGCGATTAGAAAGTGCAATTAGAAAGAGCACTAGAAAGAAGGTTATTGTTGTTTTTTTAATTAAAGTAAGAAACAACAGGAAGTAGACAAGTGCATAAGAAATACCATAAACAACAAGAAAGTAGTGCAACAAGTCCTAAAAGGTTAAAGGGCTCAAGTGTGGCACTGTAAGGGACAGAAAGGGGGCGGTGGTCATGGAAGCTCAGGAGGTACAGAAGGGGCGATGTGCATTTCCACTGGAAAACATTAATAAAAAACAATGGTAAATAAAATTACTCATTGAGATAAAATTAAAAAATACTCAACAGAATCATTAAATGATAAATAAAATTCACAAATACAAATTGGAAATTAGAATTACTAAAGTGCCTTTTTAAACTCTGTTACACTAGCAACCCTAGTATTTGCCTGTACTGCCTATGCCAGCAACAGATAATATGCGATTGGGAAACAAATATCACAAAAACATATATGAAAGGCATTTCATGCCTTGTATAATATTCCTGTAATATCCCCCTGGTGACTCAGAACATATCTTGTAGGGTTTAGTGACTTTTTAAAATGATTTTTTATAGCCTTTTTTATAGCCATTATAATATTCTAAAATATGTCCAGTACTATTTATCTGTCTGTATTGCGTTTTTTAACTAGTAACTTTATCCACATTTATCTTAGTCTTAATTTATTATATAGTAACATACATTCTGTTGTAACTACATTTTCCTCGTACATCAGACAGAGTATCTGAATAATATGATAATAACTGAGTCTGTGCATCCTATCCAGAGACTCTCCAGATAACAGGGAGAGAAGGCAGAATATTCATAACATATCCACATCAGGATTGACACACCAGCCCAGCAGTGTGTGCCAGTGCAAACAGGAGAACACACACACTGCTGCAACATTAAACTAGAAGTCCAAAAGTGAGCCAAGTCAGTCAAACACAGTGTACTTCTGAGACTGTGTTGTCGTCTTGTGTCATTTGTAAATTGAAAAGGCTTTAAGACTGCGTTAAAATGAATCTTGAATTACAGAATATCGGTCTAGTCACACTAATCCACAGGATAAAACAGGTGTAAGTGGATGAAAAAAAGGATTAATTGGCTGCTGAAATGGAAATGTTTCTCCTAGTGGCAAACCATCTATACTTTTCCCAAAATGTTATGTCTCTAACAGTCGAACAACAAACACCACAGGGCTACAGGCTAAAACCTCAGTCATTGGCTGCATACAGAACAGACTAATGGCTGGACTGCAAGTCAAACCAGATGTTGACTTAGACAGACATGGCTGTCCAAGTCAAACTGGTTTGCACAGTGTGATCAGATTTTAATTGAGATGTCAGACATCCGGTTGTGATGTAGCAACAAGTAGTACATGAAATGAATGTGATAAATTAAATGAATCTCAGTCCAACACAGCAGCACTTTTACACAGTTTATCAGTGATCAAGAAATTAACACAAAAAACTGCAATACATTCATTAATTACATTTGCATTTAAACGATGTATTAAAAAACTCATAGTAAAAAACTCAAGTGAAAAAAGAATACAAAGATAAATAAATTTACCAATTAACACACAAATGGAGCTTTAGCGAAAGTTCAGTCAGGCACACTATCATTTTTATTTTGTAGTGTGGTATTTGGTGTCCTCTGTTGCATTTCTGTTTAATTGTACAGCTTTTGGGTCAACTTCTTTGTAGACAGGAAGTAGGAAAAGAAAGCTCATGCAGGTTGGTTTGGGAAGGATGATGGCAAAAATGGTGTCGCATCAGGAATCAGCGAAATTGAAAATGAGGACACGAGAGGATTTGAAAATAAAAGAAACACAAGAAGAATTCATGAAGTATTTCAAGTAATTCCAGTCAGCAATTGAAGACAAAGGGGTCATATCTTGTTGGAATGATAGCAGTGACAAGAACAGATGGCATTTTCAAGAATCCACATGAGGTTGGAAAGTTTGTTGAAGAAAAGTTGGAGCTGTAGTCGGTCAGGATAACCAGAAGTGGGATGGTCATAATTTAATTGTGAAAGCCCTGGATATTAGTACATATAAAGATCATAATGCTGTGGAATGCCTACAACTTGGACCAGAAGCAATGAAGAAAGGAGTCATAAGTGGCGTGCCACTGTCTGTAGACGCTGAGTTGTTTGTGGAGCAAAAAGAATGAAAAGATTCAGAGAAGGAAAAAAAGAGGACAGTAAGTCGATATGTTTGACTTTTAAAGGAGAAGTACCGGAAAGAGTGTGCCTGGATCATGTGTGCTATAGAGTGAGGCCATATGAGAGGGCTTCTCTCAGATTTTTCTGCTGGAATATGGACATGTTGCTGCAGTGTGTAGAGGAGTTAGAAGGTGTTGGAGACGTGGGAAGTACAACTGCAATATGGAGGATTGTAAAGAACAAGCAAAGTGCCTACATTGCAAGGGGACGCACCATGCTGGGTCAGCACAGTGTCCAAAAAGGATTGAAGTGAAAGTGAGTAAGATCAGAGTAGAAATGGGACTGTCTTAGGCTGAAGCTGTTATGAGAATAGAGAGAAATGACGAGATGGTGGCAGTGCAAAACGAACCAGAGCAGAAAAGGAATGGAGCTGAACAAAAATCTACATGGACAAGAAAGGCTTTTTGGCATTCATTGCCATGGTTATCAATTGTGCTGTTGAAATAAAGGGGAAGTCGGAAAGGATTAAGATAGTGATGGATGCTGCCAGGAGATTCTCGAATGTTGCGGACATTTCTGGAAAAGATGTAACACTGAGGGAGGGATTTGCACCAACTCTGGTAGCACTTTGGGTGAACGCTGTAAATAGTTTACACTGTGGAACTGATAAAAATCCAGTAGTTGGTGGTAATGCACCTGAAAGCTGTTTGCCAACCACCAATAAACAACAAAAGAAGAAGAAGCTCATGTATGCCTCAGTCCAATCAGAGTGCAGGAAGTTAATCAGCTGTTGTGTGCCATAGGAAACAGTGCCTGTAAATAAGAATCTATCATAAGCAGTTCAACAATGTGTATGAATGAAACTTTCACAAAAGTGAATTGTAAAAAAGTAACATTTGATGGTATTGTTTCTATGCTAGCAGTTAACTAAGCATGTTGGTCTCTTCAGTGATTAGCTATTGATATTTAGCATTTAGCCTTCATCCTCGCTAGTGCTGCATATAGGTAGCAATCTAGACTAACTAGTATTCATTTGGTTTTGAGCCTTTTATTTATTATTATTTGACAAGATTTAGTACAGAGCTGACCATGCTCATGCGCTTAGATACTTACTGTATACTATGTATAGCAAACATTACAGTAATTTTGCTGTACTTTGTCCTTTTAGCTTCACTTCTTCACACACCTTGAGTCTGCATTAAAAATTCAGAGCATGATGGCTACATCGTAACTCATGTCTTTTGGATATGGAGTTGGCTTATTGTGGTCACCTCACCTCAAGGAGGATAGTATACTAAGTTCCCTAGTAAGCAGACATCCAGTTCAGATGTATCTCAGTTCGTTCATCAGTAAGTGACCACATTACCGTCAAGTATTTTATGACATTCATCAGCAGTTAACACATCACTGTTCATACAGCCCAACATTCAGCTCACTCTGATGCTTCAAAGAGCTATTTCAAAGCATCCCATATAAGCACTGCACACAAGGCAATTGCTCAACAGGTATCATTTACAACAAAGTCGTGATTATGATTATTCTGTGGCTTTCACAGTCTTTAATATGCTCTTAACGAAGAAACAATGTACTGTTGACAAAGTTGCTCAGTCTCTAGTGAGGGAAACTACAGCTACAAGCTAATGATTTGCTCAGGGTCAATGGTGTGAGTTTAGTCTCAGCTAAAATCTTGTTAGAATAGATGAAGCATCCTCAGCAGCCATGCAAGGTCTATCAACAGCTTCCCTTCAATGACTAGGTGATGGTCATCCTCCGCCTATGCTTCTTATTCTCTAAAGTTCTCTAAAGCCTTAACAGCTATGGTAAGCAATTGCATATTACTGGTGGTTAGTGGTTTCATGTTTTGTCTCTCCTATTATTTAGCTGCACTCTCTAATTGCTAATTTCTGGTCACTGCTGAGCTCTTTTGGCAGGTCCAATCATTGCTGAATTCAATTCGTCGATGTCTATTACTGCCTAAGCCTAATAATTACTATTAAGTCATTCCTGAACACTAGCCATTGCTAAGGCCCATACATTGCAAGCAGGTTGTGCTGGCTAAGTTTAAATTGTTAGCTGTTCAGGTCATTGTGACCATTAGTCATTGCTGGCTGTAATGGAAACTTTTATTTTTATGATATACTGCTTTATGATTCACGTGTTTATACTTAGATGTGCCGGTGCAGTGGAAAGTTTTTCTTTTTTACTTACCTGTATGAATATGCAGTGGTTATCAGAAGAGAAACTGGTGGTCTGACTTTCAACTTTTACTTCCAAGCTGATGGATGGGGCAGCAGAACCAGAACTGTCGTATAATTTAACTGCAAGGTTGTATATTGTAAGGGTCACAGAGTGTTCTAGAACATTCTGTGGCAGGCGTGGCTATGACTATAATTGTAAGTGCTCAGCATCACTTGTGGTCTCTTTGTCTAACTTAGACTCTGACCATTGACCATTGCTGGCTGTGTTTTGTCTATTCATTTAAGGTACGCTGTTGACTTTTCATGCATATAATCTCTTAAACTCAAAAAAATTCCATTTCATCTCTTAGATTTCTTTGTCTTCTTTGTATGATTAATTTAAGACCTGTTTCTTTCCTGCTTGGTAAGTAAATAGCGTTAAATTCATTGTTGACCATTATCCATGGCTAAGTTTTGTTTTGGTTTATTCATTTATGGTGCACTTTTTATAAATATATAATCACTTAAGCTCTAAAAGTTTACTGTGTCATGCTCATTATTACATTTCATCTCTTCGCAGATATTCCATCTTTATTTGATTAATTTTATTCTAACTTGGTAAGAAGTAGCTGTTCAGGTCATTGCTAACCATTAGCCATTGCTGGCTAAACTCAAATTATTAGCTGTCCAGGCCATTGATGACCATTAGCCATTGCTGATTATGTTTTGTTTTTGTCTATTCATTTGAGATACACTGACTTTTTAGATAGATGTCTATTATGAATTAATGAAACTTTATTAATTCCCACAGAGGAAATTCACTCATTTCAGCAGTTTAGTAGAAGTAGAAGAAAAGAGTGAGAATGTATATATACTCTATACGCACCTATCTCATACTCAGATGTGACCTGCAGTGGTAATACTCACATGATGTGTAGCATTGTTCTAAAATATTGCACTGGAAAATGGTTAATTGCACAAAGCATGATGGCATAATGGTAAGTCTATGTTCACGGTGTAACTGAGGTTAACATTTCTGGCTAAAGCCTACATGTTGCAAGTAGGTCAATGATGACCTGTAGCCAGTGTTGGCTAAGCCCAAAAATTTGCATCTGTCCAGGTCAGTGCTGACCTTGTCATTGCTGGGTGGTTTGGTTTCTTCCTACTCATGGTACACCATTGATTCTAATCAGTTAAGCTTAAAAATAATAATAATAATAATTCTGCACCATGCTCATCATTATGTTTCATCTCTCAGCACATTATGCATCTTTGCATGAATAATTGTGGCCTGTTTCATCCCTGCTTGGAAAATAAACATTCTTGGGAAAACTTTGGAAACACATGGAAAACATTTGAAAAATGGAAAGGTGAACAACAGGTTGCAATTAGCCTCATGCCTGGCCAACTCTCATTCAGAGGGCTTTGCATGTAGCACTCTATGCCGCATGCAACAAGTCTCTTTGATTCTATTTCTATATAGAAAAAATATATTCACTAAACATGTCTCTTACATTTGACCAGGTGATTCTACCTACTATCAGACTTTGGCTTTGGTTCAGCTGACATTTGATTTCTCTTTGCACTGTGAGTTTAGGATGATTATCACACTGTATGTTATACATTTCTGCATTCAGCATGTTGTTTGTTGGCAGTGGTAAATCTAGAAATTTTTACACGGAGAGGCCAGAGGTTTTGGCAGGGTGGCATGGTAGGGGCGGTGGGTGGGGTTCCCCACAACAATATATACTACTTTTGCGGGTAAATTGCTCCAGAAAATAGCCAATAATTATTTTACGAAGTGTGTTATTGTTGTGGGAGAAAGCATACCATGAGGTCCAGCTGAAATTAATGCAGGAGTTTGTCATGAGTCTCTCAGTCTTTATCTCTCCCCATTAGTTTCTGTTTCTGTCCCTCTCTCTTCTTCTGTCTCATCTTTCTCACTTCATTCTTCATCCCTCACATTCAGTTCCTCTCCATATCACTTCTCTTTCTCTCATGTCCTGATCTTCTCCCTCTGAGTTTGTCATCCTCTATCTCCTGTCATTCTCTCCTGCCTCTGACTGTTCTCCCCTATCTCTTCCTCCTGACCAGTCTGCAGCATTTTTTTTTGCTAAATGGTAAATGGACTGTACTTGTATAGCGCCTTTCTAGTCATCCGACTACTCAAAGCGCTTTTAACACTACGAGTCAATTCACCCATTCACACACATTCATACGCTGAATGGGTACAGGGGCTACCATACAAGGTCCCAACCTGCCCATCAGAGGAAATCTAATCATTCACACACACTCACACACCGATGGCGGCTAGCTACCACGCAGGGTGCTGGCACAGCCATCGGGAGCAATTTGGGGTTCAGTATCTTGCCCAAGGACACTTCGACATGTGGACTGGAGGAGTTGGGAATCGAACCGCCAATCTTCCGATTAGTAGACGACCCGCTCTACCTCCTGAGCCACAGCCGCCCCAAATTTGGTTATAAAGTCTTTTCTGCCCTTCTTTTTCATTTTCTATTAGAGGGCCAGTCCATCTACATTCACCTGCAGTAGTCAAGATGTTAAAATCAGTCTTTACCAAACCTTCACTACACTTGTTGATATTAAGATTGGGGCTCAGTTAACAGCACAGGCTGTTTCATTTTACAACAAGTGATGAACAGAAGTTACAAAAATTGAGGGATAAATGCACTAGCCCCTTTGTAGCAAGGAACTTTGGAACTTTTGGCTAATTGACTTTGAACATTATCTGATTATTGAATATTGTTTGTCATGTCAGGAATTACATTCATTACTTGATCTGAGTAAAACAGGGAATCATAGACTTCACCTCCAGATCCAGCAGCCTCTCTCTGTCGCTCTGAGTGTTGTGTTGGCTGACTCATTGTGATTAAGGGCCCTGTTTTAACCGCACAAGCCCAACAAGTGCAGCATGGTAGGTCTTGGGTGCACTCACTGTGTGTGCGTCTCTTACTATACACACCTACTATTTTGCCTCAAATATGTGCAGCAGCACAAAGTGTAAAAGAGCTGGAGGAAGGTGAATATAGATCAAAAGGTGTTGTGATTAATAAACACACTCTCAGCCAGTCACATCACTGGTTTCATAGGAGCTGAACCAATAACAGTGAAGAATGACAACATTAGCTCATCAAATGGAAAGATGCTTCTTCAGGAAATCATATTGTTGTCTGGAGGTGCAGATATGCACAATGTGAACACATGGCAGCACACATCTGCAGCAGAGGCGGATGGTGTGGGTTTTTTTAACAGTTGATTTGTACAATGACAAATGAAATAAATAAATAACCAAACTACTTTTGCTAAAAAAAGAAAGTTGGCAAAGAGGCTATGATGAGTATCACCCACATAAACAGGCAGGATACTGAGTTATAATTGACTAGTCTGTTGTGTGCAGAGGAGTGTGTGGTTATGCTGTAGCAGCCTGGTGTGATCAGGTGGTTTAATGAAGGTAAACACAATGAACGTCTGTGTGTAATGGCACTGCATTCTGGTGCAGCACTTCCCAGAGGCTGCAGATTTATTAATCTGCTGCCTTCACATGCTGCAGAGATTTAATGAACTGAAGGAGAAAATTTTCATACAGTATAAAGCAGCTGTGGACAACAGATACTGTAAGATTCACTGCTGGTTGGAAAGTATTTATTTATATATTTATTTTATATTTTTATTTATATTTTAAGCATTAATCTCTTATTGTAGTGCATTTGCTGCAAGAATTTACTTTGCTCTTCATGATAAAATCATCAAAGTTTTGGCAGATTGTCATGCCAGAAATAGATGTGGTCCTGAGATGTCTATTCTCAGCGCAAAGTCTAGGACCCAGTTTCCATTAAAATACAACAACTGTCTTTGCGTTGCACCCCTCCTTCCACCTGTGCACCGCATGCTCTATACTGGACTAGACTAGCATTTGGCACAGTGCCATACCAACAGTTTTTCGTGGGCCAAACTGGCAATAATGAATTATAGATTTTCTCTCTATTTATTGCTTGGCTCAGTGCTTTGAACAGCCTAGGGACAAAGTGGTGACTGAGTTTTAGGAGCTGGAAAATTGAGGGGGCAGCAGGGGAGTTAAGTCCTACCTACCTCCCAGTAGCACCCCCCACCCCCCCCCCCCCCCCCACCCCCACCCCCACACCCCCCCACCCCAACCACTTACACCCCTCTAGATCTGCCCCTGTCTGTTGGTGTGTACTTATTTTTCTCAACTGACCAAAGGAGAAATTCTCCATGTAGTGCACCACAGACGGGTCACAGAGGTCAAGGGACAGACATACAGTAAGTCTTCAGCTGGACCTAACAGCATGTGCTACGTGTGTGTGTGTGTGTGTGTGTGTGTGTGTGTGTGTGTGTTGCACAAAGAACATCGAAGTTCTCAAAGTTTAGTCATCATTTCCTACCCTGCTGATGTCATAGAGTTCAGGAAAGACAATGGATCAAGGCTTCCTAGCTACCTTGTGATGTGTGTGTAAGAGAGTACCAACGTGAGTGCGTGCGTGTGTGCATGTGTGCTTGTGTGTGTGTGTGTGTGTGTGTGTGTGTGTGTGTGTGTGCACGCACACGTGCTGCAGAGGGAAGTTCATGCAGTTGTTTTGGTTTGGAGTTGAGAGTTGAGTACAAGTGCAGTGAAAACCACAGGGCCCAAGAAGAGTTCACTATGACCTGTATGCCTGTGTCACTGTGCACACTGTGTGTGTGTGTGTGTGTGTGTGTGTGTGTGTGTGTGTGTGTGTGTGTGTGTGTGTGTGTGTATTATATACATATTTTTTCTATCCTTATTGGAACCAATTCTGGTATAAATATTGACCTTATTGGGACCAATACTCCTCATGGGGACCAAAGCCTGGTCCTAATGTGGCAAAAAGTCATTTATGAGGTCCTGGTTAGGGTTAGAGGTAAGGCGTGAAATGAGGTTAGGTTAAGGTTAGGGTTAGGGTTAGGCTGTACAAAATGAATGGAGTCAATGCAATGTCATAACAAGGATAGCTGCGCAAACGTGTGTGTGTGTGTGTGTTTGCGTGTGTGTGAAGAAAGGAGAGGGAGAGACAATCAGGTCCAACAGTGTTTGTGAAAAAGCATCAGTTTATTTGTGGTGTGTAAACAGGTCTCACAGTTCCCTCATTCTAATGGCCAGTTAGGGGTGTCTTGTGGGGACATGTTCAGCCTAGCTTAGCACAAAGACTGGAGGTGGACAGAAACTGCTAGCCTAGTTTTGTCCAAAATGAAACAATTAACCTTTCAACAACTCCAAAACTGCCTCATTTATATGTTGTATCTTGTGTATTAAAAATGTGTAGTGAAAATGAAAAATTATGTGGTTGGAGTTAAGAGTTAATACCAACTTTTTGCAATGACTGAATGCAGTTTCTCTAAAATCAAATAATCAAAACTTTTACCCCTAATGCCTGCCAAGCTCCATCCTGTACACATGTACAGTGATGAAACAGATATCAATATTCTCATTTGGCTCTGAGGAGGTGGAAAAAAGGTATTATACAGACTAATGGAATGTTTCTTTAATAATGATCTAATAATGGTTCCCAACTCTCAAGTCAACATACGATGTCTGCAAGGTTGTTTTTACAAAGGCGAACAGCAGAAAATTCCAATATTTCCTCATTTTCTGCACTTGTAAAGTGTAAACTGGCCAATGTAGTGAGATTCTATTTCACTTTTACAAACTTCCACTTACTTTAAACCCGGAGATCATTAAAAAGGGAGATGGTATATTAATATTCAATTCTGCTGTAAGAGAAAAAAATGGTCTAACTCTGTCTGTCTGTTTTGTAGGCAGCGTGTGTGTGTTTGTAGGCAGCATTAAAAAGCTGGTGGAGGAGGTTAAACCAAACATCTAAACTGAACTGTGGTTAATTGCTGAACATATACAGAAGCATGTGGCAAGGCCTATAACATAACATATTACAAGCCTCCAAAAGGGTCTTAACACCTGACTGTGCATGTAGATCCTTGACTTCCTGACAGGCAGACCCCAGGTGGTGAGGGTAGGTGGACACACCTCTTCTACCCTCACCCTTAACACTGGAGCACCACTGGGCTGCGCTTTGAGCCCCCTGCTGTACTCCCTGTACATACATGACTGTGTAGCCACTTTCAACTCCAACACCATCATTAAGTTTGCTGACAACACAGCTGTGGTGGGCCTGATCACAGATAACAATGAAAAGGCTTACCTGAAGCTGTGATTGTACCTTATATGATTACATTTGAGAAACTTGATTGATTGATTGACTGATTGATTGATATAAATTATGTTTTTAATAAGTATCCTCTTAAAATGTGTATTATGGTAATTTAAAAAGAAATAGACATAGTACGCTTGGTAGTTTGTTTACTTGATTGACAGGAGTATCCACATATCACAGGCAGCTGTGAGGACTGCCGCTTGCACATCCTCAGCCCTAAACCAGGGGATTATTATAATCAGTAGTATATTATTATTATTATTATTATTATTATTATTATTATTATTATTATAAAGGCTATTGCTAATAGCCCCCTAGACAAATGTTTCGATTGGCAATTGAAATTATTTCTCAAAATGTATTCAGTTAGGTATGTTAAAGGGGCCATATTATTCTTTTTGTGACTTTCTGTTATTTATATACTGTTATGATGTTGGATATCTATGCTAAACAACGATCAGTAAGGTAAATAAGAAGTTTTTTGAATCATAAATCATCATTGCATGAGTTACTACCTCTATACTTTAACGTGTGTCTCCATCTCACCACTAGGGGAGTTGTCTGTTCATCATGTTCACGCTTGTTGAGTTTCTCAGAAGAACAGTAAGAGTGTGTAACACAGAGCGGTCACCCTCATCAAAACATTTATTTAACTATATTCAAGATGAGGTTGGTGTTAGAAAGGCACACATTGTTCAAGAAGATTGTTACTCTGTTCGCAAAGGCTAGGGATATACTTTCATTTGTCACTTTGTCATTTTGTCATTTGTTTCACACACTGACGGGAGGGCAACATGAGTACTAAATTACTAAAGCTACTAACTTGATTTAAATTTTGTTAAATGCCTAGATAATGCAGATCTAAGGTTTAATGATACTGCATCTGAGGGTTTTATTCTAAAGATGTCTTAACCCTCTCTGCTTTGATGAAACTTTTTTTCATGACTTGTTCTGTACTTGACTTTGTTCTGTTTAAGGGTTTATGTAAAAGAAATTGTCATTCTCTATCTCTGAGCAAAGATTGAATAACTACACACTCACATTCATACCCACCCACAACACACACAGTTAGTTATTACAAAATAGCCCTGAAATCGCTGTTGACATATTAACTTTTCAAATGTGTTCATTACATGGCATTCTAGTAACAAAAAAATTCTGATAACAGAAGTGCGTCAATATGCCATGTTACTGAACCACTATGACTCACTCTACTATCACAGGAAAGTGATTAAACTCTACATGTGTTTTTATCACCCACCTGCATTAGTGAAAGCTATCTCCCATATCAGTCACTGCACAGATACTATACACTGTTTGAATCCCCAATCCCCTGCCTTTATTTATCATACTGTAGAAAGAGATACTGTATGTGACAGTATGACACATAAGTTTATAGCGCCCAACAATAATAATAATAATAATTTTTTTATAGGTGCTATTTTAATCTTACAATGTGAAGCACTTGGGCTGCATGTTTGTATGAAAGGTGCAATATAAATAAAGTTGAGTTGAGTATATATGTATATATACACACACACATATATATGTATGTATATATAAACTTAGCACAAAAAGCAAGGACATTTGTATTTGATAGATTATTTCTTTGTTGTAACAATGCTTCTTGGCAATGAATCTTATACCATTGGAAAGCCTGTTTATTTTCCTTTTAAATGGTGCCACATTTGTAAGGAACATGCATTTGTGGGATGAGCAACAGAGCTGAGTATGTGGGTTCCGCCCATGAAAAATTTGCCAAATCTTCTCTGCCATTGCCAAACAGCTTATTTTGCTGTTGCTATTGACACTTGTTTTGAGCTTCTGCTACCCCCAGGTGCTGCCAATCAGGCAGTAGGTGTCTGCTCCTAGAATTGGCATGCCACGTTTGACTGATCTGGATAGGGCCCGTGTGATAGGGCAACTTCAAGGTGGTGTTCCGCAAAACCAAGTTACGGCATTATTTGGAGTGAGCCCTAGCACCATCTCCAAAGTGAAGGCCAAGTTCCATATAACGGGGGATGTCAGAGACAGGCTGCGAAGTGGGTGTCCCAAGAAGATGACACCCCAAGAAGATCGTTTCCTCACCCTGTCAGCACTTAGGTACCGTAGGCTGTCTTCTACAGATTTGCAGTCAAGGTTTGCAGGATAATATGGCCGACGGCTCTCTGCCCAATCCGGAACAGACTGCACGCAGCCAATCTCCGGGCTCTTAGGGCTTTCAGGAGGCCTGCCATGACTGCCCTTCACCGTCAGGCCTGTTTGCACTGGTGTCGGCAACACGTGCACTGGAACCTTAACATGTGGAGGAACGTTATGTTCAGCGTCCAGATTCTGCCTATGGCAGTTGGATCGTAGGGTCAAAGTGTGGAGAAGACGCGGAGAACGCTATGCTGACTGCTGCACCGATAGAGTAACATCTTTTGGTGGAGGCAGTGTGATGATGTGGGGTGGCATCTCCCTCACTGGAAAAATGAGGCTTGTCATCATTGGAGGCAATCTCAATGCAGAGAAATATCAAGATGAGATTCTGCAACCAGTAGCAATCCCATATCTCCACAGTCTGGGACCAAACTCTATCCTCCAAGATGACAATGCTCGCCCCCACAGAGTGGGGTTTATCAGAGACTACCTCCAGAATTTGGGAGTGGAGAGGATGGAATGGCCTGCCAGCAGTCCTGACCTCAACCCCATTAAACACTTGTGGGATCAGCTTGGGTGTGCTGTTCGTGCCAGAGTGACCAACACAACCACGTTGGCTGACTTGCAACAAATGCTGGTTGAAGAATGGGATGCCATCCCACAGCACTGTGTGACCAGGCCGGTGACCAGCATGGGGAGGAGGTGCCAGGCTGTTGTGGCTGTGTATGGTTCTTCCACATGCTACTGAGGCTCCTGTTTGTTAAATGAATACATTTTAATTGCCAAAATGTCTTGTTTCTTCAAACTTCAAACATTCAATCCACCAAACACCAAACGAGTCAATGGCAGAATAAGCTGTTTGGCATTGGCAGAGAAGATTTGGCAAATTTTTCATGGGTGCAACCCACATTCTCAGCTCTGCTGCTCATCCCACAAATGCATGTTCCTTACAAATGTGACACCATTTAAAAGGGAAATAAACAGGCTTTCCAACAGGATTTATTGCCAAGAAGCATTGTTACTACAAAGAAATAATCTACCAAACACAAATTTCCTTACTTTTTCTGCTAAGTTTATATATAGCAAATACAAATATACCATACTTCTGTATTATCACCAAATTATCAGAGGTCCACATGTGATATACAGACATGTACCTTTAGCACACACATTGACATGTGGAAACATTTAAAAAATGCTCCTTTCTTCTAAGGATGCAGAATTTATTTCTGAGCTTTTGATGAATGCAAAAAAAAGAAGAATTGAGAATGCTCTACCACTTTAACGGCCTAATCCCGATGGGCCCGGTGGGATCCTGGCGTAAAATGTGTGTGTAACCAAGAGGTCCTTAAATTGCTTATAGTGTATACACTTTAACTAATTTCAATGCCTACACTTTAATCAACAATTCAACCTCTTTCAGTGCTTCAACTGACACTTCAACACTTCACCTCCTTTCAATGTGCATTGCACATTGCACCAATTTATCCCATAAGGCATCTTTAGCAATTTGCACATAGATGAAGACATGTAGCTGTAACAAATACAAATATGACCTTTGTTTGGCTTTTGTTTTGTAAAAATTTAGTAAAATGTAGAAGTGACCCCAAGCTCTGCTGTAACACACTCATGCATAGGTAATGTTGATTAAAGACCAACCTTGCTTCTGTCCCCAGGAAAACTCTAACATTCTTTCTGGGGTTTTGTTTATATATTCATATCCATATATCAAGTATTTTATATCAGAGCTAATGAACATTTTTATATTGAGTAAGCCTGCACTACTGTTGAAAAGCTGCGTATACTGTAGGCCCAAAATGTAAACTGAAACATTTACAATTATGTGCTTCATACCTTGATTAAATCCAGATGGGATTTAATACATTCTTGTTTACACTTCCACAGTCACATATATGCGTCTCCATTAGCCAGATCACAAATGTGATTGCAATGCGTCTTGGTTTTCCAGAGCTACATGCAAATAAGAGTTGGTCTTACAGGTAAAAGAAAGGTTTGAATGCATCGGAATCTGTTTGGTAACTGACAAAAACTCTACAAGAATAACATATGCACTTCAGCTTTTTGGCTACAACAATTACAGATTAACGGATGAATTGTAATTCATGGACATAGATCATTCAGTGGTTACACTGATCAGGGATCAGGTAAATGCTACCAGAGCTCAGTGTGACTTCTGTATGATCATATGTGTTGCAATCACTAGACCTGCGTTTTCCTGGTCCTTCAATTAGACAGCAGAGAATGACAGCTAATTTTAGTGTAACTTCAGCTGCCGTTATCATAGGGGACAGACCCAGTAGAGCCCTCTAGAGGCCATAGAAATTATGACTATGAATGATAACAGGAAGCCCAGCTGTGCAGCTAATGTTGCTGCCTCCCTCTCCGACAAGCTGAATACTTTTTATGCCCATTTCGAGATTACTAACACCCACCACTCTGAGGGAGCCACCGCTGACATGACCAGTGCTCCAGTGCTCCAGTCCTTCAGTCCACAAAGCGGCTGGACCAGACAGCCGTGTGATCAGAGTGTGTACAGCGCAGCTGGCAGGTGTGTTCACCAGCATTTTTAATCTTACCCTTTCCCTATGTGTAGTCTTGTCCCCTTCAGCTTCATGACATCCACCATTGTTCCAGTACCAAAAAAAGCAGGATAACATCCTTAAATGACTGGCGCTGTTGCCCTCTCTTCCATCGTCAATAAATGCTTCGAGAGACATGTTAAGGATCTCATCTGCAGCATGATTCCACTCACACTGGACCCTCACCAATTTGCTTACTGGCTTACCGATGATGCTGTGGCCACAACACTCCGACCACCCTCACCCACCTGGAGAAAAGAAACACCTGCATGAGAATGCTGTTCTTAGATTACAGTTCAGCATTCAACACCATAATTCCCTCCAGACTCGACTCCAAGCTCAGGGACATGGGTCCCAATCCACTCAATTGACTTCCTGATGGGCTGACATCAGGTGGTTAGGATGGGCTACAACATCTCCGCCCCTCTGACCCTCAACACAGGGGTCCCCGAGGGCTGTGTCCTGAGTCCTCTCTTCTACTCCCTGTACACCCACGACTGTTGTGGCTATACACACACCTCCAATCTGGTGATTAAGTTTGCCGATGACATGACAGTGATTGGCCTGTTCATCGATGATGACAAGACGAGACGGTCTACAGGGGAGAAGTCATCAACCTGACACAGTGGTTCCAGGAGAACAACCTCTCTCTAAACGGCACAAGAGCAAAGAGCTGATTGTGGACTACAGGAGGGGGAGAGGGCATGGGTCTGTTCCGGAGAGAGGCAGCAGCTTCAAGTTCCTTGGCATCCACATCACTGAGGACCTCCTCCTCCTCCTCCTCACACTCCACCACAAACCACTGCAGAGAGTTGTGCGGTCAGCCCAGGACATCAGTGAATGTGAGCTTCCCTCCATCCAGGATATACACACGTGGACAAAATTGTTGGTACCCCTCAGTTAATGAAAGAAAAAACCCCCAATTCTCACTGAAATCACTTGAAACTTACAAAAGTAATAATAAATAAAAATGTGTTGAAAATTAAACAATCAAAACCAGCCATCACTTTTGAATTGTAACTCAGGTGTGTCCTTTAATTGACATCACAGGTGTCTTCAAGCTCATAATCAGTCAGTCTGCCTATTTAAAAGGTGACAAATAGTCACTGTGCTGTTTGGTGACAAGGTGTGTACCACACTGAACATGGACAACAGAAAGCAAAGGAGAGAATTGTCCCAGGACATTCGAAACAAAATTATAGACAAACATCTTAAAGGTAAAGGCTATAAGACCATCTCTAAGCAGCTTGAAGTTCCTGTGACAACAGTGGCACATATTATTCAGAAGTTTAAGATCCACGGGACAGTAGCCAACCTCCCTGGACGTGGCCGCAAGAAGAAAATTGATGACAAGTTGAAGAGACGGATAGTTCGAATTGTAACCAAAGAGCCCAGAACAACCTCCAAAGATATTAAAGGTGAACTCCAAGGCCAAGGTACATCAGTGTCAGATCGCACCATTCGTCGTTGTTTGAGCCAAAGTGGACTTCATGGGAGACGACCAAGGAGGACACCACTGTTGAAAGCAAATCATAAAAAAGCGAGACTGGAATTTGCAAAAATGCATGTTGACAAGCCACAAAGCTTCTGGGAGAATGTCCTTTGGACAGATGAGACAAAACTGGAGCTTTTTGGTAAAGCACATCAACTCTATGTTCATAGACTCAAAAATCAAGCGTATGAAGAAAAGAACACTGTCCCTACGGTGAAACATGGAGGAGGCTCAGTTATGTTTTGGGGCTGCTTTGCTGCATCTGGCACAGGATGTCTTGAATCTGTGCGAGGTACAATGAAATCTCAAGACTATCAAGGCATTCTGGAGAGAAATGTGCTGCCTAGTGTCAGAAAGCTAGGTCTCAGTCGCAGGTCATGGGTCTTCCAACAGGACAACGATCCAAAACACACAGCCAAAAACACCCAAGAATGGCTAAGAGAAAAGCGTTGGACTATTCTGAAGTGGCCTTCTATGAGCCCAGATCTGAATCCCATTGAACATCTGTGGAAGGAGCTGAAACATGCCATCTGGAGAAGACACCCATCAAACTTGACACAACTGGAGCAGTTTGCTCACGAGGAGTGGGCCAAAATACCTGTTGATAGATCTAGAAGGCTCATTGACAAATATAGAAATCGTTTAATTGCAGTGATTGCCTCAAAAGGTGGTGCAACAAAATATTAAATTATGGGTACCATCATTTTTGTCCAGGCCTGTTTCATTAGTTTCATTTTTTTTAAAAATTATGTTAATCAACAATTCAAAAGTAATGGCTGATTTTGATTGTTTAATTTTCAATAAATTTTTATTCATGGTTACTTTTGTACATTTCAAATGATTTCAGTGAGAATTGTGGGTTTTTCTTTCATTAACTGAGGGGTACCAACAATTTTGTCCACGTGTGTATACAATAGACACTGTGTCACGAAGGCCAGTAAGATTAAAGACCCCAAACACCCCAACTATGTACTGTTTTAGCTGCTACTATCTGGCAAGAGGTACTGCAGCCTCAAGGCCCAGACCAGCAGGCTCTGGGACAGCTTTTTCCACCAGGCTTATAAACAGTGGACACTGACGGCCTGCAGCCTGCCTGATGTCATACATATACAGTACAGGCCAAAAGTTTGGACACACCTTCTCATTCAATGTATTTTCTTTATTTTCATGACTATTTACATTGTAGGCATCAAAACTATGAACACATGTGGAGTTATGTACTTAACAAAAAAAGGTGAAATAACTGAAAACATGTTTTATATTCTAGTTTCTTCAAAATAGCCACCCTTTGCTCTGATTACTGCTTTGCACACTCTTGGCATTCTCTCGAAGAGCTTCAAGAGGTAGTCACCTGAAATGGTTTTCCAACAGTCTTGAAGGAGTTCCCAGAGGTGTTTAGCACTTGTTGGCCCCTTTGCCTTCACTCTGCGGTCCAGCTCACCCCAAACCATCTCGATTGGGTTCAGGTCCGGTGACTGTGGAGGCCAGGTCATCTGCCGCAGCACTCCATCACTCTCCTTCTTGGTCAAATAGCCCTTACACAGCCTGGAGGTGTGTTTGGGGTCATTGTCCTGTTGAAAAATAAATGATCGTCCAACTAAACGCAAACCAGGTGGGATGGCATGTCGCTGCAGGATGCTGTGGTAGCCATGCTGGTTCAGTGTGCCTTCAATTTTGAATAAATCCCCAACAGTGTCACCAGCAAAACACCCCCACACCATCACACCTCCTCCTCCATGCTTCACAGTGGGAACCAGGCATGTGGAATCCATCCGTTCACCTTTTCTGCGTCTCACAAAGACACGGCGGTTGGAACCAAAGATCTCAAATTTGGACTCATCAGACCAAAGCACAGATTTCCACTGGTCTAATGTCCATTCCTTGTGTTTCTTGGCCCAAACAAATCTCTTCTGCTTGTTGCCTCTCCTTAGCAGTGGTTTCCTAGCAGCTATTTGACCATGAAGGCCTGATTCACGCAGTCTCCTCTTAACAGTTGTTCTAGAGATGGGTCTGCTGCTGGAACCCTGTGTGGCATTCATCTGGTCTCTGATCTGAGCTGCTGTTAACTTGCGATTCTGAGGCTGGTGACTCGGATGAACTTGTCCTCAGAAGCAGAGGTGACTCTTGGTCTTCCTTTCCTGGGTCGGTCCTCATGCCAGTTTCGTTGTAGCGCTTGATGGTTTTTGCGACTCCACTTGGGGACACATTTAAAGTTTTTGCAATTTTCCGGACTGACTGACCTTCATTTCTTAAAGTAATGATGGCCACTCGTTTTTCTTTAGTTAGCTGATTGGTTCTTGCCATAATATGAATTTTAACAGTTGTCCAATAGGGCTGTCGGCTGTGTAGTAACCAGACTTCTGCACAACACAACTGATGGTCCCAACCCCATTGATAAAGCAAGAAATTCCACTAATTAACCCTGATAAGGCAAGAGCAAAGGGTGGCTATTTTGAAGAAACTAGAATATAAAACATGTTTTCAGTTATTTCACCTTTTTTTGTTAAGTACATAGCTCCACGTGTTCATTCATAGTTTTGATGCCTTCAGTGAGAATCTACAATGTAAATAGTCATGAAAATAAAGAAAACACATTGAATGAGAAGGTGTGTCAAAACTTTTGGCCTGTACTGTATGTACATACACATATAATATACACACATAGATATTTAATCATATAAGTAGGACACATGCATGCAGCACTTTACATACATACATACATATGTTTTATTCCCCCTTTTGTTGTTTATACTCTTTGTATCTGTTACTATTGCTTTTACTATTTTAAATAATATTTAAAAAAAATTTTTTTTTTCCTTATTACATTGTCAAAGAGCTGAAACCTAAGATTTTTACTCTCTTATACTTGTGTACTAAGATGTAACAATAAAGATACTTGAACTTAAACTTAAAACTTAAAACTCTTGCCTGTGGGGAGCAGATAGGAGGATAGTGTGATGTTATTCTGAAGCCACAAAGAGAGGAAGGTCAGGGTGGATGTATGGGTCAACAAAGCGTCAAACTTTAACACAGGAGGTTTTTTTCTCTGTTTCCAACCGACAGCCAATGTTGCTTTTTATTGCCCACCTGTACTCATGAAAGCTATCTCACATATCAATCACTGCACATTGTCTGAATCAGTTATTTTGTGCATAAACCTAACCAAACCTTAACCATAAACCTTGTGTTTTAAATGGTGATTCTGGTGGAATGGTGGTCCTGCAGACAGGGGCATGGAATCAGAAACTGCCTACATGTGTCACTCTAGAGTTCTTAGACCAACAACATACTTTGACATTTAGTTTGGAGGACTTGGTGACATGAACATATTACATGGAGTGTAACTCCATATCCAAACTTTGCATGTGAATAGATGATCGAGAATTAGCTTAAAGAGGAATCTAACAGCCAACATGTACGAGAAGTGCTTAAAGTGTTCAGAGTAACAAAGTTTCAACATCTTCAGTTCCATGACAACTGAGCAAACCCCATCTGCTGATGAAGACCTTGTGAGAACCCCAAAACAAGCAAGTAAGTGGCCCTAAATTGGAGTCAACTGCTGCTTCTAAGGTCGAAAATAAATCATCAAAAGCAACTTTATGTTTAATACTGTACATGCTCTTTATAACAAATAATATAAAAAGCATAAATAAAATCCTGGAATAAAACTATCACTTTAAGAGTGCTGTGTGAGCACCATTTAAATGAAAGTAATAAAGGACTTAAAACAAGATTTTGACACATGCCACTCTTAAAGACACAGCCACAAGATTACCTAATAATGTAGGACTTAGTTAGTGTTGTACTCACTTAATTTGTCAACAAATTTGCAATTTATCAATTGACAGTTAACCAGTTATTATGGGAGCCCTGGGGCAGTTTCCCCACTTCACCTGTTGTGAAGTTGATCATTTTGAGCAGGAATCTGTATGAGCATCTGCAGCCATAAACTTGTTGCTGCTACTCTACTCTACTGCTAAGGGTTAACAAAAAATGTTTAAAAAAAAAAAAAAATGTACCTGTATTAGGTTTCTCATAGACAACAAAAAAATGGAATAATACTATCTGTGTTACATATTACATTTTGCTTTGGTTTTTTGTGACAAGCAAAGCACAACAACAGCCTGTTAATAACCACATAACATAACCAGACTGTAACATGACAGAGTTATATTCATGCCAGTTGTAAAACAAGTAAAATGACTCAGACACACAAAGACATCTTGTGTCTTAGATAGTGTATTTCTAACACCTTCCTCAAAAAGACACAATGTCCTTTCATGTATTTTTCTGCTTTTCACAAAAATATAACAGATGCACAAGGGTTCCTACTTCTTTATTATTTTAATGTATCTTAGTTTGAAATTTGACAATTTACAGCAAGCCCACAAAAGTATCAGCTGAGATTGAGCTTCATGTGAATAACTATGCCAAGAAGCTGTGATGATCTAATAACAATCATCAGAAATTCCATGGCTAATATCCTTTTCCCAACTGATTTTAACACGGCCTACTGTGGGGACTGTGTGTCTCAGTGCCCTGCATCTCAAGATACAGGACAAGGCCTCAAATGGCTGTTAGAATCAGTATGATTCAGTCGCACGGAGGCCAGTGTCAGGGTTACTACAGGATAGTGCGATGTGCTGCAGCACATGTGCTGTACTCCTCACTACTCTGTTTACTTTCTGACCAAAACACTGATTCTCACACGGCTCAGCCTGCCGATGTGTCCCCCACACACATACACACACACACACACACACACATACACACATGGCGACACTGCTATCACCGTCAGCACTTCCACAAGCTGCACACAGGTCAGCACAACACTGCCAATACACCACTACACACACATAAACACATTGATGAACACATACACTTCAGGGAAACACACACACACACACCACTACTTGGCTATCAACAGGAAACATCTTTTGCAGAACAGGAAGTGCTATGTTCTAATTGGCTGGGTGTGATTCACTGAGAACTGTGTCTTAGCCAATCAGGGAGCTCTTATTTTAGGGGCAGGTATAAAAGGAGAGAGGCTGCTCTGCTGATGGTCAGACTGCGCTGACAGTTGTGTGTGTGTTCCCAGTTAAATGACTCATAGTTTCCCTTTTGTCTTCTTAACACTGATTCATTTTTTAAATTAAATATTAAATGCAGTCAGAAGCTTTTAAAATGATTGGGACAATAAGATGTTTTTTCTGTGTCTTTGCTGATGTCAGTGACCTAACATGCTTTAAAGGCAAACTTAGGTATTTTTCAACCTGGACCCTATTTTCTATCTTTTTGTGTCTAAGTGACTAATGGGGACAACAATTTTTGAAATTGGTCCAGTATTGACCGAGAGCACTGCAGCTGGCAGCTGCAAAACGGGCTGCAATGTAATCCTTTGGGGCAATTCTGCACCATCAATTTACCAAAAGTGCTTGTTTTTTCTACTGATAGGCTCAGATTATTGTAAGTGTCTGACAACATTATGGAAAGGACCATACAGAGAAACAAAATTTTTTCTTTACCTTTCGCTTGATCCAGTCTGTTCGTTATTGTGTCTAACCAAGTCTTGTTCAAGGAGAAGTCTCGTTCTGAAAATATTGCAAAAGTTGAGTTGTTGCAGGAAGACAGTCTCGCTCTCAAGAAGAGTCTCGCAAATGCAGCTATTCTGTGATTTAAATGTTTATTACATACGTTATTACAAACACTGCATACCTTTCAATGAAACAACTATTCTGTTTTTAGTTTCAATTTGTGTGTTCTCTATGACTAGCAGCATGTCCAGGTCAAGCAGCAACCTCTGGGGCTGAAAAATGAAGCCAATGCGGAAGTGCAGAAAAATGCAGTTCCTCGAATGGCCACTTGAGGCTGGCTCCAAAAGCGAGTCAAACCCTGTAGGCCCCCATGTTAAAATGGCCAACTTTACTGGATTTGTCAATGGCAAGCAATGAATTGTTTTCCCCTCTGGGGTGGGCGGAACTAAATTGCGCCCTGTCTCTATAGCACAGTGAGGGTGTGAAGGGTGCTAGACAGGTACAGTCGTCTCAAGGGGTGTATGAAGGGTGAGGTTACACAGGATCTCATTTCCACAGAAGCCTCGCAAATTTTTTAGTTTTTTTTTTCATACAAAGAGCATAAAAGATGAATTTCAAGTCTTTAAAGGTATGATGTGTAAGAATTGGCCACCTGATCCAAATAAATAGGAGGCAGCATACAGCTGATGTCTCTCCACCAGCGTCTACAGCAGCAGCCAGCTACTCCGACAACATCAGTGCAACATTCCAAATAGGCGTTATTTGGATAAACTGACCACATATTAGGAGTCTACATGTTACTTTTTCGCCTGAAAAAAAATTTAAACCTTATAAAGTGACATATTAGCAATCATACAGTGAAAATTACAACAGCATTTAGCCTGGCTCCGCCATTACAGGACAGCACTACTTCTTCCTCTCATGCTGGACTGAGGGCCGACTGGACGCTACAGTGACTCACTGTTGCCCCTGTGGTACAAAGTGGTATTATAAGACAGTAAGTGCCGGATGGGGTCAGAGCTAGCTGGTTAGCATGCTAACTTCAGTAGATATCTCTGCAACACAATACATAGATGTCTTTGACATAATGTCAAAATTGTTAGTTCTTTACATTCTGTTGATAATTTTAGTTAATTTGGGACTGTTTTAAACTAAAATTCTGGCCATTTTTTACACATTATACTTCTAAACCTTATTATGCATAATGATGGTCACATAATGTATGTTTAAGATTATGGGTTAAGATATCCTAACTCATTCTCTTATAGGCCAATGTTGAGTACACTGTATATATAGAAAAGGATGTTTCATCCACGATAGATTACACAGATCCTTCTTATTCTATTTCCTTTTCTCTTTCTCTATGTACCTTCTGCACACCCATCATTGGGCTTGCTGGGGAATCACATCTGCACTGAGCCATCCAAGTATTACATGAATTTCAGTGTACAATGTGACAAATATGCTATATGCAATATGCACAACACTACATTTAGGGTCAACATATGAAGTTCTTTTTTTTTTTGTTTCTTTTTAAGAATAGTTTGTAAATATTTCTGCAAATCAAAACTCACATGAAAATGCTATATTTTCGAAAATTCTTCAGCAGTTTAGTTTCTTTTCACATTCAGAGTCAAATTTGGATGAATTCAACAACCTTCTTGGTGCATTTAAGTGTAATAATGAGGCTACAATTCTGATTCACACCTCTGACTGGTTTCTTCTTTGTAACAATGATGGCTGAGGCTCATTGGTATTGTAGTATGTAGAGCCAACCACACTATACCAAAATAACTTAAAATGATGGCCATAAATCTTTAGGATCAGTGTCCTGGAGATTCATGTGTTTCCATGTGGGGAAACATTAATGATGTTATTAAAAGAAAACTTGACAGTGGAATGATACTGTCTCCCAAACACACACACACACTTTGTTGCTGAGTGTTTTTTTTACTGTTAGTTTTATTGCAGTATTGCCATTGTTATTTGCTGATGTACAGTAGCTGATGGTTGAATGAATATCAGGTGTCATCACGTGTGTGCATGCATCGGCTCTCTAGTTGTAGCATGTCAGTGCATGGTGTGCTGCTTTATCTTTCTTGTCTCTTACTTAAGCTGAACATTTTCTAATGACTGAAAACGTAATATTTTGGTAAAAGTGTGATAAAGTTGTGTGGATGACCTGTTAAACCACTACAGCCAACTAATGAGTGACAAGGGATATGAGGGAACTATTCTGTATTTCTATCTAATTTTTACATACAAATCCTTGTGCTGCTCCAGGGGTCAGATGTATAAAACTATGTTTAGATTCATGATTAAAACTGTGCGTATGCACAAAGCCAGATCATCTGATTTATAAAACTGTGCAGGTTGCAAAATTAACTTTTTTGTCCACCAGCCAAATGGCTAGTGAATGTTCAAATTTTACCAGCCACTCAATAGATAACCATTGTTTTTTTTGGCTGGTGAGTGAAGCAAATCTACCAGCCACTGGCATATTTTACCAGTATTTGGCTGGTGGTTTGTGCCAACTTTGTACCCTGAAACCATGTGTGTGCATGGTTCTGTTTTATAAATCTCAATCATTGTGGAACTGAGCATGCGTGCACACACCTCATCTCCACTCCCACAATTAGCCATTAATGGATGAAGACACTCCTTTAACCAGCCGTTTTCATATTAGTATGCTGCCTGCTCCACCAGTCTGTACACCTGTCAATGAAACAAACAGGAAAGAAGTGCAGTTTGTTTGTGTTGCATTGGCAAGGTTCTCCAACAGCAGAACAGCTGTCATTATGCACAGCTGTGCATCTACTTATAGCATCCATATTATTCATACATCACATGTACTTGTAAACCATCATCGGCAGTGATATCTCATCATCAATGATTAGCTTGTAGCGCTCATATTGAGACCCACTTTACAAGGTGTATTACAATAAAAGATACATTTAAAAAAATATTAATGGCCAAATAAAATGATGCTCCTATGTAAATTAGGAGAATGATGATGCCTAATTAATTAATGTTAAGTTTAGTAAATGCGCCTTTGATCGGCATTTTACATCTGTACGCCTGGTCTGAAGAGCAGACATTCTGTGTTTATAAATACCATTTATGTTTGGGAAATGGAATATGCATAGTTTTTGTGCATACACATAATTTTTCAGTTTTATAAATATAAAACTTCATGGATTTAAAATCCATAATACAAACTGTAAAACTATTGTACAGTCAACTTTAATGTCTGTACTTGATTATGGAGATATTCTGTACTGTCATGCTGCCCAATCATCACTTCAGCAGCTAAACCCTGTTCATCACAGTTTATTACGCTTTATTACTTTATCACAAATATCGTACTCATCATTGCTCTCTGATCACAAGGTTGGATGGACTTCCTTACAGATAAGAAGAAACAATCATCTCATGATATTCATCTCTTAAGCTCTACTATTGAAGCTTCCAAACTACCTCAAATCTCTTAACTACTTAACCTCAGACATCTCATATGTACACACTAATGTTGGCAGAACTGGTTTCAGGTACTCTGCACCTTTCAAATTACATGAAATACACACTGCCCTCAAACTAGAGTCTTTCATTCCCCTTGAACATTTTAAAGCTTTTTTGTCTGACGTTTTTTATGTCTCTTGTAACTGTTTTTGTTGATTCTTTGTTGAATATGACTGTCTGGCCTTAGTTGTGTCGTTTCTGTTTGCTGATTGTGTCTAAATGTCTAGTCTAGTCTAGTCTAAATGAATGAATTTTTTTTTTTTTTTTTGTTCTTTTATAAAGGTGCTCTATGGGGAAGTTGCTTTTTGGGCAGCAGGGGATTTTTTCACTGCAATACTGCGAATGGCCACTAACAAAAACTGGCCGCAAGGCTGAGCGGCACTGTTGTATTCAGCTCTCTCAGCTCTCTATCTGGCTATCTGGCTCCGGCAGCCAGGAGAGAGCGTAAACAAACAGGGGAAGAGAGGAGAGCTAACAGCTAAGCTAAGGCTAACTCCTCATCGGCTGTCCCTACCCAGTATTTTCTTCGCCAATGTACAGTCTCTGGTGAACAAAATGGATGAACTGTGACTGCGAATCACCACTCATAAAAGGATTATGGACTGCAACTTCATGATTTTCATGGAAACATGGCTTAACAGCAGCGTCCCTGATAGCACCACCAGGGTGCTACATCCTCAGGGTGGATGCAACAGCTAGTGACTCTGGTGAGACCAGAGGTGGGGCGTGGGGGACTGTGCATTTATATTAACAAAGCTTGGTGCACGGACAATGGTGCACTCCGTTATGGAGAGGCACTGCTCTGCTAACTTAGAATATCTCATAGTTAAGTGTAGACCTTTCTATCTGCCCAGAGAGTTTACATCTACTGTTGTGACTGCAGCATACATCAGGATGCTAATGCTAAACTTGCAATGAAAGTATTGCATACTGCCATTAGCAAGAAACAGAATACACACCCAGCCAATGATGCCAAGGCGCTCTAGTTCTTATATAGTGTGAGGGGTGGGGGGGGGAGGGTCATGCTAGTAACGCCTCTACATCATGGTGCAGCTGTTTTAGGCCCACCCAACAAATCCTAAACATAGAAATGGTGAAAAACAGTTTAACGGTCTAACTCCAGAATTCAGTATTTCATAATTCTGTCTTTTCACATGTCATCTCACATGTTCAAATATTTTCTAACACGTATAATGTGTTTCAAAAGAAATCTCTGATTTTCCTTTACATGGACTTTAACATGTACAGTATATGCACGTCTTTACTTCTGAATGAGTTCGTGCACTGAAAGTGTGTTAATGTGTGTTTGTGTGTGTGTGGTCATCATCAGGCCTTGCTGCTGAATGTTGGCCGCCTGATGTAATCTAACAAACACAATGAGAGCTGATGGGATGGGATTGAATCCAGCCATGTCTGGCTCAGTTTCAGGAGTGTTAAAAGCTGCAGGCGTCACAGTGGAGCATCGCTCCACACACATCTCTCATCAGCCAACCCCACTGTGATTACTCGTCTGCTGCCAGTGGCTGATGCTGAGAAATCACTGCAGGTCCCAGGCAAACACAATTATAGAAGGAGGAAATCCAGAAACTGGTGCCAGCTGTACGTGTATACATTATATGTGTGAGAGTGTGTGTGAGGTCATTTTATTACATGAGTTCAGTGCCAGCTTGCTTCCTCTCTCTGCCATCCAAGTCCTGAGTTAGAAAAAGCACCCCTGGGTGCTGCCAGGAGTACCAGGGATAGATTAACAGAGTAACAGAGAGCTGTGACGCGATGTGTGATGAAAGCTTGAAACACACACACATCAACACACACAACTGCACTACAGAGAGAGAGGGAGTGGCAGCTCTCTCTATGTCCCCACAGTATAAAGTAGGTTGCCATGTAGACAAAAAGTCAAACAATGCTAGGACAACAGCACATGCATGTGCATAGTTGTTGTTTGCATCCCAAGAAAGTAATTAAGCATTTTCCTTGAAGTAGTAGAAGTATGAGGAAGAGGAAAGGAAAGGAGAGGAGAGGAGAGGCCCTCTACAGCAGTCTCTCTGAGCCAAAACAAAGATAAAACTATCCAATGGGAGTGTGATAAACAATGTTTAAACAGAGGGGCTCAGTCTTGGCTTAGGCCTAATTTGCGTAATTAGACAGTGTTTGATTTATCGAGTGTGTTCGAGCCTGAAGTGTTTGCTTTGTCTTCTTGGTTTGGGTTTTGTTTTCACAGATGACTGATGGCTTATGGGTGGAGGGCTTTGCAGGATTTTTTTTCCATGTTTGTTAGAGACTGGACCAAGGCTGTTGTCTTTCTAAAAAAGAGCTGGTGTTTGGAAAATGGAATTCCCTGCGGGAGTTCCCTCTCTTTCACATGCCTTTCTCTCTTTATCTCCTATCTTTGTTTTTTCAACCTTTGTTACCGGAAATGGACAATTAAACCATAAACAAAAGTAATCATGTGACCACAAATTAAGGAAGTATAGTTCACGTTACTCAATCCATCTTGGACATGGAGAGAGTGGTAAGCAAAACAGAGCAAAAAAAAGATTTTTGTCATGCCAAGTGAATTCATCATGTTACTAAAGTTATCAGTCTTGTATCTTAATTAAAATAGATAAATTAACATGTAATAATGTACAAAATGTAAGTCAGTGTAAGCTATAAAACAAGATCATAAACTTAGCATAATTGTGGATGTGAGCCACTGTGTGAAATAGTTTGTCAAAATGAAGGTTGTGGGGTAAATTGTGCCAGTGATGTTGGGGCAACTTGAGTCAATGGCTTAAATTACCCCCAAAAGTTTAAAAAGGCTACATATGTACAGAGTATCCTGTGTATTTAAGTATTATTTTCTGATATTCTAGAGACCAGAGACACTGTTCATGTTAATGTTTGATCACTGTTACAAGTGTTACAATGTTGATGAATAAATACCTAATTGTTGACTAATGTTAAGTTCAAGCCACACAGAAACATGCTGTACATACAGACAAATTAAAGGAAAAACCAACATAAAGTGTCTTAGTAAGGTGTTGGGCCACCATGTGCCGCCAGAACAGCTTCAATGCGCCTTGGCATTAATTTTACAAGTCTCTGGAACTCTACTGGAGGGATGAACACCATTCTTCCAAAAGATATTCCCTCATTTGGTGTTTTGATGATGGTGGTGGAGAGCACTGTCTAACACGGTCCAAAATCTCCCATAGGTGTATGGATGGGGGGGCATTGTCATCCTGGAAGAGACCACTCCCATCAGGAAAGAAATGTTTCATCACAGGATAAAGGTGATCACTCAGAACAACTTTGTATGTACTTTGTAAGCATTCAGGCCTGTAACGGTTGTTTTCTTTAATTTGTCACCTGTCTGTCTATACAAAAGCACATTTACACACATTCTTTCTGTAGCTAACACACAAAGATCACAGTTTAATCTTTACTGCTTAGGTAACATGTCAAACAAGAGGACAAAAACATGTAGTTTTACTTAAAAGTAAAGTGAATTTTTGTTAAATTGATGGCATTAATAAAGTTCAAAATTATCTCAAAATTGTTTGATTTTGTGTAATTTTTATATCAGTATATATATCAGTGGCACTATTTACCCATAGAACACTCAATTTACCCCATCCCCATGTTCACTTTACCCCTACTATAATTGGTACTGGTAAAATATTTAATGGTTTTAAACGTACTGATGGAACTGCAGCTCTTTATATCATCATGTAGGGCATTCCACTGAGTTGTGGCTTTCACAGAGAATGCTGACTGCCCAAATGCAGGGCTATGAAATAGTATGGTACAATCTTGTATAGAGGATTTTCTGGAGGATCTAATAGAACTTACCAAGCAAGTATACACAAAGGCACATAATGGAGGAGGGGCCAAACCATTTAAAATTTTGTAAACTAGGCACAAATTTGAAAATAATTTAAAATTCTCAAAGCTCAGTAAATTGTATTTCTCCAGTATCCTACATTGATGGAAATGCATTGGCTTTTTGTCTAGAGTTTTTAGAGTTTGTTTGTATAAGACTCAAGAGGTCTTATTTCTGTTTCTCTAGCCTGCCCCCAACATGTAATGCAATAAGACATATGGGAAAGAATCATAGCATGCATACATATCTTGGCTGCATCCAAAGAGAGACAGTTTGTAATATGTTTAAAATTTACTAAGTTGTACTTTATGGTTTTAACTGTTTTTTTAACATGATTCTTAAAGTTCAAATTTGGATCCAGTGTCACACAAAGATATTTAAAATCAGTGACTATGTCAATCGTTTCACTTTTGATGAGAATATCAGAGTTAGGAGGTTGTACCATGATTTTAGAGAAAAACATACTCTTTGTCTTGTTTACGTTTAGACTCAGACATGATTGATCAAGCCACTGTGTGATCCTTTTTTTTTGCATACATTTGCAGTTCTACATCATGACACTCTTGAGGGAGATCATTAATATATAGACTAAATAGTAGGGGACCTAACACTGACTCTTGTGGAACACCCATTGTGCATTTCATGTTACTGGACAGTGAGTCACAAACTTTAACACATTGCATCCTATTAGATAAATATGAAGACATCCATGCCAGTGCTCTAGATGAGAAGTTAAATTTAGAGAGTTTCAATATTAAAACATTATGATTGTGTCTGATGCTTTATGCAGATCTAAAAATACAGCACCAACTACTCCTTTATCAAGCCTTGATTTAATTTGTTCTATTAAGTACAAGGTAGCACCCTCGGTGGAATGATTTGCTCTAAAGCCAAATTGCATACAATGTAGACCAAAATTACCTGTATTAAGAAATGTTGTCAGTTGTTTAATGGCAACTTTCTCAGCAACCTTTGAGAGAACTGGCAGTATAATTATTGGTCTATAGTTACTGGCCTCCAGATTTAAAAATAGGTGTGACAATTGCACACTTCCAGTCATCAAGAAAGAAGCTGTGTTTAAAAGACAAGTTAATTAAATGAGCAATGGGGGGAGTTCAAATATCTTTGTGTGATTTAACAAATATGGTGTCAAATTGGAAAGTGTTTCTATTTTTGGAGCTTTTTAAGGAGCTGATGATTTTGTTTACTTGAAATTCAGTCTCTACCAGCTCCAAAAACCTGGCCTGTAGCATCTATAGGAACAATATTCATTTTACTTCTTGTAATTTTTACATACAGACTCAAGAAAAAAAAATTAAAGACAGAAGCAACAGTAAGATGATCTTCATTTAACTTTCCCTGTACTTTGAGTTTAAAATGTCCTAAAATTTTCGGGTTTTTGCAGATCAATTTACTGTTGCCTTTTGCCTCATTCAATATATTGAATTGTATCCTCACAGATAAAATCTTTCCCTCACAGAGTTGATTCTGTGAGTAAAAGTATCATATCCATAGTCCAGATCATCAGAGGACAGTACATCATCCCAGTTCAAGCTGTTAATTTCACTGACAAATTCTTCTTGCTTAGCTCTGGGTATGCATTGAAGAGTCATTGTCTTAGTTGCCGTGGTCCTAAATCTATTTGTAGTCAGTTTTCTTGCACATAGGGTTAGGTTGTAATCTGATAAGCCAGTGATTAAATTACAACTTCTAGTTATTCTTTCTGGTTTGTTAGTAAATATCAGATCAATTTGTGTACTGGAATATTTTGCAATCCTAGTTGTGCCTTTTACTAGTTGTTCTAGTTGGAATTTCTCTGTGATCATTTTTAGTTTTTTCCTCTTAGATTTACCCTCCCAGTTCATTAAAATCACCCATAAGTAATAATTCTTTGTTGAGATTGCACTCTTTCAAGACTTCTGTGAGTTGATCATAGAAAGTGTCATCTGCAGAAGGGGGACTATAGACATGATGTTAAAAGACATTTGTTGGGACAAGATTATTTTTATCCCAACATATTCTAACGTGGTACCCGCATTGTAAACCACATGTACACACTTGATGTTGTCTCTCACATAAAAAAAGCACCCCTCTTCCTCTTTCATCAGGTCTATCATCTAAAAAATTGGTATCCAGGCACCATGAACACACTCACAGGAGCTGTTTGTTTCAACCATGTCCAGATTTAAGTCAGACAGAAGATGAGTTAGCTGACTGCTCTTTGCAGTAATGCTTCTGATGTTAAAATGTCCACCAAATAGCCCCCTTGGTTTCAGCTTCGGGTCCCATAAGACTTTTGCATGATTAACAGTTTGGAAGGTTTTGAATAACCTCTGCCTCCTCACTGCAGGGTTTCGACACACAATAGTGTCAGCAGCAGATTTTATGAGAGAGACACTGGACCTATCAAGGTCTCCACAATCCAGTAGTGAAAAGTTATTCATTGAGACATCATGCCCGGTGTTAACAATCATCACAGACACCAGAGGAGCCCTGGACACACTCTGGCGCAAATCAGCACTGAAATTCTGCAGCAATCCAGGGGTCACTGGTCCACGATTTAGTTGAACAGAGAGAGGGAGCGGTCCATTGGATCAGTGATTCACTCTAGTACCTGGGCTCGTTCGTGCCACAGGACAGAGGAATAGATTGCAAAATATCCCAATAAATTGTGGTGAAAACTCACTGTAGGAGCGTCACCTGGCCATGAGCCAGTGTTTGTCCCGAGCCCAATTGCTAGGAGTGCGCGGTGGCCCAGCTGTTTTCCATCAATGTTGATTGTTCTGGCCAGACAGACACGTACAGGCAATACAGCAGTGAGTACCAGTGTTTAATCCCTCCACGTTTACCCTGGTGTTTCCTTCGATGTTGAGATGGATGATGAGATGGATGTAGAGATGGTCTTGCTTGTCCATGTGGTCGGGATCGCAGCTGGTGTTTCAATGATAACATATGACTCATAGTCATATGTTATCATTGTCCAATGTTATTCACAAAAAGTTCACAGAAGTGCACAAATTTAGCATGACAGAGAGGCGACTCGATAGGTTCACACCTTCTAGAGCCAAGGGTGCATAGAGAGGCTCCAGCATGCGTGGGCCACCCCACCAGCAAGGATCCTCCAATTCCCAATCTCAATTCTTGTTCTCACAAAACAACTCCCCTGTTAGCTTCTTTAGTGCTGTATCTCCTTTGGAATATTTGTAACATTCCATTCATTTAGCAGTTGACAGCTAGCTAGTTGTTTTGATTTGAAAGATATATGATATTTTTTCTTCTGTTCTTGTTGATCGATGCTATTATCTTTTCTTTAGAGTCCTTTCTGAAGATTATTGAAGGTTATTTTGCAAAATGTTCCACTTTTTTAGGTCCAAGTTTGAGATGTAATCAGGAGCTCACTCCCAGTGCAGCCACTTGGTCTTGGGATAGCAGATGCTTCTGACCATAGTGACTTACAGTAAGTGAATCCAACTATTCAATCTTTGCAAACCTATAATGAGCTGTTATCAAAATCAATTCCAGGCTCAACCTGACCTGGCAGTTAACAAGCACTTGTTGTGATGGTAGTGACACCAACCTGACAGTAATGGTACCATTTTCATTCCAATACAAGCACTGGCCAAACTAATTTGGAAGAGAAAACAGGCATTTTTAACCAAACTGTCAGTAAACATCCATCACAGTTTATACACCCATTTCCCTTTCAACTTTGACCTACTGTACTGACTGTGCAATGAAGGATTATAAGCAACATTTCAAGCATGCTCACTTTCATTTTGACCTCCAAATAAAGTGGTTTAGATAATCTGGATAAATTTATGTTTTTTTATAACCTAATTGTCTGACTGCTTGTGTTTGTTGACCTGATGGACTTCAGTGTAGTCATGTCACTGTCTTTCCTAAATAAGACCCATGCTACAATAAAGTGGAATCCTCCTTTAATGTCTCTTTCTCACTCATTTTGAATTAATAGTTTTTTTGTCCTTTCATGGTTTGCTTCTCTCTACTAATGTGTCATATTATACTACAGCCACTCAACCTACAAGCTGATCTAAGTTCTTGGTTTCTGGCAGAAACTCAGATCTTTGAAACAGCTTTCTTAAGCCATGGGGAGCATGAATTACATTTTTTTTTGGCTGGACCACAACAGCGGGGCCAGCCCTATAACCACAAATGTCTGTCCCTGACTGACTGACAGACTGACTGAGTGATGACATTACATCATTGGTCAGAAGAATGTGGCCAAAGCTAAGTATCCGAGAAGGCATTTCGCACCGGCGTGGGTTGAGATTCAGCTGTTGTAATTTTCACTGTAGCACTGTTAATATGTCACTGTATTAATAATATTTTTTTAGGCGAGACAGTAACCATTTAGATTCCCAATATGTGGCCAGTTTATCCAAATAACACCTATTTGGAAAATGTGTTTTTGGAGATGTGAGGAGCCACTGGCCAGGTGAGACCAGCCAGTTATCTGAGCTGCTAGCAGCCCGACTCCTGGGATGATCGACTGGTCAACATGTCATCATCCCAGGGTTTGGATATTTATTTACGGAAATGTATTGCTGCCACAACAGAAAAACAAAATCATCATGTTATAACGTTATAACAAGATGTTTTTCACGTTATAACAAAATATTTTCACTTTATTATGACATACAGACTTATGTCATAACAAGAAACTTTTCTTGTTATAACAATATACTATTTATCTTGTTATAACGTGAAACGTTTCACGTTATAACATGATAACGTGATAACTTATATTGTTATAACATGCTAACTTATATTGTTATAACATGAAACTCATTTTTGAATGAGGAAATGGTGTGCAGAGAACGGATACATTGAGGAATATGGCTCATTTACAGGAATGGGTTTAAGTTCTACTTCATGCTGGGTTGAGACATGGCAAGATTCTGCTGTTATTGAGCACGGTGGATGATGTTAATAAGAAGGATTTTAAAATGCATGGGGCTGTACAGAAGGACAAATGAGTCTGGAGGTAGCGTCATTTCTCATTGATCAGCTGGAGGGGCATTATTCAGCTGGTGTTGGAGGAGCCACCAGAGTCCACAAGCACTAACACACACACCAAGGAGCACATAAGTTGTTGTCTTCTGACTCCTTTTAAGCGCTTAATCAGAGGGTGCACAAAGACAGATCTCTCTCCATAGCATTAATGGTAGGACGAAATAGCCGCAGCATATGTTTTAACCATAGATAGAGCCACACTTCTGAAATGTGAAATGTGAAACGTGAAATGTTATAACAATATAAGTTTCACATTATAATGTGAAATATTTCACGTTATAAGATAAATAGTATAAATAGTAAGTTTGTATGTCGTAATAACATGAAAATATCTTGTTATATCATGAAAAACATCTTGTTATAATAATAAACTTTTCACATTATAACGTGATACTGAACAGTTGTTTTTTTTTCCTGGTGTGGCAGCAATACTTGTCCATATTTATTATAGCTACATTACAGACTGAATAAGATAATTTACTGCATTTCTCTGTCAATGAGATTTTTTTTTTTTGTCAGAAAAATGTGTTAGTGGAGCTTTGAGTTGAGATTATTTTGTCACAGTACAGTCTGGTCGGTGTGTTGAAGCAGAGCTGCTGCTGTCAGCAAGTACGCTGCTGCTCCAATTGCAGAATGATCGTACTGCCTCCTCAGAAGTTTGTACTCCTGAATTAAACTTGCCAAGTCCGAACTAGAAAGTATGCAAGTCCGAACTTGGTGTACTTGGTATTGAGAAAGGCCCTATGTCAAACTGGCTTCAGTCAAAGCCTGGCGCACTTCCTGGGGGCTTGATCGCCATGTGTTGCCACTTCCTGTATCTGTCGTTTCTAATTAAAATCCCTTTAGCGTTTCATACATGGTCCAGCCATATACAAGGTTTTGACCTAGTCTTGTTTACTTCCACCAGTGTAGTTCCCAGTGGTTTATAATTGAAGCTTTTCCATGACTGCTCAAAAAATACCTTCCTCAATCATAGTTTGGATTTGAGTGGGTGAGTGATCCTGAAATATACTCACTTCCCTTTTCAGCCTCTGACATTTTTACTGGCTGAATCCAAAATAGAGAATGGAGATGGAGATGAAAGCGTGAGAAAAAGAGTCTCCATTTTGAGCATGGAGGAAACTCTAAAGATAAAGTGAGGTTTAGAGGTCCTTATGAAAACATACACACACATATATTGTATAGTCCATGCAACACTCCTAATATGGATCCATTTCCTGGTATTTCAATTATGTATTTGGCTTGAATCTTGCAAGCCTGCTCTGTATAAAACTCAGTTACACAGTTATACAGGCACACGGGGAGGGATGTTCCCATTCTATGACAGGGGATCAGCAGTGTGTAGGGGAGGTGAGGAATGTGTGTGTACTGGTTTCCAAGGCTGAGTGGAAAGCAGTGCAGATTAACAGGTGTCTGTGTGACATTTTATAGAGCTCCACCTGGCTAGCAGGAATTTTAACTGGTTGACTGACTAATTCTTACCAGCCTCCTTGTCCTCCTCTGTGGTCCTGACACACTGTGGGAAACATTTATGCCGGTAGAATGATATTTTTGCAAACTGAGGTCATATTCCCATTCATCAAGGTGCTGATACAGGATTAGGATTAAGTTTTAATATTGAGATTATATACACGATTATGTTGGTATGTAGGTTCTTTTTTTTCCAACCATAGTCTTATTTCAATAGTTTTGGCCAACATGTTGGGTTCATTAGGATGACAATTTACTCATCAATTTCGTTCATAAAAACTATTTTTTTATGTTGGGTAAGAATTAGGTATGGGTGTATTATGGCCACAGTAACCCACCTGGAATCCCTGGGCAAAAATGAACAGTGGGCCCTTATTAACACATACACAATGCACATACAATCTCTCTGTGCATTGTGTGTGTGTACTGTCACTTTAAAAATGACAAATAAAACACTTTTATAGGAAAATGCACCATGTAAGTACAAAAAAATTACAATAAACAAATAATGACGGTACTATAACCAGTTTGTGACACAGGGTCCTTCTACAGGACAGGGTCTCAAGATTAGGTAATATTGCTATACCTATCATTTCAGTTGATATTTTCATTTAGTGGTGCACATTCTTAAACACAGCAGTATGTTGTATTGGCTCAAAATAAACTACATTGGTTGTATTCAAAATCATGGAGGGACATGTCCCCCAGTACAACAGTTTGGCTTATCGATGTGTTGGCTCTATAGGGATGGCAAAGTGGTAAATGGTAAATGGACTGTACTTGTATAGCGCCTTTCTAGTCATCCGACTACTCAAAGCGCTTTTAACACTACGAGTCAATTCACCCATTCACACACATTCATACGCTGAATGGGTACAGGGGCTACCATACAAGGTCCCAACCTGCCCATCAGAGGAAAGCTAACCATTCACACACATTCATACACTGATGGCACAGCCATCAGGAGCAATTTGGGGTTCAGCATCTTGCCCAAGGGTACTTCGACACGCGGACTGGAGGAGCCGGGAATCGAACTGCCAATCTTCCGATTAGTAGACGACCCGCTCTACCTCCTGAGCCACAGCCGCCCCGTAAAGTCAGTCTGTCTGTCCTCCATTTTGGTCCAGAATGAAATACCTCAACAACTGCTGGATGGATTGCCATAAATTTGCCACAGATATTTAAGAAGGAGAAGTAATTTTAATGATTTTGGTGGAACCCATTTTTGGTGGACTTTTCATATAGCATCACCAGCAGGTGAAGGGTATCATTTATCCCATGAAATATCTCAGTGTCTACTGGAAAGATTGGAATCACATTTTGTACAGACATTTATGGTTCCTAGAGGATGAATCCTATTAACTTTGGTGATCTTCTGACTTTTCATGCAGTGCCATCATCAGGACAAATCTTTAATTTTTCCAAAACTTTTTTATGATCAAATACCTGCAATGAATGACATTCCCATTATCCTCAGCTGTACTTTGTGTTTAGAGCTAATTAGCAAATGTTAACATCTTAACACTAAGGTGGTGACTGTGGTAAACTTTATATCTGCTAAACATCAGCATGTTAACATCGTCTTTGTGAGCATTATAACATGCTGATACATTTAGCTCATAGCACTACTGTGCTAGCATGGACTTTTAAAATGTATTTATACTTCTGTGTTAAGGGATTATGATGTACAACAGCTATGTAAATACAGTTACTGTGGGAAAAATAAAAATGAAAGCACAATACAGCCATTCACCTATACACCCATTTAATGTTGCTGTGGTGACATCAACAGGTGAATCTGACAATGAACCATAAAATAAAAACCATGTCATGCGTATCTGTGGCAGGCCCCCTGTTAACCCCTTGCATCAAGTGTAAATCCAGCTTTAGTCTAGTTAATAGTTTTTTGACCTGACAAAGAAACAATACAATGTTTGTTTCAATACATTTGTGGATTGGAGTCACTTTGCAGGTATTATCCTTTTCATCAAGTAGGTTTTGGACAACAATGGACTTCAGATAAGGTTTGTGTTAAGTTAAGGTTAGAGTAAGGGTTAGGGTTAGGTAAGGTTAGGGTTAGGCAAGTAGTATGTATACTATTGGTTAGGGTAAGTATATTTCCCAGGAAATTAATATAAGTCAATGTAATGTCCTTTGAAGTGATGGAAACATGACTGTGTGTGTGTGTGTGTGTGTGTGTGTGTGTGTGTGTGTGTGTGAGTGTGTATGTATGTCAGGGGGACTGGTTGGTATGCTCCAGGAGGCTTTATATGGCACCTGTTAGAGTAGGAAAAGGTCAGAGAAAGAGAAAGAAAGTAAAGGAGGGGGATGGGAGGAGGGCAGCTTTAGGCTCCATGTGGAATATCTTACATAGTAACTGAGCATAAAAATTAAATTTGTGTACAAAAACAAAGTGTGTTTCTCATACTAGAAAAAAATGTCCAATCACAATCCTGTCTGTGTTTGATTATGAGTAAATTTTGTTTTTGCATGCTACCTCTTTTTCTGTCAGGCCAGTAGATGTAGTTTACCACAGTGTCTCATGGTTCATTACAGGAGAAAAAAGTTGCAATCAGCCCTGTATCATAGAGTTTAGCTGGTCTTCATTATGGAAATGAATTTAATGATATTTGTGTCAGAGCAGCCAGGATGCATAAATCATGTGTCACATAAGTTGTATGTTTCTTTGCCTGTTTATGTTGCTTTGTGAAGCTCTCAGTATAAGTAAGTAAGTTCATTCAGGACACAGACTCACCTCAGCACACCTTACTCCCACCATACCTCCAATCTTTTGTATAATAACTCACCTGACATAACATCTCTGCCATTGCAGTTTGTTGCTGTGCCAACACCATTTCTTCACTGGCTTTTTTGTTCCTATTTTTGGTCCAGTGGTCTCCAGAGCCCTGCTGTCTGTTAATGTTACCCCCAAATGAGCATGGATCCAGGTAGCAAGGCAACAGCCAAACCCTTTTACAGTGCTTTGCTACCTTGTTGTGCTACATATCACAACCTCTTGACATCGCTGTAAACAGAACCACATTCCTGCGCATGTGCTGTGGTGTCTGCCATACTAGGTACTTCTCTCCTAATCTTATAATCTTACAGCTGTCAAAGCCGTTACTCTTTTGAGCTTTTTCAAAACAAGCTATGGTATCCACCATCTTCATGGACAAAGGAACCCAGTGCAGCAGTGTGGCTCACTAACGTGTTTTTAATAGTTTTTTACAACAACAGATGAATTGATTTATGTTCATCGACCACCTTAGGAAACATTACTGCAACCAGTAATGCTCTACAATCAGCTTCAATTAAAGAAAATAGTGGCATTTTTGTCATCATATTTGCACACCTGACAGCACAACCAGTCCTATTCCGCATGTATGGCAACCCATGTCGAGGACTCCATCCATGCGGAAATCAAACCGCGTCACACCCATGACCATCCTCATCCTGGTGGCTTCTGTTTTGTTTTCCTCTGGGAGGATCAAATGACTGATAAATGTAAAAAAAAAAAAAAAGCAGAACAGAATAAGAAGACAGGAAGAATGATAGAGGTCAGGGTTGAGGGACCTGATCTTGTATATGCGTTCAGTCTTTCTATGAGCTGCCAGGCAGATTTTATGAAGAGCAGCATATGAGTCAATTTTCATGCTTGAGTATTTTGGGTTACAGTTACATTCCTGCACCTTTGGGTCAGTGGAAACACATGATCAAAACAAAGAGGTTTGAAGAAACATCTCATGTGTTGCTGATTAGTCATTACAAGTCATCATCTGCACACTGTAAACACACGCCATGAGTGCATTTGAACCATTTAATGCAACATTTGTTTTTGAGCCTGTGTTGGGATTGGATGAAAGTTTTTCTGTAACTGATTACACCCCCAACACTCTTTACATTCATACATGTTTCTGTCCAGCAGTGCTTGTTGCTTAGCAACAGGTTGTTATTGACACTTTGCCAAAATGAAGTTTTGAAATTAAAAGTCCAAGAACTAACTTTAACTGTTACCATTAATCACAGTACAGCACTCCTTATGTTATTACTTCATCATAGCATTATAAACCTTATTTGAAAAAGCCCTGCAGCTGTGACAGTCATACAGATTTATCATGTATAATGATTCGTATCATTACGCAGCCCATACTGTATATATTTCAAATGTAATTAGAGTGTAAGAAGCGTATATAAGTGCCAAGAATGCTCTTATGATCCTGGTGGTACTCCTCAAAGATTTTAACAAATTTCCAAATGATGCATCTATGGTATGTATGAAAAATGATGACAGATAAGAAATAATGTAAACTCCCTGCAGGCTTTGCCACAGTACAATCACAGAAGACCATGGAAGTTTAACTCATCGTACTCAGTAAGTGAAGAGAGAACTGTCACCAAACCACCTGTGTGTCTTTACTCTGTCAGCTGCTCTGCTGTAGACACAGAGAGCACACGCAGACTCAGAGGAGGACTGCAGCTGATGGGTGTAGTGTAGAAAGGAATATACTGTGAAATCAATCAAATCAAATTTTTTATTGTAATTGTAGTTAGACCTGCTGTATGTAAGTGTGAGGCAAACATACACACAATAAATAGAAAGAAAAGAGAAGATACGGACCTTGAACACTACTGGGGAAGTGAAGTTTCAGCTAGAAGAGATGAATATATTATGCAACAAAAGGGAGAGGAGGACAATGAGGAGGAGATCAATTGTTGAATGAATTTTTTGTGTCTGTTGATTTAGTTTTACTTTCAAATTTTAACATGAACTCATTTCAAATCAAACGTCACTTAACAGAGAACATCAGTGTTCATGAAAAGAGTATAGACTTAATATACAAAAACATTAAAAACTTTGAACTTTGAAAACAGGTAAGTTCCTGTGGTTCTTAAGATGCTCTAAGCCTTCTAGGAGTGGGTAGAAGTCACTTGTTAATCTAAAATAATTTCTAGGAGTCTTCAGTTATGATGCCTTAAACTGAAGAAGGTTCATAAGATGTTTTTTATGATCATCTTAATCTTAAAGTCCCAGTGAAATGAAAAATACATTTTCCCAGTTTTAATCATGTGTCCCTGTGTTAATTGTTCATTTACCTTTTGTTATTTGCCAAATATGTCCAAAAAAAAAAATCAATACCCAAGTAATTTTACCTCAAAATCCCTGTGTTTTCTCTTCCTGTAAAATGGTTTCAAATGTTTGATGGCTCATCCTGCACTCAGGGGCATTTACAAAAGTTAATTCAATCAAATGTGACTTTGGGCAAGTAGCTAGTCACACCGGTCATATAAAACCACACTTCTCCATTTGTGGCTCATAGCAGTTAACAGAGCAATATGGAGAGAGATAGGAAGAGATGTGTGTTTGGATATCAGTGGGCAAAAACTTTGTTTTCATTTCCAAAACAATGTGGCTGACCTCTAATTCATTCATCTCTCCCTCGTCCTCCTGATCTAACAACAGCTGAGGAGGTGTGTGTGGAGCCAACAGTCCTCTGTAGCTCTGTTTCTCTCTGCCGCTCTGTATCACGCTTAATTATGTAAGCCCCACCCACTTTTTTAGCAGTCCAATCAAATGCGAAGGATTTGATCCAGATTCCTCTTGTAAGTGTACACCACTCAAATATTCCATTTCACAGTTAAATATGTCACAGTACAGAAGCTAAAGATGCTCTAACTTCCGTTTCACTGGGACTTTAAGGTGCATTTGGGAAACCAGGACAAGATAAGCTGTCATATTTTAAATTTCACTAATGTTTTTTGTCAATAAGTATCACCTTTTTTCTTTTCTTCCCTTTCAAAACTCTGTCCATGCTTCCATACTTCACTGCTAACCTGAATCTTCATAACCCCTGTAGCATTGGACAACCCTTCTATGTTTATTGTTCCCATATGATTCATTAAACCTTAAGCCTAACACTACGGTCATGCCCCCCTGGAATTTTCAGCCGCACATGTGACTGAATGGATATGACAGTAAATTATGTAAAATAAATGTATTTAAGCTGTTTCTTGCTGACAGACAGACTCTCCTTGACTTTAACTTTATCCATATTAAAAGTTAATGAGGGAAAGATCATGAAAAGAAAAATCTTTCTAATGAACGTTGTTTATGGTTCTTTTGTTGATCAGACCGACAATTCACACAGATTTTCAACTAGATGATGAATCAGAAAACAAATAACATAAAACTCAGGAGTGATACACTTGAATTTGTAATCTGTCTCCACTCAGTGATGTTGTGATGTATCAGATCAGTCCGATCAGCTGCAGCTTCCAATCAATAACTGATATCCAATAAGGGGACGTGTCGGCCAGTAAAAGTGAAGCCTGCTCTCGTGTATCCTCACTCGTCAGAGATCCCTCCTCGCTCCTTGGAGCAGAAATAAGAGACTTGGGACACCCGTCAAAATGGCGGACCAGAACAACTTCCGGTTCCGGCAAGGCGTGAGGAAACATCAAATAAGAGACTTGAGATGTACCCAGAGTCTACGATCTGGCAGAGTGTTGAGGTAGGAACCAGGTATATGAAGCAGGGCAGGACAATGATGACGACTGGCAGATGGTGACCTGACTCCACACACCTGACTCCACTCCTGCAATCAAGCACACAGACACACACACACACACAGAAGGACAGGGAAGGGGAGAGAGACTGCCAGCTAGGGAGACAGCATGTTACTAAGGTGCAGTTCCAGGGGCAGATGTAACAACTTAGTCCTTAGTACAGATAAAGTTATTATAGTAGATGACTTTAATAGCCATGTGGACATCAATAATGATAGCCTTAGCACTGCATTTATCTCATTATTAGGCTCAACTGGCTTCTCTCAGAGTGTAAATAAACCCACTCACTGTCTTAACCACACCCTCGAAATTGAACATTTAATAATTTTTACACAAAATCCTATTTTATCAGACCATTACTTAATAACTTGTGAATTCCTATTACTAGACTACACGCCATTAGACAAAAATGTCCATTATCAATTCCATCAGTACTTCAATGCCAGAGGTCTCTTAGGTTAACTTTAGTCCCTCCCAAATTGATAATGTTGTTGATAGTGCCGCAGGCTCATTGCGAATGGCACTCGACTCCATCGCCCCTTAAAAAAAAAGATTATAAAACATTAGCTCCATGGTATAACTCCCAAACCCACAAATTAAAGCAAACATTGCAAAAACTTGAAAGGCTATGGCGTTTTACCAAACTGGAAGAATCTCGCTTAGTCTGGCAAAATAGTCTTAAAACATATAGGAAGGCCCTCTGTAATGCCAGAGCCACCTATTAGTCATCATTAATAGAGGAGAATAAAAACAGCCCTAGGTTCCTTTTCAGCACTTTGGCCAGGCTGACAAAGAGTCATAACTCTATTGATCCATGTATTCCTATAGCTCTCAGTAGTAATGACTTCATAAGCTTCTTTAATGATAAAATTCTAAGTATTTGAGACAAAATTCATCACCTCCTGCCCTCAGCAGGCATCAATTTATCCCCAAACACAGGAACGTTAGAAACAGGTGTAAAACCTGATATATATTTAGACTGTTTTTCTCCAATTTACCTTTCTGAACTAACTTCAACAATCTCTTCATCTAAACCATCAAACTGTCTCCTAGACTCCATCCCAACTAGGCTGCTTAAGGAAGTCTTACCCTTAGTTAGCACTTCTTTACTAGATATGATCAATCTGTCTTTAGTAACAGTACTCTTGATTCAGGCATTTTAGCCAACTATAGACCTCTATCCAATCTTCCCTTTCTTTCTAAGACCCTTGAGAAAGCAGTCGCCAATCAGTTGTGTGACTTTCTACATAATAATAGTTTATTTGAGGATTTTCATTCAGGATTTAGAGTGCATCATAGCACAGAGACAGCACTGGTGAAAGTTACAAGTGATCTAATTGCATCGGACAAAGGACTTCTCCCTGTACTTGTCTTGTTAGATCTTAGTGCTGCATTTGACACCATTGACCATCACATCCTATTACAGAGACTGGAAAATTTAATTGGCATTAAAGGAACTGCATTAAACTGCTTTAAATCATATTTATCAGATCGATTTTAGTTTGTACGATGAAGCCTTAATGCATGCAAAAGTTAGACATGGAGTTCCACAAGGTTCTGTGCTTGGACCAATACTATTCACCTTATATATGCTTCCTTTAGGTAATATTATTCAGAAACACTCAATTTTCATTGTTATGCAGATGATACCAAATTATATTTATCAATGAAGCCAGATGAAACCAATCAGTTAACTAAACTCCAAGCATCACCTTTTTTCACTTACGTAATATTGAAAAAATTAGGCACATCCTGTCTCAAAAAGATGTAGAAAAACTAGTGCACGCATTTGTTATTTCTAGGCTGGATTATTGCAATTCCTTAATATTAGGCTGCCCTAACAAGTCTCTAAAGACTCTCCAGCTGGTCCAGAATGCAGCTGCACATGTACTGACAAAACCTAAAAGAAGAGATCATATTTCTCCCATTTTAGCTTTGCTGCATTGGCTTCCTGTAAAATCCAGCATAGAATTTAAAATACTTCTCCTCACTTACAAAGCCCTTAATGGTCAATCACCATCATATCTTAAAGAGCTCATAGTACCCTATTATCCCACTAGAACACTGCGGTCCTAGAATGCAGGCTTACTTGTGGTTCCGAGAGTCTCCAAAAGTAGAATGGGAGGCAGAGCCTTCAGCTATCAGGCAGGGGCAGACATCCTCTCTATGTTTAAGAGTAGGCTTAAAACTTTCCTTTTTGATAAAGCTTATAGTTAGGGCCGGCCAGGCTTGCCTTGGATCAGCCCTTAGTTATGCTGCTATAAGCCTAGACTGCCGGGGGACTTCCCATGACGCACTGAGCTCCTCTATTCTCCTCCTCCTCTGCATCTGTATGCATTCATGTACCATTAATCATTAATGCATGTTACTAACTTGGGGTTGTGGACGTCGAGAGGCATTCTTGGGCAGGCTGTGGGGATGGTGCAGGGATGGTGATGTGGTGCTGTGGGTGTCCTGCCTCAACACCTTCTCCTGCTATTATTTCTATTATTATTACAAGTCATATTGTTATTGTTATTATGCTTCTCTGTGTCTCTCTCCCCCTCTCCCTCCTTCTTTCTCTCTCAACCCAACCACTCAAAGCAGATTGCTACCCACCTAGAGCCTGGTTCTGCTTGAGGTTTCTTCCTGTTAAAGGGGAATTTTTTTCTTACCGCTGTCGCCAAGTGTTTGCTGCTCATGGAGGAATTTTTGGGTCTCTGTAAATTAACGAGTATGGTCTAGACCTGCTCTATGTGAAAAGTTCCCTGAGATAACTATTGTTATGATCTGGCACTATATAAATACAAATGAAATTAATTGAATTGAATTAATAAATCCCAGCAGACACATGACCGACCTTCAATGTTGAAATGTGGTTGAAAAAACGACAGTTGTTGTTTCAACATTGAAAAAACGTTTAATACTAAATGGTTGTAAAAAGGTTAACAATATATTTATAAATCAACATTGAAATTTTAACAAGCTCTGTACGTTAAATCAGCATAATGTCTTTAACGTACAAAAAAATTTCTGCCTTTTAAATTATTATGATCATTATTATTTGATTAGCATTTTATTATATTTTTATCATAAGACCACTTCAAATATCTAAATTTGTAAAAAAATAAAAAACAACAATATATATATTACATAATAATAATAATATATTTTAAAAAAAATTTTTTGATAGACTACTGAACTGGGTTGGTATCTCTGCACTCAAATTTGTCTGACAGACACTTCAATGTCCACATTAACAATTACATGTCTTCCTCCGCTCCTCTCTTATGTGAGGTAGTTTCTTGGACCTATTCTGTTTTCATTATATATGGTACCTCTGGGCCATCTGCTTAACTCCTCCGGTGGAACCTTTTACCATTGCTATGCTGATGACACACAGCTTTACTTCTCGGTTGAACCTAATAACCTCAATAACCTTACCACCCTTCATGACTGCCTAGCTTCTGTTCCAAATTAAATGTCAAAATTTCCTCCATCTCAATTCCGATAAAACTGAGGTCCTTGTGATTTTACTAAGGAGGTCAGTCACTATAACCAGACCACCTCTAAGAATCTTGGTATCCTTTTTGACCAACATTTGAACTTTGAACCTCATATTACTAAGCTCATTCAGTCTTGTGTCTTTCAGTTGAGAAATATTGCAAAAATCAAACCTACACTATCAGCCAAAAATATGGAACTTCTAGAACCCCAATTCTTGCCTCCCTTCATTGGCTTCCAGTAAAACACAGAATTGACTTTAAAATGTTACTAATTACATACAAGGCCTTACATGGCCTGGCCCCTGCATATATAGCAGAGTTGTTGAGCCCCTATTCTAGCTGTCCGCCACTCCAATCATCTGATCAAGGCCTTTTTTATCTGTTCCCCGTTCCTATTTTAAATCCAGAGGTGACCATGCTTTTACAGTTGTTGCTCCTAAACTTTGGAACAGCTTTCCCCGTTCCATCAGATCTGCTGAATCTGTGGTTTCTTTTTATAGTTACTCTGTTCGCCTTTAGTTTTGATTATCTTGCTTGTGTACTCATTCCTTGTCTATGTATCAGGCATATGTATGTATGTATGTATATATGTATGTACAGTATGTATGTATGTATTTACAGTATGTATGTATGTATGTATGTGTATTTTATCCTATATGTGAGGCACTTGTAACTGTGTGTTTGTGCTCTATAAATAAAGTTATATATATATATATATATATATATATATATATATATATATAATTGACTATAATTATACATAGTTGTGTTTTTAGATATAATATAGATATCTCACATAAAAATATATTACATAATCATCATAACATTTCAAGCCCATTTTTATTTTTCTGTTCCATCCAGACCAAAAAGACCCAAGTAGTGAGTTAATCTTGCGAGATTACATGAGACTGTAGACAGTGTAACAGCTCTGCGCACCATCGGGCCATTTTCATGTGGATCCATGCAAGACTGCGAGAGAGCGCGGCAGAGAGATACAATTACACTGTATGCCACAACTTTTAAAAGTAAATTAAGTCAACATTTGAAAGGCATAACGTTATTTAACTGTTATATATAAAACGTATAAAAATATGTAAAACACAGTTTGCTAACTAAATTAGCTAATTTAGTTAACGTAGTGGTCGGGAAACAAACAATGTGCGTTGTTAAGTACTCTTTTCCTGTTTTCCACAGCCATATGCGCTTCTAAAGTTGAATATGTGATGTGTTTGGAGGACAATACATTGATAGCCAGCATTAACTTAGAAGCTCTCATTAGCTAACGTTAAGTAACATGCGGCTAATGCTAACTTCTTCGCAAGATGCCTGCACATTTCACAGCAACTAAGTTAGTCAGATATAACATTAACAGTACGCATCCAATTCGGTTGGTTGAGGCTCCTCGGACAGGAAAGGAAACCAGGCCGTTAGTGGCTGCGTTCATTTTGCTATGTTAAATTACTGCATCAACAGTCTTGAGTCGTAATTTTAGACTTAACCTATGTGGTCGATTAAGCCATTTATATATGCAACTCAACATTAATACCAATACCCGAGAAAGAAAATACTGTTGATTAACGACAAAGTGGGGTGAGTCATCTTGATTCACCTTTACTATCTTTGGCTAAGCTAACTGCTAATCGCTGTGGTAGAGACAGTGAGAAGCATTACATTGTGCACTCCTGGGTAAGTAACATGTCTACTCCACCAGGCTTTTCTCTGAAGTTTTAGGGACAGAAATGACAAAGCTGAAATGTTAGCTGTCCTCGCAGCTCGGAGCAGAAAGAGAAAAGTGGCAGTGATGTTTACTAACCTCGACCACGCTGTGCTTAGTTGTGTAAAATAGCAGAGCTAAAGTCTGTTCATTTGTTCAGAAATGTCACTTCTCTCGTCTCGCATCTCGTTTCATTCGTTTCGCTTGATATGGAGTATAAAATCAGCCCTTCTGATCATAGGTCACAAGTCTAACATTGTTGTAGTTGTATGTCATTTTTACACCCCACCAGGCTGTGTGGCTTTATAATAGCAGATGTGTGCAGTCCTATGTCCCGAACTTGCAATTTAAGAGGTGGCCTTGTTATAAAACTGTCTCCCTAATTGGGTCTGGGACTGGGTCTGTAATACCCAGTTAAAATTGACAGGTCTGTTTGTTTGTCCATCTCCCAACAGAGTACATGCACAGTAAAGTAAATGGATAACTTTGTCCAGGAGAAGCCAAAAGAATGTATCTTTCATGTTCTGGCTCCCCTAGTTTAAAGGTAGGTTTAATTATCTCTCTCCTTCTCTATCCCTACCCACTCTCTTCCTGTCCTCTCTCGTAGGTCTACCTAATAAACTATCAACTGAAAGTAGCATTTTGACTATATCCACTCTAAGGTAGATGCATCTGAAAACTCAATTTATATGCTAAAATAAGTTATGTCCCTTTTGTTTTTCAAAATCATGATTCTTATACTAATGCCCTATTGAAGTGTTCCAGATTTCTCAAGCCAGAAGAAGCAGGGCAAGAAGCTTCTGTTCAACATTGCCCAGAGGTACGGTTTGGAATAACAATGCTGGTAGATTTTGTTTTCAATAAAGAGGTTAATATATCATTAAATTATAAAAATATGAATCCATCCAGATGCCGAAGGAGACTCATGCCAGTGATCCTGTCATCCCTTGACTACAGAAATCGGAAGACATGGGCGAGCCAAGCTTGAAGAAAACAAGAATTTCACTGACTTTTAAAGCATGTAAGTAGAGCCTGCAGTGTTGCACATGTTTTCTAGCCATACAGTGACCTAAAATATCTAAATACACAACTGCTGTCTCAGTCCTCATACATGAATCTCGGGCAGTTATTATCATGTGATTACATTTTCATTCACTTAACATTTTCAATTACTTCACTTTACCTTCACTAAATGCAGAGCCATAAACTTGTATCAAAGGAAGTTCAGCATCAGGGTTGCTAATGAGCAAGTCAGGATAGAGTAGTTCTCTTGACTAATAGAGGAGCAGGAGTGATTGCTCTAATCTGCAAATCAACCGATGCACCTGCTTGTCAGCTAGACAGATGATGTGAGGTCAGTAGACATGTGGATCCCAGAAAGGGGCACTGAGTTTAACATTTTTTAACAACTTTTTAACAACTTTTTTTTAAAACAAATTTTTCTGATGACAATAAAATGCAGACTTGTATTTTAGGAAGTAATTTTGGCAATATTTATGGAGGTAATTAAACACATTTTAGCTTATTTTTGGTAATAACACTGAGCCCTGACACTAAGTGGGTGGTGTTATGTGATTCATAGAGTAACCTAGACAAATAGAGAGAAATATATTTTCCTTCTACCTGTATGTAACCTGTCCATTGAGACATAGAGTAAGTTCATCTATGCCTTCTATTTCCACAGCTCTGCATAAGAGAAACAAAGAACTCTGGAAACACATCAGATGTCTGAACACCAGACCAGACCAAAAGAGGTCAAAGGTCATCAACCAGGAGGAGGAGGACATTGACATCCAACGCCAGACCATCTTCGAACAGAGATAGGGTTTACCATCTCCCCCATATACAACCACCTGTTATCACGTGAGTGAAATTGGTCACATGATAACAGAACTGTCTCCTTAAAGGTCCAGTGTGTAGAATTTAGTGGCATCTAGCGGAACGGACTTGGCAGAAATGGAATATAATATTCATAAATATGTTTTAATTAGTGGATAATCACCTAGAAATAAGAATCATTGTGTTTTCGTTACCTTAGAAGCTCTTTATATCTACATAGGGAGCAGGTCCCTTTCATGGAGCCCGCCATTTTGTACCGTCATGTTTCTACTTTCTCTAGAGATGAAGGGAAAGAGAGTTTCATTTGATCACATTCAAGCTTTACCACTGAGTTATTTAGAGGTGTTTTTGTGTATATAGTGTTGGGCCTTCGTTACAGGTTTGGCTATCAGCAACAATTAATTATTTTAATAGTTATTAATTATTAAAATCAATAGAAATTATTAATACGAATTAATAATAACGGGGTACCACCCTGGGGTCAGGGAAAAAGATAGCCAATCGATTGATTCAGTCTCATAAAATTTACTAAGCTATCAATTTGGAACTCTGATTACTAAAAACTCAATAACTATAACTAAAATTACCATATCAATAGCTAGTTAAGGTTGAAGGATTTTGGAGTTCTTTGTAGAGGTTGGTAGTATTCGTCCTTGTACAACATTTATTAAAAGAAGATAAAAGGAAAACACACAATATGTAATCTAGCTAAATGTACCTATATACAGGTGTGTGTGTGTGTGTGTGTGTATGTGTATGAAAGCAGGCAAAAACAAAATGGCGGAACACAGCCCATGGCTGTGGTCGAAAAGTACATCCTATTGTCTGTGAAGGAAAATTAATAACGACTTAGGAAAAGGCAACAGCAGTGCTATGAGAATCTGACTGCACTTGTGTAGATCACAGATCTGTGCATGCCACACAAAGAATAGAGAACAGATCCAAAACTATGGCATGTGCACTCATGAGCCGCTGTTGCTGGACATGAACACAAATGAGACACAGGAGGTTTTCTGTGAATGATACACATCCAGTGTGTTTTGAAGTCTGTTTAACACTGAATATTGAGGGAAACAAATTAGCTTTCTTTCAGCTTTGGGGAGAATCTGATGTCATGTCACTTACAAATATTGGGGGAGGGACAAAAATATTACTTCATTACCAAGGTCAGAATTGAATTTAAAAACAAGGAATATAGACTTCCAATCACAAAACTGAAACTAAATTGTCACATTGAGAATGCTTGCTCACCCTCCTGAATCCCAATTATTGTATGAAAATAAGTGTTAAATGTATGATAGGCATAACATGTTAGGCCTACAAATCTACTGCTGTCCCTATCATTTTGTTTGAGTTTGTAAATGGTGCATCGCTTGGTTGTTTTAAATATTGCTGCAACAAAGAAATGTGGGATGGAATTATTTCCTTTCTTTTCGTAAAGGATGGTCAAGTGTACCCTATGCTAAAGAAGATTAGAAAGGAAGCACTGAAGCTCTTTTCCTTAGCATTTAGAGAATTTGTCTGATCAACTGTCTTGCCGCAGGCCAGTGCAGTGCCGCTGCAGCCAAAACGCCCACAGCCTAAACACACTACCACCATTCAAATGCATGGGAGAACTGGCGTTTTCATCGCACCGCCTGATCTGGTCTGAATACAGCCTTAAACAGAAACACGTCACAGGTATAAGATGATTCAGCACCTCTGATATGAAGTCAGTGTATTTTTTGTGAGTGTGACAATTAATGTTAAATGGCAAAGCTGCGCTAACCACAATGCTAACATTGAACATTATGGTAGCGGACCTGTTAGCCCACAAGCTAACGCAGCTCTAACAGTAAGAAGTCAGTACGACTGGAAGGCTACACCTAATCACACCGATCACTGCTCTAGGCCCAGCAGATCACAAACAAAACCCATTAAGAGAACCACTACATCTAATTGTCGAAGCAGACCTGCAAACTCCAATTGAAGGCCGCTTTGGGCACACTAGCTCCAGAGCTAAACCTGTGCCCAAAGGGTGGATTACTCCAAAACAGCATCTAACAAGGATTGCTTCACGACCCAGCCAACTCATATCCATCAGCTGATTGATCAGATACCTGATATTACTGCTAATCACCCGAGTTCCAAGAAGATAATTATCCATGCAGGGACACAAGATGTCCTGCATGGGAAGACTGGGTCAGAAATACTGAAGACTTGATAATTCTACTGGGAATGCTATGTGACTTCCATTATGAAGTTACCATCATCTGACCAGGGACATGGAAAAACTGGTCAGGACCTGCCTTCACAATACCCTAAGTGTTACCCCAAGTTACCTCAAAACTCCTACAACATACCTTAACCCCCCCCCCCAACACAGTGGATTCCCAGCCTGATATGTAAGGGACCTTGCTGCTAGATCTATATGAGCCTTGGTTAGTAGCTGGGGGCATGGCCATTGTTATCACAAATCTTTTAAGGACTAGCACTTCAAGACCTGTTGGTGTATGTTTTAATCACCTTATTTCTATCACCCTTATAAAACAAACTACCCAGGTTTCTTTGGGTAATACGATCAAGCTAGCTTTACTCAATATTAGATCTTTGAGAAACAAATCTTATCTTATAAATGATCTGATCACTTCGAATCATCTTGATTTTCTGATCCTCACTGAAACCTGATTAGACTGCTCCGAAACTATCCTTGTCTTTCGAATACCTTAACATCTTAGTGAACTGCTCCCAAAGAGTGCTGCTGCTGACTGTTTATCAAAATTCTCAACTAACTTTATGGATGAATTTGCTGAACTAATGTCAGTCATATCTACTGAGTTTGACAAGATTATTTTAACAGGGGATTTCAATCTGCATGTAGACAATCTGAACGACAATAGAACTGCAGAACTTTATGCCAGCAGGACAGCTTTGACCTGTTCAGCATGTAAATGATTTCTGATAATTTTTGTGTATTTTTTTACTTATTTTTCATCACTGAATAAGCAAACCACCATGCAAGTTGTTGAGAAAAGGTACATCAATGGTAACACTGCTACTGAATTCATGAATTCAATTTTACCCATGCATACATACATACAACAACTCAGTTGATGTACCTGTAAATGCTTTTAATTAAAAAAATTTAAATGTCATTTATAGGATTGCACCTGTAACTACTAAAATAATTACCACTAAATGTAAAGCTCTGTGGCGAAATACCGCAGCTGTTAGTTAATCGAGAAAGGCTCGGCTAAACTTTTTTTCAAATATCATTAGCAAGGATATAAGCAATCCACACATTTTATTTGCAACTATTGATAGAGTAATTAATCCTCCCTCCCTCCTGGGCTTGGGGGACTGGACTGGTTTGGGGCAGCTTGAAAGGCAGGGGACCTGATCCCTGCTGTTTTTGTTTGTTTGTTTGCTATTTCCTTCTTGTTATTGTTGCTGCTGTTTTGCCTTTTTTTCTCTCTTTTTGTTTCAGTTTTGTGAGTCTAGTTTTCCCCATTGTCTTGTGCTCTGTCATATGTTGCTTGTTTTCATATTGGTCACTTGTATTGCACTAATTTAAAAAAATCCCCCCTTCCAAATTGCCCCTGAACTCTTTTCAATACATAAATGCAATGAATTTACCTCCTTTTTTAGTGATAAGATAAAACATATTAGACAGGCCATCACTAACTCCATGTTGAGTAAAAGCACTTTCCCTTTATTGTTGAAAGTCAAAGACAGTAGCATACAACTAGCACAGTTCAGGTCAATTTATTATAAAACACTAGAAGACATAGTGACGCAACTTAATTCACCCATTAGACCCTCAAGTTTCTTTAAACATGTTTTTAATTGTCTGGCTAGTGAAGTACTCAAGATTGTCAACACATCACTTTTAACTGGTCAATTCCCAAATGAGCTAAAAATGACTATCATCAAGCCTCTTCTTAAAAAAAAAACCTTGATATCACTACTCTTTCTAATTACAGACCTATTGCTAATCTCTCCTTTCTTGGAAAGATTATTGAAAAGGATGTTTTTAAAGAACCTTTTTGAATGAAAATAGTCTACTTGATGACTGCCAATCAGGTTTCCAGGCCTACCATAGTACCAAGACTGTGCTCGTTAGAGTTCCAAATGATATTTGCACTAACACTGAAGGTAAAAACCTTTTGACTGGGTTAAATCCTATTTGGAAAATAGAGAATACTTTGTCATTGGAAACTATGCATCCTCAAAAGTAGAAATTACTTGTGGTGTTTCTGCAGGGGGCAATTTTAGGACTTTAGGATTTTTAGGACTCTTCTTTTTAATCTTTATATGCTCCCTCTAGGTAATATTATTTGTAACAATAACACTGCATATCAGTTATCATGTTATGCTGACAACACTCAAATTTATGTAGAACTCATGCCTAATGAACACAGTCCACTAAGCTTCTTGCTGCAATGTATCAATCAAATCAATATTTGGAGGGGCAAAGATTTCCTCAAATTAAAAAAAGATAAAACCGAAGTCATTGTTTTTGGCCCAAAAAAAGGAAAGAGTGGTTGTGATTGACCACCTGAGGACTTAATCTTATAACCCCAGTTCCGCTGTAAGAAATCTGGGCATTATACTAGATTCCGACCTCAATTTTAGTAGTCATATAAAGTCAATTGCTACATCAGCCTTTTATCACTTAAAAAATATTACCAGAATCGGAGACCTGTTGTGATGACATGAAAAAAAGCTGATTCACACTTGTTTTTAGCAGATTGGACTACTGTAACGCCCTGTTCACGGGTCTCCCAAAGAAAACTTTAAAACAATTACAACTCATCGAGAATGCTGCAGCAAGGGTGCTTACCAGAACAAAAAAAAACATCACACCTATTCTTAAAACCCTGCAGTGGCTTCCAATTAGTTTGAGAATCCATTTTAAAATCTTATCTCATTTACTTATTTCTAAATCAGTCAATGGCTTCGGCCCTAAATACATTTTTTAAATGCTAATTGCTTATGAACCTACTAGAACCCTCAGATCAGGGACCAGCAACTGGTATATTAGTTGTCCATCAGGTCCCTCAGACATAAAACTCACTTTTAGTGCTTTTATTACAGTACAATACTTTCAAAGAGATTATGTAGCAAATCAGGTGGGTAGCCAGATATAACATCAAAATGTTTTAGTTTTTCAGTTGGTGGGCACTGTCTCTTTACTCCATAACAATGAAACTCACTCATACCTGCTAACACTCCCAATTTTCGTGGGAGACTCCCTCTTTTAACCCTTTCTCCCGCTGTGCTCCGGATTGGTAATTACTCCCGTTAATCTCCCAATTTCATAGTTTTTATTTTTCATTATTACAGCCTGTTTCTGGCACTGTACAGCATGTGTGCGCAGCTTCTCTCTGAACTGTCTTTCCTCCTGTCCTCTGTCCTCTGCTGCTGATGTGGTTCAATGCCTGCAGGTACCACTGGTAGAGAGAGGAGGTACTGATTTGTCTGCAGCCTCACCATCATACACACATACACACTCTCTCTCTCTCAACCACACATTCACTACGCACTGAGGTACTCCTTAAAGGAGCTACACTACTTGTATAACACATTTTAGTTTAGAAAACATCTTAAAAATACTTTTTTTTTTTGTAAATCCCTGATGCTTAGGCCCGGCGGGGGGTCAACTAAGGCCTGGTGGGCCACTGGGCTTGCCATACACTGGCGGAAACACTGCACATACCGAATCAGAGAAATGGCTGGATTATTTTCTGATAGCAATTTATTGTTTTTAAAATCTGTGCCATTGTGAAATATATTGGGTTTCAGAACTGCTGTCTGGCACAGCTCCCTGGCACTGAGCAAATACTCTATGGGTTCCACCACGGAAAAACGCACCTTGAAATACTCTCTTCTTCTATAGGAGGTAGAAAGACGACTATTACTCCCTAGAGCTAACTAATTGGGTTGCACTTACATACGTCTGTCACCATTTTCTGAGATTATCCACTAAATTATCAATACACCTTTTCGGTACATTGAATGTGCTTTCCAATTTCAGCAGCAGTTGGGCTACATTTTTTTCAATTAAGTTAGGCAATTCTCTCATTTATTCATTTTCAGGATCTTCACTCACTGTAGCCTCAGTATCCTCCTCAACAACGGGATAGTCCCCTGCATTTAAAGGATTGACATACCTCTGCAAAAGCTCAGACTTGAATGAAGAGTGTGTTTCCAGCTACTATGAGAGGCAAATGTTCCATGAGTGTTTGTTTTGAAAAGGACAATTTTCAAAAACACAAGAGCCAGTTTCCTGTTTTTTTAAATGACGGTCTATGTGCTCAAGGAATTCTCTTTCTGTGGAGATAGTGTTTAAACAGCAACATGGACATTTAACATGGACTTCTGTGTGTGTCACTGTCTCACAGGTTGAATGGCTTCTTGACAGATGGGTTCGCAGACTGCCTCATGTTTTAAATGAGTGCTTACAGCTTGTCCAGCATCAGTCTTACAGTAATGTATGTTGCGTATGTTGCCTATGATGCTGCTTTTTTTAATGTTGAAGTTGAAAAACAAGAGAAAATCAAGGTGCAAAAAACTGCACCGAAATGGGCTTTTGTCTTACTCTATGCTTTTTTCAGAATGCAAACAGTAATGGCATACTACACTGCAAGAAAAATTCAAACCTTTTTAACTAGTGTTATCATAATCTAATAGTGAATCCCTATAAAATAAATGTAAGAATTTTAAACTATATTTAGATTGTAATAATATTGTTGTCTTAACATGTTGCTGACTAATGAATCTTTCCAAATGTCTGGCAAATTGTGTTTGACCAAAAATGATAAATTAAGGAGAAAAAACTAAGCAATGAAAATGTTTCAAACTGAAGTTGTGATGACTATAGACCCATTTTACTGATTGCCAATGTAACAAAATGTGCCAGTTGCTTACCTATTAAACATTATGCAGCAGATTTTTAAATGGAAAAAATGTTTCTCATAAATCAAAAAGTGACCTCTCTAACATGTTACAAATTGGTTCAACTGTGCAAACTTAAGTATTAGCAGATATAAATGGCCCATGCACAATGGCAATATTAGTAGTGTAGTAACCTACATCTGTTACAGGTTTAGTCATGAATGTCAAACTGCCCAACCATACAGCTGTTATTTTTTGGACGAAGCAAAACACTTATTCTTTTACCTTTGCTACACAAGTTCAGTGCCAATTAATCATTCATTTGGCTGCCATTGTAAAACAATACATAAAAAAGACTACTATCAACTTTATAATCGCTGAATTAGCTTTGGAAAATCTATAATTTCAATTTTAGTGTAAAAATTATTTCTTGCACTGTGTGCTGATACAGTTGGTAGCTGCTGCGAATAAAACAAAGCAAAAATAGTTACTCACCAAGTAACTTAGCCTAAAATGATAGTCCATGCAAACTCCTGTTTCTCCACCTCCTTTCTGTTGTGTCAGCAAAACAAGTCTGGGCAAATTCAGCCTTGTTCTCTGTTTTTAAAGGATGCTCACTAGATATACAAGTTGAACTAACTTAATACTCTTTTATTGAAAGCAAAAAATGCTTATTCAAAATTGATATATTACATTATATTAAGACAGTTTTCTTTATTTTCATTTTGACCAACTTGTTAAAATAAGTTATCAACTGACTAAAACATGTACATGCAACAAACTTAATTTCTTATGCTGAAAAAGTTCTTGATTTTAAACTTTACCTACTAACCACATGAATCAGTTCTTAGAGTGTAGATGTGTTTTATGTGTTTACATTATCATGCTTTTGTGTTGTGTTTTGTGTTGTGTTTTAATTAGTATTATGCTTTTACATGTGTCTACATAGTTTTAATATTCAGTTTTACATGCTTTTAATTTATTTTAATTCTATTGTTTTAATTGCTATTTTATTATCCTCACATTTGGTGTTTTTATTTAATAACTTTAATTGTTCTTGCTACAATATTCTTTTTATTTTCTGTGGAGCACTTTGAATTGCCCTGTTATAAAATGTGCTACATAAATAAAGTTGCCTTGCCTTGATGCAAAATGATGCACTTTTTATGAGTGTAGGCTACTGTAAGAACGCACTGTGGTCAAATCCTTAAGGTTGACTGTCCGGACACCAAGAAGGTTTAAAGGTTTTAAAGGTTCAAAATCCACAGTGTGTCCACACAGTCATTTTGTGCAAAAATGCATTTAAAAGTGTATCTGAAGCTTATATGAGGCTTCAGCAGTCTGAGTTAGTCATATCAAGTGGATATCTGCCACATTTACAGTCTTTTTAGCATCAAATTCCCTCTTTGTGTTTCCTCAGACAGTGTTTCCCTGTTGAGCTGTGGTGGAAGTATAGTAACAAAAAGAGGGACTTTGGCACTAAAAAGACTGTAACGTTGAAAGCTTCATATTTGCTTCAGATAAACAATTTTTGCACAGAAGGAGGACTGTGGATTTTGTCCCCCATCACTTACATTCTAAGTGTATTATGAAGGGATCTTCTAATGGTCAATATGAACAGGAGGAATGATAATGGCAAGAAAAACATTTGATGTTCATTTAGACACCTGACACCTAAAAAATAATTCTTTTAACACAGGAATGAATATGTTTAGCTCATAGTTAAAAGTCTGCTTTGTCTATTCTCTGCTATGCCCTATAGTCTCCCGATACAGTCAGCTCACAATGCGATTCATCCTGTGGGTGCTCAGAAAGCGCAGGCACCCACGGGCAATTGTGAGACATAATTGGCACTTATGCTTAACATCACTCAGACTGGCATTTTGGAGCTGTGAATCAGTCATTATTTTTTAGCAAAATCTATAAAAAAGGAATAAATGCTCTTTATTCCCAAATTTTGCATAAAGCCAGCCACGCCTGCTTTTACAGAATAATAAGTTAAATGGACTATACTGCAAATTTTAGAGATTTATCGAAAATATTGTTTTGCAGTAAAAAAAAAAATATTTGAGAGTGCTTTTGTGTGAATGAATTCTTACCTCTCCTTTTAGTAATTAACAACAGCTATCAATGTTTAGTTTATCACAGCATTTTTATGGGCAGATTTATGCTGCAGATGTATGCCATGAATCTACCATCTATGACAGCAGTGCACAGGTTATGCCCCTATTTCTAGACCACAGGGTGACTTAGATACAAGGGCACAGGCTTGTCACAGCCCTGTGGCAGGTGTGGCCTACCACTGTGGTCAAATGCAGCTGGGGCTGTAGCATACTCCACATACACACACATACTATTATATACAATACACAAATACACACACACTGATATCGTTTAATCTACCCAGTGAAGTTGTGTGTAACACAAGAGCCTCTTGTAAATCACTCAATGGCTGGTCCCTATTGTGTTTAATCTGAGTGCCTCATAGGATGGACAGAAGAAACATGGCCAATAATTTGCTAGTTATTCTGAATATGAATGATGTATCTTTCTTAGTCCTGTCATAGCCTGGCCATTTAAGCCATCACCTTGCCAAGCTCATCTTTACATGATCAAAAATTAGACTCAGCTGATAGATGATCATCAGGTTCACCTATAGTTTGTTGGCGAGCTTATCAGCTTCAGCAGCAGTTTGTTAAGGCTTGTCTACACATGTTTTTAAGTTGTCTGTCTCACAAATCTCTGATAGAGCAGATACACTTCTATATTATTCAATACAGCTCTCTTCACAGACCACGTAACGGATCACATTTCACTTGCCCAAAACACACATAACCGTGAGCATATTTCTATGCTTCAAGGCTGTTTTCTTCTGTCTTACACATGTAACTTTAGTGACTGTGTTGGTCTTAGGGAGCTACCAAAATGCAGGTGACCTACACTCACTACTGTGCCTGAACGCATCCTGTGTAGACACTGAGAGAGGAGTGGAGCTGCTGCTACTCTGCTAACATGTTGGCTACGCAGCCTGTATAAACATTGTTTTAAGTCACTGCTGTACTTGTCATCTCTATCCTATACCATGTTGCTGCTGAGCCTCACAAAATACAACTAGAAGTCAAAGTGACTCTGGCAGTTAAAACTGAAAGACTCAAGCTTTTTCTTCTCCCCTGTTCCTAATAGGAGATGCATCAAAAGGTGGACGATGTCAGCTACATCCAATGCCAACTTTGGGTGCCAATGCAGGAAGTAGTGTGCTCTTTATGTATCAAGGTAGAAAGTAAGGGTGTGGAGTTTGGTGGGTGGTGTGGAGGTTGGTGGGTGGATGGGTGTGTAGTGCATCTGATTTACATGCTAGACACTCAGTTTGCGTCCTGTCAAACCAACATATTAACACACAGAAAAAAACATAATTGCCTAACCATGATCTTTTCCTAACTTTAACCATACTGTTTAATTGTGACTATTTGGAGAATTTTAAAAACAAAATCTAGGGTTTTGCAGAACTGTTGAATATCTATGTTATTGTCTGGCGAAAGGTTGCATATGTTGGCTTATCCACAGGGCTGTGCAGGTTACCTGTAGCGTCTTTCCTCTGTAGACATGGAGCAACGTTATATATATATGCATCTCTGGAGAACAATAATTTTTACGAAGCTTAGTGCTAGCTGGGATAAGCTCAAAGTCTCCCATGACCCTGAAATGGAATAACTGTATTCAGCTGATAATTCAGTCATGGAAAACCCTTGTCTGCCTTGCAACATTAAGAAATACAGTATATTGTGGGCAATGTGGCTTGAAAATAAAGGCTGCTACAAGCCAAATACTGACTGTCCCATCACTATCCACAGTTAGTGTTATCTATTTAGTATTCTTCTCAGCTGCAGGCCATCGGCCAGTAACCTAAATGTTAGCTTCACACCCTAGTATGTTTAGTTATACTAGTTTAGAGTGTTCATTTCATTAAAAGCACATGGCAAATCTTTGCCTTGCTTGCAGTTTTTCATAAAAGCTGTCTCAAATTCAAACATTCCTTGTTGAAATTGTAGAAAAAACTGTGAAAAGATGGACAGCCTGGCTTTGTCTAAGATCCCGAGGTCTGGTCAACTGCTGCCTTCTCAGAACTCTATCAAGCAGCTGTCACTGAGGGGAAATACATAGATTACTGCACTAAATCACACTGCTCTGACCACAGAGGGAGTATAATGCACACGCACTCACAGACACACAGAGGGAGTGACCCAATGTTGTCCACAAGAGAGAATGAGCTAAGGCCCAGCTGTGTGTGTGTGTGATGATAAAATTGCGATTGCACTGACCTCAGTGAGAGCGTCAGACTGAAAGCAGAAATGATGTAACACAGCACATGAGAAGAGCAAGAAATCGACAGTCAGGCAACACAAAGTGTGGGAAAGAGGGAAAGAGGAAAACATGAAAGAGATAATGAAAACTGAGCTAATGACAAGACTGAGATGCTTGCTGCAAGAACAAACTTACAATTTCAGTAAGGTGGAGCATAAATAATTCAATAATTCATATACACTTTATATGCTGCTATATATTTTAGTTTTAAGTTTTATGTTTAAAATGTCTATCCTACTTTCTAGCTAATCACAACATAAACTTACAATTTCTAAATTGTTTCTGACTTCTGACTACAGTTGTGTTGTTCCAAAACATTCAAAATTGTAAAATGCAAGGACATACCATGGAAAGAAGTTAGCATGAATGTAAACATGATTTATAATAAATGGTCTAAAAAAATAGTTATCACTGATGCAATCCTTTTGGTCCAAGTAATCACGGCCATGATGTTTTTACACTGCCATCTGAGGTCACTAAACCCTGGTTTAATGCCAGTTTGATCATATACAGCATTTTTCAGTCCAACATGACCAACTCTGTGTTTGCGGGATAGAAGGTGGTGAAGAATCAACTCTGTACATGTTGAACACTCCAAGTGAAACTTAGACAATAATATGTCAACAGTACAGCATAGAGTTAGCAAGTTAACAAAGACTGCAGTAAAACACACTATACCAAACTGTATGAGGCAGGTGGAAAAACAGATATTCAGCTATTCATTCACTGTGTAATTACACTTATCAAATTATATCCTACAAACTGCCCACAATACCATAGCAACTGCCAACCAACAAACTACCAACCACCTAGTGAAACTTTAACTACCCCTACCACCTAGCATCCCCCTAGAAACCACCTAATAACTCTAATATAACTCTAATAACTGAGCAACCACCCAAACACTCAAGCAATCAGTAAACGCCTTTGTATCTCTCTAGCAACCACTTTAATTACCCTAGCAACCACCTGCAAATATCTAATCAGCTATCCCGAACACCTTTGCCACAACCTACAGGGTTTCTTTGAGTATCTCACCTTGATCAATTTGAAAGACTTGGGGGACCCAGATTTTTTAAAACATGGTCAACATCGATGAAGCAGAGGCAGATACATTCTGATCTTCTTGGTTGGGTCAAGCTCCAAAAACACTGAATCATACACTTCACATGATGCAACCTTTTGCATCTTTTTGTTAGACCCTATCTGATGAAGGCTGATGTCTCTTGACTCTACACCCCCTTTGTAATGCAGGCTTTCTGTTAAAAACTTGACTTCGAAGTCCATGCCAAGACAACCCTAATGACATCATTATCACTGGTTACTTAAAGAATAACTACACACTACACACTGTACACATAATCACATAGGTCTGTGTTGGCATATGATGTTAATACAGGTGATTTTTCCAACAATACACATATTGGGCCAAATCCACAAAAGGATTGTGCAGCTTTTTTGTCTCATTTGCCCAGGTTTAGTGGGTAAATGAGACAAAAAGATAACGTGTAACTCACAAGGCACCCGCAAAGGGTGAAATGCACCGCAAACTGCGCTGCCAAGCAAATAGCGTCATGGTGTACCTGTGGCATTTGCATGTATGTAAATTAGGTAATATTCATATGGTTGGTGCAAAATTTGCCCCTTTCTATGCAAATAAGTCTCATTGCAAAAACAGTCTAATCCACAAAGACCAGCGCTACCACACGCAATTAGGGTGGAGTTATTAGTGTCTTCAGATAGTTGGTGTTAAGTGCATGCACACTCACTCCTCACTCACTCTCTCTGTCTCTCTCTCTTTCTTCAAATCTTCAAGCTTGTGAGGCTTGAATGACATTGAATTGATAGTGAATGATATCAAGGGCAAAATCTACAGTCAGACATGGGGGGATCAAGTGGGGTTGTGGGCTTATCTTGGATTTAAAAATAAAAATAACAGCGCTGATGGAGCTCAGGATTCATCTATACAATAAGGGTCTGCTTTATTACAAACAATTCCACCATATGAACCTGGAATACGTGTGTAACAGCTGACTTATGTAGATGTGTAGCAAAACACAGAACATTAATTACTGTCAGATCCTGACCAATCCGGTGTTAATGAAGTTACCTCTGCTGTGCCATGTGTATGAATACACACAGCTTCTCTCTCAGTTTGGAGACGCACTTATCGTATCAGCTGCTGTGTGACGCTGCAGCCAGCTGTGACACACAGCCAGCTGTGGGCAACAAACAGAACATCAGTACTGATGTTTTTTCAAAATCCTGGATATATTCACATAGATTCAAATATTAATCTAACACGTGTCAGACCTGCCTGAGTCACATTAATAACTGTATTTTGACATTTGATATTTCAGTAGATCATGTTACAGATGTGAAATACTAAAGAAGTAAAAGAAGCAAAATACATTGTGGACAGATCTGTGTGCTGAAATATGGAGAAAAGCCTGAAACACTGGAAACAGCTCCGCTTACTCAATCAGATGCAAAACATGGGCAAATTGCACTCAGCTGCAAAACTTTATGGCCGTGTTTGCACCAGCATATCATTAGCACAAAATTTTTTGTGAATAGGACCTTAAAACGGGGCAGATTGCAGGTGCAAATGTTGTGCAATTCATGCAATCAGCTGCCTAGCCAAGTAGAAATATCAGAACACTGGCCAACTGTAGCCTCAGTTTGTGCCTGTCACACAGAGCTGCTGGTAGTGTTAGCAAGTCTGATAAGAGACGGTAGAGAGGCGACATTGTGCCACTTAGAGAACCGTAGTTATGCAAATAACCCAAAGATATATTCATTTTTTGTGGCAGTAAACAGAACACATGGGCCCGCTGATAACTAACTGTGCTATATTCAGAGCTTTACAAGATATTCAGGGCTGACGACGGTAACGTTAACTCTGACAAACAGCTGAGCTACGGCTACATACTGACACTCCCCCACAGATACACACCTCTCCTAGTAGAGCCTCTCCTAGTAGTGCCACTAGCTCAGCAACAGCACAGGTACCACACAGAAACTTTTATAAAGATCTAAATCGCTATTCATGCTACACTGAGCGGTGGTCAGTCTTAATCCACTCTGCTCAGTGTCCCCTTACCTCCCGCACCACACACTATGTAGCCACGAGCCCTCCAGTCATTGCCCTCCAGTCCTCTGTTGCACTTTTAAATATGCTGGGATGAAGGGTATAGTTGCTCTTTAACAAATTTGACTTGCCTTAAATCCTCCAAAGCCACAGAAGAAATTGTACAATTATTTTCACAGACTGAGTAGTATTCATCATGACAAGTAATCTCCCCCACCTACTAATGCCCCAGCAGTCTGTTGGTAACACCCCAGCAACCACTTGTGAAATATAAACCACTACCTAGCAAGTCTTTAAAGCGAGACTATGTAACTGAGCAGCAGCAACAGCCGCTTCTGTTGCCACAAGTGGTAATTACAGGATGCTGGCGCATTTAATTCTGTTGATATCTGATTGGCAAGGGTACCGAAACAGACTTTGACACAAGACTGAGACAGAGAGGACACAAAACATGTCTTCAGATGAGGTGAAATGACTTCACTTTTCTTCTGTTGTGACATCCCTCCCTGTGCTTATGGCTGATCTCATTACAGTGACCATCCACATCTGTACCTACAGCAGTCATGTGCTAATATGTTACTAGTTGCTAATAGCTAGCGTTACACTGACTAACTGTCACACACCATGGAAATACAGTCTGGTGGCTGGTAGTATGTAACTCATAACAATCTAAGTTATCTTGCCAATAATCATCATATCAATCTCATATTGGCAAGATAACATGCTAAGGAGTGATTGTAATTCACTGAAGGACTGATAAATAAAACAATTAGGGGGCATGTGGCAATACAGTAAGTGTGGATACTATTAGTGATAACTGTGACAAAAATACCCCAGTTATGAGGGGTACTTTGCTTTGATCTATTTAGTGGAGGCAAAGGCAACACTAACTCAAATGGAAAGTTACAGTTTACTTGGTAGAAGTCACACTCCTGTCCTGACCTTGTGCTGAATTTACTCTTTTCTTCTTACTTGTAATGCTCAACGCTCCAGTTGGTGGTGGCTGATGTATTTCCAGTGACATGTTTGTTGCGGTCACCTTTCTTCTTGTTCTTTTTATGTTTTATAGTGGTTAGTAAACAATAAATAGACTCACTACCGCCACCCATTGCTATGGAGTGTGTCTTTGGTGTCTTTGCTAGAGTCTTTGTTTACACCTTGTTGCTTTAGAACACATATATGACAGTACCTTCACCCAGAGAGTGGTTGTATCCAACCACTTCAGAAAAATAGGCTGTAGTGGCCAAAAATGGATGTCGGGATGAGAGTGATGCATTATTTTTATTGCTCAGAAATCTATCTTTTGTTCTTTATGAGAGATAATGTACTTTTTGCATATTTTTTGTACCTTTTAAAAGTTACATAGCTTTGTTTTAAGCAAACATACATTTTATTCAGTACTGTATATGTCACCTTTATAGTTCTTTCATCCAACGATAACTATGTGAAAAGGCTCATTTCAGAGGCAAATGTAAATATTATTATTACAGCAACAAAAATTAAAGTTAGTACAGCTTGTTCTTTATTTTTTACAACTTTTTTTTACATATATATAACTCTGATGTGACATCATGAATGTGCTAATTTTGTGTATCTAACTTCACTGAATCAGTCCCAAAAATGTAAATCTATGTGCCAACTAAACTAGACACCAATTTGTGGGGGAGGCAAAACAGGCATTCAGGAATATGAGGATGTCAACCATCTGACCATCTATTGGTTATGTAGCTTAATATTCAATGCCTGTCCAATAAGCGATGTAAAACCAAGTGAATGTAGAGAGTGTGACAGACTGAGAAAAATATGAGAAGGAGAGAGAGAGAGAGAGAGAGAGAGAGGGGTGGGGAGTGGGATATCATACGTAAAAAATGTGAGGAGTAGAGAAAGTGAGGTAAAATCCAGCAAAGGGAAAACAAGGAAGAAATGTTAACCAGTTTGTTATTGTGAGGGATTCTGGTTGTCATGGCAATAGAGGGGGAAACCCACACAGCTGTTGTCAAGCTAATGTTGCATTCAAGTCCCATGAGGAAATTGTATGTGCTGTTCAAGGATTTATTCAAGAAAGTACTGTTCACATCTGTGTAACCAGTATGTGTTACCACTAAGTACAGTGTGAGTAATGAATAATAAAGGTAACTGTAAGGATTAGACCAGAATCAGAAGAATTTAGGAATGACAGGAGCCAAGAGGATGGGTGACCATAATGAAACCAAAACACAGGACACTGCTGTATATTTTTGACTGCATGTATTGAACAGTAAACCAGGTAATAACTAGGTGGGACCCAAATACCTATTAGGATAAGTTCAAGTTACACTATAGATCTAACCACAGATTCAATTGGAAAACAAAAAAAAAAACTGTGCACACATGGAAAAAAAACAATAAAGACCCATGTATTTTTTTTCTTTGTAAGAGTTCTCGGTCCAACCGGTGTAGTTGACTATTTTTCCAAAGAAAACCCTGTTATTCAGCTGATGGTCAGCTTGAAATGACATGAAGAAAAAATACTTTAGTGTTGGACCGGTATGCAGAAAGGTAGGTATGTTGTCTGTCTCCGGAGCTGTATGTGTGTGTACAGTTCAATCCTACCACACTTGAAGTAGGTGTGGAATACGTGAGTATTCTTTAGTTCACAGCCTTCTTACTGCAGGCAACAGGCTCTTTATCTTGTGGGCTGAGCTCGCCATCCAGGCCTGGAAAAGGTTTTCTCTGGAATCTCTGAAATCGTCTCTTGAGTCTCTGAAATCTCTACTATTGGCTTGAGATCTCATCTGAAGTCACTGGCCACCTCAAGAGGACTCCACTCGAAAAACCTGAGCTATGAATAAGGTCAAGATAAAATTATATTTATGCTAATTCTTTGAGCATTCCTGCTCATAGAATAAAGTTTGACTGAAATCAACTTATGGCTCTAATTGACAAACTTCTGTTATACAACATAGGCAGTTCACTTCAGTTTCACAATCACAATTTCATCCATAACTTGCACAAAACCAAAATAATTAGTTCAGAGAGCTAATACTTTGAGTAAAAACTCAGTTGCAACTATGGTGCATAATAGGAAACAACAAATTTAGTCACTGATGCACCTTTAAAATATGTTTACATTCTTGTAACCTGTAAAAATACCTGCGCTAACAGTGCAATTCACTAGCAAACTATATTTTAGCCAGCAGCATAAATATGCAGCAATTAACACAAATAGTGCAAAGAATGCATCAAAACAAAATAAAGTCTCTTTAATACACCAACATGGCAGAACATGTCTGCTTATCAGCAGTATTTCTTAAACTGATCAAACATCCACTTTTTAAGTCGCTAACACTTTTAGCATAATCAAATAGCACAAGTCAATGGAGTTTAACATAGCGCAAATTAGCATCACTGCTAGCAGACGTTTTTTTCCAGTTAGCGACATGATAGAAGTTTCCTTTCACCAGTGCAAAGAATTGGCACATTAGCTTGTAAAATGGCGTCAAGCCGCCGTGCACACTCCTCTTTTTATCCACACTGTCATTTTATATTGTTGACATGAAAGTATGAATTAACACATGAAAGAACACAACATAACTTAAAATGAGTTCTTCAAATGTTTAGCTAAGTTTCTTACCACTTAAATAACAAAACTTTCTCATCACAGATTCAGCTAAGACTGGCACTGTGCCCTTTCACCTTCACCAGTGGATAGTCAGGAGGTGGGCTGAATCATCTGATTGGCTAATGTGAAAGTAATCTTATTTATTGGCTCTTTACCAAGCTTATCAACAAAAACATTCTCTTTCTATCTATCTGTTCATACATATATATATTATTTCATACAAGTTTTATTATTTCAAGTGGAATTGTATGATTTTATTAATATTAATTCAGAGATTTATTTTTATTGCCAATTTAACTACTTTGGGCTACATCTGCTTTCTGTGTTCAAGCAGTAATCTTACTTGCCTGATTTTCTACAACTTCCAAAAATTGTTGGTAAATAGTTGGTGTAGTTGACTATTTTTCCAAAGAAAACGCTGTTATTCAGCTGATGGTCAGCTTGAAATGACATGAAGAAAAAACACTTTAATAACATTTGTCATTTTGTGACCAACATGCAAAGAAAAGACACAACTACTTGCTGAACTAAGTAGTTGTGGTAGACATTTTTGAAATATTACAAAATCTAAATATATTATTTACTAAGTTCAACTGGGTAGAGTGTGATTTAAAAAAAGAAAAAACATATCAATATGAATGAAAAATGACAAAAGATGTGCGTCATTGTTTGTCACAGTTTCATTATCATGTTACATGAAGACGTTCAGAAGGCAATTCTTGTATGAAATGAACGCAGCATAAAGACAGGAGAGAGGGAACGAGGTATGGAGGGTTGGAGGAGGACAGATTGCATGGTTGGTGTAATGTCTCCTCAGGGTCTGCTGGCTCCTGATTGGCTGGTGGGGGAGGAGGAGAGACCAATGGCAGTATCTTGCTGTGCTATTGAGCACGAGGCTGGGATTCATCATGTGAGAGGCCCAGTGCACTCTTTAACACAAAGCAGATGTCCTCAACCTCATTGGTGCCACTAACGCTCTCACTGTACCAATGGAGCAATACCCTACCCCATCTATCTCTTTCTCCATTCCTTTTTACCTCTCCATCACTTGCTACCACCTTCCTTCCCTCCCTTCTCCCTCTTTCAGACATTACCCCAATACAGTTTAAAAAAAAAGGTTCTGTAAACCTAGAAAAAGGTTCTTTCAGTTTGTACTGTGCCTACAATAAATCTTGTAGACTGAAACGTTCTAACAAGCATCAGCAAATAGATCTTTAGGTTCCATTCTAACATCATAGAGTTATGATGACCCATGTAACTAAAGAGTTACATGGGTGAAACACCACCACTGCATAGACCCAGGGTTAAATTCACGGTAATGTTTGTTGCTGGGAAGCCAGTGAGGGATAAAGCCCTTGCTACTTTACTAGGGACTGCTACTGGTTGGACCAATGTGCCTACACAAAGTGGGTTGCATGGATAACATGATCCTCATTACGTGTCATGCCCTTCCATGGCAAGTAGGTGAAAAGATGTGGGCTGATATCTTCATGTGTATCAGAGGAAGCACTTGGCTGTCTAAGACCTCCCCAGTAAGAGTTAAAGGGCTGGATATACTCCAAAATGGACAAAAACATGGACACGCACGTGGCTCCATTTATACGACACTGAATGTCTGCATAATGTAATGTGTTCACACATGGTGCATATCTTGCACCTTTGAGGACCCTTGTGGCCATGTGGACAAAGAAAGAATAATTTGGCTTCAACACTGATGAGCACCACAGTGGGAAAAAAAGCTCCTGTCATATGCTTGCGGAATGTGCTTTTTTCTGATTGGTTGTTCTCAGGATGCCTTAAACATAGTCAATAGTTAAATCAAAAATATTATTACACATAAATAATGTACTTTGCTGGACAAACACCATACTACAGCATTCATCACTTACACAGCCTACATTTTCTTCTAAAATCAACACACCTAGTCATATATTACTGCTTGTGTGTGGCAACACACACTGGCACCAGGGTGCATTTTTTGGCATGCATCAAGAAACCTTCCCCCATTGTTTTTTACGCAAGCTTGCATACACTGAGATGAGTCTGTAGCATCAGTGTACAGAAAAGCAGCAACTTTATCACATTTGAGACATCCTGGCTGCTGTACCCTGCTTCTGTTTTTCTTCTGACACATCAAATAACGTAATGGTACTTGATGCGGCTGGTCTGTGTTGCACTGTCCAAATTGAAATATTTCTTTTAAGAATATCTAAAACAGCAAAAGGATGTTCTTTAGTCTGGGATTCAGGGGAGAGTTTGGTTGTCTCACAATGGCCTGAATAATGTGGCCTACAGGACTGAAAAGTAAAAGAGCTCAGTCAAAAGTAGGAATGCTAACCAGATTGGTTTTTTTTGTTTGTTTTTTTTGCTCCTGATCAGTCCAAAAATGTAATTATCAGCCAACAAAAATGATCCAACCCATGTTCATGCATCCCATAATATATCTCACTGAGACATACATTCCAGCCTTGCAATAAAATTCAGTGTCACATGCATGTCGCTCCCCTCATGTATTCTCTATGTCTCTCACACACACCCTCTGTTCTCTCCCCTCTTGTCACTTTGTTCTATTGGTTTTACATCTTTAGCTTTGGCGTATCCAGATGCTTTCCCTCTAACATATAAACATGTTCCAAGGTTTCATGCGGCCACAAGCTTTGAGCTTGCATGTTTATATACACAACAGGCTCATATACAGCAGATGCACACAGAGGGTTCGTGTGTCTAACGGATAAGAAACACCTGTGGCTATACAGTCAAGTGGTTCTCATAGTATGTTTAGATATGCAGCACACACACACACACACATACACACACACACACACACACACGACAAGCCACTAAACAGTCTGAAAGTGGTTACATCTTTGTCTCATCTTCATAGGGACACCTTGTCACCTCTGTTATGAAAGGCGGGGCCTGCCAGTTGTTTTCTTTAGCAGCTGTAAGCATGTTTTAACTCAGTTCAACCAAATCTAAGTCAGCCTAACCTTGTAAACTCTGAGCCGCAGGTAAGAACAACCCCAAACACTGTAGCAGTAGATGATCTAACAGATGGGACTGATCACAGACAGAGGGATGGATGTGTGTGTATCTTTGTGTGTTCTTGTATCTCTAGACTTCTGAGGACCTCAGAGGATTTACTCACAAAAACAGAGGAGGATATTTCTGAGAAAATTTGCCAGTTTTCACTTCTGCAAAGAGTTAGATTATGGGTAGGATTTAAGTTTAAAGAATTTCAATTAATTACAACTTGTATCTTGAACATACAAGTTTATTCTTGACCTTGGAAAAAGTAGTTTGAAAAGACTCAAAGTTTTTCTGTAGCTTTTAACCTCATCTCACATTGTTCATTAGCAGACGAAACTGGTTCATTTCTCATTACACAACTGAATTAGGGAACCTCAGTCACGTGATAGCAGATGGTCGTATTCGGGGAGTGATCCCTCTAATACCAGCCACAGCATCGAGACAGAGGAGGTCAAAGGTTATGGACCAGGATTCAGTGGAGAAAGATCCTAAAGGACATTCATATCTGATACCAAAGACCATCTTTGAACAGAGATATACAAATATACAACCACCTGATATCATGCAACTGAAGCTAGATAATTCATGTAAATGAGCCAACAACTCCACTTGCCAATGAAGACCATGAGATGAGGGTTGAACGCTCCAGAAAAAGCTAGCAAGTGGACCTTGAGTTGAGACTTTTTTCAAACTTCTAATTTTGCCAGTATTGTTTGTATCAGTAATAATATTGTGTCTTGACCGTTCAGACTTCTTTTCAGTGATATCTTCATGTTCCCAGCAATCTCAGCACTTAGTGAGTACAATGATATCAAAACTGATAGAAATGATGGACAAAGCTATAAAATTAAAACCCAAAACAGATATTTCCTTTAAGCTAAACTACTGCAGTTACAATTCCATTTAATAACAGCCCTCATGAGTACAGTAATAAATATTTCTTGTATTTGTTCCCCTCCCCTGTATTCTAGCCCTCCTATTAAACAGTGAAATCCATGGCCAAATAACTCTCCTCTCTCTGTGTATCTCTCCCAGTACCACTTTGTACCACAACTCCAGTTCTCAGTGATTTTGTTATGTAACCCTCCCTACAGCTGTTACTCAGTCCACCTCAAGAAACTTTATTGGCATAGCACAAGATGCATTTTCAAGCTGTATGTGTGTTACTAAAATACTCAGCTCAGTTAACATACACAAGCATATGTACAGTATGTGATAAAATAATATCACCATGCTGGAGTTGAGCCTAAAGACAAGACTACATGAGACCACCACTTTATGACAATATGAAGGTAGTAATAATACTGAATGATCTGTCATAGAGTTGTTACATTTTGCCCATTACAAATACTTTCACTATACTACAGGTTTATGTTCTGGGAAATCCTCGGCCCCCATTGCTATGGAGAAGAAGCCAGTCAGATGTGTGTATCAGAGCTGTAGCAGGTTTTTATGTCCACTGGCTTGTAACTTTGCCTTTTCATCAAAGAACCAGATATTTTCTAAGTTGTTCATCTTTTGTACAGATGATTCAAATTTCATGCCCATCAGAGCATTTAAATACTCCAACTGCCAGTCACATAACATTGCAGAAAATGAAGGGAACCTTTACTTCTGGAACCTGGACACCCAAAATTAGAAACTCTTGACCCAAAAGAGTTCTGAAGGGGTAGGAACAATTTTGTACACCCCTGGTCCCATTCAGTAACTGTGTTACTGTGTTACATTTCTGATCTTGTGATGAAGTCACAGACAAGCGTGTGCATGTGTACTGAACATAAAAAAGTTAACTACTACTCCCAAGGTGCATTTTTGTATTTTGATAACATCAAGTGTAAAATTCTGTTATGTATGTGGCTAAAGACAGGCAAAAGCTAAAGATTACAATGATAAAACTGATCAAATAATCAGCAGTTCGCCTTTGCATGCTGTGTTAATTTTGTGTTTGAATTTGGCAACTATGATACTGTGTCCTCTTTTTTTCTTTCCACTGTGATGAAGAATTTTGAATTTGGTATAGCTCTGATTCACACCTCTTCTCCATAGCAATGGTAAACAAGCTCATGGGTATTGTAGAATTTTGCCATCCACCATGCCAAACTGACAATGAATTTAATTAATTGAAATTATTTAATCTGATGGCCATAACATAAACCTCCTGGAAATTGCTGTGGTACTATGTTTAGCAACATTCATTAAAGTTTGAAATGGGAATTCAAAATGGGGAAGAAAACTTTAAAAAGCAACTTTTAGCAACTCTATTGCATTGAAAAAAGTCTTTTCTTAAAGTCATACTGTTTCACAAATCATCCAATCATCCATATTCATTTGGGATTAAAGCTAAAGTTTAATGCCACTGAACATAAACCTAACCACCCAACACTCACACACTGGCCGTGTGCAACCTGCTACTTCAGCAGTGAGCGGGTTGTGGGATCACTTCCTTTTTCAGCAGCCTCCAAACAGTAGGTGCCAGAGTCCAGATCCAAACCCAGAGCCACTGTTCTGACACAGAGAGCAGAGTGATGAACATTTTCTGAAGCAATATGACCAAAGGTGAGCATCGGTCAGGCGGAACTGTTTTTCTGCATGTCTGTGGACAGACGCTTGGCCTCTCATGGCTGGCTGGCTCTCTGTCTCTCAGTCGGGGCATCTGAGGTGAGATAGACTGCATTCCACTACACTGCTTTTCCATTTAGGCTCACAGAAACAGTTAAATCCTACAAGACCACTTCCTGATGTCAGAATAGGGTATACCTGTAAAATGATACCCCAATTTAAAGGGAGATTTTCCTGACCTAACATAGCATTAGGACATACACTATGTTGAGTTATATGCCCCATACCAACACTTTAGCACTGTTAGTAAGTGACTGTTAGTAAACTCTAAGCTAACACTTTAGCATAACCTCTGTTCAGTGATAGCAGGTTCTGCTACTAATTTAAGTCCACTGTGTGCTGAGTGATAGGCTCAGCTGCTGTGTGAGTGTTTTCTGGGTGTTGAATGGAATTGTGTGTAAGTGTTTGTCTTTTACACTGGCGATGTGTTCCTGTGCTGTCTTAGTTGTCAGCGTTGACACGACCACCATCTTTATCTAACCTTAACCAAGTGGCTTTAGTTCCATATCCTCAACCATACCATAACCATACATGTGGGAATTAGTTGTTTAAATAACTTTATTAATCCTGAGGCAAAAGAATCTGCACTATTGCTTTAGGTAATAAAATAAAACATTTTTTCATGCTGCTATCAACCTGTCGTAAATTTACTGTACACTTTATATCATACAAGTTAGAATAAAGATTGAAACAGAATCAGCACTTTTCTGAAAACATAAAGTAGTTTAGTTGTTTAGAGACACTACATCACAGTATCATGACACCTGTAAGTGCCACTCGCTGGACGTTACTGTGGTCACAGCTGCAGTCAGGTATAGTGCAGCAATGTCACAGCAGCTCATTTGTGATACAGCCTGAGGTTTTCTGGGTTTGTTGGTGAGGGGTTTGGTCGGCCTGAGCATAAACAGAATACATACAGAAAAACAGATTGCACACATACACCCAACCCCCCCCCCCAACACACACACACACATACACACACACACACACACACCAAGTACATTCTTGTTGGTAGGCATACCTTGTATGCATGCACAATTGAATAAAGTGCAGTATAGAGGATGTGGTTTTACTCACTCTGTGTAGAGGAAAACACCTCTGATGCTTGTTATTCACTTCTTAGAGTTTGAGCGAAAACAGCAGTTGTGCATCAACGTTGGTTTCAGTGCTGTCAGCTTGGTTTGCATGAGCCGTGAAGGTGATAAGTCATTGCTTTGCAAAAAAAAAGGAGGCAATCCAACAATTTAAATAATTAGTGAAACAATATTCTGTTGCTAAACCTGACTAAGACTGGAAAGTACTGTGCTCCTAGAGGGAGTTGTAATCCAAGGTGGTTTCCATTAAATTAAATGTTTTGATTTTAAAATGTCTTGAATGGAAGTAAGTTCATTGAGTGATTTTCTAAGATTAGCTGTTTCAAAGCTTCATCTTTATCTCTTCCATCTTTAATACAGACACACAGCAGTCCAAATCATCTCAGATGTGAATGCCTGAAACAATCTGCAAACATCAAGCAGGGGTCCTTAATGTGACCTGTGGAAATACATTCTTCATGGGCAACTCATCTCTGCAATTACCCCCATCTGGGCTCTTCAGTTAAACAGTAACAAAAAAGGAAAAAATTCACAGAATCAGTTACGAAACAAATCACCCACCCAAAAAAAATGGGTGTGATACGTTACTCTCAAAATATCAATATCAAATCACTTTCAACGGTTTCATGCTTTGAATCACTGCTGCATCAACTCATCCTGAGAGAAATCAATGTTTCACTTGTAAATGTGCACTGGGTGGTACTTTCAAGGTCTTACTGTAGTGCTCGGCTGATGTGTTGGAACGGGACTGTGTCTAACTGACGTGTCTACAAAGGAAGGTACAGTGTTTACATGGCGGCCAACAGATCAGATGATGTTGGGAAGAGATGAGTCCAATTTATTATCATTATCTTTTTGATTCCCCTAAATCAAACTTGTTTCCCAACTAATCACCTGTTTGGGAAAATAATCATCAACTGCAGTTCTGTGTAGAAGAATGTACAGATGATAAAGAATTATCAGCAAGAACAGATTTACGTAATGGATAGATTCTGTTCATATTCTACCACCATCTGTTTACAATGTACATTTGCACAACTGCACACATTTTCTTATCTGCTCTTGTATCTCCAAACCTGATCATTGGAATCTCTAGCAATGCAAAGTTTTAATTTTCTGTCACCCCAATACATAATGATCCTTTAAAAATTTTTGACTTAGTATTTGACTGTCAGGGCTGCACCTAGTCAGAATCTCTTATGGTCTTATTACCCATGACGCTTTGATCCTGAATTTAAAGGATAGCTCCAGTTTATTAGAACTTGAGTCCCTCTGTATTTTTGTCCATCATTTCTACCAGTAATTATAACATTGTACACTGGGAGCATGTCAAGATGGATGACACACTAGAAAGAAGTCAGATGGGTCAAGAAACATGAGCAGACGATGACTCTTCATTATCGTTAGATAACGAAGGTGAACAGTAAAATAATGACCCAAACTGTCTGTAAACATCCATCACAGTTTACAAACACACTTCCTGCTCCACCTTTGACCTACTATACTTAGCATAGTTGCACTTTTGTTGTGCTCACACAGTTTTCCGTTATGTAATGAGTGATTATTACAGTAATTTCGGGTTATTTTTAAGCCAGGCCAGTCCCTCACTATATACAACATACAGAGGGCTTTACTTTGGAACCAGGTAGCTTCCTCACTGTCTTTGCTACTGACAGTAGTCATTCTCAGGGACTGCTATCATGAGCAAGGCCAACGTGACCAATAGAGCCAGCTGGCCAGCATCAGTAGACCACTTGTAATGCAAAGTTGCACATGTTAGCAACACTAGTCACTCTGCAGCGGGAAACAGTACTTCAAACTAAAAGCACTGTGCCAAAAAGTTTTTAACAAAGCTCACACATGGTCTACTTGTGACCTACTCAGAATAGATGTACAGTCCAGTCCAAAGAACCTCTGGTTTAGATTAATCTGGTTAAGCTGTTAAACTGGCTTCTTTTCCAACCTGTCTGATGATCTGACTGCTTGTGTATCTTGACCGGTTGGCCCTCCTTTTTGTGATGTCACCATGTTTCCGGATCTTTAGAATTAACTGAAAGAACTTATGGACAAAACTACAAAACCAATACCCAACAGAGGTAAGTTTAATTTAGAAATGAAGTTGATTTACTGCAAATTTTGTTTTGCCAAATACGTTTAGAAGGAAGCCTAAGCCTTGTTACCTGGAGTATACTCTGTGACAAAGTGTTTTCCAGGAATGTTAGCGCAACATTCTTGTAGGCTACTGCACACAAATTGTAAGTAGGTGTTTGAGGTGGATGGTGGGCATACAGAGGTCAGGACTTTAATGCTGGGAACTGAGGTTCATGTCTTGCATCCTACATGTGGTTCGGTGTAGCCAACAGAAGCACTTTAGTTAAGATTCGGGAAAGATGGTGGTTTTGGTTAAATGTCAATAAAGTCTAATACGTCAAGTCACCTGTTTCTCTCTGAATATATTTACTGTTGTAAATTCATAGAATTTGTCATTTCCAGGAGACAGTGTTGTTACACAAGATCATAACGACCAGCCAAATCAGCATACATTGCATTCCAATTGCTGATAGTATTCTAGTCACAGACATAAATTGGCTCAAGAGTCTAAACATTACGTCTGTCTTGTTTTCATCTTATCTAATTTGCCTTTTGGGCATTATCACCCAATTAAATGGCCTCATACACACACACACACACACACACACACACACACACACACACACACAGAGACATACCAAAAATTTGTTTCCAGCAGTAAGGTGTGTCAGATTGGCCAAGCTAAGAGTGAAATCATCAACACACTACTGTTTTCTGCTGTGCTGTGACTTTCTGTAAATGGAAACTAGCAATACAAGAAGCAAGATATGCAACATGTTCTGTTACTTAGAGTAAGTATTCTCACAGACAGTATCACCTGTATCATTTTATCAAAGAGTTAGCTCTCTTTGGCACAAATTTCTGGTTTAGCTGCTTGCATATTCATGTGTCAGGTCTCCTCACCTAAATTTCAGGATTACATTCAGTGATGACAAAATTTTGTCATAAATTACTATTACAAAGTCCTTGCATGTTCACAGTCAGTATGGTTGAAGCATAAGGCTTGTAGTATTCTACTGTATGTTCTTCTTGCTGTCTACAGATCTCATGTGCAGAGCCAAACCAACAGTGAATTGATCCACTAACAAGCATTGTGTGTGTATACAAGTCTGATATATCTTATTTCTCTATGCCGTAGAGCTCCATTGTTCCAAAAAACACAAGAGTGAGCCACAGTGTTGCACTGGGTGACATGTTCCTTCATTACCACGAACACATACACACTGTAATTTATTTTGACTCAATCCCACACACACTGTCGTGCTGCCAGACATACTCTCTAGAGCACCAAATGTGGATTGGTCCGCCACTGAAAATAGTCCCCAACAAATGCCTACTGTCTGAGTAAAGTTTGCTAAAAACTACAGTGAGCTGGGGCCAGTGTAAATCTCAATCATTGTAGAGCTAGGCGCATGTGCACGAGCCTCACTCCCACTCCCATAATTTGCCATAAATGGATGAAGATGCCCTGAACCAGCCATTTTCATATCAACATGCTCACTTGCTCCTCCATCCTCCATTCTGTACACCTGTCAATGAAACAAACAGTTAAGAAGCGTTGCAGTTTCACAGACTGTGTTGCACGAGCATTCTTTACACAAAGCGCAGCTATTTATATTGTCCATATCATTAATTCATCATATGGACCTGTAAACCATCGTCGGCAGTGATATTTCATCAACAATGATTAGTTTGTAGTGCTCATATTTAATCCCACTTTACAGGGTGTGTCACAATTAAGGATAAAATAAAAAGAACATTAACAGCAAAATAAAATGATGCCTCCTATGTGAATTAAAAGAATGATTCAGTTTATACACAAAAGTAATTAATATTAAGTTTATAAATGTGCCTTTGATTGTTTTTACAATCAACACATAAAAATCACAAAATCAATGCAGTTGGTTATTAACCTAAATAAACAATGTTTTATTATATTTAGATTCCATCACTCACCTTATTTTCCCATTTCTACCTTTTCATGTAACCAGCAGCTGTTTCTGGGAAAACATGTATGTGTCTTGTCTGAAGTATGCATGAGATGCATAACATGCACAGTAATGCTCACCAAACTGAAAGTCACAGATAGGCAACCAGTGTTGAATTGACACTGTTTTGTTCCTCTGTGCTGCAGCAGGCATTGCCACATGGTCATGAAGGCACTTGCCAGATAATTTCTACTATTGTGTTAGTGCCAGTTTAAGTGCAGTCTGATGAATCAGGCCAATGCACATTGCAACTGCAACTTTCTGCTTATGCTAGACCTGACCTGAAAGATGTATAAGTACAAGTGATCATAAAGTAGATTACCTGCATTTAAGTCTAGCATGTACAGAAAACTGCAATTACCATATGCACGGGCCTGATTCATCATAACTGAGCTTTAAGAGTCATCGGTTTTACATACATTAAAGACATTTGGCAGACACCTTTTTTCCATCACAACATACATTTTTTCCCCTACATACCTACACATTTTGAGGAATTCAGTCTTGCTGAAGGACACACCAAAGAGGAGGGAGAAAAGAAATTTATGACAGTGCATCTACATTTCAATGTTATCCAATGTATGTGATTGCACTGTAATGTCTTAATATGTTCTGTTTGTATTGTGTTATTTTTGACCTGATGAAGATCTGAGTAGGATCGAAACATTGTCCTATCTGAATAAATTTTGCGGCTTGGGGTAAGTGTGCAGGTGTTACTACTTTTGTCATTTTTTTATTGTATTATTTCCCTTTATTTATCAGGCCATAATTGTGGCATTTTAATGAATTCATTAATACCTATTTTATTGGTATTATGTTGTTGCTTATATTGTTGTTGTAGGGAAGAGCACTACAATGACCAGAAGCAGCCCTTTACTGCCAAACATTTTACAAAACAGACAATACAGGAAAATACCGAACTGACATAACGCTGCTTGCACTGGTCATTGCATTGCCACAAAAATACAAAAATAAGTGTATTTGCTTAAGTACTGTCAGTATATTATTTTCATTCTACCATTGTCAACATATTTGGATTGATGTATGTATGTTAATATATGGAGTGTCCTGAATTTGTATTTTGGAACTTTAGGTGCTTCACAGAGATGAACTCCTCTCTCTCTCTCTCACTTGACCTCTCTCCCCCATGTCCCCTGTTGCTGTGTTTAAAGGCGATGAGCGGAGCTCATGTGATGTGGTCATTACTGAAGCTTGTCCTGACTCCACCTGCTGATTCTGTATTCCTCCCACTAATAATGTATTCAGCTTCTTCATGTTGCACATGGCTTCACCCAGTTTGCGCCAATGTGGATGGTCAGAAAAATTGCAAAAATGTGTTGGTCACATCCACATGTGCCTGTGTCAGGAATTAAGACTTGGATCAGCACCTGAACCCTATTTACATTTACATTTACATTCTGTCATTTGGCAAATACTTTTATCCAAAGCAACTTAGAAGCGAGGCAATTTATTGCAAGCGAGGTATTTCAGGAAAATAGGGCCCCAAGTCTCAAGTCTACAGTTCTGCCTCCCAGGCAGCCATTGGTTTCCATTTGTTTGAGTACACTATGAAAATCAACTTGTTCTTATGGAGTGCTCAAACTGAACCTGAAGTGCATTTTCAAACGGTCTATATTTATTCACCACAAACAGCTAGTGCACCTACTATACAGACATTAGCTCTAGCTAGATAACAATGTACACACTGATGGTCTATGTACACAGTTTGATTCATGTTTGACTCTGATGCAGAACTCACCAAGAACTCCAGTTCTATTACTTTCCTTCAGTTTATTTTGTTTTTCCTTAAGTTTTTCTTGTTTTTCTTCAGTCATAAAGTCTTAAAGCGAACATTTTCACCTGAGGTAAAACATTCTCAACTAAAGTTTGCTTAAATTTATGCATGTCCACTCGTGTCTTTGTTTGCAGTTGCTGCACCTCTAGAATTTGCTTCATGTTCAGTCTGAATGCTTTTTAAAAGTTGGCTACTAAAGAGGATTTTAGGAGATGTTGTGGGAAACCCAAAAGGCAGAACGTAAGCATGGAATGGATGAATCTGACAGCTCCATCAGTATTAAAATGACTGCATTACAGCACCACACTATTCTCTCACAGTTCCTCATTATCAAAGTAGCTGATTGTAATTCACGAATTGCATCTATATGCCAACAGGACAAAAAACACACTGACCTCTGGTTTCATCTACATGTAAATACATTTTCTGTTTCAGTGAACAGGGACATCACACATACTGCAAAAGTAATGCTTGTCGTCCTTGTATCCAGACAGTGAGCTGCTCTTAGATACAGACAGGAGAAGGAAGAGACCAATAATGATGATGATGATGTTAATGGTAGGCAAATAAGAGCCTCCTGAACATTGTTTGATGTGTGTGTGTAAGCATCAAACAGAGCTGGTGAAAAGTGGGTTAATATGAGGCTGAGGCTTTTTTCCTCTGTAGTTCAGAGGCTGCTGCCATGTGCCACCCCCTGTGTAGAGAGGACTACCTAATTACAAGCACTATCAAGGCAGGCTGTGTGCCTGTACATGATGGCCTTTATGTGTGTGTGTGTGTGTGTGTCAACACTGTAGAGTCTGTGTGTGTGAGTAATTACCCCCCCACCAATAAAACAGGGCTTCTACAGGCTTCATGAAAGGAGACGGGCAGCCTAATGGAGTGGTGTGAGGAACACCCACTACTTTAAACAAGACTGCTACTGGAGCACTGTGTGTGTGTGTGTGTGTGCGCTTTTCTTTGTGTGTCAGGACTAGTTAGTTTAGTTTCTCGTCGTCTGTGTTCTCTTGTGATGAGTTAGTCAACATAGTTATTCACCCATGTCAAATTTGAAAACAGCATTTTTTGTACTTGTCAAATAGAGTCCACTCTCATATTTAATAATATTTTGTAAAGCCTCTCCCTCCTCACTGAAATGCTAGAACAATAGAAAATTAGTTTGAAATTGTTCTTCTTGCCCCTTTTGTTGAACAATTACAAAATTGTGCATTAAGAATACTGTAAAAAAAAAAAACTATGTATTTCAAACAAATATTAATTTCTCTTTAAAGTACTTTACATCAAATGATATAAAAAACAAAAAATAAAAAAATAAATGGTTGCAAATGAACATTTGGAATGAAATAGAACTGAGTAGGAAATAAAACATGTCAGTAACATTCAAAAAAATAAAATAAGAAAAGCAAGGCAAAAAATAAATATCAAAGACTACTAAAGCATTGATCAATTTCTGCATCAGAAAGCACAAGATATTGTCTAATTTTTGATATATTTCTAAGATGTAAAAAATTGTTGTTGGTGACAGTTGGTTAAAAGTACAGGTTAGTTCAAATGAAAATGTACTCCTAGGAAATGTTACTGTGTTTTATGTATGTGTTTACATTGGAAAAATGCTGTATGATGATGATAATGTTGTATGATAGAGACGCACGCTCTCTGTGGACAAACAACCGCTGCTCTCCCCTCACGATCACAGGACTTTACTGTGAACCTGCATTTCTTCTCCTCCTTTCCTTTCTCTTCCTTGAATTGGGTGAATTTAGAGATGCCAACCCCAGGCGGCGCCATCTTGCTATTGTCTAACCCTGACACCGCGGTCACATCCGCTATTTGGTTCTCACGTGACTTCATCTCCTGAGATCACGTCTGCCGTCCTTAAGATCGCGTGACATCATGATGACCATGACTTTACGAGATCACATCATCACTCCAAAATCTTGCGTGACGTCATCTTCCCAGATCATGACTGCCATGTTGCACGCACGAGTGCACGCACGCACGCACGCACACACCTACACATCTAAACTCTCATACTCATACGCACGCACGCTCCCGCTTGCATGTGTTTTCACTGGACATAGCTGGTATTATTGCTTAGGTAGAATAAGATTTTAGGAGTGATTTATTGATCAAAGCATCCGCTAACTTTGTTAACTTTGCTATTGTTTAATAAATCATGTTATATCTTTAAAGAGAAGTCTTCTGTGATTATTTATTGCTCATTTATTGTAAAAGGGGCTGATTGAGAGAGAGTCAGAGCTCAAATTCAAACCTTCATTGTTCACTTGTGGATGCTGATAGCCCTCAGATATTAGCATCCCAAGTGAACCTTGTTTATGAGACTACCTTATTGTTTGGTTATTGGTCCTGGTTTCTGTATTATTATTTCATATTAATAATTAGATTTTTTATTAATTAATAATTATCTTATACCAACCTGCTCCCAAACAAAAACCCAACAGGTGTGAAAGTAACCAGGAATGAACTTCACTGTCAAGCTCTTATTTTCATTCTTTTTTCATTTATTTTGTGTGTACAAATGGTTGGAACATTATGAATGCCTTTCACAAGAGAGAGTCTGAATTTGTGCACCGTTATCTCAATAATGAACAACTGAATCCAAAATGAGAAATAAGGTGGTCATTATGGGGATTAAAGAAGAGCCAAATGAAAAATATATTGCAGCTTAAAATAAAATTAAAGACTCTGGGATCAACCAAAGATGACCAATAACTCATACTAGAAAGATGCAGCGTGCATTGTCTTGGCCATAAGCTTCAAAACAAACGACAGCCCATTGTTGTGTGGCTGTTCACTTTTAAAATTAGGCTGGCCTTACAATAAAGAGGAAAAGAACTAAAGCATATGTCATTCTCTATCAATGAACTATATTCACAATTTGAAAACAGAAGTGAACACAAGGCTAAAATGCACACATTGTGGTTGACATATTTGTAAATAAATGTTACTCAGGTGCGGCCGTCCCCTCATTAAACGTTGCACAGTATTTGTCCAGGTTTATGAGAATGCCCTACAATAGAGATGAATAGAATTTCCACAGACCTTACTGTGGATAGTCAAGTATTGTGGGATAGGGATTATTTTTATACAGTAGCACTTTGAGTTTCACTATGAATGAAAAGTGCAGTACAAATTAAATGTATTATTATTATTTATTTCCTCAGTAGAAAACTGCCCCTGTGAAAGTGAATGTGTGGTCTGTGGATTACCCATTCACCTCCATTGTATGTCCTATAATGCTCCTGTTGATGAAAAGTTCAGTGATTTAGAACCCTGTTTTCCTCACAGAGTTCATTAGCCTGCTGCAGCACCTCAGTGGAAACTGGAGAAAAGTGCATCAGATGGAATTAAAAGAGTTAAGAATTTAAAATGTTGGATTATCTACAAGAAGCTGTACTTTTGATGATCATCTTTTTCTGTGTTGTTTATGCTAATAAAATATTATTGCATTTCAGTACTGACTCTTGTGTGTTTCTGTAAAAATGACTGTATGCCTCGTATTAACTAAGATACTTGTGTTTTCCCTCTGTGTTTGGATATATATCATTTATTATCAGGATTATGTTCAGTGACACTTTGTTAAAATGTATAACAGATGTCCAGGTCAGACCAGAACATCAATTGGACCATCTTAGAAAGTATAGTATATTAAGTTATTAATCTAAACATAGAGGATGAAATAAAGTTGCATATAATGCACCTGTATAAATGCATCTTAGCAGAACAGCTAAAAAGGCCCGTTGATGATGGTAACGACATATTTCAACGTTGCTAGAACACCCAGGGAGGACTGATGTTGACACAACTTTCATTTTGGAAACTAACAGTCCATTGTCCATTCTGACTAATAAGTACAGAGATAACACACAGTGCCCTTGCATGTACACATGCCACTGGACAAAATCAGGTCAGGCAGGAAATCACGTGATGTGTGTCAGACATTGAATTCAATTATTTTGAATAGGTAGATCTATCTTCCCTTTCATCTCACCACTCTGTTGTCACAGTGATACTGTCTCTGTCTGAAGTCTTTGTTCTGCACATGCTCTCATGGAAAAATCCAACTGGAAACCCAGTTACATGTATACATGAGCAAGAAATTGGCTTTCAGAGAAATCTAGTTGGAGAAAAGAGGTTTCTCTAATACCCTACTATGCATGATCACAGATACTTGGATTCTTGTATGCATAATGTTGAAGGAATCAAATTACTACAGAAAGCCATAACCTGCTTACTTACAGTACGTGCATGTAAATGCATTGATACCTACCTAATGTACAGTGTTAACAGGCCACCGAGAATAAGTGCTAGAATTCACATAAGACTCATAATCTTCTTCCTGATTTCAATGTAATGAATAATATAATGATTAACATTATAGATCAAGGTCAAAACAAAAGTTTGTCAGTATTTTATTTACCAGTGATGTTAGTACTGCAAAATCACCATAAATGTCCCATAAACCTCTTTGAACATTCCCAGGCAAATGGTTTTGGTTTTATTGAGGTATTAAAAGAGTATTTTTACCAGGCCAATATTACTAGAAACTAAGCTTCTTTTAGCTCAGTTTGTACTGGATGAACAGTTCCCTGTTACTATTTTGTGCTATAAAGCAATCTCCCTCTGTGCCAATATTACACATTTTAGCATTATAATGTAAAATGCATGTAAAATGCAGACTGCCAGTGTTCACAATAATGGCTTTTTTAACATTTAAGTATACTACTGTCTTTGAATTAATGTTGTAAATATGTTGAAATTTCAACAGTTATTGCATTGCATGTCAGATGTGAGTTGGGAAGAAAGATATGGTTGAATTGACAGCCATTTCAACTGTAGAACAGTTTTGCTACCTGTTTTTATTAGGGACAAGAGACACGCTAGGAGTAAAATTCTAAGGATGGTCAGTATGGAGACACATGATCCTGGGGTTTTTTGTCCATAGTCTGTCCATAGTAAATGCACTTTGAATAGAAAAAGGTATCACACTCTGTGCTCTGGTCAAATCACCCAGTAGTTTTCCAGATGTCATGCCACCTCGAGCCCTAAAATGACAAATGTCAGAATAAAAACAGCTTATACCACAAGCACATACCTTGGTGTGTATACAGATAGACAACTACATGGAGCCACCAAGACACAGAGGCACCAAACACCACAACATTCCCTTACCTTCCTTTTCTTATTTCTCAGTAGATTAAACAAACACAGACATACAACTACCTCGCACCACAAAGACACAATCATGTGGTGCCTTCAAGACACACAAGCATCATAGCCATCCATGCTTTCCTTTTTGTCCCGACTTAGACAAACAGAGACGGCCCCAACTGGTATTTTCCAGCGTCTGGTGACGTACCATGCAGCAGTGCCCTGCTACCCGCTATTATGCCCCTCAGCCAGCCTAAATGTTCCACAGCACAAAACCAAAAACATACAATTACTGTATTGTGGAAGAGTATCTGTGACTGAGTGTGTGTGAGTCTGGGGTGTAAATGTATTTATGTTTGCACATTTGCAATCTTCTAGTATACAGTATGTGTGTGTGTATGATTGTCCATGAGTTCATAAATGGTAAATGGTAAATATATATACTCAGCTTCTTTGATACTTGCATCAGTATGTTCTGAGTCTGTCTGTCTGTGTGTGTGTGTGTGTGTGTGTGAGAGTGAGTGAGCCCTGGAGCCACCCAGCTGCAGTTGGTATGTTTTTAACCAATTCTGTCTCCTGTGTTTGGACTGTAGAGGAAAAGACCACCCTGGAAAATCCCTATTTACAGCTCCCCCTTCTCTCTCTCTCTACTAACCACTATAATATTGAAGGTTTCCTAACCTGTGCCCTTGAGTTGCAGTTCTGAATCTACCAAACACTCAATTACACTTTAAATATCTGTTAGAGGGACATCTGTGCTATATTTCTTTCAGCATGTTGAACCGCATTGAGAATGAATTGAGCTGAACTTGGACTGGCCATGGTATGGCTTTCAGCAGAGCTGCTCCACAGCCACCAGAATGTATCCCACACTGCAAAAATGATAACAAGTTGTGCCACAACAGATGTGAAATAGTGATACACAGTGACATTTTGACAAACTCATATGACCAGCAGCTATATGATAGCTGAGCTTGCAATACGCAGTGATAAGGTTTGGCAATATGACAATAGACACTGTGAATTGGCCACAACTCATAACTCAAGGTTTTACAACACTTTACTTTTATAATCAGTATACAAACATTTAATACATTATAATGTAGTTGTAAGCAGATGAGGATATTTTAAGTGTTAATTGTTTATTAATGTACAGTACTTTAGTAGAATTGCCATTCATTATCTGTTTATACAACAGCCATCTCTTAAACACTTATATCTGCTTACAGCTACATTATAGTGTGTTATAAACCATATTAACTGTTATATTAACTGTTTATATACCGCTTATGAATTTAAATAAGAGGACTTAAATTAAAGTGTTAAAGATTTTATTTATATCACCAACTACTCAGTGCTATAGACACTTACTCAAAGCGCATGCATCTTTCATACTTAGTCTTACTGTACAGTAGCTAAAGGACTGCTGCCCTTCTAATCACATGTGAGCATCTTGTTGGACAGAATCCTGTCTCCATGTGTTGCTTGTTATGAGGAATACTGCAAAACATCAGTGGATGTCCTAAGTCCACACAGTGATGTTACATACATCAAGTTATACCTTTTGCTTATGTGATACATACACACCAAATTCATGTTAGTGTCCTCATAGATCATTTGCTCCACTGTTTCATGAATACACTGTTGAGTAGCATTCTTCTAAAATTCCATGCTAGAATCAGTTATTTTATTTTCTATTACTTGGTTTGGTCAGCTCTCTACAGGTTGCAGCACATAGTGAAGGTGGTCATTGGTGTTAAACTGCCTGATCTGTTACACATTTCTCCAAGAAAATAAGACACTTCCCTTTAATTTCCCATTTAAGTTTCTTTAAGATTAATAATTGTGTTATAATAAGTCTATAATAAGGTCTTATTCCACTCTTTCTGACAGTATCACATATGTAATCTGTCATGAGTAATGGATAGACCATGTATAAAGAAACTGAGAGCAACCTCAGATACCACCCTGATAAAGACAAGACAACCGAAAATGTTTAGTGAAAAAAGCATGGTTTTGCAATATGTTTAGATATATTTATGTTTAATTTTGATGGCCCTATCTGTGTTAACAACATAATGAGAATAACTTCCAAACATTTTTGCTTGTTAAATTACAGTTGGACTCTACTGACATGATGGAGGTCAACAGTTTTTTTCACTTTTCTAAGCTTTGTGTTCAGCAAGCCTAAACACTGGGCCTCTCTCTTCACTGGGACCACACAGATAAAACGGACATCTTCTCATCTGACTTTGGATAAGATTGCAAAAAGGAGTATGTGTTCAAAAAAGGTTTTGTTGTTTTGTCTTCTCTGTAAGTACTAGTGAATTATCTCATCTACACACTATGTGTGTTGCAGAGCATAGGGTGTCAACCAGAATTGACCTAAAAGAATTGGAGGTGTGATGATAAAACCTCTCTTGTGGTTTGTAGACCACACATCTGCTGCAGCTATGCTAATTAAACCTGCACGTGGTCTCGCACACCACATACATGCACACAAATTCTCTGAAATGTGTGTAAAAATTTGCATTGTAATACCTGAAAGCACGAGGGGGCATAGACAGATATATACACACATACAGTTTTCCTCTGTTCTTCTTAAAATCATACTAGTTAAGTGTGAATATACCCTGTGAAGCCAGCAGCCCTGAGTGCGATCAGCACTCAACCACAAGCTCACCACCAGTCAAAGTGAAAAACACAGGTTTTTAACAAGCTCCGGAAACAAAGGGCTTTCAAACCTCCTTCTGAAATTATCACCAGCAACTGTCACATCACAGCAATGAATTCTGGTCAATTAACAAAAGGTTGTTTATGCTACTTTTAAAGTGAGCTGCACTAAGCACTGGCATGTACAGTATCAGATAAAATAGAAAACCACTCCATCCTTTTTTTTTCTTTTTTTTTTTAATTTCCTAATTTTGTCTCAGTTTTTGTGCTCAGTGCTCTTTGCTGTCATGTTTTGGCATTGCACTTCGCTGAAATCACCTGTCAATCAAACAGTAGTGACATCTTTTCTCTTGGATTTTCTGTTGAGGATTTTTTTCTGCTGATGTAGCTGGCATTTTTTCTTATTTCAGCCCTGTAGGTATTGCTGCTTCTGGTTACTAACCAGTTCTTCTATATGCATATATAAAAAGAGAAAGGTTTTGACCCAATGAGCACATGTTCAACAGAAGTGTGTGTCCATGTATAGGTGCCTTTAAAAGTTGTTTATATGGGAAAAAGAGCGCACCTTGTGTGTGTGCGGCCTTTAAAACAGTTTTACACAGGGAAAACAGAACACACCAATGATCCCAGTAAAATCAGGGTTACACAGTCATTTCTGAATTTTCCTCTGAGGAAAATATTACCCCCCCTGCCAACACACAAGTACACACAGACAGACACAGACAGAGAGAGAGAGAGAGAGAGAGAGAGAGAGAGAGAGAGAGAGAGAGAGAGAGAGAGAGAGAGAGAGAGAGAGAGAGAGAGAGAGAGAGAGAGAGAGAGTGAGAGAAGAGAGAGAGAGAGAGATGAGAGAGAGAGAGAGAGAGAGAGAGAGAGAGAGAGAATGTGTGCAAAATGATCTAGGAATACCATGATTTCCTGAGAAATCACTTTTGGAATTAATGGAAGACTTCAATCAATATCACTGTTTTGTACTTACCAAAAAGATCATTCCTGTCACTCACCACCTCTGAAAATAAGAATCTGTTTATTAGCATTCTCAGAACAAAAAAAAATGTACAGGACTTCTGTGTAGATTACATCTGTGCAAGTACAAAACATGGTGAACAACAACACAACCTCACCTACAATGCAAAGGGACAGTGTAACTATGCATACTATGTATTGTAAATCACTACCTCCCAACCTACCAAATGTGAGTGAAAGTGGGTTTATACGCTTATACAGACTTTTTGATGCCATATTATAGATTCAAAATAATTTGTCTTTTATATTTAACAAAAACAAAATGTTGAAATGGATGCAAATTTTTTTAGCAAAAGATTGCTAAATATCAGCTTTTAATCACAAAACAGTTTGGGCTTGTAAAAAATAAATATGGCTCCTAAAATGTACTAGCCATCTTAGCTTGTGATCTACAAAATGGATTTCAGACCCTGTATATAATAGAATAAATCCTGCATTATATTTTCATGAAATATGGATTAGTCCACATTGAACTTATTGAAGTTCTATAAGCAAAAAGTTATTTAGGTCTGTCTAGGTGTGATTTTACTGACATAATTGAATAGGTGTCTCTTGATCAATATGATATGGATGAGGTCCACTGACTTGTTTAACATGAGAGATTTCCACCTGGTATTATCATGTGATCTGTATCTGAACATCTTATCCAGATCAGGAAAAATATATGTTAATGCAGGTGTAAATCCATATAGAATCCTTTGTAAATTAAATTGGATCGACCAGACCATATCTGGAGGTCGCCGGATTTCAGCCTGGTGTAAATGGCATCTGTGCAGTGTGACCACATTCTTAAGAAAAAAAATCAGCCCAAGAAGTTGAAAGGTCACCTAATGCATCACCAAAAACACATCACGTTAATATCAGGTGGAAATGGGATCTCATCGGAACTAGTAACTTGACTAGACAAGTTTGCCCCTTTTACATCATGGACATTTTCAACCAGTGTTAATTTGAAAAACTGGTTTTAGAGACAAGCATTACCTGCAGGGGCCCTCTAAATGAGCTGCCTACCAGGACAGCAGGGGGTAGATGGATTCGACAAATTATCACCTCTCTCCAATGTGGGTTCAGAGCTTTTTGCAAAGGCGTGTTACAGTACAGACCTGGAGCTTCATTCATTTAGGACTTAGTGTACCTGTAATTCAACCGAGCTTGATCTGGTTCCAGTAAAACTGTCCGCAGAAAAAACCCTCTTGAAGAAAAATAAGCAAAATTTCAGTGTTGTAAATGATGGCATGAATGACCCTCTAAAAAAGGCCCAGACTGAAGAATCCAGCACAGGAATGCTCCAGTAATTTGTGGTTGGGGAACCTTGGTATTCAGGGTCTGAAAATGCTGGAGAGCAGTAAGGGCAGTGTTGGTACAACAGGGAGTTCAAAGTAGGAGTACAGTGGAGAACCTGAACCAGGACAGACTATTTGGACAGCTGGCACAGTTTAAGGAGACATGTTAGAGTGTGACTGAGTTTGTGGTTAAGAGTTGTGCATGAATCCTGTGGGCCTAGCAATCTCTGTCTGTCTCTGTCCTGATCTGTGTCTGTCTGATACCTCCTCACTCTGTCTTTGATTTCCCATTTTCTCTGTCCCTTTCCCTCTTTTACTTTTTCTCTCTCCTTTTCTCTCTTTCCCAAAAAGTCAACTCTACATTGTAAGCATTCATTCTACAATTTTTGTCCCTCAATGAAAAGGAAGACTGAGTTTCTGGCAGACAATCCCAACAGCAATCCTGTGGCTTTGGCCTCTTCAGAAAGAGAGGGGGAAAGAGAAGGAGAGAAAGAGTGAGAGAGAAAGAGGGAGAGAGATTGTCTAGGATGTTAGTTTACCCAAATGCTTCCAACTGAGGTTCAGCTCCAGAAAATTTCAACTCAACCTTATAATCTCCTCTTCTAACAGCCTCTGGACGCTCTGCCCTGCTGCTCTCCAACTCCCCAGGTCTTCCTGGTACAATTAAAACCAGGCTCAGATACTTTGTGTGTGTGTGTGTGTATATATATATATATATATATATATATATATACACACACACACACACACACACACGTATACATATGTGAGTGTATCCTGCCTGCCACAGTGAATGCTGTGTTCAGCAGAAGCCTGGTATAACAACACAGTAGAACAGAGGACTGATGAGCAGCACTGCAACCTCAGATCACACTGTAACTGTAATGCATTTGTGTTGCTGAAAACTGTTCAGAACTCTACAAGACCAAGCCTCATGCAGTTTTGGGATAAAACAAATTAAGATATGTTTGTGGATCATAGCATTACAACATAAAGTGCATACAACTAACAATTCAGCTTCACTGAGAAAATAGTTGCATCTAAAAACACCTACATTTCCCTTAAAGGAGGACTGGTACAAAAAGCCTATAAAATATCGGCCTTTGTTGACACATTAACTATCAGTGTACAAACCAGCCCAGTCTCCTGCGGAAGTATGTTTATATTCAAGTCAGCAAATGGCAAAATAGGTAATTTGTCGCTATATAACTATACTAGATATAACTATATCTAAACTTAGCACAAAAAGTAAGGAAATTTGTGTTTGGTAGATTATTTCTTTGTTTTAACAATGCTTCTTGGCAATAAATCTTATACTGTTGGAAAGCCTGTTTATTTCCCTTTTAAATGGTGCCACATTTGTAAGGAACATGCATTTGTGGGATGAGCAGCAGAACTGAGTATGTGGGTTGCGCCCATGAAAAATTTGCCAAATCTTCTCTGCCATTGTCAAACAGCGTATTTTGCTGTTGCTATTGACACTTGTTTTAAGCTTCTGGTACCCCCAGGTGCTGCCAATCAGGCACCTGATTGAGCATGGGCCCTGCTACAGTGGTCAGTCATTGGCAATTGGCAAACACGAGCCTCAGTAGCATGTGGAAGAACCATACACAGTCACAACAGCCTGGCACCTCCTCCTCATGCTGGTCACACACTGCTGTGGAATGGTATCCCATTCTTCAACCAGCATTTGTCGCAAGTCAGCCAACGTGGTTGTGTTAGTCACTCACAAAAGCACGCCCAAGCTGATCCCACAAGTGTTCAATGGGGTTGAGGTCAGGACGGCTGGCAGGCCATTCCATCCTCTCCACTCCCAAATTCTGGAGGTAGTCTCTGATAAACCCCGCTCTGTGGGGGTGAGAGTTGTCATCTTGGAGGATAGAGTTTGGTCCCAGATTGTGGAGATATGGGATTGCCACTGGTTGCAGAATCTCATCTTGATATCACTCTGCATTGAGATTGCCTCCAATGATGACAAACCTCATTTTTCCAGTGAGGGAGATGCCGCCCCACACCATCACACTGCCTCCACCAAAAGATGTTACTCTATTGGTGCAGCAATCAGCATAGTGTTCTCTGCATCTTCTCCACACTTTGACCCTACGATCCAACTGCTGTAGGCAGAATCTGGACTCATCGCTTCCGGATTGTCTGGGCAGAGAGCCGTCGGCCATATTGTCCTGCAAACATTGACTACAAATCTGTAGAAGACAGCCTACGGTACCTAAGTGCTGACAGGGTGAGGAAATTGTCTTCTTGGGGTGTCGTCTTCTTGGGATGCCCACTTCGCGGCCTGTCTCTTACATCCCCCGTTATATGGAACTTGGCCTTCACTTTGGAGATGGTACTAGGGCTCACTCTAAATAATGCCGCAACTTGGTTTTGCGGAACACCAGCTTGAAGTTGCCCTATCGCACAGGCCCTATCCAAATCAGTCAAACATGGCATGCCGATTCTTGAAGCAGACACCTACTGACCACTATAGCAGGGCCCATGCTCACAGCTGCCAATCAGGTGTCTGATTGGCAGCACCTGGGCGTCCCAGAGGCTCAAAACAAGTGTCAATAGCAACAGCAAAATAAGCTGTTTGGCAATGGCAGAGAAGATTTGGCAAAATGTGGCACCATTTAAAAGGGAAATAAATAGGCTTTCCAATTGTATACGATTTATTGCCAAGAAGCATTGTTACAACAAAGAAATAATCTACCAAACACAAATTTCCTTACTTTTTGTGCTAAGTTTATAGTGGTGTTTCCTTCTAGCGCATCATCAGTAGGTTGACATAGTTATTGAATGCCTTCTAAAACAATCCATATGACCATTCCAAATTTCATTACAAGATTCGTGTGAATTTGTTATCCAAGTATAGATATGAATATGAGTGTGTCTTCTGATTTTAGACCTAGATGGTTACATTTTAGGTTTAGTCAAATAAAAACTTAAAAACATTTTGATAAAGTTGGCTAAGATGGTGGTTATGGTTAAAAACCAACACTGTTGGTAGGAGGCTCCACAACATGGTCTCCAGTGTCACCCACTGTGTTCAGTGGTCATGTTTTTCTGTCTGGCTGTCTCTTGGATGCTTTTCAGAAAAACATAAACATAGGTGTGAGGACAGTCTTGTTGTCACAAAGAAAGCAGAGCAGGTGGACCTAAATGCAAGAGACAGCAGGCAGACAGGATCAAAAGCTAACTATTTATTTAAAATCAACAGAAACTGTGACATAGGAAAAAGCAAACTAAGTAGACAATTCAACAAAGACTGAACTGAAAACTGGACTTAAATACTAACTGAACTAACAAGGAGATGAGGTGCAGGTGGGAAGATGGATGGAAAGACTCAGGTGAGGGGAGTGAGGTGAAGAAATGGCAGGACAGGAAAGGAGTTGAATGGCTGGGGAAAACACTGGGAACCGAGGGCTAACGAGGCTGATGCAGAGCAGGTGTTGAGGGAAAAGGCTGGGGAGTATGGCAGGCTAGGGAAAACAAGGAAAAACACAAAAGGCAATAACTGCTCTGGGCTGAGGACAAATCAAAAAACAGAACTTACTCCATGAGTAAAATTAATGTCAACAATATAATCATGCATAAACTTTCCAAGAAATCACATGAATATAGCTTAAAGCGCACGTCACAATGAGCACAAACACAGCAAAAAAACTACAGCATACATTGCCAACCTGGGAACCTTTAATATAATCTGCAACTTATCTTATCTGTCCTCCCACCGAGTCCAGTCTAAACAAACAGGGAAAAAGTCTGAGAGCGACTGGTGGACAGGTGGAGAATGACAACCAAGGGACATAGGCTTTCTTCCCGTTAGCTAATGGGAAGAAAGCCCTCTAGAAATCCAACCCAGTCTCACAGCAGTTCATGAAATAGTCACGAAATGTAATCTATAGATTCATGTACATGGACATGAATTTTCCATTTTTTTTCATGACACTCAGCAACTCACGACTTTCAAACTAATATATTTCAATTGGAAGTATGTTTCATGCCTGCACCACGTCTTTTTTCTGTCAGCCAAGACTCAGGAGCACAGAAGCTGTATTGATTTTTCTCATTTGTTATTCATGTCACATTTAATTTTTGCTCTTGTCACCTTCATATATTTCATACACTTCTTTGTCCATAGCACAGTCCATATTTCCTTTATACAGTCAATATTTCATTTCAAGTTTTATATCCCATTTCCAAACTATTACTGTTCCATTCTGTAAATAGATTTAATTTTAATATTACTTTGTTTATTTCATTATTATTATTATTATTATTATTATTATTATTATTACCTTACTTTTGTCTATTTTTATTCTTCTGTGTTGCATTTTTTGGGAGCAAATGCCAAGACACATTCTTTGTATGCTTGCATTGGCTAATAAACCAGATTCTGATTTAATGGGCTATGTCATGCTGACATAAAATCCCAAAACCAAGAATCATAAAGATACAAAAATATGAAGAGCTCTTGACCTCAGCTATCATGTATAGTATAGTATACTACAGTCAACAACTGGGGGCACTGGCAAATATAGGTAAAATATTGTTAAAATTAATTTTCTTCCATATTTAACAATTAGATATTTAAAATCTGATTACACACGTGTTTACCATCCCCTTAAACTCCTCAGTGTACTCTCAATTCAGTATTCGTAACTTCCACTTGTAGGAAAAACACTAATATTTTTTTTTAAAAACTACAAGTCCCTAGAGCCATGCAATGCAGCTTGATTCAAATCTACACCACAGCTGTAGTTCTTCCAGTTTAGGGTTGTAAATAGGCTTGTAAAAAGGTATATCTACTGAATATATCAAATATCTAGTACAGCCAAACTAGTAATAACACTGCATCTAGATGATATGTGTTAAGAAAAAGTAAAGATGTTGTTTTATTTCAGATATTTTAGCCAAAACAGGAGTTGAATGCGCCAACCGCCCACAATACAATACACTTACACAGTGACCATTTTCCTCTGACATCACGCTCAGGGTGGTGGTAGCCTGTTAGCACCTGCTATGGCCAATGTTACTGAAAAAAACACATAAAACAGCTCGCAATCTTATTAAATTGTATCTACGGAGCGGTGTGAAAGTTAATCAGGGATCCTTTCTAATATGACCAACTCAGACTGCTGAAGCTTTATATAAGCTTCAGATTAACTTTTAAATGCATTTTTGCACTAAATGACTGTGTGGACACACTGTGGATTTTGGCCCCATCATTTACATTGAAAGCACATTTGAAGGGGATCTTTTAATAGCCAGTATGAACAGGAGGAATAATTACAGCCAGGAAAACCTCTTTCACTGTTCATATGGACACCTGACTGTTGTAAGCCAGCCTTAAAAACTGTTAAGCTGTCCTTTCACCAAGTGTTTTAGTTGCATAAACTTACTCTGCAAAAAGACAGGAGGGTGTTGTCTTTTTGGGAACCTAGGGGCAGCAGAAAAAGCTATAAACACAACACAACTACTCTACAACTCCTGAGAAAAATATCTGACTCTTTTATATGTTCACCAGCTCTTTATTTTCACCAGCTAGTCTCTAACTGTGTCTGTCTGCTGTTTGGTGCTGAGCAGGTAGTGTACAGTGTTTATCAGAGCTTTTTCACTGAAAACAGCTGCCTGCCACTGCTAAAAACCAGACTGATGAGAGCGAAGTTTGTGTGCTGGAAAACCAAAACAATGAACTGAAAGAGGCCAAAGAGTAAAGAAAGTGACAGCTTTGACATTAAACAGTCATTTGATCTATATCATAATAGTACTGATTAGTGCAGATTTAACCATACTGTATATGCTATGCATGGCTATTAAATAAATAAATAAGTAAATAATTTTAAAAAACATGGGTATTTATTTTTCAGGAACATTTTCATTGAACATAATCCATGGTTTTACAAGTTCATTCAATATCAAGATTCTGTCTAGCGAGTGAGCTGCATAAATTATTCCAATTCAACTCAGTTCACAAGGGTAACACAAATTATAGCAAGGTGTACTTTGAGAGACTTTAAAAATAACTTACACATGCATACTGTACTGTAATGCAAAACATACACACACACACAGACAGCCATGTCACATTTACAAGTATATTTCCTTGAGCAAGTTTCCTCCACAGTGTGGTCCAGCTCTGTTTTAGTTACATTCACTGTTAACAGGCAACTAAAGAAAACAAGAGAGGAAACAAGACGAAGAGTGAATATGAGGTCTGTTTTCATGACGCCAGAAGAAAGTTGTTACTCTTCACCTTTAGCTGAAGAATGAAAACATTCAATTGCTCTTGGCCAGCTTGTGTGTGTGTGTGTGTGTGTGTGTGTGTGTGTGTGTGTGTCTGTGTGTGTGTGTGTTCAGGCTTTCAGAGTGTGTATGTGAGTGTGGGATGTTACTGGGGTAGTGTTAACAGCTAATAAATTACTTTTTTTCTGCAGTGTATAACTCAGCCAGTAGGATCCTCATGCAGCTTTTAAAGTCTGCCAGTCAACACATATACATGCACGTGCATGTGCACACACACAAATTTGCAGTATTCTGAACATGTTTGTAGAAAAACAGTTCCTTATAGTGAACAAACAGAAAACATGGGGCCTAGACGGTCTGGGGCTCTGGAACAGTTGCCCGCTTTTCCCATCTTGTAGTTCAACCACATTAAACACACACACACATGCATGCACACACACAAACAAACAAACATGCACACATATATACAGATATAGTTTAAACAGTATCCAGGTTGTTGAAACTCCAATGATGTTGAGAGCCAATAACTCCTCTGCTGCTTATGCAAACACCTGAACAACAAAACACCAATTATCCACTAGCTGAGTAGTAGTGACCTCACTGCTCTTCACTGCCCTGAACACTTTAATTCCCTCATAAAAACTCTCTTTTAAACCAATAATATTGTAAAACTCCCCTTTAACATGGCCACCAACTGCTACAAGAGCTGTTTGTGTAAAAGTTTGTAAAATGATGTCAAACTTTAAGAAGCAACTCATAATAACTGATATTGGGTTTTCAGGGCAGGTGAAGTGGTGCTTTGAACTACTGCTCACTGCTTCGTTTCCCACTTCCACACATCTGAAAACTAATAAAGCCACTAACAAGTCAGTGTGGCTTGGGAATACACATTTTATTAGTCATTTTGACTGCTATCAAACAGCTAATCACTGACATATGAATAATATTGACTGCAGCAAGAGCATTGCTGATAACATTCACAATCATATATGTCCTCAGGACCAGGGCACTGCTGTATTCTACTGTTCTGGGTTTGAACCTTGCTCAAGGACACTTTAAAACAGATCCAGGGAAACAGGGAAATGATTTAAACTCATGACATTCTCGTCACAAATCAATGTAAAAAAGGGAGGATGTTCCATGATTTTCCATAACTGAGCCATGTGGTTAAACTAACTAAGCAGTCTGGTTTCCAATCCCATTTTGCTGGGAACCAGCTTGTGAATGTGTAAAACAAACATTATGCTCAAGTAAAAGCAAATCAGAACTTGTCCTTGCCATCCAACTTGCAAATGCATTTAATGACAGCCTTTCTTTGCCCTGAAGCTGTCCTCTCAGGCAACACTAACTAAATTTTGTGCCTTGTCCCTCAACAAGCCACCAATTGAAATTTCAGTAAACCATTCTATCCTTCTACCTCACCTTAACTATCTAACTATATGCTACACAGCCTGGGAGGAAGCATTACCTGACAGGACTTTTCAGAGTAAAATCTTCTGGTTGTTCTTCCTGGGTAGCTGCACAAACACTCACATTTACAGAAATCTCTGCACAAAGCACATTTTTATTTTAAAGGCCATCACTTATATTATGATTATTGGCAACCTTTGTTTTCAGCAGATAGTTTACACAGAGCAAACTCTGCTGTCATGCTGTGTAAGGATTATATTTTTTTAAACTACAGTCTGTGATGCCTCTTTATGTCTCATCCTAAACTGTACTGTACTCTACAGATTCTCAAGCTCCAACACTACACTGTAAAAGAAGTGCAGCTTAGTCCAACTTGGCCCACAGCTATGCGTGGAATCCTCCCCCTCCTTTTCCTACCAGAGTTCCTCTGATTTCTGTTTTCTCCTCCATTCCCATTTCAACTGTGGAGTCTGTGCTCACACATCACTAGACATTCTGCTCACATAAAGTGTTGTAATCCTCCGTAATGAGTGTATTTTCATCATCATAACTGTACCGTGATGTGAAAATATGTCAAAATCGCCTGACAGCAATGTCATTACACATCAGTATCAGACTCACAGGTTACCATAAAGCATGTCATAACACACTGTGTTATTCTCTAATGATGTAATTGATAAGTATGATGTAATGGGATGCAATAGTGTAAATACTGTTTAAATGACATGGCTGTATTGTTCTATGATGCACTTTCAGCCTGCAGGTTGAAAAGTCTATAGTCTATATAGTTGACTATAGGCAACTGCCATCATGCTGTACGTGAGCAAGGCACTAACGTCTCAAATACTGCAGCAGAGGTACTAGTGACTGTGAATGGGCAGCTTCTCTGTGGATTATGTGACTGAATATGGAGCGCTTGTTGAATATAGAATATTATCAGCCTCATGTTAAACTTTTTCTCAATATACTGTGAAATTTAAAGTTGAAAAAACTGTGAATATATTTTAAAACTGAGCATGTTGGTCCAAAATCTATAAATCAAAGTAATGAGTTATTGTTTCATCTATATCACTGCTTCACATCTCTCTCATCTCCTCTCAGACCTGACCTGTGTCTGTCTCTGTTTGTGTTTCTGTCTTTGTGTCCACTGCTCTCTGTCTCTCTCTCTCTCTCTCTCTCTCTCCTTCACTGTCTCTGAGGTATTCCAGAGGGACACTTTAACAAGGGTTGGAAGAGGCCCAGGCCTTCGCATGTCAGACTCTGAACAAGTGCCAGCTCCCTCCCTCCCACTTTCATATTTCTCTCCCTCTCTCCCTGCTTTTCTGTGTCTGTCTCTCGCCCCTAGTGCCTGGCCCTCTCAGCGCTATCGCTCCCTCGGTTCCCTCTGAGTCTGCACGGCGTGCCGGCAGGAAACTCGGCCAAGTGGGCTTCCTGAGTGAGCAGGAGAGGAAGTGCAGTAATAAGGCATAAGGAAGGGGGTGTGGGTTTAAAAATAACCCGCCTATATAAGCTGAGGCAGGAGCCCACTCTCTGTCTCAAACTCTCACTCGGAGCTCCAACACTGTTCTGCCTCAGTCAGCTGCTCTCCTCCACTCACACACACACATACACACACACACACACACACACACACATACACACACACACACCACAGGACGGCTTTCCTGCCGTGCAGAGGAAAGTGGAGAAGTCAAAGCAGGTGTTTCCAAGAAGTTTAACAAAGACATAAACTATGTGCGCTGAGGAGAGCCACTTTATCCCCAAACAGGCTGCAATAACTCTGACAGAGAAAGAGAGTCCTGTCTGTTTCCAATAAGAAATCACAGCTCGAAGGAGAAACACATTACTCGGATAAGCCTCGGACAATTGATACTTTTCCTCGGCACACTGTAAGCCAGACTGAATTGATTGCACGCTGATATTAGATTGGTACAGTGCTGTGTATGCAGTCATGAAGCCCTGTGTTTTTAAGGAGTTTTAGTTGATCTTTAAGGCTCTGCAGGGTTTAAACACAGCATTACTGCTTTCAGCATCACACAGAATAGGCTTTGCACTTGGAAGAACATTTGTAGAGAATCTGACACACACTTTCAACAGCTTTATACTGATTGTTTGCATCAAGCATAACACTGAGCAATTTTTTCACAAACTGTCTTTTAACATGGGTCTTAGTTTTTTGACCATACATGAATAATGACGAATGCACTCACTCAGTTAGGACAACTAAGGATTATTTTCATTATCAGTTAATCTGGAATACCTTTCTTGATTATTTGATTAATCCTTTGGTCTTTAATGTTTGAAAATACATACATCATATCATTGTATACTGAATACATATAAGATAGTCAATATATAATGACAAACAGAAGAGCAGCAAATATTAACATTTGACAAGCCGAAATCAGAGAATATTTGAAACTTTTGTTTTAAATGATTTTAACAATCGATTATCAAAATTTTTGCCAATTAATTTTCTGTCGATCAGCTTATTTCAGGTCTTCAGCACTAATCGCTGAGATCAGGGAACACAATGACATCACTGAAAGTCAAGAGACATGAGCAGTCAGACGATCAGACAGCTTGAAAACAAACCTCCAGGTTAGTCAAACTTATTTGGAAGATAAAATAAAGGTGACAGTAAAATTGTTATGATCTGTTGTAAGCACCCAACAGAGTTTACAGACCCACTTCCTTCTTCAGCTTTGACCTTCTGTGCTTACATGGAAATGAGGGATAATCAGTGACATCTCAGTTTGACCTCCTAAGTATTTTCAATCATCTGGATAGACTGTGAGTTTGTTTACAACCTGTCTGATGGTCTGACTGCTTGTGTTTCTTGACCTGTCTGTCTTCTCAGAGATCTCAGCGATTAAGACCTCAGCATCCTTCAAATCAACTAGGTCATCCAACGATGTCTGATGGCCAAAGTGTTTAGCTGTTCCAAACAGCCACTGTGTCTTTTTGTTTTTGTACTCTCAACTTGATGAATCATACATATGGAGATAACACCACACACTTTTGGACAATCTCTTGAAGGCATTCATGGTGTGGTGTGAAGACTGAAAAAGAAACCCTGAGAGAGGCATTCATGAGCACCCCCCCTGATCCCAGTGTCAGGAACAGGTTTCAGACTCTGTTAGATGATCTGACAAGCCCCTTGTTTGAGGCCTTTTCTTTGATGAATACAGATTTATCATAAACAATTGGAATGAAGGAAAAAAATGGATTATGAAAATGAGACCCAAGTTGTGATAAACTGAAGTTATCCTTTAATGGTCCTTCAGGGTTTAAACACAGCATCAATGCCTTCAACTTTAGACGGGCTTTGCACTTGGAAGAACATTTGTAGAGAACCTGACACCACACCAACACACACTTAAAACAACTTTATACAATTCATTCTTTCTTTATATCAAGCATGACACCATGCAATTTTTTCTCAAACCTTTGTTAAAGCACACATCCAGTCTATCCAGGTAATTGCAGGGTACAGCCAGTGCGCCAATCTGTCACTCTGTGCACCTGTTGACATTACAAATTAGTTCCAATAATTGAGTGTGTTGACAGACAGTACGGTCAAATATGTAAATCTGTAATGGCTAACATCATGAGAGGCTATCAATCCAAAAATATGATTTTGGAGGAGGCAGGTATGTACTTGCTAGGGCAATTCCCACTTAGCTGTATCTTACTGAGTATATCTATTGAGACAAGACTGGACTGGTTTACAATCTAAATCTAATCTAGTTTTTATTGTTCCTTGACTGTAATGTTGTTCTCTTCACTGTGCAGAATGATGTATGTGCAGCTGAAGGAGGAAAGTTTCTCTGTGCTCACCTTAAATCTGAGTTTAACACGTTCTCAATCGAGCTGGAGTTGTGACATCACAACTAGCTTGGAGCCAATCATGGTCCAGTATGCAACTAATACAAGTATGATGTGGAAACGTGAAGCCTCCAGTACACATACACTGAGAATGGACTTTACAGTGAAGTAGGAGACATCTTTTGTCCAGCTTTTGAAATTATATAAAAATATTTGGATGTTCATAGATTCTAGATTTTTCAGTGAGGAAGAGGGAGGAGATGTCATCTTATGAATTTTTGATTCAAGTTAATTGTGGAAAACAATATCAGACACAAATTATTATTCCCAGTGGATATATTTATATTTCTTAAAACATGCCTGGGGGAACTGTCGTGGAAAGTTTTTTAGAGCAGACAAGTTCATTTAAAAATCTTTATAAATAGTTGATTCCAGAGTGTGGGCAGCAAATCCATCAGTCAGTGGATCTGATCTGTCCCATGCTTGAAAAATGCAAATGAAAAACATACAACACACTTGAGACACAAACAATGTAAGGTTTAAGACATGTTAGATTCAGCTTGAATATTATTATTCATGTCCAAATACAAAGATCACTTAATATCAAAAATCTGTTCTTCTTAAAGACGCTCTCTTTAAGAAGATATAAGAACAATAATGGTATAAGACAGTCAACATAAATATTACATGTACGTATGTTTTTTTTATCAGTAAATTAGAGAAAATACATCCCATCCCAAAATATTTTATCAGACAGAAACCATTCAATATAATATTTTATGTTTGTATGTTTGTTGTTATATGTATGTTTCTTTTATGTGCAGTAGACCTACGTGCTTTTAGATAACTATATTTAACATCTTTATTAATTGTATTAGATCTTCCATCTGCTGATTATGTGTGTTTTTTCATTGTCATCTGATTGTAACTGTCGTGTTGTATGGTTGATCCTCCTTATTTGTTCATTACGTAAAATCAGTTTGGGGCTGAGTCTCTGTGTACAGGGAGTAAGGTTTGGGCTCCTCTAAAGGTCATGTGTTAGCAGCCAGGCCCATCAGCCTTGTTGTACCATGATCTAAATCTCAGTCTAATGATGACACAAGCCAGATGAGCACAGGTGCCTCAGAGCACCTCTGAGGCTTGCACAGAGAAACACCCAGCCAGGACTCACTTCCACATGGAAATCATATACCACTCCATCATGGTGTGACAACTGGCCAAAACACACAGACTCAGCCACTCAAATGCAGGCATACATTTCCATGTAAAATTGAACACTTTCAACATGTGGAGTACAGCTTTCCACTCTGGCTGAAAGAGCACAAACAACAAACATCACATGTCCACTGTTTGCTGTTCATGTCTCAATTAAAGGATCAGATTAACACAGTGTGAAAAAGTAACTGGGAGTGACAGAGTAGACAGTGCAGTCCTGCTGTGTGGGGAGAGTATGTGTTCAGTATGTATTCAGTTATAGGATGGATGTAGGTGACTCCCAGCACACATGGGCGATTACTGAGCCATGAATCATTGTGTTTGGAGAGGGAGAAGACAGGAGAGACAAGATGGAGATGAAAGTGGATGAGTTATTGGAGACATGAGATGAAGCACAGTGGAGGAAATAGAGGAAAAAGACAAACATTCAGCTGAGAGCAGAGTTCCAGAGCTGGAGAGCTGCTGCTTTTCATCTGGTGAACAACTGTTAAAGCATGTTGAAGCATGCTATCATTATCAAAGTGATAGCAGAGGCAGAGCGCTGGCCGCAGCAGTGACTTCTAGATGATATGAACAAGTTCTGTTAATGAAAACCGTGACATACAGACCAGGACTTTCTCTGTGCTCAGTCAGCATCAGGCCCTTGACACAGTTACAACATTGCCACTGCTGGAAAAGACAGACAGACAAAACGGGGAAGGTAATAATTATTCATCTGCATTTCTGGTTACAGATTTAAATCTTGAAGATGAGTTTTTGCTTTGTTCAGGCAAAGGTTTAAAATGAAAATGTGACAACATGTGATCAGCATCAGTACATTGCTCTGGTGAGTGATGGTGGTACGACTACCTAGCTTCACACGGTCTGCTGACTCCCTTGGTGCATTCAAGAAACGCCTGAAAACTCAGCTCTTCCATGAACACCTCAACACTTGAGCCCTATTTAATCTTTTAGGACTTTGGTGATTGTTGCACTATTCTCTTGTTGTTTATAGTATTTCTTATGCACTTGTCTACTTCCGGTCATTCTTTCAAACCTTCTGTCTAGCATTCTTTATTATTGCACTTGTACCTGGTCAGCTACTTGAGAATTTGTACCACAGCTCTTTCTGAGTTACTGTCCTCTAATGCTTGATTGTTTTGCCTCGCTTGTAAGTCGCTTTGGATAAAAGCATCTGCCAAATGACAAAATGTAATGTAAAATCTAAATGTAATAAAACAGAATGAAAAGCCATTAAGAGCCCCCAAAGGCCATTGAAAACATCTAAGCCTTGGGTTTTTCCTAAAAAATGTCAAGGGAGGGGGAACACTTAACTGAAACTAAAAGACTATTCCCAATCTTTGGGGCAGCCATTGCAAAGGCATGCTCTCCCTTACCCACTAGCCTCGATCATGGAACAGTTAAAAGCAATTGATCTGAGGATCTAAGAGGCCTAGAGTTGGAGTGGGGGCAGAGAAGCTCAGAAATGTACTGAGGTGCTAACCCATATTTAGATTTAAAAACAAATAAAAGAACCTTGAACTCAGTTATGTATTTGACAGGTAGCCAGTGCAAGGATGCTAGTATGGGTGTAATGCTGTCTCTCTTTCTGGTACCAGTTAGGAGTCTCACTGCAGCATTCTGCACCAGCTGCATGCGAGACAGAGAAGACACAGAAGACTGGCCAACACCCAAGAACAGTGAAGACATAACCTAAAGGGAGCATATACAAGGCAAATAAAATGGGCCCTAAAATGGAACCTCAACATACTCCACAAGTGATGGAGGCAGATGAGGAGAAGAGGCTCCCAATTTTACAGAGAAAGTCCTGTCTGTTAGGTAGACTTCCGTTTTACACAAATCATGTCAAAGGTTTGTCTCTGAACTCAACTGAAAGTAAACACAGTTTATTTGCTTATCCAGCAAGTTGCCCCAGAAGTAGATTCCTATACAGTCAGCTACATTACACCGGCTAATTCTGGGTGCTGTGTTGACTGTAGATTTATCAGATCTCTACAAGGAAGAGAGTGTCACAATGACCCATAGTCAGAATGGCCAAAAGTCAGACTAAGACCCAGATTGAAAAATATCAGAATTTTCCTGCAATTTAATTTTAGGACAAAATTAAAAATCTAAGCTAATTAATAGTCAAAAAAAAACAATGATCCAAATAAACCAATATACAAAATAAAAGTCCTTATTCGTCAGAAAAACTAGCCAGTCCTTGTATCACTAAACAGTAAAGCAAAAGTTTTAAAAAATGAAAAAAAAACATAAGGCAACTGTTTTCACACCAAACTTGCTTCAGAATGTCTTTAAAGTGACTTTTTTTCCTAGCACATAGAATTTTTATTTAAGTTGTCTTGTGATATACAGAAGCTACTTGGAATTAGTTACTGACATAGGCCTACTCTGTTGGAGATACACACACACTTGTCTAGAATTTATTTGGCCTAGCTTAGCAGGCTAAGAAACTGCAGATAGAAAAGGTTAGCCTTGGTCAACAGTTAAATGTGCCCATATGGATCTATCTCTGTGCCAGACTATACACCCATTACAAAAGAAACAGCAGTATGAGGGTCCATTAGGTCCAATATACATTCAAAAGCCGCCAGGATTTTGGTTATTATTATCTTCATCAGTTGCTTAATACAACAGTGTTGGAGAGTTCTGTGAACATATGACAGTGGTTTCTCCAGTCTGATAACAGCCAATCATCTGAGCGATGTCAGCCCACTGATGGCTTTTACTGAAATGTTTGACTGTGCGGCTGCTTGTTACGGTAAGGCAAGCTGAATGTATAACTGGGTCAAAAAGTGATGCCTGAATCATCTCTGCTGCAGAATGGATAAGACAATACTGGGAATGCATGCTGAAATCACTCTGAGGCCTCAGCTGTCATCATAAAATCATATTACTCACTGTGGGCACTGATATGTGAAACACTGTCACTGGTAATATGAATCAGTGAGTACTTTGTGGATTCAGTTGCTATATGATGGCATAGAGCTTGGTAAAAGACTTCTGAAGCTACACACAGTATCACCAACCAACTGAATTTGGAATTTAAAACCACAGAACAAGGAGTAAAAAGGTCAGTGCATCCAGTCAGTCGTTCTGTCATACTGATTACCACACATCAGAAGTATTCGAATGCACATGCTTTACTAATACACTCACATATACTTGTACAGTATCATCCTGGAAAACAATGCTGCTCTGCATAATGCTCCTTATGCTCACTCAGCATGGTCAGTGTATTTAGTCTTTCTCATTACATCCATGTTCTCAAAGTTATTAAACTGCAATCTACTGCACCCTACTACCTCATTATGAAACCATTCCACTGAACTGAAACAATGACATTAAAACCACAGATACAATTCACTCTATAGATTATAACATTCATCAAAAACTTGACCTTCATAGATCAATAATAATCACTAAAAATTGATCAATTCCTTACCACCAAGACAACCGACCCATGCAGACAGTTTCACTTTTAATTGTCCAGGTTTGTGTCTATATGTGAAGTGTGAATGTTGCATTTTGCTCCTGAATTTGATGTCTCACATTTCACATGTGAAAATCACTTGTGTCTAAACCATGTGAATTTATCATATGATGCAATGTCATAAAACCACATTTGTATATGTAAATCTTTGAAGAGGTCAAAACTCCAGCAACATTTGCAGTATAAAAAACAACTTTACTGTGAGACCAACACATTTCGACTTGTGGCCTCCATCACACCCTGATACAAAAGTATTGCTGGATATATGACTTCTTCAGACTATTTCACTTCTCCATGCACCTTGAAAGTAATTGTGCCAAAAGTTCCTACACAAAGTAAATCTTTCACAATATGTTAAACATGGTTCAGATATGATATATATGATTTATTTGGGAGTTTGAGGTGCTCACAGCTTTAAAAATTACATTTAAATTATAATCCACAGACCTCAATGGAAATAATTTTACTACTTTGTACTGAAAAAATAGTTGCTATGGAAACTGTGTCCAGGTGAATTTGGGTGAACTGATCCTTTAAAAAGTCAGTATCTTCTTGTTTTGTTTCACTGATTGATCAGTGATGATGATTTATGATGATGTGTAATATTAACTTGCATACAGTGTGGTTTGAATGTCTGCAAAAGAAGTAGACTCTTGTAAATACTAAATGTGTGTACAGAGACACACCAAATCACCAACGGCTGCCAGGCCTATGAAAACATTGGGCAACTATCAAAGCCATTCAGCCTTTAATTGGCATTTGACATCTGTGTTCACCAGAGGGCAAATGACTGTAAAAGTACAGTATGTTATACAACACACCCCTGTTCTTACTGTGTATCAGCTGCCAATTGCCTGTGCATCTGCCATTATTAACCAAGGAGAAGCTCCAACACAGGCAAACAGGTAGTGCAAAGTGCTATAGAAATGTATGACATCTGTTCTTTCTCTTCAATTGGTTATTAAAGTATTTAGTGAAGCTGTTCACACACTGCAGAATATGCTGCATGTCAGCAGGATGGTAGATTTAGGTTTAGTTTTGAAAGGGAGAGACAGATAAAGTGAGGACACTCTGAGAGATTTGCAGGTCAGATGAGGTAAAAGCTTTCTTTCCTGCAGGTTTATTTCCATGGCATGTGAACTGGAAAGATGATTGTTGAGTCAGAAACACCTTGTATGATAAGTGGGTACTTACTTTCTCTACCTGTGTCAACATTTAAATGCAGCATACCCTTATATAATTTTGTGTTTCTCTAACTTACCATAAATAAAGAGGTCAGTGGGGGCCCCCAATTCCTTTTTGACCTGGGGCCACCAAGCAGGTTAATCCGGTCATGGGGGAGAAAATCAGAACAGCTTAAAGCAGCACAAACAAACTGGACAGTAACAGGGGTCATTCTGCAAAATGAGTATATTTTGCTTTACTTAGGTAACACTTTCAGTGCATGAATTATACTTGTTTTATTTATCAAATCACAAAAAAGGATAATGCAATGTCAGTTGTCATTTTTTCAAGTTTACTGAGTACCAGCTTCTAATTTGTTTCAGCAACATTCTGATATAGTTTGATATTTTTTGCCACTGGAGCAGTTGAGGCTACCTCCCTTTATCGCTTGTGGGCACAGTAAAAGAAAGGAGAATATCTGTCATTTATGTTCAGATTGGAATCAGTAACTTTCTGTTTACAAGCTCCATGCTGCCATACATTAAGATTACACATTAATGAATAATGGATTGGAGGGGGGATGCATTGATCTTGCTCTCCTTGTTGATACCAGTGTGAATACCACAGTGAATACCAGTGTGAGAGCCGCCTTATTAATACCTGAATGTCCTCACTGTGCGGTGTGAAGTGGGGGGAGAAAAGCTGAGATTCAGCTGGCTCCTGGTGGCTGAAGCCTGCAGCAGAAAATACACCCTGCGCTGCTCGTTTAGCCGCGGAGGAACGGAGAAATGGGGAGGTTTTACGGAGAAACTGTCCCTAACTTTGGAGTCCACCGTGAGCGGAGGCACGCATAGGCTCTCAGTAGGCTACCTCTTCGTGTTCTGACAGAAACAGAATTCCTGTCTGACAAAGAGACAAAAAAGATGTTTCACATTTAAGGGACATCGTTTGTACACACCAACAAGATTGTTTGTTGTCATGTGCTCAACTACATAGTAAATAAATAATAATAGTTGTCGGAAATAATGCCGCATTATTGTGTGCGTAAAAGCGCACCGTACCCAAATGCGTAATACGCATGGCACCTGCAGCATCTCTCTTCCTCTTTGTGTAAAGCCTGTGTGCCTTTTAGTATCGTTTTCGTTGCTCTTTTTCTACACCGTGTTAATTGCTTATTATGTCTTAGTGGTGCTGGTTTAGGGGCGGTCTCTCCCTCTCTACCCTGCCAGTTGTTGGATAGGTTTGGCGGAGGGGCGTGTCTCCTTTTCCCAGAGAAGTTTAAGTAGCTGCTCGCGGCGCAGCAGAGAGAGCATTCCGCACCAGTCCTCTGTTTCTCTCACAAGCTCTCTGTCTCTGACTCGCAGGGAAGCTCGGACTTTTATACCGAGGCTAAATTTAAGGGGGGTAGCCGGTGCGCAGCGTCCTCATCCTGGGCGCGCTTCCTTTCTCCAGCCTCGCAGTGGTCCGATTTGTGCAGCGAACAATATTTATAAGAAAAGCAGCTCCTTCCAGGCGCACAGCTACATGAGTGAAGAGCAACAGCTCATCGGACGGCAGAAGAAGCGACGCGCTCTGTAGCTTTCTCTGGAGACTCAGTGGACTCTAGTGATTTACTTTAAAACTGAGAAAGTGTATTTTCTCAATATTTAGGGAAGTTTTTTTCTTCTTTTTATAACGCATGGAAATGGCCTTGAGTGGGACCATTTTACCATCAATCTCTACATTTGCCAACCATAAGGAGAAATGTTGGGAAGATGTAAGTAGCACTGTTTTGCCCTTGTTTTGTACATAGATAGAGTGGGATGTTTTGACTTTGACTATCACATAATTTCATGCGTTTTGCTGGTATCAGTCTGTCATATCAGAACTTATGCTGAGTGTCTGCTGGAAATGTTTTACAAACTTTGAAATCTGGGAGTTTGTAAAATTGTGGTAAAATTGTGTTGTTTACTGTTTCAAATAGTTTCAGTGGCTTGGTAATATTCAGAGTTATTTGAAAGGGCTGTGAAAAAAAATCTAGGTTTTAAATTTTAAAGCAAACTAATTCTCCTTTTTCACCCGCTCTCCAGAGGTGGAAGGGCAACATGAACAGCGTTGTCCCCGACATTGACAGCAGCTGCCTGGGCAGAAAAGACGACGAGGACTTGGATAAGTTCTTGGACCTTGAGTTTATTCTCGCTAACACCACCGGCTCCGACAGTGCGCCAGCTTCCGGGACAGGGACAGAGTCCTACCGGCCCCAGGAGTCCGGGGCGCCCGTGTATCACCAGCAGCAACAGCAGCCGGCCAATTACACCTCTGTCCCAGACATGAACAGCCCTCCGCCGCCCTACAACAGTCTGATGGCGGAGCTCCTTCGCTCCGACATGGATACCAGCTTCCTCCCCGGGAACAGCCCCAACATCCAAGGCAGATTCCTGATCAGCTCCTCGCCTTTTCAGACCACTCAGGATTTATTCCCCGAGCATCCGAGCATTAAAGTGGAGCCCGCCTCCATGGACACGTACGGACCTGTCATGGGTCTGGTGCCTCAGAGCTGCACCAAAATCAAGCATGAGGGGAACGTCTCCTGTATGATGTCATACGAGCAGCAGCCGCGGCTGGCCAACTCCCCGCAGGCCGCGGTAGGCAGCATGACGCCGCCGCTCAGCCCGGACGACCTGATGAGCTCCGAGTGCCACCAGCCCCAGATGTGCAACTCCACCTCGTTGACGTTCCCGCAGAGCTTCCACCACCACCGCAGCGCGCCCGGGGGATTTCCTCACCCGCACCACGGGATTCAGCTCCCTTTCCCCGGGGCGCACCATCATCATCAGTTCCCTGGCATGTTTGGAGACGACGCGGCCATGGGTATGCAGCAGCAGCCGGCGGCCGGCCAGCGGGTCCTGCTGACCCCGCCGTCTTCCCCGCTGGAAATGATGGACACCAAGCCAAAGAGGGGTCGCCGGTCCTGGCCGAGGAAACGCACAGCGACACACACCTGCACTTTCGCCGGCTGTGGAAAGACGTACACCAAGAGCTCCCACCTGAAGGCGCACCTCAGGACGCACACAGGTAAGTTCTACACATGAATGTGGTGCACCTGTATTTATTTATCATCTCCTCATGACCTGGCTTCAAACTATGACACCACTCACGGTTGTGTTTTTTTTTTTTTTTTTGCCTTACAGGAGAGAAACCATACCACTGCAGCTGGGAAGGTTGCGGCTGGAAGTTCGCTCGTTCCGATGAGCTTACGCGTCACTTCCGGAAGCACACCGGACACCGGCCGTTCCAGTGCCACCTATGTGAACGGGCTTTCTCCCGGTCTGACCACCTGGCCCTGCACATGAAAAGGCACATGTGAGGAAAGTCCCGAGGGACAAAAAGACAGAAGACAAGGACTTCTATGCACCGCATCAGCCTGATAAAAGAACTATAATAATCCTATGATCAGCTATAGAAGAATGCTATGCAAATATATCACAGCCATAAATGCCTATAGGAGTATTAATAGTGGTACCACTGCAGGCTCAACCGTAGCACAGTATGATGAGGCCACTATTGACTACACTGTAATACCTACAGGTATATTATGGGGATATTATAGTGATTTTTTCATTGGGGCAAAACGAGCATCAACATGAGATGCCCTTTTATATTTTGTAAAAGAAATTATTTAATGTTATTTTCTGAAAAGAGAGAAATGACAAACAAACATGACCACAAACAACGAGCAAAAACACAACAAATATGACAGAAACAGATGAATTCTGTTCAGACTAAAACCTTTTTAAAAACTATGTAGCTGGTACTACTTTTTGTATGGAATGCTGTTTATATAGACAACAAAAATAAAAGGAACATTCCACTCAACATGTCAGGCACATGCTACTGAAGCAACTGGAAGCAGACAATCCTTTGAAGAGCAATGATTTTTTTGTATTTTCACCATTAGTGCCTTTTATAACATTTTATTACACATCTTATGAGTGCCATATTCTCCACTGGCTAGAGACAATCAAAGTTTGATTCTATGTGTTATATTTTAAGTGTAAACAGCAAGTGAAATAAGCTTTGAGACAATGTTTTTTTCTAAAACTGCCTTTCATTCTGTCCTCTTTAAAGGCTTGAATTGAATATTGTGTCTGTGAGTCTGTCTGTCATCATTTGAAGTCATGGTCTTACAGTAGGAAGTCTCACAGAAGTGCATGCCATCTCAACACCACTTGATTGACAAAGGGCTACACAGTCTTTGGCAATAAGACTTGTTTGTTTGTGTCTTGAAGAAATGTACTACCTTGTAAATAGAAACTTTTTTATATAATGTAAATAGTTTATTTTAATGTACATATTAAACTAAGTGAACAACGTGATTTCTGAGTCCTGAGTGTAATTGTCAAAGATCTGGAGAGAGAATGGAAAACATATAACATGGTATGGTACTATTCATCTTAATTTATCCTGAAGGTCATGGTTTAAAAGCAGCATTCCAGATTTGGCTTGTGACCCTCTAAAACAGTGGTTCCCAACCTTGAGATCGGGAGCCCTAAAGAGGTCACAAGACAAATCTGAGGGGTCGGAAGATGATTAATAACATGCAATAGCTAAAAAGAAGATGCAAAATTCTTCTTATTTCTTCTGACATTCCTGAAAGCTTTTTTTCTGAAATACTGGAGAATTTTTACTTCACGACTAAAAGCTATTAAAATGAAACAACCTGAGGAGGGAAAATTAATACAGACATATGCAACCTGTAACAGGTGGCTGTGAGTAAGTATTGATTTGCTTTAAGGTATCAAGCCGAAAAGGTTGGGAACTTCGGCTCTATGTTACCCGCCAATGGGATCCTGACACCCAGGTTGGAAACCACTGGTTCAGATGGTTAGGGAATTTTACTTCAAATTCCAAAGATACCAAAAATGTCAGGGGAAATGTATGTAAAATGATTGTAGAATATTTGTAATTTCATCCTGAAGTTCATGGTTCAGAGGTTTAGCATCAGGTGAGTCATCCTCAGAAGCTGGTCCCATCCAGGCCAGAACCCTGCAGCGTCAGACCGATGCTTCCCAGCTGGGACACAGCAGCTGCCAGAACACTGTGGCAGTTGCCCATAAATACAAACATTACATTGACATAATTACAGAGGTTGGATATAGATGGAGGCTGCATAGGGGCATAGGAGCAAACCACCAGGGAAAAAAAGAAGAGAGAAAAACCTGCATGTATGGCAGGTGCTTTCAGGCTCTTTGCAGGGATGGATGGTGGGAAATAGACTTTTATTTCTCTTTTATTCTAAAGAGAAGACATAGAATTTGGATTCCTGTGAGCCTAGAAGGCAGGTGTTTAGATGACAAAGATAAGGTCATGGCTGTGGGTTGAATCACTATTGTGTTACATCAGTAATCAGTCATAAAGAGCTACAATATGGCAATTTATTTATGTGAAAATGTGACATCATGGTCCAATGAAGCATGGCAGAGATGAGTGAGGGGGAAGATAGAAAGAGTTTGATCAGCTAACTGCACTGCAGCACAGTAAAGCTCTCTGTTACCTCTGAATGAAGCTGTCAGGTAAAGATAATGATGTGGGCTACTTTGTAAGAATATGTGAAAACATAGAGGGAAGGGGAAAGTACTCTTTTGTCAGATCATCTCACAGCGTCTGAAACCACCTTTCCCAAGGTGTCCGGCTATTTTAGTTGCTTTCCCAGTCAGCCAGTCTGACATCCATAGCCACCTTATGCAGTGATGGGCCAGGTGTGTGGAAGTAGGCCTCTTTTTTCATTCTTCACACAATTATTTATGTCACTTTTTTGTGTACCAACAAACGCACACAAGGAGAGACTATCTGAAAACGTGCATCTCTGTGATGGCTGGCTTTCTGCCCAAACTTCGAATATGGCTGATCAGAGCAAATAAGAGTTTTGCCTTTAGACATGGTCTGATGGACTGCTCATTTTCAGGCATACTGAGGCCGTAAAGGTGCTGAGGGGTAACGGTAAAAAAGTGAAAGCTCTACCTACTGTTACGTTGTTTTAGCCTGGTTTTAACAGGATTTGCCTGATATTTTAGGTTAAACCTGCTGATAGCACTGTGGCTTAAAATTATACATCTGGTTTCATACAACTTGGGTCCTATTTTTGTAGTTTTAGCCATTATTTCTCTGTTAATACCTGCATTCTACTCACCAAGTTAGCAGCTGAGGTCACTAAAAAGGAATTCCAATGAGTCAACAAAAAGGAGCAGTCAGACTATCAGACAGGTTGGAAACAAAGCTCCAGGTTTGACAAACCTATTTGGAAGAGAAAATAAAGGTGAACAGTAAAATTATTACCCAAACTGTCTGTTTAAAATCAGTCACATTATCATTCAACCATAACATAAATATAAATGGTCAAAATTATTGTTGTAATGAACCGCAATTATTCTTTAACTGTATATTTGACCTTTTCCAGGTAGCAGACAAGTATCCGAAGTAGTTTATTTGTACTGACTTACAAACAGAGATCATAGCTTCTCATGAAACTCTTCACAGCCTCTCCATTTCACACTTGCACTGGTGCAGCCGTCAAAGGCATGTGTCTATTTTTGGTTGTGCAAGGCCACACATCTTGGTGTCATCTCCAGGATGGCCCCATGCCAGCCCTGAGAAAAGAGGAACACCCATATCTATCATTAGTACATTTACTCAAGCGAAAAATCAAACATTTTCATTTCACTTTTTCAGCTGGGTACAGGAGGGTGGCTCCTGCTGCAGAGCGTGGGAAGCTCTGACCTGAGGGGGGTCAGATGGTTTACATGTTGGTTTCTGCGTTCTCTCAGATGTGCAGCCGTGTATGTGTGAGTCAAACAACTCCAGAGGATTCAGGCAGGTCAGAGGACAGCTCATTAAGACTCCTGTCTGTCTTCTGGAGTGACCTCCTGTTGTGTGCCCAAGCATCCTTTAAACCCACAAACATTTCTTTTCAATTCTAGTGGAGATCCTGAAGTTTCTAAAGATACCATACTGTATCTGTCAGGCTGCATTTTGGGAGAATTTCTATCAAATGATGAACAAGACATCTCCTTAGAATATGTTCATGTGGTTGGGGTGCAGCTGTTAATCAGTGAAGTTTTGGAACAAGCAGATACGGATATGTATATGGAATTATCTCTCTCACTGTAAAGGTTCAGTTCATCCAGATGACAAAAAAAAAAAAAAAAAAATCTCTCACTTTGAGTGCTATCTATCCATGCAGATAGTTTCAGTTTTATTTGTTCAGGTTTTGAGATATCTGTCTCTGAGGTTTCTGCCTCAACTCCAATACAATGTGAGGTGAATGAAATTCCTTTTGTTTCATTTTAGAAATACAGAGGTCATGAGTTAATTTCCATCACAGCTCCACCCACCTGAGACATTTTTTAAAAAGAGACAAAACAACTTGCATTATATTCTCAGTGTTATTTCAAAGACTTCTCTGCAATGAAAGACGTGTATTCTGGCAGAAAATACCAGATCTTTTTTATTTTGATTCCATTTAAAATTAATTTGTCTAAAAACAGTGAATTCACCCTTGTGTCATTAAACCCAACCCCCACCACCCTCCCGAAGTCACGGAAATATTATCAACATGCGGTCCTGAATAGAAGCCATGATCCTGCTTACAGCACTGAAAAATAAAAAAATCACCAGTAGCATCTCAGCATCAGTCATTTGGTAGCGCCAAGGAAAACTATTGACAGTGTGTTCTGCAGAGTAACAGGGACACTGTTTCTGGAAGGACACATTGCTGTATTTTGTAAATGTAAATTTTCAACACTGTGAGCATCACAAACAAAGAAAAGGTGGTTAAGAACATTTTTTTGGAGTGGAGAGCTTCAGCAGTACTAAAAGGTAGACAGCAGACAGAATATGGGAGCTTGATTAAATCCCACATGTGATCTAGTTCACATGTGGGATTTAGATCCTTAGTTCACCAGTGAGCAGGTGAAGCAGACTAAAGTTAAAAGAAATCCTCCAACTTAATCTCTGTCTCTGTTGGTGTGTCTTGTTGTTTTATGTGTGCAGGAGAGCATTCATACAGCTGTTGACTCCTTCCCCTCTGGCATCACTGTGATTTCACATAACCTGGCCCACTGCGTCGCTGTTCTCCAGCTCAGTTCACATGACTGAGGTACAAAACAGGTTGAGAGGCTTTTACTTGATTACCTGATCACACATGAACTGTTGTACATACACATGTCCAGTAAAGGGCTGCTCTGCCACTCAGCTGCAGAGCTGTTTCACACACACACATCATAAACCTGAGGGATGAAACTCAAACATGGGACATAGCCACACTGAAGTGTTCTGCCTATTCCAATGCAAGAGGCGACTTTTCTCACTGATTCTCCCTCCTGTCTTGCTGTCCAAGGCTAATACCTTCAGTCCAGAGTCAGGAAGAGGCTGTAAACATGCTCACAGGCTCTTGTGCAACAGTATATCTCAGAGGAACTTCACATCCAGAGTATTTAACAGCTTATTCAGCCTGTCAGTTAGGTCAAAAGCCACTGAGGTAGAAATTAGACTTTACCACAAAATTTGCATTTGGAACCAAAACCTGTGATATTTTTCAAGGCTTTTAAAGGCAGCCTGATCTCCCTTTGGTCATAAGTTTGAGATGATATCTGGCTTATTTTAGTGAGCATAGACTAAAACAGACTCAGTGATACTGCAATCTCGGAACCCATTGGCTATCTGTCTGATAACGATATAGCCTCTGGGGGGCAACAGCCAATATTTTGGGGCCTCCGGTGTAGCCAGCAGATATCTGGATAACGGATATCCGGGCCATGCACTGGTCTTTGTTTACAGTCTGATTAGCAACTTGAGACGGTCCAGACAACATTTTGGCTAATCTCTATCAACAGATATACATATGAATGCAGATCATTTTTTAAAAAGTTAATAAAAAGCTAAATCATCATCAGACGATAGCTGATGGGTTCCAAGATTGCATTTTGGCCAATGTGTTCCGCCTCTTTTGCTCTCCACATGGACTATTTATCTGCATGCAACCAAAGCCAGCGCAAACGTGATTGGTCAATACTACTCAGACTACAAACGGACTACAAACAGAAACCAGAATGCAAAATCTTGTCCCGTTGCCTACAGAAAATGAGGTTCTTGCTAAATATTACCAGAGAAGTCAGAGTAGAGATAATATTCACTGGATGAAGTAAAACATTTTTCTGGTAAATTTCAGCCTAGCAGTGAACTTTATTAGCTGTTTGGGGAAACATCAGCCTAAACTGGAAAAATCTTATTTAAATGGATACCCAGAGCCACAGGTGCCCAGCACTGTCTGAGGAAAATTGGGAATTCTATTTATGGGAAGAGGATGCCATCTACTGGGACAGCAGCACCACTGTGAACAGCAGGAAAAAACATCTGGAATGTAGTCCCTGAATGCCTCATTATTGCCTCACTGTTACTATATACTATGCAAGAGTTTCTCAGCTGGAAAGTTGGTTTTGTTGGGTTTGCACCTTTTCTACCTTTTTTCATTTCATTCATTCATTTGGAGGTGGGGTGGGAGTTGGTAGTCAGGATGAGAGGGGAGTAAAATGAAGGAGAGGGAACACAGGCAATCTGCTATAAAAGGGGCTGCATTGGTGGGTGCATGTTGCTTCAGGTAGCCTACCAGTGAGACATGAAACATGATCCAGGATGTCCAGTTGCAGTAACAGATCAATGGGTCTGAAGGCTTATCAGACACACACTGCACTGCATAGCAGTTCATGCAACTCTGAGACAGGATTTGTTATGTTAAAAAGTAATAGTTTACTAGTTTTTGGAATGTTTTATTTTGAAGAAATTCACAGAATTAGAGGAACATAGCATTGCAGAAGAATTTGAACACGTTCAACTATGCTGGGGTCCTCTGCATCGGTGTAAACACAGTAGTCTCATTGAAATGAGTGAGGAGACTGCAGTTGTTGATGTGGTGCTGTTGTCTGACTGAACACAGCCTTATACTTTTACATGTAAACATCTCTGCAGATCTAAGCAGAGAAGGGTCACACCATAGGTCACACATGCTTACAGAAGAGCTGATGTTTGTTGAGAAGCCCTGTCCATTAAACAAGCTGATCCAACTTTCTGTTAGAAGGTACATTCGAATGTTACCCCAAATCTGTACAACAGCCAAGTCTCCAGATAACGCCCATGAACATTTGCTTACACACAGACAGAGAAGCATGTTCCAGCCTTGAAAAGTGAGCAGTTAAGCCGGTGTAGACAGCTGAACTGGTTAAAATTGAAGCTTCTGTTCAGTCAGGTGCATATGAGATGGACGACTAAAATAGCTTCTAGAAATAAAGGTGCAAAGCTATCATTTTGTTGACTGTTTGTTTTGACTGAAGATCCTCTGAGGTACCAAACACTGCTGCACAAATGTGCCATTCAATTTGTGTGTCAAAAACTTCCGTAGAGAAGCCAGAAATTAGTTTACTTGGAGTGAGACCAGAACATGTGTAAGAGTACTTTAACTGGTACTTTTAGGTTGCATGCATATGTTACACACACATTTCTACAACTCAACTGTCTGTCCATCCATCCTCCTGTGACTGTCATCCCTCCCTCCAAGCTGATCACATCCACCAGGCTGTGACCACAACTGCTTTCAATCAACTCAAGTCAGAAAAGATTTCCTCCCCCTGCGCGCGCGCGTACATGACTTCAGGTGAATACCCACTGTCTAGTCTGGTTTCAGCTCGGTAACCAAACTGGTTTCTGTCAGCATTCAAATTGCTAGCAGACCTACTGCTTCCAACCAGTATTGGTTCTTCTTGATGCAACACACTGTCTCTCTCTCTCTCTCTCTCTCTCTCACTCTCACACTCTCACAGACACACACACAGACACACACACAGACACACACAGACACATACACAGACACACACACAGACACACACACAGGCATGTGATTGTCATGAAAATGAAGTACAGTAGGTGTGTCTGTGTGTTGAAACAGGTCCCCAAGTAAGGACCTTGCAGATGGAGGTTCACACACACAAGTCACCTTTGGTGTGTGTGTGTGTGTGTATATGAACCAAATTTTTGGTGCAGTTTAGAATTTCAGCAGCGGATTAAATGAGTTTGCAGCCAAGGCTGATTGAACACAGACGGCCTGCCTGGAAGGTTGGAACTCATGTTACAAAAACAGTGATTCTCTGCAAGCAATTGGCTCCAATCTACTCATTTCATGTCTGCGTTAACAGATGGAATCAAACATTTTTGCAGTCAGATATGCATGTATCTCATATCTTAAACAGATCTGGTATTTGGGCAGGTGAGTTCTGTTTGGACAGCCACATCAGATTTTCATAGACTCTGCTGAGAAAAGCAGGACTTAAGTCTACAGCAGCTCTGTGAGACTGTATTCAGACTAATGTCAGCATGCTAACATGCTCACAATGGCAATGCTGATGATTAGTAGATAAAATGTGAGTATAAGTGAAAAGTAACCAGCCTGCTTATGAGAACTACACAATCACATTAACTGAATCATCTTATTCAGAAAAACTGAAAGGCCTTTGACAAACAGGATACATGTGTATTTAATGATGAGGAATTTCACAAAATAAAAGCTTTCTCTGCAGACAAAGATGTTTATCATGTAAGAAGGTTCATTTACTTTAAACCTATACCAACCATAATTGAACATGACCTCATCTCTCTAATTTAATAAAAACTATTGGCTGTAATGTGAATTTCTTCTGAATTTCTAAATCTTCGACATCTTGTTTGAACATTTAGTCCTGGGACCCATACATACATACATACATAAAGAAATTGTGTCACAAAAAACACTAAAAAGAAAGTTTTACTTATTTTATTTATTTGGTCAGCTGTCCAGTTATATTCTCTGCCAGTATCACTCCTTTGTGTGAACAGTTCTTTCTAAGAAATCCCTCTGGAATCAATAAATGTTTAAAAATGTTACAAACTCAACTCTGACTAGAAAAATCAATGGTACCCGTTGCCATGTGCCTGATAGTCATATAATTACAACTGCAACTAAGTTATTTAAATTTTCAATTGTTTTGATTATTTTTCTCTATTTATCAGAATAATTTACCAGAGCCCAACTTCATGTTTTCATATTGCTTGTTTTGGTTGATCAAAGGTCCAAAACCCAAATGTCTTCAACTTATAATTGTATTAAACAGAGAAAAAAAGAAGTTCTTCACATTTGAGTAACTGGAACTTATTTATTCATGTATTCACTTAATCATTTTAGCACTACTAACATTCTATATGCAGTTTCTAGTGAATTTTGTCAAATGAAGCTATTCTTCAGTTTGCTGTGGAGCCTCCTGAGGCCAGAGACCACTGGAGGTCCAAGCACTCTTCAGCACTGCAGCACCTGAGCTCATGTTCAGCTGGGAGCTTGAAAGTGAGGTCACACAAATCCCGGTGGCTGATACTGACAAACTAACAGCCACACACTAAGCTAGCAATTGGCCTGCAGCTGCCATGATTTTCAACTGTATATGTGTGTTTATGTGTGTGCTTCATGGTCCTCGTTTAGTAAGGGATATCCCTGTCTACAAAGCGTGTGTGTGTGTTTTCTTGTTGAAAACAGTGGAGCAGAAAGTGGAGCAGTGCTAATGAGGCTGACAGTGAAAGCACTCAGGTCAGAGGATAGAAGAGAGAAGAGACTATTGTGAGAGCAAACCAACGTTTATCTTCCAATTCTCTCTGACCCACATTCCCAGTTAAAAGCCAATAGGCTTTTCATTTCCTCCTCTCCATTACCATAGGGTAAACACAAACCTAGTGAGGAATTTCCTGTTATTCCATACAGAGACATTTAGCATTCGCTAACATAGCAGATAGCTTGGGTTTCAGCTAATATGTCCAGAAATGGCCGGTGTGTTTGCACAGCATTAATTTCACACTACACAGCTGTATCCTTGAAATGTAGCAGAGTGTAATTCACTGCAGGTCCCCTTAAAGCCCTCTGTAAGGCCTGTTAGCTTCAGTCTGTCAAAGAACAAGCTGTCTGTCTAGCATGTGTTATTACATGCAAGAGGATAATTGCTCATTTAAAGGATAATTCTGTTTTGTTTGTTTGTTTGTTTTTTTACAACTTGGCTTTAATTTTATCTGTAATATAAACATTGTGAATATGACAACATGGCTGCTACTAGGGCTGTAGCTACTGTGTTATTATGGATTTTCTTGGCAAGACCCACCCTGGCTACAGCCCTGGCCACAACAAAGTCTGACAGGCCAACACGAGCAGTCAGACCATCGGACAGGTTATCCAGATGATCTAAACCACTTTTATTTATTTATTTATTTTTACATAGCCCCAGGTTTTCTGTGTGGTGATGTGATTAAACACACATCATTTTTTGTAAAATTGAACTGTCAAAACTAAAATAATGAAAAAAAATTGACACAGGGACTCTCTTGAAGTCAGAGCCTCAAGGTTAGGTAATAAAGTAGGTCCCACATTCCCAGATTTCTGCAATCAATTTGGTGAGCACAAATTTATAAACAACTTCAAACTTAAATATGTCACTTGCAGTGTTAATATAGATATAACAAACATGACCTTCACTAAGAAACTGGGTGTCCTTTACATGTAACTTTACAATGTATTCCACCTGTGCAGGCAGGACACCTGCTGGACTGCTTTGTTGCACAAAACAGGTAGGGGAAAGTGTCCCAGATCAAACATAAGTGGGGGGTGGGGGGGTGGAAGGATCTTACCAAAATAAACAGGTGAACTTTGAGAGGCACTCACCGCTCTACACTGTGAGCAGGAAACAGCTATTACCATGGATGCTGCAGTCACCGTGCTCATATTGTGTTCGTTTTGGACGGTTTCTGCACAGCAAAATGTGTAGTTCAAAGTTTGTAACGTGATATGTTTTAGGTGAGGCCACTAAATAAAAAATACCAACTAACATGGACTACAGTTTCAATAAACAAGTCATGCACGGTCTTAACAAAAAAACAAAACAAAACTAAAACTAAATATTCCTCATCTTGCATTCTTGAATTAGTTCACATTAAGGGATAGGTTCAGAATTTTTCAAGTGTGTCTTAAAACAGCAGTCAGGTGTCCATATGAACAGTGAAAGAGGTTTTCCTCAAAATCCACAGTGTGTCTACACAGCCATTTTGTGCAAAAATGTATTTAAAAGTTGATCTGTATGTCGTTAGCAAACGCAAGACGAGCTGAAAAGGCAAATATAATGATAATTAAATGATAGGTTCAGATTTTTTTAAGCAACAGTCAGGTGTCCATATGAACAGTGAAAGAGGTTTTCCCTTATTCCTCCTGTTCATACTGGCTATTAAAAGATCCTCTTCAAATGTGCTTTCAATGTAAGTGATGGGGCCAAAATCCACAGTGTGTCCACACAGTCATTTAGTGCAAAAATGTATTTAAAAGTTGATGTGAAGCTTATATGAGGCTTCAGCAGTCTGAGTTAGTCATATCAAGTGGATATCTGCCACATTTACAGTCTTTTTAGCATCAAATTCCCTCTTTGTGTTTCCTCAGACAGTGTTTCCCTGTTGAGCTGTGGTGGAAGTATAGTAACAAAAAGAGGGACTTTGGCACTAAAAAGACTGTAACATTGAAAGATATCTACTTGATTTGACTCATTTGGATGCTGAAGATTCATATTAGCTTCAGATAAACTTTGAAATACATTTTTGCACAGGAGGAGGACTGTGGATTTTGTCCCCCATCACTTACATTGTAAGTGTATTATGAAGGGATCTTCTAATGGTCAGTATGAACAGGAGGAATGATTACAGCAAGAAAAAACATGTTTCACTGTTCATTTGGTGTCCTGACTGTTGTTTTAAGATAGACTTGAAAAATTGTGAACTGTGAAGAATTAACTCAACACGTGTGATGTCTCTTTTAGAGTTAGACCACTACTGGTTCAATTGTCTTTTTTTTCCTTGTTTGTGCTGGTATTTATCTTCTTTCTTATATCTTAACACCCGAAGGATATCCTCCTCTCTAGCCATGTGCATTGCCTTATTGCTTTAAACTCGGGTGGGGCGAAATATAATGAGACCAATTGTCATCAGTCAGATTTTCTACTGTATCCTTTAATGGCCACTGTGCAATGTAAATCAACGAGCAGGACTGTTTAACAGCATTTAAATTTTTGCATCAATTTAATGAAATACCTTATGCCACGTTCATGTCATATTGGAGTTGCTGTGACTAATTTCAAACTTGAAAAAATGGGTCAGAATTACAATGGTGAATCTCTTTTTCTTAGAATTCCCATTTGTCTGACTTGGCAAATGACAATATGGAGGTACCTGAAGAATCAAACTAACAAATATGGATGCCTCATGTATGCCATGTTGTTCAGGGTAATTTAATGGATCTCTTAATTATCTCTTAATTATATGCACATCATATGTACATCAGGCTATTAGAAAACAGCATCCATGAAGAGAATAACATCTGCAGACTGACTACACATCATGTTTATTTAGATGACATCCCAATCCCATTATCCGTCCCATATGACATGAACCAGACAGGTAAGTAGCCACGCTAGGTACGTAGCTAGGGGTGGCAATGTCAGTTATCTCGACAACCATTGTATGGATTGCCTTGAATTTTGTTCAGGCATTCATGGTCCCCAGAGGATGAATCCTACTAACTTTGGTGATCCCCTGACTTTTCATCATGTGCCATCATCAGGTCAAAATGTCAATTTGCAAATTAATGACAATCCCATCAGCCTCGGCTGTATTTTGTGTTTAGTGCTAATTAGCAAATAAGACATTAAACTAAGATGGTGACCATGGTTAACAATTACATTACCATTGAGAACATGTAAATAGCTGAAAGCATATATACATATATATGTGTGTCAACTGTCAAGTAAGTTGTCATTGTGTGTGTGTGTGTGTGTGTATATGGTCAGTGGTAGTAGTGTGTCATGTGATGATAGACTCTCAGTGTAAATTGCTCTAAATGTCTTCAGCATCCTTGTGCATAGAATGTACTTGACATTAAAGAACACGTGACCTGAAACAAATCTAGCAGCAGTCCATTCGCATTTAAATTGAAATGTTCATTCCAGTACAGATCATGTAGAGGATCACTGTTCATAACAAACCAGCATCTGTTCTCTCCTCAGCTGTTACTGTAACTGTAGGCAATCATCCAAACCTTAACAAGTTCCTTCACAAGTTTACTTTTTCTTCTTCTTCACTTTTTATAGGACAAATATAACAGACATGATACTATACAGATTGTATACACACCGTAAGCATCTTAATAAAGACAGCTCAGATTTTTTTGCCTACATGGGAGGATGGGCAGTTGAAGGCAAAAAAAGAAAAAAAAGTCATCAAGCCTTTGAGAAAAACAAAATAAAGTGATACAAGAATGAAACAAGTACCCCCCAGAATCAGTTTTGGCTGCTGACTATTAAGCATCAACATGTCTGTAATGACACAATTTAAAGGCTCCCTACCAAAATGAAATAACCACCATTTTGACAGAGAATTAAAACTAAGGAAATATTGAAGTTGTTAATCTAGACATTTTTCATCTGTCATCCTATAAATAATCCTTCTTTAAACTTCTAAAAAAAATAAATAAAAAAATATTGAGAAATTAACACTTTTCTTTTTCCAAAATGGATCAAAAGCATAATGGAATGAAAGGTTTGTAGATTCTGGAGCTAGTGATATGAAATCAAAGCATGAAACATCCTCCACAGTGTAGGGACAGAGGAGAGGGTGTTGTGGGTGCATAAACAATCATATTAAAAACATATGCTACATATCAAAAACATCAGACTGGTTTCACAGGACACACAAAATAACAATAAAAATTAACATAATCTATTGCACAAAGGAGGTATCAGAAGACAAATACAGTATGAATGATGGTACTGGTCTTTAACAGACCACTCTAAGCAGTACACAGCAGACAGGCTGAGGTAAGAGGGAGGTGGAAGTAACGCATTAAGAACAGATTAAAAGGTCACAGTTCACAGCAGGGCTCAAGACTTTTTTTGAACAGACAGAATTGTATCTGTAGCACCTAGTGTTGAAAACTGTCAAGTAAGTTGGCATTTAATTTCTGGTCTGATTCATAAACTTTTTACTTATTCTTTGATCAGATAGTTTGTCATTTAGTTAAAATTATGCCAATTTCATTTAGATAGAGTTCTTGATTAACTTTGATTGATTGACTTTGGCCTCTTTTCTTAAAAGAAAAAGAGGTTTTGAAAAAAGTATCCCTTTGGTATTGGTGCCATATTCAAGTATGGGTATGACAATACCCAGCCCTAGTTGTCAGTGAGAGTGTCTGCATGAACACAGCTTTTCTAAGTAAGCCTACAAGTTCATTCTTGACCTGGGAAAAAGTAGTCACCAAAAAAAAAAAAACTAGACTCAAAGCCCACTTACTGGCTTTTTCCGAAGCATCTGGAAAAAGATAGTAAATGGACCTTGATTGAAGGTTTTTTTTGGTCAAACCTTTTTAATATACAAGGTACTCATTCTGCAACTAGAAGATACAACAGGCAGCATTTAACATATTTTTCTTCTGAAGCCCATGGTTTCCTGGATGTTGCTATTTATACTGTGTGAAAATATCACAGCCCAACTTGTTGATGTATGTAGAAATAACAATGACCACAGATTGCCACAGTTGTGCTCTGGTGTGTACTGTATCTCTTATGATACAAATAAGAGTTGCCCAAATCTCCCCCCAGAGCAAAAGGTACCAGTGCCTGCTAAGACACACACATATGTTCCACATAAGATTTCTGTTCACATTTCACAAAAGGTTTGCTTTTTAAAAATGCAGCTGAGCCATCTGGCTGTGATTAAAACACCACAGACACACTGAGACCAAATTGGACATTCTGAACATTAAAGGACCAGTGTGTAGGATTTAGTGGCATCTAGCGGTGAGGTTGCAGATTGCAAGCAACTGAATACCCTTCCCCTTCCCCTTCCAAGTGTGTAGGAGAACCTACGGTGGCTGCGCAACTCGCGGGAAACACGAAAACCCCTCTCTAGAGCCAGTGTTTGTTTTGTTTGTTCTGGGCTACTGTAGAAACATGGCAGTGCAACATGGCGGGCTCCATGGAAGAGGACCTGCTCCCTATGTAGATATAAAGGGCTCATTCTAAGGTAACAAAAAACAGTGATTGTACACTAATTAAAACATACTTATGAATATTATATTCCATTTCTGCCAAGTCTGTTCTGCTAGATGCCATTAAATTCTACACACTGGACCTTTAAGTCTTCTTGTTTTTGCTGCACAAGGTACCTGTCACATTGCTGCGAAAAAAAGTTCAAGAGGCACTTTAGTAAAATGAAAATTACTTTGTAAGCAATGTTGCAATTCCAACGCTAAAACAAATAAATAACTGGAAACAAGCTAGATGCAACATGTTGTGTTAACAGAAGGCTTAAAACTACAGTAACTAGCTGTTTTAGGAAATTCCTGTGAGTTTTTTTTGACAGGGCAAGGAAGATAGAAAGTATTTTGAGACAAACAAATTGATTTTAGTCTGTTCATGGGATTTGTTGTCAATAAAAAAATATTGAATGACACCAGCTTTATCATGTGAGTGACACTTGCATTAAACTAAAATACCCTTTTAGCAATGTTAACAGTGTTGGCATTCCTTAAAATGGAAACAAGCTATCTTATGAGCTGGTGGCTAGCAGCACTCTTTGGTTTAAACAAAGAAAGCAAACAGATCTAAAGTTCCTCATATACCATTGAAACTTTTTCCCCTCAGTGTGACAGGAACATGGTATTAAGATTCACAATGCCAATATGGGTTTTATGACTCAGAAGTATATGGAAGCTCTTCAGGAGGTGTCAGCCGTGTACAGCTTAGAGGGAGAAGCTCACTATGTACCAGGGACACTTCTCTCCTACATGAACACAGTTTGTAACAGCTACAGCAAAGTAAATATTCATGATATGTAAACAAAAAAAAAATGGCAGGGTGAGGCAGTTCACATATCTATCTGGCAGAATCAGTGGCTACACATCAACTTTAACTTGAGCTTTTCTGTCCAGTTTGGGGGAATTCACATTACAAGGATTTTTTTTAGCATTTTTACCACCAACAACAGAGTTCCACGCAGGTATATCTTGGTAAAAAAAGTATGTTCCATAGTTGAGTCATGTTATTGACCTCCTCAGTACCATCATAGAGTTCAATGTGATGACTGCAAGCAAATGTGTAATCAATGCAAGGTCACCTCATCGCATGCGTCAAGTCAAAGCCTTCTATCTACTATAATAGTAGTTACAAATTATTTTTCATCACAATATTTTTGTCCAATTATAAGATTAAAAAGAACTTTGTTGTCCTGGAGTTCTACCCAAGAAACAGCTTGTTAGCATTTTACAGACCTAGGCACTGTATTACGTCGTATGACTGCTAGTGGTTACATCTGGTCTCAATAATGAACACCAACAATGTCACCAAGCTTTCTGTAATTGAACCAAGTGAAAGACTGTTTTCTCCCCATGATTATCAAGTTACTCTAATAAAAAATGACATGGTATCCCTTAAAGTAACAGTATGTGCTGTGAGTAGAGTCTGACCGCAGGGCATGCACGTGGCAAAACACTGGCTGAAGCATATGATTGGTCACACACAGAATACAGACTTACATATATAAAACACAACGTGATATTTGAAACTACAACAGAGGGGCAAACAGAAAATCTTCAGAAAATAAGTCCAGCAGACTCTGTTCTGGTTTAAAGTCCAGATGAAATCAAACTCCAGAGTCAACTTCAATCTGTTTCATTCAAATATCAGTTGCCAATTCAAGTAAAGGGATAACTCATATAAAAACAGGGTGAGTGGTTAAGTCCATGTTAGAACATCAAACTATGACACATCAGAAATAGCACTTTTTCCACACATTTCCAATTTCCAGCCTAGTGACACCTGATTTCAGCCAATTCCAAACCTTTGCCATCACTCTGCAGCTTGTGCTTTACTGGTCTGTAGAGCACTGGAGTGACTAAAACTGCACTACAAATTATAGCACACAACAACTACAGTAATTCGGATGCTCTTTTAAAACAAAAAATATGTCAAAATAATAATAACCAGCTCACGAAATAAAAATGGTGTTAAAATCATTTCTCTATAAAAAGAAAACAAGGTTAAATGTAGAAAAATTAATTCCCTCATCTTGCCTTTCATTTGTTGGATGTGACGTGACATCACAGCATCAGGATCAAAGTACTGCTGTCGAGAAGAGGCATAGTTAGCTCTGTTTATCTATATACATTGGACAGAGGGAGAGAGAGTACTGCAGGTCATTACAGCAAACTCTACACAGACAATCTCAATCTCACACTCAAGGACAAAGAAAATATATCTGTACAATTTGTTACTGTCACTCCAACGAATATGTTGGCATTACTTTCATTTGTCAGGTACTTGTCACATTACAGGGAACCAGTGGATCTGTATGAACTTTTTTTAACGCAGCTGAGGTGCTTTTTCTTTCTTCCTATAATGTGACAAGTAACAGAGAAATGTTAACATATCCCACTATTGTTGGTTAAAACTTCTGTTTAGCGCAGGAGGAGCCTCTGAGCCAGAGAAGTGTCTCTCCTGTGTCGTTACTTAAACAAGGGAGAGAAAAAAAAAAAGCTGTAGGCAGTGCCCCCCCTCCCTTTTTCTCCCACTCTGTGCATTATGTATATACTACTTAGTAATTAGTATTGGTTTGTAGTTATTTGATTAAGTACAGATTTATTTAGCATTATGCACCATGTAAACACAATATAAACAAGAACAGGTAATGAAGCAAGGAGTATCCTAAGGTTCTTATCATTTCAGTTTACATTGTGCTTCAGTGGTGCATACCATTTTCCCAAACAAATTTGTGATCAATCAAATAACCAAAAACTACACATCTAAGTGCCACACAGTGAATTTGGAGCCTTCAGGCCCCCTGAGGGTCTCTGAGTTGCTGCTTTGTCTGGTTGATAATCCAGCCTTATCTATACTTAAGGTTAAATTCTCCAATCTCATGGTAGACCCTGGTGTGGTATAAAATTAAAAGGAACAATGACATTTTGGGAAGTAGGCTCCATCTTACCCAGTTTCAGATGAGAAGACTGAAATCCGTTGTGCTGTGCTCTGTGTGTTCAGAGTCTGAGTTTGTCCTAGCTTAGCAAATATCAGGAGGAAATAGTTAGCCTCCAGCAAAGGTGAAAAAATTCAACTGATATCAACCTTTTCACTTCTCAATTGAGTATGGGTTAGTGACAATATTTTTAACGAAAACTGAGAGAAATTGTGGATTGAAAAGTCTCAATCCTGAGGAGTGTCAAACCCAGTCCTCTCTGTCTATACCCAAATACTTAACACTTCATTCTATAGCATTTTCTTACCAGCAAAACACCTCAGTGCTGAATACTGACAGTCTACACCATCAGCAGGCTCAATGATTAAACCATGTCAATCCTTTTAATATCAGAAAAAAATCTTTTAAACCTTTTAAGACATACCTTGGCAGTTTGAATTGTAGTGTTATTTTTCTTCACTGCTGCTAGTTACAATGGAAGGAAAAAGAGTCTGTATTTGCTCTTCAGTTACCGATAGCAACAGTTTCACTATCATACCACTATTACCCATTTTCCTCACATTGTGAGTGAAGTTGGAGAAGAAAAACAACACGCTGACATGCAAACTGTCGAGGCTTTTCTGTCAGCAATGGTCAGCTAGTCTGCTCAGTCCAGTGAATGGATCATTACATTACAGGCCAGCCACTATAGTGCATACACAGTGCATCTTGTTTCCATCAAGGCCTCTTGCCTCCTCCTCCTCCTCTCCTTCATCGTCCTTCACTTTTCTGTCTTTTAATGTCAGCAGGGGAGTTGTGTGATGTGTGTGTGATGAGGCCCACAGTTTTGTTTTCTTGTTTTTAAATGCAGGGCTGTCAGACATGCCTGAAGTCCTTTTTTTCTGCTCCATTTGTCAATTGCGTGGGTATGTAAATAGTCAGTGTTCTGTGTGTGTGTGAGAGAGAGAGAGAGTGAGAGAGAGTGTGTGTGTATGTGTGTGGGTGTGTGGTGGTGGGGGTGCCAGAGTTTGTATGAACACTAGGAAGTCCCGTTATGTGCTTTGTGTCTGAATATTTAGATGTCAGTCATGTTTGTCTGCATGTTAGCCTGTCTATGTGCTGCATGTATGAGTGGTTGTGGGGGTGTGTTGGGGGATAGAGGTTCCACGTCATGCGTTGGACATCTCTGCCTTGCTAAGGGCGATGGCCAGCTCCAGGTCTTCCTGCTCCTGCTGTCTGAGCCTCTTCAGCCGCTCACGCTCTGCTCGCTCACTCTCTCGCTTAGCCCACTCCAACTGCTGAGCCTCATTCCCAAACTAGAGAGAGACAGAGAGAGAGAAGCCCTTAAAGACATGAAATATGCAACAATATCTGTTACAGTAATTGCGTTTTGTCATTCAGACAGAGGTCTTTGTCATGCAAATGTTTGTTATGGCTTTGTCCAAATGAAACCACAGGGCAGCACAGTGAGAACAGCAGTGAGTTTCAAAATATTTACATTAAGTAATAAACTTTGGATTTTTGTTAATTGATGTTCACAAAAGGATGGAATACAAAAAAATTTAATAGATCATAAGTGCAAACTTTTAATAAAAATGACAAAATAATCTATTTTCCATTTTCAGCAACACATGATGTAAGACCTATTTATAGTCATTAAGTATTTGGCTAACACTACCTAATTGTCAAATTGTGTAGTGTTCAAACTCTTACCTTGACTTTGTCAGGTCCTGTCAGAGAGGTGGATTACAGAACAGACAAGTTATAAACCAGAAATCCCTGATCTCAGTGGATCTAGGCTAGTTTACAGGACATCACACCACAGCCCACAGACATTTTAAAGGGATACCTGCAGAGTTTCTGTTCAGTCCATTGTGAAACACTGTCTGTACCAATTGTCTTTAGCTACTTTTTAGCATTTTTTTAATGAGATTCAAGTGATTCAACTGGCTTCAACACTACTAGTAGTGTTAATTGGCTTTAATCATGAGTTCTCACAATACTAATAAGCTACTCAAATTCACTTGTTGCCAGTAAGTGCCATAGGTAAAACAAATGGACTGTGGTACAATATCGTCAGTGAATCCCTTCAAATGTAAACAAGTAACAATTAGAACTAAAGGAAAAAGCTGCTTAACATGGACTTCTAGATGTGACATAATGATGATGTGACATGCAGAATGAAAATAATTGGTCTAAGAGTAATTCACAAAGCATTTCAAAAACCAGCTCGACAAAGTCTGACAAAAGTTGGGACTAGTCCAGAGGACTCCTGAGCCACTGGGACTTGCACACAATTAGTGCTGCAACTAATTATTATTTTCATTATCAATTAATCTGTGGATTGCTTTTTCGATTAGTTGTTTTCAAAGTAGTTGCAGATTCATTTTCTGTCTATCGGTAATTGTTGTTGCAACTGTACTACAGGGGCGGCTGTGGCTCAGGAGGTAGAGCGAGTCGTCTACTAATTGGAAGATTGGCGGTTCGATTCCCGGCTCCTCCAGTCCACATGTCGAAGTGTCCTTGGGCAAGATACTGAACCCCAAATTGCTCCTGATGGCTGTGCCATTAGTGAATGAATGTGTGCGAATGGTTAGCTTTCCTCTGATGGGCAGGTTGGGACCTTGTACGGTAGCCCCTGTACCCATTTAGCGTATGAATGTGTGTGAATGGGTGAATTGACTCGTAGTGTTAAATCGCTTTGAGTAGTCGGATGACTAGAAAGGCGCTATACAAGTACAGTCCATTTACCATTTACCATTTACTACACAATCAGTGTGCTGCTGCAGGTAATGCCCTTCGTCTTGTCAGTGTCTTTTAAAAATATGATAATGAACTAAAAGAATATTTTAATGGCAGGTGAGTTAACAAGGATCCAGTCAGATTTAAAAATGGTGCCATATGTAGAATTACTTCATCAAAGGATGAAGGTCTATCTCTATCTACATCTTAAGAGGAAACTCTTAGCAAGGAACATGTAGCACCATCCCAGAGGACTTGGAGTGATAAGATAAGATACTTTGTCAATAGGACCCCAGATGGTGAAGCAGAGTCCTTAGTGACTGTGTCAGGTTATGGAATAAAGATATGTGGAGTAATGCTTCAGAGAGGTGAGAAAAAGCAAAACTAACACTGTAAGACAAAGACAAGCACAGCAAGAACAGAGCAGATATAATGCACTAATCAACTACTGACAACAAAGTAAATGGTGAACAGAGTAGCATACGTACGCACGCACATGCGCACACGCACACACACACACACACACACACACACACACACAGAGCAAGGACTCGCAGGGCAGACAGACTCAACAGCTGAGAGTTGAGTAGTGATACTGCTATGTCTCATGTTAGAACCTTTCAACACTGACATCTTCCAGGTAGGTATCTGATTAGTATTTGAACTGACAAACACCAGTCAGCCAATTAGTTGGTAGCATTACTCTCGGCTAACAAAATAGCACTTATCTACCTAAAAAGTACTTATCTGCCTGACTGAATGTGAAATGCACAGTATTTTGTCATTATGTGTGGGACTGGTGTGAGTCCCCGTGGTTACTTGCTTATGGATTACAACAGGTGTGTGTTTGTTTTCGTTTGTGTGCTTTCAGAGACTCTGCTAGTCTTGACTTTGAGCATCATGCCAACCTACTACTGATATTAGCTCTCCGCCTCTGTGAAAGTACAGGGAAACCCTGACAATCTCATTATAATCTTCCTGCCAAAACAAACAAACCACAAAAAGGGCTGACACCCTTTCCTGAACCATAAGGAGAATACAGTCATAATGCAACTATCCTGTTCTCTGCAGCCTATACAGCTTTAATATCAAACTGCAAGTTCTAATGTGGGTTCAAATATTGTGTCACAGCAGTTCTGGGGATAAGCTGAAGTCAGGTTTCCTTCTCATTAACAATTGTAGTATCGCTCTGATCGTCTGTTACAGTAAAAATGGGCTCATTAAGATGGTTGAATACATTTTTATAAACTACATAAATGGTTGACCTGTAAATACCCTTCACTTGTTTTGGCTGAACTTTATATATATATATATATATATATATAATCTGATATAATCTGTCATTGTTCTCACAACAATGGGAGCACATTTCCCTGCAGCTGGAAGCCACCAGTTCTGAATACATGTTTGAAGGAACAGTTCAGCATTTTGAGAAATATGCTCATTCACTTTCTTTCCGAGAGCAAGATGAGAAGATGGATATCAATCTCATGTCTGTGTGTTAAGTCCAGAGCTGGAGCAAGGATGTGTTTAGCCTAGCTTAGCATTAGACTGGAAGCAGGGGGAAACAGCTAGACTGCTCTGTCCAAAGCTCAAAACACCTCTAAAGATCACTGTTTCACATGTTGTATCTCATTTTGCACACAAACAGAAATGTAAAATGAATTTGTAGTTGGAGTTATGTGCTAGAACTATTTCTTGACAACAAATGTTTATCCATCTGCCCAGCACTTTTGTGCAGCATCTCCAGCAATAGTGCAGGTTTCCAGATACAGTCAGTGAGCACAGGTTCTGGTTTTGATCTCAACCTCACAGTGACAACAAGACAACAGGAAACTGCACACAGTCACCTGGCTATTGTTTGTCAAGATATACAGTACTTCTAGCAGATCTAAATTTTTGTTTGTGTACAGATCATTTAAAGCTCTTTGCTCCTCTGCTTCTGGTGGCATTGCATGGCTGTGACTCGAGCCCAAGCAAATTTCTCCACAGGGACATTACAGTATATTTTATTCTATTCTAAACAAACGAGATACAGCACAATAATAAGTGAGCATTAGAGGTGTTGGTTGGTGTAGTTTTGAACTGTGATGGAGCATTTTTGAGTGTTATTAACAAACAGAGAAGCCTGTTAACATGGAGAACAGATAATGATTAGAATGAGCTGCAACAGAGAATCTGAAGCAGAAAGTGGACAGGCTACATTAGCCGTGTGCTGTCCTGTCTTGTTAACTACTGAGATCATTGCACACAGGTCAGTACTCTCTGTTTTGTTCTGTATTCTAATACACCTTTTTTCTGACATTAATTACTGGTGATGTGTCATACATTTGGGAACATCTTACTACAATGGACTGGGTTATAGGATATCACAATATTAATAAGAATATCTTCCAGTATTGAGATAAATTTACATCAAATTGAACAGTGCAATGAACTGTGTTCTACTGTTTTGTGTTACAATACACTTCACCTAAGTAGAACAAAAACCTCATTAAGTCATTTTTTTAGTGTCTAATCAAAATTGGATTGTAATCATTAATTTAGACAACAGAAACATTACAGTACACTGATATTATCTGTCACAATATGATTTAAAAAAGTTAAATTATTACCCAGCCCTAATTGGACAGAAGGCATAACCTTTGCTGCCTCAGTGTAAATATTTTTTATGGGTTGTCCAGGCAAAATCTATCAACTTTCACATCATGTGCTGCTGTTCAAGCACTACCTCAATCATCAGCCAGTCACAACAACTCCATTTCCACTTGCTGTTGACATGCAATCTGTATCAGATACATACAACGAACAACAAACATGCCTTTTTTACCAATCCAGATACAGTAAGATATCAGATACACATCACATGTTAATAACAAGTGGAAATAGTGTCACTGTTGTAAAATCAGTGAATTAAGTTTCAACCCCAAAAACATGTTGGGTCTTACCTTATTTGTACACATACAGTAACAACTGAGATGCATACATTTCACTTCACTTCATAATGTCTTTCTACTACCTTTTTAGATCTCAGATAAATTCTATGCCTCATCAGTCTTTAGTAGTGACCTTGTAATGTGCTCAAAATAACTAGAGCTTGGATCTAGTGACTGTGCTGGTGTCTGTAAAAGCTGTGTTGCTTGGTCTAGACATGGAAAGTTAAACAGTATCACCCATCTCAACTTACAGAACTGAAGTCTGCAAAACCTGAGGTAGAGTCTTTAGGGGCTTTACTTGATGCTGATGGAGCGAAAGGGTCTTTGCCGCTGAACGGGTCTCCCAGGCCCTTTTTACTCTGAAATGGGTCAATGGCGTCGCCGCCGAATGGCTGGAAGGGATCACATGGTTTGGAAGGGTCAGCCGTGCAAGACATGCTCACTGGCGTACTCTTACCTGAAGACATAAAAGAGGTAAACATCATCACAGGGAAGAGAGTTTTCTTTACCGTATCATTTCATATTATATCATTTTCTATATTTTTCTACTATCCTAATAAATGCTTGCTGGCTAAAAACAGGCACAGACAACCTGTTCACACCACTGACATGACTTTGACATGTGACAACAATTTGACAAGTGTCTGCAAAGTAAAAACAAGACTAAAATTTGAAATGCTATGGCATTCTTTAAAAAGATCATTGAAGAAAACAGGGCACACAGAAAAAGTGCTTCTGGGATAGCAATCTGCTTTGTAGTAAAGACATGTTGAGAGAAGCAAAAAAGGAGAGAAAAAAGAAAAACAAAAACAGACATATCACAGGCTTCAGGTCTCACGTATCTCCAGAGAAGGATGTAAATAGACATAAATGTATGTGTTCACTGATAGCTGAGAGATACAATGACTCATCACTGCAGCTCACATGAGTAATTCTCACCTAAGTGAACTTAGGTTGTATGTTGATAACACAGGATCTGATTTGATCTGTTCTGGATTAAAATACAGTTACTCTAAATTCTCTGGTTCTCATAGTTCTGCCCACGCCCTGCTTCACCTCAGTTGGCACATCAAAGACACTTAACAACTTTTGAAAGCCACACAAGTTTCACCTCCACACGCGGCACACCAAAACAACTCATATCGACACAAATCTTTCTTTAAGTTATCACATACAGTGCTACATCCTCCTGAGAAAGGAAATATATAAAAACAGCTGGCAGGGTGTAGAAAAAAACACAGCAAAAGACAACACCCAAAGGACCAAAACCAAAAGTGATAACCCTTAACCCATGGAACCATTCTCAACGGTTTCCTGGTAAGTCACTTGGCTGGGTTTCTGCCCACATTACCAACTGTTGGTTCACCAACTTACCAACTAGACAAATAGACTGATGTTGTTCATAGACCACATTATAGTCTATAATAATAGTCCACATGGATGAAATACCGCCTCGTGATTGTATGCCTCCACCAACCAGTCAAGTTGCAGTTTACATCCATGTCTGTCCAGACTCATTTAATATTTGTAGTGAAGACTTTGTATTTTCCTTGTATATATTCACGTTTGGCCAATAAAGCTGATTCTGATAGGACACAAAGTTGTAGCCATGACAGTAGACAATGCTTCGGATATGGATGTTGGTGCAAAGAAGCTACAAATTCTAAAACATGGATGCTTCACACACATCTTCAACCTGGCAGCACAAAAGATCTATATAATCACCACAGTTTCAAGGTGGGCACCAAGATTAGTGTCACCAATTCAGTATCTGACCAAATGTGAAATATGGTCACAATCTCCCCCTCTGTTCCTGAGTTATGTTGCCAGCACGGAGGCATAAAAATTTGTTTGTCATGAAATTTTAAGTATTTTATGATCTCTTAATTAAGATTCTCTTATAAGGGCCTTAAATTCAGACATGCAGACTGTAAAATACACATTTTGCTTGCCTATACTATTCAGTACTTTCCTTGGAATAACTATAAAATTCAATCTTCAACAGATTCAGTGAGGCTGTAGAAATACATGTGGATCATTACATGAGCAAGAATACAAAAGTAATCTTGAAATGGCAGTTTCTGTTATCAACAGGGAGTTGAAGCTGGGCCTGGCAGAGGATCGTGGGAAAGTTAAGACATAATTTTGCTTGTGTAGGTGTTAAACCACAGGACCAGTCAAACCGTTGTCATATACACACGCATTTAGTCCTATTACCCAGATAACCCAACTGATCAGGGTGAGCAGTTCATTTCACACTCCACGCTGAGCAAAGCTGCATGCCTGGCAATCAGTTTTTTCCTCTTTCAGTAAACTGCGCACACACACACACACACACACACACACACTCGAGAAACCACAATCATGAGCTCCACCCTGTTTTAAAATAATCCACTACATTAGTGCCATCTAATTTTAATGTCTACCACAGAATTGGACATGCAGCATGCAGAATTTATTCTGCTAAAAACAAATACAGCTCTAGCAAGGTGCCTTCAATTATGCCTGTTTATTTGCAGCTTTGCCTTGTCTTAGATATACCCCATTCACACTTTATCAGGTGATGAAAGAGAGTGACGTGTGTGTATGTGTGTGTGTGTGTGTGTGTGTGAGTGTATGTGTGAAGGAGAGTAAAATATAAAACATAAAGAAACTAAATTAAATATATGAGGAGGAAGAAGCTAGAAACAATGCTGGCATTCACCCACTGCATAAAGCCTGCAGCCTGACCTTCTTTGAACTGCTCACCCTCGTAAACACACACACAGACACACACACACACATAAAGGGAAGAGAGGAAGCGAGTTAGGGTGTGTCTGCAAACAACAGGCCAAGCAAACCACACACATCGCTCTTACAACATCACCTTCACATGTGCCTACACACAAACTTTAGAGAAGCAGTTTGTTAAGAATCGTAATATAAAATCTATATAAAAATCATACGAGCATGAATGTGAAGTTAAGCCTGGGATGTTATTGCAGAGTCAACAGTAGAGATTAGCCTCACTGACAGCTCCTGGAGTCTGACTGTTCTTGAACAAATGAAAAAACTGGCATCAAAGTAGTAGCAAGCATCTCTATAGTTCCCTTCTACAACAGCTGAGTCAGCACGCTGGTGGGATCATGTAACAAGTAGCAAGTGTGGCCAAAGTTTACACTGAAACACAGAGAGGGGGATTCTGGGTAACCATGGCTCACACTATGAGGACCAAGCCCCGAAGAACAGGGCCGTGCTGTCAAAAAAAGACTTTTTGACAACACATCCGTCCTGAACATAAAGAACTCTTGGAACTCTCACAATTTGCAGCATTACATATCTTTGTTGAGCTGTGTCCAAATTCCACACTTCAATCTCAATCTGACCAGGTTTTGAGTCTGTTAGTTACAAAATCAAGCATACTCAAAAGATTCAGTGTGCAGCTTCATTTTTGAGTTTACTGTTCATGTACACTATTGTCCCACAATGCAATGCCTGACATGAAAAAGCTATTCACAGCTGGAAGATCATTTGACATTTGATTGACACACGTTTTGCATTGCTTTTTGTTAACAACAAACAGTTAAGTACACTGATTTCTTGTTTACCAACTGCAAAAACAGAATACTATGGTAATGAGTACATGGCACATACTTTATAAAATTAGCATGTAGCATAAAACTGGGACACAGTGTTGGTGTTAGAGGGCATCTTTCTTTGCAATGAAAGAGGCCACCATGTTTGGATACTTTGTCCACTAATGAATACATCGATCAACAATATCAACTGCATGTCATATATCTGCGCTCCTCTGTGTCAAACAAACAGTGGTGGAACAGGGAGGGATATCTGCTATCACTGGGGTGGGGCTGAAATGGGTTCATTTCCTGTACATTCAGATTAAGTGAATTTGACACTACTCTTTACTGCTCAGATTAACATTACATCACATAGATCAGCAGACACCTGCTGCCAGCAAAACATCTGCACTCTATTTTTTTCTATATAGCAAATAAATAAAAACTAATAATATAACTATAACTAATATATAATAGTATTTTACATTGCAATGCATACAGCAACAAGTAACGTGCGGTACACAAGAGTACAATAAATAACATAAAGAAAGAAAATGAAACAAAGAAAATACAAGAAAAAAACCCACACATGAAAACACATTAACAAACCTTCAGCCTACACCCACACAGCCACAGCCACACACACACCCAGCCACACACACACACACACACACACACACACACACACACACAGTTCTACTTCTGTGTTGCAAGGATACTCATTGACATAATACATTGCCTTGTCCCTTACCCTAACCTTAACCATCACAACTAAATTTTCTACTCCAACCCTAACCTTAACCAAATTCTACACTTAAAACCAGGTCTTAACCCTCAAACAGGGTCTTAAACCCTCACTCTGAAGGTGTGTCCAAAAGCCAGGACCAGTCAAAATGTCCACACCCAATGTCCCAAGGTCAAAAACTCAAGGTCAAAAAAATAGCAATATAAGTACACACACACACACAAAGTAATTAAAATCAGAATCCACAGAAGCGTATTTCAGGCTTTATACAAAATGCAATTGCCTTCTTCATGAATCCAGCAAGTGGATATCTCTTCAGTTTGTACTAAAAAGCAATAGTTCATCTTTCTGTGTTTTGATTGCTACAATACAGAAGTGATTTAACGTACTGCCAGTTCATGAGAGCATTGGCACCTTACATCTAAACATTAAGAGTTTGGTAGGATTTTTTCAGGAATATCCTCTACAGCACAAGAAGAGCAAGAACTGTGTATTTGCTGAGAGAAGTGTTAGCCACCCTGTCTGAAGAGACAGAAAAAAAGTTACATGGAGAATCCTTGGGAAAAGATGTCATAACTAGATGCACTGCGTGAATAACAGCTAATGTGATGTGTGCAGCACTGAGGCCTTGATTCAACATTATCATAGATTTTCTCATGGTTAAGATTACTTGTGAAGAAAATCCACTGGTGTGACAGTGAATTAACACTGGTTCTATATCAAACACCATCTGATTAATGAGAAATGCAAACTTCCAAACAACTGAAAAACTCACTATTGTCAACATTACAGGATATAAAAGCTATGACAAAGTTACTGTGCACATCACTCTTTGCCACTCCTGCTTGAGCATCTGAATTGAGAAACAACATAGGATATACAGTGTGTGACAGCAGTGGCTCGGCAAATATGAGAAGGCTTTTATCTGTTCTGTACCCACAATGACATTCTTTCCTGTTGACAGATGAGAGCAGAGTTTAAGACTGTGCTCTCTACTTTGGAAAAAAAGCATTTCTCTGGTTACAGAATTGGTAACAAGTATACATTTCAGCACTGCTTACAACTGTACGCTGCAAAAACAACAATTCACAAAAGAAGTAATAGCAAATTCTATTCTTTTAGTCTTCTAGCTTCAATCTTTTTTTCTTCTCCAAGAAAAAGTATCTGCACACCTGAATATGTGACAGGTAGGAGGAAAGGACACTGGACGAAAGTACAACCTGAATAAAAATAAGCTTACTGCAGGAATATAAACTTTTTAAAAATTTTTATTCATATTAATAACAGCTCAAGTAACTAATATGTGTTATGTGAAAGGACTCACTCATAGAGACAAATCCACAGTCACTGCATGGCGGGAAATCAGTGTTACACAACCTTAGGTTGCTCTATGTCTACAGGCTACCTCGAATGTAGATTGACAGATTCACCTGACATTTGAAACCCTCAACCACATGAGGAGGTTTTGCAAGACCTGACAACAGGGTCTTTGATGTGAATAGTTGCATATAAGACTTCTAATGGAATATATCTGTATATAAAGTGAAAGTAAATATGGCATAACCTATAAATAAGACTGCCAACTACTTAAAATGGCAATAATCTTTATAGCCACTTCACCTTCTCCCTCACTTTAGGAGAGCAGGAAACAACTCAACTTGATCAGTGAGATGCCACAACCAATTATGGTAGCTCATTTTGCTCATTAGGAATAGGACTATTGATATGTAGATTGTCAGTGCAATACACTTATCAGCTCACACTTAAACAGTGGATGGAACACCGGTGTTCAGGTAGGAGTGATAAGTGTTAACTCGCTTCCAGATAAACATAAATCCATGCTTGCAGCAGGGTGGAATTGCTTTAATGTCTGCTGTGTGGGCGTTGACTGACAACTGTGCTTGACAGTTTGCTCACCTCCGGGAGGCTCCAGGATTGCACTGAGTCGGACTACTGTCTCAATATTTGACTAAGTTTAATGTTACTTAATACCTGCCCTGTTAGTGCAATGTAGCTAAAGTAGCTAACGTTAGCCCAAGTGTGCACCACTCGGTATTCCCAGTAAGCAAGCATTAGCTTGGGTCCAAGATAGCGGGGCATGTTTCCAGAGCATGAAAGGGAACACCCTGCACCCCTTTTTTGGACCTTCCAAAGGAAGGTCATGGCCTTCCGACCATAAGCTGCAACTCTGGGCTTCAAACCGGCTCCAATATAAACCAACAGGTATCGTCACACCTCGCTAAGTCCGTCTTTATATACAGTCTATGGTCTTAAAACACACACTGATCTTGACAAAACTGGCCAATCAATGCAAATGCAAACAAGCTTGACACTCGTGAGAAAAAGGAGACTCCTTGCCTCTTTTCATCTGTGTGTGTGAATGCACTGCAGGACTTGGGAGTATTAATGTGTGAATGGGTGGCTGTGGGTACACTTAAAAAGCTTGTATACGGTGTGGCCCTTCTCTTTTACTCTCCTCTTTCAGCTCTAAAGCCTGCAGTGTGACACTCACCACTGGGTGGTTTGGGTCTTGGGGGAACACTTTTTTTTGGTGGCAGAGCTGGTGTGTCATTCTTCCTGCTGAATGGATCGTCCACAAACACCGACTGGGAAAAAAAGTGAAGTTGTGGTTTATTAGCGCTGAACAGTAACAATAACTCAATATACTGTCATCTGCCTGACAGGCGGTAATTGTACAGCTGTCAGCTGTTCCCTGGTTATCAGCAGCTCAGGTGAGTTGTCTGTATGTTGTTAGCAAACGCAAGACGAGCTGAAAAGGCAAATATAATGATAATTAAATGATAGGTTCAGATTTTTTTTAAGCAACAGTCAGGTGCCCATATGCACAGTGAAAGAGGTTTTCCCTTATTCCTCCTGTTCATACTGGCTATTAAAAGATCCTCTTCAAATGTGCTTTCAATGTAAATGATGGGGCCAAAATCCACAGTGTGTCCACACAGTCATTTAGTGCAAAAACACATTTAAATGTTTCTCTGAAGGTTATATGAGGCTTCAGCAGTCTGAGTTAGTCATATCAAGTGGATATCTGCCACATTTACAGTCTTTTTAGCATCAAAGTCCCTCTTTGTGTTTCCTCAGATAGTGTTGAGCTGTGGTGGAAGTATAGTAACAAAAAGAGGGACTTTGGCACTAAAAAGACTGTAACGTTGAAAGATATCTACTGATTTGACTCATTTGGACGCTGAAGATTCATATTAGCTTCAGATTCATATTAGCTTCAGATTCATATTAGCTTCAGATAAACTTTGAAATACATTTTTGCACAGGAGGAGGACTGTGGATTTTGTCCCCCATCACTTACATTGTAAGTGTATTATGAAGGGATCTTCTAATGGTCAGTATGAACAGGAGGAATGATTACAGCAAGAACAACATATTTCACTGTTCATTTGAAGAATGGGAGGCAGAGCCTTCAACTTTCAGACTCCTCTCCTGTGGAACCATCTTCCAGTTTGGGTCCAGGGGGCAGACACCCTCTCTACGTTTAAGAGTAGGCTTAAGACTTTCCTTTTTGATAAAGCTTATAGTTAGGGCCGGTCAGGCCTGCCTTGGACCAGCCCCTAGTTATGCTGCAATAGGCTTATACTGCTGGGGGACTTCCCATGATGCACTGAGCTCCTCTCTCCTCCTCCTCCTCCCCCTCTACATCTGTATGCATTCATGTACCATTAATGCTTCTGACTAATTTAGCTTCTTCCCCCGGAGTTTTTGTGCTTTCTCGTGTCACAGGTTCCTATGGATCAGGGTTGTGGACCCCCTAGTTATGGACACTGGGCTTCTGTGGACCGTGGCTGTGGGGACCCCCGTGGTCCTGCTTGACACCCACATCTGCTATTATTATTATTAGTCATATTTATATTATTATCATTGTTACTGTTATTATTGTTGTTATTATGCTTCTTTGTGTCTTTCTCCCCCTCTCCCTCCTTCTTTCTCTCACAACCCAACCACTCAAAGCAGATGGCCGCCCACCTAGATTCCGGTTCTGCTTGAGGTTTCTTCCCATTAAAGGGGAGTTTTTCCTTTCTATTGTCACCAAGTACTTGCTTATGGGGGAATGTTGGATCTCTGTAAAATAAAGAGTACGCTCTAGATCTGCTCTATATTAAAAGCGCCCTCAGATAACTTCTGTTGTGATTTGGCGCTATATAAATAAAATTTTGAATTTGGGCAATTTTTGACTGTTGTTTTAAGACAGACTTGAAAAATTCTTTAAGAGACATTTTACTACTGGATAATATGTTTATCTGTACACCACAGGCTTCAGAAAAGAAAAGGGTGTTTTCAAGATGAGTTGTGGCCTCTGGTACCTTCTGATAGTCTGGCAGCCAGCTGGCCCGGCCTTCAAAAGGGTCTCTGGGCTTTGACATGTGGCTGAAGTCTGCAAATCCAGAGGAGCTGTTACTGCTGCTGCTGAACGAACTGCTGCCAAATGGATCCAACGTGCCAAACAGGTCTGAAAATGACACAGTCCACATGAATTTATATCAACAAGCACATTTATACCAAGTGACCATAATTACTAGCTTACTTAAAATGATCAGCAATTGTAGAAACGGCTCTAATTGTTTGTGTGCTGACTCAGATCTATGATATGTTTTGAGGCGATACCTCATTAATATGTGGAGAAGCAAAAATATTAGATATACATTAACTTACAAAATACAGTAATGCAAATACCACAAAATGATCAGAGGGGAATCTTTTCAATAATGTTCCCTTGCATAAAAAGGTGGAAAGGACGAGGAGGGAAAATTACCAATACGTTTAAATGGACAACAGGTTATATGCAGGTACTGTGTGGCTCTTCTTGACCTTCAAAAGACATACGATCCAGTTAATCATTTAATTTTATGTAACAAATTGGACACAAGAGTGACAACCTAGTCATTAACTGCTTTAAATCTTACTGAAGTAAACATATGTTGAGGTTAATGGTACCTCATCAGATCTAGCAGTGGTCACTTGTGGAGTTCCACAGGGATCATCCTTGCACCCTTATTCTTCCCAATATATGTAAATGATTTGAAAACTCTTCAGGTGGTTGTGAGCTTTTCCTGTATGTAATATCAAAGACACATTTTGACACATGATTTGGCTTTGTGGGCTCAAAATGTCTTTGATGGTGAAAAATGCTGAGTATTTGGGTAAGGCTGAATCAAAGAGTAAACTTTATCAATCAAATTCATATTTTCACCTTCAGAGGAGTCATTAATATAGGAATAATCTCAGTAACCTACTTATTTAGTGGCTTACTTATCAAAATGTATTTTAGTTTTATCTTATGTTTGGCACAGTGTAAGAAATAGCAGGCTGACAGAACACTCTCCCACTCACTCGGATTAATTCCCCAGATTCAAGTGCTTTAACTCGATAGGATCGTTGTCATGAATATGGAAGGGGATAAACTCAGAAAGGCTATAGGTAAACAAAGAAAATAATTAAAAATCAAAGAGGGTGTTGCCAAGATGTTGGTGATGTCGAGATGATGGTGATGTTGAGTATAAGACAAGCTTATTTGCGGACAATATCTTAATCACTCTGAGAAGTATACCCAAATTGATGTCTTTTCTAAAATAGTAAGGGTATAAATTAACAAAATACTTGCCTGCAGCCGTCACAATGGCTGCAGGCAAACCCCCTATCAAAGGACAACTGGGCTGCAATACACAAAATACTGTGTATGGAGAAATTGACCTTTTCCTTAAGACTACGATATGATCAATATGTAAAACACTATAACCTATAAGATGTAACCCATTGAAAGACTCTGTTCTGTACTAGTATTAAGCTGCCCATACCAACCTATTCTTCTTGTCTGAACACACAAATAAAAATAAAGTTGAAAAATGTATTGAGTTTTTAATATATATTTAATATACATTTTTTTCTAAATGCTAGTTGGAAGAAAATTCAGAGTTGACTATGCATGTAATTTTTAAGCACCAGACCTGCTTACTGCCGAACTTACCCGAATATTTAATCAAAACAAGTGATATTTTTTAATAACTGCCACTGCTCTAGTTCGAAAGAAGTGTGAATCAGACGGCACCTGTCCAACCAACTCCACTGTACCTTACACTGTAGCAGAGCAGACTCACTGACGCATCAGAAACTGGCCTCACCAATACTAAATTAGTCATTAGAATTGGGTAAGGCTGAATCAAAGAATCAAATTCCCTTGCCGTTTCTTGGTTTCAGGGATATCATTGGTGTTTATTATTACAACTGAGACTGCTATCATAGTTAACATCATAGATATTGTGGTCTGGAGACATTATATCTAAGGCAGAGAAAGGCAGAGAGGCAAGACTGTATGGTAGTGATGCACAGGTCAGGGTTTTTTTAATACCTGCACCCACCCGACCTGTTTATGACAGCCAATCCGCACCGCCCAACCCGCAAAAATATGCGTTAATCAACCACCCGAACCCGACCCAACCTGCAAACCGCCACCTTTGTCTCTCTCTTTCTCTCTCTCTACCTCTCTCTCTCTCACACACACACACACACACACACACACACACACACACACACACACACACACACACACACACACACACACACACACACACACACACACACACACACACACACACACACACACACACACACACACACACACACACACACACACACACACAGCATTCTTCACATCTTAACGGTGAATTCTAACAAAATAGTAGCCTACATGTGTAGGTCTATACTGTCCTATTTAGCTTAGAGTTTGGCTGCACTGTGTAGACAGAGAGTGGAGTCCACCATTCCAGGATTTAAACTATATCAATGCGCTCTGAGCACACAACCAGCTGAGCTCAAAGCTCAATGGATGTGCTTGTTGCTGGAATGCACAGCACCGCGTGCGTGTGTGTTTGTTTGACAGAGAAAGAGAGAGAGAGAGAGAGAGAGAGAGAGAGAGAGAGAGAGAGAGAGAGAGAGAGAGAGAGAGAGAGAGAGAGGGGAAGAGACTAGTAATGCACAGCTTAGTCTATTGCACACAATGTTTCTGTAAGTTATTTACAACTTACTCAGAATGCTACTTTGTCACTTTTTGACCCACCCGCCCCAACCCGTGATATTTTCTAATAAGCATACCCGAAACCCGCCCAACCCAGGTTGTGGGTCAACCCGCGCATCACTACTCTACCATATACTACTCTAAAACCATGTTCTGCTACTCTTAGTCCTTTCAGTACAGACATAGGACCGGATCTTAAGAAAATCCCCATTGAAATGGGTTTTAAGTGTTTATCAGCCAATAATATAACGGTCACCAATATATTGTGCTAAAACCAACATGGTAACTTAAGACAGGCTCAAGTTCCTCCAATCACTATGGCATTCAAACTGACCCACAGTGTGTATGTGATTGTATGAACTGCTTTAACATTCTGGAGAAAATTAAAGTGCAGGAGAGAACAAAGAGGTCCAGTTCACTGACTGATGCCACCATAAAAAGAACAGAACTACCACTGCCAGAGGCAAAATGAAAGACATTGCTAAGTTGACACCAGTCTGACCCCAAAACAGGGTTGGCAGATATGATATATATTATGAGATGATACAAATCTGCATAGCAATTTGTCTATATTTTGCTAAATTGCTTCCCCCAGGAAAAATTTCCTGTACCATCCTTTGTTTATATTAACTATATATTTATATTAAATATATTATTATCCTTTAGTAGGAAATGGTGTACAACAATGAGCAGGACTGTTTCATGGCAATATTGGATACTGGAGAGCAGACACACTGTCAGATTCCTTTGATTGTGGATACATTTTGTTGATGTGAGGGACTAAAAATAAAATCATACCTGGTCCTTTGGGTTTTGGGTTGCTTGAAGAGAAAGGGTCATTGCTTGTGAAGTGACCGGTTTGCTGCAGGAGGAATAAGAAAGAAACACCCTGTTACTGTTTCTCTCCTGTTTTGAGAATAGGTGACACAAACACCAACACCGTGTTTCCATTTGCAAAACAGCAAATGCTCCTAAAGGTGTTGTGTTCTCAAAACTCTTCATACAATAAATGAAATCACATACTGATGTGTAAAAGGAAAATACTGCAACAAAACACTCCTCACTCAAAACAGCAAAAAGAAAAGCAACCATCTTTTTCAACACAAAGCATCAAATCCTAAGTTCACACACCTTCAGTCTTTTAGTGGGAATAAACAAAACTGAAAATAAAATCTAAATATTTTAGGCAGTCTGTTTCTTTACACCAGGTCATAGATTTTTATCCACATCACACCTACTATATTATTCTCCCATGTCAGACACTGCATTTTTTTTTGAGGAAAACACATCATTGGTATTCTGTCTGATGAAACCTCACACTGTCCAATATGATACTGTAATAAAATTGTGCAACTTGTCCCTCCATGGATTTTCCCGCTTTACATTCACACACCTCTACATCACAGCTGCTTTTCCTACTCTCTTTGCATCTATTTTTTGGGCAAACACCAGGTATCCAACCTGCTATTTCTGTTTACATACTGATTATAGAGTCAAATCAAAAGAAATAGATTTTGATTGTGAGGAGAAGGCTCATCTGAAATCTATACTCAGTACTCAGTGTCTGCACTTGTGTTCAATGTTATGCAAACCATGTTTCTATGTGATCGTTGTATGAAGGGAAAAGATAACTGTTATAACAACCAGTGAAAGTGAATGCATTTGAAGTCATGATCACTGAATCACTGCATTTGCGGTCGTAGAACACATGGAAAAGCATCAAAGCAATGGCGAAAAACTGCAACAGTAAATTCACCCAAACATATACATAAAGTATTCTACCAGAAATCAAAAGACTAACCACACCAAATCCAAAACTCAACAGTTATGACATTCAAAAAAGTCAAGGAAAACTCTGCATTCTCAGAAATTCATGACATTTTCCAAAGCGAGTAAATACCAACAGTGGAAGCTGAGTATTAAGACTATATACTAGACCTTTGCAAAACACAAGGCTCCAGGGAAGGCCCACTTATCCACATGATATATGGTATGTAGTGCAGTGTGGTACCCCAACAATTAGCAGTCACTATTGGGATTTTATAAAATTATATAAATTACAATTCTGTGTTCTGGCCTTCAATCAACAAGTACCTTGGAAGGCAATGTGGCACTTTTACTGAAGGGGTCTGGTGTGGAGAAAGGATCCATCTTTGTAGTCTTCTTGAAGAAATCTTCTGATGAAGCCTTGAATGGATCTGTCTCTTTGAATGGGTCTCCTCCAAAAGGATCTGCAGCAGAAATTATAAATCGCTGTAGTGTTTCTTAAAGATCCCCTCCACATCCCCCTCTTTATGGCACATAAAAATACCCCTGCTTCCTGCTGGGGATCATTAATTGTGTTTCATACTGTATGGATTTTCCACAATAAAGTTCAATTACGTCATTAATAACTATGAATATGCAAATATTTTTCATTTCAAAACTTCACACTTGTGTAAGTTGCATACTGGACCATGTCTGGCTTCCAAACTAGTTGTCATATAACTCCTGCTCATATGTGCATGTGTTAAACTGATTTAAGGTGAGCACAGAGAAACCTTCCCCTTTCAGCAGATGAAATAGATGAAATAGAAATATTATCTTGTGTAGAAGAATTCTGGGTTGAGATCCACCCAAGGATTGTGAAAAACCAAGGAGTCACTTGTCTTAAGCAACACTTATTAATGATTGTATTTCAGTAACAGCTTCACTGCACAATCACTTATAAAGAAAAAATTAAAATATATATATGTGTATATATATATATATATATATATATATATATTAGTGTCATGACATCTGTCAAATTTGTTTCACTGCTGCACCACAAAAGTGTATCAACATTTTGACCACGTTGCTCATATTCTTTTTTGAGTGAAGCATCAGCATGTATCTACTTTCAGTACGGATAATAAACATGAGGTAATTTCTTAAAAAATTCGCAGGAAAGTATTGGTGATTAACAAACTTTTTAAATGTTAGGGAGTAAGCAGCACTATAGTAACAGGATGTTTTTCTGGGTTATTTGACAAGTCTGCACCTTTTTTTCTATCATCATTCATGATAAACTAATAACAGCCTAAGTGGTTCAACTAACCAACTGTGTGCACACCTCCCTGTAATATCTAGTCTGATTACGGTAAGAGGCACACTGCAGGTCATGAACCCAGGACTTGGTGAAAGGCCAGAGTTACAGATATCAGTGCTTTTTCCTTCACACATAAGATACCAGCCAGATCTGACAGAAATGTTCTGTTAGATGAAATGTTTGCAGTTAAGATGGATGTTTGCTTTGGATTACCAGGAAAACTTAACGAGTGGCTGGGTTTACACTTAATGAACAACTCAAAAAAGGTTATGGAGAAAGAGCATGCTTGACATGTAAGAAAACCAAAGCCAAGGCATGGAACAAAAAAGCAATAATGGGCTGTATACTGAGGAGTAGTGGGCATGAGTCTGATAAAGTCCATGTGATCACAGAGTGCATCTGGAGGTGAGGTCCACTGCTGTGTGAAAAGTCTGATTTCTATCACTGATCTCCATCTACTGAGCAGAGAAGTGAAACTTCACAATATCACTAAAGAGGGAAGTGTGACAGAAGTCACAGTTGCACACACTGCTGTTTCACATATCATCAACAAAAGACAAGGCTGCCACTACAAGCACAGCCCACTCATGGATGGTATGACCATTATTTCAGGGCTTAGTTTTTATAGTGGACCAGATTGGGATCGTTTTCTTGGGTAAAGGACCTCAATTAACTAATATTGTATTATCTGTAGGAATGAATCACTTTCCTTCACAATCGCAAACGTGAGTTATAACTAACAGAACTCCTACTGCATATATTGATTTTCAAAGGGCAGGAAAGAATAATGCACAGGCGCTTTATTTATCAATATTGTATTTAGAATTGGATTTGTGTTTATAGTTTTTGTTTTGTTTATTTGGTCTCTGGTTAACTTTGGTGTGTCAAGAAGGTCTTCTCAAGAAGTTTTGTGTAGCCGATACAAAAATGAGGATGGTTCTGGACATACTATTTACACATTATCCAAATTTTGCCATATTCAATGCTGGTGCGACCAAGCCAAGTAAGTCAATATTATGTCAGGGTTGTGTGTCTGTCTTCGTGTTATCCTGGTCAAAAATTGATTCATGTAGTAGTAAGCTCACAAAAATATACAATGGTATAAGGAAAACATGTCTGAGTTCCGCTCCCCCAAGTAAATACCTGTGGATGCTGATGGCTGCTTTGCAAAAGGGTCATTTTGGAAAGGGTCACCTACAGTACAGGAGAGGAATGAAGCAGAGAGGGAAGAGCAGGAAGTGAACAAAGAGGAAGAGTGGAGGAAGATATAGACGACAGTCAGAGAGCAACACAAGCTGGAAACAAATAAGCTGTCCAGAGGAAAAACAACATAAGATAACATAACACAGTCAAAGAAGAGAAGAATATCCTGAAGAGAAGAGGATCACTGATGGGGGAACAGTGAAAAGGGGGATGAGAACCTTTGAAAGGGTCTGTTTTGAAGGGGTCTTCAGAGTGGAAGGGGTCAGTGTGAAGCTCCTGAGGCTGGCTGTTGAACACAGATGGCTTCACTTTGAATGGGTCCTCCTGTGGTAGGGAAAAGACAAGGAAAGAAAAAGACAGATGATTTTGTTAATTTAAGTGGTCGTCAACACAGTGTTTCTTTTTCTGCACATCTAACTGTATAAGGTGTAGGTGTATTGCAGCTCAAACACATGCAGTGTCTATAAAGCAGGCAGGAGTCACAGTTTGCATATCATTTGTGTAAGTGTTTGCAAGGTGTGTTTCTCTCCTTATTTCATATGCATTAAAGGATAGCATTAATAGGAAAAGATATAACAGAGGTTGATCATGTTCTCTGCAGGATTTGCTAAGGTCAAGCAATGCAACAGTCAGTTCATGACTATACCTTTGTTCTACAGAAACCACATCAGACAAAGAGTGAGTGCAGCATAGAAATATCTAGAGAGCTACATGGAACTAAAAACTGATTATTACAAAGATAAGTCATCAATGAACACAACATCCATTTGTTTTGTAACAGGAATAATAAAGTGTTATCGTTTGTGTTCATTAAACATAAATTTGAACTTGACATTCAATGAACTGTGGAATCACTACAGGCTGAAACTGCAGTATTCTGTCTTTTGATAAGACATTTACAGTGAGCGATTAGCTGCATTTACTTCATATTTTAGTGGAACATCTACTGAATCTTATTCCATCTTTTTTCATTTCCCATAACATTTATTTGACTCCCTCTCCATTAAAAATATCAGTAAAAATTGTAAGATTATGCTTACATGAGTAGTAAGACATTTTTTCTCATGTGGAGTTTCACTCAATTGAAGGAAACATGGAGTCACATTTACATACAGTTATTTGCACTGTGCCATTTTATTACTAACTCTGGATAGAGATAATGAAACCAAAGTAGTTGCAATAAAGTATCATAGTAGTATTGAAGTATCATAATTTTTATTATTTTATAATTTTTATTATTCATTATCTTCCACTCAGCTAGAGTTGCAGAAATCAACACTGAGAGCTACTTCTATGAGAATGTCTAGGGAGAGCAAAGCCTGCGCTTATTACACCACCTGACTGCAAACACACAGACACACACGCACCTGCCCCCTTTCCAACTAGCTAGAATTTCACTTAAAAAACACAGAAGCAATTTTCATTCTTTAGCAGTTTTCCTTTTTCTGTATGATCTCTGCTGCTCTTACTCAAAACCTTCTGCAGACGAAGCCCTTGTCTGGACTGCCACATTCCTTTGTGTGTGTGTGTGTAAATAAATAAATAAATAGGGACTTTTGTTCATGTGCCATCCATGCTTCATTAACAGATCTCCACTGTGTTTCATAGGCAACCCTGCATCTGATCCCACTGTTGATCCCAAATATATACTAGTATATTTACTGTGCTTATATGAAAACTCTTGTCAACTATGATATTTAATATGTTTGCATTTAATACAGCTGCTATGTGCATTTTTTATGTATTATGGTCAAATTGACACCTCTGAACCAAATGAAGCCTGAACAGTCTCAAACCATTGGGACGTGTGAATTTGCTTAGGTTGGAAACTCTGAATAAGAACTGTTTGCCAGGTGTGAGAGGGACTGAGTCATGGTAATGATGTTATTATAACTAAATTGTGGGATTAGATCAGTGCAGGGGAACTCTTAAAGGCCCAAAGGCTCCGACTTTGCAGGGAACACAATGAAGAGACATGAAGAGAAATAATAACCAGGGTTTTAGCAAAAGACAGTTCAAATGACAGAAGTGACAGCTAAGGATTTGGCCAGCTGCAGTTTGCAAACTTGCTGGTAATCTCTTGTCTAGATGATAATAGGCCTCAACAAAGAGGAGGAGGAGAGAGAAACTATGTACAGAGGCAGGAACATAGGATTATTGGGTCAATTATAGTCTAAAATGGTGTGTGTATAAATGGCTAATGGCATAAAGGCCTAAATAATGTAGAATCATGCTCAATATTGTATTTAGTTTTGTATAAATCTAAAAACATCACCTAAATTCCACTGTTCTGCCATTAATGTCATGTTTTACAGTCTGATCACAGTTTAAAGGACGTGGCTGGCGATTTTCTATATTTATCTTATTGTCAACAAATCTCATGTGCAGAGCCAAACCAACAAGCCTTTGGGGCGAAGGAACATGTCACCCAGTGCAGCAGTGTGGCTCAATGGCTCAATCATGCTTTATTAGTTAGACAACAACAGAGGTCTACGGCACAGAGGAAGTTATATCAGGCTTTGGATATACACACAATACTTGTAAGTAGATGAGTTCATTGTTGGTTTGGCTCCAAACATGAGATTTGTTGACAATAAGAAAAATATAAAAAATCGCCAGCCAAATCCTTTAACAAATATATCAGAACATGTTACATATTTTGCAGCAGCTGTCATTCATTACAATACCCTATGGACTTAAAAATGTAAATAAGAGTCTCTTGAGTTTTGCATTAACATAGAATGTTAAAGATTTCTCTATCTCTCTTTAAGAACCACAATAGTTTAATTCACCCATTCTGAACCCGACACAAGGACTCCATCCAGGAGTCACTGAACAACACCAAGAAAAAACAAAATGATTTTTGGTTGAATGGCCGACTGATAATTTATTATTGTAATTTAACTGATTACACTCCAGCCTCCTGCTCTACCCAGCGGCCACAACCTCCTCCAGGAAATTGTCAGCTATCTCTGCATCCTGCTCTGCTTCAGCTCTCCTGGCTCACCTAAGAAAAAGAGGCTGCAAATGTGAATCTTCCTCTGATATCACTGTTACATTTGAGTCATCCCAGAAAGTTTCAGTTGATTTCTGTCTTCAGATTACTGTCATTAGATAAGTATGACAGGTATATAAAGGGAGTTTGCTTCATCTACAATATGACAGGCATGTGTATGCAGTCAATGTAAAGGCACCACACACTAGATTAAAATATTTTAATGGCTATTAAACAGTTGTTTTTTTCTGTACAGAACATCAAACAAAACAAAATAAAAGCAGTTAAAATGGTTTTGTTGACTTAAATCATCATACATCTAAGACAGTTTCATGACTTTTTGGCCTGGTATTAGTAAAACTGAATATAAGACTTAAAATGTTTCAGGACCTGTAGACCTGGCGACATTTGTCCAGGAGTCCATTACAGTGAATTGATCCCAGCTCTTCTCTGAATTACTGTACATCAGTACATCAACAACTATTATTTTTATAGTGCTATGAATTCCCAAACACTCCTACAGCAACACCCAAGTGTTCAAAGCCAAATGATGGTATCTTGTTATATTTACTAACTATGTAACTATGTATGTTATTTTTTAACTATGTAGTTTATTTTTCTCACTTATTACATCTCAGTCTCAATGGGACTAAACTGATTAAATAAAGGTGTTACTGCATTGTGCCTACAAACACCCTACTTCACAATTATCTCCTGTAACACAGTCACAGCCATAGCAAGCCCATGCTGCCTTAAAAGACTAGTCTGTAGGATGTAGTGGCATCTAGCAGTGAGGTTGCAGATTGAAACCAACTGTACCAACCCAACCAATTGCCCTCCCCCTCCCCTTCCAAACATGAAGGAGAACCTACAGTGGCTGCGAAACTCAAAAAAAATGCAAAAGGCCCTCTCAAGAGCCAGTGTTTGGTTTGTCCGTTCTGGGCTACTGTAGAAACATGGCGGCGCAACATGGCGGGCTCCGTGGAAGAGGGACCGCTCCCTGTGTAGATAGGGAGCGGGCCCTCTTCCACGGAAAACACAACAATTCACTGCTTTCACTGCTGACAGCCACAAAGCTGAAAGCATTTTTCTGCTTCCTGCCAGCTTGACAGTTTGTAGTGTTTGTATTTTTTAACTGAAATGTATTCTATCCTATTGAAAACATGTGTCAGTCAGTAAATGGTCTTTTTGTTGAGAATTTGATGTTATCAGCCGTACCGGGAGGCAAAAGCAGAGTTCTAATAGAGATCCTGACCTGTGCGGCTCTCACCATGGCTGGGAATCCTCCGTTCTCTCTGTCGCTGAAGCCCTCGCTCATGTCAGCCAGGTTGGTCATACTGCCTCCATGGGTTCCATTCAAGGTGCTGTTGTACTGCTCAATGCTTTTAGATACTTCCTGTTGGCTGTCCTGAATCTGGGACAATTTACTGCGAGCCTGCAGGTTTTACACGCACACACGCACGCACACACGCATGCACGCACACACAAATAGTTAAAAAGCAGCAGGACACATGGGTACAATGCTGCATGATTTCCTTCCTTTCAAAAAACTGACGGTGGCGGTCACACCTCAGTCAAGTCTAAGATGCAGCCATGAAGAGAAGCAACATCCACACTATGGTCAATGCATCAGCTGAAAAGATGGTCCACTTAAACTATCTTAACGAGTCAGTCCACCCAAATCACCAAAATAAATGTGTCCCAAACACAAAAATTCACAAGACAGCAAAATACAAAATAACAATAACAACAAAATAAATATGGAAACTGAAACTAACAGTGTCTGTTTCCACAGTAAAGCTGTTGAGTGTTTGATGGTTAATTATTTGTGCTTTAGAATGTAACTGCCATGAAACAATCAGAAAATAACTTCTTAATTTCTCTCATTCACTCTACCGCCGCTCACTCTCCTCGTTCGACCACCGCCGCGTCGTCTCTCTCTCTCTCTCATTTGCTCATGCTCTCAGCTCACTCGCGCTCTCTCTCTCTCTCTCTCTCTCTCTCTCTCTCTATTTCTGCTGAAAAAACAGCTTTGGTTACTGGGTCCTCATTTGACGTTCCAAATTGGAAACAAGGTCGGAGTAGGGGCATCGAAGCAGTTTGACGCACCTTATAATGCTTTTGGTGCGTGTTCAGCCATTTAAAAAAATGGGTGTACTTCAAAATGTGCGCATCAGACGCGTTTGGGCCTTTAGTCATCATTTTGCTTGAATATGGCAGTTTGGAACATGCTGACTTGAATGGACAAGTATTATACTGCAGGACTGCTTTCAACCATTTCTATGAATGTTTTATATTCTCTGAAAACTTGTCACTGTTAGACTCCACTCCACTCCAGAGTCCACACTGACCACAGCTGCTGTTCTCTGTGAAGAAAGAAAAACACATACAGTGTGGCAAAAAAGTATTTAGTCAGCCACCAATTGTGCAAGTTCTCCCACTTAAAAGATGAGAGATGCCTGTAATTTTCATCATAGGTACACTTCAACTATGAGAGACAGAATGGGGGGAAAGAATCCAGGAAATCACATTGTAGGATTTGTAATGAATTAATTGGTAAATTCCTCGGTAAAATAAGTATTTGGTCACCTACAAACAAGCAAGATTTCTGGCTCTCACAGACCTGTAACATCTTCTTTAAGAGGCTCCTCTGTCCTCCACTCGCTACCTGTATTAATGGCATCTGTTTGAACTTGTTATCAGTATAATAGACACCTGTCCACAACCTCAAACAGTCACACTCCAAACTCCACTATGACCAATACCAAAGAGCTGTCAAAGGACACCAGAAACAAAATTGTAGACCTGCACCAGGCTGCGAAGACTGAATCTGCAATAGGTAAGCAGGTTAGTGTGAAGAAATCAACTGTGGGAGCAATTATTAGAAAATGGAAGACATATGAGACCACTGATAATCTCCCTCCACGCAAGGTGAACAAAAATCCCAGAACCACACGGGGGGACCTAGTGAATGACCTGCAGAGAGCTGGGACCAAAGTAACAAAGACTACCATCAGTAACACACTATGCAGCCAGGGACTCAAATCCTGCAGTGCCAGATGTGTCCCCCTGCTTAAGCCAGTACATGTCCAGGCCCTTCTGAAGTTTGCTAGAGAGCATTTGGATGATCCAGAAGAGGATTGGGAGAATGTCATATGGTCAGATGAAACCAAAATAGAACTTTTTGGTAAAAACTCAACTTCTCGTGTTTGGAGGAGAAAGAATGCCGAGTTGCATCCAAAGAACACCATACCTACTGTGAAGCATGGGGGTGGAAACATCATGCTTTGGGGCTGTTTTTCAGCAAGGGGACCAGGGCGACTGATCCGTGTAAAGGAAAGAATGAACGGGGCCATGTATCGCGAGATTTTGAGTGAAAACCTCCTTCCATCAGCAAGGGCATTGAAGATGAAACGTGGCTGGGTCTTTCAGCATGACAATGATCCCAAACACACCACCTGGGCAACGAAGGAGTGGCTTCATAAGAAGCATTTCAAGGTCCTGGAGTGGCCTAGCCAGTCTCCAGATCTCAACCCCATAGAAAATCTTTGGAGGGAGTTGAAAGTCCGTGTTGCCCAGCAACAGCCCCAAAACATCACTGCTCTAGAGGAGATCTGCATGGAGGACTGGGCCAAAATACCAGCAACTGTGTGTGAAAACCTTGTGACTTACAGAAAACGTTGGACCTATTGAGATGAACTTTTGTTATTGACCAAATACTTATTTTCCACCATAATTTGCAAATTAATTCTTTAAAAATCAGACAATGTGACTTTCTGGATTTTTTTTTTCTCATTTTGTCTCTCATAGTGTATCTATGATGAAAATTACAGGCCTTTCTCATCTTTTTAAGTGGGAGAACTTGCACAATTGGTGGTTGACTAAATACTTTTTTGCCCCACTGTATCTTTACAGACACCTTTACATCCTGCAGAGTTTTTCATACTCAGTAGACAGAAGTTAGGCTGAGTATCATTTTAGGGTGTTTCCCCCTAAAATAGGGACATGCTGGCATTTAATGAGATAGGAAATGGATTCAGACCTATGATGCTTTTGGTACATGACATGCACTTTAGTTAAACTGCTGAAACACCCCAGGGTGGCAGATCTTACATGGGGTTTTATGAATAATAAAAAGGTCTAGGGGGACTATGTCATGAAAATCAACATGCCTGCAATAAGGCTGGATATTATTACAGGTGAGCATGAGGAAATTATCAACTGCTGAACTCTCTATGTGACCTTCTGACTGGAGAGAGGGAGCAGTGGCAGAGTACAGGAATGTTATCTATCATATCAGGCCTCAGCATAATGGATGTAATGAAGAGAGAATGGAGAATACATCATGTACCAGTCATACTCCGCGTGTGTCAAATTGACTATGTAAGTTGCGGGTGGTTAAAGGTGTGTGTGTGAGATGAGTGACTGGTAGGAAACAGATGACAAATCACAGCAGCTGAGGCTAAATGAAACTGACACACCTTTCAGACACACGCACAGTCAGATGTTATGTTCCTGTTCTTCTAGTGGTTTGAAAGGACAAAATACTGACTTTAATAGTGGCAATTATATGGTGTAATGGTGCCCCCTGTTGATGACTTTTAGACACACACATACACACAGGCCCTGTGTCCTACCTGGTTGATCTCATCCTGTGTGGCCTTCAGAGACTTGATGATGGTCTCCAATTGGATCTTGCCAGCAGCTAGGCTCTGCTCCAGCTGATTCTCCTCCTGCTGCAGCCGGCCCAGGTCGGCCTTCGCCCGGGTCAGCTCCTCCTCCTGGCACTGCAGGTCTGACTCCTGGGAGTGGATCTGACTTTGGAGGGTCGAGATCTGGAGGCAGATGAGAATGATGCAATGAAGATGGGTTCTCAAGTGAACAGCTGTCCTTGAAATCCCTTCTACACTAGCTGGTAACTCTTTGAAACACTGAATATGTTGCTGCTATTGTGGGGTGAGTTTCAAATAGTGCAACAGTAAAACAAATCCTTATTGTAAAACCGCCAACATTAACAATACCAAATTAAAGATTTAATGAAATACTTACTCAATAATCAAATTATGGTTCTAAGGTAGCAGTGGCAAAGCTATTACAATACGTCACAGAGGTGGAAACATTTTTCACTTTATCTGCATTCCCCAGTTCTTCCTCACCATCTGAGACTCTTCCTGGCACTTTATCCGGACTTCGTTCAACATGTCCTCTAGTTTATGTTTCTGCTGGTCCATCTCCTCCAGGCGGTCCTGGGCATCTTGTTTCTGAGCCTCTAGCTCCTGCAGGCTGGCTGTCTCTCTGTCCAGGTCATTCTGCATCTCCTGGAACATACAGAAAAAACTGTGCCAATCAAGAATCATGTAGGTGTCCACCATTTGAAAATGCAAATAATGAGATCAGGGGAGTGTTCGAGAAAGTGGTTCAAGATAAGTTGATAGACTTAAAGATCTCCTCCAGACCCGTTTTAAGACATAAAATATTTGTGCCTGATATACAGGAGTTTTCACAAAAACTCATTAAGAAATTCGTAAATTACATCTACTCCTTCTCCTTCATTGAAAAATCTTAAGTCTATGCAATCACACATTTAAGAAGCTTATTGGACTACAACTGGTTTCCAGATTGGTTGTGATGTCACAAAATCATGCTTGTAGGTTCATAGCTTAAACTGAGATTTGAAATGAGCACAGATCATCTTCTGTCATTCAAGCATATAAGTGTGAAAACTGTGCACATACAACATTCTGCACAGTGAAACTAAAACGTTCAAGTGAAGTAACAATATAAGCAAGACACATTTTTGAGTGGAGGGAGACTTTAAACTTCAAGTCTGACTTCATGTAGTCAGATTATAAAATTCAACATTTCAATATTTCTGTGTGTTCCAAGTTTGACTGAGGTCAAAATGTCAGTGGAATACTGAAAACATGATCCTGCACCATTTTCAACTTTACCCTTTACCCTTTACCCTGAACAGAGCTAGAATTTCAGCTGCCAGCTGTTGTGAGGACATGACCGGTCCTTACTGCCAGTTCATATAGCATAATCTTTAACCTATTCTGCTATTTTCCAGAACCTTTCCCTGACAGGAAAATTTGCATTACAGAATTCCAGATTTTCTAGGCCGCAGGATGCTTTTATCTGGATACATCTACACTGACTATATGATATACATGAGGGTAATGGAGTAAAAGCTGTGCTCACCTGCACCTCTGCATTTTTATGTCTGATGGCCTCCTCTGTCTCCCTGATGTCTTGCTCCAAAGTGTACTTCTCCCTGACACACATGCACACACAAAAAAACATATGCACAGATAGGTGCACACAGACACACACAAGCATAATTATGTTAAAAGAAAAAAAGAATCAATAACCATCAACCCCTGCTGTGTGCACACATCATGTCAGAGTAACAATAAACTGGACTGGACTATCAAATCCACAGTGTCAGGAGAAATGATAAAGATAATATAGGTCAAATAAAATCATGAAAAAAAAAATTTCATCCTCAAAGTAGTGAATACACAGTAATATGCAGTAGTAATATACAGTAGTAGTAGTAGTAAGTATTAAAACCCCTTTAATTTCCCAAATAAGACTTTAGACTAAACTGATATATGATTACATGTACCTTGACTTTTTGCCATCGATCTATACAATACTCAATAATGACAACATGAAAACACATCTTACATTTTATGAAAAAATGTAAACACTTTCATTTCTGTGGTGTCACTATAGAGTTGACAGAATGCCAGTCCATGGATATTCAGTAGCAGGTGTGTTTACCTGAGAGTATTCCACTGGGTAAAGGCAAGAGTGCTGACGCAGCATGGAGAATAAGTGGTGAACAAACAAAAAATTGATAAAATACACACATCAAAAGATGGTTGGCTGGGTGCATGGATGGACGGATGCGAGAAGGAAGAAAACAGCTCAATGAGGCAAAGCCAAGATGTCTAGTAAAGCTCATCCACATCTGCCTCTTTCATGTTTCCTTTAGTGAGCATTTTATCACTTAATATTGTACAATATTGATGGTTAATTGTAAAAAAAAAAAAAAAACGTAAACACAGTTGATTATCCCTATACTCCTTCCTCACTGCTGTAAAAGGAAATGGTTGGACCCTAGCACAGAGCTGAGGGTATGCTTAATTGTGGGCTTTTAAATAACCATTTCTACTGTTACCCCCTTTTATGTTGTGTGCCAAAAACATCTTCCTCAGTAAAAAGTTCTGATTAAAGTTGTGGTACACTTGAGTGCTGCAGGCCAGTATTATTTTGTAAGAGGCATTCCACCTAATTTCTTACACTAAAGTGTGACAGTCTGAATGTGACAGACACAAAGTCTTGACACACTAGGGGTTTAGATTTTAATGTCTGCAACAGTGTTCTGCAGTGAGTGCACAAAACACTAAGAAATGACAGACTAACAAGGTGAAATCAGATAAAAGCTATGAGGCTAGTCTTCATGAGAAGAGCCTCCTTATTTTGTTTACCCAGTACATATAATATAGTGTTAGTCCCAAACCACCATTATGAGTCAGTCCAGATGTGTCTTAAAATTCTGCCATAATCGTTTGAAAATCTTATCAAGGACACTTGACATTTTGTGAAATCTTTAAAAGGACAAATTTTAAATGCCTAAGAATCTTGTATTCTTGCAAAAGTGCAACTTCATGATTAAAAAGGTTGACACCAACAGTTGGTTTTCTCCTTTTATACTACAGAGGAGTTGAAGACTACTAATGACAACCATCATGTAGAGCTGTGCCAAATACTTTGGATTTGGAAATATTTTGGAGATGTAACATACAAGGAAAGCCTTCCTTGTATAAAATGTAATGACAATGATGGTACATTTAAAAAAGGGACTAAAAAAAAAATAAACACAATTGAATCTTCAACCACAATGGCGCTTTGCGTCCACCAATAAGTCACCCTGACAGAAGATTTTAATCTTGTGAAGACTTGCATACTATATTTGTTCATGAAGGGGAAAACCAATGGAACTTCACAAACATGGGGGCCTGTAGTCATCTTTAGTAAGATTCCCATGTGGGCATGATAAGCCAGTACTGAAAAAGGACCTTACTACCCAATTGTATTTAAATTCACAGGTATTACACAGTGCAACGGAAGAAAATGTCTAACAAATTGCCTTATAATTTTGGTTGTCACAGTTTTGGGTGTTATCAGTTTCCTCGTGTAAGTATTACATTTTGAGAAGATGATTTTTAAAGCAGATACATTTTTGTTCATCGTATTTTAGTTTTTAATCAGATGTAATTTTTTGCAGGAGGGTTGGTTCAAAATATTGTACTTCTGAAAATACAGCGATGACAGAAAATTCTTGGAGCAATAAACCAGGATCATATTACTCATGATGTGGCTGCCATTTAATTATCAGTACAGGAAGTAAGCCTGGATGCAAGTGATGAAATTGGATTACTGAGGGAGCTAATGTCAGAGGTTAGGTGAGGAGGTGTGTGAGTTGTTGACAATTAACAGATTTGACTAAATGTAAAAAGCTTTTGACAGAGATCTTCACAAGTACAAGGAAACACTACTTATGAAAAACATTTGCAATTGGCTAAATTGTTCCTACTGTTGTGACTAAATTATGTTTTGGCTAAATGAGTTGTGCAACAAAATGAAAGGCTATACTGAAATATACACAGCTAGAAATGTTTTGCTTTGATGCTTAAAATTAAATATTGATGTAATCTTCAATTCATTTTCTATGCAGCTTTGAAAATGATGTTCAACTAAAAGCAGTGCACACCTCCAGTGCTGTCATGTTATCTAGGTGCTACCAGTGATATTGTTCGTTACCTCTGCAACTGGGCTATCTCCTGGCTGATGTCATCCAACTCCTTGATGCCAGTAAACTCCCCTGAACCCACTGAACTAGAGCTGTCCTGTACAGAGAGGACAGGCAGACAGAGACAAAGAAGGAACGGAAAGGAAGGGAGAAAGACAAAAAACACAAAACCAGGTTGGCAAAGTAAACCATTTGTTGAAGAAAGTGGAATGATGAGCCATGAGAAGGAGAGAGAGGTAAACAGAGGATAGGAGAGAAACCACTGGTCCATAAGAGGAGCAGCACAGAGGTTTGAATCAGTAGGTGGCGCCAACATATGGGGAATGTCACCACCACTGACAAACTGCCAAGGAAGGTAAAGATTCAAGATTTTTAGAACTTTTTTTATGATTAACATCACTCAGCACGCCTTTGAGAAAATTAAAAACGTTTTCATGCAGGTGGTTTTTAACTAATTTCTGAATGCACAAACACCCTTTGGTTAAACAGGAAGACTGTTACACTAAATGGAAGTACACAGGATGCTCTTATTTTGATTGATTTCATTAATTTAACCCAGGGTCACATACAACTGCTATCTAGACTGCAGCTGCTCCATCAAAAGTATTTTAATCTTGAATCTTCTCTTCCCAGCAGACAGTTGGCAGGGTGAGACAATGTCACTGCACTGTATTGGAATGGAGAGAAACATCTTGCCAATGCTTTCCAGTAATCAGGCTGAACAGCCAGCCACTGAAAGCATTTTTAATCCAATGTAGGTCTATGTTACCTACCCACAACTTGAACATTATAGCCTGAGAGAGGAGGAGACGAAAGGAAGAAACATCAGCAGAGAGTTAGGATAAGAGAGAAGAACAACAGTGGGCAGTAAATGTCTTTCATTAAATTGATTTGCCTCTCCTCAAATTTGCCATTTTCATGTCTATGTGGGTTTTCAAGTTGTCCTCCTGCAGATAAGTACATCTGGCAGATTGGGAAACTGGTACAGCTAAAGAACAGGGTGACTAGCAGACAAATCACATCTCTACACCTTTATGCCTAAATATGCAAAGAGCAGGAGAAAGATGAGAGGTGGAGAGAAGAGGAGGAAAAGTATTGACTCACTCGTCTCATCTCAGACAGAGCAGCCATCTCTGATCCCACTGGGGTCATGTATCCTGACATACTCTGCAGCCATAAAGAAATTACTTAGTTACTGACAATGATGATAACAACAAATTAAAACTCCATCCTGTGTCAAAAAAGATGTTTTTAAACTTTTTGAAAAAGTCAGCAGTACTGAGCAAGTTCCTTTCATTTTCTTTATTGTCTATTAGTTTTATGTCATTCTTGACGACAAAAAGTTGGCAATACTCAAATTTACCAGCTAATGGTCATACAATCATAATGATCACATGAAAAAAATTGGATTCACATTTCTATGGAAGATAAGAGTATAACTGAATTGTGCATCCAGGTTTGCCAGCAGTGATTTATAATGAAGATAAACATGTTTATATATGTGTTATATATGAATATATATACTATACAGATTTTTGACACACTCAGGACTAGTAAACATGCATTGTTTGTGTGTGTATGTGTGTGTGGCTGACTTACTGGTACAGGAGTGCCTCTCTCAGAAGGGGGGATCATGTCAGCACTCAGGGCCTGTGGGGGGTCGATGCCCTTGCTGACTTTCTGCTGGATGAGATGCATGGCAAGGGCGAACTGCTCCCGGGTCAGTTTACCAATCTGCCTGGTGTCTGCCAGAGCCCTGCAGGGAGGAGCAGTCAACAGAGACACACTGGGTTAACCCAGTTACACTGAGCAGACTGTGCTTGAGGACCAAGATGGTAGAGAACGTTTGATAGAGAACCAACACTGGTTTGCATATGTTTCCCCATGTTTTTCCCAAAGCACTTGATAAGCTGATAGTTGTACATAGAAGAAGTTAAATTTGTTAAATGTTAAATCTGACCTTTGATCTGTAAAAAAAAAAAAAAAAAAAACTACCTGTCAGCTTCACTTTTGGTGCACTTTTCTGACAGTGGAAGATCTAATTTTACCACTTTCTAATAAGGCACCCTTTATAAAGGATTAATGTGTTGTAATCAATGTCTTTACTAATTGTTACTAATTGTTATTTACTAAAGTTTTATAAATCAGATATAAGCCATTAATAAGAGCAACTTTTGAATAGCCAGATTATGAAAAAATACCCTTGACTGATTGGAGCATATGACCATTTACCTTCCAGAAAAGGACTGTAGAGGATCAACTTTATTAATGGTTTATTAACATTTTGAACAGCATTATAACCAAAAAACACAAAGGTATTTTTCTCAACCTGGTAACCAAAAAAAATGTCTTATATTGGTTGATAACTGATCTACAAACCATCAGTCATTATTTATTACACATTAATAAAGCCATAATTTACAATTTATAAACCTTTTATAAGGGGTGCCTTATTTGAAAGTCTAACCAAGAAATAAAACACAGCTGATATTAACTGTCAAGCATGAAACATGAGTGGGAGCTTAGCTGAGTCCCTACCATATATGGGCAAGGATGTTCTGAGAAAGTCCAGACTGCATGAAGATATCCTTTACTTCCTGTCCGCTGACAAAGCCATCCAGATCAGCATCCGTCTTCAGGAAGATGTCGTCATAGCGACCACGGTCTGACATGGGGACCACCCAGTTCATTGAATGCTGAGAGAGCAACATAAAGACAGAGAACTAGAAATACCGCCTCGCGATTGTATGCCTCCGCCAACCAGTCAAGTTGCAGTTTACATCCATGTCTGTCCAGACTCATATAATATTTGTCGTGAAGACTTTGAAGGAATTTAATGAAAGGTATTAAGTGTATTTTCCTTGGATGTGTTCACATGCTTGGCCAATAAAGCTGATTGTAAAGCAGATGTAATGAAATTCCCTCCAGGCGTTCCTGAGATATCACGTTCACAAGAGAATGGGATGAGCGTGAGGTCACAGTGACCTTGACATTTGACCACCAAAATCTAATCAATTTTTCCTTGAGTCCAAGTGGACGTTTGTGCCAAATTTGAAGAAATTCCCTCAAGGCGTTCCTGAGATACCAGGTTCACATGAGAATAGGATGGATGGATGGACAACCAGAAAACATAATGCCTCTGGCCACAGCTGTCGCCAGCCCAGAGGCATAACAATAGAAATTTAAAAAATATATTTTTAGAAAAGTTGTTTGTTTTTTTTAATAATAGTTAACCAAAAAGGTTTCACATTCTAAATTGAGACCTTTTTGGTATAATGTGTCAAGAGTATAGATGTAAAAAAGCCTCTCTATTATTGTTGTCATCCCGTCTTCTAGTTCAGTTCAGTTTTTTTATTCCACAGCCACAGCATAATATTTGTCGTGAAGACTGTGAGTGAATGTGTGTGAATTTAATAAAAGGTGTTAAGTGTATTTTCCTTGTATATATTCACGTTTGGCCAATAAAGCTGATTCTGACAGAACAGAAAGTTGTAGCCATGACAACAGACAATGCTTTAGATATGGATGTTGCTGCAAAGAAGCTAAAAATTCTTCAAAACCTGGATGCTTCACACACATCTTCAACTCAGCAGCACAGAAGATCTATACAATCACCACAGTTTCAAGGTGGGCACCAAGATTAGTGTCACCAATTCAGTATCTGACCAAATGTGAAATATGGTCACAATCTCCCCCTCTGTTCCTGAGTTATGACGTTGAATAATGGCTAGAAAAGTATTTTTGCAGAACATTATGATGTCACAGTGAAGTTGACCTTTGACCTTTTGGATATAAAATGTCATCACTTCATTTTATCCTACTATACATTTGTATGAAACTGTCATAATTAGCATATGAATTCTTGAGTTATGGCCAAAAACATGTTTTGTGAGGTCACAGTGACCTTAACCTTTGACCACCAAATCCTAATGAGGTCAATATTGAGTTTAAGTGGACATTTGTGCCCTCAAATCTCCTCAGGGCGTATCATGTTCATGAGAATGGGCCGGACAGACAATCCAAAAACATTAAAGGCATTAAAATGAGTGAGTGCAACATCAAATCATCTAACTTGGAATTACCACCGTTACCATCAAACCCAATCAACATCACAACTAAAAAAAAAACTAAGATCTAAAATCAACAAGATAATCACCATATCCGACTTAACAATATCCGCCCCTTCCAAAAAATTGGAACAAGATCTACAAATTGACCCCAGTGCTGACTTCTGGACTCAAATCTGCAAAAACATCTTCTCTCTATCCATTAACATGAACATTCAGCTCATACAATATAAGATCATTCATCAAGTACACTACACTGGGGAAAAGATGTTCAAAATGGGTTTTATAGACACTAAAATTTGAACACAATCAACATTACAATTTGGAAAAATCTACTTATTGAATACATAAATGGAAAAATTATCTGCCTCCATCAAAACAAAACACAACAAAAACAAGGACAACATGGAATCTGTGAGATAGTCTTAATTCTTAATCTCCACACAAATTATACTCATAACCTCTTTTTGCCTGTCAATCATCCACAATAAATATTCACGCTGTCACTGCCCACACACTTATGTCATTCCATTTACATCGTGATCCCTACAAGTTTTAATCTGATCTGCACTTGCACCCAACAAACATACCAAACACATACACATTTAGACCTCCCTAAACCCCCTCTAATCTATCCCCCTCCCCACCTTCTTCTTTTTTTTTGGCTTGTTTTCATTAGTCTATTTTGTCTTCATCTAAAGGTTTCCTTAAACTTATTTACTGTACCATTGTCTGTGAAATATGACAAATATTAATATCTATATTATCTACACATACATTATGTACTGTCATGCCATGCTGATAATTATTATTGTTATTATTATCTTTATGCAATTATAGAAACTGTTATTAGGTGATTTATTACACAGACCAGTATTTAAGTTAAGAATGATAGGATATATGAATATTATTATACTGAACACATGTTTATAGAATTATATATTATCTATAAAGTATATAGATTATAATATAGATTGTTGTGGATAACTATTGGAGAATCATTGCACGGCCTATTATTAGGACAAAAAATGTGATACTACTATCTTCAGTTAGGGCTGTCACAATATCAGATTTTCACAACATGATTATCGTGGCCAAAAGAATTCATGATAACGGTATTATTGTGATATCTATAGAAAATTTGAAAAATCAAAAAAATGAATGATAACTTTGTTAATTGTATGTTTTGCCTCTTTTCTGGCAAATGAATTACACTCAAAATACGAGTATAGGGAGTTGGAGAAAGAGTTGATAACCATAACTGTACAAAGTTTGAAAGAAGTTTGAACACACTGAAGTATAAGGTTTTTGTTTCCACCTGAATATTTTTTGCAACCAGATGCCTGCAGATGACCTATAGCTGTGACTTAGTAGCTGGAAAACACCATGGGACCACAGCATAGAGCCATTTAGAGACACCAAATAACCTCTGCTTCAGAGTAACTGAGGCATAAACACATTATAGTGCTTTGTTCCCTTCTTGAAACTAAACTTTGTGCATATAATATGGTCAAATCAAGTGCTATGGTGAAAAAGCAGTTCATATAAGAAGTAAATCACAGCAAACTATTTATATTTACATAATTTCCATGTTGTTTCATGCTTCATAAAAAGCAATAAAATGCAGCATATGGTCATTTTCAGAATTTCATTGGCTATTTTAAGCACCAGTCATCGGCAGAATCTGTTCCTATTGCCTCTGTCTTTATATGAAAGAAGAGGGGCAGGCACCTCCTTTCAACGCGGACTCTCGTTGGTTATTAGTAGGCTGTGGACAGGACATGGAAGCTCCTATTTGGTCAAGTGAGGCGTCAATCGAAAGGTCAGAGTGCAGCCGCCATTTTGATACCAAGATGTGGTTAATGTTTACATGCTAATGCAAGTTATTTTGTCGGCGTTGTATCAGTCAGTGGAATAATATGAGGCTTCATAGGTGAGTAGCGTGAATTTTGTAATTGTTTGTTTTTTGTTGGAGGCGTTGATTGTACCTGCTGTTGTGATTGTATCATGAAATGGTTTGCATCAAACAAAATCAAAATAGTTGTGTACTTAACAGTGTGTGGGCCGTCAGTACATTAAGGGGTTTTAAGAGGCGCTAGATTATTTACACAATATTATCATATGTGTATTATTAACATGATAACACCCCTATCTTCAATATTACTATAATTTTTAGGGTTTGTTGGTTTTGTTTTTTTTTTCTCTGTGGAATCAAGTATCGAGTATCGTTTATCTGTTTTTTTTTCTTCTTTGTTTCCTTAGTTTAAAATGTTTGTTACTGTAAAATAGATGTGTTTATGTATTTATTGAATTGTCGTGTACGTATGCGGGGTGGCTGTGGCTCAGGAGGTAGAGGGGGTCGTCTACTAATCGGAAGACTGGCGGTTCGATTCCCGGCTCCTCCAGTCCGCATGTCAAAGTATCCTTGGGCAAGATACTGATGATACTGATACTGATGTATCATCAGTGTATGAAAGTGTGTGAATGGTTAGATTTCCTCTGATGGGCAGGTTGGGACCTTGTATGGTAGCCCCTGTACCCATTCAGTGTATGAATGGGTGAATTGACTCATAGTGTTAAAAGCGCTTTGAGTGGTCGGATGACGGCGCTATACAAGTACAGGTCATTTACCATGCAGATATTTCTCCTCCCTTTCCTTTTTTCTTCTGGACCCAACTTATTTGTAAACTTTTTAAACTTTTTTCATAGTAGTGTAATTGTTCTTTACTCTGTTTTTGTTTTTTGTTTTTCCTTTTTTCCCCACATTCACTCCATAAATACACACACACACTCTTGTTGAATCCACCTAACCCCACCCCCACGACTCCAAACCCTGTATGTCATATCTCCCTGTATTTGGAGATGTCCTTGGCTGGGGCCACCCCGATATGTGGTTGGTGCTGGTGGCTTCCCAAGGAGAAGAAAAAAAAGGAAGAAAAAAGGGGAAAAAAACAAACAAACAAAAAAAAAAACAGGGGTCTGACCAGGATGGACAGACCCCCTCCGGAGGGTCTGGGGGTTGCCCACCAAGTGGTCAGCCTCCTCCATCACCCAGAATGAGCCAAACCCCTCCAGAGGGTCTGGAGGTTGCCCTTCAGGGTCCCAGCTTCAACACACCAAAAATTTATAATAATAATTTTATAATAATAATAAATAAATTTTCTTTGGGTTCTGCACCTCAGAGCGCTGGTGCTGTCCCATCATGCAGGCCTGTACTCCTCTACCATGTAGGTGCAGTGCCTTTGCTATGGGCCAGCTCCACTCCCCCTACCCCAACTCACACTCAAATACATACACTCGCGCACACACACTCACTCACTCTTACGTGCTCAGCTGAATCAATTGATTCAGTTGAGCACTAATTGTTTATTAGTGCTTTACTTTATTTACGTATATATTTATTATTTTTGCCCCACATATAAGGGAGGAGGAATATTTGCATGCATGCACTATGTGTATATGTTTGTGTATCCAGTATGTGTATGGGTTTGAGTGTATTGGTGTGTGAATGTTACTATCTTAGCTCGCCTAACCCCCCAAAACCCCGCTCCCATCGCCCTGGTCCCACACAGCACAAACCCAACACACTCCCACACACAGACATACATCCATCTACTCGCTTATCTCTCGTCAGAGATGTTATATTCCTTAGTTTGTCTTATCCCCCTTTCTTTTTGTCTTAGCATCTGTTATCTCTGTTTGTGTTCATGTACTTAACCTCCGTAACCACCTGTTTTGTACCCACTATTATTCACAATAAAAAAAATGAGTGAGTGCAAGGTACATCAATAGGTTGCAATTTTCTATGCTTTGAATTAAAAGCAGTCTTGCTAAAACTGATTGATTCTAGTACTTTACACAAGAAGGACTCATAAAGATCTACTCCAGTACGAGTCAGCAGGGTCTTTTCACGAGATAATTTCCAGAATGACATATTGCGTGTTGTTCCATGTCATTCCCCATATCCTCTCCCTCATCTCTCAACTGCTGTTGTATAGTAAAAGGCATAACAATGTCCAGATTTCAGTGTGTGTACATCAGTGTAGTGAATATAGTGTGTATTACCTGTCCAGACTTGAGTGTGTGTTTGGGAGATAGGCTGCCGGTGCTGTTGAGGGAGTTCATGCTGCCATGGGAGGGTGTGGAGCGCAGTGAGTCTTTGGGTGGTGGAGGGCTTGCGGGCAGTCCAGGCACAGAGCCCACCACTGAGCCTAGACTCTTCTTCCTCTTAGACGGAGGGATAAGGGCAGAGGGCAGGAGTGCAGGAACTGGCTCCTTCTCCAGGGCCCGGTACACAAGGTGCATGGCCTGGGAGAGCACATCCTGCTATTAATACATACTAACTGGCAGTTTAGGGTAATTCATTTTGTTTTGTTTTCTATATACAGTAATGCTGGAGCGGCTGTGTTTCAGGAGGTAGAGCGGGTCGTCCACTAATCAGAAGATCAGCAGCTCTATCCCCGGCTCCTACAGTCTGCATGTTGAAGTGTCCTTGGGCAAGATAGTGAACCCCAAATTGTTCCTGATGGCTATGCCAGCGGTGTGTGAGTGTGTGTGTAAATGTGCATTAGATTAGATCCTGATGAGCAGGTTGGCACCTTGCATGGCAGCCTCAGTGTGTGAATGTGTGTGTAAATGGGTGAATGTTGACATGTATTGTAAAGCGCTTTGAGTGATCGGAAGACTAGAAAGGCGCTATATAAGTGCAGTCAATTTACAACTGGCTTATAATTTAGCCAATTATGAGCACAGCTTATAGTGAACTAAAAGTTTGGCAACTTAATTGATCATTAATTGTGCACTGATACAATATAACCTCTTATAACCTTATAACCTCCTCCCATACAGGAACCTATTGCCCTGTAACCTGGAGCTTCCCCTGACCTAAACTAAACTAAACTAACGACTTGATTCCACCAGGCACAGCTGTTTCGCATTCCGGCTGTAATGCATATCCGCACAGTGCATATCCCACTGGCAGCATTTAAGAAGCAGAGCATTTTGCTCTGGCAGTGCCAGAGAGAAGAGAGCCACCACTCTAACCTGGAGAGGAATCCAGGGACTGGAGCAGTCATGGCAGCAGTGGTGTCATAAAATCTTGTGATTTTCCACTTCCAAGGTGAACCTCTCATCATCCATGGTGACAAATATCTTCTGACCCGTTGACTTCTGGCCTGGTGCCACCGGTTATAGCGTAATGTTGATGTAGTGATGTAATATATGATCGGGAGTCTGCACAGGGTGTTATATTTTGAAAAGTGACCGGATGCTCTGTGCAGCTTGACATGGCTTCCATCAAGAATAGACTAGGCACATATGTTTAGCGGAGCTGAGCGGCGAGCCGCTTCTGGGACGCTTCTGAAATGCGTTGCAGCGCGTCTGGTGGGATCACAAGCATTGACTAGAGTGGCCACAACCAGCTCCGGTGGCCGCGTCGCAGCCGGAATGTGACACAGTCACGCCTGGTGGAATCAAGCCTTAATGAGCCCACACTCTTCATGACAAAGAAACATGTCACCCAGTGCAGCGGTGTGGCTCATTGATGTGTTTTTAATAGTTTTTGGACAACAACAGAGATCTACACAATATTTATAACTAGGATCAATTTATTGTTGGTTTGGCTCTGCACATGAGATTTGTTGTCAATACGAAATATATAGAAAATCGCCCTATACTTTAAGTTACGGGTCATTAACTTCCTGTAGTGGGAATGGCCTATTATATTAACATATTATAAGATGTTCTTATAATAAGTACAGTCATCATCCAGTAGTTGAACAATGTGTATGATCCAGTATTTACAACAGCTTCAAATGTGACATGACCAACTAGAATCAAGAAGTGATGTATCCATGTATCCATTCTGGTAATGGGCTACCTGCAACTTAATATAGGAGTTAACACTGTAGGTCAGGCTAAAGTGAATCTAATGAGCAAAATTACATACAGTAACAATGAAGAAGATGGCACTCACCACTGCAAACTCATCTCTGTCCAGGTGGCCATCTTTATCTATGTCACTTAGGTCCCAAACCTACCAGCAGGAAAAAATAGAATGTTGCTATAAGGATCAAATCAAATTAAAGACTACACAGTGTATTGACAATAATTTAGTGAGGGCATTCATCATACTTTGTATAATAATTCAAGAAGTAACTAAATTGTTAACTAAATTAAGGTTTCATTTCAACTGTAAAATCCACTTTGGAAAAAGCATGTTCTTTAACAAGCTACTAGTCAACATGTAACCTGTAAGCAACAATTCAACCAGCCACCATGGTATTAATGCTACTTCATATTAATGGAAGCAGAATGAACTATGCCCATTGCATATTTATTGAGAAAAACAATATAATTATGTTGCAGCTTAATTTAAATATTTTAATCTTCGACACGGAACCAAGAAACCCAGTTTAACAAAATACAAAGAAAGCCTATACCTTCCCAAGGACATCCAGAGGTAGCTTGGAGTTGATTAGGACTGGTTTGACCTTCTCTCCTGACAGCAGGCCATTGACTGGTGCCAAACTTTCAAAAATTCCGTCAAATTTATTCTTCTCCTCAGGCTACAAATTAAACACACAAGAATTATCTCAAAGGTTGATATGTAAAAGTTGGACTGGACTGAGAATGGCTCTCACTTAATCGAAGAATTCAAGTTCACCTTATAAATTAAAAGGTTTACTAGAGTAATTATGGAACCTGACCAATACTGGACGTTTGCGGTAGATACCAATATTGATACCTGAAAGGTAAAAAGCTCTGACAGAGACTCTCACACTGAGCTGAAATTAAACGCGTGCACATAAATTTGGTAAATAACATAAATAAAGACAGTCTCTACTGTGTTTTGCTCTCATTTATGGTGGCCGTCTCGCTGCTTCTCTCCTCTTCTCTGCTCTTTCTCAGCACAGGCAGGGCTGAGCTCTCCATGTGTGTGCAGCGCAGCAGAGTAGAGACAGACAGCGGTGGAGAGTTGGAGAGTTGACGGCACCTACACTAAGTCCAATAAAATCTTTGCGAGTAAAAAGCCAAGAAGAGTAACTTTAATCCGCGCAAAAGATGGGCAGACTCCTAGTGTAATTTGCGTCACAAACGAAATAAACGACAGAGCATAATATGAAACGATAGACGTTTTTCTATTGTCACACAATATATATCGTCATATCGCACAGCCCAAGGTTTAACGGTACATGTATTCATCCCCAACTGTCACGGTATGGACGTTACGGTTCGGTGCATGCAGTCATACGAAGAATACACTTCGTGACCCAAACAATTACTGTCAAGATAGTTTAATAATCCACTTAGTCCAACATGCGGAACAATAATTCAAGAGCACAAGTTCCACCCGGAACATTTTGGCAGCACACCACTAGCATGCTCATGGATATGCTAGCCGACTTAGCCAAGGTAGCCTGGTTACCTTGCCATCAGAACGACAAACCAGAGACCCATAACATTGACTGAGTGCAACACTATTATTAAAATATGCTGTTATCTCTGTAGTGAAATGATACCGTGTCTCCCTGTCCCCCTCCCCTCTCTGTGACAGTCGGCTTTTTACTCCGTCTTTAAGTGAAGCCATTCAGAACAACGATAAAAACATTTGATTTCTGACATGGTGAGACAGCACGTCGTAAGAACCTTACAATGTTGTGAGAGAGAAAAATGTTGTTAAAAAAATATGTATATATTATATATATATATATAGGTTTGGTCCCTCTGACTGATATGTTATTATATATCATTAGATTATTAATACTAAAGCATCAGTGTGTAAGCAGCATGTTACTGTTGTAGCTGCTGGAGGTGGAGCTAGTTTCAACTACTTTATATACAGTTAGACCATAAATCAGCATGTCAGCAAGTGTCCTGACTCCTTGCAAGAAACAGAAAGGTTGTTTTCTTTTCCCACTGCAGCACAACTAAACTGTTTCAGTAATAGTTACAGCCAATGAGCCATTGTTGAATGTTTATATTTTTCAAAATAAAAGAACAAAATGCTATCTTCTACCTTTCTTTCTTTCTACCCAAAACCAAAGTACATACCGAACCGTGAATTTTGTGTACTGTTACACCCCTAGTCCTGACATTAATTGTTACTTACCAGGCGAAAGATATGCCAATACCAATATATCAGAGATAAGCTAGAATGATGCATCAGTCAGGGTCTATGCAATATTTCCCCCTTTACATATGTTGTTATCAAACTCTGAAAAATGGGAATATATACAGTACTAATACTCATATTTATATTCAGTATTTGTGAAAATCAGTCATTATGAAATACTACGATAATGCTGCTTTATTCTACTATTAGTGTGTGTGTGTCCACGTGTGTGTGTGTGTTCGTGTGTGCACACACCCTGACAGCCCAGTGTAGTTCGCTGGAAGTAGAAGCTGTGCTGCTTAGAGATGGACTGCTGGTGTCCTTCTGAAATCAGAGAAACAAATCAGAGATTTTCTTCGCATACTGAGCTTTTGATACAAGAATAACAATAACATAATAACCCATTAAACATGTTGAAATGGTTTACATAATTAATGGTATATACTGAATATAATTTATCATGTACTGCATAATGATTGTCTTTTTTTCTCTTTTGCACATTTTTTTCCTTGTCCTGTCTTGTCCTCATTCTTAAATAATCTGTAACCTAATCTTAATCGTATGACACTGAATGCCAATGGTTTAAATTCTCCAACAAAAAGAATTGTATGTCTAGACTTTCTTTAACAAAAAAAATGTTGATATGGGCTTTCCTCCAGAGTCAAATTTGTAAAGTTGATCCATCAACATTTCAAAGTAAATACTAAAAAGTGATAAGTTATTCCTGTGCCAAAAATAAATCTAAAGGTGTCCTGGTAGTGCTTAAGAAAAAACTTAACTTAAATCTTATTGAATGATGTTGAATTATGTATCTTCTGTGTCTATGCACCAAATATTCATCTTTTGAAGATCTCCAGTCCAAACTGTTGGGATTCCCAGATTCCGTCAATATGCTAGAAGTTGATTTCAATCTGCTGTTGAACCCCTCTGCTGACAGCTCCTATACTCCCTTGGTTACTAAAACAACTTCCACCTGCTTTATGGAATCTTTTTATGTCAGCTTCACCTGGTGGATGTACAGCAATTTAAAAATCTAGATTCTAGAGATTATACCTACCACAAATCTTCCTCTCGAATTTACTCGCATTTTTTCAATTCCTCAACCCTTCTAAAATGCATCTCCCACACAACTATCCTTTCCAATGCTCATTTCTGATCACTCCCCAGTCATCATTTCCTTTGAGACACATTTGGCTTTACCACGTTTCAGGCGATAGCATTTTAATGTCTCCTTATTGCAAAACAGTGATTTTCTACTTTATTTGATACAACAGGTTAAGCAGTTCCATAGATTAGATTAGACGGCTTTATTAATCCCCAATGGGGAAACTCATTTGCCACCAAATCAACTCAACTCATACAGACAACAAACAATATAGACATTGCATTCACAGTACACAATAAATAAATAACATTAACTAATAACAAGCCATGAGACATGATTAACACCTGATAGGTGCTATGGATCTAGACTACATCTAAAAGTGTTCATTAAAAAAATCTGACTGCTGCCGGAACAAAAGACTTTCTGAGTCATAGAACACAGTAGAACACTTAAGCAGTATTACATGAGAGGGTGCGCTTTACCGTCATTATTGGCACGACAATGATGCGGTCAGGAGCGAGGCACTTGCACCGACTTCCCTAAGCATCGCTCAAGTGCCAATAATGACTTTAAAGCACACCATCAAGTATAATATTGCGATTATACAATGGTTACCAACAAAATAAAAGATATAATCAAAATATATTTACATTGTGGGGCAATTCAGAAATACATGGGGTCTGACTAATACCTGAAAAACAATAAGTCATGTCAGTAGACTCCTATGTAATGAAACCAAGTTTACTACTCCAGCAAGTAGGCCGACCCTTAGTAACAATCTAACAACAGAGACTATTTCTAGTCCCTGTTGAGTCAGCCAACCAACTTGAGCTAATGCTTTGTAGAGATCATGGGATTTCCCAAACTGAATAAATACTACACATATAAACACAAAACTGCTTGTTGTAACTAAGATATCTGCCGCAAAAAAATTTTTTTTCCATGGACAGATTTAGCTACTATGTCCACAAACTTCACATGCATTTTTAAGCTAGTAGCGCCGAGTCACCGATTCACCGGCACAGCTGATGGAGGATGGCAGAGTGGAAGCTGAGATCTACTCTCAATTGAAGAGAAAAAGGTTAAGTCTTTTTGTGTGTGGGGGTAGAGTCAAGAAGGGCTCGGGTTTTTCAGTGTGTGTGCGTGTTTAATTTGTCCCACAGTCTCCCAGAGTGTTTAACTTGTCCCCACAACCCCAAATCAGTTCAGTTAAATCCAGTTTCACAAACATAAAAGAAAGACAACTCAAAAGTCCGCTCCAGGTTTTCCCGCTAATCCCCACAAAACAAAACAAACCAAACACACTAGCAAAGCAAGACAGTACATAAAATAAGCACAGCAGAAACGTCAGATAGGTCGGACCACCATGTTTAACCATATATCTTCAAACGTTACAGTTACTGCTGAAAATGACAACAGAAATAAACAAGTTTGCCGATTTCACATATCTCCACAATTCAAATCAACCACCAGTTGTCTACCTGGAAGTGACTGTTAGAGCGATGTCACAGTCTATAGTTCTAATCAATGGTGGAGTAATATTTATTTATAGTGATCAGGCATTTTTTATTTGAGCACGGCTAGGTGTGCTGTCATACTGATTTGATCACGTTCTAAATTTCTAGTTGACCAATCACATTGCTTGGTCAGAACTACCTGTACCTGTAGAAAGTAAGGCAGTTGTCCATATTGGCGTATTTCTCTACACTGAGCTGAGATGAAACAAATGCACATAAATTAGGTAAATAAATATTAAAATATTTATTTGCAACACATAAATAAAGGCCTTATGGGTGGATAGATGGACCAATCAGTCTCCACCTTAACAACAAATCTTGATTCTCACACAGTCTATACGGTCCTTAAAGCTGCCATACACGACATTGATGACATTCAGCCACTAGATGTCGCACTATAACATCAACATCTCAGACCAAAAGAAACGTGTCGTTTACTCAATAAAGTTGTAAAAAAAAAAGAGATGCTGATAACTCACAAAACTCAGATAAAACTGTCAAACAAGCAGCAACAAGCAGAGCTGATCAAATATGGATCTAGATTCTGTTAGTGCATTGACTATTTCTCAACTCAAATGCTTTCAGAAACATATTTTTGTTTATTGCAACTTTATATAGATCAATGTTTGTAATATAACAAAATAACAAAACTGACTAATGGGGAATTAATTTGCTCAAACTTAAAGCTAAATCAGGAGAACTGTTTTACTTATAGATGAATCAGTCAGATGAATGATGAATCAGCATTTTGTGTTTCCTAATAACTGAAACTATCGGTCAATTTTAGTGATGTGTTTACAACAGGTACTGAGGTCAACAACCTTTTAACAGCTTCACAAAAAACATCATGTTAATAGAATTGTTGTGTAGTGTTAGTATCTGTACTTGACGTTTGTTAGTGGGGATGTCCTTTAGTTAACATTTGGATAACAGATTGTGCCTTTAAAGATATATACCAGAACAGTAATTCATCTACATACAGGTGTAAGACAGACCTTACCATTTTTTTTGCCTCCTGCTTTGAATATGTTCAAAGCAGGATGTGTTCCTAATTCCTTCACTCACTCTGAAAATGTAAAAAGTCTTTCTTTTAAAAGCCTGACAGAACATGAAGCAGAACTTTAACTTGTATGGTGTTTTATTACAGTAATTGTGGACAAACAACAGACAGTGGGAATGCATCAGCAATCAAGCTATCCAAACTATCAAGCTACATTAACATTACTGTAATGTAAAGCAGCAGCACTAGATAAACTGGATGGTTAAAACAACACTCTTCAGTCAAACTAAAAAACTTTAGCTTGACTGAAGTGCTTTTCTAGCTACTTACTTTGTCTTTTGTCTGACATTATATAATGACGCACACTAGTTAATGTCACATTTCATCCTCTGAACTCTGATTCTTTCTTCTGTCTCGTGAAAGCGGCTCCAGTCTGCCTGCTAGCTTCAGCACGGAGGGTTTGTTTGTTTTAGACACCCACGCAGCAGGAGCTGGTGGTGGTTTGTTGGTCCATGTTAACGGTAACAGTCGTCTCTGTGTCTCATACTAGGATACAATGTTCAGATAGAAAACAAAACGAGAGCTCCTAGAAGCTACAACAGACACTGTGGTAGAAAGCCAGTCTGAGCTAACAGCTGTAAAGTGATGGAAAGTCTGCGTAAACACTATTTCTGAATTTGAGAGGTGCATTTAGCCTCCACTATGACCCTGATTATAACACACCATTTACAGTCCATGCAACACACATATGAACACGTGCGAACCTATTGCGCTCCTGCTATCCTGCCTGTATTTACAGTTACATTTGTTTTTATTTGTTTCTTTCAGGTGGGGTGGGGGGCTCAGGCAATGGTTAGGGGAAACACTGCACATAATGTGAAGACACGTTTTTGTTTTTTTATGACTTTTAACTTATCCGGTGGGGCAAGTAAATTTCTCTTCCACTTGCCCTACAAAAAAATCCACTTGTCCCAGACAAGCGGACAAGCCTTAATGTCAAGCCCTGAGTTTCACCTCCTCTGTCTGGGCCACACATACGCTTTCTATTTTTCTCTCTCCCTCACTTTTTTTCAGCGAGTCAGTCAAATGACATTTAAACGTTGGTATCATTTAATTTATTTTCATTCCTTGTAGCAACGCCAGGTCACCAAAGCCGGGCAGCCTCCGGCCCACATCCAACCCTGGTCGAGAGGAGGGTCATGAAGGAGGGCCGGTTGATGTGGATTGACCCATTCAGATAGATCCCCAACCTGGGTTTAACCCACATCAATGAATCAGTCTGAATGAGGTATTAGGGGAATCTACACATCCTTTGCATCATATCAGAATAGAGAACTCAAAGCTAAATACTCATATCTAGAAATATAGCGAACCTTGAATCTACAGTAAGATAATTTTACTGACACTAGACATAAAGAATTGTTGGCTAGAAGAACAGAAGTTTTTTGTGCTGAAATTAAGACGTCTGAAAACTAAACTAGACTAGACTAAAACTAGGCATGGTGAAATACATGCAGACGCCATTATCCACTTAATTTCTTCTCTTTTTATTTCTGTTTCTCTTGTTATGTCTGTCTCTTTTTATATCATATTGTGAATGACACTACTCGCTTGAACCATCTCTTCCACTAATGCTAGGTGTTTATCCAAACATTTCTTTTGGTACAGTCTGTTGACCCTTTCTTTTTTTTACAGTAAGGCTGCCTAAGCCTACATATATGTACTGAATGTATAATTATCTTAAATATTTATGCCATGTGTGATATAATAATTATGAATATGTAAATATATCTGCAATGTGTATATCCCAATTGAGCTATTCAGCATGTGATTCCTTATGTGGCATTCAGTGTTAAATGTCAATATTCTGAAAAAACTATATTTGTAGCTTGTTTTTATACAAGAATTAAGAGGATTTGACCTTGAATGATGAAGTCATACTCACAAACTTAGGAGGAGGGACTGTGAGGTTGAGGCTGGACAGACTGACTTCCTGACCACTCTGAGCACAGGCCACCAGCCGCAGAGCCACGTAAAACCCCTGACAGAGAGAGAAATCAGTGTTAACCAGCAATTTCTATTTCTTATTCTGAGATACTTACATTGATGTAGCCCCCCAAAGACTTAGAATTCTTTGCTATTTGAAAGTACCGGTGAGAGTGTACCAGTGAAACACCAGCTCCTACAGAGAGTGATGCAGTATGGTTTCTTTGTAGCCTTAACTAGGGCCCTATGAAATCAGTTTCATTTTTTCCCAAATTTCTGTTTTCCTTTTGAATTTTTCTGAATTCTATATTTTATGATTCAAACACATTTTGTTATCAGAAAGAGTGCCTAATTTATGTAGTGGGTGAATAAAATTTCAACAATTCAATAAGAAAATATTCAAATGATGTAACAACATTGGACTACTTGCACTACTACGTGCTTCAATACAGTTACAAAACAAAACATTCCATTTTGTAAAATAAAATGCTTCACATTCATATGTTGGCAAAACTATAGTTGTTCTCCTGACTCACAGTAGTCATTTGGATATTTCCCTGCTCTAAATTTAAGTTTCTAGTTGTTCGAGTGTCAAATTTCTCAATTTTTTGGATGACTTAGGATGACTTAGTCTCAGAGGGCCTCTTCAACATGACTGTGTGTGTGTGTGTGTGTGTGTGTGTGTGTGTGTGTGTGTGTGGAGGAGGAGCTACACAGACATACACAGACAACAGAGGTCAGAAGCTGTTGCAGCGTGCCCCTAAATGACACCAAAATGCGGTATCTCAGCATAGTTTTTTTCTGTTCATTCAGCCTAGGTGCTGTGCAAAAATGCTTATGGTAGCAAAAACCCTGATTTTTATAAACGGCATCCTCATTTTGGCAAATTTCATTATATTCCGCATTTTACAGTTGATACCATTTTTATTGTTAAATTCCAATTATCAATTATCAAAATCATAGGGCCCTATTTAATGTTGCTAGGCTAGCAAGTGTCTCCAAGTCTGTTTATAGTGAGTCTGTTAGAGTCAGTCAGTGTTTGGTTAGCTCAGTTTAACTTGCAGGAGTTTCTGAAGGCTTGTGTAACGTGTTTTTCTGCTATGGATGAAATAAATTCATGATGAGTGAAAACGAGTCTGTACTGCAGAAACGGATTGTGGACTAATCAGTCAAACAGCTTAGAATTACTGCTGTCACAGATGATGAGGAGCTCAAACAGACAGTCTGAAAAATGGTATCTGCTGGAGAAAATAATTTCACCGCTTCCAATAGCCTGACAGTAGAGTGTGTGACTAATAGACATGCTACACAAATGTGGGATTTACATTCTGCTTTAATGGTATTGTTTCACTTTTATAAGATGAAAGGCTTAATGAATGAGGACTCCTTCCTCCCTGGATAAATAGTATCTTAGGGAAACCTTTCCAACAGGACTAGTGTGAAAGTATGTCTTTTTCCAAAAACAGCTGTTGGAAAAGGGGAGGGTCGTCTTATATACGGGCCTATATCAAATTATTATTCAGATATGATGAAAAGAAAAAAATAAAGGAATATTTATATGTAAGGAAAAATTTAAATTTAATTTAATTCAAGTTGATATTTTCTGTTTTCCACTTATTTTTACCAGAGCTGCTACAACTAGATAGATGGATGGATGGATAGATAAATAGATAGATAGATAAATATACATATATATATATATATATATATATATATATATATATATATATATACACACACACACACACACACACACACACACACACACACACATATATATACATATATATGTATATATGTGTATATGTATATGACAAATATAACTTGGGTCATCTTATTAGATCAACTTGTAGAGATTTGGATTCACTTCGTCATTACTTGTCAATAAGTAATTTTCTGCTGATGAGAGTAAAAAAAAGTGATTAGATGCACTGTGACTTTCACTTTCCAATGTGAAGTACATATGTGAAGCATGTCATCAGACAGAGCACTGGATGAGAGGTCTGTTTCCTACCTGTTTGTCCAGATAGCCTTTGCCATCGGGATCAGCCAAATCCCAGATCTGAAAAGAGAAAAGAGAAAGAGAAAAGACACAAACAAAAAGCAAGCAGGCTAGACATGTTCCAAATCAACCCGACAGCAGGCAGAGAGCGGGAGAGTTTCTGCCGAAAACAATTTGTTTGTGATTGTAGCGTCCGTCGTCCAACTAAGTATTGATAACACACTTAGTATTTTACAAATTAGAGTTTTGTTATTTGATGAACGTAGGCGCTGATGTGCAAAAACAGAACTAAATGGGTTTTATTTCTATAAAAAAAGCAAAACGACAGTGGAGGCAGTGGGCAAGTAATGTAATTGGTGCCCAATCACCGTTTAACTCCTCAACACATTTTGTTATCAGAAGGAGTGCCTAATTTATGTAGTGGGTGAATAAAATTTCAACAATTCAATAAGAAAATATTCAAATGACGTAACAACATTGCACTACTTTTATGGTGTTGCACGTGGTTGTTTACATAAAAAGTGACATACACACATTAAATAGTTGTGGGAAGAATAAAAAAAAAAAAAGAAAGCTTGACAGAGAAGTTCAAACCGTGCCGACTCTCTCACCTCCTCACACCTGACCAATCACTGCGTAAAGTGGGTGTGATTGTTGGACTGTCATTTACTTTTACTACTACATCAACTATATATTATCTATACAATTACGATCACCATACGATTACAAGTCAATAACAGTGACACTGAATTCAAAACCCTCTAACAAAAACATATTGCACTTTATAAATTGATAGCATATTATACCAGGAGGTCTCTGCCGACTCTAGTACCGAACAGTTCTGAAAAGGACTTTTTATGACCAAAAAGGAAATTGATGGCTGGCATGCAGGAAATAAATATGTTCCAATTTTGCCTTTCCCTTCATTGCACTCCCTTAAATGCATTCCAGTAAGGTACTGTGGACTACATTTAACTGAAGGCAGATTCACTAGTGATATCACTGGTAGGAAAAATATGGGAGTAAAATACTACAATTACCATTATAAAACCAGGACAGGAGCACATGCTGTCATCACTTCCTCCTGGTGATGCCTTCTCTGTGTGTGTGTGTGCGTGCGTGCGCATTTTTGTTACCTCATTGGGACCTTTTTCGGTATAAACACTGACTTTGTCGGGACCAGAGCCCGGTCCTAATGAGGCAAAATGTCATTCTTAGGCTTAGGTTAGGCTTGAATTGGTTAGAGTGAGTGTGTGTGTGTGTGTGTGTGTGTGTGTGTGTGTGTGTGTGTGCGCGCCTGTGATATGCATTTATGCATGTATGAGATAGTAAAAGGTCCTTCTGCGGGGTTAGCTAATGGCCTATTTAGTCTCAACCATTTCCTGTCAATTAACATTTATCATTTTATGGGTTCTAATGGTGAGGCCTTCTCTTTAATCCATAATGCCTCTGTTTGAACTTGTTTAACAAAAGTGTCTTATTTCATCAATATGTACAGTATATAATTTTACAGATGCTGCAGAAAATCCATAATCAGTGGCACAATAAAAAAGTATTACACTTGACCATATAATTAAACAAAAAGTGATTATTTGTGTTATTGTGATTATTTGCACATTGCTGAAATCTTGCTCAACAAAGCAAATGAATCTAGAAGGAAAGCAACAGGAAGAAGGACCAAAAATTCGTCTAAATGCAAGTGACTTTTTTCAAAATATTTATAGAAAGGCTTTGCAAATATTTTATGAGGAAGGAACAAAAACGTTTTTAAACACTGAGGGTGTGCCATCTCAAATTGTTCATGATTACACCAGTGTAAATCTTAATGTGATAATAAAAAGTCCTATCATGATAATAGCATACATATGTGTGTATATGTGTTCATATGTGTATATGTGTTCATACATATACTGTATTTATATACGTTTATATACGGTTTGCGTTTAGTTGGACGATCATTTATTTTTCAACAGGACAATGACCCCAAACACACCTCCAGGCTGTGTAAGGGCTATTTGACCAAGAAGGAGAGTGATGGAGTGCTGCGGCAGATGACCTGGCCTCCACAGTCACCGGACCTGAACCCAATCGAGATGGTTTGGGGTGAGCTGGACCGCAGAGTGAAGGCAAAGGGGCCAACAAGTGCTAAACACCTCTGGGAACTCCTTCAAGACTGTTGGAAAACCATTTCAGGTGACTACCTCTTGAAGCTCATCGAGAGAATGCCAAGAGTGTGCAAAGCAGTAATCAGAGCAAAGGGTGGCTATTTTGAAGAAACTAGAATATAAAACATGTTTTCAGTTATTTCACCTTTTTTTGTTAAGTACATAAGTCCACATGTGTTCATTCATAGTTTTGATGCCTTCAGTGAGAATCTACAATGTAAATAGTCATGAAAATAAAGAAAACACATTGAATGAGAAGGTGTGTCCAAACTTTTGGCCTGTACTGTATTTACACCATGACTACGTACAGCAGCACCACAGTCTGATCCAGTAATAATGAGTTTGGTAATTTGCAGTTGAAAAGGTGTCGAGGTTAAAACTAAGTCAATTTTTAGATGTCTTTTACATACAGTATTTTGGCTTAACAGCATTCAGTGACTATATTTCAACTATTTAAGTAGCAAATTTAAACATATTCATTGAAAAGCTGTTAAAACATGTTAAGACATGTGGCCTATTAAAAAAAAAAGAATTCCTATAACTGTACAGGCCTGGTAGGCTGCCAGGCCAAAAAAAATTTTTAATGCCGAATATCCATTCATTTCGGAAATCAATAGCATTTGGGAGCCTCTGTGCAAGGTGAGTCAACCTCTGTGTTGGTGCCTGGGAAACTCTTGGTAACATAGCTCCTTTTAAGGAATAGGGCAGTGTGTAATGTGTGCGTAGCAAGTGTGTGGTTAAGCGAGTGCGAGCAGCAAAAAAGTGACGTGAATGCAAGCGGAGCAGAGGACAAGGTTAGCAGTAAGTTGTCAATCTGGCAGTAAATGTACAGTACAGGCTGCAGTGTGTCAGTTAATAAATGCTGCAGCTTCTCAAGACCAAGAAAAGTCACATCTGTTGTTTGTGAAAGTGAAGGGGATTAGCTCCAAAGTTAGAAACAATGGGTTAGCCTAACCTGACAACACTAAACAGTGGGGGGGTCTTTGGCAATCTCACAATTTGATTCAATTCCAGTGCTTTGGTGTCTGATTCGATTTAGAATTGATTCTCGATTGAATGAATAGAAAAGGTGGCACAATTTTCAGTCTCTTGCTCCAGTATATTGTGTGCCAAACCAGGCCACAGACCATTTTTATTTTAAAAAGTTAACCACATTAATTAATTAATTAATTAATTAATTAATTTGAAAGCATCGTACAGTCTCCTGCCTGTGTTGTTATTAACATCATGTCTCCAGCAGTGGAGAGCAGCCTCTCTGCTGCACCGTCAGTTCCGGGGAAGGCACTGTTGTCCAACACGCTGAGCAGGTGCAGGGTTTCTGAGTTGAAACAGACTTTGCACCAAGTTATTTTCTTCACCTCAGAGTTGGTTTAAGTTGTTTAATGCTGCAGTGTGTGTTGGTCAGCTGGTCTCATTTGTTACTGCTGGAGATCACCGCTCTGCTCCACTAATGTTAGTCTCTGAGCGATGGCGTAGAAAGTTCACAATATACTTCACGTTCATCTTGCAAAGGTCATTTAATCAAACCATGCTTGCAACCACTGCCTTTTTTGAAGATGAACTGCAAGGTAACTTTAACCACAAGTGTGGTTACTAGACTGTCCAAGTGCTGCACTGCCCCTCACAGTTGAGTTCCGCCTTTTTTGTTCTGTCAACATCACGTTATTAACTAACATTTTAAAAAATCGCTTTTTGACATTTGTGAATCGATGCAGAATCGTCTACGTCCGCATCACCCTGCATTTAAGAATCGCTTTCTCCCCCACCCCTACTAAACAGAGAACAGAGAAAAGTGTGGCTGCTGAGTCTCTCAGTCTCTCTCGCTCAAGGCAAAACAGGTGTTGCTAAATCTCTGATAGTAAACACATTTATATCGTATTAGGGCTGGAACTAATGATTATTATTATTAATCTGCTGATTACTTTCTCTGTTGAAGGACTAATTGTTTGGTCTATAAATAAGTCAAAAATTTCTGAAAACTCTCATCATGCTTTAACGAAGCTCAAGGTGACCTAATCAAACTGCTTCTTTTGTCTGATAAACAACCCAAATATATTTAGTTTACTATATGACAATTAAAAGCAACAAATCCTAACATTTGAGAAGCGGGGACAAGAAAAACGACAATCAATCAACTATCCAAATAGTTGCTGATTGGTTTTTGTCTATTGACAAACCGACAAACCGCATGTAAAAAAGGTCTCTGCCTGGAATGCAAGACTGAAATCTGTGTAAATGACACACAGCCCTACAAGGCATTAATGATGTGCAGATAAGTGGCACTCACTCAGGGTGTTGTCTTGTTATGTGAATTTCAGTAACTAGCTATTCTGCAGTAATACAGGAGAATGACGGTTTCCCTACTCAGGGTTGGAGACTAGTGAAACCCCACTCACCAGCTAGATTTTCTCCTTGAGAAAGCTGATTTCTTGTCCATGTTTACATGTAACTAGGCTTCTAATTAGCTTTTTACATGTGAGCAAGTGCCGTATTGCACAGAAAAGAAAAGATCATTCATTACATATAGCAATACATATCAAAAATAATTCCACTCAGAATCCAACTAAAACTGAAACTGACACAAAGTAACCACTAGAAGCGTAAATAAGCCAGTTTCCACAGTGGAACTTTTGAGTATATTTAAAATCTAGACATATTCACGCTGTAAGGAAAAGCTTCTCTCTCACTACAGACACTGTCCTCACACTGCACCATCGGCCCTCTAACACACATACACAAAAATCAGGAAGCAGCGTCCTGTCTCACTACTACACATAAACTAAGTGCACCGTGGTTCCAAAATAAATTCAGGGTAGAGGATGTAATCTGATTACTGACTTGCTGCTGCATGTATATATTCTGTACAATGACCAGGCTACTACATGTTATTTGACTTTCTGCATAATCTGATTTCTCACAGGAACCTGGTTTCTTGTGTGCATGTAAACGTACTGACTGATAATAGTACTTTAAACACTTATTAGCGTTGCAAAGTTTTCTGTTCTTGATGGGTTTGAATAACAGCAGACACAGAAATTGACCTTTAGTCCACTGGCATTTCAAAACTGTAATAAAAACAACAACAAAGTAGGGCTGCCATTAACAGCTATCTGCTAATTATTTTGTCGATTATTAAATGAATCGTTTTGTCTATAAAATGTCAGAAAATGAAGGTGAAAATGCCTGTTATAATGTCTTATTTTTTTCCAAACAGCAATCCATAACCCAAAGACATTGAGTTTACTATCATGTATGTCAAAGAAAAGCATGAAATCATCACATTCAAGAAGCTAAAACCAGCAAATCTAATTTTTGGCATATTTGCTTTAAAATGACTAAAAACGATTATTTGACTATCAAAATAGTTGCCCATTAAGTTTCTGTCAATCAACTAATCGATTAATCACCTAATCGTTGCAGCTCTACAACACAGGACAACAAGCTGCAAGTGCTGTATGAATCAAACAGACAGACTTCCTGCTTAAACCTAACATACAGTGGAACTTTTATTAATACCTACCTTTCCCAATGTAATATCAGGGAGTCCAGACTTTTTTAAGAACAAGGCAGCTTCTGTCGGTCCTACTCTCCCTGTGTTCCCAGGATCCACCTTAGAACAAGCACACACATATCACAGTCTCAGTGCTTTGTGGCATATTTATATTTTTTGTTTTTCAATTTCATACTAAACTCTCTCTCAAAAATGTGAACTGTCGTCCATACACGTTTTACATGAGTGGGGTTGCAGTCAAGAAACACTGTACTTTAGTTCATCATCTTACCTGCCTGTAAAAGTTCTCAAATAAAGGGTTCCCACTTGACAACTGTGGTAGAGACAGAACATTATTACATTAGATAACAACACCTTTCATTTCTCCCTAAAAGTCAGGTTTCTTCAGCTACAAGCACTGATAAAACGTCAACAATATAAGCCGTGTAAAATGTAAAAATACCAGCCTAACTGAACCAGCTGAAATAATCCATGTAATTAAATAACCCAGTAACTGTACTGACTCGAATATCAATATCTAGGCCTAGATTCGAGCTCTTTTAAATGCTCATTTAATTTCAGTTTGACTGAGAAAGCGCCCTAGCCCTGCTACTCGCTATCAATAACAAAGATATCACAAAACTGAATTGCCATGATATGAAGTGACTTCTCGGCTACTGTGTGCTCATCAGCCTTATCATTAACTGAGACACAGTGCCAACTCACATCAGTATCACTCATCGAACCTTAGCTAAGGTTAGCTGGTGTTAGCCTACTAGATAGCCTACCTTCCACTCTCACAGGCGTTTATTCCCATCAGCACTGAACACTGCACAGCCTGGAATCAAGGCTATGCTAGCTAAGGTTTGCTAGTTTAAGGACTGGACGTTATCATCATTTTCAGTGCTTTATTACGTGGGCAGGTCAGTCTGTCCCTAACTTTCTATACAGTGTCCATGGTTCGTATTATCTTTACATTTATAATTATTAATTTAATTGAATGTTATGTCGTAGGCAAATAGCTACACAGCTAGCCAGCGCCAGCTGAGGCTAACAAGCCCGCTACCTAACGGTACTGCAACAGGCCTTATTCCAGCTCACTGCCTCATTCTAGCTGCATTTCAGGGCGAGCTCATATCTTGTTCAAAGTAAAATCAAAAAACAATGTCATGAATGAGACATGGTGTGTCATGCTATGGATTATCTTAGCTTAAAGTTGAAGTATAGAGTCTTAAATAGCTGCATCTTTACCTGGGTGAGGGATGTGAGAGCTGCCATCGTCCCTGTTGCTGCGGGAACGCACCCAGCCACCCAGCCTCCCTCTCCGAGGCAACACTCCCCCTAGCGGACAAACCTAGACCCCACACTCCAGGAACAGAGCGCAGGCGAAACTGCATTAATGATTTTCCATTTTTTTGTTGCCTACTTTACCTGGAAATTAATTAATTTCTTTAACACAATGTAAATCTTTGAATATATATTTACGGTATGCATTTTAATTCGGCATAATTATTTTACAAGTTTACAGTTACAGCTCTAATTGGCTCCCTTTCATTCAATGCCACATAATATAGTTAAAAATCTAATCTAATGTTATGTAGGTGCTGGGACGTGGGAGCTGCATACCAATTTCCCCTGCATAAATTTCAGAGTTTTAACTTAAAAAAATAACTGCATTAACTGTGACAATAAAGCAAAAAGTTCAACTGTAGAATGAATGAAAAAAATGAGTATTATTAATAGTAATAATAAAAATAATAATACATTTTATTTATAGAGCACTTTTCAAGGTACTCAAAGACACCACACAATCAGTGATCCAAACTCCAGTAAATATGAAGCCCTTTCATTGGTTATCTACCTGAGCAGACAAACATAACCTGATACTTTCGGTGTTATGTGTACCTGAGAGTGCACTCAGACCATTTATGATAAAACATCACCTTGGCAAGGCCACTTTGTAAAAGCCATTTATTTTACACAATGCTGAAACAAAGTTTTGTACAACTAAAACCTCAACTGCTGTATTTAAGGATGTAAGTATTTTTTGTAAACCCAAAAAGAAAACAAAACATTATCAAAATGGGTAAAACAACAGAGAAACACCACACTTGTGGTTTCATCATTCCTATCCCACTGCCATGCTATAAATAACTGTGTAACAATCTCATGCAATCAGCAACTCCTCACAGCTAAAGAGCAGCATTTGTCACAGTAAAGTGCCATTTCTCCCAAAGCTTGTATGCCCCCATTTACAATATAATACAAAACTTCTAGTCATTTCCAGTTGATACACAATAAAGAGAAATAAAAGGAGAAACAGCAAAGCACATGCTGAAAGATGAAAATATATTTTTTGATTTGGCTTCTAGCACTTATTCCCTTTAGTCCACTTTTGAAACAATAACTGATTATTTACGAATAATTAAAACTCTAATGATGATCACCAATTATTGGACACTCAAGTGTGACATATTGGAAACACTATATTGTAAATTACAACACCATTTGTAAAATGAAATGTGTTCAAGTCTTTAACAACCCATAAGGCATGAAAGAGCAGTGGCTCAATCACTTACAGCTTTAAGATGCATAGAAGATGTGATGTGAGATCATCTGAACATAAATAGATTGTCTGAAAGTAGTAAGTGGACTATGTTTGATCATTCCAGCTAAAGAAATGTAAAGAAAGAACACATTTCTTTAAAAAAAAAAGTCAAATATCTAGCTCACAAAGCGTGCTATGTGGTTGATTACTTCATAATCAACTTTCAAACTGCTTCATCTGCAAAATAACACAACACATCCCCCCCCCCCACCCCCCCCCTCCCACAGTGAAAGACCATAATGACAATTCAAACTCAGTGCTGCATCTGGGTGTGCCCACTTCTCCCACAAATAAAATAACACAGCACCCATAATCTTGATAATATACTGTGAGGGCACAACTAATTTGATGTTTCAAATCGAGTGCAAAGTGTCGCAGCTCTTATGGTAGTGGAGTTCACTGCTCATTTACACACAAAGTCAAAATGATGACTTCCTAAAAAAATATCACTTACTATCTTGTAATTTTGACTCAAAGTGTCTCATAATTTTGACTTTTTTCCATCTATTCCATTTCTAACATTTCACCTTTTTTCTTTTTCTGGCTGGGATGGGTTTCCATAGCAGTTTCATGTATTCATTTCAGCCTTGAAAAAAAATATCCTAGGTGTAGAAAAACACATTTTCACTTTTCCAAAGTTTCAAATACTCCTGCATCTATTTCAATCATCTTGCAGATTTCATTATCCATGGATAGAACCACAGAACCACATCAGCATGGTTAATGTAAGGTCAGAACATCACCTGAAGAAGACATTAGTGCTATTTGGACTCAGTGATATCTTCAGTGTTTAGGATTTTTTTCCACAGATGAAAGAAGTAAAAAAATTAAATGATCAGACCTGAACTTTAATATAAAGCAATGCTAGCTCTCAAACAGTGAAGTCAACAGTTTGCATCACATTTTCAGACAAATTCATCATGGAGGGTTGGCAAACGGACATGTTGGGAATTTGTTTTGTCGTGTACATATACACTACAGTACACTCTGTGGTGTATGTGTACAGTCGAAACCCTCTTGTGAGCAGTCCTAGTCTCACACACTTTCTACAGGCAGCCTCCGAGCTGAATGCAGAGGAGAATCCTGTGAAGGTGATGCAGACTGTTGGCATAATTCCTGGCATTACTTCTCGCAGTGTGATCATTCGGCACAAGCGGCAGCAGTAATGATATAACAGCAGTGAGGCACAGCTCAGTGTTAGCTCCTATGATGATCATCACAGCTGAATGGAGAGTAGGCAGCACAGCTAACTTTGAACGGCATGTCATCACACAGTCACATGGTGTGAAAAGAAATGTTCTCTTCCTCTCCTGTCCTTGTTATCTTCCTTTCTAGCAGACCTTGTGTGGCACTGTCATTCTGTCTGCGACCCTCTGTTGAACAGTGATGTGTCGGGTGATGTTTGGTTACTCATCGTCCCATGTTTGCTGTAGAAGGAAGTTTGCAGCCAGATTTTCGTTCTTCTCACAGGCGAAGTAAGCCTGGATGACTAAGCCTTCAGGAAAACCCAGCGCTTTTAACTGGAACACACACACACACACACAGCTGTTTGTGAGACAGTTACTGGTAAAGGCATGTATGTAAAGACATGACCACAGGATATAGGAATAACTCATTTAAAGTACTCATTGCAGTGATGTCACAAATGTTGAAGTGTTTTAAAGACACTGCTACTCGTGTTGCTGCATCAGTGTCTGTACATTACTCCTCTGCACACCCTAGACTGTGAAGAGGAGAAATACAGATGCATCAATACTCACCTTCAGTATACAAAACTGTCTGAACTGTCTGAATGTTGCCACTACTAACCCTTTAAATCTGTAGTTTTCATATCTTGCATGATCATAAAATCATTTCATTATGGATAAATAAGGAAAGAGAAGTCATTATTTTGAAGGGCCAGGAGCAACATTTTTCTTGACTTTTTTTTCAGTGAATACTTCCTCATTCTGCAGCAGTTTGTGGGGGCAGTGTACATGTTGGAAAGTTCAAATGTTTAAAAAGTGAACTCAAAATGGTTTGGTTAATACAATATCAAGTTTCATAGTTTTGTGTACTTTAGCTAACTACTAATACATCTATTTTTTTAATCATAGCACAAGTTGGGCAGTTATCCAGATAACAAGGTAATTCACTGGAAACTCCCTGCACTGTCATGTCAGTGGGAGTGATAAACTGACCCTCTCAATGGCCTCCTTCTCCTGTGGGGTGACCTGGATGTAGTTGGTTTGTCGTGAGCCCTGGGCCTCGGCTCCCTCCTCTCCAGTGTCTCCACCACGTGGCTCATTCAGCATCTGGACAAAGCGCTCCTGGTGCTGCGTGATTTGCTGCATGATAAGTAATACATACAATCAGTGACAATACTATCGTACAGATAATATTCAGGTTCCCAGCCCCTGGCAAAAATGACACAGAACAAGTGATTACAAAAGACATGGTCATGACCTCCATGATTGTGTCAGATGCATTTGGTCAGACGTTTTGTAGGAAAATATCAAAATATTAGTTAAACTGATATCTGGTTTTAATGTATTTGTATTAAACTGACATTAACAGCATTTTCTACTGGATTTAAATTTCTGCCATTTAAACTTAAAAAGTTGAATTCTATGTAGAAATGAAACTTTGAGGAATTAGATTGAATATTACAAGATTGCGAGGTTTATTTGTCACATACTCATATTTCTCAATATGTGCAGTGAAATACAGGGGTGAACGCAGGGCTTGGGCTCTTAGCCCAGTGTTTTTTCTTTTGCCTTCACCGAGACACTTCTATTGTTATTGTTGTTACCATGGTGAGTGTTTCACAGGATCTCCGCCAGCTACAGTCATTCAACACAACAAAAAGTTGGAAAACTGCTGAGTTGAATCAAATCCAATGTTCAGAAGTGTGCTATGGTCATGTCTAATTCTTAAAAAAAAAGAAGCAAAAACAACCACCCCAACAACAAAAAAACAAGCAGTCCTCAGAGCAGCCATTATGGCATCTGGACACAGCCAGACATTTATATGTGCTCTCTTCTTGTAAAGAAAGCTCAATAAATAGAACAATAATGCCCTCTTCAATGTTGAGACTTTTTAAAGAAATCCCAGATCTACACCTGAATCCAGATTTGCAGAAAAGACATTTTTTCCTGGGGTCATGGCCTTACGTCTCTTAGCACTTTGTTAACAAGTTTGTTTAGGAAATATCCTGCAAACAGAAAAACAGATGAACTGTAAAACCTCACAGAGACCTAGTGTAGTGTAGTAGGTGTGCTGGTGTGGTACCTGCAGCAGCTGTGGGTTGTCTCGGCCCAGCTGCTGCAGCAGGGCTGGTAGAAGGGCTGGGTTCTGCTGGATAATCTGTCTCATCTGCTGGAACTGAGGCTGGTTCCTCAGGAACTCCAGAGGGTTCCCTGTAGAAAGAGAGCCTCCACCTGCAGACGGAGGCTGGTTTGCAGACACTGGCCCTGCTGGGGAAAGTCACACGTTTGGCATATTGTGGCCTTGTAAAGTTCCTATGTCCAACATGTTAACAGTTGCCTATGTACACATCCAGCCAACACCTAGCAACTCTCCTTTTGGTCTCCACCTACTCCTGAGAATATATGTGAGAAAATATCTGGCTCTTTAGTTGCTAATGTTCCATTTTGATCACATCTCATGAACGTGCACCTCCTCGTGAACAGGTGACATTCTTCAGGCTGAAACGAACGATTTATGACAAGTTCAGGCAGTTAAGAGACTTTGTTGAATCTGACTCATACGAGCAAACCTCACAGAGAAAAGTCTAAGGATAAAAATACGAAAATGTTCTTGCATTAAGCTCAATGTTTCTTGTGGAGTGTGAAAAGAATGTGAAAACATGCCTCTATTACAACTGATAATACATTATACAAACCTTTGGAAAATGTATTAACTTTGCAGTCTTTTAACTTCTTTCTGTTCAGGCTGTTCAGGCAAACACAACATAACATTGTGCAACAACCACAATGACAATCCTCATACATTTCAGTTCAACCCTACTACTGAAGATAAAGTTATATTTGCCCAGTAGTGCTTGAACATTCCACTTTGCATCTGGCTTTCTTATAAATAGGTTTTTATTTCACTTCACATTTTTCCATACTTAAGGTACAGTACCGTTACCTTATGCCTATATGTGCCTATGTTGTATAACGTTGCTCCATGTTGCCTGCACCCACAGCTCCCTGCTCATTTGCCGGCAAAAGTCCGGCATGTGGGCCTCCAAAACACTCCCGTCTACCATGTGACGCTAGTAATAGGGAAAAGCAGACACTAAAATATCATACTACGAAATACTTAAAAATATCAGTATATTTGGAAGAAAAAATTTGTTTCATGATACAAGGTCAAATATCACTGTGGAATCAGACACAACAGTCTGGAAGAGGAAGCGACCACCAGAGCGACGTTACAGTGGCAGCCTGACTTCAGCTGTTCAGCTGAGTTTCTCTGTGATCTTAACACTAACACAAACAATCAACTAGCTTTACAATATAATGTCGGAGCAGAAATGTGGCGCTATTACAACTTATGACGCTGAAGTGCTGTGTAATCAGACAAAACAAAGTATGGAGGAGGAAGCGACCACAGGAGCTGTAACAGCGTCAGCCGAGAGAGAGGCCACAGAAGCTGCAGTACCATCAACCGGTGCCCAGTGAGGATCGTCAGAAAACTTTGCAGTGCTATGGTAAACCTGACTTTGTTTTCTGACAGATTATATCAGACTTTGCCAACTCTGAATACAGAACAGCACACCAGCGACTGTGTTTCCTGTAACTTGCCGCTGCATCCAGCTTTGAGCACAATATGGTTCAGCTCATCGTCGTCCAAAATAGGTAAAAGAAACAGTGGTTAGGGTTAGAAACACCAATACGATATATCCAGACTCAATGAGGAAAAACGTTTTGTCAGTAAGCCTCAGTAAAGCTATATAACGCTGCGAACTTTGTCTTTGCTAACTGGCTGCTCTTAAACACACCGTGAGTAGTTCACTGGAAGCCCATTGGACGAGACACACGCAATGCATTCTGGTTGTTGTAGGATTCCCCCTTAAGAGCGGTATGGGGAATCTACAGCCTTTTTCTCGGTTTTCTCTAGTCATAGGGCACCAACTTCAAAAATAATTGCACATTTCTACTACATAGGTGACCTATTTTTAAGAAATCATCATATTCACAGCAGCAAATTTTTCCTATAAAAAGTTTAATGGGTTCCTGGAAAAGTTCTTGTGGTGGAAATGAGCAATGAAACAACCTGAAAGTAAGCCTAAGTAAATGAAAGCCTACGTTAACTCCCTGGGACACCACACTCGGGTAAACCTGGTGGCCCCAGGAGTGAGCTCTGTAGTTGAACCTTCATGCTACAATGATCTAATGAACACTGAGAAATCACTACTGTCTCACAGTATAGTTTTCATCTTCTGTGTATCATTATTATAAGTATCAAAGTGTTCTCTTACTGGTGGAGGCTGCTGGGGGCTGCTGTAGTTGTTGTGTAGCAGGGGTGGGGGGGTTGGATGGAGCACTGTGTCTGACTGGTTCCTGAGGTAGCAGATCACTGGCCTCTGCTGGAATACCCTGCAGTACACAAACATTTACTACACACTCACAGTGTACATAGTGGCAGGTGGGGCTGGTTAAATCCTCACCATGAGTAGATACTCCACTGCTCGGTCCGGGTTGTTGTAACTGGCTCTAAGTGCAGAGACTACCTGCTCTCGTTCATAACCCATAGACATGATCTCTGACACCAGGTTCTCATAGGCCTGACCTGTCACTGTGGAAACAAGAGCAGAGGGAGGACAGAGACAGAAGAGGTTGATGGAAGCAGGATAGAAGTGAATATATTTGAGTTGTGGAGTGTTGTGGACAAAATAAGACATTTGATGACGTCACCTTGGGCTTTGGGAAACCCTAATTGACATTTTACACCATTTTCTGACATTATAGAGACAAAAGAACAAATCCATTAATCGAGAAAAAAATGGACAGATTAATTGATAATGCAAATAATCGTTAGTTGCAGCACTAATATATGGTGTTGCATTTCCAGAGTACATCAGACTTCTCATGCAATCATTTGGCATGTCTGCTCTATTGTAAGTGTATTTTAAATAGTTACATTTTAAAATTTTGTCTGTTTTCCTGCACGCAGCAAATATCTGTTGAATGGCATGGTGTTTCAGGAAAATCAGAATCATGTTGACGGGACATTCTGAGCCTTTTTAATGTCAAAAAACTGCTAAACAAAAAAAGCTACCTTTTATGGATTTGGTCTCTGATTTTCTTCTTATTTCCATTTGTGATAAATTTGTTTAACTAGTTAACTGTTAAGTTAACTGTTGACTACACCTAAGGTCAGACTGTTTAATCTGCACCATTTTGCTCATTTGCCCCATTAGCTGTATACCTGTTTGAACTATACCATGGACGTACAGAACGCAGAGTGCCCTTTTGTATGATTTCTAAACAGATTTTTGAATAAATTTAAGGCCACAGAATGCTTCAAATGAAGCGCTCATCACATTCCCTTTTCAACAGCGGAATTGAGGGGGGACTGTATCCAACAATATTTTGTAACTCTCCGAAACAGACAGATCTGACAATCAGCCCACTTTACATAGCAATTGTCCAGGTGTGTGGAGGTGTGACAGCAGGCATTGTGTGAACCTCTCTATGAACTCTCTTTTTTTTCTTGGGCATTTGCCCTTATTTGATAGAGAGCAGCATAAACACAGTAGGAAGTTTGGAGAGAGAGAGAGTGAGGACAACATGCAACAAAGTTCCCCAGTCGGACTCAACCTGGGGGCACTGTAGTTACTTTTCGTGGGTACAATAACGTGCAACACCACAAATGTCATGTTGTGACTACAAAGACACGCAAAAGACATAGAGTTGTTGGAGAGAAATCAGGGAGGCAGTGGAATGCACCCAGGAGGAGGCTTTTTACTCCCCACCCATCCCTATCTGGACACTCTGAACAGCTAGATACACTTTGACTGTGGTCGGATAGCCACCATGTCAAACAACCTAGTTAATTTCAAGCACTTATATCCTTGAAGCAAACTGCTATCACTGGAAAGAGTAAGTTGTGGTGAATCCAACAGCATTTGTGTGATGTCTGTGTGCTCTGGTTTGACAGACTTATGACTTTGGGAAGAAGGGGTGCAATTAAAAAAAATTGAAGCAAATTCCATCCAAGGCAGAAGACAGCCAGTAGTTTGATATGTTCTTAATTTATGATAGAAAGAGAAAACATTTTTTTACCTAGTATTGATGCTGCTTCCTCAAGGAGGCCCAGTTCATCAACAAGGCTTTGAGAGAAATGAACAAAGAGAAAAAAGTAAATCAACATTCTGAAGCACACACAATTTTAGGAAGCAACAGTCATTAGTTACACAGAAGAGTAACTTGTATATATGGCAATGAGGGACTAGGACCTTGGAAAAATTCTTATTATAAAAGTCTCACCCAAATGGTGCTGTTTTATGACCAAACTAAAGCAGGAAAAAAAAATATTTTTACTGCTAAGCACCTAAGTCTCTATAGGTGTTAGAAAGCAAAAGTGAAACAGTCTAATGTCATAATAACTACTTCAACTGGCGAGAACAATCATCTAAACCAGGAAAACCAGATGATCAGTTAAATTCTCATTGTATGTAAACATATGCCATGTTTCCTCCAACCTGGAAGCAGAGGAGGGGACTGGTGCAGTGGCACATGGTTGATTCTCAGGGTCTTCCCTTGGCTTCTCCTCTGGCTGGGCAGCAGGGGTGGAGCAGTCTGCCGGGGCTGTCTGACCAGCTTCAGGGGCTGGTGCTGGAGCTGGGGCGGGGACTGGGGTGGAGGTGGGGGCTGTGGTAGCAGCTGAGGCTGATCCTGGAGCTGCATTTGGGGCTGTGTTTGAGTCCAGAGCTGCAGTTTCTTCAGGAGAAGTTAATGGCGTGTTTTCTGGAGCTTGGGGCGGAGCTTCAGAAGGAGGCACTGACTGTGGGGCATATGTGGATGCAGGCACTGTATGTGTCGGTGTGGAGGGCACGTGTGTTGGGTCAGAGGCTGCTGCTGGGACTGATGATGAGGGTGGTGCTGGAGCTGCAGCTGGTAGGGGAGTCAGCTTAGGGGCTGCTTGTGGAGGAGGGGCTGGTTTAGGCTAAAAACACACAATAACAACACAGCTTGTCATTTTGCGAGTCATTTTGTGGGGGTTGTGACGCTCAAAAAAATGTATCCGCTGATTTACAGATGTCTCTTTCACAATGTAAGTCTATGGGAAAAAGTCTTTTTGGGCCCATGTGCATCACATGACGTTTTAATTACACAGTTTGGCTGCTATGTTAAATTGGCTTCAAAGCCCGGCGCTGTTCCTGTATCCAGTTCTCTTTATACATCCATGGATTAGCCCCGAAGTTAGCAACAATGGGTTAGCCTAACCTGACCATGCTCTGGGCCTTCAGAGCCCTTCTGGTGTCAAAAGCTTGTTGTAAATTATCACATGCACATGACTCTATGAACATGAATAAACCTATCTGGAACAATTCTAAGCTAGTTTTAACTGATTTCACTGCCAGTGTGCGCAAATTCAGGTCCTGGTATTGTGGACTCATCAAAATCCTAGGGGAAACACTGTTCAGTATAATATTCATTCTAATGCCATCAATACAACAACAGAGTCGTGTCATACTCACTGCTCTGCTGCTAATTTTAACACAATACTGTTTTCATTCACTAATTATTAATTATTTCCAACCACTTTTACTTTCTGTTTTTTGCAATTGTTGTTAAGTCAATTAACTCTAGACTTCTAGACTCTAGACTTTATGTTTTAATTCAGGCCATTTAATGTGAAACATCTATGCAGGAAGAGTTCAGTTTCACTGATGGTGGCTTAACAGCAACACAAAAATGGAAAGGTAAAGTGACTGGAAATAGTGAATGAAAACTGTATTTCCATTAAATGTCAAATCAAGCAGAACAACAAAAAACAATCTGCAGAGACACTAACCTTTGTAACCATGACCACCACAAAGTTTTTCTCATCGATTTTGTACTCTTTCAGCGAGGTGTCATCATTCAAGATTTTGCCTGTAAGAGTTAAGCAGAAACAGCGAATGAGAAAAGATTAATGACACACAAATAGGCCAAAATATGGGGCTAAAAACATGTTAGGACATATCAGAGGTACATAGTGAATAAGTCATTATCTGCAGTAGCAATTTCAGTATTGATCTGAACATTTTATATACTTATGCAGATTTACTTTTTTGTTATAAAGTTTGTTCATTGTCTAGAATGTAGTGCTGTATTGTATACTATTTATTACAATACACAGTCACAGCACCTTGACAACAAATATGACAAATACTCCCAAGAGGCTGGGGGGGGCAGTGAATCAAATTACAAGTACTTTATTACAATTCTGATGACCTACTTGATTAATTTGCAAGATGAGTATTCTCACTGCTGCTTCGGTGAGTTTTCTCAATGTCAATAAGTAAGCAATAAAGCACAAGGTGTTCAAATATGAGAGAATAATGGAAGAGGTGCGGGCCCCAATGTGAAGTGGAGTGGTGTTTTCCCGTCCATGATTCTTTATATGTAGACAGCCAGGAGTGCATTTTGGCTACTTAACAAAGAAAAAACAGCTGCTCTGTTTGAATCAATATCTATTTTTGACATGTGCTTGTAGTAACTTTAACTCATGGTTATGTTAGTTCCACAACTGAGTTACCTCCTGGGAATTATAATATTCCTGCTATGTTTACAATTAAATATACGGTACCAGTCAAAAGTTGGGACACACTTGAATGAGAAAGTATGTCCAAACTTTTGACTGGTCCTGTACTTTGAGCAATGTTTTGAACATTTGATAAACACTTTATATAAACTATGTTTGAGTTGTCAGTGTATTTGCCAGCCAGAAAAAACATTGGTAGGTGCGTATAATTGAACACAACATTTCAAAGTTTTTCTCTCTGTATAACTCCTCTGGCTCACCTGCATAGATGAGTTTTTGCCCGGCAGCAGGGAATGCATCTTTTCCTCTGTACTCCTCTATTTTCTCCTTCAGGGCTTTCACCTGACAAACATCAGCAGATAAAAACATTGATGTCACTGGGAGAATTATTGAAACAAACATAACTCCAAATGTTACACCTGTGTCATTCAACCCCCAGAAAATTACAGGTCTGTGTAAGACCTGACAGCTGTTGCTGAAAATGTTGTCTAATGAAGGGTCATATGTCATGGGAATATGTTACTGTTAATGTTCTCCAGAGAACAAGTGTTACAAAACCTTCATTAAAGAATAGGTTCAGAATTTTTCAAGTGTGTCTTAAAACAACAGTCAGGTGTCCATATGAACAGTGAAAGAGGTTTTCCTCGCTGTAATCATTCCTCCTGGACATACTGACTATTAAAAGATCCTCTTCAAATGTGCTTTCAATGTAAGTGATGGAGGCAAAAATCCACAGTGTGTCATTTTGTGCAAAAATGTATTTAAAAGTTGATGTGAAGCTTATATGAGGCTTCAGCAGTCTGAGTTAGTCATATCAAGTGGATATCTGCCACATTTACAGTCTTTTTAGCATCAAATTCCCTCTTTGTGTTTCCTCAGACAGTGTTTCCCTGTTGAGCTGTGGTGGAAGTATAGTAACAAAAAGAGGAACTTTGGCACTAAAAAGACTGTAACATTAAAAGACATAATTCATATTAGCTTCAGATAAACTTTGAAATACATTTTTGCACGGAAGGAGGAGTGCATAATGAAGGGATCTTCTAATAATAATAATAATAATGCACAGAAGGAGGACTGTGGATTTTGTCCCCCATCACTTCTTCTAATGGTCAGTATGAACAGGAGGAATGATTACAGCAAGGAAAATCTGTTTCCATGTTAATTTGGGCTTCTGACTGTTGTTTTAAGACATACTTGAAAAACTGTGAACCCGTCCTTTAAGCCAGACCTGGTAATGTGTATACCAAGGTTTCTGTCTAGACTGTGTAATCAATGATATGACAAGAGGCTGGCTATTCTGTAAATGGACAGATAGTGTCGCTCCATCCATTCTGTTGTCATTTACATTAATATAAGCTCTGTGAGTCATTATAATGCTATACAGTCACCTGTCTTGACATCCATGTCCTGAAGACTAACAGAGTTTTGACTGTGTACTGAGTGTCTTATGTAGCTAAACATGATTTTTGTGTATCCATTTATCTGTTGTCTGACTCACTTGAACATGCCTTTTATTATCACTTTGTGTGTAATTTTCTATCTTTTTCACGTTTTCTTTGTTATTTCATTTGTTTTGTGTGAATATGGATCACTGTGCTTTTTAGTACTTTTACTAAACTTTTAGTTTCCTATTTGTGTATTCTAAATCTAAAAAATAAAATAAAATAAAAAAAACTCAGGGGAAGAATTATCACAGGGTTAAATTAGTGTGTAACAATCACAATTAGCACAAAAGCTGTCATATATGGTGAAAAACAGAAACACATCTGAAGTGAAGTAATAGTGTGTTTTCAATTATGTTAGAATAAACTTTGCACATAAAGTACCAGTGCAATGAATAGCATCTAACCAGAAAGTGCAAACACAAGCAAAAGTGTATATAAGGACATATAAAGTTAATTTAATGGAATCTATGGGATAGTGATAGTGTGTATGGGTATATATATATATATATATATATATATATATATATATATATATATATATATATATATATATATATATATATATATACACACACACACACACATATATATATAGACACACATATATATATATGTGTGTGTATACATTTAGTAATGAATCGTCCCATTACTGCGTGAACAGAAAGGAGGTTTAAAATATTGCACCGTCATTCATGTTGAGACACTGAAACAAGTCCAACAGTGTAAAATTGCACTAAAGTACAAACATTTCCGTTCCGTGTTTTCAATATAAAACCTCTACGTCGCTCATACATTGCAAACCGTCTTGATGGCTACAAGAAGCGCAGTAAACACAGCCAATGGATTAAACACAATATATTTCACGGTGTTCTTTAGCCAATGAAAATATAGCTATTGTGTTTATTATGTTTTTCTCACGAAGTGTATAGTGTACATTCAAATGTCATTAAACCGTTTAGCGCTTTTATTTCGAAGGAAAACTTGCCTAATTCCGGTTTTACCCGAGCTTAATCTAGCTACTTTACCTCACATGAACTCAGTTCAGGTCCTGCAAAATTGCTAACTTGTCTGGCAGTATATTTTTACATTGACATAAGGTTACTTATTCAAATATACAAAGTAACCAGCATATCTCTTTAAAAGAGTTGAATAGCCTGTACCGTGGTCTTAACGTTAGCTAACATTCTCGTAAATTGCAGCTAACCTATATGTATACCAGCCCTCCCGGCCTGACCGTGTTTACTTCAGCCCCGTTAACTTCTACTCACCGTCAATTCTGGGTCTATATCTATTTTGAATGTCTGCTGTTGGAGGGTCTTCAATGTTATCGTCAGCATCTTTCGACGCGGTGTCAGATGCAGCTGTAGTCAAAAATGAATGTACTAACGGCAGTTTCTCGTCTGTAGCCGCTCTTTTTCGCAGAGTATGTATTTATCAGGGTCTACATGTATGTGTGACTCAGCTGCCTCAGTGCCGCGGAGCAGGCTGCACACGGACGCCATCTGCTGGTGGAGGCGTAGCACAGCAACACGGTGTTACCTTCATATGCTGTCGGACATATGACGACTCAGAGAGTGCAAATAGATTACCCAACGAAACTGTTGGCCATAAATAGGCCTATCTGTCTTTATCTTTTGGTTCAACCTCATCTGACCCTACCATTTTCTTTCAACCAAGATGATGTCCAGACAACGCATTCATAAGACCTCAGGAACAGTCTTGAGAAAGTTAAAATAATGCCTAAACAATCCTTCAATATATATGCACATTTCTAATTAAAACTGCTAAATATAATGCCTAAGTCTCACCAATGCTGCAAATGGAGGATAGTCCCCATAAAGGATAGGTTTACAACATACTGGCTATTTAAAGATCCCCTTCAAATGTGCTTTCAATGTAAGTGATGGGGGCCAAAATCCACAGTGTGTCCATTTTGTGCAAAGATGCATTTAAAACTGTATCTGAAGCTTATATGAGGCTTCAGCAGTCTGAATTAGTCACATCAAGTGGATATCTGCCACATTTACAATCTTTTTAGCATCAAATTCCCTCTTTGTGTTTCCTTGGACAGTGTTTCCCTGTTGAGCTGTGGTGGAAGTATAGTAACAAAAAGAGGCACTTTGGCACTAAAAAGACTGTAACATTAAAAGATATAATTCATATTAGCTTCAGATAAACTTTGAAATACATTTTTGCACGGAAGGAGGAGTGCATAATGAAGGGATCTTCTAATAATAATAATAATAATGTATTACATTCATATAGCACTTTTGCCAGGACACTGGGGAACCCCCCACTCTGCGGGAAGTGCCATGGGATCTTTAATGACCACAGTGAGTCAGGACCTCGGTTTAATGTCTCATCCGAAGGATGGCATCTCCTACAGCACAGTGTCCCATAGACTGTAAAAAATATTGGATGTAGCCACCGTGACGTTTATGTTGATGTTTATTTCGAACATGTAACAAATAAGTAAAAAACAAAAACAAAACAAGAATAAAAAATAAAATGAATAATAAACATATACTGCAAACTCTCATTAAACAAATTCTCATAAACAACATAAATAAACAACATAAACAAGTATACACTTATATGGTCCTACCCCTTCTTCATAACTCAAACAATTAACTCAATGTTTATCATATACAGTACAGGCCAAAAGTTTGGACACACCTTCTCATTCAATGTGTTTTCTTTATTTTCATTATTTACATTGTAGATTCTCACTGAAGGCATCGAAACTATGAATGAACACATGTGGAGTTATGTACTTAACAAAAAAAGGTGAAATAACTGAAAACATGTTTTATATTCTAGTTTCTTCAAAATAGCCACCCTTTGCTCTGATTACTGCTTTGCACACTCTTGGCATTCTCTCGATGAGCTTCAAGAGGTAGTCACCTGAAATGGTTTTCACTTCATAGGTGTGCCTTATCAGGGTTAATTAGTGGAATTTCTTGCTTTATCAATTGGGTTGGGCAGAAGTCAGGTTACTACACAGCCGACAGCCCTATTTGACAACTGTTAAAATTCATATTATGGCAAGAACCAATCAGCTAACTAAAGAAAAACGAGTGGCCATCATTACTTTAAGAAATGAAGGTCAGTCAGTCCGGAAAATTGCAAAAACTTTAAATGTGTCCCCAAGTGGAGTCGCAAAAACCATCAAGCGCTACAACGAAACTGGCACACATGAGGACCGACCCAGGAAAGGAAGACCAAGAGTCACCTCTGCTTCTGAGGACAAGTTCATCCGAGTCACCAGCCTCAGAAATCGCAAGTTAACAGCAGCTCAGATCAGAGACCAGATGAATGCCACACAGAGTTCTAGCAGCAGACCCATCTCTACAACAACTGTTAAGAGGAGACTGCGTGAATCAGGCCTTCATGGTCAAATAGCTGCTAGGAAAACAATGCCAAGGACAGGCAACAAGCAGAAGAGATTTGTTTGGGCCAAGAAACACAAGGAATGGACATTAGACCAGTGGAAATCTGTGCTTTGGTCTGATGAGTCCAAATTTAAGATCTTTGGTTCCAACCGCTGTGTCTTTGTGAGACGCAGAAAAGGTGAACGGATGGATTCCACATGCCTGGTTCCCACTGTGAAGCATGGAGGAGGAGGTGTGATGGTGTGGGGGTGTTTTGCTGGTGACACTGTTGGAGATTTATTCAAAATTGAAGGTACACTGAACCAGCATGGCTACCACAGCATCCTGCAGCGACATGCCATCCCATCCGGTTTGCGTTTAGTTGGACGATCATTTATTTTTCAACAGGACAATGACCCCAAACACACCTCCAGGCTGTGTAAGGGCTATTTGACCAAGAAGGAGAGTGATGGAGTGCTGCGGCAGATGACCTGGCCTCCACAGTCACCAGACCTGAACCCAATCGAGATGGTTTTGGGTGAGCTGGACCGCAGAGTGAAGGCAAAGGGGCCAACAAGTGCTAAACACCTCTGGGAACTCCTTCAAGACTGTTGGAAAACCATTTCAGGTGACTACCTCTTGAAGCTCTTCGAGAGAATGCCAAGAGTGTGCAAAGCAGTAATCAGAGCAAAGGGTGGCTATTTTGAAGAAACTAGAATATAAAACATGTTTTCAGTTATTTCACCTTTTTTTGTTAAGTACATAACTCCACATGTGTTCATTCATAGTTTTGATGCCTTCAGTGAGAATCTACAATGTAAATAGTCATGAAAATAAAGAAAACACATTGAATGATGAGCCCAAAGGTGAGTCCAAACTTTTGGCCTGTACTGTATACAAATTCACCCCAATGCTATTATGTACAACCCAAATATCCACCCAGTGTCAATCAGATATAATTTAGACAATTACCTCAACATTATTCCTACCAACCCTTCCTCATCACTATACCTCTTTAATTTTTTTTTTTTTTGTACATATTCTTGAATTGATTTTTATTTGGATTTTGCTTGAGTTCTGTATCCAAACCATTCCACAAATTTATCCTGCAAATTGGAACACACTTACTCGTCAGAGTGGTACACAAATGTTTTTTAAATTAAACTTTCCTCTTAAATTATAATCCCCCTCTCTGTCTAAGAACATTTTTTTGTATGTTACCAAGAAGTAAATTGTTTCTTGCTTTCACATTATTTGTGCAGTCTTAAATTCTACAAGAACCATGAACTTCAAAGCATGTGACTTTAAAAAACAGCTTGTTAGTGTGTTCACGATACCCTACATTGTTAACTATCCTTATGGCTCTTTTTTGTAGTATGCATAATGAGTGTAATTTAATTTTTGTATGTGTTACCCCACACAGTAATTCAGATACGGTAATACAAGTGAACAATACAAAGTATACAATGCTTTATGATCCAGAATGTGTCTTGTTTTTCCCAGAACTGCAACACTCCTAATAAAGAAACAAGCCTGTAATTTGTGAAGTAGTGTCTATCCCCAGCTTTATATAATGGGATAACTTTTACAATTTTTATTTTGCTTGGAAGTTTACCGGTTTGGAAGGACAAGTTACAAATGTGAGTTAGTGGTTTTGCAATACCATCAATGACATTCTTGACTATTGTCATATCAGTTTCATTCCAGTCAGTAGATGTTTTATTCTTACACTTGCTAACAATATCAATGATTTCCTTTTCCTCAACTGCTCTAAGAAAAATTGAACTTGGATTTCTCTCCCCATAATCATCAACAGTCCCCCCTTCTGTTATTTCTGGGTCACGAGAGTCGCACGATTGAATCGTTTTATCCCCATTCCAGTTATCTGGAGGGCTAAACTGGAAGTCAGCCATCTCAGCTTGTGGAAGTCTCTAGTGAGCATGCGCTGGGGCCCATAGAGCACGTGCAGTGTGTTTTCATCCAGGTCATTTCTTTACAGCAGGAAGTGGCTTTTTTGGCTTTATGCACCACTGAGCAACTTTCATAGGAATGATTGGGGCCCCACCTCCAACACTGTATCCAATTCTCTTTATACATCCATGATTTGGATGAAAGTGTGGAGCTGCGACTTGTCAATCACAAGGTAGCCACGCCCTAAAGCACACCCTGCTTTATCATCTATTACTCTAAATGGGGCCATAATTTACAAAATGAACATCATGCTATATTGAAGAAGACTTGAAACTAGCGACTGAGACCATAAACTCATTAGGAAACTGTTTACTGGGGTAATAACTCAAGTGAGAAGTAGGGTCATTTTCCCATAGAACTCTATACAATCAGACTTCTGTTTGGAGCCAGTGGAGTCACTACCTGCTTGCCATTAGAGAGAATGCAGGTTTAAGGCACTTCCGCGTTGGCTTCACTTTTCAGACCTGGAGCTCCCCATCACTACACTGGAGCATTGGGATTTTATTAGGATCAGAGGGAAGACTGTCCCCTACTGACCCTGGCCACTTCCAGCAGCACTTTTTCCCAGGAGGTCTCCCATCCAGGTACTGGCCAAACCCACAACTGTTTAGCTTCAGTCATTCAGTAGAAACAGGGTACATGTTGGTATGGCATGTTGGACGATTACAGCAAGAAAAACCTATTTCAATGACAGACTTGAAAAATTGTGAACCTGTCCTTTAAGTAGGTCTATACTACGTCAGGTGTTTGTATTAAACTGACCTGTTAGCAGTAGTAAAACATTTACTCCATTTTTTTTTTGCTTTAATTGTACCATCTCATATATAACTCAATTAAACAGGCTATTTTTGAATGGAGGTGATAACCACAACTCACCCTGAAAGTACGGTATTTAACTTGTGGATGTGGTACCTGTCTTTACCTTGGTTTAGTCCTTTTCCACAGACAGTTTGACTTGTAGGCTAATGACTAAAAGCACAGGTGTTACTAATAATGTTAATGATGGCTCTGTTCTAGGATGAATCCTGAGCTCCATCAGACCTGTCGAACATTTATATTTTTAGTAGCTACAAGTCCAAACTCTGTTTTTTGTGGAGAATTTCCTCTGTCCTGTCAAGTTTATAATTAGCCAACAGTTTTCAATTTTGCTGCTTAAATGCACAATATTTGCTGTTGCATTTCCATACACTGAACTTACTAATTGTTAAAGTAAATAATGAATTGTTAACTATTAACTATCCATTCAGATAGTTTTAGCTGTCCAGGTTCTGTCTCTGAGATTGATGCCTCTATTTCAATCCTGTGGCTCCTTAACAAACTGAATTTAATCTCCCTAAATGCTGTGTCAAAGTGTTGCAAGGATAAGTCTGGATGTAGAAAGACTAAATCTGTGATTTTTTAATTTGGACCAGAGAAACGAGGAGGAGGCTATTCAGCCAACTGCAAAGACTCCCCCACCCTGGACCAAAGACCTGCACTTAGGTCTGATGATGACACCTGAGCCAGCTCCATTTACTGAATGATTGTGAAAGTTCCAAAAGTTAGTAAATGGTCCTTTTGAGTTTTGTTTTGTCATGCATACTGATCCTAAGGTCACAAATGAACTTCCACAGTAAGTGAGTTTATTTTTTTTATTTTTTAATAAAAAAAAAATCATTTTTAAAGACTATTAGTCTATAACAGAATCAGTCTCCAAAACACAGTGCTTGTTTTTTGATCTCAGGTGTCCTCTGTGGTAGCTAGGATGCGTAGGAGTGGGGGATATTTATAAAATCCACCATCATAGCTGATGTAATTTTATATTGTGATATTCACTTATATCATGATACAGTTCATTTTCTGGAAAATCAAATGAGAAATATGAATAAAATAAAAACTAAATGGTAATGTCTGTTTTTGTCCACTCCCATACATTAAATAGCTGACAAATCAACAAACTTCATCACATTGATGCAAAATCAATCCCAATACACTCAAATGTTGAATGGGATCTTGCAGTAAATATCACAATGTCACCCACCCCTTCTATCCCTGATGGTGTAAGCTTGTTTGTATTACCCCTATAATGTCCTTCACACCACAATGAAATACAAGTGTCACGTTGTTGAGAGAAGCTTCAATTTATTCACTGAAACTAAACAAAATAAACTGTGCACCCAGGAGACAGTCACTTATTTAGAACAATGAGAAAATAAGGATTGTAATATCACAGTTTGTCTAATGCAATCTCACTCTCAAACACACACACACACACACACAAACACACAGAGTCGGAGGACAAATGCAAAAAAAAAAAAAAAAAATCATCAAAGCTTTGACACATGTTGTTTTCAGGAAAGTAATGTAATGATTGAATAAATTATGAAGGGGGTCAATTCAAAAGGAACAGTACTACATCACACAGGGGAAATAAAAGTGCATGAACCAGACATACAGACACTGAATTTACTGGACACCCCAACAGAGGCAATAAGAAAAATAATTGGATGACAATGGGACAGAGCAGTAGCACTGTGGGTAACTGTAGGATGCACATACACCTTGGGGCTGACCACGTTCAGTAAATCACATTAAATTAGAAAATTCTCAACCGGAGCAGACGCACAAACAGAAGGAAAACATGTAAACCCTTCTCCCTTCTCTAATTTGAAGGCTAAAAAAAGCAACAAAGGAATCAATAAAAAATAAATCTGACCTGACCCCACCTTCCACCCCTCCCCTGCCCCTGCACCTGAATAAATGCCGTATCAAAGGCCAGAGTCCATAGGGCTTTAGCTGATTTTCTGTCGATAGTTTAAACCTGCAGAGAGAAGCACACAGCAGTCCACCAACCAGCTCCTCTCCTCTACAACTCGTCCTTCTGTTTGCCGTTCTCGTCCACCTCTTCTGTCCCAGTGTCCTCATCCGTCTCCTCATCATGCTCGTCCTCTTCCTCTGCCTCCTCATCCTCCTCCTCACCATCTTCCTCATCCTCTTCCTCACCCTCAGTGTCTTTCTTCTTGCTCTTCTCCTCCTCCTCCCTCAGTTTCCTCTCCATGTCCTCCTGCTCCTCCTTCATCTTCTTCTCTGGTCCCTGGTGGCCAAAAAAAGACAAGTTGTTTTAACGTTTATATAAATAACAAGTATGGTGTTAATGCTGACCATCAATTGATGGGCATCTTTTAAAAGGACTGTCAAGACACTTTAGCTTCATGATGTCACAGTGTACAATGCAGCTAGGTTAAGTTACACTGCTATCAAATTTAACTTACTTTGGATTCAATACATATCAACAATTCTTTTTATGTACAACACACTGTGTTTCCTCACAAAAAACCCAGAAATGTCCACAACAATAGTAGATTTGTTCACCAGTGAATACACTCAGTCTTTCTCAATGCCAAATTTGAACTTTCAGAACTCTTTTTGTCCAAACAGTCTCACATTTGTTCCCATCCATACACACAGCAGGAGCAATGTAGGGTGTTTTACTTCAGGGTACTTCAGCATGTGGACAGAAGGAACCAGAGATTGACCTGTGCTACCACCTGAACTACAGCCCCTAAGATCAGGCTGTTCTCCCGGGGCACTGACCATAAACATTGATTAGTCAGTCTTACTGGGTGCTGGCCTGCAACCTTTAGGACTAGTTTGTCTGTCTCATTTTTAAGTAAGTAATGTTTTTACTGTTAATCTGGACGGTAAATGCAGACTTTGAACTGGGACAGCACTTGGGCTGTGACTGATGAAGTCTACAAGAACACAAGTACAGACAACAATGCAGATTGAATAAGGCATACTTTTAACTTTTTTGCATTTTGGCCCCCTGCTCACTATTACTGTTGTGCTTTACTGGGAGGGTGTAGCTATACACTATTCCCACCAGATCATTCCTCCCACCAGTGAAGGTGCCCTGAAAAACAAGTCAGAGTTGCCAGTGCAGCAACAAGAATGTGATCCCTAGCTGGCGTCCCACTCCCAATAAACACAGCTAGCTGTTGGAACACAACCAAGCTGGAGGTAGTGCTACTGGGAATTAAACCCCCAGTGCATAAGGTGGTGGGCAAGAACCTAGGGCTGCTTTTCTCCACTGTCAATTGAATACCTTTGAGTTTCTGGACTGTTGGTCAGAACAGATAAGCACTGAATACACAGTGTGGTGTATAGTAGGCTCTACCTAGGCTATATAGTATGTTAGTGTTATATTTTGAGCACAGTCCTACCTTAGTAGCTCCCCAGGTTTCCTTCCCAAACTCCTCTGCTTCTTTGACATCGTCAGTGATGAGGAAGTTGTCAAAGATGGTGCCAGATTTAACCTGCACAGAGACATTATTCACTCATAGAGTGCACATATACAGTATGATGCTAACTCTATCATCCATTTTTATGACACATTATGATATGAGTCTGTATATAGGCCCTGTAATGCAGTTATTACAGCTCTCGACAGGTAGTGATCGTTACCTGCCACAGGTCCAGGCCCAGGACCCCAATGCTGTCAAACTTGTACATGATGGCGTCATGAGTGTACTCTGGGTTATCAATCTCAGGGTGCACCCAGGCTCCCTTGTAATCGGGGTTGTCAATCTGCTTGGGTTTCCACTCGCCCTGCAAAGACAGCACAGCAGGGGTTAGGACTAGAGGTGATACTGGGTTCTGGAGTTAATCCTTGATAGATGTAATGCCTTCAGAGTATTACCTCCCTAAACTTCCCCGAATCCAAAAGCATTAAAATACATTCATTTCTTTTCACAAATACTGGTCAAAGGATTTCAATCACTCTGTCTTCACAAGCCATACCTTATATTCTGGGTTGGTGATCATGGGAGGTTCCCACTCTCCGTCCATGTCCTCGTCCCAGTCATCAGGCTTCTTGGCATCAGGGTCAGGGATGGTCTCTGGCTTTTCCCAGTCCTGGAAGACAGCAACATCACAGTTACTACGCAAGTTACTAAAAATACAATGTTAAAACATGGTGCACATTCCCCAAAAGTGACACTACCTGTTCTGTCTAGGCTGTGTTCCAATTTTTCTGAAAACTGTTCCTACGATGTGTGAAGAATCTCTGTCTGTGTGTCTGTATGTCTGTGTCCTTCGCGTATCTCTTGAACCGTTCATCAGATTGACTCCACACTTGGTGGGTGCATTGTGGGGGGGAAAAGGGAGTACCGTGTCGAATTTGGTGCAATTTGGACATATTAAAAAACTTAAACTCTGAATAAACAAGCCATCAGCCGCCGCTCTGCAGCAGAGGGGCGGGGCTTCTGGGATCTGCTACTGCATGTCATGATCAGAGCTGTACAAACCTGCCATGAGAAAGAGGAGTTGTTGTGGGTTTCCTGACTCATTTTAAAAAAGACAAGAGAAAAAGAGAGAGAGAGGGTGAGCATGCTGAGAGCACAAGCGAGCACTGCACTAGTCTAGATATAACTTTGCTAAGTAAAACCCAGAACAGCTCTTTTTAAAATCAGTTCATGCCCCAGAGTTGAGAGAGTTCCAGGTTTTCCTCAGAAAAGTTGAGCAGTTAACTGAAACTAGTCCTAGGTGTACTGTAGAATGAATCCAGTAGTGATATTATTTCAGCAGTGTTGACAGTAAAGGTATGATTTCAAAGCCCAATCCCCATTCAGGCAAGTTTACAAGGGAGGAGTTCCAAGCTCAGTGAACAAGTACTCATCAAGTGTCTAAATACCGGTGGGAGAGCAAGAAAGTTTCTGAAGTCCCAAAAGTTTCATGTCTTGTATACTGAAGCACAAAAAGTTAAACCAGGACTTGTTTTTCATATGTGGACAAGTGAGTTAGTTTGATTTGATTGTTGATGATTTGACACAAGTCTGGATTTTGCAGTTCTTCAAAGCTGACTTAAAATGTGTCTGGAGTTTTTAAGCCTGAACCTGCTTTAGTACAGGTGTATTATGAGAATGTTGTTGTTGTTGTTGTTGAGAAACGAGTAAGATCTGTTGGTGTAATTATCACAATGTTCACCACAAAGAGATACATAATTATACCTGATAAAATATACAAGAGAATATATAAACTTAACAAATGAACTGAACCTTAACAAAAGAAAAGACAAAACTCAATTAAAAGTGTCTGTGACAAATAAAATCAGAAAATATGGATATTATGGGGGATTTGCCATTTACACTTATAATGGACTACTTAGATTGAAACAATCTAATTAAATTGGAGTAAGTTAGTAATTTAAAAATAAAGTATTAAAGTCAGACCATCTTCCAAACACTGTATTTAAATGTAGTCATGCTATTAAATTCACTCATAATAACTAACTAACTGTATACCAAGAGTGAAAGTGTGCAGCACAATGAAAACACAATAACAGTTACAGTGGAGGAACACATAAAATGATACTTTTTGCTCCAGTGCATGCTGGGGGCTTTACTAATACAGTACTTCCTAATATAACTGCAATCATATGATCAGCACTCAGCCAGTGGTTATGGCTCTCTACTCATACTGTCTTTATTTCAAAAATAACACAGTCAAGCTAACATTATCCAGGATGAATGAATCAATCCTATAACTGTGTTTGTAGAACCAAATTATCTGGATGACAATTAGCCTTGTATCAGTCTGTTAGCCTGAATTACTGAACCAGATTTGAAGAACAGTGCTCTGATCTCCTACCTCAGGCTTAGTGTCACTGGGGTCGTCAATCTTGGCCCTGTCGTCCCAGTCACTGGGTTTCTTAGCCTCGGGGTCCTTGATCTTCTTCGGGGGCAGCATGTCCCAGTCGTCCTCCAGGGAACCTGACTCGACCTTCTCATTGTTGATCTTCACCTCGTACGTCTGGTCTGGATTCAGGATCAGCGTGTACAGGTGGGTCAGCTCATCATCCTGGAGAGAGGGGATGGAGAGAATTCAGAGTGAGCAAGAATTTTTAAATACATGCTCACATAAGACAATAATCTAAAATATTCAACAGTCATTCATGTAGTAGCTACCTTGCATTTGATGTCTTTCTTGATGAGGTGGTTCTGTCCCTTGTAGTTGAAGATCACATGAACTTTCTTTGTGCTGTATCCACAGATGTCAGGGCCTGGAGACACAGGTCATCTTATGTTATTTATTTAATTTCCTTTATTTAACATTACAGAGTAATGACTAGATTTGACAGCTGAATGTAAAAAATAACTTGTCAGTAAAATACAACAAGCATCTCTCGTCCTCAAACAGTTGTGTTCTGTGGTCGGGCCTCACTGCCCGACAAACAAACTGCACTACAAGACAAACATGACTCACCAAACATGATGTAATACTGCGAGTCTCCATGCATGTCGCTCTGGTCAAGGTCAGAGGGGAAGATCTTGACGTAGCCGCCTCCGCAGTCAATCTTTTGCTCATGCTTGATGGTGAACTGGATGACCAGGGGCTTTCCCTCATTGTTAAAGGGCTCAAAGCGGGCCGAGAGGGCATAAAAGCGGGCATCCTGGCTGGTCTGGATACCTGGTGTAAGTGAGAAAAATAACTAGGAATGAACAGCTGTTGGCAACAAGGACTCAAAGTCATTCATGGCTTTTGTTTGTGACTGTGCAGTACAGTTCCCTTGTAAAAGATTTTTTAAATTCTCATCAAAAGGGATCATGAATGTTTTGAGGTGGGACCTTTTGCCAAAAATGTAGTGTTCATTTTTTGGTAAATATTCCTCAATTAATCAAATGACCACACAGCACACAGCAAACCTGGGGCCAGAGAGTATTACAGCATGGAAAACTGTAAACAATGCATAAAGAGTTTGGGGGTTAATAGGGGCCCAGTGGCAGGTAATTTCAGATCACGGTATAATCTCAGCACATACTGTACAGGCCAACTTCTTGTCTTTTCAGTGGCTGCACTGAGAGCAGGTCATATACAAAACCCCTTTAACCTACATTTGCATGATACTAGTGATCTGCTAGTATTTGGGATATGCAAATGCACCCATTTGAGACAAATCCATCCGTATCAATTGTCTCTGTGACAGTAAGTCAAACACACAACACCATACAGAATATATGAGAATTACCTTTATCAGCCTCAGCATCCCCATAGAATTTTCCAGCTGTCAGTTTCCACTGGCCATAGTCCGACTTGTGCTTTGACTCGGTCCACCGGCTCTTCCATCCATCTGAAACACAGAAATCCAACTCAGCTGGTTACGCCTTATTCCTGTTAGTTACAACTGTATTATACATCTATTATGCTGCTTGTTCCAGACACCCACTTAAAATTGCTGCACTGCATTTGCAGACGAACACCGGAATTAGACGACTTTGCTTTCAAAATAAAAGCGGACATTTTGAGAAACTAACAGAGAGGCAGCCTGTGGCAGTGACAGGGGTTTTGGTGGGGAGGGGTTTCTCTTTTACAACTGATTTATCGCTAATATTGTTTTTAGCTTCCATTTTAAGAGTCTGTATTTTTCAAATCTTGAGAGTTAAGAGGTCTACGGGATTTTAAAAAAAATCTATCGAAGTTTTGCTTTAATTCCATCTGGTACCGCACATTGAGGACAGTCCAAGTAGTTTTGATATAGAAGTCTACAATCTGGGTTACACCAAAAAGTCCCAACTTGGTTCAGTAGTACAATATCAAAAGTGAAAGAATCTTTGGACTCATACTCTGGACTCATAATGAAAATTTTGGTATTCTCATAGACAGAAAAATACTTGCTTGACTAAATTGCGACAACCTCCACTTTTAAAATAATATTTGAACATTTAGTTAATTTCTGTATTACTTTAGCTTAGCTGATCTGTATTTTTAGCTAACATTACCATCACCTGACTAACAGGCATAACGTGGCCTAACGCTAATATACTGGGTTCAATTAATGCAGTAAGGTCATTTAAAAAGAAACATTTTGTTTGACATGCCAGATATTTAAGATAAACGACCGAATGATACAGTGAGCTGTTCAATGCAGTTAGCAGCCACTTTCACAACACAATCATTCATACATGAGGGAAAAAGACAACGCTATACTGCACCTCCATCCAGAAACTGCTCCTTGAAGTAGACAGTAGCGTCGATAGTGACAGCTATCGATGCAAAAACTGCAAGAATGGCCACTGGAAGCTTCATGTCGGTGCCGGGGAGGTGAAGAGAGCAGCTCTGAGGTGAAACCAGCTAATAAAGCCTGCAGGAAACGTAACCTGAGAATTTCAACAGCGCCGAGCCCTGCACAGATGGCCGCGGCTCATTGGACGAGCGTCTCGCCAATGAAATGAGACCACGAGTTACCTTTCGGAAACGCTCGGATCGTATCGGGCGAAGATCGGAGAGGGGTGGAGGCTTCCTGAAAATAGGAACGCGTTTCACTCTCACTCACCAAATAGGTTTCAAAGTGAAAAGGACTTTAGCTTCGACTATGTCTTTGTGGCCCCTAATACTCCAAAACAGCCTAAGCTCGGTTTCATTTGGGGGGGGCAATGGTTGGCATCGGTATTATAAGCCTACTGCCAATGACAGCAGCATGTTTGTTGGTTCCTCTGTATAATTAGTTTGACTCCTGATCAGTAAAGCTTTTGAAGGAGGAAGCAGGGCTCCAGTTTTAAAATCCCACCATAAAAAAGTTATTTTCTCGTTGTTTAAACGAGAAAACGTTTCTCCTTATAACAAGAAGAATTTACTTCCCTTGTTACGAAATTCGTTATAATGATAGTTTTCTTCTAATAGTAGGTACCTTTACTGTGACAAACAGACCAAAGCAAAGCTGACCAACCAACAGATGTTTTTTTCAATTCAAAATCTGAATTACTATTAAATCCCCTTTTTGGACATGAAGGAACTGTTGAGGAAGTGATCTGTAAGCGGCGTGTATATGTAACCATGGAAACAGGCATGGGCATCAGCAAGTTTTTCCCAAACAGTGAAAAGCAGTTAAAACAGCGCTGTGCTGTGCTTGTGTCACTCTGTGTATTGCGCAGTTCATTAACAGTGAGTGAAATGTATTGTGTTAGTTTGTGCAATAGTAACTAAAGAGACGAACTCAAATATAAAAATAGATATAATAAATAAAAATAGAATAGAGACCAAAGATATAACCATAAATAGAATATTCTATTTATTTATTTATTCTATACACTGTTCAATGATAGTAATATGCCATAATACACTGTACATCCATTCAAGTCATGTGTATATTGCTATAAGGTAGTGAGGTGTAGATTGTTAGAAACATGTTAGAATTAAGTGTACATTGATACATGAATAATTTACACAATGAACAGGCTATAAATATGTAACTGTATATACAGACAGTACTTGAAAGATTAACAACAGATGAATCTGAAATATGACAGGATGATATTATGAATAAAAGTCCAGGTGAGCAGTCTGTCTTCACTGTCAGAGTCCCCTCTCCTGACACAGAGAAGTCATTGTACAGAGTGATAGCAGCTGGCAGGAATGACTTCCTGTAGTGTTCATTGTCACCAGCAGGTCATGGAGGCGATGCGAGATGTTTAACAGTTAGTGCAGCGTCTTCCTCTCCTCAACCAACTCCAGTGGCTCCAGAGAAAGCCCCAGCACAAATTGGCCCCAGAGAAGTAGGCACACCTATGGAGACAATGTTAAGGAATTTGGCTGGTGATTTTCAAATTTTTCTTATTGTCAACAAATCTCATGTACAGAGCCAAACCAAAGCCTGATATATCTTATTCCTCCGTTGTTGTCCAAAAACTATGAAAAACACATCAATGAGCCACACCACTGCACTGGGTGACATGTTCTTCATTATGAAGAGTTTGAGTACATTAGTTAGTTAGTTTGTTTAGAAACAGCTCCAATGCTAATAACAGTGATCAACTTTCAGTCTCTGGAGAGTAGTTCAAGTTTGTTGCTACATATCACAACCTCTTGACTTTGTTCTACACATTGTACATTGAAGAACTTCAGTACAAAGTCAAGTTCTGTAAACAGAACCATGTTCCTGCACATGCTCAGTGGCATCTGCCATACGCAGAACTACTCTCCAGCGGGTGAAAACGTGATCGCTGATATTAGAGTTTAGAGACGTTTTTTAAACAAATTACCTTAACTGCAGTCTTCGGGATGAAGAAACATGACACCCAGTGCAGTGGTGTGACTCATTGACATGTTTCAATAGTTTCTGGACAACAATGGAGGTCTATGGCACAGAGGAATACAATATATCAGACTTTGGATACACACACAATACTTGTAGCCTAACTAGGATAAGTTCATTGTTGGTTTGGCTCTGCACATGAGATTTGTTGACAATAAGAAAAATATAGAAAATCGCCAGCCAAATCCTTTAAAAACCAGTTTTCTCAACATTGTATTCATTGTCTTGGGATACACAGCCTTGCAAAACATTGTGGCTTTCTTTCCAACTTTTCTGTTGCCTTTTCTTGAGCACACCTTAGTTTTATTGTTTCTGCTGAGAACTGACTTATTCTTAAGATATCCACTTCATGACTTGATCAGTTTCAGTCTCCAAATTGAGAGTTGTGCCTTAAAGGCCTGAATATACTCCCAAGCAGACGTGTACACAGACAGCTGTGGACACCATGGACATGTAGTAGTTCTGTTTATACTGCTTTCTGAAGTGCCTCTTGGAGGGCGCATTCCACACATGCGCAGTAGATCAGTGTCTACAGGAAGACATATGAATGGTATGTTGTGACTCGTACCCTAGCAGACCCTCACATACTTGCAGACACAGAAAGTATGATTTTGGCTTAGGATAAAACATAGAGAATAAAACAAGTACTATTGATATGAATGTGTGTTTATGCAGTCATGGCTATGTATTAGACCATTATATAGCCTATATTAATATAATGCAGGATTAATGCTATGCAGAGCCGCCTATTTACAACTTGGATTCATTGTAAAAGATCATCACTGTGATCGTGTAGTGATTAGTACTCTGCGCTATGGCCGCAGCAACCCTGGTTTGAATCCCAGTCACAGCAGTTTTTCACATCGTAATCAATGAAATTCACATGATATTATTGGAAGAAAAACTCCAGAAAAATGCTGTATCTGTACATAGCATACAACGCAGAATAAAGTGGCAACAAAAAGTTGTTGTGTATAGTGGCCTACCATACTGTGACGGCCCTAGGCATTGGGATTATATATGTGTTGGCCTGCCTCTGTTTTTCCCTTTCCTGGTTTTGCTTTCTACTATTCCAGATTCTCACAGATGGTTCGGCCCCTCCCATCTTGTTAAGGGATGACTATCACCTGCTGGGAGCCTATATAAGCTGGGGGTTCTAAGATGGCTCCCTCTCTCTCCCTCCTGGAAGGCAGGTGCCTTTCAGGCACTACATTTGATTTTGTTTGGGTTCTGATTGTGTTTAGTTTAGCCTCGGTTTATGTTTTGGATGTTACACTTCTTAGTTTGCTTCAGTTGAGTTATCTTTAATAAATTATTTCTTTATTTAAACCGTTACTGTGTGGACCTCCCTCTTTTGTTATGCTCCTAAATGAGCCGGGCATAACAATACATATAGTTTTGAAAAAACCACAAAACACTGAAATATTTTCTTCAGTGTTTTCAGTCCTTAACAACTCGTGTGCAAGTGCAGAGTGGCTGTACAGTATTGAACGAGCATTGGACCAAAACGTCTAGTTCAGCGTTTGCATTAATAGGCTATGTCAAATTTGTACATTTTAAGACAACAGAAAATACCCTGTTAACATGTTTATCCGCAATCCATATTTTACAGCAGTTACGGTGTTGGTTATTATTGGGACTCCCTAAAAACTGGTGTTTCACCCGAATGGGCGTGGTTTTGCAGGATGTAGCAGTGCTTGTTTCGGCGAGCTCTGTGACCATCTCAGCCTGTGCTCTGAGTGCACGTTCATGAGTTTTCCACGATGGAGGGCGAGTTACATTAGTTAGCTGGATAGTGAAATAAATAAATGTGTCAACTTCATCCATCAAATGTCAGGGGGCGGGTTAAAGCCTCTGACTGGTGCATGAACAGTATCACTGACCCAGCAGCATCTGGGATTGTGAATACAGCTTCACTAATTTCTGTGTCAGTCAGAGCTGTTATCATTCCAATTCGTTCAGCGAAACCCCAGCGAAATCTGATCTAAAAAAGCATAGGAATTGGCATTTGCCTCCATGAAGTTGACATATTTATTTATTTCGCTGCAGCAAGTTCCACTATGGATAAAAAAAGTATATATAAATAAATAAATACAATTATAAACAGATAAGTGGAATAAATGAATAAGTAAATGAATTAATTAATATACAAATGAATAAATAAATATACAAATTTGTAAATATATAAATATGAATAAATAAATAAATAAATATACAAATACATTTAACAATTATATATTTAATGTCTCATTTAATTTGTGATTTATTTATTTTGGTCACAAGCATTAAATTGTATCATTATTCATTTATTCATGTATTTAAGCATTTAATTATTTAATTATTTATGTATTTATATATTTAGTTTTGGCCCATAAAACCCACAGACTGGCACTTCAAGAGATAATAGATTAACCCATGACTTGTAATATAGGTATGGGTTTTCTGTATGGTACGGTACAGGCCTAGAGGTTTTTAAAATTACCAAATAGCATGACAGCCATTAATTGCAGTAACTTATACCTTAAAAGAGCCTTGTTTTTTTAATTGAGGTGAGAATTAAGTGGTCGCCTACTTATCGCGATACTAATTTTAAGTGGTTTTAACTTCTTACAAGTCCTTTAATCTTAATATCTTAATGTATTACAGTCCATTCATTTATACCCCAAGTTTGAGGTAAACATAGCCTACTGTTTGGAGAGATAGAATAAGAACCCTATTATTAATTATTATTATTATTCAAAAATATTTCTGACAATTAATGGAAACCAAAATCCCATTTCTTACATTGATTTCTTAAAATCAATTATCAATTATTAATATGATTATTATTGTGATATGAATAATATTAGACAATAAAAATATTCAATATATTCAGATCCTTCACTTAAGTAAAAGTACCAGTACATCAGTGTAAAAATACTCCATTACAAGTCCTGCATGACAAAATCCTACTTAAGTAAAAGTATATAAGTATTAGCAGCAAAATGTAGTTAAAATATCAAAGTAAAATTACTGCTTTCATTCTTCTGACTGATATATTATTATATATGACAATTGGTTCTCAAGGACAAGATGAACCAATCCAAAGCTGATCCAGACATACCTACCCACTGCCTGAGCCTCTCAATCAATCTTGTGGTCCACAGTATCAAAAGCAGCACTGAGATCTAAAAGTACCAATACAGAACATTCTCCTGTATCAGTGTGTAAACAGCATGTTACTGTTGTAGATGATGGATGTGGAGCTAGTTTGAACAGTTATATACAGTTAGCTAGTTTAGTCCAGTGATCTAAAATGACTACTATCATTTATTGAAATGAAACCATGTGAGAAGTTTGGAGGGAAAAATCACTATTTGGTGGAGCTGTAACTCATAGACATCTGAAATGTGACCCAGACTACACACTGCTTTTTGTAAGCAAAAAGGTTGGAAACCACTGGTTTCTTCTTTAACAACGTGTTGTATTTTAAAAGCTTGTTATATTATCCATTGTGTCAAATCTTCATCTGAAAAGTAACTGAAACTGTCAAATAAATGTATTGGAGTAGAAAGTACAATATTTCCCTCTGAAATGTAGTAGAATGGAAGTATAAAGTAGCATCAAATAGAAATATTCAAATAAAGTACAAATAACTCAAAATTGTAAATAAGTACAGTACTTGAGTAAATGTACTTAGTTACTTTTCACCACTGGCTGTCTGCCACACTAGGAATGGCCAAAGTCAGAATTTTTACATAACATAGGGTCGTCAAAGTAAACGTTTTCAAATACCTTCTTTGTTCATAAATAGAAGGTTTAACATGATATTTTTACTCCGGATTTCACTGACTTGGTTATGTTTCTTCAGCAGAAACCTAACAACAGCAGATTTGAGAGTCAGATAAAATCTAACCTACATATTATATGTAACAATTTACAGACTGTAGCAACCGGTTTGCCTCCGTCCTGTTAAATTTGAGTGAAAAATGAATTTTGGTTTGAGATAAAATAATGCTGAAACTCCAGAAGTTTGTTCAAGTAGTAGTACTAACAGCAGCCACAGGGAGGCACCACAGTCTGTGTTAGAGGTCAGAGTGAGTTCATGCTAATGGAAATGTAGTTTTCTTAAATGATAAAGATAACTTTGAGGTTAGTTTAGTCTGGCTGTGTTCAATGAAAGAAATAATATTTAGACATACTGTATGACTTGCCACTTGTCACCAGTTCCTGGTCTGCTGTTCACTGTATCATTATCATACAATTACAGCGCAGTAATACACTGTACATTGGTGCAAGTAGGTAATATAGTGTACTGTATAGGTTATATACAGTATATATTATATATCTATCTATATCTAAAATGACATTTCCTGTATTATCACACAATGATACAGTGATAGTACGTTGTTAATAAAATTGTTAAGCAAGAACTATGAAAGGTGGGGGATTTGAAGGTTCTGTAATTGCTTTACCTGATTTTTTTTTTCTTTACCTTTATTTAACATCCAGATTGATCCTGTTGGTCCAGAGGTCCAACTGGAAACCTTCAGCTACAAACTCAAATTAAGGACATACCATAGGTGCAGACAGGAGCAGACAGGTGCAAAGGTTTATGAAAGGGTTAAAGATATCAAAAACACCAATCAAAAAGAACAGTTGTGCCAACTGGACCCATACAAACTACCAGTATAGGACAACTGTAACCCACAAGTGCTCCCCCTTCCTCCTAATCTTGACAAAGGTGCCTTCAGCAATGATAATTGGTTGGTGCAAGAGCAGCTAATGCTTGTAACCAGTTTTAACTTTTAAAAGCTACTGCTTGTTGTATTTCTGCTTCTTGTTCTGTAACCTTTCTTAATCGGATTATACAGGCTGCAGATTTGTCTGTTCTCACATAGCAACAGCATTTGTGAATGATGTCTCAGGTCATGCATTCTTTGTGCCTCAAAGATGCCTCCTCTGAGGATTCAGGCCAATATGTACAGGTATGTTTGTTAGGTACACTGTAGTTGAGATCTATAAAGGGCTCTGCTTGTGAAAGTGAAGGCAGTGATCTAAGGCAGCAACAGAAAGCTTGCACATACTGAGCAGCATGGTACTACATGCCATTGACTTCACTACCCTTCACTACCTCCATCCTCTCTAGCAGCATCCTGTTGTCCTTTACATCAGATGGGTTATAAAGCTGTTGATCTCAGTGTGTTGCTGTGGTACTGAAGGCAGTTCAAAGACAGAAGATGTGCAGCCAGGTATGATGCTGAAGCTCCCATGTGTCTGTCACTGCCTTCATGACAAGAAGCTTGAGAGCTGACTTGCACTGTCATAAAGCAGTGAAACAAGGATGCAGGCAGCAACTGAGATTGAGGTTGATCACCTCCCACAGTATAAAGGTGGGACAACAAATAACACAATGTATGATTAACCCTGACTGGGTGGCATGTTGAGATCCTCCAGCCATGGCAGAGGTTGTGTAATATCAAACATCACCACCATCTCTCTACAGGAGGCATGTAACACACACAACAGTGAGTTATATCTGGAGCTTGTTGATGGCAAATACACCTAAAGGTCACAAACATTCCACAAAAATCCACATGCAGGAGACCAAGAGACAATGCCACCCTGCAACACATCTGACCATGCAAGATCCAAACAGGATAACAGGGTTCTGAGGGTCACACACTGACTTTACTGCTCTGACACAGAGTTAAAAAAGAAAGGAATGATAAGAGAAATCCAGATACACTGGACCTGAATAGAAAGATGATACACCTTTCTGTGAGAATGAGGGCTGTGAAGTTGATTGTTTTCATCATCACATGTATTGGACATCGTTATGCTGCTGCTGATATTTGGTTTGATTCCACCGACCACACTTCACACACCACCTGACATTGTTCTTATAAGCAGAATTCTCAAAAGCCTTTTCAAAGTTTTTATACTTGTAGCATAAAATCTTACAAAGATAAACCTAATTGTTAAATTATTAATATTTACCAAATTATGTCAAAACTATGATTGAGACAAAATATTTATCTAATACTTAAAGAAATGTTGGGGTTGTTAATTGTAAGCTGGTACCAATAACCAAACAATAAAGATAGTCTCATAAACAAGGTTCACTTGGGATGCTAATATCTGAGGATATCAGCATCCATAAGTGAACAATGAAGGTATGAATTCGAGCTCTGACTCTCAATCAGCCATCTTTTACAATAAATGAGCACAATAATTACAAGACTTCTCTAACAATAGCAAGTTAACAAGTTAGCAAAGGCTTTGATCAAAAAATCACTCCTAAAATCTAATACTACCTAAGCAATAATACAGCTATATACAATGAAAACACATACAAGCCAGAGCGTGCATGTGTGCGTGTGAGTATGGGAGTATAGATGGGTGTGTCTCTGTGGATGTGTGAACAAGATGGTGACCGTGATCTGGGAGATGATGTCATGCGATCTCAAGGACAGCGGGCGTGATCTCACGAGATGGAGTCAAGTGAGAACCAAATAGCAGAAATGACCACAGTGTCGGTCATAACAATAGATGGCGCCACCTGGAGGTCGGCGTCTCTGCGTTCACCCAATTCAATGTATCAAACACGTGTCTGGTGGTAGATAACGAGGGCAGAGAAGCGCTGTGTCCCACGTTATCTGACTGTCAGATGTGTAAGAAGAGGTGCGTGTGTGTGGGTATTAGTAGCAAGAGGGAAAAGAGGAGAAGAAACGCCGGCTCACGGCGAAATCCTACAATCGTGAGGGGAGAGCAGCGGTTGTTCATCCACAGAGAGCATGTGTACAGACAGCAGTCTGTAACGCACGTTGTCTGATTTCCGATCAACAAACAACTTACTTTCTCGCTCATGATGGCACAAACACAGCAGCAGTCCTGAGTGGGACAAACACAAACAGCCTAGCGTGGTTAACATGAACTAAGCAGGCAGCAAACTTTCAATACTCCCTTGAATACAGGGAGAAGTTCAGCTCGTCCAGCGAGGGTTGAATCTTCAGTCGATGGAGAAAAAGTCCATGTGCACGGGGTTACCTCCTTTAGTAAACTGGCTTACGGAGCAATCAAAGCTTCCTCCAGTGCTGTTACAGTGGAAAGGCGATGTTGAATTCGCGCAGCCGCGAATGACGTCACGGCTGTGTTGTCATGACTCCCGGTGGTGTTGATGGGTCTCTGCCAATCAGAGACCAGGGTTTGAGCTCCTTGCTGAGTTCTCACCTAGGTGCAAACTTGGCAAAGCATCATGGGAGGTGGAGTCTGTGAGCAGCATTTTGGTGCTGCTCCTTTGTTTCAGGGGACAAAGGACAAAGGAAGCCTCATGGTCAGGCTTCAGGTTTTACATGTAGGCCTGCCTTTGTCTGACCCCAGGGTTGAGGCCCAACAGAAATATTAGACTGATTGCTATACAAATAAAGTCTGATTGATTGATTGAATGCTCCCTACATGTGCAAATGAATGTTTACGTCTGACTGATCTGATTACAGTAAAAGGGCAGGGGGTGGAAACATGAAGGAACACAATAGAATAAAACACACAAATTCAAACATAGTTCCTAAATCTAAACTACTGAAACAAGACTAGGTCAAAACCTAGTGTATGGCTGGACCGTGTATGGTCAATGTGTGAAATTGTGGCCCATTTTTTTTACAGGGATAGTCAGTGTCTATAATGTGAATTCCTTGGCATTAAAAGTTCATCTGCAATTTTCTGTAGTGGTCCCAGTAATATTTGCTGGTAAAGTGTACTGAAGTAGCATCACATGACGTGGTTAAGTTACGTTTGAGTAAAAAAAGGTTATAAATGCAGTTGCAAGAACTATACTTTCCACTCATATCTTGGGATGTTTGATTTGAAAGAGAACTTATTTTAATTTGAATTATAACTATTCTAATTATCTGTTAACTCCCCCTGCTCTTTCATCTGTTTCACTCTGCAGATGTCTCTCGTTTTTCACTCTATTTGGGGCGCTTTAACTGTGCGCTCTCGTTCTCTGCCTCTTTCCTAATTGATGAACATGGAGGCTATGGTGGAAATTGTAAATGAAAGTTTTGACAGCATTTTGGGTGCAAATTCGGGAGGCTTATCTCCGCCCAGTTACTGCAGTTACAGTCAAATCAAGTGCACCTGGAGAGGCTCCGCCCCAAACTAAACTGATATAACAGCTACATGAGCCTCATGTTTTACCTACAAGACTGTGGCTGGTCCAGCCCAAAGGTGCACACAGTAAAACTTGCGTATATGGTATTAACTGGAGAAAATTAAATGGAGGAAAAGTTTTAAAGAGCTATCTGTGTATTTCTGTCCATACTTGATTAGGTTTAGAAAAAGATTGTGCTTTGGATTAAAAACAAATACTTTGTTGAGGTTAGAGAACTTTTGTTGTCACAGCTAAAGAAAACTTCATCTGTTCATCAAACTCTGCTGAAGAGGACCCGTTGAAAGCTCTCTAAAATGATAAGAAGTGGACCTTGAGTTAAGATTTTTTTTGTCAGACCCATATTAGCTTTTTGATCCTGATCTGCTATGTTTAAGGTTTGTGTAGGTTTAGATGCAAAAACGCTTAGAATTTGTGATTGAAAACAATGTGATGGTAAATGGACTGTACTTGTATAGCGCCTTTCTATTCATCCGACCACTCAAAGCACTTTTAACACTATGAGTCAGTTCACCCATTCACACACATACACTGATGGCACAGCCATCAGGAACAATTTGGGGTTCAGTACCAAGGACACTTCAACATGCGGACTGGCCAATCTTCCGCTTAGTGGATGACCCGTTCTACCTCCTGAGCCACAGCTGCCCCAATGTGATTGAAAGCTCAGAAAAAACTAGTACGTATGTACGTTGACCATAAGTTGAGATAATTTTGTCACATATATTTGATTAGGGTTAGGGAAAGAATGTGGTTTGCATTAAATTCAATTTCTACGTCCATTCTATACGTACAATTGAAAAGACTTTAGGGGATTCAGGGGCCTTGTTCTCGACTACAGAATGTTTAGGGCCCTACAACCAGTCCTCCCCTGCTCACCTTACATCTCTCTCAGTTTGAGCAGCTTTACCCAGTGGGAAGCTCATATTTACTGTGAATTTGACATGGCATGTCATCTACAGTCACACAGCTAACAGCTGCAACATGGATCCTCCATCAAAATCAAATATGTCTGTTTGGGGTGTATTGCTGTCTTTAACAGCAGATCAGACACAGGCAACTGATTGGCTCTTCTTATAACCATGCAATCATCTGTTTACAAAATTAGTGGGTATGAAATTGCAGATTGCTGGACCTTGGTAAAAACTGATGACTGTTCCTGGTTTGATGGTTGTGTATTGGGATAAGTAATAATAATCAAAAACAGAAAGCAGAGTTTATGAATTAATAATGTTTAGAGTGTTTTAATTAAGTCTGGGATTATTTAGTCCCAATCAAATGTTGAGTTGGGATAAGCAGAGGAAGTTCTGTTGAATGTCCACACACACACACTCACACACACACACACACACAGGTGCGCGCACACACACGCACACATGCGCATGCACACGCACGCACATGCACACATATCAAGAGCCTAGTCCTTGTGTTAAACCTAGGATGATGGTTGTATCTTTTGCTGTGTCTATTACTTTTTTTAGTGTTTAAAAGTTTGAGTCTTAATATATCCTATATATTCCTATATCCTATATCCTTATATTCATATAAACATTTTTTTGTTAATTTGCACTTATGTATGTAAAATTTACCGTAAAGAATCAATATGTTTACTATGAATTCAATGTTATATTTATCACGTACAAAATATGTAATGACATTTTTACACTCTTACACTTAATTTTCATTAGATGTAATAGACCATTAGGAATAGCTTTCATTACATAATTAAATTCTCTGCTTGTCACAGGAAGGAATCGTTCATAACTAAGGAATAAATCATTGACATCAAAGAAATCATTTACATAAATAATATTTTTATCAACCCAATTTTGCTTAAAGATAGATTATTTTCCAACAGTAATCTCTCCATTATTCCATATGATGGTTTTGTGTGGGGAAAAGTTTGTATGTATGTAACATAATTTCCAAGTTAGGAGGGCCTGTTGCTAAAATGTAGATACTTTTATAGGCAATTTGTTAATGTTACAATTACAAGTAAGTAGAAAATAAGACCACCCAATTTTCTAAAGATATTGTTTGGAATAAAATACCAAATAGAACTTGGGGTATTGTATTATTTAAATTATTTAAATCAATAAATTTAATAAATTTAATGGTCCCTGAAAGTATCTCTTTTTTAGGTGGTGGTGGTGTCTATTTTTCCAAGCAAAATTAATAAGTATATTGTTGATTTCTTTAGATGTTGAGTCTTGGACAAACATTGATAGAGCAGGATAAACAAGTCTTGAAATACCTTCAGCCTTGATTAAGAGAACACAGAAAATTGATAGGTCAAGTTGAAGCCATATATTCATAACATTTTTTGTCTTTTTAAGTCTAGGAAGAAAGTTTAGTTGTCGTCTGGTTAATATATCTTTAGTTACATCAATACCTAAATATCTGACAGTTTTTTTTAACCGGAATGTTGCATATGCTTTCCTCATCTGTATCTGTAGCCTAAGATTTCACATTTTCTTATGTTCAGATGCAGCCCAGAAGCCCTCGAAAATTCATTAATCAGTTGTATAGTTGGTTCAATTTGGTTTTTGTCTTTCAGAAACAAAACTGTATCATCTGCTAGTTGTGTAATTCGAATTTCCCTCTGAAATATAGATAGACCATTTATATTGGGACTGTTCAAAACCTTTAACAAAAGTAACTCTGCAACAATTAGAAAAAAAAGGAGAAACTGGACAGTCTTGACGCACTGATATATTAACAGGAAATCTTTTGGAGGTATTGGGATAAATTGTTAATTTACTATTGATGTCCTTGTATAACATTTTCACTATTGAAATAAAGTTTTCTCCAAACCCAAATAAATCTAAAACCTTATATATAAAGGGTGTTCCACTGTATCAAATGGTTTATAAAAGTTGCGAAAAACAATGACTGTGACACCACTTATTCTGAACAGTCAAGTAAATCTAAAACCAATCTTATATTTTTACTTATATGTTGTTTTGTCATGAAGGCTGTTTGGGTTCCATTTATAATCTCTTCAAGATTTCTTTTTAAACGTCTAGCAAATACAAGCGCAATGTGTGTGAGTGTGATTGGACTCCAGTTTTCTATTGATAGAGAATCTTTGTTTGGTTTAGGTATCAAACTGATTAAACCTTTTTATCAATACATTCTCTATACATTTGCATAAGTGGGGCTTCAATAACATTCCCAAAGCATAAGTAAAATTCAGTAGATAAACCATCAGTCCCAGGAGATTTTCCAGTTTTCATATGTTTCAAAGCTTCCACAAATTCACAGTTTAAAATATGTTGTTCACAGTTAGTTTTAAATTGTTCTGAAATGGTAGGAATATATTCTTTAATGTTATTTATGTATTGTATTTATTTAATGTTATTTCACAGTATTCTGGTTCAAATTTAGATTTAAATAATTCTTTGTAAAAAGATCTTACATGTTCTGCTATTTCTTTGGAATTAGTACTAATGCTGTTGTCTATTTTCAATGCTGAAATATTATTTCTTTTACAATTATGTTTTTCCAATGCAAAAAAATAGCTGGTGTTTTTTTCATCATTTTCTAACAATCTTGCCCTGGATCATATAAAGGCTCCTTTACCAGCATCAACATATAATTTATCGCTAGTTGCACTAGTTTTAATTTCTCATTTTCTGAAAGATATTCTTTATTCAATAAAACCTTCAAATTTTCCATAATTTTCCTTTTCCTTTGCATTACTAGCTCTTTTAATGCCCTTGCTACGTTTGATAGCTATTTCTCTTCTCTTAAATTTGAAGTATTCCCACTTCTGAGTATTACTCTATGTTTTTTCTAAAAATATTTTGTGTCATTTGTTTAACTGAATCTTGAAAGGCTTTGTCTTTAAGTAAGTTATTATTTAGCTTCCAATATCCATGTAGTTTATTATTACTTTCTTTGGAAACAACTAAATGTATAGAAATCATCTTGTGATCTGATAAGGGCACTCACATTGTGTAGCAATGTGTAACTTCAGATAAATATTGCAGGCAAGAAATAGAAGTTAACCATAAATCTATCTTAAATTGCTGTGTACACCTAGAATTACACAAAGCAAAGTCTTTACAGCTTGGGCAAAAAAAACCCGCCATGCATCTATATCTGTCAACTTCTCACTTAGATAAGTGAGAACTATGACTTTAAATTGTGTTTTGAAACATTCTTTCCGGTATTCTATCTGTCAAATCTTTTGGAGCATTATTAAAATCCCCTCCTATAATCAAATATGCATCTTTATGTTTATCATGTAAATCCTTTATCTTTGAATAAACCTGAGAAAACTTCCCCATTGCGACCATATACATTACAGAGTATGAAAATAGAGGTGTCTAGCTTTATGACAGCCATAATCCACCTGCCATCTTCAGAATTTAAGTGTTCTAAAATATCTCCTGTAAATTTATTAAAAAGAAGAGCAACACCTGCAGTGATGATAGGCATGAGAAAAATATGCTTGGTCCCCCCACTGACCTTTCCAAAATGTACTGTCTATATTGCAAGAATGAGTTTCTTGTAAAAAATATATATATATATATATTTGCATCAGTTTTCCTAACAAAAAGGAATATTACTAATATTTGAGTTGAACTTAAAATCAGTAATCTAAAATAATAAAAAAGAGAGCAGTATCTGGAGAACTAAAACAAATTTAAGCATTGAAATTGAATAGGCTTTTTGTGTAACTTCCTCAAGGAATATAAAGTAGTAGAGGTTTTGAGTACTAGAAGCAAAACATAACCTTATTAACTGTAGTTAATGGTGCGGTGAACTGTATTTTCACTGGACGTGAGCTCATATCTTCCCTGGGGCGTCCAATCTGGTACACAATATCAATGAGAAAACCAAGTTTGTTTTTCTCATCTGGAGCAATTCAACCAAAGATTTCAAAGACTTGCTTTCTTGCATTCTCTGCAGTTTTGTTGACAGCTTCAGGGAGGTTGAATAGCTTTAGATTCTAGCGCCAACTGTAAGGCACCGCTTCTTCAATCTTCATCTTTTGTTCTGAGATCCACCAACTCAAGGCATGCACCTTCTCATTAGTTGTCTTCATCTGGTGATCTATCCCTGTGATGCTTTCTTTAATTGCCACAATGTCCACTGGTACTCAAAATTCTTTTGGAGCTCAAAACACAACAACGCACTGGCCGCCATCATGCCCAGCCTCTGTAGCTGGTATAAAATAACTGAGCATTAAGTAGGAAGTTGACATCACACCAGTATCACACCCTTGTTTTTGAGTTTTGGTGGGTGATTTATTTTATTATTTTTAATTTGATCCTGGAACAAAAATTTGCTGTTGGGCCCCTATTGATCCCAGAAGGCGCATTTATGCAGGACCACAAGATTAAGTAACAATGCAGGATCTACTTTATTATACTACTTTAATGGTTCAAATACTGTGAATTTGCAATTCTGCAATAATTTTAGCTGTTTTTTCAAATCATGTTGTTTGTTTAATCTTTGTTCCCACCATCAAATTTCTTTTATGATTTTAACACTGTGCTAAAGCTTAAAATATATTATTATATATAAATTATAGTTACTAACTAACTAACTAAAAATCAGATGACACTCCTGAGATTCTTTTAGGGCCACTGCAGCCCACTTTGCCCTTTTTGATAGTCCAGCCTTAAGGAAAGAAGAGATATGAGCTTTACAGCTAGTTTTCCATCTTTCTGTCATATTAGGAATCAGCTCTAGTTTCTTTATTAATGATGCTTTTTTAAGGTGAGAAGCAACTGACTAGAATTTGGAAATATTAATTATTTGAAAAAAAAAGTGTCATTAACTTGCATGTTGCATGTTCAAATCAAAAACAAGTCATTCCTGGATCTTGGTTTGGAATTAGATGAAATCAAGCTGGGCTCAGCTGTACCTGTGATGCCACAATATCAGCATCAATAAACAGGACTTTTAGCTGATTAGGTTTAAAGGAGTTACAGCTGCCAAATGCCAACCAAAAGCCTGTCAGTGGTCATGTTCCAGCACTTAAAGAGCTGTGATCACAAAATGACTTTGGTGTTGAAAAGATTTAACTTTGTTGGTTGTCTTTGCAATGAAATGAAAATATCATCTACTTGTATTTCCTAACGGTGATGTTAGAGTTCAGACATGAAATTCTTTGATTACTGGTGCTTTCTGTTGTGAGTTCACAGCAGTGTGTTCTCATGACTTCCACCCCACAGTCACATGGCTGGGCATCTCTAAACAGTCCTCAGGTAGTGTATGAACGGGAGTGTCTGTGTTTCTGTGGTAGCCCTCTTATGCGTAGGAGACTTTTACAGGATGCCCCAGAGCATGCTGGGATTGACTGCCACCCTCTACAACCTGACAAAGGAATGGAACTGTACCGATAGATATCTCTGGTGAGCAGTACGTTACTAACAGGAGTCCAGTACATACATCATTTAACACGAACACATCAGTACTTAAAAAAGCAGTGCCCGCTCCCTCCCGTCAAGTTAGCTAAAGTCAGCAAGACTCCTACTGAAAGTCATTGAATTTTAACTTCAGAATAAAATAGACGTGAACGTTTGTAGTTCAGTTATACTTTGATCACTCTATGCAAACTATTTTAGTGGTTTCTCCTGCTGACTGATCCTTTATCCTCTGATGTAACAATATAAACTAAACAACTGCAGTGCTGTTATGAGAAAAAAAACTTAACAAAATAAAGAGCATCTTGTAGTCGGGAGGCTATGTATATGTTTGTATTAGTTCATGTTTTATTTAGATATATTTATATTAACTTACATAGGTATACAGGAATGTAGCGTAGGTTAATCCATAGACTCAGTATGGCCACCTTGTTATAGCCTAGTAACTTTGAGACTGACACGAATTTGTTATTATTTTGTAGTACTGATTACATCAAAGTAAGTAGGCTAATATCAGGAAGTTAGGTTTTGTAAAGAAACCTTCTTTATGGGATAACATGCTTTCCATTAACCCTCCTGTTGTGTTCCTTTCATGCTAGCTACCTTTGTGATCCCGGTCAAAATTGACCGACCTATTATAGCTGGCTACTTATCAATCTACCATCATCCTTATATTATAATCTATTACTGTGTACTGATCTTTTTATTAACTTAGTTTCTATTAATTATCATAAGATTTGCATTTATATTTTGAACTTTATGGTCTGTAGGCCTCATTTACCTGAGCTAATACAACTCGTTTTTGATTAAAATTAGCGTAATTTATGGAATATTTGAGCTATAGTAATTGTCATCAACCTGGGTTCATACTGATAACCTTTTCAGCCAACAGCTGACCTCTCCTCTCAGGTGGGGATGAAGACCAGGACAAATTGCCATTCTTTGGCTGGAATATGACAACAACCTCAGCAGGGCCCTCTTCCTCATCACTGGGTTGTTCCACATCGGTTGTCTCTTGGTCTGGATCATATTCTGTGTTGTCTTCAACGTCTGACACTTCCTCCTCTAATGCATCAAAGATATGATCAAGAGCCTCACATACAGTATATCGTTTGGTCATTGTGCTGCCACAGAATGAATTGTGAGCCAGGCCTCAAAAAACCTTTATATACCAGAGCTGTGAGAGTTCTGTAAGAAAAGTTCTATATATTATTGAAACAATCTGTAGGGGTTGTCATGGAAGCCAAGAAGTGGAATAAAGTGTGTGTGTGTGTGTGTGTGTGTGTGTGTGTGTGTGTGTGTGTGTGTAAGTGTGTGTGTGTGCACGTGGGGGTCTGTGAGAGGAAGTGTGTCCATCTGATGAATGGGCATGTGCCTGAACTCAATTTCATACACTTATTGTAGTCTCATCCATTAATTGCTAATGACCGGTCACTTTTGACCAGGAACACCACAGGTGTACAAAAGTTAAATAAAACACCCAAAATTTAATATATATATATTTTTTTGTGTTCAGATGCCTTGTGTTACTGGTCGTCTTCACTTTACTTTACTATGAGTGTGTGACATAAAACTGGTACTTTTATATTTCCAAATTAGGTGGCATATTGACACGATTGAGGAAAAGCTTTTATTGTGAAGGTACCGATCGGACGTGCCGTTCGTTATTGATGAGAACTTGACGCTTGTCTGGAAGGAGGGACTCGACTGCGGCGACCGCAATTTCGGCAACATGGGAGACGCTGTGGGATTTATTGTGCAGGGGTTTTAAGAAGCGTCGGGAACATGGCAGAGAGGTGAGTGTAACAACACACAGGCTGTCTGTTCTCCTGCTGGCGGTTTTACTCAGAGCAGAGGGAGGCAGCCAGCGAGGCTAACTGCGCTCCGTCTGGTCGCTGTGCTGAAGCGGCTGTTAGCTAGCTCGCCACTTATTCGCTAACACAATTCAACGATTTTCACAATGAAAAACACATATGTGAATTCAGACTTGTTTTATGTCTGCTCATTGGTTGTTTGTTGGCTTGGGCATTTTTCTCTGGATATTTGTCAAGGTGGAAGGAGTGGTATCCGGACGGCGGCTGTGTGCGGCTGGGTGATGATGCTGTTGCACCTGTCGGTCTAAATCGCTCTCTCTAACCTGCTCTTCTAGCTGGATGCTAGCATCAAACCCACCAGTGGTCCTATTATCAGTGTGGGCTGATGCCTGGCTAACCAGGTTATCCAAATTGTCCTTCGCAGCATCCCTCATCCTCTTGACAGATGGAGGCGCCTCCCATGAGAGGAGGCTCTGGAAATGGAGAAGTGTGGCACCATCCTGTTACCTTCCTAACACCATCTTATGTGGGTCTGTAGTTGTTCAGATGCAGAAATATCCCAGTTTCCCAGTCTGTGCCCTCGTGAGTGAAAAAACACCATATTCCTATACGAATCTTTCACTTTCATATGAACTTGCTTACTGACAAAGTCATGTATTTATTAACACGTAACTTAACACCCATTTTAATCAGTGATTCCCCTGCGGGAAGTTCGGCACTCATATAATATATAAATGAACGAAATTGAAATTGAAAGTGTAGTAAAATGTGAATTTCCAGATCTGGTCATCTGTTCGTCATAATCTACCATTGGTGGAGAGAGGTGGCGAGCCAACCACAAAAGTCCCACCTATATTGAGCTGCTTGGTTTACTGGATGATCGTTGTATTGGAGGGCATGTTAATGTTAATGTTGTATACCTGGCATGTACTCAACCATTGCCCAAGGAAGCAATTAAAACAGACAGAAACTGAATTGAGTTTGGTTACGGCAGGGGAACGTCACTCACGGACCTAAATCTATCCTTCCCATCATCGTGTCCTGTAGCTGCACAAAGCATGAGATGGGACGTGTTACATTTGTACATTAAGTTTATTGCCTTTTCGAATGAGGGTGTGGGCCGCATCTTGAATATAGACGTCAGTTCCTCCCTGGTGCAGGCATGCTCATTAGCCTGTGTTAATAATTGATGGCTGTTAAATTTGTGTCGCAGGGGTCATTCAGCCTCATGTAAATCACTACTGCTGGTCTGCCCTCTGGGCTCAGGAGCATTATACAAATCCAGGCTTCTTTGTCAGTCCCATCAAACAAATCAGGCTTAGTTCACTCAACCCATTGATTTGGTCAAAATGCACTGTTATCATTTACAAGTGCAGTAATATTTGATGACTGATGATAGCATTTGGTCATGTGATCAGTTGTTGTAGACATGGGTGAAGATATATCGACTTGGAGGGTCCATTGTGGTGATAATGACTTCTGACTGCCACTTGACCTGGTGTGTGAGTCATGATTTTGATGACAAAAAATGAACTTTTTATTTGTTTTGTACACGGAGGAACGCAACACAGCAGAGCCTGTCCTGACCACCTGCTTCTTGCTACTCTGTACCTGTTCAATATCTCCCATAAGATTTTATATTGGTTGGACTCGAAAGACAGGGAAACACACAACAATAACAGCAGCATTTTGAGGTCAGTCAGCCTAACCATGACCATGCTGATGTCATGGTTGAGGTTTGGTGATAGCACACATATTTACATGGCAAGGCGGCTTAGGTCAAGGTTAGGGTTAAGAAAAAAAAAATCCTAATAAAAAATGCTGAAATGATAATTTGATTAGTCAATTAGTCAGTGGTCAGAAAAGTAGTCAACAACTTTGATGATAGATTATTGGTTTAATCAACCATGTCAACCATTCTCTGGTTGCAGCTTCTGAAATGTGTATGTGTTGCTTTTCTCTGTTTTACATCATTAAACGTCTTTGGTTTGGACTGCTGGTCAGACAAAACAAGACATTTGAAGATGTTACCTGGGGCTCTTATAACTTGTGTCGGACATTCTTCACAATTTTATGAGTTTTGATAGTCTTGATTAGGGCTGTAACTAATAATTATTTTCATTATCGATTAATCTGTTGATTATTTTCTTGATTAATTGATTAGTTGTTTGGTCCATAAAATGTCAGAAAATGGTGAAAAATTTCAATCATTGTTTCCCAAAGCCCAAGACACAACCTAAAATGTCTTGTTTTCGGCCAACAGTCCACAACCCAAAGATAGTTTACTGAAAGTGAAGAAACAACAAAATATTCACATTAAAGATGCTGGAATCAGAAAAAATTTGTATTTTTGCTTAAAAAATGACTCAAAACAATTCATTGACTATCAAAATAGTTGGTGATTTATTTTCTGATGATTAACTAATCGATTAATTGTTGCAGGTCTAAAAAATTATTAATAGATGAATTATGAAAATAATTAATGGATTCATCAATAATGAAAATCATCATTAGTTGCAACCCTAAAATAACAAAACAAGTGGAGCACTTGTGGGCTGGGTATTGATACCAAATGGAATGTGTATTTAGCTTTGAGTATTAAAAACTGCCAAGTACTGAGGGCTGGCATTGAATGGCTGTCGGATTCATAATAATACTCTTATGTTCAGATAGTTCCTGTTTGCAATCAAACTTTGGCAATTTTATTTAGATAAAGTAGTAGTAATAGTAGTAGTAGTAGTAGTAGTAGTAGTAGTAGTGGTAGTCTAGTATTAGTGTTAGACTAGTAATGAACATTTTAATTCAATAACCAGCCCAAGGCATTTTTCACCACTTTTACTAAATAATTAACTGAGACAATAATCAGGCAGATTAATTGATATTGAAAATAATTGTTAGTTGCAGCACTCTTCCAAAAGTTTTTCCAGTGCACTTATTTGCATCTTTGTTTTGCAAGAAGTAACAGAAACACAATGATTTAACTACCTGCTTGGTTTTGTATGAACGCCTTGCACCTAAATTCAGCGTGGAAATATCTTTAAGTGTCATAACTTGTTTTCAGTGACCCCACTTTTACTCAGACTGCCATGTTTTTGTGATATTTAGATAGTGAAGTGCAGTGTAGAGCTGCAATGATTAACTGATTAATTGATTAATTGCAAACTATTAAATGAATTGCCATCTATTTTGTTAATCGATTAATTGTTTTGAGTCATTTTTTAAGAAGAAAATGTCCAAATTCTCTGATTCCAGTCTCTTAAATGTGAATATTTTCTGGTTTATTCAGTCCTCTTTGACAGTGAACTGAATATTTCTGGGTTGTAGACTCTTTCTCAGGACAAAATAAGACATTTGAGGATGTCACCTTGGGTGATCAACATCTTTCACCATTTTCTGACATTTTATGGACCAAACAACTAATCTATTAATCGAGAAAATAATTGACATTAATAATAATAATTGTTAGTTGCAGCCCTTGTGCAGTGAATTTGATGTTTGCTGTCAAGTTGGATTATGCATATAAATAGATAGTGTAGGTTAATGTATGTGTGATTGCAGCTGCTGTCCACACTTAAATCTCAGCATGTGTTGTGGTTGCATTGCATTCCAGTCTGTTGAGCTACTGTGAGTGGAAGATTGTGTGCACGTTTTCTCTGATTGTTGCTGTTAAAAGACGCTGTTAATGGGAGTTCTCCTCAAACTCTTCAGTGGTTGCAGCAGAAATATTTATTCACAAGAATAAACTGAAGTCAGAGAAGAAATAAAGAGCTAAATGCGAAGTAAATCAGCAGCTTATTAACATACTTACTGTTCTTAATTCCTTCAATGGGTCAAAGCTAAACCTGAGACCATCTTGGAAAATGTTACTGACATACAACATCTGTCAACCCCCACATGACGGTTCCACACTCCACACGTCTACATGTCTGGCAGCCAGCTTGACATTTGATCCCAGCTGTAGGGTGGGGCAGTGAGTTTATGTGTTATGCCAGCAGCACGTAGTTGAAATATTCATATCACGTCGCTTTAGCCATTTAGCTGCTGCCATATCTGTCACATATGCTCGTGTTGTCTCCAGCATTTCTTGCTCAGGGACATAAAGAGGCCAGTTCAACATGTCTGAGCTGTGTGCTGAATACAAATCTAGCCTCCATCAGTACTTTGGCCAAACTTTGCTGATCTTCCCTCAGCCCTGCAGTGTGTAACAAGGTGACCCACCTGATCTCATTGACTGACTCCACCTGCTGTGACTGAAGAGCCATTACTAACACTGGGCTGTGCAGTAATAATGGGATGGAAAATGATGGTGAATGCAGCCTGCTGAAATATTAAAGTGCATGCATGTCATACTGAGATTTTACATTATTATTATTCATTTAAAACCTGTTATGTTACTCACACTAAGACCCCATATTCACCTGGTATGAACATGTGATCTATATAGAAATTATAGAAATAATAACAGCTGATCATGGGTCTTTGCATTTACACTTGCCACTAATTTTACACGTGGAAGTCAGATTCCTTGTAATGAGGAGTCCTACTCAGGTTATAAAACAGTTGTATAATTTTTTTATTGACATATGATAAAGTGGTATTGTATTGTCTTCTGTGGCTGTGGAGCTTTGTCAACTCTGAGTAAGTAACCCTGATGATGTAATCAGGTGCTTGTTGTAATTGGATCTCTGTATGCAAATGACTCTTGTCAACAAACATAGTGTGTGTCAGGTCAAAGGAAATGATGAAGGATTACTCAATGGACCGCTACGATGTACAAGGCGAAGTCATGTGACAGAGACAGTCAAAGGCTACTTTTCGCAAGCCTTGCTAACCTGGCTAATGTTACTTATTCTGCCTGCATTAATGTGTTTTTCCTGATCCAGACAGGATCCAGTTACAGATCACATGTTTATACCAGCTGGAGATGGGGTCTCAATGAAAAGACAAACTAGGGATGCTAAACTTAAGCAATTTCAAATAGTCGGCCACATTAACAATCAATAGTTAATTAATTGTTAACAATTTATGAAATACAGTGGATATTTTTCCATAAGAAAACCGTTATGTCACCACTGACATGACCTATGTTCAATGCAAAATCAGACTACATTAGGAATCTAAAGGACCAATTAAGTGAGCACCAAGTTACTTGAAGTACAAATATAATAACACACAATAAAGACTTAATTTAAAATGCGGAGCTCTCGTCTGTTGCTGTTTAAATGATTGGCCAGAAAAAATCCAAAGTATTAAACAGCAAACAGCGGCATAACTTCCAGCTTAGATCAGTTAGATCAGACTAGATGTGTTTGACTGATCTAACAATTGAAACAAATGTGATTCATTTTTCATTAATCTAAAGTGCTACAGCCTTCAACAATAAATAACCTGTAACATTATAAAATAAATATAAAACTGGTTACCCCAATCTCCCCACTGATGAGTCAGCATTTGTGTTTCCTAATAACTGAAACTATCTGTCACTTTTAGTGCTGTTTACAGTAGTTACTGAGGTCAACAGGTTAATAGAGTTGTTGTGTAGTGTTAGTATCTGTACCTGTGTTAAAGATCTGTAAGTTCTTTTATAGCAGGTTTTCATCTTGTGCTTTGACGTTTGTTAGTGGGGATGTCCTTTAGTTAACATTTGGATAACAGATTGTGCCTTTAAAGATATATACCAGAACAGTAATTCATCTACATACAGGTGTAAGTCAGACCTTACCATTTTTTCTTTTTGAATCAGTTGCACCTTCTTCCTTCTTTACTTTACTACCACCTTCTTTAGTTCTTTACTTTCTCCTTGTTTTTCTTTCAACACTATTAACGTTACATCCTGTGATGCTTCCTCACTTTCTGTCTCTTCTTTCCTAATTCCTTCACTCACTCTGGAAATGCAAAAAGCTTTCCTTTTAGAAGTCTGACAGAGCATGAAGCAGAACTTTTACTTGTATGGTGTTAATTACAGTAATTGTGGACAAACAACAGACAGTGGGAATGCATCAGCAGTCAAGCTAAAAAACAAAACGAGAGCTCCTAGAAACTACAACAGAAACTGCGGTAGGAAGCCAGTCTGAGCTAACAGCTCTAAAGCTATTTCTGAGTTTGAGAGGTGGCTAAACGGTGTGTACGTGTGTTTAGCCTCCACTATGGCCCTAATTACAACACACTATACAGTCTATGCAACATACATACAGTGCTGCTTGAAAGTTTGTGAACCCTAAATAAATATGACCTAAAACGTGATCAGATCTTTTACACAAGTCCTAAAACTAGGGAACCCAATTCAGACAAAAACATTAAACGTATTCATTTATTTGTTGAGGAAAATTATCCAATCTTGCATATTTGTGTGTGAAAAGTATGTGGACCCTTGCTTTCAGTAAGTGGGGTGACCCCCTTTCGCAGCAATAACTTCAACCAAATGTTTCCAGTAACTGTTTATCAGCTATGCACGTCGGCTTGGAGGAATTTTAGCCCATTCCTCCTTACAGAACAGTCTCAGCTCAGGGATGTTGGTGGGCTTCTTTGCATGAACTGCCTGCTTTAGGTCCTTCCACAGCATTTCTATTGGATTCAGGTCAGGACTTTGACTCGGCCATTCCAAAACATTAACTTTCTTCTGCTTTAACCATTCTTTGGTAATGCGACTTGTGTGTTTAGGGTCGTTGTCTTACTGCATGACACACTTTCTGTTGAGCTTCAGTTCACAGACAGTTACCTTGACATTTTCCTGTTGAATTTGCTGGTACAACTCAGAACTCATAGCTCCATCAATGATTGCAAGCCATCCTAGTCCAGAGGCAGCAAAGCAGGCCCAAACCATGATACTGCCACCCTGTTTCACAGATGGGATAAGGTTCTTATGCTGGAATGCAGTGTTTACAATTTGTAATACATAAACAATTTGTAACACTAATAATTTACATTTACAAAATTACACCACCAAATGGCATGCTGGGTACAGCTCGCTAGCTAGCCAGTTAGCGCCGTTATTGAAATTCTGGAGATTCATTTTGAGATTCGGGTGAACGAGGCCCCGCGTATAATGACGGTAACCTCCACCAGCCTCCTACTACTTTAGAAATAAACCTGATTTTAACATGAGCCACTTCAAAAGAAAGTAAACACTAGCTGCCTGTAGCAGCATTATGGCTAACTACATCTGGGGCAGTTTTCACATTGGTTTGTTTATGTGTGAGCATAGAGAAGTAGTAACCCAGAAGATGAAATGAAATGGTTCATGTCTGCAAGTTTCCAAATTGCAAGGATAAAATGACACACTGTGTCACACTGTGCAGTTTTCATGGACTAACGTTACTGCTGTTTGATCCAGCCAGTCTCGCTCTTTTCTTCCAGTTGATTTTGTGGAGGTGAAACCATCTCCAGGACGACAATGTTGATGAAACGCTGTAAATCCATATTTAGTAGTAACACAGCGGTGATTACTCTCATCTGTGGGCACTTATAGGTTTTCTGAGTTTGGCAGCAGCAGGTCCAACTGCGGAAAAAGTTTTCCTCTTCTAGGTGGCACACACACACACACACACACACACACACACACACACACACACACACACACACACACACACACACATCCAAAGCACAGGTGTGACACTGTGACTTTTTCCAAACAAGTGATTTCACATATACAGAGGCACTGGCATGCACTGATGCATGCACGAAGTAAGTGCCATGCTTTTGGACAGCTCATTTATTCCTCTACAGTTTTCTGCACATCTGAGAGCTTAAAAAAAAACCACACAATTTCCTGCACATCTGTTTGAATGTGTGTGTTTATAGAGGCAGTGAGCACCCCTGTGTGTGTAGAAAAAGCATTTAGTGAGCAGTAGCACACCAGGCATAACATAACATAACATAACATAACATAACATAACATAACATAACATAACATAACATAACATAACATAACATAACATAACATAACATAACATAACATAACATAACATAAATGTTGACCTCACCTCAGGGCTGTTGTGTTTTGCTCTCCTATGCTCCATCTCTGTCCCTCTCCCCCCTCTCTTATTACCCACATGAAAGACTCAACAAAATGTTTAGTTCTTATTGATGTTGTGACACAAAAGGACAGCACTTTGTAACAGGCTGCAGTCTGAGCTCTTAATTTTTCATCCATGTAATCAGTGAGCAGATTGGCAGGAATAAGAAGCTTCAGGCAGACACGTGTCACTGTATGCTGGATGTATGTAGGAGGTTTGACTTCAGTGGGTAGGCCAATGAAGGTCAACATGAGCCCATTACTGTAAATGCCATACTAGGCCTACGAGATAAAACGATAGCGATATGTGCCGGCAAGAAGAAAACTAAGAAAATAGTTTGATAGAATGTTCGATAGTTTCACTTAATGCAATGCAAACCGCCATGAAAGCACATAACAAATATGCAAAGTTCGGTTGCAAGAACAAAGCCCTAGCATGCTCCCTCCCTGGCTCATAAACAGCCTATTATATCCCTTGATAATGGAGTGTGCTACGAGTGACACACAAACAGCCAATCATTTAACAGCTGTGTTGTTTGGTTGCACCAACGACATGTGACACAACAGAAACAGCGTGGAGTGAGAAAATGAGTGCAGACAGTAAGGAAACTGTTGATAAAAAAGGACAGGTCAGCTTGCCAGTATGCAGTTTTTTTTTTTTTTTTTTTTTTAAGTCTGACCAATATCAGAGCACTGTATAAATTCAAAGTAAGGTGTTTAAATCCAAAATAAAGTGGTTCAATTCAACCTTTTTTTCCTGGTCTTTATTGAAAATAGGTCATTAAAAATGATCAATAATTATCGCTATCGACTGAAATGAAACATTTTATCGTGATAAATTTTTCAGCTATATTGCCCAGCCCTAGGCCGTACTATGCTTCAAACGACTAGTTCCTACCACGTCATCTAACTGTGTTTAAAAGCAAAAGTGTTTCTGGCTGAAAAGTCTGCTGTCACAGCCTCGTCCTGGCTGCATCACACTGCCTCCCTGATCTCTCTTCAATAAGCATGGATTCTGGTTTAACGCAACACTTATAGAATATTTTACCTCTCCTCTCTCTTCCTGATAAGAGCAAAGTACAAAATAAAGAAGTAGCTGCTTCTCATTTTTTCTGCCAGTTAAAATTAGGGCCCGACCGATACTGGATTTTTGGGGCCGATGCCGATATTGGAGAGTAAAAAAATTCTGATATCGATATATTGACTGATAATTATATATATCCGGAATACATACATAAATGCACATTTTTTGCTTTGATCCCTCAAATGTGGTGACAAAGATGTAATGGAGGTATGATATTTTACCGTTTAACAATAGACTTTATTGTAAAAAATGACATCAGTGCACTGAAACAGTAAACTTCACTGGGAATTTAATAAATATAAATAACTAAATAAAAAAACAACAAAAAACATGTACATTTATATTAAAATACTGCCTACATAACTTAAAAAATTATATATATATTGGCACATATTGGACAACATATATGCCAATGCTGATATATCTGTGACAGGCCAATATATTGGTCGGGCTCTAGTTAAAATGACACACATCTCCAGCAAGTTATCAAAACTGTAGCACATTAACATTGATTTCATGAGTAACTTAAAGAAAGAAGCCAAAAACAAACTTTTGACTGTTGTCTGGTTAATGTGTTGGTTAACACATTAACTGTGTGAGGGAAAAACTCTGAAGCAACACTGGACTGCATGGTTTTGTGTGGTGACTCTTCTCTATAGACATGACTGTATAGAGCTGATGGTGTACATCAAACTCAGGAGAACCTCCCAGAATCTTCCCACATGGTAAAAAGATTTCATGTTAGTAAGTCAGAAATAAAAGAAATTCTGAACTGGAAAAGTCAGATGGGAGAAGAGCAGTGAGATGATTAAATAAGTTTGTTAATGCATTTCAGCAGAGCCCAGCTTCTAAGACTTGAGCAGCCATGTGCAGGAAGTCTGTTTGTGTAAAGTGTAATCTGTGCTGTTCCATCAGTTTGAGGCAATGCAGTGTTTCCCTGAGGTGTGAAGGGCATCTGTGGGGTGAGTTATTGACCCACTTTTATTGACCTTTCTGTACTCACATGGAGCATGTGGAACAGAACAGTATTATTAATGAATGATGATGATGATAACATGATTTCTGGCACCCACTACAAAGTCACAAAGTCCTGCTGGATTTCCAGTAAGTCACACACACATTTTTGCCTGATCCCTTCCTAAAATGATTTCAATGTAAGAGATGGTGGAAAAATTCCACAGTCCTTGTTCTGTGTAACAATGCATTCTAAAGTTAAGTTGAAGGTAATATGAGGCTTCAGCAGTCAGTCAGACTAATCAATAGGGGTGGGTGAAAAAATCAGTTCACATAAGAATTGCAATTCTTGTATGACTCTGAATAAATTCACAAATGCCCCAGATTTATTTTTGTAATAATGATAGTTAATAATGTTATGTTGACAGAATGATAAAGGTGGAACTCAACTGCCAGGGACAGTGCAGCACCTGAGTGGTGCAGAGAGTTATTTGTAGTTCATCTTCTAAAAAGGCAAGCTTAAAAGGCGGATTTAATGACTGAAAAATTAGCTTTGCAAGACAAAGGTGAAATATTTTGTGAATACAAACACACAGGATAACGTTAGCAGGGTGGAGCAGCAACTAAAGTCAATTTCATTTCCTGCAGCCCTGCGCCCATACAGATTTTCGAAGTGGATTGTGAGATTTCCAAAGATTCCCACCCCTACAAATCACAAACTGTCTTGGACATAAACACCTTTAAAATTGGACTTTTCAAACACGTTTTAGTCTTCCTAAATTTTGCAGGAAAAAAAAAAACAGATGAAATTGTGAATTGTCCTGAAGGTCGATAAAATCTAGATTTGGCCGTATCACCCAGTTCTAATGTGGAGTTTGAATGATGTGGCCTTTAACCAGACAGGGAGGGTCTAATGAAAGACTCTGTCTAGTTGTATTAATGGAAATGTGGGATCCAGTGTTTGGGGGTTTGACACATACTACAGACTTAAAGGGGTTTTATTATGTTTTTTGTGGTTTTCTGTTATTTATATCCTGTTATGATGCCGCATATCTATGTTAAACATGGTCAAATTCCAAAACTTAAGGTTAACATATGTAGAAGTGCTGCCTGCAAGTCAAAAGTCAGGGCTTCAACCTGCTATAAACGCTTTGTTTGCAACGTTTTTTTCTATCTTGCCCCGTCAGATCATCACGCATGCCCATAAAGGGCCGCCCGTTCCATAGCCTTGGTTGCTAAGGTTGTTGCTAAAGTTTTTCCATGTGTTGTTTGCATTGTTCACTTGCATATTTCGGATCAGATTCTGGCTCAAGCTGACAGTGAAATCCTACTATTATAGTTTGTTTCATGGTTTGTTTATGTAGCCTCCTGAGTGGCTGACAGTTGCTAACCAATCAGAACATAGTGGGCTCATCCGGACGGAAGTCTCAAAGAGACAGGAGCTAAAATGGCCTGTTTCAGACAGAGGCTGAACTGAGGGGCTGCATAAAGAGCCAGTATAAGATAAAAATGGATTTTTTTGAACTGTGAATCATCCAAAGCTACTCCCCTTTAAAGTCAGGATATCTTGGCCTCTGCTGCATCAATTTTGAACATCCTTTTTTTTTCTTTTAAACAATCTGTCTTTTGCAGGCCCCCCAGCATCATGGAAGTGATACTAAATTGCTGTAGTATTCCTGTAAATAACCTATATTGACTGACATAACATTAGATTTTTTTTACTCCATATAGCCATCAGCCTGTCCTTGCTGGTGCTTAACTGGGTGCTTAGAGCAAAGAGGCAGTCATAACATCACCCAACAAATGATGTCATTGAATTGCTTCATATCATCATATTGGAGATGGATGACCTTGACTTTCCAATACCCTCTTTTCATAAAAAAAGTCTATTTCTATAAATCTTGATTTTCACTGACAGTCTACCAATGCAGAGACATCAAACATGTCAGTTGCATATGATCATGTGTAGAGTCGTTTGTGGAAGTGATGCAGTCTAATCTGTCGCTGTTAGCTGGTCTGTGGGCTGGCAGAGGGCTGAGTGGAGGGGGCAGGGTGCACGGAGACAGGGATTGAGGGATGAAAAAAAGAGAAAAAGCTGTGAGGGAATAATGACAGGCTGTACACTGGAGCGGTAGCAGCAATGAGAACAGCATGTTGCCTCCATCACTTCGTGCTCCAAAATGAATCTGACACAATGTTGAGCAATCGAGCTCTCTGCTGCTATTGTTGGACAGTGATTGCTCGTGGCTGCAGCAAAACATGTTTGAATTAGAATATGAAAGTGAGCAGAGATAGCAGCGTATTGACTGGCATTGACAGTGGATGGAGGGAGAGAGAGAGGGGCAGCCGAGATAGTGGGAGTATTGATGGATGAAGAGAGTGAGAGAGCGCACTTTTTCTCTCTAATAGGATTATTGTGTAAATGTGTTTGTCTGAAGGGCTGTCCCTAGAGGTTCCCAAATCTGTGTGTGTGTGTGTGTGTGTGTGTGTGTGTGCATTTTTGTTACCTCATTGGGACCTTTTCCGGTATAAACACCGACCTTGTTGGGACCAGTAGCCCGGTCCTAATAAGGCAAAACGTCATTTCTGAGATCCTGGTTAGGATTAGGCATGAATTGGTTATGGTTAAGGTTAGGGTTTGGGTTTGGTTGTCCACCATCAATGGAAGTCAGTGCACTTTTATTCTGGCGCCATCATTAGGTTGACATGTTCAGTCTAACAATTATTTTCATTTTTAATGAATCTGCCAATTATTTTCTTAATTGCTCATTTTGTCTATAAAATGTCAGGTGATAGTGAAAAATGTTCGTTATAATTTCCCACAGCCCAAGGAGATGTCTTCAAATGTCTTTCTGTCCAACCAGTCAAACAGCCAAAGATATTCAGTGAACAATTACAAAAAACAGAGAAAAGCAGCAAACTGGGACTAGCAAATGTTTGAAAATCAAACTCAAAATAACTGATTAATTTTCTGTTGATGGACTAATCAATTAATCGTTTTAGCTGTAGTTCAGTTGAAAATGATTCGACTAATGGATGGATTGCCATGAAATTTTGTACAGGTGCAGGACAAAAGCGGTAAACAGTACAGAAGAAAAGAAGGAGTCTTTATATATATATATATATATATATATATATATATATATATATCTTTATATAGATATATATATCATAAAGGGGTTTATGTCGAATTCATACAATGAAATTCATTTAAACCATGAGGTGACACTGTATTCACTGTATATTAGGGCTGCTCGATTATGGCAAAAATCATTATCCTGATTATTGTGTTCAATATATTGATATCACGATTATTTAACATGATTACTCTTTGACTCACGGAACAGATATACTTCCATTTTAATGAAATGTATCCATCCACACAGACTCTATAGATACATGGGAGTGATCTCACAGAGACCTCTTTTTTTTTTTTAAGCTCTCACTCTATTTCTGTTGAATTTTGTGAAGTGTAATCTGCACAGACAACTGTTTAAATCACACAAATATCCCACTGTATATGTGTTTTGAACTTATTAACGGTATCTACGTTGATTGATCAAGGTTCCCAGTCTGTCTGTGAGCTGCCTGTTTTACTGCAGGCAGATTCCCTTCACTAACTATGGTGGGCGGGGAAATAAAATCAATCAATCAATCAATGAATCAATAAATACAAACACTGGACTTCTTCCCATGGAGCCGACATGAAAACTATTTTGGTCCAGTAAATTTCTGCTGTCAGTCAGCCTGGTGAAGGCAGTTTGTCCAGCCGTTGTCCTCTCAGCCCCTCAAGAGCTGCTGCTGACAGACGGCTGCTTCTGTGGACAGAGATGCTGAACGCAGGTCGGAGTCAGTGTGGATTGAACGGATAGAGCATGCTCACGCCCCACTCATGTGCCGCTCACATCTCGCTTACTATGTGGATTCACAGTTAGAGTGCGTTTGGGCTTTTTTACTGCTGATTTACTGCTGTAAATGAAAGAGGTGCGCTGGATTTATAACACCAGACAAAACGAGAGCATCATTGTGAAATGGAATTCAGCACAATAATTGTTTTATCTTGATTATCTTGTTTTCATAATTGTTGGAAGCCAAAATCATAATTGAAAATAAAAATTCAATTAATCACCCAGCCCTACTGTATATGTCTAAAATCTTGTCTCTTGCTGGAGAAGTTTTTTATCCAACTTTCTCAGTGCCAGCACACCTTATTCAGCTGATGGCGTGGCCCGCCTGTTGGAAACAAGCTGCAGCCACACATCTGTAGTCTCCTGCTTGGACAGTGAGAGGGATGAAAGCATTTACCAGAGGATCATTTTCATTCAAAAAATGTGTATCGCAAAAATGTGTATGACATACTCTATGTCCTGTATGGAATACAGTCCTTTTTATAGGTTATTATGTGTTGTTTGTGTGCATAGTAAATAATTTTTTGGATAATGGTTGTTATTCTGCTTTTTCTTCATATGGATGTTTGCCTTATGAAGACCTTGTCGATAGGGGTGTGCAATGTGACGATATTAGATTGTGAACGATTAAAATGTCTTCATGATCTGCCTTTCCAGAGAGATTGTTAGTATTGTGCTACAGTGCACATTGTATCAGTTCAGCTCCGTGACAGAGCGCACTCTGCTAGCAGGAGGCTAACGGGTAACAGCACTGACGTGACGAGTGCCTTGCACCATGTCTTTAATCTGCTGGAGAAAATGACTTCCAGTGACAAGGATTTTGGGTAAAAACGAGCTCACAGCAGAGCAAACTATCTGCACGGTACACATCAGGAGCCCAAACTGTTTGTTTTTAATAGTAAAGCATCATCATGTTGCTAGCTCACCAGTTAGCTAACAGATTTGATGCTTGGTAGCGTTTTTGTGAAATCTACGGCAGTTTTAATGCCCTGCTAGGAAGCTCACCTTCTGCACAATGTGCACATCATGTTAGACTGACAGCTGGGCTGTAGGTAAAGGCCACTGTTTAGTGGTTAGCTCACCTGCTAACTGGTAGCACTAACTTCTGTCATGCCACAAGCTAGTGTGATGTCAGCTCTGGTGTACTGTGTTGGTGCCTTTTTTTTAACTGTGCACATCCTGCTAGTTATCCAAAACGACACACTAACACTTCTACACAACATCAACTGTTTGCTTTTCAGCCGTGAAATTAGTTTGGTTGTATTGTTAATTTGGTTTTCCACTGCAATATCTATTTTAAACAAGGCCAAATAGACTGTCACTAGTCTTTAATGTAGCTTTGCACACCTGCTCTTATTTATTTATGGAATTGTTTGTGTTTTAATGTAATTTTATGTGAGCTTTTAATGGGTGTATGTTTTTATTCTGTTTGTGAGCCCCTAACCTAAGACAAATTTCGTTTTGTCATTGTAGACATAGACAATAAAGTTTTTTGAATCTTGAAAGAACTGTGATGAGATTGTGGATCGTGATCCTGCCTGAAAAAAATCGGCCACCCCTACTTGTCAGTCAAAATGATATATCATTTAAGTTTTGGAAGCTTGCAAAATTCAGTGTGTGGACTTCCTCTCCTTTTCCTTGGTATGAAATGTTCTACTTAGATGCTGTAGTGAACTTTGAGCTCAAAGCACCACTGTGTCCAAGTCCAGCCTCACACAGCCAACGTTGTGGCTGTAGACTCTTAGTCTTGCTTTTATTTTGATATTTGTTGAATTTCTTGCAGTTGTTCAAGGGATGATGCATACTACGCCACTATTTGACAATGTTGTACCTAGATAGACCTAGATATGTTTAATAGGCCCATGTTATGATGGTTATGGCAGGCCATTAGGCAGCATCCTGTTTCCATGCAAGGTTTTTAATGTTGTGGGCATTTTTTACATCTGTAAAATCAGCACTTTGCTTGCCGTTGTGGTAAAGTGTTGTTCCAGGATGTTTATCCATATCCTAATGCTCTTTTATCAGCCCCAGCCTGCTGTCAGTACTGCTGCTCACACTAAGCTTTGCCTGTCAGCCTGTCCGCTCCAATTTACTACAATCCACTCACAGAGATGGAAAAACAAAAGCACTGCAAATATGCCATCCCTCATATTCCAAATGGAATCACTGCATGTTTTAATGTACACTGGACAATAGAGTTAGCCTCAGTCTGAGGAGCTTCGATACTGCTGGAGGATATAATAGGCAGGGTGCAGTTGAAAGTTTTTTGTTTTGTTTTTTTGGTATTGAAAATAGTCGTGAATCATCTTTCTGACATAGTAACAGCTATTTGGACAATTGTCTATATTTCAAGATCATTGTGTTTAATCTCTAGGTCCACACGACTAAATTTGTTCCTGTTCTGGAAGTAACTCTTCCACAGCAGAGCCGTCAGCCATGTTTGTTACTGCTGTCACTGTATTGATGAATATTGTGTATGACAGGAAGGCCCGAGTCAGTACTTCCCTCAACAAGGGAGAATACACACATACACACACATACATATATATATAATTATTTGTGTGTGTGTGTGTGTGTGTGTGTGTGTGTGTGTGTGTGTACATATGTATATGTATCTACATATGTATGTGTGTGTGTATTCTCCCTTGTCCACAGGCAGAGGGAAGTACTTACTTGGGCCTTTTTGTCAAACACACACACATACTGATAGAAGAAATAGCTCATGTAGGCTAGCTGCACAGCCAGACTGTGGATACAGCTGGACTAATGCAGCGGATTGCATGACGGTGCACATTCTGGTCACTCAGTGTGAAGTAGTGTGGAGTAAAATATACATTAGGCAGCATTATTTGGGGTGTTGTGGTTGATCTCCAGCTAGAGGGATTAGAGGCAGAAGTGATGCATTGATCAGAATCACTGCTCTTTTTTTTAAACACCACAGGAATCTCATGTTGTCATTGAATGGATATTGATTGGTTCTGTTGGTGGTGTGATGACGTGTGGCAGGAGGGGGGTGTGACTAACAGCTAACAACTCCATTAAGTTTACCACATACACACACATACTCCGTTCAATATCTGTATTAACACATCCTTCTTAATGAACTGTATTTAGTTTTAAAGCTTTAGTGAACCATAATAGGTCCTGGAACCAGTACAGCAACCAGCTGAGCAGTTTTGTGGGGCTGTGCAATATGGGTAAAATCTCATATCCCGATATAGCTCATTACTTTGTCATTTCCCATTAACTTGAATGGGAAACTGGACTCTATGTATATGTGTATATGTGTATATATATATATATATATATATATATGTAGACCTGCAAATAACTAATAATGTCAACCAATGTTACATAATTTGCAAGCTAGCTTGCTTGTTCACAACGCATTTAAGTTGGCAAAGTAACGTTAAGTTATATTGTCTGTGATTGTTAAATGTGACGTTTCATAGTACTGTATTCATAATTATTATTGCAGCCAAACCCGTAATCGTAATGAGATGAGCAGATCATGGCACGGTGAAAAAAAGCAAGTGCATGTGCCACAGAAATAACATTACCTAGAAAGTTACCAGAAGGGGGGTGTGTGTGTGTGTGTGTGTGTGTGTGTGTGTGTGTGTGTGTGTGTGTGTGTGTGTGTGTGTGTGTGTGTGTGTGTGTGTGTGTGTGTGTGTGTGTGTGTGTGTGTGTGTGTGTGTGTGTGTGTGTGTGTGTGTGTGTGCGCGCGCGCGTGTGCGTGTGCGTGTGTGTGTGCGCATGCGCGTGTGTGTGTGTGCACGCGTGTGTGTGTGTGTTGGCATTGTAATCTATAACTTTGCTTCTCTAGAAAAATTTCAAGGAAAGGCAACAGCCCCCATTACAAATTAAGTACAATATGTAAGGAGGGATGTGATTACTTCTACAGTTTGAACAGCCATGTTCATGTTCAGCCTGTATTGTTATTAGATCATCATACCATTAAGTAATAGCCAGTCTATAATGACAACAGTTGTATTAACCAGCTCTAATATATTTATTTCGCCATAGCAACAAAAACGTCTGGCTGGTTAAGGTTTTACAGCTACATTGTCATCATCTTTTCAAATGAGCTTATATATATATATATATATGTATATATATGTATATGTATATATATATGTGTGTATATATATATGTATATGTATATGTGTGTGTGTATATATATATATATATATATATATATATATATATATATATATATATATATATATATATATATATATATATATATATACGGTTTGGTTATAAGTACTACATTTTTTATGTCAGTCATAAACAAATATAGGCATTTATGTACAGGCAGAATATTTTCATGTGTGGGTGTCTGTGTGTTAAGTAGGAATTAATTAATGAATTAATCATGGATCACCAAAGCCTGCGGTCTGGCAGGAGTTTTGGTGATGCCGGAGCCTCAGAGCTGTACTGTGGAGTGGGTGTGTGGGTGGGTAGTGTTGTTAACAAGCAGGAGGCAATTTTAATTAGCTATGCTGCTGTTGAAGAACTAATCAGCCTTATGCGGGGATCACACACACATACACACACTTGCACTTAGGATGCTGACAGCTTGTGGAAATGAAACATCCCCTGTCAGGCATTGTTGTTGCCAGGAGTGGAGGAAGGGGGTGGGGGCGGGGGGGTTGTAAAGGCAGTGGAGCGAGACAGGAGGCTGGCGTGGGACACTTTGATTTGTACACAATTAACACACACCCCCAGTTTTATTCAGTCCTCAACCTCTGTGCATTATATTGTTCTTTCATGTTGTGGTGGTGGGGGGCCTGAGGAACAAATATAGTACATGGCTTCATGGCAGCCCACAAATGTCTTCCCCCTGAATCAGTAGCAATTATGTCACTTTGTTTTCATCTGTGACTGGTGGGTCATATTGCAACCAGTAGTTTTGAAAAGGCTCATACATGATTCATGACCATTTGCAATGCTTCTAATGTTTTTAAAATGTTGCTTTTTAAGCTAATGTCACTCTCTTGCTGCAATGCTTCTTATTTAATTGAGCTTTAAGTGTCAGTTGTTTTAGTTTTCATTTAGTGAAGGGGCAGTAGTGGTTAGACCTGTCTCATCACTAGGGCTGCAACTAACGATTATTTTCTCATTTAATCGATTAGTTGTTTGAGCCATAAAATACCAGGAAATAAAGAAAAATGTTGATCAGTGTTTCCCAAAGACCCAGATGATGTCTTCAAATATCTTTGGGTTTTGTCCCGATCAGTCCACAACCCAAAGATATTCAGTTTACTGTCATAGAGGAATAAAGAAACAACAGAATATCCACATTTGAGAAGCTGGAACCAGAGACTTGGGACTTTTTTCTCACAAAATTACTCAAAAAGATGGATTATCAAAATAATTGGCGATTAATTTAATAGTTAGCAACTAATTGATTAATCGACTAATTGTTGCAGCTCTACTTATCACAACAAGAAGGTTGTGAGTTTGAATCCACTGACAGGTGGAATGGATAGATGGAAATATACTGAGTGGGTATTGGTCAATGTGTGGACTGTGACCTGATGACGGGGGGAGAATCTGGACCCTGAGGCTAGGCAAGTTGGGAATCATTGCTTTAGAGTGTGTGTAATGAGGAAACTGAAAAACTAAAGTGGTATGAAGTTGAACTTTGGTCTCATATTCATGTAAGTGTGAAAGAAAATCCACCTAAAACATCATATTAGCCCAGCTTCTTTCATTGTTGTCTGTCCACTTACTTTACTTACCTACCAAACAATGCAAATGACTGTTCTAGTTAAATGAGTGAGAGTGAATACATATTTTCAGAATATTGTATATTGTGACATCTATATTCAGATTATTAAATTATATTATGAAATTCATATAGTTGCACAGTCAAAACCAGCTCACTCTGAACTCATCGTTACAAAGATTGTGTCTTCATGTACCTCATAGTGAATATGACCAACACTCCTTTCTAGGGTTGTGACGATAACCATATTACCACAATACTGTGGTCATGTGATGCCATGGGGTTGAGCTCATTACTGTCATCACTGCATTTTTTTTTTTAAATGTCAACCACAACTGTCATATATGGTAGTCTAATGTGCTTGCACATATACTGTGTGATATACGGTAATACATTGGAGACATAGGAGGATTGGCGTTGCCTCAGCTTGCTCTGGGCACCAGGCTGCAAGACCTTGGCATCGCCCCACGAGAATGACGTTAAACCGCCAAACTGCATGGATATGTTGCTTTTTCACTGCAGTCTAGAAGCAAGTCTAAATGAATGATAGCTCTGTGTGTGTGTGTGTGTGTGTGTGTGTGTGTGTGTGTGTGAGAGAGAGAGAGATGCTGATCTAATGATATATCCCCTGGACACCCAGAGGTCTTTCTCCTGCCAGGCCTTAATCCAGCACGTCCAAACCGTGGCCCTCTTTCCTCTATTAATGCCTGTGATTGGTCCTCAGAGTGTAGGCAGAGTCACAGGGTCAAACACACAGAGACGTGTATTCTGTTCAGTATTCAAGCAGTACAAAAGCCACTTCAAATCAACCCCCACGATCAATAGTGTAGGGAGGAAAAGTAGCTCACAAAGAATATGTGCAGTTTGTGTCTGTAGGTTGGGTTGGTGTGTGTGTTAGAGCTGTAATAAACTCACACATTCACTGTGATAAAGGCAGTTACATTTTCATGGTTAGGCCATGTTAACTATCACTGCTGGAGATAAAATTAAAGCAGCATGCCAGAAATTCTTTACACTTCAAAATACCATAAACTTGTTATACAGTCAGAATGGACCCATGGTCTACTTTCGGGCCACCACCCACTAGATAGGAACCACTGTACTAATTAGAGCCCAACTGATAATGGACTTTTGAGGCTGATACTAGGGCTGGGCGATGTGGCCAAAAAAATCAAATCTCATTTATTAAAGCTTTGGGTAGATTCATGATTTTAATACACTTCTGTTTGCCTTAATAAATAAATAGTGTGAATTGTGAAATATTATAATTTATTATAATTTGTTAGAGCCTAAGGTGATGTCTTCAAATGTCTTATTTTGTCTGATCAATAGTAAACTGAATTTGGATTTTTGATTATCATGTATGACACAAAACTTCAAATGATCACATTTAAGAAGCTGCAATCAGCAAATGTCAGATAGCCAGAGCAGCTAGCCACCTGGAGTCACCACAGTCCTGTACACTGTGAAGTGAAAAGTTAAACTATATGCTCACCTGGTGCAGTTTACGGGACTGTCGTGACTCTAGACAGCTAATGTAGCAGTTACCATTTGTTACTTTTTGACTAAAAATAACCTTTTTGTATATGGTTTTCACAAATTAGGCATTTCACACATCGTGCAAACTAGGGATGTACTGATCTGACTTTTTCAGTCCCAATACCGATACCTAGGCTTTGGGTATCGGCCGATACTGATCTGATACCAGTGTTTAATTAATAAGCTGTATGCCTCACTGTGTGGAAGAGACTGGGATCATTCTTTTATGTGTAAGGCAACATCAGGCTTGACTTAAACATTGCTTTCCCAATTTTGTAAAACAAAATGTAACAAATAAATACAGGATACTAGAAAGGCCCATTGTCACTGATACCCGATCCAGCAGTTTGAGTCAGTATCGGACCAATATCTGATATCAGTATTGGTATCGTGCATCTTAATTAATTTGATGTATCACCCACGCCTATTACGACCTTTAAAGGTATCTCTCTATATAAAGCAAGGAATCTCTGTCTGTCTGTATGTATGTATATATGTTTGTCCTTCGCATATCTCAAGAACCGTTCATCCGATCTACTTCATACCTGGAGGATGTATCGCTGGGGAATCAAGGAAGTGCAGTGTTGATGTGTGAAGTTGTTTGAATGAGTGGTTCTCGAGAAATATATAAAAATACCTCATAAACAATGTTTTCCTTCTTCTTCTGCCCGTCGAGTAATCAAGCAGAAATATGGACAGCACCACTCTGCCAGTGCAACCCACATTGTGGTCAGAGATGGGATTACATACATAATGATGAGAACTACCATAGAGAATGAATTGAAAAAGTTTAGAGAGTTAAGCTCTATTCCCGTTCCTCACGCATGGGAACTTTGTACGTATGTTCAAGACATAGTGTAGGATGTCTCAGGCACGTTTTGAACAGACACTACAGTTCATTCAATAAACTTCAGCTCAACCCAAAGTTGTAGTCTACAGATATTCTGTGTGTGAGGCGTTTAGGGAGCATCATTAAATTGTAGCGTCTACTGATAGCCTGCGTATTAGGCGTTTAGGGAACATCTGTAAATTGGAGCATCTACTAATAGTCTGCATAAGAGGCATTTCTCTCTAGGTATTGAGAAATTTGCCCATTCCGAACAGGCATGTTTTGAACGGGCACTGCACTAAAACATTTTTAGTAAGTGATTGATCGTTTCAGTCATTTATCAAGCTAAAATGTCAAACACACAAACTGGTTACAGCTTCTCAAAGATTTGCTGAATTGTGATGGACATATTTCTGCAATCTCTAACATTTTTTATAGACTAAATCATCCAGTTAATCAAAAAATGCTTAGATTAATCAATTTAAAAAATAATCAGTTAGCTATCATTAACTGCAGTTTTACAATGTGAAAAATGTCAGTGGTTCCTGATGGACAAACTATTTAATGGAGACACTGTTTGGTCTCAGCTGATATACATGTTGCTACCAGTATATGGTGGTCTAGTAGTATGTATGACTCATAAATGTGGGGTTCTCATACATCCTGGAAAACCTGGAAAATTGTCCAGAATATTCTGTAGCACAGCTGCTCTGTATTAATTAGAGGTGTTTTCAGTATTCTGTCCAGTCCATTTATATCAGTGAAGGTGGACTGATTATTAGAAACATGTCTCAGTAGAACATGATAAAACAATACACAAACTGGACCTTACTGAAACAGTTTGAACAAAAACTCAATTTATGAACCTTCATAGGTTTTTATAATGTTCATCATGTTTTTATAAATTGTTTTTTTTTTCACAAAGGAACTTACTGAAAGTTACTGCAGAGCTGTTGGAAAAGACTACGATACATTAGTTGTAGCTAGGTGGACCTAATAAATTGGCCCCAGGCAGCGGTAATGGTTTTTAACAGTCTGAAGGCCTGGAATAGTGAGAACTCTCGAATGCCCCCTTAACCAGTCAGTGAAGACAGAGGAACCAGCTGGAACAAAACAGTGGCTTATTTTTCAAATTTATGGGATAACTTACAGTTTGTTTCAACTGCAAATGTTGTAATGTAGCAAAATGTAGCAAATTTCTTGAAGAGTGGAACGTTTACAGTTCAGAGAAGGGATACTTGCATCAGTGGAGTCTGGACTTGTCACCCACTAAGATCCCTAAAATACTGAATGCATGTGTCACACTGGTGCCTTGGATTATTTGACAGAGTTGGTATCTCTTCATAATGTCTGCTATGTTTTACTTACTGCAGTGATGCTGCAGCTCAGCTGTGTGTGAGGTGAAGGATTCAAAGCACTGCTTGTGGGATGCAGATGGGGTTATCACCAGAGTTGAAATGATTAGTTGATTAATTGATTAGTTGATCTGCAGAAAATTAATTTTATTAATCTTAATCTCAAATATATATATCAAATAATTGTTAGTCTTTTTAAAGCAAAAATACCAACATTCTCTTGTTTCAACTGCTTTTCTCCATTTTAATGTCATTGTAATAAGTATAAATGATTTATTGACTAATTGAGAAAATAATCTGCAGATTAATTGATAATGAAAATAATCATTAGTTGCAGCTCCAGTTGTCAGACGTGAAATTGACGTACAACATGGTTGACAGTTGCAGATTTTCCTTTGAAACTATTCATTAAAATAGTTTCTTTTTTAAACAGAATTTGAGAAAGGTGTCATAATTGTAGTAAATGTCCGTGCTTCACACTATGTTGGGGGAATTTTAAGCCTTTGTTACAGAAAGTAAAGAGATGACAGGAAAGCTTGGCTGGACTCAAACTGGTGATGTGGTCGGCATCTTCCACGCTTTCTGCTGGAAGCAAATATACAAGTTAACATACAGCCTGCTATCATATCTATCATATAAAGCATAGACATCACAGGGATTGCTTGTATTTATTCCTCTGTAGATTAGGATGGATAGTTTTTCTCTGATTTTAAAATAATTACTTTCCTATAGTATATCTGGGATTTCTCACTATAAGTAAAGTTTAAATTTTTTTAATCATTTTAAAAACAGAACTGCAGATAATTAATATTCATTAGATTATGTGGTAATACTTTTTAGTAAAAATATCACAGCAGCAACCATACAGCATAATTTGACGAGTTGAATAACTTATTTAACTTCAGATAGGGATTTGTTCACCGTCGCCTTGGCCCGAGTAATAACATAATTTACTTTAGCGCTGGTTCCCATGAGAACGACCAGATAGAGAAGTCGGCCTGACCCAAGAAGGACAAACAGCTGGCTATATGGAAAGTTCCTTCACAATTAGTGATGTTCCAATACCATTTTTTCCTTCCTGATACAGATTCCGATACCTGAACTTGCGTATCCGCTGATACCGAGTACTGATCCGATACCATTGTGTTAAAAAATAAAAATGTAACAGCTGTGTACTACTAACCCTGTATGGATGTGATATGATTGCTATCTTTCGCGTGATACATCTTCAAATGATTTATAAAATTGCTGGTGTTGAAATTGGCAGCGCTAGTGCCACCCCCTGAAACTAAAGCCTTGTATACTGTACACATCCCTTTTTAATGGTGGGACTTTCCAGTGTAAAATATTGCCAAATTTCTGACATTTTGCTAATGGCTAATGTTACACTATTTACCAGAGATAAATTCTTTTTCGCTGCTCTAAAACAGTAGTTGCCAAAGGCTGCACAGCGCAACTTGTTGTGTAGGCTGCTGTTTTGGAGCGGCTAAGAAGGATTGATTTCCAGGAAAACTGCCGTTTTATCCAGGTGTGAAACCTTTTTAAAGTTTATTAATAAATTAAGTATTATTGGATCATGTCTAAAGCTTAAAATCTTTAAACTTTAGACATGTTAATACCAATTCACACACATCTAATTAGAGATATGATAATATTTTCTTTCATCAAATCAAAACAGAGGAAAACAAGTCTTAATAAAACACCATAGAAATAAAAACTAAACATCTCAATTTACCCCTTTTTACCTGACTCTGAGAATAGCCATGTAAAGCTAAAATAATCAGATATGTGGCAGTGAATGATCAATCAAAATAACCATATGGTGATAACCAATGAAAGTTATCTACATCCGTGTGAGTACATAGCCTACTGTTATGCATATGAGCTGAAAATATATTAAAATATACTGTATGGTTGAATTAGGTTAAATTGAATATATAGTAAAGACCAAAATAAAAACATACATTTCCAGGACTACTTGCAGTCTAGTAAAACATATGAAACATATGATTCACTAAAATCTTCATCATTTCATCAAAGATATTATCAAACCATTATCACCATTGTTTACCATTTGCTGAGTGGCTTGAATAGCAGTAGTGATTCTCGCGTACTATTTTTCTGGTTTCTGGGGTTTGTCTAAGAACCACAATAGTGGTAGCACAATTAACATGGTGATCAAGAAGAATACACATGGTGTAGTTCTGGGGCTACATCCTAATGTAGTTCTACCTAGGTTTTCCATTTTCAATTGAGTGTTAACTCGGTCTTTATAAATATAAAATGTGCGGCCACTGCTTGAGGGTGATTTCTCTGTTCTCTCGCCCAATTGGATAATTCTGTAAGCAATAACTGCGGGTGATTTGTCCAAACAGTGATGAGTTCTCTAACTTCAATTATTTCCCACCTTCTCTTTTTTCAGGGTTGTGAGTTACATGTAACCCTAGTTGTTCACATCTATGGAAGACTAGGTTTATGGATGCCTGACCTGTGTATTCAAATATATTGCTTATTATTGTGACTCCTGTCCTATCTTGGTGAGCAGTGTCAGTATATGACAGGTAAGGGTCAGTTAGTATGTACAGTCCTTTTAATTCTTCACTAGTACTACTACCTACTCAGGGGCTTGGCCAGGTGAAACTACTCAGCTATGGTCTGTTGTGATATGTGGAAATCCCTCTTCTAATTCTTGCACACGCTTGCAGTGGCTGGCATGGACCCATGAGGCCCTGTCTCTGACCTTTGCCACTGATGCATTGTCAGCAGCACCTGGAATTGGTCTTCTTTCACCTAGGAGACAGAGACACTTTGTCTAGAGATTTGATTCATTTAAAGGTTTGCTATGACTTCTTCCCATTTTGTTATTCTGCAGTCACTCTGAGACTCTCCAGTCTCCATTGATATTATTCATTTCATTTATCAATTAATTTTTTCATTGTTTATACTTATCCTTATGGTGCCTTCAGCTTTTCAATATTGTATACCCCCCCCCCCCCCCAACGATCCCACAAACTGTCTCTTCTCTGTTTGTGATATTGAATGAGGAACATGCACCACGCAGTCTCGATCTAGTACAATGGCAGAAGATTTCTCAATTATGGTGGCAACTGACGCCACTGATCTAAGGCACCCTGGCATGCTCAGGACCACAGGTGAAAGTTAAGATAAGTAATACACAGAGGCTCTGTGACTGCACTCAGCCAGTCTTTGCAGGAGCAAGGTGGATTCAGAACAACAAGCTTTCTTCGATGAAGAAGCTATCAGCAGGTCATCTACATATTGGAGAAGGGTGCTTCCCCCTGGCAACTGGAGATCTTCCAGATCTTGTTTTACTGCTGTTGCGTACACCGTCAGACTTTCCACAGAACCCTGGACTAGCCTGGTCCAACAGTATTGTTTACCTTTAACAGTGAATGCAAACAGATACTGTCTATCTGGATGCAAAGGAATGAAAAAGAATGCTGAACACAGGTCAATGACTGTGTAGTGTATGGAGTTAGAAGGCAGTGATGCAAGAATGGAATTAGTATCTGGTACAATTGGAGCTGTAGGTACTACAATGTTGTTGATGGCTTGCAAATCCTGTACAAATCACCATTCATCTGGACTGCCTGGTTTTGGAATAAGCAGAATAGGAGTGTTGCATGGACTGGTGGGTTGAACCAACACACCTTGTTCCATTAGTCACTGAATCACTGGCTCAATTCCTTCTATTGCTTTCTGGGGCAAATAATATTGTTTAATCATGGGGAGCTTAGCATTAGCTTTGAGTGTCACTCAGTGAGGTGGAGCAGACTTTACCAATCCCACATGGTTCTTATGTTTAGCCCGTAAAATGGCAGGAACCTCTGAAAGATCAGATGGGGTCCATATTGTGCTGATAGAGGTGGCTGTTGCAGTACAAACTCACTTTGGGGCAGGACAATGTGTTCACTTAGGTGTAACATGTACAAGTTATCACCTAGGCTTGTTACAGTCTGGGTTTGAGAAGCTGTGATTGATTGGCATCTGGCCATCATTTCTACACTATGTTTTGATTTGTATCCTGGTGTCACTGCTACAGTAACGTGGACATGACTCATTGGCTTCAAACAATGTACTGTGTGTATCAGGTAATTGGATTGGTAAAGCACACCCCTGGGGATCCACAAACAAAATTTGCTCACTTAGGGCTGGGCGATTAATCAAATTTTATATTCAGTTACAATTTTGGCTTCCACGATTATGAAAACAAGATAATCAAGATAAAATGATTATTGTGCTGCATTCCGTATCACAATGATGCTCTCATTTTGTGTTATAAATCCAGCACACCCCTTTCCTTTACAGTGGTATGCTTTCGCCCCTCCCTAAATGCCTCCAACCTGCATTCAGCACCTCTGTCCACAGAAGCAGCTTCCGATCAGTGGCCAACTAACCTACCTTCACCAGGCTGACTGACAGCAGAAATTTACTGAACCAAAATAGTTTTCATGTCAGCTCCACGGGAAGAAATCAACAGTGTTTGTATTTATTGATTCATTGATTTTATTTTGATATAGATACAGTTAATAAATTCAAAACACATATACAGCGGGATATTTATGTGATTTAAACAGCTGTCTGTGCAGATTATGCTTCACTAAATATGACAGAAATAGACTCAGAGCGTAAAAAAACACAGGGGTTCCCTGTGAGACGCTCAGAGTCAGTGTGGATTGCTACATTTAATAAAATGGAAGCATTTCTGTTCTGTGAGTCAAAGAGTAATCATGTTAAATAATCGTGATCTCAGTATTGACCAAAATAATCGTGATTATGATTTTTGCCATAACTTGTAACTAGTCACTCCCCAACATTGCTAGTCATGAAGTTGCTGCTTTCCTGAAACCAGTGTCTGTTTTTCCCTTTTTTCTTTTCATCCTCTGTGTCTTGCTGTTGTGCTTGTATGTCCTCTCATCCTTCCCACAGCTACAACTTTTTCTTACTATTTTACTCATCAATCCTTTCACAATTATATAACTTCACAATTATATCACAATTCTACAATGTATAATTCTTACATTATATATTTCATAATCATATGATTTAACTGTTCTACAGTATTTTAACAAGGAGAAAGAAACCCTCTCTGTGCTCTCTCTATCTCCTTTTTTCCAGAAAACTGCAGGTCTGCTGCATTCTCAGTCCCCTTTAAATTAAAGCTTAAGGACTTGTACTGCACTGTAACATTTATTGTCTGGCTTTTATTCTCTTTGGAGTTTTAACGTCTTTTGGTGATTTTTTCACTGATTAAGGGTTAACCTCTGCTGTGGACTGAGTAATACCCATAGTTAAATTCACAGTGAAGCATCAGACACAACATGCAGACAGACACATGCAGACTGGCTTGCAGGGAAGCACACATGCATGTCAGTAAATCCTGTTGCAGCATCCAGAAGTCTCTGCTCTCTTCTAGTCTGATTTATTTTTATTTATATGTCAGTGGCAGCAATTTGAGAATATCCATTTATTTATTCATAATAAATGCATTTGTGTACATTATTTATCGGTGCCTAGATCTCTGAAGCCAGAAGCATTTTGAGAAACCCTTTTTCCTGTGGACGTAGGCTCACACTACAGATATCAATTACACTGGAATAAGCTTACTGCCTACTCAGAACATCTTCCCGAGGATGTAATTCCACCGATGTGAATTTTATCAATTTTATCTATGTCAGATCACAACCCAAAGCTGGTCCAGAAAAGACCCTAAACCTGCAAGGGGGGGGTCTCAAATTTACTAACCGACTACTGACACTACTGACAGCTTTTAATTTAACCTATTCCAGACAACACATTGAGTTAAACAATTTTTTTGGTAACATGATCTCTCTCTCTTTTCTGCATATTCATATATCAGATGTTCACAGCCAATTTGCAGAAAATACACACAGTTTCTGTATGATCTCGTCAAACACAGACATGGCAAGGCAAAAGAAATAAATTTGCACTTACTGGTCCTTAGTTCTGTTGAGATCATGTTCATGACGCCAATTTGTTGTGGAAAAATCTTGGAGCAGAAATACCAGGAAAACCATGAATGTCTTAAGCAGAAGAATTTATTGATACTTCATCGATTAAGGAGACAGTTGGCGTAAAATCTAAGTGCACAGTCCTGACACTGTGAATGCTACCCAAAAGTCTGAAGGAGAGTTGTGAGCATCGCCTAGTTTAACTTCAGATAGGGATTTGTTCACCAGACAGCCTTGGCCCGAGTAATAACATAATTTACTTTAGCACTGGTTCCCATGAGAACGACCAGATAGAGAAGTCGGCCCGACCCAAGAAGGACAAACAGCTGGCTATATGGAAAGTTCCTTCACAGTATGGAGACCCAAATTATTAAATATTAAATAAATAATAGGAATTATGAAATAAATAATCATATGTATAAATATAGACAAAATCTATAATCACAGTGAAATAATCCAATCTTAAAATTGCTGTTCAATTATATTTTGTATGTTAATTCATGCTTCTATTCAAAATAACAAGCAAGGCACAAATTCTGTCTGAACACACCTTTAGAGCTGCAATGATTAGTTGATTAGTTGATTGACAGAAGAATAATCGGGAATTATTTTGATAATTGAATAATTGTTTGTCTTTTTTTTAAGGAAACGTCAAACATTAGCTGGTGTCAGCTTCTAAAATGTGATGATTGAATGCTTTTTCTTTGTCACACATGATAGTAAAGTGATTAATCTTTGGGGCGGGTCAGTTGGACAAAACAAGACGTCACCTTTGACTTGGGGAGATTATAATGGGCACTGTTTTTCACTATTTTCTGACATTTTGCAGACAAGAGATGAATTTAGTAGTTGAAAAAATAATCAGCAGATTAATCGATAATGAAATGAATTGTGTTTCTTTTCCTCTAGTTAGTTTAGATCAAGTTCTCCCTTGTTCAGACATCCCTGCACCTCTTCTGGAGGACAGAGACTTTTGTTTTCAGGAGTCTTGGTGCTGCCTCATAGTCTCAGCTGTCGATGAACTGAAGTAAAGCAATGCTCTGCTCACTGCTGCTTTAGAATGCAGCCTGAGCTCGGAGCCTGTATTTACACACTAACTCTAATGGTGCAGCTATTAGGCTAATTTTACATAACCATCCATGCATGACAAATACGTGTGTGAGTGTGTGTGTGTGTGTGTGTGTGTGACAGAGTAATATTGTCTGTGGCAGGTATTCCGTTTCTAGACACACCACCACATGTGCAGCACCCAAGGGTCATGGAATTGCGGAGGCCTCAGTTGCTAGGAGACCATCTCCCCACGCTTTTGTGTTCAAGAGCCTCCAGCATAAACTACTGCATCACACCAACACACGCGCGCACACACACACGCATGCACGCGGCACACACTATGTGTCTATGAAAAAGAAAAATGATCTTTAAGATAGATTAAGGTGTTGGTGGGGCCTCCTGTGCCATAACATTACTCCATTCTAGCTCCTATCTATCTTTTTAGGTTATTTGAAATATTGAAATTAGTGGCTCAAGAACGAGCAGTGTTGAGGCTAAACCTGTTACTATGTCACACCAGAAAGTTAAGAAAGAAAGTTAAATCAGATATTAGCATGAAAGGAAGGAAGCTTTAGCATGAGCCCACCCCTGCCGTAACTTCTGTAGTCAGAGTTTCCATTTCAGCTGGATGACGAGCAAAGCAGGACACTGGAAGTTGTGCTGGTTGTTCAGCAGCTAAAAAGTCTTTACAGCCTTCTAGAGGATGGAAATTTATGTCAGGAATGGATGAATTGAGACATTCTTCCCTCTGTTGTCAGCAAGTAGTTGAGTGTGTGTTCCCTACATTTTACAGCCGATTGTCTACTTAACGAGACTTTTTCATCTTCAATCTTTAGATGAAGTTTTAAAACATTGTTCCTGTCACTCAGCTAAAGGAATATAATATATCTGTGCTAAAGCTAAGCTAGCGACCTCCGGCTATGTTTGAAAAAATGACTTTTACTTTGACTTAGACACGATCTTACCATTCTGAAACATCCTGTTGAAGCCTCAATTGTGCAACAGCAGGTTCTTCCCCTTCATTCAGGATCAGACTCCACTTCATAGACCGCTATATACTGTTTTACGTCTTCAGCTGCAGACATTACTCCGGGTAAAGATGCGGTATAAGGGAACTTGCATTTTTCATTAGGTAGTATTCTGATTGGCCAGGGTTGAAGGTGGGGGCGCACACCCAGCCAATTTGGAGTAGGTGGTCATTAATAATACAGATTTTATGTTAATAACTTCTGAAACAGCCTGCTGGAGGAGAGAGGGGCTGTAAGGAAAGATTGATTTAGAGAAATCTAAAAAACTTATGGTAAATAAAATGTCACAGATATTTTTAAGATAGACTCAGTACTCAAAAAAGGCCATAATACCGTATCTTTAAGTCATGCCTGTAGAAAATGTCCTTAAGAAATACACTCTGAAATGCATTTCCATTATGTATTATAAATCTGCTGATAATTGTACTGATTCAAAAATTAATTGTTTGGTTTTTAAAATTTAAAATAGTGAAAATGTCAAAAACAAAAGAAGCTGGAACAGAAGAGTGAACAGAAGAATTTGTCAAAATAATTGCTGAGTCATTTTCTGTCAACCGACTAATCAATTAATCAACTAATTGTTTTAGCTTAATGGTATATGCAATTTTATATCACAATAGCAATCTATATTGTGACACAGTGCATTTTGCCACAGCAACAGTCCTTACACAATAAACCTTAATGTAGAAAAGTGTGTAGATGTTAAACATTTCATTTTTACCCAAACTAAGGACATCATTAATTGAAACATTAATCAGTGTCTCTGTGTGGAGATGAGCTAATCTGATGTAAGGGTCAGTAGTTCTGAGGGTGGGTCAAGAGACAGCGGAATGTAAGCATCACACACACACACACACCTTGTAATGCTACTGGGTAAAATCTGTTTCCCAAAGCTGCTGTTGGGAGGCTGCCTGTCTCCATTATGTGAACACATTGCTGCTCCCGCTGCTGCTGCTTTTACTGCTATTTTTAGTGCGTGGGTGTTGAAAGGTCCAGATCAGCCTACCAGATCATGGGAGCTCTGCAGAGACTCCACCACCACCATTGGTGAAGGAACACACACGCAGCACTACATAACAGTATGAGTGGGGGTGGTGATGAAGAGTGAAATCTGATGAAATGAGACAAAATAGAGGCGCTGCAAGAGCTCAGCATACAGAAACCTGATCTGATCCTTCATCAGCTGGAACTTTGCAGAACAGATACTGTAGCTTCAGACTGAACAACATGTATGAGCAACATGGTTCTTGGATCACTCTGTTGTTGCTGAATAAGGGTGGGACACAGCGTACTACTGCATTCATGCAACTGATAGTGAAAGGGCCTAAAGGTGCTCTTAGAACAGTAATTCATTGTTTCCACAAAGCTGTCCTCAGAAGAAGACCGCCAGCATCAGTTGTTTGTTCAAATACCTACAAGCAGGGATGCATGATATGTTATTGGTGGCTGATATATTACTGGCATATCAATAAGAAAATTAAATGATTGTTATTGTTCTGATTATGGACTTTGAGCAATGAGGTGACCTGGGGTGCCCCATAGAGTGCGTGTGAAGGAGCGATGGAACCAAAATGAACACCTGTTTCAGCCTTGTGATTACAACCCAAATTGTTGGTAGGAATAAATTATTTTTCCTCAAAGTTGGGGAAACGGTAATAGTCTTTACACTTGTGTATTTATTCTCAGCTGACCTAAAGCTTGAAGAATTCCCTGAGAGGAGGAGATTGTGTCAGAAGGCAGAGGACATCATTCTACAGCTAAATGTTTGTCAAAGAGGGGTGACAGCATTTATTGATCTGTTAATGAAGGAAGCTCAGACTGAGAGCAGTCTTAAGGCAATCATGCTGGATGACATTCATGTATAAAGATATTGCTGGCTGGCTCAGACAGGTTCTTAATCAGAAAGACTCCCCCTGTGTATGTTTAAATCAAACATCTGTGTTCAAACTTTCCACCAATACTAAGTCATGCCTGTCAATTACAAGAAATGTGACAAATGTGCCAGTCACTACTGATTAAGTTGAATCAGTTGGGAAAATCAGTGCTTTGTTTACCAAGTGGTGAAGGTCATTAGATTATGGCTAACACAGGGCATCAGCTGGAGAAAAGGACCAACTCCAGCTATTAGAGTTTATTACAGATGCTGAAAATATTCCCATCAAAGATAAACTTTACAGAGTGACTTCCTGTTTGTACCACAATAAAGGTAGGCCTTTATTGGCCTTTTACATTAAAATGTATGATATTGATATTTGAGAGTTAAAAAAAAATCCAATAAACATATATCAGCTGATATTAATTTTCTTTACACAACCCATAAAATAAATCCATTTTTTAAATAAGTTTCCCTTAAATTAGTGGGGTTTTTTTTACAATCATGACCAAGAATTTTATTGAGCACAACCTTTTACAGTTGAAAAAGAAAACTACTCTCTTGTGGGTAAACTACAGAATGGTGATACAGTTTCAGAACACATCTTTGGCAATTCTGTTCCTCAATTTCTTGTCATTTACCAGTTGACATACAGTATGCTGATACCGATATGTGTGCAATAAGCTAATATTCACAGCACATCAGCTTTAGAAATGATCTGCTAATAGCAGAAAATGAACAGTTGTGCACCTGCTATGACAATGCTCTGCTAAGTACTGATAAATAGTTTATTTCCAAATTATTAATAATACAAGCATTAGTCTTATACAGTGTAACTACTGTAAATCTGGTGATGTTAAAATCATATTATCCATGAGTAGTTGACTATTACCTGCAGTGCTGACTAGTGTTTCTTGTAGTGGACTAATCGAGTAGTTGTGTAGTGTACTTTAGCACATCTGGTAGCATTGGAAGCAGCAGTGCATGATGGGTCATCTTTGTTTGTCTAATAATGCCATCAGCAGTGTGTAATGTGGAATCTTTGTATGTCTTATAACTCATTTGGAAACTGAGGAACACCACATCAGCATGTTACACAGAAAGATGCTTGTTTTAGAGCCTGTGTTGTTCCTGACTGAGCTGTGTTGAGTGTTTGAGGTGGTGTTTGACATTATCATTTACTGTATATCTTCTGTGTGTCCTTTATGGAGGACGTTACTGGAGGGCCACATAATGATGTTGTCATTTGTGACCTGAAGTAAGCCTCACAGTGACAGGACCCCAGAGACATTCACACTCATCACTGTGTCTGTCCCTCTGGGACTAAACCCACTGTGCTTGTTTGAATTCATTGGATTTTCACAGCTGGCAGCTACAGGGAATATTTAGTAGGATAATATGATGATGATGATGAAGAGAGTGAAGATTCAGCTGACTTCTAAACAGACAGACTGTTAAGCATGTGCTAGCATGCAACACATAGACGATTACAAGATGTCTCCAAGCTGCCAGTGTCAGCCTCCAGCCTGGCTGCATTTCAGAGGACAGCTGCTGGCCTCAGTGTCACATGTGTGTCCATAATGGTCCCAGCTGGTCATGATGATTTGTTTATTGACACCAAACTCCTGCATTGTTCACAATGAGAACAAGGACTGAGAGAAAGTCACTTAGTGTGAACAAACAGGAATATTTTTCCCAGCTCTCTGCAAAGGGAGATGAACACCATGTCTACACAGGAGGTGTAGTGTAAGTAGCATGTTAGCAGAATAGCAGCAGCTAGTGCTCTGTCATGTGTCTACGGAGGAGGGGCTCAGGTACAGTGTTGAGTGTAGGTCACCTGCGTTCTGGAAGCACTCAGAGCCCAGTAATCATTGACTGTAGTTATACATGTAAAATGGAGGAAAATAGAATTAAAAATACACGTTGGGTTGTATTTACGTGCGTGTATATCATGAGCCTATGTAGACAGCTGGACTGATTAAAATGAGATGCAGAAGCATGAGATGGACAACTGAAACGCTTAACCTGATAAGCTCTTATAATCTTGAAATTATAACTGAAGTGCTAGCTCAGACGTGTGGAAAATGGAGTTGATTTCACAGCAGCAACCCCTACCCATCTATAAGTCCTCAATTCAGTCCCTGTTCATTGCCTAATTTCTTTGATGAAAAATGTAAATATTCTTAAAGTATTCACTTCACCCCAACATAAATATATTTTGTTTTTTCTAATGGCAAAGAAAATGGATTAAAACTTGGTTGTTGCAGTACTGATATGCAGGGATATCTGGACACCTGGCTGACAACTGTTGCTTTCTCTGATGCTAAATTGTGCACAAAGCGTCCTATTTGTGGACACAGTTCACCTTCATGTCAGTTGTGACCGCATTACTTGTTCCTGGCCTCTCTACTTGCCACTCTGATACTGCCTCCGTTAGCTTTTCTGCCAGATGTGAGTGTGTGCTCTTCGGATCATCTCATCTACTGATCTTTCCTCATTTTCTCTGTAACTTACTGTGAAACTATGATGCTCCCAAACAGTGGATCTAAATGTCATGGGAGGATCCTCCAGCTCTGGTTTCTCATTTGTGTTCATCATTCCAACTGTAGCAGTCACCCATTCTTGGGATATGCTGCCATTTCCCTGTTCCGAATTCGGGTAGCTGAATGTCGAAATCACTCTGAGTTGACTGGAGGGTTATTCAGATCACCTGTTGTGCAGGGTGTGGGGACTGGCTCCCAAATAGTAATTGAGAGCAGCTGGGTGCATTCCCCTCTTGGCCAATCAGGGTGTGATGACGCCCTTTTTTGGGGTTAACGTGAGGTGGGGAAACTGCACACCCAGGTCAGTCTGCTCTTTCCTCGACTTAACTGCAGACCTCATTTGAGCAAATACTGTCAGCCAGAAACTCTGGTCTGTTCAGGCCCTTTTGAGTCTCCTTTGCTGTCTTTTGCATTTCTGATTGAGGGTGACTTTGAGCCTAGCTTGAGGGAATATTTACAAAATAACTTTCAACCAAGTTACCTGCATTAGGGCAGATCTTAGTGCTATTTGTGCAAGAGTTTTGCTTGCCTGATGCCTGCAGGCTTTATTTTATTTTGTTTTTTTCATGTTCATTAAAAACCTTCATCATACAGTTATTACTGAAGACGCATTTGTTCATTGTTATTGAAGAGGCATTTGTTTATTATTAAGGAGACATTTTTCATTATGAAGGCACTTGTGAGGTTGTTTCTCCAAGTAAATATTTTTTATGTGGTTGGGAATTAGTCCTCAGGCTTTCCGATCAGCTGAAGTCTGGAGAATCAGTACTGCCTCACACCCCATGCTGCATGTTAGAAACAGCTATGGGTGCTGAGTGGAGCTGTTAAGATGAAGACTGAACAGGGCAATGCTGAAGGCAGTGCGGTAAAGCAGTAACTTGGTTGATTCTCCTTGTACGTTTTGCTATATCAGTTTGAATTGATGAGTTGAGGTTAGGCTGATGAAGTAGGTGTGATTACTTTGCAATCATTTAAAGATGTTTATTTTTCCATAATCAAACTATAGTTATTGAAGTACTAAAATTGTTGTTGTTGTTGTTGTTCACCTTTTCAAAACCAAAAGTATGAGGAGTGGACCAAACGGCATGTTTGTGTCCTCTTAGAGAACAAAACATTAGCATGCCTAGCTAAGTAGTTATATACTAGTAAACCAGCATTACTTCCAAGGCCAAGAATTTGTACATCATCAGCTAACTTCATTTTTTTGTTGGGGTTACAGAAAAAAGACACCTATACTCAGCCTAGGTGTCTTCACAAATAAGCTGTGTTTTAAAAAAAAAAAAAGCTAACAATAAAACATAAATGTAAACATAATTATAGGAGATATACACACAGTACAGGAACAATGCTGCCCCTTTACTTCCATCTTTTACATGGATCACCAATTATGAAGCTGGACAGATACGTTTGGTGTAATAGTTTGGTGTAGAGACCACAGACTGTATAAAACATGAAGGCTGCGATCCTGGCCACATGGATCTTCTTTGCCAAGCATCTTGCTAACCACTGCACCACCATGCTGCCCTCATTGACCTGCCTTTATTGGCTACAGCTCAGCGTTTAACACCATTGTTCCCTCTAGGCTTGTCACAAAGCTTAAGGACCTGGGATTAAACACCTCACTGTGCATGTGGATCCTTGACTTCCTGACGGGCAGACCCCAGGTGGTGAGGAAAGGCAGACACACCTCTTCTACCCTCATCCTTAACTGAGGAAGCTGAACATACAAAAACAATGTTGCAAAAGCATCAAAGTACAATGTGTCCAAATATTTGGACAGTACACAATAACAGTAATATGAACATTAAGACTGATATATATTTATATACTCTTTGTGTGTGTGTGTGTGTGTATGTGTGTGTGTATATATATATATATATATATATATATATATATATATATATATATATATATGAGAGAGAGAGATGACTGTGATAGGAGGACACACCTGTCAATCAAGCAAACATGCCTCACTAGTATTTCAGTTAAATTATTTTTTCTTAATTGCCACTAAGACACAGAAGACAAGGGAAGAGGCTTTGAGAACATGATTGAATCACTGCATGTTTAGAGACAGCCAGCATGTAACTGTACTTTCTTTTGGAAATCAGGTGGACATGGTGATCAGTCAGGCTGGTAATTCTGCCCCCAACATAATTAAGGTCAGAGCTGGCTTACATAAGACATCAACTATGATTGCTAATATTAAGATTAGTAACTAAGGGTGCGTGTGTGTGGGGGGAAAGTGAAAGATCAGGCCATGCATTTATTAACATGAAGCAGCTTGAAACTGGACAGAGCAATCATGAATGTTTCATTAGATCCACACAGTTTATTAGCTAGTTTGTGTGTGTGTGTGTGTGTGTGTGTGTGTATGTTTAGTGCATGTGTGGGAGCGAAGGAGCAGCAGGATGTGGTGGCAGCAGCAGCTTCGTCAATATGATGATAAGGCACTGTGACATTACATCATACTGTCTGATCATGTTTCACATCCTAACATGTGCTGTCCACCACACTTTGGCTTTCTCTTGTGTCTCTGTAGTGGTGCAGTCCTCAGCCTAATAGCAGAATCATACTGTGGCCTCTCTGTGTGTGTATCACTGACTGTCACACTTCTCTGCAGAGACTACAGTCTGCAGGGCTGCTAAAGAGAAGTCTTGACATTTTCAATTTCAGCCTGTTATATTACCATACACAATGTTGTTTTTGGAAAAATGGTCTTTATTATCTCTTGAGGGAATACTTTAACATGCAGGACAAGTGTCACATGACTAATGGTGGTAGATGAGCTAGCACTAGTGCTGGCAAGCTTTTCCACAGTTTACCTTTTTACCAGGTGTTCAGACCAAAAACATGAAAGAATTGCATAAAAAAATGGCAAGGAGCTGTATTGCTGGCAGTATTGTTGTAAGGCTTTTGCCTGTCTCCATCAATCAGTGTGTTTTGCATCGCTTCCCTTGACCTGAGACGCACCATATGTGCACATTGAGACAATCACAACGTGGGCAGAATCAAGATAACAATAGTATTTAGTATTTTAGATGTAAATGCAAAGATGCATCCGGATACAGATCACATGTTAATATCTAGTAATGTGTGTCAATGTAACCAAAAACAAAACAGCTTGCTAGTAATGTTGACTTTTTTTAAGCCACTTACTGCTGCATGAACAGTTTTGATAATCAATCAATCAACCCACTATTCCACCTGTGGGACACTAGCACTATGGCAGTGTCGGGGGGTTAAAGGGTAACGTCATTTTCCAAACAAAAATGTCAAACATTCTCTAGTTGCAGCTTCTCCTAAGTGAGGAATTTCTGCTTTGCTCTGTTTCATATCAGTGTAAAGGACTGTTGGTCAGACAAAACAAGACATATGAAGGCATCATTGTTGGCTTCTGGGAAATAGTGATGAACATCTTTCACTATTTTCTGACAAACTTTATTCATAATACTGTGACCAATTCCAAAAGCATCAGTATTCAGTATCTCATTACTGTCCAACATTTTCCACAATAACTTTTATCCTAAAACCCCTTGAAGCCCTATATGGGAGTAGTATTACAGTACCTGCAGGGATTTGTCATTTCTGTAGTTTGATTTAATCCCATTTAAATCTGCACTGCTTGCAATTTATAAAATGAAAACTCAAATGCTAAATTAAAGATTCAGGTAAAGACAGGCGTCCCCTTATAATACTAATCCCAGTAAATCAGATTTCAGCTGTTCCTCCTACTCCTCAGGGTCCACACTTCTACTGATTTTTTTTCCTTCCCACAGCCAGTAGCTTGTTTATCTGTTAACAGAAACTGTCTGCAGCTCTTCTTCATTAAGCAGTGATTCCCAAAGTGAGGTCCAAGGTCCTCATTTGTTCCATTTCATTATACCTTAATTTACTTCAAATGACCCCAATTATAGATTTTATAAGAATGTCTGCAGTTATCACAGGTCTCACTCTGTGCACTGTAGACTCTATAATCTACAAAAATGACAACCTGTTAATATTGGCCCTTGGGACAAAATATGGAAGGTGAAACAGGACAGAGTGGGTTTCTGTTACATGGCAGCTGTTGGGAGGCCTTGAAAGTTTGCCAAGGATCAAAACACAAACATAACAGGAAGGAGGTTACTTTTCTAAGATAACGCAATAAGACAAATACATCACAATAGAATGATGGGGTTTCATTCACTGAGAGCTTGTACCTGCACAATGTCCCACACAGCGTAAACCAACTCCACTGTAGAGCTTCAGAGCTTCGTTTTTGATGACACATAACATATGTGCATTTTAGAAGCTTTGTAACCAGTGGTAAACCACAGTCTTGTGGATGTGAAACTTGTCAAGCATATGTGATGTAAATTCTCAAATAAATAAAGGCACCACTCTGCTGCTCTGAGGTTCTTGTTTTAAATACTGTTTACAGGCACTACTTGGATCACTGTTAACCTATCGTCCATTAAACTCAACACTTCCTTTATGTTTTTTTAATTAAAAGCCTGCCACAAAAAGGGAGCCATTATGCTCTTTGAGCCACTGGAAGAATTTGAAGTTGCAACATCTAATAATAATAATTAGGGGTGTAACGGTACACAAAATTCCCAGTTTGGTAAGTACCTCGGTTTTGGGATCATGGTTTGGTACAATTTCAGTTTACAGTTTAGTTGTGCTGCAGTGGAAAGCTTAGCCTATTATTTATAAAGTCTGTGTATAATAAAATGTTAGTTTCTTTCATGTTGTTGATATATATACTCATTCACACCTCACATCAACTGTATTATTTTTTCTGTGCGTTGAAGTAGAGGCCAGAGGCCAAGCAATCAGCCTGTTCCAAACAGGCACATTTTTAACGGGCACTGCACTAGTTAATAAAATATAAACAAATATAGTTATAAAACAAGAAAAGTTGGCTTGTCTCTAATAGAAGCATGTTTCTAATAAAAACTGGCTCTCTCTGCAGTTCAGGTAAATAAATGCCTAGGCCACTGTTGTAAGATCAGATTTGTTTATGTAATGACCAGTCATTGTTTTAGAAATCTGAAAAAAGAGAAAGTAATTTTTACACATTCAATTTTTCATAATGCATATTTTCATTTTCATGAAATGCCACACTTCCAACAACCCACAGGTTTATTAAGACAAATCATATGATGTAATGTCTCTTTTCTTTGTCTGAAAAAGTATTGAATGTGTGTGGTAAATTTATCTGAAACTAAGCTACTTCCTATAGCTGAGCAGCTGCTTGAGTGAAAGAGCAGGTGGTCTTAAAGGAGGGGAATCACACCTCCTGAGCCCTGGGGTGGTGTGGAGGGAATGCTGACAGGCTGCTGCACAAATGTGGGTTTGGTATGTGCACCCTTATGTGCCTGTATTCTTTTTACAGCCAGTTTCCCAGTGTATGCTTTCATGTACATCTCAGCACTGTTTAAACGGAAGCAGCTGAGGAGGAAGATTCTCTACAACAAAGCTAGAGAATAACAAAGAGAATGCTACCAACGTCATATGATATTAAACACTCCTACACACACTGCTAATCATGGCTGTTAGCAGCATCGTCAGTAGTGTAGTAGATCTGCTGAGTTGCTCTTTTGTTACATTGTTTGGAGCAAATACTGTAGTAAATACAGATTCTGTGAACAGCTGTTGAGTATCACATACACTCCCAACTAGGGCCTGACTGATATATCGGTCAGCTGATAGTATCGGCTGATATTGGCCAAATATATCGGTATCAGCGTATATGTTGTCCGATATGCACCAATATATAATTTTTATTTTTTAAAGTTATATAGGCAGGATTTTATGTACAAGTGATCCTTTTTCTTAATTCAAGTTTAATACACATGTACATATGTTTTTTGTTCTGTTTTTTCTTTATTTATAGTTATTTATATTTGATTAATTGGTTAATTTTAACTTAAGCAATACAAATCCTTGGTTTGGAGCACAGAATTCCAATTATGTGGTTTGGAGCCTTCTACTCATGTAAACCCTGAGAACCTCTAATGCACGTCTTGAAGGCGTCTCCTGTGTGACCATGTGGGGTTTCCCACACATTCATTTATTTGTGGCAGCCCACCACAATATCAACATTGCCCACCACATATTGATTTTCTATTTTTGGAGCTGTGTGCCCCTCTCTCTCTCTCACGCGCTTGCTCTCGCTCTCTCTGTCACAAACACATGACATCGGACCAGTCTATCAATAGCATGATGTTACACATTCAGGTACAGTAGGTGGTGGCATGCACCTTCAACATTGGTTTGTAGTCTGCCAGTAAAACCGAAGAAGAGGAGGGGTATATATGGTTTTTGGCTTTTCCCAGCTTTTCCCCACAGAGAACACAGTTGGCCAAATCAATCCGGAGATCACTCATGGTTAGTATCATTTGGTTTACGGTCTGGAGCAACTTGGAACTTGGATCTAAAAACTCTAATCACAAACTCATTGACTTCAATTTTTTACATAGACTTCATCTTACTCGTAGAAAATGTCATCTCATGAAACTCACACCCTCTCCAATCTGTCATCTATGTACTTCAGGCCTTGTGGGCTAATTTTTACATATGTACTGGGAGTGCCCTGGAGTGGCCTCATTTTGGAAAGTAGTAACCTCTACACTACCAAATCTACTGGGTGTGCACATTCCATGTTGTCTGAGATTGTTGATTCTGAACGACACCTCAACACTTGACCATTGCCCTGCTTTTCCTTTGGAAATAAAAACAATTAATAACAAAAACTGGTTAGTACCATGAGCACCTCTGCACAAATTTGTCCAAAACTGATGCATTCAACTTAACTCTGATAAATTTGTGTATCTCTGAGACCCATCTCTTCAAATAAGTTATCAGCAAACATGTAGGGCTCGAGCAGATCCCAGGGAGGATAAAACGTTCAATTAATTTTGGAAGGGAATTTGGGATGAGAGTTGGAAAAAAAGGACAAAGTGTGCAAACACTGAAGAAGTCCAACTCCGGACAGTTTTCTGAGCACGTTAGCATGTTAGCCTGTGTGTGTGTGTGTGCGGTAAGTTAGTAGCAGCAGCTCAACATGTGTGAAGCTGTTAACCCAGCTGTATTCTTGAAGGATGAAGACATAACTGGTTAACTGTAACACAACAAACAGCGCGAAATTATCTGGCTAACAGCTAACTGCAACATAAGTACTGGGCAATTAAAATATTTGCAGTGCAGCACCTTATATGCAGTATTATTTATTACATTTTTTTCACACCTCCACCCCCACCCACAATTAAAATCTTATTCTGTGGGAAACACTGCCATGAAAACAGAAAAGCATCAACAGCAAAACAACAAACAATTTGATTTCTATGAGCGCTAAGTCAGTGGTTTAATGCTGCTGCTTATCTGTTTACCTCGTACCAGGATACGGCCATGATGACGTGTTATGCAGCAATAATGGACACCTTAGTTTATTTGATATGTAGTTTTATTATAGTAAACAAAGACAAATGTTTGAATTCACTTTTGCATTTATGTTACTTGTCATATGCAATTATGCATATAGACTAGATGTAAGCTTTTTTGAATTTTACCAATAACATGCCTGATATTAGAGGAGTGTTAATAAAGAAGCTGCTGTAAGCAGATTTCCAGCATACTTTTTTATCTTGTCTTCTTGTTTTTGTCTTGTTTATGTATTCAGCTCCCAAACCTATTGATTCCTTTTATGTGTTTTATGTAGGATTGTTTTACCCCATAATGGCTGTTAAAATTAGTTTTCAGGCAGATGCAAATATACTTAAAAGTAACTAGCAATGAGCATGTGAAGCAAATATGTTTCAAAATTTTCTGCCGGGGAAGCCTGCCCCCTGACCCCTCTAGTTGTGGCAGGTTTTCTTTTGAAGTAGAAATTGGCCCATTCCAAACAGGCACGTTTTGAACGGGCACTGCACTAGTTTGATAAAAACTACAGTGACCAGCTGTTTTAGGAAATTACTCAGCCTTTGTTTTCCTACTATATTTTTATTTTGTATTCAGTAGGAACCAATGGGCTTAGTGCTGAGAGCCAAAGACAAGCTAGGGAAGTCTAAAAGTATTGAGAAACAAACACATTGTAGATTTTGGTCTTTTCATATGTTGTGTTAACAAAAAGAAAATTATAGAATAACACCAGACTCATCCTTTCTTAAACATATAAATGAAAAATCCAGTTTCCAGTCTGCCAACCGTCTCACCGTGCAGAAGGAAGCGTGCATCTACTCATGGTTGGCAGGTGTAGTTTGGTAGAAAGAAAATAGTTCTACATGAAACTGCTCACAACAAGGTCTGTGGATTATCTTGAGTAACTGGGTCATGATTTCTGGAAAGAGACATTGCTGCTGAGTTTTTCCAAATGTATTTTTTGGTGCTTTAAGTAGCCGAGTGCCATCCAGTTTCATTTTATTTGAGAGAAGGCAGTGTTATAGCCATTTTTCAGTTTAAAATAAATGTAATTGCTATATTAATTATGTGTAAAATTTTGAATATAATTTGATATAATTATCTTTGCCTACAGCTGAGAGGCGTAATTGTTTGGACTGAATAGCAATCATATACTCACCTATTCATGGCTGCTGGGTAGTCAGTCTAGCAGTGTTGGACGGGTTGAGGCTGTGGTTCAATGCCAATTTTGACTACTTCATAGCTATTCAGTATAACCTTTAGTTGTTTTTTTGACATCTTTTGAGTTTAATAGGAATTTAATTTGTCTATGTTTGTAACCCCTTTTTTGGTGCAATAAATTATTCAAAGTTTCAACAAGTTGCGTTTGGACTGCGTCTTGAAAAACACCACAGACTCAGACTGCTACCTATTCAAGGCATCGCTACCCTCAGATGCCGGGACAGGCAGACATCTCTATGGTTGACATCTCCAAAACTCACACCAAAATGATCTAGATGGATAAATACAGGTAAAAGGAAAAATATGTATTTTTTATTTTGGAGTGAATCTTGAACTGTCCCTTTTAAAGATTTAGGACAAATATTAAAACTTGATTGGCTTTTTCTTAAAATATGTTTTTTTTCCTTCAAAGAGATGTGTAGTCAACACCTGGCCGAGAATTCAAGGAGGAATTTACTGAGGAGATTCTTCTGTTTGTAGACTGGTGGCAACAATGTGACAGGAATTTTTGGTGGGTGGTGGTAGAATGGAGCAGATGGAGGTGGAGGGGTACCTGTTGTCTCATTGAAACCTTGTAGAACTGAAAAGACAAGTTTGAAATCAGTGAATGGAATTGCTCTTCCAGATTGTGGATACTTTCCTTTAAATTATGATGTAGTGGGGATTTGATGAGAGTCCTCTCCTCCTCTCTCCTCCTCCTCTCTCTCCTCTCTCCCCCTCTTTCTTCCTCCTCTCCTCTCTCCTTCTCTCCTCCTTTCTTTTCCTCTCTTCTGTCCCCTCCCCTCCTCTCCTCTCCCCTCTCCTTCTCTCTTCTCCTGTCCTTTCCTCCTCTCTCCTCTCTCCTCTCCTCTCATCTTCCCTCTCCTCTCCTATCCCCTCCCCTCTCTCCTCTTCTGTCCTCTCCTCTCCTCCTCTCTCCTCTCCTCTCTCCTCCTCCTCTCTCATCTTGTCTCCTCTCCTCTCCTTAGTTCCCACTGTGTTCTAACCCTCCAGCATCATGCCTGCTGGCCCTCACAGGGACACCGATTAAGCCAATTGAGGGCATATAAAGCGAAACAAAGGGCTGAGTGAAAGGGGAGGCCTGAGCCCTGCTGGTGCTCAGCCAAGAGGGAATAATAACACCAGTGGAGTCTGGATGAGGTCTGGACCCCGTATGGGACGCCCTCTCTTGTACTGTGTGGAGTAAAGCTCCATCTGCTGAATTCCATCAAAGAGGCTGTTTTGTTAATGTGGCCTCTTTTGACATACAGTATGTACTTCACTGAATTGACATGGGGATGGATGCACACCTGTTACATCATTATGTTTTTTAGAAGGAATATGATGTGTATGCCAGTTTGTAAAGCGCTCCATGGTCAACAATCATTTTGGTATTACAGCCTGACTGACAGTGCTTTTTTTTTTAGCCATATTGCTACCAATTTCCTGTACCAATTCTGAAATAGTGGCCTGTATTCCCCAGGTTGAGCCAGGTTATGTTAGAGACAGGCATTCATTCCTGTTAAACTCCATTAACATGTGCTCTCTTGATAATATTCATTATACATCTCCTCACCACCAGTTACATCAATACAACATGAGGATATTGCCATATGGTTGATAACATTTCCTGCATCGATATTTCACACTTAAAGTCTTCCAGTGGCTAATTGGACATAATCCCTCCCTTCTCTGGTAGGCTTTTATTGTGAAAAAAAACTACAGTAAGTGTTGATAAGATAAAATAAGTGAGTATACTTGAGTGACTCCAAAAAAAAAAAACTGACAAAAAGAGAAGAAAATAGAAGCTTGTTAGCCTAGCCTGCTAACATTAGCACTGATTCCCACTACACATTACTTTTCGTTCATGTTATTTCAGCTGCTGACTCATCCATTAAATTTAGGTTTAATTACATTGAACAATGGACCTTGGCTGGTGTGAGGCACCCATATTTGTTTGGTGCCAAGTTGGATATATCGGAGCTTTCAGAAAAATCCCAGTTTCCCCAGCCAAAATTAAGACTTGGAGGTTGACGAAAATGCTATTTACAAGTTGGAAATTCGTAATTACAGCAATTCCAATATGACATGAACGCGACATAAGCAAAAGGAAAGACCAAATTAGTAACAAAGAATTTTAATTTCAATTGGACTGTATTTAGTTTCCCATTGTGAAAGTATTTGTGTCAATTCGCATCAGTATGTTAGCTGATTCACTTCTTCCTGTTGGCAGCAGTTGCTGTTTGTAGTCAATCAGCACACTGGGAAATCTGGCCACTCATCCAGTGAGATGTCAGCTGTTTGTCCTTTGTGAAACACTATGTAGTCTTAATACCTGCTACTCAGAGGGCTATTTTTCACCAGTGTTAAATTATTGAGGGCAGTGTTTTTGTCCAGTTTGTCCTTCAGTTTTTAATGTTTAAGGGACAAGTTAGGCAGCTTCCAAAGATTACTCAAGAACAGCGCCCCCCCCCCCCCCCCCCCCCCCCCCACACACACACACACACACACACACACACACACACACACACACACACACACACAGACTGTCACCACAGAAAATGCAAATTGCACACATGGCTGCAGATGCCTGAGACCAGTGAATGTCCTTCCTCCATTGTCTTTCATTTCCCTCTTGCCTTTCTGTCCATTAATCCTGCTAGCTGCTTCATTCATCTGCAAACACCAGTTGCCTTCCACCCCCTCCTCTCCATTCTTATCCCCTCTCACCCCGTGTCTCCACCATCCTCCCTCTGCTTGACCAGCTAACCCTCTCCTCACATCCCTCACTCCTCATCCTTGCTGGCTCTTTCCCCACCTGACTCACTGCAGGCCCATTAAACATACTGATGGTGGATTTAAAGCTTCCGTGTGTGTGTGTGTGTGTGTGTGTGTGTGTGTGTGTGTACACTGCAGCAAAATCTCATGTACTTCCTGTCTCCATATGCTGGTTGATGCCAGTAAGATGCTCTAACTGTCTGACTGAGCCCCAGAGGGCAGTTACCTATCTAGCCTTGATCACTGAGCAGCACCTAACATCTGTGGTTGTCTGTGCAGACCAGGGGCCAGTGCACACATGTTACATTTAGATGTAAAGTAGCCAGGAAAAATCAGGGTGGCAGGATGAATGCATGGTGTTAATTTATAGCTATTTTTAGATGATTTTAGATTTACTGCTGATATCAAAAGTCCAAGTCGAGTATTAGTCACATTTAGTCAACTAAATTAATTGACACACTAAATTAATTGACTAGTTTTAGTCAGGGCAGAGTATGAGCATATTAGTCTAACTGTTGCTGAAAATTGGCCATGAACAGGTTGACAGGTTGTATGATTAATGTAAGTGCTGAGAGAGTGTCTGGTCTGAAGAAGTTAAGTAATTCATACAGACATGAAGCATTAGAATATTTAATTTGAGATAATACCAACCTGGACAACAAGAAAATAATTGTTTCTAAGAGCCTTCAGAATGGATCTAAAGATCTAAACACGATGAAAATCACACAGAATGTGATGTTTTTAAACCGTAACCATCAACTTTGTTTTTTTCCCCTCAGGAACTGGATTTTTTTTTTTTTTTTTAAATTTACTTAGCCCTTACCCAATGAAACTAAGCACAACATTTTTGTTTCAGTTTAAGTTACAGACCCCCTTAATGGCAATAATTATTAATAATTCTGGTAAGATATTAGTTGTGAAAAAAATTTTAAAAAGCTTTTTAAATCAGCAGAGTGTCTCATCTTAGGGCATTTTCAAACCAATAGTTTGTCTGCTCTGGTCTGAATCAGTGCATGAGTTGGTGCATTTTCCCTTTGTTTTTTTTGCCAAGTGAGTGTGTTCTTTCCTCTCATAGATCAGATGTGAGGGGCGGAAGTGAAAAAAAGAAGAAGGTCCTGAAGAAGCTCCTATCTGTCCAAATAGCTAGAGAAGAGTCTAGCTAGTCAGACGCTTCTCTTCTGTAGTTCCCTGGTGGTGGAACGAGTTACCAAAACATTCAATCTTGCAGTGTCCCTCGATCTTTAAAAAAAAGCTAAAGACCCAGCTCTTTCACGAACACCTCTGCACCTGATGGACTTAAATAAAATAAAATAAAATAATAAATAAAAAAAATAAAAAACTATTATCTGCTTCTATGCACCCTATGCATTACCTCTATGCTCTGCCTGTTGGCACTGGTTGAACTTAGCTTTATGGCATTTGCGTTGTTTTCTCCTGACTAGATCCTTCCTAGTGTTGTATTAACTTGTCGCTTTGGATAAAAGCGTCTGCTAAATGAAATTGTGACATTGTATATCAAGAAGACAATGTACTTAGTTAGTTAGTTCAGGTTGAGTGTGCCTTATAGTGGCCAAGACCACCTCCTCTAAATGGTCTGTGTGATTATTTTGACCTGAGTACAATTGCTGTGTTGAGATCTGCCCAAATGAATCGTACCAAAGAGGAAAACCAACGAGACCCCCATTTAACTGGCAATGCAGGTTCATATTCTATTTTAAACAAAGTAGTTTGGTGCCAGTTCAAAACATGCCTGTTCGGAACGGGCAGATTGCTTATTATTTCTTGAGAACCATATATATGTATCAACTTACAAACATATCAATTAAAACAATAAGGACTTAATAAATTAAATGGTTTTAGTCCAGGCAGAAACTTCACCAGTGAGACTAAACTGAGGTTACATAGTTGCAGTTTATGGCCTTCCATTGGTTGATTCTGCTGCCAATTAAATGTGTTTGCAGTCCTATTGGCTAGTTTTACTGCCTGCGTCTGTTTTTTTTTTTTCTCGTGTGTTTGCTCGTTCTTCTCTCTCGGGCAGTTTAACTGAGCAGTGTGAGTACCTTTGTCCCACTCAGCAAGTCAGAGCCCTGAAGCCCCACCCTGCTGTGATGTGACGGTGTTTGTATCAAACAGCCCCCACTGCAGTCAGACACAGAGCTGTGCGGCCCGCTGATCGCTTGTTTAATCAAAGTTTATTAATATTAAACGTGTCACCAAAAGAGCATCTGTCTCAACAGTAAATCACCTGTTGAATGCTTAATGTTTGTTTATTTGTGCTTAGAACATAAAATAATCATAAAATAATATCTAACGTGGTATTTCTGTCATTCACGGGCTTTCTCTCTCTCAGAGAAAGCTTTCCAGCCTGTCTCTCTGTTGCTCGCTTGTGCTCTCAGCACGCTCACCCTCTCTCTCTCTTTTTCTTGTCTTTTTTAAAATGAGTCAAAGAGAGGAGGAAACCCACAACAAAGCCTAACTTATATATAACTTTTATTTATATATATATATATATATATATATATATAAATACTTGATGTTACACACGTATTTTGGTTGGTACTTAAAGCATTGATGGTTGACTCAGCACTACTGCTAGTGTTAGCCTGGTAATATTAGTAGGGCTGCAGCTAACAATTATTTTCAGTATTTATTAACCTGTTGATTTTTGATTATTTCCTTGTTTTGTCCCAACTAACAGTCCACAACCCAAAGATATTCAGTTTACTATTCACAGAGGAGTAAATAAACCAGAAAATATTCACATTTAATAAGCTGGATTCAGAGAATTGGACTCAAAACCATTAATCGATTATCAAAATAGTTTTAATTGTTGCAGCTGTAAATATTAGCACACTAATAAGTGGACAACCTCTCCCACTATGAGCTAGGAGATTGTGCTGTGTCAGGGTGGCGCTATGGCAGAAGCTGGTTGGATGTCACAATCAAAAAATAGTGTTAGACTGTAAGCAGAAAGAGTTTCTTGACTTCCATGTCTTCCATGACTCTCATAAAAACATGTTGCTCCTTTTCACCATAACATCCACCTATTTGTCCTACAGGAGGCCATTCTGAAATCAGCTCAGGTGACTGTACTGCTCAGCAGACAGTGGAGCTGATGTAGGTCAATAGTAATAGATGCTCCTGGCTGACATCTCTGGATAGTGGTTGCTGAGCTTTAGGTGTGTCATCCACACAGTCAGGGGATCTAATCTGACAACAGACCCCATTAGGCCTCTGCTGCCAACACTAAAATACCTTAAATCGGCCCACAGAGAGGCAGGACAGTGCTGAAAGCTCTTGGCTGGTGATAAGCTGGAGTGTGGACGGACTGCTAGAGCAGGACAGTGCTGCTTCAGGAGAGGAGAGGAGAGAGCAAACAGAGAGGCAGTTTGTTTTAGATTCATGGACAGCAACTGGTCACAAATTCATAGAATAAACAGAGACAAAGTTATCAGGACTCAGCTGTTTTTTGCTTGTTAGTGGTTCATAGAGATGGTGGCCACCACCAGACATTGACTGGATTTCTCTACTTCAAATTGTCAAAAGATTGCATGGTTGATGGTTTGATTCTGTCACCTGTCCATTTGTCAGAATGGACAGTCTTGCTCCTTGAGCATGACACTGAACCCTAAATTATTCCTGATGGGTGTGTTGGTAGGGAGAAAATGTAACAAATGATGAAATCAGAGCTGGCACTGAAATAATGATCGGGATGCAGTCAGTACAAACAGCTAGTGTGGATGTCTCTAATTGACACTGATAGCTGCTTTGTGCTGCTCTGTAGTTTGCTCAATCACAAGACTGTACAGTAGAACTCGTTTCAATGAGAGTTTTCTGGTATACAGTAGAAAGAGTTTAAAGGATTGTCTTTTTTTAGCCTTACCAGAATCAAAAACATCAAAACCAAAGTGTAAAGAATAGATTAAACAGTGTGTTTGTATGTTCCAAATGTTATCATGGCCAGTTAACTAGTTTACCTACTGCTGCAACTAATGATTATTTTCATTATTTATTAATCTGTGGATTATTTTCGTATTATGTAATTATTCGATTAGTTGTTATATAAAATGTCAGAAAATGGTGAAAAATGTTCACTGTTTCCCAAAGCCCAAGATGACGTCCTCAAATGTCTTTACAATGACAGCCCAAAGATATTCAGTTTACTGTCATAGAGGACTAAAGAAACCAGAAAATATTCACATTTAAGAAGCTGGAAACAGAGATGACTCAAAATGATTAATCGATTATCAAAATAGTTGCCAGTTAATTTAAAGGACCAGTGTGTACAATTTAGTGGCATCTAGCTGGTGAGATTGCAGATTGCAACAAACTGAATTCCCCCTGCTCTTCCAAGCGTGTAAGAGAACCTACGGTGGCCATGAAACTCGTGAAAAACGCAAAAGGCCCTCTCTAGAGCCAGTGTTTGGTTTGTCTGTCCTGGGCTACTGTAGAAACATGACGGTGCAGCATGGCAGGCTCCATGAAGGGGATCCACTCCCTATGTAGATATAAAGGACTCATTCTAAGGTAGCGAAAACACAACAATTCTTACTTTCAGGTGATTATACACTAATTAAAACATACTTATGAATATTATATTCCATTTCTGCCAAGTCCAGATTGCTAGATCCCACTAAATTCTACACACTGGACCTTTAATAGTTGGCAACTATAACTATTGCTGTTGCAGCTCTAGTAGTAACTCAGCATTACTTCCAAGGCCAAGTGGTAGCATACAGTAATATTAATTCACTACATTTCTTTGTGAGATTGCAGGCTATGTTAGAAAAAAAGCCCTGTTGAGGACTGGTGTATTGGAGTGTATATGTCAGACTCTCTCACAGGATTCTCACTTTAATTCTATTCACTTCAGCCAGAAAACTGGACAGTCTCTGGCTATAAATAGGAAGCTGCTTTTGTCTACCTCTGTCTGAAAAACAACGATCCATTGTTTCAATAGTTACTAAAAGTTTTGAGTGGTAAATTTGCCAGTTATTGTAAAGAAATAGTTCCAGCATGTAACTCCCCCTAAAACCTCAAATTGTCTTCTTTACATTTCTGTTCTGATTAAACAAACTGGCTAAAACATGTTAATACGTGAGCTTTAGAAGCAGTTTCCCCCTACTTCTAGTCTTTATTCTAAGCTAGGCTAACCAAGTCCAGACTTCAGCTCTGTACTTGAAGCGGCTATAATCATTATTTTTATAATAACAATGTATCAAATGTCAGTGTGTAATGTGTTGGTCGTGGCTCGTAGTGATGAACCTACAGAGAATTATCAGTGACTCTGCAGCTCCCCTCAGCTTTACGGAGCTTTATAGTGAGTTTCAGCTCATTGTTTAACTGTCCGGCTGCAACTTTACTGTTTTGGTTCACTCTCAGCGCTCTGATAGCGTCATTTTTGGCCGCAGCAGCTGTTTTCAGGGAAGAAGCTCTAAAAAGCCACTGTACACTACCTGCTGAGCTCCAACCAGCAAACAGACACAGTTAGCTGTAGACTAGCTGGTGAACATAGTGGAGCATTTAGCAGCTAAAGAGCCAGATGTTTCCCTCAGGAGTTGGTAGAGTGCAAAAACAGAGCTAAAAGAGAGTGAATATTGGCATTGACATTGACCAGGTGGACAGAAACACGACTCCAAATAAATGATAATGTTGCTCCGTAACTGCTGGATGTGGAAATAAGCAACTGTTTGCTAACAAGTCATCACTTTAAAAGCTGATATGTTAGTGTTGTGTTCAGTGTCTGTTTCTGCTGCCCCCAAGTGTTGAAAATTAGCAGTTAATGCAGTTAACACGCAGACATGAGATTTATATCCATCTTCTCATCTCACTTTCAGAAAGAGTAAATAAATAAATGCATTATTCAAAATGTTGAAGTATTCCTTTAAATTACTTGTATGTTTGGCACAAATCTTTTAAGCTGCATGTTCATCTTCTTGACAGCTCACACAGGGTTAATTGTACTAGTGATTTGCATCTACGCCTGCATGTAAAGGTTCTATCTGTGCAAGTGCACTCTGGTCTTACAGAGCTGTTTACATCTTAACTACCACAGAATACAACCTGCATGAAGTAGGAAGTGTTGTGAATGATCCTTTGTTTTCACATTCAGACCACTGTGAGAAGCTCTTTCTATTCCAACACATTAAAGTGTGACAGCGGAGGTGGTGAGGGAGGAACCCCTCTGGGTCAGAGGACATGGAGGCCTCCCACTCACTCTCCACAGGATGAATGGGACTCCCTCCTGCACCCCTCACCCCTGCTACCTCCCCTACTCTGCCTCACAAGGCCACCAGGGTCAGAGGGAGATGAAGAGTGTGTGTGTGTGTGTGTGTGTGCATGCTGAATAGAGCAGATGATGACAAGGGAGCAGAGAACAGCAAACTTTATGGAAAGCCTCCTGAATGGAGAGAAGGTGAGAGACGGAGAGAGGGACATCTGATATAGCAGCAGATGCTCGGTCAGCCGTCTGCCTTGTAAAAGCATCGATTGTGGCTGTCCCGTTGTAAAGGCCAGCAGTATGCCTGACAGTGGAGCGACATGTTACAGCCACGCTGCTGTTGTTACATCACAGCCAGCACCTCTCCTGTAGGCCTGTCAGAGTCATTGCTGTACAGGATGTCAGCTCAGGACAACTGCTGTCATCTGCTTCACCTGTAGGTACAGAACAACACTTCTACTTTTACAGGCTTCCTATTGGTCAGGAATTTTGTGGAAGATTATGGAGCTATACAGAGTTGTGAACTGGGAGGAGCTGCTGATTCTTGAAGTGTTTCCTGTATTGTGAGTTTCAAAGTTTTCTTTTAATACGGTTTTGATTTATCTTCTCACATCTTTATGGGTTTTACATTTAAATAGGTACCTGTACCTTTTTACTTTTTTACATTTTTTTTATCAAAGAACCAGATATTTTCTTTGTTTTTTTTTTTTGATGATTCAACCAGGAGACTTTCATGTCGATCCAAGCTTTGAAAGTTTCACTGTAAATATGTAATAACATTGTATTTATGAGGGACTTTTAAATTAATTATGGTATGACGATGTATTAAATATGAGATACTTATTTTTATTAAAATCTTGTGATTTTGGTGAATAATTTACACCAATCCTACATCAATGCTCTTTATTTCCACACTTCATGTGTTTTACTTGTAACTGCTTAAAGCTGGGGTCGGCAGTTTTCTGGAAAAGACAAAAAAGTAAAAAAAAAAAAAAAAAAAAGCCAAAATTTGAAAATAAAGCCTTCCTCCTGCAGCACTCCCCCCTCCCCTCTCTGTCCTAAGCCCTCTCCCACCAGACGAGCATGGGCATATGCATGCGCTTCATATGCATGCAACACAACAGCTTAACAGCTTACCACTGCACTCACTCGCACTCACTCACACACACAAGTTCCTCTTCAGGCACAACACCTTTAGTAAATGGTAAACAGGACTGCCTCTCACCTGCTACAAAAGTAATGAGTGTCCCATCTCCCTGCTTGAATTCCAGTGATATCGTGTTTCACTTCTTGGAGCCAAATTCACTTCCATTGAAAGTGCTCTGGTGTTGTTGATAAGATTATGCGCTGTTCAGTTTCCCCTGCACTACAGGCAGTAGTCCAATGATCATACGTTGCTTTGCATTCTGCTTTCTGTTGATATTCCCATCTTTTTTTTCACTCCTACTGCAATTCATGCAGTCCTGTCACTTCCTATCTGTCTGTATCCTCATCTGGCCTCCACACTTTCTGTTTTGAAGACTCCAGTCGTATGCAATGAGTGCACGGGCAGCATGCACACAGGTAGACAGGCAGGTAGGACATCCAATCATTTCATGCGGTCCTAATGAAATGATAGGACAGACTTATTACAGGCCTGCAACAGCTACAGATACTGGATTCTTTTCTTCTAAAGTACATTATTTAACCTAGATTTAAGTGGATCCCATGATTATTTTAAAATGCACCATAATTCCAAACTATTCAGGCCATTTGCAGGTTGTAATCTGAGTTGTTATCGAATTCTCTGTGTAAAAGGGTTCATCTTTCAGCAATGTGCAGCTGAATCAGAGTAAGTAAGCAAACTTCATTCTTGATTTGCAGCTTTCATAGCATTTCATACACTTAATACAGTGGAACCCTTTAGCCTGAATGAAGAACTGAATTTGTCCTCTAATTAATGACACTTGATTGATGGCAGCGTGCACACTTTTTGTACTGGATTTATCTGTGTTGTATTGTGTCTGTTGTTATTATAGTGTATGTGGTGTGACACTTGGACATGGTAACTCTCGACCTTGAATTTCCACTGTCCACTAGATTTAAAATCCTGTTCAACCAACTGTACAACTGTATAATGATCATCTTGTGTGTAAGCGTTGCCGTTGTGGTTGTCAACCACAATGGCGTCTATCAAAGAGTATATACATACAAGATAATACAAGATAAATTGACTTTTTCAGTTTTAAGCCACATTTTTACGATACACTTTTTAGATCTTGGTCATTTTTAACTGTATCTTTTAACTAGATGTAGGATTTTAGCCATCGGATGTCAGGTTATCAGAGAAACAAGCTGACCAAATGTTAATGGCCACTCGGCTCCCACCAAGTAGCCACCCCACCCACCCGGACTTCCACTGTACGCCGAACAGCATCAGAGAAACACTGATTTTAATGTGAACTGCTTTATTCAGTGTTTTTACCAGTTTTAATCACCGGGTCCGTTTGTTTTGGAGAGGAGGAGGAGATAATCTGGCTCCTGGTAAAATACTCCTGAGCAATAAATACTGAAGTAATCCTAACCAGGAGAAGCTGGTTGTTTAACAATTATGACAACAACTTCCATGATCCCACGCTACTTCACAATGTCATCAAACTCCTTTTGTCTTTTGTTATTGTTTTGATTGAAAGACCCCTAGCAGCAGAAATTACATATTGTGCGTTTAAGATCATTCATTGCATGTTGGTCGGTCCACCACTTTGGTCCAAACTGAAATATCTCCACAAATATTGGATGGATTGGCATTAAGGTTTGTACAAATATCCATTTCCCCTCAGGATAAATTGTACTTTAGTAACTTTGGAGATTCTTTCATTTTTTTAATCTAGTGCCATCATCTGGTCAAAATTTTAATTAATATTTTGGTTTATGACCAAATATCTGCAAAACTAAAAAAAACTTGTGTTTAGTACTAATTAACAAATGTACACTATGGCGCTAAACTAAGATGGTGAACATGGTAAACCTGCTAACATTAGCATGCTGACATTAGCCTTTAACTCTAAACACTGCTGTGCTTTACAAAAAAATCTCCAGAGAATCCATCAAACCCAGAAGCAACTAACTAGTGAGCTATGAGGAACAGTGTGGTCTCGAGAGTCTGTGTAAACTTTTCTAGGCGTGGTAAATATAAATGAAGCACTCGTTAGCAAGGTGTAGGAACGTACATATTATGCCTCACCACAGCATCAAGAGTGTAAAACAGACTGTGAGCAGGCTGTCCAGTCTGTGTCTTAGTCTTTAGTGTAAATAGGATTCAGCTTGTATAAAATACTAATCCACAGCACACATCTACTGTGCAAGCCCTTTCTCCTCTCTCTTCTTCACTGCGTGAATGTCCCACCTTTCAGAGGACACGCACATACTCCCACACAGATTACACTATTTAATCTTGATTAGAATCACAGTCCCACACTGCTGAATGCTGCCTAACAGAGCAGAAAAGAGAGATGAAGGGAAGGAGAGCAAGGGCAAAAGAGACAAACCTCTGGGACTCCACAGCACAACAGAAAGACTGCAAAAACGCAGAGAACAAAAGGAGTATGTGATGAATCAATACATCTAATACATGTACAATATAAAAAATAAGTTTTTAGATTTTTTTGATGACATTTTCATGTCATATGTTTTCTTTAGTCAATTGTCAATCTTTAGTCATTGTATCATCTGTTAAAATATTTTTGCATTTGCACATGCATGCAATTATTGTATGTAAGACCACCATTAATGTTTTTAAGAAATCTTTTGTACATATCCTCTAATGTATGTGTGCAAAACTGGTCTCGTAGTAAAACAATGGAGGTCCATATAGACAAATATGCTGCCTCTGGCTGGGATGATTAATCTTACAGACTCGACGATCCTCCTTTACATTTTTAGAGATAATATTTTCAATGGCCAAGCATGTGGAGGTGGAGGCAGCAATGTGAGATTTTGTTGTCTAAGACACTTGACATAGACAGCCATACAGGGTACATTTTCTTTGATTCATTAAGAAAGGCCCATCTTTTTGTCTCATCATTTTTCAAGGGGATTAGAAAATCATGAAATTCATCTGTTCAAAACATAGCAAAAATATTACACAATGAAATTAATACACCCCCATAAAACCTTTTCTGTCACTGCAAATATTCACCTTTTGTCATTGTGTATCATTGCTGATGTACAAACATCTTTGCTCCGCACATGTTGAACATTAGGCATATACTGCCCCATAACAAATGGAGCCGACAGAAATAAATGCTACATATTATTTGATCAAGTGGGAGCATGTAGATACAAAATAGAAGGGAACCTAGGATGTATATAGGATTTAGCAGCTTCCTTGGTCAAGAGGTGACGGTGTTCCAAAGTAGGTCAACGTTGTCATGGCCTGACCACCAACTTATATACCCTTAAGAAAGTTAAAGACATGCCCCATTCTCTTTGGAAAATACAGACACCTCCTTTTTATACACTTACTTACTTCCTCTAGGTCATGCATATCACATGACTGACCTGACATATACACCCACATATATATTTATATTTTTGTATTTTTTAATATATTTATATATGCTGCTAAGTGGAGTGGATTGCTGCAAAACCAAAAAAAAAGTGTTTATATATATATATATATATATATATATATATATATATATAAAGTATCCATCCATCCATCCATGTGTGTGATGTGTGTCTGTCATGCATGCACATATGCTAAGGTGACGTACTGTTACTAGACATTCCACCAGACTGTTTTCTGCTCATGGATGAGTCATGTTGGCTGCTGTCAGTGTTATAGACTGTCCACAGCCATAATGAGCTGGGCTTGTGGCCAAGAGACTTAGAGGAGCCCATCCTGAACCCTGTAGAGTTCCAGGAGACACTTTCATACCAACCGGCTAGACATGTTTGTAGAGCTCATGCTGGTACAGATGAGACCATCAGTCACCACACCCTGACATACTGGGTTGTCTCTACATATGACTAGATCTGACTGGATTGCAGCTGACAGTCAAGTGTGCCTCTGGTATACACAAAGTCAGATCAGGATCACATTTCTCTCTGAAGACTGTCGTAGATGTCACTTTCTGTTAGAACATACAAAGCCTGTAATGTCGATTGAAAGAGAACGTGCTTTCTTCTTTAATGTGCATGTGTTTTCTGTTTGGATTTATGTGATAATATTTTTGTGATATAATTTTCCCTCCTACCTGTCATCATGCCTCTACAAAAACCTCAGAGTTTATTTCCATGAGATCAGATACTGTAAGCATGAGGCTGAGGAGCAGATGAGAGGATCTCAGTGGTGGTCTGAGTTTTCCACCATTTGACAATTGTGTTTTGTTATGAAACTAATCAGATTAGATTGTAAAAAATGAAATGAATTTAAACGGAAATGACAGTATGTTATTAGTAGCCGGAAAGGCTCTAACATTCTCACTGTGTTTATCAGCCTGATGTGTCAGTGTGTTAGTGTTATCTGTCCTGACTGTAGATGAGATGAAGAGCTGGAGCCTCCAGCAGAGTCCACAGATGATCAGATAGAGTTAAGGATATCTTATCAGGGAACAGATTTACTGTAAGTCTCCTACTGCTTTTGCAACTATTACTGGCACTGGGATAGAATGAGATCTAGCTGAAGTGAGAATGCATTGATCAGTAGCAGGTCTGTTTCAGTCTAAACTTTCCTGTGAAGTTTCTCCCAGGTTAGAGTAAAAAAAGGCAAACATTAAAATAATGACCCAAACTGTCTGTTTGAACATGCATCACAGTTTACAGACCCACTTCCCGCTTCAACTTTAACCTGCTGTACTTACTGTAAATGTGTGTACTGTTTTTCTTTACCATGTGGATGTTCTCACTTTCCAATCTTCACAAATACTCATTTTAACTAGTTAGAAGTCTTTTTATATATTTATTTTTTAATCTGTGTGAATGTGTGGCGCTGCCAATCATGTCTGACGTTTGTCACCACAGCTACAGCTTCTCAAGAGGAATTACCGGTCTTGTGAACAGATTCTTACAAACAGCACTGAGCTACTGTGAACAGCATGATCACATTCATCACATTACATTTTAAGGGTGAGGTTAGTCCAAACTGTGAAACACTTTTAACTACTTCACATGTGTGTGGATCCATCTTTTTTCCCTTTTTGCTCATAAGCAAAAACAGTCACCTTAAACTACATTTATAGAGCCAACAGTTTTTTCCCCAACAAGAAGTGCAGAAAAGTTGTTAAAGTCCCCCTCCATTCAAAAATACTGTGTTTTGCTTCAGTTGGAGGTCCAGTATGTAATTTACACAAGTGTGATGTGGAAACTTGAAGCTTCCAGTGCACAAACACTGAGAATGAACTTTACAGTGAAGTAGGAGACATCTTGTGTCCAACAGTTAAACTTCTGAAATGAAATATATTTGCATATTCATAGATTCTGGAATTTTTAATGAGGGAGAAGAAGTAAATGCCATTTTAAGGATTTTAATGTGGTTATTATACATTCTTTTGTGAATAAACCATATCAGACACAGATTATTGTTTCAAGCAGAGTTTTTTTTGTTTTAATGCATGTCTGGAGGGGATCTTTAAGATAAACCTTTACTATTGACTAGTCAAGTGTTCATTAGCTAACATTGCTAGCATTGTCAACATTTCCCATGGTTGTTTCACAATAAAGGTCGACCACTACTACACATTTATGTGGAACAAACACATGTAGGGAGTAAGGATTTAAACAGTTGGGCTCCTGCTGTGACAATGTGCTGGTAAAGGCTGATAAATAAAACAATATTAGAGGCAGGGATCACCAAGAATGAACGATGTCAATCTGTATAGCCATAGCCACTGGTGTGTTGTACTGTAAATCTGGAGATATTTGCTCAAATCATATAAACTATGAGTAGTAAACTACTGCCCACAGCACTGACTAGTGGTTTTAGCAGTTACACAACTCGTCAAGTACTTGGTCAAACCCCACTCTAACCATGAAGTGGTTTAAATAATTTGCCTAAACTGTTGATTGGTTCAAAACCTGTTTGATCATCTGACTGCTTGTGTTTCTTGTCAGATTACGTTATTGTGATGTCACCATGTTCCCAGATTTCAGCACTTAATTTGGTTAATTTGGCCTTTCTGTGTGGAGTTCGGGTGTTCTCCCTGTGTATGCATGAGTGTACACTCTGCTACTTCATGCATGTTGGGTGAGTTGGATAGATATCCAGTATCAAAAGAGGAACGTGTAAGTACAACCAAGAAGCATTGGAGACTGATATCAGTGTGATGAGACAGATCCACTCTCATCAATCATATGCAGACACTGTCTGTAATCAGGGGCAGGCAGACGCAGGAGAGTCTAGTGTGATAGAGACCATCTCTTAACTGGGAGGTTCCAGGTTCAAGCCTTGGAACAAGACACTGAACATCTATACCCTCTCACAGATGCTATGAGCTAAATGTCTACATTATAAATACACTCACTGTGTCTCTATCTCTGAGTAGAGAGGATACATACACTCACCTCACCCATTTCATCCTTTGTTCCTTTCTCCTTTCCTCACATGATAGCCACAGGAAAGAATATTAATGTGCTACACATGCATACACACACACACACACACACACATTCACATTGTAGGATAGGGCCTAGTGTTCCTTATCTTGTTCCCTGGCTGATTATTCCTTTTCATTTGCATAATAAATGGTTATTCTTTTGCAGTGCTGTTGTTTATCTGAAATCTAAATGAGAGGTGAGGGGTGTCTTTATGAGTGTGGAACAGAGGCGAGTGTTGTCAGACAAGAGGTGCAGCACAACATGCAGCACGCTGTTTAAAGAGACAGTGTTAGGGAGTTGTGTCGTCAGATGTAGACTCATGTTTCAGGGTCATACTGACGTACAGGGCTGATAAAAATGACATACATTAAATATTGGATATTGGCACATCACTGTGTTCCAACAATACATACATACATACATACATACATACGTACGTACATACATACGTACATACATACATACATACATACATACATACATACATACATACATACATACATACGTACGTACATACATACGTACATATGTACGTACGTACATACATACGTACATATGTACGTACGTACGTACGTGTGTATTACCAAGCTGTCACAATTCACCTGAAACAAAATCCTCAGGTGGTACAGCAGCTGTTGCAACAAAGTGAGAAACATATTTAACTTGGTGAGATGTACAGTACATCTAACTAAAATGTTTTTCACTTTCTTGCAGTCGTGTGTATTGTGTTACAAGGTGTTAATTATTTCTTTGAAAATGACAAAAGCTGTTAATCACTACATAAAGACTTCTGAAGTGAAAACATTGAATTAGACAGTGCAGTTGTCCCGACAGCTCCAAGAGTGTTAGTGCATCTTCTCCTTGCTGGATGAATGACTCTTCCCAACACCGAGCCAGGGCCTGTCTCATAAAGTAATAAAGTAACCCAATACTACAAATAGAAGCCATGTTTTATAAACAGTGCTGTAGTGGAGGGCCGGGACGAAAGTATAACTTTTTTGTATTTCCCTCTTTGCACAGAGATGCATTTGTTCAGAGTAACCATATTTTATGGTGAACAACGTACACATGTCCTCTGTCAATACCAACCATTTCTTAAAATTTTGAATAAATGAGTCGGATGCAATCAGGACGGAAATTGACGTTGCGCACTGTTACTTTCACCCCTCTCTGTTGGGATGTAAGAAACAGGTGCAGGACAAAAGTTGCGGTTGGATAAATCGACCACAAAACAAGTAAGCACTTAATATTTCTGGCATATAATGCTCATTAATGCTTCAGTTAGTCCTCCAAGCAAATGACCATGTTACTCTCAAATCAATTTATCATGTTAAATGTCGCAACTGTATGAAATTGATCCAATGCGCCAAACCACCATTTTCTCTGGTGAATAACATTGGGTTGGAATTTAAGATGTTTAAACCGTCACAAATCCTTACCCATCACGTGCACTCCATCTCTAAATCATGCATGTTCCTCTCTTTTTCATTAACAACAAGGACAATCAAAGCAAAGATAATCAATTAAATAAATAGAGCAGTAAGGCTTCACTCAAGGCAAGTTATACCAGAGAACCATTAACCTATTAATGTCAGTTGTATAGACACAAAGGTAATCAATTAAATAAAACTGATCAAAGGCAGTTGTCATTCCGTATGTTTTCCACATATCATCATATTTGTACATGCAGCAGATTAGTTTTCAGATTACTCCCCAACTCCAACCTTATTTTGGAAACATGGTTTACTGCTTTTAACTGTATTTTAGTAATACAAGCTGCACTTTGCTGCTTCCTAGTGTGACGATGATGATTCCAGAGGCTCAGCAGTAAGACAGCAGCTTTTCATTAATGCACAAAAGTCTCTGAATTTAACATATAGCCCTGTTCAGCCTAAGCTGATTTCTTCAGATGTGTCTTATCTGACCATCAGTCCAAAATCCCAGTTTACTCTCACATAAGACAAAGAAAAGCAGCAAATCCTCTGGAACTGGAACCAGTGAATTTTCCCTTTAAAAACTACTTCAACAAATAATCTATGGTTTTTCAAAATAGTTGCCAACTCATTTTCTATCAAATTGTTTCAGCTCTAACCTTGAATGGCCACAGCTCTGCTGTCAGTGATACTCTGCAGTCTGAAGTCTTGTCCTGCACACGCTCATATGGAAAAGTCTGATTGGAAACACAGTAACACATGTATGGATGGAAGACATTTCTCCAGGAAAAATCTATCCGGGGAAATAAGGTTTCTCTGTTTCCATACCTGACAACAGAAACAAGTATCTCTGGTGTACATGACGTTGAAGAAATCAGATTACATGCACGTTATTGTCAATTTTCTGCAGTAAACACACTGAATGGCAGAGCCCTTCAAATGCTGTATCAGATGAACATCACAGCATACCTGCTACCTGTATTTCTTTGATATAAACAGCCTGCCGGCTAACTGAGGAGTTTCTAAAATTAGACATAAAGTGCTTCTGCTATAATTAGATTTTAGTGGCCACATGCCAAAGACACATATAGAGAGAGCTGTTTGATCATGACAGTCAAAGCATGTAAATGCTCGTTTGCATGTATCTTTGCTGGATATTGTGTGTGTGCATGCATGATCTAAGGCCACACTGGAGTGTGTGTGTGTGTGTGTGTGTGTGTGTGTGTGTGTGTGTGTGTGTGTGTGTGTGTGTGTGTGTGTGCGCTCACTGCAGATTTAATGCAGATTTAATCACGGTAACAGTTGGTGCATCCTGCTAAACTAATTCATACGCTCACTTACCAAAGACTGCTTTGTGCAAAACCCTGCTGAGCTGCAGTGAACAGGTGTGTGTGTGTGTGTGTGCGTGTGTGTGTGAACACTGGATGTCAGAACTGTCAATTTTTCAGGTACCATTATAAAAAATAAAAAAAAAACCTGAGAAAGTGATAAAACCTTCTCATATCACTAGAAATGTGTTTATATTTTAACACTTATTTTGCAGTCATTGAACCTTTTTACAGGGTTATGGATGAGACTATACAGTCTGATGTGTTAGATGGGAGGTGGCCTCTCTGTCTACCTCTGCTTCTCTGTCCCCCACCACATCCACCCCTCATCTGTCCTTGTCCCAGTCCCTCATCCTATTCATACCTTATAAAAGTGTTGTCAGATTGCTCGGTTGTCTCCCAGCAACAGTGATGTTACTGAGAGAAATGTTCTGGCAGACGGACTGCAAACTGTGCAAACTGACCTTTCTAAGAGGAGGGAAGAGGAGCAATCAGCAATGCCAGGGTCACACTCATGTTGCTTTATTACAATGTCACACAGTGGGTGAAGCTCATTGCAGTCTCTGCCCAAAGTCTGCTTCTTGTCTTTATGTTTTTAGTACATTTGAATTCAAGCTGAGTTGAATGAAACTAAATGGGAATGACCTGAATTGAATTCAGCTGATCGTTTCCTTTCTACTTTTAGCACCCATAACTCTTAATTAATCTGTAATTCACAGCGCAGCTTCCTTCAGTGGAGTTAGATTAAGCTCTCCGGAGTTGGTTTGGAATTTTTCTCTGCAGTGGCATCTCTGGGAAAGCTCTCCAGAGATTGAACTGTCTACTCTGAGCCAACTAGGTGTGAAAACAGCCTCAGACTGTAGGAGGGTTGATTCCCACAGGGTCATCAAAGCTGAAGCTGTATGCACACACAACACTCCAAGCTCTTAGTCAAAGCACGAACCATACAGCACATGTAAGCATGTTTGTGCCCAGCACTGAATACCACAGCACAGATGACCCATCAGCAGAGACTCTACTGATTCTGTTTGCAGAGGTGGTGTGCATGTTGTGTTGTTGAACCTGTTAGGTCTTGCAGACATGATGTTTGTGTTTTTGCATTTTTTTTGGATGCCTGGTTTGGTTGTTGACTGTTTTTTTAATGTTTCTCCATAGTGAATGACACGTGGGACATTATGCATCCATCACTCAAAAACAATACATAATGGAAACAGTTCTCTCTACAGAGTTCATCATCTCCAGCATAAATGTCCATTTTATCAGAGGGGTTTGCTTCTGTTAAAGTACAGATGGGTGACAAATGCAAGGAAGAGCTCTGTGTTTGTGGAAGCACTGCCACTGACAGTTTGGTATTCTCCTGACCTTGAAATGTGTCTTTTCAGATGAGGCAGAGCTAAGCCAGTTGCTTTGGTGCAAACAGTCCTAGAAGCTGTGCTGAGAATAGACATCTCAGAACCACGTCTGTTTCTGGAGCTAAAATCACTACACTGTGTGCAGCAAATGAAGAATGATGCTTAAAAAGTAAATAAACTCTTTAGTTTAACACTCTTCTACCAGCACATGGATTTAAATGGATTTAAAAAATGAAAGTTTAATGTGGTTATAGCAGGAACATTGGTAAAGCGGTCTGCATTGATCTATAAATTAACAGTGTCTCCCACAGGTTGAGAATTTATTTGTAGTGGTGTGTGACAGTGTGGCATGTGACGAGTGGGTTCAGTAATAAACTAGTCAAACAAAGGTTTATGAATAACAAAGTTACAGAGTAGGAAAATACAAAAAATTTAAAAACACTCACGGTCCTCTTATTGGGAACATTTTTAGAGCTTTCACCCTCATCTTTTGGCCTTCATCAGTAAATGGAGTTTGTTCAGAGAGCTGATGTCTGTTTCTGGTGTTCATTCAGCCTCTTGTTCAGGGTCCTTCACTGATGTAAACGTTCCCCACAGCTGTCACATGCGATGTCATGATGATGTCATACACCACTCCAGTCTTCCTCTCAGATGGGTTCTGTCTTTATAGTAGCAGCAGCGATGTTAAGGTGTTGAATGGTTTGTGGTAAGTGCTGACTCCTTGAGAATTGAAGACTCTGGTTAGATGTTATGACAGTACAAAATTTGGATTTTATCTACCTGGGCGGGCTGTCCAAGTAGAGCCTATGTATGGGAAACGCTGAATTAATATGGATGAGTCTTACAGCCGGGCACAGTAATGTCTTCCAGAGTCTCCACTGGTTGTCTAGCAACCTCACGCTGACAAGACTCACAAGACTCCAGAAAGACACTTCATCAGGCCAAGAAATAGTCTGGCATATAAAGTGAGATTAAGAGGTGCTGGTAGGTGGATTTTCCTACTTTTGGCCAGAGACAGGCTAGACGTTTCCCCACCTTTTCCAGACTTTATGCTAAGCTAAGCTAACCAGCTGGTGGCTGTAGCTTCATATTTACCATTCATTACATGACTGTGCTATCAGTCTTTTCAACTAACTCTCCACCAAAGTGTATTTTCCAAAATGTTGAACTGTTCCTTTAAACTTGTGTCTTGTTCAACTGTGATTTTTTGTGTTTTTTTTAAAGTGCGCTAAAGATGATGAATATGAAGCATTTAGGTGTTTGGTGTACTAAGATTCCAGTTTTCTGATTGACAGCATGGACTAAAACAAAACAAAACAAATGTTCTGTTGTGGGTTGTGGCAGCATATTTATTTACACTAGTGGTTAATAATCAGCAGCTAACAATTCATTTGTATTACTAAATATAGAAATCTGATTTCTATAAATCTGATTTGACATGACAGTGTTGCAAAGTGTTTAGTGCACATCAGTATCTTTAGAGTGTGTGCTAACAGTGTCTCTCAGGGAGGACTGTCGCCAGCTAAACTGGGTCATTTGGAACACCAACACATCAACCAATTATGGCCAATTAATCCTACTATCTCCACTCTGGATCTCTCTATTTAACTAACTGGTTCTGCTCCATTTGACAAGAATTCACTCTGACAGCTGATGTACCATTTCTCAATCTCTCTCCCTCTCAATTCAATTCAAATAGCTTTATTGGCATGAACAAAAATATGTTGTTACCAAAGTAGTTTACAGAAGACTCACATATTAAATATGAAATACACAGGTGTCACATATGCAGGTTCTGTATATTGATGCAGTACATTCTTTGAATGCTATACAATACAATACAATTTAATACAGTTACTTAATACCATACAAATCCCTATTTTTGGGATCTTATAGTGATTGTGAGTCCCACAGGCTGTGGCAGGCAGATACACATTTAGCTGCCATTTAGCTGGGTGAAGGGTCCCAGGAGAACTGCCAGTTTCTCCTCTGGGGTTAACATTTGGAAGTTTGGTATTTTCTTGGCTATTTCCCCCTAGTGGAAGTCTCTTACTGAAGAGAACTTTGGAGGAGGAAGTGCATCTCTGTCTCTCCCTCCCCTGTAGAGCACTCTGTACTGCCAGTTGGTGGTCACTGAGCCTGTGTTTGGTCAGGATCCGTCTCTGCTTCATATCTCTAACAGAGTGGAGACACTATGCCTATTTATATTCTCTGTTTATAGTCAAATATCAATTTAGTCTACTTTGGGTTTTTGTTTCATTCTTTTCTAATGTTCTAATGATCTTCTATAGATCTTTTGACTGATTCATATTTTTTTTTATATAGTATAATATTGTTTTATTTTGTTGTGTTGTTTTGAATCAGTGCTGATGGGAATCTGGTTGGTTAGCTTCACCATCAGCTGACTGAGGGGCTGTTTTCAGGGTTCAGCTCTTGGGTTTTTAGTGCTTTGAATGGAAGTGTGTCTTTTGGGCTTAAATTTAGATGTGTCCAAAATGTTATTGCCTGTTTTTGTATGTTTAACAGTAATGGGAAACATCCCAGTTCTGCTCAGCAGGCGTTTTCTTGGTGTTTTCCTTTGAACGTTTAGAGTTCTTCAGCAGAATTCAATGTGGAGGGTCTCTATAGGGTGTTTGTCCCAAGAGCCATGCTCCAATCTACTGAGTGGGCCCCAGACCTTGTGCAGATTAAATTAAATTACTCTTTTTGGTTTTTTACTTGCGAAGCTTTTATTGCACTTACAGTAACGTAATGAGTGTAGTTGTCATCAACTCCAGTACTTCTCCTGTCTCCTCCACTCTCTCTTCTGTGTGTGCAGCACACACACAGAGGGCTCAGCCCCGCCCGCAGTGAACCATAGAGAGCAGAGGAGAGTAGCATGACCATAAATGACAGAAAAACGCAGCAGAGACTCTCACACTGAGCTGAAATTAAACGAGTGCGCATACATTTGGTAAATAACATAAATAAAGACAGTCTCTACTGTGTTTTGCTGTCATTTATAGTCGCTGTCTCGCTGCTTCTCTCCAGTGGTGGAGAGTTGACGACAAAGTTGCGTTATTATAAGTGCAATAAAAGCTTCGCAAGTAAAAAGCATGTGATCCGCGCAAAAAAGATGGAGTCCAAATGACAAAAAATATTGGCGTAAAGAGTGTGATTTGTGTCATGACGAAATGAACGATAGAGCATAATATGAAACCAATAGACATTTTTCTATCGGCACACGATATATATCGTCATATCGCACAGCACTGCCTTTGGCAGTATTGTTTCAGGATGGTCAGGTTATGTTGAAGACCATCTCTGGTTGGGAACAACAGAATAAAGCAAGTAACTAATCTCTGTGTGAAAGACTGTGAGGGCCGGAAATGCTGAACGGTCCAACTGGTCTGCAAGTTCACTTATATACAGGTTGAATAATGTAGGACTTAAACAGCATCCTTAATTTTCACAGCACACTGGTTGTGCTTGTACATACCTTACCACCTAGTCCACTTTAAAGGATTTTGAAGAAAAGTCCTTCATGCCAAATTGAATCAATTTTTAAATTATTTTCCCTCCCTTTTTTGGTGGACATGTTTATTAATTAAAGTGTGTAAGATGTATATATGATCAGAGGTTTGGTAATTTGGAAGAAAGCCAATTTGACATTTACCAAGTATGTTTTTTTTCTTGAATAAAGGTTAGTATCCTGGAATTCAGAATACTACAGAATATTTTCCCAAGGTTGCTGCTGACACAGATCCCTCTGTAGTTATTAGGGTCTAATTTATTTCCATTTTTATAGATTGGGGTGATCAGCCCCTGGTTCCAGACATCAGGAAAGCAGCCAGCAGTCAGCACCATGTTGAACAGTTTAACAACTGCAGTTTGCAACTCAGGGGTACTGTTCTTCAGCATTTCATTTTTGATGCCGGGGGGGGAGTCTCTGGGTGTCAAGGTTGGAGAGGTGGGTAAAGGCTATGGGAGGGTGGAGCTGCTGGCTCCCTGAACTCAGTGAACTCCAGCTCCAGGAGGGACAGGCTCTCTATTAGTTGTTGGAGGAGCTTGGGGGGTGTTGGAGGGGCGGGGCCGGATGGACTGGTTGTTGGCTTCAAGTCTGGCTCTGTGACCTCTAGGAGCACTTGTCATCCTCCTCTTCCTGTTCTGATGCTGTGTCTCCTCCTACACTGATGCCGCTGGTACTTGGTTGGTCTCTCACAGCCTCTGCCTTCATCTTGGGGAAGATTTCCTCAAAGGAGTTAAGGCTTGCCTCATTGCCCTGTGCTAGCACTGCACCTTTTTAGTATAGTAGGTAAAAGTGAGCAGAGGGTTGTCTGCTGACGCAGATTAATTCACAGACTGACCTAGGCTGCGGCCTACGGGTCCCATGTGTGCAAGAGCCCCGGATTGGCCAGACTATTTTTAAATATTTATATTTACTTCAGAGAAAAAAAACTTGACCCCTATTGGTCCATAAGAAACATTTAAAAAATTAAGCAGCTGATTGGGCCATGTGGCCAGGTTCATAAGGTCAATTTGATTGTCAAATACGTCACTGCTACAGAATTTGCTAGAGAATTTATTAACGAAAACGAGGACACTTCAGCAAGGTCACTGCTACAACTTATAAGAGGAAGGAAACAACAGTCAGTGTTTCCAAATGTTGATATAGCACTCTGACTATTTATGACTATGCCTGTAACCAATACCAGCGGGGAGCATTCTTTTTCAAAACTGGGACTAGTTAAAAATAGACTGAGATCCACAATGGGCCAAAACAGACTGAATCACCTGTCTCCATTGAAAGTGATATTCTGTGCGAAATGGATTTTACCAGCCTCATTAAAAACAAGGAAGAAAAACTTCCCATGGTAGGAATATAAATACATATTCCTGTCCAGTCATAAATACATTTATGATTGCGCTACTGTTGCATTATTGCTGTTATTATGTGCTGCTGCTCCTGCTGCTGCTATAGTTATTGTATTTTTATGGCTTTGTTTTATTTGAGTATTGCACAGACTTGTGTCTCTGTAAGGATGCTGTGATTTTGCCTCAGTGAATCAGGGTGTTCTATACTGCTGCAGTTGTTGGTTTAGAAAGCTAAAAGCTGTTACCAGCTTGCAGATGCACTGTGAATGCCTTTTTTCTGTAGCATTGCTTTTTATAGTAAAGGCTGTCTCAATGTGTGTGTGTATGCCAGTGCACCCCAAGTGTGTGCATGTGAGCCATGTAATATTCCTAGCACGCTTTAACACATGGCACCCCACACAAAGAGTAGCCTCTCTCTTCCTCTGTCTCTGCCTTTCTTCACAAAGTGGAATGTTAGAAAGTTGAAATGATGGAATAACAAAAAAGAAGACCAAATGTTCTTGTCCACCCTCCACCTTCCTTTTTCTTGCATCAAATTGTAATAAACTTAAAAGACGTTTGTCCGCTCTATGCGTGTCACTGATTGCAGCCGCCTATTAATCTTATTGAGTTTTAGACTGGATTGGTTTTATTAGTATTCTAAGAAATAATTCCATTCCTTCTGCAGCCTCATACTATTACTGGATGGTTACTGTATACTTTGGTCAAATTAAATGGATCACAGTAATGTTGGATTGATAAGATGACACATTTGAGATGTTGTCAACTGTGTAGAAAATTAAAAAAAGATTGTCTTATAGTGTTGTAGCAGGAGCACGTTGTGTGAATGTCAGGGCCAAGTGATGGAAGGAAAGCTTGTAAATGCCTGTGTACCTTATTGTTTCTTCACGCTCAGTCGCTTGTAACTATATTATTATTACTGAGATCAGACACCACAGACAAACATTTAGCCTGCTTTGTCTTTGCCTACAAGTCCCTTTTTATTTCATGGGTAAATCTTTTATTTTTTAATGTAATACATGTAGCTACCTGCCTGCTTTTTTTTAATTATAGTATAATACTGCACAGTATTTACAGTATTGTTCTTCGAAAACATAACTAAACATATTAGAACTTGTTAAGGTCTTCTTACTCCTCTTCATGTGGACAATATGAAAAAAATCACACTAACATGAGGTAACAAAGTTGAGGTAAGGCGACATACCAACTTTTGATAACAACAAACAACAACAAAAAAACAAATAAAAACATATTGGTATTGTAAAATATGGCCATAAAAATTTATGTAAAACACTTTTTATAGAGACTTGAAAATTTGAAAATCCCATTTGATTTAATTAAAATTTCACCCTGCTTTCACAAGGATTCAAAATCATTGTAATATAAGGTATTGTTATGCTCATTTATGAACACTAGATGGCAGCATAGCATCTGACCCACATAGTATAGTTATTCTGTTTTCATACAAGGCACTACCAACTACACTACATAGGTGTGAATTATTCTGCCATACTATTTATAGTAAAGGCTGTCTCACTGTGTGTGTGTATTTCAGTGCGCCCCGAATGTGTGCGTGGGGGCCTTGTAACGCTTTTACACATGCCACTAAATTTTTCTGATAAAGCATAATGAGTAAGGGGGGCCCCACACAAAGACTAGCCTAGGGGCCATGACCACCTTAATCCGCCACTGGTTGTATGTGTCTAGGGTTTCATTGTGACACACAGGTAAGCAGCCACCATGACAATGCCTTCTTTGGCAATGTGTTATTACAAATTACCTGCTTCCATGTGCTGATGTTGTCCGTATGAAAGAGGACGTTGTTTTTGATATTTTTTCTGTTGCAAATGATGTAGTCAGCAAACAGTTGTTCTGCACTGGACAAGAGCGCCTCTTTGTGTTTGTTCTTGGCTCTAGCGCTGCTACAGTTAGCAGGGTATTCTACCTGTAGCTGTTGTTGCTTGGTTCTGTCTCCATGGTAACACACTCTGTTCCAACTATCAGAATTACAAAGCTAGCTAATTTTTCAATGTTTTAGGCCAATATGTCTTTTAAAAACAGATTTGTTTGTTACTTCTTTCAATGTTGCAGATGAAGTGTCTTTGTCTTCTGTCTCTTCCTGGTTTTTCAGCCTCTTTTCTTACCTCACCCCTAGGTTTTGTGTCAGGCTAGCAGAGTCAGTTGGTTTGCTCCTTGCTTGTCTTTCAGGTTTAGATGTGCTGGAGATCTTCTCTTTTTTTGGTGGTATAATAGATAATTTTGTTGCTATTTGTCTTCCTTTTCAATCTATGTACCCTTATGTTGCTATTCACAGGTTTCCTCTGTTTCATTTTTTCTTCTAAAAATTGAAGGTATTTCAGGAGCTCATTTTGTGACCTGGTTGGTCTCTCTCTCTCTCTCTCTCTCTCTTCAATTTTGTTCAATTCAATAAGCTTTAATAATATGTGCCAAGCATCAAAAATAAAACAAAATTAATAATTAGAAGCATTATTAATTTATCAATTATAAATTATTAATCAGTTCAATTCAATTCAATAAGTTTTATTGGCATGAATGTCAGATGAACAATATTGCCAAAGCGTGAAGTTTGAAGGAAAACTCAAATCACTCACACTCACACTCACACTCACACTCACACACACACACACACACACACACACTGCTATAAGGAGCAGAGATGATTCACACTGGCAGAGAGCTCTGCAGAGTGATACAAAAGTCTACAAACACAAGGAAACTGCCAACAACACAACTAACACAAATGCTTGTTATACTGTAAGTTCAGCCCTAAGCATTTAAATGATGTTTCATTTTTTATAGCGTGGGTGTTTGTATTTTTGTATTTTTGCCCATAATTACTATCAGTAAGAATAACATTGCACTAACCAAGTTAACAGCTGAGTTCTGGGAACACGGTGACGTCACCGCTGCAAGAACCTCTGATATGTCAAGAAACACAAGCAGTCAGATGATCAGACAGGTTGGAAACAAACCCCCAGATTAGACAAATTTATTAGGAAGAGGAAGACAATGAGAATTATTAGCGACATTTCAACCAATGGTTTTAAAACTGGTTGTATGGTGTTGCCATCAATTCTTCACCACAGTTCCTTTGTGCACTGCCAGCGTTTCAGGTAGTCTTCAAGCAGCCTATGCCTCAGAATCCATATTTTGATGTATTTTGATAATTGTAAACCAATAGTTCTATTACTAATTTATGTCTCACTTTTGCTTTCACTTTTATAATCAAGCATTCTGCTAAAACAAAGCTTGAAATCTTTCCTCTCTGAGCTCGTCCATCTTTTTACAGCATAAGTGAAGAAGCACAACTGGCTGTCTCTTTAGTTTATATTCCAGCTTCATTTAACAGGCTAAATAACTTGAATGAGGCTTTGTACATGCATTTCCAAGCCATTAGCCATTCACTCCCTGATATCGACCTATACAGACATCAGCAAGAATTTAACATCTGAAGTACTGACTGGCATATGTAGCTGATTGATAGTCTTACAGAAGCAGGTGCATCATGTGTATTGGAAGGGACAGTGGTTGCACTTGGGGAAGAAATACTCATTTGGACAGTGCAGGCTTGCTAATCAACTGCAGTCTGGGAGCCGCTTCCGGCCCCCTACTTTCTTAGCCACTTGATCTTGTGATATGCCACCTGTGTGTCTTTCCTGCCTCCTGCCCCTCTGCTAATTTGACCGTTGATCTTGTCAACTGTGTATCACACTGTAAGGTCTGAATGCAAATTCCCCTTCCTTCCTTGCCTCCCAGCTGTAATTGCATCCTGTCTGATCACAATACAATACCTACCTTACAATACCTTCCCGTACCCTTTGATCAATACCTATTTACATACTGTCTGATCACTGCTGTTGTTACTGTATAAAAGTGCTTCTCTCTCATTGCTCTGGGTCAGTTTACTATCTCAGACCCGCTCTGGGTCAGTAAGCTCACTGTATCATGGAATACTAATAAACCACCTCCACTACAGCAAACTTTGAACAAGGACTTGAGTGATTTTCTTCAACACACTTCAGTCCCTCTTCGATGCATCAGCTGTCAGGGCTGTGGTCGATGCTGAGTCTTCCCCTCAGCCAGAGGAAGAGGATGTAGCCGTTAAGCTATGCTGTCAATACTGCTCAGGCCTGAGTGGATCATCAGATTCAGATGCACTTCCAGCCACACCTCATTCGCTGATTTGTCCTGTAAAATAAGCCGCTCAGCAGCTGTAACTGCTGCACCTGCACCAGAGATGGACAGGTCTGCTTCTTTCAGATTAGTGCCCTGATTTTTGTTGGAATATCCGGACTAAGAATGCACATTTTTCACTGGATAAATATTTAAAAGAATGAATGCTAATTATTAAGGCTAATTCCATTAGAACGGGTTCAGGGTTCAAAAATGGAATTAAGTCCCCCTCCACTCAAAACTGTGTTTTCTTCTTGTTCCTTCTCTGTGATGTTTGAGCTTTACTGTGCGGAAAAATGTATGTACAGAGTTTGTTTTCACATTCATCTGCTGAAAGAGGAAAGCTTCTCTGTGCTCACCTTAATTAAATCTCAGTTTAAGGTGTGTACTGATGAGCATGATTTGTGACATCACAACTACTTTGGAGACAATCATGGTCCAGTATGCAACTTACACAAGTGTGATGTGGAAACTTGAAGCCTCCAGTGCACTGAGAATGGACTTTACAGTGAAGCAGGAGACATCCAGCAGTTAAACTTTTGCCTTGAAATTAGATTATTTGGTCTGGGCCAATAAACAATCTTACTGAGCTAAACTTGCTGTAGTAATTGTGTCATATTGCTAACTGGGGCTGAGCAATATGGACAAAATCAAATATCACAATATTTTTGACCAAATACCTCGATATCGATATTGCGACAATATTGTAGGCATGATTATTGGTGCTTTCACAAAATATTTAAGCAATGAAATTTTTGATGAATAATCATCAGTAATGTAGATATAATGAGTAAGTGGGTAAAGACAAATAATAGAACAGCTAGAACAGTCTGGTAAGTTCAGAAAATTACATCACTTTATTGTAATGCAGCATTTAAAACCAGGAAAAGACGTTGCTAACCATTTCTCATATTGTACACCACCACCTGTTCTTTTAGCCTGATAATCAGACTGTAGTACCATGTTTCAAAACCAACAAACGTAGGTGGTGAACAAATGTAGGTGGTGATTCAAAGGTCTGGACCCAGGCAGGTTACAAAAGCATCATCAGTTTATCATCATTGCATGATCTGTTGAAGGAACCCAAATAAAGACTGTTAACCTTGATTGAATGTGTACACAGAAGCTCTACTGACTGAAAATGGTGAGTGTAAATTCAATTATGACTGCAGGTAGTTCTCATAATGACAAAACCTGAACCTGTCTTTATTGTCATGTATTCCAGCCACAATAAGCACCATATTAATCATGTGCAGTGTCTCTATCACAGAGGTCACTGTGTCCTTGAGGCTCTTAATTCTCCTCACTCTCTATATTTCTGTGCATTCAGAATTCCCTCAAAGGATAGGTTCATATTTTTTCTATTTTAATACAATATGCACACCATAATTTACTATAATGATGAAGAGAGCCACTTGATTGGTTTCCACTGATTTCAGTCATCTATTACAGTCAACATCAAGCTGTGTTTTATTTTTGGTTAAAGTGACTTAATCTTGTAGATGTACATCGACTCACAGATATAAAGGATCGGCTTTAATTTAAAAACTGCTGGTCACTGTAGTTTTTATCAAATGTAACTCAGGAGGAAACAGGAGGAAATAGCACGTTTTTGGGGACTATTTTCAGTGACGGATGAATCCACATTTTCTGGGACATTTTCCAAAATCCCATCAAATGATTGGTGCTGGAGTCAGCATCACCTCATCCTCCTCTGTTGTTGCATCCTCCTCTGTTTAACTCATTCACTCTGTGCCTGCTCAACAGTTACTGATTGATCTCTTATCCATCAACAACTGGTCTGAAGGCTTTAAGCACACAGCAGCATGAAGCCAGCACACATGCAGGCTGTGTGGTTCTTAAAATATATATATGTGTTTGTGTGTGTGTGTGTGTGTGTGTGTGTGTGTGTGTGTGTGTGTGTGTGTGTGTGTGTGTGTGTGTGCGTGTGTTGTTTTGCTGTGTAGGTGTGTATGAGTCATATTAAAGCCTCCCATCCTCCTTCTGGGATACAAACAGCTGCATTAGAGATAAAGAAAAATGAGAATGTGTGTGTGTGTGTGCATGCAGGTATATGCAGGAGCAGACTGCTATGTGCGGAACAATGTGAGTGGGCTTTCATTTTATTATTCATAATAAAATGAAAGTGGTCGCTCTGTGGAATCCCCCTGCTGTGCACTTTTATGTGCGACTGCTTCTGTTACTGAACAAAACATGTTTGGTTCAACATTGGTGTCTGAGAGGTCTTTCCCAGAGAGAAGCCTTTGCAGCACAGGAGCACAAGTAAAGTCCAGTTGCTGCTCTGAGTTTCTCTTTTTAACAGAAATCCTGCCTTCATTCGCTTACTATTTCCAATCACAGTACTTTGCCTTTTTTTTTTGATAGTTTTTAAGTTACCATCAATTAAACTCAACACTTTCTGCACAGGTGTGTTTAATGTGAAACATCTGTGCTGCTGCCATTAGAGTAGCTTGTCTGCACATCCAGTACATGTTGGTACAAAGAAAGGCTATCATGAACCTAATTGAAATCATCAGAGTACGCCTCATACATCCACATAGTTGGATTAAAAGCAAAATCACATTATGGTATTTACAGGGGCTCTGCCTTAATTTCATTGCTGCTTTAATCATATTATAGTTTTGATGAATGGACACATTTTAAAAGCCTGTTTGTTATCTTTCTTGTCTATCAGTAGGGGTGGTGTACACATACATTAGGAGCAGTACCTTTGAGTTGAAATGTATGCTATTATATGTTACATTACATTGCATGTGTCTCTTTTGAGTCTACCCTAGAATGTATTACATGACTCCTGGTACAGGCTCGTGGGATCTAAGAAGAATTGGGCTCTCTGGGTGTTTTGTGTAAATATATGATTTTTTTTTTCAGACTTTTTGCCTTTTTTGCCATTTGACAGACAGTGTAGAGACAGGAAACTAGGTAGAGAGAGAGGGGTATGACACACTGGAGGTTCATTTCATGGTGATAAAACTCATTCTGAGCTCTCTCCCTGCAGGTTGGAGTGGGTGGAGATCATCGAGCCGCGCACGCGGGAGCGCATGTATGCCAACCTGCTAACAGGTGAGTGCGTGTGGGATCCTCCGCAGGGCGTTCGCATCAAGCGGACCGGTGACAACCAGTGGTGGGAGCTGTTTGATCCCAATACCTCACGCTTCTACTACTACAACGCCTCCACCCAGCGCACCGTGTGGCACCGGCCCCAGGGCTGCGACATCATCCCCCTGGCCAAGCTGCAGACGCTGAAGCAGCACACTGATGGCACCAACCCCCGGCCTGGAGGAGGAGGAGGAGGAGGAGGAGGAGGTAGTGGTGGGAGAACGTCAGCAGACAACAGCCCGGGGCGGAACAGTGGGGTCAGCCGAGAGGGAAGCACCTCCTCCTCCCTCGACCAGGAGCTGTCTGAAAAACAGGGTAACAGAGAAGAAGCAGACAGGTGAGACTGCTGCTAACTGTTGAGTCACCTGGTAGGGCCTGGCAGACAAACCTGACGAGCAGACAATCATCATTCGGAGCTATTAATCATTAATCATTATTTTCAGAGCTCACGAGTCTTGACATTAAGGTCCCGTGTCAAGATCCAAATAAGATCCCCAATCCTGAACAATGGCTTTAGAGAGCTAATTATTGTTACATTAGTAAATGACGTACATGTATTTACATAAAGTGCACAGTCACTTTATTATACTATCAGTTGATCCTGTTCAGTCTAAAATGTTCAATACAACAGTGTGAAGAGTTCTTTAGCATTCAATTCATTATGTATGTAAACTCTCTCTAAAAAACATTTTTGAAAAATCTGACTTTGCCTGGCACATCACACCCCACTCCTAAGGCAACCCCCCCCCCCCCCACACACACACACACACACACACACACAACATATAAATACATAAATCAACTGTCAACTGAGAGCAGTACTAGTGGAACAAATACTACCATGTGTAGTAGTAGTAGTAGTAGGTGGATGTCTAAGTTTAAATTTGTGAAAAGGGGATGTTCAAGCTAAAGCTAACAAATACATGGAGGCATTAACCCAACAGTCGACTTTGCCACAGGAGATCGCTGTTCATTTCCTGTTTCCAACTACGATAGATTTCTAGCTATGATTGTCCCCTAACCTTAGCCTGTGGTTATTATTGTAGCCATGATAACTTTAATTAACTTAACCCACACCACATGTTTGTGTGAGAGTTGGGGCACAGTATACTTGACATTTTCTTATATGACTCTGATGATGGATGGTATAACCCCACTTTATATGCCACCTGTAGTTTTCACCCGTATTACTGTACATTAAGCTCAGCGTTACAGCTTGATTCCACTGGGCGTCTGTGTCGCGTTCTGGCTCTGATGCAGCTGCTGAAGCTGGTCATGGCCACTCTAGTCAATGCTTGTGATCCCACCAGATGCGTTTCAGAAGCATCCCAGAAGAGTCTCTCTGCTCTGCTCTGCTAAACATACATGTCTAGTCTATTTTTGATGGAAGCCACGTCAAGCTGCACAGAGCAGATCGAGTCAGGCAGGAAGTCAGACACAGGAATGGCATAGAGCATCCGGTCAATTTTCAAAATAAAACATCCTGTGCAGACTCCTGATCATATATCACATCACTATATTAACATTATGTTACAACCTGATCATATATCACATCACTATATTAACATTATGTTACAACCTGATCATATATCACATCACTATATTAACATTATGTTACAACCGGTGGCACCAGGCCAGAAGTCAACCGGTCAGAGGATATTTGTCACCATGGATGATGAGAGGTTCATCTTGGAAGTAGAAAATCACAAGATTTTATGACACCAGTGCTGCCATGACTGCTCCAGTCCCTGGCTTCTTCTCCAGGTAGAGGGGTGGCTCTCTTCTCTCTGGCGCTGTCAAAGCGAAACGCTCCGCTTCTGATCTGAAATGCTGCCAGTGGGGTATGACGCCATGCGGAGGACGGAACAAAACCGCATCGCAGCCGGAACGCGACACAGTCGTGCCCGGTGGAATCAAGCTGTTAGTTTGTCACCCCATCCTTCTGCCACTTCCTTTCCATCCTTCCCTATCTGTCACTTCTGTCACTGTCCATTCATTTCCCTCCTCTCTCACCTTCAGAGCCTCTCACCTGTCTTGACACTCAGTTTGATCTCTCTCTGTCTCACCCTCAGCCCCCCCCTCCCCTCCATCTAACCAGGCTGGTTTGCTGTAATCTGCTGCAGTCTGCAGTGATTGGTGGATATGCCTGGCTGGGGTCACAGTGTCCTGTAAATGTGTCTCTGCCTCAGCAAGAGGACACCACATACACACACACATACACACACACACACACACACACACACACACAGAGTACACAGAGTAGACAGAGTACACAGTGTGCAAGTGCCCTAGCTGTTCTAACCACTTATTCACATTGTGTACACTCAGAGGAACAGCAAATCATTGCTTTTAGATATAAAATTACAGACTCTGGCTGTATGTAGCTCAAGGAGAACAACATATGTAGTGAAACAGACTTGCTGACAGAAACCTGCAGTGTTACTGCAGTGTTGGTAACACCTCAAAATGTGAGTGTTGCATGAATTAACATAATAATGATTTTGAAATTCATAGTAATATGATTTATAGAGAGGGTTCTCTGGGGAGCATGAATGTGTTCAGTAAGTTTCATGGCAATCTGCCTATTAGATGTAGATATTTCTTGTGAAGTTTTAGCTTGATGGTGGTGATAGGGGAAAAGTCAGGGGGTCATCAGAACTTTAGAAATCAAACCCTCTGGAGACCGTTAATATCTTGATGACTAGTGAGCATGAAGCTTGTCGCTCAGGACCAAAGTTAAAGATAAAAGGATATGACATTACTGTAAATAGTTTTGATTGACAGCCCATTTAGTGGGGCAGAATATTATGCATTTTTCCCATGGGCAAGGTTTACCCTGCTTTAATTGTACCATGTCATGGCAAACTGTGAACATGTGACCTCACAGCAGGCAGAGCCGTGTTGTTGCGGTCTTTGCATCACAGCTGACCACAACCAACCTGAGATGATCTCCTCCCTTAAACCAGCCGTGTCTTGCACTAAACTCACACTCAACTCATGTGTGTCTGTGCTGCTGACCAGAGAGTAAAGTCTGTGTGGGGCTTCCCCATCACCTACTGGTTAAAACACATTCCACATAACCACAGCATCCATGGATTGAATCCTTTTTGCATCTCATACCTCTCTTTCTCTCTCTCTCTCTCTCTCTCTCTCTCTCTCTCTCTCTCTCTCTCTCTTTTTACCGATCACTTTAAGCTGTATCAGGGCTGTGTTAATTCAATTCAATTTCAATTCAATTCAATAAGCTTTATTGGCATGAATGTCAGATGAACAATATTGCCAAAGCGTGAAGGATAATACAATTCATTAAATAAAATAAAATCAATGAATAAATAAAAAGAACAAGAAAATGGCAGAAAACATTAAACATGTGTTGTGTGTGTTTGTGTTTTTTTTTAATCTAACTTTACAATTAGTCCTTAGACCACTGTGTGTGTGTGTTTGTGTGTGTGTGTGTGTCTATGTGTAGCTCTAGTACAGTTACATTCGCTTTGAATATTCACATTTACAGATGAATAATATGTGCAAAGCATCAACAATAATACAAAATTAATGATTAGATAAAAAAAATCAAATAAAATTAGCAGAGAACATTAAACACATGTTGTGTGTGTGTGTAACTCTACTATAGAGTCACATTCACTGTACAGTGTTTGCATTGGTGGGACTATGTAAAGTCACAATGTTGTCAAAGCATAGAAACGATATAACGTTCACAATAGTAAATGAAACAGATAAAAATAACCATATGTACAATAGACTATGTCAAGATAATTGTTTGTCACATTCAATGATGTTTTAATTAATTATATGTGACATGCAGTCACATATTGTGCAGCCAAGTTTGCTGCATGTTTTTCTCCTAATAGAATCTGCTGCTTTTTGCTGTCATCTAGCTTTGTAAAGTTTGGAATTAACAAATCAAATTTCTTAAAGTATTCCACTCTGATATTATTGCATTTGTCACATTTTAAGAGGAAGTGCATCTCTGTCTCTACCTCAGCTGTCATACAGTGACCACAGACTCTTTTCTCTGTCGGCAGCCGTGATTTGTTGTGTCGTCTTGTCTCAATGGCTGACTGTGGTCACTCAGTCTGTATTTGGTGAGGATCTGTCTCTGCTTTGTATCTCTGACAGTAAAGAGATACTCTGCCAATTTATATTCATGGTTTAGGGTCGGATAGCAATTGAGTTTGTTTTGAGTTTTGGTTTGATTGGTCCAATGTTCCAGATAGGCATCTTTTATTAGTTTAATAATTTGGTTGACTATGATTGGTGATTGGAGAGCAGTGCTGGTCTGAGGTTGAGCAGTATTGGGTGTTATTTGATCAGTAAGTCTCAGGACCAGCTGAAAGAAGGGACTCTTTTGGGGGTTCAGTTCCTGGGTTTGTAGTACCTGAAATCTCAGTGTGTCTTGGGGGCTCAATTTGAGATGTGACCAAAATGTAAGTGTTCTTCTTCTTTTAATGTTAATAATCAATGGGTAACAGCCTAATTCTGCCCTGCATGCATTGGTTGGTGTTTTTCTTTGGATGTTTAATATGGACCTACAGAATTCTGCATGCAGGGTCTCTGTGGGATATTTGTCCCATCTAGTGTAGTCCTGATGACTGAGTGGACCCCAAACTTCACTACCATAAAGGGCAATTGGTTGGATTATACTATCAAATATTTTTTGTCCAAATTCTAATTGGTATGTCTATTTTGAAAAAAATTCTTCTTATTGCATAAAATGCAATTTTTGATTCAGCACATTTACTGCCAGACCAAAGTTACCTGAGGCACTGATTCTGAGCCCCAGGTAAACCCAATTCTGAACCCCAATTCACTGCTGATGAAAACTGCAGCTGCTTCTTCACAATAAAAACTTTCCACCAGGAAATGGAGGAGTTAGTGGAGCTTTGTTAGCAGTGTTCTTCTTTAATAAAATTTGGTCTACACTACAAGATATGTAAGTTTAGACACTCTTTGGTCAGCTTTAAAGGTGCAGTGTGTAGGATTTAGTGGCATCTAGTGGTGAGGTTGCAGATTGCGACCAAATGAATACCCCTCTCCTCCCCCTCCTCTTCCATGAAAAACGTGAAAGGCCCTCTCTAGAGCCAGTTTGGTTTGTCTGTTCTGGGCTACTGTAGAAACATGGCTCTATGGAAGAGGACCTGCTCCCTATGTAGATATAAAGGCTCATTCTAAGGTAACGAAAACACAAATCTTCTTATTTTCAGGTGATTATGAATATTATATTCCATTTCTGCCGAGTCCATTATGCTAGATGCCACAAAATTCTACACACAAAGTCCCCCTATACAGAAAAATGGGTTTTGCTTCTTTGCATAGATGTTTGTGTTTGCTTGCCACAAGTATCCCCACCCTGTGAAAAACTGCATCAGAAATACCTGCACACACTGCACAGTCGTTGAAGCCAGAACATGATGTACTTTATGGGATGTTTTGGTGATGTCAGTTGGTTAATGTGTGCATTCATCTGTCTAACACGATGGTCCAGAGCAAAATATCTGAACCTGCACATTCTCTGCACTCAGATATTATCTGTTCAGTACAAACACTGAAAGTAGAGTTAAAAGGCTTTATATTCTCTGTCTTATTGCTTCACCAACAGCATTTAGTTATAGCAGTTAGAGGTCCAGCAGCGCATTTAATGTGGAGGCTGAGTGTTAGCATTCACTCTCTCCAGAGACTGTCCTCAGCCAGTTAAGGAGAGCAGGACAGGCAGTTTGTCATAGACCACACAGCTTCCTCTCTGACAGATGGGAGCTATTGACCTCTACATAGCTCTACCTCTCTGCACACACCAAGGATTCTATTAAAGAGAGGGAGGGAGGGAGGGACAAATGGAGAGAAAGAGGCCAGAGAGAGAGGAGGAGAGGATGGAGAGAGGAAAAAGATGAGATGAAGAAGAGAGAAGGTGAAAGCAGAGATCATTTCACACATGATGCATCCTCATATTTGGAATAATTCCAACCAAAGTTTGACTAAAACTTAAACTAACACAAAGTAACCTGTAAAAGTCTAAATAAGTTGGTTTTCACAGCTGAACATTTGACTATTTGTTAAATTCACACACTTTCACTGTGAGGAAAAGCTCTGCTAGGTCTGTCTGCCTTCTCCCCTCACTGCACTGTCAGTCTGATCTGACATACACAGACGAAAAAAAGAAAGTCAGAAAGCAGCGTCTTATATCACTAACACAGTTAGAATCTGTGAGCCACATTTCCAAAACAAGGTCAGAGTAGAGGAGAAAGCTGGTTACTGATCTGCTGTATGTACTGTATAACCAGTAACCTGGTTACTTGTGTATGGAAATACACTCAGTGATTGAGTGTTGGGCTCTAAGTGCTGGCAATATGCAGGTGACCTGAAGGCATCTTGTGTAGACACAGAGGGAGCACTAGCTGCTGCTGCTGCTCTGCTAGCTAGCTGCTCACGCTACCCCTCCTGTGTAGATCTTTCACAAGTTGTCTGTCCAATATTTTTGCAGCTGTTTTTATTCAACCTAATTACATAACCTAATTTACACTGACTGTTGGCTTAGTGAACAGGGTCAGGTTTGGACAGGCATAGACCAACTCAGCCTGGACCAGTCCTGAGAACCTGTTCTTCATCCATCTGTGGCAGCCAAACAGCCCAGTCCCTGGTTAGTAGTTAATATTTAGACAAAAAGGGACACATGCAAAGCCAAAATATAGAGAAGGGTCCCCATCCTCAGCAACAATGCTTTTCTGTTTTTGTTTTCCTGGACAGTGGTTCTCTGTCAGTCAGCCCTTCCACCTAAAACAACAGCTGTAAAGCAAAGCTGAGTCAACCTCACCACACCAAGATCTCGTCTTGTCCTGATATCTGTTTCACCTCAGCCAGCACATGAGGAGGTGGAGGTATAAAGTGCTAAAACACCACCTCTGGCAGTCAGGACTAAGAAAATGTAACCATCCTGTGAGAACATCTTCCTTTGTAATAAGATGTAGAATCCCGGTTGAGCTCCAAATGCAGAGAACATGCACATTGGCAGTGTCAGTGTCCCCACTGCTGCAGCAAGCCTTCACCTGCCCCCTCGTGTTTTTACTGTGAAAGAGAGCATCTCATGGCCACTCCTAGAAACTGGCCTTGTAGCCTCTTCTGTATTCAAACCTTTGATCTTGCTTGTGTGTGTGTGTGTGTATGTGTGTGTGTGAGAGAGAGGGAGAGAGAGAGAGAGAGAGAGCGAGAGAGAGAGAGAATGAAATGAAATAAGGAACATTTACTTTAACAAGTCCAACTCTGTAATTCCAGATTACAAAGAGCTTAATGATCTCTAAAAATTAAAAATACTTCTAGGAGAAGGAGACAGGGCACATCTTGCTGCTCAGTATGTATCAACATGCCACAACCTGTGGGGCAGTGAATGACCTAGACACACACAGCACAAGCATGCATTCACACACACACACACACACACACACACACACATATTGTAGGATAGGACCTAGTGTTCCTTATCTTGTTCCCTAGTTGATTCTATCCTTGTTAGGACTTTGACTTCCATTAATTGTGGACAAACTAACCCTAACCTTAACCAGGACCGCAGAAATGATGTTTTGCCTCATTAGGACCAGGCTTTGGTCCCCATGAGGACTACTGGTCTGGACAAGGTCAGTGTTTATACCAGAAAAGGTCTCAATGAGGTAACAAAAACGCACACACACACACACACACACACACACACACACACACACACACGCAGCAATGGCAACTAGCCAGTGGAGTCACAGTTACCATGTGGTCTGGACTACATGTAAACTGATACACACAAAACCTTTTCATGTTTTGTGGCATGTTGCAGACCATGAAATGGAAACTAAAGTGCAAATGGCATTCTGATAATATAAGATATATCAATGCAGTTATTATTATTGGTATTTTCAACATTTTTATTACGTTTTTGGGCTGGTTTGGCCTATCTTAATAGAAACAATAAGCAGTAAGCAAAATGAATTCAGATGAGATCATTACTTTCATAAAGATGGCATATGGCATTGCATAAGCAACCATTAAGTAAGTCAGTGAGAACCGCTACAGCATTACTGACCTTGAAGGCTGACTGTGAGGAGCTTGAGGGAAGACTTCCAGTGCTGGCAGCTCTCAGTCCAGTGGCAGACCCTTTATTCCAGCCTCCATGGCCTTCACACTGTGCCTGACAGTGGTTTTAATTTTGAAATAGAACCATCTCTTCTTAGCTTTGACACATGCAGTTTCTATTAGTGCAGCATTAAGCACACAGTGCTTACAATTAAGGCTGCAATTATTGGTAGTTTTCATTACTGATTAACATATCAATTTTCAACATATATACAGTATACAGAAATTGATGCACTCTATCAATTATAAAAAAATGTCCACCTGAAGTTGTCCAGGGAGCAAAGTGATGTTGACAAACACAAATGTATTCAGTTTACAATGATATGGAACAGAAAAGCAGCAAAACCTCACATTTGAGAAGCTGGGACCAGAGACTGGTTGACAGATTGATTTCATAAATTAATAACAGATTATCAATTATTAAAATTACACAATTAATCAACTAATTATTTTAGCACTACTGAGGACTGTTACTCTCATTTAGGATTTTTTAAGGCCTTCATATATACAGTATTAAAGGATAACTTTGCTTAGTATGAAATTCCCCTTTTGTGTTTTCCCAGACACTCTTTCCTTACTGAGCTGCAGTGGAGGGATGGTAACACAAAGAGGAAATTTAACACTAAGAAGACTTAAACTTTGGAAGGTACCCACTTGATTTGTCAAACTCAGACTGCTGAAGCCTCATATTAGCTTCAGCTAGATGTATTTTTGCACAGAATGAGGATTGTGGGTTTTGTCCCTATTTGTCACATTGATGTCAAACTAAAAGAGATGGCTTCATAGGCGTGTCAAGAGGAGGAATCATTACACTGTACAATGACTCAATGTACATAATGGTGAGGATGTGTTACTATTTAATGGTAAATTGTGTGGAACTCAGCTCAGTACCAACATTTTTACAGGGAGTATAAACAAATCAGCTTCAAGTCTTTTATTACTTAAAAAAAAAGTATCAGGCAGAAAAAAAGCTATTTCTGAATCTTTGACATCTTAAAAAAAAGCTCATGTGATCAGCCACTAGATTAAAAAGGCTTAGTTGTAGTGCATAATGGCTGCGCAACACAACAGCTCATAGTGCAGCAACTGAAATGATTTAATTTCATGGAATTTCTGCTGTTAATGGACTCACATGCAGAGATGAAGTAAAATAATGTGGCACACAGTTCAAATTTGGTCAACTTTAACATATCAATTTGTTGACATTTGAGGGAACAGAGAGAGCTGGAGAGACCAAAATAGATGAAGCTGTGTCATTATATGTCATACCAGGTGGTGGAAGAAGTACTCAGATCCTTAACTTATGTAAAAGTACCAATACAGCAATACAGTGAAAATACTCCATTACAAGTAAAAGTCCTGCATGAAAAATCCTACTTAAATCCTATTTAAGTAAATATATTAAGTAAAATTACATAAGTAATACCAGCTTGATGTAGTATTGCAGTAAAAGTAGTAGTTTGGTCCCTCAGACTGATATATTATTATATATGACATCATTAGATCATTAATACTGAAGCATCAGTGTGTAAGCAGCATGTTACTGTTGTAGCTGCTGGAGGTGGAGCTAGTTTCAACTACTTTATTTACAGTTAGCTAGTTTAGTCCAGTGGTTCCCAAACTAGGGGTCAGGCCCCTCCAAAGGGTCACCAGATGAATCTGAGGGGTTGTGAGATAATTAATGACAGAGGAAAGAAGAAAAAACAAAGTTCTGATACACAAATCTGTTTTCAGTTTTTGGACTTTTTCCTCTAATCTTTGATTTTTGGTCAGGGATCACCCAAGGTTCTGTTTTGGGTCCACTTTTCTTTACTATCTATGTTAACAACCTGGGTCACAATGTTCTTAATGTACAGTTTCATTTTTATGCCAACGATGCTGTCATCTACTGCTGTGGTGACACCCTTGCTCAATCACTTGAGTATTCTACCTTTGGTATTGTAGAGTCACAGTTGTTTGATCTGCAACTTGTGTTGAATGCTACAAAAAACACATTGATGTTGTTTTCTAATCCCATGAAGACTGTAGCTTATCTTCCTAACATTGTTATCTTGCAGGGCGGTCAGATTGAATTAGTGTCACATTACAAGTATCTAGGTATTTTAATTGATGATCGTTTCATTTTTAAATTCCACATTGAAAACTTAGTAAAGAAACTGAAGCTCAGCTAGGTTTTTATTTCAGAAACAAATCCTGCTTTTCCTATGTTGCCAGGAAAAAAATGATTGAGGCTATGTTCTTTCCCTTGCTTGACTATGATGATCTGCTGTACATGCATGCCCCTGCCCAATGCTGGCATTGGCTGGATACTGTGTACCACAGCGCTTTGAGGTTTGTTACAGGCTGCAAAGCCTGCACTCACAATCGCACCCTATATGCCAGAGTTTAGTGGCCTTTGTTGGCCTTGCGCAGACTCACTCACTGGTACTTATTTATTTATATGTCCAACCTTGGTCTGCTCCTTTCTTACCTTTGTGGGTATAGCTCACTCAAAACTAGTAATTAGAATTTGTGCTCAAATGACACTCTCTTACTGTCCGTCCCTAAGTTTCGCATTGAATTTGGCAAACAGGCCTTTATGTTCTCTGCCCCTGCACCTTTTTAGGCATATTAGCCCTCTTTTTAGGCATATGATTCAGTGAGTTACTACTGTATGTTTTGTTTTATGTGGTTTTAATTGTTTTCTTGTTGTTGATGTTGTTTGAAACACTGTATTGCTGCTATCTTAGCCAGGGTTCCCTTGAAAAAGAGATCTTGTATTCTCAATGGGATTCACCTGGTTAAATAAAGGTTTAATAATAATTAATAAATAAAAAAATAGTGGATCATTTGAACATTTATTGAAATGATACCATATGAGATGTTTAGAGAGAAAAATCACTATTTGGTGGAGCTGTTAACAACTCATAGACATCTGAAATGTGACCCCGACTACACACTGCTTTTTGTAAGACATCAAAAGCCAAAAAGGTTGGAAACCACTGGTTTATCTTTAACAATGCGTTGTATTTTAAAAGCTTGTTATATTATCCATTGTGTCAAATCTTCATCTGAAAAGTAACTAAAGCTGTCAAATAAATGTATTGGAGTAGAAAGTACAATATTTCCCTCTAAAGTGGAGTGGAGTGGAAGTGTAAAGTAGCATCAAATGGAAATACTCAAGTAAAGTACAAGTACCTCAAAATTGTAAAGAAATTTACAGTTTATAGATGAATGAAATTTGGTAGGCAGATGTAACATCTCAAGACTTTTTACCATTTACAGGTGTTGTACATCAACAAACTCCTCCTAGAGAATACACCGAACGACTTCAAACTTGGTCCATGACATCTAAAGCCTTTGCAATGCTAAATTGTGAAGCTTTCCCAAATTTCACGTTTGATAAGTCCCGGTCTGAAGACATGTACATGCCAATATTGAATCATAGTAATACGGCCACCTACTGGCAACAGGAAGTTTTAGGCCCCATACTTTCACAAACCACTCCTAGCAGGTTAACCAGATTCACCTAAAATTTGGTCAGCTAAGTTGTAAGACCTTGATGATGCTAAATAGAGAGGCATTTGAGTTTTCATCAAACGCTGTTGGCATGGCAATGCATTATTCACCATGAAACCGGAAGCTGTTTTTGAGGTGCTAGGGTTGCTCAAAAACAACATGAAACTTGGCACACACATCAGAACCCATGAACATCGTAGGAATAGACAGCTATTGAGTTCATGCATGTTTAGCAGGCTCCATAGCGCCCCCTAATGTGTGGCAGGCCATAGTCAGGATAAAGTTGCTCCGATATTCCTGGAATTTGGTACACACATTGCTCTCATCATTTTGGACATATTTTCATTAGCTCCACCCAACAGGAAGTCAGCCATGTTGAATTTTGTGCCTTTTCCCTGTATTTTATGCAAACAGTTTTGAACTCCCTAGAGGGTTTGTCGGATTCATTTGAAATTTGGTTGGTATAATCCTCAGGCTAATGTGTTGAATTGCAAAGGAATAGTCAATACCTCAAATAATGATGTCATAGGTGATGTGAGAACAAGCCATTTTATGCACTTTACATATATGGAACTTTTTGAAAATCCTCAGAGAGGATTCAACAGGTCCACCACAAATTTCGTCAGCAAAATCTCAAGACCTTCACAATACGAAATTGCAAAGCTTTTGAGTTTTTGGGAACCCTGTTGCTGTGGCAATGTGGAAAATATACATGTTTTGCCATGAAAGAGGAGGCTGTTGTAACTTGACTTTACCTTGGCTAAGGTCACCTGTAACAACAAAAGCCATCAGATAAAGGTGAATGACAGGAACAAGAATGAATAAAAACACCATGATCCATCCTCAAACATACTGTCAGTCGCCTGCCTCAGCAAGAGAGAGACCCCACTGCTGGCCAGTGGTACCAAAAGAAAATAAATAGAAGACATATTCACTCGAAAACTCTTTAGTCTACGTTCAAAAATTAACATGTATTCATATAGACAGCAATCTGCCAAATCATAACCACACTGAAATACATCTATATTCAACCAAAAAACAAGGGAAATTGTCAGAAATAAAGCCCACTGAAAGCTTTCCTGCTGCATCTCTATGACTGGTTCCTGTAGAATATACTGTAGTACGTTCTATAGAGAGCTACACATCTGACTGTATTTACACAATATACACATTTCTGACACTATCAACCATTAAAAAACTACATATACACAATAAAAAAGTGATTCCACTTCACAGACGGCCATAAAAAGATCATTATGTGCTGTCTGTTGTTAGTGTTTTTATCTCAGTGTGTCTGACTGACACATGAGTTGTTGTGTTTGTGTCTGCTGGAAGGATTTGCTTTTGTGTGTAAAATGAGCTGCTGTGTCCAGCAGAGTTTTCAAGATATGGTCTCAGTATTGAACCATGCAGGTAACCAATCATAAAAAACTGTAGTTTATTTATGGACACAGTTTTTGTATCAGAATTTTGGTTTGAACCCAACAGCTTTAAGCCCAAACATGTATTAAACCCACATTCTTTCTATCCAGACATCTAATATAATTGAATTATGTTTGTTAATTGTTCTATTTTTACAGTTTAAAAGTCACATTTGTTTTGCATGATTACTTTTTTACTTACAACCCTGACATTTAAAAAGAAATCATTTGATGAATTTAATGTATTGACTTATTCATGACAAGTGATTTAACAGTAATGGGATATGGAAAGGAGGATTTTCACAGGAATGAGAGCATTTCACCAACACTGAGAAATTCTCCTCTTCTTTTCCATAAACTGAGTTGTACTAAAGTTTGATTTTGTGAATCATTCCACGCATGCTGTCTATGAAAGAATTCCCACCTTTCTCATCTGTATGTCTTCAGCGCCTGTGCACATGGGATTTGTTGTTATGTTTGAGAAATGTCTCAGTCAGTGTAATCTACGTGAGCAACAGAGATGAGTTTTTATAAAAGGGAAATCAAGAAGAAGGATCTGCAGGTTGACTCTGCAGTGACAGAGACAGATGGAGACAGAATGGCACAGAATGTGTAAATTGATTTGAAGGTCAAATGATTGTGAATAATTTAAGGATAAGGAGGGTGAGAACAATGTTCACTGTGTAGTCGGTTAGAAGACTAGCAAACAGAAAGAGAGAAAAGGTGAGTAGATGAAAAAGGAATGATGGACAAAGAAAAGCTTTAGACCACAGTGGTTGAAAGAAAGAAAATGAGTTAGAGCTCTGTGAGTCTGGAGCATGTTGTAATGCTTAATCCTGCCCTCTTTGTTTCTCTCTCTCTCTCACACTCACACGCACACACACACACTCATATGCATATTAATATCCACAAGTACACAAACACTCACATTCACACTGCCACTATTCAGTGCTGGCCCTGGGGATCAGTGTGTGGAAGTATTTGGAGATGGAGGGTGGCCAATGCTGCAATCGATTTCACACTTCCCTCCCTTTCGCCTAATTCACCTCTTGTTCTTCATCTCACACCACTCTCTCTCTCTTCCTCCTGTTGTTTGACTAACAAGCAGAATGTGAGGGCCCACTCACTGAAAGGATTGAATTAGTGGATGTGAGCTGATGAAGTAACGCTCTGTTGTTGCCAGAGGCTGCTGTTTGGTGGACAGTAGCTGTGGCTGTGTCCTTGCATCAGATATTACTGCCACTAAAACCTCCAGCTCTACATACCTTTGCTTCAAGTGAGCTGTGATGGATTAAAAACTGCTTATAATCCAGCATGATAAATGGATACAGTTTCACTGTAATATTACAGCAATTCTCCAAAGTTTTGCTGTCATGCCATCCATTGGAAGCCAAAAATACCCAAACCAAACTAACTTTTAATAACCATTAACAATCATGGGGAAAGTTGCTTAAAGGCATACTATGCAGGATTTTCCTAAAAACAATGTATAGACTCATACAATCACATCATGTATGACCCAGTAGAAGTGTTTGTCTGTATGTATCTATAGAGACTCTGCCTGTATTTTCTTATTTTGCTCTCTCTCACTCTCTCTCTCTCTCTCTCACTCGGGGAGGAGGGGCCAACTTTGAATGCTGCGTTTTCAAACACCAACCGACAAATCCTGCATAGTATGCCTTTGTAATGATGCTGACTTTCATGAAAATTACATTATTTAAATATGAAATGTGAATTTCTTTTCTCTCGTCATGAGTTACTGTCATGAAAATGAAATCTGCAAGTTAAACTTTGCCTAACTGCCATAGACAGTAAACCTGAGAGCATATTTCATATTTGACTGACATTTTTAGAGTATGGAAATCTATTGCTACCTATATTAAGATGAAGTTATTTAATCCAATTAAAAAGTTGCTTTCCATTTGTGTGTGCATAATACACAATTACTGCCAAAGGGAAAATGAAAATGACCATAAAAAGGGACATTTCCATCATTCAGATTCAAAAGTAATTTATTTCAGGTTAAGATTGCATATTGTCTGCCAATTTGAAAATGACAAGTCACTTCACATTCAATTACCATTATGGCAGTGTTGTACTTTTTAGTACACTGACAATGATTTGTCATTTGAGAAACTGGGTCTTTTGAGTGTCTTTGTAGTCTCAATGTGATAACCATACAAATGGAGATAATGACGTACACTTTCAGTCTCTGCTTGAAGACATTCATGGTGTTGCACACAAAAAATGATGAAAGTATTTGTTTGAAGAATAAAAAATGAGAGAAGACATTCAAACCCTGCTTACCTTCAGACCTGCACACACATGGCCAATTACTTGCCATTCAGGCAACCACTTCATTGAAGGTATACTAAGTCCTAATTCTACTACGGTAGTATATTATACAGCGGATAAAATGACTGTCCAATGTTGTAAAATCCTGTCTTAGTATTTACTGTAGTTACACTGTATATAGAGTTTTATTGTTTTGGCATCTGATAAGCCTTCAAACTCAAACTGGAAGGAATACCTGGATCATATTTCGTTCACATCATTGTAGACCACTGCATTTTTTAAAGTTTATCATCAGGACTTTTAAATCAGGAAGAAAAGAGGTACAGACAATTCTCACTCCACACAAAGACAGAAACAGGGTTATGTGGATTTCTTAGAAATAAAGAGAAATAAAAAACTACAATTCTGAGAGAAAGTACAACAGCACGACTCCCACATGGAAATCAGTGTGCTTCCACCTCATCTTTTAGCATATGCATGTTGAAAATCAACACTTCAGGAAATATTTATCTGTATATGAAGAGGAAGCTCCAGGTGTCTTTCACTTCCTAGGAATGATTCATTGTTGCCAACTGGGTTCTGTTCTTCAATGATTGCAGGTCTCCTAAGATACAAAATCCTTGCATTTACTAAGACTTACTATTCATGGAACATAACCAGAATAGAACACAGCATGGCATTCTGACAAAAAGTTGAGGCCATGTAGATGATTATTACAGTTGGCGCCAAGGAAATGAAGTGGTAACTACAACATGAAGGCAGTCCTGTATGAAGACCACACAGGGCTTTAATAAAATAGTTTTTTTTTCAAATATATATTAAAATATATCAATATTGCCAGGAGCTGTAGTGTGAATGTGATAGACAGCACATTATCACTCTGCCCCCTAACTCTTAATGAAATTTCTCCCTCTCCCCTCCTCTCCTCTCAGGACTTCTCCCTTCAGGTGGAACACTGGTACAAAGGAGCGAATGCTGATCAAAGTGACAGACAGAGAGCCCAGCTTCTTGGCCCACCAGGGAAATGGTTACTCCCCCTGTGACCCCCTCACTCCTGGAGCTCCCTCTGGAGGAGGCACCACCTCACGAACCCGCCGCTCCTCTGGAGGCAACCCGCCCTCCGAACCCGACGGCTCCCCTGTTCTCTACACCGACCGCCGTCAGTCTCCCTTCCTGAAGCGGGCAGAGCTGGGCGGCACTGGCACCCAACGCCGTTCCTCAGCCGACTCCCAGCCTCCCTCGCCCCGCTATGCCTATGAGCCTCCACTGTACGAGGAGCCGCCGTCGGAGTACCAGCCCCCACCCATCTATGAGGAACCCCCCACTGACATGCACCTCTCTGACTCCTCCTCCTTCTATGGAACTGGCAAGTCACCCGCTCGCAAGTCTTCAGCCCCCCTCTATCACTCCCCCAAGCAGGGCCAGTCGCCCTACGGCCAGCTGGTTCTGACCCGGCAGAAGTGTCCAGAAAAGACCCAGAGTCTGGAGTACAGTCCTGTGGGGAAAGAGTATGTCAAACAGCTGGTGTACGTGGAGCAGTCGTCTTCCAGCCCTCGCTTTAAGACCGCTGACCGTCTGCTGCGTTACGGCACTACAGGGGGCTATGGGGGCTCATATGGAGGTTCCTATACTCTGCAGCACAGCCAGTCCCTGATCAGGGACCCCCGCCTACTGCTGGACTACAGTGGAGAGGGTGGAGAGGGAGGCCAGAGGTTGCTTTATGAGGACTCCATATCCTGGACGTCCAGCCAAACCCACTCCCTCTCCTCCTCCTCCACTGGGGCTTTCTCTCCTGGTGGCAACCGCAAACGCAAGAGCCGCAAGCCGTCCCTCCCCCAGGAGCTGGCTCGCTGCGGGGGACAAGAGGGGGAGCTGGCAGGTACAGCATCAGAGGCGATGTTGGCACAAGCCAGGTTGGCATGGGAGGCCCAGCAGGTGATGAAACAGAGGAGCAGCTGGGACTCAGGGCAGGGCGGGGGGGGCAGCGCAGGGCAGCGGCTCCAAGGATGGCTATGAGAGCGACGGGGCAGTGCCTCTGCCCTTACCTGGACCAGTGGTGAGGGCGTTCAGTGAGGACGAGGCACTGGCGCAGAGCGACGGGCACCACTGGAAACGCAGCACCTTCGATCGGCTGGGCTTCCCTCAGGCCCTGCTGGAGAAAAGCCTCTCAGTCCAGACCAACCTGGCCTCCCCAGAGCCTTACCTTCACCCCTCACAGGTACTGCTGCATGCTGGGAATCTGCGTCCACATAACTCACTCTGAAAATGTTGTTTTTGCTGACCTCCAGTGGTTTAACTTCTTACCTTGCTGCAGTGATGTACAAGGGTACTCAACTATATGTTGGGTGTGGTTACAGGTGCAACAAAGCACACACACACTACACCCAACAGTGAAACCAGAGAGGGCAGTAACACATTGTTTTCAGCCTGCTGTTAAGTTACTCTATCAGGATAACTACAACAGGGCAATATTTTTAAACACACATGAACATACTGTACCTATTAACAGCCATCAGTTGATTATGAAGCTGTCTGGCTAATCAGTTGGTTAGATGTGTCTTTTATTAAAAGTACGCTCTTCTTAGCAAACATGTGACATTATATAAAACCCATACAACAGATTATACAATATTATGATGTATTAGCATTTACAAACTATTAAAGGGATTTTAGGGATATTAAACACTCAGCTGCTAGTTTATTAGGTACACCCAGCTAAAACGAATGCAGTATAATACAGCAGCCCTGCAATAACATCAAACCATTAGGGTGATCACCTTTTGTTCAACTTGTTTTCTAAAGGCGTTCATTAGACTTCATGGTCAATGGAGGGTGTAGTTTGTGCTGCTGTCAAATTATATTCCTTTATAATGACAGATATTTCTAATCTTATGTCCACCTCATTATCAATATCTTAGTGTATAACCAGTGCAATAATATAATTTAAAAGCAGCACAACTCCAGCCTCAAAAATAACTGTTAAGTTGATTCAACACTTCTGTAAAACAGTTTTAAGATAAACTCAACGTTAGACCCTTGATGAAGGTGGGATTTATTGCAAGGCTGTTGTATTAGACCCATCAGTTTTTGCTAGGTGTACCTAATAAACTGGCAACTGAGTGTATGTTAAATATCATGGTATTAAGATTATTGATTAAAATAGTTCAAAACAACTTTTACTCACACACACACACACACACACACACACACACACACACACACAAAAGAGTGAGGCCTGATATCATCCTGTGTCACAGCTCCACCCTGCTGGAAAGCCCTGGATGTTCCATGTAACACTGCTGAGCCTTAGATTGGCTTACATAATAGTCACACTGCTGTCTGGTACACCAAGAAACACTGTCACTGCACCTACAGTAGCATCACACTCTCAAAACACACACACACACACACACCTAGAATAGCAAAACAAAAGATGCACAAGTGTGGTTATTGCCCCTGCATTAACTGTGTTATAATAATACACCATTACATTATCCAGGTCACATCAGGTAAGAGAGCAAAAAGCTACATTTTTCTCTGGAGAATGTAGTTTAGTGTGTGGGCAGTATGAAGACATCATGAGATAATACATCAATTACTGATAATAAATTATTTTTAAGTAAAATTATCTTCATGTCAGAGAGAAGCAACTCACATTTTTTGTCCAACATTCACTGCAGGCTTTCCTGAAAGTTCATTCTTGACATCAGCTGACAAAACATCACCTCAACATCCATTTAGTAGTTACCAGTAGTTACTGTTACCACTGGCAAGATGTTCATACTTCCATTTTTCTTAAGTTGTCCAGTAAAAATGGACATTGGAACATCTACATTCCCATAGCAAACCGAATGGCTACTAAATGGATGTTGAGGTGAGAATGTTTTGTCAACTGCCTACATGTCATTGTTTATTGAAAAGTAGCATTGCTAACAAAACTGTGCTAATCTTGGTGATATCTTGGTGCATTTCCTGTAACAGTTTCATAATAAAAGCCTCCTGCCGGTTAGCTGGTGTAAAACCTTTAATGTGAAGCAGCGGGAAATGTTCCGTTTGCATCAGTTTACAGTAAAATAAGGCTGATATAGGCTGAGTACGAACAGCTACTACAAGTTAGTGAACCTAAACCTCCAAACCAGATTGAGTTAGAAGATACAAGTATTGAGAGCTGAACACAGGGTTTAGTACGAGGCACAGCTTGGAGGAGACACAATCAGGGACAGTTCTAGAAAAGTTTGAATGGAGGGGTCAGAGTGGGGATCTTACTCAAAGAAAGTGCGCACATTCTGAAAACTAGTAAAAAGGTATTACACTCAAATTTAAAGCTTTGCTTCTAGGAACTAATAAATTGTACATTATTAATTAATAGTTTGTTCAGTGTAAAAAATACACTCTTTTTTCATTCATTTTCTTTCATTTATAGTGGTGCAAAGCAAAACAGATAAACTCAGAATCTGTGTGTAGTATCTTACTAGTCTGGCAGGTAAAACAGCACTGAAGGGAAAGGATTGTTATATTCTGGTACTGTGTCAGAGGATTAAAACAATTAATGAAGTTATCGCGCTGTGCTGTCTGTACATAAATGCACGCTTCACCTAAATTAAAATGAAACACTAAAGGTCAAAGTTGCTGATCTGGGAAATGAGAGAAATATGAATTCAGTCAGTTCCCCTGGTACTAGATGTTATACATTCATTTTATACTCACAAGCCAAGTACCTACCTCCTTCTGACTCTGGACACAATCGTACCACCAAAAACATGAAATGATGCTGGATTAGATTACTGGCACCTTTTTATTCCAATTCAAGCTGTGTACATGGTAATAGCATACGTCTTTTGTTTTAGGCTAACTCACAGTGCTCTCAGACCAGGACTTAGCAGCACATCACACATTTCAAGTGTTTCTTTGAAGAACTATCCAAAGAAACCTGTATTTATTTACAAACAGATGAACGGTCACCTTGTGTCATGTGCCAGATATGAAATGAACACATAAGCACTGGCTGGTGTGATATGTGCCTTTATCTGAGCCCTCAGAGGCCCTGAGGAGATAAGAGGGCAAGCACTTAGACAAGAGGAAAATAGGCTGTTGCTCCCCTCACTGTCTTTCTCTGCTCCCACTCTGTCTTTCTCTTTCTCTTTAAATTCAGCAATGCTTCAGTTTGAAGCAGGGAGCTGCTGAGCAGAATCCACCTTTGGTAGAGAAGAAGAACAGCAGTGGAGAGTGAGAAAAGAATAACATGAACAGGGATGTAGAAGAGAGGTTATTTAGCCACAGAGGACTGAGGATAGCAAAATAGATATCTTGTAACATTACATACAGCATTACACGAGCTACATGTCAAAAACCATAAGCAAGGCTGTGCTGGGAAAAATATGACTTCTTTATTCTAAATAAATCTCACTGACAACAGACAGACATGAGTGCAGCACAAACATATCAAGAGAGCAACATTGTATTTGTTAAAGGAATAGTCCAACATGTTGGTTAATACAGGTATGCTCATTTGCTTTCTTGCCCAAAGTGAAATGATTTCAGTCTCATGTGTGTGTTAAGCACAGAGCTAAAGTCAAGCTGTGGTTAGCCTAGCTCAGCATAAAGACTAGAAGCAGGGTGAACAGCTAGCCTGCCCCTGTCCAAAGTTTGACAAGACTAAGAGTCTACAGCCATACTAGCAGCTCTGTGAGGCTGTACTTAAACACAGTGGTGTTTTGAGCTGTCAGCATAACATGTTGACAATGACAGTGCTAACATGCGGATACAAAGCAGGCCATTTTAGCGTGTTAGCATGCTATCATTTGCTAAAAAGCACTAAACACGAGGTACAGCTGAAGCTGATGGGAATGTCTTTAGTTTTGCAGGTATTTGGTCAGAAACCTGGTACTGAATACATTAAAACTTTGCCTGATGGTGCTGCTAGATGAAAAGTTTAGACATCACCAAAATTATTAAAGTCAGTCTCAGCAAGATATGAATGTCACATTTCCATCCAATAGTGTTTGAGACATTTCACAAAAACACTAATGTGATCCTCCTGGTGGTGCTAGAGGAGATCACCAAACTCACTAGGCTTTATCCTCCAGGGACCATCAATCTGTGTAATAGTTGTTGAGATACTGGCCCAAGTGGTGAACCAACCACTAGAGCCATGGTAGCAGCATGAACATGAAAATTCCACAATACAAAAGTGCTGTGCAGAATGAACAGCATACTGTACTGTCCATATTTCTAGTTTTGGAGCCTTGCCAGTAGTCGGGATAAAAATAAACTTCGTTGTGTTTCCAAAAATGATCATTATATATTATTTTTTGGGCGCTGTTTTCTGTCTTTACTGAAGAGGGACGTGAAGTTCCACTATCTGCTGTTGTTTGTTCTGAAAGCTTCAGTTCTCTGTCCCCTTAATGTTTTATACAGTAAAGCACAACCCTGGGTTAGGGTTAACCCTACGCCCTGAGGCTGCTTAATGATAACTGAATGCACCTCCCATTCACTTGGCATCATAAGTGATGCACTCTCAATTTCTGGACCGTTTCTCTGTCTCAGGCCATCACAGTGCTGAATATTGTCTCCTTCCTGCTGTAGACAGTAACATTAGTTATAACTGTTTTTGCATGTGTTTGCGGGCTGTCAGGAGATATTTTACATCTATAAACTATAGTGAGACTGGTGTGACAGTGGGTTGTACTGCAGGAAGCTGAATTTTTTTTTTTGTGGATTTTCAGTCAGCACCATCAGACCTGTAAACACTGTCACTACTGCAGCTACAGTAGCTAGGAAGCTCATTTACTTACTATGGACACCTGAAGATGTTAAATTCATCTTTAATTGGTCAATCACTTATCTGGCAGCAGGGAAGAATTGACAGAAATGTGATATAAATGTCAATAAATTAATTTACTTAATAAATAATTGTAGACCTTATTGTCCCTACTGGTTTCTGTCAATCTTTGGCTGTTATTACTGTGAAACAGGTATTAAATTACATTCTATGTGGTATTAAAAAGGTCTTAAAAAGTTTAACGTGAATCCTGCAGAATCCCTGTAAATAGTACCACTCACATGCCAAGTAATGGCAGCCTAACCTATCCTATCCTACACCATAAAAGGTTCTCATAACCATGATGTTCATGTCTTGAATAACTTTCCCTGCATCATGTTTTTGTTGATCCACAGCTGTTATTTCATAGATTGAGGAATAAATGGTCTCTTTGTTGCACTGAAATAACTTTGTGGATATTGACGTATTAACACGTCAGTATTAATCCCAGTCAGCTCCGTCTGAGTACCAGAGAAACTTTCAACTGTTGTTGTGCAGCAGCAGAGATGAAAGACATTTTCCATTTCCTCTCCTCATCATTGTCTGTCTTCCTCTGTCTGTCAGTCGGAGGACCTCGGAGCCTGTGCCCAGTTTGAGACCAGTCGAAATGCCAGGAATATGATGCCAAGCGCCAGTTGTGGCATTTTCCCAGAATTCACCCTGAGAAAGCCCTCCTCAGAGACCGACATAGAGAACTGGGCGTCGAAGCACTTCAACAAACACACACAGGTACTGATTTCCATGACATCATGCACATCATGATTCCAGCTCCCTGTCTCTGTTGTGTTGGTATTTTCATTCATTCATTCGTTTTCTTAAATACTAATGCATAATTGTCCTGTAGTAAAAGCCATGGTCATTTCAACTTTTTCTTTCTTTATTGATATTTAACACTTCAGCATACTGTATGTCACATACTGTATATTAATTAATTCCCACATAGTTCTGTCAGACATAAGAACAATCAGTTAAATTAAGCACTGTGTCGGATTAAAATCTTAATGTCTTGTTTTACATAGTGTTACACTGCTGGTGTTAAATATATTGTTTCAGTGATCAGCTGATCACTAATCAGGTTTAGCTACTCAAAAAACAGGCATGAGTTAAGCTTGAAGGCTCAATCTCGACCTTGGAAACAGCAGCTTGACAAAACAGTTCTTAACACAAGTCCTCAGTTGCCATAGAGATGGTACATGAGATGGTGTATGAGATACAATTATCTCCATGACAACTGAAGAAGGCCAACATGTGGTTGAAGGAAACAAAGTATGTAAGACCTGTTTGAGTTTATCTGTAATTTTCACTTCTCTGAAACATTTCTGTACCTTTGGCCACTTCCAAAACATGCATACATGTATACTCATTTCTGTAATACATTTAATATTAGAAATATAGAAGAATTATAAATTGCATCTCCTTATTAGTATTACAGCTCTGAACAGTGATTATGCTGTTTAGCTGTTTGATGTGTTTGAAGTTTGAAGTTGATATGCTTGTAAATAAACCCCCCCCCCCCCCAAAAAAAAAGGGTAGTGAATGTTTTTCCCACAGTGGATTACCATCTATTTTCTTCTCTATAATGTCCTGTATTGATCTGCCATTGTCATCTATGATCTGTGATTTTAATTTTTATCAGGGCAGAGTTTTTACCTTACATTGTTTCTTTCATCAGTGTCTTGTCACACTTTCAAAGCATTTCCCATACTACAACATTCAGGGTTAAAACATTTGTTGTCTTTGGCAGACTATGGATTTGAAGTGTTTTAATGCAGCTTGTCAGCCTCCTGTACAGTAGAATTTATCTCTCCATCTCTTCTTTTTTTGTTGTCTCAGGGTCTGTTTAGAAGAAAGGTCTCCATTGCCAACATGCTGGCCTGGAGCAGTGAGCCCATCAAGAAGCCCATGATTGTGACCTCAGATCGCACTGTTAAGAAGGAGGCAGTGGATATCTTTAAGCTCATCCAGACCTACATGGGAGACCGTCGCTCCAAGGTCGACCCCCTCTGTGTGGCTCTGGAGGTCTGTAAATAACCACCGCTGTGTTCCCTGCTCAAACTCATTCACCCATGCACACAAGATTTTACTCTCACTATCTAACGTGTCCCTCTATAGTGATTTTACTTGGCCTTCATGTCCTTGCTGTGAACCTGGGACATTATTTTCAGGCATAGTTACAGTAGGCGAGAGTAGTCGAGATGAATTGTGATATGGAATGTGTATAGAAGTTTATAGTAGTGTCTGCAGATGACTCTCCTCCTCTCTGCAGTACTGCTGCTGTGTGCAGGAGACTTCACGCTGTGAGCTGTGTGTCCTTGTTCACAGTGTGACTGCAGGAGTGCAGACTTTTAAAACACCTGGGCATTTTCAGGCTTCCTTCTGGTTTTAATGTCCAAGAAAAACTAGTGGAAGCTGCTTGGGTAAAAGAGAAAGTGGAAAAAATATTTAACTCATCAGATTTTGATGAAACGTCAGCATGTGACAGCAGACAGTTGGCGCTTAGCTGCTGCGGACTTGGAAAAATGATAAATAAGCATTAGATTAGCATTTCTAATGCTGCAATGAATGATATAAGAAATACATCAAATCTGTTTAAAATCTAAGGTCCTGTCATTGATCATTTTTAAATGTGTGTGCACAACTTGGTCTATGTGACTTTATCATCCATCAGTAATGCACATAACATGATTTATGGACATATTCAGGACATTTTTATGTATCGTAGCTTATGGACTTCTGTTTTGTGCACCTATGTGTAATTATTGTGCGTGGATTCTGTGTCAGATCAACAATTCTCCGCATCTGGTCCATGCAATGTTACTACTGGAGCGCACTTCCTGACTGTGCATTCAGCAGCCTCTCTCATCATTTCTGCATTAAATCTGAGTATCTCCTCTGTCTGTCAGACTTAACTGCCGATCTCACACTTTTGTGAAGGTCCTGACAGTTTTTTGACTGATGTATCACTTTGAAAACACTCATTTGGCCATGGAATAAGCTTACCTTTGAACTCTACATATATATAGCTAAAATACAGTATATAATTAAACTATATAATTATACTATCATCGCCACTTCATGTAGTGTATAACTGTATACAGTACATGGGACTGAACTGTATGAATTTTCATTCATAAAGATCAACTGAAGAAGGACAGCTGTACTCCTCAGTTGAGCTGGCTCTCTGTCTCTCTGTCAGGTGGTGGTGCGTGGTTGGAGCAACCAGGGTTTGCGTGACGAGCTCTACATCCAGCTATGTCGTCAAACCACTGAGAACTTCCGCTACGACAGCCTGGAGCGAGGCTGGGAGCTCATGGCTATCTGCCTGGCCTTCTTCCCCCCCACGCCCCGCTTCCACACCTACCTGGAGGGCTACATCTACCGACACATGGACCCCCTCAACGACACCAAGGGTGAGGGGGCAACACACCCACTCACACAATCACTGCCAGTTATACAGCAACATTTTCATTATGTATTACAGGAACTACATATACATATACTCCTGTGGTTTCTCGCTCCAAGCTCCTCCTGAAGCCTCCTCTGTCCTTGTCTCCTCTGAGACACGTTTAAGGCATTAAAACATCCTGGATAATGGTCGATTTCAATCAGTCTCTGCGTCAGGAGCTGGAGGACGGAGGAGTGAGGACAGGAGGAGGCATAGTGGCATCTGTAGTTAACGCCATGACTGCTCAAACAGGGCCTTGAAGAGTCTCAGTAACTCTCATTACAGACAACCTTTTATAATTTGCAGAGGATATCTTTCCACCACGTCTCATGGCCTTCCTCAGCAGATGGAGTTTGTCCATTTGTGTCTTTTTTCTGTCAAATTACTAATTCCATGGTCAAGAATGAACTTTCACAACTGATATTTGGTGGTTTTGGCTTTTTCATCAGTTCAGTCTAGTCCTCTTTTTATATGAAAATGTTGCTGTTTGACTACAGCTGGTCAGTGTCTTTGACATTATTCTCATGGTCACACAATCTCAGTGCAGATCTAATAACTTTTCCTGTTAAAGGATAGGTTCAGAATTTTTCAAGCGTGTCTTAAAACATGTGTCAGGTGTCTATATGAACAGTGAAAGAGGTTTTCCTCGCTGTAATCATTCCTCCTGTTCATACTGACTATTAAAAGATTCCCTTCAAATGTGCTTTCATAGTAAGTGATGGGTGGTGTCCACACAGTCATTCAGTGCAAAAATGCATTTAAAAGTTGATGTGAAGCTTATATGAGGCTTCAGCAGTCTGAGTTAGTCATATCAAGTGGATATCTGCCACATTTACAGTCTCTTTAGCATCAAATTCCCTCTTTGTGTTTCCTCAGACAGTGTTTCCCTGTTGAGCTGTGGTGGAAGTATAGTAACAAAAAGAGGGACTTTGGCACTAAAAAGACTGTAACGTTGAAAGATATCTACTTGATTTGACTCATTTGTATACTGAAGCTTCATATTAGCTTCAGATAAACTTTTAAATACATTTTTGCACAGAAGGAGGACTGTGGATTTTGTCCCCTATCACTAACATTGTAAGTGTATTATGAATAGATCTTCTAATGGTCAGTATGAACAGGAGGAATGATTACAGCAAGAAAAATCAGTGTCAATGTTCATTTGGGCTCCTGACTGTTGTTTTAAGACAGACTTGAAAACTTGAACTTGAACTAATCCTTTAAAAATACATTTTTAGGGGAACAACTGAATGCCATTTCTTTTTTGGCATTACTTTTGCCACACCACAAGCTCATCAATACAATCAAACAGATGTAGCACTTTGAAGACATTAATAAGGGAAACGATGGTTGAGGTTTTTATAATGGGGGGTATTGATCTGAAGCACACTGAGGATCGATGCCCCCCAACTGCAGGATGAAATGTCAGACAAGAGGGAAACTGATACAGATCAAAAATCTAGCAAATATCTTCAGACCAGTTACTGCTCTTCTTCTAAGCAGAAAATCAATGAACTGCATCAAACCCAAACCCCATGTAGAATATCAGGTGCTATAAAGCTGTGTAATGACAAACATGGAGACCAACATGTTGGCTACAACTACAACTTCCCACAACGATCATCCATGAGCAGGAGACACAGTCAGAGACATTCCCATCAAGTATCTTTCATAAAGATTGCATTTAAAAGGTGTTCCTGCTTTGTGCCAGGCAGAATATAGCTGTACTGGTGCTCTGCTTCCCCCTGCAGGTGAACAGGATGAACACATTACTCTGGTCATCTCCCACAGGTGGCTCAGTGCTGATGTAGGACAAATGTTTATAGTCTGTCCTTGATGCGCAATGAAGGAGCTAATCAGAAAGAATCAGAAATTACATCAGCTAACTTTGTGCTTCTGTGCTCAGCTAAGTTCAAATACACAATAAGATGTTATGATCTTAAATGAACTACAGATGTAAGGGTTATGTAAGTATTAGTTGAAAACGCTGTCTGGCCTTCAGTATTGTGAGCTAGATCATGTCTAATGATACACAGAAACAGCACAAAAGAATTCTTAACAAACAATTTATATCAGAAATATTACTGAAGTACCGAAGTTTCATTTTTTACATTTTAATGAGATTTAAAAATCAGAGCAAAATATCAAATTGCTAGTTTTTTCCTAAATAACCTTAACTCAAATTCCACTTACTGTACTACCAGCTTCTAAAGGGTTGTCACCTGAGCCAGCTCTGTTTGCTCATGCAGGCTGTGAGATGGGGTTGAAGGCTTTGAAAAAATCTAGTAAATTGGCCTTGTGTTAAGATTATTTTGTCAGTACTGTTCCCAAGGTCAAGAATGTACCTTCATGCTCATAAAAATGTTATTTTCACGATAAGGTTAAAGCAGGGATGTGCAGAGGATGTTACAGGGGCAGGGACCCAAATTCATAAAAGGCAATTTTTACAAATAATTAAATAAATATATACCTCGAATGACTACTTTTGTGACACTGTTAAAGGGATATTACAATGTATGTATTTAACACAAACCCATGACTGAGGTTGGTTCAAACACTGCCATATCATATCATAACACTGAGGCTTGGAAGACATCATGCATTTAACCTCTTCCACTTCCCGAGGACACCGGTGTCCGCGGGTGACATTACTGTCTTTCAGAAGCTGTAGCGGGGTCAGTTTAAAAGTTACAGTGAAGATACTGTAATCATATGAAACTAGACCACCTAAGGCACCCATTGGTACCGCGTCATAACGCTCGAAAGTTACACTAAATTTTGGCGAGGGAAAAACTAGCATAGCCATTTTCAAAGGGGTCCCTTGACCTCTCACCTTAAGATATCTGAATGAAAATGGGTTCTATGGGTACCCATGAGTCTCCCCTTTATAGACATGCTCAGATTTATGCTAATCCCATGCAGTTTTGGGCAAAAACCATGCAGTTTTTTGCATGCAGTATAAATGTGTTATCTTCGCCTATTCTAAAAATGGTGTATTTGAATATTTCTGCATACTGGGCTAAACAGTCTTGGAATTGCATAAATTGGGTATGACTGGAAAGCTGAGACTCTTGTGGATTCAATGACTCCAATTGTATTCATATGTGATGATGTTAGTCCCCATAGTAGCCATTTCATTGTAGTGAGACCAATTTTTGAAACTTGACCTTACTCTATAAAATGACCTATTGTGACCTCTAGGATAATCACAGCCTCAAACTTACAGCCACAAACTAGAGACAGAAGGCATATAGAGGATGTATAACCTTCCTAGGTATATTGACAATAAGGGGGTTTCTGAGCAATTTCAAGAACAGAAGTGCTTACCATCCAATCGCTGAAAAATGCAATTGTTACAGAAATCTCCAAATGTCAAAAGTTTTTGATACCAAATCACAGCATGAATTTTTCTGTGGTGTTCCTCAAGGTCTTGGTGTCTCAATGTGGTATTTTTGAGGGATTTTTGACCATTTTTATCACTTCTGGTCAAAAAGGTGGGTGGTCAAAAATGGTTAAATTTTGCACCAAATCTGTGTAACAAAAATGGTATCAATCCAAAAATGCTGCAACAACTTATGAGACATAACTGAGCATTGGAATGGTCATCATATACTTCCATCATAATGTTCTAAGCCCTTATACACTCTAAACTTTCAAAATTTGAACAGGCGCCTAACCAAAACACAATGTTCATTATAGATTTATTACTAGACACACAGTGTTGAGCTGCATCTCAAATTAATCTTCAGGCTCCCAGCTTTCAGATGATGTGGCATATACAGTTGACCTGCTATCTCCCCCTAAACATCAAACAAACAACAAGCCACGATTCTAAAAAGCAACACATTAGCTTTAGATAAGGTGTATTAGACACTTGTTTATAAAAGATTTTAACAGTTAATATTCCTTCGTCCCTTCCCTCCCTCCCTCTAAAAATACTGGAAAAGTGCTTTAACTTAACTATTTGCCTAAATATATAATGACATTTATTAAACATTCATGTAAATGTAGCTGCATTCACTGTCCTTATACACATATTCACCTGTTGAGCAAACATAACACATAAAATATGAAGAAAGGAAATATGTATGCTTACTGTACATATAATCATACCTTAGGCATTACTTTAATGTCTGACATTAATAACACAAACACAATGACATCATCACTGCTGACTATAGTTAATGCAGGTCAATTTGATGCTAGAAACTCAGATTAATTTAGCTAATACTGAACGCACCTTATTGTCTGCTTGTTACAGAAGGAGGAAAATGTTCTTAATTTCATTATATTTCTTAAGTGTATCATGTCATTGTTATCTTGTGGCTTGTAGGGGATAAAGATGCATACATTTTTCCCAACTTTATAACTAACTTAAAAAACTTGTTGCCTGAGTTGTGACAGTATCCATAACCGCTTTGCATGGGATGTGTGATGACAATAATAGTCCCACCCAAACCTTAGTTCTGCACCACTGAGTTCCGTCAACTACAGTCACTTTACCTCATGGTAAACTATTAACACTAACATATACTAATATAAATTCTTTGTCAGCTACACTCAGAAACAAGATATGAGGTACTGGGTATATGTAGCAGGAATAACAGGAATTTATAAATTCCTGTTAAATAAAACTTTCTCTCTAGGAGGCCAAATGGCTGGTGCTCAAGCCCCCTTTGAAGTCTATCTGTGCACGTGCCTAGGATAAAGCTCCCAAAATGTTGTATAATAATACCTAACTAAAGCATTAAGATGTTTTTGTGCACTTTAAGCACTTGAAGCTCTACATTGTACATAGGCAGTAATTACCATCTAATGTCAGACTTTGATAAAGTAAGTCAGAATTGTTTGCATATTACTCTGACTTAAACCCAGAGTGGTTTAACCTGAAGTGGAAGCCAAGCATGGAAAAATAAACTGGTGCTGGTTTGGCTACTTTTCAGACTTTACTCTCAGGTTTAGTTATGAGAGATATGTTTCCATGGTAACAGTCTAAACGCATAAAGCTACATCTACTATCCAGATTGATCAGGCTGATTTCAGTCTGTATTATCAGGAAATCTGGTTTTATGGATAAAAAGCCCTGTGAGTCCTCCTCTCTTTAACACTCCAGGCTGCTTCACCTGAGTCTGGCCTTATTAACTCATTCTAACTTCCTGAGCTAAATGTGCATGCTGTATGTGTCTTCTTTTCTGTCTCGCTCCAGGAGTGGCCATCAGCAGCTATGCCAAATACTGCTACAGGAAACTGACTAAAGCTGCTCTTACTGGAGCCAAGAAGGTAAGAAGCTCTGTGTCTGTCTATCTTCATGTTGTCAGTTCTGCTATGATTTTATTTTGTAATAATGTAATGTCTGCAGACTTTTGTTTTTGCATGTTATACCCCTGTCTCTACCCCTGTGTCCTGTTTCTACACTTTTACCTATCAAATGAAGGCAAAAAATGCCAAAATAAAATCTACCAAAAAAAGAAAAAGAAAAGATGTGCTCATGTGTCCAGATATATTTCTTTAATTGTTGGGAATGTGATATTGTGTCCAAACATGCAAATATACATTCTTTTTTATTGACACTATTGCATTTTCAGGAGTTAAGTGTATGTACAGTAGGTAGACTATCTTCATGATAATGAATATTATTTACAACCCAGGTGAACTGAAATCTCATTTAGAATCACAATCCAGTTTTCTTAAAGATTTTTTCTGGGTTCTATGTTTTGCATCTTGTGAGCGACCTTTGGAAAGCTTGCTGGATGTGAAATACAGTCATTATGCAGATTGAGGCTTTTTAAGAAGACACTACAGACCTCTGTGTTCTCAGGTTCATGTTCTGTCAGTCACATGAGCCAATTTGCCTAAAATACAGCATACAGTATCCTTGGTAGGCTGGATGTTCCAAGTTTGAATTTTTCATCTTCAGCTTGGTGCCTCAATTTCAACATATTTTTTTAAATCTGAATTTGAACTGATTTTCTGTCTGAATTTATGAATCCTAAAAAATATTTGAAATCAAGTATTTTGAAATTATACCATTTGAACTGACCAACAGGGGGGAATTCAAACTGTAAAATGCAGATAGTCTATTTCCAAAGTATTATATTTCACCCTCTATATATACAGTTCTATTCCAAATTTTACAATTTCAACAAATGTCATATTGTGGTATTCTGTTGTTGTTTCTGTTGAAATCATTATAGCTCTTATATTATATCATTATAGCTCTGTCTGTGTGTGTGAGACGCTGTATGTTGACTGCATGTGTGTTTTTGGTGTGTTAGTGTGTTGGCAGGCAGGCAGCGGCTTGGCTTGGAGCCTGTGAAGCATGTAGTGCCAGAATCTCCACAGGCCACTAACACAGATCATTTGTCACTTTTAGGACTCCACAGTGCGGCCCGGTGTTTGACTGCTGTTAACCTGCTAATCTCTGACAGCTCTTTAATGAGCTGTGTGCCTGTGGATGCAGGAATGTTTGTCTCAGTGACATCGGAATACTGCTTCTTACTGCTTTCTGACCCATATCCTTCAAGTATTCAAGCTGTCCCTCATCTGCACTGCTGTACTAACATGACATGTAACTCCCCTGTGTGTGTGTGTGTGTGTGTGTGTGTGTCTCCAGGGTCTGCAGAAACCCTGTCTGGAGGAGATCAATCATGCCAGGAATGCCATCTTCAGTCCCTCCATGTTCGGCTCGTCCCTGGAGGAGGTGATGGCTCTCCAGAAGGAGCGATATCCAGACCACCAGCTGCCCTGGGTGCAGACTCGCCTGTCTGAAGAGGTTCTGGGTCTCAACGGAGACCAGACCGAGGGCATCTTCAGGTGAGAGAGGAGGGAGCGGAGGGGCTTGTGACTAGAAAATATGTGTGTTGTTTTTAGCCACACCAGCAGGCTCTAGCAGTGGCCATGTGGCTGAGTGAAATATATTTTTAAAAATTCATAATTACACTTAATTTACAACATTTAACAACATTACTAAGAGATGCAAAATGTCCAGTTACACAAAAAATAACACACACACAAAAAACTCTCATCGCTGGTCAGTCTTGTGTAACCTGGAATCCCACAAGAAAAAAATAGGGGCGCACTTTGCATCGCAAAAGCAGAAAACAGTGAAGGTTCAAGTTATAATTTTTATTATATTAAATCTTTTTCATACTACTTTATATAAGTTCAGCATTTTTTAGCCACTAAATGTATTTGCATTTTGTAATTATGTCTCTACAGTATATAGTAGTTTACATTGTAACTGGCAAGGGTTGAGTGGGAATTAAAGTCATCCCGGGACTTTTGACTTGGACTGGCCCACCAAAATCCACCTGCAGACACACCACCAAATCACAGTACAAGAATCATGTAGTAAACAGAAGTGAACTATGATGAATTGTAGAACAAGAAACACTAGAAACACCTTTACAATGTTATATAATTATATTTAAATCATTTTGTAATGTTATAATTGTTATTAACACTGTGTCAGATTAGATTCTGTGGTGATTTTATAACTGTAGTTTGTGAAGAAAAACTATCAGAAACATCTTTTTATATTAAAGTGAACAAATAGAACAAAGTCAGCTACTGTCTTAAAAATGAGTCGACACACAAACAAGTAGTACCAACAAAAACTAAACATTAATAAGTAAGATAGCTGGTATTTACTGCTGTTCAATTTGCATTGTATTACTTTATATCTCTATTTTTCACATTCCACTCTCTACAAGTCAAAATGCTAGAGTGTGAGATTAGAATTCAAACTGGACAGTACAGCAGTAAATCCAGCACCACATTTAAGATGCTTCCACAAAAATGGTAAACGGGTGGGCGGGGCTGCAGGACTTGACTGAACTGAAGATAGTTGGCTGGGGAGAGAGACAGATGTGAGGGAGATGACAGCAACGCAGAACCAGCCTGCTCAGCTGAGCTGATCACCAGAGAACACTGTCCCTCTCTCTCTCTCTCTCTCTCTCTCTCTTGTTTTCTTCTTTTACCCATTGTGCCATAGTGGCAATCTGTAAGTTATTGTTGATTTGAATTGATTTAATGGTCTTCTTTAATTCAATTCAATTCAATTTTATTTATATAGCGCCAAATCACAACAAAAGTTATCTCAGGGCACTTTTACACATCGAGCAGGTCGAGACCGTACTCATTTACAGAGACCCAACAATTCCCCCCATGAGCAAGCACTTGGCGACAGCGGCAAGGAAAAACTCCCCTTTAACGGGAAGAAACCTCAAGCAGAACCGGGCTCTAGGTGGGCGGCCATCTGCCTTGACCGGTTGGGTTTACAGAGAAAGAAGGAGGGAGGGGGACGGGGGAAGGGGAGAGGGGGGTGGGGAGGGGAGAGACACAGAGAAGTATAATAACAACAACAACAATAACCATAACAGCAGTAATGTAAGTAGAGCTATGAATTTATAATAGCAGCAATAATATCAGTAGCAGAAATAGAAATAGAAGCAGGACATCCACGGGACCACGCCACAGTCCCCACAGCCGCGGCCCACCATTCAGGCGCTGGATCTTCCTGTGAGATGAGAGAGCACAGAGACTCCGGGGAAGAAGTCAAGTTAGTAACATGCATTAATGGTACATGAAGCATTGAAATGGAGAGGAGGAGGAGGAGGAGAGAGGAGAGAGGAGAGAGGAGCTCAGTGCATCATGGGAAGTCCCCCGGCAGTCTAGTCCTATAGCAGCATAACTGGGGGCCGGTCCAAGGCGAGCCTGGCCGGCCCTAACTATAAGCTTTATCAAAAAGGAAAGTTTTAAGCCTACTCTTAAACGTAGAGAGGGTGTCTGCCCCCCGGACTGAATCTGGAAGATGGTTCCACAGGAGAGGAGCCTGATAGCTGAAGGCTCTGCCTCCCATTCTACTTTTAGTTATTCTAGGAACCACAAGTAAGTCTGCATTTTGGGAGCGCAGTGCTCTAGTGGGGTAATAAGGTACTATGAGCTCTTTAAGATATAAAGGCGCCTGACCATTAAGAGCTTTATAAGTAAGGAGAAGTATTTTAAATTCTATTCTGGATTTTACCGGAAGCCAATGTAGCGAAGCTAAAATAGGAGAAATATGATCTCTTTTCCTAGTTTTTGTTAGTACACGTGCAGCTGCATTCTGGACCAGCTGGAGAGTCTTTAGGCTCTTGTTAGGGCAGCCTGACAATAAAGAATTACAATAATCCAACCTAGAAGTAACAAATGCATGGACTAGTTTTTCTGCATCTTTTTGAGGCAGGATGTGCCTGATTTTTGCTATATTACGTAGGTGAAAAAAGGCAGTCCTTGAAATTTGTTTTATATGATGGCTGAAGGACATATCCTGGTCAAAGATAACTCCCAGATTCCTTACAGTGGAGCTGGAGGCCAAGGTAATGCCATCCAGAGTAGCTATGTCATTAGATAATGTGTTTCTAAGGTGTTGAGGGCCAAACACAATAACTTCAGTTTTGTCTGAGTTCAGTAGCAGAAAATTGTCAGTCATCCAGGTCTTTATGTCCTTAAGGCACACTTGAAGTTTAGTTAACTGATATAATTCATCTGGCTTCATTGATAAATATAATTGGGTATCATCAGCGTAACAATGAAAATTTATGGAGTGTTTCCGAATAATATTACCTAAAGGAATCATATATAAGGTGAACAGTATTGGTCCAAGCACAGAACATTGTGGAACTCCGTGTCTAACTTTTGCGTGGATGGAGGATTCATTGTTAACATGTACAAACTGAAGTCGATCTGAAAAATAGGATTTAAACCAGCTTAATGCAGTTCCTTTAATACCAATTAAATGTTCCAGTCTCTGTAACAGGATGTGATGGTCAATGGTGTCGAATGCAGCACTAAGATCTAACAAGACAAGTACAGAAAGAAGTCCTTTGTCCGATGCAGTTAGGAGGTCATTCGTAACTTTCACCAATGCTGTCTCTGTGCTATGGTGCGCTCTAAAACCTGACTGAAAATCCTCAAATAAACTATTGTTATGTAGGAAGTCACATAACTGATTGGCAACTGCTTTCTCGAGGATCTTAGAGAGAAAGGGAAGGTTAGATATAGGTCTGTAGTTGGCTAAAACGGCTGAATCCAGTGTAGGCTTCTTAAGAAGAGGTTTAATTACAGCTACTTTAAAGGACTGTGGTACATAGCCTGTTACTAGAGACAGATTGATCATATCTAGTAAAGAAGTGCTAACTAAGGGTAAGACTTCCTTAAGCAGCCTAGTTGGGATGGGGTCTAAGAGACAGGATGAAGGTTTAGAGGACGAAATCATTGAAATTAATTCACAAAGGTCGATTGGAGAGAAACAGTCTAAATATATATCGGGTTTAGCAGCTGTTTCTAAGGTTCCTGAATTGGAGGGTGAATCAGTGCCTATTGAGGGCAGGAGGTGATGAATTTTGTCTCTAATAGTTAGAATTTTGTCATTAAAGAAGCTCAAAAAGTCATTACTACTGAGAGCTATAGGAATACATGGATCAATAGAGTTATGACTCTTTGTCAGCCTGGCCAAAGTGCTGAAAAGGAACCGAGGGCTGTTTTTATTCTCCTCTATTAATGATGAGTAATAGGCAGCTCTGGCATTACAGAGGGCCTTCCTATATGTTTTAAGACTATCTTGCTAGACTAAACGAGATTCTTCCAGTTTGGTGGAACGCCAAATCCTTTCAAAATTTCGCGATGTTTGCTTTAATTTACGGGTTTGCGAGTTATACCATGGAGCTAGCTTCTTCTGTTTTATTATCTTCCTTTTTAAAGGAGCGATAGAGTCGAGTGTTGTTCGCAGTGAGCCTGCGGTACTATCAACAAGATTATCAGTTTCAGAGGAACTAAAGTTAGCATAAGACTCCTTTGTAGTATTGAGACATGGCACTGAATTTAGTACTAGTGGGATCGCTTCTTTAAATTTAGCTACAGCACTATCAGAAAGACATCTAGTAAAGATGTTTTTGTCTAATGGCGTGTAGTCTATTAATAGGAATTCAAAAGTTATTAAGTAATGGTCAGATAAAATAGGATTTTGTGGAAAAACTATTAGATGATCAATTTCAATGCCATAAGTCAGAACAAGGTCGAGGGTGTGGTTAAGACAGTGCGTAGGTTTATTTACACTCTGAGAGAAGCCAATTGAGTCTAATAATGAGATAAACGCAGTGCTAAGACTATCAATATCGACGTCCACATGGATATTAAAGTCACCTACTACAATTACTTTATCTGTACTAAGGACTAAGTTTGATAAAAACTCTGAGAATTCAGATAAAAATTCAGAGTACGGGCCAGGAGGGCGGTACACTATAACAAATAGAATTGGCTGTAAAGTTTTCCAGGTTGGGTGTGAAAGACTAAGAACGAGGCTTTCGAATGAGTTATACTTAAATTTAGGTCGAGGGTTGATTATTAGGCTTGAGTTAAAAATGGCTGCAACTCCACCTCCTCGGCCGGTGTCTCGAGGAATGTGAGTATTAATATGACTTGGAGGAGTGGATTCGTTTAGGCTAACATATTCTTCATGACACAGCCAGGTTTCAGTAAGACAAAATAGATCAATATGATAATCCGAGATTAGGTCGTTTACTAGTACAGCTTTGGAAGACAGAGATCTAATGTTTAAGAGTCCACATTTAATACTCCTATTTTGTTGCACTGTGACATTGGTGGTGTTAACTTCTATTAGATTTTTATGAAAGATTCCTCTTCTGTTTACTTTAGAGTTAATTGATTAAACTTGACTTTATTAAAGCAATGTGACGCAATGAATCTTCAGCCCACAGTTTGTTTGGGTGTGCACTTTAAGAGCATTTGTTCTACCTTAGCAAATAATAAATTGAGCAGGTTACATGTTTTCCTGTTAGACTCAAACCACCCTTTTCAAGTAGACAGTGGTCCAGCTGATTTTAAACAGTTAAAGATCAACCATGTAGAAACCAGGTCATGAAGAAATACAAAGACAAAAGAGGAGAATGAGACCACAGTGTAACCAGCCTGTGACCTTTGACCTCCAGGGTACCAGGGGACATAGATGAAGTCAATGCCCTCAAGCTGCAAGTGGATCAATGGAAAATCCCCACAGGGCTGGAAGACCCACACATCCCAGGTAAACACACACTCACTCACACTCACTCACTCACTCTCTCTCACTTACTCTCACACACACACACACACACACACACACACACACACACACACACACACACACACACACACACACACACACACACACACACACACACTGTTGGAGAGTGCTGCTACTGAGATCACTGCTGGTCTCCTGTGGACCTGGTTCTGCTTCCTCAGTGCTGTGACGAGGGGGAGGTTGATGTCATGGGAATATCAGGAATCTTCACAAAAACAGTACAGTATAAACTTGTGTCAGTTAAGTCTCCATGACAACTCAACAAACTCCACCCGCTGGTATAGACTGATGCAGTTGGAAGCTCCAGGAAAAGCTAAATAAGTGTTCTTATTTGTTTATAATATCATGGAAAGTCTTAACATTGTGTTCCTCAGTAAATTAAATACAAATGTTTTCTAGCCTTTGTCAGCAGTGCATAATTCACCCATACTTTCAGATATTTTCAGATTTTTTTAAACTCAAGAATCTATTTCTGTGTTCATTTATTTATGGAGATTTCTCAAATTGAGAGAAAAAGGGGATGGGATGACACTCCATGTGGAGGTCTGCAATGTTATAGATGCAGAGTCTAAAAAGAGTTCTAGAAGAAATTTCCCACAGTGCAAAGTATGATTGAAAAAAGCCAAAAAAAATTAATTGTTAATTATTAATTAGACTGGAAATTCTTGACCTTGGAAACAGCAGTTGACAAATTTTTATGATTTAAGACCTTAAGTTTCTGAAAGTGCTGAAAAATTGATACAAAAACTTAAAATTCAATGACAACTGGGCACCTCCATCTGCTGAACAGCCACTAAAAGAACCTTGTGGTTAGATTGTTTGTCAAGGCCAAAATTGTCTGGTGTTGAAGATATCTATTACTGTAAGTATTTCTTTGCAAAGAACTGATTAAAAAACAAATGAGTCAGAGTTTCTTAGATTAATTACATACGTGTATTTGATGGACAAACATCAGGCACTAATTTTGTGGAGTCAAAACATGGATGTATCAGCCTGAATGATAAAAGCCTGTGCAGAATTATCCGTATCATCCGTTTTTTAAATGTTTTATTTAAAACTCTGAAGTGAGCCTTTCCCTGTGTGTCCTCCTGTGTGTCCCCAGCGTCTCTGCTGAAGTTCTGGTACAGGGAGCTGGAGGAGCCACTCATCCCTCATGAGTTTTATGAGGAGTGTATCAATCACTATGACAACCCAGAGGCAGCTGTCAACGTGGTACTGGGCCTGCCGCACATCAACAAACTGGTGCTCTGCTACCTCATCCGCTTCCTACAGGTAACACACACACACATCTTACCAGGGCCTATACTAAACACTAAAGCAAATTTAATTGTGAAGCCAGGTCATAGCCCTATACTGTGACACTGTCACAAGGCTCTGGTTACAATAGCAACATGTGACACTTGATACTTTTCCCAATGAAAAAGGGTTAACACTGGACCTAAGGTGGGACAGGCAAGCAACAGTGACCATGGCAGACTGTGATAGGCTAAGACGCAAACATAACTGTTCAAGTTTTTTTTTAAATAAACTGCCACTGAGACACACAATAGCAGAGTCATCAGTTTTGTTGGAGACAGCAGCCAGTGGCCATTAGAGGAATTACAGTTTAAGGCATTTAAAGGGTGGCTTCACCAAATTACAAAACAAAAAAAAAATACTTCTCACTTACCCACAGCAGGAGTGATAAAAAATCTAAATTGATATGGACTTTGTCACTTCTCATTGAGTCTGGGTTAGTGAGCACATTTCCTTTAAAGCTCGGTTTGGCCAAACTCTGAAAAATATTTTCACGTGGTATCTGTCCAGCCAGAAAGAGTGATCTCCTTTCATCCAGCTGCTCTGCTGTTACTTTCCCTGTCTGAATCTTTTGTTATGCACATGCTTACTTGTAAAAAGAAATTAGAAAGTTAGAAAACCATTTACGTGTATACATGGCAGAGTAATCAGCTCTAATCCTCTATCCCAGGGGTACTCAAAGCACTGGCTTCTCACAGCTGAAGGTGTTCTTAAAGAGACAAATGCTTTTAGCCATAGATAAAATTAGTACTGTATGTAAAACTATGTTTTAAAAAATGCTGATATTTACAAAACTAATACTCTTTTCCAAAACTGTGCCAAACAAATCCTGACCAAATATCTAAGGTCCAGATCAAAATGGCTGTGCTAGTTTAAACATTAACCCAGAGAGCATTAAACTGGCTATAAAATGTCTTAAATCTGACTTGAGGCAACCTGTAGAACACTCTGCCGTATGTTGTGTGTGCAGGTGTTTGCCCAGCCTGCCAACGTGACTATCACTAAGATGGATGTGAACAACCTAGCCATGGTCATGGCTCCCAACTGTCTGCGCTGCCAGTCTGATGACCCCAGAGTGATTTTTGAAAACACCCGCAAGGAAATGTCCTTCATCCGGGTGCTCATCCAGCGGCTGGACACCAGCTTCATGGATGGAATCCTATAGCCCCCCCACCACACACACACACACACACACACACACACACACACACACACACACACACACACACACACACACCATCCATACTTTACCCCAAGCTTCCCCTACGCTCCCTTTAACCCCCTCCAGACAAGCCCCGACACACTCCCCCAGCACAGGAACATCATCAATTTACAGCGTTGCTGCTCGGTGAATACCTTGCATCTCCAACATGTTTACTTTTTTGGAACTAACAGTAACTGCCTTGATTTGAGTTTGTCCACTGCACACTTTGAGTTAAACCAGCTGTTTTTCTGTAGATGTAGTCCTTTAACTGACATTTACATTGGAAAAACACCAATATCTGAGTTTCAATGTTTTCATATGACAACAGTACTGTGTGTGCCTTCACATGCATTAATACAGTATACACAAAAGAATATCTGAAGGAATTAGCAGGGATCTCATCTTTTCATATGTTAGTTGCACTGGCACACTCACTCTTGATTGATTTTAAATCCAGCTTAATTGTTTGATATGAACTGATTTTCATGATAGTTTTCCCCTGCTTAAACACACTTAAACAAATTGACACACATACACACACACACACACACACAGTTTATGCACACATAGTACATGCACACATATTAAGTCTAGCTCCAGGATTCTACCTTCTACAGTGTACAATACCATCTAACACAAAGCAAGAATGAACTGAGATACATTAATTCAACCATACATTACGCACACTTTCTGCCACAAATGTTAAAGAGTCACACACTGGCTCACCATAGGTTTCAGCGCCAGATAGAAAGACTAGCTGCACTGTTCCATCAATACTTCTATCAGTATCATGTCAGATTTCTGCCTCAGACACCAGATTGAAAGATGTAACTGTGTCCAACATTTTGTATCACTGGCAGCAAACAGCACTCAGAATGTTTTACACTGCCACAACCTGGTGGGTGTGGAGGATTTCAACACAGGCTTGTTAGTCCTCCTGTGATTCTGTCCCTCTGGCATTGCTAAATTATGTAGTGTCAACATGTTGTCTGGGTCAGCCTCAAGATGGCAAAACTGTGCTGTCTTAACTTCATTCTGTTAGATGTTGTCTGCCAGCAACCTGACCTTAAAAAAGTGTAGCTGTAAAGGAAGACAGTGATAAGGTGATGTCTCTGTTGGTCACTTAGCCATCAGGTGAGGAGAACATGGACACCATATCATCCATAGCTGTGTTGTGACTTGAAGTCTCCAACACTATGTTGAGTAAGCAGACACGCAAACTGTGTTGGAATCGTTCATTTTATATTGTTGCTTTTCTGCTAAAAACACATTTTATCAAGCGTGAAATATGATGTTAATGCTAATTTGTCGACAAGGGCTGCCAATCATCTAACTGAATGGCTGCTGTGTTGCTTAGGAAAAGTTCTTTTTCTGACACAGCTATATACTACACTGTTTGTAGGCTCTGTGCTAACAGCTTAGCATTAACTATAAGAGTTAGCAGGGTCAGTGCTTAGACTTTATTATACACTATGTTATGTGTTATCAGGCACAATATGAACTATTCTAAACTAAAATTTAATTTTGTTACTACAGTATGTCAAGTAATTATGAGCAGCTGAGTGGAGAACAACTGTTCTCGTCAGTCAACTGATACAGCTATGGGCTAGCTAAAGACTGTCTTTGGTTTCACTTGTTAGCAAACTTTTAGAAATTAGATTTAATCTCTGTTTGGTATGAATACAAGACTAACGTGAGGGTAACCGTCTTAGAATAATGAACACTCCCAGTTCAGAATAACGTGTGTCCCATTGGGCCAACATTAAATGAAAGCAGCATTACACTATGTTGACTGATAGTGGGCTAACACTTGTGAGCTGATGTAACTTGATTTAAAGCAACCACTGTGGCCACAAGTGTTGAACATAAATGCTAAAACATAGTGTAACAGTAGCACAAGTAGAGAAGAGTCATTAAGTCAGTAAATTGTATCCATGATTACAGAGAAATATCTATCTAAAGTTTGCTAACATTAGGCACCACAAGCTACGGTGCATCACATTTATTATAAATTCAACATACTGTTTGTGGGAGGATGGTTGTGTTACTTATTTCAAAGGTTACATAGTCTCACATTAAACATACACTGTGGTTAGTGGTTGTGCTATTATGTTGACTGTACAGTATAGTAATTGCTAGACTTATCTAGCATGCAGCACTGGAGTCAGTAACCTACAGTACAGGTGGATTTTGGTGTCCATGTTCTAATCACTTAACAGGGATGGGCAGTCACGTTACATGGAAGGCCAACCAAAAGCTACACTATCGTCTTCAGTATTTAGTTCCTCCTTACTAGTTGAAACTGTACTAACAAATGGAAATCAACCAGCAACTCTTGCCTTGGCTCCATGACAGTTGGTCGTCTGTCCTTGGTTGTAACATGTGAACTGACCAACAGATCTCAGAACCATCTTGTAGCCTTTAGCATTAGGTCATCTTGAGAAATCTGGTCATGTCTGTCCATTCTGCCACAGTATTTGTTGCTGTCCAGTCACTTTTGTTGACCACAGCCCCCCTGAAGCTCATGAGCAGTAGATAGAGTAGGAGGGATGCAGCAGCACTGCCAAATACACCACGACATGTTTGTACTTCAGAGGTTCCAGCTCACTCACAAAACCCCCAGCCCCATCCTCCCACCCCACCAGACCCCAACGAACATCTAACCACAGAAACTTTGACTGATCCATCCACCCTCACTACCACTGAGCCCCAACAGGCCTTTCTGCTCACTAATGATTTGTGAATGTGTCTACCTGTCTGCGTGCTTGTCTGTCCTCCTGTCATTGTTTACAAAATGTCTTGCATCCATATGGTCTTTGTCTATGAGCAAGTACTGTTGTTTATTGTATTAATTTGAGATTTTTGCTGTATTTAACAGAATTTGTTTTTTTAACCCATTCTTTTTATATGATTTAATTTATTTATATTTATTTGAGGAGATTTCCTTAATGCCTTCTCGAGATATTGTATTGTAGGCTCCAGCGTGTGTGTTTTTGTTACGGCACATGTATGTATGTGTGTGTAAAATGGCATGAATGTGTGACTTGAGTGTGTGGTTTTCAATATGATAGGGCACATACATGTTGATGTATGAATGTGTGAGTCTTGCTGTACCAGTTTGATTCATTTGAGTTTTTGGTGACACATTGAAAGAATGATTGTGAATGCTCCATGGGGACACACACACACACACACACACACACACACACACACACACACACACACACACACACACACACACACACACACACACACACACACACACACACACACACACACACACACACACACACACACACACACACACACACACACACACACACACACACACACACACACACACACTCTCTCTCTCCTGGCAGAACACTGACTTCCACCTTCAAGGTCCAAATGACACTCAGTCTCACTCACAGTTAATGTTTGACTAAATGAACCCTTTTTTTTTGTGAAGAGACTGTGATGAGTGTCACTGTGTATGTGATGTGCAGCTCACTCACTCTGACATACACACTCCACATAGATTACATGTACATTGACACTGTACAGACTATGTAAAAATAAGAATATAAAGAAACAAGAGAGGAAAAAGCACCATATGTAACAGTGGAAACTGCTGTGGAAGTTAATGTAACAGGGTGGGGGTTTCTTTAATTTTTCTTTTATTTTTTTTAAGTCTTGATAAAGTGATAGTTTCCTCACATTGAAAGAGGTTTACAAGTGATGATTCAAACCCTTTTCTGAACAGTCTGGACTACACAGGTTCCCATCCATCATCCAATCAAATACCAGAAAGTATTTTCAAGCCCCAATATCTGTAACTGTAGGTCTGATTCATACTCCACAAAGAAGTGACTTATCTGGAGGAAAAGTCTGAATTTTTGGGTAAACCAGAAATTTGGGTAGTAGAAGCGACCATCAGCCACCCCAGGTTACATCATCAAACTACTGCTGAATGCAAGAAAACCATTATGTTAACCTCCTGTGACTGCTGAGTAGACTGTGACCCAGTAACATCTCCAAACGTTGTGTGAAGCACATCAACTCGACAAATGCACATTAAGTGCACTAACATAAGTGTTCTTAGACAGCTAAAAGCTAATGCGGCAATACTACTGTAAAGATGGGAAATGATTCATCTTCATCTTACTGATGTTTGATTACATTTATACAACATGCTACCTGAGTCTTCCAAAAAAGACTGAGATGATGAGCAACAACCTTCACATGAAAATGTTGGCCAACAGATTTAGGCAAGTTTAGGCAGTTAGTTGTGTTTAGGAACTATTCTTGTTTGCTGCAGTAAGGCAGGGGTATGCTTGAAACAAACTAGCTCATATGAATTAACAGCCAACCATGTGTAAGGAGTGTGATTGTTTGGATGTCTGTTTCAAAAAGACAAAAATTGTCTGACATAGCCCATGTTGGGAAAGTGTGGGGGAAGGGGGGCAACTATAGGTCCCAGCACTTAAACTTTGCTTCCCATCATCAGATGCTGAATATGAAATCCTGGTGTTCCTTGCTTCCACCATGCTAGGTTGTTGCTGCTGCTTTAAATCTTAAAATCAGAAAATCATATTTTTTGTTTTTGGCATGGTGAGCTTCAGCTAAAAGGGCACATTCAAATTTCACACAGGTAACATCATAAAAAACTTTTCTCTCATTTGAAAACTGACTTCTTTATGAGGTATGAATATAGCCAAAAGTTTTTACTTTATTTAGTGTAAAACCACTTAGTAACTGAGCAGCCTGGGAGATAGCCAGGCCAGGCTGAAACGTTGCGGCAGTGTGTGTGAGTGTGTATGTGGTGTGTGTTTGTGTCTTTGTTTTATGTAAGAGATGGTTGTAGATAGACTAGACTGCAGTGCTGTCCTGTATTGACCCACCAAATCAACCAATTAGCATGCAGAAATAGGGTCTTCACTCTCTTCAACTTGAATTTACTAAAACATGAGAATATACAAGGAAAACAAACTGAATTTACAGAAAAGAAGTGTTACGATATTTAGCTTTAAAAAAAATCCACTAAGATAAAGATAAAGCTCTTTTTAATCCGTTTTTTTTTTCTACTTGGTTCCTACTAATGATGAATTGGTAGTCTGTGTCGATGCTGTTCTTCTGATGTAAAGAAAATGACAATGAAGAGGTGTGAGACAGCTGCTGTTAAAGTGCTCCTCACCTCAACATCAATCCTCCAGGTTTTTCAGTTGTATCTTAAAGTCCACTGTCACTCACACTCTGTCCGAGAGAAGACTCTGGAAGTGTAATGGACGTTGGTTTAATAAATGATTCAAATGTCAAACTAACACAGGATTTTCCTTTATTTTCCAACTGTGCCATTGTGCAGAACAATTAAATGTGTTACATTTAAGTCATGTAACATTCATGAAAATGACAGAATGTGTTATACAACTAATTACAAAGCTAAACACCCCCCGCTCAGAAGCTTTGCATAAAAAAGCTTTTAAATTGTGAAATTCCAGATAGTTTTTCTGATAAACAGCTCATGCAGCGTTACCTGCCTGTCTGCTATTGATCTATACTCTCAGTATAATCCAAAACAGTCTCACACTGCTTCCATGTTGCACTGTTGCTCTCAAGTGATAATTCAGACAGAGTGGAAGTTATTTAGTGTATATTGGGTCATATTCTGCTGAAAATATGACTGTTTAGAACAATAACACATTGGATGGACAGTGGAGACTAGCTTGTGCTGCAGGTGTGGTTTGAACTTTTTTGAAGTCATTGGAATCTATTGTAACCATCTGACCGGAACCAACTGACCATCACTCTACTCTGTCAAAGAGAAAATTACAAACAGTTCTAACTTTCACTCCTACAGGCAGTGTATGATACTCAGAGCAGACTTTGTTCACATATTGCTGATGTGGTCTGCCATTGTGTCTGTGGATTTCCACCCTTCAACCAGGAGAACACAGAGTGGCCGGAGCCTCCTCAGTGCAGTGTTCCATGTGTCGGGGTCTCGATCTCCTGGGTTCTTCCGGAGATCAAGGGTCAGTTGGTGTGGTGGACAATGTGCCCTCAATGCATTGGAGAACTCCAGCAGCTCAGCTGCCTGGATGAAGTTGGAGCTGTTCAGGACAAAACACATGGAAATGATATATTATTATATAATTACATTATACATTATTATGATGGGTTTATACCACAGACCTTCAGTACAAAGGGAATGATATTTAAGTTATAAAAGTTAGTTTCAATATAAATACTGTTACACATAGTGGAGTGACAGTATTGATACACATTAAATGATAGTGAGGATAAAGTACAAGTCAGGAGTATTGACTAAGTATTGAAGTAAAATGAATGAAAATGTCACTACTGTGATCTACAACATGACTGATTGACAGTTTTGAATTAAATGATAGTAGTAGGATCAAGTGTAAGTCACATATATTTAATCCTATAGACCATGTATATTTTGCACAGTTTTGGGAATGAAGTTAAGTTTTTTGCTCAGTTAAATTTGATTTTGTTGGGATTATGTTTTTAATCTAAGGGAGTTATGATTAAGTCTTATTGTTACTACGAGTACAAAATCTAAATATTTCACTATATGGACACCTGACTGCTGTTTTAAGACAGACTTGAAAAATTGTGAACCTATCCTTTAACCTGCATGTGCAAGTTTTAATTTATCACAGCTGACTTTAAAAATTACTAATTGATGTTGAAAACAGAAACCATGTACAGTATGTTCAGTGATATTTTAATTGACCAAGTGGTACATCAGCCAATAAGTGAGCCGAGGCAGCATCCTGTTGCTGTTTGCAGCACTTACCTGATGTCTAGCCGTTTCACTGAGCTTGGTGAGGATCCTGAGAACAGCTCTGCCAGCACACACACGTTCTTGGCTGTTGAAACAGGGAATGAATTTAGTTTACACAGTTGAAACATTTGCTTTCTACATTATTCATGAGTTAGAGATACACCACTACCACAGATACAAGTCACCCTCCTGTTGAGAGGGACTGAAATTCACACTGTAAACAACAAGGCCACTTGGGGGCAGCTAAAACAAGCTGTAAACATGTGTGTAAATAGGCAACTGTTTGCCATATTAACTTAAAATATGATAATATATCATCCAGCAGACATAGCACTGGCAACACTGGCATCACACTGTCTTGTTTGTTTCCACCTGATGAATCTAAGTTCAATATTCTCTCCTTCTAGCTCTGGTTTGGTCTCCACCAACTCCTGAATATCTGTCTCTTTAGCTGCTAAATGCTCCACTATGTTCACCAGCTAGTCTCTAACTGTGTCTGCCTGCTGTTTGGTGCTGAGCAGGCAGTGAGCAGTGGACTTATAAGAGCTTTTTCACTGAAAACAGCTGCCTGCTGCTGCTGTTCCTGGGAACCAGACTGATGAGAGTGCTGAGACTCAACCAAAACAAATATATTAAAAAGCTCAGTAGAGCTGAGGAGAACTGCAGAGTGGGTGAGAATGTGATTCATTCATAGCCACTTTAACATCGACTAAACCAAGCTTAAATTGGGATAAGTGGGGACTGGAGAAAAGGTTTTGAAACATTTGACACTGTAGTGTGTTTGATCAGTGGGTCCAGTCTGTCAGTCTGCTGTGGTGTAAAGACAACCATGACATGAAATGTCATGCTGGGTTGAATGTGGTAACAGCCAGTAGGAGTTCAGATTAGGGGCAATTAGACAAAGAAGATGAACAGGAGGAATTCATTTCTCTGCTACAATTTCTACCAGTGTCATTCTTAATTCAACCACCAAATCACACCAAAGTGAGGTATTTTCAAATCCTACATACAGTGGTTTTTTGTTGGATACATAATTTTTATGGATGTAATAGAAAAGAATGTTACGTACTTGGAGAGGAATTCACTTTATTCCACTAATGACTAACATAATAATGTATAGTATTTTATAGAAATTCTTAGAATGTAAGAATTGACCAGATAACTTAAAGGGGACATATCATGCTTTTTGTGATTTTCTGTTATTTATATACTTATGATGTTGGATATCTATGGCAAACTTGGTTAAAGTTCCAAAATCTGAGGTTAACAGATGTAGAAGTGCTCCCTGAAAGTCAAAAGCCAGGGCTTCAACCTGCTCTGAACGCTTTGTTTGCAACCAGCTGACGTCAGAACATAGATGTATTAAGAGAACCTTGCTGCCAGTTTTTGCTGTATTGCAGCGAAAAAAAAATGCCCAAAATGCACCCCCCCCCCCCCACCGCCATTATAAAAGAGACATCTGTAAAACACCTTAAACTGCAAATAAGTGCCTAACTGTATCAACGGTTTATCTTGATGAACTAACTCCTCCTATTCACATGACAGCAGTGGAAGCAAACAAGTATGAATTTGCATTTTCTTTAGCCAATTTTATGGAAATGACTACTACAACATACTTTACCACTGGAAAAATTCTTTGATACCAACAGAAGCTGAAAGTGGATGTGTTTGCAAATACTTTTTTATTGGTACTGACTCTGAATTGAATCCTGTTAGTGGAAAGATGTAGAGGAGGTGCTTACCTAGCCGATTCTGAGCCATGCTGAGTGTGTGGAGAGAAGGCACTGTCTTCAGAGCAGCCACCAGCTGCTGCAAACTCTCCTGCTTGTCACTCCACTTCTCAAGAAGGCGGCAGTCATTAAACTGCAGCTCTGAGAGGGAGAGACAGAGAAACAGCCAAAGAATTGTTCTGTGCACTGGGCTCAGCAATGATAAAACATGAACTGAACTATGTTTTAAACTTTCAGCCTGAAAAGAACGCTGATGGAGATTAATAGTCACTTGAGTGGTCTTAAAGATGCATCAAGCAATTGTTGCATATTGTATCTCCTTTAATTTAAGGTATTAAAAACTCTGTAATGTCACATACTGTATGTCCTTACTCAAGGCTCCAGAGTCGCAATTATTGTGTCTGGAATGCTCTTCTGCATTTCAGCCCTGGTTTGTGTTAGCCTGATACAATGCCTGCAGTTCTAATTAGATACTTTATAATGCAGCTTTAATGCAGAGTCATATTATGAACAGTAGTAAAAACATAAAGCCACCCTAATATGCAAATACAAATATAAAGACACTGCTGCAGACGTCACAGACAACACCAACTCCAGATTACACAAAATTTCACCAGTATTGTCATGCTATATCATATGGGCGTAACATATTTTTATGCTTCAAGTCTATTTTCTTGTGTTTTCTGAGGTTAAAACGGAGAGACAGAGATGGTGTGTTGGCCTCTGAGTGCTGCTCACACTTCCTGTGTAGACAAGGTGCAAGGCTAAGACTGATAAACAGTTGTCTACATTGATGATCTCCTGCAGTCATGACTCTCTCTCCTTTTCTTACCTTCCAACTTGCAGTCTCTCACTAGATTTAGGATCTCAGGGAGACAATCAGACAGGTTCAGGTCCTCCAAAGTGAGACTCCTCAAGCAGTGATTTGACTCTAAAAGGTGACCACACATTGATATTCATATTGACAGACAGCACTTCAGAGTAAATTTGATCAGATCAACAGGAAGGACATTTTATCAGACAGATATGACTTGACTGGTGAGTTATCCATGAAAAGTTGCTCTCCTTTTAGCTTTTTTGTGAACAAATCCCATGAACCAAAAGCAATAATGAGTTAGCCTGTCTCTCAGTTCTTTCAGACTTCCCTACCTATGTGTGGCTCTCAGCCACTGAGTCCTACAAAAAATGGATCACAAATATTATCCTTTTTTTTTTTTATTTCCCATTTTACTTAACATTTGGCTGGATTTGGCTGGCAATTTTCTATATTTTTCTTATTGTCAACAAATCTCATGTGCAGAGCCAAACCAACAATGAACTGATGTACTTACAAGTACTGTGTGTATCCAAAACCTCATATATCTTATTCCTCTGTGCAGTAGTAGTTCTGTTGTTGTTAAAAACTATTAAAAACACATCAATGAGCCAAACCGCTGCACTGGGTGTTTCTTCGTCCCTGAAGAAAGAGATTACTGTAGGTTGTTTAGAAAATGGCTCCAAAGAGTAAAAACAGCGATAAGATAGTAACCCTCGGGTGTGAGGCTCCTTGTAAGGCAGACACCACTGCACATGCACAAAACATGGTTCTGTTTACAGAGCTTTGCTCACTTGTGCTACATAACAACCACTTGACTTTGTACTAAATTTCTCAAAGAACTTCTGTACATAATGTGTTTTTAATAGTTTCTGGACAACAACAGAGATCTATGGCACAGAGGAATAAGATATATTAGGCTTTGGATACACATTGAATACTACCAGTTCATAGTTGGTTTGGCTCTGCACATGAGATTTGTTGACAATAAGAAAAATATAGAAAATCACCAGCCAAGTCCTTTAACTATCATTGATTTCTAATCATTCTATTACTGTGATCCACTAGAACCCCTTTTCCACACATGGAGGTTCCCCAGGAAAAAAATCTAATCTCACAGGGTCCTGAGGTTCTGTGCACACCTTTCAGAAAGCCTGAACACTCACCTGTGGGGAGCGCTGTACATTGACATGACACATTACCTGAGAGAGTGGTGAGGAGTTGGCTTTGGGAGGAGCCAGTTGGTAGTCTCATCCCAGCGACATGAAGTGAGGTGAGATGTGGACAGCGTCTTAGCACAGATGTGACAAAGTTCAGATCTGTTTGGACCTGAGCTACTTTGACTGTCAGCTTCTCCAGGTGCAGCTCTCCTGTGGGTTAGGAAACAATCATCTTAAGGTGATTTTTAATGAACTGCACTGCTTCAGTATCATTCATGCAGAATAGTTATGGAAAAATCAATATTCTACCATATTTGTCCATTTTGAACAAACTAGCTTAAAGATATAATATTACAACTTGGGTCTTATTTTGTAGTTTTGGCCATCACTTCTATCAAGTTATAATAAGATAAGATATAATAAGATTGTTGTCAATTAAGTAGCAGAGACCTAAGAATGCAGTGGCATCATTACAGTCTGACAGGGCGAGAAACAATGGCAGTCAGACAATCAGCTGATTAACTGTTTAAGTCATTTATCAAACAAAATGCCAATCATTCTCTGATTCCAGCCTCCCAAATGTGAGGATTAGTTGCTTTCCTGTTTTCAAATCGTTGTAAAGTGAATATCTTTGTGTGCGACTGTTAATCAGACAAAACAAGACATTTAAAGAAGTGTTCCTAATTTCCTGACTTTTACGGATGAAATAATAAACTGCAAAAATAGTCAATGGATTAATAATAATGAACATAATCATTAGTTCCAGCCCTAAAGTTATTACCAATAGAAATGATGGCCAAAACTATACAAATTAAACCAAAGTTGTAATAAACTATCATCAAAGAAACTCCAGAAACATCCAGTCCTTAAATGCTTCAACAATGTTTCCAGAGTTTCAAGTATGCAGTGGTTTAACCACTATTTAAAATAGAACAACTTTAACAACAGCAGTAATTGCAATGTGGCTATCTTCAAGCTGCCTTTGAATGAAATTTGCAAAGTCAGTCTGGTTTAAACCATTCCACAGCACCATGACAGGATATTTTACTTAGCATTTAACCCTGGACTGGTTCAGCACTTTTTTCCAAAAAAAAACCTTGTGTATAATACACTTTTAATCCTGCTCACTGTGTGTTACTTCACTTTGGTGGAAGCTTCACAGCACCTGACATCTCTGACAGGGAATGACGTGGAATAAGGCGTGGTTCCCACAAACTGGTCTGGAACTCCACACACAGGGATGTCAGGCTGTGGCTTGTGTCCAGCAGGATGTCCATGAGCTCGGTGTTCGGCAGGACACTGATGCTCAGATCAGTGAGGGAGCTGCGGGAGCTTTCAGACAGCTGCTTCAGGGCGCTGGCCAGGCCCAACACATCCGATACACTGAAGGTCGCTGCACACAATAACATGAAAACAAATCATTCCTGCACAACAGAACAAATGTGTTGCTTAGTGTTGTAACTATTTCAGATCAGTTCATTTCTCTGACAGTGAAATATTTTATTTTTGTCAACAGGGTTAATGGATTCCATACCATGTGTTTAAATTCATCCCTCTGAATTGTGTATTTTGCAACACTGCCTATTCCAGTCCCTCTATTCATCTTCTGACTGTTCCAATCTGCAATTCATGCTTTGCAGAAAATACTTCATCCAAGTATTATACATGTAATAATTCTAATATGATCCAGGACTCAGCTCTGTCTCCTACAGAGTTTTTGAATTAATGTTTAAGTATTTATGACCAAACACGTGTTGTATTAGAGAAATACAAATTCCATTATTAAACAAATATTCAGCTGTAATGTTTAAAGGTTCAGTCCATCCAAATTACAAAAAACACTTTTTCTCTACTATATTTCTTTACTATATTTTGTCATAGTACTGAGCTGCAGCTGTGTTGTCTCCAAAAATTAAACAAGCAAAAGTTGGAGTTGTTCACCATGATGTACCTGCGATTTGCATTTGCTAGACAGAACCACAGTTGGTGTGGAACTTCAGTACTTTTTAGGTAGCAAATGAAATGTGTCTATAGCACAGATTATTGAAAACTGTATCTAAAGCATCAAAACAATGTCTGGTTAGTTTCCCCCCCCCCCCAGAAGACTAATCTCTCATCGGAAAGTTCCTAATTTGAATCAGATTTTTGACAGTTTAACACTATTATGTTAAGGCAAATTTCTTGTACAATGGCTTGTGTTAAGATAACATTTAACATTTGAGGACTTTGCTGTTTTTGTTCAATGAAAAAAATGTTTTTATAGAAAATCACATTTCTATAATGTATCAAAAAAAGTATTGTTTTTGGGAACAGGTATCTTATCTTATCATACTAGTAGCCCTTGAGAAAGAATGATCTTGAACACACACTGGTTGGAAATGTGACTGGCTCTTTTTACAGTCCAAGACAGTTAATTCATATAATCAAACAGTAGTCATGTTGCTGATAGTGCAAAAACACAGATACATAGTACAAAGACCATAATGACCCCTGAACCCCTCATCCCCCAACCAACTGGCACGTTAATTAGCAAACTTACATGCACTGTGAAGAGTAAGAGAGCGAAGGCAGAAAAATGTGAGCAGGGCAGAGTTCAGCACTATGAGGGAGTCGGACCCACACTGCCTTATCTCCAGACGTTCAATTTTTCCCCATGGACAAGCTTCTGCTGGAGGACCACCACAGGGGGTGAAGGTTCGACAGAGAACCTGCGGATCCACAGTTAGGTTTGTTTTTCCAGATTCCTCCCCCTCCACAGACACGGAATCCAGTTTTGAGCGTTTGCATGGAGTGACTTGATCATCCTGATCATCTAAAGTCTTGGTCTCAAGACCTGGACTGCAACTGGCCTCGTCTGCCGTGGCTGAAGCAGCTTGTGAAATGCAGTTTGCATTTTTGCTGTGCATTAGTGTCTTCAGCTTGCAGTTTACATACTGAGATCCCCTTCCATGTAGGAGCCAGGCCAGCATGATAGGACACTGCACATGTACGACAAGTTCTTTAGCCACCCCATGATCAAGCAGGCGATGGAGGACATACAGTGCAGTTTGTGTCTTCTTCTTTGATAGATCTGCAGACTGCGATACACCAACACTCCTAATATGCTTCTCTAAGAGGTTCAGAAGAGGCCGCTGCTCAGCAGTTAAACTTTGAAGGGGCTTATGCAAACTAGTGAAGAGTAAAAAATGTTTGATACATTTAGCTGCAGCCCACAGGAAGGATGGGGTGTTTAAATTTGTGATGTTTCTGTTCACGAAGGGGTTTGTGAAGCCATTGAATACGACTGTAAAAAGCATTCTCATAACTTCATGTTTGGCTTCTTCTTCTGTCAGTAAGTCTATTATCTGAAATGTAACACAGGAGACAGATCACATCTGGGTTCTAGATGTTACTACACATGAGATTTTCATTGTTAAAGAAGACATTACACATACATGGTCCACACATCCACACATATCTTCTAGGATCCCAACCCATCCAGAGTGAGTTGATATTCCTAAGAGACAGCAAACAAAACATAGCATCAAATGGAAATTTAAATATGAATTCCTATGATCCAAACAAAGACAGACAAAGAAAAAATACCAAACACCATTGTTCTTACCTTTGATATTTAGGGCAGGCTGGAGTTCATCCAGTTGGCATACAGTCAGATGAGGAAGAAGATCCTCTATGAGAGGCGTTGGAAGGTCTAAATTATGACAGATAAGTTAGGACACAGTGGACACCAATTCCCTCAGCACCAATGAGCAGCAGAAAAAAATCACTATGGCTACTATGAATGGGTGGCTGTGATACTGGTTAAAGTAAAGTGAATTTGAATTGACATGAATCAAACCATATATATCAGTTTCCATTTTTATGTACCAGTTGAACTGGTGAACATACAATCCTGTTGTACACATGTTAAAAAGTGGCTCTCTCAAAACTTTCTTCAGTTAGACTAAGATAAATCAGAAGCCATTATCATAAGTCCAGACCCCTCCAGTGAGCACTTCTCCTCTCACTTAGGTTCTCTATAATAGAGATAAAAAGTATCAGTCGGGCTGTAGTGTGGGGCCAAGTAGTACCAAGTTCTCTAAAACAGGGAAAAACAGACCCAGGTAATACTAGTAAACATCTCATTTTGTGTAGAATCTTGAGACCATGTACAGGTTTGTAGTTGAGTTTTCCCTTTAACATTGGGTCAGTTCTGCTCATTAGAGTTTATTAAACACCACGCTTGGAAGAGCGATCAGAGCTTCTGATTATTACCAAAACACACAGTGGAGGGCGCTACCGAACACCTTTTCTACAAGTTGAGACTTTGGGGGAAACCTCTGTATTTTGGATTGATGTTTTAGGATAGTTGCCTTAAAAATGTGGCCATAACTGACTAAAATATTGAACGGAGTTCAGCGTAGCTAGCAAGGGTCTCTACTGATCGGACATATAACGTTAACGATAGTTAGCTTTTAACAGCTAGCAGTTAGCTGCCGTAACTCCCTGTTCTGAGTGTTAGCTAACCTATTCCAAGGCGAAGTATGAGTACATAAACGTAAATATTTCCCTCTTACCAAGAATAGCCTCAGTGCCCACATCAGCAAAGTTGTTCCTGACAGCTTGGAGACATATCTTCTTCAGACATATCTCCTTCGGGTTTCTTTTGTCTGCTTGCATTGTCAAGCGTCGATGATTGTATCCTTTAAGAAGTAACGTCGTTACTGATGCTATGTACGCAGCACATAGGCTTCTATTCATCAGCGTCAATCATGGACAGAGGCTGCTCTTCTTTTTCTTTAAGTTGTATGGCGGTTAGCAAAAACCTAAATGGTGCATTAACGCCACCAACTGGTATGGAGTGTGGTCAGCAATAACACTGCTAAAATGTATAATAGTAATAAAACAAATAAATATAAAATCATTAAAGATGATAGAAAGAGAACAAATAAGGCACACACATTCTCACACACATAGAACACTAATTTCCCAAACTTCAAACTACGTAAAATATCTCTTAAATCATAATTTCAGTTGATTGCTCCAATGCTCACAATCAGGTCTCTTCTCACAGCGTCTGATCTCAGACAGTTAATAATTATAGGATCTAAAGGATCTTCTAGATCACCTGCTACTTCCTGTACATTTCATGACACCTACTCCTGTCTCCTATAGAACCATTGCCCCGGTCTGTCTTCCTTCCACTGCTTTTGCCATCTTTCCTTTTAATAATGCTTTACTACAGTAGATTTCTGTCTTGCTAAAATGTATAATCATGTCAAGTTAACACAATTCTTAATTTGTGGCTTCTTTTGCAAATGTATCTACTAAAAAGATCACACTCAGCCCCATCATTGAAATTCTATATTTTTGTTGTATTTCAGTTAAACGTCTAGTCTGTTATCTGAATGAATGCATTTCAAACTAGACGATGATGAACTTGAATCTGAGCAGACGGCTTCTCTCTAAGGTGTCATCTAATCATTACACTGCAAGGCTAACGTAGTTGTCACCATTTCTTCTGTATAAACAGATAAACTATCACTGATTCTGAATCTGAAGGTTAAACTCTGGAACTATGACAATTAAGTTAATTTTTATTACTTGTATTCTTTGAAACGTGTCTAATAGTGATTTTCTTGTCTTTATTGTTTGTGGAATCAAAATGAAGTCTTTCAAGAACCTTTTCAAGAAACATACTGTCACGGATGTATTACTGAAACCAGTACAGTTAAGTTGCTCTCTAACTGTCCATTCAAAACTTTGCCTCCTTTCCTTTTCTGAATAAATCTTTAGACCCTTCTGTGTATTCTTGTAAATTACTCAGTAACTCAACTCTTTCTCCCTTTTTGATCCACTGAGATAAAGTTGGAGCTATTCTACTGGCACCTCAACATATACACCCCTGGTAACAGATACTGTGGACTATATTCTACTATATTTTATAAATATTATGGATGGAGTTTAAACTAAAGTTTGAGTAATGTCATAGTAGAGTAGGCATCTATCCAGCACCATCTATGCAGCTGCTTTCAGATGGCTGTATGCATTTAATAAAGTAAACCCTCAAACATCCTACAAGGTGAAAATCAGATCTTATTCCAACACAGATAAGAATGTCCTACCTGCACAACAACTCGGTAAACTGGGCACAAGTACAACTGCACCATAGTTCAACAAATGCATTAAGATCTCAACTTGAAAATTGAATTGAACGTCACAACTGGCAAATCTATTACCAGTGTTTACAAATTTTGTAAGTGCAGTTATTGCATGTTGCAGATGTTACAGCATTCCTGAGGGATGGATTACCAATCATTCTCCTTTATTTTCTTTTTCTTCACAGTTTTCATAAAAAAAAAATCAACAGAAAAACTCAACAACAAATAAATATCAGTATATACATGTGGCAGTGTGACAGCGTCTGATGTGTTCTTCTTGCTATACAACACCCTTCTGGTCCTCATGAGAGCGCTGGTGGAAGACGAAGGAGACAGCAGCGTCCCAAGAGGCTTTCAACACTTGGTCCCTCAGGCCCTTCTTGTCGAAGCAGTGGTTCCACTGGGAAAGGTCACTGGTACAGTCAGTGTCATCTGCAGGAGGCCAAACCTCTCTGCTATTCACACAGCGCCGACAGCGAAACCTAACACCACCACAAGAGCGAGAATGAAAATAGGTTATTATACTATAGTATTATTATTATTTATTTATTTATTTTTTTAATCAAATGAAATCACCAAGTGTATCAGTGGTAATATGCTTTTTAAAAGCCAGTCAGGATCATACATTACTTAAATCAACCAGTGTGTTAGATGACGTATGTATGATCCAAGGTCTCATTACAGATTTTTTTCCCATAAAGGTTGTTTCAAATACTTTTCCAATCTGAACAATAAAAGTCTATTTTGGGGGGGTTGAAAATGATCATTTTTTAAAGAGATATGGGAACCTCCATACAAACATAAAATCAATCTTTCAAAATAGAAAAAACTAAACTAAACAGAGTCTGTACTGTATCAGACATACTTAGAGTCTGCGCATTAGGGTTGAATGTCTAAAATGATTATTTCCTTGGAATATTATCACTTGGAACAGGATATAATTACTGATGAAATAGCTTGTTCCCATTTTTTGTTATTCATATTATTCATATTTGTTAGATTATGAAGTACTATTTTTTGACAGCCATGGCATTTGTGTGCACAAGTTTTTTGTGTGAAAACGTTTTGTGTGCACAATATTAAAAAAATATATAATAGTGATTCAGAGCCCCAAATAATTTTGTGGGTCAGACTGCTAAAAGTCAATTTAACTCTCAGCAGAATCAGCAGAGTGAGCAGCATAAACAACTTTTAAGAGTAATTTGTTTTTTACCTGTCATGTGTGTCGCTGGTGGTCTCCTCGTTAAGAGTGAAGAGTTCTCGGAGTTCACCCAGAGAGAAGTGACGCTCCACATCCTGCTCCTCATCCACCACACAGCTGCTCAGGGCTTTCTTATGAGCCTGTCTCTGCAGGATCTTCTCCTCAATCGTCCCCGTCTGTCAGTGCACAAACACAAAAGTTTGTTTGAAAACTCTTTCAACAGCACCCCACTGTTCTGTCACAATTATATCACTGTCAAAAAAGCTATTTGTCTATATAAAAATATTATTATTTTACTTAAAGTGTAAAAATAGACAGGCAGTGGTGATAATCTGTTTATGTTTGCATCTTGTGAGCTGTGTTGAACTGACAGAGAGCAGTCTGTAGATGTAGCAGGTCTTCTTCTGCCCATCTCTCCACACCCGTGCCATGGCCTGCTCATCATTGGCTGGATTCCAGTCAGGATCAAACATCACCAAGCGATTAGCACCAATCAGATTGAGGCCACATCCACCAGCCTTGCTGCTCAGCATGAAGATGAACTCTGGGTTCTAAAAAAAAACAACAACAACAACAACAACAACAACACAGATGCTACGGAACTGCTTTTCAAAGGTCACAGTGTCATTTATAATAGTTTCCAACTCACAGAGGGACTGTTGAATCTTTCCACAATCTTGGCCCTTTTCTTGATGGACATTGTGCCATCCAGTCGAACATAGAGGTATCTGTAAAAGAACAGGAGGACGGCTGTTGCTCACTTTAACTGACAAATCATAGACAACAAACACAATTAAATGGCGGTTTTCCCAAAAAGCACCTTCTAGATCTGCACAGCTTCTCAAAAAGGTCCAGTGTTTGAGTGTAGTTGGAGACAAGCACCACCTTGTCACTGGTTGTGGTCCTTGTCATCGCCAGAATGTAGTCAAGAACCAGCATTTTCCCTGGAACAAAGGGAACAATTTCTTATTCATTTATTAAAAGGTGAAACACCTCATTCAGTTCATGTTAAAAACATTAAAACATTAACAGTATAGCTTTTGATGGCACATTTATACATTTAAAACATTATCTAGATGACAGAGTGAAATGTTCAGATTGATGTGCATCTTATGTCTGTGTGATAAAGTCCAACTGAAATCACATTTTGTCATTCCTTTTTGCAGGCAAAAGTAATGTTATTTCTAATTTAATTTCAATAGATTTTTATTATTCAAAAAGGAAGAAATAAGGTTTTTGGGGAAATTCTTTTTATCTCAGCACCTGGAGGGGCTGGGCGTGTCTTGTTTGCTGGACAGTAGCTAGCAGGCTGCCAGAGTGCCGGTGTTACAGAACAAAGTAAACAAACTGCTGTAGCTACAGGTCATGGGAAGACAGTGTGTTGTTAGCAGTGGTATAAAAGAGTAAGGATGACACCAGCATCCAACTGGACTGAAGTGACATTTGTATGTTTACATGCTATTTAATGTGCAAAACTAGAGGGTGTCATCATGAAATCGGTTTTAATAAAATGGAAGCGTATCTGTTCCATACGACACACAAGTGACGGATGTCAAAGACACTTCTAAAAACGCTTTCCATGCGGATTGGCCATAAAGCTCACTAACATGCTGTATCTCATTTGATTAATCTGTAAAAAACATGAATGTAAAAACATGACATGACTAGAGACTGATAGCTACCCGAAAGGTGGAAAACACAAACAGTACAGCATGACTTGGATAATCGTTGTAATATTGTTGAGGAATGTAATGATGATAAAAATAGCAGCAATTTTCTGCTGAGTGAGTCTGCAGTGGCCATCATACTGTATGTCTGGATTACTATTTAACACCATCAGAGATGTATTGAGCTGTATTGTACAAGTTCTTACCAGAGAGCTGAGGCTCCACAGCTTTAGTGGAGTAGCCAGGTGGAAACAGATCCAGCGCCCCCTCAAAGCCTTCTTCACCCTCCACACACTTCTCATATATGAGAGCTGGGTCTGACACACAGAACAACAATATTAGTTTTTTGCATGCATCAGATGATTTGTAACAAACATGGAATCAAGATGGCTATATGGCTAATGTCATGAAAGACAAATATTAAGCGTTGGTTTGGTTTCTCCTCTCCTTTACATCTGAACCTGTATTTGAATAAAGTTTGTAACTGCTTCAAAAAAGGGAGAAGACAGTCTTTTTGTTGATGATTATAATGTGTTATATTCAGTTTAAGTACTTACGATTGCACAGTTTCTTGAGTGATGTGATGGAAGACAGGGAGGACACACTGATTTTGCCCTGTTGTAACGTCTCAATGGGCTTGGCCTGCCTCAGAAAGCGCTTATAGAGCTCTGTCTGCAGAGGTGTCAGCCTGCAGGGAAACAGTCAAACAGTAGGACTCTACATACTAAAATGAAATATCTTTTTACAGACATTGCTCAGTGAGTACAAAAATGTGTATCTGAGTAGGAATATTTCCCGAATGAATTAATTAAATCAAACTCTCCCAAATATGCTATAAGTGCTTCAATATCAAACCTACCTGCAACAGACAACCTGCTCAATTTTCACAGGGAGATACTTAGACAGGATATCAGATGTCCTCCTTATCAAGCACCTGTAGAGACAAAGCATGCAACCATTAGTCGTCATTAGTAGTATAACAGGCGTGTCAGAGTTTAAAAAATAGTTTCATATTGGGTCAGCTGAATCAAAACACACCTAATGTTTTCCGAAAACAAAATATATACATATATAAGACATTATATCAAGCAATATATGAAACAAAGCATAACATGTAACATGTTTAACTGCAGTGTTGCAAATGCTTTCTGTACAAAGTGTGTTATATTTGTTATATTTAAATAAGACCTACTATGTGCAGTATTTGGTGTTTTTCTGGCTGATAACTTAAAAACTACTGATCAACAGTCAGAAATATATCTTGTTAAAAGGAAAAAAACAGAATTATGTAAGTCGTAAGGAGTGTGACTGCCCCTGAGAGCCCATCTCCATCTGCAACTAGCATGTGATTGGTCACTGGATAGTGACATCTGATCACAGGGCTTTGCAACAAGTATTAATAATAATTATCTTGATTCGGCCCACACTGTTATCAAATTTTAACGCGGAAGTTACATGATGGACTTGAACAAACATGAAGTGTCTCAGGTCAAGGAGCTCTAACCCTTTGCAGAGATAGGGCTCGTCTGTAGCTTTTTGACAGGCAGTGACATTACTAGATTACAGGTAGGTGAACATAAAACAGAAGGCAGAACCACCAAAGCACTGGTAACAGAGCTGATCTTTCCGAACCTGGTATCAGTCACAAATATAACATTGTGCATCTGAAGTTAATTTAAAAAACATTATGTGATATTTAAACAACACAAACAGAACGGCACTGTGGAATCTTTTTGAATGTGTTAAGTGATGATTACTTAGATAAATCTTGCATGTCCAACTACAGGTGGACTTGTTTGAAGCACACGTTTGCTGTGTATGTATTCATTTGTAACGCAGCAGAGCAGAGGCACAGCACCAATGCTTGGGCTAATGCCTTCCGCAGTGTACAGGTTCAGTGACTGTCACAGCCCAACATCTTCTACACAGATAAGTAGTGTGAGGTGTACATAATTAGAAACAAATCAAACACTGTTACAGAAATAGCGCAGATAGAATGCATCTCAAGGAGAATGTGTAGCAGTACATAGATGTAGGGATTTAGAAAAGCAACATCACATGTCAAAGGAAAAACAATATTAAAACATAAACAAATAAAAGAAGCAATTGTTTTCTATTGAAAAATGAAAAAAGAAAAAATACCCTGCATGTGTGCTTTTAGCTCACCTGTTGACGATACTGATCAACTCCTTGAGTTTCTCCTCTCCAGTCTGCCTGTCTTTATCACTGGCATCCGCGTCTCGACCCTTCAGGATGGGAAGCTCGAATCGCTTTTTAAACTCCTGGGCTGTACCTGCCATTGACGGGAAAAACCAAATGATGAGGATCAGGACAAACAACAGAAATAACTCAAATGTGTTTTCGTTCTTGTTTGTGTTGCTGCATACCGAGGATCCCAGCATTAACAAAGTGGACCAGGCTGAAGTACTCCAGCAGGTCATTCTGGATAGGAGTGCCTGATATCAGCACTCTCCTCTGGGCACTCATGGCATTTAGGGCCTGGTATGTTTGGTTGTCAGAGTTTTTCAACCGATGGCCCTACAGCATGCACAACTATTCATGTTACATCATCTCATCAACAAACTATGAAAAATCTGTAATCTGTAATGCATGAGTTAAATGATGTTGCTGAAATACCTCATCACAGATGACAAGTCCAACTTTGCCTTTGTGCAGAACCTCAGCATGCAGCCGAAATGTCTCATATGAGATGATCAGGATTGGGGTCGGTACTCTCAAACCACGCTGAGAGATAAAGTTTACTAGAAATCAAGTAAAACAAAGCAATGATGAACAAGCAGACAAATATGCTCTAATATTTTCAAACATATACACTATTAGCTCGAGTGAAAGTTAATCTGAAAACAAATCAATACTATTAAAACCAGATATTGTCCAAGAACACTGCATTTCTAGACACCATTTGAGGTTTGGTGGTATATTTTTTCTAATTCTAGTAGATAAGGGAATTCTATAGGAAGTTACCTAGTTGTCTGTCTATCTCCTCCTTTGACCCCCCATCGATGGCCACTGGTGCGATGCGTCCTCCCAGCCACTTTCCTACTTCATTGTACCAGTTGCGAACCAGACTGGAAGGTGAAACTACAATGGCCTTGTCTATCTCTGGCTTAGCCTCAGGGCTTTGGCGTAGCAGCGTCCACATGAGGGTGATACACTGCAAAGTCTTCCCCAGGCCCATCTCATCAGCCATGATGCAGCCATACGATCCTGGGATGCGTCTGCCCGTCACACACTCCCACAGGAACTTCACCCCCTCAATACAATGAAGACATCTGTATTTAAAGCTGGAGTGCGGGACTTTTGTCTCCCCCTTCTGGGAGTCAGAGTAATTACAAAAACACTGTCGATGTGCGCTTATGTCATAGCCTACTCCGTCGCTACTGTTGCGATTCTAAAACCGTGGATAAATTGTTTTGAGCATCACATAATCCCCGCAAAATGACTCGTTTCACTATCCGAATTTGATCCTTTTGGTCCACTAACATTTAGAAAGTCTAGAGGAGCCACATGATTTAATATTTTATTCCCATTCAAGTTAGCAGAGAGCTAACCAGAAATTAGCCACTTGGCCGACGGAAGTCTCTAGTGTGCAAGCTCTGCCCATAGAGCATGCTCAGTATGCATTCATCCGGCCAGCGTGGGAATGTCTCCACAGACACCAGATTTTAAAACTGTATACTGTGAAATACAGAGAGACTTATCTGGCGGCAATAGGCTTAATCAGCATTGTGGGAACTCATTTGGGAAGGGCTTGAATGTAACAGACATTCATTTATATGTAAAAGTTCCGCACTGCAGGTTTAAGTTTCTGAAGAGAAACTATGCAATACAAGCTTTATTAATGTGAGACATTCTTAGGTTTACCTCTCTCTGATGGGGCCTGAGGACTTTTCCTAGGACTGGATCCACAACAACATGGACTGGTAGTTTGTCTCTGGACAGGACAAAGAGAAGTAATGCATTTTAAAAACACACTGCATGGGTATGCACATTTGAATCCCACATGGGAAAGGTAGACTTGGATAATGTAAATTCTTACATATAGAGAAAATTACAGAATGCAGATACACTGAAATGTTTTTCTGATTACGATATCACTGATGAAAATGTTTTACAGCTACATGTGATGATCTGTTCGCTGTGAGTAGGGACAGTTGAAATTGTGCCAATTCTTTTGACAAGTTCAGTGGCTGTTAAAAATGTGCCTGTTCAGAACAGGCTGACTGCTTATTATTTCTCAAGAACCACATATACATATATATATACATATACATATACACACACACACACACATATATATATATATATATATATATATATATATATATATATCTCAACTGACAAATGTATCAATTAAAACGATAATGATTTAATAAATTAAACTTCACCAGTGAGACTAAACTGAGGTTGAACAGTAGAAGCAGTTTACGGCCTTCCATTGGTTGATTCTGCTGCCAATCAAACGTGTCAGTGCTCCTATTGGCAGGTTTTACTGCGTCCACGTCTGTTTTTTTCTCCTGTGTATGCTTGTTCTTCTCTCTCAGGCACTTTAACTGAGCGGGGCATGTGCCTTTGTCCTGCTCAGCAAGTCAGAACCCAGAAGCCCTACTCCACTGTGATGTGACGTGTTTATATCAAACAGCCCCTGCTGCACTCACACACGGATCTGAGCAGCTCACTGTTCGCTTGCTTATTCAAAGTTTATTAATATTAAATGTGTTGCGTGTCCCAATTGCACGATATTCTACACTACATGTCCTTGGGTCATCAGCAATACACCCACCAAGTGGATCAGATGAACGGTTAGATGAACTGGAGTGCCCCATTCAAAACGTGTCTGACACATCCAGCTCTAAGCCTTGAACGTACATGCCAAGTTTTGTTCACAGTACACAGTTCAATAGTAGAGCTTAAGTCTCTTAAACATTTTCAAGTCATTAACAATATGGATGTAATCCCATCTCTGACCAGTGTGGGTTGCAATGGCAGAGTGGCACTGTCCGTATTTCCACTTGTTGACTCCACGGTCAGAAGAAGAAGCAAATCAACGTTGTTTATGAGGTATTTTTATATATTTCTCAAGAACCGCTCATCCAAACAACTTCACAGTCAACATTGCACTTACTTGATTCCCCAGCAATACATCAGATATGAAGTAGATCGGATGAACGGTTCTTGAGATATGCAAAGGGACACACGTATATACATACAGGCAGAGATTTCTTGCTTTATATAGAGAGACGATCTTTTCACTGGAAGACATTGGAGCAGGCAGAAGTGTTGATATGGAAACATGTGATTAATGGCATGTCTACACCCATTTATGTCTAACTGTGGGAGTGGACATGAGGCTTATGCACAAGTGCCCACTTCCACAATGACTGAGATTTATAAAACAGGTCCATGCATACACATGGATTTAGAAATCTGATGAAAGGAGTGCATATTTCTGTTTTTGTACATAAGCGGTTTTAGTCATGAACCTATACAGAGTCTTGCTGATGTGGCCCTGGACTTTCCACTAAAGTACAAACACTCCCTTGCTTCTACGTACTGTAGCCAACCTACAAAGTGTGCCCATGCAGCTTACACAGTCAGTCCATTTTCACTACATCTCACAGAAAAACTGATTATATGGAAGACAAGTTCCAATCAACACATGAACATTCAGTTAATTATAATATTTTTAACCTACTTGTCTGCTTTGATCAGGTCATGAGCACTCAGAGATAATGGCTCATAAAGAACCAGTGCATCTTCTGCAAATGGATCATGAAGTGCTCTCCTTACTCCTGCACGCTTTAGACCGAGTGCCCTGATCCCCATAGAGCCTGCGGGAAATCATAAAGGAAGCAGTTGAAGTACCTTTTAACCTACTGAACTAGGCATAAAAGAAAAGCCACAGTGACAAGTGAAGTGTTACCTGTGTAATTTGGAATGGGAATTTTAAATGGCTTGGAGAGTATACTTCGAATAAATTCCTCCTGTAAAAAAGATTTTAAACAAGTGAGCCAAGTCTTTGAATGAAAGTGCAACCAGTAATTCCAGTATTCACATACAAACCTTAGATTCATTTCAAAATGACTCAACAGTGCTTACATGCTTGTCACCATCCATACATGCAGGTCGGTTGTTCAGCTGTGTCAGAGGCTTTCTGAAAGGAGAAATATGGCTTTCTCTCTTCTCTTGATCACTCTTCTTTCTTTTCTCCTGTGAAAAGGCATTACACATTTTTCAATCCCAACCGCACCAATGCTCACCAACACTGATATTACAATAAATCTTTCCCTTGTGCCTATTTCCAAAAAAATGGTGTTGAAAGATAGCTCTACATTATGAAGAAAACATGCAATACTATTTTCCATCCAAACATCTGTTTGTGCCTTGTCATGCTGATGCTGATGCTATGTAACACTGATGTGTTACATAGCATACGTGTTAGAATATTAGCATACATTATCTAGAGTTTTCTCAAATGTGTAGGAAACTGTGGCATATTGTTAAATGATTCAACAATGACGTGCTTCAAATCTTACCTTTTATAAGAGGTTCACCTTGCTCACTACCTCCATAGTACCCATTGGATGGTTGAATTAGATTGTGGGGATTACCAGTTTTAAAAGTTACTTTTATATAGAAGTAAACACTACTGACTATGATGATGCCAAATTGAAAAGCAGTTCCTTCCAAATAAGAGTTCTGTAGACATGTTGTACAACATCTGTGCATAATCAGTCATGCACAACACAACTACAGGAAACAACAACAATTCATCATTTACTTACAGTTCTACACGTCCACTCATCCTCTTCACAGGAATCCCCTGCCTGCTTTCGTTTAGCAACCTGACTGGGAGCCAGACTCCTTCTCTGGGATTAAGATTTTATACGAAGAGGATTAACAGTAGATAGTTAACCCTGGTAGTCAACATCCGAACGCACTTTATAGCATCATGGGAATAGATAATTATAATTCGGCATGCTTACCATTTTCCTTGTTTCCCCGATGAGGCTGGTAACAGCTATGGTAACTCCTCACCTCCCCGTGTTGATAAACTAGCGTTTTGCCCCTAGTTACCCCGCTAACGTCATTCCCACAGCAAAGGCGCTAATGTCTGTACGGGGTTTCTGCGAAACTTCCTAAATAGATAAATACTGCCTGAAAGATTTAGCAAAGTAATTTAATATAACGTTAGTCCCATGGAAGACTTATAACATTAGCTTAATGCGAATGTAGTTTCCCCCGGTAGTATTGAAGTGCGCGCTAAATGTTGCACAACACTACGGCAAGCGTGAAGGGTAAAAAAAAAAGACAGCTGTGTTCGTTCACCGCTTCTCCTCATCCTCAAACAAACAAAAACATACTACATTCTGTTAAACAATCCGGTGTTTACTAAGAATTCTACTTCCCCTCTCTGAATTTCTCTCACTTTTACCACTACTAGTTCCTAGTATCCCTTCCAAATCCCATCCCGTTTGTCCTCTCTCACCCTTTGTTGTAACCTAACTCTTTCTTCATTATATTTGACACAATGCATTAATACGTGTTCAGCATTTTCACTTATATATTACAATGTGCACATGCTTGTGAATTTACTTTCCCCAATAGAAATACATTATTTATAATTATATTAAATTATTTAATCCAGTGTGATTGAATCTCAATCTGGAAAGCACTACCTCCTCTCTTCTATTTCTTCCTTTAACTCTCGTCCTTTATTATGTTCTGCCCTTACCCCTTCACTCCTCCTTACTATCTTCTTCTTCTTCAGTGATGTTTAACGGCAGTTGGCATTCATGTAGTTGCATTACTGCCATCTTCCGGAGTCAGTCAACTCCTAGAGTGTCCTTACAATGGTTGCTACCAAGCGGGTAGTAAAAGTGTATCCAGCTGCAGCCGCAGCACGAACGTGAAGGACGTTGAAGGAAGTTGAACTTCCAAATATGGTTCGTGGGCTGGTTTATGTCGGCCCCTCGGCCGGTGTTGACATTCCAGTGAAGGTGTTGTAATGAACCCCTAGTGCTGTTGAGTCATCAGAGATATCATAAAATAATAAATGTGAATGATTTAGACAATTATTAATTATAATCATTGTGGAGGGGTGTTCAGCCCAAATCTTTTTAGAAACTCATCCAGATTGTTTGGCTTTTATGCACCACAGAAAATACCAATTACAACAGGCTCATCTTGTGGAAGATTCTGGATAACATCAAGAATGAGCCAGAACTGTGTGGCGGAACACAACACTAAAAAGAGACAAATTAAACCCATAAAAAACTGTAAGTGGCATGGGTCTTTAAGGGAGAGTCTTCCTTTCTTACGGCCACCACCACCCATCCTCTCCAGTGCATACTTCAGGTATTTTGTCATGGGGCCTGTACAACAAAGCAAGTTCAACACACCCAGGATATCTTTTTGTTAGCTGGCTTCAGATAACCAGTATACTACGAAGCTGGTTATCAACTAGCTCAGTCATCTCCGGGTTTTCCTATCCAGCTATGAGCCCGTTCATGTGAAAGAGGTGGGGTTGTTAATTAGCGACATCATCAGAACCATGAGTGAAGTACTTCATATGTAAGATGAAATGGTAATACCAAGTACCTGTGGAAAAGTTCTGTTTTAGGAACAGCAAAAAGTCATATTCAACGAAATGAAATATAAATGGCTCTGTAATCATGCAACAGAATAAGATGATGTATGATGATAGGAATTATTATATATGACTTTATTAGAGTTTTTTTTTTTGTTTTTAGTTGGATGATTAAAAAAACCATTCTGAATATGTGTAATAAAAAAAAACTAAAAAAAGAAAAAAACTTAAGCAATGTCAGAATGTTTCTGCTACAGAAGCAAAGAGAGGAAAAGGTCTATCTGACCCAAATGTTGCATTTATAATCATGGGAGCCAATTAACAGTGTGTGGATTATTTTTCTAATAAAAGACAATCTTTGGTTTTTATTTCCAATTATTATCACACAGGTGTCTCATGTTATTCTGAGCTGCAGTGATGGAATCAGAGTGTAAAATCATCCACATTTTCAGCTGTCACTCCAGGGATTAAATAAACTGTGCACAATTAAAATCTGTTTTAAAACCAGAGTGGAAATAGAAAGCCTGGAACAATAAAATGTTTCCACTGACCTATAAAAATATATATTGCTCCTTTTTACTTGTCACTTTATTGTAAACTCAGGATTTTTGTCCATATCTGATCCGATTGGTCAGTGGTTGGGTGTTGACAGGTTTTGATCCAATCTTCTGAAGTTAATCTGCCCTGGGGCAGTGCTTCGTAGTACAGGCCTCTGGTCTCCATTACTTTTGTGGGTGTTGTTTTATATGTGCTGATGACAGCGTCTAAACAGGACAAACCATTGGTTAGATCATTTTCAGAAATACTGTACTTTTTGGTCCATGTATGAAAAATCCTGTGTAGTGTACATTGTTTCCAACCATTTTCCGAAGCTGTACCAATTTCTTTTATTTAGATCACATTTTGCATGTTAAAAAATGCAAAGTGAGCAAACTCCCTTGATTTGTGAAGCCAGAAAACCACTTTGTTGTTGCTAGGTAACTACACTCCACTCAGGTATGACACTTGGCTAGCATCTTCAACAGCATTTTTAGCCAATTTCACGAAACTTTGATCTATTATTGGTCCAAAACTTGGATGGGAAGAGGACACTTTTTCTCTGTTGGATAGTGTGTGACAAGTTCAGAAGTAATGATAGACTGACCAGCTGATGTAGAGTGCTTTTTCCATATTGCGTGTCAAATTAGGACCATATTCTACTAACTGCACACCAAAAATGTCCAACCAAGAAACCTGTCTAACCTATTTGACTGCATGTATTAATGATAAAATTTGCTTTTCATCAAAATGTATGGTTTTAATGGGTTTCAATGAGACCCTTTTGTCCACTAGAAGTAAAAGCAGCACAAAAATGAATAAAAAGCCATTTACGTAAATTATGTTGAAGTTACATCACTGATGTGAAATTACAATTTGGGACAACTGAATGAAATTTCATGTCATGTGGATAAGCACAGCTTGAATGATCACAAAACAAAATTCTCAAATGGACACAAATGTCCTTAGGAGTTTTCCCCCTGTTCCTATTTTCAAATCAACATTTTTTTAAACTCACAGATGTTGCGTATCAAAATCTGGCCAAGTCCAGCAATATAAACAATCAATAGTGGATTGGAAGAACTGAAACACTTGCAGGGCTTTGTCATCAGGAATGATGATAGCATTCAGCTTGCATAACAAATCTTGCAGCATTAAATTAATTGGGCTTTTATCAGAGATAAGGAAAGAACGCTGTACATCTGAACCTTCAACAGTGACAGTCGAATTTTTAGACATGGGCTCTGCCATGGGAATGCCAGCAACTCCTGCTGTGGTAACAAAGTTAGAAGTTGGTGTACACACTTGTTCAATAGCTTTTACTGCTGAAATGGTAGCAACTGACAAACTATCAACCATAGTACCATTAACCTCAACTGGCATAGTTGAATCTTCCACAAGACAAGTAGAAAGCCAAATTATTGCTGCTTGTAATTTAGGTTGCTGCTCTCCATGGCCTCCCTAAGCCTAATTGTGATTTGTTTTATGAAAGTTTCTTGTTCTCAGTTCTCTTCTTGGCAAAGAGATTTTAATGTCAATGAGAATGCCAGATTAAATAAAGATAAAATAAAAGTAAAAACATGTCCTCTACCTATAACAACCATTTTTTAAAATTTTGGATAAATGAATCGGACGCAATCAGGACGGAAATTGACGTTGCGCACTGTTACTTTCACCCCTCTCTGTTGGGATGTAAGAAACAGGTGCAGGACAAAAGTTGCGGTTGGATAAATCGACCACAAAACAAATAAGTACTTAATATTTCTGGCATATAATGCTCATTAATGCTTCAGTTAGTCCTCCAAGCAAATGACCATGTTACTCTCAAATCAATTTATCATGTTAAATGTCGCAACTGTATGAAATTGATCCAATGCGCCAAACCACCATTTTCTCTGGTGAATAACATTGGGTTGGAATTTAAGATGTTTAAACCGTCACAAATCCTTACCCATCACGTGCACTCCATCTCTAAATCATGCATGTTCCTCTCTTTTTCATTAACAACAAGGACAATCAAAGCAAAGATAATCAATTAAATAAATAGAGCAGTAAGGCTTCACTCAAGGCAAGTTATACCAGAGAACCATTAACCTATTAATGTCAGTTGTATAGACACAAAGGTAATCAATTAAATAAAACTGATCAAAGGTATTTTCATTCAATCACTTGTTTAGAACATCAGCCCACATCAAAAATAATACAAAGTAACGTTAGCCTTGAACAATGGATGGTGCACAAACATTTATTCATTTTTTTTTGTGTTTGTTGTTTGTTTTCAGATCACATCTGGACTGGTAAGACCTCTGTTGGTCTTCCTCACCCTAACCCTGGGCATTTCCTGCAAACAGAACAAAGAAATACATCTTTAATAATAGTGGGACAAAAGTAACACTGTTTTACTTTCGTCCCACTCCTGTCTCCTTCAACTTTACCCTGGCTAACCCAAAGATAGGCTTGCATTATAAATTAAACCTTCACTGATACTCAGCCTACAGATAGGTCTAACAGATGATATACATGTACAGTCTTTAACAAATAAGCATTTCCTTAAAGACAGAAAACACTTCCATTTTGTACTTTGTATTTACTGAGTGAAAAAACTGATTAGATCGGGCTGATTTTTGTCTGCAGACTTAATGGTGGGGTGTACCTCATGTGGACTTCACGGCATGTCGCTGACTTCCGTGTTACAAAAGAAGAGGTCTGTGTAGCAACCGCACCCCGATACTTCCATCCCAGCCCTCCCCTAAGTTAAACTATAGCTTATATCCAATGTACACACTTTGATCCTTAACAATCACTTTTGGTCCGTTGTTTCAAGAGGAATGAAAAGATGTTTTATGTCTACAGTCTCAGAAAGAGAAGTTTTGAGAAAGAATTACATTCAGATATTGATCACTGATTAAAAGGATATGGATTTCCCAACCAGCCAAAATTTGAATAACAAAAATGTTGGAAAAAATGTCTCCTCCAGCCAAGCACTGGGTAAATTTACATAAAGTGATCTCTCAATTCATGTGAAAATGAATCATCTCCATTGCAATATAGACAGTATAGTCTTTTTGTTTTTGGCTAATGGTATATTGTATAAGATTCGTCACAATATTGCACCACAACTTGTAGTGCTGGCTCAAGGTTAACAGAGCCTCCACTAGAGGGGAGTGTTACCCTAAAGTTTGGTCAACAAGGTTTGGTCAGAACTCTTACTAGTAACCACAGCCAGGATGTGGAATTCTTTATCACTAAGTAGAGTTTAGTGCTTTTTAACATTAATACTACATGTCTGGTTGGGAAATTATCATATAAATGAATAGTTTGTTTTTAATGATGCTGAGATTACTGACAGTTGGGAAATGTCCTTTGTTGGGAACTAGTGTGTTGGTTTGTATCTGATTGTAATATTGACATTTTCTTATGGTTTTTTTAATTCATGTCAACTGACTTATCTTTTACTAAGTCAGTCTGTGCATAACTGATGGCCTCTGCTCAGGGACTACAGATGAAATTTACTTTTACCTATAATGTCCCTGTTAACTGAACAATAATAAAAAAATCAAAAATGCAAACATCCTAAAACGAAATTGAAAATCTTTTAGAGATGAAAGATTGACAATATTGCAGCTCCAGTCCTCTGTGTTAGCTGCTGGAATCCAACACTCAACCAATTATGCCTCCTTTAACATGTTTATAAAATAAATAAACTAAAATTTAAAAAAAAGTTGTCCACAAACATCTTTGGCTATTGTACAGACATGAAAAATATCAATAAATAGTCAAAGAATATGAAAGAATTTCACCTTCTGTTTTCAATTATATAACTTAACAATTATATCACAATTCTACAATGTATAATTCTGACATTATATTTCATAATCATATGATTTCTACTAATTTAACTGTTCTTACAGCTTTATTTTAATGAGAAAGGATAAAGACACCCCCTCTGCACTCTCTCGATCTCATTTTTCCAAGATTACTGCTGCACTCTGCAAGATTATCCACTCCTGGGCCCAATGGCCTGGTTTGCTGCACCTTACCATTGCCATCTATGTAATGTCTTTGTTCTACTTTAATTATTGTTGCTTTCCAACTCTTAGTCTGCCAGTCCACCATTGATTGTTTGTATTGCTGGACCTCGCCTTTGATATGCAACATATTTTCAAGGTGTCAAACCTTCAGCAAGTTGCTAAAACATCGCCAGCATGTGCAGACCTGCCTTGCATTATCGTTGTACAGCAGGATCTGACTCTTCAGATGAGTACAAGCAAGTGGATGTTTCGTTTGTAAATACACAAGAGTGGCTGAAGAGTGAGAGAGGGATATGCTTTACCAATCCAATTACCTGATACACACAGTACATTGTTTGAGGCCAATGAGTCATGTCCACATGTTATTTTAGCAGTGACACCAGGATACAAATCAAAACATACTGGAGACATGATAACCCAATGCCAATCATTGAGAAAAGCCGTAACAGCTTCTCAAACCCAGACTGTAACAAGCCTAGGTGATAACTTGTGCATGTTACACCTAAGTGAACACATTGTCCTGCCCCAAAGTGAGTTTGTACTGCAACAGCCACCTCTATCAGTACAATATGGACCCCATCTGATCTTTCAGAGGTTCCTGCCATTTTATGGGCTAAACATAAGAACCATGTGGGATTGGTAAAGTCTGCTCCACCTCACTGAGTGACACTCAAAGCTAATGCTAAGCTCCCCATGATTAAACAATATTATTTGCCCCAGAAGGCAATAGAAGGAATTGAGCCAGTGATTCAGTCACTAATGGAACAAGGCGTGTTGGTTCAACCCACCAGTCCATGCAACACTCCTATTCTGCTTATTCCAAAACCAGGCAGTCCAGATGAATGGTGATTTGTACAGGATTTGCAAGCCATCAACAACATTGTAGTACCTACAGCTCCAATTGTACCAGATACTAATTCCATTCTTGCATCACTGCCTTCTAACTCCATACACTACACAGTCATTGACCTGTGTTCAGCATTCTTTTTCATTCCTTTGCATCCAGATAGACAGTATCTGTTTGCATTCACTGTTAAAGGTAAACAATACTGTTGGACCAGGCTAGTCCAGGGTTCTGTGGAAAGTCTGACGGTGTACGCAACAGCAGTAAAACAAGATCTGGAAGATCTCCAGTTGCCAGGGGGAAGCACCCTTCTCCAATATGTAGATGACCTGCTGATAGCTTCTTCATCGAAGAAAGCTTGTTGTTCTGAATCCACCTTGCTCCTGCAAAGACTGGCTGAGTGCAGTCACAGAGCCTCTGTGTATTACTTATCTTAACTTTCACCTGTGGTCCTGAGCATGCCAGGGTGCCTTAGATCAGTGGCGTCAGTTGCCACCATAATTGAGAAATCTTCTGCCATTGTACTAGATCGAGACTGCGTGGTGCATGTTCCTCATTCAATATCACAAACAGAGAAGAGACAGTTTGTGGGATCATTGGGGGGGGGGGGGGGTATACAATATTGAAAAGCTGAAGGCACTATAAGGATAAGTATAAACAATGAAAAAATTAATTGATAAATGAAATGAATAATATCAATGGAGACTGGAGAGTCTCAGAGTGACTGCAGAATAACAAAATGGGAAGAAGTCATAGCAAACCTTTAAATTAATCAAATCTCTAGACAAAGTGTCTCTGTCTCCTAGGTGAAAGAAGACCAATTCCAGGTGCTGCTGACAACTGCATCAGTGGCAAAGGTCAGAGACAGGGCCTCATGGGTCCATGCCAGCCACTGCAAGCGTGTGCAAGAATTAGAAGAGGTATTTTCACATATCACAACAGACCATAGCTGAGTAGTTTCACCTGGCCAAGCCCCTGACTAGGTAGTAGTACTAGTGAAGAATTAAAAGGACTGTACATACTAACTGACCCTTACCTGTCATATACTGACACTGCTCACCAAGATAGGACAGGAGTCACAATAATAAGCAATATATTTGAATACACAGGTCAGGCATCCATAAACCTAGTCTTCCATAGATGTGAACAACTAGGGTTACATGTAACTCACAACCCTGAAAAAAGAGAAGGTGGGAAATAATTGAAGTTAGAGAACTCATCACTGTTTGGACAAATCACCCGCAGTTATTGCTTACAGAATTATCCAATTGGGCGAGAGAACAGAGAAATCACCCTCAAGCAGTGGCCGCACATTTTATATTTATAAAGACCGAGTTAACACTCAATTGAAAATGGAAAACCTAGGTAGAACTACATTAGGATGTAGCCCCAGAACTACACCATGTGTATTCTTCTTGATCACCATGTTAATTGTGCTACCACTATTGTGGTTCTTAGACAAACCCCAGAAACCAGAAAAAGTTTTCTGATTGGTTTGTTAATGATATATTGATATGACATATTTGATTTATGTTAATTATTTTAGCTTTAAATGGCTGCATTGTGTTCCGGCTGTGACATGGTTTTGTTCCGTCCTCTACATGGCTTCATACCCCACTGGGAGCGTTTCAGAAGTGGAGCAACTGACGGATGCTAATGCTAAGCTTGCAATGAAAGTGTGTGTGTGTGTGTGTGTGTGTGTGTGTGCATGTGGGGGGGTTATGCTAGTCACCCCTCTACATCATGGTGCAGCCGTTTTAGGCCCGCCCAACAAATCCTGTAAAAGGCAGATTTAGTGATTTGTCATAATAGGAATAGATAGTGGTTAGATGGCGACTTATGATATCTCAGGGCAGGTGTCGGTTGGTGGCGTGGGTGGTGTGTGACTTCGTTTTTGTTTGTTTTTTTATCTTGACCCTACCTGGAGCTACAAATATTTTTCCTTGAGCCTCCCTGAGTGACTGGGGGAAAATGCATGACCCTCCCTCCACCATAAATAACCATATTTTATATTCACACCAAAGGTAGGTAGTATTGGAGAAAATAAAAAGCAAAGGCCTTTTCCAACCTTTACATTTAATAGCGAACCGAGACTCTTAAGCCCTCTGACCCCCCTTCCCTCGTCAGGAAAAAAAACAAACTACCAGCCAATTTACTGTGTCCTCTCCTATAGTACTACAAAAGTTACCTCTGACAGTTCCAGCTCTGAAACAAAAATAAGATGCTAACTTAGTCCAGCCAATGTAACAAGCAAACAGCACGGAGAGATTCAGAGTTATCACCAAAACAAACAGCTAATTTCTTAAGCAAAATGCAAATCCTCCAAATTATGGCATCATCACCCAAACTGTGTGCACTTCAGCAGAATAAAGGTGCAAGACAGCCAACCCTCCTACCACACAAAACCAATAAGATTTAATAAGCCTACACACACACACACACACACACACACACACACACACACACACACACACACACACAAACACACACACACAAATCACAGCGCGCACACAGCCAACATTAGCGACATTGGGCATATTAATGACTGTTTTCCAAAATAAACCGTACCATCCACAACAGTGGCAGCATATGATTTTATGTGAGCCTGAATGACATTCATCAGTTCTCATTCTTATCAGTCTTCCCTGACTTGTTTGTGTTTCTATGGGCCATGTAATCGTGGTGATGTTAACGCCGCTCTCGCTACTGATATTTGGCGGCGGATCTGACGTACTTGCTGGCTGCGATAACTGTCAAATGGTGTGCACACTCTGGCTACTTAGCGCACCACAGGTGTACCAGCATGGTAATGGTGTAGACCCATGCACAGCCCACAGCGGGCTGAACTTGTCATAAAGTAGCGGCAACAAAGCCTGCCCATTTAGAGGGAAGATATGGTTATGATTGGTCAATTTTACTGTCATTTGAATTACTCAGCCCTCTGTAAAATTATAGCTTGACCACCAATCACAGAGCTGAAAGGTGAAAAGCGCAAAGTTCTGATAAGCTGATAGAAGTGGCTTCTTTCATTTAACCCTTCACATTCCAACACAAACTGAATAGGCAGGTTTGAATGGTTCATTTCCTCAGAAACGTTTTGTGAGTCCCGTCACCATACAGCAGTAAAACACATATTTTGAAAAGAAAAAACGTATTTAAAATAAATACAAAATACAACCATTTAAAGTTGCATGTCCCTCCCCTAAGCCAAAAAAAAAAAAAAAACATAAGTCCCAACCCAGTCCTTAAAAAAGTATTTGACGTGCCTCCCCCGTTTTGCTCCCCACCCCCCCTCATAAATAACGAACAGTCCCTAATTGAGTTGAACTGAATTAAGTTGAACAAAAGCTGTTAGGAACAACTACCATAAATAAAATACCATAAAGAAATGCAGAGAAGACAGTAAGCTAAAAAACTAAATGTCTCTGAAGGTGCCAAAGGTACTAATTAGAGGGTTTACTAACAATGCTCAGAGCTTTTTAGTGGAGCTGAACTTCAGATGTGGTCTTGACTATTTTCTTGAATGCTTTCTTTTCAGCAGTAGTCAGGTCATCAAACCAAACTGTGAAGGAGAAAGTTAGCACACTGGACCATATTCAAATTTCAGTTTTTTTGGTCATGCACCAGCTGATAAGTTTGGATAACTTCCCCCCTACATGCCTGTTTCTTGGTTACTGCTACCAACCCAACCACTGTAGTGTTGTAGCAAATTTAATTATACTTTATTAACCAAGTGTTCATATACTTTGTATACAAGAAATAAAGCAGTGGGGAAAGGCCACAACCATACAAACACATACTGATGTTAGTTGTAAAGGGTTTAGTGAAGTGAAGAGTAGTTATAGACTCTATGAATATAGTGTAAACCAAAGACAAGGACCAAGTCTATAACACTTTTTAGATTATTTTATTATTTATAATTTACAAAAATAGCGGTCAGAAGGCATTTTAGAATAGACTGTCAAAAATTCTAAATATATTCAAGATAATACAGTACCACAGCATATATGAAGACTACGAACATTTTTATTTGAGGTTGTTTTTTTAAGTCTTCAACTGCAAGCTGTTGGGTGATGACCTGACAGGCTCACAGAAGAATACACTCGGTCGTGTTATACAGTAGAGGTCAAGGTCAGATTAGAGTCCCAGTGTAAGAGCAGAAGAGTGGCCCTGGTTCAGGGGTGCACTGCACACTGAGCGAATCAGAAAGGAGTCTGTCTCTGTGGCTGCACAGCGTTGGCTTTCTGATAGCAGGGGCGCCAGGCACAGGCACTCATCACATGGCAGTGTTTCATGGCAGTACATGGAGCAGCACAGGCTGGGTCACAGTTTAATCTACTCTCACACTCATCCAGACCCAGCTGTAGTAATGCCATGGAGGTGAATCCCTTGTCAGTGACAGTTTATTTGAAGCCAGCTGCTCATTATCATCATCATAAGGCATCATAAGCACACTGATGTAGTGGTAAATCAAATCATGGGCCAGCTCTGACCTTTAGAGTCTAAACTGTTATGTTTTACTCAAGCATGGAAGTAATCCATTATGTTTTTTCTTTTTGCTATTACTAAAAAGTGTTTTGTGTACTTGTACCTTGTTGAATATTTTTGAAAATCAGAAATTCAGCTTTACTCAACATAAAGTTCAACATGATAATGATACTTCTATTTGAGTAGGATATAGTCTTTTCAGACCGGGGTACTACAATTAGGGAGTCTGAAATATGCCCCGGGGATAATTATAGACTTTCACAGACTTGAATTATGAACAATTAATATATTGATACATTTAAATATTTTAATAAAATACATTTCATTTATTATTAATTGATAAACTAAAGTTGTATTATATATATCTTGTTCCTTATTCTGTCTTTAATGATGAATTAACACTGTAAAAGTCTCAATATTATTCAGATAACACACTGCAGACTCCATACGCCTCATAATGATAATGCTTTGGGACTTGCTATATATATATATATAGTACCAGTCAAAAGTTTCACTTTTTACATTCAAGTGAATGGGAAAGTTATATAATAATAATCAGCTTCATGATACCTCAAAATGTACTCCAGGTAAATGTTACTCTCTTCCTGACTGAATATGGATTGTTCTATATAAAAAATGAAAGAAAGATAAATGGAAACACAAATATACAGGGCTACTTCATTAATAATAAACATCCTCAACACAGGTTTAATGCAAATGAAGAATAAATAAAATAATTTAAACAATAAATACTCTTATGTACAGTAAGGTTACATGATGCATAGCATCTAACAGAGAAATTAAGTTTTGACTTAAACAGTGACAGAAGGCCCCAGAAATGATGTTGCTGATGATACAGCATTGTACCACATTCAGCAGCTTGAGTTTACCTCCTCAGCACAGCATGTCATAATGAAAGAATATATTTTACACATCGCCTTTCTGTTTGTGTTAGATGCACTGCATCTCTTAAAGACGCATTTACCTATCTGAGAGATATGTTTGTGCATTTCCTTTTCCACAGTCAGATGAGGAGATTGATAGCAATGCCATCTTTACAAAGTCTGTGTTAAGCCTAGCTTAGCACAAAACAGAGTAGAACAGTACAGTACAGAGTAGTAACAGAACAGTTAGCCTGGCTCTGTTAAAGGTGAAACTATACACCTTCCACTAAGTCCAGAGGTGTCTTATTTTTATGTTGGAACTTGCTAGTGAGCAGTCACGAATACATCTAGGTTTTGTTCAGAGCTATAACAGTCTGCAAACCTGGCAACCCATAAAACCTTCTTGATGGCCCATGTTGCCATCCCTGTATTGCTGGCCAGTTGTAGCTTCATCACTATTCCTATGTGTATTAAAAAAGACAGAACATGCTGGTGAAGAACAAAGGATGGGGCTTTTGACAGAGCTAAGCTAACAGTTTTCCCATGCTTCAGTCTTTGTGCCCAGAGATGAATTACAATATCAATCTTCTCACCTGACATGGTAACACAGCAAAACAAGAGAGTTTCCAAAAATAAAAGATTTTTCTGATATTTAGTTGGTTTTCCTCATTAGGTTTTCACTTTACGAAGACTTTCTTAAAGGATGATTTGGTTTATTATAACCTGGGTCATATTTTCATAGTTTTGACCATTATTCTAATAAGACTGTACTTACCAAGTTAATAACAAAGTTAATAGCAAGTTAAAAGAAGTCCAATGATGGGCCAAGAATCACAGTCAGATGATCACACAATGGAAAAAAACAAAATAAAACAAAAAAGCATATTGGGATATATGTATGCTTATTTGCTGGAGGAGAGTTAGTGAGAAGATCTATACCACTGTCATGTTTGTCTATTACATATAAGACCACAGTCAGTGGCCGGTTAGCTGTGTTACTGTATCCATAGATCTTAGTGATATGATTAGATTGATTAGATGATAAAATTATGAAAACTATGAAAATAAGACTCAAGTTGTAATAAATCACAATTATGCTTTACGATCATTTTAGAACAATGCTGTTAGTTAGTTGTTGGTCAACCACCAGACTGGCTTACAAATCTTTTAACATTATAAAAGTGTGAAATTAAATACAATATACTGAAGTCCTTGGCTATAAAGCCAAAGGGAAGTTTTCTTGTTTCATTTGAGAAACTGATCACAGTCCAGGCTTGTTCAAGAAATTTGTGATATTTTTTTCTCCTGAGGGTTTCTGTTTTGCTTCTGAACTATACAACCTCAATTTGCTGTTACAAAAAGCTTGAGTTGGTGTAATGGAAAGCAAATGTAAGATTCTGTGTGAGCTTGACTGTATGCATTCTTCAGATGATCTTCAATAACAAAAAACAAAACAAAAAATGTTGGAAATCTTTCAGTGAGCCAGATAGTGTGAGGCAGAGCCAATTTTAGTAACAAAATTGTATGGAGGTGCTGCACATCCCAGAGTTATGTGTGGGAACACACACTTCAGAGATACACAGTACACTGCCAAGACACAAAATACAAAACAGGCCAATGCTTCACTTGGATATTTTTAGACTAGTTTTCAATGCTGCTGAACACAAAAGCTTGAATCAATACTGTCCAAGAATGCTTGTATACATACAAAATAAATATTCCTGCACATACTGAAATATGTCATACTTTGTCGTAAACTTTTCCAATATCCAAGTTGTTTTTATTGGTCAGATGTGGAAGGGGTGGCAACTGAAAAGGTCTTTTGTGTCGTGCTATATGTGGTCCACTCAGGTTTCTCATTAAACATGTGCAGTACAGAAGAGCGGCGAGATGAAACAAAGCTTGGAAAAAATGTACTGATACATAATGCTGCAAAGATCACTTTCAAAAAACCTGCCCAGTATCCCTATAATATACCTGCAGCATACTATTTATGACCAAAACCAAAGGAAAGGAAGTAGTGTGCCATAAAACTAATAATGAACTAACTGCACACAATGTAATAACTGTGGATACTAACTAATAACAATCTACCTACTGCTTTTGCTTATAATGTAATAAGTCCATACATTTTATGATTGGTACATTATGATTTCAGGGGCAGTTTCATAAAATGTATGCTAATGTAATAACATAAATTGTAATAATAAGCACAAATAAAATAATTAAGTGCATTTCAAGTGTTTCATGGATACATTTTTGATAAATATTTGAACTATTTAAAAATGACAAAAACACACCTAAAACCATGGTAATGTTTACAAAGCACACAGACCTGGCAAGCAGTACAACGGACACTGTTGCTGAGTGGGAAGCCAGTGAGGGATGATGTCCTGTTGCGTTTGAAATACACTTAATCCTTTTACTTTGGTTATTTCTATAATCACAATCTTTCCATAACCATTACCATATTGTAGCTGCCGTGCACAGATTTTTTTTTTCTTATTGGCTTTGGATGTTAAAGGTCCAGTGTGTAGAATTTAGTGGCATCTAGCGGAACAGACTTGGCAGAAATGGAATATAATATTCAAGTATGTTTTAATTACTGTATAATCACCTGAAAATAAGAATCGTTGTGTTTTTGTTACCTTAGAATGAGCTTTTTATATCTACATAGGGAGCGGGTCCTCTTCCATGGAGCCCGCCATGTTGCACCGCCATGTTTCTACAGTAGCCCAGGACAGACAAACCAAACACTGGCTCTAGAGAGGGCCTTTCACGTTTTTTGCGAGATTTGTGGCCACCGTAGGTTTGGAACACTTGGAAGGAGAGGGGGAGTGGAGGGGTATTCAGTTGGTTGCAATCTGCAACCTCACTGCTAGATGCCACTAAATTCTACACACTCGTCCTTTAAAAAAACACTGAATGTCTGGCTGAATTGTCAAATATCAACATTCTTTCTGGCTGGTATAACAGTCTTGTCAGAATTGATCGCATATTACCTTATTTAAAGCCATTATCCATTTCTGCTGCATTTCACATTGTGTAAAGTCATTCTTGTTAATTAATGTCACTGTTTCTTCAACAAATCTGTAGTAAGTGGATTACATGTGATCATATACATGTTGTTTGCTCTACAGCAGTGACACACAAGCACTAGAAATGACATTCAAACTGCATTCCCACACTGTTTTGTTTGAACTACAGACCAGGTGGTTGTAAATGGTATCATGTCACACCTGATCTGAAAATAAACCATGTGTTGAAAAGCTGTCACTCTGAGTGATGGTTGGCTCATGACCATATTTGTGATGGCATCCTACAATAGACTGTTGACAGAGATGTAAACAAGCTGTGCTGAAACAAGTATGCTTAAGCTACTGTGGCATTTACAATTTGCATACAGGCTGATCTGCTTTGCTGCATTTAGAAAGCCACTGGGGTCATCTAGAGCATTATACATGCCATCCACTAAATTAAACAAAGCAAAATATTTCTGTATTTCTAAATATTCCCGTGTATGTGTGTGTTACTATTGGAAGACTGACTACATTTGCTTTCATAATGATTTTTCCTTGGCTAGATAGTATGTTACTGAGCTTCCCTGGAAGGAAAGGTAGAGTTGTATCACATGGTGAAAGCAAAATTTGGTCTTATGAAGACCATTGTATTTACAAAACAAAACAAACAAACTAAAAAACTATAGCATGTCTTCATGTCATAATATTTGGTCTTGAAACTGGTTAAACTGCCCTGAACGCTAGTATAGAATAGTTTTTGGTTGATTTGAGGCCGTTAATGTTATACTGGTTTGACTTCCCTTTAGTTGAGGCTTTGCAGTTAATTAAGAAATGTCCAGAGATCACATTTGGCTCCCTCATGGAGTTACACTGTATAACTGGCTTTTGGAACATTTAAACAATGCTGTGGTGTGGATGTAAGTCAGTAATGTCCAAACTAAAAGTGAACAGTCTGATAAGGAGTTTTTAGCTTTGTTAGCTAGCTAAGTAGCCAGCAGGCTAGCAGCACAAAATGTCAGTGTTAAAATGTCTTATCATGTTTCCATGCAGACTTTTGAGGCTGAATCACATTTCAATCCATAAGTAAAAGCATCAACAGTCGTTAACTGTGAATGTATTGTAATACAGATTTAATTTAACTTAAACCTGCAGTGCAGAACTTTTACATATAAATGAATGTCCGTTACATTCAAGCCCCTGCCAAACAAGTTCACACAATGCTGGTTAAGCCCATCACCGCCAGGTAAATCTCTCTGTATTTCACAGAATACTGGAGTTTTTAATCTGGCATCGGGTTTGACATTCCTGCACTGGCTCTATGGCAGAGCATGCACACCAGAGACTTCCGCTGACTGAGCGGCTAACTTCCAGTTAGCTCTCTGCTAACTCAAATGAGGATAAAATAATTTAATCGTATAGCTCTTCTAGACTTTCCAAATGTTATCAGACTGAATGGATCAAATTCTGATAGTGAAACGAGTGTCACACAAGGATTGTGTGATGCTCAAAAACAATTTATCCACTGTTTTACAGCCACAACAGTAGCAACAGAATAGACTACGGTGGAGCCTATGACATAAGCACGTGTCAGCAGTGTTATTGTAATTACTCTCACTGCCAGAAGGGGGAGACAAAAGTCCCGCACTCCTGTTTTAAAAGATAGGTTGAATTTTTTTAAGTCTGTCTCAATACATTACTGACGTCTCAATGTGTATGTTGAAATGGATCTTGGAACAATTCCTACTTTCCATACTGGCATTGAAGATATTCTCTCGAAACGTGACTACACTGAAATGGGGGACAAAATCCAAAGCCCTCAATCTGTGCAAAAATACATTACAATACAAAGTTCAACTGAAGCTAAAATGAGGCTTCAGCAGCCTGAATCCTTGTTTAATGCTAGTTTTATATCCTTAAGCCACCGTGGCATGGGCATCTGCAGATGGCATGTGAGCTACGAGCATGCACAGAGGCATTTATGCTCAATGCGTTGTTTTTTGCAGTATTCTTCGAAACAAAATATTCTGTGAATAAGCAAGAAATCAACGAGTGTTACCGGAAGAACATCATTATCCAAGATGGCTACATGCATTGTATTATAAGAGCTGGATACCAGACCAAATATGGCCCATTCAGTCCAATAAGAATTGCTCGGCTGGCACATACGCCAAAAAAGTCTCTAGTTTCTGGTTTTGCTTCCGTGCTGGTGTTTCCACCACTGGCCCTGCCCGCAAGTTCCCACTTCGCCCATAGACTTTACATTGTGATGATGTCACAGATTTTTATTCTGTTGTGTACAAAATTCTCTCTTTTTGTTGCCATGTAATGAAGTTTCTTGCTGATCTGTGGTGGAGGGATACATTCTGGTAGTGGCATGTAAGTCTGTTGATGTTAACTGGCTTTTACTACTCAGGACATGCTCAGAGTAAACTTACTGTAGAAGTTTAAAAAAGTTTTGCAGATTTGATAGCTAGGATTTGACAGGAGTATTTTTGCAGTCTGTGCCTTTGGTATTTTGGTAACAACCCACTCCAACTCTTTGAGTGTTTTGGTGCATGTTATGATATCTTAGAGCTGATGTCCAGCTGTTTGTTGTCCTCCAGAAATCGACTTGCTCCTGCCTCCGTGTCAGTCTGTGTTTATCTTGTGCTCTATCTTTCTTCTGAAAGAAACAAGTGACAAGCAAATGCATATCCTTTTAAATATCCTGAAAGGACCGAGTTGTGGCTAATAGCTATATAGATAACAAAATGGACATAAATACACAGTTTGCAAGGCTCAGTAGAAGAGGGGCTGCAAGAAAATGTCTGAAAAACACAGATGCATCATCACCAGTTGGGCTGACGTTGGGGTAAAAACCCACAGTATGTGATTCACTCTGTAACGTGAGTAAAAAGACGGTTCTGGCAACAAATCTACTTGCGACTACTGGAATGTATCCCTCCACTGGAGCTTGCCATGGAGTGTTCCAGAGAAAAAGGGGATTTCGTACTGAACAGGCTATAACTTTGGAAGACACCAACTTGATTTAGAAAACTCAGACTGCTAATGCATCATACTAGTTGAAGCTGAACTTTGGAATGCATATTTGTGCAGAACAAAGGCTAGTACAGTGGATCTTGTACCCCATTTCTTACAGTGTAGTCACATTCTGAGAGAACGGGTCAGTATGGAGAGTAGGAACTGTTAAGGCAACCAAGGCCCATTTTCACATACATACTGGAACATCAGTAATGTATTAAGACAGACAGAAAAAACCCAAACCCATCCCTTGATGCTAGTGGACAATGTTTTGGCAGTCCATGTTCACTCTATGATCAATAAAGGTTGTTAGGTCATAAACAATCTTGGGCTACCTGGGTTTAATACAGTGTTATATTTACTTTGGACTGAGATAGCTTTTGGCGATTTGGCTGTTAGACTTAGGGTTGTGTTTCATTCTGTTTATTAATTGGCACAAATTAATAATTTGTGAACACGAATTAAGAAAAAATGTAACCCTTCATACCAGCTGGAGTCTGTATGTTTCAGCAACAAACGTCTGCATGCAGTTCGTCTCTTCTAAGGATAGCTTGAGCACCCGCTAACATATTAGCTAGTTAGTTGAAAAGGTACGATGATTACTTGTGAAATCAACAGCTCCCAGTCAGAACTAACACAGACGTTATCACTTACTGAATTCTATGTTCTGAGTTAGCTGAGCTGCATGCTTAGAAATGTAATCAGCTACCTGTACTCAGAGCTACTTTTGCCAAAAAGATGAAGACCTGAATACATCCAAAGGGTGTGTTGCATCACCCAAAAGCCTTTGATAGGCTGAATGAAAGAAACAGGATTAAAAAATATAATCCACTATGCACTGAAACAAGTAGTTTACTCCTTTGTGCTTATTGCTGGTGGCATTTAAACAAACCTCCCCCTGCTTCAGGCTGGTGGCAGACATCCAGATAGCCTGCTGGTGCCATCAGGCCCTATCTGAGCATTTTCACCCTCCATTAAAAACAACCAAGCTATTAGCAGAGGGAAAGCCCTGGCCACTGCACTGTGGATCCCATCCCAGGCCTAGGCCCCAGACCACATGAACCAAGGTTAAGTTGCCCACTATACAGACCAGGCCTCACAGCATACTGCTCTTTCACACAAGAGCTTCTCTGTGTTTGTGTATTGCAGATATATGCTTTTCTCTGCAATCAGCCCACACAGCTGCAGTTGGCTGCTGAGAGCCACTTAATAGTCTGCCAGATAGTCTGGGCATCCATGAAGGACACAGTCTCGTAACGGGTAGGCCGACAGCAGGGGTGATTGCTGACCTTCTTGCCAGAGATACTCCCATTGTCTGTCAGAGCCTTGAGGGCCAGGTCGTAATTCTTGCGGGAGCTGTGGCACGTCCCAACGCAGTACTTAAAGAGAATTATCTCATCTGAGTCGTAGCCAAGACCCAGATCACGCACCCGCATTTCCTTCTTCTCCACGTGGCAGTCGCGGCTGCTCTTGGTCTTCTTGCGGTTCCTTCGCGACGTTCTGGGTGAGTTTGGATCATGCGGGGAGCGCCGCCATCTTCCCTGATGGATTTCCTTGTCCTGCATCAGTGACCACTCTTCTGCAAAAAAGAAAGAAAGAAAGAAACATCAATTATTTGATTGCTGACAAGCAAATATTTAGGGCCGTAACACTTATTTTCATTATCAATTAATCTGATGATTATTTTCTCAATTAATTGATTAATCAATTAGTTGTTGTGGTCCATAAAATGTAAGAAAATGGTGAAAGATGACAATCACTATTTCCCAAAGCCCAGGGTGATGTCCTCAAATATCTTTTTTTAACAGTCCACAACCTAAAAATATTCAGCTTACTGTCATAGGGGAATTACAAAACCAGAAAATATTTACATTTGAGAAGCTGGAACCAGAGAATTTGGACAATTTTCTTAAAAAATTACTCAAAACGATTAATTATGGCGATTAATTTAATAGTTGATAACTAATTGATTAATCGAATAATCATTGTAGCTCTACAAATATTAAGGCTCCTATGTGTAGGATTTATGCACATCAGTGGGCTATCACTGGTGTACACTTAAGGGACTTTGATTTGATAGGGCAGGCCACATTTGTAATAAACTTTATTGGTTGGACTTTTTAATTACACCTACTAGTACAGAATAATACCACGTTCACACCATATCGTAATTTCAAGATTCCGATTTGTAAATAGCATTCACGTAAACCTCCAAGTTGTAATTATGACTAAATAGATTTTTGTGAAAGCTATGATATATACAACTTGGCACTTCATAATATGAAAGTGCCTGAAAATCAAGCAAAAGGGGAATAAAGCCGAAGTTTTTCATTTTTGGTGTTAAATTGTCATTGTACTTTAACCTCTGTAATCATACAACCATCTTGAGTCATCCTGTGACGTGAACGCTCGTAAGTCATAAACATGGGAATCTTTCCCAACTCTACCATCCATCCTATCTGACGTGAAAATGGCATAAGATCAAGTTCACATGCTCATTTCATAGGATCCTCAAGGGTACGATTTGATGCCAAGACAACACAGTCATCTGATCAATTTTTCATATGAAAACATATAGATTAGTGCAACTTTAAATTATTTAAAAGGGAATGGAAATTAACTGCACTTATAGCGCCCTTCTAGTCTTCCTACCACTTAAAGCTCTTTAAAATACATGTCAACATTCACCCATTCACACACACATTCACACACTGATGGCAGAGGCTGCCATGCAAGGTGCCAACCTGCTCATCAGGATCTAATCTAATGCACATTCACACACACACTCACACACCGCTGGTGTAGCCATGAGGAACAATTTGGGGTTCAGTATCTTGCCCAAGGACACTTCACCATGCAGACTGGAGGAGCTGGGGATCGAGCTGCTGATCTTCTGATTAGTGGACGACCCGCTCTACCTCCTGAAACACAGCTGCTCCTATTTGCTACTACTATAGAGCTGCATGATAATGACAAAATCAAATTATTACTATTTTATATAATGTGATGATATTTTACAGAATGCTACTGAAAATATTACACAAGGTTCACATATGCAAGAAAGTTTTTGAGAAAGGATCATTAGTAAGGTGGAGGCATTTATTGTTTATTTCACTCAGCTAGTGGAGTCTACTGAGTTCAGAAAAACCTTTGATTTACCATACTGCAGCCATTAAGACCAGGAATGCTAATTTAACAATATTATGATGATAATGTAAAAGACAGATAATGTAAATTAGACAATATTTAGTCTTATCACTATACTTAAATTAGAACTGAACTGTGTAATGTGCAGCTCTAAATGAAAATAACCTATTATTGCACAAAAATATTCCACTAACTGGTTCATTCATGGTGGAACGCAAATGCAGGGTATCAAAAGTTCACAAAGACATCTTGTATCAGTCTTATTCACTCCGCCATATGTTGAATAGCTCTGATGTCACCTCTACTAAACTCCAAGACAAATTCCTGGTGTATGTAAACACATTTGGCATGTCAACTGTACTGGTTAATTAATCTCTCTCATTTGACATTGTCCAGGTCAGACTGCATGATGGCAAACTATATCACATAAGTAAGATGATGATGAAAAGGAGCAGGCTGAGTTAATAGTGTGTATTTCTGCGACAATGACAACCAGGTATGACAGGAATTCCAATGGCTCCAGAGACTGAAGCCGTTGGAATCAATGATTGTATTAATACAGCAAACATAATAGGAAATCATATTCGGACTCCAGATATATCGCAGATGTCTGGCCTTTAGAGACTTAAAGGTGAAAAACTTCTCCCATTTAGTTTATGCACTGAATTAGAGTTTTATAAGCTAGCAGGGGAGAGCTTGTGTGATTAAATTGAAAGCAGACATGGCTGCTGAGTGAAATTCAGCTGGTTATCAGCTGAGCGGTGCAAAGTGTACTGTCACTATGCAGGGTCATTACCACTAGAAGAGCGGAGCTGCTGGCTGAACTCCAACAGGAGTTGAAGTTGCCTTCACAGTTGCCAGGAACATTTCAAACAAGATTTAGCCACTATGCTGTGCAGACCTGGCCCAGGTGTTTGACTGATTTCAACTTCCTGACCTGTGAATGGCTTCTTCCTGCACTGTGTTTTTCTTAGGGAATGATTTTTACCATTGTAGAATGCTCATCTACAGCAGCATGGGTGCTTGTCAGTTCATGTCTTCATGTTTACGAAAAGAAAACTTGTAATCATGAGGAAAAAAAGAACAGAAAAATGCATAGAAAATATTCCCCAGGCGAAGAGCACAGAGCCTTCTGAGTCAAACCCACCCAGGTATATATTCAGCCATGTTAAAACATGCCACAAAGGTTTGCATTATTTCATGTAATTATACAACTATTCCACCTATACTACAATTGAAATGGGCAATGTTCAGGCAATGATGTCTAACTGAAATAAACATTATTATTGTTTTTACTGCAACTGCAATCATGAGAAAACCTTAATGAGAGTGTTTCAGTATAATTTTCTCATCACTGTGTGAAAGCCCAGCATTGTGTAATAGAACACGAAAAACAGAACCTTGGTTAGTCTGACAGTGCCACAAAATAAAGCCAGTATCAACACTGATTAACACAATGTACAGTAACTGCATCAAGCACTGCAGTTACTGTACACTCTTTTTATGCCTAATTTCCTTGAGTTCCATATACTTGGGGGAGAAGGCATGTCCCACCAGATATTGGAGTAAAGCTAAGCCTGTCTTGCTCAGTAAGGGCAAACATGATAAATGTTATAAAAATAATCAACACACCCATCACAACTACCTTGCGAAGCAGCTGGATTCGCAAGATCATGACATCACAAAATCATGTGAGAATCCATCTTGTCAGGCTTCAAGTTATGTGCTTCTGGATTCGTGACCAATCAGCGTCACGAATCCAGCTGCCTCACAAGGTAAGACAGTGATATACGGTGATAGACAGATGGTTCATCCAATCACCTGCCAAGTATTTTTTGAAAGTGCCTGCCCTTCCCCACTTTCCATGGACAACTTCTCAGATGGTTCTGTGTAACAAACCATCAGACACGTCAGGTTACACAACTGCAAGACTCTCTTCCCCCAAAGGGACTCTAGATGGTGATGTAGAGTCCCAATGTCAATTCCCAATTCCACTGGTGGCTCAAACATTCACACTTCCTACTCTGTAATATTCAAGTGCCACCATACTCAGGTGTACTGTGCTGTGACTGAAGTCCACTTGTGATGGTGATACAGCAGATACAGCTCATTTACTTGAATTTATTTTCAGTTTTCTAACATAATAACAAAGGCAAATATTATTAATGAGTAAAGCTGAAAGATCAGGCTGATGCTTATAGAGGTGGCTTTCTTAAAAGCTACCTCTACAAGCATTAAAGAAGAGAAAAGAAAATGTATTACTTATCATAAAAGAGACTGAAGTCTGATTTGGCAGCATACCAAACTGACTGGTATAATAAACAGATATTCAATCCACAGCCATTCATCTTATTACTCTCCTGGCTGTGATGAACAGGACTATGATGCATGACAGAAACCTGCTGTCATGTTGAATTGATTATTTTTACCCTGTTGTACACAGGGGCCCCTTTCTCAATTGACCAAGGCCATACTCAGTGTTGAAAACTACCAGGCAAATTTCCAGAGGCTATATTAGTCATCCAAGAGTGACATGCTGCTATTTTATGGCCTCCACTATAGGTTTACGAAGCTTTGTTTTCAGCCAGACGTCTTAGCCGCACAAAAACTGTTTTACATTACAATGAAGGATAAAGATGAAGAGTGTGCTTCCCAAACTAATAAAAGCCCAGCAGTGCATGCAAGCAGGCAGCCAATGTAACATGGCCCCTACACAGAAGTGGAAGAAAATGTTTTGTGTTTCCATTGAGCACGTCTTACAGAGTTTGCCAATAATGCAAACTTACTACTATTCTTCTACTTTCTGCTATATTTTATTTTATTTTTTAAACATTTATACAGATATATATATATATATATATATATATATATATATATATATATATAGTAAACTATTGTATTGTAATTACAGACTGAATAATCACATTCAAAATCAGTGATAGACAAGGTTTCTATGCTCTCTGTCAATGAACATCACATCTCAGCGATTGTGATTTATTTTCAACAGGCACCTAAAGGGACAGTTGCATATTTATTGTTTGTTAGGTCAGCTAGGTCACAAATAAGGGACATCCTGGTGGCCACGTACCATTTAACGGCAAAGGTTCATTGGTTTGATTCCAGCAGGGAACCTTTGTTGCATTTTAACCCACTCTTTCTCTCTCTGCTAGTTTCTTGTCTGTCTCTATACTATCAGCAGTCCAATAAAGGCAAAAACTGCCAAAAATGAAGCATCGTGATAGTTCATGCAGGACACAGAAATCATACGCCTCAGCTGTAATCAGCTTACAACCTGCTGATTGAATCAGCGTTTCTCACAAACCAATCTCAGCCCATTCTCACAACAAGGCAGTCCATTTAAATATGACTCACTCCTACACTGATCCCTGCTACACCAATGCTGCCACACTCACTGCTGCTGCTGGCAAAGCTTTGCCTACATCACCCCAGCTTCCACCTCTTTATTTCAGAGTCCTACAATGGCTCAAAGGCTAAACTGGTATTCAATGTCTTGCTTTGGGGACACTCTTGGATACCCATAGTGAGTTTTCTTCATTGCACTCCCTGTTTTGGCTTAGCATGCTGCTTGTCTTGGCCATCAGCACCAAGCATAACTGTATTTGTTGCAATAAGTTTTTAAATCTATGACGAGTGTTCCTGACTGAACAATAATCTTTTAAAACACAGTTAATGCACACACAAGAAACCTAGTTACTCAGAAAACACATTTAAATGCACTAATAACCATTGATTACTGTACAATCCAGGTATAAATGCAGCAGGTCAGCAATCAGAATCCTGTCTGCGAGTATCATAAACTGCTGTGCAGTGTTTTGGCATTGTCAAATTGACGCATCTGTTACTCAAGCTGGACTTCCTGGATTGTATTTCATGTCACGTCATGTCTCTAACCCTACTGACTTGCATTTGTTGTCTGGAGACTTACCCTAACCTTGACCATAAACATAATATCGCTAACCCTAACTCTAACTTTTTATCTTGTAGGGACCAATATTAGAGATGAGTCCCCATTTTGGATTCTTATGCTGATATTTTACATTATTACTTTACATTATTAGGAGAAAATCAAAATGACAGCCTGTTTTTGTGGAGACAGCAGTCACATTAAAAGTCTTGCCAGTGTTTTGTTTTCTTTGTGTCACATAAATGAGATTGTAGCAATGCTGATGATATGAGAAAGTTAAGTACTTACCAAGGGCTTGAGGCCAGGGTGTGTCGATGCTGCTGTCCCATTCCAGATCCTCTGCAGGAGGCCAGGAGGGCTGCCTGAGGAGGCGCTGGAGGTCTGACTGAGCCTCTTTATTGTCCTCCTCAGAAAACACATCCTCCACTAGTGTGAGCAATGACGCTACCACCCACAGCATCACCTGATGATAGTAATACCCAGACAGTTACTTCAGTAGTCAGCTTGGTTTTAAGGGTACCAAACTTATTTAGTTGCACTTCAAAGGAAAAACCATCAAGCAGGAGAGAGTTTGAACTCACAAAGTTTGCATTCACAGAGACAACTGACATGTTTTATAAGTTTTTCATTGTGGCTGCCAGGTGTCCTCATCAGAAACTCTAAATACCTGCTTTATGTCGAAATGTTTGTTGCTGCGCCTTATTAAAAGCTCTTATTATTACTATGTGCTCCAGATCTCATCTTTCCAGATCCTGCCTCAGTTGTCCTGTAATGGTTTTTCAAAAGGGTTCATCTTGGGTGCATGAGGGCTCTCAATTTCTTCCATGAAATTGTTAAGATCAGATTAGTCTGCAATGTTGAAATTTTGCCATTGCTCCCTATTGCCCAACTGAAAAACATAAAACAAATACAATGAAAAAAGCATGACTGTAAGGATGGCAATGTTGGTTGGTCCACTACTTTGGTCCAGACTAAAATATCTCATGAACTATTGGACATATTGGCATGGAATTTTCATGGTCTCCAGAGGATGAAGCCTACTGATTCTGGTGATCCCCTGACATTTCCTCTAGTGCCACAGTGAGTTTGAAAGGTTTGGTTTTGAGTGAAATGGATTGCCATAAAATCTGGTAAAGACATTCATCATCCCTGCTAGTCCCAACAAGATAAAATGTAACTGTGGTGATCTCTTGACTTTTTCTCTAGCACAATCATCTGGTCAAAATTTCAATTTGTCTAATAGTCATTAACTAAATACCCATAGAACTAATTAGCACCAAATTAGCATTTAGCTCATAGCACCACTGTGCCTAACTACAGTCTCAAAGAGACTGAGAGTCATTGTTGTAGACTCTCAGTCTTCTTGTAGTATTTGGTGATATACAGTATTACGTACATTGTGGAAACTGAAAGCTGCACTGGGTAAGCTGATCCATCCCGTTCCATCCGTTCTTTGACATGGAAATTGTGTCCGGGTTCCCTGTGGCTTTTACCACGGCCTTGTGGGATACCTACAGCCAATACCTGCACCTCTTTAATTACTTAATTGACACATGACACCTTCCCGCTGTGCAGGGAAGGTTAATATTTTAAGATCACTTATAAAATGAGTTTCTCTGCAGTGTCTGGCAGGATCCTAAGGTCCAGATCAAATGGGCAATGTAGTGGAAACTGGCTGATGGTGAAACATACTTGCTACTGTCTAGTAGCAAATCCTACTGGCTTACTTTTCTCTCTGATTCTTAAACATTCATTCTTCCATGGTCAAAAGTGTAAAGGCCTCAGTGCATCTCTGATTGTCCAACAGTGTCTGAAACAATCTCTCAGATGGCAGAATCTGACTATTTTTGTAACTTTCCAACAAACAATTGGACAATCATGCTGACTATACGCAGTGATTGGCTGGAGGTGTGAGAGCAGACGGGGTTTGAAAATCTCTCTCAAGCTCTCTTTTTTCATCCTTCACACAACTACCTCCATCACTTTTCATGTGTACAATTAAGTGTACTGTGAATGCCTTTGAGGAGAGAGTGATCAGAGAGGCAGTGGGATGCTAATGATGTCAGGAGGAGGTTATGCTGTCAGGCTTTTCATACCGCCTTTGAGCGTGGCCATTGCAGTATGGTACTGCAGCTGCACTGCAGTACCATACTGCATAGTACAGTTACCTCAGTGCAGGTACTGCACTATGGTACTCTTAATGTTTAATGGTGGTGGTTGGCCTTCAGTGACGATGAAACAGACTGCTTTGCTGTGAAACACATCCTTAACTTATGTCAAGATGCTCACCTTCCAGTTCATCAGGTGATGCTGGGTAGTCGATGCCTCCTGCCTCCACCAGATTTTTCCATCTAAAAAAAATGAAAATAATAATAAAAATGAAGAAAAGTACTCTTCAATCACTAGTAGTCTTTTTTAAATATCTTGTGGAATGTTTCCATGAGGTAGGAGGAATCCCAGTGTTCATTTACTTTAATAAGAAGGTACATTTGCTTTTGTTAAATCCTTATTGATCAAAAGAGTTTGACTGATGAGGCATGCTCTGTTTACCACAGTGCAATGGGAATTGAAAGCAAATTCAGTTGACTCAGACAGGATGACATGCTTCATTTCGGCAGTGTTTCAGAGAATCATTTTGTATTAATGCTGTCTGGTGTTTATAAATATGTATATATTGAAGTTTAGAGGGAATGTCTAATTATAACCCATCTGATTAATAAAGGGAAATAAAGGCTTATGAAAACTAAACTTTCTCTCCCACCATCTTTTTCTGTTTTACATTTATTCAGATGAGTAAACTCACAGTTGGAGCCAGGGCTCTAATACCCTAGTCTGGTTTTGGTCTCGAGTCCGGGCTCAATAATTTTTCTCTACTTTCCCAAACTTGTCTAGGTCTAGTGGGTGTTTTAACTCTGACTTGTCTTGGTCTCAGCCAACTGTCTCTCCTGTTACAGTCTTTGGTCTTGATAGAGTCCAGTTTTTTTTCCTTTCCTGTCGTGCATCCCTGGCTGCTCTTGTAGCAGACTGGAGAGTCTGTTCTGCTGCAAGTCAGCTGTCTGAACTGCTCTGCTCTATCATTTATAAGTACAGGTAATATGTATGTGTATGTGTAATACAGCAAGAATATTTTCTTTCTGATTAAGTGGGCACAGTTTCTTTCTTTGATCTCCATCTTGAATTGGTCTCAAGCCAGTTTGGACTAGGTGTTGAATCAATCTCAAAACTGTTCAGACTTGAATTTGTTTTGGACTCGACTTAAGTGGTCTTGTCAAACTGCCCAATACTACCACAGTCCTCTCCATTGACCACTTAGTAGCTCCACCAGAGATATTGTGATAGTCCAGGCTTAAATGGATGAACTAGAGGTATTCATGGCTTCAAACTTAGACCTGATTTGAAACACACCAGTAGGGAAGCTACCTGAACCCTATGTGTGTTAATGAATCCCCCCCACCCAAAAAAAAGAGGGAATTCAGAAGTGACCTGATGACATTCAATCTGATGTGAATAGACCAGCCTCCTTCTGCCTCAAAAAATACATTTTTCTCCTGATGAAGGATGTAATCAGAGTTGATAGCATGCCCACTCTCAGCTCAGTCAGGTCTTGGATACTAAGAATGAGTGGCCCTGTGAAGACCACTAGTATGAACCTCACACACACTAGATCACTCAACACCCCATCTATAATCTTAAAAAATGTCTGTCATTCCTCTTTTTTTTAATAAACAGAAACACTGAACATGTGACACAATATGCTGTATACATATTTTGTTTTGCAGGGTGAATGTGTTCAGATCCATGTCAAAATCTCAGAATAATGTGGACTAGGGTCCACAGAGGTTTGTTATTTCACTAAACAATCAGACGATTATACTGAGAGGAACACTACATTTTAACTAACTACTATTAACTACATTAATCCAAAAAAAGTAATAAATAAGTGAATGTTTGACACAAATGTTTGTTTTCCTAACATACTAACTGACATGACCAAACATTTACATCATTATTACATTATAAGGCTTGTCCAAACGCAGCCTTCTTGTGATCCTCAATACACACACCTACTCCTTGTTAAATGTGTTTGGTCTTGTCATTTTGAAAAGCTGGGAAACAGAATGCAACCAGGTGGTCATTGATCATAATAAAAATAGAAGTTACTGTATATGGATTTACAGTATATGCACTGTTTGTCAATTGTCCATCATGTGTTGAAGTGACACATCACAACTTACACTGTAGGCTTGCTTGGCTGTGCCGTCGCTATTGACCACTGGTTGTTAGGCAGGAACTTCCTGGTTGTTAACTTGGAAATTGTGTGTGTTGGTATACACTCAATAGGTCTTTCCTGTGAGAATTTTGTCTTGTACAAACAGCATTATAAAAGATTTTACATGTGCAGATGGGTGACAAATTAAAGGAAAAACCAATATAAAGTGTCTTAGTAAGGTGTTGGGCCACCATGTGCTGCCAGAACAGCTTCAATGCAAAGATATTCCCTCATTTTGTGTTTTGATGATGGTGGAGAGCGCTGGCTAACACGTCAGTCCAAAATCTCCCTTAGGTGTTCAATTGGGTTGAGATCTGGTGACTGTGAAGGCCATAGCATATGATTCACACCATTTTCATACTCATTAAACCATTCAGTGACCCCTTGTGCCCTATGGATGGGGGGGCATTGTCATCCTGGAAGAGACCACTCCCATCAGGATAGAAATGATGATTGATTGAATGAATGATTGATTTGCAGTAACCCTTCCCTCTAAGGGGACAAGTGGACCCAAACCATGCCAGCAAAATGCCCCCCACAGCATAACAGAGCCACCAGATCCCCTTACTGTAGGGGTCAAGCATTCAGACCTGTACTGGTTTTTCCTTTAATTTGTCACCTGTCTGTCTATATACACTGGAGATCAAAATTAGAGAACAATTTATAAACAACTGATTTTTTCTGAAGTAATGTCATCTTCACTGCTCAACAGTTAAAGGACTTTTTGTTGTGTCTATACCATGCTACTAGAACACTTTTTCCACAAAATAACTAAGGCATTTCAACAAAAAACATTATTTTGCAGAAAACACACTGATCAAAATTAGAGAACACTTTCAGATACCTCCCAGTTATTGGTGTTAATCTGGCACCTGGTGCTAATTTCCTTGATTATCTGTCAACCCCTATTTAACTGGCAGCCTAACTTCCAGTTTCACTGACTCTGCATGATGGTGGGCCGTTCTAAAGTGACTGAAAGTCTCTGGCAGCAGGTTGTCCAGATGAAGGCCAAAGGGATGACCCTATCAGCCATAGCAAGACAAGCTGGTCGTTCCAAATCTGTGATTTCAAGAATATTGAATCTTTACAACATCACAAACTCATTCAAGTCCCCCAAGAAGGCTGGTCGTCCACGGAAGACAAATACAAGAGAGGACAGGATACTGCGAAGGATCTCAATGGGCAATCGTTTCCACACTGCAGCTGGAATTGCTCGCCAGTTCAGCGCTGAACAGGGTAAGGATCTGTCTCGTCATACAGTGTCTCAACGTTTAAGAGCATTTGGACTGGAAGCCCACTCTGCAGTGACCAAACCTCTCATTAGCAGAAAGAATCAAAAGGCTAGACTAAGCTTTGCTGAGGAGCATGTTGTGTGGACAGAGGAGAACTGGTCCAAAGTTCACTTCAGTGATGAAAGCAAGTTTAATTTATTTGGGTCCGATGGGAAACATTATGTTTGGCGACAAACTGGAGAAAGACTGAACCCAAAGTGTGTAAAGACGTCAGTGAAAGTTGGAGGAGGAAGTGTCATGGTTTGGGGCATGTTTTCTGCAGCAGGAGTTTGGCCTCTTATACAGCTACATGGCAGAGTGAATGCAAATGTTTATCAGAACCTTCTTCAACAACATATGGTTCCTTCCCTGCATTCATCACCCAATCAGCCCGCAGTGTTTATGCAGGACAACGCTCCATGTCACACAGCAAAACAGGTAAAGCAGTTCCTTGAAACTGAAAACATTGAAATAATGACATGGCCTGCCCAGAGTCCTGATCTCAACCCAATAGAGAACCTCTGGAAAATCCTTGGCGACAAAGTTATGGCCAAGAAGCCCACTACAGTCACCGAACTGTGGAGGAGACTGGAAGAAGAGTGGACCAAAATCACACCAGAGCAGTGTGAGAGACTAGTGCTGTCCGGTGGCCGCAGATGTGCTGAAGTCATTCAGAGCAGAGGCCTGTACACTTCCTACTAATTGCTGACTGTTGTAACCTTCAGAAAATTCAGTTGTAATCTTTTTCCATGCTACAGTCATTGTTGTTCTCTAATATATATATATATATATATATATATATACATTTCCTTGAATGAGAAAGTGAGTACTTGGTCCTTGGTCAGCTCCCTTCTACTCATTGGTGCCAGCTAGGAATAGTGGTCAAGCAGCAGTTTTACCACTGTCAGCTCCTGAGGTCTAGAGTGAGCATTTCTCATGTCTGTGACATATTCTACACATATAGACATTGAAGCCATAGTGAAAGGTGTTATTGTTGCTGGTATGATGTCAATATGACTGTCAACAGATCATTTTCCCTGTTTATTTTGCTGAGAACCGCGCGTCACGTGGAAAAATAGGCGAGACTCCGAATCTCTAGATGAAGCGTGGCTGCTCTAACGCGTTAACATGGGCGCCGAAATGAAAACCAAGAGGTTCCGCTCACGCAGCCAGTGTGGCCCAGGCGTAAGGATGGTTACTAGTTAGCCAGCCAAGCTGTGAGAGTGGCCCTTAAAAAGGGCCAGTAGTGAACAGACAGGAGGAAGAGAAGGCTGGGGCAATGTGTTCTGAGTTAGTTTTGAGGGTACTGTGGTGCTGAGAATTCCCATTCCCTTGAATGAGAAAGTGTGCCCAAACTTTTGACTGGTACTGTATATATAGACAATAACAGAAACTCAACTCATTCAAAATCCAGAGTTGGTGACACACAGGTCACCCTCAGAAAATAAAACCTTACCCTGACCTTGCAGCTCACTGCTTTAATATAATGTGATATGGGACCACAAAATCCATCTGTAGTCAACAGTCTGTAGACCAGCTCAAGAAATGTATGCTGAAGGCAGCACACAAGGCAGACTTCTGTGATGACCCAGCTGGCTGCAGCTGTTTTATTAGAGAAAGATCAGACTGGAAAACTACTCACTTGATCAAACGTTGACAGAGCTCATAAAGATGAGCAAAGTATGCAACATCCTTGGAAGGATCTTGGATCTTATATAATATATTTAATATAGTGTATAGCACATTTTATAGCATACTAAAATAACACTGAAGCTTTCAAGTTCACTCAGTACCTCATTAAAAAAATACATTTACAACCACAAGAGTCAAGAAAGAAATGCTAAGTTTCCTTACTGTGAGTGGAACCTTCTAAGGTGACAGACACAAAGATGATGTCTATAAATCACTTAAAAGATCACCAGGATGTAAAAACAGCAAAACAAGTACAATTGTTATGTCTTCCTTTTCATGTTCTTTTTCTGTTTTTTCCCCTACAACTTCATGTTTCTAAAAATAGCTCAGGCTCTCTGTTTCCTACAGTGAGGCAGACAAGGATGGAAAGTAGGGTACAGGAGGAGATCAGGGTCAGATTACACAACACTGACCGTGTGTGTAAACAATAGCCTGCAATGACACTAATGTCAAGCCTGCATGCACCTACTACAGTTTAGAATAGAATAAACATGGATATGCATGAGAGATGTGAAATGTAGCTTAAACTGACCGCACTTTGCCCGTATTACAGTTCACATGCCTATGTGCAATAATGTCATGTAATACCAGCAAACACTACTACTAGCAGCCCCTTGAGACTAAAATGACTAATACTCATTACACCTGACAGTATTTACGTGTTGTATGAAATGTTCATAAAGCCTTACCAGTGCTGGCATAAGGGTGGCTCAAAAAGGTCATGGGGTCATTCACACCTAACAGGTTAGTCCCATGGATGAATTAAGGTTCATTCCCCTGAGAAGGTGTCAGTAGAGAAAAGGATTATGGAGAGTTCAAAATGAAAATGGTTTCATCATGTGGGACCCCCTTCTTTTCAACCTTTACATTTTCAATAAATATATAACATTAGTCAGCATAGCCATGTCGATAACACAAAACTTCTTATTTTACTGTCCTATGATGACAGTAGTCTCATAAAGTCCCTAATCAGTTACCTGGATGACATTAACCACTGGATGGCTCAAAAATTCTTACAGCCAAACAGGGAAAAACTGAAAGTTTGTTGTCGGTCCTAAAGCTCAAAGTTAAAACACAAATTAAACATAAATTAAAAACCTAAGAGTTATTATGGATGGTAATCTTAAGAGGAGGGACACTGGCAAAGAAGTAGTTTGTACCATTTCTATCAAAACAACAAGCACCATGTCTACTCTGGACCAAATCTGCCTTTTGAATTGAGAGGACTACAGCTGATAGCCCAAGGATGTTTTTAGCCATGAGGTGAGCCAGTACAACCTCATCTCAAAACAGTACAAATGCTGCCTCCTTTGATAGGATTGGCAGAGTCTGCCTTGGAGAAAGAACTGCCTCTGAGACCGATAGTTCAGAGCAAAAAAAAAGAAAAAAAAAAGAAGAGAAATCCTCTCATGGGCCCATTAATTACACACAATTACATTATAACTTAAAACATATTTCTGTAAGATGTAAATAATTACAGTGGCTACTGATGTCCACACACAGACACACCATCAACAGTGTGGAACTGCTCAAGTGTCTAAACTAGTATGAGTAAGAACAAATGAATGACTCAGGAAAAGAAGTCAAGCCAGACCTCATCCATTACACACGCTTTGTAAATCAGTGTTAATTTTTCCTTGTATACATCTCAGTGAGAGAAACAACGAGAAGTATTCAGACAAAAATGCTGGAATGTGATGCCACGTCACTAGAGGGAGGCCATGTGAGTCACTGTCCAGCAATGTGATGAATAAACATGAATCAAACCACACAACCATCTGCTAGAACTTTAGGACATATCTGTAATTGACTTTAAAGTCCATTCAAATCATGTTACACATTCATTAAATACACATTAATGTTCCCCTAAGACTTCTGTACACATCTAATGAAAGGTTAAATGATATTAAATTGCAAAAAGCTGAGTCACTGTCAAAATACAACAGTATTAAAAGTCTGGAAAGCTGTCAGAAATGCCTTTGATGTTTTCAATACACAGTTGCTTTGGCAATGTATATAAACCCCTGAGCACCAGTCAAGTCAAGCCAATTTTATTTGTACAGCCCAATATCACAAATCACAAATTTGCCTCAGGGGGCTTTACAGTCTGTACAGCAATACATCCTCTGTCCTTAGACCCTTGAATAAGGAAAAATTCCCTAAAAAAAACCCTTTAACAGGAGAAAAAAAATTGGAAGAAACCTCAGGAAGAGCAACAGAGGAGGGATCCCTCTTCCAGGAGGGACAGATGTGCAATAGATGTTGCATGTACAGAATAGAACACAAATTATCCAATACAGCATTGAACAGGATAACAAAATTATAGTGTTGAATAGAACAAACATCATGAAGACACTGTGACAATTTGCAATTGTTACAGTAAAGCCTTACCAATAGGGGTACCAGTGGGGCTAATAATGTTAAATTTGTTCATTGCCCCCCACTCCTCTGTTGCACTTTTTCAATATGCAGCGAAGGAGGGAGCTAACTGAATTTGAGTATGTAGTTATCATTTAACGTAGTAGTAATTTTAACCCAAATGTTTCCATAACCTGAACCTAACCAGACCTTTTTCAACAGTGATTTGGAACAGTTTTGGAAGGCACAGAAAAAATGTATTGTCCTGATGATAGGGGCGTCAGATCAGAGAACAGTATGTGTGGGGAGTGATGATACCAACCCCCCCCCCAAAACCGCATTAAATTCAGAGCCCAACACCAGTGAGCATGAGCATTCTATTATGTGTGGGCCGAGGCACCAGCCGGTGTGTGGCCATTCCCCTTGTAGGCACTTCAGACCATGAGAGAGACATACTATCTCGTGAGAGACTGCTATGAGTGGGACATGGCACTAGCTGCCGTTGGCCCAGCTCAGCACCTCAGACCACAAAAGCAATATGCTCGATATGAGATGGATGAATCTAAACCCAGCATTCCACCTGATATGCAGCAATCGTTAACATTGTTATTATAGAATGATAGCAGATGATCAACAATACATGGATATGAGCTTAGGTTGACAAGGAGTGTGGCTTTAGATCTGATTGATATAAATACCCAGTAAAATGAAGACCTAGGGGAAATTACAGCCCCAAAATGAAAAGCATGTAGCTAAGAGAAGCATAAGAGCAGAACTGTGACTGAGGGAAAGCAGCAACAAAAGCCTCCAAGGCCCATGCTTACTGTACGGGCCGAGACATAAATTTAGGGGCATAGCGATTAAAAAAAAACAAACATTAAAAATACAGTATACACGAGACACAGGGGCAAACTGAGAGAATGTGGAATGTGCTTCAGACCTAAAAAAGGACAGGGAAGCATGCCTCATAAATACATCCCTTTTCAGCTATGGATTACTGACCACAAAAAGTTTTGAGCCTGCTAAATCATTTGAGGCTTTGAAATTAGGGTTGAGGTTTGATAGCATTTTATCCAATCCAATTCCAGTATCAAATACATTTTTTTAATCTGAATCCAATGTTTCTGTGAGCAGAAACACTCTATAACAATACTTTAAAGTAGTATCTGAATTTATGTTCCAAACCTGCAGCTACCACTTGGAAATTTGAAAAGATAGAGCTTAATTCATCGAGACTTTTTTTTTTTGCCAAAGATGCTCAGTATACATTGTAAAATACATATACATAGCATCAAGAATGAAATTTGAATTTTATATAAGACAGATAGAAATAAGAGCTGTAGCCTAATTTTTCACATACTTTATGCACCAAATAACTGGAAGCCCAGATTCAACAGTATTAAAGGTGATCTGTCACACGGCAGACAGATTGATCTTGCATGCATTTTGAGTTATCTTTTGTGTATGTTGTTTTGATTTCCTTTGCATGTATTTTATGTCAACCTGCTGTGTTCTCAAATTGATAGATCACCCACACCTATGAACCTGCGATTTAAATTGAAAGAACCAATCCCTGCAGAGCCAGCAAGCAGAGGGCCAATGAAGCTCCTGGGGGGACAACCACCGTTGTCCCCCCAGGAGCAGTACTGCAGGGAGCAGCAGGAGCATCTGAGGGAGCAGAGGGAGAGAGGGGACTAATGAAAGTTCAGAACAATACAACACGAACAACTCAGTGTGTGCAAGCCACCCCCTGAATGGAAAAACACCCACAGTACTATGGCGTGACACAGACAACGGGCAGAGTGTAGAGCTCTGCCCAACTGTGTGAGTCGCTCTGGCAACAACAGTACTCTGTGGTGCAAATGGGCGTGTGAGCTACACACTGAGGAATGGGTTGCTGACAGTATATTCTCATCTTTAGGGTACCTGCAGAGGCCGGGTGGACTTGCTACCAGAGAGGACAGTGACCTTGGGGAGGATGAGCCCAGCAGGAAATCCTGCTGATGTACAGAGTTGGCCAGTTGCAGACATGTGGATACCTGAGTATAGTTAGCCCTCTCCTCTTTTAGAGCATATTTTAAAGAGACTCTGCCCCTAATTGGCAAGATCATTTCACTAGATAAGACTCCTCACTCTGTTGGAGTTTTTGGAACTATGCAATAAAATAATAATAGTGGAGGGAGTGAAGGAAGTAGTGAAGGAAAGGTGGTGTTACGGAAAGATCTTTACTCACAAATGATCTTTAGCTGAGTACAGACAGAGTGCACATTAATCAGACAACACACTATTTTCACTTGGCATTTTGGGAAATATCTCACTCGGGGAATTAACATTAATTAGCTACATCTGATATAATCTGCCACTGACGACTTTGGTCACGGTTTCCCAGCAAAAGCATGTTCAACGCCGGCTAAAATAAGAAGCATTGCTGCTTGACTGTTTGACATTGAATTTGGCTCAAAGAGGGAGGCAGCCTACTGAATCCAGGTATTAAGTCCTAGTATCAGGACAGAATCAGCCGCACCACAGATACTTTACACAGTTAAGTATTTCTGCCCACTGAGAGCGAAACACACACTCTGCCCTGGCCCCCATAGTAGCGGATTGCCAGCATGAGCACTGGCTGAACATCCATGCAACTTTTGGACATACATGCGTGCAAGCGCAGCACAAGTAGCAAAAACTGAAACGGTGATCCCTGGAATTTCACTGAGGAGCAAACTTTAAAGCCGATCCCGAACCACTGCAGCACAGACACTCTGGCCTCAGCTCACAAAGCACAGTACGCATTGTTTCCTGCAGCTGAAATGAATGAACAACCCTGATCAGAGTCTCAGAGCCCCTGGTAGCACTGGAGGCAGCAGCAGAGGGGAACGCAACACTTCCTTCCTCAAACCCCCACAAAGCAACATGATCAGGCTGACATGGCAGAGAGTTTGCTTTTGAAACGGTATGAATGGCAGCAGCGATGCTAGCCATACAGTAGCAGCAAGCTACAGCTTAGCTTGTATGAGCCATGTGGCAGCAGGCATGCAGCAAAAGTGTGAGCAGAGCGATGATGGCTTAAGGTGGTGTTCAAACCAACATTAGCTCTACATGAAAAAACGTAGCCCTCTCATTCATTTGAATGGGGGCAGTGTGTTGACGCATTAGGGGTGCCAATGCAGTGGGCTCCAGCAGTACAATGCAGCGTCATTCAGCAAAAAATTCGAATCAGGCTCAACTTTTGCTGCAGCACAATGTGATGTCATCCAGCAAGGGGCTGTTTTGGCCAGTCACATACATGCAAGCACACATTCTTGGTGGATTATTTTGTAACATGAACACTGTGTTTCTGCTGTTTACTTCGTGATTGTTGCAATGAAAGATAAAACAGTTGCCGCCGTGATAACAGAGTTGTAAAATCCTGTCTGTGAGTATTACAAACCAGTGTGCTGTATTTTGCCGTCTGAGAAGGCTGGCCATTCAGAACAGGTATAAACACTTGGGCGTAATTTGTTTGAAGTGTGCTGAGGCCTTTCACCAAGGTTTATCACTCATGGGTGAACAGCAGAGAAGCTGATTATGGGGTGATTTGTTTCTATAGAAATTTTGTCACCACTGTAAAAACTTTTCTCTTTTGAAATACATCGTAACTGAAATTAATTCAAGATGACGGCACCTGCTGTTGTCAGGTAAGGATGAACCAACCAACTCTTAACAGCCACCTTTCTGGCCGAAAAAAAGATTATCATAGTATTTCTTTTAGAAAGCTACAGCATTGAGGCCAAAGTTTAATTGCAAGCCAACCAAATCAGCTTCATCACACACATGCTTTCAAACAAACTGCATACTATACGACCAAGTATCCATGTTTATGTGTCTACAGAGCAGCACACAGAGCCAGCTAAGCCAGCATACCCTGTCTGAACCTCTTGATAGATGTCCAAAAGACATTTTTATATAAATTGAGCTTTTATAAATGAAGTGGGGGCTGTTTGGATTCCCAGCATGTGAGTGTGACTGGTGTGGAGCAGATGTTGATGTGAGCTCAGCACCAGGCAGACGGCTTCCATCACCAGGCATGTGGCAGGAACTACTTCTTTTGTTACTGTCATTCAAACTTTTAACAATTTTTAAAATGAAAAGATTTATTTAAGACAGGTTGGATAATTGTGAGTGTGAACAGCAAAGTAAATCTACCAGTGTTTGGCAGACAGTCACTGCTTGTTGGATGAGGATGTCAGTGTCTCAGGCGGTCTGGGAGAGGTTAGCTCTGTTTACTGAAATGCCTGTAGCCATCACTCCCACAATTTTGTGTTTGGAGAACTGAACTAACTCCATATTTCCAAGAACATCCTTTGTTTCCATAAGCCATAGAAGCAGATGCATCACTACCTGCTTTCAGATTCTACCAAAGCTTAAATAGCACACATAAGCTAATGAAGAGTAGCTACAACAGACCAATACAGAATGTTAACATGCTGACAAATAACAGCCCCTATCCTGGTTAAAGGCTTGCTGTACTCAAGGTAAGCTGTCTATAGACAACTTCATACCCAACTTAGAAGTCTCATGCTTTTGTTTATAAAATCTTTACAAGTTTGACAACCATCAAACCATCATGGTTTAAAGATTTGTAATGCAATAATAGACATTCTTAAATGTTGTTGGAGAAAAATCAGAAGTGTAATCAGTAATATTAATAGTAACTGCATTCCATTTAGGTAAGCTAGTTCCAGGGTACTGGTATTGTGCATGCTTGCTCACTGTCATGGCTTACTGGAACACTTCAATGGAACTGATCCATCATTATTGTTTCACCTGTGCATCTGTGGCAAGTCAAAATGTGTGCAGTGAAAAAGGCCTTTTTTTTTTTTTACCTTGCTGTTCGGGGTGTCCTGTCAATTTTACAGATGTCTCTTTTGTAATTGCAATCAATGGGAAAAAGACCCAGGGAACTGACCACTGGGACAAATTGGAAGCAAGGCTAAATTGCCACGCCATAATCAACTTTTTTTCATACATTCATGGGTTGGCCAGGTGGTGTATAACAGCCATATAGGAGATCCACTTTCATGCAAGAGGCTGTTAACTTACAACTTCAGCACTCTCAACAAACTTCACTAGAAATTTTGAATTTCTTTGCTGTGTTTGGTAAAAGGGTCGCTCACAGTGTCAAAATCATTGCGTGTTAATAGTGTTTGATTCTAACAGCCAAACAGCTGCATTTGTGTCATGTTGGCAGAGTGGAAAGAGCGAGAAAACCTCCCATTATTCTGACTTATTCCACACCCCTAATACCCCTAATGCTAGCCTTGCAGTTACAATAGGTGGATGGAAACTAAGCCTAAATTAGCTATTCCTTGTGAAATAAATAATGCATATGCGACATGTGAAACCAGATAGAAATAGATAGTGTATATACCTTCTTAATTACCTGAATCATTTGTTTTAGTGTTAATTTTGTATTATTTGTATTGTAATTTAGTATATAGTAGCCATTTTGCTACAGGGTTGTTGGCGCTGTAGTTCCTTTCATGAAGTGGGAGATATTGTACCTGTCTGAAATTCCTGCGACTCAGAATTGCAAAGCTCCATAGGCAGCCATTTCCAGCAAAGAAGCTCTGATAAACCTTTTGTATCCTGTGTTTCAGCACCAAACAGTATACACAGAAAGTTAGCGACTACCTAGCTAACATAAGCAAATATCAAGGTAAAGAGCAGGATGTTTTTTCAGGAGTTGGCGGAGACCAAAACATAGCTAAAAAAAATTAATGGAAGACTTTTGTGTGGGTGCGAGAAATATGACTCAAAATGAATGATAATGTTGTTCTGTGTCTGCTGGAGTAAGTAGGCAACAGGTAGGAGACATTTTGACTTGTTTTTGCAGTAAAAACACAGGTGGAACCAGAGACCAGTTGGAAGTAGGGGTCCCCTCATATCGACAGCTTCCCTTTACTGCCCCAAACTTCTTCTTTTTTTTTTAAATAAAGAATTTGTGCTTGAATGTGTCTGACTTTCATTTCTGTCTTTCATATTTCCTTACAACATAAAGAATATATGCTTTCATGGCGTAGTGATGTGATTGTCAGAAATGATAAGTCTCCTGCTCAAAGCACTTCATGCATCTTTAACTATGTAAACAAATAGCCAGGCCAGTGTGGTTAGCATCATCTTGAGCCAACAAGGGCTCCTTAGCAACCTTGCAAGAAAAACTGTTGACACATGTTAATAAAGTTTAATACAACATATGCTGAAGGTTTCATGCACCAGCTGAGCTAACTGCAGGTACTTTTCTATGTTTGCCTATTTTTGTTTGGCCTCATGTTCTGTTTCACAGAGATATATGACTATATGGAATAGCCTTCATTCAGAAGTGGTCTCTTGTTCAAGTAGGCTACAAATATTTGTACCTTCAAGGGTCTATGATTTGATTTTCCTAATTACTTTTGATTTTGCACTTTTTATTAAAGGATTTTATTAAGGTTTCATGATTGATATGAGCATGCGTGACATAGGCTATGACTCTTTGATGTGAAACATTTTTTATTGTCATAATAAAGATGAGATGCCTTGTGAACATCTAAAACTTTCTAGTTTTTTGCCTTGGCTCATTAAATGCATTAAATTATGCTCTAGCTTTTAGATCTGTATTTTTATTCTGGGACTCTAAAGTAGCTTTGCATGAGTCACAGTTAAAAAAACTCCTCATCTATTTCATACTGGCCATTTATGCAGCCCCTCAGTTTAGCCTTTGTCTCTCACAAGCAGTCTTAGCTGTCTCTTTAAGGCCCCCCTCCTGATAACCCCACTCTGTTCTGATTGGCCAGCTTCAGGAAGCCTGCCGAGGGGTAGCCGTATCAAAGTCATGTTAAGTTGAAAACCCAACATTTCCTACTTTACTGCTTCATATTAAAAGCTTTTAAATGGCTAAATAATAGGAGACTTTTACTGTGAAGAATTTACAGGAAATTAAACATGTTCCTCACTGAATTAGCAGCACTAAAACTGGTCGACACAACAGCATCTGGAGATATTTGGAGCTCTTTGTTGAGTGGATAAGTTAGAAAATAATGCAGGGAGGAATAATACAAACAGAAACAGACATAGTGACGATGATGTTTGATGAAGAGCTGCAGACAACCAGCTCACCTTATTTTACTTCGCCCTGCTGTGTAAATGGACTGTACTTGTATAGCACCTTTCTAGTCATCCAAACACTTAAAGCGCTTTTAACACTACGAGTCAATTCATCCATTCACATGTTGAATGGGTACAGGGGCTACCTACCAGATCCCAACCTGCACACACACATTCACAACCATCAGTAGCAATTTGGGGTTGCCCAACTGATGAAAAGCTGCAGCTTCAAGATGTGGACTGGAGGAACTGGGAATCAAACTAGCAGTCTCCCGATTAGTGGAAAACCCTCTGTACCGCCTGAGCCACAGCCCCACAGAACTGTAAAGCACTCACAGCGTGAGTCATGGTTTGGCGTTTAATATGAACATCCGACATTGTAACATTATATACTGTGTATGACTGAAAAAAAGGAAAAGCATAATAGATCCCCTTTAATAGCTCAGTCTAATCAACACTGCTGTGTTGGACGTGAAAGAATTGATAACGGTGCAACGGGAGTAGTTCATGCTCCCCATCCCCACCATATTTACAGCACCCCCTTCCCTTGAACAGGTAGTAATGTTATGTAAAAAATGAGACCTTCTCCGACTTTCTTGGTTGCCTGTAACAGCCTGTGGACTGATTTCTATGTGAAGGCCCCAGGCTGGATTTCCACAAAAATCCAACTGAAGTGGCATTTATGCGTGCTCTCGAGTGCCTTGCCACTCTCCTGCTAACATCAACAAGTGACCAGCATAACGACACAACGCAACAAAAACAGTGCTATCCAACTAGAAACACCCTGCAGATATTAGCTCTCCAGCTAATGAGACAGCTAGCTGCCTCCGTCAACCACTAGACATTTCACAACAAAACACCACTGCAATGACAAGTCACCCACTCCTGAGCACACACACAGCTAAAACATTATTCCCTCAACAAAGGAGCAGAAAACAAGCTCCAGAGCGATAGCAGAACATAGCTTACCCCTTTTGTTTTTCCAGTTGGTAGTCCAAAGGTCGTAATAAGCACACATTTCACAACAAAACTGCAGCGCATTGCTCCCCGACCACAGCTCCTTGCTGCCCGGACACAGCCTGTTGCTTCCCAGCCACTGTGCGTTGCGCCCCGACCACAGCACGTTGCTGCCTGGACACATCCTGTTGCTCCCTGGCCACAGTGTGTTGCTCCCCAACAACAGCTCACTGAGCCTACTGTTGTTTAGTAAACACGAATGGTAAAAAAAAGTTGGCGATTTGCGGGTTGGGTCAGGTCAGGTTCAGGTGGTTGATTAAGGCATATTTGTGGGTGGCGCGGATTGGCTCTCACCGGGCCATCTGCCACAGTGCAGCAGGAGCCTCAGGAGTGCACGTACTTAGAGCAGGGGGGGCTGACTCACTGGGAATGAGAGATGCTTTGCTGAAACACGGTGCAAAACACAATGTTAGAGATCTTTTATGTAATTATGAGAAGTGTATGTCAAAATGTCTACCATAAAAAGCATGTGAGTCATAACTTTATAATGTGTTATATGTGTAATATTTTATATCTCCTTTTAAAAATGTATTTCTGCCCCTTGTGGTCAAAATTAATGAATGCAGCTTTTCTAAATAAGCCAGAATTTGTTAAACACTGTAGCTAACCGTTCAGGTTTACTGATCAGACTGTTTTGGAATGGTCAGCCACATAACATGGTCACACCACAAATTAGAAGAGTGATAACACAAAGTTATGCATCTACTATACTTAATCTTGTCTTACACAATGGCATACCATGTTGCAGGTCTTTTGCACTGCAATTTTGAGTCTGCCAGACAGAAATAAAATGACCCTGACTGTATTCTTAACCATTCCTGGCTTTTGCCACGCTGTCCCTGCAGACTGATCCATTCTGAGGTGGACTGTTTTAGGGGGAAAGGCTGAGGCAACACCACACACAATTATTATTATAATTTTTAATTAATTAAATTTATTTATTTTTATTATTATTGTCTACCCTTAAATACATTTTACAGACATTACAGATACCTCCATCTATAGACCTGATGGACAAAACTGCAAAGCTGGAGTAGCCAAGCTGACACTAAAACACTAAATTGCTGTTTTAGAGTAAATAGATCTTTACCCAAGGTGGGCTTGTAGAGCTACCAGACAAAACTGGCTGAGTGAGACAGATAGATTCTGCTAGCAGAGCACCAGACGAACTAAACTCTTTTTTGCTGAGGGAAGGACAGTTTGTTTTCCCATCCCCAACTGATATTTTATTTATCATTCTTTGCTAGATTTACTGACAATAAAGATAATCAAATTGTTACGTTGAAAAGATGACTTTTGTGTAGCTATGACATGGTTCATAAAAGTGCACTTTGCCATATGATGAAATCAAAACTTTATTTTTTCCATCATAATCAACTAGTAGCTAATAGAACCACTATATCAGTTTGCAAAAAACTATATATACATGGATCTTTACATTTATTACAAATTGAACATTATTTCTCCAAGAGTTAATTGTTTTTTACTGGACAGTTGCTCGTGGCATCATAACAGAGAGCAGAATCTTAAACACTTTAAAACGTTCAATTTAAAGTTAGCCTATACTGTAATCCAAGTTCAACATAACTTGTTTTACTTATGAGTTTAGTTTGGAAATTACAGTTACAGCACATTAGTGCACAGACATTTTCCTCAACCTGAACACACACTTTATTGTCAGTTCTTCCAGAGTTAGTTAGAACTATATCCAAGATACTTACTTACTGCACACAGCTCACGCAAAAACAATTGTGATCGCATACTGTACATATCAGGTTACAACATCATCTGATCTTATTCATATTTTTTATTCTTTGGAGTTGGAGGGTGGAAAGAATACATTATGGTGCTTGAATACCCTTCCATTTAGCAGTTCTTGATTTAAATTGAAAGCGGTGGGATGGGATACACAGTGTTGTTATGTTTGCCATAAATTTGGCAATTGCTAATTTAACGTGTGTGTTTTGTGAACCTTACTGTAATGTTTAAATAGGGGTACACCATCTTAATTTCTTTATGTTATGCTTTTAGTTATTAATGGTGAAATAAATACCATTTGTTATTTTGAGATATTGGTGGGAGGGTTTTGCAGTTTTTTTCTAAGTCAAGGGGAGGGTCCAAGGAAAATATTAGTAATGGTGAGGAGGGTCTTGCTATTTTAGGTGAAACATCGAGTTCCTCCCCCCTCCCCACTCCAATCATTTTAATACCTTAACATGGAGTTAGAACTTTGTGGTTTCATATTTCTTTGATGATAAAAGTTATAATGTTGTTCTTACCATGTTGTCACCATATTTCCAAGTTTCTGGGAACTGACTTCATTAACAGCGATTTTTCAAAATAAACTCCAATAAGGACCAAGCAAAACAGAGCACAGGTTCAAATGATATCAGAGAGCAGGAATACTGAAGTTCGACATGTAAGAAAATAGTGTAGGCAGCAAACAACCAACCTAGTTAAAAGATGTTTTCTGTCAGGAGGTACATAGCAAACACATATGCACACATTGTTCTTAAAGGCACTTATACAACTTACAAAACATCAATCTAATGGTATGTTAATTCACCTGCCTATTGCCCCTGTTGTTGAATTTTGCAATCACATGTATAAATGGACCTGTGGGGCTGCAGAGTTGAATCTGTTAAACAGACCTTTGGGGTGAAAAAATACTACCAGTAAATCATAAAACAAATGTTGATTACTAGTTATCTCCTAAATTATCTGGTAAAGTACAACACTAACCAGCCACAACCAAAAGGAGAAAATACTGAACTAACTTGGTAAATCTATGTGCTGCTGAGATCAGACAAAAAAGTGTGAGTTTGAAAAGTGTGTTCCCTTTTCAAAAAAAAAAAGCTTTCTCCAGGCTCCTAGTATGCCCCCACGTATGTTTTACTAACCTGCTTTGATTAAAAAAAGAAAGGATGACTCCTCTGACTATTCTGGGTCTTACTCTAAAAGCAGCCAAATGTATAAATGATCACTGTCTGATAGATGTAAGCTGCTATTTTAATGGGGCCTTTATGTGTACCACAGCAGCTCTGACCCAGACACAAGGGTGGAAGTGTTTCTCTGCCTGCCAAACTTTGCTGATCATTAGCGCAGGCTGCAATAAAGCAGGCCACTGTTATTCTGCCAGTACCTACTCAAGGCCCATAACTCTTCCTAATGCCACCTTGCAATTACTGCCGTGATGCTTTTTTGCAGTTGAAGAAACAGAGGGGTAAGAACTGTATTACAATTGTGTTATTCCTACAGCTATATTAAAACACACACTTGTTAATAGTAACATTATCTTTCTGTATCAGTGAAAATGCCCAAAGACACAAAACACTTAATAATCCAGAGATGCTGCTGAGAGACTAAATATTGTGACTTAACTGTTACAAGACAGTGTCTCTACACAAAAACACCCAATGACCCAGTACAGGCTGTAGTTTCTATACAGTATGGGTTCATGTTGTCATATTACCTTAATAACCAAAAAGCAACATCTTGGCTCAAAGTGTATGCCCTTAAATTTATGTATGGTGTTCAAACACTAATATAGATTAATTAGAAAACAGTCAAGATGCTCCACAGCCTCTGTCTCACAGCAGTCACAGGGGATTGTTATTTCTGGTGTGTGTCCAAATCAAGACCACATTTCCCATAAACTCTGTTTATCTGACTCCCACCTCTACCCCACATATTGAAAGTGATTTTCACATCTGCCACACTCAGGATATTGTCTAGGTAGGTGTGCACATATGTGTATTTATTGTTTTTAATTGCACATGTATTGTGAATTGTAGCTTCTAATGCATATGACAGTGACAATAAACTTGAACTTGGTGGACCATCCCACATCAATCTGAGTGGACGCTTGACAAGTTAGTTCAGTAAACACGACTGTTGCTAATTTTGCAGAGCAAACCAAGGGCTCCATCTTCGTAGCAGTGCAACAACCAGTGCAAGCAGTACTCTGACAGTTTGGTATTTTCCTGACCTTGAAATTTGCTTTGCCTATGTGTGTGGTATTTTGGTGGCCAATGCAGCATGCACGGTGCACAGGTGGGAGGAGAGGACCAGAGAGATGGAAGGTTCATGCAAATGAGATGTCAAAGCCAGATGTTGGTAGTTCGGTTTGGTCTTTTGGTTTGATCATTCTGTCACCAAGGGCACAATATTTGGAGAACATACACAGAAATGACAGAATAATGCTTAAAAATGTAAATTTTAAAATTTGAATTAAATTTACATAATTAAACACATAGTAACATCTACCTCTGGCAGCAGATTTATGGTTCACATTGTGCTCCACCTAGAAAACAATATGATTTCCTGGAGAAGCTTTCTCTATTTGTTGATCACTGTTGTCATGCTCCACTGGGATTGGCTCAGCTGTTTGTATATAATAAAATAATAAATAATAAAAACACCCTCTGATCTATATTTCTCTTCTTTCAGCCCTTTTGCACTTTGTGCCACTGCAGCTATGCGAGCTAAAGTAACGTGATTGGAAATGCCCACACAGACCTACCCCTTTGAACTTGTCATTGCTCTTGCGCAATTAATATATGTTATGTTGGAGATGCAGTAAAAATGTCAAAACTTCAATGCAGGGTGATACAAAGCCAACATATACAGTATTCCTATCTTATTATGTTATTGCTAAAATGTTCATTCAACATTCATTGCCTTTTAGCTCTGGTTTGGTCTCCCCCAACTCCTGAGAAAAATATCTGGCTTCTACTATGTTGTTTGGAGTGTAAATATAAACAAGTGATTAATATGGCTTTAATAATTTGTTGATATGACAGTAAAATATACTGTGATGTGTACTTGTAATGGTCACTTGTCCTGCATGTGATCCTGTCCAATTAAAAGCTTATCAAGTAAAAACATCTGAAGTCAAATTATTCTCATGTAATATTCTTGGCAAATACACACAGGCCTGTTAAATACTGCCTTAAAACGATGTCCTCAAAATACACACTTGGACAGGGAAGCAAGTCACTGCTGAGCTGGAGCTCAGTCCAACTAATCATACTCTGTAATGTTGCCACAAACTGATTTTCACCTTCCACTTCATGAGAATCTCTCAACACGATACAGAGTTGTAGAGCAGAATGTAAGTAATAAGAAATAGACAAAGCTGCCATTATAGACACTAAAGGAAAATGAACACATTTTTCCTTGCTTGTGTGGTATAAATATGATGGAGGATGCAGAGGTTAGATGTCACAAAAGAGATGTGAGTTCAGTTATGTGATTTCACTAGAGGAAGAAACTTAATTTCTACAAACATATTTCCACTCAATAGTGATGATCATCATTTTAAAATCTAACATGACTTTGGCAGATTTTATATCTATTTGTTGTGATAATGCACATTACTTTATCACAATAAGGATATGGAGATATACTGTATATCTATATCCTTAGGCAATAAGTCTCTCTAAATTTACAGTAATAACACAGTCATAAATCATTTGTACATTCAGGGTAGATACATCTATATGTATGTGATACCTTATTGTTGTGGGGAACTAAAACAAGACTTTTATGTCCATATATGCCACATAATATGACCTTCTAAAACAAAACTTCTACAACTATCTACCCTTAACAGACTCAGCATTTATTGAATTAAGTAAGCTGATGACATGAATCCATTTATAAGCCATCATGCCTTAATATTTAATTTTCTTTCAATCTATAGAAATCACCGATGAGGAGATGTAGATGAAGTGAACAGTTAGAGGGAATTCCAGGGTTGGAGACGTTTGAGTCATGGATTGTCAAACTGCAACTCAACATCAGGAAAGTCTCAATATGTCTCTCAATAGTTTACCAACCAGTACATATATTGATTTTATTGTAGCATATCCAACACAAAAAAGAAAAAAGTACATACTTTTTGGTTATAGGCTATGTCTTACAAATCTGACTTGAAATATTCTCCTATCAAATGTATTTGTGTATCTTGTGTAAATAAACCATGTGGAATGTATGTTTTACGATTTCCTCCCTATTTATTAAAATGATTAAAATGCATCATCCATTATGTCAATGCATTACATATATAGACATCTATATTTTGGCATACTTGTTATGAAAGAACAGAAGCTGTTAATACCTTTCAATGGGTTTTATTTTATTTCTTAGCTTTAGAAACTTTGAAACTGACCTCAGATCAGTTCTCTGACAGTGTTATAATACGGAACATTTCTATAATGTCATTAACAATCTTACCTTTGCCGAGTTTTTTCGCCCTGCCGATCATGGACGTGAGTGTAAAAAGCAAAGTGCTGGCGTGCTTTTGCTGTAATAATCCACACACACTTCTCGGATATTCTCTGCGGAGCTCTGCGTTGGTTCCTCGGTTATATCCTGTGGCATAGTGGCGCAGTCCCGGTGTCGGTGCTCCTCATGGCTGGAGACACTGTCAGAGTGACAGCACTGACCGCAGAGCTGATCCTGCGGGACTGAGCTGCTGTCAGAGAGCTGCTGATGAGCCCAGAGAGCAGCCGTGCCGCGCCGTGCCGTGAGCCCTGCTGCAGGACAGGTGTGAGTCGACTCAAGCTTTACGTCCAGATGTGTGTGTGTGTGTGTGTGTGTGTGTGTGTGTGTGTGTGTGTGTGTGTGTGTGTGTGTGTGTGTGTGTGTGTGTGCCTGCGGTGTCATATTCCATCCTCAATCACATGATCGCTTACCGTGGCATTAAAATCACCTCAACACTGGGGAGCCTAGACATAACTTCAAAATATAGGAATACTCCACACAGAGCTAAAGGAAGCCAGTGCACATGTGATGATATACACTAAAATGAACTTATTAGACACTCCCATTTCTTTTTAGACGTCAAGAAGATGCACGTCCAAGATTCTCCAGTAGAAACATCAAGTCAATATTTACATAAATGCTTGTATAAGCACTTCTTACAACTTTGCTGTTGGGCCTCTGTAGACCTGCTGGCACCTCTCTGCAGTGTGTATGTGCCCTGTCACAAGTTTTCATTAAGCCCAGTCCAACCAGTACTCCTATGCTGGAATAACTCTTAATGTGTGGTAATTGACTTGAACACAACATTATTAAGGAATATGTACCATGTGAGCACATTGTAAAAGAAAATAATGGAGCTCCTAAAACAATTGTTCGTCAATTGTGAGTTTATTGGATGGACTGAAAGCAAAGATACTCACAGGAAACATGGGGAGAGGTGTATGACATGCAACAAAATTCCCTGAGTTGTATAAAGTTGTATAAAGTCTTTGTGGCAGAGGCAGTGTCATTGTGGACTGCATGGATGAACCACAAATTTTGTCGTTTACTTTGGACGACTTGTTGCACTTGAGTCAGCATCAGTTGGGGCTGAAGACTACAAGTTTGAAAATGAAAAAAACTGGCAGTGTGGAGTTAGAAAGAAATTAGGTTACCTGACTTCTGTAGCTCTACTAGCATAACAAATCCAAATCTCCAACTGAGCAGTTAGTGTTCTAGTTGCATTGTGGGTAAGGTCGCAGGAGATTTTATTTGGGTTGCTAAATAAATTTGCAGAATTTCTTCCAGTCTCTTAAGATTTATATCTGCAGTACACCTTTGAGCCACATGAGGGAGCTTGTTGGTATTTCAACCACACTCACGGTTTCCGCCATAATAATTAACAGATCCTGCAGCCAGCCACAAGAAAAGGATGCTTGGCTGCTTTGAATTTGAAAGCCCAGAGTCATTGCTGGAGTTGGGACTAACTCCTGCTGAAGAAACAGAGCTGTTACAGCTAAGCAGTGATTGCATGCTGAAAAGAAGACATGAATGCATGGCATTATCTTCATTCTGGATAAGCATCTCATCTGAATATCCTGTTCTAAGTAAGGCAAGCATTTTGCTACTCATTCCTTTCACAACCACCTAAAAGTGCAAAGTAGGATTTTCTGTCTTTACAAAAATAAAGGCAACACACAGAAACAGACTGAACACTGTATCCAATATGCGTTTTGCACTCTCCTATTGTACACTGGACTGGAATGCAGTACTAAAAAGCAAGCAGGCCCACCTATCACATTAGCTAGGTGTAAATAAAATTGATATGCACAATTAGATATTTGGAGTAGGCCTAAAAAGATAATACTCAGGATAAGTAAATAGCACATAATAAGATTTGACGTGGGATAGACCACCTGATGTGGTTAACGAATTGATTGCTGACTGTTGGAATCGATCGATTGATAACAATAGCTGCGCTTGAACACAAGTGTACTTGTTGTGATAATAGGCATGAGCATTTCAAAAAACTTTCAACAAGAAGCATGTTTTTGATAGTACTGAAGGTTCATATTGTTCTGATAATTGTACTAACACTGAATCTAATATGAAAGGATAGCATACATTCTGTTTGTATTACTGATGAGAGGAAAAAAATGAGAACCTGTTAACTCCACCTAAATGCACTTATTTTGTCTCATTTATAAAGTATTTAAAATGTGTATATGTTTTCAATAACACGTACATAAAACAAAGTTGTAGTTTATCAAACAGTATATCTCTTCACAATTTATAGGTACGGCCTATTGTTAATTGGGTCGCAATGGTTTGTCATTTTTAAAAAGTGGGTCCCCAGAAAAAGTTTGGGAAAGTAGAGTACCAGGATTCCCCTCTAAACTAGATTTTTACACCAGCCCTCTACAGGCCTCCTGGGTGCTGGGGCCCTGGGCAGTAACATGCATTTGCGATTGGTAATCCAGTCTTGGTTAGTTATTTAAAAATATAATTACTTAACTGTTCCTTCTATTATGGAATCCCCAACTATCAGTGTAGTCGGGAATTCCATTATCAGGAACATACGTTTTTTTTATCGCAGCAACACACTGTTTCCCTGGAGCCCTGATCCCCAACATCCTTCTAAAGTTCCCATGTCTGTTGCGCGCACTGCCAACCTCTATTCAAAGAATAATAATAATAGTTCATGTGGGAATAAATGATACAGCCCTTCAACAGTATGAGCTGTCCAAAATCAATTTTAACCAACTTTTAAACTTTTTAAACAGCTGTGGAAAGTCTGCTTTTATCAGTGGTCCAACTCCTACACTTGGCTATGGATCAGAACGATTCAGCAGAGTCCTTAGCATCCACACTTGGCTCCAGGCCACTTGCAGAGCTCACAATGTGACAATTTTAATTTGTTTTGGGAATGCTTTTCCTTTTTTAAGACAGTAGGTATCCATCCTAACAAGCTGGGTAGTCGCAAGCTTGCGGCTAATTTGCAACACGCTGTGCAATCCTGTCCATGTGACTGACTGTTTACTCTCCACACAGATACCCTGGTACCTCCCTCTTCCTCTACAGTGCCACCTCAGAGTACTGTTTCCCGTGAGAACTCCCCCTACTGGCCCCATCTGTTATTAACCCCCTCAGCTGTTGTTCTCCCCATTCAGACTATTATGACAGACAGATTTTCCCATCCACATGGCTGTTTCAAAGCTGATTTCAGATTTCCTATTTTTGACTGAAACCTGGCTGAAACCTGAGTGAACACAGCCAGCTCTTGGAAGTATGTCCCCCTGACTATGACTTTTACAGCTCCCCTCGGCCCAGTGGCCATGGGGGAGGCTTAACGGTCATCTTCAGAAACTGCCATAAGTGCACTCCCATTGGTATTATTGATTACTCTACCTTCAAAGTCTTGATGTTTAAAACTGGATGTTCATGTCCAGTCCTGTGTTTACTTGTCTATCTCCCCCTAGGCTGGATGCCATTTTCCTCACTGAGTTCTCTGAGTTTTTATCTTCGGTTGTAGTGAATCATGACAAAATTTTAATCTCTGGTGATTTTAATTTTCATGTTGACCTCTCATCAAATGTCACTGTATTTCTTGGTAATATGGACTCTTTTGACTTTGTACATCTTGTTTTTGGCCCAACCCATAACCGTGGCCACACATTAGATTTAGTTTTTATGCTTGGTCTGACCATTCCCTCTCTGGCTGTGGAGGAGATGGGGATCTCAGATCATCGGTGTGTCAGGTTTTCCACCATGTTTCATACTGTTTCCAAACCTCAAATACCTGATTCTTACACCCACACAATGAACCCTTCTGCTGCCAGCAAATTCTCCAATGCTTATATAGCTTCTTCACTATCCTGCAACATTTAGGCCCATTCTTCCTGCCTGAGCACAGTGGAGTTAATCATCTGCTTTAACTCTACTTGTGTAGACATCTTGGACTCTATTGCCCCACTCAAAATCAGAAAACCTGAAACTAAAGCGCAACCCTGGCTCAATGATGGCACCTGAGCTCTTAGGCAATTATGTAGTAAAGCAGACTTCAAGTCTCATATGACATGATGAGAAGCTGCCTTGTTAATTATCAGCAATCCGTTAAAGCAGCAAGTACAAAATACTTTGCTGATATTTTTCTCAAGAAATTCCCAGAACTCTCCCAAAGTACTATTTGACATAATTATTACAGTCCTTAAATTGATAACATCCAATCTGCTATTTCACCTCCTGCCTACATCCCCACTGTCCTCCCTCCTTGCTCTACTGTCCTAAGCAAGTTTGAGCCCCTTGTCCCTTGCTCATATTAAAGACATACACTAAGCCAACTACTTGTCCCCTGGACATTCTTCCTACATGCCTGTCGAAGGAAGTGTTCGACACTGTAGCTCCTACAATTTCATTCATCCTTAACAGTAATCTAAGAAATAGTTCTATTCCCTCTTGCTTTAAACATGCGGTAGTACATCCCATTATTAAAAAGCCTAACCTTGATGCAACTGTTCTAAATAATTTCCGGCCTATTTCATTTTTATCTAAAGTCATGAAAAAAATTGTCCATTCTCAGCTCTTGTCCTTTTTAGAAAATAACAATATTATGGAGAAATTTCAGTTAGGTTTCAGGGCACGTCACAGCACGGAGTCAGCTACTTAAAGTCTCCAACGATCTGCTGCTGTCTCTTGACTCTTAAATGCGCCATCCTTATTCTACTAGACCTTAGCTCCGCCTTCAATACAGTCGGCCATATTCTCCTGAGCCGTCTCAAGCACCAGGTCGGTATTCAGGGTAGCGCCCTCCAGTGGTTCACCTCCTACCTAATAGATAGATCTTTTTCTGTCAAAACTGGAAACCTCTTCTCCTCGTCTGCTCCCATCACCTGTGGAATACCTCAAGGATCCATTTTAGGGCCCATATTATTCGCCTTATACATGCTCCCTCTAGGCTCTATCTTCAGAAAATATAATATCTCCTACCATTGCTACACAGATGACACTCAACTATACCTCCCATTAGAACCTGGTGATAATAATGACAAGACAATTAGGTCCCTCCTTCACTGCCTCCAGGATGTGAAATATTGGATGGCAACTGTCTTCAATTAAATGATAGTAAGACAGAAGTGGTCTTATTTGGTCCCTGCAACTCCATCGGGGGTATAGCTAATCAATTAGGGCCCCTGGCGCCTAACCTTTGTGGCCATGCCAGAAATCTTGGTGTCATTTTTGATCCAGCTTTAAAATTTGACAAACAAATTAACACTGTCGTGAAAGGTTGCTTTTTCCACCTAAGAAATATCGCTAAACTTAAACTGTTCCTCTCATTTAATGACCTGAAGCTTGTCACAAACGCCTTAATTTCCTCTCGGCTGGATTACTGCAATGCTCTTTATTTGGGTATTAGCCAGCCATCCTTGTCTCACTTGCAGCTGGTGCGGAATGCTGTTCCTAGATGACTAACTGGTACCAGGAAGAGGACAGTATCACACCTGTACTGGCGTCCCTGCATTGGCTACCAGTCAAGTATAAGACTGAGTTTAAGGTCCTATTATTCATTTTTAAAGCTTTACATGGCCTGGCGCCCCAGTACATCTCTGAGCTCCTCTGGGGTAAGGGTGATCATGTGCTCGCAGTAGCCGCCCCAAAGCTTGGGAACAGTTTACCATTCTTAGTTAAGTGTTCCCCCTCTGTAGACACGTTTAGGGCTAAACTTAAGACCCACATGTTTTCTTAGAGGAATAAAAAGTGAACCATAAAACCTTAAGGACACTCAAAGGCCTGTTTTTTTTTTAACTGTTCCCTCACTTATTTATTTGTGTATGATTATGGGATAGTATTGTTATGTTATCTCTACTCTTTTTTGCTGTTACCATGTCATGATGTTTTTTATTTTTGTTATTTTATTGTACAGCACTTTGGTCAACTCTGGTTGTTTTTAAATGTCAATCAATTTGATTTGATATTTACACACAACTTACTACTTACACTTATTTCTTAGACACAGATGCAGCATATACGTGCATTATATTTTTGTGTGCATCACTATTTTCTGACCTGTCACTAAATATTCTTGCGTGTACCAGTGTATGGATGGGAGCATGCATGTATGCAGGTTTAATGTGTGTTGGTTTGATGATGTGCATACATGTATACATGTGGTTTTTCTGTCTCTTTCTTATATATGCCCTGTACTTTTCCTTTGTCCTCCTGCTACATAAAAAAACTAAATAGAATTTTTTTTAAAGTCTTCCCCCCCCCCAAAAGAAAGTAAAAAGTAGCACCCAGGACCTGTTCTCCCTCTAAGTAGGGTGTGTGGTGATCTACAGAGCTAGAAAAAACTACAAAAAAACAATTCATTGTCCTGCACAATACCTTCATAATTCCTACAGAACTCCTTCACAAGTGAAACATACTGTATTCCTGAGGGGCTTTTTTGTAACTATACGGATCAGTCAGTGCTCCACCTTGTGGGACAAATTGAAAGAGAGTTGAAGTGTAAAATAGTAGATTGTGGGAACATGATGAAATTATCAGGGCTAATTAAATTTTGTGTAAAATCAGCACTGGGCCACTGTTTGTCAGTCCACAATATTAATTAATTAACAGTGTTGCACCCTCAAGCCAGTTCTGTGAGTGGATGAACAGCTCACCAAACAGTGCTTATCAACTTGAAATATATCAAAATTGTCACTGAAGGCTCACCAAAAACACACTGTCTTGCTGTCATACCTTAACGGATGGCTCTGTGGATGCACTTGTAGAAAAGTGAAAATAGATTTTCACAACTTTGCATTACCAGTGAAATAAGTAAAGAAAAAACAGCAGTGAGATAATATCTGACTTAAGTACCTTTACTCTAAATTTGTTCAAAACACTGCAATGTTCTTTTAAATGATAAACTTTCTCTGACACAGCAGACTGTTTGCCCACAGTCAAAGAGCATACAGGTTTCAGGAACATTTCCCGCAAGCAAGTGCTGGTGTGCAACCCTCAATCCTGTGTGACTTATCAAGATTGGCTGGGACTCAAGTAAAACTCCACTGCAGCCTTTTAAACCCCTCTCCTGATTGTGGCTCTCCACAACCTGAACCCCCCTCCCCACCCTCCACCCCTCCTCCCTCTCCTCCAAACAGCATCTCCAGCAGCCTCTGAGCCAAAAACACAAGATTAAAACCCTCTGAAGGCCGCAGCTCCTTCTATGGGCAGCGATGGCTGGCTGATCGTTGCTGGAGCCTGACCCCGCCACCCTCCATCAACCAAGGTCCCCTCTCAGCTTGAAAGGAAGGCTGTCTCATGAGAGGCTGGGTGGGGGTGGGGGTGGTTGAGGCCTGGCAGGGGCAGCAGGGCAGGAGACAGCAGCTCAGAGGGGCATTGAGGAGTGACCCTGGACGCACCTCTCCAGCCACACATTTATTCATGACTAACCTGCTCAGTGAGCTGTGTCTGCTCCACAGGAACAACCCCCTGCCACTGCTAAGTATGCCAAAGCTACTTGTAAAAACTTGTGAACAAAGGAATAAAAACAAACCCAAAACATACTAGAGACCTCTTAACTTTTCAACTTCCCCTGTGGTGGAATTACCCTCACATCCCACTCAGAGCACCAGGGTCACTTCCATACTCTGTCATAGACTGAACACTTTTCAACAACACTTTTGAATCTTATCAAATTATCAAATTAGTTTAAGAAGCCCTTTATGGACAACAGCCATCATGTTCTACATGTGTTCATTTGAATAGATTTGAAACAGGATGTTACTGCAATATTTTTTTCATACCAGACTCACTGATCTAGAATTACTGATCATTATGCTATGTGCTTTCTTTCACTTTTTTCTTTTCAGTGGGTTTGGTCAAGTTTGCATTTGTGCTGATGCCACTTGGAGTGGCAGAAGTTGCACATTTCAATCATTTATCCATGACTTGAAGCTATCCATTTAGGAATCACTGGACTACATTATCTCAGCAGGTGAGGATGAAACTAATTTGTTTTCTAGCTGGGCTCTGCTGCAGTTACTTCTCTGCTGGATTTGATTTGGCTTTTCTACCTGATCATCAGTAATGGGAGACAAGAGTGACAATATTGTTTATCCTGTGGATTAACTAACTGACTGACAACCTGCCATGCAACTCAAACTCTCACACACTCTAAATATGAGGCTGGAGGCTCTGCTCAACCTGCTTTCGAAGAAACCATTCCTGAACTGCTCCAGCAGCAGTACTTAAGTCCTCCACATGTCCAGGCTACGACCCCCAGCAGGGAGCCTCATTCTCAGCCCACACAGAGTCCACCCTGCCCGGCTACTGACAAAACACTGCCCACCTGCTCGTCAACCAACTCTCTGCACCCTAGAGGTTTAAGGCCTTTCAAAATACTGTAGTGAGGAAGAAGTGCTGTTTCATCACTTCAAATGTTGTTTGATTGAAAATGGACTTGTTGATCAGTAAGTTCACTAAGTTGTTGTCCCATCTTCTTTGTTTTAGAAACAATCCTGTCAATAAATTGCACAGAGCCCTCTTCTAAATGATGTCACATTATAGAGAAATTTTTAATGGAGGAGGAAATATGACACGTGTTCTATGATTGAAACTTTTGGGAAGAAAAGTATAATTGCTATAGCCTAGCTATGGCATTTCAGGGGTTAGAAATTACGAATACATTTTCATTGGATTTTCACTGAAAAAATGACTTTTTACAAGGAGAGCGTTGGCTTGACTCGATTTTCACATAGATTTAATGTCTCCACACGTACAAAAAGTTGTGTTTCCTGCTGCCAGAACTTACTTATCCATACTTATTACTTACTTAGTGGTACATGACATCTACTTGAAGTGAGGAAAATGTTTCTGGAAAGGGAAATTGAAGTGAATTATGTTTCAGAAAATGATCTTTTTAGTCTTTAAAATAAATTTTAAGTTTTACCGATTTACTAGTACTGTTTTGTCCTTCAGAATGTAGGAATTTCCAGCCATGGTTCAGTTATGCATTTCTTCTATGTAATGTGTTTTTGCACATCAGAGAGGACTTCTCTCTGTTCTGACATCTTGTCAAGAACATTTATGTAACATTTTTTCCCAGTTTATATATACAGTTCAAGTTTCTACTATTTGATCACTTGACATGATAATGTAAAAATGTGCCATTTTGTGATGGAAGGCTTATGTTGACTGTTAATTTAACACCACTTGAACACAGCAACACTCACTCATGTTGACCGGCTAGACTCTCATGCTTCATACTGAAGGATAAGCAAGGCAGAGAGATGTGAAGTTTTTTGACCTATCACTAGGTCCGGCAGTGGGTATCAGGCTGTGCTGTCACAAATCTACTGAGCCCTCTGACAGGTGACACCATTCTCTAACCCTGGCATAATGCACCTTTAAGCTGCCTTTTAGCTTCCTGCTCTCACCCAAGCTAAGAGCAGATCCTCAGCAGCATGACCCGGTCTTATATCTACATTGTATCTGCTCAGGTTAAACAACAGTGGCTTTCCCAACTAGCTTAATAGGAAACTTCATCTGAAACTGCCGAGTTGTCAAACCACCATCACTGTATAACTGATTCCACTAATTTTACCAAAAGCCAATAATTATCAACCCCTCTGGCATGAGAAACTTCTCTTGAATTACATCCCTTGACCAGTCTTACCAAATAAAGGAACATGGCTTTAATATGAGCTTGTGTGTGAGTGAGAGAGCGAGCATGTCTACACAGTCATCAGGTGAGCACTCTCGGAGCAACACTGTGAATGTCTTTGAAGAGAGACTCTCTGAAAGTCCTGCCTTCCAGTGTGGACATTCAGAACACTTTTGCCTTAAGATGTGTGTGGATGACACGTTGTACAAACTAGTTTGTTTGAAGCTACCAAACCCTTTAACTTTCTTTATATTGTATCAGCTGGCCAGAAACTCCAATAGGGTGATTATGTTGCTAGCTGTGTCTGTTGGATGTGAAAATAAGCAGCTGTTTGCTAACATGTTTGCCATAACCACTTTAGGTGATAATATGTCAGCATTGTGTGTCAGTGAAGACTTTCTGAGCTATCAGTGTCTTGATGGGGGATGGGCCGCACTTTATGATTCATGCTGACATGATGAGCGGATAATTACATTAAAACCTTGCCACAGGCAGCTTTAAATTCTTGAGAACAAAGTTACTTTCAAGGAACAGATTTTTTTCTGCACATTCCCAAATCCACTTTATATTCCTTCTATCTATCTGGCGTTTCCATAAGTCGACTCAGCTCTGCTTCCCTTCCAGGCCTCACTTCTGATCCAACTGTACGAGTCTAACCGGCTGCACCTGATTATTTTCCCATAAATCTCTACCTAACACACAACACTACATCATCAGTCCTCTCCTCCACACTTCCCAAAGGATATAATTAACTTTTCCTTGCCAACAGAATGATGGCTTTTCCCTTCAGAAAGGAATTGATGGCTGTAATAATTTTATTTCAATACTCATTTAAACTCAATTTAGCCCCTGCCAGTATGATGTATTTTCAGGTGTATGGATATCAGCTACACAAACAGTGTGTTAGTGCAGGATGAAAAATGTGGAGGAAATGGGATCTCAGGAGGGGTTGCACAAACCGTGACCTGACCTCTTATCAAAATGCTACGAGTTATTTGATGTAGTTTTGCTTGTAAAGCTACTACTTACATGTGACTTCAGAGCCAAAAGCAACACATATGTCTGTGTTTTATAGAGTAAACTGGATGAGTGACGGAGCAATGCGAGCTGAAGCTCACATGCGTCTTCAGTCATGGCCAATTACAACTGGCAGCTGATGTTAGAGAGCAGACAGGCACAGACAGAAGCATCCTGACAAAATAAGCCTGATTATCAGTGTGTGCACTGAACGTTGAACATTACCCTGCAATCAGTGTATGCCCTGAGGTCAGACCCTTCCACTGCTCATGCTGTACCTCCCAGCATCTCAATGACTCTCTCTGCTGCTACTATCAAGCAGGAGCACAATAGTTCTGAAGGACTTGATACCTTAATGTTGCTTTGTTCAAGCCAACCTTATCTCCCATACTCCATTGGCCACCTGGGGTCCTGCCAGAGTGTAGGGATGACATGGGGTCACTGTTATCCTGGGTGGTCACGCATGGTCCCCCCAGTGTCCTGCTGGTGGCAGCATGCAGGCTGTGGTCTGCCCAGGTTCACATTCCTGTGAACACTCTCCAGGACTCTGTATGCTTAAAAGACAGGACTGTAGTTTAGTCCAGTCTTCACACAACTTTCATGACATGTTTTTGCCCTTTTTCACTGCAGGAACAGAAAATGTAACAATGTGTATCCATTCTCTCAGGTTCTGCTTTTGTCTCCACTGTTCTCTGCCTGCTTTGGGGTTGAGTTCCTCGAACTAAATTTGGTGATACTAAATACAAGATCCAGGTACTTTCAAGGGTTTCCAACAGTGCTTTCACTCGTGATTGGTCAGGCAGATGTGATGTCACGTCACAACAGGGATGACTACAACAACAATTTTCTGGACCAGAAGATTTCTCAGCATCAGGCCCAACAAATTCACAAAAGTCCATGCACTCCAGAAAAACAATCATCGATTCACGGTTGGAAACAGGAAACAAACAGCAATCTCTCTTGTTTGAGTCTGATGTTTTATTTAACCATCCATCTACTCTGACCTCCTCCCTCCATGTACTTTGTTGCTTTACGATAACGTCACCTGAATTACTATGTCCACTAAACACCTGTAAAAACATGTCATTTTGGGGCACTTGCTTAAATGACTCATTTTTCTTGGGAGGACAGAATTCAGCATATCAGCGCCAGTTCTCTCATTTCATGTCTTACCCACAATATGCAGTGGCAAAGGGATATTAAACTGTATTAAACTGGTCTTGAGGACTTTTGTTCTTCAATCTGCAGTGGAAATTAAAGAGCCCACAACTGGAAAAAAGTAAAGAGAAAAAAAAGGGCATGGTGTTGTGATTGCTCTGGAAACAGCTCTGAAAAAAAGTTTTAAAATGTGCACTTGCCAAATTTTCTAATTTGAAACTGGCAGTAATTTAACTTGACCAACAGTACTACTTGTTTTATTACAAGATGGAAGACTATCATAATTTCTTATACTGTATATTAAATGCCAACATAGGCTAAAGTTCTATCAAGATAGCCAGAGAGCCTGAATCAGCCTTTGTACAAATGACTAACTGGATCCAGTGCCAGTTTTCTTGGTGTTATGAAATAAAATGCAGCCAATAGCCCAACTGTGGATGCTGATATTTGCCAAAGTGCTGCTACCTGGAGCTGATGCTCAGGCAAAATCACCCCGTGTGCAACCTCCTTTTCACTGTGTCTTTGAAATGACTTTGTATTCTTAATGGCCATGCAGCACTAGTGCATCTATCACAATGGAAACACATTCAAGTCATATCCACTGATGTGCTACATGTTCCAGTGTCAGTTATATTATGAGGAGTTGGTGAGGCTGGAATGTTTCATAGATACAGAGAGTCATTTATACTAGGACTGGGAGTATGAACATATAGAAAACACCTGCCTTCACATCTGCAAGCTGCCCCCTCTCATCTGTGTTTGCGTGTGTGTGTGTGTGTGTGTGTGTGTGTGTGTGTGTGATAGAGACAGAGAGAGAAAGAGAGAGCAAGAGCAAGAGAGAGGGTCACTTATCAGTAAATCTCCTTTGGTGTGTCTCTTGTCAATCAAAGTTATAGAAATGTAGAAATCAGATACAGCACTGGTTATTTCTAAAACTTCAGAACCAGGAACAGACAAAAAGTCATGATACTGTGGATGTGAGAGGGGTGGGGTTTAGTGGATGCCAAGACTATAGAGGCGCTGAATATTTCGAAAGAATGGACCAGAACATAAGACAGCTCATCTAAATGATTGCTATGTGGATGGATGCTTTGATGCTTTGATGTTGAAAAAAAAAAGCAAAAAAAAAAAACAAAGACAAAAGGAGTTAGCAGGCGTCCCTCTCAGATGATTTTTATGACAGGAAAAGATAGATGCATGGATTCCAACTGCAGGAGTCCCCACATTGTGGAGTGCAGGTTTTCACAGGGGAGTGTGTTGTAGTCTTACCCAGTGCAGATGCACTGTCACTGGGAATAAAGGAGAATGCAACCTGAGCCTGTACAGCCACACTCTGCTGCAGAACAGAGCTCAGCCTGCCTCCAGCTCCAGGATTAATTAAAACAAAATGATGGTCTGGGATGATTGGCTGGGGTCAGGTTCCACAGATGAAAAGGGAGCAAGCAAGATGAAAACCCTGTCTGCAACCGGAGCCGGGCTGGCCATTGTAGCTGTATGTGGACACTATTCCTCAGTGTCCTAACCATTCCCATGTTGTCATCCTGAGGCCACCTACATAGTAGTGAGGAGCTTCTGTTTGTGTGCACTCACCCAGTGACCCCCTGCACACAGTCTGAGAACATGTCCAGGTCAAGGATTCTCTTTTAATAGTGACCACCTGCTCCTTCTGTCCATAGCAAAGCTATTTGTGATGTCACACTTTCTAAATGTGTTTGCTCTTTACTGCAGGCAGGGCTACAGTACAGTACAGGATGAAGGCTGCTGCCAGCACTGCTGCACAATCTTCAGCATGTTTCAACTCTGAGGGTATGTTTGTTGTTGTCTGATGTAAATACTATAAAATGTTTCACTACTTGCACTTCAACACATATGGTGTTCATGTTACATTACATACATACAAACATAAATACTTGAATGAGAAAGTGTGTCCAAACTTTTGACTGGTACTGTACATGTTACAAAGCAAACACAAAGACCAGCAAAACCCCTTTAACACTCACCCTATGGAGACATCATATCTTCAAATATACATTTTCATATACTTAGGTCACTTAATGAATACTCCATCCACTGATGAACACCATGGAATGTGTGTTAAAGCTCTGCAAAAAGATAGTAAATCAACATTGAACTGAGTATTTTTGTTGTCACACATATTTTTACAGTTAACTTCCAGCCATGCACTCTGCCATGCATTATACCTGAATCAATTTTTTATGACTCAGTGTTCTTTTTGAACCAGAATCCACCAGAATGACCAAAATACAAATTTGATCCATTTATACATACTGTATATTACTCGTCCATAGTCATGTATGTAAAAGTTCTATATAGTGCAGGTGGAAGAATACATGAAGGTGGAAAAAACCCAAACAAAGAACATACACAAAAAACCCCAAATAATGAATGAACACAAAACTCAAACAGGAATGGGAAGTTCTACATATGGTATGAAAAAGGTCACATATCGTGTGAATTAGGCTTCTGCTACCCAACCTGTACCCAACAATGCTCCTGGCTCTGGTTGGGTTTGGGTTTCATGATTTTCAAGTGTAATTTATTCAGAAAATATTTTTTTTCTCTCTGACTGTGCTAATCAATGTGTGTAGTCAGTGGGTTTCATATATTACAGACCGATTCAGATTAACAGTCAGTAATGAATGAAATAAAACATAAATACAGTGTAGTGCTGCTACCACATTTAAAGGGCAGAGGATATTGCTTGGCAGTGAAAAACTTTAAAGGGGAAATTGAAGAAGAAGGTCGGTATTTTAAGAAAACAGTTATTTTAGCTATGAGGTTTAAGTGCTGACTCTCAGCTTTAATTTGAGGGTGTTTATATCCACACTAGATGAACAGTGTAGAAATATTAACTCTTTTTTTACATAGTCCCCCAACTTTAGGGGACAGAAAGTAGGTGGACAAATCAATTCATCCTTTATGTAATTTGTGCTTGTCCAGTCAAGATCAATCAACTGTTTCATTGCCTTGACTTTATGTTTACCATCACATTCCATCTGCTTTGTCCTAAAATTGGAATACTATGTATAAAAAGGCATTTCACTGAAACTTCATTAAAACTGAGTATAGTCACCAGTGGTGACTAAGTACTAAGTACATTTACTAAGTACTGTACTTAAGTACAATTTTGAGATACTTGTACTTGACTTGAATATTTCCATTTGATGCTACCTTATACTTCTACTCCACTAGATTTATTTGATAGCTTTAGTTACTTTTCAGATGAAGATTTGACACAATGGATAATATAACAAGCTTTTAAAATACAACACATTGTTAAAGATGAAACCAGTGGTTTCCAACCTTTTTGGCTATTGATGTCTTACAAAAAGCAGTGTGTAGTCGGGGTCACATTTCAGATGTCCAAATAGTGATGTTTCCCTCCAAACTTCTCACATGGTTTCATTTCAATAAATATTCAAATGATCCAATATTTCACCAAAAATCATCCAATATACATGCATCATCATATATATTTAAATCCTCTACTTTGTTTAGATTGTCATTCACTGGAAATCTGTTCTTTGCCAGCTCTCTTATAATAGTGGATTAAATTCTCCAATTATTTGTCGCTTGTCGATCCTTATCATTATGTCATAATGTTGTTATGTGTATTTGAATGTGTGTATATGTTGTCTTTGTCTGTATTCGTCCCCTTTGTCAGACTCAGTGCATCACAGTGTGTCCTTTTTTTTAATTGCAGATGTGGTTCCCTTGCAAGTTTAATGTTAGGTAGGCAGTGGGTTTGTATTTGTATTTCATATGATGTGTTCTGATCTCAAAAATGTAACAGTTTTTTGTTGGAATATTGAAATGAATCTCAAAGCTCATATTTTTTCATAATCAGGTTGAATGAAAATTCAGTATTACCTGGGGGATAAACTTCATGTGAAACACAGAAGGCTTTAGTATTAATATTATTCTGAGCCATGTGTAGCCAACTCTGTCTGCTGGGAGGTGGCTGATATTAAAATAATCTTAATAACACACTGCAGTGATTTCCAGCTTTGAAGGTAATAGGGACATCAGTGAGTCATGGCACATGATTGAAGTGATAATTGGTGATGAAAAAACAGACATCTGCAATTTTCCACAACACTGTACTTAGCTTCTTCATTATCCACGTGTTTTGCAAGGCTGCTAGGTACTTCAGGACAATTCTGTCAGCAGGCCTGTGTCATTCTGTGGTGGTGCTGTGTAAAGACTATGTGTGAAAATGGGTCAGGGTTCATTCTTGCCCCAGGCCCAGGTCACACCTGAGTGGGACTTGTGTTTAGTAGAGAGGCTCATGGCCCTCTCAAGTTTCCCTCTGACATGACACTGAGCCAATAATGAAACGTGTCTAGTTAGAGACAGAGATATTCTGGTTTAATAAAGGATTTTAAAAATGTTTTGTTGTGTTGAGAGAGGTTGCAGCACTGACATCTTAGTAAAACAACACATCAGTAAATGTCTTGTTAGCATTGTTTTATACTAATTTAAACTTCAAAGTTTCAAATCCATTTTACAGGAGTGTCCTGGCAAAGCACAGAGAACATAGAAGTTACAAAACATCTTACTTATAATGAAGATAGATAAAATGTGAAGAGAATATATAACAAAACAGATATGATCAGACGTATGATGTAGAACTGATAAAATAACAGCAATACTGTTGATATGCCATCACAAGGAATACTGAGTAAAAATAGATACACTGTAGATTGTTAAAAATAAATATGTAAAATGGATCATTAAAATTAAAAAATAGATAAAACTTATAATAACCACGTATCCAGTCAGAGGAAGCAGCAAACATGAAGCAGTTCTAGGAATGGAATGCACCTTAGGAGCAGAATGCAAACAGAGGGAGGATGTGAGTAATAGCTGTACAGATGTGTGGATATATGTGTGGATGGATGGGAACAGTTGGTGTATCTACATGTAGCCAGTAAGGGCCAAAAAACACTTTCATACAAAATCAGCCCGGTATCCTTTAGAATTATATCCATACTGTACTCAACAATTCAGCACTTCACGCTTTACATCCAATACTATGTGTTTAGGACAGCCCTGTGTGAAGATATTGCAAAAAGTGAGAATTTTTAAAACGTTGGCAGTGAATGTAACCTAAGGCTTTGCAGAACATCAATATTCTTGTCTTGTAGGAGGGCTGTACAAAAGACAATGATGGTTAGTGGAGTTTGTAATAAACCCGGAGCATGATGGGAAACAGAGTTGAAAGTGTGAGCGATGTGAAGAGGCATATTTGTATGTGCAGAAAGTAATGTAACAGAAATGAGTTGTTTCTTTGCCTCGGAAGAAAAAGTAAAAGCAAAGTGGGGTCTAGGGTCTGTGCTGCCCTCAGATGGTTAGGAAGGCTGTTCCACAAGCGTGGTGCAGCAGAGCAGAAGGCTCAATCACCCATGGTGTGGAGCTTGGTACTGGGGGCCAGGAGCAAGCTGCTGGCAGATCTGAGGGTGTGGGTGGAGGTTTGTGGTATGATCAGTTCCTGTAGGTAGGGAGGCGCATGTCCGTTGATGGATTTGTATCTGAGTAGCAAGACTTTGTAGTCAATTCTGAAGCAGACAGGGAGCCAGTGCAATGAAAACAGAATTGGTGTTATATGTTTTTGTTTTTGCACTCTCATCAGGATCCTGGCAGCGATGCTCTGAATGTACTGGATGCTCCTGCCAGAGATCCCTGTGATCCCATTGTAGTAGTCCAGTCTTGAGGAAATAAAGGCATGGACAAGTTTTTCTGCATCTGACAGCGTTAGAGAGGGGCAGAGTTTAGAGATGTTTTTGAGATGGTAGAAAGAGGTTTTGCACAGATATCTCATATGGTCATCAAAGGTCAGCTGTGGGTCAAACCTAACACCCAGATTAGTGACTGAGGAGGAAAGGGGGATGTCCTGGCCGTCAAAGGTGAGATGAGGTATGGGGGACGACTGAATCTGGTGTGAAGTGCCAATAAGGACAGCTTCAGTTTTACTGCTGTTTAACTGGAGGAAAATTGTGCTCATCCAGGTCTTTATCTCCTTAAGACAGGTGCTGAGGCGTGACATGGCTGCAGAAGGGCTTGGGGCAACTGCACAGTGGTACCCTTTATCCTTCCTTTAATAAATAAATAAATAAAAAATCCCTTTCACAATTTTTCAAGTGTGTCTTAAAACAACAGTCAGGTGCTCATATGAACAGTGAAAGAGGTTTTCCTCACTGTAATCATTCCTCCTGTTCATACTGGCTATTAAAAGATCCTCTTCAAATGTGCTTTCACACAGTCATTTAGTGCAAAAATGTATTTAAAAGTTGATGTGAAGCTTATATGAGGTTTCAGCAGTCTGAGTTAGTCATATCAAGTGGATATCTGCCACATTTACAGTCTTTTTAGCATCAAATTCCCTCTTTGTGTTTCCTCAGACAGTGTTTCTCTGTTGAGCTGTGGTGGAAGTATAGTAACAAAAAGAGGGACTTTGGCACTAAAAAGACTGTAACATTGAAAGATATCTACTTGATTTGACTCATTTGGACGCTGAAGCTTCATGTTAACTTCAGATAAACTTTTAAATACATTTTTGTGGATTTTGTCTTACATTGTAAGTGTATTATGAAGGGATCTTCTAATGGTCAGTATGAACAGGAATGATTACAGCAAGAAAAGCAAGAAACAACAGCAAGAAAAGCAAGTCAGATGCTCAAATGAACTTTGAAACATGTTTCAGTGTTCATATGGACACCTGACTGTTGTTTTAAGACACACTTGGAAAATTGTGAACCCATCCTTTAAAAGTGGAACAACAATGGTTGATTTCCATGTTACAGTTTTCACAATCTTTTTAAACTAAGGAAAAAGTATAAGTTAAAGTAGTTGCAATGTTGTCAGCAGCTATCTTTAAAAAAGAATGATTCAAAGTAATCAGGACAAGCTGATTTACTTTTATTCAGAAGCTTTAAAGCATTTTCAAGACAGAAATGATTAAGTTAAATATCTGATTACAGACTTTTATTATGAACAGATTGTGGGAGGGCAGGTTAAGAGACACAAATAAAGAACCTGAAGAAACAAAGAGTTCATTGAAGCAGTAAATGATTCTTACTTTATTAAAGATTATGTCAAAACTCTTCTAACAATTGTTTCACTAACAATTGGAGACTTACACTAATAGTTGTGGGGATTTTTAAGACTATTGGATGTTTTTTTAAGAAAATATGTAGCTTTGCAGTTCTTAGTGTTCTTCCATCACATATTCATCACTTAAAAGAGGCTTCTGCAGTGAGACAAACTGATATAATAGCAAGTGGTTTCACTTAGTATGTTTGTTCTCACCAAGTGGTAATTAGACTGAGTGTAATACAGATGACTTGTAAACAGCCCTGCCCTCACTTGACTCAGCACACAATGAGTCACTGCAGCCTTCGTGTTTGCATCCACTCACTCATAAACATCTGAATACTGCAACCCTTCTTCTAAAACAGCGGCTGAACACTGTATGTGTGGCTGCAGCTAACAACAGAGGTAGTCCAGCTGTAGATGTCAACACTGCACAAACAACAACATCTAAACAAGCTATTCTATTGCTGAATTCTGGAACCTTATTCTTTTTAAACAAATGAAAAAATCTGTTTCACCTGTTTCCAATCCAAAGCAAATTTTCAAGGATTTCCTAGAATCAAATGTAATTTTCTTGAATTTCTTGCTGGGTCTCTGTCAGGTTGTTGTGTTCACTTAGGGCCAGTTGTAGAGTGATGTAAGTTAGACAGTAGCACAGAAACAAAGACTCATTGAAGCCCCCACAACAGGTTTTTCTGCTAATGATCTGAGCTGAGCAGCTTGAAGACGTTGTTCCGTCAGCAATTTTTTTAAAACTCACAACAAATTATGTACTGTATTTTCCTTCATAAACTAACATGTACATTTGTCACGCATTTTGGATATGCAACAGGCACCAAATAAAGTAACAATACATGAATGGGTTAATGCATGTGCTCATGAATTAAGCTTGATAATATTATGCATGCTAATTAACTCTGAACCCCAGTTATCATTCTGAAATCATGTTTACTTAATTATATACAGTATGTACTGTACATATAGTAGATATATATTGTGGTTGGACCTGGTGTGGACCTGACTTCTTTAATGTTGCCATGTTCCCAAATCTCAGCTATTAATGTTGCAAGTGCAATGTTATTATTGCTGATAGAAATGATAAAGCAAAAATAAGTTTTGAATTATTCTTTAAAGGAGGGAAACAAAAACCCAAATTTACGACATCAAACCTGTGTCATGTAGCACATCATGTTGCATGGTGTATGTTGTCTTAGCACAGCTATTTGGATTGTCATTAAGTACATTTACTATGATTTTTCTTTTTCTCAAAAGCACTGTAGCATGTAAAAGGGATGATTTTTCAGTCCACATCAAACAGTTCTCATGTCGCAGGTAACTTATTAAATAACACAACAGACAAGTTAAAATTACAGCATTCTTATTGACTTTATTTTTCATTGTGTTCTAGTGCACTGTCTAAATAAATATATGAATACTTTGGCTCGAGCATCTGACCAGCATGAAGTCCACCAACACAGACAGTGAGTTGAGCACAAACTATGCAGGCCAGTGTGTATAGAGCAACACAAACAGATACACACTTCACAATGCAGTTTGTGGAAATAATATGATAGATTCATAAAGCTGAGTTAACTGATAGTAACACTCATCATGACTGTGTGAGGGCCTGAGATAGCAGCCTTTGGTCAGGCTGAGTGAAATGACTGAGGGGAATGTTTTGGTGTTCTGCTGTCATTACTGGCAATGACATGAAAAGAGGAAGGAGATCAGAGGGAGTTTGTAAAACATCTTTGGAGAAAGAGGAGGGGTCTTTAGAGCCAGCATCAGCAAAACCCTGACTGACATTATCTGTTCACATCAATAAAAAAAATCAATGATTCAATGCACCTAAAATACATTTCCATTAGCCAATGATTCAGTATGATCCAACTCAGACCAGGACCCTGTTCTTCAAATGTGGCTGAACTAATCCAGGGTAAAATGTTAGCCAGCTGAAATGATGCTGTTAATTCTGACAGTTACCTTGGGATACATTTTTTGTCTTTTGAGATGGTCACCATGTCATGTGCATAGAAGTTGTCAAACTTGGCTACAGAAGATAAGAAAATCAGGACACATTGGTCTATTTGCTGAGATGTTGTGAGGCATACTGGATGCCTGTGGCATACTGTGTGGCATGCCTAACGCTCATTTTTGTTCTTGACGTCCTCTGTGGGGTTGAGACATAATCAGGCTGATATGGTGTAATCTGATCCCTGCTTTAGGGCTTTAATTTGTTCATCTTGGATGAAGTTACCTTCAGAAACAGTGCACTTTTATTTTGAAAACAACTTTAGCAGAGAGTTGCAACCATGGTCAGCTCTTATGTGATTGGCTAAGTGAGGGTCACATGGTTGGCTGACATGGCCCTATAGAGAAGACAGTAGCTGCACAGGAAACACCTGAAACATATTCTAACTCTGCAATGAAACCCGCCAAATCTCTCATAAAGCAGATTAAACTACTTTTTCTTCAAAGTCAGTTCAGTAATCAATCTTACTTTGATTCCAATTAAACTGAAACTGAGTTTCAATTCAAATTTAACAACATTTAATACATTTTAGTGCTTAATTACACTGACACTGTGGCGGCTGTGGCTCAGGAGGTATAGCAGATCGTCCACCAATCAGAAGGTTGGTGGTTCGATCCCCAGCTCCTCCTCCGCATTTCCAAGTGTCCCTGGATGCCGCAAATTGTGAGTGTATGTGTGAATGGGTGAGCATTGAAACATTGTCGGGTGCTTTGGAAAGGAAGCGCTGTATCGCTCCTGGTGAGCAGGTTGGCATGGCCTTGCATGGCAGCCTCTGCCATCAGTGTGTGAATGGGTGAATGTGGCATGTAGTGTAAAGCGCTTTGAGTGCTCGATAAGACTAGAAGGGTGCTATATAAATGCAGTCCATTTACTATGACACTATGATGTAAATCCCCATCATAATGTCCCATGACCATGTTTTTCTTGTTCCATTGGTCTAAAGGCATGGACAAGTTTCTCTTTGCTCATAGCGCCAAACTAAGTTTGGATTGGCTCTTTGTGTAATGATTATATTTTATTTAATAGCTTTATCTATTGTGAAAACTGAGTTGCAATGACTTGATGATTTCTAATAATCTACATTTTCTCATCTGAAGTTACAATAAAATGAACATTTCTTTATTGGTCTCCATAATAAAAGTAGCTATTTTATATCTGAAATGTTTGGGGTTCACCTAGAAAGGTCTTGGTCATGATCCAGCTATCACTGAATAAGCTGTACTTTTGCTGGCCTTGGCTCAAGGACTTGTTGCTATGACAACAGCTCCAGATGAATTTTAAACCAGTTTTGAAGAATGGAAAAATCCAGACTTGTGTCAAATCTTCAACATGCAAATCAAGCTATTTTATCCAGGTATGAAGAACAGGAGCCAACTGTGATTTAATACACTGCAGTGTGATATGATTCTAATTAGTCATGAAAGCAATTCATTTTATATATAAGACAGAAAGATAGAAAGAGTTGTGATGTTCAGAGTGTTGTATATATGCTCTCCATTACTCAACATACTTAACAAAATAAGTGAGTGGTGGAGACGTTCATCTTTGAGTGACACAGGCACATGGACAGACAACACTGGAAGATGAGGTGAGGGAGGGAGACAGATGATTTAATGCTAAAATAAAATCAAGATATTCCTGTCACACTGTGCTCTGAGATGTTTGGGTTGTGTTCAGTGTGTCAGAAGCAGTTAGCACAGTGTTTTATTGCTGCCTGGATGTTTGGCCCTAGCAGAGAGTTCTATTGTGGAAAAACCTGTTCTGCTTCACTGAAACATGTTTCTTTTCTGTACTTCCTCACCTGGCTGACAACACAGTCACTTGACACTTGACAGTACGACACAAAACATGGGTCACACATTATAAAATGCCCCCTCATGTTCACAGCATGTGGCTTTGTCTCATTCTGGTTGTGTCAGGCATCGTGTCTCTGTCACAGTTCCAATGTCCACTGGAAGGAACAACTTCAAGCAGTTTGCTCTTCAGCAGACACATATCAATACTTTTTAGTTGCTTTTTGACGATTAATTTTGTTTTTTGTCAGATCTTTATTTTGGATATGTATCTCCAGAACAGTGTATTAGCAGAAGGAAAATCTAAATACTTTAAATTTAAATTCATTCCCAAAAAAAGTTTAGGCTTCAAAGATGCAAGCTGCTCAGGCAAAAAACAGACCAGGGGCAATAAGACAGCAGAGAGGAGAAAGAACCTTTAGAGAAACACCCCGGTCATGCATTTGGTGGACACTGGCTAGACAGGCAGCAGATTGTCTCCAGAATCCACGATGCTGTGACATGACACAGCTGCATACAGTGGACATTGGGGTTAAATCTAAAGTCTGTTTTATATAGAGCATGTCATGAATAAACAGCACGAAAATTCTGCAATTGGAATTGTTGCATTTCAAGTATTTACATCTACTGTGACACAAACTGAAGACAGTTCCATACTGTTATTTCAATAGTCTTGGAGAAGTGAGCTCCACATTTGAGAAGTCTATTTATTCTTGACCTGCTGCGATGAATCTAGTCTGAAGTCATAAAATCCACACACACAGACTATGGCAGTGGCAAACCAACAGCTGCTCCAGTTTTAATCCCAAAAATAGTTAAACTTGCTGTCACTGCCTATAGACTACATGTCAACCAGTGCAACACCTGAGCACCTTCATGACTGTAAGCATCTATTTATAACAACACGCTCTCATTTGACTATTAACTGGGTGTAAAATGCAGATATCTGAGTGTACTTTTGATGGACTTAAAGAGGACTGATTACGGTTAAATGTAATCAATAAGGTGATCCCTCACCACATTGCCGTACAGCTGTTACCATGTGTGATGTGGCTTATTGTGATTGGCTAAGACAACTGAACTTGGAACAAAAGGAATCAATGCAGCATTTCAGCAGAGCAAAAATTCGCCTTCTATGTGTACTGGTTCATTCAGTGATCTGTTTTTAAATAACATGCAAATTTATCCTTAAGCCCTAAAAATCGCACTTTACATAAAAAGGCCTTTAAGTGATCAGAATATCTTGCTGCCTCACAAAAACAAACCAGATGTGGCTGTTTAACATCTGTGTAATCAGTGTAGCAAGCTAGACTGTGTGTTTGATGTTCATGCTGCTGGTAAACAAGCTCTTTTTAGCTTGTGTACGGACTCGGACCTACTCAACAAAACAAGTTCTGGTGATCACTGTTACTGACAGAAAGGTTTTACCTCAGATTTCAGAGACTGGTCCAGGACGGCTGAGTCAGGTGTCATGTAGTGTGCACACTATTTAACAAAGAAACTGGAAGATATATCAAGAGACTTTGATGCAGATTACATTCAGATGTGTGAGCAGAAGGACACTTGTAGAGGTATTCTTGGCACAGGCTCAGTGTTGAAAGCCAGTATCTTCATCTTCTCCTCAGTCAGCCTGCAGCAGTTCTGAGTAGGTGGCCAGTCTGGTCCAGGTGCTGGTTTGATCCCCAACAGGGCCGATGTACCCCTGAGCCAGGGCACCAAATCCCCATGTGAATATGCACTAACCTGCAACTAGAAAGAGCTAAATACTGCCATACAATGCAGAGGCCAATTGCTTGCAATATGTCAATATGCAACAGTGGGGCAATGTGTGTCCTGGTCAGACAGTCTCTCTGTACTGACCACCATGTGTAACAGCTGCTGCTCTCTGCTGGGGAGACGGCCTGCAGAGCTTTGGTTTTCCCTCTTCTCTTCAGTCAGGTTCTGGAGCAGGTGGAGGTGAGCCGTGCTGCAGGCAGGAGCCATGAAGCTGTATGAAGTCCATCAGCATTCTGCACCACAGATCCCATTGGTCCAGTCCTGGATAACACCTGCCTTCACCAGCTTTAACAGGAACTCCTTCTCTTTAGAGATGTTGTGAGTCCACGACTGCAGGGAACAGAAATACAGACAGCACTCAACAAGTTGGTGTCCACATTTCAGATGAAAGACTCCACTGATTTTACACATAAAGGTCAGTTTCCTTGAAATGGAAACTACTACTCAGCCAGGAGAAGCTGTCAGAAGTCTGAGACAATAACCCTGATGATATCACAGTGACATTTGGCTTAAGACTTCAGATGTATGACACAAAGGCTCTGTTACAAACTCGGTGAAACTCTTTTCTGTTTTTTTTTTTTTTTTTTTAACCAAATGACCACAACTGAGTTAAAGTCTGTGTAAAAACATTCACTCTGCAAAATACGTATTTAGAATTTCAAATACTTACTATAAAAATGGAAAAAGTACAGGTTAACAAGATCCACAGTGTCTCATCTCAAAAAACAAAAACTGTCTTGCCAGACTAATTAACTCCAACTGAGAGCTGTTGGCCATGATGTCATTCACAGACATAAAGGAGCTCAAAAATAAAATCATTATAAACACCACAGCAACAATTATTAAATAGTCCATTTTGTGGTGAAAGCAGCTTCAGTCCTCTTTCAATGTCTACACAGGATGCATTCAGGCACAGTATTGAGTGTAGGTCACCCGCATTTTGGCAGCACTCAGAGCCCAAAACACTCTGTAGTTGTGCACATAAAACTGAAGAAAATAGACTCGAAGCACAAAAATACTTCTGGTCTGTTACCCAACCTGTGTAGAAAGTCACAATAAAAGTAGGGCTGCAACTGACGATTATTTTTCTCAATTAATCCATTAGTTGTTTGGTCCATAAAATGTCAGAAAATCGTGACAAATGTTTCCCAAAGCCCAAGGTGACGTCCTCAAATGTCTTGTTTTGTCCCGACCAACAGTCCACAACCCAAAGATATTGAGTTCACTGTCACAGAGGGGAAAAGAAACCAGAAAATATTCACATCTAAGAAGCTGGAATCAAAGAATTTGGACATGTTTTTCGTAAAAAGTGACTCAAAACAATTAATCTATTATCAAAATAGTTTAAATGAATATTTGACAACTAATCGAAAAATCAACTAATCATTGCAGCTCTAAAAAAAAGCATATCTGTTCCGTCAGATGCACGTTAGATAGACGAGTCTGAAAAAGTGTCTGAAATGCCTTCTGTGTAGACAAGCCTTTACAATGGGGGTGTGGCATTAGTTAGATGTTTGTGTTTCTCATAACCATATGAGTCAGTTAAGGTTTACTTTGACTGTCATACATCTGTGACTGAATTTGTCCTGACAATTAGGATCAGGCCATTTTCCTGGACAGTCAGCATGGCTACACCCACTGTGAACACAATGACCCCATTTCCATCTGCTATTACAGTCTTTTACAATTTTACAATACTGAGTTCACTTTGTGAAAACTCTTCATTCAGTCAGCACAACAGCAGTGTGGACTGAACTGTGGATAACTCAACCACCACCAAAACTCTCTGTATTTACACTCCATTTTGCACATATTTGCATACTATTTAAAAAAAACTGTTAAATTTACATTCAAAACCAAACATAACACAACATGACTGTAAATTATCAAGATAATAGTAATTTGCTACAGTCTGCTACATCATCTAAAAAAATCCTAACCCCAGAGAGGAATCCATTTCCTTGTGGAGGTGGAAAGTTTATGACCACCATCCAACATGATTCTATATCTTTCCTGGATGCAATTAATGCTGGATGCCTGCACATAACTGCAGTGGATTGACAGGGACAATCAGACCATGCCAAAAGATCCTTTCCAAGGTATGTTGCAAGAGAATACATTGTGACAACTTGTGGCCTTGTTTTATGTTGCAATACTGGAGTTACTTTAGTTTAGGAAAATAAAGCCAACTGAGGCATATTGCAGAACTTATCATTTATTTCTGTAACAAATACTGTAAGGTAGCTAGAACCCGACTGATATATTGGATATATCTGGGATAGGCCAATATATAGGCTGATATATCAGTTAAAGTTATATAGGCAGCATTTTATGTATATTTGATCTGTTTTCTTATTTCACATTTAATTATATATATATATTTGTTCTATTTGTGTTTTATTTTAATTTATTCCCAGTGAAGTTTGCTGTTTCAGTGCACTGATGTCATTTTGTATATTTTGTATAATAAAGTTTATTGTTAAACTGTAAAATATCCTCCCTCCATTACATATATTTTTCACAAGTGTTTGATATTTGAGGGATCATTTAAAAAAATGTGTGTTTATGTATATATAAAGAAAATCGGCTGATATATTGATATCAGAATTTTTTTACTCCCTAATATCTGTATCACATCGGCCCCAAAAAATCCAGTATTGGTTGGGCTCTAAAGGTAGCACACCCCATGTAGTAAAGAGGTGCCACTGTTTTTGTTGTAATGGAATCTTAGTTTATACAAAAAAATAAAATAAAAACAAAAATAAAAAATAAAAAGCAACTTTAAAGACAATAGTGATACATGCTACTGGTTGTTAGTGTTTTTTCAGGTCAGAGTGTTTTCTGGTTGGGAGACAAATGTAGTGCATTTTGGATGTGAGATTAACTGCTGTGCTGTGCTGCATGTTGGTAAAGAGAACTATGTGAAGAGTTCTTAGTGAACCGTACTCCTGCTATTAATAAGCATTATCACTGTCTCCTTTCTCCCTTCATTGTGATCAGTACACAAGGTGAGGGTCACATGATATGTGAAATGAATTAAATTGTCACATGGGTCTGGATCATGCAGTGAGTCTGAGTACGCAAGGACAAATAAAAAGCTACAGAAATTGTAAGTAAATAATAATTATTAGAATTAAAAATCAATAATATAATCAAATAGTTTTTCTGTGTGCAAGAATCAACACAATTTCTTACATGCCAAAGTGTACATACCAACATTTGGTAAGTGTGACTTTAGGGTGAATTTCCTCTTAAATACCCCCCCATTTAACTGACACAAACGTTGATCCTTCAAGAGGATAATTATCTTGTGTATTCTAAAAGCAGAGTATCAGAGACACAGTTGGTTCTTGTTTGAAGCCTGCAGGGACAGAAAAAAAGTAACTGGAAGAGAAGGAAGGAGAGAGAGAAACAGAAAGAGATGAAAAACTGAAAGCAGGGAAGAGAAAGAATGACAGCGAAAGAGAAATAAAGACAGAAGTAGTAGAGACTGCAGACATGTGGCCAACACACACCTGCACACAGAAAGCATGTTATTTCTTCTTTGTTATTTGGCCAACTTACAGAATTAATGATAATTACTTTTTCTTGTTGCTCTCTGTTGGACAATGCCACCTACTGCCAAAAAGTTCAGTCCATGTGGGCTAATGAAGGACTGCAGAACTGAGCAAGTTTCTTGTCCTGTCTCTATTATACATGGCAGGGGGCGGGGCCAGACTCTTTGAGTCTCTTTGAACTGAAACACAAGATGAAGGGGATTGCATGTCTGTCTCAATAACCTGAGCTAAGAGTGATTTATGAGCAGGCTGAACTGTGTACTGGAAAAGTGGAGTGAATGGCAACTTAGACACTGGATGTAGTGACTGAGACTGTGCTGCTCTCAATAACTAGTACCCAGCAACGTCCCTACACTTGAGATTTCATACACATCCCAGGACACACTCAGCATGCTGGGTAAATTCCTTCTGTATTCCTGAGAGGCATTTTAAATGAGAGAAAGGTCACAGTAAACTGTTCCAGTGCAGTGTAAACCTGGAAAACTAACAAAAAGATGGGGCTGTGAATATTGTGGGGGCATTTTGTCCATTAAGGAGTAAATTGTGCACGAAAGAGTGGGTCACACACCTGTGGATGGAGTGGATGAATCATCAACATAAATATAAATTAACAGCTCAGAGTTAGTGAGGTCAAAATGAGCCTTTCTCAAATTCAGTCTACTAACAGCTCATAAATAAAGTGATAAAAGCCCAGAGGTTTTGTCAAATGGCCTAGTGGCCAGAAGGATTACAATTTTAGCAGCCACACTATTTTCATAAGCACAACATACAGTGACTGTGTCTCATTATTTGATGCCCGTTAACACACCAGCAGAGCTGTACAGATAGTAGGCAAGGTACAGTAGCTTGTATGTGCTGCCCTGAGGAGTGAGCGTGATAATTTTCTAAAGGACAATGACATATCTCGACAACTTGATGCATGTTGCCACTGGTGTGTGCACCTACATCTATCACTAAGGTGGGGTACGTGTCAAAGTGGCTTACATAACTGTAAGGTGTTAAGTCTTACACCATGCCTACACAGGAGGTGTAGCATGAGCAGCATGTTTAGTAGAGCAGCAGCAGGCAGCAAGTGCTCCGTTTGTGTGTCAACACAGGAGACATTAAGGCACAATGCTGAGTGTAGGTCACCCATGTTTTGGAAACCAATCGCTGTTTTTACATGCATAAAACGGAGGAAAATAGATCTGAAGTGTAAACAGATGTAGGCATATGTAGGCACAGAAAGCTGCAAAGAGTCCTGCAATGTCTTGCATCAATTTTAGCACCTTCTGTGGTTCCTTATAAAATCAGGTCTTTAATTACCTCTTTGATGGCTGACATCCTGATCTTCTCATAGTAGTGCAGAGGGGCGTGGGGGGTGCTCATGTTGTAGCCAAATCCAGCCACAGCTACCTCATCACAGTTATGAAGGGCCATAGTTATGGCAACTGTCCCCAGGGTTGGGATATTCTGAAAAACAGACATAAATGAAAAGTTCCTGTGAAACAGGTAACCGAGCCATGACCTGTACATATACAGTACATAGTGTACATGTGCATGTACTCAGAGAGGAGCAATATTTACACTGTATGGTTACTGTGTGGATGTCTTACAGATGTAAAATCTGAAACATGGTACTATTTATAAGCCTAATGGTAATACTGTTTGTCTTCAGACTGTTTTCGGGGTGTGTATGTGCTCGGCTCCCTGCAGCATCTGCTGTGTGTTCACAGAGGCCTTCATAATGCAAAAAGACAGACAAGGAGTCCAGCTACCAGAGCTACAGTCCTGACCATTAACTCACTGCTGTGTGTGAAACAGTCCACTGTTCCTGCTACTTCTCTACCCAAAAACTGACTGCTGGGAAAACAACAGGTCTCTCACCCCTCTGCCCATCTGCCCATTGTTGCGAGGTAAGCCAATCAGCTTGAAAGAGGCCTCCTGGATGAAATAGGGGTTCAGGATGCGCATGTCCCTGGGCTCCCGTGGAACATACCTGGCCACCGACTTCCAGAAGCCATCAGTGCTGTGCTGAGAGATGAAGAGTGAGGAAATAACACAACGTGGTTAGTGTGACCTTCACACAGAAGGACAAACAGGGCTTCTTAAAGTCAACCACAAAAAACAGACTGGTGATGTACAATGGGGGAAATAAGTATTCAACACGTCAACTTGTTTTTGATTAAACATATTTCCAGTGCAGCTATTCATATGAAATTAAGACCAGACATTGGTATTAACTCAAAAAGGCAACACAGCTAACAAAATCATAACATTCCAATCAATAAAAAAGTTGTGTGCATTAAATTGGAATGACACAGGAATTGGAATGTTATGATTTCTTCAGCCATGTTGCCTTTTTGAGTTAATAATAATGTCTGGACTTAATTGCATGTAAACAGCTGCGGGGGAAATATGTTTACTGAAAAAAATGTTGATGTGTTGAATACTTATTTCCCCCACTGTATATCGTTAACAATGCTGAAAACCTGTGCCAACAACGACAGGAAATACCACACATCAGCATCCAATAAAGCATGTAGGGTGAAAAAGCCTACAGTGTCAAACAACAGCAGTGACAGCTATCTTCTGGAACAAGCAGTGAAGCTCTCTGAGAAACTCCCCTGCAAAAAATCTTTGCTATACTATCTGCTTTTTCCAGCATTAGCAGACAACACATGGTGCTGATCTGAGGGATTTAGACAGAGAATTTGAATTTTTGTATAATTTATTTATTTGAACATAGGGCTGGGCAATATAACCAAAAAACTCAAACTGATATAGGTAATTTTATATCCCGATAACGATACCTGTCCTGATATAGCACATTTTAATTCAATGAATAAATAGTTTGTCTGTTTGTCCATCATTTGCACAGATTAAATTAACTTTTCTTGACTTTTTACTGCTGAAGAGTAATTTATTAATGTAATCCATGCAAAAGATGGACAGACTCCAAATGACGAAAAATATTTGCGTAGTGTAATTTACATCACAAAATAAACTCATCACTAAATAGAGCATAATATGAAACGATAGACGTTTTTCTATTGTCACGTGATATATATAGTCATATCGCACAGCCCTGTTTAAACATATATTCTTTTTACAGCTCAGACAATTCTTTGTTATTGTCAAATAAACTTTGAAATGCGGAGTAATCAGTATGAAACTATTGATGAATTCTTAGTATTATCACATGTGGAAGGGGATACAAAGTGGTAGGGAGTGGAAAATATGATGGTGCTAAAGCAGTCCAGTGAAAGCAATACCCCAAGCTGTGGCCGGGGGGGAGAGGTCAACACCATTAAAACACTGATGAAAAACAAGAGGAGCAAACAAAGCCAGCCAGAGAAGGAAGCCCCTGTATCAGTATACCTGGAGCCATTACACTAATTACCAGCAGTCCTGATGGCTCTTTATGAACAGTTACTGGGATACCTGCCTCAGGTATGTTGGAGTGAGGGGCAGAGAGAAACCACACAGCAATGGTATGAGCCATTAGCTCACTAGCATAGCACTGTTACCCTGCTCCACATTGGACTATTAGCTCCTCACTGACAGATCAGTTGGTAATCCTGTCTGACTGAGACCATTTTGCTCCTGTATCTGAGCTGGGAACCCAAAACCTCTGCTCTGCTGGCAATATGGGAGGACGCAACAGTCTGTGGAAAATCCATCTGTACACAGCAGACAAGCAATTCTTACATCCCATCCCTTTACTGACTGTATCAGTGAATATGTTAACATACATTTACTCCTTTGTTTTAAGTGCTAATTAGCAAAAATATGCTAACCTAAGATGGTGAACATAGTTAATATAACCTGCTAAACATCAGCATGTTACAGTTGTCATTGTGGGCATGTTATCATGCTGATGTTAGCATTTAGATGCTAATAGAGCTTAGATGTGTATTGTCTTATTGAAAAGTAACTACATACTGTATTAAAACAACACACACACACAAAAACCAAACCAAACCAAACTGAAAGTTTCTGAGGGGACTTTGTTTGCATGTTTCTAGAAACACATCCATTTGTTGATGGTTCCTGTGGAAAACCCCTTGTCCACAGAAACCCAGTCAGTTATGATGGATGTCATTTGTGTTCTTACAGTGCCAACTCTCAGTGTCTGCTTTGCCACTTGCCTTATCTTACTGCCATCAGTCTTTATCAGTTTTAGCCAACACTTGCCCATTCATAACTAGTGAGTGAATGTGTGTGGTGTGTTGTCTGCACTCCTCTGCGCTAGGGGTAGGAACATAATCCCCCGTCCTGAGGTGGTATTGTAATTGAGGCTAGCCTCATGAGCTTCAAAGTCCTTTAACACCATTACTGTTTATTCAACCTAACTGTGCGGCAGTGTTAAATGTTACACCTGTACTGTCTTTAAACACTGCCAACAAAACACATTATACAATTGCTACTTTTCACTGGTACAAACTCAGTGGATGATTACAGAGGAGAGGAGTTTTAAGGGTTTAATATGATTGAAATTAACTTTTGTTGATGATGTCTGACAAGGTCGAAAGGGTTTCCACCTGTTCTGAATGGCCCCACTGGTAAACCTGCTGTCATAGCCTCCTCTTGGCTGAATCCCACTGCCTCCCCGATTTATTTTCGAAAACTCTTTGGCGTGACTTTGGAGTTTTAACGCAATTAATCAAACAAATGGGGATAACTGTGCACACTTTTAGACAAAGGATGTCAATGGTTAACTGTTAATCAGTTAACCACTGAGAATATTTTTGACCGGTACACATGTCGGTCTATTGGTTAATTTGCATACACACTGCGCTAACGGCTTTGCTGATAGCTAGCAGTCTGAGGTAAAAAAAGAAGCACGCTAAATGAAGCTCGGTGTGGGACCATTTCCTTTAGAAAGGCAACAAAGTCAAATCTAAGTTGTGTGATGATACTCTTCAGTTTAGTAGTAGTACTAGCACTATGCTGTACCACATTGGGCGGCTGTGGCTCAGGAGGTAGAGCGGGTCGTCTACTAATCGGAAGATTGGCGGTTCGATTCCCAACTCCTCTAGTCCGCATGTCGAAGTATCCTTGGGCAAGATACTGAACCCCAAATTGCTCCTGATGGCTGTGCCATCAGTGTATGAATGTGTGCGAATGGTTAGATTTCCTCTGATGGGCAGGTTGGGACCTTGTACGGTACCCATTCAGCGTATGAATGTGTGTGAATGGGTGAATTGACTCGTAGTGTTAAAAGCGCTTTGAGTAGTCGGATGACTAGAAAGGCGCTATACAAGTACAGTCCATTTACCATTAAGAACAAGCACCTGGCTGCCATGTCCGAGGGGAGTGCGCTGGTCCAAGGCCATCACCCAGTTGGTGTGCTGAATGATTGAGACTGATATCTTGCTAATCAGTGTGGTAGAGAGCAAGGGATTGAAAGAGCTAGTTTGGTACCTCAAGCCCAAGTATGTTATGCCATCGAGAGCTACTGTGACTAAATGCATTGAAAACACTTTGAGGTGAAGAAGGATGAGCTAAAAGTCGAGCTAAAAGTCAAGCTAACCAGGGCAGACAAGCTCTCACAAACAAAAGCTACATCACAACTTTTCTTAAAAATTTACCGGTTAGTTACAGGTTAATGAGTGTTGGTCTGTCAAAAGCAAAATTAACCAAAACCGACATCCCTATTTTGGATAGTCTCTCCTTGAAAGTATTCACTGTGGTGCACTTGTTGTTCATACACAAAGTGACGGAAGTACCTGTGGGAAGAATAAAAAAGAAAGCTTGAGGGAGAAATTCAAATATTTCACACCTCCAGACACCTGGCCAATCACTGTGTAAGTGGTTGTGATTGTTGGATTGCCTTTCAGAGAATTTATAAAATTGTGGACACAACCCCCCAATTTCCTAAGTGGGATAGGTATGGTGGGAGGAGGTTTCAGACATTGTGCTTATGTAACCGGGTTACAGTCAGCTTTCCCCTTTAAGCTGATTTAGAAGCGTCATGAGAATGACAAACGCATTTACAGTAATCAGGGTAGGTGATTAGAGAAATCTCCAGTTAGATTTCTCCTGAAAAAATAATTTTTTGGCCATGTATACAAGTAACCAGGTCTCCTATTAGGTTTTTACACGTGAGGATGTGCAAAATGTTAGACAGGGAAATTATGAGACTGGCTGGATGAAAGGAAGTTTTATTGTAAGTCAAACTAAAACTGGAACTAACACAAATATGAATAAGTCAATTTCCCCTGCTGAACATTTAAATTTTTGTAAGATAGGAAGCATTGTCTTCTATCATTAATACAGTTAAAATAAATAAGCTATGCTTCCGAAATAAGGTTGGGGTCAGGGAGAAATCTGTTTACAGATGCGCTACATTTATACACAGATTTATAGTAACCTGGTCAGTGCTCCTCGATTACCTGCATAATCTGGCTACTCTGATTAATCTGGTTACTTAAGTGCATGTAAAGGCACTGATTGTTTGACAATCTGACAAGCATTTCATTTGAAGCAGACAGAGGCCCTTATGGCTACACTCACACCTTGTCCACTGAACAAATACACAAAAAAAACAGGAAAAAAAGGATCACTACTGCTTCTAAATGCATGGTTCCTAATGTTATCCTCAGTGTTAAAACATTGCAGAAGTTACAACAAATAACTCATTGTTAAATTTGTTGTCTAGTTGAAGCAGGTCAATGAAAATGGTTACAGTTTGTGGGTACAATCATGTTTACTTCCATGTGTAAAACAAAAAATAGACCTAAAATGTAAAAATATGCCTCAGGTTACAGAAATTACAATGTGCTACAGCTGGAGCTGGAGCCAGTGTAGATGATAGCAATAGTTTAACTGAAAGTGTTTCTGTTATTGCAGATAGATGTCAAAAAAAGTAATTTGCATCGCTTCCACTTTAGACAAGACATGAGCCTGTAGTCTTTGTAAGACTTGACAACAAAGGGCAGGGATGTAGCAAACAGATTGTCTGTGCTTCCAGCTGTCAGTGGAGGTGAAATGTGATCCAGGACTGGGACCACCTCGGTGAAATCCACCTCCTTCTGACAGGCCACATGAAGCCCTAGCTTCCTGCTCTGCCTTCAGTGCTGAACCTGAATGACGGCTGCTTTCTGATGTGCATCAGAGCTAAAGTCTCATACTGCCCCCTCTGATTTGGAGTTAGATGGGCATGCATACAGATGTCAGGGGATTTGGGGACTGTTAGTACTAAAAGTCCAATACTGCCAAAGGGCACAAAGGGCAAAAAGCTACCATCACCACTGCTCCAAAGTTCTCCGAAGTTAAGCGGTGGAATAAAATTATCTCTGGTATTCTAGGAGTACATTTTGTTAATGTACTCCAAGAATACTGGAGATAATTTTGGATAGTTTTAAAAAATGATTTCTGACTGGTAAACCCAAGGAAAAAAATATATAGCACCTTTCTAGTTTTCCGACCACTCAAAGCGCTTTTACACTACAAGCCACATTCCCCCATTCACACACACATTCATAGGCTGATGGCAGGGCTGCCATGCAAGGTGCCAACCTGCTCATCAGAAGGATCTAAGATTCCTGAAATAAATAATAGTAAAAATATGTCAATGTTGTGTTTATTCGCTCATTACATTCCAATTTCTGAACATATGTCTCCACTATAATAAACACAGTGCTGTGTCTATTCTGCTGTGGCCATCCATGCATGGCACACTCAAATCACTATGTGTATGTCGCCATGTTCAAGTAGTGAATAGTCATGTTGCCTCCAGGATGCTTTACTACGCAGTAGGCGTTGGTGTGTTGTGTTTAGAGTGTGGCTGTTGTCTTGCTAGCCTATGTTTTGTGTAAGACCAACAGTTGAAGCTGTGGGCATGTTCCGATGGTGTCATGTGATGTAACCTAGGTCTGGTCTGTTTAGAAGTGTAGCACAAACCATTGGACGATTCACTCTATGGAGTTTTTGTTGTTGTTTCTCAAGTGATAAAAAAACACTGCAACAATGAATTGTTTTTCTGTCTCTTTGTGATACCTCCATGGCTAGATTTTCTCTGTATGAAGTGAAATGTTAATGACAGTATTAACTGTATGTAGTAACGGTAGAATGTTTTTCGCAGTAACCCTGCAATTGACTGCACACGTCCATGTATGCGCATGCATGTCACATGTTTCTTAGCGTGCTGGAAAACAGGGCTCCCCGAAAGCCACTGTGTAATTCGAACCCTGATCTTAAACATTAATGTTTCCCCATTAAAGCAGCTTGTACAGTAAGAACTATAGCACTATGGTACCTCGTATCACAGGTTATTGTAATGGTGCTTTTTCTTTTAAATACTCATGTGTTATTAATCAATGAATCCCAAGAAGGCCATTCAAAATCTCAATGGATATACACTCATCTGCCATTTTATTAAGTACGCCTTTGTAGCTGAAACCAATGTAGTCTAATCCAACAGCCCTGCATTATATCTGACCTTTATGAAGGTTCTAATGTTCGGTTTTTGTTCGAACTGCTGTGTTGTTGATTTAGCTTTATGGTCAGTTTGGAGGCAGTGGTTTGTGGTAATATAGTGCTACATTTACTCTACCCTCTAAATGGGTTGGACAAGTAAAATTTATTTAATTAGATCTGCCATTGTTTTATCATATCTACCTAGGGTTGAACTTTGATAGCTGATTCCATTTTAGATGTGGTTCCCAGTAAGCAAAATACCGGGATTCACTAAGCTCAGCTGTTTGTAATTCAACTAGACCAACAGAGTAACGAGTCTTCTCTAGAGAAATGACCATGATCATGTCAGTCTCAGGAGAATTACCCAGTTTAACTTTCAGTCATATCACATCAATCATGTAAAAAAAAAAAAACTGTAAAAAATAAAGTGTGCAAAGTAATTAGGCTAAATGAGTTTCAGGTTGTGGCAGCGGTTGTCAACATTGATTAGGCTGTCGCTAAAAACTGTTTCTGCCCTTTGAAAGCTAAACCAAATTACATTCAATAAGGGAATCAAAAGGATTTAGATTTGATAAGCGGATCTCATGTTGGATTTAGACTTGATAAAATGCTAATTGACTCCAACTCTACATCTGCTTCACCCAGCCACACAGATGAGTGCTGAAAAACTACCTCAGAGTCCCCTTGAGCACACCTGAATGAATGCTACACAGCTCACCTACAGTGGCAGTCATTATGTGCTTGTATCTTCTTTTTACATCTATGTGGAGGGTCGTGAACATTTAGCCCCATTTTTACTTTTCTGTCAGAGATGAGGAATTGAGAGCCAGTAAGTAGCAGGTATGTTATAACTCATGAATGTGCTGCATGAATGTGTTACGCTACCATTCAAGCATGTATGGCTATGATGCCTGTACCCACAGCTAGCTCTTAGGACCGACACAGGCAGATGCAGATGTGATGGCAGAGGAAGCAGCCTTAGTATAGTGGGTTGATGTTGAGGCTTTTTTGAGGAACTTTATAGCCTAAACAGAGGGAGAGTATTGATGAACAGGTACATAATTATTTTACTTACACACACACACACACACACACACACACACACACACACACACACACACAAACACACACACACACACACACACACACACACACACACACACACACACACACACACACACACACACACACACACACACACACACACACACACACACAGGTACCCCCTCCCTCTCATTCTATAATCCAAGGTATTTGAAAGTCAGAATGTGCAATGAGTACACATCACTCTGATCTGAGACAGAACCCTCTATATACAGAATCTCTTCTCCTCTGTGGACATGTGTGCGTCATGACTTTATCACCACTGGAATGACTTTAGAGCTGCAACTAATTCACCATAGATTAATCTGATTTTCCTGATTAATTGTTTGGTCTATAAAACATTAAACATAAACCAAAAAACAGTGAAAAACATCCATCACAATTTCCTATAGCAAATTCTTACACTTGAAGGCCTAAAGCCTTAAAACTGGTGGCATTGTTGCTTGAAAAAGTACTTTTAGGTACTTTTAGTACTTAATCAATTACCAAAATAGTTGATAATAAATACATTTTCTGTCAATTGATCGATTAAATTGACTAATCGTTGGAGCTCTATATGATTTACTGTGTTCTTGTCCTGTGCTTTCAATGGGAGAGGTGTCATGGTATTTTGATTCTAGAGTATATGCAGTGCACAAATGCTGACAAACTTTCTTAGTGTTTTTCAAACTGTTAACGACCTCTGAGATTAAATCTGCCATTGGCCATCTGCACTGCAACTCCTCATCTTATTCCATATTGTCCTATAAGTCTACCTACAGCAAATCAATAACAATGCTTCAGTGCTGTTAATGAAGCTTCAGACAGTTTGAGGCAGTTAACTTGGCTGTGCATCTTTTGGTGCAGTTACTATGTTACAACCTCAGAGAACGCTTGAATTAATGATACCAGTGGTAACAGTACCTGCACTGTGCTATGCAGAGCTTCAAGAATAGTGTACAGTGTACAGTATACAGTACGTACGTACACACACACACACACACACACACACACACACACACACACACACACACACACACACACACACACACACACACACACACACACACACACACACACACACACACACACACTAATAAAGCAGACATGATCCACACAACACAATTAGAATTGGATTTATTTTTGGCAGGATGCTTTAAGTTTCATTGAAGTGCATGTAACAGAGCTGGTAGAAATCACTGTTTTTGTTTTCTGCCCCATCTGACTCTGCCGTGTTCCCAGATCTTAACTTGGTGAGTAGTATTATCATAACAGATAGAAACATGAATCAAGTTGTAATAAACCAGAATTATCCTTTAACACAGGAAATTGATGTAACAGAAAAAGGTAGCTTTAGACACAAAGTTACATAATGCAGCCTTAGCAACTTGTCTAGTTTAGCTGCTCACTAAACTCAGAAAGACGTGCATCTTTGTAAATGACAGACAGGTGTATGTGACTTGACACACATACATTTGTCCTCTCTTTACTTCCCACTGCCATCTGCTGGTTTTGTTAAATTGAATATGGAATACTGAAGATGAAACTGTAAGGAAATCTCTCTTATGTTGTACTCCTGCAGGACTATCTACATCTCAGTTGTCTCAAATCTTAAAAAGTCCATCTGCAAGTATTTGCGTTTTAATGATTTCTTTCAGTCAAGACATGCACATCACTGTCTTCTAATCCATGCTAGATCTGCCTTTCCATTTCTCTGCTCACCTGGCTCACAGACTCCCACCGCTCCACAGAGGAAGTGCTTTCACCCCTCTGCTGTGTCCTCAGGTTGTGGCGCCGTGGGCTTTTGTATGCCACAGTGTATTATTATGTAAACAAACAGGAAACTTTTCGTGGTGCATGGTGTTGGGTGTGTACATTTGTGACCATTTCCAGCTCAATACAGCAAAAATTGTGTGGTAGAGCTGAGTGAAAGCTTTGCAGTTTTGCATGATTTGAGTTTAAATAGAAATAATTTCTGGCTAAATAGATACAGCATACTGCAAATTCAATAACAAGGAACTATGCATGTCTTTGTTTTCCTTGAATTTGTCATTGAGAAGCTCTGAAACATCATTTCATAAGCCCGTACCATCATTGCCAAAGATATTAACTAACACTGTAGTTTATTTATTTAGACAACAACGAAATGCATGGCCAAGAAATTTTGGCAATGGTAGAATAATGAATCAAGTGTGCCTCATCTAACCATCCATTCTCTTATATTCATCCATGCTGGAGTGTGAATGCCACTCCGTGCTAGCTAAGAGGGAACCTGTGTACCTTATGTACTAGAGAACACAGGACTCTTGTCTTGTTATATGTATAAATTGAGGACACAAATACATTGTAAAACTAATTGAAATTCTGTGCATGTGAAAACTGTTTAGAGGAGTTTTTTTGGGACTGAACAATTTGAACTGAAAAAGGTTGTCATTGCCTTCATTCAAAAACTGCAGTGCCAACCGTGCTGGTGCCACTTCACTAAAAATATAACACTGCAGCTGTTTTTCAGTTGTGAGTGATGCTAAATTCAAGCTTTGCAGGTAACACATCAGCATAAAGTTATGTTCAGTCATGGTTAGACTTTATTGTGCTTTAAATATTTTTTAAAAACAAATGTAATGATAGCAATAATATATTACTGGATCACTTTATTGACCAAAAAATGAATCGCTTAATTCGGGAAAATAATAAAAGTATGAAATAGAGAACAGGGGATTCTTGTCATTACACACAGTAAAAGTGTGGACCTTGTTTCCCTAATGTACATCAACACACAATTGCATTCTTATATGTATAGACTGAGGACACAAGTATTTTACAAGTATTGTAAAATGTATTGAAATTATGTGAGTTTTTTGGAACTGAACAATTTTAAAAGTTTAGTAAAAGTCTGATATCTGTAATGTAGTGATTAATTGAAAATGAAAAGAAATGATCTTACTGCAGACCATTTGTTAGGGTTTAAATCCTGAAGGGGTAGAACCCTAGTGAAAAAAAAAAATTGACATTGACAATTGCGGAAACTGAAAAATAGCAAAGTGATATCTACTTTTTGGATTTTGACTACCATCAATCAAAAAACTTTACAAAGGGTGGGGTTTAAGAGGAAATTTGCCATAATTCATTGATAATTTGTCTAATCATCATAATGGTAAATGGTAAACGGTCAGTTCAGATCAGGCTGGCTCTAGTCATCCGACCACTCAAAGCGCTTTTAACACTATGAGTCAATTCACCCATTCACACACAGCATGGGTACAAGGGGTACCATACAAGGTCCCAACCTGCCCATCAGAGGAAATCTAACCATTCACTCACATGTGAGCAATTTGGGGTTCTTGCCCAAGGATACTTTGACCTGCGGACTGGAGGAGCCGGGAATTGAACCGCCAATCCTCCGATTAGTAGACGACCTGCTCTACCTCCTGAGCCACAGCCGCCCCTCTTGGTAGATGTCTTCAGTCCGTATTAGGGAATAGGTCTGCCAAAGCATTTTGAGCCTGGCCCATAGGGGTTACCACAGATACCGAAAACATGTATCCCATTCTGTCCCTGGGGGACAGAATTTCACCAATTTTGGTGCACATGTTCTGGGGGCAAGTATTAACCAAAATCTGAAATGTCATATTGATTGGTGCATGTGGGTGTGGTCTATTCATCATTATCCACCTTTTTACGCCTTTGCTAAATTTGCTGTGAGCTGGAACAAGCTACAGACATGAAACTTTGACATGATGTACAAATGCTACACAAAAAATATGATCCCAATCAGCCCAATGGTGGCACTATAATTAACGTGAAAAAGCAGAAATAGCCAAAATATGAGATATTTGTGTCTTTTTATGTTTGTGGTGAATGAAACTTGCAAGACTTTTCGTCATTCGAGCTAATATTCATCTGCTGGCCTTCAGTAAGTCCTGACATTTATTCAGCTGTTTCTCCGCTGTGGAATTAAATGATGTTTTATCTCTGAATTTTTGCTGTGTACCTCCATCTAAGAGGTCATATTTATAACGTAACATTATCGATAATCTCTTTATGTGATAACATTGGTAATATTTACTGGTAATAATAACAATGAACAACAACAAATGACCGTACTGCTCTGTCTCCTGTATTTGTGACTGACAGTAAACCACTGTATCATTATTGTCTCTGATGGAGTCAAAACAGATAAACTGATTCAGATAAACAAAGCCATGCCAAGCTTTGTCAGATAAACAGTAGACATCTTGTGCACGATGTAAACAGTAAATTATTGATAATGATAATAATTCTATATAACTAGTTATATAAAATTTCTTGTGTGGGAATACTGCATCTCGTTGTCTGAGCTGTCAGAAACTGATCTGACATCTTTTCAGACTGATACTGACACAAGTCAGAAGAGTTAGTTTGTTTTTCCTTTTTTGGAATACACATGCACACTGAGATTTGATGAAGTTATTGACCTTTTACACAGAAATGTGTTATTTTCATTTCATTTCTCTCATGCTTACACCTTACTCCCTAATCTTGTCTGTCTCTTGTGTTCTGATAACAAGCTGCAGTTCAGTAAATCCAGATTTCTTTCGTTCTGCCTTTCTCTGTCTGAAATCAGTGCAGTCCAGGTCCATACAGCAGCTGAAGAACTATGAGGCAGCATGTGGAGCAGCAGGACTGATTGATATGTTTTTGAATGCATTAATGTATTTTATATCTGTGCTTATATTTTTTCTTGGTAAAAGCAGAGTCACAGACAGCAGGATGAAGTAGCTGCAGCTGGAGTTATAGAAACAGCAGATACCTGCTCAGCCTTCTCATCATCACCTCTGACCCTCAGCAGTGGCCTTCAGTCAGGCCTCTAATCCTCCAGGTTTGATGGCTCTAGGATCACGATAGCACACTGGGTCAGTACATAGTTTCAGTCCAGCATCATACTTTTTCCAAAGCTGATCTGTACCAGTGCCAGTACTCTCACTGGGTTGTGCATATTTTCTTTACAGTCACCAGAGACCCAGCCTGATCTGAACTAAAAGCTTCTCTGTGATCACAGCAAATGGATACATCTATAACTCATGACTCATGACATCATCAGGAGATCTGGATCAATGGACCTGATGCTGCTTGTCAAGTAAATATGTACTTGTGTTTATTTCATAGTGCAGTGTTATTTTTTGCTTTTTTAGTCAAGTAATGTTTATTTTGCTTGTCTGTGTTTTTTTGTGCATTAGTGCAACATGTTTAGAAATTGCACTTTTACTGCTGTTATGTTCATTATATCACATTCAGTCGTACTGACTTCTGTCCCGACTCTTCTAGTCATCCTCCTTCACCTCAGACCTCCATACATCCCTCCTCTTGTCAGAAAGCAGCCTCAGCCCCCAGCTCTGACAGGACTACAACCAGCCAGACTTTTTGTTTGCCATGTCTGTATTTACTTTGTGTATTCATCAACATGTGCATAAGCCAATCATATTGGCTGTGTTATGTATAATTTGATCAAATGTACTGAATTATAAGCACAAAAAATGTCTTGAGTCTATCTATTGTCTGCCTTGCTTAGTTGTATGAATAACATTCAGTGATCTTTACACAGACTATATAATGTTTATGAAAAATGACAGTCAAGGAAGAGAACCTGATGATAGTTAATAATGATCATTAGTTAATAGTAATGATCATCAATGATCAATATTTATAAATTTACTATAAGATGGTGCATGGTAGCTGTATAAAACACCATCAGAACTGTGTTCCAGACATGGTTCGATCCCGTGCTCTCATGAGTAGAAAGCAAGAGGTTACTTCCGGTTACTCCCTCTACATCTATGCGTGGCTGGCCCCTGCAAAGGGGGGGAGAATAGGGGCACTTTCAGTGTGCAATTATTAATGCATGTGCGTGCGTGGCCTATCACATATTAGTTCATAGCTCAAGTGGTATTACAGAAATTTTGGCAGAGTGCACTGACTTCACTTTAGACAGACTTTGGTGTTAAATCTAGCAAAGAGGAGCTTGGTGATTGGATAAAGCCCCAGAGAAGCTTCTTCTTCAGATTCCTCCATCATTGAATGTAGCAAACGAAAGCTATTATTCTTATTTTTCCATTATATTTACAAAAACAAGTTGCTGTAGATTAGTGATACCATTTTTTGGATCAATCATGGTGGACATAATTTGAGTATTTTGACCACTGATCGTGAACAGGTTTGAACCCGCAAATTGCTGCTTATATTTTTATCCTGGTTTTAAATACTTATCATTCCCCTGGCTTCTGGGTAGCCCTTTTTTTAATTTTAATGCAATGTGAAGTTTAAAACTAGTTAGGACATCCACTAAAGCTGAGCCCTTATATTTTGTTACAAAAACATAAAATCAAATCATGTTTGAAGAGACTGGTTCCTTCAATAAGTAGCCTGTTAAATAGTCCTTCTACAGTCTGAAAGCCTCCCTGGGACTGTAAACCATTCACAGATTGGAAAAGTGTGAATCAACATTGTGTGTGAGTGGGTTGTAAAAATCCCTGCTCCAGCCTGCAGGAGGACTGCTGAGTATAAGCGTAACACTCACACACCTGCCGGTCCTTTCTTGGCCAAAATTAAAATAATAAAATAATTCCACCAGAAGTTTCCAACAGCTATCCTTGTTAGGACCAAGCAGCAACCTCCGGGGCTGAAAAATAAAGCCAATGCGGAAGTGCCAAAAACTGCAGTTCTTTGAATGGCCACTTAAGGCTGACTCCAAAAGCGAGTCAATCCCCATAGACCCCCATGTTAAAATACCCAACTTTACAGCAGAAATAAACATGTTTACAGCCTGGTACAAAAAACGGTTTTGGACTCTATAGCTAATTTCCCCCTTTATGACAACTATACAGGGGATGAATTTTTATACAACTCACCCATTTAAATTTTATTAAGGCTTAAAGTTATGCATAATTAAGGGCGAAACCACTTTGAGTGACAGGTAGGTGCCATCACAGGCAAGTCGACATGTCGACAATGTTGGTTAGGTTACATAACCATGGCGTAACCCCAGATTCACAGAGTATGGGCGTAGCCGTTCTATTTCAGTGTGTTTTTAGTTCATGAAAGTTAATTGTAACATTTTGGTTGCCTAAAAATTGGTTGTACTAACAGACCCTCTAAGGAGTTGGATGTTCAGTTTTTTCTGGTAAGTACATTTTGTTTGAATTGTTTTAATCCTGTTTGTCGCTAGCAAAAATTAGCATTAGCATTATCACAGTTAACCATAGACTGTAAATGGACCGTGCTAACCAAGCTAGCAGCTAGCGTTAGGGGCAGCTCCACCCTCTCCAAATATGGTCACTTCACTTCACCCAAGGCTTCAAAACGGGAGTCCACAATCCTTAACCTAACCCTAACCTTAACCAGGACCTCAGAAATGACGTTTTGCCTGATTAGGACCGGGCTTTGGTCCCCATGCGGACTATTGGTCCAGACAAGGTCAGTGTTTATACCAGAAAAGGTCCCAATGAGGTAACAAAAATGTGCGCTCACACTCTCACACACACACACACACACACACACACACACACACACACACACACACACACACACACACACACACACACACACACACACACACACACACACACACACACACACACACACACACACACACACACACACACACACACATCATCAGTTGCATCACTGGACTGAATTTTCCCAACAATATACAGGCCACAGTGGTGCTAAATGTGTAGTGGCAGGGTTCAACATAACTCATGGCCCGATGGCCCAGTTTATGCAGGGTAAGTTGATTGGCCGGCCAATCAGTCTGCAACATGAGCACGTTTTTGGAGATATTATTGTTTTCAAGACACGTGACCAATGAAATGCATCGTGAGTAACTGAAATACATGTGGGGAAGGCTGCGCTCTTAGCCCGCTAGCCTCTTACTGGTGAATTTGATGGTTCACCAAATACGGTGTAACACCAGTAAAAAAATGTCTGAAAGAAACTTACGAGGCTATGAAAATAAAGAGGGGCTTTCTACTTTCATGGAAGCAACAATACTCCTGGGTGGAAAACAGCGACTGTGGTATGTTTTGTACAGTTTACCAGCTAACTAGCCAGCCAGCTTCCTCACTGCACAGTTATGTGCAGGTCTTCTGTGTGACTTTGACAGTAGCAGCCTCTACAGGAGATACACAGCTCTCTGTTTAAGTGTTTATAACCAACAACATATGCAGTTTAGTTAAAACCAATGAAATGCTTGCTGCTGATCACTAGGAGTATTTTTTATGACATTACTGAGGTGTAGCCTTCATCTCTGTGGCTCCTGAACACAAATGCCATTATGTTCTTTCTCTCACTGATCACATTTCTGCAGATCTCTCAGCATTTATTTAATTGTTAATGTTGATGTTGTTAATGTCAATTTGTTTAATTGAGTTTATTATCAAGTTCATCCATACTTGCTGAAATGTTATTATAAATTCTGTTCTATTCTGCCTGTGTATTCCATACTATCTGACTTTACACAAAATATGGAGAAACCTACATTTATACACCATTCATTTACTGATCCAATATGTTCCTAATTTTATTTGCATATTCATGTAATATATCAACATTACATATCAATAACTAAAGGTAAACAACCAAATCTAAAGGGAACTTCACTGTTGTACATATTACGTATAATAAATCACCAAAATTATGGAAAAAATTATTTTCACTTTTTGGCTGCCAGGCCAGTGAAAAATACAAGGCGCCAGTAAAACTCTGATCTACTGGCCAAGTGGGCCTGTGGGGAAAAAATGTTATGTTGAACCCTGAGTGGTCTACAGTACTGAATGGTACTAGTTTCATTTCATCTGTGCATTCAAGTCAATAAATGACCACATAAACTTGCAAAAAATTTTTCCAAAAAGTTTCCAGCTGCCTTACCAGCCTCTGGTTGAAGACCATGTGTCGCAGCCACCTGAAGTCCAGAGCTTTGAAGGCTGAGAGGACAAATAGGGACTGAGTCTCATAGTGCTCTGTCTTCTGGATGGCTCCCTCTGGATAAGTGATCCTCATGGTGGTCTTGGAGCCGACGTCCTTCTCAAAGCCTTTCACTGGGGCCTCGTTTAACCTGCAGCATACAGCGGCACAATCAATTAATCACAAAACACACTGTCCAAAACCAATCAGGAGAAGTAATATGTTGTAGGACACCATGCTGTTTTCTTCTTCAATCCTTCTTTAATTTCAAACTGAGGAGGTGAGCAAATTCTACAGAGACATGGCTGAGTGCCTCACCCCTGGACCCCCAAACTGACCTCTTTGCCAAGTGGGGGTCTGACTACATGACACTGACCAAAGTTAAACACTGTGACAAAATGGAGATTGAACAGACCTCCTAAGAGGCCATTTCTGACCAATAACTAAATTAAGGCCTGAACTAAAAGCATAAATGACCTTTGGGATCATTTGAACCAGGAGAAAGGACCTACAACTCAACACACATGGACAGAAAAACCCCTTTCCTTATCCACACAGACCAGAGTCATAAAACTCTCACATTCTTGAAGGACATTCATTGAGTCTCTCTGCAAATCTGAACCAAATCTGAATTTTGTGTGAATTAAATGCATGTTTATGTGTTGTTTGTCATAGAAATACATAAAGAGTGGTATAACTTTGATAGCTGTGTGGTAATCTATTGAGGAGATATTAATCTTTGATTTTATTATTTTACAATATGTGGTTAGAAAGGGGCAGAACTTCATGTTGAATTTTTAAACGTCATTTTTTTTTAAATGTCAAAGAGTTAATGAATGTTTAGATGGTAACTATGCAATGGTATTTTAATTTTAATCACCTGTTTAACATTTGCTCTAATAACCTAATCATATTTAATAGTAATAAAGTAATAGGAATGTAAAGATATAATGTTTGAAGAATTTCAGGTTGAACATTTTTTTAATATTATGAAATAATAGTCATATTGAATGTTTTTATATTATAAAGTAAGAGTTTTGTTGAATTTATATTTGAAATTATGTTTCTGAGAATTTAATCTAGTCACATACTCGTTGCTTTAAACTTTTATTTCACTACTAGACATGTAGATGGTTTGAGAAGGTTGAATCAGTGAAGGTTGAATGTCTAAACATCAGGAGAAGCGTTAATATGAATGTTAATGTTTGATGTTGATAGGAAGGATTGACTTATTATGAAATGAATGTATTATGCTGAACTGTTTTTCTGAATGGTTTTACAATATATGGTACAATGTGACATGAAGTATTCAGACATAGTGACTCTGAAGTGTGAATTTTGCATTTAAAACTCAAAACTTAATTCCCCAGTGTAGAAAATTTACCATCTCAAGTCAAAGTCAACCACACCTTAAAGTCCCCAAACAAAGGAAATGTATATTCATCAGAAATTCAGTACGAAAACATTTAAAACGCACCCAAAACTCCACCTGTCTTGTCCAAACCTATAAAACAAACTCATGAGCTAAGACACAATTCTTGTAAGACATCTTTCTTTCTTTTTCGTCCAAGTATGAGCATATTTTAATGTTTATTGAAAAAGTTCAGTTTGTTTTTGTTTATTTGTAACATTAAGTCTTGTGTTTCCATTAATAGTATTTGCTTTTGTCACATCAACTCACATGGAGTTTATCCACTACTGAATAAAGATTTGAGTGTAGTCAGATTAAACTTTATCATGTATCCTCAAGATGTTTAGCTATTAATAAATATCTTCATTTGTTTTAAGAAGTTGTTGTTGTTTCTTTGGGAGAGCAGAGTAAACAGAGGTCATTGCTTTGAAAAGAACTTATGAGACTCATTAATTGATCAAATTGAGAATTGAATTCAGGTTTTAATGTTTCCACCAACATTAAAGATTACCCTTTAGGAGGTGGTGCCCATCAAACAAGGTTATATATTAATTAAAAGTAGTAATATGTTTGCTGTTGCTTTGTTTTTCTGTATATGTTGTTGAGATGTCTCTGCTTTACTCATTTATGATCACCAAGCACTTCTTAACATCCAAGCTTCTCAGGAGATGTTGTCAAAGCACAATTTGGGAGACCGGACTACAAGCCTTCCTCCCTTCTTATCTGACATACCTGCATGCCTGCACTGCCTACTTTGTGCCATTCCCCGTAAGAAACGTTTTAGAAGATGGGGAAAGTGGGGAGCTGTACTGGGGAGATTTAAGGATTACCTGATGTCCTCTTGTGTGACTGATCCTTGCATCTTTTGCAGTTGATGTTACTACTTTCCTGTTGTTGAGCTCACTGGAATTTAGAGGTCGGTTGATCCAGCCTGGTCCGCCTGCTGTTTCTGACCTGCTGACAGAGCCTCCTCTACCCTGGGCCCACAGTAGCAGCATGCACCACGGGAACCTTCGCCCGCTGGGTCGTGCTTCAACATCAGCCAGCGAGGAGCTTATACTCATCATATGGCTCTGATTAATGCTAGATCACTAGCAAACAAGACTTTCTTGCTTAATGACTTCTTCACCTCTCACGAGTTGGATTTTATGTTTCTGACAAAAACCTGGCTTCATACTGGTGAGTTTACCTCTTTTTCTACTTTTTGGATGTGCATTTTTCAGCTCCCTTCGGACCACCAGCAAGGAAGTCCACCTTCCACTGTCAGCAGACCTCATGTGAAACCTACTCCAGCTTTGAGCTGCAGTTATTTGTGATAAACGTTCCTTTTCCCGTGCTGTGCACAGTGGTGTACCGTCCACCAAAAATCAATAAGGATTTTAAACAGAACTTTGCAGATTTCTTGGCAGGGATTATGTTAAAATATGATAGTTTTTATTTTAATAGACATGTTTGCTGTGAAACCAGACCTCTGGTCAAATACTTTTTCAATCTTATTGACTCTCTAAATCTCACTGAGTCAGTAACTGGCCTGACACATGAAAAGGGACATACACTGGACCTTGTGCTGTCTTATGGTTTATATGTATGTATCAGTGAAATTTGCAACACATATATTGGATCATCTGCCTGTCTTATTTACTGTTAAAGTCCCTTGTTCTAGGGTTACAACTGCTCCTGCATGCCGCCTGCATGCGATTAACCCTCTAACTACGTCGCAGTTTTCTATTGCTTTTAAAGACTCCACCAACTTACCACCCTTTTTGACTCCACTTGCACTGATATCTTGGACTCTCTCCATTTAGGACTAAATACACTAAACCACTTTCAGAGCCTTGGCTGAATGATACTACACGCACTCTCAGCATAAAGCTGCAAGTCTCCTTAGGAATTTTACTGCTTATCAAAATACCAGAGAGCCGTTAAAGCTGCTAAATCAGAGTTTATTTCTAACCTTGTCTCCAATAACAGTCATAGGCCTCAGGTTCTCTTCAATGCTTTCAACTCTCTTATAAATCCTTGCGATATAGCTGGTATTGTGCCAATGCCTACACTGAAAACTATCCTAATTTTTTTATCGACAAGACTTCTCTTCGGTCTTCACCTACTTTCTGTATCATTTTCCTTATTATCAGAGGTAGTTCAGCATCTGCTGCCTACAAATTGCCCCCTAGACGGTATTCTTTCTCATCTACTAAAATAATACTAATAATACTGTTAGGTCAAGTATTCTTGTTCTGTTAAACACCTCTCTTATTTCAGGGTATGTTCCAGCTGCTTTTAAACATGCTATAGTGCTACCTCTTATCAAAAAGAAAAATCTGAGCCGTTCTGTTCTAATTTCAGGCCAATTTTCTAAGATGTCTCTCCTGTCTAAAGTTTTGGAGAGAGTAGTTTTTATTCAATTGCAAACATTTTTAGATAACTGTGGCATTTATGAAAAGTTTCAGTCTGATGATCTTCTCTTCACTGTTGATTCAGGGAACGCGTAGGCATCAAAGATACTGCCTTTCAGTCATACCTGACAGATAGGAGTTTCTCTGGGTCACCTAGGTGAATATTCTTCAACTGCAGCCACACTTACTTGTGGGGTCCCTCAAGGCTCCATTTTGGGCCCCATCATTTTTTCATTGTATATGCTGCCTTTGGGATACATCTTTAAGAAATATAATATTCCCCTTCATTGTTTTGTTGATGATATACAAATCTACCTGCCTTTGAAAACATGAAAACAAAAAGTAAAGATTCAATGCAGCCTTTGCTGAATTGCTAAAAAGATATCAAAACTTGGATGAATTTCAACTTTCTCAATCTTAATGAAAATAAGACTGATAAGATTGTTATGTTTGGACAACCTGAGCTATTGGATGACTCTGCTGGTACTCTTGGCCCTTTAGCTTCTAACAATAGACCTTTTGTTAAGAACCTTGGTGTGATTTTTGACAGCCCCTTCAAATTTGATAAACAGATTAGTTCAGTTGTTAAAACTAGCTTTTTTCAGTTCACACTTTTAGCCCAGGTAAAGGCCTATCTCTCCCCAAAGATAGGCTGGCGCCACCTCATCTAGGAGAGCTCCTGCATCTTCACACTCCAGTTAGAGTACTGAGGACGACCGACCAGATGCTTGGATGTTCTAAGATCCAGGCACAAAAATAGAGTCAACTGAGCCTTTTTGTGGTGGCTGCCCCAAATCTCTGGAACAGCTTACCTATTCGTATAAGAACTGCTCAGACCCTAGAAACTTTGAAGTAGCTGCTGAAGACCCACCTCTTCTCGTTGGCATGCAATTTGAGTTGAGCTTGAAACCCTGATTTCATCTTCTATTGTGCTGCAATTCTATTATTATTATTATTGTTATTATGTTTATTGTTTTTGTCCTTTGACCCTCGATTCAGATGAGAACAAACTTGCAGTAAAAAGTGTGTACAGCCTGTATAGTGCTTCTGTGTCATTACATACCTGACCACCACATCAAACTCATCAATCCTCTGGCCCAGAGACCGGTTAGCAAGGATTCCTCCATTCCCCACAATGATGCAGGTCTTACAGCTCATACTGTAAAACAGAAGGTAGGCACCATTATAAGGTGGTGCTGCATTCATGTCAATGTAACACTGTACATCCCAGACCTTGGCAAGTCAGGGAAAGAACTTCAAATTACGTGAAATTAAGGAAACAAAAAAGACAAACAACACAAATGGAGAAATGAATGCACCTATCATCAGATCAAGGAAAAAAAATGACTGCACAAATTCCAATGCTGTTCACACCTGTTTTTATCCAAATAATGGATTGGTATAGTGTCTACAGGCCTCTTGGTGGTCACCCATACTAGTCTCTCTCTGTCTCTCTCTCTCTCTCACACACCTTTTAGTAAATGTGTCAAATATTTGTGTGGAATGTTCTTTTGTCTTCTTGATGTAGTTTTTGCCAGGAAACTGACTCACCACATGTTGGACCTTACAGATACAGGTCTATTTAACACAAAATCACTTGATTACACACAGATGATCTCTATTCAGCATATTATGCTAACTCTAACAACAGGCTGTAGCACTGATGATTTTGGTATGTCATGTTAACCTTTTGAACCCTTTTCACTGTCTTTATTTCCAAGCTTTTGGGAAAGTAACTACATGGTTTAGCTTGACATACCATACTGTATATTGTTATTTTCACAATAGGTTGGGCCACTCAGAAATGCCATTGTATGTGTGTGGTACTGTATATGTTTCAGGAGTTTTTATGAGGGAAAACAGTTTTGTGCAATTTAAAATTGTTTGGCTTTTTTCCCTGTAGGTTCACAGGTTTTCAACACACCACAAATACCTGTATATGAATGAACAATGGAGAGTGTTCCAGAAACATAAGAACCATGGTGATGAGACAATCTGAGAATATGATAATAAAAAATGTGATGATAGTGCAAACCAAAAAGAAAAAAAAGCTAATATTCCAGCTGTTTTTCTATTTCTTATTTCTATTAGGGATAGACATGTTCTAAGGTTTGGCACTACACTTCCCATCATATCTTGCTCCATTTTCATTTAAGCCTATATTTCTTGACATTTACATTTTTCTATAGTTAATCTGCACTATGAAAAGTCATAATGAATTAGCTGCCTGCAGTTCCTGTTTGCACTGTAACCATGGATGTACACACAACAATCACTGGATAACTTTGATACTGGAGAAAACATCTTCAACGTGATGATAATGAGATCTGAAATTATAAGCGTCTTTTATGGTAAATGGACTGCATTTATATAGCACCTTTCTAGTCTTATCTACCACTCAAAGTGCTTCACAACACATGCCAACATTCACCCATTCACACACACATTCATACACTGATGGCAGAGGCTGCCATGCAATTTGCCAACCTGCTCATCAGGAGTGATACAGCACTTCCTATCCAAAGCACTCCACAATGTTTCTATGCATCTATTTACACGCACACTCACACACTGAAGGCGCAGCCATCTAGAGCAATTTGGGGTTCAGTATCTTGCCCAAGGACACTTTGACATGCGGACTGGGGGAGCCGGGGATCAAACCACCGACCTTCTGATTAGTGGATGACCTACTCTACCTTTTGAGCCACAGCTGCCCCAAATAAATCTGATGTCTAAACAGATTTATGGATGGTTATCTGTAATGGACATCACTATAGCACTATCTAGATACCACTATCACTGGAAAGAGCAAGTCATGCTGATTCCAGCATTTATGATGTCTGTATGTTCTGTATATATAGAGTTTAGAATTGCATCATCACGTACAAAGGGTTAAAGTAGTGTTTCTGTTGATCAGTGTAAACTCCAAAGACAATTGCTTTTTTTATATATTTACTGTTTATATTCATTTTTCATTCCAGCCTTTGACAGCGTAATGTACAGTAGAAAGCTATGAGTTGTGAGAACGATTAATGCCACAGTTCTTCATTTTAACCTTCTTTTTTCAGTATTTATACTCGTAAAGATCTCTTTGAGGCACTAACAGCAGAAGTGGGACAAGTAAATGTATCTTTGGTTGACTGTACTGTTATATTGTAGACTTAGTATAACATGTGTCCTGTGTTGAGTCTGCACTGCTTAATTCTGGTTGGAAAAATAAACACATTCCTAATTGTCTTAGCTGGCTGATGAAACAAGGTCAGAACACGTCTGTAGAACTGATGAGGCCCATATAAAGACAAAAACTTCAACACAAAGTAGATGTTAGTAGAAGTTACTTCAGCCCATCACATGCAACATGATCAGATCAAGAGTATTAAATATGACATAGGTGATACTTGGGGGGGATTAGCTTATTGCAGTTATATTTAGTGAGGAAAAAATACATCACCCAACTTACACAAAGAATCCCCATATATTAAATGTAGGGTTAAGGCTCTAAAGAAGTTTGTTAATTGTTATATAGGCCTCATTAAAACAGCTGACATGTTTAACATGTTCAGCAGTCTATAGTGTGCATGGAAAATAAATGGATAACTGACATTTCTGTTCTTCTGTCAGACAAACTAATTTGAAAAAAGAAAAACACTACATATAAGTTAAAAGTGATAGTGATAGAAAACAGTTAATTAAAAGTGTGTGGAGTTTTTTTCATAAAAAGGCTACAGATGGTATACTTTATTTACAATCATCAGCTCAAATTGAGCCTAAAGTGATTTATATTCACAAAGTGCCTTATGTCATCCTGAGCTGCAGTTATGCAAGTGTAGTGCTAAAACTTTTGACACTGAAGCAACCACTGTCAGGAATTATGTCACAAATGAAAGACATCTAGTGCAATTAATATGGAACTAATTCATTACTGCAATAGTAAGCTCAACTATTGTTCTGTTTATCTTGTTTTTAAGCCAGAGAGGACGCATGGCTGTGCAAAACCATGGGAAGCAAAGTGATTCTACTGATCTACAGTACCATTCACTTGAAGGAGAAAGTGTGTCCAAACTTTTGACTGGTACTTTATACAAATGTCTCAATTGTTCTTTATTATTTGTCACTGTATTGCAAACTCACACTTGCTTTGTGATGCCGGAAAACCTGAGTCAAACCCAAACATAGCTGGCTAATCCATAGCCACTTCATGATACTAGCCACATGGGTCACCAGATCCAACAAGTTACTAATTCTACTGACTTATGTGAAAACACATAAAAGGGGATATTGTGACTGTACTGCGTGGATCAGAGCTTTCTAGGGCAACTGCCACCAACTTACCTGTCGAGTTCTTCCCCCAGGCCATAGCTCTTTGTAGCTGACAGAAGGATATCTATGATCTTCTCTGCAGTTATGAGAGAGACAGATAGAGAGAGAGAATTGAGAGAGGTGGAAGAATAAAAAAAACGAGATGAAGATGAAAATGAAAGAGTTCTTCTCTCAACATTCCATCCATGATGCTATGTTGCCCTCATCTCCAGCACAACCGCACTAGCTGTGATAAATTAGGCAGGGTGTGGGAATGGCCGGGTAGGCTGACATTTCTTCATATTACAATCAAGCAAGCAAGGTAGGAGACATGTCTACAGTGTAAGACATTGGCAGAGGGGGAGGGTGTGAACAAAAAAATCTGAGAGATAAGCATTTTTAAACAACATTCTCTGACGGATGAGAGCCAATAGAAAGGCTGCTAGTTGGATGGTTGAACAGTTTCAGAACCCCCCAGACACTTTCAGATTGTGGTCAGCATTTGAAACCCCTCCCAATGATGGAATCAGGGTAGTGGGTTGCATGTGACAATTTTGTAACTTTACGAAATTGGCATTCCAAAGGTGATTGACCTGGTGTGCAGAGGTGTGAGAGTAGACTGGGTTTTTATCTCTCAATCCCTTTTTCCATTCTTCACATAACTTCCACTTCCACACACTACTTCCGTCACCTTTTGTCTGTACAACAGTGTGCAACACCATGAATACTTTCAAAGAGTTCCAAAGTGTGACGTCAAATTCAAGGAGAGATTGTGGAGCCTGGAAGAGGCTATGATGGCAAACTTTTCGCCAAGCCCTTCAAATGTGGCCAAGGTATCACCCGTTTTGCCTTCAGGTATGGTCGCACAAACTAGTTCATTTGAAGCATACTGAGGCCTTAACAATGCTGCATCAGCCTGCGGTCTACCTCATTGTCCTGAACTAGTTGGGCTATTTCTCCAGATCTAGTCTTAACCTGGAATAAATGCACATCCACCTACAGTAGAGTGGATTTGTAGTACCTTTACCTGAAATGACAAGAACATATTTCCATACCTTGTGACTTTATTCCAAACGGAGGTGAAAAATCACCAATCTTGGAGAATTGTTTGTAATTTGGATCAAGGAACATGGGCGCCAGTTTGGTGAACCTGTTGATATAAAAGAACATGTTACAACAAGTAAGAATGAATAAGCGGTATTCATCAATGCAATATCTGTCCAAAGCCCGTACGGCCCTGATGTGAACACTGTAGATGCACTGATTAATGGCAGAATGCTTAAGAGGATTTAGAGCATCGTGTTTCTAGCTAATCCACTGTCTGTCTGAGTTTATGCTCATCAAAACAAGCTCAGAGACACGTATGAGGGAGAGGACAGAGCTGGAGATCTCACACTCTGAGACTGGGAGCAGATATCCAGTCTGATCTGTTGGAACACTATGTGAGGTGCTTTGCTTAAGGGCACCTCAAAAGATGGCAACATGGAAGGCAACCAAGCATGACCAGGTCCCTTGTTAACCCTGATGTCGCCAGACACCACTGCTGCATGAACTAGCGAAGCAGGTGAATGTGTTGAAAATAAAAATCAAAGGCCAATCAATGATTGCTTTGCTTGCTGAATGGGAATAAATGGCAGCAGAAGTTCTTTAAAAATCTTTATAATCTGTTCCCAGAGCTCCACCTGGACAGTACACATTTAAAGGGATATTACATCCCAGTACCAGTACCAGTCAAAAGTGTGTGTGTACTTGTACTTGTGTCTCGTCCTGTAGTTTAGAGAAGATGTGTGCCTGTTGTGGTCAAACCATTGCAAGCACATTCAAAAAGTATCTAGTATGACCTGCCACTACACTTTAAAAGCAACTACATATTACAAGTACATCCCAATTTACCACCAGAAATTTGAAAGTTGTTAGCCAACACCAGTAATAAAGACAAGCTCTTTTTGTGGGCGTTCACTGCAAAGCCTTTGAAAAGTATTTAATATTTATGTGGGATATAGCAATATAATATGCAACAGGCTACTTAGGGCATGGATAACCTTTAAACCATTATCCTCTATACTGATGTATACACTAGCAGAAATGGATATGTAAACAATTTAATAAGATGATTTACTCTACATGAACACAGTCCATCTGGCTAGGTACCAGCTACACTGTGTTTATGATGAAGGTGTGCTCAACATTGCATATAAAACAGATTACAGAGTTAAATATATTCAGTTAGTTTGCTGTCTCAGATTAATTTGAACATGTTATGCTCCATTTCATCCTCACATCTGTCTCCACTTTGGGGTATTAATGAACACTGACAAAGTTGAGCTTCTTGTTTAAGTATAAGTGGACATGTATATATATATATATATATATATATATATATATATATATACACGTACTGAATACAAATTGGTGCCATTGAGTGTCAAAGAATTACCTTTACTTTCTAATTTAAAATATAGAAGTAAAAATCTGAGAATGGACAGTTACTAAAAAGAGGAAATAAATAAGTACTTGAGAAGAAAAGGACAATGTATCAAAGGATTAGTTCAGCCAAACTGACTTTCCTGGAATACTGGAGGGCAGCAAAGAACGTGCTATGTCAGAACACGGATTGTAAAAGTGAACTGCTGACAGATCCCAGCACATTCACAATGTTTCACAACACTAAGAAAATTTGAAAAAAATACTTGCATCAACTCCACGTCAAAACCAGTTAATAGTTTCTACTTTGAAAGTTGTACAAACAAAAAACTTACAAACATAATCTGTGTCAAATTCTGAAAAATGAAACATGCAAAGGTGACATGTACATAAACCCAAACAGGAATTTGCTGTAGAAGAACTGTAACAGTCTAAAGGAAAACTGTTGCTTTAACCGAGTCAAACCCTGCAGCTTTGGCAGCTCGTTTCTTTTCATGTGTAATATCACATAATGAACCACAAATGAGCTCTGATTTGGCAAAACAAAAGCTGCTAATCAGTGAATGTTGAAAGGTCTACAGAATAATTGAAAGAAAGGTTTGCCTGAAAACACGTAAACACAGTTAAGTAATCAGCCAATAATAATGTATCTCACCTTTCTGTTTCCATTCAGTTTTTCTGTTTGATGGTGTGTTTTGATGGATTTATCCTGCAATGTACTGCTATGAAGGCAGTTGGTTCAATCCACATAAATGAGGAAGGAAGGAATTTATTTCCCAAAATCACAAATGAAATAAAAGAAGTACACATACACCCCATGATATGCAGCTGATCTTCACAGGAAAAGCATTTTCCCACCAAAACTGACGCCCAGCAAACAGCCATTAAAGGCTGCTGCACCTGCTTGATAAATGACACACACAACACCAGGTGTGGAATGCATCAGAAACAAGGTGCAAAAGGCTGAGTGAATCTGGCCCTTAAAGATTAAAGCTTAAAGATCCCCTCCAGATATGTTTTAAGATGTATATAAAATACTCTACTTTGAATAATGATTTGTGTCTGATATGTTTTTCCCACAAAAAAGCTCAATTATCTTGTTAAAACCCTTAAAATTACATCTACACCTTCTCCCTCATTAAAAATTCCAGAATCTATAAATATGCAAATATATTTCTTTTCAGAAGTTTAACTGCTGGACACAATATGTCTCCTACTTCACTGTAAAGTCCATTCTAAGTGAGGCTTTAAGTTTCCATATCACACTTTTGTAAGTTGAATACTGGACCAGGATTGGCTTCAAACTAGTTGTGATGTCACAAATCCTGCTCATAGGCCCACCCCCTAAAATCAGATTTTCAATTAGCACAGATAAACCTTCCACTTTCAGCAGATGAATGTGAAAACAGCCTTCCAGTGTCAAACTCTGCACATACATCATTCTGCACAGTGAAGCTCAAATATTCAATTGTAAGCACAAGAAGAGGGGGACTTTAAGGTATGAGCACCCCGGTAGCCTAATGGTTAAGATGCATACCACATAACCGCAACCACTTATTCCATAGGTTGTGCTCTACTTAAGCACTATATTGTCATTGCCAGTACAGACTACACCCTTAGACTATATTACACTAAGTACTAGAGCTGGTTATTAACAACAAGGTACTTTTGAGGCACTGATATGCTTTGGAACTATCGAGTATCAAAAACTGATAATTTGGTGCCATTTATTGATAATTAAGTGGTTATCTTGTCAGGGTGGGGATTCCCTCTGAAACACAGTTCTGTGGGGACTGGTTCTAAAAGACTTAAAACGCTTGTTTGAAGGTTGGTTCTTTTATCAGCACTGGGGAAAACAGGGAGTGCCATGTGGTGGGGTTATCTATGACAATGCCAGTTGCCATAAATGCAACAAATCTCAAGTATGAGAGATAGTATGAGCAATTTATCAAACACCTGTTCAACAAGCAGAACATAAATTATCAAAAATATGAGGTTGAAAAAGGGGAGCTGGGAGTTGACTGTTGACAGAAATGCAACCTGGCCCAGGCTTTGTCAGCATAAAGAGAACATATTACAAACACCTCAAGTAAAAATGTTGTAATCAAGGGTGATTAATTGTTTTAAAACATGATATTCATTCAATCCAAATGAAGTGAGTGGAGACAGAAACACCAGAAGCAACAACAGATTAAATAAAGGAAGGTTAATGAGGACAGAACTCAGTGGAGCATCTAGGATATGGATATTCTTTTCAAGCAGCAGGAGTTTATGAATGAGTCAACCTCTGAGAGCTACTGGGCACTTCTCTCACCTGCATCAGCTGCTGTCAGCAGCAGCAGGACAACCAGCTGAGCAAAGACAGCAGAATAAATGGGTCAAGGATGCCCTGGGCATTTTAGCATTCCCTTCTCCTGAGGAGAAATCCTGTGTTATTTTAACAGGTTACAATCTGGACTCTGTGAGCACACTTCATTAATGAAGCTGTCTGAAGGCCCTGGTGGGTAGGAGGGTTGCGTGTCTCCAGTGCTCAGAGAGACTAGGTATGTGAACTGGCCTGAGGTTTTCTCACGCACTGGGAGAAGAACAGAGCAGAAGAGGACAAAAATAGATTTGCACAACACATGGGCCCATTTAGACCGCCGCATCCTCTGACTCATTTTATACATAGTGCTAAAAACATAAGCAAGTGAAGGGCTTTCACGGTGTGGGGACTTTGTTGGTGTTTAATAATGCAGAAGCAGAAATGGGATCTCTCTCATACCACTCTGAACTCAGAGAGCTTTCCATAAAACAGGACTGTTACTGAGAAATACTTGACTTGGGCCAGTTTTTAGGCATGCAATAGGTGAACTAGGTGGTTGTCCAGAGCACCACAAGCACAGGGGCACACTTCACCATTAGGCAAGTTAGGCAACTGCCTGGGGCCCCTGACAAAATATGTACACTTCTGATCAAGATTTTAAGACCAGTTGAAAAATTGCAAGAATTTACATTTTGCACTGTTAGCTCTTAAGAAGGTTCTAAGTAGTACTTCAAAATGCAAAAAGAAGAAATGGGAGTGAGACAAAAAAAAAATTTGAGTAAGCAATTTATTGCACACAACCATTAAACTGAAATAGGCTGTTCATCAGCTGATCAAAAGACCACATCTCAAAAAAAAACCCCCAAAAAAACCCAAAACATCTCCCTGTAGCCTCTCCCACAGGCAAACTAGCATGCTAGCCACAGCTGACTGTTGAGACAGGCTTATGCAGCTTGTGTCTGCCCTAAAGATGGCAACATTTAGTTAAGTATTTGTCAAGTAAAAAAAAGCTGTCAAATTTAAACATAGGTATTTAAAATAATCCTAACATTATTTTTGTGTGTAAAAATCACTCTTTTTTTCTGGCTTTATATAGGTAGGCAGTCAATGTGAAATTTGGTCTTTGCATTTTAGCCTTCCTAACTATTTAGGAGCAGGGCTGCACCAACTCAGAGAAAACATTCAAACTCCATACAGAGTGTCCTTAATCCATTCCAGCGAGGTTTGAACCCAGGACCTTATTGCTGTGAGGTAACAGTAGGACCCTCTGAGCCACATTAGGGACTAGTGTAGTCACGTACAGTACAGACGGGTCAGGGAGTAGTATGACAATTTAGCAATCAAACTAGCTGGCTGTGCGTCACTCTGACATGCTTTTGACCGATTGTCTGGTGTCATCTCTGCCACTCACAGCTGCAGTGGATATTCAACACACAAGGAGACTACTTTGTACAGGGGTTTTCCTCAACTGACTCACCAGGGTCAGGGTACTGTGTGGGACTCTAGATGGACTGATAATCTGTGGGTTCACTGTGTTAATGGGTAGACACTACAAAGGCATGTACAGAGTGACTCTGGATTAGACATCACAGCTGAACGCAGGAATGTAATGGAGAACTGGGATGGGAGAACACATGGGACAGAATACCATAGCGAGTCTGTTGTCAAAGTAAAATACAACTGTATACAAAGTACATAGGAACTTGTAAGTGTAATGACGTCAACTAGTAAATAAAACACAATGAAGACTTTATTCAAACATCAAAAGGATTACAACATTCAGCCTGGCTCGATTCACCCTTTAACTTGAACACAGAACTAAATTTGGAACTATGTGGATTACAGCTCCAGATCAAAAACTCTAATTTTGTATTCAGACTGAATACAAAGAAAATTGCTTTACTTATAAAAAAAAAGCTTTCAGGAGTATTTTTCTCAACAAGTCCTCCAAATTAAATGACAAACTACATTGTTGGTCCATGCACCCCAGAATGACACACATATTCGCATTTTCTAATCTGGTTCCTCTTATTGGCAGTAACCAGCAGGAAAACATCATTTGTCTGTGCTTTCCAAAGCCATTAAAAATCACTGTTAAAAATAATGTTTTATGATGTGACAATACTGTGGTTAAGGTCTAGTTAGGTATAGGCACAAAAATCACTTGGTTAGGTTTAGGGAAAGATCATGGTTTGGGTTAAAATGATCATTTTGTTAAGGTTAGAGAAACATGTGGTGTGGGTTAAAATGACTACTTCCTTAAGGCTAGACGACTTTCATTGTCATGGTTACAATAGTAATCACATGGTTCAGTTAAGGGGACATTCGTCGTTTTTAAAAAAACAGTGTTGTTGACCCATCCACCCTGACGACCTCTCTTATGTTGCTTTTGGCATTTTGGGGAACTGCAATAATGACTGATCCTCTCATTTTTTCTTGGGAGGACAGTCTAGTTTTTCAAGTCCACATCCAATGCACAGACAGTACAGACATTAACTGTGTCCAGGTAACACCATAAAACAACTGCCATGTTCCTGCAGGATTTCTACCCAACACCTCCACTAATGTCAAAAGAAATATTTTGATGAAATATAATATCAGGCTTATTGAGAAGCAGGGTAACAAGCAGTGGAATTCCATCATGCAGAAAAGGCCACATACTGAATGAGAGAGGTGACTGTTTTAAATGGTTATATGTTCTCTTTGCAGTAATCAATCAGAGCAGCCTGTTGCAATGTCATGTCTTACCACCTCCACTAACCAACAACTAGCCTGTGTATGTTAGCATGACAGGTCAGACTATGTTTTTAAAACTTACCAGGAAATCTGGTTCTTTCTATAATTTCCTTCCACACTCTCCTTTTCTTCTTGTTTCTGTATGCTCACGCATCTTTTTGCATCAATTTGTCTTGCAAAACCTGCATCTACTTTATATGAAATCAGTCTCTAAAATTAGCTTTGTGTCAAGTCTGAATTCATCTTGTGCTTGTACTTCCCATGGTGGTGTGGTGGCCAAACTGAAGTGACTCCAGAATCACTTACAGAAGAAACACAGTGATTGGTCCTATGAAGCCAATGTGTACGGCACCAGCACCCCAACAGCGATGGGAGAGCAATGCTAAAGAAATTAAACATCTTATAAATGTGCCACGTCAACTATGACAATGTTTTATAGATTTTGCCACAAACTTTAAGTTGTAAAAAAAAAAAAGCAATGTTTTGTATGATCATTTTAATTTTATGAAAATTTGTTTTAATGAAACATTTTTTTATAAAGTTTCTTTGTATTTTCTTGCACGCTTAGTGCTTTCACATTCTAAGTGTCAATGCATTTTTTTACATAAAAAATTCCTGTGTTTAAAGCTATAGTGTGGGACTTTTACATATAAATGAATGTCTGTTACATTCAAGCCCTTGCCAAATGAGTTCACACAATGTTGATTAAGCCTTTCACTGCCAGATAAATCTCTCTGTATTTCACAGTATAAGGATGTTTTTAAATCAGGTGTTGGTGGAGACATTCCCACGCTGGCCGGATGAATGCATACTGAGCACGCAGAGCATGTGTACCAGAGACTTCCGCCAGCTGGGCCAGCTAACTTCTGGTTAGCTCTGTGCTAACTTGAATGGGGATAAAATAATTTAATCATGCGCACTTCTAGACTTTCTAAATGTTATTGGACTAAATGGATCAAATTCTGATTGTGAAACAAGTCATTTTGCGGGGATTATGTGATGCTCAAAACAATTTATCCACAGTTGTAGAGCCGCAACAGTAGCGACGGAGTAGGCTACGGCGGAGCCTATGACATAAGGACGTGTCGACAGTATTTTTGTAATTACTCTCACTGCCAGAAGGGGGAGACAAAAGTTCCACACTGCAGGTTTAACCCACAGTCTCATTCTTAACCCTGTCTTTTACTGTTGATATCTTGCATTTGCAGGGAGATTTGTAGTAAGTTAAAAAAACTGAAATGTGATCATGATTTAGAAGAACACAAGCACCAACAATACCACAGGTGTGAGATAGAACAATCATCAATCAATCACCTCATCAACAATTGCATGAGTTTACAATAAGTACATCAGTCACACTGATCACAACTTTATTATGGCAATAACGTTTGATGTCTAAAATGCTACTGGCTCCCTTCAAATGTGTAGAAACATATGTTACGTATTCTTACTTTGGATAAATGGCAGTCATCTTGGCAGCCGCAAAACCAGGCTTGCAAGCCCCCTCACTGAGATTGCCGTACTTGTACACCAGCTCCAAAGGCCTACAATGCAAGGAGGACTGAAGTCAAGCAATGACTAAATATTCACACACACATATTATACATATGTAAGGGATAATCAACAAGTTGGTGTGTGTTGGTTGCCTCCGTGAAATGCCTTAAAACCATTTAACGCACACCTACAAGTTGATTATCCCTCTTATACCATGGTCATTTGCTAACAATATAAAATAAAAGCATTCGCAAATTTTTGGTGAAAGTTTTGCACTCAAAATCGAAAGGTTATGAAGCAAGAGCTTACCGTTGTCATGACAACTTGCCACACTGTATTCACCGCCAGCCTGAACTGAGGCATAAAATTCACGTAAGGTGTCATTAAGCATAACTGCAGAGTATGTCTCCAAATCAGTGTTCTTTTGTTTTTGACAGAGAAAGTCTCAGTGTATTAACTGCCCATTTTGTTGCCTTTTTTGTATTAATCTCATCCTTTGCCTCCTCTAGCATTTTAAGCTCTTCAGGTGTCAGTTCCTTGTGCCATTTTTCATTTGGTTTCTTTCTTTTCTTCTCCATCTCTTTTTCCTCTGCTGTGTCCCATTTTTCAAAACTTCATAACAAGTAAGCTTTGACAGCTGTGCTCTTTAATGTTGCTATGGTTATAAGTTGGGTAGCGGATGAATTTTGAATGGTGATTAAACTTGAGCTGAACTAGATGTACATTAAACGGTTTTAACGCACACCTGCAGGCCAATCAGAAAAGAGTATTCACCCAGACCATGGTATAATACACAAATAATTCAGACAATTCTGTATGTAGGCCCATACACCTTATGCCATCACTGACACCTGCCATCAAAATAAGCCCCCAAAGCACCCAACAGCTTAGTTCCAAGACTCAGAGTGGGAAGTGAATCTTTGGATAAATAGACAAATATATACAATATATACTCACAGACTAGCATCCAGCTTCAGAAGGAATCCTTGCTTGTCATACACTAGAAAAAAAGAGAAAGCAGGTAAATATGACAGTAAATGACATGCCTTAACATTTAAAATTTATGTTGGTTATTTTTATTAACATTGAAAGCTTGTCATTACAAAGAAGGTACAAAGTTTCTGTTCTGGCACATCTGTTCACTCAGTTCAGTCTCTAAAAGTAATTCTGTTCATATAGTATTTGAAGATTCAGCCAATGTTCTGCGCCGTTTATGTAATATGGTGTAATCTCAATGTGGGGATCGGGGTGGAGGCTCTACCATTATCTTAAGCATGCTGTAGTTGCCACAAATATAGGAATAATTCATCAAAACCACTGAAAATTCAGGTACAATACAATGAACATAATCCAGGGCTTTGCAGAATTGTTCAATATCAACATTGTTTGGGAAGTGGGTTCAACTTGAAAGCCTGTTAGTTAGTTACCATCTAAGGGTGGAAGGAAAGCAATGTGAGGAGGATGAGCATTTTAATCCACAGACTTGCTCTGTATATAGTTTTCCCTACTTTCTACTTTCAATACTTGGTTGTAAAAATTTCTCAGTGAAAATGACATTTTATTTCAATGCTTTGCACGACAAACAAATTTAAATTCACCTTCACTGTAATGAGGTGGCTGCAGAAGTCTCAGTAAGGGAAATTGCAAAACCTCAGAAAATAAAGTGGAAAATTTGGGTGAACTGACCCTTTAAAATCACAACAAAAAATGATCAAAACTAAAATGCTGTTCTAGGGCATCTGAAGGCCAAATATACAAAATTCAACAGGAAAAAAATATATTAAGGAACCATGTAACAATGTTGGTATAGAATAAATCATCTGAACAGGACCATGCTCATCTTCCCATGGTTTTTAATGCCAGCCAGTGGATTACCTCACATTGGGTGAGAGGAATAGATCTGTTGATCTAGTTCCACGTGGAACAAAAACCATCATGCAAATCATGCACAAAAAAGTTGCTGAAATTAATGTGCAATGGCTTAATACTTTGAATTCTCCAAAGGGAGGTGATGTTTAATACCGGTGTGGGTCATTTATACGGTAGGACACTGTTACCAGTGTGTAGTCTGCATGCTCAATAGGACTTACAGTGCATGTCACTAAAGTTGTTCATTTCTATTTCCCCACTGAACTTTCTTGTCACATCTTGCTACAGTGAGTAATTAAGTCAAGCCAAATATAGTGATATCTGTTAGACACTGACAGCAAAAATGGAAACCACATGTAAAAATCAATGACCACCTTCTTGCTTTGTTTGGGAGCAATTGCATCCAATTTTATGAAGCATTATCGCCCTCTGCTGTCCTCTTTTTCTTAAGATAATAGAGGGGTGTTCTGGGTAGCTGAGAAGCTGACTCTTTCCCAAACCAACCCCTGCCCACATGGCCACAACAGATACTGATAGATACCTTGCTCTGTCAGCTGTTGAGTTATACCTGATATCTAATGCTGTTAAGCTTTTACCACTCAACCTCCTGGAGACACCATACCATTAGGGTTGTGACTGTATTCACTGCCATGCATTATATCTTGATTTTTTTTTTACCACAGGATGTTCTTTTTGAAAATGACCACAATGACAAAAAGTCAATCGATATATATATTACATGTTCATATTCGTGTAACTTTTCATAGTTTTTATTTTGCACATTCTCTGATTTGAAAGTCACTATCACTTTACTCAATGCCTGGCATGCTCTGGAATCCTACCAATTACTATGCATACCACATTGATTCTGGCTGCAGACTTTTATGCCATTCCCATCTATCTACCTGCATTTCCTGTCTGTATTGAATCACTGTACAACAGACACATAATTAATAGGACAGGTAAAATAATATCCAACCTATCTCACCCTGCTCACTATCTCTTTCAACCACTGCCTATTACTAGTCTTTGTCCGCCAAAACAACCAGGTTGAAGAGTGTGTTTTTTCATGTTGTAATTAAGGACCCTCAATTTTGCCTTTTAATCTCTAATTCCTGCATTTTGCATTGTGTTACATGCAGCTCTTCAATGTCTTGTTGTGATTATCATTATTGTGTAATATGTTGCCTGCCGATGTGTTGTGCTGTTGACACAGTGTACTGAACTTTGTTTTCCATGCTATACCGAAAACAAATTCCACCGACCCTGGTCATGTGGCCGTTCAAGTAAAGTGAAGTGATCTTGACTGTCACTATCAAATGAATACAAAATGCCTGGGGGAAAAAAAGAACAAACATCCTCCTGCACTGACCAGAAAATAAATTCAGAGAAAAATGCTGCTTTTTCTTTGCTATACATAATACATGCTATACACATAAAAGCCTGTATTAGGCTTTTAGAAAGAGGTACCAATGGCAGACATCTCTGATATGATCAATATGTTCAGTGATACTTCTGAATACTTCTGGTGTTGTGCCCATTTCCCCGGTTGGAGAAGCGGCTCCTAGCTACATCCATGAAAAATAGCAACAGAAAAATGATCACATAAACTGTGACAAGTGTGGATGAGATGATGAATGCAGCTGTAAAGGACATATTAAATTGACTTACAGAATTACAACTTATAATCTACATATTTCTTCAATTGTAGATAAAAAAACTGCCCCTGACAATTGCTACAAAGCTTCTGTATTAGGAAAATGACTGGAAAGATGAAAAACAGGCACATGATATCAGGCTGAATGAAATGAAATGAAATGGTAATTCAGTCTGATTATCAGGATACTGCAAATCCAAAAGGTGCCACGTCAATCATCAGCAGAGCAGAACATTATATGTGATCACCTTGTTAAGAATGGGTGGATTTTCCTAAAAGCAGCCAAATATTAAGGCTTAAATCATACCTACATATGTTAGGGTTGGGTCATCTACTCACCAATAATGTTTGATGTGTGCTTAATTAACTCTAGAACATCTACTGAGTTCTCACAGGGTCACCCTCCTTTATCCTCTGCTTTAAAAATAAGTCAATTTAACTATGATTTTTTTTAAAAACCCACTTTCATTCAAAACCCTATTCATATTAGTCATGTATCTACTGTGAAATTCTTTGACCGTGCCATTTTTGTTATTTATTTTGCAACTCAAATTGGAAATATTTGTCCAATGAAAAGTAATAAAATACATTTAACAACAAAGCTGTAAAAATGCATCCCTCTGTAACGAATCCATACAGGTATACCTTCAAAAAAAGTAAACCATGCTGCTCTGCTGTGATTGATTTCACTTTCCAATCCATCACCAAGGTAGGTGGTAGGTGGTATCTGCTTTATGTAAAATATATTCATAAATCTTTTAATAATCCATCTTTCCTCCTTTGGGAACTGTTTTCATGCCAGGAAGTAACAGATGAATTTGCTTAATTTAAAAAGGTACAGGAAACTCAAAATCCTGAATTTGTGACTTAACAGGTGATAACAGGTGATAACAGTGCTACCTTTTTCTCTGCCTCAAATGCACACAGAGTGAAATACAGAGATTGATTTGTTATTCATGGCGCTGTTGAAGTTTTAAGTGTACGTGGTGCATGAACTGGTCTCAGTCCAAAGGATTGTCTGTCACACACACAAACATTTCATTTGGTTTCTTGTCGGGTTAAATGTGGTGAAGCTGCTATGTAACATTTTCAGTTCTGATCATGATGGTTCATCTGGCTCAAACAGTTTACTGCTGTGTAATTTCTTTGTTGCCTTTACATTGTTTGTGCATTGCCATAGCAACCTAAGCCACATGGATTTGTAGTTGTCTGTATTATTTCCGCAGTCGGCTTGATTTTATTTGAATCTAGTAGAAATACCCATATCAGCCTGACGTCTGGATTTCTGTGACAGAAATCAGAATATTTGAAGTTCAAATGCTTTGCATCGTACAACTATATACTATATACAAATGCATAATATACTGATATGCAAGAAACATGATTCCAAATGAGGTTTCCTGTACCTTTAATGTTTTAATGTACTAAAACATAAAGCAGTGACAATCCATTAAAAATCCATATAGAAAACAGTTTTAAACTGACACTCGACCAGCATAGCTTATGTGGAGAAGCTGGGAGACTCTGTCTATACCTGATTTTACTATTCGTCCCACGGAGAATATGCTATCCACATCTGTGTCTGCAACATAGAAGTGTATGTTAGTGGCCCTTTCCCGTTCAATATAATGTACTCTAATACTCCAATACAACAATAACACAAGCTATGTGCTCTAAAATGACCAAAGAATTGAAAAAAGAGCCATTATAAGGATCACAAAGGTAGGATGTGTTATAGGGCTGTTGTACACCGTCAACAGCACTACATCACAGAGAGACTTTCTCTCTGTGATATGATCTGTAATCTGTGACTTTTTTTGATTTTACAGTGTGTGTATAATGTCTGTATGTTCTGGTTTGACAGAGTTCAGATTTTGAGATAAGGGGTACAGATTACTATAGCAAATGTTTCAGGCACTTTAGATGTTCAGATTCTTATCCAATATGCCATACCATCAGGGATTTATTTTGCAGCATGACAACGAACCCAAACATCCAGCCAGAGTCATAAAGAACTGTCTTCAGCAACAAGAAGAACAAGGAGTCCTGCAACAGATGGCTTGGCCCCCACAGAGCCCTGAGCCTCTTCCATGACTTTGAGAAGTACAGTTTCTTCACTATGATCTGTTCTGAAACCCAAATGGAATTTCTCAGATTCAGATGTGCACATTACGGCAATATCCACAAACCATTAAAGGTAAATAGAAAACCCACAGTTTCATATTGTTGTTTTTCAATGCAAATGCCTTTAACACCACTTTCCATCAGCCTTGGAATGTCACCTTGAGACAATGGTAATGGTAAATGGACTGTACTTATATAGCGCCTTTCAAGTCATCTGACCACTCAAAGTGCTTTTAACACTACGAGTCAATTCACCACACACATTCATACGCTGAATGGGTACAGGAGCTACCATACAAGGTCCCAACCTGCCCATCAGAGGAAACCATTCACACACACTCACACACCGATGGCGGCAAGCTACCACGCAGGGTGCTGGCGCATCGGGAGCAATTTGGGGTTCAGTATCTTGCCCAAGGACACTTCGACATGTGGACTGGAGGAGCCGGGAATCGAACTGCCTTCCGATTAGTGGACGACCCGCTCTACCTCCTGAGCCACAGCCGACAAGACAAGACAAGGGCAGCAGTTAGTTCAGACATGTCTATAGAAGCAGGACACATAAGACAGTGGACAGGAACAGCGTGGACATAGCTGCAGAGATTACAGCTAAAGAGTTGGAAAATTGACTTTAGATGACATGTTTGTAAATTCTATGGATATGGAGGAAATCAAATTACAAAGTACCTGTGCTGCAACACTGGTGAATTTTCATAGGAGCTGTAGTTTTTTGTATGCTAAACAATTAATTGTTGTTAAGCTTTGTTAAAATTGTGAAGGTTTCAACTTCTAATAGCGAATTTGTCTTAGAATATGGAAAGTAAAGCTCAGGAACAGAGGCTATCCTAAACTTGATGTCATAAATTTGGCTAAAGTCGGGATTTGCAACTTGTGGAATGCTGTTGCTAGCCCACTAGCCATGCTAGCTCCTGCTGATTATTCTTACAACCCTGCCCATTCCATTTCGTGTCTGTGTACTGTTTGCCTCAGCAGGTGAGATATATCATCTCTGGCCCGTTTCAAAAAGACAATGTCTAATCTCTACTACAGTTAACCAAATGCTGCCCAACCAGACCTCCTCAGAGACTTTTGACCGGCCAGCAGATGCAGCACACAGCAGTAGGAGAGAAGGAGGCTGTGCTTAGTGCTAATCTGCATTTATTTGGTAGTTCTGTTGCTGTAGTTTCTCCCTTACAGTATTACTTTTTGGTTCTTTGGTTTCACCAACTCTGAACTTTCAGTCTCATTTTACTGTTCCCACTCATTAATTAATATGTTGATAAATGTTTGGCAATATCATCTTAAATTTGCTCATTTGCTTTAATTCCTTGATTTTTTATTTCTAATTGCTCAAAAATTCATGAGACTCAGATCAATAATTACAATATTTATGATCCGATTTTTCCCTCTTGGTAAAACGGTGTTTATGGCACCTTTCAAAGCAGATTAGGGAACAGCCATAACCACCATGACATCATCACAAGCCATACAATCTACACAGACAGTACAAGCTGTTACAAGGTTGATTTAGAAAGATTAATCTACAGTTGGATTGTCTGGCAGTTCAGACTCAGGAAAAGCACTAAATAACAGTATAGCCAGCAACAACAGTTGCTTGGCTAAACTTAACACATCATTTTCTAATCAGGCGTACGCAGAGGCTAGCAGAGGCTCAGCTATTCTCCCGACTCAACTCCACCAACCCTTTTATGAACTTTGAGAGAAGCGTTCATCCCTAACAAGCAGTGCACAAACATCCAATCCAACCATCTGCCAAATTGCTAGCAAATGCTGATTTGCCCGAGGTAAAAAAGCAATTTTCTCCTCTTAAATGTGTGTTTTTACAGAGAAATTGATTCACAACTAACAATCTCAGAAGAAGAAAAGGAAAAAAGGAAAAGGCCTTTTTACATACAAAAAATGTTCACTAACAAGATGAATAAAATAAAAAATGAAGCCCAAACAAGTTGTCTCAATTGAATCTTGATGGACTTTAGAGTCTCCAAATCCAAAACATATGAGCACAGTGTGGAATGTGAGCTCAACTTATGGTGACTTTAAGGTGAACATGACATCTGAGCAGTCTATAATATGAAATTATGTTAAAATATTTGCCAAACAAAAGGTATACTTTGTTTTACTTTAGCTGATGGGTTTGGAAATGAGCACCTTACTTACTGATCTGTTATTTCTGAAGTCCACGCCCACACTGGCCTGATTAAATGTTACTTTGTTTAATTTCCTAAATTAGGACCATCATATTCTAAACATGTTAAATAATCAGTATATTGCATACAGTATTGACATATGGTAATTATGATAATTATTACACTTATTATTGCAACTATGAAATATGGAACAGTATGGTTTATAAGAAAGTTCTAGGATCGGATGTGTTGCAGTTTTTGTCTGACCTGGGTTGCAGTATACTGTGATGTTGCATCAATTCAATAGAATCAAACTCTTTTTTTGTTACAATTTTTCAAGTCTGTCTTGAAACAGCAATCAGGTGTCCATTTGAACAATGAAACAGCTTCTGTGACAAATGAGTCAAATCAAGTAAATATATTTCAACGTTACAGTCTTTTGAGTGCCAAACTCCCTCTTTTTGTTACTATACTTCCACCACAGCTCAACAGGGAAACACTGTCTGAGGAAACACAAAGAGGGAATTTGATGCTAAAAAGACTGTAAATGTGGCAGATATCCACTTGATATGACTAACTCAGACTGCTGAAGCCTCATATAAGCTTCACATCTACTTTTAAATGCATTTTTGCACTAAATGACTGTGTGGACACACTGTGGATTTTGGCCCCATCACTTACATTGAAAGCACATTTGAAGGGGATCTTTTAATAGTCAGTATGAACAGGAGGAATGATTACAGCGAGGAAAACCTCTTTCACTGTTCATATGGACACCTGACTGCTGTTTGAAAACACCTGAAAAACTAAATAAAATAAATTTGGGAGTCACTGGGGAAAAACAAACTTTGGAAAAAAGACATTTTGAAATAACAGCTGGAATTCAATTAAGATGACCTGTAATAAATGAAACAGTTAATAAAGAGGATTAATTAACATTTCATAATGATGATTTTTAAAAACCTTATTTCAAAATTTCATGTTTAGATTATAGATATTGTCTGTATTTATTCACATGATCATTTATTTCTAATTTTCTGATTTATTTATGTATGTCCCTGGTAAGAAACATTGGCTTTATTTTCAGCCCTGGGAAAATATATTTATGTGGCAGAATGTAAAACTAAACATTTGAAAAGTACCAACCAATCTATAATGGGACCTAAAAATATAAGTTGGTACTGATATGGAACTTGAATTGATTTCAGTGGATGTAGAAAAATATTTAGAGCTTGAACCCAGCCTGGTTTCCAGTATCAACATCAGCACCTCAAACTGTCTTTGGTTTTATTTAGACATTTTATGAAATATGACTTAATCAAGAAATCAAGCAAATCCTTAAGTGAGCAATGAGCCCACATGATGATGTGTTATGCTTTTTCTACTTGAAAGCAGTAAAGAGACTTGATGAATCCTCTGGACAAACTAAAACCACTACTGAAACAACCGGTCTCTAAGTAAATGGACTGGCTCCCACATCTGGTAAAAAGATAAATTAGATCGTATTTGCAGATAGAAAGTCCTTGACAAATATATCAATATCTGTAATCAATAACACAAAAAGGATGTATCTCCAAATGTTTGATAAGGTTCTTATCCCAGTGTTACAGCATATAGCATAACATTGCATATACAGATGATGTAAAGCCTTAGTCCAAAAAAGGACTCTGTATTAGCATTACTGTGGTATTTACTATTATTCCATACTACCCTTTTCACTAGAAGTTTCTGTGGGATCTAAATAGCTAGTGTACACCTCTCTATTGTTGCTATGTGAACTATAATGTTTGAGTGCGTTACTGACCACAGTCAGAGTGGCTGTATCAGGCTTATGTAGAGCAGATAAATACCCCTGTTGGTGCAGTTGCCACTGGTCAATGCAATAAGTTAATAAAAAGGTCAATACTGTACATGACATCATTTATCTGAAAAGCCTCACATGATTTGTGGCCCCAGCCTCGTAAGCTGATCCTCCCTGAAGAGTAGTAGAGGAATCCAAGGGCCAGCATGGAGCACAGGCCCAGGAAGAAGTTGCGACTGGGTTTCATTCTCATCTCCAGCTACTGTACATGGCACATCCCACACTGGAGCCTGTTTGAACAGGGAACAAACTGGTTAGCCCTGCACTCATACACAGCATGTTATCACTTAATACAATCACTCCCATGCCTGGGACTCAGCTCCAGTCTGCACAAGTATAAAATTCATCAACCGTGTTTTCCTGAAAAGACTTTATTTGTAGTGATCCACACTGGGAGTATCTCCCAGTGTCCCAGAGTCTTCCAGAGGCTCCAACTTTTCCATACGCATGTGCTGGCTTGGCTTGACTCAGTTTGACCTGACACATCAGCCCAGCATGGCAGGGATGTGCATCTCCATCAAAACGCTTGGAGGTGTATCTTTATCTTATGATATGCTTGTCTTGAGTCGAAAAGCAGCAGGCTGTGTACATCATGGCTGTGACGATAACCGCATTACCACGATCATGTGATGCTTACCACAGGATTGAGCTCATTACTGTCATCACCGCATTTAAAAAAAAAAAAAGTCAACCACAACTGTCATATATGGTAGTCTAATGTGCTGTGATATATGGTAATACATTGGAGACATAGGAAGCTATGTGATATGTTGGAGGATTGACGTTGCCTCAGCTTACCCCGGGCACCAGGCCGCAAGACCTTGGCATCACCCCATGAGAACGACTGCCCAGAGGGACACCGAAAGCGTTACATGAGGAAGCGGAAGCATCCAAACTAGGCTAAAGGCTAACCCCAGTTGACCGGCTCTCCCATCAATCTTCCTTGCCAATGTCCACTCCACCGACAATAAACTCGACTACCCAAGACTGCTTCTGACCTCCCGGAGAGACATGCCAAACTGCTGTGCCCTCATCTTCACCAAGACATGGCTGCACAACAGTATACCCGACTCCACTATTCAGCTAGCCGGGCTTACTGCTCTCTGGTCGGAGAGGATTGCTTCATTGTCCGGTAAGACTCGTGTACGAAGGGTTATTTTGTTATTTTAAAGCTTTTGATATGAAGCAGCAGCAGCAGCAAGAAATGTTTTTTTTTATCTGCAGTAAGTTAACACAGCTCCAATACAGCTGAAAGCGATCAGGAAACGGTAAAACAAAGATATCTGAAATTACAAACAGGGATGTGGGAGAGAAATTACATAAAGTCAGTTTCTACAAAAGTACTGAGAGCTGAAGACACAGACACAAACTGTTTTCTCTCTGGTCTCCAGCACGGACATGAGTTGAGTCTCACAACACAGCTTGTTTGAGCGGGAGAAGTGGGGAGAAGGGGGGACATCAAGGGTTGCCTGTGGTTGGCGAAACGTCACCACAACCCGCTTGGGGGCAATGCAGGCGTGCTTTGGCCCAACTCTGGAGATGGTCTATCTAGGGCACGACTCAGAACAACTCCGTGTGGTAAAACTGGTAATACAAAAAGCAAATTAACTCGGCATGGTTTGACTCAGCGCGGGTAAACGTGCCAATGGAAAAATCCTACAAGAGGTCTTGGTCCACACAGTTCCTTGTAACCAGGGCCTGAGATGGACGAGTGGGACAATGTTCAAATCATAGTCAATCGGGTTCAAAGCTGGATTACCAACCTGCGAATTGGACAACTGCCTGTGGCCTCAGACCCCCAAGGCCCAATTGGTTATTTAATCAATTGCAAATTTGGTAATACTGTATGCACCACTAAATCATGTTATAAGCTAAAATTAAGGGCTGCTTGTTAATTGGTGGGGCTTCAATGGTATGGTCCACCTCTGCTACACAACACTGCAGGAAACCCTGATCAGGCTGCTGCCAGTGTTGGTGTTCTCTCTCTATAGCCCCTCTCACACATGCATTGCAACTCTGAATTTTTCCGGACATTACCCGGAGGAGCTGTAAGTGTGAACGCAAATGTACGAATCGGACATTAAACAATAGACATTAGACTTTACCCTGCCAGCTCCCTAGTACAAAGCACTTTAAACAGCCAATTCAAACTAATTTTGGGAGAGAAGTAAAGAAAAATGACTGGTTATTAGATTTTTGATTTTATTTTTACTTTTAAATTGTTCGACATGTGAGATTAATGATCAATGTGACAGTGTACTGTGATATGACTGTTCCATTTACTCACAGAAAGGAACAGGGTTGTTGTACATCATTCTGCTACCAAAATGGAACGGAAAATAATAAAAATATATATAATCATTTGAGCCCCGATATTGGCCTATCCCAGATATATTGGTATCGGCGTATATGTTGCCCTATATGCGCTGATATTTTTATTTTTTTAAAGTTATATAGATAGCATTTTATGTACATTTTTCTAATTATTACTGACTGACTGACTGGGAGTGAGAGATGCTTTGCTGAAACACGGTGCAAAACACGACGTTAAGAGATCTTATATGTAATTATGAGAAGTGTAAGCCAGAAAAAGACATTACCACCTGCAATAGTCTCACAGCACAAGCACACAAGAAACAGGATGTTGACTGCAGCTCATTTAACGGCCACAGGGGTCACAGAGAAGGAATTTCTGATTCTTACAAATAGAACCTTTAACAACATTATTTAAATGAAAGAACCAGGAGAGCTAGTTTGTTCAGTGTTGCTAATGATAGCAGCTCTGGTGTTTTAGTAAGACTGGTTGCTAGTTATCTCAATGAAAAACTACTACTGCTACTACTTGCTACTTTATCCCAATGAAAAACAGGAGAATGGACTTCAAATAACATGAGTCAGATACACCTTCTCTGTGTCTCTCTGCTCACTGGTTTCCTCGCAGGTGATGTATGTTTCTCTGCTGCTGTCTGTCTGTATTTCCCTCCTTAACAAGAACACAGCAAGGTCATATTATTTACTGTATGTTGTTTGCCTGGACACTGAAGTTGTTGTGTTATAGTGTGCTGCCTACACAGATTCTGCTGCTAGTTACTAGTGAGAATTGCTTTATTCTTTGTTTTGTTTTTCAGCTATGTTGTATAATGAACTTAAAGTAGTGTGTAATACTTTATTATATGAATATAAACTTTTAGATCTGCAAATGTTTTAGCGTTGACTCTTTTTAGTATTCAGTACTGATCTATTTTTGGCGTGAACATAAATCTGTTGTCTAAACCTTAACTGATTGATTTTGTTTGTTTACACCACAACAGAAAGCTGGTACAAATGTCAAGTTGTTAACTTTGTTGGTAAAATGACACATTGTCTTAGTGTTCATACTTTATTTCTTTAGATGACCTGTGCAAAAATTATTCCTGTGTCACCTAAAATGAGCACTTGTTTCAGAGTTAAATGACATGGCCCCTCTAAAAGAAGAGCTGGCCCCTGTGAGCAGAGCATAGTGTGGTGGGGATGCCTGACCTCAGATGACTTGAGAGAGGTCAGGCCAGGTTAATGAATGCCTGTTTCTAGCGTTTCACATTTAACCTAGGAATAATACGGGACTTGTCCATATAGCTGCCTGAATACTTTTATAGTGGCCAGTTTGCTTTCACATGAGGTGGTGTTTCTGCAACCAGTTTTCATGGTAGTTCAAGTTCAATGTTTATCTGTACTGTTCTCGGGACTTTTAACGTTATACAGACATACTGAAATAAAGTTAGAGTGAAGAGGACTGAAGCGGTGAGTACGTCCACAGTTTGATTTTAGGAGCGAATGAGTTTCACCACTAGACTTAGTTACTTTTATTTACACTTAACTTATTAAGTGAGGAGATTTCTGTACTAAAAACGTTTAAGAGTGAATGTAGCGTTAGAGAAACAGTGAAAAATGAGGACGGCAACGCCAAAATAAAGCACAGTGATTATTGAAGCTCGCAACTATGTTTTACTGGCGGTGGCCACTGTAATGATAGCATATTAGCTAACGTTACAGTAGCTACCTTAATAACCACCGCTACTCGTCAGGCTGGAGGTAGCAGATGTAAAACTCTCTGCCCCTCTAACTTAAAGATGACAGGAACATGACAACCGGAATATCAACAAAAGTGGCTCAATCTAATATAACAAGGAGCTAAAGACCACGACTAGCTGGCTATGTTAGCAAGCAAGCAAGCCATTCGCACAGACTCTTACCGGACGGATACCGTTAATTTTCAAGTTGACCTCAAATCTGTCGTCGGTGCTTCCTTCCTGCGCGTTGGCCAGCAAGCTTCTGATATGCATTGGTCAACAATAGCGTTACGTGAAAACACCCCAACAGTCATAATTAGCTCTGCATTTTATGTGTATATTTGGAGGGGCAGAATCGGTGTCCCCCTCCCCTCTGTACAGGCTCCAGGCAGCCTGCTCAGTGGGGGTACCCGATACGTCTGCCTCTGTACGGAGAGAGCGTCAAGCCAAACTCCTATTTAAAAATCCCGTGTTTGTCGCTTATCTCATCCGGAATTGTACACACTTGTGTTTTATTTTGAATTTGTTGAAGGAGAGTAATAATATGTACATCGGGTAGGTACAAGGCTATCAGAAAACAGCATCAATAAAAAAAAGGTAACTCCTGCACACACTCGAAGCCACAAAAGTTTAATGATGACAACGTTTCAACCAGGGGGCTTCTAGGAGTTGACAAGGTCTGGGGCTAAGGGACGGTTCGTTATTTATGAGAGAGGGGTGGGGAGCAAAACGGGGGAGGCACATCAAAAAAAATTTTAAGCACTGGGGAGGGACTTATGTTTTTTTATTTTGGCTTAGGGGGGGCATGCAACTTTAAATGTTTGCATTTTGTATTTATTTTAAATACGTTTTTTCTTTTTTTTCAAAATATGTTTTACTGCTGTATGGTGACGGGACTCACAAAATGTTTCTGAGGAACTGAACCATTCAAACCTGCCTATTCAGTTTGTGTTGGAATGTGAAGGGTTAAATGAAAGAAGCCCCTTTTGTCAGCCTATCAGAATTTTGCGCCTTCACAGTTGTTGGGAAGAAAATGCTGTGATTGGTGGTCCAGCTATAATTTTACAGAGGGCTGAGTAATTCAAATTACAGTAAAATTGACCAATCATAACCATATCTTCCCTCTAAATGGGCGGGCTTTGTTGCTGCTACTTTATGACAAGTTCAGCCCGCTGTGCACTGTGAATGGGTCTGCACCATTACCATGCTGGTACACCTGTGGTGCGCTAAGTAGTGATAGAGTGAAACATACCTTTTCTATTGTTTCATCTGCATAAAAGAGGTCAAAGAGGCCACCAGACATGTTGCACAATGTGCAGATATGTAGATTAAAGATAAGAACGTGTAAGACAAGGGAAAGAATGGAATATACATCTGTTGGAGCAGATATAAGCAGAAGCAACAACAATAGAATTGGCACACCTTCGTATGAGCATTCTTGCTGTATGAACTTGTCCCCAAAAGGTGCACCTTTTGTTGGTTTTGTACAATAAAACTCTCAGAACAAATGTCAGATTGAAAAAAGCCTTTATTTTTACCTGACAGTAGGCAGAGTCTGCACACCATTTGACAGTTATCAGCCGGCAGATACGTCAGATCCGCCGCCAAATTTCAGCGTCATTTACGTCACCACGACTACATGACCCATACAAACACAAACAAGTCAAGAGAGACTGATAAGGGACTGTTATTTATCAGAGGGAGGGGGGGTGGCTGGAGTGTGACTTTATTTTTTCTTTTTATCTTGACCCTCCCTGGGTCAAGATAATGATGCCTAAAATTGTTAAAATCATTGGTCATCATCAGGCTTCATCAATAAGGCATTGTGTTTTCATTATGCAGGTGTTTTCAATTACTAAGTCTGATTAGACCACTGCTCAGGTTGATGTTAAGTAAGGTATCATATTACACTTACCTTCTAGGAATATTCATTCAGTTTCTCATTCACTTCTATTGAAGCCCATCTGCCAGACAAATTCAAGCGTGTGTTTCTGATCTCCAGCCAGATTTGCAGGTCAGAGTTCACCTTCAACTTTAACTAGGTGGATACGCTCGTTCAATAAACACATTCCTTCACTATGTTCTGAAATGGAGAAGTTATTATTTTAGCGTGTTTCATCACCATTTTTAGCACGTTATCACACTACAAAGTGTAGTGCTGCTCTCATACACTCATTGGCCTACAGTTTGTAATTGCTCTAATCAATATCTATTTATTACCTGCCTTAGAAACGTGACATTACATCAGGTACAGGTATGTGACCATACCTTTAGGCACAGATATGCTGGAAATACGTGAACCAGTGACAGAGGTGGGATCTTTCCCACCCTAATGGTGCAGTCAGACTGAAATTTGCTTCTTATTCATGTCTATGTGGAACAAGGTGAGACACATTTGCTTCTCCCGATAGGGTCTCACATTGACTCACCTTCTTCGTTTTGAGCAGAGTTCAATCTGATTGAACTTTGACTCTCGAATTCGTGAGTCTCTCCATGTCCAGCTGGTTTGACAAAGGAGGGGGGATTGACCTCTCATTCAGGAAATACTGTTTGTTTATATCCTTGTTTTAGAACTGCAGGTGAAATAATACAAACAGCAGAGAAGAAGAGATATTGCTTGACTATAGGGAGTGCAAGGACAGTGACAGAGGATAATGACGGTGAAATGTTTGATAAAACACTGTATAATTTACAACTTTGTGGACTGTTGTTGTTAGCCCGCTAGCTGGACAGCATGGAGGTTAGTAAATTCTGGCATGCAGATTTGCAGCAAAACTATATACAGGAGGGTCAGGGAAATGTCAATCAAGCACAGTCTGTACACACCCACACAGTCTTCAAAAGAGGTCTAATCAGGTATGATAAGTGGAAAGACCCACATAGGCGTGTAGTTGTTGCTTCTTCTATCTGTTACATAGTCATAGGAAAGGCACAGGTGTTACTTATAACAGGTTCACAGAAAATTATCACTACAAAGCTTCTTTTGTTTTCTAGCCTCTTTTAACTCATTGTTTTGGTTTTAACAGCCTGCAACATTACTGCTTTACTGTTTTAGTCTCAGCACTCACAACAACCTGGGGCCTGTACCATGAAGCAAGTTTGACTTAGTCTGGCTCTCTTTGGGTTAGCTTGCTAACATGGTTAGGCTGCACAAAAGCGATTTGCAAGTCCTGCTTACACACAGATTGCAAATGTTGCCAGCTCCGGAGCTACCATAAACTAAGCCTATTATGCACAGAAATCATGGTGATTATTATCAGCATATTTGAGCTGCTGTATTCATATTTGAAACTCTTTCCATTGTAGAAAACTAAAACTTTCCTCAGGGGAAAACTCTGTATTTTTAAAGGATGAAAGTAGTGAATATGATTGGCCATGATTGTCACAGCCTCCAACCAGCCCATCTATTCATTCTGATCTCACCCTGAATCCAAATGCACCAGAGATACGCCTGGTGAGCCTCGCTACCAAATTACCAAAATGGTGCACTTGACTGCAATCTGCTGCCAGGTTCACGAAAATAGAGCCCTGATGGTGAAGACCCACTGGAAGTGAACAAATTGTGCATCATTGCTATGGGCATGTTGACCCTGACTGGTAAGGATGCGGAGATATTTAGGGGAGAGTGGGGTAAGATGAGCCAGTTTTTACTTATGTTGTTCTTTAGGTAAGGAAAAGTACAGGAGTAGAATGAAAACATCTACCTTTATTTCTGGATGTCTCTTATCAAATGCAATTATAAGAATGGATCTATGACAAAGGGGCCTGAAAATATGACTTCTCAAAAAAATTGTGGGGGGTGACTCCACCCACTAGCTCATCTTACCCCACTCTCCCCTACATCACAAGGTCAACAGGTTTTTAGCCTGTCAGTATTTCTTAGCAAGCATTGTATAAATAAGCAACTCACTGCTTTCTCTGACAATTTGCGCAACTTTGTGGCGAGCTGCAGTTTTTTTTGTCCTTGTCCTTGTAATCTGGTAGGGAAGGATTATATAAAAGTGGGATTCCTGAAACAGCAACAATTAACCTATTTTCTCCTCCACAGACATCTTACCAGAGTTTCCTGCTCCACCATCAAGCTACTTCGTCAGTTTCACTGCATCACCTCCAGGCAATTTTGCAATCATTTGCATAAAGTTGAAAATTTTCAACTTTTGACCCTTTTTTTCCCCTACCGCCGCTGGTCAATCCTGCATCATCTGGAATCTCATAGTGCCTTGTGAAGCGATTTGAAACTTTATTAGAAAGTGATACCAATTAATATAAGTGAGTACATGTGGAATGAAGACAGACAAATAAAGCTGAAGCAAATTTCTTTACTGAAACAAACAAATTAATTTTACAAAATGCTTGAATGATAATCTGGAAGTTGAGTTATTTCTCTTCAGGAGGAGACAACAAGAACGGACAGCTCATCTCCTCTATCAACAGGTAACATCTTAAAATAGACTACATGACATTTACACTTCACAGGTTTCTGTGAAAATACACATAGAACATGTTTTACAAAACGCAATAAAATAGAATACAAAATCCCCCCTCCCCATGTACAACTCTGTTGATACTTTCTGAATAATAGAAATTCATTCTCCACTGGACTGATGAAAGCATGGTCTCAGAACTGGTAACAGCTAACTATAGAACTAGCGTTCCTCTGTCTGCAGTCTCACACTACAACAAGAACAAGTTCACAGGCAAATGATGGACATTGAAGGCCACCTTGTCCTAGTAACAAGTGCAATGTGATCAATGAGCTTGGCCAAGAGGGAGGGGCACACAATCCATAAGACATCTTAGAAATGTACATTAAACATTCTAAAACAGATTTTTAAACACATTAGCAATGGCAGCACCCAACTATTCAAATGTCCTTGCAAACTGGACTTAAATAAAAGTGCAATGCACAACTTTCAGTAGAAGAGTGAGGAAACAACGGAGTAGACAAAGGGCATTAAAAATCTGAATGGATTCTTTAAAATTCATCTCTATACTGTAGAAAAAATAGAACATACATCATCCACCTCAACCTCTGCAGCATTACTGCAGACTGTAATGTAGAGGTGACTTTCTCAAAGCATCTTAATAAATAGGCTGGTAAAAACAAGTCAACATGTGAAGCTATATTCACTTCTACTAAATTAAATGTAAAGGAATGCAGTTCATGTTATTGTTAAAGAGTAAGCATAATCAGTGGATTAAATGGCATTACTCCAACTTAAAGAAATACTTCATCCATATATGATCATCTTTGTAAAGTTCATAACACCCATGTAGTGTGGAATGCTGGGTGAAAAAGATTATATTCGCGTTCCTTTTTAGAAAGTGGACAATCTAACTGTTGACACAAAGAAGTTGTAAGGAGATTCTTTCAAACAGCAGCGGGACAATAAAAGAATCAAAACATCATTATGTAAAAACTTTGAAATGACTCACTGCTGTATGTGTTCCAAACACTAGACAGGAATATCAGTTGATATATCACATATATCACTGATACTGGATGCAGATATACTGCATATTATCAGATGGATATCTGTGATGTATACAGCATAACACTGATATACTGGTATTAGTGTACATGCCAGCTAATAAGTAACAAATACTAAATGTTTGAGGTCATTTTGGAACATTACAGTCTGCCCAGCAGAGAGCTCTGACGAGAAGATTTTTACACTGTAAAATGTCAATGTTGGCTCAATACATATCTTGGTCAAACTTTTTAAGTGACAGATTTATGCATAATAGAATAATCTCAACTCAAAGGCCACTTGCTAGATTCCCCAGAGCTTTGAACTGTGGTTGAAAGCCCAGAAAAAAGCCAATTTTTTCTATCACACCACTGATCCTAAGCTCAAGAATGAATTTCCATGCTCAACCAACCAATCCTTATCAAATATTGTTGTTTGTTCTTATGTAAAAAACAAACAAACAAAACAAAAAAACCCCAACAAAAAAAAGTAATAGACTGTCAAGTACCAAAAAGCTGTCAGTGAATATCTGGTCAGAATTGTCATCTTGTTTACTTATTGTATGTTGTGTCTTTTATGTTATTTATACTATAGCACTTTGAGTTTCACCATGAATAAAAAGTGCAGTATAAATTAAATGTATTATTATTTCTTCTTCTTCTTCTTATTATTATTATTTTAATCCAGATTTTAATCAAAAAGCAAACTTTAGACTGAAATTTAAGCAAAGTTCTTGGAACACCTGCTTGTGTTTACACATTTAACATTGGAGGACTTTGGCTTTTTTTGTTAAATGAAAACATAAAAACAAAATGATAACTTAATAAACAAGATAAATTAACATCATCTTTCGGAGCTTGGGGCGGTCTGTAATTTTCTACAAAGAAAGGTATTGAAAAAAGTTGGTAATAAAACTCTACTCTACTCAAACGTGTATTTTTATGCATTTCTCCCACCCGGGCCAGAACACTGAACACCTGTGTTGCTGCTTTTTTTCCTGTTGTTAAAAAAAGAACCTACCGTCAAGAAAAGGCTACCACTTCTGTTTTTTGTGAAGGATTGCCAGTACAAACATTCTGTGTGTCATTCCAGGCTATTAGAGTTGATTAGCTGACCGATACAAATATTCTGGGTGAAGTATTCCTTTAATTAAAAAGGATAATTCCAGTGCAATATAGTTTTCTGATTTATGCCTATAAAGAATCTGATCATGTCTGCAGATTCTAAAGATTGTAGCATTATGACTGCACGCTAAGAAAAATACATATTTCATTGATGTGTGTCATTTAGTTTTGTGAGGACAATGGGAGTTTTCAGCAAGTAAATAAAGCTGATGTCAGTGGTGAGGTTATCCAAGAGTTCTGCTACCTGAACCTTTCGGGCCCTTTTGGTTCCAGCTGTTTTGTGTAAAGCTTCAGGCTCTGGTCAGATTTGGTTATTTTCTAGTGATTTATGATGCAATTTCTCTTAGTTTGCCAATTGCATTCATCCATGTGTTGCAACTAGATATATGGGAAAAGGGACTGAGACAGAGTGTAACCAATTTAGCCTGACAAGCTAACGGCTTAACGCGAAAATATAGTTTCAGGTCTTGGATCAGGTTTGGGTCTCACATTTGGCAGTACCAGTCAGCAATGCTGGATCACCAACAAAGCTGTCATTGGCTCTGGGGCCAAAACCCCCAGGCTCACTGCTATCAGTTTTTTGATAATTTGATAACTTGCAAATTTGTCAGGGAATTTGCACCACTCAGTTACAATGTAGGGTTGAGGTATATTCTTCTTATTCAAGAATATGTGCCAAGAGGGGCCCCGAGAGCTTTTTTCCCCCTAACTGGTCAATCTGGCTCTGCAAGTTGGATTCAGTCGGGGCTTAAAGACTCAGGTACAGACCAGGTTTGGGCTTCAGTTTTCATCTTGTGCAGAACTGTAGTTTAGCCTCTTCAGAGTAGCCTGGCTGGTATAAGGGTAACACTTTTGGTAAATATAGAACTTTATATTCTTAAATTAATAATTTGGGCACAAGTCATTCATTAAATGCAATTGTGTGTGTGTGTGTGTGTATGTCTGTGTGTGTGGGGGGGGGGCAGGGACAAATGGAACAAATACAATAAGATTCATTTAAGGGAATCAATTCAGTTATTTAAAGAGTTTCAATTCACAAATGACCTCAAATATGAGGCTACATATTAATCAAAACGTTTCTCTTTGCTAGCTGCGGGCTCTATATCATAGGCACTAATGGCAACAGGAAAGAAATAAAATGATGCTGATATTATGTTTTAAATTGAGGTAAACACTAGAGTGGCAGAGTTCATTGAAATGTTTAGTAAAGAGCAGTTCATTTAACATTACTGTAGATGATAGTTTTACACCTGCTTTGTCTTGTTTTATTGGTTCCTACAGTCAAAACACGACTTTATTGTACAAATGCCATTTTTATATTGCTTCCTACTGTTATGTACTGCCAGGGCTGCACGTCAGCCTACTGCACTGTGGTGTGGAATCCTATGCAAAACTAAATACTGCTGTTTCCTTGATAGCAGTCAAACTAAGCAAATAGAATTCTATTTGACTCAAAGATGGATGAATGATAAAAAATGAAAAAAAAAAAACAGTCCAAAGCAGGTCCTGAAGGAAGTTATCTGGAGCTACACTCTCTCAGTGGCTAGCTGCTAAGTTAAGGTACAGTGAGCACAGTTCCAGTCTGTCAGTGCTGGTGGTGTGTGGGTGAGCAGACAGGGAGTGAGGGCTACTCCATGATGGCTCTGTAAATCACAGGCTCTATGTAGTCCCCCCTGTAACGCGAGTTGATCACTCTCTGTCTCTTTGACTCCTGGATGATCTCCTTCTCTTCAAAGATCCCATCAAATCTCATGTCTGATGCTTTAGACTGCAGAGACAAGCACAAGACTGCATGACAACACTGTCTTTTCAAAAGTCTCTCATGGCTTTCACACTTTTAAGTTTCCTGTCTTCAACTGAATACATAGCTTAAGAAATTAAGAGGGATAAGGAATCCATGCAGCTGTTGGTTGCACTTACCAGTCTGGATTTGACTCTCTTTGGGAGTTCCTCATCCAGAGAGTAGACATCATCTCTCTTGGCTGTTAGCTGCGAACCATCCTCAAATTCTACCTGCAGTCACAGACGGATACACACAGTCAGCACACAAACAGAGCTAAACTGTGCAGTTTCTAACTTGTGATCATAAACATACCAATCTGTACAGAATATTGCTTTTCAATGGTTGGTGCTTCATGATAAGAACATAAGGACAGAGAGAGTGAGCAGCTGTATTGCTCTTTAAAAGACTGCAAAGATTCTGCAGGAGAGCACATTCCGAAGATTGTAGGTTTGAATGTCTGGAGCCGTATTCTCGAAACATTGTAAAGCTCCTCTGAGAGAAGTTAGAGGAAGTCCAGATGATCCTGAGTTACTGACACCTGCTCACAATCAGTCAGCTGCTGCAGGTAATGAGTGTTGTCATGTTAATGTTTTAGAGAAATACAATTATAAACTTTTAAAAGCTGATGGCAGGCAAGTCAATAAGGATCTAATCAGCTCACCAACAAATAGAAACAGTCCAGTGACACCATAAGGCATTTTTGGACTGAAGGAACTTTTTCATAGTTCTAAGAACTGTTGGAGGAGCTACGCCATTTTATTGTGTCTGAACTGCAGGAACTGGGAACGAATGTAGTTCTTAGAACGCCATTTTGAGGGAAGTTTTTAGCTCCTACTTCAGGGTAGGTACTCTCCCAGCCTTGAGTGACGTAAGTGTACGGTGATTGGTCAAACACATGAGCCAATGTAGCACCAGCAACTGTCTTTTTTAAAAACCTGTGTAAAACAACCGCATAGTCTAAGTTTGCAAGTCTCCTTTCTCACTGTTATTATCATGAAACCTACAACACACAACAAACACACAGCTCCGATAACGGTGTCCTCCATCTTGTTGTTGTTGTTCTTGCTATACCAACCACTGGCCGGCTTACGTCACTTCAGTGTTCCTATTGGCGGCAAACAAAAACCCTTGAAGGTATGTAGTTCTCGGTGGAGCTCCCCAGTGGGTAGTTCCTCTCAGGGAGTCCCCAGAACTGTTTGGTCCAAAAGTGCCTTATGATGATGGTTTGCACAACTCTCCTCTACTGTGACTCTGCAGTTTGCAGCAGAATATCTCAGCTGTCTGTCAGAATTATTCTTGTTTCTTCAGACCCCACTTTTTTTGACATCAGGTGTACATTTAGTAAGCACCAACTGCAATAAATAAATAATTAAAACAGATTTCATGGCCATTGCTAGGTCCTGCTAAAATTGGTGCAATGTGTAGAATTAAATATTCAAAGAATAGAACTGATCGAATCGACTGATTGATCACTTTGTAACGCAGGGTTGTTTTCAGTCTAAAGACTGGCCAAGACTGCAAGGCCGCCAGCCGTTGTCCTCTACAGCAGCGGTTCCCAAATGTTTTTAGACCATGGCACCCCTTGAAATTAAATTTTCTGATCATGGCACCCCGAGCCACCCAACCCCCATTATAACTTTCATAGCCCATATGTAGACATAAGCTTATCGGTTTTAACAATTTCAGGGTAGGTGCTCTCCCAGCATATAATATAATGTTATGTAATGTGACATTATATAATGTAAGGCTATATTTGATCAAGATTAAGTTAAAAACTCAGAATAAAAGCCAACAGGTGTTGTGCAGATTTACAGATGATTTAGCTAAAAATAATCAATGAATACAATTAAATATGTTAATATGTTAAATGTATATCTTTAATTTTCTTCAATTAAAATGAGCTTATATTTAAGATGTACAAGGGAAAAAAACAGTTGCAGGCATTTTAATGGGACATGTGAGCTGCTGTTGATGTGGAGAGAGAACCTGCAGGTCTGACTCTGACAGGATGTTTCTGTCCATCTCTGTTTTCATGTTTATGAATTTGTGAACATGTAACACCACAGTGAATGTGCATGGACAGTGATGGATATCAGTCTTCCACAAGCAGCCAAAACCTGTCTGTTAAGCAGTTAGCTGAGTCGTTTTGTCGATCGGCTCAGATTCAGTCGTCTGTGTTAAGATCTGAGATGTTTCAGCATTTATTTGAGCTGTTTCCCGTCTCAAATCTATGTATTGCTGCTCTGATGCTCACTTTGTTTCTGACTGAGCTGGAAAGCGTTTTGTGTTACTATGACAACCGACAACAGTGAGTTGTCAGGTCAGTGGCAAACTCTGGCATATTAAAATAGGTTTTAATACAGCGATTTTGATATTTATTGCTTATTTATTGTTTTGATATGTTTGAAAATGTAACATAGAACATGGTTAATGTAAATGTAGTGAAACACCCATCCCATCCCCTAAGAAAAGGGATCATTTTTTCATTTCTGCCATCTTAATGGTTCAGTTTTTGTGCTGTTCAAAAAACTAAAACAATTCTTTTGGGAATGGCCAAAAGCAAAACAAATTATTCTCAGAAAGATGGATTGTTAATAAATAAAAGCTATTGGTTAAGTGAAGTCAGCTTTCCAAATATAAATTGTTAGTCTACTGTTTTATTAATCCTTATATCAAAGCTGGTGTGGTACAAAAACAAGTCTTACCAGGTACATTTGGATGACGTGAGCTGCCACAAACTTGGCCCCGTACACCAGGCCATCTGTCCACCGCACCTGAACCACTTCACCCTGAGGTGGAGGTCCGAGCTGGGCACAGTCCCGGCTCTAACGGACAACACACAGATTGTAGATGAGCAAACTGACTGAAGGCATCAATTTATACATCCTGACATGTAGAACTTCTACGTATTATAGATTAAAATATTTTGAAGGGCACATTGAAAACCTTTTGTCCCCTCATGGCAAGTCAAACGTTAATATATATGACAACACCTCTTATGTTTGAGAGCCAACTTCATTTTTAACATATAACTTAATAATATCCTCAGTGGTGATTATCTGTATATGCCAAATTAAAGACAACAAAGTGGATGTTTTGATAAAATATACACGTCATGTTTAGTATGTGGCACATAGATAATATTAGCCATGTCTGGATGCTATATATTTGATTTGACCATCTATGCAATGTGAATATAAATGGACAAGTTCTGTCATAATAGATTAAAAGGACATGATAATGTACTTTAAAGAAAAATTTCTTACTTACTCTTAATTTTTACTACAGATGTTTTTTTAAATGACAGGTTTGTGATAAATTTGCGAAACCTACCACGATGTCTTCAGGGAAGAGATTGTCGCTGAAAGAGCCATCATCAAAGTTGACTTCATAGAATGTCTCTTTGGACAGCTGCACCACGTCACACTGGTAGTAGCGGCCATTCTTGTGCTTGCAGATCACCTTCTGTCCCACAGTCAACTCATGCATGGCTGCTTTATTACGCTGTTGGAGGAGATACAGGAGATATCATGTCTATGACTTAATGATGACTGGAAACTGACATTTTAACACTTTAATATATAACAGTACTGGACAATGCTTTTACTGCTGTGCAGTGCATCTCTAGTTCACATTAAGTTCTTAAAGAAAAGTGGCTCCTTACCTCGATCTGAGTGGGGCCTTTGTGTCGACAGCAGGTGACATGCACCACAAAGGGCCATTCATCTGGCTGCATGAGGACTCCAGCAGCCTGCGCACAGGTGGGGTGGTAGGCAGTGGGACAGCGGCCATGAGAGCACTGCACGCAGCAGCCCGACGCCTTCTTCATCCTCTTCTTACAGTAGTAACATTTCTGTCAGGGTTCAAAAGACAGTGGCCAGGGTGAAGCAAAGCTCACAAAGTACAGATGGAGCCTTTACATTTCAGTGCAAACATCCTGTTAGACAGCTGGCCCATCACTATCACTATCACTATGCAGATGGCTGGATGTTCCATCAGTTTCATGCAGGCTGCAGCACTATTATAACCAGTGAACCAGTGTTTTTACTTTAATGATTAATTGATTATTAAAATTGTTGCAGATCAGTTTTCTGTTGATCAACTAATGGATTAATCAACTAATCATTTCATTCCAGCTGTTAGTTAGCTCTCTCTCTCATTTCCAAGCTTATTAGCTAATTCATAAAAGTGTGAACTCACCAGTTTAAATCTCTGCAAAGGGATTCCACTTAAATCCACAGGACTTCTCTCAGTGATGCTGACAAAACGCGCCTCCAGCACAGCCACCGCACACAGCACATGTACCCACCTGCAACACACACACACACACACACACACACACACACACACACACACACACACACACACACACACACACACACACACACACACACACACACACACACACACACACACACACACACACACACACACACACACACACACACACACACACACACACACACACACACACACACACACACACACACACACACACACACACACACACACACACACACACACGATTCTGAAAAAAGGACTTTAAAGCCTCTTGTTTTTAATAACTAAATGTTATCAAGTTCAAGGATAACGTATCATTATCAAAAGGCAGATGTTCTAAAATAGTTAAATGTTCTTTTCAGAGGACTCAGGAAAAAAACCTACTTGTTGTTGTTGGCTTTCTGCAAGGCTCCACCCCTCAGTGAACACAAACAGCAGTTCTGCAAGAGAACATGTCATAAATCAACTGTCCAGACAAACATCCTTCATAATTGAGGATAAGGGATAAGGTTATCCAGGTTTCTGCCCAACACATAACCAGGATACATGTGTGCATGTAAATGCACCCATTGTAGCTTGTTAACTTTATTTGCATTAATGTTCAAACCAGTGGATACAGCTACAGTATCTGAAAATTGTAAAAGAGGCAGTGTTTGATTTAAAAATACTAACAATTGTTAATAATGTAACTTTGGTTTTATAAACTCTTGAATGACTACTGAGCTATGCCCATCTCATGGATCAAACCATTGTATACATGATCTATGGCTGTTACATTGTGTTGCACATCTCCAGTGTGCACAATATAACAGTACAGGAACAGTATATCTTTCATGTATAACTCCAGAGGATAACACATCTGCAGTAGTGCTGTCAATCTGCCTCTATAATCCAATTCTAATTTCATTCCTTTTTATTATTATTAATATTTTAATATTATTTTTTAATGCTTAAATTTAGCCTATTAATATTTACTATGCAACTATACATTGTATACACAGACTTATGCATTGCCAAAGCCACTATCAGCATGTGGTTGTTATACGTTCTGTCCACTAGAGGGCATTTCAACATTACCAATAAACAGGTGATAGCTTTCTTGCTAAGTAATAATTAAGCTTAATGAATAACGTTAAACTATGCACTTAACTGAAATGTAAATAAATCCGTCAATATGTGCTTGTTTACATCAATACGTGACGTGTTATTTGGGTCGGGATGCACTGCGAACCCAAATGATAGCATGAGTAGGAGCTCTGTGTCCAAACCTCATAGTGCAGCTGCAGCACTGATCACTCAGACTCACGTCTTTTACTGTGGGCCTGCTTTTTAAAAATGTTTCTGTTTGTTGACGGAAATCCAAAAACTTTCCACACATCACTTCTTAAATGGTCAGGAGTGTTGATCTCTGTGGGAGCATCGCTTTCTGCCATTTCTGATATTGTAACATTAGAGGTTAACATTGAACGTGAGATTGTGATTCAGTCACACTCAGAATATTTTATGGTTCATCAGACATGACAAAAGCATTTTGTTTTCCAATGCGGGTAGGCCGAAGCGAGAAAGAGATTTGCTAACATTAGCCAAAACATAGGCTACACATTGCCAGCACATTGGCAATACATTGGCAATACACATACACTATTTACTATTTTCACATATACTATTTGATTTATATTAGACTCCCAAAATTCGTTCCAGTTACACCAGACTACCAAATGCAGAGTTAACACTGGATGTCTGTTACCAGCAGCATCATGAACAGCAGTAGCTGTTTCATTAACTTGTTGAGGATGTTGGTAATTCAGTCAACAATCCTGTTACAAAGCCAGCCTCTGTCATAAATCTGAGTCTGAGAGGTCTAGTCGAGGTCAAACTGAAACGATCTCTCTTAAACTACACTTCCAACCTCTATGATGAGGTAAGTTTTTACTCAGAATGGTGCAGTTAAATGAAGCAGTTAAGTCACTGTTTGGTCATCTGACTCCATATTGGCAAATTGTACATGTGAGCCTCAGCATTCAAGTAGAGATATCTCAATTCCAAAGTGCTCACTGCAGAATCTCTCTGCACCAATTATCTGACTCATCATCATTCAAGGCAAACCTTCAACGTAAAGAGGCACCAGTACATCACATGTGGTGTTCTCACAATAACATTACATGTAAAGCTTTACCTTCACTACTAAGTGAAAACTAACTAAGTGCACGAGCATACAATGTGAGCTTTACTGCAGAAAAACAATGACAAACCTGTTATTAGTTAGTAGTTGTTCATGTAACTGATTTCATATGTCTTGGGATATTTGATTTGTAGAGTAGTAGAGATGTAGATCAGTAACTGTATAAATACATATTAGAGTCGACAACCATAAATAACTTTGCCACTTAGCTACCAACAAGGCTCAAATTAAACAACACGCCATGTTGAGGAAATCCACTGTGGAGTGTTCACTGACCTCCGTCATGGCGTTGGCCTTGCAGCGTGCACATTTCCACTCCTTGCTCACACTGGCTGGATCTACACCGTAACAGCCTGGAACATACAAACACAAAGACACTGTCTGTGTCCCATATACACACTACACACTCATTCTTAGCAGGTGTTCACAGTGAAAAAGTGACTAAACTTATGCAGACTACAATGCCCTTGATTTTTAAGTGTAAGTATTCTCCCATAATGCTTAGTAATAGTGATAAAAGTAATAGTGGATGGTGGTGAAACAGCATAGAACATAAAAATAACTTGAATTTCCTGTGGTTGTATGTTAAACCTATGTCATCAAATATTGCTTCCTTATTCTACAGAACAGTTCTGTGCTAATGACATGAAGGGATTGACAATTAAGAAAATTACACCAGTATGAGGTTGGCAGGGTTATTGTCAGACCTTGACTACACACATACAGGCTGTGTTACATACTGTATTTTCAACCAGTCTTCTCAGTGCAAGCTAACATTGCTTGGTACAAGCTAGCAGCGGTGGAAAGTAACTACTCAAATACATTTACTTAAGTACAATTCGGAGGTACTTGTACATTACTTGAGTATTTCCATGTGATGCTACTTCATACTTCCACTCCACTACATTTCAGAGGGAAATATTGTACTTTCTACTCCACTACATTTATTTGACAGCTTTAGATTAAGATTTGACACAATGGATAATATAACAAGCTTTTAATATACAACACATTGTTAAAGATGAAACCAGTGGTTTCCAACCTTTTTGGCTTTTGACATCTTATAAAAAGCAGTGTGTAGTTGGCAGGGATGCTGGAAGTCAGAGTTGGGGGTGCTGTGAGAAAGTCTATATAATGATGTCATATTAAATGCTGTGCAACATTCATGATTTTTGCATTAATTTCAATGGCCGACAACATTTTACACCCGTTTTAGAACATTTTACACTACAACAGACAGCAAACTTGAACACCAACATGCTGTATGTCAAAGCAGCAGAGTACCATATTCAGCTATGGACAGCTCACACACACAGAATGCAGGTTTATTCCTAATCAGAAGACGATTTATTGTTGACTGAGCCACAGCCACGCTATAGGGGTAGCAACAGTACAAGGCACTTTAACACACTTTAACACACACTAACACACACACACACTAACACACACACACACTAACACACACACACACTAACACACACACACACTAACACACACACACACTAACACACACACACACACACACACAAACACACACACACACACACACACACTAACACACACACACTAACACACACACACACACACACACACACACACACACACACACACACACACACACACACACACACACACACACACACACACACACACACACACACACACACACACACACACACACACACACACACACACACACACACACACACACACACACAAATTATTTCAATCACATTCATCATACACCCTGTAACCAGTGAGACAGGAAATTGAGACGGGGAGCGAGCTACATAACTAACATAACATAAATAACATAACAGCAGCACCACCACACCAAGGTCAAAACAATGAGCACACAAGCATCTGAAATTTACAGCGGACCCGCACATAACATAAATATTATAACCAAGACCAAAGTGAGGAAACATAATAAAAACACATTTGCCTACCTTAAGCAAAATAAGTTTTTTATTGATTTGTTTAGTAAACTTTTTGCTTTGCAGTTACAGCCCCCCGCCAGTAGGGGTGCTGAAGCCCCCTCAGCACCCCTACTTCCAGCGTCCCTGGTAGTTGGGGTCACATTTCAGATGTCTATGAGTTGTGAACAGCTCCACCAAATAGTGATTTTTCCAATATTTCACAAAAATCAAAGATTAGAGAGAGTCCAAAAACTGAACACAGATTTGTTTTTTCTTCTTTCCTCTCCCATTAATCATCTCACGACCCCTCAGATTTATCTGGTGACCCTTTGGAGCGGCCCAACCCCTAGGTTGGGAACCACTGGCTAAACTAGCTAACTGTATATAAAGCTTAGACTGTAAAAAATATGGACGTAGCCACCGTGACGTCACCCAGGGGTTTCTCAAGAGCAGTTTTGAAGCTCAAAGTGGGCGGATCCGGCCGTCACAATCTTGGCAGTGCCTGACTCCGCCTAACTCCTGGCTAATCCAAAATGGGCAAAGAGGTGGAGCTGAGGCGGGCCGAAAGAAGCCTGGTTGCTGAAATAAGGGGTGAATAATAAAAAAAATTCACCCCTGTACAGTTGTCATAAAAGGGGAATTAGCTATAGAGACCAAAACAGTTTTTGGCACTTCCGCATTGGCTTCATTTTCAGCCCCGGAGGTTGATGCTTGATATAAAGTAGTTGAAACTAGCTCCTCCAGCAGCTACAACAGTAACATGCTGCTTACACATTGATGCTTCAGTATTAATAATCTAATTATGTCATATATAATAATATATCAGTCAGAGGGACCAAACCACTACTTTTACTGCAATACTTTAACTACATCAAGCTGATAATACTTACGTACTTTTACTGAAGTAGGATTTTTCATGCAGGACTTTTACTTGTAATGTATTTTTATATTGCTGTATTGGTACTATTTTGTTGTAAAGGATCTGAGTACTTCTTCCACCACAGGGGACTGGACATATTGGGCCTCATTCACCAATATGTGCATAGAAATGTTCTTACTTTGTGCACATAATAAGCGCACACACAAAATTACGGATTCATGACGTGCGCACTGTCCAATTTTGTTCTTATCACTGTGCATATGTTAGTGAAACAGAATCATTTTAAAATGACAGGCACGTGCCCACTATCAGTAATTAGCATATGACCATGCCCCCATTTCTCTATATAAGGAAAGCTCTGTTGGAGCAGTGCAGCAGGGGAGAGAGCTGTCATTCATTGCAAAGAGGACCGTGATGGTAAAAATGTAGAAAAACTTCACTGCTAGTGAAATGCAAACAATAGTTTCAGAAGTAGAAGCCAGAAAAGGCAGATTTGGCTGTAAACATGTCATTGGCACAACCGTTTGGAGCCCGATTGTGAATCCTGTATACTGCCTGCATACCTGTTGCACCACTACCACGCAGTACGTCTGTAACAAAATGAAAAGTTGGTAAATGTGTAGATCTGTGGAACTGATCTAAATAAAACTCTACTGCTGCACCGGTGTGCATTGTGTTTCGTCCCTGACCACAACAGGCCATGATGTAGTGATGTATCCCTGGGCCACTACTGAACTGTCAGGCTGTGAGAAACACTGAACAGGCTGCTGGTTAACCAGCTGCATACAGTATATCACAGCTAAATCTGATGGGGGAAATTAATCGGTGTCATATTGGGGCACCGGTGGGGTGGCTGTGGCTCAGGAGGTAGAGCGTCGTCTACTAATCGGAAGATTGGCGGTTCGATTCCCGGCTCCTCCAGTCCACATGTCCTTGGGAAGATACTGAACTCCAAATTGCTCCCGATGGCTGTGCCAGCACCCTGCGTGGTAGCTAGCTGCCATCGGTGTGTGAGTGTGTGTGAATGATTAGATTTCCTCTGATGGGCAGGTTGGGACCTTGCATGGTAGCCCCTGTACCCATTCAGCGTATGAATGTGTGTGAATGGGTGAATTGACTCGTAGTGTTAAAAGCGCTTTGAGTAGTCGGATGACTAGAAAGGCGCTATACAAGTACAGTGCATTTACCATTCCATTTACCATATTCCAATATGGAAATTCTGATTTATGAGGTACTGTCATCTAAAAGTGGCAACAGGACAATTTCAATATAATAATAATTTCATTACATTAATGATGATGATTTCTCAATTTCATCTTAGCTATTAATTTTATAATTAGTAAATAAGTTGTGTATTATTAGCAATTTCACACTTTTAAATATTCGCAGAGTAAGAACAGATTCAGGTAAGAACATATTGATGAATCCCGGATTTGTGCTTAAAATGTTCGTACGCACAGTTTAAACACAGATTTATGCGTACGGACTGTTTGTGAATGAGGCCCATTGTGTGTTGTGTGAATGAGGTGTATGTGTGTCTGTGTGTACTGACTGGTGTGGACCCGGACGCTGCACTGAGAGCATGTGATGAGGAGGCTGGTTCCGTCTTCCTCCAGGTGAGGTGTGATAGGCTGCTCCTCACACTCTGAGTCCTCCTCTGTAGTGGTGGTAAAGCACATCTCTGGGATCAGAGGCTTGGTCCGCATCCGCCCGCCAGCTGCCATGACAGGACTGACTGCACTGTTCGCACATTCAGTCTGAGAACACACACACACACACACACACACACACACACACACACACACACACACACACACACACACACACACACACACACACACACACACACACACACACACACGAGGCTTACAACACTGTAGAGATGATCCAGCAGTGACACAAACAAATAATATTCATTTAGGTTTAAGTTCACAGTGTGATAATGCTTAAAGAATACTCACTGCGGGAAATACAACTCTATGGCACATATGTTTAGATATCCTATTCGGAACCAGTTTACAGGACAGTTATGTCTTATGTCTATATGCTGCTCTCCAAGTTTTGAATTATAATTACTATTTGAGTTATTAATTGAGTTTAATTTGCTTGCACTCCACTCATCCAGGGAATTTTCCTCCACAATCTCAGTTGGTACCTCTGGACATAGTGGCTGAGATAGATAGATACAGATGCACTTAAATCCTTATTAGCTGGCTAGAAACATGATAATCCAGATGATGAGTAATCATCATTCTGGATAAGATTCTAGATCTGAAGCACTGTAATTTGATCAGGCACTGTGGCAATTACTGGAGGTGGGCACTTGATACACACAAGTACCATGAGTGTGGGTATTGGGACAGATCCAATCTCAGCTCAAGGTCCACTTGCTTGTTCTGGAGCTTTTAACCATATCACACAGTCCTAATCAGCAGATTGAGTTTTATATTCACATTCAAGATATGTTAAAGAGATGTCACAGATGACAGGAAATGGGGAGGCAAGAATATCCCCATATTTCTATCCATAATCAAAACAAAACTGCATTAAATCCAATTGGCTCATTCAGATCAGCCAAAGCTGAAACAACGTCCAATGTAGCATCACAACTGTATTAAAAAAAAAAAGAAAAAAAAAGAAAAGAGTGTTCAGGGGACCAGGACAGATGGGATGAATATGATAAGCTACAATATAAATGTGAATGAATTCTAGTACCAGTGGGCACCTCAATGTCCAAATGAAGTAACTTGACATTGACAGTTAGCAGCAGATTGATTTGATTGTCAGGCCATGGACAATCTAAATGAGCTGCTTGGAGTTTTGTTTTGAGTTTAGATGGAGATCTATAGATATACATAGACACTTTGCCTGTTGAACTGTTATTTTTGGCATCCCATAAAAATATATTGAAATGTCCTCAATATGTTAAACTTTATATTCTGTTAATTCATGAGCATGATTTTCAACTTGTGTGCAAAAATAAATATACGAGTATGTTTTTTTTCTCATGACACCGCTGTCTGTAGTGCTCCACAGAATGACTGGTGGGTGGAGTGTGCTCTGGTGCTGTGTACCTGCTGGTATGTGTGGAACAGCATGCAGATGGAGCAATATGGAGGTTTAGAGCCCATGCGCTGGTTGTATTCTCTCTCTTTCTTCATGTTTGGAGGTCTGCTCTGCCACAGGTGAGCCAGAGGTTTGGCCCAGCCCTCCCCTTCCAGACCGCCCTCCTCTACTGGGGGGGCTTCCTCTGGGGCCTCTGAGACACAAAAAAAACACACAAGTTAACATACAACTACAGAATGAATGAATGAATGAATGAATGAATGAATGAATAAATAAATAAAGTGACGGGTAATGAAAACTGCCCGTTACATTATTGTAAATACTTTTAACACATCGTCAGCATATATATTTTTATATCTTTACTCTTATGCATACTGCTTTCATGTTCTTTTTAGTAATCCACTTCCTTCACTGATTTAATTAACATGTTACTCTTTCCCCTGGCTTCACTACTGTAAAACATTTTGCAGTCTACTCCTGGAAATACAGCACTGAAAGACAAATGTTGATGTGACAGACCTTCATCACTCATGCCGTCCTTTATGAGTGGGTGGTGGCCTGGCAGCTGTCCCAGATCACTCTCTGGCACTCCATCTCCAGTCAGCTCTTGTGCCCCCTGCTGGACACAAACACCTCCTGTGAGCCTCAGCATCCAGGCTGGACACCAGCTTAAACAGACCATACTGACAAGTATTCTTCACATTACTGCCAACCGTTATTAAAAGTAAACTGCAGGGTTTCAGTCTTCCTTCCAGGCAGCAGTTATGTTCAGTATTCTGTAACTGAACTTGCAGCTGGTAACTAATTCATTACAGTGAATAGTTCATCATCTCTATATTGTATTTCTGCTGTGTCTCCAGGTATCCAGGATTCTTGCTGTTGTTGTGTTTAAGGACATTTGGGTCATTTGCGTTGAACACTGCCAGTTGAGAGACATCCTTTAAATGCATCAAACAACAAATCTACTGTTATCTTTTTCACTGCAAGTGGTTGCTTATTTTTTGTCTTATGCATTTAATAGTTTATCAATGCAATGCTTTCAACTTATGACTATTAGTTCTTGGACATCAGGGCCTGTTTTTAACATGTGTCTTAGAATCACTCCTAGGAGTCATGCTGAAAGTTAACCTAGGACTAAAAACAGTCCTATCTCAGAGAGATATTGTTGAAGCTTCCTACACTGAACTTCAAGGAAGAAGCATTACTCCTGGGAGAGAGTTGCTTTTTATAACACTCTCAGCCACAAAGTAGAAATTATGATGTCATGTCTCTAAATGCAGAAAAGAGCTCTATGTAGGCTTCATTGTTGAGGTAAATATCAGACTATATGTGATTAAGCTATCTTGATTATCAATTCTAAAATAATAAATACCTTAAATCTTATAACGACATTTAACAATACAGCATTTGCATAGTAGACTGTAAGTAAACACTGCCTGTGCATCTCATACAATGTATGTATATATATTAAAATAGTCAATGAAAGTTGATTTTTTTTCCCTTGTTATCTCTATACAATGACGTTTCTTTTAATTGCCTACAATAGCACCATGATTCCTGCATGTCACTTTGCATTGCCCCTAAGTAAATAAGTGAATAAATAAATAAACCCATAGTTTCCATAGTGGTTTGGAATGAATCAATCTATGCATTATCTGAGGAGCTGTATGAGTGATCAAAGTTTGATTTATAACTGCAGTCGTTGTTGTGACAGACCCAAATCATCACTGTTGCACAGCTACATTTTCCCTGTTACTGTGAGGTTGTGAGGACCTCAGGTTTTGCAGAGAGCATACGTGGTTCTGCATCGCTCAAAGAAAAATTAAAATTAAAACAGTCTTTTACTAAGCTCATCTCTCCCCCCATGGAATGTATGCACATATCTGACCTCCATCTCTGGAGCTCTCCTAAATATCAACAGAGATAGAAGTAATTTCCAGAGATAAGGAAGTTAATGAAATGTTTTCAGTCCTAGTCCTAAAAGTAGGTCCAAAAATGCATCAGTCTGAGACACTTGATAAATCCTTGAATGCACCACCAAGCCAAAAACTACATACAGGCAGTGAATTGTTCACTGTGATGGATTCAAGTCTGTGTAGGTTGGTACTTGACCAATCGCTGGACAGTAGGAATCAATCTGAGAACATACATTTTGGAATAGAACAGAGTAGGGCAAAGTTTAGAAAACTTATAGTTAAGTTAGTTATAGTGCAAACAAGTGTGTGTAACATCTGTAACCACTTACTGCTTTGCTGACATGTCTGCTGACTTTCTCTGTCTCGTTGTCACTGCCATCGCTCTTCTTCTCCTCCTTGGGTGGGGCTTCTCCCTCTCCATAGTCTCCTTTGGCGTAGCTGTGGACATGCAAGACATCGGCGGGGCTCAGCGTCCTGTGAAACAGTTTGTGTGCCGGGCTGCAGCTGCTGCCCAGCTCAGGCTCCTCACTGCCACCCACCACCTCAGAGCAAGGAGCCACCACCTGACTTTCAACAGGCTCAGGAGGGCCTGCTGCTGACACGCCATTCTTCTCTTTTTTTGACGGGCTTCGTCTGTTTGACGTTTTCTTAGTGCTGGCTTTGGACTGAGATTTAGACTGCGGCTTGGTGTCCTTCTCCTTCTTAGGCTCTGGCTTGACTTTCACTGTGTCTGAAATAATAAGGCAGTAGTAAATGATTATTTCAGCTACTAATATTACACATCATTCAAAAATATTACTGTGATTGAACGACATTTTCAGCTAAAAAGAAGGCATACAGTAATGATCCAAAGCAAAGCACATTTTTTCAATAGCATAACAACTTAGCACTGTTTCTTGACATTAATTGCAGTGCAAATGCTGCTGTCACATCAGTTACAATATGATCATGTATGATGTGAGATACAGTAGAATTGATGACTGAAATAGCTCCTGATTGATGGTCATATACACTACATCATCATCATTTTTTAAAATTTATTTCTATTGTCATCTTACTAATTTTCTGACCCACACATTCTGCCTCTGGCTGCAGATTTTTGTTGCTGCGTATTCTCTGCAACATCCAGACAACAAACAGACAAACCAAGCCCTTTCTTTCTTTGATCTATTGTTATCATGCTTCACAGTGATTGGCTCAGCTGTTTCAGAGCTATGACACCAGTGATGTGACTGGCTGAGAATCTACAGACACATCACTGGTTCTTGCACCCAAGACCTACCACCCTGTGCTTCTCATTGCACTTGCATGATTAAAAAAGGGCATACATGTCTTAATTTTCAGAGTAAGTTACTCAGAACTGAATTTGCATGTGAGTGGTACTATACATGTTTTAGGGCTATTTGAACATTCTTGTCACTGGCGGAGCTGCAGTCCTGGCTGTGAGGCGCATGAGGACCCGGGGAAAGCACTCCAGAGTGCTTGTGCACCATCAGCAATGTGGATTTTGCATGCCTCTCCCAACCATATTCCTTGCAAATTTGCGTTCCCTCAACAACAAAGTTGACAAACTAAGACTGCAAATCAGGACAGCGTGCTACAGCTGGATGGATTCCAACTCCACAAAGCAGACCGCGACTCAGAGGCAACCAGGAAGACCAGCAGAGGGGGAATATGGTTTTACATCAACGATGGATGGCGCAAACAATGTCATAGTACTGTTAAAATACTGCTCTCCTGACTTAGAATCATTTTTCAAAAATATAAACTGTTTCATTCCCCAACTCGGCGAACAAATTACTACAATGGAAAAACCTTTCCAGACTCCAAGACCAAGCAGCAGATTGATAACAGTGACGCCTCTCTTTCAGACAGGCGCAACAACTTCACACGTTTCGAAGCGTCACACACTACACCAAAGGGGGAGAGCTCAACCTCTCTCACCATCTGACCAGCAGGTAATGATTATTGAGATAGCAGACACGTGAAAGACCTTAACCAGGGTCAACCCACGAAAAGCAGCAGGACCTGACAACATCTCAGTTCGTGTGTGAGGATGCGATATCCTCCACACAGTAGAGAAACTTTCCCTAGCATTCTCACAACATTCTACAGAGGCACAGTTGAGAATGTGCTGACATACTGCATCTCCACGTGGTACTCCAGCTGCAATAACAGTGACACTAAAGCCCTGCGGAGGATAGTCAAGGGAGCTGAGATCATTGGAGACTCCCTACCCTCCCTACCCTGTGCCTTCACAGGGCACTGGACATTGTCAGGGACCCCTCACACCCTCCTTACAAACTCTTCGATCCTCTGCCATCAGGCAAGAGGTTTCAAAGTATCAGAGCAAGAACCACAAGACTGTTAAACAGCTTTCTCCCACAGGCCATCAGGCTGCTGAATAGCTGATTCATCTCAATCTGACTAACTTCACTACTCTACAATTGTTAGAACTATTTTAACTTGTACTCAACAAATTAGGTATGCATGCTCAGGGACTCTGTTGCATAAATGTTAGTTTTCTTGTATATAGTGTTATTTATTTTGCACCTTGATCCCAGAGAAATGCTCTCTCATTCTGGCTTGCACAGAGATAAATGGTAAAATGACATTTTTTTTTTTTTTTTTTTTTATAAATCAGGGCAGCCAAGGAGAGGCATGCTGGGAAGCTGAAGGACAGGTTCTCAGTCAACAGTTCTCAGTTTGGCCTGCAAGAAATCACCAACTACAAAAGGAAACCATAGACAACCATCAGCTGGCTGACAACCTGAAAGATAAGACAAATGCTTAACCTGGACTACCCCCCACCTACACTCACCTCTTCACACCCTGCTCTGACTCCTGTGGCCATGAAGGTTTTTGAAAGACTCATCCTGCCCCACCTTCAATCAATCACTGACCCCCTTATGGACCCCATGCAATTTGCATACCGGACTAACAGGTCTGTGGATGACACAGTCAACTAGACCTACACTTCATCCTCCAGCATGTGGACAGCTCGGGATCCTATGCCAGGATCTTGTTCGTTGACTTCAGCTCTGCATTTACCACGGTTGTGCCAGGGCTGCGCCAGGGTTGTGCCAGGGCCAGCACACCTCCACCCCTCTGACTATCAGCACCAGAGCACCACAGGGCTGCGTGTTCTCCCCTCTCCTCTACTGTCTGTATACAAATGACTGCACCTCCACAAGCTCCTCAAGTTCGCAGATGACACAGCCATCATTGGTTGACGAGTCTGCGTACAGACAGGAAGTGGCACTGCTAACATCCTGGTGCAGCCATAACAGCCTGGAGCTAAACACCCTCAAGACAGTAGAGTTGACAATAGACTTGGCACCACCATCTCCAAGAAGATCAACATAAGCTGCATAACCAAGACAGACCAACAGAGGATGTTCTTCCTGAGGCTGCTGAAGAAGCTCAACCTGCTGCAATGTTGATCCAGTTCTGCGCTGCCATCGTCAACTCCATCCTCACATCACCCATCACTGTTTGGTACAGTGCAGCAACCAAACAGGACATTCAGAGGCTGCAGCACATCATTCGTTCATCATTTTGCACTTGTCACCATTTCCTCGTCCGTAGCACAGTCCGTATTTCCTTTGTACAGTCAATATTTCATTTCAACTTTTATATCCCACTTCAAAACTATTATTATTCCATTCTGTAAATAGATTTTAACTTTTTAATTTTTCATTTACTTTTAATACTACTTTGTTTATTTCATTATTATTATTACCTTATTCTTGTTCTATTTTTATTATTCTATGTTGCATTTGTGGAAGCAAACGCCAAGACACATTCTGTGTATGCTGCATACTTGGCTAATACACAGATTCTGACACAGTATAGTGTACAAATACTTGTGTCAAGCTGAGCCTGGACGTTCAACGAGTGGGTGAATGGTTTTCCACAGCACAGCACAGTAAAAGAGTTTTTTCAGTTTTTGGACTTTGACTTGTTGGAGGCGTGCAGAAAATGCAGTAAAGAGCCTGTCACCTGTAGCTCTTCATCTAACGTTTCACTGTGGTTATTCCTTGGCTGACCAAATAGCACCAAATATATCCACATCTTGTTGTGTGGCCCTTTTTTTAATTGAAGAATTGCACCACTAACTCTGTGACAAACAGACTGCATTTCCTATAACCTCTTCACAATAAAAGCCTCCCACTATTTTGCTGGTGGAAAGCTTTTAATGTTTAGCCGCAGCAGCAGCAAGAAATACTGAGTTTGCATCAACAATAACCTAATGCAGCTCTGATACTGCTGAAAGTGATTAGTAAAACAAGGCTGCTATTTGAAATACAGGCAGGCATGAAGGAGTAAAATAAACTCTAATCACGCATGTGCATGATTACAGCAGGCTGTATAGTACCCGTCTAAAAACAGCCAGTATGTGTTCCTACTTATATGAACTGTGTGGTACCTTTATCTGACTTGACAGGGACTTTAGTTGGGGACTCTATGCGGGTCAGCTTGGCCTTCTTTGGCTCCACCACCTCTGTCTCCTTCACGGTCAGGTCAGGTTTGACGTCTTCAGGGGCTTCGACAGACTGAAGCTGACGCTTTGTCCCAGTCTGAGGCTTTGGGCTGATGGATGGGGGACATTAGTGAAGACATGTCCAACAGGACAAAGGGAAACCAGACCAGTGACAACAAAGCATGAATGCAGTGAGCGAGGGTGTTATTTAATTTGTTCTAATTTATGATTCAAATACCCATTTAACTGCTATGAAAATCATATGTTAATTCTTTAAATTAAGCTTTCATCAAAGAAAATTTTGTATAAATCTCGACCTTCTGTCCTCTTGGACAGGGGTTGTGGGCTCCTCAGATCCAGTTTCAGTGGGACACTCTTTTGAAGGCTCAGTCTTGTCTTCTTTCAGAAACCCAGCAGCCTCTGGTGTGGGCTTGGAGTGGTCGATAGGAGCGTTGTCTTTTCCTGCCTTCCACAGCTTGTAGCGGTCAGGCTGAAACTTGCGTACAAACACATCCATGGAGATCTTCACCATGTCCTGACGGCATGAACACTGAAAGGAAAACAAACATTTTAGTCCTAGTTTGAACCAAAGTAGTCACAGCAGTACAAAACAATGCTTGGGGAACAGTTGCATTCATTATTGGCTTGATAATATTCTCTGAAGTATTTCAGATATTCTGGCTTGTTAGCAGCAGGACAAAAGAATAGCAATGAAATTTTGGTTTTGAGCAAGATATCTTGACAACTAATGACCTGATTTCCTCTGTGTATTTATAGTCCCAAGAGGATGATCTCTAAGAATTTCTGTGGCCTCTGACCTTTCCTCTAGAGCCACCATTAGGTCGAAATTTGCACTTCAACACATGTAAATGTCAAAATGTCATTGGACAAAATTCACTGAGCTCATTCATGGTCTTCAGAGGATGAAGCCTTTCAAATCTGTACACTCAATGGGTTTTCCTCTTGTGCCCCCCACATGTCAAACTGCCAAATTAGCACACAAAATATCTACCCTATAAACTAGACTGCCATGAAATCCAATGTGCTCATTCATGTCCCCCAGATTCTTTTAACCCCATGCCTTTGCCATGATCAGACATTTTTATCCAGCAATTATTAAGGCTTAATGAACAAACTAGTTATTAGTGTGTTCCATTACATGCTGCAGACTGTAATGAACACTGCAGCTTCCACTAGTAGGGCTTTAGACTTTCAGGCTGCCTTTCAGGCTGGTGCAAGCATTGTCAATCAAACTGGTGTGAAGGCAAAGAAGACTTACCACAGGACTGAGTGATAGATATGTGATTTTATTATTAATTTATTTTATTATGCTGATCATGGATGTCAATGAAGTGAAGAGGGGTTTTATAACAGAGGTGTGTTAAGCATGTGTCCAACTTCATATATTTTAAAACTTTTCTTTCCTGTTTCTGCCCATCATTATTGAAAACATACTGTATGAAGTCCATCTGTAGTCTAGACTACTAATGCTCAAAACCAACTACTGTATGTATCTGTGAGCTTTCTCTCCAGAGAAAACCCCCCCAATGTGGGTCTATGTAGCACTGATGATGGAAGATGACATCAACAAAACTGTTGCTGCCTGTCAGTCCATGTGACTCCATGTTCACTCATATCACACATCAGTTTTTCTTTGGTCCAGACTAAGTGAATCAAACCACAGGCATAATAGAGACTTAAGTATTATTTTGGTAATTATTGCTCAGTACTTGCAAGCTAGGTGTGTTAACTTCACTAAATAATATCACATCATGAACCACAATTTTGCAGCAAAGTTGCATCTGGAGCTTTTCCAAGTGATATTTATCAGCTTAATATTAATATATAGTTTAAATGATGCTTTGTGTACCAGTGTTGCCTGTTTGCCGTAATCAATCCACCGCTGGGTGGCAAAGTTGGTGGACTCAGCACAGTTGAAGCCATGGTTAAAACCAGCATGATAGCCAAATGGGAATGTCACAATGAACTGCCCAGCCTCCTGAGTGACCTGAATAATAAAGCAACACACATAATTACATCATTTTCATTATTTTAGTTTTGCAGTTTTATACTACAGTTACAGCAGTTTCTCCATTAAAAGCCAGTTTACAAATGCACTCTAATAGTTCACATGGTGAATTCAGAATGATGTACATTTCCACAGCACTGATTTCATCAGTACAACAGTCATGTCATAGCCACCACTCTGCTGAGAACACTTTTTTAAAACAGAAATACTAGTTCATACTTCACACATAATTATTTTCAATCACTTTGACTTTGTTGTTTATCAATCTGCGTTAAGCTTCTGCCAATAAACTCAACACTTCCTGCATACTTTTCACATGAAATACCTACCAGGAATGGGAAAGATTGTGCCCTCTGAGCGACTCGAGGCCTTTTAATATGTGTTTAATGTGCGCAGGAGATGTTGAATTTCATCGACAACAGCTTAACACCAAATGAAAAGACTGGTGAAGAAACTAATTACTGAGTGACAACAATATTTGTTTTAAAGAGAAGAACCCCAAAGCTGCTGCTCTGTGGTGAGTGGTGAGTATGACATAGCTCTGTGGTTGTACTGAGGGAAAACAGGGAGGCTTCTTCATAAAATATGATCAAATATACTTATTTCCCATAAAACATGGGAAATTAGGAATAAAGGCCTGTTTCTAATATAAACCTGTTTCAAATAAAGGCCTGGGTTGAGGTGAATAAATCATCATCATTATCGATATTTAATCCTTCTGATGATTTTCCTGTTTGTTACAGCCTTTGTTGTAACTTGTTTCTTATTTCTCCACAATGTCATGATGTCAACTTTAAGTAAATGAAAGGTCACCTTCTCAAACGGTATGCCATATTTCTTCAGGATCGAGGGTGAAATCAAAGTCATCTTGTGGCGCAGGAAGGCTTCACAGCTCTGAGCATTCCCTGGGAAGAAACCTGGAAACACATACATCCACATCAATGCAGATAATCCTCTCTGGTTGTCTGTATTTATTAAGATATTTAGAAGTTAATCTAGTAAATGCAATGTGTTAACACTGTGATGGTCTCCGAGGTACTTTCCATGTAGTATAGAGCTTTACTGAGTGTAATTTTGACTTTTGACTTCCTCTTTAAAACCACTATGACAAGCTGAAGTGACTTGTAGCACCCAAAGGTTAAAATTAATGTAACAATAGCATGAATGGTCAATTTCGTATAAGTTTTAGGACAAACATGGAAAGATTTTCTGGTTAAAGAGATGAGTGTGTGTTGTAGACATGTAACACATTAAAATCCATCTATGGAGCTCTATAAGAACCCATCACATACCCTTGGCAAGTCGTTCAAGTCTTTTCCCATGCTCAGGGGGGACAACATACCTGAGGAGCAAGAAAAGTGCAAATATATTAAATAAGATGATAGCTATGATAATGGCAGCAGAGTGAGGGTTGCATTCCAACATTACAATCTTCTTACTTTTAAGTCCCTCTCCACTCAAAAATATGTTTTTCCTCTTGTTCCTACAGTTGGATGTTGGAACTTCACTGTGCAGAATGATGCATGTGCAGTTTCTCTGTGCTCAAAATCTGATTTTAAAGGGCGAGCCTATGAGCATGATTTGTGACATCACAACTAGTTTGGAAGCCAATCCCGGTCCAGTATGCAACTTACACAAGTGTGGTGTGAAAACTTGAAGCCTTCAGTGCACATACACTGAGAAGAAACTTTACAGTGAAATAAGACATCTTGTGTCCAACAGTTCAAGTTTTAAAATGAAAAATATTTGCACATTTGTAGATTCTGGATTTTTAATGAGGGAGATGTGATTTTAAAGATTTTATCATGGTAATTTCTTTTTTCCCCACATTTCAGTCATTGTCATGGAGACAATCGACATGGTTGGAAAAAAGCTGGAAAGTCAATCCTGTTTTTTTTTTTTTTTTTTTATACTACTACTCCCAAGCTTAAAGTTGCAATACACAACATTAATGACATTCAGCCACTAGATGTCACACTATAGCACCGACATCTCAGATCCACTAGGGTCTACGTGACGTAAATTTTGTCATCGTCACTGTGGTCTCCGCAGCTGTCCGTGTATGTGTCCGCTTGGGAATATAATTTATACTTTACTCCGTGATATCGCTACATAGCAAATTGTTTTCTGACAACTAATACGGCTAAATAACATTTATTGCAACTTTAAGAATGAACTTTGATGCTAGTTTTATGCAAATAAATGTTCTGTGTATCTGAGTACACCAGACTTTTAACAGCTTGTTGTATTTCTGTGAAACTACAACAAAAGATGATTTACATTGCAGTATTTTTTCACTAAAACCAGAGTATTTGAATGATGCTATACATCAACAAGCAAATTTGCAATGCTGTGTTTCAGTTTTATTCTGCTCTAGTGGTTTACAGCCAAGGTAGGCCACCTTAGCTATAAACAGTAGTGGAAGAAGTATTCCTTTACTTCAGTAAAAGCAGAAATATCACACTACAGAAATACTCCATTACAAACAATAAAAGTCCTGAATTCAAAATGTTACTTCAGTAAAAGTAAAGAAGTATTATCACTTTTTTATTATGTTTCTACATTTAGGTCATTGGTAATATAACTTTTAAAACATAACACTGCTAATGCAATGCAGCAGTGACACACTGAAAAGCAGTGTGTGACACTGTGACATGTGTGCAGGTCTGTTAGTGACTGTACCAGGACTTCGGCTCTCCAAAGTGAAGGTAGTTGATGCTGTACAGATCCATGTCCTCAGTGTGCCATGCGAAGGCACTCTTCCACATCCCAAAGTAGAGGTATGGTGTGTTGACTCCTTTGATCTTAATCCCGCTCTCGTTCTCCACAGTATCCAGAATGGTGTTGAGATGGCCGATGTTCCACTCAGTCACATCCTGTGAAGAAGGAATTCAACAGAGACTAGAGGTTGCAATGACACTGATGTAAAAATGCTACATGTGACAACCTTAACTGACCCGGAAAAGAAAGTACTAGAAATGGTTCGTGTGTGAGTTTTAACACAATGAACAGATGTAAGTTCCAGGTGGTGGCATTATCCAGCCTATTACCACTCACTGGATCATAGAGGGTTCCACTGACATCAGCCCCATAAAGGGGAGGGTTGAAGGTCAGGTTCTTCCAGAACTTCCTCTCCAGCTCCTCAAAATCCACATATCGGGGATTACAGAACCTGCCATGAGAAATGGTTTTGGGATATTCAGTGAAAACCATTTGAAGTCCTATGAAAGAGCTTGTTTAGTAATCACAGTGAAGGGCTTATAGAAATCACATATCAATTTGACTACATAAACTGACTTGTCCATGTTGGAGGTCTTGCGGAACTCATGGACGGTCATTGGCTTCTTCTGGATGTTGTACTGTGTGAAGAGGCCTGACTGGCCGGTCACCACCTGTTGAATGGGAGCAGGAATCACCAGGTCATCTATATCATCGTATGTCCGTCTGGGTTTCCAGCCTTTAGGTGGAATAACCTGCAAGAGAAGAACAGAACAGAAACAGAGGGACGTTGAGATTTCTCAGGTTCTGTGTAGATTAATACACAGTTTCTCACAAAACGATATATAAACGGTTATATAACACTACTTACTTTTGCCATTCCAGCTTTGTGTGCTCCTTGTGACTCCATATAGGCAATGTATCGGCTGAAGTCCTTGAACTCCTCTTTGGACGGGGTGAACGTCATTATCCTCGAGCCCACACTTTGGGCTGACGTGTCTGTTGTCATCTTGGGACCGTTACTATGACCTTGACTCTGATTAGTAGAAAAACATGGAAATGACCATGAAAACATCAAGCTTACATACAGTATATGGTTGCAACTAACAAAACAATTCTTTAATTTTTTTCTATATTAATTAATTAATGACCATTTAGTCCAAAACCCAAAGACATTTAGTTTACTATCATATATGGAAAGCGTCAAATAGTCATATTTCATTATGTTTGGCATTTTTTCCTTGAAAAAATATTAAAATTTAATGGATTACCAAAATAGTTGCTAATCAACTAATCAATTAATGTAGTAATACTTGCAGCTCTAAATACACGTGTTTGACTGTGTCTGGTGCACTTTAAAGCAGTTTCTTACACTCTTTTCAGCCTCTAACCCAATCTGCCCCAATTCTCTGTGTTTATACCACTTATAGTTACTGAAATAGTACTAAATATCATAGCCTTAAAGCTATTATTCTACTGGTGTGATGTGTGTGAGTGTGTGTGTATATATATATATATATATATATATATATATATATATATATATATATATATATATATATATATATATATATATATATAAACACATAAGTGAAGCTTTGATTCTCTACCTCTAGATCAAAAGCCACTGTCCTTTGATGTGTCAAACCTAGCCTAGATTAACAAGCAGACTCCAGAGACCCAATTTCACATTTGTGAAACATTCATTCTCTTTGTAAATATATATATATATATATATATATATATATATATGTTTTTTCCTCCACCTAGACCACATTAGAGCTACGTCAAAAACCACTATACTGTACTTACGCTTAACAGACCTGAACTTTATTAACACGGAGACTATTTATAACCCAGTTTCAGCTTTGAGAGACCTTTATTCTATTTGTGAAAACAGAAAATCATAAGATAGTTATAAGAACTTTCCCCTTAGCTCTCGATTCGGACGCTAACTTCAGCGTTGTGTTTCAAGCACAACTTCTCTACCTCAAAAAACTGAGGTCAGTCCTTTTTTGCATCCACCAAAGTTTCCCCCGTAGGCTACGGAGCTATAACATAAATGCTATAATCTTACTTATCTCGGAAACCTCCAATGTGACTAACGCTATGTTAGTTATGTGATGTGCTTTATAAGGATCTTTTCGCGTGCAGTTAACCAACCGAGCTGATGCTCAACTTTGAGATAACAGTCAACATCCTTCATACTCTGACTTTACGGACTTTACCAGTAAAACCCTTAAGACTTGGGGGTCCGCCCACTGATAACTGTGAATGGATACATTCCCGATTGATTCTGGTCCTCAGTCTTTGATTGGGTGAAAACCACGTCTGTTAAAAACTGTGGCCCACTGACAGCGCTGCTCCTCGGAAAAATATTGAGCTAGTCCACTAGCTAACATGCTAACTGCAAGATAGCTTGTTCTGCATCTCACGAATTAAAAGTGTAGTCAACAAAAAAACAAACCGTAGCTATATTACGACGTAAACAGCAAGTGACCTACATTTACACACAATGCGAGTCGCAGTGTCAAACCGGAGAACTGTTGAGTGAAAGCAGAAGCGGACTGAGGTCTGACAGCTGCCCCGCTCTCAGCTAGCATACTAGCAAACACGGCTTGTTGCTGACCGTCAGTTTCTTTACTTGTACTTTAATACAAACGACCTCATTCTAAAGTTTCTAACATTGACTTACACACGTTGAAATGTAGACGAGTTGTTTTTTTTCTCAGGTCACAGGTAGTAGAGTAGAAATACAGACATCATCAGTCCGGGTAGAAAAGACAGTCCTCCATTATTCCAGTGACGCATGCTCAGTGTGTGTTTGTTTACATGTAGCTGAGGGGGAGGGGTTTCCGTAGTCTCCCAGCCAATCACAACGCCCTCTTTCCGAGGCCATGCCTCAGAGGTGTTTTAATTGCAGAGAGGTCAGCTGATAAGTGATGCTGGATCAGTGCATCCCAGCTTGTCAGAGATCAAAAAGCACTCTTGGGGAGAAATTCTGATATGTAATTTTGTATATAAAGTTCCATAGTCAAATTATACATGTATGTACGAGTAATATATGCATAGTAATTTAAATCAGTATGCAGATCTGCAGTTGTTAAGTCAGATTTTAATTATTAATCTATTTTCCAAGTATGGACTGCATGAAAAAGATTAACCTACTGATGATCACTGTGTGGAACAAAGCAAATGAAGACAGCCACTGCAGAGACATGCAAGCATGGACTGTCATCAGTGCACAGCTGACTATTAGCTTTAAGAAATCAAACATACTCCCTACCAAAAAGCCATTGTTGGTGTGATTACTCCTTATTTTACAGTGGGCCTGCTGTAAGAAGTATATACACAGAGTGGTGAAAAGTGAAAGGAAAAACCTGCATAAATGAGTGGAGAGACAAGGTCTCACTGAATGATGTAATAAGGATGAAAATGATGATGTACCAGGGAAAAACTAAACTCGAAACAGTCTAAAAATCTCAGGATAAGTATAAAGGGTATAAAAAAGGTATAAAAGCTCAACAAGAGTATTATTTATGTTTAGAATCTCAGTTCCGTTATTAAGGATACGATACCGCTCCAACCCCTAGATCACTGTTTTAGGGGAAGAAGTCTGTGAAAAGTATTCCATTCCAGGAGCATGTTACAGGTAGTTATACTTTGATTTCTCAGTGCACACTTTTGCATGTGAATTAAAGTTAACCATACCTGATTAAAAACTAATAGAAAAAGCGAAAATATCATACAGCACTAGTGGTGGAATGACACTGTGTACATTTACTCAAGCACTGTACTTAAGGACAATTTTGAGGTACATTTACTGCCACTTTATACTTTTACTGCAATACATTTAGAAGGAAATATTGTACTTTTTTACTTGACTACATTTATCTGACATCATTAAGATTTCACTAAAGAAAACCATTTGACTCTAATGAAGACACAGTAGTGTTGAAACGTTAATCTGTTTGCACAGTTAAAGGCTGTCAATTAATCGGTGTGCAATACTAAATACTAAACAATACTAAAGTGGCTCTAATGTTGGTGTACATTATGTGTGGTGATGCCCAAAATGATTGATATTGAATAACATCACTGCCTTCAAAGCTCATGACATAATGTATAAAGACTAATTTTAGAATTCATAAATGTAATTGCCTGATGAATGCACTGATGACGAACATTCATTCATGAAACTTTCTTTATAAATGTTGCACAATACTTAACAGGCAACAGAAGAGAGTGAAGTAAAAGAGAGGGAGAAAAAAGGGAAGGGAGAGAGGAGTCTGTATTATGCATTATTTTTACCTTCTGCTCAGCACAGAGCAGCACACAGGGCTGCAGGTCCACCAAGCTCCTCACAACACATTTTCATCGAGCTAAGAAGTGAAATAAATCCACTGCTTCTATATTAAAAACCCAATTATTCAACTTTATTAACATCAAGGTTTTCAAGACATTTTTCTCTGCTTTTATTAACAAATAGAAAACAGATCATGTATACAACAGATAGAACCCCTACAGCATGACTCCATGAAATGAATCGTTTACATCAGCCACCTAACCCAAAACCACTACACCTTCTCACCTTGTCCAGTGAAAACCACAGATCCACCACTTCACATTAGTTAGAAGTCTGTCTGTCTGCAACACAGTGATAAAGTAGTTGAGCTGTAATATATCATCATTGGGGTTCCAGTGTATCTGCTTGTATATCCTGTCTATGGAAAGCCATGTATTTGCAAATAGAAAGGTGCAGTTCATAAGATGAGCAGGAGATTCAGAATGCGTGGGGATCATTTAGTCACTTCCTTGTATGATGTCAGAGCCACGTTGGCTGCAGTTTACTGTATGTGGTTCATGATGGAATGCAGCACTGTCCATAGTCAGTTTACTTGACCACAACTGGGCTGCAGCTGGGCTACTTTTGTATCAACACAATGACCAGAAATTTTGTGAAATGAGTATTAACATCAAAAACCTGATTCCAAGTCAGAAGAAGTTGAGCACAGCATTTTCAGTTCAAGTGGAGCTAACATTAAGTAACAACCAAACCCCTGACCTTAACATCTGGTTGGCTGACTCAGGGTGAGTGAGAAAATACTTTTTTGTGATTTGGGTGAACAGACTCCTCAAGGAACTTAAAGACATATGTTCTGATTTTTCTATAGCATCAAATGGTGCCCGCAAATCCCTAAATGTCCACCCAGCTCCCTCTTACTGTTTTGAAACTCAGCTGTGAACTGTGTTGGGTTTAAAAACATCAACAGTGAGCAGGCCAGACTATCCATCACATCTTTATTCTATGGTAGCCTATATTTCTTTTATTGTCAACAAATCCCATGAAAAGACCAAACCAGTTATGAATTGATTTACTAACAAGTATTGTGTGTGTATCAAAGCCTGATATATCTTATTCCTCTGTGCCATAGAACACTGTTGTTGTCCAAAAACTAATAAAAGCACATCAATGAGTCACACTGTTGCACTGGCTGACATGTTCATTCATTACCATGAACACACACACTGTAGTTTATATTGACTCAATCCCACACACACCATCCTGCTACCAGAAATACTGACTAGAGCACCAAATGTGGATTCATCCGCCGCTGAAAATAGTCATCAACCTGTTTCAGTAATGGTTGATAAAAACTACAGTGACCAACAGTTTTAGGAAATTACTGAGCATTTAAAAAAAGGAAAGTATATATTTGTGAGGCATTTTAAAAGATTCATGTCTTCAGTAGAAAACAAGAGCCACAAGAGCTGAGAGTCACAGACACAGTAGAGAAGTTTGGTAGTATTGACAGACTGACTTACACATTGATGGCTTTGGTCTTTTATGATATTTGATGACAATAAAAAAAATGTATAATAAACCCGACCTAATTTGTTCAGCACTGAGCATTGGTCTAATACTCTCAGTGGAATACTGGTGTCAAAATAGATTTATTTTCTTTTTTCATGTACAGAACATGTGATTTGATGTTGTCGCACTTATTTCACAAGATTTCTCAAGAACAGGCTATCTGTGTTTAGTCTACCTGAGTCCACTTTAAGAAGGGATGTGAAAACTATGGTGCAGCTCTTGCAGGACACACAACCTTTCTTTTTTTGTTGAAAGTCTCCAGATTTCTGAGGGCTTTGAGAAAATTAATCAACAGTTATGAACAAGAAACTCTGTACATGGTAGCAGTTGTTCGGTTGTGAATTGTCTTTGTACGTTTATAGCCATAGGTTTACAGTTCACACATTTGATGTGTTTATTTGATCTGTTTGGTAGATGTCATCATCATTCTGCTAGATGTCAAGACACAAAGCCAAAACCCACATTTCCCCCTAAATAAGACCAACTGAATAATGGTAACATTAAAATATCATATCTATGGTACAAAATAAAATTATTAGCAGCTGTGAGTAGACGCTCTCCAGTATTAATAACTCGGAGCATGTTGAAAATACATGTCCTTTGTGCTAATAAAAAAGATAAGCAAATAAAAAAACCCATTAAGACATAAAATAAACTATGTAAGTGATTACAAAATAAACTCTAAATATTCATAACAACATAGTAATGGTGAATATAAATGAAAAAAGCAGAAAATAGTTTTTGCTATTAGGGGGAGGCAGAAATTGGGGAGTGATGGGAGTATTCAGTCAAGAATCAGAATGAGGCATGACTACGAGTCTTTGAGGGTTGGTTTTTGGGAGGTTATGGTGTCTGTGGCAGAGTCATGGCACCGGTCCAGGAGGACGCTCTCTGGTCCCCTCTCCTCCTTCCCCTTGTCCCTCCGTTTCCTCCTGTGGTCACCTCCTCATCAGTCCTCCTCGTAGCCTCCTCATCAGGTCGTAGGGACTGATGGAGCTGAGTGGATATGGCTCAGAGGAGACACCAAACTCTTCTGAGGGTGTCTTCTGGGCTGGGTTATGTTGCATAGTGATCAAAGCTTCCCAGGTACTCCAGAGCAGCCCGGTAGCACAGTTGGTACTGGTCCTGGTGATAAAAAACATTGTGACTCTAGTCAATCTGGAAGCAGTCGGCCAGAATCACAGCAGTTATAAATAAAGAATGAACAGCATTGAGATATTTCAGGGCTAATGCTTTTGCAGGGTTATAGCAGCTGATGATGTAAAAAATGTTGCATACTATTATAAGCCACTGTAAGAAAACAGTGGTATAATGTAGTTTACTTATAGTATATATATAGTACTGTACTTGAGCACAATTTTGAGTATTTCTACTTTATACTTCTATTCCACTACATTCATCTGGTTACTTTGCCGATCAAGATTCTACATACAAAACATATGATCATATTATAAAATATGATACATTACTATAGACGAAACTACCCAACATTATGTAAAGTAGTTGAATGAGCTCCACCTCGACCAGGTACAACATTATAATGCTGCTTATACAGTAATACTAGTGATAACAGTCTGCTGCATAATTAGTATTTTCATTTTTAACATTTAATGATATTTTGCCTACAAACTTACAAGTAACATCTTATATTCAGGACCTCTAAATGTAATGGAGTAAATTACTTTGTGGTATCACTATTTTTACTTAACAGCAGGATCTGATTACTTCAGATTGAATACAAAATTTACTCAAATGTCACTCTAAATGAATTCAAAATGAACTCCTAATGTAATCTACAATATTCAGACTATCATAGTAATTGTCATCCAATTTACAAATACTACAAAAAATGGGAAAGTCTTATTATGTACAGAATGTAAAGGCTTCCTTAATTAGGAAAACAAACCCTAGTGTTTTACATGGTGATTTAAGTCATTCTGATTGGGATGATTACTTAACATACAGCATTCACTGCACATAAATGCTATTACCAAATGCTAAATGCTATTACAAATATACCATAATGGTACATTTCAGTGCAATCATATTGACATTCTGTGTATCTGTTGTTTTGTCTTTAATTTTCTGTCTATACTGGAAGTGTGTCGTGTAGTATGACTTTTTCTGCTTGTAATCACCTTGTACCTGCATTTGATTGAATATGTGAGCAGATTGACAACAGAACATACAGTGTGAAGGACTGACATAATGAGAGACTTTATTCTACAACAGTCTGACAAACATCTAGCTCTATTTACACAGCAGCACTAATTAGATCAGTTCTCTCACACAGCTCCGTAATCAGCTGCTCATTACTGTTATAATGTGTTGACTGCTCACAATGTGTTGGTATTTGTGTTTGATCATGTGTTTATAACAATATGATTTCATAGCAGAAGTTATCTGAGTGTGGCTGTTTAAAACATGAAGACTCATCAATGTGTAACAAGCTGACTATTCTATATTATGGTACTGATGAAATATATATTATATATGACATATTTAGGTTAAAAGTTTGAATTCATGTTGATAAATCAGATTCCAGACCAACAAAGCAATGTTTTAGTGATCATTAGTAAAGAATGTAAATAATGTTAATAACGTCATAACCTGCATCATCTGACTGATCAGTTCAGCATTAAAGCTCTTCAAATGTTTCACCACAGAAACATGGAGCTGCTGCAACACAAAGTGAGCTAGCTGAGCTAATTGCAAGCTGGTTGTAAGCGTGTTAGCGCTGAATGTAACTTTGCTCTGAAGATGGTCTTCAGATCTGATATGCGGTGGTTAGGGTTAGGGTTAGGGTTAGGGTTAGGGTCAGGCTGTGTGACTCCCTCAAAATGTGGACGGGTGTTCCCAATTTTGAGAAATGTATAGCAGGCTGTGTGAACCCATCAGGACTGACACTTTTGAGTATTTACTATCGCAAGCAATAGCAACTGAAAGTTGAGAGACAAAACAGGAAATGAACCAAACAATGGGAGGCTAAGGTCAATATTGTAAATCGAAAAATAACTTCTAATAATCAGATGTTATCTGGTTGATTAGGTTAAATAATTGGCACTGAGATCCCAGTACTCCTTCATCATGTTCCTCATGCAGTCCAGCAGCAGAGTATCATACCTCTGTCTGCACCATGGCCGGCCTCTGAGTTCGGAGCGTCTTGACGGTCTGGAAGAGGTCGACCACCCCCTCATACCTCATCCTCTCCAGGACGATGCTCAGGGTGATGAACACACCAGTTCGCCCAACACCAGCACTGGTGGACACACATTATTAGACTCTCATTTCAAATCACCAGGGGCCTCATTTATAACAGCTGTGTACGCTCAAAATGGGGCTTGAAAGGCATACACCACTTCCCACGAAAAAGTTGTGATTTATAAAAACCAACTTATGTACAAACATTTTGAAGACAGGGGAAATTGGTGATGCAGATGGTGAGGTGGTGAATTGAAGCCGGATTGTATAATGATTCCTCTCACACATTTAATTTCACTTCATAGCAAACATTAATTACAGATCCACTTTATCATAAACATTCAAGCCAGCAGTGGTACATGTGTTTGTGTGTAGTGAGCCATAACTATTCCATGAGCATCTTTCAATTTTAAAAGATACAGGCGAACTCAAATCTTAACCGATTTAAGCATTTCTTATTTTTATTTGTTATTGAAACACTAACTGCAATACTCTCTCTCACCATCACATTCCCAACCCCCAGAGCACAGAGGAGAGGACTGGACTGTATGCTGCTCACACTCATAGTCAGTTGTGGAGCAGCACAGCAGCTGAAATGCCAGGATGATGTCAGGATGTGGCAGGTTGCAGGATTCTGGAAAGTCTCGTATGCCTTTTCTGTGATATTAGGCATGAATATACTGATTCCTTTTCACTTCAATTACGTTAACTAATAATCTTCTAATACTGTGCATATATCACCAAGTAGAGCTTTGTTGTCTTTGTGCCCCCACCAGTCCATACCCTGACAGTATGCAGCAATGTGCTTCTTGCCACATCTTCACTTTGTTCACATTAACAGCAGCTGCAGCCATCGGCCTGTCACACTTTCTTTTGTCTCCTGCTTTTGCATCGACTATTTATGGAAAATTGTGGGAGTGAAAGGGGTGGGATATGAGGTTTGTCCACATGCACACATTTTCAAGTTGATTGTAATTTATAAAGGGAAAAATATGCGCATTCGTACACACAGTTTTATAAATCTGATTATTTTTTGGTGCATGCCATTTTTGGCCTTTGTGCACACGTGCACTTGATCCTATGCACTGTTTTATAAATGAGGCCCCTGGTTCATCACACACATACACATCTGAAGGACAAATCTGGCCAACATGCCAGAAAACAGGAACATGACAGCCTGACACATGTTAGGATATAATCAGATCTGTAGAAAATCTCCCAAGGATCTTAACAAGCGAACTCAGATTTCTGTAAGTATATTTGTCCATTATTTCAAACACTATTCTGATTATTCTGTTGAAATGAAGTTAGGAGACGTAGATTGCTGGAAATCCTTTTGCAAGAGAACTGCAGTGCTGTTTAAAAGAGTGAGCATGTAATCTGCACCAACCACAGGATAGACCTCAAACACCAGGGATTATGGGAGTAAGGAGACGGCTGTTGAAACCTAATAGTCAGCAGTTCCTTGTGCCTGGTGAGCCTGGCAAACAGAAGCCCCTGTAGATGATAATCCAAACCAATACTATAGTCTAATAATAAATTAGACTTTGTGAAACTGATGATTCAGTTGTTGTTGACTTGTATTGTAAGGTGCTTATTTTTCTTTCAAATATATGTATTTATATGAAATATTTAAACATATCAGACATACAAATATTTCTTTAAACACCCCTTATCTATACAACAATAGCAACAACAGTTAATTGGTATATTAATCAAGTTGGAAAATACAGTAATAAATAAATATAATTAATACATAATATAATTGTTTTGGTCCTCCATACATTAATGAATAGGACAAAATGTTGAAAAGACCCTTCAGTATAATGCAATCCAATACCAGCACCGCCACTGCAATACTGATCATAGAGTTGAATAAACTCCTCTTTAAAACAGACCCAACAACAATTTAAAGTTATCATTTTACAATGATAATGCAGGACCTTTACCTGAGTGTTGGATTAGAATGGATTGCACATGTACAGGCATTTCTGTGTTTCTGGTCACTCACGTGATCTTCATATGGCATTTTACAATGAAGAACACAGATAAGCCTGCTATGCATTGATAAAATTAAAGGGACTGAATCATGACACAGTGACTCCTCCTTCCCTGAAAATCTCTAACCTGGCAGGATGAAAGCTTTAAATCTTTGCCTAAAAAACATGTGTGCGTGCGCACACACACACACACACACACACAGTTACCTGCAGTGCACAGTGATTGGTCCATCTTGTCCAAATTGCTCCTTAGTTTTATGGACTTGGCCGATGAAGTCGATGAATCCCTCTCCAGTTTTTGGCACTCCTTGCTCTGGCCAGTCGGTGAACTGGAACTGCCTGATGGTCCTCGACTGACCGTCCTGCGGGACACACGGTCACATGGAGACACATACTGTAAGTACCTCACACACAAATCCACAGCCCACTCCTGTTAGATGTAGCACAGACAAGCATCGCAAGGAGTACGGTACTACTGTAATTACTATTACTTGTTCCTGTCTGGGCATCAGTGGTCCAACTTCAGGGGTCATCATTTCCATAACAGAGTCTTGTGAGTTTTCCCTTTCCCTATTCTTTTTTTTTTTTTTGGAAAATAGTCACATATATATGAATACAGTAGGCAACATTTCCCATCATTATCTCTCTTTTCAATTAAAAGAAATGCAAATGCTCAAACTCAAATGGAAAGAAAAGAAAAATAATGTTGCATACATGTATTCATATTTACCTGTGTTGTTTCTTACTACCTTTAACTTATAAAGAAATAACTTTGTACTTAAGGAACTGAAGGGAGCTAGTAGAACTCATCTCATTTACTTAAAATCTGCATCCTTATAAATGCCTTTTTACTTGCAAATATTATAGTGTTACATGTATTTATTTTCTCTTACAAAACAGACTGGTTCTTTCACTTTTTGCCAATATTTCTCTCAGAATTTTATATCTTATATCAATATCTTGTGCTCCATGAGAACTGCAACATGAAGTATCATTCTTTTGGTATGTGTTGGGGTTACACAGAAAAACTTTTAAAAGCTTGTTTTAATTTTTACCATTATTCCAATTTTAAGGTGCAAATGAGATGGTTGATTTTTGAAAGATTACTAAAAGATGCAAAACTGCATTTTTTCCCTTCAACGCCTCTGCTGTTCTTGTGCTGTTCTGTGGTAGACTTTAGACAGTCTCTAGTTGGCTAACAGACTGTAGACTGTATTTTCATGAACCAATGGCTCTTGTTGCAAAGCCCCAAAGCGCATGATAAACGCACATAGTGGTTTTGGTGTAAATTTGTGCAGTGAGGCATACTGTACATCATCAATAGATGTAGCAGACCTGGTCTCAGTCATGACCAGTCAAATTACCTCTTCTTCTTTCCAAGCAGTCAACTCTGTGGCCTGTGTGGGCAGTGCACATTCCAAACCCTGTACTGTAGGTGCAGTGAAATTCAAAGTCATCAAAATACTGAACAGGCACAGAAAAAGAAACCTCTGCATGCGATGAAAAAGCCACTCTGCCAGCGCAAACACACTCTGTTACAGAAATAGAGCCCTAAGTGGCCCTGATGTCCTTTTCAATTAAAACGAGCTGAGCTGTGGCCATCTTCCTGCTGCTACCTCACGCAACAAAAGCAAAGCTTCACTGAGGAGGACCTACCCTGGCGTCTGTCACTTTGAACTCTCTCAGGATGTACTGGGGCATGTTGTACTCAGCCATGGGGTCCACAACAAAGTACTGGTAGCGTGCAGAGCGCTCGGCAGGCCAGTACTGATGGCACTTTTCCTAAAGAATGGACATAAGACATGTATCACAATGTGTGGTGCATATAATCAAGACATCTTAATATCTTTAATATTTTCTCAGGGATTACATTTTGAGACTACTAAGAAACCACTATACGTTAAAGTGGGTAATCATGTCATGTGCAAATTGGCAGTTACTTAAGGGACACATGGTCCCTCTGTGTTTAGTAAACCCCCACCTCTCTTTTAGGTATAGTATTGACACATTTAAAGTATATTGAACTAATATTTCTATAATAACATGTATATCAATAGTTGTCAAAAAGATATTGGGTGATATTTAAGTTCATGCAAAGTGCATGCTAAAAACATGAACAAAAACAAAATCATTAGTACAAAAAATTTAGCATCATTAACATACAATTTAATGAAACATAGCACACTCAAGTGCATTTAGTATAGTCAAATATATGTTAAGTGGTATTAATTATATATTCTCTCTACATTAACTATCAAGTATTAAAATATCAGTATCAGAAATAGCACATTTCATATACATTAATTGTGAGTTAACCACTAAACTAAAAATAAGTAGAATTTAATATTGTTTTAGCAAAGACCCTTTTAAATGACTTTAATGAATTTAATGAACTGTAGACACATTTCACATCCCCTCAAACATAAAATGATAATGCTTAATCATGGTACAAAGAAAGTGAAAGTCTAATTATCTTAAAATGCATACAATATTTCCATATTTCTGATATCTCTATCCTGAATTAACACATTTACTTTTTATTAGAAATATGATGCATTTAAAACCAGAATATCAAATATGATCTAAAGCCCTACAGTTTGATGTAATATAATATGACATAACATGAGGTGTGATGTGTTACCCGTCCCATCTCGCGGAGTTTGGTGAGCATGACTACGATGGTGGAGTTGTGTTCCCACAACATTCTCCAGAAGTCCTCTGTGGTCTCAGCTAATGGGCCCTGGGTGGCCATGTACGCTTTCTGCTGCCTGCAAATTGGAACAGAGACATGGTTGTGTTTACTCCTCAGGGTCCTGGCAGCAGCACTGTAATTTAGTTTCCTTTTCAACTTTCCTCCTCTTCAGCCCTAGTTGTAGTTCTGGTGCAGAATTTCATTTTCTTGTAATAAAAATATATGTGATGGCAGATAAATAATGATGCTGTGGTAAATAACAGGTGGGTGAATGATGACATACATTCATATTTATGTCATCATAAATGGCCATCAAAAAGCTTTAACATGCTGTTGTTTAGTTTGTTTTGTCTAGGTTGTGATTGGATTAGTTTTGTTTGTGGATATGCATGGCTGGATGAACCTGCAGGGGGGCCCAAGGCAAAATGAGCCGAGGGCCCCTATTGTGCTCCTCTCATCCCACACTTTGTCAGTGTTACCATTGATTTGACTAACCAAACATGCAGAGTCATCATAAAAGAAGACTTTAATTTATATTCATATCAAGGTAAGTGTAAATTCTTTTTACCAGGGGAAACCACCCAAATGCAAAGTAACCCAAATTATCACAAGCATTTACATGCACAATCAAAGAAAACAATCAAAGAAAACCATCCAATCTGGGAACACTGTTCTCTATGCACTAGTGCACACAAGTACCCATCAATACAATGAATGCAGTTAAAAACATATGGCATCTTAATTATGTTTTACAGAAAACACTCACTGTGGCTCAAATTGCAGCAGTACACTTCCTCTAGAATAACATGGCACCTTTGCTGCTGTTTTGCAAATGTGTGAACATGTGCCATTTAAACACAATATAAACCAAAATAATGTATTAAAACTAGATTTTTACACAGCTATATTTGCCTACTTAATAAATGCATTTATTACATACGTAATTTTTCTGTTTGCCACTGTCTTTTATTAAATTTGTCTCTTTGTCTATTTGCACTGTAATTTTTTTCTCCTGTTTATTCTGTACAAATAAAATACAAAACACAAATAAACTAGCTGTGCCTTCTACAAGAAAGCTCCCTCAAATAACATAGGAGCATCTTATGGTCCTTATCATGTCAATTGATCATGTTCTTAAGTGGTGCATATTCCCAAACAAATCTGGAATTAAGAAAAATATTTTAAAAAACTGACATCCTTGGGGTGGTTTCCCACTTTGCCTGGCTTTGCCCATTTTTTTGCATACATAAATTGAAAATCACAATAAAATTTTAGAATAGCATGCTTTGAATTACTGTCATACATATTTACAGTATGTTAACCTGCAATAAAATTGCAAAAATAGAACTCAGTTTATTCTGTTTAGTTAGATTTACCCACATCCCTTTATAGCTTCTAGTTCCAGGCAATGACATCCCACAACTGTTGAGTGAACCTCGCAGGTGTTAAATATTTCATTTTAAACACCCCCTTAAAGTAAATTTGGTGAGTCAGCTGTTGTTAATATGTGCACTGATATTTAAATGGTTTTGCCTGAACGCAGAACCTTTTTAACAGCACTGTTAAAATGACAGATGCCATCCCAGCTGCTCAGCCAGGCTCTGGGCAATCCACTGAAGTAGTTACAGGACATGGCCACTAGGGGGCAGTATTGAAGCATGCCGCAGAGGGCTTAGGTATTTCTTACCAGCATGAGTGCACCTGTGTGCACGAGTGCCAGTGCAGCACACACATACACACGCATTATTTATGTTATCTGTACACATCAATGCTCTATCATTTGTGTGTGCCGGTGGTGGCTGGAGGTGTTGTTGTTTTTGGTTCAGTGTCCGCCCCTGGTTTACCCCTGTGCAACAAGCACAGGAACTATTATTTGAATACTTTATAATACAACAACCACATATAAACTGAGAAACCAAAGCTGCTGTGTTTTGTTGGAACTAGAGCAGGTGCTGCAGTGAGCATATCTACAGACTTTTTTGCTCTGGGTTTTGCCTCTCAGGCTACATACAGGCTTGTTGGTAGAGGTAGTTCAGTCAGTTAGATAAGCTAGTAAAACACAGCGCTCCTTGTAGTAAAGATTCCAATACAACTTTATCTATCATCTTTATCAAGGAAACTAAACATGATTTTAATGAAACATGTTTTTTTTTTAAACTTCATTGTTTTAAACCTACACCCCTGCATGTATCCCTGTTTGGTTTAAAGGATAATTCTGGTTTATTACAACTTAGACCTAATTTCCGTAGTTTTGGCCATCATTTCTATCAGTAATGATAAGGCTGTAACATCAACATTAGTAAAAAGAATTCCAACGGGTCAAAAAACACTAGCAGTCAAAAGATCAGACAGATGGTAAACAAACCTCCAGGTGAGACAAGCTCATTTGGAAGAGAAATCAAATGTGAACGGTAAAATGATTATCCAAATGGTCTGTTGTAAACATCCACTTCCTGCTTCACCTTTGACCTACTGTACCTACTGTTGTGCGCACTCAGTTTTCTGTGAAATTAGTATTACAGGCATTTCAGGTGCACTCATGTTCAGTTTGACCTCCTAATAAAGTGGATAAACTGTTTGTTTACGACCTGTCTGACCGTCTCACTGCTGACATCATTTTAACGATATTTCCCAGGTCTCAGCAACTACTGATTTATTATGGGAGTATTGTTATAACCTATAATAGAACTGTATAGCCAAACCTGTAAAAAAAAGACCAAAGTTGTAATAAACCATTATTATCATTTAATATTCAGGCATGTGATTGGCAAAGGACAGCTGGCGGCTAATGGCTGCTTGTACTTTGAAGGCTGCATGTGGCAAATAAACCCAAATGTACATGCTCACTTCGTCTTGTAAAAAACACCAAACAATACTGCACATAATTCCGCTGCAAACCCCACTTACTGGCCCAATGATGTTGGGAGATGTTATTTCTCCCAACAAGTTCTCCCCTGTTGTACTCATTAAAACAACCACCAACTAAGACAGCGCCAGTTGCCTTCCTCCCGCTCACCGCTGTCCTTTTAAAATCACCCCTCCCCCATTTTTTTATGGATCTGTATGATTCACATGGGTAACATTTTCAGGTTGGAAAAAAAGTGAATTCCAGATTAATCCAGAAAAATCCCATCCCTGAATATTAGACAAATTACAGCCAATCAACAGTTACACAGTTAACTGGTCCTTGTAAAAGGAGTGCTATCAAAAGATAATGAGTGGTTTAAGTAGGGCTTCTGTTCTATTTTAATCTTCTCTAATGTGCAGGTAATGATATACTGGTGTAAGCCTGGTGTTTGAGTTTTTATCTTGCATCACCACAGAGAGGCATTGAGCCGAATGACTACAGCCGATATATCCAGAGGTCACTGGACACCTTCACTAATCATCATAATCATGTCTATCCTCCTCACCTTAATCTATCCTAATCCACTCTGTGCACTTTAAAGACTGAGCTCAGAGAGAGCTGGAGCTCCCCTTATCTCAATCCACTCTTAATTACTGCAACAGGAATTAGAGAAGAATTACAGGACACCCCTGCCTCCTTCCCCATCCTGCCTGAGGTGGGGGTGCCCAGGGGACTTCATTAGGTGCTGACAGCTGAGAACAAGATACACCCACCCTCTCTACAAGTAAAAATGGGAAGTCCTTATTCATTAGCCTCTGCTTTACTCTGCTAGTGCACTGAGAAGTATATCCAATTAGTTTTTACATTTTCATAAAAGGTATGCTTCTCTGAGAGGCCTGTGATTGGCTATTTATCTGACATATGACAATATCAGTGCTGATGTCTAATATGCATGGTTGTTAGCAACTCAAGCAGACTCTCTTTACCTCTCCTAATTTAGCTGTTACACTGGTGTGTTGACACACGCAGGAAGACACCCACAAACATACAGAAAAAATTGAGGTGTACAATAATTAAACCTTGCTTCACAAAGAGACAGACAGTCCAGGTTCTGTGCAATTTTAGCAATAGCTAGGTCTGTACTCTGATGTCATTATGTGTATTTGATTTGATTGATAGATTGAAAGCATTGGTGATATTCTACAGTATATTTGTCTTATTGTCAACAAATCCCATAAAAAGGCCAAAACCAACATTGCATGTATTCTATTAACAAATATTGTGTATGTATCCAGACTGAATGTTGTCTAAAAACTATGTAGTTTATTTTGACTCAATACCACACACACCGTCCTGCTGCCAGAAATACTCACTATAGAGCACCAAATGTAGATTCACCCGCTGCTGAAAATAGTCCCCAACAAATGTATTAGGAATCTATACAGAAACTAACTGTGTGTAGCTTCCACACTGTCACACAGATGTGTCAGGGTTGGTTCCATCATACCTGTACAGAGACCAAAACCAAAACCCATACTCACCAACTGTAGGCACTACACAGACATGGGGCTGCATTCAAGAGCATGGTCTTTCAATTTGAGAGCATGATTTATTGATTTCATGTTTAGATTTTGTAATTCTTTTTCTCAGAACGGCGTTATTTTTTTACCCACCCGCATTCTGTGAAGACCCACCCCTACTCTGCCTCTGACCTGAAACTATAATAAATGTAAAAAGAAATAATAATTTCTCTTTGTACAAAGGGATTAACTGACATCTGTCTCTTAAGGGCCAACTGGGTTAAAAATCATTGTAGAAATATTGGAGTAATCAGTTCATTTCTCTGGCTTGTCACCTATCTCAAAAAAGATATCCATTTACAGGAAGAAAAAACTGAGGAAATTAACAGGGCTGTCAATAAGACCAATTTGTTTTGACAACTGACACAACAAAAGGATGGGAGGCAGTGAAAGGCTGGAGTCCATGTCAGCCTGTAATTTACTGCTGTCAGCTGCCAGAGGAAAGGTCCACCTCCACGCTCATTAGAGGTGCAGCTGTTGAGGAACTCCTGGTTAGCACTACAACCACCATCCGTAAACCAGAATTTTTAATATTTTATTTTTCTCTTTATATGTCTATTTCTGCAGTGAAATGATTTCTGAGGACTTGCCTGTATCCGTCGATGAAGCTGGCGTTGATGTAGTCAGAACCCTCCACCCCTCTGATTGGCTGCAGACAGACACGGGTGGACTCGAAAGGCATGATGTTCACCAGGCGGTTCTTGAATTTGTTACACTGCAGGTTGGCACTGATGAATCTTGAGGTATGTGCTTTAGAGTTGGCCAGTTTCTGCGGAGACAATGAGGAGGACACGTCTGTCTGCGATGCTCCTCAGACACTCGATCCTCAGCCCAGAGGTGACTGTGTTGCAGCTTTACAGCTACACCCACCATCTCCACTGTCTGCCTCCAGTCCTTTAAAGTGCTAATATAACCAGTCTTGGTGGAGTGTGGTGTGTGAGCAAGGTTGTTAAAGGGCACGGGGAGCTAACATTCTTATTGATGCATGAAAATGATACACTTTGAGCGGATCCCCTTTGTTCTCTAACTTCAAATAAAAGCCTGATGCCACACCACATTAAAACTCATCCTGAAGACACTGAAAAGTCAAAACAAACCCACACACATTTGAAGTAGACAGGCTTGTGCCAATGTGTATCAAACCGATGAGAATAAAACTTTTGAAAGCAACATCCCAATTGAGAGAATGTTGTTTTTTTTTTTTTTTGGAGGGGGGGGGGGGGACTTTGCTGACAGGCCCTAATGGGATTCCTCTGCACTGCAAGGGCAAGTGTCAATTTGAGAAGTGCTAGCAGAAGAATTTTGCAGTGAGCTGAGGATCAAAAACTCATTATGCTCTGTCTGGATTTACAGCCGTCTTGCTTGCTTGAACAAGCAGCATAATTTGGGTTGTGTCGTGGCCTCCCAAGACAGGACTGGTTAAATCACTGTGGTGTCGATCAGTGTGGAGCGAGTGCTGCAGCTCATCCCGTGTAAAACCACCTAACCCAGTAGGACCTTATCTTTAGGCTGTCAGACATCCAGTTTGTACCGTCCCTCTTCTCCTTCATTCTATCACTCTCTCCTTCTGCATTTCCTGCCCTCTCCCTCTGCTTCCGCCTGTCATCTGAAGCTCAGAGGTTAAGTTCTCACTGCAGAACGCTCCTCTTCTAGGAAGGAATTCATCTGTGTTACACAGGCTGAGGATGAAAATCCTTCCTCTTCCCCTGGCTCCCACTGTATCATACAGTTAAATGGGCACTCGCATTTAGTATTGCACTTTCATACATTTGTGGGACAAATTACAGGTAATTAATTAATTACAGATAATTCCTGCTTATTACAACTTGGGTCTAATTTTCATAGTTTGGGTCCTCCTATCTATTGGTTATAATAACATTGTATTAATTATTAAATTAAATTAAAGAGGGAACTCTGTGATATCACTAAAAAGAACTCTGATAGGCAAGACAGTCCAGCAGTCAGATAATCAGACAGGTTGGACAGATTAGACAAATTTACAGTATTTGGAAGAGAAAATGAAGGTGAAGAGTAGAACTATTACCAAAACTGTCCGTAAACATCCATCACAGTTTACCATGGATGTATTAAAAAAACTGGATACAGTGTTCCAAGGTGGCCACCCATCCACTGTAATGAAAGTTTTTCAGACTTTTTCAGACTTTCGTGTTTTCACTGGAAGCTTCCTTTGGCTGAGCTGCTGACTTGGCTCCCCGCATACATGAATGAAATTAAATTATTTATTGACATCGCTCTTCCACTTTTCAGATTTTGTTGAATGAATTGACCAAATTCAGATTAGACAAAGGGTTATTTTTGGGTGTAACACTATATATTCATCGTTTTACAGATGTTCTTTCTTAATGATTGTGTATGGGAAAAAGTTTTTTGGCCTAGTGTGCGTCATGTGATCCTGCAGTACCGAGTGTGGCCACTATGCTAAAGTCTTCTCATAAGCCAGCGCTGTTCTGGGGGGTTGCACTTTACAGACAGACTTCCTGGTTCAACTGTCAGCTGCCATACTTGGTGGTGTGCTCCGTTTCAGTTTTACCTCCAATGCAATGAGTTTAGATAATCTGGCTAAACTGTCGTTCTTTACATCCTGTCTGATCACCTGACTGCTCACGTTTCTTGCCCCTTTGAACCTTTTGGGCTTTTGGGCCTCAAATGATGAAACAAAGTCAGCTCATACCCCTTGTAAAAGGTTAGTTATAGGATCATAACCGTGGTCCTATTTCTAGTGTTTCACATTAAGCTTTTAGTGCAAGTTCAAGCAGGAAGACAACTGTCAGCCTATTTCATCATCACAGTGAGCTCTGTCTCTCAACTATTATCCAATCATTTCACTGGGCTCTGTGCTAGGGCTTTCCTATCATCCAATGACCATCTTAGCTGAAGAATATTTAATCCATTTTACCTGTTTTGTCTCTTTCTGCTGTCATTGCAGTCTATGATGCATCACTGCTTCACCCCTCCACCACCCCTCTGCCTCCAGTGTCAAGGCTCCGTCTATGGCTCCCCTGGGGGGGGACTCTGATTGGATGCTATTTATAGGGCTCTATTCCTATATATACATTTCATTGACAGGGTCAATGCCGAAGACTATCAAATAAAGCTTTTCAATTCATGTCAACTTGTGTCTTCCCTGACTGAAAAAAAAAAAGATTCTTACTTCTCAGATTGTTTAATTTTAATATGTTTAGAGGCCTTAAGAGGTTAAATTAACTAGTATTTCTACAAAAACAAAAAAGAAAAGAAAATCCAAGTCTGAAAAATACACAATTTTATGTAGGAGAGTTTCTTTTTTCCTTAGTTTAATCAGCTCATGATCTGAAAGATTTATCTTGTGACCCCATTGGGATCCTGAACCCTGAATTGGGAAACATGCTTTAAGTGATGTCGACGCATTCCCTGGAGAGTTTATCATAACCAATACACCATAACAGAGTTTGTAACAGACTCAAGAGATGTCACTTAAGGTGTCTACACAGCTCTGTCAGAGCCACAGAAGACATTATACAACTGTTTTCACATACTGAGTAGTATTCTCCATCATGAGTAAACTGATCTGGATGTGTAAAATACTTCACCAAGCTGTACAACTTTACTATGCACTCTTTACTATGCTGATAACAATCAAAGACAACAGGTACCTACCTTGAACTCCAGTTCCATGGCGGTGACAGTGTCTCCAGGGGGGATCTGGGTGAGCTTCTGGATGTGGGCGTACAAGTTGCGGGCAGGGACTTCTGTGTTGCCACATGTGGCAGCTTCCAGTAGGGCCTCGTGAATGAATATGTACTGATCCTCTGTTTGCACCATGTAGTTCCTCTGGGCTCGCATACACGTCACATGGCCGTAAATGTCCACAGACTTCTCATGTTTCATCCTCTCCAGCATGGCTTCGATCACAATGAAGCAGCCTGTTCGGCCCACACCAGCACTGGCAGAGCAAAAAATGGTTGTCAAGTTGCATCCAAAGAAGACTGATGCACCTGTCAGCTTGTTTTTCCTGTTTACACCCAATACTGAGTTATTTCAATTGCATTGACATAAATGGTGATTTATCATGCATGTCCATGTCTGATTTGCAAAAATGGACATTACTTTAAGTGACACTATGTTACTTTTGAAAGAAGAAATAATATAGAGAGAATAGTCTTCCTCTTACAAAAAGTTGAATTCATAAGCAATAAAACACACTGTTGGTTTAAATACACCAAGGTTTGGCTGCTACAGCTTTACTGGTGGGTATGACCAATAGCTTATGGTGGCTAATGTTAGCTGATGTTAGCAAACTTTAGATATTGCTGTCATGTTCCTTAATTTATTACCCCTCTCTACTTGAGTTACTTGTAAGAAGTGTTCAGACTGAATGTGAGGCAAATTATAGGAATTTTTAGCAGCATAATTATATGTAAAGTAACTGCAAAAGCAGTTGTCCTGGGCAGCGTTGAGGTGAAGACGCATCTGCATGAGTTAAAAATCTTTTAATTTGAGTGACAAAATTCAGATGAGAGGAAAAGGGACAGAAAACACTGGAAAACTGGAGACACTCTGCACACATGATTGTTGCGTACATTGCTAGCTAGTTACAACTAACGTCTGTACAGTCCGTGTTTGGGGGCAAATAACCACAGACTGCAAAAACATTTCAGCTGTTGCTATATACCATTATCCTATAGTTATCACCTCTGCAAAATGGACATAGTCTCACTCACATAGTCCTTTTATTTGTCTGCTACACTTACATTTAGTTGAAGTTAATTACAAAATTTCTGGTGAAATAATTGTATTGAAGAACATTTTTACCATGCCAGACACATGTTGTGTAATGAATACTGTGGCATTGCCTCAGCCCTTCATTATGGTGTGAGGTGTTAGATTGTGACATCACAGCTCATCACGCTGCAGAAGAAGTGATATGAAAGTCTCTTGCACAGCAGGGAGGGAGCACTCTGCACTCTGCAGAAAACTGGACTGGATGTTCAGATCTTCGCCTCTCTTGTTCCTTTGATATGTTTGGTATAAAACTTCACAGCCCAGCTGGGTTAGTAAACATGAGTGTGCAGTGTGCAATATACCAAGGATATCTGGATAGTTTTTTGTTTTCTTTTGGCATAATGAAGCTTCAATTGAACACTTCTTTTGTATTCATATCTATTTTGAATTGACCACTCTGGAAGGCAGAGTGAAAAGCCTGACATCATAGCCTCCTCCTGGCTGCATCCCACTACCTCGCTGACCCCACTCCAACAATCCTGTGTCTTTGTAATAATAAACTGTACAGATGTTAACAGTGCGCACTAGATCATTTCCATTGGCTGGCATTGGTAGTGCCAACACTGGTCATTGCAAGTCAAGAATTGATTCTATCTGTGTCCTTTTTAGGTTTGATGAAAACATAAATTTTTCAAAAGGTCTGGTATAGATGAGGTGTTTAATACAGGTTCACTGACTTAGCAACGGTCTTGGTTTGAAAGTTATTGTGTGCTTGTATGTTATATGTATTCTTTGAAGCAATTAGGCCAGACGGCTAGTTCACAAGGTGACGTGCTTTACACTGTATAAAGCCATTGACAGATGACAGAGAGGTAAATATAGGAATGGACAGAGGTTTAGTTCACAGTTAGAGCTTACTGCATGGTGCTGACCCTCTACTTATTTATCTTTTTGTTTAACCTTACTATTCTCCTGATATGGTTATCCCACAGTATACATTCCCACACAATTACCGGTGGATGTCTGAGCTCCTGAACACCCATGGAATCTTCACCTACAGTATGATTCATTGTTGGCACTTGATTGTACACATGAATGATAGAAATAGCAGTGTGAAGAGTGACAGGCCAACAGCTCAACAGGTTAATCACTGTGTAAAGTGGATGTGATCGCTGGATCATATTCAGAAAGTTACAAACATTGTTGGATGCCACTGGAAAGGTTTCAGACGCCGTTAGATAATTCAACACAGACTTTGTCTGGAGCACTGAGGCCTTCAGCACTGGTGTAAGAGTTAGTTCACCTGCAGTGGACCACCATGGGCCCAGAATCTGGAGGGTTACAAGCCTTGACTCTGCGTAGAAAGGCCAGTGTTGGGGTGGGATACTCAGGCACTCCATGGTCAGGCCAGGCCATAAACTGGAACTGTCGAACTTCTCTCTTCTCACTCGAGCCATTCTGTGAGAGAACATGCACATATATTTACACATGCTTTTGTTCATAATAGCAACAGATATTCCAGATTTTAAATTTCTCTTCAACCTTATGGTGTCTTGAAAACCACCAAAACCTGCCAGTTCTGGAGAGGGAATCCTTTGTTATACAGTATTTGATATTTCATAAGGTGTTGCAGGAAAATAAAATGAATCCTATTCATGCAACACATGAAAAAGTCCATGATTTGATTCTATAGCCTTCAACTAAACTATATAATCATCATCAATCAACATCAATGCATTGCAGTAATTAATTAATGGACTGATTAATGTGGGAGTCTCACATGATGAAAACAGATCAGAAATGCAAACCACCAAAGCCTTTTGCTATCATGACTTACTGTCCTACCCCACATAGTCATACTGCATATACTATACATCCTGTCTACAGTTCTCACCTTATAGAGGGCGAAGGTGCGTACACTGTAGGTGGCCAGCTCCACAGTGTCCAGCATGGTTACCTGAATCATCCCATATGTCTCTGTGCCTCGACTAGGCCAATACTGGTCACACTTCACCTGCATACAAACACACACAGGTTGTTTTGGTGCTGTTGTTGTTATAAACAGAAAGAATGAAGAGTGAAGTTGTTACTACTTTGAAATTTAACAGTTCATCTGACCATCCCTCTGTTTATTGAACATTTATCCACCAAAAGAGGATGTTGACTATTAGCCAGATTGATATGAAATTTGTTGTGGATATTCTTGATCTGCCAAGGATGATTCATAATGATTCATAATTAATTAACATATCAGCCTCTAGAAGGGGCTTTAACGCCTGGGCCACACAGGCTACCTCTACCTCAGCAGCGTGTGTGCATTGCTGAACTGCTGTGTCTCGCATGCTTGCGGTGTCCACACAGGCAGCATTGCTGCTACTACTACCAGCTCTATCTTTCTACATAGTTTCACTTTGATAATGGCCATCAATAATAGAATGTTTCATATCATTTAATTATGAATTTTATTTACATAAAAAGTACAGATAAAAGTTAAGAAGTGTGTGCTCAATTGTGAAAAATCAATAATAGGTGAGGTGAAAGCGACTTTCTTTCTGACGGGCATGGCGGGGTCTGGTTGGGGATACTTCTGTGTCAGTCACATACACACCTCACACAGGTGTAGAGGTAGCCTGTGTGGCCCAGGCGTAAGGGATTCACTCTACAGTCAGCTTCTGCTATAATTTGATTCCTTAAATGTCATGTAAACAAGAAATCCACTCTGTAATCGGAGAGGAGGTGATTTCCTGGCTATTTTTCTCCAGAAGAAAGATGATTTCTTGGTATACGCATAACCAGGCTTTTTAAGGACAAAAGTCTCAGACAGGGCAAGTAAATATTAAAATGACAATTAATTAATAAATATGGGAATTTATATACATTCAAAGGTGAATTTCAGGCTTCACTCCACTCATGCATCCCGTAGACATTGGCAGACCAGTTAGAATGGCAACAGATAGACTCTAGCAGCAGTGATGGAGTTGGAGTGCAACACAGCTGCAACCAGCAAAGAAGCTGGTTTTCACAGCTGAACAGTTGACTATTTGTAAAATTAAGAACTACAATACCCTTAAAATAAGAAAGCCATGGTTCCAAAACAAAGTCAGGGGTGGGGGAGAGATCTTATTACCGACCAGCTGCATGTGTATGCACATAGAGTATCAGCATCTTAATGCTTTAATAATGAGAGCTCTCTGATGCAACACAAAAAGGACTAGAAGTGACACAGCATTTAAACAGGGTTCTTCAGAATAAAAAGACTGAGTCATAGAACTAATTGGTACAATCAGCGTGTGCCCTGTTAGTGTTGCTGTTGTTATTACACTCTTGGCTGTGGGAGGGATGGACTTAGAGGGTGACGGTGGGGAACAGGAACATACATTTGGACATCAGTGCTGACTTGAGGGGACCGGTGGCCTCAGAATGCCAGGCCACAGGAGCTTGGCATAACAGATGGAGGGATTACGCTTTATAGACCTGGGCAGTGAGGGTGTGTGTGTGGGTGTGTGTGTATGTGTGTGTGTGTGTGTGGGGGGGGAAATTGATTGGCAAAAGCCTGTGTCTGAGTGCAGGGCCACATGGGCTTTGGTCAAAGGTGTGTGAAGAGCTTGTTCACCACCTGGACAAATGACACACAAGTCATACTAGAGATCTGAGATACTGTCCTCAACCAGCATTAGTCATTTGTCAGAACGATGGTTACATTTTCATGACAAGTGACCTCTTACTCAGCTGTGTACTCCAGACCTTATCCCTCATATATTTAACTAGGTATCTGTTAGCTAACACAGATTTTATGTTAGCTGAAAGGGTCGACATCTCAGGTGATGTCTTTAAGAGCCTGTAGTGTCTTTCTGAGGCCCTGGTTGCTGTCTGAAATGCCTGTAGTCCTGTAGAAACATTGTCAGACCAGCTGATTGACTGTGATTTACTGCCCCTGCTGACACTAGTTATCACTCCAGTTCTAGTACACGACTGATTTTTTTATTTCACAATTCAATCTGTTTGTGGATTTTGGCTAGCTTACTTTCATTTCAAGTGCAGGTGTTCCTGGTGGGTAAGGATTGTACATTTACAACAGTAGATTGTCTGCTTTTAGGTAGCAGCAACATTAGTTGTTAAGTTGTTGTGGTGATTTCATGTCTTTTTCAACAACATATGGATGCTTTTAAAACCTGGGAAATGTGGTGACTGTTTTGTGTCTCTTGTGACAGCCAAGGCCAGGTTAAACTACTATGGTCACAGGACAAAAAATTTGCTTGGGCCCCATGTAACCCACACACCACACTACACAAGGCACTGTATGCCTATGCTGGAGCAGTACCTATGCTGGAGCAGGACCAGTGCTAATTTGATTAAACTCAAATTTATTTAGGATTATGTACCATGTAAGCCCAATATAAAGTAAAATAATAAGGGAGTTAAAACTAGATTTTCACACAGGGCCCCTCTATAACAATGATTCCCAACCAGGAGTACTTCAGCAGTTGTCAGTGTATATGAAAAGATTTTGGAGTAGCTCAACTAATTTCAAAACATAGAAATTGCAATTTGATTTTTAAAAATATATCTGCATATTAAGTCATCTGTAACACCTGAACCTGGACAGTACATGTTTTCAGTATGCATGAAAACTGGTTAACAAGCGAGCAGAGAAGTCTAAACAGTTAGCTAAAAGTAATGAAAAAAATGGTTGAAATAGTTATTTGATTGTAATAGATAAAAAGATGAAAAGATAAAATAATAATGATGATAATGAAGATAAAAAGATAGATGAGTGGTTAAAATACTGTATGTAAATGCTTATAAATGGATAGAATGGTGATGGTTGTAACATCTATTCTGGATGAGAGAGAGGAGGAACGCACACCAGTGTTGGAGAGGTGCTGACCACGATGAAAGTGCAGGTGTTGCACACTCAAAGTCCTGATGTGTGAAATATATTTTAATAATTTGTCAATTATTAAATATATTATAAAATATAATTTTGATATGACAATCTTCTTCAGGCTACTGTCATGTCGAAACATTTTTTTCGCATTGTGGCTATGAGTGTGTGACTACCTTCCTCCACACCTGTAATATCTATTTTAATGATTATAATGGTTAGAATAGATAGCTAATAAATAAATAAATAGTTAGTGGATAATGGTTGAAACGTCCAGTTTTTGCCACTCCAAGTGATAATATGCAGATGCATACTTGAACAAACTGACTTAAACAGGTCAGATGGTCCAACAATATAAAAATATATTGTAGCAATATCCACTTTTATATAATGAGTGTTAAATAACATCCAGTTTTACATCAATTCAAATGAACACATTTGCAACATGACACGTGGTGTTGTTGAAGGGTTACCTAAGCTCAAAGCCTGGCCCTCAGTTTATACAGTATTGTACTTGAGTAGTTGTAATTAAACAATTACCAAAAATGTGGGCCCCCTGAGGGTGTAAGGACCCCAGTGGAGCTGCTTGCTTTGTGTACTTAATAATCCAGACTTTGTTCAGTTTGGTACAGTAAACACTGCTAGCTGTGTTGCCTAGTCTAAGGAAGGTGTGGTCATAGCATCTGTAATGCCTTCTGAAACCATGAGTTCTAAGCTGCACCCCAATTTCATAATACATGGGACAATAGTGTACATCAGCAGCACACTCACAGTCAAACACCAAGCATTTTTATTATGCATAGTGACTGATTATATAATTTTTCACTTTTCATTGTGAACACTACATATTTCAAAACTGGCTTAGAAATTGTATGTGATATGGAAGTGGGACACACTTTTACATACTACTCACTTCCATCTTGCCAGTTGTTTAGAATCAGAAAATTTGGGCAATAGTGCTGAGCCTGAGAGGAACTGAGGTTATACAAACAAAAGGTAGTGATCATGGCAGTGATAGGATGAGATCTGTTATCAGGAAAACATTCCCCCAAAACATTCTTTTGTCAAGATGTCAAGGTAAACTACTGTTTCTTACACCATGTGTTTTATTTCTGACCATCAGTTCTATCAGTTATGATAAAACTGTATTCACTGAATTAATCTGAGAATGAGGCAATATTGCTAACAGTCCAACAGTTCAATATACACAAACTGTTTGACAATCAGACAGTTTGTAAACAAACCCCCAGATAAACTTATTTGGAAGAAAAAATGAACAGTAAAATTACTATCCAACCTGTCTGTTGTAAACACCCATCACCGTTAAAGCACGATTCAACTTTGACCTTCTTGATGTAATTGTGTACACTCATGGTTTTCCTGTGCAATAAGGCATTATTAGCAACACTCCTTTCTGCTCTTTTTCATGCCCCATTGGACCTACTGTATCTATCGCAATGGTGCCATGTTACAAAACCTCAGAAATTACATTGCTTCTATAACTACAGTGTTATAAAAGTGATGGTCTGACCTACAAAAATATAACTCAGTTTGTTGCTGAGCAAACTAAAGTTTCCTTTAATACTTAATGAAACAATACTTTTACAAATCTTTACCAAGACACACATTAGAAGAAGTGACATTAACTATTGAGAAATAATTTTATATTTCACTTTGTATTTAAAGAGAGATGTTGGTTTGTTTTCCCATTTACTTCAATGCAGACAGGATTTTTCTGGAGTCAGAGTCTAGTGTCTATTGTCTAGTGGAGCTACAGTTGATCTAACGGCCACAAACCTGACCTCATGGATCTGCAGACACTTGTGCACTGACACAGTGAGCCACAACAGTTACAGGAATGATCCAGACTACAGCATTTATATTATTCAACAAGTGTTTGATGTTTTCTTGTTTCTTAAAATGCTGTAATGTATTTTACATTTTAATCATGGGACATTTCCCAGTGGTGAGGTGAGACAAGCTGAGAGTGTAAATGTCAGCCTGTGACATTAGTGAACACTGCAGTGAGTTAGTGAAGATGAACAGATGACACTGTACAGGGAGGGTGATTGTGTTCTGTGGCTGCTTGTGGTCTGGTTTTAAATGACTAGATGGTGAATACCTGCTGGAGGCCACTGATTGGATACACGAGCTACTTAATGCTTGCTATAATAATAAATCTGCACAGTCCAGTTGTATTCTTCTCAATAGTCATTAACAAGAACAGGGCTTTAGGTGAGGAATCACTGTGCTTGATGATGCTGTCAGTTCCACTCTGCACTCACATCTTGTCTATGTTTTCTTTCTGAGGATTGGAAAAATTACTTCCAAAGGTAATCTATAACACTACTACCTGCTTAAAATGTAAATTAATGAGCAATTCACTGAAATGCTGATAGTGCTAAAATGCAAATGGCTGACTCAGTGTTACTTTCTGTAAATGGCCGCTTTGTTTCCTGATTCTACAGATTGAGCGATTAAATAACTACAGTCCATTAAATAATTTATCCCAATTCAATACCTTAAGTTCAATTCAGCATTAGCAAATGCTGTTTAATCTTTGGTACAGTGCAGGACAGGTCAACAGCTACTGGCCAGACTTCCATGAAATTTGGCATTTATGGTCCCTTTACCTTTCCTCCTGACACTTTTTACTGTAGGGTTTGGAGGACTTAACTTTCATGCTCCCCAGAGAATGAACATGGTATAACTCTAAGGGCCTGCTCTCATCAGTATTCATGACCTTGAAATTTCAGGCTGAAATGAAGTCATTTTAATGGAATTGCCTCAATCAGTGGATTTGCTCACAGAGGTGAAGTAAACTTTTGCACTGTCTTCAAATAGAGTTAAATTCTTCAAATTTCCACAGGTGAACTGGTGCTTTTGACCAATTGGAAACCATCTTGACAGTAGTGACAGGAACAGCTAGAACCACAATAGAGGCAGCTATAATATTAGCTGTGTCCGGGCCAGTATCCCTAGGTATTACATTCACATTGGATGATTTTGCACCACAGAATTTACATTCACTTATTGTTTGCTTTTTTAAATTGTGACCAGAATCTTTCCTATCCTTACCCAAATGTTTCAGTTGCCCTAACCTTAACAATATTGTAGTTGCAATGTGCAGATATTGCTGAAAGAAATTATTTTCAAAACACTGGCAGTGGAGGTAAAAATATTTTGTCATTGAACATGAGCCAAGGTTTTACAAAATTGTTTAATATTGTCTAGTGTTAAGGTTGCTGTGTTGCACCATCCAATTCTATATAACTCTGTAGCATGGTTTGGAATGTGTGAGCTAGCTAGCAAGTCAGCCAGTTTTGCAAGCTATTTTAGCTGGCTAGCACCGGAAGTTTACCAGCTACCACGTCTGTTAAACTTTAGATTACCGGCCACTGCCACTGCACACTGTTACAATAACGGTCTAAAGTTTAGATTTTTAGAGTTACAAAATTAATTGTAGGTTTTTTTTTTACCGTAGCCGCATTGATTTTGATGCACATTAGCTGCAATTCATTAGACCCTCACATCAGCAGAGACAGTAGACAGACAGACAGGTTGTGTTTGGGTATCAGCAGCAGCCATTACCTCAGTCACAGGTTAGAGAGCACCTAATATTTCCTGCACCTCTGGCTGAACCACAGATGGGTGTTATTGGCTCTGGCAGAGGGCTGATGGTCTCTGTCAGAAATAATAATGGCACCCTGCTGGCACTCAGTTCTGCCCTTTGGTTGTGGAATTATTAACAGTGTGAAGGAGGGCTGACTCATTACTCATATGAGCGCTGTCCCTGCCCTGCTGGCTCTCATCTGCCATACCTCATGTCTACCAACAGGGTGATGCTGCTGCAGAACCAAGCTCTTCTGTACCACTGGAACTACAGCCTGACGTAGTACATTACAGAGATGTGTCTCAGTTGACAATCCTATTGTTCATCATGTTTTTGTTATGCTCAGAAAACTGTAATGATCATTTTACAGGTGTTTCTTTAGGAATGAGTGTGTATAGGAAAAAAATCTTTTTGGCCCAGACAATAATTCCTCAAAAAGTAACCTACTCTTAGATTTGTAAAGTGTGAGTTGCAGTAAGAGCAGTTGAACATAAGGATATATTGTTATGTGTGTAAATAGTGTTTCAAGTAAGTGAGTAACAGCATGTTGTACAGAGGAAAAGTACCTTTTTTACTAGAAGAAAAAAAAGAGTCTTGTTGGATTATTTGTGTGAAGAGTGAACACTGTGTGACTGAAGCAGTTAAAATTTCTGTCTTATCTTAACACATTTAAGTGAAGCTCCTACAAGTGGTGAGAGCAGCTAGTGACGCAGGTGTTAAATCCTCCATAAACCAGACCATCTCATTTAGCAACACTCAGTTCTGGCCTTCGTGGTCTATGAGACAAGCATTTGAAGTGTCCTTTGAAGGATGCGGCCCCTGAACTGGGACACAGCTATTGCTTCTTGCAACAATACACAGCTCCGCCCACTGTTAAAACGTGATGCGCCACATCTTTTCATCAGTAACAAGCCTCGTCTCCTGCTGCACATGTAGACTCCACCTTTATGAGGGTAACTTGCTCCGTCCCCGCTACAACATGATTTTCCACCATTTCCAGATAACAAGCCCCACCCCTATATCAGGACAGCAGCAAGTGCTGCCAGCTTCCACGGCATCAGGCCCCACCACTTGTGGACAAAGAGCCCCAACCTGCATTCTGCTCTGACAAGACAGGCCCCACCCTCCCCCTTCTAAGGGAACACTTGGAGTGGGCCTGGGCTTGTTTTTTGAGAGGTAACTTTAGTTTATGGATGAAGTGGTTGACTTATGCTATATCAATGCTTTTTGTTTACTCTATTTATTTCTGTACTTACTATATTTAAAGTGCTTTGTGCCCCTAATTTGATAATTGCACTGTAGGCCTATTGACTATTGTCTTCATGTATCATTTTTATTATTTGTCAACATGAGGCTCACCCGTGACTTCTCCTCTAGGCGGGTCATCATAACGATGGTGCAGGTCCTCTGCTCCCACACCATCCTCCAGAAGTCACTCAGTGTCTCCGGCAGCGGCCCCTGAGTAGCGATGTAAGCATTCTGCTTCCTATAGCCATCAATGTAGTTGGCATTGATGTAGTCGCTACCAGGAACTCCTGCAGCAAGGAATATGTTTGACAATGTTAGTAAGCAAATTAAAATAAGAGCAAGTCAGAAAACAGGAGGGCTTCTTACTAAAATATGATAAAATACACATAAAACAGGGGAACAGGGGAAATCAGAAATAAAGGTTTGTCTCTAAGATAAGCTTGTTCTAAATGAAGGTCTGGTTCTCTCTGCAGTGGAGGTAAATAAAGAATTTACAGTAGGAATATGTGTCTCTCACCATCCACAGGTGTGAGGATGACCCTGGAGTGGTCGTAGGCGATAACGTTTGCATAGCGATTCTTTGGCTTGTTGACCTCCAGGTTGGAGTGCTCCCATGTGAACTGCTGTCCTGGATCAATGGACTGACATGCAGAGGAGGAGGAGAGGAGGAGAGGGATATACAGATGTGGGAGGGAGAGAGAGCACATAACCATTTATTACAACAGCGCCTGTATTCTTTTCTGTAGTTTAAAGCCTGTCAGAGCTCAGGGTGAAGAGTCCAGTTCAATAAATGTGACACAAAAACTAATTCGTCATCCCTCCTCCAGCCTACGGCTCTGTAATATGAAAAGCCCTGGATGATCTTTACGCCCCCCGGATACACACTGAGCTGTTTGGACTCTCCTAAAATCCCCTCCAGCATTCCACCTACCAGCTTAGTACCTGATATTAACAAAGAGCACATCCAGTGATGAAAGGAAAGCTACAGTATGCAATAAGGGTTTGGGACAATGGCCTGGGATGTTTCCCCAGTAGCATACATACTGGACCACTACAGTAGCACTATTTGAAAAGTGAACAGATGACATCACACTTTATCATTTTGATATGCCAACTCTGCCATGTTAAAACTTTTACTTCAATGCTTTTTTGGTTCAGAGGAATTTCTTACATTATTACTTTTTAGTGGTGTGACTCTAGAAATGGTGTTGGTCCAAAAATTTGGACAACTATTGAACGGATTGCCATGAAATTTGGTTCATAGCATAACATGCATAACTACCAGAGGATGAATCCTAATAACTTTGGTGCTCCTCTGACTTTTCTTCTAGCACCACCATCAGCCCAAAATTTCACTTTGTCTAATACTTTACTACTTACTTCTCACAAACTGTAGATGCTTAGTTTTGTTGAATTATGGCATGTTTTAGGGGTGAGTGTTTTACCAGTGTCTGTAATGTGGTTTGCAACCTGAGATTATGAAAGGTGATGAAAGATGCTTCTTTAAATAGTATTTTCAACTTATTTATTTTTACTTATATAGATTCAATCATTGCTGTATGCAAGATGGGAACTCATGCCTGTGTTTCAGTGATGGCGTGAATATGTGCTGATGTGAGCTGGCCAGGTTTTCACTATGCTGTCTGATGATTAGTCTCTATTGACTGGCGGCTGTGAATGCAGGCACAGGTTGCTGAAGATTGTTATTCATGATTGACCTTTCACGCTCCTACTACTTATCTTACATCATCTGGAAAACAAACCACACACCCATACACATGCACGCATGCACACACACGTACACACAGAGACGCAAAATGAAGCAGTGGCAAGGACTCTAATATTCTGCTGCTTTTCTGACTGGCTGGGCGGCTGTGCAGCCCTCCAGCCTACAACTGATAATAATGACAATGGAGAAGGAGGTTGAATGCACATCTTATTTAACAGCCTGTTAGGTAAGGCTTCCACTGCACTGCACTGACAAACCACTCACATTACGGCTAATGCGCTTGGCCAACATGTAGATCAGTTACTGAGCATGTCAGTGGAATCACACTCACGGCGCTGCAGTTCCACTGCCAAAAAACAAAGCAGGTAAACACAGAGAGAGGAACAGCCAGGCGTGGAGCATGTAGAATGGATGATGGCACAGCCATTCTGGCACTCAACACCTGCTGCCACATTCACTCAGTTGAAAATAATCACTGACTTAGCTTTAATACACATTACACAAGTCCTGATTGGCTTTGAATTGAATGGTCTTAACACTCTGTCAGATGAGAATCACATAAACTTTGGTGAATGCTGTTTAAACAACAAAAAATTAACTCTGGTGATTTTTATCTATTTAATGTTTTCAGTAACTTCAGTTACTCTGCATCACATATACTTACATGTAGATATGGAAGAAACACAATTCTAAAGCCACAACCATGCTCCGTTCAAGAACACAAGTGCAAATGGCAATGCCTGGCCAAGCTGGTGCAAATGCGCAAACCTGGTGAACATACTCAACATGAGCTCTCACATACTGGTGGAGGTGATCAGTCTCAGTCCTCAATAGGCTAGTTTAATCTAATCAGAGTGTTTCAATGACCACAGTAGTAAACAAACATGGTATCTGTGGAGAAATGTGTACTGCTGCACAGAGGAAAGAAAAATAGAAAACAGATGTGATGTGTGACCTTTGAATTGCTCACAGAGGAAGGACGGAGACTTCCTGAGGTGACAAAGTTCAGCTAGAGCTTCATCAAACTGATCAGCATGATTGCTTTGAGTGGAAATGAACCCAAACAAAAGGGGTCAGCTTTCTCTTCCTGTATCATGCTACAGTGACCCTAGCTGCAATGCTCAGACTGCAGCTTGTGCTTGGATCATGTTATCAATTTTCAGGTGACACACTCCAGAATGCAACGACACATGAAATCGATCTTGCGTAGCTTGAAGTGGAAGTTTGTGTGGAGCATGTTTGGGGCCCAAATTGGTTTTCCTGTACCTTTAGACATGAAAACAAATGCACAAATACCAATGTACTGAATATACAGTATGTATGTCTGAGATATTTGCTGACTGTACAGTAAAGCCATGTGGCACCACTGTTACTACAATTTCATCAACAAGGCCTGGGTCCCCCCCATGGACGTTACACGTTATATTAATGTAAAATCACATAATCTTATATTTGCACATCTGTGATCTTTGCTCTAACATGGAGTGTTAAATTAATGCTATTGTATTATTATTAATTGCACATTAATGGCACATTTGTACATTTAATCTCATTCTCTTCTATTTAAAATTTAAACCTGTAGCAGCTCTTATCACTTTTACATATTTTTTTATTGTAAATTTCTTTCTTTCTTTTTTATATTATTTAGAATTACTTAATTTTGTATATTTTTGACTGATATGCACCACAACACCAAGGCAAATTCCTTGTATGTGCAAACCTACTTGGCAATAAACCTGATTCTGATTCTGATTCTGAACATAACCACTCTCTGTGTACATTTGTATTTTTTTTCAAACATTTGTTTACAGGACACATAGACAGTATTATAGATGCAAAGCACATCCCATCTTCCCACCGTACAGTGCTGCATGACCCTGACTCTTGGCTGTCAGGAGCAAAAGCAGAAGTAGTGTGACATGGTTATAGAGCAACAAAACCTCATAGGGAGGAGGTTGGCCTGGGTGGACGGTCAACCGAGGGTCAGAATTTGACACTGGCTACTGCAGTGTGTTTCCTGTTTCCTAAATGTTCAATGTTGGTATCTTTTAAGCATTTCCAGAAATGTTCCTTAAACTTAACAAGAAGTGGTGACAAATAATTTGTAACAGTTTTGGAAGTCATTGAGAAACAATGCTGTCCTGCAGAAAGGGATGTTAGATCAGAAAACACTAATATGTGTTTTTAAAGGCAATTAGAAAGAACATAATTTGTTGTTTAGTTTGGAGGACTTGTTGTTTGCAGTGATGTGCGTCAAAGGAAAACTACAGTATATTACAACTTGAGTATATTTTTTGTAGCTCTGAGTTCAATCAGCCATGATAAACCTGCACTCACCAAAGTAATTACTGAGATGTTAGAACAATCTAAAAATAGGTGGGAAAATAAGGATGTGTGGTCAGACAATCAGACAGATAATAAATAAGCTAACAGATAGTCAAACTTATCTGGAAGAGAAAACAAAGGTCAACAGTAAAATCATTACCCAAAAGTACCTAAGTACCTGTACTTAATTTGTTGAGCACACTCAATTTTTCCTGTGCAATGAGTATTACTGACATTTTAAGTGAGCTCACTGTCAGCTTGCCCTCCAAATATAGTAGCAGATCTGACAGAACTGTTGCTTGTTTACAACCTGTATGATTGTCTGACTTCCTGATTTTTGCCTAGTTGGACCGAGTGTTTCGCTAACAAAAACTATGACTAAATATGTCATAGTCACGACCTTTTTTCCATGACCAAGACGAGGCGATGAGATGGCCTCCAATGTCAACAAAAAAAGATGAGATTAAAATGTAGTTTAAAAATTAAAAACTTTACCAAAATTGCTCTTTATTTTCATTGACAAAAAAGGAAATTACAATCCAAATATCCAAATACATGTGTGTGTGTGAGAGTGTGTGTGTGTATGTGTGTGTGTGAGAGAGAGAGAGAGTGAGAGAGAGAGAGAGACGGTAAATGTCGGTTATATGCTGGAGTGTGTGTGTGTGTTGGTGTTGCATGTGTTGCTTATATGTGAGGGGATGCTGACAAGGAACTGTAGTGGGGCAAAAAATGACCTCAGATCAATTTATTTTTATTTTTTTAATGCAAGCAGTTTGCAGTTGGTGTGTGTACAGTATTCTTTTCAATGTCATTAGGTTAACTACTTTTATTTCTGTTGTTCAGAACAGAAAGGTAAGTTTGTTATGTACTTTGGGCAACATAAAAACTGGTTTTATTGTCTGTACAGCTCTATTTGTTATTGGGCCCCACTCGAATTGTGTTGGTTCAAAATAAATATGCAAATCAGAACATGTTCCATGTCTGTATGTCTGTATGTAAAAATTGATACCATCAGACCAGATACTTTCTGCAAAGCTGCATTCTTAATCATTCAACCTGTGCTTTTCATCAGATAATGATAAGATAAAATCTTATGTGAAATAAGTTTGCTTGAATGACAAAAAATGATTGGTTTTGGCCAGAGTAGATTGACTGAAATATTTAATATAATCTGATGGCTAAAAAAGAATAAAATGTCAACAGTTTTCATTGACTACAACTATACAAAAATAGGTTTTCTTTGCCTAAGATAAGACTAAAATGCCCAGACTTTTAGTTAACTAAAACTTATGTAAATATGATAAAACCTAACAAGGACATTTGACACAGTCTAAAACTAAATTAAAAACTAGCTGACAAAGTTAACACTTACCTACTTTTAGTACCATACATTACTTTCATCAGCACGGTGTTATCATATTCAGTAGAAATGATGGCCTGAACTATGAAATTAAGACCCAAGTTGTAATAAAGTGAAGTTTTACACTTGTTAGAAAACAGTTTCTAACAAGTGTAATGGTTTATAGCTGTATATACTATACACTGTAAAACTGGCCAAAACAAAAAAATCCCAATCATAAGTTCAGCAATGATACATAATATTTCCATCAAGGCCATATACAAATGTAGCATGAGGATACATACACTCCTATTCAGGAGGCAGGTGATGTTGGTTTTGGTTGTTTCTTTTGGTTTATCTTTGAACAAAGTTTCAATCCCCTGTTGTCACACACACCAGCACTCCTGCTGTGCTGGTAACACAATCCAGAAAAAAACTGTCGACAGAGAAACTCACTGCAGCACAGAGACTCTGTTCCTGTTAGCACTGGTGAGCAACAGCAGCAGCCGGGTTACTTCAGGATAACAGAACATTGGCAAATCTTAATTATGAATTTTATGGACATGCCATTACTAATGTTAATACATTATTATTTCCAAATGAGTTAAGTGCATGCCTGCGTGTCCATGTCATAGGAGGAGCTCTCTCTATTTCAAAAATGCTGGGGGGAATTATCTTTTAATGTGTATGTGAATTTGTGGATAAGCATACTCTTATCTATGCATGCATTGACTCAGTGAGCGTATTTGTTTTCAGAAAGAGAGAATGAATATACTCTGGGCACACAGAGGCACACGGGCAGTTGTCCATCCTTAAATAGATATTAATAATAGCAGCAGCATGGATAGTATTCCTTGGCAATACAGAAGGTAACAGATATTTCAGTGATGCTGTGTTAAGGAGCCCTGAGGCTCTGTTAACAGCCAAAAATCTGTTTTACTAGTGCAAACCAGGTTTTGCTCATTTGATACTGTTAAAAATAGATGTAATCATTATTATGTAATGAAGAGATTACTGTTTTAGAGGCCATATGCATTATATGAAGTGGTCTCCAGTAGTTTCCAAACAGACTGGCTCATTCATCAGATGTAACAAGCTGTGAGATCCTCTGGCAAGTCTCATTTTAAATGCAGCCATTATCAGCTTTTCATTTCAAGGCCTGCTGCTCTCACTATGGACTAATGGCTGGTAGCTCCTATGCTACAGGACGCAGGAGGACATACAGTATGTAGTGTGTGTGTGTGTGTGTGTGTGTGTGTGTGTGTGTGTGTGTGTGTGTGAGAGAGAGAGAGAGAGAGAGAGAGAGAGAGAGAGAGAGAGAGAGAGAGAGAGAGAGAGAGAGAGACCTGGTGCCTCTGTCATCGACAGATCAGGCATACAGCAAACAATCAGAGCGCAGCCACAACACTACTACATCTGAGACAAGCATTTGCTGCACTTATTTAAAAAGGTGCACAACCATACTTGGATTTCAGTTCAAAACAGCCAGTCCACTCCACATGGGTTTTTGGACTTCAAGAGGACTTATGACAGTTCAGGGTGTCTTGTGGAGGGTGCTGTGGAAAAATAGTGTGCCTGAGCTGTCGCTACAAGTCATCTGGCCCTTCAGTATAAGCTAGAGTCGTGATTGGTCTAACAGATTCAGGTAATGGGAAGTTCCAGGTTACAGTTCGTTAAGTCCTGGCAATAGAAAAACACCAACTGACTCCTGAAATTAACTGGACTCTGTCATAGCACATATGGCGTAGCAGATGAGCCTGTTTGGCAGTTTCAGAATAGCAAAATCAGCTGCAGCATCCAGTCACTAACAGATTTACAATAAAGTGTGTGTTGGTCTGATAAAAGACTTCTGAAAAGACTCACTCATGCCTCCTCTGGGCAGCCTCCTTGCTCTTCACTCTTCATTGCCAGGATTGAGGAACAAGGAACAATCAAACTGAGATGTACCTTTAATGACCTACAGCCCTGGTGAAGTACCAATGTACAAGGCACCAAACCCCCTTACAACAGCACAGATATGTTGATGTAGTAGTGTGATGTTGCTGTATTATGAACAGGGCATTGTACATCTTGGAAGAATTCTATATGGATCAAAGCATAGATTTTTATTTTGAAGGATGCAGGTTAGCATTTCCGCTGTCATGCTTCCTGTTTTGTGTTGTTATGTCGTCAGTATGTTCTTATGAAATTGTATAAATAAGTACATTTAGTTTAATGTGAAGTTTTGACATCTTTCCATAAAGGGAAATGTCAGGGTTATAGCAGGAGGTACAGCGATCTTATTTTGTGAACTGCAATTGTTGCATTTCCGTTGGCTTTACTTCCTCTTTGTGTTTTTGGACTTTTCCCAAGAAGGTACGCATATTCTCTGCTCTCTGCACTTTCACTGTTTTTGTTGTAAATGTGAAGTTAAGTTACTTAAAACACAAGTAAAGTTAGTGTATTAAAACTGTTATGTTTTACAGCTGAGATTTTATTTCTTTTCATGCATAAATCTGCTAATTAGGGGAGAAGTTTGTCAATGTGTGTGTGCCGCAGGGCTGCCGTGTAGTTTGTCATGCTAGAGAGTACTGTTGAAACCGTATTTGCTAGCGAGGGGCATTTAGTGACTTTACTTATGATGTTAAACAGGCGCAGAGAGCATTTATGCAAGAGAAACTCTATGAATGTTTTGTTTCTTCACAACTACAGTTGCTGTACAGGAAATGTGTCTTTACCTTCTACACAACACAAAGCAGAGTCAGACCCACTACACTGGGATGATGAACAATCTTCACTGATTATTAATGCCCTGCATGCTCTTGGTTTTCAAAACAGAATAGTTCATATTATGATATATTTGATGTTCATTTTCATTATAAGAGTGTAAATACAAATAAGAATGTGCATCATTGGACATGTAGATTATTATCCAGTCCCAAGCTTTTCATTTGTTTTGTCTAAATATCCGTAGTTAACACATTTATAACTACTTATGTCTGAAACAAGGTCAATGCTCACCAAAACATTCTCTTCTGAGTTGAATACTGTCTTGTTTGACAAATACAGCAACCTGTCTCTAGAAACTTCCCTCTATTTCACCACATTGGGTAAGAAAAAAAATGGGAAAGGTTGAAAAGTTGATTCAGTTGCTTTTTCATAATTTATATGCCCCCTTCCTTCTGCTGTTCATAAACAGTGCACCCATCTGTCCTGGTTTATCCGCTTGGAAATTCACCACTTTAAATGCAAATTACCTTCCTTTGTAGGACATCAACAAGCCATAATCCCTCACTGGCTTTTACAGTAGGTAAAAGCAGTGGAATATTATTCTTGGAAAGGAGGCAGAGAATTCATGCATACTTAGCAGCATCCCTTTTCAATGCTGAACTTTAACACGGCAACAGTAAGCCAGCTTCATACACGAGTAGAAACATCTCAGGAAAAAAAGAGTTTTGGAAAACAGTGTATAGTAAATCGAATGTTGGTTTTCCAGATGTGCAAGAGTAAATATATATTGATGACTGACTGACTGAAAAATATCAGTTTCTAAAAGCACTGAATAATGAGTTGAAGAAACCTGTAGGGGCAATAGAAAGCTTCAAAGGCTGCACACAAGTTTACGGTGAAAACAGTAATTGTCATTGTTTGTCCAAACTCATCTAAAGCTTCACAGTATGACCCTGCTGTCTGTAGCTGCTGGGCTCCCAAGATGTTGGCAATCCAGTGCTAACCCCCCAGGTTAGAGCAGACAAATATATCATCCAGGAAGTGTGGTGCACTGCTCCTCAGTCTATAAAAACCACATTCTCTAAAACCTCTAATGGAACCTGTCTCACCTTGCCGTAAGGAGCTGCTCACTCACATTAAACTATTTTAGAAGCCTGTCTTTCAGTGGACATTTTTTTTCAGTCCCACAGGTGCATTTTTATCCTAACAGGAAGAAATAAATTTGTATTTATTTTAGCTATTTGGTATCAAAATGGTGCTGTCATAAAAAGAAGAAAAACAGAGGAAAAAAAAACATATACCACCACTGGCTTTAATAAACAAGAAAATGTCAATACTGGCTTTACAGGAACTTGTGTTACAACATGTTCCTGCTTTAATGATGCTCCATATTATTATTAAAAGGGCACTCACAAAATTTAGCATTGCATTTCCATAATGTTGTGGGACTTGTGAGAGAACAAGAATAGTCAAAATTAATGCGGCAGAGGCTAAAATATCCTGACCTATAGTACCTACTATGAGCAAGCTCCTACATTTCCCATAATGCACCCAGTAGCATCATTTTATGGGTAAGTGCCCATGTCTTTCAAGCTCCACACCTGCAGTTTGTAACGCAGGCTTTCTGTTATACATTTGTAGTCTCTAAGCCCAAGCCTGATGATACTATCACTATGACATCATCAAGGTTATTTCACATTGACAAAACTCCTCCAGATCCACATTTATTATACAACTGTTTTCACACACTGAGTAGAACTCCTCGTGATGAGTAAACTCATGTGTAATTTAATTCTTAATGTGGAGTGTCCCTTTAAGGAACCATCAAACCAGACATTTTTATTTTCCTCAGGTATGGAGGCCATGTCCAACTAGAAAATTGTGGGTGCACAGCTACCAGGCAAGAAAATACATTTAAAAGATTGCAATAAAGCTAAAGATCCATTTATATATAAGGTCTATAGTCCACATGTTGACATAGACCTGCTCCTAATGGCTGGTCTTTAGCGCCAGCTGATGTCATCTGGCACCAAAGCCCAGCCAATAAGAAAGGGTTGGTTCAGGCTACTATCGGAAGTAAGGCCTCACACAGGTTTGGGGTTGGGATATTGTTACTTTTTATTTGAAAAAAGCTGCTGTTGATTCTTCTTATTATGGAAGTTTCTAATACTGACTGAACTGACTTCACAAAGCAGGAAAGTCTTAAGCCTTCATATACAAACTGTATGACTATTGTTATAATGATGGTTTTTGTGGTTTTGTTGTGGGCATTACAGGAGGAAAAGATCAAGGAGTTGTTTGTTAGCTGATGCTCACACATACTGTAGATACCTAGGTGACTATTCTAGGTATTTAAGACATCACTTTACCTGTTAGCTAATGTTGTTGCATGGAGATGTTGTTGTGGATTGTACTCTTTAACTAGTGCACTCTGTCACCCACAAAACAGCCAGTAAGTTTGGTCTTCTTCATAAGGCTGGCATATGCACACAATAATCTACCATACTCCTTTTAATCCATGATTTCAAAATGTGAATGTGTCATTATTACTTATGTAAACATACAGTAAGTGCTGATAAGAATACTGTTGAGATGCCTGAGTCATAATTTTATAAAATCATCTTTTCATAGCCAGTACTGCCCAATAGCTGAGGATCTCCAGTGTGTCTGTCTGAATGCGTGGTGTGTTACAGCACCTGTAAATCCACTTTTACTAAGGATGCTTTCACATCTAACCTGGTTATAACTCTGGTGTGTTTGCCTGGTCTGTTGGGTTTGTTTGGGCTGCTGTCAGTCGAAACAACCAAGTGAACTGTGGTGCAGCTCATTTTTGTTGAAGCAAGAAACTAGATTGGTATAACATTTTCTTTACATTTTGATGATGTATATTTCCAAGTTCTAACAACCTGTAACACTATTTATCCCAAAGAATATAAAAAAGCATTTTTATAGTGCACCTGTAGAAGAAGTTGTGTCGTAAATGTGTGTCCATTCAGTAAAATGATCAAGTGTCAATATCTGTATTTTGGCTATCTAGCTAATTTGGTAAAGCAACTAAATATTAGTGTACAACTACAGTACAAACGTCAAAATATTGGACACACTGTACTTTTCGCTTTAAGTACATGCACCTGTAAAACACCTAAACAGGATTAGTGAGGTGTGACAGATAATCTGACATAATCCCAACACATATTCAATCATATTTCAGAGAACTAGTTAGTTCTCAAACATATTGTATGAACACCACAGGAATTAGCCCTCTCTATTAAATCTAGCCTGTATTGTTCCCCGTAGTCATAAGACCTTGAATATGGCTACAAAGAGTGTGGTGTGTCACTTGAAAGCCATTTACCTCGTACTCCTGAGAGAAGCGCAGACCGTCATTGGCCTTGAGTCTCTCAATATGGTCTGCCAGGTCACTGATAGCAATGGGAGGATGTTCCCTCATCCCTGCAGAGAGAAGTGGAGCAGTAAGTACAGTCAGTCACAGACAAACACACACACACACACATACACACACACACACGGATGGGACAATGTAACCAGAGTGCAGATGCATGTTGAAGGCTCAGTGATATGGGGTGACAGTGAGGGTGCTGTGTAGTGAGCAGAGGAATGAGCTATAGCCACACTGGTGATGTGGGCGTCCACACATCAGCATGCTGATTGGTTAGAAAATCCCATAAAGAAATCCCATAAAGCAATAGGGGAGTAGAAAGGTGTCACACGGGTGGTTGGGGTGTAAGAGTACCGACAGCATCTTACACTGATATTTATTTCAACACATTTTTGATTTATTTATGTCTCTCTAATGTATTTTACATCAACTCTCAATTGTTATGACAACCATTTTGCATAAATGGCTGACATGGGCAGACCGTGAGAAGAGGAGGTGAGAGGGCTCCAGTTCAAATGACTGCAGTGTCAAACAGAAGGGGGAGGAGGCGGGAATGGGAGGAAACATTAGTGCCACACAAAAGGAATGACAACTAACTTGGAGTGTTGGGGCAACTGAGGGCACTGGAACCTGTGGGGAAAAGAGCAGGCAAAACAAACAGCACAGGGGTCAGTTAGGAGAAAACAGAGAACAGAAAAGAACACAAAGAGCACTGGGAAAGGAGTTTGTTTTGTACTCTGCACTGTCCTGCAGCTTCATGCATCTGTAATATATCCCTAAATATGTATTGCATCCTAATGCAGATGCAACATGGCAGTTGGTTGTTGGGCTGTTGGTCAGACAGTCTGTCACCTAGGTCCAGACTGAAATATATGAACAAATATTGGATAGATTGCATCAAATGCAAATACTCTTTTTAGCCTCTTTAAGGTCCCTCTCCACTCAAAAATATGTTTTTCTTCTTGTTCCTGCAGTTGGATGTTTGAGGTTCACTGTGCAGAATGATGTATGTGCAGAGTTTGACACTAGAAGGCTGTTTTGACATTCATCTGCTGAAAGTGGAAAGTTTGTCTGTGCTCACTGAAAATCTGAATTTAAAAGGTTGGGCCTATGAGCAGAATTTGTGACATCACAAATAGTTTTAGTTTTGGTCCAGTATGTAACTTACACAAATGTGATGTGGAAACTTGACACCTCCAGTGCACAAACACTGAGAATGAACTTTACAGTGAAGTAGGAGACATCTTGTGTCCAACAGTTAAACTTCTGAAATGAAATATATTTGTATATTCATAGATTCCGGAATTTTTAATGAAGGAGGAGAAGTAGGTGTTATTTTAAGGATATTAAAGCAGTATTTATACTTTTTTTGTTGAAAAATCACATTACACACACATTATTGTTTCAAGCTGAGTATTATTATATGTTTTAATACATGTCTGGAGGGGATATTTACAAAATTATTGCAGGAACTTAAGAAATCTTGGTAGAGATTCATGTTTGCACTAATGTGTTCTGAGTGTTTTGGAGTAATTTACAGTTTTTACTTCACAGCATAGGCTGTGAGATGCTTTTATCTGTCAGTTTTTGACACAGTCAAAAGTGTATGTTGGGCAAAAAAAGTCACTTTCAGATGCATCTAGACCACCCAGTGAGCTTTCATTGAAGGGGGAACAAAGGTTGGCAGCCAAATGAGTTGATTAATTTCTGTTGGTGTAAACAACATCTGCCAAATTCCCTCCTACTGCTACCAGAGGTAAATGCCACACATCTGATTGAGAGAAGAACATGGACGAAAGACAATGACAAACTGTGAGTTTAAAACCCCCCGCTGAAAGACAGGTGGGAGAAAGAGATAAGAGAAGTAGCTGGAACAGTGAAGGAGAGAAGAAAAAAGTAACACTCAGTGAGATAGACAGGACACAAAGAGGAAGTAAAACAGAGAAAGAGAGTTTAGACAGACCATAGAGAAAAAGAAACAGGTTGTAATGTTTGATCAAGATGGCACTGTGCCAAACAAAAAGTCCATGTAGCTCACATCACAGAACAGAGAGCTTCCAACATCCACACGTGCCTACATTTTTTTTCTTCTAAATCCACATAGACCCTGCCCTGATGTGAAGTGAGCACTGAGGATTACTGTATTATTTTCTAAGAACAGTGCAGAGTTGCGATGAATGGCACTGACTTCTCTTCACAGTAAACGCTAGCTTCATGCTATGATTCATTGGAGTAACATAGCAGGATAAGAAAGTATCACTGAGCCCTGCAATGTGTAACCAGCCTACAGATTCACACTTTGTGATCCATTTTATGTTTCAAGTGCAAAAATAATACAGCTGGAGGATTTCGACCAGATGTGAATGAGAAATTCCAGGCTGGCTCAGCTGTGAGGGGTTTACAGATGAAGGTCAGAGACTGTGTTGTAAGGACAATTTATGCATGTTACTGTGCTTGAGTTAATATATCAAATTCACAAAGCAATACATGCAAATCAAGATGTGGTACAAACAACTCTCAAATATACCCCTCTTCAATAATTACAGCTTTAGATTGTTTACATGGTAAGACCCCTCCACTATGCCTGGTGGCCTTGGACCTTAAAGCCCCTTCATACCCTCTATAGACCTCTCTGACCAGCACGACTTCCTGATGGTGATATCTGAATCTTGCAGCAAACCTGATGTCTCTGGGTGTAGTCTTTACACTACTTTTAAAAAATATTAATTTTTATTTTTGCTACAGTTTTGCTTGGTAATTGCAAAGTTACTGAACAGGTGCAGTATTCTTGTTCTCTCTGCTATAAACAAATAAAGCAACAACACTGCTTTCCAGCTAATTTTTGGAGGCATTAGGGAAACTTAGCATTGAGTTAAACTTTGGTTTTTGTATGAGCCTCAAATATGTCTGTCACTGTATTTTGGTTGTCTATCTCAGTTTCAATCAATACAGCTCAAAAATCAATCACACTGGTTGGCTGAAATTACCTGTACTCTAATAGTTCACATGTTATGTCATGATAGATTCACAGTCAGGTGTCCATATGAACAGTGAAAGAGGTTTTCCTCCCTGTAATCATTCCTCCTGTTCATACTGGCTATTAAAAGATCCTCTTCAAATGTGCTTTCAATGTAAGTGATGGGGCCAAAATCCACACAGTCATTTTGTGCAAAAATGCATTTAAAAGTTGATGTGAAGCTTATATGAGGCTTCAGCAGTCTTGAGTCTATGAGTTAGTCATATCAAGTGGATATCTGCCAGATTTTACAGTCTTTTTAGCATCAAATTCCCTCTTTGTGTTTCCTCAGACAGTGTTTCCCTGTTGAGCTGTGGTGGAAGTATAGTAACAAAAAGAGGGACTTTGGCACTAAAAAGACTGTAACATTGAAAGATATCTACTTGATTCGACTCATTGAAGCTTCATATTAACTTCAGATAAACTTTTAAATACATTTTTTCACAGAAGGAGGACTGTGGATTTTGTCCCCCATCACTTACATTGTAAGTGCATTATGAAGGTTTTATTTGATTTTATTTGACAATTTCAGTTTAAAATCACCAGTTCTGCCAGGGCATTGAGTGCTTACATAAAAGGAAAAGTCAGGATAACACAATAAAGCCCTAAAGCTTATTTCTATTGTGGTCCCTTTGGGGACGGGGTTGTGCAGGGGAGGGGTCAAGAGCTGTTGAGCCAGCTCTACACAGCAATCATCATCACTGTCTGGTTTGGATCAGCCACCAAGCAGGACAAGAACAGGCTTCACTGGACAGTCAGGACTGCAGAGAATATCATTGGTGCTGTACAATTGTACACTTCCAGAGTCATGAGATAGGGAGGGAAAATAACTGCACACCCCTCACCCCCCGGACATAAACTGTTTCAACTGCTCCCTTCTGGTAGGTGCTACAGAACTCTGTACGCCAAAAAAACCAGTATGAGAATAGTTTTTTTCTCCATGCCATCACTCTCATCAACAGTTAAATGTTGATGAAACTCATGTGAAATAGCAAGAATACTAAACTACTTTTCTATAAAAACATACAGATGGGTGACAGGTGCTGCCAGAACAGCTTTAATGCAAAGATATTCCCTCATTTGGTGTTTTGATGATGGTGGAGAGCGCTGGCTAACACGTCAGTCCAAAATCTCCCATAGGTGTTCAGTTGGGTTGAGATCTGGTGACTGTGAAAGCCATAGCATATGATTCACACCATTTTCATACTCATCAAACCATTCAGTGACCCCTTGTGCCCTATGGATGGGGGCATTGTCATCCTGGAAGAGACCACTCCCATCAGGATAGAAATGTTTCATCATAGGATAAAGGTGATGACTCAGATCAACTTTGTATTGATTTGCAGTAACCCTTCCCTCTAAGGGGACAAGTGGACCCAAACCATGCCAGCAAAATGCCCCCCACAGCATAACAGAGCCACCAGATCCCCTTACTGTAGGGGTCAAGCATTCAGACCTGTACTGGTTTTTCCTTTAATTTGTCACCTGTCTGCATATATATTACAGTGTAATAGAAACATTGTAAAATAACATGTGCATAACCTTTTGGCTTATATACTTTATATACTCTCAAGAAAAGCACATTAACCACCTCTGTAAATAGAGTCACTTATTATCCATTCACTATTTATTCCAGCATTTGTTGCTCTGCCATGCACTCTCGTACCATGTGTACATACAGTACACAGTAACAATCTCACCTGTATACACAGATAGTTTTCTCTCGCCTTTACTGTACATCATATGTTTAAGTTTTGCTTATATAATTTCAACCTGATATCTTTGGTTATCTGTATGTCTGTATCTGTATTGTACTGTAAATATGTTCTCTTTACTGTGGTTAAGTAAATTGACAGCTACTGAGGACTGGACTCAAATCCCTTGTATGCGTCAACATGCTTGTCTAATAAAGCTGATTCTCATTCAGTGCACATATATAGAGTACAACAGAGAGATCATTTGGACCGCAGTAAGGGTCTTCTTGCAGGCATGTGTGTGTGTGTTTCAATAATGAATAAATATGAGCGTATAGGTGCTGGCACAGTTGAGTGTGTAATTGCTTGTGTGTGTCCATGCCTTGTGTCTGATAGTTGAGTCTCCTCATCTCCACAGGGTCTGAGGAGTGCGCCAGCAGCGAGTCCTTCACCCCTGCCATGTGCTCGTCCTTGGCTGAAGGAGACGTTCGTTTCCTGGGGGAAAGAAGAAGCAGCATGATGAGAGAAGGGAACCATGTAACAATGGAAAAATTCACAAAGTTAAAAATAATATAAAATACTGTCCACAATACTGTTCTGTCCACAACAAGAACTGCCAAAGTGACAAAATTCATAATCATCACATGACGAATTTTATGAGCCACTCAGTGACTGAGATGTTTGAGTTCTAGGACTATGATATGTAATATGATGGAAGTATGTCATAGTCTGAAAGAATGAGAAAAGCTTTCCTACAAAATTTAAACCATCTTTTTATAATATTTCTGTTGTTATAATGGAGCAGTTTTTTATCACTGTAATGGGATGCTTTGTTGTGATATGAGATTCTTAATGATTTACAAGGAAAATCTCTTTTTATATTTTAATACTTTCTTGTGACTAGTTTTTTTGCACAAGTATAAACTAACTATTAAACAATTTGATTTCTAAATTAGTGTGGAAAAAAGTGTTGAAAAAAATAATTGATGTACTGTAGGTGAGAAATAAAAGGGGTCAAAAAATGGATCCCAGCGGGACACTACAAGTAACAGCATATCATATTTTCTTCCCTTTATATTATTAAATTGCTTTCCTTTAGTAATATCCTTTTATAATATAATTAGACAGCATTTTTTTTAAAAACTTTTTTATTCTTGTAGTTCTATCCTGTTCTTATCTAGCACCTTTCAGGAAGTTGCACCTTCAATCTCATACTATCATGCAATGACAATAAAGGTATTCTATTCTATTTGTGAGTCAGTCCATGATGTGACAGTTAATAATAATAAGCAAAATATTATGATTAAAAGTATTAAAAGCTTTTGATAAACCCCAAAATATACCCAAAGCATGTTCATTATTGTTCGTTATCAACCAGCAAACTACCCCCCCCCCCCCCCCCCCCCCATGGAAAGCATGGAGGGATGGAGATAATTAATTTGTGATAATTACAAGGCAATCTCTGATCCTCAGATAAGGAGCGGGACTGCTTTTGCAATTTGCAATTTTTAGATCAGTGGAAACAATTTCAGTTGATATTTTTCAGATTCTTGTCATTGAACAAGTCAGTTGCAATGAAATCAGATGTGTCATCTCTTCTCACGTGATATTCACATGTAATTCTACATATAATTTTGTATAATGTCATGTGGCTGCTGTACACTGCAGTAGATGATGGTTATAAATCAGATATATTTGAAATAGGGCAGACCAGGGCACTGATGCTGAAATTCTGTTGTTGAAGTTCATGTAAAAAGAAAGGCTCTCAGCCCCCTGTTGAGCAGTCTGCTATCTGAGTTAAATCAGTGTAAGTCATGGAAGGCAGTGAATTTCACAGTATGTTGGAGCAGACTGCCACTCCTGTTTAATGTCTAGTGCCCACTTGAGTGTTTCCACAGCTGGATTTAAAGTGGGGGGTTCAGATTTGGGCATTGCTTATGAAAAACCTTAATTTCCCCCACATGACTGTGTGAAAACAAACAGGTTGAGCAATTAGTGAAGCAGCCTGGCGTTGACAGAGTTGGCAAATGGCAGTGAGCACAGCTGAGGGCATGTGGTGCTGCATGCAGACATACAACACTGTTACAAACATGCAAGCTGCTTGTTTAATGTTACTTTTGCCTTGCAACATGTTGTTACTTGAGCTAATTGCTGATGTGCCTTTGACTGTGTCCACAGTCAGTTAAAAGCTTTACATCTTTATAACATCCAAATCAAAGTGATGGGGCTGTGAAGTAGATGGAAATGGAAGAGACCACATCATCTGGGTCAGCCAAGCTTTCAAGCCAAGCCACATACTTAATTTCTGATCTTCTCAGTGCTTAACCTGGAAAAAAATTTGTGCACTGAATACTGCCTGGCACCTTGAATTGTGTTCAGGGTGCCAACTCTTTTCGTGTTGGTGTTTCCAACCAAAAAGTGCTTGTGTCTATCTTTTAATGAATTTTTTTAGTTCGATTTGCGTAAAAATGAGATAACGATAAATGGTGGCAGGTGAAAAAGCATGAGAAAAAACAGAAAGACATGAAAATAATGAGTGATGTTGCAGTCTTAACATCTGTTAATGGGGTTTGGAGATTTGCTTTAGGTAAAAATGTCAGCCACTATTCTGCGAATGATCGTACTGTATAAATTTTGAGTTTTTGTGCACTGGCGAGTTGTTCCAGCTCTGAGCCTATATGTTATTACCTCATCATGTCAGATAGTTACAGGTATCTGAGTGGTTAAGATTTGCTCAACTGAACCTGCTTAGGACGACTGTCACCTTCTTAGGAAACAGTTTAACATTTTGGGAAATATGCTTATTCACTTTCTTTCTAAGAATGAGATGTTCAGATGGATCTCATGTCTGTGTGTTAAGTACAGAGCTGGAGTCTGAACATGGTAGGCAGAACCAGGCTGGATGTTTTTCTCTGCTTACAGTCTTCATGCTAAGCTAGGCTAACCACCCCCGACTCATGTCTGTGTACTTAATACATAGACATCACAGTCAGAATCAGAATCATCTTTATTGGCCAAGTATGTTTACACATAAAATGAATTTGACTGTGGTTTAGTGGCTCTCAATGTACTTACACAGAATAACAACACAACAATCTTCAGTAATATACACAAGGAATGACTATAGACAGGTGAAACAGTTTCTGTGGACTGTAAACAGGATACAAATAGAGCAAAGAATGAGTGCAATGAGTGATGAGATAAATATTAAATGATGTTACTTTATATACATACTGTATAGTAGGTGGTTATATACCGTATATACAGCCTGTTCAGATATACAGTAGTGAGTGAAATGTATTGCACATTTTGTGTTTTAGACTAAAATAAATATATATAAATTGTAGGTGCAGTGGGTATTATAGTGTTCCAGGATTATTGCACAATGACTGAGTTAACTGTTCATAAGTGTGATGGTGAGGGGGAAGAAACTGTTCCTGTGTCTGGTGGTTTTGGTGTACAGTGTTCTGTAGTGCCTACCAGAGGGGAGAAGTTGGAACAGATTATGTCAAGGGTGTGAGGGGTCTACAGTGATTTTCCCTGCCCGTTTCCTGACTCTGGTGGTGTACAGGTCCTGGATGGTGGGCAGGTCGGCACTGATAATGTTTTCTGCAGACCTGACTGTCCACTGTAGTTTGTTCCTGTCCTGTTTGGTGGCTGATCCATACCAGACAGTGATGGATGTGCAGTGAACCGACTCGATGACTGCAGTGTAGAACTGGTTTAGCAGGTCCTGAGGCAGGTTGTACTTCCTGAGCTGGCGCAGGAAGTACATCCTCTGCTGAGCCTTTTTGATGACTTTGTTGATGTTGGACTCCCACTTCAGATCCTGGGAGATCATACAACCCAGAAACCTGAAGGATTCCACAGCTGTCACAGTGTTGTTGAGAATGGTAATGGGGGGCAATAATGGGGGGCTCCTCCTAAAATCCCCTATCATCTTCGCAGTTTTTTAGCTCTAGGTTGTTGTGACCGCACCACAGGGCCAGCTGTTCAACTTCCCACCTGTATGCAGACTCCTCTCCGTCTCAGATGAGGCTGATTACTGTTGCAAACAGATGGGTCTCCTGAGGTGTAGTTGTTGGTGTCGAGGGAGAAGAGCAGCAGCAGGGAGAGCACACATCCCTGAGGGGTGCCAGTGCTGACTATCCCCCAGCCTTACCTGCTGCTTCCTGTCTGTCAGGAAGTTTGTGATCCACTGACAGGTGGAGGCGGGCACAATGAGCTGGGTGAGTTTGATGAGGAGGACTTCTGGGGTGATGGTGTTGACCACTCAGCTGAAGTCCACAAATAGGATCCTTGTGTACGTCCCTGGGGATTGATGAAGTAGTGTAGTGCAGTCTCATGTTCACTGCATCATCCACTGACCTGTTTGCCCGGTAGGCAAACTGCAGGGGGTCCAGCAGGGGTCCTGCAATGTTCTGGTGGGTCAACACCAGTCTTTTAATGGACTTCATGACCACAGACATTAGGGCGACTGGCCTGTAGTCGTTCAGTCCAGTGATGGAGGGTTTCTTGGGAGCAGGGATGATAGTAGAGCATTTGAAGCAGGAGGGGACTTCACACAGCTCCAGTGATCTTTTGAAGATCTGTGTGAAGATGGGGGCCAGCTGGTCAGCACAGACTTTCAGACAGGAGCATGACACGCCATCTGGGCCTGGTGCCTTCCTGATCTTCTGTTTCTGAAAGAGCTGACACACATCCTCTTCACAGACCGTCAGTGCCGGTAGGGAGTCAGGGGGGAGGGGGAGGTGATAGCAGGGGTTGCAGTTGGTTGTGTGATGTCCGAGATGGGGCAGATGAGGGGTGTGAAAGTGGGCTGATCAAACCTGCAGTAAAACACATTCAGGTCGTCGGCTAGTTGAGGGTTCTCTGTGGTGTGGGGGGAGGGTTTCCTGTAGCTGGTGATGTCCTGTTTTTCAGCTTTTCAGTGTAGAGAGAGTTGCTACTCTTCCGACTGAAATCTCTGAAAAAGTTTCTGGGTGTGTGAAGACCGCTGAAAAAGTTTGTGGACTGAACTGTGGAGTATTCAACAGTTCTTTACTGAAGACCGCACAAATAAACAAAAACAGAGAAAATACTAGAGAGCACAACAATGAGGCAGCCATCCGTGGTGCCATCTTGAATGCCACCCCACAGACGTGAGACTGGTATCGATCTTCTCATCTCACTTCCAGAAAGAAAGCTAATAAGCCTATTTCCTAAAATGTTAAACTATTCCTTTGAATTAATAATTTGTGAAATCAAATTATGTCCTTCAAGTTACTAGCAATAAGTTAGCACCTGCGATAGATTTGTCCTCTGGAAACTCACTATGGATTTAATAGTCTGGTTTTGAGGTTGGATATGGATATTCGCAGGTTTTGGCTGTAAAACACAATGTTCAAAGGCATATTGGTTTGAAGTAAAGGTACAAATTAGATAAACTGAGTGCATGATTTTGTATCTCAAGGGCAGAAATTATTAATTGGAGGGAACAAATTATGTAATCTAGTTGTTCTAGATGATATGGCAGTGACTGCAACAGGTTGTTATGGCAACAAAAGCCACTTAATCAGTAAATAATGTATTTCAGGCATCAATTTTTCTAAAAATCAAACAAAAAATACAACTGACTGATTCTGTAAGTATTAGTGATGAGGACAGTCAATATGTATCATACAGGCCAGGCAGGTAACACAAACAGAGGAGTGAAAAGGTCGTTGTGATGTCAGTTGTTGCCTCTAGGTAATATTATGATTGGATTTGTCAGGTCTGGCATTTGTATTGCAGGCGAAGCTGCAGGTGTGTGAGGGGTTGAGAGGTGAAGCACTGAGAGAGGATTATGCTGAGGGGAAGATCAGTGGGATTTGCAGAAAACACACAAAAAGAAACAGAAATGCTAAAACATACTCACATGCCATGATAGACAAGACACACATGCTTGCAAGTGCTAGCAATTGAAGCTGATATGTCTGAAAAAAAAATGCATCTCAGAGAAGCTGCCATGGCAGTGTGATCCTGACAGTGTAACTGAAACAACTAGCATCTGTCACTTCACATCATCACTGTCAGAAAACACGGACATGTCTGAGCCAAAAGCATGTTTTACACAGCAGGAGGGATGTGCAGAGGCAGGCCAATAGCTAGAGAAGAACAAGGGAGGTGAAGTGGTGTAAGAGCAGACAGAGACACTAACCTTTCTTGTTTGCTGCATCCACAGAAAGCAGGAGACAGTGAACACGGGAGCATAGAGAGAAAGGATTAATTTAAGTTGTCAGGAGCAGGAATGCCACACAGTGTTGCAGTGAACAGGAAGTACACCTGACAGAGCAAATTAGAGCACCTTACTACTACCACCCCTCCATGTGCTATTTATCTGATCCACAGCCAGCTGAGCAGCTTTTTCCTCCAGCTATACACATCTTCTTTTATTGCTGTTTAAAGTGCCATGTCTATCAATTTGATACTTCAATATGTCAGCGCCAAATGAACTGTGATACCGTAGTGTAATTACCATAAACAAATAAGAGCACACAGGAGACGACAGCCAGTGTTATTAATCTTTTTTTACTGATTTACGTCTATTTTAGACAAATACAGTACAATACCTGGGATAAACCTGGCTTCATGACTCTGCTCCAGTTCCAGCTTTCATACTTCTGATATGTGACATGGAAGAGTGAATAAAGCTTTCTCACTTTATAACTGTATACTTACTATGCAATTAACCTTAGCATGCCTGGCTAATTAACTTACTACCTACAGTAATAACCTAGCATTGCTTCCAAGGCCAAGGGTTAACATGTCATTACCAAAATACATTAGTTTGTGTGGTTAAAGGTTATGTAAAGAAAAAAGAAAAAAGCCCTATTCAGAAGTCAGACTGACACATTTACTGTGCTTATGCTTTAGAGGGTCGCGGGTGGCTGGAGCTGATCCCAGCTGACATTGGGCGAGAGGCAGAGTACACCCTGGACAGGTCACCAGTCAGTCACAGGGCTGGCACTCTAATCAACTTAACCTACATGTTCTTGGTGTGTGGGAGGAGAGAAGGACATGGAGGAAACCCACACAGGCACCGTGAGAACAGGTGAACTCCACACAGAAAGACGCAGCAAACGGCAACTACCACAGCTTGAGGCTGAAGCCAATATGGAAGTAGCCTACCTTCAAGTGCAATGCCACTGACTCTGGGGCTTGACTGAGTCGGTCACAATATTTCAGTAAGTTTAATGTTACTTGAATATGGTACCTGCCCTGATTGCACAATTTAGCTAAAGTAGTTATTGTTAGCCCAAGTCTGCAACGCTTGAGTTCCAAGTAAGCGAGCATTAGCTTGGGTCCAAGGTAGCGGGCATGTTTCCAGAGCGTGAAAGGCAACACCCTGCACTCCTTATTTCGAAGGTCCTGGCTTCAAACGGAAACGATGGAGCTGAACATAAGCAGCAACTCTGGGCTTCAAACTGGCTCCAATGCAAACCAACAGGTGACGTCACAACTTGCTATGTCCATCTTTATATACAGTCTATGTATATAATACCCGGAACCTTCTTGCTGTGAGGCAACAGTGCTAACCAATGCACCACCGTCCCACCCAAAGTCAGAGATATTGTTTAAAAATAAGAATAAAAAAGCATCAGTCTCTAACGTGTTTTTATGTTTTTCATAGTAAACATCTAACAGTCTTATGTTAAAACAAACATCTTACATTTTTGCTAACCTATACTAAAATGATAGCAGATGCTGACTTTTCTAGCCGGGACCTGTGCTATGATATCCTGTATGTATCCATCAAGTGCATACATGAATACTCTCCAGTGTCAAAGTCCTCTCCAGTGCTTTATATGCCCACCATCCAACACCATCCTCCTGTTTGATTGTCTCATCCACTGTAGCCATTATTAGTGTTAACTTGATTATGTGTAATTTGTATAGAAGTGTTAAGCATTCAGAAATGAGCTCTGAACTTTCACCTGACTTCAAATGTGTTTATGGAAGCAGACTGAGTTCAGGACGCCTTGCTAACTTCTTTTACAGCAAATATTGAAGAGATCTAACACAATATAAATGGAAACACAGGGAGAAATTGAGAGCCAGTATTATTCCTTTCCTATATTGTATTCTACAATCTGAGTTAATGTCCGGTTGGTGAACACATTTTTATTTTGCTGTGATCCCACAGGAAATATGACTATTGTCTCCTACACTACACTTTACACACTATTTTAATGCAACCAGGTCATATTTGGTGGGGAACCTATTAGATTGCTGTTTCTCTAGCTATGATAAATATTTTGGTGTCTTTTTCAAGTCTATCTTGATACAATACTCACATGTATACTACTACACATGTGCAGTATGTTAAGTTAATGGTCAGTGCAATCATTCCTTCTATTCATATTGGCCATAAAGAGATCCTTCCAAGGCTCAACTGTAATTGATGGGGGACAAAATCCACAGTCCTGGTTCTGCAAAAAAATGCATTCTAATGTTCAGCTGAAGTCTGCGTCAGACAAGAGGGTATCTTCCAATGTTTACTGTCTCTTTTGTTCTGTTTTGTTCTTCATTCATTTGTATTTTCTCAGACTGTTTCCTCACTGAGTCAAAAGAGCTGCAAAAAGAGCTCCACACACGTAACCCTGAACAGTTCTCTGCTGGGGTATATCTGTCCATGTATCTTTTTGTGAACTCCTCTGAAAAACAGAAATGGAGTATCGAGTGTTGAAACGTTAGTCTGTCTGGACAATTAAAGGCTGTGAATTGATCAGTGTGCTCCAGTCCCCTTTTGTTTTCCAGAAATGGAGTGTGTTGTGTACTAGTTAGAGCTAATCTGTTAGCTGTGTTGGCCATTTGTGTAGATTAAACACGGACTGTAGTGAATGTGTGAAAATAAAAGAAAATTGACTTTACATTCAGTATGAGCACACCGTGTGTAATCCAGTTCCAACAACAAATCTATATGAGACTACCAGGAAGTATAGCCTACCTCCATCACAAAAAAGGACAATAAATGTAAAAGATCCCCAACTGAATAGAACGAGGACTGTGGATTTTGTCCCCCATCTCTGACAGTAAAGTTATGTTAGGAAGGATGACTTTACAGCCAGTATTGGGAGGAGATAACCCAAGACCAATAACCCAATACACTGTACATATGGAGATATGAGTATAAAGATAGACTTGAAATAATACAAACCAGTCCTTTAAGATTCCACATTTTTCACAAACCTGATTACTGCTTCTTTCTCCTTGTAAAATTGTAATGTATGAATTGGAATATATGAAAACAATAAACAGCATTTATCATAGTTAGGGAAAGAGTAAACTAATGGCTTTCCCACCAAATATGACCTGGTTTCATTAAAATAGTGTGTAATAGACACTATATACCTATTTATATATGCTATATTAATATTTCCTGTAGGGTTACAGCAAAATAAAATGTTTTCACCAACCTTCCATTAAAAATAATACATAAGAAAGAATGTATAATGGCTCTCAATGTCCTCCTGTGTTTCCAATTCCAAAAGCTTTTCCATATTTGTTGGAAAATAAGTTAGCGGTCCCAAACTCACACTGCTTCCATAAACCCATATTAAGGGTTGAAATCAGGTGAACATTTTAAAATTCAGATTTAGACCTGAATTTTAAAAACTCTTTCAAAATACACATATTACTATAGATTTGAAAAAAATCAAACCTATTCTTTAAGGGTTAACAATGCCAATTGCATTAAGTGTTGGATGACTGATTATGATTATCTTGAAATATCAAATACCAGTCTCCCTAGTTTGTCAGAGAAACACTGTACAGCAGGCCATTCATACTTCAGACTCTTACCATAGTCCAACAGCAGAGTTTCAGATTACCACACAACCATCCGTTAACTCTGCCAAAGATATAACAACATACTTTATGTTCCTTGTGATAGATTACAACTCAAGCAAGTTTCAAGCCATGCAAGTTGTTTTCATAGTGTAAACCTATAGCTGGCTGGAAGGTAAGAAAACACATGTGACTACACTATAGTATCTTTAGAAACATGTGCATTATTGTAACAGATACATGATTTATGCGGATAAAAGATCCAAACAAAGTTTGATCTCTTAAGAAAAGCAAATGACTGGAGATGCTTTCCTGATAGGCTCCTCAGGATAAGTATTACTTAACAAAAACAAACAGATCAAGAGAGAACAAGAGAAAAAGGAGGAATGAAACAAGCATTGCCATTGGAGCAGAGCAGTAGCCATATGGAAGCCCCTCTCAGCCTAGTCAGCAGCTCCAGATGTTTGACCCAAGCACAGGAAGCACAAGCCAACTGTTAGCCTGGAAGAGCAGGGCCGCAGGGCAACTCACAGTGCCTTCCTCCCATATGTCATGGAGGACCTTCGCCTTCAGGATGGCTCAGCCAAGATGAATGTCTGTCTTTACTCTAGAAAATACTGACTGAAAATGTTCTTGTCATCTGCTATGCTGAAGAAAAGGCTCCAGGTCTCTCTCTGGACTGTGCTAACATAATCACTCAGCTAGATGATGTGATGAGCAACATAATGAACATACATTGCCTTAAAGGTACACATAAACTATTGCAGTCTTATTTTTTTTAAATAACAGATGACACTAGGAACATTGTTTTCTTAATTCTACGGTTATATTTCACTTAGAATAAGTTTAGAGTGCAAACATTTCCACAGCTGATGAATGGGGTCAATATTAATCCTCTATCCAAGAGTGTAAGTTTGGTTAATAAAAACATTATGATGAACTGATTATTGGACATCTCATAATAATGGTAGTCCCACAAGGAAATTTGAAATGCTATGTAATTTGCCGTATTATTTATGCAGTAACACTACTTAAAATCATATTAACTTTCAATGATTATGATGATAGTGTTGTTTTTGCATTGTCAGCACTGTGATATATGCATGTTTGATTGCAATTCAAGCATATTTTTAGGGAAATATTGACTTTAACTCAAAGTATAGATTAAATATTTTTAGAGATATTTTAGTGGGTAAATCAAACTGAAATAGTGGTAGTTATGCCTTTGTCTTCAACAAAAATCAGTCTGTAAAAGTAATTTCCAACTGAGGATGGGATGGACATGTCCCCTTCACTTTTCAAAATCCTACTTTTGTCCCCCTCACTTTTATAGTTAAAGGTCCAATAAATGACACTGAGCCTCACTGGATGTCAGCAAACAACTATTTGCTATCCCTCTGTGTGTGTTGTTATCTGAGCTTCTCTGTTCTTTGTTTTGGTAGCCGTGCTGGCCACATGTGCATGTTAGTGCAAGTGAGTGTGCATGTTAGTGCACAATGTGAGTCCCTTCGTGTCCTCCATCTCTGTTTCCATGATGGTGGCTGTGTCACAAACTTTATCAAATTACAGCTAAACAATACACTAAAATATGTTTCTGAAAACATTTGGCTCAAACATTAAGCTCATCACAAAGCTCAAGGACCTGGATTTAACACCTCACTCTGCATGTGGATCCTTGACTTCCTGACAGGCAGACCCCAGGTGGTGAGGGTAGGTGGACACACCTCTTCTACCTTCTCCTTAACACCAGAGCACCCCAGGGCTGCGCTTTGAGCCCCCGCTGTACTCCCTGTACATACATGACTGTGCAGCCACTTTCAACTCCAATACCATCATCAAGTTTGCTGACGACAGGGCTGTGATGGGCCTGATCACAGATAACAATGAAAAGGCTTACCTGAAGGAAGTAGAGGACCTGACCCGCTGGTGTCAGGGCAACAACCTACTCCTGAATGTCAGCAAGACTAAGGAGCTGATAGTGGATAAATAAAGGATATTTACAGCAGGCGCTGCAAGAATAAGTCTAGGAGAATCATTAAGGATCCCAACCACCTGGATAATGGCCTTTTCTCTCTGCTGTGGTTAGGAAGAAGGTACCCGATACCCCAGGGCAGCACTGAGAGGCTCAGGAAGAGCTTCTACCCTCAGGCCACTAGGATCCTAAATGAGGCCACTGATTATTGGGCTTCTCATAATAATGGTAGACTACCTTCCCACCTTCAATCATACACATATATAAATAAAGGTACATTTTATCTTATCTTATCTTATTTAAACTCTTTTTAATGCACAAATTGAAGGAACTGGCGGAATTACTTGATTGATTAAATTTGAAGATGTGTCCCTTGTGATAATGACAGAGACATGAGAGCTGTGGCAGAACCAAGCTGCATCCAGTGGTTACCAAGGGTTATGCAATGTTTTATTCAAACTCCATAAAGTACTTACATACTTGTTTTTATTTTAATAATATAATTTAAATAATCTAGTAGTAGTACATATAATTTTATGGGGAATTAACATGGAAAAACACTATTCTTTCAAAAGAGTATTGGCCATCATTTCCAAAATAACAAGTATCTATCATTAAAAATACATATCAGTTGATCTATAGGTACTTTTTTCACAAACATTTGAGAGGAGCAAAGCTAAAATACAGTTGTATGATTCATACTGTATGTCTATCAGACTCACCTCTTGAAGAGTAGAATAGCAATGACGATGATGATGATGAGAATGACAGCCAGTACTGGACCCATCACCCACAGCATCTCTGGGTCCTCAGTGTGTCGGGCCATCCCACTGTGGAGCTTCACCATGATGGGCTCAGAGAACGGGCTAGCTGCAAATGTCCTCTGCTACAAAACACCAGAGGATGATCCACAGTCAGTTAACAGGCACTGAGTTGTACACAATACTACAGTAAATATAACTGCTGTACTTCATGGGCTTGAGGATTGGGGTAAAAAAAAATGTAATCATTCCAAATTTGCCCTTTGTGAAATTATAAATTTAGCACAAAAAGTAAGGAAATTTGTGTTTGGTAGATTATTTATTTGTTGTAACAATGCTTCTTGGTAATAAATCTTATACTGTTGGAAAGCCAGTTTATTTCTCTTTTAAATGGTGCCACATTTGTAAGGAACATGCATTTGTGGGATGAGCAGCAGAGCTGAGTATGTGGGTTGTGCCTATGAAAAATTTGCCAAATCTTCTCTGCCAATGCCAAACAGCTTATTCTGCCATTGTTTGGTGTTTGGTGGATTGGATGATTGAAGTTTGAAGAAACAAGACATATTGGCAATTTAACAATTTATTCATTTAACAAACAGGAGCCTCAGTAGTGTGTGGAAGAACCATACACAACCACAACAGCCTGGCACCTCCTCCTCATGCTGGTCACCAGCTTGGTCACACACTGCTGTGGGATAGCATCCCATTCTTCAACCAGCATTTGTCGCAAGTCAACGTGGTTGTGTTGGTCACTCTGGCACGCCCAAGCTGATCCCACAAGTGTGGGGTTGAGGTCAGGACTGCTGGCAGGCCATTCCATCCTCTCCACTCCCAAATTCTGGAGGTAGTCTCTGATAAACCCCACTCTGTGGGGGTGAGGGTTGTCATCTTGGAGGATAGAGTTTGGTCCCAGACTGTGGAGATATGGGATTGCCACTGGTTGCAGAATCTCATCTCAATATCTCTCTCCATTGAGATTGCCTCCAATGATGACAAGCCTCGTTTTTCCAGTGAAGGAGATGCCGCCCCACACCATCACACTGCCTCCACCAAAAGATGTCACTCTATTGGTGCAGCAATCAGCATAGCGTTCTCTGCATCTTCTCCACACTTTGACCCTACGATCCAACTGCTGTAGGCAGAATCTGGACTCATCGCTTCCGGATTGTCTGGGCAGAGAGCCGTCGGCCATATTGTCCTGCAAACATTGACTACAAATCTGTAGAAGACAGCCTACGGTACCTAAGTGCTGACAGGGTGAGGAAATAGTCTTCTTGGGGTGTCGTCTTCTTGGGATGCCCACTTCGCGGCCTGTCTCTGACATCCCCCGTTACATGGAACTTGGCCTTCACTTTGGAGATGGTACTAGGGCTCACTCTAAATAATGCCGCAACTTGGTTTTGCAGAACACCAGCTTGAAGTTGCCCTATCGCACAGGCCCTATCCAGATCAGTCAAACATGGCATGCCGATTCTTGAAGCAGACACCTACTGACCACTATAGCAGGGCCCATGCTCACAGCTGCCAATTAGGTGTCTGATTGGCAGCACCTGGGCGTCCCAGAGGCTCAAAACAAGTGTCAATAGCAACAGCAAAATAAGCTGTTTGGCAATGGCACCATTGAAAAGGGAAATAAACAGGCTTTCCAACGGTATAAGATTTATTGCCAAGAAGCACTGTTACAACAAAGAAATCTACCAAACACAAATTTCCTTACTTTTTGTGCTAAGTTTATATCAAGAAATGACATTCCTGAAAACATTTGGATGGATGATAACTGATATAACCTGTTAACTCCTGTGTTTCTAACATGGCTGAAGGCTCTCTACCTCTGTGCTCCTGTATTGTTGTTACTCCAAGGAAACTTCCCCCAAACCCCCCCAGTAACTAAAAACTAGTAACTAGTAACCAGTAACTAAAAGGATATCTCTTTCTGTCCTTGACAGATATCTGAGGTGTCATCCAAATTAGAACAGAAATTTAAACAAAGACACACACACACACACACACACACACACACACACACACACACACACACACACACACACACACTCTTAAAGGATAGCATGGACAGGAGGAATGATTATGGCAAGAAAAATAGGTGTCAATGTTCATTTCGATGCCTGACTATTGTTTTAAGACAGACTTGAAAAATTGTGACCCTGTCCTTTAAAGGTCTCAAGAAAATAAAGAAAAGTTTAGTTGCAGCATGTATAATTTCAGAGATCACTGATCCTGAAGTTCAAACAAAGCCCAATTGCTTCATTTTTTTGTAATACTCAACTTTCAGTTATATATAAGCCTATACCTAATTTAAGTTCTTCTACACTCACACTGTATAGTTTCCATTGACTGGTCACCACATTTTGTCCACTGACAATTCCAAAAAAGTTTTATTCAAACAAAATTGCTGGATCCTCAAAATTACTGTCAAAATATTTGCAAAGGCAAATCACTCATTTTTAGGAGACTGGGTTGCACAACAAATTTGTGTGAATAAAGAGTGAAATTTCTTCATCTACTTTTGTTTCTTTATTGAATGTCACCACACTAACTAAATCTAGACACTCAATTCCACTGGAAACAGGTAGGATGATGTATTTTTCTGAAAAATGTCTATATATACTGTATATATTTCTATTGTTTGTTTTCAGCTTAACAGTGTTTGACAGGTGAGACGAAATGTTAGTTTTGGTCACTGGTGGGCAGGTGTTCAGTGAACTAGGATTACACATGGGAGTATGGAGGAGCTTTAAGTCCTTCATAAACTCACAGCATGTAGACAGGCTGCTTCAAGTAAAGGCAGCTGTCTAATTGTGACAGTGGTTAGATAGCAGCGGGGGGATAACAGACAGAGAAAGAGAGAGAGAGGCAAGTTGCTGTGCTGGTGTGGGAGTGTATGGCTCATTGTGAAGAGTCCCCATTGAGGCCAGGGAGGATGGCAGAAGTACAGCGGAGGATACGCTTCAGCAACATCCTTTGAGGACAAATCCAATAATGACGACAACTTCAACTACACCTTCTGGACAGCAATGGAGACCTGAGGCTGGCCCTATTTAAACAACGCAGAACGAGCTTGCACTGCTGCTAGGAGACACAGAATGCATCAGAAAGTGTTGGGCCAAGCCAGATAAGCAGTAATTAATCATAATCCATCACTCGCTTAGAGTGGTAAAGAGACTCAAGTCTGTCTTTGTTTCATTTTTAACCAATATTATACAGACCTATATTATGTTGCAGTTTGCAGTTTATGTTTGAATTATAACACAACAGGGTAATTTTTGGTTTATTATATATTTTGGTTTATTGTATATTTTGTAATATTTTATTTATCATGCCACAGTTCCACAGGTAAAAAAACACAAGCAGTCAGATGATCCCTCCTTACCTCCTACCTACCTGACTTATCATAGTTTTCCTGTGCATTGAGAGATTATTAGTCATACATTACAGATAATGTAATGATTTAGATAATCTGCATAAACTGGCTGTTTTGTTTATAGCCTGTCTTCTGATCATCCAGCCTGTCCTCCCAAGAAAAATGAAGGTTGCCTAACTTTAAGGATGTAGTAACTTTAACCCACACCACATTTCAAGTGATTGTTCTGGAGTGCATGGCAGCATAATAGAAAATGCTCCTATGTGTTGTTTTTGAGTGTATGGTACAATTGACCTATGTGGTTGTTTAATTATGAGGATGTGTAGGATCATCTGACCGCTGGTGTTTCTTGCCCTGTCCGACTTTGATGTACCAATGTCATTTTCTCAGATATCAGCAATTAACTTGATAAGTACAATGTTATCATAACTGATAATAACTGGCCATACATTATAGCCAAATCTATAAAAATAAGACCCATGTTGTATTAAGTACTCTACAGTCGTGACCCTCCATCACAACCCTCCTCCTGGAGTCTCTGCTGACAGTGACAACCAGAAATTAACCTGTGACTGCTGACTCATATGAGTGGGTCCAGTGCAGGTTGAACATGCATTCAAAACCCACGTCATACACACATCTGCTGTATGAAAGGGCTACAGTAAGTTGGGGGACTTGCGTGAGATATATTTTAAAAAATGATCAGAATGGAAGTATCAGAGGCTGAAATATCCTGGTCTGGGTCAAGCTCTAAAAACACTGGACCCTGCATTTCCCTTGATATTTGACAGCATCTTTTGTTAAACCCTCCCTGACTGGTAAACATCTCACCCCCAGTTTGTAACTCTGGTGTTTTGTTCTAAGCTTGTAGTTTCCAACCACAAGTCAGGAGTTATTTTCTCAGACTTGACAAAGCTACTCTAGAGCCACAGAAGACATTATATAACTGTTTTTTCAGGCTAGTAGTAGGAGTAGTGTTCCCCATGACTAGCAAATTAACTTTGACATGTAAAACCAGTGGAGTGCCCCTTTAACACCATAAAACAGCTGGCTATCAGTTTGTAGCCAGTAGATAAGAACTTTTACATTTGTCCAGAACCCCTCTGAGGGTCCTTGGATAACTCCTGTGGTGCAGGGCGTATGCAGAGCATGTCATCATTAGAAGATATCATTGCAGCATTAAGTTTCAAAGAAAACAGTTATTTTCCTTGAAAAATCTTTCCATCTTGATTAGTTAGCAGTGCTGAAGTGTAAGCAGTTGGATATTGGCAACATAATAAACATTAAATAGGAGTTAGGTGGATCAATTTGCAAAGTGTAATTCACTTCAAGCAACTGTGCTGTTTGTCACTTTATGTGAGACAAGTGCAGCAAGTTGGACTGTTAGTGAATGAGACTATAAATATTCTTGTAAGCCTGATGGAGCTCTGGCTCAACAAGGCTAAAGCAGCTCCAGCTCTGGCTGCAGCTCCTCTGGGTGAAAGCTGTAAACACAATTGAAGTATGCTGCTTGTTAAAACAATGTCACCCCACGACCGACTTCGCTTCCTTATTGATTCATTAATTTCCATACATTTTTTACACACTTTTTCATTCTTACATTCATTGTTGGTGCTCGTGATATCAGGGCTGACAGCTTCAAATGAATTATACATGAATTTTGTCGCTGTAAGAGATTTGTTGAACATTTGTCATGTTGTGGAAAGCTGGAATGAAACAAATGCATTTTGACATCTCATGGTCTGAGACCTTTTCAAACACATCTAACTGTGCAAAAACATACCATAAATCTAACACATTTGGATGGGTGTAAAGGTTTACTTTCCAGATGGAATTCATAATCACACCAAGCACTTTAATCTGACTGAATCTTCCATACTTCGCCTTGAAAATCTATATAGACTATGTAATTAATGCATGTGCTGTGCAATTTATTTGAAGCTGCAAAAGATGAAATAACAGCTAAGTGACTTTTCTCATTAATGTCCAGAGAGCATTTCTATTAGATGCAAAAAAGGGAAGACCATTGAAACAACAAAGCCATGTAACTTTGGTGAATATGGCAGTACACAAACACGGCACACAGTGTGAATATAAATTGTATGTCTGAGTGAGATCAGACATACAATGTCAGAGATCAGATGTCTGAGCCAATAATGTATTCAACATAATGTACATTTCCACCAATTCATCAGTGCAACAGCACAGTCATGTCACACCTCTGAGTTTAGAAATACTGTTTTCAGTGACAAATTTATTCCAATTGCTTCTCCTTTCCTTTTTTTGCAATCACTATTAAGCTATCATCAATGAACCTCAAGACTTCCTGTACACGTTTCATATTAAAAGTCCATGAGGAAATGCCACATTAGCTGCTGGAATGCTTTTAAAAATGGCAAAGTGAACGCAACAGTAACAGAAAACAGTATTTCTGAAACTCCGAACAGCAGAATGGTGACTCTGTTGTTGTACTGATGGAATTAGTGCTGTAAAGGTAAACATGAAGGAGGTTGAGTTTGCATTAACAGCAAAATAATACAGGACCAGACCAGAAAACAGGGAGGCTACTTATGAAAATATGATGAAACATACTTATAAAACATACTTATTTGAAATAAAGGCATAACTCTAATGTATACCTGTTTCATATAACATATCAAGATAGATAGGTTTATCTGTGGTTGTAGATGTTGGAAAGATGCTGTACCTATATATGTACAGTACCCGTCAAACATTTGGACACACTTTCCCATTCACTTGAATGAGAAAGTTTACTATTATCTTTTCCCCCTTGTTTGGTGGTGGGTGAGATGGGCAGGTTTTAGAGATGAGGAGAGGGAGATAGTGGGGATTGTCTGGGGATGGGGTCGGATAATGATGTAATGTGTATTTACAGTATGATATATAGAGTTTTTAAAAATGTATTAAGTGAACTACATGTGAATGATGTGAATATATTCATGTATAAAGACATAATCACAAAATCAAAACCCTGAGGAGGTCAAGGGTCAAACAATATGTGCCCAGACAGAATGCATACAACCACAGAACAAGTGAAAAAAGAAAATACTGTTAGGATGAGAAATAAGAGAGGACTGTGTAGATTACAGCAGAGCAGACAATATAATCCAGTGAGAATGTGTTGATGTGAAAAATCAATACTTTGCTCCAGAAATCATTACAGATTATTCAGTTCATCACCCTGGGTGCTCTCTCAGTCACAATCATCCTGCCAACTTCAATATCATATTTCCCAAGTTATTCTGCATGAAGTTGACATCACTTTTCTCCTCTGGCCCTGACACATGATACAGCTGTTTATCATCATTGGTTGAGGTTATTAATGAGGGCTCATTTCAAACGCTTTGCATCTCAACTTACTTATTCAAATAACAAAGCCAAAGCTTTATGGAACTGTATTTAAAATGACTGTAAGACTTACTTTCATCATCTGAATATGGTGCTTCCACAAATGGAAAGTATTGTTTAAGAAGTGCCTGGGTCATAACAGTAAAGGCATCTGATTTTCTCTGGTGCTTAAAGCTGGAGTGCAGGACTTTTGTCTCCCCCTTCTGGCAGTGAGAGTAATTACAAAAACACTGTCAACGCATGCTTATGTCATAGGCTACGTCCTAGCCTACTCTTTTGCTACTGTTGCAGCTGTAAAATGGTGGATGAATTGCTGCGAATGTCACACAACCCCCATGAAATGACTCGTTTCACTATCCAAATAACATTCGAAAAGTCTACAAGAGCTGCACGATTCAATTATTTTATCCCATTCAAGTTAGCAGAGGCCTAACCGGAAGTTAGCTGGCTCGGCCAGCGGAAGTCTCCAGTGCGCATTCAAATAGCCAGCACGGGAATGTCCCTCCCGACATGAGATTTAAAAACTCTGTATTCTGTGAAATACAGAGAGATTTACCTGGCGGTGATAGGCTTAATCAGCATTGTGTGAACTCATTTGGCAAGGGCTTGAATGTAACAGACATTCATTTATATGTAAAAGTTCCACACTGCAGGTTTAAGCTAATAAAGTTTATGGAATCAAATGACAGGTTTGGCTCTTTTAACTACTTTTTTCATCACTTGTAGTGACTTGTGGAGTTTGTGTTTTGTTATTGTTAGTGCCTTTTGTGATCAATCTACTAGGTAGTTTTCCTCCATGATGTGATGTAGAACCATACACTACAATGCTTATATCGGGGGAATTAGGAATTAGGAAAACTGGTAAGGCATTCTGGTGGAGAAAAGTTAGGATTATTTTACCTATTTCCAATTGTGACAACAGTGCATCAATCTGTTTAAACATATTCAACGTTCATTTCTAGAAAATTCCTGGCACACTTGAAACAGTACTGGCAACAAGTAACGCCTGTGCCACACAGCCTACCTCTACCTGAGCAGTGCGTGTGTATTGCTGAACTGTTGTGTCTCACAGGCCGGGGGTGCCACACAGACAGCGCTGCTACTGCGGCGCTGCTACTGCGGTGCTGCTACTGCAGTGCTGCTACTGCGGCTCTATCTTTCTACATGGAGTTTGACTTTGATAATGGCCATCAATAATAGAATGTTTCATATTATGTCATAACGAATTTCATTTATATTTAGTATAGACAGAAAAAGGTTAAGAAGTGTGTGCTCAATTGTGAAAAATAAATAAATATGTGAGGTGAAATCGGCTTTCTTTCTGATGGGCATAGCGGGGTCTGGTTGGAGCTACTTTTGTGTCAACCACATACGCACTTCACGCAGGACGTTTTTTTATTTTTATTAATTATACTCATTATTCTATACGTTAAACCTATGCTGTCACTGCTTCAAGTGAAGTAAATCCCCCCAGACTACACCAAGTTCCCCAAATGAGCCAAACACTCTGACAAACAAACCTCCAAACTAACTGTCAGGAGGGAAATTGACAACAAATAAGGAAAATAACACCAAATCTCTGTCTGGAAGAAGGTAAAACTACAGACAGGAGCCCCAGTTTGAGCTAATATCACAGAAAGCGAGCAGGAGTCCAGAAAAGAAGCTCCGTGTGTCACCGACTCTCCGTGCTGGAGTTCCCCGCCAGAGAGGCTCCCTGCCCTGGCGTGCACCACGGAGGCTGACCTGCAGTGGTGACACTTCATGTCTGTGACATATTCAACAGATATAGACATTGAAACCATAGTGAAAGGTGTAATGTTGCTGGTATGATGTCAATATGACTGTCAACAGATCATTTTCACTGTCTCGAAGAACCCGAATCTCTAGATGATGCGCTGCAGCAGCCGCGCATCTCACGCGCGGCTCTGTGGCCCAGGTGTAACTTATCTCAGCCCACAGGTGTAAATTAATCCTGATGCTAAATATGAGAGTAAATGATGTGTTTAGATAGATGTTTATGTAGTGCCCCAGAAGACGTGCATTCTTTTGAGTTAAAAGACTTTGTGGATCTGATTTGATTTAATGATTTTTGATTAACAAGAGAAGGGTGTTTATCAGTAATTAAATACTTTAGAAGTGTCTCGTGGAGTTTTTTTTTTCTTTTTTCTTTTTTTACCTCAAGTTGCGCTATTAAGCATTGTTTCGATTAGTTGGTCCCTGTTTTGTTTGCATCTCATGCTCTTCTAGCTACAAGGATGCATTCATTCATTCATTCATTCATTCATTCAAACCTTTATTTAGACAGGGTCGGCCAATGAGAGCAATCTCTGTTTTACAAGGATGCCCTGATTACAATACAAATATAAAATATAAGAAACAATAAACATAATCAGCAAATATAAAAAGCAAATAAGAACAGATAAGAAATAAAAGTAATATATAAAGTAATATATAAAAGCAATAAAACTCATAATATGAAAACATCTCAAGGCAGTAAAAAGCAATTTATGCACATAAAAGTTAAAGCTCAATTAAAACACATGCATTCACACTGGCCTATGTTAGCTTAAAAGAGATTTAAAATGATTAAAAGGGATTAGCTTGTCTAATTTTACTATCTTCTGCAAGTTGTTCCACTTGTGTGGAGCGTAACATTTAAAATCCAATTTCTCAATCTCTGTGCTAACGCATTGATTTTCAAGGACCAAATAGTCTTGGGACCTAGTGCAGTGTGAAATTGAACTATAGTTGATAAAACATGTAAGGTACCCAGGAAGTTTGCCAAGGAGAGCTTTGTATATAAATAAAATGCAGTGCCATTTTCTTCTCTCTGCCAACAACTGCCACCCAAATTTCTGATATAGAATGCAATGATGTGTTCTAAAGCCATCGCCAGTTATGAACCTTAGGGCAGAATGATAGACTGCATCTAGAGTTTTAAGAGTAGAAGCAAGAGAATGCATATAAATTACATCACCATAGTCCATAACAGCTAAAAAGGTTGACTGAACAATTTACTTTCTATAATTCTGGGTAATACATGCCTTATTTCTATAAAGGAATGCCAGTTTTGCTTAGTAATTTCTTAGTAATTCATCAATATGTTTTTGGAAGTACAGCTTATCATCTATCCAGAAACCAAGGTATTTTATAAGAGGATACAATTGGTATCCCATTAAGAGTAGTAATATTTACTTTATTGGTACAGTTAGTCAGTTTTCTAGAAAACAGCATACATACATTTGTTTTATCTGAGTTTAACAGTAATTTGAGATCATTCAGTGTTTGCTGTACCGCACAGAAATCAATATGCACGTTTTATACCACCTGGGCAACAGAGGGTGCTATTGTATACATAAAAGTGTCATCTATGTACAGATGGATTGTGCTGTTTATCACTTTTTAGTTAATTTATGAAAATAGTGCACAAAAGTGGGCCTAAAATGGAACCCTGTGGCACACCTTTGTTAATACTCCTAAAGCTTGACATATAGCCATGAGCCACAACAGCTTGAGGTCTACCACTGAGATAATTTGCAAACCAATTACAAGACTTTTCATCAAATCCAATAGATTCCAGGCGTTTCAAAAGAATTTGATTGTATACAGTATCAAAGCCTTAGATAAATCAATAAAAACGGCAACACAAAAAATCAAATAAATCAATAAAAAGGGCGCCTGTTATCTAATGGACATATGTATGCGCACAAGCACGCAGGTGATGCAATACACATTCTACTGCTGGTTTTACTGATTTCAGTAAATTTGGTGTCTGGTTAAGACATTTGGTGCTGATAACATGTCTGTTAGGCATCAAGGATACACAATTTTCTTTTGAGAAACCTTTAAAATGAGATGAAATATGTAATCCTTTCTATTTATTGATGCCATATTCATCTGTATGGTAGAGAGTGGTGAAAGATTAAAATGTGTAGATTTACTTCATTGAATAATGTATTATTGTTTATGTTGGCTTGTCAACATTCAAATTATGGATTGTAGCTTTAATGAATACTGATATATTGTTGATATTCTGCTCTCTCAGCCTTGACTGAGATGAGCGACCTCAGGGTGGCCATTCGTCCAGAGGTAGTGTGATTTTCAACCTATGAACTATTGGATGATTCCAAACCTCACCATCCAAACCAAGTCCAAGTCAAAGTCCAGTGCCAACGTTCAGAGCCAAAAAGATTATGTAGCAAGTTGGAAAAATAAAGGGTTGGATGTCAGGGTAGTGGATGGAAGTGTAAGCACATCACAGACCTTTGATTACTGTTTTGCTTTTCATTAGCCATAACCAAAATCTTTCTCTAACCTTGAATTTAAATGTTTAATTTACCTAAATTGTATTTCATCTAACTGGAACAAAAATGCTACTACACATACTACTTACATTTTGATTTAAATCAGAATATTTGAGGCTATATTCAGCGTGTTATTATGCTTCTGGAGAAACTGAAACAGAATATAGCAAAGTATACCCTGGTTAAAGTTAAATTAGTCTTTAAAAAACACAAGGATCTACTCAGAATAACCATGATAAATGAAGTTTGTTGTGAAGATTTTATTGGGGTGAGTCCCTCCCTAGTCTCATACACACTGCCAAGCAGACTACTAACTCAGACAAACTGCAGCATTTCCTAAAGAAGACTGAGTGTAGCCAACTTTTCCAACTCTGTTACAAATAATCTATAGAAGAAATCTTGAAACCTTAACAGCTAAAAGGTGTGGAACTTGATAACATGTTCAACTCATCTGTCTCCTCAGCTCTTTCAGCTTTCTTTTCTCTGTAGTACTTTTTGGCACTTTTAGCAAAGTGCTGCCTACAGCTCAGAAAACTTTTTTTTTTTTTAAATGACAGTTTCTGAAGCTTTTAGACACCACAGAAGCATATACTAAAGGATATTTAGATAATCTCAGGGGGGAGGTTTGGAGGTGATCAATCTATGCAGCAATACCCGATAGATAGTAATCTATCACGGGTAAAAAATGTGCTGCTGCTACATCTGCAAACTGGAGAGGGCATGGGCTGTGCACAGAAGAAAAGTTGGTTTTAATAGCAGCGGGAGTATGAACATTTTTCTTTTGTTTCTTGTCTATAATCTCCCTTAAAAAAGAGGGAGCGACTGATAAAATAAGCAGAAACAATATGTGATTCTAATGTATTTTGACAGCTCTGTTATTTCCCAGAACTCAGAAGATTTCCACCTCACCCGGAGCTTTCCGCTCACAGCTCATCTATTTGCAACAAACTGGAAGTCATCCAGTAGGCTCAGTGTGTTTCCCACAATCCCCAGTCCTTTCTGTACCGCCATCCTTCTCTCTCCTCTCTGTCTCTTCTCAAAGTTCAGCATCCCTCTTTCTCCTACATCAGAAACTCTTTCCAGCATCTGAGCCATCCTCTCTCCAATCATTGTAGCATTTCTCACCTTCTCAAGTACGTTTGTGCATTTCCCTCAGGTGCCCCCCGCCCCACCCTCCTACCAATCTTATCCCCCCATTAAGCTCGCTCTCTTTTCTCTCTCCACCTCTCACTCTTCTGATCACCTCTCTGTCACTCCCACAGGGCTCTGCATTCAGGGGAAGCTGCCATTCATTCTCGCTACCTCCCCTTTCCTCAGCTGTAAGTGATCACACTGTTTATATGGCATTTTTCTATTATCCAATTTCACACGTCCCAACTTGTTTACCAGCAGTGGGGGCCACAGAACGCTGCAGTGCCCTTTTGCTTCAGTCTCCAGCCCCTTCTTTCTTTTCTTTCTTTTTTTCTTTCTTTCTTTCTTTCTTTCTTTCTTTTCCTTCCTACACTCCCCTTCTCCTCTACACTGCCAGCATCTTTACAGTACCAATAAAAACTAAGCATACTTCCCCTGTTTTCAATGAATATGATTAGGTTTCTATTTTTAAATGGGCTTGAATCACATTCATTTGAGTGTCATTTACTGAATCTGAGCACTGCTGCTCTGTTCTTAACACAATGAAACAAGTATTGTCCAAGTCTACACACTGCTGTCATTATAGCACAAAGCTATAATGAGAGCAGAGCAGAGCAAACTGAGGTGAAGAGCAGGACTGTTGCATGTAAGTGTAACATCATGTGTTTGAATGACCTCTGAATGTTAGTTTAAGTGAATTTCCCTGACGGCTCCACACTAAACTGTCTGAACATGTTAAGACATATATGCACCATTCATCATGAGCACAAAATAGAATAAAATAATAATGGCTTTAAAGGGTAACTACACACTTAATTGTTTTTTTTAAAGCTGTACACATAATAACATAGGTCTATGTCATATGATGTTAATACAGGTGATTTTTCCAATAATACACATATTGTGTGTAAAAACAAGCTTATTTCTTATTTCTGTCTGCTTGGATTTGTTTGTTCAGTTCAGTTGAATTATCTGCCCCTCCCTAATTGTGACGTAATAGGCAAGACTCCAAAGTCTATTTAATATATCAGCTGCCTGGCCAAGTAGAAATATCAGAACACTGGCTAACTGTAGCCTCAGTTTGTGCCTGTCACACAGAGCTGCAGGTAGTGTTAGCAAGTCTGATAAGAGATGGCAGAGAGGTGATGGTGTACTACTCAGGGAACCATGGTTATGCAAATAACCCGAAGATTTATTTATTTTCTGTGGCAGTAAACATAACACATGGACCCACATGGACAAGCTCACGCCCCCTACAGTCATCGCCCTGCAGTCCTCTGCTGCATTTTTTAAATATGCTAGGAGGGAGGCAGCAAGCAGAATTTGAGTGTGTAGTTCCTCCCTTTAAAACTAGATTTGAACTCAGGGCACCTCTACAAGACACACACAGTGTTACCACACATTTGCAATTAATTGAATTACCACAAACACCCCATGGAAACTTTAGAAAGTTTTTGTGCTTTTGTAAAACTTCTGAATGACATTTGATATTTGCATGTTTTCAATGGGTTTGGATGCAGGTTATTTTGAATGTTTAGTTTCATATGTATTTCCTATTTTAATGATCTTGTTCTTGGGAGTAATTGAGCAATTTTGTTTATTGTTTCACTTTTGAAATTCCACTCCTCTTGGAGTATGTGTTAGTGTGAATATTGTAGTCTTAGCCTCTCAGTCTTTCTTACAGTATATCCTCATATGTGACCTGTCTAACTTGTGTCTCTTGTTTTTTGCTTTGCATGGACAACCAAACTTTCCACTCTTGGAGATGAATTAATAAAGTTATGGAAAATTAATAATTATGTACCTATCTATACACATAACAACAAAATATGTTTTAAAAATATGAGTATGGTATGGTACATTAGCATTAGATTTTGCTGTCTGTCAGCAATTTAAGTTGCATTTATAGCTGTTGAGTCCTAAACACTGTGTCTTTTTAAAGCTAGTAAGCCAGAAGTCATATCTGCTATTCTGGACCAAAAGCTCTCCCTCAAATCTTAACAACTTTAAATGAAGCTGCCATGAGGGCAAATGACTGATCTCAGGAACAAAAGTACATGAAATTAGAGAGGCAGTCTGAAGATGCTATGTTTTGGAAACAAGATGCCTGTGAGTGACAGCATGGATCAGGGCTTCAGTGCCTGAGAGATATACCTGCAGATGCATACATGACTCAAGGACATGATTCACATCACTGCAACGTGCTTGGCATGTATGTACGGCTGCCTGAGGGGTTGCTTGTTTGTTCCACAGATAGAAAACACTGGGGAAGGAAAACAATGCCATTCACAACAAACTCTGCTCTGTTTACTCAGAATTGTAAGGCCTGTGGAAAATGTATGGGTCATTGCAGTCATAAGTACCAGAATGTGACCCACAGGGTAGACATGACGTTTTAACATAGTTTTATGAGATCTATTCATCTGACAATTTTAAAAGGCCATGAATGCGGAGAAAACAGCAATAGATCTGCATATTAAAAACCCATCCACGTTGCCTCAGCCATTTCCTTGTCCTCTGGTGTAGTTTTATGATTTGTTAAAGGGCAAGAGGTGTCAACCGCAGCCTTGGTGTCAGTGAACTTTTCCTGACACTGCACTGCTGCTTACAAGGCAGACTGTAACTTACAGCTTAATCCAGTCTACTCAACTTTGCCATTCTCTCACTGTAACAGCCAGCTGGGGTCTGTGTATTTATAGGAGTGCAGAAGGAGTACATGACTTAAAGGTCCAGTGTGTAGAATTTAATGGCATCTAGCAGAATGGACTTTGCAGAAATGGAATATAATATTCATAAGAATGTTTTAATTAGTTTATGATCACCTGAAAATAAGAATCGTTGTGTTTTCATGACCTTACATTGAGCTCTTTATATCTACATAGGGAGCAGGTCCTCTTCCACGGAGCCCGCCATGTTGCACTGTCATGTTTCTACAGTAGCCCAGAATGGACAAAACAAACAGTTTCTCTAGAGAGGACCTTTTGTGTTTTTTTTGTGAGTTTCACTCCCACTGTAGGTTCTTCTAAACACTTGGATGTGAGGGGAGCGGTATTCAGTTGGTTGCAATCTGCAACCTCACCGCTAGATGCCACTAAATCCTACACACTGGTCCTTTAATAAAGCTATGCTAAGTTGGCAGGATAGTCAGATCCTTCTGGAAATCCATTTGTATCATTAACAGAGCTTGGTTTTGCCAAGGTACTATTATATTATTATATAAGGTATTATTATAACAACACATGTACATGTATAATGCAGTCCAGTACAACAACAAAAACACAATACAAACTGTGGTACTGTTAAGGCCAATTCATGGTTACTGTGTCTGTGTCGTGCTAGATGGGGCTCTAGTCCCACCAAGAAATTACAAGATGTTTGGCATAAATGTTTGTTTGCTGTATTCACCATCCCCAGTTACTTTCCCTGCACTGGAATCACCTGTCACGTGAGATGTATTTAGTGAAGTAACGCTAAATTGTCATTCAGTTTGCCTTGGTAGCTGGCAGCTTAATGAAAATGCATTGTTTCAACATAAAACCACCTTGTGGGTTGACCCAAAGGATGAAAATGACGAAGTGGAGACAGAGCGAGTGAGAGAATTACCTTTACAACAGCTGGAGGAGACCACATGTGATGGTGCTGCTCACTCCTGCAGTGCTGAGGAACCCTTGCGCCCAGCTTTGATAATGTTCCCCCTGAAAATTCCACAGCTAGCAAAGGAGCTTCATTCAGAGCTGGTAGGAGCTGGACTGTCTAGAATATTCTGTCACATTTTCTGCGCTCCCTTAGCTTTTTTTCCTATAGATGTCAGCTGTGTAACTAGCTTCTCTGTTATTCTGGCTGTAATTTTTCCACAGCATTTGGGCATCTGCCTACCTTCTGTACTTCTGTACTGCCTTCTGTAGATAGCACTTCTGTGCTATCTACCATCAAAGTGCTAAATATTATTATACATTTTTTACTTTAACTTAATTTTTTTTAACAGTATGTTTAATTAATCAGAAGTGTTTGTAGTTTGCATATGATATTTGAAATTGACTTTCAAATGCACAACCACAAACTAGCCCCAGCAAGTAAAGATCTCTGGCGCCGCCTATGCAAAGGATGGGGAATACAGTGCATACAATAGGCGCACTTGCAGTGCGTACAGTCCCTCGTGGACACGGGCAGATGACAAGATTAATATCACATGGACCCTCGCAGTTATGCAGACACAGAAACTATGAATTGGCCTTCAGAGTTGAACTGCAGACCGAAAAGATAAAAGTTGTAACTTTCCCAAATATCCCAAATTTAAGTCCACTCCCTGTCTCTTATCAACATGTGGATGACGAGGTAGTGCTTGGCAGGTGTATGGATTATGCCTGGTTTAACCCTGAATTGGTCACCCCCGACTAATTTTAGAATTTTGTTGAATCTCCACCAGATCAGCAGTTGTTTGATATTCAGTTTGAGGAAGGTTGCAATGCCTGATTAATCTGACTGTGGGACGATCAGATGGATATCTGGACTGTCAGAAATTTTGGTCGTCTTTCCCCCGAAAGCAGAGAACAGTCAATTCTCCTATTATCTGTGGTGAGCTTGTTTTAATATCATTGTAGTAGTATCTTACATTTTTGTAGCTAACTGTAGTCTTGACTGAGACTGTGCTGTGGCAGAAATAAAACTGGACGTCACTGCAAACAGACAGACCACACTGTCTTCACCTGCTTGTAGGTCCACATTTTCTTTTTCTGTTCTTACTTTCCAATTAAATAAGGAATTTTATAAAGTAATGCTCTTTTTTTGAGGATGTGGCTATCTTGTTTGAATAAAACTGGTTCACCTGAGCAGTGAAAGAGTACAAATGAGTACAAAACATCTCAGCAGATGTAAATATATGAACCATTTTTGTTCTTGTTTGCTAGCTAATATTCAGATGAGACAAACTAAGACATTTAGTGTAGTACAGCACACCTTAGCAAATGACTATGTGTAAAGAATCATGTGATTGGCCAAAAATGCAGCATCCTCTGCACAAGGAACTGTAGGTACTGTCCAAGTCCATACATAATTAGTCTTTTGCACTCTGCACTTTGCACACTCTTGGTGATTAAGCTTGATATCGTTTTTCTAAACATAAGCATCTTGCCTAGTGAAGCCTTTTTATATCTTGCAATGACAGTATTATCCCAAAACCACATGGAGCAGGGCACAGCCCCTGAGCTACTATGCTGCCAGACTACTGAAGTTTTAAAATGTATTAAAGGTGCTGCACATCATGTCCTTCTAAATACAAAGAGGTCAGTAAACGAGTAAACGGCACTCACAGACTCGTGGTCCGTCAGGTCAGCCAGGACAAAACAGCGGTACTGCTGCTGCCCTGGGAGGGGTTTGTTGTGGTAGCCGTTGTATTTCTTCTCGTCACCCAGAGTGAAGACGTCAGGCAGAGCGTCCAGCTTGGCAGCAATATAAGGCTGCAGGAAGTCCTGGCTCTGTCTCTTCTTTCTCTGAAGACTGCTGTCAGCACCAGCCTCCAGGAGCTGCCAGGAGGACAACAGAACAAGAGACTTTGGAAAAGGCAGACCATGAGGTGGTATTACAGTGGAACATAATAATTTCTAAAAAGCTGTATACCCTTTAATCAAAGCTCCAGTCTGTGAAAATAGTCCTACATATTATACATTTTCTGAATCTATTTTGAAACAAAAAACATACTGTATATTATAACTACATAAACCAGATGTATTTAAGGATTGTCAGATGACAGAAATTCCTCTCAATTCTCATCTATTCCTGAGTCTTGGCAGAAAAGCATGATTGTATATATTGATTTATTTATTAATATGTTTGTGAATATTAAGTATGTTTCTAAGCTCATGATTTGATATGTACATGTAATTCCCTATTTAGGGACCAGTCCAGTCGAATCTGTAATTGAAATAAAGTATAATAGGTCCCCTCTGCAGTGTATTAAGGAAAAAAGTATTTACCCATTAACAGAATACTTATCCAAACCAATTGGAACTACACAGAGTATGGCTGAGATATTCTTGACAGCAGGCACATTAAATAGCCATAAGTATGCGTACACCTTTGTCCCAATAAAATGATGTACTTTGGGTTTGGGTTTGTTTTTCTGAAAATGTGCATTGTAATACCCATATTTAACTGATTATTGCATCTCACTCCTCTCTATGACAGCCAGCTTTTCATCCCTTCTTTGAATTATAACAGCAATGAACACTTTGCCTTCAGCTCATATGAACTAGTTATTTTCTAGCATAACCCAACCCTTACCATCCATACCTTACTGTACTGAATGAGCTGTAAAGCTGACAATCACATTGGTTTAATCAATAAACTCTGGTTCTGTATCTTAGATTGAAATAAATTATTATTTTATTATTATTTTATTGTATTTTGTTATTTAAATTTTTTTCATACCTCTCTTTTCTATTATTACCTTATTTTGCTATTTTGAATTTCGATCTTTTTCTAATCCTACCTCTGGTGTTTCCTCATTGCAAATTGATGAGATTTATGATAGCGTTTCCTCAATTCCTGTTTCCTATTGTTTTATTGTGTGAAGCACTTTGCGTTACATTTTGTTTGTATGAAAAGTGCTAAACAAATAAAGTCTGATTGATTGATTGATTGATGAATGGCTCATTCTTAAATAGTAGTTTATGGATATTTTTTTCTAAAGACTTTCTGTTAGCAGCCTTTTGATGGAAGCTTACTTCATCTTATTCCAATGTAAAGAAATTTATAAAACTCGATCATCCTCATTCTAGGAAAGGTGCATGTAGGAGGATACCGGAGACTTTATGATTAGAGAGGACTGAATTTCCTAAGTTTGAAGGCCTGCAGTGACATTCAAAGGGAGTACAGCGGGTCATGGCTTCATTAGAGAGGCTCTGCTGTTCCTTATTCTGTCCAAGTATGTGTGTCTGTGGGTGTGTGAGTGTTTAAGACATCTTTCTCCACCACCTGCTTCCTATCTCCACTTTATATCATCTTAGAGTCAGACTTACCTGCCACCCATCAATGTTCAAGGTGACACTGACATACAGAGAAAATTGTCACTATACTCACTGGAGAGGCTTCAATCACACGCAGACCACATCTGCAACCTTTTTTTCCAGTGCCTTCACAGCTCAAACAAAGACATTTTGTAAAGAAGAGCAACTCAGTTTATCAGCCAAAGTAGAAAGAATTAAGATTTAGCCTATTCATATTGAGTTTTGAATAACTTGTATAGACAGGAGCTCTTGTGTCATAATGAAATGCTGTATCTTCCTAATGCTGGGCTGACACAATCACACAATTTAAAAGCATCACAGATTAATGCAGCTACAGTTTCAGCTACAGATTCTTTTTGTTCATTTTCTCAAGAGAACTACATAAACCAAAAAAAAAGATAGCCAACAAAAAGAGAATGTTCTCCCAAGAAAAACGCGGGCCAGTAGTTTGTTCAAATGCCACAAAATGATCTGTGTCTACATTTAACTGACATGAAGATCAGGAAATATACATATGCATCTTTTTGTAACAGTGATTTGGAATGGTCTCGAAGGGAGTCTGGAAACATACTGTATATTATTTTGTCATTCGGTTTAGAGGACTTCCGTCCCAGCACATTGTCCTGTCACTTCACTGTGTCTGTTACCACAAAGATAGGTGTGACCACAATTTACCATTCCTGTTTCTATGAGAGGTGAGGATCTCTTATGTAGAGCAGGATTAGACTACAAATAGTGAAATTAAATCAGTGAGCTTTGCCCTGGAGAGGATGGAAAAATCATGCCCTGCTAAATGGTGCCTACTTTTAGTTCAGGCAGAGCTCTGAAGTTGCCCTTGGATTAGCTGATTGGCATAAACTAGTTCATTCATGTTTCACTGGCCTACTCATGAGTCATTTTACTACCAGCTGACTAGCAATCATATTCCAATCATATTGATGCAGATGTAGAGAGTGAGCCCTCTTAAACTGACACTTCTCTCTACTGGTGCTGGACAGTTCTACTATTACTGATACATTCATGTCAACGGGTTTTGTTATCGCAGCACCCTGGACCACCAGAACCTCCTGCTTATGTGCTATAATTTTGATATTACTGATTTTTCATTAAGGGGGATTAGTCTTCCCAGCAGACCCCCAGAGAGCTCCCTCAAACAATAGAGCCTCTCCCATCTCAAACGGTCATTCCTTAAAGCAAGTGTCTCTGGCTGTATCTGTGTCACCTGAGATCTGTCCCATATTCATTTAAACTAAATGCTAAGTGCAGACAGTCATCATCAAAGTCCAGCGCAGATGCTGATCTACTTCCCTTGTTAAACTCAAATGAAACAACCATGAAAGGAAGCAGTAAACTACATTAGGATTGACAAGAAGATGGAGTGGATCCATTCTGGTGGGAGGTGTGGATAGCACCAGGCAGCTCCCTGTGTTTGATCTGACTGTACTCTCAGTCTTTTCCTTACATTACATTATATCACATATCAAGACACGTCTGAATTGCTGGTGCATTTCCCAAACCACAAAGGTGGTAACCTTTGCCTACCAAGCCACAACAGTTAACCAAAATATCACAGTTAACCAAAATATCACAATAACAAGAAGAGATGTATGTCTACAAAGCCAATACTTTTTACAATTAATCTCTGATAATCATCATAATCCTCTCACTTTATTCGGTACCATCAATAACCTTGTAAATCCCCTACAAACAACCGCAACCGCCTTGTCTCCAGCAGAGTGTGAAAAGTTCCTTACTTTCTTTATTAATAAGATTAATAACAGTAGAGCACATATATATAACTACTGGGACATCTGTGGATGGCCTTTACCTGGAATTATTAAATTGTTTTACTCCCATCTCACTACAGGACCTTCTCGACACTGTGTCACATATGTACATGTCACCCTCTCCCCACTAAAGTTTTGGAAAGAGATAATGGACGCCATTAAACTATGGCTAATGGATTTTTACACACCTGTTAATCATACACAATTGCAGGAAAAGTAAATGATAGCCCTTATTTAGAGAAGCTGCCAGTACATAATGAAACTTAATAATTTTGGTGATACCGTAAATTCCTTAGTGGATGTGTTTTACATTTCAGTGACGGACATGACTCAGCACTTAATCTTTCACCCCTGCAGAGTGATGTAAGTGTGAAGTGTAGTGATGAAAACTGATTATTGAAACTAGAATAAACTTCAAGTGAATGGGAATGTGTGTCCAAACTTTTGACTGGTACTCTATGTGTGACGTTATATATGTATTTTTTGCATGTGGATAATACAGATACAATTACTCTAATCTCATTTTTGAAGACCTTGAAAGATCTTGAAAGAGGTGTGTTATTAATGACAGGGGCTATAAATGGAGAGAGCTCAACTACTGTTGAATGTCCTGAAATTTGATATAGATATTCACAATCCAAAGGGGATGATTCATGACGCCTTGGTGATCCCATGACGTTTTTGTTTAAGGCATCAGGTTGCATCATTTTTCCTTAATGATCACGTTTGTACGTGGCTCATATATCAAAACAAATAATTTGATTGTCATGAAATTTCTTCTAGATATTCATGTACTCCATAGGATAAATCCTAATATTTGATGATTCCCTGACCTAGCCAGTGTTTGACATACCTTTCTCCTTGTACTCACAACATATCATACTATATAAATAAAAAAATAAACAGCCAAAGAATGCTAAAACAAGGAACATTCTGTTTTTCTGTAATATTTGCCTCATGCAAGAAGATTTTCAGATTTTTATCCTATTTCTCTTCTTCATCAATTTTACTTGTACTTGTGTTCGGATACTGAAATCAGATACAGCTAATTCTCTTAACTACACAAACGTGTTGTAAATCACTTGTATTAAACTGATAAATGCTACCTGTTGATGAATAGGTGTGTGTTCATGAGGTTTATTCATTATTTATTTATTTATCATTATTAAATGTCACCCAAAAGTAAAAAGAACTTACATTGTGAGAAAGAGAAAAGAGAAAATTCTTCGTATCGTTTGTACAAGTTGTTCTTGAGTTCTCAATGTGTTCTGCTGAGAAACACTGAATGTAAACAGTGTGTTTGTTTAGAAGAAAACTTCACAGAGTACCTTTAACTATAACTGTTATATGCCTAACCCAAACCTTAACCCTAACCAAACAACAAGATGCCCCTCAAAATGACTGTGTGAACAGACATTTGTCTCCTTGACATGATAAATACAAGTACACATCCACCCACCTCATGTATGTCCATGTCTTCAGGGTTCTCCCATCTCCTCAGAGAAGCTGGGGTGACAGGGACAACCACTATGTAGTACCACCTGTATCAAACACAGAAACATGACTGCATTACACACCCATATAGTGTGTGTATGTACACACCAAACCCAAAGCTTGACTGTGAATTAAATGCTGGTTCAATTCAATCATCCACTGTTGGTGTGTGGACAGAGCATTTCAAAGGACTTTTCTTAATACTTGTTCTAAACTTTTTACATTCACATCCCCTCTTCCCCTCTTCTAAACAATGATGGGATAAGTTTGGCTCTGGGACTGATATGTACCCAGATTGAATTCATTGTGTGATGAAAAGGTCTGTGCCGGGCATTTATATACACATCGTATTTTTTATTTATTTATTATTTTTTTCCATCAGCCCAACTTCTCTTATTATGGCTTCTTACTTGTGGGAGATTTCTTTAGAGAAACAAACACTTGAAACACAATTAAGTCCAAGTAATTCGCAGTGCCTGTCTTCTTGATCGAGCTGGGTAATAATAAAAAATAACCTTGTAATGAATTGTGGCCTTTGCATTGGGATTCTCTTTGCTGATTAATTGTGGTTTTAAAGCTCAACTCTTAAATAAATTACATTCTGGTATCAGGAGAGTGCTCTGGAGCTGCACTGGGCTTATTGTTAATATGGTCATCTGCTTATAGGGTGTAATCATGGTGTTGTTGGTGGGACTGAATGTTTTGTTTGTTCTTAAAAACTCCTCTGACCTATGAAGACTCGGCTGCAGCAGATAATTGGCTGGTTAAGAACTGGCTAGAACAGGACGAGAAGTACATAAACCAGGCTCATAATGGCTGTTGAAATGCCCCCTGCTGACAAGCTTGTGTCTGAGCTACTGATTTAACATAAAAACAATCATCTGTGTGCATCTTGGTGTGTCTTCACTTGACTCAGCCTCACAGGGCTGCTGAGTGGTGAGGCTTTTTAAGGTCTTCAAACTGTACATACACTGAATAATATGAGAATAGCATGGTACACACAACATAGCAGCACACTTTTTCAGGTCAGCTCTCTCATCTGTTTGAGGTGACAGCTTAGACAGTGGAGATGTGAGGAGATTCTGTACGTTATGTTGTTGCATGGATGGCAGATCAACCCTGTGTAAACAATACTTTGATATTAGAACAGTACTCTTATTAGTGATTAATGACATTCTAATCAGCCTCAGCTGTACTTATTGCTAATCAGCAAATGTTAATCTGCTAACACGCTAACTAAGATGGTGAACATGGTAAACATTCTACCTGCTAAACATCCGCATGTTAGCATTGTCATTGTGACACTACTGTATCTAAGTGCTGCCTCACAGAGCCACTAGCATGGCTGTAGACTCTTAGTCTTGTTACATTAACAATGGATCAACGATGTGTGATGTTGAAGCTGTTGCTCAGTGTCAGCCCCACAGAGAATTATCATCTGACTCTGCAGTTCCTCTCAGCTCTACAGAGTGTTTTAGCCTCTTTCAACTCATTGTTGAATTTTCCATCTTGAACTTTGGTCTATTGTTTTGAATACTGAACACTTCAATTGCACTCTGCATTTGTGAACCCCTAAAAATACATACAGAAACCCTTAACATCAAGTTTTTGAAATTGCACCACTTGATATTAAATTTCAAATCGGGGATTCAAACCACATATATTAAGATAGATGGTTTAAGTACTACTTAAGTAGTTTTTAAATGTCAACATTAAGGTCAACATTAAAAATTCAGCTTATTACTTACATATTCATATGCTTTTAAGATTCTAATTATTACAGCTACTATTTGCTTCCATACAAATTACGCCTCAACTACTGAGAAGAACTGTACAACCAAACTGAAATGGAGGACAGAAGACAAAGAAGTTCATTTCAGAGCCATTTACTAAAATCATGAATCGATCATATTTTTACAGCATGGTGGCCCCTTAGTCAAACAGACAGCACAGACCTGACGGGGGCTCCAGCAGGGACCTTGGGCAGACTGATGGTCACTTTACCACCCTCCTCCACATCATGTTGGTATTGGGCAGGTTTCATCTTCAGCAGGTCTGGAGCAGTTCGGATGGAAACCTGCTGTTGAAGTCCTCCGGCACTGTTCCCCCGGCTCATCAGCACGAAGGAGTAATCAGTGTCTGGCTGCAGCTGTGTGATCAGCTTCCTCTTCAGGTTGCCTTGAACCTCCACACTCTGCTGGTTGTATAGGATCTGAAGCCAGGAAGCAGTTTATTACTGGTAAGCACTAAATACATAGAGTTTGATTGATTACATAATCTGGTCTACACTTCCTCTGTAATAATTACATTTAAGTAACCTTCACGCTGTGAAGAAAACAATAACCTGGAAAAAGTAATGATTCCTGTAAATCCTTGTACTGCTCTCGCTTTAAAGGAATAGTTCAACGCTTATTTGCTTTCTTGTTGAGAGTTGGATGTTCAAGTTGATACCACTCTCATAGCTGTAAACTAGACTGTCTCTGTGTAAAGTGAAAATGTGCACCGACAAACACATCTAAAGCTCATGAATTAGTATGTTATATCTTGTTCGTTTATCCATACATAAATGACTGACTATGACTAAATGAAATTATCATGTTAAGGTGAGTTCTGTGCTGGCCCTATTTTTTGACAAACAATATTTTATCCATCCACCCTGCACTTCTGTGCAGCATTTCTGGCTATATTGCAGGTTGCCAGTAAGCACAGGTTTTCATTTTGATCTCTGTAGAGGCACAATGGTATCAAACCTAGCAACCACACTGTGACAACAAGACTTCAGGAAGCTTCACACATTCACTGTGCCCCATTGTTGTTCATCATATAGTTCCAGCATGTACAGTAAAAAAACAAACAAGATTCAACATTTTTGTGAGCTTTAGCTTTCATTCACAACTGTAGTTTGTTTCTTTTGCTCCAGGAGAAAAAAAAGATACATTATTGCCTTTTAGTCCAGGTGCACTTTATGTTCACACTGACATAATTAAAAAAAAAAAATCTTATTATTAGTTATTATTATCTATTATAACAATTTCATATTCTATTGTATCAGAAAACCATAGTTACAAAATGATGTTTCATAAGCTATACATTGGTTATGCAGATCAGGAGACCACTTTCACAACAGTTCACTCATTAGCAGATGAATGTAATAGTCGTTAACAATAATATAATAACAGCTTTTGAATTCTAAAAATGTTAAAAACACATGTTTATGTCAGGAAATTCTGTGGTTGGTCAGTTTTGCTTTCATGCCACAAAGGATTATTATTATTATTATATAATCTTCTGTATTCTATGTATTTTTGCATGTCATTTTGCATTTGATTACAGGGATTATGGGTGGCTCAACTTTTCTCACTTTCCTCTCCTTTATTTGATAGTGGAGACAATTAATGGGTTGAGAGAAGGGTATGACATGCAACAAACTGCGAATGTTGTGGTTTGTAACCAGTAGGCTATGGGCACCCCTAGTGTTTAATTTGTTTTACACTGCTGTGACACTTTTTGACCTTGCTGTGTCCTGTGTTGTGTGCTTTTGATTTTGTAAAGCCCTCAATATTTCATTGTTTTGTGCTACAAGTTGCTATAAAAATAAAGTATGATTTATTTGCATACCATTATTTAGTTGCTGATCCATGGTCATAAACTTTTGTTTTTGCACTTTAGCTCATTATCAGACTTGTACAGTGCCAAAGGCTGAGTGGCAGACAGGCCTAAATAGCCAGCCATAAAGTACAGTTACAGGCAGAATTTAATATGGTGAGAATTGATTTTCTGAACGATTCATGGCACAGCTGTTCTGTTAAGCAGTCCAAAAGAACAAAAACTTTGCTAAAGTGTGTATTTGTGTTTGTGTATCTTAACATATCTAGTATAAATGTAAAAAAGTCTTCTATTTCTATTTTAATTATTACATTATAGTCTTAATGATATCATTTGTTTGCATATACAGCTTCTATATTACAATAATTCTATATCCACCATAAAACTTCAACCCATGGATGTTTTTCTTCACTTGCTACTATGATTAGTCAGTCTAATAGAGGTCTATATTAAAGTCTATAGTAATGTGAGATGGGACCTGCATGAGCGAAATATCAGAGTTTTGCTTCCCTGATCTATACCATCTACCCTATATTCACAAACATTGATTATTTGATATCAGATTAGAGCAAAATCTATTAGTTGTTAAATTCAACTGCTGTCTCGTGGAAGTGTAGGCTGAACTTACCTTGAGAGGCACTTGGGATTTGTAGGTTTCCGGCACGTCCCAGGTCAGCAGGACAGAGGTTTTCATCACAGCCCTCACACCAAAGTTCTTGGTGAACACTGAGGGAAGGTCTGGATGATTATTAGGTGGTTAATTTAATTGTGGATATGACTGATATGATTCAAAGTAAAAAACAAAAATGAATCAAAATGAGAGAACATGCAAAGTGAGCACTTGTATTCATCAAAATGAGGAGCATCAAGTCTATTATTAGGACACAAATTTTCATGTTGATATACTGTATCATTGTTCATTCTATGCTTCTGTTAGAAGCTTGTTTAATTATCGAGCATACTTCAGATTCATCTGGTTTCTGATGCCACATACAATTAGCATGGATGGATGTGTCAGTAGTTATGTGTTTTGTTTTCATGGGGTGTAAATTGGTGCAAATGCTACTTTTGAGTGCACTTCACTGCAGAGTTTGTGTGAGATCAGAGGAGACAGTAACATGATGGGAGAAACTGATTTTGATTTCTATTTGATCAGGTTAGCCCTGTTAGGAAACACTTTTTGTTTATAAAAAATCCCTTTGGTGTCTGAATCATTTGCCCAAGAAAGTAAAAGTGCTGAAACATTCCAAGTTTGTAATAAAACCATCCAGTGAATTTTAAATATAGAACAAAAATAGAAATCAGTTGTGTATAACATGTACATTTGGGGTGTCTTTTTTTCATACATGAAATGTTGGGTATACTGGGATTACACAGGACCAATATTAATCCAATTATAAATGCAAGCTCACATTATTAAAGAGGAGAAGAATGGAGATATAATTGTAGTTACGTTGATAAATAAAAACTGTGGAAATATAGAATTTAAATACTGGTTTTGCAAACTATGAAATACCAAATGAAGATGCAACCTGGTGCTAGATGACAAGTAAAATATGTTTAGGTTTGCAATGGAAAGACAAAATGTCCAAATCACGGAGTAATATACAGTGCTGAGGTCATAGTAAGCTGCCCACAAGCCCAATACAATGCTGATAGGTAGCCTGTGGTCCTCACCTGGCATGGCAGTGGACATGGTCCTACTCTGGATGCTGGGGCTGATGGGTCCTCCCCCCTTGCTGGTGAAGGCTTGAACTCTGATGTCATAGGTAGTGTCAGGCTGCAATCCCTGGACAGTCATTTGTGTTTCTGTGGTACTGTTGGTGATGTTTTGCTGGCTGTTGATATCTCGATACACCACCACATACTTAACAATCTTCCCATTCCTCTCAGCCAGAGGAGGTGGGTCCCAGGCCAGCTTGGTGGAGGTGGCGGTCAGGCCTACCACGCTCAGATTCTGTGGATAGCTGGTAGGGATGTCTTCAGGGGTGCTGATCTCCTTTACGTATTCCTCCCCGTTGCCAGCTCGGTTTTTGGCACAAAGTTTGAAGATGTAGGTGGCTCCCTTGTGGAGGCCGGTGACTGTGAAATGATCATCTGTCTTTCTAAAGTCTTTGATGGTAAAAGCTTCCTCCTCTGCTCTCTTGTACTGTAGCTGGTATCCCACATGCTCCCCCACCATCTCTTTAGGGGGCTGCCACTGGATCAGGGCAGTGTTCCCTATCGTGGTGCTGATCATCATAGTGGGCTTGCCAGGCACTGAAAGACCGGAAACATTCTTTACTATTCCCAGGTCTTAAAGACTTCATTTCTTAAAAAACACTCCACTGCTAAATTCATGAAACATGGAAAAACCCAAACACATTGAATTCCTTCCAGTTCTATGCAACTGCTGTTTTCTGGATCAGCTTTCATAAGAGGTTTTTAGGCCCTCTTTCAAACTCAAAGATCAAGTGTATTTAGGCTGATTTTCTAATCATGCAACTAACATTATCTCCATTTGGGTGTGAGCAAATGCAAACTATTCTAAAAGATCTCATAATTACAAGGTTATGATAATAGTTATGATAACTTTTTTGCACTCATCAAAGTAAGCATGGTGACATTGCTAAAAATAGGTCAGATGGGAAAATAAGTAGGGATGCACCGATCTGACTTTTTCAGTCCCGATACTGATACCTGGGCTTTGGGTATTTAGTGTTTAATTAATAAGCTGTATGCCTCACTGTTTGGAAGAGACTGGGGTCATTCTTTTATGTGTGAGGCAACATCAGACTTGACTTTGCTTTCCTCACATTGCTTTCCTAACTTTGTAAAACAAAATGTAAAAACATAAATATGTTTATTTGTTTAAAATTATATAACATAATCATGAATTCATGAGTGAGTGATTCAAGTCATTCATTTGTAGGAGGAATGGGGTCTGTTCAAGACAGCAAATATACAGTTGATTCGGGTTGCTACCATTTAGCTACAATGATTCAACAACATTAATCTTTGACTGCAATCCAGATATATGACATTATCTAGATTGATATTATATGCATAGGCTTATGCAGTAACATTTAATGTTACTGCATGCAGTGCACACACACACACACACACGTGAAGTTTTTTGCTGTTACATTTTAGGCAACACACAACTGGTTTTCTCTTAGCAAGATTAGATAAATAGTCGATCTTATTGAGGCTACACAGGTTCCTCGGGACAGCTGACGTTTACTAAACATGGTGTCCAAAACAACTTCACATAGTGTTATAAGTTTGTGTACACTTTGTACTTTCTATTAAGCCTTGTGCTTCACAATGCTGAAACAACAGCAGTGACCTGGCTCCAGTGGGAGAAAAGCGTCTTGGACCTATTCTTAATGATGTCCTAGCATTCCGAGATGCCAGCATTTATGTTCTCATAAGTGATGAGAACTGATGGCCAGAGCAACAAAAATAAAAGTTGTAATAAACCATAGTTTTCCTTTAACCATGACCATAATTGTTCCCTAATGTTAACACATGTTGGGGAAAGGTAACTTAACCTAACCAAATCTTAACTGCATTGATGACATAAAATGGTCACACATATCAACTATCACTGAAAGGGTCCGACAAACAATGTTGTCCTGTCAAAAGGGGTATCACATCAGAAAATGCTAATATGGGTCATTTTTAAAGGCAGTGAGAAAAGGAATTTTGATGGTGACAGCATTATCTGGCTACAGTCTCCTAACATTAGCCACCATAGGCTACTGCCATACCAGACCAAGAAAGGCAGCAAAACCCCAAGTGTACCAAATTTGCGAATGAATTAATATTTTCATTTTTAAACAGTGAGTATTTTTTTCAAAATGACATACTCTCTAGGGGGGTAAGATGCCAACCATGAACTGCAGTATTCCCAGTTCAAATCCTGCCTTTGTTGTATCTTTCATAGACGTCAGTGTATAGATTTTTCACTGCTGATCACAGAATGTGTGATTTTGGCATTGTCAAAGAAGGTGACAGTTGTTAATTGTTAATTAGTTAAGGGGAATTTGTAAATCAGGTACATTTTAAAATGTGGTGCCCTATAGGTACAGTCAATGCAACACACATAAACCTACACACTGTACACACCTGCTCCTGTGGTGGTGACCACCTTGGCCTTGCTGCGAGCTCCATCCCCCTTGGTGGTATATGCTGCCACAGTCACAGAGTAGCTAGTCTCTGGGAGCAGACCTGTTATGATGGCCTCCTGAGTGGTAGAGAGACAGAAAAGAAGAAGAAGCAGGGAGGGAGGTGAAGAGAGAAATAAAAAGACAAAGGAGACAGAGGGGAAGAGAAAGGTAAAGACATGTGAGGAAAGGGCAACAACATTCAGGTTCAAACACCGGCCTCAGCTGAATTGACGTGCTGTCGTGACAGGTTACTGTACCAGGCACTCAGGCACATTAGACAAGTCAGGTGCACATGCATCAGCTTCATATTTCTAACACTCCAAAGGCATTTAAATTGCTCTTTTGAGGAAAAAGTCAAGTAAGGGTCATGAATATAAACCTGAGGTGCATTCAGATGAAAACCTTGATGAAGTTCATGGTTCCTCACTGTACTGTAAGATGGTACCTAAGCTCACTGGAATATTGACCACGAACACAAAAAGAACAGATTGCACTTCTGGTTATCAGCTCCTGGGAGTAGATATGGAACAGATGTGCTTTATGAATCCTCCTGACCTGTTACTGGTTTCAAAGATACTATTTATAAAATAATGTACCTAGCGCCTACAAAAAGAGGAGCAAATTCTAGTTTATTACAACTTGAGTCTTGTTTTCGTAGTTTCATTTTTGTCCATCATTACTTTTGGTTATAATAACATTGTACCACCAAATTAACAGCAGAGGCTGTGGTTCAGGAGGTAGAGCAAGCCGTCCATTAATCACAAGGTTGATGGTTTGATCCCCTGTGCCTCCTGACTCTATCTAAATGTTTAAGTATCCTTGAGCAAGACACTGAACCCAAAGTTGCTCCTGATGGGCAAGCCAGTGCCTTGTGTGACAGCATGAGTACGTGAATGGGTGAATGAGAGGGAAATTGTAAAGTGCTTTGTCTGTCAGTGTCAAACATGCTATAGAACTGCAGTCAATTTGGAGGTAGAAAATGAAGGTGAGCAAATCCTAACCCTAACTCTGTGTTGGTAATAATCTCTCAATGTACAGGAATCTAATCATTTTACTTTCTCCTCCAGAAAAGTTTAACTAATCAGATATTTTTTTTACAACCTGTCTGATCATCTGACTGCTCGTGTTTGACTTCTTTTAGCAATGTCGCCATGTTCCCAGATCTCAGCAATTAACTTGGTGAGTACAATATTCAGTCAGAATTATTGAATTATTGCGAGAGAGGAACATGTAAAGTATAGATATAGGATACACAGTATGTTTACGTGCACTTAAGATTAGAGTTGGCTTTCTCCAGGAAGCTGATTTCCTGGTTTCCCCAAGTAGATTTCTCCTGGAGAACTGTGATGTCTCTGTCATGTACACACGTGGACAAAATTGTTGGTACCCCTCAGTTAATGAAAGAAAAACCCACAATTCTCACTGAAATCATTTGAAATGTACAAAAGTAACCATGAATAAAAATTTATTGAAAATTAAACAATCAAAATCAGCCATTACTTTTGAATTGTTGATTAACATAATTATTTAAAAAAATGAAACTAATGAAACTAATGAAACAGGCCTGGACAAAAATGATGGTACCCATAATTTAATATTTTGTTGCACCACCTTTTGAGGCAATCACTGCAATTAAACGATTTCTATATTTGTCAATGAGCCTTCTAGATCTATCAACAGGTATTTTGGCCCACTCCTCGTGAGCAAACTGCTCCAGTTGTGTCAAGTTTGATGGGTGTCTTCTCCAGATGGCATGTTTCAGCTCCTTCCACAGATGTTCAATGGGATTCAGATCTGGGCTCATAGAAGGCCACTTCAGAATAGTCCAACGCTTTTCTCTTAGCCATTCTTGGGTGTTTTTGGCTGTGTGTTTTGGATCGTTGTCCTGTTGGAAGACCCATGACCTGCGACTGAGACCTAGCTTTCTGACACTAGGCAGCACATTTCTCTCCAGAATGCCTTGATAGTCTTGAGATTTCATTGTACCTCGCACAGATTCAAGACATCCTGTGCCAGATGCAGCAAAGCAGCCCCAAAACATAACTGAGCCTCCTCCATGTTTCACCGTAGGGACAGTGTTCTTTTCTTCATACGCTTGATTTTTGAGTCTATGAACATAGAGTTGATATGCTTTACCAAAAAGCTCCAGTTTTGTCTCATCTGTCCAAAGGACATTCTCCCAGAAGCTTTGTGGCTTGTCAACATGCATTTTTGCAAATTCCAGTCTCGCTTTTTTATGATTTGCTTTCAACAGTGGTGTCCTCCTTGGTCGTCTCCCATGAAGTCCACTTTGGCTCAAACAACGACGAATGGTGCGATCTGACACTGATGTACCTTGGCCTTGGAGTTCACCTTTAATATCTTTGGAGGTTGTTCTGGGCTCTTTGGTTACAATTCGAACTATCCGTCTCTTCAACTTGTCATCAATTTTCTTCTTGCGGCCACGTCCAGGGAGGTTGGCTACTGTCCCGTGGATCTTAAACTTCTGAATAATATGTGCCACTGTTGTCACAGGAACTTCAAGCTGCTTAGAGATGGTCTTATAGCCTTTACCTTTAAGATGTTTGTCTATAATTTTGTTTCGAATGTCCTGGGACAATTCTCTCCTTTGCTTTCTTTTGTCCATGTTCAGTGTGGTACACACCTTGTCACCAAACAGCACAGTGACTATTTGTCACCCTTTAAATAGGCAGACTGACTGATTATGAGCTTGAAGACACCTGTGATGTCAATTAAAGGACACACCTGAGTTAAACATGTCCCTCTGGTCAAATTATTTTCAATCTTTTATTGGGGTACCATCATTTTTGTCCAGGCCTGTTTCATTAGTTTGTTTTTTTAAATAATTATGTTAATCAACAATTCAAAAGTGATGGCTGGTTTTGATTGTTTAATTTTCAACACATTTTTATTTATTATTACTTTTGTAAGTTTCAAGTGATTTCAGTGAGAATTGTGGGTTTTTTCTTTCATTAACTGAGGGGTACCAACAATTTTGTCCACGTGTGTATACAGGTAACCAGGTTTTAAATCAGCTTTTTACAAGTATACATGTGCATAACAAATGACTGCAGACATTAGACCGCTTCTAGCAGAAACAGCATGTGACACAACTTTCACAAATAATGGACATAATCATGAAAATAATACTCAAGTTGTAATAAACCAGAATTTCTTTATATCAGTTGACTGTATAAGTGTACCTAATGAACTGGTAATTTAATGCTACTCATCCACATAACACACACACATATTAGTGTAGGAAGACATACACAACACATTAGGCCAAAACAGCAATAACAATAACAACAATTAACAACAGACATGAGACAAACAAACTTCATATTTCCACGCAGGAATATTTCTACCCACACAGAGAGTGAGAACACGCGTTCATACATGCTCCTCCACTGTTCAAAAGCCTTGTTAATACAGAAACATGTACAGTCTGTCAGCTGCCGGGAGTCCATTAAAGGGTTTGGAAAAGGCCCTTCTCCTCTCAAATAGCAGAGGATTCCTTTCTAGTGCTGCAAATGAGTGATGAGTGGAGAGGAGTAGCAGAGATGAAGCAGCTTGTGATGAAAGAAAAATGGAAGTGGGATGGTGGTGGAGCTGTGTGTGTGTGTGCGTGTGTGTGTGTGTGTGGGGGGGGGTGATAGTTCCAGCAGAGAACCCAGCAGGTTTTATTTTCCCCATCAGACTGCTACGTCCCCCTACAGCCCAGGGCTTGCTGTGCCATGGAGATGACAGTGCAAATTATGCCATGGACACACTACATGACTTTCGAAGTCGTCAGATCACTGTACTTACACACTACACAACTTTCTGTCTTGTAGTCGGGAGTGTTGAAGTCATTGTGGTTTGCACACTACATGACTGATTGGTGACAGGGGATCACACATTACAAGATCTTCACCAGAAGGAATCCCAGACGAGTCTGTCTGGTCTTCCAAACTACGTTTTGTCACGAAAACACATGCAAGATGTGACATGGGAAATGACGATACCATGCGCATAAATAAGGTAAATTTTGCCATGAAAACGTAGCTGCCTGCTTGTATTGTGGCTCGGCAAGGACAACAAGGTCACAAATACTGAAGAGGTTGTGTATATATCAATGTATTCTGATATAAACTATGTTATTACCCAGGGTTTGGACTCCCCAAGAGGTCCAGATATTTAGCCTAATTTATATCTTTTGGGAGTCTGAGAGGCATCGACGAGCTCTCGGATTGTGTCTTTGACCACTTCACACATAGCGATCAAGTGCTGATTTGCGAACACGGAGCGAACGCCAATTTGCCTCTGATCTGGGGCTTTTGCTGGTGATCTCCAAAAACTGTTAGTGAGTGGAAAATTAGGGATAAAATTGTGTTGTGTAAACATGGCATTAGCAAGGCCCTGCTAAAGCAGCCAGAAACAACCAAAGTTCCAATTATTATTTTATGGCTGGCAATTTTATATCTATCACAGGATGTTTAAAAGGTTCTTCTACTGCTAATTTAAGAGCAGATATGTACAGAGCAGAATTCAGCTGGGGCCTAAAGAGTTAAGATGTTTCCCTCCTTCCTGTCTTCTCTGCAGGGCAAAGAAGGTGAAAGATAAGAGAGAAATGTGACTCATGTGAAGCTACTGAAGTCCTCTATAAGCCTCATTATTTTAATCTAGTGGTATTCCTTTCCACTTGTTGCCGGAGACTTTCTTGTATTTGAAAAGACAAGAAAAAAAAATCTAATTGGGCTTTCATCTGTCTTTTTCAAATGCAGAGCAAGCATGCGTCTGTGGGGATGAATTCCCAAAGACTGAACAGATTAAACCTTTTACATTAAGACAGGAGACATCTCTCCTGTGAGGGGAAAGTCTGGTTTAATAGGAGCCAATCAATCAGCAGTGACTTCCTGCGTGTCAAACATTAACTGCCATTTTCTACCTCCCTCCCTTTTTTACCATCATTGTCTACTAATGTTGGGAACAACTCCACTACAAAAGCTCATTAGCAGTGATCAAATTTGCTGATTCATTCCCACTGAGAGCAAAACTAAGGGAGGGACACTTCTGACAGGTTCTTCTATGAAGTTTCATCCACAGCTACAGTCAGCATTTTAAATGTAAGTTTTTTTTAATTTTGCATTTTAAATGGCAGCCAGGGAAGCTTGACTAATATGTTGAACTTCTGATTTTGAAGTTGTTGTCTCATGACTTCAATATTTCTAAATTCAAACTCCTCACACAGGGTGAACACTGAGGCCATGGAATTTAAGAAATGTTGCAACCTGGGCAAACTTTCTGGATAATGCAGAGTAATGGGGACACTGTTTCTGGAAAGAGATGTTGCCGTTGATTTTTCAGTGCTGAAATCCACTAATCATATTCCATTCACCTGCATTGTAATGGGGTGGAGGCAGAACCTATAAGCCTAGAAAAATAAAATCCAAACTATCTGCATGGAGAGATATCAGTAAAGGAAAGTGATCAAATGTGTTGTTTTTGATTTGTGTGAACTGACGTTCTCAAAAGTCAACTACTATCAAAAGGTTTTTTTGATTATGATTTAAAGTAACCAATCACAGACCTCTTTGGCATGACAGTATGTGAGCCCATCCTTCCAAGAAAAAGTTCAGTTGCCAAAAACAACCTATAGTTACTTTTGAGTCACAGATGCCATCTAGCAGCCATAGTCATTATGACCTGGAGAAATGACGCTGTTCAGATGACGTCTATATAAGGTGACTTCCTTATTGGGAGGAGGTGGGTTTGGTGGATGGCTAGATAGTTAGTTAGATGGCAAAAAGTGGACTTAGCTGCAGGAGACCGCTGTTCACGTCCCATTTCAACAGCTGTTGATCCCGTATCCTACTGTGTATCGTACCGTGAGTTGGGACATTTAAAAATGCAGTGTTTACTGTTGCCATGACGATGAAGGTTGCCTAACTTTAAGGAAGTAGTAACCATGTTTCAAGTGAACATTGGAACACATACCATGAAGTTCCCCTAACCATAGTGGTTTTTGCGCCTACAAGGACTGCAGAGACCAGACCTGAGGTTTGGTGTAGCATGGCTGTACATTTCATGGTCACTAGCTACATTTGCAACTGCAACTAGGTGAGAAATTGATTACAGCCATTGATTAAAGCTTTCCAGTTCTGTCCAAACTCTACGGGAAAGACTGAAACACCGTTTCAAAGATACTGCTTAAAGAAGGGTTGCACCCATCCTACTTTTAAATAATTTCTGTCTGTTTATTTCCCATTACTTCTTCTTAATTAGCTACTTGTTAGCAAGCTGTTAACTCATTAAAATGATGTAACATTATGAAAGGCAATATCAAAGCTGTGAAAAATAAATGAGGCACTTGTTTAAAAGGTTGTAGCTGCAAGAGACCATTACGTAGATGCAATAGTTGCTGTGAGTCATCACATAGCTGCTCACAGTGTAGAGAAGCAGGGATATTGAGACTGGCATCACATATTGTAGATGCTCTTTTCCCACCTTAGTCCAAACCCTCTAGAGGAATCTAGCTAAGCATATAGTTTTGGTTTTGGTAGTTTTCATCTGAATTACATTTTTTTGAAAACTGTTAACGGTGTGTTCAATGTATATCCAGGGTCAGGGACATTGTTTCTGAAAAGAGATGCTGTTGATTTAAAAAAAAATGTATCTATTCAATGCTGTGGACGCAGAAAAACATCTCAAAACCTAGGCAAATCAAAGTATCATAACTATGTGTATATAGTAAATATCTGTATCTGTATAAGTACTATTAGAGTTAAGTGATAAAATATATTTTATTGTAATTTGGGTGATTCCCGGCTCCTCTAGTCCGCATGTTCAAGTGTCCTTAGGTAAGATACTGAACCCCAAATTGCTCCTGATGGCTGTGCCATCAGTGTGTGAATGTGTATGAATGATAAGATTTCCTCTGATGGGCAGGTTGGGACCTTGCATGGTAGCCCCTGTATGCATTCAGCGTATGAATAGGTGAATGTGACTCGTAATGTAAAAAGCGCTTTGAGTGGTCAGAAGACTAGAAAGGCGCTACAAGTACAGTCCATTTACCATTTACCATTTATTTTTAGGGACATACAAAATTGTGAAGAAAAGGCCCCTGAATCAGCAGAGATGGACAGGAACATGAAAAATGTTGTTTTTGGCTTGGACAATTGAATTTGCTCAGCTATACTGTATACAGCAGTGATTAATGCGTACCCACAGTTATGATATTGAAGGTTTTCTCATGTATACTGTTTAAGAAGTGTGTGACCACTCAGGGGAGAAAAACAGAAGCTGCATTATATGTACATCATCATCAGTGGGCATCCTACTAAATATTCTCATACCTACATACATGGCTATAACACCAGGACCGCTGTGCATTCATGTTCAGTTATGTAGCCAGAAGCTCCTTTTCTCACACATACCTTTCATTAAATATCAAGTTGCCAGACACAAGAAGGACTTACGCTGGTTACGTCTTGTCTGTGGTGTAAGCTGACCAGTTTTAAATTAAGTAATACTTCAGTCATTAACTAGAAAGATATCTTGAGTCATCATGTTTTGTGTATTGTTTCCGTCATTGTGGGACCATAATGGGAATATGTGTTTTTACTTTAACATGTTGAATTTAATTACCCCACTTTCACCTGCTCCACATACAAATCACATGTGATCTATCTGGATATGTTATCTGGATAGTGACATCTGATCTCACAGGGCCTTTACATTTACACCTGGTATTAATAAGTTTCATCGTGAACATGTTTCTGCAGAGCTGACGGACTTGTCAACACACCTGGTGTATCTAAGTTAAGTGGAAGCTGAAGGCGTTTGTAGGCTTGTTTTGGGTAGCCTTACTAACTAAGCAAATGTTACTCATACTGTAAGAAGGTAATCAGACCCAGGGGAGATGCTTGCCCAACTACCTCTATCCATCACATGCCCCTTTTCATATGGTCGACTATTACAATGTGTTTTGCATGCAATTACAGGCACTTTGCATTATGTGGATAAGATATCCAGATAAATATCACTTGTTAATACCAGGTGTAAAAATGAAAAAACATATTCCCATCACAGTCCCAAAATGATAAAACCAGGACAGACCAAAACATATAGCATAACATTTAAAACCTTTAAAACCCAAATTGCATGAATACAAACTAACCACCCAAAATATTCTTCAAATAACAAACATATCATTGATGACTCAAATACCTTTTTAGTTGATGACTGAAGTAAATCCTCATCAATAACCTGTCACCTTGCACCACAGATAAGCCCTGATCTGACCTCTGGTCAGGTCTGGAACTGTGAGATAACGTTAAGATGGCATATGGAGTTACAAAACAGTGAAGAGCATCACTGCAGAGAAGGAAGATACAGAGAGCAGGAATAAAGTTACTGTACTTTTCATGCCCAGCAACATAGATGTAAGCTTGCAAACAAAAGCTGTATGCACTAGTAGTCTGTGTGGATTTTTATTGCAGAATAAAAACCAACAGGAGCTGGACTCAAGTAGAACCAATAAGCAGTCTCAGCCTTTATTGGACAGAAGGTACCAGAAAACAAACCTCTGCATTAGCTGAGACTCCACTTTTAATAAAATAACAATGTGAAGAGAGGAGTCAGCAAGAGGCTGAGCACTTGTTTGACAATTACTGCTGTAGAGTCTGGGCTACGTCTGTGTGTATATGTGTGTGTGATCTACAATACCATGTTAGAAATATAGATACTCACCCCTGGGCCCGACAAACAGACAGTAAAACCACAACCCCAACTTTACTTTCAAAATAAAATCAAAAGTGCATTTATAGCTGCTGCTCCTCAGAGACTGAGAGGCTGTGATCCGAGGTTGCTGTCAAAACACACACACACACACACACACACACATGCACACGCACATGCACACACAATCAGTTGTCACAGTTGTCATCTTGGTCTTCAGCAGAAAATGCTGGGCCATAAAGTCTTGTGTCACTGTCTGTGTTCATATCAAAGCCCAATGCATGACACCATGCCACCCTCACCATCAAAGGCAATACAGATACACACACACTAACAGCCCTACACACCACCAAAATCCACTCTAAAAACAAGCCCGGCACACTGGCAGATGAGGTTTTTTTTAAAAAAAAAAAAAGCCAGTTAGGAGTTTAAAGTTTCCTCTTGTTTTATGAAGAGCTGTCAGCTCTCTTGAAATCTGAACATACTGTTTGGAGTTGTTTGGAGTTACTGTTCTGATATGAAGCCAATGAAACAATCCTGCCTGTTTTAGAAAAATAGAAGAAGAAGGCTATTGGACAGCCAGATACTTCCTAATGAGCAGGTTAGCAATCTGACAACCATTCTCTAGTTTTCCTTTCATGAGATTGTTGGCTTTTTTGCAAAATTTCTACTATGAATTAAATTATCTTTTGAATTAAAGAATAATTCCTGTTTATTACAACTTGGGTCTAATTTTTGATAATAATTTAAATTTGATGATAATCATTTGGCTATCATTTCTTATTTAGTAACACTGTAGTCAATAAGTTAATTACTAAGACCTGGGAACATGGCAACATAACTACAATGACATCTGACGGGTCGAGAAATGCGAGCAGTCAGACGATCAGACTGAAACAGTTTATCCAGATTTACTAAACTGATTTATTAAGGTCAAACTGAAAATGAACACACCTGGAATGTTGTTAATAATCCCACATTGTACAGGAAATCTGTGCACACACAACTACAGTAAGTACAGTTAATCAAAACTGAAGCAGGAAGTGGGTCCGTAAACTGTGACTGATGATTTGAACAGACAGCTTAGGTCATTATTTTACAGTTCACCCTTGTTTGACTGACCAGGAGGTTTATTTCAAACCTGATCATCTGACTGATTGTGTTTCTTGTCCCATCAGACGCCTTTTTAATGTTGTCACTGTTTTCCCAGATCTCAGTAAATCACTTGGTGAATGCAATGGTATTATTACTGACAGGACTGATGGCCAAAACAATGAGAAGATGAAAGTTGCAATAAAATGGAATTATCCATCTTATATCTTACTTCAGGCTACTGTTTTAAGGCTGCTTATGTCCTGTCATTTTGTTTATATTCCTTATTAATAATAATTATTATTTTCACAGTAAGTATTAATATTGTTATCCACAGTAGTAATTGTATTGGAAATGTAATAAGCCAGGGCCCCATTTTCACCTGACATTAACATGTCATCTGTATCTGGATACCTTTTCTGGATCACGAAAAAACAAATGTTAATGCAGGTGTAAAAGCAGAACATATAGCTAACGGAGTGTAACTGGACCAGCCTGATCTGGAGGTGTTTTGGCTTGCACTGTGATTGATATCCGCAAGGTGTGAATTACATCTGTACAGTTTGGTCACTTTGTTTTGAGAAAAGAAAGAGATCCTAACTCTGCCTCTTTCTGCCATCTCAAACTAGTGCTAGCAAGCTTCTCCACTGGCTCCTCTTAAAGTGGCAACATTAAACTGGTTGCCAAAAAAAGGACGGGTCCACAATTTTTCAAGTCTGTCTTAGAACAACAGTCAGTTGTCCAAAAGAACATTTAAACAGATTTCTCTTGCCTTAATCATTCCTCCTGTTCATACTGACCATTAGAAGATCCCTTCACAATACACTGACAATGTAAGTGATGGGGGACAAAATCCACAGTTCTCCTTCTGTGCAAAAATGTATTTAAAACTTTATCTGAAGCTAATATGAAGCTTCAGCATCCAAATGAGTCAAATCAAGTAGATATCTTTCAATGTTACAGTCTTTTTAGTGCCAAAGTCCCTCTTTTTGTTACTATACTTCCACCACAGCTCAACAGGGAAACACAAAGAGGGAATTTGATGCTAAAAAGACTGTGAATGTGGCAGATATCCACTTGATATGACTAACTCAGACTGCTGAAGCCTCATATAAGCTTCACATCTACTTAAATGCATTTTTGCACTAAATGACTGTGTGGACACACTGTGGATTTTGGCCCCATCACTTACATTGAAAGCACATTTGAAGAGGATCTTTTAATAGTCAGTATGAACAGGAGGAATGATTACAGCAAGGAAAACCTCTTTCACTGTTCATATGGACACCTGACTGCTGTTTTAAGACCTTTAATATCTTTGGCTGTCTCTGTCATATGACTCTTGCCTTGCATGTAGTTGCATCAGTTCCTGAGACTTCCTGAGATGCATCATGTTTGTTGACCACCAGCTCCACCTACTTAATTTACAAATTGAGAACCAATCCAATGTGGGTAGTAGAGAAATAATGAGAACACTTATTAATACCAGGTGTTAATGCAAAGGCCTCATGATCAGCTGTCACTATCCAAATAACACATCCAGATATAGATCACATGTTAACACCAGGTGGAGATGGGGTCACAGTGAGTATACTGTATCTGTACTATCTAACTGAAAATAAAACTTGTTTAGAGAGTTGTTGCACACTCTACAGGTTTCTCATTTTACAGTGATGTTAGGAGAGGAGGGTAGGTGGAAAAGGATTGTGTTAGTATCCACACAGAGATCGGAAGATGTTATGACAGAGAACACACTCCCCATAGCCCCGGTCCACCCACACACACTGTAGCTACTCACGTAGTCCACTGAGTCCTCATCAGTCCACTGATGAAAAGGACAGATGGGGAAGAGGAGTCAGAAAAGCAGTGCAAAGCTTTTCTCTATAGAACAAGCTGATCAGCATACTGGACTACAGTGATGAGTGACTTGAGGGGAGATGGAGCTGCCAGGACAGAGGTAATGTGTGTGTGTATATGTGTGTGTGCGTGTATAATGAGGGCTCTTCTCCATAGTGCCACCTGGTGAGACAAGTTTAGTCCATGCTTATAAGGATTCCCTGCTGGGTAACTTGACGTGGAGGACTTCAAAAGAGAGAGGCGATAAAGAAGCTAGTGTGAGCCTGCCGGGGGCCTCCATGCCTCCACTCAGCATATCCAGAGGATCTGGAGCCCCGACTTACCTGCAACATGAACCCACCTCCCCTTAACCTGGGAGCATGGACCAAGCACTAGAGCATGCTTTCACTTTCCTCCGTCATTCACACAGTGTCTTTGTAATTCAAGCCTGCGTGTTGAAATGTTGCCCCGCCACAAAATACTTAATTATTTCTTTTATTCAATTCAATTCAATTCATTGTTGCAATGATGTCAAATTCTATTGCTTTTTCAAGATACTACATATAGTTATTTTATGTGCCTCCATGACTTAAAGCATAGTCAATATTTTTTTTCAGACTGCTTTTCCCTCCAGTTGAGTGAAAACCATTCAGTGCAGTGAATGTGTGAAATGTGTTGGGAGATGTTTCTTATTCATGATTTCTCCTGGATTTTCTACAGAGAATAACATGTCTACATTTCCCTGAATGGAATATATTTTTATGAATTCCATAGTATGTGATAAATTCCTTTGGAGATTCCAAGTGCAAAGACAATGTAAAAATACTAGTGTTTTTGTATGTTTTAACCTGGAGTGTTGTCCTCTGCTTTTAGCCCTATAGCCCATAGTGCACAAAGCAATCTTTTCATGGAGCCTAAAAATTTGATTATTTTATTTTTGTATTTTTTACAATAAATCTCACAAGGATGAATGGATTTAACTATCAATCTGGAATGAAAAAAGTTGCCTTCAGCAAAAAAAAAAACTACATAAACCTCTCCTTTTTTTCTTTAAATTCTATATTTTTCTTATTGTCGACAAAATCCATGAAAAGATATATCAGGCAAATGCTGTTTGTACTGTTATCTACTGCTGTGTGAATCGAATTTACAATCAATTTAGTAGTTAATTATTAAATGAATGAATTTATTAAAAGAAGCTCCACTACACTGAAGCTTTCAAACAGCAAAATGTAGCAAGCTAAGCTACAGCAACATGATAAATCAGTTTGCTACATCAACGCTACTTTTATGTTTTATTCTATTATTATTATTATTATTATTATTATTGTATTTTATATTTTTATTAGGACCACTCTGTACTAGTAGCTATATATACATAAATTTCAAGCAAATAATTTTGACAAACCATCATACTTTGGTTTTGTAGAGACTTGCATTTTTGTTGTACCCTCTGTTGGTCAATGTTAAAAACTAGAAAATTAATATTTCAGAGAAATCTAAACCTTTCCTCTGTTCCCTCATTTCCCCCCCATCTCTTCCCTCCTATATGTGTTTGTTTATTTGTTCTAGTTGTATTTTGCAAATAGTCAAGTGGCTACTTGTGTGACCTATTTCTTGTTACTCTCACCGTCACAGTACATGTTAAAACTGCAAGAGTGTGGAGGTTTATGAGAGCTCACTGGATCACTGTAGATTAATAAAAACCTGGCACAATCGAGCTCCTATGATTTGTTGAAGTAAGAGTAGGACCAACCAAACAGTGTTACAGTCACAGTCAAATGACTCACATTCAGGAGCTGAGAGGAGAAATACAAAGCAATTAAAGGTGCAGTGTGTATAATTTAATGGCATCTAGAGGAACGGACTAGGCAAAAATGGAATATAATATTCATAAGTATGTTTTCATTAGTGTATAATCACCTGAAAATAAGAATCGCTGTGTTTTTGGTACCTTATAGTCGGGCAGGAGAAATAGGTTCCAGGTGGCATTTTTTTGTAACCTGTTTTTTTAGTACCCTAATGGTGTCTAGTTAAGAATTTTTCATGTTTCCAAGGTCAACTAATAGCCCATGGGGTTCGTTTGGTGGCCATCTTGAATTGATGTCCATGCGAATGCGAAAAACGTCGATTTTCACAACTCCTGAACCAGACAACATACGAAGACAAATGAACCCACTTTTTCATATAATTTTGACACCAGGAATCAAATGGAAAGGTCATTGACATGGTACAACCACTCTTTATTGGTGAAAATCAGGCAAATAACAAATTTTAGGCTCATCACAATATAACTTGCTACTTTTTTTCAAAGGTTTCCTGCAATAGCCAAATGAAATGAATTTATTCTCTTATATCAATTGAAAGGTTATTAGGTGTATGGCAATCACTCTAACTGGCATAGATGATGATCAGTGAAATGGGATTTTGATTACTTGTATTCTAGCAAGTACTATCAGATTGCCATCTATGTCAGTTAAATGGTAAATGGTAAATGGACTGTACTTGTATAGTGCCTTTCTAATCTTTCGACCACTCAAAGCGAAAGATTTGTCAATTCACCCATTCACACACATACACTGAATGCGTACAGGGGCTACCATGCAAGGTCCCAACCTGCCCATCAGAGGAAATCTAACCATTCACACACGCTGACACACCGATGGTGGCAAGCTACCACGCAGGATGCTGGCACAGCAATCGGGAGCAATTTGGGGTTCAGTATCTTGCCCAAGGACACTTCAACATGTGGACCGGAGGAGCCGGGAATCGAACCTGATTCTGCGATGGTTCTAAGTAACAAACCATCTGGTGTGTCAGGTTACAAATTTGGAGCAATATGTGACCTGTCCAATGAAGCTAAACAAGACTCTGGACCAGTGTTTTAGAAACGTGGAGGGCGCTTATGTGCTCAGATGCTGCCCACTAGGACTGTCTGATCATAACGTCATCCACCTCTTGCCAAAGTACTGTCAGAAACTAAAAAGGGAGAAACCCGTTGTTAAACACACACAGGCCTGGACAAATGACTCAGTTGAAGAGCTGAGGGGTTGTTTTGATGCCACTGAATGGGACTTATTCCTCAATGACCAGGTCTCCTGTAATAACCCTGAACTGTTAACCTACACTATCACCAGTTATCTCAACTGTATTGACTATCATTAAAACAAAAACCATGGGTCAATAAAGGACTAAAACAGCATTTAAATTGAAAGAAAATAGCTTTTGGGAGCTGGAGGGAGACTGCAAAAAGTAAAGGAGATTTGGAAAGAATGTGCTATCCAACTGGGACCCATCTTTACCCAGCTATTCCAGTTATTCATCACCAGTTTTGTCTCCCAGGCCTGGAGAATGGCAACCATTGTCCCAGTGCCTAAAACAACACACACAAAATCGCTTAATGATTAGACCCATCACCTTCTCACCTCTATTAAGCATATACATGGGGTGTTACCTTAGAATGAGCCCTTTATATCTAACCCGCCATGTTGCACTGACATGTTTCTACAGTAGCCCAGAACAGACAAACCAAACACTGGCTCTAGAGAGGGCCTTTCACATTTTTCATGAGTTTCACAGCCACTGTAGGTTCTCCTACAAGCCTGGAAGGGGGGAGGGGAGGGGTATTCAGTTGGTTGCAATCTGCAATCTCACTGCTAGATGCCACTAAATCCTACACGCTGGTCCTTTAAATCAAGTTATCTAGAAGGAGGTAGGTTTAATTTAGGCTACATAAAAAAGACATACTACAATCTCATATTGAAGAATGGACTATATATCTCAAAATCTTTGATAATGGATATATTTAATATTTATCAGTGTCAGTGTTAGACAGTGTTAGATATGCAATATTAGTGTTATCAGTCGCAACAAGTACAACAGATTCATTGTTAATATCAAGTGATAACCATTTGTGGAGCTTCTGCCATAACTTAGTGTTTGGATAATAATCTTAATAGTCATGCTAAATCCAACTTATAAACTTCAACTTCTTCTTGTCTGTTGATTATTGTCAGTCCTAAAACCAGCCCATAGGCACACTACCAACAACAATTGGACTGGTGTTGTGCAATACACCATGGAGAACTGTTCACTTGGCTCTGAATATCACTTTGAAGTGGTGTTAGTAGAAGTGTGCATCAGTGTGGGTTAAGTGTAGTGTGTGTTAGTATATTTTAGATGTGTTATTTTGAATTTTGAATTTTGTACTCTGACATTAATTGTATCTCATTATCTTGTGGAAATGAGTCTTATGGAAATGTATAGTTATATATCCAATTTTGTAAGGTAGAATCATAGTCGCTGTTGCCTGTTGTTAACTTTTTAAGTGCATTTGTATTAGAAAATGAGGTACATTATGTGAACCTATTGGATCCTCTGTTGATCAGCACCTGACTATTTAAAGACACACCTGATGGCAATCAAGCACGAATCTATGGGACTATGGGTGACTCTGGTCACCCTAGCAATGCTACCACCACGCTACTGAGAAATGTAGTTAAACTAGTTAAGCCACTACTTGTAGCGCCACTACTGCCTAACACTGTCTATTCATATTCATACTCTATTCATATTCATAGTCTGTGGAAGCTCAGAGTCATATTTTCAGTTTCTCATCTATTCTTTAGACGTCATAGCTCTTCCCTGAGGTTGTGCTCAAAGAAGAAAAAGAGACAGAGACAGACAGTGATAAAGAAAGAAAGATACAGAGGCAGATAGGTAGAGAGAGGCGAAGAAGAAAAAGTCATACAGAGTGCTGAAAGTTTATACTGCTGTAAAGTCATATTACATTTCACCTTTAGAAGTTGGAGCCCTTTTGCTTCTCCATTAATGATTTGGGGGTTACATGTGTGCGGGTGGTCTGTGGGAACAACTGCATCTTTCATTTGTCCATTGTTCATTTATCATTTACAAGAAGTAGCCAGACAGTATCATCACTATACTCTGAACTGGCCTGGCCCTAACCCAGAAATACAGAGGATCTTTGAGAGTTGTGAGATAAAATTATCAGCTCTGAAAGAAAACATGGCCTATCAGAGTCAAAAGTAGCAGAATAATGCTGATTTGGGAAATTTCTTAACTTTCGACAGCTCTATAAGCAAAGGTGTACTACATAGACTCATTAGTGCATGAAAAAAATCTTTCCAATGCTTTTTTAAAGCAAAAGTTGTTCTTAATGTTAAAAGCAGCCTTTTAAGCTTTTGAACACTAGGAAGTTTTTCACTGCCTTCATTTACATGCTTCTGGCATAGTCACTCCGGGCCCTATTTTGACCACTCAAGCACAACGGCCAGTGCAGCGTGGTAGGTCTTGGGCACACGGACTGTGTGGGTGTCTCCACTTGCTATTTTGGTTCATGTGCAGCAGCACAAAGTGCAAAAGGGCTGGATGAAGGTGAATATAGATCACAGATCACAGGGTGTGGTGATTACACATCACTGGTCAGCTCTGAGAAGACTGATTTACTGACGTTCCTGCTTTAACAATATTAAACCTGCAGTGCGAAACTTTTGTCTCCCCATTTTGGCAGTGAGAGTAATTACACAAACACTGTTGAGATGTGCTTACTAGAGATGTGCAGCGAACCAGTATTTGTATTTGTATTTGTATTTGTATTTGTTTAGGCAGCAAAATTATTTGTATTTGTATACAAATAAAAGTGGAAATAGGTGTAACAATCCTGTTTTTGTTTATATTACACATTTATTTTTAGGATATTAAAGTGTTAATATAAGTGTTCTTCAATAAGCTATTATAATAATTATGAACACTTAAATGTAATATTGGTTTATGGTTTTCATGAACCCAGCAATAAACACATATAACCATAAACATCATTGACAACTAACATCCAGTTCCTAATCCACACTCAAAACAGTAAACTAAACTCTAAACTAATAAATGCCTATGTGAACATTGTGACTATACGCATTGCATAGGCTAACATTAATGCATGTGCGCGCGCATGCACACACACACATGCGCGCACACACACACACACACACATACACTCTGTTCAGTGTCACATCAGCACAAGCAGGTGGAGCACAAATACCCACCATGCTCACATAAAGAAAACCAACTATTTGATGTTTTTTTTTCTTCCCCAAAACAAATAATTTAAAAAATATTTGTACAAAACAAATATTCATAAAAACCCACTATTTGTGCTTTGCCAAACACCGTATTTGGATTCGACTCCACCCCTAGTGCTTATATCATAGGCTCTGCCATAGCCTGCTCCATCACTACTGTTGTGGCTGTAAAACTGTGGCTAAATTGTTTTGAGCATCACACAATCACCGCAAAATGACTCGTTTCACTATCAGAATTTGATCCATTCAGTCCGATAAAATTTGAAAAGTCTAGAAGAGCTGCACAATTAAATTATTTTATCCACCTTTTATCAAGTTAGCGGAGGGCTAAACTGGAAGTTAGCTGGCTCGGCCGGCAGGGGCCTCTGGTGCGCATGCTCTGCCCATAGAACCAGCTTTAAACATTATTTTTTAGGCCAATATAAATGCATCTACTGGTTGGAGTGTGATTAATTAAAATTGTTTATTTACATTTTAGGTATTAATCTCTTATTGCAGCACATTTGCTCTTACGTTGAAGAAACTGTGATCACTAGAAAGAGTAGGTAAGTAGTGGAATCTTTTTATGCTAAGGGTTTTACAGGGGTCTATAAAAATACTTTGACGTGTTTATAGCCCACGAGACTGCTGTGCAGTCCTGTCAGGATCCACTAAACTTTACCAAGTGTAATCAAATTAAGCTAACAGCACAATAATTGTCAAATCAATGACACAGCAAGAGCAGGTGATATAACATCAGTGTTTCTGCTGGTCCAGCACACCTTTTGTGCACAAGTGTGAAGACTTGCTGTCACTTTTCCCATTATGCTCTTTGTGTACATTTCTGGGGGTCTTGAAACGTAAATATCACTCGCTTAATCTTTTGAACCTGGGACACCTTCAGTATTTGGTTAGTGGACCTCTATGACTTGTATTGAAAAAGTTTATGTACTGTGTACTACTTCAGAATGGAGCTACAGAGAACCATGCTAAAATAGGTTTGCCATAAAAGGTTTACAGCACTACTATCCGCAAAGATCTGTGGAGCTGTTTGAACGTGGAGTGTTACTGCACCACATAGGGTTATGTATTATGATAAGTTTAAATAACAATTACTATAAGTAACTCTAATTGTTAATCAAGTGTTGCTCCTTTAAGCCAAAGGACATTAGTCAGCCTGTTTTACTCCCAACACATGAGTGGCTGCCTCAACAACAATGATTCAGAGGCATGAGGCATTTGTATTCTGTTCCATGGCCTTGCTGACTAACCAGAAATAAAAGAGAAAGAGCTTTGCTTCCTCAGCTTCTCAAAAGAAATAAATAAAAGCCATTATCATAAACAATGTAAGTCGCTAACGGTGAGGTGAAAATCATCACCGTTCCCTGGCCAAAGTGCAGCTCACACACTAAATCAAAGGAAGATCCATTACACAAAGCAGCGGGGAGACTGAAAGTGGCATCAGTGTTGAGTAACCATCATTCTTTCATACAGTAACTGATGCATTATTGGGCTCTACGCCTTGATGTATCACTGGCTCTGTCACTGAACTTGTACATTATGAGGATGAATTCCTCTGAACTCCTGATGACTGGCCTCACTGCTGCACTGCTTGTCAGAGTTCCCAGCTGGTCTGCAGGGAGTCTCTCTCTGGTTGAAACATGAGCATACCTTGACTAAGTTTAGGCTTTGAAGAAATGACAAAGGGAAAAATTCTGACTCAGGACTGCTCTAGCTGGTAAACAGTATATGTACAGGCACATGTTTTCTGCCACACTGGTCAGATTTAGGTCCTTGTTATTTCTCCTATCACTCTGAATGATTTGGCAGAGATGGCAAATGGCAGATTGAGGCATGTACAGCAGTTAGGTCTTCTGCATATAAACACTACTGTGCAAAATGCTTGCAACTTGTGTCCAAGATATAGACTGTATAAAATAAAGATGGACGTAGGGAAATGTGATGTCACCCATTGGTTTTCATTGGAGCCGGTTTGAAGCCAAAAGTTGCAGTTTATAGTTGACACCATCAGGCCTTCCAAATAAGGAGGCATTTCTATTCTGTTCCATGGCCTTTCATGCTCTGGAAACACACCCCGCTACCTCGGAAACACGCACACTTGGGCTAACATTAGCTACTTTAGCTAAATTGTGCTAACACGCCAGGTATCGTTATCAAGTAACATTAAACTTAGTGAAATATTGCGACAATAGTCTTGACTCCCAGACAATAGTGTGAGTCCTGGAGCAGGGGAGAGCAGCAGGTGAGCCAATTGTCAATCACAGCTGTCAATCAACGCCTACATGACAGACAACAAAGCTACTATAAGTCTTCAAATTTTATTAACAGAGAATATATAGAAGCTTGCAGAGATGTGCGGCAAACTATTTTTTAGATTAAGACCTCAAGAGGACCTCCTGAAATCAGAGAAGTAAGGCTAGTGGCAGATAGTAGATAGGTAGATAGGCAATGGTAAATAGTTGAATAAGAAGTTAAAATAAACAATTCTAAACAATATTGACAACACACACTAAATAAAAACACTGATTAGTTTCAGCTATTTTGTTTGATAGGTTACTATACAGTAGGTATCAGTCAGTGCCACCTGTGGTAATTGGCAGTAGATAAGGAAGAGAATGGTAGAGCGCAGAGTTAGACATAAAACAGAAAAGTGACACAAGGAAAGAAAGAGAGAAATGTTGAGAAACGCTTGGGTAGATAGCCTGATGAATGTTTGAGTGAACAGAAGAAAACCATAGCTCTACAAAATAATGCACATTTCTTACCTAAGTACAGTTGATTTGGGTGAATGTTTTGTGCGAGTGATGCCATTGCTGACCAGAAAGGACTTTGTGTGTTTCCTGACAAGGATTTCACCTCTGCTGCCGTCTGTTTCCATCTCTCAGACCACCAACTCCTTTCTCCAGGACTGACGCAGAACTGTGAGTTGGACTTTCTGAGGATAAGGATTCTGTCGGCTACACTACACCTGAGCGACACACAGGCATAGTGTAGCTACACCACACCTGAGCGACGTACAAGCCTGCAACTTTTTTTATTTGTGTGTGTGTTTTTGTGTGTGAGAGAGAGTGTGTGTGGGCTCACCATGGTATTTAGAGTCCAGTTAAGTATTTGATCTGCTGTAGTGGAATAGTGGTAAAGGGGTGAGAAATAGAGATTTTGCCAAAGAAATCTGAGAGGATTTAAGTTTTGTGTTGTTGTATTTTGTCAAATATTTTGGTATAAGTCAGTTTCACCCAAAACAAGTAAACCTTGTGGTAGCTACCTTAAAAAACAAACCCAAACACCCCATCATTCCAGTCTAAAGCCAGTCACAGCAACTTAGACACAGTATAGAGTGTTGGTGTACTACACTGGTAAAAGTATATGCTGAAAAACAAAAACAAACCAAATGATTTTGTATGGTTTTTCTGTCAAAAAGTAAGAAGAAATGTTCTTCCTCTAAAAGCTATCACCACATCATCTACAAATATGAAAGAATAACAGCAGGAAATTTGAATAAATGTAATTTTATGATTAATTATCTGCTCTGTATTTAAAATGTAAACTTTCTGTGTAAACTGCTCCCAGGTTGCAACATCTCCAGAATCAGTGTCGCTGCTCATCACAGAATACGCTGTGGACAGTCCTTGTTAGAGCTACTTTCTGCTGCCAGTAAAAATGGCTGACAGTGTGTCTGTGGACATTGTTTCTGCCTAGACACATTGCTGTTAAAAATAATTTTTCATTGCTTTGAGCAACACAAACTAAATTTCCTTCAGCTCCATTGCATTGGGATAAAGGCAGAAATCTCAGAGACAGAAATTTCAAAGTGGAAGCAAGAGATGTTGAGATTTGGTTGAAATGACATTGAGAGGAAACACTTTCTAAAACCCTAGGCACTGCAAAAACCAGTAGCTAGCTTGAACCCCCAAAATCTGTTTACCTGTTTGTTTTGATGTTAGTTCAGATTAACTGAGTTTAGAGGCTATGACAAGACAATTGTCTCTCTGTTTGTCTTGTCTGGCAGATAGTTATTATTTGCAGCTAATTCTCCAAGTGACCTCCAAAAAAGGCTGCTGCACAGCTGTAATCGCAAAGATCTACTGAGTTGGAATACTGGGGTAAAGAGAGACAGTCAACCATATCGTCATTCCAGACAGAATAAAAATAAATAGTTAAAACAACAGTTACCATCTGCCTGCTGTGAGAAAATTAACCTGATCACAGTGCCTCATATGAAATCTTGCTACTGGGTCATATTGACTTATCATGTATTTGCAGTGTTTATGCATAAAGTAAGTTGGCCTTGTGTGTTATTATCGAGCTGAGGTTGTGTTCAGCGGGCTGATTGCAGGTATCTAACTACACCCTCCAACAGATCCTGGGACAGCTTGTATCTCTTTGAAGTTGTAGACTGAGCTAAGCTATTGTCATTCTAAATGTCATCCTGTCTGGTGTTATTTCACTCCACTGTAATCAATTCTTGCTGTAAGAGTTCTATCATCAATAAAAAGCACTAAGATAACATAAGGGACAAAGTTTGGTGTAGCACATAAGGGAGCTGCTTGTTAAGTATAGGGCTGTTTTCTCTGGGATCAATTTCTCACAGAATTCCTAAATGGACCAGCTGTGCAGAGTGTATTGTAGCCCACTATTAAACAGTTTATAGGATGATCAGTTATTGTGGCAGGTGTCACATGCTGAGCAAATAATTCAACAGCAACACTCAGGAAGACAAAAGATCCAAAAGTCTTCCAGGATCAATGAAAATCTTTTTTCTTGAAGGACTGCCTGTTTCATTTCATGATGTGAGACAAAAACATTCAATTAAAAATGAAAGAGTCATTGTTTTCTATGGGTAACTAGAGGTGAGATATATTGGAGAAATAAAGTTATTGGTGCCTGGTTTACCTGGTATTTTGTTGTCAGTTACCAACCTTACTTTAAGTTATCATAGCACAGGAAGCACATTTGCCAGACCATAATACAGCAGAGGGAACAGAATCTCTACTGATGCAACACAATCTTATTACAAAACTGCTGTTTATCAGCTGATTATGTATTTTTCACAGTGCAGTGTCCATCCATCCATCCATCCATCCACAGTGTCACAGTGGCAGCAGGTCAACCCCATGTTGACACACACAGACTCAAACACTGGTGGCATGACTGGATGCCGTTTATTGTGAACTGAACCTGGAAATAAGATCCTGGTGCCCGCCACTACTCAAGAATCAAAAGCCACCAAGCAGCAACCGGAATTGAAAAAGCTTCAACTTTATGCAAATGTTCTTACAAATGATGCTAGGGAGCATTAAGCTAGACACAACCAATCACACTCCTGTTGAGTCCTTCTGGAAACGGAAGCAGAATTGTGCTGAACCACATAACATTCTCCCACATCTTCTTGTTCTCTTACATGAATTCTCTGTGGAACTTTAACAAACTAACAGGAAATAACTCCTAAATTGGAGCTGGGTATGTGAATTAAATAATCACGACTGTAGGTGAGAGTTGGAATGTAGATCAACTGGTAAACCAACAGGCTCAGCTCCCCCTCCACCACAACAGTACAGTATAATGCCGGCATTACTGCCAATGTGCCTGTCAATCTCATGCTAATGTCTATAAACAGATATCTGCATATAAATGCAGAATCTGTAGGCAATGGGACAAGATTTTGGTCCCGGAAACGTTAGGGTTTCTGTTTGTAGTCCGTTTGTAGTCTGAGTAGTATCGACCACTTGATCACGTTTGCGCTGGCTTTGGTTGCATGCAGATAAATAGTCCATGTGGAGAGCAAAAGAGGCGGAATGCATTGACTGAAATGCCATCTTGGAAGCCATCAGCTATCGTCTGATGAAGTATTACCTTTTTAAAAAATTATCTGCATTCATATGTATATCTGTTGATGGAGATTGGCCAAAATTTTGTCTGGACCATCTCAAGTTGCTAATCAGACTGTAAACAAAGACTGGCACATGCAAGCTTGCTACACCCGAAGCCCCGAAATATTGGCCGTTGCCCCCCAGAGGCTAAATTGTCATCAGACAGATAGCCAATGGGTTCCAAGATTTATCTCATGCTTGATCTTACTCTCATTTGTGAGCAAGACCCCAAGATGAAAGAATTCCTTCATTTGGGGCAGCAAATGACTTCCAACCCCAGAGTGCGAAATTCATCTTCTACCAACAGTGTATCATCAGATCTGCAAAATGCAGAGATGCAATCCTGAGGCCACCATGATCAACATGTTCTACACCTCTGCTGCACCTTGAGAATTAATCCATAAAAATCCCAAACACAATGGGTGACGAGGCACCACCCTGGTGGAGCCCAATGCCCACTGAGAATGTTGCAGCCTCAATCTGAAAGGCAAAATGACTTTTATGACTCTTATTTGCAAGGACAAGATCTCTGCTTTTTTGTTAGTATGAATATTCTACAGGACACAAAAATGGGGTGAATAAAGTTGTAACTTGTCTATCTTACTGTAGACAAGTGATGTCCGGAAGTGTCAGGGCTGCTCTACATTGTAACTCTGATGTCTGAATCCACTGCGATCAGCCTAAATGTTAGTTTGTTATTAAACATTTGGAAATATGCCAGAGTGTAATCACAACAAGCAACGGCTAATAAAAAAACGCTTGGAATTGTAATCACCACTTATCTCCTCTCTTTTCTGATATACTGCCTTACTCTTTGCTCCTCTTTCTGACACTGGGCTTTCTTCCCTGTGGTGAAAGCTGTCAAGATGCACATGTTGACAAGTCAAAGAAAATTGCAATTTTTGTGTTTTTTCTTTTTTCTTTTTAGCATAATGAATGTCTGGTCTGTGTCACAATATTACATGAAGAAGACAGTCTGCCAGGTTTGGTGTCAACTGTCAGTTTAAATGGTGCCATTTCCATCTAACCAAAGGTTAGACAGAGTAATCCAGTGTGGCAATACATTGGTAGTGCTCACTGTCTGGCTGGATAAATGAAACAGCCATTATGTTGTTGAATGGTGACTGGTGGAGATGAAGAGCCATTCATAGGGTACAACCACTCTATACTGCTGGAATTTTTTTTTTTTTTTAAATCAGCCATTTTAAAGCAGAATAATTGGTGAAAGTTATATTCTCCTGGCCAATTTCCAAAGGGGCACTGATGGTGACCAACAGACTGACACAGACATTAGATTATTTGAAGGAAAAAAATCACAGGTGACTGACGAGAACAGTGAAAACAACTTGTTTTAAACTGAAATCTTCTGCAGGAACAGCTACAAACTGGATGACTCATTGTTGTACTTGTGTTAAAGAATTGTAGGGCATTTAAATATAAGTTGATATGAGTGTTCATAATGTGTAGTTTTGTCATATCCCCTCTCTAGCTCAGCAGTTAATGAGCTGCCTTCATCTCTTCTATAGAGAATACAGTAATATTAAACCTGTTTCATACTATAGTTAATGTTTTCAGCTGTACAGTAAAATAATGAGCACAGTGAGTAGGTTTTTCAGACCCTGGGGACTTTAAAAAAAAGCATTTGAAGTATATTCATAAGTACTTAAAGGTGCAGTGTGTAGAATTTGGTGGCATCAAGCGAAACAGACTTGGCAGAAATAGAATATAATAATCAGGTTCCAATCCTGTGTTTAGAATTTTGGTGATGAAGGTGATTTTGATTTATGTACAGTTGGATTGTGCCTTTTGTCAATTTCAGCCTTTAAAGAGGGAAGAATTATTGTGATTGGAAGGTTTTATTTCTCATTCATTGTCTACAAAAAGTCAGTGCGAGTTACAAGATCATACATTGGCCATTTAAAAGTCTAAAACCCTTCTTCAAAGTAAAACTATAGTCATTTTTTTGGACAATATCATTGTGATTGTGTGATGATTTTTTTATGTTTATGTCACATTTTGTTGTGCACTTTCCTCATTAGGTTGCCACAAATATCTGGCGACCTATTAAAATGGTTACATTTCAAATCTGCATTTTGATGGCTTACAAAGCCTCCCGTGAAAGACCCTGCTACTACTTTTTGTGACCAAAAAGGCATACAATGGAGACACTGTCTCTGACACCTCCCTCAGTGCCCTGCCATGGGCTGTGTTTGTTTTTCTGGGCTACAACAAACATAGATGAGCCACAGAGAGGTTGCCATATCTTATCAGATCAGGCGATGCTCACGCTTCACAGCCATCAGTGCTGAGAGGGATAAGAGGCTCCTTCAAGCATTCTTCAGCCATCCAAAAATACGCCTCACTGAGATCTTAAACCCAGCAAGCTTGCCAGCTGAAAAGCAATAGAGATGGAAGGAATCGAGTCTAAAGCAAACAGTGAAGGAATCAGAGAGCCAAGAGTGGGAATGAGTGGCCAATTAAAGCTTTGCTCCCTGCCTGTAAGCTCCGATAATTTGGCATGACTGAATTTATTTTGTCATCAAGGTCTTTTTTGTGACAAAAAGCAGTAAACTGTACTGACTGTAGGCAAGCCAGGCCTCAGTGAAAAAACTGAGGGATTTTCAGGCAGCTTCACTGGAGCGCTGCACTCAGCCTGGCTCAGTGACTTTCAAGAAAATACTGCATTTTGCTCTTTGCTTTAGTGACGTCACACAGAGGCTGTGGAGCTGGTGACAGACTCCTTCAAACTGATTCAGCCACAGAAGCTCATCAGCAGAGCGGGAGGCTGCTGCTCATTGCTCTGACAAGGACACATAGGCTGTTGGACACAAGCAGCCATGGTACAACTGGTTCTGCTGGCACATGGAACTGAGCCTCCTTCTGAAATGACTCATCACAACACCAAAGACTGAATCCATACATCACAGAGAATGTGTGATGTCAACACAAAAAGCCTGTCATACAGCCTAACCCAGAAACTCTGCTTCTACACAGTGTTAGCCTTCATTTCTCCCAGCCATCCTCCTCCTACTCCTCCTCTACTAAGAGACAACATTTCATGCGTCACTATGTCAATATGTCAATATGTCAATATTGGAGGTCACTGTCAAATCTGTGAAAATCATGTCCTAGGTCAGATCTCCCATCGTTGTTTTGGATAAAAAACTCTCACTGCAGGACTTGGGACACAGTAAACAGGTGTACAAGGGAAGATGGAAATCACCAAATTAATGGTGCTACATGTTAACAACTCCACATTAATCTGTTAGCGCAAGGTTGATCGCATAGTAATCCTCTATTGGTATCAGTGCTGTTTTTTATATTTTGTAGCAATACATTTTGATACATGGGTAATTTTGTTTCTTAGGAAGTTTCTCTTTCCTCTGTCTGACTGTGTCACTGTCTGCATGCACTACCCATTAGTAAGCAAGAAGACACAGGGAGCAGAGCTAATGTGTTGCATTAGCTTGGTGAGCTAACAATCAGTAATCAATAAAATAAGAAGTAATGGTTTAGATTACAACCCATATACAACCTAATATTCCCAGTTTACAGTGTCAGGCTTTTTTTGTTTGAACTTGTTGGTGTACCATTACAGTACATACCGATACACACATGTAGGTACAACAAGATTTGAAATTAAGGAATAAGGGAATAACAATCTGGGGACTTAAAATTAATCTATACCAAAGGTAAACAGGTACAGTACTTATTCTATTATTGAAGGGTACAGTATGACCTACTGAGTTACAATGTGGTGTTTTGGGGGAATATTTAAAAAGAATGATTCTGTCAGTATTTTTAACTACCTAGTACCTATTCTACAGGGTACAGTATGTCTATTACTGAGGAACAAAGCTGGGAGTTCACGAGAGAGAATTTCAAAATTTTAATAAGATAAACTCCTTGAGATGTACCATCTCATTTTCAAGGGGGTCCTCAGACACAAAACATGAACGTTAACAAATATTTAAGCAAAAAACAAAAAATATACATAAATACATAATAATAATGTTAATAAATTAAACAATCTAATGACACAAAACAATCAACAAGGACATACACATAAGGACTACTTATAAACTAAAAATGAAGGTATATAATCAAAAACAAGAACAAGTAGATTTAAGGTCAACAAGCACAAAAGTCTTGAAATCATGGAGAAGTAATCGATTGGAGTGAGTTAGGCAAAGTATTCCAGTCTGATAGTGCTTTAAACTTAAAAGGACGTCTCCCAATGTATTTAAAGATTCTAGGCACAATAAAAAAGGTTGTTGAGTGAATATGATGATCTGAATGGAACCAAAAGATGTTTTAAGTAATAAAGATAGTTAAAGTAAACGCATTTGAAAACAAAGAGCAACCAATGAAAATGTCTCCTAGAGTAAAGTGGTAGCCAGTTCAGTGTGTCGTACATGAAACAATGATGCATACAGTAAGGACACCTCAGGACGAAGCTACAAATATTATTGTAAACTACATTTAAAGGCTGAAGATGTGTTTCAGAGGTGTTCTGGTATATGATATCACCATAATCAATAATGGGAAATAAAAGCTGTTGGACAATTAGTTTTCTTACTTGGAGAGTAAAACAATTAACTGACCGATATAGTATTCTGAGGCTGGCATTTATTTTATTTCTAATAAAATCAATATGAGGCCTAAAAGAAAATTCAGAATCAATCCAAATTTCCAAGTATTTAAATTTATCAATGTTAATAAGTGAAGACCCATCAGTGAAATTATTAGCCAACTCAGTGGGTGAATGATTAAGATTATAACTAGTACTGAACAACATGCTACAAGACTTCTGCTTGTTTAATATGAGATTGTTATTTAAAAAACATTTTTGAACAAAAGTAAATTCTGATTGCAGAGAGCTTAGAATTTTAGTTATATCGGAGTCAGATGTGTATATAACTGTGTCATCTGCATATAACTGAACAGAACAATTAGAACAAATTTTTGGAAGATTATTAATAAAAACAGAGAAAAAGTAAAGGTCCTAAAATAGATCCTTATGGTACACCCTCTTCAACAGTATAATTCAACACATAATCTGTGATGGGGCAGCTGTGGTTCAGGAGGTAGAGCGGGTTGTCCACTAATTGGAAAATCAGCAGTTCGATTCCCGGCTCCTCCAGTCCACATGTCGAAGTGTCCTTAGGCAAGATACTGAACCCCAAATTGCTCCTGATGGCTGTGCCAGCACCCTTGCTGCCATCGGTGTGTGAGTGTGTGTGAATGGTTAGATTTCCTCTGATGGGCAGGTTGGGCCCTTGCATGGTACCCATTCAGCGTATGAATGTGTGTGAATGGGTTAATTGTAAAAATCGTAGTGTAAAAAGTGCTTTGGTGGTCGGAAGACTATAAAGGCACAGTCCATTTACCATGATTGACTGTGATGAAAAGAAACACACTGACAATGGTTATGGAGGTAAGAATTAAACCAAACCAAGACTGTTGAGAGACACCAATAGCATAAAGTTTATCAAGAAGAAGATAATGGTCAAATAAATCAAAAGCCTTGGTTAAATCAATACAAATTGCACCTGTGAATTGACCTTTTGTCTAAAGATGAGAATACATCATTGGAAAATTTTACAGAAAAACACTGTGTTACACTGTGACAGGACATAATGTTGACCATCTTCTACAACCTTGGCTGTTAGATTTACATTCCTGGGGCCAGATGCATAAAACTCTGCAGATTCATGACTAAAACGGTGTGTACACACAAACCCAGAAATGTGCGTGCACATTCTTTTCATTAGATTTGTAAAGCTGTGCGTATGCTGTTTTATTAATCCCAGTCATTGTGGAACTGGGCACAGGTTCCTCTCCCACAATTAGCCATAAATGCATGAAGACGGCCTTAACCAGCTTTCATATTAGTCTTTACTCCTGTCAATGAAACAAACAGGAAAAAAGAAGTGCAGTTTCACTGATTGTGTTGCACTGTCGAGGTTCTCCAACAGCCAGAACAGCTGTCATTAAGCGCGGCGGTGCAGCTCTTTATAGTGTCCATATCATCAATTCATCACATGGACCTGTAAACCATCGTCAGCAGTGATATGTCAGAAATGTAAACAATGATTAGGTTTTAGCGCTCATATCTAAACTGACTTTATGACTAATGATAAAATAAAAGGATACTAACAGGAAAATAAAATATTGACTCCTATGTAAATTAAAAGACATATAAATGCGCCTTCGATTGGCGTTTTACAGATCACTGTGTAAACACAAAAAAATCAAACAATCGGTGTATCCGCCTGGTCTGAAGTATGAGTGAGGTGCGCACATTCTCACCACACATTCTGTTTGGTTTTTGCGTGTATGCATCGTTTATGCACCTGGCCACTAGTTTTCAGTTAAACTGTATTTACTAGAAATCTCATCATGAAAAAGCTTGAACAGAACTCTGTCACAACAGTGTCAATCCACATAAACCTGTACCATCTCAGGCTTCTGAAGTAGTATGTGTTGTGTGTATGTATGTGTTACATACACAGTAAAATATAGGCTATAGGCCTACAGTATGTTCCTGACAATACTCTTTTCCTTGGACCTCTGTTTGTTCCAAAGTAAAAATACAAATGTACTCCGCATTTATTTAGTAAGTACAACAAACCTAAAAAAATTAACTATTTGCTTTTCCTTTCCTCTTTTTGTTATTGTCTGTACCCCTCCAGTGTTGGAAAAGTAGTAGTAGTAGTGATCATTTTGAAAATAAATCAAAAAATCATTTACTTAATAACTTTGATTATTTATGAGTTCCCAGATTGTTACCCCTTATTCATTAACTTGTTCCATTGCACATCCATGTATCTATCAGTATGGAGTTAATACGTTTTTTAAATTATTTTACCAGTACGATCCTATTTTACTTCATTAATGCATTATGGGTTTATTTTTGTGTCTTGTTATTTGTGCAACTGTACTGCTACACCAAAAAATTACACAGTAAAATGTGGAATAATTCATTGCTGGCTTTAATCCAAAGATTTACCAATAGAGCAAAGTGGAGCTTCTTCAAATACCCAACCAGATGCAATCCTAAATAATGTAATGTATAAAGCTGGTACTGTCCAACTTGTCCTGATGTAGTCAGGCCAGCAAGTAGGATGGGTCAGAGTGTGTTACGCCTGGAGCGTATGCTGAGTGTGTGTGTGTGTGGTGCTGAGGAGCTTGTATGTGGGGTCACTCCCACACCGTGTGTTGACTCTCATCACCATCACTGACGCCAGGGGGAGAGACTAAACTTATCACAGATGAGGCTTGAAGACAGTTCCTTGAAGAAAAATCCCCTCAGCAGCCATGTGGTGTGTGTGTGTGTGTGTGTGTGTGTGTTAAGAAAGAAAGAGAAGTTGTAGATGGGTTGTGAGATGTGGGCCCTTTATCAGACCTCCTGCCTTGCACAGATAAGACAGGAATGCTGCTTATAAAGGAAATCAGGTGAGACGCTCCTCCTGGAGAACAAAACAAGCTGAAAGGAACAGAGCTGAGTACCACCTCTCTGAGTGCTTTTAAACATCCACCCTTTACTTCTGCTTCAATAGGTTCACAGGTGCCCACTCCTACTGCTACTAACCTGCTAATACACTGTTATTTTTCATTTAAATTTATATTCATCTTTGGTGCAGAGGTGTCCTATAAATCGAACAGTGTGGCCAATACTGTGATGTTTAAATTTCTTGTATATTCTCTGATGAAAGTGTTTGGCCAGTATAGCGGAGTGAAGTGACGCCCAATCAGTTTAGGAAAGGGTATCAGTATTGGACCCTTGAGATGCTAGGATGGAAGTTAACTCCCTCAGATCCTCATGTTATGTTCTGTGGCTGAATACAAGAGCCAGAAAAAAATAAAATAAAATAAAGTGTTCAGTTCTAAGATGCACCTTGGTCCTCTGAGAAGAGAACAGGCTGGACTGTATCTATACATTTTCTTCTGTGGCAACCGTCCGAATACTACATTATCACAAGCCATGCAGTATAAGTTTTATTCACCCAACAAGAAGGAAAACCATCCAATCTGGCAACACTGCTTATGACTACTCATGTTAACCAGCCTCAGTCTGATTTCAACATGAGTCAAACAAAGCTAACGATCATCACGTGAAAGACAGGTGAGTTCCCGAGATGAGAAATGTACATTTCTAATACCTCTACCTCAAAATAACTCATGCCATCTTATGTCAAAAACTACAAAACTATTTTTTAAATGTGCAATGCCCATTGACATTTATTTATAATTATTTATGATTTATTTTGATTGAATTGGTCAATTTTCCACTAGTAAACACCTGTCACAATTGGATATTACTCTTTTAATAAGCATGAAGCTTTTTGACAGCATTCAGTATGAGAGGGCAGAGGACTGTTGTGCTATCTGAGTATAATAATTATCACACACTTCATGTGTCACAAGTCATTTATGATGACTTGCCATGTTATCTGAGCACTGCTTCATGTAAAGTGTTACCATATACTGTACTAAGGAAGATATTAAATGTGAAGTGTAATGACTGTTATTGTTGCTGATGCTCAGTGCCTCTCCTGATCATCCAGGAGTTTAGTTGGTCGATAGAAAGGGAAAAATCTGTAGTATTTTTCGAATGTGGACCAACTCTGTGAATATTTTCCTCTATTTTAGGTGGTGGAAGAAATAAGACCCATAGAAGCAGATCTGTGGTGCTGGGGGTGAACTGCTTTCATAACATGAACTATCTCAAACACAAACACACACGCATACACTTGCTTTTGCATTCCTAAGAAGGATTATCTAGGTTTTTTCTATTATTCACACATTCACATGTGTGGCTGTTTTCCACTACTGTAGGCTGGAATAAAAATAAAACTGCAAAAAACATGAAATGCAATTATTTTGATGGAACAACAAGGCATTGTGTGTGCATTCTCATCATAAAAATGCCACCGCATTTGGATCAAATCACAATGCATTTTCATAAGGATACAGCAGACCACACACAGTTATTTTGATCTGTTTTATCCCTTTTCTATTTCAGGGAAAGATAAGAAATCATTTGCACATACAGCATTAGGTTTGTAAGGCACATGCTGTACAGAGCCCAAGGAAAGTAATATTTGGACGCATCTAAAATCATCCTAATCTGATTATTTGGATGTACATTAAAACCCTTGTTTTATGGACATATAGGGACGTTCATTTGAAAGATGAAGCTGTTTTTGCTGCCCTCATTCAACCTTATGTTGTCTCTTTTGGATTTTATTTAAATCTATTCCCTATATTTTTTTCTTCTTAAGGCGAGTTTGTTTGGTTTCAGAAATGGAGTTAGAGGGGTGGTGATGGAGCACAATAAAGTAAGAAGTTCTTCAACTGAAAATATAAATATAAAAGTAAATAAAACAACAAATGAAATTATGTGAAGGCCAGTTACTGAATGTATAAAGATTGATATTGATCAAGTAAATGTAATGAAATGAGTTATTAGTAAATTTTGATGAAGTCATTAATAATGTCCTCCATAATAATGGTTGTTTTATTAATAAACTAGCCCTTCCTAAAATCATGTTTCATTTCACTGAGACCTGAAATGAAAGGAAGCAGTCGACACTTGTGATTAATGTGATTTTAGCAAAGCTCACTAGATTTACATTAGTAGCCTTTGCTTTTCTGTAAAGTGCAGTACTAAATAGACAAAGTAACACAAGTTGACATTTGTGACATGGAATAGCATTTCCCAGTGATTCCTGGGATTTTAACCAAACTCCCCCTTCTTTAGCCCTTAATGTAGTTAAATATACAAAATCACCTGTCTAATGTGTCACTGGGCTCAACTAAGAGAGTGTGAAAGTACCTGGGCTTCAGGGAGGGAAACATCCATGATGAGCGGCTGGCCGTGAGGCTCCCCGTTCTCTAGCCTGGAGTAGACCAGCTGGTAGCCTCTGATCTGGCCATGCTGCTTCACAGACAGGGGAGGCTTCCAGGTCACCCTGAGGGCAGTGGAGTTGAGGGCGTCAGCCTCCACCTTCCTGGGAGGAGCTCCAGGCACTGCAGCACAATACAACACAGCACACAACTTCCATTTAGACTCTTTAGGAAACTGAATGCTTTTTTTTAAAGCACACATTCACTCACACTGCCACAAGGTGAGGTGTTCAGTTATAAGGTTTCTTTGCCCTGATTTTGATCTCAATCCTAACTGAATATCTGTCAATACTTTTACGATACATTTTGGCAGTTGAATAGCTCTGCCTTATAGTTAGAAATAGTTCTAACTATAAGAACTAGCTTTGCTTTAACAATTTCCAACAATATTTAGTATAGTGTCCAAGAGTACTTTTTATAATAACCATGAAGAAGAATAAGCATCAGTGGCAGGAAGTTGTGGGCAGGTTTTGAAGAGCCTCTCTTTATCTCCAGCATGAACAAAAACAGATGTGTGGTATGCTGAACCTGAGAAATGTCACTTACAAAGAGACAAAGAGATTTTCAAAAGTAAATCTAAGAAGGTTTTTCTCATACTGCTCACTGTATAGATATCATTCACTGAAATTGTTGGCTCTTCATACCTTCTCCTTGTTCATGTGCTGGCAGTGCTGTGTGTATGGACATAGTTCCACTGATTTAAAGGGTTACAGTAAAGAAAGGATCAGAAAAGGATCCACATAATAAAAAATGACCTGATCAGCCCTAATCTTGGAAATAGGTTCAGGACATCCACATTACTCACACTGCAATGGTTGCTGGTTGTATTGCCTGTTTAGGAAGAAACTGATCAATAAGTTTGCTATTATTTTCATTTTGCTAAAAAATAATCCACCTCTATGATGCATATTGTATGATAATATGCAGTATCTATCTATCATGTTTGTGCATTGGAAGCCTAACCCAGTTTTAACAATTCCATTTATGTTCTGCTGCTTGTTTCTAGGATTGTTTTAGGGAAACACTGGATACTTTTTTGGATGATGCTAGCATGAAAATGGCCAAATTTAATATGATAAATGTCAACACAGAAAATAATTAGCTGTTTCAGTTTTCAGCTTATTTTCAGTTCAAAATCCAAAAACAGACAATGTTAGACTACTTCCTTCTTCGTAGCTGTCAGAGGGCTTTGTCACTTAAACATAAACATGTCATTTTTAGACATTTGCTGGAATTAGTCAAGTCAATTTTGATTTTATTTTGATCTTTTAATAGCCAGTATGAACAGGAGGAATGATTACAGTGAGGAAAACCTCTTTCACTGTTCATATGGACACCTGACTGTTGATTTAAGACACACTTGAAAAATTCTGAAGCTATCCTTAAACTTCCAGTTGAAGTGAAAGCAGCTGAAGTGTAATTGCTGTAAAAGCTGTTGAAGTGCACTGTTAGCAGTTGCTGTGTCTGTTGGTATTGAAACACTGAAAGCAACTGAAATGTCAGCTGAATTGTAGGACCTGAAATTAGCGCAGCACTCAGTAGGTAAATGCTGAAAAATGTCCTGACATTTCATTCTGAAGTAAATACTTTCGTTTTCAACCTGCTCGGGCATTCAGGTCAACAGAAGGTGCAGGAGGATGATTAAGAGTTGTATCTAAGTAGGATTACACATCATATTAAACCAGTTTGAACACCTAGCATGCCAGCATGATAAAAGCCATGTTGTGTTGCCACAACCAGTGGTTCCTCTAACTGCATCTGATAAATGACATCAAAGTTAGAGAATTCTCCTGACCTGATGAGATAGTTAAAGGCGTAATGTGAAGGATGCTGGCTATCTTTGCAGGTTATACACATCAAAGCTTGTCACATGGAGCCCCAAGAGGATGCTGGGAGCCACGTTCAGAGCCACACTTTTTACTTTATGGAATATGAGCTTGTGAGGATTCCTATAGAATGCTTGGTCAGCTTCTGAGGGAGGTGCAAATGAATACAAATGTGTCTTCAATAAAAATGAGGAGACAAAGTTGTGCATTAATAAAATTCAAGACAGACAAGGAGAGGAAAGCAAGCGTTAAAGGTTAAAATGCTCTGCATTAAGAGATTAAGACATGGACAGAGAAGTGTTAAAGCAGCTCATGTATCACCCAGCACAGAAGGGAAATAAAAGCTCCATTACCTGGTGTCAGCACTATGCACGTCAGGCTAATTAGAATCATTTAACCTCATATAGTATCAGCAAGCTTCCAGAATCAGGCTTCAAGCTTTGGAGGAAAAATGTCAATAAAACTTCTGTGTTAACAGCAAAACACAAAACCAAAGCTTGTGCAGAGTGGAAGAAGAACAAAAGAACCATGTAACAGACAACAGAATCCCACAGCAGACTAAACACATCTTTGATGTCAGTCTACTGCCATGGATTGAAATGAGCTCTAGTCACCAGGAAACATTCTCAACTTCAGGATGTTCAGAGCAGCTGTAGCCACTTTGGTGGTCGTCTCATTGCACAGGTACACACTCTTGGGCAAACCCTAGCACTATACAAGAATTTCAATATTGAATGATTCATATCATCATGATATCACAATGTATCATTTGCATTTCAGCTGTGGTCGTGAACTAGCACTCACTTTATTTCTATCTGTCCTGACTTCTATATCTGCCTGCATGCCTGACTTTTGTAAAGGTCTTCTTGTCTGCATGAGTTTTATTGTAGTTTGTAAGATTTCACACTAACATAATTGCATGCTGGGTGTGGACACAATTTGATTTGTTATTAATTCCCACAGTAATGTGGAGCTGTGTGATGCCTAATGCAGACTGTGTAAGGCTTACATAGCTCATGCTGGTAGGGCCATCCTGACTGACAGCATGAAGGCGGATCATGTGTATGTGGTGGCTGGGGATTCTTTGCAGCAGCTGTCAAATGCTACTGCAGCCACTAATTGTCTCCTCTGTATCTCTCTCATTATGTCCAGTGTGTCTCTTTCTTCTGTCTACCTCAGATTAGAGAAACCCTGGATGACCTCATCAAGCCGCTGTGATTCATTTGCATTTACTCGCATCTTTAAACACCAGCCACTCCAAAACTGGGAGGAAATACTAAGCACATACAGTATGCAAGCAACACCCAAGGAAAGGCAGGATCTGCTTTGACGACTTTCTCCTTGAGCATATAAAAAGTATGTGACAATTTTGTAAAAATAAGTAAGGGTACCCAGCCCACCTATGCCTCTCATGTAATCTTCAATTTTGCATTTTGCATTTTTTTAAAGGGTTTAAGTATTTTATTGTCCTGCTCTGTACAGATGCAGTGATATAATGGTGGTTACTGTTGTTGTGTTTGTAGTAGTTGTCCTAGTCGTGATCACATCTGCTTGTCCAATCACAACCAGCAGCTTTGACGGAAACCTGTACCCTTAGTGAGAATGGATACATGTTCTGTTATGTTTCATTAGGTTCCTGCAGTGGAGAATGGTAGAATGGTAATGTTGTTAGCGCTTGCTTTAACATGCCATATCTGATTATCTTTTGCATGTATTTATTCTTACATGCATCCACACAATACACTGTGAGGTTTTCCTCCAAGGTAATGCATCTACCCAGAATGTACAAATCCATGCAAATGAATAACAGCGAAATCTTAAGGCAGTTTTGAGTATGAGCACCTCTCACACCCATTCTATTTTCAGAAAAAAAGGTACACATGGGGATCCATGATTCCACTCTACTTGACAGAAAGAGCTGTGTTTCTAAGACCGAACACATTAGGGCAATTAAGCTCAAACAATGAGCTTGTTGGCTCAGGGCAGCAGGGAGATGATTGAGCAGTAATTTGATGTAGTTCTCAGAAGAGGCGGGTCCAAATCACATCCCAGTGAGATGATGCAAAAGTGGAAGCAAAGAGGTCTGACAAAAGTCTGATACAGAAAATTACTGCTCCTCTGTGCCATTACTATCAAGACCAATGATATTAGAAAAATGTAAAATCTTAATCATCATGAAGTGAAGCATTGGCTTCATTACACTTTATTATAATGAGTGAATAGTGAGCCAGCAGCCTTCAGGGCTGTGCTGTAAGCTACTGTAGGTGACAGTGAGCTAAATGTGTAGTGATACTCAGGCACCAGGCTGACACTGATGTGAGCTGGAAGGCGGATTCGTGGGTAGAGCATAGAGAAGAGCTGCTGCACGATGTGTGTAGAATGGACAGATGCTGGAGAAATCCAGTCAGTGGTGAGGGCTCAAAGTCAAATGGGGTGCAGAGAGATGAAAAGAGTGTGAGATTAAAATTCAGTGGGTGTGCAGAATTATGGTAGGAGAGGCTGGAAGAGAGAATGGAGATGGGGAAAGAAGGACAGCAGGTAGTGAAGTAAGTTCTTTGGACAGAGGAAGGAAACAGTGCTCCGAACACTATTTACATCTGTCTCTAAAATCCCAGAATGCTGGGCTTTAACTTCTAAAACAATGCAGTGAAAAAGACACATCTTCATCATTCTAACATATAAATTGTGAGCAGATAGGTCTTATAATAATATGCACATACTGTACATATGCCCACCATCAACCTCTCCCTCCATTTTTCTCTCATGCTGACCATATAGGCACAGACAATTCAAACACAATAAAAGCACAAGGCAATCAAATTAATCCAGACATTGGTAGACTAATATGATTAACAAGAAAATGAAAGGAAGGAGTCAGGAAGATGTCAAAGGCAGAGCTGGAGTTAATTTGTAAGCAGTCAAAGTGGGCTGAGCCCATCAGAACAGAGAGCTTTACAAGAGAGGCTCCACTCTATGCTGCTATACTTTCTAAGCCTCCCTGACATTGTCCAGGACTTATCCTTTGATACTTTGATTTCCTCTAGTGGCTCTAGAGCCCATTTCTCTTTGCTCTCATTGGTCATGATATGGACAATTGTTCCCTCACAAAAAAGGTGAATCCTCTTGTAGGGATTTGTTGTAATAGTGTCTGTTTTATAGCTGTTATTCGCCTGTGCTGTGTTCTGCTTCTGAGTTGTCTTCAGCAGTGACAGTAATAAAAAATGTGTGCTAGAAATGGCAGAGCCTCCCTCCGGACTGAATCATAATGGCCATTTAGCTAGCACAGCCAGAGAGGGAGAACATGTCATGTTGCCACTCTGGCAATTCTCCAGACACCTTAGCCTAACAGGGCAGCAACCCAGCAGACTGAAGCCACGTCATCATGCTGGGGAAAAGACAGACAGACTGGCAAAGAAAGAAGGCAGGAGATCAGTGGCAGCAGAAGTCTCACAAAACAGCCTCACCAAATGTTGTGAACTGAGTACAAGCTTATGCTATGACTTCTAATCATGTCTCTGCACTATAAAATATGAAGAGATTACATACTGTAGCAATAATAAAAAAAATTACATGATATTTAAAACAAGAAAAGGTCAGGTCATTGTTAGACTTTGACAAATAAAACAGTTCAAGCCCCTATGTGTAGAATTTTATGTGGTCATACAACCTGATGGAGCATTGTTACTGGGCAAATCTACAAAACCCCAGATTACATTCAATGACGTTATTTTACATCCAATACTATTGTTTTTAAAATTCACAGGGCAACTATAGTATAATTAAGGTTAAGGAAATAATAATATTAATAATAATAATAAATGGTTTTTAAAATGTTAAAATTAACTTTTGCATTTTGGGAGCTCTGGTCTCCCATATGAAAGTTATACATGCTACATGCCCATCCACAACCCCGACCCCCATACCATTACTTTATGCTTAGCTACATAAAGGTCATTGAACTTAGATCACATGTGCCAGAATCATCTAGTTTGAATGTAATTCAGAAGGATACTGGGCTGGGTTACTATCTTTCAAATTATCTGATTGCATATATTTTTGTACAAAACTGAAACAATTCCAGTGAAAATTGGTGCAGTCTATTGCCACATTTTGACAACAGAAACCCAGCACTGTTTTCAGGAACTGAATTATTTTATCTGCATTCTAACCACAGGAACTTTAGTTTCTGAAGGCTCAGGAACTATCAAAGAGGAGTCCCTGACAGGTCAAAGACAATCCTCAAAACTCATGCAACTTGTGTACAGCATTTAGTCAGGCTTTTGGAAGCACTGATTGCCACTAGTGTCAAAATTAGACCTTGAGATGGGAATTCATTGATTAAACAAAAAGGCGGCAGTGTGCATTGCTGTCTGCCACAGTGTCTTTTTTGATTTGAGCGGCCAAAGTTACAAAATTCCAAAGACACTTAGGGGCTAGACAACTGAACCAATGTCACGGGTTAGATTTTAGTCCTAAATAAGAACAATGTTTGCTAAAAATGAAATATTAATTCAGTAGTCATAAGTTGGGAATTGAACCCTTGTCAAACCACTATCAACCTACTGACCTCCACCCATAGGTGGACTAACCCACTTGGAGGCCCCTGGGCAAAAATGAGCTATGGGCCCTCCCGTTTGAGGTAAAACAGTAATGTATTTAGGAATATGCGCCATATAACGTTTGATACAGGGTCCCTCTAAAAGATAGGTATATAAGATAGGTCATAATGCAGGACCCTCCTGTTACATCACTTACAGCAATACTGTGTTTTTGTTGCATCACAAGCAAATTTGTGATTAATCAAATTACCACAAACCAACCAACACAGAGGGCTTTGAGGGTCTGGGAGTCCAGGGCAGGCTGCTTTTCAGCCTTGCCCATGCATCATGCATCATCTAATGAAAATATATTTCACTCCTAATTTGCTTTATGAGATACAGAATCACACATTTTGTAAGTATTTGTGAGACTAAACTGCAGCAGCAGGAGAGGAAAAGAGTGAATTTTGTAGGGTTAGTATTTCCAGGCTGCTTCCTGTGACTTCGTCAACATACCATCTTCCTTGGTTTTGATGCGGGCTGTGGGGCTCTCCGGGCCAGGCCCGACGTCAGTATGAGCCCTCACCCACACCAAATACTCAGTCCACTTCTCCAGGTCCTCCAGCACGTAGCTGGTGACATCTGCACCAATCCCTGACACCTGGTGGCGTTCCACGTCCTCTCCTGTGAGTGCTTGGTAGGTTAGGGAGTAGCGCACTATCTCCCCGTGGCGGCTGTCTGTGGGCGGCGCCACCCAACTCACCTTGATGCTGGTGGAGCTCAGGCTGAGCAAGTGTACCTCCTGGGGAGGGGCTGAAGGGGCTGATGGGAGGGGAGGATGGAGGGCAATGGTCAAGCATGGTGGATAATGGAAGACAAAGCAACTCACCCACTGGACTGCTGAGATAATATGATTCTGTGTTACAGAAACAAACAAAACCATCAGGACAAAAGTGACAATGAAGTGAAGTAAATTAGAAACAGTGTCTCTTACTAAATTAATTTATACACTAATTATATGCTTTGCCAAATATGTCTTAGGAGGAAACATAATTACCATCTGAATTATGTGCACTGTTCACTTTTTCAGCATGGTAGTTTATTTTTGACCTCAGGGAAAAGTGCATGTAAAAAAATAACCCATAGCTCAAATTTTCACTTGCTAGCTTTTAGATGTGGGTGGTGATTCAGAGGTCTGGGATTAAACTAGTACTTAACACTAGACGGGACATGGGTGGATATTGTAGGAAAACTTGAAAATGAGGAAACAAGTAATAATTTTTATCTCATCTTGCTGATAAAAACCATAATTTGTTTCATCATTTTGTTGCCTACAAAATATATTCGTATTTGCCAATGAAAATGTGTTGTATATGATTTGAACATGATTTTTAGAAGACAGCATTGAAATTAGATATACTTAACTAATTCTAATTGTTTTAAAGAGTTAATATCCAACTATGTATTTGATTATATGGGAAATTAACACAATAATCATAATAAAACTGATTGTTTTCTGCAATGTTTTCTTCCTCCTCATGAAATTATCTGCACAGTCCAGAGGGCAGACAAAACTAGGGTGATACTTCACACTGTAGCTAACTTTCTGTGAATGATTGTGATATCCCATAGAAACATAACTAACACAGTGTGAAGTTTCACCAACTTAAAAGTAAAACAGGAACACTACAAATGAATGCATGTATGCACAATGATACACAAGAGCAGAATACAACAAAATACAGCAGCAAAACCAACTGTTGAGATGAGTGTGGAGCAGCTGGGAGAGATAACACAGAGGACTGTTATCATGCTTGCTTGTAATTCTAGCAGTCCCATCAGAGTGTGTGGACCCAGCGAGGCTACTGTTTGAACAGTGTTCGAGGCTGGTTTGTGCTCGCCTGCTGCAGAGGTGCTCATGATGAGTTGAAAGAGATGTGTGAGAACTGTTGTAAATCCATCACACATACCAGAACCTTTGGATACATCCATGCAAGAGTGCAATAGATCAAAGAGACTGAGACTGATGTGTGGGAGATGCACTGCAGCCGATTAAAGTTGCAAAAAGAAACAGGGTTATAAAATACCAACATTGGGAATAGAGGTAGGTGTCTTTGAGAGAAAGGGAATTAAGATTTGAACAGAAAAAAAAGAACTCAACACAAAAGGAAAAAGAGAGAAAAACAAAGTGGTGTCATGCAGAGAAAAAGGGCAGATTGCATGGGTTGGAGAATTAGGTCATATCTCTGAGACCGCTGAGGACTGCTTCTCATGATCTATGATTTATTAAAGGAAAATGAACCCATCTTTTCTTGACTGACTGTACCAAAAACGTTGGATTAAAACATTTTTTTGAACATCCAAAAATTCAAAGGCGGACTACAATATTATAAAGATATATGGTCAGTGATCCCCACACAAACAAGGGAAGAAAATCACTCTTTGGCTGAAGTGGTCAAACTTACAGACACATGCAAATTGTGACAATGGACAGAAGCCCTTAAACTTCAGGAGCAACTTCTTTAATGTTTTATTTTAAGACAGAGGGGTAAAACTGGTCAGTACTTCACAAGAAAAAAGCACAGATTGGAGATATATCCAAATACATACAAATACATAATACATATTTTTGGGTAGTATGATATGTATTTTGTTTCATAACTATTCTTTCATCTTTGATTTTTGATCATCTTTGCTAAAATGAGGACTGGATGTACAAAGACTCAAGCTTCTGTCCTTCAATCAGACAAAAAGTTAAGACTAGGTTCATTTGTTCATTTGTTATAGGTTCATCTTTGTCCCTGGCTGATGATAATCGATGCATGCCATGTTTTGGTGGGTGATGACCAGTTATTAAACAGTCTGGGTGTAATACAGCAGCCTGATGTCATTGGTAATCCATCCTTAATGGTACAAAAGGAAATGTATGTTTATTGTCTGATATATTCCAAGGAATTGTGTTTCTCTGGGCTCATTACTTGTGTACAGTCGAGCGAGACCATGAGCAAAACCCTATTTGATCCTGCTCTTAATCAAAATAACCAGCCATACGCTCAACTCCCAAAATGAAGTAAAACTAAAAAATGTACAAGATTTGTAGTATTGTTTAATTTTGTGATCTAACAAGGGGACATGACAGGGAGGCTCTCTGTCCAAACTCCACTTTGCAATTGTAATCCATCCTCTCCATAGCTCTTTGGACATAAACTATATTCCAAGGTATGATGCGATTACATGATTAGGGTTCAAACCCTGAAGGGGTAGAACCCTTCTGTGTTTGTGCTGGTTTATTATTATTATTAATTAATTAATTTTTTCTGCCGCATTGGCTCAAATTCCCATGAGCTGGAATGAGCGAAAACTATGAAACTTTGGCCCAGTAACTGGAATGATGATTGACTTGAAATTTCACACACAAGTCCAGCTCAATGTGCTCTACAAAAAAGCCTCTTAGGCCATAAAAGTCCACCATGATGGATTTTTTTCTTAATTTGCATAAACTAAATAACAGTAATATGGCTTTTTGGATTTTGACTTTATCACCACCAAACTGGGTATGCTGCATTATGGGACTGAGATACACATTTCTATTATAAATGAGTAAGATCGGTCGAAAGAGGAAAAAATTACCACATCAACCAAAATATCTTCGCAAAGGGCATGGCTTAGAGAATACTGGCAATAACTCATGCATTTTGAGCCCGGCCCGTAGGGGGCGCCACAAATGCCACAAATGTGTATCTCAAAACCCGGTGGACAGAATTTCACCAAAATTGGTGTGCATGCTCTGGGGCTATGTATTAACCAAATTCTGAAGTGCACTTTGACTGGTGCAAGTGGGTGTGGCGTATTACATATTTGCTCATAACTCAAGATGCCTTTGAGCAATCCTGATTAAACTCACTGGAGACATCCTGCACTATGTCCTGAAAATACACACAGAGTTTCGTTCAAATCCAATGAAGGGGGGACAAATGACAGAACTTTGAGTGCATAATTACTGAAATGCTGCAGGCGTTGTGATGATGAAACAAGTGTGTGATAGGTCTCACTCCTTCCTTAAACTGAATTAAACTAGCTGAAGTGACTTTGCTCACCTTTGTTAAGGCCTGAAACCTGCTCATTGCTGCTTGCAGCTTTAATTTTAGATGACTGAGCTGCTTCCTTCTGTTGAGCACAAAAAGGTTTGAACCTGTGAATTGCTGCTTGTGGCTATATTTATATTATTAGACATTATATACTGTAGGTAACCAAGTAGTAAGGGTCCTGATACCAATGTCACTGTTATAAGACTTTGGGAATAATAATAAACCTGAGAAAAACTGAATGCTACCCAATAAATGATTTTGCTTTACATATTTGGCTGGCAACTACCTTTTCAGATCTCTCCAGCTGGGTTCAAATACCTTGTATTAGTTTCACCTGTTAATTGAAATACTTGGCTTCAGGTAATTTTACTTTGCTAAACCAAACTGTTGAACTGACTGCAAGTTGAACATTGACCAATCACTCAGCTTTTTAATAAATGAATGAAATTCAATGCACTGGCTGATCATGTTATGGCTGTTTGAATGCAGGGTTAGTGCTTTAACTCCAAGTTAAATCACTTCATAATTTAAAGGTTTTCTTTGATTTATGAATAATGAATAAAGTAATTAAATACTAAACAAGATAACAAACAGGTGGTTGAGATCTGTACATTTGAAAGGATGCTTTGATTGTATTATTTCACTTTAAAGGTACAAGAAACTCAAAATTGTGAATTTTAACTTAACTTTTGTTAATTAAAGGGAACCTATTATACTTTTCCTTATTTTCACAATATCACAATGTCAGATGTTCATGTTAAAAGTGGCCAACCCTGTGAGCAAAAAGCACTGGCTTCAGACTGCTCTGAACACTCATTTTTTCTTGAAGAGACAGGAGCTAAGACTGCCTAATAAATATTGGGAAGTATTGTACTTTCTACTTTTCAATCCACTACATTTATTTGACAGCTTTAGATGAAGATTTGACACAATGGATAATATAACAAGCTTTTAAAATACAACACATTGTTAAAGATGAAACCAGTGGTTTCCAACCTTTTTGGCTTTTGACGTCTTACAAAAAGCAGTGTGTAGTCGGGGTCACATTTCAGATGTCTATGAGTTGTTAACAGCTCCACCAAATAGTGATTTTTCCCTCTAAACTTCCCACATGGCTTCATTTCAATAAATGTTCAAATGATCCAATATTTCAGCAAAAATCAAAGATTAGAGAAAAAGTCAAAAAACTAAAAAACAGATTTGTGTATCAGAACTTTGTTTTTTCTTCTTTCCTCTCTCATTAATCATCTCACGACCCCTCAGATTTATCTGCTGACCCTTTGGAGGGGCCCGACCCCTAGGTTGGGAACCACTGGACTAAACTAGCTAACTATATATAAAGTAGTTGAAACTAGCTCCACCTCCAGCAGCTACAACAGTAACATGCTGTTTACACACTGATGCTTCAGTATTAATAATCTAATGATGTCATATATAATAATATATCAGTCAGAGGGAACAAACCACTACTTTTACTGCAATACTTTAACTACATCAAGCTCATAATACTTATGTACTTTTACTTAGGATTTACTTTTACTTTTACTTTTAGTAGGATTTTTCATGCAGGACTTTTACTTGTAATGGAATATTTTTACATTGCTGTATTGGGACTACTTGGGAAGTAAAGGATACTTCTTCCACCACTGCATTTATGTGCAGCTTGAATTTCAACCAGAACTGAATACAATGCAATCTGAGCTGGGAAACTGTGTAGTTCAGCAGGCAGGGCTGTGGCTCTTTTTGGAATTTTGTGTAGCTCAGCAATGGGTTAAGTTTTTTTCCAAATTAAATGTGAAAGGGCAGCGATATATATTTGTTACAAACACATGTTTTACTGTTATAGCTGTTGAGGTGCACATGTAACGTTTAATAGCTTGTCCCGTCTCTCTCTCTCTGCTGCAGAGGTTCACGCAGAGTGAAATGCAGAGCTTGTTTTGTCATTTTTGGGGGTGTTGAGTGGATTTGTGTATTGATATTTGGGTTATTGATACTCTGTCAGTGTTCTGCACAAACAAATATTTCATTGGGTTTCTTGTTGGGTTGCTCTGTAGTTTTTTTCAGTTTTTATCTTTCTCTCGGTCAAGCATACAGTTCATGGCTGTGATGTCTCCGTTACCTTTACACAGTGTCCATGTATGTAGATTGCCATAGCAACCTATAACACATGGCTATGATGTTTCCACTGTCTTCATCGATTTGATTAGCATCTAATAGTAACATCCATAGTGTCCTGGTGTCTGTACCTTTGCAAGAAAAACATAAAAATCTATTGCAATTTTTAGTCATTATTTAATGTTTTGTGTAAATTTAGATGCTTTGATACTGTACATCACATGTAATCCTACATATGATATGGAAGAAAAGTGATTCTAAATCAAGTTCCCTGTAACTTTAACAGCGGTAAGTTTTCTTGTGACAATCACCTGCCATTGCTAAAAACAAAACAGGTGATCCTGATCATGAGATCAGCTCTCTTTTAGTGGTTCTCCTCTGATGTCAGTTTTAAAAATGATAATCTGACAAGCTCCAGATATATACTGTAAATAAACAGAACAAAGTAGGAACTGATTGGCAGGTAGATGAAAGATGAAGGGAGTTGAACAGTGATAGCAGTGGTCAGGGTGATTAGTCCTGTTAGCATGTTTCCTGTCAATGTGTTTAGCTGTCAGAGGAGTAGTTAGAGACTGGAAATCAGGCCGACGAGGGATTTCACTCCTGACAGGTAAAACAAGCGGCTGAGAATGAGCTTTGATTCCTTCTGGGAGCTGTCATAAATACTGCAGGTTCAAGTCCATATCTCCCAGTGTGCCAGAGGCAGAGATCCAATGCTGGATATTCAGTCAGGCTCTGAATGAAAGGTTTTCAGTAGCATTAGTGTCAGTGTGGGACAGTGATCGAACAGCAAAATTCTAAGTCCTGCACATCAGCACACTGTATGCCATGTTTCGAATGACAAACTATTATTTTGAAGGAACATGACAGTCATGATAAAAGCTGTCTCTCTGTGCAACAGTCTGTTTGTGTTTGCTTGGTCTTATATCATAATGTGCTGTATGTATCAACTCAGTGCCTTTATTAGACTATTTGTCAAAATGTGCAATGTGCAACGGCTGGTGATTTGTTACGCAAGGGCAGCAGAAAGCAAAATATATAATATCAACCAATACTACTGTGCATACGAATACATTTAGATGTGATGGCTTAGTGAAACAATGGATTTATTGCTGACAAAATGTGAATTTTTCCTTTATTGTTGCCTTTGCTCTTAAACTTTGTAACTGAGTTGCATGTTCAGCAAAATCAAGCATGACATGTGACAAAAGTGTACTTATAATTAATGCTAGACTGCTGATTACATTTTGTGAGCTTGAAACTTCAGATTTGCAATTACACAGTTCTGTGAGCTACAGCTACAGCTAGAGGCTCTGTCTGCTGCTAGTATTACTGTGTTGCAACAGTTTGAGCACACACAAATGACTGGTTCAGAAGAGGAGGTTCTGCTCCCTTGCTCAGGTGGGAGTCAGTGTTACAAAGCAAATCTCTGCTTACATTTGTAAAACTGATGGTAAAGAACAACTTCAAAAGCCCCATAAACTTCCAACTTCCCTTTAAAATAGGCACTTTCATATCACTTTGATTAAAAAATCCAAACTGAGTCAAACCATAGATACATGTTTGCTTCACCCAAATGCAACAAGAAAATCAAAAGTGCTAAAATAAGCTACAGTTTTATGAAAGATTAAAAGGCTGTCATATCACTTAGGTCACTGCTCTGGTTCCCACCTCATGAGCATTTAGAACATTGCAAAATGAAAATATATCCAAATCAGCTCATCCACCTCTGTATGCACATTATGAGCTGGCACGTTGAAAAAATAGAAGAAAAAAGACAAAAAAATTTGAGAGAGAAAAACTTTGAAAAGTAGAAAAAACAAAAATTTAAGAACACGAAAGGCAGACAAAAAATCATCAAAAACAAAAACAAACAAACAAACAAAAAAACCCAAAGAGGAAAGTAAAAAAAATAATATGGAAGAATATTATAATATTCCATATATATGGAAGAACAACAGTCAAAAAACTATACTGAACAGTAATACTGTTCAACCTCATCAATATTTTTTTTCCTTGATCCGGACCAACTGAACCAAGGTACAGGTGTGAAGGAAACATTAGAAGGCTGTAGAACTTACTGGACTGGGCGGTCCTGGCCTCAATAGGCTGAGTAAATACTCCTAAACCCATCTCAGATCGTGCTGCCAGGGAAAACATGTAGAGCGTGTCTGGCTTCAGACCATCAACTGCATAGGAGGCTGCTGGGTCAAAAGTGACACGATGCTGTGGAAAGATGAAATCATTGGACAATGAGACACAATCATATTTTAGATATTTGGTTAGGAGTGTAAAGGTCAATAGAATATTGATAGTCTGAAACCAAACCTACTATAACTAACTGTTAAGCTAACATAGATTAGAAGTCCTCATAGAAGCAGCTTTTTGGAGTGTTCTTGGCTTGATGCAGACTTTGAACTGGAACAGTTGGGCTGTGACTGATGACATTTCACAAGTCCACAAGAACACAAGTATAGACAAGAACATAGTGAGAAAGCCCTATTGTTTAGTGTCACTATAATTGAATTAACTCCCCGTTAGAGAATATAAAGGTAACTATTGTAATCTAGGTTTTTATTCACCAGTATTATCTGAACAAGAACAAAGTCAACAGTTCAAATCAGTAATAAAGGGAAAACTAAACTTGTTGAAGTCATTCTGAGATCAGAAATGAAACAAAGCTTAAATGATTCCTGCAGGGACACTGCACTAGACTCAATTAAACTGTCAATTTCAAACAAAGAATACAAAAGGCGGTAATATAACAATTTATAAAATAAAATAAAAATGCAAGTTTGCAAAACTGCTGTAGAACATATCTTATACACACATATACAACCCAAAATCTACTGCAGGTAATACACTGACTATGGATAACTACCTCATACAACCCCACTTCAAAAAAATCCAAACTATCCCTTTAAGACACAAAAAGGAACTAGAACTAAAATTCATTCTATCAAGCTACCACAATGGAAGGAAAATGTTGTTAAGGTAGTATTTACCTTGTTCCCAGGATTGTTGGCCTCCCAGTAGAGCAGTTCAAAACTGATGATGGGGTCTTGGACGGGCCAAAGCCATGACAGCATGATGCGTGAGTCCAGCTCAGCTTCAGCCTCAAAACCAGACGGCTGAGCTGGAACTAGAGGCGAGAGAATAGACAGAAACAAAGAGATAGAGAGAGTAAAATACAAGAATAGAGGCAGTTAAGGGTGGATTCAGAAGAGGAAATACACAGTGGGGGAGTCAGAAGATGTGGAAGGCCAGGCATTGAGAAAAGAGTATTAGGTGAAATGCTGCAGTCAATACTCATCAGTATTCAGAACAGCAACCAAACCGATAAAGGTTAAAGGATGTCATCACCTTAAAATCCTGTAAGGTGATGCATAAATTGTGTTCCCACCTAAATCTTATAGAAATTTAGTACTTTATACACATGAATTATGTCATTTTTTTCTTTTAGATATTTTTTGGGCATTTTTCCTTAATTTGACAGTTGAAAGTGCAGAATGACCCTTCACAAATTATACACAGAGCAACCTGTGCCTAAGATAATATGCCACATGTTGTGTCTTACAGAGCCTAAGTATCCAAAATAGACCCAAATTTTATAAACCTTCTTGAACATTATATTAGAAAGTGATGTTTAGTCACCTTTGACATTTAAAAATGATCCCAGTCAGTTTCCCACAGTAAGGTTTAGAGATTATAAATAGAAAACAAAGAGCACTGACATCAGATCAGTTTGTGATATTGGTTGATACTCTGACTTTTGTATAAAAATGGTATCACAAGACGAAAAAGTATGATTGTAACATTACTGTAATATATTGTATAGGGTGAATCTATAGCTTCAGGATCAGTGGGGATGAGATGTTTTTCAGTTGAAATGCCACTATGTGACAGCAGTTTTTTTTCCTTGAACAGATTTAAGTGTAAGTGCTTTGAATAAACCACTGATTCTGAGCTGTTGTCTATAGCTCAGGCAAACAGCCCATTACTCCTGATGATATGATGTAGTGGATGGCCTCATAATAGCTGGTGTGACGTATGATAGTTTTACATTAATCGCAGTGATATGCTGATAAAACTGCGGGTAGAAATACCCTATCCTTCTCACTTTGATACCAGTTACTAGACTTTGTATTATACATTAAAGTCTAAATGATTTATGTCAGCCTGGAATGATACAGAACTCTATTCCACAAATAAATAAGGTGGGTCAGCTGAATTTGGGTGGCTTTTTCTGCTAGAGCAGCCCTGCTGTGATGTCATGTTTCCTCCAGCCAGGCACAATAAGCTGAACATTGAAAAACAGGCTTTCTGTGAATGAAATACTATTATTATTCCTCTATGTGCAGGCAGCCACTTTGTCCTTGAGGTGCGAGACCTTCATATTACATCCTTACACACCCACACATATATGCTCCTGAGTATCCGTACAATAAATTGTATGACAAATTGGAAAGTGTTCAGCTGGTGAATATGACCAGCTGTATATGAATATGTTTCAGATTATAGCTGTTTTTTCAGCAATTTCAAAATGATGTCAGTGTAACATAGTGTGACAACATTTATCCCAGGCAGTTCCGCAGTTCACACAGACACAGACATAACACAAGTACATGTTTAGCACAAAGCAAACAACCAGGCATCAATCTGAATTGCACAACTCTCTAATTGCACAATAATTACATAATTCACGGAGGTGTAATTTAGAGATGCCACATGCAGCGCTGTAGATGACTTTAGCTGTAAACTGTTGGTGTTGTTAGTGTTAAGGCCCCTGAAAACATGCTTTTCAAATTTTAAAGTCTCTTATATTAACAATGGATCAGACGGCTATATGTAATGTGAAAGGTGCCAGTCATAGTGACAAACCCACAGAGAAATATGACACTGCAGTTCCCTATTTTTAGCCTCTTTAAGCTTTCTGTTTTGGTTTTACAGACTGTAAACCCCACTCTCATCATCTTCAGCAGCTGCAGGCAGCTGTTTCCAGTGAAAAACCTCTGATAAACCCATAGTACTCTACCTGCTCAGCACCAAACAGCAGACATGTGCTGAGTCCCAATACTACAATGCTAATAGTACTATACATTAATGTACTACTGTATGTACTGTTTGTCATAGTATACTCCTTTTGCAGTTAGTATATAAGAAAAAAAAAATCTTCATATTTAACAGTTTTACACTGTATTAACACAAAATGATGCAAAAGATGCACCAAAGGACATGTAACTGCTAATTAAACTTCAGCAAAGAAAAAACAAAAAGTGTTTTTTTGTTCTCCTGTTGTTTTCTTCCTGTGGCTATCTTACCATTATCCCCAGTTCTTAATTATAATTTTTTGAGTCTGTAAGTAGCTCCTCTGTTTCCTTTGTGCATTGCATTGAGGGAAAATAGCATATAATATAATTTATAAATAAATAAATATACAATTTTTTTTTCTGCATACTGCCTCTTTTGAGGATACCTTTGTAGCACATTCCCAGTGTAAACACATTTTATACACAAAGCCTGCTTAGAATTAATGTTTGGTATAGAATTGGGCTAAAGTTAGCGACTTTTCTCAGGAGTTGATGTAGACCAAAACAGAGCTAAAAGGAGACACAAACATGAATCATAATGTTGTGATGTAATGTACAGAGGCAACTCTTTGCTTACATATATTTTATAAGAACTGTGATGATATGTCTATGTTGGCCAAAAAGAGTGGCCAAAAAGAGTCATTTAAGGCAGCATTAAGTAACACTGTGAATGCAGGAGTTCATATAATGGAGTGCTTTTACATTGTGGGATTGTTAATTTTACTTTAGTAAAGAATCTGAATGAGCAGCACTACTCCTGTTGAATGTCACAAAGTGAACATCCAAAAATCTGACCCAGTGGCACACTACATAAAATGCAGAGGCAGTCAGCTCCTGTGTGTGGGCCAATTATACTGAAGCCTCTAAAGTAATGTGATTATAATTTAGAGATGTTAAAATGTGATGGTGGCACCCTCAGAGGATATTTGTGCCCTGCAGCGAGAGTCAGCATGTTCTCACCTCCTTGCTGGGTCTTGATCTGCAGAACATCAGAGGGAGGTCCATCGCCAACAGAGGTGAAGCCCAGCACCCTCAAGCTGTAGGTGATGTCTGTGGTCAGGCCTGAGATGGTGGTGAGCTGGCTGTCATCTGTGTTGTGTTTCTGCCAGGCGCTGAGCGGGGCGTCGTGGTCAGAGCTGTAGTAGACCCGGTAGCCCCGGATTTGTCCATTGGGCTCCTCCGGAGGCTCCCACTGGACCAGCATGGTGCTGGAGCTCAGCATGCGCGCCTGGACTAGAAGAGGAGGTGATGAGGGTGCCTGCTCGCTTGTACGGGTGTCCACGATACCGCTCGGTGGCCCACGACCAACGTTGTTAACGGCCATGACACGAAACTCATATTCGGAGAAGGGGCTGAGGCCCCCAATGCTGTACCGGGTGGTCGCTACTCCGTCTACTTCCTGGAAGCCATTGTCGGAAAGTTTGGCGCGGTATTGGATCACATAGTAGGACACCGGCTCTGGGTTGCCAGAGTCCCAGGTCAGGGTGACACTGGTGGCTGTGGTTTCTGTCACAATGAGGGAAGTGGGAGGCTTGGGCAGGGCTGTTTGAGAGGAGACACATATGAAACAATCAGACGAACAAGTCTCCCTACATTCTCCCTCTTTTTCCATCTCTAACATGAGGTCTGGCAGGAGGAACACTCACTGCACTCACAGCTCTGAGTACATGGAGCTGTTCAACACTGCCAGTCTATCACTTAATTATCATTCAGGAGCCTGTCTCTGTCCTCTCCTCATCTGCACAGGGCCAGCAAGCTAAGCATGTCTGTTATACTGCCAAGCAGATAACTACTACTACATGTATGTAAATCTATCTATCTATCTATCTATCTATAGTCTACCTAACCAGAGCTGGATGTCAAAAAGTGAATTTATTAATGCAGCCACACAACACAGCTTACTGTGCAGAATTTTTAAAAGATATAAAAAACTATATATTTTATACAGAGCCTTGCAGGTGTCATACAGGGGAAAAACTAAATGACTTAATTTATGTTCATGACTTAACAGAACATTGTGTTAAATGATCTTTAACATAAAGGATGTCAAAGATAACACAATGTTGTTTAATAGGAAAAATCTAAAGCATATCCATATATCTCTGTCTGACAGCAGCCAAGCTGGACCAGTATTACTGGTCAGTGTATTGCCAAAACTGTATAAAAAAAAAGAGTGATGAGGGGACATTGGCAATGAATGTGATAAATGTGTCTAAAAATATTAATATGATGGAAGTAATTCAATATTTGTTTGCAGCTCAGTACCAAAACACAGCTGCTAGCCTGCTGCTAACACTCTGGTATTCCTCTTTAACTGAGCAGAGTATCCACAACAACTGAACTGTAACTTCCCTTTCTACTGCTACAGTAACCTGACATGCTACCGTGACTTGTTATTGTTACTACTGTGTAAAGTAGTGACAATTGTCAGGTCATAGACAATCTGATCTAAATTAGTCATTTTATTTTAATGCAGTTTTGTTGTGATTTTAGACAGAGAAACTTTGAATTTTGCCGTAATATGTCAGTAATATGTTTATGTTCTGCAAATTTGTATAAACAAATCATTAATTCAAGAGCAGGAATTAAGTAATTTGTAATTTGGTCACTTTGATTAGTTATTTTTCTCCATCGGTGCTGTAAGGCTCCATAGTAAGGTGCTATAATAACAAAAAATCTGCACTCTGCTTTAGGTTGCTTAACCTTAATCTGTTTCTTAATCTGTTTTACTTGAACCTAAATAGTTGAATTGAACGTTACCTTTAATGTATTGCTAAAATGTAAATGTAGATGTTATAAATGTTCCATTAATTGCTGTGATGAAATTGACAAATGATTAATTCAAGGGCACAATGTTCAGTACTTTGAGAGCACAAATGAGTCATTTGTGCACACAAATTAATCAGTTGAGAACATTAAAAAGTATTTGTGTGTACAAATTACTATTTTTTTTCTCCATGACACCTGCCAGGTTCTCTGGTGTAAAGAATGTGTCGAGTTATGTGTGCATTTTCAAATGAGATCCAGTAAGGAACTGATTTCTGTCCATTCACAATATATACAGTATGTATTTTCTTCCCCTTGCAGTGTCAGTATGTGGAGTCATTTCACTTTATTACAGAGCTGTAGTTCATAGAAAAAATGGTAAAAGAGAAAAAAGAGCAGAAAAAAGAGAACTGCCTTCCATAGTTGAAGCTAATTTCAGAATTTCATCATAATAATGTTAAAAAACAGTCCATTCAAGACTAATGAGTAATATAGTAGAACCAGTCAGTTCTCATATTGCACCATACTGTATCCAATGAAATGTATATCCTAAATGTAATGTGAATTTAAAAAAGCTCAGACTGTAAAAATGGTGGTGGCCTGGACTTTGAGCAGCTGAAGTGCAAATGGGTGTGCTGAAGTAAGAAGCAGAGCACTGGGGTGTGTATAAATGCTCACAGGCTGCCATTCAGGATGAACCACTGCAACCAGAGGCTTTTAGCTCCAACCCTCTGCCGCTCAATTCTTGACATCTGCTTTATTGCCATGCAGTGTATTCAGCACTACTTCTTCTTCCTTACAAACATGTGAACCCCAGCAGGCTGTGGCTGAATGAAGCTGCAGTTTTCTGTCTCACAATGTTCTCATAAAACTGCTACTATAAAGCTGGAATTCCTGTGATAGAGATCTATGTCTGAAAAAAGAGCTTTTAACTGTTGCTCACAAAACATTTAAAAGCATTGTAAGAATAGTATTAGCAACTGTAGGGTACAATACTTTTTTTACAACCAGTCAATTACCAAGTACTTACTGACGCAGATCTGCTGATGGTCTGTAACAACTCAACCCTGAGTCCTTGTTTAATTAGTTCATTGTAAGCAGTATAATGTGAAATAAAATTTGTTACGATCATGATCATATTTTGTTTTCTTCTTTATGTGATGCATTTTTGAATGAATGGGTTGATGTATATGAAGACAGCTGTGACAACTGAGCAAATAAGTGTCAGTCCAAATAGGGACATGATTGGTTCAGAGGATGGCGGATCCCACAGGTGATTGGCGCCACCCAAATGACAGCTGACTATATGGAGCCAAGATGCTTGCTCATGTTCCAATTGAGATTTACCAGATATACTCTTTGCTGTGCTGATGGCTTTGGGGGTGTGCTCAGAATCTTATGTTGTTCTCTCCTGTTTATGTTAGTTAGGAAGGTTAAGTTCTTGTAATTTGTTTTCTTTGATTTTGTTATATTTCTTACACTGAAAAAAGTAGTTAGTGGTGGAGGACAAATATTGGAACATCTTTGGAATTAACCTAAAATTAATTGTTTCTATGAGTTATATTGTAGCATCCATAGGTAGGCGTGTAAGCAAACCTCCCAGCATTGAGTTTTACATTGTGTTCTACAACATTTCCACTGTTTCCAGCTTTACATTGTTATAGGGTTTGTTATTAGGAGTGAATGCAGTTGAGTGACCATGAGTGATATTGTGTGCACTATAGATGAGCTGCTCCCTAATGTGAGTGTATATAGTTGGACTCAGTTGAAGAGTAGATTGGTCATCAATTCCATAATTAGTGGGAAAAACTTCCTGTTGTCCAGCTGGGACCCTCAAATTGCTCTTGATTAACAGGCAGGAGCTTTCAAAGCATGGAAAATGTGAAAATCACCAATACTGCACATGGTCACATCTAAAAAGAAACAACCTATTACTGTTTAAATAAATAGTTTTCCCAACCATGTAATAATGGCTAAAATGTGCTTTTACTTAAAACAGGCAGTTTCAGTGAAATGAATGGAAATATGTTGATTCAACTTGAATATACACTCACTGAGCACTCTAATGCAATCCAATACAACAGCTCTGTCATAAATTCTACATTTACAAAGCTTATACATTTTCAGTTTTTGTTGACATTGTCAGAAAGGTGATAATTCTACTTTATGTTTATTATTGAGGTCATAGTGGGTGGTGGTGGTGTACTGGAGTGTATTATATTGAAAAGTGTTCCTAATATTTTGTCCACTCCATTAACATGCATTTTTTTCAGTTAAGTCAAGGTATTAGTATTAAATATTAGTGTTTATAAATGTGGTATTAGTATTATAAATGTATTGGTGCAAATACCAATTCTACAGACAGACTCTGTTAAACTATATTAGTAATCTAAGATAAAAGAAAAAAGATGATGCACTTTAATACACATGTCTGTGAGAAGTTTAGAAGAGTTTTTAACGTAATCATACCAAATCCACAATGCTTTAAAGCATTACATTCACGTTTCTCTAATTGATTTTTGTGCACACAAGACTTAAGATGCTTCATAATGAAGCTGAAAACTTCTGATGAGTTGGTCCACTAATATTACTGCCCTGAGGATCTACAGCACTAACAATGTTCAGGCTTTGTCTCCGAGTCCCTGTTGATTTATCTACTTTGGCGTTCTTTGTAGTCTGAAAATCCACAATTCTTATCTACATCTACAACCTACAGCAATACTACAACACAACAACTGTGTTGCTTACAGTAATTAATCATGTTTAAATATTGCAGTCTCTGTACAGTTTTTTCTCTCAATAAGTATAAAGACTTTTAGAAATAACTTTATTCCATTGCTGTCTTAGCTGTATGCCATGCACACTATGTCATTGCAAAACAATACTGGTCTTTATTTCTATGCAAATGTATTCTGCTTTTTTGCTGAGGCCATCACACACAGGATTTGGGAACAGCAGATCACTTTGTTAATGATCAGTAGATGACATGCTGGCTTACACTGCAGCTTCTTATCAAGCTGTCCAAGCATGTTAAAATATTGATGTTAATAACTGCTCTACCAGTGGGTGCCATTGGGAAATTTTTGTGCACTCTGTATCTGACCTCACTCACAGTGTCTCTGTGGGACCATCATGGTATATATATATATATATATATATATATATATATATATATATATATATATATATATATATATATATATATATATATATAATGCTGAGGATTAACAGATTGTATTAAAAAAAATTTGAAAAATTTGAAAAACATTGAAAAAACTTACTGGTTACTCTCTGGCTAATCAACAGACTCTCACTATTGACAGTTTTCCTAGGGACTATTTCTATAAAAAAGTCTATGAAAACTGTTGACAATGTGGATTATCTGCACATCTTTTTCAAAAATCAAGTACAAAATCCCATCCCTGGTCAGAAACCAAAGCAGTAGAATGGTGTCTTCCTGTTGGTGTGTTTCCATGGATCTGATGTTGTATCCCAACCTGTGATTTTGATGGTTTCACAGAAAAGACCTGAGAGAATCCAACCATTATAAAAAGGCCATTTCGATTTTATTTCAAATGTGAAAGTCCAGTTTACTGTTTCATTTTCAAGTTGAGGATGAAGGTTGAGGTTTCTCTTTTATTATTATTATTTTATTTAGTGTCAGGTATTGATGTCATGTTTAGGATTCTATTATTAGTGCACTGAAGCAGGTAACATTTTCTCAAAATGGGCCTGCACCTGTTTGAACATTACAAGGCCCACAATATCTCGAGCGAAATCCTACAACAGCATCCAGGCATCAGTTCACCTTCCCCCAGCCTTTGTCCTCTTCAGCACCACCACTGAGGAGTTGTTCTATTGGTTCCATCCCAATTTGAGAATAAAAATAAAATCTCAATTTCATATTGAATTTTATTATGATTATTGCAGTGTTGTGCTTATACTGAAGATTATTTGTTAGTGGACTTTTCATATAAATTTTTCATTTTGGCAGTAATTGCAGTTAGTGCACACAGAAATAGAATCAATTTGTAACAATAATTTTAATTTAAAGGTCCACTTTGCTGCGTTTTCATATAGGGATTAGTAAGAAGACCTTTGATCCAGGACTGAAAACTTTAAAGTTTTGCATCACAAAAAACGTATATTAAATTACCTGCAAAAGCAAATAACATTAATTAACACTTTTTACTGAACCTTGCTCCGAACAAATGTATTTATTTAGATGTTTATTCAAAAGGTCCACTGTCCTATGTGAAACCAAAGTCTTCCCAGACACACATCCACCCACAGCAACAGAGTGTTTCTGACCTTTGACGGTGATCTGGGCGGTGGTCTCGATCATGCCCAGGGAGGAAATGGCCACACAGGTGTAATTGGCTGACTGGCGGATGTTGGTGAGCTCCAGGACGTTGCGGCCAATGGGCATCTCCTCCTCCCTGGTCAACTCCACCTCGCCACTCATCCACTTCACATAAGGCATGGGAGCACCGACCGCTACACAGGTCAGGTTGACACTGCCGCCAGGCATCACCTCGTGATTGGTGGGGGGGATGGAGAAACGGGGAGGCACACGACGAACTGTAGGGGTAAAGAGAGGGGGTGTGAGAGGACAGCGAGGAGGAGGGGTTGGGGAAAGGGGAATCACTGGACCACTGGGCTGACTCCATGTTTCCCTGGCCTGGCTTGTACTGTGCACCAGTGTGTGTGAACTGGTCAGGGTGGATGAGCCTGGTGGAGAGCAAGGCAACCATTACCATTTGTTTGGTGCTACAAAATACTGTGTCCATAACATTACCTCTCTCTTAGTTCTAAAACTCAGGGTTTTTCTTTCATTGTCAATTTATGTACTTTTTAAAAAAATATGTAAATACACATTTATTATTTATTACTTATTTTTAACTATCTAGTAATTTTTATATGGATATGTTTACATGCACATACATATAGTGGTTTTGAGTCCCATTCAGTTTTTGATCATATTTTGGATATGACGTTTATATGGAATGCAGACTATTCATCTCCAGGTTTATTATATGGTTGTGGGACTGCAGACATCTTTGACTCCACATCCAGCAAATCTGTTATTTCTGTACTAACTGAGTTACCTCAGCAGTTGAGGAAGAACTCTATTTGGTTTCACACTGCCAGGACTCTGTTTACCAGTCTGCTGGATTTGGCTTCTCCATCTATTGGTCAGTAATGACAGACCAGAGCAACATTAAAATGTATCCTCACCATTACTGGTGCCAAACAAAGTGTTTGTTGGATTGTCACACAGCACATTTGAGTGTAGCCATTCAGAAGCAGGTAGAAACACTTTTGACTTCAGACATGGTGATTGGAACTAGTTCATGTGAAACATACTGAACCCTTTGGTGCCACGTGGCTTAACTGCTCTTTCAGAAGCATCTTGGTGTCATCAGTGACAGCTCTTTTGCAGGGACACTTCCCCTTGGACTGGTACCAAAGGATTTATTTGGCTTGTCCTTTTAGAGGCCCATGATATTGATATGGCATTACCTAATATGATACCAGCTCTTCTCTACTAGATGTAACAGTTAAATTAGGTTGTACCATGTTCATTTGGAAAAGGGGTAAATTGAGAGACTGTGCCTAAGGTGTGATGCTGGATTTCTCCGGCGTATCTGGGGTTTCCGGCTGGGCTGAAGGGATTAAAATGCACCTGGAGTCTACTGTGCCGCTAGTCTGGAGCATTTCCATCACATCCTGAGGCACTGAGTGTGCTGGAGAGAATATTGAAGGCTTCTCCTCCATTGTTAGCTCTCTTCCTTAGAAATCTCCTTAAGTGCTGGGATCTGCTTCCTCATTACACTGCATCTGAATTAGTGCAACAGTACTGTGGGAGCATTAAATATGCAGACAGCTCTGTTGCATAAGTGAAGTCCTCGCTCTCTGACTTAGCCGAGCACAGAGTCTTGAAATCTGACTCACAAAGTGTGATTTAAGCTGTGGGCTGGAGTATGGGTGTGAGGAGCTTACACTGTGGATCAGAGGCTTTTCTAAGGGTTTCGTCTTGGTTAAAGTAAAGAAGAGAAAGAACAAGGTAACAAATTATCTCGCTCTACTTTTCAGCGTAAAAAAATCTGATGTATTATGAGAAGAAATGGTGCTGGAGCTGAGAAGTGAAAAGTAGTAGAAACTACCAGTAAGGACAGTGTGTTTGGCTGAACAGTGTCTGAGTTTTGGAGTAATAAATGTTACTGTACCAGAGGAGAGAATGCCGTTTTTTAGGCTTTGCTCATACAAGAACAGCATTGTCTGCTGGTGTGGGACACGGCAGGCTCTGAAAGGAGGACATCTATTCAGAGGCTTTGATTAAAGGTCCAATAATCTCAAATAAGATTTTTACAGGCCCACAGCACAGGCATTTATTTTCAGGTCAATAATATTATTAATCAATATCAATGACTTGTGTTACTTCAAGCTGAGAATTCTGACTTTCAAAACTTGGAAACCAAAAACTCAACCTCACGGTGACAAAGAAGTGTTTTTATGCTATTAATATTTGTATTTTCTTCAACTGACACATAGTATTGCCTCCTTAGTGGGCATTATTTCACTTCTTTATTAGAGGTTTGGGTTCTGTTTCTGTTCTAATTAGTTAGCTTACATCTTGGATGAAAATAGACTACAGGCCATCGCTCTATCATCCATCTCACTTTTAATGTTCTTAAAACTAATTTTGTACCATGTCAGTGTCTCTTCCTGTTTGTTTCTTACTTGTTATCATTACCTTATACAATTGTTCTCATTTAAACCCTCTTTGACTGGTGTCACTATTTGTTTATTTAACACAAAGTACGTACAGCTGAGGCTGACAGCAACATGATCAGTTTTACAGGGATTGAAAGTTTGTCCTGATGATGGCACCAGTGGAAGAGTCAGGGGATCACCAAAGTTATTACAAATCATCCTGAGGGAGACCAAGGTGGTGGACCGTCTGACCGACGATCCAACTACCATCCATTATTATTATAATATTGTTAGTGTGCTTACTTCAGCAAAGCACACATTTACAAGTTACAGTTGTAGTTAATTCTATTATTATAATTATTTATTGTCTATTTAATTATGATCTCATTACATGGTGGGTTTTTGTTTAGTTTTTCTGCTTTTTGACATGATACATTTATTGATAAAAATGTTTATCTAAAGTATATCATGTGGCATGAAATCTCCTTCATGCCACAGGAATCACAACTAAGTGGCTTTTGTAAAAAAGAAAATATTTTTTAAATGAATTTTAAAACTTTTTTTATAGAGAAATAAATGTTTAGAGACATGTTAGGAGTTCAGGCTGGTTACGAGCCTAAACGTATTCAGAAAATCAGGATTTCATGTACCGTTCTTGTACTGTATGGTATGGGACAGTAATATGATGTGAGTGGTAAATTTGTAGCAGGTGCACAGTAAAGGCCAAGCTTTGACATTTCATTTCCTCATTGATCTTCCAACACACACAGATGGCCTGTCTCTAATGTGGCCAGTAGGAAGTGTTTCCCAGCAACATTTGCTTGTATCTCTGAATCATTTTAAAGCAAGACTGGCTCTGACTGAAGTGCCAACTATAAATAAGAATTACATTTTACTGTCTATGTGCCAGAGAAGAGTTTTAATAGAATTCCTTAAAGTTTGGATGATGGCAGGGGAGTGACAAAGCTTTGTGTGTGTGTTGGTAAATGGAAACAATAGAGCCAGGAATACATCAGATATTTTTCTGATATACATCATAACATTTAAATTACCTGGTTATATCCTTACCACAGCAAAGTGGAGGTGTAGGGTACTACATTAGGGTGTATTAACCTCGGCTGGCCAGCAGTTGCATCAGTACAGTTTCTCTAAAGTACTGAATTGGAATATTGGATTAAAACTATTGAATCTTTAACAAACATTTCAGTTTTACATGGCATGACATGAATGCAATATGAAGTGTGTAGCATTTGTAGGTTTCACATACTATTCACCCTTACAGGACTGCAGTAAAATGTGATGAAAGCAAGACAGCTAACATAATGCACAGTGGGAGGTTATTTAAGGTACCTGGTTGTAGAGCAGTAGCAGTGCAAATATATACTGTTTTTATTGAATTGATACATTTATAGTCCTTCAAAATATTTTTTGTGCTTACTTGGAATATCTTTAAGTTCTCTCACAAAACTTTTCTCTTGCAGTGTAGGGGGTGTGGTACATAATGTGGAACACGGTGGTGTTCTTAGATGGCCTGAAGGTGTGTGAAGCCCACATATGTGTTGTCATGTCCAGATCATAGAATATTCTCAATAGAATATTAAGAATGATTCTATATTTGTTTAATACGCTACAAGTCTTAAATCAGCAAAATTCTAACCCTCTGTGCTCCAAGTGCAATAATATTCATGTTTACAACTAATGCTAACATTAAAGTACTGTCTGTTATTTCACACTTGGATGTACAGTACCAGCCAAAAGTTTGGACACACTTTCTTTCTCATTCAAATGAATGGGAAAGTGTGTCCAAACTTTTGACTGGTACTGTAAACCTGGAGCTAACTTTAACATTTCATGTGTGTTTAACCCTGGGCTAACAAGCCCTGATAGACTGAGGTGGAGCTGTCCAGCCTGCTGTGGTGCTGATTTCCTTTCACATGCAGCAGCTTGCTTTCCTTAGTTGCAGTCTTATTTGACTCCATGCAACATACTGTTTGTCCATGAATGTAGATTTTGTAACTTTCAGAACAAGCCAGGGGTGGTGCAGTACAAAGTCACTGTTTATAAAGTCACAAAGTTTGACTATGAGGTTCCAAGTTTGTTCAAGTCCAAAACAAGTCATTATGTTCCCTTCATCAAATCTAATTCCATTTAAACTTTTAAACAGAGTAATGCTTATACATATAGATATATTTACAGATATAGTGAATGTTCTTTATAGCTGAACATGATAATGAAATATCATCTGTTGTCTGTCTGCTGGTCTGCACAGTGAAACTTTCCACCTGCTTGTGAAACATGATTAGCTGTCAGATTGATTTAAAGTACATTACTGCTCCACCAATCCCCCTACCAATCTCACCCCGAACCTTATATTGACTGGACTCATCCATCCATTCATTTTCTGCTGCTTATCAGGGTCCAGGTCACCGTAGCAGCAGACTAAGCAAAGTAGCCCAAGGTAGTCCTTTTTCAATGCCTCGTCCTCCAGCTTTTCATAGGGGATGTTGAGACATTGGACTTATGCTGATTAGTGCAAGGCTTTTGAGAGGTAATACAAAAACTACAGCAAGAAAACCCAAATAACATGTTTCAAACATGTTTCATCCTGACATCATCATTTTTTCAGCTGGTGTAAATGTATTTTCTTTGTCTTTATACTGTATACGTATTCTTTATATATAGACATTTTATTAATTTGCACTTGCCAGGGAAATGTAAGACATTTGGTTTGATTCAAATCAGGTAACACTGAGATGCTTGCTTGTTCATAATTAAACTGAACAAAGTACAACGGCTCTACTTACTGAGGCTGTATGATATCAATGTGCTGGCCAGCACTGAGGGAATCATCATGTTACAATATTAGTCAATTAGAGACCATGAAGTTACCCGTGGACATGGAAGATGGTCACGATGCGATGACAATAGTTTAACGAGTCAGAAGTTAAAATTGATGTTATTATTGCTACTGTTGGTCTGGACAATGGCCTGATGGGTGGATGATTGAGGTGCTGACACCAGGAGTGAGACAGGAGTGAGAATTTGTCATTTAGTCGCCATGATGACATTTAGGAGCAACAGATGCACATTAGGAGTAGCTGATAGTTAGAATGCAGACAAACTCTTATCTTTATTAGCATGCCAGAGAAGAGAGACGAGAGAAGGAGGGGGAGGGGGAGGAAAGGAGGGGCAACTGAGAAGATTTGGGAAGCCAAGTCCTGATAAAGAAAAAGCTGGAGTTGTAAGAGAAGCTAAGCTGGGTGGGAAAGCAAATGTCTGTATGCATTGTGAGGGAAGTCATGCAGCAGTGCAGGTGGAGAGGCAGCAGCATGCTTACTGCACGATTCACAGGCAGGGATTAAGCATATTGAATTAAAAATGTCTTTTAAAACAACTCTGGTAGAAGGACTGGACTGATGAGATCTCTTCACATCTAATGATGTTCACTATATCATTTTCTTTTAGTTTCATTACTTTCATACAGCCTGTGTGGATTTTAGCTACTTCTAAAACACAGAAAGACAGTTGAGCCTAAGTGTAAGATTTTCTTTTCATGAATAAGAATACAATTCACTGCATCATTTTGGTACCTTTTTCATTATATTTGACCATACCAGGAGAGAGTAACACATTTGTCCTGCTGATGTTATTTTCACATGACTTAAGATCTAAATGTATTTAAGAGCTGTTATTTCTGAAAGTCAACAGCAGTCTGTGCAGCTGTGTCAGTCTCATCCACACTTGTCACCATTTGTCTGGCCATTTTTCTGTCATTATTTATATATATTTATAAATTTCCATATTTTTCATGCATAGCTAAATACAGAGCTAGCAATGTAGGAAGATGACGTCTCCGTAACCAGCCTACAAAACCACCAAAACTGTAACTGTAAACAGGATTAAAACATCATCTTCCTGCATAGCTTGCTAGCTAGCTACATTAACAAAAAAATAGCAACAGAAAAGTGGCCAAAAAAAGGCAGCAAGCATGGAATAGGATGATGCAGCTGTACGTTGGTTGACAAGTTGACTTACAGAAATTACAACTGATTGGTTGGAGCTCTGAAAATGCCCCAAATTTTTTATTTCATCAACAAAGCTCTAACTTGGTTGACTGTTTCTGTAACTGGGGTCATCATTCGTCAATGAGCACAACACCAGAACTAATGATTTAGAGGTGGGGAACCTGGATGTGGTACCCCACAGATCTTGTTTTAAACAGTTGACTATTATTTTAAAAACACAACTCAACTCAACAATAACTGTATTTATTTTCATGCAGAGCGAAGAAACTGTTGACTGAAGGATCTATTAATTAATGTGAGTAACCATAATACCACAGCTCCAAACCTTAGCCAATCTTACCTAGCCTATCTGGATGAATAGAGGACAAATATTTCTTGGGGGTCTTTTTGGTTGACGTGTGCCTTTCCGTGTGTTAGGAATATTCTGAAATTCTGTTTAAAATTCAGCTTTATGGTATTTACAGTGTTTGATGCTACTCTGTGTTGACATGATGTCAGAAAAACTGTTTTGCAGTAATACTACGTTGGAATTTCTGACTTTTTTTTTCAGATGTTTTGAATGCAGCATAATTTGTTTTTACAAATTTGTACAAGAGTTATTCATGTTCTAAAGTAATAATTGGACCACTCAGGAGCTTTCATATGATACTTTCTAATGCTGTGTACACACCAAATGCAAAGCATCATGCGGTGCAATTACATACAAATTCAATGCAAAGACACAAATAGATGCGAATTATGTGAATTATGTGAATTACGTGATGCAAATACACAAAATTTGCGTCGTCACTTTGGTCAGTGCTACCATTAAACTCAAATGGCTACATCCTTTTGTAAAAACATAAGTATTGCTACTAAAATTTTAAATTAGATATATAATCCCTTGCACTCATGCAGAAACTCTATATGTCTTCTTTGTTCTCAGACATAAAGCCATGGAACAGTAAAACACATTAATAGATGACCAACAAGCTACACCACAAGTCTGCAAATCCACATATCAAACACAAACACAAACACTTCAGCTAGGGCTGCAATTCTCTCCAATAGTAGTTCTCTCCCCCTCCATTTCTGAGCTCCCCCATGTTAATGATCCAGCAGTAAGAGTCTTGGAAAAAGCTGTAAACATGTTTGAGGCTATTTTGTTCTCTTGGAGAGTCGAGTTTTCCAGCAGACACAGATAAGAGAAGTGTATGGTAAAAGCAGTGTGAGCTTGGAGCCTGCCGCTCAGGGTAATGATGGTCGGACAGCAGATGAGAGCTGAGACGAGCCATGCCTTTGAATTAGCCAAGACAATAAAAGCATGATCAGCATGCTGGAGAGGGTATCATGGGACTGACACAGTCACAAAATTTTGTGAAATGAGCACAAACTCTGAGCTCAGATTGTGTTGTGTGGGCTGAAATTATGTGAAGATTATGTTCCCCCTCTGTGAAAGGTGTGAGGTGTGTGACAGCAACACGTTTTTTAAAAATGTATTTGTTACATGTAATAAATTGGTTATATTTGGCAAGTAAAGCAGCTTTGTTCAAAATTAGTGTGTTGGTTAATGTTAGAGTGATGTATTATTTAACATGGAAGCTGTAGCAGCAGTTACTAGGAGAAGTTTTCACAAGGATCAAAAAAATGTATTAATTTAAGAGTTGTTATTTCTGTAAATTGACAGCTGCATCAATCTCATCCACACTAGTTACCTTTCTGAGGCAATTTTTCAGGAATGTTGCTACGTTGCTGTGCAAAAGGATGACGTCTCCATCATTAATCCCGCCTACAAAGTTCTTATTAGTCAATTGTTTCTCCATCCAGGGAAAACAGTGGTCAATGAGTACACCAGACCTATAGAAATTGCTAAACAAATATGAGATGTGGGCAATGATGTAGAGGCCCGAAACCAGACTAAGTCAGACACCAAAGGGCCGATACAGCAATGAATGTTCCTCAACAGAAAGACGAGAGACTCATGCATTGTTTAATGATGCTATTGGTATAATTACAATCAGTTTAAATCACTATGTAATTTGATATCAATGGGCCTCAGCTATCACTGTTAAGGATAAGAAACATGTCTGAGGTACAAATCAGAGTTATAGTATATCTGTAGTCAGAACTACAACCCTTTCTTCTTTTTTTAATACAAAGAAGCGATTTTGATTTTGAATATGTGGTTGATTTATCAGAATAATTCACCACTGAATCAAATACCTCCGCAGCATTTTAAACAGAAGATATAATTCCTTTTGGTAGATAAAATTTGGTCTCATAGTCGATATCTAATATTTGTTGCTGCCGAATTGGTTTGTCAGGTAAAGTGAAGGTTCATGTTTTTATTGTACAACAATGTTACATCTGTGTACCTTTGAGTTTTTAAACTGCAGTGCCGCTGCTATGTACACATGCATTACGTGCTGTGCGTTGGGCACCAAGTGCCGGAGAGGGCACCAAACACACCTTGGTAAAGTTGGAAATATATTCACAGATTAAATTTCCCAGCTGCACCAGAAAGCAATTACACTTAGGGCACCCAAATGGCCAGCAGCAGCCCTGTTACACCATGTCTACACTGAAAGTGTCTCAGTCATCTGTCTTGCGTCTGATGGAACAGTACACTTTTATGTTGATTAATGAAGCCGTCTGCACAGCCTGCGTGACCACTTCCATTTTATGCACATATCTATAGTCATTTTGTATTGGGTTCTGAGTGCTTCCAAAACACGGGTGACGCTGTACCTGAACGCCTCCTGTGTAGACACAGAGATGGAGCACTCTGCTTCTGCTGCTCTGCTAACGTGCTGCTCACACTACACTTTCTGTGTAGGACTTCCAAGTTCATCTTGATGAGTACAAACTCCCAAGAACACTGATTTTAAACTCACTGACTTCTGTATTAAGTTAAGCCTATTGCCTATGACAAACATCAAGTGGACTTGTACTTCCATAGTCCTCTAACTTCTCCCACTTCACAATGTTTGGATTTTTATTCACTTCACCCAGTTACTACTTCATATGCCATGAGTCACATTCTCCACGTAACTCTTTCCTGGTGGGGAAAATGTATTTTGTGTCACTTTCTGTGCAGAGAGAACATTATTGGCATTTTAGGACACCATGCTCATTTCACAAAATTTCAAAGAAGCAGGCTGCATGGAGCAACGGGCATTATGTGATGCAAGGCAGCATATACTGCAGCAGCAGGGGTGGGGGGTGAGGGGGGTGGTTGGGGAGCACTGTGGGGTTGGGGTCCTGAGAGAGAGGCCGGGACGGGCCTGAGGCGCCTAGCGAGATGCTGGCGCGGCACGGCTCCAGTCTGCCAGGCCTTGGCTTTAGGAGGGTAAAGAGTGAAAAAACCAACCTTCCCGTTGATCTGAGTGGTGAGGTTTGGATTGTTTTTTTGGATGGCAGGGTGCAATGGTGATGGAGGGATTTAAGATAAAGTGAAAGAAGAAGAAAGAAAAAAAAGAAAAACAACAGAGGGAAAAAATAAGGAGTGGGAGGAAGAAGACAAGGAGAAACAGAGAGAGTAAAACAGGCAAATATCTGCTTATCCATTAACGAGTGAGGAAATCACAGTGGAGACAATAGCCTGTGCAGTGCACTGACACACACACACACACACACACACACACACACACACACACACACCCACACACATCATATGGCACATAAAAATGCAGTGCAAACCCATCGCACACACAAAGCAAAAGGCCATGAAGGATGCACTCTCACGTAAAGCAGAATCAGATACAGAGGATCATCAGTGCTAATCTAGCTCTGACTGTAAAAAAACAGCACTGTTCCAGTGTTTTCAGTCAGTGCCCACACAAATGGATACACAGACATACAATTACACAAACATAGTTTCCCCTCCCTGTCCTTAACTTTGCTGCAGTATGTGAGCCCTTCAGAGCCTGTGAATTAAGACAGCATTAAGGAGGCTGAGGCTTGCTGACAACCAGATTTCATTAAGCACACAAAGCAGACAGTGTGTTACTGCCCACATTTATTCTGCCCATTGACTCACGGCAAGCTCAACCAGCGAGCCCTGAAATCAATGAGCACATAAACATGGCCCCTGACACGATTAGTCAAACACTCACCTCGGAAATTTGTACTTGTTTTGCCATGTGCCCATTCCTAACTGAAAACAGATTCATCTCTACGGAGGATCACCTCATAAGCTAATGCTGCATTAAAGGAGCACACCGAGTCCTTGGAGACTCTCCTGTTGGTCCACTTACCCATTAACTGATGCAAACACAGGCATTAAGGTAATGGAAGCGACTGCATCTATACAGACTGCAAACTATATTAACTAAGACAGTATTTTGAATAAACTGTTTAAATACATCTAATCTATTCATATTTGCTATCTGGCCTGGTTAATGACTGAAGATTGCCCCTCCAGTTAGGGCTAGTCCATATACATGACAGTAGGCAGGAAATTGTTTCTGGACTAAAACTTTTGTATTTGTAAGCCGATAAAAGTGCTTATTAATGTAAACAACGACTCCTCCTGTGGGCAATTAGTGGAGGCTGCTGAATAAATAGATAATAAATGACAATATAGTAAAACACGTGACAAATCAATAACAATATCCTTATGTCTGTTTATAACTACATTACAGTGTGTTATAAACATTTATTAAATGTTTATACACTGCTTATAAATGCTAAAAAGGGGGACAGTACCTCACTTTTTGAATATGAATACATTTATCAACAAAAATATAACCCACATTTCTCAAATCCATCAGTATTTAACCCTTAAACGCATACCTCAGGTCTTTACACCCTGTCTGAATACCGTTAATACTATGTTCTAAAAAGTTGATGAGCAATATTGATTTAATTTGCTCAGTCTTTGTGACATAAGAAAAGGATCTCTAAAGGCTATACAGGTATACAGGAATGTTTGGCACCCATGCATTAAATGATGTCTTAAAACAAAAGTTTTTAAAAGTCTATCATAATGTAATACTCACAGGACATATGTATGTTAAGAGTTATTGGTCTTTGTAAGCATTTCTCCTGTCCACACTGGACTGATCCAAGTTCAGTTCTTTTCACACAAGAAATTCAAGCAAACCAAAATGCATCACTGAAAGGCACATGGGAATGTTCATTCTGCTCATTGGTTAGTTGTTTCTGAGGTGGGAGCAAAAGCATGAACACAGGAAGAAGGTCCTGAAGAAGGTCTTCTGGCCAAATTCAATGTACTTTGTTGTTAGTTCAGGTTGGACCTTGATTCATTCTCCAGCTAGCTGCTAGCAACTGTTGAACAAAGTACACCTGGCTACAGGAACTGTTGAGCTCAAACTTGCAGAGTGTGCCTTGTAGTCGGGTCTGATGGAGGTTGGATCACATTCCCACCACATTGGTCTGCACCCCGGTACGATTGCTGTGTTCAGATCTGGCCAAACAAATCGTACCAAGAGGGAAAACAAACTACAGTCCGATTCAACAGGACTAAAAAGGGCAGTTTTGAAAATGCTCTTAGACTACTTTTACACACTGTGCGGACTGATTATTTTTTTCATTTTGTCTTTAGTTTTCAGCCAAGATACATTGTAAAAATGTAACTCAATTGCCTATAGCTGATGTGTAGTCTCCATTAAGACAACTTTCATTTTCTACGCAATCTTAACTCCATTTACTTACTATTTAGCTTTGAAGTTGCTTGTCATGTTCTCTATATTTACATAGTCTATTAAGTAGTGTATAACATGTTATCATGGAGTCTTCTGTCACCCAGATGTATGTGTACTGTATAAGTGTCATCATGGAGCACTATTAGTACACATTAGTATCTCTTAATGGCTAAGAGGACCAACAGACCATCTCTCTGCTCCCATTAAAGTCTTATATACAGCTTATATACAGTGTTGAATGTGTTGGGAACAATATCCCCAACACATTCAACATACAACATTCTCACACACAACAGAACAAAACAAAATACTCTCTTGCATGTCCAGCAGCTAAGGTGCAAACAAAGCAAAGCACAGTAAATGATGAAAAACAGCTGCCTTATTAGAGGGATAAGCATTTTGTGAGATGAACAGAAACATATACAGTCTGTGTATATGACTGACACTGAGAGGATATGAGATTGTGGACTGGGGTGCCAAATACAAAGAACAAAAAGATGTGGAAACGCTAAAAAAACATGAAGAGAAATATACAATAGATAACAAGAAGAACACACGTCTGCCATGTTGCAGTGATTGCTCAGAAGCCACAGTGTGAGATGAAAATGGAAACATAAGCTACCGTCACACCTGGAGAGGTTAAAGGTTAAAACAACACAGACAGGAACCTTGAAAAGAGAAGCAAAAACAACAAATCATACATTTCATAATCAGAATTTGTTGGCTGCAGCTCTGTTTAGTTTAGTAGGGAATACTTCTTTCAAAAAAGGATGAAAGTTGTTTTTATTCCTGACAAGTGCAAGAGTTTTCATTACGAAATCAGCCATGTAGAAGCTGCAAACAAAATATGTTCAAAGTTTTACCTCCATTTTTTGTTTTGAGAATTTTTTGGACAGTGTGTTTTTTTAGTTCTCACAGGCAGTTTTTGTCTCAGGAGTGAGCACTCTGATCTGTTATTGGGAAGCTGATGCATCTGTTGTGGTGAGAAAATAAAAATGCACATCTGCTTGCCCATATTCATCTCCCAGACACAAACAAATGTATACACACACAGGCAACTTTGCCAGGAGGAATCAGTTATGTCTTTACTTACTTTTTTATTTCAAATTAAAATAGGACAAGTGTTTCCCACAGGTTCTTGTGGTCTTAATAGCTGACAGAATGCTGCATTTGTATTGTACGGGTTTGAAAATGTGAAGAAACATTTCAGAATGACTCCTTGGGGTTCACACAGCATCATTTCATGGATGACAGATTTCAGAAATATTCCAACATAAAGAATACATTTTTTTCAAGTCCATCTTAATAAAACACTCACATGTATAAATACATGTAAAACAATTATCAGTCATTGTTATCATTCCTCTTGTTCATACTGGCTATGAAGCAATACCTTCACAGAATGACTACATTGAAGCTAATCTAAGGCTTCAACAGTCTGTATTAGCCAAACCAAGTGGGTATTTTCCAAAATTAGTCCAAGTCTTAGTGTCATTGCTCCTTGAGGGTTATCGCTTCATAGCCAGTATGAACAGGTGAAATAATCACAGTGACCTATAATATTGTACATGTGACTGCAGTTTTAAGAAAGACTTGAAAAAATCAATACCTATCCTTTAAGAGAGGCCAAGACGAGGAGATATAATAAACTGTGTGACACCGGGTCAAAATTAGCAAATAATCTTGAAATATCAAGATATATTAAAAATAGAAAATATTGTCAAACAGGTCTGGTAAGAGAGCACTACAGATTAGGTAGTAGCTGTATTTAGCATGCAGAAGCTTTGACATTCTTTTTTTGGGAGGGGCAAACTGATCAAAGAGCATTGTCAATGGAAATGTCAAATGAACATGAGACTAAAGCAGTCATGAATAACACTCATGCTTTAAAAACTGCCTTTGAGAACCTGATATTGGTTGAGGCTAATTGAGTTGTTTGTTGACGAGCCCTACTTATGAGAAGCCCTGAGGCTTGCTTTCACCCTGCTGCCTTTTGTTGCAGCACATCCAGCTGACTGGAGCCCGCTTTCGGGGGAATTTCCTGCCTGTCTTCTCACCACACGGACCGCACGACAGCGAAGGTGTCAGCTTCTCTTTGAGGCAAGACTCCACATGCAAACCTCCACCTCCCAAAAACAAAGAGGCAGAACTGTAGCCAACCTCTCTTTCACCCCTGACGAGTCAAAACATCCCCCCTGTCACCGTGAGGTTAGGCGGGTCAAGCAAACTAACAACAGGGCAGTGGAGCAAAATACATAAATCACCACCTAGGAGACAAAGACGAGACAGAAAGGGAGAGAGAGCAGGATATGGCAGCGAGAGCAGAGACTGGACAGGCATCAACAGGTTTGACTTTCACTGCAGTTGGATCCAGGAAGTGAGGTTCCCTATTAGCAGTCAGGAGGCAGAGCATCAGCACAGAGGAGGTGACGAGTGAAGACCTTACTGTTGAAGGTGGTGACCTGAATGGCAGCGGGGAAGGGTTGGCCCGGGTCAAGAGGGATCTTACCTCGAACATAAAGGTTAGCCGGAGCCGAGTAGCGAGTCCCAGCGCTGTTGACTGCCACGCACTCGTACTTGCCCTGGTCCGACTCCTCGCTGTTCTCAATCTGAAGTGCTCCTGGGGAGGGAGGCCAAAATGTCACAGTTCAGGTCTGCACCACACACATGCAATCAGCACACACACAAGTGGTGGTAGAGTAATATGATTCTGACACGCAAACACTAGTCCCACAAACTCTTAGCTGTCCATATCCTTTCCTAAATGAACCCAAATCGATCCTGTGGCTTTTTTCATTACATACCTACAAAAACAAGTATTCAGGGCCAATGTTTCTTCTATGTTTAGTATTTGGAGGCCTATAGTATATCTAATAATTTATGGTAATAATCATTTCAAGATGACCCAGGATTTGCTCATTACTTAATGTGGCTTAATGCTAATACTGCCAATGATCATCTCATAAGGGCAATGAGGCTGCTGCTCTCTACTGACTGCAGAAGCTTAAAGGAAAAGGCTGGTGATATTCTTCATGTTTCCTGTTCTTACACTGGGTGACATGTTCCTTCCTTACAATAATCACAGGTACCGTAGTTTATTATTTTTCCTGGTGCCGAAGATAGTCACTACGGCCAAATGTGTATTAATCCACAACTAAATATATAGTCCCTAACAAAAGCACTATTTACTGTTTGAGTAACGTTGGGAGTGGGATGTGGCTGTAGGGATGGCAACGTCTGTGATCCCCAATGTAGGGGATTGAATTTTTTTTTTTTCAATTGTCCAGTGAAATATCTCATAATTTACCTGATGGACTGACATACAATTTTGTATAAACATTCAAGGTTCCCAGATGTCTGGTGATCTGTGGCCCCATTTCAGACCTCAGCACTCTGTACATTACTCTGTATTTTGGTCATTTCATTCCTTACGCAAACCTTGGAAGGAAAGTCAAAAGATTAGTTTTTGACCTGTTATCTAGCAACAAGTATACAACCTTCTTCAAAGGCTTTTTTGTGATCTCATACATGTTTACTGTCTGACAGGAAAGGTAATTTTTTTTCCACACATTGTGCTGCTCCACTTCGCTGTTCTTTTTCACTGGAACGTACATCAGGTTTGCTTCACAGGCTGTGGTAAAACTGTTATCTTTCCAGGCAGATAAATGCAACAGGTAAAAAAAGAATTTGACTTTTCCCCTAAATTTGTGTAGGGAATTCTGTGTGAGTAATATACAGAGAGCTCAGATCACAAGTGATGCCCTGACTTTTCATCTACTGCTTCCCAAGAAGTTGAGATTTTTGGTTTCAAATTGGATTGGATCAATGGATTGCCATGTAATTTTGTACAATTTGTCCAATACATTGGTTTATCTGCAATATGTGCAAAATTAGCACAATAAACATTACACTATAAACATTACCTGCTAAACATCAGCATGTTAACATGCTGACATTAGCATTTTCTCAAAGCACTGCTATGCCTACATTAGGTACAGCATCACAGAGCCGCTAGTGTGGCTGTAAGCTCTTAGTCTTGTACTGAGTTGACTAAGAGCGTGTTTAGTGTATGTGTTTAGTACACGTTAAAAAATCTTTAATACAGTTCAGAATCTTCCAACTTAACTGACTATACTAAATCACCCTTGTCTGAATTAATCAGTAGCTTTTAGCAGTGGAGCTCCCCTTACTGGTGACTGAGAACATTGTTGTCACCTCAGGCGTGATATACAGATCATACTTTCTAAAAGCTTATTAAAAGAGTGAAATGCCACAGAAACAATCATGATGTGATAACTCTTTTGGAAATGTTAGCCTTATGAACAATGCTTGTTGAGGCCTAGTTTTGTACTGAACTGAAAGTTAACCTGCAACAAACTGAACGTACAATTGAACTGAAGACAGAATCAGCTCCGAACATCAAAGTATTAATGGTGAAGCATTCACATTGGTGTTGTATGTAGTGAAGTGCATTTGAACTGTGATATGATCAACTAGCTCGAGTATAATGAACTACGTAGTCAGTGACTATAAATCTTTGATGATCTTTGAGTGATTTGTTATTTCACCTTTTTTTTTTTTTTTTTAAAAAGGTACACTAAAAAAAAAAGCCATTTTTAATGTCTTCACTAGGAACATCTTCAGTAGTAGTGTTCTACTGTAGGGGCTGAGTGCCACAGACAGGGTAGAGAAGTCCCAAAGTATTGTGAGATGGACTAACGCATTGTTGGCTTTTGGTCTTTTTATGGCATTTGTTGACAATAAGAAAAATATAGAATAATGCCAGCCTTATCTTTTAATGCATTATGGGAAACAAGTGCTCACAGGCTCAGATTTTTCATCCAATCCATTTTGTTTTACATAGACTGTTTGGAAGAGTTATTGCGTTCTTGTTTATCACCTGGATTATTTTCCAGATAGTGGAAGATAGAGCGTTCATTACAAAGTGTACATACACTTTATGGTGGGGGCGGGGCAGTGTTGTCTTTATATTTCTATACTGGTGGCACCAGTGATCCATGCCACTGTTGAGCATATTGGGCTACAAAGACTAATTACACATTGCTCTGTTGCTGCATGTCATTTCGTGAAATAGTCTGTGGTTGGTCATTTTGAATGTCGTTCAAAAGACCTTCCAGTAAATGTTGGCAGTTCTTGAACACAGTAAAGAACGTTGTGGAGCAGACTTTACCCCAACAGCTTTCAGTCTAAACACTGTTTCATGAGTTTTTCCAATGTGACAATGATACCATACAGATAGAAACATGGAATACTTGTCATATTTGGAACATAAAAGTTGAAGTAATTACAGGTACTGGCTAGTCTGAATATAAAGTTATTGTTCAAAACCTATAGTTTAATACTTGTACTATATTGTTGAATTTGTATTGGAAAGATGCCTCTTCAACTTGTGATCTTTGCTCTAAAAACACAGAAATACCTGTTATCAAGTATTCTAAAGTTCTCTTTAGGACCTTTTACTTCAGGTAAAGAACAGGTGAAACATAAACTGTAACTTACCTGACACCATGATTTACCTTTATCCATTACAGAAACATTTCATAACAGTTTCACAGCATTTATGCAAACATTTCATATTCAGTTGTCAGTAGAGAGGTTAAGTCTGAGACAGACAACATAAATGTATTTTTAGTGTTTATGCAGTGTTACATATTGTCTGTGAATGTGACACACATCATGCAGTTTTGCAGTGGACAATAAGAAACATGAAAAATAAAATGTAAAAACGAACAGTATATATTTCAGAATACATTCCTGAAATGCATCATGGGATGGGTTTGTTGTGTTAAGAGCTAGTTTTTAAAAAGGAAGTCAGCGGTTGAAATAATGTGTGTGTGGCCACATCCCTGGTGGAGCTGGTGTAGGCAGCGTGGCCGGAGATGGAGGAAGAGCAACCTTCATCTGGGATGCAGCCAAGCAAGGACATTCTGCCTGAGAGGTATGTCCTTAAACTATTCTCTATCTCTCTCTCACACACACGCAAACACACACACAAACAGTATGTAGGTAAGCCTTCCTCCTACATGTCACAAAACATGTCAGAGTGATAATGAAAAAGCTGTGTACTATTTTTTTTTTTAAAGCTCTTAACTTTCTCCCTCTGGTCGTCCGTCCAGGAGACTGTAGACCAAGCCTCACACTGAAGTGTGAAGAGGAGTACGTGCAGCAGCAGCTAAATCTCTTTCTCAATTTCTTTATTTCCACCTTTCCATTTTGTGATGATTGTCTAGCTCATTGCACATTCAGCACCTCCGGATGGTAGAGGCCTGAGAATGGCAAATGGATACTGAGGACTATGAAGCTGCCGGAACTTCCTCTGCCCCTCAGATGTTGAGGCTTAATAGTGCAGCAACATTACTCCTCTCTCTGCAGCTTCCAAGGACAGCATGCAGACAGAGGTCACACCCCAGTACTTCAATGACATGCAGCTTGCAGACTACTAATTGCTCAACTGGTCTGTTATCACACTATGCTAACAGGCTCACCTCATGACCAAGCTCACTGGCATGAACTAGGCAGTAAATAGAAAAACTGACCGCATCTAAACATCTAAGTAGAGAGGAATGCAATGCTGTGTATGATCTTTATACAAGACCTTTATTTATGGTGTCCAAAAGCTTTATCATGCTCATGTACTGATGTGTCCAACAGCCTGTGGACTGTTCGACTGCCATGTTGCCTGTGGACTATAAGGCTGTGTTCACACCTCAAGTTTAGTTCCTCCACTCTGGACCAAAGCAAAAAGTAAAAATTTTTTTAAAAAAAATCCATATTTTAGTTGTAGTTCATCAAGGGTGCTTTCACACATAAACAGTTTGGTGCAGATTTGGTTTGGTTCCTTCAGGCTGGTGTGAAAGCTGTAAATTGAACTGTAGTGCGGTCTAAACAACTGGCCTGAAAAGTTGGGTCTTGGTCCACTTCTAACCTGACTCCTTTGTGGTGTGAAAACAAAGCAGTCCAACCACAGGACTGTGTAATTTTAGTAGGAATTGATGAGATACTATTTAATCCATCTACTGATTATGGGAACTGTCAAGAAAGTGATCTGTGTAGGCAATTTCTATCTTTTTGTATAATTTACATTACCATATGATAATCACCATATTTTTTGTGAACATGGAGAACTATAGATGTTCTTTTTTCATTTTTCAAAAATTTCTGTCTTATAAAAACAGATGTGAAGCATATGCAGCAGCAGCTTGTCTCTACTCTAATGTCATCATCTAGTGAACACTAAACCACAATTTAGAGATAACCCAGAGACCACATTTCTGAGCTAGATGGCTGAGTTTGAAAAACTCTTAAACACCACCAAACATGTTAGGTGTGAACACAACCAAAATAAGTAGTTTTGCTTATAATTCTATTTCCTGTAGTTTGATTGAAAGTTTGATTTTCCATTTTCTATTTCCCTACTCAAATTTTTTGAGGGAAAGTTTGGCTAGTTAATAAAGTCCATGCATGTTCTCTGGTTTCCTAATAAATTGATTTTCCAAGTGTACACTGTTTGATCAAACTTTTATAAAATGATTGTTGGACTTTATTGTAAAGTCCTGCTAACTCAGTAAATTGTACTTGTAAACTGGGGCTTCAGAGGGTAAATTATCATTTTAGAACACTGTCACTGGTAAGTGTGTACCAGCCTTTTGTTTTTGTCTCTTCCAAGACATTAAGACCTTACACTCAAGATAGGTTATGTGCTGATGGCAGAGAAAGTGTCGGAGCAGGCGGAAAGGACAAACATCTGGAAATGGGGACACTGAGATGACAGGAGAAGGAGGAGGAGGAGGATGGAGGCGGTGGAGGAGAGGGCTCAGTGAGGAGGAGAGGAGGATGAGTGGACGTTTTCTGTACCCAGCATTCTTACCTCTGATTGGTGTACCACCTGGTGAGGTAATTTGAATGCAAATAAGATTAGAGATAAGCATTAGTATAAAGAAAAGAGAGAAAAAAAAGTGATAGAGAAAAGACAAGAACGGCAGGAGAGCAAAGAGAGGAAAAAGAGCAGAGATAAGCGCAACTACTATTCTTACCCTGTTTAATGCATAAATATGTAAGGTATTATTGAATGTTTAATAGGTTTAAGTGCTACCTGACAGTCAGAAATAAGCTTTATGATTATTTTTAAAGAAACCAGTTTCATAAATGACAACTGTGCAAAATGTATAAACCATCACCTTCCATACAAAATAGTGTTATTTTCCCCACAAGCTCTGAAAAGGCACACGATTGCTTCAGTAATGTATGCATTCATTCCCTGGCTACAACTACTAGTCTGTCATTTGTACATCTGGTTATTTATTTCACAATGTGCTTATTTGCTTTATACACCTGACCATTTGCTCCACAGAGCTGGCATCCTGTTGTGATCATAAAGCTCCTTATTCCCCACACCTGCTTTTTTCCCTGACAGCACCTGGCTATCAACCACTTGACCCCTCATTCACCAACAACAGGCCTGTTTTGGTTCTAACCCAAAGGCGTTTTTTCCCCTGCATCCTGCTGTAACAAGGCAGATAAAAACACAAGCTGCCTACTCTCCCTCTGATGCAATTCAAAGAAACCTGGCCACGTGTCCTGGAATACACTGTGATGTTACTGCTTCAGTGGAAGAGAATTCTACTATCTAGCTCCAGAATTAGCACACTATAGATGTAGTTTTATAACAGCTGTCATGTTATTTGGGTCATCTAATCTTTTGCCAGCATGTTTCCTGTGTAGTATTTAGAGATGAATAATTCGAATGATTGGAAAACATCCAACTGCATTTTTTTAAAACCAATATTGTAAGTTAAACAGTGGTCATTTTCTATTAGTTAAACTCCTGGTCTGTAGTTGTGATATATGTAGTTGTAATCAATATATCAATATTTGATCAATGTTTATACCAAACATAATTGTAGAGGTCAGTAATAGAAAAATCAACTTATAAGTAAAATTGACAACTTTTCTATAGAAAAATTGAATCCTAGAGGTCCTGATTCAGAGCATTTATGATGACAAGTTTAAACAATGATATAATGTGCTTTAAAGTTTAACCTGGAGATGCAGACAACTTTGTCCACCTAAGTCTTTTACCTAGAAAAAGACCCACCACTCTGTTGGTGTTTTTGAGTAAACACCAACAGAGTGGTGGGTCTAGTGCTAGTCCTATTCATTCTAGTAGTGCAGTAATAGCATTTCATCAGCATATTCCTGGGGTCAGTATGCATTAGTTACTGGGGCCATTTGGGCATATCAGGTCATATGCAGCAAACGGTAGAGAGAGGGATGGTTACTATGCAGATACCAGAGATCTGAATAATAAACCAAGCCACTCTTGAGCCGACAGGAACACAAAGTGTCAGATAGGTGGAGAGAGATAGTGGAAGGGGGGTGGCCCTGGAAGCTGTGTGGCCCCTGGGGTCCAGTGAAGGGGACATCAGCAGCTTTCAGAGGGCCAGGCTGGGTGATACTGCCATGACTTTCCTCCACAGCTGTCTGACAGCTAGACAAATCTCACACCATGTCAGCATGAAATCAAGGCGTCATGACAGATTTCGGGGAGTCATTGTGAAAAATAATATGACTTTATTATATTTTCACAATGTCTGCAATGTTTTTTTCTGTTATAGTGTTTGTCAGAAATAATGTAGTGATGGATTGGCAGTCTTCATATTTCAGTTGAGAACGTCATAGTAACTTTGCACAAGTCTCAGTTTGGTGCCAGATGCACCAGTTGCATCTAGAAAACAAAATCCCGTCACATGGAAATCTGATTAATTGTTCAAGGGGACCTCCATTGATTTACTATCTGACATCGCTATCTGTCTTCTTGCCATGGGGAGTACTGTGAAAACAGGCATGTAACAGCTATCCTCTGTGGCTCTGGAGGAGCTTTGTCAAGTCTGAGAAAAGAACCCTGATGATGTCATGGTCGTGTAGTCATCAAGATTATCTCAGCTTTGTCTTGTAGACTACACATTTTAACAGAAAGCCTGCAATACAAAATGGAGGAGTGAGAGATGTGGCATTTTACGAGGCAGGAAGGGTCTCATAAAAAGGCTATTGTTGCATTATGAGAGTTGTAGGATCCAGTATTTTTGGTTTAGTACATATCACTGTTATGGGGTTACAGTTGGGTGTGGGTAATTGACCGTTAGAACCAGCAGTTGAGTTTAAGTTTTAGTTCAACAGTTGGTGCTCATACTCAGTCAAGACTCACTTTATTTTCAAATTTTAACAAGGTTACTACCTTTCTGTAGCCCTGCAGTTCCGTCCATTGGTGGTGAGAGTGACTACCAGGGCAGTTGATAATTCTGGACGACTGCAGCTTGCACACATTTATATTATGAACAAAAGATAGAACATTATAACCAGAGTCAAGCCCTGTAATAGATGCATTTAGGTGATGCCGTCACAAATGGCTTAGGTGTGTTTGATTGTTTTTGTTTCCAGAGATATACCCACAGGTTTAGTCCATTCCATCACTCTTTGTTTAGTGTCACGTATACAGTACATCTCCCAAACAATGGACCTAAATGACATTGCAGGCTCTTGCAGCTCTGATTTCTCCTTTGTGTTCACCATACCAACAACACTCGCTATATAAGCTACACATCCAGGGGCTAACAGGACTAGCATGGTTGTACCACTAGCATGGTACACCAAAGCTTTCCAGGTGGAACTTGCACTTTAAAAATAACTAGTTGCTATAGCACTTAAATGTATTTGGCTCACAAAGCATAAGGCAAAGTCGTGTTCCAAACTTAACTGCTTTTTGAAAACACAGAAATGTCTTCATTGGCTGTTGGTCCTGTTGCTTGTGGTGCAAATAGAGTTATTGCAGTGTTTGAGCATCTGGCTGCCGCATCGTGAGCTTGATGTTTTACTCCAGCATCATTTACCACTGAGCAGCTTTGACTTGTCACACTAATCCTCTTCTCTCCCAATCCCCTTGCACTATCAAACCCTGGAGCCTGCAGTCACTGTGCTGGCAGGTCGAGTCGATGGTCAGGGTCACATCACTCCTTGATGGACAAGCTTTGGTTGTAATTACTGGCAGGCTAAGTTGAGTTTTGAAGCACCAGGGGAAGCTTTACAGAAGACAGAGGACATTTTCTTTCTTTACTGCAAGAGAGCAAAGGTCTCAAATTGAAAAATGAAGCTATTAGTGTTTCTTAATGGATCATGGTCATTTAATAGGTCTAACTAATTCATGAGCAAATCTAATCACTCCTCTATATAATGAATTCTATTGAAACAAATAAATGGAATAATTGTGGAGTGCTGACTTTACACACAGCTATATATTTCACTTGTCTTATGTGGCACAGGATAACTCTGATTTTTATATTAAAGGCAGTCAGCCATCTGTGCTTAGCTGCATGTGACGACAGGGCCCTATAAACCAAATTGAAACAAATTGCCATGCTGTTCGGTTAATAATACATGGCATGTTTGTCCTTACCTAAGGCCCTGACTGTTGCTTGGGAAAATCCTCAGAGTGGACTTCAAAGCCAATGATATCCGAGAGCCTGTCTCTCAGCCTTTGCTCTCTGCCTGTGTTGAGATGAGAGGAGCCGCAGGAGGGGCCCCGGGCCCTCTGTGATAGGAAGTCAGCTTCTTACTCCTGCTGCAGGGGCTGGCAAGAAAGTTTGGCCCTGGACAGCTGTTCCAACGCTGTGTAGGTGCTTGCAATTTTTGGCAAGAAGCAAACATTTCTATTTTCTCACAAAAAGTGAGAGAAAGAGCAGGTGACAGGTTACATGGAGCTCGGGTATTCAGCCGGCAGCCATCCAACTCTGCTGCTAGCTGCTGGGGCTGGTGTGGTGGAGAAAGATGCCCTATCTGCTCCTCTGGATGCCAGCCACCTGCTCACAGAGCTGCCTCACACGGTTGCCTCTGCTTTAACATTCATCATTGTCTATGGTGTGTTAAGCACCATTGGCACACCAATATTCCCGCACAGGTGCTGCTCAGGTAATTACTGAAATAAATCTATGATGTTTAGCTCAAAGTAAGAAACATTTGTTTAAATCTTAACCTTACTGTGTATTTTTGAAACTAATGTTATTCATTTTTTGTGCATCCATACTTTAACCTGTCAAATGGGTGTATGGCCTCATATATAGTATGACAGGGTTTCATTTGTGTTGTGGTTGTAGTGTTATGCATGTTATTTTGCCTTTTCAAATATATGTATGCATGACCAAAATCCTGCTTAAAAACCTTTTGTGGATTAACATGACTGCTGATAAAATAAAATATGTCTCAACATAAACCATGTGACTGTATCTGTATTGTAATTTTTTGGATACTAGTGCTAATACAATCCCTAAGTTTCGGTAGCGATATCAAAACAATATTTTTTTCGATACTTTTGAGATATATAATTAGTCGATTAATCAATTGACAGGAAATTAATCAAGAAGTTTGGTAATTGGTTAATGAATTAAGTCCTTTATTGAGGAGAATTGCTAAACATTTGATGGTTTCAGCCTCTCAAATGTGAGGTTGTGATGATTTAAGTCAGGAGCTAGAGAATAAGTAAACAAATCTGACCAGACTGCAAGGTTATGGTGCACTTTTGATACTAATAAAAAAATATTGGTAGATTATTTTGTTTATACAGTAAGTGTCATGATGCGTGGCTTCCTCCAATTCCCACCCAAATTCCATCAGTGTCACATTTGTGCAGAATGCCATTAGGAGGTACTGTATATGTCAGTTTCTGCACACAAACACCTGAAAGTGTTGCTAACTGCATTGTGTGTCATGTTCCATGCAGCAGGTGCCACTGGTTAATAAATAATAGAGATCAGCATGTGAGCATGTTAAGATCAATGCTTTACCTGAACGCAGCTGTTTTATGCGGCCATTGCTGCTGCTGATGTCCACAGGCAGGAAGTCTTTGAACCAGTAGATCTCTGGGTCAGGATTGCCGCTGGCAGCGCACAGCATTGTAGCTGTACGCGTTCTCTCCACAACCTTCAGTTGCGGCCCCATGTCAATGGTGGGGAAACCATGAGGGATCTGGTCCTCTGTGACAAAGAAAGAGACAAATACACATGGACACTCTTACTTGACAGCTGGACATGGTAAGTGGATGAGGGCATTTAAAACAACAGTTAGATGTGCTCTTGAGCCTAAACCCTGTGGTGTGACATTTCCTTGCTCATCTCACAACCGTGAGCGTGTGAGGTTCCCCCTGTGAAATTCAAACACAGTGAAATCCAGCTCTAATGTAAATATTGCTGGGCCACTGCATGACTAATCTGTCTATGGAATTTCTCGTCATGGATCTGTGTGAACGAGAGCGAGGGAGATGCAATTTCACCCCGGGTAGAATGCATTCTGACAGAGAAAGGCCCCTACCATGCTCACATAATCTGAAACGCTTAGTGTGATCAAATGCCAGTCGTGCCAAATTATGGATGAAACATAATAAAATAATGTGCTGAAAATCCCATTCCACACCTCTGTCCATGCTGCTGAGAACACACACAGCAACAGCCAGAGCTTTACAAAGCGCTGCAGCCCTCTCTCATACATTACACATGATTTATTTGCAACTGTCACATCCAATAGGTTGGGGCACAGATTAATGCCAGGTGTATTAATATTAATAAAATGACTCTAATATGTGGCATTTACATCTGTAGAGAATTTACATATTAAAGCTATATTACAGTATGTATCTATTGCAGTTTTACCTACTACAATATGGCAACTTGTATGGGTGTTTTTACATATTTTTAAGAATTAGAAGTAATTAATAGAAGAAGGATCTTTTGGGATGCTTATTTTCTTAAGAAATCATTCCCTCTCTGTAATCTTTCCTGTGGTAATGTCCCCAAATGTCCCTTAAAGTACCATGTGTCTCTCTCTCTCCTACGTTCTGCCTCAGACTCTGGCCCTTTCCCAAAAAGAAGCCTACCATCTCACCACAGTCACTCTGCATGAAGTCACTCTCACAGCTGTGGAGGGCTCTCCACATTAAGGGGAGGGTATAAATAAACAGGTAAACTGAGGTATGCGCTTGCACCTGTCCACCAAATCCAGGACACATCACCATGCACACTGTCAGAGGCTTTGCTTGCTTGCTGTGGACTCACTGTGGACAGAACCATATATTATGTTTAACTTTCAGTTTGTAGTATCCCCAAACTAATCAGCATGTAATGTAAAACAGATGGTATGTTCTTCTTCAATTGATTGATGAGTGCATATGGTAATAAATTTAGCTTGGGGCAAAGTGATGCATGTTCTTGCATGCACTGCAAATTCTGTAATTTTTAAGACCATCACGAGAAAGCAGTGTTTAACTATAATTTTATGTGTTTGACGAACATAATGGCAAGAGGCAACACAGATCTTAAGTTCATATGATGTTTCCTCCATTATCCTGCATCTGTGCTTGTGCTTAGTAGAGGATGACAAGTCAGCACTGATGCAGGCTCATTGTCCACTTCTATTCAACACTAGCTGGTTTGTGATGGCCCTTACTATGGTGCAGGATATAGTGACCAGATTGAGATTGAGCTTTTCTCTCTCCCCCAGGAAATGTATTCAGAAAGGAGCTCAGATGCGATGTACTCTAAGTTCTGGGGAATTCAGACTTGGCAAGTGGATCTTGGGAGTCCAAACTCACAAGAACATGTGGAGGCAGAATGCTCAATATGTTGGGATATACCTGGAACAACAGTGTTCTCAGACAGGTGTTTACACTTCACCACAACTGCATCAGTTATCCTCATTATAATGTATATTCACAATAAAACTAAATCTAATATCATATTCAACATTGTAGCTGTTCATTTTCCTAAATGCATATTTGTTAATTTTTACTTGAATTGTGGCAAATGTGTATATAAGGAGCCAAACGTCCACAGAGGCAGCAATACTGTACAACTGTACAAAACATCAGCCACAAATTTTAAATTTCAATCTGACACCAAAAGGAATGATATCTTATGTTTAAAACACTACCGAGACATCAGTAAATTACCAAAGGGTTTACAGAGAGCTTGATGACCACTGATGTTGACCAGCCAGTCATCTGGGGAGTTGTCCTGCTATAGCTCCTGAGAAGATTGCTCAACTACTGGTTCGAAAACAGGACAAATTTTATAGTACACAAATTTTGATAAACTGATCACATATGAAAATCTAAAATGTTAATATCTCACCTAAAAAAAATCTAAAAACTAAATTTGGTGACACAGCAACATACAATTTGCTGGGGAATGCATGCTGGGAGACCCCAAGTTTACACAAGTCAGCTCCAAAAGCATCCTAAAAGAACACGTCCAGACATTTTGACTGAGACTGAGAAAGGCCTCATGTCATGCCTCGCCCCTCCACTGGTGTCTCCCCACCCCCGCCATCAACTCATCAGCTGCACACCTGTTTTCTACTGGTCATTAACCCTCACTATATGTATATTAAGTTCCTATGTTTATGTGTTGCCACATAGTTATTGTTACCTATACTATTATAGTGTCTAGCCATCTCTGCCTGTTACCTACCTGAAACCTTTGTATGACCTGCTGCCTCCCTGTTAGTTCCTGCTTTGCTGCCTCAGGCCCTTGGATTTGGTTGCTTGTTAACTCCACCTGTCCTGTGTGTGAGTCTGCTTTTGCATTCACACCTTGCTTACCAGAACTGTGACATCATGAAATTCAGTGGTAGGGTCACAACGGTTTGGTCCAAAATGTGGCTGAACCAAACAAAAGATCAGCATCCCTGCAGAACAGCCTGCTGCTGCCACATGTGTCGTTTACAGCTCAGGATAGGAATTTTATGATGTGTACACAATGGAGACTGAGGCTCACATTTCTGACTCATTCTTTGAAATGACTGCAATCATCAGAAATAATGGTAATAATTACATGGCTATAAGGACATAATTGGCCCCTGATATAACCATGGTGACCAAGATGACTGCACTATATTTCAAATTCAGTCTATAATTTTTATTCATCAGACAGTCAAACACAGGGGGAAGTTTTCTATATAAACATTTAGGTTAACTTGAAAACTTTCCTTCTTGAATTGCTTGATGATGTTAGTCAGTTCCTTGTAGCTGAGTATATCATTGTCACAAATCAATTTATTGTTTTTGAAAGTTATGAAAGAAGCTTAGTGACACAACTAAAAGATTTGCAATGAATAATTTCTCTGTGCATGTTTAATCTCCATGACATTTTCTTACAGACAGACGATCAATGCCTGCCTCACACTCTTCTCAATTGGCAATAAGAGCATTAGCAGTAGAAAATCCTGGCACACTGATATATTGTCACAGATTATGCTGTTTATTGACAGAACTGCCAGTGAATGAGGAGGATAGCGTCATCCAGAAAAAAAACTTTTCCTTGCACTAAATGAAAAACACAATGCTGAATATTTCTGCTGGTTAATGGAAATCTCTATTTCAAATGAATTAGTGGTATATGAACATGATTAATTGGACACAGGGTGGTATGAAATTGGAGTTTGAAAATTAAAAGTGAGACTGAAAAAGCTGAAGAAAAGATAGAAAATAGAATAGAAAACTAGAATAGAATAGAAAAACTTCAATGCAGTGAAAATGTAAAATCAAAGCAAAGAAAATGTAAAATTACCAAAATGGTCAAAATGGTCATAAAAGCTAACATGGAAAAGCACAGATAGAAAAATGTAATGAAGAGGGAAGGGTTTTAAATGTAGTTTTGCTTTTCCCCTCTTTGTTGCATTAACTATTTCTTCATGTAAATCAGGTGACGTGGCCTAAAGAGTAGTGGGTGTCACGGTGGCACTTTGTGCCTGACTGCTAAAGAGCAGCCACTTCTCTGGCCAACCCACAGTGGAGCCAGAAAGCTATGACAAATTAGCAGTGTCACGCATATTAGTCAAGCAACAGCAAACCCAGCAACAGCTGTCTTATGAGACAGACCCTGGTGGAGTTAAATGACATGATGTCAAACTTCCGGTAGCCTGCAAATGCTTCATGTCATTACAAATAGATCCATATTCAATTTTAACATTTTCACGTAAGCTTTTCCATTTCGGTCATTTTCATTTCAGCTCTTCTCAATCACACTAAACATTTTCAATGTGCTATTTGATGATAATAATTCAAATCAAATTCTCTTTTCTTTTTTTCTTGTAGTGGAGTTGAACACTCCTCTACATAAAATGACAATGACACAGATTTTCCACAAATTTCAGCATTCAATGTGACAAGCTCCCTGTACCACACTGGGACAGTGTCTCATAAAGAGCTTAGGATGAGTTGTGAGGAGGGGAGGAAAGATCCTGTGGTGACAGATAAAAAATGAAACACCAGGGAACAAAGGAGAGGTGACAGCCAGGCTGGCTGAAAGCCTGTGGAAAACTCTCCCAACATGAGCTCCCACACTGAAAAAACAGCCTCTTCACTCCACACAGTAAGCAAATGAGACCAGTCATTTCTCATGGTTTCTGCTGGCAGTAGGGTGCACAGTGGCAAAAAAAAAAAAAAAAATCCAAAAGGGGTATGTACAGTTACAACTGGAGTAGCTGAGCCAACCAGAGGGGCACTTTGTCCACTTGGACCACTTGTTTAGGTTTCAGTTTGCTTGACTGTATGAATTTTCATCCTTTATTTTTCTATAATTATATTTGGCTGTATGCGCGGCCATTGTATACATCCACACTGTGATGTGATGACACATCTGCTTAACCAATCACAGTCAACATCACTGCTGTCAACTCTTGAAAGTATGTGAACTCGTATTTAATTCCAGGAACATGTCCCCAACATGGGTGGAGAACATTAGAAACAATGTTTTGTTAATATGACTGATATGCCAGGCCTAAAACAGACTTAAAACCACATGTTTCTGATCTAAAAGTAATTCAGGAAGCATTTAGCAGTAAATCCAGCTCCTAAATCTGTGAAAAATTAGTGGTTGACCAGAGAGCACCGAACTCACTGAGGCTCAATCAAACAGTCCCAGAAGCAGCCCATCTCATTTTTTTTTTTTAAGATTTAAAAGGCAATGGGTTTTTATAAATGTATCTTTCAAATGTCAGGTATTTTGATCGGAGTAGAGCTCGCCAACTACAGGAGGCTGAGCAGGGGACAGTAGGCATCCCTGCAGAGCTCCTCACACCTTACACCCAAGAACTGTGACCTAAACATGAAAGTTCACAACATATGAACTACCTAACTTCAATCACAGCATATTTGTCAGACAAACATCATATTTGTGAATATGCCAACAGCTGTTTCACTCTTCTATGACATGACTTATTCTATGACTCTTCTATGATTATTTTACCAAGACAATCCTGAAACACAATGTCATTCATAGCAACGATGTCAACCTGGCCTCATTAGTAAAGGTGACATTTTTTCTAATAGTGCAGTGTTGATCTGTAGAAGTAACTCTGATCACACATTCAACAACTTTAAGGTAAAATCAAAGAAATACTTCAACTAAAAGTGTTACATTTAGAGAGATGCATGATGAATTTCAGACATATCTGTACTACCAAGTAATCTACCAAACAATTTTCCACTATTGGTACTGTACAAATAATTCATTAGTAGTTAAGGTTGATTAGTTTTTGACCCAGTTTTTGATGCTGAAGCTCCCTTTAGAAACCCCCAAAAAATGCATAAATCAGAGAGGAAAACCATTACAATTAAATTTTATTTACAAACACAGACACAGAGAATCAATAATGACATCTGCTATACTGTACATTAACTAATGTAACTAAATGTTTAGCTTTTTAGAGTTTTTGGTGAGACATTTGAATTTGTTTTGCATTTCTAATTAAAGACAGTTGCTTGTAGGCTCCAAAAGTAAGTCATTGTTTTCCCAGGCAGTTCTTACAGCCTGGGAATCACAGGTGACCTTGTATTTATTTTAACAGACTAAGACGACTGAAAGAAACATCTTTCAGTCATCCTGAAACCCTATAACCTCTGTCGTGTCTCAGATGACGTGGTCCCAACTAACAACTACAGAGAACTGAATCTTCAACATGTTCCATGACAATAGAGCAAAGCTGGTTACGTCTGTAGGATTTAATACTCCTCCCAGGACACCTGATATTCATGCATGAACTCTGTGAGCATAGTAAATGAAAGGCCTTCACAGTGAATGGTCCAGGACTACACAGCCACACACTTTAGAGGGGAGGAATTACCATGCTTTTTACAGGACAGTCTACAGCTTAATCCAGGGTGACTCAAAGAGAGAAAAATCTGAAACTGGAAAATAAAATTTGAAAACAAGTGATGCTGATACAGGAGAGCTGCCAGCTGTTGAATAACGGTGTACTAACATGTCCTGTTTGTCCAAACCTGTCAACCAAACCCTCCTCTTGCCTCTTCATGGAATAGACCCATGAGCACACACAACATTATGTCAGTGTCTGTGAAAAATATTATCATACAAATAATATTATGGAACTTGTAAAGCTAAACTACTTGCCTGATATTAAAATTCGGTGCTGGTTTAGAACTCTCAAACCATGCTAATTTTTTTTCTTTTTTTTTATATGACAGTCCATCACTTTGCTTAAGCTTAACAGCTTCACAAACACCACCTCAAACAACCTCTAATATTCAGCTTAGCTCTTACTGGAGCGCTTGAGTAATTCACTTTCACTTCATTCAGTTGAGGAAGTGGATTTTCCTCACACTCAAAAAGGAAGTACTTTGCCCTAAAAGGCGTCTTATATCAAATCCGTGGAGAGTTTATTGAGAAGGTAGACTGCTACATTATTAGGTGAACTGCATTTTCAATTTATGCTTTGAATTGAGTCAACTGTAAAGTGAATGGGCCCAGAGGTGAGTCCCAGAGCTATGTCCCTGTTCAGTCTGGTAAGACTTTGCTGACAGCTCAGGCAGAATGGCTTCTGCGTTAGTACTGCAATGAGCACTGGTACTGGAAATGTAAGAATTAATACTGTATCTTTAACCAAGAGCCACATGAAACCTCAACAACTAGAGCAAACTTTTCCTCCTTGGTGGTGATCTTGCTCTTTTAGAAATGTAATAATTGCTGTTATTTGCTTGTAATTTTTAAATTAAATTCAGTCACTTTTTTTTTGGTTCAGACACTGGGTTTCAAAATATTTTGTCATACCAAGAAAAAGGTCCATACATGAAATGTATGGACAAAGATGCAAGCTTCCTACAGCCTTCTGAAAGACTTCAATGGAAGAAAAATCATCTCGAACACTTGTCTTTGAGTCAAACAGAAAATAAAAACAAAACAAAACAAAACAAAAAAAACAAACAAAAAACAATGGAAATTCTGGGCGTTGTCACCTGACCCTGTAACTACTATATTTCTAAGTTACCAGCCACTCAGAATCTCCACTATACCACAATCTCCACCTCTTAAAATAAACCAGATTGTGATACTGCATCCATTACACAATATTTATTCTGAAAAGGTGTGGTTATATTGGTCAGTGAATCTACATGCATTTTAAAATTAAAAGTGAGGAAACAGAGAGGGAGAAAAAGAGAGATATTCAATGTTTTATCCTCTTTTCACAATATTATAACTTGGCATTAATATCCTTATGGATCACTTAATTAAGACAAACTGAATGAAACCAGATAAATTATGCAACACATTTTTACATGTGCTTTTAATTCTCCAATGCTCTTGTGCTGTGAGATGATTATTGTGTGGATCAACATGTGGCAGTGATGTGGTTTGCTCATCATTACTCATGGAATGCATGGTGAACACACTTTATATTTCTCCACAACAACATACATAAATTCAGTTTGCACAGACACATAATGTGCCTTTGGCTTCAGATTTATAAGGCTGTATGTTTGCACTTTCCCATTCTGCACCAATTGGACAACAGTGTTGTTTTTTTCCTACTTGGAGATGCCAATGTGCAACTTTCCATTTGGTGAGCCTTCTCCACATGCTACACTGTGATTAGTGTAGTAAGTAAGTAAGAAGTAATGTTACTGGGAGCAGCTGAAATTAGATACAAATTAATTGACCATGTGTTCAAGAAATATAGAGCCTTACTCTACAGGGCTTATAACTGATCTATTAAGAATTAGTAAATGATGTATTAATGCTTATAAATCCATTATTCAAGCCATTACGTATAAACCCTTCAGCCTTAACCCTTTAAGAAAACCTAATTTGAAAGTAATTCCTCTCAGACAATACTCAAACTGTAACAACATTTATAGATCTGTCCCTCTCTACACAAGTCTCTGGCAAAGGTCTCCATCCCATCTCTTCCCTCCTCTTGAGCTACAGTGGCCTGTAATTGACCAAAACATGGTCACAGTTTCACAATAGGGAGGGGTATAAACTGGTACTTGGGAGTGTCTTGATAACTGCAGCAGGTGGGGAGGCAGTTTTTGTTCCACAACAGAGGCTAGAAAGTGACTTTTCAGCAGCCAGCCAAGTAATCACTGAGCCACTACTATTGATCAACAACCCAATCAACCCCTCACAGGTGGATTATGGTCATTCTGTGCTATGGGAGTGTAAAGACCTCACTTATCCCCTCTTTAAGTTGAGTTAAAGTTTAATACGCTGTTATGGGCAGTAAAAACTACAGCCCGGGTGCATCCCCACTCAGTGAAATGGTGTCAACCAGCCTGGGTGATGAGAGCCAATAGACTTGTGCACACTAAGCTCATTGTTCTGCTGTCACAGGGTGTTTTGGCTCCAGCAGGGCCACACATTCCTGCTGTAATGCAGCAGCAACAGCTCTGTGAGAGCAGGGGGAAATCTGATCAGGCCTGATGGTGACAGGAGGGGGGGTTAGGGTGGGACGGGGTGGGGTTGGAGGTATATAGAACAGGCCTGAGGCTGCATCCCCAAACACACAGACACAAACTCAACTTAAAAGATGTGCAATCCACACGACAGGGTGTTGTGTTGATAACTGTTACCACCACTGTCATTCTTAAAGGAGAATGCTTATGTCTGCTGGATGTCTAAACAGACAACAGTTTTCTAAAAAGTTCACCACATCAACTTTATCAGGTCACAGTATATCAATGTTGTGCCTACAACATGTAACACAACCCCCAATTGGCTAAAAAAGCAATTAATACAGGTTAAACCAAACCTTAAAGGTATAATGTATAAGAATTGGCCAGAATTTTAGTTTAAATTATTCCCAAACTAACTACAATTATCAACAGGATGTGAATAACACTTTTGACATTATGTCAAAGACCTATATGTATTGTGTTGCAGAGATACCTATTGAAGTTAGCATGCTAACCAGCTAGCTTCGGCCTGTACTGTCTTGTAATACCACTTTGTACCACAGGGGCAATAGTGAGTCACTGTAGCGTCCAGTCGGCCCTCAGTCCAGCATGAGAGGAAGAAGTAGTGCTGTCCAGTAGTTGTGGAGCCAGGCTGAATGCTGTTGTAATTTTCACTGTATGACTGTTAATATGTCACTTTATTAAGTTTTAATATTTTTTCAGGCAACAAAAGTAACCATGTAGGCTCCCAATATGTGGTCAGTTTATCCAAATAAACTTTCCCTATTTGGAAAGTCAGCTGTCCAACTCAATGCTGAATTGCACTGACTTGGACCAGTTATGTGAAAGCTGGCCAATTGGCATTGTAGCACATTGTAGTAAACTGGATCGATACTGAAATATATCAATAAATTAGGTCTCTACTCGATTACTATGTTGTAACATGGCATGCAGTTAATGAAAAAATGATGCTGTGTGGCAGAAAAACTGCTGTTTTACCATTAGTGAGTTCTGTGACATTTTATGATTTACACCTACCCTTGGGGCATGTGTGTAACTATTGAGTTGTTACTTTGAGTTATGTTGTAACTTATCTCTTTTCTGATCTGTGCAGCTCATTTGTAATTTACCGCTGGCTCTAATGTCTCCGTAGCATTTTGATATCTTGACAACGCCATAGCAAGATATCAAACTGTAAACAGTGTGTGTGTGTGTGTGTGTGTGTGTGTGTGTGTGTGTGTGTGTGGGGGGGGGGGGGGGGGGGGGGGGTACCTTTAACCATTGTGTTGGCAGATCAGAAAATGCTTTTGTGAATTTTTGTAACGGTCACATGCATTCTGGCCAATACTGACAAATGCCATGCATGCAAAGATCCTTATCGCTGCGATTACATGACATGCTTCCCACAACAACGAGGCAACAGGGATGCCATACAAATAAAAATTTAAATTATTTTCCCATTCTCCATAAAGGGATAACTTGTATGTGCTTTTTTCTAAAAAAAAAACCATTTGAAATGCTTTGTTTTTGTGACTGACTTTACATATTCGCATTTTTATATGAAAATTCAAATATGCAGATTGTCTTTGTATTAATGTACATATTCTTTATTCTCATACTCCAGGAACGTGTGCTGTAGCACTGAACACACTTTTCTTCAGAGGGTTGCACTTTCAGATTTTGTAGACACCCAGCTCTTCTTTCTATCAAATTTAAATTCATTAATTTTAAGTTGCTTTGGAGAAAAGCACCTGCCAAATGGATGTATGTTTCAGATATCAAAACTGGATTTTTCCCCCTCTATTCACATGCTGATTTTTTGCCTTATAATCCATCACTTAAAGGCAGACAACAAAGTTCAGTATCTACAAAGCTTGGGTCATTGAAATGCATTGGTAAGGAATTCAAGTTATTGGTATATGTGTCATTCCAAAAGCAAAGGAATGTTTTGATTTGAGTCTGTCTCAAACTCTCAGAATCCCCTCTACTGGAAAGCCCTGTTGGAAGCCTCTTTCTTGCCAGTGCTACACTGTTCAGTCCACTATGTGCTGGTATTTAAAATGTCAGGAGTATTCAACCTCACATTCAACCAAACCAGTGATGTTCAGTACTGCAAACTCATGAATAGTTTGTAGCCCTTTCAGTTACAATTTTTGTTTTTTTACAGGTAAGAGCTATGGCTAAACCAAAATCAGAACTCACATCCTTTTGAGAAAATGAAGTTCAGTTATATTCACTCTTTGAAAAAGTTCTAGAAAAATCATTTAGCAGCTTTTCCCACTGATGTTGGTGTGATGGGAGATTTCCCCTGCTGAAGGTTTGCAGCCTGTGTGAGTCCGGGTGCAGACAGATAGGCCTCTCTGCAGCCTGACATGGCAGATGAGGATCACTTACACTCAGGACTTTCCCAGACTGACTGTGGCTTTGAGGGAATACTTTGGACATGAAACAATGGTGCTCAGGATGGGAAGGTTTTAAGCAGAAAGGATATACGGTTTCATTTCTGCTGTTTTGGGACACATTGCTTCTACATACCCGACAATGAAATCCATGTAATACACTAGTAGTAAATGGAAAGCCATATATGAAGAAGTTAGGATGCACATTGCTGCCAGTACTGTAACATCTTTTTCCATGTTCTATTGATGACGATATGATAATGAAAGCTGGTAATGCTCACCATAAATTATAATTTGATCTTAAACACTGAACTGTATGTAATTATAAAATAGCGCTGATGTTATTCTTATACATTTCTTAGATTACATTGTAATATTTTATAGTAGAACAACAATTCCTCATTAAAGAACACTTAAGTATCTTTGAGGTGGTTAAAAACACAATGCCGACCTTCCAGAATCATCCAATCCTCCGGTAACAGTTGCTATAAGCACTTCACTTTTTTTTTACAGTTTTCATGACCATCAAAAATGTTGATTTAAGAGCTATAAACATATATATACACAAATACATAAACATATGTTGACTTACAAAATCCTTTACAGCTGCACTGATCTCATCCTAGCCAACTATGTAGTAAGATGATGTCTCAATTCTTCATCTTGCCAGAAAATCTGATTGATTGTCAGATATGATTGAATCAGAGATATGAGCTGAGATTCAGAGGACATAAACTTTGCCAGAGTAATTTGGTGAAAATGCTGGTGGAACTGACATAGGTATTCATATGCGAAAGTTTGGTTAATGGTGAGTCTATGTCCATTTATGGCCAACTGTGGGAATAGAAATCAGGCTTGTGCACATGCACAAAATTCACAATAAGTGAGATTTATAAAACTAAGTGAGAGTTCACATGCATATTTCAAGTTTTAGCCACAAATCTACACACATTTTGCATCTATACTTGGGTGTTTAGAAAAATAACAGTAAATGTTTCATGAAATGGTGGTAAAAATCCCTTCCCAACAGTGAGATTCAGAAAATGTGATTATTATTTTACATTACTACTAAAATCTTCACTATATAGTCTGTATGTGTATTTGCTGCATGCATTTTCTGGGGACCCAGATCTAATTTGAGTATTTTTGTTACTTAATGTTATGGTTTTATGTAAATACTAAACCATAACCACGACTACAGGCGTGAAATGTGGCTAATAAGAGTGGCTTTAAACATCTTATTGAAACAAGTGCCAATGTATTCCAATGGTGACAAGCATGGTGAATAAAATGATAAAACTTCTCAAACTACTCCTGCAAACAGATGAGGTATCACTATTAAAATGTAATCAATAGAGTTATGATAAAATAACTTTCTTTAAAGTTTGCTCACTTTCTGAACTACTCTGTGTTTCTTGTGGGTGAATTGATAGCATGTATTTCAGTGGTCAGAGCTCTCCCCTTGATAATTACGACACAGTCACCAGCTCTGCTTTCTTGACCCCAAAGCTGTATGAAAACAATGATCGACTTTGGGAGCAGATAACCAAAGTTAGCCTTGACAGCCATTAGAGTCCAACCAACCACTGAGCAGGCTATTGGTATACAAACAGCACCACAACATTCATGCCAGTGGCACTTTCATTGATGCCAACATTTCACCAGTCAGACAGAGGGTGACCTGAGCTTTGAACAAAAACAAGATGCTTCCTGAAGCCTTATAATTTCACAAATAGCCTTTCCCCATCTCTATCCATCACTCTAATCAAGCAGATGCCCAGCTGCCTCTCTGGAGGAGCTGTATGCTCTTCATAATATCTTCCTGGCAAATTAAAAGAGCCAGGAAGTGTCTCAGTGTGAGCAGAGAGGAGGGCAGGGAGGCCGGGCAAGATGAGGCAAAGAGGGAGAGATCTTGGCAGAGCATTTAGAACATTTGCCCAGTGTAGCACCAATTAAAAGCAACAAGCAGCTCCCACATGTGCTGTGTATCTTTCTAATGGGAAGACTTATAGAAGAGAAATGTCTTCCTATTGACTTGTAACAAGTCATGCTTAAGAAATGTCCACTCATTATGCTGCTGCTGCTAGTATACAGAGATTTACTGTATACCAATGCAGGTTGTTGACACATTATTTATTCAATATCCAATTATCCATTTATCCATTATCTACTCCTGCTTATTCTTTGGGAGGCCAAGACACAGGGTTAAGTAGTAAGTATATATAACATTTTCTGATCTTTAGTTAGTATCTTTGTACTAAGACTAAAAATCATAAAAACCCTCTAGGATTCAATTTTCATTTTACTCCACAGAGAAAAAGTGCTGCAAATTTTGCTACTCCTAGAGCTAAAGCTAAACATGTAAAATGTGTCCTTCCACTTGTGGAAAAGTCATTGGGTCATTAAATAGAGTTTATCTTAATCCAAATTTCCCCACACTTGCAGACTCTTGGACTTCCCAGGAACAAGCATGTAGAATATCTTGTGAGCAAAGTTGATAGCTTGTCGTGAGAGCAATGCCAGGAGGACACTCATGGAGTGTCCACAATGGAACGTGTTCATCTTCCTGGGAGTATGAATGTGCTCAGCAAACTTCATGTTGATCTGGCGATGAGATTGACATTTTCTGTAAACAAATGGTGGGGCTACAGGGAAGATCAAGGTGGACACAATAGGATCAATATCCACAGCAAATTCCATGGGAATATATGCAGTAGATAGGTGACAAATGAAAGTAAAAGCCAGAACAGCTTCAATAATCCTTGTCATAGATTCTCCGGTGTTGTTTCCTTATATTCTGAATCACCCCAATTTGTCACTTGTCTGTAAACACATACCTGTACAGCCACACACACAGACACAGACACAGATACACACACACACACACACACACACACACACACACACACACATACACTCCATGACCTGTTGAGTGCTTTCTCCCCAGGTATCAGTAGACAGCCCTGCCAGAGGACTGACCTTCACTTGTTTTAATCAAGAGTAATTAGTTGCAAGAATGTATTTGCATTTCTCATTTATCTCTGCCTGCCTCTGCTCTAATATGTATCGCACATACATAGGCATGTACACAAATACAAATAATTGAACATGAACATGCACACACAGAACACCCCCCCCCCAACTGCCATATACATTTCTGTTCATAACAGCTTTTTGAAGCTGAGTCTTTGAAGACAGATTCCCTGAGCACCTCACAGGCCTGTGGAGTTTATTCACAGGCCACAGCTTTACACTTTACAACTTCAGCACATCTGCATAATTACCAATTAAATGTTTTCATTTTTAATTGTGTGCAATACAGAGCCTCCCCACCCCCAAAGTCTCCCTCCACACACACACACACACACACACACACACACACACATCTGTGTATGTATGTGTAGGATTGCAAAAGACCAGGAGACGTTATATGATGCACTCATTACCAAGTTAATTCCACTGACAATCCAACTCAATTAATGACAATGATATTAACGATAGCTGAGATGTTACAATCATACCATCATTAGAGCTGCAAAGCAGGAATTCACACAGCTGGACTACAGTAATCTAATTACAGAGAAAAAGTGGCCCTCAAGTACACCTGGCATTAACATGCAGTCTGTATATGGATAAACAGTCCTGTAGATAGGAATTATGTCCATATTGTCCATATTGAACAATTCCGTGGCACACAATTTACATTTGGTGTCAATGCAGGAAAGCAGAAACTATCATGTCTGACTTACAGAAGACTGGAGTTTACTTAGTTTGTGAGGCAGCTAGATTTGCAAGATCATGTGAGAATGCATTTTGTCAGGCTTCAAGTTATGCATTTGTGTCAGCATACTATGAGGATTCTTGCGTGATCGCGTGATCTCGCGAATCCAGCTGCCTCACAAGGAACGGTATGTTACACAACACACCCCCCCGACCCCTAAGCCTAACCCTAACCGTCCCCCTCCTCATGCCTACACCTAACCACTAGGTGTGTCGTGTAGATACTGCATGTTCCTGCTGCAGCTAGATATACTTCTCGCAAGGTAAGACGGTGATAGACAGTGATAGACAGTTGGTTCATCCAATCACCTGCCAATTATTTTTTGAAAGTCCCTGCCATTTTTCAAACTGTTTCCAAGGACAACTTCTGAGACGGCTCTGTGTACAAACCATCTGGCGTGTCAGGTTAGGAGTTTACAAACTTAATCAAATGTTTTCGTTGCCTAAGCTTAACCAAATCTTAACCATAATTTATACTCCATAACATTAATCTTGACTCAACTATTTGGTGGTTGCCATGTGTAGATATTGGAGAAACTGGACCAAAGATTTTGAACACTGGCATTGATGTAAAAAATAAAATAGAATAAAAAAAAGTTGACATTCAACATAATCTGGGGTTTCATCAGAAATGTCCAATATTGACATTTTGTCTGGTTCAGGAAAAAACACATTAATCAGGTGTACATGCATGTGTTTAGATATCATTATCCAAATATAGATCTGAGTTGCTGAAGAAAAAGGAATTTGTTTTGTTTTTTATTTCTTATTGTTGGACCTTGCACTTTAGTATAGATGCATAACTCATTAGAAATTTCCATGAAATTTAGAATTTAGTGTACTTGGAAGAGCCTGGCATGACATGAGTAATTTCTCTGATTTGAGATAAGTAAAGCTTTTTTGGAAACATTGATTTACAATGTAGAAAGATAGGTCCAGATTCTTGGTTTAAATCTAAGGTGAATTTTGTACCTTTTCTAACGTAAATGAGGAATTGTTATTTAGAATTCTATAAATATTTGTTTCTGCTGTGAATCTGTTAAGAACACACAGATTGTTGGGGGCATTGAAGGATTGTATTTCCAGCATGGCATTCATCACTGTTTAACATTTTAAAGGTTTATTATTAAATTTACAGTACATGATTTCCATTGAGGTGCATTCTAAATGAGGGATTTTGTGCACCCAGAGTGGGGATGGCCCTGAATGGAGATTCATCAATACTTGCAATGGCCTGAGGTTATTAGGCAATAATAATGGAATATTTTAATAGAAAATATCCTGAGCGACCACTCTGGATCAGAAAAAACATTCAAGAGACTCTTACACAAGTCCCTTGTACAACTCTAACCCTCTTCAATCCACTCCAACTACAGTGGCTGACACAAACAGCATGTCCAATTTTCAGCCCATCCTCACAAGAAAAACGACAGTATAGGTCTAAAATACGACCTATAGATACGTTTCACTGACAGACACCATCTAGCGGCAGTAGTAATTATGAGCTGGGGAAGCGATGCAGTTCAGATGACATCAATATAAGATGACTTCCTTCTTAAAGAGTAGGCATATTGGGTGGATGGCTAGATACAGGGGTTAAAGTGGGCCAGAATGATCCAGAACGCATTCCAGCACCTTCAATTGGTAAGTAAATAAATCTGATTGGCAGTTTCATACATAATAATTTCAAGCAAGTTCATTTTTTGTGGATAAGGGTTCGGCTGCGGCCTGTAGAGCGGGGGTGCCAAGTGAGCATCCAGGAAACCCATGGATGTATTCCCCCCTCTGACCACAATGATTCCGCGAAAAGTGAAGCAGTGATTCAAGGTTTATGACTTCGCCGAAAACTTTAGCCAAAATATGAGATATTCGTGTGTTTTTATATTTGTTATGAATGAAATTCGCGAAACTTTTCTTCATTCGAGCTAATATTCATCTGCTGGCCTTCAGTAAGTCCTGACATTTATTCAGCTGTTTCTCCGCTGTGGAATTAGATGATGTTTTATCTCTGAATTTTTGCTGTGTACCTCCATCTAAGAGGTCATATTTATAACGTAACATTATCGATAATCTCTATATGTGATAATATTGGTAATATTTACTGGTAATAATAACAACGAACAACAACAAATGACCGTACTGCTCTGTCTCCTGTATTTGTGACTGACAGTAAACCACTGTATCATTATTGTCTCTGATGGAGTCAAAACAGATAAACTGATTCAGATAAACAAAGCCATGCCAAGCTTTGTCAGATAAACAGTAGACATCTTGTGCACGATGTAAACAGTAAATAAATGATAATGATAATAATTCTATATAACTAGTTATATAAAATTTCTTGTGTGGGAATAATGCATCTCGTTGTCTGAGCTGTCAGAAACTGATCTGACATCTTTTCAGACTGATACTGACACAAGTCAGAAGAGTTAGTTTGTTTTTCCTTTTTTGGAATACACATGCACACTGAGATTTGATGAAGTTATTGACCTTTTACACAGAAATGTGTTATTTTCATTTCATTTCTCTCATGCTTACACCTTACTCCCTAATCTTGTCTGTCTCTTGTGTTCTGATAACAAGCTGCAGTTCAGTAAATCCAGATTTCTTTCGTTCTGCCTTTCTCTGTCTGAAATCAGTGCAGTCCAGGTCCATACAGCAGCTGAAGAACTATGAGGCAGCATGTGGAGCAGCAGGACTGATTGATATGTTTTTGAATGCATTAATGTATTTTATATCTGTGCTTATATTTTTTCTTGGTAAAAGCAGAGTCACAGACAGCAGGATGAAGTAGCTGCAGCTGGAGTTACAGAAACAGCAGATACCTGCTCAGCCTTCTCATCATCACCTCTGACCCTCAGCAGTGGCCTTCAGTCAGGCCTCTAATCCTCCAGGTTTGATGGCTCTAGGATCACGATAGCACACTGGGTCAGTACATAGTTTCAGTCCAGCATCATACTTTTTCCAAAGCTGATCTGTACCAGTGCCAGTACTCTCACTGGGTTGTGCATATTTTCTTTACAGTCACCAGAGACCCAGCCTGATCTGAACTAAAAGCTTCTCTGTGATCACAGCAAATGGATACATCTATAACTCATGACTCATGACATCATCAGGAGATCTGGATCAATGGACCTGATGCTGCTTGTCAAGTAAATATGCACTTGTGTTTATTTCATAGTGCGGTGTTATTTTGTGTAAGTTGTTTTTAGTTAAGTAATGTTTATTTTGCTTGTCTGTGTTTTGTCTGTTAGCAGTGCTGACTGTGAAAGAGGATTCTCTGAAATTATCAATATAATAATAACGCCCCTACAGACACAACTAATCAACAATCAACACTGATGTTCATTTCTTTGGTTGGGCCTCCTTTGGACCAGTGGGATCCAGAAAAATATGTCAAGAAATGGGTGCTTAAAAAAAGGTCAGCTGATCATATAGCCTGTCCACAAAGAAAACAAGTCCACCAGAGCTCACAGTACAAATCAAGTTGGGAGTAATTTTGAGGTGAGTCATTTTCCCCCACTGTACCACTACATCAGATCTTAGGGTTCCCCCTCCTGCCAAATCCCACTTTAACCACTGTCTATATAGTTAGTTAAATGGCAAAAAGTGGCAAAGAGTGGACTTAGCTGAAGGACACCACTGTTCGCTTCCCGTTTCCAACTGCAAGTTGGGACATTTTTTTAAAAACTGTAATGTGGTGTTAAAGTGAACATTTTAACCCAAACCATGATCTTTCCCTAACCCTAACCAAGTTTTTGTGCCTTAACCTAACCAGACCTTAACCACAGCGTTATCACACCATAAAACATAATTATTTTTTAACAGTTTGTAACAGTTTTGGAAAGCAGCATATTATGTTCCTATTTTGGAAAGTGGCGTATTATGCTCCTATGGGTCGTTCTGGAGCGTAGGTAATATCGACCTATGTGGTTGTTTCATTATGAGGATGTGTTGCCAATTTTCCTAATGTGGAGCAATAAGTTAGGTAAAGGAGACATATCATGCTTTTTGTGACTTTCTGTCATTTATATAATGTTATAATATTGGATGTCTATGTTAAATATGGTCAAAATTCCAAAACTTTAGGTGAACATAGGTGAAATTGTTGCTTTCAGATCAAAAGCCTGGACTTCAACCTGCTTTGAACACTCCGTTTGCAAAGTTACCTCTACTTTCCCATCAAACTGACGTCAGGTCATTCGCTTGGCCACTTTGTGGCCAAGCTTGTTCTATGGATCGTTCTGGGAATTTTAAGTAGTCTCAAGTCCAGACTTCTAAATTTATTGGGTATTTTGACTTTTCCAGTAGTGGGTGTTGCACACTTCTCAGGCCACTCTACTGATGAGGTTGCTAGGTGAAAAGTCAGAGGATCACTAAAGTCAGAGATTCATCCCCTGGGGATCATGAATGTCTGTACCAAATTTTTTCCCAATCCATCAAGTAGAGGTCAAGATATTTCACTATATAAGTAAAAACTTTGGCCAGCTGGTGGTGCTAGAGGAAAAATGAAGGTCACCAAAGTAATTGAGATTCATCCTCTGGAGACCATGAATAGCTGTACCAAGTTGGCGAAACATTTCACTCAAAACCAAAAAGGTCAAACTCATGGTGGCATTAGAGGAAATCACCAAAGTTATTGAGATACAAAAATCATGGACATTTAATGGCTGGTGAGATATGCTAGTCTGGACCAAAGTGATGAGATTCCAATGGCTAAAGCCTTTACATCAGTATTCAGTTGGCATGGTGTGTAGCACACCCTGTAGATTGTGGGTTTAAAACCTGGCTGTGGCTGGGCTCTATACAAATATTCACTGTGTGAAGTTTTTCTGTCAAGAAACAAAAACAGCACATATCTCATTTTCAGTCATGGACATCCTGACTTATTTCAAGAAATCTTTCAAACCTGTTGGCAAATTATTTCCAAGGGGCCAAAACACGAACAGTCAGACGATTAGGAAACAATTAGTAAACTGTGATATGATCATCCGACTGCTCGTGTTTCTTGACCTGTCAGTTCTTTTCAGTGATGTTCCCAGATTCCAGCAGTAACAGTAGAAATCATGGTCAATATGCACCCTTTAAGCATACTTTAGTTGCTCTGTGCAGATATTGCACAAATCATTAATGACTAATTATCAGCACTGAATGTTAAAAACATTAAAACTATTGTTGATGGGTTTCTCAGAATAGACAGTGAACCTGGGGCTTTGGGGACCCTGGGTGTCTAAGCTTTAAGGGTAACACTATATTTGACAAGCACCTCCTCAAAAATGTATCCACATTTTAAGACTACATGGGTGATGGGGAGAAAAGGCAAGATTATGATTTGATTGAGCTGATAGTGAAGACAACATGAAAGGAGGATAATCTATGATTGTCACTCTCAATGACTGAATGAGAGAATTAATTGGAGAATGTAAAGCACAATAGATGTGCGCTACAACAATCATCTGGTTAAATCCTCCACTAAGCTATAAATCAGTTCCTACACTGTAGGAATCTAGTGTAACTACTGCAACTCCCAGACAGAGAGATAGAATTCAGCCTTTACTTACTGCCGCAATGAAACTATTTCCTATGGGGATCATTAGAATGTTAGAATGTCTTCTGATGCTACTACAGGTAACTTCCTGACAGATGGCCTTCACAGCATGAAGAAAGTTAAAGTGTCCACAATTTGGAGATGCCATTACTGAATACAGACATCAGTGTGCTTCAAATCCTCTGTGGAGCTGTGACTGAGAACCTAAGTAGATAAATAAAGTAATTCTCAATGTCACCAGTGAGTAAGGCAGAGATCTAGGCAGACAGGAAGGCCAATAAGTAAATAAACAGCTATTCTTACACAAGACTGAAATCTGATGGCTTTAATTGCTTCTTTATCAGCCTGCAACACCCAGGCGCTGTATGTCTTGCATGTGTGTGTGTCTGTCATTGTGTCTCTGTGTGCTACTGTGTACTGTGGGCTACATTTGCCATTATGAGCTTGTGAGCCTGGAAGGAGTGTTGGGCCTGTTGTGGGGAGATAAACAGCGGAGTAAGATGGCAGATAGTTGAGTCTGAAATCTCCTTACTGCAGAAGCTACTACAGCAACATCAACCCTATACTGAATATGCCCCCTTACAAGAACATACACTGGATTGGGAAGAAGCAATCCTTCTGACACTTTAATGTCTGCTTATTTGGGTCTAAGGACTAAAATAAGAATGCGTTATGCACAGATCGAAAAGTGAGATTCAGCTAGTGAAACAAATGCCTGCTTGGTAGTTTACTGTCAGTCTTTTCAGCCATGTTGACGCTTTCTGGTGATGGAAACTTTGAACCTCCTCCTCTGCAGACCACTGCTCACTCACAGGATGCAACATTTTGCCTGTGAACTACCTGTGTGCATGTATATGTGTGTGTGCTTTGGTATGAGATTGGGTTTGTTGAACAGCATGAATATGTGAGGTAAACCTCCAATCTGAATGCGTTCAGTCAGGGTTTCAGTGCTCAGTGTTCCGGAGCTGAGACTGCGTGCGGAAGAGCTGGCGAGACGGCAGTCCTGAGCTGTAACTGTAATTGGCATTGCTGCTTTAAAATGAAGGAGGATTTTTCCTCTTTAGAGAGCATTATGCGCCTGACGGAGCTGCTATCCGTCATTCTGAGGAAGGTGGTTTTGACATATAGAACAGGATATCTCCTTTTATTCAACCGCAGCGAGTCTCAGCACAGCAGGCCTGTGCACACAACCCTACAGCCACAGAAGGTAATTAGATTCTTGACAGAAGACTAAATGGTACCTTCATACTACTTGTTTGAGCCTCTTTGGTAGGTTAGGCAGGGACATCAGCATTTACAGTATATTCACACCTACCAGCCTCATAAATGGCTGTTAAATGAGTTTACTATTTCAGCCATTTTCCTGCTGGAAGTTTATAGAATTATGACCAGGGTTTTCAGAATAAAGGTAATGTGAAACATTGAAAGTCCAAATTAGAACTTTTAGCATCAGGTTGTTATGGCTGTTTTCTAATGTCACTAGGTTTAAAGAGGAACTGAACAAAATTATATTTATTATTCACATAATTGCATCAAATTGCATATAATATTAGTACAGGTGATTTTTCAAAACACATATTGTGTTTTTCTGCTTTTTCTGATTAAAATTAGCTTGTATGTGTGTGTCTGCTTGGATTTGAAAAATAATGTAAAAGACAAGACTCCAAGGTCTATTTCATATGCGGCAAGTATTATATAAGTAGCAGAACACTGGCTAACCATAGCTTCCATTTGTGCTAGACACTGGTAGCATTAGCAAGCCTAATAAAGTAACAGCATGGTCAGCAGTGGTCAGTCCGTGTTCCCTCAACCCCTGCGTCACACATATGCTAGCAGAATTGAATGTGTAGTTACCCTTTAAGGTTTGGCCAGGTTTAGGTAAAGGACCACAGTATGGGTCAAAATAACTTTGTCATCATAGTTAAAAGAATAACTAACCCTGGTTAGGTTTAAGGAAAAATTGTGGTTTGTGTTAAAAGGAGTACTTAACTAAAGTTAGGGAATTATTTTGGTCATTGATGAAGACAAACAAGTGTTTCATTTAACAATAGTAGGGCACATGAAACTAACTACAGTCTACTGTACTTAAGTCACACACTTTGAGCCAATAATTCTTCCCCCTTCCTCCATAACAATGTCAGGCTTGGTCCTTCTTTGATCCTTAAGGTTAAATCTAACTTTCCGCATTTGAGTACCCTGATGGTGTGTACATGTCAGTGTATGCAGACACTCAATGTAGTATAAACAGAAACGAGGGCACATCTGTCATTTGTGTGCACAAGTATAACCCAGGCAAGATTCACACAGCCATTAGAGGTCTTTGTCAGTTATACATGAACATAGGTCATGTTTCTTAGTTATTTGAACCATCAACTGCTGTTTTTCATGAAAGGATGGTTTCCTTGGCCAACCCTTTGTACCTCGATAAGGTATCTTGAAAACTAACAGCGAGATAACAGTGAGATGACAGTTGCTGTGAATATTTATGATGTCCAACAGTTTTAGTGACCCCTGACCTTCCTCTGTCACCACCACAAAGAGAAAATTCCAACTGTATACAAGACATATCAAAATTCAATGACCAGAGAACTCTTTTGATTGTAATGATGCTCTAACTCCACCCTCAGAACAAACTTTACACTGTTATCAGCTGCATGTCGCTTGTTCTACCCAACATTTTGTATTGTGATGTTTCTGAGATTTAATCTTCGTGTTTGTTTTTTCTTGGTGATTTTCTCTTATGTAACTCATTGAAGACACATATAAAAATGATGGAGCATGCGTCTTATGACAGTGAATATAAAACTGTCAAAGAGAATACTGGAATCAGTTTGCCTGAGGCCTTTTTCAAGTAAAATAGCATAACGTTCATTTAGCGTTGTATGTGTGCCTCTGTTCCTCTATCTAATCTTGAACTGTTCTGAGGCTACCTGCACCATGACTGTACATTTTGAACAGCTGCGTGGGAGTGCATTTTTTATGAATTGATTCTATTTCTCATATATGCTGCCAACATGTGCATTGGAGTGTTAAGCAAAACTAAACTAAACATGTTTTTCATAAGAACCCAGCTATATGCAATTATTAGGATAATATTTCTAGCTGCATACCCTCCCTTTAACAATCTCTGAATTAAATTAATCATGGTTTATCACTCATAATCATTTAAACAGGAGAGTACGGCTCACAGCATCACCCTACTTACAGCAGTGAGCCGGTCAATCAAGCAATGTATCATTGTGTGGGATGCTGCATAGGATGCTCACTCTTTGTGTGTTCCAATATTTTGATGTCTTTGCCAGAGACTGCCCTTGTGTGTGTGTGAATGTGTGTGTGTGTGTGTCTGTATGTATGTGTGTCTTTACACCAGCATCCTGCCCACTCTAATTACCAAGGAGAGGGAACCCACAGCAGCTCCCACAGGGTTCCTGTCACAGCCAGCCACCACACCAGGCTTCTCTGTCCAAACACAGAGCAGCTGCCAGAGCTGACACATTAATACACACACACACACACACACACACACACACACACACACACACACACACACACACACACACACAACTACACACACGCACACGCACACATTTGCAGAGACACATCATTAGCATAGCATGCTGCTGATAATTCTCCAGATACAGCATTTGCCCGGCTGCTGTCTCAGGAAAGTGCTACTTTCACAATAACAAACACTTCAATCCAATTGCCATGCAGTCAGTAAGGGATGAATCCATACTTTTAATATTTGTACTTTCACTAAATATATTTTGCAAGTTCAAATTCCATTTAAGCATCACCATAAGAGGGTATTCATATGTGGATTGGATTGAATTGAAGCTGAGAGCAAACAAGGATTGAAAGATGAAATTGATTAATGCACTTTCTATAACAATCAACAATAATGGTATTAAAAATGCTTTGTAAGTTCAGAGGGTTGCATTTACATAATTACTGTCCTTTCCTGCCCTGTCTTTAATTGATGTTCAATTCTAGGGTCTTTTCAGGAGATAAAAATGATAAAATAGTCTGCAGATACCTCTAATCACCACCAATGAACAGTTAAGACAGGGAGGCAAAACCCAGGGCAAAATGTCAATAAAGAACATGTTGTACATGGTAACAAGTGAAGGTGACCTAGTTGAGCTTATTGTACGGACATTTTTGTTAACTGTTATACCTTCTCCTATCTGGACTTAGCTGCTGGACAGTGAAAGGACAGGTACACCTGACCAATGTTTGTAGAACTTGATCAACAGATGAACAACTATGGTCCATCAACAGCTAATCAGATCTCTGAGATTTATTCTTTAGTTTCTTTGTTTCATTAAAAAAAAGTGCAGCCTACCAAGTGCAAAATGGAAATGAAATCAGATTACAGCCTTTTAAAGCATGTCCTCTAGAGCTGGAAGTACATGCTTGCACTATGTCCCATGGTTACCTGATGGGACTCCCACTGACAGAGCAACAGGAGTTGATTGGGTTGATGTGCTTGAGCAGCTTGTAAAGAGCCCGCAGCATCTCTAGCCTAATGTTGTGTGAGTCTACAATCCATTAACTGGATGACTTAAGGCCAGTAAAAAGGACTTACAAATCATTTCTAAAATCCCTAGAAGCCAATGACTGAAGGGTGACCACTGCAGTGGAAACCCCATCCCAACAAGCAACAAGATAATCCTATAGCTGAATTTCATGTGAGAAGGATGAATATGATTAGGATGAACAAGTGAGTTGTGATTTAGTTTGATTAGTTGTTTAAACAGAGAACTAATTGTTTTGGGTATTGAACCTTAACCTTAATATGTTTTTGGCACCAATGAGCACAACAATAGACCTATTTGAATATCTGAACAAATTACAGATGCTAACAGTGATTCAGAGGGTTGGAACCAGGCTAATGATCCATGCAGTGCAAGCACTGAAATCTCACACTATGTACCAAATTGCTAAATACATGACAAAGAGAACTAAGTTTAAAAAATAGATGCAGGTATTGGGAAAATGATCTGTAAACACACTCTAGGACCTAAGTAGCTTTGGGGAGTTATATTTACTCTCCCCCACTACCAAGTAGTCTTGATACTTAGCCAGGTGCCTACTTGTGTTACACATTTAAATTAAAGGGAAACCGGTATTTTTCAACCTTGTCAACGACGTCAATGTACGTCCACTAAAAGTGCTTGTTTTTGCCACTGACAGGCTCAGATTGCTATTATAAGTGTCTGACAACATTATGGAGAAATTAAACATTTTTCTTTACCTTTCGCTTGATCCAGTCTGTTTATTATTGTGTCTAACAAAGTCTCACTGAAGTAACACTGTCAATGGCGAAAACAAGCACTTTTAGTGGACGTACATTGACGGGGTGCTATTGCCCCAAAGGTAGTACATTGCAACCTGTTTTGCAGATGCTGGCTGCAATGCTCTCACTCAATACTGGACCAATTTCAAAGATTGTTGTACCCATTAGTCGCTTAGAAACAAAAAGATGGGAAAATAGGGTCCAAGTGGAAAAATACCAAAGTTTCCCTTTAACTGCCAACAGTGCCCAAGTATGTGTTAAGACTGCAAGTGTTGAAGGATTTCCCGAGCACCCTGGGACACTCTTGGTTGATGACATCTTTCATCATGCAGATTAATAAGGTAGGAGGGGCTGTGATCAGAGATGGCCACTCAGTCTCCCCAAACAGAAGTGACAGGCCCAAGTGACAGGAAGCACTTGGGCACAGAGCCTGTGGCCAGTTGAGATGCATGACAGATTTGAAGCGTCAGCCTCAGACCAAGTTCTTAATGAATGTTTGTAAGCTAAATGACTTAGCTGTGCCACTACACAGTTGACACCATCAGGACCAAATAACTCAACTGCAAAATAGAGAAAAACCTCCCCGTTCACTGCTTTTATCTGAAGGATCACAGGAAGAAATGTCAAAATGATGCTTATGAAACTGTTGCATACATTAGTGCGTCAGTCACCTGTATTCCATCAAAACTATAAAATATTTTGAATGGCAGTGTCATGGTAGAGTGGAAGAGGTCCACAACATGCTAGAGGTAGTAACACACGGAGAAATTTTTATGAAAATGTTTAATGGATTTCCATCTCTTTTTTTTGTTCAGAATCACATAAACTGCCCTAAAATGCAAGATTTTGGGGATTAGTGCTCACTCCACTTCAACTCTTTTGAGTTTTTACAGTTCAACATTTTAACTATGGTATGTGCCTAAACATCAACTGACACTTCAAGTTCTTTCAGAAACCTTAACTTCTTTCAGCACTCATCTTTAAACTGAAACTTCAACTATTAAGTGCTCAGTACCTTCCAATTTCTTCTTCCACATCTAGTTTGAGTGACACTTAAACTGCTTTCAATATTTCAACCTTAACCAAGCCTTCAACTGAAGCTTCACTTGTAAATTGAAAGGTCAGTTTAAGTGACACTTGAACTAGGACATACATTTCAACTGACAATTCCAGCTTCCTTTATCACTTACATTTACTACTGCATTTCAACACACTACACTTCAGCTAACACTTAAGCTCCTTCACTTCAACTGACAATTCGCTTATACTTAAACTGAAACATCATCTCCTTTCAGCACTTCCATTTTAGCGGCCACTTCATCTTATTCCGGTGCTTAATTTCAAGAAAATTAATTGTTGCCTTTTCCAGTCATAGTTTTTCTGTCATTCAGTGAGTTGTCCTGTCAAATAGGTTTCAGTAAACTTAAGTCTGTTCCCTTAAGTTGCACACCATACAATTGCCATTGTGGGTTCCAACCTGGCCCAGACCCTTTTTCACATCACTCCTCTCTCTTCCCAAAAATCTTTGGAGACCACTGGAGACCACTCAATGTACCACTAGATGTTATTTAAAGTGTCGTAACATACTGTAAGTGACTTGTGGCATTAAAACATTTCAGTCTGCTGTACGACACCGATGTTGTTTCTTGTTGGCTTGGTATTGAAGTTGTATGATGGACCTCATACTGACATGGAAGACAAAATTGTGGTATGCAGCACAACATTAACTGCTGGTTTCCTCCAGTGTTGCCATCACATCCATGTGACAGAGAGAGAGAAATGGTATGTGTGCTTCCTGCAGCTCAGTGAGAGCGTATGAAGGCGGCCGGGTTCTGCCTGGCCTGTGGAGCCTGTATGGGTGATGGATGAGAATAATTATGTGGAACATCCACTTGCATGGCATGTGTTGGGGTGGAGAGGGTGGGGTGCAGGGGTGGCGTGGGGGGCAGACTCATGTTCATGTGATAAAATAACAGTGAAGCACACCTTTTCATACCTGGGGCCCAGTCCACTCCATCACCCACCCCACCACTGCTGCCCTCAGTCTCTGATCCTTTATCCGTCTACAGGAGGTGGGATCCTGTCCCCAGAGCCAGCCCAGGTTTGAATACAATACACTTTAACAACACCAGCAACCTCCAGGCCCCAGGAAAGCACAAAGGCTATACCTGAGAAGGGGGGGGGGGGGTCAGCTGGCCAAAGTAGGCCAAAGTAAGACATGAAACCAGCAGGAAACACTGATCACTGCAATGAAATGTTAATTTTTGGCAATAGCAGCAAAAGAAATCGGACACAGCAATCGAACACTCCATGATGGCAAAGCTACTGCCCCTACTACTACTGCTTACAATAAAAAACTACTACAACAGCTACAGTACTGCTGCTGCAACTGTGACCAAATGGTTGCTTTTTACAGCTACAATTTGGTTTTTGTTCAGAATTCATTGTTATTGAGTTTTCACTATTTCACCATCTGACAAGATAATTATCATAAGTACTACTAGTAATGTACTTGCTTACATTATATGTTTAGCCACATTTTATGAATTTCCTCAGCTGATGGAGTTAGACAGCTGTCATATGCTTTAGTTGTTATCACATGACAGTATGAAAATATATGGAAGGAGATTACGACCCCTATCAAGTGGGTCAAAGTGGTCAGTCAGTGAAGGACTGGAGAAAGATCAAGGAGGACATTCACATCCGACAGCAGAGACCATATTTGAACAGAGACAGGGATAATGCTACCCCTCCCAACTCCCATCTTTAATCACCAGTTATCACGTGACTATGATTACATACACACTTAGGTCATGTGATAAAAACTCTCTATGACAACTGAGCAAATTCCATCCAAACACCAAGTAAGTGAGAATGAGAATTTTTACTACTGCCATTTCCGTCAGTCAAGAATACTAATTCACACATTTCATATATAAATATATATGATCTGGACATATATGTATAAATCAAGAGCATTTACAAAAACACAGCAATATGAGGGTGTAAAAATGACTTCAGAAGAATACAATAAGACAAAGTTAAATTAAAAATATGCTATTTACAAAAAGAGACTGAAAATGTGAAATATATTCAGAAAGAAATAAATAAAAAATGATCAAGCACAGCAGGATATTTGCAATATGTACCTGAAGAGTTTTGTGAGCTTTGTGTTCTTTTAAAGACACAAAATACAGATTTAACAGCAGTGCTGTGCTTTAAAAAAAGCCATAAAAGTGTAACATAAAACTGGGAAAGCATTCAAAAGACAATCTGAAATACAAATAATATAAATAAAGAACAAATACAGGGATAAACAACAAAAAAAAAAACAGAGATTAAATGTCTGCTGGCAATGTTTCTTGACCATTTTGTTCATTATCTGTTCATTTGTCCTTGGAGAGCTATGTTTCCTGACAAGACAGTGAAACAGTGAAACAGTGAGAGAGAGAGAAAAATAGAGAAAAACGTTGGCAAGCCGCAGCAGGACAGAGGGAGCGACAGAGGGAGACGTGCGTAGGTCTGTCTCAACTGGTTGTCTGGCTGTTTTCCTTCAACAGAGAAGACAGCAGCCAGGCAACGGATGGGACAATGCTTCTGCTGTCTGGGTGTCATTGCCGTCTCCCCAGGGGGAGAGACTATCATAACAGCACTGCAAACCTCAATATCCTCCACCCACAGTCTATTCAATTGGAAGAATGTTGAACCACACTTGGGAGAAATGGGATTTACAGTTTGTCTTTTCTCAAAGCATTTTCCTCCTTAAAGTGATAATCCAAAAGTTCCTTCTTTTCTTTTATGTTGCCTCCATATTTGGTGTTTAGTCTTTTCTTTGTCCCTTAATTCAATTCAATTCAATTCAATTTTATTTATATAGCGCCAAATCACAACAAAAGTTATCTCAGGGCACTTTACACATCGAGCAGGTCGAGACCGTACTCATTTATTTACAGAGACCCAACAATTCCCCCCATGAGCAAGCACTTGGCGACAGCGGCAAGGAAAAACTCCCCCTTAAGACATTTGTTTTGAATGATCTGATACAGAGACATCAGCTTGGTTGGAGAGTTTGACACTCAGAAACAGACTCAACAGTCCAGCTGTTGCTAGCGAAGTAAAAGGGTGGAGCCAATTAAAATAAAAAAGCCACTTGTGTTTGTCTGTGTAGCAGCAACTGACATCATGAACCTTTATTACAGTTTAACTTATATAATGCAAAACAAATCCTATTTATCTCAATTCCTGAGACAAACACAGGGTGTGATTTCTTCTTCAAAACTAAACATCTTCACCTGCCAGCTGCCTCATTTACAGTATTTCTTAATATGTCTTAAATGGTATTATTAAAAATTAAATCTTCCCTGAATATAATTATTACTGTCTTCATTATCAATCCTGGATGTAAAGAGGAGATTGTACAGATCAAAAAGTAATGTGGTTGCAAATAAATTTCACAAAAGGTGGGATGGAGACATTAGTAGCAAAAATTGTTTAGAATGAAAAATAATTCTAGAACAGCACAAGCACAGCACAATGTTAACTTTACAATGTTAATAATTTCCAGCCTTATTTTCCAATAGGGAATTAGAAAATGTCTGGTAATATATAGTTATTTTACAGAAACCTTCAAATGTTTTTAATGCTTTTGTATTGTGTTATTTATAATATAATTATGAGAGGTAAACCAATAAATCAGCCAGGCCAATATTAGCTTTGATATCTCGGTGAATAAATAACAATACATTTCAGTAAGTAAATATCAGAGATATGTTTTAGGTCATTTAGAAACAGTGTTGTTCACCAGCAAGCACTGACAAGTTGATCTTTACATGTCCCTCTCACCATATATCTTAGGCACAATTCTTTAAAAATCAGATGTATATATCAAAAATGTTGGTTTATATTTTGTGTTTATGGGGGAAAAAGTATTGGCAGATATATCATTATCATTAAAAAAATCTTAAATATTGTTGTCGGTAAACCTTAAAATTCCAGTTTCAGTCAGGCAATAATAATTATAATTCAAAATATTCTTATTGTACCTCATTATGATCCTGTAATAGATCTGCAGTAACTAGTGACTTAATATAGTCATCACTTGAACATTGTCAATGGAATATTCAAAACACACCCATATCAGGAACACCGCATCACAAGTCAATGATATTGAATTCGAGAGTCTCTTCACTAACAGGATATCTCAGTAGCACCTGAGTGACACAGAGACAGTAACACACTAACTGAGACTGGTTTGACACACTCAAACTCCAGGCTTTTGTGTTGGATTATTTTCAAGTGGTCATCTTTATAGTTGAATGCTGAAGCCAATTGAAATGATTTGCAATGTGGTACTACCAATGGCCACTAGCAGCTGACCATCAGACTGCAGAGGTCCTAACTTCAAAACGTCTTAGAAGTTACTTTCACTTATTTTAACCTGTGCAAATGTTGTCAGTCATAAGTACATGTTAAAGGAGAATTATATATTTTATTGCTTGATTGACAGGTATCTTCAGCCTATGAAAATATACTGTGGTGGTACGAGTTTGCTCATCCCACCTCAGCTCCAGCCACTATCTCTCAGTTGGATTTCTAGGCTTCAGTAAGAGCTAAATGAAATCATGACCTCATATAGCACACGTCTGAATAAGTTTGTCTTGCTGGCATTTCTGTCTCTGGTTTGTCTTTTATAACAACGGTGAACTTGTGAACTTTGTAAACTCTGCCAGTAAGTACTGATCTCATTGCTCATATGCCTCCACCTCCCCGCCCTGTCCAGGAGCAAGCTGCTGCACCATGTCCTTGGAGAGCAGAGCTGTTGAAAGCTGCAGGTTTTACTGTGGTATGCAGGCAGCAGGTCTATCCCTGCCAGGCAGACATGGCTTCTCCCTGTCTCCTCTCTTTCAAAACACTCATAATTAGAGTTGGGGAACTTTTTTCAGGATGTACCAGGAACCTTGTAATGCTCTTTCATGTTTTCCTCTGCAATGTCATCAGAGAGTTATATTTTTAACCAAACCTGATTGACCTGATATTGATGCAGTAGGTTAGGGTCAGGTTGTGCTCTTTTCCCCTCTCAATAGCTTGGACATCTGGTCAAAAATATTTTTGTTACAAATCTAATGTCAAAACAAATTGATTTCAAGCCGATGTCAAGCTGGACTAAGTCTACTGACAGCTGCTTATACAGAGTTGTTGTAGTGTCAAGATGTGTTTTGTACCCTCTCTGATTGCCACTACTGTAGCATCATAATTTTTCCCTAAACCAAATCACACAAACAATTCTCACTTAAAGGATCACTACGGATTACAACTTTGTAGATCATCATTACTATAAATTACAATAACGTTGTACACATCAAAGTAATTGCAGAGGTTTGGCAACGCAGTGACATCGCTACAATGAAGTCTGACGGGGCAGAAAACACAAGCAGTCAGTCGATCAGATTTTCATCAAGTTTATAAAGATTGTCTAAACCAGTTTAATTGGAGGCCAAAATGAAACTGACTGCATTTAGAATGTCTCTAATAATCCCTCATTGCACAGGAGCACTGTGCACAAATACAGTGAACAAGTATGTACAGTACAGGACGTCAAAGTTTAAGTAGGTCTGTTGTGATGGATGTTTACAACAGACAGTTTGGGTAATAATTTTACCATTCACCTTTGTTCTCTCTTCTAAATAAGTTTGTCTAATCTGTGGGTTTGTTTACAACCTGATCGTTGTGTTTCTAACTTCATTGGACCCCTTGTTAGCAATGTTGCTGTGTTCCAAGATCTCAGCAATCAGCTTAGTGAGTACGGTCTTAGGGAACTAAAACAACTAAACAACAACTTTTATAGCAAAATTTTGCAGGGAAATAAATAAATTTGAGTGGAATCACTATGATAGGTGGGGATGAAACAAATCTGCATGGAAATTGGAGTTCAACTTGGGTAAACTTTGACACAAAAGTTTGCGCTGCTGACCAGTAGCAAATCATCTTGACAGTGCTGACTTCTGAGGTAATACAAAGCTGGAAAATGGATGAACGAAGTCATCATACTAGCTGTATTGTATCATCTACCTTTATATAAACTTTCTCTGTCGGAGTATAAACTGCTCCAAAACACAGGAGTTGATGGTATAAATATGGCTCATAAATAAACTAAAAATAACTTTTTGTCCGATTAGATACCAAGCTAGATTTCTAACTAGCAGTAGTAGTAGCTTGGAAGAGGTTTGCTATCTAACCCAGCAAGTAGTCAGTACATCACCAATAAACTGCCATAAACTGGTCTTACTGGGCACCATATAGTATTGATGCAAAGGATGACCAACACCATGAAAATAAGACCTAATAAACAGGAGCTAGCCTGTATTAGCTGATTTTCTGGTTTACAGTTCTGTAAGTGGAGAAATAACACCAGAAATGTGTCAAATGTGAGATTTGGGTTCATAAAGAGAATTCCTTTGAAAATGAACATTTCCAGGGAGTTTTCCAGGTCCCTCTTTCCTCTTGCTAATGATAATCAATTCTGCTGAGGGATCTCACATTCATACCAACATGTCTTGCTAAACAGGAAGTGCCTAGAGTCCTCTACACTCTAGGCACTTTCTAGAGTCTTTAATTCTACACTCTGGAACAACACTTTAGTTAGTTAACTAAGAAAATCTGATTTTCAGCCAATAATATCTCTTCACCACTTATTGTGAAGAAAAAGTTCCTACATTTGTTCCCTAGGTACTTATGAGACAGCCTGATAGTGGCAGTGTTTCTCATTCAATCCAGAAGTTCTCCCTCAAGACACAAACCAATGAGTTGGCCTGCTGCTGGCGTTGCCCATCTCTCTCCACTTAGAAATGCTAACATTACAGCAGCTTGCCATTTCCAGCTCAACCCAAAGTCCCATCATAGAAACTCCCACACTGAAACTAGTTGCGAGTGAGGAAAACACCCTCCTGACATTCAGAAACACAGAGGTATCCCTTTAATGACCTGTGTGGCCATTCACCTCTGTGGCGTGGGTCGTGAGAGAACCAGAGATTCCAGGAGGGATTTGAGAGCTGCTCTGTCTAAAGTTTCATAATATATTGTCAGGGTGTGAACATGAGGCCTTGCTGTATTATGCTCACCATTTATGTAATCCCATCTGTAACATAATAGCCTGTACTTAGGCAGGAAAACAAAAGCACAAGGCGGGGGAGAGCTTAAAAACACTGCATTAGATATCGTCACATTTATATGTGGCATTCAGTGCTGTCTGCTGCCTGTCTGAAAGGTATTCCACATAGAGAGGGGGGAGTCATCATAAGATGCTAACTAGAGGGAACCACTGAAATCTAATCATCAACACAAGCAAACACGCCAGGTAATATGATGATGGGCTTCCAGATGGAGAATAAAATATATCAGATCAAGATAATAAGTCTTCTCAAGCCTGTTTTTGAGACATATTAACACATGCACCCCACACACATATTATAAATGGAGAGCAGTTAGATCCTGATGTTGATTTCTCCAGAGAACACACACAGTACAAACTTCATGGGTGATTGAGGAATAGTAAGCCCGTCCAGGAAGTTCATCATGCTGCCAAATTATACAAATCACTGCCCAACAGAGAACCACTGTTACAAGTTCAACAAAATCTTGACAACAACAGATGAGGTTCCTTGAAAATACATTAAGGGTCTGTCTTCTCAGGCTCTCTCACCAAGCTCCACTACTTTGATTCATAGCAAACTGTTCCTATCTTTATACCTAAACTGAGCCAGCTGTGACCTAATACAAGGATGTTCACAACCATTCAGCTACCAAAACATTTTTGAAAATACTGTACATCTTACTATTTGTGGAGCTAATTAGATATCATGAGTGAAGCCCAAATGATAAATTGTCCAATTCTCCATGTTGTATCATAATTTATGTCGACTGATAAATAACAAGAAATTGTAGTACAAAAATACCAAAGATATATTTGAGGCAATCTGGAAACTGTATCTGTTAGGGTAAGGGTTAGGGTTACTGCATACTGTATCTTCACCACAATTCATTAAAAGACAAATTTAAAGGATTCCTCTAGAAATGTTTGTTTATATTATGTTTTATGTCTAAAGAAATGGCTGATACATTATCAGATTTTTAAACTGCCAAAAATCAATATCAGTATCAAACTAAAAAGTCTTGTATCTATTCAGCATTATGAGAAAAAGTAAATTCTTTACAGTTTTTCTTTTCATCAACTTGCAGTTTTCAAATATTACTGTAATTTATTGCAAGACTATTTACCAAAAAAAGGTCACGAACTGCAATTTACTGCAATTTGCAAGTAACTAAAAAACAACTGCAACAAACTAAAAAGCTTTCCGCAGGACATGTGCAAAACAAGACAACAGCAAATGCAATCTAGTCCGTGTACATTTTTATTAAGAGTCAAGTAATAATGGCAGGCATAAACCAATTGATGGCCCTGAAATAAATAATGACAAAATATCTTCAATCACAAATTAAAAATAAAATGTGTTGCTTGCTCTGCTGTATGATTCTGTGCTGCCTGTTTTACCTGATAAAATAAAATAAAAATAACACTATGAGCTTCATATATTGGTCTAAACCTAATAAACCATTTTTTTCTTGGCTATTTTGGTGGAGACTAAGGTTGTCATTCCTTCACAGAGTAACCTTATTGAAACATCAGCCTCAAGCACACGCTCAGTGACAAAAGGTTCCAGTGCGTGAAAGCATGCGTCTGACTCACAGTGAAAGTGGCAGTTATGGCCGTAAGGTCACGTCCTCCTCCGGAAACAGGTGTGTAAAGCCGACACATGACCCAAACACTCTGTGGGCCTCTGAGCCAGGGTCAGGTCAGGGGCCCTAACCCAACTGGCCTCCCTCTGACTCCCAGCACTGAAGGGGCCACAGATCACTTCCACAGCTCTGTACTGTCATTGTAATGCTGTTACAGTGGCTGCCACCTCCACACAGCCTGGGAAATGAGAGACCTTTTAGACTGTTCTGCTCCACTGCAGAGTAATTCCAACCCAGAGCTTTCCTTCTTTCATTTTACACCACTTTAACTCCTTTTCAGCGTTTGAAGTTGTGACAGGTGTGCCAGCTGGCTCACAGTGTTGGCTTGATGATTGATTCTCCATTAATGGTTAAATGCACTGTTAGTAAAAAAGCTTTTTATGCATGGCTGATAAGCTCCACCACTGACGATGTTAAGTAGTCTAATGTTGTTAGTGCACACTGCTGGGATGTGGTGAGGAGGCACTGTAGGCTGTTAATGTCATTGCAGGGCTTTTTCACCAACTGCCCAGAACCATCCCAAAAAACTATTGTAACCGTCCTGAAGTGAATGTAAACCCTCCCAAAATCAAAATGTTGTTTCTTTACTTTATAAAGCAAGACAGAGTTTGCCTGGGGCCCCAAGGGTTTTGAGTGTTTTTACTTTAAAGATTTACTTTAAAGATTAGAGATGCTGCTTTCAGTAACTGTAAACGTTTCCATGGTGAACTGTGCCTTTGCAATACAGTTTCATATTTACAGTGCATTCAGGAAGTATTCAGACCCCTTCACTTTTTTCACATTTTGTTACGTTACAGCCTTATGCTAAAATCACTTAAATAAATGTTTTTCCTCATCAATCTATACTCAATACCCCATAATGACAAAGTGAAAACAGAATTTTAGTACCTATCTACCTGTGGTAGATTCAATTGGTTTGACATGATTTGGAAAGGAACACACCTGTCTATATAAGGTCTCACAGCTGACAATGCATATCAGAACAAAAACCAAGCCATGAGGTTGAAGGAACTGCCTACAGAGCTCAGAGACAGGATTGTGTTGAGGCACAGATCTGGGGAAGGCTACAAAAAATTCTGCTGCATTGGAGGTTCCCGAGAGCATAGTGGCCTCCATAATTCTTAAATAGAAGAAGTTTGGAACAATCAGGACTCTTCGTAGAGCTGGCTGACTGTCCAATCTGAACAATCGGGGGAGAAGGGCCTGTGTAGGGATGGGAGAAATTTCCAGAAGAACAACCATCACTGCAACACTCCACTGATCTGGGTTTTATGGCAGCTTGGTTAGACAGAAGCCTCTCCTCAGTGAAAGACACAGGAAAACCCACTTGGACTTTGCAAAAAAGCACCTAAAGGACTCTCAGACTGTAAGAAACAAGATTCTCTGGTCTGGCTCTGGACACCAAGATTGAACTGTCTGGCCTCAATGCCAAGCATCATGTCTGGAGGAAACCAGGCACCGCTCATCACCTGCCTAATACTATCCCAACGGTGAATCATGGCGGTGGCAGCATCATGCTCTGTGGGTGTTTTTCAGCGGCAGGGACTACGGGACTTGTCAGTGTTGAGGGAAAGCTGAACGGAGCAAAGTACAGAGATATCCTTAATGAGAACCTGGTCCAGAGCACTCAGGACCTCAGACTGGGCCGAAGGATTACCTTCCAACAGGACAATGACCCTAAGCACACAGCCAAGACAATGCAGGAGTGGCTTAGGGACAACTCTGTGAATGTCCCTGAGTGGCCCAGCCAGAGCTCTGACTTGAACCCAATCGAACATCTCTGGAGAGACCTGAAAATGACTGTCCACCGACGGTCCCTATCCAACCTGACAGAGCTTGAGAGCATCTGCAGAAAAGAATGGCAGAAAATCCCCAAATCCAGGTGTGCAAAGCTTGTTGTGTCATACCCAAGAACTGTAACCGAGCTGTAAAGACTGATAACTACACCTTGAGGTGGACGGGCTGTCCGCACCTTTACTTGAAGAGTTTACCAACTTTTGTGTAAACAGTGTCACGGCTCTTGTCAATCAGATGTATTTGTCTTTTTAATATCTGTCTCTTCTTTTTGTGTGTTGCCAAAGGTGCTTCAACTAAGTACTGAGTAAAGGGTCTGAATACTGTGAATGGGATATTTCAGTTATTCCTTTTTAATAAATTTCTAAAATTCTGTTTTTGCTTTGTCATTATGGGGTATTGAGCGGAGACTGATGAAAGAAAAAAAAATGATTGTAGTATAAAGCTGCAAAATAACAAAACGTGAAAAAAGTGAAGGGGTCTGAATGCTTTCTGTATGCACTGTATGTAGCCTCCTATGTACGCTGCCTGCTGCTGTCCCGTTTCTGCTCCTGATAATGCGGTATGGAAAGATTGTAGCATGCTGACTGCACTAATTTCTCCAGCAATCTCTCTTGTATAATTGTAGAAATAATTGTTATTAGTGTCTGTATGTTAGTATTCCCTGTTGTTAGTTTGCTTAGTTGTGCGTCAGTAATTCGCGCCTGACGAAAAATGAAGCTGATCAGCAGTGGACCGCAACTCTGCTCTGCTCTCTGCCACCTTCACATTTTAGAGAATGTAATTAATATTTTCCTCATTAATGATGTATTATTTCATCACCCGGGACCCATCCGCTATTAATCAGAATGTTAATTTTTGTGACCCGACCCGCCCGATCCACAGATTAACCGCAGTGCCTGCGGATATAATGCAATCTGTGCATTACTACTGTCCACATACAAGCTATGTTTGATAAGTGTTTAAGGCTTAGATTATAACAAAAAGACCACAATAATTGAAATTGAATTGAAATTGTATCTAAATCTAAATGTATGTACTCACACACAGCCAAGGTAGCGCTGTTTTGTTTAACCAGCACAACATATTTGCAAGGTCCTGCCAACAAGCTGCTTGTGACTGAGGAGATAGATGGACCGGTACCATGGGAACATTTCAGGTCTCATGCTTAGTAGCCAGCCAGTGATAGATAACCATAGTAACAGTATGAGAAGATATGCTCTGTTGTAGTCAGTGCACAGTTCAGTTTGTCATTTGCTGAGTGATAATTTAAAATTAATAAATAAATTAATAAAATATGATATATAAAATTCCTTTTGTCCTGGAGGCGTCCCGGGAAAGATCTCTGTTCGCCCCAAACACATTGCTACTGTCCCGGCACGACAGGACACTGTTAGTCTCAAGCTCTGTGTCAGTGTCTTATTGGCTTCTCCTTCTTGACTCCTCAAGAAGTTAATTCAGACAAAGAAACAATTCAGAAAATCAGACTTGGCGTACAAACTCTTTCAGTCGACATACAGCTGCAGCATGTTTGTTCAGATGAAGACTGCAGAATATCTACAGAGAGCAGAGACAGCAGCACTCTGGATCACTCACACAACCACTCATGGAGCTTTCATCATCCACAGCCAGACAACACAGGAGCTGTGCATCACCATGTCACACCCTTCAGTCATGCTGTAGCTCAGTGAAGAGCGACCCAGTTACCATGTGTGCTGGACTGTCACTGAACACTGCAGAAAGAAAGAGACCTGCATCTCTCCATGTCAGCATTCATTCTTATTTGCATTTCGGTGATTATATTTCATTATACATTTATATTTAGGACCTGGTCATAAAACCATCATTGTCAGGAAACAACAGCTAATAAACAGCAGGTGTGAGAGCTGATTGCTCAGGTGCATCAGTTAGGCTGATGATGTCACACCTTAAGTGTTTGTAAGATATAACATCAATACAAATAAGTATGCCATTAATACCAAAACCACAAACCACCTTGTTTTCCAAGACATTGAATCAAACATTCAGAACTTAAATTCTACATTTCCGTCTGCTAGAATTGTTTTTGGGGGTGATTTAACACTGTATTTGATGCAAGAATTGACAGATTTCCCCCCAAATATACTACTCAGAATTGTGATCTAGAACTGGTTTGTTCCAAATTGGGATATATGGAGAGTAAAGAACATATACATATAAATGTATACTTAGAGTAATAAAGACTGATCTCTATAATCTCAAATAGATCATTCATTAGTATCAGCTGACTTGGAGAACAAAAGAGAAAATGTTCTGATTGAGCCCTCCATATTGACTGACCACAAAAGAATCACTATTAAGGTTAACATAACTGAAAATAGTATCAAAGTCAATAAAGGCTATTGGAATCATAAAAAAAGAAGGTAATTCTCTCCTATCACATATCAAACAAATAATTTATAAATACTGGAGACATGCCTGTATTACAAATGCATATAGAAATAAATGGGAGTTGATGAAATTTGAAATTAGGAATGTAACTGGATTTTTGGGACACACTTTGCTATGAAAAGAAAAGAAAAGAAAAGAAAAGAAAAGAAAAGAAAAGAAAAGAAAAGAAAAGAAAGAATGTAATGTTATTAAAGGTATCATAAATCTCAATAAAGAAAAGATCTAACTTATCTGGGGTCCCTGATTGATTGATTGATCCTCTTGGTCTGTACATTAATTGTATACATTAAATTCAATAAAAGGGAGAGATGAAAAAAGAACATCAATACATATCTGCAACAATGCCTCTGTCCCTCTGTGGTGTGACTCTACTGTTATATGTCTAAATCTTCTATGTCTAGATCTGCTTCCCATAATGCAACTCAGTAGTGTCTTTTCATCAAACCTTACAAGCCTGGCATTGACCACATCTGACTCAAACTCCAAAGCGCCCAGTTTGTAACGCAGGCTTTCTGTTGTAGCTTCAAATCCAACGCTGAGATCATATCATCAAGGTTATTTTCTCAGACTTTCTTCATGTGTTAAATCTAAAAAATGTTGACATGTAGGTTACATGTGACCTGTAATTAAACAATCCATGCTTACAGTGCTGCAGCTGAGGAGTCAGGTGGGTGTACAGTCACAATGGATGCTGATTGCCTAATGTAATGTCCATATTCTCTGCATTAAAAAAGGGTAATATCTGATTGTTCCAATTGTTATTCCAATGATTTTTGAAGACACCACTAATGATGGAAAATCTGAGGCATTTTCATGCCAAAATAAAATCAAAGCGTTCAGTGTATCAAGGAGATTTCCTTTTCTTGTCACAGTAAATTGGACCATGGGAAACTCAATGAAACTCAAGATAATCCAGTAGAGATAATCCAGTGAATGATCACATCTACGTGTGCAGAATCTAATCAAAATGTTGCATTAGCTTCAGTTCAGACTGAAGGCTTCCCATATATTAGCATACAGCATACAGTAGTACAGACAACCACAAGGCAAACTGATACATCTAGCATCAAGATGTCTAAAAATATCAGTTGGGAAACCACATTTAGTTTACAACAGTACAAACATCAAGATGCTGTGCTGTTGTTGTACATTTAGGTTTCAGGCACTGATTATGTCCACCACTGTCATAATCAGTCCCTTCAGGACTCAAAGTGCAGCTCCACAGTGGGATGACTACAAATTAAAAATTCTTTTCAATTCCTCCTTTATGGAGTCATTTCTACACCAGCACCATAATGAGGCCAGACAAGAGGCTATGATTATTTCTGGTGAAGGTGGAAACCAGTGGAAATGTGTAACACTGAAAACACAGTAAACAAGTAAACAAGTATGACATTGGTTCTGCATTAAAAGGATGCAAAAGGCACCAAAACATTTGAAAGTTTGGGAGGATCTGTCACATTTCTTATCCAGAGTAACTGACCCTCATTCACACATTTGCACTGGGAGCTGGCCAGTATAACCAGTCTACTACCGCCGGTCGAGACTGTCCTCACAACAACAGCATCAGACAAGTTTCAAAGTTCATTCTTGACTGTGGAAACAGTCCATCTTTCCCCAACCCTAACCCCATTAATGCTTGCAGGTATACAGGATGGGTGGTTCTAGAGAGCAGTTACTAATGACTTATTTTGTCATTTATTTTGAAGGATGTGTTGCAGAAGTTGAATATACTTCTGTTATTTTTTCCCCTGAATTGAGTCTATAATTTAAGGTAGTCTGCTTCTTGCAGTGCCAGCAAGCTCAATAAGTTAGTTTAAAGGACCAGTGTGTAGGATTCTTGTGGCATCTAGCAGTGAGGTTGCAGATTGCAACCAACTGAATATCGCTCCCCTCACCCTCCCCTTCCAAGCGTGTAAGAGAACCTACGGTGGCTGCGAAACCCGCGAAAAACGCAAAAGGCCCTCTGTAGAGCCAGTGTTTGTTTTGTCTGTTCTAGCCTACTGTAGAAACATGATGGTGCAACATGGCAAGCTCTGTGAAGGAGACTCACTCCCTATGTAGATATAAAGGGCTCATTCTAAGGTAACCAAAACATAACGATTCTTATTTTCAGGTGATTATACACTAATTAAAACATACTTATGAATATTATATTCCATTTCAGTCTTTTCTGCTAGATGCCACACTGGACCTTTAAGGCATTAGATTAGAGATGGATTGGGTTTGGTTTAAAAAGAAGCTTGTATGTATGCATACTATACACAATCAGTATGTAGTATGAATTGGGGACACAGCTACCTTCTGAGAAAACAAAGTTATACCTACTGTTGATATTTGAGGAAATTTATTTCTATAGACTGAGAATTGATTTTTAAACTTGGTTCTCAACTGGATTGTTTTCATGAAAAACTGTAATTAATAGTAAAATTACCACACATTCTTCCAGTTTCAGCATATTTTTATGAATTGCGAAGTTGTTAAGGATCTTTTTAAAAATTAACAGATCTCACAATTGCTGGGGTTGGTTGGTTGAAATTCATAAAGAGACTGATAAGTTCTAAAACTCTAATTACTGTTCTATTACGGACCTAATTGTTTTTATTAACTTCTAAAAATGTGAATGAATAATTCTTATAAGTGCTTGTTTTGACGGTAAAAGTCATTTAAATATCACTAATTACATCTGGAAGTTACAGATTCATTACATTTTCAAAGTAACCTTCCCAAAGATGCTGATGGTGAAAAAGATGCTGTCTCATTTTTCACTGCTTGAGTCATGGTGCAACAGTCCCTGCAGGTCAAAGGCTCAGCTTCATAAACTTGCTGCGTGTGTGGCAGCAGTGCAGCTATCATTCATCTTTCATAATGTGTCATTTATCACTGCTAATCCAGCTCAGCTCTCTTCCTCTGTTTCAGTCTCCCTCTCTATGTGCTCTGAACATCAGGGTGTTCTCTGGCCTTCGGAGGCTTTTAGGTGCTTAAATGGCCAAAGGGATGGATGACTTCCATGTAGGAGATGGAGAGTGCTAGAAAAAGAAAATGTACTATGAAGAAACTAATTAGCAGGTCCCAGGGCCACAGGGTGGTTGGTGAAGTCATCCTGGGTTCAATCCCCCATGAGGCAATATTTGGCAAAGTATCCTTGAGCAAAATACTTAACCTCTGCCTGCTCCAGAGACACAACAAGACCTGGCTCACCCTGCATTCCAAACAGGGAATTACCAAAAGAACAGTCACCCCTCTTGCAAGTAATAAAATCCTGAAAAATGCAAAGACATGGAACAAAATATTTAGCTAGAGAGCTGAAGACACCAGAAAATAATAGACTGAGGTTACACACTCAATTTGAACCATTATACAACCATTATACTGCAGTAACAGTGACACACAAAGTAAGAGAGTGGCTAGTGAAGAAGAAGATGCCCACGTTCCTGTTTTTCTGCTGAAATGGTAATGCTAGACAAGTGTTGGCTAACACATTAGCTGTCATAACTTGTAAGTAAGCTTGTTGCTGTGAGACTGCTCTGGAATAATTCTGCAAATAGTTTGGGCATAGTGATCTGGAAACCTTTGTCCTTGTAAATTTACAGGAGAAAAAAACAATTCACAAAAGAAATATATTTACTTTGTAATATAACGGAATCAGAATGACTGACACAGCTAGAAAGGTTAGTCATATTTGGTTGAATGTGAATAAACAGTATGTGTCTTCTGGAAAAGAAGTCTGTCAATCAGCACTCTTATGTATGGGATTTCTAAGCAGCATGAGGCATCATACAGCGTCTCCAAAAAGTCTGTATCATTTGAGTCTGAGGCCAAACTGCAGGAGCATCTGTCAGTCCAATACAAATAGATTTAAAAAAGCCATGAACAATATAAGCCAAACACAAACTGACTGGACAAAGAGGGAGCAGCATTCATAAGCTAACCACTGAGGATATGTATTAGTTTATTATCCACACTGGATCACAATTGGTCATATTGTATATGTATGTATATAATACTCTAAACTGTTAGTTCTTTAAACATCCTCTAGTGTTTAAATCAGTGGTTCCAAACATGACTCTCACACACTAAATTACATTTACTTTTTTTAATTTTTCTTAACTCTCATTACCGAGCTAGTTTTAATAGTTTAATAATCAGACTGAATGTCCATTTTGTTGGACTTCATTCTTCAACCACTGAGTAGCAAGTGATGTGCCTGTCCTATTAACTTCATCTTCTGCTTAGGAAGTTGTGTCAGTGATTAGGAGCAGCTACTGTTTATCATGTCGATCAATAATATGTGGTTAGCTTGGTGTCTGCTGCTTTACCACACCTCTCCATGTGTACCAGTGGAGATGAGAGTGGTAAATTTCGCTCAATGGCCTGCCACATGTGTGTATACCACAATTATAACAACATATACTCATAAATAATACAATTTTATAGAGATTACATTCTCAATGGGAGGGAACATCGCATCTGGTTAATTTGATGACTGTTGCCCATGATTACTTTATAAAGTCTGTAAACACAGAAATCTGGGACAGCTTGTGTTTAATGTGCTGAGTCATCCACTGGTTATCTGTTATCTAACCCATTAGTGCCAAAATATGACAAGAAAATTCTGTTTACTCCTCACAAGTCCAGATTTTTCTCTGAGCAGGCAGTCATTTCCCTGGGGTTAGTGATTTGAAGTAGAGAAATAACTATAGCTCATGGCTTTATTTGACCACTGTGCAGCATAGAGATACTCAGCTCTGAGAGGCCCACAGGAGCCTCCCAATGCAGCTGCTAATTCCTTCTGTGCATCAAAGTTACAGCACTCTTTAATGCTGTGCCTGATCTTACATCTTTGTTTCTGCACACACACACAAAACCAGCCAAAGCTATTAAGTGCACATCACTATTGGGTGGATAAAGTTCTAAGTATACAACTGTGCACAACAATATGCTGTCTTCACCTGTGCTTTAGATACCTGTTTGTTCAAGAAACAAATACTGTAATCCCTTTTAATTTCCCAAAAATGCAGTAACATATTAAGTAATGCAGTTAATGCATTACATAAAAAATAGCAAGTAAATTGGTAATAATCTTTCATTGCACAGGAAAAGTGTAAGTTCAGTAGGTCAATGCTGAACCAGGAAGTGGGTCAGTAAATTGTGATGGATGTTTACAACTAGGGCTGCCACCTAAAAGTCGCTGAGTCGGTGCACCAATCGAGAAGCCCCTGAGTCGACTCGTATTTTTTGTCAGTCAAATCATTGACAACAGCAGGGCGCAGGGGGTGGCTTCTGGAGTTCCAGCCCTGAATGTTTTCTCAAAAGCCCTGAATCTTTTAGGTTTTTAAAATAACTTCAACTTTGTGTCAAGTTCTATTACTGGGGAAATATTGCCATCTATAGGTCTGCCCTGACAATGTCTTGGGGGGTTGTTGTCTTGTGTGTGTTGTGTTTCAATCAGTCGTGTCATCTCAGTGAGCAAGCTTGCCAGCTAGCTAACTAGTGGAATTGTGTCCTCCGCAGCTACTGTCGGACACATCCGGTCTGACTGACACACTTTGTGGTCTTTTCGCAGGGATTCATTTTAGCGATTGCCACCAAAGTGTAAGTGGAATTAATTTATACATATCTAAGAATCTACATGTCAAATTACACATGAATGACTCATGCATTTTACACTGTAGTTGAGCTGGAGGAGGGCAGAAAAGTGGGCTGTCTAGAAAAAAAGTTGTCGCTGCGGGAAAGACTTCAACAAAGAATCACGTCTCAAATGCAGTTATTTTTCTGATGACTTTATTAACCCTAAAATATTTTAACACAAGTTTTTAAAACATTGTTTTAATTGTTCTAAAGTTTGTCTAGACCACAGATATTTATGCACCATGATTTAAAATGAAAATGACTTGTGTGTTTAGGAGAGTACATGTCTGTGTGCTTGTGTTGAAGCTAGCCAGCTCTTGTGATTGGAAAGGTTGATTATATAGATAAACCTTCAATGTTTTTGGATACAGTTGACCACATGTAAAACCAAAATTGCATTGCATTGCATTGACATTTGACTGAGCTCTTGTATGGTTTATGTTTTTGACTTTAAAGTTAGAGAAAGGAGACAGAAGGAAAGGCAAAAGAAGACAGAGGAGACAAGGACTTTGGACATAAGGAAGTTTTTCATGAGGTTTTTCATGGTTCAGCAGCATCAGCATCAGCCAGTGAACCGCGGACAGATGCTTCCGGTTTGTGAATCCGCAGCTGTAACACTTAGGCTAGTCGCAGTGAGTTGGTGAGGTGATTAGCCCAAATATGGATTGCTGGCATGCTAGCTAATGTTAGCTGAGTCATTCTAAGAAAACTGTTAAGTTTCGGTCCCCAACAGGGAAAAACGAGGCAGTATAAAACTGTCAATATTGTTTTCAATAGGTGAAGACACTAATTCAAGTGTACTTATTAGCATGAAGTAAAATAAAATGAAATAGTAAAATTTGAATTTTTATATTTTTAACTGTTTTCTGTTAAACTATAGTCATTTTCTCATGTCCATTCACAAACATATTTTTTTCATTTAGCTGCATGCTAAGTGTTGTGTTAGCTATGACCACAAAGAGAATTTCGGCCATATTACTTTGAATTTTCCCACCCTGTCACAGGCTTTAGTGTGAAAGCTTGTGAATAAAAATAGTGCCTGAGCTTGCACAATATGTTTTATTGCAGGTCTAACATATTATTTATGCTATGAAATACAAAATTCTACATTTGGTTAAGATAAAAAAAGTCCAATCTGAACAGTTTCCATGGAATGATCCAGCTGCAGGCCATCTGAGGAGAGAGCTCACCCATCGGTTTTCAGGTGTGGGAGAAGAGCTTATGTCACACACACATTCAAGCCTGCAACCTAACCACAGAGACCTTTCTTTCTAAAGAAGCCCTCAAAAGCCTTGCTACCCATTATAGGATTCAACTGAAGCCAGAAGAACTCCTGTTGGCTAAACATTTCATCAAGAGAAGAATGGAGAAAGAGACAGTCCCTGACAAAGCTACTGTGTTCCAAATGTTTGATGAAGACATTGAAGGCTGTCTTCCAAGTGGCTCTGATGATTCCTTCAGTGCCTTGCACCGTCTTCACACATGGTTAGAGAGCACGACGGCCCAGACAAGCTCTACGACCTGGCCATCATGTCAATTGAGGACATCCAGAGGACAATCTGGATGACATAAACTCTGACAACATTATTGACAGATTTGCTCAATTGAAACCACATCGGTACAGCCTTATGTTGCTGCCACAAAAATACAAAAGGAGAAAAAACTCCCTGATCCAGACAACAATAGGCGGGCAAAGACGAGGGGCCAGGAGGAGAGGAGTGGAGAATTGGTGAGAAGAGGACAGAAGTGGAAGTCTGGATTGGAGGAGTGAGGAAGAGAGAAGAAAGGGAAAAGAGGAAACTTGGTGGAGAACGTAGGCGAAGAGGAAGAGAGACAAGAGATGAAAATGTGTTGAGAAGAAAAGAGTGAAGAACAGAGGAGTAAAGGAGAGCAGAGATGCAAGGAATAGATGTAAGAGAATAAGATATGCATTTAATCTTTTTTGCATCTTAAGTTTATGATCAGAAAATCTTAATACTTTTTTTGTTTTATATTTTCTTCTTTCAGTGGAGGACATTTCCAGGGATCAATGAGTGGAGCTGAGAGAGTGAGTGAGAAGTTAAAGATCTCCTCAAGACATGTTTTAAGATGTACATAAAATATAACCTGACGCGCCAGATGGTTTGTTACACAGAACCATCTGAGAAGTCGTCCATGGAAACTGTTTGGAAAAGGGTAGGCACTTTCAAAAAACACTTGGCAGGTGATTGGATGAACCATCTGTCTATCACTGTCTTACCTTGCAAGGCAGCTGGATTCACGATGCTGCATAACTTGGAGCCTGACAAGATTAATTCTCATGTGATAAGTAAGGTAATATAAAATACTCTACTTTGAATAATAACTTGTGTCTGATATTTTTTCCCACAAAAATCTTATTAAAATCCTTGAAATGACATCTACTCCTCCCCCCTCATTAAAATTCCTGAATCTACAAATATGTAAATATTGTTCATTTCAGAAGTTGAACTGTTGGACACAAAATGTCTCCTACTTCACTGTAAAGTTCATTCTCAGTTTGTGCACTGGATGTGTCAAGTTTCCACATCACACTAGTGTAAATTTAATACTGTACCAGGACTGGCTTCCAAACTATTTGTGATGTCACAAATTTTGCTCGTAGATTTCCAATGAGCACAGAGAAACTTTCCACTTTCAGCAGACGAATGTGAAAACAGCCTTTCAGTGTCAAACTCTGCACATACATACATCATTCTGCACAGTGAAGCTCCAATATTCAACTGTGGGAACAAGAGGAAAAACATATTTTTGAGTGGAGGGGGACCTTAAAGAAGAAAAGAGGGGAAAATGAGAACAGAGTGACAGGAGTAGATCAAGTAAAGATAATAATATATGCTCATGTTGTTTATCCTACTATGCTATTCCCTAAAGAAATCTAATATAATTTAAGTAAATGTTCTTCTGTTGGCCTAATATTCAATTCAGAGTATTAAAGATTTACTTGGCATTGTTGGGAATCCTTGATGTGCAGTTAGAGCAGCCAGATTATTATGGGATGGATTCAAATGTAGCAGATTTGTCAGTTAAACATTCATTCTGTGAACTCTACTCCAGCATAGTGTAACAAAAATAGGTTTCAAGGTTAGTAATGCTATTTACACCAAATTCTTACCCTTACTATGTTATGTAACTTAAAAATATAACATCAGACAATTTTTGCCTCTTTTTAGGTGGCAGGAGTGAAAATTAGTCATCCTCAACATTTATGTTATGGTTTCAGAATGATGAAGACAGTTGGAGAACAATTAGATACAACATAGGATCTAGGCTCTACAGGATGATTTTTTTCCTGGGCAACTACCATGTCTTTCTCAAATGATGTACAGATTTTTAGGCATTCTATTATGTCAAATGGCTTGAAAAATAGTGCATATAGCTGCCATAAGTGGGAAAAAAATGTCCATGGGGGAGCATGCCCCCAGGGACACCCCTAGATTTGGGCTAAGCTCCAAATGTTTACAACGTCTGGCTCCGCCCCTGGATCCAGGGCGACTGAATTTCCTGCTCCTACCTCTCAGCTCTGCTGTTAAATGCAGCAAAGTCTGTTCAACTCCTGTTAAAACAGATGTGTACCTGTGTCTCTACCGTCTCCTCCTCTACCGTCCAGTTCAATCAACTCTTCAGCTGACACCACTGTCAGCAGCCAATCTGTAGAGACGTTCCATGCTATAACTGAACTAATACCAGGACACACACTTTTTATTTCTCTGTGTGGAAATCTGATGTTTTCACATCACAAATGATGAACAACAGCATTAAAACAGGAAAACCATGAGACATTTAGGCTGTTATATCAGTCTAGTGTGGGGCGGCTGCTCTGCAGGCACATTTGATTGTACTGTAACTGCAGTAACTGGGCGGAGACATGAATAATATTTCTCAGTGGAAGCTGTATTGAAGAAAGAGACAAAAAGTAATGTTGTTTAGTATGTAGGCTAATAATCTGATTCTTTTTTTAAATGACCACAATTACAAAAAGCTGAGGGTCTGATTCTTTTGATGTTCAGGGCATGTTTATATTTATATAACTTTTCATAGAGCTACCATTGCATGAAAGGTTCTACATGGTAAATGGACTGTACTTGTATAGCGCCTTTCTAGTCATCCGACTACTCAAAGTGCTTTTAACACTACGAGTCAATTCACCCATTCACACGCATTCATACGCTGAATGGGTACAGGGGCTACCATACAAGGTCCCAACCTGCCCATCAGAGGAAAGCTAACCAGTCGCACATATTCATACACTGATGGCACAGCCATCAGGAGCAATTTGGGGTTCAGTATCTTGCCCAAGGATACTTCGACATGCAGACTGTGTCTGTGTCGAACCGCCAATCTTCCGATTAGTAGATGACCCGCTCTACCTCCTGAGCCACAGCTGCCTACATACAGGTAGGATCTGGGGTAAAAAGTAAAAAACAAACAAACTCTAAACTACTTTAAAGTACAAAACAATTGAATCTGATATTTCATAGTGATGGAAACCCCTAAATGTCTGCAGTCTATTTTTTTATCATAAGGCTGGTGTTATTCTATACTTTTCTTATTCTCAACAAATCCTATGAACAGACTAAAACCAACAATGTGTTAGTCCATCTCATAATACTGCCTGTGTTCTCTGTCTGTGGCTCTCAGCACCAAGCCAGTTAGTTCGACTGAAGACATAAATCTTTAAAAACAACTCATAAATATGTTGTTTCACTTTTTAAAAAAAGTAATTTCCTAAGTTCAGTAATTTCCACTGTCGTTTTTTAAAAAAAAAAATTTTTATCAAATTTTACTTAAACAGGAAGAAATAGTGCATTTGTTGGGGACTATTTTCAGGGAAATGTTGTTCCAAGTGCACTTTTGCTCCAAATCTTTTTTTGTCAAAAATTTAATATATTTCAAATCAGAAACATAATCTTTTCTTTGTGTGACCAATAATTTTACACACCAACCCAATTTTCCTAAAAATGGAGTGACAACAGCTTTCTCATTGTTGTAAAGATTTATATAACATTTAAAGTGTCAGAATCCGCACTAGGCTGCACCTATATCAAGATGAGTGATGAGTCATTCATAAAAATGGTGAAGAGAAGCTGTTATTAAAAGCTGTGACTTCACAGGGTAAAGATTTTGTAAATGGGTATTTACAGTCAGTGTCCCCGTCACACAAACAAATATGCATTCTCACAGAACACAGAAAACCTTTATCACTCTTGTATCCACACTCCCCACCTTCACTGTCAAAGTGCCCTTGGGTAGGGAATCTCAGAGGAAAACATACATAAAAACATTCAGGTCACCTTGCAGAGATTGGTTATTGCTGACACAGAGCGAGCAGCAGAAGACAGGAAAACTGGGGAAGAAATCTAGCACTTTAAAAGACACTGATGTTGATTCAGTACCACTCAGGGCCATAACAATTGCACTGGGCATGTTTGGAGTGATGTGCCTTTGCTCCTCTTGAGTGTCACAGTCAACCAAAAGAGAAAAGTATATGATGTTTTCTGAGGATAGTCATACAACTCCCACATGTGAGAAGTACCTCTAATCTTGTCTGCATTGTACTGGCTTCAGCTCGTGCTGTCTTCACCAGCTCCCTCCCTTCATCCCCTTAAGCTCTCTCTGTCAGTTCACTTCATGACCAGTGCTGCACTCTCATTACCCAGAGTCCTACTGTCGACTCTTCTGCATCTTCATCATGTTCCTCCCTCCCTCTCTCTCTCATCTCTCATTTCTGCCCACTCTGTTATTGCTTTTGCTGTTTTGTATTTCCATTCTCTCTCTCTCTCTCTCTCTCTCTCACACACACACACACACACACACACATGCATGCACACATACATGCACACACGTACGCATGTGCGTGCACACACACACACACACACGCACACTCAAAAACACACACACAAGGAGGCCCTGAGCAGAGCATCACAGAGGAGTTTTGTTTCAAAACAGACAAACACACCATTTGAAATGGTGACACAAAATAGTGACTGGAATACAAATAGGTGTCATTATTAAATACACTGAAAAAGATCTTCAGTTCTAACAATTAGGGGGACAAAACCATCTGTACTTGCAAAAGACTGAGAAGGATATAAAGCCTCGTGAAACACTTCAGTATAAGATGTATACAGATTCATGAAACCAGCCCATCTCTTAGGCTACACCCAGTGTCAGTGTGTTCTGAAATGTGACTTCTGACGGAAAAACTTTTAGCTTGAAGCAGCTGTATAATGGCTCTTAAATCTCAGATCCTCTCAGGGTATGTAAGTTATATAAGGGTGGTAAAGCCTTTGAAACAGCTTTTATACTATCATGGAACACAATCTTTTCATTAAAACAAATGAAATTCTTTTAGTGGTAGCAGCAAAGAGTAACCCCCATGACTGTATACTGTATTGAACGCTGTCACCTTACAGCCACCTTACAGCCACCTGTCCCTCATGAAGAGCCATTTGAGTAGTCTGTTGTAGTCTGTTGTTTGAGTAGTAGACTGTTGTTGCACAGAAATAAAAAGTGCTGTGGAAATTGTCCTGAATTTACAAAGACCACAAGATAAACATGGAGGAGGAGTAAATTAAGGGCACTATTTGAGAATTCATGGTAGTGACAATTTAGCTATTTTTTGAGCAGTAGTGGGGTTAAAAATGCAACGTTTATCCTAAGGGTGGTGTGACAGAAAAGACCATTAGAGTTATTACAATTAAAAGGGTTCATCTCCGCAGAGCATTAATGTGCTGAGCAAATTGCATATCCATCTGCTTTTCAGATTGTATCTTGTGGTCCAATGTGACAGTTTGCTAGAGGAAAGCTTGTGTCGTGTCCAGAAGGATTCATCCTCAGAAGTTATTTTCCTACATTTATCTGCACATTAGGAGGCACCAAAAACATTATTATTCATCCTCTCTCCATGAAAAATCCACTGCAAATTTCATGGAAACGTATAAGCTACTTTTCATGGACCCATGTGTTGGTCAGAGGGAAAATGTGGCGTAATAGTAGCATTATAGTGAAGCAGATTCCTCTATTAAGACATCTAACACACTGCCGGACTACTATTCAATTTAATAAAAGACCAATACTGTCACCAAAGTGATATGTCTATCCCTGAAATCTTGATACATGAAATATCTGTCGACCAATGTAATCTAATGTAAGGAGATTCCTTCTTTGGTTGCTCCTAATAAGTGTAAATCTGTAATGAAACCTGGGTTACAAACCTTGTACCTGGTTTTCTGTGAGAAGCTCCATTGTCTGGTGATGATCCCTGATAGGCATATGCAGAACAACGGAAATCTGATATGTCTGAAATTGCTTTGCAGAGAATCAAAACTATCAGCAACACTCATCAAAAGCGCATATGGGTTGAACCTTAACATGTACACATGTACATTAACACACAGCTTCTTCTGTTTTTGGCTGGACCACAACAGCGGGGCCAGCCCTATAAACGCAAATCTCTGTCCCTGAAAGAGTGATGAAGTTACACCATTGGTCAGCCAAGTATCCCAGAAGCTAAAAGCTTTTGTAATATTCACTGTATGACTGTTAATATGTCACTTTATTAAGTTTTAATATTTTTTCAGGTGAGAAAGTAACTATTTAGATTCCCATTATGTTGCCAGTTTATCCAAATAACACCTATTTGGAAATTTGCTCTGACATTTTCAGAGATGTGAGGAGCCACTGGCCGGGTGAGACCAGCCAGTTATCTCAGCTGCTAGCAGCCCGACTCCTGGGATGATCAACTGGTCAACATGTCGTCATCCCAGGGAGAAAATGATCCGATGAACTGATCTGTGCAGCTCTTTGGTGATTTACCACTGGCTCTAATGTCTCAGTGGCATTTTGACATATGATGTAATTCCTTTTGGAAGATAAATGTTAGCCTCACAGATGAAATCTAACAATTGCAACTGCCACATTAGTTTGTCTGAATGTAAAGGGAAGCTTCATGTTTTTACTGGACAGAATAACAGTGCTGCATCTGGGGCTCTATATGTACAGATATCACCATATTTCAATAAATATAAATGTATTAAAATGAACAAATCAATCTATATATTAAATTTTGTTTTATTTTATTAAGCTACATAACAGTTTGGATATTTATTATAGCTACATTACAGACTGAATAAGATAATTTACTGCATTTCTCTGTCAATGAGATTTTTTTTTTTGTCAGAAAAATGTGTTAGTGGAGCTTTGAGTTGAGATTATTTTGTCACAGTACAGTCTGGTCGGTGTGTTGAAGCAGAGCTGCTGCTGTCAGCAAGTACGCTGCTGCTCCAATTGCAGAATGATCGTACTGCCTCCTCAGAAGTTTGTACTCCTGAATTAAACTTGCCAAGTCCGAACTAGAAAGTATGCAAGTCCGAACTTGGTGTACTTGGTATTGAGAAAGGCCCTATGTCAAACTGGCTTCAGTCAAAGCCTGGTGCACTTCCTGGGGGTTTGGTCGCTATATGTCACCATTTCCTGTATCCGTCATTTCAAAATAAAACCCTCTAGCGTTTCATACACGGTCCAGCCATATACGAGGTTTTGACCTAGTCTTTTTTATAATGTTGTGCATTAAATATTATTCTGTTAACAGAAATTATCAGTCTGGCCCCTCTCTCTCTTTTAACAAGACCCTGAGTGGGTTTAGATAGAAAAATGCCTGTTTGTTTGGTGCAAGAGGCTCTAAAGCCTCAGGCTGTGTTTACTGTTGACAGTATCTACATGGCAGAATAAGTATAATGGGTTCCTGAGTGATTTGGAAAAGGCTGCCAGAGAGACAGTCTTTTTTGTGTGTGTGGTTGTTTGTCTATCAATTAGAGTGTCGATTAAATAAATGTGTTTGGGCTCCATCTTGCCACTGGCAAAGAACAGAGCTGTCGAGAGACACACCTACAGGAGGTTCCCAGCCAAAATCACTTTCAACACATTGCTGCTCAATAATCACCATCACACAGAGACACTGGGCTCTATCTGAAACTCAGACATCTAACAGCCAAACCACATACTGACATTTTGTTCCATCCTCCACTGAGGGAGTTTAGCTCAATGCTGTACAATCCCAGGTAACACATTAAATCAACTGTTTATTGAAATCATACCGAAAAGCACAAAAAGTAATGGTCAGACAAATCATTGAGTAATAATAAGATATAACCCCAGACTGAAATGCAAACAAAATAAAACAATAGCAAAATGTGTACAGTAAGTCAATGTGAACTGTCCTCCAGAGAAGAATGACAGTGTCTGTTTTTTTTTGTTGTTGTTGTTGTTTTTTCAACCACTGACTTTTACCTTTAACTGACAAAGCCCTCTAGTCGCCATGTGAAATATGACTCTGTCTGCAGGGCTGTTTTTAGGCATAGGCGAGCTCGGTGGTGGCCTAGTGCGCCACCTGCAGGACAGACGCCAAAGAGGATGAAGAAATATTTTGTAATTAGGAATTGAAATTGAAATTAATAACAAAATATTTCTTCATCCTCTTTGGCTACTTTTAAAAGTCTGTCTCTACTATCCAGTATGCACATTACATTGTGTGCACTGACTAGAGGCTATTAGTACAGGCAGACTGTAGAGACACTCTATTGGGGGCTGACACTTGTCAGATCATTAATCTGCTGGCTGCCACTTATTTTGCGACCCTGCAGTTCTTCTACTCACAGCACTGTGTAAGAATCATGTATGAATAAGCAGGTTACATATGTTACACATGTAACATGTAACCATCATAATGTAGTGGACTGGGTGAAATGTTATTGTTATGTTACAAGAATCACTGTGTTCAGAGATATTAGTTAAGATAAAGGGACTGTGTAATTGAAGTGTCATTGTGACATAACGTACCTGTGACTGGTCAAGACCTTAAGAATGTTATTGTTCCTCCCACTAGTCTGGGGAGCAGGAGTTAGTCTATATGCAGGAGGCTAAGCGAGAGACTCGGTCAGTAGTTTCAGTTAGAGTAATTACAGCATATGTCAGTGAGCAGCAGTGACCAATGTAGCAGAGCATCACTTGTATCTTGAAGTGATATTTTGCAGGTCACTCTGTAATTTCAGCCTTTCTCAAACCTGCTGTTGCAGATCTGCATTGAGACTTAGTATAATAACCTCATCACTGTGATCAGACTACACATCTGGAGTCAATTAGTCTCCAAAACCAGTATTGTTGTAGAGGAAGTGAAAGCTGCCACTGACATAGCTACACCAACATGTTCCACTCAGTCCACCAGCCACCTCCTCCACTCTGAGCACTTTGTATGTCTGGAACAGAGCTGGCAACACAAATGAAGCAACACCTGTCTTATAAGTGAAGTTGAGACATTTACTAAGGTAACATCAGTGCTTCCAAAGCTGCCACTTTCTTCAGACCTACTGCGACAGCACAGTCTCAGCTGTGAACAGCAGAGGCCATGAATGATGCAGAGAGCAGCGTGAGTGATGCAGCCCATCATTCACTGTCACCACCAGACCGATGAGGGATTTTTTCTCCTGAGGAACATTACGTTTATTTTTAACACATGAAGTGGACGGTGTAAAAGATGGTATTAATTAACCAAAATGCTAGAACTAAATGATCAAATACAACAGGGCCATTAACAAGTACAAAAAGAAGCTTGTGTTCTTAATGTAGTAATTATTAGGTGTAATATGCATTTCACACTTTGTGACACAGAGCTATCTTTGGAAAGTTGCAAACCTCTGAAGTTCTCACCAGCACTCTCCAGCACCAGTTATCAAATCAAAACAATCATGTGCTGTGATTCAGTGCAACACTGTTCCACTCTAACTGCACTGAGTTGACCTAAATGGCTCAAATAAACAGACAGGCACATTGGAGTCAGTCTAGAAAAGAAAAGCTAGCAACTATGGAGCCACAGGAACTAAACTCAGGGACTAAACTACAAACAAAGGGGCAAATTCACAAAGAATGGATTGCGGCTGCTGATAGCACCATGAATTGCGTATAATTTGCAACTGCTATCTGCCCCGTTTTAAGGTCCCATTCACAAAAGATATTGCACTAATGATATGACGGCGCAAACATGCCCGTAAAGTTTTGCAGCTGAGTGTAATTTGCCCTTTTTGTGTCTGATTTAGTGAGCGGAGCGGTTTCCAGTGTTTCAGGCTTTTCTTCATATTTTAGCGCACAGATTGGTCCATAATGAAAACTGCAGAGAGCACGAAACCCCAAATTGCGTGTCTTTAATTAGCAGAGGTGCGCACACACAGAGCTCTCCACAATCACAAACCAACTTTCACACCTAGTATTTTGCATCTATAACATAATCTACTGAAATGTCAAAATACAGCTATTCATGTGACTCAGACAGGTCTGGAACATGTAAGATTAATGTCTCAGTCTAACAATAATGTCATTCAGGTGAATGTATCTGAAATTTTGCAGAAACATCAGTACTGATGTTCTGTTTGTTGCCCATAGCTGGCTGTGTGTCACAGCTGGCTGCAGCATCACACAGCAGCTGAAACGATAAGTGCGTCTCCAAACTGAGAAAGAGGCTGTGCACATTTTATTTTTAAGTAGCTGAAAGTCCTAGATAAGCCTACCACCCCATACCCACTTGAATTACATGGTTTCTTTTTGTCTCATTTGCACAGGATTGCGCGGCTTTTGTGAATTCACCCCTAAGTCTTTTAATTTGCACTTTTCCGCATGTCTGTTAGCTTTTCCATAGCATCTGAAGAACCATGAAGATTAGAAAAAATTGTCAGTGACGTCCAGTCCTGCAAACACTACCTTCCTGGGCCATCATATAGTACTACCCCCAAAGCAGGGACCTTTTTGGCACCAGGAACTATGGCCAAGGAACAAAATTGACCCAAGTGGAAATACAAGTTTCTCAAGTGCTCAAGTGAAAACATAAGTAAGGTTCGAGATCCTGAAATGGATCCTGGGCCCCTGGAAAAGTTCCTGTGGTGGAAACAGGTTACAGTTCTTACTGCAGCTTACCAGCACCAGTTATCAAATCATAGACATTTAAGGTATGGTGACTCTAACTTGACTGAGTTGACCTAAATTGCATAAACTTAATACAAACAGGCATGTGGGAATTAGTCTAGAGGAGTGGCTAATGTGTTGTCTGAACACATGAGGACCAGCTCTAATGTAAGGGCAACATGAGGTCACATGAACATGGGAACCCTTTCAGTTATCAGAGAGTCAAAGAGCTAAGAGAAGGCATGAGTAGGAGGACACATGGCATGCCATGTGGCAGTCAAGTCTTACCCTCTAAGACAGTGAGCTTGGCGCTGGTGTTGATCTCTCCCACACTGTTGGTGGCTGTGCATTCGTAGATAGCTTCATCGCGGTGGGTCCTCAAAGGCTGGATACGCAGCACCGAGCCCGAACCGTCATCAAACTCAATCACCTAGCCAGACAACAGCAGAGGAGGAATTAAGAGACGTTTTCATTCAAATTCATATTCTGACTATTAGGACATAAAGTTTTCAAGAACCGAATACAATGTCGGGCTGTGAGACTGCTTTAAAGATAGACAATATTTTTAAAGGAATGGATTGACATTTTAGGAAATTCTTTACAAGAGTGAGATGAGAGGGGGGTGGCTTGGGGGGCACCTCTAAGGCTCACTCATCTCTTGATACATATTGTATATTATGTGTTCATGTTCATCTTAGTTTGATGAATGTCAGGTTTTCATAGTACTAGCAGAGTTCTGCTGGGGTCCTGCAGGCAGAACAGTTGGTGGTCAAAGGTCAATCATGCTGCAGCGCTCATGTTGGAGTTACACATATCAAATTGCATTGAGAATAAAGTTTGTTGGCTGAATCGTGTTGCAAGCAATTTAGAAGATGTATGCTTTTATTTTATGGAAAAACCTAAGAGAACAAAAGATTTGCTCTGCCACATTGATTGACAAGTGAAAAAACATCATACAATTTAAAAGCTTTTCAACAGTACACTTCACAGTGTATGCCATGCACTGTTAGATATCATAAGACATTATTAATTTATCATCAATGTGCAGTGCACCTTTCTATCGCTATATTGACATCTGGCATGCATTATTCTAAATATAAATATATATGAATCTGGTTTGAGGTGTGAGACTGACATTACAAAATACGAAATGGTCTATTATATCATTTCAAAACTGTGAGAATATGCACCGACTTAGAAAGATTCTGCACATTGATCAGCCACATTAGTGTATGCATAGTATAATCTAATTCCACTTTTTCTTTAAAAATTCTAGGCTGCAGTTTACTCAGATAATAGCTCAGTTTGGGCATTACAACTCTGTCTCAGATATGGCGGCACAGCAGACTCTGCTTTAATCACTAATTTATTACTGTTTTTTGACAGGGCTCAATGTATTCATGATTGTATACAAATCCTAATTAGTCTGCTGTATAATTAAATAGTAATTTCCTAGTCAAACGTATGGACACATTTTCTAATCCAAAGGAATGAGAAGGTGTGTCCAAACTTTTGACTAGTACTAAAGTTCATATTGTGATTAGAAAATATTAAACATCTACCTGAGCTGTTGATGTGGTGTATATATTTATAATTGGACAGAGCTTTATCCACTGTATCTCTGAGACCGTGCTCATATACTATGCTCAGTTGCAATTTTTTGGATTGTATATACATCCATAGCACAACACAGCTGCATGTCTCTGACAGAGCAAGGTACAATATAGACAGGAATGATGGCCAACACCCTGAAAACAAGACCCAAGTTGTAATAAAACAGAATTATTCGTCAAATTCGATGGTGAAAATTAGAAGGAACATATTATCAGATGTTGATCAGCTTGCTTGGAGTCACCTGAGTCCTGACCCCCATAGCAGCTGAAGGAGGATGTACTGTATACAGTGATGAGCTTGAGTGGAAAACAGGTATGTGAGAGGCATTAGGAATGTTGGGGGGGGTAAAGACTCAGAGGTCAGGGCGCTGGGCCTTACTCTTCCGCCCCGCTGAAGTGTGTGTGACCCAAAGAGCTGATCGGCAGGAAGCACATTCTTGCTCTAATGAAGGAGGTTGCACTCTCTTCGTGTCTTGGAAGGGGGTATACCCACTCAACACACAGGGAAGCCATCAATTTGAGTACCAGTTAGTGAGGAGGAGAAACATTCCTATTACTCAAAATGGCATGAGCCAATTATATGGCCATTATAAATGAGCTTGAAAGTTTTTAACACCTGCATACAAAAGTGTTTATGTACTTTATGTACAAGTTGTATCAAACTTCTCAGAATCACTACTAGGAATTGTGCTTAAAGTCAAGTAAAGACTACTCTGAGGTAGGATTATTATTAAGACTCATTTATGAAGCGTCCTACACTTACTTTCAGTAAGGAGGGAGACTCAGGGGGGAGAGTGATGTTGCTGTTGCTGGAAAATAGCACCATTTATTCAGTGTAGGTTTATGTGTATACATAAATAACTTTTTATGGTTATATGTGCAAAATTATTATACCAAAATTTGATTATGAGATTATATTCACAAGTACAAAATTTTGCCTTCATGGACTGTAAACAAAGCCACTGACATTGGTTAAAAAAATAAGTGTAGCTTATTAGGTCAATTAAACTAGTAGGTAGGCATAATTTGACTCAGCTGTGTGAAATCAGCCCCATTCAACCGCGTTGTTTTACAATTCCTATAATATTGCAGCATTTTGCATATATTGCACAGGCAGGCTACATGTTGCAAACCGTGCGCTGTGTCGCACCACTCTGTGGCATCCTCTCTTTCACTGTTCAACTCACCTTTAACTACACCTGTTAATTATGTTCTCTACCTGAGGGGAAACATTGTTATTTCTGTAATGTCACACAGGCTTGGAAATGTGCCGTTACAATGTGAACATTTCTATCAAATATTATAGCCTCTGTTATTACTTGAAATATCCTAATTAGCTGACATCCAGCTAGCAGGACATGACTGTGTTCATATAAGCTTGAGTCACTCTCACTGAGGACCCATGACATGCACATTACTATATCTTTATGACATGCATTATGAAGTGCGATCATCACTGTTGCAAAGCTGCATGTTCCCTGTTACAATAAAGTGTAATCAGTTTTTGTAGAGACAGTGTGTGTTCTCCTCCTCTTTTTGTTTTTTTTCTTGGGCAAAATTGCCTTTCAATAACCTTATCACCAACAAGCGTTGCCAAAAGATCTCTCCTCGCACAGAATTTCTCCTGCCTGAATGCCATCTCCTAGTGACTCCCAACAGGTTAGAACACATCTGCAGCTCTCTTAAGATCAAAAAATGTGTCACTCTGAGAATTTTTGGTCAGTTAGAAGTGATTTCCTGCTCTGAGACAGTTGATAAATATCTGCCCCTCTACAGCTCTCTGACATTTAAGAGCATTTTGAAGTTTGATAAACAGTTTTTACTCTTAAGCTTGTGAGTAGGAGTAAATGTGAAGGTTTTTTTTTACCTGTATCTTTCATTTAAGTACAAAATTTGACTTTTAGCAGTTTGATAAATGCAGGCCCTGGTTCAAGCTCAACCAGTTCCATGTCCAAAGAGAAATAAATCTCTGGACTGGGACCAGGATTAATTTGAAAAAACATACATTTTGACTGTAGCTTAGGGACAACAAATAGTCAAACTTTGTTTATATGCCTAATCGGTTAAACAAAGTTGTCTAATACCTAAATTACAGTGTTTTAACTATAGTTTATGTTGATATTCTAGGTAAATTAAGATTATTTCAAAAAATAAAAAGGGCTGATGCTAACCCTGACCTATCTACATCTTCAAGCTGTTCAGCTCACTCTTGTGTCTTGTGAAAGAATGTAACATTAGCAGTGAGATTTTAACAGCTAATTCACTGAAAGATAATAGTGAAAAAAATAGGACAAAATAAACAGTATTAATTCCCCCCAATGCAACCATGTTTTTCTTTCTTTTTTTTTTTTTTTTTTACATTCATATGCAACTAATTGGCAATAAGATAAAACAGGGGGGAAATGAACAGTAGGGATTTACATTCATGAGCAATGATTTGTTCTAATGCAGAAGGCAGTGTTATATTACAGAACTATAAAAGTCACAGAGAAATGTTTGTGGTGGATGATTGGCTGAGCAAAATACACAATGCAAAATATCTAAATATGAGCCAATTCTTAGGAGAGACACTTGGCAGTCAGCCAAAGTGTCAAAGATGAAACAAAGGTAAAAAAGGTACAAAAAATAGAAAACAAGGTATAGGATGCAAATTCAAAACAGGAAAAACCAAAACAGAGAATATCAAAGAAATGGTGTTGAAGATATCAGGTGAGCAGTCACCTCTGTTTTGGTGACTGCTCTGTGATGGTTAAATGTTGGGTCCCACCATGATTGTTCTGAGTTGAGAGCAAGGTTTCCTGCATTTTTACACTAGAGTCTGATGTAAAAATGAAGACCCCATTTCCACCTGATATTAACAGCCATCTGTATCTGAATATCTAAAATAGATCAGGTAAAACTCATGTAAATCCAGATAAACGCACACACAACACAGATCTCAGCCCACAGTAAATGCAATATGATCAACTGCACTCAAAAATATGTTTTTCTTCTTGCTCCTGCAGTTGGATGTTTGAGCTTCACTGTGCAGAATGATGTATATGCAGAGTTTGCTACTAGAAGGCTGTTTTGACATTCATCTGCTGAAAGTGGAAAGTTTCTCTGTGCTCACTGAAAATCTGATCTTAAGAGGTGGGCCTATGAGCATGATTTGTGACATCACAACTAGTTTGGAAGCCAATCCTAGTCCAATATTCAACTTACACAAATGTGATGTGGAAACTTGAAGCCTCCAGTGCACAAAAACTGAGAATGAACTTTACAGTAAAGTAGGAGACATCTTGTATCCAGCAGTTCAACTTCTGAAGTGAAATATATTTGCACATTCATGTATTCAGGAATTTTTAATCAGGGAGAAAGAGTAGATGCCATTTTAAGGATTTTAATGTGGTGATTATACTTTTTTTGTGGAAAAAGCATATCAGACACACATTATTGTTCCAAGCTGAGTATTTTTGTCTGCAGGGGATCTTTAAGAAAACATCAATCCACCAAGTTGACTTACTCAATGGTACAGATGAACTCTTCTTCTATAAAGGCCTGTGATCAAATGTCATTATCCAAGTATTCCTGTTGTATTAATCAATAAAAGCCTGATTCAACTGAGTCAAATTGAATAACATGCCAGTTGAAAGTGAGGCAGAGAGCTGTACTGTCTTTCTGCCTTGGGAGGAGGTACACACACCCCACACACAGGGTAGCCATCAGTTTGAGTAATGCTGAGCAGACAGGTGGAAGATAATTCCTATTACTCACAACGACATGAACCAAGTGTCTCCGTCTACGCTGGACTCATGTTGAGTCACTTCACTTGAAGTCATTTGGGTTGGCTGGCAGCTAATGACCCTTCCTGCTGCTCCAGAGTCCTGCAGGAAGGCTCATGCGGTCCTATTTATTAAGCAGTTACTGTGTGCATTGATGCAGCCACATGCATAAAATGTCTAGATTCTGGTCAGCTAACCACAGTGCACAAAGATTCCGCACATTCAAATGCATGAAAGACTTGACAGGAAACTTTGAGTTGGTCTATACCACTGCATACAGTATGTATTAAATAGACATGGTATCACTATGAACATTTTGAATTTCACGTTTTTTTCAAACTACAGAATACAGTAACATTGAAGAATACATTTATGAGTTAGCTGCTGACCTGAAACCTGTGAAACAATCACATTCTACAAAATCCATGTTTGCTTATTGTTTGTCTTTAATAGATAAGTCTGGTGATATTCTATGTTGTTAATTGATCCTACTAACAAGTATTATGTGTGTATCCAAAGTTTGATATATCTTATTCCTATATACACTGTTGCACTGGGTGACATGTTCATTTACCATGAACACAAACACTGTAGTTTATTTTGACTCAATCCCACACACACCGTCCTGCTGCCAGAAATACTGACTAGAGTACCAAATGTGGATTCATCTGCCACTGAAAATAGTCCCCAAAAAATACACTATTTCCTCCTGTTTGAGTGACATTTGATAAAAACTACAGTGACCATTTTTTTTAGGAAATTACTGAGCCTTTTTAAGAAAATTAAACCTTATATTTGTGAGGTGAAGATCTACCTCTTCAGTAGGAACCAATGGGCTTGGGGCTGAGAGCCACAGAGAGAGTAGGGACGTCAGAAAATACTGAGAGATGGACTAACATATTGATGGTTTTGGTCTTTTAATGGGATTTTTTGATGAGAATTGTTGAGAAAAATATAAAATAATGCCAGCTAGACACCAGATGTACCCTTTAATTTTATACTCTGAGAAAGTTAGCTTAACACGCAGTCAAATAACAAGCTTCAAGTAACAAGCTTCCAGGCCATGGGACAACTAACAAATATATGTAGATGTACATAAAGCCATATTGTTGCACTGGGTGCAACAATATAGTGTAGCTCCATTTCTGTGTTATGAATAAAAGCTTGCAAGAAGGATACATTTACCATTGGTTTTGGAAGAGGAACAGTAAAAGATAAAGTCAGCCTCATACTTTAATCTTGAAATAGTCATCTGCATTACTGTAACACACAACAAACCTTGACAAAAATAGAAGCATATTTACTGGACTCAAGAAAGTTTCTTTGTTTACTGTTCAAGTTTCTGTCAAAATCAACTTTCAGTCACAGCTTGGAGGGTGAGAAAGTGCATCCAAAAGTCTAAAATTCTGAATCTGGTCTCGTAACTGCTGGCATCCACAGGTCTTTCCACCAATAAACACAGCCTTGATGCTAGAGGCCTGTCTTGTCTGTGTTGCTTTGTGGGTAACTTTGCTAAATTTTTATTTACTCATTTTACAGATGAGTCTAAGTATTACTAATTATACAAATTTAGTTAGACAGCACTAATTAGGAGAATTTGTCTCTTACATTTATCATGAAAAAAATCAGTGGTAACTGTTTTATCAGTGCCTGATTAATTAAACATTTGAGATAAAATAAAATAATGGAATCATGGTGGTTTGATGTCAGAAGTGTCATGGAGTTCTTGAATAAATTTACACACAAACTGAATAAACCTGACAGCCTGTCAATTGCAGGCCTCCGGCTCAGCTACACTGGGATATCACAGTTTGCTCTCTAACCTGCAAGTGCCACTATTTCACCTGCAGACACTGAACTCTGTACTCACTGTGATGCTGAGCCTCAGGTATCCTCATTAGAATATTCCAACAAACCTGATTAGCATTAACAAGCAATAAATTGAAGAAAGCTGCTGAATAGGTTTGTGTGCATGGTGGTAATTAGTAAATACATCCTCCAGCCTCTAGCTCAGCCTCACTGTTGCCATACACACATCCACCTGAGAAGGTGTTGTCTTCTGTTGACACTTCTGTTGTAATTGTGAGTATAAAATGGCGGCACATAACCTCTCTGTCTCTGTCTTGGACACAAACAATGCTCACACACACATGCAGACAGCTAATGAGCAGTGAAGGTGTGACACAGGGAGGTGCTGCACATTCTAGCACATCAGACAGGGAGGCTTTGAGGCCAGCTCTTGAGTCATACCTCAAAGCGCTGAGAACTGACTTTCTTCCCCTTCTTCATCCAGGTGATGCGAGGTTTGGGCTCACCCACAGCCTGGCATACGAACGATGCCACTCCTCCCGAAATCCCTGTCTGATCGTCGGGGGACTTGATGAAGCTGGGCATGCCTAAGAGAGAGACAGCAAGACAAAGGTGAGGGATGGAAGAGAGAGTACAGGGAAGAGAATAACCAATATCAGAAGAAGAGCCTTGACAGAGAAACAGCTCCAGGCAAGTTACAGGGATTTTACATCTCTACATCTGCTGTAAGTCTTGCTATAACAATATGCTCTTTCAAAAGCTGTATCATGCCTGTAGCCACACCTAGTCAAGAGCAATGCCAGTAAAAACAGCTGAGCACCATCCTTCGTCTGATAATAAGCAGCATCTGTCAGTCTTATTAATAGTGGCAGGGAGCAGGCAGATGTGAATGAACAGATATAAACCTTGAACAATCTGCTTTGAATAAATATGTATCATAAATTAACACTGAGACTGGCATTCACTGAAGGTGTGCACTGGGAAGACCAATACTGTACATCACCACAATAAAATTCTGAAAGCCCACTATTCAATGGGCAATACATGTCATGCATACTGCTCAAAAGATAAGTTATATTCACACTGCATGTCATTGTCATGCACATGTTCAAGACACCCTGTGGAGTTTTTGACCACTAGTGGCACTACTGAACAATGTTTTGAGAAGTGGTCACTCGTACTGTTTATATATCCTCTATGCTCTACGAGCACGCACACATGTATGCTCATGAGCACAAAACACATGCAAAACACTTTCCTGCAGGGTACAGAAATGCAAATATGGAGTGCTTGCAAGAATTCCTTAGTGTAAAACTGATCAACATTTGGTAACAATACTGCGCTAATACACTTAGCAATATGTCAGCAAAAGGCAGCAAAGAGGAACACTGTGAGCAAGCAAACATGGAACAATACAGGTTTCAAAATATTCAAAAAATCAGGTTTGTTCTATTGAGAAGGAAATTAATTCAGCACATCTATTAGGCCTCAAGGATACACATAATGTGTTTTGTTGAGAAACATGGAATGTAAACACGTAAGGTTTTCTAGAAAACTCCATAGTGTACCTTAAAAGGATAAGTCTGGTTTATTACAACCTGGGTCTTTTGTACCCCCCAAGAGTAATGCGATTTGGAAACATGGTGACATTTCTATAACAAAGTCTGATGGGGCAACAAACACGATCTGACAATCAGAAAGGTTTTCACCAAATGAGAGTTAGGGATGTAATATGGTTCTATGAATTCTGGATGACCGCCAGAGACAATTTCCATCACAGGAGGTCAAGACCTTACATAAGAAAGTCACATATGACCTAGGTGAAGTGTAGGTTGTAGGTTGCATAAACAGTTAACATTGGCTACTGTTAGCATCTCACAATATAAGTCAGTAGCCTAATAACTGATCGGTTGGAGCTATTTTTCCTACCTCAAGAGGCAGCATTCCTGGGTCCAGATGCATAAAACTCTGTGTAGATTCATGACTAAAACTGTGTGTACACACAAAGAGAAATTTGCATACACATTCTTTTCATCAGATTTATGCATATGCATGGTTCTGTTTTCTAAATCCCAGTCATTGTGGAACTGGGCACACGTGCACAAGCCTCATTTCCTCTCCCACAATTAATAAATGGACGAAGACGCCCTTAACCAGCTGTTTTCATATCAATGCACTGCCTGCTCCACCAGTCTTTACTCCTGTCAATGAAACAAATGGCAAAGAAGAAGTGCAGTTTCACTGGTTGTGTTGCACTCGCGAGGCTCTCCAACAGCCAGAACAGCTGTCATTAAGCGCTGCTGTGCGGCTTTTTATAGCGTCCATATCACCAATTCATCACATTGACCTGTAAACCATCGTCAGCAGTGATATGTCAGAAATGCAATCAATCAACTTTACAAGGTGTGCCACAACTATGGATAAAATGAAAAGAGGTGCTGCTAATAACAGCAAAATAAAATATTGACTCCTATGTACAGTACCAGTCAAAAGTTTGGACACACCTTCAAGTGTGTCCAAAGTTTTGACTGGTACTGTATATTAAAAGAACAATACAATGAATCACACAAAAGTAATGAATAAATATTACATTTATAAATGCGCCTTTGATTGGCATTTTACACTCACTGTGTAAACACAATCAAACAAATGCGGCTAGTTATCAACCTAAACAAGCAATGTTTTACTAAAAGATTCCGTCTCTCACCTTATATTTCATGCCCAGATGGCTTTAGAAAAACATGTGTATGCCTGGTCTGAAGTATGAGTGAGGTGTGTACATTCTCACTGCACATTCTGTTTCGAAATACCACTTTATGTGTGGGAAATGACGTGTGTGCATGGTTTTTGTGTGTATGCATCGCTTATGCATCTGGCCCCTGGTGTTCTTCTCTCCAGTCTTGCCGGAATGACACTTGTCCTAGTTCTACTGGAACTTCATCGGCCCCTTGCTGAGTTATTTGTAACCCATTCAGTGCTAAAAAAACACTATTTATTTTAGGTAAATGAAATGTCACTGTCACCTTTCGAATGCAATAATCTTGGTATCTTCTGAATTAATACCGATAGGACTGATGGCCAAAACTATAAAGATAAGACCCAGGTTGTGATAAACCAGAATTATCCTTTCAACATGTGTAAGCAACATGATCTTTGGTGTGGGGACAGTTTCAAAACTAAGCCTTACCAACCAAAGTTTGCAGCTGATTTCATCATGTATTCAGACTCAAACTGTTTATACTTTAAGTCACATTGTGTTACTACACTAATTTCAGGAAATGCTGATAAGACTGTTGATAAATTGTACTTCTCTTAAGATAAAATCATAGTCAAATTTAATTTTGACACTAATTACTACTCCAAAGCATAATTTGTCTTGTGGAACAAGCTAGTCATCTGTGGCGTTATTTATATTGCTTGTGTTGGGCTGGTGACTCTCTGTGTCTCCACTTGTGTTGAATTCTGGGCCATTGTCTGGAAGAACACCCAGGCCTGTTAGCACTAACTGGTAACACTCACAATGCCCTGTTCTCCTTCAGAGAGAGACAGTGTAAATGTGTAATGGTTAGACAAATGAAATATTCCATATAGAATCTCCCCTGGCAACAAAAACAGAAAACTGTATGTTCCACCTAGGAGCTGTTCCCAGGTGCAAGAGGCTGTTGAGTACAGGGTCAATGTGCGGAAACAGGTGGATGATACTTGAAGTGTCTGGCCTTGAAGGCATCAAAGTATTGTCATCCAGTAGTCCCCCCCCGCCTCGATGCTGCCCTCAGATTGTCCCCTGTCAGTACTTCTCCTCCAGTCAGAGCTTGGTTCACTGCTGTGACTTTGAAAACACTGAGGTAACAGCACAAACCAAAGATCAGACTTCTCGCAGGTTGCTGCCTCCCTGCCTTCTACTTGTGTGGTTTGTGGCTCCTTTCCATACAATACCCAATAATATATATTGTGGCCATCCACACTTACAATTAAGTAGGTAATTTGATTCAGTCAAAACACACACACATATATGTTGAGTTATGGAAGTGTGGAGGGCCAAAATGTTAGATAAATAGATTTGTGGCTGGAAAAGTTGCTGGTTTGATTCACTTATTCTTTCTTCTTAAACACTTCTGAGGTGCCGCTGAGCAAAGCTTTTAACCCCAAACTGCTCCAAAGCTGTTCAGTGGCCATCACAACAGACTGTGGTTGTACTGGGTAGCTTCCAGGTGTTAGGGTTACATCATAACCCATCTGTTGGCCATTAAAAAGTGGCCTGGGAAACTTGGTGTCTAGAATAAAGTCCATATGCAATCCCCTCAGATTACATTTTTTTTTAAACATAATGGGGAAACATTTATATCGTATATATCTGCAGAACGTTCACAACACATTTCACTGGATTCCTACAATATGTGCTCCTGGCAACTAAAGCATGATTGTTTCTATGGTTATGTTTAGGCATCTCAAAGCACTTGGTAAAGGTTAGTGAAAGATGGCGCTCTTGGGTTAAACATTGAATTGACCAATCACGTTGGTCCAAAACTTATTTAGTGAAGCAAATAAACATTAAGAAAAGAGAACTAATGAGGTAATTTGTTTGAATTAATTAGAATACCACTCATGTAGTCTAGTCCTATATTGTATTATAGATTAAACATTATTCTGTTTAATTCGCAGTGTCCACTGCCTCATTTAAGTGTCAAGCTAACAGCTAGCTTCAGATTTGGTGTTGTGGTAATCTGTAGTACTATCAAAATCTTTATCCACTATTTTTAGATCTATGGTGTCAAATACTAAATGCTTCTTCACATTACTTCTCAGATAGCTGGTTTCATGATTATTTGTTCAGCATGGCTTGTTAGTTTTCTCCATTTCATATTAAATTTAGAGAACAACAACAGCCTACATTACTGATAGGACAACATGGTATCGATGTAGATGGATTGGAGTGGTGGTGCAAATAAAAATTGACAGCCCTAATAAACATATTTTGCCTGAAACACGGTTGCCATATAACTTATACACCATAGGCAGACCTTTGTGTGACAATAAAATATTACTCGCCCTAACCCTAACTCTATAAATAACAAATATGAAAGACTTAAATGTTCTCTGGATGTAGCCAAACACTAATTGCAGCAGCACTGCTTTTGTCTAAAACCATATGAATCTAAATGAGACATCTACTGCCTTCCTTCATACCACCTTTCTATGATTTATCTTCACAGAGTCATTCACCTGTTCATTTCAACTATAAAATCAGGTAACATTATGTGTACACTGCACTGCTTTTCCTGTATAAGCCAGGGCTGCTCCTATGTGCGTGTGTCATCCAATGGGACACCAGCAGCTGAAGGGTCCATTGGTCAATATTCCACATAACAGCAGTGTAACAGCAACATTTTCAAAATGGCTGGACACAAATAGGAACATAAATGTTCCAGGCAGGGGTTAAATCCTATTTCCCCAGAAGGGAGCCATGAGGAGCATTTTACAGGCAAGGCAAGACATTTTCACAGTAACTTCTGGCAACTGATAAGTATGCTCTTTAAAGTTCAATGTGATTCAAAACCCAATTGTGCGTTTGTAGCCAAAAGCTGCTCCCCAGGTACATTTCCATGGAAACCAAGTGATACAAGTTGTACAACAGGTTACTGTAGGGTCCTAGGGATGGTCAATGTACAGCAGGGAGATACTGCCCTTTACAGCACTATGCAAAAATAAGTTAGCGTGCAAGAGTCAAGACACAGAGGTTTTTATCAGAGGTTTGAAGGAGGCAGAGGAGGTGGGTGAGAAGAAGCGGGTGGATCGTACCATTATTAAGCTATTTATTTCCCATGGCTGCTGCTGGCTGACCCTGAGGCTTGACACTCTAAATGTAAAACATGCTGGTGCCCTCGCTTCACTTCACTGGCAGCTGTGAGTTGTCTCTCACTTGCATTCTTCTCCGACCCTGTGCTTGCTGTTTCTCTTGGAATGATTTTCTTAGAAATATATCTATTTGACCTCTCACATATAATCTACAAGGATAGGTATTGATGATGGGAAGAAAATGGGAAAAAAGTAGAACTTAAAGAAATGACTATATGCAATGTTGTATTTTTCACTACAATGGAGGTCAGAGAGGGAACTTGTGTTTCCAGTCATAATAAATCCTGGCATTATCAGACCATATTTTCCATCTTTGTTGCAAAGTTGACTTTACTACTTTGTGTACTATAACAAATTACAAATGTAACAACAAAACACAGCAGCAAAACCTCCATCATATTTATGGTGATCTGGATGGTGAAGATTAGAAAGTAGCACATTACCTACACACAGCTAGTGGATCAGCTCCTGCTAGTTGCCTGACTGATGGCTGATGGCTAACCTCTCTGGATAGGTTTATAACAGTTAGAGGACACAAATGGCTTGACCTTTGAACCTCTCAAAATTGATGCTAAACCACTTGAAACTGTTAAATCACGGCTGCTGGCACTGTACCTACATATCTGGGTCCACTTGTTGAATGTTGTTTTCTTCTTGCTGCTTTTGGTAACAGGACAAGTGTAGGTAATGAAACTTCACATCATTATTTGTGAGGGAGTTTAGCCAGAGCATCAAGGAAGGTGACAGAAGGTAAACTCAGAGACTTGTTCAATGACAAAAATAAATAAATAAATATTCAGACCCGTGTAACAAAAAACAAGCGTCTCAAAAATGAAAATAAGCAAATCAAACTTATTTTAACTCAAAAAAACTCAATGTAACAAACTTGCATGATCACTTGCACACAGCTACATGGCCATCCCTTCACTTTTGCTCTCCCAAACCAACACTCTCCCCTTAAATAGGCCATCCAATCTATCTAGGCAGAACCATATTTCTCACAGGGGTGTTTCAGTCTATCAAACCTATTACGGGTAAACATCTGTATGCTACTTGTATCAGTTAAAGGTAGAGTCAGTGATTCTGAAGAAAGATTGTTCAATACACTCTTTGTCAAATTCAACGAGTATCTCCTCACGGTCCACTAGCTGTCCGTTCTGTGAAAAAAATCTGGTGTTCATACGCAGCACTGGCTCTGTAAATGGGAAACAAACAAAGTGGCTCGGACCGAGGCACACAACACTATTCCAGCCAATCAGCAAGGGGCATTTGTGCTGGTGCACAGGACGTCAGGACAGGAAGTCATCAGAGCAGCTGTCTGTGTGAGGACATAACAGTCTCCCCTCCCCAGATGCTGAAGGCAGGTCATTTGGTGCATTTGGTGAAAAGTATGTGTACACTGGTGGTGAAAATTAATACATCCATGATGAAAACCTACAGAGACACAGTAATGGTACTGTACAGAAACACTACAATGTTCCAAACAGCCTTCTGTGCATCATGGAATACATTTTGGCTGCACTAAATGTGACCCAGGTTATTTGCTCACTGTCAAAACAATATACAAATAGTCACTCACTGGAACTGCATGAAGGAGGTTGTGGGAAAGTGGTACTACCAAGAAAATTACAACTACATTAAAACTGAGCCCTTGGAATAAACTTAATGTAACACATAGTTGATGTCTAACTGTACAAGAAAATCCAAGGGTGGCATTTTCCTTTGACCCGTGACTCATTAGTTTTCAGCATTGGCAGTATGCAAAACTCTGACTAAAGCTCAGAGAGAGTCAAAACAAATCTTTATAGATTGTAGCAGAAAGTCACTAAAATCAGGGGCCTTATAGTTTTCTTTGTGGTGTGTAAGTGAACTAACCCTTCCATGACCTCTGTCAGCATTGTTTCCATCAGCATAACTGCTGCTAGTCAAGACTCCTCATTGGAGTCTTGATGTCCTGAAGTCAATTGTACCTCCCACAAAATATGATTATATACTACTAATTAGCTTTGCCAAATCCATTTAGGAGGAAATGTAATTTCCGCTTAGATTATGCTCACTGGCAAACCCAACATCATGCATGTTTTTAGGAAGATGTATGAAAAAAATTAACGATACAGATAACTTCAATATTAACACTTAGTGTTGCCAGTGAACAGCTTGCATAAAGAATTACTATAAACATTTTCTCATTATGCTAATAAAAAGCCTTAGGGGGCTGAGGTAGCATAGCAATCACATAAGTTGCCCTCAAATCAGTTGACTGACGTCAGCTGAATCATTCATGCTTCACCATCAGTGATTCACTCATCTCTGACTAGTAACACCCAGTCATATTCATGCAGGTGTATACAGTGTCATTTACTGTATAACCTGACTAATCTGTTGACCTTCATGCCTACGCTGTTTGCTGCTGCAGCTCCCTCCACCACCCCAACCTCCTCCTCATGTGCTGAGCTTTTGTATTGTTGACTTTATGAAGATCTACATTTCATGTATATGTTTGATTAGTTCTCCCAACTGAATCATCATTGCTACTTGGATACTTCCATATATAAGACCTCTCAAAAAGCATTTTCCAACCAAATCCAGCTATATAATCATTGGCTCTAAATGGCCGACTCCTCAATTCGTCTTGACTTGACTGACATAGAGAAAGCTGTCATTCATGCAAACATACCACAAAACTTAAAAACTCTTAAAAACTAATATCCTCCTAAATGGAACAATACTTTTCAAAATTGTAACCAAGATTTGAAGTAGCAGTTAGCTTTGAGGTCTTTATTTCTTGTGGAAACATTTGTTGACTTGTAGAGTTTTATTCTTTCCAGCATCCATTCACCATTAGAGAAGCTGCATGTTGAGTAACATCTGCATTAGTTCCTATTGCTGAGGAGTTCACATTGAGCCTGCTATTACACAACATAGTGTATACTACAGTGTTAGCATGGGGTTGTGAAGCCAATGATCTACCAAGAAACCTAAAAAAATTTGACTGCTGGACTATCTTGACAGGAGATCTGAAAATCTTATTCATAATGTAACTCTTAATATCTTGTCAACTGTAGATTTGTGAAAAACTGAACACTGACTGACATGGACTAACAGAAATTATCCAGCAACCCTACAGTAACAGAAAGCCACAGAACAGCTATAGATAGTCTTACTATAATAAGCTTAGCATGTTCTAAATGCCAACCACTCCTCCCTACTCAGTGGCTGATTTTTGCATAAAGCCAATCTCACATAGGACATGCATGGCTGGAGCCACATAGGGGAGGTTGTTGGGTCAGGAGGGAGGCAGAGAGAAGCAGCAGCCCACAGGAGACACAAGCTGGCTCTCTATACATGCTATTTATGGGAATTGTGATGTATCCAAACACTCGAAGGGTCTTCATACAGAAATGGAAATGCCTTTCTCAATGAATGACAGGATTAGTTCAGATGCAGCTGAATATAATGAAACTTCGTCTAGATAATGCTGTATAGGAAATTACTATAACACATATGAATGTGCAAAATGGTTTTTTGACCATTAGTTGGTATGTTAGACTGCCAAATTGTTGTATTGAAAAGGTAGATCCTAAACTTAATGTGGTTTAACTCACACACATGCCCCTCTCTCCTAACATTACTTCTCTTGTTCCAGGGCTATTTTAATGCCAGGTCAAAATGAAGTCCCAAGTCTATCAGGACAAGTCCAAGCCAAGTCTCAGGTAAGTTGAGAGAAGTCTTATCAAGTCTCAAGTCTCTTAGGTTAATTCTGAAGACCATCAGGGTAAGGGTTGATTTATGGTTGCTCAGAACTGATTCTTATGACAGGTTGTCCGAACACATCGGAAATCAAATGTATTTCTAGTTGTGAAAAGTCAAATGTCACAGAGAGGGGAGGGGAATGGGGGAGACACAATATTGTTTAAATACGGAGATAACGGCGCACATTTTCAGACAGTCTGGAGGGGGGTCATAGTGTTGCACTTGTTTGTTCACATGAAAAGTTATAGACAATAGTTGTGTCATGAATGAAAAAGGAGAGAGAAGTTCAAACCCTGACTCCTTTCTTACCTCTGCACAGCTGGCCAGTCACTGTGTGAAGTGGGTGTGAATGTTGGCTTGTCCATTTCCCCTTATAGAGAGGCAATGTTAATGGGCTTTTCCACCATCTGACAAGCATGTCTTAAGGAGTATAAAGCCACTTTAAGTCCTTTTTACAAGTATTCATACACTGTGAGTACTCTGGTGGCCTAGTGGTTAAGATGCCTATGAACCAACATCCTCAGTCCAAATCTGGCTGGGGACCTTTGTAGCATGCCATTCCCCATCTCCTTTACCTCAATTCCCATCATCTCTATAATGTCCACATGAAAATAAAGCCATGCATGCCCAAACAAAACAAAAACAAGTATTCATAAGCAAAGTGTCTTTGCTTAGAGTTTATTGCTTTTTGCTTTGCTTTTGTCTAAGCAAAAAACCCAGTTGAGCCTGATACATATAGATATTGGAATTACTTTCTACCAAAGACATCCAAAGTGTTGACAGTGTATTCTGTAGATAATCCAGAGTAAACAGGACATTGTTCCTGTGACATGTGATTTTGCTTCAAATCTGAACAGGCTAATTCTGCTTGTAAAATGATATGAGCAGAGATGCATACCTTATTATATTATTACCTTATTTTGTTAGAGGACATATCACCTGTCACCTCAAAAAAATGTCCCACATCAAGCCATGGCCAAATCTAACACCAGTCTTTAAGATATTCTTTGCTGTATAGACTCTAAAAACCAACTGCAGCCATATGCTGAAGGGCAGACAGCAGCCAAACTGCAACTGAAAACTGGACTGGAAACCATTTTCTGCATACAGATACACAATTAAGAAGCCATTTAGGGCAGGAAATCAAAACGTTGACTGGACTAAGCACAGTTTGTCCTCATTAATAATGGAAAGGCCACTAAAATCCTTTTAAGCTCATTTTACATGTATTTATTGAGAAGGATGGCACATAGCTGTAGCCAGGCAAACCATTAAAGTGGTTTGCAGATGTAGTACAGAAGAAGTACAGACATGCAGCAGGGATTGTGTCTGCATCAGTGCAATTCTCCTCTGCAAATACCATTACCTAGAAAAAGTTGAATATTACAGCAGAAAGTCATAACTCAATGTATATTTGACTCCTTGTTGCTTTTATGCTGCTTTGGCAGTGTTGCTGTTTTTTCTCTAAACAAAAACTAGAAAAAGAGAAAAAAAATCAAAAATTAAAAATCTGGAGGTTCACTATGTTTTCCAAATTGATTAGTGAATAAGACATCAATGTTAATCTTCTGCAAGTAAGGGCTTTTTTGCTATCCTGGGAACTAAAATGTGAATAGAGAATTAGTGCAGTCATTTAAGGTCCAGTATTTATTTATTTATGGAATTTAGTGGCATCTAGCGGAACAGATTTGGCAGAAATGGAATATAATATTCATAAGTATGTTTTAATTAGTGTATACCTGAAAATAAGAATTGTTGTGTGTTTGTTACCTTAGGATGAGCACTTTATATCTACATAGGGAGCGGGTCCCCTTCCATGGAGCCCACCATGTTGCACCGTCATGTTTCTACAGTAGCCCAGAACGGACAAACCAAACACTGGCTCTAGAGAGGGCCTTTCACGTTTTTCATGAGTTTCGCAGCCAACATAGACACGGGCAGGGTGTGGGGAGAGGTATTCATTTGAAATCTGCAACCTCACCACTAGATGCCACTAAATCTTACATACTGGTTCTTTAATGGGTCTAATTCCATCAATAGAAGCACATAATTATGTTGCATTGTGTAGTTTATTACTGTTGAAAATGTGGAGGGAATATCATTATAGATAAACTGAGAGCAAAGTCTCAAAGTTGAATATATATATATATATATATATATATATATATATATATATATATATATATATGTATGTATATATAGTATTTTTCATCAAAAAGGGACAGAAAACTTGATTTAGAATCACATTTTTTCCACACCTATATATATGTACATATACATACATCACATACAGATACATGTGATGTACTGTGCAAAGCATTGGAAGTTACAAAAACATCAAGTAAAAGCTAAACATCACCACATTTTATTCTGAATGTTCCCACAGAAGTCCACACACCATAATGGTATGGGCAAAAGTTAATTTGAGCATAACAAGCCACAGCTGTAACAGTCTGCAACATCCTGCCTGTGGTCACCTAAGCATGGTAACCTGCTTACATGTATGTGTGCTCTGAATTTCCACCAACTCAAGATGTATTCTCCAGACCAGCTTTGTATATCTAACATCCTCCAGCTACTGAATAATTGGTGGAATAAACTGTATTGGTTATGAGCTCATCTCTTCATGGGTGGTTTAGCTCAAAAGAGCAGAATGTTTTCTTCATTCAATTACTCGGGTAAATGATGCCACAGTAAACAGGAGATTCTGCTTTTCAACACATAGCACAGAGGCCTGTGGCAGCACAGCCTCCTCCACTTTGACAGCTGTCTGACACCAGAAAGGACTCCATCCTCACAGCACATTATGCTGCTTACATGCTACACTAACTGCCTTGCACTGCTGCTAATCACTCTTCATGCCAGTCGCAGTGCTACATTGTCAGTTCATACGAGAGTCTGGAATTAACTGACTTTTTGCTGCTACCTGGGGGTAACCTGCAAAAAGTAAGTTTAGACAGTGATGCAGGCTAGTAGCTAGCACATCAACATTGATGACCTAAAGGCAAATAGCCAGTGGTTAATACAAAATTGTGGACAATACATCATTGAAGGCCAAGTACGTGTGATCAGAGACTATGAGAATAATGTTGTCAATGGCTTTGCTGCATGTAAAAAGGGATCTGCTGAAACTGTCTTTGTCAGATGGGCTGAGGGACAATAGATCTATGGTGAAGGTGATCAGTGGAAGGTAAGTTAAAGTCTGGGAACCTTTGAACTAATGAAACCTAGATTGGTGGGCAATATGGTGTTCTGAGGTTCCATGCACAGATGACAAGAACAAACAGGGGCAGGTGGGCATTTCTAGACTTATGACAGGAAGGGGAGTGTTTGAAGTGTGGTCCTGCTCCTGAAGCTTCTCACACAGTATAAACAGCTGTGGACAGCAGATACTGTAAGAATCGCTCACATTCATTCATAGATCACTGCAGACTGATTTACTGACTCTCCTGCTTTAACTACATTAAACATTTTTTTCTGTGCCGATTTTGGTTGGAGAGTGTTTAATTGAAATAACTTAGGGAGTTACTTATGGAGAATAACTTATCTGTTATTGCAGCACCTCTGCAGCAAGTTTTTAGTTTGCTCCTGTTGATAAAATCACCAAGTGCAGCAGCAGAGTGACTTTGCTCCATAAACAGAAGTGGTTCTGAGACATCAAAGACCCATTTTCCACAAAAACACCAACTACTCGCTTTGTGCTTCTCCTCCCAGCAGTTCACTGTGCATGCAGCGCTGGGCACCATAATACCACACAGACAGGTAAAGCAAATTTCAGGTCATTAAAATACCAAACTGGTGCACTGGTGTGGGGCTATCAAGAAAAATAGGGCCCAGTGTTGTATTTGGTGGTCAAATTATTTGAACTAGTCTGAGCTGGCAGCCATAATACTCACAATCCTCTGTGTTCTGATTATGATTTGATTTAAATGTCCAACATGTTAGAGTAGGCTTAGACATTATCACTATGACCGTAATACCTGGCTTAGATGTTACCACTTTATTACCATAATACCTGAAAGTGGGGGGACAAAAAGTCTTGTCCCCCTGTTCCAGTGCCAGTGGTTTACATACAGTATATTTTAGGGGGCGTGACCTCGTGGCTACACTGTATGTGTGACATGGGGGATCAGGGGACACTGACTGACCACCATTCAGTTTAGCATGAACAGATGTAGTGCTGGTAGTCAGAGCTAACCAGCAATGAGCAGCTGCTCTCAGACTCTCCGTGTCGACGCTGGAAGCACAGAGAGTCTGCTGGAGCTTTGACTGTCACTAGAAGCACATTCATGACCATTTGTAAAAGTTTCTGTGTGGTACCTGTTTTAACCTGTATCAACAAATCCCATGAAAGTATTGTGTTAGTCTGTCTCTCAATACTTTCTGACTTCTCTACCCTGTCTCTGGCTCTCAGCTCTCAGCAAGACCATTGTTTCCTAATGATGATGTAAATTCTTAAAAACAGCTAAAATTTGAACAGGAGGAACTAGTGCATTGTTGGGGATTATTTTCAACTCCAGATTAATACACAGTATTAGCAGCAGGAGGCAGCAGGACAGTGTATGTGGGATTGAGTCCAAATAAACTACAGTATGTGTGTTCATGGTAATGAAGAGACATGTCACCCAGTGCAACAGTGTGACTCACTGATGTGTTTTTCATAGTTTGCATAACCTAAAGAACCTCAGTGATTTTCGTATACACATAAAGCCTACATATAAAAAAGTGGTGGTTTTCTAGATGTTGAATATTCTATGGTCGGATTCTCGAAACTGCAACTGTTAGAAGAATCTTCAACATTGCGACTGAGTGTCATAAAACAGCAATATCACACTCTTCTAGGAATCATCTTTCTCCTAGTGAAAATAATTCCAGGAGGCTTCATAAATAAAAATCCTACTCTGAGCTATGACAGTTTTAGTCCTATTTTAGCTTTCTTCCAATTCCAAAAAGGGATACCAAGTATTATTTCTAAATAGGCCTAGCTTTGGAACATAATGGGTCTCCATGCTGAAATGGTAGATGAGCCTCTTCAATTTGCACCCAAAATGCTATCAAAGCTCTCATCAGTATTTTCCACTATAGCCTCATCTCCATTGCTAATTACTGAGATGGTAATTTACATGGGTAAAATCATGGGATATTAGCAGAGGACCCCTGTGTTTGGCAAAATATGGTGGATAACATTTATTTTCTAATATAGATATGGCAGTTCAGACAAGACTGCATAAGTCTAGGAAATACTAGTACTGTGTGAATACAGATTAAAAGTAATATTGCTGTGAAATACCATTATAATCCTACATTTTACTGTCTACTGACAAGCAAGGCAACCATTACAGGATGGATGTGTTATCCAGTGAAGTTCACCAAATAATATTTACCATATACTGTGTTTTTCAATAAATTGTATCTTTAAGGCCCTTTGAGAGTTTTAGCTGAGCTAGCAGCTCTACTACAAGAGGCTCTCCCAATGTGTGTGTGTATGTATCTGTGGGGGAGTGTCAGTATATAGCCATAGCCATGCTGTCTATCACACTTTTTGTTACTGTTACTGCCACACAAGAGGATAAATCTCCCATCTCTTCATGTAGGATGTTGTGTGTCCGCTGTCGCTTATCAGACTTGCTAACGCTACCAGCAACTCTGTGTGAGAGGCAAAAACTGAGGCTACAGTTAGTCACTGTTCTGCTATTTATACTTTACTTGGCAGCTGATATATGGAATAGACCTCAGAGTTTTGCCTACTGTGTCACAATTAGGGAGGGGCAGATAATTCGGCTAAACTGAATTTTCAAATCCAAGCAGACACATACGAGCTAATTTTGAGCATAAAAAGGTGTTTTTATGAACAATACGTGTATTGTAAAAGAAAAAAAAACTGTATTACAATAATATGCCAACAAAAAACTATGTAATTATGTGTACAGTGCAAAAAAATAATTTAGTGTGTAGATCCTCTTTATATTTAAAAAGGTGATGAACCTAGAGATGGAATTGATTCCCCTTTTTTGGAAACCACTATTCCAAAAGGTTTTTGCATGTAAGAACCCCTGCCAGAAATTACAGACAAATTACAGACAATACATTCTATTACCCATGTGAGTATAAACTGATTACTGACTTATTACATAGGATTTATAGGACAAGTTTAGATGTGAGTTTGAAGTGATTATTGTCATGTGGGATGTAATGAGTACCCTGTTTTTAGTACATGCTTACTTTGTATGTGCTTAGAGATCTGTTACCATATGGCCATGTACTATTTATCTAGGTCAGACTTGGTTAACTATAGCAGAACAACCACAAAGAGGGCAACCCCCTACCTTTTGGAATTTGTATTAGCATTTTAGTTATCAAACAAGTAAGGTGCCCAAAAGGCTCATTCTGTGCTATGAGTGAAGGGAAATTCACTTAATTTACATTTTAATTGCTAAATTGTTTTTATTTTATATCACCATGGTTACAGTGTTGTTGTTGTTTTTTTTGTTTGTTTTGTTTTTTTGTTTTTTTTTAATTAATTTTTGCGTGCCAGGATTACAGATGTCAGGCAGTCTGGAATGAAGGGTAAGTAGTGGTAAAGGACACCCTGAAAATGGCTGGGCCTTATTACTATTCCTAGGTCACAACTATTCTTCAACAAAACTATTCCTCAACTCCTAAGTTTACAGCCTATCGTTTCACGTCTCATTGTCATCCACTGCAGCACACTTGTCTTACAGGCCTATTTCTCATTCGGGCTCAAAAATTTAATGGTGTCTAGGCATGCAGCCAGGCAGTCAAATGTTGTGTGAGGCGGAATAAAGCTGTGTTTCAGAGGCAATTCACAATGACAAGTGACAACAGTTTCACACAAAGTGTCTTCTCCTCACAGAGACTCATTAGGCTGTGGATTTGAGAGGAAGCAGCCATGCAAATCAACCTCTGATCAGTCAAAGTGACATATAAACAATCTGGCTCCCTATTTCTGGACACCCAAGGTAGAAAACACTGCAGTGCCTTTCACACAAACAGTTCTCTTATACTAGCCTTCACAAAGGCAATCAGGAGGGAGGGCTGTTCATGCAAAGTTCTTCAATAACAAGACAGCCTTACACACAAAAAAAGAATCAATTTAGCTGTGTAGAGGTCAATAAAGTTTGCCTCCAGCAAGAATAAAACAGTGGATGTCAATGCTTATGCATACAGAGTTAAAAGCCCCCAATTTCCCCTTGTTCTCCAATTCATCTATCATCACCAGCTTCATTCAAATAAAAAAAACATCAATTTAATAAAAAGCATTCATATACAGTAGGTATCATTTAGCTATCACCAGATGTTTATAGCAACATTTCAGGATAATCATCTTTTTAAAGGATAAGTCTGCTTTATAACAACATGTCAATTAGCTATGATAAGATTATACTCAGCAAAGTAATTGCTACACAGCAGCATTGCTACAACAAATTCCTACAAGTTAAAAAAAGTGAGACTCTCAGATAGGTTGCAAACAAGCCAACAGTTTAGCTGAAATATTGATAATACCCTCATTGCACAGGGATATTACTATTAGTATGGTAAGTCAAAGTTGAAGCAAGAAGTGGGTCTGTAAACTGTGATGGATGCTTACGACTGACAGGTTGGGTAATAGTTTTACCGTTCCCCTTCTTTTTCTCTTTTAAGTCAGTATGACTAACCCCTGGCTTTGTTTGTAACTTGTCTGATTGCCTAACAGCAATTCTGTCTTGACCCTTTGGATTTTCATTCACAGATTTTAGCTATTTACTTGTCAGCCCAGTATCCCTAAGAGTTATGTTCTGATTGGACAATTATGGACCTCATGATTTACATCTATTATAAATGTTCACTGACAATCCAGTAAGTAGTGTGTAACATAGCAAGGCTTAAAGTAAGCATGTTTCGTATTTGCCATAACCACAAAATTTCCCTTACCTTAACCATACCATAGTTACAATATGCATATATTGTAGATAGAAAAACATTGACATTAAATGTTAAAAAACCATACGGAATGTAGTATGTTCCTGCATGGCAATAGTGTTGAACTTGGTGAATACATTGTTATTACTGATGGGAACAGTGGCCAAACTATGAAAATAAGACCCAAGTAGTAATTAACCTAAATGATCTTTTAATTATCACAAAATAAAAACTTCCTAAAATGCTGATCTTAATAATGTGTAATGTGTCTATGATGATGTTATCCCAAAAGCTACCAAAATAATCCTAAACAGAAATAGCATTACGTGAACACACTTTGATAGAGAATGGAAGGAAGAGAAAACCTTTGCTCATTGAATTTCATAGCACAACTTTCCTGCCCTCTAATACAGAAAATCCTGCCAGTTCCCCAGTGCTGCTCACTGATGGTCCTGTCAGCATAAACTGTCAACCGTGTACCGCCGATAAATTCCCGCTTCCATGGTGTAACAGAGAGAGCAGGCGGGAGGCTGATATATGACTGCACGGAGGGAAGACAGAAAGTGTCTCTGAAGAGCTAGCTCACTGCTTTCACAGCTCAGATATACAGTGGGAATGAACCAGGTGATGTGCTACAGCAACTTAAAGGAACACCTTGACATTTTGGATTTCAAACTTTTAGCTTTCGTCACCAGGCAATTTTCACAAAGTGGAAATACTCTCTGTATTTGCTCTTTAGTAAATTCAGAAGTCGGTTGCTGCAACCCAGTGAGACCAGGCATCCACTAGTCAACAGGACAAATGGTTTGACCATTATAGAGCACACTGTGAGAGGGCTGATACACTTCTTTTTTTTTTCCCAGACTTGAGGTCTCATTGTTATCAATCAATAATAACAGGAGGCTCAGACTGTCTTGCAAATTTTGTCTGGACTAAATTGCTAGTTTTTTGTTTCTTTTTTAATTAATTATTTATTTATGTATTGATTTATTTGGTTGGTTTATTTACCTAGGTGTTTGTTTCTGTCATACAGTGGCACTGCCAAAGGTTATGGCAAAAAAAAGGTTCAAGCTACTTTTGAGGCACAGGGATTGTCATAGTAAATATATTACCAGTCAAAGAGTTAACAAAACGTCTGAACCACAGGAACAATAGACCTCATGGCTGAATCAGCAGGGTGTCATAGCTGATTGTTGGTAGTCTAGTGTTCATTCTATTCTTGCTTTCAACTATATTCAGTTCAATTCACCTTAATGACCACAGAGTGGAATTTGAAGTCACAAACACACTCAGTACAAAAATTCCATACAGGTTGACTGGGGGGCAATAAATGATAAGTGATTTATAGTGCCTCCCGGGGGATAACAATTGGAACAGAAGGTGAGCTGGATGAGTGGGGTCTGAGATGATTTTATGCTAGTGATAAACTGCATAAGATCTAAATCACATAAAATATATATTAGACAGAGTTTAGCCAACAGCTAATTTGTTCGTTTAATTGTTAAAGTGACCAAATGCGTTACAGGAGGAGGTACATCATGGATAGGGAAAAGGACTCCTTGGGAAGTGGTTGCACATTAGTCCCTTTGCCATGCATTACCTGTCAATGGTTCACACAGAGGAGTGTTTTTCCATCCATGCATAGAGTGCACTGGTTAAGAAAAAAAATCTGAGAGTTGTCTGAAGATTCTCATCCAGGTCATATGATATCTAGAAGTGCTAAGTTCTCAGACAACTGGACTTGCTATTGAGTTCTTGAGGATGTTTTGCTTCTCATCCGAAAAGTTTACTCAGTTCTGACTGACTGGTGGGGAGTCCCAGGCAAACTAGAACAGCCATCACTCAATATAAGAGGGTGTCTATGGTATTACTTTTCAGCCACTGAATGCTGTCTTAACATCCCTTCCCTGGTGTAAGAGTATGCTTCAGCTGAAGTGCTTACCAGATTGAACAGATTGATTGAACAAGGTCTGAAACCACCACCCCATACTTAAATTGGGGGGCAGCATCTGACAGTTTTTGGAACTTTCCAAATCCGACTATCCAAAAATCACATCCACTTTATGTAGTGATTAAACAGATGTGAGGAGGTGAAATAAGTAGGCTGGATTTAAACCTCTCTCTCAAATATTTGCGATATTATATATAAAATATTGCAGTACAAGAACACACAAGGACATATACACACACAGACACAAATTTATGTAACCCACTAGCATTTCCTCTGATGCATACACTTGCATCATGTACCCCTAAGTGCTTTTAACATATTCAAATAATGCTTTTTATTCATAAATCCAGTCTGACTTTAATGGAGGTTTGAAATTCTAATGTTGCACAAAGGCCTTTTTGCAAATTTCATAAACCACTGACATTCAATCTCAGGGTTCTTTAAATCCTTCTATGAGGAACAAACTAGCTCAATGTATGTTTAGAGTCACATCTACACTCAAAAATTCATTTTTCCAAAAGAGAAAAACAAGCCATTCTCCAATTCCACTTGATGACATGATAATCCATACATCCGACCTCTGCCAAGAACAGCTCATTCTAATCAAGATGAAGCATTACATTCTCATGGACCAATCAATCTACACTCTCATCAATAGAAGTCTGCCTGCCCAGACATTGCAAATCCAATATATTCAACTGAGCCAGAGAAGAAGGCTGAAAGGAGCCATGGACATCAGAACAGTAAATGACAAAAGTTCAATAAGTCGTCACAAAATAATTTCTGCAATTAAATGAGCATGAGTGATTGATACATAACACTATAAGAGTATCTGAGGGTGGAGTTTTCCTATATGGCATACTTCACAGCCTTTAATTTGTCTCATATTCAGTTTTAGCAGACTCTTTCAGCTGCCATCAGTGCAGCTGTATTCACATGGAAATCTCCAGTCACTAGGCATGCTCAGTGATGAATAGAGACAGCAACTGGGCAGAGGAACAGGGCACCAAGGTTAAATTTAACAGCAATAAGATACACATTTAAGTCCATACAGCTAGACTGACTAGAAGAAACAGACTATTTTACCTTCCTGTTTTCCCCCATGATCTAATACCGAGAAACAGTCAGTCAGTCCGGACAGCTGGATGCAGAGAAACTGCTGCCACTTGTGTTTGTTCTTATAAATAATACATTGTTCTCTCCTGCTCCTTGTTCATGACCCGCAAAATTGCCTCCCACACAAGTATGGTAGCAGTACCCACACACTGCTTGAAACCTAGAGGAGGCAAAGAAACATGGAATAAACTGATTCTATTTTGCAAATCATTATGTGTATGTGACCCTGGGGAGTTGCAAATCCAAAGACAAGCTGGATTGGGAAAAAAGAAGGTTACAGCATTCTAGCCATGAAGTTAGCCCTGGCTTGATGAGAACCTTTTGAGTGCTTGCATACAAATTTTTGTGTCTTGAAATTGAACTGTTGTGACTCTGAGGAGCTACAGTAAAATTAAGGATGACATTTAAACCCACAAGGAAAACTCAGATTATATTGATATATATTGACAGTTTAATTACTGTTTAATCTTCATCTTAGTGTTAGTTATAGTGATGGGTAAAACTCAATAGTCAACTCAAATATTGACAGCAAATGGTGAAGAAGACAGCAAATGCATCAGTTGATCACATCAAAATGTTCTTATTTCAATATAGTAATATAAGTGAGTCATGCAGTCAACATATTTTATGATTTTGCATTATTTTAGGTCCTTGATAAGAACAACAACCAACCCTCTTGGCATCTTGAAGGAGCTCTCTGTATTTAAAACAGCTTTATGTAAATTCTTACCACACTAGCCAACAAGGAGATGACTGGAATTTTAAAATCTAGCCATTAGGCTAAGTAGCCTCATGTATTCCTTCCATACTGAAAATGAGAACACACCAAAGAATTGATAACATTTCCTGAAAATGTATTTTCTTCTTACTTTCAAACATGGATGTATGAAAATGACATTATTTTGAAGATCTAGCATTTCTGAAAGCACTGTTTTTGCCAAGAAGATGTTAGAGCAGAGCGGCAGGGTAGTGAGTGAATCTTACTTACAGTAATGAGTTCGGGATCACAATAAAACAATTGTTAATGGTCAGACCCAACCGGCATGGGGTGGTAGGAATGAAACTGAGCATCCAGCATAAGAATTGCTTGTTTTATCCCATGTAACATAAAATATTAACATGCAATCTGCATCTGGATATCCTATCTGAATAAGGAAAAATTCAAGTGAATGATTGGATCAGCCAGACCACATCTGAGGTAGAGGTAGTCTGACTCACATGGTGATCGGATCTCATCTGGGTGGAAATGCAATCTGTACAGCATGACCACATTATTAAGACGAAAAATTTACCCAGAAAGTTGAAAGGTCAAATAACTCTGCCTCTTCCTGCTAGCTTAAATAAGCCTGGCAAAAGGTACAAGTATTACCAGTAGCTATTTCCCCACAAAAAATGAATTACGCCCATCCATCGCTTCCCTTGACCTGGGCATGTTTGTTGACAAGTCCACCAGCCCCACTTAGCTAATTTCCAATCACAATGTAGGTAGAATCAAGATAACAACAGTGTTTATTAAAACCAGGTTTAAAAGTAAAAGCTCATGGATCAGATATCATTATCCAGATAATGTATCCAGATACAGAATACATGGTAATACCAGGTGTAAATGAGGCCACAGACAGACAACCAACATGACGTGATGTCCTGACAAAAAGACCAGCATGTAAACATTTTTTTTGCCTTCTCTCACCTAGTTTGACCACTTCTACATCATGTTCCATGATGATGGCCATATAAGAGCACAAAAGTGTAAACATAAACATAAACAAAAAAAAAAATATTGTTTGTGCTGTCAGTTGTAACAGTCAGGTCAGTCCTAGGCACCTTGCTGATCACTTCTGTTAGTCACACAAGTCATGACAGATGGCAAGCTATAATTGGTCTGGTTCCAACTTGTAGTCTGCCATGTCTCAACTCAGCCTCAACTCAGTCAAATCAAAAAAATGTAGGACTTTATGATTGCCAGATCTGACACAGTGACCATCTCAAAATCACAAAAATACCACGTAGACTGACCCAACATTAGAGAATTAGATGAATTCTAACCAGCTACGCTCTCCACACAGCTCCAAGGACCTGGCGGCTTACTGGAAACACTTCATGTAAACTTGGTAGTCCTAACACTACCTTCTCTTGGGTGGACTGTATTACATATGGCACCACTGAAAATCCAGGGCTCTACCCTGCACAGCCATTTGTGTTTGTGTATGAACAGTTAAATCTTGGCAGCTTTTAAAAAAGAAATGTGGACACTGGCATGAAGAGGTCAGATATCCTATTGTGTGTAATAAACCACTAACTGAGGTCCATCTACTGAGGAAGGAAATGGTCCAAATAGCATATGTTTCTTTTCATCTTTGTCTTAGTAGTCCTTTGACTTGAGTTTCTGGGTATTACAGATACATTTCCATATTTTGAGGCAGAGAGACTGTGTGTCAAGAAAGTCCATTCGGGACAATCGTGGTAAGGAAAAATGCAAGCGACAGTTGTTAAAGTTTTAAATGGCAAGTTTAGTTCTGTATTATCGACATATAAGGTTTGTGTGTGACTTTAGACCTAAATGAGAGTAAACATTAAAATTAATTTTTATGATACAACCTGTTTATCTGGATTTATTTAACTTTTTCTTACCTGTTGATATAAACATATACCAGCTGTAATAAAAACTCCCCATTTTTTCTCCTGTTCCCTGTTTTATTAAATTATGACTGAAGAGTTTTGCATTGTTGTTACAATCTTGGAAGATTTAAGGTTGTCATAGATTTAGTATGTGGTACTGATCCTACCACGTTTCATAGTCTTTCTTCAGTTCAGTTTAGTCATCTCAAAGCAAAGCAGTGAGGCATTTTTAACAATCATTTGGCTGTGGACTTATTTATTCAGGCAGTTGATTGGCTTAGAGCTCAACTGGTTCCTTTTGGTGAGCTGGAAGCATTTGTGTGTGAACATACATACTGTTAGCTGGAGCTGGAGTTAGCTAGTTGCTGGCTATTGTTGGATTTCTTCATATTGCAAGCGTGTTATGTTTTAAGTGTGAAATCAGAGCCAAGTAATTGTGTAAACTGACAGGCCAGAGCGTGCAAACCAGAGTACAACTATTGACAACTATTGTATCTTTTAATTTCCAGATTTTGTTGTAATTTGCAGTATTTGGTTGTTTGGTTACTATTAACTATTGCAGGTAATTTTGAACAAAGTTTGTTGAAACCTTTGCTGGATACAACATTTACATCAGTTGTGTTCAGTCTGCCTGCTTGTATGCAAAACGAATGTTTCTAAAATATTTGGAAAAGGTTTTTATTTTTTTTTGGTTTGTTTTGAAACTTTCAAAAATTAACTCTTTTCTACCAAGTGAACTAATGTATTTATAAGCTGTACTCTGTTTTTGGTTTCTCTACAGCATGATGAGGTGAGAATGAGCTACAGAGAGGTGATGACTGTAAAGCACTCCCTCTGACGGAGAGCAACTTCCCTGTGGAGAACCAGCTCACAAAGACTTAATGTCACATTGTTCATGCTTTTTTACATTGAAATAGGTCATCAATGCATGTAGAGAATATTTCAGTGTTAGATGGGTGACACATTATTAATTGTATTCAAATCATAATTTCCATTCATACATTTCATTCACAACCATTATGTTGTACTTGCATCAGCAGGAAGATCAATTGCATCAAATGAAGTGCTAATAGTTTCTCCCTAAGCTGAATCAACAGTCAACAAGCGTGAACTATGCACAGGCAGAAACGTCACCTCAAAACACAACATGATGGCCATGAAAACCATGTGGTTTTGGCCATGTGATTGTGCTTTTTAAATGAAAATATTGTAAACATACGGTATAAAAGGACAGATGCCCATACACCAACATACTGCAAGCATCTACCTGTTGTATTGTCACATAGACCTCAGCTCATGTTTATTAGATTTATATTTCATTTCCTGTTCTGTGAGCTAACAGTACATCTGGGAGTTAGGTTACTTCACTCCGGGGCATTCAGGTCACACACAGTAAAATTAAATCCTGCATCAGCAAATAAAAGCACGTACATGCAAAGCAGGCAGTGACATTTCCATTTCCTGCTCTGTGTCTTGTCTTACATTGTTCAGGTTATTCTTACATTTTATTGGATTTTTTTAAAGGGATTTATGCTACTGTACTGATTACTGCACATTATCCCTACATGTAGTTAAAACCAGACACTCAATCTTGTGTTTTCTTGCTGCCTGAATGTCTTCAGTGCCTAACAATCTATGAAGACGTCTAGAACTGTCTTATCAAAAATGAGTGTACAGTGAGTCCTTGAGCAGTGAATTCTGCAAATCTATGATGGAACAACTGTCTTCTTACCATCAAACACGTCTCAATTACACACAGAGGAATAAATTTCTCAGTAAACTTCAAATAAACTCATACAACATGTCATCTGACCACGTCTTAAGGCAAAAGGGTTCCAAATAGCCACACTCGAAGGTGGGGTGGCAATACATCATACAAAAAGAGATAACAGTGCAGACTTTCTCACAGTCTCTCCTCAAAGACCTTCATGGTGTTGCATACAGTTGTACACAGGAAGAGTAGTTGTGTAAAGCATCAAAAAGTGAGAGAATCCAATCCTGCCTACTTTCACCCCTGGCCAATCACTGCGTAAAGTGCAGATAGATTGACAGATCTGTTTCAGAAAGGTAAAAAAAGTCAGTACTAGTTCTTTGAGGACAGCTTGGTGTGGGGGCCCAAAAAAGCAGGCTGCCAATTTTGATGAACACATTCAGGTGCCCAAAGGGAAGAATCTTTTTGGTTTTCTTTCTTTTACCTCATGAACTTTTTTCTTGCACCAACCTCAGGAAAAACTTATTACAATGTGGGTTTTATTTTCATAGCTCTGCTCATTATTTCTTATGATAACACTTTACTTACCAAAATAGATCTGGTAACATGGCAACATTGCAAAAAACAGGTCCAAGTTTAATGCTACAACTGTAGGCCTGAAAATAAAAGCATAGTTTTCCTTTAAAGCTCTAATAATATCAAAAACAACTGTATGTTTTTTTATTCTGCCCAACACAAGTATGGTGGGGTTTTATAATTTACTTATTGGTTTGAATGGGATGATAAATCATGTTCTGAGTGGACCAACCATCTGAAAATGCAGATATAAAGTCAAACACTGGCTGTCTGGTAAACTACAGTGATGTCAGAGGACTTACACTGAAGCTGATCATGCTCTCCTGAGCAGATGTTATCTATGAATAAAAGTGGTTAGGGTTATCAGAGATGAAAATAGTGAACACATCACAGTCATTAGCCTTCTATAGACGTTACTTCTTGTGTTATCATACAGTTCTTCTGTGGGTACTTACAATTTTTGTCATAGCTGCTGTAGATTATATATTACGTCTAACTCATTTCCCTCTCTGTCCAGACTAAGAGAAAACTTTCTTAATGTTTCACCTGCCACCTCGAGACCCTATGCCCTATGCCCTTGGTTCATAAGGATTCTCATGGGAGAAGAAAATAATTATCATTGCATTAGCCAGGGTCTGGTCAATGAATGCAGAGAATGTCTTAGTCTCCAAACCCAGCCATGACCCCCAGATCTGAGTCAGTGCTCATAATAAGAACTGCATGTTCGTGCTCTTGTTAGTGTTTAACCTGTTCATTTAGATGAACTAGTGCAGTACCCGTTCAAAAAGTGCCTGTTTTGAACTGGCCGATTTCTCAATACCTAGAGAGAACAGTGCCTGTCCCCTAAACGCTTCTCGGTAGACACTATAATTTACCAATGCTCCATAAGTGCCTAAAATGCAGGCTATCAGTAGACTCTACAATTTACTAATGTTCCCTAAACGCCTCACATGCAGGCCATCAGGAGATGCTACAATTTAATGATGCTCCCTAAACGCCTCACACGCAGAATATCTGTAGACTACAACTTTGGGTTGAGCTGAGGTTTATTGAATGAACTGTAGTGCCTGTTCAAAACGTGCCTGAGACATCCTACACTATGTCTTGAACATACGTACAAAGTTCCCATGCGTGAGGAACGGGAATAGAGCTTAACTCTCTAAACTTTTTCAATTCATTCTCTATGGTAGTTCTTATCATTATGGATGTAATCCCATCTCTGACCACAAAGTGGGTTGCAATGGCAGAGTGGTGCTGTCCATATTTCCACTCATTGACACCACAGGCAGAAGAAGTAAATCAACATTGTTTATGAGGTATTTTTTATATTTTTCTCAAGAACCACTCATCTAAACAACTTCACACATCGACACTGCACTTCCTTGATTCCCCAGCAATACATCCTCCAGGTATGAAGTAGATCAGATAAAAGGTTCTCCAGATATGCAAACGTACATACATACATACAGACAGACAGACAGACAGAGATGTCTTGCTTTCTATAGAGAGATTACATTACTCTACAGACATACTGACAGATTAGCAGTTACAACCAAACTTGGACTGCATCTGTTCTGTAATGTATCTAATATTTTTAGCTAATAGAGCAGTCCTGACAGGATTTAAGATGTTTTTTTGGCCAAAACAAACAATTGTGGCATTTTGGTATATTTGTATTGAATATGGGTGTTGCAATACATATATGAATTGTGTTAAAGGTGGGTAGTGCAAAAACAGGAGCATGAGGTCTAGGGTTAAGGTGAAACATGTTGCTGGAGTTTACTATGCGTATTCTAAAAGCAAAAAAAAAAACAACACACAAAAAAGACAGTCTACTGTAGCACTTATTAGAATTTGAAACATTATTTTTTCCTTGTCCATGATTTCCATTAACATTCTCTTCTAATGGCATCTTTCCAACTATTTAACTGCGAACTTAAAGTTGCAATATACGACATTGATGACATTCAGCCACTAGATGTTGCACTATAGCACCGACATCTCAGACCAAAACAAATGTCATTTACTCAATAAAGTTGGAAAAAAAAGAAAGCTGACAACTCACAAAACTCAGATCAAACTGATCCAACATGGATCTAGATTCTGTTAGTGCATTGCCTATTTCTCGCCTCAAATGCTTTCAGAAACATATTTTAGTGTACTGTTTAGCTCTAATTTGAGAAAGTTTGTGACGCGGCCGCCATTTTGGAAACAGATGCAGAGGACACTCACGTGCACTAACATGCACACGCGGACCTGCGGACCTGCTACCAAAGCAAAGAACAGAGAAGCTCGGATAACAACACACACAGAGGGAGTGTGACTTCATTCACTGGTAAGGACTTATTACTCCATGATATCTCTACATAGCAAATAGTTGTTTTCTGACAACTAATACAGCTAAATATCTTTTATTACAACTTTAAATGCTGTAAAAACAGCAATTACAGGACCCCTAGCAAATGTCTATCAGGAACAAGGGATCAGCTCAGGGTGAATGGTTGGGTCGACACAGTGTGTGACTTAGGCACGGGAGAATGCTATTTATTTTCCATTTTCCTACTTTACGTAACCCTAACCCAAGTAGTTTTTCTGCCTAAACCTAACCAAATCTTAGCCATAGAGGTGGCAGATCAGAAGATGGTCATATAAATCAATTTTCTAACAGTGACATGTAACAGCTTTGGAAGGAGCCCTGCTGATAGGGGCATCGGATGGGTGGGTATTAGTCAGTTTGGAAGGCAATGACAAACAATATATTTTGTCATTTAGTTTAGAGGACTTGTTGGTTCATTCTCATACAGCAGCTCACCACTCAACTGGCTGCAGCCTGTCAAGCTGGAAATATAAAACACGACAGTCTTCAGCAATGATATTGGTTAAAGGCCACTAAAAACAGAAATCCTGTTGTGTGTTACTTCAAATGTCAACGTGAATGATGTTTTCTTACGTTTGGAACAGATCCCAGAAGTTCTGGTTTCACTTTGGTGCTCTATTTGGAGAAGAGCTGCCAACTCTCATGCATTGACCATGAGACCCACGCAATTGACACTTTTCACACACTCTCACACCACACGTCCATTTCCTCACGCAGTGAAAATCAAATTCATAACTGATAACGTGGCGTGAAAAGAGAACACTGACCATACAACAGCCAAGACAGATTAGCAACGGCCGCAGAGGAAAGAGAGAAATATACACAAATCTATTATTTTGTAATTTATTCCCATGCATGCTGCTCAGAGTAATCTCAGTCAGCGGCTCTTCAGACAGTGGTACAGCGTCTCTTTTAGGGGTGGAGCCAAATCCAAATACTGTATTCAGAAAAGTACAAGTAGTGGATTTTTATGAATATTTATTTCATACTAATATTTTTTAAATTATTTGTTTTCTGGAAGGAAAAAAAGACATGTCAAATAATGGGTCAGGAGCTGTCTCTGCTTCTCTCCTCTATTCTGCTTTGCTGTCTGTCTCTGTGTCAAGGATGTATAAATAGTTGCTGAGTGATCAGTGCAGTCGTCCTTGATCTGGGAGACCAGGGTTTGCGACCCAGGGTGGGAGCCCTCCTTCGCAAAATAGTTTATTGAAGAACACTTATTTTAACACTTTGATATCCTAAAATTAGAAGTGTAATAAAAACAAAAACAGAATTGTTACGCCTATTTCCACTTTTATTCGAATAGAAATACAAATAATTTTGCTGCACTCCCCACCCCCTGGGGAACAAATCTTATGCCAAGTTGAAGTCAAAACCTGGCAGCCCTGATTTGGAGTAGTCTGGTTTCAGACCTCTCAATCACCACCCACACCTCCAATTTGGTCACTGATTCCAAACGACCCATGCACATTGACAGTTATTTCAGAGAAACCGGTGACCAATATTGTAGGCAGGACTAAAAATGGGAATGTCATCTTCCTAAATAGCTAGCTACGTAGCTACAGCCATGAAAAATAGCAACAAAAATATGGACACAAAAATGGTGGGATTGATGCAGTTTCTCAGGTTGCTACAAGTCGATTTACAGAAATAACAACTCTTAAACGAGCACATTTCTTTGATTGTATTGAAAAACATTTAACAGCCACGTTGATTGAAAGTGATGATGGCAAGATGGATACGCCTCTTACTACTGATTAGTTAGGATGAAACAAAACCGAATAACATCGCTTCCAAATAGATATTGGCTAACATGAACACAACATCATGTAATGTATGAAGTGAAACCAAGTAACAATTAAGTCTGATTCCAAGGCTTGGGTTATCATGAGTAAATATATATTTGGATATTTATATGCCTATATTTGGTGCTAACTGTGCTTGAAATAGCTGATACAATATATGAAAAATATTTATTTACAGTTTTATGTATGATTATAGGAACAGTGACAGAAGCATCTATACATCCTAGTTGTATAATGTTGAGATAATACAAACTCCAATATATAACATTCATCAGCACTTCAGAGAAAGGTAATGTGCATTGTGAAACAGTGCAATGAGAAGATGGGGTGTGATGAAACAACAGTGTGATGAGGAGCTGTTGTCTGGATGGGATTCCTGTGGAGCAACATAGATTAACACCAGGTACAAGTCTGCTGAACAGTCCAAACCAGTGAGAAGTACAGGAAGGCTGTGCATACCTTTCAGATAAAAATGTACACTTTTGGCTCAACAAATAAACCTCCAAAATATAATGTAAATTGTAGAGCAGGAGAAGGTAGAGGTTAGTTATGTTCTCAGTGATGCTTTTGTAATTGGTAAACAGTAATTCATCTTAAAGATGACTGGGTAATAAGGCATGTTAAAATGTTACATGTACATTTTTTCAGCTAACAGCAGTGCTCTTTTGCAGTAACTTAACAATACCTGATATACTGCAGTGTTAGCTAATGGATTACCTGTCTGTAAAAATGTTAACATGTGGGCAGAGCTCAGAGCTGTGTGGATAATATTAGTACTTACTTTCTGTGTGAGAAGGCAGCACCAGTCTGGCCAGCAGCAGGAGATGAAGAGCTCCCCTGGTGAGAGGCGACAGCCGTCTGAATCTAAGGTCCATATTCTGACTGTTGGTGCTCTCCTCTGGTCCTAACACTGCTGCTGATTGGTTATGGCCTCACACAATCATAGAGTGACACCTGCAAGGAGACAAGATAACTGATGTCAAAGATAAAGGTTCTGTATAGCTCAGGGTGTGTGGTTCTGTGAAATCTGTTAATCTGCATTTCAACCTTTTAACCAGTATTCAAAGTTTTTATTCACTTGCTATTCTAAACATTTGGCTGGTACTGATAAATAAAAATGAAATTCCAATTTACTTTGAATGAATGGGAGAAATCAGCAATTAAAAAAAAGGTTCTTTGTATAACTTTAAAGGATAATACTGGTTTGTTGCAACTTATTTTTGTAGTTTTGTCTATTATTCCTGAGAATAAAATCTGGGAACACTGCAGCATTGCTAAAAGGAAGTCAGATGGGGCAACAAATACAGCAACAAAGCAGTTGGTTTATTTTCAATAAATGTTCAAATAATCCAATATTTTACCAAAAATCAAAGATTAGAGAAGAAGTCTAAAAACTGAAAACAGATTTGTGTATCAGAACTTTGTTTTTTCTTCTTTCCTCTGTCATTAATTATCTCACGACCCCTCAGATTTATCTGGTGACCCTTTGGGGGACCCGACCCCTAGGTTGGGAACCACTGGACTAAACTAGCTAACTGTATATAAAGTAGTTCAAACTAGGTCCACCTCCAGCAGCTACACAGTAACATGCTGCTTACACACTGATGCTTCAGTATTAATAATCTAATGATGTCATATATAATAATATATCAGTCAGAGGGACCAAACCACTACTTTTACTGCAATACTTTAACTACATCAAGCTGGTATTACTTAGTAGAAGTAGGATTTTTCATGCAGTGGAGTATTTTTGCATTGCTGTTTTGGTACTTTTAAGGATATGAGTACTTCCACCACTGACCCAAACTTTCTGGTTTTAGTTTGACACTAACACAGCCTGGGTTCAGAGTGCCAATACATAAGCCCTAACCAAAATGAGTATGTAATTGGACAGCTAACACACATTTTTCAGTGGAAAGGGTTTAAACAACATTAGAGCTATTCTTCTGAACTGTAAATATGAGCATCAGTGTTGCTGTTTATGCATATTGGTTCCCTACAACCACAAGAGCATGTGGACAGTCCCAAGAGCTCATCAGGGAAGACTGAGCCAAGAGGATGAAACAGCATCATCCAGGTCTTAAAGAATTACATGACGTGGACACAGCATGCAAAATGAGTAATGCGCTAAACCCATTACCTGAACTGACTTATTAACTGACAGCATCACCCACACTGACACTAAAATCTGCATGTGTGGACCTGATTACTGAGACAAGAACACGACAAGATTATAATGCATATTACACATTTCCTTTCCTAGTCATAGGGGTGCACCTGCAGTAACAAAAAGCACCTGGCACTCATTTTTTTCCATTTGTCTACATCAGCCAGAGCCAAACAACAACTACTAAACCAGCGACACTGCCAAGTTTTCCTAGTGTAAGCATGTAGCTGAGGTTGATCCAAAGCAAGGCTTGAACAACTGATGGTCCACCTTTTTCACAGATTAATTCTTTGCTTTATTCACAATGACTAAATACTTGTTCTACTGCATATGATCCATTCCATAACTAGATTGCAGTCACAGAATTATCCCAGGTTGTCACCAGTCACACAGAACCAGGTCTGCAGGGTTAATTCCATACACATCACCACTAAATCACAAAGTGATACCACAACTAGCTAACTGTATATAAAGTAGATGAAACTAGCTCCACCTCCAGCAGCTACAACAGTAACATGCTGCTTATACACTGATGCTTCAGTATTAATAATCTAATGATGTCATATATAATAATATATCACAACTTGGAGAAAGTTTTACATGATTGTGTGGCCAATAACCTTACAGTAATCCTATATTTATTTCAGGAGCTCATATTGACCCGCTCATATCAAGGCTCTGCAGCATCAGACTAGTTTTGAACTCAGGTATGGAGCCGAGTTAGATGACCTGAGTTGACCCATTCAGACTGATGACAACTACATGCTTATTCTGTGCCATTCCAATACCAAGTCTGTAGAGTTCTTAAAGGAAGTGTGTCTTAAACAACCGTTAGGTGTCCATATGAACAGTGAAAGAAAGAAGTTTTCCTTGCTGTAATCATTCCTCCTGTTCATACTGGCTATTAAAAGATCCTCTTCAAATGTGCTTTCAATGTAAGTGATGGGGCCAAAATCCACAGTGTGTCCACACAGTCATTTTGTGCAAAAATGTATTTAAAAGTAGATGTGAAGCTTATATGAGGCTTCAGCAGTCTGAGTTAGTCATATCAAGTGGATATCTGCCACATTTACAGTCTTTTTAGCATCAAATTCCCTCTTTGTGTTTCCTCAGACAGTGTTTCCCTGTTGAGCTGTGGTGGAAGTATAGTAACAAAAAGAGGCACTTTGGCACTAAAAAGACTGTAACGTTGAAAGATATCTACTTGATTTGACTCATTTGGATGCTGAAGCTTCATATTAGCTTCAGATAAACTTTTAAATACATTTTTGCACAAAAGGAGGACTGTGGATTTTGTCCCCCATCACTTACATTGTAAGTGTATTATGAAGAGATCTTCTAATGGTCAGTATGAACAGGAGGAATGATCCAGGAGTACTGTAGGATAGTTACATTCATACAAATGCCATGGAGAACACTGGATTCTGATTGGATGGAGGGTGTGCATTATTTTAAGATAACTACATGGCCCTGCTGTAGCTGGAAAGCATATCAGCTCTTGCCAAGCTACAGTATGGGTTGTCCTACATGTTGTGGAACTGACCAATAACTTGGGGCAATATTTTTTTATATTATTGACTATGAAGCTACCATAAACTAGGACGGGACTATCATAGGTCTACATTGCTTGTAGCAGAGAATTATCACCAACTATGAAGTTCTCCTCAGCTCTATGGAGCCTTTCAGCCTCTTTCAACCTACTGTTTTGGTTTAAAAGACTGACTTATGGTCAGTAGGAGAAGAGGACTGAACCACCACCTGAGTTACAACTGGCCATCCTTTGTACTTTGCCCCTTAGTTGACATTTGACAGTAGGGATAAACTTTATATATGTGTCTTACACTGCTTGGCCACAGATACACCCCAACAAAATCACCCAAAATATGAATTAATAATATTTGAGCAGGTATAAGAGGATTAACACATCCAACCCTGTGGTTAAAAAAAATAATGCACTCCACAGGCAAACCTGCTGACTGAGTCATTTTACAATAAGCAGTGGATTATCCCTAACATGTTTATTGTAGTTTCTACTGATTCCATGTGATTACTGAAATGCATGCACCAGCCCAGTCCTCACAACTTCACTGATTGCACATCAAGGCAGATTATGTGCTAAGATAGAACACTCAGCACACAAGCGAATTACAGAGACACAGCAGTGGTCAAGCTGTACTTTCCCCTGATTCCTTCGTTCCTCAAATGAAATCCAGACCAACATGAATCCTGTCGATTGTCACCATCCATGCAGATGCACATTGGACATATTCATCCACTGATTTCTACTATGTTTATTTGCCTTTCACTATACTGTATGTTAAATGTACTTGACAGTTAAAAACTATATTTTGTCAAAGAGAACGCACACACACACACACACACACACACACACACACACACACACGTCATAAAAGCTTTGAATTTTTCCTCACAGTGTGACTGAAAACTCCACTGCTCAGCCTGAAAGTTGAACAATTAGAGAAAGTCTCACAGAGAAGGTTCAGAGGAAGTTTGGGGATGATTTCCAAGATGTTTGACGTGTCATTAGGTGTGCTGTGAAAGGAAGGCAGGGAGGAGACTAAATGCTGGATTTTTACAGTCTTCCTGGATCAATAGCATTTCTCCGAACCATTACTATAATCTGCCAAGGGTACTGTAGGGAGGCAGGAACCCTGATGGCTGTGACAACACTTTCATGTGTGCTCACCCATCTCACAACTCACAATACATCCACTCTACAGTGCCTCAAACTTCTCAACTCACCCAGAGTGGTGATTTATGAAAGTTACATTCTGTCAGGGTTGGTTACTTTTTACATTGCAGCACTGCAGTGTTTTAGCATGTATGCAATATAGCAAGGACTTGTCTCAAACTGACACTGACACTGTCAGAATTTGGCATGTTTTCCAATTTTAAAAAGTTAATTGAAGTGTAACATTAGACACAATGTCCTCAGTGTAGCTAACTGCAATAGGTCAAATGTTGTAGGACCAAAATCGATTTGGGATTATTAAAATCTGACAGATATGGTTTCCATCTTTAACGTGAAAATAAAGATTTCAAGTACAAAATTACCATAACATACCTGATCCACTGCATTAAGGCAGTCAACATTCTCTGTGAAAGTCAAATCTCAGTGGAATGCCCTACCTGATGATATAAAGAGCTGCAGTTCCATCAGTCCCAACAAAAATCAGTGCTTAACTACTCAGCTCTGTAGCCACTGACTCTAAATTTCATCTCATGGTCTACTCATGGCATACATTAATCATTTCTAGTTGACATGGTGGTTTTTTTGACTTGTGATGTGCTATTGTGTGGTAACATTTATGTTTAACACTGTACATGGTCCCAATAAGTACATAAATAAATAAGTCAGCAGTAACTGCCAGGTACAGACCTTTTTCACACCAGAAATGTTAATGTCACAGCAGAAAACGCTGTACAGGTGTAATTAATTACCTTAAAGCTAGAGTATGTACATTTTTCTTATATTTTTTAGTTGAAATATGCTTCAAAGCATAGTGTGGAGAGGTCTTGTCAAAGGCTTCTGTGACCCAGGCTCATTGAACAGTCTGGCAGAGGAACAGAGATATTCCCTTCTCAAGTTCTTAAGCGAGCCTCACCCCTCTAACCAATCAGAGAAGACTAAAGTTGGGGGCGGGAGCTCACGGCTGTCAATCAATACATGAACGCACTTCTGGCCTATTGCTCCTCCCTTACTGAGGCTCCATGCTAGCATTAGCTGCTGGAAGACATTGTTATGGCTGACTCACAGGCTAGCAAGCTCCCGATAACCTGCATTAGTTGAATCGAAGGGGTCCATTAGTTTCAGGGAAAGAAATCAATACATCGGGTATGCATGATCACGAGGATGCAGGTGAAGGGCTGGGCAGAGCGCAAAGGAACAGGAAGAGGGAGGGGAGGGAGGGGAGCAGTAGTTTGCTTTTGGCTCTCATTCTAACTTCCATGGTATTATGCACAATGCCTTCCTGGGACACTTGGAAATGGAACTGTACCATCGTTATTAGTTCCACATGTGCTCTCGGACCGTCACCTTGATTAAAATTACAAATTTCTCTGGGTTTGAAAATTGTTGAAAAATTTGTTGAGTTGTGTAAGTAAGGCCTTGCTACCTAGGTGACAGTAACCACTCGCTGTTTGGTTCTCTGCTTCCTCCTAGCTTCATCGTGGTGACTCTGCAGTTTCACTGTGGAGGAGCTACCTGCTGCTATCTCCTCCCTACATAAACTTGGAGAGGCTGGGATGATGCAGCTCCCCTAGGATGAAGAAACACCCTGAGAGCCACTCTTTCTCGCTTCCCAGCATCCCTGGAGACAGAGCTGCACAATAGAGGCTGAGCTGAAGAGAGAACGCCTCAAGCCTGAAGCAAAGCCGGGAGGCTATCACATATGCTTTCAAAGACTCAGCAGTGGACACATCCAGCAGACATTGTGGGCACTGTCTTCCATTGTGCTTGAAGCCCCACTCCAGCCAGTGTTAGTTCCTGTTTAATGGTTAACATTCTTTCTTGAAAACAGAGAATGGAGTTGTGGTTATTAGTCGGATGTAACCATTACCATGGCAACCAGATTGCTGTTCTAGCACACTGGCGATGTGTCGCAATGGTAGTGATATTATAGCTTAACCTGTCAACTTACTACAGCATTAGCTATATAGACTAGGTTACATGTCAGTAACAGAGATATGTGAAATCCATAGGTGAAATCAGACAATGGCTTCTTTATTGATGGATCATATATCCTAAGCAAAAGCATGCATTGCACCCTCAGTTTAATATTTTGCACCGACCGTTGAAATATGAATAATAGGCACACAGAATGTGTGGGTGTCTCCATGCGCACCTGCTATTAGCCCAGAATGGGCGAGTTTCGCGGCCACCGTAGGTTCTCCTACATGCTTGGAAGGGGAGGGTGAGGGGAGCGGTATTCAGTTGATTGCAATCTGCAACCTCATTGCTAGATGCCACTAAATCCTACACACTGGACCTTTAAATGTGATAATGACAGCTCAACAAACAGAAAGCTTTTCTTCAGGAAATGTCTGGACGGTTCAGAACATCACAACATGAACACACATCACCACAAATCTGCACCTGAAGACAGATGGAGTAGTTTTTTTCATCAGTTAGTTACTATAATAACGATATAAATAAAAATAAAGAAATTGATTTGGTGAAGCTGTTTATATGATTTTATCAGATCAATGCTGTTTCAGCAATAATTCTAATGTATCTCACCAGCATTTGCACTGCAATGTGTTTCAAGAATAAAACATGAGACACTACTGTTGCTAAAAAAAAAGTTGGAAAAGAGGCTGATGTGCCCTGCTAACCCAGTGTCTCCTTCATAAAAAAGCAGAATATTGAGTTATAACCAATCAGCCTGATGTGTGTGGTTATTTTGTAGCAGCCTGGTGTCATCAGGTGATTTAATGAAGGTAAACACAGTGAATGGCTGTGCATAATGGCACTGCACTCTGGCTTTATAAGGATGATGTATGACTGCAGCGTTCTACTATAGTCATATGTAATTGTTCCATATTAGCAGCAACTTACATTTTTGAACTTTGAGTGCAAAAAGTTATTTGTCAAAAAATATTTGGCAAATAGTGTGGCTAATCAACTTTGTCAGGAAATGACTCAGAAAAATATGAAATATCTTAAATGCCAAAATACACTGTAGGGGGCGGCTTCAAAGTCCATGTAAAGGAAAATCATAGATTTCTTTTCAAACACATTATACATGTTAGAAAATAATTGCTGAAAACAGTTTTTCATCATTTCTGTGTTCAGGATTTTTTGGACAGCCTGAAATGGTGGCTCTATGATGAAGACTATTTTTACACCAGGTAGTTTTGAAAAATTTTTTCGGAGATAACTGGGATTCACTTCAGGTAATCCGTTGTTACTTGTTACATTAGCACTCAAAGAATTACTTTAAACTCAGCTGAAGCGTCCGTTAACGGGTGGAGCTGGCAGTGGCTTCGGCTTCAGCACTGGCTGTTCGGCTGGAAGGATGGGTAGAGTCAGCTGACACCGGCTTCAGTACCGGCTGTGTGGCTGCCAGGCAGCACTTCACCAAAAAGCACAGTGTTGGAAGCAAGTGCTCCAAGGGCGACAGCTACAATGAACCTGTTTCCAGCAGACAAGTGAGTAAAGTTAAGTGCACTGAATTCCATTGAAAATAACGACAATTTAACACAACGATGACTGATGATGCATCGCTTGTTAACTAGTCATTTAAGTTACATTTTTACTGAAATAAGTCCAAATTTACTTATAAAATATGTGCTGAATTAAACAGTGGTTCCTAATGTTACTATGTTTTTAAAATATCATTCATGTTGCTTGTCTTACACCTACAAACAAGGCCTATTTTAAATTGTTGTTGGAGTTTGGTACGAGTGTTGTTAACTCAGAGGCTGTTCAGTGGGCCGCGTTTTCAGCACCTTCAGCAGACACGTCTCCAGTGCTTCAAAGCAGAGAATAATGCTTACTTTTCCATGATTTTAAAAAAACCTAACTTTATATACCTGGCAATTTTTTTAATTATTCAAATTTGGCTGGGTGGTTAATAACGCATTTTTCTGTGGTGTGACAAACTCAGAACACATACTTATTATTGCTTTACATGGACTTTAATGACATGTAACCACAGCTTTGGCAGCTTTGGTATGCTGCTGCCATATGCTAACTCTGACACATGTCACCTTTCAACTGGAAAAATATATAGCAAGCATGTGTCTTCCTGGTAATGCCCATCAACAATAACCCAACATGTTTATTGTGACTGTTGTACCATCTTTTCTGCATCAGTAGTGTGTCATCAACTTCTAAGAGTAAAATACTGAAGTGCAGCTTGAGTACATACATCATTTATAACATAGTATAAATTATATGTCACCTTGATATATACCAAGACTGTCTTTGGTCAAAGGGCTCTGCTTAAACAGCCTCACAACATGCACTTAATTATAATTTCTTTTATCATTCATCAGGAAATTAAACAGAAACAGAAATCGGTGAAACAGAATTAATTCAAAGGTTCCCTTTACAAATGTATAAAGGTATACTGTATTAAGTCTAAAGTCCAATAAAATGGACTTAATTTTAGCACTGATATATCTCAGTTTTGAATAAATGTGCACCACTGTCTCTTCATGATGGAGACCCTTGACCCAATTTCTCTTCCAATAAATGGGGTTACATTTTAAGCCTTTTTTCTCAATCAGCATCTTATTTGAGTGATGAACTTCTCTGTGCTCATCTTACTGTCTTTCCACAGAGAAGTTACTGGAAAACTTTAACAGTTTTTCACCTGAATAAAGCTTCTCTTTAGGATTGAATAAAAAAAGTGTATTGGCATTGTGACTAGCAGTGCTCTCGGTATACTGGAAAAAAAGTTAGCCAATTGGTTATTGGCAACAATAATGACCCAGTCAGTCAAGTCAATCTGTAACAGCCTGTCTCAGGATAACAAGATTTTTAATATTTCAACTTGGTATAGCAACCAAGAATAAGAGCACACCAACACAGACTGTGAACATGCTCATTAAAAAGATTGCCAACGCAGTGCTTGCTCTTTGTTGTATTTTTTCATCATGCTTTTGTATAACAGTAACAGAGATACACCAGAAGTGCTCCATATACAGTATGTATCCTATTATGGCTCAAACACTTGGCCAAAGGTAAAAAAAAAAAAAAAATACAGTTGTGTCTACTCTGCAACTAAGGTAATAAAAGCAAAGCCTCACAGCTACGTAGTCTCAGTGCAATTTATTATTACTCACAAGCATCAGTTTTTAAGCTGCAGGGCACAAGCTAAGACATCCCAAAGAATTCAGTGTAATATGATACAATAGCAAAGAGATGATGTCCTGCTGCTGAATGATTTTAAATTCCAGACAACCATTATCAGAAATATTTATTTTGTAGGGAGTGCCTGCAAGGCTGCATTGCTTTCATATTTTTATCAATTCACTGTGAGCAGTGCAGGAGTGCTGAGTTAGGGTAAAGTATGAGGCAGATCTGGTGCAGACAGCTAGAGTTTAGCACTGAAGCAGTTTCACTGACCAAAGACTTAATATAATATATGAATCATTTTAATAATATATTTGAATTATTAATCAGTTATTAAAATAGTTGGTAATTAATCACCGCTAAGAAGTACATTTATGTATATAAAGTACATCCACCATCTAAGTATAAAGTAGTTTCTGACAGTTTATCAATTAAGATTCAAATTTGTATGAATTAAGCCTGAACTAAAGCTACAGTTAGACCACTGATATATATTTTAACTATGCGTGCATCATGGTTGCCTCACCTGTCCTCATGGAGTCACACGTCCACAAGGTACAATTCAGCACATGACCGATGGGGGCAGGATCAGAAAGTAAGGTCAGAGCTTTCCCACAACAACCCTAAATTATTTGTTGTCTCCATGCCACTCATAATGAGGGAGGAGAACGCACTGTTTTTTCACTTTCCCCACCCAGATTTATCCTGAACTGGTGACCTTCCAGGAACAAGTTCATTTCTCTAACCTTTAGGCCACCACAGCTTTTTCTGCCCTTATCTCATCATTAACAATATAGTAAGCTAATTAGTGTCAACATGGTTTCTGTGCGAAAGTCGACATTCACAAATACGATACAGTGTTGGCCAGGGATGATTAGGCCTTAATCTGCCGTCTAGTGGATATACAGGTATACACAAAGTACGCAAGCAAGTATGTGAACAATGACACTGGTGTCGCAGCCTTTGTCCACACGATGGTTAAAATCAAGTCAGCTGCTTTTCATAAAGTAACACACTAATTGGTGCAGGGAAAAACCCTTCAGTCACCTCACAGATATCTGCATTCCAAACAGGCAATGGTGCTTTTAGCTTGGATCCATCAAACAAAGTTGTCAGTATGATGGGAAGCTGGTGAGGGATCACACCCTTGTCACAACACAAAAAACTCCTGCTGGTTGGTATGTCTACAGCCTGCAGGCCAGGAGGGGGATTTGGCAACAATTCAACAATTTGGCCATTTCACATTTGAAGAAAAACAATGTAATTATATATGTTGTGACTAGTTTTATATTTTGATTTTAGTGCAGATGTTTTTTAATAAAAAAAAAACTTAATATACATTGTAATAAAAATAACGTGGCTCAGCACTGCAGAGACCTGTGTTTGGTTCAGCTGGCACTGTGGGTGGGTGGGAAGCTTAGGAATTCTAACTGTTTGGGGAGAATGTAGCTGTGTATGACCTTGCTGTGGCACATGCAGTTGAAATGCTTATTACACATTTATATCAAAACACCTAAAATGCACTTAATAATTTCATTTTCATTTGCACATCAAAATCTGTAATAGCTACATTGGTCCACAGCGCAAAACGTATTAGTTTCACAATAACGTCTCTAAAATTGTGAGATTTTTTGGCCTATTCTTTTCTATTGACCTGCGTCACGTGACTGTCAAGTTTCTGTCTGCTCAAACAAACAAAATGGCTGACATTCCTTTTATTCTCAGTGGAAAATGCAATATTTTAAGATAGTTTTGGCATTGCAATTTTCTAGCGAGAAATGTACATTTTATTTTCATAATCTTTGTTCAGTGAATGTAAATGATGTTTAGTTTGTCAGTTAGTACGAAGATTTTTTCAGGCTTGCCATTGTTACTATGGTGGTTGCTATGGATCTTGCTATTGCTGAAACCACATAGTTGCATATTGTTTGTCTTTGCGTTGTGTACTTATCTGAGCTGTTATGTTATTTGTGTTATTTTATGTAACTGTTTGATGAATAAAAGGAATGTCAGCCATGGTTTGTTTTTGCAGACAGAAACTCACGTGATGTGGACACAGGCCAATGGAATAAACATAGGCCAAAAAGAAACAAAAGAAACATAGGACAAAAAAAAAATGTAGGCATCTCACAATTTTAGAGCTGTTATTGTGAAACCAATACATTTTGCACTGTGAACCAACGTAGCTATTACACATTGTGATGTGAGACTGGGTTGCAAATGATTATACTTGTTTGACAGCAGCAGTGATCTTCAGTGTAATGATATTTACTGCAGCTTCTACATATACATAGATATAAGATTATTATGTTACTACGGACTATATTGTGAACTACAGAAAGGTACAAATGGGTGTTATATGCAGCAGTTATACTCCTGCTTTTACAGTATCAGTTGTACAGTATCAGAGCACTGAGTGTGATTCTGTGTGAGATAATATGACTACATTATCTACATAAACTGTATGTTGTAACTGCTTTTACAAGTCTCCAGACTCCTCAATGTCTGGACTGTAAAAAGGAAACCAATAACTGCTGTGCATTCCTAGAGTACTGAGGGTCACTGTATTGATTACTTGATGTGTTGACTACACTTACAGACAAGTCGTCTCATCAAGCCATCTGTCAATTTTTGACAGTACCATTAATTAAGAGACTTTAATAGATCGAAGCAGTTATGCCATATTTACAACAGGAAACAACCAATATGAATCAGAAATCAGAGGAATAATCAGAGGTGCACATTCTGCCACCTCATTGTAATAATGTAATAATTTTTATAAAGTTAATTTTACATAAGACATAAAGGACTCGTTCAAGGACCCCTGACCCTCAGGGAAGGACAGCAGGGCTGTTGAGATCTCAATGGGAAGGTCACAGCAGCCTGTTTTTGTGCAGAATGAGGGTGCTACTCAATCACAGTGTGGACCACTGGTTTACATGGCAGCCTCATCTTCCCCAGACAGACAGGTATACATAGGGCCATGTCCCCCCTTTATCAGGGAAAGAGGGGTGGCATCTATCACCATCAGGCCTGTCAGGAGGACAGCAGGAGCGTGGCACGGTGGCTACTCCCCGTCATCCACTGAGTCAGCTGATGCAACAACAACCCAAACAAGATCACACTGCATTCATACGTATGTGGTGCAGTGATAACACAGTGTAGGAAAAGGGTCATGCATAGTTACCAGAGGGATAAAGTCAATCCAACGAAGTGAGATCCTACCAAATATAAGCTATTAAATCAAATTAAAAACAGGGCACAAACGCCCTCTACATTAATTAAATCAATAAAAGCTCTAAAGAAATATTCCAATTGCATTTTTATGATTCAGTTTTCATTCTAAAAGTCCAGAATTCAGAGCTAATCCCACATGCTTCTATGAAAATGTAAAATCACTCTGCCACTCTGAAATCATCAAAAAGGATGGGTTGCCTTACAAAAGGAAGTGGAGTGCAACTACAGGCTACTTTTCTTGTGTTACTTTGGAAATCTACAAGTCTCTAAAGATAGCAGTTGTAGAAAAAGAAAGTTCCTTGACAGCATTTAAATGTCAAGATATTGTATAATTTCAATCAGATGGTGGGTTAGCCCTCCTAGTTAAAACAGCTTTGCAAAAAGTGATTTCAGTTATATGATAATCTTGATTTCACAAAAAAAGTCATCTATCAAGCAGAAATGACAAACATTCTCTTGTTCCAGCTTTGCAAATGTGAAGATTTGCTGCTTTTGTCTGTTTATTATCATTATAATGAGACAACAAGTGTACTCTTTGCTAAATGCTAACACCAGCATGTTAACGTGTTGACAGTGACAATGCTTACATGCTGATGTTTAGCAGGTTTAATGTTTACCATGTTCACCATCTTAGTTTAGGTTGTTAGCATGCTAACATTAGCTAATTAGCACTAAACACAAAGTATAGCTGAGGCTGATGGGAATGTCATTAGTTTTGAGGTATCTGGTCACAAACAAAAGCATTTAAATTTTGACCAGATGATGCCACTAGATGAAAAGTTAAGGCATCACCAAAAAGATAACAATTCATCTAATGGAGGACCTGTATGTCTATACCAAATTTCATGGCAATCCATACAATATTTGGCAAGTGAAATCACCCAAAACCACAATGTCAACCTTCATGGTGGTGCTAGATAAAAAGTCAGGGGATCAACAAAGTCATTAGGCTTCATCACCTGTGAACCATGAATGTCTGTACAAAATTTCATTTCAATCCATCCAATAGTTGGGATATTTCAGTCTGAACCAAAGTGGCAAATAAATGAATCTTTTTGAGGCCCTAAAGTGATTTTAATAATTCAAGGGAAAACAATTACTTGATTAAACAAGTCACAAGTAGACACACATATAGTTCTATTTTCAGGGGTCACAGTCTAAAAAGGTTGGAGAACACTGGATCAATTAATTGTATAAATTATCAACATATGATTTAATAATGAAAGTAATCATTAGTTGCAGCCCCACACTGACCTTAGCAACCTCCTGCACACTGTCATCCACCTACTGTTTCCTCAGCCTCTTAACCACAGACAGCATTTCAGGCTTTGATACAATATTACATTATTAGTCAATTCAGTGTCACGGAAACTATTTGCAGGGAGGAGTGACGGCACCACCACGAGCCACCTCCTAACCTAACCAGGGGATGGACAATACTAATGTTTCATCTAGCAGAGTGTGTGTGTGCCTGTGATCATCAACATACATGGAGACAGTTTAAAGGTTCACGCTTACGTTTCATTCATTTGGTGAAGCGAAGACTTCAAGAAATCGATTAATTGCGCATGTTTCAGGCATTCTTCTTGACACAAAGGAACAAAAGCAAGAAAAAAATCAGACAAGTCTGATGAATGAGACTTGTCTAAATTGTCTAAAGCCTCTATCTGTCTATCCACTTTGAGTCTGAATAAGAGTTAATTAGCAAAAGCTTCTGGATGCGTCTTTCTATTGACAGCTAAGACACTTAGCAGATGCAGAACACTTCACGTAAGAAATGAAAAAAAACAGATTGAAAGACAAAGATGGAGAGAGAGTGAGAGAGACTAGTGCATTGGCTCATTTGAAAGTGAATTGTGTGTAACTGTAGTTAAGATGAAAGTGGATTTAGAATGACATCAGTTGAAGAAACCGATAAAAGCAATTCACTTTTGGATTCTTTGTTACTTTCCTGGCAACTAAAGTCAATCAAGTAAGAAACTTAAATCTTAATCTTGAAGTAGAAATGATCTATTTAGCTGTGAATAATCAGCAGTGTTGTCCATTATTATTACTACAGGCTGTTTACAACAGCTGGCATTATTTTTAGTATATATTTTATAGTTTGGCCTGGATATATGGATTGTCTGAGTTTTGAAACATTGACTATGGACTCTTGTTGGCTACAAAGTAGGGAATATTTTTATCCAGCGTTTTTATTCTTAGCCTACTTATTTTAAATTCCTAAATTATGGAGTTTTCACACCTTTAGGCATTTTGTCTTTTTTCTTTTCTTTTCTTTTCTTTTGTGTACTGTAGTGCACTTTATACGTGGGTTTTTTGTCTCAGTGGTATCTTTTTGCCACATTAATGCTATATGTTACTTGTTGTATATGTTGCATGTTCTTGTGCTGCTTTTATGTTTTGGTGAGCTAAAGGCAATTTTCCACTGTGGTGGACAATACAGTTCTATTCTATTCTATTCTATTCTATTTAGAAATGGGTGATATGGCAAAATATATGATCACAATATTTTTTCCCTTATTGATCAATATCGATATTTATCACGATATATAATTTGATAATGCTGCCAGTTTGAAGAGTATCCTGATAGTCACTGAAGCCTGAAGAAACCTGAAGAGGGTTCTTTAGGTAAACTTTAGAATAGTTTATTAACATGGAAAAATAGAATAACATAATGCAAACATTTAAGTCTACAAACATGCTTTATCTGTCGTAGTAAAACTAATTAGCTTGCCTTGCAACTTATTAAAATAATATAAATAAAACTAAAAGCTGTGATTAGTATCACATCAAATTCCTTTGGCAGGGCAGCAAACATCTCAAATGTTTGTAGAGGTACAGCCAAGACAAAAAGAAAGTATACAAGTGGATCACAAAGGCCCTGGCATGTTCATACACTCACCTGTAAGATAAATAAAATTTAAAAAATATTATTATGTACTGGTTTTACATCTCTCAAATGTTTTAGAGATAGAAATCTGAGTAAAATGTTCAAAATTGTAATCTAGTCATTATGCTACGTCTTTTATATGTATACAGTATATATTCTGCTCTAACCTCTTCATTTATCTTACTGACTACATTATTTTCTGTGCTTAGTTCATGTATCATTAGATTAAATAGTTTTCTTTCTGAAACAACACTAGAGTTAGTGGGTAACTAGCCTTTCGTTGCTACTCTGTTTACTTAGCTTCAAGCTTAGCCTAGCTTAGCAGTTAGCTTTGTGCTTTCGCAGTCAAAGCAGCCTCGTTAAGACAATGACATGTCGTGACTGTCCTGCAGTTGCAGACTGGATGTCTCTACTACAGAAACATGTCCGTGAGTTAGAGCAGCTTTTTCCGGCTAATGTTACTTTAGATGTGACTCCAGATAGTTGTAGCCCTGCTAATGACAGCACTAGCATAGCCTCGTCAGCTTTGCTTTGCGGTGGGAAATGGTCCCTGACTGGCTGTTGTTGCATTTATTTCTGCTGTGTGATAGGCTGTTAGATCTATCCATATCAGGTAAAAAATGTCCAAAATTTATCATCGTTATCGACATAAATTTTATTGCGATCCCGTACCAAGATCATTTTATTGCCCAGCCCTAATTCTATTCTATTTTATTCTATTCTATTTGGTGTGGTTCAAATGAACTTTGGTGAAAGTTATCAATCAAATTCTGGTAAAGATGAAACATCCAGACCCCGACTGCACTCAGGTACAGTTTATAGAGTGAACACAAACCACACCAACTGTACGACTGTATGATAGTAGATATATGATTCCAGCATACACTAGGTGAGTACATATTTATGCAAGATCGTTTGATAGCCATGGTAACACCTGTGCATGTCAGCTGGTTCGGGGTCTTTGCCTGCTTCATCAGAAAGTGTACAGCAGTTAAAACAAAGTTGTATTTGTGCTTTAGCAGTTCCTTATTTAAAAGTCAGTGTAAATCAGTAAAATGTAGTAAGGAATATTACGTTATGTCTCTTTTTCACCATGTTTTCTGTCATTATTTATGACATGTGATGACTGTACAGACATTTACAGTCTTGACTAGTCTCATAATCAGGTATTTCTTGGTGCTCTTTCTGACACTGGTGAAGATAAATGAACACATCAGGTTCAGCAAAGTGTTGCTTGACCTGCTGTTTGTCACTGGAATTTGAATTTCCCCAAGTGGGTTCAGCACTGATGATGCAGGATGATATCACCAAAACTGTCCAATCGGTCATCAATCATCACAACTTGTCAGTCCATATGACTCTTGGTGTGTTTGTAAAAAGTCAGTGTGAACAGAGCAGAACTAAAGGGAAACAATGTATACATTTAAAGTTAACAAGCTGAGATTTCTTTAAGGTAATTTAATGTGTTCCAGTAAAGCAACTCATCTTTTCAAACTGCACATTCAAAGTAGCTTCTTTGAAACTTATTATCAGATCAGTGTCAGCAGTGTTTGGGACTTGACACTAGAATCAAGTAATCTAATTGACCTCAGCCTTGAAACCTCAGCTGGATCCACTGAGTTGTCAGAATGAACAGAACAAGAAGAAAGGACAGATACAGAATCAGAGACACAAAAAGAGAGATTGAAGAGAGAGCAGCTGCTGAATGGCTTCATTGTATCCTGCTGATGAGCTCCACTCTACAACCTATAAAAGAGTATTCAGCAGTTCTGTTGAGGTCTAAATCCACCAGCCTTAGTGTACTCTTAAAAGCTTTCCTTTATTGTGTCTTAGTCAGGCCTTTCTCCACTTCAAGTCCAAAGTCCACAGAGATAAGGGCTGCAGTCATTCAGACAGGATGGAGGGAGGAGGTGCTGGTGTAGGTGTCAGGGGTGGGGATGGGGGTTCATACTGAGCTGCCAGCACCACAAGCTGGACTAAACAAAGCTGGAAGCTACAAGTGCACTGAAGTGGCAGGTGTAGGTTACACAAATGCAATAAATGGATGTGACTAATAAGTGCATCACATGATGCGGCTACCTTGCTGAACTGCTGCCGATCACACGTGTGGTGTCCACACAGACAACATTGCTGATGATGTCAATATCACTATCAACAGATCATTTTCTATTTTTGCTATGAACTGCACACCTCATGTGAAGAAAACAGGGGACATGCTGAATCTCTAGATGACGTGCCGCTGCAGCTGCACCTGAGCCGTGCTGCTCACATGGGCTGTGTGGCTGCTCTAACCTGTTAACATGGACACAGAAATGAAAAGCAAGAGGTTCTGCGACACATGCGCTCTGCTCAGGTAGGCGCTGCGGCCAGTGCGTAAGAGATTTGGCACTAGCGTAAAAAAGCAAAATAAATTAGACAACATTTAGATTTTTACGTCTAAAATCTGTGGAGAAATAACAAAACACTCTGCTTAATGTATGTGAACTATCAAAAAAACAAGTCTTCATGTGGGAAGACTTGTGAAGACTTGTGTATCAGAAAAGTAAAGAATTTTTTTTTAATATCCTCAATTTAAAATGAATCAGGGCCATTCTGTCATAAGGCAGTGGTATACCAGAAGGTCAAAAAATAACAAGGAATGTATATTTTAATTTGATCATCAAACAAGAATTATTGAAAAATTAATGCAAACTATGGAATTGTGGCACTGTGAGCATTTAGCCAGTAAGGTCATTTTATTGCAGTGAACTTGCTAGCTAAGTTCTCAGGGAAAGGTTTTAGTTAAGTATCTCTGGCTATTGGTTCTATCATTAATGAAAACATTGCATTTACCAAGGTAACAACTGAGATCTAGAAACACAGCAACACCACTAAAAACAGGTCCAACAGGGCAAGAAACATGAGCCGTTGTGTATTGAAACCACTTTATTTGGAGGTAAAACAGCATGAGTTGTTAAACAGGCTGTGATGTAAAAAGGGAGATGAGCCTACAGTTGAAACCCAACCTCTCTCATTAGTTCTCCTCATCACTCTATGGAGACTGAGAGATGCTATACAGGCTATTTGTCAACGGGGTTATTCACTTAGTGATGGCCCAGACAGCTGGCAGCAAGAGAGACTGGTTGTCAGCCGGCAGCCACAGCACACAAGAGAAGCAACCTTCAGAGAGCTTTGATACATTAATGCAGTGAGATGAAACACTGCGCTCATCCATCACCAATCATTTCAGTCTTTTCATTAATCCACACGTCTGATATCCAACACCCTCCTCAATTATAGTAAACAGACACCTTCTTATTCACTGTAGGGTTTGAGCTTTGCTGTGATTATGCAACAATGAAAGCAACACAAATTCTCATTAAATATGCAGGATAACTTTGTAAATGTTTATTGCCATGTATATATAACAATGTAATGTATATTTTCATTACACTACTGAAATAGCCTAGAAACAGCACTAAATCTGTACCAAGACTCTACTGACTAAATCATTCTTGTTCTCTTCAGTCACATTCTGTCCCTGTTACACAGAAACAATGAATGAGGGAAATATTTCTACAGAATTATAACTCACACATAAGACCAACACAGATTAAGTCTGTCATCCCCTGTTTCCCTGTTCCTGCCACACACCCATGCACACAGGTCCAAGCAATGTTAATTTTGGCCCCTGATTTTGATTTAGTATTAAATTATTATTATTTATTATGAGTATTTTGACAAAAATATATATTTGATATTTATTGCTCAGTTTAAACTAGTTTTGATCAACAAAAACGTCAGGCTGGTTTTCATTAGTGAAACCTTTGTTTAAAATGTTCTACACAGTCTGCCTGCAGGCCTGCTCTGTGGGGACGCTTCCGGCGGAGGCTCCGCCTCAGGGGGGCTCCACTGTCAGGACAGGAAATGCCACCAAAATAAAACAAAACACACAAGATGCAAATACATGTTGCTATTTAACATGGTTTTTACAGTGATATATTAAATAATTCTGTCAACACAGTAACGCTAGTATCCTATGAATTCTTTAAATTTAGCGATATGTATCTGTCAACATCTGAAGTGAAAGTGATTGACTTTGCCAATATAACAATACATATCAATTCAATAATTATTGGTTATCAATGTAGCAGTATTATTCAAATACGGAATGTATTGATTTATTCTGTCATCGTAGCACATAGTGATTAACTCTGTCAATATAGCAACATTTATTGATTCATTCGTAAACAAATATAGCTTATAGTTCATTGATTCAACAAACACTGCTTATTGCTTGAAGCCTTTCCTTAGCTCTCAGATACAGAAACATGCACTGTTCTCTGTTTATCCAATGTCTGAGTCATAATTTCTCTTTGCAGACAGACTAACTGTGATCAGGAGAATTTAATGCGAACAGCTAACAATCAATAAATAGCCTATTTGATCACACTGGTTGTATTTACAACATTTAAAGACTAGCTGATATCTATTGATATATAGGCCTAAGAAATCTACTTAAAAATTAATTAAGTTAATTAATACAGCCTATATGGAAAAGTTTGCTTTGTGCACGTGAAATTGACTTAATGAGCTAATGCTAGCCACTGTTGGTGTAATAGATAGCCAGACTAAATAACAGTAGTTAAGTTGATTTACTAATAACCAACAACCACTAACAATAGAGACTGAAGAGCTGCGAAAACTGTTCAGCAAGCAGAAAATCAATCACTGACCCCCTTATGGACCCCATGCAGTTTGCATACCGGACTAACAGGTCTGTGGATGACACAGTCAACTAGGCCTACACTTCATCCTCCAGCATGTGGACAGCTCGGGATCCTATGCCAGGATCCTGTTTGTTGACTTCAGCTCTGCATTTACCACGGTTGTGCCAGGGCTGCGCCAGGGTTGTGCCAGGGCCAGCACACCTCCACCCCTCTGACTATCAGCACCAGAGCACCACAGGGCTGCGTGTTCTCCCCTCTCCTCTACTGTCTGTATACAAATGACTGCACCTCCACAAGCTCCTCAAGTTCACAGATGACACAACCATCATTGGTCTGATAGCCATAACAGCCTGGAGCTAAACAACCCCCCCCCCCCACTCACCATCAACTGCATCACCGTCGCTGCTGTGGAGTCATTTGAGTTTCTTGGCACCACCATCTCCAAGAACATCAACATAAGCTGCATAACCAAGACAGACCAACAAAGGATGTTCTTCCTGAGGCTGCTGAAGAAGCTCAACCTGCTGCAATGTTGATCCAGTTCTGCGCTCAAGTCAAGTCCATCCTCACATCACCCATCACTGTTTGTTACAGTGCCACAACCAAACAGGACATTCAGAGGCTGCAGCACATCATTTGCTCAGCTGAGAAGACCATCAGCTGCCAACCCCCCCCCCCATTTATCAGCTGCACTCCTCCAGGGCTAGGCAACATGCAAGCAACATCATATCTGACTCCACCCACCCACACCCCCACCCTGGACACAGACTCTTTGAACTTCTTCCCTCAGGAAAGAGGCTGAGATCCATAAAAACCTCCACCAGTAGACACAGAAGCTGTTGCTAAATAGTTGAACTGTACTGTTATCAAACTGGACTTCACATCTCACATCTCTCTTTTAATCCCTGCACTGGTCACTTTCATAAATTTCATCAAACTGGACTTAACATTGTACATTGCATCCAAACTCCACTGTTTAATTCAATTAATGTCACATTTAAAATTTGCCCAAATTTGTCACTGTTGTGTAGAGGAGGCTTCAAATAATGACCAGAACAGGTGTTGTTCAAACTGAATATTTTACTTTTTGTTGCATTTTTACAGAAAAGAAAGTAAACAACAGACTTTGCACCTGACATCTTGCACACGAATATCATTTAAAGCTAGTGACAAAGCACAGGGTGAGTTACTTCCTTGTGACTTCAAAATAAAAGCATCTCTGTATGTAACTTTTTTCAGTATCTTTTCCTTAGTAATATTGAATTAATAACATTATCAGGTTCCCCATAAATTCTCACATTTTCTGTAAATAAAACATGTAAGATACTGATTGTGTGAGAGAGAGTCAGAGTCAACACTGAGTCACGATGTTTTATTGGCACTCAGCTAACTGTCTGCTAACATCGATGCAGTACGGTAACTCTGGAGGAATACGCCCACTAAGTTTTTAACATTTCTTTGATATAGCTACTGTTTAAACAACTAAGCACAAATTGCCTTTTTAATTATTTTAAACCAAACAAGTCACAGTCACCATTGTCACCACTATGTATGGATCTTGAAAACAACTGTGGGCATGTCTCACATCTTCTTTTATGGTTTTTAATGCAGAGCAAAAAAAACCCCAACATGTTATTTCCTGTCCTGACAGTGGCGCTGCACTGAGAGTGGAGACTCCACCAGAAGCGTCCCCTCAGAGGAGACCTGCACCCAGACCCCAAACATACAGGATTTACTAACAATAAACACAAAAGACATTCACACTGACTAAAAGTAATGTTTACTGTTTAAGTAGCTAACATGATAAAGTTACATTAGCTTTAGCTTAGCTCTTGTAAATGTCAGTGTGCTGGCTGATCTCAGGTTTGCTCAGCTGGAGTTCGTGTGTTCATAGATCCATCTTTCATTATGATTTAGATGGTCTCATTCCAACTGAAAGTAATGGTAATGTTACTGCTGTGTGATAATGTAATGTTAACATTAGCTTGCAAATGTCATCATGCTGCTCTGCCTGTGTGCAGGTTGTGGTTTGCTCTGGCTTTTTTTTTTTGTCTTATGCCAATTACTTCTATTTTTTATTTTTATTTTTCGATGCACCTAGTCCATAAACTTGTTTCTTCCTTCAAAGAAATTATGGCTTGCTGCACATTAGTGCAACAGGTCAATCAGCTAAATCACCTGAAGAATTTTGGGGTGCTGTTGTACTAATCAGGAGCTACAGTGTATGACTCCACAGATGTGTGCTGGTTGTAGAATAAGACACTGCATTAAAATCAGTATTACTTAATTTCTACATTGATCCGTCTTTTACATTGTCATTGTTATGTTTTGAATATTGAAACATTTTTTTGTAATTCTCATTTTCAAAGATATTTTTTATTCCTTTTCATCATATTCATTTTCATCAACTTATATTTTTTGTTGACTAAATTAGGTCTGGGTCATAGAGACAAATAATAATACTGACCAAGAGAGTCCCTTTAAATCTCAGTATGAGATGGTCACCATCAAAGTGCAACCAAGTGAGTAAGGACACATCATACTGAGAAAAGTTTGGGAGAACAAACAGAGCTGTTTTTTCAGTACAACATGAGTCAATTTCCTGCATTTCTTGAGGATGGAAAGAGATGGCTCAGGTGAATAATTTATGTCCTTCTAAAAGCCATCTCTCAGCCAATTACTACCAGAGCAGCCCAATTTCCTCGAGGGCCAGTGTGCTGTCGACCCGAAACCTCTGCAGTCTTAAACCATAGTGAAACACTGCACAGAGAGGCCAGCAACAACATATAGAAACAGCTTTGGAGCTGCACATAAGCCTTTGTGTGTGTGTGTGGTTCACAACAGTGTGTGATAAGAGCACATACTGACATATAGGCTAAAACAGGGCTGCCAACTCATGCAGCTGTGAGACTCATGCAATTGACACTTTTCACACACTCTCACGCCATACGTCCATTTTCTCACACAGTGAAAAAGAAAATTCATAACTGGCAATGTCGTGGCGTAAAAATATGACACTGACTGTGCAAGGACAGACAAGACAAAGCAGCACCGTGCAGCAGCGAGTTATTCAGACCATCAGGGAGAAATCCAGAAATATATACAAAACTATTATATTGTAATGTTCCCATGCATGCTGCTCAGAGTAACCTCAGTCAGCGGCTCTTCTAGCAGCAGCACAGTGTCTCTCCCTCTCCTCTCGTGCCGTGCACACACAGGCAGGACAGTGAGTTACTATGGTCACGGAGATGCTCTGTGTGTCTGTGGCTCTGAAACTTTCTCACAATTCCTAATAATAGGTTTTTAGGTTAGTTGTGAGACCATTTCCATTCATCCAAATTGTTTGCACTTTGTTGCAATTGTTAGACTTTGAAGACTGAAGATTGAGAATAGAAACCCTCAGGTTTAACATTGTTTAACCAGGTTTAATTATCCAAATCATATTGTGACGTGTTGTAAGGGTATTGCATTTATATAAATTATCTGTCCTTGTTTGACCTTGAAGATGGCCTAGTAGCCTGCAACCCACTACCATTTTAGGCTAAATAATGTTTTTTATAAATATAATTTAAAATATGAAATAGCCATTCTTCTGATAATCATTTCCTGTCCTATTCCACCCAATTATATACTGTTCTTGACACATTCTTGGTTTTCATAGCACCCTCGCTCTAACTAATCTAGACTAGTGCACCAATGATGTATCTTTCCAAGTTTGCTGTCCATTTTAAGACATAACCAGGCACCCATGGTGCCATAGATCTTTCTTATCCCATATTTTGAAGAAAAATATGTGTAATATGTAGAGTGAATATCAAAAATGCTACTCAATAAACACAAATTAGCAAAAAGAAAAAGTCTTATGAAAAAGGTGTTGGTTCATAAGGTTGGTTCATAAATTTCATTCCAAGCTGAAGTCAAAACTCAGCAGCCCTGCTAAATAGTCACATTTTTCTCTGCCACTGTTTGGTTCACATGAAAGAAGATCTAAAATAAATGCATCATGCCACAGAAGGCGCTTGAGACTCTTACTCTAGAGATACTATTGAGTTCAGTAATATTCAGCCATAATAGCTTGAAGTTAGCTAAGCAAAGATACTCTGAAAGTGGGGATTCACTGCAGAACAGTCTCTCCGGAGAATTATAATATTAATATAATTATATATAACAACCTGAAGTAAACATCAGTCACACATTTACAACATCAGAGGGACTCCAACTTTAAATTAATCAAGACCTTTGACAAAATTATCTTAACTCACGGTCCATTTACAACCTTTTTTGTTTAGTGTTATCATTTAACGTTTCATGTTATCAGGTGATCACAACTAGTTAGAAAGCCAATCATGGTCCAGTATGCAACTTACACAAGTGTGATGTGGAAAGCCTCCAGTGCACAAACACTGAGAATGGACTTTACAGTGAAGTAGGAGACATCTTGTGTCCAGCAGTTAAACTTTTGAAATTAAAAATGTTTGCATATTTATAATATTTTTCAACAAGGGAGAAGTGTTAGTTAGTTAGTTCGTTAGTTAGTGAGAAAGTAATTGGTAATTGAACATTTCTGTGGAAAAACAATATCAGACATATTTATATATTTAAAGCAGCATCTTTAAGCTTACAGTATATGTGTATTGTACTATTACCTGCAGCTGCTGCTGCTTTTCAATTTTTTGGCGTACATCAGGGTGAGGGGGGACCCACTCAAAAAAATAAAATTATAGAGTAAGGGACACACAATGATTCCATTTGTAGAGCACAATAAGCTTGAACAGATCCTGACATGAAGCCACATATATCAGTCGTTAATGACCAACTACAGTAATTGTATTACACATTGCATTAAACGGTAATGCTTTAAGTATCCATAGCTACAGGTAACAAAGTTTTAACCACAGAAACTAAACAAAACCCTTTTAGCCCTAAGCCAACAAATCAAGTTCCCTGAAAAGTGTGAAGTAACCTTGGAGTAATATCTCATGTGTCTAGCTTCACTGAGTGCAAAAAAGGAGAAAATAGTAGAAGTGGTTATGTGAGCAAGTACAATGAGGTTTTGGTTTTTTACTACTTTCAGGATCAATACTTAATACTTAAGAGTACACTGTGTAAGGTTGTCAGGTTGTCAGATTGCTGTTCTTCACTCAAGAAAAATGACACAAAATGAAAACATTTTGAAATGATTTACACTTTATTGGAAAAAAAAACATCAACAATCTCAGCCCAAAGGCAGATTCAACTGGTTGAAAAAGATTTGAGTATTAGGACTACAACTCTATAATAAATAATTCACAACAGCAAATACGTTTTAAAGAAACATGCCACCACTTTTTTGAATGTATCATAAACAAATTCACTTTTCCAACAATATTAGCACAGAGCAACTAAAGCATGATTCACATTTCATAGTAATGTTACTCGCACCACTTGGTTAAAGGATAGGTTCACAATGTTTCCAGTATTTCTTAAAACAGCAGTCTGGTGTCCATATGAACAGTGAAAGAGGTTTTCCTCGCTGTAATCATTCCTCCTGTTCATACTGGCTATTAAAAGATCCTCTTCAAATGTGCTTTCAATATAAGTGATGGGGGCCAAAATCCACAGTGTGTCCACACAGTCATTTAGTGCAAAAATGCATTTAAAAGTTGATGTAAAGCTTATATGAGGCTTCAGCAGTCTGAGTTAGTCATATCAAGTGGATATCTGCCACATTTACAGTCTTTTTAGCATCAAATTCCCTCTTTGTGTTTCCTCAGACAGTGTTTCCCTGTTGAGCTGTGGTGGAAATATAGTAACAAAAAGAGGGAATTTGGCGTTGAAAAGACTGTAACGTTGAAAGATATCTACTGATTTGACTCATTTGGATGCTGAAGCTTCATATTAGCTTCAGTAAAAATACGTTTTACACAGAAGGAGGACTGTGGATTTTGTTCCCCATCACTTACATTGCAAGTGTATTTTGAATCTTTTTTTTTTTTAAGATCAACACATTTGGTTTTTAAACAGACATAACAACCTTAAACAACGGACAATTATAGAAACAGAGAGAACTTAAATAATACATTAAAAATGATACATTAAAGAGTACAAAGTAAATAATTACATAAAAAAGGGGAATAAATGGCAGCATAGGGGTTCAGGGCCATAGCAATGTGAAGCATTTTGAATGTGCTAGGGAGTACGAATAAATTGCAAATAAAAAGGCTGTTACCTGATTGTGAGAGGTTTCAAGGGCTTTTAATGTGACTGAGGTATCTGTTCCATTTCAGACTATATCTATCAACCAGATTATTCATCCTAAATGACAATTTCTCATAAGCTGCAATGTTTCCAAGCTGCGAGAACCATACATGTGCTGGAGGTAAATCAACAGCTTTCCGCTCTTTAGCAATGATCTTCCTACCCAACATAATTGCTGTGTGAATCCAGTCTGCTAAAGACATAGGGAGGTTGCTTAGCTGCGATGGATCCCCCAGAACATATAGACTAGGTGTGTAAGGAATATCTTAGCCTATGATCTGCCTTGTGAACACACCATAACATCTGTACTTTGGGATATTCCCATTGGAAAGTGTGCCATGGTCATCCCCACATCTCCAGCAAGTTGGGCTATCTCTAAGTTTAACTCTATGCTGTCTTGTCGGTGTCCAATATACTCTTAATTATTTTAAACCGTACTAATCTGGTTCTGAGTTCGTGTGACATCTTTTTTGAGTTACGTAGAATCATTTTCCATTCTGTATCAGTAAAGGTCTGATTTAGGTTGAACTCCCAGGTCTTTTTTAGATTTGAGGCCTGTCCCTGATGTGTTATTAGCCTTGAATAATATTTCGATGCCTCATGTACGACTCCAAAAGTGGTTAATATTGCTTTAAGGAGGTCAAACTCTCTTAACAGTTGGGGGTAAGGCCCTACAATTGTTAAGTTGTTGTTAAGTGTCTGATTTGAATCATAATTTGATCATAACTTTTCACTGTGTTTCCCTTGTACAGGTTCTTCAGAGCCAGGATACCTTTTTCTGCCCACAGTTTCCACAGTTTTTTTGTTTTTTAATTTTTTTTAATCAATAAGAAGTCTTGGATTTAGCCAAATCACCCTGTGTAGTACCTCTTCATAAGTCAATTATCATAATTAAGAACTGATGCTTTGGGGTTAGCATATATAATTTATTTATGATTTATTTATTTATTATTATTACATTAATATTTGATTCTAATAAAATAGTTTTGATTAACAAGTTGACTATGTTCACTATGCGTATACATTTACAACCACTAGCCTCCGCTTCAAAACAATGCAAGCATGATGATAGAGAAAAGCGCCTATCTGTATCAGTCCCGCCCCCACATGCTCTATATGAAAGTGTGTGCACACGCTTGGCTGAGAGGTTGTGTCCTGCTGAGTTGAGAGCAGAGAGTCGTCTTCAGTGTTTGACAAATATTAACAAAATAATTGATGACAAAACACATTAAGAACTGCATTTATTGCACAGACAGGGGACTTCGGAAAACACCGGAAAACACCAGGCACCACCCATTTCCCTTCTCGTACAAGACTGAAAGATCTTTTTAAAAATTTTGGCTAATTGACTTGATAAAATTATTACAAGTATAATACATCCCAATCAAGTCAGTTTGATTTGCTCAAGAAGCTTTGACAATATCAGACGCCTTCTCAATATTATGTGGTTTTCTCAGAGTGAGAAACTGTCCTAGGATCTTCAAACGGTCAGTATGAACAGGAGGAATTATTACAGCAAGAAAAACATCTTTAAATGTTCATTTGGGCGCCTGACTGTTGTTTTAAGACAGACTTAAAAAATTGTAAACCTGTCCTTTAAGGTTAGGTGAAGATGGTGATCTTGGTTCAATATTGAAAAAGAGTCCGTAGGTTTTTACTTTTTCTGTATTTAACCAAACCTAAAATCAATTCCATAACCTCAACCAATATGATTAAGTAGCCTAAACCTAGCCACATGTGGGATGCAAACCCTACTTTCCACTTGTAAGTCCTGTATTATGCCTATTAAACACCCTTTTGTAAAGGTTCTGTCATTACACAGCATATTTCCAGAAATCAACTGCAGCCGTCAGCATCATCTCCATCTCAGCAACACTTATCAGAAAGAGAAAATGCTATCCCTTTTTGATAGAGCTGACAAGCTGCTGTTACAAATTAAATGAAATAAAGCTAAATGAAAGCCTTTGTGCTGTGTTCATGATAAACTGGTATTACTGTTAGAAAGGGTAAAATCTAAATGTTCCTCTGGCAGAAAAGCTGATGATTACATTTTGTGGTAGGCCTTTTAATTACAGCTCCCTATTTTCTATAATTATGGTGTAATTAGACTGCAAAAATACAATATATTATGGCAAATTACAAGTCAGTGAAGCAACAAATACTGCAGGGGGGGAAAAACTGATTTTTTTCTCTATTTGCTATTGTTGATTTCTAAGTCTCTGAAATCTCAATGATAGGCTTCCTGGCAGCAGAGAGTATTTAAATGTCAACATTTTATTACATTCTACAATGTGTGCACCACACCATGGACACTGTCACCAAGACAGGAGCTGTTGTCACCACATTGTTCCACCATACCAAAGGCCACAGACAAACTGAAGCTTTTAAGGTGACACTTCCTGGCAGGACAGCTGCTCACTGACCCCTCTTCATAAACACTGTTAAATATGAACGCTGACAGCACTGACACACATTCCCTCACGCCTTCACTCCTGAGAAAAGTGTCAGCAGGAAGATCAATAAGACCTCACTCTGAAGTAGCTGTGTGTGGTGGATCACCATGTCTGGATGACAGCAAAAAGATTTAGGCTTCTAGTGTTGACAGTGGTGAAGTGGCACAACAGACATAATGAAATGGTGACACAGCAGTACAATGGAGGTCTATGGGACTGTTTTTTGAAACTTAACTTTAACAAAGAATCACACAAGATTTGAATGATTGAATTGAATGAATCCTGAGAGAGGCGGATCAAATGTGTCTCTACAAAATGTCTTTTGTGATATCTCATTCAATATGAAAATAATTGAAGGTTTTATAAAAACACATCATGATATACATAATAAGTACATGGCAATGGACTGTATGTGTTTTATAAATGGTTTTCAAGCTACATATGAGAAATGAATAATGATAAGAAGCTGCACATCAATCACACTAATTCAAAACAAACACTAATATTACTATTAATGTCTATTGATGGAATTTTTAATATTCACTGCAGGATCAGTTATGCAATAACAACCACCTGAAGCTAACAGATCAGTTTTTGTATTCTATCTAAGACTGAATTCCTGGCGCATGGCACGTGTGGGTGTGACCAACATATTTTCATTTTTGCAATTTTCCCGACCATCAGCACTGGTGCACTCTGGGCTCAGCCAGGCGCAACGTGGAGGAGAGACTGACTAGATTATTAGTGGGAGGAATGCATTAGAGTCAGGGCGAGCTTCAATAATGATGATCACATGAGCTCCTCTCATTCCCAACAGGTGAAACGGGGGAGAGAGGCTAAGTGAGAGAGAGAAATGGGTTCACTTTTGTGAAGCACATGAAGTTCCAAAATATACATTCAGGACACCCCAAATATTAATATACATCAATCCAAATATGCTGACAATGGTAGAATGAAAATAACGCTGATGTGTTCCCATGTGTGCTGCTTATTTTGTGCAAACAATTAATAGAGGATAATTTAAACTCTGCAGGTGTACTCCTCCATATGTGAAAGTCCTCATTTATGCTTTTAAGTATACACAATATCCTTAAATAGTGCTGGACAGTATACCAGTATATCTGATATACCGGTTTTAATTTCCCTTATGATATGAATTTTTCATATACCATCATACTGGTGTATAGTTGCGTCTGTTGCTGTAACTCTTCACTAGGCAGCGAAATATATGTTCTTGTTCACCACAGGGAGCGCTAAAGTGTCCCATTTAATGTGTATTTATAAAGGAGCCCTATTACCTTTATACACTTCTTATTAATGGTTATAACTTTATAACACAACAATTACACCATTAACCACAACTAACTCTCTTTAACAGCATGGCACACAGCCATTTGTGACACATAAACAATTTGTAACACTAATAATTGTACATTTACCATATAACAGCGGCGAATTCTGGGTACAGCTCGCTAGCTAGCCAGTTAGCACCGTTATTGCACCGCTATTCTGGAGATTCATTTTGAGATTCGGGTGAACGAGGCCCCGCGTATAATGACGGTAACCTCCACCAGCCTCCTACTACTTTAGAAATAAACCTGATTTTAACATGAGCCACTTCAAAAGAAAGTAAACACCAGCTGCCTGTAGCAGCATTATGGCTAACTACATCTGGGGCAGTTTTCACATTGGTTTGTTTATGTGTGAGCATAGAGAAGTAGTAACCCAGAAGATGAAATGAAATGGTTCATGTCTGCAAGTTTCCAAATTGCAAGGATAAAATGACACACTGTGTCACACTGTGCAGTTTTCATGGACTAACGTTACTGCTGTTTGATCCAGCCAGTCTCGCTCTTTTCTTCCAGTTGATTTTGTGGAGGTGAAACCATCTCCAGGACGACAATGTTGATGAAACGCTGTAAATCCATATTTAGTAGTAACACAGCGGTGATTACTCTCATCTGTGGACACTTATAGATTTAGAGTCTGGCAGCAGCAGGTCCAACTGCGGAAAAAGTTTTCCTCTTCACTCGTCAGGAGAGGAGAGCAGTGTCCGCAGGACCGTTACTGTACGAGGTAACCATTACTGTACGTTTTTTTACTTTCCTTATAGCCAACGTGCGTGGATGAATATGTGATGTGGGTGGTTCGGTTCACTCAGATTCAGAAACAAACTTGAAGCTATTCATGTAAACTCTATGTACTCCTGACAGTAGAATAAGCCACTATTAACCTATAAAAAGTTTTAAAAAATACTGTGATATACTGTGAAACCGCCTGAACCTTAAAAAATACTGTGATACAAATTTTTGGTCATACCGCCCAGCACTATACTTAACTAAACAGATACAAAATCAGGTTTGGAAATTTGCTGGTTAGTGTTTGAAAGTGCACAAGTTCTGTATCGTCCAAATATTTAAATGATGAATGAAGGTATCCACGCTGTGCGTAAAGTAAGCAGGACTGTGTTTAAACATGTTTTATTTGTTCATGGCATATAGGATGTTGATGTAGGCCTACTCTGTTTAGGAAGGAGCGCACAGGACAGGACCTCCGGCTGTCAGAGACTATTTTACACACTGATTATATGGATACATGTCCATAAGCAGAACTAACTACTGCAAATATTTGGAGACTTGACTGTAAGTGACAAAACTGAAAACTCACTGTGATGATCCTTGTGACATGACAGAAAAAACATTTTAATTCTCTAAACTGAGTTTGAACTTTTATAAAATAAAACTATCTGGACAGATTTGATGGAGCTCAGGACGCATCCTGAAGACCATCGTGCTGCTTCAAATTATTTAAAAATGCAGAACATTAATTACTGTAGATCCTGAACAATCCTGTCACCACATCGAAAGATTTAAATAAATAATGAAGTTTCCTCTGCTATCTGTGTGTAAAATGATGCACAGCTCCTCTCTTAAACCAGAGACTGTAGATGAAACACACATATCATTCCTGCTGCTGTGTGATGACTACAGCTGTTTAATGAACGTGGTAAAGATCCAACATTTTACAAGTTGTTGTGGGAAACAGAATCCGACAGAACGTATTTCTGAACTCCGGGTCACCAAATTACGCTCATATGGATGATATTTTTGGTAAGTATCTTCCTTAAAATTGTGTTTTGAATCTCATGTCAATCTGCAGTAAATGAAAAAACGTGTAGCAAACTAAAAGGGGCAAAACTTAACATAAATGAAAGGTATTTTGTGATTTTGGAGAGATCTGTGTGTGTGCGCCTGTACCAACTGGAGCCATGAAAATTGCCCTGCATCTGCAATAAGAGGTGGTCTGAGCAGGTTTTATTGCAAATGCAATTTCATTCTGAAATGAGCACCAAAATTGCACTGCACTGCCCAATCTGCATAAACACAGCTTCAGCTGCGCCTCTCCTCCCACATCGGCGCAAGTGCACTCCTTTGGTGCCCGGAAAGGATCAAACAGGCACAGACGCACAAAAAGTAGACTTGCACCTGAGGAAAATTGCATAAAGACTGCATTTGGACAAGCACAGGCGTTGCACCTGAGGGAAATAGGGCTCTTGGTCTTGCATCTACATTAATGCACATTGGTTAAACTATATAACTATAATTTCACTGTGGGGATTAATAAAGTGTTGGTTAGTTTTATGGTTAGTTTTATTTCATGTTTATTTTGATAGGAACACGTATATGGATCAATGCCAGATGCATACATACATACATGCCTAAGCTAGATTGCAAATATGGGCCTTTATACAAATTCATAACTCCACAGGAAAACACATACAACACAGAACACACACAATGAATAAAAATACCATAAACACTTAATGAAAAGCGCCTATTTATTCCTGACACAGTCATGTCAGAACCTTCTTTGAAACAGTTTTAAGTGGAATTTAAAATGATCCTTGTCATAATCTATTTAAATTTCTCTGGGTGAAGAGTTCCACATATTGATCCCCAGGACACAGAATCAGAGTCTGTCCAATGGAAGTTTTATTAAAGGGTACTTCAAAATTCTCCTTAGATGCATGGTGGGTATAAGCCATAAACCTGAAGAAGTTTAACCATGTCACTGGGGACTTGAGGCTTGCGCTGCAATGATTAGTTGGTTAGTCGATTCACCAGCAACTACTAACCATTGAATAATCATTTTAGTCATTTTTAAGTAAAAAGGAAACATTCACTGGTTCCAGGTTCTTAAATGTGAGGATTTGATGCTTTTCTTTGTCATACATGATGGTAAACTGAATATCTTTTGGTTTTGGATTGTTGGTCAGACAAGATCAACAAGATTAAGAAATTTGTTGGAAATGATAAAATGTTTCACTATATTTTGTTCATATATTCAATTTAATCGATTACGTGAGAAAATATTTGTCAGGTTAATCAATGATGAAAATAATAGTTGTAGACCTACTTGAGGTGCATGGTTATTTAGGCATTCATGGATAAGCCTAATATATCTGCTTCCTTTCCACTATTGTAAATGCACTTTTAAATATCATCTTAAGAGGTTTGATTACTACAGAGGTTGCTTGTGACGAAGTTGCATAATAATGGAAATGTGAAAAAATCATGGAAGGCATTGCAAACATTTGCAGCATAGTAAACAGTTTCTGATGAGTCTAAATGTCTGAAACAGTGTTTTCAGATTGATCAGCTTAGTGTGGACACAATTTCCAAGGTAATACACTACACTATGTATTACTATAAATGCTAAGAAAACTTCTAACTCTGTTAGAAAAGATGCATGGGTAAAGTTGACCTTCTGGGGCTTTTAGGACATTAATTCTGCTCTACTGTTAATTTGACTGAGCTCAATTCATTTTCAAAAGGTCACTTCATTTGAAAAAGCAAGCTGTGTGTGTAGAAAAAAAATCATTTTATTGAATTCTATTTTTTACAACCTATTATGTAGTTTCATATTATGAGATACAAATGCAAGTTTACAAAATTTCAATTCAGTACCTCCTGGCACAAATACCTTCCTATACCCAGCAGTATCACTGAGTCACTCATCATTTCCCTCTGCATCAGCCATCAGCATGCTAATGTATCAGACAGACAGCCTGGCTGAGAGGAGGCCAGCCCCTCAGCTCTGTCTGATGATAAATATCCCCCTTCATGTATGAATGATGACACATATTCAAAGAATCCCAGCCCTCCCCTGCTCTCCATTTTATTGTCCCATTCAACCTGGCTTAGTGAAATGAAGGCACAGAGTGGTTGTCTTAGACCATAACTCCTGTCATAACAGCTCGTCAGGTGGCCTCCCCGCGCTGCATTCAGCAAGCGTGTCGGGACTCATCCTGTGCTGGTTCCTCACATAGAGGTGGTGTGGTGAAGCAGCTCTGGAGGTCCACAGGCAGCACTGTCATACCTTCGCTTCAACAATGTGATGGTGGAGGGCTTTCAAAACAGCTTTGTCTCATTCATCATTCATCCTCTCAGGGCTGAGTCACACCAGCACTTACAACAGAAGAAGTCGCCAGACTTCACAATCCTGCAAAAGCCCAGACTACGTTCAGTAAAAAATTTGCCAATATTTTAAAGAAAATTTCTTTCTACAATATCTGCTCATAACAAGTACACCATAGCTAATCTAACATAACCCTAACCGTATCTCTGGTTAAGCCTCATGTTATCTCAATGGTCAAAACTGACCCGTTCATGGGTTTAACTTCTAAAGATTGTCATTAGGGTCTTTTTTGACCCAGCGTTTAAAAAATCTTTTACATATTAATTGAAGTGTTAATAACAGGATTATAGCAACTATAAACCTTAGTAAAGAACACACACACATACACATAAACCACATTTCCACTGCAGGAACTTTCCCCAGGGACTAAGACCCTTTTGAGGAACTCAGAAACCTCTACCTGCATTTCCATTGGAGGAACCAGGGTCTAAATGAAGTTCCAGGGAAATTGTTTAACCAACTGAGACTGCAGGAAGACAATAAGAGGAGATTCCAATTCTGCCCCCCTGCGCATATGGGTATGGGTCTGCCTAAATGACAAAACATGATTTCTCAGGAACAAAGTTAAAATCACTGAAATTGATGATAAGAACATAAACTTATAGGTTCATTATGTTATCTGGAAGCATCCTGTGTATATTAATATCAAGGCGATTGTTTACAGAAACACTTGAAATTGGAATACAGAATGGGGAAAAACACTTGCGGGTCTTCACACTTTGACACTTTCACACTTTCACACTATGAACACAATATCAGGCTGAGTGAACGAAGTGAAACAAGATTGCAATTCAGTCTGATTATAAAGCTAGGTTAGGAAAACAATGATTACAGGTGTGTGACAGAATGCAACTCCTGTCTCACACATGAAAATCAGATGCTTTACACATCCATCTCCACACCTGTTTTTACCTCGCTACATATGGGACACACTACTTTCAATAAATGTTGGCACTGGATGGCAACTGTAAGGTGCAGAATCATCCAATAAGAAGGTCATTCTTAAAAATACTTAGCCTAATTCTCAACCAGTAGTTTTGCTCACAAAGTCAAGGTAAATTCAATGTCAGCTTTTGCAAAGAGTTCAAATAGATGAACTAAATGAAAAGATTTGCACCATTGACCAATTGCACATAGTGTTGACAGTACTGACCTTTGAGGAAACAAAGAACCAGAGAATCCTAAATGGAGGAAGCTCGGCTCAATGCCAACAGAGCTTTCCACTTTGTATTCATTCATCCTGGAACAAAACTAGCCACAACCAGCAGTAACCACTGCAGGACCCACACGTCCATCACACAGCCACTATTTGACCACCTTTTTCACAAGGAAGCACAAATGCTTTTTGCTGAGTTGCTATCTGGTATGACTGAGCACGTACAGTAGGTTGTAAAAGGTATTTAATTGAAAAAAATGTGTAGAGATTCTGTCTGTGTGCAAAGATACAAAGTGACTTGGTTGAGTCTTTCACATGAAATGGTTTTCATCACAGTTGACTGACAAGGCACTAAAAAAGACACGGGTGCAGCAGCTCTTTGAATGAATCTAAAGTTCATTATGAATCAGATAGGCTTAACAAAACCCTGAACAATCCCTTTAAGGATTTTCTTTGCAGCTCCTGAATCCAAGAGACCCCTTGATGAGCACTAGACTCCTAGAAGATGCTGCAGGAAGCCTGTAACTGGCCTCTGAAGGCTGCATATCACTGACTGCTTCACAGCAGAAAAGGATTGCTTCAGGCTGATATAATGAAAGGAACCTCAAAGCAGAATATTTACATGTCTTATTTATGAACAGCTGTGGATCTGCTCCTATTGCTAACATTTAAGTCATAAATTTCTAACATTATCTAAAGAAGAATTAATTGTGAAAATATATGGACAAGTCAAAGGAAAAAAAAAGCTATTTCAATTTAAAATGTTGCAATGTCGTCCCACAAAGAGCGGAACATGTGAAGGATTAAGTTCCACACACACGCCAGTTATGGATGACACCCTAAATAACTGAGGCAGGAAAATAAAATGGTAATAAATTCCATCTATTTTGAACTCTGCCTGTGAAGCTCATGGTGGAGGGAAGAGACTTTGAATTTCTACATCAAAGAGGGAAGGAATACACTGAAATGTTCTCTTCATACAGCTACCAAATTACCAGTGTTAATGGCAACTTCAGTTGATCTCCATCCAGCTGTGGTAAAAGGTTTCATGTAGCTCACACATGTGTCTGATTGAAAACATGACACCTCCCTTGGCTTCTTGTGAAGTATTCAATGGGAAGACAATAGCACACAGAATCTCAGTGCTAATCAATTAATACATGCGACCTCACACAATAACCTGGCAAACAAGCTCAAATCTGGAGCACAAACTACACAAAGGCGGGATTAGCTCCATTAGCGCAGGAATCTCAGAGGCAATTAACCTGCCGTGAGCAAAGCCCTTTCTCGGATTCCAGCATGTGGCGCCGAGCAGCAGAGCAGGAGGAGAAGGGGGGGGAGGGGTTGTAGTCATGGAGCTCTCAATGCTGGGGTCAAAAGCAACATGTGATTGGATATAGAAAGCAGTGATGAGGTGATGGCCCATTCCAACAGTCAACACAGTGTCTTTTTTCCACTTCCACTTCTCTGCACTTGCACATTTTTTTGCTTTTTCTTACTCTAAAAACTGAGGCCATGTCCATACTAATGTATCTCCATCTGAGTCATTTTTGCCCAGTATAAGCTTCAAATATTTTGTTTTCTGGTGAAAAAAATCTACCAGTGCAGTCAGATGATTTCAACAATTTATTACAAGAATTTTCTAGAATCAAGTGTCATTTTTCTTTATTCTAGTGTAGTGATCTGTCTTATTTTGTCTTGTTTCAAAATACTAATTGTCATTTCTAGAAAACTCTTATCTATATTGGAAACATGTTGAAATAATCTTACTAGAATGGTAGATCTGTTCAAAGAGCACAGATGTATCTGTTTTATTTGTTTTGTAAGTTGACTTCACGAATGACTTCATTTGATTGAGGGTCATTAATGCTATCTGATCCGACTTAGAGGTGGTAGAAATTTGGCTTCGTTACATCGCCATTCTGGCCTTGTTTGCAACAAGCTGACAATTGTCATATCGCCATTTTCCAAAAGCTTTCTTTTTCCCATCTAGACTTGACTGTTAAGACCAATGTTTTCCAGTGTATCCACTCTGGTTAACATTTTCAAAAAGCTCCCCTTTTTGTGGGTGTCAGCTTAGTATGGATGGAAGAGCAAAACTGTGAGAAGATGATGTGTTTATAGATTGATCCTATTTATATGCTCAAATTTTAACCTTCACTTCATTTTGGTAATAGGCCAACTATGGTAATTGTAATGAAAATGCTATTTCTGATCAATGTAAGGATTTCCTGGAGCATCTATAAGTTTTAGTCGAACCTAAAACATCCCATCGAACAAAAAAGCATGATGCTTAGACAGTTTTTCAGGTTAATTGCACAACATCAAACCATGTGAATTATAATCAAAATATTGCCTCAAGTGAATTTATTAACAGTACCCGGTGCAGGTAAATTCCTTCAGTATGAGAGGACACATGGTGAAATGAGTTGTAATAACATGTAGGACAGCCAGACTGCAGTCAATGTTGGCTTCTTTAAACTAACTACTTAGAGGCAGCAGAAGACTGTGGGATTAGGTACTGATAATAGTGTGGTTGAAAGACATAAGCCTAGCTGCCTGAAATGTAAGCACTCCCTAAAGACCATGCACTCTCCACTGAACAACATTAGACAACTAGTGTGATTTCTCAGCAGAGCACATTACTCCAGGGATGCTGACCTGTTCTGCAGGTTTGGCCTACTTATCACTTTTTCTTTTATGGTTGCTTTATAAGACAAGGCCGACTGAACACAGATAAATAAAATGGAAAAGAACTGGTGTGTTCTTGCATGAATCTAACAACTGTTTTGTGCACTTTTTTTTTTTTTTTGACTGATTGATAGCTGCCATGGTGGAATATAACTTAGTACATTTACTACTGCTCTTAAGTACAATTTTAAGGTATTGTGCTTTTACTTTATACTCTGGTTCATTTCTCAGCTGAAACTAGTTTATAGTTCAGAAAATGTTACTTTGTTATAAATTAGCTCCACTCTGACCAACTACAATAGTATATTGAAGTTAGTATACTACTAACACAATAATTCATCAGTAATAATAAATCATTAATAACACCAATAAGGACCATGTGTCTGCATTGAATACTTTTACTTTTCATATTTTTGAACATTTTGCTAATTGATTGATTAATTGATTGATTGATTTTTTTTGACAATTTCATTTTAAAAACACCAGCTCTGCCAGGGCATTGAGGAAAAGTCAGGATAACACAATAAAGCCCTAGGGTGGGGAGGTGCTTCGTTAGACAGCGCCTGGCCTTACTCGCCGCTCAGTTAATAAACTAATTCAAACTCTGTACATCAGAGATAAATACATCAATCTATCAACATTACTTCACAGCCCCCTCAGCAGACTATATACAAGTCTGGGTTTGTACATAATAATTAAAATAAATAATCAACACCAAACCAAGAAAACAATATATAGAAAGACACCCCATTATCAGACATAATATCCTCCTGTAAATAACCTCTGAGCCAATTCTTAAGCGCCAGCTTGAAACCTCCCAAGCTGCTTATGATTTTAAGATTTCCTGGCAATCTATTCCACAGATTTACTGCCATGTACAGAAAAGTTTTCTTCCCTGGGGTACTCTTAACCTGGGAGGAACAAAGTCAGTGGAACTGCTCCTAGTGGAATGGTTGTGAATATCCCTCACCTGGATGAAGTAATTTTTTAGGTACTGAGGGACAGCACCATGCACATCTTATGTACAATGCACAACTCGATCTGAGAGACTCTTTCCTGTACTTTCAACCACCCAAGGCTCTCAAAATGAGAAGGGTCAAGGTAAGTTCTTATGGGGAATTTCAGAATAATCCTAACTAGCTTCTTTTGAGAAGTCTGAAGTCTGTTTTTAAGGTATAAAGTTAAACCATTGTACCATGAACCATTTATTACTTATTAACTTCGACTTAAATAATATTTTCAATGCTGGACTTTTTCCTTGTAATGCATGCACAGTGTGGTACTGCTACTTAACTAAAGGATCTGAATTTTCAACTGGAAGGCTGAGAATGAAGTTTTAACACTGTACAAGTTTCAAAGGCTGTCTGAAAGAACAAAACAAACAGAACTATGAAACTACAAAATATTCTCCTTTAGGGAGAACTTTAGGGAGTTCACTTCACTTCATTTTTCTTTTAGCAAGATGGGGGAGTTTACATCCCACAATTTATGACTTACACAATCAAACTTCCAGTAATTTTAGACTCAATACATTTAAATCTGGCTGCTTTTAGACCCACAAACTAATAAATACATAAAGACTTTGAAATGCCATTAAGACCTTCATGTTGAGAGATCAAATTTACAGAAAGTAATGAAACAGTATAGTGAATAAATAAACTATGAAAAATCCTTTTTCTGGCAGTGAGTGAATCCTGACAATGACCCTGCACGGCACACTGGTTTTAACAATTAATGAGAGGCAGACAATAGATTACTACATATTTTGGAAATAGATTATAATAGAGCTAAAACAATTATTTAATTAATTGATTAGTTGATCAACAGAAAATTTGGTAATCCCATGACCGTTTAAAGGACCAGTGTGTAAGATTTTGCAGAAATGGAATATAATATTCATAAGTATGTTTTAATGAGTGTATAATCACCTGAAAATAAGAATTGTTGAATGAGCCCTTTATATCTACATAGGGAGCATACGGAGCCCATCACATTGCGCCGCCATGTTTCTACAGTAGCCCAGAACGTACAAACTAAACACTGGCTCTAAAGAGGGCCTTTCGTTTTTCGCGAGTTTTGCGGCTACCGTAGGTTCTCCTACACACTTGGAAAAGGGAGGGGTGGGGTATTCAGTTGGTTGCAATCTGCAACCTCACCACTAGATGCCACTAAATCCTACACACTGGTCCTTTAAGTCATTTATCAAGCAAAAAGGACTGCTTGAAGGAGTCAGATCAGTCTGTTATTATTGCTTTTACTACTTTTTTATGAATCGAGCAAAAATGCTAGATAAAACATTCTGAGATTCCAGCTTCTCCAATGTGAAGTTTTGCTGCTTTTCTCTGTTGTAAATGGAATATATTGTTGGTCAAACAAAACAAGATATTTGAAGATTTTACCTCTGAATCTGGAAAATACTGGCATAGGAATTGTTCAGTATTTTCTGATATTGACTGAATAATTAATCAATTAATAAAAAATATTAGTGAATAATTGAAAACAAAAATATAGTTAAATTGTAAATTTTCAGACTTTCAGAATCTGATTTGACTTGTTTTTTTGACACAAGTTATTTAAATGCACAATTGATAGTTCATATGAACTTGTTTAACCTTATTGCAAGCCCCTTTGTCATCTTGATTTTTGCTCACAGACTGTAATGTACATCTTTAGTATTTTTGGATTTTTTTAATCTTCCCTGAATCACTTTGTTTAGAAAATAAGTAAATAGTAAAACTATTTCTACAAGGCTTTATTAATGAAAATCAGTTTTGTTGAGGCAGGAGGCTGAGGGGTAAAAGCATCAAACAAGGACAGCAAGCAGAACTTGTTATGTTTCTGCACTGAATAACACTGGAATCAAAGTTTCACTCCTGCAGGCAAAGTGCAGTCGTTAGTATACTCTGTCTTGTTTGTTCATTCTTCTCTCTGTCCCCCTTGCTTGCTTTTTGCTTGTGTATGTGCATGTGTGTGTAGAAGTGCACAGACCCTCAACTGTAGTGAACAACTCATCAAGGTCCTTTGTTGTTAAGTGCAATCTATGAATCCTATAATTAAACCAGTGATAGGATGACTTTAAGAGAGGCCAGAAATAGATATTTGAGAATCTCTTCTCAAAGTCAGAATAATAAAATGAGTGTCTCGGAAGACATGTGAGCAGGTGGCCACGTTCAGCATGAAAACAACTTGCTGAACGGCAAATGCTTACCTGCGTCAAGATCCATGGAGAAAACAAGAGTATCCTAAGGAGAATGAGTGCTGGCAGCCTTCAGCGTTGTTCCTCAGAAGTGACAGAACAATTCCCTTACAAAGCCCATAAAACAATTCCCCTCAAAGCCTGCACAGCCGAGTCTGGGGGAGGTGTGCAGCCGCCGAGGTCAGCCACAGGTACACGCTTCAGAGCTCTGCTGCAGCGTGATTGATCTGAACGGAGATCAGCTCCTTGTGGCTGGTAGCATGGGTCAGAGCTGCTGATCTCTCCTGGGAGTGAAGAGCAGTGAAAAGCCTGCAGTGCTGTGAGCGGGGCCAGCCAGCCAGCAGCCAATGTCTGCCTGCATGATGTCACAGGTGTTGGGTTTCAGCTGGGGGCTGAGAGGCGGGCTCTGCTCCGGTGGGAAACTATGCTGAGGGTTTGACCCAGTGCAGGTAAGACTCCTCCCTCATGCTTTACCTGGCGGCAGCAGAGAAGGCGGGGTTGTGGGGGTGGAGGGGTTGTTTATCTGGAAACAGACCGGGTCTCTAATGGGTCAAACTGGGTTTTTAGAGTAGAGTCATTGGCACAAAAAGCCTTCGGCAACAAGGTCAATATCAGGACACAAACACAACAGCTTCCTCCAAAAATCTGAAGAGCAGGAGATTTTAATTGCAAGTGGCATTATTATTATATCATTCAAGAACTGCATAGAATATCTGAATACTAGATTCAAATGCACTTAAAAATCTTGCATTTCCAAAATGTATGAACCTCACAAAGTTAGAAAAGTGTTCCGCCATTTTTGTGTTATGCACATGCAAGTGCCCAGCCAACATGAACAAATATACTGTTGCAGTGAAACAACCTTTGTTTGAAAAGAATGTGATAATGGCGAAAGAACTCCAGAACAGCTACTGGACCCTGTGTAGTTTGCTGTTTCTAAGACGAGACGTCTTTAAAGTGCTCAGAAAAAAGGACATTTGCACAACTACAATTCCATGACAACTGGGCCAACTTGTCTGCTGAGGAAGATAGTATGATGTGATTAAAAGCTCGAGAACTATATAAAACTATATAAATTCTCATTATACAGTATACTGCTTATTTGAAACAGTAAATGCGTTTTGAAAGAAATGTGATGCTGCCCAGAATCTTTTTTTGATCAACATAGTGAGGAAACCTTTTAACAAACATACCTACAAAGTTACCAAATGTTCTGCAAAATGTTCACTGATGTTCTTTGATATTCCATTTGTTTCCCTACAATATTTACTCATAGCAACTAAAGCATGATTAATATTTTTATGGTTGTGTTTCCGCAACTCAGTATTTATCCAAAACCACAATCTTTTCACAAACCTTCACCAGTGTTTTCTTAGCCTAAACCCGTGACTGACTTATTGATTGATTAACTTACTGAAATTGGTTTGCAGTGCAGGAACAAAATTTAATATATAAAATATACACAGTAAAAAGAGTCGATGGATGATCAAAGGTCCACACATGGAAGACACAAACAAACAATAAACAGTAACAATACTACACAAAACTGTCCTGCAAAGGACACAAACTCAAGCCTTGGCTTGTCACCTACTATTCACCCCAATCACCCCTCTACTTCTGTATGGTACAAGATCATTGCACTTCCTTGACTGGAAAATGTTGCCAGTCAACATAATCCAGGCCAGAATTACATTTTTTCCAAAGTGTATGATGTAAAAACATTAGTAGTACCTCATTTCAAGGGGACGCAGTATGATGTCAATAATACTGTTGCAATGATGAATCAATTTTTGCTGGAAAAGAACATAACTTACATAACACAACAGCTAAAACTAGTGCAAACTTATGAACTCCCAAGAACTTTTTTCAGAGTCCACAGTGGGATTTTAATGGCTCTCATGGATCCCAAGATCATGACCTTTGCTCCACAAATGGAGCAGCATGTAAACTGTCAAATCATGAAGAAAAAAGAAAAATACACTGAGTTTGGACTCATGCAGGTTTTCTTACAAGAGTAGAACTCACAAGCAAAGAACAAAAGGGGCACAGTATGGGCACAGTATTAGCACATATTTTCCTGACAATTAAATGTCCAGAGCTTACCAAATAAATGAGCTATAATTACTTCCATTAACTTGGAATGTGAGAGGCGGAGATCAAGATAGGAACACGACTGCAATTATTTTATACCTCATGTCTTAACCACAAATGCAAGATTAAATTTCAACAAATGGCAGAATAAAAAAAAAAAGTTTTATCCAGAATCATGGTTGTATAGAATCATCATGTACAGATGTGACTGAAAAGAAGTTCAAACTGGCTATTTATCAATATTTATATGGAATAAGTAAATGTGGTGACAGTATTGTGTTATCAGTGGTTATTTTGATGAGTATGAGTATCAGGTTATTAATGTTTATAAACTCTTATTAGGCTGTTATTGGTTAGTCACTATTGAGTTTTGGGTTATTAATGTTATTAACTATTAAGTACTAGGTTATTAATAATATCTGTCATAAACTATTAAGTCATCAGATGTATGTTGTAAAAGGTATCCATTATTTTTCAAATATAAAATTTTCATAATTTTCTTTCTTTGATTACTGCTATTAATAACATTATTGAAATGATACTGATTACATCATTTTTTATCACACTATTGATCACTAGTGATAATTACACAATTGATTCTGTGTTATTGGTTTATTATATCAGTTGAATGTTATCACAATCGTTGAAACACAGAATATTATATTTAACTCATTTATATTAAATTATATTATATTATACCATAATAACTAAAGCAAATGTAGAAGTACCTAAACATACAGCAGCACTCATGGGCACCTGATAGAAAGTAACACTTCCTGCATTGGAAGGAAACATCACCAGTGAAGCTAAGCCAGATGGCATATATGTTTCTTCAAAAACATTGCCATGTAAAGTTGGTGTATATAATTTGTAGAATACAGTGTTTTTTAAACAGTGTATGTTCCAAATACAGAATAGAGTATTCAGTCATATCGCTCTAGTCACTATGTTTTCATTACAGAACTGACCTTGAGATCCTCCTTCTGGTATACAGCTAACGATCTGGCCACAGATTACACAGTACACCTGACATGCTTCCAGTTTATCAATTGTTTTTATAAATTCCAACTTTTTTACATCCCTGGCTATTTAAATACAAGTCATGACAAGCTCAACAAAGAGTCTAAAACTGAGCTGTCATAAATGTATTCAAATAGCCAGGGATGTAAATAGGGCAAGGATTCTGATGGTAATACATTTTCATGTGGTCTTTGTATTCGAGGACAAAGCATCTTCAAAGAGGTAAAGATTGACATAAGACTAATTGACATAAGACTAATTGTCTGTGTTTGCAAACATGTGTGCTCGCACTTTATTTGGTACTCGAATGGTTAACGAGTAGAAGGCAGGGCTGGAGAAAAGTCTAACCATCTAGTACCACAAACAAATATATAGTCATAATTCCTACAGAGAGAGTAGGTGTGTGTGTGTGTGTGCATGTGCGTGTGTGTGTGTGTGTGTGTGTGTGTGTGTGTGTAGTCAAGTTTTTGAACAGCTATTTGAAAGAGGCAACAGAGGGTAAGTGTCATGGTGTGACACTTTATAGCCAAAAAATAAAAGTGATATAAGTACGTTATTACATTAATGGCTCCAGTTATTAATTTTTTAATGATTTATTATGTTATTACGTTATTACATTATTGGCTGCTACAGGGCGGCTATCACAGCAGTGCTGCACTAGCAGTAGGACATGGATATATCCTCTCGGTGGACTGGAACTTTAACACCGACTCGACCCATCAACGGAAGCTTCAGCTGGGTTTGAAATAACTCAGGAAATGGCCTCATTCACCAGCAAATAATACCATGACACTGACGGCTATCAGCCCAGCTCTGCCAGAGAGCATAAACAAACAGGGGAAGAGAGGAGCACCAAAGGCGAAGCGAAGGCTAACTCCTCATCAGCTATCCCTAGCCAGCATTTTCCTCGTTAATGTACATTCTCTGGTGAACAACATGGATGAACTGCGACTGTGGATCACCACTCATAAACGCATTATGGACTGCAACTTCATGATTTTCATGGAAACATGGCTTAACAGCAGCGCCCCTGATAGCGCCACTGGGGTGCTACATCCTCAGGGTGGATGCAACAGCTAGTGACTCTGGTGAAACCAGAGGTGGGGCGTGGGGGACTGTGCATTTATATTAACAAAGCTTGGTGCACAGACAATGCTGTTATTGAGAGGCACTGCTCTGCTAACTTAGAATTATCTCATAGTTAAGTGTAGACCTTTCTATCTGCCCAGAGAGTTTACATCTACTGTTGTGACTACAGCATATATGAGGATGATAATGCTAAGCTTGCAATGAAAGTATTCCATACTGCCATTAGCAAGCAACAGAATACACACAGCCAATGATGCCAAGGCGCTCTTTTTTTTATATAGTGTTGGGGGGTCATGCTAGTCACCCCTCAATGTCATGGTGCAGCCATTTTAGGCACGCCCAACAAATCCTGAACACATAAATGGTGAAAAACTGTTTAACTCCACAGTTCAGTACTACAGAGTTCTCATAGTCTTTTCACGTTTTCAGCAATTATTTTCTAACATGTATAATGTGTTTCAAAAGAAATCTCAGATTTTCCTTTACACGGACGCCCCACCCCATCATTTTTTTCCACAATCTATGGTTATTGACCTTTAGAAGAGGGTTCAGTTTAGCACTGTTTAAAGGAACTTGAGTACAAGTCAAAGAAAACCAAAATCTCTATTTATTAGAACTAGAACTGTGTTTTTAACACAGCAGGACCTACCATGTTCAATATAAACAAGCAAATCAATAGCCTTAAATCCGTCTGCAACAAAGAACATCTCTCTCTACCAATGCTGTGGCTGCTTTGACAGGGGGTATCCATTTCAACTTAACATCACAGAGCGCATTTTCAAAAGCCTCCCAGCTCATGTTTCTCATAAAGATTTATCATTTCAGCAAATAAACTCCTGCAATTTCACAGGGTCAAAAGACACATCAAACAAGCTGTAATTCCCCCTGAAAGTGAACGTCCACCTGGTAGAGGAAAAACTGGCTGTAGTTCCTCTCCCTTCATTCAGTTACAAAGAGTCGCTTGGCGTCTGTGATAAGTGATGTGAACTGCCTGTTAATAACCCTCTGAAATCATAGATTCAGAAACAAAATGTGTCAGGCTGAAATCCAGTAAGACTGGAAATGTACTGATCCCTGAACTTCAAAAAATTGGTTTGAAAAAGTCTTGAGGAAACATTCAGTCAGCTACTGTGCAGCTGGCTGCAATGCATCATTTTTCTCCTCCAGGAAAGAACTCTAATACCCTTTAGGGGCGGGCTACTCATGTGAAGCTTCTGACTGAATGCCAACAACACACACACTCTCCTCCAGAACATTAACACTCTTGAAAAAATCTTGCTTTTCTGCAGGACGGCTCCACACCAAACTATCTGGAGTAGATTCTGACCGCAAGGCTCATGGTTTGAATTCCAGGGCTGACTGAGAAAAGTGACCAGAGGAAAGTGACAGTCTCCCCTCTACTTAGTAGCTGTAATGGCTGACCCCAACTGCTCCATGTATTGATCGGCAGGGTGATACTCAAGATTTATTTAGTTGAACAAATAACCATGTTTTTTCTTGTTTGTTTTTAGTGTGTGTGTGTGTGTGTGTGTGTATGTGTGTGTGTGTGTGTGTGTGTGATACTGCACTCCTCTAAATCAGTAGTTCCCAAAGTGGGTGCTGTGAGGACAGGCCAGGGGTGCCCCAAAATTAATCATATCGCTGTTCATATTGTGCGTTTTTAGTAACATTTCACCACATGAAAAATCTGGCATTTACATTAACTATGTTTAATGTTAGGTTTTCAAACAAATCAAAACAGAATAAATAAGCAATAAATATCAATCACCATATTAAAAACTCTGTTTAATATGCAGGCAGTCTCAGCTTTCTGGCTCAAGAGTTTTGTAGGAGCTCAGCAGTCACAAAAAAGTGAGCGCCAGAGCAGAGATGGAAAGCTTTGAGATAAAAAAACAGCTCAAAGAAAAGCTGAAACATCTCAGATCTCAACACAGACGACTGAATCTGAGCCGACCAACAAAACTACTCAGCTAACGGGTTAACAGATAGGTTTTGGCTGCTGAAGACGGGTATCCATCATTATCTGTGCACATTCACTGTGATTCACTGAACAAAAGGCATCTGTGTGAGGTTGAAAAATAAAGGTCCACCATGCTAGTTAGCTAATGCTGTGCAATGTTAACGTTAAACGTTAAAATTTGACTGTCACATGAAAAATCTTCAAAAACAAGTGTAGGAAATAGGCCCATAACTACACAAGAATAGACAATGCAACAGACAGAATATGAGGACTGTGATGTCCACCACCTTTTTTAGCAAAAATAAATTAAATAAATAAAATATATAAATTAATATTACTTTACATATCTATTTGTCTGTATAAAGTTTTGCTCTAGGTGATCCAGACAGATGGGACCAGTGAATGCTCAACATGAGAAGACAGAACTGGACTCCTAAGACTTCTCGGTTACAGAGACCTTTTTTCATTGAGTACCTTACAAAGAATAAAGCAACTTATTGGTCTAAATTGATAAGGTATTTACCATAATATATTAATATACATTAAATTAAATTACAATACATTACATAATACATTACTAAATATTTGATTAGGGCCCAGCGTGCTCTGTGCTATGACTGCTAAGGTGAAATTACTAAAACACCAGTGTAGTTTGGTGTTCCCCTGATGCAAAAGGTCAAATGAAGAATTTACCAATCAAGCAACATGACAACACTTTTTTGACAACTTTCACATTTCAGTGCATTTAATGCAAAAACCGTTTATCATAGTGAGAATTACTACATTTTCCCCACACAGTCTGTGAAAAATTTATGGGAAAACTTATTTTGCAAGTGAGACAGCCGAACATAGCATGATTCTACAGTGGTAGTAAGCTTTTAATAGCAACAATCATTTTAATATGGATGAACTGCATACTGTACATTCATACTCCAGTTGTCTTGGTAGTGCACTGTTAAATATAAAACCACATTCAAATACAAAGTTGAATATCCACAGACCTTAAACACACAAACCTCTTTTATGAATAACAGCCACTTACTCTGCAATAATGTCATATTTTAATGTTTCTTGTAATTTTTATCAGGGAAGGACATGCCTGAAGGACACCACTGTGCCTAACATTTTCTCTCTCTCCAAGGGCAAAGAAGAATAGCTAGAACAACATCACTTGTTTCACAAGACATTGAGATTTTTGCCAAATTATGACACTGGGTTTTTTTTCCATAGTTTCTATCATTATAAGTACTGTTACAACTGTTACACATCTTTTAATTTATTTCAAGTTTACTTGTCATACAAAACAACCTGTAAATTTGTAATCTTTGATATGGATGTTTTCATGAATGCAAGATTTGACTTTAATTTGTTAAACTGTTGCTTGTGTAGTGGTTATTATTTTTGTTATATAAAATGGACTAAATATACTTTAAAATTAAAAGAACATTCTTAAAAGCTGTCATTCATCAGTTTCCTGTGTTAATTGGAAATATAGTAGTGATCTAAACTTTTAACAAAATATAATAGTTAATAGTTATAAATGAAAATATCAAAATGCTATTTATATGTTAATATTTACCAAATCTTGCATATATCTTAGCAGAAAGTAAAAAATGAAAAGCTGATGTTATGTGCTGGTTTTGTTTGGACATTTCTTTAAGACAAATGCAGAAAATTCACTGAGAAACTATACTTCTATTGTGAAAAACAAAGAATTATCTGCACACTGAAAAGTTTTAAGCTCCCTAGGAGGTATCATTTATTTGCTATGTTGTGACCTCTGAGAAGGTCTTGTGGGTATTGCACAGGTATTGTGAGGCTATTATAGTGAGGTCAAAAAAAACCACACACACACACATACACACAGAATCGGCTGATAGAATACACCTATTACACAGGTATTAAATACACAAGTGTATTTGATCAGCTGATTATGTTTCTTTTTTGCATCACTATATAAGCCTCACAATACCTTTGCCTGTGTACTTGCTTGAGGAAGACCTTCTCAGAGTTTGCAACATTGCAAATAAATTATACCTTCTAGGGGGCTTCAAAACTATTCAGTGTGCAGGTATATCTTTGTTTTTGCACTTTGAGCCTTTTTATCCAGCACCTGACCTACTGGTTTGTTTGGATGTGTCACATTCTTCTGTGTGTAAACTAGACTTCTAACAGAGCAGCACTAAAAGGCACTCTCCAAAACCTTGTCAGGCTCTGCTGCTGGGTGTAAGGCTCCTTAGTTATCATCAAGTAGAAAGTGAAAATACTCCCGCACACACAGAAATGGACTCTGCATAATTATTTGTCAACGTTTCAGTCTTCTGACCTTTCTCAAGACATTTTAAGACAATGTCTTCAGAAATTCAGAAGTCTTTCACCTTTGCACATGAAAGACGTTTTTGTCATTGCCTTGTGGTCACTTGTAATAGGCTTATAGCTATTTTAATGGAATATTTTTTGGCCAAATTCAATAAAAAACTACATTTATATCAAATGTACTGTGTGCCATATCTACTTTTATTCAAAAAATGAGAACTTTGTAAAGTTACTCTGAAGTCATGAAAATTGACTGTTTTCTTAGCACCCCCCACATATTTGTCAAGCTCCCCCTTAGCACCAGGAGAGAAAAAATCCTGGCCAATCCATTATTTTTTGTCAGTTACATTACTGCTGTGAGCAAATGCAGTGCAGCCTTTTCAAATCAACATTTGGAATACACTTTTTCAATTTCAGTTTAGATGTTAAGATGGATATCAGTCTCATGTTTCTCATGTTTGTTGTTTTAGGTGGAGTTATGTGCTGGAACCATTTCTTGGCAGACAACAGTTGGTGCAGTGACTTCCTGAAGTATTGTCATCACAGTGAGATTGCAAGGTATGGTAACGCATGTGTAACTCTACTGCTTTCATTGGTTGATCTTAATCAGCAAATAATTTCCCAAAATGTTGAACTATTCTTATTGCTTTAGTATGAAACAATAATATAAAATGCAAAAAAACTTAATGACTTAATGTGCATTGTGATGGATTATAGGGGTGGGCAGGTTGGTACCTTAATTATCAGTTCTACTAAGACAAGCTTCTGTTTTGAGTATTGATAGCATCAGTAGGATCAATATTAATTTCAAAAAATTAACAGTCTCTCTCTTCTACACTGTATACACTTTAATTTCATCACTGAGTAGAGAAACTGTCTCTGCAAACAACATTTTGTTGTTGTCTTCTTATGTTAGATAACTTTTTGATTATGAACACTCTTCCTTAGCCTTGCACTCTTTGCATGCATGCAGCGTTCACCTTTGTTAGTCCAGAGAGGAAATTCATTGTGATTAAGATGTATTCAGAAGTAGCCGATTAATGAATAAATCATGACATGATCGTCTTATCACTAGACACCGAAAGGGCGTTTGACGGGATAGAGTGGGAATATTTACATGTAGTTTTAAGGAAATTGGATTTGGGGAAACATTTTGTAAATGGATTAGAATTCTGTATGACAGCCCTAGATCTGCTGTTAAAATGAATGGCTTGATATCAGATTATTTTCCAATATACAAAGGTACCTGCCAGGCTTGTTGCTTGTTGCCATTTTTGTTTGATTTAGCTATAGAACGTCTCTCTATTGTGATCAGGAATGAAGAGAGAATCAGGGGCATTACAAAGGGAGATACATTCCACAAGGTTTTTCTATACGCTGATGACCTACTTCTCTATGTTGCTGACCTGGTACAGTCCATACCTTACCTCTTCTTCTATCTGCTACAGGAGTTTTGGGAGCTTCTCAGGCTATAAATTAAATTTAACTAAAAGCCTTCTTTTCCCTGTAAACAATATTGGCAAATCACTAAAGTATGACCAATTCCCTTTTGAAATTTGAACATCAGTCCTTTAAGTACTTAGGTATACATATAACCAGTTCCTTTAAAACACAAATTTCAATACAATGTTAGAATGTATAAAAGTAGATTTAGAATGGTGGTCATGCCTCCCAATTTCATTAGCTGGACGTATTAACTCAAACCTCACAATGACAGTATTACCAAGATTTCTGTAGTTGTTTCAAGCACTTCATGTATAGCTCCCAAAACAATTCTTTGTTAAATTAGAGAAATATATTTCAACTTTTGTATGGAATCAATAAACCCCTCTAATGAAGATCTGTTTGGAAAGACCTAAAACTGAAGGAGGGCTGGTTCTCCCTAATTTTCTTCATTATTACTGGGCAGCAAATATCTCCAAAATGACACATTGGGTGACAGCATTTTCTGATAAAGATGGGCCTGTCTGGGCAAAAATGGAACTCACCTTACATACATCAATCTTCCCAATCCCCCTATTATCTGCTCCATTGTCAGCATGCACTAGTTTTTTTTTTGTTTGTTTGTTTGTTTTTTGGGGAATATTTTATTTTAGAATTTTCAATTATACAAAAAACAGTACAGCATATTCCCATTAAAAACTCAGTAATAATACAATACACAGGTAACAGAAAACAAGGAAGTGAAATGAAAAAAACAACAACAACAAAAAAAATGCAATTCCAATACGCTGACATACTTGTCACTGGGATATCTCAACCATTGTACCTGGACATTAGTAGTGACCTACGCTGGAACCAGTTCACAGGTTACATTGAGTCCGCAGTTGACAGAGGTAATGTTTTCCATGTATTCAATAAAAGGCTGCTTTAAAAATCATGGATATCTGTCATCTCATATCTGTTTTTCAGGGCATACATCATTTTCTCTAAGGGCATACAGTTAGTCATTTCTGATATCCATTTTGCTATAGAGAGGGGGAAATCAGGCTTCCAACTTAATGCAATACATTTTCTGGAAACAGCAAGGGCTATATCAATGAATGTTCTGGAACTTATTTTCAAGTTTGTTTCGTCTCCTAGGAAACAAAGTTCTGGGTCTAATGGGACTGGTATATTCAAATGTTGTGACTTTAGCACATTGCCATGTGCAGTGTAACATTGTGCCCTCAGCAATGCCACATCTGAAACACATATTCAAGATTGTAGGTTTGTACTGGTTTGATTTCTGAGGGATGAGGTAAAGTTGATGAAGAAAATTGTAGTTGACCAGCTTAAATCTGGCATTTACAGTGGTGAACATGGTGTTCTGACATAGATCAGACCATAGGTATAGGTTTAGTAATGCCCAAGTCAGATTCCCATCTCTCTCTTGACCAATGTATGTTTTGTTTTGGACAATAATCCATCATTGTTGAATATATCAGGCTAATAAATTGCCTTGAGCCTTTATTACTGTGAAACACCTCCTCCACCCTTGTCAGGTGAGGCAGTATCAGCTGCTCACCCAAACTTTTTTTCAGTTGCAAATAACAAAAAAAGTATAGGGTATATATAGGATAAATCATATTTCTATTTTCGCTGTTTAAAGGACACGGAGATGCCATCACTATAACAGTGCTCCAGGTATCTTATCCCTCTATCATACCAGAGCTTAATCTTCAAACTTGCAGCTTTGCTTCCATACATTTCCCTACCTATCCCAAACCTCCAAACAAAGATCCTACACATGAACTAGTAAATTTGAATCCATTTGACAGGGGCTTAATTTCTAGGACATTTAATGTTATCCAAAACATTGATCCACCAATAAGGACTAAAATACGGGAGGGCTGTGAACGCGACCTAGAAATGGTCATCCCTGAGGATGTCTGGGTAAATTGCATCTCTGGTAGACATACTTCCTCTATTTGTATAAGATACGGATTAATTCAAGTTAAGGTGTTCCACAGAATACATTATTCCAATGACAGTCTAGCTAAAATATACCCATCTGTTAACCTTACCTGCCCTAGATGAAGTTATCCAGTTTTGTTAGGCCACATGTTCTGGTGCTGTCCCTCCCTAGTCAATTTATGGCTGTTTCTATTCGACTGCCTCTCTTCTTCTATGTAATCCACCTCTTGAATCCAACCCACCCACCACCATTTTTGGAGGGAGCTAAAACTTTAAAAACCTTACATGATGGTGTGATGGTATGATCCTTCAAGTGTTACTTTGTTGCCTGTGTTAATGTATTCACTGCAAGTTTTTACATTTCCTCATTCAGATGTACTGACATGATACTTGGCTTATTATCACATCAGCCTACATTATTCTTCTGCCACTGTGACAGAGATGGATAAGCCTCAGGAAATTCCTGGATGAGTGCACCTTTCCTCATATATGTGTGATTGTTTCTGATCCTGTCTGTATGTGCTTGTGTGTGTTGTGTGCTGTGTTTTGTTTTGTGTCTTGTCTATTTCTCCTGCTGTACTCAGGTATCTCTTGCAAAACAGATCTTGATCTCAATTACACTAACTGATTCAATAAAGGTTATAATAATATCCTGAGCTATTAGCAGCTGAGCTGCACCTGTCTGGTCCACAAATGTACATAAAATACGCACAAATACAATTTACACAATACCGTGCAATAATAAACAACAATAAATCATTTTCATAATCCAGAACAGAATACCCCAGAGATGGACTTGTGCTATTGGGACAAACACAACATTGGTATAACTGTAAGGACCCTAACCAAGAGACTAAAAGAACACAGGTACTGGGTCACATTCATCATCAAGGAGTCAGTGGACAACTGGAAGAAGATCAAAGACATTGACTTCCAACATCAAAGACCATCATTGAACTTACCTACACCAGGTTTATACAGGGAAATGGCTGTGCCACCAATCATATTTTTGATAAATAACAACCAACCAGGTAGATGTCATCCCCAGTAAATCTTCTCATGTGATAGAAAGCCATCAACAACCGGAACAGAACAATCTGAACCGTTACCGTCATCGGCCCTGAATATCTTGTTAAGTTCTTAATATAGCACAGTTAGTTATCGGCTGGCCCATGTCTTGTGTTTACTGCCACAGAAAATAAATAAATCTGTCATTTATGTACAACATCGCCTCTCTGCCATCTCTTATCAGGCTTGCTAAAGCTACCAGCAGCTCTGTGTGAGAGGCACAAACTGAGGATACAGTTAGCCAGTGTTCTGATATTTATACTTGACCACTTGCACTAACATGCACGTGCAGCCAGTGCGGCTACCAAAGCAAAGAACACAGAAACTCCGATGACAACACACACAGAGGGAGTGTGACTTCATTCACTGGTCAGGTTGCCATTATTCCACTATATCCTTACATAGCAAATAGTTGTTTGCTGACATCCAGTGAGGCTCAATATCAATTGTCAGTCTTAAAACAACAGTCAGGTTTCTCTTACTGTAATCATCCCTCCTGTTCATACTGACCATTAGAAGATCCCTTCATAATGCACTTACAATGTAAGTGATGGGGGACAAAATCCACAGTCCTCCTGTGCAAAAATGTATTTAAAAGTTTATCTGAAGTTAATATGAAGCTTCCAAATGAGTCAAATCAAGTAGATATCTTTCAAAGTTACAGTCTTTTTAGTGCCAAAATGCCTCTTTTTGTTACTATACTTCCACCACAGCTCAACAGGGAAACACTGTCACTGACACTGACACAAAAAAGAAATTCCCAAACCTGTAATTCGTTTCAAATACTTTATCTGAATGGTTCCCAACAGTATTGATGATGGCAACTTATGCATAATAAGTCTGCTGCATTACACAGTAGCTATACTAGATACAGTCAGAATGTGCATTAAATGGGGTGCCACAGAGGCCTACTGGATAAGACGCATACTGCCTAACTGCATTGTTGATTTTTGTTGCATGTCATATCCCTCTCTCTACCCATATTTCCTGTCTCTCTGCACTTTTGACTGTGGAATCACAGCAAAAAATGCCAAAATTATTTAAAAAAAAAGAATGCTTATTAAATTTTATCTTTACATGCGCTGCTACTGGTAATATTATATTCACACGAAAACCTCAAGTGAGGATCCTCACACCATACATGGATGAAAACCAACTTGTCTAGCTTTGCAGATTATAACAAACAAATTCAAATTATTCAGCCTATATGTTCTATCTATCATCAAACCTCACAATATCACTAGACAATATAACACAGATGAAAAAAGCCAATGTCTTCAATAATGAGTTACTTATATGGTAAAGGGTTTCCACAACTGCTTGGTGAGAGTACAGTATCATTTTCTGCTTGTCGTGTTGACTGTAAAGGAAGGTATTTGTTAACATGTTAACAGTAATCTGTGTGTTTGTGTTGTCTTACGAGATTGCTGAAGTCACAGTCTCTGGAGATTTATGCCCGAGCAGCATGATGCACAGAGTGCCATTATCCTCCATAGAATGCATTAACATTTTCTTTTTCTAATTACAAATACAGCCTCTGTTCATCAGCGGATAATTAAAGGTCTGTCTAAAGGTTGCCTGGTGGCTCTCTGACAGCCACACACAATACTCTGTGTGCTGGTGTTCCATCCATGGAGACTTGACAATCTGTCCAATCACACCTGCTTAACCTACTAATATTTTCAGAGCACACTTTCCTTCCCACAGATGCTAGCCCTATGACCGTTTTTCGGCAAAAGAGCTGCTCTGGACATAGAATCTGAAGACACAATATTCAAACAAGCATATGCTGCCACCTGGCAACTTATTTTAATATATAATAGGTAACCATTCTGCATTAAAACGTCTGAAAACAATGTTATATATTTCGTTGAGTTGTGTACTTACATTATCCCAAATGTTTCCAACAATTTTCAAACCCAGAAAAATCTGTAATTTTAATCAAGGAAATGATCTGTTTCATTTGGTCACCTGTCAGTGGCGTCATACCAAAGAGTATGCCTCTGTGTTGTGGCTGTTTGCCACAATGGTGTCTACCAAAGAGTATACACGTACAAGATAATACATTGGCGTTGTGGTTGTCCACCAGAAACTCTCTCATAAATGGACTTTTATTCAGTTTTAAGCCACATTTTTATGATAAACTTTTCAGATCTTGGTCATTGTTAAGTATGAGTCTTTTAACTGAATGAAGGATTTTAGTCATTGGATGTCTGGATCTTAAGTCATCAGAGAAACAAGCTGAGCAAATGTTAGGAGCAGCCCGGCTTGCAGCCCCTCTGGACGTCCTGCATCTGCTGGACAGTGCCAGAGAAACACTGATTTTTAATGTGAAACTGCTTTAGTCAGTGTTTTAACCGGTTTTAATCACTGGGTCCGTTTGTTTTGGAGGGGAGGAGACCTCTGCGGATAATTCGGCTTCCTGTAAAAACCTCATGAACGATGAACACTGAACTAATCCTAACCGGGAGAAGCTGACTGCAATGATGGCAATGGTAGTTGTTTAACAATGAGGACAACAACTCCCATGATCCCACGCTACTTCGTGACGTCATCAAACTCTGTCTTTTGTTATTGCTTTGATTGAGAGACCCCTAGCAGCAGAAATTACATATTGTGCATTTAATACTTTATTTAGACTAACTTATTTTTCTAAGTGGTCAATAACTGTTTTACATGAGTATGAACATTCTGGACTGAAGCCAAGTAAACATGACAAAGATACTGTAAGAGAGAAAGTAGGTGATATTTTGAAGCTAAGTGCTCCTGCTACTGACTAAAAGTGTAAGCTAGCTTTACACAGTTATCTCAGTCAGTGAGACTTGACAGGCGTTTTGACAGCAAAAGCTCTGAAAACCCAATATACACTACTTGCTCAGCACCAAACAGCAAACAGACACCTAGACTAGCTGGCGAACATAGTGGAGCATTTAGAAGCTAAAGAGCCAGATATTTGGATAGTTGGTAGAGAGCAAAAACAGAGCTAAAAGAGAGTGAATATTGGACTTACATTCACCAGGTGGTCAGAAACATGACTCCAAATGAATGATAATGTTGCTCCATCTTTTAACAAGTTTGCAACTTAAAAAATGATGATATGTCAATCTTGTGTTCACACTTGCACACACTTGTTTCTGCTGCATCCAAGTAGACAAAAAAAATCCGTTATTGCAGATTCAAGGCTTGTCAGATATGACAAATACCGAGCTATCAACCCTAGGCAAACTATAGCAGCCCTATCAATGAACGTTGATTTTGGACGATTCTGCAAAACCCTGGGTTAGGTTCAGGGACAGTTTCTTAACATTAAATGCCAACATCTAAAAAAATTGTCCTTTCTGTAATTATCTATGCATGGCAACTATGTTATGGTTGAGTTTAGCTAAACAAATTAACATTGATTAAAACTATGATTAAGGTTAGGCAACTAAAACACTTAGGGAAGGGAAAGATTGTGGTAAAGGTAGAAAAAAGAGCATTATTTACTGGTCTTTGTGGGAATTCTGGTCTCCTGCATGAAAGTCATGCTACATGTCCATCCATCGCTACAACCTCCATACCTTACTTACTGTCTTGCTACTTAAAGGACTTTTCTGCATTACCGCATTAATGGATGTGAATTGTAAGTTTGTAAGCCCAGGTCAACCTGGTCAACCAGCTTCATCTAGTTTCTGTACCAAGAAAGCACAGCCAAAAACATGCCATACACTCGTCAAGACCGTCATTAGCTGGTCATGCAAACTGTACCAGTCTGAACTATATCTTTCAGTAGGCGAAGCTTATGTGTCCATAGATAGTGTTTTCATTGATAACTACCTCTGTCCAGCAAAGACCAGCAACACCCTTTCAAACTCAGCTTGGACTGTATCTAATAGCTGTAACTGGTCCAGGCTAGATTTAGTTTTCCTCAACAGAGCATGCTGATTTCCCTAATGTAAACCTCAGCATGAGACAATCTCATATTCAGCATCTTTGTGCGCTATTTGCGTCAGTTGAGAGTATTAATATTTGGGAAATTGATATGTCAGCACATGTGAGGGATGATGAAAACCATAGAATCAGATGGCCATAAGCCTGATGAGTGTCTTGATGGGCAGGGAGGAAAAAGCAGCCTGGCGATGTGCTCCACCACTAATGCTCACAATCTAAACCCGTAACCTGCCACATGACTGACACAGCGGGCCCCTGTATAATTCCTCTCACACAGTCAAAAGCACTCCTAATATCCACAGGAATCCGAATGCGTTCATCAGTGGCAATCAGTAGCACCCTCTGCACAACACAGCTGATGATCTCTGCTGATGATGTTTTCTAGTGCTTCATAACACCCACATAGTATAGATGTGCCATCCCAGGGGGCCTCGATAATGAGATGATAACAACCCACTGGTTTGTTTGAGCTGATACTGCAGGTAGTGAGCCCACATCTATACACACCTGTCCTGGCTACCTGCTCCACCATGACAGGAGTTGTGTGTATTCACCAGCAAAATGAGGCCCAATGACAGGAGCAGCTGCAGTAGTAAAGAATATTCCAAGAGATATTTCTGTACTGATAATGATTGCTGATTCACAGTGTGATCAGCCTATCACTGATTTGATAGCTGTAACCAATGTGAAAATAAATCATGCATAGTCATTAGACTCGCATGTTAGTGTTGGACTGATGAGGAAGGCTTTTGTGAAGAATGAATAGGCCCTGCCTTCACTGTGAATCCCCCCATTTCTATGAGACCACACACAGATACCATCTTAAGTTAACAGAAAAGCATTTTATCAAATTCTCCAAACCCCCAATTGGCACATACCAGCTACTGTGGCTTGACTATTTCTTCTTTCTGCATACTTCGTCTTATGTGTGCTTCAGGTGTTGATTGATGCATGTCAGGTCAAATGGTGCAACATTACATCAGCAGGCTGGTGTGTGTTGCACTTCAGTGTCTGTAGCCATGTTTGAAACTCTCTGAGGCTGTAATGCTCATCGTACTGAAAACCAAACTGTTAAGATAAATGTTGAGTTCCAGTTTGTTTTTGCTCTGTAGCAGTTGTGGTGACATGAATGTAAAATGGTAGTGGTGTGCATGTTGTCACATTGATGGTAATACATCAGTATAGTTAAAAGTTACCTATAGTTAATTTTTTTTATGTGCAGAAGAGATGATGATAAAGATAATACATTTATTGCAATAATCATAGAAGGTGGAACAAGATGCACATTTCTCTCTCTCTGCATGTTTGACCTTGTGCTGCTGCAGTCTTTATGTTAATATGATAACATTCAGTTCAGATGTGTTGACTTGGGTGCTTATTCAATGAATGGGGCTTATGTGTGATAGATTTTATTGGCAATCTTTCTGAACAATAATAATAATAATAATTTCCATTGGTGGTGTCTTTTAATAGCCCTGCACCTACGTGATATGCACACAATTGCATCTCTTCTACTAACAATCTTTTTCCTATTTCCTCATTGATGTTGTTAGTGCTAGTGTCTCTCAAAGATGACCTGGGGGTGTGACAGGGTGCCATTCAGTTTGAATTGATAAAAAAAAATAAAAAAATAAAAAACATTTTGGCACTGCCACCAACTGCTCAAAGATTAAAAAGGTCAGTGGTCAAGTGAGTCAGTTGAGAAAGATTCAGCTTCATGCAAATGTCCCCTGATCAAGGGAGCAGCAATCTGGTGGCAACCAGTCATAATAGATTTGATTCCCTTGTGAAACAGAAGCACAGCGTAAGGACCAACCGACAGGTTAGCTATTCTCTTCAACAGAACTTTAACTAAACTGCCAGAACAGAAAAACAAGGCATGGAAACATATTGCTTACAGTTGTTCTGTCAGGTTACTCACATCAAAGTTTTCACATTTTCTTACATGCATAATGCACAACACTATGCATTTTGGTGGCATGGTTCTTCAAATACCACCAAAAACTATTGGCCTGTTAATGGCTGACGTTAGAACAAAACATACAGAGAACATGTATTGGTTCTGTGTGGTAAAGGCAGCTCAGCTTCTTTAGAAAACAGTGAATGATGGATGTAAAGTAAAAGTGTTACCATTACTTATCAGCTGTATATGTAGAGGGACAGAATACATAGGCTATTCAGTATCTTGTTTGATATATCATCTACATGTGGAGCAGATGTGTGTGTTGTCGGGGTGAGATGCCGAAACAAATTGATCAATGAAAAGTGCAGCAAATGAGGAGAAAGCTGAGGAAGAGGTAACTCTCAGTGAGTGGATGAGGCAGAATTTAGAGGAGGCAGAAATAGGAGAAGATGTGTTTGATCTCTGTTCAAGGCGATGCATTCATCAACTTTTGAAGGTGGTGCAGCACTCAAAAGTTTACTTCCCACTCCTACTTCTACTGCTTCTATCATTCACACCAATACACTGCTGTCAAAGGACGTGTCAGTATCAGGTTCAGGCAACATATCAGTGTGACTGGTGGAGCTGTTCTTGTCGGACTTTGATGTCAATTACCTTGTTGATCTTATAAACCATGCTCTACAGTAGTATCAGTCAGTTAGTTGACTTTTATCTGAATAGAAATTAAGGTTAATTCTCTGTCCCTCTTTTTTTCTGTCTGCCTCTCAATGATCCAATAAAGGTTAAGATGCCAAAAAAATCTGTATCTATTTTGACAAGCAAGTTAAAAAGCCCAACAGACCCAAAACTTCATCTAATACTTCCTGTCCATCAACTGGAACCTAGTGCTGGTCTAGAGGGCTAGAGAGCCAAATCGTTACGTAACTGTACACGCCTCCAGTTTCCTATCAACGCCAACTTCAAGCACTTCACACTCCAACATAGTAGGTGGCAGTAATGCACTGTAATGCTGTGTGCCACCCACCAAAACGGAAAAAAGAAAACCTCAAGAACAACAACAATGGTGGACTACATCAGCATCTATGTACATCACAGCTTTACTTTCTCCTACTAAATGAACAACTATGCCATTACTCTGCCATTACCAGCAGACTGATCACACTGAAGTATGCTCAAGCAAGACAAGATTGTATCACATGACTGATGGCCGTCTCAACCGGTGTTACACCGTATTTGATGACCCTTTAGAATCTGTGACCTGCAGTGTTGGAGGAAGTACTCAGATCTGTAAAAGTAGCATATCAATACCACATGTAAAAATACTTTTTCTGGCCGAGAGCCGGTTCTTTGGCTGTCGAAATGCCAAGAACTGGTTCGAGATTGGGCACTGGCTCCGAACCAGCCTTCGAACTGCCCTGGTCAAAAAGTGGTATAAAATAGCAGAATGAAGATCAGGATTTATACCATGTAAAAACAAACCAATGCAGCAGCATATGCTGTTTTCATTGAAGCACATCAGCAGACCTGCATGATAAGGAAAGAGAGAAGGCTGCTGCTATTGTGTAAGCACACAGCTCAGAGGTGGCTTCCAGCTCACTGCTGCGCTTCACCACACAGAGGATGATAATACAGCGCCAAATTTCACTAATATCTGATTGGTTTGAATTATACGACACTTCTTCACCAGTTTTCAAAGACATCCCTTTAACCCCCTGTGTCTGAGGGAAGCAATTTGCATAAAAATTCATGCCCCTTATCAAAATCATAGCTGTCAAACCAGAACAACATCACACACACTGTAAAAATCAGCAGAATCCACGCTTTACAAAAATGGCCATTTCTCTGTAATGGATAAACACCAAAATCCATCCTTCTGTCTTTCTTATATCCCCAGAACCGTGACAAGTTGGCAAGACAGAAACATTCAATTCACAACTTTTTTCATGAAAAGTCTCCTAGAACATGTATAGTACTACTCACATGTAAAGTGATGGCATTGCTGAATAGCCGAACTTGTCCTGGCATGCCTAAAGCCCCTTTTTGACCAAAAGTTCCAGGTACTTTGGAACCAGAGGAACTAATCTCAGGAACTAAACTTGGAACTAAAAATCCCTGTTGTGCACTCCTGTTTGTGTTTCAACCACATCTGAGGAACCAAATTAAACCCGTGAGGAATTAAAAAATGACAGCGGTGCTTGAAATGCAGTACCAACACAAGAGGAAAAAACAACACAGATTTGTCCTGTTCTTTGTATTTACTGTTACATGTGAGGAGATGAGGCAGATAGCAGCAACATGGTATGGTAAAGGCCAATGTAAATATAAATATTATTTTTACCCATTACACATACTTACCCATAGGAACTCAACCCAGCGCAGGATTCTGGGCTACACTGCCTTGAAAAGCAAACTGCTTGTGTCACATCGAAAATGAATACGATCATGAACTAGGCTTCACCATCCACTGCTTTAAATTGGTATTGTAACTGGGGCAAACAATGCTAAAGTTAGCTGGATTTGGACAAGCCAACGTTCTGTAGCTCAGTTAAATAGCAACATTTCAAGTAACAGCAACTAAGAACCTTTATATATATTCTTTACACAAATCATGCAGGTGCCATATTTTTCATTCAAAACAATGACTGAATACTGCATAAAGGGCCAATGAAAGACTATCAGAGTATCCATGGTCAGACCTGGAATTACAGTATTTACATATATAAGTAGTGTGGAGATGTGGGATTGCTGTTGATGTGTTACAAAATCAGTAATTGTCAGCGGACCTTAAACCCTCCCTGTAGATAACTGAGGTGAGGTGGTGGATACAGAGATAACAACAGAGTGAATTCAGACAGGGAGTTGTCCTGGTGTTGGTCATGTCACCTCCTGTGATCTGTCATCGGCAAGGTGTCTAACAAGGCAGCTGGCTGAGAGCAGACAGGTATGAGGACAAAGCAGCGTGGCCAGGAGGCCGACACCTGTCAAATTAATGTCCTCCGCTACGAGCCGCTCAATAAACTCCCCCAACAGCACCTGATGAAGGATGGGTTCCTGCTGCCCTCATCGATCTCCAGCCCCAATACAAAACACATCTTATTGCTGTAATGTGACACTGCTCGGCCTTCCTGTGAGACACTGAATTATTCACAAATAGATTCTATTTTTATACTACATATTTTGCATATAATAGTATTTTTTATTTTGGCTTCAGTGAGTTAATATGTGTGATTGTTCATTAACATTATTTTTCCCTTATTTCTCTTTATTTTTTTTTCCTTTAGCAGTCCTATCATTAAGTATTGCTACATGCAATGTTGTGCCAAATTTAGCATTATTTGTGTGTGTCCATGTGTGTGCATGACCTTTTAAAAAAAAAAGAAAAAAAAGAAAAAAAAGATAGCTGTCATTTCCCTGCAAGTGTGTGTGCACAGCTTAGGAAATAAATGTTACAATTGCCCTTGTTAGTGCTTGTATGCTTGTGTGTGTTCTTACCAGGCCTGTTGAATGATCCAGCATCATGGTGAGTGTGTGTGTGTGTGTGTGTGGTCCAGGTATTCCTCATGTTGTGGGGAAGTAAATCTGTTTACACAGTCAATGTTGTGGGGACTTGCCCGCCTAATGGGGACAAAAAGCAAATCCCCTTATCCCGCAAATCATTAATTTTAGGGTGAAAACCTGGTTTAAAGTTAAGAGTTTAGGGTTATGTTAAGGTTAGGGTAAGGGTCAGGTTTGGCATGTGGTGGTTATGGTTAGGATAAGTCTCCACGAAATGAATGTAAGTCAATGTAATGTCCTCTGAAGTGATGTAAACATGACTGCGTGTGTGTGTGTGTGTGTGTGTGAGGATGCTGTCCCTAGGTGCTGTCATTGAAGTGCAGAGTCAGCTGTAATAGTCAACCATATCACTCCTCACAGCGACGTGCCCCCTCCTCCTGGGATAAAAGCTGCCATACTTTCTCTTTATCTGCACATATTATGAGCGACCCAAAAGCAGTACAGTGCTTTGATGTTTCTATCTGCACACAGATGTCTATTTTTTACTCAGAACAAAACAATTTGTCTTCTGCTACACATTGTGTCATGTGTCATTTCTGAGCACCAATAACTAATTATATTTACTGCTGTTATTGTGAGGTTGCAGAGGTTTGGCTCTGTCTCTCCAATGCTTTGGTACAGAGCAACAAAATAGTGCATTTTTTAAATCTTGCTAAAAGGGAAGGTAGTCTAATTTTTTGGGGGGAGAGAAGGGCCATTAAAGGACCATTAAACTTTTTCTCAGAAAATAAACAAATACAAAGATTTAGGCTACATCAAAAGATGGCTTCAATGACATTGCTGAGGAGGATCTTGCTTTTTTATAAAACTAAATATAGGATTCAGCCCTATACTATCCATTACACTAAATTGTGAAATAATAGCCAAGAGTGTGGCAGGCACAAACAAATATCATTTTTTCTTCTATTTTGCCATTTTATCAATCACAGTTAAGCCACTGTAAGTGAAACGCAAAAATGTTTCATATATGCTCATATAAAAACATCCAGAAAGCCCTCTGAGCATTTGTGCAGAAAAAGTCATGTTTCTTTGACAGTAGCTTAAAAGCACACAAAACAACAGCAAAGTAGAACTGACTGGAATGAATGAGTGGATGAACAGTATTTCTGTAAGTGAAGAGAAAGCGTTCTCAGCAGAGTGGTGAGTATGACTGCTACGTCATACTAAATCTATCAAGACAAAAGGGTAAACTGAACAAGATAAATGTCGGAACTAGGTATCTAGTTTAGAAGGCAAACTCATTGGACAGAGACAGTCTGATACTATTTGCCTCCTGCCTGATCTGGTGACAGTCAGCCTCAGGTCTGAGCCTGGAGTCATGTTGGCAGGTGTTACCTCTAATGCCCAGTTCAGACCAAAGATTCACAACGAGATGAAACCGTTTGCAGGGAAAAGTTGCAGGGGTGTGAACTGGCCTGTCTCAGCTCGACTGAAGCCAACTGATGGCGTCTTCTTCTTCTTCTTCTTGTCTTCTTGTTTTATGGTGGTTGGCAAACAACATTATGGTGCATTACCGCCACCAACTGGAATGGAGTGTAGATTGGGAATCAAACTATACAATCACTAATTCTAATAACAAGTAAAAGAAGAGAAAATTAGAAAAAAATAAAGTTATATCCTCTCTATCAAGTTCGTTCTCCTAAGATATTGAAACAAAAATAGATAACACTTCTCCCCAGAACTTCTTTTTAAGAGATCATGTAATCAAAGCTTAACCTTTTTTAAGGTTCAGCATCGGTTCTCTTCTCTCATCATCATATTTTGGACAGCATAACATGTTCTGAAGTTTCTTCTTGATCACAAAATTCACACCTTCCTGTATTATGTTTTCCTATTTTCAGCTAATTGACTTATCTTGTCAAGTCACCAGTGCTGGTTTTAGAATGTACACCGTAAACATGTGTACAGACATTTTATGGCCTCAAATTGTAAAACTCTGATTTAAGGTCTTTTAAGATCCACAGATACCCTGTCTCACAAGCTTAGCAAAAGAAACCAAGTCACAGTTAAATTAGACCCTCTAATTTGAAATTCTGGATATTTATCTGAATGTCATTTATTTGGACAACTTAGTACACCTTCATTTCCTCAATGTCATCAGGTGAACCTGTTGCAATTAGGCAGCACTTAGTCATCACTTCTGTGTGTGACTTCAGGTGCTTAATAATGGGAACACATTTATATTCATGAATGCAGCTTTGCTAATACTGGGAGGTCCTCTGGGTGCACAATGGAGAGAGCACTCCTTGTGTGATACAGCGCTTCTACAGTAGAACCTGCAGCATCTCTCTAAACCTGCCAATGCAAAGGTTGTTTGCCCACATGCCATTAACCAGCACACTTCAAACAGCAATACTGACTGTCAAGGGCTGCTCTCACTTTCACTGTGCCAGGCCAGCAGAAAAAGGTAGATATAGTGAGGCAAACAAAGATAAAGCTCTGTTACAACCACTGGCTGCAAAGAGCTGTTTCGATAAGATTCTTATTCAGATGTGTAAGACTGAGGATAAAAACATTACTCAGTGTTTATGGACTGACTAATCAATGGCGTTAGACTCAGTTTACGATTAATGACTGTGTAATGAGGAAAACAAAAGAGATGAGCAACGTTTTCCAGCAATCAGCAATATCCCTCCTTTGTTCAAGTTAATTATAATTTATTATAGCTTCTGTAACATTAGAGCAAAGAGTTTTATTATAGTACACCTCAATAATCATGAGGAAAAGTTTTTCTTCACTGGGATCCAAAAGAAGGATTCATCCAAACTCCCTGGAAGTGTTCTTCCTCTTCCAATGGTATCCAGGAAACTGTTGGAGCTAACTTGCGCAGCTATGGCAGAGGACACGACTCAAACTATTTTTAGGAGAAATTAACCTTTTAGTTTTCAGATATGTGGTAATTTATCAAAAATAATGGCTACTATAAAATTTGCTCCAACATTTTTGGAGCGGAGGACCTACCAGCAGCATAAGATGTGGTTGAAAGGTCTGAAAAAGCTATAAGTGGACCTTTGAGTTGATATTATTTTGTTAAACAAATATAAAGTTGTGTTGACATTTGATTTCACTTGAACCTGGCTGAGCTGAGCAGTTGTCCCAGTTACAAATTTAGTGTACTACAACAAATCAAACCTCCAAGGACACAAGTTCAGACTTGGATTTCTCTGTATTGGTAAAGATCTTGTTATTGACTTCGGCATTTCTGGGAGCTCTTATTATGTATTGCAGAGGTACTAGGGATGTCCCAAGTATATCTGGGCATATTTTAAAGTACCAGTATCGACTAAAATAAAGCAGATCAAATGCTGATCCTTTCATTACTCAATTGTGTTTTGTTCCTCTCAGCCTATTAGTGTTGCAGAGCTGTTCTGCTTTACAACAACATACAGCGCAGAGCATATTGCTCCTATATACGAGCGAAAATTTGATTATTTGAATGTGAAAAATTTTTTTTAGACACTGTTGGAGGTGACTCTGAATTCTGACATCCTGGCTGGCAAAATACACAGATTCACTAAACTCTGACTCTAACTCTCTTTCTCATTGACAAAGAGTAGCAGTGTACAAAACATTCAGCTAGGAGCTTCTCATATTTAGCCGCTGCTGACTGTTGCTTTCCCTGGTTAAAATGACACACATCAACAGCAGCAGGTTATCAGCAGTTGCTAATTAATGTTCATTCTGTGAGTAACTTGATGACAGGCCAAAACTGTACTTGTCTGTTGTTTGTGTGTCTGTACTCAGACACACAAACAATCACTTCTGTAACAATGTCTTGTCTGTAGCTGATCACAAAATGTCAATTTCAGACTGTCCCCCCAAGAAAAATGACTAATTTATATTGTCAGTCACCCAAATATAACCTAGTTAGTTACATTTCAGATGCGATCTTGTGGCCGTAGTAATTATGTGTGTGCAGTGGTGCAGTTCAGATGATACATATACAGTATGTTGACAAATTTCCTCATTCGGAAATGGTGGGTTGGGTGGATTGAGGTATTAACCCAACAGTGGAGTTTGCCACAGGAGGCCGCTGTTTGTTCCATTTCCAACCGCAAGTGTCACATTTCCAATCGTGAGTCGGGACAGTTTTTTACAAATCTCGACTACAATCATTCCCTAACCTTCCTGGTTATTACTGTAACCTCAACAAAGTGATCATTTTAACCCAAACCATGATCTTTCCCTAAACCTAACCAAGTCATTTTTGTGTCTAAACCTAAATAGAACTTAACCACGGCATTGTCAGATCAAAAAACAAAAACAAAAATCAAAAACAGTATTTAATTTTCTGCCACCAAGGGTCTCTCGAACAAAACAATAACAAAAGAAGGAGTTTGATGACATTGTGAAGTAGCGTGGGATCATGTGAGTTGTTGTCTTCATTGTTAAACAACCACCATTGCCTTCATTGCAGTCAGGAGTTTTTTACCGGGAGTCGAATTAACAGCAAAGGCCAAACAAACAGACCTGCTGATTAAAACCGGTAAAAACACTGAAGAAAGCAGTTTCACGTTAAAAATCAGTGTTTCTCCCACACTGTTCAACAGACAGAGGACATCTGGAGGGGCTGTCAGCCAAGCTGCTGCTAGTGTTTGCTCGGCTTGTTTATCTGATAACTTCCAGGCGTCCAATGATTAAATGACTAAGATCTAAAAAGTGTGTTGTAAAAATGTGGCTTAAAACTGGATAAAAAGTCAATTTATGACAGCTTCTGGTGGACAACCACAACACTGACACATGCGCAAAGGGGATATGAAATAAAATGGACTGTTACCATGATTGAAATTGCAGATTTCTCTGGGTTTAACCTTTAACAGTGATTTCTAATGGTTTTGAAAAGCACAGACAAATGATGTTGTCCTGCCGATTACTGCAGATAGGGGCACCAGAGTAGAAAACACTCCTGTGTGACGTTCTGGAGACCTATTAGGTCATTTAATTTGGAAGACTTGTTGCAATTTCAGGAGTCACATTCTGTAGTTAAACTTGTATTCATAGCAGATAAATAATTTAACTCAGTATTGGCAGATATATTAAAGGACTTGGATCTGAATCAGGGCCAGAAAAACTTTACTGGGACATCCCTAACAGGTACAGTACAGCATTGCAGGAGAGTCACAGTAACCTTCCATTCAGCACCACCATGGGAGGAGCAAAGATATATACCACACAGTCCTGACTTGACAGCAGGACATAAAGCCAGTTATCTGTAAATCTCTGTATTGACCTTGAATTGTACTTGAATGTTTCTGCTTGTTGGGGGACATGGGAGCCTGGATGTGAACTGTGAGACTCGTTGATTCAAATCTTCACCTCAGCTGCTGCTCAGTGACTATTGTAGTAAACTGTGGCAGTGGCCAGTAGCCAACAAAAAAACTTGTTTATCGGATCCTTGGTTTTTTTCAGTTGCTTCTGTAACAGTCAGGTGGTAAACAGGTCTGCGTGCTTTGATGTTTAACTTGGCAAAAAAGATAAAAGGAATAACACTGTTTTTGGTCTGTATATTTCAAACCCCAAAGAAGCATCACAGTGATTCTCAGGGATGATGGAGGTCAGCTGGAGCTAAACTCTGAACTGCTATCATCAGCTTTGAGTAATGGGCTGAACACCGGGCCCCATTAACTACAACTGAGATATCACCATGACAAATATCAGAGAGGGAGAGGGAAATAAATGAGGACAAGGAGGAAAAAATAGCATTGTGGAAGAACAATACTTTGTGTCAACCTGATCCATGGAGGCCCTATACGAAATCTGAGCCTTTGTTTTCGGTCATAAAGAATTATTTATTATTTTTATTAATATGATCTCATATTGTAACATGTAAAAACCTAGAGGCTGCTGTCCACTGTGTGATTTTGGGCTGTCCCGGATGAAAGTTGGCAATCATGAGAGAAATGAAGTAAAATCTCTGCCTCCTGCCTCACCACAGGAAGGACACACAATGTCTTTCATTGGCACTGGACAGAAATTGTGAGCTGCAAATTCATCCAATAGAAACATAATTCCTTTGGATACTAGGCAGATACAGTGCACATATACCATATTGGCAAGTATATAGGCTTGTCATGGATGGGATATATCTACAATGAGCACAATTTCTGAAAAAGAAGAAAAAAAACAGCACAAACATAAACGCTATGGCGTAACATCAGGGCATGCAGATGAATGATGCAAGTTGGTTGTGTTTCTAGAGCTATACCAATTATTTATCAATAATTTATCAACAACCACATGTCCACCAGAGAGCACTGACAAGTTTTTTTTACTGTAAAATGTCTTAGTCTGCGTAGTGCATATCTTGGTCACATTTCTTTTTAAATAAAAAATTGAAAGGATCCTAATCAAAAACATTATGTATGTTATGTGTTTATGTACATACTAAAAGTCACTGGGTTCAAAATATTAGCCAGTGTGGGCTAATATAGCACCAACACAATACTGGGTTAATGTTACCCAGAAAGCCACTTAAGACTAGCAGTTGTTTTGACCTAGTTTTAGTGTTATTTTTTTAAAGCTTCTTAAAGTCTACTCAACTCTTTTTAAACTTACATGTCACAGTTTGTTATTGATCGTTAATAACTTCTGTGTCTTTTGAATGTCATATGCACATCATTTTTTACAAGATACAATACATTTGTGACCGTTTTTAGCTTTAAAATTACAGATTGCTACAGGGTAAAGTTAACCCAGTGTTGTCATGTTGTCTAATGTTGTAGTCAGTTTCTATCTATCACATGCTGACATGGCAAAAAATTGCTATCATACAGTCTGATACAAGTTGTGACCGAGTGGCCCATTTCACCAATTTGAAACATGATAATTTCCACTCTTGTTAATTTTGACATGTTTCGTAAAAACCTGTCACCATGCACAAGCATGTGAGACATCTCATACAGTGTGACGTGCAAGATCACATTGTGTATACAGGCCTTTAAACATGATAAAGTGTCAAATATAGCAAGCATTTAGATAAAAGAATGTTGATGATTTTATTAAATTGATGGAATATCAATTTACTATGTGTAAGGTCATGTTGTATCCATCCCCATCCAGACCCGTTACTCTATAAGGGGCTGTGCTCTAGTTCATTAGCATCACTGTTTGATGATTTAGCATTCCAGAAATACAATAATTATCTTTACTGTGGTTTTGTACAGTTTAGAAATTTAGATTTATGATTTGCGATTTGTAGCCAGAAGCCACTAGATTGATTCTATGAGCTGCACAGGCCATTTTACATTACACTGTATGTGAGACTAGTTCTTCCTTTTGTTAGCACAGAGACAAACCAAACAGAGACACAGGTGTTTCAGTAGCATCACCCCACAGGAAAGAATTTCCAGTTTAAAACCTTCAAAGCCAGCAACCAATTCTCCCCCTGCTGAATACATTTAGAGAAGAAACCTTAAACCCTCCAGGGATTGAAAGCAGCTAACACCCCCATACCTGTACACAAACAAGGCAAAAATACTTTATGTCACAATGCTCTAATGCTGAATTCTAAAAGCTCCTTCAACAACTTCTTCCAGTCTGACACAGGCTGCTTCTCTTTCAGCTGATCAAGTCCCTGCAGCAATCTAAAAGCAGCAGGATGCATGTTCCACCTAACCTTTTACCTGTGGGAGGAACCTGTAGTGTAGTATGCACCAACATATTGTCAAGCCATTAGGGATGTAATGCAAAGCTACTGTCTATACCAGAAGTAGTTGGATATTGTCTAAACTGCCTAATTTTCTACATCAAATGGTTTTCTGCTACCATTTATACTCATCATTTTCAATATACATGAGTTGAACTCATAAAAATATACAAAATTACATTATATATGTATCATATATCAAACAAAAAAACATGAATTGTATTTGAACTACACTTTTATAAAACAGAAGAAACTTTTCTTAAAAAACTGGAGGCTTGTGTGTGAAATGGGAGGAGGTCCAGATGAATGTTAGTTTGAAGAGTATATGATTAAAATGAGAGAGGGGGAGCCCTGGTAAATGGTTACAGCCCATGCCACATAACCACAACATCTCTGCTTCAGTTCTGTGTTGTATGTCATATCCCTTTCTTTCTCCTTGTTTCCTGTCTGCCTCTTTACTATCAACTGTCTGATAAATAATACATGCGTATATATTATATAGTGTAGCAATATGTCTATTTTTAGAAATAAATCTTTGCACTCATTAAAGTTTGGGGCACCACCTTCATTAGAAGGAAAATAAATAAACCAAAATTAAGCATAACCAGAAGTTCTGATTCTTTTTGATACAGGGACCACTGTCTTATGCACTAAAGAACACACAGACAACGTCTTGCTGATAAATGAGGCCTTTTTTTAATAGCTAAATGTCTCAATAATTGAATGAATGAGGCATTAATAAGGAGTACACAATGGAAGAAAAGATTCAAACAGATGAAAAAAACTTAAAAGATCTTTTTAATGGTAGGATAACCTGATCACTTAGTTGGCAATAGTGAACTGAAGTATGTGATTAAGAGTTATCAAAGAACAACAAGACACTAGGAGAAATAATCAACTTCTCTAAGGGAATTAGTTCTACTCGACAACAACTCGTATCATACAAAGATGTGGAACTTGCCTACTTGTTGTAGTGTCGTGCAGAGATGAGTACCGTTTCAGCGGATTCAGAAGTTGTTGTGCAGTGCTAGGTCCACTTACACGGCCTACCAGCAAGGTGCAAGCTTGTTTGCCTGCAGGGCTCTTTTGCGGGGCACCTCTGGTGGAGGCTCCACTCCCAGGCAACTCTGTGGGATGCAGTAGGTCGCTGAGCAAAGAGGGCCCAACAAAGGGGCCTCCCAGCCAGTCTGGCGGTCTCTCTCCAGGGCTGATGGAGCAGAAGTCTGAGGCCAATGCCATCGCGCCTCTCCCGAGGCAGTCAAATATGGGTGATTCCTGGTGGCTGAATGTCGAATAGAATCCTTCTGCTACACTAACTTCTTTAACTAGGCTCATCGAATAGTCTTGAGAGTAATTCTGTGGGTCAGACGATAAAACTATAAAACCTATAAAACACGAGACTTATTGCGGTACAAAAATATAAGAAAAAGGAAACAGTTCATTCAATTCGATGCTGAGGTGCAAAGTGAGGCTTGTTTTTTGGAAAAAAGGTTAAATTGAGCACATGCTTTTGGCAAGGAGAAAAGATGAATAGATAAGATGTCTAGAAAAAAGAGAAAAACTACAATAAACTGGAGCACAGTCTTGGTGAGCTTAGGTAAGGGCCAGCCTGCCAAAAGAAAGCCGTCAGGTCTTTTATCAACTAGCAAAGACAGGTGGGGTTTTGGGCCTTTGTTCTTAGGAGAAAATGTGGTTTCCCTGACTAAATGGAATTATATAATTTGATATTTTACATGCATAATTCACATACTTCAGCTCATCACTATGGTCAATCAACTGTGATTCTAAACATAAAAATTGTATGTAACGGTGTATTGTATAAAATATTCAGAAAAGACCTGGTTTAACAGCGATTCTTATTTCAACATATCATTCAATCATTCAGCATGAAATTTGTGACTAATTAACTGTCAAGATAATTCCCAACACTGCTAATAGATGCCCAGAAATTAGAACACACTAATTTGATTACAATATAACAACATACAGTCTTACAATAAGCATTAACTATACTTAGTATTACAGAGAACTAAACTATCTGTGGTCATTAGATGGCAGTGTGGCCACATAGTAACTAATGCATTAAATCTATGAATGGATAATTCATTCATTTTATATCATACAGACATGGGAGTTGGACCATCTTACAGAAATACATTTACTGAGTAATACTAACTGGGTTACTGGTAGTTGGAGAGCTAATTAACATTAATTCAGACTTGGACTTATCCAAAGAGAAAATACAGTGTGAGGAACGTGTCTATAATTTATGGCAGGGTTCTGTTAGCTCTATTAACCTCAGCCCTGTCAGGGGGTAAGACAGGGCTGAGATAATACAGTGCGCGTCTGTGTGTGCATGTGTGTGTGCGTGCCTGCGTGTTGTAACACAGAGAGAGCGGGAGGAAGAGAATGACAGAGAGTCGTTACTTGTTTAATCCTGGTAATTATTCTTTGTTCTGATGAGAAAATGCATTTCAGTCTCTTAGAAGTAATTCAAGTCTCTGTCCGTGTGTGGGTGAAACCCTCTTGCTTTCTGTTCCCAAGTTAAAATGATCCGAGGGGTCATTTAACTGTCTTCACATCCTGCAGTTAATTCGTTATCTTATCAGACATCTGTCTCTCAGGAGGTTGAGAGCCCAGTGCCTGGTCTGGCCAACGTTAATTCTGTCACCCCTACTGTGACAGATGAAAAGCCAGCTCTGCAGATCAGAATGTTTATGAAACACTCACCTTTACTCTGAGTGGAATTCAAAAGCAGGACTGTTCCCACTACAACAGATATATTATAATACTATGTTCTTGTGAAAATCTCCCTCTTTTAAGACAGTCCCTCACCTTAGTTTGTCACTTTTTCATCTGTCAAGTCATGTTTTTTTTTAATGGATTTCGAGCAAAAAATAACACCTGTGCACCAGCAGAGCATCAGGGGTTGCACAGGATGCAACCCTCCTAAGGCAGACTGTGAGCAACAGTACAAGCAATTGTACAACCATGCAATTAAGTTAAGAATGACAATAATGGTTGATGGTTAAGGCTAGTGCTATTATAATTTAGTAAAGGAATAAAAAAAGTTGCATTATTCACTGATCAGCACATTAAGTGACCTGAATCAAACACATCCATAATGTTGGACCACTAACTAGCACTGTGGGTCTGGCTATAATGCCTCCCTGGATAACCCAGTGGTGACTTCTAAAGGCTTTGAGGTGAACACTGCGTTTCTGCAATTTTTGACAGTCCAATCCTGTCAGTGACGACTGAGCACAGTGAGAATGTAAGAAACTAAGTGGTAATATTATCCATTAAGAATGAATGAAAATAAAAGTTGAACCCAGAGCAAACATCATGTAGCACCAGGCTTGCAGTATAAAACAGTAATATAAAAATTATGTAGGCTCTCTCTTTGCTTTTATGTGTGCTTTTTGTGCTGCAGCTTCTGTGGCGTTTGTATTGCTTAGACATACTGTATATGTGCTGTCTGGCTTGGTGATGCTTTATTCTGCTGTGAACTGTATAAGAGGTGTTGGCTGTATGATTGATATAGCTTATCAATGCCCCACTGTGGCGTCCTTAGCCTATGTTGTAAGTTTAATTGCATGAATTTTATCCTCTAGCTCATAACTAGTAAGGCTGCATTGTGAAAAGCAGTTGTATATTTATGATTGGTAGTCAGTTATATAGGCTGCATCCAACAGACCAGCAATTTTGCACGTTCTCTGCAGTTTGCAGTTTGTGTCCATGTTATTTCACTGTGTGATGTGATGTATGATTGAACACTGCAGACTGAAGACAGCATTTTACTAAAGCATCTCTTCACATTTCTCTTCTTTCTCTCTATAACTACTAACTAACTGAGGGGTCATGGGAATCTCACTCTGTATGTCATCCCCATGATTATATACAGGATTACTCAGAAAAAAGCCTTGGAGGAAAAAAAGGTTTTAGATTTCAAATTATGGCCATCAATGAAAGTGGCACTTCAAATTACAGTTTGTGAATTGAAACTCTGTGCTGTATAATCTGTAGAGTTCACAGCAATAGTCATTCAAATGCTAATGTATAATATGAAGGGGTTGATAAACATCAAATCGCTCGTTTCTCTTTTTCCCTTTTTCCCTTTTTATAGAACCTGAACGGTTTTACACTGAAGTCAACATTTTAAACAGCTTGCTGAAGCAAGCACTTACAAATCCTAGTAAGGGTATCATCATCATCAGGATCATCACCATCATCAGAAAGAACCTATCCTTTGTTGCCTGACAGTTTTCAGTTTAAAGGACAGGTTCAGATTGTTTAAGGTTATCTTAATACTGAACTGCCATCTATATGTTGAAAGAGTTATTGGTCACAGTAGTCATTCTTCTATCATCATCATCATCTACAGAGGTTCCTTCATAGCAGCAAAATCAACAGTTCAATGTCTGCAAAAACACATTCTAAAGTCCATCTGAAGCTGATCTGAGGCCTCAGCAGTCTGAGTTTGACAAATCAAGTGGGTTCCAAATTATCAGTTTCTTTATTACAAAATTCCCTCTCTGTGTTTCCTTGCTGAGCTGTGTCAGCAGGGATTCAGCCCTGTGGTAAAAGGAGGCTGCATGTACCGTTGAGACATTAAATAAGATCCAGGAAGTCCAATTGGAGTAACAGATCCATGAATCTGAAGGCTTATCACACACTTATCTGTGTCTGTGTCTGGCTTGACTTTTTTTATATCATATATAACGTGACCGTAAAGATAAAAACACCTGTAGACATGCAATTCAAACAGTTTGACAAAAAATAAATTAAATAATTTTAAGTCAAGGTCCACTTACTAGTCTTTTCCTGCACTTTTAACTGCATCTCCTGGTTTTCCTCACTAGGCAGTGTTTAGTTGTCTCTGTCTCCTTGATCTTTTAATGGTCACACCTTGAGTCGCACTTTTGACACTCAAAATGCTGTTTACAAGGTCATTGAATAAACTAACTTAACTAACCTTTGTGAATTGTATAACTCCAACAGTATAATCATTCTAAGGTCATATTTTGAGGTGTTGCACTGCATTACATTCCAATATGTTTTGAATATTTTTGCTACACTATATACTGAATAACTAACTAGCACACACAACACACAGCTAGTCTCAGCTAATGCTGAAATGATTAATTGACTAATCTATTAGTTTATCAACAGAAAAGTATCAGTTTTGATGATTGACAGGTCACGTATCAAGCAAAAATGCTTCACTGCTTCCAACTTCTTAAATGTGAGCATTTGTTTGTGATGGTCTCTGGGAGCTTTTAATTGGTTTTCACATGTTATAGATTAATCAATTTAAAAAGAAAACATCCATGTGTGTACAGTATAACAAAAATCATAAGTCGCAGTCCTAGTCTCAACAAAAACTAAACACTGTATATGTAAGTTAATATATATTGTATGATAATTGCACACTGTACAGGAGTTTGTTTTTCTGGTCACACAGTATTCTCCAGTATTCTACAGGTAAGCTTCCTCCTTGAATTCTCCAGTTGCTGCCAAAATAGTTATGAGAGTTGAATAGCTCTAAACCAGGTGCAGCTGGCTGACCCAGCTGATAGGCTATAAAAGTATACTGTCGTCAGCTGAGACTCCCAGGAGAGCCTTGTTAAAACTCACATCAACTAAAAGGACAGACAGAGAGAGAGAGGCACAGAGGGACTGAAGGTAAGAGTATCACAAAACTAATTTAAGTGACAACAGGATGAAAGGGCATGAAGAGGACAATGACTGGCTCATTATTTACAAGTCTTTATCTCGGGTTTAATAGGAAAAACAGTTCCTAATTGCAACAAATTAGTCTTGCCACAGGTTCACAGGGCTGCACATTAAATCATTAGCAGGTTCAACCCTGTCTGTCTCTCTGCTGTTTACACTGCATCCCACTTAGGATTTTTTTCCTCACATCAGATACACAGCTGATGGAGTGTTATTAGCATGAGCCTTAACAAGCTGTATCACAGATATGTGGCCTGCATCAAAATAACCACCTAACAAAAAACTTGCTGGCAATAAGTCTAGAGTGGGAGAGAGATAATAGTGAAAATGCGCATTATAATTTACCATAGCCTAAGGTGACATCTTCAAATGTCTTGTTTTGTCTGATCCATGGTCCAAAACCCAAAAATGTTCAGTGTACAATTACATAAAACAGAGAAAAGCAGAAGATCATCACATTTGAGACACCATAACCAGCAAATATTTGGCATTTTTGCACAAGAAATTAAACGATTATTTGTTTATCAAAATAGTTAATTTTCTGTAAATCGACTAATCAATTAATTGACAAATCATTGTAGCTCTAAGTAAGTTGCAGTTGAGCATCAAAGATTGGTTCACCTCAAGTCAAATATTGTGACCTACCCCTACCTAGCCAGATGTAGCAGATAGGTTTGGTTTTATGTGTTTTGGAGACATCTTAACTTCTGCCCCCACCCAGAAACACTGAAGATGAATGGGATTTTGCAAAACTTAACAGCACAATATCTTTCCAGAGACGATGCCAATGGATAACCCATAGACATCGCTGTGGTCAAATGAGGGACTATGTCCCTGGTATAAAGTAGTCCCAATTTAAATTATTGAAACTGCTTTTTATTTGACAGGTTATCAAACACATATCATCTTCTCAACACATTTTCCCATTAAGTTGGCAGTATATGGCTGAATACACAATACAAGATGACAAGCAAACAATTTTTAAAATGCTTGTTTTCTGAATGGAGTTCAGATCCATCAGGGCTATGCTAAGATTGTAACTGCTCCATCCACACTTAAAATAAAGGCATAAATACAGAGCGATATGTTTATACACATAGATATCTACATACTGTGTAACTTGAAAACTATATAAACTCACTGGCATTTAAGATGTTTATTATTGATGACAGCAGCTGAGGGGTGTATGTGGCCCAGCTAAGTAAGGTTGAGAAGTGAGAAGGGAAGATAAATCAGTTTTTTAATCCCAAAAGTTTAAAAAATAAACTCCTCCCACCGGATTAACACAGAATCCGGTGTGACTGGTGTGGTGGTCCGGTGTGTGTTTATTCCAGCAGCACCAATGTGCTCCACGGCTATCTCCTCCAGAGCTGGCCAGCTCTCAACAGCTGTCTGTCAGCAAGCCGCAGCTGAATCCCCTGGTCAAGCTCCATGATACGCACAAATTTTTCACTCAAATTGACTATTTTCAACTCACGAGAATACGTGAATAACACGAATTTTGAGTATTCACTTCACAAATTTCACAAATAGATGTGAATTTGCATCTATTCACATCTTTGCATCATCACCAGCAGCATTCATCACCAGATTGAGTTTTCTCATTTGCCATGAAAGTTTCCATGATTCTGAGCAGTCAATGACTTATTAAGGGCTCTTACACATTGACTCTAAAATTGAGCTTGACAGTTCATTCTTGCTTGGTCCTTATCAACAGATGAGGACTGTGTGGAGACCGTCCTCCCAAGAAAAATGAAAGAACCAGTAATTTCAGCAAAACATATGTTTACGTTTAGGTGACAGTGCCTGTAGTAATTACGATGGAAGCAAAGCAACAAAATCTGTATAAGGAGAAAGAAGGTCGGGGCGGATGGATGAGTCAACAAAGCATTGGATTTGCACAAGAGATCATTGTTTGTTTCCTGTTTCACTACAAGTCGTCACTGTTTTTTGAAAAACCACAATCGTCCCTTAACCTTAACCACATGGTTATTTTGTAACCATGACGACAAAGGTCTCCGTAATCTTAACAAAATTTAACCCAAACCATGATGTTTCCATAATCAAATCATTAATTTGTATCATGTGATTTGTAACAGTTCTGGAAGCACAGACAAATGATGTCTTGCAGGTGTGTCAGGTCAGAAAACAGCTCTATGTGTTGTTCTAGAGTTCATGGACCAACAACGTGTTTTCTTATTTAATTTGGAGGAAGGGTCAAAAGCTCCAGAATAAATGAGTATGTGAACCTTGAAAATGACTGATTTGTCAACTGTCAACAATTAGTTTTGTGTTCTGTTCATGTTCCAGAAGGTGTTTTTCCCTACTTTGAACTAACATAATGTATATGCAGTTATAGAGCTGTTCTGTGGACAAATTGCTTAAAATGACTCAGACAAATAGGTGCTGGGATTACACTTCAATGCAATGCTCACCAATATGGTGATAAATTAAAGGAAAAACCAATACAGGTCTGAATGTTTGACAGTAAGGGGATCTGGTGGCTCTGTTATGCTGTGGGGGGCATTTTGCTGGCATGGTTTGGGTCCACTTGTCCCCTTAGAGGGAAGGGTTACTGCAAATCAATACAAAGTTGTTCTGAGTCATCACCTTTATCCTATGATGAAATATTTCTATCCTGATGGGAGTGGTCTCTTCCAGGATGACAATGCCCCCATCCATAGGGCATAAGGGGTCACTGAATGGTTTGATGAGTATGAAAATGATGTGAATCATATCAGGGCTGTTGGAATGAATTTCGGGAGACAAAAATAATTTGTATAGTAAAAAAATAATACTAATCGAACGCTGAAATTACTATTTAAATGTATTTAAAGAGACTGAGTTATACTGTGCAACAAAGGACACGTTCTTCAAAAGGACAGGCCTTCAAAATAAGCGTTCCAAACTTCCCTTTTTTGTCAGCAGGTTGACAGCCTCATCTAGTTATGAAAAATGTATCAATCTTCAAATAAAATAATAAAGTTGAGTTGCCATAAAGTTAAATTAACATAAAGCATCATATCTATTTTCAAAATTCAAAGAATAAGCTTGATTTTATCGTCATTAACGCTATTAGACAGTTAAGAACAGTGGACATGGCATTAAAGTGTGCAGACTAAAGTGTTGAAAAATAACATTTTATGGTCTGTAATATTCAAAAGCTTTTAACATTTTTTTACAATTTAAAAATGATAAGTGTGGTTTTACAAATCAAATTTATTTCCAGTCTACTGCCTATATCTCAAGTCTACTGTCCACACTGTCCATATCCAGACCCTTCAGGGTTCTGAAGAGGCTACTTGGCACTATTACTGGGATTTTTAAGACCCATGTGGAACACTTATCAAGCAAACTGAAGGTCAAAATTGGATTTTTGTATAGAATCAAATCATGTTTCTCTTCTGCTAGCCGAAAAACCTTTGTACAATTCTGTTTGCACTTGATTATGGTGATACTGTATATATGCATGCTCCTCCCTCTACCTTAAAGCCTCTTGTACCAGTGGTGTCACTGGTGATACATTTCCCAATCACCATAGAATCTTATATGAAAAGGTAGAAAGGTCTTCCCTGAACAAACAGAAGGGAGCAGCATTACATGTTGTTTATTTATAAGGCTCGACTGCAAAAACTGCCTGTTACCTCTGCTTTCTGGTTACATATAAATACAGTACTTACAATGTCAGGACACAGGACATTAGCTGTGCCTCTTGTTCACACTGATCTTGGAAAAAGTGGGTTAAAATACTATGCTGTGTACAAATATAATGAGCTGCAAAAAAATAAGCTACACTCTCTTATTTCACTTGAACATTTTAAAAGGTTGTACTTGTGTAATTACAATCACACTTGTACATGCTTTTCTTAATTGTGAAGAATGTATAATGTATGTCTGAGATCCCGATCTCAGTAAGACTACCTGTTTAAATAAAGGATTAAATTAAATTAATAAAATTTCTTAGCCCCGCCACAAGATTATGGCATCACTCACCCAAATGTGGCCTAGATTATTAGCCTTCATTAGTATTTTTTGTTGCCTAATTTTCAATTTTATCATGATTTATTCATTGAGTGAGTAAACAGACACACTTCATGGCTACCCTCAACCTCTCTCATGTGGAACTCATTCTCTCTTGTGCACAATAATACCTTGATCTCTCTCGCATGGTAACTCATTTTCTCTTGCGCACCTTCAACATCTCTTGCATTCATTTCCTCTCTCAATTTTCGCTCAGCTTTTGTCTGCTTTGGCACCTCATAGATGGGTTGCCACAGTAGCTGCAGCCTCACTCTCACACACACGCTCTCTCTCTCTCTCTAGACCGCACACTCGCTACGCAATGAGCTATTCCTTAAAAGAGCTAAGCTACTTCTATAACACATTTTAGTTTAGAAAACATCTTAAAGTAAATTTTTTTAAAAATCTTTTTAAAGCAAAATGCTTAGGCCCGGCGGGGTCTGGAATGCTGCAATACAGTGGTGGAAACCCTGCATCTGATGAACAATAACAGTTTCTGAGTCTGTCTGAATCACAATCTCACGTTCAATGTGCTAACGTAAAATCACAATATCAGAAATGGCAGAAAGCGATGCTCCCACAGAGATCAACACTCCTGACCATTTAAGAAGTGATGTGTGGAAAGTTTTTGGATTTCCGTCAACAAACAGAAACATTTTTAAAAAGCAGGCCCACAGTAAAAGACGTGAGTCTGAGTGATCAGTGCTGCAGCTGCACTATGAGGTTTGGACACAGAGCTCCTACTCATGCTATCATTTGGGTTCGCAGTGCATCCCGACCCAAATAACACGTCACGTATTGATGTAAACAAGCGCATATTTCAGTTAAGTGCATAGTTTAATTACTATGATCCAGTACGATTAAAGCTTATATAATATTTATATTTTAGTTAACGTTATTCATTTTGTGCCTAAGCTTAATTATTACTTAGCAAGAAAGCTATCACCTGTTTATTGGTAATGTTGAAATGCCCTCTAGTGGACAGAACGTATAACAACCACATGCTGATAGTGGCTTTGGCAATGCATAAGCCTTAATAAGGAATGAAATTCGAATTGGATTATAGAGGAAGATTGACAGCACTAAATCATATGCTATGGCCTTTGCAGTCACCAGATCTCAACCCAATTGAACACCTATGGGAGATTTAGGACCAACGTGTTAGACAGTGCTCTCCACCATCATCATCAAAACACCAAATGAGGGAATATCTTTGGAAGAATGCTGTTCATCCAGTCAGAGACTGTAGAATGCCAAGGCGCACTGAAGCTGTTCTGGCAGCACGTGGTGGCCCAACACCATACTAAGAAACTTTATGTTGGTTTTTCCTTTAATTTATCACCTGTGTGTACATCGGGATCTTTATGGTTTCTCTTTGAGAGACTGTGATTGCATCATACTGGCTCTGAACTAAGGCTGTGGCAAGATTCGTCATGGTTTAATAAAATACCTGATTCTTCAATTGACCTTTCTTATCTTATCTGCTATGTTTCCCTGGACATATGCTGATCTAATTCACAGCACAGGTAATTGTGCAGCTCATAATTATTTTCTAAATATGATAAAATTGTTTTTTTTACTATACGACACTTAGAGAAGGACACTGTGCTTCAAGAAGTAGAGCAGATGTCATGTGTCTTTACTGCATTGAAACATTTGGATTTTAGTTAATGCTTTCCATGATCTAGTTCTATACCAGAGTGTCAAGTTACCTGACAGTATGCATCTGAGTAACTGCTTTAAATAAAGAGGGAATATATTTGTACGTTATATTTAAAAACATCGATGAAGACATCTCAGAAAAAAGTTTTAATATTTAGAGATTATTTATTGAACACAACCCACTTCTTCATGTTTCACAGGGTTCATGTAGCAGATGCTCAGAGTTACCACTATGAATCAACACCCAGCCAAAAAATTAGACATGAGCAGCAATTTGGAATCATAATGACCTGCACTGTGAATGCAGCCTTTGATACATTGCCAAGCCTGGTTAACAGACTTCAATGATTTGTTCCCACACAAATGAGGATCAGTCTGCCCATGAAAATTTATCTTCAACCTCAGCAGGGTCACAGTCAGTTCAAGAACATGGGCTTTTAGTGTTGTGGAATGAGCAACCCACCAAATTAGATCAAGTTTTCTTAGCTGCGGTTGTTCACCACGTTGAGAGAAAAAGTTCAAACACCATATTTTGGGAACTGATACTGGAGTAGAGAGAGCCAGCTGTTTCAAGAGCTTGTTCTGAGGCAGAGGAAACACAAGAGCTGGAAAGTAATCTGGCTACCTTCCAGTCACTGTAATCATTACACTGCTGCCTCCCCAGTCCCAAATCACTGGGACTGTGTGTGTGTGTGTGTGTGTGTGTAAAAGAAAGAGAGAGAGAGAGTACAATACTGGTGTAGAAACAGCTTTGTGGAACAGATGTGCCATCATAAGACAAAATTTCCAAATTCATCTTTCCATGAGTTTTCTTTGATCTGCATTTTTGGTATTTGTGTTTTTGGGGTTCAAAACACTAAATTCAAGCAAACCGAAGCTTAAGCTGTTGAATAAATTCACATGTACAGTACTTACTAATGGCTTGGAGTTTTAGCAATGTGTCATCCTACTAGCAAACTTTATTGTGGGTGTGTGTCCCAAAGAGCCAAAGACCAAAGACCTCCAAAGATAGGAGTCATGTCCTATGTTAAGATAGTTGATAAAAGGCTTTTATCCAAGGCCTTAACATAGGACCAATTATGTGTCACTCAGAGAATTTCTGGTGAGCTTGGACTGATTTCCTGCTCCTGCTTGATAAATAAATGTTCAGTTCCACTCTCTGTAGTATGATGATGATACATTCTGTAGACACACAGAAGCAGGCTTTAACTTTACTTTTATAGTCTCACATGAGATAATTTTGTCACCAAAAAATGTCACTATAAAAGCTCACTAAATACAAACACAATAAAAGCACACTTGTGAATGCTGGCCTGAACTAAAATAAATCTGTCATACTATTAAAACTATTATATATTCTTTCAATTGCCCAACACCATAAAGCAACAGAACAAAACAAAGCAAAACAAAGACGTATTTATATAAGTGATCCAGCCATTATCATTGCCAAAAGCTGACACAAAGGCCCAAATGCCTTAAGGGTGCACTAATCTATATCTTAATATTAAAAATATCTAGCAGCAGGCAGCTGTTTTCAGTGAAAAAGCTCTAAAAACACATTGTACACTACCTGCCCAGCACCATACAGCAGACAGACACAGTAAGAGACTAGCAGGTGAACATAGTGGAGCATTTAGCAGCTAAAGAGACAGATATTTCTGTTTTTGGGTTGGTGAAGACCAAACAGATATATTGGACTGAGGGTGTGGCCTAAAAAAAGCACTGCTATTTACCTACTTGGGTTAACTTTTCATTACCTATCATGTTACTGCTTTGTTTCTTTTTTTCCTTGGCATCATTTTCCCCTGATGCTGTGACATACAAGGCGTAGTTCTGCGGCCCTGCCCAGCAGTATCCAGGGGAGCAGCAGATTGCTCGGGCCCGGGGCTCTGCCAGGCTCAGTGGGTCACATCCCCTCAGAGTCTAGGCCAGGCTGCCGTTGAGCCAGAAGCCAAACCTCCTGCCACCGGGGACGTCACGCTCTCAGAGAAACAGGGCCAGCACCCTGCCAGTCCTCCCCTTATTCAGCTCACAGCTGATTGTATGGGCACATCATGTACTGGACATATGGTCATGATTCATATCCGCCAAAGGAATCGCTCGTGTGAAAGTGTAAGCTGTAAAGCCTCAAGAAAGACAATGCAATGGTGACCAACTGGAATGAGCTCTCCTCTCTATGAAGAGGAAAATTAGGAACCCATGAATGCTGAGGTGGGCAGTCAGCAGGACAGGACAACTGGACAGCAGTCCAGTTACAAAAGTTCGGTGCAAAATGGTGTTCTGGACATCTTAGGAAATTAGAGAAATTAGAAAATGCTAGGGAAACTGCCTTTTGTCTGTTCCTGTACTTCCTCCAGTTTTTAAATAAGAGGTACAAAACTAGACTACTGTTGAAAGGAAGAACATCCTCAGGTTCTGCTGAAGGCTGAAAGTCTAAAGCTCATTCATCTCTCCCCACTCCTCAATGCTCAAATGACTGGAAATTAATTTGGTCCACCATTAAGGATTTTCCGGCTGCTTAAAGGGGTCTGGGAGGATGCTTGAAGAAAAAATAGAGCTAGACCAATACATCAGCTGATATTAGATTATTGCAGATATATCAATATTGGCCTGTATGTTGGTTGATTGGTAACAAGAAAAGTCACTATAGAAATGTCAAAAAAATGTTTGAGATCTTTTAGAAACAGTGTCTATAATATATATATACAATCTATAATATATACAGTATGTTTGTGTGTGTTATGTGTTTAGAATGATATATCATTATCAGATTTCGTAAAATCTCAAATACTGATATAGCTGTCAGCTTCAAATATCCAGTATCAGTCGAACAATAATGTGATCATCCCACAACCCTCATCCCACAACCCTATTTGAAATTTGTTAGTGATTAGATGCTGCATCTGCTCAGATTGCATTTAGATAAAATCAACACAACACTACAGTTGTTTCACTACCTATTTGGGCTGGAAATGGCTGATGGTCTGAGAAGGAAGACATCCCAAGATTCTTCTAAAGATGCTGCTAACTACAACAAGGAGCTAGCTGCCATGATTGACTCTGCACTACAACAACAAAATGCTTTTATTGAGTAGCAGTTCTCCAAGTCTGAAAACCACTTCAGGACAAGATTCACAATGAAGTTTCGGCTAACTCCAAAGCCATCTCCAAGTTAAAAACAGACCACAAGGACCTCACAATGTGTGTGGCTCCAGCTGAGGAAATCATTCAGGAAAAGTACAACGGCATGGACGTTACCCTGGCTCAGCACGAGGACCAGTCACGCCATGACTGTGGAATGTAAATATATATAAATATGCGGATCATACACTTGCTGGAGAAAGTCGAGATTTATTGGTCCAGAACGCAACTCAGGGCCCCCTTGCACTTTTATTCGTAAGATGCTCCATTTTACAGACAGAGACAGACTTCTCAAGGCATCCAAGAACACTCTCATCACAGTCCTGGGCAAGGACATTTGTTTTGCTGCGGAATTACAGCAATTTTTCCGCTCAACGACGAATATGCCCAGGTTATGGAAACAGCCAGGAAGCAGGGCTTCAGCACCTTTTTGCTTTATCCTGCAAAACTCAAGCTGACCTGCGACGCAGAGGTACATGTTCCAGACCCACACAGAGGCCAAGGAATTTATCAACAGCAACTGGAACAAGGAACTCTAGACAAGATCTTGCATGTTTTCACCAGCATTGTGATATTACAGTTCATGACCTGACCTCTTTGACTTCATTCCCATCTGCCTACTGGGATTTTAAAGCCAACCCTAGTGGACTCATCCGGTGAAGTAAATTGCTTTCCTTCTATGATAGAACAGTCCTTATTTTAGTCTGTTTGGTAGGCTAGATCTTGATGTTCATATATATAACAGTTAAGCGTATTACAGTTATCCAAATTGTTTGTTACGGAATCTGTGTTTATAACATTAGATGGGCCTGCTATCTCAGTGTCAAGTGACCAAAGTTGTTTTGGGTGGGTGACAGTACAACTTCTGATAGAACTGTCAGGGGTTTGGGGATATTATAGATATTCCTTTTGTTGGTTATTTCTGTTTCTTTTGGGTCACCTGTGGTATGGCAATTCAGGTGGCATTTATTCAGGAATCCCATCTTGCCAGTAAGGATTGTCATCGTTTTGCTAACAGGCACTATTACATAGCTGTTATGGCCTCACTTAACTCGAAGAGCTGCAGTGTTTTAGTGGTCCTTAAACATAACCACTCTGTAAGCATTATAGAAATTGCTTATATTAAAAATTTTGCAGGACTCAAAATCGCATTTGTTGCACCTTACGCTCCTAACCAATTTGATCCTATTTTATTAAATAACATTAGCAATCTTTTAACCAAGTTGCAAGGCTTCTCAGTTGTAATATTAACTAATATAACACTTTAATATAGCTTTACTCAGAAACAATGAGTTCCGCACACACTTTAGAGAAGCCTTCACTGTTTTTACTTCTAAAAAATGCTGTGATCACTGACAACCCATGGATTCTTTGGAGTGCCATTACAGTTTGCATAAGAAACACAGCAATTTCCTATTCCTCTCATCTCAATAAAACTAGACTAGGCCAAATTAATGATTATGAGGCTACTCTAAACTCTTTGGAGCATGACCAGTAAAATGTTGGCTGTAGGGATAAGAAAAAACAAATCCATTAAAATAAAATTAAACTCTCTCTTAAGAGCTAGAACAGAATTTCTGATTCAACAATCCAGAAGACATTATTATTTCAGCGGATCCAGACCAAGCCACCTCTTAGCCTACAAAAATGTGAGAAGTATGCTAGCATGACATCTCTTTGCTCTGACCAGAAAGTTTTGTCTGACCCTAAAGAAAATATGCATTTTATTCTAAACTGTATGCTTATGAAATTCCCTTTGACAAAGTGAAGTTGGATAACTCTATTTATGGATTGGGGTCAAAATTCATCAAAATGACTAAACTACTCTATAAAAACCCTACAGCTATGATTGTTACTGGTGGTATTACCTCCCCCCAATTTCATCATCACATGCTCTTGTTGTCAAGGCTGCCCCTTTAGTCCCTCTCTATTTGCCATCATTCGATCCAGTTGCACAAACATCCATCTATTTTTCCAATTACTTTTAATAATACCAGTCACTCAATTTCCCTATATGCTGTTGACATTTTATTATATGTTGATAAAGCTCCTATTTCCATTCCCCACATTTACACCAAACTTTCAAATGGCGTCTTAACAGCCCAATTTTTAAGAACTGTTTATTACTTAGTGGGGGGGACCATGTTTCATTATCAACATGGTCAAGCAAAGGTGTACACAAACTGGCAGATATCTTTAACAAGAATGGTCTGAGGTCATTTAACAATATTCATGTTACCTATGACTTACCTTGGTCATCATTTTTTCTATATCTTCAATTACAATCATTACTAAAAGCATACAGTGTTCCATGGATTGAACCACTTAAACACATTCTATTTTGAATACATAAGGTCAAACAAAGGGATCAGTATCAAAACTGTACTCATTGTTTTCTGTATCTTCTTATAAACCTCTGTATATTGAAAGCTTATGGGCCAAAGACCTTGAACACCTGAAAGAGAATGAGCCACTGGACTGGGATAACATTTGGAAATGTATAGCTGATACCTCCAAAAATCCCAATCATCAGCAGATCCACCTCAACTTCTTACATCGAACCTATCTCACTCCCAGGAAAAGTTTCTTAATGATGAAGTTTCTTCTGATGCTTCCTACTTCATCACCAATATGCACTCTATGCAAGGATGGACTTGTCGGCTCTTTTATGCACATGTTTTGGACTTGTAGGGATGTATCTCTCTTTTGGAAAATGGTTTGCTCCTTATTGACAAAGATTTTGGATTGTGAAGTGCCATGTGCCTCCACTGTTTTCCTCCTAAATGACTTGTCTTGGCTAAACATATCACAAAATCAAAAATGTTTCTTATTAGCAGGCCTAACAGCAACGAAAAAAATGCTGGCTTTGCGTTGGAGTTCTCCACATACTCTAACAAAATCTCAATAGTTATGTGTTTATCTCAATGTTCTTAGTATGGAATGATGCATGGTGCTAAAGAGAATACTACCCCCTTTTTTGTCATCTGAACATGCATTCCCCAGTGTATTATATGGAGATCTATTTGGAACTTCCTGCAATGAAAACTAAGAGGTAATGTTTTCATTAGAGTCATGGTAATTAGTTTCCAATGAAATAAAAGTGATACATTTGTCTTTGTGTTATTTCTGTATTTAGAGAAAAAAATGATTACTGACATCCATGTACAGCTATTACATACTATAGGCTCTGGGCTTTAAACACCCAGATGAAGGCCATTATACTGAAATGTTTAAATAAAGAGCAAGAGTAGACTCAGCTCGTGTTACCAAGCTATTTTTCATATTGCTGCAACCTTTTCTTCAGTCCAACAGTCTGCTGGAGAAGTTCACTGACTGACTGAAACCTCGTTGAAAGAAGGTGTTAAAATGTCTAAGCCATGAGGGTCAAGAGCTACTGTCATGAAAGAGGAATGCAAGAGGACGTGTCAGCCATACTACTATGTAACCATCAACCTGCTTTTTCACCAACTACTAGAGTACAGACAGTGGAGATGAAGATATTGTCAAAGCTGTATGACATGTTATTATCATACCTCGACAAACACATCTTCACCTCTCAAAAGCTGGAGATTTACTTGTGGTATAATTCCCTGCTACCTGTGAAGAACCAATATCCAGGATTTAAATAGATCCTGAATAAATAAAAATCCTGAACGGCTCAGAGGCCCATTCAGACATTCACAATACCAATAGCATATAGGGAGGATCGGTGGTGGTGAGAGCTAATATAGCTGAGAGAACAGCATTCATTCAGGTCATTTAGCCAGAATTCAAGAAAAATTACCTGTTAAGCCTATTGTTGAATCTAAATGGGAATAACCTCAATACTAATATAAGTTATTTTTTGGCCTGCCACAAAGCTTTGGTACCAGTCTAATAACTGGCATAGCAAAGGCTGAATTGAAATGGGCAGGTGGTTGACAATAAACTTAGCTTGAGCCACAGTGACTCACTCAGAGGCTTGACTTTCTCGGCCAGACTCACGGCTTGATCCCACCGGGCATGTGGGCGCCGCCTTCTGGCTTCGATGTGGCTGCCGGAGCTGATCGAGGCCACTCTAGTCAATGCTTGTGATACCACCGGGTGTGCCACGGTGCGTTTCATAAGCATCCCAGAAGTAGCTCTCTGCTCTGCTGCGCTAAAGATACATGCCCCGTCTACTTTTGACGGAAGCCGCACCACAGAGCAGATCAAGCTGGGCAGGAAGTCAGACACAGAAACAGCATTGAGCATCCGGTCAATTTTCAAAATAAAACACTCTGTGCAGACTCCCGATCCTATATCACCAATAAACACAATTAAAACAGACAAATAAACTACGTAGCCTACTTACCCATAGTAGAAGCACAAAAATCAAGGAAAATGACCAAATCAACGAAATTTGAACAAGTTAACAAAATTGGGCAGTTTAGTTGCCCTGCTACTGCAATAATTATAGTAGCCTAAAGGCCCTTTTTCATCTTTGACTAGGCTGCCTTAATTACTGTAGTAGGAGTGAATTTAAAACGTGGATGACTTCCCCGCAGTCAAGACGTTCTGCTTCTGAAATGCTCCCGGTGGGGAGCAGAGGACAGAACAAAACCGCATCAGAGCCGGAACGTGACGCTCATGCACCCAGTGGGATCCTCATCAGATTTGAGCCGGGGTCAAGTCCAGGGGAGAAATGTCAAGGGTACCACAAGGTTAGAACAAGAGGGTCAAAGGAGGAGGTCAGCACTGTCAGCCAAGAAGCGAGCATCCAAGCTGACATGTCTCTAATTCAAGGTGGTGAGGACAGAGAGTGGATTCTATTGGATTTAGGTGCTTGAAGAGATTTGCAGAAGGTGCTCTTTGGTTTGGGGCAGTTGGTGAAAGAGGGAGGAAAAGATGAAAAGAGTTGTATAAAGAATCGATTTCACTGGTTAGTGATGTCATATTAAGAAAGCTTTCTTTCCTGTTGTAGCCAATTTACAGCCATTTTCTTTACTGCAGACAAGCACAGATTTTCCAATGTTTTGCTAACTTTTTAGCCGAGATGGCAGTTTCACTTCTACACACTCAAGTGATTTTTCTGCTGATGTTTATTTGTTCCATCTTTGGCAAATCTTTTTTTTTTTTAAAGATATGATTTTGGGCATATTTTGCCTTTAATTGAAAGCTGATGGTGGAGATGCAGATGGGAGACATGGGGGCATAGAGAGGGGTATGACATGCAACAGTGGTCCCAAGCCAGAGTCAAGCCAGTGGCATGCGGTTATGTGGCATGCGCTGTAACCTTTCGGCTACCAGGGCTCTCTTTGGCAACTCTTATCCAATCATTAACTCTTGCTTATGCATGTCTGCTATGCTTTGTTTAGCTTTGTTCTCTTCGTTAAGTTGTATGTCAATTTGTATCTTACTGAACATTTGTGTGTAATATATTGAGAGCTACAGACAACAGGAGTCAAATTCATTGTATGTGTCAAAATATTTGGCAAATAAAGTTGATTCTGATTTTGGTTTTCATTCGACAATCCAAAAAACTTAAATATTCTTTGGAAAACTATCCAACAGTAATCAAATTAGGATACTGATTAAAGCTTGCACAGACACTGCTATTATTAGGGTTAAATTGCATTTTATTAAGTCTAAATCCAGTGTCAAATCCTCTTTATGAATCAGAATTCTTTTGAATCCATCATCAGATCTCTCAAATCAGGGCCACCTAAAACTGATCAGCCTGCTAACGTTAGCTGAATGATTTGTAACTATGGCCGGGGTATGCTTGAAAGTGAACTAGTTCATACAATGTGTTGTCCAACCACATCTGAAGGCTGAAGTGTTAATTGCTGTTCTGAATGGACACACAGAAAGCCAGTACAAAATCAAGGTGGGGAAAGTGAAAGTGAAAAAGCAGTGCCTGTCCCTCCCTCATTACCACCACTGAGGTGCCCTTGAGCAAGGCCCTTAACCCCAACCCAGCTGCTCAGACGCAAGCAGATCAGACTGTGGACTGGGCAGCTTCCAGGTGTGAATGTGTGTAACTGTGAATGTGATCACGACTTCCTGCAAAACAGAGGCCTCTTCTCAGTGAAACTTCACTGAATAAATAAAGATTAAAAAAGGTAGCCTCTCCTCAAAGACACTCATGGTGTTTCACATGTATGTCTACACAAAAAGTGATTGATAAATAAACAAGAAAGCTGAGAGAGAAGCTAATACCCCACCTACTCTCACACCTCCATACACATAGCTGATCACTGCATGAAGCAAATGTGCTTGTCTGATTGTTGGTTATGGAAAATTACAGAAATTGTTGGACATAGCCCCCCCATGTCACTATTCATTTTAATACTTATTTAAAAAATGAGATGAGTGAATGTGTTTATTTTACTAAAGACGACCAGATCCAAAATGGAACCAACTAACCTGACATTATCTATGGTTCTTTAAATTCAGCTGACTTATCCTAACTGACATGTCACTATTCGTTTTAATATTAACTTGAAAAGTTGCTGTCTTAATGCTAAATGTCTGTTTGCAGTATATGCCAGATTGTAATGTATATCATTTAGCTGCTGTAATTCTAAATGTAATACTCCAGGATAATACACCCATGATTTAATCTTTGACTGTTCATAACTTTCAATCTTCAATTTTTTAAAATCTGAGTCAGGTATCCTGAAATTGCCAACACCAAAACAAGAAGATAAAGCTGGGTGAAGCAAAACCAAATTAGAACTAAATTAGAGCATAAGTGATTGGGAATAAATGCATCTCATACTCTGAAGCACTGAACACCATTAGATGAGTTTTGACTTCAAGACTCAGCTCATGATCAAAGGTTTGCAAAGATTATCACAGACAGACTGGAGTTATGGGTGTGCATATAAAATTCTAATGACTAGAAAATGCTGCATGCACAAGTGAGTTCTTGGTGGGAATGACATTAATTTTGAATTGTGAGGAACCATTTAGCATCATGACCAGTAAGACACCATAACTGATATAGACGTGCAGCCAATCATGGATGGCTGTTTTTGCATTCTCTTACTTTTGCTTTGGAAAGGATCAATTATCAAGCCAAAAATGTCTCACTGGCTTCCCTTACTGTTGCTCCCCTGCAATGTGAGACCACAAATGTTTTTCTTGACAATCATGTTGATAATTTACAATGACTTTGAATGTATTTTCATAGAAGAGAGAAAATTGTCATAATTGTAAATAACCCTTGCTGACATTACAGGTGAATGATAATGACAACAATGACTACAAAATGACAATAAAGTTGGTTCAAAAAGCAGCTGATATAAGACTGCGGGAGACAACACTGGTTGTTTGTTCAACTCTTAAAACAACATATTTTTACTTTTTCCTCACAAGTGCCCCTCTTGTTGTCATGTGAGTAGTTACTGTCCTCTCTCAGAGGCAAATGCAGAATGCATGATGTTATAGCAGCAAATCCTCTTAGGGAGGTCAGGTGGACGGTTGGGACTACAAACTGGATTCTACACTGGAGACCACAGTTTACAACATGCCTCCTATCAACAGTCAACAGTGGCAATAAATCTGTCTGTGCAGTATGGTTATTTTGATGAAAATTGCAACTGCAACTTGAACGTCAGAAACTTAAAATAAGAAGAAAAAGGCAAATTATTGCACTACAATCATGAAAAATACATTTTCCAGAATTCTTGAAAAAAATACATTTATTAGAAATAGGTTGAAAATATCTCACTGCTGTGGCAGAAATGTTTTCAGTTATTTTGAGAAAATACAACTAAATCATTGACAAAAGTGACTTTCAAGAATGGCAGTTTTTGGAAAGGTTTACGCTGTCTGTCCAACACTTGCGTCCTGACTGAAATATCTCAACAACTATCGGATGGATTACCATGAAATCTTGTAAAGACATTCGTGATCCCCAGAGGATGACGCCTACTGACTTTGCTCATCTATACTATTCTCCTCCAAACCAACATGGTTTGATGCTTTTGATCCTCCCATCACTCCCTTTCAGACACACAGCTGTTTAGATCAGAAACATTTTATTAGCATCGGCTCCTCATAAACCTGCAATTTACATTTGTGTCACATCCAGGCTGTGGTATTCAATTTGTTTCAGTACACATATTAAAATCCAATTTGTCTTTCCATCACCAAAATATAGATAGTAACATCACCTCTTCTCATAATATTTACATCTTTCAAAAATAATTCAGCTGTCTCTGGATGGAGCGCACACTCACTGCTGTCTACAAGATAGACTGTATTTTATGGAACTTGCTTAACTGCTTAATAAGAGGCAACCATTTCCACCTGGTATATGTGATCTGTATCAAGATATCTTATCTGGGTGAGAAAAAGACATGTTAATGTTGGTGTAAACACACACAGAACACATTGCAATCATAATATGATCAGATCAGCAAAGCCATGTCTACAGGTGGTTTTAATACCAGGTGTAAAGGCTGTGATCAAATGTAATCTTTCAGATGTTAACATATGGATTACTTGTTAATACCAGATGTAATTGGCACTTTATGCCTCTTTGATGAGTCTTTGCATTCATTACAATCCAATGCAAATTTCTATGTAAAAATGTTTAGTTGCAGTAAGGCCAACGATGGAGCCAAGAGTCTTATTCCCTCTGAGTGAGGCACCCAAAGAGCAATACCCATGACTATGTGCCATAAAGCAGTGGGTTGTGAGAGTCTCAAAACTATCAACCTCTATTTCATGCTAAAAGAAGGGAGATAAAGGGTATATTTATGTAAAGTCCAGCCATGATTGGAATGAAGGATATGTTCACATTTTCAAGTCAGTGTTAGTACAGTAGTCACATGCACATACTGTATGTTGATTGAAACGAGTATTAGTCGCTGTAATTGTTTCTCAAGGAATTGCATTAGGAAGGGGTAGCTTCATGCTTCATACAATGACCAGTAACTGTTTTTGTTGTTGTTTTTTCAGATTTTTTTTTTTTTTTTTTGGTGCAATACAAGTGACCAACATGGAGACACATATGACACAGTACAAGGCAAGACAAGAGAAAGAACTAGACTCAAACAAACTGAACTAGGTTTCCTATGTGAAAGATATAGAGGGGAGAGAGAGAAAAAAGGGGAAGGCAGTATTAACCAAAGGAAGAAAGAAAAAGAAAAAGAAAGAAAACAAGTAAAGTAACATAGCTAAATTGTCTGGGAGGGCATCTCTGGTTGAGCTCCAAGGACAAAGAGGCACCGGGGTGGATCCGGCCGGGTCAGATCAGGACAGCTGGGTCGGGCGTATGTGCACACTCACGCACGTACACATACATATATGCATGCACACACATACACGTACATATATACATCAATACAAACGCAACCACATATTCACATATAAATAGGATATCCATATATACGTACATACATATCTATTTACTACTTGGCAGGCAGACAGGCTTATAGGCATATAGACAGATATACATCTGAGTATTGTTCTAAGACAGTTAAGAAAAATGTGAACGTATCTAAGGAGCCCAAGAGCTATTGTTTTTTGTCTGGCCCCTGTTTCCCCCCATCCTCCTACTGTTTGTGATTTGTGTATGCTACCTCAAAGTTCCCATTAAATACAGAGACTGAGAGAACAACCAGTAGACCTAAACAAGAGTACTATCCCAGGTTTTCTGTGTCAGTCAGTTTAAGGTCATTTGATTAAACACAACTTTATTTAGCAATATGCACCATGTGAGCACAATATCAACTAAAATAATTAAGGAGTTAGGAACTAGATTTTGCCACAAGGCCACTCTATAAGACAGGACCTCAAGATTAGGTAATAATGGAGGATCTACCTTTGTTGATATTGTGCTTTAGTGGTTCAAATTTGTATGCATCACCAACTGACACACAGTAAACCTGGGACTTTGGAGGTCCAGGAGAAGTTGCCCGGTTTGGAATGCTTGTTTCTGCAAATACCTCTGTCCACATTAAAATGCCAAAACAGGTAATTTTCCTCTTACTGGGCATAGACAGAGGACAGATGAGCAAGTCAGCCACAGAAAACCAGCGAAGAAGAAACTGTATACTGTTTCCATGGCAGCTTCCTGGCCTTTAGTTTATTGTGAACAGATTACAACAAGAGAGAGTGAGAGAAAGGTGGTACATAGCTACATTTAGCTCTAAACAAGCTATCAAAGTAGATAATAAAGATATTGCTGCACCATTCGCCTTATGTATGAATGTTGCTTTTATGTGACAGTGAGCATGATGGCTAATGTTGGCGTCACTTCAACTGCCATTATCACAGTGGACAGACCACCACTTCAGTAAAGATTAGAGACAGATGCAGTTACACCTTTCCAACATCTGGGTAGAATAACCTCAGATTGCAATCTGTTTTAAATGCTTCTTGGTTGCATTACATTTGACTTAAATATATATGTATGCATACACGATAAGGCTGGTAATGATAGAACAGTTGTAACACACATCAAAATGTGGCCTTGTGTTGCTGCAGTCTACAGGAGGAAACAGTTGGGTGTGACATGTTAGGTATAACATGATCCACCATTACTGCTATTAATACAGTAATGGTAAATTAAACTTGTTAAACAACCACAGCACCAGGACTGTGACAGTAGAGAAAAAACTGAAATAAATGCTTTTTAGAATATAAAATTTTAGTAAGTCTCAAATCCACAGCAACATGCTGTTTGCCTGCTCCTCTGCTTCATTTGAATACTGATGAAAAGAGTTGCAGAGAGTTTCAATAAAAACACACAGTGTGTACTGTGTGAACTCTGAAATATCTCAACACAGAGCAAATAAACCTACAGAGAGTTATTAGCAAACCTCTTGTTCAAGCCAGCAGAGTTAAACATTAATTAACAACAAATGTGGACAGAAAGCAACAGAGATTCATCAGTATTCAACAACACAGCCGCTCACACTTCCATGTGCTGCAGCGCTTCAAGATGAAGATCCACAGAGCAAGCAGCCTCCCCCAGCTGCCTACCACTGCTGTCAGAGGAAACTCTGAGGCCATCAACATCTGAAACACTGCAGGTTTTGATGGATATGAAAATAAAAATTATTATATCAAAGGTCTTTGTTTGGTGCTGATGGTGAAGTAAGCTGAGGTACTGTATGTACCAGAAATGTCATCACACTGAATATGTCTCATGACAGCCATGTCTTCTTTCCTCTTTGTTTTCTCTTCATTATCTCTCTGATATCTCTCTCATGTGATATCTGTCAGCTCTGTCGTTGTCATAACAGGTCAATTAAAATCCCATTTTATTTAAAGCTGCATTTTCCAACATTTTTCTATTAACAAAGGGTCAAATGACTATGTGTAATGTGAGAGGTGTCATTTGTAGTGACAAACCCACAGAGAATAATCACCAACTCAGCAGTTCCCCTCAGCTCTACAGAGCATTTTAGCCTCTTTCAGCTCATTGTTTCTGCCAAATGAAATTGTTTTTGTTTACAGCAACTTCACTGTTTTGGTTCAGTCAGTGCTCTCATTAATCTGGTTTCCAGCAACAGTAGGAATCTGTTTTCAGAGAAAAAGCTCTAAAAACTCACTGCACACTACCTGCTCAGAACCAAACAGCAGGAAAACGCATGCTAATGTTGCTCTGTGTCTGCTGGATGTGTACATTGGCAAATGTTTGCTAACAGCAATGTAGTGATAATATGAAAATGTTGTGTTTAGCCCTAAGTTGCCAAAAGTTCAATTATTGTTGCTTCAACCTTTCATTAGGTTGAACACAGAATATTTGCCCTGCTAGCTGTTAGGGCTTTGTATTGAATGTCAATACTGTTTTTGGAACACTGAAATGCGTAGGGTTTCCTGCAGCATTGATAGTGGAGTCGTGCCCTGTCTTCCCTGAAATAAAGTATGCCTCCACTAATTTCAGAAGAAATTCTTACACTTTTATGAAATCTAAAACTTCAGGCTTCAGGGAAAATGAGCAAAGTGGCTACATCACACAGCAAAGGCCATCTATTTAATAAGTGAGGTAATTGTTTAACTAAATTGATAATGAGACAAGAAATAGCAGGATCTGTTGGTGACAACAATTCATCAATCAACAGTTGTTGGATAAATGCAAATAGAAACATAGCAATGTGCTGATCAAAGGCAAGGACAGTGAAGACAATACAGGATTTTTAGAAAATCTGTATACCTTGTTACATTTAGGCAAACTTGTATGGCTGCTTATGTTTAGACATATCAAAGTTAATCTAAATGCATCATACTTTATCAAAATTGTTGTTTGGTATTCCTGGGGTCAGCTACCTTGGTCAGTTAGCCGCCATAATTTGCTCTATTGCGACTATTGAAGTGTTTTGCTGTGTCTTTTACTATTTGCTGGTGTCATGGTGAAATTTCCCCTCAGTGACAATTCAATCTGAATCTGATCTGATGTAATCTGCTCTTGGCTGAGAAAATTGGCTGCTAGGTGCTTTGCTCACAAGGGGCACTCTCCAAGTCAAAAGTCTGTGTTTGTTATGTGCTGGCTACCAGCAGCACACCTGAGACAGTGACCACCAACAACCCTGACTGCAGCTTTTTACATTTAGTGCTCATAAAGACTCTTCAGGTGGTGTATGAGTACATGATGAGACAGCATGATGGTTATTATAATTACAGCATAACACATTTGGCACTGTAACAATGTAGGAGGTTGAAATCTGTATGGTACAATCATGTAGTTTATATGATATGATATTAAACTTCATGTCATTTCCTGATGTTTATCAGATAATTCAATTGTAAAAGCAGTGGAGGACTCACATGTATCTGCAATGCATCATATAGTTTAAGTACTCCTCAGGTAAAGAGGTATCATGCTACAGTCAGGAGCCATGAAAGGAGTGACAGCTGAGTCACTTTAATTCTGCAGCACTGTGTTAAGTGTAATGATGCTGGGTTATACATAATGAGCACACAAATCTAAGTCCGATTTAATGATGCAGCACATGAACATTTTAATAACTGCAGGACTTATTTATTCATTTATTTTGCACTTTTAGTCTATAAATTGTATGATAATTAATTCATTTCAAACAACTTTATTTTTCGGTTAGCTACTTCTTTTATGAAGAGAGTACCAGTGCACACAACCAAACAAGCAAATCAGTCAAAAACAGCTAAAAACAGCATAAATAAGTCCAGTTTAGGAACAGTATTTAAATAGCTCCCATAATTAAAAGACATGTTAAAAATCTAAAAGGTCATAAAGCTCATATCAAAAAGTTCATGCATGCTTCTCATTTAAAGTGCAAGACAGTCTAGTTACTCAAATAGACCCAAGTAAGACTGAAAAGCAAGGCACGTGTACATAAGAATACTGAGTTTAAGTTATGATACATTTTCATTTGCTATTCTAAACACCTGTTATGGAAAAAAAATAAATCATTTAATCAAATTAAACATTTTATTTTTTATTTCAAAATGCATAATTAATGACAAAATTAAAATGAAAACTCAAATCATCTTAAGTGTGCTCCATACACATAGCATAAGCATAAGCATAAGAAATATAATGTGACATGCAATTTCAAGTAATGTACAACATAAACCTTAAAATGAAAATGCAAACTAAACTTTTGCATTTGATCTTTTTTTTGTGATCATTTCCATAATAGCCAATTTCATAATGTTTGACTGACTTTGACAGATTTCACAGAAGAGGCCTGGGAGAATCCTGCAAGACGTTATCTTGTGCATACATCCTTTTAACTTTAGGGGCTCCATGAACTAATGTATAGCCTGCAAACTGAAATAATAATTCGGACTTGTGATTTGAAGCAAAGTCTTCAGCTGCATCAGTGTTTTCTAACCCCAAATTTGAAACAAATAATCCAAAAACATTATTATGTTTTTACCATTTCTGTCATGAAGTCAAGGCAATGCTGCATGGGGAAACACTTTTGTAGGGGCAACACATTTTGGCACAAGTGCAAAGCAGGCACACCACAGCAGTGACTGCTTAGTGTTACCAAAAATATCACCTAAAAATAAAATAAAATCATGTCAAAGACTGCTACTTAACAGAAGTGGCAGTGGGAGAAATGAGCTCTGCGGGGAGATTCTTTTGTGTTGTTTTCGATGCATTCAGGGTGCCTCAGTTCTGGGGGAGTTGTCAGTTTGCAGGAACACAGTAGAGACCGAGGTGCCTGATTCTGTACAGAGCTTTCAGAGCTCAATAGTGTGCTATCAGTCATGAACAGGCTTACAACAACTGTCAGCTTCCTCTTAAGACAATTCATAAAGGATTCAACTGTAAACAGCCGGAGTCCTGCTTATCAGCCTCACTACCTGCTTTCAGTGGAACAGCTTCTATTACTACAGAGAATCACAGCAACATCAAACTTCAAACTATTTGTTTTTTGTGTTTCCCTGATGTCCCCTGCACAGAAGCATTAAATGCAGTATACAGTGTGGTTACACTTACACAGTAGTGTATATTAGACCAATACTGATGAGACGTTGACTAACAGTGTGAAACCTGACCTAAGTATGGCCATGTGAGTACAACCTCCCCCCTATATTTTAGCACGAGTATCGTGTGACTGAATTGGCCAGGTCACATGATGACAACTGAACAACCCCAATGACAACTAAGAAAACTCCATCCACTGAAGATGGTGAGATTCAGTTGAAAGATGTAGATATGTCATATATTCCTAATGTTTATTTAATGCTATGTGTGAAACATGTTTTAAAGCCCACTAACATCAAGGGCATTAGATGGTAATGCCAGTCATTCTGACACAGCAGTTCATAACTGCTGGAAGATTACCATGAAATTTGATCAGAGTATTACTTCTCCCTGAAGAGTGGTTCTTGTTTGGTGACCCCCTGACCATAATGATGCCAAAATGTCAATTTTGCGCAAAAGATATCTGATAATGTATGTAAAGCCACTGTACTTTGAGAAAGCTCTCACAGAATCCGATCAGCAATGAGGATTCAGCTGATTGATACCTAGCACACTAAAAACCTAGCACATAAGGAGGAGGTTGGGATGGCTAAGGGAGCTGCAGCAGGAAACAGCCCTGCGTTAAAACAGTGCAAGGGGCTGAGTTGGTGGGGCGTGTTGTTTGAGGTACCAGTGAGACAATGGAATACAATCCAGGAAGCTGAGTTGGAGTTACAGGTTAATGTGTTTAATGGTTTATTAGAAGCCAAAACACTGCATAGTGGTCTGTAATACTCACAGACAGGATTTTACAACACTGCAAAGTTATCATGGCAGCAACAGTTTCATCTTTTGTTGTGACCATAGCAAGGTAAACAATCAATACGGCTCACATTAGAAAGTAATCCACCAGGAACATACGCTTGCATATATGTAATTGGCCAACGCAGTGCCTTACCGAATGACATCAGGTTGTGTTCTGACAAAAGTTGAGCTACGTTCAACTTTTTTTGCCGGATGACTTTTGCAGTTTTTGGCTCAGCCCTCTGCGTTGGCACCTCAGCTACGTCAAAGCGCTGCACCCATTCAAATGAATGAGTGAGAAGTGTCTGGTTACAATGACTGCAGTGTACATCTGCACGAATATGATTGGGTGTTACTAGTCAGCTGGTAGCCAATGAATGAATCACTGGTGGTGAAGCATGTGCTCTGCCTGAACTAATGCTACACTTCATAGAAACCCCAGTGATGACATTTGCATAAAAAGGTTCTAGAGGCTAATGTGAGAAATTTTATTAATAAATTAAACTTTTAGATCTTTCAAAATAAAGCTATCACAATTAAAAAAATATCTTGAGAAAATCTAATCATTTTGTTGCATATTATCATTATATTGTTATACATATGGTACTGATGGATAGTTTTAGTGTCCCATGGTTTTAAATGCAAGATTAAATGTCTCATGTTTAACTATGAACTATGAAATATTTTAATAGTAGGCACCTTAATTCATGGATCAAAAACAACTAAAAACTAAACCCTCAGTCAAACACTAATACTGTGTACCAAGAATCTGTTCAACCATAACACACAGCAGTTTGGAAGCATGCTTCACAGAGGAGATCCGGGTGTCTCCTGCTTGATACACTGCCTAAGGTGGAGGGAAATTAATCAAACAATTCATTTTCTCATCTAATGTGGAGTAAATGCCTTACTCCATCCACCTCACCAGCCCACAGGGATACCGGAAATCTGACCAGAAATGTGATCCTGTCCGGCAGACTGTGCAGCGGCCAATAAATGTCAGGAGCTGATTACAGTCTGTGGGCCCTAATGAGCGATAAGGGACAGAAGAGGGGAGGCTGAATTCAGACCCTGACACTTCCCTTTATCCAGCCTGCTATTTGTGATTCACACAGAGGTTAATCGCTTTCATTGATCTACTGCTTCTCCACAGGGGTGGTCCAAAGCATGCCAGCAGTCCCAGTGGCTCCTGAAACACAGAATATTCACCGTGTCCCCTCATCAGACACATTGAATTATACAACAGGTGAAGTATTCAGCAGTGAAGCAAAGCTTTGATTGTAGAACAGACAGATGCCTGCTGGTTGAGTTAACCGAACATTTAGACTGCGGAGTTATTAGTGAGATAGTCAGTCCAACAACAGAACAGAAAACATCCTGGAATGTGTAGATGTCATCCACATACTAATGTCTGTACAGTATACACGTAAATAGTCATAAAAAAGTTTTCCTTTTAACTTCAGATCTCGGTCTTGATCAAGGTTAGACATTTTTCACTATCACTATACCCACAGCTTACTCACTGACTCCACGGCAACATTAAATATCTTGTTTGAAGCACAGTGGGAACTAATGCCAAAGCTAAAAACTTATTCATGCTAAAAGGAAATAAGAAAAATAATAATAGCATTTTTTCATTTTGCACTATCTTTTTTGCCAGAACTAAAGGTCAAAAGCATCAACATGGCTCTCATATCCCTGGAACACTACTATCCAGCATAGCAAGACTAAGAGGCTACAGGGACACTGGTGGCTCTGTAAAGCTGTACTTAGCTGTGAGGTAATTGCTAATATCAGCATACTAACATCCTCACAATGACATCTTTCATATGTTGTTGTATAAAAGGTAATGTTTATATATTCACATTCTTAGTTTCACATTTTAGATTAGGCATTTTCTAATTAGCACCAAACACAAAGTACAGCTGAGGCTGATGGGAATGTCATCAGTCTCACTGGTATTCAATCATAAACCAAAATATTAGACAGAGTGAAAATTTGACCTGATGATGGCGCTAGTTGAAAATTCAAGGGATCAACAAAGTCAGTCAGGGTGACATGAATGTGTGTCATGAATTTCATGATAATCAATCCAATAGTTCACTCAAAAGTCAACTTATGGTGTCACTACAGGAAAAAGTCACAGATCACCAAAGTCTGGATATATCGTCTGGGAAGCACACGTCTGTACAATATTTCATGGCAATCTGTTGAGATATTTCAATCTGGATCAAAGTGATGGACCAACTGACTGACCAACATGGCCATCCCTAGAGTCACACCACTAAGACTGTCCTATACACTATAAATCTCTGGGTTAAAATTTTTACCTGGTTTGGGTTAATATAGCACCAACATAATACTGGGTTAATGTTACCCGGAAAGCCACTCAAGACAAAGCGTTATTTTGACCCAGTTTAAGTGTTATTTTTTATTTGACTGTTTGGTTATTTACCCAAACTATTTACCTAAAGCTTGGTAATCTACTCCACTCTTTTTAAACTTACATGTCACAGTTTGTTATTAATTGTTAATAACTCTGTGACACTGTGGCAGCTTGATGTGTGTAACACTGGGTCAAAATAACAGGTTGCTACTAAGTTAACCCAATGTTATATCGGCGCTATGTTGACCCAAACTGGGTAAAATATTAACCCAGGGATTTTTATCAATCACACACCAACTGATTGTATTTCTGAGAAGCTTAACTTACAATGAAATACATAAGGCATGTCTAGCTAACATATGTAGTGACTATGCCATAACCCTGTAAATGAAGAGTGAATGCAACAGGTTCAAAGCATTAATTATTTATAATCACTTCTGTGTAGATGTATGATGTCCTCCATGGGGCAGATAGGGGGAAGATGAGTAAATAAATGCACAAAAAAGCAATGAGTGAATACCTGTGTTTGTTTTAATATATTAGTATTGATATTAGCTTTGAAAACTTGTGCTGGGAAACTTTATTAGATTTGAAAGAAACACCTTAATTCTTTTAACAGAGAGATTTTCTTTTACTTCTGTGTTGTATTGTAGTTTCAGAATATATATGTATTTGATGCTGTGCTGGACAAAAAGCAGAGATAAGAGAGCAGAATGACCGTTCATCCTTGTCCACAGGGTATTAAAACACACCTTCCTCCTGGCAGCTCACAAACAATATCCCCTGTGTCATAAATTCACTTGCTCTTTTTGTTCCGTATCTTTCAGAATTTATAGCTGAAATAAACTTGAACTGTGGCCATGAAAATGCTTATATCCCTGCTGGTAACACAGCTAACTGTTTGTTGCATCGCCAGCCATAAATCAGGCAGTGGTGAGCCTGTCTTGGCCAAAGCCTTTTCAGATCCATTTACCACTGATAATGCCTGCTGTTCCAGCGGGCCACAGCCAGATCCCTTCATGAATAAGCAGACCTGCTCTGTCCTCCAGCTGAAGCCCTCAGCTGGGTGCTGAGTGCCCTAAATAACAGTGAAGGATATTAGGAAATTGCTGACGTGAGGGATGAGGGAGAAGGGCTGTTTTTTCAGACAGCTAAGTTGTGTCTCATGTACACATCAGCTGTAGTCAAAGACAGTAAGCTAGTTACACCATCTATTTCCTCAGATTTCTTAGCCTGGTTCCGGACCTCTGAATCATGACCTATCCAATGTTTTCTCCTGATTGTATAATCTACCAGGTTAATGAGAGCTTTGTAAGTGGTATTATGAAAAAAAATCTTTCTGTGCCAGAGCAAGAATCCATTCCAAGCAAAAATGGCAAATGGCAAGGGTGGAAGGGGGCGGCACAGTGGTGCAGTGTCACCTCACAGCAAGAGGATTCTGGGTTCGAACCCACCAGCTGGCTGGGGCCCTTCTGTGTGGAGTTTGCATGTTCTCCCTGTGCCTGCATGGGCTCTCTCCAGGTACTCCAGCTTCCTCCCACAGACCAAAAACATGCAGTTTAGGTTAAATGGTGACTCTAAATTGCCTGTAGGTGTGAGTGGTTATCTGTCTCTCTATACTATATGTTAGCCCTGTGATTGACTGGCGACTTGTCCAGGGTGTACCCCGCTTGGCTTGGGTCTGGAGGAGTTGTAGCATGTATTCACCGACAAATAGCCTAAACTGTACACACTATGCACTGTTCACAGCTATACTGCTAACTAACCAGCGGGCCGCCACGTTTGCAAGACACTAGCAGAAACCCTGATGTGTGTTATTTACAGAGCATGATATAATAAACACTAAAAACAATGTTGAGGGTTGACTCCTTTATGAATCCAATAAGTACATGACATAATGACATAACATTGAATTGAATTTAAAAAAATGTTCCAACATTTTATTTGGAATGTCTCTAATGTACTGTATATCTAACCTGCCTATAATAAAAAAGAACGTATCTGATTGTTTGTAATGTCAGAATAGAGACTTCTATTCATACATCATTTCTAAAAAATACTTCTCAAGCTGTTCTGATCAGTTCTGCAGTGAAAACAAGACAAGCTCTTGCAATTAGTTTCTGAGACTGTCCCCCCAAACCACAAATGTTTAGCTTCAAGTGACAGCACCCTCTAATGGCCATACTAATGAGAAAATCAGGTGACATTATTACAGAGCTCCATGTGAAGAGAAGGTTGGGGTGTATAGATGGGTTAACAAAACATTGGATTCCAACAGGGGATATCGCTGTTTGTTTACCATTTCAAACACAAGCGGCAACTACCATGCTTGAGGATAAAGTACCTTAACCCCTTAACGCCGTTTGTCGCGAATTCGCATCATACCGTTTGTATTCAGACTGCAGCCGAGATAGCGTATGCATTCCCCCAATGCCGGTTTGTGCATTCTAAATACGTACCTAGGAACCTTTTGCAAGCACTGGTTTACCGTAGGACCGTTTTGAGTGTGACCTACATCCGGTTCATGGAAAGCTGCGTTGGATGTTGAAAGTGAGTTTCAAAAGAAGAAACATCGGGGTCCAGCTAAGGCTAATCCAACACAGGAGGTGCGTTCAGATGCTGTGGGTCACTGGCCAGTGGTTGAAAGGGAGCGGCAACGCTGCAAATGTAAAGGCCAGACTGTCTTCAAATGCCCAAAGTGCAATGTTATCACATGAACCACAACTGCTTTCGTGAATTCCACGAGTAATGGCCAAAGGGTCCAATTCGGCCCACTGGATGACTTTTCAAGGTGTGAAAAAAGTGGACACAGACTGTTTGTTTGACACCCCTGTTCTAGTTGGTCTCTAGTTATAGTATAATAGTTAGTATATAGTTATAGTTACTTAGTTATAGTGTTAATAATTGTGTAAATAATTGTAAACAATTTTGTGGCTTCAATAAAAAATTTACCATTGGTTGTCGCTAATTTGCATCATACCTAAATGTATATATATTTTATGTGCTATAGACAAATTCATAATCTCTACTTAATTTAGCATCAGTTTGAAAGCAAAAACACAAATAATTAATTTTTTATACAATTGTAAATAAATTCAGGCATCAAGGGGTTAAAATGCAATGCACCCAATGGCCACTAGATGCTGGCTCCAACTGAATCCCATTTAAAAAGCCTCAACTTCTCTCTAGGAAATACTAAGTCAATCAGTTTTTTCAGTCATTATGGTCTCAATTGCTAAATTTGGGCCTCTAATAAGTGCGTTGGTTGTCATTTTGGAAATTATTGCTCTGTTGATAAGACTTAATATAGGATAGGATATGTTAGCACAATTTAGCTAAAGTAGCTAACATTAGCCCAGGTGTGCAGCATTCAGTGTTCCCAGTAAGCTAGCGTTATCTTGGGTCCAAGGCAGCGGTGTGTGTTTCCGGAGCATGAAAGGCAACACCCCACAGTCCTTATTTGAAAGGTCCTGGCTCCAAAGAAAAAAAAATGACACCGACCATAAACTGCAACTCTGGGCTTCAAACTGGCTCCAATGCAAAACAACAGGTGACATCACACCTCACTACATCCATCTTTATATAAAGTCAATGTTACAACTGCAACAAAGGTTCTAAACTTAAGGAGGTACTTATTTTAAATTACTTATTTGCACTAAACCTAACAAAGTGGGTTTTGTGCCTAAACTTAACCAAACCTTAACCATAGCATTGTCACATCATAAAAACATAATGATGTCTTCCTGCTGATAACTACCGATTGTGGCATCAGTTCAGAAAACACTTCTATGTTGGACGAAAGGAAGTACAGCCCACTCATGATTGCATGAAATTAAACACACATTGGAATAACATCAAAGAGATGTGTTATCTTAACATGTGCTCACTGAGTTGTAATGTTTTAAGGCTGAGGTTATTTGAGCTATTTCCAGATACATTTCAGGAAGCAATTTCTCCCTATTTGATTATCTATCCAGAAAACATGAGTGCCACTTGATTCCCTTTAATTCCAATCTGGTGGCAATGTCAAGGCGTGACAGAGCACTCTCTTCTTTATAACTGGCCACTCCAACACGTATCTGTGTCCTGTTAGAGGGAGCCACCATAAAAGCCCTATAAAAGACACTCCATACACTTGGCTTTACAGCTTTCATATTGCTACCACTGGCTCTGTACTGCACAGTCATAAATATCAATCCTTATTACATAACAAGTCATTGAAGATGGATTGTGTCCCTGTAAGTGACTGGGTAGTGATTTACTTGAAATATTGCTCATGAGGCAAAATGAAGCATCTAATGCAGCTAATAAGATCATTACTAGAGCACTAGAGTCATTAGAGCACAGCATGATATACGGTACTTTATGTTGCATTACACTGTGCAAAACTTCGGATGTTTTCTGGAGCAACTGTATAGCTTTAGTACCTTCATACAGTCTTACAATCAACACAATCATAGGCAAACACAGTGAAGTACTTATTGTCATAGCTCAATCCATAATTTCTATTTATGATAATAATATTGTACTATAAAGTTAATTGCTGGGAACTGGGAATGCTGATAGCTCACTAAACAGAAGTTTGATGGGTCAAGAAACACAAGCAATCCAACAGGTTGGAAACAGGTGAGTCAAATTGAAAGAGAAAGCAAAAGTGAATAGTAAAATTATTATCCAAATGGTCTATTGTAAACATCCACCACAGTTTAGCATGAATGTACAGTATTATAAGAACTGGAAACCAGACTCCAAGGTGGCACTTGGCAGTTGAGAACAAAAGATCTGCATAGATAGAATTCAACAGAGATTTGTTAAATTCTATTTACTGTTTGGTGTTTTTTACAGTCCACTGTATATGTTCTCTGATGTTTCCATCAGCCTGCCGCCCTGCTCATACTAAACCTTCATCAGTTAAAAATGTATAATACACAGAGTAATAATTTACCTTGTTTGCAGTTTAACATGTCCTGTCAACTATTTTACAGATGTCTCCTCTATGGGAAAAATGCTTTTTGGGCCATATGGGATTTTTTTGTTTCAGTACTGTGGTTGGCCACTCGGACAAATTGGCAGTAACACTGACTACCTTCACTGCATCCAGCTTGCATAGGTCCACAAGTTCTATCACTGTTTCATTGAAATATTTAAATGATGAATGAAAGTATCCACACTGTGCCGGCTGTGTGTAAAGTGAACAGGATTTTGTTTAAATCTGTATATGGTATAATCTGTAAATATTTTATTTGTTAAAGGATGTTGATGTAGGCCTACTCTGTTTAGGAAGGAGTGCGCACAGCACAGGACCACCGGTTGTCAGAGGCTATTTTACACACTGATTATATGGATACACGTCCGTAAGCAGAACTAACTACTGCAAAGACTTGACTGTAAGTGACAAAACTGAAAACTCATTGTGATGATCCTTGTGACATGACAGAAAAAAACATTTTAATTCTCTAAACTGAGTTTGAACCTTTATAAAATGATGTAGCTCAGGACGCATCCTGAAGACCATCGTTTTGCTTCAAATTATTTTATTGTTAGACTTGGAATCTGTGAGTAATAGACATGGTAAAGATCCAACATTCTACAAGTTGTTAAGGGAAACAGAATCCAACAGAATGTATTTCTGAACTCAGGATCACCGGTTCACACTCATATGGATGATATTTTTAGTAAGTATCTTTTTTAAAAATTGTGTTTTGATTCTCATGTCAATCTGCTGTAAATGAAAAAAACGTGTAGCAAACTGAAATGGGCAAAACTTAACATAAATGAAAGGTGTTGTGTGATTTTTGGAGAGTGGTCTGAGCAGGTTTTATTGTGAACGCAATTTCGTGCCAAAATGAGCACCAAAATTGCACTGCCTCAGCAGCGCCTCTCCTCCCATGTCGGCGCAAGTGCACTCCTTTGGTGCGCAAAGTAGACTTGCACCTCAAGAAAATTGCATAAAGGCTGTGTCTGGACCAGTGCTGGCCAGTGCTGGAAAATAGGGCCCTAAAGCTGAGACACAGCACCTTTCTATTAATCCCCTAAACTAATGTGTGATCATCACATGACAGAACAACTGGCTAGAACTGGTAATAGACGAACACTAGAAATAAACATGCACATTGAGAGAAGAAAATGAAAGTGAAAGCTGATTTAGACACTCCCCATGCCCCCCTCTCTCTCATTGTTTGTCTTGCTTCTGCAGCAGCAGTTACTGTATCAGTTTATCATTAAAGATGGCAGGTTTTTAACCAGCTTTTTCAATCTGTTGATATGAATAATGGTTGGAAAATGCTTTTGTGTAGCTTGCACCGGATAGACTGAAACAAAATAGTGCTAGTAATTGAATAAAACGGATTACTGAATGACAAGCTATTATTACTATCAAAAATTCATTTAACGTAATACCTTGGATATTTTGTTTTTGTCTAAAAAAGAGAAGCCTTGCTTACTAGCCAGTTATAATTAACAACAATAATAGGTAACGCTTCATATTATAGGCTGCAATGTACAGCATAATTAGGTGACTATTTTATTATTATAGGATATGTACAACCTACTGAGCAATAATCTGAGGAGGAGGAATTTAGAGAGAACTTATACTTTATTTTTTAACTATGGGGTGCCTATTCTATTATTACAGTGTATGTATGACCTTCTGAGCAATGATCTAGATGTTAAGGAGGAACTTAGAGAGAACCTATACTGTTGTTATTATTTAACTGCTGGGTAACTATTCTACAGGGTTCAGTATGATCATAAAACTGAGCAAAAATGTTTCAGGGAAGATAGTGTGATAGTACTTAATACACACGTGGACAAAATTGTTGGTACCCCTCAGTTAATGAAAGAAAAACCCACAATTCTCACTGAAATCATTTGAAATGTACAAAAGTAACCATGAATAAAAATTTATTGAAAATTAAACAATCAAAATCAGCCATTACTTTTGAATTGTTGATTAACATAATTATTTAAAAAAATGAAACTAATGAAACTAATGAAACAGGCCTGGACAAAAATGATGGTACCCATAATTTAATATTTTGTTGCACCACCTTTTGAGGCAATCACTGCAATTAAACGATTTCTATATTTGTCAATGAGCCTTCTAGATCTATCAACAGGTATTTTGGCCCACTCCTCGTGAGCAAACTGCTCCAGTTGTGTCAAGTTTGATGGGTGTCTTCTCCAGATGGCATGTTTCAGCTCCTTCCACAGATGTTCAATGGGATTCAGATCTGGGCTCATAGAAGGCCACTTCAGAATAGTCCAACGCTTTTCTCTTAGCCATTCTTGGGTGTTTTTGGCTGTGTGTTTTGGATCGTTGTCCTGTTGGAAGACCCATGACCTGCGACTGAGACCTAGCTTTCTGACACTAGGCAGCACATTTCTCTCCAGAATGCCTTGATAGTCTTGAGATTTCATTGTACCTCGCACAGATTCAAGACATCCTGTGCCAGATGCAGCAAAGCAGCCCCAAAACATAACTGAGCCTCCTCCATGTTTCACCGTAGGGACAGTGTTCTTTTCTTCATACGCTTGATTTTTGAGTCTATGAACATAGAGTTGATGTGCTTTACCAAAAAGCTCCAGTTTTGTCTCATCTGTCCAAAGGACATTCTCCCAGAAGCTTTGTGGCTTGTCAACATGCATTTTTGCAAATTCCAGTCTCGCTTTTTTATGATTTGCTTTCAACAGTGGTGTCCTCCTTGGTCGTCTCCCATGAAGTCCACTTTGGCTCAAACAACGACGAATGGTGCGATCTGACACTGATGTACCTTGGCCTTGGAGTTCGCCTTTAATATCTTTGGAGGTTGTTCTGGGCTCTTTGGTTACAATTCGAACTATCCGTCTCTTCAACTTGTCATCAATTTTCTTCTTGCGGCCACGTCCAGGGAGGTTGGCTACTGTCCCGTGGATCTTAAACTTCTGAATAATATGTGCCACTGTTGTCACAGGAACTTCAAGCTGCTTAGAGATGGTCTTATAGCCTTTACCTTTAAGATGTTTGTCTATAATTTTGTTTCGAATGTCCTGGGACAATTCTCTCCTTTGCTTTCTGTTGTCCATGTTCAGTGTGGTACACACCTTGTCACCAAACAGCACAGTGACTATTTGTCACCCTTTAAATAGGCAGACTGACTGATTATGAGCTTGAAGACACCTGTGATGTCAATTAAAGGACACACCTGAGTTAAACATGTCCCTCTGGTCAAATTATTTTCAATCTTTTATAGGGGTACCATCATTTTTGTCCAGGCCTGTTTCTTTAGTTTGTTTTTTTAAATAATTATGTTAATCAACAATTCAAAAGTAATGGCTGATTTTGATTGTTTAATTTTCAATAAATTTTTATTTATTATTACTTTTGTACATTTCAAATGATTTCAGTGAGAATTGTGGGTTTTTCTTTCATTAACTGAGGGGTACCAACAATTTTGTCCACGTGTGTAAATCTGATGTGATTTTATTTCAGATTGACCTTATTACTAACAAATAGGCAAACTACACTGTTCCTTTAGAATTTTGGCTTTACTTAGAATAACTACGTACAGTGGCCGACAAGGACAAACGCGATGCAACTTAAGAAGAAGAAGAAGTGTTTCCAGAGGATGCTTAAGAGTGATGAACACAGCAATAACTCATAAGCGAAACGTTGTTAAAACACAAATGAAACACTTCCATTTTCGTTTCTATAATGTGTTGTGGTATTTGCAGCATGTTTTTTAAATGCTGCGCATGTGTTGTCAAATTGATGAAGATGTTTTCTTAATTTGTTTGTGTTTTGTCTACTTTATTGTTTTCTTAAGTTGCAGCGCATTTTTCCTTGTCGGCCACCATAGCTACATGGTACATCTGTGCATTTACCTCGGAACAAAGGTCCAGGGGACAGTGTGGATACTGTCTGCTTCTGAAGACTGTCTCAGCTGTCGTTCACTTCACTAGCAAACTTCATTACTTGATTCCATAACTTCACATCTTGTTCCCCTGTACCTGCATATATATCTTGGTACATACTGTACTGGCACACCGTAAGTACAAAAGATTACACTGTAACACCGGAGTAATTATGCTATACGTTGCAGGCTATAATCTAAAGTGTTATCCAATAATAATAATAATAATTCCTGTGAAGTTTACTGTTGCAGTTGCTGTTATGTTTTTGATAAAAGTGTATTTTTTAACCACATAGTGTCCTGCTGAGTGCACATCTTTTTCAGAACTCTTCAATAATTAAATGTAAGGGAACCTCATCAAAAATTTTGTGAAAAAATGTGGATATTGTCTGATATATCATTATCTGATTTTTTAAATCCTCAAATGTCAAAATTGGTATCAGCCTTAAAAATCCTGAATGGGTCGGATTCTAATTACAATCATGGATCAGAATTGGTTACTGAACTTTGATGGATTGTCTGATACTTCTCTTTTAGTTTTACATCCACATGAAGTGGTTCCGGATAAACTCTTGGCTTGTTTACAACACGACTGATATCTGGCTGCTCATGTTTCTTGTCCTCACTGACTTGAGATGATGGCCAAAATAAGCCCCAAGTTCCAATAAACCAGATTTAACAGATACCAGTCTTTAAGCGGAACCTACCTCTGATATGACGGAGCCTCCTCTCTGACTACAGTCTGGAAAATCTGACATGACATATTATTCATTTATTTAGTTTTCATGTCCCATGGCAGCCTAAATGCTCTTTCAGACTTGGCAATAAAATTCTGGGGGAACACTAGTTATTTTTAGCATGAAAATGGTTCAGTTCATTCTGAACATTGGCAGAAAACACCAATATACGCTTTGAAAAACCCATGTCAGTTAAACCCTTCTCTGTTCATTTTAAGTAAAATGTTAACCCTGATTTCACAAATTAGAGAGACATCCTTCGATGCAGAATTCCCTCTGCAATACAGCAAATAAGAAAAATGAAAAATCTTAAAATACATTTCGTGTAATTAAATATCTAATTTAGCTATCAAGGCTCAACAGTATTTTATCAAAAATAGCAAAAATGTAAATCAGTTCATGCCATGCTCTATTTATGTAAATTAATCTTCCTCTTGTGTTTCCATGAGGGGAGAGCTCTGACTCTCTAATAACTGCTGGTGGCCATGTTTGCTTGTCAGAAGCATTTGTTTTCCTGCAGAGTGCAAGCACACAGCTACAGCAGCAGCTCTGTTTGGTGGTTGGACTTCAGCCCTGATTTGGAACAACTCGAGGATGCAGCCACATGGCCAAGTACAAATAACTGGCATATTGTTGCTGAGGATATTCACAAAAAAAGTAAATGCAATGTCTGTTGCATGGGACACTGCCCAGTCAAATATTGAAGTGTCTACCATTCAGAAAGACAAGTAAATGATAATAATACAGGACAGTAAAACAAGAAATGTCAAAATCTAATTGTTGATGTGACAGTAGAGGTTGTTTTACATATACACACACATATATATATATATATATGACCATATCATAAAATATGGTCCTTACTTGCTTTTTTCCAGATCTTTCAACTGCCTCTCACAGTCTTTGCTCAGTTGTTATGGAGATACTGAGGTAAAGCATAATTTCATGCCATAATATTAAGTTACCATGTTATTATAGGTACTGATGGAACATACAATGACAATGTTATTTTTTAAGCTTTAGTGACAATGACAACTGAACAATCCACTGAGGGGGGTAGTGAGATGTGGCTTTAAACGCCTTGCAATTATATGAATATCATGATATTACAAATTTTTATCACATTAAAAACTACATTAGTATTATGAATGATGTGACATAGGACACCCTCACTTGACATTTACATTCACTTCAAATACTTTCATTTTGCGGCATGCAATGATACTGCCCAATCATTTTTTTAAAAATAATTTTATATAATAACCATAATGAATGAATAAATAAATAAATACTGACCATATCATTTTTTAAGACTGTGGGATGTTTATGATTTGTGCGTACACATGGTCTAAGGCAGTTCTGAATTTGTTTGCAGAGCAAGAACAAATTTGTGCCTAAAACATTGGTACGCATGTTTTAAGCATAGATTTGTGCATATGCACTGTTTATGAATGTCACCCGATTTCCTCCTTTCCCCCAATCAAAATTACTACGCCGCTAGAAGGTGCTGTTACTTAAAGGTAAACATACGTTGTTTACTTTAGGCACTTGAAATGACTGATTCTTTTGTTTTTCTTGGGAGGAAAGTCACACTGATGATAAGGGAAGGTTTTTCATTCAGAGAGCATCTAGGGGCACATTGAGGTCAGAGTTCCAACACTGGAATCTATTCATCCATAACATACAGCAGTTTGGACCAGAGTGGAAGAGAGGCTGGAGACAGACTGGGTGGGGGTGACTGATTCTTTCAGTAATCAGTTAATTTCTGTCTGCTCTCAACTTTACACCTCATTTCTTTCAGTGGTTGTGAATATTATTTGCTATGAGCTACTGCAAAGTATATCTATATATGCCCTCTGGCACTGAAGCCTGGTAGCAGCCGACAGCTCAGTTATCAGCTTTCTGTTCTGAAGTCTTATTAATTGATGCACTGCAGTAAATAGCAGGCTTATAATTCTGACAGGGAGGAGAGCAGTAGAGGCATGTGACAAAGAGACATGACTGACAGAAAGAACATGAAATACAGTAAGAGGAGAACAAGAGGGAGGACAAAGGAATATCAACCGCATGTCATCTGTAAACCCAGCAAAGACTCAAAATGAAATGAAACAGTTAAAAATTACATTTCTGCTGACATTGCAAAGATTGCAGCTTCAACAAGTGCACAGTAATTGTGACATGGTTACACACTATTGGATGACTGAGCCAACAACTAAATCAGTGTTTACTCTTCTTTACTTCTTTACTTCTTCTTTATTGAGCGTGGGTCAGCAGGGGGTGAGGGATGAGGATGGCCATAGAGAGCTAAAGAGAAGCTGGAACATCAAGGTTCTTTTTCCAGAAGTAAGAAAAACTCATTCAAAATCAAGCTGACATTTGTAGCAATACAATGTTCAACCCTTAGAAAATGTTTATTTACATGTTTATTTAATAATTCTATTTTTAACATCCTTCAACGAATACCATTTCCCATAAGCCCTGACCAAACTACCAACTTGATAGAAGAGTCCATGGGCAAGTCATGTTGGCACAGCTAATGCAAATGCTAGGAAACCCTTTCTTAAGACATCACCCTTATATTTTTAAATTTCAATTTCAATTAAACTTTTTTCACCAGATTGATTTACAGTGCAGGATAAATGCTGACTGATGTTGCACAGGTCTTATTTTTACCTCATGATCTGATGTTGAAGCCTGGCACTTTGAAAATCTTGCAAGAATTAACAATAGAAGGGAAAATGTTCGTGGGGTGTCTTAAAAGTGGCCAAAATGGCCAAGAGAGCTCTTCAGATTTTCAATAAATAAACCAACTTCATTTTAACATTAAAAGGCACAACATGTTTTGAATGCATACTGTACATGTATATGAATACATAGTGGTATGCAGAGTTATACTGTCAATATAAATCTGAATATGGACATGTTTCACAGATAGTAGCTTTGAATTTCAGCCCTCTCTGGTACCAAGATTGGATTACCAAATAGGCAAATAGGACAATTGCCCCAGGGCCCCCCAAAGGTTATCATGAGCAGTTTGTTTATGGTAATTTTGTTAAAAGGGAAATGTCATGCTTTTTATGATTTTCTGTTATTTTTTTATAATGATGGATATCTATTTTCCTCAAAGGTCCAAAACTTGAGGTGAATGTATGTAAAAATGCTCCCTGACCTCTACTTCCTCCTTGTGTGACATCACATTGTTTGCACATGCCCACAAAATGGCCGTGTGTTGGTAGCCTTTGTTGCTAAGATTGTTGCTAAGGTTGTTCCATAAATTGTTTGTGTTGTACACTCATATTTCAGATCAGATTTAGGCTCAAACCATAGACTATATATAAAGATGGATGCAGCAAGGTGTGACGTCATCCGTTGGTTTGCATTGGAGCCAGTTTGAAGCCCAGAGTTGCAGCTTACAGTCAGCACCATCTTTTCCGTTTGGAGCTAGGACATTCCAAATAAGGAGTGCGGTGTATTGCCTTTCACACTCTGGAAACACTCCCTGTTACTTCAGAAACACTGAGCAGTGCACTTGGGTTAACATTAGCTACTTTAGCTAAATTGTGCTAACAGGGCAGGTACGGTTATCAAGTAACATTAAACTTACCGAAATATTGCGACAATAGTCCGACTCAGTGCAAGTCCTGGAGCCGGGGAGAGCAGCAGGTGAGCCAACTGTCAATCACAGCTGTCAATCAATACCTACACGGCAGACATCAAAGCTACTATAAGTCTTCAAATCTTAATTTCCAAAATGATGACCAGCACACTTATTAAAGGGCCTGAATTTAGAGATTAAGATCATAATGACTCGTTGAAAAAAAAGACTTAGAATTTGGCTGAGATGCAGCTTCTGAGAGCTGGCCAATCAGAACAGAGTGGGCTCCTCTGGAGGAAGAGACAAGGACCTAAAACAGCCTGTTTCAGACAGACACTGAAGTGAGGGGCTGCATACGTTTTTAACTGTAAATAATGCAAAGATATTCCAGTAGAGTTCCAGAATATAAAGACCTGGAAATGTGCATATGTCCCCCTTAATTGTAGCTTAGTTTTAAAATGTGAAAATGCATTACTCTATAGGTCCCACTTTATTACCTCATCTTGAGGCTGTGAGTTTACACAGTGCATACTCCTAAATTAGTTTGTGTTCAATCAAATTAACTCAGAACAAGCCTATTCCAGCATAGGAATACTGCGCACAATGCACAGAGAAGGGCAGGACTGGGGGCCCCCTAATCCAGGCACGTCTGACACCTTAATTTACCTATTTAGATTTCTTCATGAGCAAATCATTATATTGTTGACTGCTACACAGGGCTGAACTACCTGTGTGTGTTCTGGTTAAACGCTTCTGATCCTAAACAGTCCCTCATCAGATTGTGTCTGCCCCAACATCCTGTTTCACATACATTACATTATATAATGTACTATGAAAACCTGCACAGGTCAAATACCCATCACACAGATGATTTTCGATACCAGCAACCATCCTGTGTCACAGTGGGGAAATCACAGCTCTGAGGTGAGATGAAACAACAACACAGCCAGCCACACTTTGGCTGAACAGCAAACAATAGAAAGTCCCGCTGAAAAGCCTGACTATTGTAGTTCTGTTCCATTGTGGGAATGAAAGGAGATGAGCTGGACTGTTCTGTAGATGGGTCAATCAGCCCGAGAACAATGCCACAACATTCAACTGGGCTCTCCCATCCAATCGTGTCCACAGGAAACAATACAGAGCCCTGTTGCTGTCAAAAGAGACAGCCTGTTTTACCCCATAACAACATTATTTTCATTACTGGCTACCACAGAAAAGATTCATTGAAATAAACCAATATGGCCCATCAATGTTGTCTTCATATATAAAGGGAGAGGGATGTATTTGGTTAAAAAAACGAGGAATTATCATTGAGAGCAGTGATCTCTCTGTCAGAAATGCCCAGTTTACAATCACACAGTTACACACATTCACACCTAGAAGCTGCCCTGTACACACAGTCTGATGTGTTGGTCATTTGCTTCAATGGACCAGTTGGGGGTTAGGGCCTTGCTCAAGGGCATATCATTGGCAGTAGTGGACTGTGGGGTCTTGATGAGCCTGCCACACACACATACACACAAATTGAAACACTATGCAAACTACGTCATTAATTCCACATAAAAATAAGTCCATTGAGTTACAAAATTGCCTTCCAACACCTATTGACTTATGTGCTCATACCACTGGCTCAATAAGCAGAAACTATGCAAACCGAGCTTCTCTCTCGGCTACCCCAGCAATCTCTGGGCTCTAAAGTCTCACTGTTTTTCCAAGCATACTACAACAATGAACCAAGTGCTCACCCTTGTGGACAAAATAAAACATTATCAAATTACTACATAAGAAACATCACGATGAATTATAAGCCATAAACATTACACCAACAATAAAGGAATGATTTTTTGAAATATAGAAATTAAGACATATATCTCACACCAGCAAATTCGAGCATTGCTAACAACAAACTTAATCACCTCTATAGATAATTAAATAATACAGCAGGACTCACCAGTTAGTTCCTTTCTAATGAAATGATCAATCAGCTCCTCATGCAGTCTGTTCTCTTTCTTCAGGTGAAGAAAAAGCTCCTACTGGACACCAGTGCTGAGAGTCTCGTTTGTCCAGTTGTATTTCTGCTGTATGTTTTGATGCGTTTAAGAGCGGAGAATGACTGTTCTACTGAGCCTAGTCAGATCAAAGTGTCATCTAGGCTTTCATCTAGGCTTCTCAGTGCGTTTTCAGGAAAGGAATCCTTGTACTGTGTAAACAGTCGTGGATTGAGCAATGCCACAAACAACAGTCTTTTATGACCGATTGGTTATTTGATTTGTTTTCACAGATTTGTGTAGCTCTCTGTAGTGAGTGCGGGCATCCCCTGTTCTCCCTCAAGATGCACTTGGCTTTCCTGAAGCCTCCACCGTTTAATCAAAGACGCTGTCAAATTTTGCTCACTCACTTTTAATGTTCTGCCGAAAATCTTCAATTCTAGACAGAAATGGGCATCCAGGCTCTTGTTTTGGAGAATAGTGAAAAGCACGTCAGTAAAATCAAAAATCCCATTGCAGGTATGAAGCAGAAAAACAAAAGTCAAAACTTTTAATCTGTGCGCTATGGCCTGTTGCGCAATGGATGGAGTCAGCATCAAAGTCGACGGGGTGGTGTGTAATGTGTTGGAACAGTTCTAACAGCTCTGCCCTCTTCTCACATACTGTGGCCTCTAACCTGGAGCTGAAGGTCCATCTTGTTGGTGCAATGCGTGGCAGTCTTTGCTCACACAACTCGTCCTGTAACTTGGTGCATTTGGGGAAGTGCAAAAAAAATACAGCCAATCCTCCCAGATTTGCGAAAAAGATCTTTTATTTTGGCTGCCCCCTGAGACATTACCAGATTTAGCGTGTGTGCATAACAATGCACAAACAGCGCCTGTGGGATTGATTCTTTAATAAGAGCTTGCACATCCTGTTAATCCCAGATGCCATAACGGCACCTCCATTGTAGCACTGAGCTATTACTTTTGATTTGCATTCATAACTGTCTAGAAAGTTCAGGATTGCTGGAGCTAGGTCGTGCGCATGTCTGCTCTCAGTTACATCCTCAAATTTCAAAAATCTCTCCTTGACACCTTCATCACTCCAGTACCTGAGGACAGGTAACATTTGTGCAGCGTTGCTGACATCTGTGCTCTCATTGACCATTATTGCGACGTACTCGGCTTTACTTATCTACTCTTTGATTGTGTCATTCAGTACATCAGCAACCACAATGATGGAATCCTTCTGAATGTGCTGGTAAAAACAGTAGCCGTGGCCAAGTGATAACGTAGATCAGCATCATATTCTGACAACAAGGAAAGTAGCTCCAAGTAATTTCCCTGATTTAACGAATCAGTGCCTTCGTTGTGTCTTCTAAAGGGCAATTCCTGCTGTCCCAACAACACCACACAGTCGATGAAAAGCTTCAATATCTCCCGATTCTTCTTCACTTTCTCATTGTGCACGCTTGTCTCTCTCCTCCTCTGCTCATCCAGCTGTAAGTCCACTCTTGTGTCCCCAAAAGTCTTTAACTGCACCATAGACATAGAATGTCGATAAGAGCTCTGGTGTTTGTTGGCTGCCTTTGTTAAGGTGTTTAGACTGCCAAAACTAGTTGTATTCCATGGACCACTGTCTGTGTTGAAGAGCAAGCATGGCCAACAAAATAGTTAATTTTTTTCAGCACTTGCTGTTAGCCAGCTGTAGCAGTCATAGCTTCGGTAAAATGCCTCACGAAGCCCTTGCCTGCAAGTGTGAGCCCTTTCAGCTTAGGTCTTGGTCTCTTTCTTTTTTAGTTGAAAACGTCACCTGGAAAATGGAATCTGAAGCAAATCCACCACAATGTCAATGTCTTCATTAGCCGCCATTCTTCTCCATTCCCAACAGTAGCGGGCTAGCTAGCATTACATCCTCACTGCATGAAGAAATACCTATGCTTGTTGATAATGATGACATCACCTGGGCCCTAGGGGTGTCCCAATCACCACAAATCAAATTTTGATTGGTTGTTGTCACTCTATATTTATGCCAAGTACACTCTCTATGAGCAGAGCCTGCGACCAAGGACACAGCAGGCCCTGGGGGTGGAGATAGTTGTATGAAAAAGCACAGGCAGGCACATGCAGTTCTAGCTCCAAATAGTGGGTTTAAAAACTATTGAAAAAAAAAAGATTTTTAAAAGTCAAATAAATAATTTTAATAACTTGCTATGAATTATTTTAACAATAACACACACACACACACACACACACACACACATATATATATATATATATATATATATATACTAATTTGTAATATTTTATTAACTAAAAATTACACCTCTCAAAAATGGTAGGGCCTGCAGAGAAGGCCCTGATGGACTGATCATTAGTGGTTATTAGGGGCGGGCAAATACTGTTCTTTGACGTTTCCTGCAGTGGGACAGACTACAACTAGTGATTATTGATATTATCACCTAATATAAAGATATGCTTTGATTGATCTTCCATTTTTTAGTTTTTATTTGATCAGAAAACACTGAAAAGTGGTCATCTGTAGTGACAAATCCACAAAGAGTTCCTTTCAGCTCTACAGAGCGTTTATAGTTTCTTTCAGTTCACTGTTTTGGTTCAGTCTCTCATCAACCATGTTTCCAGCAGCAGCAGGCAATTGTTATCAGTGAAAAAACTCTGATAAACACACTGTACACTACCTGCTCAGCACCAAACAGCAGACAGACGATGTTAGAGACTAGCTGGTGAACAAAGTGGAGCATTTAGCAGCTAGAGAGACAGATATTTCAAAAGTTGGTGAAGACCAAAACTGAGCTTAAAGGAGAGTGAATATTGATTTTAGATTTACCAGATGGACACAAACACAACTCAAAATGAATGCTAATGTTGCTCTGTGTCTGCTGCATATGTAAATAGTTTGCTAATATGTAAAACTTAGATGATAATATATAAATGTTGTGTTCCAAGCTTGTTTCTGCTGCCCTGCAATTGGCCAAAAAGACAGTTACAGTATGGCCAAAACAGTTAGGGAGAGATAATGCTTTTTTTCCCCCTACATGAATGTCCTACAGTGCTACATGCCCATCTACCACCATGCTACGTTAAGGGCAAACTACTTCCTGCACTGATGCTGAGCATTGGCACTAGGCAAAAATCATGAGCTGTGAAATCATCCAATATGAATGTAATTCCTCGGGATATTGGGCTGTCCAAAACCCAAACACATTCAACCTACAATGATATAAAACTGAGAAATAAAACAAATCTTCCCATTTGAAAAGATGAAACCAGAGAATGTTTTGTCATTCATATGCTTGATGAACGACTTAAACAATTAACCAATTATCATAACTGTTGTTGATTAACTCACTACTGATCATTTCAGCATTTTCTGTAACTATGTATAGTATACCTCTTGAGGACAGGAGGGTGGATTTGCATAGGAAATCATCTAAAATACATATTATGTCTATAGTTGTTTGGCAGAAAAACACCCATAAATAACCCCTGTGTATACAATAGATAGATGAGTCTGGGATGATAGCAGGGAGCAGTTGTCTGTGTTGTTACAAAACTTCTGATTAAGAAATATGCTTTTCTTTGAAGGTGCCGCAGCAGGAAATGCAACCTGCTGTAATCTGATCTCATTGTGAAAACAACTGTGACACCAGATAAATAAAAACAGAGTGCCAAGCATCTGTTCTCTTTCATGTTTACAAGAAAAATGATGGAAAAGTGGTGTTTCTGCTGAGGAATGATGTACAGGAATTTTCATGTGTGTGTGCAGCCCCGAGATGCTAAAAAACATCCTGACGTGAGTTTGGGTTTCATGGTCCCATGAGTATAAATGTTCTTCAAGAATTCAGAATCCGACAAGACCTCAGAAGCTCAGGTTTTGCTATTTCAGTCTGGAAATGATCCACTGAGAATCACTTGACACCAGCAGGTTCAGCAAAGTGTTTAGATGATTATGAGTGCTCAAATTGTCCATTTTAACAGCTATTTCAACAAGGTGCTGTATATATGATACAAAGTTTCACATCTAAGATTCATTTAGAGACTGATTTTAGATCAGAAGAAATCTGACATTTCTAAAATAGCCAGCATGTTTTCACCCACCCAGATGAGTGCCACATTCACACAATCAGGTTCGGGAAGGATTCATGTTGATGCCTACTAATTATACAACAGGTTGTTCCAACCAAGCATTCTGATTGGTCAGCTGGACACTTAGAACATGATCAAATCAGCATGGCAGCACACCCAGCCGTGCTCAGATGAAAAATGCCTTTCACTAAAAATATTACTCCGCCATTTCCATGGCAACATTGTAACTGGCAAAGCTGGAGCAAAAACCAGTAGCCTACAATATTGATACAAAATGGGTTGTTTTGTTATTAATATTGATTTATATGGCGGTTTATAGTTTTGATGAATGGTTGGAAGAGGATGAGAAGAACACAAAACCAAAAAACAAGAGATATGTTGCATTCTCAAATGAAGAGCTCAATCAATTAGAGAAGTCTAGGAATGAAGTCACATCAGTATGTCCCAGTGAACTTAGGCTGTCAAATGTTTCCAGGACTATCTGAAAAACACTAAGCAAGCTGTGGATTTTGCAACTATTAGAAAAGATGATCTCAACAGGATTCTCCGCAAATTTTATGGTTCAATTAGAAATAACCAGGGTCAGTACTACTCCATTAGTAGCTACGTTGGGTTGAGAGCTGGCATTAACTGCTTTATTAAGTGCATGGTGTATCATGCAAGACAATGAGTTCACTACGTCAAATAATGTCTTTAGTGGACTCATAAAGTTTCTAAGGAGAGCAGGCCATGACAAAACTGAATATCATCCCATGATCACCGAAGATGACCTGATAATATTGAGGAACTCAGAGGCAATGAACCCAAACACACCACGGTCCCTGGTAAACAAAGTGTGGTTTGACATCCAGCTACATTTTGGGAGAGGAAAGCGGGGTCTGAGAAAACTTACACCACAATCTTTCATAATAAAACAAGATTCAACAGGTGGGTTAATCAAAGAACAACATCAAAGAGGCTAAAAGACTTGTAAAGTCTTGCATAATAGCATAATAATAACAAAATAATAATAATAGGTGTTATGAAGAAACATGGTCAAACTGGCCTAACGATTCCTGTTTTATTTCTACCTTAAGGCACCAAATATGTGACACTCACCTTCAACAAGCAAACAAAGAACCACAAAAACCATCATGAAAGGGATCATCAAAGCAGAAGAGGAGCTATGTTTGAAGACCTGAGGAGTGAATTGTGCCCAGTTTCATCATTTGAAATGTACCTATCTAAAATTCCTAAAGAGGCTAAAGCATTTTACCTCCATCCAAAGAAGAGAAAAGTTAGGGGAGGTGTGGTATTCTTTGGAGCCAATGAGTGTCAATTACCTGGATTCCATGCTGACACATATCTCTAAAGAGGCAGGCACAGTGGTGATTTACACAAATCACAGCATCAGGAGCACTACCATCCAGAAACTGGCTGAGGGCAGACTAGAAGTGAGAGAAATCATGTCTGACACAAGTCCGAGAGTTCTTTACACAGCTACTGGGCACCTTCTCTGGATAATAGAAAACAGAGGAGCAATATGCTATGCACCAGCCATGGAAACATCAGGCCTTTGAAGGCGAGCCCCTCAAACAGCTCTACAGCATCACTTGCTAAACGGCAGAACTCCTGCATGGACTTTATTCTACAAATAGCCCCAAATGCATCAGGGTAAGCAGGGTACAACATGTCAGTCAGTGAGCTTTGGAGTTATTTATATGTGTATTTTTTAACTTTGTACAGAGCCAGGCTAGCTGTTTCCCCTTGCTTCCACTATCTATGCTAAGCTAGGCTAACCATGATCTGATTTTCCAAAATAATTACCTTAAAAGCACAATAAAGGTCTAATATTGAACCATTTCCACGTGCTAGAGCTCAACTAATACACCAGCATACCAATATTGGGTCATCTAATTGGAAGATGTGCAAAAAAAAATTGCATAGCAATAAATTGTAGTGTAAAATCATTTTTTGCAGATTTTTTTATACATATGTGACTTTTTTTTCAATCCAAGCACAATATTATTTAGAGTTATTATTCAAAATAACAAATTTATTGAAAGGGGCATTCCACACATAAAAGTCAGTTTACTTGTCATGAGGAGAACTACTCAGTCTGTGACAATAGCTGTAGGATATATGTCTTCTGTGGTGATGATGTCATCAGGGTGAGGTGTGAGGCTTCAAATATTTGACATTGACGTGTTATAAACTGGGGGTATGGAGTTTGAAATATCAGGGCATTTTATATGTAGGGAAGATCTAATGAAAGTCACTGTAGAGTTGCATTATGGGAAATGTAGGGTACAGTGTTTTTGAAGCTTGACTGATACTAAGAACTAACAGTCAGTATATCTCAGCCTCTGTTGTTATGATTTTGACTAGTACTCCTGGAGTAAATGTTCAAAATTTACCATTCTACTACTACTGTCATCTCCGAAAACAAAGTTCAACTGTAAAATATATATATTTTAGATATATCTTTACAAAGCATTTGTTTTGTGTTAATAAATACACATCAATACATTAAAAAAATGAATGTTAGCTGATGTATTTTTATCAGATTTTTATTATTCCAAAGTATGGATATAGGACTGCAAGTACCAGGATCTACATGAGATCTGCAGAAATGTTCATTCATCATAAAGGTCCTGTGTAGAACAGACTACAGAGAACCTGTCTGGTTCCAGCCTGCAGGCTTCTTTAGTCCTCTTTTTTCAGTGTGCAGAACCTATATCCTGGATGAAAATGCTGTATATACAGAATGCCAAAATATAGCAGCCCTCTCCACCCATATGTTTTCATGCTTGTTCATCCCTGAAATTACACACAATTTATCAATGTGGATAGGAGTGAGCAGAGATGGAGGGAAGCCAGCCCACATACAGCTGTGATACCAGCAGCCAGAGCCTTAGAACTGTGGTCGAGACAAAGACGCTTTCAGTCAGATTCAGTCAGATGCTTGCAGTCATTAAATAACATCATTCAGACACATCAGTGGTTCTGCAAGTGGAAAGCGGAAAACAATGCCAAGTATAGGATTCTGAGGTCAGAGGTGGAAAAGTGTGAAGGTAAAATACTCATACTAAGAATGTATGCAAAAATATGGGATACATTCATCAGTGCATTAATGATCACTGAAATGTAAATGGTTAGTTCATCCAAATTTTAAGAAAAATGCATTCTCACATACATCTAGTGGTATCTAGCAATGCACCTAGTTATGTTTTTATGTCCAGGTTTTGAGATTTCTGTCTCTTCCTGCAGACCAATGAATCTCTTTCCAGAAACAATGTCAGTGCACTTCTAGATAGTCCACAGACCTCACTGTGAACCTGTGCTTGATTGGGGAAAAAAAGTTGGCAGTACTCTGAACCACCAGCTGCACCGCATGTGACTTTCATCTGAGATACTGTATATCCACATGTGATTACTCTACATCCCATGTGCATCCATTTCTGCATGATAAATTAAATTCATAAATAAAGTCATGAAGGGTATATAACAAGTAATTATTTCTGAAATTATAAAATGGTGAATTTGCTTCACTATTTGAACTTTAATGTACAACAATTGGAGAAGAAGCTTTTTATGTTTAATATATGCTCTATATGCTTATATATTTTTGCCCAGTCTTCAACCAAACCTACTGTGAAAGATTGCCGCTAAAGGCCATAATGTTTATGGAGGGAAGGAGACATTGCTGTTGAATGCTGTTCCAAAAGTCATTTTTCAGTGCTGTAAGCACCACAGATGATATCCAATTCATAACTACTGTACTGAGGTGGACGCAGAAATTTCAAATCCTTTAAATAGAACCAAAACTATTTGCATCACTACATAAAAGTGAGGGAAAACATTTTTAGGTGAATTTGGGTAAACTGATCCTTTAATCAATGCTAGAATTTGTTTGACAGGTTAGTGTTGGTAAATAATATTAGTGTGCCAACATATCTGAAAGGGCCTTGTCAAAATACTGTTGACTGCCAAGGAGCAGCAGCAGTGTGTGTGTGTGCATGTGTGTGTGTTTGTGTGTAGCAGTGATGCATTCAGCATTCAGGTCCGAGTCTCATCTAGCATTCATTAGGATGAGCAGACACACACACACGCACGCACACACACACACACACACACACACACACACACACACACACACACACACACACCCACACACACACACATACACATGCTCATACATTCACAGTGCTGGCATTCAGCTGATGCACTTATTTGGTGGACAGACAACAGGCAGAACACACTCCCTCCATCTCTTCTCTAGCTGTATCTTGTTTTCCGTGACTCCACCTCTTCTCCATCCTCCCTCGCCCTCACTCCTCTTCTCTCCATCTGTTGCACTCCTTTGCTCTCTCTACCTCACTCCGCCTCTATTCTCCATGCAGACTAATTATGGCTATGTCAAATCCAGGTGAATTGACAGCCAATTATCACTGTGTCACAGAAAGTCATGAACTCTTCCTTTTCTTCTCCTTCCTCTGACTTATTTCTCAAAGCATTTGGGTTTTTGCATTTTTTGCACTTTTTTGGAGCATGAGCAGGACAGTCTGCTATTCTTGCTTTAGAAAAACACTGTACAGAGTAGGCTACTCTGAGAAACACATGGACTGCCACACAGACAACACAACAGCAGAGGTTGAATCTGATTGAGCCCAGAGTAGAATACTGAAACGCTTGTGCAGCAACTAGACTACACCTATATTTTTCCAGACAGCAATTCACATACTGTATACACAAGTAGGCCTACTGCATTTTGCAGCCATATATAATGTTTCTTATAGGCAATGAAATGTCTCCTTGACATGAAGTATTATTGATTTTGCAAATACTGTAGAGAATGAAATACAGAATAGACTAATTGTATTATTTTCTCAAAGCGTCACACATGCATTAAAGCTTTAATAATCAAGACTAAAATTATTAAGTTATTAAAGTGATTTGTTTGTCATATTACCAGTTCACAGAGAAGACGTTATGTAGATTTAAAAAATCCTTGATAATTGCAGCCTGCCGTGGTAACACTGGCCGCGGAGACTGAGCAGAAAGATGAGAATTCTGTCTTACAGCAGGCAAAAGTAATACGACACAAATAATGCAAAGAAATGAAGTAAGTGACGCTTTGCACAGCTCTGATCCAGAAATAATATTTCATATTGAAAAAAGAACAGGTAAAAATGTACGATGAACAGCACAAGTGTGCCGTAATTTCTTGCACGGAGCGATGTTCGCACCAAATTACATTTAAACATGATAAATCAATGAAAGCTTTAGTCATCACAAAGTCAAAGAGTAGGAAAATTGTGATGGTACCTTAGTCGATATGACTATCATTAAATCGGTAAATGTAATTCAAGAAAGAGAACACATTTCAATCAAATGTAGGCTGCACTTTTACAAGTGTTTCAGCGTTTTCTTCATCTGTGAGAAAGCCGTTATAGACAGAAAGTCTCCTGTAAAAGTTGGCATTTCTTAATGAAAAATATATCCTCTTCTTAGAGAATTACTGCAAATGCCAAACCATTTAATTCAGACGAGCTATTATCTCATTCCCCATGAGACAGGCTATGTAATCTTGTCGTCAAAACAGTTATATTTAATGCATTTATTGATTTTGAATAGATTTGGGTGTCATGTTATGTCAGTGTGGGATGTAATATCAATGCAAGAGTGTTGACGGATTTGTGTGAATATATAATTCAGTTTTGTATGCAGCGTGTCCAGTATGCAGGACGCTCCTCTGACTGCACAGATGTCACCACACAGCTTTCCATTTATGACACTTTACGCAGAAAACCAGTTAGAAAAATGATTTTATTACTCACCATTTTCTAGTATTTCCTGGACGTTTGCATTTCGGAAAAGATGTTGAAGACAAGAAGAGCAGGCAGATCCCCAGATTAGACACAGTTTAGAAAAGAGTCTCCCAATTCCTCCAGTCCCGCAACACTTGCTCTAATCCCCCGAGATGAAATGGAAAAAGGGTCCGTAAAAGCACCGTTAGGAGTGTCAGGTAAATCCTCCGCTCAGCTGCTGGGGCTGTGCAGTTTTTTCTCTCTCAGTGTCTGTTAGTGTTCCCGGTAAACCAGCGGTATCCGTCTGCCTCCCTGTCTGTGCGCGGTGGCTCCTCTCTGACAGAGCAGCGTCCCCAGCACTTGTCCGTACACACTCGGGAGCTGTCGGCCATGTTCGGGTTTTTCCGCAAACCGCTGAACAAGCCTAGTGTAGGCTGACAATGACGTCCAGGCTTTTACTTGACCAACTTCTCTTCATGTTCGTGTTTTTAAATCATCAAAAAAGAGCATTTTATTGCGAGAAAATAGTGCAAATATTTATTTTCACGTGTTTCATAGGACTTCACGTGTTCACTTCTATGACCATGGTTCCATGAGAAGAAGTCAAACCGTTCCCTAACCCTGCCTCAACTGACGTGCCCTTGAGCAATAGCCTATGTTAAATGAACCTTCACTGCACCAGAGATCCTCAGTAATTAGCAGACTGTGGTTATGGAAGTGCAGAAGTGCCATCTATAAAAATAAAATGTTTCTCACCATTTTTAATAAAAACTTAATTTAAAAAAAAAAGTTACACACAACAGCAGTTACCAGCCTCCGGGTCAGAACCCCCAAGAGGTGCAGGATAAATCTGAGCAGTGTGAGATGATTAAGACAAAACAAAACAGAAAAACATGATTTACAGTTCAAAAAATCCTCTATCATATTGTCCCTTTATGCAGCCCCTCAGTTCAGCCTCTGTCTGAGACAGGCCGTTTTAGCTCCTGTCTCTTTAAGGTTCCCCTCCGATGAGTCCACTATGTTCTGGGGTATGGCAAGTATGGCAGTTGCCATACCTTGAAATCTTTTTTTTTAAATAAAAATAAAAATAAGAAACTAATTTCACTTGTATTACCTTAAAATTGAACATTTGTGCTCAACAAATCTACCCTGGATTAATAACGATAGATGGATTTTTCACAAAATGCAAAGATGTATCTACCATAGACTGTATAAAAATAATGGATGTAGCCATCGGTTTATGGACCCCCGTTTTGAAGCCTTGAGTTTGGAATTTTGACCGTCGCCATCTTGGTTTTTTGGAGCCAGAAGTGATGAGAAGTGACCATATTTGGACGAGGGTGTGGAGCTTGGGAGGAGATCCCAGGCTCCAACTACAGCACTGCATGCCATGGTAGTGACTTGTCAATCACAAGGTAGCTCGGCCTAAAGCACACCCTGCTTTATTTATTTTACTCTAAATGGGACCATAATTTATAAATCTTTATATAATATAATCTATAATCTTTTTGGAGCCAGTGGAGTCGCCCCCTGCTGGCGACTAGATAGAATGCAGCTACAGCTGCAGCCACTGCCAGCCAAACAACAGCAACAGCAGTGGGGTCAGGGACATATCAGGGCTTAAAACCGACTCACCAACCTCACACACTGAGAGAGAGAGAGAGAGCAGTTGGGAGGAATGGAGCTATGTTTCACTCAGTTTTACAAGTGTCGCTACTAATGGTGAGTAAATCCTACAGTTGTCATGCAGGCGTGCTGTATTTTTGTAGTTGGCTAACTTGTACTGGCAAGCATTGTTGTGATGATGAGGAGCAGTGTTAAATCATGGATGATTGCTCTGTGTAGCCTATGTTGGTGTGTGATAGATGGATTTGTATTGTTATGTTGAGAGAGAGAGAGAGAGAGAGAGAGAGAGAGAGAGGTGGGGGGGGCTTAGGAAGGTGGAGCCATTAGGTTGCACATCAAGCTAAATCAGCTGGGGAGAGATAGAGAGAATCTTCATCTTACTGTTATTGTGTAACTCTAAATATTTGGACAAACTGTATTTTGATGCTTTTGCAACATTGTTCTTGAAGCTTTAATGCCAATAAAACCCTTTGAATTGAATTGGATTTAGAGAGAGCGATAACAGAGATATGTCTTGCTGCTGCATTTCTGAGTTTTGCTCATTACTGACTAATGATTTCAAATTATGATAAAAGAAAAACAAAACTGCATTCATGGTAACTGCAAAAACAATTAATTTAGACCCAGTATCTAATTGAGACTGGCCTTTATTTATCAAAACGTGTAGATATACCTGGCCAGTTAAAGGGACTCGGCTTTTAAATAAAGTTTTAGTTAAGTGCATATTTTTCAAATCCCATCATCACTGAGTATGATGGAATTATGACATGTCACATTGCTATACCTTGGCTTTTGCTGAAACAACACCCCTGCTCCTCATGCCTAACTCTAACCAACCCAACCAGCGAAGGCAACAAGTACAAGCCAATCAGAGGCAGAATAGGGCATGTCTTGCCAAGAAAAATAGCGGGATCCATAATAACGCATTTAGGAAGCATTGAGAGCAGGGCTTACAGGGGGCTTGTTCACCTCAAGTTTTGGAACTTTTGGAACCATGTTTAACATAGACATCCAACCTTATAACTGTATAAAAATAACACAAAAAATCACAAAAAACATGATATGGCCCCTTTAAATAATTTCTTTTTTAAACTTGAATCTTTGTTTTTTCTTGAATTAATTGAATGTTACCTCTAAACATTAGGCTACTCTAGGAAATAGTCACAGCCCACAGACATGTAAAACCTGTGACAAGGTCACTAGTAGATATTGCTGTGTTTAAAGGAATGACAAGTCAATAAGGTTGGGAACCACAGACATAAAAAAGAGGGAAGAAAGCTTGTCAGAATTAAGTATTTATTATCTAAAGACTTAAATATTGAAAATTTTGAAAAAGTGAAATAATATAATAATTGGAAAGTCATATTAGATGCAATCTCTCCAACATGTGCTTGCTCACTTCTCCACATTAGTAATTTCATGGTGCTACAGATATACTCTGCTCTGCTTGTGTGGACAATCTCTGCCCACTTTCCATTAGACCTGCTCGGACTATTCCATCCCAACCATGGCTATCACTATGTTCTACACAAGCTGTGAACCAGGGACCCATTTCACAAAAGTGTAAGCACTGCTTACACACAGATCGCAAATGTTACTAGTTCCCCGTTTGACAAATGATCGTTACCCCCAAAGGGCAGATACATTTATGAGTCATATAGTCCTCTTGCATGCTCATTCATGGGTTGCAAGTATGGTGTTTCTTTTGATTAGTCAAAATTAACGTGAGGAAATTATCTCATGTTCTAAGTTGCAGCTGGCATGTTGCAAATTTGGTGAAACAGGCCGCAGTCTCAGAGCCACTAAGAGAAAATGGCCTAAATCTAGACATCCTACCGACATCAGTGGGTATCAGACTATTCATCATTCTTTGCCTCTATCTCAACTGCTGCAAAAACTGCCTGTTACCAGACGAGATCAGCTCTGCTACAGACACTAGGAAATTATTTTCCACCTTCAAGAGGCTCCTCTATCCCGTCTCCTACACCAGTTAACTCGCTCTCATCTGATGACTTTGCATCCTAACAAGGTAATGGCCATCAGTGGCCAATTCACTGAACCACCTAACCACATCGCATCTCCTCTGACTCTTACTGCATCTACCTATTGGAGCACCACCAATCCTCCTGTTTACCCTATCCGAACTAGTCATCTCTGGTACAGCACTAACAGGAGGATCATTCAAAGTGGCATGACACGGAGAAGAGTCCAAGTATCACTTTCTTTCCACTGGGACACCACAAGGATCTGTGCTCAATCCCCTTCTCTTGTCACACCATCTCCCTTGGTTAGATTATCCACTGACATGGTTTTTCTTACCACTGCTACGCTGATGATACTTTATCTCTATCTCTAAATGGATGATGGAATGCCACCTAAAACTCAATGTTCCTCATACAAGAACATTTTTGTATTTTTATCCTAAAACTCTGACTTTTCTCTGTAAGGTTTGCTCATATGAGTGTTCCAAGTCAGATTCAACAAACTCTCTTAACTGCCTGAACTTGTCGTAAATTGTTCATGTCCGCCTGATGAATGCCACCTGTTCATGAGGAGGTGCGCGTTCGTGAGATGTGATAGCATAATCCATGCCCCTAAAATTGCCATGTAAGGCTTCATGTTCCACTCCGTTTGTGGGTGAGTTTCATTCACAAAAAGTTCCCAAAGAGTAAAAACACTGCGCAACTTCAAGTGCACTAGCTCCGGCTCCTTCCCCACCAGGGAAGTGAAGTTCAACATCCCTAGAACCAGTTCACGATGCCTGGGATAAGCATGTCCAGGTCCCCGCCCCTGCTGATCCCAGTTCACGATGCCTGGGATCAGCATGTCCAGGTCCCCGCCCCTGCCTGCTTCCCGTTTGGCAATGCACCCGACCCCAGTCTTTATCCCTGCAGGTGGTGGGCCCACAGGGAAGTGACTCCATGTAGTTATGTATGTAGTTATGTATGTATATGTATCTATATATCCATACGTACATATACATATCCAACTGTCATTCCCAGACTTAGACATGAATGTGATAAGCAAGCAGTGGATCCACTTTTTATTCACATAATGTTTCATAATATTGTATAATGGTTACTTTAGATATTGGAAGCCAAGTAAACTGCATACTGTATGCATATTTCTCTGGTGTGGTTTATTTTGTGTTGGTTGTATTCTGTGCTCTTGGGGAAAATAATGGAATTGCCATGGGGAGAATGGAAATGAACAGAAAACATGTTGGCTGATCATACTCACAGTTTGAGATCCATATTCAGCGATAGGGACAGTATGGCTTTCTAGCATAACATTAGCTTTTGCTGCACAGCTGCCTGGGGCTACAGAGCTATTCATTACCAAGTTGAAACTGAGGTTGTCCTGTTTGTTGGAATAGTAAAGCAGTGTTTGAAGCATAACGGCTGAATGTGAATCCAATGCTAATTTTTGGTGTGTTGAGGTCTGAAGGTTGCTGTAAAGTGTGACCAAAGATGTAGATAAGAAAGGTCTTAAATTTTAAATGCTACTAAATCCAAACTATGTATGTAAACTATGTTTTATGTTCAGTTTGTCACATGGATACTAGCAAGTTTCAGTAACACAGGGTTCTTAAAAGGATTTAAAAGCAGAGGCATAGACAGGCAAAAAGAGTTAGACACAGCTACTACGGCTGGGAGGGAACAATAGATGATCTGGCAAAAGCTATGGCTAAAAGGCTGGTGATGCAGAAAGGCAGGAACACTCTGGGGACTACTGCTGGACAGGGAGGGAATAGCAGGAAAAAGGAATCTTTGTTGCAGGTCATTCCCTATATATCTCTCTCTCCCCTCATTTGTTGTCAACTCCCCAATAAAAGCATAACATATTTAGAGCTGAAACTGTTAGCCCATCCGCAATATTTTTGTTATTCACTTCAGTCATATATCAAGTAAAAAAGCCAAACACTCTAAAGTAATAGAGTTCACATTATTTTGTCAACTTTGTGATAGACAGTGACAATTGCGATATGGAAAAACCATTTGGAAATTGATTTAAAAATACAAGTGCAACCTCAACTAAGGAGCTCTGGCTGAAAAAAGGATGGGTAAACCTTACTTATAACTTAGCTATTCTATCCCTGTGTATCCCAGACACATTGAAATCAATCACCTTCTTAATGGCTGTTCATATCCCCATTCCTGACCGACAGGTGTCTCTTTACTATTCACTTATTCATTCCCTACCCGTAACCAAGCGGTTATTGTTGTCACCATGATGATTAGAATCCCCTACCTTCAAGCAAGTAGTTACTTTGACCCAAACCATAATCTTTCCCTAAACCTAGAGCAGACAGCATCAAGAAACATTAATAATTTAAGTACAGTATAGTATTGGTGCCTGTATTAAAGATCTGCCAATCATTTTTAGTTATAGCAGGTTAAAATCTTGTGATTTTGAATTTTGCTTTTGTAGAAAAAATGCCTTTAAAACATTTACCAGAACAATTGTTCATCTAAATACAGCTATAATTTAGACCTAAATTTTGAATTTGAAGAATTTACTGATTGTTTTTGACTCTCCATCCTCTCACTCCTGGACTGTTCATGAATGGGAAGCATTAATTAAGTAAAATAATGCCAAATGCTAAGTGAAAAAGCTTGTATTAGATGTCAACAGTATATAAAGAAAACGTTTCAGTCATACTGTGATGGGTCATCAGGCCCTCATACAGGTACAGCTGCGCCTCCTTACCAATCAGCCAAATGAACTCTCCAAAAGCTGAGCAGAGGGAGCACTGCAGGGTGAGTATGCTACTTCCTCAGTGCAGAGGGGATTCTTTAACTAACTGGCTGTTCTTTCCTCTCTGCTTGCTGTTAGTGGGAAACCCTGGGACACAACGTTTGGACAGAGCTGATACAGAAGCTGGGAAACACCAGAGGACTGAATTATAATAAGCTCTGTGATCTGGTATTTGCTTCTCACCTCTCACTCAGGAAATTGTGTCAATCCAGAACTAAATAAGTGAATTTAAATGGCAAAACTGTGAGGGAGAGCACTTGTTTTACGAGTTATAATGTATAAAGCTTCTTGACCTATGGCAGTTAAATCAGGCCAGGTAAAAAATACTGTGTTTTGCTGACAGATAAGTGTAGGCCATGTGGACTTTCAGTTGGTGCCATGTTGACAGCTGCTAGTTGTACTTCAGGTGTGATAGAGGTTGTGAATAATCCCTTGACTGGTATATTTCTTTCTTCCTCCAGCAAAGTTCATAAGGAAGACCTCTCCGGTGGACCATTGACCACTTGCCTTTTGGAAAAAACGATACAGAACATCTGGACCAAAATCCATTTATCAACTAAATTTACAACAGCAAACTGGATAGATTATTGTAATTTATCTGGTAACTTTTTCTTTTTTCACCAAAATATCTGATCTTGCAGTACAATTTTCACTCATCTTTCGCTGACCTTAATATCAATATGCCTAGTAAACCTAGCCTCACTCAGGATGGGTCTCTGGTGCCAGACTCCTACATCTTGTATCTGCATCTCCTCCCTCCAAGGTGTGTGTGTGTGTGTGTGTGTGTGTGTGTGTGTGTGTGTGTGTGTGTGTGTGTGGCACAACAACTGCCTCAATCCTCCTGTTTCTGCTCAGTCTGCCTCTCTATCCACTTCTCACTTCCCTTAGCTTTGCGAGACCTTTGCTTTTCTGAAGAACTTCCCAGACCTACCATTCTCCACCTGTCCACTAGATGCCCTCAGTGTATATAACCAGCTCACCAGCCCTTTTCCCTTTGCCAGATCATCAATGTCGCCACATGCTTTTACATCCCAGCCACCAGGGGCCTGTACCACAAAGAGAGATTAGTCAGCTAGCTATCTTTGAGCTTAAAGGCATACGAAGCAGGATTTGTTGGTTGCTGTTTGGGGAGAGAGGGAAAGAGAGATGGTAGCAAGAACAAAGCAGTGAAGCAGATAAATAAAACGTTATTTTCTGATTGTTTCACAGAGGTTACATTCTAAAGCACAAATAAACACACCCACACCTTTACACACCCCTGTGGGAAGGTGGCACATTGCCAGATTTTTTTGTGAATGCAGCCAAAGGTTGCAGCTTCATCCTCTCCGCTGTGGCCTCTCTACTGTGTGTGTGTGTGTGTGTGTGTGTGTGTAGCTCAGCCCTGGAGGAGAAAGACAGAGACAGTGATGTAACCTGGTCGCTACGTTTTTATACAGGCTCGAACTCACATCCACGCTGTTATTGGCTGGAGGCTACACACCCACTGTCCAAAGGCTAACGCCCAGAAGCATCCCATACGCAGCAAAATGGCAAGAAAATATGAAAATACAGGCAGAGGGCAGAGTCTCTCCAGACACATACACCCCCACACACTTCTAATGGGTCATAAGTGATGATTGACAGGGATTATTTCTGTATGAGTCTATACATTGTTTTTTTTAGGAAAATTCTGCATAGTATACCTTTAATTCAGGATTCCTGGTATCACTAAGATGGCTCACTTTTAACCTGGGTAGATCACCATGGTAACCTATGCTGAAAGACTAACTTCTATGGAGCAGGTTCACTTCAGAGGATCGGTTCAAAACTTGCCAACAGCCCAACTGACCAGTCAGATCCCTGGATACATTGAGTCATCATTCCTACAGGATCCTGACAAGGACAAGAGTCCTGAGTTTACACTAACAAACAATAAAGAGCAAGCAAGTAATAAAGAGCAATAGATACTTTTATAGGCCAGTAGGATCACTTTGCTGTTCCAGACTTTCACGCGGTTTGAAACAGACCTTCATAATGATGATGGTGCCTGCATTTTAATTGTGCAAAGTTCCTCTAATTCCTAAAGGGACTGGTGACAGTGTTGTTGCTTTTACACCCATATTCCATCACAGCAGCTTAGACAACAAAAAAAACTCAAGCCTTGTTTTTTATTAGAAAAATAATCCACACAGTTAATTAGCTCATCAGAAAGTGAGAAATTCATGATTATTAATTACTTCCTATGATTTAAAAATTCAGACTTGATGAGTTATAAGTCATATTGGTTGTTAATGAGTATTTTCTAACTCATCCTTACTTGGAAAACAAGTGCTCTCACTCACAGTTTGTGACTCAGTGTGTAAAACACTTTGCATCCTAACAAGGCATTTGAAAACTTTACAGCTCAAGGTCCATGGGGACCACCTCACTAGTGTGTGTGGTCCCTCTATACTGGAAGCAGGATTTGGTGACGCTATTTGTGGTGATCAAATACCATGAGATGATAGAAATTTTACTGTGTTAGCTATCCCTTTAATATCTCTTATTGCGTTGTTGGTAATGTTGCAAATCAATGTTTACAGGATTTTTGCAATGCCAGCCCTGCCTGTATCAACTAGTTCTTCCTAACAGTTGCTCTTTGTGTCAGCCAGTGTTTGGCTTCCTCAGTGGCTGCACCTTGAGCTGAGGATGTCCCTGCTCCTTCCAGCCAGGGTTATTGTTGCCTTTTTAAAATTGTGTTACTTTTGTTTGCTTGGTCCACTCTCCAACACCCTCTCACCACAACCAACCTGACTTACATTACACATTATTATACAGACTGCTGTTTCTCATGCTGCAGACAGGAGTACTAATAATACTTTGGCATTGTGTGTATTTCTACTAAACATTTAATTCAGAGAAAATATTTATATAGATATATAATAGTATAAAATATATGATAAAATATATCACCTTCATTTATACAAATCATTTGCACAGAAATATTGCCTTGTTTGTATTGTTTAATGGAATATACTTTGGGATTCTAGTTTGTGAATTCATCATATCTGTCTATTTCAGCTTGCTCATTATCCACAGGTAGCTGCTCCTGAAACAGTCAGCAGCCCTTTTATAAGTAGCCTCTTGTATTTGTTCTTGCATGTTCCAGATGACTATGGAATTACTGTTATGGTAAATGAGAAGTAGAGGATTTATTTAATATCTGAGTCATTAATATGTCTAGTTATTGTATTGTATTGACAGCCACTCTTTCCTTTGCTTATTGTGCCCTTTTTGCTTGACTTGTAAATCCCAATCTGTTCTGCTCATGCTGAATGAAGCACAACACAGTAATCAGCTACTTAATTTAAATAACCTACATGTGAGTCGTCACAAAGTATCATATAGAAATTATAGTAATAATAATATAGAGAAATATAATATAGAGCACTTTCAGGGTACTCAAAGACACTTTACACTTTATAAGTTAAAAGGATCATAAAAACAACACACTTAAAGCACAAGGTAACACAACATTAATCACACATTAAAAGCAGTTCTGAAAAGGTACGTTTTGATTAGTGACTTGAACATGGACAGATCAGTGCAGTCTCAGATGTGTTTAGGGAGCAAGTTCCAGAGGGAGGGGGCAGCTATGGAGAAGGCTCTGTCGCCCGAGGTCCAGTGCTTGGTCCTGGATGGTGGAGACAGGAAGTTGGCATCAGAGGAGCAGAGGCTGCGATAAGGAGTGTGGCGGTGGAGCAGGTCGGTGAGGTAGAAGGGGGCCTGATTATGGAGGGCTTTGTGAGTGAGGAGAAGGACTTTGAACTGGATCTTTTGTGGGACAGGGAGCCAGTGGAAGTGGTCACAGGAGGGGGAGTGGGTGAGCAGGCGAGCAGCACAGTTCAGGATGTAATGGAGTTTGTTTAGGACTTTGGATGATGTGCCATAAAGATTACTGTTACAGTAGTCAATTCTGGATGTTATGAAAGCATGGATCAGAGTTTCAGCAGCAGAGAAGGAGTGATGGGTGGAAACAAGCTATGTTTTTAGCTAGAAAAAAGCAGTTCTGGTGATTTGATTGACGTGATGTTCAAAACAGAGGTTGCTGTCAAAAATGATTCCAAGGTTGCAGATGTGTGGGTAGGGAGACAGAGTGATGTTGATGGTGAGGCATAAGTTGTGAGTGGTTTTGGTGAGGGATTTTGGACAGATGATGATCATGTCAGATTTATCACAGTTTAGTTGGTTTGCATCCATGATTTAATTTCAGTAAGGCAGTTGGTTAGAGTGGAGTGAGTTGCAGTGGTGATGGATTTAGTGAAGATGTAGAGTTGGACGTCATTGGTGTAGCAGTGGAAATGGAGACCATGATGACAGATGATGTTACCAAAGGGGAGCATGTAGAGGATGAACAGGAGAGGACCAAGCACTGAACCGTGGGGGACACCTTGGGACAGAAGAGCAGTGGAGGAGGTGCAGTTGTTGATGCTGATGAACTGTTGTCTGTTTGTAAGATATGTATGACCTTAGCCAGGAGAGGGCAGTACTGGTGATGTTGAGGGAGGATTCAAGGCAGGAGAGAAGAATGGTGTGGTTGATGGTGTCGAAAGCTGCAGTGAGGTCGAGGAGGATGAGAATGCAGAGGAGACCAAAGTCTGAGGAGAGTAGGAGGTCATTGGTGACTTTGAGAAGGGCTGTTTCAGTGCTGTGCTGTGAGCAGAAACCAAATTGAAACTCTTCGAACATGCCGTTGGAGATGAGGTGGGCTTTGAGTTGGGAAGCGACAACACGTTCCACTATTTTTGACAGAAAGGGGAGATTTGAGATGGGCTGGAAATTGCTCAAAATATCAGGGCTGAGTCCAGGTTTATTGAAGAGGGGCATGACAGCAGCCAGTTTGAGTGTTTGGGGGAGTGAACCAGAGCTTAAAATTAATGATTTCTGATGAGTGAGGAGATAGCTGGGAGACAGTCCCTTGACAAGAGTGAATAGGATAGGATCCAGAGCACTAGTGGAGCTTCTCATTCCTACCATAATGTTGGAAAGCTCCATTGGGGACACAGGGGAGAACAGGGGCTGAGTGGTAAAGGGGGAAGAGTCAGTTGGGGAGATGGAGAGGTGGAGAGGGCAGGGGAGGTGTTCAGGTAGCTGTAAATGGTGTCAATTTTTGTTTGGAAAAATGAAAGAGTTGCATTTATTAACTGTGAAGGATTTGGAGGTGTTGTCACTGGGTTTGCGAAGTTTGTTTATTGTGGAAAAGAGAACCTTGGGGTTGGTGTGAGTATGAGGTGGACCGGGCTGTGGTGAGAGCATCCTTGTATTGTTGAAGGTAGTCTGTGTAGGCTTGGAGATGCACGTTTAAACCAGTTTTATTATTAATGTTATCTAAAACTGAGTGACATACTATGAATCATTATTGTAGTGTTGCATAAATGATTATACTATTGTGTTAAGGCTTGTGATATTCTATATTGTTGTTTGTTTACAATTGTTGGTTTTGCCATGAAAGCAAAACCAACAATGTTTTAGTCTGTCACTCAGTACATTCTGACTTCCTTTACTTACCATGTCTGTGGCTCTCAGCTCCAAGCCCATTGGTTTCTACTGAAGACATAAATCTTATAAATGGCTCAGAAATATATAGTTTAATTTTTTAAAAGCTTCATTAATTTCCTTAAACAGCTGGCCTGTAGACTTTAGCAATTGTTACTCAAAAATAGTAGCGCATTTTTTGGGGACTATTTTCAGCTGTGGATTAATCCACATTTAGTGAGTACTTCCGGCAGCAGGACCACCCAGCAACAGAGGGAGCATGCACATTAGTGGTACTGCATTTGAAGACATTCCCTATTCACTCTTTTGTTTTTCACTGTGGACCTACTCAGAACTAACAAACGTAGAAAGTAGGCTCAATACCATCAAACACATATGCTCCTTTTTCTATTAAGCTGATACAGAGATGCTCCGTTAATGTGATGTTTAATAGTGCACAACACCAGAGATCAGTCATGATATAGATAAGTAGTGGAACAGGAAGGCAGCCAAGAGAAAGATAGCTAGCTCCAGTGGATATACAAGACTCCTAAAAAAGAAAAATACCTCTACCTCTCTCAACCCCTGTTTGGGAATATTTTGGGTCCAGATCTGATGATACAAGCGGGCCATTCGACATGGATGAAGCTGTGTGTTTATGTTTGTTCAGAAGCCATTGTTCTGCTATGATTGTATTGTTTTGTTTGTGCTACATACCATGTAATTTATGGTCCTGAGTCAATCAATCCAGTTTGGGTTTCAGAAATAGAAGTGGTTGGACACAGCACCCTTGATCCTACATCTGAAATGTGTGTGTTTGCGAGGGTTCAGAAAGTATTTGACCCTCTAACAAACAGTTCTGACAGTTCTGATTACTCGCCCAAACCTCCATTTGCACCTCTCACCTATTACCTGATGCACATGTTGCAATGTTGGGTTTTTTGGCTTTTTTTTAAACAAATATTATTAGATACCTTATACCCCACTGAAATTTTGGGAAGGTATTAAAGGTCCAGTGTGTAATCTGTAATTAGTGGCATCTAGCAGTGAGGTTGCAGATTGCAACGAAATGAATACACCTTTGCTCACCCTCCCCTTCCAAGCATGTAGAAGAACCTGTGGTGGCTGCGATACTCGCAAAAAACATGAAAAGCCCTCTCTAGTTTGATTTGTCTGTTTTGGGCTACTGTAGAAACATGGCGGTGCAACATGGTGGCCTCCATGGAAGGGGACCTGCTCTCTATGTAGATATAAAGGGCTCATTTTAAGGTAACTAAAACACAATGATTATTATTTTCATGGGATTATACACTAATTAAAACATACTTATGAATATTATATTCCATTTCTGCCAAGTCCATTCCGCTAGATGCCACTAAATTCTACACACTGGACCTTTAAGGTATGAAAAAATACATATGGCCCAAGCCTCAAAGAAAATATTACTCGTCTGCAATAAAGCACAGTAAATGAGAAACCTAAAAACTTCCCCAACAAATTACGTGATAGCATTCCAAGTAGCCTTTATGTTCCTGTAATTGTTTTCCACTGTTGGTAAAGACAAAACTTCCAGGTGCACCACAAAAAATTGTATCTTTGTCAGTTTTTGTAAAACTTGTTCAACTAAGCCCTACCTTTTTTTGACATCATGGTTCAATCCTGCACTGCTTGTTAACCCACAATACCCTGAGAAGTTATTCACTTGAATCCCATGATATGGCCTAACCTATATATCTTACCTGCATCTTACTTTCAATGAAGACTTTTCAATTTGACAGACAGCTTGCAAAATTTCCATATGATGCAGTTGTAGATGGTGGTATGCACTGACCTCCACTGCGGCCCCCCGAGTTTCTGCTTCAACTGAAAAAACTACAGTCATCCCTTTTTTAAATGATGCACAATGAGAAGGGACTTCATTTTGGTAGCTGCTTTCTGAGTCTTCCCCACACCTCATGGATTTTGCTCTCTCTGCAGTCAGCAGATATAAAAGCACACAGTCTACGTCCATGAGAGCATTTTTTTAAAACCACGAAGCACACCAAATCAAAAGAGAGAGAGAGAGAAACAGATTGACAGATTAGACTATTCAATTCATGCTATAGGTAGTAAGTCTTTTGTGAAGCAGCAGGAGAAGCTACACGTGTCTGATTAAAACATAACCTGTGGATCAAGCTAAATAGCTTTTTGTTGTACACCTTTGGCCCCTCTGAGGATTGCTACCTTATGATGGAGGTTTGTGTATCCCTGTGACTGTAGGATACCAATGCCCCTTGGCAGGGTCTTCCAAGGTAGACTGGTCCCAGGAAAGGGACCAGAGTAATTCAAGAACCCTTATGGATCAGCCAATAATGGACAGAGAAAGAATGAAGAAACAGGTCCATTTGTGGTATAATTTCTAAAGACCTGTGATGTGCTGAAGGGAACAAAATTGCAATGCAGAATGATTATAATGTGATATTGCATGTTGAGCCTTAAGTATGGTTGAAATACTGTTATAAGACACTGGATTCATTATATCTCATGTATACCTCACAAGATGTGTGATTAAGTGTTAAGGCACATATTATGTTGATGACAATCTCACTCATTGCACTTGATGAAATTTAAAGTGTGTGTGTATTAAACTTTAATAATTTTAAAAATATCCTTAAGAGAAGGTTTGGAAATAAGGGTGTAAAACAGGCAGTAATAACTTTTAAAAAATAAGACCAAAGGGAATTGTGAAGATATCGGTGTAAAATTAACAAAGAACAGTCTTAAAAGAAATTGGACATGCCTGGGCAAAACCTGGTCTGCTGAAACCTGTATCAGGAAAATTGACCTAACAACAAGATATGAAAATAATTTCTAATAGTGTAATTGGCCAGAAATAAGGGGTTGGCTATAGGTGTGACCTTTGCAGGCCCAAGATTATAAAAGACAGGACAGAAACCATAGCAGACCAGAGTCATCTCAGATGCACATTGTGTGTTGTGATATGCTCTTCTTTTCTTGCCTGGCAATAAAAGAACACTTTTTGCTGCTCTGAACTCTGATTCCTGAGGATTTTTTGGACACCAAAGAGAAGTTTTTCCTGATCTGGTTTTTGGGATATATTAAACTTCTTCAAATTGAGATCCAAAGAATCTGACCCAACACATTCTTAAATGATCACATAGACGATGACTGAGGAATTGCGACCTGCCTGATGTGAAGTGGTGCTTTGTTTTTGGACTCTTGTAGTAGTAATGGACTATACAAAACAAACACCATAATTGAGCATAATGTAGTTCATAAGAGCACCTTAGGATCAAAGATTGATAATCAACCATCTAGTTGCAGTCATACTGGACACAACTTGGATAAAAGATTTGATCATTTTACGCCTGGATTTTGGGTTAGTAGAGAGACAAGCTGAGCACATGCTCAGGAAGTTCAGGAAACCATGGCTCCACTTACCTCACCACCTGGCTGTAAGAGCTGCATCTGTCTCAGTGAGAAGATCACTGAGCTGGAGCAAAGAATTTCCACACACTACAAAATCCAGGAGGCTGAGAGACACTTGGACGCATCATTTTTGACCCTTCTCAAGTCACCACCACTAGTGCTGAGGAGCTGGCTGTCACTGCTCCCTATCCTACTGACGCTGCTGCTTTTCCAGCCACTGCCTTTAATCTGGCCACTGCTGCTGCACTGTTGCTTCTTCTCCTGCTCCAGTCACCGTCCCCAAGGACCCCTGGCTCCAGCTCGGAGCTAAACCTAAAGCCCACAATCAACTCCACTTCATCACATCCAGAGCCACATCATCACCAGCCTTGGGTTGTGGTCAGTGACTGCAAAAAGAGGGGAAGACTCTCCTTTCCCTCTTATCATATTCCAACAACCTATGACATACAGCTAGGGAATAGATTTGACATCCTCGATTCACATGAATTCCCTCCACTGGCTCGGAACCCGTGGCCTCTTCCACTTCCCATGATAAAACCTCGGTTTTGGTCTCCAGCTAACTTCACCGCATGTCCGCCACGCAACATGAATTACATTGCAGCTCTGTCTCCATCTCTTCTGCAGAATCTCTTCTAGAATATGTCGGGTTGAAAATAACATTGTCTAAACAAATGTCATTTAATGTCATAGATGTATACAGGCCCCCTTCAGCAAATGACACATTCTATGATCAACTTGATGAAATTCTGAAAGACTGCAACCACAACAAAGAATTAATTCTTATGGACAATTTTAATGTCAATTGGGAGGGTAAGTTAAAGAGAAAAAAGCTAAAAATGGTTACAGAGAAATTCCACCTAGAAGAATTAGTCAAAGGCTCAACAAGGATCGCAGAACTCTCTAGTACACAAATAGATCTGATATTTAGTAACAAACCGGAAAGAATAACCATAAGTTATAATTTGATTACTGTCTTATCCAATCACAATCTAACTCTATTTGCGAGAAAACTGACAAAAAATAGATTTAGGAATATTGCAGCCACTAAGAAAAACGTCTTTCACAGCATTCCTAAAGCTAAGCAAAATGAATTTGAAAATGATTTTTAGTTTGAAATCTGAGGATGTACTATCTTCTGATGATCTGGATTGCGGCTGTAACACACTTGTAGAATTATTTCTGTTAGGGAAAGATTTAGGGTCCAGAAAAAAAAATCTAAAAAATAAAAAATACCCTACCTTGGTTTAATGAAAACCTGTGGAAACTGATGAAGTCAAAAGATACAGCACTGAGGAAAGCAATGAAAATGATGATAATCTCACCAGGGGGGACCCTGGTGAGATTTTCAGCTCAGCGTACAGAGAGATTTAATTGAAGATCATCTTTCTATTGCTTCTGTCTTTGTAACATGTCCAGTAATATGAAGTGCACAATAGGTGTTCCACAAGGGTCATTGTTAGGTCCCCTATTATTTAGCCTGTATATTAAAGACCTCCCTCAACAGTGTCATGATGTAGAACTGCAAATGTATGCTGATGACACTGTTGTATACGCACATGCAAAAACAGCTAGGTTAGCAGCTGCTAAGCTAACAACTGCAATGGAAAGGATCACACAGTGGCTTGATCAATCATGTCTCAGTCTGAATGTTAATAAGACAAAAGGTATGTTTTTCACTAAAAACATGGTACAACCTTAGAATGCGGATATTTTCATCAAAGGCGAAAGGACTGACTGATCTTGGCATGGTACTGAATCCAAATTTTAATTTGAAGAAACATTTTTTAAAAATGGTAAAAACCATGAAGTACAATCTGGCAAAGTTTAGACACATCAGAACTTGTCTTTCTCTGGACGCAGCCAAGATATTTATGCATGCTATGATCCTTTCCCATATTTTTTTATTATATTACATATTGCTTGCAGGCTGGTGAGACAGCCATAAGACCTCTTGAGTTGTTATATAAACAAACCCAAAAAACTGGACAAAAAGCCATCCATCACTGTAGGATACTTAAGAAATACAATTTATTGAGCTTTGGGAATTTTGGTTTGGTTTGGCCCCTCCTCCATTATGTGACTTTGTGCATTTTTGTTCTGTGGACTCAATAAAATCCTCTAGAATATTGTCTATATGAGATTGTAACATACCATATGTAAAAGCCACAACTTAGTGGAATGCCCTACCTGATGACATGAAGAGCTGCAGCTCCTTCAGTACTTTTAAAACCAAATTAAAACATTTACTAAAATCTATTCAGCTCTGTAACCATTGATTTTACATTTTATCCAATGGTCTTCTTATGAACACAAATATTCTTGATTTTAATTGGACAAGTATTCATTAGTCATTATAGTTGACATTGTGGCTACGTGTGATGTGCTATTGTGTGTAACCTTGTAATATCTATCCTGTATTATTTTGTACCCTTTGTACTTGTTTATTCTGTATTATTCTTTATCCTTTGTATTATGTTTTTGACTAGTACTGTGCTGTAATATGTTTTTATTGTGACAAGGGACTGCAGATGAAAACTAGCTATAAGCCATCTCTAGTACAGTGCATCAAATTGCAATATTTATGTTTAAAACTGTACATGGTCCCTTTCAAATAAAATAAAGACATAAATAAATCAGGACAGATATGGGAAGACAAGAAGGACTAGCCTGTATGGTAGCAGATTTTGGGGGAGAAGCCAATGTGAAGAACTTAATATTTGCCTGAAAGAGGTTCTGACAAACCATCAGATGACTCAGATGGGAGAGAGAGGTGTTACAGCAGCAGAGGAGAGCTGCTGACTTTGTCTGGGGAATGACTGGCTTAACAGTCCCTCCAGTGGGAGTCACTGAAGTAGTTCAAAAGCTCCAGAGTGGCATCAGGTGGTTTGGCCAACTGATTGGGATGCCCCCTGGACTTTCTTCTTACAGAGGTATTCCAGGCCCATGCCTGCTGGAGATGGGCATCTAGGCTACTTTGCTCAGCCTACTGCCACTGTGACCCGGATAAGCAGAAAATGGATGAATGAATGGACATTTAGACATGTGACTTTTGTTGGATGAAACGGGAAACACACTACAACTGTTGCTCTTGTTGTTGATGTAAAAACACTGAAAACACTGAATGTCAGTTTGTTACAGAGCACTCTGAGAGCATGTATCATTTAGAAGCTTTATTCACTTGCCTATTAATTAAAATATTGTCCAAACCCACAAGGTTTGGCTTGTGATGAGCAACTAAAACTCAGCTTAAATGTGAAACATAATAAGAAGCAAGCAATGCACAAGTAAACCTGGAAAGAAATATGGTGTAAAGTCCAAAGGATGACATTATCTGGAGTGAAAAAAGGCTACATTTTGGCAAGGGAAAAACTGGCATGGCCATTTTCAAAGGGGTCACTTGACCTCTAACCACAAGATATCTGAATGAAAATGGGTTCTATGGGTACCCATGAGTCTCCCCTTTATAGACATGCCCACTTTATGCCAATTCCATGCAGTTTTGGGCAAAAACCATGCAGTTTTTTGCATGCAGTATAAATATTTCTGCATACTAGGGTCCCTAAACAGTCTTGGAATTGCATAAATTTAGTATGACTGGAAAGCTGAGACTCTCTTGGATTTAATGAGCCAAATTGTATTGTATTAATGTGTGATGGTGACCTACCAAACAACTCGCTTTTCGATATTAAGCCTCACTCAGGCTGCCAACTGCTGGCATGGAATCAAAACTATTTCATTAACCCATGGAGTCCCTGCAGGTTTTCTTCCAGCTTTGACGCCCATCACAAGTCAATGCAGCCAAGTAAAGATGCAAGCAAGTAGACTAATAGCACCAGCAGCATCACAATAGGAAAAAGTCTCTGCAGCTGCTCCTGAAGGTCATTAAATTGCTCCCTCTTGTGCATGACAAGACCATCGTAATAGAATCCCAGTAGATTCAGGCCAATCATTTCTCTAAAACTGCTCAGGGGACCTGCAAAGATTCAGCTAAATAGTAATTTAATCATTAATATATACATCTCTTTGCTGCTCCAGATCAGTTCATAAAGCATTTTCTTTTCTAAACACACAATTTTCAACTGCTATAACCTGGAATAAACCCTTGGCTAAATAGAATGAGTTGCAATGTACAGAAGAAGAATTCTCCTGACTACTTTCTCTGTTATGTTTACAGGTTTATTCTCACAGCAGTTGTTTTTTTATACTCCACCTTTGAGATATTTGACGATAGAGTCTATATATAGATATATTCTAGCCATTTCATTTTATGTCTAATTTCAGCAGAATTTGGTTAAGAAATATTCAAGGAAATTTTCTATTGCATTCTTTTTACAAGAGAGTGTATGAAAGCGGCCATTACAGTATTGTAATGTATGGAAGCATTGAGTGAGCTGTTAAAGGATAGGTTCACAATTTTTCAAGTGTGTCTTAAAACAACAGTCAGGTGTCGATATGAACACTGAAAGAGGTTTTCCTTGTGTGGGAAATGTGTGTGGGGGGGGGGCTTTTATTAGTGTCAACAACGCCACCTCAGGGAATTTCACCCTAATTTTCCACCTGACCGAGATGTGATTCCAATAATAAAATTGCAATTTTATTTAGCAATATAATTTTTAAGAATGACAGCAGGTCTGCAAAAATTTAAAATACAATTTAACACTGAAACCCATTAACACCAAACTATGTACAAATGCCCCACAGTGGTCAACTGGAACTAAAACACAGCAGAACACACCACATGCACACCCAGCTGACCAAATGGAGGGCACCAAAACCAGGAAAAGCTACAGCTACAAACAAAAAAAAAAGAAAAAGAAAGAAAAACACAATACTGCTTATATCATGGCAGTGAAACTAATAGCATTCCTAGTGTCCTACATGGGCAGCTCAGTACACTCCCAACTGAACTGAGCGTGGACAAAGCTGCGGAGCCGAACCAGTTGTGGTGCGAAATAAAACACACACACAAAAAAAAAAAAACCAAACAAACAAAGTGATGGGGCCAAAATCCACAGTGTGTCTACACAGTCACTTTGTGCAAGAATGTATTTAAAAGTTGATGTGAAGCTTATATGAGGCTTCAGCAGTCTGAGTTAGTCATATCAAGTGGATATCTGCCACATTTACAGTCTTTTTAGCATCAAATTCCCTCTTTGTGTTTCCTCAGACAGTGTTTCCCTGTTGAGCTGTGGTGGAAGTATAGTAACAAAAAGAGGGAATTTGGCACTAAAAAGACTGTAACGTTGAAAGATATCTACTTGATTTGACTCATTTGATGCTTCATATTAGCTACAGATACAGATACAGACTTTTAAATACATTTTTGCACAGAAGGAGGACTGAACAGGAGGAATGATTATGGAAAAATAAACCTGTTTCAGTGTTCATTTGGGCACCTGACTATTGTTTTAATGCTTCAGTGATCTCCTGTATTGCTAGTCAGATTATGTTACATTGTGTTAGAGCTCATTTCAGTGAGGACAATTTGAGCCTCATATGAAATGCTGGGAGATTTATATTTGAAATATTTGCCATAATATTTAGTTGAACTTTGTTTTAGTTGGTAAAGCTTTATTCATTCTGGAAGTTTCATTAGACTTAAGGACCTGAGAACAAATGACATACAGTATGCTGTACACAAGAACACAACGAGATGAGTCAGTCACACCTAACAATCATCACACACAGCTACACTAGTTTAAACAATCACATACATTAATACATATACTAGCAAGTTAAACTTCCATCAGGGGAAAGAGTATTTATCTTCACATTGAATTGCATGTCATTCCACAAGTAAGAAGAGCCTGACCAGTACATCAGCACAGAGATTGTTATCAGCCAATTTAATCTTATCACAAATATATATATATATATATATATATATATATATCGGTGGATGATAAGTAACAAGAGATATCAGCAGAGAAATGTGAGAGAGATGTTTGAGGTAGTTTAAGAATTAATTTAATGTTCATAATACAGGCCAGTGCACACCACACAATACTTAACTTACTAATGTAATGTTCATTATAACAAATATAAAGCTTTAGCTGTAGTTAGCTAGCTTTGAAGGCTGCATTTTTATATCATCATGTTTCATTGTGTTTCTCAACATTAGGAGATGCTCACTGCTAGTAATATTAATGCATGGTTAGAATAGTTTTTGAGGCTTAAATTACATTATACATTATAACTCTAAGGTTGGAAATAGGAAATGAACAGAGATTTCCTGTTAAAGTTTGATGTTTTTTTTTGATCCATCCATCCACCCCGACCTCCTCCCTACATGGGCACTTTATAATAACGTTACCTGATTTCCTCCTGTCAAGAGGGTTTTGTCACTTGCTCATAAACATACTGTATGTGGCTATGGAGTACTTGCCAAGACGACTGATTCTGATGTTCTTCTTGGGAGGACAATTCCCTATACCTGCTTGTGTGCAGGTTCGTGGGGAGTACATGAACATGCAGATAGTTTTGTGCCCTAATACAATGGAAGCAAATGGAGTTAAGGTTGCAGCACTCACAGCATTGAAAAACACATTCACTACATTCAGCAGTGAATAAAATGTCAATGTATTTTTTCTGATCTTTTGATTGACTGAATTAACTAAGGTTCTATGTCTTTAAGAAGTTGTGATTTCTATTTGACTTTCTATGGTATATCGTGCCCTGACCTATATAAAGTGATGATGAAGATGCAATATTTAAATGTTTGTCTTATTATTCTTTTTTCTTTTTTTTGCACAAAGTGGTTAACTGGAGGAGGATCTTTTGCCTCTCTGGAGATTTTTAACAGTGTGCAAATCTCACTAAAACAAATTAGTAGAATATAAACAGCATTTCTAGGTACCAGGGTTGGTGTGCTGAGTGATTATTGAGAAAGACCTGCCTATCATAGATTTAGTAATGAGAAATGATCTTATAGTTTAAGATCATTTTGATCAGTGGTGGAGCCAACAAACTACAATGAATTCAAGACCACAGCAGTTGTCTGGATTCATTTATATACTGTATTTGTCTTCATATATTTATGTATTCTAGAACACACAGAATGTAAATGATGTATTGTGTCATGTCTCATATTCGTCCATCTTGCTTCTGCCTCTCTGAGTTTCTCTCCCTTTGACATAGCGTCAAACAAGCTGCTGACATTATATTTCCTGCTGACGGGTAATTGGCCTGAGGGAGACATAAACTTCACAGAGGAGGCGGAACGTGAAATTTAAAATCCTTGTTAATGACAGAGGAAAAGACTAACACAGCCGTGTTCAGTTGGTTTGTTTGGCCTGTACTGTGCTGACCTGACCTTAACTGAGTGGTTACTGCTCAGTGTTGGATTTCTAGTGCCCACTCACACCATTAGTAGGTCTAATGTATCTTAAATGAGTAGGTTTTTATTATCCAATGGTTTTCTTTCTGCCATGTTAATGTAGTTTGACTGACAGCATGTAAACAACGCTTCTAGAAAACAGTTAAGCTTGTAAAAAAAAAAGGTTATTAATGCAGTCATCTATAAATTACTGTAAATTCTATGAAGACCTAAAGGGTTTTATGGTTTTCTGAATAGATTGTGGCTCCAAAAAACTGTTCCATAATGTGAATTATGAGCACATTCTTTAATAAATACTGCACCAACATCTGTGTAGACGGTGGCCCTTGAAGCTTTCCACATTGACCCTGTAGTCTGCAAGACATAGACAGATATCCTGGACAGATTTAGGGAATGGACAACATCTGAAGAAACCTCCCAAAATCAGCTAGAAGTAGAAGTGGATGTTCATGTATGCTCCAACCTCAAAACCGTTACAAATCATTGTTAAAAAGTTAATGATGTTTTAGGGTATGACAACGCTGAGGTTAAGGTCTGGTTTGGTTTAGGCACAAAAATCACCTGGTTAGATTTAGGGAAAGATCATGGTTTGGGTTAAAATTATCACTTTGTTAAGGATAGAGAAACATGGTGTAGGTTAAAGTTACTACTTCCTTGAGGTTAGGCGATCTTCGTCATGGTTATAATAATAACCATGTGGTTAAGGTTAAGGGACAATCATAGCCATGGTTTTTAAAAAACAGTCTTGGATGGTGGTTGGAAATGTGAAACTCATGGTTGGAAACGGGAAATGTGCAGCAGTCTCCCATGGCAAAGTCTGGTGTGTTATTGAGCCGTTCATCCACCAGACATCCTCACTATGTGGAATCTGGAATCACAACTAGTTTGGAAGCCATTTGTGGTCCAGTATGAAACTTACACAAGTCATAACTCATTAGATTTTTTTTTTTATTTATCTTTAATGTATCTGAAAGGGCCTTGTCGAAATATTGTTGATTGCCAGGGAGCATCAGCAGCAATGTGTGTGTGTGTGTGTGTGTGTGTGTGTGTAGGTGTAAGGATATAAAGGGTAGAGAGAGCAAAAGAGAAGAAGAGAGAAAAAAAGAAGAAAGCTACAGTGCTATTGGGAGGCATCTCTGGTTGGGTCCAAAGGCCAAACCAGGATGGGTCAGGACAGCTGGGCCAGGGTAGAATTGTATTTATTTATTTTTCTCATTTGTATTTATGTCTAAGTTATTATACTACTCTTTCTCTCCTCTTTCCCTTTCCTTACTTAGATAATAGTTAGATAACCTCTAGAACAGCCCCCACCCCTACAGGAGGGGTCCGTTCATTTCAGTCTGAGGAACTTTCTATCCCCCCCACTTAGGTATGAGATGGTCCTGTCATGCAGAGCTATCTTTTGGTTTTAGAAATTGACACAGAATAGATTACACAGAAAAAAAGAGGAAACAAATAGTTAAATATATGGGTTGTTGAGCAGGTTTGGTGCAGTTTATGGCCTGAGAGTGAAGGTGTGTTGTTGTGCATTTAAGCATAATAGTAATCTTCATATCATCATCATCAACAATCTCATCCTACTAATAATAATCTATATAAAAATACTAATCAACATCATAAGAAGATTCTAAAGAAAAAAGGGAGGGAGAGAAAATAAGAAAAATAGAGAGAAAGAGAAAATTAATAATGCATCATGAGAGGAAAAAGAAAAAGTAAATATTTTTTTTCTTAAATCCACTGTGGCATAGTATTGTTATTATGACTGCCATCATTGTCTCCACTACAATAATAACACTAGCAACTAGACCAATGATAATGATACCTTTAATTATAATCACTGCTGCTTTAGGTAAAGATTGGGATTAAGTCTGTAATAATAATAATATTAATAATAATAATGACAATAGCAATAATAACAACAATGACAACAACAGTAATAAAAGCAATATCATCAAAATCAGTGGGGTCTCAGTCTATTCACTCCAATGGGAGAGGTTGTGAGTGTTGTTACCGATTCTTTCACCTCATAGTCATCAAAGTAAATATTGGACCAATCATCTTCCAATGCTAGATATCCAATGGATAGTAGAAAAAAAATCTTCGTTACGACTGTCCAAAAGAAACTGACAGTCATAGACATATTTACTTTGCACTCCACACAATGACACAGACGTAGACTTAGACATGGGCAAAGACAGTGAATAGTCCGACCTAGGAGAGGCCGCCGCAAACATCTGTTGCGCCGCCATCTCACCAGCTCTTGGAGAGAGAGAGAGAGAATGCCACCAACAAGGACCCCTTAATTTCTCTTCTTGTCTTCACACACAAAATAACTCTTCTGTTAGCTTCCTCAGTGCAGTTTCTCCTTTGGAATGTTGGTAACAGTGGCAAGTAGCAGTTAGCAGTTGACAGCTAGTTGTTTTGATTCAAAAATATATCAAAAGATGATATTTCCTCTTCTGTTCTTGCTGATTAATGCTGTTACATCTTCTTTAGAGTCCTTTCTGAAGATTATTTGAAGGTTATGTTGCAAAATGTCTTACTTTTTAGGTCCAAGTTCAAGATGTATTCAGGAGCGAGCTTATTTTTGATGCAACTACTCTCTCTCTCTCTCTCTCTCTCTCTCTCTCTCTCTCTCTCTCTCTCTCTCTCTCTCTCTCTTAATATCGTAATTAAAAATAAGTAATAGAAAAAAAGGATTACACCATTATTACACCTTATCAATAATTATACAAACAATAGTATTGATAATAATGATAACAATGACAATGTTATTGATAGTAATAATAATAAAATAATGGCAATATATACATACATACACATACATATAATATATACACACATAAACACACACACACACACACACACACACACACATATATATATATATATATATATATACATATAATATTACTAATGTAGTTTAATTTGCTGGTTTGCCTCCCTTTTCTTTTTCTTTTTTTTCTTTTTTGATGTTTTTATATCATTCTGTAGCTTCCCAGTAGTGTTTTATGTGTTCAAATCCGAAAATTCAAATGTTGGTCAAAGTATGTATGTTTTAGCGTCAAAATGCCATTTGCCCTTCTAAAAACTTGTTCCCACGTGACCTGATGTAGGTTTCTGCATTATGATGATGCTAAACCAATATAAATCCCCTAGCCCACCTAGCCAATAGCCACAGAGACAGACTGAGCACTCACTGTTACCGCTGCTCTGCTAAAAAAGCTAACAGACACACACAGACTGAGCACTGACTGTTGCTGCTCTGCTAAACACAGACACACAGACACACAGACGCACACACATTGAGCACTCACTTTTGCTGCTCTTCTAAATGGGCTAACAGACACCCGGATACACACAGACAGAGCACTCAATGTTGCTGCTGCTCAAAGTTTAAAAAATAAACACTGAGCTCTCCTCCTGCCAGTAAACAGCTCCAGATCAAAGCAGAATCTGTTGTGACTTACGGGTGTTATTCGTCCTGAAGATCCCGGCACTCAGCAGCTGTCTGTCCCTCTGTTCCATCTGGTGCATTTATAAACATCTCACACACTCAGACTCAGCACTGCAACATCGCTCATAGTATATCTGGACAATTTTTCGTGCTCTAAAATACAGCAAGCGAGTATGTTAGGAAGACACTGTCAGCGTCACTGCTGCACGGCACCGCAGATGGATTTATCCTTTGATTCATTTATCTATCCTCTATCTTTTATACTTTTTATGGACTTGTGGAAATGTGCGCAGGCTCAGCCCTCAGGTGTGATAGGGTTTCAACTGAGAAGAGTAAGTAAGTAATGGGTTCCAGGTTTCATTATAGGCCGATATATTGCTTTTGTGAGAGGCTGCCATTTTCTCTATTGAGATGAATTGTATGAGAAAGTTGGTTTAGTGGTTGATGTGTAATGATTGCTTTGATTTCCAGTTTAGCAGAACAGTTTTCTTGGTGATGGAGATATGGTTAACAGGTTTCTGTATTTAGTTGGGAGGTTGATTTGTGTGATATCTCTGAGCAGGCAGAGGGATGGTGATGGTGGGATTCTACAACCCAATATACAGGAAAGGTTTTTCGTGACTGCTATCCAAAAGGAGTGAACTGGTTGGCACGTCCAAGTTGCATGAAAGTAATCATCAGTGCTACCTAAACTGCATTGTGAACAAGTATCTTTGTCATTTAAGCCCATTTTTAGCATTTTTTGTTAAGCGATGTGAGTTCTATGGATAGTTTTATACTGTATAAGTTATACATTTGTTTTACTTGTCATAGAGAAGGTATTTTTGCAGATTTGTGTCCAGAGTTCAGGGTTGGGAGGGTTAGCTATGTCATTTTCCCATTTTGAGGTTGGGTTTGATATAGAGTCATCTGAGTTGGATAGAAGTTTATAGAGTTTAGAGATTACTTTTTTGAGTCTGTGATCTTCACTTACTTTCGAGGGGCTGAGTAGGTTGTTGGTTATTTTAGATTTAACCCTTTGATGCACAGCATGGGTCAAAAGTGACCCAACTGAGTTTTTATTTTCTATATCTTTGCAACAAATTAATTTCATCATTCAGTATTCCGGGTATTCCTCTGTTAACTTGTTTTTGATCATCATAAATACTTACTTATTTATACTAATTTTTCCTTTCTTAATTTTTGAATAAAAATCATTTTTGTATTGCTACCCTTCTAATGCACACCATATTCATTCCTTATGGGTCCAGGCTGCAAGGCTGATGGCACTTATGACTCTTCCCAGGAAAAGCCCAGTGTGCTCAATTCCTGTCTTGAACAGAATGGTGAATCTGCTAAGAATCAGGAGGCATTCAACTGGTTCTGCAAATTTATCAAATTTAGCATCCATTCCATGTCAGCCACAGCTTGTCCCAAAAAATTGGTCAGATAATGCTTTTAACACACTAAATTTAACGTCAGGTCTTTGTCAGGAAAAACATTTTTAATCAATGATTTTATCATCAAGCAAAATCTTGATTTTATGTTTTTAACTGAAACTTAGAGATACCAAGATAACAGTTCAGCTGTTCTTATCGAGCCAACCCCTCCCAACTTCAGTTTTATTAATAAAGCTAGAGTGTATAAGAAAGGAGGTGGAGTTGTTATTTTATTTAATGATTCCCTCCGATGGAAGCAGATGTCTCATTGAAATTTTGATTCGATGATACATGGCTCTTCAGTTGAATTCCACCTCTCAAGCTATATTTCTAAATATCTACAGGCCACCTAAATACTGTGCAACCTTTTTTGATGACTTTGCTGAGCTGCTGTCTATTATCTGTATTGACTTTGACTTTGAAGTTATCGTTGGTGATTTTAACATCCATGTTGACAACCCCTAGGACAAAGGGACTAAAGAACTGTGTTGTGCTCTTGATAACTATAGACTGACTCAGCATGTGATGGAGCCCCCCCACACACACACACACAACAAGGCACACTGTGGACTTAATCATCTCTAAGGGTCTGAACATTTCTAAGGTTGTGGTGACTGATGTTGCTCTCTCTGATCATTCCTGTGTTTTCTTTGAGAGTGCTATCTCTGTGCACATAAAGAGATAATCACAAAACGGTACATCACTGAAAACAACAGTGAAATATTTATTCAGGTTTTCTCTTCCACACCCGCCCTCTCTTGGGTCTCAGTCAGTGAGCTTGTAGATAATTTCAGTTCTAAAATTACAAATGTATTGATGCCATTGCACCCACTAAGGTGAAGGTGATCTCTGGTAAGAAAAGATCTCCATGGAGAAATGCCACACTGTTCAGAACAGAAAAAAGAGAGTGTCAAAAAGCTGAACACAGGTGGCGAAAAACAAATCTCCAGGTCCATTATGACATCTATAAAGAGAGACTTTGCATTTATAATTTGGAACTGAAAAATGCAAGGCGATCCTTTTTCTCTGACATCATTGCCAAAAACAATAATAATGCACATCTTGATTGCTACTGTCGACAGGCTAACAAACCCTCCTGTGTCAGTAGCCCCTGAACTTCTATCCATCAAGGCCTGCAATGAATTTGCCTCCTTCTTCACTGACAAAATTCAGAAAATTAGACAAGCAGTCAGTGCCTCCATATCAGATACAGGATATGTATTGTCCCTGTGTCCACTTAAAATCAGTTCAAGTAGTATGACACAATTTTATCCGATCAACCATAAAAACCTGGAGGACATTATACAACATCTGAAATCCTCGTCCTGCTGCCTTGATATTCTTCCTGCAGGCTTTTTCAAAATTGTTTCACATTGCATGGCCTCAGATCTTCTACAGATTGCCAACACATCTCTTCTCTCAGGTGTCTTCCCACAGGCCCTGAAAACTGCTATCATCAAGCCACTCTCATGGGGCGGCTGTGGCTCAGGAGGTAGAGCAGATCGTCTACTAATCGGAAGATTGGCGGTTCGATTCCCGGCTCCTCCAGTCCACATGTTGAAGTGTCATTGGGCAAGATACTGAACCCCAAATTGCTCCCGATGCCAGCACCCTGCGTGGTAGCTAGCTGCCATCCGTGTGTGAATGATTAGATTTCCTCTGATGGGCAGGTTGGGACCTTGTATGGTAGCTCCTGTACCCATTCAGCGTATGAATGTGTGTGAATGGGTGAATTGACTCGTAGTTGATGACTAGAAAGGTGCTATACAAGTACAGTCCATTTACCATCTTACAAAGGAACAATCTAGAAACTTCACTAATGAGCAACTATAGGCCCATATCAAACCTCCCATTTTTAAGTAAAATCATTGAAAAAGCTGTTTTTCAACAGCTAAACAACTTTGTGGCACCAAAACAACCATTTTGATGTCTTACAGTCTGGATTTCAACCACACTGCTCTGACACTGCTCTTATTAAGGTCTTCAATGACATACAATTAAACACTGACAGTGGCAGAATTTCAGTATTAGTATTACTGGATCTCAGTGCTGCATTCGACACAGTTGACCACGACATATTACTAGACAGACTGGAAAACTGGGTACTGGGAACTTTCTGACATAGTACTAAACTGGTTTGAATCCTACTTAAAGGACAGGGACTACTTTGTGTCTATAGGTAATTACACATCTGAGCGAACAAAAATGACATGCAGAGTTCCCCAAGGCTCCATTCTCGGGCCTCTTCTGTTCAACATCTACACGCTCCCACTGGCTCAGATTATGGAAAACAACAAAATATGTTACCGCAGTTATGCAAATGACACACAAATTTACATAACCATATCACCAGGGGACTATGGTCCAATACAAGCACTGATTAAGTGCATTGAACAAATCAACGTTTGGATGTGCCAGAACTTCCTTCAATTAAACAAAGATAAAACTGAAGTAATTGTTTTTGGAGCCAAGGACAAATGATTAAAAGTCAGCATTCAGCTTCAATCGATAATGTTAAAAACCATAAACCATCCAGAAATCTTGGTGTAGTCATGGACTCAGACCTGAATTTCAACAGCCACATTAAGACAATTACAAAGTCAGCCTACTATGCCCTGAAGAATATATCAATAATTAAAGGACTTATGTCTCAGCAGGATTTGGAAAGACTTGTCCATGCATTTATCTTCAGTTGACTTGACTACTGTAACAGTGTCTTCACAGGTCTCCCTAAAAAATCGATCAGACAGCTGCAGCCGATTCAGAATGCTGCTGCTCGAGTCCTCACTAAGACTAAGAAAGTGGATCATGTCATTCCAGTTCTCAGATCTTTACACTGGCTTCCTGTCCTTGTGAACTGATTTTAAAATACTGCTGTTGGTTTGTAAAGTACTGAATGGTTTAGGGCCGAAATACATTTCTGATCTGCTGCTACATTATGAACCATCTAGAGAATAATGTAATGTATTTGCTAGGAAGTAAAGTGGGAAGTTTGGTGCTTCTAGGCCGCCTTGAGAATTTTTCCTTCCTAAACAACTTGGACCTACCCACACTTTCCAAAGAACTGGATATATATATATCATCCAGTTCTTTGGATAGTGTGCGTAGGTCCAAGTTGTTTTCTATTCAAGGATTCTATTTCTGATGGAGTATGTTCATAACTGGAGGAGTACAAGTTGTTGTAAAAAGTTTGAAAGGTTTTATTTATTTCCTGTGGATCCTGCATAGTTTCACCTCTGGAGTTAATTATTGATGGAATAATCGATTTTTGTGTGTGTGTGTGTGTGTGTGTGTGTGTGTTGCAGTTGATTTGCTAAATATTTCCCTGTTTTGTTGCTGTATTAAAAGTTGTATTCAAATTGTTGGATTAGAACTTGTGTTTTTTTTGTGTATGATATTGTCAAGGTGGGTTTGGAGATTACTAAATTCCTTTTTTATTTGTTCTGTTGGATTATTGGAAAGGTTTGTAAGTGTTTAGTCCTTTGTTCTAAACTATTTTCCAATTTTTGTTGCTGTTTTTCTTGTACGATGAAGATGATATGATTTTTCCTTTGATTATTGTTTTGCCTGTTTCCCATACTAATGACGATAATAGTTCTGGAGTCATTCATCTCCATGAAGGATGCCCACTCTTCAGTTATTAAAGAATCAAAGTTGGGGTCTTGATGTATGATGTATTGAATCACCATCTCATGGGGGGTCTAATAGATGGTTGAATGTTTATAATGAGAGAGACAGGAGCATGATCGCTGATGGTGATGGAATTAATTGTGATTTCATGGATGTTGGCGAGTGAATTGTCAACCAAAAAAAGGTAAATTTGGGAAGAAGACTGGTGGAGGGAGGAAAAATAAGAATATTCTCGTGATGAAGGGTTTCTCATTCTCCAACTATAGCCAAGTCCATAATCATTCATATACTGTTTGATTATTTCAGGAGAGTGCCAGTTTCTTGTATTACCAGAGGTGCCTGAGCCATCAATTATGGGGTCTATAACAGTATTAAAGTTTCCAGCAATTATAATATTTGTTGATTCATTCAATAGAGAAAAACAGGCATGGACAAAAGATGGGTCATTATTGGGTTGGTTTGCTATAGATATTAGCAAATGTGAATTTTGTGTTATTTAGAGATACATTAATAATAATATATCTTCCCTCTGGGTTGATAATAGATGTGTAATGAATCAAGGGTATATTTTTATTTATTAAGATTGAGATCCCTCCCTGTTTACTATTGTATGTTGAAGAAATATTTGAATTGTGGAGGTTGGAAATATTGTAGCTCTGAGTTTGTTAGATGTGTTTCCTGTAAGAAGTATACATCCGCCTTACACTTGATTAGATTATTGATCATTTTGATTCTTTTAGCCTGAGTACGGATGCCACACACATTTTAGGTCACCAAGTTTAACGTTTCTATAGTTGTTTGTTAACTCAGTCTACCTAGTAGAGTAGGTTTGTCTCAGTCTGAATTTGAGCACTTGGGCAAGAATGAGAATGGGCAAGGGTGAGGGAAGAGTGGGGAAGGGGTGATATAGCTGGATGGCACATGAGGTTGGCAACAGAGCGACAGAGACAGAGTGAGAAAAGGAAGAGGGATATGTGTGCATGTGTGTCTGGTAGAATTTAACAGTATTAATAAGGCACTAGACAAAGGGGAAATATTGCCACACTCTCAGTATCTTCACTGCAAAATATCTCTTTTTATTTATCAAAACATCTCAAAACATACCATTGTTCTAACAGAATAGTGTCAGTCTGGCTGACTTTATACTGTATCTATATTACCAGTTGTTTACAGTTGGTCACAACGTGATTGCAGAGAACATGACCCTAGAAATATCCAACATAGATAGATACACATTGTGTATATGTTCAAGGACCCCCTTGAAAACTAGATGGTTCACTCAAGGGGTTATCCATTCATTAAAAAAATGTCAAAACATAAATAAATAATTCTCAAATAGGCACAATTGAATATAGCTATTTGCTGACGCGGCAGTGGTGCCTATGTAGATGGCGTATAGATGTAATATATTTATATGGCCTTGTTCTCTATTGATATTGTGATTAACTGTAAACACTTGGTGCTATATTACCTGCCCATTTAGATTTTTTAAGCTACCTGACAAAGACAGTCTAACCTCTCAAATGTTTGATATCTAGAAAGACACTTTTGCATTGGAGCAACTTAGTGGGCAACAGCATTTTTCACTTATAAACCTGAAAATGAGATATTAGGATTTTTGTGTTATGGATTTAAAACCTAAATAAGTTGTTTTATATTCAATAACTTTTGGCAAAATATAAACTAACCATGCAAAAGAGCTGTAGTTCTTATAATAATGAGATTGGGACTGACATGAGGTTTCCAACTGATTTGATTGCATGTTCCAAACTGAAACAACTGCAAACACTTTGTTTTGACAGAATCTTGTTACTACTGATGAATCAGAGTCAGACAGTGATAATGGAAGTAAATATGTGCCTTCACCAAGCTCCTCTGGCAGTGAAGACTGCAGCTTTGATGAAGGTCCAATACAGCTATCAGATTTTCCAAAAGATGCTGAAATACAAGTAAACAAGACCAACACTAGCCTCGCTCAGAAAGTTGATGAGCTGGAAGGTGACACTGGTGACCTGGAACATGACACAGATAAGGGAGATGATGAGAATGAAGAAGGTATGTCAAAAATGACAGTGAAGACGTGCCACATGGGAGAGATAAGGAAATGGGACAAAAAACATTACTATGTTATTGCAAACAGCCACAGAGTAAAATTGCACATAATTTAGAGAGAAAGCACAAGAAAGAAGATATTGATAGAGCAACATGCTTACCCAAAAATTCAAAGAAACAACGTCTGTTGTTGAATCAGCTTCGCTATAAGGGTGACTATAACCACAATGTAACTGTCTTGTAGACAGGGACAGGACAAGGAGAGTGCGTGATGTTTAGACAATTTTCAGAAGAAATCCAAGGGATTGTTATGATTGTTATTGTTTTGTTTTTCTGAAAAAGTGAGCTCTGGAAGCATGAGGTGTAGTGTCTGAAGCTCAATATGGTGTTTGCATTCCTGAGGTATGTTTAAATTAAGAGCTCAATAACACCATGTGAGATTAATGAAGATTGGCCACTCACCTTCTTAATGGTAAGACGTGTATATTAGTCACTGCATGAAAGTTGGCTTTGAGAAATAGTCGGATTTGGTTAAAAGAGAAAAGTAACAGCCCAGGGGCATCTGGGAAAATGAAATAAAAAGAGACAAGGTAAAAGAGAAGAGAAAAAGTAAAGAGATAATAAGGAAATAAAGAGAAATGAGGAAATAAGAGTAAAGAAATAAATAAAACAGAAATAGGAATAAAGAAAAAGGGAGAATAAGAGTTAAAGAGAAAGAAGCTGCAGATTTGGACAAAAGCCCTCTGGGAGGCGGTTTTAGACGGGCCTAAAATCCTAGAAAATCACTAGGTGAATTTCGGGTCAGTTCTAGTAACTGGAGGTGTAGAATGAAAAATTCAATTGTAACTTCCCACTCGAACACTAGTTGATGAACAGCGTCTGAAGCAGCTTCACATTGAATATCTACACCTCATAAGGTAGCATAAATTTAGAAGGAAAAAAAGAAGAGAGAAAAGAGTGGCGAAAAAAGCATGCTATAGGGAAAGTATGAATGAGTCGACTTTGAGAATTTAGGATTGAATGCTGTTTGTGTTTTTGGGATGATGTTGAATTTGCTGGGTGTTTTGTGAGTTTGCTTTGTACCTTTGTTTGTCGGATGATCGCTCTCTCTCTCTCTGTGTGTGCGGAGCTGGCCTCCCCTCTGTGTGTGTGTGGAGCTTTTCTCAGCTGTGTTCTAGCTGTGTGTGAAAGGCTGCGGCGTTTATGTTAATGTGATAGATTTTATATTGAATAGGTATATATAGGTTGTGGTTGACTACAGGAGATTTAGTTACGAGCCTTTTTTAAAAGGACTTTTTGAATTTTGTTTGTTTGTTTGTTAAAACCTATGAGCCTTTTTTGGGGGACATTTTCGGATCTGTTAAAAAACTATGAGCCTCTTTGGAGGACATTTTTGAATCAGGTAAAATGTATGAGCCCCCAAGAAGGACGTTTACAATTTGAAGAGAGTGGAAAGATCAGTGAGGATAGTTTGTGTGCGTATGCATAGGTAAAAAGACTTAATAAGTAAGATAGAAAAAGAAAAAAAAAGAAAAAAAAGGAGTACTAGGAAATACAGCCAGTGGGTAACAATATACTATTGAAAGATTTAAGATGTTATTAGAGTGAAATAAACTAAAATTTTATATATATGGTATGAAATTGTAACTTGATGTTTAAAGGAGGAAAACATCTGTTGTAGATGAAAATTAAGTGTTGGCAGATAATGTACGCAAATCATATTGAATTGCTTATTGTGCTGTTAAAAGGACCTGTTGGGTTCATAAGATACTAAATTCTTGTCTGTTTCTTCCCTTATCTACTTATGGTGTGTGAGAGGTGAGGAGGAGACAGAGGAGGCAGAGGCGCAGATGAGCAGGCAGCTGGCCAGTGTGTGCAGCTCCTGAATCCAGTCTGATCAGGGCCAACTCTTTTAACAAATACCTGCATTCTAAACATATGTATGTATACTCATTTATAGTCATTATTGGTGATACACATTTAGTCTGCTTTCATTTATGGGCTATTATAAGGATATTTCTCAATTTGGGGGTTAATAGGGTACATCCATCTGTTTATGTATACATACTACATGCTGTAGTTATGTAAAAAGAGAGGCTTAGCAATGGACTGACCAGTTAAAGCATTTAATTAATTAATGGAGTATAATTATTTGGTTTAAACTGGGTTGGGAGTTGCAGATGTGAGTTTTATTGTCTGTGCATGGTTTATTCTGATCTGAGCTGCATTGGGGATTCAATATTGAGACTATTTGATGATTTGAGGTGAATGGTGATAATTAGGTGATTGTCTTGTTGTGAATAGGAACACATTTGGTGATAGTTGGTCTCTTATGGGAGCGTGTAATCTTTTGAGCTTTATATAGGGTTGGACTTTCTTTTATTTGAAGGATATTTGAGGAAATTGTATTTACAGTTTGATAGATTATTTGTGTGTTTGGTCAACATTATATGTGGACTTAGTGTTGTGATTTTGCTATTATATTAATAAGTCTTTTAATTCCTTTAAAATTGGTAAATCTATTTCATTTTTGTTTTACTGACTGTGGTAAAATAGTGGTTTATAGATAGATAAATGAAAAAAGAGAGGGAGAAGTAATCTAAATAGCTTTAAGTAGTCTTAGTCTGAGTAATCAGTCTTAATTTACAATAAGGAAACATAAGGGAGCTATTACAATGTCGAAAAAGGACACTAAAATTAAAGTAATTATGCCTGTTGATGTAGTACAGAAGAATAACCCTTTAATTAAAGGCATTGCAAAGATATTGGAGAAATGGCATAAGCGCTGGCCTGAAATTGACCAACCATGGCCAGTGGAGGGGACCCTCAACCCAGATGTGATTAAAACAATGCAGGTGCTTTGAAGGGTAAAAAGGGGGAAAAACATAAAGAAAAGAGACAAGTAGAGCTTGGCATTCTCCAGTTGTTTGAAAATGAGGGACAGAAATGGATAAAAGCTGCAAAAAATAAGAGAGATAGGGGTGCAGAAGAAATAGGAAAAAATGCAAAAGAAATAGAAAAACTAATGGCAGAAATTAATGCACCTTTCTCACATACGGACCCAGTAAAGAGACCCCCATCCTATGAGAAGGAGGTGAAGTTAAAGGAAATCTATCCCCAGCTCCCAGTGATCAGTCAGGAGGGTAACTATCACATCAGAGATGAGGATGACCGAATAATAGAAATGGGACAAGCGAAAACAACCATAAAGATGTATCCAAGTTCGAAAAGTAAGAAGAAAACGACACGTCTGGAAACTAAGGGTGAATTGAGGATCAGGAGGATGGAATTTGGAGATGATGATGATCAAAGTGATCTGGAGGAGATCTTGGGTGGATATGACCCTGCAGTCAGGCGGATACTGGCTAGAGCGGAAAAGAGAGGAGATAAAACATGGAGGAAACTTAGAAGATGATAGTTCTAACAAAAGTGACAAACAGAGGGTTTTAAGTTAGGTCTAATGATACAGGAAGCACATGGGCTAGCTCATGTTGCAAGGGGGGAAGTTAGGAGAAAGATTACAAAGGAGTATGGGTTTTGGGCACCATGCTTGCTGGAACAGATTGATTATGTCATAGGCAGGTGCACTATCTGTCTGAAAAATAATGTTCGGAGGGGTGTGATGGTTCCTCCTGGTTACATTCCGACTCCGAGGGATCCTATGCGTGAGCTAGTTGTGGACTTTCTTGACATGATAAAACCAGTTGAAGGTAAGAGATATATGCTGGTTGTTGTGGACAGATTTTTGCGATGACCAAGTGGAAGAATGCTCAGTCTGTTGCCAAGTTTTTGTGTAGAGAGGTCATAAGCAGGTGGGGACTTCCTCAGGGTGGATATCCTCAGACAATGGGAAAGAGTTTGTGGATAAGACAATAAAATTGATTTTGCAAAAATTGGGAATTAAACAGTGCCTTGGAGCAGTCTATCATCTGCAAAGCCAAGGGATTTGTGAAAAGATGAAAGGTGTTCGTGAAGGTGTTTAGAAGGAAGTGGTTGAAAGTTGTGGGTGATTGTTCACTTGTTTTGTGTAATGTTACATGGGAAGGAGCTGGATGGTCTGTGAATGTTTGGTTGCAGGGGACATTAGGACCGTTGGGAGCAGTGTTGGTTCAGATTTTGGTAGCAGTTCTTTTATCGTTGAGTGTGATGTTTTGTTTTTGTACGCTGCTGTTGACCTTTGTGAAGGTTATGATATTGAGATGGGTTGGAGTTATGATGCCTGGAGATGAAATTCAGATGCCATTATTACATAGGACTGACACAGATGGTGATGAGGAAGTGAAGATAGAAGGCAAACTGGTGGAGAAATATCCATTTTGAATATCTAATCCTATTATAATCTTAACATTCATTTCTGTTATTGCTTAGTTATTTAGTTGTTTTTATTATAGAGTGGTATGATTAAGGGGGGGAATGGAAAATGTAACTTATATATTGTAATAATACGATACTGTGAATTTCACATCTACTTATAGGGTGTTTATTTGCTTTTGATGTTTCAATTTGCATCTGCAAGGACACTGTGATAAAATGTTCAGATTCAACATATCATCGACATTACACTGAGAGTCGACACTGCTGAGGAGTTGCAGAGTGATACATTCTTATGTCTTTTCTTATATATATATATATATATATATATATATATATATATATATATATTGACATAGTATTGGATTTTGCTCTATTATATCATAATCTGTGATACATAATGGTCTGTTTTAGTGTTTTCTTTTATTGCATGAGTAATACTTAAAATTTTTTATAATATTTTCTTTTTTTTAATTGTTTGGAGAATGATCTTTTCTGTTAATTGGGTAAATATATTGGGACCTCATATGTTTTCTTTTTTTTTCCTTGGTGCTTAGGGATATTGGGACTAGGCAGGGAAAGGTCCATTGGAAGGTGCGATGGGTTGACCAGCCTGAATTTGGACATTGTTTTGATTTTATTTTCTGAGGTTTCCATATGTATTTGCTTAAGTCATATCCCTACACAAATTGTTAATATTCCTCCTTTTAATTGGGCTGGAGTATTATGTGTGGTCACCTGAGGCAGAGGGGCTGTGAGAGAATTTTCCTGTCTAGATTGTTTGATGGATATTTAAGGAAAGATAGCTGCCTGACAGGTTTTTCGCTCTCGCACTCCATAAAGTTGCAGTATTGTTAGTTATGCTGTAGGAGGAATTGTTATTTTTGTCACAATTGTAAACATGTATGTTTTAGTCTTTTGTTTTTCGAGACTCTGTGTAGTCTCGAAGGGGGGAAATATGTAGTGTCTGAAGCTCAATATGGTGTTTGCATTCCTGAGGTATGTTTAAGTGAAGAGATCCCAGGTCCAAAAGTTAAGGTCCAAAAGTTAAGGTTCAAAGGTTAAAGTCCCATAGGAGATGAGTCTCTCTCTCTCTCCTAAATTTCAAACAGATGAGACCATTTGTAAATAAGGACCATATGTTTTACCTTATTGTCAGGGTAAACAAATATCCTATATATAGTAGGGACTTCTGTGTTGTTAGCCAGAGTGATTCGCATTGGCTTTGAATCCTCTCCAGGCAGTCCATGGTGCTTGATTCTGATGCTGGACTTCTGTGTAAATAAACCTTTTTATACACGCAAGACGGTGTCAGCAGAGATTCCTTCATCATCTTCACATCATCGCTATTTAATAAACAACAGAGGTTTCCTGATTTTTCCCTCGGGTAAAATCCAAGAAAAAAAGAGACGTCAGAAACAAGCCCTACCATGTCAGTATGTGCTGTGATAATTGATTGCCTTTTCCACTGTCATTAAGATCTTTCCAGTATAGATGTAACTCTTAATGTCGGATGTTTGTTTCCCTCTGTTACAGAGCTATCCAGAAGCCAGAAGCAGAGGCCTGATCCAGATGAGCCTTGTGATGCAGACCAAGACTCAGACGGTATGTAGTATGATCAACTACAGCTTAGGCTTTCTGGCATGCAATGTACAGTAGGTTATGATTCAGTTTGTGTATATCATGGGCTGTCTTTTCTCTTCACCTAGAACGCCCTGGCACACATACAAAGACTAAAGTCAAGAGATTATCCAAGACTGAGAGAAATGGTATGCTTGTTTGTTGCCAAAAAAGATGCACCTAGTTCAACAAGCAGGTAGCCTGGGGTCTGAAAAATGAAGCCAATGTGGAAATGACTTAAACCAGCATTCTCTCTAAAGCCCAGCAGGGGGCAACTCCATTGGCTCTGATTGTATGGAAGTATATTAGAAAATGACCCGACCTCTCACTTGATTTATTGCCTCTGTAAACATTTTCCTAATGAGTTTATGGTCTCAATCACCAGTTTCAAGTCTTCTTCAATACAGCATGATGTTCATTTTGTAAAATATGGTCGCATTTTAATGGGAAATTAGACAATAAAGCAGGGTATGGTTTGTGGCATGGCTACATTGTGATTGACAAGCTGCTACCACTGCGACAACATTGGTTTGGTAATGTAACCATGACATAAACCCGGATTCACAGAGTAGAGTAGGTGAGGCGTAGCCATTGCTATTTCAGTGTGCTTTGAGTTCATGAAAGTTAATTGTAACATTTTGGTTGCCTGAAAAAGTCTTGTTCAGCATTTGGTTGTACTAAAAGACCCTTAAGGAGTCGGCACACATTGTTTGGTTTCTGTTCTTTGCTCATTCAAGTTAGGTCGGCAGGTTGCAGCAGCCGGTGGTGCGCACTTATGAGTGTGTGTATATGTGTGTGAGGAGGAGCAGCAGCAAGTAGCAGTGTCAGAGAGTGCTGACTGAGCACTCGGCCCGGCTCTGTGAGAGTCGGTTTGCAGGGTTGGCTAAATCCTGGGACCCGCAGTTTAGTTTTTGACCACCTGCTCCCAAAGCAAAGTTAAAACCGCCTGCTCCCGCAAGATTTGCGTTGTTTAAGCAGAAATTAAGTTCTCAGCCTGACAAATTAAGCAATAATCAACCACTATAATTATAAAAGACTTAAACTAACCATGTCTGTGGTCAATTGAGTGGCATCAATGGCTGATGTGCTGCAGTCTCATATCCAGTTGCCAACTAGTTTCTGATAGTGTTTTTGCTGCTCTCAACTCAGTTAATTTTGCCTGCACTTACACTAGTTCTGCTCAAGCACTCTTAGCTCTCTGCTTTTAGCGACCTTTCTCAGTAATCCCATAGTTGTTAGTTACTTTAGCTCAGCAGTTAGCTTAGAAGCTAACTTGGCAGTTAGCGATGGCTTCCTCTCCTCTCCTTTTCACTCTCCTGCTCTCTCTTGCTCGGTGTGTCATATGTTTAGCTATTCCTCTGCCTCCTCTAGTGATAATGGTACATGTAATGTAGTTTATTTGCAGTGTTGGAGGCGAGGCTCAGTGAATTGGAAGCGCAGCCCCGCACAATGGAAGACCAATCATTAGCTACTGTAGTTAGCCAGCCCCCAATAGCCGGTGCGGGCCAATCTAGTATAGCCCCTACTATGCCGGGAGTTCCCGAGCAGCTGGGAAGACAGGGTGGCTGGGTGACTGTCCGAAGGAAGCGTAGCCCTAAGCAGAAGCGCACAGTTCACCACCAATCAGTTCACGTTTCTAACAGGTTCTCCCCACTCAGTGACACACCTGCTGAGAAACCAACTCTAGAAACTAGATGTTAGCGACATCGGCAGCCATAGTCAAATGTATTCCTGGGGCCAGAAAGGATAAGCGTAAATATGGTACAATTGTTATTCATGTTTTATCTGAATTCTCCAAGTTTTTATCAAACCTAGTCCTTAGCACAGATAAAGTAATTATAGTAGGTGGCTTTAATATTCATGTGGACGTCAATGATAGCTTTAGCACTGCATTTATCTGATTATTAGACTCAATTGGCTTCTCTCAGAGTGTAAATAAACCCACTCACTGTCTTAACCACACCCTCGACCTTGTTCTGACATATGGCATTGAAATTGAACATTTAATAGTTTTTCCACAAAATCCTATTTTATCAGACCATTACTTAATGACTTTTGAATTCCTATTACTGGACTACACGCCACTAGACAAAAATGTCTGATAGTGCTGTAGCTAAATTAAGGAAGCAATTCCATCAGCAGTGAATTCAATGCCATGTTTCAATACTACAGAGGACTCTTATGCTAACTTTAGTCCCTAACAAATTGATAATCTTATTGATAGTGAGTGTTGATAGGCTCATTGTGAATGACACTTGACTCCATCGCCCCTTTAAAAAAGAAGATAATAAAAAACAAGAGGCTAGCTTTATGGTATAACTTCCAACCCCACAAATTAATACAAACATCGCTAAAATTTGAAAGGATATGTCGTTCCACCAAACTGGAAGAATCTTGCTTAGTCTGGCAAGATAGTCTTAAAACATATAGGAAGGCCCTCTGTAATTTCAGAGCTGCCTATTACTCATCATTAATAAAGGAGAATAAAAACAGGAGCACTTTGGCCAGGCTGACAAAGAGTCATAACTCTACTGATCCATGTATTCCTATTATTCTCAGTAGTGACGACTTCATGAGCTTCTTTAGTGATAAAATTCTAACTATTAGAGGCAAAATTCATCACCTCCTGCCCTCAAACAACACCGATTTACCCTCAAACACAGGAACCTTAGAAACAGCTGTAAAACCTGATATATATTTAGACTGTTTTTCTCCAATTGACCTTTCTAAACTAACTTCAACAATCTCTTCATCTAAACCATCAACCTGTCTCTTAGACCCCATCCCAACTAGGCTGCTTAAGGAAGTCTGACCTTTAGTTAGCACGTTTTTACTGGATATGATCAATCTCTCTTTAGTAACAGGCTATTTACCACAGTATTTTAAAGTAGCTGTAATTAAACCTCTTCTTAAGAAGCCTACTCTTGATTCAGGTGTTTTAGCCAACTATAGACCTATATCTAACCTTCCCTTTCTCTTAAGATCATTGAGAAAGCAGTCACCAATCAGTTCTGTGACTTTTTACTTACTAGTTTATTTGAGGTTTTTCAGTCAGGATTTAGAGTGCATCATAGCACAGAGACAGTACTGGTGAAAGTTACAAATGACCTACCAATGCAAGGACTTCTCTCTGTACTTGTCTTGTTAGATCTTAGTGCTGCATTTGACACCATTGACCATCACATCCTGTTACAAAGACTGGAACATTTAATTGGCATTAAAGGAACTGCATTAAGCTGGTTTAAATCCTATTTATCAGATCAATTTCAGTTTGTACGTGTTAACAATGAATCCTTCCTGCAAAAGTTAGACATGGAGTTCCACAAGGTTCTATGATTGGACCAATACTATTCACCTTATATATGTTTCCTTTAGATAATATTATTTGGAAACACTCCATAAATTTTCATTGTTATGCAGATGATACCAATTATATTTATTAACCAAGCCAGATGAATCCAATAAGTTAACGAAACTCCACTGTCTTTAAGGACTTAAAGACCTGAATGACCTGCAATTTTCTGCTACTAAACTCAGACAAAACTGAAGTTTTCATGCTTGGCCCTAAACACCTTAGAAACACATTATCTAATGATATAGCTACTCTAGATGACATTACCCTGGCCTCTAGCACCACCGTAAAGAATCTGGGAGTTATCTTTGATCAGGATATGTCCCTTAACTCCCACATAAAACAAATTTCAAGGACTGCCTTTTTCACATACATAATATCGCAAATATCAGGCACATCCTGTCTCAAAAAGATGCAGAAAAACTAGTCCACACATTTGTTACTTCTAGGCTGAATTATTGCAACTCCTTATTATCAGGCTGCCCTAACCATAGACTCTAAAAATAAGGATGTAGCCACTGTGATGTCACCCACTGGTTTCTGAAGAGTGCTTTTGAAGCTCAAAGTGGGCGGCTCCAGCCATCACTATCTTGGCAGGCCTGACTCCGCCTAACCTGGCTAATCCAAAATGGGCAAATAGGTGGAGGTGAGGTGGGCTGAATGAAGCCTGGTTGCTGAAACAAGCCATCTAGCTGCTAGCAACCTGTCACTCAAAGTGGCCACATCCTTAATTATGCATACTTTTTACAGCTTAATAAAATTTAAACGGATGAGTTATATAAAAATTCACCCCTGTACAGTTGTCATGAAAGGGGAAATTAGCTATAGAGACCAAAACAGTTTTTTGTACCAGGCTGTAAACATGTTTATTTCTGCTGTAAAGTTGGGCATTTTAACATGGGGGTCTATGGGGATTGAGTGGCCATTTGAGGAACTGCAGTTTTTGGCATTTCCGCATTGGCTTCATTTTTCAGCCCCGGAGGTTGCTGCTTGGCCCTAACAAGTCTCTAACGACTCTCCAGCTGGTCCAGAATGCAGCTGCATGTGTACTGACAAAAACTAGGAAAAAGGGATCATACTTCTCCCATTTTAGCTTTGCTGCATTGGCTTCCTAGAAAAACTGGAATATAATTTAAAATCCTTCTCCTCACTTGCAAAACCCTTGATGTTTAGGCACCATCATATCTTAAAGAGCTCATATTATTCCACTAGAACACCGAACTCCCAGAATGCAGGCTTACTTGTGGTTCTAAAAGTCTCCAAAAGTAGAATGGGAGGCAGATTCTGCTCGAGGTTTCTTTCTTTCGAGTTTTTCCTTGCTGCTGTTGCCATGTGCTTGCTCATGGGAGAATGCTGGGTCTCTGTAAATTAAAGAGTACAGTCTTGACCTGCTCTATGTGAAAAGTGCCCTGAGATTCTGTTATGATTTGGCACTACATAAATAAAACTGAATTGAAAATTGAATTGGATTCAATCAATGTAAATTGAAACTGCAGGTTTTTTTCTTTAAAAGAGAAAATTCTTAGTCACTTTCCTCTGATTTCATAATATTTATAATTATAAGGTTAATTCGTTTGAGTTGAACCAACCCATACTGACAGTGTGTAATACAAGCAACACTGGGTCACCCTGCCTTGAGCTGCATAACTGAAATAATGTCAGTTCTTAAGTAATGCGATAAAATAAACTAACTGGTTTAAAGGGAGAAGTCTGATACAGTTAAATAGGTTTGATATAATGGCAACTTTAAAGTTAATGCAGTAAAATAAATGATCAGGCCAAGAGCAGAAATTTTAATTTAGTTATCCTTTTGACCAAGTACAAGTTTAAACACTATTTACAGTCTCAAAGGCCCACAAGTATACAACAGACAAAACAGGACAACACCCCCTGACTTAATCCTCATAGCGAGAAAAAACTTCCCAAAAAACAGAGGTGGAACAGGGAAAAACTGGAAGAAATCTTTAGAAGGACCACAGAGAGAGGAGACCCCTTCATGGCCAGACAGGTGGGCAATAGCTGACCCAGTGGGCTAATTACTAAAGCAATACAATCGTATTACAGGTGCCACAGCCACAGCAGCACAGGACAATGAACAGCCATGAAGCCGCTGCAGCCAGGATGAGAAGGATGGGAGAGTGGAGGACGGGTGGGCGCACCTGGAAGGAAGACCATCACACTCACACAAAGCATTTATACTCAAGCATGTGAGATGTGCCCATGTAGAATCTTAAATGTCAATAAAGAAGCTTAAAATCAGCTCTGGCATGAATTGGGAGCCAATAATAGGAAGTCAAATTAAAATTTAAAATTAAGGTAAGTTTGAGGTTATGCTAGGGTTAGGGTAAGGGTTACAATTAGAGTTAGGGTTAAAAAATTGAAAAATTGTGAAGCTGTAGTTTACATAGCAATGCACATGAAAAGAGACATGAAAAACACAGTAATCTCTAGTGTAGGTTAGGTAAAATGGACAATATTCCCTACACAGATACTGTGTAACACTCCAAAGAATAACAAACCAGAAACTACTTACAATATGTATATACTGTATAAATAGACCTGAAAAATATGAAATCGATCGAGCTAAGGTTGACTAGGCTCCCTTAGATGGACGCTGGTCGCTGAAATATCGCCAGAGAGTTTCCCGCTCTGGAGATCAGAGTCAGCATACAATAACTGGGCCTTTTAACCCTTCATGATACATACAACATAGACAAACAGAAACGATCAGGAAGCTACGGTGAAGCGAGAAAACAAAAAACATTAAAAAAATGGAAAGAGCTAGCACCATCATTAGCAAATGCATTACAAGTACACTGCTTAGAGATGCACAGTGAAGTCCTTAAAAAGTGATGTCTTTGACAATGTTTGGTGGTATTTTGAGATGAGTTGTCATAAAGTCTTTTAAAGGTAATTCTGGTTCATTCAGTGTTTTTTTCGGGGATGCCTGCGAAGATGAGATTGATAGTGACTGTGTGTATTTGTTCCTTGAGTGATTTGACAGAGGACCGCAATCCCTGGTTTGATTTCAGTAGTGCTGCAATATAGTTGTGGGCAAATTCCAGACTGGAGCATAAATCTTATTTTTTCATGTAGTAGAATGAGGAGGTCTAATTTTTTGTTAATGCTGGAGAGGATACTGACCTCAATTTCTGTGGTTTCCAGAATGCCTGTAACAGTGAATGAGTTAATTTTCGTTCATTTGTTTGGGTTGAGCCATGGGGTGCCGGATTCCATATTTATATGTCTGTGGAAATAATGATCAATGAAGTCTCTTAGGTCTGTTATTTCTCCTACTGTTCTGATCTGATCTGCGTTTATGGCAGAAGTTGATATGTATGTGTTTCCTAATTGGATGTTTTTTAGCAGTTCTTTGGAAAGATGTTTTATGGAGTTTAATGATAACAAATATCGGCTAAAACGGGACTCAAAAGAGACTAGCAGTAGCTGACATTACAACAGCACATTTGATGAGCTTTTATGGGGTCATGCTTTCCTGATGTTTTTGTTTTTGGGGTTTTTTTTGTATTTGTCAGATATTGGTTCCCAAATAGGCCTTTATTTTAGTGTTAGCATGTTTTCCATCTCTTACCCTCCTGTCTGTGAGTATTACAAACCGCTGTGCAGTGTTTTGGTGCCTGATAAGCCCTTAAACACATTTCTGTAGCTCCAACTAGACTTCCTGGATCGTATGTCATTGTCATTCTTACCGTACACTATTTATGTTCCCCTTGATTCTCAAAATTGTCTGTGTTCTTGTTTGATTGTAATGCTCAGTCTCTGTAAAGCAGTTTGGTCAAGATTTGTTGATTTTAAATGTGCCTATAAATTAGTAGACCTGACTTAACAAAGCAGAGAAAACATTCTACAGACAAATTTTGAACAATATCACCAACACAGTCTGAACGAAAGATTTACATAATACCAGCTAAGATGTATCAGTATTGGTCACTTTATTAGATATTCTATTAACTTCTTCCAAGAAAACAAATCAGTAGCCACCTCACCTTACAACTAGGGTGCATGACCAGGAAAGTTACAGAGAAAGAACAAATTCATCTACTTTCAAAGGCTTATGAGCATCATGACCTAATTACTGACCTCCATGTTTAACAAAATTTGCCCTTTTTCTCTCTTTCTATTGAACGGTTTTTGAAAGGGGCATTTTCTCTAACTGATAACACAGGTAATTCTCATGTTCTCCTGTTGAAAGCTACATTTCCATTTTACACTTATAATTGAAAATGTAATTGATGTCACACGATGCCAAAGTCTGCTGCCTTTTTACCAAAGCCACACCGATGACAACCCAGGTCTCTAATTGATTCACTGTGGCTAATTTGTTAGAGGTGCTTTCAACTGACTCTGATAATCACAGGCTTCATTATGTTTGTATTGAAACATGTAAAGTGGAAAAAAGCTTTCAATTAAATTGTAACACTAATTTGGGAATGGCCACAATGTGTCATCGGCCTGGAACTGTCATTCCTGCTGCTGCCACTGGATGTGAATGTGTTCCAGCAGGGGTGACCTTCCTGAGGTGAGAGGGTTGATCTGTGAGAGCTCTTTCATCCTGTGGAAGTGTCTGTGATCAATCCAATGGCCACTGTATGTTAATGCATTCTTAATCACTTTGGACAGGAGCTAAGTGCCAAATACCTGAAATGTTTAATGTAAATTTCACAGGAAAAAACAGAGAGTGTGTCATGCCGACCCAGTCTCGCACCAAAATGTGTAACAGTTACATTGGTCCACAGCACAATACGTATTAGGTTCACAATAAGGGTTCTAAAATTGTGAGATATCTACATTTTTTGGGCTATTCTTTTCTATTGGTCTGCATCCACATTACATGACTGTCAAGTCAGTCTGCTCAAACAAACAAAAAAGATTGGCTGCCATTCCTTTTATTCTCAGTGGAAAATGCAATATTTTAAGATAGTTTCAGCATTAAAATGCGTTTTGATAACATTTCTAGCAAGAAATGTGCATTTTATTTTCATAATCTTCATTCAGTGAATGTATATGATGGTTATTATATGTTTTCAGGCTTTCTATTGTTGCTATGGATGCTGCTATTGTTGAAACCACATAATTGTATGTTGATTGTTGTTTGTTAAGAAAAGGCGTTTCTTTTGATAAAACAGAACGATTAATGTTCACATTTTACAATGTTTTCTTTGATAAAACAGAAATATGTTTTGTCACATTTTTACAGTCTGCACTTTTTACTTTGTGTTAATTGTTTTTTAATGAGCATCTAGAGCGCTGTCAACATTCTTTCAGTCTTTCAGAAAGCATCCTCCTGGTTCCTTCTCAACAAGCCAATTTTAGCTTCTCTGCACATAAAACATCCAAGATTTTCCCTTTTGACATCAAGCCTTGTATTGTGCGTTTTCCATTCTTTCATTTGGTTTGGAGTCAGAAAGATTGGTAGCACTTCCAATTGCTGAACTTTACCTGGCAAGAACTGCTTTTGACTGTGACAACACCACGATGAATACCATATAAATTACACTCTCACTTCTTAAAAGTGCTTTGATCAATATTACATCACATTAACAATGAATTAAATGACAATGAGTTATGTGAAAGGTGTCATTTTTTGTGACAAACCCACAGAATTATCACCAACTTTGAGATTCCTCTCAGCTCTATGGAGCTTTTTAGCCTCTAAAGAGACAGATATATTTCTCAGGAGTTGATGGACTTTTACTTAATAATATGATGTCAACATTGTGTTTACAGCTTGTTGTGCTGCCCCTAAGTTGGCAAATAAATCAATTGATGCCATTTTGAATAATGCCAATAGAATTTAATTGCTGTGAATGGTATGATAATAATATATTGTTTATCATATTATGAGTACTCTACCAATTTAGCATTGCAATCCAACATTGTCAGAATAACAATGGACAGTTTTTTAGAAAAGGATAAAAATTGATTCGACAGAATCAGGGGTGTCATTTTTATTCCATGCATTCTTCTTCCTTGTCAAAACCTGGCAACTACATTACCATAATGAGTAATGAAGGGAGTGGATGAGTGAGTATATGGTGTGTGGGTGTTGTATGGTGAACAAAGGAAAAAAAAACAAAAAGCAACACAGGTGTGTGGGGGAGAGAAGAGAGAGTCTGATTTGGCCGCTTCTCCAGCTTTATACATGGGGCACACCGGGCCCAGGTGTGTCCCATCCTGCTAATCCTGCAGACAGAGAACAACAACAAGGAGCGTAAAGCAGAGGGGCTGTTACAAATAGTACTCCCCTTACCTTGTGAGGCAGCTGGATTTGCGACATCACAAGATCACGTGAGAATCCACCAGTGGTTTCAGCATTGCAAATCCAGCTGCCTCGCAAGGTAAGACAGTGATATATGGTGATAGACAGATGGTTCATCCAATCACCTGCCAAGTATTTTTTGCAAAGTGCCTGCCCTTTTCTAAACAGTTTTCATGGATGACTTCTCAGATGATTCTGTGTAACAAACCATCTGGTGCATCAGGTTAGTACTCCCTAACATTGTTATTAATCTATTAACACTTATAACATGCAAATTAACTTTATATCATCAGTTAATATAAAAAATAAGTTGTTTAATTTTTGAAGTGTTCAGGGGGTCATTTCACTCTGATTGTGTATAATAAAGTATGTATAATAAAAAGTGTATATTTCAAAACCATTTAACTCATTTATGTTACTTAAAGCTTTCCAGCTTTCATATTCCAGGTGAACTCCAGGTGATTGTTTCAGTGGGCAGAATAATGAAGACCCTCAGCTGTCCAAACTCCACCAAAACTAGTGAGTCAAAAAGGAGTCAACAGCATGTTTCACAATAAAAGTGACTTCCCTTATAAATGAGTTGACACAGAACCTTGCAGCAATCAATGAGTAAGCGGGCTGAGAAAAATAACATGGCATCATCCCCTGACAGGGGGACAAAAGTCAGCAAAAGCTCAGTTGTGATGTGGGCCCACATCCCATGGTGACTTTTAGGTGCTAATTTGAAGAGATCAGAGACTGGGCAAACAAGGACTGTCACGACCAGATACTGCCTGCTGCTATGCTGTAGACTTATTTTGTGTGAAAAGAAATATCACTTAGAAGCAGCTTTTTCCCCCAGTAATTTGCGTTCTGGCCTTGATCTCAGCTTGTCATTCCCTTATTAGCTGTTGGCAATTACTATTTTCTATTTTTCACAGTATATTTCTGTGCCCTCTTCAACTAAATCTGAAATTAACTGTCACTAGATTTTATTATAATCATAATTGGCTTAACTTATTTCATTCCCTTCGTCTGCAGTCAGTTTTTCCTCTAAATTTTGATTTTCCAATGTCGATTCCTTTCTTTCTATCTCAGTGCACAGAGGGAACCTTCTCAACCCTCCCTGTTCCTCAACCGACAGCACAAAATAAAACACAGGCCTGTTTAATTTTTAATTACTTGAATGCAGAGCCATGCTCTGTTGAGCGGTGTCCTAATAGATAGATAGCTCAGATAAGATATCCTCTTGCAGGAGATGGGGATGAGATGCTCTCCAGTGGGTTCAGTATCACTCCATTTCTGGAAAACAAGCTTTTTGGTGGATACTGTCCTTTCTAGTCTGGAAATGCTTATCCAGCAGTTCAGAGCACCCGCTTCGGATGTTATCAGCCCATTAAATGGCCGTTATCAGTTGTCATTGGGACCCATAGATTTGAGGTAGTATGGCCCTACCCTACCACTTAATCAGCTCAGTAGGCCATTATCATCTATTGGTAAGCTGGTGGTCACCTTTGAGTTACAGACGCCATCTACTGGCCGTAGTAATTATAACTCAGGTGACATAGTTCAGATGACGTCAAGCTCAATTCCTTATGAGGAGGAGGCAGGTTAATTGGAAAAAAGTTGCAAAAGCAGCAGGAGACGACTGTTAGAGACCACTGTTCGCTTCACATTTCAACCGGACATTTTTACCGCATTTTACTGCCATTTAACCGGAGATTTTTACCGCATATGAATGTTTGTCCTTTGCAATTGTTGGATCTGGGAGGAGCACGGCTGGTTAGCAATAATTAATAATTCAGAGATAATTAGTAATTCTAAAAAAGTAATAAAATTATTAATGTGAATTAATACACGAGAACTAACTAGCGGATGTGACCATGGTGGTTCGACTAAGCAATAGCTAGATGGTGCCGACCAGTGGTCGGCGTCTCTGCACTCACCCAATTCAATTTATCAAACACATGTGTCTGATGGTAGATAACAAGAGGCAGAGTGGCGCTGTGTCCCACACTATCTGACCATCAGATGCTTAGGAAAGGTGCATAGTTATGTAGATGTATACATGTGCGTGTTAGTAACAAGAGAGGGAAGACAAAGGAGAAAAAACGGTAGTCTGTACGCACGTTGTCTGGTTCATTAACTGACAAAGCAACTTACTTTTCTCTCACAGTGGCACAAACACAGCAGTCCCGAGTGGGACAACACAAACAGTCTAGTGTGGTGAACACAAACTAAACAGGCAGCAACTTCAAATACTCCTCAGAGTGTAGCAGGCAAAGGACTCGGCGGTCCTTTATATCACACAACAACAGAAAGAAAAACACAAGCACTAAGCTTATAAAACACACAAATCTAATACAATCTCTGCCCAGACAACCTCTTATGTTTGTTGCTCTTGGAAGCGAACTGGTGTGTGTTTCAGTCCATCAGTGAAATCTAGCACGGGTCCTCCGGTGTGTGGTACTGGCGGTGCCGTCCTTATTTCCTTGAGGCTGAGAGAATAATATGCATTCCCCCAGCCTGAGGGGGTGGACAAAATATTAGGAATTCTTTTCAATATAATGCACTCCAGCACGCTACCACCACCCACTACAACCTCAATAATAAATAAGTAGAATTATCACCTTTCTGACAATGTCCACAAACACTGAAAATGAATTCAATTGAATTTTAGCACTCTTAATTTACTGGATGATTGGGGAGATGGTTAATCTTTGTACAGTAGATGTACAAATGTAGTAATTCTACATTATCTTGTTTTTGTCATATAACCTCTGTCTTCTTCAAAATAACAACCCTACCTGATGATGATAAAGTATTCTCTCTGATCCCACCCCGTCTCCAAGTGCGCCACAGGTGCGTTCGGTCCGCCTGGCCAGGAAAACACCAAAAGTGTGCTGGACACACTCCCAGATCCCTGCGCAGGGTGCACTCAACTGCGATCTGAGATTTAAGGTGAGCACAGAGAAAATTCAGTTGTTGTAGTGACCGATGAGTTGTATCACCATTTTCATTGCATTCATTTGCGGGTTTTGTCCTAAGCAACTTATATATTCACATACAAATACATCAGAGGCAATTTGGGGTTCAGCACCTTGCCAACATTTTCAGCCAGTTTTCTGCATTCTGTCCTGCACTCTGATGCCTGCATGTGTGATTAGACCATGTAAACTGCCTGGTTTTGAAATAAATGAAACACATAGTGAAAATCCAAACCACAGAGATTCAAATAGAAGATGAGAGAGAGATGAACATAGAAAGATTTTTTATAGTCACCAGCACAGATACACGTTGAACATCAGTCAAGACATGGCTTTTATCTGAGGGAGGACAATAATGTAGGTCAGCATGGGTTTCCTCTGTTGTGAGCTGTAATGCAATCACATTTGATTACAGGTCAGCTTGGCACAGCACAGGTAAAGCAGACTGTACCGGACCTGTAAAAAACATTATTTGTATGTATTTGTGCAGTCTTGTATGCTAACACACAAGCACACACTTGCAAAAAATCCTAGTTGCCTACCAGTATTCAACCAAGAATTCAATCAAGTATTCAATCAAGAAATCAGAAATGTAAATCTTTCAGTCAGAGAAGAGCATATATGTGAGGAGAAACATAATGTATTCTTAGAGAAGAAACATTTTATCTTGTCCACATATGGTACCAAACAGGAAGAGGTGTTTGGTGCCTGGGTTCAATCCAAAGATAGATGGGGAGAGAAGGGAAACAAAAATGTGGCCATAATTTAAAAAACACTCATCAGTTTCATTTGTTTCCAGTCATCATACCAATGCATTGCAATTTATTTGACAACAATGTTTAAAAATGCTGAATGTAACACTTTACAACACTTACATTTATTTACATCTGCCATGTAAAGGAGAACAATCAGTAAATTAATAAAACAGCTACTGTTGCCATTTAACACTGTCTGACTTCTAAACCTTAATGAATATTAAGTCAACTAAAAGTCTTCGAGTTACTGCAGGAAAAAAGGAAGCAGCAATTAAACTCAGCTTCTGCTTCTACATGAATGAACCTGTTTGCCCTGCGCAAAGCCTGGCTGTATACAAATAGCCTGCCCGGCTGTGCTGGAGGCACCACAGGCTGCTCTGGGACCACTTTGTATCCCTACAGTTGATGCATTCAAAACTCACCCACATGCTAATTTTGTCCCACTGGAACATGCATTGTAGGGGTAAAGACTATGTATGGAAATTATATTTTTCAAACTGTTACAAGAACACTTCAAAACACATAGCAGTAAACCCTGTTTATTTTGTATTCTGAATGTATTTTGTATACTATTGAATACTGAATATTGAATTGAATAGTATTCTCTAAAACATTAACCAAGTATGTTAAATAGTTTTCGCATAACTTGAAACTAAAACTATGTTAGTTCTTTGTACAGACTATTTACATTTTATTATATGGTGAAAACAGTCATGGAGATGGTACTGGAAATCGTAAATCACGCTGCTTCCTGCCAGAACATTCCATTAGCTTCAGGTCTGTTATAATATTCAGTAGCACTAAGTATTTGGACAGTGATGCATTCAATACTTCAACTCCGGTTATAAAGTCACTATGACCTTCTACTTAAAAGCTGCAGTAATCAATATTTTAATTAGAGATGTCCTGAGCGAATCCCAAGGATTGGTATTGAAACTGATCCAGGTATGTTTTAAAGAATCTGTTTAAATAAAGCCCATCCTTTTTTATTGTTTTTTCCTGCCAGCCAGGGTGGCCAGATGAGAATGGGTGAAATTCGGGACAGAGGATTTTGGGTTGGCGTGGTCGCAGTGGGCGTGGCCTCCAGTACATTACATTCAGTGTCAACGAACAGTAAAACACATGAAAGTCAAAACTCAACGCCAAAATGTATTATTTTTGTTCAGTCAACTGTCATTAGGAAATAGAAACACAATGACTGTGTTGTATGTAACAGTGTGTAAATCATTATCCATTACATAAAATTCATTTAATTTTATTCATTTCATTAGTGTGGTGCCTATCACATCTGTCTGCACTTCTCCGTGGCTGCCTGCAACTACACTTCACCTTTCCTCATGACTGCAACTTCTGTTTCATTTTAAAAAAGAATAAATTCAGAACAGGATTATAAGTAATATATATTTAAGAAATAACTACATATTGTTTCTAGAGCAGCAACAATAATATTTTCCTCAGAAAGTCACTATATAAGCTCAATAATACCTCACTGGAAACAAATCTAATATTCCTGAGTTCTGCTGACTCACAATGTTTATATAGTTCAGTTAAATTTTACAGCAGTCACTCAGACTGTCAGAATTAAAATGTATAGAATAATTTAGAGTAACATCAGACTTGAGGACTGCATTGGGATTGGGATCCCGCAGGTCCCACAGGACCCAATGCAAATCTTGTGGGAGTGGGCGGTTTTAACTTTGCTGCAGAGTGGGCAGTCAAAAAATAAATTGCGAGTCTCTGGATTTAGCCGGCGCTGCAGGCTGACTCTCACAGAGCCGCGCTGAGTGCTCAGTCAGTGCACCTCCTGGTGCTCTCTGACACTGCTTCCTGCTGCCCCTCCTCTTCACAGACATATACACACACACTCATGAGTGTGCAACCTGCTGACTTCACCTGAATGAGCAAAGAACAGAAACACCAAACAATGAGTGCATATTGTGATACCACAGGTTATTACTACTTTTGTGCTCATTTAGGAGGTAACAGAGGAGTTGTAAGCTTGCATCAAGTTGCATGCCATCATCACTCCTAATTAGTGCATTAAAAGACAGGGAAACGAAACAAAATAAAACAACCTCAGCAAAACAAACAACCACAGCCAACAACACGTTCTAAAATAATAAGTAGGCTAAAATAAATAAATACAGTGTAATTTTGCCCAAGAACAAGTGTACTTATTGCACTAGAATAACTGTAATTATTGCACTAGTATGAATATATGCACTAGAATGTAATTTTGCTACGTTATTACCGACAGGTATGCATCTCTTTATTAATACTACACAGTAAAATTACGTGTCTTCCCTGTGGGACAGGAGAAGACAATATGATATGAAGATATGATGCGCAGGTTCCTGGCTGTGTTTACAAGGCGCATGAACCGTTACGTACAGGTGACAGGTATATTATAGTCATTTTAAACACATTTTCAGCAGGTAAGATTGTCATTAAGCTGTAGGTGCTTATAAACACATTTTTTTAGATATTTTTATTACAAATTCCTCCTGCAGTGGCAGTTGCACCCTCCGTCATCTGCTTTGAAACAGGTTGAATAACATCAACAATCCATTATTTATGATAGCCTAATCAGTGCAATAGACAAGTGAAAACACATCAATAATACTCAAAACAGGACAAACAGGACATTTTTTAATGACTAAACGCAGGAATTAGTCTACATAAGTGATTTGATTAAAATATTTTCATGGACTCAGAGTAAAAAAAAATATTGAGCTACTAATTCATGTAGACTGATAATTTAATGAAAGGGTTCTCTCATTTGAATTTAGAGTCTTCTACATTATATTCTGGTGACAGCAGCAGCTTGTTGTGCGTATCTCTACTATGTTATTAATTATTCATGACAATTTGGCAGCGCTTTAAAAGACACAATACGTTCAGTGAGCAGAGCAGACGGACAGGTGAACCACACAGCAAACCCAAGATGACAGCAGGGGTCATCACACTGTACTCTACTGTGTTCTCCTCCTCAGCATGCTTTCCTTAAGGGTGTGTCGCCTTACATCATTTGTGACTGTCTGTGTTTAAATGAGCCCCAAACAGCCAAAATATCAACTTTAGCTGTAAGATAGCTAGCAATGGATGCACCAATTGTGTCTGCTGGAATGTGCCTGTGTGATTGTGTTCAATTCAGCTTCTGACTGAACTCACCAAAGAACTAACACAGATTCTTCACCTAGAAACACTCCAAATGACTTTATCCCTCCTTTTTTCCCAAATTAGCCCTCCTGGTAAGTGTTTGGTTGTACTAAAAGACCCTCTAAGGAGTCGAATTTTCAGTTTTTACAGTAGGTACATTTTGTTTTAATGATTTTAAGCCTGTTTTTCTCTAGCGAAAATTAGCATTAGCATTATCACAGTTAACCAAAGACTGTAAATACACCATGTTAACCAAGCTAGCAGCTAGCGTTAAGGTCAGCTCCATCCAAAAATCCAAGATGGCGACTGTCAAAATGCCAAACTCAAGGCTTCAAAACGGGAGTCCACAAACCAATGGGTCACAGTGGCTACGTCCATTTTTTTATTTCTGGTCTATGGGTAGAACTAAATTATCTAGCAACTTTTTCCCAACCATCACAGCTTCCAAAATATCGATATCCCTTTGTTTATTAATTATTGCCATAACATCATCTGCATATGCTGAAATTTTAACAGCTGAAACACAACCTGGAAAACAAACAAATAACCGCTCTCCTACAGCTCAGAGGTAGCTGTCCTTTACACAAACTGTCACGAAACACCTGCAAAAGATCTTCACCAACCACTGACCAAAAAGATTTATAAAACTCAACAGGTAGTCCATCAATGCCAGGTGCATTTCCATTTCCCAGTCTCATGAGAGCAGTATAGTTCATTCAAAGATAGTTCTGCCTCCAACACTGCATTAGTGTCAGCATCCACCTGAGGTAGTCCAGCATAAAAAGATCCAGCCAACTCTAAATCCTCCACATATTCCCTTTTAAAGAGTTCTTTTTAGTAGAAGGTGGCATATCCCCGAATCTCAGGGGTTTCCATTATTGTGGATCCATTTTCAGAGCGTAAAGAGTGGATGATCTTTCTCTGACCATTCTTTCACTCCAAACTGAAGAAAAACTGCGAGGGGGCATCCATTTGAGATGCATTCATGAATCGTGAGCAGACCAGAGCTCCCTGTGCTGTATTGCCCAACAGGTTGGCTAAGGCAGCCTTTTTAGTTTTAAGGACTTCAATATGCCCTTGATTTTCCATAGAATCCACTAGACTTTGTAATTCTATTACTTCAGTCTCTAGGTCTTGAAGAGACCTGGTAATGTGCTTGGTGACATTGCAAGTATACTGTTGACAAAATTGTTTTATCTGACTCTTTCCAATATCCCACCACTGAAGAAAAAGTAGATTTGTTTTTCCCATATGAAACCCATAAAAATTCAAAAGCCTCGCTAAAAGATTTATCATGTAAAAGACCAATATTAAAAAGCCAATATGTGCTGAGTAACTTAGCATTTTGAATATAAAAGGAACACTGAACAAGACAATGATCAGACAAACCAACAGGAAATATTCAACATGTTTTAAAAATACCAAAGTGATGCTTAAAACAAAAGTGATCCAGTTTGGCCAATGATAACAAATTGTCCTTGGAGTGACTCTATGTGTACTGCTTGTCATTCCTGTTAAAACCTCTCCTAACATCTTTAACTCTTAAGTTTCAATTAGACGTTGGATGAGACTCCAGGTAATTCCTATCTAATTTAGCATTTTCAGTGAATTTTCACCCCAGAAACAAAAAATCATCAGTACAGTTTTGATTAACATCACACAAAAGGTTTAAAAATCTCATTCTTTCAATGCTCAAAACTGGAGCATTAACATTTACAAAAAACATTGTAATCTTTTCATATTGTACTTTTAAAATATGACCACACATTATTCCTTCCACCTTGAAAGAACAGGGACTAAAGCCCTTCAAAAAAAGCACACCAACTCCCCCACTGTTAGACAATTTATGGCTTAGAATTACTTCCCCAGGCCACTCCTTCTTCCAGTCACTTTCATTTTCAGTGTCACTGTGACTTTCTTGTACAAAAACCACATCTAAGTTTTTTTTTTTATTTCTATCAAGAGAATCTCTTTTCACATCACTTGAAAAAGAAAGTACTAGTACAACTAGTATGTTGAGAAGTATTTCTGACTTAATCAACATCTTCAATTAGTTGAGCTCTGACTTTTGTCACAAATTTCTGCCAATAAATCTCTTGTTCACTGAAAGCCTCCTCTTCCTTCTTCAGCTGTGTTACAGACCTGACAAAAACTCTCAAATTAGGGAAAAACTTTTCAGTTTTAACTCCCCTTTGCCCTTTAGCATCCAGTAGAAATTTCTTTATTTTCTCAAGAGGATAAAAATTTGTCTCATCCTCTTGTGATGGTGTCCACTCACATTCCTCATCATCATCTGACAAATCCCCCAGCACTTTCTTAGCCTTAGCACTGCACTGTTCCTCATCAAGATTTTTTCTTTTGCTAGATTTATATAGTATACCTATCTCCTCAGACATGTTTTCAGCCATAAGCACATCATTAACCACACTTTCAACACTGACCGCAGCTTTCTTTGTTTTCGTTACATTTCTTTTTCTCTGTTTGCTTTTCTCTGATTTCTCACTGGTGTGGGCATTTCTGTTTTTATCAACTTTATTTCCACTCTCAAATTGATCCTGTTCCACATTCTGCTCACTATCCTGCATGTCTGCCTCTGTCTCCTGTGCTTTCTCTGCAGACTGCTGCACACTATGCGAGTCTGACTTAGCCACAGGTTGTGGTGCCTACCTGCAGGTGCCCTGGCCAAGTTGGGGCCAGCTCGGCCCCAACTTGGCCCACCCCCTGGCCTCAGGGCAAGACTGAACCAAATGTCCTTCTGCCCCGCAACCAAAACATTTTATAGTTTCAGAAGTCACAAAAACTATGTAACTGAAGCCATCAACTTTGAAACTTTCAAGTTCAAATCATGTGTTGTCTCTGAGAATCATAAAGACCTGTCTTCTGTGACACACAACATGCTTTAATTTTGACAACTTGCACCCCAGCAGGAACATTTTAATGAGAGACACCAGGTGCCCGCAGCACAACAGCTCTTTGTCCAACTCTTCATTTTTAACGAATGGAGGTGCATTTGAAATCATGATCTTTTTTGCTGGGGTCACCAGTGGCAGAACGGGTGAATGTATCACGAATCACAACACCATTTTCAACAACCTTCTCAACTTTGGCCACATCATCCAGAAAAATAACAACAGTACTGTTCATGCGAGAGGCAGATTTCACACTTTCAAACCCTGCAACCTCTCCCTACTCCACATAACCACTGCCAATGGGTATAATGCCTGGCTGCCAACCCGGGCATTATACTCACCACAAACTAATAATCAATTAGTTATTTAGATAATTAGTAATTATTAAAATCAATAAAATTATTAATATGGATCACCACCCACAAACCAGGACCAATAACCAAACAATAAGGTAGTCTCATAAAAGGAGTTCACTTGGAATGCTAATATCTGAGGGATATCAGCATCCACAGTTGAACATAGAAGGTTTGAGTTCAAGCTCTGACTCTCAGCCACTTTTCACAATATATAAACAAAACAATGACAAAAGACCTCTCTTTAAAGACTTAACAGTGTAGCAAAATTAACAAAGTTAGCTGATGCTTTGATCAATAAATCACTATCCTAAAATATAATTCTACCTAAGCAAGGGTACAAGTGATGTGTATGTGGGTGTGTGTGCGTGTGTGTGAGTGTTAGCATTAACGAGAGAGAGAAAGAAAGGAGAAGAAACGCCAGCTCACAGTGAAGTCCTGCGACCGTGGGGGAGAGAGTTGCTTTGTCCACAGAGAGCGTGCATACAGACGGCAGTCAGTAACGCATGTTGTGTGATTTGTCGATCGACAAAGCCACTTACTTTCTCACTTGCGGTGGGACAAACACAAAAACAGTCTAGCATGGTGAACACAACTAAACAGACAGCAAACTTCAAATATTCCTCGTATAGCAGAACAAAGGGACTCGGTGGTCCGTCATGGAGTATGAGGCCCAACAATATACAAAACCTCAATACAGATAAAAAAGAGCGAAGATATAAACTCACTCACTCCATAGACTCACTGCATGCTCACTCCACGCTCACGCATGCAATCAGAGAGAGAGAGAGAAACACAAATTGAAGAGGAACATTACAACATTATCTTAGCGAAGCTCAACACAACATAAGACAAAAGAACGGGGCGGGTATTCCATCAACGCAGCTAATAAAAGCTGCGTTTACTTGAAAAAGCCTGGCTTAAATTAACATTAACTCTCTCTTAGGGCTCAAGCCGTTCCACTAACACAATGCAGCCGTGTCTAGTCAACGTTAACTCTAACTAGGCTTGAATAATCTTGCATTGTGCACATGCACAGAGTGCATAAGCAGCCTAGAGCAGTCTATTGTCGAAAAGACAATACTATGTCACAAAAAATGGAAAACTAGAGTGGTGTTTATCTCAGCAGTGAAACAAACCCTGCTGATGAAACTATACGAAGAATATAAAAAGGAGTCATCACCAAAAAGGGCAATACTGCTGCAATTAACAAGGCAAGGGAGATAGCTTGGCAGAAAATTGCTGACAGATTAAAAGCATAAGTTATACAAGCCTACTTGTGTAGGCAGCGGTGGCCTAAACGTTAGAGAAGGTTCAACCCCCAGACGGACAGGATAAATATGGGTGGGAAAAGTGAAAAGCAGAGCTTGCCCTTTTCTTTTTCTTCATTAGGCTAGATAATATCAGATGTATGTTTAAAATTATGGCTAGAGATGCACCGATCAATCAGCCAGTTCTCAGCTGATTGGCCACAACCGGTGACTGGCCCCAATCAGTCGACTGTAGCCGATTTTTTGCCGGTCACACACACACACACACACACACACACACACACACACACACACACACACACACACACAATATGCTGTCAATTATAGTTCTTAGAAAGAAAGTAAATAAAAGAAAATCTTTCTTTCTTATTAAATTTTTATAAAGAAAGAAAATCAGAATTGGCAGGTCAGACTTTAAAAAAATCTGAAATTGGAATCAGCCAAGAAAATTGCAATCGGTGGATCTCTACTTCCAGCTCCAGTCCAGTGATATTTATCAAGTAGGCTGTGATATTACCTGCCTACAAAAATATGAAATAATCTACGCAATGGAGTTTCTTTTGTTTGTTTGTTTGTTTGTTTATCAAATATCAATTTCAATTCAATTTATTCAATCACTGAGCTGAGCTGTCATTGAGCTGACAACATCAACATTAATATTATCTTTGTTTATTGCACTACATGCTTATAAATGATCTCAATAACTTTGTAATCTTAAATTATAATCATATAATCTTAATAATCTCATATTCTTATTTTTTCTGTTCAGAAACTCTTTACTAACTGGCACATTTACAGTGATGTTTTTTTTAATGTGCACTGTTCCTGTTAAATAAGCTGATAATTACATTACACCATATTAACTTTATAAAGTGATAATATGTTTTTTTTTTTTTTTTTTTAACAAAGGTCATGAAAAAGAAGCTTATCTGCCTTTGGAGCAATAGAGATTTTCTTGGATCAGGAGGTGCAGTATACTGTACATGAAGTCATCATTTCTTGAACAGCAACCTAACACTGACACATTAGCAGACTAGTCAGTGCTATTTCCATAACCTGGCAACAATGTCATGCAAAATGAGCTTCTACAGCATGAGTTTACTATTGTATGATGGTTGATCATTCTAGTGTACAGGAAGTAAAGTAGCCTATCTGATGGAGATTGAATGTCCAAATAGCCCTGATACATGTAAACAGCCTTTATATACCTGAGCTACATATTGCAGTGGTACAACGTCACACTACTTCTGCCTTTACTTCTGACATAGGATAGGTAATTTGGACCTGGTACAAAACAGACCCATGGAAGACACACCTGAACCTGAGGTTTTTTTCTTTAAAAAGAGACATGGGGACAGTAAGACCCAATTTAAATCAAACCCTGGGATAAAATAAACCTGGGACTGAAAACAACAGCATCAGTCATTTCAGCAAATGCCACAAAACAACATATGTCGATGTTAAAGTGACAGTGCCACCTGTCACCTTGGCGATGAAGGTCCCCTAAAAGTAGTCATTTTAACCCAAACTATGATGTTTCCCTTAACCTGACCAAGTGGTTTTTGAACCTAACTCTAACCAGACCTTAAACATACCAACACATATTTATTTTTCAACAGTGATTTGTAGCTGTTTTGAAAGGCACAGAGAAATTCTGTCACCCTACTGATAGGGACTGAGATCAGAAAACACTTCTGATCAAACATCATAATACACACGTGGACAAAATTGTTGGTACCCCTCAGTTAATGAAAGAAAAAACCCACAATTCTCACTGAAATCACTTGAAACTTACAAAAGTAATAATAAATAAAAATGTGTTGAAAATTAAACAATCAAAACCAGCCATCACTTTTGAATTGTTGATTAACATAATTATTTAAAAAAACAAACTAATGAAACAGGCCTGGACAAAAATGATGGTACCCCTATAAAAGATTGAAAATAATTTGACCAGAGGGACATGTTTAACTCAGGTGTGTCCTTTAATTGACATCACAGGTGTCTTCAAGCTCATAATCAGTCAGTCTGCCTTTTAAAAGGGTGACAAATAGTCACTGTGCTGTTTGGTGACAAGGTGTGTACCACACTGAACATGGACAACAGAAAGCAAAGGAGAGAATTGTCCCAGGACATTCGAAACAAAATTATAGACAAACATCTTAAAGGTAAAGGCTATAAGACCATCTCTAAGCAGCTTGAAGTTCCTGTGACAACAGTGGCACATATTATTCAGAAGTTTAAGATCCACGGGGCAGTAGCCAACCTCCCTGGACGTGGCCGCAAGAAGAAAATTGATGACAAGTTGAAGAGACGGATAGTTCGAATTGTAACCAAAGAGCCCAGAACAACCTCCAAAGATATTAAAGGTGAACTCCAAGGCCAAGGTACATCAGTGTCAGATCGCACCATTCGTCGTTGTTTGAGCCAAAGTGGACCTCATGGGAGACGACCAAGGAGGACACCACTGTTGAAAGCAAATCATAAAAAAGCGAGACTGGAATTTGCAAAAATGCATGTTGACAAGCCACAAAGCTTCTGGGAGAATGTCCTTTGGACAGATGAGACAAAACTGGAGCTTTTTGGTAAAGCACATCGACTCTATGTTCATAGACTCAAATCAAGCGTATGAAGAAAAGAACACTGTCCCTACGGTGAAACATGGAGGAGGCTCAGTTATGTTTTGGGGCTGCTTTGCTGCATCTGGCACAGGATGTCTTGAATCTGTGCGAGGTACAATGAAATCTCAGACTATCAAGGCATTCTGGAGAGAAATGTGCTGCCTAGTGTCAGAAAGCTAGGTCTCAGTCGCAGGTCATGGGTCTTCCAACAGGACAACGATCCAAAACACACAGCCAAAAACACCCAAGAATGGCTAAGAGAAAAGTGTTGGACTATTCTGAAGTGGCCTTCTATGAGCCCAGATCTGAATCCCATTGAACATCTGTGGAAGGAGCTGAAACATGCCATCTGGAGAAGACACCCATCAAACTTGACACAACTGGAGCAGTTTGCTCACGAGGAGTGGGCCAAAATACCTGTTGATAGATCTAGAAGGCTCATTGACAAATATAGAAATCGTTTAATTGCAGTGATTGCCTCAAAAGGTGGTGCAACAAAATATTAAATTATGGGTACCATCATTTTTGTCCAGGCCTGTTTCATTAGTTTCATTAGTTTCATTTTTTTTAAATAATTATGTTAATCAACAATTCAAAAGTAATGGCTGATTTTGATTGTTTAATTTTCAATAAATTTTTATTCATGGTTACTTTTGTACATTTCAAATGATTTCAGTGAGAATTGTGGGTTTTTCTTTCATTAACTGAGGGGTACCAACACATTTGTCCACGTGTGTATATTCTATATATTATGTTATTATTATTTTATATATATTTATTTTATATTCGGAGGAATGCAGCAGTATATTTCTGCACTTAATAGTTCACAATCTCTGCCTCAAACAACATTTTTTTTCTCCTGTAACGATGATAACATTGATTACACAATCAGAGCTAAAAAAAAGAGTCCACTTGGATCAATATATATTCAGTTGCCTTATAGACATATTGACACAGACCTGAGACCTGCAACAGTATAACTGGATCCTACCTGAACCTGATTAGACTAAATATTATTTGGAACTGGGTCGAGTCAGGCTGCAACTGATGATTGTTGTCATTATTGATTAATCTGTAAGAATATTCCGTCTATTTTTACTGAGTTAAAAATTTTGCAAAATTATAATATAATTATATTGTGTCAGTGAGGAATAGATCTCGCTGAGGTTCTAATTACAGTTTGAATATTAGGAGGGCAAAACCTTTTTTTCATTATAGATTCATCTGAAAAATAATTTTCAATTAAATTTTTTTTTTCTGATAAAATGTCAGACAACAGTGACAGGATGTCCATCCAGAGCACAAGGTGACATGTTCAACAGTACAAAACCCAGAATATTTTGTTTAAAGGAAATATCATATGAGCAGCTGGATGACAAATCACTGCAGATGAATTTACTGTTAATCAACTAATGGTTTTAACTTCACTTGGAACCAAGTAGACCTGTGTAGACTTCTACTAAACTCAGTTCTGAATTGTCTCAATGATGATCATCTGTCAGATTAATGAAAAATAAAGGTTCCGGAGGTTTGGAAAGCACAGTGTATAGAGAACATTACCACAGACCAGTGTGCATATTTGTAATGTGTTTCCAGTGTCCTGATATCCCAGATTAGTTACAAAGTAGATACATATGTACTGCTAATGTAGTGTATCTATAAATCTGTATTTATGCATGATAATTTATTCATATTCTCTCTAAAATAAACGTCTTCATGCCATATTGACTGCTGAGGCGTAATCCCCTCAGGTAGCTGAATAAACTTGCTGTAGCCAGAGGAGGTGCGATGTAGATTAGACACAAATATGATGCTAATTCCATCCAAAGCAGACCATATGCCAGCACAAATGAACATCATATGGCAGCAGGTGCACTGAGATATTATCTGCAGCTTGTCATTATGTTTACAAGAGTTTATGTTAATTCTGAAATGTTTTTAGTGCTTAATATGTAGAGAGACGTGAATTATTGCCCTTTAGGGTTTATGTAGTTGGAAACTAACATTTCAGTTAGAGCTTTATTTTGTGCTGTTGAATTTAACCAACTGTCAGTTATTAAACTCATCTCATCTTCCTCCAGTTCCCAGTGAGGATCTCATAGTGTCAAATATATTCCACACAGTGGTTTGGATGCTTGACTGGGGAGGTATAGGCATGGCTGTTTGTAGGAGTTTAGAAATACCAAGGTGGTGGGTAGTGGTTTGAAAAAAAATGTTGATTTTGCTGATCTAAATATGTGCATTCTAAGACATTTGAGAGCAAAAATTGGATAACAATAGCTTATAACCATGTCAGCGGACATGGACAATAACAAATTATCTGTCAAGGAGTAATACACGAGATTCAGGTTAAAGCTACAATATGTAAGTCTGAAGGAAATGCAAAGAACCAACAAGAATTTGGAGGAAAAAAACAACAACATAACAATGCCAAAAGCCTTCTGCTAAACTGAATATCTAAGCCAAGGATATTTCTCCTCCCACTTTAAATTATAGCATAATTGCTTTTCAATAAACAAAGTAAGGAAATTTGTGTTTGGTAGATTATTTCTTTGTTGTAACAACGCTTCTTGGCAATAAATCTTATACCGTTGGAAAGCCTGTTTATTTCCCTTTTAAATGGTGCCACATTTGTAAGGAACATGCATTTGTGGGATGGGCAGCAGAGCTGAGTATGTGGGTTGCGCCCATGAAAAATTAGCCAAATCTTCTCTGCCATTGCCAAACAGCTTATTTTGCTGTTGCTATTGACACTTGTTTTGAGCTTCTGGTACCCCCAGGTGCTACTAATCAGGTGCCTGATTGGCACCTGATTGGCAGTACCTATGAGCATTGGCCCTGCTACAGTGGTCAGTAGGTGTCTGCTCCAAGAATCGGCATGCCACGTTTGACTGATCTGGATAGGGCCTGTGCAATAGAGCAACTTCAAGCTGGTGTTCCGCAAAACCAAGTTGTGGCATTACTTGGAGTGAGACCTAGTACCTTCTCCAAAGGACAAGTTCCATATAACGGGGAATGTCAGAGACAGGCCGCGAATAGGGAATCCCAAGAAGATGACACCCCAAGAAGACCGTTTCCTCACCCTGTCAGCACTTAGGTACCATAGGCTGTCTTCTACAGATTTGCAGTCAAGGTTTGCAGGAGGATATGGCCGATCTGGAACAGACTGCACAAACAGCCAATGTCCGGTCTCATAGGGCTGCCAGGAGGCCTGCCATGACTGCCCTTCACCGTCAGGCCCGTTTGCGCTGGTGTCAGCAATACATGCACTGGAACCTGAACATGTGGAGGAACGTTATGTTCAGCAATGAGTCCAGATTCTGCCAACAGCAGTTGGATCATAGGGTCAAAGTGTGGAGAAGACGCGGAGAATGCTATGCTGATTGCTGCACCAATAGAGTAACATCTTTTGGTGGGGGCAGTGTGATGGTGTGGGGCGGCATCTCCCTCACTAGAAAAACGAGGCATGTCATCATTGGAGGCAATCTCAATGCAGAGAGATATCGAGATGAGATTCTGCAACCAGTGGCAATCCCATATCTCCACAGTCTGGGACCAAACTCTATCCTCCAAGATGACAACTCTCGCCCCCACAGAGTGGGGTTTATCAGAGACTACTGATGGAATAATTATGTAAGTTATCTCATATCTGCTGTTGTATTTGACGCTGTCCCACTAACGGTGGGACAGCACGCTGTTCTATGTTTGAATTGTTCTCAGGGAAGATAGCAACCGACCAAGGACTCAGCATACGCATACGCTGAGTCGCACATACGTATGCTCAGCATACTATCGGTGTGAAGCGGAGACATCAGGAGGAGCTGGAGCCAGTCCGGACTGATTCCAGCCAGCACTTCATGGACAATAAGTTATCCTACACAAACAAGGACGTCACCTTTCTTGATAATGTATCTGAAACACGTCAGTGCTACTGCTACTTTCCCCTTTCCCTTAGAGCAGTAGTACTCATGTAACTAGGAAACTCCCAAAATGAATAAATAGAGAGGGTCCGGCGAGATATGCCTCAGTGCGGTTGGAGATTGTAACTGAGCATATCTCTGTCCGTTCTCCTTGCAAGTATAAACTCTAACGCTGTGTGTCTTGTCCTCCTTTGTCCAGTATTTTACAATGTTTCAGGTTCCCTGAACCTGACAACTACATCCAGAATATGGGAGTGGAGAGGATGGAATGGCCTGCCAGCAGTCCTGACCTCAACCCTATTGAACACTTGTGGGAGGTGCCAGGCTGCTGTGGCTATGTACGGTTCTTTCACACGCTCCTGTTTGTTAAATGAATTTAACAATTGTTAAATTGCCTATATGTCTTGTTCCTTCAAACTTCAATCATCCAATCCACCAAACACCAAACGAGTCAATGGCAGAATAAGCTGTTTGGCACTGGCAGAGAAGATTTGGCTAATTTTTCATGGGCGCAACCCACATACTCAGCTCTGCTGCTCATCCCACAAATGCATGTTCCTTACAAATGTGACACCATTTAAAAGGGAAATAAACAAGCTTTCCAACAGTATAAGATTTATTGCCAAGAAGCATTGTTACAACAAAGAAATAATCTACCAAACACAAATTTCCTTACTTTTTGTGTTAAGTTTAGTTATGTTTGACCCACTTATTTTTGAGAAGGCAGTACTTTTCCTAATTTTAAGTGGTTTATTTTTCAACTTGGCTGGATCCAGTTCATGTAGAAACATGTCTGTTTGACTGACATCACCTCCCTCACCTCTCATCTCTCTCTCCTCTTGTCACCTTTCTCCAACCTCATCTCCCCCAATATTGCTCTGCTTGTCTGGTGTCTCTTTCATTTTCCTGACTGTCTCCTGTGCTCTTTTGGTCAGCTTCCTTTTTCTGTGTCTTTCTTCTTTCCACAACCGGTTCTCTCTCCCTCATATCCTCTTGTCTCTTTGCATTCAACATTGTATCCTGTCTGTACATTTCTCTGTCCATCCTCAACTTTTGTTCTCTTTTCTCTCCACCTCTCTCATCCTGTGTTCACTACCTGTCCCTTTCTTTGTGACTCCTCACTTATGTCTGTTCTCCCCTCAGTGTGAATGTATGTATGATGTGCGTCTGGTGTGGACAGGTATATAAATAGGTTTCTGTTGGGACGAGCAGGCGATTGGTGCTCCAGCTACCAGCTCAGCAGGTAATTGGCTCCCTTCGGATGAAGGCTCACTATAAAAGGAGCCAAGATGGTGGCAGTGTAGGGCAGGGCATTCCTCATGATTCATCATACATCACTGCATTGTAACTTCTAAGATCTTTGCCACGCTGATGACTTTTGTCCCCCAGTGGTTTGTAGGGGTGGGCTGCCATTTCTGTTGATTCTATTTTTGTCATTGTTCTGTTCCAGTCTGATTCTATGTTCCATGGTTGCCATTATGCACCAGTCTGTCCCAGATGCCCTCAGACTTTTTCCGTTTGTTGGACTGAGTGGGAGATGGACAGATAAGATAGGTTGCAGATTATATTAAAGGACCACTTGAGATACTGTTGCTCATTGTATTGAACCTTTGTCCAGACATTTAACTGAATATTTGAAGAGCTAGTGTAATCTATAATACCTTTGCTGTCACCTGGTTAAGAATGATGATGAATGATAATGTTCGTTTAATGACCAGATTGTTTTTGTGGTTGGATTTGGCCTGCTGACATTTTAGGCTTTCTTGAGCCTACTTATTGTTTTTTCTGGGTTTTTAGTTTCTGTTTGCTCTGTGTTCCCTTCCTGTGTTCATGTGCTCCTCCTCAGCCTGCTTTTCCCTTCACACCTGCCTTGCATTCAGTCTCATTAGCCCTGTGTCTTTCCCAGCCAATCAGCTCCCAGCCTGCCCTTGTGTCTTGCCACCTGTTCCTTGTTGTTTCATTAATTCAGTTTGTATTTAAGCCCTGATTTTCAGTTTAGTGTTGTTGGATCCTTTGTTAGTTCAGTTTATTCAGTTCAGTTTTGCTTTGTCTGCACTCGAGCCGAAATAAAGACACATTCTTCAGTTCATTCTGACTGCTGTGTTCTGCATTTGGTCCATCTCCTGTTATTCCCTTTACAGTTTTCTCCTGTTTATTTTCTTTAGGAGGTAATTGTAATTTTGGTGATTTTGTCAGGTTACATTCATCACCGTACTAGTTAAATTTGTTTTGTCTGTTATGTTGGCCTTTGCCGACCCTGAAGTCTATTCTTCAGCAATCTGTTTCTGTGGCTGCTTGGGACTTGGGGACGATAACATTATATTCATTTGACAGACCCTTTTGCCTGATGTGGCTTTTTTTTTCTTCAGTGCTTACACACTGGGGGTGCCGAAGTTGAACATTTTCTAATCCAACACATTCAACACACCTTTTTTAATTCTACCGAATTTCATAATTTCTTTTCATAAACTTTTGAAAAACAATAAGAAATCCCCCCCCCCCAAAAAAATGTAATAGACTACATCGTGCCATCTACAGGTGACACATTACTGTGCAGCAGGTAGGGGGATATATGTGTATAAGCTTTGGTTTAAATGCAGGATATTCCATCTGGTTAATGGATCTGGGACACTAGTCCAAACTTTGGACCGTTGAGCACCAACTAGGATTTTTTTTTTTTTTTTTTTTGTTGTCACACAATCTACTAATGTAAACCCAAAGAACTTCCTCAGAAACATAATACAGTATGTATAAATTCATTAATAATGTATAAGACAAACTGGGAGAAGAAGGAAAAATGTATCTAGTTTTTCTTTAAGGAGGCAAAAACAAAACGTTCTTCCAATGGTTTTCTTTCCAAGATCCATGAGAAGAGGCTTGATACTAGGGAATAAAAAAAATAAAAAAAATGTTCCTTTGCAGAGTCAATGTATACAACAATATGTTTCATTAGAATGTTTTATTAAGGCTGTAGCATAATTAATAAAAGATGTGTTATTTGTGTATGTATAGTATGCATGCTATAGAGGCACAGTGTTGGATCATGGTCAAGTTGTGCCCCCCCTCCCCCATTGTACAAGTCCTAAAACAAGCCACCAGATGGTCTCCCCCAGGATATAGCCACTGAGGGGATGTATGCTGGGAAAGGCAGCTAATATTAGACATATTAGAGCATTTCTCAAGGTACTTCCACTGACAGATGGCATGAAAGCATCTTTGACTCTCAGCACGATGTGAAAGAAATCTAACCACACAGAGCTATAGGAGCACTGGGAAACTGTAACACCGTATATATGTTAAAAACATTCATTATTGCACCCTGTGAAATATCTGGTAGGCAGAAAATATGATTGCTTTTGGTCCCAAGTACCAAAGTACTGGCCAGACTGACAGAGCTTTTTCTTACAAGAATGCCACACTCATTTCAAATTGTCAACTTTCTACACTAGATATTAACATCTTACATGCACTAGTCATACTGCTGCCATGAAAACATAGCTCTTTGTTGTATATGGAATGGGAATTTTTATTGGAATCCCCATTAGTTGCTTCCTGGGGTCCATATTTAAATAAAATGCATACATAAACAATGTTTGCACCTACGCTACACACAGCAAACAATATAGTTACATTCATCTTGCATCCAAGAATAAAATTACATCAAGCCCCTACAGTACTTATACAATATAATATATTGGGTTGACAGGAACAATATAAATGGGTTGATAGGAAAATAAAACAATAGCAATCTCAGTTCATCTAAACATCCATTTTACAAAGAAATCAAAACCTATTTTGCTTATTTATTTTGCAGACCTGTCTTCAAGACCTCTTTAGCTGCTTCTTAAAACCCTTTTTTTTTTTTTTTGTAGAGATATAAAGCATGGTAAACTGTTCCAGTGAGATATGGCTCCATACATTGCTGTTTTTTTTTCATAGCATTAGTCTTTCATAGCCATGTGAGGTCATGCTTTTTATCAATACTTGCTTTGACTGAACAGTGAAGTGCTAGCTCTGAGTGTTAAGAATGTCCTGCTGGTGATTGAGCTAAATACGCCAGTCACAAATCTACCTGTTGAACATTGAGGCCACGGTTGACCAGCAGGCAAAGGTGGTGCCAGGCATCATGCTTGAGAAGGCTGAAATTCCCTTCAGTAGAATGAAATAAGATCATATGCTCCTTCTATTCTCTGGCCTTATAATTTCATAGACAAACTGGCAGAAATTGCCAATAACACCACATAATCTCCCATTTTCACCCTGCATGGTGATCCAGATGTGCATGTATTATAAATATTCTGCCAACAATATCCAGATTTGATTAATGCAATCACAATCAACGGACAACTGGCCAACAAAGTCAAATATTTAAATATAAGTTAATATTTTACATTCAGTTAAAACTAGTGAAAACATTTGAAACATTTCTCAGTGTATTTGTGATCATTAAAATTTGGTTTGATTAGCAACAGGAAACAATTATATAGACAGTTAGATGTGTGACTATAACACAACTGTGAGGACTGCAAAAAGTAGGAGGACTGAACTCCTCTCCTTGCTAGACATGTCTTTTAAGGTGTGCCTATTGATTTAGTAATTTGACTAGTAAATGTACAGTCAGGGAAAACTTCTTTTTTTCTGACCTCCATATAAAAAGGTTGACTTTTTGACTATTTTGACAACTATTGGATGGATTGCTATAAAATCTGGTTCACATATTCATGTTCCCCAGAGCATGAACTGTAATAACTTTGGTGATCTTCGGACTTTCCATCTAGCACCAGCATCTGGTTAAAATGTCATGTTGTCCAATGGTTTATGAACAAATACCTGCAAAACTAATGGCATTCCCATCACCCTTAGCTGTACTTTGTTTAGTGCTAATTTGCATGTTAGCACACTAAACAACATGGTGAACATGGTAAACACTATCTGATAAACACCAGCATGCTAGCATTGTCATTGTGAATTATGTTAGCATGACCCTGGTCTTGCACTTCATAGCTCACCCTCCAGTATCTCCTGAAGCAATGCTGTTATATGAGCTCTACATATTCTTCTTTTGCAGGGGAAGGGCTGTCTATAGTTTTTTTGACAGGCAGCTTGATAAAGCAGAGAGAGGTCGAGTTAGGTGACCTTTCAATTTGTTGCATGGATTAGATGTCATTCACACCTAAGATTTGGTCACAATGGAAGCCAGACCACATCCAGATGTGGTCTGGATAATCCAATTGCAGGATGTTCTGTGTACACTTATACCTGCATTAACATGTTTTTTCCTGATCCAGATAAGATATCAGGATACAGATCAGACAGAAACTGGGTCATATTACAACATTTGTCTGGTTTCTGTTTTTGGGAAAGAATTGAGGTTTATAAACATCAGCTAAATTGTTCTAAACTCTATTAATCTTTAATTACCTTCAAAGCACTGTCCAGCATAAAAAGGGATTTATTTTCATGGACAGTAACACTTTGTCAATAAATAATAAAAGAGCTCTGGGTAATTTAATATGTATTTTGCCACTTCTTTTCCTGTTTGGTGACCTTTGGAGGCAAGACTGAGAGAAAGTAGTGAAACATGCTGACCTTTCTCTGTAATCACAAGATTTCATTGTACTGTAAATCATATTGAGCAAACAGCATTCATGTGGTCCATGCAATGTTCTAGTTTTCTTGTAAATACACAGTTGTGGTCAGCTCCAACACTGATGAATCTCAATAGAATATCAATTCATTCTAAAGACCACACAGATAAGTTGGTGTAATTGTTGAAATGTAAGCAGAAGATTTGATAAATGGATTCCAAACTGGATTTGAATTCAATAAAATGCTATCGAACCCCATCCCTAGTCACATCACAAAATTCAAGCATGGGAATGGCCTGCTTATGTGTACTGCTAAACTGACGGTAATTCCTGCTTGATGTTAACTACACAGTGAAGCTTTATGTGAAGTTGCTATAATGAAATTAAGGCTGGCGAGAGTTTTCTTAGAGGCTGAAATGTAATATTCAACAGCACACTGTAGGATCAGAGGCAGTAAGACATCAGTCTCTGCAGCGTGCTGGATCATGAGTCAGTCTTTTGACACATTTACTGCAGCTTCAATTTTTTTTAACACATTATCTGTCTGTACCAGCAGAACAAGGTATAGACGCACTGGGGAGTCTCACAGGTTCACACTTCTCTGACTGACAAGGTCTACAAAATTCAGTTAATAACTGATAGATGAGCAGGGTTGTTCAAACATGAGGAAATATTAACTGACCCTACTGTACTACAAATTCCCTCAAGGGCCCCAAATTAAGCATCACCATTTTTCAATTTAGCAGGTTATGTAAATAAGCCCAGTCACAACTGAGCTGAAGTGCTGCTAAATAAGACCTGGTGCCCAGCTGTTTAAGACACGTCTCACACACTAATCAAAGTGTTCACCGCTACTGAACTTGAAATATTGGGATACTGCCTATGTATATAGTATGTGTGGAAATATTACTTAAATAATCTGATGTTGTCAGCTCAATAAAAAGATCAGTGGTCAGCCTACTGTAAGTATTTAATTGTCTTCTCATATCACACTAAACTGGAGCTGTGTAAGCCATTAAAGTCAGGAAAAATCCATTCAGGCAGAGGGGTACTGAAGAAAACAAAGGTAAAACTCATAACATGCTGAACAGAGAGCTCCTATAAAGTGACATTTCATTTGCTGCAATATGCTTTGCTGCTGTATCTGAAAAATTACTGAAGATGGGACAGAGTTGTCACACTCTGTTTTTCTCCCTGTTTCTCTGTCTATAGTCTCCTTCCCTTGTTTGTGCCCAATAAAACTGTTTCACAATTTACAAAATTTGACGCCTTTCCCAGAAGTAAAATTTCAGACACATCGTATCTTCTGTGTTTTCTTTTTTTCTTTCTTCAGTGCAGTAAGTATAGAAGTACACATTCCTCCACAGACACCATGTTTGTTTGCTACTGTGGTCATGGTCATGTAGACCTATTGTCTCCTTGAGGACTGAGATTGAGAAGTAAGAGCAGGTGGAGTATGTTCACTGGGGTTGTGTGTTTGTACTGGCTGGGCCAGGCATTGGGGTTTGCCTACTTGCACGGAGCATGTTTTTTGCCTTATCCTTCAGACTTATTCAATCACTGACCTGCTCATTGCATAGCGCCCAGTCCTTCATTCACCTTTCTAACTATGTTAACAGTGATGACACTTGCTGAAACATGAGGAGACGCAGACGGAGCAGCATTGTGGACAGGAGAAGAGGAGAGGGAATGGTGGCCAGGACGAGAAGGAAGATGCTTGCCCTGTGTGTTGAGAGGCCCGTAAAAAGATAAGTGAATGAAACTCATGGTGAGTTGGTCGGCAGAGAAGCATCAAGCATCAGTTTTCAAAGTGTGAGGCAAACCAGAGAACTTGAGGGGAGGCGCAGCGTGAGAAAAAATATACCAGAAAAAATAACTGTAAACATCTGGTTAGCTAACTTCAGCTATGCATGGAGCAAAATTGATTGATTTTTGGTACCTACAGTGAGAGAGGAGACAGAGTCTGGGCTGAGCAGAAAACAGAGGAAGTATGACCATCATTATTTAAAGTTTGGATTTTCATGGATTGGTCCTGATGATGCTATATTGCCACAGCATGTTATTTGTAAACTCCAGTGTCATAGGAATTTTTGGATAGGAAACTAAAGGAATTCCAGTCACAGAAGAAAATAATTGAGACATTTAGCACTGCAAATACCAAGGCAACCGAAGCACCATATCATGTGGCGTTACGCATAGCTAAGGCAGGTAAACCCCCAACATTGGTGAAATGTTACTCCTCCCTGCTGCAAAAGATAGGTGTTTGGTAAAGATGGAAGAAGCTGCTGCTGCCAAGCCAAATGCAATCCCAGTGTCTGACAATACTATCCAGTGCTGCATCTCAGACATGGCATCTGTTGTGAAAGAACGGGTGCTGGACAGTCTTCGTGAGAGCCCTTTCTTCTCCATTTAGCTGGACAAGTCTACTGACATCGCTTACTGTGCTCAACTAATGGTGTATGTACGCTATATTAAAGAGCTCAGTGTCCAGGAGGAGTTTTTGTTTTGTCATCCTCTGCCAGCTGGCACTACAGCAGAAGAAATCTTCAAGGCTTTGAATGATTTCGTCCAGGAGAGTCATATTGATTGGAGCCGCTGTTGTGGAATATACACTGATGGCACAAGGGCAATGATAGGTCACCACAAGGTCTGGTAAAACAGGTGCAAGCGGTTGCCCCGCCACTGTTTGGAAGCACTGTATCACCCATCACTAGGCCTTGGTGACTAAGAAGATGCCCAAAGGCCTTGGCAACCAAGAAGATGCCCAAGAGGTGTCCTTGATGAGGCAGTAAAAATGGTAAACCTAGTTAAATCACGTGCCATGAATGTGTGTCTCTTCTCACCTCCAATGAGGTCGGGGCTCACTTCCAACAGCTGCTCCTGCACTCCGAGGTCTGGTGGTGTTCACAGAGCAAGGTCCTCACCCACTTGTGTGATTTGCGCAAGGAAGTCCTCCTTTTCCTCACTGAAATCAACTCCCCACTGGCAAAACAAATGGAGGACATGAACTAGGTTGCAATGTTGGCCTTTCTTATATCTTTGACCAGATAAACATACTGAACACCTCTCTGCAATGTTAAGAGTGTCATGTCTTTTTGACATATGATCAAGTCTCTGGATTCAGGAAAAAGTTGGACATTTGAATGGGGCTTGGTGGAAATGTTCCCAACCTTGGAAGATGTTGTGGGGAGTGTAGGTCTGCAATTGGACTCTACAACAGGTGGTCATTGTGCATTTGAAGGGGTTCTGTGAGCAGTTTGGAGAGGAGACCTTGGCAGATCAGTGGGTGAGAAATCCATTCTCTTTCCTAGTGACATCCCATGATGCAAGACCATGCAAGAGGAAGAGGCCCTGGTTGAGTTGAACTCTAATATGGACTTGAAACTTGAAAAGATAAGTAAAGTGTCACTTGCATACTTTTGGCTGTCTGTGGAGACTGAGTTCCCTCACCTATCCAAAAAGGCTATAAAAGTGCTCATCCCCTTCACCTCCACTTACCTGTGTGAGTGTGGGTTTTCCACATTGCCATGATTAAAAGCAAGTACCAGTCAACTCTGCAGGTAGAGGATGATCTACGTTTATTCCTTGCCACAAGGCATCCCCACATCCACCGCCTATGCGCATCCAAGATACAGACTCATTGTTCCCACTAAGTAGGGGTGAGCAAAATAAGGAGGCAAAATTGGCATCAGTTTATTGCGAGAGCATATATGGAAAGAAAAGCGCTGTGCATGGTGCACAGTGATTTCATTTGGTGATAAAAGTGTCTGACTGACTTTGATGTGTTCAAAAATTATTTGACTTGAGTAAAATTGCACAAATAGGCCTTACAACGTATGACTTTGTTGAATTGAGGTTATTTTAGTAGGGCTATTGTTGAGTCTGTTTTCAATTTAGTTATTGGACTAATCCTAGTGGAGGATTAATTAAATAATTTTAAGAAAGTAGCTCACAATTTTTAAAAAAATCGATGTTTAAAAGTCTTTCAGAGTGGAATTGTGTTCAAAAGTGTGTGTTCAAAAGACGTTCAAAAAGAATAAACAAAGATGTTTAAATGTTTAAAAAAGATATTTTAAAAATAAAGATAAAAATGTTTAAAATGTTACATTCTTTAAAAGAAAACACAAGCATTTTTCTCAAATGACTGAACTACTCTAAGTCAACACAGAATTTACTGAATAAGAGTATTAAATGGAAAGAACAGTTGAATACAAGTTACTGTTTAGTGAACACTGGGATGTTTGGACGTGTATCTGCTCATTGCATATCCAGGAGGTTCCTGTTAATCTTTGTTTTGGATTTAGGTGGCAAAATAAGACATTTTATTGAAAGTGAATGTTGTCTAAAATGGATTAGAGTTATTACTATTGCAAATCAATTACTTGTTAATTGATATTCCAAACTGTGAGTATATAACTCATTTTTTAGATATTCCTGACTTGTGTTTCCTCATTAAAAAAAACAGTGCTTCTGTGTGAACATTAATCCCGCTGTAGCTACATATCTGAGCCACAATTGATTTCTCTTATGTGTTGAGGGAATAACAAAGTGTGACTTGTAGTGAATCCTACCTTCTTGTTTACTTTTGTCCAGCAGACCACCCAGACAGAACAGTATCTGTATCTGTTCAGGCCTGGTCACTGGAGCATGGAAAGCTAATCTCTGTTGAAATGCAGCTGTTAGCAGCATGCTGCACATATCTCACAACTACAGTGTCACAGTAATCTCTGTGGGGTCACCAGCAGCAGGAAATCAAGCTTAATTCCCTTTTGAACTGAGTGTGGTATACTTGCTTTGAATAGTAATGTGTGTTTCTGCAGAACAGGGTTCAGGGTTGGATTTAATTGCTGTATATTGCATATGTGTTAGGCTGGGACACTGCTGACCCTGGAGCTATTAGAAAAGGAAGAGGAAGGCTAACATAGGAATTGAACAGGAATGTTGATGCAGATATGCAACCAAGTTGTTACATAAAGGAATGTGAGTTGATGAAGGTTGTGTTTTGACAATAAAAATGTGTAGCTTTCTTTGTTAAATGAAAGTTTATCATTTAATTACATGTTGTCCAGATCCATCCCATACATATACAACTAATTACACTGGCTAATATGATTTGTAGTAAACATTATTAAACTTATGTTTTATTTGCACAACAACCAAATGTTCACTATCCAGATTGGATTTGTTTTCTCTTCAGTTTGTACTTCTGGCAACCAAACTCAAGTCAATCTTATTTATATATCCCAAAATTACAATGTCAGTTTCAAAGGGGGCCGTACAATCTGTACAACATACTTGTGCTTCTATCCCTAGATCCTCAGTTTGGAAGATAAAAAATCTTAACCAAATATAAAAATAAAAAAGGGAGACACTTCAGAAAGAGGAACAGAGGATTTGTTTAGTTTAGGAGGACCAAGTTAAATCAAACAACTACAAAATATGCACAGGAAGAAGTTCAAAAAAGTATTTCCATCAAAGTTCTGTATACAAAGAGAGTCTAACCAGGAGACACAAATTATAATTAACACTGGCTTACAGAGCTTTTTTCACAGCAGACAGTTTGACTTGTCACAGTAGGAAAAGCACAGGTGTTACTAATGACATTAACAACAGCTTTGTTCTACGTTATTGCTTCTGTGCCAAAAAGCCATGACAGTGTGGCATAAAATTGTCATGGTAACCCATTATTTTCATGCACAAAGTCAACTTATTCTGACACCACAGAACCCAAAGGTTAGTAACACAAGCTCTGTTGGTTAAGAATTCCTCAACCATAGGAATATTAGGAATCATAATCTTTGAAATAATCAGGGTCTCTCTTGTTATAGATATAATATGTACATGTGATATGTATGAGATTATTATTTGATGTAAGAAAAGAAATAATTGTCCTGTATAACACCTGCATAATTCCTACAGGCCTCCTTCACAACTAGTACATATCCCTGAGGGACTTTAGTAAGGGGGAACCACCTGAGCTGTTGCATCTGCTGTTTGCCAGCATGTGCTCTTAGGTTCAAACCCAACACAGCCCTGACTAACTTGGGATATCTGTAATTTACCTTTCAGTGATTGATAATTGTGAAAGATTGTGTGTGTTTTTTGTTTGTTTGTTTGCAGTCTACAGTGATCTGTAAAATGCCCATCAGTTTTATCACTTTTTATTTACATATGCATCATTTTGTGTATGTTTTTCTCATTATTCATTAATTGTGAAGCACCTTGTAATCTGTTTCAATATGTCCGCTATAAACTAAATCATTGATTATTTCTAAAGGTTACTGATAAAACGTGTGCTAGAAATAACCATAGTTGTGCATGAGGCTGCTCTGGCTTTGCGTCACGACCTGTGCAGGGTGCTGCTTTTGGAGTGGTGCTGTATGTCCCCCACCACTAGAGCAGGGTGTGCTGGAATCCCACTGGTGGGGACTGATGACCAATAGTTTTCCCTCACTTGTTTAGTTTGCTGTACCTTCTTGCACCAGTTCCTGGTTCCTGTCTTGGAAACATAGAACTAACTGTTTTCCAGTCATATCTGCCTTATTTAAAAAAGATATTTAGTTCAGTGCCCATGTCTGAGGCCAGTTCAGTTTTCTCTACCCATTCTGGCAGAAGCAGAAGATCTATATAAAGTTTTTGAAGTTTGAAAATTATGTGTGTTCTCTGCACCTGGGTCCGGCAACATTATTGATCCTCAGTGATGTGAAACAACCTGTGAAATTACACTACTTCTTTGCTGTTCTTTTCATTGAGAGATGAATGGAGCAGACAGAAGTATTGATGATTGAGGGCCTTTCAAAAACATGATTACGCATCACTCCAACATTCTGATGATAAAAGAGTGCATTTGCATATCTTGGTCACAATGTGCTCCTCAGTTCCTCTCTGCAGCCACACTGTCTCTGTCTTCAGCCCCTGCTCACTTCTCCCAGGCCATGTACTTTCCCCCAACTCCCCAGACCTACCATCCTCAAGCTGTCCACCAGATGCCCTCAGACTTTCCCTCCTTTACCCATCTACACACCTGTTCCCACCTCTCATCAGTCCTGTCATTACCATGCCCACTCCTCACCTGCAACTCATTTCTTCATCAGCCACTCACTTCTGCTAGCATCCAGCCTCATAGCCTTCAGCCTGCTTCCCAGCCAGTACTTCAATTAGGCTCGGGTTCCCATTCGTGAGCCTCACGAAGGCTCACAAAGGAGGCGTGGTCCCCATGGCTTCCAACGCCACTGGCTCTCTCAGTAGCCCAGCACCACAGAGTCTCCGCTGCCCAGCACCACTACTGAGGCCCAGCCTGTTCCTGAGCTGTCAGCCGCCCCTGCCAATGCTAAACCTGTTCCCAAGCCATCGGCCACCTTTGCCGATGCCCAGCCTGTTCCTGTACTGCAGCAATCCACTGAGTCTGAGCTGCAGCTGTCACCAGTGTCTGCACTGCAGAAGTCTCATGCAGTGATCCTCTCTTCCTCTGCTGCAGCAGTCTCGAGTTTCCCGTTGAGTCGAAGTGAGAAGCCAACTTGGGGAGAGTTAGACAGCGGTTTCTTCGGGTGACCTGGCTTATCACCAAGTCACCACAGCAGCTTTGTAGGTAAAGAAGAAAAATGAGTTGACACAGTTTTTCTCGGAACAGCAAGCATGGTTGTCCTCAAGATGTCTTGATCTGTTGTTGAATGGGTCATTACACTCTGAATCTGCTGACTACTGTTACGAGAACGACTGGCAGTTAGGTTCCTGGCGTGTCTAGGGAAAGTTCATTCTCTAACATAAAGTGTGTGGTTGGAAATACGGCTGGCTGGCACTGGGTTATGTGTGGGGCTTACCTCCGGTCAGCAACAGCTGCTAGCTCCAGCCGAGAGCTCCCCACGAGCGGCCAGCACAGATGGCGTCAGTAGACAGTTCTTCTTCAAGTTTTTTTTGTGGTTGGTGGTTGGTCCCAAACCTAAACAAAGCTGGAGGTAGAAAGCTTGCAGGTTTCATGGCTAAAGACAAAAAGTTCATCCGGTGTCGACTCTCTCACTCTCACGGCTGTTCAGCGCCAAAATCACTTCTGGACCCAGAAGCCTTATCACACCTGGGCCACCGAGTTAATTGATAAGCCCCACCCACTACAAGCCAGCCAAAAAGAAAGGAGGAACTACTAATAACTACTAAAGAGCATACTGCTCAACCTAACACTACAAACTAAACTTTCTTCGCTAAAATAACTACAAACAGCTTCACTGGCCAGACGAAACTACTCAAAGTTACAAAAATTAAAGAATGTTAAAACTGAAGTTGGCTTCTCATTAAAGTTAAACTCTTGCACACACTGGGCAACTGGGCAAAAATAAATAAAACGTTAAGTTGAAAGTTAAAGTTTAAACTAAGAGACATGTTAAAAAGGTCAGAAGAGAAGCAACAAGGGCTCGGAGACACTGCAGACGTCTTTCCACGGACAACAGAAAGAGAGAAAAGCTTTTGAGACCAGGCGTTGACCTGTTTTTTTGTCCTGAGAGTAGGGGCGTGTTTTTGGGTCCAATTGCTAAATTCACCGCCAAAAGAAAGTGACACCCCTCGACTCTTTGTTTTACAAAACATGGTCATTTCCAGATTACTCAGATTACCAGATTCCAGATTATTCACTTTTACTTAGAGCTAAATTAATCACAAACTCCATCATTTACCAAGGTTTTCTGAATAAATGACCCTAAAACCAGAATTACTTGATAACAAATATGACATGAATTAATACATTACTCAAACATTCAGAGACAACAAATGTGTAATGTAATCAACAATGTCAATACCTGGATTAAACAATATTTAATTTGGTTACACAATAAAAATAAAGATGCAGTCTTCACTGACTGTTAACCTAGTCCTCACTACTTTTAACTATCCAAATGAATTTTTCATACAAAAGGTTAAACAGCCATTAGTTCAGCTTCAATAAAACATACATTTATCTAAACAAACCTACTTTTTAATGTTAAAAATTTTATTTTATGACTATTGAATATCAATTCCTCACTTATCAAAATATAAATGTCTAATACTTAGTAAATAAAATAACTACAGATACATAAACATGTATACTAATTGTGCTCAAAATTCTATTTCTGCTAGACCACTGGATATCAGTCCTTTACTTACAACTATCAAAAAATTCTTCATGCAAAGGTTAAACAGCAATTAGATGCATAGCACAAGTGAAACCCAAGCATAGTCTTTCATGAATTTACCTTAAGGGTGGTCACTTGGGGGCACTGTTGTTACATGGTAACGTAAAGCTTTTGATCTATAAATGAATAACTCAGTCAATCCAAATTGCACAGACTTCAGAGTTAAACTATAATGTTGTATAGCATCTCCAGATCAACAATTTCCAGCCTACAAAATTATTATATTATTTTGGCTGACACATGCAGAATATAATGAACTCAAATTCAGGAATGCAGCATAATTTATGGTTTTGGTCTGGCAAGTGTCCTTGTCTTGAGATTGCGCCAGGGTGAGAAGGACAGACAGAGGGGTTAGGGTTGTGTGTGTTTGTGTGTGTGTGTGTGTTATCACAGAGAGAGAAGAGAAGGAGAAAGGGGACAGAGAGAGACCATTGACAAGATTGTCTTAATCTCATCAACTCTGAAGAAGTGTAATTTCCTTACTTTTTTCTTTTTTCATCTTTTTCAAGGAAGAGTTCTCCTTGATGTTACCCTAAAATTTTTGTTTGTTGGAGTTTCTCTTGACATTCCCTTAATTTGGGAGTTAATGAATGAAACTGTGAGCATTCCAAGGGTGCTGTAAATCTGTGTCAGCCTGACACCTTTTATTGTGGGGTTTAAAAGCATGTTTATCCTACAGGAAATTTTAAAACAAAGTTGTCCGTTTCCTGACACTCCTTATTTGAAAGGCTAAAAGTCAGTTTAGTCTTGTTGTAGCAGAACAAAGTCCTTAATTTCCTTTAAATTCCAGAGACAGATAGCAGTGGGGCCAATAACAGACCTTACACCTGCAACTCATTCCTTCGTTAGCCACTCACTTTATATACCGGCTCAGATCCTTTGTTCCCTTGTTAGATTGTTGTAATTGTCATGTTGCTTTTCTCATTGCTTTCAAGCTTTTGTTTTCTGAATTCTGTTACCAGGACTGTTATCATATCTGCACCTGCTTGTCTGCCTGTCTGGACTTTTCCCTGTCTCATCCCTGCAATGCTGTAGATTTAATGCATCAGCAGTTTGGACTGTTTGGACTTGCCACCCATGTCTGTGAGCTTTTGAATCTTCTCTTTTGACAATAAACTCACTGAACCGTCCTTGCCTGCCTCCATTGTCTGCACTTGGGTCCACCTGCCTGCACTCCACTGTGACAATCTCTTTCTTAGTGCATACAGAGTTTAGACGTGAGCCTACAGAATTTCATGTATCTGGCCTCAGGTCTAACATGCTCCATGCACAGTTTAGGGAAGTGCAGGAGTTATGGGTTAATACATTGAAGTGGTGAAGGCGAGCACTGCATGGTTCCTATCACAGCAGAGAGAGAAGTCTGATGCTTCTGAGAGATGCACAGCTGGTCTGATCTGTACTTCTGTGATCTGTACTTCTGTGAGCTGTGCCAGAATGATGGCAATGATAACTGACTCCTGTAACTCTGATGCCAAATAACTTGGTGGGAAGTTGACCTTACATAATGCAGGTCACCTTGCTACAGTACAGTTCCCCATTCTGATGACAACACATCTGTTGTCTACAAAGCAGTACATACTTTTTTAGTATAGTAAGTTTATTGTTTGCTAACAAGGCAGATATTCTTGGAACAGGCTTATTTTCAAATGAGTTTAATAAGATGATCGAGAGATCTCCTTTTCACTGAAGCACAAGCCCTTCCTACACCTGCTTAATATAAATGCAGAGTCAGATATGATATCATATTCCATATGAGCTCTTTTACCCTATGGATATAAAAGGCTCATTTACTGTGTCTGCACAAGTCACATGTTGAATTCAGGTCATACACATTATTTTGGGTTGCACATAGACTGGACCTGGGTGGAAGACTCTTGGCTATGTAGATGCAGACAATATATTTTTAGTTTTAGTTAATTTGTGGTAATTTGATTAAAGACAACTTTATTTAGGATTATGCACCATTTGAGAACAAAATAAATGCCTTTAAAGCTAGATTTTGAAATTAGAATCACATGCAGCACCCACCTTACTTAGACATTGTACTCTAGTGGCGTATATTCCCTAACAAATTTGCAATCAATCAAAATACCAAAACCAAATGATATTCATTTTGACTTTCAGGGCCTGGAGTAGCTCACTTTTCATGGTTAGTAATCCAACTTTGCCAAAATGTAATATAGAATGCTTTTTTGTGCATTAACATTTCAATTTATCAATGTTTTGCTATTCAAAATAAAATGAGAAGAGACAAAAATGGGGAACAAAAGTGAGAATAAAAATTGACAAAATAATTAGAGTATATGCAAAGTATATAAGTAGTACCACAACAAAGAAACATGTACTATGTGTGCTGTATGTCCCAAAATAAGAAAATATAGAAAATAAAAAATGAGGGGGAAGTTTTACTATAATTACGGCTTTATAATTCCCTACATTGAGTTCATGTTCCTAAACTAAGCCTCCGTTGGCTCCGTTTTCTAGTTCGACACTGTCAGTCTGCTCTTCAGTTAATTGGTTGTATAGCCCTAATGTGCTGGTTTGATTGCTGTTTTGATTGCACCATCAGGATATCAGACAAATTAGTTAGTTGTTCATAAAGGCTCATCAGGATCAGAAAAATTAGTTGTTCATAAAGGCTTTTAGCCATGAAATTGTTTCATCTAATTAATTTCAATAAGCTGTAATTAACATAAGTCAGCCTCCAAACAGATTTATACTGTTCAACTCTAAATGACCAGCGGAAAGTCCAAATTATAGAAGATGGTTTACAGTACATACATTATCTATACCTCTTGGCTCTATTTTGTAAAATAGATCCAGTAACTGTAGACTTTGCTCTAGTGAATTAATTTAATGATACTGGTGTTTAAAAGTCCTCTTTCTGAAAAAGAGAGATAGAAAACACGTGTGTTATTGAGAAAGTGTGGACACAAGAAATATGTGGACAGACAGGGAAGTGTTTTACGATTTCTCAATACCTAGAGAGAACAGTGCCCGTTCCCTAAACGCCTCACATGAAGGCTATTGGTAGACGCTACAGTTTACCGATGCTCCCTAAACACTTCACACACAGAATATCTGGAGACTACAATTTTGAGCTGAATTGAACTTGAATACAGTTCAGATGAACTGTAGTGCCCATTCAAAACGTGCCTGGGACGTCTTGATGTCTTGAACGTACATACAAAGTTCCCGCACATGAGGAACGGGAATAGAGCTTAACTCTCTAAACTTTTTCAATTCATTCTCTATGGTAGTTTTTATCACTATGGATGAAATTCCATCTCCAACCACAATGTGGGTTGCAATGGCAGAGTGGCACTGTCCATATTTCTGCTTGTTGACTCCACGTGCAGAAGAAGCAAATCAATGTTGTTTTATGAGGTATTTTTTATATACTTCTCAAGAACCACTCATCCAAACAACTTCACACATTGACACTGCACTTCCTTGATTCCCCAGCAATACATCCACCAGGTATAAAGATGATCGGATGAACGGTTCTCAAGATATACGAAGGACAAACATACACACACAGACAGAGATTTCTTGCATTATATAGAGAGATGTTATGTAATCCAATGTAACTCTCTAGTTTATCAGTGAAGTGTATGGAACTACACTGCAGACTGACTTCTCTGCTAAAAGTGACAGCTATCTCATGTGAATGGGTCCACAGTGGGTTGAACACAAGTTCAGTCAGAGCATGTAGTGGAGCACAAGAGGTGGATATATGGCCACAAGTTATTATCATTCATAAAAATCATTTTCACCAAAGACAATTTTCCACTCTTGTGAATAATAAAGCTCTATTCTATTCACTCTTGACTTTGGAAAGTGCTGCCACCTTTTTCGTGGCATTGCTAATACTTTTGGTATTTTCCTGACCTTGAAATTTGCTTTGCCAATCGTTTTGGTAATATTGTGCACAGCTTGCATGGCGCACAGGTAGGAGGAGAGGTGCTAACAGGTGGGAGTCTGTTCCTGGAGGAAAGTCACTCAGCTGGCAATGCAGTGATTCTGTCAACAAGAGCAAACTAAACTACAAAAAAACTAACAATGCATTTAAAGTTGACTTATGAAAAAGTATAAAGTGTCTGGATTGTTCCATTGCTGTAGTCCTATTATTGTTCCAGTATTGTTGCATTGTGCATAACTGTCTGCGTTAACAGTCTTTAAAATTAGAAATTTCAATCATCGACTCACCAACAAAAACTTGAGTTTACTGTGTCCACAGGCAGTAAAAGGAGGTAGAACATCACTGCATTCAGACAGATAGAAGATTAGATCCTGATGAAATTAATTGCATGAAATCATCATAGTTTTATGATATTTTACATGGACCTCACTCACTGCCAACTACAGCAAACTGTTTGTTTCTGCATGCATCTGCTTGTGTGTGTGTGTGTGTGTGTGTGTGTGTGTGTGACAACAGCAGTGTAATGGGGCTGAGTGCCTCTGGTGCTGCAGCTCTAACCCAGTATCTCTGCTGGTCAGGTCCCACAGGAATACTGGTTTTCATTGCTCTGAAATATAAATATGTCAAAGCCCAGATGTGAATTACACATTACACCCATCCACCCCATCTGATGTTTCTGTCCTCTGTCTCCTGCACTGCTCCGCAGAGTAAAGGATACTCAACTGGCATCAAAAGACACTGATAATCATCTTTTTTATTCCTCTCTTTCACCATTTGTCCTTTATACTGTACACGTTCTGATACTTGCTTTATCTCACAAACACATACAATCCCCTTGGTAGTGCATATCCTCCACAGATGTTAATGTCAAGGTCAAATCTGTGTGCTGAAATATACTTTTATAATATGTAAAACATTCATACAAATACATGACCAATGGAAACTAATTCAACTGTTCATGAGAGCCAGTTCATGAAAGTTTGTACATTTGGTGTTCTGCTGCACAGTTAGCGTTGAAGGTTTTTGTCTGGAATAAAGCAATGGGTAATTAATATTCAATTCAATTCAATTCAATTTTATTTATATAGCGCCAAATCACAACAAAAGTTATCTCAGGGCACTTTACACATCGAGCAGGTCGAGACCGTACTCATTTGTTTACAGAGACCCAACAATTCCCCCCATGAGCAAGCACTTGGCGACAGCGGCAAGGAAAAACTCCCCTTTAACGGGAAGAAACCTCAAGCAGAACCGGGCTCTAGGTAGGCGGCCATCTGCCTTGACCGGTTGGGTTTACAGAGAAAGAAGGAGGGAGGCGGACGGGGGAAGGGGAGAGGGGAGTGGGGTTGGGAGAGACACAGAGAAGTATAATAACAACAACAACAATAACCATAACAGCAGTAGTGTAAGTAGAGCTATGACTTTATAATAGCAATAGCAATAATATCAGTAGCAGAAATAGAAGCAGGACATCCACAGGACCACGTCACAGTCCCCACAGCTGTGGCCCACCGTCCAGGTGCTGGATCTTCCTGTGAGACGAGAGAGCACAGAGACTCCGGGGAAGAAGTCAAGTTAGTAACATGCATTAATGGTACATGAAGCATTGAAATGGAGAGGAGGAGGAGGAGGAGGAGGAGGAGGAGGAGAGAGGAGAGAGGAGCTCAGTGCATCATGGGAAGTCCCCCGGCAGTCTAGTCCTATAGCAGCATAACTGGGGGCCGGTCCAAGGCGCGCCTGGCCGGCCCTAACTATAAGCTTTATCAAAAAGGAAAGTTTTAAGCCTACTCTTAAACGTAGAGAGGGTGTCTGCCCCCCGGACTGAATATGGCATCAGCAGTGCAATGTAGTAGTATGTAGTGTTTATTTTGGTTTAATTAGTAAAGAGATCTCCAGGGCTTAATGCCATGATAATAAAGGTGATAATTATGTTCTTTCATTTACCTCTTGAAGCTAAGATTTATTTGTGCAATGGCCATTACGTTGTTTTGACGTTATTTTGAACATTTATGTGGAACTTGAAAATGTTTAGAAATAGACCATAGGATAAAGCTATTGGAATATACAAGTCCATCTGCCAGAGTTCTACCAGGTAGTATGTTTTCACCCACTTTTCCCAATTCTAGAGGCATGAGACAAGGGTGCCCCCTCAGTCCCTTACTTTTTGCACCCTGTTTTGAACCACTTACTCTGGATATTCACCAAGGCCATTCCAACCTTTGATACTGAACACCACCTTTCTCTGTATGACATGCTACTTAATGTCAGTGACGTCTGGTCTAATCTCCCTCCTTTGTTAGAAACTTTTAGTGAATTTGGGGCCATTTCAAAGTCAGTTCTGTTGCCAGTGAATGAGATTGCAGCTGTGGCCATGCCCCTAACAGATATTCCTTTGGTCAAGAATTTTTTTTTGTCTTGGTTTGGATATTTTCTATTCCATTTTCAAAATCCCTATAGACAATTATGGCACAAACCTTACATACTAGCAGATTTAACTAGGTGGAAACTGATTCACCAAGTCTATACAAGCATGTTTCTCAGTTCTTAAAATAAACATCCTGTCTAGGATCACTTTTTGCAGCTCTATGATACCTTTCTCACCACCAGGTTCTGGAACACAATGCTCGGTTGATAGCTGCTAGGTGGCTTGTTTCAGCAACCAGGCTTCATTCAGCCCACCTCAGCTCCACCTCTTTGCCCATTTTGGATTAGCCAGGAGTTAAGTGGAGTCAGGCAGCTGCCCACTTTGAGCTTCAAAACCGCTCTTTAGAAACCAATGGGTGATGTCACGGTGGCTACGTCCATATTCTTTACAGTATATGGTCAGCCCCTTAGCAAACATGGAGCCAAACTTCACATTTTAAGGAAAACGTGTCTTTTATGTCTCCATATTCCATCAAATCCCAAAGTGATTGTCATCAAAAGCAACTTATATTGTTTCCTTACCTTTTCGTGGTCATTTTGAGTCAGCTGTTTCATGTAAAGGGACAAGCATGGTTTGAAGTTTCATTTTCTGTTGAACTTTGAACGTGATTCTGTTACTATTATCATTTAGCCTGAAAACCTTTACAACATGGCATGCATGCAACTGTCCTCCTGCACCCTCCCCCCATTTTAATAAAGGGACCAAGTACTTTTTCATCTTTGCTCAAGATTTGTCTCATAGCCAAGAAGATGACAAGGGGGATGAGACCCCAGGTCCATCTGGCATCAGCAACACTGCTATCAACCAGCCCTCCACCACTCCAGCTGAGGCATCATCTCCTCCCTCAAGGTTTGTGTATTGAGCTGTCTATTGTACAAATCATTTTGGTTTCAAACTGGACATGATATATCCATTACAGTTTTATAATTACATTCATAAGCTCATATGCAGTCAGAATTTGATGTGATTTCATTATTTATTTGAGTATGTTATTTTGATAAACCCATGAGAATTGAGTCTTCAACATCTATCTCTATGTTTCCATAGACTTGAGGAGTCAACAAGGACTCAGCAGAGATGATGCGGGCCTGCCAGTAAGCAGCCAAAGAAGTCTTCCTCTGGACATGATGTTGATGATGAGCAGGAGAGGTGGTGTAATCCAGAGGAGCCAGATGTGGAACCACCAAAGCCAAAGTTGTGAAAGTGAAAAAATCCTGTAGGGCTCATGATTGACACACCTGTGAGGCTGCATTGTGTGCATATAGCCTCCTGTAGTGGAAATCAGTAGTATTTTGTAGCCAGATTCCCTTTCAAGAGGTAAAAAACCCATTTAGCACACTTTGGGTACTTTGGGTATCCAAATGGCCAAATGGAGAGTCTGCCTGGTCCTATCCTTATTAAAACCTTTGTAGAATCTATGTGCTTTGTGGTATTTCTGTCTAGTTTGCTACAGTTGTAGTCAAGGAGTTGCTGAATGAATTCAGTGGCATCTCTGTGCATGGGATTATTGCTATCATGGTGTTTTCCACTGTCTAATCTAGAATAAATTTTAGGTGAGGATAAAACTGTACATTTCTCCTTTGGTTTATCACAATTTACTCAGGCACAGTAACAGTCACAATGTTACTGATATACTCTGAGGTCTTACCTATCCATAGAGACCAAGATCATGCAAATATACCCAATAGTTGTGAAGTTATTCTTGATTTATTTTGGGTATGTCTGTCTAGGCGAGCCACACCTTCCAGCACCTTAGGGCTTAACAGGTTAATGCCAAAATTGAAAATATCTACCAGCAACTGTCCTCTTCAAGAAATACAACTTGCAGTTCACTTTATCTGCCTGTCTCCGCTCCACCCTGTTCTACACTCTCTAGTTTTAAAATACCAACTGTTGATGAAATATCTGGCCTCATTCAAAAATTCAAATCTTCTACCTGCCAACTAGATCCCCTTCCTACTTACTTGGTAAAAGCCTGTCTACCCCACCTGTCCTCTCTAATATCTCACATCAACATTCCTTCCTTATTTCTGGTCTTGTTCCTTCATCTCTCAAAACAGCTGCAATAAGTCCAATACTCAAGAAACCTGGTTTAGACCCCAACAATTTAAATAATTTTCGACCAATTTCAAATTTACTATTTCTCTCTAAAATACTCAAAAGAACAGTGGCAGCTCAGGTTCACACTCACTTGTCTGACAATAACCTGTGTGAATAATTTCAGTTTGGTTTCCGTCCTTTCCACAGTACAGAGACAGTCTTGGTCAAAATCACCAATGACCTGCTGATAGCAGCGGACTCTGGCCTCTTAACCATACTTGTCCTCCTGGATTTGAGTGAAGCCTTTGACACCATCTCACATACCATCCTCCTCGACAGATTAGCTTCCATTGGAATCACTGGCATCCCACTTTCCTGGTTTCATTCATATCTCTCTGGCCGCACTCATTTGTCCAACTTTAAAATCTGAAATCACAGTCCTTCCCTGTTATTAGTGGTGTTCCTTGGGGCTCTGTCTTGGGCCCCCTTCTTTTTATAATTTATCTCTTACCACTTGGCCATATTCTCAGGAAATTTGGTATACAGTTTCATTGCTACGCAGATGACACCCAGCTCTACCTGTCTACCAAGCCTACTTCCACTCTTCCACCCTCTTCCCTTTCTGACTGCCTACTGGAAATCAAATCCTGGCTTTCACATAATTTCCTCAAACTTAACAGCAATAAAACAGAGGTTCTCCTTGTGGGTACAAAATCTACTTTATCAAAACTTGACAGTTTTTCACTGACTATTGATAATTCCACAGTCTCCCCTTCCCCCCAGGTTAAGAATCTGGGTGTCATCCTTGACAGCACATTATCCTTTGAAGCACACATCAATAATATCTCCTGGTCTGCTTACTTCCACTTACGCAATACCACTCATCTGCGTCCGTCTCTTACATCCAACAGCACCACCATTCTCACACCTGCACTGATTATATCCCGTATCGATTACTATAATTCTATCCTTTCTGGTCTTCCTCACAAGCTCATCCATAAACTTCAACTGGTTCAAAATTCGGCTGCCTGTATCATTACCAGAACCCCTTCCAAAGAACATATCACCCCTGTTCTCCAGCAACTTCACTGGTTTCCTTTCACCATATTGACTTTAAGATTCTGTGCTGTCCCTCACCTCTGGAACACTCTCCCCCAAGCCATATGCAACATTGATTCTCTCCCAACCTTCAAATCCTGTCTGAAAACATAGTTCCTCAAACTAGCTTATTCTCTCTGATCCTGCCTCTGATTGCTTTATTCAAATCAAGTTTGCATTGGTGATGATTTTATATGTTTATTTACTATTTTGATGTTGATTGATGTTGTTTTCACTGCTGTGATGTTTGATTTTACTTTGTAAGGTGTCCTTGAGTGTCCTGAAAGTTGCCTATAAATAAAATGCATTATTATTATTATTATTATTATTATTATTATTATTATTATTATCGTCATCATCATCATTATTGCAGTGCCTGGTGTAAATATCCTTTAGGCAGGGTAGATCACCGCCTATTGTATGTTCAGCTGAATGAACCACTCTTTGCAGGGCCTTGCAGTCCTGTTTGGTGCTGTTTCCATACCAGGCACTGATGTTCCCCATCAGGACGTTCTCGATGGTGCACAAGTAGAAATTCCTCAGCATTTTAGGGGATACCCGGAATTTCCTCAAGCCTCTGAGGTGAAACAGTCTCTGCCTTGCCTCTCTTACCACTGAGTCAGTATGCAGTGCCCAGGTCAGGCCATCGGTGATGTGGACACCAAGGTACTTGAAGCTGTCTACCCTCTCCACCGAAGACCCATTGATATTAAGGGGGGTGTGATCCTTCCCTGCTTCTTCCCAAAGTCCACTATCAGCTCCTTAGTCTTGCTGATGTTCAGGAGTAGGTTGTTGTCCTGACACCAGCGGGTCAGGTCTTCTACTTCCTTCAGCTAGGCCTTTTCATTTTTATCTGTGATCAGGCCCATCACAGCTGTGTCATCAGCAAACTTGATGATGGTGTTGGAGTCGAAAGTGGCTACACAGTCATGTGTGTACAAGGAGTACAGCAGGGGGCTCAAAACGCAGTCCTGGGTGCTCCAGTGAGGGTGGTGTGGACAATGTGTGCTATTTTGCCACCTTTACTGCTCTTCTTACATTGTAGGTTGCTGCTTTATAATTGTCCATGTTTCCAGACTGCAGCCCTAAGTTGTAGGCTGCAGTGCTTGTGTTTATGGCATCCCGGATGGTTATGGTAAACCATGAACCTATCAAAACAATATTAGCACAGTGCGTTCCTTGGAAGATGCCAAGTAGATCGATATAGGCCATGCCCATTTCCGCCTAAAAAAAATTTCCACCATTTGGGATTTTTTGGTAAACACATTTTTTGCTTCTGTTGACACATATTTGATCTCATCTTCACCAGCTTGGTACATACCATATTTAGAGGACCCCAAACACAGCTTATGTGTTTGATTTTTGATATCACTTACCATTTGTCTGTAATTGGTTACCAAACTTTTGAAGGCATGGCCTGAAGCACTTAATGGGCCATAATTCTTCAATGCTAAATTGGATTGACACCAATTGCAGCTGCACAAGTGTGTAACATTTGATCCAATTCTACCTACAGGGGGCACTACTGTAATATTTTAACTTGATATTTCTATAATTCTGGTGTCTTTAATGAAATGAAACTTGGTACATAAGTTCTCCATGTCAATGTGCACAACATATTGAAACATGGCACCAATATCCCCACCTTGTGGCCATTAGTGGAACACCACCATACTATTTATTATGTTCCATATCTCTGCTGAATTTTTTACTATGGAATATTATATTTCAAAGTTATACAGATGGGGATGCTGAACAAGTCTGTGATATTCGATACAATTTCACCTGTAGATGGTGCTACAAAATTTTTAAAAATTGCTGTTGGAGCAGAAATTTGCAGTGGCAGCAGCAGTAGCAGCAACTAGCAGCAGCAGCAGCAGCAGAAGATGGCAGCTTGCAGCATAGTTGGAATAATAGCAGAATATTAGTGTGCATTCTGCCAATAATTTAAGAGACTGGAGCAGTTCCACAACATATTAGTAAAGTCCCCATCAAGCGACAACCTCTCTAACACAAGTCAAATCAATCGTAACTTAACGAATTTTAAAACAACTTACTCTGACCTTCCATTTGAATTCCTTCCATGTTGGGCTCTTTGTAAGTCTATATCCTAATTAGATTTGCTGTTTAATATTTTAAGTAAATAAACTGGAGGATTTTTTTTCTGTCTGGAAGGTTATAAATCAATCTAAGAATCTATGAATGCTTTAGGAAATGGTCAGCAAGAGTGTAAAATAGATGCAATTTGTAGTTAATGGGCTAAAACATGCAAAACCACCAGTATGTTGCTTGAGTGCATCTGAATAAAGTTTGTGGAATTTGTTTGCCTCAATGTGCGTGTGTGTGGATGTCCTTTTGTGTTGTGTATTCTAGTCTAGTCAAGATGTCTTACTTCACAATTCTCAGTATATGTGCACTGGAGGCTTCAAGTTTCAACACCACACTTGTGTAAGTTGAATACTGCACCACAATTGGCTCCAAACTAGTTGTGATGTCATAAATCATGCTCGTAGACCCGCCCCTTAAAATCAGATTTTCAGTAAGCACAGAGAAACTTTCCACTTTCAGCAGATGAATGTGAAAACAGACTCTGCAAAGACATCATTCTGCATAGTGAAGCTCAAACTTCCAACTGTAGGAACAGGAAGAAAAACATGTTTTTGAGTGGAGGGGGACATAATTGCATCATTTCACCATCAAATAACCTCATCAGAGAAACTAGTGGTAATGAGAAAGTGGAGGCAAGCAGAGAGAGAGAAACAGTGGGGGAAGACCACCTGTGACAGTCTACAGTACCTGCTCCTCATTCTTGGAAGCACTGTTAACTGTAGTGTATTTCTGCATCTGCCTGCATTCTGTTTGCACTTGGGTTCTATCTTCTGTATACCAGTCCTACCAGTGCTGAATATTTTTCTAACTTAAAAAAGCTGTGATTTTTATCATTAGTTTTAGTAGTAGTAGGGTAGCACTACTGGTTAAGACGCATACATCCGAACCGTTATGTCCGTGGTTTGATTCCGGCTGCGGACCATTGTTCCATGTCATACCACTCTCTCCACCCATGTTTACTATCTCTCTGCACTCCACTAATAAATAAAAAATAATCTTGCAGTTTGCAGTAGACATAAGATACTTGAAACTGCCACATGCATTCATGTATTTACTACAAATTCTGTAGATAATTAAGCCTACATCTAGCACCAGCAAGACAAAATCTTTACATTATACTGTATATATTCCTGGAATTTAAAAAAGTTCTTACAGCATTTAAAAATTTACTATGATTACCAACATAGATCCAGTATAGACAATAGACATCTTATTCTGATTCCTTGACACAAGGGAAAATGTTTGGGAACTATTAGTTTGGCAGCAAACTCAGAAGTGACACTCATCTATAAAAAGCAACATTATCAGAATATTCAAACTAATACAGACATCTGTTGTAGTTCATTTATAGTTCATTGAACATCTGTGAGTCCAGTAAGTTGAGGTTAAAGTGAAATATGAATATCCAAAACCCACTGGTAAGTTCTGTGCAACTGTGCATGTGCACTGTGTGGAAAAATGCATAGGTTTCAATTTAAAATATGCATCAGTGACTTTATCTGCACTGATAATTTTTTTTAACCAAAATAGTGGAAACAGTCAAGAATCATTATTGCTGATGTATCCCAGAAGAGTTCCTGTTGATGGTATATGATTAGTGCTAATGGTCTGGGGACCTTTATAACTCATCTATACAGCCACCATGACAAACCCATCACTCAGAATGAGGTCCATTACATGAAGGGCATGAATATTATCCCCGCTAAGACAAGTAAAAATTGAATAATTGAGTGCAGTGGGCCAAAAAATTAGCAAGCTTTGATGCTTACAAAAGGAACAGGGATGGATATACAGACACTGAACTTATTCCAGTAAATGAAAAAGGTTCATATATCAGTTGCAAGGCTACTTTCTTACAAACCTGGACAGTGGGAACCAACACAGGACCCAGACATAGGAAGAGGGTTACCTGCTTTCAGCTCTTACAGTTTCTTTTTCACTCTATTAAAAAAGACTCAAGACCATACAACCATGATAAAGACAACAAACATGAAAAAGTTGTACAAACATGATCACAATGGCAATCTCATTATGCTGATCTTTAGCAGTTTGGTTTACACTTTATTTATATAGGGATTTAGGATATATATAGGGTATAAGATTACCATTTTTAGTAAATTTCAAAAACATAAACCATACCTGTTTCAAAATGTTTCTAAGAATATCCTTCTCATTGTTTCTTTGGTCCAGCACCTGTTTGAAGTTTATTGGATGTGTCTACTATACTTTAAGAATGCCCTTTTTCCAGGCTTGTTGTAATATCCTCCACATACTAACAGACTAACAGATTGATGTTTTATATTACATACCTGCATGGCCTTCCTGCTGAAATAATAATGTATTGTATTGTATGTTCTGTTTTGTTTTTTGAGATGCAAGCACATTTATTATATGAAGATTCTTTTTTATTTACACTAACATCTGCAAATTAAATGAATTCCTTAAAAACTCACTGGAGGTCAGTGTCAGGGACCAAGCAGTAAGGCTCAAGAACACCAGGTGTGTAAAGCAAAAAATAGTAATTTAACTTAATTTCAACTAAGCAAAAGTATTATACAAAAATAGGGTAACTAGAAAAAAGTAATTTCAAAATTAGGTCCCTTTAACTCAAATTGAGGTCAACTTAACAAACCTAAACTGAACTCAACATAACTGACCTGCCAAATGACACAAAGGGAAGGTTTATATACACAAAGGCTAGCCTACATAGACATACAAGGGGGGCAGGAATGAACACTTAACTCTATGTTACAAATTAACCTTAATATCAACATTTTAAATCAAGAAACTATTTACAATCAAACTGTAAAACCAAAAAAATCAACAAAACTTAAAGTCCCAAAATAATTAGTTAACTGAATCCAAAAAGGCAGACTCCCCTCTGGCACACCCAGTTAGCCTCTTCCACTTCCTGCCTGCCATAGTATAAAAGGCCATCTTTAGTGGCGCGACTTCTTTTGGCCAGAGGAGAACTTGCTGGATCCATGAAAACAAAGGTAGAGCATAATTTAATGCCAGAAAGAAATATTAATGACAGAAAGTTAACCAAAATGCATGCACTCAAATTAGCAAACAAACTGTCAATAATAAAGTGTGTGCTGTATGAAAACAAAAGGCTATGTGTACTGTCATTACTTGATATGTTTGTATGTTAACAGTGTTAAAAAGAAAACTTCTAACACTTATGTGTCGACGTGGTGTGGCCACCACACACTCCCCCTCCTCTGGATTCTCGCTGAGGCAGCGGGAGAGGTAGTCAGTGGTAGCATTCATCTTGCCTGAGATGAGATGGACCTCAAACTGATAGGGCTGCATGGCCAGGTACCAGCGCGTAATTCTACTGTTGGTATCTTTCATCCTCTGCAGCCACTTGAGCGCCTTGTGGTCCGTCTCCAGGACAAACTCCCTCCCATGGTAGTACTTGAGGGAATCCAGAGCCCACTTAACTGCAACTTAACTTTCTCCACTGTAGAGTACCACACTCTGTTGGGTACAGCTTTCTACTTATGAAAGCCACTGGACGACAGTCCTCTGGAGGGCCCTGGAGGAGTGCTGCACCCAGCCCACGGTCTGAAGCATCGGTTTTCAAATCAAACTGCTTCTCAAGGTCAGGGCAGTGCAACAATGTGTTACAGCTTAGTACTTGCTGGATGTCCATGAAAGCGTTCTTTGCTTCCTCCATCCAGAGCAGTTGGTTGGGGCACTTGGGGCTGGTCATATCTGTAAGCAAAACAAAGCACAATAGTTAGGTATGAACCTGTTGTACCAACCTGACATGGCAATGAATGACCTCAGCTGAGTTCTGGTCTGGCATAAAGGGCAGGATCAAATGGCCTGGACCTTCTGGACTTGGGGCTTGACAACACCATTCTCCATGACATAGCCGAGGTATTCAGTCTCTGCTCTGGCCAGTGTACACTTGGCAGGGCTGATGGTGAGACCTGCTTTGCAGAGACACTCAAACAATTCTGAGATGTTTCAAATGCTCCTCCCAGGAATTACTGTAAACAACAGCATCATCCAAGTAGGCAGAAGCAAAAGCTGATAGGCCATACAGTACCTTGTCCATGAGCCTCTGGAACGTAGCCGGAGCTCCATGTAACCCAAAAGGCACGACTGTGAACTGAAAGAGTCCCCATGGAGTCTGGAAGGCAGTCAGCTCACAAGACTGCTGTGTCAGAAGAATCTGCCAATAGCCTTTAGAGAGGTCAGTGGTGGTGAGGTACTTGGCCTTGCCTAGTCTATGAGGTCATCAATACGGGATGTTGGATATGAGTCAAACTTAACTACATTCAAATATCTGAAATGAATACAAAATCTAATGGTGCCATCCTTTTTAGGTACTAGAACAATGAGGTTACACCATTCACTCTAGGAGGCCTCAATAATTCCCATGGACAACATCAATTCAATCTCCTTTTTAAGTGAATCAAGTTCATTTTTTTCTGATTGAAGCATTTTCCTTCAAGGCTGGATGACATTTGTAAGACCTGGATAGGCCTGAAAAACATCAGGTGCACAAAGGGGTCTCACCTGTGACCACTGGGCTTCAGGCAAATGGTCAAGGTCAGAGGCTGAGGGAATTGGCACTGGCAGATATTGCTCCTCCACATCCTCATCCTTCACATTTCTGTTAGGCAGAACACTAGACATCTCTCTAGGCCTAGGGATCCACTCCTTCAACAGGTTGGTATGGAGCATCCGAGTGGGGCAACTCTGACTTGGAGTAGATATTTCATAGGTGGTAGAGCCTAGTTTCTTGATTACCTCAAAAGGCCCTTGCCATTTGGCCAACAGCTTGCTCTCCTTTGTTGGCAACATCACCAGCACTTTCTGGCCAGGGTTAAAGCCCCAAGTCGCTCAATCGTACCAGGTCCTCTGTTGATGCTGTGCAGCTGCCATGTTTTCCTGGGCTTCTTCCTAATCTGAAGAACATACGAGACAACATTAACAGGTTATTTGCTCCCCTGATCTCTCTTCCAGATTTTTTTTAGAAGAGTTAAAGGACCCCTGATCTCATGACCAAAAAGCAGTTCTAAAGGTGAGAAGCCATGTGAAATGTGAACAATGTAATCACATAACTACACGATGACTACCAAACATTAAAAGTAAGGCTTAAAATAAGTCTGTGAATTATTATTTCTTTAATGTAGCATATTTCTTGCTTTTTTGTTGGATGATGAGCAAACTATTCATTGTTTCTGCTGCTAAATCACAGGGATTACTTCTTACATACATTTACCTCGTTACTTGACACGTCAGCCACTTAATATCAACATCTGACACTGTGACATTATATATGTCTGAAAATAAGGAAATGTAGAATAGGTCCCCTTTAAAATCAGCCCTGAAAAAGTGGGGCCAATGCTGACAATAGAATCGACTGTTTGGGAGTTCTCTACATCATGAAATTTATATAAAATGGTACAAACGCCCACCTCTCCCTGCCCACACACTTGAGTCTGTGAAACTGCACAGCCTGCCCGCGCTCATTTGCAAATATATGCTGATCGAGACAGTTTTAGCTTCAGCTGCTAACAGCAGCACTGACCTGCTGGAGGAAATCTCTGTGACTGTCTGCAGGAGGAAACGCTGCTGGCAGCTACAAAAGCAGCAGAAAACTTCTTCACATTTTGTCCTATAGCTCTTTAACTCTCCGGCTGTCTGTTCCTTATCAGCTGGTAAAATCTTGTTTTAAAATGTTAAATCACAGTGTAACTGGAGCTCTACCGTTAGTGAACCTCCGCAGCTCTGCAGCTCTGCTCCGCAGTGGACAGTCACAGACAGAGTTAAGTTAAGACAGATTTATTTAAAAATGACTTCTGGCTTGTTTAAATGTTGTCATACTGTTTGTTTTCCTCTCATTATTGTTATTATTATTATTATTATCATTATTCTTCTTCTCTGGCCAGGGGATGTCACTGAGCAACTCCTGCCCTCCTGCTTCACACATCCACCCCTGCCCCAGCATTAGCAGTAAAATAATACAGCTCTGATACAGCTGTAGGAGAGTGAGCAGCAAACAATGACACTGATATCAATTAGATAAAACAGATATACAAACAGTAACACTGGATTACATGCTGCATCGTTTCCTGCCAATCGCTCATGTATAGGTAGGCCATTTCAATCCAGCACTGGTATGGAGGACACGCTTAGCCCAGCATGAGCTACTGGCATCTGTTTCAATGAGTGTATTCATACTTAGTACAAGTTACTGCAAAGTTAAAACAGAAAAAACTCACATGCCTCACAGGTAGTTTATTAAAACACACAAAGGCTCAACAATCTCAGTATAACCATCTGGCAGTCATGCTAATGTCAAAGGAGAGGCAGCAGGAGCAACCAAGCTAATGTTACAGAGGGATCTCCCATCTGGCATTTAATCACTGCTGTTAACCAAAGCTAAAAGCATCAACAGGTTGGACAGCGCTCATACAAAAAACTTTTTTTTATAGCTACTTCACTGAGTCATAGATCACTGATTATTGTCAAAGCTGTCACCATTGCAATTGTTACTATTATCATTTTATTTTATGATCACTAAATGATAACATGCAATACATAAGAGGCAATATTGTGCCACAATACCATACTAAAATATTATATAATAGTGCAGCATCACAATACCAGTACTGTACTACACAGCAAAAAACAGTTTCACTTTCTTTCCTCTCCTCTATGAGTATGTTTTTTCAATAATAATAAAGCTACATACATTTATCTTGAATAGCATTTGAGATTGAATTCTATTCATATATTGTTCAATATATGACATATATGATTTTGTTCTAGTTTTAGGCATTATACTTCCCAATATAAGTCCTCCTCCACTCAGAAATGTGTTTTGCTTATTGCAACTTCTTATGGATGATTGATCTTCTCTGTGCAAAATGATGTATGTGCTGAGTTTGTTTTCACATTCATCTGCTGAAGGGGAAAAGTTTCTCATCTTAAATCTGACTAACTAATTTAAGCCACTCTAGAATGCAACTCACAAGTGTGATGTGAAAACTTGAAGCCTCTAGTGCACATACACTGAGAATGGATTTCACAGGGAAGTAGGAGACATCTGGGGCCAGATGCATAAAACTCTGTGGAGATTCTTGACTAAAACTGTGTGTACGCACAAAGCCAGAAATATGCATACACATTCTTTTTGTACGCACATGCACCAGCCTCATTTCCTCTCCTACAATAAGCCATAAATGGATGAAGACACACCCTTGTTGGAGCTTAAGGAACACGGCTGGTTATCAGTGATAATTAATGATTATCAAAGATAATTATTAATTATAAAACAGATAAAATTATTAATTTGGATTAATAATTACGGGGGAACCACCCGGAAACCGGGACCAATAACCAGATGGCAAGGTAGTCTCATAAAAGCGCTCACCCTGGATGTGAGAGTCTGAGTGACGTCCACATTCAAGGTGAACAAAGAAGGTTGAGTTCGAGCTCTGACTCTCTCAATCAGCCACTTATCACAATAATCATGCACAATAATGACAGAAGGGCTTCTCTTTAAAGCTATAACAGTATTTATTAATCTCCACAAAATCAACAAAGTTAACAAATGTTTCGATTAATTCACACTGCACTACCAGCTAATACTACACACAGATAACAGCTATAAACAAGTTCCACATGTGTAAGCAAAGTGTGTGTGTGTGTGTGTATGGGTGGGTGTATGAGTGTGTGAGCAGGACCAGGAATGGTGGGCGTGATCTGACCAGCTGACGTCGCGCAACCTTACGGTAGCGGGCGTGACCTGTTGAGATGACGTTGCACGAAATTTGAGATGGCGGGCGTGGCCTTGTGAGGGAATCACGTCACGTGACAATGAACCGGCGTTCAAATGGCACAATGGCAAAATGGCGCCACCTAGCAATCGGCGGTTCTGCACTCACCCAATTTATGTTAACAAGCACACGTGTCTGATGGCGGATAATGAGGGACAGAGCAATGCTATGTCCCACGCTATCTTACCGCCAGATGTGTAAAAGAGATGTGCGGTTATGTAGGTGTGCGTGTGTGCGGGTTAGTAGGAGGAGAGAGAGAGAGAGAAAGGAAGAAAACCGACTCTCGGCGGAGTCTCACGACCGTGGGGGGAAGGCAGCGGTTACTTTATCTACAGAGAGCGGATAGCAATCTGTGCATACGTTGTCTGGCGGTTAGCGGATAAAGTAACTTACTCTCCCCTCACAGTGGTACAAACACAGTGGTCCCGAGCGGCACAAAACAACAGTTTAGCATGGTGAACACTAACTAAACAGGTAGCAACTTCAAATTACTCGCTAGAGTAAACAGGCAAGGACTCGGCAGTCCGTTAAAATCAACAACACACAATAAGCACTAAGCTTATGAAACACACATACAGGGGCGGTGACGTCACGGCTGTGTTGCCATGACTCCCGGTGGTGGTTGTGGGTCTCTGCCAATCCGCGACCCGGGATTGAGCTCCCCGCTGTGATTTCTCACTTAGGTGCGAACTGGCAAAGCATTGTGGGAGGAGGGCTCTGTGAGCAGCATTTTGGTGCTGCTCCCTTTGTTTCAGGGGACAAAGGACAAAGGAAGCCTCATGGTCAGGCTTCAGGTTTTACATGTAGGCCTGCCTTTGTCTGACCCCATGGTTGAGGCCCAACACCCTTAACCAGCTGTTTTCATATCAGAATACTGCCTGCTCCATCAGTCTGTAGACCTGTAAATGAAACAAATGGGAAAGAAGAACAGTTTCACCAATTGTGTTGCATCCACAAGGTTTTCCAACAATGCCAGAGTAGTTGTAATTACACATAAAGCGTTATGCCCAGCTGTGCAGCTTTTCATAGTGTCCATATCATTAATTCATCATATAGACCTGTAAACCATCATCAGCAGTGATATCTCATCATGTTTAAATGTCAGAAATGTAATCAATGATTAGTTTGTAGTGTTCATATCGAAGCCAACATTACAGGGTCTGTCACAATTAAGGATCAAAAAGAATATTAATAGTGAAATGATGCCTCCTATGTAAATTAGAAGAATAATAAAACTAATCACACAAAAGTAATTCATCAATATTAAGGTTATACACGCGCCTCCATAAAAAATCACACAATCAGTGCAACAACTTAAAGAAACCATGTGAGGACAATAAAAAAGACTGAAAAAAGATTGGATAACAACAAGGTCTGAATCACTTGTTTAACTGTATTTAGTGTAAGTATGATGCATCATAAATAACTGATGAACCATTGATGTACAGATCAATAATTGGTTTTGTATTCAAAGTGTGTTCCAAATACTGATATTTATTTTAGACACATTCAAAACAAATTTATTTCAATTTAAACATTCAATCTCTGATTGTGACATTACACTGGTGACACATGTGACATCATTATACTACTGAAGAACAAGAAGTGCCACTTAAATTCTGAATAAACAGTCACTTTTAATGATGAAAACAGCTGCAATTGAAAACACTGTTTGATCAGCATCTAATCCAAAAGAAGAAAAAAAAACAAGTCTAATAAGGATAAACCTTCTGGACTTGTTCAATGTGACATTGAGCGGATTTCCTCTGTTTAACTCGTGTGTCTTTGATTCTCAGAGTGTACGTTCAGGGACGAAGTTTAATCCAAGTGTTGCTGTCCTTCAGGCACACATGCTTATCTCCTCATTCCACACCTTAAAAGCCAAACTAAAGTGATAGATCAATCAAGACTGGTCAAAGACTTGGAATTACTTCCTCCATGCCTTTGCCTTTCCTGCCATCCATCATTTCTCCTCGTGGCTACAGTCCACAGTCACATGCTGCTGCAGGATGAAGGCATGTGAAAAATTAAAGGGGGACATAAATTGCTCAATACGAGTATTACAGTCTGAAAATACACAAACAAAAACTATGGTTAGTGTAAATATTCCAAGAACTAGATTGGTCTTTTTGCAGCTAATTACTCACTACTCAAATGTAACATAGCACTGCAAACAGGCTTGTTATTGACCTGACCTTGGGAATGAACCTTTACAAATAAATAAAACCTTCTGATCTTCGGGCAAGAAATTGGAAGTCTGACACAATGTCTACACAGGCTTAGTAGTGAAAGCAGCACGTTAGCGGAGCAGCAGCAGCGTCAGTCCTCTGTCAGTTACAGTATTGTACAGTATTATCTGTTCACGTAAAGTATTAAGTGTAGGTCACCCATGGTTTGGCAGCAATCAGAGCCTAAAATACAATTACTGTAGTATGCGTATAATACAGAAGAAAATACTGCTGTTGATATGCTTTGGGTCTGGGATAGTGGGCTGTGAAGCTATTTTGATGTAGTGGCCAAACTGGGTCCATCACATGATGCTTTCTAGCCCAAAATGCATTGTCCCAAAATTCCATCATTGGCAAAGTTGCTGCTAACAATGAATACACATGGGCATCACAAACCCCTCTGAAATGACTTTTTATCATCAGAATTTGGTCCATTTGGTCCAATAACATTTGGAAAGTCTGGAAGAACCTTGTAATTAAGTTATTTTATCCCATCCATGTGAGTGGGGGGCCAACAGGAAATCAGCCGGCTCAGACATGATGTTCTGTGGGCACAAAAACACGGAAGCGGAAACCCGCAGAAAGATGGCAGACTTTTTTTCGGCATATGCGCCATTGATCAACTTTGATAGGAATGAATGGGACACCATTTTTTAAAAGCAGTATCCGATTCTCCCTAATACATCAATGGCATAGTGAGTGAAATGCAAGCCGTTACAGGGCCTGTGTAGACAGCTGTATTTATCAAAATAAAAGCATATCTGCTCTGTCAGATGTGAGTGAGACGGACGACTGACAAACATAGCTGAAATAACACTTGTGTAGACAAACCTTTACGTCCACCTACACTCAAAAATTTGTTTTACTTATTGTTCCTCTGGTTGGATGCACAGGTGTTCCTTTATTAGGAACACCTGTGCAACCTGTGCACAGGTGTTCCTAATAAAGTGAGTATGTGTGAGTTTGACACTAGAAGTTGTTTTCATCTTAACAGCAGCCCATGATGAATAGTGGTAAATTCATTCAGCTCTGGAGGTAGTCATTTATTGTTTTGGATAGTGGAGTGAAGTTGAGTCCAAACAGCTCTGACAGCCTGGGGGGAAATATTAATGCCTAAATACATGATATGACCCATGCATAATGGGATAGATGGTGTATGGGCTGCCACATCCCAGCTGTAGCTATGTAATGGAAGGATGGAATATCTAGTCCAGATAATGGAGTGGCTTGAGATATTGGAGAATGATTCAATAAGTTTATTCGTTCTGAGAATGATGACAGTGGTGGGTTTTAGTAGGAACAGCAATATATCATCTACACAGAGGCTGATCTGATTATGTGTGTAGGGTGTTATGGATTCCTTTTATGTGGATGTTCTCACAAATGGCTGCTGCCTGGGTTTGATGAAAATGGTGAATAGAGAAGGGGAGATTGGGCATCTTTGTCTAGTACCCCTGTACAGTGTGAAGCTTTGTGATGTTTGTCCATTAGTGATGACAGTGGATGAAGGTGAGGTGTAAAGAATCTTGACCCAGTTAATAAATTTCTAATTTCTAATGTGGTAAACAGAAATCTAGTTTACCTCATCAAAGGCTTTTTCTGCATCTAGAGAGACTATGATGATTCCTGCCTGCTGTAGTAATGAATATCACATTGAATTAAGCAGTCTGTGTTACTGGATGAATGTCTACCTTTGATAAAACTGGTTTGATCTGGATGGATTATGGATGAAATGTCTTTTTCTATCCTGTGAGCAAAGGCCTTATTGATGATGTTTATATCTACATTGATACAAGAAATGGGATGGTAACTTGATGGCAAAGTTGGGTCTTTGTTAGGCTTTAGGAGGAGTGAAATTGTGGCTGTGTTCATGCTTGGTGGGAGTCTTGAATTTTCTTTATATTTCAGTTATTAGTTAGTCTGTTGAAGAGCAGAGCTAGAATGGACCAGAACTGTTTATAGAACTCAGCAGGGAAGCCACTGGGTCCTGGTCCTGTTAATTGGCATAAGACCGAGAGCAGTCTAAAGTTCATCCTGTGTTATTGGTGAAACAAGTATGTTGGCTTGTTCTTCATTAAGGAAGGTCAATACTGTTGAAAAATTGATGTCTAATTGACTTGGGTCCTGTTCAAATGAATATTGTTTTTTCTTTATTTTTTTGATTTGCACCATATTTACCAGATGTATTGTTATGGTGGATTTTTTTCTTGTCTGAATCTGCATATCAGGAATTTTTAGGAGTTTTCTTATTTATAATTTCATTAAGTTTAAATTTATATTTTCTTATTCATTGTGGGTGTCCGTTGTTGGGTTACATGCACTGATATTTTTAAGTTGTTTGATTTTCTGTTCCAGTTTAGCCTCTTTTTCTTTCTTTCCTTTTTTTTGTAAACTGAGAATGAGATTATATATCCTCTTAATTTTGCCCTTTCCATTTCAGAGTCAGGGTCTTTCAGAAGAGATGTGTTAAAGTGGCATCTGGCAATTGATTTATTCAGACTGGTTCTATTCTTTGGGCATTTTACGGGAGCATGGTCGCCACTAATGATGGGGTGGATCTTTGTGTCTGAAATATTTCATGTAATTGAGTTGCTTATGAGAATGAACTCAATGGGTGAATATCATTGGTGAACTGGTGAGAAGAAAGAGTATTCTCTTGCAGTTGGGTGTTGCAATCGCCAACTATAATTCCAAAATCACTCATGGACTTTTTTGTCTGTGTTGACTGCCAGGTATGTTGGTAGACAGAATGTAAGTTCTGGATCAATAACTGTGTTGAAGTTGTCTCCTATTATGACTGGGAAATTGAAATAGAGGAAAGGAAATGATGAAAAAAGGATGAGTCATCTGTGTTTGTACCATAAACATTGCCAATTATTACTGAGCTGTTGGAGTGATTTGTTTTCCCTGGTGAGTGTGTCTTTTTGATCCTGACTGAATTTCAAGTTTTGGCGCAGTGCCTGGAATTCCCTGTGCAATACTTCAATGAGTGCAATTCTGGTGTCAAGTCTGGTAAGTTTATTTTCAGTGGAAATTAGTATGTCGCTCACTTCTGTGCAGCATTGTGGTTTCTGAGATGTGGATGGTTTACCCTGGTGGTGAGTGGATCCAGAATCTTTTGGGGTTTGGAGTGGAGCTGACTTTGCCCTTTTATGTTTTGTTTTGTCTTCTTCTTTGTTTTGTCTTTGTATTAATTTCAGAAAGTATCGCACATTCAATCTATATAGCAGCTCACAGCAAAGGAAATCAAATTATTTTTAAATAAAATGAAGAATTGACAACAAAATTTCATGTCAATACTTCTTCAGTGACCATACAACCTGACATTAAAAACTGACCTAACCTCTTGATGACTCAAACATGTTTGATGATACATATTTTTAAAATGTTTTAACTTCTGAAACAACTTAATTGTGAACAAGCATCTAAACACAAAGGTACACTGAGTATTTCTTATTTCTGCATGTTGAGGCAGTAGTTTAATTAATGAGTGGTTGTGTAGGAACATCACCTTTATTAATATGAAATCCTCGTTTGATTAGGGGCACCGCTTCCCATTATTAGTCTAGTTTAACTGTGCCGGGAAGAAACACAGAGACAACTTTATCAATCTCAAATCTGAAGTAATGTGTTACGATGCAGTGATCTAATTCTCTGCTTTAAATTGACGCCACAGACAACGACGTGCTGATAAAAATATATTTATTGAGCTAAATATTCAACAGTGAATAAATGAGACATTAGTGTAAACAAGACATTGTTGTAATAAATCTCTGGATCTCAGTTTGAAGAAGTTTCAGATATCCCAAAAATCAGCTCAGGAAAAACTTCTTTGGTGTCCAAAAAATCATCAGGAGCCAGAGCTCAGAGCAGCAAAATGTTCTATAATGCCAGGCAATAAATGAGAGCAGTTTTGAAGTGTTCGCAAGGTTCACCAAAACACTCTGATCTACTTTGGTTTCTACTTCTTCTTATATACTCCTGGGTCTGCAAAAGTCACGCCTATTGACCAACCCCTTATCCTGGCCAATTACACAATTAGAAATCTTTTTACATCAACTGTTGCTGGGCCTGAGATCCTAGGGCAAGTTTAGGCAAGCCTGAACATGTTTGAACATGCCTCTGTGTCTAGACACAGCGCCTTTTTTAAAAAAGGCTATTCTGGTTTATTTTTCACTATTATTTCCATAACTCCCTTTTTGCCTTAATTTTTAAAGACATTCTTGCCCTCTTAACTTAAAACAGCTCTGATAAAGCTGTATCTCCTGTGAATCTTGTGCGTGTGAAGGTAAATTGAAAGAAGGAACTATGGAAACAAAATAGGGTCATAGGTATTGTAGCTGTGTATCACCATATCTGAATGTGTCAAAACATTTTGTATGAATACCTTCAAATGTGTGAATGTATAAAAAATATCTGAACAAATATATTTAATTTTTGAATCCGTAAGGAAATCTGTAGCTGTGCTGACATTTTGTGAACAAATGAAACATTTGCACAAATAATTTCCAACGTGTAGAAGAAGATTTGCACAAAGGTTTGCCGTTACAAAAAAGGTTTGCATTTACACATCAGGTTTGAAGTTACACATCTATCTGTTTGTCAGTGAAAAAAACACAGAACTCAATTGTAGGTGTGAATCCCAAGTTTACAGTTACGAATCAAATCTCCTGAATAGCCAATGGGGATGCTCATATTAATGTATCATTTGACTAATCAATCAGGAATATCATTTCACTATCCAATCACAGAGCCAGTGGTGCAAGCCTTCTTTGCTGTGAGTCTGTGGCTGCAACCAAACTTTACCTTACCTCTTACAGGAATGACCTAACATTACACCTTCAGCTTCCATGAGTTCAGCCAGAGCTCCCAGACCCCAGGTAAGTCAGTTTCTCTCTGTATTTTTCCACATAGAACTGAGCTGGTTTAAAGTTTTAACCAGCTTAATAACGGTATGTATGATGGTTTCGCAGAGATCTGCTGGAACAAGTGCTAACATTAGCTAATTCGTGTTAGTTAGCTAACCTATGGTTTATGGTAGCTAGGTGTCCCGCCCTGTGTGATGTCTTTTTTACCACTTGGAGTTAGAGACCAATGTTATTACAGCAGGATTAAATCGCTGGTATCATAAATGGAATATTCAGTTTGTTGTTAATATTATTACTGGATGGATAATGGATATGCATGAGTCTCATCTGTATTTTACTGTTAGGAGTTTTGTCTCTGTAAACAAACGTGTATGTGAGTTACTGTAACATTAGAACCTGCTGGAAACAAACAGACTGTACGTGTCTGTATGTTAGTGACAGAGATGCTAAGACAAACTAAATATTCACTGCAGATGTGCTGCAACAACGGATTAATGCTTAAAATATAAATAATCTCCAACCAAAATCAGCACAGAAAATAACATTTAATGTGGTTAAAGCAGGAAAGTCAGCAAATCAATCTGCATTGATCTATAAATAAATGTGGGTGATTCTTACAGTATCTGTTGTCCACAGCTGCTCTATACTGTATGAGAAGCTTCTCCTTCAGTTCATTAAATCCCCGCAGCATCTGAAGGCAGTAGGACTGATATGTTGATAAATCTGAAGCCTCTGAGAAGTGCCGTATCAGAGCGCAGTGCTGTTACGCACGGTCATTCACTGTGTTTACCTTCATTAAATCACCTGATGACACCAGGCTGCTACAAAATAACCCCACACACTTCTACACACATCAGACTGATTGGTTATAACTCAATTTTCTGCTTTTTTATGAAGGAGACGTTGGGTTAGCAGGGCTCATCAGCCTGTTTTCCAACTTTCTTTTTAGCAACAGTAGTGTCTCATGTTTTATTCTTGAAACACATTGCAGTGCAAACGCTGGTGAGATACATTAGAATTATTGCTGAAACAGCATCAGTCTGATAAAATCATGTTTTGAGCTTTGAGAGCAGTGATGTGACTGGCTAAGAGAGTATTTAATGATCACCACACCTGCTGATCTATATTCACCTTCACCCAGCCTTTTTGCACATTGCACTACTGCATATACATGAACCAAAATAGCAGGTGCACATGGAGATGCCCACACAGTCCATGCACCTCTGAGCTTGGCATTTATTCATATTTCAACAGAGGGTGCAAAATATTAAACTGAGGGAGCAATGCATGCTTTTGCACCCTTGTAGAACCAGGCCTGCTGAGAAGGAAAATTTACAGACATTTACTATAAAATAAAGCAAGATGTCATTGCTTAGGATATATGATCCATCAATAAAGAAGCCATTGTCTGATTTCACCTATGGATTTCACATATCTCTGTTACTGACATGTAACCTAGTCTATATAGCTAATGCTGTAATAAGCTGACAGGTTAGGCTATAATATCACTACCATTCCGACACATTGCCAGTGCCTAGAATGGCAATCTGGTTGATATGGTAATGGTTTTGTCCAACTATTAACCACACCCACATTCTCTGTTTGAGAAAGAACATTAACCGTTAAACAGGAACTAACACTGGGGGGGACTTTGATGCAGATTATTAAAATATACATAGACTAATCCTGACTGATTGCATGCTGTGACGTTATAACTTTACAGGCAATGAACACATCAGCTGTATGACAGCGGGAAGAAGATGGTTACATGAATTTTGCTTTTTAGGCTGATGGACAAAATGCCAGCCTGTTGACCAAAATACTTGATGTTTGAAAATCTATTTTCTCTTGCTGTGACCTAGTTGGCATTTCTGTATTGTGGGACACTGCAGAGTTCACTGTTCTGACAGCACACAGATGCTTTGTTGTGGTGGAAATGCATCTCTACCTGCAAAGAAAACAGAAGTCACTTTTTAATCACATACACTGCAGAGCCCTGTCCACAGAAGTTTAGTTAAGCTCTGGGTCACAATATTCTGATCTTATATATGATTATATATGATCTTATATGATCTGTACATGGCCAGTAAACAGTGATTTCTCTTGTGCCTTTTTATGTCTTACGTAACTATACAAATAAACTTGCCTTGCCAGCAGCAGAACAGTTTTCTGAGTTAGAAGATGTGTCTAAAAATTTCTAAATGCTAAAATGAAGAAACTGCTGTACACTGTGTTCCAACAATTTATCTGGTTGATTAATTGTTGATCAGCATATTGTTACTGTCTCATTGGAGAACTGTTTTTGAACTCACACATGTTTTTATATTGAAATGAAAAGCCAACACTGAGGGACTGTGTTGCTTCACAGTCCCTCAGTGGTTCATGTATTGGACTCAGTGTCAGTAGTGACAGCACAATGAACACTAGAAATAGCTGAGCATAAATTCATATGATGTAACAAGGTCTTATAATTTTTACAGTTCTTAAATAGAATTTCTTGTCACCAGAGGTTTTTTTTTAGCAGTGATCCATCAATCTAACTGACTAAAGATACTGGTGTCACTCACTGATCAAGAAATCTGTTCAGCTGGACCTTGTAGCTCTGAATACAACACAGTTGTTTTAGTTTTAGTGATCAGTTCACTGAAGGTTCTAAGGTCCTAAATACGTACAGCTATAGGCAAATCTAAAGTATCCCACCGCAACATGAGATACATTAACTTTTTAAAATGTGAACATCTACCAGCCACTGACAGATCAAATTCAAAAGCCACTCAATAGTAAATCATTATTTTGTGTCTGAAATCTACCGGCCACTTTCATATTTTACTAGCATTTGGCTGGCGGGCTGTTGCTAATTTCCCACCCAGTAGGTATAGAGTCCTGAAGGTTTTGTCAATCAGCCTAAAAAGCAAAATTCATGTAACCGTCTCCTTCCCAGTGTCATACAGCTGATGTGTTCATTGCCTGTAAAGTTATAATGTCATAGCATACAGTCAGTTAGGATTAGTCTGGTGCAGATTACTATCTTTGTTTCTAGCAGGCTCTAATGTTACAGTAACTCAAATACAAGTTTGTTAACAGAGACAGGCTAGACGCTAATGCTAGCTAACTCCTAACAGTAAAATACAGATGAGACTCATGCATATCCATTGTAATATTAACAACAAACTGAATATTTTATTTATAATACCAGCGATTTGATCCTGCTGCAATAACATTGGTCTCTAACTCCAAGTGGTAAAAAAGACAGGGCAGGACACTTAGCTACCATAAACCATAGGTTAGCTAACTAACACGAATTAGCTAATGTTAGCACTTGTTCCAGCAGATCTCTGCCAAACCACCATACTGTTATTTAGCTGGTTAAAACTTCACCCCAGCTCAGTTCCATGTGGAAAAAATACAGAGAGAAACTGACTTACTTGGGGTCTGGGAGCTCTGGCTGAATTCATGGAAGCTGAAGGTGTAATGTTAGGTCATTCCTGTAAGAGGTAAGATAAAGTTTGGTTGCAGCCACAGACTCACAGCAAAGAAGGCTTGCACCACTGGCTCCGTGATTGGATTGTGAAATGATATTCCTGATTGATTAGTCAAATGATACATTAATATGAGCATCCCTATTGGCTATTCAGGAGGAAGCGTCAAACGTGGGACAAAAGTACTTTTACTTGTAGGTTTGATTTGTACTCGTAGATTTGATTCGTAGCTGTAAACTTGGGATTCACACCTACAATTGAGGTCTGTGTTAATTTTTTTCATTGACAAACATAGATGTGTAACTTCAAACCTGATGTGTAACTGCAAACCTTTGTGCAAATCTTCTTTATGCACTTACACATTTCATTTGGTCACAAAATATCATGCACAGCTACAGATCTCCTTACAGATTCAAAAATTAAATATATTTGTATTATTTTTAATACAATTTATTTTAAACACATTTTAATGTATTCATACAAAATGCAACAGATATGGTGACACACAGCTACAAAACTTATGACCCTATTTTGTTTCCATAGCAACCGCCAGTACAATGAAAACTATAAAATAGAGAAGTAATTACTGAATGGTAATACATTGGCTGTAAAATGTTTCTATTCTGTTATTTGTTGAATTGACACAATACAAAATAAAATTAAAAACTGACAGTACTGTCAAATAAGTGGTTTAGATGACTAGGTTAAGCTGGAGATTTGTTAAGAAATTCATTACACAGTTGTTTTTGTCATGCTCATATGGGTCGTTTTAGAAGGCACTGACAAATGATCTACAGTACTGTTTAGATATGAGGACTTCCTTCCTTTTTATAAAAAGATGGACCCTATCTTCTCCTTTGTGCTCCTTCACATTGTTTTTGGTCGTGAAATGGCAGTGTCCTCGCTTTCTGTCTAATGTGGGACTGTGAAGCACTTTGAGACTGCTCTTGTGATTAAGGGGTTATACAAATACTTGACCTGGACAATAAAATGGTAATCCTCCTTGTGGAAAAGTTGTTCCTGAAGGAAAATAATGTGTGGACAGACTACAGTATTTCTACAAGATACTTGTATTTCACCTCTGCAGTGTGTTTTACTGTCCCAGACTGCTGTACAACACACAGAAATTAGCTTTTGGTCGGTATAGTCCAGGTGTGACATGTAGGATTCACACATCCTACTACAGATCCGCCCAGCATCCTGTGTAAACACAGGTTGCAGGAGGGGCCTGCTGTGAGTGAACCATTGCAAAGGTCTGTCACAGAGGGGATTATTGTTGGTGTCAATTACAGCCCGCTGCAGATGAAATGGGTGGGAGAGATGAAGGAGGGGTGGGAGTCAGAGGATGCTGAGGGAGGGAAGAAAAATGCAGAGAGGCAGTGAGAGCAGTGCAGCAGCAGTAGACTGCAACATAAGGACAGGACTGTTGGTGGATGCTTATCATCCAGACTGCTTTCTATTTTTAAAAATGCTGATATATACAGTATATACATGGATGTATGGGAACCAAATCCCCAACCACTGAGCTGAACTGATTCACTAACTACAATAATAAATCATTAATTATTGATAAAACGGATAATTGTTTCAGCAAGTAATGTCTATGAGTGAAGATGTGAGGAGAAAGTTTTCTGAACTAAATGGAGAAGGATGGAGGTAAAGCTGGGGGTGTGAGGGTCTCCAGAGCAATTAAAGGAAGGAAACAGATGGCAGGAGGTCATTTCAAGAGAGAAATACCTCCCCATGTAGTCTTATCTGCAATTCATTTACTTGATAGCCAAAGCAATGCTGCTTTGCATTTCCCATGGAAGATCTATACAGAGAGATTAGATAAGAGATGTTACAGAATCCAGCATGGAGTGTTGCAAACAGCCAGTAACTAACTGGAATCATCATGTGTTGAAGGAAATGCTAATATTTAAAGCTGCACTAATCCATATTTTTTGTATTACAGTGTAGGATGACTTGGATGATTCATAGATAATTCATGAGTAAAACAGCATTTCTTCCATTTCAAACTGAGAGACTTGGAGAATACCTCACCCCTGGGCTCTGAACTGACCTCCTTGCCAAGTAGGTGTACATTATCCAAAACTTAAACAGTGTGACAAAATGGAGATTGAATAGACCTCCTGAGATTTCTGATCAATAATATGAATTATGGCCTGAACTAAAAGCATAAAGCTTGACCCTAAGGCCACTTGGACCGGAGAAAAACCAAGTGGCCCACCTTAAATGGGACACAGACTCTCTTATTGTACCAGAAGAAAGCCATAAAACTTTAATTCACATTCCTGAGGACCTTTGTGAAGTCTCCCTGCAAATCTGAGCCAAACCTGAATTTCATGTGAACACAGTTGTGTGACTATCTACTAAGGAGATATTAATCTTTGATTTTATTACTTTTTTTTCACTTGTAACCCTACTGCCCTCTAGTGACAAGAGTTAAATTCCCTTATGTTAAGAGTTAATGAATGTTTGGTAACTATGCAATTGTATTTTAAAATCACCTACACATTTAACTTCTGATCTATTAACCTCAGAGACAATCATATTTTAGTAATTAAATTAGATAAGTAGTTGTATTGAAAGAGTGAATTTTCTGAAGTAATAGGAATGATATGTTTGAAGAGTTTCCGGTTGAAGTTTTCTTGTATCATTAAACAATAGTCATATTGAATGTTTTTATATTATTAAGTAAGACTTGTGTTGAATTTATACTTGAATAGGTTCCTGAAGGTTTAATCTAATCACATTTGTATTAACTTTAATCATATATGGATATGTTGAATGTGTATTTGTTTCTGAATGTTCTGTTAACCTCATAGAATTGCTGCTTTAACTCTTTTATTCACTCTATTACAGCAGGACTGTTATTAATCAGTAAATATCATGAAATACGTGAACGTTATAAAAAGAACTTTAATGTGAAATACTAGGCCACAGTGACTTGAAGTGTGATTTTTGCATATAAAAACTCAGAATCAGACTTCCCCAAAAATTTATTTATTTCAGAAGCCGCAGGCTGTCAATACCAGCCACACCTAAGGTCCCCCGAGAACGAAGAAATTGAATATTCATCAGTAATTAGTCAAACTCCGCCCGTCTTTGTCAAAACCTATAAAACATCCTCAAAGAGATTTTTCTTTGAGTTTGCCTCCAGAAACTCTAGAAAATTCTTAAGACATCTCTTTTATTTGTTTTTCAGCCAAGTCTTAATCTTTTATTGAGTTAGTTTTTTTTTTTTTTTTTTTTAGTTTTGTGTTCAATAAATAGAGGTCACTGTTTGGGACAAGAACTTACAGTTATAAGACTGATTCATTGATTACATTGAACAAGGGTTAGTACGTCCTCCTGGCACTAATAAATCGTAACCAAAAAGGAGATGGTGCTCCCAATTAAATAATAAAGTATTAACACTCCTACGCCAGTAACAATGGATGAAATGAGTACAGGATGTGTAAAATGAAAGGTGTCCCTTCAATAGATTAACCCACAGAATTATCATCAACTCTGCACTTCCCCTGTGTTTTACTGTGTTTCAGCTCATTGCTTTGGTTTTACAGCCCTCAGCTTAGCTGTTTTGGTTCATGCAATCGAACTTTATTTGTATAGCACCTTTCATACAGCTTAGTGCTAGTCAAAGGACTTTACAGATAACTAACAAGCTGATAAGACAGTACAAATGTAAACAGAATGACTATTTGAGACTAATGCACACAAAAAATAGAAATGATAGAAATGAAATAATAAAACCAGTAAAATTGATAAAAGACAACAACTAAAATAGAGGCAATAAAACATTTTATTTTTAAAAACTAATACAATAAAGTAATTAAATAAAATAAATAATGGCCATAAAACATTCTAATCAAAAGCCAGGTTAAAGTGAAATGTTTTAAAATCTCAGGCTTTATTTTCGTGAAGAAACAATGACCAGTGCAAGCAGACTGTTTGGTATTTTGGTGGCCAGAGTGCATGGTGCACAGGTGGGAGGAGAGGTGCAAACAGTTGAGAGGTTCTTTCAAATGAAGAAGTGCAAAGACGGGTGTTGGTGTTTTAGTGGAAATTGTGCCCTCGACTTTGCACTGAGAATAGATGTCTCAGAACCACATCTGTTTCTGGCACAACATCAATCCATTGAAACTTTAGTGAATTTATCAACAAGAGTATAGTAAATACGCACTGCAATAACAGATTAATGGGTCATTCCATGTGAAATCAAGAGGCCCCCCAACAGACTATCTTGGATTTGCTTCATGCTTGATGTAAATGTCTTTGTACCCAACATCTAGTGTGCAAAAGTTTTGGCTTGTCTTCTTTAGTTTCTGAGATATGGAGGCTTTAAAAAGGGGGCTGCTCCTGTCCTGTGTTTGCTCTTTGTATGCTTGGGAGTGGGAGACTTGTCATTGCGGGGGTGTTTTGTTGTGAAATGTGTAGTGGTTGGTGGAGGCAGCTAGCTGTTTCATTAGCTGGAGAGCTAATATCTGCTGGGTGTTTCCAGTTGGATAGCACTGTTTTTGTTGTTGTGTTGTGTGGTTATGCAGGTTGTTTGTTGACATTAGCGGGAGAGAAGCAAGGCACTCAGGAGCACGCAAAAACTTCTCTTCCATTGATCTGGCAAAATCTGGCCCAGTTCCTTCACATAGAAATCAGTCCACAGGTTGTTACAGACAACCAAGACAGTCGGGGAAGGTCTCATTTTTTAGATTACATTACTACCTATTCACCCATTGGCAATAAAAAACAATTAATACATGTAAATTGCTTCACGGTTCATAGAACCTTTAAAATCAGAATCAAAAATCACTTCAAGGTTTCTTGCTTCTTGGTTTGGGGTGAGTCCCGGTGTGTTTAGTTGGGAGGCCAGTTTCTCCCTTTGAACCAGTGATCTGTTTTATCCTGGTTGAGATGTAAAAAATTCTGTGAAATCTAAGCATTTATATCTAAAATACAGTTAAAAAGTGAGTCAGTCACCCTGGTGTCATCAGGAGACAGCCACATAGAGCTGAGTGTCATCAGCATAGCTGTGGAAAGCGATGCCTTGCCTCATCATGACACTGCCCAGGAGTAACATATACAAATTAAAAAGTAACAGTCCTAAAATTGATCCTATTGATAGGAAAAATTTTCTTCCACAAAGATAAAAGGTAAAACATCTAAAAGCAATTTCAAACAGGCCAATATGCTCACTTAATCTGTTAAATTAATCTGGTGGTCCATAATATCAAAAGCAGCACTCAGGTCAAGTAGCACCAGAACTGAAGGCTTGTTGGTGTCAAGATTTACCATATCATATATCATCCACTAATTTTAGCAGGGCTCTCCCTGTGCTGTGATTTGTCTAAAACCTGATTCAAACATTTCTAATTTAGTGTTTCAGTTTAAAAGCTACTTAGCTAATTAAAAACTAGTTTTTCCACAACAGGGCCCTACATTTGAAGATATCAACACCTAAAAACTAAACAACTGGAGGTGGGGACACACACAATGACTTGCTGAAAGCTGATTATGAATATGATCAGACTGAGTTGGAGTGGGTCTGTTCCAGTCTTGGTCAGTTGGTGATGACATTCAGCAGATAAAATCATATAGTGTCTGATATGTAAAGATTCTAATCTGAAGTCTTTAGATCCAGTCACTGCCAGTCATTCTCATAAAGATTTTTTTAAAGATGTTTGACAATTGTGACTGACATCGGTGATTGAAGATGTCACGTGTGTCATACTAGGGAGACGAACTGGTAAATACATAAAAGAAGGGGAAAATGGCAAGCAAAAAGGTTTGAAATGGAGGAAAAGACTGAGCTGTAAAGAGAATGAATGTCTCTACAACATCAAATGAAAGAGCTACACAGCTGACTAGAATCTTAAGTTAGCATAATTTTACAGACTTCACCTCCAATTTCCTCAATCAAACTCTGCACTTTTTTTTTCTTTTGCCTTTTCAGCACAAACTGCACAGCATATAAACAGTATAAGTGGCTGGTTGCCATCCATGTTTGTTTTGGTACAAGAACACGCACTCTCGCTGGATTTACAGGGTCATCATCCACCAGAGGCCTCTCAAACAATGAGTGCCACATCTTCACCAGCATGTCAGGTGGGAAGACAGAGAGACGACCTGTGGACACATTTCTTTTATATTCAAACTGAGAGAAAGACTGAGTGTATCATTCCCAGTGAGGATGGAGTGCATTGTGGATTTAAAATAGGTGGAAAAAACACCAGTTTGAAAAGACACCTGGAGACAAGCCAAGGTAAATATCAGTTATGTATGCTGATTGATTCGATAACATGTATATATGTTAATTCTCTTTTAGGACCAAATTTAATGTTAGTGTAACATTATAGCTCGAAGTTGTTTGTGGATTCAAGGCGGTTAGGATTAGCAATTAGCTTGCCTTGCTCTGTATATTGTTAAATGTAACAGACCCAAGCTTATGGTAAACATCTACTCCTTCTAAAAGATAATTTATTATTTCTTAATACTCACAGACACTAATTCCTTCGGTGAACATTTAACATAATTCAGTATTAATCTTAGATCCATGTAAAGTGAATGAACATCAAGACGTTTCCTAGATAATGCTTGTCTGCCTTCATGACGCAGTTACACATTCCTATAACTGCTGTAGTTCAGCTCAGTAATATATAAAAAGTCTGCATTAACATTATCAGTGCCTGATCACCAATAATGATGCACTGCCATTATTTATGGTCGGGCTACTTCTGTCATCTTTTCCCCTTAATATCTTAGTGTAAAAAATAGTTTGGGTTAAAATTGTGTATTTTTGGAGCAACAAGCCCAAACTAGTGTGTATGTGTGTGCATGTGTGTCACAAGTGTCGGTTGGGGGGCTGCCAACGTGAAACTATGGCGGGGCAAATTATGGGAAACCCTGTCAGTAGGCTGTACAAATAATATAAAACACTTTTTTTAATCATTTCGGAGACTTACACCTGTACTGCACCTCTGTATTTCAGAGGAGTCTTGTTAAAAAAATGACCCCCCAGTCAATGAGTAGGAAAATAAGATGGACCAAATAATTTCACAGTATTTGTAACCTCTCTGTATTTCTTCAGATTTTATGCAAATGAAGACAGCAGTGTGCAATGTCTATAGGGTCTGCTTCACTTTTACTGTACATCCAGTCACAGTGTCAACACAGTGCTGATATATATATGCAGAAAATACAACCTGTGTGGAAATATGATTGTATTGCAATATTTCTAGCAAACTTTAGGCATTCATTTTTATATGACATATGAAAGAAGTATGGTAAGTCAGTTACACATTCTCAGCCTAGATAACTAAACACATAGTTCAAGGTATGCTTACTTCTCAGTGGAATTTTTACAGCCAAAAGAAATATGCTTCAGCAAAATCCATTGCAGTATCATGAAACTATCTGAGAAAATTATGACTAAAACATTGACTAAAATTAGACTAAAATTAAAATTGAGTTCTGCTGACTAAATCCTGACTAAAAGAAAACAAAGCAAAAGATTAAAATGTGACTTTAAACCATCTAAAATTTTAAGTAAGTGACTAAGACTAAAACAAATTAAAAATTCTTGTCAAAATGAACACTGTTGGTGGAAACAGTCTTTACGTGTGGTCTGTCCAGTCTTTGTAGGTGTTAGCTAGTCTTCTGGTTGTCCCCAGCTTAAAAGAACAGAAAAAAGATGAAGTGCTTTAAAAACAAGTACTCTAAATGTTATCATCATCCTAGGTTTCCAGCAGCAGCAGTCAGCTGTTTTCAGTAAAAACGCTTTCATAAACCCACTGTACACTACTTGCTCAGCTCTAAACAGCAGACAGACACAGTTAAAGACTAGCTAGTAAACATAGTGGAGCATTTAGCAGGGGTTTCTGGTGGAGTTTCTGGCAGACAACCATACCGCAAACATATTATCTTGTATGTGTATACTCTTTGGTAGACATTGTGGCAAACAGCCAACAGCCTGACACATGCGCACAAGATTATCATAATCTTTGTGACTTTATTGTTGTGGGGCCCTACTGACTATCACTCTAACACTCCACTGTTATGAACCCTCAAATTAAAGTTGCTGTTGGATGCTTGTGATATTGTCACCCTTATCAGTGATGGACATAATTGTGTCATTTATTCTTTTTTAGGTTTTTTATTATTTTTATACATTATTTTGTTATTTTGTTTGTATTGTAGTATAATGCACATATTTTACATGTTCTTATTTATGTTTCTTATTTTCTACTTCTTATAATTCCTCTGGTTATATATATATTTCTTTTTCTATTAGCATTTTAAGAAATTATAAAATAAAGAAAAAAAAAACACAAAAAACAAATACCAAGGAAAGAAAAGAAGATACAATAGTAAATAAAATAACTGATTATGAAAATATTAGTTCATCAGATTTAGTTGAATAAAACTGATAAATTTAAGTCAGAGGATACATTATACCAGTATGGAAGCAACAACCAGGTACTGTAGAAACACACAAACGCTCAGACACACACACACACACCCACCCAAACATGCACATGCATATGTACACACACAAGTGTGTACCCATGCGTGTATATATATTTACACACACATTCTTGTGTATACCCATGTACAAAGAGGAAGACATCAGTGCAATTAATCTCATTTTATTATTGTCTTAATTGTCACATCTATGGTCATTAGAAATATTTTGCGTTAATGTATACCTCACCCATTTTCCCATCTTTCTTCAAAGATATGTACTTGATTTCTGATTCTCATATTTAATTTACAAGGTCCTTCCATTTGGAGTTAATTAAGTTATCATCTTTTAACCAATTCCTTGTTATTTGTTTAATTATTGTTACCCTTATTACTATGTACAAGGGATTGGGGGTGTCTTAAAGTATCAAATTATAATCTTCCATGTTTATTCTTTCCAATAGGTTGAGTTATTTGTTTTGTGTATATTTTTGCATATTTGTTTCCAAACAACTGGGAATATATTGCATGAGTTCATTTTCCCATTTATCTTTAGCATTAACATAAACTTGTTTATCTTGATTGTTAATTTGTATTATTTTAACCATCTTAGTTAAAATTTGAACTTGAATTTGTTTCAACCCTACAGTCACACATTTTAAGCATATATTTTATCATTGGATTTATATCTTGAATGGATCTCTTTTTTAGAACATCAAAGAGGTAACTTCTCACTTGGAAAAATCTAAATTAATGAGAATTGGGTAGACCATATTCTGTCGTTAGCATTTCTTTATCCCCAAACATTTGTCCAAAATTACATAAACCTTTAGAAGCCCATATTCTAAAAAATCTGATCAACTTTGTTAGGAGGGATTTAGTTTTTAATTCCAACAAACTTCCCTCCAAACCCTAAGTGTAGCAACTACCCATCTATTGTCCAGATTCTCAATGTATGATTTTTTATATTTGGAGAAAGGCAGAACAGTTAGTGGTAAATCTCCACAATGTAATTCCATCTCCCTCCATCTTGTATGTGAACTTTCTAGCATCAACACTGACATTTCTTATTTGTGCTGCTTGATAGTAAGCTTGCAGGTTTGGTAAATTTAGACCGCCCATTTCTTTTGGCAGTTTATTGTATTTCATTTTTGTTCTTGGTTTCTTGCCATTTCATATGCATACCATTATTATGGAATCCCATTGTCCCATTGATCTTGGTAATATATTCATCTATATAATTTTAACTCTTTCCCAAAGGGAAAATGGGATTATAGACCATCTATTTAAGTCTTGTTTATTTAATTTATTAATTCTATAGTTTTTTTAATACAAATTATCCAGATTATTTGTTATATTTATCTCAAGATATTTTATCCTTTCCACATCCCAATGAAATGCATATTTGTATTTGATTTCATCACTGATTGTACAGCACATAACCATAACTTATGATTTATTTACATTCAATGTATACCCAGAAATAGCTCCATATTCTTCAATTACATTCATTAACCCTTCAATTGACTGTCCAGGCTTAGATAAATAAATTAATATATCATCTGCGTACATCAACGTATTGCTGCGTACTGCGTATTTATGATTTTCTCCTGCTGTATATATGCCTTTTATTTTTTGTTCTAACCCAATACGTTCTACCAGTGGTTCCATACATAGGGCAAAGATCAATGGGGATAACAGATCGCCCTGTCTAGTGCCTTTCGATATTTTAAAGGTATTAGACATTACCCCATTAACTCTGCCTCTGGTGTTTGGTTGTTTATATATAGCTTTCAACCAATTTATAAAGATGGTGTGTAATCCAAAGTTCCTTAAGGTTTTAAATAGATAAGGCCATAGGTGTCTTTGACTAAAGAACCCAGTTTGATCTTATTAGTTGTGGTATAATTTTCGCTATTCTGGTGGCTTGTATAGAAGGTAGACATTTATAATCTGTGTATAAAAGACCAATTTGCCTATAGGATGAACAATCTATAGGATTTTTACCTGTCTTATGTATTACTGTTATAATAGCAGAATACCATGTCGCTGCCCATGGTTCGTTATCCAATGCCCAATTATAAGCTTTACATAAAAGTGGAACAAGGTCTTACTTGAATTCTTTGTAAAACTTGTTTGTATATCCATCACTTCCAGGAGACTTATTTCCTCTGATATTGCCTTTTTAAGTGTGATATTCCATTCTTTTGTAACTTTCGGTAAGTCTGACTTTTGAAAAAACTGCACTAACTTGTCATTGTTTACAATATTTTGGGCAGCGTCATAGAGATGGTAATATTTTGCAAATTGATTTGCTATCTCATTCCGGCCCCTTATTAGTACCTTTGAGTCCTTTTCATTTAGCTGCACTACTTATGCCTTCTTTTGCTGTTTTTTAGGTTAGTTAGTTATAGGGCAACACTTTAGCTGCTCTGGGGCCTCCATCGTATGTTCTTTGTCTTACAAAGGACAGTGATTTTTCTACTTCCATATTTAAGAAATCATTCATTGCTGCTTTAGCCTCATATAAGGTTCTTCAATACTGAGGTTTCCCTAGCAGTTTTATGTACTTGTTCTAATTCCTCAGTTTTCCTTTTAAGTGATTTTCTTGCATTTTCTTTTTGTTTTTTCTTAAAAAAAGGTGTAGGCTATTATTTCAACCCTTAGAACAACCTTTGCCCTTTCCCATAATATTACTGGATTTATATCTTCTGTATCATTATACTTTATATAATATTGTAGCACTCTTTTCAGCTTTGTTTTAAACTCATTTTCTAAAGGGAGGGAGTTATTAAATCTCCAAATACTAGCACTTTTTTCCTTACTACTCCTTAATGTCATTTGTAAAGGTGCATGATCTGATAGATGTATTTGACCAATTTTAATACTTTTAACTATAGATAGGTCTTTCGAGAACATAAAAATAGAATCCAGTCTTGAATAATTTCCTGTGACTGAGGAATAGTATGTGTAATCTCTTTAAATTGGATTTAAAGTTTGCCATACATCCACTATTCCAATATCTTTGGAGAATTTCCTCATCAAAAGTGCATCCTTTTTGGGACATATGTTTTCTACTACTTTGTGAATCCATTTTTTCATTCATCAATAAATTAAAATCACCTACTAGCACAGTTATCCCTTTACTTTGTACTGTAACTACTCAATTGTATTTGGGCCTTCCTCAGGGGGGTTGTTTATATTTAATAGTGTGATATATAAATGCGATGTGGTTCCTTCATATCATCATAGTTATAAGACCTTTTCTGGATGAGTAGTAGGATGAATAGAAAATCTGGGCATTAAACAGTTTTGCTAATTTCTCATGTTCCATTTTAGACAAGTGTGTTTCTTACATTAATACAATATCACCTCCTTGATGCTTCATTTGTGCAAGCATTTTACTCCTCTTAATTGCCTTGTTCAGACAATTAACATTAAATGAAATTATATTAATGTTCATACACTACCATGTAATATTTTGTTTTAAAAGCACCACTCCCTGTATCCAAAGTTCTCCTATTTTTATTCAACAATGTATCCTGTAGACCTTCTAAACCTGTGTAGATATTTTTAAATACCTTATTTGTAAAGAAAACAATGAATATATCCTCAAATTTCCTAAGATAACAAAAAGAATGTACAAAACTAAGAAAAGAAAATAGGAAAAGAAAGAATATGACTTCCACTTGTGCTACCAAGCGCTTAAGGTAGCTGTCCACAGTCTTCCATGCTTGTAACCATGCATGGATGCTAGGGTCTTTAGCTAAGGCCCAGAGTTGCAAGATCTTAGAAACAGCCCTATAGAATATCTACATCTATTTAGGTGGTTCAAATGTTTTTATAGTTTGGTAAAGTGACAGTAGTGTCAAAATCACCATCAAAACAATACAAGCAAAATGGATGCACACATGTAAGTACCATTATAACAAAAAGATCATTTATGATTCCCCTATAATGTTCAACATATATCCTTAATTAAGTGATATGTGCATAACTAATATTGGAGAATTTACCAAGCCAACCTCTTTAAGATAACTTCCTTTTGAGAGTCAAATTGGAAAGGCAAACATACAAGCAAAAAAAAAAACAAAAAACAAAAGAAAAGACATGGGCCAAAATAATAATGCAGACTATCTGTAGTCCTTATTTATAACTCCTTAGTATATTCAGAGATAAATCAACCATATTTGTAGGCCCTATCTATTTATCTTAATAGAAGTAAGAAGCCTCTTAATCAATGTGTATGTGTGTGAGCATGTGAGAGTAAATACCCATCTTTCAGTTTGTTGAAACTCTCTGTTTATAGTTGTTCCTTTCCAAAAAGAGCAACAATGTCCTTGATGATTGGACGTTTCAGTTCAGGCACAAACCTTATGTCCCACAGAGCCAATTGGCCCAGTCCATGTAGTTCTTTTCGGGCGAGTTCTGCTTCAGACACCCTGCAGTTGATTCCATGTCCACGCAGGCCGTCTGCTGCTTCCCACGCTGAGTTGAACACCACCACTCCATTCTCAAGGAAGACTTTGAGCTTGTTTGTATAAAGTTACTGGAATCTGATATCCTTGTGTTTCAGTTGTTTCTTAATCTTGATATATTCTTTCTTTTTATTCTGCAGAGCAGTAGAGTGTTCATGGTCCAAAAAAATCAACTTCCCTCTGAACCCGATTTTCTTCTTTTTCCAAGCCCCATGCAGGACGCTTTCTTTAATTCTGAAGCTTGAAAATTTCACAACGATTGATCTTGGGGGGGTCCATCGGGTTCATTGGTTTCTTCTGAAGTGACCCGTGGGCTCTTTCTATCCCTAGATTGAGCTCAGGAGATAAGTTTATCTCTTGCCACTTGACCTAGAAGTCTTTGTAAACTTAGCACAAAAAGTAAGGAAATTTGTGTTTGGTAGATTATTTCTTTGTTATAACAATGCTTCTTGGCAATAAATCTTATACCGTTGGAAAGCCTGTTTATTTCCCTTTTAAATGGTGCCACATTTGTAAGGAACATGCAGTTGTGGGACGAGCAGCAGAGCTGAGAATGTGGGTTGCGCCCATGAAAAATTTGCCAAATCTTCTCTGCCAATGCCAAACAGGCATTCTGCCATTGACTCATTTGGTGTTTGGTGGATTGGATGATCGAAGTTCAAGACATAACAAGACATATTGGCAATTTAACAATTTATTCATTTAACAAACAGGACCCTCGGTAGTGTGTGGAAGAACCATACACTACAGCCTGGCACCTCCTCCTCATGCTGGTCACCAGCCTGGTCACACACTGCTGTGGGATGGCATGCCATTCTTCAACCAGCATTTGTCGCAAGTCAGCCAATGTGGTTGTGTTGGTCACTCTGGGGTTGAGGTTAGGACTGGCGATTCCATCCTCTCCACTCCCAAATTCTGGATGTAGTCTCTGATAAGCTCCGCTCTGTGGGGACGAGAGTTGTCATCTTGGAGGATAGAGTTCGGTCCCAGACTGTGGAGATATGGGATTGCCACTGGTTGCAGAATCAGAATCACGATATCTCTCTGCATTGAGATTGCCTCAAATGATGACAAGCCTGGTTTTCCAGTGCAGGAGATGCCGCCCCACACCATCACACTGCCTCCACCAAAAGATGTTACTCTATCAGTGCAGCAATCAGCATAGCGTTCTCCGCGTCTTCTCCACACTTTGACCCTACGATTCAACTGCCGTAGGCAGAATCTGGACTCATCGCTGAACATAACGTTCTTCCGCATGTTGCCGACATCAGCGCAAACGGGCCTGACGGTGAAGGGCAGTCATGGCAGGCCTCCTGGCAGCCCTATGAGACTGGAGATTGGCTACGTACAGTCTGTTCCGGATTGTCTGGGCAGAGAGCCATCGGCCATATCGTCCTGCAAACCTTGACTGCAAATCTGTAGAAGACAGCCTACAGTACCTAAGTGCTGACAGGGTGAGGAAACGGTCTTCTTGGAGTGTCGTCTTCTTGGGACGCCCACTTCGCAGCCTGTCTCTGACATCCCCATTATATGGAACTTGGCCTTCACTTTGGAGATGGTACTAGGGCTCACTCCAAATAAGGCTGCAACTTGTATTTGCGGAACACCAGCTTGAAGTTGCCCTATCGCACGAACCCTATCCAGATCAGTCAAATCTGGCATGCCGATTCTTGGAGCAGACACCTACTGACCCCTGTAGCAGGGCTCATGCTCACAGGTGCTGCCAATCAGGTGCCAATCAGGGGGTACCAGAAGCTCAAAACAAGTGTCAATAGCAACAGCAAAGCTGTTTGGCAATGGCAGAGAAGATTTGGCAAATTTTCAATTTTTCTTCATCACTGAAGATGGCCACCAAGTGAGTATTGGCCATACCTTCAGTGAGTTGCTGCAGGTATGTCTGTGGGGCAGCCTAAGAAGAGGCTCTACTGTTCCAGCCATCAGTGCCTTTGCATCCTCTGTTCAAAAGGCAAAGCACTGTCCATCCTTTTGAATAATCAAATCAATCAATCAATGTCATCATGAAGCAGACCAGTGTTTTCCTGTTTAAAAGTTATCTTACCCTCAATGGAGAACCTCTCCATGAGCTGAACACACCACCACTTGCGATTGGATGGCATGTCAATCTGTAATACACATGTAATGTTGGTGAATTGCAATGCAATTTTTGTTTACCTAAGTTACATGAATTACAACTTACTTCCAAGAACTCAAATGGAGCGCCACTGTAGATGCAGATGGCATACTGTGAAATAGAGAGAAAGGTAATGATTACAGTGACTTTAGACAAACAGAAAAACACTGTGTGGAAATTGCATAGGTTTAGCATTAACATGAAGATCCTGCAGCAGTTGTCATCTGCTGCTTGTAAGGGAAATGACTGGAGTGAAAGTCACAGTTATTCAAATATGATGCTGACAACTGAATTTCACATCTAGGACAATGTGATGATAGATGCAGTATTCTATGAGGCTGTGCATTAAATTTAGATTCAAAATTATAACATTTTAAATACAATTACATTCAAGTCTCTGCCAGTCTTTTCAATCCAAGCCCCAGGAAAAATTACTTCTGTAAGTCATCTGAAAAACACAATACACATTGTTTACATTTGTGTTGCAGATGATAAATTACAACACCAGTAGCCAGGGAACAAGGCTCCAACCTCCAACTAAAACCTGAAGCCATAGAACAAAGTTTTTGCTGAAAACTGACAACAGTCTGCAACAGTGTTCCATAAGGCTGTTACATAGTCACGTCAGGGAGAATAATATGTATAACTAAGCCAGTTTCCAGCAACTGACCAATGAAACAGTATGTAGTTGCTGTTGGGTGCAAATATTACTTTTTTCTGAGCAAACAAAAATCAACTCCATCTCAAACCATTTTTTTGGTCAGATATCAATCCTGACAGATCGCACATTAACAGATGCCCATATCTGACCTTGTAAATAGACAAAATGTTAACTCTGATGGCAGTGTCTATATTCATTGACTGAAAAGTGTCTCCTTTTGACATATAAGGTTTGCACCTGACAGTGACTATATTTGATATGTTTACATGTACTGTGTGTCAGCCTTAAGCAATCACAAGTGAAGCCATAGAGCAAGGCCAACAAACTCTTTAGTCTGAACCTAAATATGGTCCTGTAGCCCTTATCACCAAAACCTTGTGGATGCAAAGAGCCTAGGAAAATGGCCTCTCTCTGTGCTACCAATAACACCTGGAAAGGACATATTTCATAATAATCACAGATGCAAATATATGGGCTATCACTGGTATATGTAAATACATGAGAGAATGCTAATAACTGAAGCTGTACACAGAGTATATACACTGTGTACACAATTATTAGGCAAGTGATTATTTTGACCATATCATCATTTTATCCATAATTTCCAACTCCAAGCTGTATAAACTTGAATGCTTATTGGATTTAATGCATATCAGGTGATGTGTATTTGTGTAACGAGGGATGGTGTGGTCTAAGGAGATCAACACCCTATATCAAGGTGTGCATAATTATTAGGCAGATTCTTCTCCTCAGGAAAAATGGGCCAAAAAAGAGATTTAACTGACTCTTAAAAGTCAAAAATTGTAAAAAGTCTTTCAGAGGGATGCAGCACTCTTGAAATATCGAAGATATTTGGGCGTGATCACAGAACCATCAAACGTTTTGTTGCAAATAGTCAACAGGGTCGCAAGAAATGTGTCGAGAAGAAAAGACACAAATTAACCGCCAAAGATTTGAGAAGAATCAAACATGAAGCTACCAGGAACCCATTATCCTCCAGTGCTGCCATATTCCACAACTGCAGCCTACCAGGAGTGTCAAGGAGTACGAGGTGTTCAGTTCTCAGAGACATGGCCAAGGTAAGAAAGGCTGAAACCCGACCACCTCTGAACAAGACACATAAGTTGAAACGTCAAGAATGAGCCAAGAAATATCTGAAGACAGATTTTTCAAAGGTTTTGTGGACTGATGAGATGAGAGTGACTCTTTACGGACCAGATGGATGGGCTTGGGTTGGATCAGTAACGGACACAGAGCTCCACTTCGACTCAGACGCCAGCAAGGTGGAGGTGGGGTACTGGTATGGGCAGGTATTATTAAAGATGAGCTAGTTGGACCTTTTCGGGTTGAAAATGGACTCAAAATCAACTCTCAGACCTACTGCCAATTTTTAGAAGACACTTTCTTCAAGCAGTGGTACAGGAAAAAGTCTGCATCTTTCAAGAAGACTTTGATTTTTATGCAAGACAACGCTCCATCACATGCATCAAAGTACTCCACTGCATGGCTGGCCAGTAAAGGCCTTAAAGATGAAAAACTAATGACATGGCCCCCTTCTTCACCTGACTTAAACCCTATTGAGAACTTTTGGGCCCTTCTTAAGCAGGAAATTTACAGTGAAGGTAAACACTACACCTCTCTGAACAGTGTCTGGGATGCTGTGGTTGCGGCTGCACAAAAAGTTGATTCTGACCAAATCAAGAAACTGACTGACTCCGTGAATGGAAGGCTTGTGACTGTTATCGAAAAGAAGGGTGGCTATATTGGTCACTGAGGTTTCTTTTTTTTTTTTTAAATTTCAGAAATGTTTATTTGTAAATTTGGTGTTTGTTTATTATTCTCACTTTAACAGGTGAAAATAAACAAGTGAGAAAGCCAAAACTTCACTTTTACTACTTAAATGTTCAGGTTTGAGGGTTTGTTAACATTTTGGATTGACCAAGAGCACTGTAGTTGTACAATAACAAAATTAAAAATACAACTTGCCTAATAATTGTGCACGCAGTGTATATACAAAGCACACAAGTAGCCTATACATAAAAGATCCATATTGATTGTGGTGCAATTGTAACGAGATTACCAAAAAAAACTATTAAAGAATAATAATAAAAAACAATAAGAAAGCTACTCTAAGAGTGCATTTTTCTAGGGATGAATTATAAAACCTAATAGCAGTTGGCAAAAATTATTTACAGTCGCGCTGTATGGTATAGTTGCCAGGACTATGGACTGATTTGCTGCATGATGAACTGTTTTTGTTTATACCGGTGGCTGCACATGGGTTTTGTTTTTCCCTGCCTCATGTCCCTGCATATCTACTGATTGGCCAGCCCTTTCCTGATTACTTTTCTGGCACCAGCCGTTTCCTGTTTTCTCTTTATTTGTTTGTCTATTTAAGACCTGCCGTTTCTTTCACCAATGTCAGATCGTACTCCTGTTTTTCTGGTGTAAGTTCTTGCTTTGTCTCCTGCATCTGTTGATGATTTGTCTGCTTGTTTGGATTTATTCTTGCTAGCTTTTCTGGGTTTACCATTTGTATTTTTGTTTTACAAACTCAGTCTGTCTTGTTTTGCTGACTTTCCCAGTTTCTGCCTCTGGATTTTTGTGGTGGATTGTTGACGGTTGGTCCGAGCTTGAACTGCTGACACCTCACTTGCAGACTTGGTTTGCAAAGCCTCTGCAATGACCCATTCAGTGTACAGATCGGTCATAGTGAAAACATATTGGTTCTTTTTGGCCATCTACTCCATGACCCAAACAATTACTGTCAAAATAGTTAAATTAATCCACTTATTCTGACGTGTGGAACAATAATTCTAGAGCACAAGTTCCACCTGGAAGGTTTTGGCAGCGCACCACTTAGGTGTAGCATGCTCATGGATGTATGCTAGCCAGCTTATCCAAGGTAGCCTGGTTACCCTGATTACCCTGGTTACCCTGTAGTGTTGCTGCTGTCAGACAAACAAGAGACCCATAACACTGACAGAGTGCCACACTATTATTAAAATATGCTCCGTTATCTCTGTAGTGAAATGATACCACATCTCCCCCGCCCCCCTCCCCTCTCTGTGACAATTGGCTTTGAGTGAAGCCATTCAGAACAACAATAAAATGACAGCATGTTGGAAGATCCAGTTCTATGAGAGAAAAATGTAACTATTAAGTATTAAAGTAAAAGTAGTGGTTTTGTCCCTCTGACTGATATATATTATATATCATTAGATTATTAATACTGAAGCATCGGTGTATAAGCAGCATGTTACTGTTGTAGCTGCTGGAGGTGGAGCTAGTTTCAACTACTTTATATACAGTTAGACCATAAATCATCATAAAACAGCTGTCAGCAGATGTCCTGACTCCTTGCAAGAAACAGAAAGGTTGTTTTCATTTCCCACTGCAGCACAACTAAACTGTTGTTGTTGGATGTTCACATTTTTCAAAATATAGAACCAAAATATTATTTTCTACATTTCTTTTTTTTCTGCTGTATCAAAATCGTAACGAACAATGACTCCAAAATCAAGGTACATACCGAACCCTGAATTTTGTGTACTGTTACACCCCTAATTAGCACATTACCTTGCATACGTCTTTTCACAGTAATTGTGTATTAGGCAGTAGGCCCTACCTTGATTGGATGCAGAACTGGTGCCACCATCTTAATTTGATCATTCAGTTGACAGTGATGACAACATTTGACTTGATGTAGGCATTCATTGTTCAAAACAGAAATCGAATGTCATGCATATTGAAAAGACTGATAAAATGTGAAATCTGAAGTTGAATGAAGAGTAAATTGTAGGATGATTTGGTGCGCACAAGTGCTCACAGCAAGAGCACTGTGAAAGCAATGATGTTCGATTCAATCCTGTGAAACACTCTTTAATCCTATCCATTCAATCCTATGAAACACTCTTTACCTTCATTGTCACAAGCCAGATTTTTAATGCAAGAAAAAAAAAGAACCTACACAAGCCAGATTGTTAAAATTTGTTTTTGGCATTCTTGCCTTTAATGGATGGTTTTTGAAAATGCAGAGAGTTGGGAAATGGGGGTAGACAGAGGGATATGACATGCAAAAAAAAAGAACCTACACTAGATTTTGCCCCTGCACCTTGCAGCTAGCACAGCGGTAATGGTGGGGTGTAATGTCTGACCTGAAGGTAACAGGGCATAATGCAATAGGGTCATGATATTTCAGTTTAAAAGAGGTTATCTCCTTTGGAGCATTAAGGTTCCCAACAAATGTCTTTATCAGACTCAAATTATCAGATATGACAGACGTCAGCTATTTTGTCCTGAGGGGGGTGCTGCAGGGAAGCTTACGGTGTCAGAAAGGGTTCATCCTCTAGGGAGAATGAATGTACTCATTTTGTTGTTACATTTGTTTGTTTTTGGAACAACAGATTGGAGGATCAACTCACATCAGCATTTGAGGGCTCCTTTGCTCCTGTCATTATTACTACAGCTACTCAAGGACTTCTGTCACTTGAACGTAAACGTGTTTTTAGGGGCACTTGCTGAAACTACTGATTCTGACCATTTCTGCTCTCAATACACCATGTGACAGAGGAGAGGATCAGTATCATTCACAAGTGCTTTCCAGCTACAGTGAGGGATGGATACAATACTGATGGAGGTTTATTAAGACTGACAGAGTCAATGTGTTCTAACAGAAATGGAGAGACAGAATGCTTTGAAAGGTCTTCACTCCAGTTCACACATTCTTTGAGGTAAAAACCACTCATGTCATATCCTCACCAGGGCATAAGCACTGTCTCTGAAGAAATTCAGGTCCTGTTACAGTAACAGGCTGTTTCTGTGCATCCATCACGACACAGAGGAAAAGCCCACCACAATTATTTGGGTATTTGGTATTTAGAGACTTGAGAACTATAGGTGATCTCTATCCCTTTTGTGTGTGTGAAGCACATGGTATTCATGGTATTCATCATGGTGTGATTTAAAGCAGCTATTTGTATATATTAGCTTCTGTTCTTCACCTTATTTTGCCATTTAAATGTGTCTTAAAGCAGCTAAAATCAGTATTCTTCTAATAACAATTTATCAAATGTCAGTGTGTAATGTGTTGGTCGTGGCTCGTAGTGATGAACCTACAGAGAATTATCAGTGACTCTGCAGCTCCCCTCAGCTTTACGGAGCTTTATAGTGAGTTTCAGCTCATTGTTTAACTGTCCGGCTGCAACTTTACTGTTTTGGTTCACTCTCAGCGCTCTGATAGCGTCATTTTCGGCCGCAGCAGCTGTTGTCAGAGAAAAAGCTCAAAAAGCCACTGTACACTACCTGCTCAGCTCCAACCAGCAAACAGACACAGTTAGCTGTAGACTAGCTGGTGAACATAGTGGAGCATTTAGCAGCTAAAGAGCCAGATATTTCCCTCAGGAGTTGGTAGAGTGCAAAAACAGAGCTAAAAGAGAGTGAATATTGGCATTGACATTGACCAGGTGGACAGAAACACGACTCCAAATAAATGATAATGTTGCTCCGTAACTGCTGGATGTGGAAATAAGCAACTGTTTGCTAACAAGATCAACATATCAACTTAAAAGCTGATGATATGTCAGTGTTTTGTTCACTACTTCTTTCTGCTGCCCCCAAGTGGACAAAAACAGTTATTGCAGGTTTAGGGTGTATGAATCATACATTCTTTAGGTAATTACGTATTTTATGCATCATCTGTGCAAATTTCTTTGTTGCTCAGTCAATAATTAGAAAGATGAGAGCACTGTAATGTAGGAAAATACTGACACTTGGCCGTTAGACCATGACAATTGATCAGGTCCAAAAGTCACATCTGTTCACTTCTCAAGAACCTGTAACATTGCGCAAAGTCAGCGAGAAAGATACCCTTTAAGTTAGTGTGCATTTTCTTACCACAATTTTTTAAAACATTATTTGAGTGGTGATACTACTTTGTATATAGAATGCTGTTCCTGCACCACTGCTCCCTGACAAAATGTACATTTACTGTTCTTGCCAAAGATGCAAATAGCTAAAACAAATACTAGAAGATGGGCAGTGAGGTGGTATTTGTGGGTGGGACAGTGGACCAGTAAATGTCCTTTTGACATAAACTTCTGTACGATGTGCCAGGGGCGTTTGGAGCTGCTGTGTACTGCTCCAAAGATAAAAGCTCAAACCAACGTGGCATTTATCCCCACAGTTTCACATGGAAGATGCACATGGAAGTAAGAATTTTTTCTTAAATGTATACTATGCAAGATTTGTCAGTTGGTGTTTGTAAGCACACAGTATTCAAAGTTGGCCCCTCCTCCCCAGCCCAATGAGCAAAGAGAAGGAAAGACAGTGGTGGTTAGGCGAGCTAGAGAGCGAGTGGTGCTGGTGAGAACAAAGCCGTGAATCAGAGTAATAAAACATTACTTTCTGATTATTTCACAGCGGTTACATTCTAAAGCACAAATAAACACACCCACTCTCTGCTCTGCATGTGTGTGTGTCAGTCTAACAGACACACCGTCAGCGGAGGAGCAGCATACCGCACACAGCAGCACTCTGCACGCAGCAAAAGAGGGAGACAGAGAGGAGGACAAACACTGAATCAAATAAAAACACAACGATGTAACCTGGCAGGTATTCCATCAAGGTGGATAAAGGAAAAGCCTGGCTTATTTTGATAAATCTTGCTAATTTAAGTGAGAGTTCTGTTCCATCACTGTGGCTTGTATGGTTCCCTGCTCAGTAACCAAGGTAATTTATACTGCAGAACTAGCCTGCTCTATAGCAGGCTACCTGTCAAGCTTAATTTAGCTGTATGTCAAAGAATGTCCAACAGGCAGAAACAGAATCCCAAAAGATACTTCCGTCAAGTGTCTTTTCGCACGTGTTTTGGACTGAGCCCTTTTATTCAAAAGCATACAACATTGTTTTGAACCTATTTATTTATTTATTTATTTATTCATTCATTCATTCACTCACTCATTCATTTTGTTCAAGCTATGCAGACAAAATGAAAATTAAATAAAGTCCAAACCATGACCATCTGCTGTGTTTAAATTTATATTTATATTTATATCCTTCTCCAGTTTCTTTATCTCCAACTGCAACTTCTTTGCCCTTTTTGGTAATGACTCCTTTATATTCTTCGTATACTTTCATCAGCAGGGTTTATTCCACTGCTGAGAAGAACACCGCTCTAATTTTCCCTTCTTTTTGCAACATAGTATCATTTTTTCCACAATCAACTGTTCTGGGCTGCTTATGTACTCTGTATGCGGACAATGCAAGATTATTCAAGCCTTGTTAGAGTTAACGTTGACTAGACACAGCTGAATTGTGTTCGTGGAACGGCTTGAGCCTTGAGTAAGAGTCAATGTTAATTCAAGCCAGGCTTTTTCAAGTAAGCGCAGCTTTCATTAGCTGTGTTGATGGAATACCCCTATAGTTGCTGCACTACGACTCCCAACCTCACACTCTGTGTGCTATTATTGGCTGGGGGCTACACACCCACTGCCCAAAGGCTGACGCCCAGAAACATCCCCAACACAGCAAAATAATAAGAAAATACAGGCAGAGGGTGGGGTCTCTGTAGAAAAATACGCCGCCACAAACTTCTAGCAGGTTATAAATGATGACTGAAAGGGATTACTTTTGTATGAGTCTATACCTTTATACCTTTAGTATACCTTTAAACTAGATAAATAAAGGTCATATTTAACTAAAATGAAATAAATTAATGTGTGGAATAAGAATTGTTTTTTGGAAAAAGTGGAAATAAAGACTCAAGAAGTTAAAAGAAGTTTTTTGAAAATTAAGTTTCACCAGGTTTAATTCATATGAAAGCTGCACAGTGTCCAGGAGATCCACTGTTCTACGAGGCGACACAGTGCTGGGACGTGTTACTTCACTCCTGGGTTTGTGACAGTCCAGCAGGTGTGAGCTCAGGAGAGACAGGCAGAAATAATTTAGTGTCAGCTGCATTTCCACAGCTTTAAACGGCAATGTATTATGCAACCACATTTCTCTTCCTAACATTGTGACTCAAATAACCTGCTTTGTGGTTGATGGAAGTGCTATAGCTGGGTCAGAATGACCTGACAGGTTCGTGCTGGAACTACCACTCAGTTAAAGAGGTACCAGGAAATATTCTTCATGAAACAGTGACAGTCAGGTTTTAAGTCATATCATGTTTTTGATCATATCGATTAGTCGTTTGGTCTATAAAATGTCAGAAAATGGTTAAAAATGTTGATCACAGATTCCCAAAGCCCAAGGTGAGATCCTCAAATGTCTTGTTTTGTCCACAACCCAAAGATATTCAGTTTACTGTCATAGAAGAATAAAATAAACCAGAAAGTATTCACATTTTAGAAGGTGGAATCAGAGAATTTTGATATTCTTTATTAAAAACTGATTCAAAACATCTAATCAATTATCTAAAAAGTTGGCGATTAATTTTCTGTCAATCAACTAATCGTTTCAGCTCTAGACCTGGCTACAGCATACAATGATACTTTAGACAATGTTCTTCCAAATTTGTGTCAACAGTTTGTGTTTGTACCTTTCCTCTTTCAACATGACATTATCCCCTGTACACAAAGCCAGCTCCATAAAGAAATGCTTTACCCAGTTTGGTCTGGAAGAACTTGACTGGCCTGCACAGAGCTCTGACCTCAACCCCATCCAAAACCTTTGACTGCGAGCCAGGGCTTATCACCCAACATCAGTGTTGGACCTTACTAATGCTCTTGTAGCTGAATGGGAACAATCCCTGCAGCCAGGTTCCAAGCATAGACTGTATATAAAGATGGACGTAGAGAGGTGTAACGTCATCCATTGGTTGAAGTGCAGAGTTGCTGCTTATTGTCACAGTCTGCTCCTCAGCCCCTGTCTACAGCCACATACTCATCCCCAGCTCTCTGCATTACTTCTCCCTGGCCATGTTCTTTCTTCCAACTCCCCAGACCTGTCATTCTGTCCACCAGATGCCCTTGGACTTTCCCTCCTTTCCCCCTCTACAGACCTGTTTCCACTCAGTAGTTGTTCTCATCTGCTGCCCTTTCCCTCATCAGTTCCTCAGTTCATATAACAGTCTCAAACATTCATTCCCTACTAGTTCGCCAAAGTTGCTTCATTGGACACTTGCATTCTAGCCATCCTGATCTTGTCTGTTCCTGATCCTGTACTTTACCTGTTCCTGCCGTTCCTGTGGTTTCGACTTTTTTGCCTGTTTATTACCTGCCTGCCTGCCTTGCCCCTTTGAAGTGGTTAACATGTTTTGGACTGCCTCCTGTTGGTTCCTGTGAGCTTGTGTTTTTATGTTTTCATTAAATGACCTTGCAACACATGCAACACTTATGGCCAGTGCCATCTTTTCTATTTGGAGCCAAGAACTTCCAAATAAGAAGTGCAGGGTGTTGCCTTTCACACTCTAGAAATGCACCCCGCTACCTTGGACCCAAGCTAACACTAGCTTACTGGGAACACTGAGCATTGCACACTTGGGCTAACATTAGCTACTTTAGCTAAATTGTACTAATAGGGCAGGTATCATAATGAAGTAACATTAAACTTGGTGAAGTATTGCAACAATAGTCCGACTCAGCGCAAGTCCTGGAGCAGGTGAGCCAATTGTCAATCACAGCTGTCAATCAACATCCACACAGTATACATCAAATCTACTATAAGTCTTCAATTTTTATTCACGGAGCAATAACTTCAGCACACTTATTAGAGGGTTTATTTATTTATCTATAGAGGGTCAATTGAGACCATAATGACTCGCTGAAAAAAATATTGACTTATTATTTCTAGAGAGAAGTTGACTCTTTATGAATGGGAATCAGTTTGAGCCAGCATCTAGGGGCCATTGGTGGCATATGCATTTTAAGGTACGCTGTGGTAGTTGCCACTTGGTTCCAACATCTAGTCGAAAGCATGAAACCAAAAGAGTAGAAGCTGTTGCAGCAGCAGATTAAAGGGGAAATGACTGTAAACATCAGCATGTGTTTCCAAGTGCTGGGGAGTACTATTGCATAAGTGTAAAAGGTAGTATAAAGCCTTTTGTGTCTCCAGAGGGAGTGGCCAAAACTGTGTGGAATCTCATAAACTGCCTCAAGTGATGTCACTTGAGTCAGCATCAGCTGGGGCTGAAGACTACAAGTTTGAAAAAGAAAAAAATCTGGTGGTGTGGAGTTAGAAAGAAGTGAAGTTACCACACCTCTGCAGATCCTCACCTCAGCTGAAGGCTAGCAGCTCCAGGCTACATTAGCTACTACTGGCATAACACACCTGAATCTCTGACTGAACTGTCTGCAATTGAGTTGCATTGTGGGTAATGTAGGTGCCAGGTTTTGACAAGGAAGAAGAATGTGTGGTTCTGCTCCTTCGATTTTGATTGATTGAAATGACATGTTCAACTATCACATGCAGAAGCAGTCAAAAATAAGTAAAGGTCTAATTTACAGCTGTAGCATAATCTGTTATCCATATGTAAACAAAAGGGCAGCCCCAATAACAAAATTCAAAACATAAGATCCTACTATAAAATGATTAACAGATCTTTAAATGCAGGTACTAACACTATTATTATACAATAATAACATTAAAGGGTAATAGTTTCAGTTAAAATGCTCATTTTTCATCAAGTCAAACTGTTTAAACAAATGAATTCCCCATCAGTTTTGTTATTGTGTTATATTCCAAACATGACTTGAGATTGGAATATAACTATGAGACTGTGACTTGAGATTGTTTCTTAATATAAAGACTGATTTATTTTTGTGTCTATCAATCACAACCTTCCCAGCAACAACAGGAGTAGCTGAGGTCAAGTAAGGTTTACCACTACAGTCCTGAGTCAAAGGACTCGTTGACCACAAGCTATGGTGCTGGAGGATAAGTTGATTATAGCTTGTCGTACATAATGATTATATTAGTATTCAGATGGAAAGGTCAACTCTAGCACACAGATGAAATGCAGCAGTGTGAAGCAGCCAGAAACCAAAGTGGATTTTTCCTCAACTGGTGAGAGAACTCAGAAATGACAGAGACTGGCAGAGAGTCAAAGAAGCTGGATAATGCTATGATCATGTGTGGAGGGACATGAATAATCGGGTTACTGTGCGTTCTATGTTAACATCATATCTCCAATGTCTGTCATAACTGGGATACTAACTACAATCAGGCTTCTGAAAACTGAAAACTCACACTAAATACAGACTAGGACTGACAGAAAGAGATGATGATAGAAAGTTATGTTGTATCGTTTTTCTGGATCTGCATGTGTCCAAGTAATACTCAGGTACACCAGACCCAGAGTAAACTGGAGCCATGCCAAAATGCTATACTATAAATAAAAATGTTCTGAAACAGCACGCTTCACTGGAGTGAAACAAGCTTTGGAGCTATGGTATCATGCACCCATCACTATCTTAACTGAAGAAACTCGAGATTAAATCAATAAATAATGGCTGAACTTAAACAATTCTTGTCTGAGTTTTTATTTAAGCTAGTGATGGGTGAATGAAGCCTTATGAAGCTTTGATGTTTTATTTCTATTTGTTGCTGAAAAAAAGATTTGAAGCTTCTAGGCTTTAAACACAGTGAGCACAGTGACATCTGGTGGTTTCAAAAACATATAGCCCTTCAAAACTGCACCTGGAGCACTACAGCACCTCGCTGATTTTTTTAATCTCATAGTTTTGCAATAAAAGTCCAAGAAGCAAACGTGTTATTTAAACTCTGTAACACTCTTGTTAAGATGTACTGCTGTAAATGCACATACTATAAAATATGCTACTGTGATATTGTTAATAAATGCGTAGTCCAAAAAGCCTACACATCAAATGTTTTTGTTGGCATGAAATGTTAATTGGTGTGTTGTATACTTAGTGTCCACTGTGTTTAACTTTATGGTGACAATTCATTATCAGTTGTAATGTGATGTGCTTGGAGACTGATATCCATTAAAATATTTTTATTATTACCTTATTACTTGGTATCAGGCTTTCTAGTGTACATTACCATATTTTTCAATGATTCTTCTCACTTCTTATCCCGCCATTGTGCACATCACTTGAGCATATCATTTAGTTGCAAAACTTTAAAAACAAACTGTCAAACTGAATGAAGCTCTTTCTGAAGCACCAGTGATGTCATCATCATGGGGTATTCTTCATCTGACACAAGCTCCAACACAATGTCTTGAAGCAGTGCACTTCAGGGGAGTGAAACAAGTTTCACTGTCACCCGCCCATAGTTTTGATTCGACCAGAAAATGCTGATGTAATTGTAACAAAATAAAATGCTAAACACAAGCAAACCTGGAAGTTTGCAATGCTAGAGATTAGGATGAAACACTCACAAAACTAATGAATAACAAGCATGGTTAGAAATAAATTAAATAAATAAATAAAGTAAATGGTGTGGTCTTACCCACTTTAGCTATTACAAGAGGTTATACAACAAATGTTTAAAGGATTGGTTCACAATTTTTCAAGTGTGTCTTAAAATAGTCAGGTGCCCATATGAACACTGAAGCAGATCTTGCTTGCTGTTATTATTCCTCCAGTGGCCGTTAGAAAATCCCTTCCTAATGCACTTCAAATGTATTTAAAAGTTTATCTGAAGCTAATATGAGGTTTCAGCAGCCTTAGTTAGTCAAATCAAGTGGATATCTTCCAAATAACTTTGTCTTTTTAGTACCAAATTCCCTCATTCTGTTTCTTGAGCAGCATAGGAAGTATAGTAACAAAAAGAGGGACTTTGGCACTAAAAAGACTGTAATGTTGAAAGATATCTACTTGATTTGACTCATTTGGACACTGAAGCTTCAGATAAACTTTTAAATACATTTTTGCACAGAAGGAGGACAGTGGATTTTGTCCCCCATCACTTACATTTTAAGTGTATTTTGAAGGGATCTTCTAATGGTCAATATGAACAGGAGGAATGATTACAGCAAGGAAAACCTTTCAGTTTCAATGTTCATATGGGCACCTGTCTGTTTTAAGACAGACTTGAAAAATTGTGAACGCGTCCTTTAATTGTTTAATTTATGGAGTTTGATGGGTAAAAACCCATTTCTTTATTCTGCTGCTCATTTGTAGCCTGATTGATATCAGAGAGATGGAACATATAGGCAGTCTACCATGGTATTTTTGTTTCATCTCAACTGGTGTTACGGTTTTGTGTTGTATTCTGTCGCCATTTTATGATGCAGGACTGCAAAAGAAGGCATAAGGCTTTATTGTGATTTAACCCTTAATAAGTGTAACTACTGCTGTGCAGGGATAGTGTGTATTTATATCTTACTTAATGCAGTTGTCATATTTAGCTAATGGTAGGAGCTTGACCACCTGCTGGAAGCTGCAGCTGAAGCATAAAGCCATGAACAGTGACACCTCTTTTTGAGGACTAAGTGACACATGTAATTTACAGCTGTGCACAGAACTGAACAACCGCGGCTGTGTTCATTTTGCTTCACTGACCATGGAAGCCTCCCTCTGCTGTCCCCCGGGCAGCGCTACACAGAGAACACACTGTCAAGCCATCAGCTGGATGCCCAATCTTATTTCACATGCAAAGAGAAGAGGACACAGTCTGTTTAAAAGTGAATGTCCTCCGCTTGCCCATAAGCAGGCCTGTTGTGAGAGCAATCAGCTGAATGTTTAATGAACACACTCTAACACAGCCTTCTAGGGATCTGTGGACATTAGTGCCATGTCAAATGTCCAAGCTGAGCATCTCCGTGGCATTGGAATGAACATGCACTTATTTACTGCTTTTTGAGGAGTGGCGTGGCAGTGCCAATAGATGACATGCCTGACACACTTCACTGCAGATCATTCTGTCAACATGGCCTTCAAGCAGCCTTGAGGGTCAAAGCTGAAATGTTACTTCTGTTCTCCCACACAAACTGTTGTGTTAGCGTCCCTCCCCGCTCATTCATCAGCGCTGTTTAAAAAGTCCAAGCAAAATGAAACAACTGATGAGCTGTGCTTTCTTCCCTGTGTCAGTGGCAGTATGATCTGCTTTTCTACACACACACACTATACAGTCACACTATGGATATAAAACATTTTGTGGAGCATTTTTTGCTGCAATAAAAGAGGTTGAATAAAAGTGAATGTTGACACACAGTTAATAAGCTATAATATCGCTCTCCATTTTGGACTTTCCGGCTCTCCATCCCCTCGAAGGTCAGCACTATCAAGACAGCCTCCTATTGGTCAAAGGTGCAAGTTTGCCCCTGAGAACTGAATTTGCCATGACGTCTCAGCATTTTAAATCCTGCAGTGTCCAGGCCCTTACTCTGACAACAACCCCACCTGACATCCGGTACCAGTACATGGACAACATTTTCACCATACTGCACTACTCATTGTCACATTGACAGCCTCACAGACAAAAGTTCACTAGTGAACAGGAAGAATGGTTAGCTACCATTCCGAAATACCTGGAATCATATCAAGGCTGATGGGGGCATATAGGCTTCAAACAAAGTGCCTGAAATCCCCTCCCCCAAAGCCTTTCCAAAATCAGATTGAGGGGGGGCATCTAACAATTATTATAACCTGTTCTCTTTTTTTCTTTCTTATTGTGCACAACCGAATGCAACATGGATCCCAATTTGTACAATTCATTACATCTCTCTCTGATGGCAGGCTTCACCCCGCCTTCAAGTGTGATCATTCGGGTCTATACAGGAATAAACCCTCTCACACTGTCCAATATCTGAATTTGAGAACCATTTACAACATGAATATTAGTGAGGATCCTACGACAGAGAGCACAACATCATATCAGGGAGGAGGAGGATAGACCAAGGGAGGTGCAGCAGGAAGAAGAAATGAGAATCTCACCTCACCTTAGGACCACTGTAAGCTCAACAGGGACCACCAGTATGGAATCAAATAAGGGTCATTAATATTATGAGATTGTGAAATGGTTTGTGAATGTGTAATAAAGTTTTGCAGCTGTAGAAATATTTTGTGCATGTGTGAAAAAGTTTTGTGCACACAGATATAATTTGCACATGTGTAAAAAGTTTACTCTTTTTACACACCTTTTACCCTTATTTGATTCCATACACCAGCAGTATCCTAGTCTGACTTACGTGGCTGAACTGTCTGAACAAGAGAACAAGAGTCTTGAGGTCACAAGGAGTCAACACTAACCACAATACACCATCAACTCCTTAAGACTCTGCCGGTAAAAGACTTCGGTCAGGTTTGAGGCCAAAGTTGAACTAGATTGAACGTTCAATAGCATTCCAGCATTGACAGAAGGAGAAAGATATAATGGTGCCAGTAACTCCACTCTCCAATCCCACCAGGATTTTGGCAATTTGGAAAATATCAAAGAGGATGAGTAGACAAGGTTAGAAAATTAATGTTGTGATTGTTTACATTCCAGTGATGTAGTCTCTACCATCGTAGTTAGCTTCTTTGTATGATGGCTAATATTTTTTATCATGTGCTTCATCCTTCACTGTACCATACCTTCTATGCACCCTTGTATGTTTGATGTGAAAGACGTGCAATAGGCTAGACACACAATAACATGAGACACAGATATGAATACAGTAGATAGCCAACCACTGCAGGCTATGAATTCTTTTCTTTGAAACCACACATTTACCACAGTTTACAGAGATTTTTTGTTGGGTAATACTGATTGTGGAAGTTTTCCTGTAACAATAATAATAATAATAATAATAATAATAATAATAAGCACTTTTCAAAACACAGTTACAAACCACAGTTACCATGCTATGCATGATTAAAACATTTAAGTACTACAATTAGTAAGCAAAATCAGACATTTAAAATAAAATAAAATACCCCTAGTATAAGATTAAAAAACAAACAAACAAAGCAACAATATTAATAAAACAGATAAGACATGTTGGAAATAAAACAGTGTGGTATCAATTAAATTTAATTAATTAATTTTAAAAAAGATACATTTTGAAAGTGATTTAAAAGATGTCACTGATTCTGCAAACCTCTAATCCTCAGACTGGGAGTTCCAGAGCTGAGGGGCCCTGACTACAAAAGCCTGGTCACCTTTGGTCTTGAGCTGTGATTTAGGAACAGCCAGAAAGGCCTGCCTGAAGATCTGAGGCTGCACTCCAGGCTGTAGGCTGAGAGTAATAACTCGGCAATATAACTGGGTGCTAAGCCATAGAGCCCTTTAAGGTAACCAGTAAAATCTTAAAATCAGTTCTAAACTGACTGGTAACCAGTGAAGAGAGGCTAAAACAGGAGTGATTTCATCTTGTCTTCTAGTATTTGTTAAAAACTGATCCGCTGCATTTTGTTCCAGCTGAAGGCGTGAGGTCGTTTTTTGGCTTAAACCTGAATACAATGAATTACAATCATAATGATAATATAAAAGCATGTATGACCTTCTCAAGATCAGTTTGAGAGAGAAAAGACTTGATTTTTGAGATGCTCCTCAGCTGATACAAACATGACAGAACGACTTTTGTAACTTGTTTTTCAAATGAGAGGTCAATCTCAAACATTACCACCAGGTTTCTGGCTGCAGGTTTGACTTTTGTAGTCAGGGAGCCAAGGCATTTCTGTAAAATTTGTGTGGACTTTGGAAGACCAAAAATAATTATTTCTGGTCCATTTTCATTTAGCTGGAGAAGGTTTTGGGACATTCAGCACTTTATTTCTGACAGGCAAGATAATTAATTATAAAAGTTGCCTTCTTCACTGGTCCTAAATTTGCATGTCATCTGCATAACAATGGTGGGTATGAATTATATGTACCAGAGGCAGCATATACCGTATACACAGAACAGGAGGGGGCCAAGCATAGAGCCTTGGGGAACACCAATCACAACCAAGAATGTTCTGTTTGCTAAGTAAGATTTGAACCAGTCTAGAGCAGTATCCCTGATGTCAACCTGATAGAATAATAGAATAGAATGATCAACTGTGTCAAAGCCTGAGCTGAGATCGAGAAGAAGTAAAATCGAACAATCCCCTGCAACAGCTGAAAGTAAAAGATCATTTGAAACCTGATTGAAATTTATCAAGGATGTGATTATTATTCATAAAAGAAATAAACTTTAAATAAATACCCTTCTCTAAAACTTTCAATAAAAATGGTCATTTAGAGATGGGTTCAAATGATTAAAATCAAAAGGATCAAAGTGGATGCACTACTGCATACTTAAGACAGGAGGGAACACAGCCAGTAGACAGAGAGCTATTTATGATGGATAAAATAGTGGGATCAACACTATTAAAAGGAGACTCAGAAGATGCTTTTTTGATTTTGTAATAAAAACAAGTGATGAGATTGTGGCCTTAAAATTAGACTATAAAGCACAACTCAAAGGATTATTTGATATTATTAATATATATTATTTAATAATAACAGAAGCACTTTAAAAGTCTTAGTGGCCTGAGTGTAAGTCACCGTGATTTTGTCAGACAGGTCTAGCAAAAGAAAGGCTTTTCCTGAGAATAAAGAGCAGCACAGTCTTCTTGTTGAGACTGAGATCTGCAAATTAACTGCACGAGAGCAGAGTGAGCAGACTTTACTGGTATCAGAGAGATGACACAAGAAGGCAGTGAGTGGCTGTAGGGGAGAGCTTGAAGGAAGCTGGGAGAAGAAACCTTGGATGTCATGTCATCAGCCTTCCTCACACAAACAGGGGAAAACCTCTCTTGCCTAAGATGAGGGAAAGTATACGTGGAGAGATGAAAGGAGAAGATAGAAAGAATACTTCTACTGGAGTCTGATACAGATGATTGCTTTTTGGACTTGTAAAAAGTTTGATGTAGTGATATGTAGGAACAGATCGAGACACTAAAAAATAGTCCTGTGCCACTTTCTCTCACATTCTTGAAGGATGGTTCCAGTTTATAAAAACTTGAGTGTTATTTTTGTAGTTTTGGCCATCATTTATGTTGGTTATGATAATATTGTATTCACCAAGGATATATACTATTGTATATATAGTATATATACATAATATATGTATTTTAGTCATAATTGTATTATGGCTAATAGAAATTATAGACAAAACTATTTTAAAAATAAGATAATATATCAGAATTATACTTTAAAGGACAGGTTCTCAATTTTTCAAGTCTTTCTTAAAACAACAGCCAGGTGCCCATATGAACAGTGAAAGAGGTTTTCCTCGCTGTAATCATTCCTCCTGTTCATACTGGCTATTAAAAGATCCCCTTCAAATGTGCTTTCAATGTAAGTGATGGGGGCCAAAATCCACAGTGTGTCCACACAGTCATTTAGTGCAAAAATGCATTTAAAAGTTGATGTGAAGTTTATATGAGGCTTCAGCAGTCTGAGTTAGTCATATCAGGTGGATATCTGCCACATTTACAGACTTTTTAGCATCAAATTCCCTCTTTGTGTTTCCTCGGACAGTGTTTCCCTGTTGAGCTGTGGTGGAAGTATAGTAACAAAAAGAGGGACTTTGGCACTAAAAAGACTAATGCTGAAAGATATATTATATATCTTATTATATATAAATTGTGAACCCGTCCTTTAATGTGCATTTACACATACAGTACCAGTCAAAAGGACACAGTTTCCCATTCATTTGAATGAGAAAGTGTGTCTAAACTTTTGACTGGTACTGTACACTCAGATTGCTGTTGCTGATGGTGCTCAGTCAGTCCCTCTTACCATCAGTAATGGGTTGCCACAGGTGTCTATCCTTGGTCCATTGCTATTTACATTATACATAAATAACATAATTCTTCCTAATAAATACTTCAGTGTCAATTCTTTGCAGATGACACAATTTTGTACACCCTGGGCTCCACCCCAGCCCAGGCTCTGTGTCATCTTCAATCACAAGGTTGGATGGACTTCTTTACAGGCAAGAAGAAATAACCATCTCATGATATTCATCTATAAAACTCTACTGTTGAAGCTTCCAAAGTACCTCACATCTCTTCTTTCATAACTACAGATACTATAGTACACAATCCAGTAACTACTTAACCTTAGATAACCCTCATATACACACTAATGTTGGCAGAACTGCTTTCAGATACTATGCACCTTTTAAATGGAATTACCTGTAAACTGCCCTCAAACAGGAGTATTTAATTCACCTTGGAGATTTTAAAGCTGTCTTATCTGATGGTTTTTATAACTCTCATAACTGTTTTTATTAATTTTTAGTTGATTGTGACTGTCTGGCCTTAGTTGTGTTGTTCTGTTTGCTGATTGTGTGCGTGTCTGATTATGAATCTGAATCTCAATGAGACTGCCTGATTAAATAAAGATTTTCTTTTAAAAATACAGTATGGAACAGCAAAAATAGTAGAAAAATCAATATATACAGGAAATCACAAATACAGCGTCATAACTGCAATAAAGTTTTCAGCGTCAGAAAGGACTATTGGATAAATTATTCATTGCATTATAGTGTAGAGAGATTTCTGTTTTGCTGATGTGATATATGATGAGTATATGATGCAAAAGCCATGCAGTAAATATTGTATTCCTCTGTTATTTTGTCCAAGTTTGGTGAACAAACTTTACAATGCAATTCCTGACCCTAACAGCACCACAAACAACAATCCCCCAAAAAACCCTGAGCTGAACAGAAAACCATCTTCCAACCATTCCAAAGAACAGCAGTGTGCTGCACTTCAGACTTTATCGTCTTTTTCAGAACATAAACACTCCGGCACCTAAAGAACACGATTCCAGGAAACAATAGCTTCTTGCTGAAAAGGCTGGGTTTGAAGTGAAGAAGCAATTACCAGACATGACCAGGTTCCCTCACATCTTATCAGCACAGAAATGAAATGGAGTCCACACTACTGGAAAAGCATTAAAAACTATTACACTTCTGTGTCTCGGATGTCACACTGTATTCCAGTCATGGCAGCCATCAGTGACCCTTCCACCCATAATCTGCCAGCAGATAGACACAGAAACAGTGCTTCTGTCCTTAAGCTGGAGGCCCTCTCCACATTCTTACACCTCACCGAAGAACTAGCTAGATTATACTCTCTGTTTCACTCTGACTATACTCATATACTCACAAAGGCTTCAATATGTCATGACTGGTTGGAAAAATATTGAAGGGAGATGCATAATGAATTAATTCTTACCTGGGTTTAAACAGAGCTTGCCTTTCAAAGAAATTCCTAATTTCTCTATAATTATTACCAAATTACATTGTTCTTTCCAGGAAACCTGAAATGGCTCAGAAATTAAGGACCTGCAAAATGAAGGGTTACCGTACTGATTACATAATTCACTAGAAAAGGCAATTTGTGAAGAAATTGCAGTGTGAATGCTGGCTGTTGAAATGCTGATGCTAAACTTGATTGCTGGCTTTAATTTGGATGAAGCAGCAGCTGAACAAGTATGAATGAGTTGGAAAAGTGTGAAATGGGTGGGTCAAATTAGGAAATCTCAATCAGCTGAAAAAAGAGACAGAAGTTCAACGTCTGCCTTTTGGAAGCCACAAAGAAAAGGGAGGAGTACACACTGAATCGGAATAACAGGTGCCAATGGGAAAAGATAAGACAGGCCATCACAACATGTCAAAACACTATGCAAGATAGAAGCGAGGAGAAAGAAAAAGGCAGAGATTAACAGCTGTTGTACATGGGCAACCAAGGCAAAAACTCAACAAGAATACACAGAGGTCAAGAGAAAGGTAAAGAAAAGCGCCAAGTTGGACAAGAGAAAGTACATCGACAGCCTGGCTAAAGAAGCAGAAGACGCAGCAGCAACATGAAAGAAGAGGAAACATAAAAGAACTATACAACACCACCAAGAAGCTGTCCAGCAAGATCAGCCAACCAGAGCAACTGGGGAAAGACAAGGAAGGGAAGACAATCATAGGACTAGAACAACATCAGGAGAGTTGGGCAGAGCATTTTGAAGAACTCCTGAACAGACCAACACCACCTAAAGCACCACCAGACATTCAACCTGCAGAGACGGATTTTCCCATCAACTGTGGAAAGCTCACCAAGCTGGGAATTAAAAAGGCCATCACTCAACTGAACTGAACTGAACAGCAAGGCAGCAGGACCAGACAACATTCCTACAGAGCCGCTGACGGCAGACATGGACACCTCTGTAGAGATGCTGCACCCACTGTTTGAGATCTGGGAGAAATCTAGGAGAAAGAGGAAGTACCGGCAGATTGAAAAGAAGGCTACCTGGTCAAGCTCCCCAAGAAAGAAGACCTCAGCAAATGCCCTAACTACAGAGGAATCATGCTTCTCTCAGTGCCAGGAAAGATCTTCAACAGTATTTTCCTGGAATAAAGAAAGCCATGGGCCCACAGCTAAGAGACCAGCAAGCAGGCTTTCAGCAGAATAGATCATGTGTGGACCAGATTGCAACCCTCAATATCATAGTCGAGCAATCATTGGAACGGTACATCAACTTCATAGACTATGAGAAGGCGTTTGACAGCATCAGGAACTCCTACGCAGGGATGACCTGCAGAATTATCCATGGAGGACAGCTCATTCCAAACTTACAAGTGAAGACCAGCATCACACAAGGCTGTTTACTTTCCCCTTTCATCTTCCTCCTGGCTATCAATTGGATAATGTAGACCACAACAGCACAGAGGAGAAACGGGATCCAGTGGACACTCACGACACAGCTAGATGACCTAGATTTCGTCGACAACCTTGCTTTGTTATCTCATAGTCGGCAGCAGAGAGTACTGGCAGACACCTTATCACAAGTAGGCCTCAACATCCATAAAGGGACAACTAAAGTCTTCAAGGTCAAAATATTCCATGAAGACCTAGTGACCCTGGAGGGAACAGCACTTGAGGAAGCAGAAGCCTTCACTTACCTAGGCAGTGTCATTGACAGGCAGGGCGGCACGGATGCAGGCGTCAGAGCCAGAATCAGCAAGGCAAGGGCTTCTTTCATCCAGCTGAAGAACATTTGGAGCTCCAAAGAAATCAGCCAGTGGACAAAGCTCAGACTTTTCAGCTCCAACATCAAGCTTATACTACTCTATGGATAAGAGACATGGACGACAACCAAGACCACAATGACGAAAGTACATGAGGCAGACAAAGGTGTATCTATGTATTTAGACAGCTGCCTGAGGCAGATCTTGGACATCCACTGGCCAGATACCATCAGCAACAATGATCTCTGGCAGAGAACAGGTCAACAATCTGTTGAAGAGGAGATCAAGAGAAGAAGATGGGGATGGATCAGCCACCACAAAACCCAATACCAGCACCACCAGGCAGGCCCTTAGATGGAACCTCGAGACGGACAGAAAGTGCAGGCTGACATGGAAACAGCTGGAGAGGAAAGCTCAGGACAGACGATTCGGACTGACTGTGGTCAACAGCCAATGCTCCATGAAAAAGGAGACATAAGTAAGTAATCAGCTGTGTTGAATATTTTCAAGAAGTAAGAAGTTGAATAAAACTGCTAATATATGAAAGATGTGGAACATTTTAAGGTGTGAATGGAGTATAAATCAGTAGATAAGAGTTGAAAATGCATGAAGCAGTATCAATAGTTGGAAAAGTGGGAAAGGGATGAAGGATGCAAAATATAGACTAAGCAATGAAAGAAGTTCAAATGGGAGTTTTAAAGCAAGGACTTAAATGAGCTTAAATGTACTGAGGAGTTGAGGCTGCTGTGCAGCTCTCACACAATAAAGCTTAGAAGAACAATAGTGTGAATACTGAATCAGCATTCACACTAATTAATATAGTTCCTCTAAGTCTGTTCTCTAGTAACTCATCATTGTCTACTGTATAGTCCTCGAATCAAAGTTATTCTACTTGTTAGCAATTTGTCAATTACCAGGTTGTTCCTATTAATTTCTCACTTGTTCCTTAGTAACTACTCACAGTTTTGTGTGCGGTATTGTAAAGTGTAACCCAGATTTGTGATATTTGATGTCAAAAGGACATTCATGAATAAGTGGAGCTTTGACAGCGTGGAAAAATATCAGCAAAAGAAAACTTTGCCAGTTGAATAAAAACAGAGAAAAGATCTTCCCTATCACAAAAGCTTCTTTATGGTTTTGCATTTTAAACAGAACATCTCACAAATTATTGGATATGAAGCATTGACAAACATCCAGGAGAACGGATGAAAACAGACAGATGTTTACTGTGTGTTTACTCACAGTACATACAATACATAGCAGCAGAGTGAAACAAATTGTCCAAATAAAACCTGCGGCAAAGCTCCCCTGCGTGTGAACACAGATACAGATGAAAGATGTTCACTTGACAAACATAGCTGTTTCTTCCAAAACAGGCAGACGAATGTATATCTATGTATGTGTACAGTCTCCATGGAAATACTGCATTATATAGGCCAGCGTTCACCAGAGTGTGTTCCATTGTATTCAGATTAACTGATTCCACTGGGTGCATTTTGAGCAAGTCTGCATGCCACTGTGAAGCTTTGAAATATACTTCTTAAAACTCATATGTCTATGAAGAGACAGAAGATCAACATATTATGTGAGCTTGTATTTGTTGTGCCAAAATTTCACTTTCATGACTTAAGTCAGTGAATGGATGTTGGCAGAGTTTTCCCTCATGCTGCTCTGTAGCCTAGTTTGTTATATCATCAGCTCTGTGCCTATAAATGAAGAAATAAAGTGGTCTTTCTATTGCGCCAGGAATTTAGTTTCCAATTGAAGCTATGCATTTAAGTGACTCTGGAATAAATATGTGAAATACACCTACATTCTGGCCGATGTATGGCTAATCCACAACTGGAATAAATTATTCAACAGACTAGAGAAAATCAGTGGATGTTCTACTGCAGCTATACTGGACATTATGTGCTCCAAAAAGTGTAACTCTCAGATTTCAGTCATGTACTGTGTCACTTTAGCAGCGGTGCAAGAAGTACTCAGATCCTTTACTTTACTTTACTAGTAAAAGTACCAATACAGCAAGGTAAAAATACTCTATTGCAAATAAAAGTCCTGCATGAAGAATCCTACTTAAGTAAAAGTACATAAGATCATCATCTAGATGTAGTTAAAGTATTGCAGTAAAAGTAGTTTGGTACCTCTGACTGATATATTATTATATATGACATCATTAGATTATTAATACTGAAGCATCAGTGTGTAAACAGCATGTTACTGTTGTAGCTGCTGGATGTGGAGCTAGTTTGAACTACTTTATATACAGTTAGCTAGTTTAGTTCAGTGGGCTAAAATGACTACTATCATTTATTGAAATGAAGCCATGTGAGAAGTTTAGAGGGAAAAATCACTATTTGTTGGAGCTGTTAACAACTCATAGACATCTGAAATGTGACCCCGACTACAAAGCCAAAAAGGTTGGAAACCACTGGTTTCATCTTTAACAACGTGTTGCATTTTAAAAGCTTGTTATATTATCCATTATGTCAAATCTTCATCTGAAAAGTAACTAAAGCTATCAAATAAATGCAGTGGAGTGGGAGTATAAAGTAGCATCAAATGGAAATACTAAAATACTACCTCAAAATTGTTTTTAAAGCCACTATGCATAGAATTTTAAAATGCCCAACTTTGGCACCCTCCAGTGATAGTACAATGTATCAAAAAAGATAAAAAGAACGGGCTGAGAGCAACACAAAGACTGCAACAATTTTAAACAGCACTCATTTTTTCAACAAATAAAAACTCATGGAACTCATTGGTTAGTAGTTATATAGAAATTATCACTTAAAACATTTACACTAGTGCTTTAAAGGCTTAACGTAACCAAACATGGAGCTCACAGAAATCTATGTAAAGGTTGGTATATGATGGTAAAAAGCAAGGGCTGAATTCCTGTTCCAGACTGGTTACAAAAGTGAACAGTAAAGCCATGACCCAAACTGTCCATTGTAAACATCCATCACAGTTCACAGACTGAAGCCTGCTGCAACTTTGACCTGCTGTACTGTACTGTATTGTAGTTGTGTGCACAGTTTTCCTGTGCAATGAGGGATTATTACTGACATTTCAGGTGTGAACACAATTTGATATCCAAATAAAGTCGATAAAGTGTTGGCTTGTATAGAACCTGTCTGATCTACTGACTGCTCAAGTTTTTTGATTTTGGGATTTTGTGATGTTGCTGATAATTTTGGTGAGTTATCATAACCGATAGAAACAATGGCCAAAACTGAGAAAATAAGATCTAATTTGTAATAAACTGAACTCTTGAGAAAAATATCTGGCTCTTCAGCTGCTAAATGCTCCACTATGTTCACTCAGCTAGTCTCTAACTGTGTCTGTTGTCTGTGTCTGTGTCTGAGCAGGTAGTGCTCAATGAATTTTTAGAGCTTTTTCACTGAAAACAGCTGCTGGAAACCAGGGAGAGCTGAGACTGAAACAAAACAGTAAAGTTGCAGGCCATAAAACCAAAACAATGAACTAAAAGATTCTAACAAACTTGATAAAGATGTGGGAAGCTGCAGAGTTGGTGGTTCATCACTATGAGCAACACCTTTTACATCACAAATATTCAGTGGGACAATATTTGTCCTCCAGCTGAAAATGTCATCAGAGGCAGATTTCCATTTGAAATGTACTGCTGAAGTGTCAGATAGGTGAGTTGTTTTAGGTTGTCACTTGCCTTTACAGGTGTCCAGAGTCACTGCTGGCTTCATTATCTCTGAGCAAACAGCCCTGCTGACTTAGTATAATGTATGCAAATGCTAACATGGTTGCACCTCTGACAACAGTTGATAATGGTAATTTAGCTGCCATTATGTCATTTACACTGGCAAGCTCCGGCTGTGGGAGAGCCCCGAGAATTCACTGCACTCCAAGGTAGAAATACTACAGTTTCAGAGTCCACTGTGCTGTATGTTCTACAAATTGTCTACAAGTGAAACAATTAAGTAAATTGGTGGTGATTCAGAGGGGTCAGTCACGTGTTTTAGAAAGCCAGATATAGCCAATTTCATATTTAACCTCTCAACTGTTGATGATTTCACTGTGAAGCAGAGAAGTGTGCTTCAAAGGTGAACTACTTTGACACAATGACACAATCTATCTTGTACAACATATAAAAAAGGGTAAAATACTGTATCACATCCTAAATTTGCCAACAAATGACCAACTATAGTACTAAACATGGGCACACAGTACAAAGCAACAGTGAATTTTGGCAAGGAGTCATATCAGATACACACACTGAGAATTTTTTTGCCACAGAAAGTCGAGAGTATTGAAAATCCTACATCATGTGAAACTAACTCTGGGGAAAGATTTTAGATGTTTTTCTGTGACATGTAGCTCAGAAGTTTATGACAAAACAAACAACAAAAGTGTTTTAATAATAATTTAAATGACTATATCATTCTAAAACAGCCTATTTACACATCCAGTAGACACAGAGCAACATCAGCATTCATGTATTCTGGTTTGGTCTCCATCAACTCCTGAGAAAAGTATCTGGCTCCCTAGCTGCTAAATGCTCTGCTTTTCTCACCACGTAGTCCCTAACTTTGAGAGCTTTTTTTAAACTGAGAATTGCTGCACCAAAACAATGACATCATGGGATGTGAAACCAAAACAATTGACTGAGAGATGCTAAAATGCTCTGTAGAACTTAGTGAAACTGCAGGTGGAGCTCATGCCGCAATGAATGAGAAATATATCAAGTCTATTTAAAATCAAATGTCCTGTCATCGACCATTTTAAATGTGTGTGTGTGGAACTTAGTCCGTGCGACTATATCATCTGATGATGGACATGTTCAGGGAGACACTATAGGTCATAATGTCAGTCACAAGAAAAAAAAACTCCCACAGCAATTTTTACAGGCTATAACATTTTTTTTTTTAGAAAATTTCCAAAATTTCTAACTAAGTGATGAGTTTATTTTTTTTAAATTTTCTTTTCAGGTATAAGGGATGGTAATAGCCTAATCGAGTCTCTCTCTCCCCTCCTGAAGCTGTCCCTTCAAAACACTGATCTGGCCATGGATGGATGGATGGATTTCAGCTATATGATAATATGTAAAATATCACTGTCTCTATTGGTCAGGATTATATTCTAACAAGAATCATTAACCAGCCACTCAGAAAACTGTATGGTTCCATAAAAGTAACAATTCATCTATCAAATACTATATAAGCAGTATTATATATTAAATTCAATTTTTCCCTTTGTATAATGTCGATGCAGAGACATGCTGAAAGAAATAATTAAAGTACACTTTTCAAAAACACATGCACATTTAACTCTGTACAGATCATAATGACAGTGAAGGCACAGTGTAATGAAAATGAATGATTTGCTTTGTGTCAAGTGCAGTCAAATGAATCAAAATGAGTGTACAGTACAAGGTATATCTTGTGCTTACACAGCAGTATTTGGTCTTGATCAATGAAAACTTGGCCTTGTTTTCTTAATCCACAGCCAACCTCCGCCCATCCCTCATATACAGTATTAGCAAATCCCTCGAAAACAGTGGTTTGAAGAGTTTAACTCTCCTCATTAAATAAAGCCAAACAGAAATATAAATATCCTGACAGAAGAGGGTTACACTATAAAGTGAAGCAGTAAGTGCCTCTGGAGGCTCAGTGCCACACGACCCAAGAGGATTAGCATTCTGCCAACACACCACAAACTCTGTCAGACACTGAGTTTAGCAAGAGGGAGGAAGCACATTTGATTTCACAGGCAGCAGAGAAAACATCTGCTTGAGAAGCAGCTCGTCTCTGACCCTCCACAAATCTGATTTGATTGTGACAAGAATTCATTTGTCTGAAAGGCGATATCTTGTTTGTTCATTCTTTAAAAGCAGGTTTATTCTGCTGATAATAGAAACCAAAATGACATATTTGGAAATCTGAGTCTAGCTAAAACCTCTGGTGACACTGAGCCTTTTGTTTTAAGAAATGACACAAAACACACTTTGGTTTGAAGAAGATCCAGGAGCATGTGTTTGGTTATTCATGGGATTCAGTTGACTTCTAGATTACATATAATAGGGTTACAATTAATAGCAGTTGTATGGTACATATCAAAGTTTGTGATGTATACCGGACATTATAAGCACTTAAAAGGTCAGTTCCACTAAATTACCAAAAATATTTTCTCAATTACCTCAAATGGTATCTAGCAATATAGATAGGTTTGGTTTGATTTGTTCAGATTTTGATATATGCCACATATACATATCACACAGAGCCCATGAAGTTCTGAAAGATTATATTTTTTACCTTGTACACACAAGTTATTATCTTGTATGCAAATGTTATTATCTTGTGCTTGCAAGATGAAAAAAATGACATCTTTTGGCACTAGAGGGTTTCCTTAATATCAGGTTTTAGTATCTCTTCTGCAAATTATTATCTGGTTTTTATAATTTACAATCTTGATCATACAAGATGGTATCTCAGGAACCAGATAATTTGTTAGTTAGTTAGTATCCTGTGTGCAAGAAAAAATATCTTTCAAGAGTTACAGGGCTGTGTGATATCAGGTTTTGATATATATTAGTTACTGCCTTCACCCCAATACAATGGAGGTGAATGGTTGTGCTCACACTATTGATAACAGCAGCAGCAACAGCAGCATCTCTTTCCAGACACAGTGTTCCTGTTACTCTGGATAATCTACAGAACACACTATCAACACTGGAACTACTTTCTACTGAAGATGTAGCTCTTATGAAAACTGTTGACAGTAAAAATGTGTTTTTTTTGTAATTTGGGTGAAAGGACCCTTTGAAATTAAAAGCTTGCTTCTCTAAATGAGCATATGCACAATAAAATCTTTGATATTTTTCTAAATCAGGTGAAAGCACAGGAAAGATTATGTTACATGGAGGATTAAATCTGTACCTGCCTTTGGTTTTTAGGCCCCCGGTGTACTGTATTGTACTGTACTATACTATACTATACTACACTATACTATACTGCTGGCAGGGCTGTCTATGTTGGTACCCTAGGTGAGATTGTAGATTGGAGCCCCTAAGTAAGTGCAACACTGGTACCTCCAAACAAAGTCCTCCCAGTCCACCAGACAAAAAGGCAAGTAGGGGTCAGAGCACCATTCAATGTGTTTGGTGGTATGGCCTGAGTTAGCACATGACGTTTGGTGGCTGTAGGGTGAAAACTGACCAACCAGTAAAGTTTTGGAAAACAAACCAGATGAAAACCCCAGGAAAAATGAAAGGGGACCTATTATGCTCATTTCCAGCTCTATATTTTTTATTTTTGGACTCCATTATAGTAGCTTTGCATAATTCACAGTTAAAAAAAACTCCTTATTTATCTTATACTGGCCCTTTATGCAGCCCCTCAGTTCAGCCTCTGTCTCTTAACAGTCCGTTTGAGCTCCTGTCTCTTTATGGCCCCCCTCTTGATGAACCCACTCTGTTCTGATTGGCCAACTTTCCAGAAGCTGCTGAGGGGCAGCCATATCAGAGTCGTGTTAAGTTAATGCCAAACCAAACATTTTCTGCTTTACTGCTTCAAATTAAAAGCTTTTAACTGACTAAATAATGGGAGACTTTTATTGTGAAGAGTTTACAGGAAATTAAACATGTTCCTTACCAAATTAGCAGAGCTTAATTAGCTGCACTAAAAACAGTCAAAATAACAAGATCTGGAAATTTTTGGAGCTCTTTGTTGAGCGGTTTAGTTTGAAATAACGCAGGGAGGAACAGTACAAGCAGAAATGGCCACAGTGATGATGATGTTTGATGAAGAGCTGCAGACAACCAGCACACCTCCAACAGGTAAACTACTTTTACTTTGTAATTGAAAAACACTCACAGCGTGCCAGCTTGACTCAAGTCATGGTTCAGGGTGACTACCCCCAAAACAATGGAAAAACGCTATAATGTTAGTGGAGCAGAGCAGTGAACTTGTGCGCTGTGTGTGGAGCTGATGACCATATAAAGAAATCCATCACAAACCGACATCGGTTTGGGCTGGCCCGACTCGGGCACTGTTGTTTCATCCTTTTCTATTGTTTGCATGGTTTGGTTGCATACTGTAGTACTCCATTCAGAGTTCGTTTTTGTATGACAGATGGATCTTGAAAGAGCATTAATTACTTTCAGAGTGAAACAGAAAAAGAAAAAGCCTGTCTGTGCAGCTCCACTCTTGTAAAATGCTTTTCTTTAAAGATTGCAGGATTACAGCAGAGCAGTTGTTTAAAAAACACTGGGCACTGCTGTACTGGAATGATAGTATTTCTCTGTAGTACAAAGAGATGCTTGTTAAGATCATAACATCATTTGTGCTCATAAATGAGGAGCTCTACTGGGCCTGCACAGTGAGAGCTCTCTGAGTTCATGTCAGTGAGGTTTTATTTTCAAGATATCTCTATTATGGTAAGTATGTGTGTTATTACCAGGTAGAGGCTTTGGGAAATGTTGGCAAAATTACCCTATCATCAGCTCCCAGGATGCTGTTCAGGCGGCTCATTTCAAGTGCTGACAGTCTTTTTACTCATGCAACATTTGCAAGCATGTACATCAACTTTTTTCAACAACACCCTGCTTCACATGAATACAGTAATACAGAGTCCTCAGAGCACCTGCTTTTTCTGTTTACTACAGCAACTGTACTAACCACAGATGTCTCCTGTTGGGTTTCATTCCACATCTACATCATATTGCTTATGTTTGTGTTTATGACTAATGACTAAAAAATCTAATATTAACAATCATGATAAAAAAACACTTTTGACATTTTGAGGAAAAGAACAGGTGTTACTAATAACATTAACATTTTGTTCTATTGATGTGTGTCCCAGTAAGCCATGACAGTGTGACCCTGAAACTGACACAGCTAAATGATCTTCAGCCATCATTCATATTTACACTGGTGCTCATTACATTGACAAGCTTCTAACTAAAAATCAAGGTCTCCTAACAGAGGAGTTGCTATAATATACTGTAAATGTGAGTGACATTTAAAATTTGCAATGGAATGGGATCTTCTGTATGTTACAGTTGGTCTGAGCACTGTGCTCTGACTTTCAGAAGGTCTGATTCTGTAATGATGCTTTGCCATCTTGACTAAATTACTTTACGTATTATGCTCTTTGTGATTTTCTATTATTTATATACTGTTATGATGATAGATATCTACGTTAAACATACAGCTCGGTGCCTTTGACTTTGATGATTCCATTTTCTCTGGTGGCACCTTCAGGACAAACTACATTTTTTGGACCAAAGCTTTTGTATTATGGGATGTCTTAAACTTTAAAGCTTCCAGAGGCCACTAGTGGGGCTTTATGGAATCAGTATGTTTCAACAGGAGACTGTCCTCACAAGAAAAAGTGCCCTAAAACAACATATGTTTACATTCATGTGACAGAAGCCCTCTAATGGCCATAGTAATTATGACAGGAGGGACAGAGGAGTTGGGGTGGGCATGGTCATAGTGGGCATGGCCTCCAGTACATTACATTCAGTGTCAATGAACAGTAAAACGTGAAAGTCAACGCCAAAATGTATTAATTATTTTTATAAAATTATTTTTGTTCAAAAAGTCAACTGTCTGTCATTAGGAAAAAGAAACACAATGACTGTGTTGTATGTAACGTGTGTAAATTATTATCCGTTACATAAAATTCATTTTATTTTATATTTTTCATCTGTGCGGTATCACCTCTGTCTACGCGACGCACGTCAGATCATTACTTCTCCCCTGTCCTCATGACTGCAACTTCTGTTTTGGGAAAAAAAGAAATTCAGAACAGGATTACAAGTAGGCTAATATATATTTAAAAAATAACTACATATTGTTTCTAGAGCAGCAACAATAATATTTTCCTCAGAAAGTCACTATATAAGCTCAATAATATCTCACTGGAAACAAATCTAGTATTCCTGAGTTCAGTTGAGTCACAATGTATATACATAGTTCAGTTAAATTTTATGGCACTCACATTTTCATGTTGAAACAACTGAACCAATGACTCAAACGGGTGGCTTAATTTTAAATGTCAGAATAATTCAAATGTATAGAATAATTTCTAACTCTGATCATTTGTTATTAATATTATGAAGATCAGTTTGTACAGATGGATAAAATAGAGAGAGAGATAGATTGGCTCTGAGGATGATATGAAGCGCAGTGCTTACAAGACACATGAACCGTTACGTACAGGTGACAGGTATATTATAGTCATTTTAAACACCTTTTCAGCAGGTAAGATTGTCATTAAGCTGTAGGTGCTTATAAACACATTTTTTTAGATATTTTTATTACAAATTCCTCCAGCAGTGGCAGCTGCACCCTCCGTCATCTGCTTTAAAACCAACAATCCATTATTTATGATAGCCTAATCAGTGCAATAGACAAGTAAAAACACATCAATAATACTCAAAACAGGACAAACAGGACATTTTTTAATGACTAAAAGCAGGAATTAGTCTATATAAGTGATCTGATTAGAATATTTTCATGGACTCAGAGAGTTAAAAAACTATTGAGCTACTAATTCATGTAGACTGATAATTTAATGAAAGGGTTCTCTCATTTGAATTTAGAGTCTTCTACATTTCATTCCAGTGACAGCAGCAGCTACTTGTGCTATCTCCGTTATGTTATTAATTATTCATGACAATTTGGCAGCGCTTTAAAAGATACAATACAGCATACAGTGCAGCATTTTTCATTATTACTGTGTCACCAAGTCAGGTCTCCTCAGCATTTTTCCTTCAAGTCTCAAGTCAAGTCTCATAGCATACAGACAGCTCTCGCTTTAGCTTGTTCATATCATCTATTACTATTATCTTAACAGTTAATTTTCAGGACAAACTGGACAGGATTCAGGATTCAGCACAACTGCTCATAATTCGGGACTGTGCTGAATTTTTCGGGACGTCTGGTCACCCTACATATGATCATATTCTAAGACATTTCTTTTGGCCCTGTGTTAAAAAAGCGATGCAGCTTACATCAAGACATGCCACACATCAGGTATCGCATAAACCGAATCAAACAATAAAAGTGGTCCCTTTGTATCCCATTCTGGCCATTAGCCAGCCATTTGAACACCTCATTATTAATTGTGTAGTTCCTCTTCCTCGTTCAAGTTCTGGTGCTTTGTATTTGTTGACTGTCTTAGGAGCGGAGAGCACTGGTAGATTGCCCTCATCCTGTGTGTTAGTAACACAGTCTCATCTCATAGTGGAGCATCTGGTGAAGATGGTTTGTCTAATCATGATTCGGCATTGTTAACAGGTTCTCTTAAAAACTCTGAGGTACTTCAGAATCTGAACGGTATTTTGAGTGATTCGAAAAATGGAATTGCTGAGCCATCGTCATCTAGCTGGGCTTCATCTTGTTTAATTGTTTAGGAGGGTCAATACCGTGACTAAACCTAACTCATATCCTCTGCCTCGCATTGATGACTGCATCAATCAGTTGGTGCTGCTAAATTTATCAGCAAGTTTGATCTTTCTAAAGGTTATTGTCAGGTTCCTTTGTCAAAACTGTCGCATGAAACTGGAGGTTCCATTACTCCAACTGGGTTACATTCTTACATTGTCATGCCTTCCAGTCTGTGAAATGCACCTGCTATGCTCCAGCTTTTTAATGAATAGTTGTTGGCAATTTAGACAGTTGTGCAAGCTATTTGAATGATGTCATTTACTCTGATTCTTGGTCTTCCCACATGGAGCGCATTAAGGCACTGTTCGACCACTTGACTGAGGCGTGTCCTACAGTAAACCTGGTGAAGTGTTTGCTTGAGCAACAAAGACGTACCTTGGTTGGCAGGTTGGACAGGGCAAAATTCGAACCTCTGTGCGCAAATGTGCAGGCAATCGATCAATATACTCCAATATACTCCAATATACTCCAATAGACATACACCACATTAAGGGGAAAGGGGCAGCTGGCCAATAAAGGACACTAGGGTGCTGCCAAGTGGCACACACACAGTGGCCTTGAGCCACAAAAAATAAATAAATAAATTGTCAAAATGTGTGTGTTTGAAATATGGAATGCAACCATTAATATGTCAGTATTAATTTCTGTCAAAAATATGACAATCTATGCATTTCCTACACGTCCCCGTCTGTCTACATGTCTCAAAAATCTCTGGGGCGCTGAAGAAATCGCTCACAGGAGGCAGGTCTGTGTAGCAGTTTAGCCAATTGCTGATTCAAGATATGAACGTATGACATAAAATTTAGCCAATCAGCATTCTCAAATCTAATCCAAAAAGGGTGATTATTTAATTGCCCCATGCTGAATGTAGCACATCCTCAAGCCACTCCTAAAGTCAGGACTAGTCTCTACAGGCATCATTTCAATGACATGGCAAGTGCGATTACTACTCCTCCAAGACCCAAACCTAACTCAGTAAAATATCTCCTCCAAGATCCATTCCAAGAAGAGAACTTTGGCGGAAAAACTACAGGCAAAAGAGCTGGGCCCAGATCAACTTGACCTCGCAATCAGACAGCAGGCTAGCAAAAAAGGGAAGCAGTACATGCAAGGCTTCTCTTGTAGCTGGTGCACCAGAAAGGCTTGGCTAGCTGGATGCAGCCATGCTAATGCCTTATTTTGCTTTCCGTGCTTGCTCTTTAAAACAACAGGGACAAATCCAGCATGGACAGTTACAGGAGTAAGGGATATGAAGCACCTGTCTGAGAAAGTAAGGAAACATGAGAACACCAGGGCACACAGGGATAATTCTGTCAAGCTAGCCATATTAGGCAGAGTGAACATTGCTACCTAGCTGGATGATGGCCACAGGATTGTGGTGAGGAAACACAATGAGGAGGTGGATAAAAACAGTGTGTCAAGTTTTGTCGGGATTTTGAGATGGCCTTGCATGGGCATGATGAGACTGACTCCTCAGACAACCAGGAGAAGAGAGGCTGGCTACAGATGTAAGTTGTGATGTCATAGACACAGTGCACAGGATGGCATATTGCCACAGCTGACTTTGGTCAAATGATGCAGCAGGCAGTCTGAACCCCACAATTTATTTTTGAGTATAATTGAATTTAATTCACATAACAGATTAATTTGAAATTAACATCTATGCAGATACTGTTTATATTCCAAGATGTACTTATGTAAAATGTTTTCCAGGATCCAGGGTTCATAATTTAGTATTTTATATGGTATCAATGTTTGTGTTGTACGGCTTCGCCACCAGGTTGTGCCTTTCAGTAAGATGAGAGAGTTTTGAAGCAGAAGAGGACTTGACCCCCATGCTTATGTCCATTCAAGTGTCTGAATAGCAAAGACTATTTGTAACACTTCTCTGTGGATGACAGACGCTGTCCGCTGCATGAGACAGAAGTGTTGCAGGACAGAACAACTATGGAAAGCCACTGGGCTAGAGGTGCATTGCCTATATCTAGATCTCTGATACTCTTTCAATGCACTAGTTAAGGAAGCCCGGACTGCTTATTTTGCTTATTTAATTTCTTCTTATAACATTGTTTATAACAACATTATAAACAATATATATAACAATGTTATTGTTTCACCGCCGCCCTCTACATTACCATCTTTCTCTAGCGATGATTCTAACAAGTTCCTTACCTTCTTTGTTGATAAGGTAATGGCTGTTAGGTCAAGTATTCTATAAACTGCTCTTCTGAGGGTCTCTAACAGCATTGTAATGTCCTCTGATGTGGGTGATTGTTCTGTGCTAGTATTACTTGACTTTAGTTCTGCGTTCAACTCAGTAGACCATCGTATCCTGATGAAGAGGTTACGTGATTGGGTGTTCATATCAGGCATAGTATTGGACTGGTTTATATCTTATCTCACTGACAGAAGTTTTACCATCTCTATTGGTAACTTTGTGCCTGATTCCTCTCCACTGTCTTGTGGTGTCCCGCAAGGTTCGGTTCTGGGGCCCCTGTTGTTCTCTCTTTATTTGCTGCCCTTGGGATGGATCATAAACAGATTTGATGTTGCTTATCATTTATTTGCAGATGATATCCAACTCCACTTTTCATTCAAACCTAGTGAGGCTTTTGGGTTACAGACTGACTAGACTGACTTAGACTGTCTTAATGCTATTAAAGACTGGATGGCAGAAGAAATTCTACGCTCAATGCTAAGACATAGGTTCTGTTTTTTGCCCCAGAAAAGGTTGCCCCTGTGATTATGAAAAATATTGGGCCTCTTTCCTCTGCTGCCCACTCCAACCTGCATAATTTAGGGGTAATATTTGATCAATCCTCATCATTCAACATCCATGTTAAGCAGCTGACCAGATCTTGTTTTTTCCACTTAAGAAATATTAGTAAACCGAGATCTGTAGTTTCAACAGCTGAACTAGAGATGCTTATACATGCCTTTATCTCTTCTCGCATTGACTACTGTAACGCACTATTCTCCTCTCTTAGTATCTCTGCCCTTGATTGTCTGCAGACAATCCAAAATGCTGCCGCAAAACTACTCACTAAGTCAAGCAGACAGTCTTACATTACTAAATCTCTTCATATACTTAAATCTCTTCACTGGCTTCCTGTTGCATATAGGATTCAGGTCAAAATTCTCACTCTTACTTACAGAGCTTTGCACAGTCAGTCTCCTGCATATGTGGATGATCTACTACACCTTTACTCATCAGCTCGCTCTCTTAGGTCAAACATGCTAAACTTGCTGTCTGTTCCACACCCCTGCCTTAAGACCTGTGGTGATTGAGCTTTTGAAGCTGTTGCACCTAAACTTTGGAATGCTCTGCCTGCACCATTATGGTCTGCTAATTCTGTGGATTCATTTAAAAAGCACACTCAACTCAAGACACACCTGTTTAGACAGGTGTTTGGGTAACTTTTAAGCAACAAGTAAGCATTTTATGTTTTTATTGTGTATTTTTAATTTTTTTCCTATTGTGTATTGTGTCTTTTTAATCAAGTGACTTGGGAGGTCACCTCATGTGTTACAATTTCTTTCTTTTTTGTATGTTACATTATGCTCATGTTAAGCACTGACTAATGTGACTACTGTCTATGAAAAGTGCTATATAAATAAATTTTACTTACTTACTTAAAATTGCATGTCCCTCTATTTGAGTGTAGCTGTTTGGAACAACTATACACACTTTTGCCCAGACAACACATTGTACACACTTGTTATTTTCAAGCATAATTAGACTTTAAGTCTTTCAACATAATTATGATGTTCAATTCATTGACACATATTGTGCTTGTCTTCTTTCAAGAATGAATGTTACCTGCTGATCCAATATTTTTCTCTCAGCAAGACTCATTGTGCTTGATTACACAATGATAGTATATTTGTGGTATTTTAAGTTTAAATTCTTAAAGCTGCATGATTAAGAGGAACATTGGGCTTGCAACACTGAGTCTGTCTTTGTGTCTCAGTTACTTTTAAGAATCTATGAGCTTTTGATACCATACCTGAGCAGCAGATAGGCTAAGTACTCCCACACAAAGACATTACTTCTTTAAAACAGAAAGAAGAAAAGAAGGATTTCAGAATGCACCAAGCCACTGGACAGTACATTTAGAGCTGGGATCAACTGCAGGTTGAATATACAATATTCTCTATGCTACTGTGAATACACAGAAAGGCTAGTTAAGGCTTATAATGGAATATTCTGATTAATGATTTAATTAATGATTACAATAAAAAATTGAAAATTATGAAAAAATATATATTGGTCTGTTTAGTATCCTCTGAATCAGAGGACAGAATTCTAACTTGAATATTGTATGAATCCTTTATCATTTATGAAACTGACCCAATTAGAACAAAATTTTGACCAGTAAATTCAAATCCACACAACATTGGGTGATGTAGGGCTGAAGCCTATCTCTGGTCCTGTCGCTCATACACAGCTCTTCACTTACTAAACTCTTACCCAATCAGACCAAAGGAGGCCAGCCACACAGCACAGGAACCTTTTATAATTGTAATTTATGATAAGTATGTTGACCAATGAACAAACAAAATAAATACAGACTCTAGAATGATATGTTAACTCTTGTACTATCTGCTATGGTGGAATTGTTCAATATTTTGGGAAATAGGATTAGGATTAGGACTTGCTTTCTTTCCAAGAGAGAGATAAGAAGATGTCAAATCAATCTCACATCTGTGTGTTGAATGCTGAGCTGAAGTCAGGATGTGTTTAGCCTAGCTTAGCATAAGTTCAAAATTACACCTACCTAACACCAGTGAAGCTCATTAAGATGTATCTAATTCATTTAGCCCATTAACAATGGGTTAACGATTAACAGATATGTGGAAACAACAATTTCTGGTTCGTGACCAACGTCTTTAAAATTTCTTTTTCCTATTTATTTTGGTGAGGGTACAGGAACATTACACAAAAGAGTATGAATGCACTCATACAACAAACGTAGTCTCCATAATTAAATATTCACATATAATCATGTCAAAAACAAAGACAAGATGCATCAACATTCCTGTCCACAGTCTTTACAATATCAAAATGACAAAACAAAAAAAGTCTGTACCTACCCTTTATACCCTATACCCATTGGCTTCAGAATAAAGAGTGAATAAGTAAACAAATAAAAAATTTTAAGAAAAAAAAATGAAAGCATTATCAACTTAACATGTGTTTCAAACAAAAGAAAAAACAGAAAGGGGGTTTGGTTTCGTGTCCACACATATTTACAACATAGCACTACTGGTGCTGAATATATTGGATCTTACGCCATTTGCAAAAAGCTTCAAATGACAAAACTTGAAAAAATGAAAGCTTCCACTGAAATAAGCAATGCTATGGTTTTAGGGGGAGTTATTTGCTGGAACTATTTCTAGGCAAACAACAGTTTATCCATCAGCCCAGTACTTCTGTGCAATGTCTCCAGCTATAGCGGGCTGCCAGATGCACAGGTTTTGTTTTCGTGTCTCTGTACAGGCATAATGGTACCAAACCTGGCAACCTCACTGTGACGACAAGACTGCTGCTGCTCCAAATAGCCCCACTGCTGTTCACCAAGAAATATTATAGTTATAGCACAAACCTGCCTCTTAAAAATTGTAGTCACAACTTGTTAAAGAGTGATGAAGGTGTATTATTTTCACCCAGTTAAAGTCAGGTTAGATGTCTTCCCCAGCTTTAATGCAAAGCTAGGCTAATCACATCCTGACTCCAGCTCTGTACAGTGGTTCAGGATGTTAAACTTCTTTGTTTATTTCATCTTCTGGCAGTTCACACTGACAATTTAAGATCAATTCATGTGTTTCTTGCAGTTATAGAAACATTTCACAGGTCACGTGGTTTTCAGACATTTCACATAAGATGCATTAAAGCTGAAACCCATATTTCAGCATTGTAGTGGTTGTGTATTTAACACATATGTGGTTTTCATTTGCGAAACTTGAGTTTATGTGAAATCAAAAAGACCTCTGTGAGATGTTTCAGTTTACATTGGAAATGATCATTTTCACATATAAAAGTTTGCATTTACATGTATGTAAAGCTAAAAAAACATGTCTAATCACATGCAGAATTAAAGTGACACGAGATGTTTAATTTCACATGTGAAATTATGTTTTCCACATGTTAAGGTTTGCATTCACGTAAAACTGAAATCATGTTGTCTTTTATCACATGGGATTATTAAAACTTTGGTTCACATGTAAAATTGCAACATCACACATCAAATTTTTCTGATCACAAGTGAAATATTTCAGTTTACATGTGAAATAATCTTCTACCCGTGAAAGATTACATTTCACATGTACATTTTTTTTCATAAGCTATACTGTTTATAGTGTATGTTGTATTTCTGAGCTCCAAATTTCATTTGGTTCCCTGTACATACAGTACACCTGTACCTTTTGATAAACCTTCATTCGGGTTCAGAAAAGAGCTCAGTTTGTCTTTGAAACACCAACATTGAAAACACACATATCTTCTGCTACAGGCATCAGACATGATGTGGTCAAGTATCATAAGCTTGTCACTTTTGTCGTCAGCTGTTCATTAAAAACATAATTTAACTGCATGTAATCCCTGCACCATGCCTGCCAAACATGCACAGATAAGGAGAAATCTGACATCCTCTATCCGATAACATACACACTCTTTTTTTAGATCAACTGTTTTGGGAATTTAAGTCTTTTTACATTGAAGACGTAAGCACTGAGCCTATATGCAAAATATCAACATCTACTGTTCTAAAAAATTCCTCCTTATCACATTCTTCAGTGTGAAGATGATTGCTTATCATACTGTTCAGACGCTAACTTATTGATGGCCAACATGAAAGACATGCTGTTATCTGGAATTAACTGACTTATCTTCCCAGCTCTGTTGTGGTGAGGTATGGTAGATTTAAGACTTTGTAAGGCCTGATATTAAAGAATTGTTCACGACACAGTCTGAATGTGAATCATGCAAACAATTCTGAGGGGCACAGTTGCACAACTTCATGGCAGTGCCTGCTGAATCAACTGAGAATTTACTTGCAAGCTAAGTGAGTGTGAAAAGGTTGCTCCTCTCCCTTTTCACTAGGCCCTGGTTCCCAACATTACTAGTGTTTTTGTGTTAAGTCACTAATTTCAGTCCAATGTTTCTGTTAATTTATCAAAAATTATTTCACACAACTAATGGAATACAGGTTTCAGTTAAGTTGTTTGTGTTTCACGTTTGTTGAAGGGCTTCAGTCCTGTTATTCTTATTGAGAGTATTCTGATGGTAAGGCAGATCATCTCCTTAATCCGTGATAGTGACAACAGGTGTGCATCACTAAGTAGTGAGTCACTAGGCTCTGTCAAGTTGAGGTAGGAAGGATAAAACAGTTCTGTAGTAAATTATATTCTGTATAATTTGGTGGACTCATGGCTGTGTGTGTGTGCCCATAGGAAATTGTGATTGTCAGCAGTAACAGATAAATTCTACATCAATGCTGTTCTACATGTTTTGAAAGATTGGTATCAGTCTAGCTCACCCTGTGGTAAGCTGAGTAGATGGTATGTTCCAGTTAGGTGATGCTGAGAAGGTAAGATGCCAGTCACTGGTCAATTGAGATGGAATAGGGAAGAGAGTAGTGGCAACTTGTGGTGAGGCTGCAGATTTTATTTGTTTGTTCGCTTTGGTTTAAACACATAATATGCTATTTCTGCTGCTAGGGGTCTCTCTATCAAAACAATAACAAAAGACGGAGTTTGATGACATTGTGAAGTAACGTGGGATCATTGGAGTTGTTGTCTTCATTGTTAAACAACCAGCTTCTCTGAGTTAGGATTACTTCAGTATTTATTGTTCAGGATGTTTTTACCAGGAGCCAAATTATCTGCAGAGGTCTCCTCCTCTTCAGAATAAACAGACCCGGTGATTAAAACAGGTAAAAACACTGAATAAAGCAGTTTCACGTAAATAATCAATGTTTCTCCTGTGCTGTTCGGTGCGCACAGGACATCTGGGAGGGGCTGCTAGCCGAGCTGCTGCTGCTAACGTTTGCTCAGCTTGTTTCTCTGATAACTTAAGATTCAGACATCCAATCCTTCATCTGGTTGAAAGTCTAGTTAAAAACAACCAAGATCTAAAAAGTTTATTGTAAGAATGTGGCTTAAAACTGAATAAAAGTCAATTTATGACAGTTTCTGGCAGACAACCACAACGCTGACATATTATCTTGTATGCATATACTCTTTGGTAGACACCATTGTGGCAAACAGCCACAATGCCGACATATTATTTTGTAGGCGTTTACTCTTAGATTGAAGCCATTGTAGTAGACGACCACAACAGCTACTACTCTTTGGTAGAAGGGGTATGACGCCATTGATAGGTGAGCAAATTAAATGGACTGTTACCTTGATTAAAATTACAGATTTTTCTGGGTTTGAAAATTGTTGGAAACATTTGGAATAATGTAACTACACAACTCAACAAAATATATAACATAAATCTAGTTGTTTTTAGACATTTTAATGTGGAATAGTTACATATTAAGTTATTTGTTGAATTTCCCAGGGTTCATTTTTGCCTCTGTTTCATTCATATTTTTGTTAATAGATAATCACTTTTTTGTGCACATACTCTGGGCTACTGAGATGCTTTTTGTAACAGCCCTTTAAAGGTTTCCAGTGCCAAATACCATATTATGTCCTTTGTATGGGGTGGCGGCACTACAGAGAGCATGAGAGGTTAAATTAGATTAGAAGATATGGGAGGAATGTCAAGGAATTTATATACACGATAAAACATACATTACTGATCTGGATGGTGGAGAACAAGAGTCAAAAGATCCTGAATATTGTACAACTGTCTTTGAGTTGAGTTGAGTCTATACCTCCCCCATGAAGGAAACACAGTAAACTCTTTATTTAAGGGGTAGCAGGTATCAGTGGCAGTTATGTTTGCCTTTCTTCTATTAAAAATGTCCGAGAGGGAGGACAGCTGCTCAACAAAAATCTCACTGGTTACCTTAATCAATTTATTCAGTTGGTTTTTGTTGTGGACTTTCAGGTTACCATACCATGCTATGAGACCAAAGGTTCAAATAGACTCAATGAAAGATCTGTAAAATAAGGTCATTGGTTTTCTCAGAACTAACAAGCAGTTTGACTGAAGCTGCACTGTAAGTAAGTGTGGCACCGTACCCACCGTAGTGCACAGCCTGGCTTCAAAAATACCTGCAAAGTGCACGAAACACCAAAATTACCAAGAACTACACTTGAATTAAAAGTAATGCAAACTCATGTATACATACCAAAAAGAGCGAAGGTGCAGCTTCCCAGAAGTAGGAAGGGGAGAGCTGCGAAGCTGCAGCCCAATCACTATCACAGCAGATCAGAGACCAAAAAGAAAAAGTTACGTTTAGCTGGAGGCCAGATAGAAGCGGCTTAAAGTTAGCAAATTAAAATAAAGCCAGCCTACCTTGACACACAAACAAGGCTGCGTTGAACAAAGGCTCAAAGTGTGGAAAAATTACTCCAGTCTGTGGCCAAAAGACGAGCAGACCATGCTGCAAAGCAAGAAAGCAGAAGCAGATATAATGCCAATAACACACGCTATAAATGCGCAGTACAGGGAAACGCTAGAAATACATACACACCTTACTATTACTGGGAGGCCAGATCGTGAAGAAACACGTCAGTCATGCCAGTAATTAGAACGAGAAAACCTAATCTGCCACATAAGCATTTAGTATGTTATGATGACATGATGTTTCTATGTACACTGTAGCTTTTAACCCTAATGGGCTAAAACACACACAAACTATGTCCATTTGGCTGGCTAACAGTGCCCTTAAATGAATTAGTTGATCAATCTGTCCGCCTATGTGTCCATATGTCCAACAGTTTGATAAACTGTCCAGGTTGCCATTAGACATTTTTGCATCTTTTTGACAGTGGAATGTGCAGAGAGAGATGGGAAACAGGCATAGAGAGAGGGGTATGAAATGTAACAAAGGCTGGAATCAAACCATGGATGTTGTGGTTATGTGGTATGGGTCTTAACCCCACAGTTTGCCATTAGATTTTAAATGGATATTCATGATCCCCAGAGTATGATTCAAATTGGCACAAAACTTACACACCTTGATTTTCAAGTAGCACCACCGAATCTCCAAACACCCCCAGGTTATTGTTGATGCTTTAAAATTTAACACAGCTGAGTTCCATGTCACTAACTAACTGGTTGGTTACTTTACCCACAAAGGGGTTCTTCTTTTGAAGCCATATTGGCCTCTGTAGTACTGTGTGCATTTTTCTGTATTCACTCAAATACATCATGCACACCAAAAGCGTTACATGTGCAGAAGACTGGAGGAAGTATAAACAAATCTTTAAGTAGGCCACTGTCACATGCAGGGTTCAGGTAAAAGGTGGTATCAGTGGGATGTAGGCTTCATGTTCAACAGAACAATTTGACTGTATAACATGTCTTTACATTTGTTAGTACATAGTATTGTTGCTGACCATGTGCATCCCTTTATGGCCACAGCCTACCCATCTTCTAATGGCTACCTCCAGCAGGATAACACGCCATTTCACAGTGGTCTCCACAGTCACCAGATCTGAATCCAATAGAACACCTTTGAGATGTGGTGGAACAAAAGATTCGCAGTATGAATGTGAAGCCAATAAATCTGCAGCAACTGCTTGATGCTGTCATGTCAACATGGACCAGAATTTCTAGGGAATATTTCCAACACCTTGTTGAATTCATGCAATCTCTGGCTACCATACCAAGCACCTTAATTTAGATAATGGTATTTGATATGTTTTCAAAGTTATGTTTAAAGATTAATTATGAGTATTTTAGGGTGTTTGTGGTTCCATAGTGACTCTAGGTTAAATGTGTCTCAATGTATGATACAATAATACCTCAAAGCAGAAAAGCTCACCTTGAAACACTGAACTGCGTTTCCCTCATGTGACCTGTACTATCCTTATTTTCTCCTGCAGTAGGTGAGACATCCATCAGCATTTGGTTGCTGTCAGTATAACATCAGCCTGAAAAAAGAAAACAATATAATATCCTGCCTCAGATCTGTCAGCCCATTATAGGCTCGTTAGTGTACACACATATGAGGGCCGGGTGGTCTGCTTATCAGTTTCCTGCCCTCATATGGAAACCCTGCCATCTGGCCTACTGCTGGCCTCATTAACAACAGGTGGATGTCTGAGCACACACATGTCCACACCAGGGAGGCACACTGACATCACCCTGTCACTGTTATTTACCTGTGAAATGTAAGAGGTTGCTCCCTGATCTAGTTAATATGTGAGAGCTGTGAAGGACGGAACGTCAGGTCAGTTGGTCAATCAGTGTCAAGTAACTACTGCAGGGTGTAAGGACATGATCTATTGTGGTGCTAGACTGGCTTTTAGACTCTTAAACTGTGTTATAATTGTAGTGATTTGACTGAGGACGGTCAAGGTCAAGTATCAGGGCACCGATCAACAAAAATCTGTTTATCTATAAAATCCAAGTTTCAAATAGGATTTTACCAACATATATTTATTTAAAGAGTCATATATGTACAGTAATTCCATTCAGCTTTACTCCAACTTGCTGTCCAAGTGTGTCTGATAACACACACTATAACTGATGATGCTGCACAGAAGTGCTGAGCGGATGCATAAACTGTTGTTCGTTAGGAGACAGTTCCAGCATGTAATGTCAAACAAATTGTCTTTTTTACATTTGAGTAAAATTGCTGTTTATTTTGGATCCATATTGCATACACCACGCTGGTGCCATGCCACACTTATTAATCCATGCTGAAAATGGTCCCCAACTACACTGTTTAAGACTGTAGTGAACAATACTGACAAAAAAACCCCAAAACTTAAAGCTAAAGTGCGGGACTTTTGTCTCCCCCTTCTGGCAGTAAGAGTAATTATAAAAACACTGTTGACACATGCTTACGTCATAGGTTCTGCTGTAGCCTACTCCGTCACTACTGTTGCAGCTGTAAAACGTGGATAAATTGTTTTGAGCATCACACAACCCCCACAAAATGATTCGTTTCACTATCAGAATTTGATCCATTCAGTCTGATAACATTTGGAAAGTGTAGAAGTGCTGCACGATTAATTTTATCCCCATTCAAGTTAGCCGGCTCAGCTGGCGGAAGTCTCTAGTGTGCATGCTCTGCCCATAGAGCATGTGCAGTATGCATTCATCCAGCCAGTGTGGGAATGTCAAACCCGACACCAGATTAAGAACTCTGGTATACTGTGAATTACAGAGAGATTTACCTGGCACCGCATGTCTGAATTCAACACTGATTTGTCTGTATGTGTGTCAATTGTTGTCAAGGCTGTTGCTAGCTTATGACTTGCAGCTCTTTCTGACAGAACCTGTCAATATTCTAACAGTCAGCTATCAGATTGAAGAGCGAGTCGGTCTTTTCTAAAGAGCTCCTGGAGGCTTACTCCTTCCTTCATAAAGTACCCACCAATGAAAATGCTGCGCTCTGCACACACTGCAAGAGTACATTTTCAGTCGCGCATGATGGAAATACCAATATAAAAGATTATATTAAGACAGCCAAACATAAATGGTGGTTTCCCTGAGAGCTAAGAGCTCCAGAAAAGAAACTAACTAAGAAGACTGCAAAGCATAAAGTACCCAACAATCTTCTTAAAGGTAACTTTCTTTAAAGGCTCTTTGTTGGTTTTTGTTATTAACGAGGTGCAATTGTGATTTAATGTTTTGACATTTTAATCTTTGTAAACTTATGACCAGCTCGTGGCATAGTGTTGTGAAGATGTAAGTTAGTTATTTTTATGTTACAGCCTATAGTTATTTATAGGCCACAAAGAAATGTGTACCTTGTTTTGTTTAAAAAAAAAACGCAGAGAATGTGTCACAGTCGGCCATTTAGCTGACAGCTTGCTCTTGTGCACACTGACAAATACCTTGGTGGATTTTGGGAGACAAAACATAATTTTTGGTCTCCTGAGACGCTGTCCATGGTGTTGAAAGTTATGCTGGGTAGGTGTGCTAAGTGCTGAAATAATTGTCCCCCATCCTGATGATCCTCATACATGTGCATGTGCATGAAAATGTGGTACACTTAAAGGTCCCAGTTTGGGGGTTTGAGAACATGGTCACCCTAGTGTAACACTCTCTCTCTCACACACTTTACAGGTCAACAGCTAGTTAGCTAAAACACAACAGTTCAGCAGCTAGTTAGCTATAACAAAACAGGTCAGCAGCTCGTTAGCTAAAACACAACCAAGTCAGCAGCCAATTAGCTAAAATACAACAGGTTAGCAGCCAGTTGGCTATAACACAACATCTCAGCAGCTAGTTAGCTATAACACAACAGGTCAGCAGCCAGTTAGCTAAAATACAACAGGTTAGCAGCCAGTTGGCTATAACACAACATCTCAGCAGCTAGTTAGCTATAACACAACAGGTCAGCAGCCAGTTAGCTAAAATACAACAGGTTAGCAGCTAGTTGGCTATAACACAACATGTCAGCAGCTAGTTAGCTATAACACAACAGGTCAAACTATCTCAATAATGATTTTAAACATAAATATTTTATTCTCATCTTTCACATGATGTATATTTGGAGGTGAAATGTGTCATACTGCTGTGAAAAGGCCTCTGGTAGAGAGGTGTAATGTGACCTTGAGGGGAGTGGGCCACAATAAAATATGTTCCTCATTACAAATATCTAAATAAATCAAAGGTTCCTATCAAATTCCCCTGAGACTACATACACGTAATTTTTCACCCATGTTGTGCATTCATGGGGTAGTGATACAAAAATAAAAGAAAATAACGTCACAGTAAGTGTTTGTGATGTTAAAAACTAACTTACTTGAGGAATTCATTAAATATGGAGAAATAAAATGCATAACATACAAAGATATTAAACAAAACCAATTGCTTATGTCACTTATGACCCATGTTGTGCATCATAGGGTTAATAATGAAAATTGTTATCCAGATCAATAACACTATAGGTTATGTGATGTGATATAGTGATCTGTATATTATAAAGGAAAAGTCACAAGTGAATACACCTCAAGTATTAATTGTTTTTGTATGGTCAGAATTGTTGCAGTTAAACGTTTTTTCTCTACATAGCAAGACAGAAAAAATAATATAATGACTTATAATATAAAAACAAAATAATTATTTCTTAAAATCGTGGGTGATGACATAATTTTGCTTCAAAGATATTAGAATGAAATATATGTATCAACTATTATTTAAAATTGATTGTGGGTCGTTTTTGAATATGTTGTGCATCAGAGGGTTAAGAGTACAGGAAAAATAATCAGTAAGAACCTGGATGACATCTGGCAACACATTGATTATACTGTAACATAAAATAATCAACAGATTTTTCACTAAATCTGACCTACAGAAACTGAACTGTAAATAAAATGTAAAGTAAAATGTAAAATGTAAAGCTGACAGTCTTTTTGACATTGGGATTCACTCTCTGCAGTTCTTCATGTCAAAATAATGTGTGATGATCAATTATAAAGTTAAAAAGCTGCAGCAACAACACAGTGTCAATGCACTGTGTATATAACAACTACAGAAATGGAACATTAGTTCAGAGGGACAAGATGGAGTCAAACTATTTGACCTTATGCATTAAAATGAATTTGACCTCATTGAAATATCTCAGTAAGATGTGCTGTTTTTCACATTAATTCATCCACCAACACACACAACAGACCTGTTAGTGAAGCCGTCTCTGTTCTTTCTTTTTATGGAATACTAAAGAGAATCCTTGCCAGGGGCGACGGATTCAATTCAGAATTGCGGGGGCCAGAAAGTGTGTGGTCTTTTCATATTTTCCGCGTTCCGCGTCCGCGGACAGCTGTGGTCTTGCACGCGGACCGCGGGCGCGCGCACACGGTTCCATTCATACTTTTCGGGGGTCTGCCGACACAGATGCATTCCACATGTGCGTATGTCCATCTCCGGAGTTGTGAGTATAACAAACCACTGTGCAGTGTTTTTCTGATCAGACTTTAAATGCAATAACCGGACTTGCTGGATCGTATCATTAAAGATATCATTAAAGAACTAGTTTGATATACAGTACATAAGCTGTCCTTGAATATAAAGTAAAGGCAAGTTTATAACTTTTGGATATCATAGTTGATACAGGTGTTGACAATAAATGATGTAGATGTTCAAAGAATGCATGAAAATTGTTCTGGAAATTGCCTAAAGAAATTACAAGTAAAATATCATTACTGTTCAAAGCTCTGGGAGCAGTTGTCAGAATGAGTTGTGTATTCTACTGCTCAATTGCTTAATACATTGTGTCTACTATGTAGAGATATATTAATGCATATAAAACCCTATATAAAACCAACAAGAACCATAAGAATTATTACCCATGTGGACCATAAAGCACCACTTCTAGTGATCAGACTGATAACAGCACTGCACAAATAATGTAAAAACATAAACATTTTCTACCATCAAATATTAAAAACATGGTTGCAGAGACAGCAATGTAATCATAATGGAATATTAAATTGTTATGGGTCAGGACAAGCTAAAAAAAATAAATGCATTTCAAAAGGGGTGAATGTATGGAACAATCCTGACAATTTTTTAAAATGTGTATTATGAAGACAATTATTAAATGATATATAAATGCATGTATACTGTATATGCATAATTCATTTAGGACTGCATAAGTTGTGGTGAATTTTCACATTTGTGTTGTGTGGAGGGTAGGTGTCATGGCTGGAAAACTAGACCTTTCTCACAGCAGAAATTTAGACTTAGCGGGAAAAGTGTTACTAATAACAAAAATGATGGCTCTGTTCTATTCACGTGTCCCTGCAAGTCATGACAGCGATCCAATACCAGGATCCTGAAAGTGGAATTCAGCCATCATTCATTGTATTATTTACACCTGTGCTTTTCCCACTGTGACATGACAAAATGTCTTCTGTGGATGGACAAAGCAGAGGCCCAAGGACTCCAAAGACTTCAATTTTTTGCTCACATGTTGGTGCAGCCCCACTGTACACGAACTGACAAAATCCACTTATTCCTTGAGTATGGGAAGCGACTAATTCAGCCAAACTTTTTAGGGAGTCCCTCCTCCATCAGTGCAGTTTACCGAACCAGGAAACATGTTTCAGTCATGTGACCATAACAAACCCTCTCAGCTCCACTATGGTCAGCACTTCTGTTGATATTTTCAATATAACATGTTTTGTAAAGTACTATGAAATGAATTGACGAACTAATGAATATGAAAACGAATATTGGTGGAAGAAGAAATATGTAAGTAAGAGGAAATAAAAACGATTTACAATTTAAGTCATTTCCCCAGCATAGTGAACGTCTCTCACAACGAAGGAGCTAGTTTTGTGCTGCCCCTGTTTAGCTTTTTACTAAAGCAGTTTAATATATATGGTTGTACATTTATTTTGATAATATTTTATCGTTATTTCTGTCATAAAACAGAACAGAAATGCTGTTTTATTCTGATGGCAGTATATCCACAGTTCTGTCTTCCGCTCGGATTAGCTAACTGTAGCTAGCTTAACGAAGGTCTCCAGCACAGCCACAGACTAACGTTATCAGGGCAAAGTCCAGCACAGATGACTCAAACCAGGATGCCTCCGCTAAAGTTCTGTGCGAATATTTCCTGGCTGTTCACGGAGCTTCCAGACTTCAGCCAGAGAATATACGCGGCTGCCTCGGCCGGTTTTCAGGCTGTGGAGGCCGCCTGGCTGTACGACTCGGACCTGCAGGAACTCCAGAGAGTTCGGGAGGCTACAGGAGTGGAGGTGGTCCTCATCAACACTCCGCCCGGTACGTAACCTGTCTGCCTGCCTACCTGTCTGTCTGTCCGTCCGTGTGTGTATGTGCGCGCATGCATGCGTGTGTCTCTGTGTCTGTCTGTCTGTGTGTGTGTGTGTGTGTGTGTGTGTGTGTGTGTGTGTGTGTGTGTGTGTGTGTGTGTGTGTGTGCGCGCGCGCGCGCATGCATGCGTGTCTCTTTGTCTGTCTGTCCGTATGGACATGAGGACAGATCAGTCAGCAGCTGTTCGTCTCAACCAGACACCACTAATATTAAAACTGTTGATATTGTTGCAGGGGATGTGAAGGCAGGTGATCTTGGTCTTGGAGCAGTTCCTGGAAGAGAGACAGAGTTCAAACAGGGTCTGGATCTGGCTTTGAAGTATGCAAAAGCTTTGGACTGCAAAAGGTGAGGCACATGCAAACAACCGTGCACAGACAGACAGAGAGACCTGTAAAGACCGTTATACAGTGGACAAGTTTGTCTAAGTCTTGTGAAGCACAAGTCATTTAATTCTTGCTATTTTGTAAGATTATCAATAGATAACATGACTAATGTGAAAGGTGTCTGTTGTAGTAACTAACTCACAGAGAAAAATCACCCACTCTGCAGTTCCCCTCAGCTCTACTGAGCTTTTTAGTGTCTTTCAGCTCATTGTTTTGTTTTCTTGGCCTGCAAATTTACTTTTGATTCAGTCTCACAGCTCTCATCATAAACCTACTGTACACTACCTGCTCAGCACCAAACAGCAGACGGACACAGTTAGAGACTAGCTGGTGAACATGTCATGTTATCTGTGTGTTGTCTGCATAAATATAGTAACATAACTGATGCAGTCTTTATTGTCTACCAAAGCGGCCATTGTAAAGCTGTGAGTGCACACTTGTCAAGTGAAATGTAGTTCCAGGCGACGACAGTTCAGCTGTGGGTTTAGATTGTTGGTCAGAAATGCAGAGCCTCACAGAAGACTGCAGTTGTACTGGTCAGTATATTAAAATCCCCATGATGCACATGTAGAAGCAGATTCAGAAAACAAACATTACTGTGCTAAAATTAAAATGTATATACCAGTAAAAGCATAATGTGCCTCTGTAAAGTGATGTCTTTAAAGCCCCTATGTGTTGATGTAATTATGGCATGTTTCATGATGTGTCATCCTTTTCATATTCCATCACCAGGATCCACCTGATGGCTGGTAGGATTCCTGTGGGCTCACACAGAGCGGCCATTGCCAAGGAGATGGAGGCCATCTTTGTGCAGAACCTAAACTATGCTGCTGACATCCTCTCAAAGGTGGGTGATGTTTTCTGACCTACATGCCACTCCAACCAAGTCAGCAGCACACGTGTAGTTTCACATGTAGTGAAACTGGTTTGTTGCAGCAACAAGCAGAGATATACTGAGATACTGCAAAGAAATAGTAAGATTCAAGATTTTATTTATTTTCATTTCATTTTTTTGTGTATTTGTATACACCATAAACAAAATGCTGTTCCTTCCAGCCCACAGCAGTACAACAACAAAAGAAAGGATAAAGATATACTGTATATCTAAAAATGTCCTTTAAAAAATTATAAAAACAAAAAAAGTCCAAAAAAAAAACCCAAAAGAATGAGCAGTTAGCAGCACAGTGTATTAAAGTGCATTTTGAGGGAAAAGTATATTTCAGTTCAATGTAGACAACTTTTGCATGTCAACGAGTGACCAGCATTGATGGGGGAGTTATATAATACATTTTGCGGTCCAGAGAACATCAGGCAACATGATTGTTGGAACTGCCAGTTTGTATGGGTTAGCAGTTAGCCTAGCTTGCACTCCTCTGCGCTTGCCCTGCTTCCATGTCCTGTCGCACCACTTTTGATGTTTCCTCTCCAGCGCAGCTCCAGGCAAGGCCGTGGTCGCCTTTGGGTCCACTGGCGTGTAGCAGACCAAGCTCGCTCAGCTGATTGAGCTCTCTCAGCCAGTAGCAAAAGTCTTTATTACGAATGTCCAAAAGAAACTGATGATAATAGACATACTCCCTTGCACTCCACATGATGACACAGACGTAGGCGTAGACATTTCATGTCGTATTGGTTGGTTTGTAGTCGTGGGTCGTAGCAGCAGTCACATTGTAAGAATTTAGTCCCAAATTTGTGGCACTGACAGAATTTTGCTACACACTGTCTTTGGTCACCAAAACAAATCACAGTAGATCTCTAGGAGCACTGCTTTGGGCTGATGACAGAACATTTCACCACGTTTCTATCACGATTGTCAACTTTGGTCTCAGACAGCTCGGTATCAACAGGATGTGATTAGTTACCTTAGCATAAAGACTGGACAGAGCCAGGCTACCAACACTTCTAAAGTTCACTGATTAACACGTTTTATCTTGTTTGTTCAATATTTACATGAACTGAAATGTAAAAATGACAAGTTGTGGTTTCAGAAGAAGTTACTTTTTTGAAAGCAAATAACCAAATTTCCTGAAATGTTGAACTATTCCTTTAAGGATAAACACTGGGATTGTTAAGACATCTTTTTTAAAGATACAATGTAATATAATAGTCTTTTATGGTTGCATTTGTCTGCAGTGTAGTGTTACATGTTACATGTAATGTACAGTTGCCTGTATGTATGTGTCTCAGATTACATCAGTTTAACCCTGATGTGTCAAAGTAATCCAGCACCAATTCTGTTCAAAAAGTCTTCTTAATGTCATTGTTATCTCTTTTATTTTGAGTGTTGTCACTGTTCCTCACAGGAAGGAATCACTGGTTTGATTGAACCAATCAACACAAGGATCACAGATCCCAGGTATTTTCTGGACTCTCCTCATCAGGGTAAGACACAGAGTCCCGCTGAGCCGAGGCTTCACTACTGACACTGAACAGCACTTGTCTTCTTTATAACTATTTAAACACTAATCTTTTATGATCTGTTATTGATGTGGCAGTGGTTTACTGCAGTTGCAGCCAGTGTTTGATAAAGATGGTAAACACACAGTTACCTTTCACCTACACAGTTTGAGGCATCAAATGTCGTTGAGGAGTCCAGATTTGTTTGGACTGAGCCTCACTCACTGCTGTTTAGACAGTTTGGATTTCACTCGTCAGTTTTAGACTTTGGACTTTTCTTCATGACTTTATTTTTGGGAAATAAGGTCAATCTGCTGATTGAATCTGTATCTGATATTGCAGGGATGTGACACCCTGCTCTATTGTAGTACCAACCTGTGATTTATGATGTTAAGACTAGGGCTGCAACTAACAATTATCTTCATTATTGATTAATCTGATGATTTATTTTTTTGACCTATAAAACATAAGAAAAGAGTGAAAAATGCTCATCACAATATCCTAGAGCACAAGGTGACGTCATTAAATGTGTTGCTTTGTCCAGCAAACTGTCCAAAACCCCAAAATATCCAATTCACTATATTACTAGTATAATGTAAGAGAAAGAAATGTAGCAAAGTCTCACATTGTAAGAACCTGGGACCATCTATTTTTAAGTTGAAAATGACCCAAATTAGGAATCTATAATCATCTATGCTGAATTTTTTTTGATCGATTAATCAACTAATCGTTGTATCTATAGTTACCTCTGGAAAGAAACCTCTGGTCACATGGCATGAAGTCATGTGAGGGAGTGTTTTATCTAGAGAGCAGTCTGTGTGTTGTGTGAGTTATTTCTCAGTTGTGTTTTGTCATGTGTAGCGGCTGCCATACTGGAGAAGGTTGGAAAGCCTAACATCAAACTGCAGATGGTGGGTGCTTTGGAAAGTTTGTCTTTACTTGAAAATTGAAGAACAGAGCAACATGATGCGTTAACAGACGTGTGAACTGTTTCAGGACGTCTTTCACTGGCAAATAATGGATGGAAACCTGACACAAAACATCCACAAGTATTTCCCACTGATTGGTAAGTAAGACCAAAGATAAGATTCTCCATTTATAGTTACTGTAACATGGTCAGTTTGAAATGGATGGACTGACAAAACCTGCTCAATAGAAACACCTCACTGACTCTCAGTAGAGGGCTGTGTTTGTACTGGGCAGCTAACACTTTCAAACATCCCACAACACTGAGTGGAATATCCTGATACTCTGTGAGAGAAGGAAAATCTGGAAATTCTATGAATGAGTCACTTCATGGAAACAGACAAATGTATTTTCAGACTTTTTTCACCAAAGCAAGAGTGAATACAGACTGGAAAATTACGTCAAAGTCATTAGTCTCATGCTGTTCCACAGCTTGTCAGAAGCAGAAATGTGTGTGCAGATTTCACAGAGGAACAATGCAAACCAAGGATAAGACCAAGTCTTGTGTTTTGTTCCTATTTCGTTTCTAGCAGTGATGAGTGTATTTTTGCTTTTTGCCTTTCATGCTTCAAAAATGTCAGAAAAAAATGGCCTGTGTCAAGAAGCATGTTCAATGTAGTCTGGCTTTGTTTGGGTTACCTGCTTCACTGAGCCTAACATTGGTGATCCAGGATAACCGGTATCACAAAGCTGGTTATCAACCAGCTCAGTCAACTCTGGGTTTTCCAGCTACAAGCACGTTCATGTGAAAGAGGTGGGGTTGTTAATTATGAGCAACATCATCAGAACCATAAATGAAATACTTCATATAATATAAAACGTTGATACTAATTACTGTACCTACAGAAAAATTCTGTTTTAGTGACAGCAAAAGTCATATTCAACAAAGTGAAATGTGAACAATATAATCTTACAACAGAATAAGATGATGTAGAAACACTAGTCATTATTTCCAAATAGTAAAAGTAGGCTAAGGCTTAAAATACATGTAGAAATTATTATATATGACTTTATTAGAGTATTTTTTTGTTTTTAGTTGGATGATTAACAAACCATTCTGAATATGTGTAATAAAAAAAAACTAAAAAAAACTTAAGTAATGTCAGACTGTTTCTGCTACAGAAGCAAAGAGAGGAAAAGGTCTATCTGACCCAAATGTTGCATTTATAATCATGGGAGCCAATTAACAGTGTGTGGATTATTTTTCTAATAAAAGACAATCTTTGGTTTTTATTTCCAATTATTATCACACAGGTGTCTCATGTTATTCTGAGCTGCAGTGATGGAATCAGAGTGTAAAATCATCCACACTGTCATCTAAAATCATCATTATATGTTTAGTGTCGTAAATAGGGATGTCAACGGTTAGCTGTTAATCGGTTAACCGTTAACCGGTTATGCATGTTGGTCTATAATTTGCATACTAGGGTTGGGTACTGAAGTCATCATGTTATACATGTTAGATCAATCGGTCCTAAATTTCGGTACCTTGTGGGACTGAGAGTGAGCACAGTCCCGAAGTAAGTTTTAAAAACAGACATTTACCAACTGAAGTGTCTCACACAGAGGTTGCGACACTGACAGGAGCACCAGCCCGCAGATACAAAGAGACGTGACGGATCCATTACTTGAGACTGATATGCTGCCAGTCAGTGTGGTAGAGAGCGAGGGATTGAAAAAGCTAGTTCGGTACCTCAAGCCCAAGTACATTATGCCATCGAGAGCTACTGTGACTAAACCCATTGAAAACACTTTGAGGTGAAGGATGAGCTAAAACTCAAGCTAACCAGGGCAGACAAACTAGCTCTGCCCACCTACTGCTGGACAGCTCTCATAAACAAAAGCTACATCAAAACTTTTCTTAAAAATTAACTGGTTAGTTACAGGTTAATGGGTGTCGCTCTGTCAAAAGTAAAATGAACCAAAACTGACATCCCTAGTCGTAAACTATCCCTCTGTTTGTTAGAAGCTCTGTTTTAAAAAAAAAAAAAAATGGAAATGGAAGCCTGGAACATTAAAATAATTCTACTGACACATAACAATAATATATAGTAGGCTATATTGCTCTTTATTGCTTGTCACATTATTGTAAACTTAGAACTTTTGTCCATGTCAGGATCCTGTAGGAATGATGACTCTTTTTCCAGTGATATGATTGGTCAGTGGTTGGGATGTTGGCAGGTTTTGATCTGATCCTCTGAAGTTAACCTGCTTTGGAGCAGGTTAGCTGTTCAGCATAGGTTACCATGGTGATTTACCCCTGTTAAAAGTGTAACCAGCTTTGTGATACTGGAAAACCTGAGTTAAGCCCAAAGAGAGCTGGCTAACCCACTAATCTTGCTTCGTGGCACAGGCCCCTGGTTTCTATAATCAGGGTAGAGCAACCTGATTTCCTCAGGTAGATTTCTCCTGCAGAACACTGATTCCCCTGTCATGTATACATGTAACCAGGTTTGTAATCCTTTTACAAGTACACATGTGCAGGACAGAAGACTGCAGGCAGAGACAGTAACAGCAGAACGGTTGAATGAAAGAAGAGATCATTGCACAGAGCGATGCATCCTTGTATTTAAAATTATTCCATCCAAAGTCTGACTAAAACTGGCACTAACACAAATTGTCTATACAAGTCTAAATAAGTTAGTTTCCACTGCTGAACATTTCAGTATTTGTTAAATTCAGACTCTTCTGTGTTGTGAGGAAGAACTTGGCTCTGTCTGTCTGTCTGTCTGTCTGTCTACAGTAACCAGGTTACTACAGTGGATGAAAACACCTTCTTCAATTACTGACATAACCTTGTTTCTCTGAGTGGTCAAGTTGCTTAATTTAGTTTTTCCTTTAAAAAAAAATCTAGTTTGCAAGAAGCAATATAAGCAACCTGCTTGGTTTCATGTGAATGTCTCACACATAAATTGGGACTGAACTACATACTACATACTACTACATACATTTAGTTAGGGAAGTCATCCAGGATTTGGTGGAACCAGATTATGCATCTCTGGTCAGGGATGAATGTGCGGAGGGTGTCGACTGAACAGCATGCTCAGTCAAGGCTCCTAATAAAAATGGAAAAATATTGTGGTCTCTCTCAGGTCATGTTCAAATCGCTCAGGTTCCAGGCAGGAATGAGCCTGACAGTGCAGGAGAGATCAACTACAGCTACCTGTTCAACACTCTGGAGAAGCTCAGCTACCAGGGACACATTGGTTGTGAATACAAGCCACTAGGTGAGTGGTCTTTTTATTTACATTAATTAGAAAAAATACATGTTAACAATCCTCCCTGTCTGCTTTAGGAGCCACAAATGAGGGTCTGGGCTGGCTTAAAAATTACTGGACATACAGGAAGTGAAGATCAGTCTACACCTCTGTGAGAGCACGTTTTTTTCTCTTTCCTTGGACTTGGACAGATTCCAGTGGCCTTAAATTTTCTTCCAAAGTTACATAAGCAGATGTATTTGTCAAAATTGTTTGACTTGTGTACAAGTTTGAAAACTGAGCTTTTTTCATGTATTTTTAAGCTATTAAAATGGGACTGAACTAAATACATGTACTAAAAATAAAAAATACATATTTTATGCTTTATGTAGTTGGTATGAAAAAAAAAATATATATATATATATACATTTTAACTATAAAGAGCAGAATATCAGGTGCACCTTAAGTGCAGTCAACATTTTAATTACCAGAGTTGAATCAACAAGAAAGTCTTATCAAGAGTCTTACATAGGATTTCTTGCAGGGCCGTTGGATTGGATTAGATTACAGTACAGGTGTTTGTGTTATTGTGTCCTTCCCTTCCAGTTATTGTCAACCTGGGCTCATTCTCAAAACGTAGTTTTGCTAATCCAGGCTAATGTGATGTTAGCCAGCTGAAACCACCCTGTTAATTGTCATCCAGCTAACTTGGTTCTTTGAACAAAGTCAAGGGATTGATTTGTTAATCTAAGATGAAGTAGTATAAAGAACATTACTCTGGTTTGAAAGTTTTTTGAGAGTTAAAACTATGATCAACACTCAATATAATCAGCTGGCATGGCACTGTGACTACAGACAGCACATAATTTATACCAAGGGAACTATCTTACTTAACAAATGCTTATATTAATATTTATAAAAGAAAACCTGCTCAAATCCCTCAAAGCAAATTCAAAACACTCTTAAAGATTAAATAGCATATAGGCAATTTTTTTTTCAGAGGTCAAGAGTTCAGTGATATTACATTTTATATAATCTATGAAACTGACTCAAACTTGTTCCAAGTGTTCACATCATAGATATAAATTATATATATGATGCAACTACATCTAATACATTTAACTGTAGTTAAATGTATTAGATTAGATTGTATTAGGTAATGTCCTAAATGTACTGATTTTATTTTACTACGTAGCCTATTTTATCATGTATAAATTAAACTTTTTACTGTGAAAATTAAATTGTGATAATTAAAAGATCTTGATTTCTCCATACTGTTCATGTTCTAAAAAATGTCTAAAATCATGTATCAATAATATTAGTCTATTGGTCCCTGTAAGCAAAGCAGTCATTTGTATCTGTATCTGAAAATGAGTTTATGTTTGTGTTCACGTTAAAGTCTTCAGATAACAGAATTCTTCTTTGTGTTAATGTAGAAAATGATTGTCAGATTGTCTTTCATCCTACTGGTTTATTTAGCATTTCACATACTGTAAAGTGTCCCATATATACATAATATACATTATACAGTTTGAGACAGTGCAGTGTTTATATTACAGTGTCAAAATGCTAAGGACTAACTTCTTACACTTCACATTTTGCATTGTGAATATCCAGTGTTTCACATTCAGGCTGAATTCTCAGAGCATCCACAAAGAAGCTCCACATCGATGTTTTTGGTTTCCTTCCAGTGAAAATGTGTAGAAATCTAAGGCTGAGAGTGTCATTAATGAAGGTATTTCAGTGGATATCAAGCCTTCATGTTTGTTTCTAACAGTGACCTACACTCCTGTATCCGGCTGGCTTTTATGCCCTCATATAAAATGAGCTATGATTACCAGCCACACTGTCTCAGAACACAACACAAGCCAAACTCATCATCCTCAACATGCTTTAGAAACACTCATCACTGATGACATGTGGCAAGCCATTATGCAAATCATCAAAGTTAATATGACCCATTTTCTTGCTTATGAAAGGCATTTTGTTACATTTTCCCAAACTGACTTAGGCACTTTATATGCATAACATCAGGAGTGTGTGTTTCCAAAGATCTTTGCAGAGTCGATGAAACAACACATACAGTATCATTACACAGACTTGACTTAAATTAAAAAAAAAAGGAAAAACAAACCAAGAAAGGCACTTGAGGGCACCAGATATGGCAGTGGGGTTCAAGTGGGTAGCAGGTTTGACACTGACAATCTAACATAAAAGCCTTCCCACTCTGCAGACTGACATCTCAGCTGTCACACTCATAAAAACACTGATGTGGTAAGAATAGTGAGCAAAAGTCTTTCAGAAGGCACAAGATCCAAGATAACTCAGACCTATTTATCAAGCTATGGAGTATGAAACTTGTGCAATTATATTCTGTAAAAGCCTGAAGTGTTAGTTGTTGTGTTGCATTTCAACATGGAGAATCAGAATCAGTCAGTCAGACTTGCTGATGGTTTCTCCACTGGGTTCAAACCTAAATGTTTCCTTGTCCATCAGGTCATCAGATATGTGTCAGAGTACTCCAGGATGTTGATCCATCAGCTGGGGAGCATTATGCTCATGATAAGACATCAGAGAGCTGAACAAATCTCATTCAATCTGATTCTTTTCTCATTCACGCATGTGTCAGCGTCTGTGTTTGCCCGCCAGAAGCTCTGTCTTTTTAGATCTTGGTTGTTTTTAACTATATCTTTTAACCGGAAAAAGGATTTTAGTCATTGGACGTGGTTTTTAAGTTGTTTTCGAGAATTGTTCATAGCGGTGACAACGCTCTGGTCGTCCTCTGTCTGCCAAACAGTGCCAGAGAAACACAGATTTTTAACGTGAAACTGTTTTTTTCAGTGTTTTTAATGGTTTTAATTAGAGATGCACCGACTGCAATTTTCTTGGTTGATTCCGATTTCTGATTTTTTTTAAAAGTCTGACCTGCCAAATTCCGATTTTTGCCGATTGTGATTTTCTTTCTTTATAAGAATTTAATTTTAACATTTTCTTTGTCTTTATTTACTTTCTTTCTAAGAACTATAATTGACAGTATACACAAACATTTTTGTAACTATTCTTTAATGGAATATTGAAATTCAATTATATGTTCATTAACTATTTAAATAACTTACATTTTTCGTCTTGAAATCAGGCATGTCGGGGTGATGGCTTTTTAAGTGTCTGATTAAGTTAGTTGTTCCAGATGTTTCCAATGATGTTCCTACACAGCTTATTTGGGACTTGAAGGTATTACAAATTGCAAGCTTTGTCTTCTTCACTCACACTGAAGAACTTCCTCACCAATGATGTATGTGTGTGGCTGTACTGTGGCTGGTTGTGTGTGTGTGTGTGTGTGTGTGTGGGGGGGGGGGGGGGGCGCTACGCTGTCTGTGCCGCAGCTGCTGCTGTGTGTGGCTATGTGCAGAAAATATGACTGGAAAAAAATCGGCTATATCAGACTGATTGGGCGGTCACCGGTCGTGGCTGATCAGTTGAAAAACGGCTGATTTCGATCAGTGGCTGATCAATCGGTGGCTGATCAATTGGTGCATCTCTAGTTTTAACCACCAAGTCCAGTTGTCTTGGAGAGGAGGAGACCTCTGTGGATAATTTGGCTCCTGGTAAAAGAAAACCTCCTGAATGAGGAACACTGAAGGAATCTTGAACTGGGAGATGCTGATCACCATCTGTCTAAGAGAAACTGTACACTTGTGAGCAGTGTGGGAAGAAATTCAGCTGTCTGAGTACCTGTGGATATTACTCCCGATTCCTACTGCCTATGGACTTTGGATAATAGGGCTGCTGCAGTTTGATTAAGTTACACAACTTTTATAGAGACTATTGGGATTATTATGAGTAGTGCAGCCTACTTTCTAGTGGCTAGTCCGCTTGCTAGCATTAGCCTTTTTCCAAACATTTCAACAATAACATGGCTGTGTGCAAGAACTCTTATCAGGCTTACTGACTGGAGGGCATCCATCAGCTGGAGAACAAAATCTGGGAAAAAGTTGATTGATATCTTTCTGTCGGTTGCTTTGGACCAGTCCAAGCATATCTCATATATGCAGGTGTCCCTTGCTCTGTCCCCCTCCTCTCGGCTGTCGCAGGGAGGATGTGCGTGAAGCAGATGTGATTGTGTTGAGCATCACTACTGCTGTGGGAGCCATGGAACCGTGTGCTGTCATTCCATCGGCACCGGTCCCGGCCCAGCCAGGTGCCAAGTGGGCTCAAACGTGAGCCAGATACTATCTCTCAGATAGGAGATTTTTTTGTGTCACTTGGTCCCTACATGTCTGAAACTGCTGCTCTTTCCTGTGGTGTGCCTCAGGGTTCTGTCTTGGGTCCTATATTATTTGCTATGTATATATGCTTCCCTTAGGTCATATTATTAGCAAACATAAAGGTATCTCATATCGCCTGCTACGCTGATATTCAGCTGTATCTCTCTTTTAAGCCTGATGAGACTGACAAACTGACTGTTTTGTACAATTGTCTGACTGTCATTAAGGATTAGATGGCTAACAACTTTTTTACAGCTAAGCGCAGATATGACTGAGGTCCATTTCATTGCTTCAGACAGCATAGCTTCCAGGGTTGCTCAGTGTATTGGATCCCTCTCTTCACCTGTACAGTCTAATCTCTGTGTTATATTTGATCAGGCTATGTACTTTGATCAACATATCAAATCATTGACCCATACATGTTTCTTCCATCCAAGAAACATTACCTGGACTACTGCAATTCCCTCTTCACCTGCCTCAGCAAGTCGTCCCTGGACCGTCTACAAATGCTCCAGAACACTGCTGCGCGGCTGTTGACCAGGTCCAGCTGGACGACTCACATTACACCCATTTTATCATCTTTACATTGGCTTCCCATCAAGTTTAGGATTCATTTTAAGGTTCTTGTTTTCACATATAGAGCCCTGCATGGACAGACACCTGTGTACATCTCTGACCTGCTCCATGCTTATATCACCAGTAGGTCACTTAGGTCTTCTGACCAGGGCTTACTGATTGTCCCTCGCTTTTGACTGAAAACAAAAGGTGATCGTGCCTTTGAAGTTGTGGCTCCACACTGTGGAACACTCTTCCCATGGACATATGATCTGCGGTCTCTGTTCACGCCTTTAAAAAACAGCTGAAGACTCATTTATTCAAACTGGCCTTTGTCTCGCCTCATACTGTCTAGTGTTTGTAATTTTGTGTGTTTTTAGGGTTTGTTGTTGCTTATGTTTAACTGTTTGTTTCTTTTTAATATTTTTATGGTCTTTTTTTTAACTTTTTTTTTTCTTGTGAAGCACTTTGTGACCTTGCTTTGTGAAAGGTGCTATATTAAATAAACTAAATTTAAGTAATTAAATATTACTTACCATCTTGTAACACACTATCCAGTTCTCTTTAATATATCCATGCTTTACGCCTACTCATGTCTTTCCATTGACTTTGAATGTAATTGTGCCACATCTAAAATGTTCTGTCTGGACACGTGTGTTATGTTGCTAAAGACACTAACATTAGTGAACTTCACTAAAGGGATTTTTACACATTTCTGCATGCTATATAAAAACTGCACTATTTCAAGACAAAAATATCAGACCTCTGTAAGGCTGAAGTAAACCCACCAATGAAAGTGAACCTGTTAAAAGCTATTTAACAGATGCAAGATCTCTACACCATCTTAAAAAAACTGGGGGCATCAGCAATGGTGATATATAAACCTTTCATTTAATTTTTTTTTTATTTTGAAACTGCATTGTGCAACATTTCCTTTGAGACTGGTCAGTCACATCAAGTTGGTGTTTTCAAGTTTGGTATTTTTTTTTTTTTTTTTTTTAAATGGACAGATCTGTCTCAGGTCTTTCCAGGTCAGGTACAAATGATGAAGAATCATACCTTGTGTGTCCTGGGTGCTAACAGGGAATTGCATAAATAATATCACTGTCCACTATGATGCTGTTCTCGATGGCGCTCTCAGTCAGTGGTCAGTGGTGTAGCTGCAGGGAAGCTTAATGACAGCATACTGGCAAACATCTTTTCTCAAATCGCTCATAATCACATGGACATGAACGGGAGGTCAGTCCAGCACTGGTGACAGTGCTCAGCTCTACAACAGTCCTGTCCAGAGGTTGTAGCAGGCTGTGTTGATGACAGACTCCAGGTGATGGTACATGGACACCAGCTGGGGAGGGGGGCTGCTGCTGGCCTGGGGCTGTGACGGCAGCGGCTCCCGAAACACAACCTTTAGACTCTGGAATAAAATGTAAAGAAACTGTTGCTGAGATGTCTGCACAACAATAATGATATAATAATACATGTATCATGTCAGTTTAATAACTCACTGTTTTTCCAGCTTGGGTGTCCAGAAAGACCAAAACGAAGCAGTCTGTGAACTTCTGGTTCAAAACAGCCTGAAACAAGATGATGCAGTATTGGACAAGTGTAGCTGTGCACTATGTACTATGTTTTACATCAGCTGAAACACTGAATGCTTGCAAATTTGTGTTTTTACATTGAAAATGTTGAATGTTAAAATACTGACACTAAATATGGACCAAAAAGTGGCAAAATGGGCAGAGCTGCTGCTGTGAATCACAATATTCACTAACTCAGAAATAAGTAAAAAATGAAAAAGAAAGTCTGATATATCTTATTCCTCTGTGCTGTAGAGACAGTTCTTTCTTTGTACATGGCTCAGTGAATGCCACAAACAGAGTAGGGGGATCAGAAAGTATTGAGAGATGGATTAACTAACTGGTTTTGGTACAATATCATTTCGACAAATCATGTTCTAAAGGACTACACCAGTTGGTTTGCAAGTTAAACTACTTAAAAATGTACAATAATGTGACTGAAAAAAGAGCAGACTTGAAGTTCACTGTGATGGACTACACAACTCAAGTTTCAAGTGTGTTAATAGATTTTAGAAATGAATGGAAACCAATGGCTGCCTGAAGGAAAGTACATCCAGAGTTCTAAAACAAAACAGTGTAGTAATGTATTTTTTGAAGTAGTTTGGTATGTAGAGTGGCACAAAATACTACAGTACCCATGAGTCTCAGTGGTCGTTGTGATGAAGAGACTCCAGACAATGCTATTAAATCAGGGCTGTAGTGTATTCAGAAAACTGTTGACAATCCAGTGGGTGAATCCCAAACTGATATAGTAAACATTAACTGCACAGTTACACATATAAACATAACTTTTATTTGACTGAAACTAATCGCAAAGAAAGGAAAATGGATGACTGCAAGAAGTGAGAGGTCAAACTCTGGTCATCCGTTTGTCAGTCTGTAGAAATGAGGCAAATTCTTTTAATTTCCAGCTTTCTCATTTACAAATTGAATGAAGAGTCTAATAAACTGTAAAGAATCCCATAATAATCCCCTTCATGATAAAAAATAATCCCTCTGGAGCCCTTTTTTGACATTTAAACACTGAGCTCTCAGTTTTCAACAGACTATGTTCTTATGATTAAATAACTCTTCCCTCTCTTCTTGGTGCAGTCTCTACCCCCTGAAAACCAGAAAGCACCATTAACACATCACCTTTGTGAGTGTCGCCTCTGACCAGGCTGCACTAGCTCGTCCAGGGTTTCGTTTTAAAAGAGAATGGAAATAAAAACATCTTCTCACCAGATACTGGATGCCGTTGTCGTCGAAGTGTCTGCAGCTCTGAGGGAAGCGGTTCAACAGGACTTTGATCAGACTCTGGTACCAGGCTGGACTCATGGTCAGGAAACAGTCCTGCAACACATCACACTGCCATTACAACAACCTGTATTCTATTTATTAGAAACCAAGGCTGAAAACAACCTGCCTGTAGTTCAGTTACAGCTCAACAATATATAAATAGCACTTGTTTTGCAGCCCTTATTCACTTGCGTTTTATAGATGTTTGAACTGCGAGGTGAGGACTCGATTCACGTGTCTTGGACTTCAGTCAGACTTGAGTCATGAATCTAGTGACTTCAAACTCAACTTTATAAACTTGCAGCTCCACTTTGACTGTAACACCATTAACTTGTAACCTTACTTGGACTGACTTGATAACATCTCCAAGCCAAAAGATTAAAAGATACATTATTAAAATTTGAGCAGCGAGTGCAACTGATGTACTTTTAATCAATCCGGCAGCAGCTAATCACACGGCACGATCAGGAGGGAAAGATGTACTGTAACTGGCAGTGCAGACCAACAGAGAGACAGATGACGACTTGTTTAGGACTTGAAAAAGTTTAGGACTTGGTCTTGACTTGTTCAAGACTTGAGACTTACTGACTTGCAAAACAATGAATGTGTTCCACCTCTGAAGCAAAGTACAGTAGGTCAAAGTTGAATCAGGAGGTGGGTTGCAAACTGTTATGGGTGTTGGGTCATAATTTTACCCTTCTTGCCCTGTCTGACTTTTTTGTAGAGATGTTGTTGTGTTCCCAGATCCCAGCAATAAACTTGGTGACTACAATGTTTTTATAACCAACAGGAATGATGACCAGAACTACAAAAATAAGACCCATGTTGTAATCAGAACCAAGATTACTCTTTAAATATTCTCCAACACTTGACCAGGCCTTGAAAGGTACACCCAAAGGTTAATTTTGGAAGGTGGGGTAAAGTGGAAGACTTACCAGTTGTGGGTCAATCTCCCCCACTGAGCGGCTCTGCACAGCCTCCAGCAGCTCCTCCAGCTCGCTGAAGGACAGCTTGGTGAGCTTCAGCTTGTCCAGGGCCAGGTGCTCTCCGTGGAACAGCCTCCTCCACAGGTTATCCCTGCGGCAGTGACCCATGGCCTGCTCCACGCTCACCTGGATCTGTCTGCGGGCGGTCGCTACCTCATTGTTGAGCAGAGGGAACAGAGGGGAGGGGTAGAGCAGCCCCTGAGCCTCTACTCCACCCCCCGCCATCCCCACCAGAGGGTAAAACTCATTGCCGTCGCTCGGGGCCGAGGCAGCTGCAGCTTCAGATGATGTTTCCTCCCAGAGGTCCTGCTCAGTGCCACGCAACCCGCAGGCCTCCGCTCGATCTGGGGGGAGACGGCCACCGAGCTCAGCAGGGTCACGGTGGATCTGAGGAAGCTTCTTGAAACGTCGCATGTCTGCAGTGAGGCGGGGGAAGAGCTCTCTCTGACTGGTCATGATCACATAGAAGCGTAACCTACACACACAGGTATATGAGGGTTTAGAAGAACATTCATTTCAATTGCAGGATTAGAGCCCAACCGACTCATGGGCCGGCCTTGTAAAGACAGATACAGAAGAAGGATAAATGAATACATAAAAATTAATTAGTTATGACTGGCTGTTCTAACTATCAAGCATTCATTTAAAACAAGACTATGTCACTGTGGCTCAACTGGTAATTATAGAACAATGGAACTTAATTTCCCTCCATTTTTCTTGACAGTGTTTCAAAGTTGCTTTAAAGACATCATTAGTTGGCATGATTGAGACCACAAGCAGGAACCAACAAGGTCCTCACTTGGTTGGTGTGTTCATTTCTTGTTTTACTTTTGTGATAAAACACTGAAATGTAGTGTAACAGAGGCAGAAGTAGAGGCAGCAGACTGACGTCACTTAGATAGCAATGTCTGTTAAGTTTGCTAACATTAGCCACCATAAGCTAATGGTCACACTAGACCAAGTAAGTCTGTTACAGCAAAGGCCCTGAGTGTACTGAACTGAGCAAAGATGTGTTTAATTTCTTATGAATTAAAATTTTCATTATTGTTGATTACATCCTGACTAATATTGGGTTTTTGAAGTCAATACTGATTGTTTCGACAATATTTAAGAGTCTTAAAAAATGCGATGGCAATACATTGGCTGATATTGATCTTGTATATTCATGTATAATATAAACATTTTTGATGAAGGTTCCTTTATTAGTTTTTTAAAGAAATGTGAACATGAGTACATTTGTGGTATATTTTGGAGTATAAAAATAAACATGGACAAACAAAAACTTACATAAAACATATCTTTGGTATTTCTGTATCAGTTTCTTGTTACTTATTGGCTGAGAAATATGCTGATTTCTATACAGTATGTGTGTGATAAGACCATTATATCAGCAAATTTTTTATATATTATTATATCTCAACTAAGTAAATTAAATTTCTTTCTTTTTAAAAGTTTTTATAGGCTTATATAGTCTTATATTCTTGTACTTATGTTGTTGCTTATTGCTATACTTATTTTTGTTTGTTTGTTTTCAACTGTAAAATGTCCCGCTCAGCACATATCGGTGTCAATATTCTTTGATAATAAAAAAGAACAGGAAAAATATTGTCCAAAGAATATTGTACAATAGATTTTTTATCTGTCAAAAAACATTGCCCTCTAAAATCAGGTATTAACAAGGCTCTACTTAGGATGAAGCATCATCCACAGCAGAGTGAATATCAACAACAAACCCAGTGCTGCTATTAACAATTATTTTCACTGTCAAGTCAGTATTTACTTAAATTAATTGATCATTCAGTCAATAAAGTTTCAGAAAAAAACTACCCACAGTGATGTATTGAAATTGCTTGTTTTGTCTGAGAAAAGCAGCAAATAATTACAAGTGAGAAGCTGGAACCAGCAAATGTTTAACATTTTGCTTATTTTGTGTCTTCATTTTCTGTCAATTAACAAATGCATAAATCAAAATTTTTTTCAGCTTGTTATTGTTGTTGTTGTGCTTCTCTGTGTGTCTCTCTCTCCTCTCCCCCTCCTTCTGTCTCTGTAAACCCAACCGGTCAAGGCAGATGGCTGCCCACCTAGAGCCCGGTTCTGCTTGAGGTTTCTTCCCGTTAAAGCTGAGTTTTTACTCGCTGCTGTCGCCAAGTGTTTGCTCATGGGGGGAATTGTTGGGTCTCTGTAAATTAATGAGTATAGTCTAGATCTGCTCTATGTGTAAAGTGCCCTGAGATAACTTTTGTTGTAATTTGGTGCTATATAAATAAAACTGACTTGTGGTGAGAGCCATGGCATAACAGTAGTGCTGCGCTCTGCTCTCACCAATGAGTCTATTATTATTTTACACTTTATGCCATTTTTAATCTATTCCTGCATATCTCCTTACCTCAGCAAATGCCTCTCCCCGTCTGACTGCTCCTCAAATGGAGCGGCATTATGACACACCACCAGGGACACATCAAAGTCATCATGGTGGTGCAGGCCCTCCAGATCCTTGTAAGAGCCCGAACTAAAGCAAGGCAGAAAATAAGACAGGAAAAGTTCAAATAAAGTAGTTGATGCAAAAAGAATTCTATTCTGTTCTTCAGAGGTATTTTTACCTGTTCCACAGAGCCACAAGTGCGTACTCATGCAGGTCAGACGTCCCTTTCTTGTTGTCAGTGGTGACTGCGGCCTTAGACATGCGGAGGGGCTTCATGCCGTAAGTGCTGGCGTGGTCAGTGATATAATTGTAGAGCTGGTGAGCAGTTATCATCCCGGTAGAGATGGAGAAGCTCCCTGATGTACAAGGATCAGAGACTCTCAGAAAGATAATCACAACATATCCCAGTTCTTCCTGCCCACCCACAGAGCCTTAAAACCCTTCATGTGAAAAAAGAAATGTTCAAATACTGTATCTCTGTTATCTCTTCAATGACACCTAATGCAAAGAGGAAAACTAATCTTGCATTTAGGATTTAACTCATCTCTTTTCTGTGGCAATGAAGCAATTTGAAATATTTTCTCTAAAGATTTTTTAATGAAATTCTCTTTTTGCTAACAGTGAGCAGTAGAGAGAGGAAGACCAGCTGGAGGAGATGCTTGATGTGCAGCACAGGTTGATAGCTCTTATTCCCGAACTTAAAGCAATTACATGTATAAGTGGTATTAGTCCACCACCAGCCACCAACATGGCCAGAGAATTTAAAGATAACAGGAATAATCACCTGCAACACAAATAATGTGATATAGTCACAAATGCCCATGAGGACCAGCTTATGTTTGAATACCACAGTGTTGCACAGAAGCTGTGTCAGTACAAATAAGCTCAAAAAGCCACTGGCAGCCCACTTGCCTAAACACAATCTTTCCATATGGAAATACATTGGCATAGAGCATGTCCATGTGCCTGGAATATACTCGTTCTAATTCATTATAAACTGCCTCTTTGTTCCTCACACAGCTTAGCATTTTACTTTATCATTTATTTTGAATTGCGTGCATAGTAGCAGCACTTTTAATGTATTCAATTGTCTTACTGTGTTTTTACTGTGTTTGTTTCATGTATTTGTGTTTTTATGCTGCTTTGCTTATAAAAGAATTTCTTCTTGTGGAATAAAAAAACTGAACTGAACTAGAAGACGGGATGACAACAATAATAGAGAGGCTTTTTTACATCTATACTCTTGACACATTATACCAAAAAGGTCTCAATTTAGAATGTGAAACCTTTTTGGTTAACTATTATTAAAAAAAAACAAACAACTTTTCTAAAAATATATTTTTTAAATTTCTATTGTTATGCCTCTGGGCTGGCGACAGCTGTGGCCAGAGGCATTATGTTTTCTGGTTGTCCATCCATCCATCCTATTCTCATGTGAACCTGGTATCTCAGGAACGCCTTGAGGGAATTTCTTCAAATTTGGCACAAACGTCCACTTGGACTCAAGGAAAAATTGATTAGATTTTGGTGGTCAAAGGTCAAAGGTCAAGGTCACTGTGACCTCACGCTCATCCCATTCTCTTGTGAACGTGATATCTCAGGAACGCCTGGAGGGAATTTCATTACATCTGCTTCACAATCAGCTTTATTGGCCAAGCATGTGAACACCAATCCAAGGAAAATACACTTAATACCTTTCATTAAATTCCTTCAAAGTCTTCACAACAAATATATGAGTCTGGACAGACACGGATGCAAACTGCAACTTGACTGGTTTGGTGGAGGCATACAACTGCAAGGTGGTTTTTCTAGTTTAATTATTATTTTCTTATTTATCCATTTTTGTATTTATTTATTAGTTCTTTTTCCCTTTCATTTATATATTTTATTGTATTTTTTGGGGAGTCCTGTCTCTGTTCTGTTGTATTCCAATTGTTGTCACCTGTTCTCAATGATCACTTCATTGTCTTCTCATGACACACATATGGTTGCCGGGGGTTGCAGCCAATGGCTTTCCAGATCGATCACTTGTTGTGGATAATGTGATGTCTGTGTCTGAATAAGATCTGATTAATCAAAATGTTGCATAGCAACAGTGAATAAATGAATAAATAAAACATAGCGGGAGCAGAGAACAGTGTGCAGGTTCTGCTTTTTGCCAGAGGCAGTAACAGTGTTGTTTGTGGTATAACCCAGCTTGGATGTGGAATAGCCATGAATGTCTTTTAAAGGTCAGTTAAAAAGCATTTTTGCACCAGATCTTGTATGGAGGAAGAACTCTGCTGCACTGACCTCTATGGGTTGAAAGGTCGAAGTCAAACCATGATCGCAGCTACAGGAGGTGTGTTCACGTGTGGACCCAGTAGTGATAAAGTGTTGAACTGTATATTGTGAGGTGCTATACTAGACAGGGTGGAGACAGAGTGTGTAGGATTGTTACTCTGGGTGTAGTTACTCTGTGGTTTATTACAAGTTGTATGTTATTTTCACAGCTCTGGTCATCATTGTCTATGTTATGATAAGATTGTGCTCACCAGGGTAACTGCTTATTTCCCCAAACTGTCCATCACAGTTTAGACACACTTCCTGCTTCAACTTTGATAGTTGTGTGCACTCTGGTAGGTTTTCCTGTGCAATGACATATTTTTACTGACATTTCAGCTGTACTCACTTTCAGTTTGACCTCCAAATAAAGTGGTTTAGGTAATATGGATAAACTGCTTCCAACCTTTGTCTGACTGCTTGTGTTTCTTGCACTGCTGGACCTACTATTAGCGATGCTACTGTGTTTTCAGATCTCAGCTATTACTTTTTCCAAGTACGTTGGCTGATGGCCAAAGCTATGACAATAAAACCCAGGTCATACCAAACCAAATCTTACTAAATCATGAACACAGCAACATAGTCGCAGGTTAAAAAATAATCCTGTTCAGCCCTATGTCCAGTATCCTAGATTTTGTTAGATTATGAAGGCAATTGCATATTTTGCACAGTTGATAAAGCCAAGGCAGCAGAGTATTTTCCTGTTTTTTTTTCAAGAGCACAAAGAGTGTGGTGGTTGCAAATTAATTTTTGACAAAGCTGCTGCACAGACAAGTATCCTCTTTGTGGTAACATGAAGGGAGCAGATTTGAAAATCTAAGATGAATGTATATCCTTGGTTACCTGACTCACTGCTGACTATATATCTTGCAAGAATAGCAGCCATGTTGAATGGACACATTTATTCAAAACATTAAGCAAAACAATAACTTAGATGTGCTTTCAATGTAAGTGATGGGGGCCAAAATCCACAGTGTGTCCACACAGTCATTTAGTGCAAAAACACATTTAAAAGTTTCTCTGAAGCTTATATGAGGCTTCAGCAGTCTGAGTTAGTCATATCAAGTGGATATCTGCCACATTTACAGTCTTTTTAGCATCAAATTCCCTCTTTGTGTTTCCTCAGACAGTGTTTCTCTGTTGAGCTATGAGTATAGTAACAAAAAGAGGGATTTGGCACTAAAAAGAAGCTTCATATTAGCTTTAGAACTTTTAAATACATTTTTGCACAGAAGGAGGACTGTGGATTTTGCCCCCCCCATCACTTACATTGCAAGTGCATTATGAAGGGATCTTCAAATGGTCAGTATGAACAGGAGGAATGATTACAGCAAGAAAAGCCTGTTTCAATGTTGATTTGGGCTCCTTACCATTGTTTTAAGACAGACACAAAATTGTGAACCTGTCCTTTAAGATGTAGTCGTTTGGATAATATAGTTTTCTCTTTCCAGAGCATACCTTTAGTGAATGTGCCCACTGCTGATGATTCTAGATGTCCAGAGAAACTAGAATTGCAGGGCGGCTTCTATAGAAGTGCTATTGATCTGATATAAAATATGAATTTACACCCCAGTCACCTTGAAAGACGTGGTTGCGGCCAAATTTGGGAATATCTGGATGATGGGAGATGAAGTCGTCCAGGAAATCAGTGAGCTGGTAGCCCTGACGCAGCGTCATGTGGCAGCCGACCAAGTACTGGTGAACCACTCGCAGGTGGAAGTCGTAGCTGAAGGAGTGAACGTGCATCAGGTCCCGCACCTTATCACATTCCTCAGTGAAGAGCATGGAGAGCTAAAACAGAGGGGTGGACACAGTCGTTAGCAGCACAGCATGACTAGTTGATAATCACAGTTTGTCCCCGAGGCAAAAGAAGCCACAACTAATATATATTTTCTCAGCTGCAGGGGGTGCTCTGACTCCAAACTCAAGTCTGATCATTTTCATTGCATGGACCACTCTGGAAAATCAATAGAATCTGGCAGACAAGGCTTTCCCTGAACAGTTATCTGTGTAATCATCCATTAATGAACCTGCTTTGCATTTGAAGAGGAACACCCTGCCGTCACAGCTGCTCCCTGCCTCACCTGCTTTTTGCTGTGCACCTTAAGGCCCTGCTGCTCTGTTACTGCCATTACTCCTTGGTGAGAGCCTTTTGTAAGCAACTTTGATATCAATCAGATTCATAATAGCATCTTATTTAATTAAATTCAAACATCAAAAGGGAGCTGACAAAAGCATTCATTACAAATGCAAATGGCTGCACTGCGAGGCTACAGCGCACAGTTAATTACAGTGCAGTTAAGAGTTTACAAGGAGAGCTAAATGCTACTCCTGCATTTACTTTCATCTGGACCATTTGCCTGGAACATATACAAATAGGCTTTATCAAATCAAAGAGGCAAGAAAAAAAGCTCTCTTTATCCAGAGGCAACTTTCATCTCTGTGTTAGTCTCTCACACCTTTTCCTGCCTCAACACTTGTCCAGACTGTTGTAACACTAGCAAAAGAGCAGGAGACTTTCATCACCATCCAATCCACAGAGATAAGAGAGAAGAAGAATATTCTTTTGGTACAGAGGAATGAAAAGATGAACATTAACTTTTCTTTCCCCACTGGTGTTCCTGCAGTCTGGCAGACAAATTAAGTGTGACCTCTTAGCCTGCTATCTATGGAGCCATAGATAGCAGGCTCTTTAGCTCAGAGGCACAACATTTCCTATGTGTGTCCTCTTGACTATCAAGCTTACATTTATTATTTCCTAACCTCTAATCCTAAACGGTTCATGTTCTAGCTAATTAAACACCCCGTGTAACTTTGACAAGAACAAATTGTTAGGTTGAGTTGCAGGGCTGCGGCTCGTCTCCTGTCAGCCTGGCTCGGTGGAACTTCAATTAATGACATTGGCTACGTAGATGGGAGAAGCTGTAATCATTGGGGTCATCCAGGAGGAAGAAAACACGCAAAGCAAGTTGATTGGAAAAAAGCACAAGATTAGTCATGATGGGAAAATTAAAAATAAAAAAAAAGTTTTACTTCGAGGTTGTACCCCTGCATACTCTTGTCCTGGAAAACAGAAATAATTAAACATGTGTTTTATAAACATACAAACACTATATCATTGTTATGTCTATGATGCGATATGTATATACAGTATATATAGTAATAGTGGTATTTAATAATAGTGTTTTAAAATCGGTCCTTTGACACACAGGTAGCTGGTGCAGTGATTTGAGGCTAGCAATAATGTGTTGCTTACTCTGGTGCTCTGGTGGCAGGGTTGTAAATGAGCTGCAGCTGATTGTTTTTGGACAGTCATGTGAAGGCACCACAACAGTAATCCAGCCTACAAAAAGTGTTGTGTGGACTACAGGTCAGCAACCGGACCTGAACCCGTCAGGTCCCGACAACGGGTCACATTCCTGATTTTTTTTTTTTTTTTTTTTTTTTTAGCTAAAGCTTCGGGCTCAGGTTTGATTAATTTGAAATGTAACTCAATAAGAAAGTGATCTCTCTCTTTCTCTGCCAATCCCCTACGTCAATGTGTGTCATGTGTTGCAAGTAGATATGCAATGTCCGCTGGGAAGCGGGACGAGAGACAGAGCATAGCCGCTGCGTTGCAGTAGCTTGGCGAGCAAGTGGTCAGTAATGGATGGAATAAAGCAAAAACTTCGAAAAGGGGAACTTCTAAATATCCCCAGTGATTTAGGGAAGGTTGCTGCATTGTGGAAACATTCTGAACTTGTTGTAACAACAGATAAAAACCAACCTTCCTTCACAACTCTTAAAGAGCCTTGCGATCATGCTTGTACAAAGTTCTTTTCTGCATTATAACCGGACTTTTAACAAGTTCAGCTGTGAAAGATGTTTTGAGTTTAGCAGCCATGCTAATCTGGCCGATATTGGGAAAAGTTCTTCTATTAACCAGTAAGACAGATCATTTATGATTTTGAGATGCTGCAGTGTTACATGCTGGTAGCTGACTGCAATGTGTGTATTGCCATTAAACCTACGGTTAATAATGGTTGAAGTTACAATGCTAGCTCATATACCCGCATGGGTCTGTTGCCCTTGTCAGATTAGTTATTTTTATGCGTTTGAAAGTCTTTCCAAACCAAGCATTTAACTTTGTCTTTGAAGAAGAAATAACGAAAATATAGGTAATATACAGGTTCGGGTCTCAAATTCAGCAGTACCAGGTGTGTTCATTTGGGCCAGGTCTGAAAGGTGTGGGTAGGGGCTGGGTTCTGGTCTCAGTTTAAGGCCCATGCAAAACTCTCGTGTGGACAAACCTTTTCTTAGTCATACATCCTTCAGTTTTCACCATATTTTAAAGGTGATAGGTCTTCATGTGTTAACTACCAGGATTTCTGACTAAGTGAAAGGGGTTCAAGGTGAGCACTAACTTTTAATCTTTCTTCTCTTTAGCACATCCAATCACTGATTGTCACTTGCTTCAGAGGTACATTCACTCAATGATACAGCTATGTAAAGTTTAGTACCTTCTGCACATATTATGGAATAGATATAGTTGTTTTGCCTACTTTAAGTTAGTGGGAGCATGTCGAGTTTGAACAGAAGAGGCCCGACAACTGAACCTTGTTGCATATGTGCAAGTTATATGCATATAACTTGCACATATGCAGTTATTAAAATAAATATGATTTGCACAGATTCAGAGTCAGAAAATCCAACTCAATGGTCCAGCAGAGCAACAGCAGTTTTCAGACCCGCATTTTTAAATGACTGACCATTTAAAACCAAAGATTTATGAAACTGACAGTGGAAAAAGCCCTGGCAGAAAGTTCTGGCTCCAGTCAATCCCCGAGCTATTAAAGATGCAAGAGGAAACATTGTGAGATTATCAGAGAAATGGCACGGGCACTTAGCGAATCACAAGCAGAGATACCAACGACACCCAAACCAGCAAGCGCGGAGACAGACAGCTTGTTGAAAGTCAAGGAGGAAAAAGAAATTACAGAGGAGCTTGAGTCAGGCCTGAACCTCAAAATACTCGACCTTTGCCCAAGTGAAACTAAATCCACCTACACCTGGTACTTGCTATTAACTGTAACAGCCAAGCTCTATGTTGTGGGGGCCGTAGCTCCCACAGGTTTGAATGCACACTTTATTAGAGACTGAAATCCATCCATCCCCGAAGAGACAAGAAGGACAGACATGTAGATTTAGAAAGGAAGAGACCAGGACTGATGGCAGCAAGCAGAGCGGCGGGGAGGGGTGAAGCCTGATTGTAGTGAGACACCCCTCCTTTGAGAATGGCTGGGACATACCGCACAGTCAGATACTGGGGTGGCATCTGGAAACGGCTTGCAACGAGGTTTGGTGAGGAGGCTGCCCTGATGGAGAGATGACATGAGGTGGGACTAGGCAGACACACAGACACACAGACAGATGGACAGGTAGAAGAATGGAAGACTGAGGGAATACTACAATAATAAATTGGAACATGGTTTCTAAAACCCTCTGCATACTAGACAAATCCCATGAGACACACAATAGAGCTGTGTGCTCAGAGGTCAGCATAGGAAAATAACATCTGTTGTGAGCAGTAGCTCACTACTCACAGATTATAAGATTTTAGCAAACATCACCAGATTTACAGTAGTTTATGTGCAAAACATACAAGGCCTGTATATATTTACATGTTTCTGCTACATTAACTTAGTGGTGGCGACAGGACAATCCCACTGTGCATAATGCTGTCTTATTTATCAGTATTTACCAGGAGACTGTCACAGCAGAGGCCTAATTGCTTTCTTTCCTGCACCATTAATTTGCTGCAGTAAGCTAAAGATAAAGCCATTGTTGATACTAACATTACACATCCTGCATGTGAAGGCAGAGGAGGGCCTTTAAGTGTGAAACAACCACAAAAATGTTGATGATGCTAGTGAATTTAGCTAAAGCTTGACTTATTGCTCAGTCATGGTCATTTTTCCACACTTGTTTTTCAGTTCTAAACATTGCATGGATGAAACAGATCACCATTGCTTCTCTGACAAAGCATGATGAAGGAAAGCAGGTCCAGAAAACAACAAGGACTGACAGCAATGAAACTGTTACTGAGGTAAATGTGTGGTTATAAGGATGTCAGTTTTGAGGTAGAAAGAAGAAAAATTTGGATCCACACACATGTAAATAGTTAAATGCAGGACAGAAGTGTTTTACAATTTGGGCAAACCTTTAAACATGTGAGGTAATGTAATGAAGATGAGCAGTGTCTCCTCTTTCATGTACCTGTATACAGATCACAGCTGCTCAACACTGTGTGCACAGTATCTGTTCAAAAGACTACCTTGTATTTGTGACGTCCCTCTCTCTCTGCCTTCTGCTCATATGATTGGTTTGGCTTCCTGGCTCAGGAACCAATAGGCAGAGTTGGAGAGTACATCGGGAAACTACATATACCTGAGTAGTTTAGCCTCAGCTTCATTGTTAACCTCTTTCGCTTCTCCCAGGCCTCCACCAACCAGTTTAGTTCAGGTTTTGTTTGCATGTATCACATACATTACTGACCTAGCTAACTCACATAGTTATTGGGTATCTGTTAGGATTATTTTGCTTCTTCTTGTGCCCTTAAAGTATCTGGATCTCAGAAACCATAACAACTACAGTTCCTAAACTTGGCAGATAGGTTGGAAATCTCACCCACTGCTCAGACAAAAAAAAAAAAAAAATTATAGACACATTCACACACACACACAATGTTTTCCTGGATTCTGTGGGTCCAGACAAATTTATCCATATAAGCCATGCCCATGTGTGCCTTGACAGATTTTCCACCATTTTGAATTATGTCCAAATCTGTTTTTTTCGCTACTCCTCCTACAAATTTTGAGCAATCAGCATCAAATTTGGCACAAAGCATATCTGGACCAATCTGGAAAAAGGTTTTTGATGTTATGAAATTATAAATTTTTAAACCTTTGTCTTTAAGTTTAATTTTCCATAAACACTCATAAATCAAAAGTGGCTAAGGCTGTTGTAACCAAACTTTGTGCACATGTTCTGATGGTAGGTCTGAGCTTCGCTGCGTAGTCCTGGGATATTCTGCCACTAGGGGGTGCCACAAATGCGAAAAGTTTATATCTCATAATTAGCTACGCCAACTTGATTGAATTTTTTTTTTTTTTTTCACATGTTCTACGGTCATGTTCAATTCATTATATAAAGTTTGGTCATGATTGGTGAAAAGGGAAGTGGTTTATAAGCCTTATAAGCATTTTCATCAATATTGCAGTCAAAACTCATTTAAATTTCACCATACGTTCTACTGAGCTTACATTTTTTCAGCACATCCACTTGTGACAAAAGTTTGCCTCACTGCGACTTACAATCACTTCAGAAGTCTGTCACTCTGTATTTTTCAAAATATGCAAAATCAATTAACCTCTATATCTCAAGTCTTCATTCATATGCTACCAAAACTGACAGACATTCTTTGGATCCTAGATATCACGTTTCAAATGTTGTTCAGATGTGTCAAACAATGAGTCCGCAGTGACATTCTGAGTGTAATTAGTACTGTATGCACAACATTTTCTATTTCACCAAATGTTTGATCAAACTTCACCAAAGTATTTGACAATACACCTGAAACCAGCAGAAATGTGTGATTTTTTTCAGAATTTTATCATTTTGACTGTTGTGACATTTTATGTTTAAACAGACAAAAATACCTGTTTTGCACATGTGATGTCATTGCCTCAAGTTGTGAGAAGGTGTGGAAACCATAACTCCCCAGTGGAGCATGCAGTAAGTCACCTTCTCTGGGGATACAAAGTCCAGGATTTGAATCCCCAGGTGTCCAAGTCCTACTTGCCAACAATGTGGCAATTCACACATGTGGTATGTTTTTAAGTGCTTATTGAGGTCATATTAAGTTGATGGCTGCCTATTGTGACCACCTGAAAATTTATTCTTATTTTTCTCTGGTAAGAGTGTTTGTGCGTCAAAAACCGTATGACCTAGAAACATCAAAATTGGCAGGTGGGTTGCAAATTCTACCCACTATTCAGGCACAAATAATTACACTCACTGACCTCAAGGTGACACTGTAATAATCAAGTTTATGTTTTCGCAATGATCTCGAAATCTCTCAAGTCATCTGCATCTGGTCTTCTGGTCTAAAAATGTCAAATTTTATGATTTTTTCTCAATTTTCTCAAAATCCTACTTTCAACATCTCATCAGAAACCACTGGGCTAATCATCCCAAAATTTAGTCAGGATCATCTACAGACTTCACTGATCTTAAGTTGTTAAAGAAATCATGATACATCAATTTGTTTCAATTATACAAGCCAATCAATTTTTTTTACCAAAACAGCAACAAATGTCATGTGAAACACGTCATCATTGATCATAAGCTACATCAAATGTTTTTGAAAGCAGATTTATAAACCTCAACAGAGCATCAGCATATAGTGATGACCACAATGAATTATTTTTTTAAAAATCAAGAGTTTTGTCAATTAAATAAGAAACAAGCATCCAAATGTTCACAATCTGCTTGGACCCCGATCATTGCTGCTTGTGGCTCTATTTATTATATTATTTTATCTTGAGTTGACAATAAATGTCATTTTAGAAACTTTATTCATGTGCGATTCCCTTTTTTGTCACTGACTCTGAGCCAGTTCGTGATAAATGGGGGCTAATCCAAACTTTTTGGTACAATTAAAGCCTAGCCTCAGTATGACAAATGGGGGCTTGTTCTTTGGTAAACTTAACTCTTACACCACTGTTATACCACGTTTTAGCATTTGCCATTATCCTGTATCCAGTAGTTGCTCTGCTGTAAATGCTCTCTTCATCTACATCCATCAATTTTTGGGAGACTCTCCTGTTACCTTATGCATTCAGTGACAAGAACATAGAGGCCAAAACTGTCAATGGCCCCAATCACAAGTGGGCAGCTCTAAGTACATCTCTTCACACCTGGCATTAACATGTCTCCACGTGCATCTTGAGTGACCACTTGTGATTAGATCTCACTTCCCTGCTCTATATGCAAATAAACACGTACATCGTTTCCGTTTGCAATGACCAAATTGTCGTTGTTTTTTACCCAGGGGGAGGACCAGGGGTCTGTGTACCGTCTGTCCAAAGCTGTGTTCAACTTGTTTGATAACAGGATAAACAAATATACAATGCATTGTGTGCCCCCTCATGAAAATCAAATGCCTACCCTATATATATATACACACACACACACAATGGGAAAGTGGTCTCAGACTTTTGGACCCTACTGTATATAACAAATATAGAGTTATATGCAGCGATCTCCCCGCAGCTGCGTCTTCCCTTTGAGAGACGCTGTGCGCATTTACGCACGAGGCACAGCAGCGTAACTTCATTGATTATTTAAATCTCCCAACACGCCAACAGGATCGGTCAGGATCTAATGTTAATTAATGTTCTGTTTTCTTCTACACATCCAAAAGGTCGGCTGTTACACACACACACACACACAATTCAGGTTCATACAGTGAAATTGTTTGGAGTAAAGCAGTCGTCCTGATAAATCCTGAGCTCATTACCTCGAGCAGCGCAGAAAAACTAAAAACTGTAGTTATCAACTTGACAGGACAGAGGAAACTAACCAGGGGAAACACAATTAAACATTTAGCTTCTGAAATAATTTATTTTAGACAGACAAGAGAAAAGCATTATTTTATTATTTTCTGGTTTTGGCTTCATTTCTATTCCAATTGCTGATTTGAAGATGAAAACAGCTTAGGGGAACGGAAAAAACGGGAAGTGGATTTCGTGTTTTTCTTTTATTCACACGAAAAACGGAAAAACAGAATAATGCATTTGTTTATCCCATTATCAAACAAGTTGAACACAGCTTTGGACAGAGGGTTCACGGACCGGGAGGCAGCAATGCAATTCCCGTCCCTAGTCTACCAGAAAATAGAGGACATCAGTTGAGTAGGCGGTCCTTCAGTGTGGCCCAGGACACATTGCATTCACACTACTAAAAGAATGTGGCCACATGAGGCCCAGACCACCTCTGAATGTGCTCTGAGCGATTGGATCTCAGTGTGTCCTCAACGCGTTTTGGGTGCATTCACACCTGTTCACTTGTGATCGGATCACCCAAGATGCATGTTAATGCCAGATGTAAACAGTGCCAATGTGTCCTCAGGATATTCAGCTCAGATGCCTGAACTACCGCAAAAGGCTCCTCCATCATTTCTGAGCTCCTCATACCAAAACTCATTTCATCCACTCCAATACGTTAATAGCTTATAGTTTTAGTAACATTTATATTTATGCTGTCATTTAAAACATTTTAAATTGTATTGCTGACCCAGAAATGAATTAGTATTATATAATTACTGAACTAATACATATTGTTTCACATGTCACACAAGGGCATTGATAGCATGTGAACTGTGGGCAAAACAAAGATGTCCATATTATGGTGATTGAGGATTACTGGCAACAGCATCCAATTAGAACTCCTACTCTAAAATGGCCTCTGACTTGGATACATGGAAAACAGATAAACGCTAACTGCAATTATAAATCCCTCTCTCACATATGTATATCTCTTGGTTTCAGAAAGACAATTCAATTTGTTTGTAAGACAATTAATTTAATACATTGTTTATTCAGGCCTAATTAGTCAGTTTCCAGACTTTTTTCATATTTATATATATAATATTTAAGGACCTGTGGCATCCTCAGCACAACACACAACAGCTGCAATAAATGCATTCTTCCTTCCTTTCTCACCACTTATTTTGCCATCACATTGTGCATAAAGCCATCAACACTTTTATGACAGTCAATCTCTTATATCACTTTGTAGACATTCTGACAACAACACTACAGGGAAACAAACACCATGACATCTTTGAAGACATCTCTCTCTCTCTGTCACATCAAAGTACACTGGTCCTCAAATCTGAAAATGGATCAGTCACAAGTTGGAGAGATGGCAAACAGTGAGTGACGTTCACCTGATATAGAACCAGGACTGAAAGCAAGAAAACTAACCTGTGGGGTATTGACAGATAGGATTATAGTTATGACTGAAAAGCCTGAGCTCCTTCAAAAATGCATAATCAGAGATGTGAAAAATTGCATTTCTGTTTATGCAGAGAACACAAAAATCGCAGTTTAACATATAGAACACAGTAGTGTTGAACTGCGCAAGCTCTCTTTAAACATTTGAAGGTAAATAAAATTGGGAAGATGGTGGAAATAACAAAGTCAGTCTGGTTCTGGCCTAGTTTGTTTTGTATTTAGCTCTAGCTCAAAGTCTAGCTCCTCATTTGGAATAAGCTGTTGTGTTGGGAAAGTGGGACTGTGAAAGTAATCTGTGTGTCCTCACAAAATAGATGTTTGATGATAGCTTTGATGATCTGCTCTCACAGTTGCTTGGTGAGTTTATTTGAGATGTTTACATACCATCCACTTCTGTCTCATAACCATCTTAAAACCATGTCTCTTCTGTGGAGCAGTTTATACTCCAACAGAGGAGAGTTAAGTAAAAGTGGATGGTGCAACACAGTTAACAGGCTACAATTGCTTATTCAGTTTTGAATGGCTCTCCGTTCTCTCAAAGGTCAGCCCTGTCAAGATAATTTGCTGTTGGTCAATAGCGTGAATTTGCATGTTAAAGTTCACTAAAGTTGAACTTGACATGAAAGATTTGCATGGATTTACTTTTCTCCCAAAAGTGAATCCAGTAATTTATGTGGTTCCATTGAAATGAACAGATTTGTCTGTGAATTTCCACAGTTTAAATGCTGTGACCTGGCCTTTATGGTCAACATTTCACAGGTCATGTCAACATTCTCTCAACACTAATTAGTTTAATGATTATCAATGGCACATCAGAGGAGATACCTAAGGAAGAGCTCTGTTCCAGACCTTTGTCTCGGTGTGAAGAAACACAACCAAACTGTTAAAACCCCGTGTCTAAACCAGAACATAAAGATCAGAAAATTTAAGAAATAACATGGGAGCAATTAACATCCATGATCAACAAAAACTGATGACGACTCTGATGGATAGACAACATAAACAACACCTATTTTGTTATAAATTAATTATTTTATGCTTCCTATACTTTTAATATACATATATACAGTACACAAAATTCAACTGTATGGACACATGAATACAGTGTTCTGTTTTTGTACCAATTCCCATCAAAAAAACTTACTTTATCATTTTTATCTTTCCAAGTAAAAAGGGAAAGGATAGAACTCTCAGAGACCAGGCAGCTTTGCATGTTTTCTTTTTTCCCTGCAGCAGTACATCTCTGGGAATGCACGGCATGAATCAGTACGGATTGGAAAACCCAATGAAGTTTGAAAAGTGACATGGTGTGAATAACACCCTGGATAGTGAAAGTACTGAAGCAAAGTTATTTTCTTTCCAGATGAAGAATCACTCTTGGAGGGTATCAGGATTTCAACTTCACAGGCGGTTACGTTTTGAAAGGGCCTCAACCGAAGACAAAAAATACCTCCAGTTGCTGGAGTGGATATACACCCAGGTCCAAAAACATATTTTTACAGTTTTATGCCAGTATATACATTTATTTTGAGGTTAACGAATCACTGAAAAATAAGGTGAGGAAATACCTAATTCATTATAATTTTATATTTATTGCGCACTTTCAGGACATAGATGAATTATCATGCTACTTCTGTTATTTCTACCATATGTTAATGATTTGCACTATTTCCTCCTGTTTGAGTAATATTTGCTAAAAACTACAGTGTCCAGCTGTAGTAAATTACTGACCCTTTTAAAAAATGAAACTTTATATTTGTGGGCCATTTTTAAAGATTTATATTTTAGTTCTAACTACTACCCATGGGCTTTAGGATGAGAGTCACAGACAGACTAGGAAGTCAGAAAGTACGGAGAGGGGGACTTTTCCTTTGATAACTGTAGTTACTATGAGTAAAAAGCTCCACCACAGATGAAGAGATAAAGACAAGAGCACCAAACTTCATCAACAGAAACCCAAGGAGACAGACATCCCACACTATTATTCAATACTGTTTGACTGATCAGTAATCTCTGGAATGTTCAGTGTAACTCCACAACATTGACCATTACCAAAAACCTATACTGAAACAAGCCCACAGGAATGATATCACAACACTGAAGACAGAGACAAAATAAAACAAAACTAAAGCAATGATGGCTTAGAGCAGATTCAAAGTAATGTTACTATAAGTTTTGACAGAGTAGAAGGACATCTGTTGGAAATTTCCTTCTTTTCACCTCTTATCCTCACCAGCATCTGTCAGGGACTGTCTTTTCTTTTTTTGCTGCACTTTGATAGTGTCAATGTCAAACTAGTCCTCAAATAAAAAAGAACCCCTTCCAGGGCCCCTCGAAGTGTCTGGACCCTACTTTGTGAAACCACAAGTATAAAACGAGATCAGTAGACCTGTCCACCCACATGCAAAATTGAGACATTTAAATCTTCTATATTTCACTTCCTGTTACATTGTGTGGGCTCTCTCATCCTCTCTTTCATGCTGTCAATCCCTACAAAACCCCACAGAAGAAAAGGCATGATTTGTTCTGTATCCACACTGCAGTGCAGACCTCCGTCAGGCACTTACCTGGGAGTTGACTGTCTGGCCCATGGGGATGCGGGAACACTCCAATGCATACTGCTTCACACAGAAGTAACACCCCTGGGAGAGGGAGGAAGCAGTCAGATGGTTATTTAACAAACAAATCATTATTACTGTGTGGCTGGCCCATAAATAAAACTGTCCATGGGGAAGATAGTACTTTAAATAGAGTAAGTAGAGTAGGTTTAGTCTGATCTGATTGTTCAGCAGGGTAGCTGCAGGTTTAATAAAGATGAAGACCTTTTAAATGGTCTTTGATAGAAATTCAGACCAATTTAATGACCCGATCCCATCTTAACAAACTGTTAAAAAGTCAAAAGAGTTTATTTCCCACTCAACATACAGTAGCTAATTAATGTTCTAACAGTGAAAATACAGACACCAAGAAGCTAATTGTAATGCTTATCTTGGAATAATAAGGCTAGAAAATTAGACAGTGCATATAGGGTCAAACCTACTGCACAGTGGCAACATGGAAATGTAATCACACATTAACATCTTTTGGTAAAAGTTATTTTGAAACATGTCTTCACCTTATCATGGTCTTTATAATAATGAAAATACGTAAATGATCCTGACGTTAAGCCCTATATATATTTACTGCTTTTAATAACTAAACTGGGTACGCCTTATACACACACATGTGTTGACCATTTTTCAAACTACAGTAAGCCCAACAATCTTAGACTGAATTCCTATATTGCAGATGTCCACTGGTTACCCTTCATTTCCGTGCAACATGAAGATCAACTTCAAGAGTCTTGAAACTTGCCTGAGGTAGGAAATCCATCAAAGTGACATTTGCTCCACCACCGCTTAAGCAGTTTATTACAGCCTGTAGTGCTGGCTCAAGGTCAAAAGTAGCTTCTGATAGATAGGACTGTTATATTCAAAATCACTTCATAAAGTTCAATTCAGAATTTCTTTTTCAGTTAGGAGATTTAACAATCAGACACTAACTGAAGATGTTGTCTCGGCCACCAGGCCACCACGCTTTCTAAATATTGTATCTAGTTTGAAAAACAGATGAAAGATACTCAGACTTACAGTCACGGAGCCAAACTATACTGCTTATACTGGCCAGTGTTAAAGATTGCACTTATACTATGAAACAGTGTGAAAAAGTCTCATTCTGTTGGACTGGATTTGAATTATGCTTCAGATTATTATGTTATAGTGGTTAGTTGAGAAGTAGTGTTGTCTGTTGCAATCCATGTAATGGTGTATTGTCCCTGTTAAATAAATAACAAAATAGAAATAAAAATGTCCTACACTTTAAACCACTTTTAAGACCGTTGACCATTTTGAAAGGACGTGTTAAATTGGCTTTGATACAAACACTGACACCAGCAGCTGTCTGGAATGTAGGAGGTCAACGTAAAAGTCTGTGGTACAATTCAGAAAATTGTTTTTATTTACTGTGTTATTGAACTTAGTGATATATGAGTGTGCTTCATGATCCTAAACCTACCTGAAAAGCCAGTTCCATCAACACGATGCCCCCAGGCAGCGCCCTCTGCAAGTGATATGCTGTGGTGCCAGATGCTGTAGTCTGCAAAGTTCATTCACAAAACAATCTTACAATTACAATTTGTCTGGTTTACTGTATGTGTGTGAAGGCACATGCAGCTGCTTTTGAAATCAGGATGCTTACATTTTCAGCTGTTCTTTAATTTCTTTAAAGAGAAAGTAAACCCTAGGCCACTTTTGTGTGTGGTGAAGTTATTTGTGTACCACAAAGAACAAAGAACTTCTGATCCAAGCCTCTACTCTCTGATGTTAGCAGCAATGAAAAGGTTACCACTGCCTGACAAAAAAATACACTGTGTTTCTTGACTGCCCTACAAGGCAATGAGCAATGAAGTCTTACTTCACTAATACAACACCACACAGTCAAACTGCAACATTTTATTCAGAATCATAAATCCTGTTTACTGGGAAAATACAGGAAAAAATATAAATTGCAGTGTGAACAGAAAGATGCCAGTTTCCAGTGCATGGGATCAAATAAAGACAAGTCCTGCTTTTGGCTTTGACTCTCATCACTGCCTTCAATCTGTACGGTCTGCCTCACCTCCACTTAAACCACATCCTTGTGGCAGTACTGCTGCTCTGATTCTAAGGGTCAGCAAGGCTTTAAAAGGACAGGTTCACAATTCTTCAAGTCTGCCTTAAAACAACAGTCAGGAGCCCAAATGAACATTGAACTGTGCAAAAATGTATTTCAAAGTTTATCTGAAGCTAATATGAAGCTTAAGCCGTCCAAATTAGTCAAATCCTCTGAAGGCTCTCCCTTTCTGCTCCAATAGTTAAAAACCATTGCTTTCCTTTATATGTATTTTCAAGTTAACGACAGACTTAAAACAGATTATAGGTAGGATATATAACCTTCTTAATCTACATAATTTGACAACTTTAGATCATCTTAAAAATAAATGGGAAGAAGACTTAAATGAACAAATTCCAGATGCAATTTGGCAAAAAATTATCCAAAGGATTTACTCATCATCCATTTGTCAACGGCATGCTGTTGCACAATTGAAGATAGTACAACGACTTCATTGGTTGGAGGCTAGGCTGTCCAGAATTAGACCAGAGCTGGACCCTACATGTGATAGATGCAAGCAAGCTCCTGCAAGTCTACTACAAATGTTCTGGACATGATTGCAATTAATTTCTGGCAGTCAATCTTCAATATTTTCTCTAAAATGTTAGAGGAGCCAATGGACCCATCCCCTTTTATTGCTTTATTTGGTGTTGCACCACAGAGTGTGCATCTAAGTAATTATAAGTGCAACATGCTGGCCTTTTGCACTTTGTTAGCCAGGTGACTTATACTGTTCAGGTTCAAAGACCCTCTCCCCCCTATGCATTCTCATTATGCAGGCTATGCAATATCTCGAGCTAGAGAATATAAGATACTCTCTCCAAGGGTCTGTTCTGAGATTGTATGCAATTTGGCAGCCTTTCCTGATATTTGTAGATAAAAATGGATGCAGAGAATATAACCCCATAATACGTAATAAACTTCCGACTCGCTGCTGTGTGTTTGTCTGTCTTAAATGAGTCAAATCAAGTTACAGCCTTTTTAGTACAAATTTTGTTACTATACTTCCACCACAGCTCAACAGGGAAACACTGTCAGAAGAAACACAAAGAGGGAGTTTTATACTAAAAAGACTAACTTTGGAAGATATCTTCTAACTCAGACAACTTCAGCCTCATATTAGCTTCAGATAAACTCTTAAAACAGGAGGAATGATTACAGCGCCAAACTATTTTTTTAAGACAGACTTGAAACACGGTGAACCAATCCCTGCTGCAGACAAGATACAGGTTGTTTTTTTTATTTTGCATATAGTAGCATTATTTAGCCACATGGTTACTAATGTTACTACAAATTTCAGCCTGTAGAAAATATATTCAGAATAAAACATTTCAGGGAACGCAGGGAGGGTTGTAGCACAGTTTAGACACGTGGACCTAGTTTAAACCAAACATTCTAAATTTATTGGTGCCATTGTTAAGTTGGCACAGCCTGGCTCAATCTCCAGGAGTGTATGTGTGTGTGTTTTGAGAAAAACTTCTGCATCTCCAGGGTGAACACTAACCTTAGGACTGTCCTCACTCTTCTGCTTCACATAAGAAAAAGACATCCTCCCTTCTGATGACATGGAGTTTAGCATGGCAGCACGAGCCCGGGCAATGCTGTAAGAGATGGGGGATGGGGTGGAGAGCAGGGGTCAGTCAGGTCTGAGCTCAAGGGCTGCCGGACCACCAACACGGTGCAGCCAACCCGCAAGACACAACTCAGAATGAGTCACGCATTCTGAGCCTAGAAAGTGACAGGCAGGCAGGACAGGCATCTGCTCTGCATCTGCTCCGGCTACATCAGCCACAGGGCAGCAGTGCTCTGAGGTCGGAGGTCAGAAGAAGATCAAAACACATATGATGACTAATGGATGAATGCTGCTCACACTGCAGGGCAAATCCTGCTTTACGGTGTATTGCAGGATAGTTTCACTTAAGCCTGATGTGAGCAGAGGAAACCATCATAAATGGTAAAGCAACTGACAAAAAGAAGCAGTGGTCACAACTTTTTTTGCAGATACAGACCTGCGAGCTGGGGACTGAGGCCGGACCTGGACCAGAATGAAGCCCATGCTCTGCAGGTACTGTACATACTGCTGGAGGAAAGTGCTGGAAATCTCGAGCAGCCAGGGTTCCTCCTTCAGCCGGCTGGGCAGCATGTCACCTGAGTCTGTGCTGTAGCTCCGATCCCGACCTGATGCTGTGGAGTCGCTGGAGCGATGTCGTTTCTGGCACACACAAATCACAATTTCATAAACATTTATACAACAGTTTCAGTTTGTGTCTACCGCGAGCGATGGAGACCTTTTATCTCAACAGGTGGACTGGTGCGGTGATAGCAGTGGTGCAGACATTGTCATGGTGAATTTGTGCTGAGCCTAAAGGCAAAGCTTGTGATTTATGGGTCAATATACACACTAACCTATCGTTTAGTCTGTATATCTATGGTCATAACTGGGGAAGAGTGTGTCCGGGTTATTCTGCTGCCGACATGACACACAACCAGATCAACAGCAGAAAATTGATGGATGAGTACATTCAAATGACTTTCATTGTTAAAGGACAGGTTCACACTTTTTCAAGTGTGTCTTAAAACAGCAGTCAGGTGTCCATATGAACAGTGAAAGAGGTTTTCCTCACTGTAATCATTCCTCCTGTTCATACTGGCTATTAAAAGATCCTCTTCAAATGTGCTTTCAATTTAAGTGATGGGGCCAAAATCCACAGTGTGTCCACACAGTCATTTAGTGCAAAAATGCATTTAAAAGTTGATGTGAAGCTTATATGAGGCTTCAGCAGTCTGAGTTAGTCAAATTCCACCTTTCTGTTTCCTCAGACAGTGTTTCCCTGTTGTCCAGTTTTAGGACTTTAGCGCTAAAAGACTGTAACGTTGAAAAGATATCTACTTGATTTGACTCATGTGGATGGATGGATTTTGTCCCCCCATCACTTACATTAGAGGAAAGATTACAGCAAGAAAAACCTATCTCAGTGTTCATTTGCGCACATGACTGTTGTTTTAAGAAAAACTTGAAAATTTGTGAACCTATCCTTTAAGACTACATGAGGATACAGCTGTCAGGTGAAGTATCCCCCTATCATCAGCTGAAATCACAAAGTGCAGTTTAAACAGATAAGAGCCTAAACTCAATTAAGTGCGCAACTATCTCAATTGATATTATTGTTTGTATTTGGTTGAACTTTTGTACATACAGTGCAGCAAGTGAAAAGCAGAAGGTATGTTGATATATAGTACTGTGGCAAACACAAACACAAGCTTATCGTCCTGTAACTGTCCTTTGAGTGACACAGCAGGCGTACCTTCACTGGAGGCTGGACTATCAGCTCCTCTTGGATCTGCTTGCGGAAGATGGGGTCAAAAAGGAGAGGGGTGGCACAGTAGTGGACCAGCCTGGACGAATGCTTCAGGGTCTCCAAATCTGCCAGCTGATGGTGAAAGTGCAGAGGGGAGTGGGAGGATGATGAAACACATGACTATAACAACTCTGTGTTAAAAAATAAAGTCTGCAGGGCTCCATATTGTACCTGCAGAGTGTATTGAACTGTAGCTTGAATTGCAGATATGGATCCAAACCTGACTAAGTTACAGTCAGCTCACATCTGATAGATAATTAAGTGTAAGGCCTGCTATATCCTGTGGCATGGAAACCAGTCAGTGCCAGTGGAAATGGCTGCAAGGGCCCCAGGCCCCAGGTTAAGACTGCAGACCCCTTCTGCTTAGATGTGCTTGAGTCAGAGTGCTGTGTGGGTGTCTATTGAAATATCAAATTTGTAAATTTAATGCCACCATGTAACCTCTCTTGAGATGTGGCTGTGGCAGGCAGAAACCTTTTTAATTAGCCCGGATATTCCCCACTTTGAAACAAGGCAATACTAAATGATTTCCCTGAGGAGTGAACTGTAATTGTAGCTTCTTAAAGCCATAAAGCAGTGAGAGGCACCACTCCCCCAGGTTTTGTCAAGTCCTATTAGCTATATTTGATGATGATGCAACGTTCACAGTACAGGAATTTAATGCTCAATTCTAAATTGCTGGTCAGATCCAATTTATTGTTAGATTGTTCACATCATGTTTTTTAATGTGTCCAATGTCCAATACCATTTTGTCACCTCTCTTAATTGACCCATGAGCAAAAGTACAATGCCGTGCCACATTTGAATACCTTTGGTGCTCATGCATGACCATACTATTGTAATGGAACCTGAAATTATTAATCACATATGTCGCTATCATGTGCTACAAGTACAAAGGCTGATAGTTGGCATTTGCATAAAATACATTTTAGTGTTTAATACCGTAAAAATGAACCAGTGGCCCAGACACATGCTTAAAGAGGGTTTGTTACCTTATTTGGAATGACCTCCTCACTCAACCCTGACAAACAGTGTTTAAAAGCACACACAGAATCTCACTTTTTAACAGTAAACTCCAAAATGTTACCTTTTCAGAAGAGACCAGAATGATGACTGTTGTCAAAATTAGGATATTGTATTGTGGCTTATGCACAAAAAAGGGGTTGTTTGTTCAGGGGTTTGTTTGAGCACCTTCAAGCCTTAACTGTGTTGGTGTAGTAGACACATTCTCCTCTGTCCTTCTTTAGCAATATCTTTATTTTTGCAAACAGCTCAGTTACAGTACTTTGTGTCTCTCTTTCCTCAAGCAGAGTCATAAAAAATGACAGTAAAGTGAGTGGAGCAGAAGTTGTATGAAATCTGAAATGACTGAGTTTGCTTTTGTCTGGCATTAAATTGGTCAAATTAGAATAGATATGTCAGACCTAATGTGATCTGTTCACACTGTTAATAACAACATTGAAGTCTAATATTAGAGGAGTAAACAGTCAGATTTGGTCCACATTCTCCTGCAATATGGAACTAGCCTTCAACTATTACAATACTGTATTTAAGTTACAACTGTACAAACAGATATTTTTGGGATGTGGCTGCACATGGCTGTCAGAGCTGATGACAGAGGTACTTACTGAGATGGGCATATTGGACTGTGCAGACCTCTGCTGCCACGTCACAAACAGGTTCTCTATCTTCATCTGTTTCTCCAATTCTGTCAGCACAAAGACAAAGAACTTCATTCTGCTGCACAGTGCAGACTTTGGAGAAAAAAACGGTATAATTTTTTTACTATTAATAGTAGTAGCAGTATTAACCTCTCCGCTCAGCTGCTTTGATCTCCAAGAGCTGGCCGCCATGCCGGGCCACTACATCCCCCTCCATCAGGGGTCGGATGGTGCAGACGTCCCTCAGAGCTTCGTCAAAGGGCAGCAGCTCAGAGGGGAAGTGAAGTGGAGCAAGACTTCGGACGGAGCTACCCAGCCTTCCCTGCTCTTTACTGGGCAGAGGAGGAACTGCGCTACGCAGCAGTGCATCGGGCTCCATTGAGGGGCTGAGGAATGGGTTGGGGTCCTCGAAAAAAAACAAGAGAATCACAAATGAGAGCACCAATCACTGCAAAATAATATACAGACAATGAAAGACAGACAAGAATGTACAAGTCTTGAGCTTTTGGAGCATCAGGAACATTCCCTGTCATAGAGCAAGCATCACTGTGGTTTGATATTAATGACCTGGTTGCCTCCATCCCACTGAACATTTCAGAGATTAACTCAAATGCATCATGGTGTTGTTAAAGCATTAATCTCTGCATGCTCAGCTACAACATGTAAAGTCAGCAATGACCACAGGCCAAAGGTGGTCCAATGGGATGGAGAAAAGAGGCTTTATTTATTTAATCACATGGTCCATAGTATATGATGTATTCACTACACTGTATAAAGACAATAAAAAAAGCAAAGTGTTGATAATTATGTGAAATTCCCAGAGCTCTGTTTGTGTGTCCTAGTTGCTGTTGAGAGGAACTTTTGGGCGAGTTTGTTCAGCGGAGCAGCTCAGGGCCCAGATGCCCCAGTGTGGCAGGGCTGGCTGCACCATGCCCACAGGCTGGAGGGTCAAACTGTGCACTGGTGCTCCCTCTGCTTCTCATCAGGACCATGACAGATGAAGCTCTGTTCAGGCAAATTTTCTGCTGCTCTGACTCTGCCTTCTGTCCGCACTCATTAGTAATGCAGTGATGAAGAGTGGGGCCATTGGAGGGAAAGGAAAAGTTTGGTTCTTTCTATTCTTTCAGCTTGTTTTGTAATTGGCTGTAGGGGGAAGACTAAAAGGGCATTTGCTATCGTTAAATGCTGCTCTAATAAATCCCCACTTCAGCCAGTTACACACTACAGTGTAGGAACAACACCGCTTGTTACATTTCTCTGTATTCTGTGCCAAAACACTACCTGGTCCCAGGTTTTCTTTATTTGATTGAACATAAATTAATTTAGGAATATGCAACATCTAAACAAATAACATCTAACTAACAAAAACATCTAAATATTACAATAACAATGGTTTAAAAATTTTATTATGACTCAGGGACCCTTTTCAAAACAGGGGTGGAACAATGAGAGAAAGAACGGTCTACTCAGTATATAATTGCCTATCTAAAGTCCTCAGCATGCTTCAAACAAACTAGGTCATAGTCAAAGTGCTGTCCGACCACGTCTGAAGGCAAAAGTGTTTCTACTTGTCCCAAATGGCCTCACTCAAAGGCAGGGTGAAAAACCTGCTGTCACAGCCTCCTCTTGGCTACAACATACTCCCTCCCTGATCTCTCTTCAAAGCCCTTTTCAGACATGGAATATTTTATAATATAACATTGCTGGCTTCATAAAGCTGTTTAAAGGATGGCTTTTCTGTCATTCAGGCATAGGTGGCTTTTACATAAATGTTCCTTACAACTTTATTCAAACATGACAGGACATTTACATGTGTTATTTGGAAAGTTGAAAACATAAGGTGGTCTGATTTTTACTGTGGTTGTAGAAGGGTTTTTTTAACCTCCACAGTCGCTCCACAAGGGGAGAAGTCAAAGACTAAGTGGTGTAAAATTGGATCATTCAATGTGTTTAATAGTTTATTAAACTGATATTATTTTCACTGAGCATACAGTAGTAGATGCCAGTGAGAAATGTATTACAGTAGTGTTAGTTAGCTGAATGAGAAAAAAATTGTTCTATTCTCTCTGTGTTTTTAACGTTGTGCTGCAGTCTCTACATTAGATGATATCTAATTCAGACTTGTGCTGTGTTTAAGTGTTAAAGAAATGCTACTAGGTCTGACCTAGTTAGATGGCTATTGTGACGTTTACATAAAAGTGACTTATTCAGACTTGAAAACATGTTAGTTTACCATCACATTCAAAGGGGCTCAAGAATTCTGTGCCTTTTGCATGTCTTTGTAGTCTTGACGCAATCAGTCAAACAAACAGGGATAACGAGACACATGTGTTCTCATGCTTCAAGTTAATTTTCTTCTGTTTTGTATGTTGAGCATTGTGAAAACATAGGTGACCTACACTCAGTACTGTGTTGAAGGACTACTGTGCAAATGTGCTACTTTTGCTATACAGCCTGTGTAGACAAGGTGTGAGGGTCTGGGTTCCCCACTTGCCTGGGTGGTAATTCAGCCTTGTTTAACACCCTTCTTTCAATTCATAATTTTCCCACATTCATCATGTTAGTTGCTCAGTACTGGAAGAACATCATAGCAGTTGTGCTGCAGCACTTTGGGGTTCAGTCCCTGCTTTCCTAATACAAATTATATTCATCTAATGCATTTAATGGGACCAAGTTCAGTTTTTCTGTTTTTGCACAGATCTACTGTACGTTAAATTAAACAGTGTAAAAAGTCCACATACAATTCTGGCAGAATATAACTACTTCTGATGCAACAGCAATGATTGTGATAGTATAAAATCATATTATAGATGATTTAAAATGATGTATTATCTCAGCAAAAGCAGCAGTGTGTCTCTGCCAGATGTTTTAATGGATTTTTAGAAACAGTGGGAACCTATTACTTCCGTGAGATAAGGGAAACCTACAGCGCAGTGGTCTTATACTTGGCATGGGTGTTAATAGTGATGGGAAAAAAAAATGCATTGTTATTTTACCTCAACAGCAGTTGCTGAGGGAGAGAGGATTTTTCCTGATTTTCCCAGCCTGTTCCATGACTGGACATGGCAATCTTTAAGTTACAAATTCTCAAACTTTCTCCATCCTAAACAGCAACCCAGCCTAAAAAAATACTTGACATAGTTGGGGAAAATGCTCTTATTGCAAATTCTTACATACATGTAAATGCTCCCATGCTCTTTTACACTACGTCAGGCTTTCTAGCTTTTGACCAGTGGCTGTGGAAGTTTTTCTGCTCCACTGTTCTCTTACTCACCAGTTTTAACAGAGAGGTTGAGAGGTTTATATGACAGCTGACTCATGATGTGAGGGTGGATGAGTGGAGGAGTAGGAGTGTGAAGGAAGACGGGATGTTAAATATGCTTAGCAAACAGTTTGTAACTGGCAGCACACTTAAAAAAACAACAGAATGTGAAAATGTCCCTATCCAGACCTCTCTATGCCAGAGCTGCTCATAAATAATCCAGGAGGATAAATGGAAACTGACAGGGGCTAGATTGCATTGAGGTAGTTAAGTGTTTTGAAAAACAAGGCTGTTGATGTGACAGGGTTGTATTTCCAGGATATGATCATGGCAACATAAGAAGCCAGGAAATATAGATGGGTAATAATGAAGAAGAATAAAAATGCTTAGTCACATGGCTGAGAAATCTTGTTTTGGTTTGTGCCGCTGAGACCATCAGTCGCATATTGATCCACAGCTCCATATTTAATACAGGAGGCCCAGCAGTTTTGCTGAGGGGCTCAAAACAGAAAACAAGCCTGAATAAAGCAGCAACAAGCTCTGATGGAGCTGCAGGTGACAGGAAGATGGTGGGGGGGTGGGAGGGGTGTGTGTGGGGGGGGTGGTTGGTGGTGACAGCCTCTGCCTGACAGCATTTCTACTGAATATCAATTGGAGCACTTTTTTCACCGGGAATTGATTCAATCTTAATCCAGACTCAGATGGATGAAGAAATGCAGTCTGTGCAGCGTTTCCAAAAGGTTGTGTATTTACCTCTGCAGTAACAGTGGGAGAGGTTACTAATAACTTAATACTGTGTAAGTTCACAGTTACAATATTAATCAATACATACACACACACACATCTATCTATCTATCTATCTATCTATCTATCTAATATATATATATATATATATATATATATACACACACACACACACATATAGCAGCAGGCAGCTGTTTTCAGTGAAAAACCTCTGATAAATCCACTGTTTATCAGACCTGCTCAGCACCAAACAGCAGTCAGCCATAGTTAAAGAAGAGCTGCTGAACATAGTGGAGCATTTAGCAGCTACAGAGACAGATATTTTTCTCAGGAGTTGGTGAAGACCAAACTAGACCTTAAAAGCAGAGTGAATATTTGACTTACATTCATCAGATGGACACAAACATGACTCCAAATGAATGCTAATAGTCAGACAGAAATTTCATTGCTAAGGGCAAACATCATACCCTGGGTAGCATGTCACCACTGTGGCTAGAAATGCTGTGTCATGCTACACGTAGAAATAATCATTACTGTGGGTAGAAACAACACATCACATAAACACCATGTGAACCATATGTCAGACAGGCCGGGTAGGGGAACAGGTATTAACATTATTTATGTGTGAAATCACACCAGTTCCTCCCCAGGACACAACAGCTGCATGAAACCTGCCCCAGGACACACTACCTCCTGCGACAGTGTAAATCCAGATGCTGTCCTGACATGCTGATTCCACCTGAACTAGCAGCCCATCCTCCTCAGCAGCTCCCAACCACCACATGTAGTCATTGTGAATGGCAGTTTGAAACAAGCAATGCAGCTGCCTTTTAGTGACATCATAAGGTGTGAAAGCAGCTTAAATTTTCTGAGAGAGCAAATGACGGTGACACTGCTTTTATTTTGCCATTAAAGTGTTTCTCAGGTATTATTTTCTGTTCCCAGAAAAATCTAGCAAATGTCTACCCTAGAATTGGAACTTGACTACTTATCAGAATGTCTTCCAAAAACATAAATTTCTCCTGATTTAGTATGAATTATCTGGTGGTAGAGAAAAGGGCAAAATGAGTTTATGTTAAACAGCTGTGACCTTATACAGAAAGAATATCCTTTTGTAAATGTTTGCTATCATAACTTTATATTGATAGTGTGATCCAAATGAGATCATTTTAATGTTGATTTTTTACTCTCTTGCCACTCACTTATCACTGTTTCCTAAAATGAATGCTGATTTTGATAATAATAAAAAACAATATCCATTCATTTTCCACAAGCACATACAGCAGTCGACCAAAGAGGACACGTAGATAGTGAAGGGGTGCATGGTGTTGTAGTCAAGATTCCTTGAGAGTTTTGTTTCTCAAACAAACTTGTTCACATTTTGGTGCCTGTTACTGTGACACAGACTGTTCATGACTTGTACAACAGGCCTGGACCACTCAGAAATTTCATTCATACCTTAAAGAAAGTTTGGCGAATTCCATGAGTTGTCTTAAATCATTTGTACATGCTGTGTCTGTATGAGTGGTTCTTGCATAAAGTTGAATGTGTCCTTGATTTAAGACAGCAGGAGACAAAAGCAGGCTTCTCATTTCTAGCTGGCAGCTGTTGATTTTGTCAGGTGAAAGGACAATTCTTACTAGTAGATTTTATCTGCTGCAGCTAGCAGGCTAATTAACTTTAGCTAACTCCGTGAGCTGGTTGGCTGACTTATTTGAAAGTAAGAACCCTGATAAATATCTAATTATGGTTATATACATAATAATGTATAATGTAATAATGTCAAAATGTACGTTACTTCTTTCAAACATAACCAATGTGTTTGGCAAACCTATCTTGGGTAATCTTCCCCAAATTAATAAAGAGCAGAACAGAGCCGCAACTCTGCCACAAACTCTGAATGGAGTGAGAACTGTCAATTGACCACTGAATTCAACCACATCAAACAGACAAACAGGGTTCAACCTGCAAAATGTACCACACTTTTGAAGGCTTTTCATGTTGTTGACTTGCTGGTGAAGCTCCACATTAGGGACTGTGTCAGTGGTATTACCTGCTTGGAGTCCATTTCGTGGATGGGTGCATCAGAGAAGCAGTGGTGATGGAAGAGGCCCATCTTCTGGCTGAGCAGGCAGTGGACAACATGAGCCCTCGCATTCTGCCACTTAACAAGGCGAACCAGCTCACGATTCAGAGAGGCGCCCAGGTCTACAGACCAGTTATAGCTGTACAGAGTCACCTAGCACACAGAGAGGGCAACATGACAGTAAAACAAATATCAAGTCAAAAACACTTGTAGGATGCCTAAATATATAATTCTGAATGGTTTTTTATCCATCTTTTAAAGTCTTTGTTTTACCTAGGATAGGTTCACTGACCACAAACAGGGTACATATGTACAAAATCTTTTCAACAATACTGTTTAAGAGGCAATACTGTTTAAGCCTGAGCAATATATGTTTAACAAATGTCAAAAAGCACACATATAATACACAATAAGAGGATAGCCATAGAATGTGCTACTAATATGTAAGGATATCATGCCATTAAAGGGTTGGTTCAACCAAATTAAAAAAAAAAACCCACTTTCTCACTTAGTACTTGTGATATGTTGCTTTCATTTGTCAAAGTGTGGTGATATCTGTCTCTGAGATTTCCTCCTCAACCCCCATATAAAGGAGGTGAATTAAATGTAGTTTGTGGTGTGCACAACACTGCAAATGTACATTACACTTAGAGTGTTGTATAATTATTGCTTCTCTATGGCTCAGCTTTCAAAACACTAAGTCACTTGCTCCATTCTCAGAATACAACCTCATTACATTTACATTTGTTCATTTATTGGCAGAGACTTTTGTCAAGTTATATACAAATGAGGTACAATCCTGTGTATTGCCAGATGTCTAGATCAGTAAATCAATGCAAAATGTAAAAACTGAGCAATACCAATCGTAAAGATATTATGATATATAACAGCAACAGTTTACATATACAATGTGTTTATTACTCTGTATAATCCACAGACCTTACTGTCACCAGTGTCTGCATGACAGAAACCACTAGGAGGTAAGTGAGAGAAAATGGTATGGTATTATGGCTGAAGCAGCCCTTTAATGGACCAATAAGGAGAGAAAATGTCTACTTCTCTGTATAACACAAGTGTGATTCACTGGTCAGAGATGTATTCACAGCTGCATACAAACAGGACCTTCTGAATTCCTGTTTGTTAGAACTCTGATTTGTTCTCTGGTTGGCCTCAGGGAAAATTCACAATTCCAAGGCTTCCATATGCCAAGTCACCTTTTTGTCCAGGATGCTGATGAAGAGGAACCTCTGGCGGGGAGCCAGCCCTGCCCCGGCCTGGCTCGGACTGAACCAATCACTCTGCTCCAGAGCCTCAAAGCGCTGGAAGCCCTTATGAGCTGGGCAGAAGAGAGGGAAACTCAGTGAAATGGCAAGGTAATACAAATCAAAGCCAGACAGAATGCCGTGGCAATTCCTTTAACACAGACTCCTACTGACAGTCAGGACATTCTTTTATGTGTTTTTCACCAAACTGTAGGATTACAGTCAATGCACAGCACCCTACCATGGGATTTTAGACTTTTTAGATGTAATTAAGTTTCATTTGTACAGTTACTGGGGAAATGCTCAGTGGGTCTTTATAAACCCTGAGGCCATGTGCAGCCTATTACTTAAAAAATCTCAGAGGTTACCAAAGTTTGGCTGGTGAAGAGGCACACGATTTCCTTTCATATGAAACGGTAATGCTGGTCTGTAAATTCCAGCCCTTTGTAGGAGAAGAAATGTACTAAATACAATCAGTGGAAGAGGAGAAACATGGAGAGTGTTAACTCTTTGCATTCCACAGTGATGTTACAGATATTCAGATTGTAGAATCTTTGTTACAGATATTACTCTTTAGGAGGAAGGAACCAGAATGGTGAAATATTGTCATTTACTGTATTTTATTAATTTTCATTGTCTTAAATAAGCTCATTGGGCTCTATATTCATGCAGGCATGCAGCAAAAAGTGCAGCTGTCTGATGGTAAAGTGGCATGTACTGAGGCACGCTGAGATTCTTTCCTCACCTGTTCCGGGTTTGGCATAGTGGTAACAACACTCAACTTACTCACTACCTTGTATGCAAGAAACTAAAGTTGTAAATGACTAAAGTTCACAGATTCAGTTAAAATCTGTTGAGTGAGAAAGCACCAACAGTTTTGAGTGGCAGCCTTATTAATGTTCATAAATTGCAGCTACAACCTGACAATAAGGCCTAACATTAGTCCATACGTGCATGGATATTTTTGAAAATGTAGATTTTTCTATGCATTTTGCCCTTTCGTCCACATGCAAACTTTTGTTAGCCATTTTAGGTCACTGGACCTTTAGGAAAATTCCTTCCAGGGTGAAGATTTTCAGAAACTCTATTTTCAGTGCTGTGTGCAGACAGGGAAAACAGAGTTTTTGGCTTGTGACATGTGTGCACTGCTATCTCCTTTGTTTACATGAGGTGACATTTCATGCAATGGCGGACATGGCCAAAATACTGCTGTTTCTAACCTTGCTAAAATTGCTTTTTATATGTTTACACATAAATGTACAGTTACTCTTCCACTATATTGAGGAACAGAGGTGTCAGAATGTGCCATTGCAGGTAGCCTACCAGAAATAGCTTTTTTCCAGGATTCTGATTAGCCAACATGGATTTAGGGTTAGGGTTACATCACCGCCTGTTGGTTTGGCATGCTCTTGACAGTGTTTTAGCCTTTTCATTTGGACGATTGGAGATTTTTCTTTAAACAAACTTGTGTGGACAGGATTTTTTTTGAGAGCAAAGGAGGGGAAAACCCTGTTTTCAAAAATACCCATGTACGTGTGGACTAGGCCTGAGATAAGATACACTTTATAAATCCTCAGGGAAATGTTTGTTTATATTAGTATAAGATGTGAAATGTTGATTAAATATGTATAATCTAACACAATGAAAGTCAGTGTACTGACTTTGGTACATTTTGTGTGTTATTCTAATCTATTGAGTTGATCATCTTAAATTATTCATATGATATGAAGAAATGTTTAACTGGGAGAATGCGACTCCTGAAAGTGAAGATGTATCACTCTTTCTTTTCTGTCATTTCTTCTTTTATCCACTTTTAAGCTGCGTTGTTTGTTAAGAAATACATATATTTAATAGAGAAATGTTTACAAAATGTATTTATCACTACATTTCCTTAAAAAACCCCAGCAAAACATCCCATCAGCATCAATGTGTTAAGCTGAAAGGCAAACTTACGTGTGAACCTATTTAGCACTGGCGTGTTTTCCTCATCTGAACTGTCTTCTGTAGGCAAACAGAGATGGTACAAACAGCAAGGCAGCATGGAGAGTGAAACACACAGCTCAACACAAACTGATGCAAGCAGACACTTGCAAAATAACAGGTATGTTAGACAGCTGGTAGCATGACAGAGAAACACAGAATCAAAGAGCAGCAGCAAGGAGAGCATATTGAAAGCTTTGAGACAAAACACTCATGCTTGGACCTCTTCCTCTACGCTACACATAAGGATACAACAGGTGTTAGCAACATGCTGCTGATACACTGTCTCAAAGTACTGGCATACACTGATATAGGCATCATAGACACTAATCAATACTTCAACTAGATGCCATTGGGGCAACATCACCATCTCGTTGATATAATTCCTATTGTATTAAGTTTATGGTACACTGGCAAGAATATTTGGAATTGGAAGCCCCATATTATGGTCACAAACACAATTCTAGTAGAGAAGTGGGATTTATCAGCTGTCTTGGGTTCCAAAAGCTAAAACTCCTATTCATTTATTAGTTTACTGTGACTGACTGGTGGAGCAACACTTGGACTAAATTCTCATAAAAATTCAAGGAAAAAAAGAAACAAACAAAAAAAAACTTTTACATGTCCCAGAGTGCTTTGTGCTTCAATTACTGAGCTTAAAAATGTGCTGCTGCCACAAACAGCAGGTGCAGTTAAAAGCTGCATTATTGTAGAACTAATTGGACATTTTAAACAGTTCACTTTTGGATTTTGGACAGATTTTAATCTGAATTCTTCAACAATTATTTTGTGTTCTTATTAGGATTTGAACAATTAAGTTTCATGGCAACAGCCAAAAAGTGGTAGATTGGTTACAGCTGATACAGATTTAAACTCAATTTTATGTAGTGCTTTTTTCACAGTGCACTGTTCTCTGCAGCTTAAAGTAACCAGTGCCTACTGGAGGCAACAACCAATCAGAATATGCTTCCACAAACATAAGGTTAGAAACCAAACCAAAGGGCTGATGATCAGGCTCAGTTCTGGCAAAGGCATTCAAGAAAAAACAAAAAACAAAAAAAGCCCAAACTAAACTAAACTGTGAAACCAATTCTCAGATTATATTTTTATTATAATCAGATTTTTAAAAATAAGGTTTACTGTTCATGGTTTACTGTTGACAAGCAAGTCAAACCAAAAACAAATGAGCCTTATATTTACCTTTCAACATGCCAATCTGACAAAATTTCTCAGAAATGAATTTCAATTTTTGTGCCTATGGCCATAGCATAACCTGCTAACATTATATTATTCAGGAAACTCTTAAAGGTTATTGTTATATTGTGGATAAACTTTCAAATTCCAATTTAAAAAGAGACCATATATTTCTGGAACTTACAGGTTTACCTACTTCACTACTCTGTTTGGTTGGTTCAGTACAGTCCATTAAAATTTCATTTAACTGTGTTGATAAGAGACTGCTGACAGTCAGAAAACAGGGCAAAAACATACTGTAGGTGGAGGAAACAATCTTGTCGAACTAAGTATTTGTTCGAATAGGTCCATTAATATTTCCAGTCACCAAGGTCATATGATATGTAGAAGTACAAACTAATTTGCTGTTCCAGTTGCCTTTGACTAAGAGCTTAGAACAAACTGGACAAAAAGAGGTAAAACTGACTACAATGTTGCAATATGGATTAATGCAGAGCATGAGTACTGACACACAGTATTGCAGGTGACTGCTGTGAATGCTTAGAGACACTGTCTTTAGCAATTACCTTGCTCTGTGCTACAGTGCCACTGATGAAAGTTCCGTCCAATGAGAATGAAGCTCCTTGTAGCGTCAGGCGGCTGGCTAAGGTTCTGGGCAAGAGGGAATGGTACAAAGATGTTGCCAGATGGGGCACATCTAAAAAGGTTTAAGACATGGAGAAAACAATTACTGAGGTATAGCAATATCACACAGCTGTGACACAATACTGTACACTGTACTGTACATGTGGAAGGATGAAGGGCTGTCAGACAATGAAACAAACCCTCTCTGGAAGCTATATTAAAGATCCCCCACACTTGGGCAACAGTGTTTAGCCAATTGTGATCCTTTTTGAAATCTGGAGGACTGCTGACATGTACAAACTTGACCAACCAGCACACGTCGCTAGTGTAGAAACAAGGATGTAATCCCCCACTGGCTTCCCACCAGACAAGCACTTGTGTATGTTGGAATGCATGACCAAGCTGGAGGAACACAACCAGGAATCAAACAGTTTCTCTCTGCAGTAGTGGTATTCTTAGTGTGTAAGAATTCTGCCCCTGCCCCATATGTATGTGCACTAATCATGACAGTAGTCCAAACCTTCATTGTTATTATCTGTCTGGCAACAATCAAGGAATTTAAGAGCTAAAGTTGACTGACTATTGTAGTATATTGTTCAATGACTTAACCATAAGAAAAGAGCCAAAAGAAAACTGGACAGTTAAAGGACCAGTGTGTAGTGGCATCTAACTTGTTGTTAAGGACATTGTGAAATGTCCTAAAAAACAGAAGGAAACCTTAAAGCTGTATTATTTAATTATATTTTCTAAGGATATGATGATTTAGTGTGCTAGCTCACACTGAGAACAAAACACTGAAAAATTATCCTATTATGTTGTACGTAAGGGAGTCGTGGTTTAAGCACTTAAAGAGTAACTTGGAAATCTCCCCTGGAAATCTTTGTTGACCTCTAAACTTTTCACCTTCCTGCCTTCCAGGACCCCACACATCACTGGGTGTGGTTAAAGGAACAACAAAGCACATTTCTGACCACACCCAACCACACCCATCAGTGGTGCTGGCTGTGGTCAGAGGTAAAACAGGTTTGAAACTTTCAACCGGAGAGGGCAGCAAAACACTGTGCCTGGTGTTAAGTTGCTCTTTTAAAGAAGTGTAATCACTTAAATTTTAGTTTCAAGTTCAGGCCCTGAATTGGCAACTGAATTGGTCATATGTGAACATATGAGTTGAACAGCTGAAGTGTAAGAGCTGAAAGCAGCCGAAATGTCGTTTGACCAGAAAGCAGTTGAACTTTCAGATGAAGTGTAAGAGATGAAAACAGTTGACTTGTCATTCAAAGAGTAAGAGATGAGAGCAAATGAAATGGCCCTCGAATTGTAACAATAAAAACCAGTGTCAGTTATGTGTTCACTGTGAATAGTTGAAGTGTCAGTTGGTATTTAAGCAGTAACTGCAGTTAAAATGTCAGTTTTATGCAACTAGGAAAGAGCAGTTAAAACACAGACATTAAAGTTATAATCTCGAAGATTTTCATTTAAATAAATGTCTGTTAAGTCACTATCTATCGCCAAATGAGGTAACACAATGGTGATTGATCCTATGGCACGCTGATAAAAGCTCTTGCATTTGCAATATTATGATTATGAACCGGGTGTCAGTGGCGACTTTCCCACCATGCATTCGAATCACAAGCAGCTCAGTTAGTGATGCGTTTTCCATCACCCAGTGGTCGTTCCGCCATAGAGGGTAGGTGGAGCTAATGCAACAGACTCACTCTTCAATTCGCTTGTGCTAGCGTGACCTCACTCAGTGACACACTGTTTGGATCACTGATAGTGAGGTCAAGTGAGGTCCAAAAACACACCTGCAATTACCACTTATCGTCATATGGTGCCGCCAAAGAGGACGAAATTTAGATCTTTGAGATTTCCACTTTAAACAACAGCAATAAAAAAAAGAAAATACCACAGCAGTATGTGGTAGTGCAATGCAAAAGACAGTGGATTTTGCTATTTAGCACACAAAATGCCATCATTACAGTTCAGAAAAGTGACAAAAACTCACCTTGTTTTTTCAAATGCCTTCACTGTTGTATCACTGGCCAGAGAACTGACCAAGTTGACAATCTCTGCCAAGATGGAAGGCAGCAGGAAGTGCGATGCAATTTCAGCCGTGCACTGCTGAATGGAGGAGCAGCCTGTTTACCAGCAGCCCGGCGGGAAGAGAAAAGCACAGATACGGAGAATATAAAACCTCATCATCAGAAAATGCATTCTTTCCCAAATTAATCTTCCCAACCTAATATACAGTCTTTGAAGAGAATGAAACAAAACTTACCAAGTTTAGCCATGAAAGTGATCCATGGCTGGCAGGTAACCTGGTAGACGGGGTGCAGTGTGCCCACATCTCCCTCCTCCAACTGAGACACCTGCCTCCTACACAGCCACAAACAAAACACAACACACATAATACATTAAAGGACATTTCTGCAGGTGCATGTAGCACTAAAGACCATAGTTGTGGTGGTTTAAAGGCATGTTGATTGCTGTCAATAACAGTGATTTTTTTGGTCAGGTGCTGAGATTTCTGCCTTTCACAACTCAGTTTCAGGATAATGTTCCAGAGGAAACTAGACACTACTAACCCATGGTAAGTTATTTGTATAATGTGCTGGGGTAAGTTTTCACAGTATGTTAGCAATTTGTTCTGATTATTTTTTAAAACTCAAATACAGAGATTTAGGCATCATTTTATTCCAATGTAGATGAAACTGCATATGTTTTCTGCTACAGCATACACACCTGCTCTGTAAATGACATGTCCTGCTTTATCTTTATAATTGTTTTCACAATTCATATATTATACTGGTTGGTGTCATGACAATGCTCCATCTGTGCATATACTGTGACACAACACAGAAAGAGCCTCTGACTTTGAACCACAACCCATATTAATTCTCTAGCTAATATTAACTTTCTAGATGACTTTTTAAAAAATGATTAGTCTGTATATTAACTTCATATATAGAACATAACAAATATGTAGAAGATAGTACAGTATAGGTAGCTTGTGTTCCAACTCAGCTTGCTGAACGAGCTACCACACAAGTGTCCACCAGGGAAAAACTGCACTGCTAATATCAGTTTGCAGGCGAGACAGCTGTAGCTGTAGCACTTTTTAACTTAAACCTGCAATAACTGGATAATTGCTGGGGGCAGCGCAACAAGCTGTGAACACTATTAGCATTTTATCACTTTATAAAGTTGATATGGCGAACATTTGCCTACTAACAGTGTGGCAGAAACAGAGCAACATTATCATTCAGCTGTGTTTGTGTCCACCTGGTGAATGTATGTCCAATATGTATGTCCACTCTCTTTTAGCTCTGTTTTGGTCTCCACCAACTCCTAAATAAGATATCTCTCTTTGGCTGCTAAATGCTCCACTATGTTCACCAGCTAGTCTCTAACTGTGGCTGTCTGCTGTTTGGTTTTGGGCAGGTAGTGTACACTTGGTTTTTAGGGCTTTTTCACTGTAAACAGCTGCCTGGTATGTTAAAAATATTAAAATTTTAAACTCCTTCATGACTTTTAATTGCAAAAAGGAAGTACCTTTTTGTGGTTTCAGTCCAATCTGTGCAGCTTTAGTATTCATTAGTAAGACTTTAGTGCTGTGATGTTATTCATACAGTTTCAGTGATATTCAACTCTGATAATGTTTCCATACCTCTGGGCCTGCTCCAGCTCCACAGCCATAGCTTTCTCCTGGCTCCACTGCTGCTTCACACTCTCAGTCTTGTGTCTTCGTCGTGCTGCTCGGCCCTCCTCTCCTTTTTCTTGCACTATGTCATCAGTTGTTTTTGGGCTCCCTAGCTCTGATGAGTCTGGCTTACTCTGGAAGGATGGTAAACACATTCTGTCAGAAATACCCAACATAAGCTCTGTGTATAGTAGAAACAACCAGCAAAACTTAATATGAGGATCTCAAGTGGTGCATTAGCTCATGCTGGTCAAAAATGTAACCGGAGTAAGACCCAGATGTGCCTCAAAAGTGCTCGTTCCAATCTTACGACTCAGGTGGCAGAGCTGCCATGCAAGTCGCTGGCCTGACCATCAGGAGCAACTTAGGGTTTAGTGTCTCGCTCAAGGAGACTATAATATTCACAGACTGTTTTAATTACAATCAATATAATAAATTGATCAATTGCTGCTCTGTGGATAGGACATCATTACATTTTTTGGCACACTGCTTCCACATCTTTAAAGGAGTACTCCACAGATTTAGCATTGTACTCCTATAACTGACAGACTCATGATAGATAGATTTTAAAAAAAAAAGATTCAAATTGATTTAGCTGAACCACAGATACTGTATTTTTTATCCCATGCATTCTTCTTCCTTGTCAAAACCTGGCACATATTTTACCCACAATGCAACTCAACCCAATTAATTCAACTGTACAAATTTGGGTGTGTTATGCCAGTAGCAGCCAATGTAGCCTGGAGCTGCTAGCCTTCAGCAGAGATGAGGAGCTACAGAACAGAACAGTCTGGCAACCTCACTTCTTTCTAATGCCACACCCCCAGATTTTTTTACTTTTCAAACTTGTTTCGCACAAACATTTTTGCACTAAATGACTGTGTGGACACACTGTGGATTTTGGCCCCCATCACTTACATTGAAAGCACATTTGAAGAGGATCTTTTAATAGCCAGTATGAACAGGAGGAATGATTACAGTGAGGAAAACCTCTTTCACTGTTCATATGGGCCCCTGACTGCTGTTTTAAGACACACTTGAAAAATTGTGAGTCTATCCTTTTATGTTATTTCTGAAAATGACTGTGCCCCTAAATTGTTTAATTTAGTTGCCAGGTGAAAACCTAACTGCAATCTAAAAAAGAACATTTTCATTCATGAAAGCTCTTTCCATCAGTTTAGCAAGAAAATGGAGTTTAGAGGTTGGCTTATAATTGTTCAAGACATTTTACTCTGTTGTTATTAAGCTAGTAATGAAGAACAGACAGAGAATGTTAGAAATTTATAGAAAACACTGTGGTTTAAGTTAAGTTATTTCAGTGAGCAAATTAAAAGAAAAACATCAGTAGTACTTCAACCCAGTGATATAACCCATTTATAACACTGTACTTGAGTTTTGTAATAAATTAGGCTGCACAGAGCAGAGTTCCATGGTGAAAGCTTTCAACCTTTGGGTGAACTGACCAGTATGTCCCAGAAGCTCCGGCGGGTGCTCTTTCCAGTGGGTGTGGTGGACTCGGGTGTGCTGGTCCCTGTCATAGGGGTGCTTCCTACAGATTGGGTTAAGGTGATGGGTGAAGGGCTGGTTTTAAATACCCGTGAGCCACTGCGCTGCCTGGGACTATCCTTCACCTCTTTCACCTCAGGTAAAGGAATCAACAGTCCTGAAGACACATTTGACAAAGACAAACATTCATATGTAAGTGATTTGTAACAGAGCAGTTACAGTTGTTAGTTTTAGTCCTGTAGAGGACTCTAGTTTAGACTGACACATTTTTAGAAAAAGGACATTTTTCTTTGAGAGGGGACCATGGACCATGACAGCCACAGACATGACACACACAGACTTGAAAGCAGATAGCTGATACAAAAATACATCACACACAACAATACAGCAGCATTAAAATGTTGAGAAATCTGCAGCCACAGTACATCTAAACTAAAGATGACAAGACATCAATTTAATAATATACATTGACCAAGAAGAGAAGTATAGGAGTTTTGGCAGTAGGGCTGTCTGTGTCTCTCTCTCTCTCTGTCTCACTGAATGCAGTGCATTCAGTGCAGTGGCCAAGGCCCATGCCAGAGCTCGTCAGGCAGACAGCTGCAATATTTGTTGACAGCCCTTTTTGGCAGGGGGAAATCAATTACTTAAATTTAAAATTTCACAATAAGACAACTTTTATTTCCTTTGATTAAATACATACCTCTCACTATATATTACAAATTAATTATGAAACTATTTTCACCATAATGTGGTCCACATGGGGCACAATTAATATCATGAATACAACTCAATGCAATCTGATACAATGTTGCTTCACTATCTGTGAGAGGAGTTGATTCAACTCATTGGTCAATTTAGCAGCGACAATTTGTTGTGATGTATTGCATTAGGTTATACTGTAAGGTGTTGCTTTTATTGGATTGCTTAATGCTATGTAATGTCCATTCCCTGCAGTTTGACAGCCAACAGGTAAACAGTACACACAGCATAGAGGAATGATAAACAAATAACCATTTGTTGATGGCCTCACCTTTAGCTTCCTCTTTCTGAGATTTGGTTGCAGGGCAGGGTACGCCTAGACAAAGGGGATTGGGCAAGACTCTGAGCTCCATGACGACGTCACAGAGCGCATGGCGGAGCGCCCCCTGCAGTTTATCACTCAGTTGTAAGGGGCTGACATTGCCTTGTTCCCAGATGTCAAACCGGACATACAGCTGTGGCTCTGTTAGAAGACCAGCACAAACACACAATGTTTTTTATGTTTCAATACTCTCTGCTTTTGACTTAGTACTATTAAGCCCCTTTCACACTGGACAAAAAACCCACTAACACCCACTAACATCTGGCTTATGTCTTCAGTGGGAAAGGGTACAATCGGCATTCACTACTTTTTTTCGTTCTTTACTCAAAATGTCAGCTTCTCAAATACATGTGTACATGTTCAAGCTGGAATCCAATCTGAATATCAGAGTAGACAACACAACAACACATGGAAAAACCTTAGCAACCACCTTAGCAACCAAGGCTATGGAACGGATGGCCATTTATGGGCATGCAAGAAGAGCCGATGTCAGTTCATTGACAAGGTAGAAAAAACTGTCACAAACAAAGTGCTCAGAGCAGGTTGGGAAATGCAGTCTTAACATTGGGTCAGCAGCGCTAACAATACTACTGACTTATAGATAGAGGCTATTAATCATCTCTAACATGGTGTCATTTCTTTGAGAATGTTAATGATTATTCTGAGTATGATATATTGATGTTTAAAAGCACAGTACACAGCACACTTCATATTACATACCACATAAAAAGTACAATCCAGTAATCATCCACACCTCCCTCTCAGTGTGCCTTTCTGGCTCAGCCACTCACACAGACCACTTTCCTCTTCTACTTAACTTGTGCAGGCTGGTAAAAAAAATAATACAGCTTATCTTTGGAGGGATGATGAAAAAATATTATTCATGATAATGACAGAAGTGAGAAACTGGACATGATGAGCAATTGCCGTTGCCACATCTGTGGTCCAGCACCAATGTAAACGCTGTCTTCCTGCCTCTCCTCTGCTGCTTCCTTCATTGACTTCCATCTGTCCACAACATGTGATATAATTTACATCAGGAAGTAGACTGTTTTGTTTAGATCCTACTGGCAACTAATGTGTTTTCATCAAAATTCCACACCATGTACACTTTTAATATTTTGGGTAACCTTTCATTAACATGTCTTCAAACAATAAACAATAGCACAGATGGGGAGATGCATTATGATTGTCACTGCACAGTTAAGTTTTAATTCATCAAAGACACAATTAAACCCACAATTTGAGGATGGATCTATTTTTAAAGCACAAAACCAAACAGCTGGAGTCTTTTTTTCCCCACCAACAGTAGAGTAAGACTAACAATTTAAAAACACAGTTATATTAATAACCTAAAACTATGTCTTAATTTTGATTTATGGCACTGTGATGCAGTGTCACATTGACAAATTCATCCTCCAGGAACACAGCTCTCTTCACATTACAGAGTTGTATTCATTAGCAAGAAAGATTTACTCGTTCAATTTCAGGGGCATTTATTATTTAGATTTTAAATTTAATAGCTGCACTGTTACCCATGACATAGCTTGACGTTTGTGAGTGTAATGAATCCCTTTTTAATTTGTGCAGTTTATACAAGAAAATGACTCCTGGGACTTGCTGTAACCTTGTAACATAATCAAATCCAATATTGATATGATTTTCAACAGGGTAAAGGACAGTGTGAAACTGAAAATGACAGACAACGCTCAGCCACCAAGCCCCACAGTCCTGCTCATTTTCAGTAGCAAAATTAGTTTGTCAACCAACTCCAAAGGGGAACTGATTTTTTGCACATCAAATTCAGTTTACTAGTCATGGAGAGTGTTGCTGACTGACAACAGTTGTATATTGTACATATATTGTATGTATTCTGAGCATCAGGACAAGCTTTGTCAAGCCTGAAAAAAAAAACCCTGGTCGTAATCTCATTTTGGGCTGGGAGACTACAAGACTCCATTTTTACCTTTACGTGATCTGTATCTGCATTTCTTATCTGGACAAGGAAAAATGCGATTGGAACAACAGTAACCATTAACTGAATAATTGTTTTTAATTTTTATTCTGTCACTAACCACATATGCTGCACTTCATGTCATCACCCCATTCCACTTGTATTCAAATGCAATCCTGTATTTTTTACATTATGTTATCTTCTAATTTTCACTCAGGTGGTCACTAGATAATTTCATTCTTGTGCTTTGTATTGTGTAGTGTATCTTTCTGTATTATTCAACTGCTTTTTGGATTTTTCTGCTGCTGTGACCCTCTAATTTCCCTGGGTTCAATAAAGTTTACTTTACAGTACTTCGCCTTATCATTAGGGATGGTAATTGTACTCATATGTGAGAATATGACAAGTCAATGAAAACAAATGCACACAGGGCGAAGAAAAAAAAAAGGCTACTCTTAATTATTTGGAGACATTTTTTGCCCTTCATTTTTGCTTTCTCTTGCATTTTCTGACTTTCAAGGGCATTAGTGCTTCAAAGCCCCAATAATTCATCATCGTCATCAGTAAACTGAGCATGTTCACGTTTACCAACCTGGCCAGTGGATTTAGCTTTATACTAAAGAACTAGGGACTAAAATTAAGTCAATTTTTATCTGGACGCAGCACTTGCTTGCTGCTTTTCAGAATTCTTTTGCATTTCACGTACATACCTTTGTTTTGTCACTTCCTATGTGTGACAAGCTCCCCATCTAACCCAAACCCTAACCCTCTACTGAACCAGCATCAGCCATATCACAAGCTGGCTACAGCTGCTCAGTGTTGTGTTTACCTGTACATGAGCTGACACTGATGGAGTCCACTTTAACCACAGTGGTGAGCTCATCAAAATGGTCCGGATGAAGGGCGATGGCGCAGTTCTCTGATCTCTGCAGCGTGGCACAGTCCTGAGCTGGGACCTGAAGGGGCCGACCACTGGCATCCACAAATGAGAGGGCGATGCAGGCAATACCTGAAAGAGCAGGGAAATGTGTTAAAATGACTAACAAACTTCTACAGAGCATTACAAAAACTGAAATCGAGTCAGCTCATTAGGTTTTCAATTTCTACTTTCTCCCGAGTCACAAATGACCTTGGCAATTATACAAAAATCACTGACAGTGGACCAATTTTCATATAACCTTGAGGTTATTAGGCAAATATCCATTTGTATACCTAAGAAATATACTACTTTCTAACAAATGCCATGGTGTCTCTTTTTACGTTTTCTGACACAGAACATAATGATGCAGTGAATGACTGAGTCTTGATTTCCATCTTTTATGTTTCAGTTTCTAGTCACATTAAGCAGTGCTTTGCACAAGCTTCACTGCAATGTAAGTGTGACCTGTGTGAGACAGTACTGCTGAATGTGTTAGCTTTGACATGGTACCAGCTATTATTGCACACAATGACTAAGCAGCACCATGCATGGAGCAGGCCGGATGTCTGACCGAACAAGCAGGAGACACAGATGCATTTCAGAAATACATATCAGTTTGCCCCTTCAAACACAACAGGGATGTCAATTTTCCTGAGTGTTACTATAAACACCAAAATGACCACATCATATATCCATTCACTATGAAAAGAAAGCTGCCTTGTAGCTCTGGTCACTAAAAGAATCTTTTAGATAAAAGAAAGCAAATGTATTTGAAAGGGAAATTTCTCAGTACTGGAAATGAACAATTAGTAGCATAAAATGCCATACAAATCAAGAATGCACACACATTATTAACACTTCAAATTACTGTAATAATGCATTCAAGATTCCCCTGAAAATGCAGGTAAGACTTGCAACTGGGAAAGTCTGCTACTGCAAGATGTAGCATCATCACCAGTGCATCAGCATTTTTCAAGATAAAAAGCTCGAATGATATCAGAATATACTTCAATTATAAAGGAGTTCCACAGAGCCAATCATGTAGTAGTAGTCTTAGTGCACGGTCACACTAGAGAGTGGCACAACAGTCATGGTGGCTGGACAACTGAGGCCTGGCTAAGCAGCTGAGTATCTGCTCTTTGCTTTGGTAATGGTAGGATTCACAGGGGTAGGTAAATGTATGTTAGGTCAGACAATGGTGTGGAAATGTTTCTGATAACAGAACATTGCAAATTAGTGGATATTTGTAAGACTAGTGGAACTAAACAAGCAAGGTTGATGAACGGACAACTGAGTGAGACATGGCATTCAAATTAAACTGCCTGTCAAGCCAGCTGGACTTGCCATTGTAAATTTAAGTTTAAGAGCAAACCCACTGATCTCAGTCATTCCTTAAGCTCACACTTTACTTTAGTATTTACAAACAGTAAGGAATGCAACATAATGCTCTCTGAACAAACTTGTTGTCAAAGTAAATCTGAATCTCAAAATGAACATTAAATATTGTGTATTGTGCTTATAAGGACACTGTTTTTTGTTGTTTTCTATCTTAGGATGGCTACTTTTCTTGACAGATTTAGTTGAGTCAATGCGACTAAAGCTGAGCATGCTCCATCCATCCCATGCTGCCTTAATAACTGGTTGCTCATGATGGTTGACCGTGTCAGCCTGGGAAATGAGGCTGATTATTGCTACAACACAGCCTTAATGGGCAGACTGAAAGTGATGGAATTCAATATGTGACTCAAGGCTGGCGTCATCCAGCATTGAGACAGTCACTCTATTAATCTGAATTTACTCATTTCTATACAGTATATGAACACAGGGTGACATTTTCATATTAGGTTGATGAATCAAAAAAGGCTCGCCCCCATGCCCACCCCCTAAAAAAACCCTACCCCCTACATATTAGAAAATTGCTGCCCTATACCAAAAGCAAAAATAATCTACACATAGAGGCAGTCATTTAGGTTCTTTAGGGTAACATATTTAATCCTGCATTAGGGTTTTAATTATTGTGATTATAGTGGTCTATATTAAACAAGCCTTATTGTCCAATGGGATACATTTTGTAGCAGGGTTCAGTGCAACAAAAGCCAGTTGAGGACAATTCTACAGTAAGCTCAACAGTACAGAAACACTGCCTCAAACACCAGTAACACCACACTTCATGCACCTTGAAGGTCTATGCCAAATCTAAGAGCAACTCAAAGATGAATATGTGCTGTGGGAAGCCTTAACTGAGGGAGGTGCAGCACAGCAAAGAAATGCCATGAAGATAAAAAGGCAGAGCACACAGGGCCAGCAGCAGCATGGGCTTCAGTTAACACGATGGTTGCGACAGGTTGTAAAGTAGACAGCAGAGGACATGATACATGTGGCGGTACCTTTAAACTGAGAAGGTGGGAAGAGTTGCTGAACCAGCTCCGACATGGTACCTGGGCCAACATTAGAGACACCCAGAGAACAGCATTAGGGATGCACCAATAGCATTTATTCAGTCCCAATCCAATTTAACACCACCATCAAAGTAGTGGCGGCAATTCATAGCAAGTGGGTCATAGGTTCAAACCTTCACAGGTTGTTCCTATATGAGGTCTAGATATGTTTGTGCTGGTATCTTCCATGTGCTGTGATTTACTTTAACAAAGACATGCAGGTGAACCTCTAAATGTCCCATAGCTCGGTATGTGTTTTGCCCCTGCAATACACTAATGACTTTTCTACAATGTTTCCCTCCCTTTTTACCAAAGCAACTCTACTCTCTACTTGGAAAAGCCAAGTAGAGAGTGAATGAATAAACCTGAAGCATCATTATGAACATGAACCATCAACTCAATTTATGAACAAAAATCTGAAAATATTATTCTGAAATCACCAGGCATATAAGCCAATGACATGTGATCACCTGTTCTATTACAGAGTATCCTGGCAGAATACTTTGTAGATTTTTTTTATGTTAATATAGTATCTTTTTCTGATGGCAAGAGGTCTAACTCCTACAAAAGAAATCTACCAGTCCAAAACATTCAAATTCTGCACATAAAGGTTTTAAAGAATATGTTTGAATATTTTAAAATCTGAATTACTATTTACTTTAGGGGGGTCAATGGACAGTGTTTCTTTGCTGAGCTGGGGCAGAGGGATATTACAAGGGAATCACTAGTAAGTTTGTTTGTCGACTGAACACAAAGTGAATTTTCAGTTTGTTTAGTTGAGCAAAATTGACTGCTTGAGTGTTTTTGCAGTTGTGTGTGTTTTGGGGATGTTCATACAGAAACAGGCACATTCCTTCAATTTATTTTGAGGCAAAATGACAAAAATGTGGTTGTAGTTGTCCGCAAAGGGACATAGATTCAATGAAAAAGAAGCTCAGAGAATTATGTGTATGTGGAGCTCATTGGGAGCATGTTGGCCAGCTAGAGCTAACTTCTGTACAGCTAGCTGTATCAACAACACAACAAGACTCACAGATTTAATCAACATCCCATCTTAGCAGCATTAGCTACAAGATTGAGCACATCTTGTGTAAGATCTTGACCTGAATGAGCTATCATACATTCACCAGGGAAAACGTGCACTGCTAATGTCAGTTTGAAGGCTATATAGCTAATTACATAGCTAATCAGCTGTAGCACACCGAACAGCTTAAAAAATTAACTTAAGAAAATTACATCAGTCAGTTTAGACGCTTAACAATTTATTGTTCAACACCACTGCTAATGAAACACTGTCTGTCCTTAGCTTGTAAGTTACAGTTAGCAGTGCATGTGTGTTCCCATTGTCTCTCCATAATAAATGTCTTCTGTCCTGTCACTGTCAGGGTCTGCAATTACATTGGTCTTTATAAAAAGAATAATATTCTCACCAGTTTAAATGTACCCACAAGCAAGTCTGTTGGGATTCAATAAAAACATTTAAGTGCATAGAGACGCAATGAGTCATTAGAAAACACTTCGTTAATTAGCTGACAGGAAACACAGGTGAGAGTGTGGTTTGCTACAACACTGCCTCAGCTGTCTGCCACTGAGTGTTATTTCACACACTGGTCAGGGATCAGGTAACACCATATAACTTAAGCACCTTGTTCCACAGCTGCTAAAATTAATGAGATGGAGTCAGAGCTTCTCCGCACAGCAATTAAAAAGTAGTTAGACAGCAAGTTGAATGAATACAGGAGCAAGGAACAATATAAAGAACTCATGTCAGCCACAGTGTTTACAATTTGACAGACAACTAAAGGTGGGACTCCCCAAAGAGCTCCCAGGAGGACAGGAAACAGAACTGTATTTTCAGTTGTTAATTGTTACTCCAATTCCACTGCAGTAAAACACCATTTGAAGCATGCATTTCATTTTTTTTTTTCATTTGGAGAACAATGTTATGGGGTCTGTTTTTGGTCTTTATAAAACCTTTGTCATCCACATCCACATTTAGTACTAGTCCAATACAACCATAATCCTAATCTACTAGAGCAATTTAAAACTCTAAAGCAATCAAATGAAGTCCTGAGTCAAGTCCAACAAGTGCAAAGTTAAGCCCCAAGAGAAGACCAACACGTCCTAGTCTTAATTATTTGAGTCCTACACAAGTCATTATGGAATTAGGAACAACCTCAAAGTTACGGTAACTAACTAAGGCCGGCCTCCCATCAGTGACAGATTGGTAATATTTGACACTGACAATTGTTTACTGATTTTAAAAGGACATTCTTTAGGTTACCAGGGCCCTGTTCTCTGTACATGGATAACCGAGTTATGATTTAACATGGATTTTTTGGTTCTTCTAAGCTGGTTTAAAATTAATCGGGAACTTTTGTCATAGCAACAAGTCCTTAAGCCCACACCTACTAAAGTGCAGGCTTATTGTTAACTGGATCGTGACCAAGACGTTTTAGGGTGAGCCACATACTATATATGAACTCATTTTACATTTATACAAATGTCTTACTTTCTCATATAAAAATACAGATATAATTATGATTTAAGATGAGGCTGCTTTTTGAGATTTCTTTTCCATTTCTGAGATGTTTTGATAAGGTTTCATTTTCATAGCAACATCACTCACAGTCTAACCCCTCACAGTTTAAATCACTGGTCATATCTAGTTGTTCATTAGTGATGGAAGTGTGGAAGGAACACAATATAGAACAGAACAACATCAGTAACAATGCAGAGACTCACAAAATGACACTTGTCTATGAATCTATTGCCCCTGTGCATGCTGGGAGTGTTCCCAACACACCTACCTTATGTAACAGCTATTACATGATCAGCACTCAGGCAATAATATAAATGCTGATCATGGTTTCACTCATTTTATTCTTTGTTATTCAAGATAACTTCACCCAGGGTTAACAAATCAATCTTCAAACTGCCTTCAAAGAAAACCAAATAAACTGGATGAGATTATTTTAGTCTGATAACAGCATGTTAGTCTGAATTAGTTAAATCACATTTTTTGAAGAACAGGGCCCAAATGTTGCACACAAAGATTTAATTACCGGACTGTGTCAAGGTTTCATTAAGTTACATGTTTGTAGTGTATGTTAGTTTAAGCCATATCTGGCAAAAGAACATTAATGTTGGCCTCAACTTGTTCCTCATGAAGCCTAAAATGTCAAACGAAGCTGGAAGTTGCTGCTGACATGTTTTGCATGTTGACCTCTGTTTTTGGTTGACCACAGGTAGTTTAAATATCTGAAGGATGGGAAATTCATTGAAAAGTAACCAAAACCGTGATTATGACTCTCAAACCAACCAAAGTCTTGTCACATCGATATGCTCGATAAATTAATTCCTTTATACATGCTGCCTTCATACATGTACCCCTTGACAGTATAACAACAAATCTAGCCCTATACGTACACAATCAGAGTTTGCTGTGTGTGTTTATTCCATAAGTCCAGTCAGCATTGTTCCTTAAGTGTCTGAAGTAGACAAAACCACTCAAGAGTTAAAGAAATACAGCTGGCGGCAGGTGTAGATGAGAACAAGCTGGTATAGAAAAAAATGTCATGTGAGTCATATGGGCTCTTTGGCTTCAGTCAACACAATGCAGGTCAAAATGAAGCTAAATGGAAATACAGTCTGAAAATAACGGAGAAGCGCAGCTTCTTTGGGAGTGTGCAGGTGTGCTGGACATCGCAGCGGAATCAGGTTAGCAGTAAGCACTGCAGTGAATGTAACGGTGAATGTTCATTAGGAGCTACAGTTTAATTTGTCAGAAAACAAACACTGCATTTCTTCAACGACCAAGCCCAATTCCTCAGTTTTGTTTACTGCAGTTAACTGTGAAGTTAGCTACAACCTAGCCCTGGATCTGTAAAGCAGTCTTGCAGTTTTGTTGTTTCTGACACAGCAGTTAGACAATCGGTTTTTAAATGTCACTGCACTCTATACTATATTATACTATACAAGATCTAGCTGGTGGGATAATGAGATAATTATTTAAATCTATTTATTTGATAGTCACAAGATATGTTAAACAGAGCCATATTAATAATAATACATTTTATTTGTAGGCACTTTTCAAGATACTTTAAAAGACACTTCAAAAAGTAACAAGTTAAAAAAGATAACTAGATAACACACTAAAGGCATATTTTACTCTGAATGTCCTATTTTAGTAGATAAACACCTAAAAGTGTTTGTAACTACTGAATATGTAAAATAAATATTACTCGTAATCTGTGATTTTTTGTTTGTTTTTCAACAAATCGTTAGTAAGACCTTCACTGTAAGGACGGACAATGTTGTGCACAGGTATATTTAATAAGATATCATTTCATTAATCATTCCCAAAGTAATTGAGACAATTAACAGTAATATGATTTCAGGTGACATCGCCCAGCCCTAATCTGAAAGTGATAGTCCCCTTCAGAAAACATTATATGTAAGTTTGGCTGTGTTATGCTGATGATGTCCAGCTTTATGTGTTTGTGAAACCTGGGGAACTTTCTAATCTGTCTACTTTACATAATTGTATTAGTGAAATCAGTGATATGATGTCTCATAGTTTGCTACAGCTAAATCACAACTGAAGTTCTTGTCATTTCCCCCAATCAGACCCTGGAAATCTATCATCAGCGGAGGGACTAACAAATTACCTGTGAAGATGGGGGTGTATTCAAAACATCCCCGTTGTTTTCACAACTTTGAACTCGCCCAACCTAATGGAGACTGCTTGGTCTAACTGTAGGTCTAACTGTACTCAACGTTTACTAAGCATTTACTCAACGTACTAAACATTTACTGAATCATGTTTCTCCTATAATTATAACAATAAAAACCCCCGCCAAGCCAAAAAAATATTTTTTTAATGCCAAAAATAAAGCCAAATATCAATAGCGTTTGGGAGCCTCTGTGCAGCGGTGTTCCGAAATGTGAGTCAACCTCTGTGTCGTTGCCTGGGAAACTCTAGGTAGCATAGCTCCGTTAAGGAATAGGGAAGTGCGTAATATATGTGCGCAGCGAGTGGGAAAGAGTGAGCGGCAGAAAAGTGACGGTGAATGCGAGCAGAGCAGAGGAAAAGGTTAACAGTAAGTTGTCAATCTGGCAGTTAATGTACAGTACAGACTACAGTGTGTCAAAAAAAAAACAAGAAAAAGTCATGTCTGTTATTTCCCCCAAATGCTGGAAAAGTAAAGGGTTAGCTCCTAAGTTAGCAACAATGGGTTAGCCTAACCTGAAGACACTAAACAGAGAAATAGAGAACAGAGAAATGTGTGGCTGCTGAGTTCACTCTGTCCCATAACATCCAACAATTTTTAATTTGTTTTTTTCCCCACGACTAATCGATTAGTTGAAGATTATGTATGATTTCAGTCGACCAAGGTTTTCTTTGGTTGACTACAGCCAAAGCCCTCAGTGGCACGACTGCTGTGTGTTTTAAATCTCTTCTTAAGACCTACCTCTCACCGGCATTTTAGGGATATTTCTTTGCCCTGATCTTCTTCCGTGTGTTTTTTATTCTTTCAATACCTGCTGTCTTTAAGTAAAGTATATTCTTTTGTCATTGTATGTTTGCACACCCCGGTTTTGAAAAGTTCTATATAAATATTCTATCTAATCTATTCTATTCTATTTTATTCTATTCCACTGTTGGTGGTCTGCAGCTTACCCTCCTGCTTGCATGATGTGATTGGCTGCTGTCAGATTGATTTCAAGTACAACCATCTTTTTAGGTTTTATCAAGTGAAGTCCAAAGTCAGTCCCAGTCATGTGACTCGAGTCCACACCTCCGCCTAATACTTTAACTGCACTGTAAGTAAACAACAGCTTGATTGTATACATTTTATTTGTTGCTGTTTAATGGAACAAACCTGCTTTAGCTAGCCAGGATAATGTGTTCTGCAAATCAAAATGTAGCACTGTGATTAAGAGCCAAATGTTATGTTAAAATGGCAATGCAAGGCAATTTATTACAAAAATATGAGCAATTATAAATGAGGGTTTTAATTCAGTAAACTCATCATTTACATCCATAATTAGTTGCCCTTTGATGGGAGCTGTTGAAGGCAGAGTTAATAATTCTCTTTCCACAGCCACATTTTCACATTGAACCAGGTGCCCTTTCAGTCACTGAGCTAATTCCAGCAGCAGCACTCCCCTTCAACAGACTTCAAATGCCAGTAGATGACGTTCGCATATTGATAAATTAGAAAATATTGCCATTTGAAATGGAATTGATCACTTAAGTCTTTCAGGGAGATGTATGGAAAGGAAAAGTGACCACACAGAGAGAAAAGTTTAACTAAATTTGAATGTGATTTGCATAGCAAGCCTGCAATTAGACAAGGCAGTGTTAACACTGAGTAAACTGATTTCTAAGTATGAGATTACATACTGCAAGTACTGACTGTCCCCCTAGCATTCATGAGTGATTGTACAACTGGGCCTGCAGTGTCTCCGCAAAGCTAAATGGCACGTTTGTTGTTTCAACTAACCACACATAATCAACAAGACAGCTGAGATGCTTTCCTGTAACAGGCAGGTCGTCTCTGGTAAGAGAGCAAATTAGGTCGGAAATCTAAATGCAAAAGCCTGAAAATAACACTGAGTGGTACACTGGTTGAAAGCATAAGTATGAGGTTTGGTACACAGTTCCAGGTGCACAACGAAAAGGAGAAAGAGAAAGTCACCTCAGGATAATGATTGTGCTGATGCTCATCAAAGAAATTAGTGCTGTGTGAACAGGGATGAAGAGAAGACTGTGTAGTAGTTTCTGTTATGCCAGACAGGCAGAGGAAAATGTGTTCTGAATTCTATTTGAGCGTTATAAATAGGAAAAGGGACTGTCAGCATAACATACTGCCTCCAAATCAGAAGTTTAACAATAGGAGAGAAGTGTCAAAGAAAAACTCTACAACTAAGCCAAAACCTGAGGTTACAACAATGTTTCAAATCAATTCTAAGCTCATAAAAACATAAACAAGGACAACTTACTAATGTAAAGAAAGAAAATGCATGCAGGTTAGACAAGAAGAACATGGTTTGAGTGTGTGTTTGAGCCTCTTGTGATCTGGTCTGGCTCCATTTCCTTGTCCTCATACCATGGTGATGATTTAGTTTTTTAAAATAGTTTTGCACATGGATACTTTAGCCATTTTTTAACCACATATTGTCATTGTCACAGGTTCTGCTTTTGAATTCCTTGAGCTAAATCAGGACTCTGCTCAGGAGGTGATACTAAATAAAAGTTGCAGGTACTTTCAGGGGTTGCCAGCTGTGCTGCAGATGCAGATGTGACATCACATCACAACAAAACAGCAACAGTAAGCACCAATTTACTACTGCAACTGTGTCAACCAGGACAAGAATAGTGGAGAAGACTTGTTAGGCAAACCAGCATGTCCAGGTCCTCATTAGTATTTGTCATAAACAGTAGAAAAACATGGACTTTCTTTATTGATCAATTTCACTGTTAATGCTCTATCTTTTTTTTGATTACCTGTTTAGACTATGAAAAGACCAAAAATTGGGATAAATTGCTTGTTTTGTCAAACCGACAGTCTAAAAGTCAAAGATATTTAATTTATAAAAATTGCAATGATGTACTGTATAACAGAGAAATGCAGCAAATATTTACAACCAGTGAATGTTTGGGTTTCATAATTGATAAATTAACTCATTATCAAAACAGTTTATTAAATAATTAATTGCCTAACTGACTAATCATTTCCATAATGATACTAACAAGATAATAAACTCTACATGTGCGTGTACACGCACACACGCACACGCACACACACACGCGCACGCGCACGCGCACACACACACGCACACGCACACACACACACACACACACACACACACACACACACACACAAAGAGGGCTTGCTGGGCTGGATGAATGTGATTACCTTTGCCTCCTGTCCCCTGGCCTCCAGGTTTATTGTAGAGGTAGATATCACCGTCAGCCAAGTCACTGCTCAAATGAAAGTAGTGCTGCAGACAGAACAGGAGAGCAAATCAGCCCCTGGAAGCTCAAACCACACAAGTCAGCATTTATTTCATACATCACAATGAGACTTGTCAAAATGATTTTAGTTTCTGCCACAGTTTTGCAGAGCTGGGAGCCTCCCGTATCTAGGATTTATTCATTTTTAATCCAGATCACTTTAAACAGAGCTGTTTGTGGTGCACTTGCATATGTAAAACTGTCATCTATCAGTGCAGGGTGGCATTTTTGGTTTTCAAGCAGCAATGACTTATTTTTATGAGTCAACAAATCATTCAAAGTAGTTGGAGGACTTGGAAAAGTAAGACTGGTTGTTTACTTCAAGTTTTAATTAACCAGATATGTTCACTGTTGCTAAGACAGTGAGTAAGCAGCAATCATTTCTAGGATTTTGTGTGAGTTTAAGCCATCACAAATCCTCCTGTGATATGTGATTAGATAGCGGTTGAACTTGAGAAATGGGCTACAGATATATTTGAAATGTTTATTTCCTTTGAAACTTACAGAATGGCGCATAGTAGTCCTAATACTGAGGTGGGGTAGGTACACTGGGTATGTAGGTATGTGTTCTTAGAGACAGTGAGAGCAATACCTTAGTTTAGCATAGTAAAAGCATAACTTGACGCTTTTCTGTTTATGTATGGCTTGAATAAACCAGATATAATTAGTGTTAATTAGTGAGCTTTAGAGGTGCTGGTATAGGCATACTTTTGTACTTCGGACAGAGCCAGGTTAGCCATTTCCCCCTGCTTCCACTCTTTATGCTAAGCTAAGCTAATCAATTCTTGGTGTTCCATAGTTAAAGCACACGAAATGGGTGGTGAGTGGTAGCGAATAGCTACAAACAGCAAAAATCATTTCAATGGCTGTGAATAATTGCTAAATTTGGGTCAGACTACTGTCGCAATATTTCAGTAAGTTTGATGTTAATTGATTATGATACCTGCTGTGTTAGTCTGTTAACGTTAGCCGTAAGTGTGTAACGCAGATTGTTCTCAGCAATTTAGCGTTAGCTTCGGTCCAAGGTAGCGGGGTGTGTTTCCAGAGCATGAAAGGCAACACCCCGCACTCCATCTCTGGGCTTCAAACAGGCTCCAATGCAAAACAACAGGTGATGTCACACCCCACTACATCCATCTTTATATACAGTCTATGTAAATAACCCTGCTCTGACAAAATATAAATTGCTCCATAGAAGAGGGATGGTTTGGTTACAAGAATTGTAATTTTGCAAATTTGTCTCTTGAATAAAACAGTATTAACTTACTGTCTGGTTAACAACTGAGCTAACACATCACTATGTCCTGAATCTGACACTTTTTGCTAACATTCTATTAAAAATGTACCTTAAACCTGAAGTGCAGAACTTTTACATATAAATGAATGTCTGTCACATTCAAGCCCTTGCTAAACAAGTTCACACAATGCTGATTAAGCCTATCACCGCCAGATAACTCTCTGTATTTCGCAGTATACAGAGTTTTTAAATTTCATGTTGGGACGGACATTCCCGCACTGGCCGTTTGGCCATAAATCGTGTGGCGCCTCTGGACTTTCCAATTGTTATCGGACCTAATGGATCAAATTCTGACAGTGAAACAAGTCGCAGGGGCTGTGTGACACTCAAAACAATTTATCCACCGTTTTACAGCTGCAACAGTAGGTTGCGGCCAGTGGTATACTGGCCATCAGGCATAGTGGGACAAATTGGTGGGCCAGTACCTTTAAAAATATGTTTATGGGACGGTGGACCGTCAAAACATATCCATTTTTACTGGCCCTCTCTGTGTGCCTGTCATTCGGGATACGCATGAGAGCATGCTGCATGCCTGTCAGGCAATCACAGCTGAGCGCCCCCTATACTCTCACTGCCAGAAAGGGGAGACAAAAGTCCAGCACTCCAGCTTTAAGTAACCTAGCTAGCTTGCAAATTGACAGTCAGCAAGCCAGCTAGCTTGGAGAGCTATTGTGACTGACGAGTACTAGCCTATTCCCAGCTGGCTGGTAGGTTAGCGGTTATCTCGCCAGCTACAGTAGTTCATGTAATCCTATACATGTGAGACTTCACTAAAACAACGGAGGAAAAAAAAACTATTTATGATATGTTTTTCTTTTTAAGCTTTTTTTGGCATGTTTGACTTTGTTTGATAGTTTGAAGTGCAGAGACAGGAACCAGGAGTAGAAAGAGAGAGGTATGACATGCAACAAAGGTCCACAGGGGTCATTGAACCACAGGCGTTGGGGTTATGTTGTATGCGTACTGGGGCACGCCAGTATAGATTTTCTTTACATTATTTCTGTTACATAAGGTTAGGTTTATCTTTAATCCTTAGCCTAAAATGTTCAAATCCTACAGATAATAGCCTTAAAGAAATATTCTGGTCTTATTTTCATAGTGTTGGCCCTATAATATAAACACTGTACTATTAAGGTTCATTTCTGAGACACAGTATCATCATTAAATATAAGTCAGACGAGTCAATAGGTTGGTCAAACATATTTTGGGGGGAAAACAAAGGTCAGTGGTAAAATTATGACCCGAACTGCCCACAGTTTACAGACCCACTTCCTGTTTCAACTTTGCCCTCTTGTACTTACTGTAGCGGCCTGTGCAATGAGGGATTATGGATTACACTTTCAGTTTTAAATCCAAATAAAATGGTTTATATAATCTAAGTAAACTGTCTAACTGTACGTTTCATGCCCTGTTATACTTAAGCAACGTCGCCATCTTCCCAGATCTCAGTAATTCATTTGGTGAGCACAAAGTGGTAGAAATGATGGCTGAAACTACTTAATTAAGACCAAAGTTGTTAAAAAGTGGAATTTTCCTTTAAGGCCAACCAAGGAATAAGGGTCTTTGTCTGCCCCTCAAAGAAAGGTTTGATATCCTGAATTTTAGCTAGTTTTCTTTTCCAGGCATTCATCAAGAAAGTTAAGTAGCCTACATCAGCATGCCATGTACACATTACACTCAACACATTATGTTATGCAGAAGTTGGTCTGGATCATACCTTGAAGTGGTGTGCTGTGTTGCTGTCAGTGTACTTGGGCACATGCAGGAAGATGAGGAGGTTCTGTCTGAGGTAGTGAGCCACAGCAGACAGCCAGGGAAAACAGTACTGGGGAAGGCTGAAGTTCATCACCTCAGTGGCTTGAGTGCCTGATGGCTGGATGAACTGACCAGACAACATTTGGTGAGGGCTTTTATCCAAAGCAATTTTCAGTACCATTAGTGCATACAAGTTTTTTCCTGAGTTGCCGCAGTTGGAATGAAACCCATAATTCTGAAAGTGTCATTAAATTCAGTGAATTACACAGGTCCATGTACACAGAACTAAACCCAAGCACAACGAAAACATCCAGAAACACACTGCATTCTGAGAAGTACTTTTTGTGCCAATTGTTACACAAAAACTTACAGTTGAAGGAAAAGAGCAATTTACCTCCACATCAGCTGGCGTCAGCTTACAGTTCCTGACAAGCATGACAGTGATGATGTCCAAGGTGGTCTCATCCAGGCGCTTGCGCAGCACCTTGACCAGCTCGTCTGTGATCTCTGGACCTGGACACAAAGTGACAAATCCATTTCACCGTCATGCTGCACATACACAAAAAGTCCAGCTAGTGCAACCCAATGTGATTGAGTTTTCGTGATTAAAGCCCTCTGTATGCTTCAAATGAAATGAACAGCTTCTGAAACACAGTTTCTGATGGAAATACTCCGTGATGTTTGCTAAAAGTGGGCAATGTTTACCCCTCTTTCCTATCCTGGTAGCCGCCAGCTACCATCTTTGTTTGGATAAGGGATAAAGGAATCTAGACTTGGGAAAAGGGTTAAAAAAAATTTATTTATTTTTTTTATTTTTATTTTTTTTTAAATCATGCAGCGGACTGAATATTCTTTCATCCAGATGATTAGAAGAGTCTTTGAAGATTCTGGAAATGTCTTCATAACAGCAGTGTTGTTATGCAACCTTCTGGGTTTTTCAAACATTGCTGAGTATTTATCTTTTAGAGAAATGGATGCTTAGCTCTGTGACTGGAATGTAATGCCAATACATGTGAGGCACAAACTGGGGCTAGGAGGTGGCAGACTTTCACCCAGGTCTCCCAGTGGAAAAGATATAATCACTTTTGCATTGTTTGTTTAAAGCATACTGAGGCTTAGTATGCTTGCCCAGTCTTGTGTGAACTTCGACATTTTCAGGCTCTATGTTTCTGTTTTTATTTTTAACACCAAACAGAAAAAGATGCAAACCATGAGCACCATCAGAAAGTTGATGGTGAACTCAAACAAACTGCAGGTGTAGATTCATCTAGCACCCTCCATGGCAACAAGTGCATACGCAATTCAATCCTTTTGCATTTTATGTCTGTTTCAGGTTACTATATATTATTCTTGAATATTTAGACACTACAGTCCTTGTAAAAAAACACATTCTATATACTTGCAAGAAGCAATAATTTGATAACTGTTCGTATATATAATTTATTAATGCTGCAAAGGGATGAAATATTAAGTACTGTATATTCCTCTAACTTCTGCCAACATAAAGAGACCTTTGTGGTGTCTTGGTGCTTCACACGCACACGCGCATGCGCACGCACACACACACGCACACACACACGCACACACACACGCACACACGCGTGCACGCGCGCGCACACACACACACACACACACACTTCAAGGAGGGGTTTATACAGCTATCCAACGATGTAGCAAAATAAAGATGGTGAGTTCAAAGTATAGTGAGTGGGGGTAGCAGAGGAAGGATTTTAATGAGTTGTGTTTCTCAGAACCTGCTGATGTAATCCCAGCCTGTGCGAGGGAAATACTCCCAGTACAACAGTGCCATCAAGATGTCCACAGGAGGAATAGCAGCCTGCTTCAGCTTATCTTTACACCAGGGGTGTAACCCTTTTTATTAAAAAGGTTCCACATATGAATGTTAAATTAGGTTGAGGTCTGGAACAATAGCAACAAATATGTATTGTAATATTTACCTCTTCAGTAGGAACCAATGGGCTTGGAGCCACAGACAGGGTAGGGAAGTCAGGAAGTATTGAGAGATGGACAAACATACTGTTGGTTTTGGTCAGCCTCATCCTTTAAACTCCCAAATATTGATACCAGCAGGTATTGGCCAGGCTATAGTAATAAGTGACACAGTCCAGTCTGGATTGACTTACAGTTTGGACCAGATCCGAGCTTCATCCAGACTTTGAGTAGCCCAGATTTATAACAATCTTTATGAGAATTAATAAGCAAATTAAGCAAATTTCACCAGTTTCAGCTCAGTGAAGAAAAAACCATGAGGCTGACAGTGAGCAGAGTATGAGCACTCAACAGAAGCATAGACAAACATCTCCACACACGTACACACCCCAGTAGGGTTTTCTTCAGGGTGGGAAATTAACTTGTGTGAACATCTACCAGCCACTGACACGTAAATGTTCAAATTCAACAGCCACTCAATAGTAAATCACTATTTTCTGTCTGAAATCTACCAACCACTTTCACATTTTACCAGCATTTGGCTGTTGCTAATTTTCCACCCTGGTCTTCTTGCCCCCAAAAGACTACAAAGACCATGTGTGCAGTATTATTTCACATTTATCTCAGTTAGTCAAAACACATGTGGACATAAGTGAAATGACATATGAAAAACTGTGCCTGTAATTTGAATTAAATTTGGTACTCGCCTCCTAACTTTGCAGGACACTTTTTTCACAAAGGATGTCTGGATAAGTAGGTGACAAATGTCTGCTCTGTCACTGGATCGAGCCACACTCACTAAGAGCAAAGGTGCAGTCGGGGGTGTTAGCAAAACTGTCTCCAACTCTGGCTGTTTTCCACCCCCTCGTCACCATGCTGTCAGTGCAGTGGAGTAGCATCAGTCACCAGTTCATTCCACCAAGGAGCACAGAGCGCTGCTTCAGGCCTAAATTTGTGTTGACTGTCATCCAGCTCCAAAATGCCTCATCCCATAACACCACGAGCAATGCAATTAGCCGAAGGCAGTTAGGGAGTTATTGAGAGATGCTTTGTCATTCATGCATGATCTGCTTTCCTCTGCTTTCTCCCTCCGGACTGAGCAAATTTGTTCACAAATTATCCACAGATAGAGGGTGACCATGTAAATACCACTGTGAAATGTCAACTTGTGAATTAATCACAAGCAGAGTCACGTAAATATATCTTTATACTGCTGTATTTTATCTATATGACTGCCAACACCCCAATATCTCCATAACAACTTATAAACAATGCTAATAGTCTACAGCCATGCTAGCGGGTGTAATGCTTGCAAAGAAAAACAAATTGTAAGACGGATAGAAGTTGAGGTCCAAAGGGTACTTTGAGCTAAATACTTATGTTAGAGAGGCAACAAGTTTACAATGACAATATTAACCTGCTGATGTAGTATAGTAATGTTAACCATGTTCACCATTTTAGTTTAGCATGTTAGCATGCTAAAATGCAAATTAGCACTAAACTTAAAGGACGACTCCACCTGCGTTCCTTTCCAGGTTTTTCAAATGGACACGACCACTCAGCCGTTAGCAAAAAGCAGTGACATGGGTTAGAGCCAGAGCGCTGATGTTATTTTTTTAAACTTTAAGCAGCAGCAACAGTGAGTGCTCTGCCTGTGTGTGTGTCTGTTTAGCGTTTAGCAGAGCAGCAGCAACAGTGAGTGCTCAGTCCGTCTCTGTGGCTACTGGCTAGGTGGGCTAGGGGGTTTATATGGTTTATACGGTTTATATGCAGCAACATCATCATGCAGAAATCTACAGTACATCAGGTCACATGGGAAAAAGTTTTTAGAAGGGCTTGGGAAAATAGCTAAAACATATGTACTTTGACCAAAATTTGAATTTTCAGATTTGAATACATATGAAACACTAATGTGAAGCTACATGATGATATAAAAACCTCAAAATAAAATGATTACAATTTATTCTGTGGGAAATATGAATGTCTTTAATGGCAATCAATTGATGTCTAACACCAATGTCAATATTCATTCTCCAGGGACCATTCATTTCTGCACAAAAATGTCATGGCAATCTATCCAATAATTGTTAAAATACATCATTTCACTCTGGACCAAAGTGATGGACTGACTGGCTGACAATGCCATCTCTTCAGCCACGCCATTAGTGTGGCTAAAATCAAGGAGGCTGCAACTGACTGTTTTTCTGTTTGTAATACTGCATGTCGTTCAAGCATCATGTGACTCAGTGGTTCCTATGGCTGAACTGGTCACAGCTAGACATACTGCACGCAACCTGTGACAAGAGGGTCAAAAGTAATTATTGCTTTGTTGCAAGGGGTCCCAATCCAGAAAGGTTAGGAACCCATTGTAATATGTTGTATTCTGTAATTAAATGGTTGCTTCTTTTATCGGTATAAAATCCTTGGGTGGAAGCCATTTAACCCTAAATTTTTACTCCAAATGCAAATAATTTGCCTAATTTTCTGTCAACAAATATATTACTACAAATCTTTAGTGCTATTGACAAAACTCAATAAAGATAAGTACTAAGTGCACTTATCTACAAGACGTGGATCCTGTTCCAACAATAAATCAGTATCTTTGAAAAGGTTTTTGCTTGCTTGTTGGATGTTTTGTGTTTTCAACCTGGGTGGATGCCACACATGTCCAAAACAGCAGCTGTACACACACTTTAGAAAAAAAAATGAATTTGGACTCAACTATATATATATTTTTTATATATATTCTGGACCTGAGTGTAGCCTCTGACCACAAAATTCTTAATGAATGTTGACATGGTTCTCAAGTTGAAAAATTTTGTATGGGGTGTCACAAGGCTCAAATTTCTGGTTCCACTACTTTTCAGCTTTTATATATTACCACTAAAGGTCATCATCCCCTAGCACAATGGTAAGTTTTGTTCTAATGCTGATGACACCCAACTGTATATAGTTGATGATCTTGATATCATGGGCCCCCTTTACAGCCTTGATGATGACATTTTCTCAAGTTGAATTAGTAAAACACTGGCTCTAGCTATTGGTCCACGAGAAAGCTAAAGAGAGAAACTGTGCTATTAACTAAACTACAATTAATAGCACATATCATTCATTGGGTCTGGTCTTACAAACATAACTGAAACAGCATTTTAGGCCTTTTCCTTCTCTTCGAGGGAAGCTTCTGTATGCTTTTATTACTGGCTAGCTCAGCTACTGCAATGTATTGCTTTCATTATCACCTGCTGGTCAGCAAGCAGCAGGGAAAACAAACACCACACCATTATAGACATTATTGTGACCGCCATCTTGTGGTGTTTGTTTTCCCTGCTGCTTGCTGACCAGCAGGTGATAATGATTTGATTACTGCCTCTACATGAAATGTCTGTTCCTCTTCCACATTTACCTGAGGAAGATCTTATAGATCGAAACTTTCCCTTAAAAAAAAAAAGAATACAATTATTTATTGGGAGCTTAACAGTGTGCAGGCCTCACACCTTTGTACCCTGCAATGAAATTTTTGCCTTGCACCCAAATAATTTGCCTAAGTTGTGCGCACACTTGGTCCCTCTTCTGAAGTATCCTTAATGTTAGACATATGCCATGAGAAAGGAGCAGAAATGTAGTATAGAGCTGTGTTTGCATGTGTGTGAGTGAGAGAGTGTGGGGGAGGGGAGTGGGTGAGAGAGAGAAAAATTCAGAACTTGATTTTTTTCAGCCTTATTCAACTTCACAGATACAGAAGACCTCCAATGACAAGGATGGGCCACTGCAAATAAAGGTAGTGCATCCCAGCAGAATATTTCAACAGCTCTTCTAAGTGCTTCAAAACACAAAAGTGACTATAAATAACAACAGACCAAGGAGGAGGGCATAGCAAAATGGATTGGGCCAGTCACAACAATTGAAGATGAGGACTTTGTTCTAATGATGGAGACAGTGCATAAGAGGCTGACTGTTCCTAAGAAAACTAAAATAAGCAATCTGATTGACAAACAGTAGATGATGAAAGACAAAAATTAAAAAAGAAACTGGCTGCTGCCCAGAGAGTATCTATTAACACTGACTTGTGGACAAAAAAGGACTGACAGCTTCATTCCTTGCTATAAGTTTATGATACTTTTGTGTTGAACAAAATAAACCCGGACACTTATTGTTGGTCCTTGACAAAGTAGCCCACCTACACACTGCACAGTCAATCAAGGCATGTGTGGACAAATGTATGTAAGAGTGGGACATACGAAAGGAGAAGATCCTTACAGTAATAACAGACAATGGGAGTAATATAGTGGCAGCATTTAAACACACCACAGCAGAAGGAGAAGAAAACAGCTCTGAGGAAGACTTCCCCATGATGGAAAGTGAGTCTGAAATTGATGATGACCTGCGGTGAGCTATTTTGTTTATGTTATTATTCTTTTACATGACAGTCAATGATCACATGAATATGAGACTGATGTTGGGATTGTCTGCTCTAGTGGTGTATCTTTTTTCCACTTGACTATTTGTAATCTCATGTAAAAAGTATTTCCATCATTAAGATTTTGAGGGTTAAAATGGAAACCTTTTATATAGTTTATGCTTATCTGGCTGTGTCTCTCCTGTTAGGTACCATCATGTCGACATGGATATGGACCGGACACCGTGTGTGGTGCATACCTTACAACTTGGTGGTCCACATGGTGCAGAAGAAGGCAGGTGTTAAGAGAGTCCTTGATAAAGCAAGGTCAGTGGTAAAGCTCTTTCACAAGTCCTCCATTGCAACACAGGATATTGGACCAGTGTAGATGTATTGTTGTAAATGACTGCCCCACATGCTGGTCAAGCACATTAAACATGGTCACACCACTCCTCAAAGTGAAAGTCTGCCAAATCGCAGACAACATGGGATGGGACAGCTTGCTCCTTAGAGAGTGGCCAAAGCTTACGTCATTGCATGACCTACTGCTGCCTTTTGCGGAACATACTAAAACCCTCCAGACACCATGTCCATGTTCCTGGTGGTCCCTGCCCTCTTTAATCTGCTCAGCCACCTTGCTGACTTTGAACAGAACACCCTTCTAACTGAATCTCTGTGGTTTGAAGTTTAGTTTTTCTCTGCATTCCTGTTGGAGCTCTTTGTTCAGCAGATAGAAATAATGCAGGGAAGAATAGTAAAAGCAGAAACAGCCACAGAAATGCCATAATGTTAGCAGAGCAGAGCAGTGAACTCACACGCTGTGCATGGAGCAGATGACCATATAAAGAAATCCGTCACGAGCCGACGATGGCTTGGGATGAAAGTTGGAAACCAAGTGTTCAGAGCAGTCTGAAGCCGGAGCTTTTTGCTCACAGGGATTACTTCTACATGCGTTTGCCTCATTATTTGGCATTTTGACAACGTTTAATATGAACATCCAACATTGTAACATTATATACATCACTGAAAATAAGGAAAAGTGTAATAGGTCCCCTTTAAGATAAAGACATGTTTCATATCACAACAGTTAAGTGTCTGTATTGCACATTCAAACCTTAATACCATTCCATAAAAACAGGTTAATAGATGTTTCCTCCAGTAGTATATAATGAGTTTTGAAATTCTAGAGAATGCTTAAATAATGCATTACACTTTAACTAAACCTGTGTATGATATTTAGTCAACTAAAACTAAAACAGTTCAGATTACTAAAACATGAGTAAAACAAAATGCCATTTTAGTCAAAAGACTATGACTATAACTAAACCAAAACTTCCTGTCAAAATCAACACTGGTTTTACCTGGGATTTATCACGACTACTCCATTCCACCATTTTATTATCAATCATTTCTGCTAACTTTGAAATTTTGAATTATTATCAGCGCTTGATATTTCTCAGCTCTTACCAGCATTTCCCACTCCATGCACCAGTAGCAGGATGTGTTTATCCACTTGTCCAACCGGCCGAGAGCCCTCTAGAGAAGACCTGGAGCCCTGATGGGAGAGACACCAAAGATGTCAATGATTTGGCACAGACACTACACCACGGATCCAGATCCAGAGTGATTACACCGACTGACCTCTGTCTTCAGCATTTGTGCAAAAACTTGGCATCCATATCTGACCCTCTGATGAGATCATACATTCTAGCAAGTACATACCAATCCCCTTTCCCTGCCCTACTCTCGCTTATTCACTAGTGAATTGTTATACTCCACTGGAGTCAAGAACAGCAAGGAAACAATATTTTAATAGACATTTCAACATCTGTTAACAACAAAAGTTAGGAAAATTCAATTCAACAGTCTTGGCAGACAGCACTTCATATTCATATAGTTACCACAGGCACAGGATGGCCTGGAAATATATATATAGTATGGTGAGAATTATTTCTGTTGCTGTCTGTGAGTGCTGACAAAACCCTTCACCCCCCTGCTAGAATGAATCTGGGAGGGATGCAGGTGAAAATGCAATGGTTTCCTGCCTTATCGACAATATACTGTAACAGGCAAGGCAGTTTTATCTCCACATCAGATAAGCTGCAGAGAAGCACAAGGGCTACAACTGCAGTCTTCGGAAAAAACATTCCACCTATCTTTCCTGTGAATCCTCTGTACCTTCAGCTACACACAGCTTCTCCAAGTTTCTTTATTTAAAAAAAATAAACTTTTATTAAAAGGCCCTAAAAACCTGTTTTTTTAATCAGTGTCAGCAATAAGGTCCTCATGAATATACTGTTACATATTTTCCAAGTCCAGTCTCAAGTCTTTAAGGGCAAGTCCAAGTCATATTTCAAAGTCTTTAAGAGCAAGTTAATGTCAAATGTCAAGTCTTTAAGGGCGAGACCAAACCAAGTTTCAAGTCCCCTCAGTCTTTTGGTTGTTTGTTGAGATGCCATGGTCAACCACAATTCACATGCTAATGTCAAATATGAAAATCATTGTTTTTATTCAAAACATTTATATACACTGCATTTGTTCATTTACCATGAGGTCCTCAGAAAACAGGGGCTCTTGACTTCTGGCGAGCCCAATGGAGCGAGTCATGTGGAGGTTGCCATCCACATCAGAGTACTTCCCTGTTAGTGACGTTTCACAAAGTCTGTAAAGAACACAAAGAACAGGGAAAGAAGTTGATGGAACTAGTATGTACTTTGAAACTTTTGGAAGAAATTCATCTTCTGCAATTTATATCAAATTTTCTTTTGTCAATCTCCTTTTCCCTCTTATCTTTCTTCTCTGTCAGCAGTGTTTTCTATGTTTTCTATCTATTCTACCTTAAAAGGCATTCTGACTGACATACTAATGATTCCAAGAAAGTTTGCTGGAAAGTGTGTATGCCCAAGATGTAAATTACAGTACTTAGTCATATGGCTGGGTGATATGGACAAAATCAAATATCACAATATTTTTGAGCAAATACCTCGATATCAATATTGTGACAATATTTTAGGGATGACTATTGGTGCTTTCACAAAATATTGACACAATGAGATTTTTGATAAATCATCATCAGTAATGTGGATATAATAACTAAGTGGGTAAAGGCAAATAATAGAACAGCTAGAACATTCAGAAATTACATCCCTTTATTATAATGCAGCCTTTAAAACCAGGAAAAGTCAACAATTATGCCATATCATGATACTACAATATCCAAACTCGACGATATCTAGTCTCATACCACAATATCGATATAATTAGTCAGTAATTAATGCTCAGAAACTGAACACCGAAGACTAATGGCATCTTACAAGCTAATAAATGCATTGTGTCATGTTGTGTGTTTGCTGAAAGAAAAATGATCAAATTGTGACAAAGAACAGTCTTGTATGGGCTTTGATGGCTGCAGTGTACAGCTTGGCCAGCTGTTTGAGAAAGTTTTGTTCACTGCCCCACAGTGGAATTAAAAATGCATTTCCCAAGTTCTAATCCTTTGTCCCTGTTAATTATTCATTTATCTAAAAATAATTTTTGAAATTTTTGTATCAAAAATCATAAAAATATTTTTGATAAGTCATCCAAACTTGGTTTGGTCTTTCACTGTGACTTTAATACAGCAGAGGGATGTTTCATAAAGAAAGTTCAGAAAAGCAGGGCTCATTGTGAAAAGTATGGCTTGAATGAGCTCACAAACTGAACCAGGACTAAACTGTTCCATAAAGCCAACTCACAGCTAATGTGATCAGACTAAGTCAAGTATTGCTGTTTGCAACTAAATGTGTCTAAAACAGCATGCATGTATTTCACCAAGACAAACAGTTGTAGTATAGAGCCAGATTTCTTTGTATCAGGGGAGAAGCTATAGGTTGGATCTGAATACAAGTACCTTGGAGTTCTGATTGATTCCGAAATCTCATTTAAAGGCTCAGGTGAAAAAGGTCTGTAGCCAGGTCAAATTCAATCTTTCGAATTTCAGGTTTATTCAAGATTACATGTCAACAGAGGTGGCTGAGATGTACATGCATTCCATGGTCATTTCCCATATCAATTACTGTTAAACAACCTGGTCACAGGCTGGCAACACTACTCTAAAACCATTACAGTCTTTGTATAAACGAACACTTAAAATCCTTGACAAGAAACCGGTACATTTTCATTTTTGCCCAATATTAAAAAAATATAACTTGCTGAATTTGTCTTATGTAAAGGATTATATATGGCTTGACTTCCCCTCCGCTCAGACAGTTTGTCTGAGAACAACTGCATATAGTTTCACAAGAGGTGCAGCAAGAGGGGATTGCATCATTCCACTCAGAAAAAGTGCTTTTAGTCAGTCTGCATTCTCTGTTAAAGCTGCACTAGAATGGAACTCCATCCTAGCAACTATTAGAGAACTGGACACATACAGTTCATTTAAAGAAATGATTAATTAGTACTCAGCTCTGTCAACACTAAAACTCAATTGCACCTTACCGTCCTCAGTCTGTCTGTGCTGAACTTCCCCTGCTGTCTGCTGTCACCTGTCGCTATCTTGTTATTGCCAGTCTCCCCTCATGCACCTGCATGCATGTCTTCCTGTGGTCTTGCCTTTATTGTGTCAGACCGATTTATGTATTTATATACTGTGCATGCTTTTTATGTCTGTGCTTCTGCATTGCATGTTTCAGTTAGTGTTTAATAATGCAGCACAATGTGGTCTTTTTTATTTACATGAATATATTCTTTTTTCTTCTTTTCATTATTGTTCTGCATGTTTATAAATGATCTCAATAACTTTGTAATTTCAATCTCATATTCTGTTCATATTCTGTTATTAGGGTGATTCTGTAAAATCTGTCCAGGGACTACAGATGAAAAATAGCTTCTTGGCTAACTCTGGCACATTTACAGCAATGTTTATTAATGTGCACTGTCCCTGTTAAATAAACCAACAAATAAAAAATAAATAAATAAAAGCCTGGTTTAAGAACTATTAAGAGTGAGTCCAGACTCACTGACACCATTGAACTCCTGTTAGCTCAGCTTGCTGCAGCACTATGCTTGTAATCATGTCATTGTAACTTAGACCAGACATATTTAAACCTGGATTATGAAACAGAATTTCCTGAAAATAAGCCTGATTTACTGAAGTAAGCCTGGTTTAACTGGTAATGTTGCTTTATGACAGCAATAGTAACCAGCATACATAACTTAACTGATTAACAGTGTGGCTTGATTGGCTTGCATGCTTTCCTCTGCTGTCTTCAGCAATGAATCATTTTTAACTCAGCCTTGTTGAAGTTGTGAAATGATTTGTGAACTGTGTATGCAAGGACTGTGAGGACACACAAGTGATCCCTCCAATCTCAGAGTTAACAATGTGATACGGAAGCTCGGCCATCTGGCTCGGGACATCATAAAATGATGTTTACTTGCAATGCCGTGTTTGACATCAGTTCAATTTCCACTAACTTTGATTTCCTTTCTACTATATTGCTGCCTGAAGAACATCTGCGGGTGGATTTTTCCTAAAGCCGACTGATAGAAAAATCTATCAGTCGGCTTTACAGGTGAGCTGTGTTGCCACAGTTCTCCAAGTGAAGACACAAAGATTAAATGATGATGAGATAGTCTAACCTGAGGTAGAAAACTGATTTAGTTGTCCGCTCCTGGTAGACAAACATGTTCTTCCTGTTGACCACGCAGAAAGAGTTCAGCACAGAGCGCAGGGCCTGGATCGCTACAATAAGAGGACAAAAAACATACAATTGAGAAGTGGTTAACTGATGTGACCATGGACAACATGAGCAATGTAACTAAAAGCTGCTTGGAAATAATGTCTGTAATGAGCGTATAATCACAGTGAAAGCTTTGCAAAGTGTAACAATTGCACACTAGGTTGTAGAGTGCGGTGCACAGTTATTTTCAGATCTCTCCAAAGATACTCTCACAGAATATCTCTGGAGAGTCTCACAGAGTCCAGGATTTTCACAGAGTTTTCCCAAAGCCACTCCTGTGTTTTTGTGGCTATATGCTTCGGGTCGTTGTCTTGTTGAAATGTAAGCCTTGACCCCAGCCTGAGATCCTGAGCACTCTGGAAAAGATTTTCACTCAGGATTGCTCCATATTTTTCTGCATCCATCTTTCCCACTATCCTGACTAGTCCCCCAGTCCCTGTCACAAAAACATCCCCACAGCATAATGCTGCCACCACTGTGTTTGACTGTAGGGATGGTATTAATGAGGTGATGCTCAGTGCCTGGTTTCCTCTACACACGCCATTGGAAATTGTGGCCAAATAGTTCAATCTTCGTTTCATCAGACCAGAAGATTTTCCTTCTCATGGTCTGAGAGTCATTCAGGCGCCTTTTGGCAAACTCCCAGCAGGCTGTCATGTGCCTTTTAGTGAGGAATGGCTTCCATCAGGCCACTCTACCATAAAGGCCTGATTGATGGAGTCCTTCTGTAAGGTTCACCCATCTCCACAAAGAACTCATTCATAGTAACCACTGGGTTCTGACCTGTCTGACCAAGGCCCTCAGTTTGGCTGGGCGACCGGATCTAGGAAGAATGTTGGTGGTTACAAACTTCTTCCATTTGAGAATGATGGAGGCTACTGTGCACTTTGGTACTTTCAATGCTGCAGAAATTCTCTTGTATCCTTTCCCAGATCTGTGCCTTGACACAATCCTGTCTCACAGGTCTACAGACAATTCTCTTGACCTAATAGCTTGCTTTTCACTCTGATATACACCATCAACTGTGAGACCTTATATAGACAGGTGTGTGCCTTTCCTAATTATGTCCAATGAATTCAATTAGGCACATGTGGACTTCAATCAAGTTGTAGAAGCATCTCAAGGACCACTGATAGAAGAAGGATGCACCAGAGCTCAATTGCGAGTGTCATAACAAAGGGTCTGAATACTTGTAAATGAGATATTTCAGTCTTTTATTTTTAATAAATTCCCAAAACACTCCAAAAACCTGTTTTTGCTTTGTCATTGTGGAGTATTGTGTGTAGATTGACAAGAAAAAAATGAATTGATTCCATTTTAAGATGAGTCTGAAACATAACAAACTGTGGAAAACTTTTACAGTGCAAACTTTCCATCTGCACTGTACATGAATATTTACCTGGGCTCTTATTTTCTCCCTTTTATTCACATTTGTACAGAGGCATCATGGAGGAAAAGAAACTCATTTATGTGCCCAATTTAATAATTCATGCTCTCAAATTAATAATTTGTGCATACGATTTAGCACTTTGTGTTTTTCGATCTAATATAATTTATTTTGCCACCTCCAATCTTATAGTGGGCAGCAAATGCCTTTGGAACGGCACATTCAGTCACACAGAAGTTTGAAGAAGACATTTATGTCAGCCTGTATATAAAAACATGTTTTTTAATATAAAACCAAACTGTCAGGTTAGCCACTCACCTCTGGACACCCCCATGTTGGGTCCCATCTTGAGACGTGGGTGAATATGGATGATTGTGCTCCACACCACATCACAGGCAAAATGTCCTGGAATGAACTGCATGGTGGCTGCCAGGTAGTCTCTGGCCTGGTAGCTCTCCTCTGTGTTGTAATCTGTGTGGTCCAGATGAAAGGAAAATAAAAATGAGGGGAGGCAAATATTCCATTCACCTCCACCCCCTTTTATAAAGGGTGGAGGCAGAAATCTCAGAGACTGATATCTCAAAATATGGACAAATAGAACCAAAAATATCATGACTTCATCACACTGGTAAGTGTTTGTTTGTAACTTGGGTGAGGTGTGGCATGGATGTCTTTGGAAACTTACCATCGGAGGTGTTGAGCCTCTGCCTGTACAGAGACTCGTTCTTCCAGATGTCTTCCTCACTCTCAGCCACCAGCAGAGAGTTACACACATGGCTGTCGTGCAGGTCCTGCAGCAGCATACGCTACAGAGTACACACATACAGTGAGCAGCCATGTATGGATGCATTTATACCATATGGCCCACTATATTTTCCCATTCAATTGCAGGACTTATTTCTTCATGTCTATTTTCATGTATACCTCTTCATTTATACAATGTTCTAACTTACTAAAGTGTTTTTGGTTTGTTGAGTGCTGTAGAATCTACCTGATTGACAATTCTGCAGATTTCCCCAATCTTCCTGACAACCATCTGATGCAGTTTTAAGTATTCAGGCAGCTCCTGTTCTTCCTCCTTCTTTTCCAACTCCTCAGCACTCACCTCTTTTCCTTCTGTGAAACTCCTGCAAAAAATATGACAAATCTTAAATGCACAAAATCCAATTTGCACGTTCAAACATCAAGCATTTAAGGACAGGTCATAGGAACTGTGCTAAAAGTTTGACTGGGACCTGATTACCCATGGTGGAGTTTTAAATGAAGCTTGCTACATACACTCAGCATGGAGAAGATGTTCATCACAACTTTTTTTAAATTAATGATGTCTGGTAATGTAATGACTGGAAAATTGATCAAAATAAAAGAACAAGCAAATATGTATTAGAACTAACATTCTACTCTGTGACAGGATAAGTAAGGACTACATGCTGATTATAACATGATAAATTAATATACAGTAGGGGTGATTCAGGCATTTCCTGGGGCTTATCTGACCTAGAATGGGAGTAGACCTTCACTCTGTCTTGGTGGATCTTAACAATCAGCCAGAAGTCTGGCATCAGTGGGGACTGACACTCCTGTTCATCCAGGGTGGGGCTCTCACACTCAGAGTCACTGCTGCCGCCATCATAACCTTCAAACACACAGAAGGCAGAATAACAAAAGTAGTGTTATGACATCATTATTCCTATTACCTTCATCACTATAACCATGCCGATCATCATTGCAATCTTGGTAATAAACATGAAAGAACAACAGTTTCTCACCTCTGCGGCCCAAAGTATTGATGTAAGTAAAGGTTGTAATTGTTAAAAGTATCAAGCAGTACAATTAGAGGTGTTCCATAAGGTTCACTACTAGGGCTGCACATTTATTTCTGTATGAATGATATAGTAATAATCAACTAACTAAGAAGAAACAATTGTAAGTAGAGTTTGGAGTGCTGATACTAAAGCACTCCAAACACAATTTCATTTTATGCAGTCTGAGCTTTATGTTTATCAAGATTACAGTCACTTTTCCAAGCCCAATTGTTGGCTCTTATTGTTCATGGTCACGAATGTACACAATGCATTAACTGCATTGTCCCATCTATATTCATGTCAGATTTGGATTATACTGATACTATTTACAACCTGTATGTTGAAATCATTAGATGAAATTGATCATCTATCGAGCGGATAAGTGTCATAACAGCATTGCAACTTTTTGTTTCTTCCCATGATCATGTACTAAACCTGTTTAAAATCAATCAATAACATCGCCTGTTATTTAATTTTCCTACATATTATGCATTTATCACAAAGGTTTATTTTATGAATCATTAAACATCAGGTTTGTGAAGGTAGAAGTACTGCAACTTTCTGATCAGAAAAGTGAGATGCTTAGAGGAGAGCTCAGGCAGAGGCAGAATGTGTTTTAAAGGAAGAAGCAGAAAGAGTAGAAAATAAAAGTACTGTGTACACAAATGTTACTGTCATCATCACAATCATCGTCAACTTGAGTACTTCACCTGGTTCACTGTCTGTCTCTCCTCTGCACCACTGTGTGCACAGCACACGCACACACACACACGCACACACGCACGCACGCACGCACGCACGCACGCACGCACGCACGCACGCACACACACACACGCACACACACACGCACACACACACACACACACACACACACACACACACACACACACACACACGGAGGGCTCAGCCCCGCCCTTGCTGAAATGCAAAGGAGAGTAGCACGACCATAAATGACAGCAAAACACAGCAGAGACTCTCACACTGAGCTGAAATGAAATGAGTGCAAATAAATTAGGTAAATAACATAAATAGCCAGGGTCTCGATTGTGTTTTGCTGTCATTTATGGTCACATTGGTTTCTCTCCTCTCCTCTGCTCTCCACTGAGGGTGGGGCTGAGCCCTCCGTGTGTGTGTGGGCTGTACACACACCGGAGCAGAGGAGAGACAGGCAGTGAACCACCTGAAGTACTCCAGTTGACAACAACTACGCTTGTTACGTTACAACAAAATAAACAACGAGCATAATATGAAACGACAGACGTTTTTCTATCATCACACGATATATATCGTCATATCACACAGCCCTATCTAAAAGGAGGGGGGATCAGGAGGGGATCTTTCACATTTTTCCATCATTTACAGAAAATGTAATGATGTAACTGTCCACAAGATGAAGGTGTTTATCTTGGTGAGATTGACTATATCGGAACTGTGTGCTAACAGCTATATGGTGTTGCTGAGTTCCAGCTGTAAAGGGAGTTTCTTAACAGCTAGAAGAAATAGATGATAATGTCTTTGAGCTTGATAACAAGATGACCATCTGGTTATGTGCTCTTAAACTCTGAAAACTTCACACTTCGGACCAGAATTTCTATCAATATGGTAGTAAACCTACATTGTGTAGATGGCTTTCATACTGTAGGTCTGTATTATGTTTTAAAAAACAAACATAATTTACCCTTGTGCAGCACTTACCCTGCATGTCTGAGTCCAGGCTGCCTTGGCTGGAGACAACACTCTGGACTCGACTCGGCCTGAGTTTGCTACAGCCTGAGGAAAGACATATTGACATTTCTGTCAGGAGTTCCAGCCTCAGCAGGATCACTGTCACAAATCAAAGCCTGAAACAGAGTAGAGCTCTGCCAGATCACACACATGCTCACAGCCTTTCTTCTTGCCTGTCCTGAGAAATCTACACATCAGTGTTGAAACAAGGGCATAGGAGAGAGCAGGAGGTGAAAATCAGTCAGTGCTGAGTGTCACTTGTCATGTTAGAGATACATAATGCTAATTTACAATATCAATAGCAATGATATATAATATAGTATTTACTACAAGTAAGGTGTATTAATGAAAAAAACTTTGATGATATTGTATTGAATATTTTTAAAAACAAAAACATATCAGATTAAACTTCCCAGTCCCAGTGTAATGACAGGCTACATTTAATTATGACAACATAATGTGACATAAAGATAATGTGTGGTCTTTTAAAAAGGTAAAAAATAATTTCCTGTATGGATTTGTTGTGGTGGAGGTGGGATCCCTTTAACTAAAGGCAAAGTGACATTAAGCTCTCCAAAAAAAGCCATGAGAAAATGTAATTCTTTGATATAAACTGGCAGCCAAACACTCACACTGTGTGCTAACTAATCACAGACAGTTGTGTCAGTTTACGCCCAGAGATTGAGTCACAGGTTACTATGGTGACCGTGCCCCCCTGTGGCAGGGGTGAGACAAGTACCAACATTCATATCCATTGCCCCTAAGCCAAAATTAGTCACCAAACAACTTCTTATAACTCGTAACTAATGTATGTATGATTTGGAAGAGGTTGAAGATGAGTGGGTTTGAATGTTTTTCTAATTGACTTCCATTATAACTAAGGTTCAAACAAATATTTTGAAAGGTTTTAATGGGATTTGAAAGTTGAATAATACATTGAATGTATTAAAGATGTGGAACATTTCAAAGTTTGAATGAAGTTTGTGGCTGAAAGTATGAATGAGTAGATTAGAGTTGAAAATGCATGAAAAAGTGTGAAAATGTGTAAATGAACATTCTGTCCATTTACTTACATTGTAAAAATGGTTGAAAAATGAGTGTGTGACTAATTCATTAGTGTAAATGCTGAATCAGCATCCACACTAATGAATTATAAAAGGCATTTATACTTCATTATAACACAAGTGAATGCATATGAATTACTATGAATTATAAAAAGAGGGCTACAACTAATGATTTTCATTTTCATTATTATGTCAATCAATAGGTTGTTTAGTCTATGAAGTTTCAGAATATAGTGAAAATGATCCATAACAGTTTCCCAGAGCCCAAGATGATATATATAATATTTATGGGTTTTGGACTGTTGGCTGAACAAATCAATTGGCAGTAACATAAAACAGAAAAGCAGCAAATCGAAGCTGGTCCCAGAGAGGTTTGACATTTTGAATACTGAAACAGAATTTATTTTGGTCTCAGCAGGCAAAACATCCAAAGACTGCAACTAATACAAAATGCTGCTGCCAGGCTTTAACACATTCTAAGAGAAGCAACCACATCACAGCGATCCTTTTAATGTTTTAGAATTGATTTTAAGATTTTAAGGCTTGTTTTTAACCCCTTGCATGGCCAGGCTCCTGCCAATATCTGATTAGTTAAGTTTCATAAACAGAAGTTGAGGTACGCAGTGTGTGTGGCAGACTTACTGTGAGTGGCTGACTGCATGGACTCAGCCAGGCTGACACTGGACGGGGTCTTGGGGGGTGAGGTGGGTTCTGTGCAGCGCTCAGTCTGGAGCTGGGGGGTACCAGGCTGAGTTGTTATTCCCAACATGCTAACTGAGCTCTGGGAGCCAGTGTCTTCTGCCTCGGGCTTAATGGCTCTGATTGGCTCACTGAGCTCTGCGGGCGTGTCAGTGGGGGTGTCAGCAGCAACACTGATGGACTTCTCCTCCCCCTGCAGCTGGACAGAGTTCAAGTAAAATGTTTAATTTTACACAGAAACATGTTTCATTCCCAAACTTCATCAACAAACCATTAAATAAACAAAATCACTAGACTGGACATACTGGCAAAAATATACGATACAAGGATTGTGCAGATTATGAATATAAAGTGAATAAATGTGTATTTATCAAGACACAACAATTTGTACTTAATAATTCATGTGGCAACATGAAAAGAGGACACAGTACAGTGCATTTTTTTCTGTGATTATCATTAGATTCTGGTGAATAAAGATAACAAAACTACACAACAAACCCCATGTTGACACTGCAGCAGCAAATGTCTCCACTGCCATTTTGTTTTACTTCATTCATTTACTCTGTCATTCTGAGGGGTTTATTTTGTTTTGTTTTGCTATAACCAATCACAGGGTTCACCAAGTTCAAGTTTAAGACTTATTAACACCACATGGAGAACAATTTAATACCTGTTTTACCATCATAGTCTCAAAAGTATAAAAGAATGATGGAAAACCAGCAGGGATGAAATGGCCTAGAATTATTTAGATTATATCACATTTTTTCAGTTCAGAAAATGGATGAATTAACCAATGAAACAAGTCAATAGTAGTTTTTACTAAAATCAAAACCTGTCCATTATGAATGGATGAGCTTTCTAGCTCCTGTAGCTAGCAGCAGTGACAGTGTTACAGGTCCACATACAAAAAAAAAGAGTTATAACTAACATTACTGCCTACAGCAGACAAGAGAAAATATTCAAGACTATTGTGAATGACATGCATTGTAATACCTTCTAATGCCTTTTTTGAAAAAACTGAATCCAGTATTTTTTAAGACTTCCCAAGACCTGCATAAACCTTCAGGGAAAAGGACAGCAAAGGCTACATATTTAAAGAGTAAGGTTACTGTTTAGGCCAGTGGTAGGCAAAAGTGGCCATCCAACAAAAATAGTTGGCTCCCTAACAAAAGTTTTCCCTTTTATAGATTTCATCAAATCTTTTACATGACTCATGTAAATCCCAATAAACATGACCTTGTAACATCTGTATAACACAGACACACAACATCATTTGTTGTGTGTCTGTGTTATATCAATTCTAGTCTCATGTATGTTCATGTTTATGAGTCATTTTTTGCCAAATGAGTGTTAACATAAGCTGCTGTAACTCTGTTAGCCCTCATTTACTAATGGGAATTATGATATCTGCCCTCAGGTACAACCCTAATATTCTTTTATAAATAAATGTTATTCTTAAATGGAATTAAAAGAAATAAACAAAATATCGGCTGCCCAATAAACTGCAGAAAAAAGCTGGCCCATGGTTGAACCTAACTGCTGATCCCTGGTTTAGGTTATCATCTAACTGATAATGAGGCAACATGTGTCAGGATCTGTGTGAATCAGCTTAGGAATGAATGATCCTACATCCTTTACTTTGATTACTTTACAGTAATCAATCAAAGTATATCCCAAAGTCTGGGATAAATAAAACTTTCTGAATTGGAAAAAGTCAATGCAAAAGGCTCAATCGATCACAATCAAGTGTGGATGAGTGAGAAACCACCACTAACCAGCAGTCAGGAGGAAACCCTGTATTGATGTAGTATAGCTTCATAGAGCTCAGTTTGAACCCAGAACGTGTGTTCTCCATATAACCAGTATTTGAATGCAGACTTAAATTGTCAGCTTACTATGTCTTACCATGGAGCACTACTAGACAGCACAATGCAAGCAAAACTAAAAACTGGGAATCATGATACAAAGCAGACATGAAGTGTGTTGTAATTGTTATTCTGCACATCACTGTGATATTTAGTGTCTGACCTCGCTCTCTGCCTCTGTGGTCTGAGCCTCTGCTTCACTCTCTAGCATGGCGTCCTCCACCTGTGCTCCAGCACTGCAGGGGTTGATGTGTTGTGGGGGGTCTGCAGTGCTCTCTGACAGCCTCTTGGTAGCGTGGATCCTCTGAGGGTGCAGTCTGCTCAAAGACATGTAGTAGAAACTGTCCTGTTCTCCATTCAGCACGTAGCCAGAGAACGCCATTCTGCGGAACTCCTATAGGATCAGACATTATCCGAAAAGTATTAATACAGCTGTGTTTGCTGTATTACAGACAAGAACTACTTTAAGTAGCAGAGGTTATATGACAATACCTGAACCAGCTGCATTTGCTTAAGAAGACTAAGAGATAAAGTTTAAAGCTCCAAAAAGCAAGTCCTTTGAGATAATTCAGTTACACAAGACAGACAATTTGTCCTGTGAAAATAATAGTGTAACAAACAAACATAACAAATAAAGGATAGGTAAAAAAAAAAACACACTGAGGTGGGGGTGGAATTACTTGCATTTTAAGTTAAGATGAAATATTGTATTTTGTAAAAAGTATTCTAAGGATATGATGGTAATGTTCTAAAGGTTCTCTCTGTATCTGAGGCAAGTAAGTACTATTTGAGATTTTACAGCAGGCAATAAATACTGTATGAAAGTGTGAATAAGTATTGACAATGAAATTGTGGATTTAGTGTATTTATTAAAAGATAATCAAAAGAAGCTTAGAAAGATGAGTAAACAAAAACAAAAAAAAAACATCTTTGCTTCATTTCCAGTTTTAATGAGAACATTCCTGAAGTAATGTGTACGTGTTTGTCTGTGTGTGTGTGTGTGTGTGTGTGTGTGTGTGTGTGTCCTTGCCTCTTTGAATTTTTCCAGAGACTGCTCAGGCCCAAAGACAAATTGCAGTGGGACATCTTCACAGTGGCAGTGTAGTCGACCGCTGGAGCGCAAAACATGCTCTGCTACTTTGAGCAGAGTGGCCGAGCTGATGACCCGAGAGTGACGGAGGGCAGAAACGATCTCATCCTCCAGCAGCCAGCGGATCTAAGACACACACACACACACACACACACACACACACACACACACACACAGACACACACACACAGACACACACAGACACAGACACACAGACACACACAGACACAGACACACACACGCACACACACACACACACACAGAAAGATAACAAAACCAAGACAAGCTCATCACTGTTGTGTGTGCACAGCAGCTGTCAGAAGAAGTGAGTCAGTTTTCAGTGAGAAGTAAAAGTCTAAAGCTTGCTAGCAACCTCTAGAGGCTGTATGTAGTGTTAACTGGGATAAAGCATAAGACTCACCTCGTCCATGGTGGCCAGAATTGCTAACTTGTGAGGAACTGGTAGTTTGGACAAGGGTTCACCAGAGACCCTGATGGAAGACAAAGCAACAGGTACCGGAACAACAAACATTAATGTTAACTGACCCGAATCTGAGACAATCAGAGAACATCCAACTTAATATTGTCCTGTAGAACAAACTCACCCATCCACACCATCTCCCCTCAGACTGTCCAACACTGCCATCATCTCCTCGTCAGACCTGTAAGAGGAGGGCTGTCCTGGGGAACGATTCAGAGACACACTGCTCTCTGACGTGTACCTGCACACAAAGAGGAGATCTGAGGTAACACTGTCATACCATGATTTCATCATTCAGGCTCATCATAAAGACCAAACTCTTAAGTGCTGAGCCACATACGATGCTACCTGCAAGTCAAAAGCCCGAGCTTCAACCTGCTCTGAACGCTTTGTTTGCAACGTTTTTTTCTACCTTGCCAACTAGCTGACGTCAGCTCGTCGCGCATGCCCATAAACGGCTGTCCACTCTGTAGCCTTTGCCAACACTGTTGCTAAGGCTGTTCCATGTGTTGTTGCATTGTCTACTCATATTTCGGAGCCGATTCTGGCTCGAACATGTACAGATGGATTTGAGAAGTTGACATTTTGAGTAAAGAATGAGTAGTGTAATCCTGCCACTATATTTTGTTTCATAGCTTGTTGATGTAGCCTCCCGAGCATTCGGAAACTGCGTCATAGCCGACTTCTGGCAAACCAATCAGAACAGAGCGGGCATATCTGGAGGGGGGCCTTAAAGAGAGAGGAGCTAAAATGGCCCGTTTCAGACAGAGGCAGAACTGAGGGGCTGCATAAAGGGCTAGTGTAAGATAAATAAGGAGTTTTTAACTCTTTTTAAATCATGCAAAGATATTCCAGTAGAGAGTATAAATATATACCAGGAAATGTACAGAAAGTACGATGAAAATTAAGCAATAAGATTTTTTACAAAATCAACAAAGGTGTGATGTCTAACAAATCCTCTTTTCATGAAAACCAGCTGGGCTGTGTCCCTCACTGCTCACTTTGACTCACCTGTTGTGATGGAAATCAGCCATGACTTCAATTTCCAGAGGCAGTGTCAGGACAAAAATATCTAATGTGACTGAGAGGTCATTCAAATCCACAGACTGTAAGGTCTCAGCGTTCTCCAGGCAGGAAATAATCTCACCTGAAATTAAAATATTGATATTAGAAAGTTACAATTTCAAGGGCCAAAGTGTCAAAATAATGCTAATTTTAATAGAGGAAAGATGGGAACTGAAAAGTTGGGAAAACAGCTCAAACATGTTTGATTACATTTACATGCACAGAAAGACACACTATGGCTGTCACATTTTATTCAAAACCTGAAGAGCACTCGAACATTTCTTTTCTGGGGGGAGGGGGGTCAAAAGCAGTTGGCTTTTGTCAAATTGTGCCCACACTGCTAATAAAAGTAGATTTTTCACTGACACACTAACCCCATAAACGCAGTGTTCTTAACCAGACAGGCTGAACTCACCAAGGCAAGTAGGCAGTGTTTGTATTGGCATGGAGCCATGGCAGCTTTTCATGTTGACAGAACATGTGACATGAACGAAGAGCGGCGGCATGTCCAGCTGTGTCCCCTCCTGCTCCAGCAGGGAGTCTCCGTCCAGGATGCTGAAGGAGTCCTGGTCCTGGTTGACAGTGTTGGAGTCTGACAGGGACTGGTCTTCACCGTCCCCCTGAGACCTGGTGCCTGGATGCTCCTCATACTCCACCACCAAATCAGTGTCACTCTCCGTCATGATGCAGCACCCTGACACATGTTCTACACACAAAGAAATAAACTGGTCTTTATTGCATTACCAAATAAGTGGCAGTGTCTCTCAACTATGGGTCATCACATAATCTGGGGAGTATTTCACAAATCAGGATAGGCCAGCTAATACTCGTGGATGCAAGCGTAACAAGCTGTAAACACGTTATCACCTTATAAAATTGATATGGTAAACGTGTCAGCAAACAGCTGCCTCTTTAAACATCCAGCAGACATGGAGCAACATCAGCAGTTGAGTTTGTGTCATGTGTCGTGTAAAATGGTGGAACTTGAATAAACTTAACCTGTCTTAACTTAATCTAACTTTACTTAATATCACCTGTTAACCTAACTTAACCTCATTTATCAAAACCTTTAAACTTAAATTAACCTGACTCAATTTAACTTAACCAGATATTACTTAACCTAAATAAACCTAACCTGACTTAACTTTTTAATTTAACCTGACTGTAACTAACCTAATTTACCTAATTTGAATAAACTTAATCTGACTTAACCCGTTAACCTAAATTAATCTAATTTACCATGACCTTATCTGGCATTTCAGCTGTTTACCTAAACTACCTAAATTTAACATGGTAAAACCTAACCTCAAATAACTTAACCTTTTTATCTAAACTAGCTCAATTTAACTAAAACTGACTTGACTTAATCTTTTACCTAAACTGACTTTATTTGAACTGTTTTCATTTCTTCTTGTTTTCATTTTTCATTTTTAACTGAACCTCACCGTCCTCAGTAGCTGGCTCAGCTTCTGACACCAGCTCCTCACTGGGTCTCCTCTCCATCTCACCATCCTCTGAGTCTTCCTTAAGAGACAAACCACAGTACAAATATCTAATCAACACATGAGTGTGGTTTCTCTTCTCTTGCTGGAGCTGATGCTCTGATTGTTTTCCATATGAATAAATCCCACTAACTCCTAACAAGACAACAGACATGTATCTCTTTGCTGTCCTGAGGGTTGTTTCTATCCTCCTTTATTTTATTATTACACATTTTTCCAGATGTTTATTTGGTTAAAGAAATACAAACTCCTTAGCATATTGTTTTTTCCCCTGACTATTTTGCCCCAGACAATGATTTTACTAGAATATTCGCCTTTTCTCTATATAATTTCTGATCTGCAATTCTGTCATGAGATAATGAAATATTAAGGTTAAGAATGAAGGTCAAACTAGCCAAAAGCCAAAACAGTGGAAAATGCAAAGCACAATTTTGTCAGCTCACCTCTCTCTTGGATGACGGCGGGCAGTAGAAGAAGTAATGTGGATTGGAGGGCACAGCTTTGAAATACTGAGACACAATCTCCATGAATTTATCCTGTTGAATGGATAATTGTATTCTAAATTTAATGACATCAGTGTCACCTTGTAAATATTAGCTCATGTACTTACTAATTACAAGAGTAATAATATAATTAAAAAGGAATAACAAGTTCTACTTCAAAAATATGAGATGAAGAGCAAAGTAATAGAACACAACCATTTTTACCTGTGAGACTCAGGGACAATACCTGTATTATTTTGTGCACATCAGGATACACTTCACACTTGGGCTGTGTCTGGAGCATTGTCAGAGGGAACTCTGGGATCTTAGCAGTCTTGGACTCATCCAGGTTCAGTGGAGATGTAGGAGCAGAGGACTTCCCTCTAGATTCAGCTTCACTGGCATCCTCCATTTCAATACTGTTGCCAGATATGCCACAACATACAGTAAATAACTGTGTCATCCAAGAAAATTGAAAGGAAAGTGGCTAAAATATATAAATGACTGTTGCCTGTAAAACTCTGAATTCAAAGCATTCACTGTGATTTATTGCTGTATGGAAAGAAATCAGCCATCAGATATGGTTGTGAAATTTCTGCCTTTTAAAGTAGCATTAACTGATGTTTTTGGCTGCATGGGGGCAGTGGAACAAGCTGTAAACACAACACTGACATATTATCATATTATAACCATATGATCAACTATAAACAGACATAACTGACATGTTAGCACACAGTTGCCCATTTACACATCCAGCAGAAACAGAGCAACATTATCATTCATTTGCTTGTTTCCACCTGATAAATGTTAGTCCAAATAACTTCTCTCCTTTTAGTTGTTTTAGTCTCTACCAACTCCTGAGAAAAATATCTGGTTGTTTAGCTGCTAAATGTTCCACTATGTCTTTGTCACTTTGGTGCTGGGCAGGTAGTGCTTTTTCACTGAAAACAGCCTGCTTCAGTAAAACTAAACTGAAACAGTGAGGTCACGATTTTGTGATAATTCTGAGTTTGTCACTACAAGCAACACATCACATTGCACATCATCATTTGACCAGTTGTTAATATGAATAAATATTGAAGTAATGAATAATACGATCTGGTGAATTTTCTGTCTTACTTTCTTAAGTTTATTAATACAGATGCACATTTTTAAGAATTCTTTACATCCACGATCACTTTTTATAAGAAACAAATAAGTTATTTGTTTCAGTTTAAATCATTACATTGTCTGTACCTTGATCGACATGACTATGAATGAAGATCAATCGATCATCATTTAAGTGTATACATCCCTGGTCTCTTGATGAGCATGTGCAAAGCTGCACATAAACAGGTACAAAAGTTATAATGTGTTGTTTTTCTCTACTGTTATTCTGTTATTCTGTTAGTCTGTTAGTCTGTTGTCATTAACAGAGCATAATCACACTCTGTCACACAGTATACTCTCATTCTCTTCAATCTGATCATAATGACTCGTTGGACCTACCTGGACGAGGAGGCCATGGCAGCCCTGTCATCAAGTCGGTCCTCCTCAACCTCTCCGATGATGAAGGTGGCAAGGCTCCTCGAAGGTTTTGGATTTCCTCCCCATCCTGGAGCCTTACGTTGCTCCCTGAAGACCCTGATGTGTCCACAGAGGGTCTGCAGGAACGAGGTGATGTCGATCTCCTGCAGGGATTCTTCACAGTAGTCCATGGCCATCAGGACATCTTGGGAGCTGATGTTGTAGGACTGCTGCAGGCTCCGGTACACACCTGAGGGCCACAGGGACAACATCAATGACAAGATGTTAGACAAGACAGTAAGCCACTCAGTAAGCCTTCATTTGGATCTTTTATTTCATAGCAGCAGTGAAACTTAAGAATCACAGCTCAACCTGTTTTTGTTTTTATTTTTTGGACCTTTCAAGGGATTTGTTGACAAGACAAATATAGCCATGCAAGCATTATGCCTGAAGTAAAGTTAAAGCTGCAGAGAATGCACAATTTTATAATTTTGCCCTCACAGTGACATGATATCAATGTTTTGATCATGACTCTCCATTTGGAAATGAAAAAGTTGACATATCAAACATTTCAATTTGTACATTTACCTGTACTTGCAATTTGTTTTCCCTCCTATGCTAGACATAACTGTACAAACAGCATATCCTCAGAGAGCTTCTAGCAGATAAATCATCTCTTCAGGAACCTTTTTTACAAAGTTTAATAAAAGGAGCCCTTGTGTACCAGACTGGGAAATTGTGTACTGTGCCAGTACAGAGTAATAGTGACGAATGAACTGTTTGAATTTTTACTTTTGAAATTTACTACATAATTCCTGAGCAAACCTAACTTCTTCTGAGTACATGTTGGTGGAGGGAGGTCACCTTTGACGTAGCTCTGGTGGTAATGCTCCTGCAGCAGGCTGCAGTAGTTGGCCAGATCCTTGTGTTTGTGAGGCTGAGCCAGGAGGTCGTTCCAAGGGGATGGACTGCTGCGGTCCTGAGATAGTGACCTGGCAGAGGTCAACCACACAGCAAACACACAGAGACAGGAAATAAACATGCTCAGTCTCCAAGCCTAATGAAAGACCTGCTGGACCCACATGGAAGTTCATTTCATATTTTCCATTAGACTCATGTTCATACACAAACTCTTACAATGCCAGTTAAAAATGCAGACAATTCCATTCAATGTAATTTTGCATAAGCACTTAGGCAGCTGTAGCCCAGATCTCCTCTACATTAAGCAAAGTCAAAGAAGCCAACAAGCCTGTGAGGGACAGCTGAATGTCCACATCATGCGTTTAAAGAGTCAGATTCAAAATAAGTCATTTCTCAGGACAAAGGGGAGGCAGAGACATGAAACAGGTAAAAAAAAGATTGGGATCACCAATAGTTGTGCATTTCCAGCAAAGTGTATTTTGTCCATGTTACAATAAGGTGTTCAGAATTCACTTGAGACAAACTGCTGCAACTACGCAATCACCTGCAAAGCTGCAGCAAGCGCAGTTATACTGACTATAGTATAATAAACAGAGCAGTAGCAGTGCATTTCTGGTCTTAATGTTTAATGCTACACCACAGAAGACACATTTTACTTTTTGACCTCTTTAACAACCACTGCAACATGTACAGATGTAAGGAGTCTGGAGTGTGCCACTAACAAAATGATTGCTTTAGATAAATAAATGTATACATTTAACAAATTATTATACACATTGAAAATAAGTTTGTGTTTAAATGATGATTTGTAGAGCTCAAAAAAAAAACAAAAGATCCTCAAATTGTTATTCCATTCACTTATGTTTCTGCCTATCATTTTTATCTCAATTTATTTGGTTTCTAGCTTTAACATTTTGAACAACTTTGAATTCAATATTTGTTATTTATTTGCATACAAATCACTTTAGAATAGTAGATTATTGTAATTCAAGACTGTAAAAGTCTATAATGTTTCTGGTGGCACACTACAAACTCTATACCGACCACCATCATCAGGTATCAATGAACTATCTGCCATAAACTTACAAAAGATGGATCTGCAAGAAAGCATAACGTTAAATAATAAATACTGTATGTGCAGAGATTCCCCCTGTCCCGATGTTTTACAAGAAAATTTGATACTGCTGCAGGTGTATCAAGTGTATCAACAACAGAACGCATCGTGATATGATGCTGAAACAATTATCTGTCCCATTCCCTTAAAATCATCATTATGATTTCATGGAACTTCTATGGTTTCAATAATATACAGTATATTATAATATGCCCACCTGGTACATCTGTTGGGAGTTTGGACACTGACACTTCATTGGAGAGTGTTACCAGATCTCTCTCTATACTTCTGGGTAGTTCCCAGCTGAGTGCACTGCTTAGCACCTTCAAACAAAAAGCCCTAATATTCCTCGCTGTAAAAAAAACCTTAACAATGAGATAAAAGATGATAGATAATTCTCTGTGGGTTTATCACTATGAATGAATGAATATCCTTTCACATTACTCACACATTTGATCTATTGTTGATATAAAAGAATATATTAATTAGAGCAGCTTTAACTAACAGTAATAGTTGAAGGTAATCTGTGCTTTTTCTTGTACAACAAGCAAGTTGCCCTCCTCACTACGAAGTGCTAAACTAATGCACAAACTTTAAAAATTTAATAACTGTATGTCTTATTGTCTACTGTGAGATTCCAGGATAGAAACTCTCTTCCTGGTGATGATAATTCAGAATGGAGAACTCGTGACATCGTCAGATAAGAGACCATTTATTTTTTGAGCAGTGTAAAAGCCAGAATTCCATACACACTGCATGAGAAGAGTGAGCAGCAATGCACTCTGAATGGGTTATTTTAGTAATAATGTACATATATGCTCTTCCCTACACATTCTTTCAGTGAATTTGGGCCTGCGGGACTTTAAGGTGTGAGAGAGACCTGTGTATTGAGTTCAGGGTGTGGCAGCACTGCACCTGCTGTGTGTATGAAGCGGCACAAGCCTGAGGAGGAAGGACAGACGGGCCTGGGAAGGGAAGATGGCTTTGGAGCCTACAGTATTAGAAAAGCAACACTTTCCCATTCTACAGAAGACAAGCGTGTCCTAAGTTCTCAGAGGCGTCCAATAAAAGCTGAGCAGCTCCTCAGCAGAGAGGGAAGGAGAGCAGAGACAAAATCAAGCTCTACCTGAACTTCATCTGCTGATACATCTCCCAGGATTCAGCATCTTGAGGTCTATTCTCAACCATGAAGACAACCAGAGACACATACGTTAACAACTGCACTGATTCTGACAAAATTCAAGGGTCAGTTATGTCATACAGTAGTGTGGAAATTATGTTGCAAGGATAATTTGGGTTTATTAAATTGCATAATCTTTGTATTCTACTATTTGTGTCTGTAATTTCTATCAGAAGAAAAATTGCTGACATCTGTGAACATGGCAGCATTGCTACAATAAGTCTAACAGGGAAAGAGACATGAGCAGTCAGGCAATCAGACAGGTTGTAAACAAGCCAACAGTTTATCCAGATTATCTAACCCACTTTAGCACACCTGAGATGTTGCTAATAATTCCTCATTGCAGAACTCCCTTGGGGATCTTAAGTATTGTGGAGCTGGTCATAGAGTATGGCTCTGCCACATAACAGGCATACTGTTTGAATGACATGTGATGTCTGGAAAGTGAAAAACCTCAATAATCCAAGTCTAAAATCTCATCATCCTGATTATCTTCCTGAAAGACCCTTTCACATGGGTACCCAGCTATGTTTCTATAGCCTCTGTCCTTCATGTAGGTGTGTCAGTACCTGAAGAAGATGTCCCTGGGTTGGCGGCTAGAGCTGGGATGTACAAGTTGCTCCTTCAGGTGCTCTAAGGAGCAGTTGTAGACGTAGACTGGACACTTAAATTGGCTGCTGTCATTGGTGCTCTGCTGGGAAACCTGCCTGCTGAAGCTGATGTGGAAATCTGCCTTCTGTGGTTCAGAGAACTGGACTCCGTCTTTTTCACCCAAATCTAGAAAAAAAAGTTACCAACATCAGAGAAAAGAGAAACCATTAGTGAAGAAATATCTTGAGATAAGTACACTTATTGTAAATATCTACTGCCAAGATGACTGGCAGCATCCTTCCTGCATTTGACTTTGCATGCTCGATCAGAGGAAAATTATGAAAGCTGATAATAACTGCCAAAAATTATACAACCTTTTTCTCGATTTAATTTCTACAGTAGGTGTGTCCAGAGGGCTCAGTTTACACAGCAAATAAAAGCTGCATTACAGGGGCTTTCATTAACTAGGATTAACAAGTTAGCCAGATAATGTTAACTTTAAGTTAACCTAACTTGATTTAACCTGATTTAACTTAAAACTGCACTGATATTTTTATATTAATAATATTAATTATGGGGTGGCCTGGGGCTTAGGGTACTAAAAATGAACTTAATTTGAGTCTGGCCGAGGATATTTGTTGCCCATCTCTCTCCTCATTTCCTGTCATTGCTTTACAATGAGCTCTAAAAAGGCATACAATGTCCAAAAGAATACTTTCACATTACAATTGCTAATCTACCTGACTCTGCAGTTCCCCTCAGCACTAAAGACTGTTTCAGCATCTTTCAGCTCATTGTTTTGGTTTTACTGCCTGTACATTTACTGTTAAGCTACCGTTAAGCTACCTGCCCAAAATCAAACAGCAGACAGACACAGTTAGAGACTAGCTGGTGAACATTGTGGAGCATTTAACAGCTAAAGAGACATATTTTTCTGCAGAGTTGGTGGAGACCAAAAGACAGCAAAAGCATAATGAGTGATATAGTGAATGTACATTTGTTGGGTGGACAGAAAAAACTCCAAATGAATAATAATATTGTTCTGTGTCCACTGGATGAAGGAGGTAACTGTTGGCTGACACATTTGCCATAACAACTGTTGCACTGCCCCCAGGTGGCCAAAAAAACAATTAATACAGTTTAATAAAAACCCATTGGGCTGAACATTTGTGTATCATCATTAATGTCTACCAAGCTGAAAGAGGTGACTGTTCTTGTCGGCCACTGTGACCAATATGACTTTTTTTTACCAGCAGATTTACTCAGTTATAGCTACTTAACCATATGGCCTGGCCAAAGATGTTTTCTTTGAGAAAGAAACACCACTCCAAATCAATTTTATATTTAGAGAGGCAGAGAGTTATCTGTATATTTTACTGTTCAAAAGGACCAACAGATATGCAAGCTTTAAGATCTTGCCTATCACATAACACAGTTATTGTCAGACTGGTAGCTAGCAGCAGCAACCCAGCTAGTTATTGAGTGAATGGCTATTAATAGTTACACTTTTAAGCACATCATATCACTATCTCAGCCTTATTATTCTGTGAAGCAGCTTGTCCTGTCCATCTGTGAAGCTAACTTTAGCTCTAGCATACGGTGACCAGATATCCCGGTTTGTCCAGGATTGTCCCAGTTTCAAGCTGGGTGTCCTGAGTCCCGACAAATATCTGTAAAACACTAAAATGTCCCAGTTTTCAACATTCACTACCAAATTGTCCCTGTTTTCAACATATGTTAAAATAATAATTATAATATTATACTTGTTTTCAGCACTTACATAGATGTGTATCATGTTCTGTCCCACTTATTATTACCTCACCAATATAAAAACATGAACAGTGCACCACGCATCAATTCAACACTAATTTGTCTGTATGTGTGTAAATCAATGTGTCGTTGTCAAGGCTTTTGCTAGCCTATGATACTTGCAGCTCTTTCTGACAGAACCTGTCAGTATGCTAACAGTTAGCTGTCATGCCGAAGAGAGAGTCGGTCTTTTCTAAAGAGCTCCTGGTGGCTTACTCCTTCCTTCGTAAAGTACCTGGCAATCTTCTTAAAGGTAACTTTCTTTGAAAGTTCTTTCTCAGTTTTTGTTATTAACGAGGTGCAATTGTGATTTAATGTTTTGACATTTTAATCTTTGTAAACTCAGGCTGGCAGCCTGCCCTTGTGCAAACTGACAAATACCTTGGTGGATTTTAGGAGACAAAACAACTAATGTTTGACTGGACCTTGTCTTGGAATTGACTGGACTGGACCAGTGTGGTTTTGACAACAACCCATGACTGACCTGAGGCTGGGGTCCCTGTCTCTGTTTCAGACACCCTGCTATCCCAGCTGTCCTGGTCTGGAGTCAGGGAGTCAGCAGGCCCAGTCTGACCCTCGGACCTGGGTGAGAGCAAAGGGGACCTGGCGGTGAAGTGTCCGCTGCTGGAGCTCCTTCGCAGCTTAATAGCTAGACTGAGGCTGGACTCAGACTTCTCCAGCCCACTGGTGGAGCCAGACAGGGAGTCAGCTTGTGACTTGTTGCTGGGAGTCAGAGTGTCATCCTCCTGTGTGCTGACGTTACTCTGAGGCTCTGTTTCCAACCCTGAGGCCATCAACATCAGAACATCTGCAAAACAAACAGAATCTAATTTTGGCCAACTTTTTTGCACCCTTTTAAAATGTGGTTTAAAATCCAAGAACTACATTCCAAAAAGGGTGTAGAAGAGGTGTACCTGTGAAGGTAGCAGGGAGGAAGGTGAGGAGGATCTGCTGGGAACTGATGTATTTGGCGTAGCACCTCCACTGTGGCACAGAGCAACTCCTCTCCCCCAGCAAAGGCTCTTCATCCACAAGGTCTGCATTACTGAAACTCTGCCAAGGACAGAGTGGAAGCAGACACAGACATTAATTACTGTTCTTCATTACTCCAACAGGATGTTATCCCTTATCAGGGTCAGATTTCCTATGAAAATGAAATAAAGAACCTATGCTATGTAGTTATATTCTTTTTCCATATTATCAGGCATAACTGTCAGCTGAAAATCCATTATCAGAACAATAACAATAATTTTATTTTCTTACACATCGGCCAATAATATATCAGCCAATGATATTCTGCATCCCTAGTCCTATTATACAAACAAACCTTGACAACAATGGATCAGAGACCAAAAGGATACAATTGCCCAGTTTGGTGTGGACTACTTTTGTCTACATAGTTAATGAAAAAAAACACATACATGCACAGAAATTGATACATGTACACAAGATTTTCACGTGCTGAAAATGCAAAAGAAAAAAAAAATCTTTATTCAATTAATTTAAACGACCACACATCTGTCACTTACAACTCACAACAACTCACTGACTTACTACTGTGGCTTCACACCTTGGGTGAATGCGGGTTGAAGTTTGTGTTGTGGATGGGATTACCTGTAAAGTGCTGGTGGATCCCATCACCTCTTTACTGCTGCCAGTGGTGTGGAATGATGTCATAGTGTCTTGTCTGTCTGGAGGCTTCACACACTCCTCTGACAAAACACGACAGGCAGTAATAATGTTAGATTAGAAGAGACGGTGATTTATCAGGTCTATATCTCATAAAATGAGACACCAGAGGGTTCATGTCATCACTTAACAGCCTCGCAGGTCTGTTCAGTTGAAAGTCTACCTAGGACACCAAAGGGGAAGAGATGCAGAGACATGTACATACCTTTAATAACAGGTAATGAGAAAGGAGCGACGTGCCCGTCCCGTTCTCGCTCCAAGATGTGGTGCATGAACGTGACATGGTCACTGTCGGCTAACGGGATCTCTCTGTCACTGAGCTCGTGCTCCAGGCTGCTGTGGAAGAGGCTGAGCAGGAGCTCATTGGGCAGACAAGGGGAGCCGTGTATCTGTTCCTCATTCTCCATTGCTGCAACAAATTTATTTTATTGTAAATTTCTACAGAAATTCTGTTTCTTTAAGATGGATGTACAGTATATTCTTCTCATTATTGAAATACTATATGCTGGGCCTTATGAGTACAGTACCTGTACTGAATGTGAGGAAGAAGAGTTCAACCTGCTGGCATTTTGGGAGCAGCTGAATGAGATCAAACTGGAAGGGAACCATATGAATGCTGTCCTCAGAAGACAGGGCTTCTCCTGAACCCACAGAGGAAAACACATCCATCAATTAAAATTGAGATAAGATTTCACATTACACACAAGCAGCCAGGAACAGGTTAAAATATACAGTATGTTAATGGTAAATTCTCAAAAAAATAAAAAAGGTAAAGGTAAAAAAGAAATAAAAGCCAGTATTCAAATAATAGCCAGCAGGAGCAAATTAAAGGCAGAGAAAAAAACAGAGGAGAGGTGGAATGACCAGTGCTATAATGACTCATATAGTAAATTCAGTAAAATGTACATTTCTACAGCACTGTGCTGCTTCTTGTTTCTATTTTTAAACACAAAAACTGTTTTCATTCATTAATTATTTCCAATCAGTTCCACACTGCTGTATTTTTCTATCACTGTTAGGCTACTGACAATGAAACCTGACACTTCCTGCACATTTTCATTTTTTATTTATTTTTTACAGGGACAATGCCTAATATTCAACATAGCTGAAAGGTTAATTTTCCACTGTTGTTCCTTGGACAGTTGTTAACATTTTTCACATTAAAAGCCAACAAGAAAAGAGAGGGACTATGCCAACTGAGCCACTAGGAGACTTTTAATGTGAAATATCTCTGCAGGAGGTGTTGAGTTGACAACAAAATGGAAATGAGTGGAAATTTGAGAACAAGGAAGAGAAACTCAGAGCAACCATGTAGTGAGTAAGGCATGACTTGGTTGATGTAGTGCTGTGGAAAATGATTATCATGAATTATTATGGATGTATGAAATCTGATTTTCTAAACAGTTTTATTACCTCTCACATCCTTGAATCCAGCTGGCAGTGAGCAGACCTGGTCCTTATTCTGACACAGTTGGCTCAAATACTCAAAGGTCATCATGGTGGACATACAGGTCAAATCCCTGGGGAAGATCTACAACAGCACAGAAGGCCACTATTAAACACAATCTAATGCGAGCTGCAAAACAACACACATTTGGGATGCAAACCACCCGACCTTCCACACTGACATAAACACTGTGTGACTATGTGTCGGGAACTAGCTGCTAATGTAAAAACTGGTAATACACACTGCTTGAGGGATCTCCTGGTACTTGAGGCCCTGGAAGTGGCGATGCTGGTCCATGCAGTTCATCACTGTGCCGCTCTGTGGTTCCACCCAGCACTCCGTCACAAGGTTCAGCTCTGTGTCCATGTCAACAGCCTCCACCTCAGTGTCATTGTCATCATCAGTGGAGAAGCTGGAGTCCCATTAAAGACAAAAGACAACCAGGCTGATAAATGTGCTATTACAGCCTGCACAAAATACGCTATAAGAAATATATTTTAGAAGCAGGGGACTTCAATTAATTAATTATGAGTAACTTAACTCATAACAATCAGTCACATAACCAGGGTTATGCAGTGCCAGCATTCATAGGAGACAGTCAGTGTGAATGACATCCTCCTACTACACTGATAGCTAACTAGCCACATCCATGACAAAATAGCAATGTCCTTAGTCTTTAAAGGCAGGCGTTCTTCTATACAGATGATTCCTGGCAGTCTTACCTGTCTTTAGTGGAGGTGGAGTGAGGTGGGAACAGGATGTACTGAACAATACAAGAGTGACTCTCTCTGTCTGTGTCGGCTGAGATGCCCTGCAGACAGAAATTCAATTCAGCATTAACAATTTAGGACCTCACATCATACCACACACACACACACATCATGTGTACATAAACATTACAGTACTGATGATAAAACTCACCAGATGTTGCATATAGAAAACATAAAAACAACACAGTGAGTTGTGCTCACCAGTGATTTAAGTGTACATTTCCTGTTAAATTACATCTACATTATATATTTCCCTGCTGTTCTTTACCTTCATTGGCAGCTCTATCACCATGTTGACGATGCCCTCTCCGCTGGCAGCAAAGTGAAAGCCTTCTGATATGCGGATCCTACACAGACATCAAGAGAGAGTTTCAGGCAACCAATTAAAATTCTATAAAGCTGCTTATCTCACATGAAACCAACCCAACAGTTATGTCTTTAAGCATTTATGAGCTTTGCCAGACAGCACTGAAACAGCTATTATTCTAAAATCTTATTTTCTACATTTGTTTTGCTCAGAATTGTCACTGTTTAACTGTTAATTAAGCATGTTGCAATACATTACTGAATGTATGGAATACATTAAAAAACCCTGTGTTTATAATGTAAAAGACTGTGTTGTGACACTGGTTCATTCAAACAGACACAGCCTTGTTATAATAACAAGCCTCCATTTTAGATTTTCACCCACTCAAATAATGTGCTGTAATACAGTAAATACTATAAATTCTGAAATAAAATCTGGTATTCAAATACGCAACAAATACAGGCCAGTCCCTAATAAAGGCTGGGTAAAAAACACTGAGTGGGGGTCAGAATTACCTGTATAATAATAACTCACATGGTAAATTCAGTATTGTGTATGCACTGATGCCATCAATACAACTCAGTTATGTAATACTCACCACTTTCTCTTTTTAACACAAGTATTATTTTTATCACTAATTATTTCCAATCACTTCTACTTTGCTGTTTTATTAGTGCGCTGTTAAGTCAATGAAGCTCAACACTTCCTGCAGATGTTTTAAACTGAAAGCCAAACAGGAATGGGAGGGATCGTACCCTTTGAGATGCTGGAAGGCTTTTAATGTAAAAACATCTGTATGTTATAACTCCAGAGACAAAGCTTGTGTTTTACCACGAGTTGGCTACAATGACGTAGACTTCACAACACAGCTCTGAGACACAGAGCTGTGTTGTAAAGAGAATCTGCAGTTGTCCACTATTTTCACATAAGACAAAAGTAACGAATAATGAGTAATTGTAATTGCATTATTTAATTTGAAAAAGTAATTAGTTACATTACTAGTTACCGCCAAAAGTAGTAGAATTACTGTAACTCGCAACACTGGGAATCAGTGCTGTGGAAATGTATCAGGACCACAGATAAACATGGAAGTGTTGAGTTTGTATTAACAGCAAATTAAAAGAGGAGCAGATCAGAAAACAGGGAGGCTGTTTATTAAAATATGATGACATTTACCTATAAAATAAGGAAAATTAAGAATAAAGCCTCTGATATAATGCAAGCCTATTTCCAATAGGCCCCGACGACTATTTAACAATGCACAGCATTTTTAAATCGTTATTATAAAAAAATGGAAAAAAAGAGATCATTACCATATACATATTATTATTTCATATTATTTTGTAAATAAGTTATTCACAAAACTGTATTTACAATAATTTTTTGAAAACCCATTTTTCTTTAGAATGAATGAGAAAATCCAGTATTTATCCAGAGTAGAAAATAGTTCTTATAATGTTTGTGCAGATGTATTGTTTTTTTTAGCTAATAAAATCATCGGAATATGTGAACAGCAAAATACCAGAATGAGATAAAGTGTATAAACTCACTCGGACAGCATGGACAGGATGTGAGCCACAGCTTGCATGGCGACAGCCGGGCCTTGGCTGCTCTGCACGGCCCACACCCAGCGCTGGTGCAGGAAGTAACGGGACAGGGAGGCCAGGGTAGACGATGCCATGCGGTTGGCTGCCATGCTGAGGGGCACTGCACTGTTGGAAGGCTGCGGAAAGTTCTCCATGTTGAAAATAAAAGGAGTCCTGAAGTCCAACGGTAGCTTCTCATACCTGCAGTTCATTTCATTCAAATTGTTTAGCTGGCAGAGCTCCTCACACACAAGGATACAGGTCTCTATACACATCACTCAACAACAAGTTGTCTTGATTTGGTTATAGGGTTGAAGGATTTCTTCCTGGGATTATACCCCTCTTTCCCCGGGATTTAAATAAAATTTGATTTTAATCCACAGAACTGCAGAAAATTCATCATATAATAACCTTTATAATAACACATATTCAAGTGAAACATTTACAAACCTCCTCTGATTATTAACTGTGCATTGGTAGGCTATAAACTAACCCTTAGCTATAAAACAACAACATTTCATGGCTATCAGAAACTTTAAGACAACGAACTTGACCATCAGAAAATAATGCATCTTAATTATGAATGAAGCAATCTCTGCCGTGATAAAACCAACACCTGGGCTGGTTTAATCCTGTGTGTCTGGTGCCCTGCTGTCCACCTGCTCACCATATCAAAAACTGTAGATTACGTTACATAATGTTAACAGGCTCAGGGTTAATTTAGTTAGGGTATAATCACAGTTTAGCTCATTTATTAACATGTGTCTGTTACTAACCTCAATCACATATGCATAAGAAGCTCCAGTCTGTTATAAATATAGCATAACATTAACTTGCATGCAAATAAATTAATGAATTAACATACAAATCAAACGAAATGTACCTTGAAAACCAGGCTCCTGGCTCCTCTTTATAAGACATGAGCTCCCCTGAAAACATGACTTGCGAAATTTTGGGAGGTCTCTAAAATATTGACAATATGCTATTTTTGCCTTGCATTTCTATTTTTCTGTATCTTCATCATCATGGATCACGTGTAAAATGAGGCTATTATTGATGCATGATTCATCACTAATTCACATTAATAAAGATACTGGCATGCATGCTATTCTTGCCATCACCACCGATGCGTGGCAGCACAATATCATAAACCTCACTCACTTTAACTCAAAGATCACAAAAAAAAAAACTTTCGGAGTTCCACTCCATTCTGCACACTGAATCACCATTATTCATTTCTCTGTTCTGTAGTCAGCATACAGATATGTCAGAAAGAAAACAAGGAAGCTTACTTGAAAATTTTGGATTTACCAAAAAATCTAAGCCAATCAACTCTGAAGTCAGGCCTCTGTGGTCACTTCTGTTTTAAGGTTAGGGCTATTCCTAATTAACTGTATTATTCACTGTTAGCACTGTATGTGATGGGTGTTGATGAGGACTGGATCCCTTGTAGGCAGCCTGGCTTGTTTTTGTTGGTATTTACAAAGCTCATGCGTGTGTGTTATTGTAGGATGGTTTATTGATACATGACCCTCACAGTCTTAATTGTACTGAGAAATTATTGTGCTCATCTTTATGTGATGGGTAACTTAAACTGTTGCTGATGAGGGCTGGATTCCTTGTAGGCAGTCTGGCATGCTCTGTTTTTGATTTAATGCTCATACATTTGTATGTTTATAGGCTGTTTGCTATATTATATATTATATATTAGATGTGCTGACATAAAGCAAGTAGGCCTACATACTTGCAGCTATGAATGTTTCTCTGCAACAAGAGTCACAGTCAGTCCTCAAGCACCCCCCCCCCCCCCCCCCTCCACAGCCACATCCAGTAACAAAGTGGGGCGTGGGGAGCAGCTGCTCATTTGCATAGACACAGAAACAGCCCATGGAGAAGAGGACTGAAGCAGAGTGGTATAGAGGCATGCTAGAATGCATAATCTCAGTGGTATTTTCAGCAAAACACTTCAAAGACATGTTTTGGGGACCTCAGAGATCTATATTAACTTGTTGGAAAGGAGTATAATATGTGACCTTTGGAGAAGATGTCTTTGTTTCAGTACACAGTCTTCAGTACACAGGCACACACACATATACACAAGCACACACAAGCTACAAATCTCTGGTTCCCGCAGGTATTTTTCCCAGTAAACAGGAGCAGATTTTAGCGAGAAATCCCGGGAATTCAATCCTATTTGGCTAGCTGATGTGCAGTTGTGGTGACTTGTGATCACATGCACTGACCTTATGAGCAGCTTCTCAAGAGGCTTGTTGAGCACCACCACACAGGGTCTGTCAGACAGCGCAGGTTTGGGAGCAGGGATGGAGGGAGATTTGGATGGTGATGGATGTCCAACAATCTTCCTTTTGGTCTTGGGCGTGGCCTCTTTGTTCTGAACGCGATGAGGGAAGCGAAGTTTGAGGATCTGTTCTCGCAGCTCATCCACAATCTGAAGAAAAGCAAAAATATCACAATGCAGCTCATTATCTTCCACTGAGAACATTGTTCTGCTCCAACACTTACATACTGGACAAGTCCTAGTGGTTGTTGTTCAGGTCAAAGACACGATTATAATGGCGTGTAACTCTAATAGTTTATTCAAAAATTAAATTTTTCAAATCATTAAAATAAAATGAAACAGAACTAAAAGGTTAATCAAATCAAATTAAATTAAATTACAGATGAAAATGAGCTGTTAGCCATATCTGGTGCAATAAACTTATTGAGCACTGTCCCAGTTTAATAAACAATCAAATAAAAATTAATTAAATTAATTATTGTTAAAGTTGTGGTCATTTTTGGACATCCAAACATTTATCAAATTAGTATTTCCATTATTATTGTCATTAAGCAATATAACAATTAAATAAATGGATGTGTAACATACAATACCTGCTAATATTACATTTAATAATGTGTTAATAATGTGTTTTCCTGTTGTATATATATGTTTTCATTGCATACTACATGACACACAGGCAGGATCAGCTGCACAGATATTAGCTTGGATTGCACAAGTGTCCATGATCCCATGGTTTTGTATCCACCCCCATCCCCCTCCCCGCCATACCTTGTTTCTAACATGGGCTGGTGTTCCAATAGGGAAACCCAGACGCAGCACCATGCAGGGTGTCTTAGAGATGAGACGGACCAGGTAGAAGGAGGTGGGAGGCTGGTCAGACGAACTGTGGAGACAGAAAATAATCTGTACTGTAAACTCTGTACTGTTACTGTAAATCTCAGAAATTAAGAAATAAAAACACTTTGATGCAGAGATGAAATTTAAAGAGAGAAAAGTGCAAGTTGTGTTGTGACCTAAGGGATTTGTTTCACCCTGCTGAGTTGCTTGTTTTGGGGATGTAACTGGTCCCACTTGAACACAGTGAAGCTGTCTCACCTGTATATGAGTTTAACATATGAGTAGCCCTCCACCAGCACAAAGCTGCTCCAGTCCCTCAGCAGAGATGTGAGGGCAGAGTGGGAGATACGACACTGAATGGTGCTGTAACGTCCGTTGTTTCCAGCTGTGTGCAGGTGTTTGGGTACAGGCCTGCAGAGATAAAATGTTACATGTAATGAAAGACTGACAGGCCAGTGTACACTGAACCAAACATAGATTGCTTTTTAAAGTTATTACTTAACATCATATCAGTCCCTCTTATTTCTAGTCTAGCTGATGTCAGTGAAGCTGTTACTTGTTGCAGGCTTTGCATGACAGAAGATATTTAATACAATTGTAATTCCTCCATAAAACATAAAGTAGAAAATACAATCATAAATGTCTCACATGTCATGTTCAAGGATGATGGCAATGCGATGCATGTGTAGCCATCTCTGCCAGAAGTTGGCGTCCATGGAGAGGATGGGCTTCCAGTAGGAAGCAAACTGAGACTGTGAAGAGTCTTTGGATCCACTGTGCTGCAAGGACAGAACCTGCAGAAAGAGGAGGGGAAGAGGAGAGGAGAGTGAAAAAATGCACTCATTACATCTTTATTTCTGTTATTAACTTTTAATATCAAACCTTTCCTTTCTGGTCTAGTATTTAATGGGTAGGGTTACGGTAGCTATCTGGCTTCTTCATTGAATTACACACTTGATTTTAGAGGAGAGCCTCCAGCAAAGTCCTCTCAGCTGATTACAGATAACACATTTGCTTGACAATAGTTTTTTAGTAAGCCTTTAATGCTATTTTTAGACTGCTAAATTAAAAGTACCAACTTTGACTTTGGCATACTTTCTTTCTCTCTTGGATTGGTTTTGCAGCTGCTCATTCAGTTTATTTTATGTAAGCTACACATGTCAGTATACTATGCACTCACATTTGGATTGATTTCAATGGCAGAAATCTGAAGTTTTACGTGTTTTATGCTAATGTCTGTGTACGATTCTGCACTATATTATCAACAGCTTCATAAAAAAGGGCCAGATATAATACCAAAGAGGCACACTTTATGCATGAAAATGCTTCAGTATAGCTGTAGAAAAAGGCAGCTTGGCTCTAATAGCACATCTAAAATGATGTATAACTTTTAGGAAATGATTAGGTTTAACTGAAGCCAAAAGCCTTTGGTGTCTAAGAACACTGCAAAAATCTAAATATTTTTTGTTGATGAGTTGATGAGTATCATAAACATTACTTATCATAAAGGGTATCATAATCTTTATTTTCCCACAAGAAAATATTCTGGTTCAATATGATACTGAAACTGGTTTCCCTACATTTATTTCCCCTTTTCACCTTTACTTTATTTAGAAAAAATAATTGCAGAAGACATAAAATAGAAATTCTAACACATACAAGTTGAGCAACAGTATAAATGATAGTTTTTGTATGTTTTAAATGGAACAAATTTACCAGTATAAAATGTAACATTATTTATCTTTTATTTGACCTTGTCTTGGTGTTGACTTGGTGACTTTGTCATTTCCATATAAAGCATTCTGAGCTGCAATCTTTGTATTGAATGTGCTATGCAAACAAATGTATTGTTGTTGTTATTATTATTATTATTATATACAGTACCATGACTTGTACTTTACCATGCATGGGCATCATCATTTTAAATTATTTTTAAAAAGAGGAAACAGGTAGGAATTTTCTGTATTTGTTTTAAGTTATTAAAAACATGTAAAATTCAAATGACAAAAACAATTATTACTCAAAAACTTGACTTTGAGGGACTTGAGGGCATGACACTGGCTGAACAATGTTCTCTGGAAGCAGGAAAAGCTGCACATTTTTGATTTATGGGAAAATAAAGGCCACACAAAAATCTGCTTCATTTGAGATGCTACTTTTACAAAGAAATCTGAATATTTTTCTGCAATAATCTATAAACTGAAAGTAAAGAGCTTCGCATATATTTATTTTATAAAATATATTATATCTTGCAGATTATTTTGTTCTCTTGGACCAGCCGGTCTGGCTCCCAGCCAGGCCTGGTTTAAAAATAATACTCAGGTAGAAGTGCATACAGTACCGGAGTAGTAGAGCCAGGAGGGATGTAGAACAAAGGAACTCCATTTTTGGTGCTTTCAGGAATCATGTAGTTCTCAGGAATTGAATTGAACGACTGGAGATGCACCAACATCTGATCGGTCTGGTTGATACTGGAAGGACACACAGTAAATGTAGTTAGGTAACAATACATCCAGGATTACAAGAACAGCAACACCTGAGGCAGTTTCTCAATTCACAGATACCTCATGATGACTGAAGTGTTTCTAAATTAATTCATCAAATGTATCATCATTTTATGTTCTAGACAATCTCTACTTGTGTTTCATTTCCTGAAAATCACACTTGTTGCAGACAGGTGTAGTACCTCTGTAGTGTGTTCCAGAAGCGGCGGATGACGGAGGTACGGTACGGGCTGGTGATGGGTTTCCTCTGGGTGCAGCTGATGTCATGCAGGATGTCGTAGCTTCCCTCCATCGTAACCTCCACCCTGGTGGTTCGCTTGGCGAAGTCCAGCGGCCAGGAGGCAGCTGCCAGGTACTCTATATGCATGTTGTGTTTCCATAGCAGCACCAGCTTCACCTCCAGCTGAGTCCCACCTCGAGACCAAACAATAAGAAACCGGATGCTTCATTCTTAACACGGACAAAGGCCCAATGCTGCATTATGCTGTGGAAGTATTTTCTGTCAGGCTCTTGACATATCAGGGATTTCTACAAAGACAGAGGTTTACCTTTGGTGAGGCTGATCTCTCTGATGGTGTAGCCCTCTCTCAGTCGTACAGATACCACGCTGATTAAATGAGCATGGACTTCCTTCTCTGTGTGTTTCTTCCTCCTCATGACCAGAGCTGGGTTACCACTGGCTGACACCAGGTGCTCATTGAACAGCTTGTGCTGGGACACTACAAAACAGTAAGTACTAAGTATGTATGCCTATTTATTTCATTTTCACCATCATTATGATAACCATCATAATCATCATTATTAATACCAATAAACTTATGTTGTATGATATTTGTGTTCAGAAAAATAATGTCACTGAGGTCCACAGGAAAACTAATTACAATGCCAGAAAGTGACTAAACTGAAAAAAAATAAAAAAGGAAACATCCACTTCTCCAAAAGTCTCATCATACATCAAAATTAATTGAAGATAAAGCAGAGATTTTACTAAAGTAAGCTTCCTTTCTTCCTTCAGCTGAGCTACATAGGTCATATTTGAAGAATTTAACAACAAAGACAATGACATTCATTTCAACTTAAAATGATGGTAATTATCATTAATAGGTAAGGTAGGTAACTGGTAACTGGAGAATAGGTACCAGTAAGTTCAAATAAATAACTTTATTTCAAAAGTATTGAAGGACAGTGTTAGGCCCATTATTGTTTATTTTGCACATAAATTATATTTGTATGGTTTCCAACAATGGATTTTATTTGCATGTACTACACATTTATTTAAAGAATTTGAAACGACTTTTGGATTCTGAGGAGAAGAAATGTGAACTGAAAGGTTTGACTATCACTGAATTTAGGAAAGACTCAACTTATCATCTTTAGTAATCTCACAACAATTTCACAAAGCAAACTTATGATAAATTATGTTAAAATTGAAAATGTCTGAAATCTAATTTTTGGGAATGATCAGAAATGATAGGTTATGTTGGTAACCACATAAAATACAGTATGTCAAAAACTATTGCAATACTGTATAAAAAGTATGTTTTAAATGAAAATTGGGTTGTACTGTTTCTGCTGTTATTTTATTGGAAATAACTGCATATTTTGTTGTTGTTGTTTGCCAAAATGTTTGTGTAATTAATTACAGACCAAAATAAATGTCACAAATTTCAAACTTGCTTTAAAATGAAATAGGCCACTTTGTAAACACCGCCTTCTCAGAGATAACATTCATTCAAAATAGATAGCTTTTCTAAAGAACTTCCTATTAACCTATTCATTTTTTTTCAAGTGTTTATTTCTGTAAAGTAACAACCTACAGATTTCACATATTCAACACTTATTAGTATGTGTTGTTGTCTTACCACAGAAGTACTCTGAGTTCATGGACTCAGGGGTCTTGAGGAAGGAGTAAGTTAAGAAGGCCTTGTGGTAGGCATTCATCTCTTGGCTGTCCAGGTCCAGTTCAGGACAGCTCGGCAGGTATGAGCCAAAGGTGGCTAATGAGATGAACTTCATGAGCTCCACGTTGGGGATGTAACCAAAGCTGCAGTCATAGGAGTATGCCCCACCCACCTGGAAAGGGACAGACACAACAGAAAGACGAGCAGTGAGAGACTCATATTAGCTCTCAAGATGCCTGAGCCATTTTGGATTAAGCTTATGGAATCATTTTTGTCCCAGATTCCCACTACCATAACAGTTCTTTTTGTGGAGTTATTGAGTACGTTGACATGCACATAAGTACCTGCACAAAGGAGCAGGCAATGGTTCCACTCCTGAGCTGGTTCAGCAAGGTTTCACACACTGCTACATCAGGAACACTCGTCACTCCGTCTGTGATTATAATAATACCTGAAACAGACAGAAGTAAATTAGTAAGTCCATGACAGGGTTGGAGACAGGAGTGCCAGGAGGAGTTTGTTGTGTTGGAGTAGAGAAAGCGTAACTTAGTGCTATCTTATCAAACTTAACTTATCAAAGTTACGGCTGAATATTTAGCCGATTTCGACAATGACTCAACTTTCAGAATGAGACTTCTCCTTGAGGGAGACTTAGTTAGACACAATACAAACAGACCGGATCAAGCCAAAGGTAAAGAAAAATGTTTCTCCATGATGTTGTATATGTCCATAATGACACTTACAATAACATTGTGAGACTGTCAGTGACAAAAACAAGCACTTTTAGTGGATGTACATTGATGGAGTGCTATTGCCCCAAAGGATTGCATTGCAGCTGCCAGCTGAAGTGCTCTCGCTCAATACCGGACCAGTTTCAAAAATGATTGTCCCCATTAGTCATTTAGACACAAAAAGATGGGAAAATAGGGTCCAGGTTGAAAAATACCAAAATATTTCTCTTTAAATACATCTTGAATACATCATCTACATCTCATCTCATACGATGTGTTGTCTAAACATGTCCGAAGATAAAAGTGTTGTAGCTGTTACATATGGCAGACATAAAGACATATGCTCTAGATATGGGTGAATAAAGGGGCTAAGCTGTCTGGCAGGTGAAGCTGCCAGACATGCCTGGTAGAGCCGAAGCCATAATGAGGGCTTTCTGGGTTTGCCTAGTAGAGTATAGCTAGTCGCCTCTGAGCATACCTTTCTTGTACATCTGGGAGAGGTCATAATGAAAGCTTTTCAAACACTTTCATATAAAAGCAGCAGCAAATTGCTGTAGCCAGAAGGTGTTCTGTACTTGTCATAGTGGTAAATCAAAATCCTGTTGGTGGACAAAACCAGTGAAGTTGTCATGAGGAAGAAATCAGATACTTAAGATACTGGGGATATAGTTGGAAGGTAGAAGTAACAATGTGAAGAACTCCTAACCTCTAGGTCAAGAAGCTTAAATGACACCTTAGCTACTAAAGACAAACCTACCAGCACTGGAGTTTGGCGGTAGCAACTGAAGAGCCAAGATGCCCTGGCGTACCATGCTGACCAGTCCCATATCAGCTGACACCATGGATACTCCCTGCTTCCTGTGGGGCTGGTCATCCAGGTTGGTATTATGGAGACCTGAGCTTTGGACTGGCTCCACGGACTAAAGGTGAGAGACAAAATAAATACTTTGGGTGTACCATTTTCATCAACATTTAAGACTAACACATTCACAAAATGTTATGTTGCACCCCTTTATGCCAGTTTATAAATGACAAGTAGGAGTTCTGGCACAACTTCATGTATTTGCAAGGTTCACAGAGAAGAGACAGTCTTGAAGTATCTCAGCTCCAGCAATTGTTGTATCATTAACATGACCCCGATGAAGGTTTAATTAGGACTGCCCTCTAAAACTTGATGATTTGAATTATCAGTCAAGGAGCCCCAGACTGATGTTTCAAATTCTAAGCTTTGTTCTCTTGTAATACTGAATTGAGCCACAAGGTGGTACAATCAATCTAAGAATAATAAAAGGGTGATGCCATAGAAAGGAGGGCAGAGCAGCACAACATGGAGCTCCATAATTTAGTGCAGTGTGACAAGTGCCCTGTTTCCTCACCCTCATTTCTGCATACTCTGCTGTTTTATAGCTCCAATGCTAAATGCTAGATATATCAGCTAAACTACTCCTGAACCAAACCTGACTATGGCACCACTTCTCCTACTGACATCTACTGTAAGCACCATTTCGACTGACAGAGCTGTTTTATGCTCAAACCTGTTTCTCCCCACAGATATTTGAAGTGTTAGCCCAACTCAGGAGTGATTCAAGCAAAGCATTAAATTACATAAAACAAATAAAGTTATTTTCAATCCTACAAGTGGAGCTTTTATACTTTATGACAACAGGATGTAAGACAGGCAGCATCATTCACTAGCCAGCTAATCTGATTTCATTAGATCATAGGTATACCTCTTGGGCCATCAAGTGGTCAGCTCCCATCATAGTTTACATAACAGTACATTTAACTGAATTAAGCTCATTACATCTACTGGGGGATCAAATTTGATTTCTGTCATCCCAGAACTTGACGATTTATCCCTTAGACTCATTCTATCTTACCAGCAGTAGCTTAAAAACACTATTAATTATAAAACATTAAAGGATAAGGCTGGCTTTTTTAAAAAAAGGTCAGTAATTTCCTAAAGCAACTGGTCACTGTAATTTTTAGCATCCATTACTCAAACAGGAAGAAATAGTGCATTTGTTGGTGACTATTTCCTGAGGTGGAATAATCCATTTGGTGTTCTAGTGAGTATTTCTGGTGTGTGTGGGATTGAGTTAAAATAAACTACAGTGTGTGTGTTCATGTTAAGGAAGGAATATTGTCAGCCAGTGCAACAATGTGGCTCATTGCCACAGAGAAATAATATTATTAAGATGAATAAGGCTTTCATACACACACAATACTTGTTAGTAGATCAATTCATTCAAATCCAGAATATTGCCAGCCCTATTCTTTAAGATTCTGGACAGGCTGACACTGATAATATTGATATTGATGAGAAAGGATTCATATAATTTTCACATTACTTTTGAAATAAAAGTGCTAGGATTTGTTTTAATAAGATCCATCATAACATATCATCATAACATAAAGATATGTCCATATGCACTTGCCTGTTCATGCTGCTGATGTAAGACCTCTGCGATGTTGCTCTCCACTGCTCTGAGCTGCTGATAGATGTGATGCAGGAACTCATCAAGGTCTGTTCTTTCAAGCTGACAGCCCTGTACCAACACCTGCACAGGGAATAAAGCCTGTCAGAGGACTTGAACTACATCTACAGCAGCTTTATGCAACCCTTGGCAAGAAATACAACATACGTCAGTATTAGGAATCTGCCATCAGAATAACCTACCATGCATAGAAAACAATGGCTAACGTAAAGCTAAATGGTTAGTTTAAATGGTCATGTTTAAATGCTTAAATTTAAATAAAAATGCATGTTGTACAGGGGACATGTGGGAAATATATTTAAGTAATTGTAATTCTTAAAAAGAGTAACTTAACATCCTTGAAAATCTTGTTTTTGCTGATCTCTAGTGGTTTAACTTGCTGTTCACATTGCTGCATTGATGCACAGGTGTACTCTAGGACCCTGTGACATCACTGTTGGGTGTGGTTACAGGTACAACAGAGCACACTTTCTGACCGCACCAATCAGTGGTGGTGGGGAGAGACAGAGAAACAGACTTGAAACTTTGTGAAACACTGCTTTTCAGACTAGAGTTAGGTTACTCAGATGAATTCATTTTAGATCATTCACTCTGGGGCTTCTGAAACTTTTTAGGACATTTGGATGCTTGTAAAACACCAGTAATAAAAAAGCAGGATGAAACGTAAGCTAATGACCTGATGGGAACTGAGGCCAATAATTGATGAATATGCCAAGATGGTGACGAAGATCTTAGGTTTGAAAAGTTGATCAGTTCCAGGGACTTTGAATGGTTGAGCCAGACCAGCCAGACACCTCGACAAGGCATGAAACACTTCATCAAAGATCATCTCTCCTGTGCTGTCATCCTGGAAAACAGAAAACAAAACATAACCTCAAAAACAAACTGGAAATTCTTTTCTGCACTCAGTAACTTCTGAAACATCTTATGCTCAAGCTTCATCACATAGAAGGCCCTACTGTTGAATTAAGATGCATCCTGTCATACAGTCATGTATTAACCAAGTTTAATAAAATGTTGACCTGATGATTACAACTCAACCTGCTGGGAACATGAATGTCATGATACAAACTAAGTAATTGAAACTAAATTAATGGATACTGAATGTGATTGAAGAACCACTCTCCCTCATTTGTGTCAGGCAAATTTATTCAGGAAACAAGCTACAAACTGCTTAACTGCGTTTAAGTCTTACCACGATCCCTGTGGAGGGGCTGAGGTCCAGCTCGATGATGAAGCGGTACCTCCGGGCCAGGAAGGTTGCCCGAGTGGACGGCATTAACATGTAGGGGTACATGGTGGGGGAGAAATCCGGCTGCCATCCTTTAGGCAAGATGCTCAGTAAGTCTAATTCATTCTCTGAGTTCAGCTGCAAATGAAGTGAGAGTCAAGCATGGCGTCAGTAACAAATCATGTGAAATATTTATGAGGGTCTGAGCTTTCTCTGACTCTGAATATCTTATATTAATATTACAGCAAGCATTTCTAATTTGAAATTCTTCAATTTTGATGCTTTGGTGTAGGGCTGCAACTAACAATTATTTATTGATTAATCTGTTGATTGTTTTCTCAATTAATTGATTAGTTGTTTGATGGCGAAAATGGCGAAAATGTCGATCACTGTTTCCCAAAGCTCAAGGTGACGTCCTCCGATATCTTGTTTTGTCCCGACTAACAGTCCACAACCCAAAGATATTCAATTTACTGTCACAGAGGAGTAAAGAACCCAGAAAATATTCACAGTTGTGAAGGTGGAATCATAAAATTTGTATATTTTTTCTTAAAAAATTACAACAATGAATCAATTATCAAAATAGTTAGCCATTCATTGAGTCAATTAAGTTTAATCAATTCATCATTGCAGCTCTACTTTGGTGGTTTCTCACACACAACTTTATGCAACAAGGTACTACTAAATGAAATCAGTAGGATAAACTTAAGAACAAACTCTATAAAATGAATTGTTGAAAAGAATGTGGAAGACAGATGCTCCTGGGCCTCCATGAAAACAGGAAGAGGAAGAGACAGAGATAGCTCACCAGTTCAGGCTTTGAGGCAGGCCAGATGACTTGGTTAAGTTTACCAAGGAACCAGGCCAGACGCACATTCCTGGAGATCCGATACTCCTCCTTCATCAAAAGGTAGATCTGGTCAGCCTCCTCCACCTTATGATGACAAACACAACACATGTAAGTGGAATGTAAAGAGTTCTGCCCCCTTTAAAGAAAACCTACAACAATGAAACACATGACTGTGTGACAGCACCATCATTTCTCAGCTGGTAAAAGACCTGACAAGAAATGTATGGACTCCTACAGCAGCTCACATAAGCACATACACAACATCGGATGGCAGGTTCCTCTTAATAGTGAATAAAGTACTGGGAACAATAGTAATAATAATAATTTGCACAAACATAAATATCTCTAAAGTTATAAATGTTTTGTTTATATAGTGTTTTAAAAGATATTGTTATAGATATATGGTGAACAGAGCGATAGTTCTTGTTCACAGATCTGGATCAGAACATCTGTAGATGACAACTAAAATACCTATGTACTGTTTTAGAATACAACAGTAACTGTAACACCACACTGTAGTAATAGACAGTTTAAATCTGATCACGTTGTATCACACAAGAATATGACTTAAAACCTTTAATGAATACTGGACTTCACACATTCAACCACCGAGAAGCACCTTCTTCCATAAAAATGTTACTTTTATAAATAATATGACTGTTATCTATTATCATAACATTCTAGGACACTAAAAAAGTAGGTGTGGACCAGGTTAACTGTTTATTATAAGACCTAAATGTTTTGCAAAAATGTAATAGCTAAAATAAATGTTTGTCGGTGAACAAAGACAAAATTCACTCAATAATTCACATAGTTTGGGGCTGAAGTATAAGTATTGCATGGTCTGCTGCCTTTCATCTGCCTGTCACTGAGCATGCTGACAGGCCAGAAATGCAACAAAATCCCCCCAAACCTGAATGTAGCTGCACATGAACTCAGCCGGACAGTTAGTGCTAGCTGCTGACGGCAGGTTTGTTATCGTCCACAGGTGTCAGCACTACTCCAGCTACTGTTTTAAATGATGGTGCACTTTAAACAGGACTTCCTCAACTTGTGACTGCTGGGACAAACATATAAATGAATTATATTTGTGTGACAGAGTGAAGCTCATGTTACCTCATTGTCCTGTCTCTCTGCCATGCCTTGAGTAGCATAAGGCCTGCAGGATGTTAGCGACCCTAAGATGACCGATATTCTCCTCGGTTTGTGCAAAGAAATCTGTCCTAATACTTGTTTATCATCTAGCTTGTCTATTGATTAGGTTCATGTTTTTCGTGGAGCCGTGTTAGCTTCCACAGGATGAAAACACCTACTTCTTCCGGTACCAGCCTTCAAAATAAAACGTTTTAGACTAGCGTAAATAAGAACCAATCACAATGTTTGTTTACAATAACTTCCGGGTATAAAACCCTGCGTCACGTACATACAATTTAATGGCGCGGAGCAAACGGGGCGAGGAACAACTGTCAACTGAAGAGAAATTGGTTCAGTGTTGTTGTGTATGGCGGTAATGATAAAGAGTGGAGGAGGGTTCATGTTTATCAGTGTGTGTGAGTGTAACAAGTCCTACAGTCTCACAGTTCAGTCCACTCAGTAAAGATGTTTTGTTTTCCCCACAACCCCAACCACAATCTTTTTGATTGGTTGAATGAGAAAACATTTTCACATAGTACAGTAGGAAAAGCACAGGTGCAAATAATAATAATGATACATTACATAGCACCTTTCAAGTTTAAGAACAAAGTGCTTCCCAGATTTACAGAATAGGTGAAGTTAAATAAAACAAATAACCACATACGGTATATAAACAAATAAGATGCAAATAAAAGAGATGATCTCATATAAAGCAGATAGAATGCTAATAAAAGAACACACTCTTGAATATAAAACAGATAAAAGTGCAAAATATATGGAAGTGCACATAAAAATACTAAAATGATGATACTAAAAACAAGCACAATTAAAATTGTAATGACAGCAAAATTAAATAGAACACCATAAAATAGTAATAAATGATCAAATGAATGGTAGCTAAATTTAGTTTATCAGCTTCAGTTTCATTTCATTAGACCACAGCTTTTGGTCTCAGACACAGTTACAGTTTTATTTTTAAATTGCACTCACTGAACTTCCGTAAAAGTTTTTTTTTTTTTTAATTTAGCTGCACGTGATCTGAAAGAGTTGCAACTTCCCTTTCTTCTTTGCACCAAAGAACCATACATCCATAGGGTTTAGGATTAGGGTTTGGGTGGATATTCTCATCCATTGGATAAACAACAGCAGTCTTCTTTTGTGACACAGCACAAGCTCAGGAAAGTGGGGGCGTAACTATGGCTACAGGCGTAACTGACAGCAGCATGCTGGGAAGTTAATACCATTTAACAGAAATTAGATTTCTGTTTTGTTTTGTATTGAATCTATACACCTGTATCTTTGCAAAATGACTACATATGGCAATTTCAGAGTGTTTATTGACACCAGCTTTGTTTTCTTCTTTTTGATAGTAACAGACAGTGCTTGCACTTTACTTGAGTAAAAATACAAATACAACAGTGTAAAAATACTCAGATACAAGTCAAAGTCCTTCATTTGAAATCCTACTTAAGTACAGTAGTGGAGTACATTTACTCAAGTGCTGTACTTTTTTAAATTATTTTTTTATTTTTGAGTATTATTTTTATTCACAGATTTTACATAGCAACATATAAACCACACAAAAATCAATGCCCAAAACTTAAACACACACACCAGGGGAGAGGGATAGAAATTCTTAACCACACATCAAGGACACAAAACATCATAACAGTATATATCAATTACATGTGGTTACTTACAATCCATCAAAAATGAGATTATAAAAAAAAATGAAATTATATGGATACAAATACGGTCAAATTGAATCCAGATATTGCAGAAAAGGAACTCAAGATTCTTCCCACTTATGTTGACATTTTAAATGATTAAATCACAGTTTCCCCAAGTGAATAACCAAAACAAGTTCATGCAGTTTCTGAAGCACGGTGGAGTTGGTGTCTTCCAGTCTTTGAGAATAAGCTTTTTTGCTAGTACCATGCCCATCAACAGAGCTGTGTGAATGTGTGAAGGGAGAGTTAAAGAGTCCTCTGAGCATCCAAAGAGAGCCAAGTCCCTGTCAGGAGAGAGAGTCCTGTGGTAAACACCAGGGGAAAAAATAAAGTCTTCACCAGAATGAATGAATTAGTGGATAGTCCCAAAATAAATGCAACAATGTACAATGTGATTTACATTTATCATAGACTGGTAAAATTTATGTAACATGACCTAAAGTACTGTACTAAACAAATTATTTGAGGTCCACTATATTTCAGTGAGACATATTGTTCTTTTTACTCAACTACATTTATCTGACAACTATAGTTAGTTACTTTTCAGATTAAGACTTAACATACAACAACATATGCTAAGCTTTTAAAATACAATGCATTTTATATATTAAACCCATCATCCCCAGTCTTTTTAGTGGTCATCCATTTCTCTGAGGGTTTGGATGACAGGTGTTCTTGAGTTTCAGTGTTTTTTTTATTTTATTTTTTATTTCTACAAAATGCACATTATTGCACTCAAAATTAAACCTAATTCTCCAAAACCAACTACACAGTTATATTTCACTATCCATCTTAAAATCAATCTCTGTTATGACTATTTTTAACTAGAAGAGGAAAACATCACTTTGTGATAGCCAATTTTAATAATCTATCACATTTGACATCCAATAAAACATTCAAGTAGAGCTGATCATTTTTGCAACTCACATAAATTACAATCCAAATTGAAACATTTATGTAATAATTCATTGCAAGGGCATTTCTCATTCAGAATCTTTAAATCTTTAACGGGTGATGAAGCAAACACAGGATGTGGTTGACAGCACTCAGTTCTTTAGCCATGGCACCTCTGATGATTTGATTATCACATCTCTTGTCAGTGGATTTGAAGGTATCTGTTGTGAGAGGTTGCAAAATCATACTTACTGTAATGTAGTTTTTGGTTTCATATTCCTGGGATGATTTTAAAAAGCACTATGATTCCCACTTATCTAGTCAAACTTTTTTATTTTCATCAACAAGTCCTGCAATATCTGAAGCTTATTTAAAAACATGACTTTATTCCACTACTCCAATTTGGAACAACAGGTATATTTTTTTAAAATGGTCAGTCTTTGTACAAGGATAGGAGGAAACAAAATGGTGGCTGGTTTATTCTATCATTGAGTATGTTTACATGCACACCAGTATCCTGTGCTGCACATGTAAATATAATTTCCTGGTTTCAGAAACCTGGATAAGCCCTTATCCAGGTTATGAGAAACCTGTATAGGCTATCTGGAGCACTCCAATAGAAACCAGGATACTGTTGCATGCACATATCAAACACAGACAGAGAATTGTATAAAAAGACAGAGAATTGTATAAAAAGTTTCTAAAATTTAAAGAAAACTCTTCTCAATATTCATCCAAATTGCTTGTTTTACACAAACTTCCTGCAGTTATTGCACTCACTATTTGGGTTAATTGTACAGTTTATTGTTGTTTGCTGTTGTTCTGTGCTGTTATTGTTATGCATTGTCTATAATATGAAAAATATCCATAAAATATGTCACTTCGTCAGGGGTCGTCAGTTTACTCTGTGATAGAATAGGGGTCCCTTAAGAGAAAAGGTTGGGAACCAGTGCAATAGCTTGCAGCTCTTTCTGATCTACCCTCCAGTCCAGAAGGTGGCGGTAATGCACCTCAAAGCTGTTTGGCAACCGACAATAAAACACAAGGACGAAGAACAAGCTTACGTCATCTTGCATGCGACGGTGAGCTGTCCTCTACATGTGTTTACCTACAGCTGTATCCTGCGTGTGTTTAACGCTCTCTTTTTGCTCTGCTCGTTTTGAATGATGGAGAAAAAAGGCTCAAACTCCTCCGGTAAGAAACCGAAACCCGCGAAGCTGAAAGACTCATCCGACCCCGTCAAAAACTTCGAGAAGTGGAAGAAAAAATACAACAAGACCAAAGATCGAGTGAAGCGACAGAGGGCGCAAGCGCATAGGCCGCAGTGGCAGGTGGAACGCGAGGACATCCAGAGGCTCGTGAGCAGGTACGCAGACATAAACAGCAAAGACGCTGTTAAATTCTCAGACTTCCCTATCTCAAAGAAAACCCTGCTGGGGCTGCAGGCGGCTCAGTACAGACAGCCCACTGAGATCCAGAGGCAGACTGTCGGCTTCGCTCTGCAGGGGAAGGATGTGCTCGGCGCGGCTAAGACCGGCTCCGGGAAGACTTTAGCCTTCCTCATCCCGGTGCTGGAGTGTCTGTACCGCCAGCAGTGGAGCTCCATGGACGGCCTCGGCGCTCTCATCATCTCCCCTACCAGAGAGCTCGCCTACCAGACCTTCGAAGTCCTCCGCAAGGTGGGCAAGAACCACGAGTTCTCCGCGGGGCTCATCATCGGCGGCAAGGAGCTGAAGGGCGAGGCGGAGAAGATCCACCGCACCAATATCGTCATCTGCACCCCGGGCCGCCTGCTGCAGCACATGGACGAGACGGCTGCCTTCCACGCCTCCAACCTCCACATGCTGGTGCTGGACGAAGCCGACCGCATCCTGGACATGGGCTTCGCGGATACACTTAACGCCATCGTAGAGAACCTCCCCACGTCGCGACAGACGCTGCTGTTCTCCGCCACGCAGACCAAGTCTGTCAAAGACCTGGCTCGGCTCAGCCTCAAAGACCCGGAATACGTGTGGGTTCATGAGAAAGCTAAGTTCAGCACCCCAGCCACCCTGGAGCAGAGCTACGTGGTGTGTGAGCTCCAGCAGAAAGTTAACATGCTCTACTCATTCATCAGGAGCCACCTCAAGAAGAAGATCATAGTCTTCTTCGCCTGCTGCAAAGAGGTGCAGTACCTGTTCCGGACCTTTTGCCGCCTCAGACCCGGCATACCGATCCTGGCCCTGCACGGCAAACAGCAGCAGATGAAGAGGGTGGAGGTCTACAACGACTTCCTCAGAAAGCAGAACGCTGTGCTGTTCGCCACAGACATCGCTGCCAGAGGCCTGGACTTCCCTGCTGTCAACTGGGTGCTGCAGTTCGACTGTCCAGAGGATGCAGACACCTACATCCACAGGGTGGGGCGGACAGCCAGGTACAAGGAGGGGGGAGAGGCCCTGCTGCTGCTGCTGCCCTCAGAGGAGAAAGGCATGGTCGCCCAGCTGCAGGAGAAGAAGGTGCCCATCAATAAGATCCAGGTGAGCCCTCGTGTCTGTCTGTGTGTTGTCCACAGCATCACACTACAAGTTCAAGCAAAGCACTGAACATACACACAGAGATCAGAAAACTCTGTTAGAAATGAAGGACACAGGACAAAAACATACAACATCACAATACTGAGAACAGGAACCCTGCCTGTAAAAGAGTGCACATTCTACATTTGAGGCTCTGTTCTATTAAAGTGTCCCAGCAAGCCAAGTCATGCACAATATAAGGGCCCTGAAACCTGCACTTGTAAATTAAATACAGCAATGATGTATGATTATTTTTTATCAATTTATTTTCTGTTGCATCAATTTTGTTTCCACTCTTAAAAAAAAAAAATAAAAAAGATTTTCCTCAGCAGATACTTACTATCCCCCCACCCCTCATGTTATGTAGACATGTGCATGTGAGCACCTGCATTGTTTATATCCAGTCTTCTTCCTTTCCTTTGTTTGTACATAACTGTGGTTTGGCACGTTACTACCACCAACTGTCAATCAATGAAATATGAAACCATCAGCAGGAATATGTGTGTGGCCACCCACACACTGGTTTAAATGTAAGTTCTTGTCTGTGTACTAGTTTGGGCTGCAGTGATTAATCGAGTAGTCGATCAACAGAAAAGTGATCACCCACTATTTTGATAATTGACGAGTCTTTTTTTTTCATGAAAAAATGTCCAAATTCTCTGATTCCAGCTTCTCAAATATAAATATTTCCTGGTTTATTTAGTCTTCTATTGTATAAAACTCCCTGTTGTAGCTTCGTGGGTTTATGCTGGCACAGGAGGACACAAGGCAGCACTCTGTGCTCATGTAGATTAAAGCTGATGCAACCAAGGAGATAATTAATGTGTTCCTGTGTTATGTTGTATGTGTGGCATAGTTAATATTCTGTATATTATCTCTTAAGGAATGTTATATATTTAATATTTGAGTGAATTATCTCTTGATTTGTGAATTTTTATTATTGTTAGTGCACTTTATGTCATACTAGCCTGAACCTTTGTAATATTTCTTACTTTCACATTCATGGCATATATATATATCCAAGATATTACTACTAATTGTGTATTGGGTAAATCACTGGTGCATTTCATTGGTGCATTTAGTGTGTTTAGCCACTAGTGGGCACCATTACTTCACTGTGGAGTATTTTCTCCTTATAGTCAATGCCTGTATTGTATGCCAATAATGGGAAGCAGATTTTCTTGGTTTGTTATTCATTATATTTTTTTACATTGTTTATTTCAGATACCAACCTTCAGATACCACAGTTCACATGTTGATGTTATCCACAAACAACCTTTGAAGAATTCTGACAGTGTGAATACAATACATTGTAAATAGTTGTCTAAACCTTCTGACAGAGGCCAGGTTGTAGCACACCAGTGACTATAAGCACACTGTGTCCCCTACATCTATTGTAAACTGAATGTTCAAGGACGGGTTCACATCTTAAAACAACAGTTAGGAGCCCAAAATTAACAGTGAAACATGTTTTTTTTGCTGTAATCATTCCTCCTGTTCATACTGACCATTAGAAGATCCCTTCATAATACACTTACAATGTAAGTGATGGAGGACAAAATCCACAGTCCTCCTTCTGTGCAAAAATGTATTTAAAAGTTTATCTGAAGCTAATATGAAGCTTCAGCATCCAAATGAGTCAAATCAAGTAGATATCTTTCAACGTTACAGCCTTTTTAGTGCCAAAGTCCCTCTTTTTGTTACTATACTTCCACCACAGCTCAACAGGAAACTCTGTCCGAGGAAACACAAAGAGGGAATTTGATGCTAAAAAGACTGTAAATGTGGCAGATATCCACTTGATATGACTAACTCAGACTGCTGAAGCCTCATATAAGCTTCAGAGAAACTTTTAAATGCATTTTTGCACTAAATGACTGTGTGGACACACTGTGGATTTTGGCCCCATCACTTACATTGAAAGCACATTTGAAGAGGATCTTTTAATAGCCAGTATGAACAGGAGGAATGATTACAGCGAGGAAAACCTCTTTCACTGTTCATATGGACACCTGACTGCTGTTTTAAGAAATTGTGAACCTATCCTTTGAAAAGTTATGGACATTTAAGGGCTTTGGGAAACAGTGATCAACATTTTTCACCATTTTTGGATATTTTATAGACCAAACGACTAATGTTAATTGAGAAAAAAAGATTAGTCAATAATGAAATAACTGTTAGTTGCAACTCTAGTGCTAATAGAGCAGGACAAACAAACAAAACAGGACCCACTCTTTAAAACAGCCCTCCATAGCACCACTAGTGGTCAGAAACACAAACACAGCAGCAGAACAGTAGACAACATCTGTATTGACTGTTATGGTGTGATTGATTCCAGGTGAACCCGGATAAACTGCAGAATGTTCAGCAGAAGCTGGAGGCCTTCCTGGCTCAGGAGAAGGAGCAGAAGGAGCGAGCCCAGAGGTGTTTTGTCTCCTACCTGCGCTCCGTCTACCTGATGAAGAACAAAGATGTGTTTGACGTCTTTAAACTGCAGATTCACGAGTATGCAGTCTCTCTAGGACTGGCTGTGGCCCCCAGGGTGCGCTTCTTACATAAAGCTCAGGCACAGAGAGCTGAGAAGGAAGAGCAACGAGAGGAGGAGCAATCTGAGGAGGAGGAAGAGCTGAGGAGCTTTAAGTCTCAGCTGAGAGGAGAGCCTCTTCACCAGGAAAGTCAGAGCTCAGAGTCAGAAGATTCAGCTGATGATGAGGAAGAGGAGGATCAGTCCAAGACACTACTCCTGAGTGCACATGACAGTGAGGAGGATGATGATGATGATTTAAGAGACTTAGACCTGCTGACAGTCAAAAGAAAGGATGTCTTCAATCTGACAGAGGACCAGGAGAGTTCTGAGAAACCAAATGAGGACACCAAAAAGAAAACTGAAAAAGAGACAAAGTTCACAGAGGCCAAAAAAGTCCTCAAGAGAAACTTCCAGGTTAACACCAAAGTGACTTTCAGTGAAAAAGGAGAGGCTGTGCAACTGTGGCCACCAGTGCAGCGCTCAGTGACTGGTGAGGAGGAGGAGGGGGAGGAGGAGGAGGAGGTTTCAGGTATCAACGTGGAGAAGGCCCGGGAGAGGCTGAAACGAGAAGACCAGGAGTTTGACAAGCAGGAGTACAGCCGCAAGGTGAAGGCCAAACACCGAGAGAAGAGGCTGAAGGCAAAGGCAGCCAGGAGGGAGGCCAGCAAGCAGCACGGACAGAAATCTGATGAGGAGGAGGAGGAGGATGAGGTGGTGGCATACCTGGCCAATCACAGCGAAGACGAGTTTGACCCTAGCACCCTGCCGGACCCTGATAAACAACACTCTGAGGAGGAGGAGGAGGATGAGGATGAGGATGATGATCATCAAGCCAGGTTAGCTAAACGGCACCACAGCAGTGAAAGCAGCGATGAGGAAGAGGAGCTCCCAGCAGGGAAGAGGAAGAAAGTGAGGCAGCAGGATGATGAGCACACAGCCCTGGACACTGGTCTCTCTCTGGCTGAAGATGAGGAGTTAGTCTTGCAGCTGCTAGGAGGACAGAGGTAGAGTTTGGGGCCTACAGCCATCATGAACTCACCAGTTAAAGTTCTAACAACAAAGTCAGTTGTTAATTCAGAAAATGTCCAAACACAGAAGCAGAGTTTTTGTATTTCACTCATTTGGGGGACTCACAAGAGACAGGTTATAAGTATGGGCTGCTGACTTTTAGCTTCTTGCTGGATCCTACATTTCCCACAATGCAACCAATGGCATCTTTTTTATTTTAGATTCTCCTAGCTTGATAAACACTCACATCTTTCAAACTGTACACCACCAGTTTGTAACACAGTTTCTGTTAAAAAGTAGCAGTGTGCAAACCCATGCTGAGGAAGCCCCTAGTGACATCACCATCAGATGATGACATCTGGGTTATTTTGTTGACAAAGCTCCTCCAGAGTGACAGAAAACATTATGCAACAGTTTTCACAGACTGAGCAGATTGCCTGTTTTAATTTACTGTGATGTTGATGGAAACTGTTGTCCCACAATGCAATGCACAACTATTAAGGAACTACTCACAGGTAGAAGCATGTATACAAATTCTAGATGTGAAGGAACAGCTGCAAAAAACAGAAAAGTATATCTAAGTATATCTCTAAAAGTGTTTTCTTTTGCCAGTTTTGAAATTTGCAAAATGCACATCTTATACCATTTTCTGTTCTGTAAAACAGCTAAATACATTCATTTTATGTTATTAACTGCAACTTGTGATGCAATGCAGATATACACACTATCTTTTATGACTGTGTAGTATGGAATTAAAGACGCAGTTAGTCAGTGGTTCCCAACTGAAGGGGTCACCTACTAAACCGACTGAGGACCACTGACCACTTAAAGTGATGTTTACTTGTGATCCCTCCTCACAGGTTATGGTCTCATTGTGAACACAAGCTTTTTGCTTTCCAGATTGTTTCATTGGAAGGCTTTTAAGAGGCCCGAAGTGGTAAACATATTTCAGAAGAAAGAAGGCAAAAATTAAATAGAAATAAATGTAATTTTTGTGTAAAAGAAATGTTTTGTTTTGTTTTCTTGTTCATTTAATCATCATGTTACACCTCAGATTTATCTTACGACCTTTTGAGGGGTTGCAACTCTCAGGTTTGGAACCACTGGTGTAAGGGGGTGTTCAGGCAGGATTTTACAACTCTGGAAAGTTATCACAGCAGCAACTGTTTTATCTTTTGTCGCGACAATCGCGAGGTAAACAAAAGTTGGCACTGCAGATAACAAAAAAACCTAACTTTGACAAAAAGGAAAGTTGATATGATGTTCACTGTGATGGATTTCCTCATTCATGCAACTTTTAAGTGTCTCATAGTAAATGGAAACATTAATTCAAAGCAGTACAGCATACTTGGAAAAATGCCTGGTAGTAATGCAAAGGAAATGTGACTTTTAGTAAACTAACTAAAACATGCAAATGCAGTAAAGCTGCTCTAATCAATAATCTTATATTACCAACTGATCACATGACCAATATGATTATACTGCCCACAGACCATTATTACCAGACTACAGATCCCTACAGCTTCTTTTAGCTGGTTGTTTTCTGGTGAACAAACTCCACTTTTATCAATGTAGTTTCCAGCAGCAGCAGGCAGCTGTTTTAAAACTCTGATGAACTCAGTGTGATACTTGATGTTGTCATGACATAAGAAGGCCTCAGACTTGTTCACTCAGTATTCTTCACTCATACAGTGTTTCTACTTGTTTTGAATGGCCACACTAGAAAGTGGCTGCATCTCACTGGCTCCCATCTCTCTCTAACAACTCTGTCTTTTGGGTGTCTTTGTAATCTTGACACAATGAATTGTACAAACTCTTCTTGTAGCTATTCATGGTGTTGCATTCATACAAACAGCAGAGAGAGGTAGTTTAAAGGATGGAAAAAAAGAGCCTGAAAGAACTTGCACACCTCTGCACACTTGGCCAATTGCTGCATAAAGTTGCGGTGGTTGTCAAATTGTCTCTTTTTGCAAAGTTATGAAAATTTGTCAGATTCAGACCCCTCCACTATTCCTCAGCAGTTCAGCCATCAGACAAGACCTTTGTTTGAAGCATACTGAGGCCTTATTCTAACAGCAGATAATAGCACATTTGGGATGCTAACAGAGGCAGGTGTGTGTCTGCTGCCAAAATCAAATCTGGGAAATTTCAATCACAACACACTGTCCAAATAATCACAGGGTCTGATAATATATACATGGTTTATATGCAATAACATGAACACCTGTTCTGTATTTACAGGGTTACATTTAACGTTGCTAATGGAAGTTCCTCATATACAGTAGGTTTTCTTATGTGAATTTAAGTGGAAAATATAATCAACAAAAATATGTTGATAATATTTGCCACCTCTCTTTGTTTTAAACCTAGGTAAAAGCAAATACACGTGTATCAGTAGCACATGTGTACATGCAGATTTTGACAGGTCATGTTTTTTATGTGAAGCCTCTAAATGACAAAGTTCCAAAATTAAAGCAGCACCCATTATCCCATGTGCTCACTGAGGTCAGTTTAAAACATTTTCAAAAACAGGCCATTTTTGACCAATTTTTATTCAACATAATGAACATAGTGACAGTTTTTGACAGCAGAGGCTCATTGAAGCAGTTTAGAGAAAAGGGAAAGAAAAACATTAAATCTGCAAAAACAAAAGAATTATAGGAAAATATTGTAGGCCCTGAAACCAGCGTAGTGCTAAATCATCATCATCATCATCATCATCATCAAAGAGATCATGACTCTAGACATCATTAGAATGACTGAGCATTATAAAATCTGAATTAGAAGGAAAAAGAAGAAAATAAATTGATCTCTTTTCTCTCTGTATCCCAGTTCCTGTCTTAATTCTGTGAATAAAAGCTTCACAGAATTATTATTAATAATAATATTATATTAATTAATAAATAAATGAAAAGACTTGAGTTGGGAGGACGTCAGAGACATAATCCACTGTCAGGATGCACAGGCACAGGGTACATGCACAGTGGAGATCTTGTGCGGTTCTCTCAGTCAGGTTAAAAAAATGAAATCATGATAGTATCGTAATGTGTAAGATCATGAAACTGAATATGGGAATTTGAATAGTTTCAGTCGTCACAATTTGATTTTAAAGCAATTTTTGATCTGAATATTTAATTCGACACATCACTTCACATACTTCATAACATCTCATTCTGATAAAGTAAATTTGCATAATAATTGTAAAGTTCATCTGATTTTATACATTCTGCGGGTAAAATAACCTCTTCATTACCGACATGAAACGTTTTTTTAAGTGCTGAGGTGCCTGAACGGTAAAACAACGCATTTGCGCCTACTGTTGGTGAATTAAGATTTTACTTTAAATGACCACGTGAATAAATAGTATTAAACCCTTGGTTAACACCCATTTTGACACATTGAACTCACAAATACTGTGACAAAATTATTTATTAATCATTGTTTCTATCCAGCCGTAGCTAATCATGGTGCCCATCTTTCCTGTGTGCCTCAAACGCAGCACCGCGTCTGGTATGAAAGCTTCTGGCAGCACGCAGATCTCACGCTGCCCGTAACACCTACAGCAGGTGAGCTCGTGAGCCCGCTGTGAATTTGGCAGGGTTATCAAAGACTTATATCCATTTTCCTGGACGTTATCCTTACGATAATTCACTTGGAAAGTCGGTCTCTTCCTATAAAATAACATCACTCTCTATTCAAATTCTGACAACGAAACGCATCATGTAATATTGTCGTTGCTTGTTGATGCTAGGCTGCGTTATGTCATGTCACTTAGCCTTTTCAAAATAACAACCAAACAAATAAAAAAAATGAAATTATAGAATTAATACTAAATCTTTCTCGCTTGTTAACTTGTTCACCTAGCGTTAGCAATAACTTACCTGTAGTTAGTCTTTCACCAACATGTATGTAGCTAAAGCTGGGGGTAAACAGTGGTAAATTTCAAAGTTTAAACTTAGTTGGAGTAGCTACATTGCTGAGTAATGTCAGAGGTAAGTGGGACTGTGGAACTGCTCACCTTTAACAAGGCTTTCTGTTTACTTTGTAGACTTTTCAATGCAATATTTTTTCAGTGGAGCTCGATGTAAATCACATAAGGACCTAGCATGGGTTAGTCTACGTTATAATGTCGGCAGTGAAACAAACCAACTCTTGTTTTTGGATTATGTATAAAATGACATTTTTTTTCCATTCAGAAAAAAATATGGCTACAAATAAAGTGAGTGTTGAAGCCCAAAAGCTGGAGTCCTGTAGGACAACAGGGGAAGGAGATGCCCCTATTCATGTAAAGATATTACAGGTCCCAGTCAAGTGTGGACCCCTCACTGCTGCAGGGGTTTCAAAGACACCTAAAGACACCCCTGCTGGCCTGGGCCAACAACCTGCCTCCTCCACAGTCACAGCCCCAGGCCCTCAGACCTCCTCTCCCTCTGTCATGGTGGCAGCTAAGGTGGCCACCCCAGGAAGAGCGAATGCCAGTGGGCAACCACAGGTAAGCAAAGCAGCTGTGAGCCAGGTGGCTTCCATGAACCCAACCACAACTCCAGGAAGGACAGTGATGATAACTGTACCAAGGGCAGCCGCTCCACAGCCAGTGGCTGTGGTCCCTCGATTGCCACAGACTGCTTCCACACAGCTCCCAGCCAATATCCAGATACCACCAGGTGAGCTGCAACAGGCACTATTTATATTTGAGGTTCTTGTCCTGATTGGTGATTTTCATTTTTACATATTCTGCCTATGTTTCAGCTTCAAAACTAGTTATTATATTCACTAGACAGTATGTGTTGTCTGTGTTACTGTTTGCTCCACAATGTACCCTTGCATGTCCTTTGCTCAATGATTTTACTTTTCAGGATAAGTTATCAATTAAACACAATAGTAAGTGACTGGGTACTGGTTGTGGCAGGTATGATGCTGATCCGCAGTGACAGGGGTCAGCTGATGCTGGTATCCCAGCAGGCTTTGGCACAGGCTCAGCAGGGACCAAGAGCTGGCAGTGCTCAAGTGGCCAGAATACTGACCCCCCAGGTGTGTGTCTGCTGCTGCTTTCATTTAATACTGAAATGGAGGAATTTGGGGCCTTGTTTTTACAATTTATTTGACAGTAAGCTGATTCAGTGTCTGTAATGGACTGTATTTACCAGTAGAAGTGTAGATGCTACATCTTTGGGTGAAGCAGTGAAACAGGCATCTGGTTTGATACAGTTTGTATCAGACAAGAGGAAGAGACAAAGATTGTATTGTATTAGATTGTATTAAAGTTATTAGGTACACCTACTGTACAATATAACCCAATACAATACAACCACAAATTAGTCACAAAAATGTGACCAGTCAGAGATCAATTAAAAGCTTCCCAAAGTACATATTTATTGCAGGGACATTTACTTGAAATGCATTACACTGTCCAAGTGTGGCTTTAAGTGTGACCACACCTGTATCTATAGTAAATCAGGTGCTTTTGTATTTTACTTTAAATTGTCTTGCAAAAACCTAAAAAGGCGCATTTTCACTTTGTCAATATGAGACATTTTTAATAGACTGACAGTAAAAATTCCCTTTTTAAATGATGCCTAAACACAGAAAAGATTGAAGGATCTGGTTGCTTTGCGAACCCACTGTATATTAAATAAGAGTACAGATTGGTATGTGGGCAAGTCGGCATCATTCAGTATGAGGTGCTGCTAGCATCAAGAAAAAATGGAAAATTTAAAACCTGATAAGCCTCTCAAACTTTTTTTTTTTTTTTTTTTAAAGATTTTGGCATTTTCCCTTTTATTTGACAATCAGTAGTGAAGAGGCAGACAGGAAACAAGGGGAGAGAGATGGGTATGACATGCAACAAAGGTCCAAAGGAATTGAACCAGAGACATTGTGATTATGCAGCATGTGCAGTAACCATTCCACTACCTGGGCGCTCCATCTTGTGAACTTTTGAGAAGTTCTCAAGTGCTGTATATGATAAAATGTCTGATCTAGAAGTGACAGTTAAATTAGTATTAGTTTTTCAGCAGTGTTTTAGAAATTAATTCTTGTGAAGTGTCAGAAAAAGCCTGAGAAAACAGCACACATGACTTAGTCATGAAATGGAGTACCAAGTGTTTTTTGATGTATAGAGTATACAGATAGTTGTTTAGGCAAAAAGCATCAGTAGAGATGTTAACATCATCATCAGTGTTTGTATCCAGTGTTTAAGGTATCTGTGGTCATAACTAGCTGTGATGTGTGGAACAGGTATCTGCAGCAGCTGCAAGTAAAGGCAACGAGAAGGTGACTGTGATTAGAATGGCAGCCCCTCCCAGTTTCCAGCCTGCATCAGTCCAGAAGACAGCTGTGGTGAAGGTTTGTGAATGACACACTGGTTTACACCGGTTACTGACAGCAGCTCATCGAGCACTTCACTACAGCTCATGAAGTGTTTGGTCATGAGCATTGATGATGGAATTAACAGAAAGTCTGAGAGTGTTGGTGAGTTGCATCTGCTGCTATTTGTAGTTTTGGGTTGATAGTTTGTATTGTGGGTTGTTCAGGTGATTGGTGTAGCTCCTAAACCAGCTGTGGTTCAGACCCTCAGTGCTGTGGCTGATCAGGGGGGCCAGCCTCACTTTCAGGCAGCCATCACAGAAACCAAAAAGGAGCCACCACCCACATTTAGTCAGGTGAGTCCAACAGGCCCAGCTTTGACCTGCTGCCTCTGGTTACATTTCACTTTGCTAAGACAGCAGCACTTGGACAGGTAAACATGGAGGCAGGACAGCAACAACCCTATCACCCTTCTACAGGTAGCCTTATATACTATACTGTTGATAGCAAGTCTTTTGTATTATTACTGCTACTGCTTTGTTAAAATACACATGACATGAAAAAAAATATTTGTTGTATCACTATGATTTATTTTATATATGTTACAGAGTGTTAAATGAGCCAAAGTAAAACAACAAACCTCCTGCACAGTTAGTTATGTTGTAAGGGGGAGATGAGTGAAGGATTTTTGTGTTTTTCTTTTCAGTGATGATTCAGATTTTACCATGCATCCAGTCCAAATAATAAATTGACTCCACCACCCGAACATACCCAGCATGCCTAGTTGTGGATGTCTTGCAGTTAGGACTCCTCTGCAGCTCTCCTAAGTATTGGCTGAGATGGGAGTTATTTCCTAAGACAAGAAAGTTGCGAAAATGCTTTTACTACTAGTAAAAGTAGAAGCAAAAATGCGTCACTTAGGAGGGATTTCCTACTCATGAGAAGCTTGATAAATACGGCACCTGAAAGTGACTACTGCAAATTCAGTCATTAGCCTATGCAGAAATTAGCTTCAGTGGTCATAAATTGACCTAGTTGCCTTTTTTATTGGTGCAAAAAGACAGAACATTAAAGACTTCACAGATGTGACAAAATTAGACAGGTACACAGTGTACAGGGATTACACACAAAACATACTATATACTCTTGTGTTTGTGTATGAGTATATGTGTATAAAACATGCAACATAAATGAACTGATTAAAGGAAAGAATGATACAAACGAAAAAGGAGCAAAGAGAGAAAAAGGGGACTTTTATCAACATTACTTGTTGCCTGACATTCTGTCAACAGGAGACCCTTGAAAGTGTGAAGAAGTGCAAAAACTTCCTGGTGACTCTGATCAAGCTGGCCTCCAGTGACTCCAGGTCGGCCAACATGGCTAACAACGTGAGAGGACTGGTCAGGAGTCTGCTGGTGTGTCTCCCCTCTTCATCATCACTCAAGCTGCTTTCACTTTGTGGCTCTGTATTTTAGAGTTTGTTATGAAACAAGTCAGTGCTGCAGTTTGGAATTTATCTTTTAAATATCTCATTAGAACCCATGAAAATACATTAAAAGATCTTAATTTAAGGCCTTATAAAACTTCACAATGCCTTAAATTCTTTTAGTAATCATTCCCAGGCCCTCTCTAGGATTAGATCAGCACTAGTATTCCAGCCATTTTCTTAACACAGTTCTTCAGTTTTTAACAAATTCCTGTCCTGCTTCTCATCCTGCTCATTTGTAGTTGCATAATGTTCATCAGATATTTTCAGTTTTAACTTACCAGGTTATGTACTTTAAACTTAATGTTTCATGTAATATCTAATGTTTTAATGTATTAAATGTACTTTGTGAAGTAATTGTAGTTTTTCTAACCCTGCAGGAAGGGAAGGTAGAAGCAGAGGAGTTTACAGAACAGCTCTATCAGGAGTTGAAGTCGACACCACAGCCCTGCTTGGTGCCTTTCCTCAAGGTGAGCAGTGGTTCAAATACACATAAGTGTGACCTCCTCAGGAAAGATTTTATTGATGTACTGTACTGTGTTTTAATGCAGCCAAATTAATGATATAATTGTTCTCTGTACATGTTTTCCTGTATATTTTTCACTTAGCAGCTTAAATCATTGTTTTGTAAAAGTAAAATTTTCCCTGTATACAATGAAACACCAAGCCAGTGTTTTAAGATTTAAGATTTCTCCATTTGGGGGCAGAAAAACATCATTTTGGGCTGAAATGAAGATATTAGGATGTGTTTACAAACTGATAAATGTGGACATACTCAAACATTCTACTATTGTAGCTCAAAACTTAAGATTATTAACCTTTGGTCATTTCTACTCTATGCATGCGATGTGTTGCGTCCTTTCACCAAAGCAAATGAATCATGGATTGAGCGAACTTGCTCCTGAGTTTGCTGTAAAGGTTTTTGTTATTTTGCTCTTTTGTAATTTTGCTGAATTTTATTGCTGTGTTGCTGGTGCCAGAAATAAATTTGACATAACTTCTTTCCACTCATCTTCTCCTATTGCTACTAGAAAAGTCTTCCTGCAGTGCGCCGCCTTACTGCAGATCCCCAGTTATTTATCCAACAGGCTTCAACCTCTACCCGCAATCCCACCATGAAGCAGTCCAACACTGACACAGGACAAATCCTCAAGGCCAGCCAGCAGGTAAACAGATGTTTTGTGATTGTCTAATGTGGTGAGCAGTGTACATTTTACAATATAAAAGCATGTCTTTTTTCCCTATAAACCTTTGTGTCCCTTATTTTACTGTAAAGAAACTGAACTGCATTCTGCAGGGCTGAGCTCTTCAGGTGAACTAGAAGTAAAGGGCTGGTTGTCATCTGTATAACTGATACCATGTTTGTGAATAACACTGAATGCTTGCAGGTGATGCAGCAGCCTAGAGGAGTGACTGTGAGACCTGGGCTGATGATGGTAGCCCAGTCCAGAACGTACATGTCCAAGAGCAGCAGACCCACACCCAAACACACGGTGGTCCAGACTGGGAAACACTTCACAGGTAATGTGAAAATCACCCCAATTCCACCTGGTGTCATCATGCTGTCTATCTGGATATTTTATCTGGAACGGGACAAATGCACGTTCATGCCATGCAGGTGTAAATGCACACAGAAGGCATTGCAATCAGATTAGCCAGACTACATGACATCCACCATCTCTGCCTACCTAATTTGCATATTGAGATATGATAGGGATATTGATATTGATAGAGATAACGAGATTAACGGCAGGTTTATTAATGGCAGGTGTACATCCAAAGGCCTGTAATTGGACACCATTATCCAGATAATGTCTCCAGATACAGATGTGAAGACCAATGTGGTCGTAAGCCCCATTCGGACAGGATTCCATAATGAAATACACATTGATATCATTCAGTGTGACTTCCTGAGGATATCATCATCTCTGATGTCCATCGCCAATAAACCTCCATAAATCCACTTAGAAACCAGAGAAAAAAAAGAGTCTTCAGAACTTGGCTACACTGCAAACAGGAGTTGCTAACAGCTAATTCAGCAAACCTTTAATGGAGACTGCCAAAATGTGAATGTCTTAAAATGGGCTGAATGAGAACAGCAGTGTCTACCTGTAGCTGACATTACAACAGCACATTTGATGAGCTTTGATGAAGTCTTGCTCTCCTGATGGTTTTATTTTTTCTGTTATATTGGTTCCCAAATATGCCTCTATGTTGGTGTTAGCATGTTTCTATCTGTTAGATTAGCAAAAAAAATTTTGACTTCATTTATTTTTACACTAAAGTCAAATTTCACACTGTGCTGATTCAAAAAAACAAAACGAGGATGTCCCTCTGGACGGGATTCAAATTACAAGAGGACCGGATTATTCACTGAAAACAGTAAGTAATTTTGGCTGTAATTATTAATAGGGTGGAGTGAAAAATTACCCACATACAGTACCTGTCCGGACTAGATTGAAATCATTGACCAGCAGGTCAATGTCAGCATCACCCCCTCTCCTCTAGAGAAATAAATCCAGTCCCAATAGGGCTTTAGTTAGTTCACAGAGGCTTTGCTAAATGAAAATCCACTCTCCAAATAACTTTGTATGTTTCTCTTCTTATAGGAACCTTTTCTATGAAGCAGCCTTTCGCTCAGGATCCACCACGCTCCACCAAATTTGCATTCAAGGACAGTTCAGGATCTTACAAGTAATACATACAGTATATTACTTACTAGACTCAAATGTAATTGGGAGCAGTTTGTAGTTAAGTCAGTGAATCTCACTACCATTCAGTCATAGTGATAAGCTTGCTGACATGAACTCATGCACAAACCTGGGTTATTTTTGTGTGCGTGTGTGTTTCCCAGAGAAGATGACGACATTAATGATGTTGCCTCCATGGCTGGAGTCAACCTGAGAGAGGAGAATGCACAGATCCTGACCACCATGGTTGGCTCTGTGGTGCAGTCATGTCAGGATCAGCCCTTCCTCTCTCCTAGCCCAGTCCTCAGCCGAATCCTTCACACAGGTACATGAGCCATACAGAGGCAGAGCGTTAACATTATATTCAATATTTTCACTATGAAGCACTAAAGGGTCACGTCACTCATTTTATACATGGAGATCTGTTTACTAGTTATGGGGAGTCCCACTCCAACAAAACATTTGTCTTCTGTGGAGGAGCTTTGTCAAGTCTCAGAAAATAACCCTGGTGATGTCATGTTAGACTTGGAGACTTATTTATAAATGTATATTTAAATGAATTTATATTAAATTAACTTCATAGAAGTAAAACCTTTCAAAAGATTAACAGAGCTTTATCATGATTGTACGACCATCTATTTTGGTAATGAGTTAAAGAAATTAAGTGACATACCTGTAGATAAGCTGAGCTGTAATGTGTCTGTGTGTATGACTCCTCCTGTGATATAACTGTGATATAAGATGTTTTGTATCTCCTGCATTAGGACAGGCATTGGGAGTGACTGATGTTAGTCCAGAGGTGGTAGCTCTGGTTTCTCATGCTACTCAGGAGTGTCTGCGCGGGATGCTGGAGAAGCTCACTGTGATGGTAGAACACCGCAAGGCAGCCCTGAAGGTACAGCAGGCTGACTCCTAACCCACAGCACTGACTGTCAGTCTCTACAATTTTGATGCTTTTGTCTTTTAACCACAAATTATATAGATGAATCTGGGTTGTAGGCGTAAGTAGACAAGCCACCAGCACTGCAGTGGCACCTCACTTGTACACCCACATGTAACACTGAAATGCTTATAAAGATTTCACTTTAGATGTGCTTTTGCCAAGAAAACTGTCCAGGAGACCCTCTAGAACAAGTTATATGTTGAACATACAGTCATCAAATGTCATTAAAATCTTTATAATCTACAAAACCTAAACTCAACATAATTTAGTTCTGTTTGAACAGACGTCAGATGTCTCTTCTGGTCTGTGATGTTAACAGCTGCTCCAACAACAAAAAAAAAACACTTTGCAAAAGGCAAGGCAAGTTTATTTATACAGCACATTTCAGCAACAAGGCAATTCAAGGTGCTTTACATAAAACATTAAAAGCATTGAGGTGAAGTGCAAAAGAAACACACCAAAAAAAGACATTTAAATACTAGGAGTGTAATGATACGTCTATTTGTCGACTTCATGCACCGAACTGTAACATCCGTACTGTGGTGGTTCGGTGCATGCAGTCGGACAAAGAATATGCTCCATGACACAAACAATTACTGTCAAAATAGTTAAATAATCCACTTAGTCTGACATGCGGAACAATAATTCCAGAGTACAAGTTCCACCTGGAACATTTTGGCAGCGCACCACTAGCATGCTCATGGGTATGTTAGCCGGCTTAGCCAAGGTAGCCTGGATTACCCTGCTGTCAGAATGACTAACAAGAGACCCATAACACTGACCGAGTACAACACTATTATTAAAATATGAGTCGTTATCTCTGTAGTGAAACGATATCACGTCTCCCTGTCCCCCTCCCCTCTCTGTGACAGTCGGCTTTCACTCCGTCTTTGAGTGAAGTCGTTCAGAACAACTATTTGATTTCTGACGTGGTCAGACATGTCATAAGAACAAGCTCTGAGAGAGAAAAATGTAGTTAAAGTATTGCAGTTAAAAGTAGTGGTTTTGTCCCTCTGACTGATATATTATTATATATGACATCATTAGATTATTAATACTGAAGCATCAGTGTGTAAGCAGCATGTTACTGTTGTAGCTGCTGGAGGTGGAGCTAGTTTCAACTACTTTATATACAGTTAGACCATAAATCAGCATAAAATAGCTGTCAGCAGATGTCCTGACTCCTTGCAAGAAACGGAAAGGTTGTTTTCTTTTTCCACTGCAGCACAACTAAACTGTTTCAGTAATAGTTTTGGTCAGTGAGCCATTGTTTCAAAATGAAAGACCAAAATGTTATTTTCTACCTTTCCTTTTTTTCTGCTGTATCGAAATTGTAACGAACCATGACTCCAAAACCGAGGTACATACTGTACTGTGAACTTGGTGTGCTGTTACACCCCTATTAAATACAATTTAAAAACAGTCATTAAAGAGTTAAGAGAATATAAAATAAAAACAAGTTAAAACAGAATAAGACAGATGAAATATGCTGCTTCTCCATGTTTAGTTTTGACTCTGGGAACAGAAAGCAGACCTGTCCTAGACGACCTGAGAGGTCTAGATGGTTCATAATGTAGCAGCAGATCATAAATCTATTTCGGCCCTAAACCATTCAGTACTTTATAAACCAACAACAGTATTTTAAAATCATTTTTTTGACAAGAAGCCAGTGTAAAGATCTGAGAACTGGAGTGATGTGATCCACTTTTTTTTGGTCTGACTGAGGACTCAAGCAGCAGCGTTCTGAATCAGCTGCAGCTGTCTGATCGAGACTAGAATTTACTGCCCCCCCCAGCCCGATAGGGAGGCATCTGTTGTGACCACTTTCCTGCACAAAATAACCCCCATAGGCACTCCCTGAGTCAGGAAGCCCACGCTTCTCCATGGGATTAGTGCTGCTGTGCAGGACACAGAGACTCTCACTCTGTGAGAGTGATGATGGCGTGGGTCTAGCCTGTGAGAAGCTAGCTGTGAGAACGCTGCATTCCCTTCATGTGCAAGCGTCCCATTGGAACCACCACCAGGGCTGAGGCCATCAGCCCTAACAACCTTTGGCAAAGCCTGAGAGACACAAATTTCCCCCTGTGAAAAGGGCTAAACAATCTCTGAGTGCCTTTAACCTTTCTCCAGTCAGCCTCACTCTGGCCTGAGCTGAGTCTATAAATGGGCCTATAAAGGAGATGGTCTGACAAGAAAGAAGAACACTCTTTTCTAGATTTATTTTGAAGCCAAGTGTTCTGTGAGTAACTTTGTGTGATATGCTGCCCCCTGGCGGGAGGATGCCGCAGTAAGCCGGTTGTTGATGTACGTGGTAACATTTTATCACTAGACACTAGATATCAAACAAAAGCCAGAGACTATATTATAAGTTAAGTTGCTGTGAGCTGTAAATTCACCACTCCTAAGCAGAAAGCAGAAGATAACGTTATCTCGGAGCCTGACAAGCCCGGGCAAGGCCTCTCTTAGTCTGGGCAGCTCTCCTGCTCCTGCCTCCATCTCACTCACCCTGGTCGGCGGCTGTCTCCTCGGGCCTGCTGCTGGCTGTGCAGTGCTATCTTCTTCTTTTTTATGTTTTATGGCAGGTGGCAACCAGTGTTAAGATGCTTTACTGCCACTTATGTCCGCTACTTTAGAATGAATTAACATTACATAAATACTGATAGCAACACCGTTTGTCCAGGAGCTTGTCAATATTTCAGTACTGACCAGTCAGGGACTGGTATCAGTTTAGTACTGGTTCTCGATACCCATCCCTACTCCACAGTTAGCAACTCAAACTACTGTTTGGTGACAGGCTAGTATAAGTGGTCTCTCTAATAACTGAGCAGACCATGAACAAAGTGCTCAGTGACCGAGTTTCCACTTGTGCCGATGGACAGTTTATCTAGGTCCCGGATAGACAGTTGCTCGAGAGAGAGAGAGAGAGAGAACGTTTGGAACTTGTGCTTGTAGCGAGAAGAGGTGTTTGAATGACTGGCAGCGTAGTGTCAAGCCCTTTTTATAGGGGGAGGGTCTCCACCATCCCTGACATTGTTTGCATTGATTGCATTGCAATAGGTGCTCCTGATGAGGTCACACCATAGGCGATCCCAATGTGAGACATGAAACGAATGCTATAAAAGATAACTTTCATATTGTACCCATAGTTACTTCAAATGCACAGAATGTGACATTGATTCCTAAGACCAATATGGCATTCTCAAATCTTAGTGAGCAAATATTAGTTAAGAATAGTCATGAATCAAGCTGATGCTGGCACTTAATGAGACAGTGTTCCAGTATGATAGACATGGTGTAATTTGATTGATTGCTAGGGTAAGCATCTCACCAATATGCCTCTGACCCAAGGAGGCTAGTTTGATTTGTATCTTGATATGCAATTAATTATGTGATGCATCTACATATGTAACCTGTCACAATGAAATATAATGTGCAGGGAATCCAGGATGCACTCTGATTATACTGCAATGCAAAAGTGTCAACATTTCCATTGTAATTTTGCCATTCTAATGATGGCTGTTTGATTAAAGTGCCTCAGTAAGCCATGCCAGTTATCCAGCATACACAGTACCAGAACTTTGGAACATACTAGCACTGACTGAAAGAATGGTTGCTGCAGAGGAACAAGTTTCCAACCTTGAACAGTGTATTCAGGTGCTGGAGCTGTGTCTGACAGATATGAGAAAGTCAAACGAAAGGCTTTTAACAAAGATTGATGAATTGGAGGGGCGTTCGAGACATAATAAGATCAAGATAGTGGGGATACCGGAGGGTGATGAGAAAGGCTGACCCACAGAGTTCATCGCTGGAATAATACTGAACTTACTTGGAGTGAGCAACTTTGCAAAGCCTGTCACAGTGGATCGGGTGCACTGCATCCCTGTGCTAAAACCCATGGACATTAAAAGACTGCACAGCAACATTGCCAGGATTCACTTCTACCAGGAGAAAGAATTGATTCTACAGCTGACAGCTCTGTGATGACAGATGATCTAGTATAGCCACTGGATCTATTTTTACCCTGATTATACCTGATACACCTTGCGGTTTCCAGCTAAGCTTCATGTCCATCACAACGACCAGGTAGTTTTTACCTCTCCAGGAGATGTTAAGTCTTTCATAGAGCAAGAGTTGAAAATGTAACTGCTCTTGGATGTAGGCTTTTGAACTGGGAATTTAAAGAACATTAACTTTGCTATGCCTGCCTACTTTCTATTTCCTCTGAGTTACAGACGAATAGACAGTGGATTAAGTGCTTTACATATTGCTTTTATTTTTTGTCTTCCTCCCACTGCGGAGCTGCTGTGGGTTGCAGCGAATATTCCATTGGCCATTTGCCCAGCGTTTACCTAGTGATTATGTGGTATTTTTCTTTTTGAATGGTTGGGGAGGTATGGGTATGTGAGTGTGGATGTTTGTGGGGAGAGGTGCCCCGTTTGGTGTTTCAGCTCAGTATTTCTTTCTCTGTTTCATTTGGACACTCAGTTATTACTTTGTCTTACTTCTTATCAACCATGTATTAAATGCTTGACTATTTTGGAACAGCCAGGGCCCACAGCATTCCGTGAGGAATGTTATGGGCATTTCATATTTGATTATTTGACTATTTTGAAGGTATGTCCGCAGTTCTAAATGATAAATTACACTGACCTCGTGGAATGTGTATCTTGGAAATAACACAAAATGTGTAAAGGTTTATTCCCGTTTGAATTCACTGAAAGCTGATATTTTATTTCCACAAGAGACTCAAACTATTAAAGTCACTGAATACAAGTTAAAACCCAGTTGGATCTCACAGGTGTACCATACACCCTTTATATCTCAAGTAAGGGGTGTAGCAATCCTGTTTCATAACACTATTCCTTTTCTACTTAAGTCCAAATATTATAGATATTTACAGATCCAGATAGATTTATTTTGATTTCTGGTTATATTTATTCATTTCCGATCACTTTAGTGAAGTTTTTTTTCATAAAGTTTTTGAATTACTCCCAGAGGATGGATCCTCCAATATCTTTATTGGTGGTGATTTGAATTGCTATCTGGATTCATCTTTAGACAGATCATCCTCTAAATCTCCTTCAACAATTAATTCACTAAATAATCTGGTCAAATCTAGAAATATGGTAGACATTTGGAGAATACAACACCCCAACGAAAAGCAATATTTATTTTACTCACATGTGTACCAGTCATATAATAGAATTGACTACTTTATAGTCAAAGTCAGTACAATCTCCAATATTAGCAACACACATTATCACAGTATATTGATCTCTGACCATAGTCCTGTTACACTGCAGCTACAGTCCTCCTTTTCCAAACCAAAATATAATTGGAAATTTAACCCTCTACTACTATCAACATCAGCTTTTAAAGAGTACATGACCAAAAATCTCTCTACCCTATTCTTTTGGAAACACTTAAAGTTACCATGAGAGGATTTATTATTTCTTTTGAGACCTCAAGGAAAACAACATTTTGGTTTAGTAAGTTTCTGCTGTTGGTCAGTCTGGTGAAGGCAGTTTGTTCAGCCATTGTCCTCTCAGCTCTCCAGGAGCTGCTGCTGTCAGACAGCTGCTTCTGTGGACAGAGACACTGAACACAGGTCAGAGTGGTGGGGTGTGGATTGAACGGATAGAGCATGCTCACACGCTGCTCATGTCTTGCTTACTTTGTGGATTCCCAGTGAGGGTGAGTTTGGGCTTTTAGGTAGGGATGAAAGCGCACAGCTGTAAAGGAAAGGGGTGCACTGGATTTCTAACACAAGACAAAACGAGAGCATCATTGCGAAACGGAATGCGGCACAATAATCGTTTTATCTCGTTATCTTGTTTTCATAATCTTTGGAAGCCAAAATCATAATTAAAAATAAAATTCAATTAATTGCCCAGCCCTACTGTCAACTGTATTAAGAAGGCTTGGGAGAGGGAAATCAATGCTGGTTTGCCTGATAAAATATGGAAGACTGCACTTTCCCATATTCATAGTTGTTCAATAAACAGCAGACACAGGTTAATTCAGTTTAGTGATTCACCGTTTTCATTATTCTAAGGTCATGTTACATACATTTTACCCCTCCGTGTCTCCAGTCTATGATAAATGTAAATCACATTGTACATTGTTGCATTTATTTTCGGACTATCCACTAATTCATTCATTCTGGTGAAGACTTTATTTTTTTTCCTGGTGTTTACCACAGGACTCTCTCTCCTGACAGGGACTTGGCTCTCTTTGGATGCTCAGAGGACTCTTTAACTCTCCCTTCACACATTCACACAGCTCTGTTGATGGGCATGGTACTAGCAAAAAAGCTTATTCTCAAAGACTGGAAGACACCAACTCCACCGTGCTTCAGAAACTGGTTGCATGAACTTGTTTTGGTTATTCACATGGAGAAACTGTGATTTAATCATTTGAGATGTCAACATAAGTGGGAAGAATCTTGGGGTCCCTTTTTTTTCACCGTATTTGTATTCTTGTTTTTTATACTATTAACTAACTATTTTTGATGGGTTGTAATTAACAATAACGTGGACGATATGTACTGTCCTGGACACGTGGTTAAGGTGTGCTTCTTTTTGTTACTTGTATCCCTCTCCCCTGGTATATGTGTGTGTGTGTGTGAGTGAGCGCATATATGTTTAAGTTGGGTTTTGGGCATTGATTTTTGTGTGGTTTATATGTTAGTATGAAAAATGTGTCAATAAAAATAATACAAAAAAAACCCCCAAAAAACTTTAGTGTCAGTTTAGAAAATAGTCATTATTTGTGTGTGTGTGTGTGTGTGTGTGTGTGTGTGTGACACAACAGGAGGGCCCGTGGCACACCAAAGTGAGTGATGTGCGCTCTCAGCTTCGTTTCCTGGAGGAAGTGGAGAGTTTAAAGAAGAAGAGGAAGGATAAAGAGGAGAGAGAGAGACTGTTGCGTTTGGCCAGGGTAAGCTAGACTGGACAGCAGCATCACTCTTAGTTTGACTGAAATGACACTTAAACCACTAGTCTTCATCAGAAACCAGGATATTTTATACACTCAGATACATATAGTATGAAAACATTATTAGCTGATTTTCTACATAAATATAAAGGTTAACCTTTGAATGGTAATGTGTCTTTCTTTATACATATCATTACCATTTTTAATTCATACCAACAACTTGGAACGTGACTGTCTCTGGACACCTCATCCCTGCCTATATTTAAGTATGAACATGCTGCATAATAACACTACATCTGTCTGTTTTTGAATCACAAGAGTCGCTCACACACTGAGGATCCACAGCATCAGCAGCTCAAGCAGCGGGCCAAAGAGGTGTGTATGTGTGTGTTTTCAGTCTGTGTTTGGTCTCCACCAACTCCTGAGAAAAATGTCTGTATCTTAAGCTGCTAGATGCTCAACTTTCTCCACCAGACACCCCTTTACTTTGGCTAAGACTCAACCATACATGTTTTTGAATAGTTCAGAATAAACTAGACAACATAAGTAGAATTACCCGTGTAGAAAGCTAGAACACTTTAGAATGCCAAATATGCAGTTCAGACTATTTCATAAGTGGACATTTTGGCATAGAGTACCTACTTCAGAGCAGAGAACAGAATAGCATGATAGTGTCATGTGCTTATATTGTTTGTTTATCAGAAAGTCTTGTACAAGGGAAGCCTGGTGTGGTTTTCAAGAGCCCAGGGCGATGTCTATTATAAAAATAGTTGTAGATTGGTTCTTCAGTTGATCAACTGGTCGACTAATTATTATGTACACCAAGAATAACTAATACTGTTCCACTGTTACTGTATTTTTGTTTGCTTGTTTTGTTCATCTGAGCAGTGCGATTTTGATATTAATGCTGTTTACATTTTTATATTTGGGAAGAAAAAAAATCTTATAAAGTCATACAGTGGAGAATGCCTTCCTTCAGGTTTGGGGTGTGAACTATGTAATAGAAAATTGACAATGTTTCCAGGATTCCTGCCGTGTTTCTTTAATTTTAAAATCAGAATCTGATTTCTTAGACATCCATAATCAGGATAGGGCAGTATAGCGATTGTCCCTGGGGAAAGTAGAGATGATTTGATCCGTTAGATCACCGTCTGCACCGATACAAACATGAAGTGGATTGGGTATTGCTCAGACATTACCAATCCACATAAAATACAAATTCTTTGTCAGTGTCAATGTAGAATTCAGTGTTTCAGCTGTCAGTTACATTTATTCAGACCAGCAGGGGAGCCTCAGTTAGTCTAAATTAGTCGGTCCCTCCCCCCACCCCAAATAATCTTTCTGTACTTAAAAAATCAGTGCATATTTAGAGTAAACTCCCAAGAAGTTCTGTTTGGGAACTCTTTTAATCCCTGTCTTTTTTCATGCTAATTGTTCATTTAGTAATGCGATAGTGTGATAGTGTGTGTGTGATGTTTTCTGCCAGCAGGGCAGGGAGAAGTGTGAGGGAGATGAAAGGCACCGGTAGTAGCGTGGCTATTTAAGGAGGCGGTAACACCTCACAAGGCTTGTTTTCCTTCTCAGGCTGCTGTGTTGCTCCCAGCCATCATGCTCCCGAGGTTTCTCCACAGCAACAGAATCTGTTGATTTACATGCCCCACTGCTGCCACCCACCCCACTCACACAACCCCTGCACCATACACTCACTACATTGCTGCCAAGTCTGTATGTACACACACACACGCAAGCTCAAAGCTTGAGTAGGTGTGGTGCTAATTGGAAGTGATTTTAATTGAGGCTTGTTTCTCAGGTTAGAGTTGTAGCCTGTGGTGAATAACATGTGGAATGCCTTCAATCAGATGCAGCTCGAACAAACTATTGATTTGTGATTCAATTAACTCTGATTCCTCATGCTGGGGAAATCATGGGAATGCTTATCATGCTTATCGTGTCTTGTTGTGCGTAAATTCATTGTTTCAATAAAGCATTAAATGTAAACATTTAATAACTAATCTCAGAACTAGTTTGTGTGGTGCAACCTGCTTTTTAATTTAGTGATGTGTAAATCTCCACTTACTAACAACTAGGCTAAGTTTAAACCTATAAATAGCTGGTGCATCCAGCTATAGCCAGAAGTTTTTAAGTGTTTTTTTTTTTTTTTTCAGAAAATGTAGACTAACTATTTTTTTCACTTCCTTCTCACTACCTCATTGTGTCTCACCTCTTTTCAGCTGCAACAAATAGAAGAAGCTCAGCTGCAGCAGCAAGAGGCCAACCTCACAGCGCTGGCTGCCATTGGGCCTCGCAAGAAGAGACCTCTGGAGCAGACGGACAGCCAGGTTGGTCTGAGTGATCTTCAGGGTTCTGTATGATAAACCTGTTCATACTAGGGTTGCAACAAGGTCTTTTTAATGGCAGATTTCAGTTTGCAAAACATGTACTTGAACTCTGAAACAGCATTTAGATCATTGAACAATTGTAACTGAAACCCAGAATAATATTGAAACATTTTCAACACAGTTTAAAATCTGATCACAATCATACAGACGGAGTGATAAATCCCAGCCCCTCCTGCCAGCATCATAAGAGTTCAGATCAAGTGCTAACGCAGACAGAGGAAGCCTGCAGCTCAGCACAGTGAGCATGTGTGAGACTGTTAGTTTAGTTCATTGACTCTTTAATTCTCTGTGTGTTTAAGTGGTGGCCCTGCAGGCTGTAGGTTTAAAGATGAGGGCGCTCTGTTAACTGTACACACTTCCCACTGCCTTTGAACTCCATTACCCAGTGGAGCCGGCTGCCTGCCGCCTCCCTCTCTCTCTTTCCTCTTGCAGCCACAGGGCTTCCTTTACCTCTACACAGGCTTTACCTCAGCTGGCACAGCAGTGGCTCATGACAGGAAGTATGGAGGAGTGATGGCAGAGTGTTGTGTGAAGCTCTTTTGAACGTCTGTCTTTGTACTGCTTTTCACTCTTTAGCATGTGTTACTGCACATGCTCAGATAGGAGCTCTAGGGGAACAGGTTTTTGGGGCAGCTGTTAAACAGAACTTTTGTCTAGACATAAGTTCTAATATTTCACTATAACTGTAATAATCTTTTTGACATTGTTTTAAATTATAATAATTCAAGGACTAGTTTTTGAGAGAGGTTGAATATACAGAATATTTTCTTTGTTATTAAAGAAACATAATAGCTGTTTTTTGGGGGAAAAAAGATTTATCTCAAGGTCCACTTACTAGCTTTTCCCAGAGCTTTCAACCACATCTCACTTGAATCTTCCTCTGTGAAAGATTCAAGAAGAACTTGAGTTAAGATTATTGGGCCTCATTCACCAATATCTTCTATAAGTTTTTTTCTTTAAATTTGTTCTTAAGAAAGATCAGAAGAAAAGTTGACATCAGATTCATGACGTGTTCTTAAACCACAGAATTGTTTGAACGTGTGTTCTTATAATGATGAATCCCATTGTTCTCATAAATTGACAGCATGTGCCATAGGTTAAATGCCCCAACAATCCCCATAAAAAGGCATGAGACTGCAGGGCCATGTGCACACACAGAAACCACACGCAGCACTTGAAAAGAAAAGTTGAAAGATGTCAAGAATACCTAAACGAAAGTCTAAAGGGGGTGGAGCACTGGACTCCACAACGTAAAAAACCCTCAATAGTTCTGAAGTGGAGGTACTGCTGCAGGAAGTGAACACCAAACGAGCTGTCATATGTAGTAGTGTCAGTAGTGAATATAAAAGAAAAAAAATATGCATTGTATGCTATTATTCATTCAGTGAACGCTGTATCCGGAAAAGGGCACTCAGGTGATGACGTAAAAAAAAAAAGAAATGGTTTGGCAATATTTTTTTTTGGCCTCAGATTTAAGACCAAACACAGAGACGCTGGTCACTGGAGTTATCTGGGCTGGGGCCTTTATTGGAGAGACAGCACTCTCAGCTGAGCATTTGAAACAGACCTGGGCCCCGTGTCAGTGGTTTCATCTCCTGTCTCAGAATCAGAAGGTAAGCTGGTTTTTCAGAATGAATAGTACAGTACATTTTATCTAAAAGCTGTAGCTGCAAAACCATGGAACGTGACATATTTAACATGTAAACACCAGTGTGTGTTATTTTTGTGAATAAGCATTCTCTTCTTCAACATGTGTTTAAGAAGTGTTACATAAGTGCTTAGTTTGTATTTAAAATTTAAACATTCGCTTTTGCAGTATAGACCCAAATTGCATAATTAAAACCCCCCAAAAACAAAAAGGTCATTACAATGGTTTGATTTTTATCATTTATTTACAGATCTCCTGCTGAGGCAACCACCCTCTGAGGTGGAACCTGGCACCTCGCAGCCAGTACCTTCCTGCAGCTGTACCTCCATGCAGCACCCAGGTCCCGTTCAACTGCCCCACGTCTGATCTCAGATGCAATCCTGGACAACCTAGAGAGAATGGCCCTTATTGATGAAGTGATGTGTTTCTTTCTTGAGATTAATTGTAAACTATAAATCATCACACTGTCAAAGTCAAATTAATTTTAAAGCCTTTATTTACAAACGAGAAATTAATTGCTGTTAAACTTAGACAGCAAGTCTGTTGTCTCAAGAGTGGGTGAGGACGCATATCCTCTTGTTTGTGTTTGTTTTAAAAGACAATGCTTTGTAAAATATGATTATTACAAATATTACAAATTATAAAATATTATTGTAATTAAAACCCCATAATATTATACAACTGTAGAATTGAAGAAAACGCAATAACCGATTATTCTGCACAAACATGTCAACACTCGTGTGTAAGTTTGCTCTGGACTGTGTAGATTCTGTTCTTACCTAAGAACAAATCCCAAATAAGAAAACATTGGTGAATGTCAGAATCTTCGTGAAAACTGCGTAAGTGGGTTTTAAGAAGAACTTTCTTCTTAAGAATGGTTGGTGAATGAGGCCCATTCAAAACCTCTGATGTTTGAACTAGAGCTGCAACGATTAACCAATTAATTGATTAGTTGCCAACTATTAAATTAATTTCCAACAATTTTGATAATTGTTTGATTAATTGTTTCAGGTCAATTTTTAAGAAAAAACTCCAAACTCTCTGATTCCAGCTTCTCAAATGTGAATATTTTCTGGTTTCTTTAGTCCTCAGTAAAAATATTCTGGTCTGGACTGTTGGTCATTTTTATACTGTGTGTGTGTGTGTGTCAGGTGTCTCTGCTGCCCAGGCAGGGTGTTCACAAGGTGACCCGGATCATGCTGAGGGATCTGCTGGTGTGTATGGAGCAGGACCACTTTCTACGCCACTCTCTCACTCTGTACAAAGCAATGCTCTGATAACTTGCCGGTCTGATAATAATAATAATCTGTATTTTGTGTTTAAAATATCCAAAGTGCCCTATTTTATTTTTTAAAAATTACCTGAAGTTTTTTTTTTTTTGCACTTTGTGTCAATTCTGTCTAAAGTATCTATTGATATACTAATAATCTACTATAAATAGATTAATAGATGATAATCTACTATAAATGTCTTATGTTGTTTAGAAGACTGGTGCTGGATCAGTGATGCTCTGCTGGTCTCTAATAGCACTCCTGATTTTGGTTTTGATGTTTGAGTTTCTTTAAAAAAGAAAGACTTCCAGGAGCAGGAATAGTGAACCTGTCAGCAGGATTATAAAGAGAGTAGATAAGTGCTTCTACTCAACACTGCTGTTTATTGAAGTGTTGAATAAGGGCAATAAGTGTAGTCGAATTCTCAGTTGGATTTAGATTTGTTTTCCTTAAACTGCTTGTTTATTGTTTGACCATTAAAAAAAAAAAAGTAGAATTTATCACATCCTGACATTTGCTGTGTCTCAGTTGTTTAGCCGTGAAAGCAGAGGGGCTTTAAGGGTGGCAATACCACCTCATTTGTCCATATCTCAACATATATACCACAGGATAAGTGTTTGAACCTTGATGATCACTTGACTTTTTATCTCACACCATCAGGTCAAAAGCAGGTTGAACACTGGACTTTCAGTACAGTCATAATATTAGGAAATGTTGAGTTTTAGGCTGCAAACAAATATTTCTACCAGCCAGTTTGAGTTATTTAGCACCCAATGATTCTCTTCTTCCCACAATGGCTGTAACAATAGGTATTTCCATTAGAGGCTGTCTGTCAGCAAATGTTAGCATGCTAATAAACTAAGATGGTGACCATTGTAAACATGGTCACCATGTAGCTGTATTTAGCCTTTAGCCTGCATATAGCTTTAAAAATCCTTACTTATGTTTTCTTATTTATTCATCATTAAATTATCTAAGAATAATGCAAAACAAATAAAAAACATAATAAATAAATAACACTGGCTTGGGCTGCTGTAATTTCAGTGCACGGATAATACATTCACACCTTCCTGTGTAGATTCTACCTTTGCTTCTTTTCCAAGACAGAATTGAAGAAGAGTAATTGTGCTCCAAAAACACAAATTGCATGCTGAAAATAAATTTAAGCCTGAAATTAATACTTTTTTTTTTTTTTTTTTTTTTTTTACAAGGATTCTGTGATTGTGCTAGAATTTTTACTTTACCAAATGTAAACATGACAGATTTGCTCCAGGTAAAAGTAAGTGATGGTCTGTGCAATTATTACAAAACAATGCAATACTACATGCAAATAAGGCTCATGCCTCCATAATTTATACATTGTGAATTGAATTGAACATATACAGTACTTATACAACATTTACAGTACATTACAACCAGTAGTCTTGGCATTAAATGGATTGTTTTCAATATTGTGCTAGTAAAGTATACCTCTGAATGAAGTCTGAAAGGCAAATAGCAGTGTGTGCGCTGTTGGTGTGCAGCCTGCAGACCTCAGTTCCCGCTTACAGAGGTGCTGAGCAGTGGAAGCATCTTGTGGAAAAATGTGAAATGTAGGACATTTGGGCTTAATAAAAATCTGGTGTGATTTAGTAGTGCACCTCTACAAAGTTACATGTGTTGTGATTGATCTTCAAAAATGAGTAAGAATGGTGCAGCAGAGAGATCCTGACATCCTGTAGTTCCTGGTATGGGACAACAGGGCAATAGCTGCTGTTGAGGACAATGAGGTCATGCCTTGGTATTTGCTCTGAGAATTTGGGGGTTTTGGCAAGCTGGGGGATTAATCTACGTAAAAATGGATACAGTATATTAAAATGATACTTTTAGTACTTTTAGGCCAACAAAAGCCATAAACAAATAATTCAATATTTCTCTGAGAATTCTTTTCCTGCAAGTATGAAGAGGAGGAGAGGGCTCTGAAACAAAATTTAAACCTTAATGTTGGGAAATACATCGGTAATGCTTTATTTTATGGGTTGGATAATTTCTTAGAAAGCTTCCTAGGAAGAACCATGTAATCTGGTACATATAGGGGAAATGGAGGCAAAATTCTGAAGTTATTTCAGGTAAAATTTAGTTAGTTGTGTTGTATTTATAAGCAGTTGTAGCAGGTTTTCTGTTAAAAATGTTGAATCTTAGAGCCCAAGCCAGGTGATGGAACTTGAGTAATTTTCTCACTTGACAAAGCTCCTCTAGAGCCACAAGATGTTAAACAAGTACTTGTGAGTAATAAACTGAACTCTGTGTGGTCTCACAATGTCCAGTTGCCATTTTTTAAAGTAATACAGAGCCATTAACTTTTTAAAGCTGCACTAATGAATACTTTTATATTAATAATTCAAATGAGTATGTGTAATGTTGTGTAGTGATGAGCCCACAGAGAAAAATCACTAACTCTGTAGTTCCATTAAGCTCTCCACAACTTTTTAGCCTCTTTCAGGTTATTGTTTTGGTTTTAGGGCCTGCAACTTTACTGTTTTGATTCACTCTCAATGCTCTTATCAACATGATTTCCAGTAGCAGCAGGCTGCTGTTTACAGTGAAAAAGCTCTGATAAATCCACTGTACACTACCTGCTCAGCACCAAACAGCAGACAGACACAGTTAGAGACTAGCTGGTGAACATAGTGGAGCATTTAGCAACTAAAGAGAGATATTTTTGGTTGGTGAGTTGGTGGCGACCAAACCAGAACTAAAAGGAGAGTGAGAGTACTGGAGTTACATTCATCAGGTGGACACAAACTCGACTCCAAATGAATGCTAACGCTGCTCTGTGTCTGGTGGATGTGTTTGCTGACACATTTGTCATATTAACTTTATAAGGTGATATCACTGTTGTGTTTACAGCTTGTTACGCTGCCCCCAAGTGGCCTAAAAAATCAATGAATACTGCTTTAAGATGCATAAAAAGCCTTGTTAAAGCTAGTAGTTAGATTTTGAACTGTAGCTACCAGTCAGTTCCCGAGAATAGCTTAATTTCTCTGTTATGAGAGGTGAAATTCTGTTTTTACACCATGTAGTAAATATCAGTATAATGTGACAGATACATTTCACATCTGGACCTTCCAGCCTCAACATGTGGTCAGTAGGTTCCAACCACTGACTACCATGGGGGAGATGACTAGTAGCATCATCTTATTCCAATGGAAACGTTAATGTATGTAGACCACATTTCCCATAACTTCTTTTGCTCCCCTCTCCACCCCCTGATCCTTGTAGTAAGGGATTTATCTTGTGACCTGTGGCTGTGGCTGATATTTACTACAGATTTACAAGATAACATGTATTCATGTCTGATTAGTTGGATTCCTCCGTGCCAAAGTGAAGTTCTTGCTTTGAGGAAACTGTCCACATACTTGCAGAGAACAGTGTAAGTTTGAAACAGGTGGATACGTCATAATATTAGTTCTGTGCCTTCCTCTGACTTCAGTCCAGCAATTCCTGTTTGATTCTTATGAGGGTGGGGGGGTACCAGCTGCCCCGGCCCTCCCTTCTTAGAATGTATTGACTAAACTGAGAAGAGTCCACACCGCCACCACATGAACCTGTGATCCAGAACCCTCTCTGCTGCAACCGCTCCAACACCTGCAGTCACACACAAACCAAACAACAACACAAGAGTGAGGCATGATGAGAAGCCTTTGAGCAAGACATTTATATTCTCCATTAGCAGAGGGATGGATGAAGACATGATGTGTACAATTTGAAAATCAGTGACCTGAGCATCCTTCAATGGCAGAAGCAAAAAATACACTGTAGCAGAAATACACCAAGTTAAAGATTAAGGTTGGCAATATTCATTGTCAAACATTGTTGGTGTTGTCAGCAGTTCCCAAGAAAATACCAAAACAAACAATGTGTTGGTCCATCCTTCAGTACTTTGACTCCAAACCCATTAGTTCCCACTGAAGATGTAAATCTTTAAAAATAGCTCACAAATATATTATTTCGTTTTTTTTGTTTTTTTTAAAGGTTCAGTAATTTCAGCTGGTCACTGTAGTTTTTAACAAACATTACTTAAACAGGAGGAAATAGTGTATTTGTTGGGGAGTATTTTCAGCAGCAGGTGAACACACATTTAGTGTTCTAGTGAGTATTTCTGGCAGCAGGACGGTGTGTGTGAGAGATCGAGTCAAAAGAAACTACAGTTTGTGTGTATGTGTCCATGGTAATGAAGGAACATGTCACCCAGTGCAACAGTGTGGCTCACATTTTGAAATAAAATAATGGATACTGTAAAGTACCAGGTCTCAGCTTTAATTTGAGTAGTATGTAATTAATAATATATTTATGCAAACCTGCTCCAATTAAAGCTGAGACTTTAATGTGGTTTTATTTCAAATTGAATGTGCTGAAGCACAGAGCCTGAAGAACAGAAAGTGTACAACTGTCCAAATACTTAAGCCTGATACTCTGGACTGTATCAGGCTTTGATACACACACACACATAATAATTGTTAATGGATCAGTTCATTGTTAGTTTGGGTCTGCACATGGGCTTTGTTGACAAGAAGAAATATAAAATATCACCAGACTTATCCTTTAAGGTGAATGCCAGTAGAGCCCACCAATAAAGATGTGACTCATTCAAAAACTCAAAAACAGGTTTTCAAATGAACATAAAAGCAATGTATCAAAACTACTGGCACATTTCTTAGAGGATACAGCTCTTCCAAGAGCTCAGCAATATTGAGAACAATATTGTCAAAACTGATGAATTTTGAATTACATTAAGACATGGAGTACATTAGGTAAGTTGGTGGTAAGTTGGTGTGGAAGTGCTGCTGGCGCCCACTGAATGCTGTTTTTTTCCCCCCCAGGCTATGTTTATATTTACATAAATATGGTTCTGATGCTGTTTGTCTGTATGAATTTTACCTGATGAAGGTCTGAGGACTAAAACATTACTAAAGTTGAGTATAAGTGGTGGATGGTGTGTTGGATTTTTTTGTTTTTTTCAGAGACATGGAATACATTAAAATAAATCCCTGTTGAACAATGTCAGACAGGCAAGAGTATTTATCCTGCGTTATACCATTCTAAGAAAAAACATTGTGCACTGTGCTGTTTTATTTTCGAGATGATTTTATATAAAACTATGAGTACGCGTGGAAACAGATGCAAGTTTTACCGAATTAAACAGCTTCAGCTTTGAATCACTACATTTTCTGTTATAGAGGAATTACAATGGCACATGCCAAAAAATAAATAAATTAAATGGTTTTGATTATTATGTGGGATGAACAAAAATGTGAACGAATAATGATCAATCATCATTTCATTACCTACACATGTGATTTAATGATCTAGTGTGCGGTTCTTTTGTGTGTAAGTGGAAATGTTACTAACAGTTGTTGAGCCCAGGGTCATTCACTTTTTTCTGGAGGTAAAATCCATCTAACACTCAGCCTCTCTGGCCTAAAACATAAACTACTTCAGAAGTAGTCCATTAGATTTCCTCCCTTCTTACTGAAGTGAACATGGTGATATTATCTCAGTTTGCCCTCAGGAGTCTTCTGTTCCTCCATACTGCATCTCTGACTGACTGAGATTTCTGAGACTGAGACATAAAATAATTAAATGTGTCAGCCATCAATTTATCTCCATTCAAGAATGTTATTTGTTTGACTGTCATCATTTTTAGTATATTCCTTCAGCCTAATATTGACTCTTCCTAATACTGCCTCTAAAGACTGATTCAGACTGTTGGCTCGTAGTACATGGCCACAAATGGCCGTCCATTCCATAGCCTTGGTTGGTTGCTAAGGTTTTTCCATATGTTGTTCACATTGTCCGCTCTCATATTTTGGATCAGATTCTGACTCCAACATGTATGGATGTATTTAAGACATAACATTTCAAGTAAAGAACAAGAAAAAGTAGTGAAATCCTGCTACTATAGTTTGTTTCATGGTTTGTTACCTCCCGAGCAGCCAGAAGTTGAGAAACACCTTCTGAAAGCTGACCAATCAGAATAGAGTGGGCTCCTTAGAGGGGGGGCCTTAAAGAGACAGGAGCTAAAACGGCCTGTTTCAGACAGAGGCTGAACTGAGGGGCTGCATAAAGGGGCCAGTATAAGATAAATAAGGATTTTTGAACTGTAAATCATACAAAGATATTCCAGTAGAGCCCTAGGTTAAAAATATAGACCTGTACATATGCAGAATATGTCTCCTTTAAGAATAAACCCTGTGTGTGTCTTGTACCTGGACAGAGTTGAGGTGGCAGTAGCTGTTGAGCGGGAAGCAAATGACATGTGTGGAGTTGTGGTTCCAGCTGGTGTTTAGGGAATTGCACATGACGTCTATGACCTCGGGGAAAACCTCCTCGATCACGGCGGGGAGGGCGCTCACGCTGATCCTCTCGCCCAGCTCTGGAGCCACGTGAACCACAACACACTCGCTCTCCCGACACACACGCCCACGTTCACGCTCAGTCCTCCAGCGCTCCAGCTCGGCCTGAAGAGGAGCCAGCTGGAAGAAACTGGCCTCCTCATACAGCAGGGAGTACTCCTGCAAACACACACCACACACATGAAGACAAGCTCAGAGACATGCACACTTGACAGAAGCTTGTAAAAATACAGCATTGCATGCAATTACACATAGATGCATAGAAACGCTTGTATAGCACATAACACACAGACATACATACATAAACACACAAAGACCTTTAGTGAAGATAGATAAACAAAGCACAGTAGCTCAATGATGAAGAGTCATGAGTTTCCCCTCTCAGCAGTGACATGTTCACATCTGTCATATTTCACTTGAAACAATCACCATCATTTGACCATTTGTAACACAGAGATAAATGATTAACCTTTATGCAGAGTTAATTTATTCAGTTATTTATTCAACATATTCATAATGTGAGGCTACAAATGACTAAATTAAGCCAAGTCATTACAGAATCTGCTCTGTGCATCCCCATGACAACAGTATGGGACAAAATATGTCTTGCAGTGTGAGCAATACAGCAATTCAGAAATTTTTGAAAGTCTTGTTCTCTGCACTAGCTTTCAAGGGAATGAAATAGATATATTGAGTGCACTAATTACTAAACTTCACAGAATTTGTAATGTATGTTGTGGTTTTTGGAAACTAGTATATATATATAGTTATGACTGTGTTGATCATCTGTGAAGAACAAAAACAGGATTGTCATATAGTGGTATGAATACTTCTGGATAAGATTTTGCAGCTGCGCCCCAGAGACACAGAGAACAACTGTTGTTGTTTTCCACACTATACCCCTAATTCAGATAGCAAGACATTGAAAATCGGCAAAGTGGTCCTTTGAGTTTAGGAGCGTCAGTAGTAAGGGACCTGAAACAATTACAAAATATTCATACAACATAGAGCAGCACTGTAGTGGGACAGAAACAAAGAGGGAATGTTTTGACGTGAAGTTAGATGCTAAAAAACATCTTTCTGTGACAGTGTTGCTGCTGCTGGGCTGCTGACACATCTTCTCACTCTTGTTTTTGTATAATGGGCTGCTCAAGTGGCCCACATAGTGACCGGCCCATCGGGATTTCCACCTCTGTCTAAGCAGTTCTTGCATGAGGCCCATTACCTGCAGTATTTTTAATTCTTCTACAAACAAGAAAGAACATTGGGTGCCCCTTCCTCATTACCACCACTGAGGTGCCCTTAATAAAAGGCCCCTCAACCCCTAACTGCTCAGGTGTGAATGTGTGCAACTGTGTGAATGTGAACAGGGCTCAGTGTCATAGGGTGAAGTGTAACATTATACTTAAGTGGTTAGGTGTCTCTGGACTTTTTCTCTCTTCTGACAAACAGTCTTGATAATTGATCTGTTTAATGCTTTCTCTGTGGTTTGGGACTGTTCAGACACATTGCAGTGATATACTGTGGTAGTACCTGATGAAAGCTCTAGACAGACACTCACTTTGAAGTCATCTGGGATGAGGAGTTTCGAGGTCCGGAGGAAGTTGAGTATGTAGCGGAACATGGGGCCGTCTCGATCGATGAAGTAGTGCTGCTTTAGACTGTCCAACACGATGGGCTCCGTCCCATCAAACAGACGGCCGATCCTGCCACAGACAACAGACAAAGACAGAAATACTGACCAAATGTTGGTGAGGCTAAATGAAAACACAGGATGAAAAGGATGTTCAACCTTATTTCAATGTAGAGATGACGTCTATAATAGCACATTTTCTATCACTGTAGCACTGTGCAGCAACCATTACTTTACATCATCCACTGTTGTATTCTGACATCAGTGGATAGTGGAAACACTCTGATAGGAAGTCATTTGAGTTTTTTTTTCAAATATATATAAAATATAATATAAAATACTTGACCATATGTACACATGTACATTGAACAATTTTTTGATCGTTAAAAAATGCAAACTTATATTAGACAAATTTTCTCTAAACCGTGTTCACTGTGGCCACAAGTGGCAATTACACTTGACACATAGTGTAACAGTAGGACAAGCAGAGTCATAAAGTCAGCAAACTGACTAACATTAGCTAACATTAGCCATAAGCTACTGGTCATACCAGACCAAGTAAGACTGTACCCACAGAAAACACTGAGCAAGGGTGTGATTTATTACTATTTAAGAATGTTATTTCTTCTTTCAAATGTTACGCAGTCTTGCTTTAAGACACTTAATAAGATGCTGTTGGAGTCAAGTACAGATTTGTATGAGGCAGAATGACAACATTGCATGTGAAAAGCTTTGAAGTGGCAGCACTTACTGGACTTAATGAAAACAGTTACACAATCCGTTTAACATGGCAGACATGCTGAATGCAATTTGGCAGCTTTAAAGTGCTCTAACAATCACCTCTACTATATTTAAGTTTTCAAAGCTACAAACAGTCAAACAGGGCACAAACAGTCACCCGAAGAGGCCACATAGTCAGTTATTAAAACACAGAAGCATCGGGAGCAAAAGGTAAAAATGACTTAATGGGTGTGAACCAGTGAGTCATGAGAACATCTATCAAACAGACTAATTGTATCAGCAAAGAGAAACTGTGGTGGTCTCTAACAGAAAAGTGTTGTGTATATGGTTCACTATGAACGTAAATGCATTCATTTTTTACCTTAAATTTCCATTTACAGTACTGTGCAAAAGTTTTAGGTACTTTAGATGTTTAGATTCTTATCTATCGTGCAGTACCACCAGGGAGGCGTCTGATCAGTCCCAAATTTATTTTGCAGCAAGACAGCGACCCCAAACATCCAGCCAGAGTCATAAAGAACTATCTTCAATAACAAGAAGAACAAGGAGTCCTGCAACAGATGGTTTGGCCCCCACAGAGCCCTGATCTCAACATCATGGAGTCAGTCTGGGATTACATGAAGAGACAGAAGCAGCTGAGACGCCGAAATCCACAGAAGAACTGTGGCAACTTCTCCAAGATGCAGGAACAAGCAACCTGCCAAGTACCTTGAAAGAATGTGTGCAGGTGTACCAAGGAGAACTGCTGCTGTTTTAAAGGCAAACTGTGATTACACCAAATATTGATTTCATTTAGGTTTCTTCTGTTTAATCAGCTTTGTATGAAAATAATTGAATATTATTTAAAAGCACTTTACTTTTAATGCCTAAAACTTTTGCACTTTACTGTATGTGCCCATTATGATATGTATTTTCAATGAATTTTAAAGCGGAGCCCCACACGCAGATCACTGAGCGCAGTCCCAAAATAAGTTTTAGAAACACATTTTCATCTCACACTGAGGCTCCAACACTGACAGGAGCACCGACCTGCAGATACAAAGAGACACGATGGATCCATTTTACCAGCCTGCACGGCGGCTAGCAGCTAGTTAGCATGGCTAGCATTGTTAGCATAGCCATGCCATGCTGAGTGTAGCCAATAGACTGTATAAAAATAAGGTGTAGCTGCAGTGTTTCAATTTTAACAGCACTGTGCTGGGCAGGTGACAGGTGTATTTACGGTGTTTGTGTGCTCTGAAAGACGTAACGGCGCAGATATAAAGTCACATAGCTGATGGACTGTTAGCCTAGCATGCTAATCCTACATAAGCACATGGATGAGACCATAGGTTTACAGACATCTGCAGATGAAAGAGCAGGGGGAGCTAACCGATAATTAGAATAGTTATAATTAAAATCAAAATAAGTTTCAAATCAAACATCCCAAGATATGAGTGGAAAGTATTGTTCACAGAAGGAGGACTGTGGATTTATTTTTAAGGATTTTTTACCCCTTAAGTCCTTTAGTCTGTGCAGAAAGCCCTATTAGAATGCAAGAATTGATCCATGAATGTACCACAAGTCTTGGGTAAAGCTATTATGTACCTGAATACTGAGTAAGAATCCCTATAAAATATCATACATTTTCACCTAAATATTTTAGACCCCTAAAGCAAACCAAATCCCAACCTCAATAATGCCCTAAATTGAAAACTAATGGATTTTTCAAATATTTTAAATAATATGTAAATTAAGGGGAAAGTCATGTATCACTTAAAACCTACTTAATTTGCAAATTAAGGGCTTTTTAAGGGGTTTAGTTTTAAGGGGTTTGCCTTTTCTCAGGCTACCAAGCACTTTCATTTTAAACGAAATGTTTTGTGTGTTTTCATGGATACATGAAGAATTAATCAATGGTATCTTAAGGGAATGTTTTTTCCTAGTGGGTGAGTGTCTCTCACCGTGACTCAGGGTACTTGGTAAGGGTGGCCAGGCTGCTGGTGTACATGTGTCCTCCTACATCAATGTGAACAGGTGCGTTGGTTTTGGTGAGCTGGGCGGGGGTGGGGATGCCAGCTGAGCTCAGTGGAGACACAGGAGACACAGAGACCAGCTGCTGACTCATTATGCTGCTGCTGCTGCTGCTTCCACGGCTGTCCTGGGATACCAAAGACACACACACACACACACACACACACACACACACACGCACACACAGTAGTGGTTGTACCAGTATGAAAGTAGAAAGTAGAAGTAGTGGTAATAGTAGCAGTAGTGTTGACAGAGGTTAATCAGACATTTAAATGCCCAATAAATATCATTCTGCAAGAAATATTTTACTTATTTTAGACCTGCAGAGATGCTAGTTTCATGTCTAGAGGAGAGTCACAGCTGACCATATCATCCCACAGCTAGTGTTTGACTGCAGGGGCTGTGTAAGTGCACAAAGTTTTAAATGTAGGCTGCATTATCCTTACACCGACATGGTTGAGATACTAAGTTAAAAATAAAAACCCTCTGTGTGTCAGCTTGAAAATTCTGGCAATGTTGTAGCTAAAGGTTTCAAGAGTCAACTAAATTCTGAATGAAAAGAAATGAATTTCATTAATGAAAAATGTGTTTTCTTATAGCTGTATCTTTGACCTCCTCACTAATGAGATGTTCTGCTCTGTGTAGGAGGGTCCACTACTCATTACATTAACACAACAACCATTTTAGTGTCTTTCAGCTCATTGTTATGTTTTTACTCCCTGACACTTGAATGTTATGTCTCACAGTCTCGCTCTGATAAACCTTCTGTTTTGGGGTTGGGGTTCAATAACATTTGATGATGTTAATCAAATCAGTATCCAGTGTCACATCCTTTCGAATCCCTCATTGAATATAATTAGATCTATCTTTCAACATTTACACATAACTAAGTGGTAGTCTAATTAATGTTCATGTTTAATGCTAATGTAATTAATCTGTAACTAAAACCTGATAAGATTGTTGATTAAATATGTTTCTGACACATTATAAACATAAAACTTACTTTTACAGCTTATTTTCCCAAAAGCTGTACCTTTCAAGTCAGAATTACCAAGTAAAGCTTAAAATATTGATGTGATATTCATAAAAGTATATGGAGATTATCATGAAATTGTCATGATAGAAAATCTCACTCTATTGGTCATAGTGAACTACAAAAACATACTGTTCACTCACAGATGTACGGTATTACATGTTTGTTTACAGCTTTACAGCTAATATCACCTGCTTCAACAAGTGAAGGCCACTGTTAGCATTAACTTAAAATGAGCGAATAACCGGTGAGCATAGTGTGTAAAAGCTTTCCTTGTAGTGGGAAACATCAGGAAACATCATGAGAGAAATACTACTACTACTAATGTACCTTCTACTCCACTACATTTATTTATTTATTTTTTTGTATATTTTTGGGGGCATTTTTAAGCCTTTATTACAGTGACAGTAGAGCGTAGACAGGAAACAAAGGGGAGAGAGAGACTGGGAGGTGACATACAACAAGGGTCCGCTGCTGGAATCAAACCACGGATGTTGCGATTATGTGGCATGTGTCTTAACCAGTGGGTTACCGGGGCACACCTCCACTACATTTATTTGACAGCTTTAGTTACTTTTCAGATGAAGATTTGACACAATGGATAAAATAAAAAGCTTTTAAAATACAACACATTGTTAAAGATAAACCAGTGGTTTCCAACCTTTTTGGCTTTTGACGTCTTACAAAAAGCAGTGTGTAGTCGGGGTCACATTTCAGATGTCTATGAGTTGTTAACAGCTCCACCAAATAGTGATTTTTCCCTCTAAACTTCTCACGTGGTTTCATTTCAATAAATGTTCAAATGATCCAATATTTCACCAAAAATCAAGTCTAAAAACTGAAAACAGATTTGTGTATCAGATAGGGCTAAATGATCAAAAAAAATCATATTGCAACTATTTTGACAGATATTGTGATTTTAGTGGGAATGGTAATTTTTGCATTTTATTTTCACTGAAAAAAATAAAACAATGATGATGATGTGATTTTTTGATTTTTTGAGTTTGTAGCAAACAAGTAGCACTACAATGCTTCATTTATAATGGTATGTTGTGACATATTTTATCAAAGAATTGCCGCTCCTGCGATTTGGATATTGGCCATATTGCGATTTTGATAATATTTTGATTAATTGTTCAGCCCTAGTATCAGAACTTTGTTTTTTCTTTCCTCTCTCATTAATCATCTCACGACCCCTCAGATTTATCTGGTGACCATTTGGAGAGGCCCGACCCCTAGGTTGGGAACCACTGGACTAAACTAGCTAACTGTATATAAAGTAGTTCAAACTAGCTCTACCTCCAGCAGCTACAACAGTAACATGCTGCTTACACACTGATGCTTCAGTATTAATAATCTAATAATGTCATATATAATAATATATCAGTCAGAGGGAACAAACCACTACTTTTACTGCAATACTTTAACTACATCAAGCTCATAATACTTATGTACTTTTACTGTAGTAGGATTTTTCATGTAGGAGTTTTACTTGTAATGAGTATTTTACATTGCTGTATTGGTACTTTTATTTAAGTAAAGGATCTGGATACTTATTCCACCACTGTAGGTAACATCATACACTAATACCAGTGCACAGCACTATATACTATATAGTGAAGCATTTAGCATTTAAAGAGTCTAGTATTTTTCTCAGGAGTTGGTGGAGACCAAAAAAGAAAAAAAAAGATAAAAGGAGAGCGAGTGGACACAAACACTCCAAATGAATGCTAATGTTCTTCTGTAAACAACTGTTTGCTAGCTCACAAAAAAATCAATGAATGCAGCCTTAAGTAGCCTACTACTGGCAAACATCACAGGGTGCTTAATATGCTTGAAACAACACACATGTTAAGCCCTGATGACATAGAAGTTGATTAAAAGTTATGTATTTGTCAGGCCCTGGGGAGTATTCCTGTCTGCCAGGTAAGTGACTCCAAGGCTACCTTGCTTCTGACATCCTGTCATCTGGCTGCCAGGTCTTACCCACTAGGTGAAGTTTTGGAGAAGTGCTGATGATTTAGAATCATAGTTGCCAGGCAGCCTCAGGAATGGCAGACAATGCCAGAAGCCTGACAGGAAGCAAAGAAACACAAGGACAGTCTGTCAGGCACATACATATGACTTTGCTCTGCCAGAGCACCAGCTATCCCAGATTGCCTTGTAGGCTACTTAACAATGCCAGGTGCCTGGCATGAAGCAACGCATTAAGCTCAGAAAGAGGCAATTGGCAGCTCTGTAGGAGGCCAAGTGACAACTGACAAGCTGGGAACAAAGGTCTCCTGGGCTCTCACTCAGCTCTCTTCTACACTGTTCTGCTGTTTTCTTTCTTTCTGCTCCAAACTGCTCTTGTCAAACCTTTTAGTTGTTTTTCATTTTCTTCTGTTAATAAACAAGTCTCATGGGCCCTAATCTCAAGTCTGTGACTTTATAGTGAAAAGTCTGAAAACTAGTGAGGATCGTTTTAAACTACTCTGAACTGTTACTGTTTCAGTATTCACTCTCCTTCTCTATGGTTAGGTCTTCAAAAGTATCTGTCTCTTTAAATGTTAAATGCTCCACTACGTCCACCAGCTAGTCTCTAACTGTGTCTGTCTGGTGTTTGGTGCTGAGCAGGTAGTGTACAGTGGATTTATCAGAGCTTTTCACTGTAAACAGGTGCCTGCTGCTGCTGGAAACCAGATTGAAAGCAGTGAGAGTGAACCAAAACAGTGAAGACCATTGACTGTATATAAAGGTGGACGATGCATCAACACTTTCTTCCGCTATGCAAAGTGAAGCCAAAATATCAGGTTTACAGTAGCTGCTATCTTGCCGTTTGTGATGTCATTTGCAACCAGAATCTGTGCAGTAGAGTCGAGCCGTCGTCCTGCCCCCTCACTTGACTGACAGCTTTTCGGTCGCCAAGAGCCGTGTGAACCCAGGAACCGTGACGGAAAGGTAAACCTGCCAAAACCATGGATGTATTAAGAGAGCTGATATGGCACCATCGCTCAACCTTGCTGCCAATTTTTCAATTGCAGTGAAAAAAATCCCCTGTGGCCCAAAAAGGATTTTCTCAATAGACTGCCATAATAAAAAGGGGGGACACAAATATGAATGCACCAAAGTAGTAACCCAACAATGAAGTGAGGATGTGCCGTATAAATATATACATCTTCACTTCCAGACTCTTCAATTTATGTTCAAAAACTAACATGTATTCATATAGACAGCAATCTGCCAAATCATAACCACACTGAAATACATCTATATTCAACCAAAAAACAAGACATGGTGTCAGAAATAAAGCCCACTGAAAGCTTTCCTGCTGCATCTCTATGACTGGTTCCTGTAGAATATACTGTAGTACGTTCTATAGAGAGCTACACATCTGACTGTATTTACACAATATACACATTTCTGACACTATCAACCATTAAAAAACTACATATACACAATAAAAAAGTGATTCCACTTCATAGACGGCCATAAAAAGATCATTATGCGCTGTCTGTTGTTAGTGTTTTTATCTCAGTGTGTCTGACTGACACATGAGTTGTTGTGTTTGCTGGAAGGATTTGCTTTTTTGTGTAAAATGAGCTGCTGTGTCCAGCAGTGTGTTTGTAAAGTTGACTGTGTGAAGAGTTTTCAAGATGTAGACTCGTATTGAACCATACAAGGAACCAATCGTAAAAAAACTGAGGACATAAGGCCCCTCAATGCACCTCCCACCACATCACATTTTCAGAAGTTTTGACCAAAACCTGAAAAGAAGATTTAGGATTTTTCATATTTTATTTCTTCACTCAACTGGTCAGCTGACTTTTAAACCAAATGGGATGAAGCAGCAAAAGCATTGGTATAGTAGTGTTGAACATTGTTATAAAAGATGCAAGAGATAAGATGATTAAACAGAGTGAAGACACCTGTGTTGATGTGAAGGAGCATAAAGACCACAGTGTACACAGAATCCACTCACACCAACCAAAATCTCAACTTTAACTATAGTCACCATTTACACAACATCAACAGTGAGTGGTGAGGACCTTCCTACACAGAGTGCAACATGTTGTCAGTGAGGAGGAGGATGGAGAGAGGGAGGTGCAGCGTGTGAGGCCAACCTTATCTCCTATATACTATACAACTATTTATGTTTGCCAATTCTGTTTTAAGGGATGAGTATAAAGTGCAGGACTTTGGAACCGGAGGCTGGGTTTCACATCCTGAGTCCAACCTGGGGTTAGGTTTAGGAAACAAAATCACTGATTAAATGTTAATAAAGTGACTTACATGTTGTGTTCTGTCCTTCAACTCACTGTTGACTTTTTCAAGTTTTACCCAAGTAGTGACGTTAAGGATGCTTTAGTTGCTATGAGCAGATATTGTAAGAACACAAGTGAATGTTTTGCATATATTTTCAGTAGGAACATTTTGCAACTTGATGTAAATGTTCATGAAAAACATTTCTTCATCATATTGATGAATAAAATAAGATAGCTTTGTCATGATGCAGTCTGCCTGATGTATCTGCTCCTCAGTTCCTCTCTGCAGCCACATTTTCTCATCCCCAGCCCTCTGCTTTGCCCTCTGTCTGTTTTCAGTCTCTGCTCACTTTTCCCAGACCATGTTCTTTCCTCCAACTCCCCATACCTGCCATTTTCAAGCTGTCCACCAGATGCCCTCAGTCTTTCCCTCTTTTCCCCATCTACACACCTGTCCCCACTCAGTAATTGTCTGCACCTGCTGCTAGAGCCCAACTAATATATTGGTTAGCTGATAATATTGGCTAATATTGGCCTATCACAGATATATCGGTATCTGCGTATGTACCTGCCTGATATGTACCTATATATATATATATTTTTTTTTTTTTTTAAAGTTGTATATGGAGCATTATTATGTCTATTTGATCCTTTTTCTAAATTCAAGTTTAATATATATGTACATATGTCTTTTGTTCTGTGTTTTTTTATTTATAGTTATTATAATTATTAAATTACCAGTGAAGTTTACTGTTTCAGTGCATTGATGTCATTTTATACAATAAAGTTTATTGTCAAACTTTAAAATATACCTCTATTACATCTTTGTCACAAGTGTTTGATAACATTTGAGGGATCATTGCAAAAAATGTGCGTATGTGTATATATTCTGTATATATAAGATTATTGGCTGATATATCGATATCAGAATTTTTTTACTCCCTAATCTGTATTGGCCCCAAAAATCCAGTATCAGTCTACCTGCTGCCCCTTCCCTCATCAGCTCCTCACTATTTGTACCTGCCCTTTTCCTTTGTTCTTTGCCAGTTCATCAAAGTTGCTTTATGGGACACTTGTTTCCTATCCGATCCTGGACTTTATCAGTTCCAGCGTTTATCACCTGCCTTGCCACTTTGAACTGGTTATTTGTTTTGGACTAGCTTATGTTGTTACCTGTATGCCTGAGTTTTTGCTTTTGCATTCAATTACCTTCTCATTTCGCCTGTCTTGTGAGTCTGCATTTGGGTCCTCCACCTGTCTGCCCCATCCTCATTCATGACATGAACTGGCCAGAAATGGACTCAGCAGACATTCACCTGCCCTGCTTGCCTTTTTCCAGGCATGATTTTGGAGTTACACAGGATGTTTTTTTTTAAATGAAAAGCCAATCTTCTTGAAGTCCTTTGCTGAAATTACCCAAGAAGTCGCTTTTTTCAGGTGGAAATACTATTTAAATCCTGTTCCTACCAAGTCCATCATTCCAGCCTCCCATGTTTCCCTGGAGTCTCCCAGTTCCTCCCCGGAGCAGCCTGTCTCACAGTCTGCAAGCTTTGGGCCTGCCAGCCACCATGACGTCCAGGGGTCATCCTTTAAAGAGACTTGCCTTGCCATTTTCATGGGGTACAGGAGTCTCCAAAAGGAGGGGTGGCATGACTCCCGACGCCTCTGGCTCTCTCAGTGCCATACCCTTTCTTTGGACTGGACTGAGTAGGAGAAAGCTGATTTGAGTTGTGTCTTAAAAAGACTATCTTGTATGATGATTATGTGGGTTGCCTATATTGGTTGATCTGTCTTTGTTTTCACTCCGGTCAGAACTTGCACAGCATATACTGTCTCTATATTTTTTCCTTTCTTTTTGCGCTGTTTCACTCCAAATCTGCCCTGCATCAATCCTTGTTAGCCCTGCCCTTTTCCCTGTGTTTTTGCACCAGCCTATCAGCTTCTTTTCCGTTCTCTTGTTTCATCTCCTCATTCCCCTCACTTGAGTTTCTCCACCGATCTTGCCACCTGCACCTAATCTCCTTGTTAGTTCAGTTAGTATTTCAGTCCTGTGTTTCAGTTCAGGCTTGTTGGATCCTTTGTTCTGTTCGGTTCAGTTTTGCTTTGCTCCTGAGGCTAAATAAAGTTATTCTTCAGTTCCTGCTGCTCCCTTGTCAAGGGTCCGTCTCCTGCCACTCCCTTGACAAGTTTTTGTTGTCCCCGAAAAGAAATTTGTTTTGGACCATGAGAGCACCCAGACTGCTTGTTAGTCATGGCTAACACAACAGCTAAACAACAGCCATCAGACAAACATGTAGCGCAAAAGAACAGATCATACAAAGATAACAAGGTAAACGATGTCCTAAATAAATAAAATGCAGAGATGTACATAAAGACTAGCAGCAGAGAGATATTGCACATGTGCCTGGTAAGAAGTGCTCACTTCATGGTAACAATGTATTTGTCACAATGTTTTATCACCAATGTGCAATACCACTCTTGCACACCAATGTGCAATATAATGTATATTTGTATATACAGTATATATAAAAAGATTATTTATATATATATATATATATATATATATAATCTTTTTTTACCTCATCTTTCTCTTCTCTCTTTTTTTTATAAATGTCAATATTTATTTTATACTCTAATTGGAACTTGAGCTCGAAAAGGCCAAATTTCACTGCCTTCAATGTTGCCACCTGCTGTGTTGCTGTGCATGTGACAATAAAAAACTCTTGAATTTCTCCTGCTCTTGAACGAGACTAAAAAATTTGTAAGAAATGCAATAAAATACAAAACACAAGATCTAAAAATGTCAATGATTTAAAAATCTGTATAGTACATTCATATCTATGCCTTGGTGGTATTCAAAAGTCTCATGTAGTTTGGGATGAATGAAGTTTGAGGTGGTTAGATTTCAGGCAGCATTACCCTCCTTTCAAAAAGAATGGGAGGTATGTAAACATAATTCCTAGAGGACAGGGTTATTGAGGGGCACACATCTGTATATTATCACAATTAATTATACTGGAGCTGCACATGAATTTAAGACAGCATATTTATTTATATTCACTTCTAATTATATTAAAGTTTGTTGGGTTTTTTGTTTGTTGTGTAATATTATTTCAGTTGGATGTGAAACAATTCACTGCTGAAACAGAATGTGTACACAGCGAAGCAAACTGTAAAGCTGCACTCAATGGCTCATATCTGATACATATACTCTCAGATCTGTGTGTGTGTGTGTGTGTGTGTGTGTGTGTATAGACGAACAAGCACTCTTTACCCTGGGCCATTACCGTAGTGCATGGTGGGTAAATTCATCAGCAGGTATAGTTACCCATGGCAACAGAGAGAAAGTCCCAGTGAGAAATCACTGCTGCTTGTCCTGCTCTTCAATATCTGCTGGGTGTTTATACGCTATATTTCAATGATTATTGTGTCAGAGGGTTGTTTGGTCTATATGTTTCCCTACAGCTCAAAGATCTTGCTATTGTGCTTGTTGGCATTCTAGTTGACAGTTGCGTAGAATCAGGGATAGCCCGGATAACCTCTGAATCACCACTCAGATCAATGATGTGTTGAGTGATTCAATGAGTTCTGATGTTGTGCACATTGACGGATGGAGAAACAACTGAAAGAATAAGAATGGGGATACTACCTTTCTGTACCACAGCCAGAAAAATAATGTCATAAAAACTGCCATGAATATGGCAACACATGTCAATGAGATACATAACAGAGCTGTGCAAGCTTGTTGTTAGTCGACTTAGAGAAACAATTAGAGTCTGACAGATAGATTGACTGGGCTGATAAATGATTCTTTTTACACTGTAAAATGTCCCACTCACTACAGATCTTGGTCACAATTCTTTAATAACCAAATTTAGGCATCCCTACTGCAAAGTAGTTCAAATGACTTTTACATGTAACAGAGTATTATTAAAATATTGTTATTTTTGTTATAAGAGAGTAAGAGTAGGCCTACTTCTTCCACCACTAAAGCAGACACAACTCGGGACTCAAAAAAATACTCACTTTTTTCCCCTGAAAACAATTATTAAATCTATATTTTGATTTACAGTTGAAAATATATAACTTTACTATTTTTATATAAACACACAATTGAACAAGAGCAGGCTAAGACAGCAAAGGACAGTGTTTCTGTGTCAAGAATAGATTTTTAGATCATAAAAGGCTGTATTTCAGTGTTAAATACTTGGCATGCTTTATTCAGTTGGTTCTTTTTTAAATGAGGTGTGTGTGTGTTGGGGATGTGGTTAAGGTATAGATCCGGCATAAAAATATTTAATAAAATACAAAAATAAATATTTTACACCTTCAAGTGCATTAATAATACAAAGATTTAAGCCATATTTTCAAAGTTTTTGTTTTTGTTTTTCCGGTTTTGTTAGACATAAGGCATGACGAAATTTTAATTATAATGTCTTCAAATGAATGTATGTAAATATATTGCATGCATTTTTGCCTGTTTGAGGAACTCACACTTTATTGTGTCCCCCACCTCTGAAATCAAATTTATGCACTATATGATATAGCAGCCTACACATAGCTAGGCTACATCTTCAGAAGGTTATTAAGTGGACTTCTTCACAACTTTATACTAGGACGCATCCTGGAGGAGGGGTCCCTCCTGGTTTCTCGCTTTTTCCCGTGGGGGAAAGGGGTTTTTCAGTTTCTTTTTTGTGGATTTTTTCTTTTTATTTGAATTGAGGGTCTGTCTATATTTGTGATTTTAATCTATATAAAGTGAACTTGACTTGATACAACATGTTTGAAATGACTCTGTATCTACACTGTAGGCTATGCACACACCGCGGCAACATTTTTCCCTTGTAGTCAGCGGCGCATTTTACGCACGAGCTCCACACGCGGACAGACTACTGAAGATATCACTCCGGATCAGACTGGATCAGATGTGGAGGCTACTGTGTTACCTGTGTGGGCACGGTGACCGGAGACCGGACGGCGGGCTGTGTGTGAACATGGGACTCCGTTGCTCTCGCAGACGGCGGGTCGCTCTCGTTCCGCTCCACAGGAGACTCCGCGCGTGTCCCGGGGCGCACGCACAGCTTCTTGGGGAGAGGAGCCCCCGGGTGGTCCTCGGCACTCACTCTCCTCACTGCTGTTGTCGTTGTTGATGTGTTTGTGGTTGTTGCTGCCGTTGCCCGTTGCGGCTTCACGTCCTCAGTGTTGGTGACCCGGCGGAGGTATGGGATCACGAGCTGGAGGTGGGATTGCGCGTGGCCGTTGACCGTTTCCGAGGCAACGTAGAGCGTCGTCGCCGACTTAGAGCCCGTGGCGCCCACAATGCTGTTGAGCGTTGCTATGGAGACGGCGCCGATGCAGTGGTTGGTGTAGGTCTTGGAAAGCTTGGCAGCGCGCGACAACATCTGCATCCTCGTGCCCAACAGGTTCTTACCGATGGCTTTGTTCTCGTACCACGTCACGTCGCTCGCGCAGCAGTGGTCCCGGGGCCGCTGGAAGAACGCCCTGCAGAGCGGGTTCCGTTTCGACACGTACCGGACGAAGCTGGCGTATGGACAAAGCTCCGTGCCCGTCTCGTACATCCGCGGCAGGGTGTCCTCGTCTGCGTCCGGACGCTTCTTGGTCCAGGCAGCGGAGCGGGACTTGTGGTAGGGTCCAAGAGCTTTAAAATAGACGAACTTTCTCCCGTCCTCATCCACGGCCAAGCCGAACGAGTCCTCCTCCAGCTCCCGCTGGTTCTCCCGGCCCCTGGTGCAGAAATACATACAGGTCTCAAACCAGACTTTGTTGAGCAGCCCGAACGGAGTATCAGTATTGAACACTGAGGACTCGTATAGTTTCCGCAGGTCCGAGCGCGTGATGGCTTGTTTCTGCACCACTGGACCGGCGCCCTGCTCCTCCAGCCTCCGTATGACCGCAGCCAGGGTCAGGTTGGCGCTACGTAGCTCTGGGTCCTTGGTGAGGTCCAAGGTGCGGCAATAGGGTGGCTCGTTCAGGTACCGGTTTAGTGAGCTCCGGATGCTGATGAGGGACGACTTGCTGTACAACTGTCCACTTTTAGAGCGCGCCTCCGCGTAAAAGGAGCGCAGCACCCCGCAGAGCGCCTCCTTGTCCAGAGTTTCAAAGTCTGGACTTTGGGCTTTCTCACTGAGATACTCCCTGAAGATCCTCACCGCATACCGGGTGGCCAGGCGGGTGTTCTCGCTCAGCCTGTTCCGCTCTGAGCGCTGAAGGTCTCCCTCCAGGTGAGACTCCATCCCAATGGGGATGCTGTTGCTGAAGGGGTCCGCCTCTCCCTCCTCTTCTCCTCGGTCCATACTCCGCATAACGACCGCTGGTGTCTCCGCGGCGGAACCGCTGGGGTCCAGCACTGTGCTCCCTGACTCCCACTCCTGCTCCACACCATCTTTATCGGACTCCTCGTCCTCCTCCTCCCCGGTGATCTGGACTTCCTGGATCTCGTCCTCATCTTCCTCCTCCTCCTCCTCCTCCTCATCCCTGCTCCTTTCGGGGCAGCTCATCTGCTCCTGCTCCGTGTCTCCGCTGGCAGGCATTCTCGCCATATTGCGGTCTGTGAAGCAGTCCTCCGGCAGCGCGCATGCGCTATATTGGACCGCAGCGCTGAAAGCCTTTTGTGTTTTAGTGACCTTCAGCCGTGCACGCACTTTTTTAAGGTATAGGGAGCGAGCGCAGCGGGAGGGAGAATTTGGAAGCGCGCTCCCTCTCAGACAGGCTGCAGTATTGGACTGCATATTGGACCAGCAGCATGTACACTGATGTGGTGAAGAACAGGACTGCAGGAGTGTGACCTCCAGTATCATCATCAGCCAAACAACCACGATTATCTGGACTTTAAAATCCTTTTATTGTAACTCAAATCAGTTTGACACTATATCACAATATGATATAGTAGCTATATAAATATATAATTAACCTTGTCAGCCAAAACAGATAATAAAAATCCATTCTGAGAACAAAGTATGAGAGGGAGTTTAGGTGGATTTACCATCTAGCATCTCAACTTGTACATCAGTGTATTTTTAAAAAGAGGGATTTAAAGGAGAGGGAGAGTGCAAACAGTCATGATTGCACTGCTATCAAATCATCGTCACACATGCACACTTTTTATGATTATTATGTTTAATCTTTTCTGCTCTCCTGCTCACTAGATTTGTCATAATTAGGAGGAAACTTCATGAGTTGCAGTCTTTGCACATGCACAACATGAAACATGCACCACATCTCATAAAACATATTTATTTTTCTAAAATTTCAGAGTGTCTCAACCTTTGGGTTAGGACCCCACATGGGGTCATGTGATAAGCAGCATATCTGTGCTTAAATCAACTGCAGTAACCTGATGCAAACTTTGGTCTCCTGCATGAAAGCCAGGCTACACACTGTATTGGCACTGAATGCTGGCATTGGATGTAAATTGTGAGGTGCAGAATCATCGACATAATTCTTAGGATAGTGAGCTGGAAGATGGTCTCTTTTACAAACTTCGGGTGTCCTCCACAATTGGTTGAGTGCCTGTTTAACACCCTGTACAGATATCTTCATAATTTCCCAGACTGATTTTGGTAATAATACTTCCTTCTAAATAAAGTTTTATGTATCAATATGTTATAGAGCATTGGTTTACATTACAGTCAGTATATACACTAAGAACATGTCAGACATATTAGTAATAGTCTAACACAGTACAGACACACACTGATTGATTTTGTTTGAATGGCTGTATTTTGGTCCATTATTTGAGCATTAGTGCTGGAGGACAGTAACATCGATCCTTTGTGTCTAAGACACCCTTTTCTGATGTGCAGTTATATTAGAGGTTATTTTAGCAGCTTCTTAATATAGTATCCCATCATGCTCTATGGCTGCTCCCAGCTAAGAGCACTGGTTCCTCCCCTGGGCAAACATGACCTTGATATACAGTCTGCACCCCATGCACTGCTCTCATTGCTGTTTGGACTACATCAACTTATTATCTCACATTACACTATTATGTCTGCTGCTAGTGATAGTCACAGTGGTGACGATCATTATTATATAACCTTATTATATTGTACGTCATAAAAACGTAAAGCACAAGAGATATTAAACATTTCTGAAATGAGGTGGAACAAATTCAAAAGACATTAAAAAGAGAAGCTGCTCAAAAAATATGGATTTAAAGTGAAGACAAGTTTGTTTAAAGACGTTTATGACCTGCAGTTGTTGGGTATTAAGAGATATGCATGTACACAACTCTAATGCCAGACAAGAATGGTGATATTGGACAATTCTGCTAAACCCTTGGTCTCTATGTTTTTTATGTCCAGTACCAATGTTTTAAAATGTCTTGCTTTCTTCACTCTAATACCTGAGCAGAGCAGATATACAGTATGGTAAGGGAATGACTGTGCTTATGGGAAATAAACTATGGTCAAACCATGGTTAGGGTTAGGCAACTAAAACACTTGGTTAAGTTTAGGGAAAGGTCACAGTTATGGTTAATAAAAAGGCAAACTTTAATTGTTTCCCATGCCAACGGTTGACTGACATATGAGAGCTGGCATTGCTGTGAGATGTGCTGTAAATTGGGGTGCAATACTGACTGGGAATGGCATACTGTGCAGCCTACGAATGTTGATATGAGGCATTTTTTCATTTTTCAACAAGTGTTGGTTATCAGTCATTACAAATTTTGGCCATCTGTTTCTTTATGGCATTCAACATTCTGCTATTAAATATGGATAGTGGAAGCATGTTAGCCTAGCGTGCAAACATTAGCACAGATTCCTACTAAATGTTACTTTTGCTCATGTTATTTCCTGCACACACACACTGTTCCTCCTGCTGTGTTTGTCCCACGTTATAGAAAAGAAGAAGTCTGGCTAGCATTAGCTGTCTTTCTTTCATGGGTGCAGTTATGGTGATGGTAAATGGCCAGACTGTCAAAACTCACACCAATGCTTAGTCCTGTAACCTAAGCACTTTGTCCATTACCCCATTGTTTAGATCATGACAGGAAGTGAAGAGGGAGCACTCAGACTAAAAAATGGGTCAATGGATGACAACATTGGCCCCCAGCTGGTTAACTGCCTACATGGCTGTTGGAATCTGAAATTATATTATGAACTAATTCCCATCAACAATCAAATAACCAGCTCTGACACTGTCAGTTGGAAACCCAAAATGTATGCCCCCTGGAGTGCAGGAATGTAGGGGGCCTTCTTTGCTTTGGTGATAACAGTTTTGACTAAATAAATACACAAGTAAAAACAAACCCCAAGCATATACAGTATATACTAATGTCTTAGCAGAAATGCGGCTACTTTCAGTTTGACTTTAATGTTACAGTGAGTGAAAAAGTACCACTGTGACAGTAAGGTGGGAGGTGGGGGTGTTTTATGTGTTTATGCCCAGGGGCCCCTTTGTCCCATAGTCATTTAATTATTTTAGTAGTCATTTAGTAATTGTTTAAAAGCAATCAGAAAGATATAAAACAGATTTTTAACTCATAGATGTAAATGCAGAGACAACATGCAGGAATAGAAATCTGTCTGTGTATATTATAAATTCAGCCTGGTCCTCACCTGGTGCAGTGTACACATCACATTTCAGTGTGATGACTGCATGTCAGTGCCACTGAAAAGCAAAAGTCATTTGACAGGTTTTAGCAATTATGTGATGTATAGAGTGGCTGTGTAGACAGAGCCGAAGCAGCAACCTCTCAAAGTCCTACTGTGGCAGTGGCGTTTGTCAGTGTGTTTCTGCTCCTGGGCATGTCATCAGGAAGCCGGAGACACTTCACAGGCATGAAGCGCCTCCGCATTTTAATTCTCGTTAGTGGAGCCTGCTTCAGACCTTGCTACCCAATTAGCAATTAGCCAGCCTTTTACGTGGAGACCTTTGCTGTGGTGTGTGATCTTGGCCTGATTTGTATGCAGTTTGTGCAGACGCTGATAAGAGCACCCGGAGTGCATGTGCAGTTTTTTAAATTTAATTTTATGATGCCAGGACCGCTGCAGGGCTGGGGGAAATAACATGGCCTGTCTTCAAAAGGAGATCTGTACACCAAGCACAGCAAAATGTGTAGGACTGCGCTTTTTTGTGCAGGCAGGTAATTTGCTCCCTGACTAATCTGCAGAGATAGGGAGAAGTTCAGAAAAAGCACTTACACAAAGAACAAGCTTTAGCTTGGAGGCTTGTCAAAAAACCTGAAGAAATTAACACCAAGGTGTAATAGCTGGAACAGACGAGGATCAGCACCAACCTCGCAGGGGATGAAGAGATGTGTGTGTACGCGTTTGCTTGTGAGTTCATTTTGAGCAAGCTATTTCACCAGTATATGTGTGTATGGAGGTGTGTATGTGTGTGTACATGCATCTGAGGATAATTAGTTTAGTGGAGTGATATAAGACATATGTAAGAGTGTTGGTACATTGAAGTGTGTGTGTGTGTGTGTGTGTGTGTGTGTGTGTGTGTGTGTATGTGTGTGTGTGTGTATGTGTGTGTGTGTGTGTACTCGATGAGAAGTGGAGTGTAGGCGGAGGTTGAATGAGGTTAAAATTGAAGTATGAACTGCACTTGCGGTTATTAGCAGCCAAACCTAAAACATGTTTTACACACTTTACAAAAAGCAGGCGACATAAATCAGTGATTTTGTTTTTCCTGGCAATGCAAATCAGTTCAATTTAGTTCTACAAACATATTTTTGGAGGAAGAGCTTCTGGAGCAACATTTTTGCTTGCACTTGGTAAACAGTCAAACTGCCAAATAAGCTTGTATGAAATTGATGGTCAGCAGGTTTACTAGTGTTCATGAGTACCTGCTGGTCTCATGCTTCAAGTTAGTGTTGGACTTTTAATCAAGATGACAATCGCTCCCCTAACTTAAAGGATCGGTTCACAAAATGTCAAGTGTGTCTTAAAACAGTCAGGTGCTCATATGAACAGTGAAAGAGGTTTTCCTCGCTGTAATCATTCCTCCTGTTCATACTGACTATTAAAAGATCCTCTTCAAATGTGCTTTCAATGTAAGTGATGGAGGCCAAAATCCACAGTGTGTCCACACAGTCATTTAGTGCAAAAATGCATTTAAAAGTTGAGGTTTCAGCAGTCTGAGTTAGTCATATCAAGTGGATATCTGCCACATTTACAGTCTTTTTAGCATCAAATTGTGTTTCCTCAGACAGTGTTTTCCTGTTGAGCTGTGGTGGAAGTATAGTAAGAAAAATAGGAACTTTGGCACTAAAAAGACTGTAACGTTGAAAGATATTTACTTGATTCGACTCATTGAAGCTCATATTAGCTTCAGATAAACTTTTAAATACATTTTTGCACAGAAGGAGGACTGTGGATTTTGCCCCCCATCACAGACCTGCTACATATATACAATATACATATACATGGCCGACTTGCTCCACCATCAACAATACCTGAATAACATCAACGCCAAACATCAGGTTCATGTGTGAACATCATGCTCTGCTCTACACAGAGGCTAACATTGTGAGCTCTACTAGCATTTTTATTGGAGATATTTATATTCAGAATAAGCCATGCAGTAACAGAGGCATCAGGAGTGCTTTGAACTATGAACGTTTCCTGCAGCAAAACTCATTCTTCTATACTTGAAGATAAACAGTGGAAAAAGGCAGTTTTCTCAATAGGAAAATGGGTACTAATATCCACACTGATCTATTTTAATGTGTAGTTGGTATCGTCTGGTCATGTGAATATTTCCTACATAATGCTGTTGCTGATCACCTAATCCTGCTTTCATCATTTTATTGTTGAACTCAAACACCATGGCACCTTAACTGAAGATCTCAGCCTGTCAATCAGCCTGTTAATCAAACTTCTAATAATTGCATTTAAAAATGCTCTAAAGAACCAAGTTAAAGTCCCCCTCCACTGAAAAATGTTGAGTTTGACACTAGAAGGCTGTTTTCACATTCATCTGCTGAAAGTGGAAAGTTTCTCTGTGCTCACTGAAAATCTAAGTTAAAGGGACGGGCCTACGAGCATGATTTGTGACATCACAACTAATTTGGAGCCAATCCTGGACCAGTATGCAACTTACACAAGTGTAATGTGGAAACTTGAAGCCTCCAGTGCACATACACTGAGAATGGACTTTACAGTGAAATAGGAGACATCTTGTATCCAGCAGTTCAACTTTAAAAATGAAATATATTTGTTTTTATATATATATTTTATTATATTTTTATTTAAAGATTCACCATTTTAATGAGGGAGAAGGTGGAGATGTCATTTTTAGGATTTTAATTGTAATTATACTTTTTTTTGAGGAAAAACCATATCAGATACATGTCTAGAGGGGATCGTTAAGAGTGAAACAGTTGTTGGCTGAGTGTGAACTTTTAAGAGCAGTTCTCAAGTGATCGCATGATGTATGCTCAGAGAAAGAATAGCCAATCAGAGATATGATGTCCCTCACAATAGCCACACTTGCAGTATTTTCAAGTAGCTGCCACAGTGCCCTAGTGCCCACTAAGACTGTAAGAGAGAGGTTTATCAGAGCATACTGGGACATTTTACAAGCTGCATCCAACATGTTTCTCCCCATTACAGCAGCAACATTTCTCATTATTTTTCCGGCTGCGAATGAAAACCATAAAAAACCAAGATCTTCAAAGACCACAGCAGAGAAAACAGATGAACAACTGAAGACTTCATGTTGACACAAACACTGCTGAGGGACTTTCAGGTAACATTGTGCTAATTAAGGCCATAAGCAAGTACCTAGGCAGAGAGTGGATGTAAACTCATGGGAGAAATTACCCACCCAGGCATAAAAGACAAATAATGATACAAACGACATTTATGCAATCTATTCCAACAAAAAGCCAACTTTGAATTAAATAGTAAAATAATTTAAAGGCGGTGTTTTAAATTTACTTTACAGCTTAGGTAAGGTTATGATCATTTATCAGTTAATGCATGGGTGCAGACCAACTTATGAAAGAAATTACAATGATATCTGATTATTTCTGTTGCCTTACTGATCCTTCACATGCCTCTTTTGCAAATCTATTTTGATGACCTGATCTTCAGCTTGATTTTCGTTTAACTCGAGCATCCATCAACTCCTTTCTGATGTCACTGCCCAGGGAAGATAATGGCTGGCGACCTACAACTGAAGTATTCATATTTTTGTATTGGCTGACCCATGGCTTGTCTTACATGGTAACAGCATGGGCATTTGCATGTGTTCACAAAATAGTTGCACAAATCAAACAAATGGTAAGACAGGGGAAAGTCATCCCCATGACATTGGATTGGGGTTTGCCCGCTTGGCCCAAAATGACACCTTCAGCAAATATGCTGTGCCATATTTGGGTTAAAGCTCTGTATCGACACAGAGAACATTACTTCAATTACAAGCAATTTTATTCCATCCAAGTACAACCATATATGATCACACTGGACAATTTATTATCATCTTTGTAGGTTATCAAGGATCAGTTATGTTATCTACAGTTATCTGTGTGAGCAATGGAGGACCCAGAACCAGATCCAGTGGATGACGAACCCAGAGAAGAATGGATGTGAAAATCAAAATAGGATTTGTACCCATGTATCTGCCCCTGAACATCAGGCTGTACACCTGATGGAACATGATTACATTCAGCTCTGAAACCTGGAAAGCTGGGTTGTTATATTGAATAACCTCAGCAGTAATTGTAAGCAGCCTGTGTTTGGTTTATTGCAACACGTTTTGAAAATGATGGTCATTTTTTTAAAATCCAGTGTGTGCTATTTAATTTCTATGTAATTAAGAGGAGGTACCACTGAGTTAATATGTATCCTAATTATTATTATTATTAAAAGGTCTGAAATTTAAACCTTCGAACTTTAAGTTAGTGGATTTTCTGTTTTCACAGTGAATAACTTTTCATTCACTTTTCCTTTTCAATGAAACTTGAAAAGGCCATCATACATAATAAAGCGCTTTGTGAGATAAAAAATAAACATCTTGGGGACCCCAGATGGCCCAGCTCCTGGATCCCCATTAACTCCAGCAGGTGGTGTCAGTCTAGCTGGCTGCTAGCTGCTGGCTGGTTCTCTGTTGCTATGTCCTCCATGCCTACAGCAATGCCAGCGTTTGAGGAATCCTCTGGCCCAGATGCAAAGAGGTTAACAGGGCTAAAAGATGTCCACTCCCCTATCATTTCATTCATTACGGCTGGGTGTTTTCTCAGTTTTTTTTCCCTCTATCCCTGTACCCGAAACTTTTGTTTTCTGTTTTAGTTCCCTACACAGAAGGCCAAACATAATGTGAAAATGCATAGCATACACCTGAAGCTGAAGGAAACTTTCTTTAGCTATACAAAATGTAAATTTAGGCTACATGATTTTCAATTTGAACAACAGCAAAACAGTCTAGGTCTATATTTAACCTTTAATTAAGTTACTACACAGATCTCATGCTGCTACAAACTTATAGGAGACCTGAGTCACATAACCTGCATGGAAACCAGAATTTATACACAAGCAATGCATATGTATATGTATGCATCTACACATACATATACATACATGTGTCCTATACACAAGTCTAAACCTTATGTGCACACTTGTATAAACAAAACTAAGAGAAGTGAAAAACAGTAATATTCAAATGCTAAATAAACATAATAAGCCTTTACAGAAAACAAGTTAAAGATAATTCCTCATTGAGACCTTGTGGATGCAGTGTTCTCATATAGACAACCAATTTGCTTTCTGATCTAAGTAACTTTTGATCAGCATCACCACCTCTTTACGGTTTTGTAATCTGTTGGATAGCACAGAATGACAGTGTTGAGACTGAATGAGCTGCTTCCTTAAAGTGTCTTGCAACAGATGACTTCATATAATTTCTGCATATGGCATTCTTATTTTCCAAGATACATGTTCTGACCAATCTGCTTGTTTTACTGATGTATTGAAGCTCACACGGGCAGGACACTGTCTAACACTGTAGGTGTTGCCTGTAGTAAATGTTATTCATTCTCATGCCACACAGTTGCAACAAGGAAACAGTTTTTCAGTTATTCCATCCCAAGGTCCCTGGAGGCCAGAAGAATCTATATGAACATTTCTTGCTCTGTAATGAGAGAAAAAAAGATGGTCAGAGAAGTGTATTTTACAAATAGGATTTGTCTTATTTCAAACACTTCATCAATGTCCCTTTCAACCAGTTTACAAAATGTTTGAGGGAGAACAAAAAGTGCTCTTGACCCATAGTGCATGAAAGGTGCATGTTAGCTTTGTTATAGAAATATTTCAATTTCATACTGCAAAAATGTGGTATGAAAGGGATTTGCAGGGGTAGAGGGAACAGATGACAAACCTTTATTTAGAATGAGTTGTTGAGAGTGTGATCAGTAAGACTGAAGATCAGATCTGAGTCATGACCTGAAGATAACAGTCCCAAAATAGTATTAGCAACCATGTACACTCTCAGTTTCTGATGAACCCTTCCAACTGACAGACAAATCAAAGATGGAATTTTAATGGAATCTGGGTAGATAGTTACTTAGTTTCATCTAGCTGGAGCTACATTGATTAGATCAGTTTCTTTTTTCTTTGCTTTCCTTTGTGCTTGTAAAACAGCTCACTTCTATAATAAGTTAATGTAGTCCCTGCTTACTTTCATTTGCCTGTTTTTATGTAATCACTGTGGCACAATTCAACTCTCATTAGGTCACAGTGATATTTTAAACTAGATGTCTCAATGTTGTCCATGTTAAGGCCAGAACAGCAGGAGTTTGTTCTGTAGCTCCAGATATGTGCATCTATAAGCATCGCCTGTATCTGTGCAGAAAGCAAGCCGTCACTTTGTCTTAACTGGATCTATGATATATTATTAATAACCTGCCAAACAACCGGGTGGCTTGAAGCAACACATCGAAATCTCACCCAAACACAAAAGACAAAAGAGTGGAGCTGGGTAGGATTACAGTGTGTGTGTGTGTGTGTGTGTGTGTTGAGAAAAGGAAGGCGTAATCTGCAATCTGCAAGAAGTGGCTCTTGATCTGGTCATAAAACAGGTTGAAATCAAAACTGTATACCTGTCCTTGTGCAGACCAGCTGGATGTACCATTGACACATGTATAGGCAGTGAGAGAGTTACATTAATACCTCGGGTTTTTAACAATTAACATTAACAGTAGTAAATTTCTGCTTTCCCATGCTGTCAAAATCCCTGCATTCACATTTCTCTCACTTCACCTGAGCAAATACCTTTATGCCTGTGTTCCTCGAGCCAATCAGTCCTTGGATGCTGTTCTATAAAGTCCCCCTTCACTCAAAAATGTATTTTTCTTCTTATTCCTTCAGTTGGATGTTGTTCTCCTCTCAGTTCAGAATGATGTATGTTCAATTTGTTTTCACTTTCATCTGCTGAAGGAGGAAAGTTTCTCTGTGCTCACCTTAAATCTGACTTTAACATATGTACCTACAATCATGATTTGTGACATCACAACTAGTTTGGAGCCAGTCATGGTCCAGTATGCAACTTACACAAGTGTGATGTGGAAACTTGAAGCCTCTAGTGCACAAACACTGAGAATGGACTTTTCAGTGAGGTAGGAGACATCTTGTGTCCAGCAGTGAAACTTTTGAAATGAAACAATTTTTACATATTCATACATTCAGGATTTTTACATGAGAGAGAAGAACGAGATAAGGAATGGAATTTCTAATAAGGTAATTAGAAGTTAATATATAAATGCCTTAAAACATGTGTTGAGGGGATCTTTAAATATAATTACAATTTGGTCATTCAGTCTTTTAGACCCACCTCCTTCCCATCACCAACATGACCTCCAGGATGTCCAGGGACTTTCAATCAACCGCCTGGCGGCTGAACAGCAACAGTGTCTAGACTCCAGGGGGATCCTGTCATCTCTCCTATCTTCATATGGACCTTAATGAAGATGCTTCACATCGATGGAATCTAATCGCCAAAATCTCTCTTAGTCACTAACCTCAATAGATATTGTGATACTCTTCCAACTGATCTCTCCTTATTGAAATGTTATGTTCAGGACTATCTTTCAATAACTTCAATTTCAATGATTAATTGAATATGTCACTATGTTTTACTGTCCTCTTAGTCATGTTGAGATAAACTGGGCTATCTCTAAGGTCGGGTGTATTGGTTTTCACCTTCAACACTCACCCACCCAACACTCACAAACGTTTCCCAAATGCTACACACTGAACACTGTACCAGGTGAGATAACACCTGTGGGACACCAATCATGTGACCAACTGTGTGTAGCTATAGGCTATAGATTCTGGTGGCCTTCATCAGTCAAACATTCCCTCATTTGGTGTTTTAATGATGGTGGTGGAGAGCACTTCTAACATGTCTTAAATCTCTCATGGGTGTCAGCTGAAATCTGCTGACTGTGAAGGCCATAGCATATGATTCACATCATTTCCATACTCATCAAACCAATCAGTATGTATGAACATATCTGCATTTAGCATTATTCCCCACTCATTTTCCCTTCAAGAAAAATATATCAAATAGATTTGGCCAAAATTCAACATAAACAACAAAGAAGTAACAAATTGAGCTAAATAGACTTACTAAGTAACTCTCTGTTATATCTTCTACAGGTGGCTACTTTGATGAGTTAAAAACTTAGATTACATTTTATTAAACAAAAAGATTCCATGATTTTTTTTTAAAATCTCTAATTGTTTATTTGTTGAGTACACTGAGACATTAAACTACATAAGTTCAGATGTTCTTTGACTGGTGGTGTGTTAAAAAAACAAACAAACAAACAAAAAAAAAAAAAAAAAAAAAAAATATATATATATATTATAAAAGTCATGATAAATATCATTAGAATATGAATGTAGTGCAGAAAATTCCACTGAACATCATATAGTATATATATATACATATATACATGCATATATGTATATATATGTGTGTATATACTGTATGTGTATATATATATATGTATATATACTGTATATACACACACACACACACACACACACACACACACACACACACATACACATTGCATTTGATGCATCATTAACCCTGTGAGCTGCATAGCTGTAATTCATATTGTTCATACTCATATTATTTAATGTATACTAACAAACATTCATTTCTTATCGGCAAAAAATTTGCTTAAGGTAAATGGACTGCACTTGTATAGTGCCTTTCTAGTCTTCCGACCACTTAAAGTATCTGCATGTCAACATTCACCCATTCACACACACATACACTGATCGTTACCATGCAAGGTGCCAATCTGCTCATCAGGAGGGGAATTTAATGCATTCACACACACACACACACAAATTGGATCGGTGGAGCAATCTGGGGTTCAGCATCTTACCCAAGGACATGTCGACTGGAGGAGCTGAAGGAGGAGCCGGGAATCGAACTGCTGATTTTCCAGTTAGTAAACGACCCGCTCTACCTCCTGAGCCAAAGCTGCCCCTAATTTATATGATATATAGTATATATAATACATTTGGCCGAAATTCATAAACAATGATGATATGAATAAGAAATAAATCTTCACATTAATGAAATTTTTTTTTCAGGAAGTTCATCTGCCCATCTCTGCCACTTCAGTGGGTCAGCCCAAATATTTACTATATATCTCTACATTCAGTTTAAATATGACAAATAAATGACTTTTATGCAATGAGAATAAGAAACGTGGTTCAGGCAGAAGGTGTTTCAAATTATGCACAGTGTTAAGTTTATTCACTGTGCCAGTGACAAAGAATAGAAACAAGACAACACAAATACATAAAAGGTTCTGAGGCATCATGATTGATAATACTGTTCATTGCTTAATGTGTGACTCAAGACTCTGCATCACTGTTCTGGTCAGTGCAGTTTTAATGAGTTTGTGTTATTCATTCACTCCAATTAATTTAAATGGAGTGATTAGGCTTTAAATTTTATTAAATAGCCAAGGGAGAGTGGAAGCTCTGCTGGTGCTGCAGTCACACAGACACAGACACACACAGACACACACAGACACACACACACACACACACACACACACACACACACACACACACACACACACACACACACACACACACACACACACACACACACACACACACACACACAGATGCTGGTTTTTCTTGGACCATAGCAAGATAGGCTGTTAGTGACACCTGCTGGTTGACAGAAGCACATACAGATGTGTGTGACATTTTCACAATTTATTAGGGAATTTCAGCTGTACTTAAACCTTGCTATACCCATTGGTGGAACATGTGCTGACATAAGTGCTCTGAATTACAATCTCTGAGCCATTGTGATGTTGTATCATGTAACTGGTTCTAAGGTCTCTCTTGTCTTCCTGAATAAATAGCTAACTAGCTAACTAGTTTAACTAGCTAACTAACCCAACTTTTGTTCCAGCATGTGTTCATTCTGTATGTAATTATTTAATGTAATTTGTGCTTGAGTTTTGCTATATAAGATTAAATGTGAGCATGCATGATACACATTATTTAGTTTATTTAGAGTATCACAAAGATCAAAAAGATTTGTAACTGAGAAAAAACAGTTGATCAAAATCAGTCAGTTTACTTATAAACCCATCAAGCAGTGAGTGACAACATTAATTTTGCATTACAGTTTTTTACAATTGGTTACCTGCACGGTTCAATACTGAGTTTACATCTTCAAAACTCTTCACATAGTCAACACAACAGCAACAATTATGGAGCAAACTGACACATTTGCATTGTTTTCACACAGAAAACATTCAGTGACTACAGCCTTCAAATGTCCTCAATACTTTTTTTCACTCAAACACAAATAAGCAACAAAACTCTGTGGATCTGCAGCACATTTTACAAATATATACATCTTCACTTCCAGACTCTTCAGTTTATGTTCAAACACTAACATGTATTCATATAGACAGCAATCTGCCAAATCATAACCACACTGAAATACATCTATATTCAACCAAAAAACAAGACATGGTGTCAGAAATAAAGCCCACTGAAAGCTTTCCTGCTGCATCTCTATGACTGGTTCCTGTAGAATATACTGTAGTACGTTCTATAGAGAGCTACACATCTGACTGTATTTACACAATATACACATTTCTGACACTATCAACCATTAAAAAACTACATATACACAATAAAAAAGTGATTCCACTTCATAGACGGCCATAAAAAGATCATTATGTGCTGTCTGTTGTTAGTGTTTTTATCTCAGTGTGTCTGATTGACACATGAGTTGTTGTGTTTGCTGGAAGGATTTGCTTTTTTGTGTAAAATGAGCTGCTGTGTCCAGCAGTGTGTTTATAAAGTTGACTGTGTGAAGAGTTTTCAAGATGTAGACTCGTATTGAACCATACATGGAACCAATCAATAAAAACTGTGTGAGGGTGGAAACAGTGCTTGCTTAAAGGATAGGTTGACATTTTCTTTATGTCTGCCTTAAAACAACACTCACATGCCCATACAGTATGTGAAAAGTGAAAGCATCATCGGTTGTAATTATTCCTTTTCTCCATACTGTCCATGAACAGGTCTCTTCCTAACTCAGCGTTAATGTCAGAGATGGCAGAAAAAATCCTTCTTCAGTATACGTAAGCACTAAGCAGTTCAAGTCCAGTGAATAACCTTAAAGGACCAGTGTGTAGAATTTAGTGGCATTTAGCAGAACAGACTTGGCAGAAATGGAATATAATATTCATAAGTATGTTTTAATCAGTGTATAATCACCTGAAAATAAGAATTGTTGTGTTTTTGTTACCTTATGAGGGAATGAGCCTTTATATCTACATAGGGAGCAGGTCCTCTTCCACAGCCCACCATGTTGCACCGACATGTTTCTACAGAGTAGCCCAGAACAGACAAAACAAACACTGGCTCTAGAGAGGGCCTTTCACGTTTTTTGCAGGTTTCGCAGCCACTGTAGGTTCGCTTGAAAGGGGCGGGTGAGGGGAGGGGTATTCAGTTGGTTGCAATCTGAAATCTCACTGCTAGATGCCACTAAATCCTACACAGTGGTCCTTTAAATGGTACAAAGGTAAGCAATCAACTGCCAGAGCTAAAACAACGTTTAGGTTACCAAAAACTGAAAAATAATCTCAATTTCAGAGTTATCAAATTCAGGGATCAAGTAGTGTGTAAACAACTCACAGCTGTTCTGCAGTAAACGGAATTAAATGAAGCCTTGAAAGTTGATGCAAACAGTTCCTACAGGTGTCCCAACTTTTGTTGATGGCTTCTAAACCCTCTGTCTGTATAAAAGCATGGAGGAGGAAGTGTGATGGTCTGGGGCTCTTTTGCTGGAGTTGGTGACTGACCAAAAGCACTTCCACAGCATCCTACAGAGCCCATGCAGTCCCCTCTGGTCTACTCCTAACTGACTAGGTGTTCATCCTGCAGCAAGATAATGACCCAAAACAAACCACCAGGCTATCAGAGCTACCTTAGAGGAAAAGAACAAGACAGTAGGCTTTAAATCATGGAACCAGCACAGCCATAGAGCTAGTTTGGGATGAACTGGACAGAGTGATGAAAGCAAAGCTTCATACATGTGCAACACATTTGTGGGATCTGCAAAAGGTGGCTACTTTGATGAGTTAAAAACTTAATTTAAATTTGATTAAGATTCCATGATTTTTAAAAAAAATCTCTAATTGTTTATTTGTTGAGTACACTGACACATTAAACTATGTACATTTCAATAAAAACTGAAAACTGAGGTGTTCTAAAACTGGCTCAGATATGAGCCATTGAGTGCAGCTTTACAGTTTGCTTGTTCGCTGTACACTCACTGTGTACACATTCTGTTTCAGCAGTGAATTGTTTCACATCCAACTGAAATAATATTACACAACAAACAAAAAACCCAACAAACTTTAATATAATTAGAAGTGAATATAAATCAAATGTTTTTCTAAATCCTGTATGCTCATTTTTATACAATGCCAAATATATTTTTCAAATATACACATATATAATATATATTATATAATATATATATGTTTTTGTAACATGATACATGAGGTATGGATATTGTTCAGTGGAATTTTCTGCACTACATTCATATTCTAATGATATTTATCATGATTTATAAATTTAAATACTGCAGCTAAAGGAAGTATTTACTGAGTCTGACAAAACATCATCTTTAACTCTGAGATTGTGAGTGGTAATAAATCTCATACTGTTTGTCTTTACAGTGTCTCACAGAATGTAACTGTCCAATCTGAAGTTATAACACAGACAGCTCTTACAGAACATTATGATGTTTGTAGTGTCAACAAAAACACTGGATCCTACATTTCCTATAATGCAACTCAATAGTATCTTTTGTTAGATCCATCCTACTGGTAAATACCCACGTCTTTTAAAAAATATTGCAGTGCAGAACAAAATGAAAATTGCATGATGCATCATTAACCCTGTGACCTGCATAGCTGTAATTCATATTGTTCATACTCATATTATTTAATGTATACAAACACAGCATATTCAAAAAATTGATCAAATATGAACAAACATATTTGGATTTGCATATATGGTTTTACATTGCACAGTATATTAAAAAAATATTTTAGATATGCATGTATTTCTAATGTTATTATCCAACATTCATTTCTTATGGCCAAATAAAAAATTTCCACTATAAATATCCTCATCATCACTTACAATAGAGTTTCTTATTGTGTTATTACAGAGATTATAAACATTCTTATATATGTATGATATAATTACATTTTTGGATGTCTAATTTACAACATTTTTGATCATTTGAAACTCAAACAAGTGGGACTGTAAGTCAGTATTTACAGTTATTTTGTAAATATGTTTACTTATCAATATAAAGTTTAATAGTGTAATCAACTCCTTCATTACAATTATCTGCTTTGTTGGTTTTGTGGGCCTTGTCTATTTAATCTAGTCCTATTTTACAGTATCTTCAGTTGTGATATTCAAATCAAACCAAAATGTAGTAATTTACGTCACTATTTCATACTTAATTAGGCTTTATGGTAACAAAATGTATCATTATACACTACTACTTGCGTTGTTGCCAATAGAGACAATAATACACCTGTTTGAAATCCACATCTCGACATCAATAACGGCTTTTCAAAGCATAACTTTGACATTTGAATATAATACATGTAAAAAATCTGTGCTGCATACGTCTTTTGATATATCCTTTGACAATATTATTATAGGAACTTATTGAATTGGTAAAATAAACTTCAATAAAAAGCAGAAGTATAAGCTGATATACAATTTACTGTCAGTCAAGAAAAACATATCTAAACAACTACTGGATATTAAAAATGTCCACTTCTCCAACACTTTAGTTCATGAAACGACATAAGTAATAACATAATAAATAGCCTCAGTTTACTGACATGTTATGTAACATCCCAAATGTCACAGGCTAAATATTAGCTTGGTAACCTGTGATCATAACATTTGCCTGATGTCACAACATACTAAATTATGTTAGCATTCAAAAAGACCTTTCCTCTGCTGCCCTCTTCAGGCTAAACTTAACATTTCTCTAGTAGTAAGGATCTAAGAATAGCAAAGACTCCACTCCATTTTTCATCCACCAAAAAGTAGTGTTTTCTGTATATAGCATTACAGTCTTACAAGGCTGCAGTGTGGCTATGGACCACGAATTACTGGTTGAAGAGAAGACACATACTGAACCACAATAATAGCTATATGTGAGGAAATACTAGTTCAATATCTTGATGTTGTCAGCACAACAAAAAGATCAGTGGTTAAATTAAAAAGGCCTCCTGGAGTTATTATAAATTAATGTTGTTTACTTAATGAGTATTATTGGCTTTTTCAATCACAACACACCAGACTTACTGAGCTTGCTGTGAGCCATTAAACATCAGGAAATATACATATTCAAGGGAAACAGAAAGGTTAAATCAATGTAACAATAACACTGTTACATTGCTGCTCTTTTGTTTTGTATTGTGGTGCTGAAAGGGCAGCTCTTGTACGTTACTTTATAATGAATCATTCAATTTGTCCCAATAACTGTTGTCACTAAAGTGTTTTCATTGTCTGAACTATTGCTGAAGACAGAAAAAAGTTATCTTATCACTACTTACTGTTTCTTCTCCCAATATTCTCTCTGCCTCCATTGAAACATTGCTGCAGTGTGTTGAATTTTAGACACAATTTCCAGTTTCGGCAAGGTGCCATTGTCAATGATTCATTTACTGTAGGTGCAGTGGCTGTTTGTATGCTTTTCCATTCCCCCCTCTAAACAGGAACACCCTGAAAACATATTGCATGCGCCAAAACACAGTTTTTAGCTTTTTCTTCTATTTAATGGCACAAAGCCTTGGTGCTGCCTTTCAATAAATAAGGACAAACACAAGAAGGGCCCCAAATATTCCCATTAGTCTTGTTACACATTAAATACATTTGCATTTTTTTCTGTCTGTCTTCCTTCCATCATTCGTCAGTGTTTGCTGTGCCAGTCTACAGGAGGTCCGTCTCCTTCAGAGTGGACTGTTGCTCAGCAGTCTGAACATCAGCACAGTGTTTCCTCACTAGTCACACAGAAGACAACACCTCCCCTGATACCTCCCTTTCCCTCTCTCTTTCCTTCCTCTCAGCTCTCTCCACGTCCATGACAGTGAAAAGAGGTTCCTGAGCAGTGACTGATATGAGTGACTGGCGTTTAGTTCCAGTGAAAGGTGTCTTGATGAAGGCCTCCGAGTAGCGTTTCTTCAGCTCTGGGTTTGGACAGAACAGGTATTCATAAAGGGCAGCAGCCAGTGCCCCACCCAGTGTTGGACCTACCCAGTACACCTGAAACACACACACACACACACACACACACACACACACACACACACACACATATATTTTAGGTGACCAGTCAAGTGTTTCTCCTCAGATTTTCTTTTGTCCTGTTTGTCTGGAGGCTGATGGTTCTGAACTGAAATTTTTACAGATCTCACATAAAGTTCTGTTAAATTGTGAAGTTCATGGTATAAGTAGTTAAGATGGCTGGAAGAGGGACAACCAACATAGTTCATTATTTATGACTACAGTAGCACTTTTTCAGTTTTGTTACTGCTGGCTGTGCATGGATAGATAGCTAGATAGAGTACTTTATTAATCCCAAAGGGAAATTAAAGTGTTACCGCAGCCAAGTTAACAGGAGCTGCTGCAACTAGAGCGGTGCCATTTTACTGATAGCACGTATCATCACTGGTCTTTCCACCAGTCTATATCACACTGTCATGAAACTTGAAGCAGACTAGCCAAAACTGAGAAACAGCAGTGACATCCAGTTCAACCACAGCAAAAGAATGACTTGATGCCAGCAGGTAAGCCTCAACTGAGAGGGCACAGGAAATGAAACAGACACAGAAAAATGTCCAGAGATAACTTTGAAGCCCATGTGAAAGCAGACAGTGCTGTGTGAAAATGACACAAGAAGCAGGAAGAATATCAAAGGTTCTCAAAGGAGATGAGATGTCTAAGACCAAAATCTATACAAGAAATGATATCAAAACTGATTGAACACAGAAAGAAGACACACAATACTAATGACAAGTCAGGATACCAGCAGTGAAGAGTCATCTCAAAGATTCTCAAACATTCTGTAGAAATACTGGTTGTTGAAAGTGACTCTGACTCTGTTTTGTTTTGTTATTGGTGGAACACAGAGACACCTGTAGACAACTGAAACTTATTAGTGATTCGCCAAACAGAAAACTGATATTGGACTGTTCAAAACGGGGAGAATCCACCATAATAACTGCATTATATGAAGTGTATTTCCAGTTAAGTGTTTTAGGCAAAAAAACCTTTCTGATTTTGAATTAGTTTAGGTTTAGGTTCTGTGTACGGTATAAAGCAATCTTTGCACAGCTATAGATGTTGATGTATACTGATAGTGTCTGGTTTTTTAATGAAATACAATAAAAAAAATTTGTTACCCAGTGGTTTTCCCAGCGCCACATGATCACGACTGGGCCAAAGGATCGGGCCGGGTTCATACTGGCTCCAGTGTAGGGAATCTGGAGACAGTGAGACATTCAATAAATAGTAGATTGCAGCAACAAGTCCTCCAAACTAAACCAAAAACATGTTTTTTGTAATTGCTTTCCAAAATAACACGCCTTTCCTGATCTGATGCCCCCGTCGAAAGGTAGATATGGTGTCAGTGCCTTCCCAAATCACTTAGAAAATATTCATATTAGAGTTGTATCATGTGACAACACTATGGTTAAGGTCTGCTTAGGTTTAGGCACCAAAAGTACTTGGTAAGGTCTGAATAAAGATCATGGTTAAAATGGGTTAAAATAATTACTTAGAAACTTCATCATTCAGGGGTAAAAGAGGAACTGCTTGGTTAAAGCTAAAGGAACGATCATGCTCATGCTCAGAAACCAATGTTGACTGTTGGTAGGAAATAGACAGCAAACAGCAGTCTCCTGTTTTAAAGTCTTTTGTCTAATAATGACTGTTATCACGCAGAAAGCAAAGGTGGAAGAGTAATGTTGTTAATTCAAATAAAACAGCACAAAACGAGTTTTTGGTATTATGGTGGAAATTGGGTGCTAGACTTTGCACTGAATAAGCTTCTTTCCATTTGTTGATCTGTTGATATCATACTTCACTGTGATTGGCTCAGCTGTTTCAGACCAGTAATGTGGCCAGAGTGTATTTATTAATCATCACACCCTCTGATCCATATTCACCTCTGATCCAGCCCTTTTGCACTTTGAACTGCTGCACATACATGAACCAAACCAGCAGGTGGAGACGCAAGACTCAAGACGTACCACTTTGCTAGTTAGACAATCTCAACCTAAACTGAATAGCATTTATTGCAGGGCTGTTGTGATTGCTGTGTGAGTGCAGCATTTTGAGCCATTTGTGTCAGTGATAGATGGTTTTGATACTGAACACCCTTTGTCTTTATAGCTTTATTATTCATTTCTATGGATCTATGTATAATAACAGCTGGACAAGTGGGGTACTTACAGCAAACAGGTGGCCAATACACACAGACAGGCCAATAGCCAGAGCAGATGAACCCTTTAGGTCACTACGTTTGTGGTCACAGGTAGCAAACACAGTGAAGACCAGCTGGAAGGTGATGAAGAGTTCTACAACCAAGGCGTTTCCCACTGAGATGCTCGTGTTCACCTGTATTGGAAATACAAAAGTGATGTGAGCAGCACAAATATACATCATAATAACACTCCTTGTATGTGATCTGTATCTGGTTATAACACACTTACAATGTATTGTAATCTGAGTGGTATGGGATCAGCGGGACTATAACTGACAATGTAACTAATGCTATGTACCTTACTTTACCTTACTTTAAATGTCATTAAATGTCCTTGTAAGTGAGTTTCAAATGCAATGAAAAGCTTTCGATGTAATAAATTAATAGAAATTGTAACAAAACTTTTTGAAGTTGATATTGTAAATAATCATAATAAGTAACTATTTGCTATCTAGCAATTAATGAAATTACCATTAGTAAAGTAATATTTGTTTATTTCTACCAGTAGTATTTTATTTTAAAATGTCTGTTTACATATATTATATTATATTATATTATATTATATTATATTATATTATATTATATTATATTATATTATATTATATTATATTATATTATATTATATTATATTATATCACTACAACATATTTATTCATTCATTGTTCCAGGCAAGTTATCAGCTTTTTCCAGCGTTTTTCTGGCTTAAGGCTGTAACCTATAAATGTGATTTCTACTAGCCACGTTGGCAAAGTATAACTAGTAGGATACCTTGGTGCCCCCAGTTTATTCTACACTAAATTCTACATCAGGATTACAAAATTAGACTTGATCAAGTGATCTCTGTTGCTGATTGATGAAAAACTAGATTCATAGCAAGTTATTGATAGCTTTTTAAAAAAAAAAATCTCCTCCTCCAAGCAAGAATGATAGTAATAGTGAATTTATTTTGGAAATTAGGATCAGGGCTTAGTGACCTCCGGGCATATATTAAGACACACAAAAATCTTAAAAATGGCGTCTACTCCTTCTCCCTCATTAAAAATTCCAGAATCTATGAATATGCAAATATATGTCATTTCAGAGGTTTAACTGCTGGACATGAGAGTCCATCCTCAGTGTGCTGTATGTGCACCGGAGGCTTTAAGTTTCCACATCACACTTGGGTTGAATATTGGATCAGGATTGGCTTCAAAATTAGTTGTGATGTCACAAATCGTGGCACACCCCTTAAAATCAGATTTTCAATGAGCACAGAGAAACTTTCCACTTTTAGCAGATATATGTGCACAATGAAACTCAATCATCCAAATGAAGGAACAAGAATAAAAACACATTTTTGAGTGGAGGGGGACTTTAACTTTAGAGAGAGTAAATTAATATAATATAACTAATAAATATATATCTGCTGTCACAGAGGAATGAATAAGGTGACAGCATTACTGTGAAATAATCTATGATAATTTTTTTAAATGAAGTCAAACACATGCATTCTCCCCTTACCGTGGTGACCCCCAAGCCCCCCCTTACAGAGGCAGGGGTTATCCCGTACAGAATGGCAGCCCCCACTATGGCTCCTACACACTGGGCCAGCAGGTAAAAGACTGCTTTGGCCAGACTGAGCTTCCTGGTCACCACCATGGCTGCTGTGACTGCTGGGTTGATATGAGCTCCACTGATGTGGCCGAAGCACTGCACCATTGTGGCAATACTCAGGCCAAAGCAGAGCGAGATGAGCACCAGGTCAGGGGGATGGGGATCTTCCTCAACAACCCCCCAGTTGATGGTGGAACCAAGGCTGAGCAGGACGAAGAGGAGCATGGCAAAGAACTCGGCCCCTACACAGCGCCAGAACTCCTGAGTCCAGATGCCCTTGAAGGCAGTCATGACTTTGTCTCCAGCACAATAAGATGGAGGCCAGAACTGACAGTGTGGTATATGGCAGGGGAAGCAAAACCTCCTGGAGAGGAAGAGAGGCACAAAGGAATGAGAAGAGAAAAAGTATTTATGCTGTGTTTATGCAGATTGGGCAGTGCAGTGCAATTTTGGTGCTCATTTCGGAGTGAAATTGCATTTGCAATAAAACCTGCTCAGACCACCTCTTATTGCAGATGCAGGGCAATTTTCGTGGTTTCAGTTGGTACAGGCGCACACACACCGATCTCTCTCCAAAATCACAAAATACCTTTCATTTATGTTAAGTTTTGCCCCTTTCAGTTTGCTACACGTTTTTTCATTTACTGCAGATTGACATGAGATTCAAAACACAATTTTAAGGAAGATACTTACCAAAAATATCATCCATATGAGTGTAATTTGGTGACCCGGAGTTCAGAAATACGTTCTGTCGGATTCTGTTTCCCACAACAACTTGTAAAATGTTGGATCTTTACCACGTTCATTAAACAGCTGTAGTCATCACACAGCAGCAGGAATGATATGTGTGTTTCATCTACAGTCTCTGGTTTAAGAGAGGAGCTGTGCATCATTTTACACACAGATAGCACAGCAGAGGAAACTTCATTATTTATTTAAATCTTTCGATGTGGTGACAGGATTGTTCAGGATCTACAGTAATTAATGTTCTGCATTTTTAAATAATTTGAAGCAGCACGATGGTCTTCAGGATGCGTCCTGAGCTCCATCAAATCTGTCCAGATAGTTTTATTTTATAAAAGTTCAAACTCAGTTTAGAGAATTAAAATGTTTTTTCTGTCATGTCACAAGGATCATCACAGTGAGTTTTCATTTTTGTCACTTACAGTCAAGTCTCCAAATATTTGCAGTAGTTAGTTCTGCTTATGGACATGTATCCATATAATCAGTGTGTAAAATAGCCTCTGACAGCCGGAGGTCCTGTGCTGTGCGCGCTCCTTCCTAAACAGAGTAGGCCTACATCAACATCCTATATGCCATGAACAAATAAAACATGTTTAAACACAGTCCTGCTTACTTTACGCACAGCGTGGATACCTTCATTCATCATTTAAATATTTGGACGATACAGAACTTGTGCACTTTCAAACACTAACCAGCAAATTTCCAAACCTGATTTTGTATCTGTTTATTTAAGGATATTGTGTATACTTAAAAGCATAAATGAGGACTTTCACATATGGAGGAGTACACCTGCAGAGTTTAAATTATCCTCTATTAATTGTTTGCACAAAATAAGCAGCACACATGGGAACACATCAGCGTTATTTTCATTCTACCATTGTCAGCATATTTGGATTGATGTATATTAATATTTGGGGTGTCCTGAATGTATATTTTGGAACTTCATGTGCTTCACAGAAGTGAACCCATTTCTCTCTCTCACTTAGCCTCTCTCCCCCGTTTCACCTGTTGGGAATGAGAGGAGCTCATGTGATCATCATTATTGAAGCTCGCCCTGACTCTAATGCATTCCTCCCACTAATAATCTAGTCAGTCTCTCCTCCACGTTGTGCCTGGCTGAGCCCAGAGTGCACCAGTGCTGATGGTTGGGAAAATTGCAAAAATATGTTGGTCACACCCACACGTGCCATGCGCCAGGAATTCAGACCTGGATCTACACCTACACCCTATTTCGGGAAAATATGGCCCCTAATGTTACTAACAGCACTAATTTTTCCCATCATACTGAATACCAACTGCTGTTTCTACAAAAGACAGTGACAGTGTTCCATTGTTCTTATACAGGCAGAAGACTGTAACATGCTTCTAAATGAATGGAGTTCTCACACACTTTTCTCTGTTTGTCTTGTTTGGTCAGACAGTGATCTTCATCTAGACCAGCTAGCTTAACTGCCAGTTATATTTCTTATTGCAATTCATGAGTTATACAGTGCACTGGAGTAAGTGCCTGAAAATAGTGCCCTCTTCTCTATTTATGAAACTGCAAATAGATTTTTGAAACAAGACTCAATTCTAAATTGAATCGTCACACCATGATTTTACAGAATTTCACATGCGTGTTGCCTCTTAGCTGAACTGTGATCATGATTTAAATCATGAATCACAATTTCAAGTAAGTCTGTGGCTAAGGAAAGTGTAGTACAGTTCTCCTGTAACAGCCCTGAGGGTCTGGGACCCCGGGGCCCGGGGCAGTTGCCTACTTTCCAATCCAGCCTTGTTAACATGGTTTCCAAAATAATTCTTAATTCCAAAAGTTTGATCTAACGCTTTAAAACCTGTGGTGTTTTTGCTCATTTTAAATTTCCATCATTTATAGACTTAAAATTCAGTCACTGCTGTAGAAGTGTTTTCTGATGTGGCGCCCCTATTAGCAGGATGACATCATTTGTCACTTTTTTCAAAGCATCACTGCTGAAAATAAATGTTTTATGACATGACAACGCTGTGGTTAAGGTTAGGTTTAGGCACAAAAAACACTTGGTTAGGGTTAGGAAAAGATCATGGTTTGGGTTAAAATAAGTATTTTGTTAAGGTTAGGAAACCGTCATCATCACGGTTACAATAACAACCACATGGTTAAGGTTAGTGAGGATGGGTGGTTATAGTTTGTAAAAAGCAGTGTTGACTCGTGGTTGGAAACAGGAAGGGAACAGCGATCTCTTGTGTAAAAGTGTAATGTTTTGTTGACCCATCCAACCACCCCAACCTCCTCCCTATACTAACTTCGTTGCTCTAAAATAACGTCATCTAATTTTCTTCTCTGTCATAATTGTCACTTGAACATACATATATCTTGTTTTGCCCACAGCTCATTTTTGCCCTTGAGCCCCTCAAATAAACACAAAAACATAGGTAGCATTCAAGATGAATGCCCATTAACTAATTTTAGTCTTATTTACACTGAATTTGATAACATATTTATTAATTTCAATTAATCCTATAAATTACCACATAATAATATCACATCAGTCATCAATCTTTACTTCACAAGAAGATTTTTAATAAATGCAATAAGACACATGGTCCTTTTTGTCTCTTTCAACAGCTTCGGACTCATTTTATTGTAGATTATAGTGCTTTCTTTGTCCGTTTGATTCAACTGGTAAACAATGTCACACCATCACAAGCCCAAGAATTTCATACAATAACTGTGTTGGGGCCCTTGTCAGTTTTGTAGTGCATGCATGAGAGCACAAAAACAAAGCTACTTACACTTTTTAAGACTTGTTTGTACTTGAACTGCAGTATACATATTGTATATATTTTTTCTTTGTAACTGGCCTTTATTCATTTGCTGTATGTTCATTTATTGCTCACATTTTAATGTATCTGCAGTTATACTTTTAACTGTATTGAAATGCTATATAAATAATAAAAATAGAATATTTTTACACATACTAATAGCAGAAGTACAAGCAGTAGTAGAAAGAACAGCAGTAGTAACAGTAGTACAGGTGGTCAGGTAACCTGCATCTTTCTGTCAAGGTCAATACAGGCAGGGTCATATTTAAAACACCTTGAAGTCAATACAGTATTTTAAAATTCTCTGGTCTCATCATGGCTGTTTGTGCTTAAATCTATAGTAACTTGTGGTATAAACATCCTCTGTAGTTTTTTTTAGATACACCCTAAGTCTCCACACAAATAAAAGGTATCAACATGAGAAGAGACCAGCCAGCAAATGACTAATAGTCTTCTCTTTTTGCAGATCCCGTAAATAAGAAGAGGAAATAGCCAAACTATTACCTCTTAATGTTCAAACCAACAACCGTTCTTCCCCTTCAACATTATTGTAATGTAATTTTAAAAAAGTCATATTCTCAACAAAAGACTGGGTTCTTCATTCATTCCCTTCATCTGATATTATTCATATCATTAAAGCAACCGTGAGAAGACTTGAAACCAATTAAGAGGAAAGACACGTTTTTTCAACAAAACAATAAGGAAATTAGTATATAGGCTTATTGCTGAATACAAATAGCTAAGTCCAGTCCGAACCACACCTCTCCATACCGTGTTGAAGCGTCTGCGCTAAAGTCCAGTTTCCAGCTGCTGTGCGTCTTGACGTATGTACTCACCTCAGGCGCTCCAGAGCCCTGCCGCTCTCCGTCATGACTCCACCAGCACGGAGGCTGTTTCTGGCTTTTATAGAGGGGGTTTGTGCCTGTGCGCTCGTGTGTGTTTATGGTTAGGGTCTGGTTTATTCTGGTCAGACCTAGATGGGATCAGTTTGGAAAAGAAGGAGCAACAGAGAAATGTAAATCAGCATGGACTCCCTCAGGTAATGGATAGATAAATCATAATAGTCGAATTATTAGATTTTTGTTATAGTCAGACTAGAACAATAAACTAGCTAAACAAGTGACTAATTTGGTATTTGGCAAGTTTGCTTTGACTTTTAAATGATTAATCATGGTTTAATTTTAATCTTACATTCTTCTTTAGGGTTGCTATGTAACACAGTGTATGTCCAGGGACTATACAGATCCAGAACACTGGCACATAATTACTAAATAATGTGCACCATCCCTGTAATAAATGAATAAAAAATAAGCCCACTATCCACCGCCTCTTCACTGTCCACTATCTAATAAGAGAATTTAAAGAACATGGACTGCTAAGTCCGGTACACCCCATCTCCTCCCACTCTCTGTAGCCAATGTGTGTAGTTTTTCCATGCTAGAATACTTCCTGACCCCAGATTCACTGTGTGGTAATTTGATTAAGCACATTGATTCAAGATTAGAAAATAAAGCAGAGCCTCTTAAAGACTTTTGTTATGGCAGTGGATATTATGTTTATACATATATTTAATGAATCTTAGAGTGCTATCAAATATTATATCCATGCTATAAAAAAGTCAAAAGGGAAGGCAAATTAGGGACAAAAACGTTTTCAATGTCATCATACATTACACATATATCCCAAATGGCATTAGATAGTCACTGGTCAAGGATGTACAATCACATAAATAAATAAATAACATAATTAAGGGCATGGATGCCAATTCATCAGTGAATCTCTACAGTAACATCCATAGTAAAAGAAACATTATAGAGGCTAGGGATAGGATCAATAGAATTAATCAATCCGTATATATTGTTCAAAAAACATTGTAATGGATTTGAAAAAATGTGAATCTAGACATACAGTATTAATAAAAGCATTGCAGAACAGGGAAGACTCATTTTTATTTTTTTTGTTAATACCTAGCTTCAGAATACACCAACTGGGGTAGGTAGGCTATTTGCCTAATAAATATAGCATTCCACGTGACTGACCTTTTAGAAAAAAGTTATAACATTACATTAAGCAGAAGTTCATCATTTAGTCTCTTGGGAGACAAGGTCTGTAATGTGAATATCCAGAATACTTCCCTTCTTTTTAATAACAGGTCATGATCTCCACCCCTTGGTGGCATTGAAGTGGAGGGAGGCCACGTCATCTTTCATCTCATTAAAATGGGCTGCTACTGGATAATCTCTATCCTGTGGCTGATTGCACTAGTTATTCTTTGTTTTAATTTTCCGGTAGTTTTACCAATAGCCTATAAGCAAGGCCTCATGGGCAGCGTATCATATATATGACATGAGTGGATGCGCAGGTAATGACACTCTTGATAGGAAACCTTTTTCCTGTGAGGGGGATGATAAAAATGCACCATTTTGACAGTGTTGTGGCACTGAGCACAGTTCCTACATCAGTAATTAACGTTTGCAAGAGGACTTAAAAGAGTTTGTTGCAACTGGCAAGTCTGAGTTTTATTATGGGAAATATGTGTATGGACTAAATGATCTCTTCAATTTCACTTCCATATGTATACAAACAAAGGTATGAATAGGTGAATAAGATTATTTTCTGGCAATTTTGCCTTTATTGGACAGAGGACAGTGAAGTGACAGACAAAAAAACAAGGGGAGATGGGTATGACATGCAACAACAGTCACTGGCCAGAATCAAACCAGGGACATTGCAGTTAGGCATGCACAATAACCATTCGGCTACCAAGTCGCTCCTGGGCAGACCCTTCTTCAGTGGAGTGGGATGTGCGCTAGTAGCCAACAACAGGGTATTTCTATCAGTTTCTTTACAGTATAGCAAAGTAGACAGTCCCCCATTATTAATCATAACCCACATGTCAAGAAATGTATTTTCTCTTTGCTAAACTCACATGTAAACTGAATATTGTTTTTGAAGCCATTTAGGAAATTCACAAAATCATTCAATTCCTCTGGATCACCTTGAAAGATGCAGAAAATGTTCTTAATGAATCTGTAATATTACAGTTTTGGAAGATACCTATTTTTTATGAAGGTGGAAAATAAAATTTCTTTCAAAAAAACTCATGTATAAACTGGCATAGTTAGGAGCACAGATTGAGTCTGTACTTGTCCCCGAAATCTGTTGAAAAAAAATAATTGTCAAAACTGAAATAATTAATAAAATGTAAGGTGGCCAAGTCAATGATAAATTGGTTAGGGGATTTTCTGCATGGTCTCAGTTCTCCAAGTAAAAGCTCAATGATTGTAAGCCTTCATCATGTGGTATATTATATAGAGACTAGCCACATCTAATGTAAGTAGAAGAGTGTTCTCAGGGAGATCAGTTATAGAAGAGATTTTATTTATGAAGTCTGTTTTATGTAGGCTGTCTGTGTTTGCACAGCTGGGTTAATAAAGAAATCAACAAATTCTGAAAAAGGAGCTAGTAGTGAATTTATTTGTGCCACTATGGGACAACCCGGGGGGGTTGTTAATGATTTGTGTAGTTTAGGGAGTGTATAAAACACTGGTCTAATCAGATGTTGACAAACGAGAAAGTCAAACTCAGATTTAGAAATGTGACCACATTCTCTAGCATCCTCTAGGAAGGTGTGGATCTCTTTTTGAAATGACAAGGTAGGATCTGAAGGAAGTTTTCTATAGTAGGACTCATTAGGCGACTGGGACAAGATCTCGTTTATATTTTTCTATGTCTTGTATACAGATTGCGCCTCCTTTGTCAGCAGGTTTAATCACAATATCTTGATCAGCTGTTAACTCCTTTGATGCTATTTTTTTACCTTTAGATAGATTTTCAGAGAAACAGTAGGGTTTTTCATGCATTTTTATGACTGTATTTATTGAAGAGTTTGTCACATTAGGACAAAAAGTTCTCTTAGGCTTGAACGGGGTATATGATGTAGTCTTGACAGTGAGGTCAGTGTGTTTTCTGAAAAAAATTCTTAGTTTAATTTGCCTAAAACATCTAAACAGATCCACTTTTAAGCTAAATATATTTGTGCCCCCTTTAGGTACAAAAGATATTCCTTTGGACAAAAGAGATATGTGTTCATCATGTTCTTTGCTATTGAAATGCTATTTTCTGACAGGTGACGCATATGCTTTAGTAAGTTCAAGGTGCTCATCAGCCAAACTGGTCTCTGTGGTCCTCTAATTGGATGATTGAATGACCGAGGCAGCTCCTATATGTGTGTGTGTATATATATATATATATATATATATATATATATATATATATATATGGAAGTGTTGTGATGCTGCCTATATACCTGATGATTGTTGGACAGACTAAAACGTTGCAATCTAATAAATATTTCAGCAGTAAGTGAGACAGTGTGCAGGAGTTCTTCACATTGTTGTCAAGTTGCATTTTCCTCCAACGCACCTCTTACACACTCAGGTGTGCAGAGATTTTTTTCAAAATATTTTGGAGGATTAGCTCCATTAAGGTTGAAAGAATAACCATTTGAGCACAAGTCTAAAGAGAACCTCTTTAAAAAAAGGGTTCTTTACAGCACCACAGCAGCTCTGCAGTGTCAAGATTTAAGGCATAAAATGTAAAAAAAATGTTGGTATTAAATGGTATTATAAAAAATATGTAATGAAAAATTACATCATTAACCTGCTGATAAGCCAGGCCAGACTATTTATATACTTTTATATACCTACAGCTTACTTCTGCTTTTTGTTGCTGTGAATAAATCCCCCCCCCCCCCCCCCCCCCCCAAACCTTTGTTTGTGGAGTCTTTGTGGACCTGTGAGATCCCAGCAGGTCACCCACTGCAGAGTTAATCAAAACATAGAAACATCTGAGAGGAACTTGAAATAAAAACCTCTGGTCTGTGTACACCATCACACACAGTTTTGTGGTAGCTATTTGGATTCGTTGCAGACTGCATTTAAAAGAACGGCATCAAGCCCCAATCTCAGTTCAAGTGAAATGATTTGATTTGGAACTCAGTGATGCAGTTTATAAATGCCTCTATAAAAGTATAAAAGTATATAAGATACTTTGTACTATATATATTATATTATATATCTGTGCATCTCTATGTGGAAGAGACTATATTCAGTAGCACTCCATAACAATGAGGAATATTTGGTGGCTTCGTTTACGTAAATAAAGTCATGTTTTAAAAATCATCTGTACTCTGTGAGGGTGGTGATGGGTCTATCCCCCCACTCAACACATCAATTCCAGATAGTAAGGCTGTCTTCATAACTTTATTAAACTAGGCATCACTGAGAATAAAAATCACTTTTGATAAAATAGATCAAACCTGAAGTCAATAATCAAGGATCAACATCAGACATAAGATCAAAAGAACGATGTAAAATTGATCAATATAGGCTGTCGTTACAAAGACAATAGTCTAATATGAAAACTGATACATAATGTATGTGTATATGATATAGCTCCAGAGCAAATACAGTAGTTATATAAAGCAATGAAGTTATACCAACAGTGTCTGATACAGTCTGCTTCTGTTTTGGAGGACTTTATGTGATTATTTACAGCAACGTGTAAATAATCACAGGTCACTGTGCGTCTGCTGAGACTCGATGGTCAGCTGTTTGTAAAACAGCTGCATGTTCAATGTTGGGACAGAAGTGGAAGCGCCTCATACATTTTAACAATGTGTCACTTTTAAGATAATCTTGATGATAAATTATATATAAACAAACACACAGCAAACACATTAAATAAAGTTATTGTAGTTAATACAAGACATGCAATAATTTTTACAGAAACACACTGATTCAATATTGTCATGCAACAAGAAAAAGAAAAACATAAAAAGATGACCATCAAAAGTAAAGCTTCCTGTAGATAAGCTAACAATTTGATGCACTTTGCTTCAGTTTCCACTGAGGCACTGCAGCAGGCTAATGCTAATGCTAACTCCAGGATGTCAGACAGCCACTGACAGTCCTTGTCTGAACCATGGATGTATAAAAAGAACTAGATACAGCATTGGAGGCGGGGCTCTGTTCCTATGATCTATAAAAGTTGCTCAGTGGTGCATGAAGCCAAAAAAGCCACTTCCTGTTGTAAAGAAATTCCTGATCTGAGAGCTAACCAGAAACCTCTGGTTGAATGGTGATAAAATAATTAAATCGTGCAGCTGTAGACTTTCCAAATGTTATAGGACTGTTATTGGATCAAATTCTGATAGTGAAACAAATCATTTTGCACCATGGATGTTGTGTGATGCTCAAAAAAATGTATCCACCATTTTACAGCCACTCCTTTTCCTGTGATTATGTGTGGGAAAAATGCTTTTGGGCCCAAGGTGGACCCGGAAGTAGTAATTCCATGGTTTGGCCACTATGTCAAATTGTCTTCAAAGCCAGTTTCTGGGGGCTTCCTCTGAACTCTGTGAGGAAAACACAGGTTCTAAGTCACTGAACTTTTCATCAACAGGAGCGTACACATTAACATAAAAGCAAACTTACCCAACAGCGTTATTTCTGCACCCTTTCTGTCCTCTTGTATGAACGTATGAACCGTAGCACTCAGGGATACGAAGGTGTACTTGTTCCACACAGGAGGTTGGATTAGTAAAATGGTCTTTGAACATATTTTCTATCAGCAATAAAGTGTTAGTATGCTGTTTATTTCAGTAATAACAGTAGTCTGTTATTACTGAAATAAACAGTCTCTCTCTCTCCATGCCTCCGTGGTGCTGAAAGTCACACAGCAGTGGCTACTTTTCAACTGTTTTCTTATTCATATTATTCATATTCTTTTATTCATATTTATTATTCAATAATGATAAATAAAAACTAAATCAAGTGCTTTATAAATGGCGTATCTGCCATTTCTGACCACAAAAACTAGTTACGTTTTTCATTTTTTTCACGTTGGATCCCCTCAGCATGGCAAATTGGCCGGTGCCTCCAGGCACTCACCTGATGCAATATATGGATAATCTGGCCGAGTCGTTCGGGCCATTTATCAAGCCAATATATGCGAGCAGAATGACACATTTGAACGCACTTCAAGGCAATGTCTAGAGAACAACGTGTTGCTTCATGTTACACGAAGAAGATGTGCTGCCGTCAGTCGGCTGTAGAGAAGGGAGCATAATGCACAGTGCAGCTGGCTACTGGAGCTGGTTTAATCCAAAAAATGCACAATGCTTCCTGCAGTTGGATCAGATCTAGGTCTGATCACATTCATACCACAAACAAACCGTACCAGAGTTCATTTGTAACTGGACCGAGGCCACCTCAACAAGGTCTCAGTCTGGTTGTTTTGGTTTGCACCTGAGTGCGAATGTTGTGTTCACACCTGCCCAAACAAGCCGCACCAAGAGGGAGAATGAACCAGAGTTTGATTCAAGCGAACTAAACAAAGCAGGTGTGAAAACACCCTCGAACACAGCGAGTGCAGCTCTGCCCGAAATAGCTCCTCTCACTTCACAATTCTATAACAAAGTGGTGGACAGACTGACTGACTGACTGACATTGCCTCCCATAGAGTCACATGGCTGAAAACAGCTACCATAGATCCCCTCGCCTCCAAATGTTGAGAAGTATGAGATCAATTCTTAACCTTTAATGTCAGACTGAAACATGTTCCACTCAGAGGGAGCAGCAAGCTTGAAGGCTCTTTTCTCCCCTTCATTATGGACTTTATATACTTAATCAATTAGCATGTATAAATAAATGAGTCTGTATAACTAGGGAGGACCAGCCATCCCTATCATGCAGAACATAATATGGTGTTAAAATGCAGCCCCACTTCAGAAACAGCAAAGCAACCTGTCAGAACTGCATGTACACAGTTATCAGAAGATTACAAAATAATAAACACAGCAGATTGTATACCAGCAAACCTGCCCAGCATGTATTATCTGTCAGTATTATTGTTTACTAGAGGAGCCTCAACCCCCCACAGCCCCCCCAATCCTCCTGGATAAATACTGACACACTGCTGAAACACAAAGCTGCCAGTGTTTATGCTTCTTCATGCAAGCTGACAGAACAGCCCACCCCCTGTCACATCATCATACAAACAACACACACACACACACACACACATACAATCTTATATTATATAAGTATTACACAATATCAGTTTGCAGACATACAGCACTGGCAGAAAAGTGTGAGCAAGTTGATGGGAACAAAAAGTTAATTAACAAATAAATAAATAAAAAAAACTAGGGACAATGGGACCACTGTCTAAAACAAAGTGGTGGCTTATGTAACCTGTCTGGTGACAGACCTTGTTTTTTCTGTTTTTGTTATTTAACAGTGGTCCCATGTTTCAGATTTAGTAGGTTTTCACTTTGACAAGGCGAAAAAGAGACCCCTCCCAAAAAAACTATATTTTTAAAATCCACTTTAAAAGTGTCAAAATCTAGTTATACAGTCAAGTAAAGTTAAGTTAGGTAAATTACTTGATAGGGTTTTGATGTAATTTTTAATATAATAGGAAAGGTCTGCATTGAAGAGATGTTAATGGCAAGTACCTCACTCATTAACTCTATTTTATTGATCATATGCAGAAAAAAGATGTCAAATGCAGGTTCCTTATGACTGAGAATTTAAAATCCTAAATAGGTTTAGACATTTTTGTCACGTTTCATTCATGATTTTGAAGTACTTAATTATACTATCCATCTTTATAAATATAATGAATTATTGAATTATTTTATTTATTATTTTTCGTTCAGCTATAAATTGTTCATTGTGATATTATGTGTAAAAGAGATTATGAGCTCAGAAGAAAACCACAAAAAGCAACATATCGTGATCATACCTCAGCATTAGTGTAAATAAGAGCACAGCCTGTCAGCAAACTGTATGTGCAAATCATCTGAGGAGAGTATAACTGATCACAACCAGTGTTTTTCTAGTACAAAATAATGATTGTGAATATATAACAATAATAATAATTTTTGAACATGCCTACAAACTCAAATAGTTAGGAAGTAAACATACAAGAAACACAGAAACAACAGAAAACAACCTAAGAATGAATGTTTTATGCCTACCCATGTTTTCACATTGACTCTTCAGAGATGGTTATCTGTATTTTGCACTCACTAATCCCAGCCCTCCGGCTGTTCCAGGAGCAGCTACTTCTAATGTGTGTTGTATTGCTTGTGTGTTGCAGTGTTTCTGCTGTTTTCACTAAACAACAAAGATAATGTGAGAAGCCATGTGTGCTGATCAGATACAGGTCAGTTACAAAACAGTAACAAGTTTACAGCAGCTCAGCCTGACTGTGACCACAAGTAGTCACAACATGCTACATGTACTGGAAGGGCGAGGAAGGTTAAGGATTCTAGTTATTCAAGGCCTTGCACAGGAGAGGAAACAGTTTGCTAGTTTTTCCAACATCAAGCAGTAAAGAGGACATAAATATGGTGATGACTTGGTTCAAAAACAGCTGTACTGGACAGTTTGCTATGAAATTTACTGTGGATATTCTTGGTCTGCAGAGGATAATTCCTAGTAATTTTGGAAAGCAATAATATAATACTTTCATGAGAACCCTGGATTATTAACTTTGTACTTTGTTTCTTTAATATCTTTGAGAGACTCATGGTATGTACTCTACAGCTCATTTGCATTTTCAATCCATGTAGTTTATTCTAAGATGTCCTCAACACAAGAAAAAACTTTAAGAACTTGACTGGACTTGACAGAGAATGCTGACTCCAAGCCAGACCTTATCACCCAACATCAGTGGTTGACCTCTCTAATGCTCTTGTGGCTAAAAGGGGGCAACTCCCTGCATATAAATGATCCAAAGATCCAGAAGAGGTCTGCAGAAAAGATGTTTTCAAGTCTTGGGGCATCCTTCTGTTTCTGTTTGTTATTTTCATTTTCATTTTTTGGCCCAGCATCCCTCTCATCACTTCAGTCAACAGGATTTCCTCCTGTCTGGCCAAAATGTAAAGCCTGCACATTACAGTCTGGCTGATGTGTGTCATTTTTATTGTCTGAGTAGTTGGTAGAGACATAAAACCTACTGTGTCCATCATATCATGGGACTGGTCTCAACAGTGGCTGCATGGAGTCTGCTAGGGACAGGGGTGAAAATGGATCTTTTCCATGAGCAGGGTTTGGGTAACAGCTGCACCACAGGGGCAGTCAGGCTAATCAGAGGGCCAATCTGATGTGACACTAAGGCAGAAATGAAGCATGACAGTGTCCCATTAGGGTACTTTTGCTAAGAGATCCCCAGATATTGAGTGCCTGGGAAAACTTACTTTCTCAGCCTAGATGGTTGTATTGAAAGTTTTAAACCTCACCAGTTATGACTAAATGAGAACAGTCTAGTGTAGTCCAGTGGTTTCTGCTCTATCATAGGCCCAACATCTGCACTGCAGACTTCTGTGTAAATACTTTCCAGGAGCTTCCTTCATAACCTCTGCTGTTTTGCATCATTTTACTGCTTTTATACATCAACGGGTTACTCTTAAACCCCTGTCTTTGTATAAAGAATCAATTGGACAGATTGGCCAGGAACACCAGGGCTGTGTCTCAGTAGTTTACTCATTAGTGAGCAGTAAACTGAGATTTCAGACACTTATGAATCATCATTCTGCATCAACAGGTGAAGAGATGCACGACACAAGGAGCCTCAAGGGGACTTTCTGCAGTCTTCCAGAGAGTCTGCTTGGGGTGCAGATTTCACCAGACTTCACTCGGAAAATTACCCATAATCCTGCAGCAATATGAAAGTGATGATGTAAAGGAAAATAATAATACTAATTATTACTATTATTATCAATAATTAAAATAATAATGATAATAATAATAGGCTATGTAAAACGTTTATTTCTAGATGACATTTGCTTTTTTCATTTTTGTTGTAGCCTATAGGTTAATTGAGGGAGCCAGGTAATGTACACAGAATAATATTCCTATAGGCTTAATAACGTGGATTTGTTTATTATAATCTGCTAAACTAGACAAGCAAAGGTTGTCCATCCACAATGTGAAGATCCTCAGTTGAGGATTTAATATGAATATAGACTAACATTAAAGGGAGAATCACACTGAACTGTGTAAAAACAACAGACCTTCACATATAATACAAAAGCTGCCAAAATCAAACCATTAAGAACATTTCAGAAACGCACTTTGAAATGAGTTACAGGGTCATACATTCTAATTAATCTCCATGGAAACACAGGCCTGAAGTCCCGTCTCAGAGCGCATTTTATCCCTTCCCAGGCAACCCCCACTTGCAGTACGCATGACTGAAGTCTGCTAGGAGTCAGTCCATATGACCGGAGGGAGGACATCTGGATTCAGCCCTAGTGTCTCTTGCCTTGTGGCAGGCTCATATTACTAAGAAGACTAAGATTACTACTTCTTGAGATTGGCAACCAATCAAAATAAAAGATTAGGTTCAGGTTCAGATAAGGCCTGCATCCTTCTCTTGTTGATTGGCATTTAGCATATGCGATGGCCTGTAAGTAGCTCATTTTAGCAGTCCTCCCTGTGCCGTGACACTAGGCTGAACAGGAAAGGAAGCACTGAAGCTCTCATCCTTAGCATTTAGAGAATTTCACCAGCTCTTATCATGACTGCCATTCATACTTCATTATTGTTCTTGAGTTGTCAAATTGGTTTGGAGAATGTATGTATGGTGAGAATGAACAGCAGAAAATTATGTGGAATTGGAGTGTGTTATAATTAAACATGCAGGGTTGATGGTGGTTAGTAACTCGTGATAATGAGGCAAGGAGCAGGAATGCTTCATAGTATATGCATTAATATCTCAAGCCTTTTACAGGGACAGAAATGTAAGATCTGACCAGAAGACAGTGGTTCATACTCCTGTCTTAGTGGCACTGTTTCACTACTTATTATTACTCACATTATTGGGAAATGGATGGCTCGAGCTTCAGACACAAAAAGTGATCTGACCTGAATGTTTGATCCCTACAGTGAGGGTGTCTGGTGGCTCTTTCATGCTGTTGAAGGCATTTTCCTGGCATGGTTTGGGTCCAGTTGTTCTCTTACACCCTGTTCACATGCTTGCAACATTCCCACTACTGGTTAAATACGATATGCAAATGTATTTGTTCTGATCTGGGGAAATGGAAGCACAAGAGTTATTTTCTATTCTACTTGTAAAAGTGCTTGAAACTAAATGGAGGAAAAGTTCATTCCTCTGTTCTCCAATCATTTCCCTAATCAGTTTTTTTTTTAAAGTTTCCTGGAAAGAAGTATGTGATTTGGTGCTTATTATAGGGAAAATAGAGACAAGTGCCTGAAGCTGGTATTTTAGTTAGTTAGGTTAGTTGTGTTGAGTCATCATTCATTTATTATTTATTATTGGAAGCATTATTCTTCATATATGTTGAATTGTATACTTCCTGTAGACATGTTTGTTTTACATGTTTGCAATATCATAATTAATTTGAAGTCTATTTTATTTTCAAATAATATGGTTCTTTCCCGGAGACTTCCTAGGAAATTATGAATAATGTACATTTTCATTGAAATAAAGTATACTGTGACTGCAAATCAATTCAAAGTGATAATTTTTATGCTGTTGGGATGATAATGGGGTTATCCACAGGGCCCAAGGCTTCACTGAATGGTGTGATGAGTATGAAAAAGATGTGAATCATATGCTAAGGCTGTCACAGTCAGCAGATCTCAACTGATCACCTATTGATCACCTATGAGAGATGTCAGAACAATGTGTTAGACAGTGCTCACCACCACCATCATTAAAACACCAAATGAGAGAATATCTTTTGTTAAAATGCTGTTCATCCCTCCAGTAGAGATCCACTCACTTGAAGAAGTTGATCTGGGTTTTATGGAGTTCTGTCAGGAGTGAATTAGTCCAGTGGAGGGCAGTAGAGTACTGCTAAACAGAAACACAGACATACAGTCAGAGGCCTTGGTATTATATTCTCTCTCTCTCTCTGTTTTGCTTTGTCTCTCTCACTTTCAAACTCAGCTAAGGTAATTACAATCTCTCTCTTTATCTGTGATTTTCTGAAAAAAAATCTTTTCAACTATGCTGAGGCAATTATTTCTCTCTGTTTCCTCCTCTCTTACCCTCTCTCATTCTTGTCAGCCTCACAGACCATGGGGGTTTCTGTTCTTGTCCAGGATTGGCTGATTGATTCTGACATTTCCACAGCCTGATCATTTCCTCTTCTTCTGAATATGAACGTGTGCAAATGTCTCCTTGGGAATTTGGGTACTTTTGTCTCTGTGGCACTCGTGTGTGAACAAGTGAAGTGTGTGTGTGTGTGTGTGTGTGTGTGTAGTTGTAGTGTGTGTGTGTGTGTGTGTGTGTTGGGGGTGTACTTTGATATGTTTACAAGTATATGTATGAATTGGATGTTTTGTATTGGAAATACACACACTTACACACAAAATACATACAATGTACAGATAGTGAGGTGCAGGTTTATTTTTGTACATGCTTTGTAATTATTGTGCACCAAAGCTGAAGTTACAACTGACTGTCTGTCTGCCTGATATAGTCTGATTTCATTTAGAAATTTGCAAGCATGAGGACATCAACTCACAATACACCTTTAAAAACACAAGCCATGTGTTCTCACAGTGATAGTTGGATTTATGCTACTATGAAACGTTATACCCACAAAAGCATACAGACAATTGAAGAGAACATAATAATGATTTTATGACAGTCTAATCAGTACTGAGGCAAGCAATGTAAAGTTTACCCTGCCAATGTCTGGAAAAAAGGCCTTTCATTAAAATGAAAGTCTGTGTTTGTGATGTGCACCACTTTTACATTTTATTTCCATTTTTGCAGTAGCCTGTAGCCTAGCCCTTTTACACTATACCAGAGTAGAAGAAACAATCCTTGAAAAAATGTGCCATTAATTCAAAACAGAACCCCCCCCCACCACCACCAACCTGTTAATTGTTTATCACCTTGAAAGCACAAATGTGCTCAACAATTTCCAAAATCAAAAACACAGGAACAAAATTGTGAAGAATTTAATTAAACATTGTTTGTCTGCTCTAATGTAATGTCAGCATGCTAACTAGCTTACTACCTGCTGCTACAGACCTGAGCATGCAAAAGATAGTCTAAAGCACCATGTCAACCCGTGACATTTATTGGTTAGTCTACTTAAATACTAGGCCAATGTCAAAGTTTAAAACTATGCAGTTTCATCAGAATGTCTCCTTGGGAGAGGTAATACACATATCCCAAAACCATGTAAAATTTGTAGAGAATTCACAGAGCAAATGGCATTCAGGAAATTTCCATAGTTCCACCCCTCATTCATTTGCACACAGACAGCGGTAGAAAGTCCATAAAGGACTGTGGGAACATCACAAATTTGCAAGTGTAACAGTGTGGGGGATTTGTCAAAAGTAGAGCTCAAGTCAGCTTTATGCAAATGTCAAGCATCTGGAGCAAACACTCACAAATGAAATGCCAGGTGTCTGTTTGATTGACATGAGCTCATAAGACATACACTCCATCTTCTACTAGTCTGAATACAGGAAATGATCAGAGGTGAAGCTGATCCTCGCCATCTGCAGTTTTCCTTTCCTCTACAGTGAATTTAGAGCACAGGACAAATTAAAAACACTTCAGAAATGTAGAGTGGCTGGTATGTGACTTGCCACAAATCATGATAATGTCACAGACTGCTGTGCCCCATTACATTACACACTTAAAGTGAATATTGTGACATGCAGATTTAATTGACAATCACTGAATCCTCCATCTCAACAAGTAGTAGTAAAGAAGTAGAAGTAGAAGTAAACAGAATTTGCCAAATTTAATTGGCCAACGCAAAGTGTTGTTGTTTGGCATCACACTGCGTTGCTGCAATAGTTGAGCAAGGTTTAAATTTATTGCCAGATGACCCTCCAAACAAACAAACAAACAAATGTTATGTTTTCGTTCAGTCTTACTCAATGTATTTCTTTCCTTATAAAACATTTTTATCAAGTATTTTGAATCCTATATTGTGTACTTCCATGTTTATTAGCTGGCAGTATTCTTCCCTGCCTTTGTTGGTGAATTGATGCATTTCTTGGTACATTAAAGCCACCTGTAGCTCACTGGAAACCATTGGCAGGACTGCATATATGTGGATGTGCATGTGCATCATTGTGTGTGTGTGTGAGAAAAACAAAATGGAACCTACTCATAAATCATTAAGAAAAAATGTTTTATATAGGTAGCCTTTATATAAATATTTTTTTCTTTGTATTTTCTTTGTAAAGCATGTTTCCTAATACTACATACAGTCTGTAGGTTGCAGCAATGATTTGTTTCTGTTTGGAACATGAATGTCAATCGCTGGAAGTTGTTGTTCGTTATAAGAATTTCTTTTTATCACCTTAAATAATGAAGACTGGATCCGAAGAGTCAAAGTAAAAGTTCAATTTATTCACTTGTACAAGGAGGAGCGTTTAACAATGCAACATCAAGTGAGGTTACAAAGAAAAGGCTCCCATATGGAGCATCTACAATCAACCTTATATGCTGTTAAACTGGGCGGTTCAGTTACCATGGAATAATTACTGACACATAACTCTACTCATGTCATGGCACTCTCTAACTCCTCCAAATGTGGATCCTTAAATCAAGATAACCGTCTTCTAACCCTCGTCCCTTCTAACTCCTTCAAACACACATATATTTTGCTGACACTTCTCTATGTTTTCCCTGCTATCTACATTATTAATGCAGTAAAGAGAAAGGGAACAGAGACATTCCTCATGACAAGTCTGTGCAGAAACATTCACATGGTAAAACCTTTAATCACAGTATGAACCTAATTTTTATAACATTGTTTATATGTTATTATTGCGTGATATGTAATACCACGTGAGATGGATCACTTTAAATGATATGACACAACTCAATAATGTATTCATTCATTCATAAATAAAATTCTCCATAGCGCTACTAGAGTTCAGAAACTCCACAGGGTTCCTTTAAAATGGTTCTATAATGAGCTGCCTCATTGTGTTTTTTCAAAATTTTATTTGACTATTTATATATTTATTAGTCTGAAGGAGCAAGCTTAATAGCCATTAGCTGATGGCTACTATTACCAATAAACTTTCATTTATGAAAAAAACAACCCTGCTCTTCTAACAGAATTATAAAAAAAATAATCTTCCCTGATTTAAAGAAATGAACTAACGATTGATTTACTGAAGGCAGAGGCTTCATATAACACTGAACTCAAAGAGGAGGTAAATCTTTATTCTTTTGGGAACAATTTAATAATCCAAGCAGACTATGATAGGCAGCTGAAATCAGTGGAACCCACCACTGACAGTGCACTTACTACAAATTAGTGGAGGAACTTGCTTGACATTTTGATGGTATAATAATGAAGACTTTCTTCTAGACTTTATTCTACTGAAGAGGTTGATGTAACTAAAATGAGTTGAAATTATAAGGAAATCATCAAAAGCAGCACAGCTTCCTAATCATATCACTGTTGACTCTTCTATTAACCTTTCCATTAAGTCAGCTATATTTCCACATAAATTGAAAATGTGAGCAGGGGACTCTTGGTTGTACATAAATCCCAAGTCATGACTAAAGATTATTGGGGTTTCATGGTCAGGGCTTCTCAGTGGTGGGACTTCCTGTCTTCATTTCTTCAACATATTAAAAGGAATAACAGAATCTAAACAATGGATGCAGGAAAGGACTGAATAGAAAATATTATTTGTGGCCTCATGGTGAGCTAAAACCAAAAACAAGTACCTAAAGGCTAAACATATATTTGCCAAAAAAGGAACTGGTGTAAAATGACTCCTCTGGTAATACAGTGATTTAGTATTGCTCTTCCATAATGTTGCAGGACTCGCAAGAGACATTAAAAAAAGAATGATTAAAATTGAAGCAGCTGAGGCTGAAATATCCTTACTTTTAGTCCTTAGTATGGGTCAAACTGCCAGTAAATGCCCATATCTTTCAGAACTCCACACTCCCAGGCTTTCTGTTATAAATTTGAAGTCTCCAATCCCAAACAGATATAACCCTGATTAAATCACTATTTTCAATAGCATTAGAGTTTTTTCTCAAATTTGACAAAGCTGAGTTGACAAGTAAACTAACCTTTATTTGTACAAATGGTGAGGTGCCCCTTTTATTATGTCTCTGCTCCATTGAAATATCCCAGTAAGCCATCACAGGGAGTTAGCACGCACAATACCAAGACCACAAACTGACACAACTTACACACCTAAATGGCATCCAACCATCATTAATGTTATTAGTTACATCTGTGTTTGATGGGTCAAAATGTGTGATTTGAGAAAAGTGTGTTCACTTGGAAGGTGTCCTCATCTATACGGACAAATCCAAGGAAGTCACAAATATGCACACAGTCTCTACATTCACATCTATCTATGTATCTATGTATGTATCTATCTATGGCAGATCAGCCTTCAAAGCTTCACTGTTCCCCTGAAAATGCTTCCTAGACATATACCTCAAATCTTTAATATTCACCAACTCATCAAAGAGCTGTTTATGAAATTAATTAGATCTGCAGGTTCTGGTCTGAGGCTGGAAGAGACCTTCGTGTACCTTTAATGCTATCCATCTTCCAGACTGCGGAGGGATTAAAAAAGACTAATAAAAAAAAAAAGGATTTGGAGATTTACATATACATTCCCAAAGCTCTGTACTGAGACAAAGAAATATCTCTCTGGATGTTGTCTGTTCTCACTGTTACTATCACAGACAGTGAATGTGATCTTGTGTGTGTATGTATATGAGAGCATACATTTATTCTGTCGGACCTCTGCTCACCTTCCCCCGCTGCCTTTGTTGACTGACTGTTTGTTGTTCTTGTGATAAAAATGTCACTGTGCTCTTTACACAAAACCAACACCAGCTGAAGTCAGTGATGTTATCCTGTGATATGCAAAAAAGGACTGAGTAGATGAATACCATCAAACAGGCAACCGTATACAGAGTGCTCACCAAGCCTTGACCTTTCCACATCTACCACCGGAGAGAAGAAAAGACCATGTCAACAAGGGCCTCTGATTCATAACAAATGCAGACTCTGTCCAAAGCATTCATGAAGAGAACAAATCATTTGCTCAGGAACAATTATTTAATTAGTGAGCAGTCAAGTTGAGCGTGATCTAATTTCTCTGCTTCCTTGCGGTCTAAATACACCAAGCACAGACGCAGCACAACATGTCTGCTGCAGCAGAATGCGTCCATTATAATCAACTGAAGCTGCTACACTGACAATGGAAGCCACGTGCACCCGCGCAGGCTTTGTGCTGCTCATCTCCATTTTTACGCGGCTGGTCTATTTTTTTTTCTCTACACACAGCTCTGTGTAAAATAAAATAAATAACTCAATGTATCAGAGGCAATACAACACAGCAGTGCAACCTTGTGTTTATTTTTTATTTTACATTAACATAAATCAATCAAATAAATTTGTGCCCATGATTCTGTAGATCTAGTTAATTAGTTCAGGACCAGTTAATGTAGCCTACGCTTCCAAACTCTTCATAACCATAACTTTGTCTTTTGCAACTTCAAATTTGGCAATGCTCGGTTGTCAGGTTGTGTTGTAGCAAAAGCTGAGTCTGGTTCAATTTTTTGCTGGACGACCACTGCGTTTTTTGCAGAGCTGATGTCAGTCTGAATGCCCCCTTAGTTGATCAGCTCATGTCTAACCACCATGCTTTGTACATATATATATATATATATATATATATATATATTTTTTATACAGGATATATCAGGGTTTCCGCCAGTGTATTCGAAGCGTGGTGGCCCACCAGGCCTGTGTTGACACCCTGCTGGGCCTAAGCATTGGAGTTCTTTTAAAAAATGTATTTTAAGATGTTTTCTAAACTAAAATGTGTTAGAGGCTGCAGCGACTGGAGCAGAGAGTATGAAGTTAGCAGTATAGCTGTGAACAGTGCAGTGTGTGTATAGCGTGCCACCCAGCTGAAGTGACGGGGGGTTAGCCCCAAAGTTAGCGGCAACTTTGGCCCACACTCACTTAAGGTGGACTCCTTTAAGGTGGACCAGCTATTCTCATTTTAGTGACAATCTCAGGTGCTCAGCATGTATATAGCTGGCCAATCAAGACGCACCTACCAATTACGTGTGTCTTGCACACTATATAAACAGCATCTCACTGCTGCTTACTATCTAAAACCACTTCAGCAAACACCATAGGAGTGGCAGGGTCCATAGGTAGAGGGCTCCACCTGTGCTTATAGAACTAGGGTTACAATATCGTAACCTTTGTTCTATCTCACACAGGCTCCATACTCTAATGAACTATCGCACCTATCGAGCCTGCCTCCTGGGACAGAGTCCCCCACACTTGGGGGATTTACCATGGCTGGGCTGCCAACATCTGGGTCATCTCTGCATACCACGGTCCCGAACGGCGGTCTGGGGCTATCAGGATGACCGACAGCTGCTCTTGCCTCACTCTCTCCAGCAGCAGGGGATTAAGATGAAGAGGGGGAAAAGCATAAAGCAGCCTCCTTGGCCATGGCACGTGTGCAAATGCGTCCACCCCCAAGGGTGTATTGTCTTGCGGCGTCAGGGAAAACCAGAGCAGGCAGTGGGTGTTGTTTCGAATGGCGAACAGGTCCACTTCCACTCTCCCAAACTGGTTCCAAATCTGCTTCACCACCTCAGGGTGCAGCACCCACTCATCTGCCAGAGGGCTGCCTCTCAACATGAGGTCCACGCCTCTGTTCTCCAGACCTGGAATGTGGAGGGCTCTCAGAGACAGGTTCTCCGCCATCTTCAACAGGGCTGCGGATTGGACTCTGCCCTGACTGTTGATGTAGGCATCAAACCGTCGTGGTGTGGTTGTCTGTTCTCACCAACATGTGTCTCCCCTGAGCCAGAGTCAGGAAATGTTGGAGAACCAGAAGCACCATCTGAAGTTTGGGGAGGTTGATGTGACAGTTTTCCCTTGAAGGCCACACATCACCTATCACTCTCCCCAGACAGGTGGCCCCCCGCCCCTTCAGGGACACATCTGTGAACACTGCTATGTAGGTGGTCACTTGTCCCAGCAGTGTTCCTTCCAACAGATGATGTGGGGACCCCCAATAATGCAGGTCCTCCCGCACTGATGGGGAAACGTTCACCAAGTGGTGTTTGTGCCTCTTGGGATCCAAGTGCAGGTTGGCAAACCACTGTTGCAGATGGCGCAGGAGCCCCAGTGGAACGACTAGATGGCCCCCTGCCATGAGCCCCAATGCCTGCATGACAGTCAAAGCTGTCACTGTCACTCCCCGCCAGAGTCTGAGGACTGCCTTCTGCAGGGCCGTCCATCTGGGTTCCAACAGAACAGTCCACAGCCTGACCGAATCAAACATGACTTCCATATACTCCGCCTGCTGGCGTGGCTTGGGGACGCTCTTCTTCAAGTTGATGGCAAAACTTAACTGGGTTAGGTACAGCACCAACCTGACTGTGGAAAATGGCCCATTCTCTGGACCTAACCATGACAATGAGGTCATCTAAGCAGAAGAAGACCCTCATGCCCTGCTGCATCCACACATTTGCTGAATGTGCAGGGAGCCAGGGAGTAGCCAAACGGTAGCCTGTTGTACTCGTAGGCTATCCCCTGGAAGGCGAAACGCAGGAACTTCCTGTCTTTCGGTGATACCTCAACAAGAAAATAAACATCTTTCAGGTTGATTGTGGTGAACCAGTTGCCTGGTTGAACCAGTTCAATGTGTGTGATATTCCGATTCGGCCCTCTCTGCCGCCAAACCATCCATAAATGGCCTGAGTTGACGGAGCGGTTTGTGAGTGCATCACCATCAGCTGCCTCAACACAGTGTCAGATTTTGTGATGGTGCGTCCATCATCCTCTGTATTTCCCACATAAATCAGCGGAGCAGACTTGGTGTCTCCTCTCCTCAGTCCGTGTGCGGGCCTGGGGCATTACTCTTTAAGGAGAAAGTAACACTGCTGGCCTCACTAATGTAACCCCGAGCTATATACGCCAGCCCCGAGCAGGGCGGCATGAACAGCAGGAGACAATGCTGACACTAAGTAGACATGAAGCATCCTCGCTCCAGTCAGTGTGTAGGTGTGATGCATTATTCCTGTGAGGATTTAACACTACCCTCCGCATCACCATTATCTCGGGAGACACACTGTGCTGGCTGGTCTGAGAAATAACGGTACCAGTGAGTGCAGTGAGACACAGATCTGCTTTTGAGTGTTGCTATGTCAGGCTGAATGTGTGTTTTTCTCACCACATCGTGCCTTATATAGTGCTCACGGATGCGCTCAGCACTGGGCTTTTTTCGGCTACCACCATCTGCAGCTGAATAAAGGAGGTGGCTGAAGCTGTGGGTGCTGAGGGTGCTCTGCCCTGCCTGCGAGCTCTTCACCTTGTTGTGCCAATTATGGCAATGCACCGTGGGGGGGTAAAGAGAGCCCAACCCGCTCCACTACTATGGCCATAAAATTTGGGAAATCATGGCAAACTGAAGTCGGCGGCGGATTTCCGAATGTCAGCAATGTTGCAGAAACAGACAAGAGGTTGTTGTCATCGTCCATCAGAGAGGCCGCTTGGAGAGTCTCAGCCGAGGCATCCAGTGGCGGTGGTGGCGGTGGAGGCGGAGGGCCAGATGAAGCAGTGAGTTCATCTTCGCTGCAGAGATCAATCTCGAGCTACAATTCACTCTTGTCGCAGTGGAGTGATACGTCACTAAGCCAAAAATGTTCCAACCGTTTCCATATCTGCCAACACTCCTGATTTTTGCAGGAGTCTCCCTATTTTTAACCCTTTCTCCCACTTTGCTCCCGATTGGTAATTACTCCCATTAGTCTCCCTTTTTCTCTCCTGATTTCTGTTCTTTTCCTTTTTATTACAACCTGTTTCGGGCACTGTACAGTGTGTGTGCGCAGCTACTCGCTGTGCAGGCAGTCTTTCCTCCTGTCTTCTGTCCTCTGCTGCTTATGTGATTCACTGCCTGCAGCTACTGCTGGTAGAAAGAGGAGGTATTGCTTTGTCTCAGCCAATAACTAAGTTTACAAGAATTTGCTAAATGTAAATATATATGGCAAACTCAGATAAATCCCCCTGGCAATCCCCTCCACCCACCCTGAAAAAACCTCCCGATTTTTGTAAACCTAAATGTTGGCAGGTATGCCATTTCTGGTGTTGAACAGGAGGGAATGCCTGGCCGTGCATGCAGGGTGGTGGCTGCATCATGCCGCTCTGTGCATGGTCCCGTCCAAGGCACTTGAAGCAGAAGTGATGCCTGGAGATAACCAGGGCACAACGGACAGGAACGAGCTTGTAGCGGTGACTCCATCCGTGGAGAAGTAAGATCAGTGAGCTGATTTCACCGTTGCTGAAGAAAAGAGGATGGTGAGCAGCAGTGAGACGCTGCTTATATAGTGTGCGAGACACATTTAATCGGTATGCGCATCCGGATTGGCCGGCTACATACATGTAAATTTCAGTGTGTGTGATTGGAAGAGAGTATTACCCATAGAGTCCAGTAGAGAGATGAGCCTGTGTGAGATAGAACAGTCAAAATCTAATTGTTGTCAGTACTATTTTATGGATTACCAGAAAGCTTACAGTTGTTTGAGAGAAATTGACGTGCCTAAACATATTCTGATAGTTACAATAGTTAAAGTTATAATGCTAGTATGTGTGATATACTTTGGAAGCAAATTGAGTTTATTTTAAATATTCAGAGTCACAGCACTGGCTCTATCTCCTGTTAAAGTCAGAAGAACAGTTAGTGACTGCTGAAGAACTCTAGGGAAAAGACATCTCTTTCATTATTGATGTCTGACTATGATGATGTGACTGGCCAAAACCAAAAGCAACCAATTCCCACTACATATGACTGTTTTTTGATTGCCTTGGAGGACAATCCCAAAGGAATTGGCTTTGAATGATGAAGGACAGATAGTGGAGACATGAGGTGTGAAGGTGATAAACAAGGATACAGAGAAAGAGAAGAGAATGAATACAGAGATCACACTCAATATAATATGACTTTTTCCATCCACAGACCTGAAGCTTCTTTGCCTTTATGTATAAACATGTACCTGTCTCTCTGTCAAGCAGAGTGAGGTCGGCTGCCCTGCAGAGGAACCTCATCTCGGCTGCTTGTATTCTTTTAGTCTTCATCTAAATCTTGTGACCATGGGTGAGAGTTGAAAATGAATATTGACCAGTGAATTGAGAGCTTTACTCTGTAGCTGTCTTCACCACCACAGTGTAATGCAGTGCTGCTGGCCTTACAGCGATCAATTTCACAATTCTCGTACCTTCCCTCCCTCCACTTTACACAGAGATACCTGAACCACTCTACTTGGAGCAGCACCAAGCAGTTTACCTTACAATTGCTGTGCCCTTTTTTCATGGTCCGGATTTAGAGCTGGTGACCCTCAACCTGACCATAGTTGGCCACTAAAAGTGGTAGTAGCTATTTATCAGCTGCTCTCCGGTACTTCAGGGGACACAAATATAGTAAAATGATGGTAAAGTAATGATCAAGTACTGATGCAATCCTGGTAACAACTCTATATGATGTACTGAATGGTACGCTCAGTGTCCTTACAGTCTGATCAAGCTACAAGGACAACATCATCTGCTAGCAGCAGAGATGCCTCATTAATGTCACCAACCTGTACCCTCTCCAGACCTGCACCTTAGTAACCTGCTTGTGAACAGCAACAGCAGAAGAGCATGTGGTGTACCTTTGTCAGAACAGGATAGGTATCTGGAACACAACTTTAACTCTTACCAAAGTGCAAAGGACCAAAGCACATTTTAACTGTTTAACCGCTAAGTTTAATGTTTCTTTATCAAAATGTCCAAATTTTCCTTCAAAGACATATATGTAATGAATGCTGTATTAAATGTCTATAGCTAGGTTTCCATCCAAATTTAGTGCACATTTTAACTGAATTTCCAGAATATCAGCAAAAGAAAATTCTTCAGAAAAAATGAGAAGATAGAAAACTGTTAGTCTCCTTATCACTCCACACAGATCTGATATTTTCATCTGCTGCTATATTTCATCTGTGGAGCAAAAACATAAGTGGACATTTAAAGGGGCCATATTCTGCACATTTCCAGGTCTATATTTTAAATCTCTACCAGAATATCTGTGCATGATTTACAGTTAAAAAGAACTCCTTATTTATCTTATGCTGGTCCTTTATGCAGCCTGAAATAGGCCGTTTTAGCTCCTGTCTCTTTAAGGTCCCTGACCCGAGGAACCCACTCTGTTCTGATTGGCCAACTCTTAGAAGCTGCCCCTCAGCGGATAGCTGCTGGCTCCAGAGGCTAAGTCAACAAACTGGAACAAACTAAAAATAGTAGCAGGATTTCACTACTTTTTCTCATTCTTTACTCAAAATGTCAACTTCACTATATCCGCCCATGTTGGAACTGAAATCCGATCCGAAATATGAGAGTGGACAACGCAAACAACATATGGAAACACCTTAGCAACCAAGGCGGCTGTTTATGGGCATGCATGACGAGCCGACGTCAGCTTGTTGGCTAGGTAGAAAAAACTGTTGCAAACAAAGTGTTCAAAGCAGGTTAAAGCCCTGACTTTTGACTTGCAGGGAGCATTTCTACATACGTGAACCTGAAGTTTTGGAACTTCGACCATGTTTAGCATCTGACATGATAACAGTATATAAATAACAGAAAACCAGAAAAAGCATAATGTCCCCTTTTAGTCATATGCTTCATGTACGTCATTTATTCACATTCACTTTTTCACATTTTGCTTTTATCAATACGTCAATTTTTCCCACCTCATCCAAGCATAAAACCTTTCATGCAATATTTTGACTTTTATCCAATTTCCAGCATTTCCACTTGTGTTTTTTTATGCGGAATTTGAAAACAATGCATAAAAAAGGGTGGATGGACATCCATGTATAGAGTAAGGCAAGTGCATTTAATTGAAACCTAACTCAAGTTTCATAAGAATGCTGGGAAACAGAGGTCGTCCACAGTCAAGCAGGTTCAACATTCTCAACAGACAATCTGACAAACAACTAAAGACTACCCAGTGTAGACCTTTTTCATGACAGACATTTAGACTTTTTCTTACTTTGGAAACCCTTACACAGTGAGGTTCAGACCAGTGTGAGCATCATTCCAAGTCCATCCAAACAAAAACATGTCACACAAGACATTTAGACTACAGGTGACATGAGTAATGTCTGCATTCCATTTAGGTTTACTAGTATAGGGCCTAGGTATTGTGCATGCTTTACTTGGGCACTTAATTGGAGGCACCATCGCTGGTTTATATATGGTATGTCTATATATTTTAACATATATTTAACATGCGGCTAGGCAGGCAGGTACAAAAAATCAGCTAATCAACTATACAGAGGGTGACACCAAAAGAACAATGTGACAATATCTAAAGCAAAGGACAAGAGAAGAAACATGAAACACACAAACTAATAAACAGTGCTGGAGAGGAGGACCTGGAGGAGAGGAGCTGTCAGCATGATAAATCCATTCAATATTCAACTAGTAGGTAAATCTGCTATTAACTGTCTATTCTGTTAACAGGATGTTGCTGTAAAATAAATAAGAAAATTTATTTTAAAAAATGTTAATTTAAAAAAATGTATACATCAAATGATGTAGCAGAGAGTGACCCACATGAACAAGATTTAGCGGTTACTAATCTCTATAGCTAGTTAGCCATAGAGCATAAACAAATGACTGATGCAGCGTACTCGTCATTAGACGAGAAAACCGGTCAGCAAAGCTACGATCACTGGCAGTTACATCAAATATTGAAACAGATATTAACATGATCGATCCAACTAATTTAAAAGGAACTACACAGTTTATTTGTGTCTGGTTTCATTTGTTAACAAACTGCTACAAAGACATAATACAACTGAAGTGCTAGGATATTTAAATAAAGGCAGCGATTAGGGTAACCATATTGGAATAATGCAAAAACACTCCCAAACTGGAATTACTATTCTCTCAACACTGTGTAAATGCAGCATACGTAGCATTTAGCTACTTAATATACAGAAATAATTACAAAGATACTGTTAGTGCTATCAGGGTAGCCCCCAGCTCTTCTCTTGTTTCACATTCAACATGTGAGCAGTGCACTTGCATTTTCTGTAACTTACAGTAACTTCCAATTTGAATATTTCATGGGATTGCGACAGTGCCACCAACTATGGAAAATAGCCTTCAGTGAAACATTTACATGATGTAAATACACAGTGGCTATTGCTACAAAAATGCCAGTGAGAAGACTATTGTGTGATAATCTTAAGGATAACATACAGTAAGTAAACATTCCTTTATGTTAATTCTTTAAATGGTTATTACTAAATGTCCATCTTGGTTTGGTCTTGGCTTTCTTGATATTCTGCCATCATATCCTCTGCATGTCTGTCAGTGTGTTTCATCTGTGATTATCTGGAAGAAATAGGTCATAAAATGACAGTCTACTCCTATTTCCAAACCTCCACGGCTGTTGCTGAGAAATATGTTTGACAGCTACCAAACCCTCTTGACTGATGAATTGAACCTTTCAGAGCATAAATGAGGAGCTCACCATTCACTCAGCTTTCCATGAGTAATCCATCACTATATGATAGGCCTTATATTCTATAATTATATATAATAAGGCTTTTATATTGATGAAACACTCCTGACACTGATTGTCCTTTTAAATAACTAAGACACGGCATAGGGAGCAAGCAGCCTCTGCACAGCTAGACAGTTTCTTTATTCATGTCTACACAGTGAGGACAGGAGGCCACCCACTAACAGAAATATGACTGAGGCAACTTTATTGCCACCTGCTGGTCTAAGCCAGGGGTCTTCATGTACCCCAGTGGTTTTCAACTTGGGGACCAGGACCCATCCAAGAGGTCAAATTATCATTATTCTTGTGAAATACTTGATAGTTTTTCTTCTTGGAGGGGTGGAGGGGCATCAGGCAAAGGTTCTCTGATTGAATCAGACTGAAGACATCATGGTTACATTATTCTGTATCTTAAGCCTGCTAATGATTGGTCTGTATATCCAATTGCAGGAAACAGTTTAAGGGCATTTTCAAACCTGCCTTGTTTAGTCCAGTTGAATCAGACTCTGGATGGTTTTCCTCCTTGGTACGAATCATTTGGGCTACGGTGACCATATTTTCAAACCCCCAAACCAGGACCCTTAAGTGTACCTCATGTTCATGCACGCACACATGTATGCACTTATGCATGCACCATAGGCATTTTCATCAGGATGGGGGACAATTATTTCAGTGCTCAACACACCTACTGAGCGCACCTTTCCACACCATGGCCAACTGTGACACATTCTCTGCTTTTTTAAAAAAACAAAACAAGGTAGAAATCTCTTTGTGGCCTATAAATAACTTTATATGCTATAACATAAAAATAACTGGTCCACACCTGAGTACGGTTACAAACAAATTCTGTAACGGTTTGTTTGTAGGATGTTGAACCGACCTCGATTTGACCCAAGTACTAGGCGTACTCTGCAAGTTTGAGCTAAATGGCTCCCGTAGCTGTCGCATGCTGAGATGGGGATGAGCAAACTCAACATTTGCTAGTAACTACTAGTAACCCTACATTATCCTTCACCTGCTGGTATGACATTTTTTCATCAGATTTTCAATCTTACACTCTGGTTTACAATAGAGTTACCCCACTATGAAAACCAACAGATACAAGTTCTTATTATTCACTATATTCACTTTTAAACTTATTCACTTTTTGTTTGATCCTTACATACAGAAAATATATATGTTAGGTATGGTGTGTGAAACATGCTGACATTGACAGGTAAAGGTTTTTGCTTTGTCTCGCAAACATAGAACTCTCTTTTTTAAACCAATTCCACTTCTAAATCCCTCACCTCAGGCAAATGAGAAGGTTATTTTCCTGAACCATAGGTAAGCTGGTTATGGGCACCCTGCTGGTTGTACCCATTCACACTGCTCACACTGGCCTATAACTGTCTATAGAAGTTAATTAGCTTTCCTGCTGACCTTCCTAGATCTTGAATGCAGGAAATATGAGCAGTGTGGCATATCAGGGCACCAGAGTTCTCCCTCGCTCCAATAAATCTCTCCAGCTCATGAGCATAGGTGCAACGCAGATCTGCTATAGTGAGAGAAATAATTTTCACAGTATGCCATTATAAATGGGAAGTGTCCTATTATTTTGAATATGATTTTCACCCAGATACTGTAACAGTAAAATAATTTGACCCAACCCATTCTCATTTCCAGGTTGTCAAATACAGACACTTTATCACACCCCTTGCCATCTCATACAGATGCACAAGGTGCCCTTTGCCATTCGGAAGTATTTTTCCTACTGTTAATTCCCATGTTAAGGTTTTCTTTGAATGATCTGATATTCTAAACATTTCTCACCATAAAAACAAGAAAGTTTGCTTGATAATTCAACAATGCAATGGGTTAATGTTATGGCCATCAGTTTTAATTATTTCTCCTTCGATTCTGGGAATTCAAGTTTTTTTGTCAGTTTTGGATGGCGGAAGGCTCTACACTACCCATGATCCTCAGCCACCGTTCCTATGGAGAAGAAGCCAGTCTGCTTTGAGTTACCTGTGACAAGACCATAACTATAGAATTTATTCCAAAATCATTCCAAAAGATTTTGTGTGCACCTGCAGTCCTCCCCTTAGTAGACACACACACAATGTTGGAGTGCTTTATTTGATGACATGGCTCAATATTAATTGAGAAAGACTATATTTTAAGAATTAAGATTTCATATTAATATCCTTAGCCACATGTTCTTGGAAATATAAAATGAAATGAGCAATTTCCCATTTTACAATCACAGGCTATAAAATGCCTCACCAGAGATAGTGGTGTTTGGATTCGGATAGTGATTGCGGCTGATCGGCTGCAATTTGAAATGGCAGAGCAGAGCAGTTGCTCTGGGCGTCTCATATTGCCACGATGGGTTTACATTGGATAATATTAAATGTGTCACGTGTCCAAATTGCACCAAATTCGACACTGCACTTCCTTGGATCCCCAGCAATACACCCGCCGAGTGTGAAGTCAATCGGATGAACGGTTCTCAAGATATGCAAAGGACACACATACAGACGGACAGACTGACAGACAGAGATTCCTTGCTTTTTAGTTAGATGAACTGCAGTGCCTGTTCAAAACGTGTCTGAGACATCCTGCAGCAAGTCTTGAATGTACATGCCAAATTTCATTCACAGCATACGGTTCAATAATAGAGCTTAAGTCTTTTAAACTTTTTCAAGTCATAACACTACGGATGTAATCCCACCTCTAACCACAATATGGGTTGCAATGGCAGAGTGGCACTGTCCCTATTTCTGCTCGTTGACTCCACGAGCAGAAGAAGAAGCAAATCAACATTGTTTATGAGGCATTTTTATATATTTCTCATGACCCGCTCCTCCAAACAACTTCACACTCGACACTGCACTTTCTTGGGTCCCCAGCAATACATCCATCAGGTATGAAGTAGATTGGGATAAGCAGTCGAGATATGTGGAGGACATACGTACTTACAGACAGACAGATGGAGATTCCTTGCTTTATATAGAGAGATACAAGATACAGCTGAGGCTGATGGGAATGTCATTAGTTTTACAGGTATTTGGTCATAAACAAAGGTATTGGACCAATTAAAAATTTTATCTGATGGAAAGTTAAGATCACCAAAGCTGACTGACCAACAGATAGACAAACTGACAGACAGAAATTGCCACCTGCAGAGCCCACCACCATAGCTGAATAGTTATTGATCTGGTTTTCAGTTGGATTTAATGTCCCCACATATCACCAATTTGTAGTATTTGCTGCTGATATGGGTTTGCTGTTCAGCACAGTTTACTGTAAACATGGTGTTGTGGTAGTGATGACAGCTCACTTCTAATACTACTAATAGAAGAGGTGTCCCAATCTTTTAAGTTCTGATAACCCCCACAGCCCTGTCAGATGATCTCAGATGACACCACTCAACATGTTCTAAATGTGTTCATTTGAATTGATTTTACACTGGACATTGCATAACACTGTTCATTAGAAGCAGATATTGTTACAATGATGATTAGTTGAGGTACAATCTTTCCTCATATCCCCAGGCAACTGTATAAGAACCCCCTGGGGTACTGGTACCCCTGGTTGGGAATCTGTAAAGCCTGGGTGGATATGGTCTGTCTGTTTTGCTGAGATATATTTCTTATTTCTTGCTCATCTGAAAACACAGGAAACATGATCTTCAAAAGATGTCCTGCCGCAAGACAACTTCAAATGCTTATAAGAACTCCAACATCTAATTTTCAAAAGAAGAAGAATCAAAAACATGTAGATTTTGTTCAGGAAGATGAGCTGGTGGTCTGTCATTAATATTTACTTACATATTAATTTTACTGAAATGGCTGAGTTCAGGTCCCTTTGACATTATAAATGTGATTATAAATTTTTGTTATACCTTTAGAGGTAACACCAGTGTTTTTGGCAAGTATGTACTTAATGCTGAACATCCAAAACAAGCTGTAGTGGTTCAGATTTTTTAATGCAGCCTCTAGTTTACAATGCAATATGAAAATCATTTTGCAGGGCTTACAAACTTTCTGCAGCTAAGTAAGGTAATCAGTCACAGTGAACATTATACCTGCTTTTATCTGTGCCAGAGTTACTACATTGTTATGTAGTAATGTAGTTCTAATACAGGCTGATTTAAGGCAGTGGTGGCCTAAAGGTTAGAGAAACAGGCTTGTGACCAGACATTTAAGCCAAATCTAGGCTTGCCCTTCCCTCATTACCACCACAAGGCCCACAGTGTGTCACTGTGTGAGTGTGATTAGAATAAATGGACTGTAAAGCAGTTATAGTATAATAGTAAAATAGATAGTTTTGTACTGAACTAAATGTGACAGCTTGAACCAGCATCAGACTGAATGTACATTGAGCTGAAATCAGAATCAGCGCTGGATGTCGATGCACACATTCACCTTGACTCAGTATGTTGCAGGGGAGGTATCTAAGACTTCTCAAAAAAAAAAAACAACAACATTGTTTTGACCAAAATAAATCTAAAATCAATGGCAAAGTATGCTCCTTCTTTGAATTTGCATCTATCACAAAATTAAGACACTGGAGGATAACATGACTTGTGAGTAGTGGAACATATTAATACATTTTAACTGTATTAACCCGTGGCTGTTGCTTTTTGAACAAATGTGTATGTGGCTAATGCAGAGTTTCATACTCTGTTTTTTGTGTCAGAGAAGCCTATATCCCAGGCTTCTCTCACACAGAAAACTGAATCATTAAAAAACTATACATACATTTAGAAATACAATCAGGGGGAGGAGAAAGCAACTACAAATGTATGTTTCAAAATAAGGAATATTACAGAGAAGTTACTCCTAAAAATGTATTCCACGTGTGTACCTTTGGTTGGTAGCTAAGGTGATCAGAGATCTTTCATGTCATGTTCATGATTTAAAAAAAGAGAAATGTATATCTACAGTAGGAACTTCTGAGTTAAAAAAAGTAGTGCATTCAAACCTACCTATTTCCACTGATGAATTATTCATACCCTCAATGAGAAGGTGCAGACTGTCTGGTAGAAAAACAGTGAACATATCCTTTAAGGCTTGCATTGGCCATGATTTCTCTTAAACCAAGTAATTTCTTTGGTCTTAAGTTGAAACACAAGCTGTGAGGCAGCATAGCAACACTGTCTGAAGTGTTCATTCAGCAAGTGAACATCCTGCTGCGTCCCTGTCAGCTAAATGCATTGGAATTACCTCAAATAATTTACTTCTACAGTCCCCTGTCCTTGAATATGGCAAGGATAACTGTGAAGTGCCAGCCATTAAAGCATATTATCTGCCGATATTAACCTAAGATTATTTGTCCTCCCACAGAGGCTGCTGTGTTCGTCAATACTACTGCCTGGGGAAGCAGCACTTTGCAAACAATCATCTTATTGACTGTACTCAACTCGACAGATATTTGACATTCTGCCATTGTTGAGCAAGCTGACACTGAATGTGTGCAATTTTGAAGCTGATTGATTTATAGGTGGAAAACAGCCTTTCCATACAACTCAACATACTAGACCAGTATTACTGAACAATACCAATATAAACACAGATGCATATGTTTTGTGTATTCTGTAATATTTGACTTATGTGCATGTTTTATTGTGTTTTTTGTGCAGTATTTAGCCACACTACTAGCATGGCTCTATAGGGATGGAAATGTCTGTTGGTCAGTCCACCACTTTGGTTCAGACTAAAATAGTAACTATTGGATGGATTGCCTGCTTTGTCTGAATGGAGCATTTTTACATATGTTCACCTCACATTTTGGAACTTGACATAGACATCGACATCATAAAACATATAAATGACAGAATATCCCCAAAAGCACAATATGTACCCTTTAAAGGTATTAAATCTACAGTTTGACACAAAGCCCCTTCAAAAGAGCCTAAAGATTAAATGTTAAAAATGTTAATAATGCAGGGGACAATTAAATTTTTTTTGTTCTATAGCTGGGGTCCTGGGGGTCTGGGGCCTGCTTTGCCCAGTTGGTAATCCAGCATTGGTTGACACATATTAACCTGCAATGATGCATGTCAAGATGCTACCTGTGTGTAGGGGTTGCATAGAAAACAATGGGTGTAGGTGTTTGCTGTTGGTGCATATTGCACTCTGTTGATACCATCATGCCAGCTGCGTTTGTTGCTCCACAACCTGAACCTCCTCCTTTATGTATGATGTTTTAGGTCAACTTGCTAAGGTCTAATGTTCATACATGTTTGCAACCTGAATTTGTTCTATCGTGTGTTTATGCAAGGGGCAGAGCCTTTCAGTCAAATCTAATTGTAAAACCATTCGCTGTAAGACTGTCTCTGACTGAAGTGACTAGTGCTAAATGGGCTGTGGGATACTGAGGGTCAGAGAGGACGAACCATTTTGTGTAAAATAATGCTGCATCTCTTTGGAACAACCATGTCAACACCCTATAACATAGTCAGTCTTGCAATATGGACTTCGAAGGAGTTGCCTCTGAAATGGAATTGGCATTCCTGATTCAAACTTCTAACAAATCAGACAAGAATTCATAGTGGAAAAGTGTTCTTGAAGTGTAAAGATAGCATTAGCCGAAACATGTAGTTATTATTTCTTCTTACCCTCCCCCCTTAAATAAAGGTTTTTAATACTCACAATGGTTCCAAGATCTGGATTTATACACTTCTTATGGTCTATACCATTATGTGTGTGAGACTTTTCCAAGTTTTTTTTTTTTTTATATCCAGCTTGGTTGTTCGATATTCATAGCAGACATTTACACAAACCAGTTCTTCAGTAAACCTCCATAAATGTGGCAGACATGGTGTCTGTGAGGTTTCAGCACCAGCTGCTCAGCCTTTATCATGTGACCTACTGTGTGCAGGTAAAACTCTCGGCTCAGAGGCTGCGTATGAATTGTTTATCTCAGCTTGAAGGCGTCATGGGGTTCTGACACTGCGTTGAGTTAATTGGCTGATTATTCCCATGTCGGTGGTAATTAGTACTTCAGCATAATGTAATTGATCCAATGTGTGGTTTTCTGAGCAGAATGTGTGTGATTGGCTGACAGCTTTTGATTCCAGTGCTTTTAACCCCCTGTCGGGCATCTCTGCGGAGGGGAACTGGGCTGATATTTCCACTGTTTTAATTAAACCGCTTAGAAATTAGCAGCAAGGGGGAGAGCTTCACCTCCTTAAGGGCAAATACTGCTCAATCTATGAGGTCATATATAATTCATTTACACAAACACATCAACAGGGAGGTAGATTGGAAGGCTGTGAGACAGGCATTCATGCAAACAGACAATTCATATTACCAAAATAAATCAAGACGGTGCATGCTGATATTAAAGTAAAACATGTAATAAAGGATGATTCAGATTAAGCAGGTCCCAAAATAACATTTCATATTTTTTGATTTTTTTTTTTTTTTTTAGTTGGTCTCTCCATTTGTCTAAAGCCATCACACCAGAACATGGCACTGCAATATTTTGTGAATAGTTAACATAGTCCATTCTAAGAGACATATGACTGACTGCAATCCATGCCGCATTTTGGAGCAGTTTATATACTCAGATCAGGGGTAAAAAAAATCATATGGTCATATGATTTTTTTTACCCCTGGCTGCTGCCGATGTCTCCAACACCACGCACATCATCATTCTGTGGCTCTGAGTAAGGCTCTGCTCGGCAGCTGAGGTTCTTTCAGACAGCAAGCAGACTGCTGCTGCCTCCATTGTCTTCAATGTAAACTGAGTTTGGAGGCAGTGGCAAGGAGAGGGAGGGCGGCTGCTTTTCTCGTGAATGCAGACAGCGCTTTGATGCTGCTCGTTTAACTTTTTCAGCTAGCTGCTGCGATTCTGTGTTACCAGTGTTGGGAATGATGCAGTAGCTGATTTTACTGGTAACTGAGTTTCCTGATGTATACTCCTCTTCAACTCTGATTATCTGGTCTTGGACAATAAACATTTTTTATGATAATAGTAAAACTTGCTATATGAATTGCGTTATATTGCTAACAAATATAGCTAAATGTAGCTGGGAGCTGTGGTGGTTGATGGTGTCGCTGATTCAAAACACAGGCAGCAGCCCGCTTTCTGAAAGCACCTTCAGCCTTCACCTACACTATTCTGCAGATTTCAAACATTCCGTCACTTATCACTATTAAGGCTCGTCAACCACTAACATCATCTGCCCTGCTCAGCGAGGTCTGGTCACCAGATATACTCCACAACAGCTTTACTCTGGAAAGATGACACCCATCATCGCATCATCTGCTGGGGGCCGTTGGACTGACAGGTAGAGGCTTGGTACCGAGCAGTGACTCGGGTGAAGTGAGGCAGAAGTACAGGCAGGGGGATGTTAGTCCATGGAAGCTCCACTGGCCATCATCATTGTGAGGGATAGCAACCAGGCAGCAATCGACAGAGAGTACCACCACACATGCACACACTTTGGAAACACGAACATAATGAATCACAGTAAACATAATGCAAAATATTGTTAATTCTAGTACAATGCTGATGTCACTCTGACAATTCCAAGGGATTTTGGTGCTCTCCCTTACTTTTCATCTAGCTCCACCACAAAATCAACCCTCCCCAAATTTACCAACATTAATGACAAGGTATCTCAAAAAATGTTCATGCTACCCAGAGGATGAATCCTTTAGAATCTGATAATTGAATGACCATGTCTGTGGGGCCATACTAGTGTCAAACATTTTAGCCTGTTACTGGTACAGATTTTAGAAGACCATATTGTTGTTTGACTCTTGCTTTTTGTGGCTGTAATGTTGCTAGGTGCTTTGGACTTTTTTAGTGTACAAGAACTATTGATCAAGCTGTTTGGCATTTCTTCTCAGTTTCCTTATTAACAAATAAACACATAACATTATAAACACAACACATCAATGCAAAGCATGTATGGAACAAAACACACACACACACACACACACACACACACCCTCTGCTTCTCTCTGACACACACAAAACAACACAAGACTCTTTGGTAGCTGAAGTGTAGGAGACAAACAGATCGATGTGGCTGGTGACCTCCATTAACACATCAACAACCCAAGTCCAGTCTGCAGCTCCTCTGTCCTTCAGCATGCTCTTAACTGTGTGTGCTTTTTGCCATCTTGCATACATCCTGATCTGCTTAGATTTTACTGATATATATGAGTTTGATTCTGATTCTATTGACATGTTTTTGCACTACTGTGTGATTTGTGTTTGCTCTGTTGATGAAGACTGAGTGAGGATGACAGGCAGTATATCTTTGTTTCAGATTGTAAGGATGCATTATTTAATACACTAAATGTGTATGTATGTAGGCATATGTGGGTTTTTGTGGAGGAGTTGTAGTTGAGTTAATCTTTATGTTAAAATACTTGTCTTTGTGTATGTGTATGTGTGTATGCTACAAAATCTCTACTGTTTCCTGCTCATTGACTGTGGTATGTGGAGGGATTTGATGGCATGCTTGTCAAAAAAATTGGATTGTTTTTAAAAATGTATTTACACTGTGATAGACTCAGGACCATACTGTAGATGTATTAATAGAACTGGATACGGCACAGCAAGTCAGTCTTGCTGCCAATTTGTCCCAGTGGCCATTGCAAAAAAAATTCTGTGGCCCAAAACACATTTTCCACAATCTCTATATGCCATGCAAAAAAACAAAACAAAAAACCAAATCTCTTTAAAACCGTTGATTGGACATCTCAAACTGCAAACAAGGAGCTTGAGGATCAAAACCAGGATTTAAGTCAATCACACCACCTGTCTATCACACATCTGTACAAGAATTTGGTGGGACTAGACAGAAACTGAGAGGATCTGAGAGACAGTCTGACAATCCAGGTATAACACATCACCGACTTAAATGTGACTTCATCATGTAACAAATTGTTTTTTACTTGTTGCATTTTGGTCAGGAGGCAACCTGGTCTTTTTTGTTTCCCATGAGCAGACCAGCCCCAAGTGAATTTCACTGCAGGCCCTTCGATTTATTTGTTCACACTTTGTTCACTACTCATTTTTTTCTGTTTCAAGCGAGAAATGTTACTGCTGTAATATTGAAATGGAAGTTTTCTAGAAAACATGAGAGCCATTTAGTTTTTTCCAACAGGATCAGAGCTGGATAAGTTATCAGACATGTGCTCTAAACTCAAACACAATGAACGGTAACCAATTTGTCTGGACTGTCCTACAGTATATTTGGATCTCATTTGCTTAGGGTCTGTTCCAGCTCCTTTTGTTGTTTTGTTATTTTGGTGTTTTTACAGGGGCAGCTGTGGCTCAGGAGGTAGAGCGGGTTGTCCACTAATCAGAAGATCGATTCCCGGCTCCTCCAGTCCAAGTGTCCTTGGGCAAGATACTGAACCCCAAATTGCTTCCAAAAGCTGTGCCATCGGTGTGTGAGTGTGTGTGGGAATGATTAGAAAACTCCTCCTGATGAGCGGGCACTTTGAATGGAAGCCTCTGCCATTAGTGTATGAAGATGTATGTGAATGTGGCTTGTACCCAGATAGCACACATACGTCTTGCTGATGTTGGCCTGAGATCGTAACGTCAGCATTCTATTCATAATGTCTGACAAGCATCAGCCTATAGGCAGGGATTTGTGTGCTATTTCAAACGTCTCAGATAGGTCGGCTTCAGGTTGGTCCACTGTCGGTTGTCCAATTGCTGCCTTTGCAACAGCACTTTCTCACCAGTTGCTCGACAACAATCGAGAAGGAGAGATTCTCACTCGTCGTAACATTTTCAGGTAAGCTGTAATTTGAAGTAAAATGATAATGTTAATTCTGCGACATTTAATAAAGTAGCTACAACCAGGTGTGCCATATACATTACGCACAGGTGAAGAGCCCAGATGCCAGCTCATTACTTAGCCAACTTTAGCTAGCTAGCTAATTTAGCAAATGATAGTTACTTTATTAAGTCACAGAATTACAACCTATTGTAACCAGCTAATGTAACAACTAATTTAGCTATGGCTATAGCTATAACCAAGAATGTGCTTCCAACATAAACAGCACTTACAATTTGTTTTATATCTAGCTAATGTTACCTAGCTAGCTATTTAACGTTAGCACATTTTAATTCAAAATCCACCTCCACCCTCCTCGGACTGTGTGTATCAGACTGCCCTCTCTGGCAGACCATCCTGTCCTGCCAGAAGGGTATGTGTCACACATATGTACTTTAAAGTAGCATTGTATACTACAGTAGTATTAATAGCTTTTTCTTTTCTTTTTGTTTACTTTCCCTGGTGTGTCTATTTGTACATGTATGGTAAATACTTTTTTCAATGGCGTTTCATTGTGCTGTATGTGTTCTTGTTTCCCTCTTTCAAGCGGGCCCTGTCTCCACCTCCACCCTCCTCGGACTGAGTGTGCAAACAGATACTGAAAGTTTTTATACTGTTATTTTTTTTTAACACTACTTTTATAACTTTCAGGGCCACACCTTGAACATGAACCAAAACAGTTTTACCAAAATAAACAATATAAAAAGAACTATAGGATTTAAATAAAAAGAAAAAAGTCCCAGTGTTTTATCAAATCAATGTCATGAAACAAAAAACAGAGCTCAGACAAACATTCAAGTACATTACTGAATGAGTACAGTTTTGCATTTTGCCAAAGAATTTGAACATGAACCAAACATTTTTATGTAATAACTCTGATACCCTGAATAACTGATACCCTTTATCATTACACACACACACACACACATACACAAATACGTGCATAGCATATACTGTATATATATATATATATATATATATATATATATATATATATATGATTAAAATATATCAATAATAATGCTGTGTTAATGATCATATTACTGTTATTGTGTACTGTCCAAATATTGGGACAAACTGTACTTTTATGCTTTGGCAATATTGTTCTTACAATTTCCATGCCAGTACAGCCCAAAAAAAAATGCTACGCTACGACCGACAACCACTCACCTCTGTCCGAAATAATCAATAGCAAATGTAATCATAATTATAACTAAACTTAACAAATTGCCAGTTTTACTGCAGTTCTGGGTGTGGTTTGTCCAAGTGGTGTTGCTGTACCTAGCTGTCCAAGATGACAGACCCACTTGCTCATCTGCACATGTGCAGAATGGATCGGACAGCCAGTACGGATCAGGTAATGACAACAACCACCATTGCTGTTTTATTTTTAGCTTAGGATTCCTTCAGTGTTCAGGAGGTCTTTACCAGGAGCCTTATTATCTGCAGGGGTCTCCTCTTCTCCAAAATAAAGGGACCCGGTAATTAAAATAGGTAATAAAGCAGTTTCACATTAAAAATCAGTGTTTCTCTGACGCTCTTCAGTGGACACAGGATGTGAGGAGGGGCTGCTAATGTTAGCTCAGCTTGTTTAGGTGCTCAGCTTGTTTTTAGGTTAGGATTCCTTCATTGTTCTGAGCTGCTTGCTCAGCTTTCCACTGATAACTGATCCACACGTCCGATGACAAAAATCCTTGATCCGGTTAAAAGATATAGTTAAAAACCAAGATCTAAAAAGTGACAGTGATGTGACTTGAAACAGTAAGACGGCTGGAAGTGTTTTAATGTCAGCTGGCACTTATGGAAAACTCTAGTACAATGCAGTTTTTTTTATTGATCAATAGTGCTGTGTTAGAATGCTGTTGTTTCACAGCTCTTACAGTAAACCTGGCAGTGTTTCCAAAAGCAATGTGCTCATGTGTGTTGTTTTTTCTCCCTCTTGCAGGCTGTCTGTTAGTCTCCCAGCAGAATATGGTGCTGCCCCATTCTGTCTCCAGACCTGCTAACCTGTGATGTTTATGTATTCTTGTTTCTCTGTTCCTTTTCTTTTATGTGCTGGAGTTCTTTTAAAAGCTTGATGGCTACATATCCAGCCCAATATTAAGTTACTTGTCATTAACTTGAATTGTGTCTCCTCATTATACCCACACACAAGACCAGGTAGCTATTTTTGGTGGTCAAGCATATTGTTTTTTATTGTCTCCTTATATCCCCATCAAATGTTATGTTTATACATGTTAATTTCAGTCATGGATAGTGAAATATTTGCTGTCTGAAATATCCAACCTAAATAAATAATTTTCGTGTATAAACTTAGCACAAAAAGTAAGGAAATTTGTGTTTGGTAGATCATTTCTTTGCTGTAACAATGCTTCTTGGCAATAAATCTTACACCGTTGGAAAGCCTGTTTATTTCCCTTTTAAATGGTGTCACATTTGTAAGGAACATGCATTTGTGGGATGAGCAGCAGAGCTGAGTGTGTGGGTTGCACCCATGAAAAATTTGCCAAATCTTCCCTGCCAATGCCAAACAGCTTATTCTGCCATTGACTCGTTTGGTGTTTGGTGGATTGGATGATTGAAGTTTGAAGAAACAAGACATATTGGCAACAATTTATTCATTTAACAAACAGGAGCCTCAGTAGTGTGTGGAAGAACTATACACAGCCACAACAGCCTGGCAGCTCCTCCTCATGTTGGTCACCAGCCTGGTCACACGCTGCTGTGGGATGGCATCCCATTCTTCAACCAGCATTTGTCACAAGTCAGCCAACGTGGTTGTGTTGGTCACTCTGGCATGAACAGCACGCCCAAGCTGATCCCACAAATGTTCAATGAGGTTGAGGTCAGGACTGCTGGCAGGCCATTCCATCCTCTCCACACCCAAATTCTGGAGGTAGTCTCTGATAAACCCCGCTCTGTAGGGGCGAGCGTTGTCATCTTGGAGGATAGAGTTTGGTCCCAGACTGTGGAGATATGGGATTGCCGCTGGTTGCAGAATCTCATCTCGATATCTCTCTGCATTGAGATTGCCTCCAATGATGACAAGTCTCGTTTTTCCAGTGAGGGAGATGCCGCCCCACACCATCACACTGCCTCCACCAAAAGATGTTACTCTATTGGTGCAGCAATCAGCATAGCATTCTCTGCGTCTTCTCCACACTCTGACCCTACGATCCAACTGCCGTAGGCAGAATCTGGACTCATCGCTGAACATAACTCCTCCACATGTTCAGGTTCCAGTGCACGTGTTGCTGACACCAGTGCAAACGGGCCTGACGGTGAAGGGCAGTCATGGCAGGCCTCCTGGCAGCCCTATGAGACCGGAGAGTAGCTGTGTGCAGTCTGTTCCGGATTGTCCGGGCAGAGAGCTATCAGCCATATCGTCCTGCAAACCTTTACTGCAAATCTGTGGAAGACAGCCTACTGTACCTAAGTGCTGACAGGGTGAGGAAACGGTCTTCTTGGGGTGTCGTCTTCTTGGGACGCCCACTTTGCTCTCTGACATCCTCTGTTATATGGAACTTGGCCTTCACTTTGGAGATAGTACTAGGGCTCGCTCCAAATAATGCTGCAACTTAGTTTTACGGAACACCAGCTTGAAGTTGCCCTATCCAGATCAAACGTGGCATGCCGATTCTTGGAGCAGACACCTACTGACCACTGTAGCAGGGCCCATGCACAGGATTGGCACCTGATTGGTAGCACCTGGGGGTACCAGAAGCTCAAAACAAGTGTCAATAGCAACAGCAAAATAAGCTGTTTGGCAAGGGCAGAGAAGATTTGACAAATTTTTCATGGGTAACCCACATACTCTCTGCTGCTCATCCCACAAATGCATGTTCCTTACAAATGTGGCACCATTTAAAAGGGGAATAAACAGGCTTTCCAACAGTATAAGATTTATTGCCAAGAAGGATTGTTCAAACAAAGAAATGATCTACCAAACACAAATTTCCTTACTTTTTGTGCTAAGTTTAGTTAAAAGAGGCTGTAAAGCGGCCGGGTGGTGCAGTTTTGATTCATCGTCCAAACATCGTCTGGAGGGCATTTTCGACCAAATGCTGATGTCTCTGCGACATATTGCCAATTAGCAAACGCTTGACATACTATGTCTTCTTGCCGATGCAACTATACATTGGGCCAACATCTGCAAGATGTATGTGTGCCATCTGGGTAGTGTAAAAGCGCTTTGAGTGGTTGGAAGACTAGAAAGGCATTATATAAATGTAATCCATTTACCATGCTAGCGACATGGCTCTATGGATGGCAATGTCTAACATTGGTTGGTCAGTCAACCACTTTGATCCAGACTGAAATATCTCAACAAGTATTGGATGGATTGCCATGACATTTGGTACAAGCATTCATGGTCTCCATAAGATGAATCATGTCCAATTTGTCCAATACTTCCATTAATGATTAAATACCTGCAAAACAAATGGCATAATTTCACACCTCATGGCTCCACCTTGTGGAATAATAGAACCATTACAATGAACAGGAAGACCATATTTAATCAAGTGTTACTCAAATACCCAATGTTTACATTTTGTTATATTGTCAACCCCCCGAGTATTTAAATGTTTTTCTCTCTTTTTCTTTCTACAGATTATGTTATAAAAGGCATATGTGAGTATGTATATATAAACTAACCATATTTATAACAGAGTAGACAGTATGTATGTGTGTATATTTTCTGGCTTGTATTTGCTGTTTATATGCAAGCTATCTTACCCTTCTTGAATTTGTAAATTGAAATTCAATTAAAAAAATGTTTATAAGTTTATAAAAAATGAAGAGGAAAGTGACTTAACGACTGCTGTTGGTTTCTGCTCGGTACATAAACACATTTTACTTTTATTGTTTTACTGGCTGGAGCTGTTAGCCTGCTGCTAGTTTATCCACTAATCTTCTGCCTGTTTCGGGTTAAACTGTAATAACAGAATGTATGTGTACTTTGTATGTTTCTCAGTAGAAGATTCACAGATGCTAGTTAGGAGGTTTTGTTTCTTTCAAATTAAATAACTGACTTTGTAGTCAGTAATAGTTAAAAGTGTAGTAACAAAAAATAATAAATAAAAAAATCTATAAAAAAAAGAAAAGAAAAATAAGATAAACTAGCAGCTCCAGCTAGTAAAGCAAACAGTACTGAGCAGAAACCAGCTGCTCTGTTAATTCAGTCATTAAATCACTTTCCTCTTCATTCTTCTTTTTGCTAAACTCAACTCTAATGTGGTTTGTCCAAGTGGTGTTGGCATACTTAGCTGTCCAAGATGGCAGTCCCACTTGTGCATGTGCGATGCAGGTCGGGGCAGCGATGCAAATTGGACAGTGACATGCTTGTTAGCATCCATTAGCCTTACAGTGCTGCTAGGAAGGATGTAGACCAGTTTTGTTTAAATGTTATGTCTATCTCAACACTGGGCAACTTTATTTGTAGGTATCAGTGGGCACATGCACATCCTTACCTTTTTGCTGGGTAACAAAAAATACACAAAAGAACAAAATAGTACCCGCACACTGCTAAATTGTTCTCAAATCTTTAATTCCACATGGACATGACAACATTTTGACCACTATGGGTCTTCTTCAGGTCATGTCATATCCATATAAAATTAAAGAAGATTGGGGAACAATTTAGCCCCTAGTTGGATCTTTTAAACAGATCACGCAATCTAAAATTATATTTTATCTTCCATTTCTTTCTAAAGTCATTTATCCCTTTCAGGGTAATGGGGTACTGGAGCCTATCCTTAAAAATTTAATTACACAATCTAAAATATTCAGTTTTAACAATACTAAATAGATCAAGAAATCAATAAATGATATACATTATCTCTGTGACACATAGTGCATTTAGATGTGATATGCTGCAAGCTGGAATTTATAGCAAGCGCTATAAAGATCCACTCAAAAAGTCCCTTGCTATTTGTAAAATTACAGGCATCAGAAAAACCTCCAAGCATCTACCCATCAGCACTGTAGCCACTGTGGGAGGTCCTGCCTATCTTGGATAGGCTTAGTCAGCCAAAAGCAAGTCTGCAACAAGCGTGGTCAACATCCTGCACATTATGTGCTTTTTATCTTATATACTGCATATCCCATGTGAAATCTGTTTCTGTATGTACAGGGGGATATAAACAATCCTACTATGTTTTTTTATGGATTTTTTAGAGAAATATAGTGCATAGATTTCACACTCAGAATTTGTACACTCAAATAAAATGGAAAACGGTAAATATAGAGCACAGCCGGTAATCACCATTTTTAAAAATCTGTGTAAAATGTTGCTGCTAAAGCTGTGTTAAGAATAGCTGTTAACAGTAGCCTTAAAAATGGAACAAAATACAGACAAATAGTTGACCAGCTGGAGACGACACGGAAGGTGTCGGAGAAGCTGGGCTCTCACCTCCATCCCCAGCAACCACTGGTAACCCCCATTAGCAATGTTAGCGCTGCTATCACTGCTAGCTGCCGCCATTTCAGCTCGGCCACCTCCATGTTTACATGTGATGTCAGAGGTGAGAGTCGTGTGCAGGCTACATCACTTCAGAGTTCCTATTGGCAGTGTGAATAGAAACAGAAAAAAAGCCCTTTAAGGTATATAGTTCTTGGGGAAGCTCCCCAGTGGGCAGTTCCTCTCAGGGAGTCCCCAGAACTGTTTGGTCTGAAAACACCTACTGTCATGTCTTACTGGGACACTTAAATAGAACCCAGCCATCGTTAATGTTATTTGTAACACCTGTGCTTTTCCTGCTAGACAAGTCAAAATGTCTGCTGTGAAAAAGGTGTATCTCAGTGCAATAAATATAACCATTTTTCTTTAATTTGTTTATTATTATTATCATTATTGCTATTGTTATTAAGTAATGGTGACATGACATGATAATAGTGTTTAGTGTATTACACAGAATATTTTTTGTATGGTATCAGAAACATTTTGCAATTACATATAAATTATATTTTCCTCCAATGTCATAAATCCCAGAATAATTAATTATGCAAAATAGTTACATGATGATAATTTTTAGGAGACACGGTTGGGAAAATCCTATTCCATTGCTGAACATAATACAGAGAATGATTGAGTTGGGTCATGAGTTCTCACATCACTGCATTACTGTGCAATAATTGTGTCTGTGTGAGACAGTGTGTGTGCAAATGTATAGAAAATGAAAATACCTGTGTGTGTGTGTGTCTACATATTTATGCCTATGCCTGCTCTGACAGCATAGTCAGTGCACTGGTGGATGTGACGGCTGGCTTTTTGGTTCCATCTCCACTGCCGTCTCTCTCTTGTCAGCCTCCAACACCTCCAAGTTCTCCTCAAAAAGCCTCCGGCCTCATCTGGCGCAGCCGATCCTGGAAAAATTCTCTGAAACATTCTCTGCCCTTCACGCTCCGCTAGTTACCACCTGACATTTTGGTGGTAAAAAAGCAATTCAGGAGCATTGATTTGAGAGAAAGGGTTGGCGGCTGGGAAAAGAGGAAAATCGATGGCCGTTACGGAGATGGGGGCAGGTACACAGGTATGCTACAGTTCCTCGACAACAAAAGGCCAATGTAGGAAAATAGAGCTCAGTGACTCCCAATCAGCTGCAATTCATACGCTGCAGGCTGTGTTAGCAGCTCCCACTGACATTAAATTGTCTGTGTTGCTATATCTGCGGGGTTTCTACACTGTTGGTAATAGTCAGGTGCATTGTCTGTCTCTGTCTCTGTCTCTCTCTCTCTCTCTCTCTCTCTCTCACACACACACACACACACACACACACTGACAGATAAGACACATTTCTTCACTTTGGGCATTTCCTTTGATCAGCAATGGTTAATTAATCTAATTTAAAAGCAGCACTGAGGAATGAGGGAGGTTCTTCTCTGGTTTGGCTCTTTAAATGCAAGCACTGACTTCAGTAATACTCGGGTTATTAACTGACAAATGAGCTGTGTCTCACTGCTGCTTCTGATATCCTGATTTAAACTGAATCATTTGGATTATTCTAGACTCTTGTTAACCCTCTCCCAGACACTACAAATCCTCCATTTCTTTGTTCTGTGGGACCAGTATGCAGTCCCAGCAGGACATCAAATGATTTTGTTTTGTTCATTGCAGCTAAAAATCACTGAATTTGCTGCAGCTTTCCCATGCAGTTTACTCCCCTTGTCTGCTTGCATCAGAGTAGTTTATATATAGTATGGACTTCAAGAAACTTGATTTCAGTGTTATCAAAATCCACACTTATCATATATTTGCTTGGTATGTTCTTTTGTCTTCAGGATGTAGTTTTTATCAGGAAATTGACCAATAGCTGTTAGACCTTCCAGATACAGGATTATTCCAGCCATTCTCAACCATGGGGGCTCTGGGCCTCAGAGCACCATCTAGTGGGCTGCGGAGGCAGTGGTACTGCCAAATGGTTAGATTAAAAAAAAAATGGGTGAGTAAATTACAAAGCTAGTTACTTTTACATCTAAATCTGCTCAAGAGTTCACATAAATAAAAAATGTCAAATTAAAATGCATAATTTCAATGACTAGTTACGTTTGAATATCACCACGTCAATCATGACACATGGTGAGAAAATATAAAATACATTAAATTTAGATTCATAACGGCAGGCAGTGATGCTGTGCTGAAAGTACAGTGTGTTGAATGTGGTGAAATCCTGTCAAATGAGGCGCTAAAACCATCAAAGCTCCAGAGACACTTAAACACAAAGCACCCAGGATGTGTTGGGAAGCCAAAAGAATATTTCCTAAGGAAAAGGACAGGCTGCAGGCACAACAGAAAGTCATCACTGCTGTGTGCAGAGAGTTACTGGGGGAGGCAGCTGCAACAATTCACTCAATACCACTCTCCAGTGACACCGTGAGCAGAAGAATTGTTGACACGAGTGATGACACCGAATGCCAATTTGTGGAAAGAATAAAGGCAAGCCCATACTCTGCCGTACAGCTGGATGAGTCAACTGATGTTAGCAATGCTGCTTTATTGTTAGTTTTTGTAAGATAATGCAGGGACAATAATCTTCACAAAGAGCAAAGAGCTTTCCACGAGAACAATGGCAGATAATGTAATGCATGGCCTTGATGAGTACTTCACCGAAAAAGGTATTGATTGGAAGTACTGTACCAGTGTTCGCACAGACGGTGCATCAGTGTCAGAAATACGTCATGGTGTTGTCAAACAGATCCAAGAGAGGGCGCCAGATGCCAAGTGGACGCACTGTTTCTAACATAGGGAAAGTCTAGCAACAAAGAAGATGACACCAGAACTGCATGAAGTCATTAATGTGGCTGTGAAAACTGTTAACTATATTAAGAAAAATGCACTCAACTCAAGGTGTTTTGCTGTTCTGTGTGAAAGACTTAACGTAGATCATTTGCAGCTCTTGTACCACAGTAGGTGGCTTTCAAGAGGACGTGTGCTTAATCACCTTTTTAAACTGAGAAAAGAAGTGCACACATTTCTGGAAAATTAGCACTCCCTTCTTGCTGAGCATTACACCGATGGTAACTTGTGCAAAACTGGCCTACTTATATATATTTGACCAGTTAAATCAGCTCAATATATCAATGCAAGGCAGAAACTGCACAGTGTTTTTGGTTCCAGACAAAATTGAGAGCTTCAAGAAAAAAATAATTGAAACTGGAACAGAAGAGTCAAGGAGGGACGATTTGACATGTTTTCACCCGAAGCCTCTCTTCATGTCAACATATCCAGAGTGCTATAACCCAGCATTTGACTCAGTTGTCATGAAAGTTTGCAGACTACTTCCTAGAGCACCTACGACATGGAAACCTTTGGATTTTGGACCCCTATCTGTGGAACCTGCTTCAGAAGACATGGCTCTGTGTTGGAAAATGAACTGATGGAACTATCAGCAGCCTGAAGCTTCAGCTCACACAAGTTGACCTTGCTTTTTTCTGGATACTGGCTGCCAGTCAATATCTCTCTCTCAAAATGGGCAATCAAATTTCTGTTGCCTATCACCACCACTTATTTATGTGAGTCAGGGTTTACCATTGTGACTGTCACAAAATCAAAGGCAAGGAACCAACTGAAAGCAACTCTGAATGCTACTCTGTGTGTCAGCCTCTCACCCATCCCACCACGACTTGATCTCATTATTTCCCAGAAGCAAGCCCAAGTGTCTCACTGAGGGTAAGTAGAATATTTATTTTGGTCATTACAGCTGACAGTGACATAACACATATTTACAGTCCAGTCTATTTTTTCCTCCTTTTTTATCATGTTATGTTTCTTTATTTGGAAAGATGGTCCTTGAATTATTTTAACAATCAGAAGTGGGCCTTAAGTTACAAAAAGTTGAGAACAACTGGTGTATTTAACCTAAAATCTCTTGTCACTGGTGATCTTCATTCCAACCTAATCGCCAAACAGAATTTTAATATTTTAATTTTGCAGAACCCAGAGTTACTTTCAGATGTTTTTTAATGTTCGGCATAAATAATCTCGGCTGGAAGACTGGAAACGTGGGGAAATAGTCTGGCTCTGTCTTATAGTGACAAATTACACTTACTAGAACCTCTGAAGCCCAGTACAAAATAAATTCACTGCACCAGTGATATTTTAGTTGCCTCATAGTAAAAGCAGTGAATATTTACACAAATAATTACACATACTGACAAACCTTTATGGGATCCTTCTATCAGATTTTTCTAAATTATCCATTGCCACTCATTGTTAAGACTTTCTTTGAAGTTTGGATTTGGATATGCCCCCAAAGCTAATCATGACATTGAGTGCAGACGGTTGGCTGAACATTAAAACTAAACATCCAACAACAATACACCCAATTACTCAAACCATACTGAAACAATGTGATGAAATGACTGCACGAGACATTTTTCTTCCCTGCCACTCCACACAGTATAACCTCAGGTCTGCACTATAAAGATGATCATACAGTCCCCTGTAACCACTTGTAAGTATTACAAATAAGCGTTCGTGTTCACAGAATATGCCAAAAAAACCATATTGGGGCATTATTTCCACATTCTTATAAGAAGAGTTGTTCTACCATCACATAATCTAATGAATATGAAAGAATAAACATCATTTTTTGATTGATTTGATTGTTTTTGTTTAACATCAAGCTTCATTAATGGTGAGAATCCTGAAAAAACAGTGATATTTCGGGGAGGTAATAATTTCAGAATCATGGGAAATCCTTCAACTCTATTATAAAGTTATGAAATTCTGTAAACCACATAATTCCCTTTAATTTATTAATTGAAGTATATTTGTTGACTGAATGTACTGAATACAGTGTTTTGTACTAATTGTTTAGACATACTGTATGCTGAGCACTTATTGGCTGCTTTTCCTTCACTCTGCAGTCCAGCTCATCTCTCATTGGGTTTAGGTCGGGTGATTGTGGAGGCCAGGTCATCTGATGCAGCACTCATCAGATTTCACTCTCCTTCTTGGTGAAACAGCCCTTACAGAGCCTGGAGGTGTGTTTTGGGTCATTGCCCTGTTGAAAAATAAATGATGGTCCCACTAAGTGCAAACCAGATGGGATAGCATGTTGCTGCAGAATGTTATGGCAGCCATGCTGGTTAAGTGTGCCTTGAATTCTGAATAAATCACCAACAGTGTCAGCAGCAAAGCTCCCCCACACCATCACACCTCCTCGTTCATGCTTCACAGTGGGAACTACACAGGCAGATGCCATCCGTTCGCCTTCTCTGTGTCTCACAAAGACACAGCAGTTGGAAACAAAAATCTCAAATATGGACTCATCAGACCAAAGTACACATTTCCAGTGGTCTTATGTCCATTCCATGTGTTTCTTGGCCCAAGCAATTCTCGTCTTCTTACTGGTCTCCCTCAGTAGTGGTTTCTTGGCGGCAATTCAACCATGAAGGCCTGATTCATGCAGTCTCCTCTGAACAGTTGATGTTGAGATTTTTTTGCTACTTGAACTCTGGGAAGCATTGATGTGGATTATAATCTGAGGTGTTGTTAATTGGCGATTTCTGAGACTGGTAACTTATTCTCTGGAGCAGAGATAACTCTTTGGCTTCATTTCCTGGGGCGGTCTTCATCAGAATCATCTTTATTGGCCAAGTATGTTTACGCATACAAGGAATTTGACTCCGGTGTAGTGACTCTCAATGTACTTACACACAATGCAGCAATTTTCTTAAAGATACACAATGAATGTCCATAAACAGGTGAAACTGTTTCTGTGGACTGTAAAAAGGATACAAATAGTGCAAAGAAGTAAAGAGTACAAGGAGTCCTGAGAGTTACTTTATATACATAAGGTAGGTAGTTATGTAGAGTTTATACAGCCTGTTCAAATATACGATAATGAATGAAATGTATTGCACATTTTGTATTTTAATAATAAATATATACAATATGTAGGTGCAGTAGGTACCTGTTTTTCAGCTTTTCAGCTTGAGAGCCAGTTTCATCACAGTGTTTGATAGCTTTTGTGACTGCACTTGAAAAAACTTTCAAAGTTCTTGAAATTTTCCAGATTGACTGACCTTCCAGATTTACTGACCTTCATGTTTTAAAGTGTCATTTCTCTTTACTTAGTTGAGTGGATCCTCCCGTAATATGGATTACAATTGGAACGAAAATGGATCATATTTTTTTCTGACATAATATTGGAAAACAATCAATACATATGTTATACAGTGTAATCAATTCTGTTCTCAACGGTTCATCCAGTACAGATCTTGCACCTGAAAATGACAGAGAAATTTGCTGCTCATTTTGTTGGGAGGATAGAGTAGATTTCACCTGATCTACCCACCTTCAACAATAATCTTGCTTCACTTTCCTAGTTTCAAACCATTAACATCTTAGCACTAGATGAAATCATTTCTCAAATGAAATCCTCTGCGGTGTAGATATTATCCCGATTAAGTTTTTTAAAGCTGGAGTGTGGGACTTAGTGTTGCGGCTGTAAAACAGTGGATAAATTGCTGCGAGTGTCACACAACCCCTGCATCATGACTTGTTTCGCTATCAGAATTTGATCCATTCAGTCCAATAACATTTAGAAAGTCTAAAAGAGCCGCACGATTTAATTATTTTATCCCCATTCAAGTTAGCAGAGGGCTAACTGGAAGTTAGCCAGCTCGGCTGGCGGAAGTCTCTGGGTGTGCATTCAAACAGCCAGCACGGGAGGTTTTAAATGAGATTTAACAACTCTGTATACTATGAAATACAGAGAGATTTATTTGGCCGTGATAGGCTTAATCAGCATTGTGTGAACTCGTTTGGCAAGGGCTTCAATGTAACGGACATTCATCTATATGTAAAAGAGGTTTAAAGGTTTAAAGAGATATTCCCCTCTGTTGGTCATTTTATTCTTCTAGCTTCTGGTAATTTTTCCATTTCTTTTAAATATGCAATCATTCAACCATTACTGAAAATGCCTAAGCCTGGATCCCCTATTACTCAATAATTACAGACCAATTTCTAAATTATCATTTTTATCTAAGGTGCTTGAGAAAGTTATTTCAACTCAATTAATATCTTTTATGAATAGTAATGATACTTTTAATAGTTTTTAGTCAGGTTTTAGAGCTCACCACAGCATAGACAGCCCTCATGAAAGGTTTCTAATGATCTACTTTTAACAGCTGATAGAGGTGAATGCATCATTCAGAACCATAGTATCTCCCACCATTGTTACGCAGATAACACACAGTTATATGTCCTGCTTCAAACCAACAACTCCAGCAGCCTTGACAATCTCTTTGCCTGCCTCAGTGATGTTAAATGTTGGATGTCTGAATACTTAAAATGCAATGATGATAAGTCTGTGGTCATAGTCATTGGTCCCACAAATTCTACTAGCCTGGTTCACAGTAGGCTTGGTCGCTTGACCAAAAACATTAAGCAATCCACTAGAAATCTTGAGTTATTTTTGATGCAGATCTCTGTTTTGATGCTCAGGTGAAAAATGTTGTCCAGTCATGCTTTTTTCAACTCAAAAATCTGATCATTCCTGTACCCTACTGATTTACATAAGGTCATACATGCATTTATTTTCTCCCGCCTCGAGTACTGCAATGCACTTTATGCTGGCATCAGTCAGAGCTCCCTTCACTGACTCCAACTGGTACAGAATGCCGCTGCCCAGATTTTAACTGGCACTAAGAGGTATGAACATATTACTTCAGTCTTGCCAACTTACACTGGCTGCCGGTTACATTCCACATTGATTTTAAAATTTTTCTTATCACTTTTAAACCATTAAATGGCCTTGCTCCAAATTACATCAAGGACTTATTAACCCCCTATGTGCCTGGGCGTTCACTTAGATCGGTGGATGGGGTTCTGCTGGTTATTTCTAGGTCTTGACCAGTGACCAAAGTTGACCGGGCCTTTGCTGTTGAGCACCCAACTGTGGAACAGTCAGCCTATCGAGATCAGACAGGCAACATCTTTAATGTCTTTTAAATCTCTTCTTAAAACATTCTTTTATCAGAAAGCTTTTATGAATATTTGATATGTTGCTGTTTTATTATCTGGAAAGCTTTTATGAATGTTTTATATGTTGCTGTTATTATTCCACTTCATACAGCTGAGGGGAATAAAATGAAGTTACACAAAAATATAGACTGTCAGATCTCTGTATTTCTTTTGTTTTTAGTTGCTATTTTTTAATTTTTAACTTTTTTCTTTGTGAAGCACTTTGTAACTTTGTTAAGAGCTAAGCTATATAAACAAAGTTTACTCTCATTGTTATCATTATTATTATTATTATTATTACTACAGTAGGGAATAGGGCTATTTGCTGTATACCAATACAACCTGCACAACGGGTGCAACTGATGCTCTCAAATGCATTAAGAAGCAAATACATTTTACCAGTTTACTTTTGACAAGGCACACCTGTTAAGCGTTAGTAAACCATTTCAGGTGACTACCTCATGAAGCTGGTTAAGATATTGCCAATAGTGTGCAAAGCTGTCATCAAGGCAAATAGTGGCTATTATGAGGAATCTAAAATATGTAACATATTTTTGTTTGTTTAACACTTTTTTGTTCACTAAATAATTCCATATGTGTTATTTTATAGTTTTGAAGTTTTCTGTATTCTTACCTTGCGAGGCAGCTGGATTCGCAAGACCACAAGATCACATGAGAATCCATCTTGTCAGGCTTCAAGTTATGCACTTGTACAATCAGCGCACTATGAGGATTCTTGTGTGATCTCGTGATCTCGCAAATCCAGCTGCCTCACAAGGTAAGAACAATACTAGATAGACGGTGATAGACAAATGGTTCATGCAATCTGCTAAGTATTTTTTGAAAGTGCCTGCCCTTCGCCAAACAGTTTCCAAGGATGACTTCTCAGATGGTGCTGTGTAACAAACCGTCTGGCACATGAGGTTAGTATTGTTCTACAATGTAGAAAATAGCAAAAAAGAAAAACCCTTGAAGTAGTACGTGTGTCCAAACTTTTGATTGGTACTGTAGTCTATAGTATACACATGCCATGAATTAAAGTCTCATTAACCCCAAATAAAGTTCAGCTGTTCCTGTCGGAATTTCCTGACATCTTCTTGGTTGCATCCTACTGCAAAAGCAGTGGGGTCCACAAAGAGCTTACACTGTTACATTGTTGAAAGGTATTGATCAGGAGAGAGACAAAAAAGAATCCCCAAGGCATTAGATATTATCAACAAGTGGAGAAAATATGGCACAACAGAGACATTACCAAGAACAGTCCTTCCATAACTAATGAGAACACAAGGAGAAAACTGGTCAGGGATGCTGCCAAGAAGCCACTAGAGGGTGCTGTCACTTGAAAATATATATACACTCAATGGGCCTCATTCACAAACAGTGTATACGCACAAATCTGTGCTTAAACTGCGTGTACGAACGTTTTCCACGTAATCCATATATCATCATCATAAATGTAATGAAATTATTAATATATTAAAATTATTCTGTTCCCACTTTTAGATGACGATAGTTTATATATCAGAATTTCCATATTAGAATGTGACACCGATTAATTTCCCCCTTTAGATTTAGCTGTGATATATGCAGCTGGTTAATCAGCAGCCTGACAGTTCAGTAGTGGCACAGGGAGGGGCACTCTGCTTTCACTACATCATGGCCTGTTGTGGACAGAGACGAAACGCGATGCGATGCGCGACGCGGTGCAGCAGTAGAGTTTTATTTAGATCAATTCCACAGATCTACACATTTACCAACTTTTCATTTTGTTACAGACGCACTGCGTGGTAGTGGTACAACAGGTATGCAGGCAGTATACAGGATTCACAATCGGGCTCCAAACGGTTGTGCCAATGACATGTTTACAGCCAAATCTGCCTTTTCTGGCTTCTACTTCTGAAACTATTGTTTGCATTTCACTAGCAGTGAAGTTTTTCTACATTTTTACCATCACGGTCCTCATTTGCTCTCTCCACTGCAATGGGGGCGTGGTAGAATGCTAATTACCGATAGCGGGCACACTGGTCAATTTAGAATGATTCTGATTCACTAACATACACGTGGTGGTAAGAACAAAATTGGCCGGTGAGCACATGCCATGAATCTGACGGTAATTTTGCGTGTGCACTTATTTTGTGCACAAAGTAAGAACATTTCTATGCACATATTACTGAATGAGGCCCAATGAGCACTTTATTTGGAACATCTGTGCAATCTAATGCAATCCCAACAGCTCTGCCATAAATTCTACATTTTCAGTTTTTGTTGACATTGTCAGAAAGGTGATAAAATTTGTCGTAGTGGGTGGTTGTGGTGTACTAGATTGCATTATATTGAAAAGTGTTCCCAATATTTTGTCCACTCCATTGGGGGGGCAAAATATTAGGAAAACTTATATTGGATTGCATTAGATTTCACAGGTGTTCCTAATAAAGGGCTTGGTGAGTGTATGTTGTTTTGGGGCACTTGCATAAACAACTGATCATGCCATTTTTCTTAGGAAGACAGTCTCATCTGATCACAGTGTCTCATAAGAAGCAGGCCCATATAACACCAGTGCAGTACTGATCAATTCTACAATAAGTATGTAACAAGTATGTTTTTAATAAAGAGACAATATCAGCAAACCAGCAGTCAATACACCATTTCTTGTTTTTTTGTTGAAAACACTGTTGTGAGGAGCACTAATAAAAAACTCAAAATCAAAGTTTTTCTTTGTTTGTGTGTGTGTTTGTGTGTAAGTGAGTATGTATGGAGTAAAGAAAGTGGCACAATAATAACAGGGAATATATGTAATTATTGGAAGCAGGCCTGATAAAGATGAGGTGAAGCTTCTCACTGCAGACTCGCTGGTAGGACTGAATAATAAATGAAAGGCAGAGATGAAAGGGACTGTGGGTTGCCCCCTGCACACTGACACCCTCCCAGCATCCTCCAAGGAGAACAAGAGCATTATGGGGGAATAAACAGGTTATTTAAAGATAAACAAATATGGACACTTCCCCAGGGAAAGCAACAGATTGCGTGACGTTATAGGAGCTGGAGAGAGCAAGAGAGAGAACACAAATGAAAAGACCTGGTTAACACTTTCAAAGTTGACCATGTAGCAAGTAAGCAAAGTTAAGTTTAAATTCAACACCGCATAGGTTTTTTTTATGAACCTTGCAAGATTTGAATACAAACATTTGCTTACCATCCCCTGCCCCATCACCTCTGATTGAGACAGTAGATCTATTTTACAATGTTACTATTTTAACAGAAAAACATCTGTATTTCCAGAGTTCTGTGATCATCAGATAGTTGGAGACTTCAGCACATTCCAACACTCTTAAAGGAAGCTGTTAGCTGTTTTCACCAGATTGAGGAATGAGGAGACTGATATCAGATTCAGCTAGGACATTTTTCCTTAAAAAATTACCAAAATGATCATTCAATTATCAAAATAGTTGCAAATTAATAATCAACAAATTGATTCATCAGTTAATTGTTGCAGCTGTAGTTTCATCTGTGTGTTCAGTACATATGGATAGCTCCTGGTCTGAAAAGTGAAGCCAACGCAGGTGACTTAAACCTGTATTCTCTCTAATGGCCAGCAGGGGGCGAGTCCACTGGCTCCAAAAAGAAGTCAGATTGTATGGAAGTCAATGAGAAAATTACTCTACTTCTCACTTGAATTATTACCTCAGTGAACAGTTTCCTAATGAGTTTATGGTCTCAATCACAGTTTCAAGTCTTCTTCAATACATCATGATATTCATTTTGTAAATTATGATCCCATTTAGAGTAAAATAGACAGAATATGCTTTAGGGTATGGCTACATTGTAATTCACAGAGTAGGTGTAGCCGTAGCCGTCACTATTTCAGAGTGTTTTCAGTTCATGAAAGTTAAAAAATGCATAAAAATGTCCTTTTCAGTGTTTGGTTGTACTAAAAGACCGTCTAAGAAGTCAGATGTTCAGTTTTTCCAGTAAGTACATTTTGTTTTAATGTAAAAAAATGTACATTATTTTTTTTTACAGTCTATGGTTCAATACAGAGATTGGGCCAGGACTTGTTTAACTTTGCTTAGCACAAACACTAGGAGCAAGTGAAGACAACATGAGAGTTGTCCCTTTTTAAACACATATAAAAATATTAATTTATTAGAGCAACCTCCAAAATCACAGGTTTTAAATAACCTTTGCCTCTGCATCACATTCTCAAGTCAGATGCTTTTTGATCTTCAGATGCTTTATCCTTGAAAAGAAAAAAGACAACCTTGTTTATTTTCATCTGCAGCACTTGATCTGGTTTGTGGCATTTAGATTTCACGGGCAACCTTTTTTTTTAACACCCATTAAAAGTCCAGCAGTTGAAGTCTGAACCAGCTGGCCGTGTGAAAGTTGGTTCTGACTAAGGCAGGAATACAAATGAAAACACTGTTCATGTGGTGGACAAAACAATATGTGTTCATTTCTCTATTCATTTTTTTCATTAATTTCTCCAAACACGACCAGAGTTGATTTTGTGGTTTGAAATGCATTTTGATGTATCTGTGCACCATTAGAAGCAGAGACTCTCACACTCTGTAGCCTGTTGTTTAAATTTTAGGCAGGCTTTTGTTCTTGGGGATAAACTGCATTTCTTTCACGCAACACTTGTTCCCCTGTGGTATTTCATGTCAGTCATAAAACATTCTATGTTGGATGGACTATTGAAACAATTCTCCGACAAAGTTGTTGACTCACTTCCTTGGCTTTCTGAAGGGGCAATCTCAGAGTTCAGAGTTCCTCACCAGCACTCACAGTGTTTAAAACCGGATGGTATGTTGGAATGTTCCAATGCCAATGTCAATACCCTAACCATACCCCAACCATAGTTTATCTGCCATAACCACAAAAAGTGAGTGTGTAACTACTGGCTTTATAAATTGTTAATAAATAATTTAATAATGCTTTATAGATCAGTTATAATCCATTAATGGAATTACTTTTGGATGTACATATCATTTGGAAAAGGACTGCAAAGCAATTAATTTATTAACAACAATTCAGACATTCATGTCCCCCTCTTGAATTGTTACTTTAGTCTAACTTTAGTCTTCCCTATAACTTTTTTATGTAGTGCCATCATCAGGTCAGTTTTTTTTTTTTTTTTTTTTTTGGTTTGTTTTGGTTCATGACCAAATAGCCTGAGCTGTCCATTTTCACACAAAAAAACACCCAACACTGCCTACTGGCTGTCACATCAAACCACTGTGCACAACGTTAAACTCTTCAAACATTTTACACATCCATGTGCTGGTAAAAAAAAAAGAAAAGAAAAAAAAGAAAAGAAAATCTCATAAACTGCAGCAGCACACATGTAGTTTATATGCTGAAATGTCCCTGTGGTTTGGTGTATGTTGGACAAACAAAAAGGCCTCTGAAGAGTCACATATCTGAACACAAAACTGCTATACAGACTCAAAATATGGAATATGCTATGGCATGGCATTATGATGTAGCATAAACTTACAGCCTCATTAAAGTTCTGGGGAGTAGAAAAAATGTCACCCTCCTTCAGAAGGGGTGATATAGTGAATTCACTGCTTTGCAGAGAGGCGTACTAGATCCATACTCTCAACACAGTTGAACCCTATAGCCTTAATGAAGGGCTGAATTTGTCATGCATCCTCTGTCTGCCTTGTTTTTAATGTGTGGATGTGGCACAGCCAGGTGCCAATTGTATCTATTATTCAATAGGTTTAAAATTTTAAAAAGTACAACCTTCTACCTAATAATGTATGTACATCTATCCTAGATTGACTTTGCCTTTGTCTTTTTTAATTCTGATGAAGATACAATACTAATGTCACTTTGAAGTTTGCTGTCCATGATACAGCTACATATTGTGGGAATCCCTATATTTAGCATGAGCTGTACCTACTTTGTGCTAATTTTTAGTGCTAATTAGCAAATGTTAGAATTCTAACATGCTAAACTAAGATGATGAACATGGTAAACATTTTACCTGCTGAATATGAGAATGAGTGTCAACAAGTTAGCATGTTCTTGTTAGCATTTAGCACTGCTGTGATTTAAAACTGAGCTCAACACATTTTTCCAATCATGCTACAGAAGCACAGACCCAACTAATGTCAAGCTTTGGAAATAATTCTGGTAAGATGACAAGACCTAATGAACTTTTATAACGACAGGGCTTCTCTCCTGTCATGCTTTCTTTATGTGAAACAGTTCTTTTTCTGCCCTGCTGTCTGGTCATCTTGTCTTTGGGATGGCAAAAGGGCTATTTATTGATATTTTGTCACATTTTTTACTAACAAAATTAAAACTAGTGCGTATATGTACTCTTTCATTTTATCATCCTCTTTCTCTCATTCGGTCAGTGGATTTGAACTGTTCACCTTTAGTCTGTTCCTCACTCTGAGTGTGTGTGGTGTGGTACAGAGATGGAGACAAACATAACAGTATTAAGACAAAAACTTTACTGTCAGCTCTGTGGAATCTGGAGGAAGAAGAAGCCTTGCATCTGTATTTCCTTTCCTTGGGGATCTGAAGAACTCCCACCACCACAAGTCCTGAGAAACGAGGACAGGCATCTCCCTCACATTTGCTTTTCTATTCCCACAGCAACAGAGTGGTAGTGATGGCTACAGAGCCAAATAGCAACAGGAAGACATTTTTCTTACAGTAACTGCCATCTCTGCCTCAGTAATAAGCATCAGATTCTTACCCAGAACCCTGTGGGATCAGGGGAAGCTGAGAGAACCCATGAACCCCTTGGGGTCTTCCCAATTCCTCATCACATGCTCTTAAACACCACATGCACACCTAAACCAAATGTGGCATTTTCACAAGAGTTAATCACTTGTGAGGACCGTCTTCATTGCATGTCTTTCTGAGTGTAATTACCTTGTAACCCAATTAATTTCCCTTGTGCAATTACACTGAGGTGTGCTCTGCAAATCACTGCAAGACTTGCAGATCATTAGCATACACTTAACAGTCAAGTATCATCTGCAAGAGAAAGAAAAGAATTATCTGTGGAGAAGAGAATGGGGTTTCTTCGTACTGAGCTCAGGGAGTTCACTTTTTCCAAACGTGCTGTCAGGATAGAAAATAAAACAGTTCCTGCACTTCAGGTGTTTACCCAGGATGCCTTACAGTATGTGCAGCATTAAAAAGGTCAACGTGTTTAAATCTAATAATGACAAACAACATTATAATGTTCAAGCACAAGCAACAAGACTGAAGACATCTACAGTGGGGACATTTTATTCTCCAAATTACCAAAAAAACAAAACAAAAAACACCTCAAAACAAATCACCCCACCCCACCCCCACCCATCTGGATGCAGATTTGGTTTCATTTGTCCAGGTTTGGAGATATCTGTCTCTGGGATTTCTGTCTCTGTCTCAACACAATGAATGTGAATGCCATGATAGGACCATTGTTTGCACTACTCATCACATGTCACTGGTCACCTGCCAAGCCAATTGCTATTGCCTTACAAGCTCGCCACTTGCGCTGAGTACAGGGTAGTTATTGAAATATTTGGTGTAACACAACAGAACATTGTTGTGTTTACTCAGCCTGCCAAACCAAAAAATCAAAGCTGATGTGCCGGTACATCACATTACCTGAGGAGGCACAAGTAAAAATAAAAAGAAATTACTCATCCCACCATGTACCACAAGTACAGTATATGGTGCACTGGACTCCAGCAGCTGGGTATAGGGACAATGTGAATAGAAAGAGATGGCCTTTTATTGTGCTCTAGTTGCTTCTGGATGACCAGTTGCTCATTCGTGATGTATGTGTTTTCACCAGGGTGTGCACATGATGGAGCTGTGTTCAACATATCCAGTCTATTCAGCTTCTGTCTATTTAGGTGCTAAGACTGAAACAATAATTTAAGACAAAGAATTTGACTCTCACCTTGGACAAACAAGCAAACAAACAACTAGTGTACGTCCTCTCAACTCCTTAAACAACTTTGTCAATGTAGTTTGCCTAGTGTGTTGGTCACAGCTAAAATTTGTGTATTGTACAAACTGCTATCCTTTGCAGATTTGATGAAGGGTTTCTTTGGTCCTAACCTCTCAGAGGAAAAACAGATCTTTTGTAAATAGCTGAACAGAATAAGTGTCATTGCTAAATGTTCAGGCATCCACTACTCCTTTATACTGACAGCAGTGGTACAGTAGCATGTTGTGTCCTACACAACCTATGTGTGAAGGAGAAACACATTTTCTTGTGAGTCATCTGGCCCACACAAGCGAGTCCTTGGTCATCTCCCATCTAGTCATTGGTGCCTGCTGGGAATAGTGGTCAGGCAGCAGTTTTACCACTGTCAGGTCCTGAGCTCTTGGTGGGAGCACACCTGAGGATGGTTTCTAATTAGCCAGACAAGTGATGAGAGTGGCCCTCAAAAAAGGGACAGTAGTGAACACACAAGGGGGAAAAAAAGGCTGAGGCAGTGTGTTCTGGGTAGCAATTGAAAAGTGACTGTTAGTTTTGAGGATACTGTGGTGCTAATGTGACAGGGTCAGTGCTACAGGGTTTTATGCATGTTTTTAATTATTTCTTTTTTGCATGTTTTAGATTATTGCATTTGCTGTGTTTTTTTAAATAATCAATTCTTGTTTTATTGGATTGTTTCTTATGGTAGTGTTATGGTAAATGGACTGTACTTGTATAGCGCCTTTCTAGTCATCCAACCACTCAAAGCGCTTTTAACACTACGAGTCAATTCACCCATTCACACACTGAATGGGTACAGGGGCTACCATACAAGGTCCCAAGCTTGTATGTCCCAACCTCCATCAGAGGAAACCACTCACATACCGGTGGCGGCAAGCTACCATGCAGGAGTTCAGTATCTTGCCCAAGGACACTTCGACACGTGGACTGAAGGAGCCAGGAATTGAACCTCCAATCTTCCGATTAGTGGACGACCCGCTCTACCTCCTGAGCCACAGCCACCCCACTATGGCACACAGTAGTGTTTTTTTCAGAGTGCCCCTGAAGGAGACAGTCACTGACCAACCCCAGGTAGTAATCAGCAAAGCAGAAACAGGTGCAGGGTGCATACAAAGAACAATTGAAAACAGAGAGAGCAGTAACGCAGTGAGAGCAGGCATGACAGAGGAAGGCACAGCAGGGAACCACCAAGGGCCAGAACCAGAACTGCAAGGTGTTCTCTGCTGAAGCCCCAGACCAAATGAGCCCCCACTGGAGCCTGGAGCATAGCAGCCTGTGTCTGTTCAGCGTGAATACTCCAGCCTGAGTCGGTAGCGTGTCGCTGCCACCCAGGAAAACTGAGTATTCATCTCCATTGTTTGTGGCAGACACTGGGAGGGCTTGATGCAGGGCCAGGCAAGTGTTGGCAAATCAGAACTGGTGTGTCTGCAAGATACTGGCAGTTTTCTGTTTCCCCCAGAATGAGCGAAGTACGTAAGAGCGGCCTGCATGGAAGGGGAGTGGACCACATGCCGAGGATGTTGCAGCTGCTGGCATTTGCAACGCGTTGTACAGAAGATGGTACTTGTATATCTGGTGGCATAGTGTCACAGTGGCACTCATCAATGCTCGGTCCCTGTACCGACGAGACCTGAAGGCACTGCACCTAGAGAGAAACACCATGCCCCTGAGAAGATTTCAGGCATCAGTTGGCTTTTCCCTGGTAAGCGCAGGAAAAGCAAAAGTCAGGGTTGAAAGACTCTCTTCTCTCTTCTCCACCAGTATCCCCTCCATCACACTCCCCACGAGCACAATCACCAACACCACCACCACAGAGGAGGTGGCGATCGACCAGTGTGCCTCCGGATGTGAGGAGGGATATGGTCAACCACTTCCCATCCTGGGAAAAGCGACAAAGATGCAAGCACTGCACAGGACACTTTTCCCATGTGCGCTGTGGAAAATGCAACGTCCATGTCTGCCTGAACAAGGACAGGAACTGTTTCTATGACTACCACATGGCATAATAAACGAAAAAGTCATCGAAAACAGTCACAGTTTTAAAAAATGAAGAGGCTGATGTTCTTGTTATCACCTTAACTGCTGTTTTCATGATTACCACTTGTCACAATAAAAGAAAGTTACTGGAAAAGGTAGCCGTTTGGAAAAAAAAATAAGAGGCCGATGTTCTTGTTGTATTGCCTTAACTGCTGTTTTCATGCTTACCACTGTTCATAATAAAAGAGAAAGGAAGAAAGAGGTCTAAAGAGGCTGATGTTTTTGCTGTATCGCCAGAACTGCATGTAATGCCCAATGTATCATTTACGATACAAGTGGAAAAACCTATATGCAAATAATTTTTTGTAATTTTTTTTTTCAAATTTTGTGAAAGGGCCAAATAAAGTTTCCAGATTAAAGAAATCTGAATTTTCTGTCCATTATTTCTGGGGTCAGGCATTACAGGGTTAAATACAATCTTTTCTAAAACTTTAGATAAAAAAGAAAGCTTAGAAATTGGCCTAAAATTATTTGGAATAGCCGGGTCAAGACCAGGCTTCTTAAGGAGTGGCTGAACTATGGCATGTTTAAAACAAGACGGGACTGTGCATGTGGCTAGAGAACTGTTAAAAATCATCAGTATGCTAGGACCAACTGCTGCAGATGACTGTTTCAGGAGCTTTGTTGGAATTATATCAAGCTTACAGCTAGTGGGCTTCATGCCTGTAATTATGTGACCAAGCGTGGGTAAAGAGACAGGACAGAAATTATTAAAAGCTAGAGGGTCCTCAATAGCCAGTGAGAAATCTTTGATAGGATGCAAAATATTTGACCTAATGCTGTCAATTTTGTTCAGAAAGAAGTCCTTAAACTGCTCACAGCTGATTTCTGCTTGTGCAGCAAGCAGAGGGATTATGACTGCTCTTGGTGATGATATCTGAGAGGTATTTTGCTTTGGCATCTTTAACAGAGGATTAGTACTTGATTAGAAGCTCCTTATAGATTTCATAGGAGACATGCAGTCCGTCTTTTATCCACTTATGCTCTGATTTCCGGCAATCCCTTCTAATAGAGCACGTGGATTTGTTCAGCCAGGGGTCTTCCTAGCTCTAGTCTTAAAAGGGGCAACAGAGTCTAGGATAGACAGACAAGACTTATGGAAGAGGTCTATTAGTTCATTAGTGTTTAAATGGGTAGAGGAGGATTCAAAAACTGGGACTATGGAATCAGCACTATAGGTGCTGGAAAACAGGCTGGGTGTGGTTGATTATACAGGAGCAAATTGGGGCAGACAGTTTTGCTATGGTTAGAGGAAGCTGAGTGTCAAATAAAATAACCTTATGGACAGACACAGATGTCACATAGAAAAAAATCACTGAGCAAAAGGCCAAAAGAAAGTCCAGAGCATGATTTTTAACATGTGTTGGGCAGGTCACAGATTGCACTAAGTTAATAGTCAATAAGATGCAAAAAGTCTGTAGCCAATGTATTAGTGGGACAGCAGACATGTACATTAAAATCAACTAAAATTAAAAGCCTGTCATATCTTGATATGACAACAAAAAGGAGCTCAGAAAATTCACTAAGAAAGGCTCTGTTCTGATTTTGTGATCTATAGACTATAACAACACAATACAGGTAATTTACCATTTAGCACAAAACCCAGAGATTCAAAAGTAGAGAAAGCACCAAAAGAAGCAGGAGAGCAAGTTAAAATATTCCTAAAGATTACAGCAACACCACCACGACCAGAAAGCCTTGACTGATGGAGACATGCATAACCAGGAGGTGTGGCTTCTATTAGTGGAATGATATCTGTATTTAGCCACATTTCTGTGACAAAAAACATATTGGAGGAGATTATGTCTTGGCATATAAATGATTTGTTTGATAAGGACCTCACATTCAGTAGGGCAACTCTGGTTGGGGTTTGAAGAGGTAAACTTATTGGTTTAATAATGATTAGATTATCAGAAATGACACATCTGCTCTTTGGGCTGTCATAAAAATAAGTTGGGCAGTAGGGGGAGAAAGAAAGCGGAAGCAGAAAGCGCCCGTGCGCCAGCTTTGTTCAGATGGAGACCATCTGTGGCAAAAAGATGTCCACGTTCTGAACAGACTGAAATTGTCAATGAAGTGCACACTGTTGGTGCATGCAGACGAGAGCCAGGTGTTGAGGCTAAGTAGTCTAGTGAAACACCCCACTCCACGGCCGAAAGAGGAGGTTGGTCCTGATATGTAGATAGTCCTATGGGACTGTTTAAGGATGTTGAAGAGATGGGTGAAGTGAACAAAATAGGCTGGCTTTTATGAAAAGAGCGCTTAACTGAAATGGCTGGCCATTTTTTGTGCATATATATTGCTAATAAATCATCCAACACAAAAAACGTTTCTAGTGTAGGTAACATTTGTAAAAATTCAATGAAATGCTCCTGCCTGTGTGGAACAAAATTACTGCAGAACACATTTGTATTGTTCTGAGATTCTGAATCTGAATCTATTTGTGAAAAGAACTGGAATCAAATCATGAGATTTCCAAAGTTTCTAGCCCCTAGTATCTTGGTTATGTGTCTGATCCTGGTGTGTGATGTTTGCATGGAACATAATTAATCTGGTTTTTCATACATGATTCTTAAATAGAAAGCTACCACCTGGCTTGCCTATGCCTAAAAACAGTCCTGACTGTACAAGCTGCTGGGGCCCAGACAGATGATTTATTGTGTTATGAAGAAGTTTTGCATTAAACCTAACTCCATGATTGTAGTGCCCAAAGGGCCCCCCAGATTTGAGATTTGGGAACCTTTTGGGGGATAGTTGTATAATGCTCCATATCCATTTTGAAACAATTTTACTTAAATGTAACTAGTTGCAAAACTAGTATATACTGCAAAAATTATTTAACAAGCACACATAGCAAAATCTAGACTAACTTCAATAGGAATCTAATTTTCATGCCAGCCATCAATATTAGGAGGATGATTATAATGTTTTTTTTGAAAGGTATGTGTCTAATTTTGGAATGAAACTCAATTCTATCTGTTAAGTCCTAAATACAATCCTGTTTCTTTGATGTAAGCATTTCTCTGCCAAAACTGCGCATCCACTGTGCTATGAAGAGAAAGCAGCCATGACTTGATACAAGCTGCTTGTTACTAATTTATAACTTCGAAGTCTTATTGGCAGGGCATCAATTGTGGGGAATAAACAGAAGAAATACAGGGTTGGTATAATTTTAAATGCTTTAAACCATGAATACGGTACCCTCAAATAAAATTTCATTTATCAGTATCAGTGAGTCCACCTTTGTTTGCACTGCTGGCTCTGTCATGGTTGGTTGTGATATTATTCTTGAGAGTTTCACTAAAGGTTCAGGCCAAGGTTCAGCCTGGGCATAAATCTGGATGGGATTATTTCTGTATCCCACTGGGGATAAAATGGATCACCAGAGGGAGGGATGTAGAAACAGCAGGGTGGGGAGGACAATCTGGTATCTGGTAAAATGCATTCAGCTAATTGGGAAACAAATCTGTTAGTGTGTAAGTTTGCGTGTGTATACTTTTTATTCATTTATTTTTTGAGATCATTTTTAAAAAAAACAAATACTGCATGAAATCTATGTGTATGTCTAATGTGGGGGTTAGACATACAGCATGTCTGTAAAGCATTCCTGGATGCACACTCCAGGAACTACACAACATTTGTAATTTTCACGTAAAATTAAAACATATGAAACTGATTAAAATTAAAATAGCTTTAGGAAAAAACTATTAAACCAGATAAAATAACATGTTGTGTGTGTTATGTGATGATTAATGAGTGCATTACCAGCAGCTGTGAAAAGCTAGCAATATTATTTACTGAAATTTAAAGAGTAACATCACTCAGTTTTTATGCTAAGCTAAGCTAATTGCTGCTGGCTCTAGCTTCATATTTAATGTACATGAGAGTGGTATCAATCTTCTCATCTAACTCTCTGCAAGAAAGAAATAAGAGTGTTTCCTGAAATGTGAACTATTTCTTTAATAATTTAAAGGACAGGTTCAAAATCCACAGTGTGCCCACACAGTCATTTTGTGTAAAAATGCACTTAAAAGTTGATCTGAAGCTATGTGAGGCTTCAGCAGTCATATCAAGTGGATATCTGCAACATTTACAGTCTTTTTGGCATCAAATTCCCTCTTTGTGTTTCCTCGGACAGTGTTTCCCTGTTGAGCTGTGGTGGAAGTATAGTAACAAAAAGAGGGACTTTGGCACTAAAAAGGCTGTAACGTTGAAAGATATCTACTTGATTTGACTCATTTGGACGCTGAAGCATCATATTAGCTTCAGATAAACTTTTAAATACATTTTTGTACAGAAGGAGGACTGTGGATTTTGTCCCCCATCACTTACATTGTAAGTGCATTATGAAGGGATCTTCTAATGGTCAGTATGAACAGGAGGAATGATTACAGCAAGAAAAACATGTTTTTTTTATGACCAACTGTTTATTGTCATTTTCAATACAAACAGTACAAGAACAAGAAATTAGAATGCCATAAATTGTATAATCACAAATTTAAATAAAAAAATAGACAAACAAATAATAATTAAAATAATAATAAATCCTAATCCGAATACACACTAAAATAAAAGGAGACATACATAACATGACAGTGGCAGTAGACATACATCTGAATACATCACACAATCAGGTAATCACAGATGGTCCAACATTTGGAAGGAATTAAGCTTATGGCTTCTATTATTGACCATTCACAAAGTCCATGTATTTTCCCCATTTTTGAAAATAATTTTCCACCTGGTTAATGAGATGGAGAGACAATTTCTCATATGCTGCTACAGTCTCCAGGCAAATCAGCGGACTTCCACTCATGAACTAGGATTTTCCTACCCAGCATAAGAGCTGTATAAATCCAATCTGCATCTGACATGGGGAGATCATACAGTGAGAGGGGATCACCCAGAATGTACAAACTAGGACCACATAAGGTGTACCAGAGTGCCATCATTATTTACATCTCATTACATTTCGTTACATCTCCAGCACTCTGGACTCTCCCTCAGCTTAGCTCTGAATAACTATTAAGGAGTCCAATAAATTTTATTTATAATCTTAAACTGGATCAGTCTTGTTTTAATCGCCTTGGACATTTTCTTTAAATTCCTTATAATTTTTGTCCACTCCTCCTCAGAAAATGACATATCTGTTTCTCGCCCTGCTTTAAAAGTCATTCAGAAGCATGGAGTTGTATTTTGAAACCTCATGTCCCTTTCCAAATAAACCCAGAATAGAAGAGGGAATATATGAGTCCAGGGGTTTTGAAGAAGTTGAGCCAAATGTGTGAACTAAAAGATGCCTCATTTGAAAAAACCTTCAAAACTGATGTTGGGGTAGGTCAAACTGTTGTTTTAGAGCTGTGAATTACTTTATTATTATTATTATTATTATTATTATTATTATTATTCGCCTCATAGAGGTCCCCCAAAACAAGGATGCCCCTCTCCACTCAGACCTTCCAAAGAAATGGTTTCTTATCTATGTTAAGCTTAGGATTCAGCCAGATACCCGAGGACAGATTCAAGAATGGATCAAACTTAAGTATTGCAGAGTACCTTTTTCAAGTCCATTGCATATGTTGGAGTATAGCATGAGTCTGGGCCTCCTTCAGCTGTTTTGCTGATATATAATGAATAGAGGGAATATCTTCGCAGTGGGCGTTTTCAATAGAAAGCCAAGGTGGAGTGCACTCAGGGGGTAGAGTCCAATGGGCCAGGTGCCTTAAACTGAAAACCTGATGGTATTAAAGGAGGTTTTGAATGCCTAGCCCACCCAAGTTAATCCTTGGGTGTTTGTTATTCCAAAGAAATATATTGCAGAGCCTATCAAACTGCTTAAAATATTTCAGGGGAATTGTAATTGGCAGTGCCTGGAGTGGATAATTAAACCTAGGTGCACAAGTCATCTTCAAAATATTAGCCTTACCCCATAAAGAAATGAAAAGAGGGGCCCATCTCTCTATGTCTGCTTTAAATTGGCCTAGCACTGGCTCAGAATTAGTACTGATTAAATCTGAAAGCTTTGGAGGGAAGGTTATGCCCAGATATTTAATGCCTTCTGTGGGCCAGCTTAAATTTCCAGACAATAGGGCAATAAGCTGTTAGAAGGCTAACATCAACTAAAATTATGGCTGAAATCAACCAGTTGACCCTATAGCCTGAGAACTTTGAGAATGAATCTATGGTCTTAAAGAGTGCAGGAAGGGACCTCTCTGGATCTGAAACAGAGAAGAATGTCATCTGCATACAACATGAGCTTGTGAGATTCTTGGCCGATCTGTATGCCAGGAAAAGCTGCGTCTAGGTGAATAGCTGAGGCCATAGGCTCTATTGCTAGAGCAAAGAGTACAGGGCTCAAGGGGTTGCCCTGCCTTCCGCAACCTAGTTCAAAGGAAGGTGAGATAATGCCATTGGTTAAGACTTAAACAATAAATATATTACCGAAACCAAAGGACTTCAAGGTTAGAAACAAATAACGCCATTCTACCCGATCAAAGGCCCACTCCACATCAAAGGAGATGGCCGCCATTAATAACTGTTCATTCTATGTAGCCCACAAAATATTAATAAAGCGTCTACTATTATCAACATAACTACAGGAACGAATGAGACCTACTCGGTCTTAATGTATTAGTGAGATAATAACTTTATCCATTCAATTGGCAAGGACCTTGGAGAGGTCACATCCAACCAAGCTAATAGGCCTGTAGCTTTTACAGTCTAATGGGTCTTTCCCTTTTTTTTAAATCAGGGAAATAAGTGCCTCTGACAATGTCTGGGGCAAAGAGCCCTGTTCTAATGACTCAGTATACATATTAAGTAATAATGGAGTCAATTCAATGGCATAGCAGTGGTAAAATTCTGCTGTAAAACCATCCAAACTGGGTGACTTGGCTGTTGGTAGATAATGTATAACCTCCACAATCTCCTCTACTGTAATAGGTGTGTCCAGCATATTGCGCTGCTCCTTGGAAAGGGAAGGAAGATTTATGCCAGTCAGAAATAAGCTTATTTCATCATCCTCCTTGTGTGATTCTGATGTATAGAGATTTACGTAGGAGTTCCTAAATGTGTTATTAATTTCAGTAGCATCAGAAACTTAACTACCATCCTGTGTCCTGATAGCAGGAATAGCACTCATAGACTCCCTTTGTTATGCTTTGACCACCACAAGTATTTCTCTCTGGCTCTGAACAACACGAACTCTCCCCTTTCAGTAAGAATGGAATTGAACTCATATTTCAATCGGGTTTGAACTGTTAAATTAGAGGATGAATGAATTAGAGGATATCCTGGTTATGAACATTTTCTGCTAATGTAATTTGTTTTTCCAATTCAGTTTGTTTTGCTATATTGGCCTTCTTTTTGTAGGATGCATGGATGTATTATATAGACTCTATGAAACACTTTCATGGCCTCCAAGGCTATTCCTGATGAGGGGGCAGAATGCAAGTTTTTCTCTTTAAACATAGCTATCTGTGCTCTCAGGGCATCCTTAAAGTTATCTGCAATAAGCTGGAGTTCAGTCTCCATCTAGGTGTCCTGCAACCTAACTAAAAGGAAGGATACTAAGCACCACTAATAGCACAGGAGGTGTAGAGGAGACCATTGACATTGAGATTAAAAAGAAATCAATTCTAGAGTAAACCTTATGAGGAACAGAGTAAAAGTTGAAGTCCTTAGTTGAGGAGTTGTGGCGACGCCAAATATCTACAAGACCCAAACTTGTCCTCATGTTCTGAAATACAATAACTGACCTACAAGGGCATATTATTGGTGGGCCATGATTAAGGTTTAGATCGATCACTTGATTAAAATCATCTGCCAACAGGATTGGAAAGTCGCCCATCTCACTCAGTTTGCGTTCTAATAAACCAAAGAATGACCTATCACACTGGTTAGGGCTGTAAACCGAGCCTAGAATGACAGAATGGCCCTGAATTTCAGCAAGAACGATTACTATCCTCCCAGAATCATCTCTGGTTTCTCTAAGACATTTAAACTGAAGATGCTATTTGATCAAAATAGCAACCCCTCTACTCTTTGAAGTGCCACTAGCTGCATATACCATTCCAATCCAATCTCACCATAATTTCTTGGCTTCTTGGTCACTCAAATGTGTTTCTTGAAGATACACAATATCACATTTCTTGGATTTAATATAGCCATTGTTATAACCCATTGTTAATGTTACAGCACATGTTTACTTTGTGGACAAATCTGTTCACTGCCATATGACCTTAAAAAAAACTCCACAACAACAACAAATACTGTATGGGAAAGAAAATTCCATCTGGAGAAGTATGCATTGATACAGAGATAACCAGATAAGTAGACATATTGTTCTATATTATTCTATGCACAGATTTAGTTAATAGTGTCACACTCGCTAACTGTTTGGCGCAATGGGTATATTCCTTAACTGCGTCAATTTGGTATCTTGGTGACTCACTGTGCTTTACAATGGGAGGATAGGTGCAGTAGTATAGAGAACCATTTCATTCAAAACTCCACCCAAACTGCACACTATCTATCCAGTTACCAGACACCACCTATCCAGTCATCCTGTGCCACCCAGTGGACATCACATGCAACCCAGTTGACAGCACAGAGCAACCCAATTGGATATTGCATGCTACCCAGTTGACAGCACATGCCACCCACCTGGGTAGTACAGCAACCCAATTGGACATTGCATGCTATGAAGCCGAAGGTCACAAATATTATTATTTTGCACTGTTCCTTCTCTCTAATTCATTTTCTGCAAAGCTATTGCTACCTACTACTTTCTACTTCTATGTACTTCTGTTTTCTTCTTCTTCTTTGGACTAGGAAGACTAGATTCTACAATGGCATATTGCTGCCCTCTAATGTTTGTTATTGATGTACCTTTTGACATCCTTGTCATTAATATTTTGTTATATAGTCCAATACTATACAAATATTCCATCAGCTTCTTCATTTTAGTCCAGTTATCCAGGTTGAGTAAAGTGTGCAGTGTAGAAACTATTTCTCCAGCTTCCAGGTCTCTAAACAGCTTTCTCCTCTGAAGAGAGTAATTCTTGCACTGGATGAGGATGTGTCTTATATTCAGGGTTGTTGATGGTAATGTTAATCATGATTAACGGCAGGACTACAGCTGGCCCATTTTAGTGCTATTTGCTTTATGTGGAGATATAGGAGTGAACTGAAATCATCACACCTTCATTTTGAATCCAAATTGAAGTTGGGAAGTTTCATTTCTGATGAGTTCACCTGAGGCCCCAAAAATACATTTCATACTATAGCATGTCTCTCTCACACACAGAGATTCATGCACAAACACGTGCACGCACCCAGTCAGGCAAAGGTTAGCTCATTGATTCACTAGACAGTGTGTTATGTGGAGTGTGACCTTTCCAAGTGCTCCCACTGATGGAATGAAAGGTGCTGAAACATCCACAATGCAGTAGCACCTCTCAGGAGAAATGTCAGTAATTAGAGCTCAGCGCCAGGAGAGGTTACAGGCCAAATCGCTTCACAGACACAAAGACACAGACACAAATAGTGCAGAGTGAGGACTATGAGTGGGTGACTTACTCTACAGAGTCTGTGCACTGGCACCAGCAATCTCTGACCAGATTCATCTTGATTATGGAAGTCAATTTGATATTTCATAAATTTTCAAGATCAATTTCTGATCTGAAGGTGCCATCTTCACCATAGTTGTTGTTCTGCTGCTGAAGAAGAAAGCTCCACTTCTCAAACAGAACTTGATTGGCTGCACTCATTAATCCTGTTATTTGATTGGTTCCCTCTCATTTTCTTGCATTGCACAGAGGCAGGACCGGGAGGAGCTACTGTTGGATGAGTTAGGGCAGGAAAACACACGCACACACACACACACACACACACACTGTGGTGTAGCCTGACCAGAGTGGCTAGGAACTTGTGTTGGGCTGCGCACGTGGCCAGAACAAAGGGCCAGGCCTGTGTGCCCAGCCTGAGCCTAGGCCTTCATGGGGCTTTCACTGCCTAAGATCAGTGAAAAGAGCACCAACTTAGACAACGAGAGTCCGAAACGGACTCCAGCTCCCAGCAGGCTAAGCAAACTCACACCTAGGTGTAACGTCGCTCAAAGTCTCATCTCCCATTGGACAAGACCCGCCGGTAACCCATGAGGGGTCCTGTGACGTCACCGAGGATATAAAGTTGAGAGCCGAGCAGAAATCAGTGCTTTTTGTGTGATTTGCGCCGCTTGAGGAAGCAAAACATGTATGTACTGTTTGTCTTGTTAAGGCCTACAATCTCTCCTTGCTGGTTGAGCTGGAGATTTCTTTGTGTTCATCCTAAACATAATTCCTGGATCCAAAGAATGACCGCTGTGCGACCCAGCGCTCTTAACCCTTCCTACAGAAGAAAGATGTAGAATAACCTCTGGGCTCCGCTCATCTTTAAGTGAGTTGACTCGCTATTTTCTCTGCTTACGAGAAGACCAGCTGCTGCAACCCACCAACAATGCAAGGACACTCCATCAGTATCCAGCTGAAGAACCGAGTTTGGACCTAACCGATGAACTACACACTCACCTATTTGCTCCCCTAAACAGTCCAAGTAAGAGGTTACGTCTGGTTATTAAGAGTGTGTTATTTTAAGTTTGTTTGTTAATTATTTGTGATACCACAGACTGTGTGTCCGGTTGTGAATGCTGTGATAACAACTTGATGATGGGGTCAGTACTGAAATTCAAACCTTCACTGTTTATCCTGTAATGTTAATATCTCTCAGATGTTAACATTCTTGGATGAACACCCCTTCTTGAGATGATATTCACTGTTTGGTTATCGGTCCCTGGCTTCAGGGTGGTGCCCTGTTATTATTAATTCTTTTTTTTTTTTAATGTTTAGTAATTGCTTGATCTAACCCAGTGACATCACTGATGATGTCACCCAGTGTGACACCAATGTTGCTGGAATGTAAAGGTACCTTTTAGCCAGTTTAAAAAGGTTTGGGTATACTGCCAGCTCTTGAGCACAGATCAAACACTTGACTTTTTTCGGACTAATCAAGTCAAAGTAACCCCACACGTATGATCTGGCTCTTTTTGCTGGTGCTGCCTCCATTCTCCTTTTTTCTCTCTCCCTCACTCTATCAAACACTCGCACTCGCACTCGCACACACACACACACACACACACACATAGCCTTTCAGTCACACACTCTCACTTTGAACAAATCTCTCAAACACTTTCTAGTTCTCTCTCACTCACACTAAACTTTTATCAGTCAACTATATCTGCTGATCTACAGTATCTCTGAGTATGCTTTTGTGTGTGTGTGTGTGTGTGTGTGTGTGTATGTGTGTGCGTGTTGGTTGGTCTACAACATCTACAGTACAGGTATGTGTGTGTATTTATGTCTGTCTATTCTATAGTATGTATCTAATCTAATACACAGTCTTACCTTAATCAAACTGTTCCTGGCTGTCTCTCAATTAACTCAAAAAACCAACAAGTTTTGGAGGGATTCTGCCCACTTTTAAACATTATGGGAGATTGACAAGCACCTGCCCCACATTCAACCCCCAACCATCCCAGTTTAACCAACACACACTCGCAGTCTCGCACATACATACAACATGCTCCTGATTGGTGTGCGATGTAACGAAGCATCGTTTGGGATGGTCACGTGATTTTTGCCGCATCAAAGCGAGGAGTTGATACATCTTGCCATGATTCTTTTGCTGTACAAGGTCGGTACTGTGTCAAGTAGTCTGCTTCGAGGGTAAAATCACTAGTTAGGTGCCTCCTCCTTTTGTCTGTGGAACACATGGTGGGTAAAGTAAGTAGTAAAGAAAAAAATTATTAACTTATGGAATGCAGAATTAAATTAATAAACAATAACTAAACTTAACATTACTTGTCTGTGTTTTACTTTAACCAAAAAGGTTGCTGGTATGTGAACTGTAACCAAACATAATGCAAACCACAAACAAACCTGGGATAGTATGTGTCGCAAGTTTCAGATTAATGATGGAACTATGGCTAAAACAAACAATTAACAAGCATGGTTAAATTAATAAGCAATATGGCACTGATGGTGAAAATGGGGTCAAATGGTATGTTCTCTCTCACACACACACACACGTGGGCTTGTGGGGGCAGAAATTCCTTGCATTCCTTCACTTTCACCTTCTTCACCTCCACCTTCCTGCTGCACACCATCCTGCCTCCCTGGTTCCCAGTTTACTGACACCCTTTGGGATGGGCCTATAACTGAAGGGCATATGTTGACAGATAGGGCTGGGGATTAATGGCTGAATACTATGGGGTTGCGTGAGGAGGAGGGACATGAGTGGCATGGGGGACTGATGACTGTCCACATGAGAAGATCATATGAGCTGCAAAGATGCGGCAGTAAAGTATGTTACCAAATAAAGCTGATGGAGTCATTCTGCTTACTGGATAGTGAAAAGAATATGAAGAATATGTTACAAGTTCAATTCTGTGAATCCCTGGAATACAATCAATGACATCTTTTATGTCCAATGCAAACGTTTTTAAAATTCTTGCTTTCTACAATATTTGTATTTGGTTAAAGACCATTGTAGACTGTGATTATTACAAATAAAGATTAGGAAAAGATAGTGGTAATAAAAAGTCGAACATTAATTGCAGTGATGAGGAACACCATTACTTTCTGACTCACTAATTAAAGCACACACTACGTCTTGCATTTGCAAGGAACACTGGAATTGGACCTTAATTTATGAGATGCAGAATCACCCAATATCAATGTGTGATACTAGCTTTTTAAAATTGTAATTAGTTATGTCTTTCCACTTTTGTTTGAAGCAAGTGTTTTTTTCCAGTGCTGAAAAGGTAAAGATCACATGTGTATAGAATTAGCCCAAACCAGAATTGCATTTGTTCTGTTTCTGTGTTTTGGTTATATTGTCAGCTTGTCAGAGATGATGATAGAGTGATAAGCAAGCCACTATATTTGAAAAATATAATTGTTCAAATCTTGCTTGAAACAATGGAAATGCTAAATTCTGCTACTAAGGCTTTATGAGCTGGCTGCTTCCTTCCTTTTTCACCAGACCCTGTTCCTCAACGTTATTGTTTTTTTTGTGTTCAGTCATTAATTTCAGTCCAGTATTTTGCCAGTTATTTAATCAGTTGATCAATTTTATGTAATTAATTCTGCAAACAACAGAACACGTTATTGTGTTGTGTTAAGTGTTGTGATCCTTTAAAAAGGGTCACAATTACTTTAGAGATAATTAGATGTTTGTATAATATTTGTTTCTCCTTGTGTGGTTGTTGCAGATGAAGTACTCTGGTGATATTGAAAACAGGGTGCATTGCCATGTGCTCTAAGCAGTGGGTGACTGTACTGTCAGCAGGGTGAAGGAGGGGTAAAGCTGTTCTGCTGTAGATTAAATTCTATTGTTAGGTGCACCTGTGTGTCCTTGTGTGTGTCAATAGCTAACTTTAGATGTTGTTTGTTTTATGTCCTTTCAATGCTTGTACCTGTTTAGCTCACTCTTTTCTTACCTGAGCAGATGTTGTAGATTTCAATTTAGGTGAATTGATAAGTTGAAATGCCAATAAGCCTCAATAAGACATTTTGACATGTCATAGTAGAAAAAAGCACATATGTAAGTAATCAGGTTTCAGGTTTCTGGTATTGTGTATGCTGGCTCACTGTCACACTGTCATGGCTTACTGGGACACTTGAATAGAACAGAGCCATCATTAATATTATTAGTAACACCTGTGCTTTTCCTACTATGACAAGTTGAACTGTCTGCTGTGACAAAGGACTATCCTGGCTGGTCTAAAGTAAGGGAAAACGTGTCAGTATGTGTTGAGGTTGTGGGGTTTATTTGTTATTTGCTGAACTTCCCTGGATTTGTATTCTGTCATTATGTTTTTGTTTCATGCTTTTGTGTATCTCCTTGTTGTCCATCATTGGTCCATGCATTGGATCCATCCAGACCTCCAACTGATGTATTCATCATCTGGCACACCTTTAACTTCACTCACTGCTGTGATTGGCCTGATTGTTCAGAATCTGCTGCCTAATCCCTGCAAGCCATATCTTTATTTAAAGATGCCAGACAGATGCAGATGAGCCACCAAAATGTGTTACAATACAACACCATGGCTATCTAGGGGATGGGGAGAGAAACACTTGAAGAAATTGGACTTTTGGCAAACTATTGCAGTGAATTTACAATATTTATACTGTAACAGTGAAAACAAAACAAAGCTCAACTAACAGAACACAATTCTATAAAGGACTATAAAACAATGTGAGAAAAAGAAAACTGCTTTGACTGGGCCAAAAAGGATATACAGAGGGTAAAACTCATCTATAAGTATGTTTAACAGAAATACAATACTACATGCAGTGTAAGAGGTACCCCAATCTTACCTGGTCCTTCTCCCAGTTGAGTGCTCACTAAAAGCACTCAACTGGGAGAGTGCCACAATTGTTGCATGGACAATTAGTTTAGGGTACCATTTGAAGTTTTTTAGTAGTGCTATGGAGTCATTTTTTAGTTGTGGGTCCCTGTTTTATTTTGCTCTCATGTACACGCACAAGGATGCACATACACTCTGCACAGGTGACACAATACACATTCCTGCCAATGGTTTTGCACTATTCCAATGATGTACATGTGGTGGTAACATGCTAAGAAACTCAATGCACTAACAAAGGCAGGGAAGATGACATGGATGTAAACAATGCAGGTTTCAAACTTTTAAGAAAAATGCAGTAAGTGCATGTTTGTTAGACCTCAAAGATACACCGGTATTTGGTGAGTAACACTGACTGTACACTGTCATTTTTTTACAAGAAACTGCACAGGGCACCTTTAATTCAACAACTGCAATTTAGTCTGACTCCCTGTTTGCTAAATAGGTTGAAGGTTCACCAAATGCATAATACATTAACTAGTCAGGTTCACGGTGTGGGTGACGCTGGGGTCCATTGCATGGACCAGTCATGAAATGTAGCCTGTGTTCGACTAAGAAAGCAGCAGTTGCTGTCAATAAATCCACATTTTTTGCATGGACTCTAGAGTTGTTGCTCATCTTCCATTTTCAAAGTTTTCGAATGGCAAATGACACCTACTGCCCTTTATGTGGGATGTCGGGACTGCAGTCAAATATGTGCAATAAAAATAAATGGTTCACAATTAAAGGGGAGCTATTATGCTCATTTCCAGCTCTATATTTTTATTCTGGGACTCCGCTAGAGTAGCTTTGCAGGATTCACAGTTCAGAAAACTTATTTAGCTTATACTTGCCCTTTCTGCAGCCTCTCAGTTCAGCCTCTTAACAGGCAGTCTTAGCTCCCCTCCCGATGAGCCCACTCTGTTCTGAATGGCCAGCTTTCCAGAAGCCTGCCAAGGGGCATCCATATCAGAGTAGTGTTAAGTTACTGCTGATGCAAACCCAACATTTCCTGCTTTACTGCTTCAAATGAAAAGCTTTTTAATGACTAAATAACAGGAGATTTTTATTGTGAAGAATTTACATGAAATGAAACATGCTCCTCACTGAATTAGCAGAACTTCGTTAGCAGCGCTAAAAACCAGTCGACACAACAGTATATGGATATATATGTGGAGCTCTTCAGCGGATCATTTAGAAGTAATGCAGGGAGGAACAGTACAAGCAGAAACAGCCACAGTGATGATGATGTTTGATGAAGAGGTTCTGCAGACAACCAGCACACCTCCAACAGGTAAACTACTTATTTTACTTTGCCCTGCTTTGTAAGTGAAAAACACTCACAGTGTGCCAGCTTGACTCGAGTCATGGTTCAGTGTGACTACCCCTAAAACAATGGAAAAATGCTATAATGTTGGTGGAGTGGAGCAGTGAACTTGTGCGCTGTGCATGAAGCAGATGACCATATAAAGAAATCTATCATGAGCCGTATTCGGCTCGGGCTGAAAGCAGAAAAAAACGTTGGAAACTGACGTTCAGAACAGTCTGAAGCCGGTGCTTTTTGCTCACAGGGATTACTTCTACATACGTTTACCTCATTATTTGACACTTTGGCCATGTTTAATATGAACATCCGACATTGGGTACGTTTACATGAACACTAATATTCCACAATTTTTCTGACTATGACAATATTCCAAATTTGATATAAACAGCATATTCCATTTGGATATTCCGAATTAGGCCTCCAAATGTAGCATTTTCCAATTAAGATGTGGGATATGCTGGTATTATTCTGGTTTTAGGAGCATTCTATGGACATGTATACAGTGCATTTGGAATATGCGTCTCAATTGGGGTTTTTACCGCAGTTTGTGACACACTGCCCTCTTGCATGTTTATCCCTGCACAGGCAAAATGACATATACAGGAGCAGGAAGGCAGACAGAGGAGAGGAATGAGAGGAGAGTGGAGAGCTGTTCAGGGCGGGCTGGAAAAGCAGAGTACGCCTTCTCCATAATGGGGACAGAGGTGATTGGTTATTATCCTGACTGACGGTGACAACTCGGTGTTGATGAACCAAAAACACTCAGCAGTGTAGTAAATATCCGTCATATCAATATCACTTATAAATATCAGGCAGCAGCTCACTAATGTTTTTCACCTTGCTGGTTTACTTCACTACCTGTGGAGATCTTGTGATTCCCACTCCCACTGGAGCAGAGGGAAACCCTGAAAACCCTCTGCATGTAAACAGCAATATTAGTTTTTCAGAATAAGGGCAAAAACCGGAATATTTTGTGAAACATAGTCACTGTAACATTATATATATGACTGAAAATAAGGAAAAGCATAATAGGTCCTCTTTAAACAAATCGTTTTTATTTTCAATGTCAAGAGAGTGTTTTTCTGATTTCTTCTTTTTTAATGTAGAAGTGCACCCCTCCCCCCAGAGTTTCCTGTGGATCAGTAATGTCACATATCTTTTGATCCTTGGATATCTGATCCTACGTTAATGACAATGATGAATCCAGTATACCTGACTTATCTGATGAAAGGTTCATGTTTGTTCATGAAGTTTTCTTTCCATCTATGTGACTGGCAGGATGTATAATTTTAAATTAATCAATATGCTGGATGATGCTTTAGCATCTGATTTCATACAACTTATGAATTACTGTGCTTTGTGATATTTTTCCCTCTGACACTTCAAGAAACAGGTTATTGATGGTGTGGTTCAGCATATGTCATGATTTATGCTCTTCATCTTTAAAGTAAGAGTCAATACAGTCACTGTAGCTTTTCTCTATAGTGGTATGAGTGAAATAATAAGGCAGTCACTGTGCAGGGGTGGACAGAATAACATAAACACCTTTTAACATTGTGTATCTGCCAATAAAAGATTTGATGACATGTTCATTAGCGTCTGAGTTAGCAAATCCTTGTATTTTGCCAATCTGGATGTCATGCCCGGTGCATGCAAATAATTTTTCACGTGCAAACACAATTTTCACTTGCATATGCTGTGAAATGCTCACAATATAGGGCCCAACTTTTGTAAAGGAGAGCAGCACTTGCAACACTAGTAGGCTGAGGTGGACAACCACTAGAATACTCAAGTACAGTAAAGAAAGGATCAGCATTTGATCAGCTTTATTTTAGCCCATATCGATCCTTTGGAATATGCCCGGATTGGCCCTGATACCGATCCTTACTCAGGACATCAGTTTTGCCCGTTCACTTTGTTGCATAAAACACTGGTAGGAATTACCCTAAAGACACATATATATACACATATATGTTTTTTTAATATGACGAAGCATCTTGTTTCCAGTCACATCACTTAGAAACTGAACCATTTAAAGCTGGAGTGCAGGACTTTTGACTCCCCCTTCCGGCAGTGAGAATAATTACAAAAACACTGTTGACACTGTTGCTTACGTCATAGGCTCTGCCATAGCCTACTCCGTCCTACTGTTGCAGCTGTAAAACATAAATTGTTTTGAGTGTCACACAACCCCCACAAAATGACTCGTTTCACTATCAGAATTCGATCCATTTAGTCTGATAACATTTGGAAAGTCTAGAAGAGCCACACAATTAAATTATTTTATCCCCATTCAAGTTAGAGAGTTCACCGGAAGTTAGCCATTTCAGCTGGTGGAAGTCTGCATTCATGCATTTATCTGGCCAGTGTGGGAATGTCAAACCCAATACCAGATTAAAAACTCTAGTAAACTGTGAAATACAGAGAGATTTATCTGGCCGTGCATTGTGTGACCTCATTTGGCAAGGGCTTAAATGTAGTGGATGTTCATTTATATGTAAAAGTTCCGCACTGCAGGTTTAACCAACCCATTGTTATATGAACAGTCATGATTCAGCCTTACCACATAATGTTGGTTATCACAGACACACATCCACCTGTGTTGTAATTAAAACTGTAGCTCTCCTGGAGACAATATACCAATACACACAATAAGATTCATGCCCCTGTCTGTATCCCAACCTATATATACTGTATACACACACAGATGAATCTAGATCTATACTACTGTGTCAACGAGGCAGTTTGTTCACAGCTGTTGTAATGGCTAGAAAAAATCCATGTGAGTCATTCATGTATTTGTATTAGTTGACTGACAGCTGTTAGCTAGCCAGCCAAACTGCTATGAGTATGGATCATTCTTTGTTGGCAGTTACTAAAAAAGCTTGAGCTGCATTACCACCCCCCTGAATGGAGTAGAGCTGACCCAGATTTGTATCTAGCGCAGAATAAGTAGAAAGGATTCAATCTGATTTTTGATGTGTAAATCACAAAAGTTTGTGATGGACAGTTTTGGTGATGTCATCCTTCATCATCAGCACTGAGTTGTCCACACCATGGACAACTCAGGGGAAACCCTGACTGACATCAGGTCATCAGCACTTTACAGAATCTGATGTGATTATTTATTTTCTCTGGTATCACAAAACAACAAATAACTGATTAAGATTAAGACTGTAATTGGACCTCATATGACATACTGGTAGAAACAATACAAGAAACAAGCGTCTGAGTGTTCGTTGTGTTTCACTCAGCTTTGATTGGGGAACTGACAAAATACAAACTCAAACACACAATAGGAGTTTGTTTAAACACCTATTTCTCTCTCTCTTTTTTTCTGATGTATCAAGAAAAAAATCCCTGCAGTCACTAGCTGACATGCATGCATGTTACCTTGGTTACCAAATGATCTTGCAAAGTTATGAGATTACTTATATAGATGGTATCCTAGACAGTTCATGATCTGCAGATGGATTTAATAGTGGTTTGGCATTTTTTGGAATTCATGCTAAAATCCCATATCTACTATCACACAGTCAGGCTGGTCAGATTGGCTTCTACACCACAAATGAACCACATCAGAGTACGCTTGTTGTTTAGTCTGCACCAGACTTTGAGTGATTCTTGGATGCCCTAAGCTGGTGTGATCTTTCACAGCAGTTTAGGATGTTTTCCAACCTATAGTTGGTTTAGCTATAATTCAAGCAAACCAAAATGCATCACTAAAAGCCACGTAAGAATGTTCACTCCTATCATTGGTCAGATGAGTCCTGGGCAGGAGCAAGCACATAAACACAGGAAGAAGGTCCTGAAGAAGGTTCTATTGCCTTGGTCAGATGGAGGTTGGATCATGTTTCCACCGCAAACAAACTGCTCCAGAATTCGTTTGGAACTAGACTGAGACCACTCTAAAGGGTCTCTTGTTTTAGTCTATACCTGAGTAAGATTGCTGTGTTCGGATCTGCCCAAGTTATTTGTACCAAGGAGGAAAACCAACCACAGTCCCATTCAACTGGACTAAACAATGCAGGTTTTGAAAATGTCCTTAAAAGGTGTGAACCACGGACGGACTAAAACCTAAAATCAACAATGGGTCAGTGTTTGCTCTGGTCTGGACCGAGGAACCCAAACTGCAGATGTGAAGATATATTAGTTTGGACACTTGAAGAAGGGAACGCTCAGCTGAGTGAAAAGTGTTTGATCACCTTCTTCCAGTGATTTGATTTAGAGTCAAAAACCGATTACATTCCAGCATTTACCAACACACTAGCTTTCATTTGTTCATATCAATTCCCATATCTGAGGAAGAATAAGAAGTCTTTTTCACTGCCAAATTTAAAGCTTTGCTTCATATACTGAAAGTAGAGCAGCAGTTTTGCCCTTGAAGCATGAATGCAAATTGAGAGGCAGAAATCATCAGTGCTGTCTTGGCGGCTTCGTATAAGCCTGCCCTCTCTCTCTCTCTCTCTGCCTCTCTCTTTCTCTGTGAGTCCTATGTCTCGAGGACAGATGGTGAGTGTCAGCAGCATGCCAGTCCTCATATCTCACTGTGGGCCTCTGCCATGGAGAGAGATGTCTTTGCAGTGTGTCTGGGTGTGTCTTTTTAATCCAATGAAGGAAGGGAAGAGAGAAATTGCACAGAGAGAGCAGAAGGGAAACAGGGAGAGATGTTTAATGCAATAAAAGGTGAAGGAAGAGAAATGCATGGAGAGGGAAGTAAAGCAGACGAGGAGAAAGAGGAAAAGAGGATGAGAGGGAATAAGATAGGAGGAGGGAGAGCCATGCAGGGAAGGATGAGAGAAGAATAGAGAATAGTGAGATATGTACGGCAGTGAAGGAAGAGATAAAGAAAAGAAATTGCATGGAGAGAGTGAAGGGAGGAAAGAGAATAAGAGCGCGAGGAATAGATGAGAGTCGGAGGGAGGGAGGGAGGAGAGCTATGGAGGGATTTTCTTAGTCTTTCAAGCCGGCCTTATCTGGCATATTCAGTGAAGCTGATTGGTCCGGTTGCCATAGTGATGTAGTGGGCTTGGGAGAGGGAGAGAAAGAGGGAGACTTTTGAGTTTTGATATTCTTCAATAAAACATGTCTCTTAAAAGAAACACCCGACGAATAACTCCACACACACACAAGCGCACACAAACAGCACAGGCATCCATACAACTGCAACTACATATAGCATATCTCTGATATCTATGTAGAAATATAAATTGTCTACAAATGTTCCAGTTCCTGCTTTTATCATGCAGTTTTTTAGGATTGACTGCAATTATCACCAGGCTTTACTACAAATGAGTATTATGCCATTGTAATGAAGGAAGACCTTGCCTTATTTAAAAGGGAGAACACAGCATGTCATGGTTCATAACCATCAGTCAGCTGTTTTTACACTCCCCCACTATCCTGAGGAATTAAGTTCATGTTGTAGGATTTTGGAGCAGACAAGTTTTTTACAATGCCAACAGTCAGTGCCAATAAAGAAAGTAGTGTCCTTTCTTTGTAGTGAGACAGAAAATACTACATGGTGTGGAGGTCATGGTAGTAGATGACCATGTAGGGCGTCCAAGCTCAGAGCTTGTATCTGGTCACAGATCAATTTCTTTTTCTTCTGTAACCATGAGCACAGTCTTGTGTGTTTGGTCCAAGATTGTGGTAGGGACAAAGTCATTTAAGAGTCATGTGGAGTTCAACATAAACTGTAAAAACAGATCTATAATGTCTTCTGTGGCTCTAGAAGAGCTTTGACATAACCCATGTATTGCAGCCTTGGCATCCAAGAATCCAAGTCTGGTGCAGTCTAAACAACAAGCGTACTCTGATGTGGTTCATCACATGACTGTGTGATAGTAGATATGAGATTTTAGCATGAATTCCAAAAAATGCCAAGCTACTATTAAATCTATCTGCGAATCATGAACTGTCCAGAATGCAAAAGGTTATCTAAGGTAACCAAAAGGTATCTAATCATTTGGTAACCAAGGTAACATGCATGGGGGGGGGGGCTAATGGCTTTGTCTTCTGTGACATTTATTAACTAGCTAACTAGCTAGCAATTTTTTACTAGATGCTAGCTAGCTAACTTTAAATAATCACTATAATGTTTGCTGAAAAACATGCTATATCTGTAGCCTTTTTGAATTTTGCAATTCAAAAAGGGGGGGGGGGCTAATGGCTTTGTCTTCTGTGACATTTATTAACTAGCTAACTAGCTAGCAATTTTTTACTAGATGCTAGCTAGCTAACTTTAAATAATTACTATAATGTTTGCTGAAAAACATGCTATATCTGTAGCCTTTTTGAATTTTGCAATTTAATGTGTGGCAGTCTCCTGGCTTTATTGTTCACCTGGCTTTACTGTCCACTCCATTTTTATCTTAACATTTTTAGGTAACATATGCAGGAATCTCTCGTGGTGCAACGTTATGAAGGTAAGTTAAGGGGGCATGGCGTTTTTACCGACTGTAAAGTGTAATGTTAACAGTTGACAGTTGTTTTACTCCTTATCTATTTCAGTCAACATTATCTACTAACGTTAAGAGAAAGATATTGTGGTTAACATTTACGTTAGCTGATCTCCATCTCTGTTGCAGTTTTGTCCCTCATACAGCCTAAGTAAAGACAGCCAACAATTTCAAAATAGTCCTCATGAATTTAAAAACCTGGCACATGGGTATTCATTTTACCATGATAAAATAGAAAAATAAAAAGCTGAAATGACTCTGGTTTGTTGTCTCATGTCCTTTTGAAAGCAAGCCCTCCAGTGAACAGCAGTCAGCATGGAACAAATATGTTACTTTTTAAATTTTAAATAGAACTTAGTCAATTACAATACATTACAACACTTCCTGTGATTATAATAGGCTACGCAATCAACACAGAAATACAAATACAAATAAAAAATACTGCTTCAGAAATATCAATTGTTATATATAGCATGAATGTTAATGCAACACTATGTATTATACTCAAATTATTTAGTTGCTAAAGGTGAGAGAGCTTTGAGAGCTTTGAAGGTCCTGCCAACTCTGCTTCCCCCATCCATCTACAAGAGAGGAGGAAAAGTCTTCAGACCCACCACTGGGGAGTCTCGAGGGTCATTTATTGACATGCCACCTGTAAATTTTGCTTTAGTTTTTCTACTTCAATAAGGGTGGACGTCTGTACTGCTCAATAAGCTTGATAACTATGAAGGTAATTTAGGGCCAGAATGTTTGAAAGCAAAAAATAACAAACCGTGAATGTAAAATGAAACCCATAAATGAGAAAAAAAAACAAACCTGTAAAGGGGACAAAAAATGTAAATGAGAAGAGACAACCGTAACAAAAGATGAAGAAAAAACAAAAATATTGGGCTGCAAGCGACAATTTGCAGGTTCAAACTTTTTCTGCTCAACAGAAGGAAGTAGCTCAATCGTTGAAAATTAAAGCCACAAGCAAAAATAATTGGGTTTCAGGCTTCGTAAAGGTGTGCAAAGTCACTTTGGCTAGTTTAATTCTGTTTAAGGAAGGAGTGAGACCTATCACACACTTGTTTCATCATCACAAAGCCTGCAGCATTTCAATAATTGTGCACTCAAAGATTTAAACAAAACTTGGTGTGTATGTTCAGGACATAGTGCAGGATGTCTCCAGTGACTTAAATCAGGATTGTTCAAAAGCATCTTAAGTTATGAGCAAATATGTAATAGGCCACACCCACTAGCACTGATCACTATGGCACTTCAGATTTTGGTTAATACATAGCCCCAGATCATGCACACCAATTTTGGTGAAATTCTGTCCATTGGGCTTTCAGATACACATTTGTGGCATTTTTGGCACCCCCTACGGGTCAGGCTCAAAATGCTTTGTGAGACCTCTTCCTATCCCAAGTCCCAATCATGGACTGAATTAATGTACCAAGGTTTATGATGATTTGACAAATGGTTAATGACTTATGGCCAATATTAGCTAAGCCCCTTTACAAAGATATTTTGGTTGATGTCGGCCATGTTTTTCGACCGATCATTTATAATAGAAATGTGTATATCAGTCCCACAATGCAGTATACCAAATTTGCTGTTGATAAAGTCAAAATCCAAAAAGTTCTATTCATATTACTGTTTTTCAGTTTATGCAAATTAGCAAAAAATCCATCATGGCGGACTTTTATGGTCCAAGAGGCTTTTTTGTAGAGCACATTGAGCTGAACTTGTGTGTTGAATTTCAAGTCAGTGGGACTTATGGGGTGAGGAGCGTGGCCTTTTGAAAATTGAATTTTTGGGCCTTAATTACAATGCCACAATCTGGCCAATTGGGCTCATATTTCTTGGGAAGCACAAGCACATAATTTACAGTTATTGGGCCAAGTTTCATGGTTTTTGCTCATTCCAGCTCACAGCAATTTGGGCCGTGGCAGAAGACAAATAATAATAATAATATAAACCGGCACAAACTTTTTAAAAAAAAACATAGCCGAAGAATAAAATCTAAAGGAGAAACAAGACAATTGAAATCAGTTGTCCTGTCCTCAATACACTCAGTTGAGCTTGAGGATAAACTGAGCACCTCTAGGGGGGAAAATCGGTCTATGATTTGATGGGATTCTGGGTCTCAAAAAGCAGCATGTTGATTAGGTGTGGATGATATGACGATATATAACATGAGATGATATTAATCTGTCATACAGTTTAAAGAATGTTAGCTATCCCTCTAGTGTAGACAATATTGAAAATGAATGGACTGCTGAAGTACTTTAGGTAATACTTTATTTTACAGACCCCTTAATTTTATACTCATTTTCTGCAAATTTCAGAATAATTTGGAAGTATTTAATGGTAATTTTTTAGAACATTTTACAGAAAGGATGTTGCAATTTGGTACAAATTATAAGAAAAACAAACAAGTGTTATGTTGGTTTAGTAAATGCCCACTTACTCACTCACAGTTTTTAAGAAAGAATCTAATGTAGTTTGACACACAAAACTACACACTGAAAAAGCATTTTCTGTCAGTTAAAGAATTGTTAAGAGTCAAATTTCTTAAGAATTTTTGCAAATTAACAACTACGTATGAACCCAAATATAATGAGGGGCACGTACCGACTAAACCAACCTATCACTTTTTTCGCCATTTTTTCGTATAATTTGTACCAAACGTCACCACCCTTTCTATAAATTGTCCTAAAAATGTACCGTTAAAGACCTGCACTTTCTCAGAGAATTTCCAGGAACTTTGTATGAAATTAAAGGACCTGTAAAATAAAGCGTTACCATACTTGAATATGTCAAATATTTCATTTGGTGAATTTGCCAAAAAAATTAACCCTATCCATAAAAAATGTCTTAAGTGGTTATCCAGAAAAGGATACCGTCACCTTTCAGCTGCTTTTGAGCTAATACTGTATATATGTATGGACATCACAAGATTACAGAAATCATTGAGCACCATTAACTCTGATACATAATGACATTTGCTTATTCCCACCTAAGATGGCATTTGTGTTTTGTCTTCAGATCCATGTATACCCTGTGGTGTTTTTATCACCTGCTAGAGTGACAGAGAGGGGAATAATATGTAACAAGAGAACTAGTTTGGAATCAAGCAGGGAAGCATTTACCTGTGACATGTCCACTCTTTTTATTCTATATTTCAGGGCTTTATGGTGGAGTGCAGACAGAACACACATTATTGCATTTGATCTTTTTTGGTATGCCAACTTATGAAGACATTTCTAGTATTTATTCTCAGTTTTTTAATGAACAAATTGAAAATGTGCATAAAAACAGGTGGTTGGAAACATATACTATACTTACTGGCAAGTGAAAAGGAGCAGCTGATGACTCCTTAAGTATCAGGAGACAGCCTGCACCCTCCACAGGGCAACTGAGGGAGTCAGGGACTGCAGCACAGAGGGAACTGAATATTCTAATTGGGAGAGAAAAGTGTGAAATGAAAAGAAATCTGGAAACAGATCTGGATTTTATTTCTGCACAAGTAGCTCAAAATATATTACAAGTTATGTGCAACTTCCAAAACTATTCACATCAGTATTGGTCTTTAAAATTGGTATCAGTACAAACAATTTGATTTCAAACAGAAAAGAGTATGGTGGTGGAGCTGTGTGTAATAGTGAGAATAATACAGTATATAATAGCATCAGTGTGTGGTTTTATATGCACCTGAAGTAAGTTGTTCCAGAAGCTCTCCTGGCTTCCACGCTGTTCGGTGTGAAGCAGCACTCAGACATTTTAGTCAATAGCGTCTTGACTTTCCTGACACAGTACAGTGCTGCATTGTTCACTGTGGAAAATTGCAAAGGCTATTACAATGGAGTTTCTTTAAGGAGAAAAAAGCAAGTGACACGGATGTATTTTTTGAAAAGTGTAGTGTTGTCAAGCCTTTTTTTCTCTCTCCTTTACCTTATTTCTGTTTCTGCCTCAGCTTCTTCCTCGTCCACTGTGATAAGAGCAACCCAGCATTTCAGCACAATTTCCTCTCCCTAGAACTCACAATCAAATACTTCCATATACACAATCATTGCTATATAAGGAGCAAATGCACACACACACAGAAAATATATATATATATATATATATATATATATATATATATATATATATATACACATACACACACATGCACACATGGAATGACAGTGCACACACAAGTTCACCATACATTCACACACACGAATCCACACTTGCAAATGCACAAACACCCATGTGAATGTTGAGGAAAACAAGTCAGATAAATCCATGCACACACACACACACACACACACACACACACCTGCTCAGGGGAGATAAGTGCTGAAGCTGTGAACAGAGCCAGAGTCTTCTGAGCCTGTAAAGTGGAAAGCTGTAGTGCTGCTTTCCCTCACAGCCTGACTGCTCACAGCTACACTGCTGCGAGCTCCATCCACCCATCAGCTCATCCATTCATATAACCTCACTTTTGCCCCATATTTCCCCTGCAAATTGCAAAAACAGCAGAATAATAAAAACAAAGTCTCCAGAGTGAAAAACAAATCTTTTACATTGGCTTAAAAATGGCAGTAAAACTTTTTGTCAAATAAAGAATGTGTGCTAAAGTTATAAGGTGCTCAAGTGAAGAATACAGTAAATAATGACGTAATGACGCCCAAATAATGACGTCTCAACATTTAAGTGGACTTTATGAAATACTGTCTTTAAATATCAGTCTGCCACAACCCTAAAGGATCATTCTGGTTTATTTTAAGCATCTGCTGTGTGTTAAAATGCCTAAAAATGACTTGTTTATTGTCATGGAAATTTAGATAGATATGGATTTCACAAAGAGAGAATTGTTTATTCCAGAATCACACAGCGTATGCATATGGACTCAAAGCCTGTCTTAGACAAAGAGCAAAGTATTCAGTAAAAACATCTTTATAGTGAAAGCCATAATGGAAAATCACCAATATTCAACAGTTGCCCTATTGTTCATTCATAACCTTTATCAATGTTTCTTCCCTGGGGGTTTTCTTCCTCTGCACCTGTCTGCTGGGAGGATGTATGTGACCACTTTCTCACATTTCCTTAACTGGTCTTCTTCTTTCTTGCTGCTCTGTAATGCATTGCTCTAGCCTTGGCATAAGAAAACAACCAGCAGATGATTGTAAATTCCCTCACAATTCCCCCCTTTTAGGATCCCATGCTAACTTAAACCTTCAATTATCTGTCTTATGGCCTACAGGCTCTGTCCGACCAAACAATCAGGTTTAAAGGATCCTCAAAAGAGGTGAAGACTCCTGACAGAGGTCGCAGGTCATACGTGTGCAGCAGCCAAACCTCCCCTCTCACAATTGACAAAGAGAAGTGTAAAAGACCACTGCGTCTAGCTACTCTAACTATCAGTGCCATGAGAGAAAAACCTCAAAGGAGGGATGAGGGAAAAATCTCTTGAGGCACTTGACATTTACCTAAAATACACACAAATCAAAGTGATCAGTATGGGTAATACAAGCACAACCATGATTACAATGAAGATAAAATTGATCAACAACAACTGCATAACTATAATCAGTAACAAAATAGCATTGTAGATCTGAAATCACATTCATAAACTTGAAACAGTCTAGATCAATTTAGTTCAGGTCTTCTGGTTATAGTGAGCTCAGATATTAGCATGAAGAAACTCTACCTGCTGAATAAACCACTTAATACTGACATTTTAAGGAATATAATCCATGTTAAAAATATGAGGCAAAAAACAGACTTGAAAACATAGTAAAAATGTGTAGACCTCTAAACTTAATGCATACTTCAAAATCAAAACATTCAATCATTGTTACATTGTCTTCATCATGATCTGTTCTTCAAAGTAATATTGCAAACCATTGATTTTTGTGCTAACATATGAACAAGCAAAAAATAATCAATACATTTTACTCCACAAACTGGAGGAATCCAGTCTGGGGTTAAATCACATTGTAAAGTCTTCAGCCCATGTACTTTGCACACATTAGAGGGCCACCACTATGGAGAGGTTACGAGCACATACAATGCATGGTGGTATGGATTCCATCTTTTGATTATCCTGTGATTAGGGATAATGTATCTTGGTGTGATGTTTCTTTCATCCAACAGTGGTGCTTTCATCCTAGCACTCTAGTTTGTGTGGGGAAGTTTAGGATGTGTCTGTTTTGAGAATATGGGAGCTCTTATACTGTGGTGATTGTCTTACATGTTTTTCCCAGGGGAATGGGGAAAAAAAGGACTTCCCAGAAAAGTCCCTCGAGCTGTCCCAGCGATTGGCACCGACCAAACCCTCGTTTACATTGTGTGGATCTCCTTGGAACCTTGTGGTGAGCATACATTCTGCTTTCCCTTCCACCATCAGAGCGGTTCAGAGCGAACCAACATCTGTTTACCTCTGTCAGCATTCCCCCCTTTGACACATGACATCCCTTGTGGATGGTGCCCTAGCCCACAGGGGATGCATCTGTGAAGACCAGCTGGTGATAGACCACCGGTCCCGCAGCACTCCCCCTGCAGACACAGACCCAAGCTCAGCAGGCACGTCTGGACAGGTTGCATGTGCAGGAGGGCTACAGGGACCGCTTGCACCATGGTAGCTATCAGGACTATGAGACGAAGACAGAGTAACCAGTTGACCCGAGAATGCAGCTGGAAGCGGCTGAGGCAGGCTGCAAAGGCCTGCTGCCTCTCCAGAGTCAGCATGATGATCGCCCTCCTGGAGTCCAGACCCATGCACCTGGAAGGAGCTGGCTCTTCCCACAGTCCCAGGGCTAGGATGTGCTCCAGGAGCAGGGCCATGTGACAGTGGCACTGCTCCTCTGAGGCAGCACAGATCAGCCAATCATTGAGATAAATGAGGATCCTGAGCCCTCACTGCCTCATGGGTGCAAGGACTGTGTCCATGCAGCAGGTGAGTTTCCGGGGAGCCAGAGATATGCCGAAAGGCAGGACCCAAAACTTGAATATTCTGCCCTCAAAGCCGAACCTCAGGAAGTGCCAGTGCCCCTGCCGGATGGGTATCTGGAAGTATACATCCTTGAGGTCCAATGGTTCCCAGTTCCCTGCGGCGATGGCCTGCCACACCCTGGGAGCTGTCAACATCCTGCAACACAGGGGGTGAAGATACTTGTTAGCCCCATGAGGTCCAGAGAATAGGACAAAGTCCCCCATCCCGCTGGGGACCAAGAAACATTCTTCTCCAAAAGGGGGGACAGGTCTGCTCGCAGTACCTCTGCATGATGAGGGTAAACTAGTAAACTAGTGGTAGCCATGGATCATGATGAACATGACCCACAGGTCCGCCCCCAAAGCCAACCAAGCCAGGGTCCCCTGGTCCCCTGGTCCCCACGCCAGGACTTCTGGTGTTGGCTGAGGTACAGCCAGTCTGGACTGTCTGGAGCTGCATCCGATCCAAACATAGCTGAAGGGTCCACTGGCAATTTCAGCAAACAGTCCTGATCTCCCTCCTGGAGCTGGGACTGGGACAGCCACAGGTGGCATCTAATGACCCAAAAGGATGCCAGGGCCCTACCAGCAGCCTCTGCCTGCTCTTTCATTATTGAAGAGAGGAACATGAAAGCCATTTTAAGCTTGAGGTAGAGGGACATAACGGCCCTAGTATTCACCAGATGGGTCTACGTAGCCATAGCCCTGTGCAGCTTAGCAAGCAGGCTATCCATAACCCTGCAATTCCTGCTAGGGCAGGTGGCCTTGCCAAGAATGGAGCTTGCAACCTGCTCCCTGTCATGTATGTTTGAAAACCTCTGACATGATGCAGACCACTTGTGCATAGCCACCGGAGAATTGAACTGTTTACACACCAGGTCTTTCAAGTTAGGCAGGTGGGGTACCTGCATCGGTGTGGGGTGAACCTCCACATCCTCCTCAAACTGAGACATGTGAGTCATAAGGTCTTCGGGGTGGTAACATCCAGAGCCCTGGATGCCCTGCCAATAACCTTGTCAAAATGGCAGGCCAATGTGGTGCTGCCATCTTTCTACAGGATAAGCTTTGTTCATTGTCCTCAGAGGAGAAGACAGTCTCTACGTCCACATCCTCTGAGTCTACTCCCTACTCCAGAACCAGAAAAGGGGGTACGAAGGGGGTCAGTGCAAGGCTGGCCTCCTATTGCAGGCCACCTCGAACACTCCCCCTTTCCCTTTGTGGCTTCAGCCATTCTCCCAATTTCACTCCGAAGAAGCGACACGGGCCTCTCTGGTACGTGCAGACAATATAAAACAGTCCATGCATGATTGAGGGTTCTCCCTGGACAATATGGCATGCTGATGCCCCAAACACAGCACACATTCATCATGACCATCTTCCAAAGGCATGGAAACCCCACAACCCACACAGGAGTGTTTCCAGTGGATAGCCATCTTGACATCCACCACTCTTTGTCAGGGGACTGGGACTGGCAGAAACCCGGAAGTCCCCATCACCACCTGTGTTCACCACCAGCCCTGTGGTTCACTGGCTTCACTGCTAACACAGCTAGCTTGGCTTATAACCCACTTTTTGGAGCTATGTAGCGTATTTGGTGATATTACACATTCTTCTTTTGAAGGGGAAAGAGAGGGGAGACGTCGGCTGTTAGCTGACCCGGTCTACGCTGCAGGGGCACACTGGCATCTAACTACCTCGGGTTTATCTTCCAGGGGCAGAGAGATTCCAGTTCGACTGGGGAGTCAAGTCTTCCCACCCACTGTCAGCTGACTCAGGTGTCTAAACCCAGCATGGGACCCACCGAGCATGTTAGCTCACGAAACCGCAAGCAGTACACTGGTATGGGGAATCACAGCTGCAGTGACCGGGAGACCGAGCCCAGCACAGAATCCATTGAGTGTGTTAACTCATGAACCGCAAGCAATATGCTGGAACAGGGAACTGTTTGACTGGAGAAGAAAAAGGTGAACAGCAGCAAGGGAAACAACAATCCAGGGAAGGCTGCCCGTGGACAGCCACCCAGTGGATTCACGCTGCGACTCACACACTGCCATTCACTTCTCACAGACTTTGCTTTCAAAATCTCAACACAGACTGTCACACACTACACCTTGACTCAGGTGGAGATCAAACAATCAGTGATTACACACCAGCACAGGTGCTTTATAGGTAACCGTGGGGTGTGACCGGGCAGTCAAATCACACCTTTTAATTACTGATTCTGTTGCCCCTGAGTCAACTAAAAAGTCAATCCTTTTTTTTGGCCTGAAACCTGTAATGTTAATGTGGGCATAGCTTGTAAGCTTCATTAAAAACATTTAAAAACTTGGGCTTTCTATGTTTTTATTATCATCAGCTTCTTCTTTTTGTTGTAATTTTTAATGGCTTCTTGCACTAATTGATGTGTATCTGTGTTTGTGTGAGTGTGTTCTTACTGTCTCCCTGGTTATCTGGGTCTCAACTTGTCAACAACCCCTTGAACCGTCAGTCTCCTTCAGCCTGCTTTTGGCGGCACTTTCAGGCAAAATGTCCAACCTTTTCACAAATGAAGCATTCATGACCAGTCTAGACCAGTTAGCTTCTTTTGGCTCCTCCTCTGCCTTGTCCACCACATCAGTAGCCTCGTCTTTGTCTTCTTCCTCTGCCATGACCCTTGGCTTGAGTTTCAAACACCATCAACTGTGCCATTTAAAGAATGGCAACTGTCTTTGCTCTTTTTGGTATTTTCTTCTTGTTCCTTCGGAGCCTTCTTTCAGCATGTGCATCATATCTTTCATATGCTGTCAGTCTTCCTGTATCACAGTCAACACAATGTATCTTTATCTCAGATTGGATTTATGGAAGCAGCAGCACCAAATAATCTGCTACAGTATCATCTGGCTCCAGTGCACACTCAAGCATGGGAAAGATGAGTGCTGGATTCAGATCTCCACCTGTCTCGCTTCTGGTGTGGTGAGCAGGTCCTGTCTGTCCTGCTGGAGGGCTCAACCAATGTCCAGCTGCCGTCATGAGCCTGCCTATTATGCTCCAGTCCGTTCCGGTGTCAGCCACAGGAGGTTCAGATGGTTTGTGGCACTGGGGGTGCAGAGGGCATTTGTTTCACTGGTGTTGCAGCCTCAGGGTGTGTCCCAATTGGATTGAAGGTACTCCAGTTCAGCATGGATGTTGGGTCTCGATATTTTCTCTCATATGGCTGAGGCTGAGGAGTCTGGGAAGGACCTGGAGGTGCCCCCTGGCCACCTTCTGGTTCCTTCTGCTGCCATTGCTGCCACTGCTCCTCTGTTGTCTGCCTGTGGGGATTGACCTGCTGTGGCTGTGGTCAGAATAGGTCCCCTTGGCGTTGGGGCTGTTATCCAGGCCTGTAGATGTTTGTACTGCACATATTTTTAGTGGACTCTGTCTGATATGCATCTGTTTACTCTGGGGAAACATGAAACAACTTTTGGAAGTAATTAAAAGAGAAATGAAAGCTTTAAAAGAAATGATTTGACATTAAAGGGGACCTAATATGCTCACTTCCAGCTCTATATTTTTATTCTGGGACTCCACTATAGTAGCTTTGCATGATTCACAGTTCAAAAAACTCTGTATTTATCTTATACTGGCCCTTTGTGCAGCCCCTCAGTTCAGCATCTGTCTCTTAACAGGCAGTCTTAGCTCCTGTCTCTTTAAGGCCCCCCTCCTGATGAGTCCACTCTGTTCTATTTGGCCAGCTTTCCGGAAGCTTGCTGAGGGGCAGCCGTATCAGAGTCATGTTAAGTTACCGACAATGTAAACCCAACATTTCCCACTTTATTGCTATATTCAAAGCTTTTAAGTGACTAAATAAAGGGAGACTTTTATTGTGAAGAATTTACATGAAATGAAACGTGTTCCTCACCGAATTAGCAGAGCTTCATCAGCAGAGCTACAAACCAGTTGACACAGCAACATATTATGATATTTGGAGCTATTTGCCACAGTGATGATGATGTTTGATGAAGAGCTGCAGATGACCAGCACACCTCCAACAGGTAAACTACTTATTTTACTTTGCCGTGCTGTGTAATGGAAAAAAGTGTGCCGGCTCAACTCAAGTCATGGTTCGGCATGACTACCCCCAAAACAATGGGAAGATGCCATAATGTTAGCAGAACAGAGCAGTGAACTTGTACATTGTGTGTGGAGCAGATGACCATATAAAGAAATCCGTCACAAGCTGATCTGAGCTTGGGCTGAAAGTAGAAAAAACATTGGAGACCAAGCTTTTCAGAGCAGTCTGAAGCCTGTGCTTTTGGCTAACAGCCATCTCATGTTATTCACCTATAAAGCTCTGCTGTTGAAGCTTCCAAACTACCTCACATCTCTTCTCTCATAGTAACTACTTAACCTTAGATATCCCTCATGTTTGCACTAATGTTGACAGAACTGGTTTCAGGTACTATGCACCTTTTAAATGGAATGACCTGCAAACTACCCTCAAACTTGAGTCTTACAGTCCCCTTGGAGATTTTAAAGCTTTATTATCTGATGTTTTTTTATGATTCTTGAGGGTAAACAATTCCTTGTTTATTGTGTAGTTGTGTTCTTATATTATGAATGTTTCTTGTTCTCAGATCTCTCTTGGAAAAGAGATCTTAATCTCAATGAGACTGCCTGATTAAATAAAGAGTAAATAGAAAATAAAGAAAATGTATTTGGTAATCGTGATCGAGAACATGATCAAGATAATAGATTATAAAGACTGTTGGAAACCACACATAAATCATGTTAAATCAAAAAAATGTCTAAATCCATTGCATTATTTATGTAAAACTAAACCTGGACATTTGCTCTTTTGCACACCCAGCTCTTAAATAGCGTTTGTATATTTCAGTCCTGTAGAATTTATTTTATTTTTATCATTATTCCTATCCCTACCCTTATTTTAATTTTTTATTCTCGTTGTGTTATTCTAGCCTGTGTATTGCCATTGCTGCTGTGCATGTGCATCCTCTCATCCTTCCCACAGCTCCACCCCCAGGCTGGGGTGGGTGTCCGGTCTACTCTTGCACCAACCAATTCCAACTTCCGGTGCAGAGAGAGACACACACACAACAGCAAAAGCAAACATGTTGTCTTCCTTGTACACTGAAGATATCAATTTGGCATAACTTACTGAATCAGCACCAAATTTAAATTCTTTTTTTTAACTTTTTACTTAGCTAGACCATGAACTCACAATCTCTTTTCTTTCGTCTGCCTTGGATTAAGGATTCTGTTTGACAGAAAACCAAACCCTTTTACTGAAAATTCAAACTGACTATGAATTACTGACCATGGGCGGACCTTTTCACCTTCACATCAGCAGCTTTTTTTGCACTTTTCTTACTACTTTTACCCATGTAAAACTTTATATCATAATAATACAATAAATTCTTAAATTCAATTCTATGATATCAACAAGCCAGCTGTTCTTACAGCTTTTGATGAGGAAAGGGAAAGAAACCCTCTTTGCTTTCTGTCTCTCTTTTTTCTTTCACTCCCAGAAAACTGCAGGTCTGCTGCAACTCAGTTCTTTTATATCAAGGCTGAAGACTTGCACTGCACTGTAACTTTTATTCTTGTATTTTATCTGTCTTATTCTATTTTAGCTTATTTTATTTTCTATTCTCTTTAATAACTATATTTAATTGTATTTAAATATCCTTTTATAATGTGTTTCTTTTGCAATTCTTAATGCTTTTAATGTTTTATGTAAAACACTTTGAATTGCCTTGTTGTTGAAATAAACTTCCCTTGCCTTTTTTACACACATACACCAACCAGACTGTGCTGTCCGCATTTTTCTTCTATACACTAGACAGACAACTCTTCTTGTCCTTATTCTTCATCCATACATGGATGAGCCATCGGCTTTCATTTCTTTACCACATTTTTCTCTTATTTGTTGTAAATGTTGTTCCTTCAACATTTCTTGCTATTTTCTTTCTTCTTTAGGCCTATTTCTTTTTGGGATCCTCACTACAGCGCCTGATTGAATTTATCCAGTAATTTTCAATATTTACTCTACTCCCCCCTTAACACAGCAGAAAGCCCCACAAGAAAAATAAAACAGAAAATGGCCCATTCAATTGATTAGTTAAAGGCACACTAAAATCTAATAAGTCTGGGAAAAACAGTGGTTGGTTCCTCTAGTACTGTCTTTGTTTAAAAACTAAAAGAAACAGAAACACGTTAATATACAGAAGGAAACTTTACAAGAAATATTTTACAAACCATACGCAATGTAAAAGGAAATAATATACCTTGCTAGACTGGAAAACAGTCCCCTCCCTCGGTCGGAGACATGTAGGTGAACCATGTTAATATTGTATTAAAGGAACTAAAAACCTATTTAAAAACATCTCTGTTCTGCAAATAATAATAATAATAATAATAATAATAATCTTTATTTATATAGCACCTTTCATAACATAAAATCAGCTTAAAATGCTTTAAACAAAAACTTAAAACAAAAAGGCATTTAAAAATAGGAAACATTAAAACAGTAAAAATAAAAACCTAAAAAGATAAAAAGAGGTAACATCATAGGGAGATGAAAAAAAGATAACACTAATAGTAAAAACAACTGATGATAGTAAAAGCAACTCTAAGATATAAAAACCATAAAACAATATAAAAGATATATCAAATGAAGATTGAATTCATTAAAAGCAAGACCATAAAAATAAGTTTTGAGCTGCTTCTTGAAATTATCAGTCAGTATTTATTTAGTGTTCTGTTTTTAAAAGGTGTTTTACTTTGTTAAAGAGTTTTAATTTGGGTAAATGGTGGATTGTTGTTCACCCCATAGGGCCGACTAAAGGTGGGGCATAACAGTGGCTACAAAAAGCTGCCTTGTCATACTTTTTGCACATTTAACCAGTCAGCATTGAGCAACCTAAATGAACGGTATTGAACATACTCCGACAAGCAATCTGAAAGATATAAAGGTGCTAGACCATTTTGGGCTTTAAAAACAAGTAAAAGCATTTTAAAATCTATCCTCACTGTTACAGGTAGCCAGTGTGATGATGCTAATACTGGTGTAATATCTTTTCCTAGTTTTGGTTAAAATTCTTGCTGCTGAATTTTGAACGAGATGCAGCCAATTTGGGAAACCAGTATAAAGCGCATTACAATAATCTAAGCATGAAAATACAAAGGCATAGGTCAGTTTCTTGGCATTTTCCAAAGAAAGGTAGGATCTGACTTTTGCAGTATTTTCTGAAATGATAAAAACCTATCTTTGTAACGTTGCTGACATTACTTCTAAAATTCAGTTTAGAGTTGAGGATAACACCAGGTTTTTTACTTCTGGGTTAATCTGTAGAGCCAGATTTCCAAGCCTGTTTAAAATGTTTTCTCTCTGTGCATCTGTACCAGTTATAAGAACTTCTGTTTTGTCTTCATTTAATTTAAGGACCACTATATAACCACTACATATAAATATAACTGGGTAACTGCATAACAATGAAAATTTACACCATGGTCGCAAACAATTTCTCCAATCGGAAGCATATACAAGGAGAACAGTAGCAGATCAAGAATTGAACCCTGAGGAACACCAAAGAAAAAATACCTTCTACTAATGAGGTAAAATCAGTATACAGAGGTATTAAATCAGTTCAGCACAGTTCCAGAGAGTCCGATCCAACTTTCAAGTTGGTTAAGGAGTATCTCATGGCTGATCATATCAAATGCAGCACTTAGATCAAGAAGAACAAGGACTGAAACGTTTTTATTATCTGAGCTCACTAAGATCATTTATTACTTTTATAAGTGCTGTCCTGTTACTATGTCCCCTTCTAAAACCAGACTGAAATTTTTCATGGCTCTCGTTGTCATGCAAGAATGCATCCAGCTGTTTTAACACTGCCTTTTCCAAAATCTTACCTAGAAAAGGCAGGTTGGATATGGGCCTAAAATTACTCAAAACAGAAGGGTCAAGAGTATACTTTTTGAGTAAAGGCCTGACTAGAGCTGTTTTGAGTGCATCTGTGAAGATGCTTGTCTCTAGAGAGCAGTTTACAATGTCAAGTACATCATGGATAAAACTATCTAAAACCTCCTTGAAAAAGAAATTGGGAATGGAATCGAGGGGAAAAGTGGAGGATTTCAGCTGCGTAATGCTTTTCTGGAGTTCCCCTTCACTAATTTTACAAAAGGAATTTAGATTTCCCCAAAGGCACCAACAGGTTTTTCATTGGTAATGTTATTTACAATAGTAACTCAGATATTAATAATTTTATTTTCAAAGAATGATGCAAACCCCTCACATTTTGACTGTGAGGCATGGTGTATTTGTTCACTAAATTGGGAAGGATTTAAAAGGCAATCAGTGGTTGAAAATAAAATTCTGGGGTTGTTTCCACTGTCACTAATAATCTTAGAGAAATATGCCTGTCTCTTACAGCATAAAGCTTTGTTATAAACACAAATGGATATTTATATAATAAATTGCTAAATAAAATGCTTTTCCTCCACATTCACTCAGCTCTACGACATTCCCTCTTTAAGAGACATGTTCACTCATTTTTCCAAGGCGTTTCCTTAATTTCTTTCGATTTCTTTTTAATATTCACTATGCCACTATGTGGAAAGTTGATCTTAATTTACAGTTACAATGCTATACTTTTCCATGAATCAATGTGATTCATGAAAAGTAATACCAAATTAAACACCAAACAAAGGCTGGCCTCAGCTGCTCTCTCATTTGTGTCTCAGTGCAGGAAGAAAGGCCCAGGTGAGCTTCCAGCCCCTTTTTATAGACTCTGCCCCTTGCCTGGGTCCTCGTGCTAGTCTGCCTGTTACCTTCCTTCCACATATGTATACATGTTTTTGTATTTTTCTACTAATACAGTTCAATAAGGAGAGATCAATTGAAAGTTAATAACAATGTTTATTGTTACACTGGCACAGACTGGCTACAGAAAAGTCTAGTGATTGGACTCTGTCGATGTGAGTCATCTTCATAAGCCCTTATGACGATAACAAAAATAGGACAGGATCCCCCTGGAGTTTAGACGCTGGTAGTGGTGGAATGAGCCAGCAGATGGTTGATGGACCTTTAGTTGGGTCCAACAACCATCAACATGGAGGACATGGTGGTGATAGGGAGGAGGTGGGTTGCGCAATAGTAGGTCTGAAAGACAGAGTGCAGGATTGCAACAAAGAGTAGCACTAAGACTGGCTCGAGAAACGCGGGTAGAAAGATCATTGGTCAGGTATGGTGATGTCATAATTGAGAATAATGAATGATTTTGACAGCATGGGAAAGAGGAAGTGTGTCCCAGACTCTACTGCAGACTCTGACTCCAAATGACATCACACAAGCAAGATGGCAGCTCCCGGAAATGAGATATTTTGGCTTCACTTTAGCATAGTGGTAGGAAGTGGAGACGTGTCGTCTATATTTGTATGCTGTCAATGTGTTCACCCATGATATTATGAAGGCTGAGTGTGATGATGGAAATCTTCCTTATTGACCTTATACCAAAGCTTAATTTGCAAAAGTCGAGCTGTATTTTTTTTTTTTAATTTTCGAATTATTACAAATCTACAGCTAAAAAAGTACTTTTTGATGATAACATTTCAATGCTGAGTGACAAAGCCATCCTCGTCAGTCCCTCTGTCTCTTCGTATATCTCAGAAATGACAGGTATGTCTATCCACCTGAATTCTCTCTCTCTCTCTCTCTCTCTCTTTGCCCACTCTCTGCCTGTCTTTTCCTGTAAATGAATAGTTCAAAGGAAGAATGACTCCATTACCTTTGAAGATCCATCAGTTTTTCAGCATAATGAGCCTCATTTGGGATCTCGTTGCTCAGGTTCTACAATTGCCTTGTATATTTCTTAATTCTATTATTAAAAGGAGATATTCTTGTTACTTTCAGTACCTACCTTCACTTTCCATTCTAACATTCAGTCTAAAAAGCGATTGGAATGATGACAATTGCTTTCACCATTACTTACCTTTACTGTTCCATTAATTCACTTGAATTATAATTCTTTGCCACAATCTGCACCACTTGTTCTCTCTGTTCAGTCCCAATTCTCAAGAGAGACTGTGTGTGTGTGTGTGTGTGTGTGTGCGCGTGTGTTTTATGATATTTATGACATAATGATTAGTTAAAATAAAAAATGCCCAGTTGGTGATCATCAAAATGCTTGGTCACACCCAACTTTGGTGATGTTTTTTTTCCAATAATTTCAATTTCTTTCCTTATTTTTGATACTGACTAGAGTTTAATCTAGAAACATGCCTGTCTCTCTCTGCTGAGGACAGGTGTTCAGTACATGTGTAAACACGAGCCTTTCCTCCCAAGAAAAATGATAGGTTGTACTATCAGTCACCCAAAAACATCCTATAGTTACGTTTGAGTGACAGATGCCATCTAGTGGATATAGTAATTATGACCCAGAGAAGTGGCACAGTTCAGATGATGTATACAGACCTACAGTGCGATCCAATAGTCTGAGACCACTAGTTAAGATACTTCTATTTTGCATTTGTTTCAAATGTTTTTCATTACAAATGATAACATATGCTTAACAATTTGAGTGAAAAGTTGAATCTTTGAAAAATGTACATGAATTTCAGAATATCTTAGTATTTGGTATGTCCCCCTTTTGCTTTACCGACTGCATGCACTTGAGCTGGCATGGACTCCACAAGTTTGTGCAAAACCTGATGACCCACATTATCCCAGCATGATTTGACAATGTTTCAAAGAGCTTCTTGTGATGTCACAGAATGCTTGGCTTTCTCAGTCTTCAGGTGCCCCCATAAATGTTCAGTGGGTTTGAGGTCAGGTGACTGTGGAGGAAAGTCTGTGACAGTCAGGACTCCTTGGTCTGCTTTGGTCTTCAAGTACTTCTTGCAAAGTTTTGAGGTGCGTTTAGGGTCATTATCCTGCTGTAGTATTGATCCTTCTCCACAAAGATGCAAACCAGAGGGTACAGCATGTCTCTGAAGAATGGAGTGTCCTTCTACTTGGTCAGGGTGTCAATTCGGTGCAGGTGCCCAACTCCAGAGTAGGCAAAACACCCCCAGACTTCATTATTCCCACCACCATGTTTCACTAACGGTTTGATACACTGTGGTATCATTCTCTCTCGTGTTCGTCTCCTTACATACACCCCTCTGTTACTGCCATAAATCTCAAACTTGGATTCATCAGTAAATAGGACTTTTTTCCAGTCATCTGCTGTGAAATGCTGGTACTTCTTAGCCCACCCCAAGCATTTGGTCTTGTTTCCCATCCTGAGAAGAAGTTTAGAAATGCTACTCGTCCAAGCCTCTGATGAGTAGATCAAATCCACCTGAGTGTCATCTGAACACCTGCTTCAATGAAAGGGATACCACTCAAAGAAATCTGACCTTAACAGTTTTGGAAAGCACAGACAAATGATGTTGTCCTGCCGATTACTGCCAATATGAGACGCCAGATTAAAAAAACACTGCTATGTGTTGTTCTGGAGTTCATGTGGTCAAATGATGTATTTGGTCATTTAATTTGGAGGACTAATGCTTGTTAGCCGTGCTGTGGTGTACACATGGCGGCTCAAACTGCCGGAACAGTCTGACAGCAGCTGGAGGAGCAACACAGTAAATTACTGTTAAATAAAGATAAATGAGTCAGTCTTGGGGGTTTAGAGCTTCACACATCAATGGGAAAAGTCATATATTAAAGGATCGATCTCTGGATTAAAATGTAAAAATTTTTTTTAATGCTTAGCTTCTGTCCCCCACATTATGCGTGTGAGCCGTGGGAGCCGCTCTTTAGTATTTTTTCGGATTTTTTTTCCAGAGTCACAAAGTTATGACTTCACAACAACATGATTGGTCAGTTGCAACAATGGTCCTGGAGCAACATTAATTATGATGTCATAGGATCAAATCGTGCAACCGGGGAAACACAAAGAGGGAATTTGATGCTAAAAAGATTGTAAATGTGGCAGATATCCACTTGATATGACTAACTCAGACTGCTGAAGCCTTCAGATAAACTTTTAAATACATTTTTGCACTAAATGACTGTGTGGACACACTGTGGATTTTGGCCCCCATTACTTACATTGAAAGCACATTTGAAGGGGATCTTTTAATAGCCAGTATGAACAGGAGGAATGATTACAGTGAGGAAAACCTCTTTCACTGTTCATATGGACACCTGACTGTTGTTTTAAGACACAATTAAAAAATTGTGAACTTATCCTTTAAGGCCCTGACAAAGAGCAGATAACTCAGCAGCCTTATACTGTATCTGCTTAGGCAGTTTCATCTGAATGCCACGGCCTGCTCAGTAGTCCAGCTGCCATCCCTGCTAATCTGGTTTCACTAGTTTTAGGGACTGTTTGTTATTTTAAGAGGGAGAGGGGTGATGTAAAACAGGGGAGGCATGTCAAATAATTTTTTAAGCACAGGGGAGGGGACTTATGTTTTTTATTTTGGCTTAGGGGAGGGACATACCAATTTAAATGGTTGCATTTTGTATTTGTATATATTAAATATGTTTTTTCTTTTCAAAATAGATGTTTTACTGCTGTATGGTGACTGGACTCACAAAACAATTCTGACGAAATGGACCCTTCCAGCCTGCCTATTCAGTTTGTGTTGTAATGTGAAGGGTTAAATAAAAGAAACCCCTTTTGTCAGCTAGGAAAGCTACCATGGTTTTTGCCCTGCAGGCCGACATTGTTGTTTGTTTTGTCAGCTGACAATTACATGGTTGCTGCCACTGGCTGACAGATTACACTCCATTTAAACAGTTTTCCCGGCCTTCGCTGTTACATGTTAAGTGGTACACTGGCGCACTTAAGTGGAGCGGACCCAATCCCAAACTAGCGTGAAAAAACAGATAAACAAGATGGGAGTAACCATGGCTAGTAAGGATTATCCATGCCTTTTTCAAGAACTTTTAATGAAAAAAAACCAAAAGGCTTTTTTCAATGCCAGGATTTTGTTTTCAAGTAACATCAAAGGGTAAGTTTTAAAAATCTAATAATGGCTGCCGTGCCAGCCGATATTTTGGCCACTGCTTCCACTGTTGTGTATGTTACGGTTTATTTGGGAAAACGCTCATTAATATGCACATGTCGCTAATGTTGACTGTGTAAATTTGAAGGGGTAAAGTTTTACTCTAAAGGAACATTTCTCAAATTATTAGTTGAACTTGAACATTATATTAATATGTTTGACAGTCTACATGTGTGTCCTGTATGCATGTCGGTGTTTGAAACTACATCAAATGTTCAACATGTGCAAGGTAGAGCCAGTGGGTCAGCACATAATAAGGGTTTGAAGTATGTCTTGTACTAAGACATCATCCATTCTGTTTGCTACACAAGGGCAGACAGTGGAGAGCATGAATCATTCAACAAAGCCATGTTGACAGCTCTTGGAGGGAGCTGCATTGCGCCCTGGTCTCATCTGTGTTTGCTGAGCTAAAACTCCAGCTCACCTTCAGAGGCTCACACTGAGAACCAGTTTAACCCCACAGCCCACTCACTGGGAAAGTGCTTCACTATTTATATTCTACCTGAATAATTCACAGACAAGACTAAAACAACAGTGAAGCTGTGCTACAAAAGGTAGGGGTCACTCAAGTTGAGATATTAAAGCTAAATTCCTGCCACAAGCTCAAGTCATCTGCTTGGCTTCACTCAAACTCAATGGATGAGATCCAAGAGGAGCCAACAATATAAACTTACATTTACTCATAATCTAAATGCTCCTGCTGTTAGTGTTCACTTTTACAAGCGTCTGTGAACCAAGAGAATAATGTGACACTGAGGACAGAGTGAAGAGTAAAGGAGGCTTAGAAAAATGAAGAGGTCAAGTTCTCTGTCAGTTTCACATGCAGTCCAGAGAACCTTAAGGTGTTTGAAGATGAAAAAACTGAAACAGTAAAAGAGATTTCTTTTAAAAATTCAACTGAGGCCAGAGCCTTAAAAAAGGTCCTATACAGCTACTGGTAAAACGTAGTACTTATCATTTCATCCCATAACCTACACAGCCCCAAAGAATAATTCAGAAGTGGGTTTTACAGTATGACTGTCAAGCACAGTGACATGTTTGACAGTAAGGCCCATGGCACTTAATGCTGCCATGGCAAAGAGCTGCAGCTCATTTCTCTCTGTCTCTCTGCTCTTTATATTTTAACCCTTTGAATCCTTTTAACAATTTGCATCAAACTTTGTACCACTTAATCTCAAAATCATAACTCTGTCAAACCAGAATGCACAGAAACCATACACACACATCAAAATCAGCAGAATCGACCCTTTACAAAGATGGCCATGATCTGTTAAGGACTTTGAAATCATGAGAAAAAAGTTGCCCCTTGTAACTTGAGATCTTGGTTTATAATCGTCAAATTTATGACTTTTTCTCCAGTAAAGGTTTTTACAGCTACATCAATGCCTGTGTGGAAAGCAGAAGTGTTGAGAAGCAAACGCAGCATGTAACTCTGTGGAGCAGATTCACCATCTTGTAAAAAAAAAGAAAAAAAGAATTTGTTTTCTTTCCCAAAAACCGTGACATCACAACTTCAACTCAATGAGAATGGTGTCACGAAACATATTGATGCTTGGCTGGCTGATAAAAATAAATAAATGAAAATTCTGTGTTTCTGTGTTTATTTTGTTTTATTTCTGTGTAATATTCATTCTTCCCCTGTGCCAATATTACTTTGTGTGTAGTTGCTAAATACATGTGTTAGAGGCAGCGCATATTAGCATATTAGTGTATTAGCAGAAATATCTGCAGCTTTGTGTGAGCTGAGAATAACATCCATTTGTTAGTAGACATGAGTTGTCATTCTCATATTTCAGATACTGAGGGAGGCCAAAGACTACAGCTCCATCCCAAAAGTTCAGAGGGCCATGGTGATAAAATGAGTGTTATCAGGGCCTAGGATGCCACAGCTTTGATACAGAAGGCCAGATGATCCACATCAGCCTGGTTTACAGTCTGCTGTACCAGCTTCGACCACTCAGGAGCCATTGTAGACACAGATCAGCAAGAGGCATGACATTGCATGAAAATTTATCACTGACTCCACTGCTGTGCAAGAGGTATTTGTTACACTTAAGTCATACATACAAAATATGGATATTGTTCATCCAGTTAATCTATTTGGCATGAACGTCGGTTCTGGTCAAACTGTCAGTGCTGCTTTCTGAAAACAGAAAAGTTACGAAGTATTTCAAAACAATACAGGTCACATCTGTGTATTGTTTCCAAACTAACTTTTCTTTTTTTCTCTTGGCATACTTGGCAGGATTCAATATGTGGATTCTTTGAGATTTTTAATTGTATTATTCCAGAGGCCACAGAGACAGAGGTTGCCTGTAAGACCACCTGTAAAGTATCCACAGTCACGCACCACATCAAACTACATATTTGCCATATCAAATCGCCCCCTACATAGCTGTTCATTTATATTTGTGACTTGTAATCCAACCTTCTGTATATATTTATTCTTGAGCCAAATAAATTCTTACAACTCTAAAAAGTCATAATTCATTTGTTTAGCTTCTTAAAGACTGCACATCATGATTAACTGTTAATTAATTGGTCCATGCCATTACTCTAAATGATGGTGAAGGTCTAGTAAAAATAGTTAATGGTAAATTGATGTAACAAACATGTATTCGTTTAGAAACAATTCACTGTAGTCACTTTATTGTAAAAGAAACAATAGTGCAAGAAATATTACTTAGCAAATAAAATATACATAAGTAACCTATTTACAGTATAAAGCACCTCAGACTACTTACTATTAATGGAAGCTACATCATACAGATGAAACTGTGCTTTCTGTGACACTCTGGATAACATTCTCCACAAACAGCAATTTGGGATGACAAGTGTGTGACACACTGCCATCCAAATACTGTCTGTTATCCTCTGCTGTGTCTGGCAGGTCAGCTATTACCTGGGTGTCATCCCTGATCCTGTTTGCAACAATCCCTCCTGCTACGTGTGCCTCCATATGCAGCAGTATTGGAATTTTCTCTAGTCATTGGTTGTAGCATTTCCTCTCCACAGCTGTTAGTATTTCCCTGCATTTCTGACCAACACACTGAGCAGGATCCTCAGCATCAGGATCATCAACACTCTCTGCCTGTTTTCCACAGCCCCTGCTATGCTGCTCACACTTCCACCGGACCGTCAGCTCATAGAAGCACCCACAGAGATATATTCACCATCAGCTCTACCTGTGCCAGGAAACAGAATAAGATTAAAATGCAAACTAATCACAGTGCAGAAAATATAATCAACTTCCTGCTCAATTACTGGCTTACTGTTACCATCAACCTTACCTAAGCGAGTCAATATGAACCTGATACTATCTTCAAATTTACAACGAAACTTCTGTAATCCCACAGGAGCTAGACTGTCAAAGACGGTGACTATACAAAGAAGTGGGCTAGTGTTCATGTCTAACTATGTGTAATTATGGTACATGTCTTCATTCTTGGTTTGCCTTCAGCTTGAAAAGTTCCTTGTCAGCATTTATGCACATGTCATGGGAGAGCCCACACCGCCATCCATCTTTCAAGACCTGCAGGGGGATGAATGCAACAGAAACATCTGCTCTCTGACTGGACAGATTGACCAATCAGATTTGGCTATAAAAACAGGATGAAAATTTGAACTCATAACTGGTAGTTTGTAGCTTGTAATTTCAGTGTACCATACACAGGTATGAAATTTGTGTGTCTATTTCTCATGTAACTTCACTGTTGCACACAAAGGTAGGAAATTTGTGTGTCCGTCACTCAGACTTTGTGAAACCTCACTGTTGAAAATATTCCTACACAAATTTTAATTACACATACACAAAATATTTCTACAGCTACAACACCTTTTTACATGTGCAAATTATATGTGTGCACAAACCTTTTTCACACATGCGCAAAATATTTCTACCACTGAAAAACTTTATTACACATTCACAAACCATTTCACAAGCTCAAAATATTAATGACCCTTAGTTGATTCCATACAAGTCCTCCAAATTAAACAGATAAAAAATGTCATTGTTACTGATTACAACTGTGCAGCTGCTTCACCTGTCAGTGAGCTTTAACATCCGTAGCGTCTCCATGACTGAGTTTGTATTTTGCACTGAACAGTTATGGAGCACAGACACACTTATATTTTGATTTATGTCCTCCCACAGAAGATGAAACAGAATGTGAAATATTAGTGTTTGCATATTAAAACTCAACAGTTTAACAAGCATCCTGACGTACACAATAAACCAGGTTTTAAAGTGTGCTCAGATCAAAATTTATTTCACATGCTCAAACAATTAAACTACAGTATGATGTTTGACACCATTTGTCAGCCATTCATCAACCAACTTCTCCATTAGGAGTTTTACTAAAATACAAGCCTATTACAAATGTCACTGGCAGGGCTAAGTGCTGTGGGTTGCAGCAGTGATACCTGGGATTAATGATAATGTCAGAAAATACCACAAAAGAAGAATAAAGACAAATTTATTTCTCATAATAACGTTTATGGTGTGGTGTGGATTTTCCCTATTAACACCAAGCACTTTTTCCAGGTGAAAAAATACTTTTATAAAGGTCACTGTGCTCTGACTGGACATGACTTGAGCCAAGTGTTTGCTTTGCAATTATTTATGTCAACATTTATTAATTTTTCATCTTATAAATTCATTATGTAATAATCCAGAGTATGAGGGAGATGTGTTGTAATGGCTAAAAGTATATGTACATTTTGGGGTAGGGAGGGCTGGAAGGAATGAAGCAAATGTCAAAACCAGGGTGTTTCTGCCTGATGCTTTACTCATTCACATTGTCTCGATGAAAAAGATAGTAATAATTAGCATTTGTTGAAAGATAACAGAAACGAGACAGAAACAAGAACATCTAAAATATTCTAAATAAATTCTATAGGTAAGGTCTAATTAGTTTCCAATAATGATAAACATGAAATCAGCATTTATTAAAAACAAAATCCAAACCAAGAGTCATAATGGATGGTGAGAGACAGCAGAGGAGGGTGAAAGGTGTTTTAATGTGTAAAGTATCTCCTGATTTTTATCAGATCAGCTGCAGTATCCCATCACTGAGACATTTCCAGTGCAAGGGTTTCTCTACTTGATAAAAGATGCTGTTGTATCTCTTTGCTGAAGTGTCCTCTCTGTGTGGAGCGAAGATAGACAATGGCATTACAGGTACTGAGTGATATCGCTTAAATATGGGGATGCAGGGTCTCTCTTGGAAGGCATTTTTTTGTGTGCATGTCAGATTGTTGGTTTTCAGAAAAATGGCCCTGCACAGCCCCACACTAATTGGACATCAGAACAGTGTGGGGGGAAGGGGTTTCCAAAGCTATTTGGCTGTCTGACAAGAACTTCTGACAGCTGGTCCCTTAACCTGGCCTGTATCCAGAGGTTATACTTTCTTTTAATTAGATGATAAGGTCAATGCCACTCTCATGTACGTATAATAAATAAAGTCCTGGATCCAGCAGCTGGTACGCTTAGCTCAGCATAAAGGCTAGAAACATGGGGAAACAGCTAGCTTGTCCAAAAGTAGCACCTCTTAAGCTCAGGCAACCAGTGGTGATGAACATGGAAGTTGAAATTACCTGGTTTGGCCCAAGCCCCCAGGAATGGCGCTGGGCTGAATTTGGCATAGTGTTCATTAATCACATGATGCACACTGGCCCAAAAAGCATCATTCCCATACACAGTCATTGGAAAAGGAACAGCTGTAAAACAGGGAATACATTTTTCTGTGTCACAAACCCCCCCGAAATAATTTTTTATTATCAAAATTTGATCCATTTTTGCAAAAAACATTTGGAAAGTCCAGAAGAACCGCATGATTCAATTATTTTATCCCATTCACGTGTGCAGAGCCAACAGGAAGTCAGCTCGGCCAGCTTGAGTGTCAGCCATGCATGCTCTTAACTGGCACGGCTGGAGAAGGACTCTAGTGCTCTGTGGGCATAAAAACACAGAAGTGTGCAGAACATCCAGGGAAATTTTTATGGCCGGATGCCGGGAGTATGAAGAACATTTTTGCTTATGCACCACTGAGTAGCTTTTATAAGAATGGATGGGTACCATCTTGTAACACAGTATTCAGTTATCCTTAATACATCCATGGTTGGCCACTATGTCAAAATCACTTCACAGCTCAGTGCTGTTCCTGGGGGCTTGCAAGAGAGTGGTATTAATCTTCTCATCTAACTTCTCAATACTCTCATGTATTTCCTAAAATGTAAAACTATTCCTTTAAGACCTGCCCCGCTAAACCCAACTGCTGCTGCTAAATCTAATCCGAGACCCAAGGCTACATTCTACTTTCATCTATTACTGGCTGTTAGGGTGCCAGGCTAAACTCACATGACATGCATGGATGCAGATGATCACTACAGAAGAGATAAATAGCTACATTTTTTAAAATAATCTTTTGCCTAAGCTTGAAGCTTTACACAACAAAATGACCCAGATCTGAAACCTGATACTTTTTCAGGACCCTTTCGGTTTAGGTCAGTTAGCAGAGCTGTTTCACAGGTTACCTTCCTTGTAGTCTGTTTGAACATTTCTGACTTTGGCACCAAACACATTTTATTTTAGTTTGTATGCTTCATATTGTATATAGTACATCTTGTATCTAAAACTATAAAACTTCTCTAGTACTTTTTTACTGCAATTTCCCTTTGGGATTAATAAAGTACATTGTCCATCTATCTTTCGCTGCTGTGGCACACTTCCAATTTCCTTGCATGGGATCAATAAAGTTTACCTTATCTCATCTCATATGACATGGAGATGAATGTGCAGGAAACATATGAAGACTGCAACAGTTTTCACTGGGAATGTCTGATTTTTTCTAAAAAAAACTTCTGCCATCAGAATACCTTAAAAGACACTGTAATCACATAATAATCTAATAAGTCTAATAATAATTAACACCTCTGTTTATGATCTTATATGAAAACTTATCTGGGTCCACTGCAGACCAACATACAAATAAAGCAAGTTTATCAAGAACTTTAGAAATAACTGAACATTTCTCTTCCTCTAGCACCTGTCAGTGCTGTCAGGTGTTCTGTTTGACAGGAAGTCAAGGCGAGGAAGAGTAGGAGGAGGCAGAGCCTTGTGTGAATAGAAAACTGCCAGACACTCTTCCCATCTACAGTGGTGGACGACAGCTGTAACACACTCTGGCAGCTCTCCATACGATCTGTGTTATTCAGAGCTTCAGTGTGCGGTGGGTGTGAGCAAGAGAGGGGTGGGGGGTGGGGGGTGTGGGCGTTGTGCTGCGTGTCTGCTAGGTCCATCTATGGTAGCAGCTTTGAGATTCAGTAAGAATGAATACTCTGGACACAGCTCTGTTGTGAGTCCCTCATGAAATTGTGCTCTTGCAATTGCTATAACTAAGGCAAATTCTGCCAAATATCACATTATTTGTCTTATAATTTAGTCCTTGCAAAGTGTCACAAAAATGGTCAGACTGGAAGAATGCTTGCAAAAGTGACCAATCATCGCCCTTTTCTGCTTAAAATAACCCTCTAAAGGACCATTACTGCAAGCTGTGTTGAAATAAAATCAAGCCTGCACAAGATGTCTTGTGCAAGCATTTTATTTCTGTGGGTTCAGTTCTGTGGGTTTGACCAATGTTTGAAGGGTTTTAAGACCCTTTTTTCTTTGAATATTTCCTGCTTTTTGCAGGATGTGTCACTCTCTCACAAACTTCACTGTTCTCAATCTCAGCAGCCATTTTTTAACCCAACACATTACAACACTCATGTATAATATACATGAGTAGCATCTAATGAACATGTAGTATTCATGAATATATGTGTGTTTGTGTTGCTGTGAATGGACTGTATGTTTGTACTGTTACATCATTACCCTTGGCTGAACCTGATGCATCAAAAGCTGCTGCTGCAATTGAAGCTGTTGTGGAATCTATAATCCTATTTGGCCAAGAAAAAAACATCAGCTGATCAAACTATCCAAGTGGCAAAAGAAAGAGAGAGAACAAAAGCAATAAGATCGAAGGAATGAGGGAGAGAGAGACAGTATCTTAGTAAGACTCTGACTCCTAAAAGGATGTTTATATGCTACTAAATGGTTTTGCTAAAAATGTCTTGGAGGAAACATTATTGCTGCCTGGATTATGTTCACTGGCAAAGATTTTTCTAGTCCATGAAGTGCTATGCTGTTGTACCACACAGAGGTTGTAGTGAGGCGGTCCATGTTGATGATGGGTGTACAAAGCACATGATTCTGACACCAGGCCACTAAAACAAGATTTTGAATTTTGTTTAAACAGTTAAAGTATATACCTCCTATCGTAACATTTTGAAATCAGGAGAGAAGGAGAAATTTTGCTGAGAGCTCTCAAATCTTTAAAAATACTCAACCTACATAGTGTGCCCTCTATCACAGACAGACGCGTTAGCTCACTCTCTGTCTTTCCCTCTCTCTCTCTTATCTGTGTCTTGCCTCATCTCTTTATTTTCTGTTCAGTTTTGGGTGCATGTCCCTCAGACCTGCAGGCTGCAGCTTCACCACAGCTAGCCTTACTTCAGAAGTCCTATCTTTTTTACTCCTACCTTTGATAGGGATGACCAGATTCATGCAAATATCAAACATGTTGGAAATTAAATTTTTAGCTATTAAGTGTCCAGTTATACTAATAGTAACCTTCCAGCCAAACAGGATCAGGATTTTCAGTGGCCATGGTATAAGTTAGGTTACCTTACATACAATGGTGTGCAATACAATATTGTGCATGAGAAAATATGGAAAATATGAGCATAGAAGACTACACATGAACACTAGTATCCTGGTTATGACAGTATTTTTATCCTGTTTACAGGTCTGTACACTAAACATCATAGAAACCTTATCCTTATCTTCAAATGCCCATTTTAAAGGAAGACTGTTTATCTTCAGTTAGATACAGTGACCATTAAATTAGAATATTATGTCTGACACTGCAATGCAATGAAAAGTAAACCTGTTTGGTTGTTTGCACAGCATTTAACACTCAACTGATATCACTGTGAGATACATCCACTGATGGCCAATTTAGAGATTTGGAGGCCAAAAATAGTGTCAAAATTTGCATGTCTACAAACCAACAAACTAGCACGAAATTATGTAAAACACATGGCCAGTGTGGCTACAGTGCTGTGGCCAAAGCTTGTTTTTTGTTTTGCTGCATTTTTAGCCATGCTAGCAGCCGGGATGACAATGTGGGTCCACCACTTTGTTCCAGACTGACATATCCCAAATTTTGTACAGACATCCATGGTCCCCAGATGATATCCTAATGAGTTTAGTCATCCTCTAACTTTTCCTCTAGTGTCACCATGAGGTTGGCATTGGTGGTGTAGAGTGAAATATCTTGAAAACTATTTGATGGATTGTCATGAAATCTGGTACTACATGATCTCGTCAGAATGAATTGAAATAACTTTGGTGAACTCCTGTCTTTTTCTCTAGTGCCTGTAGTGTAGAGTAATGTTCCTATACCACTTCCTAGTGGTTGCATGAGGTTACTTCCTGTTACCAAGCAATTGAGAAAATAAATGGACTTCACTATGTTGAGAAGTAACTGTCTGTGTCCAATGCTTTATTACGTTACTACTGCCCACAGTAATACATAACATGGCGTCAGAATATCTCTGTAATGAGAAAGTAAGAAGCCAGATGAGTGCCTCAATCATGGTGACTGGAGAGAATTTACATAACATTAATTCCAAATGACTGTCTTACCAGCTCTACAGGTAAAGGGTTAAGGTAACAAGCTAGCGCACAAGTGCCTCACCCATCCAGCAACACAGAGCAATTTCAAGTTACTCTGCTTCACCAAGCCATAAGAATGGCCGAAGTAGATTTGCCGCTTTGAGAGGTTTAAGATAGCATTGGGGCTAGAACTGCAGCTGGATGCAAACCAAGTTAACACACTGATTTACACAATGGGAGTCAAAGCTGAGGACACGATAACTTTACTGAGCCTGTTGGATCAGGAGATGAGTGAGTACAACACATTAAAAGCTCAACTGGATGCACACTGTGTAGTTCGAAATCAACAAGAACTAGGAGAGAACACAGACTGTTTCATTATAGCTCTGTATTGTTTATTGGAGCATTATGGGTATTGAGCACTGCACAGTGAAATGATTAGGGACAGACTTGTCGTGGGAATAAGGGACAAAAGACTCTCAGAATAATTGCAAATGGACCCGGAGCTGACTTTGGAAAAACCAGTCACCCAGATTTGCCAGTGAGCTTGTTAAAAAACAAGAAAACCTACTCAAGAACAATTTCAAGTCAGACAGTCATCCTTGAAATGTAGACGGCATTAAGCACAGGGAAAAAAACATTTAGGCCTGCAAGACAAGTGCAACAGAACAAGATTCAGGCTAAATGGAAAAATACAAAAAGTGATGGAGAGACATGACAATTCAACAGATGTAGCAAAGCACCCTCTCGTAGCAAACACCAGTGCCCAGCCAGAGATGTGCACAATCAGTGCAAAAAGAAAGAACACTATGCAAGAGTGTGCAGGTCAGGGGCTATAGGAGAAATCCAGATTGCACGTGAGGATAATGAGTGCCAAGTTTTTTAGGTTCTGTGACCTCAGATGACACAGACAATGCTTGGTTTGCTATAGTGAGAGTAAACAACCATGACTGCGAACTCAAAATAGACACAGGAGCAGATGTAACTGTGTTGCCAGAGAGGGAGTATCGAGCCCTACAGAGACCAAAGTTGCAGCCTACAAATATTAAACTGTACGGTGCAGTCATGTCCCCTCTTACAGTTAGAGGGAAATTTACAGCTAAACTGAGTACAGTCAGCAAAAACGTAGTGACAGGTCTGACAAACGGGCTACTCAGCTGTTCCTGCAAGTGTCGCTCTCAGATTAGTAGCAAGAGTGGAGACAGGGTCATTGAACTCACTCAATATGGTCTGTGAAACAGCAGTTTCCAAAACTATTCAGTGGCCTAGGTAGAATGGAGAGGGAGTACAAAATTCATTTAAGAGCAGATGCCAAGCCAAGCGCCCTGTCCACACCTCAATGTGTCCCACTACCTCTTCTACCAAAAGTCAAGGGTGAACTAGCCCGCATGGAAGAGCTTGGAGTGATTTCCAAAGTGGAGCAGCCTATAGACTGGTGTGCAGGGATGGTCCCAGTACCAAAACCTGATGACATGTACTTCCTTCAGTGGACCACACCCACGGACAGTTAGAGGGCGCAAAAGTATTCTCAAAACTGGATGCAAATTCAGGATTTTGGCAAATCCTCAAAGAAGTTGGCTCTACTCACCACATTCATTACTCCATTTGGGAGATACTGCTTTAACAGACGCTGCTTTGGCATCTCCTCAGTACAGAAACATTTTCAAAAAAGAATGTCTCAGCTGCTAGAGGGCGTGGATGGAGTAGTTTGCCAGATGGATGACATCCTGGTCCATACAGACACAGGCACAGCACGACACACAACTGTTGGCAGTGATAAAGCGGCTGGAGCAAGTGTGACGAAAAGTGAGAAGTGTGAATTCTGAAAAACCTCTGTCAAGTTTCTGGGACAGGAACAACAAGGTTCCTGGGGATGGTCAGTCATTTAGGCAAATACCTCCTTCACCTAGTGGAAAAGACACAGACACTCAGAGAGCTACTGAGTCACACCCAGTGGCATGGACAGACGTTGTGAATCCAGGCCTGCCAACTGAGTCACCTGTGCCCACCCTGGATAAGCCTCCATTCCCGTTGAGAAAATGAACCCAATAGCCTCACTGTTACATGTATGTAACTGTGTATAAATATTTCTGAACATAGCCTACTAGGCTACCTTTATTACAATGTTGCTATGTCTGTGGATGCAAAACACAGTTCGAATGTATATTAGCTGATGTATTGTATAACTGCCATGTTGCTCTACAAATATCAAAGCATGGAGTTTGTGGCCTAATTATTTTGACATCGAGTAGACAAAGTCTTTATTTTCCTGTATTTGTTTTTTTGTGAGTAGCCTATAGCCGAGATCTATGGCATAGTAGCTTGGTTTGATACGGCAGTTCTGTTGCATACATGATGTCATTGAATCAGATAGTGCTAACTGTGCCACAGGCTGCAGCCACTGGGCCCACAGTGTTCCATAGGCCATAATGTTGTTGATTCCGACTGCTGCCTGTGTTGTTGAGTTGAGTAAAATAAATGCAGAGACCCTCCAAAGACATATATCTGTGTCAGTCTTTGTTTTTGTGAATGTTCTTCAGAGAGAGAGAAATGAGACTTTTCAGTTGCCTCTCTACTGTTAGGGTCTTGGCTGTTGTCTAGTTCAGCACCGCAGACAGCGCCGAGCCACAGCGCTGCTGAGTTGCTGTCCCACCAACATACTGAAACAGAGATGAAAGGGAACAAGTTGCAGAAAAACCCTCATTAACAAGAGATGTTTCAGTTATGCAAAAAAATAAATCTATTTAAACGAGATATTTGCGTGCCACAAAACATTTCTGTGAACTGACAAAGAATGAAATTAATAAGCTTTGTTTGTGAAATATCCTTCAAAAAGTGAAAACTAATAGATTTCTATTATGTTTTTTTGTATGTAACATTGAAAAATCATTGTGCTCAAGGAAGATTTAGCTCACCTGGGGCCTCATTTATAAAACTATGTGCATGATTCACATCAAAAGGTTGTGAAACACAGAAAGTGCTTATGCACAAAAATATTCTGATTTATGACACAGTGAAACACATGTCCTACGCTGGTTTCCCTTTATAGGTCACAATCAACTTTGAAATTTGATGCATGTGAAAGACCATCTTGTCCCACCCTTTTAATGCCTATAGTTGCCTATAAACAGTGAAACACCTCAAATTAATATTCATTCATACTGGCTGTATGAAGACAACCATGGCATACGCTGACAGAAAGGCTAAAAAAAGAAATTTCACACAATGTGAAATCAAAGTTCTTGTTGGGGAGGCAAGAAAAATATAGTTTGGTGGACTCAGTGTGGGCATTACAAATGCCAGACAGGCTTTAGAGTGGCAGCATGTGGCAGACACAGTGAATGCTGCTGGCTCAGAAGGTCGGATCCTCTCTGAAATAAAAAGAAGTGGTCAGACATAAAAGTAGAGTGTTTGTGCCACTGGTGGTGGAAAGGGGACACTGGAACTCACCCCCCTTATGAGCAACTTGCAGGAATTATCAGGGAATCCCTCCTGAGTAGTGATGTAGGTGGAGGGGGGAGTAAAAAGAGAGTAAACTAAATGCATTCAAGTTGCGTTTAAACATTTATTTACACAAACAAATGAGACCTTTTTTTATTGTTGCCATCTCCACTGCACCTCATGAGTCTCAACCCTCCAGCAGCCGTGTCCTCACAGATGCAGGTTGCCAAGGAGTTAAAAGAAATTATACTTGTTTTATGTGACACATCTGTGATCTTTGCAACTTTTATTATTCTACTATTTTACTATTAATAACTGCACACTATATACTTTGTAGGCTACTCCTGATCAATATCTTGCACATCCATTCCATTCCCTTCTATTTAATATTTAAAATCTAAACCTGTTAGCTGCTCCTCTCACCCAAAATATATTTTACATTTTTCTTCTTTTGTAAATTCATTCTTTTGATTCTGATAAGCTGTACACTGAAAGGTCTACTTAATAAATAATGTTCTGTTCATCCATACGTTGTGTTTTTACAAGCAACACATCACATCCAAACACTGGTGCATGGCAGCGGTATTTGGCTCAAATGTCTGTGAGGGTTGAGGTGTTCTTTTGCAGCAACAGATATCTCCGTTTATTATCCTAAATCATGTTTTTTTGTGTGTGTGCACTTCTGTCATTGGAGTCGCAGTTTCTCATTTCTCCAGTTTATGTGCGTATGTGTCAGTTTCCCATTGAGGACCGCACATTCTGCCATCAAGTTTGTTTTTTATAATTCCCAAAGTTTGCATAAAAATTGGCATACACCTTCTTTTGTGCGTATATAACACTTATAAATGAGGCCCCTGGGCATGTGAGCGATTCTTAGACTTCTCGATTGGCATTGTTTCACATAGAAACCGACCATAAGCCTCTAGCATTGCTTTTGGGATCAAAGAATTTTGATGAGTTACCTCCATGTGTGCAGAGACTGAGAATGAGCCTGATGAGATACTCATACTCTGTTTCAGACATTCCAGGCAAAAATATAGCAACTGCTAACATGCTATCCAGAGCACCGGAAAGAGCTACAGGTGACAAGAATCTGGAGACGGAAATTAATCTATATGCACATCAAGTGATTTCATGCCTTCCAGTCATGGAGCAAAAACTGCAACAAATCAAGGAGCACCAAAACAGAGATGTGGATGTGTATTCCTACACATGCTGTGCGCACTGTATTATAGAGATCAGCTGTTTGGGTCAGTTTGGGTCATCAAGTGCTGTTGTGGTGTAATACAGTGCGCGGCATGTGTAGGAATATGGACATTTTACGGTTGAGAAAATGTAGTGCCAAAGAAAAGGGTTGTCTGACGGCAAGGTAAAGTGGTGAAAATATTCTAAATATAGCCTACACTTAAACTGATATTGATTTTTCTAGGTGGAACTTTATTTAGGTGGCTAAAATACATTTTGCTGCTGGCCCCGTCTGCAGCAATACATTGCTTAGCTTCCATGCCGGTACTCCTGCCTGCTTCTCCAAACTGGAAGCGTGCCAACCCAAATTTACTGCAGGTAATACAATGACTATGGATAACTACCTCATACAACCCCACTTCAAAAAATCCGAACTATTCCTTTAAGGACTTTAAATTAGATAAAAGGTATTCTCAAGTGTCTGAGTGACCTGTATGGGGCAGAATAATCCCCTCAGTCAGTTGAAGGAATGGGTAGTCCACACCACCTTCATAGTTAGGTTGAACATAATAGTTGTTAAAGACATTGTTCAGTAGAACTGGAGAAAGATAAGTTTTGGTTTGGTTCTAGAGTTTGTGTTACAGCTGGGAATAATTCCTGTCTAGCCAAAGACTGAACAAAAAAATGGGAAGATACTAATAGACAATAGATGTAATTAAACTATGGTGTTGCTCTGTGACATGGAGAAATTTGCATTGCTCACTCAAGAACACAAGACAGAGTGTTAAGTGTTGTCAGTTATTGAAGCAGTACAATCAAAACACATTGTAAGTAGTGTAATCAGAATACACTGAAATCACAATAGCTACATTTTATTCTGATGAGAGAGACATTACCAAATATGAGAAGTCAGATAACAGATAACAGATATACTATTTTTTGTATATACAGAAAGCCATCCCCATCGCAGCCTTTTCTCTGGGCCCTTTACTCTGGTCACTGGCACACAGCCAGACCTCTATACCTTTACACAGAAGCAAAGTTAAAACAGTCAGGTCCCTAAAACGACATTACACAAACACCAGTATCTCCTGACAAACAGGTATAGTCATAGATGATCTCAGAGTTCAAGAGTTCACCTCAGTCTAGGTAGGGTGTTTGTTATCAATAGCTCAGGAGTGAGGTAGGGTCAAAGCTCAATTATTCTAGGAATAGGTTACCTCCACAGGCATGTATGCAAGAAATACACAGGCGTGGACCAAAGTGGCATCAAATGACAAAGTGACATTGCTATCACATTGAGATGAAGAAAACAACACTCATGACTTCAACATCAAACAGAAAGATATATAAATGACAACCATTATTAAATTACACATTCACAGACAACATTAGCAAAATATTGTACTCAGAAGGGGGGATGTAATGCAGACCAAGCGTCCCGGGGGGCCAGGCCTCCCAGGAGAAATCAGCATCACTGCTGTTTTAATGCACAGGCTTACAACGTGAAAGGGCCCACGAGGTTTGGGGAAAAAAACAAAATAAAATTCACAGGGAGGAAAAAAAACTCCTGCCTTATTTTTACATTTTTTGTCGATTTAGTGCGACGTGAGACATCTGTCCTCATTTTTAGTATCCCTGCTGCTCCTAAGCGGAAACCAGAATTGCGGTGTTTGTTTTGTTGTCAGCAACAGGTGTCACATTTACACTTTTAGTTTCACTCTTTTTTAATCATTCTGTTGTCTCTTTCTGTTTCTAAGACGTTTGTTTAACCCTCTGAGCTTCAGTTTGCAGCAGTAACTAACTGTTATTCAGATTTTTTAAACATCCAGTAGCTGTTTGTCAGTGTGTGATGCCGGAGTGGGAAGTTTGAAAGCAGCTAGCTGAGGTTAAAATGCTGGCCAGTGTTTTGGTTTAACCAATGAGCATGTTAACTGGTGACTTTCAGCTGAATGTGTCATGGTTGTTGTGGTGTTTTCAACAGCTGTTGAAAACACAAACAGAACATGTAGGTGTCCTCCTAAAAGTATGTTCAACACAGTATATATTCGTCCCATTCTTTTTGTTTTACATTATGTAAATTAAATGGTGTCGCTAACAAGAAGCATTCATATTTCTTCACTTATTTTTCTGAAATCAATCTTTTTAAATAGCTTGCTTGAGAGGAAACGCTGAATATTGTTGCAGTATCCACACTGATGGTCACAAGTTAAACAGACAGTAGGCTGGTCAGACCAGGTGACCACACAGTTTACACAATATTTAGCCACAAACTCCACTTTTAGTGCATGCACAATGACAAAGCAGGTTAATTGGTTGAATACGGGCCACTTTCCAATTGAGGATAACTGTATAAAATCACAAGATAGACTATAGCTGCACTGCCAACATAAAGGCTACGTTTTGTTTCCCACATTATAATAAACATTACGAGTTGAATGCTTCTTGCTGAGCACAGTTTAACTTATGTAAATGGTTAGCATAGATAATAAATGTACTGCGTGACATGTATGTATTGATTAAAGTAAAATTAATAAGGCTTTTAGGAGCCAGTTACCATCACTACGAGCAACCATGACACATTCAGCTGAAAGTCGCCCATAAAAACCTAATGCCTGGCCAGTTACTTTCCTCTGGCACCGGGACTGATGTAGTGTCAGCGTTTGTAGTAGAGTAATGTTCCTTTCAGACCTCCTAGTGGTTGTATGAAGTTACTTTCGGTTATCAAACAATTGAGAAAATAAATGGACTTCACTATGTTGAGAAGTAGTTGTCTGTGTCCGATGCTTTATTAGGTTACTACAGCCCACAGTCATAATGTAAGAGCGCCATCAGGTCAACATCTTTTCTATTAGTCCAATACTTTAGTTAATGACCAAATATGCTAAACTAAATTTCCATCAGGCTCAGCTGTACTTTATGTTTCCTGCTAATTAGCTAATGTTAGCATGCTAACATGCTAAACTCAGATGTTTCCAATGGTTAACATTACCTGCTATACATCAACATGTTAGCATTGTCAATGTGAGTATGTTAGCATGCTGATTTTAGCATTTAGCTCAAAGCAGTGCTGTCTCTAGGCTAAATACATATTTTGTGGAGGCCTATTCTTTTACTGAATGTGGACATTAAGCATTTTAATAATTATTTTTTAAAACATGTGTCCCCTAAGATATGTTGTTACAGAGATGGCTTGGTCTAGGGGTGTATTTGCAGCAGCACAGACACTACTAAATGATCATAGAAATATTATAGGAATATTATAGGAATACTACAGGCAGCAGAGTGTCTCTATGATCCTCTTGCTCTTCCGCGACTGCACGTTGCTACTTGTCACTGAAGGTGACACTACTCTATAGAGTATATAGGCTACAATATAGTATAGAATTGAGTATTTATAGTATATCGTTTAGAGAATATTATAGATCCAAGACAAAACTGACAGAAGGGTGGGAATGAGAGAAAAAGGCGTGATTACAAATCCTTCTGCTACTTCAGCACCATGGACAGTACCATGGATTTATCAATACACAGCACAGTTAGGCTACTGATATTTCAGAGCAATGGTCAGGGCCGTAGATTCTAACTTGCACAAACCTCAGTCAGATAAAGGATCAATGAGTCAGGCAAAGTAGACATATTCAACTAAACCACCCCTCTGACCCTGCACTCTCTCTGCTACTAGGGGATAGAGAGGGGGGATGGCAGATTAACAAGAGGGATGCATTTTGGTCATTTTGCTAACATGGGAGATGGCATCCCCCCTCCTCCCCCCTCAAATTTCCTACTGCTCAGCTTACAACAACTTGACAACTTGCATTTCAGTGTTTGTGTACTATATTCACATTCTCTGTCAGTCCTGCTGGAAATATAAAGGCCAAGACCTACCCCACTGGATGGTTAATTTACTCAAATGATTAAATTCTACAAAATGAAATTCTATTTAAAAAGTTGTTATAAGTTACAGCAGTCAAATCATGTCACATTAAAATTATAATTCAATATAGTGCAACTTTCATTTCAACATATTTTCACATTCTGTACCAAATTAGGGGAAATGGCAAATGAAAAAATTTAATGAAAAATCTTTTTTCATTAAATTTTAGGGGTAATTGATGATAATTATGGGCAATTTTTATGACTAATTGATGATAATCACTTCATTTAAAAATAATAATAATAATAATATTTTCTTGTCACTTAAAGTCTCAACTTTAGTTGATTTTGGATCCCCTCACCTTCAATGTGTAATGTAAAAAGAAGTAATCTCACAGACTAAATTTTACAATTATTATTTAAAATCAGGATCAATGACATTAAGATGTTTATGATTATTTCCTTTGATTTCTAATAAAACAAAATTTATATTTTTATAATGCATCACTTTTTAAAATCTCTACTATCAACTGCTCAGTGCCCTCCACCTACACACACTCACTCACTCACACACACACGCACCAGCAGAGATAATGAGCTCTGATTGGTCCACTCAGAGACTATATACCTGCAATTAGTGTCATAGTGTTCAGCCTCCTGCCTCTCTGGAGTCCAGAAGCTAAAAAGCCTGTCAACCTCCTTCATTAGCCTGGAGAATAGGTTTCGCTTCTCTCACATCACACACACACAGACACACACACACACAAGCGCGCCCACACAGAATTTAGTAAATGTCAGGGCTGTGGTCCAGGCAGCCGCTCGGCTCTTCTCCTGCTGACAGAGGCAGCAGCAGGCAGTGAGGAGATGGCCACTGGATTCACCATTGTCTTGTATAATTAAATTGACAGAATCACGACCTCCTGTGGCAGAGTTCACAGAGTCGACGTCCCGCTCTGCCTACAGTCAGACTGTAATGTTAAAAAGTCTGTATGAAAGGGAGAAGTAAGATGTTCACATCGCGCCAGGATAAAATTGTTCTTTTAGATTCTCAAATGAAGCCAAGCATAAAGGAACAGAGAAGTGAACCTGCCATGTGTCTCCCTCCATCTTTCAGGGATTTTAAAGCATTAAAGTACATATAGAAGGGTTTGCATATAGTACATGTTCATACTGTGCACAGTGTGGGGCCATTCTCTGCTGCTTTAAGGGATTATTGCAAGAGAAAATCATCTCTATTCATCTGTGAAGTCAATGTTTTCCTTTACAAATGAAAAATCTCTTGTAATTTTGTTCTGTCTGATACTGTAGATATCATCTCATTTGATTAATGACATATTTATTACAGAAATGATCAATAATACACTGACACTAATAATCTATGCCGGTTCTAATTAGTCATATTAAAAAATTACATGCAATTAGGCACATACATGGGTGTATATATTAAGGCTGTAGTAATAATAATTAATTTATAGAGCACTTTTTAAGCAGGGTGTACAAAATGATTTCGAGAGGCAGGAAAATGATTTGATTGTTTTTAATCAAATCATTTTCCTGCCATTTTCCGAGGCAGGAAAATGATTTGATTGTTTTGTTCAGAACCTATTTACATATGATGTGGGAATGTCATCCCAAAAGTATCCCAAATTCAGGGGTGATGTGACTACCTTCCTGTCTAGCTTGACAAAGCAAATTTGCCTAAAAACTGCATTATTTGCTAAAATCACAATTATAACAGAGGTAAAAAATATTGGAAACAAAATATGCACAATGCTACAAGGTAACTATGAAACTATGATATCTATCCACACATTTATGCATAAAACTACACATCTGAAATGAGGGTGTATATTATTACATGGCAAAGAAACACAATGGAAAATAAGCAATACCTGCCCTTGTTAATGAATTTTCTTACTCCATGGGGGAACTGACAGCTGACTGACCACAGAGCTACAGTCTGCTACGAGAGAGCAGCCAGCAACACTGGGCAGTAAAGGAAAAAGGCAAAAAAAGCAAATTGGTTATGTTTGTTACCAAAGCCTGTAATAGGTGAGACCAGTTGCCCAGAGTGAGACATGTCTGAGATAATAAAATAAATATCAAAGACAGAGACCAGGCTGGAGTACTAAAGCCAGGTAGTGTGTAATCTGATTTTTGATCCTTATATTTATCTGAATTTTTTTCATTTATGTATGTGCCCTGATGCAGAAGAAATGATTTATCTCAGCTACAAGTTTGTATGGTTGAAATGAAAACTCTGCACCCACCCCAATCGACAGTAAAGACTGTTTCAGAGTATTTTTCTCTGTCAAGAACAAAGCAGGACAAAGTAAGCATAATGATAGTAACCTAGTCTTGAGATCTTCTGTCAAAATAAAATAGTTTACTGGTACTGGTGGGGCTAAAATCAAAATCAAAAATCAAAATCATCAGTGTGCTGTTTTTGTTTTGTTTTTTTTTTCCATCCAACTGTTTATACAGGAGTGTAATGAAAATTTGAGCCTCTAGGGACCACTATTGTGTAGTCTTGGTATAGTCGTTCTATGGACTAGTAAGCTGCTTGATAGTTCCCGGTACTATAGAGCCACTAGGAATTAGAAGCTTGCATCTGAATAGCTGTGAAGATCTAGCAAATTAGACCAATAGCAGATTAAAAACAACTCCACAGGTCCCCAAAGTACTATCCCCAGAGCACTGGTTATTTTTTGGCACCACAAACTTTGGGTAAAGAACTAAATTTATTACTAGGTTCCTCAAGTCAAAATGCAGGTAACATTCCTGAGTTCCTGGGCCACTGGGTGGCATGGTTAAAGTTCATGGAACCCTGGAAGATTCAACATCTGGCCCAGGGACTATTTTTAAATTAGCTGTTTGGCTGACATTTACAACGATTTTAATCATTATAACACAAACCCTAACCCAATGTGCACTCTCTCTGTAAAAAAGGAAATAAATAAAATTAGTGAAATTTAAAATTCAACTAAAGATAGTCACAAAAGAAACAAGTCAAGCCCATTTGTATTTATATACCCCAATATCACAAATCACAAATTTGCCTCAGGGTGCTTTACAATTGGAACAGCATACAACACTGAAAACAGGACTTTTAACCTTAGTTTGCCAATTAGAAAAGTTAATGGTAACTCAAGAGGTTCAACACAGAGCATTATTCTGTGAAATCCTGGAGGTAAATAGAGTTAAAATAGTGTCATGAAATACTGAATATTCCAAAAATACTGATAACGTAAACTCTCATATGTCCATGCTGGTTTTGGAAGTACTACATCTAGAAGAGTCCACAGCCATGCTAGGAGGTATAATGTTTATTATGTTTACCATGTTAACATTTGTTAATAGCACTGAAAACAAAGTACAGCTGAGGCTGATGGGAATGTCATTAGTTTTGTATTGTTATAATAAGTCATATACCAGAGAAGTGGACTGGACCAAATTGGTTGACATTTGGCTAAAATTTCCATCCCTAGAGCCATGCAGATAGCATAGCTACTCAAAAATCCTTGCAGTGTCTGAAAAGTCTGAACTCAGTGTCAAACTGGCCACTAATTAGCCAAATTGTCTAGTATCCAAACTGTGCGATCGAAAGGTTCATTCAGATGCTATAAAATCATTACCAAATTGATAGGTCAACCATCCTGATAACTACTGTGTATAAAAAGAAAAGAAAATAGCAAAAAAGTAGTATTTGTGTTATCTTTAGTTCACTGGTTCCAATAAAGCCCCATAGTCCTCTTGTGTCTCTCATGAAAAGAAATGCAAAGCTGTCCCTAGATTGCCCTTTCTCTCCCATCCTTCCTGTCACTCTCTGCTGTATGCTATGCAAAACAGATTATGATGCTGCACTGCCTCGTAGACAGTGATGCTGTGTCCAAACAAATCCTCCAAGAGTCAAAAATGCAAAATCGCTTCCCAGTGGAGAGTACTGGAGCCAGCAGGCCACCTGTCAGTCAGAGCGGATGATGGAGGCGTTCGTCCAATTTCCATCCAGATTGTGTTCCTCTTCATCAGAAAATCACCATGTTCTGTCTCACTGCTCGGCGTGTGGGTCCAGATATTCTTCACCACATCTTATTTGTTTCATTATAATAGCTGTTTTCTACCAACTCCCACTTCTGAGTAGTGATGAGTTTACTTAGGTGTTTACTGTGTTTCTTACCCAAAGTGGTAACTATAGTAGTCTGTGGATTTTTGGAGTCATGGTCGCTTAAAATACAATTTAATAAAAATATAGGGATGCTGATCTCAGCTTTGATAATCCCATAAAATGCATCAATTAGTCATCTTTTATTATCTGAGAAATATTTAAAAAATCAGAGCCTTAACTCACCTCAGTCTGAAAAAATGTACATACCTGTTGTTGAGTAGACTGGATTACTATAATTCTGTCTTAATGCGCCTTGATGAATCCTGTCCATTAGTTACCTGTTAACGTCTCCACAGTACATATCAGATACATTTTCAGTTTATAAGTGCAGCAGATGTCTCATGTTATAAGGCAACTGCTTCCTTCAGGTCTGCAGAGCTTTCTGCAAATATGTTTTAGAGAGCATTTAGCATTTATGGACAGGCCATTCTGCTGATCAGACTGGCAGCAACAGTGTTATCGGTACTTTTTAGTTAGTTTTTGATTCTCTGTTTAACTTATGTTTGTGCTCTTTTCTCCGTTACTCTGTCTAAAGAACTTGAATTGCATATACATGAAGTGGTGGCATACAAATAAACCTTAACTTGAACTATATAAGAATAAATAATACAATGCTTTGAAGTTACCCACTGACCAAATCTTTTATGCAGAAACAAAGTATTATGGTGCCCAGTGTGTGTTGTGGAGGAAAAACCAAAACCAAATTTATGCTCTTTTTTTTGCTCAGCAAATAAATGTTCTCAGCAAATTTCATAGCAATCAACCCAATTTTAATATTTTGGTAACACTTTACATCCCCCTATTAAGCATTTATATTTTATAACATACTATAATGTAGTTATTAGCAAAGATTTATTAATGTATTTGTCAACAACCATAACTCCTCCTGTGGGCACCTATAAGGGATGTATAATTTCGAAACAGATTGATGTATCAAAATGTCCTTGATAACTTTAGATCAGGGAAGTGCATAGATGACACATCCTGACAAAGTTTTGAGACAATTGGCCCAACAAACCGTTGGGCCAATGAGGAGTTGTTGAAAATAGGATTTTGAGAAAATTGAGAAAAGGTCGCAAAATTTGACATTTTTTAGAGCAGAAGACCATTGGAGCAAAGATGCAGATGAATGGAGAGATTGAAATGATAAAGAATTTTGACTACAAGCCAAGCAGTTTTCGAGATAATTGCGAAAAAGTAAACTTGATTATTATAGTGCCAAAAATAAAAAAGTATGAGAACAAAAACAATACAGCTCCAGCAGTGAGCTTTGCTGCTTGGACCCCTAATAAAAATAATATCCAGAGTTGTGCTGGGTTGTAAAGCGGGCCTTGTAAATAGGACTTGTGTCATTCTGAAAGAATCTCTGCCAGATGACTAAATCCATAACAGGATGAAGATGATCCTTCTTACAAATAATGAAAATGGGAAAGAACAAGTCAATCATATTCAGCAGCAGCTACAAAGACTGCTGCCTCCATGAATTCACGGCACAGAAGTACTGCATTGTGCTCACATTCTTTGTTTCCGCTCAAATTTCCTCCTACACCTTTCAGTATTATACTGTATAGTATCAAATAATAGGGGATAAAATGTAAGGATGAGATCTGGTCATTGTTAAATCAGTATGTATTCATTTATATTACAATGAGCTCAGTCGATTTAATCCCTCTTTCAATGCACTTTTACATGTTTCACTTTTTACATATCAAGGTTCAATGCAGGATTGCACAATGAAATTCTGTTCTACTAGCACTAAAGCACTAAACAAGGAATTAAAAAGGAAAATTATATATACAAGGAATATACAGTTACATATATACTGTACATACAAATAGTATGTGTGTATATACAGTATAAACACAAGTTTTTACAATATGTGCAAATTAAATGTAATATGGAAGGTATAGTGCAAAAAACTTGAGGTAATAGTGGGAGGGCAGGTAGTGCAAAGGTAATGGTATGTTATGTACATAAAAGTATAATATCCTGTTACAAAAATAACAGGATATTTCAATGTAAATTTCACAGATGCGGTGCAATATATAGAAGAGGTGCAAAGGATGGGGTGGAGTTGAGGAGACTCACATCCTGAGGAAAGAAGCTGCTCGGTAGTCTGGTGGTATGGCAGTGGATACTGTACTTCGGTATTGCTTGCCAGATGGCAGCATGGTGAACAGGCTGTGGCCAGGGTGGCTTTTGTCTTTTATAATCCTTTGGGCTCTGTGTAGGCATATATCAGAATCAGTGGCTTCATTTATAAAGCTGTGCGCAGGATTCACATCAAAAGGTGGCATACGGACGAAACAGAGAAAGTGTTTATGCACAAAAATATTCTGATTTATAACACAGTGCACACACACGTCCTACACCGGTTTCCCTTTATAAATCACAATCAACTCAAAATGTGACGCACATGAGAGAGCATCTTGTCCCACCATTGTTATGCTCATAGTTGTCTATAAATAGTCAGTGAATAACCCCAAAATTAAAATTAAGAAAAGCTAAAAAAAAAAAAAAATCACACAATGTGAAATCAAAGTTCTTGTTGGGGAGGCAATATATTGTTTGGTGGACTCAGTGTGGGCATTACAAATGCCAGACAGGCTTTAGAGTGGCAGCATGTGGCAGACACAGTGAATGCTGCTGGCTCAGAAGGTCGCATACTCTCTGAAATAAAAAAAGAAGTGGTCAGACATAAAAGTAGAGTGTTTGTGCCACTGGTGGTGGAAAGGGGACAGTGGAGCTCACCCCCCTTATGAGCAACTTGCAGGAATTATCAGGGAATCCCTCCTGAGTAGTGATGTAGGTGGAGGGGGGGCAGAGATATGCAAGACACACCAGACGACTCTTGTATGTAATTTGTATTCCCTGGTTTTAAAAGAGAGTAAACTAAATGCATTGAAGTTGCATTTAAACATTTATTTACACAAATGAGACATTTTCTATGCATGTTCCAGCACGTTTGGCAGTGCTGCAGCTGAGCTGAGTGCACCCAGCCCCGCCAACTCCACTGCACCTTGCGTGTCTCAACCCTCCATCTGTGTCCTCACAGATGCAGGTTGCTAAGGAGATAAAAGAAATACACACTAATACATACTGTGTAGGCTCCTAATCAATATCTTGCACATCCATCCCATTTCCTTCTATTTATTATTTAAAATCTAAACCTGTTAGCTGCTCCTCTCACCCAGAATATATATATTTTTTTACATTTTTCTTCTTTTGTAAATTCATGCTTTTTTGTATTATTTTAGGATTACTTAATTTTCATGTATTTTTTGTGTATATCTAAGACTGCTGTACACAACAACAACACTAAGGCAAATTGTGTTTCCCTGTGTGTACTTGGAAATAAACTTCTGATTCTGATTCTGATAAGCTGTACACTGAAAGATCTGTTTAATAATTAGTGTTCATTCATACGTTGTGTTTTTACAAGCGATGCATCACATCCAAACGCTTCCACATGTCATGTGTCATTTGGCTCAAATGCCTGTGAGGGTTGAGGTGTTCTTTTGCAGCAACAGATATCTCCGTTTATTATCCTAAATCATGTTTTTTTGTGTGTGTGCACTCCAGGGATTATCAATCAAACATGTTTGTTTATTCATTTTAAGAATGGCTTTTATCTGGTTTTGCAAATGAACTCTTCATATAATACGTGAGAGGTAACATTTCGATTTATGTCACCCAATGCTATCAATTTCACACTGTTTCTTGTGTTTCACCCTTCTGCCATCGGAGTCACAGTTTCTCATTTCTCCAGTTTATGTGCATATGCATGGTCAGGGTTTCCGTGGAGGACCGCACATTCTCCCATCAAGTTTGTTTTTTATACATCCCAAAGTTTGCTTAGAAAGTGGTGTAGGCCTTCTTTTGTGCATACATAACGGTTATAAATGAGGCCCCAGAATCAGGTTTACTGCCAAGAATTTTTTCACATACAAGGAATTTGTCTTAGTGTTGTTGTGGTGCATAATAGTCAAAAATATTCACAAAATTAAGTAGACCTAATAATATAAATAAGAAGGAATTTACAATAAAAGCAAAATGTAAAATATATTCTAAGTGAGAGGCACAGCTACAGGTTTAAATATTATATATTAAATATTATATACAGTATATAATATATATAAAGAATTACATAGAAGAGAATGAGATGAATGTACAAGATATTAATCAGGAGTAAATAGTATATGCACTGTGCATTATTATTGATAATAATAGTAATACAAGTTGCGTTATGTAATGCGCTATGTAGGACCAAAGATCACAGATGTGCAAAGGTCTGTGTCAGTGGGGGTCCCGGGCCTTGTTGATGAGGCCAGCTGCAGAAGAAGCTGTTGTAATGTTGTGAGGTTTTGCTAACAGACCTCAGCCTCTTGGCAGAGGGGAGCGTTTCCAAAAGTTTATGTCCAGTGTGGGAGGGGTCGGCCATGGTCTTTGCTGCTCACCTCAATGTCCTGGGGGCATGCAGGTCCTGGAGGAACGGCGGATTGCATCCAATCACCTTTTCGGCAAGCAGGTAATATGCTGCAGTCTGCCCTTGTCCTTGACAGTTGCAGCAGCGTACCAGATGGTGATGGAGGAGGTGAGGATGGACTCAATGATGGCGGTGTACAAGTACTTCATCATAAACTTTGGCAGTTTGAATTTCTTCAGCTGCTACAAGAAGTACATCCTCTGCTGAGCCTTCTTGGTGAGGCTGCTGATGTTCAGCTCCAACTTGAGGTCCTGGCTGATGATGGTTCCCAGGAAGCAGAAGTGCACAGTGTCAAATGGGGAGTCACACAGGGTGATGGGGATGGGTGGGGCTGCGTTCTTTCTGAAATCCACGACCATCTCCACTGTCTTTAGAACACTGAGCTCCAGACTGATGACTGATGGTGCAGCTGTTGGTGTACAGGGAGAATAGAAGTGGCGGAAGGACGCAACCTTGAGGGGAACTGGTGCTGATGGTCCACAGAGGTCATGGTGATGGGTTGGTAGACATTGAGTCCTGTGGGCCTTGTGTTTTTGGGGACAGGGATGATGGTGGAGATCTTGAAGCAGGCTGGTATGTGGCATGTCTCCAGTGAGGTGTTAAAAATGTCTGTGAACATGAGAGACAGCTGATCAGCACAGTCCTTCAGGGTAGAGGGAGAAACAGAGGTCCTACTACTTTGCAGGGGTTCTGTCTCTTAAACAGCCTGTTAATATCATTCTCCTGGATGGAGAGAGTCATTATTGTGGAAGGGGGTCCCCCTAAGGGACCCCCTTCCACAATAATGAGGAATGGTGGGGAATGGTGGGAATGGTGTCAGGACTGTCCCATTGTCTTTCAAATCGACAGTAGAATTCATTGAAGTTGTTGGCCAGGCGTGAGTCATTAGTGGAGTGGGTGGCTGTGAGTTTATAGTTGGTGATCTGTCTGAAGCCCTTCCAGACAGAAGATAAGTTGTTCTCTGAGAACTGTTGTTGAAGTTTCTCAGAATACAGTCATTTAGCATTTTTCACTGCCTTACTAAACCTGTATTTAGACTCTTTGAACCGGTCCTTGTCCCCACTCCTGAATGCTTTCTCCTTTTCCAACCTTAGCTGTCTCAGTTTAGCTGTAAATCAGGGTGTGTCATTATTGTAACTAACCCTGGTGCGTGATGGTACACAGCTGTCCTCACAAAAGCTGTTGTATGACATCACAGCCTCTTGTACTCGTCCAGACTGTTGGTAGCAGCCCTTAAAACCTCCCAGTCAGTACAGTCCAAGCACACACGAAGATCCTCCATAGCTTCACTGGTTCACTTCTTAGATGTTTTAATTTCTGCCTGTATGCAGGAATCAGATGAACTATGGTGCACTGCGGGGGACGCCATGATAGGCACTGTTGATTGTAGTGTAACAGTGATCAAAGTGTTCTCCTCTCTGGTCAGGCATTTAATCAGCTGACAGTATTTAGGGAGTTCATGGCTGAGATTACCTTTGTTAAAGTCACTGAGGACAATAACGAAGGAGCCCAGATTTGTCCACTCCACACACAGTATTTGGTCGGCAAGCAAGCGCTATGCATCCTGCACGTGGGCCTGCAGTGGAATGTAAACAGCAGACTCACGGAGGGAGTAGAAGGGTTTACAGTTGATGATAAAAGAGAACAGGAGAACAATGCTACACATAAGTGCTGCCAGGGATTTTGGGCCCCATGAAAAGATATCACATTGGGCCCCACCACCACAGGCCACGCCAACCCTGCGCAATTGGTGTAACTACACCTCCAGAACCCAATCGATCCATTCAAAGCTTTAAATAACTCTACCTTGTAGGCTTGCAACTCTCTTGTAGTCCATCTTTTACAGTCTACATGAAATTACCTTAACATTAATGAATAATTTAAAATAAATATAACTTAAATACACATTATATAATATGGAGGCTCTCTGGATGTTTACTTTTTGCCAAAAACAAGAAAAGAAAAAGAAAGAAAGAAATTTTATTAGTACATTGTGAATAAAATATTCTATTAATTTACTATTGAAAAAAAATGTACCTAATGTTGTAATAATTTTTTAGGGCCCCTGTCAGTCACAGGCCCTTAGAATAGTTCTAACTTTTCCCCCATACGGCGCCCCTGGTGCTGCAGAATCACTGTCACATCTTTACACCAGCCACTGTTGCCAAAAACAGATACCTCCACCTTTCGTTCTGCTCTGTGAGAGCTCTGTGGGAGCTCTGTGTCGCGATCCACGCTGAATAGCTGGAAGCCTGCCAGCTGCAGCGTAGAGTCTGGTATTGATCCACACAGCCAAGTTCCCATGAAGCACAAAACGGAAGATGAAGAAAAGTCTCTGTTCTTCCTCACCAGCAGCTGGAGTTCATCTAGGTTGTTGCACAGTGAATGCACGTTAGAGAGAAATATTCCCGTTAACAGAATGTGTCTGCAGAGACGCACAAGTGTGCCGGCATGTCTCCCTGTCCTCTGGCGTCTCATGAGAAAGTTGGGAAATAAATCCGCAAGAGTTGTTTCTCTGATGTTCATAAGCTCTTCTCTGGTGATCTGGTGAGCTCTGGTACTGTAGCAAAACACTGAATTTACAAACAAAACAAGACAAAATTCTGCGCAGCAACCCACCGAGGCGGCCATATGTGGCACCATCTTGATCTCAAATTATATATTGTATATATAGATGATATTATTATATTAGTGATTATATGATTATTTCATATTAATGCAATATATATACATATATATATATATATGACCAAGTATGAAATTAGATTCCGTAGAGTTTTAATGGTGCTTATATACTTCAAGTCCATTTTTAAGTTAAAAAATAGACTTCAGGCATAAAAAGGTGAAAGAGGTCAGCGTGGTGGTGAAATGTGTGACAGAGCAGCGGCGATGATTATAATCAGAGGATTACTGTTTTTAGACAGAAACAGCTGTAATATACAGTATAATATATAAGATTTTGTACAGACATTTGTGTTCCCCAGAGGATGAAGCCTACTGACTTTAGTGATCCCCCAACCTGTCTTCTAGCACCATCAACAGGCTGACGGTTTTGGTTTTCAGTGAAATATCTCATCTGCTATTGGATGGATTGCCATGAATTTAGATTCTTTTGACTTTTCACATAGCGACATAATCAGGGCCCAGTTTCACTCATCCACTGAAATATCTGCAGGGTGGATTGGCACAAATGTTTGTACAGAAATTCATGGTTCCCAGATGATGTGTTCAAATGACTTTAGTGATCATCTGACTTTTCTTTTAGTGTCCCAAGCAGGTCAATGTTTTGTCCAATAACCAAATACCTGCAAAACTTACGACATTCCCATCACCAGCTGTACTTTGTGTTTAGTGTTAATTAACAAATGTTAGCGTGCCAAAATGCTACATTACAATGTTGATCATGGTAAACATTATACCTGCTAAACATCAGCATGTTAACATTATCACTGTGCGTAAGTACCGCCTAACAGAGCCTTTCCTCATAACTTACAAACCTGGTACAACTAATGTAATGTATTTACAGTTTCTCCTTTAGACTTGTGGTGGTGGGGCATGGTTTGGGCTCAGCTACAGGGGAGCGATATGTGGGAATGGCTCATGGGAGCGGTGCCAGGGTTAGTCTAACTGGCACAGGTGTTACCTGTTGGCTGATTATGCTCTCTCCTTTGTCATGCAGTAGTGTTCTGGAGTTGGGAGACACACACACACTGGAGCCAGAGAAGGTCAGGTGCTCCAGCCCTCAGTGATAATTGTATGATTTTGTGTTATTTAAGAGACTTGACTGCATGCCCTCTGAGAGCACTGGCCAAGTGAATGGAGGAGTTAAGACAGATAAATGGATTTATGTTGTGTAAGCATGTGCGGTTGGTTAAAAGTCAAATTAAAATGGTGGACATGTACAGTTTTATGTATCCTGTTTTTGCCACAACATGAACACAAACTGACACCATGACCAGACTTGTGGTGAATCATTCAGCCAGGATTCATGTTCTGTGGTAAAATGATGACAAATTAAATCGTTATGCTCATTTTTCCCAACAATACAGAAAATCAGTCATATGATATGAGTTAGGTGTTTGAACTATTTCTTGCTGAACAACAGCCCGGCAGAGTGCAGCTTAACGGAGACTTGTCACCACAGTGAGTTTTGGTACCATCCTGCTTGCACAGAGACCAAAACCTGAGCCCATCAATTGTATCCTGCAAGCGGAAGACACTGCACTGGGGTACTAAGCAGATGAATAAACCTCTGCAGAAACAGTTCCAGCACGTAACTGCCCCCAAAACCAAAACTGTGTTTATTACATTTCTGCTGGTGTACAGAATAAACTAATGAGATACAACATGATAATTAGTGAGCTTGAGAGGTGTTGGTAAAGGTGATGGGTGGGCCTTGCACACAATTGGGTGGTACAAGGACAACTTAATCTACAAGTCTGAAGTAAGCCTATAAGTTTTGTCCTATTAAATGATATACAACATAACAGACTGAAAAGCTGGCAACTTTAGTACAGAACAAAGTGCTACAGAAACACCAGAGCAGCACTGACCAAAACTAATAATTCAAGCATTTGACAGTTTCATTAACTCATGTACAGTAATATGTTAAACAAATGATGGATATCCAATATTTACTGTACAGTAAGACTGTAAAATATAGAGGTATATATCCTGCCTTATCAAGTATCTTACATTATATATCACTGATTAAGTAGTTGGACTTTAGTTTGGGTTGACAGTCTGACTCAATGACATATGACTTATAAAACATTTGCCCAAGTGTGCAGTGCTCAGTGTTCCCAGTAAGTTAGCGTTACCTTGGGTCCAAGGTAGCGGGCCGTGTTTCCAGAGCGTGAAAGGCAACACCCTGCACTTCTTATTTGGAAGGTCCTGGCTCCAAACGGAAAAGATGGCGCTCACCATAAACTCCAACTCTCGGCTTCAACTGGCTCCAATGAAACCAATGGCCATTCTAGCTGTTTTCACCTGCTTTATGCTAAGCTAGGCTAACCACATCTTAACCACGTCTTTGAATGCACTGTACACACAAATTAAGATAAGAGAAGAAAGGGGGAGTTAGACAAGAATGACTGGACCAGATGGCATTTATAGGAAAAGGACATCAACATAACATATTAGGAAATCATGATATCATTATAGTCCTTATTCTCTGTGTGTGTGTGTGTGTGTGTGTGTGTGTGTGTGGGGGGGGGGGCATATAATGAGCCAGGAATGTAGACCAGCAGAACTCTTTGAGCCAATTACAGGCAGAGGTGCTACTAATTGCTGCTTTATGGGAGCTGTGTGGGAGTGAGGTGATCTGGTGGCTGGCAGAGAGAAAAGAAAGTGAATGTTACAGTTGGTGGAAACAGATAGCCAAGCATGAATGAGAGCTGGCTGCAGATGAGTTTAGCTGTTTTTTTTCTTCAAAGTTTTCCACTGCAGCAAACTTTTTAAGGACAGGAGATGGGATGAAGGAGACTGAGCCAGCTTGAGTCTTTAAAAATCATTAGCAGGCCAAGTGACTGTGAGAATTCCCTTTCTTAATTATCCTCTAAGACAGGCTTGTGTTTTTGGCCACTAATAAGATGCAAAGCCCTTGTGTTGGAAGTCACAGCTGAGCTGCTTTTACTGAGCTACATGCTACACTGTGGAAAAAGACAAAGTTGATTAGTTTTGCCCTTATTGAGACTCATTAAGTTTACTCAGGTGCATTAAATTGATATTATATCAGGTTAGCAAGAGACACTTTTGCTAGCTGACATATAATCTCTTCACATTATGATCTCATTGAGAATGCAGGAAAACTAACAATGTACACTATCATGAGGATGTGAAGAATGTACTGTATGTGCAAAGTAAATGGAAAAGTCTGTAAAGTAAAAACTATATCCATAAAGTAAACCAAAACCAGACCAGATAATATACATTAGAGGGAGAAATGATTGAAGATTTGATTGGAGTTTCCTTGACTTGTATATTTTATTAATTCCCCTAATTATACTAAAAGATGAACAATGCAAATAGTTTCTAGTTTAATGGCAGTAAAGTGTTTCACTCTGATCTTAACGGAATGTCCTGTTTGCTGTGGTTGAACCCTGTTTCCTAGAAATTTAATTTAAATAGTCTTCCTAATTATTAATTTGTGCTTGCAAACATAATCACTGCCTGGAGTATGTTCACAGGAAACTTTTTTTCAAATGAAAAAAGCCCTACATTTATATACAAAAGTGAAGTCACAGGGGGGAGGTCTGGCTGGATGGGTGGACGTTTTTAGATAACTATGAAGCTCTATGGCACAGAGGAATAAGATACACTCACCAGCCACTTCATTAGGAACACCTGTGCAATCTAATACAATCCAATACAACAGCTCTGCCATAAATTCTACATTTACGAAGCTGGTGTACCTAATGAAGTGGCCGGTGAGTGTATATCAGGCTTTGATATACACATTATACTTGTTAGCAGATAAGTTCATTGTTGGTTTGGGAATTTGTTTACAATAGAAACAATATAAAATATCATCAGACCCATCCCTTTATCTAAACCTTACCTGAACCTTACTGATGACTTGCCATTAGGAAGGTAAAACATTTGAGGTTGGCCTCAGGATGACACTACAGAACAGTTTGTGCAATCACCAAATTCAAAGGGGCTTATCCCCTGGGAAGCGTTAATGTACTTTTTAAAAATATATTTAAAAAAGAATGAAAAAAATATATTTTACTGTCTACAAGTGGAAATGTTGGATTGTTGGTGGTGAGGAAAGGTCACATGGACACTACAAACATGGTGAACACTTTACATATTTTGGTCTGAACAAAATGTGTTTAATGGAAGGACAGCCCAATATGACGTTATTTAGTAGGGCAATAAATATTAGACAAAAAGCCGTAAAGATGAAAGGTTGATGACTGTATCAATGTGAATAGAGAGATGGATTTTAATCTCACTTTCACTTATCTTCGCGCGTGGAGGAGGGTGGATATGCTTCAGCAGGTCACCAACATTACATGCTACCTCAAAAATGTGTTAAAAGAGAAAAGGTCAGGTGGTGACCATCGCATAAGAGTGAAGTGCTGGGAAAAGAAATGGAATGAGTTGGAAGGGATTTTTTTTTCTTTTTAAAAAGGATTATTGAAGTATAGAGGCCATGGACAGACTCCCAGCTTAGCATGCTAATGAGTGTGTTTCTTAAACCTTCCTCTAGATAGTCGACAGAAGAGAGAGTGGCCCAAATCCCAAACAGCAGCCCCTGCACATCCCGTTATCAGCCTCCTCCGTCACAGGCAGCAGAGGAGCAGTGATGAGATGAAGCTTCTGTTTCATCTCCTGCTGAATGATTTTCTTCACTTTGCATAGAGAGCGAGGAGCTGCTGCCCCGCTGTGAGTGGGAGGTGAACTGTGAGGTGCTATGGGTCAAACAGGACAGGATACTGGCCTCCAGCATGCATGTATACACACTGCCTTTTTCTCACTCACACACACACACACACACACATACACACACACACACAGGTTTACTGATATATGGGCCCAATACACTGTGTGCACAATTATTAGGCAAGTGATTATTTTGACCATATCATCATTTTATCCATAATTTCCAACTCCAAGCTGTATAAACTTGAATGCTTATTGGATTTAATGCATATCAGGTGATGTGTATTTGTGTAACGAGGGATGGTGTGGTCTAAGGAGATCAACACCCTATATCAAGGTGTGCATAATTATTAGGCAGATTTTTTTCCTCAGGGAAAATGGGCCAAAAAAGAGATTTAACTGACTCTGAAAAGTCAAAAATTGTAAAAAGTCTTTATAAAGATATTGGGGCGTGATCACAGAACCATCAAACGTTTTGTTGCAAATAGTCAACAGGGTCGCAAGAAACATGAAGAAAAGACGTAAATTAACTGCCAAAGATTTGAGAAGAATCAAACATGAAGCTAACAGGAACCCATTATCCTCCAGTGCTGCCATATTCCACAACTGCAACCTACCTGGAGTGTCAAGGAGTACGAGGTGTTCAGTTCTCAGAGACATGGCCAAGGTAAGAAAGGCTGAAACCCGACCACCTGTGAACAAGACACATAAGTTGTAACTCAAGAATGAGCCAAGAAATATCTGAAGACAGATTTTTCAAGGGTTTTGTGGATTGATGAGATGAGAGTGACTCTTGACGGACCAGATGGATGGGCCTGTGGTTGGATCAGTAACGCACACAGAGCTCCACTTCGACTCAGACACCAGCAAGGTGGAGGTGGGGTACTGGTATGGGCAGGTATTATTAAAGATGAGCTAGTTGGACCTTTTCGGGTTGAAAATGGACTCAAAATCAACTCTCAGACCTACTTCCAATTTTTATAAGACTTTTTTTTCAAGCAGTCGTACAGGAAAAAGTCTGCATCTTTCAAGAAGACTTTGATGCATGTGATGGAGCGTTGTCTTGCATAAAAATCAAAGTACTCCACTGCATGGCTGGCCAGTAAAGGCCTTAAAGATGAAAAACTAATGACATGGCCCCCTTCTTCACCTGACTTAAACCCTATTGAGAACTTTTGGGCCCTTCTTCAGCAGGAAATTTACAGTGAAGGTAAACAGTACACCTCTCTGAACAGTGTCTGGGAGGCTGTGGTTGCGGCTGCAGAAAAAGTTGATTCTGACCAGATCAAGAAACTGACTGACTCCGTGAATGGAAGGCTTGTGACTATTATCAAAAAGAAGGGTGGCTATATTGGTCACTGAGGGGTTTTTTTTTTTGAAATTTCAGAAATGTTTATTTGTAAATTTGGAGTTTGTTTATTATTCTCACTTTCGGTCGGAAATACTGTGCAACTGATGGTACTCACTTATGGTATTCATCAGTTATCCAGGAGACTTCTGTATTTCTTTGTTGAGGTACACTGAGCTATTGTTAAAAGACAATTCTAAAAACTTGAGTTTACAGTGAGGAAAAAATCATTCCAAAATCAGCAGGTCCTCTCACTTCACAACTCTACATACCTATACAAGCAATTAGGCATGCCAGCTAACAGCACATAACCATGTACATACATTGAACCTCACAATCAAAATACATGAATTATAAACAAACAGGACAGCTGACAAGCTGTGGGCCATAATAACCAAAGGCCTATGACAGATTTCATAGGGAATAACTGATACACCTGGAGGAATGCCAAATTTTTTTTCCCCCAGGATGTCGACGTCATGACCCACCCTATTCTGCCTCTGATTGGCTAGTACTCACTGCCTTCGTTGATTGGGTTGGTTAAGTTTAGGAGGACTGAGCATGAGCATGAGGACTGAGACTGGTTAGGGTTAGGGTAAGAATATCAAGGTAAGCAATTCAAAGGCAGAGAAGGGCAGGTCATGACTTCGATATCCTAGGGAAAAAAAATATCGCTGTGGAGGTCTACAGGTAAAGCATACTGACACCCTCATGGCAGCAGAAAGAACAAAGATGTGCTCTGGTAGACTGAATATCCTGACTGAATACTAGACTGAACACTTTTCAGTCATAAAAAGATGGCAGATCTCTCAGTTTCACTCCAATAATCTTGGAAAAGATGTTAATTAAGTTGCTCTGGCTTTTTCTGGACTGTACCAATAAGTTATGAAACCAGCAGATCAAGAAAAGGTAAAAAACTTTCAATAAAAGAATGATGGAAGGAACCAAACATAACTGTACTGAAACATATTTAATTTTTCAAATCAGAGAAACTCTGCTGGCCACACAGTAATCATGTCTGTGTTTACGTCCCATCTTAGCTGACTGTGACAGCGTATCCAAGTACTTACAAGAATCAGTTGATCATTACACCACTTTACAAAAGCAGGAGGTATGGTGTTGTGGACCCTGAAGGAGAGACGACAATAGAGTATCATCAGAAAATTTAAGAAGGTAGCTGCCTTCTTTATAGCACCTGCAGCTGTCACACTACATAAGAAGTAAAAGAGGTAAAATACTACCTGGGGGAGAACCCATGAATCTATAGTTTCATAAAAATTGCCACTCACAGGAACATTCTGCTGTTTGTCAGTGTAAAAAATCTAAATTGATAAAAATGTCCTAATGAGGTAGTTTTTTTTAGGGGCACTTGAGCTGACCAGAGGGAATTTTAAGGGCACATGGATCATTCAAGTACTCCTTGAGTGTAGCATTAAGGCAACATTTAAAGCTGTATTACCCAGTTTTGATTTCTTTTTGTTTTTGTTTTTGTTTTGTTTTTTTGCCCACATGGAACCTTGTTTTAGGTTATTATTAGGGCCAGAGCACCAGATGTTGCGAGGGCCCTATTGTATTTGAAAGAATTTTCATTATCCTTCCAAATGAAACGCATTTTTGAGAACTCATGAAACTTTACACATACGTCAGAAGTGGTGAAAAATTTAATATTTTAAGGGTCGTGGGCATGGGTGTGGCAAAATGGCTCGATATTTGACGTAGATGAACGAAATTTGGTAGGCACATGTATCATGTCCAGACTTAGAAAAAAGACTCTTGGAACCATACCCTAAGTCCAACAGGAAGTCGGTCATTTTGAATTTACTTTGCAATTTTTGCGCGGTTTTTGCATTTTTGACTTCTAATTTGGTTGGTGTCATCTAAAGACCTTTGCGATGAAAAGTTATCAAAATTGTGAGTTTTCATTGAACACTGTGGCTGTGGCGACGCAGTGATTTTCAACGTTTCGCCATGAAACAGGAAGTTGTTGTAACTCAAATGTACATCGTCCAACCTGCCCCAGATTTTGTCATACTTGACTATATTGTGAAGCTTGTGAGTTTTCATGGACATCAACATGAAAAAACAAACTGTTGTAACTTGAAGACGTACAGTCCAATATTGAATCATAGTCATAGCACCACCTACTGGCAACAGGAAGTTATAAGCCCCATTCTTTTACTAGCTACTCCTAGCAGTTTAACTAGATCCACCTAAAATTTGGGCAGCTAAGTTGTAAGACCTTGATGATGCCAAACAGTGAAGCTTTTATGTTTTCATCAAAAGCTGTTGTCATGGTGATGCATTATTTACCATGAAACAGGAAGCTGTTTTTGAGGGGCTAGGGATGCTTGAAAACTCACGAAATTTAGCACACACGTCAGAAGTGTCGAAACTTGATATCTGATATGAGTCTTGGTCAAAGCCCCCCATCTTTAAATTTGATGTAGATGAATGAAATTTGGTAGGCACATGTATCAATTCAATTCAATTCAATTTTATTTGTATAGCACCAAATCATAACTGAAGTTATTTCAGGGCACTTTTCACATAGAGCAGGTCAAGACCGTACTCTTTATTTTACAGACCCAACATTAACATGAGTATCATGTCCAGACTTTTAAAAAAGCCTCCTGGAGCCATACCCTAAGTCCAACAGGAAGTCAGCCATTTTGAATTTACTTGCCATTTGCAGGCATTGTATTTAAACAACCTCCTCCTAGAGATTTGACCCGACCGACTTCAAATTTGGTCAGTGTCATCTTAAGACCTTTGTGATGAAAAATTAGCAAAATCTTGAATTTTCATGGAATGCCCTTGACATGGCGTGCCAATAAATTTGCATGTTTCACCATGAAATAAGAAGTTGTTGTTACTGCCCCAAATTTCACATGCTTGATTGGAGTCCAGGCCTGAACACATCTACATGTCAATATTGAGTCATAGTCACCTACTGACAACAGGAAATCAGCCTTATATTACACGATTTATATATATATATATATATATATAAATAAATTATTATTATTATTATTATTATTATTATCATTGGTATTATTCCCCTATGTCATTGCATTTTTGACTCACGGAAATTGGCACACACATCAGAACTGGTGAACATTGCAAAGTTCTGTAGTGACTGAGCTTGGGCATTGCAAGCAGGCTCCATAGTGCCCCCAAACGCAGGTTCATGTTGGGATAAAGTTGCTTGAATGTTCATGATATTCGGATGGATCATTGCTCACACCATTCTGGACATAATACATATTTTTTGAAATTTTTTCCCCTGACAGGAAGTCAGCCATTATTTATAAATCCGGCCGCAGCTAGGCATAGAAGACGACCTAAGCGTGTCTCTTTCAAAATCTTATTTATCCTCCTGTGTCTATTGTGCTCAGAGCTCAAGAATATGAATATATTGTGTTGGTCTGTTTTGGTAGGGACATGCACGTGACCATTGTTGGTATGTATCACCCTTTCTCAGCACATTTTGATGCTTTGGAAGACATTGCAAAGCTCTGGTCAGTGTGTGCCTCCTCTGAGTTAATAATAATGGGGGATCTTAACCTGGACTGGCTCTCTGACAGCTCTAACAAATTAAAAGAACAATGCCTGGAACTTAATCTTTTTCAGCTCATAGACAAACCCACCAGACCAAATCCTCTTAACTCAACATTAATTGATATCATACTTACTAACAGACCACACAAATAGCCTGCTTCTGGAGTTTTTGCCCCTGATGTTAGTGATCACTGTCCCGTCGCCTGTGTTAGAGACACCAATCTCCCTAGATCTTGATCTCAAATTATCACCACAAGAAATTACAAGCATTTTAATCTTCAGGATTTTTAAAATGATTTGTCCATCTCTGACATTGATAATACCTTCTTTATTACTGATCCTGCAGTAGCACTTCTCAGTCTTTTAATGTTATTGCTGACAGACATGCCCCTTATAAAAACATAGAATTAAAAACAGATACAGTCCTTAGTTCTCCCCACCACACTCCAGTGCCATCCACAACAGAGACAAAGCCTGGTCCAAGGCTAGATCCAGTGGTACCCGTGAGGACTGGTTAACCTTTAGGCAACAGAGAAATATCTGCACCAGTATGATAGGAAGGCTAAATTATTAGGCAAATTATTATCAGTCACCTCTCTCTGCCTGTGATAGTTCCACTAAATTTTGGAACACTATAGCATCTCTCAAGAATTCATCACGGTCACATCTCCCACCACAAATCAAACAAGTACCTGGTCATATTTCCGATATATCATCCAAGGTTGAAGCTTTTAATCACCATTTCATCTCCTCTGGTGTCTGCAGATTCAACTGTAGACAATTACCATATCTGTCCAACAGAGGGAGTCCCCAGCACCTCAGCTTCTTCTGCCTGCAGATTTTCTTTTATTTTGGTAAGCAGTGTAGATGTTCACAAAGCTCTGCTTAGGTTAAAAGCATGGAAAAACACTGGTGCAGATAATCTTGATCCATATCTTCTTCATCTAAGTGCCGCTTAATCTGGCCACATTTAGCACTTATTTTTAACCAAACCTTTATAACAGGCATTATTCCAGCTTCATGGAAAAGCACCTTAGTAGTGCTTTACAAAAATGTGGTGATGTCTCCGATCTTAACTACCGTCCAATATCTAAACTTCCTTTCTTAGCAAAAATCCTAGAATCATTAGTCAATTTACAACTGTGCGCCTTTATTGATTCATTAAACTTACTACAACCTCAGCAGTCTGGTTTTCGCCTGTGTCACAGCACAATAACATCTGCAGTTTCAGTCACTGACAACATTATCTCCATGGATGAAAAACAGTTTTGTGCTGCTCTCTTTGTTGACCTATCAAAAGCATTTGATACCATTGATGATAAAATCCTACTTCATAAAGTACACTCTATAGGCTTACATGAAGCCACACTTAATTGGTTCCACTCTTACTTTACAGAGAGAACTCAGACTGTTGTTGCTGATGGTGTTCAGTCAAGCCCTCTTACCATCAGAAATGGATTGCCACAGGGGTTTATCCTTGTTTCATTGCTGTTTACATTATACATAAATAACATAATTCTACCTAATCAATACTTCATTGTCCATTTTTTTGCAGATGATACAGTTTTATATGCCCCAGGCTCCACCCCGGCCTAGGCCCTGACTTGTCTTCCTTTGATGCTTTCCAATTATTACTCCTTACTCACAGACTAGTTTTACATGCAGAAAAGACCAAGTACATGGTATTTTCCACCTCCACCAGTGACTCTGACTATCCTGCTATTAAAAACTTGAAATGGCACCCATATTACTCTTGCTGAGCCATATAAATACTTGGGAATTTGGATGGAGAGCAGACTATCATTCTAGATTCATATTCAACATTTGACTCAGAAATTCAATATTAAACTACGTTTCTTATATAGAATTAAAGGTTGTTTGTCTTCTTCCAACCGCAAGACTGTTATGCAGTCAACCTTCATGTCTGTCCTTGATTATGGAGATATTCTGTATTGTCATGCTGTCCCATCAACACTTCAGCAGTTAAACCCTGTGTATCATAGAGCATTACGTTTTATCACAAATGACAAATTTCATACTCATCATTGCTCTTTGTATCACAAGGTTGGACTTCCTTACAGACAAGAAGAAATAACCATCTCATGTTATTCATCTATAAAGCTCTACTGTTGAAGCTTTCAAACTACCTCACATCTCTTCTTTCATTTGAATCTAGTTGTGTTCACACTAATGTTGGCAAAACTGGTTTCAGGTACTATGCACCTTTTAAATGGAATGAACTGAGTGTATTGGATATTTTAGCTTTTTTATCTGATGTTTTTTATGATTCTTGTGACTGTTTTTATTAATTTCTTCTTCCTCCTAGAGAATTAACCCAAGTGAATTCAAATTTGGTAGGTGACATCTAAAGACCTTTGCTATGCTAAATTGTGAAGCTTTTGAGTTTTCATGGAACACTCTTGGCATGGCGTGCTGGTCAATTTTGCCCAAAACATGAAGCAGGAAGTAGTTGTAACTCCACTTTACATTGTCCCCAAATTTCTAATGCTTGATAAGAGTCCAGGCCTGAACACATCTACATGTCAATATTGAGTCATAGTTATGACAACAGGAAGTCAGCCTTATGTGACAAACATCATCTGATTTACATGAAATTTAGTAGTGGGCAGAGGAAGTGATGGTTATGTCCTACATGTAATGTCCAGTATTTATGAACATGTATATCCATGTCAGTTGTCCTCTGGAAAGTGTATTGCTGCATTAATATTTAACTTACGCAGTATTGCCTACAGGCAACAGGAAGTTAAGCCTAAATAACACATAGTTCATCAATGCATGCGAGGTGCGAGGGCCCGTTCATCACTGCTTGCAGCTTTAATTTGAAATTGTGTTTGTGTTTACCTGATGAATGTAAGTCCAATATTTACTCTCCTTTTAGCTGTATGTGGTCTCCACCAACTCCTGAAAAGAATATCTGTCTCTTTAGTTGCGAAATGCAGCTAAAGCAAAATAGAAAAATGTACAGTGGGTTTATCCGACAAGTTCTCCATATTTGATCTCTTATTAATGTAAAATAAAAGGTTAGTTGACTACCGTTATTAGACATGAACATATTATTAACAGCAGAAGGAACATTTACAAAACCCATAGTGTTAAAGGATGACCACTTTAAAGCAAGGCTATGTGACTTTTGAAAGACATAACACAATCTCCCTCTTACAAATGAAAAGTTGAATTCATAAGAAATTAAATAAATGCTCAATTCAGTACACTCAGGGTCTTTGTAAATTACATCACTGAGTCAGTCTGCAGATTGTACATACATTTTAGTATTTAGCATTACCCTGTAATTGTCACTTGTGGCCACAGTGGTCGCTTTTCAGAAACGATACATTGGCTGGCTTTAAGTTCTGGTTAAAGGCTGCTCCAAAACATGGTGTCAGCAGGCGGACATGTTCACACATGCAGTTGGCATGTACAGTCAGATGTTTACATGAAGCACCAGAAATGTGGACTATGCTTAACACCAAAACTTAACACTTAACCCTTGCAGACACAGAAGTACAGTTTGAGCTATACCCTCTCATTGTGGTCTAAAATGCTGTTTCATTGGCCTGGATGAAAACAGCACTCTGGGGAAATCCCATTTTGGATGTGTCCGGCCTGAAAAACAGAAAGCTGAAAGACTTTGAGTAGCAGAAAGTTGCAGTGGTGAGTATTTTCAATCCAGAGACAGCAATATTTGTATGAACACCCAAAAACACACCAGTCACGGAAAGAAAGGGGGGAAAATAGAGATCTCAGAGTCCTTAGGAAATAAAGAAATGGTGATTCATTGAAAAGTAGGATATCAGTTAGAGAATCACCTCGGGGAGGGGGGGAAGGGGCACAGCTCATTTGTCACTTAATAACCCAAGTACTACTGAAGTCCATACTTGCATTTTAAAAACGATATAAAATTCCTCCTTGTACATACAAAAGATATTGAATATAAAATGCAAAAGATATTATATGACAGCCATTTCACTTAGCATCTGTTTTCAACAACCCATATTAGTCAAATTTGCACGGACACACACACACACACAGGCAGGAGAGGAAGACAGCAACAGAGAAAAAGAAAGAGGATTAAGATAGGAGCTGTGTTGTATGTTCATCAGAGCTGAGAGGTTTATTTGGACCCTATCTATACTGCACCACCTTCAGCCACTATTGTACATGCAGGAAATGACATGGGAATTCCAAACAGCAGGCCTGGAAATGTTAAACATCATACCTACACATACATCTACACACACACACATGGCAAGGACATCAAATAATTAGCTCATATTCTTAATGGAAGAGAGGAAAAGGGGGAAGGCTTTGATGTGATAAACTAGAGTCAAAGTGAGGTTCAGGGACACTTCAGGGGCTATTAAGTATGTTTCTGAGATCCTTGAAGAGGTTTCCTGGTTTTCTAATATTCTTTTTCCATAAGACTGGAATACCTATGCGAAGCTATGCTACTGTATGAGCAACCATGATTAGATCTTGCATTGTGCTTACAGTGTAAATGGGTTTAAATAAAACAGGATGTTATCACATTAAAAGGCATTTACCTTGATGACGCATGTTGGCACAAACCACAGTCTGTCATCTCCTCCTCTAGTTCTATTCCTGCAATATTTAGAACTGATCTGTTGACCAAATACTACCACATATGTCCATATCTTTGGCAAATTAAAATGTAACTCAACTTCCACTTGATTTTTCTGAAAACTTCAATAACATCTCACCATCTTCATGCCAAAATGAGCATCAAAATTGCACTGTGCCTCCTAATCAGCGTCAACACAGCCTCAGCTGCACCTCTCCTCCCATCTTGACACAAATGTTTGGTGCCAGGAAATTAGCAAACACGCACCAATGCAAAAATCTAGACTTGCACTGCATGAAACCTGCACAAAGACTACATTTGCCCCAGTGCTGGCTTTGCACTGACAGGAAAATAGGGCCTGTGATGTCATGATGATGTCTTAAACCACTCCAGTCTTCCTCTCCAGTGTCCTGTCTTTAGGGTGTACCAGCAGAGATCCTAAGGTGTTGAATGATTTGTGGTAAGTAATCACTCCCTGTGACTTGATGTTCTAAAAGTCAAGCCACTCAAGAGTTCCACTGGGTTGCTTCTGGTGATCCCTGCTAAGTTCAGTTGGAATTACGATTCTCCAAGGATACAAGTAAACGTCTTGATTCACAGTTCAAAAAACTCCTTATTTATCTTATACTGGTCCTTTATGCAGTCCCTCAGTTCAGCCTCTGTCTCAAACAGACAGTTTTACCTCCTGTCTCTTTAAGGTCCCCCTCCTGATGAACCCACTCTGTTTTGATTGGCCAGTTTTCCGCACCCTTCCAAGGGGCAGCCATATCAGAGTCAAGTTACCGTTGATGCAAACCTGATATTTCTGGCTTTACTGTTTAATATTAAAAACTTTTAAATGACAGAACTTTTATTGTGAAGATTTTACAGGAAATTAAATGTGTTCCTCACCGAATTAGCAGAGCTTTGTTAGCAGCACTAAAAACTGGTTAACACAACATATGGAGATATTTGGCGCTCTTTGTTCAGTGGATCAGTTAGAAATAATGCAGGGAGGAATAGTACAAGCAGAAACAACCACAGTGATGATGACGTTTGATGAAGAGCTGCAGACGACCAGCTCACCACCAACAGGTAAAGTACTTATTTTACTTTGCAGTGCTGTGTAATGGAAAAACACTCACAGCATCCCAGCTTGACTCCAGTCATGGCTCAGCGTGACTACCCCCAAAACAATGGTAAAATGCCATCATTTTAGTGGAGTGAAGCAGTGAACTGTGGGCTGTGTGTGGAGCAGATGGCCATGTAAAGAAATCTGTCACAAGCCGACATCAGCTCAGGTGAAAGTAGAAGAAACTGTTGGAAACAGAGCGTTCAGAGCAGTCTGAAGCCAGTACCTTTTGCTCATAGGGATTACTTCTACATACGTTTACCTCATTATTTAAAAACTTTGGCCACATTTAATATAAGCATCCAACATTGTAACACTATATACAGTTGTATGCAAAACTTTGGGCACCCCTTGACAAATAACATATTTTGGTGATTTTTTCAATTGAAAAGATGTAAAGACAGCCTCTCTGGGATATGGAACATAAAACACAATATTTTCATCAAACATTAATGCATAGATACTTTTTATGTAATAAATTGAACAAAAAATAAATAAATAAAAACATCATTGCAGCATGTGCAAAAGTTTGGTCACCCTACATAGTCACTACTTAAGACAGCAAGTTAGCTGTTTGTGTGAAAATGTTGTGAAAATGTGATTTGGACATTCAGCTGTCATGGGATCTATTTTGGAGACATTTGTCTGACCTAACTGCAGTGATTAACACTTTTGCGTCACAACAAGGAGATCTTGGGTTCAAATTCACCAGCCTGCTGGATGGATGAATGTCTAATGAATGTAAGGAGCAATATATCTAGAGGTGGGCTCATAATCTGGACACATAGTCAACGGCTGTTGGACCCGCTGAACCGAGGTGAGCGGCTCAGATTGGCAGGTCAGTAGCCACTAGATTAAATTCTGATCAGCATCTATGTCTGCCTGAGTAATAAGAATTTCTACTGATATTACCTTTACCTCTCCAATAGCCTGACCGTATATTAGTTTTATATCATTGTGCCACTGACGATTATTACATTTCATCAGTTTGCAGTTCACAACATGAACAGAGAAGAAAGAAAAGGCTGGTCAAGAGAAGCACTGGAGAGTGATAAAGAAAATTAGAAGAAAAAAATTGGTTATTTGGTGGCAGCAACAGAGAGGGCCAGGAGAGCCGGGTGCAGGAGAGGGACTGACATCTGAAGTTAACTGTTGAAGGGGGTCCTGGGCCAGGCTGTTGTTGGAGATGGACAGAGATCTGAGGATCATGTTCCCCAGAGTAGTAGGCCCTGACCGAAAAGGCCTGGCCCCTCTTTGTTATTAATTTGGAATTTGAAACAGTAGTAAAGACCTGCCAGAGGATCTAAGGCTGCGCACTGGCTCATAAGGGATCAGCAGGTCTGCAATGTATGAAGGGGCAATCCCACGAATAGCTTTAAAAATGACTAGTAAAATTTTAAAACCAGTTCAAAAATGGACTGGCAGCCAGTGGAGGGATGCCAGGACCATGGTTATGTGACGTCATCTGTTAAAAGGGCCAAGCTGCTGCATTTTGGACCAACTAAAGGTGTGAAAGTAATTTTTGACTGATTCCTGCGAGTAATGAGTTACAGTAATCACGTCTAGAGAAAATGAGTGTGTGGATAACTTTTTCCAGGTCATGGAGAGAGAGAGCATGAGTTTTATTTTGGTGATTGTTTTGAGGTGGAAAAAGCATGATTGAATTATTTTCTTAACGTGTGGATTGAATGTGAGGTCTAATCAAAAATTACACCTATATTTCTTGCTACTGATTTAACATTTGCAGACAGTGGTCCAAAATCATAAAATCATGTGGCATGTTAGCTCCAAATATTAAAATATCAGATTTAGGCTGATTTAATTGTAAAAAAATTGTTGGCCATCCAACAATTGATATCATTAAGACAGTTTAAAAGAGCAGCTAGGCTGTTAGAATCACCAGATCTCGGGGACAGGTATATCTGTGTGTCATCTGCATAAAAATACTAATAAACATTATGATTCTGTAAAATTGGACCTAGAATGGAGCCTTGGGGCACACCACAGTTAAAACTAGCAGAGATGGATAAAAAGGTGTCAGTATTAACAGCAAACATGCAATCTAAAAGGTATGAATAAAACCCACTAAGAGCTGTTTCTTTAGAACCAACCCAGGTGTTAAGTCAATTGATTCAAATGTCATGGTCCACTGTGTCAAAGGCTGAATTTAGGTCTCAAATAAATTAAATTGTGGTTTCCCCCTGATCCACTGCTATTAAAAACTCACTGGTGTCTTTTACAAGAGTGGTCTCAGAGATTTATCAAGCTCTAAAACTAGACTGAAACTTTTTAAGTATATGTAAATATATTTTATGTATTACAGAGAGAAAATCTAAAATCTGGGGGAAACGACATTTTTTAAGACTTATATCACAGTATCATCAGCATAAAAGTGGAAATTTGCATTGGAAACATTTTGATTGAGACTGTTGATATATTATTAAATAGGAGCAGTCCCAGGACTGATCCCTGGGGCACACCCTTGGATACACTGAGGGAGCTGGAAGTGATACCTTCTGCCTGCATGCACTGAGGTCTGATCGATAATTTTCAAACCAACAGACGATTTGTTCTGACAGTCCTACACTGATAAGTCTTTGCTTCAAAATTGCATGAACCACAGTGGCAAAAGCCTTTAGATAAGTCAAGGGCTGCACAGTGATGTCTGTTGCCTAAGGATTCAATAAAATCATTAAGTACTTTTAGGGCCACTGTAGTTGTGCTGTGTTGTTTCCGAAAACCTGACTGAAAATCAGATATGACATTGTTAGTAGATAAGAACTCTTTCAGTTGTTCACTCACAAGGGATTCCAGAACCTTAGTCAGGACAGACAATTTGGAGATGGGCCTATAATTGTTTAAGACAGTAGGGTCTCCCCTTTCAACAGGGGAAGAAGAACAGCAGATTTCCATATAAGAGGAATTTTGTGAGTGTCCAGAGAGAGATTAAAAAGTTGTGTCAAAGGTGGTGCAATAAAATCAGCTGCTAACTTTAGAAAATTGGCAACTCCTGATAACTTGGAACCTTACTTTTTAGAGCCTAAAAGTTTGAGGGCTTTAAGCACATCTGAGACTGTAACCAGATTACAACTAAAAGATTGACTTACCGTAACATGACTGTCACAATAAACAGTGGGGAATTCTCTTGAGTTCTTGATGTTGAGAGAGTTAAACAAGGAACCAGAGGCAATGAAATGCTCATTAAAACAACCAAGCATTTCGGCCTCATTAGTGATTTTATGTGAGTCCTTAACAATGCATGGAGGAAGCTCTATGCAATTTTTATTTCCAGCTATGGATTTAGTTTATAGTCTTCCAAAACTTCAGGGAATTGTTTAGATTGTTTGAAGGTTCGGTGAGGAAATGATCAGCTTTGGCTTTTCTATTTGCAATTGTGCATGTATTGCATGTCGCCTGAAAAGCAGCCGATCTGAATCAAGACCTGATCTTCTGGCTTTTGCCCATGCCACATTGTGTTCATGAACTGAGTTTGATAAATGTGGAGTAAACCATGCATTGTTTTTGCCTTTTACTCTGTTCTTTCTGAGGTAGCACATTTCCTGAAATCAGCAGCAACAGAACAATTAGACACTTCTGCTTAAGTGGTTTACTGGAGGATTCTTTCTTAGTACTGATTTCTATTACAAAATCACAAAGACAGCTTATAGAAATGGTAAAATTGTCTTGTAGAGTCATGACAGTGATAAGTTGAGCCAAGTCCACAGAGTCAGAGAAGAAAAACAGGCAGGGGTTACGATTTGACATCTGGCACAGCTGGATGGACACATTCACCGGTATGTTGTGTCTGGATTTGAGAGCACTGTACGGGAGTTGTTGGTCCCGTGGAGGCTTCCACCAGTGCTGCACAAAATTAACAAACACAGTACAGCAAAGAGCAGCGACACTGTATGTTTCATTACCGTGAAGTGGGGTAATCCAATAAGAGCAGTAAGCCTCGTCAGCACACAACTGGATACAGTACAATCAATAAAAGCAAAAGAGGTGCTGAAGGAAACAAGCTGATCCGCATGTGATAGGGACCAAGTGCATAGATAGAAGTCCAGATTAGTGCAGTAGTAATCCGATCCAGGTTTTTCATCCTTCTGAGTCAGATGATGACGTTGTGTCACATCTCACGTAAACAGGAAATCAAGCCCAGTGAAGCAATGTTGTTGAAAAGTCAGGACCAGTCGGGGTCTAAAACAATAGCAATACAATTTCAAGCACCAGGTTAAGAGCCAAAAAAGAAGCACTTTCCTTTATCATGAGAAATTTGGCCATCAAAGTCAAATGGTGTGTTGGCATTTCAGCTCCGAGAGTTGAACAGGCTCCACGGTCCAAACAGACCGAGCAATCCAGGTCCTCCAGAATCAGTGAGGATGTAAGCCACAATTCACATATGATTACTTTATTTAAACCAGGATTGTATATAAAGGGTGATTATGGGAGACGCAATTAGGCCCAGCACGTTTCCTGCATACAGAACTAGCCAGACTCAGCCTGTATGACTGACTACTATTGGATTTACAGATCAACACAGTAGTTTAAACCAAAACAGGTGTAAAGTGGTGGTATTATCTGAACAACTTTTGCAGAATTAACCAGTGTTTTTCAGAAACAACAGAAATCATCAACACTTGTACAGACAAGTGAGACATAGAGACAGGTAGAGACGTGCTGCCACCACTCCGAGAGTGAGCGGGAACATTTACTGCCTGAATGAATTAAAAGTTTCAAAGTTTCAAAAGTATTATTAAAATCAGTGACCATTGACTGAGTAGGGCAGCATACATGAATGGGGAGGGGGTTGCTTCAATAAGATGAGTACAATCTCTGTTGTCAGCCATGTCTCTGTGTAAATAAAAAAGTCCAAATTATTGAAAGTAATAAAATCATGACGTAAAAAACATTTGTTACCCAGAGATCTGGTGTTTAAAAGAGCAAATTTCTGAAAGTTCCAGTGTGGTAGGCAATTGCAGGATTTACAGGGCCAACAGTAGGATGAGTGGGGACCAACTCCTACCATGCCAGGGCATCAAAGGGAATAAGTTCTGCAGGAATTAATTGTTAGAATGATGTTTGTTACTAAGCGACATGATCCAACATGGTTGGGGTGGAGGCCATCTTGTTTGAACAGATCAGCCCTGTTGAAGAAAGGCATAAAATTGTTTTCATAGGGGATCCCTCTCTTCCTGCAGTAGCCAGTGTAGCTGGTGTAGGCAACTGAACTTGATGTCCCCAAAGAAAGGAGAGAGGAGCAGGCCAGAAATCCAGTAGAGTCCAGTAGACTGTCAATAAGGCAAATAAAGTCCCTCTTTAGGGTCTCCAACTGCTGATCTTTCATGTCATTTGTTCTAGCTTGCATAACAACAGTGGACATCGTATTGTTGTAGTAGTTGCAGAATAGAGTTGTGTACATCTTTGAACGCACTCCTGGGAAGCAGAAGGTCCAGGCCTTTGTCCACCTCAGTGCAATGTACCATGGAGGTGCCCACCACGAGCTAAGTTGACTGGACCGGGTGGGCTGGAGTAGGGAGGAGATCTGTGTCCAAAGGAGATGGTGGCCCAGCTGCAGACCGTAGAGCTTCAAAAGCATTCTCGAATCAAAGAGGCTCAGGTGGCTGCCCTAGGGAGTGAGTGGACCTGGAGCAGGCTTAGACATCATCGATGTTTAAAACTGCTGTTCACATCCATCAGGTGGCAGGGTCATCCTCGGTACTCAGCGGGACCAGCTCAGCCTCAGTGACAGCTGATCCAGACCAAGGCATGGTGATATTAGCGTCAGAGACCAAGGCTGATGTCCCATGCATGCAAATTGCTTGGCTTGCCTGACAGCGATGACTGAGAACCTGAATAGATCCCGTGCCTTCATTGAGTCCTCCTGCACGAATGTGTGAAAAAGTCTATATCTCCCACACAGTTATTTCTATATTGATGTAAACCTACTCAAATTAAAACTGAGACTTGGCACTTTAATGTAGTATCCACTACTTTATTTCAAATTGAATGTACTGACATGAAACTGACATTTTGAAATATATGCAGTATGCATAAGCATTAATGAGACTTGTGTGTAAGGACATGATATGATGCCATGGTTGTAGACTAAAATGTTATTTTAGTATGATCTCTAGTAATTAAAATCCCCATTTGTCATATAAAACGCATCCACTGGCAAGGCATCAGGTAGAGACAGACAGACATAAAAATTGTGTCATATGTATGAGTGGACAGTAGTAATAGTGGAATTACAATATGGAGGGTTACTGTACAATATTAACTTAAAGATATATACCATAATGTTAAATACATAAAGTGTAACATGAAATAAATATTTGTCAAGAGTTTCAGGTAAAGTGTTTAAAGTGTTCCTCTGGTGTGTGTGTGTGTGTGTGTGTGTGTGTGTGTGTGTGGTATGACAGTGTATGCAGCTGAGAGCACAATATCATCCTGCATTGCTGTAACACTGCAGATCTAAACAGCTACAGGTCTAGACAGTATGTACAGTATGTCCAGATACATCCAATAGACAACAATCTGAATGTCTGTATCACCAGAACTCAAATGTGGTTAGAATAGACAGAGTAATACCCCCAATAACCTAATAACTTTACATAGTAATGTAAAACTATTATGTACTATTACATCAGTAGATTTGGGCTTAAAATGGCACATTTGCAGTTCTCCTGCAGTAGAGGGAATAAAGTGGGAAAGCAGTTATTACATCCCTAATGACAGTTGATTGGGTTTTTCTCTTCACATCATTAAAAGTGTTATTTACACATACAGCTATTTGTAAGATACACCTATTGTTCTCAGCGGTCATCTAATGGTGGCAGATAACATAACATTAGTGACTTTGTGCATATCAGACTGCATATCTAAAAGGATTAGAGGAGGTTTAATAAAATTGTAATACATGTACAAAGTGATCTTTATGTTAGGTTGGCAATAACTATTAACATGACAAGGGAGGTTTTAACTGCATAGAATGTTAAAATTACGTTTTGATTAGAATATCCAATATTGTCAAAGCACAAGTAGTATCAGAGTGAGTTTTACATATTAGGAAATTAGGCTTCTCATACCAGGTGAGACTGTCCTCCTAAGAAAAACAATAGGTTGACATCAAGAGTCCTGTGTCAGCATATCTAATTATAAAGCAAGGACTCTCTTTCTGTCTATCTGTCTGTCTGTCTGTATATATGTCCTTTGCATATATCGAGAACTGTTCATCCGATCTACTTCACACTTGGTGGGTGTATTGCTGGGGTCCCAAGGAAGTGCAGTGTTGATTGTGAAGTTTTTTGAATGAGACATAGTAAAGATATCATTAAAAGAAAACATTTAACCTTTCCAATATGGCAGCTGCATATACCAGCATAAATACCGGTGCTGCATTTGTTTACTAGCAGATCTTGACCTCTCCAATATGGCAGCCGTGCAGACACATAGCTGTAACATACAGCAGCCAAAGGAATATCTGTCTGTCTGTCCTTCAATTTTCTCATCATCCATCATCTGATTGACTTCATACCTGGCTGGTGTATTGCTGAGGACCCAAGGAAGTGCAGTGTTGAGTATGAAGTTGTTTGGATGACCATTTCTTGAGAAAGCTAATAATAACAGAGGAGAGCAGAGCCAAAGAGGGGGGAGGCCGGAAACTACCGTGAGAACACAAGCCTGCCTGAAGCCACACACAGTGGCTGGAAACTGCCAAGAGAACACGGCGGCCGATACAGACAACAAATGAAGGAAATATGAATCATACAATCTTATTTAAGGACAATTTCACCTCAGTGAAACAAATCTAACTAAAATCTAACAAAAATGGAAGGAGTCTCTGTCTGTCTATATGTATGTCGTCCCATCTAATTGACTTCACACTTGGTGGGTGTATTGCTGAGGACCCAAGGAAGTGCAGTGTGAAGTTGTTTGGATGAGTGGTTCTCAAGAAAGCTGCAAGCAGCAATACTGGAGGCCCATTCCAAACAGGCACGTTTTGAATGGGTACTGCACTAGTGCCCATTAAAACAAGACCAAGACCAATGCACCAGCATTGTGTGTGCTTATCAGAAGCCCTGTCATAATTTGATATTTGTATCCAGTTTTTAAGCCACATCTTATGCTACACTTTTAGATCCTGATATGCACAGTGGAAACTGATCATGTGGGGTCCACCCCAAGAGCACACACTCAACATCTCCTTCCCCCCTCTTCTCCCCAACTACACTGATAGTCAGGGATTCCATAATCAGGAGCATCCGTTTCCTTAATGCAGCAACACAGTGTCCCTGGAGCAACAATCCACAATATCCTGGTAAAGCTCCAATGTCTGCTGCATGCACTGCTGACCGCCATTCAGAGAGTAATAGTTAATGTGGGAATAAATACAGCCCTGTCTGAGCTGACCAAAATTGATATAACCAACTGTTAAACTTTTTAAACAGCTGTGAAAAGTCAGATTTTATCAGTGGTCCAATTTCTACACCATGTATCAGAACGATTCAGCAGAGTCCATCCACACTCGGTTCCAGCCTGATTGCAGGGCTCACAACATAGGCTTCATTGACAATTTTAATTTGTTTTGAGAACACTTTTCCTTTTTTAAGATAGACAGTATCTATCCTAACAAGCTAGGTAGTGCATGCTAGCGGCTAATTTGCAGCACACTGTGCAATCCTGGTTCAAGTCCAGTCCTCTATGTATTTGTGTAACGCACTCCCAGGCTGGATGCTATTTTCCTCACTGAGTTCTCTGAGTTTTTATCTTCAGTTGTTGTGAAACATGATAAAATTTTAATCTCTGGTGATTTTAATTTTTATGTTGACCTCTCATCAAATGTCAAAGCCACTGAATTTCTTGGTAATATGGACTCTTTTAACTTTGTGCAGCTTGTTTCTGGCCCAACCTATAACTGTGGCCACACATTAGATTTAGTTTTTATGCTTGGTCTGACCATTCCCTCTCTGGCTGTGGAGGAGATGAGGATCTCAGATCATCTGTGTGTCACGTTTTCCACCATGTTTCATACTGTTCCCAAGCCTCAATTATCTACCTCTTACTCACACACAATAAACCCTTCTACAGCTTCTACAGCAAATTCTCTGATGCTTATTTAGCTTCTTCCCTATCCTGCAACATTGAGGCCTGAACACAGGAGTTAATCACCCAGTTTAACTGAACTTGTGAAGACATCTTGGACTCTGTTGCCCCACTCAAAATCAAAAAACCTAAAACTAAAACTCAACCCTGGCTCAATGGTGACACCCATGCTCTTAGGCAATTATGTAGGAAAGCAGAAAGAAAATGGAAAAAAGAGAGGCTTCAAGTCTCATATGACATGACGAGAAGCTGTCTTGTTGATTAAATCAGCAATCTGTTAAAGCAGCAAGGACAAAATACTTTGCTGATATTATTTCCAGAAATTCCCACTCTCTCAAAGTACTATTTGACACAATTAATACAGTCCTAAACCCTGCTGCTACTGCCTGCACTGTGCCAACCATTGTCACTTGTGATGAATTTCCGAAGAAGTAAAATTGATAACATCCAATCTGCTATTTCACCTCCTGCCTACAACCCCTCCATCCTCCCACCTTGCTCTGCTGTCCTAAGCAAGTTTGAGCCTGTGTCCCTTGCTCATATTAAAGACATAGTGTCTCACACTAAGCCGACTACTTGTCCCCTAGACATTGTTCCCACATGCCTGTTGAAGGAAGTGTTTGACACTGTGGGTCCTACAATTTCATTCATCCTAAACAGTAGTCTAGCTAATGGTTCTGTTTTGCTTTAAAGATGCGGTAGTACATCCCATTATTAAAAAGCCTAACCTTGATGCAACTGTTCTAAATAACTTCCAGCCTATTTCCTAAGTTGCCATTTTTATCTGAAGTCATGGAAAAAATTAACTATTCTCAGCTCTTGTCCTTTGTAGAAAATAACAATATTATGGAGAAATTTCAGTCAGGTTTCAGGGCACATCACAGCACAGAGTCAGCCCTACTTAAAGTCTCCAATGATCTACTGCTGTCTCTTGACTCTGGTAAATGTGCCATACTAATTCTACTTGATCTTAGCTCCATCTTCAATACAGTTGACAATACTATTTAACTGAACCGTCTTGAGCACCAGGTCGGTATCCAGGGTAGAAATTGAATTCACTGTTCCTTCCTCTCTTTCTGTCAACTGTCCAGTAGACAGTTTTTTTGATGCAGTTCTAAAACCCCTATGCACAGTCAGACACACACAATGTGTTGTTTTAATTGAACATATACACAGAGCATTGCAGCAGACAGAATGTTTGTCTAATTGTGGGTGATCTCAGGAAAGGGTTTTTGCTATCTTCAATTAAATGATAGTAAGACTGAAGTAGTCTTATTTGGTCCCTCCAACTCCATCGGGGGTATAGCTAATCACTTAGGGCCCCTGGCAACTAACCATCATGCCCATGCCAGACATCTTGGTGTCATCTTTGATCCAGCTTTAAAATTTGACAAGCAAATTAACATTGTTGTGAATAGTAGTTTTTTCCAGCTAAGAAATATAATTTCCTCTCATTTAATGACCTGAAGATTGTCACAAATGCCCTAATTTCCTCTTGGCTGGATTACTGCAATGCTCTTTATTTGGTAATTAGCCAGCCATCCTTGTCTCACTTGCAGCTGGTGCAGAATGCCGGTGCTATCTACTGCTAGCTGCTAGAATGCTGCTGCTGCTGGCACTTTGGCCAGGCTGACAAGGAGTCAGAACTCTATTGATCCATGTATTCCTATAGCTCTCAGTAGTAATGACTTCATGAGCTTCTTTAATGATAAAATTCTAACTATTCAAGACAAAATTTATCACCTCCTGCCCTCAACAGGCACTGATTTATCCCCAAACACAGGAACCTTAGAAACAGCTGTAACATTTATATTTAGACTGTTTTTCTCCAATTGACCTTCCTGAACTAACTTCAACAATTTCTTCATCTAAACTAGCGTTTCTCCGGGGGGGGGGGGGTTGGGTACTGCCCCCCAGGGGGCATTCAGAGAATGCTGGAAGCAATATTTTTGAAAGGGGGGCGTTGTTGAGGTTTTCTTGGGGGGCGTTGTGTGTGTCTGTTTTTAATGCCAGTCAAGTCCTACGTTCGAATGCACATTTTCACAATTTTTTCATTAGACTTCAGGGTTTCCTGTTTTTTCACAGCGCTGTCAAGTTTATTTTCCGTAACTACAGTCAAATTTGTGTATTGGGCTCTGAGCGCTTCCAAAACGGTGACCTATGCTCAACACTGTACCTGAACGCCTCCTGTGTAGACACGGGGAGCTCTCACTGATGCTGCTCTGCTAAATGTGCTTTGCTTTCTGTGTAGACACGGGAAAACTATGCTGAGTCTCTACCGCGTTTTGCTGTCATTTATGGTGGCGCTAGCTTCACTGTCCTCTCCTCTGCTCTATTTGTCGGTGTTTGTGTTAAGCTTAGTTGGTAATGTATATTAAAATTTGGCAAATTCTTGTAAACTTAGCTACTGGCTAGACTTAGCTACTGGCTCAAACAGCCCCTCCTCTCAACCAGCAGCAGAGGGAGGAAGACAGGAGGAATCCCTGCTAGTGACTGATGTCTGTGTTCTTCATTCTTTCTAATCTTCACTCAGTATTTTAATGTCAGGAATATTATTTATTTTACCGACATTTTTGATTTCTTTCCAGTGAGATATTATTGGATTTATATAGTGACTTTGCTGATAGAAACATTACTGTTGCTGCTGTAGATACAATATTTTGTCATATTTAAAATAGAAATATGTTCTAATCCTGTTCTGAATTTATTCTTTTTTTTAAAAAGATGATTAAAAAAAACTATTCTTTAGTAATGAAAAAGAACTGATAAGAGTATTGATAAAGAACTGCACAGATAGGTGTAGGTCTATGGATAAGATAGAGATAAAATTTTAACCATACCCATCCCTATAGCTGGCTAGTCGCTAGAGCCTGACTATGGGAGGATGAGAAAATCAATTGTACAATATTGTAATTATAATAGTCCAAAATTATGTGAAAATGCATAGTTTTTAGTCAAATTTTCTTGGGGGAGGACCCCCCAAACCCCCTGACCAGAACCCCTGTGGGCCTAGCATTTGACCTGATTATTTTATTTGATGCACTCTGCCAGACCACTGCAGGTATGATTATTTAATCAACTGGAAAGCATCATAAAACAACAACAATAACAACAACAATGTCATATCAGCAATATGGCACAGAACAAGAAAAAATGCAGCCAGTATTCCATTGAATACCTTAGCTATGGATACATATCCTTCTGCGTTTTTTCCAGTAACCTCAGACTTTTTCCTTGGTAGGCTGCTCTTGTTTTCTGTTAGAACAATTAATAAGAATGCTTCTTGTTTGGCACCCACACCAAATTACTGCTTTCTGATTGGCCGCTGTTGCTGGGAGGTGGTAAGGGTCCTGGACAATGGATAGGGGGGTGCTGGCCCAAAAAAGGTTGAGAACCACTGATCTAAACCAGGAAGTCTTACCCTTAGATAGCACTTCTTTACTGGATATGATCAATCTGTCAGGCTATGTACCACAGTCCTTTAACGTAGCTGTAATTAAACCTCTTCTTAAAAAGCCTACTCTTGATTCAGGTGTTTTATAGACCTATATCTAACCTTCCCTTTCTCTCTAAGATCCTTGAGAAAGCAGTTGTGAGACTTTCTACATAATAATAATAGTAGTTTATTTGAGGATTTTCAGTCAGGATTTAGAGTACATCATAGCACAGAGACAGTACTGGTGAAAGTTACAAATGACCTCCTAATTGCATTGGACAAAGTACTGTACTTCTGTACTTGTTAGATCTTAGTGCTGCATTTGACACCATTGACCATCACATCCTATTACAGAGACTGGAACCATCTTTCAATTTGGGTCCAGGAGGCAGACACCCTCTCTGTATTTAAGAGTAGGCTTAAAACTTTCCTTTTTGATAAAGCTTATAGTTAGGGCCGGCCAGGCTTGCCTTGGACTGGCCCTTAGTTATGCTGCAATAGGCCTTGACTGCTGGGGGACTTCCCACGATGCACTGAGCTCCTCTCTCATCCTCCCCCTCTCCATCTGTACACATTCATGTACTGTTAATGCATGTTACCAGTGTTGCCAACTATTTTCAGTGGGAAGTAGCTAAAGCCTGCAGGAAATGTTGCTAGATGACATCATGACATAATTACATACATACAAGATTTTTAAATATTTAAAGAAAATTAAGTGAAATTAAACTAAACTGACTGCTATTTCATTAGGTATTTTTCTTTCCAAGCAGCTCCTCAATGTGCATCTAAATGTACCTCTAATAATATCTAATATTTATGCAGCCTGTTGTATCAACTCTAACTGAAGTATCATGAATAGAGAGGTGATCATGCACTGGAATAAATTCCCTAGTGTTAACTCTGTTTATTTTGACAGAACAAAATCAAACGTAGATAGTAAAGTTAAATCATTTAGGATAAAAACAATGAGGATCAATGATTGGTCATTAGGTACATAGATTCATAGCTCATTCAAGACTAGCTGATGGTTGGTCCATTGAACATGCTGCTGCTCTGTCCCACCTACTGAACAGTCAATCCAGAGAGCCACATTAGTGCTCTTTCACTGAGAAATACTGGCGACTCCCTTCAAGGAGAGGTAGTAGCTAGATATGACGCTGTCCACTTTTTTGAAAATAATTGCTAAAATCGCTAAAAATCGGGGTCTGAAAAGTCCCTAAATCTAGTGACAAAGTCGCTAAGTTGGCAACACTGCATGTTACTCGTCTCATAGATTCCTATGGATCACGACCTCCCATGGGTCATGACTGCAGACCATGTGCTGCCATGGTCCTGCTTGACGGCCACGCCTGCTATTATTATTAGCGGTCATTTTTCTATTATTAGGGCCCGAGCACAAAAGTGCCAGGGGCCCAATGGTCCTGTAGTGATTGGGTTTGGGCATGGCCAGCGGGCTCCATAGCACCCCCAAAAGCATGGCTATGTTGGGATAAAGTTGCTTCGATGTTCATGAAATTCGGTGGGATCATTGCTCTCATCATTGTGTCCATAAAACATATTTTTTCAATTTTTTTTTGCCAGATAGGAAGTCAGCCATTTTGGAATTTCATTTTATGAACACATTTGAGGCCAAAGTCAAAGTCAAAGTCAAAGTCCCCACCTGTAAATTTGACGTATATTTACAAAATTTGGTAGGCAGATGTAACATCTCAAGACTTAAAAAAAAGCCTCTTGGAGCCATACCATAATTCCAACAAGAGGTCAGCCAATTATGAATCTACTTTGAATTTTTTCACAAAGTGAATTTACAGGCATTTTACTTTAACAAACTCCTCCTAGAGATTTAACCCCAGTGAATTCAAATTTGGTAGGTGACATCTTAAGACCTTTGCAATGCTAAATTGTGAAGCTTCTGAGTATTTGTGGAATGCCCTTGATGTGGCATGCCAGTGAATTTATCATGCTTGATTCCAGACCTGAACACATCTAAATGTTAATAATGAGTCATAGTCATGACAACAGGAAGTCAGCCTTATGTGACAAACATCAGATGGCATCCCAGTACATCTCTGAGTTCTTCTGCCCCCTGCCAACCCCAGGGCGATCATGCGTTCACAGTAGCTGCCCCAAAGTTGACCATTTTTACAGTTTACCATTTTCAATTAAGTGTTCCCACTTTTAAGGCTAAACATCAGACCCACATGTTTTCTCTCTTTCTTTCTAAGGTTTTGTTTCACTTTTTACTCTTCTGTGTTTTCCAACTGTTCCTTTACTTATTTGTGTATGCTTATGCGATAGTATTGTTATGTTATCTCTACTGCTTTTTTGCTGTTACCATGTAATGTTATGTTATTTTATTTATATAATTTTATTGTACAGCACTATGGTCAGCTCTGGTTGTTTTTAAATGGGCTTTATAAATAAACCTGATTTGACTGATTTGATTAGAAGAGTCTACATGCTAGCTGCTCTGTGAGACAGCGGTGCTTTGAGCTAATGCTAGTATCAGCACGCTAACATGTTCACAATGACAATGTTAACATGCTGATATCAGGTATAATGTTATCATAGCCAACATCTTAGTTTGGCATGTTAATATGCTAATATTTGCTAATTAGCACAAAACACAAAGTACTGATGGGCATGTAATTAGTTTTGCAAGTATTTCATCTTAAACCAAACTATTGGCTTATTTATTAAATGTTGACCTGCTAATGGCACTAGCTGAAAGGTTACGGGATCACCAAAGTCATTAGGATTCATCCTCTAGGGACCATGAATGTCTGTGCAAAGCTTCACAGCAATCTATCCAATAGTTGTTGAAATATTTCAGTCTGGAACAAGTGGTGGACCTCATATTTTAAGCAACTAATTTATGTCTTTATGTAGTAGTATGCTAGTCCCCAGCGGGTTAGATAAATATTTTTTTTCCTTTTCTACATTATACATGTATTACCCACAAATATTACCATTATTATTATTATTACTATTATTATTCAGGTTATTACATTTACAAAAAGTTAATTTTCTCTGCCACAGTAAGAAATCTAATTCTTTCCTATCTTTTTGTCAACTCTCCAGTGGACCATGCTTCATAGGGGTTTTAGAGCTGCATCAAAAAAAACTATGCACAGTGAGACACACACAATATGTTGTTTTGAGTGAACATATACACAGAGCAGTGCAGCAGACAGAATGTTTGTCTAATTGTGTGTGATCTCAGGAAAGGGTTTTTGCTGTTTTCTCTGCCTTCATCACTGTTGTTGTGCCTGTGTGGATGGCTGGCTGCTGGGGAAAGATACTGCTGACGTGCCCTTGGGCCTGGAAACCACAGGCGCTCTGTGTGTTTAATGTTGGATTGGAGATAAAAGGCCAGAGGAAGAAGAAGAGGGTTTAAAGTTGCCACAGAGAAGCAAGACGTTGCAGAGGACTAGACTGAATACCAATGCTGGTATCTGTGTCAGACTCTGGCCTTTACCAGTGTTATCACAAGACCTGTTTTCACCCATTTATAGTCTGCTCTCATCGTGTTACATACAGGGTTTTTCCTGCATAGAGGAATTTTTGATGCCCCCCAAAGAGGTTTTAGCCAGCGCCAAAGGAAAATCACCAGTGCCAAAATGATAAGAATTAAGAATAAAAATAGCAATTTGAAATCCTCTCCCAATGTGTTTAATAGCAATTTATCAAACAACTGTTGAACAAGCAGAACATAAACTTAAATACAACATCTTTGACTTCCAGCAGTCAACTCCCCTCTCATCAACAGCTACTATATTTTACACATGGGGCTGGCGCTGGATAAAAGCAGCCAGCTAAGCTGCATTGTTTGGACTGGGCCTGAACGCTCCGCTGTGAAGCTAGTGCTAACACGAGAGAGGACTTCCTGTGATTTCTCATAAAATAAAAGCAGTTTTATTTTTGGTGAAAATCTTAAAAATGCTGAATTACAAGCGCAGAATACTTTTTGCATCATGTCCTGCCTCCTGCACTCCTCTCCTAAACCAAACGGAGTGTTTGCAGTAGGTGAGAACATATCTGGCGCAGAAAATTTCCTGCTGTGTGCTACATGTGTAGAGACAGCTAGCAGAGCTTTTTGGAAGACAGCCTTTGAATCGGATCACCTGTGAGGTAAGTTTCCAACACCCCACCCCACCCATTGCCTTTACTGTATGCGGACCGATCATGCTTACTGTCATGCGCAGTCACCCCCCAAAGGCCCATTCTGAGCGAGTAAAAACCCTGACATGTAATTCAGTCACTCATGCAATCACCTAAAAAACTATTTCATTTATGGATTAGAGTTGGGCAACTGGCAAATGAATTCAGAATGTCTGTAACATGAACATGAACTGCATCCCTTACCATAACCCAGTGGTAGGCAAATAGCAGCCTGTTGCCCCAATCTGACCCTTAAGCTAAAATATTTGCCCCCTGATGAAAGTTGACATTTTGATTCTCATAGTTTACGTCAAAACTTTTGCATAATTTTTCACAAATAGGCTCTAGATAACAAAATAAACACTCATGTAAACCCCAATAAATAAAACCTTGTTACATCTAATACTGCCCCCACACGAGGAGAGCTATGTTTGCACCATGTTAATCAAACAGTGCATAGTGCTGAAATTAAGTCTAATAAACCTACAATAATGTTAATGTGTGAATTGTAACACTGTTTTAATTCTGTAAACCTTACCCTGTTGGACCAGAAGACATTTGTTCTTTACAAATAGATGGCAGTCAAACAGAAATGGTGTGTTGATGCAACAACAGACTTTCAATTGACCATAAATGAAGTAGGCTGCTGTTTATCATGCGCTGATAACCAACAAAGTACATCTCTAGTCTCCAAGTGCAACACAGAACATATATATATATGTATATATATATTCATGTATGAGTCATCTTTAGCCAAATGAGGATTAAAATAAGCTGTAACTGTGTTAGCCTTCACTTACAAATGGGAAACGAAATGACATCTGTCCTCTGATACAACCCCAAACATCGTTAGAAATCAATTTTATTCTTAAATCAGTTCAAAGCAATAAAGAAAACATATAGGCCTGCGTTTCCACTGAAATGTGAAAAACATGAAAAATCCTGAAAAAACTGCCCATGTTTCAACCGCACTGCTGACCCCTGCCATAACCTTTGCCTTATGCTAGGTTTGACAGAAACCACAAATTCTTATTAACCAGAGCGAGATCTCTGGTTCTAGGGGATAACATAAACCTACGCTGCCATGCCATCCTTTGGTCAGTAAATACAATAAGGTGCACTTTTACCGGTGCTGGAGAGATCAAATTCTATATGAAGTAATATTTCTTATATGATCTCTCTCAATGATGTAGCTAAAAGCTCAATTTAGTAGTGACCTAATTAAATTACAAAATGTTATGTATTAAGAATACTTGTAATTGAAAAAAGAAATTGAAACTGCAATTTTAGCCCCAATTGATGTAGACCACAAAGGACCTGTGGGTCAGGCTGAGACCTCCTCCCCTAATGAGACAGTTCAGCGTCATTCAGTGTATTTACTTGCACTTCAGTAACCAGGTTACAACAGGTTAACTTTCTCCAGTAGGTTGATTTCTTAACTGTCATGTAAACAAGAAACCCAATTTCTATAATCAGGGTAGAGGGTTAGAGAAACCTGATTTCTTTAGGTTGATTTCTCTTGCAGAACAAAGATTCCTGTCATCTATACATGAGAAATTAACAGCAGAACGGCTGGATGAAAGGAGAGATCATTACACAGAGTGATGCGTCTTTGTATTTAACATTTGACCATTTGCGTAAGTCAGGAAGCAGAATCTTCCATCAATATAGATCAAATAAGCAAGCCACACTTCCAAAATAAAGTTGGTGGTATGGGAGAAACTCCCTGATTACCCACCTAACCTGGTTTCTCTGAGTAAACTGGTTACTTAAACGCATGTTTATGCACTGACTGAGAAAACTAATGATGCATTTGGGTGCCCCCCCCGAGTTTACAGCATGATTTTTGATGATTCACTTAAATGCACAATATGTAATTTTAGCTGCTAGGTGTCTCTCGATCAAAACAATAACAAAAGACAACAGCTTCTCCGGGTTAGAATTACTTCAGTGTTCATTGTTCAGGATGTTTTTACCAGCAGCTAAATATTTACCAGGAGCCTCTGCAGAGGTCTCCTCCTCTCCAGAACAAACAGACCTGGTGATTAAAACAGGTAAAAACACTGAATAAAGCAGTTTCACGTAAAAAATCAATGTTTCTCCGACGATGTTCGGCAAGCACAGGGCTTCTGGGAGGGGCTGCTAATCAAGCTACTGCTAAGGTTTACTCAGCTTGTTTCTTTGGTAACTTAAGATCCAGATGTCTGATGACTAAAATCCTTCATCCAGTTAAAAGATGTAGTTAAAAACGACCAAGATCTAAAGAGTTGTTGTAATGTGGCTTAAAACTGAATAAAAGTTCATTTCTAACAGTTTCTGGCAAACAGCCACAACGCCGACATATTAAAGGTGTATACTCTTTGGTAGAGGCCATTGTAGCAGACAACCACAACGCTGACGCATGCATCTTTTGCGCGTATACTCTTTGGTAGAAGGGGTATGACGCCATTGACAGGCAACTGAATGAAACAGACTGTTATCTTGATTAAAATTATGGATTTCTTTGGGTTTGAAAATTGTTGGAAACATTTGGAATAATGTAAGTACACAACTCAACAAAATATATAACATAAGTCTAGTTGTTTTTAGACATTTTAATGCGGAATAGTTACATATTATAGCTTTAAAGTCTAAGCTTTAAAGTTTTGCCTAAAAAATGTTTTTCTTCTTCTTACTTCCCTGTGATGTTTGAGCTTCACTGTACAGAATGACGTATGTGTAGAGTTTATCGTTACTAGTACTTTGTAGCACATTGCATAGATTAGCACTATATCAATTTATTTACATCACTAGTATAGGAAATAAGACACAAACTTGTTGGGTTGGATGCATGGTATTGAAATTGTTACATGCATTAATGATGTGTGTTTTGTAGACATTGTAGCTGCCTCTCAGCTGGAACTGATTGAAAGCCAGCCCTGTGAAGGAATGGATACACACTCAGTTTGGCTAGTTTGGTTACCTCAAAATGGAGTAATGTTGTTTTACCTAGGCCCAAATGATTTAATTAAATGTATGGTTAACTGCTGCTTGATTGTACAATATTATAATGTGCAATGTGTGTGTTCAGGTCACTCACCTCTGTTGTTGTGTCTCTTCTCCAGGGTGTTACAGGGCTAAGATTCCCCAGCGTATCTGAACACCAGTTTAAAGGTTCTGGAAGATACCATGTTGTAATTAGTGTTAGGTTGTTAGTGTACTTTAATCTGCTGTTCAGATTTTCTGTAATTCTATGTAATGTGTAACCTAAATTAAGATAATGCATTTGCATTTAAGACAATGCAATTTTTGACAGTAGTGCAGTATAAATGTAAATTTTTTATGTATTTGTTGTTTTTGTGTAGTTGTGATGTCAGGTGAGGGGCAGATTTACCTATAATGTGGTAGGGGTCGAGGTTATTGCCAGTGGCAGGCTATATAAGGCTGCCAGTTTCCATTGGGTGCTGCTGCTGTCAGGACCACATGCTGCCAATCGATTAAAATATTTAACCGCAATTAATCACACATTTTTTATCTGTTCAAAATTTACCATAAAGGGACATTTTTCAAGTGTTAATACTCTTATTATATGCTTGCTTTATGTAAATGTACACATTTATTGTTGGGAATCAATTAACAACACAAAACAATGACAAAGATTGTCAGAGACCCTCACAGGTTCAGCATTTAGCTTTTTAAAAATATGCTCAAATCATAACTTATGGCAAACTCAAGCTCAACAGGCAACAGATGGGCACATTGGCCAGCTAAATTTTCCATTACTTCAGTAGTAATGAAAGATCACTCCCTGGATCCCTCACTTCAAAAGCAAATCACACAATGTAATTGTGTCCGACCTCACATGGGAAAAATAAAGGCTCACAAAAACGTCCTCTTGTGCTGTGGGATAAAAACAGGATAAAACAAAATAAACAAACAAATAAATAAAGTGAGCAGAAAACAGTGGAAAGGGGGTATAAGAAAGAAAATTACTTTTGCTCTTTGGTAATCAAACGGGTTGTGTATGTTTGATACGGTGGTGGCTCTCGATGGCAATTCAAGCGCAGTTGTTGGATGCAATCCGAATTATTTCACGCAGACTCTTGTCCTCCACAATGTTAACTGGCCTGTGAGCTGTAGCCACCCATTTAGCTATTGCTGTTGAAAGCTTGCCGCTTGTAAGTTCTCCATGGGTTTCTCTCACACACTATCAAGTGTGGTTTGCTGCAAGTGGGATAGTTCAGGGCTAACGAGACTGCCTGCATTAGCATTAGATGTGTGCTTTGCTTGCAAATGGTATTTAAGACGAGATGTAGTCCGGTGGTAACTCAGTTCACATTGACAGTAACTACAAATAACTTTGGTCATGTTGACAGACCCATCTGACAGGGCTTTGAAGCTGAACTTGCCATTCAAAATACCTTTTTCTTTACCCATTGTTCCTAGCTAGCTGCCATCTGACCTAATGCTAGAGGCCTAAACTACAGGTGAGGCAAGGGTCATCATAACAGAACCTTCTTCTTTTTGTTTTACGGTGGTTGGCATCCAGCTTATTGGTGCATTGCTGCCACCTTCGGCTCCAGAGTGTGGATCAGACATCAGCATTAAAATTAGTGGCATTAAAATGAATTTGTTTAACGTGTTATTATCGTGTTAACTTTGACATCCCTAGTATGGATCCCTGAGGAGATCAAAAGTTTCAGGAAATCACTGCTGAATATCCAACGCCTCTCCAGAGAAAATTATTGTGAATCTTGGGCACTCTTTTACATACCAAGATCAGTTTACGTTTCCTGAATATAAACCCTTAGCCAGTAAAAACAGTTGTAAATGTCATCTCAGAAAAAAACATGATGATATCATAGTGATGTCATACAAGTTTATAAAAGAAAGCCTGCATTACAATGTGGATGCATCAATTAAAAAGGAGTGTTTGTTTACCAGGCAGGGAGGGCCAAATGAAAGAAGCTATGGGGTTGCATTATGGGAAATGTAGGGTCCAGTGTTTTTTGAGTCTGACCCATACTTGGACTACAAATCAGAATATCTCACCCTCTGCTGTTTTGATTATGGCAGTTATTTCTTCAATGTCTCTCACAAATCCCCAAACATTACTGCAATGCTAAATTAATAAAATACTTGTGAATTCTCCTGCTGACACCATTTCCACTACTTCAGTGATGACAGTATCGGTTTTTAAAGCACTACTAATCAATATTTGTATATGAACAATGGGTTAAATTACTACATATAAATGTGAAAGGGGTCACTTGTACTAATGAACCCAAGGAGAAAAATCACCAACTCTGTAGTTCCCTTCAGCTCTATGGAGCGTGTTGTGTTTGCAACTTGTTCTGCTGACCCTACAAGGACAAGGACCCTAAGTAGAATGAAGGCCAAGCGATCTCTGTGAGCTTCTAACATGTTCTGAACCAGGGTCAAGCCTTTGATCTTCTACTGTGTGTGTTAGACTGTGTGACTGGTGTTTAATGTGCTTGCAAAACATCCGAAAAATACTGTTTTCCCATAATGAAAAGATAAAAACATGCAAAAAAATTTTAATTTGTAATCCAAATTACACATATACAAGGATTCAGAATATTAGCATGTCATTTTCAGAGACCACGGCCAAAAGAACAACAAGAGAAAAAAAATACAATCTGTACATATTTCAGTTTACAGTGAGTAGCCAGCTGGAGAGTACCAGAGAACACTAAGGCAAATCATCAGCAGACAGAAGAAACATTGCCTTTTTTGTATTTAATCCACCACAGCAGAGTATCAAGAAGTATCTTTGCTACAAAACAAGGACTGATGACTCCCTTTATTAGCAATCAGCTGCATAAGTTACATTGTGATAAAAGCAAAACAAAAAACAGAAGGTATCTAACTAGAGTCTAGCAGTACTGTACATGTCTTCTCAATAGCTTTGGAAAACCAAACTGGCAAAAATATGCAGCTCTTTTGTACAGCTCTGGGTATGACCAGTGTCTGCTCCTCGTGAATAGAAACCACAACAGCTTCAAAGTTTATGATTCAACAGGAAAAAATGCTATTATGTAACATTGGTCCTGAGAGTGGTGTTGGGCTCATTAAAATGAAAAGGGTTTATCCCCTTTGGAGCATGAAGGTGCTCAGTAGATTAAATGGCAAATCTGCTCATTAGATTTTAAGGGTAAAGAACACTCAAAATAGTGAATTCGTAACTAAATAGGCGTTGATTATGTTTGTGGCCTTTTTTCCCCTTTAGGGGTCGTATTATATTCACAATAGCAGATGCCCTCATTGAATAGAGAGAGTACCAGCTCCTATAGAGCCTGAGTGTTGCATTATGGGTTGTTTGTAGCCTTTATGTTGCTACACTACCAAGTTTCTTATTTACCATTTTTACTGTGTCTTTTAGAGTTAATCAGCCCTAAAAGTGTTTCGTTATACAAGTTCAACCTACAGAAGTTTCTGACGGCTCATGTGGTGTGCTTTGTTGCCATGGAGGAAATAAATTCATGATGACTGAAAATGAGTAGAAAGTATCTCCCAACATTCCCAACTTTACTGCAGAAACAGACTGGGGACCAAATTATCTATCAAGCTTCCAAAAAATTACAGCTGTCACAGAATGTCATGATGAGGAGTCTGAAAAATGATAACAGCCAGAGACAATCATTCTGAAGCTTCCTGACAGTAGAAAGTGTGACTGATAAACTGAATGAACAACTAACTGCACCTGAAAACATTTAAACAAGCTGCACGCATGTGCGATTTGTGTTATTGGAATGATTCAATGTGGAATGATGTTTCACTCTTATGAGAGAAGAGGAAAGGCTAAACTTTCTATCTAGGCAAAACTTTCCCCAACATAACTAGTCTGAAACTGTCTCATATAGTCAAAAAGCCTTCTTCCAAAAGAGAATATAGTCTTATTTTGGTGACACTGTGGTCAGAATGAAACTGTTGGATGGACAGATTTTTTTGCTAGCATTGCTAAAAATATCTCCAGATGGTTCCAAATTTCAAAAAGCAATAAAGAAATGCTGCAACATATGCAACTGTTCCACTGCAATAAGCAAGATGAGTGAAGTTACATCAACTCTGTTTCTGAATGTTCTGTTTGTCAGACATAGTTGTTGAAAGATGTATTAGCAGAGGTAGAGATGACAGTTTTATTTATTATCTGATATCAAATGGCTTTTCTCCCTCTGTTTCACACTCTGGTCTACCACAACGCTGCATATCTGGACATTACAGGGTGGCTGTGGCTCAGGAGGTAGAGAGGGTTGTCCACTAATCGGAAGGTCGGAGGATCAATTCCCAGCCTGTTCATATCATGTCGAAGTGTCCTTGGGCAAGATACCGAACCCCAAATTACTCCTGAAGGCTGTGCCATCGTGAGAATGATTAGAAACTTCTCCTGATGAGCAGCCTCTACCATCAGCGTATGAATGTGTGTGTGAATGGGTGAATGTGCCATGTAATGTAAAGCGCTTTGAGTGGTAGAAAAGACTAGAAAGGCGCTATATAAATGCAGTCCATTTACCATTACAGACTAAAGGTGTAGGATATTCTGTTCACAAGATGGTCATCAAACACACATATACATTTGTAAACAAAATCGATCCACTATGTGTCGAACCTACACTGGACACAAATTCACTCTCGCTGTCATATTCATTACTCATTACCTTTTGTTCATGATGGGGATTTTAATTTGTCATTTCAGAAATCTTGCTGTTGCTCTGCTGTTTGCCACCAGTTTTACAGATTCAGTTTTCTTTGCTTGCCCCCTTGAAACTCTGTTGCTCTTTTTGCTTTCTGTTTTCTTTTATCTGCACAAACACATACATGGAAATTATATTTCACCACTTTGCTTCTGTATTTTGTCATCCTGCAAATAAGCTAAACTACATCCCATTTAAAGTTCCTATTTGTGAAAGCGCAGCGCGGGCATAGCCGCAATATTTAAACTGCACTACAAATAACATTTCTGCTTGTAGAAACCTCCCAGATTCAGAAAAAAAGCTATTTAAATTCATCGTGGCACTAAATATCCTCGACTATGTAGGAGTGTTGAAAGCCAGCAATTCTTTATAGCAATTCAATCAAAGCTTTGATGTGATGTGGTGTTGAATGATCAGAGTAAAATCAGTGTGGGAGAGCGGAGAGGAAATTAAAACTTCTGATCTCTGCAGGCTTTGTTAACACAGGCAGTCAGTCACATTAATACCAGCCCAGTGAAGTGAAATGAACTTGCTGTTTATGCATACAGACATGTGCTTCAAAATGCCACAGAGACGATATAACACATATATCTGCGTTATCGCAGAGAGAGGTGCTCCGTTGTGTCGTATATGTAAAAACAGCAGCTATGAAGAAGGTTCCTGCGAGTGGATCATTTCACTTCAGGAATGATTTTCATGAAAAGGCAAAACTTGGTCACATGAAACCTAAATTAGTGTATTTGATTCTGCTAATCTCTGTAAAACATATTTTGGGAGTTAGATGAAAAAAAGACCCAGAGCTGTACAGTGAAGCCATGTTTTTGCTGGTAATATCATCCAAAGCTCCTCAAGATAGGCTTTGCCCTTTAGAGTGTCCATCCAGTGTGTCTCTGTGGAAATGACTCACACACACACTCACTCACACACACGCACACACACACACATTCACAGGTAATGAGGTGGAACCCTAAAACACACACACTCATTATCATGGCGAAGCGCTCCTCCAGTTGCCATTGCAAAACACTGGGAGCTTTAAAGCAACGTACAGAATCAAGACTGAACACAATCAAAAGAATGTACAAAAAGGCACATTTGACCCCAGTGCTCCTGTACTGTGAGATTCAAGTGTAAATGAGCGTCTGTAGCATGGCTGTCGTAGCTCTTAACCATCATAGTGACAACATCCCCACTGTTCTGGCTGCTAACGCTCCAGATGATAATGTCCATTAGCCTGGATGCTAGCCGCTGCCAGGCCTTTCTTGGCCAGGAGTCAGCATGTTCCCTAGTGTCATCAACCGTCCTTAAGAGGCAGCGAGTCTCTTTACAAGCTGTCCCGTGGTGAAACAGAAGTGCCGCTTGCGTATCCCCATTCAAAACCCCATGTTTACCCCATATCCTCTTTCCGTATCCCCACCCACCACCTGAGCATTCTAGCACAGGTGGGGCAGGGGGTGGGTGTTGTTGGTGGGGGTCAAGGGTGCTAGTCGTCCCCTCCGCCGTACAGGTCGGCCAGCTTGCGGAAGCGTGGCCCCCAGTCGCCGAGGTAGTCGTAGTCCTGGTCTCCGCAGCTTGAGGACGAGTGCAGGGAGCTGAGGGAGCCGGCTGTGGAGCCGCTGCCCTCGTAGTCAAACACCAGCAGGGAGTCGTAGGGGGGAGCAGTGGGGTCATTGTCTGCTGCCTTCAGGCCCTGGAAATAAAAAACAGAGGAGACAGGGAGGTGAGCAAAGACCATTGCAATGGCAAATAAAAGTGGCAAGAGAGGGCATCCTTGTCCTGCTGAACATAAAACTACTATTTCTGGACTTCCAGAATGTGGAGGAGTGAAGGAGCATCTAAAAGTAAGGGTCAATCCGGGCATACCATTTAAGTCAATAATCAGCTCCTTTGTTTTACTGATATTTAGGTTTAAATAATTAGCTTTGCACCATTTAATAAAAAAGTTGATTTCCTCTCTGTAAGCTAAATCATTTCCTTTTGATATCCAGACCCATGAGTATGCCTACAATCAACAGTACACAAATAAAAATGGAGCACTACAAATAACAGTTTTATCTCCATTTTTATTCACTGCTGATTGTAGGCGAAGTCATATGCCTTCCTGTTTTATGCAAACATTTTCTGACGACTCTGCCTTGGTTGGCCTGATATCAAAAGGAAATGATTTGGCTTACAGGGCGTCACCTCTTTTATTAAATGGTGCAAAGCTAGTTATTTAAACCTAAATATAAGTACAACAAATGAGCTGATTATTGATTTTAGGAAGAAAAGGGAGGAAGTTACTCCTGTTTTTATTGATGGTCAAGAGGTGGAGATTGTCCATTCTTACAAATATCTGGGTGTACATTTGGATAAAATGCTAAACTTGATGGAAAATACCAACAGCATCAGTCCAGACTGTTTTTTTCTGAGGAAACTCAGGTCCTTTGATGTAAATAGAGAACTACTTCTTGTTTAGTACCAGAGCATCATAGCTGGTGTCCTATTCTGTTGGGGAGGAAGCATTACAGTGGAGGACAAGGGGAGGATAAATAAACTGATCCAAAAAGCAGGTTCTATTATTCTAAAATATGAAGAATACTGAACAGTTCTTTTAGTGCATTGCTCAGGCCCTGATGTTCAACAGAAAGACTGAGAAAGTCCTTTGTGCCTGCTGCGGAGAAGCTTTTCAATGACATGCTAGGGTAATAAGTGGCTTTTATGATTAATTTTTACTGCTGGCCGGTCTTTTAAAAAAAATTAATTTTTTTTCTTGCTTTTATGCCTTTATTTGACAAATAGTGTAGGGAGACAGGACACATAGGGAGATAGAGAGAGAGGTATGACATGCAACAAGGGTCCCCCGGTTGAGAGTCAAACTATGGACGTTGCAATTACGTGGTATGCGCCTTAACCATTAGGCCACCGGGGCACCCTGCTGTCAGTGAAAAAGGTAATGGAGGTGACAGGAAGGAAAACAGTGAGAAGACTGGAGAATAAATCTAAAAATGGATCAGAAAATGATTTTTCATTTTCTATTTTAACTAGGCTGCATCATATTCATACATTTTCACATATTCACTGTGACTTTTCAAGGACTTCAGTCTACTGTTGATCACCACACATCACTGCTGGATCAGCTCTACTGAGGTGCTCTATGCTACCTCAACAGTGCTTGCTGAGGCTTTGCAGTTATATTACTGATAAAACCTTCACACACAGAGCCTGCGTTTGATGTGGGATAATGACCATGCACATTCATATCAGTCTGATGTCACAGGTTAATCCCTGGAGTTCCATACTCATCACTTCTACACCAGAGAATTCAAAAATTGTATTAAAATATTTGCTAAGCAGAGCTGTCAACCTTCAGTTCATTAAAAATGGACACTGCCACGTTTGCACTGGAGATTTACCACATGACGGTGCAACAGGCCACAGATGGAGAAAAGCTGAATTTATGGTTGAGCTACAAGACTCAGACGATATCTAATGCAGGATTACAGTAATCCTATAATACTTGTATAGTAACTGTATAGTAAGGTAGTATAGAAAGCTGTGTTCATGCTTTCATACCAAAGCAGAGCAGTGTAAGACCCACGTTAAACCCCTGAAACCAGGTCTGATTGCCCATGTTGAACCATTCAGAGCATCTGAGAGGAGCAAAATTCACTTTCCCAAACAACTGGTATTCAAAATGTCAAGCTTCCCATCACAAGCCAGCCTCTCTAACCTCCACATTACCCTCCGTAACATCAGTCCCTAGAGGACAGGCACCAGAGTGGGAGATGGAGAAGATCAGAGTAAGGGAGTGTGTGTGTGTGGTAGGGATGGATGATCGTTTCTATTTTCATATCATCCAATCGTGGTCAGATTGCAGATCTGATCACCAGGGGGCGGCAGGAGTGGGGGGGGGGGGGGGTGCTTGGTGTGACAATATCACAACATCATGTTCCGTTTAACATTATCTTTAATATCAGAATCCAAATCATGTCCCTAATGTTAACTGCTCTTATTTTTTAACTTTTATTTATTCAGGCATTTATTCTGACAGCAATGCTCTCTTTTTCAGGAACGCCCTGATCACATTTACACGGTTACACATTCATACCTGGAAGCTGCCCAGTATAACCACATCTGATGTGCCAGCCACTGAGCAGCTCCACTGGAGCAGTTGGGGTTAAGGGCCTTGCTCAAAGGTGGTAATGAGGGAGGGACAAGTGCTGCTCCTTCACTGTTCCTAGATTTATCCTGCCAGTCCAGGATTGAACCCTCCGGTCACAAACTTGCTTCTCTAACCGTAAGGTCACCACTGTCCCCAAAAGCAAAGATTCTGTGACCAAGTATGATCAATGGAAAAGAGACGGTAAATCGTCAATATATGCCTAGTGTGTGCATATGTGTGTGTGTGTGTGTGTGTGTGTGTGGGCGGGGGGGGGGGGGGGGGGGTTGAGATGGACAGTAGGAAGTGCTGGGGGAGAAGGAGAGAAGGAGGGATTATAGAGGAGTGTAGAAGAGAGGAGGATTTGGGTCAGGCTGGACAGATGCTGCCTCTATCTCTAGGAGGAGATTCAGCAGATTACCCAGTGTAGCCTGAACTTAAAACCACCACCCCCTTCCCACACAAACAAACACACACATGTACGAAGTCACATGCACAATTTCTATGACCTCACTCTAAGGACTTCAACCTGTGTCAGTAACATCTACATCTACACATCTAACCATTTTTTCCCAAACTAGCAGTCCAGAAAATGGGTGTTTCTTTCCCCTTCCTCACTACTCAGAATGGTTGGAAATGAAAGCAATAAATCTGATAAGCTGTGGAAATGTTTTGTGGGCCACGTCTGTCATCTGGCTGAAGACGCTCCTGTTACTCGGAAACTCAATGGGAGGAGAGAATTAACGCAGAGAGGGAGAGGGAGAGGCAGGGCGAGAAGCATCGGCTTGTCATGTCTGCCGGATTAAGCTGTCTAGATCAGCTTGCCATGTCTGACAGCTCCTGCTCATTATTCATAGCTCCACTTGGCAGATGTCTTTATGCAGCCCAACCAAAAGACACACACACATACTCATGCACGCAAACAATATGGAAGCAGATAGCGCACAGAGAACGCCGCACGTCAGCTCACGTTGACAATGATGACTCTTCACGCCTCAGAGGTGCCGCTCCACTGTGGAACCATGCACTCCAGATGTGAAGACAGTTATCGGTCCTGTTAAAGGAAGAGTTCAGTCTCTTCAAGAAGCCTACGTAATCAACTGTGAGAGTCATGTTCATCCAGCTAAGCGCCACACTCAGAACTGATGTTCACCTTCTCTCTGGAGCTGAACCAGAGTGTACGGAGTCAGTGCTCGACTTTTATGAATTATCTTTTACAGTCCAGTCAGTCTAGTGTTGTATGATAAAAGTATGCTTCAAACAAAGTGCTTGTCAGATTGTCTAACAGCGTCTGCCTCTGACAATTTCTGTAATTCCCCCAAACATACAATCCAACAGCCACACCCAACCTTCTCTCTCAGGCTCTCTTTGTTTGTTCCTCCTGCAGCTACTTTTGTCACTTTTCATGAGTATAAACAAGTGAAACACCATGAATGGCTTTGAGGAGAGACTGTCCAAAAGTGTGTGCTGTTATCCCCATTTGAACACTTCATTGTGTTGAGACTACAAAGACAGAGAATTCTTGGAGCGAGACAGGGAGGCAGTGGCCAGGAGGAAGCTATGATGGCAGGCTTTATGCATTGCCTTTGAGTGTGGCCTGGATACATCAAGTAGAGACGAATCTGGGTTGTAGGCGGAAGTAGACAAGTGGCTCTACTGTGGTGGCACTTCACTTGTACATCCATGTGTAACACTGTAATGTTCGTAAAGATTTCACCTTTTAAACACTTCTGCTAAGAAAACTGTCCACGAGGATCCTGTTTTATATTGAACATATAGTCACCAAATGCTAGTAAAATGAAGGTTACAGTCTACACCAGTAGTTTGTTCTAATGCCTTAAGACCACCTATGTTTACATTTAACTGACGAGGAAACTCTGAAGTTGTTATAGTCCCACAAAAGTGGACGATCCTGTTTTTTCTTCTTCCTGCTCCTTTTCAATCGTGAAATTTGTATTAGGTTGTTAAAAATGGTAGTTTATATATAAAAAGTGTACTCTACTGCTTCAGCAGTCTGAGTTAGCTAAATCGAGTCGTATCTTATCTAAGTTACATTCTAATTGTAGCTTCAGCTGAACTTTGGAATACATATTTGCATAGATTGAGGGCTGTGGATTTTTGCCCCCATTTTTTACAGTGTAGTTAGGGTAGTTAAAAAGAACAGCTTCAGGCTCAGTATGTAGAGTAGGTTACACCCAGCAAGACCCATTTCCACCTTTGATAATGACACATCAGTACTGTATTAAGACAGGCTTGGAAAAAATTAAACCTAGGATTTAACAGTAAATAGTAAAAAAGTGGAACACTCTAAAAGACTTCCTCAAACTGTTCCTTTAAGGGGCTGAAGATGGCCTGTAGCCAGTCTGTGAGATTAACTAAACTCAATGGATTTACCTCCAATCAGGTATCCAGGCTGTGGCCACGTCTGAGGCCAGCTAATCCTGACCACTAGCAAAGCTAATTAAGAATTACACAGACACTGTTCTCTCTGCCACTCTCTCTAGCTACACTATGTCTGTTTCTTAAACAAACTTGAGTTGGCAGTGTGTGTCCGTCTGCCAACCAGTCATCACACATCACTGATATTTGTGTATTCTTTCATACCAGTGAGGCAGACTGTGTATTACTGAGCTTAAAAATGGATACATTTTAAATCTGCATCATTTTTATGATTTCTGTGTTTGAATATAAGCATTGCATCCTGTTTTAATTAACTGCAATCAAAGTCTTTGAATGTTACAGTGGGTTAGCTCCAAATAGCTGTGAGGAGCAACTGTTTGAAAAAACTGTTTGAACTACAATATCCCTAAATCCTGTAAGGTGATGAGGCAAACTGCACACATCTCGGCCAGTCTTTGATGCTTTATACCAAAGGATAGAAAAGGGATGAGAGGAGCAAAAGATCCAACGTTGGCAAATCCAGCTTATTCTGAACATAGTGTTCACCAACTGCTGGCCAACAGACCGTTTGTATTTCACTCAAGTTGTGATTCATCGTTTCTGCTGTGCTGAGAAGTGCATGTGCCTGACACCTGAATTTAATCTGGGTGAACAGACTGAATCTCAGTCAGCGAGGATGGGACACCCTCCTCTGCTGTAGTGACACTTGCTGGTTTAGACTGACAAGAACACTGAATTTTTACACAAAGATGTTGCCTGGAGAGGTTTAACATGACAAAAGACAGCCCTCTCCTAACACACACACACACACAGCCTGTGCTGTCCTACCTCGTGGATGAAGTCTCCTATGTCTCCTGGGTGGGGGGCAGCAGAGCGGAGGGGGTACTGGTGGTCATGATGGAGGGGTCTCTCATCCAGACGTCTGATCCCCACCTTGACACACTCCGGCTCCAGAGCATCAGGCTGCTGCAGCTGACTCAGATCATAGTCCTAAACACACACACACAAAGCCACACATAACAATTGTTTGTGAGGACATTCAACTGACTTCAAACTCACAACATCGCCCTTAAAATGCACTACTACCAGGACTACTTCATCTTTTTCAAGACTGTACATGATGCTTTTATGAACCAGAACTGTTAAACCTTCCTGTTGTTGTTTTTCAGTCTGGTTTCCAGTCCACTGAGGCTTAGAACCATGTCATGACTGTGTGAAAGAAATGATTGCTGGAAAATCCATGTGAGGTGAACCTTGCCCTGAGATTTCCAAAATTCCATATGCAATGTACAAAATTATTTGCTGTATTTCCTGTCTTAACTCTAGGGTTACTCCAGAAATCATGGCCACTAAGGAATGTAAGCCAAAGTGTTTGCTAACCTGTTAGCAATATGAAGTTTAGCTTGAGTAATGTTGGATGTTTGAGGACGATGCCATAAGAATATTTGATTTTAGATTTTTGAATATGATAAAAATGTGTTACCTTGCGAGGCAGTTGGATTCATGAGAGATCATGTGAGAATCTTTCTTGTCAGGCTTCAAGTTATGCTCTTGTGTCTCGGACCAATCAGCATTGCAAATCAAGCTGCCTCGCAAGGTAAGATGGTGATAGACAGTGATAGACAGATGGTTCATCCAATCACCTGCCAATTTTTCTTTTCAAAGTGCCTGCCCTTTTCCAAACAGTTTCCATGGATGACTTCTCAGATGGTTCTGTGTAACAAACCATCTGGTGTGTCAGGTTAAAGAATATGTTGGCCAATATATATATTTTTATTTTTTTATTGTATTTTCTAACAGAACATAAACATTTTGATAAGCATTCCTTATATATTTGGTGACCTAGCTATATTATGTAGTGAGCAGGACATTTTACAGTGTAAAAATAAACTTGTCAGTGCTCTCTGGTGGACAAACTATATATAGTGGAGACACTGTTTCTAAATAACCTCAAACATATCTTTGACATCACTGTGCTGACATTTGTTACTGATTGTCTGACATTTGCACTGACACCAGCAGCCTGGGTGTCAAGCACTAATACGATGTTGGTCAATGATGGACAGTAGTAAGTCTGCTTTAAAAAAAGATCAAAATAGATACAGCAGAACAAGAGATGTTGTCTTTTTTTATTCCACACATTCTTCTTCCTTGTCAAAACCTCTTGATTCCCTCGACTGCACAGATTGGGGTGTGTTACACACCAACTAGCACCAGGCAACTAATGTGGTCTGGTGCTGCTAGCCTCCAGAGATGTGGAGCGGGCTACAGAGGTCTAGTAACCTCACTTCTTTCTAACTCCACACTAGGTGTGCTGTAGTCGTCGATGTTATCGGTATTACACAGTGTTGGGACTTACACCGATGACATTACTTGCCCATCGCCCATACTGTAGTTTTGCTTTTTTTATAGAAACAAAACCCATTTATTTCATTTTCGCGTATCAGCGCCCACGTTCATCAAGTGTGTCAATACTTAGTCGGACGACCGACGCTACAATTATAAGCTGAAAGTGTCTGTTCCATGACCGTTTGCAGCAGCAGCAGAGTCGCAGCAAAAAGTAGCAAAGTGAGATTTCTGTTCTCCGTCCTGCTCTCTGCTGTAAACACACGTAACGCTAGCTGTTAGCAAGGAGCTGCTCTGATGTCTCCCCGGGTCCTGGTGCTTGTTTTTGGCAGAAACGATCCCGCTCTCTGCCTGCTCAGCCTGCTGTTGGTGTGTCTCTCTCCAAATGGCAAGCAGGTTGTTCTGGTTCTGGTTCTAAGCAGCAGTTGTCCTCTGGCTCGTCCCCGTCTGTACACAGAGGACGACCCGCTGGCAGCTGCATGGAGCCCACTGTCACTAACTCTTAAGTAAGTGGAAGATCTAAACTAAAAAGTAACGATAAAGATCAAAGTAAGCGCTCTACATATGAGAGTCATCAACGAATATCTTATCTTGTAAAATGTCCGGTGTAACCGGTAACACCGGTGTTGTCACGAGTTTAGTCAGTGGGAAAATTTTCTCACCGTGGCATCCCGACTCCACACCCCCAGATTTTTTATCATTCTCAAACTTTTCAGCCCCGACGCTGACTCAAGTGACATCACATTTTTTTCACGTATGCAGTAGTACTCCTCAACACCTAAATTCCATAAAGATTGTTTTAAAAAAAACAGTACTGTGCAAATGTTTTAGGCACCATATCCATAATGCAATACTCGGCCGATCAGGGAGGCATCTGATTGGCCCCAAATTAATTCTGCAGCATCACAGTGACCCCAAACATACCGGAGTCATAAAGAACTGTCTTCAGTGACAAGAAGAACAAGTCCTGCAACAGATGCTATGATTTCATTTAAGTTTCTTCTGTTTATTCCACTTTGTTTGAAGTTAATTGATAAATAAATAATGTTTATAGCATCATTTTTGAAAGCATCCTCTCTATATATATATATATATATTTATATATATATATATATATAATACAAAGTTATATATATAATACAAAGTTATTTGTGAATTGCATGCATTGTTGTAATGGCTTTAACAGACTATTGTTTCATTGTTTGGCAGTAGTGACTGAACTGCTATTTTTAAATCCAAATCTAACTGAATCCAACTTTGACAACTACTTAATTAAAAAGAAATTTAAAACAATTTGCAAAACTCTGGACCACATTTTTACCTTTTTTATTGTACTACTACAATGTGACTTATAACTGCAAATATGTTTATTTTGTGCATCATTTTGATTCCATATTAAATTAAGTATGGAGACACAGTGACCTCTGGATCATCCTGAAACACGAATTCTAATTCTAATTCTAATAATGTGTCCTTGGCAGCATATTTGGATTGCTGTTAATTTGCACTTCGAACTAAATGAGAAAAATTTGATTCTTGGCTTCAGCTTCATCACCAAACCACAACAAACCTACCTATAAATGCATAATAATGTATTCTTCCTATATCCAACCCTAATGGCAGTATCTTTGTAGCCTCTGGCTGTGCCAGCACTCATAACAGACTTGACTGCTTCATGGAAATAACAGTCTTCATCAGGACAGACTTGGAGAAACATACACACATATACTTACAGTAAATGGAGCTCTAACTTGACACTACATTTATGTTCCTGCTGTATTTAACAGTTGATGTAGTGAGAATTTCAATGACTCAAAGGGGCGGCATGAGCTCCTCTGATGCAATGTCTACCATCTCTCCTACATCATCCGTCCTCAGGGAGGAGTCAACCACACTCTAATGCTGTCTAATTAGCATCCACAGTCCATCTCTCACCTTCTCTTACACCACATCAGCACAGTCAGCGGGCAGAGGGGGAGTGTGTGTCACGGCCTCTGATCTGTTCATGTTAAATGGTAGTGTCTAAATCACTACAGCAACCATCCAGAAACCATTTCATGCTCTCTGGTCTTCAGGGAAATCGACTAAAGCAGCCTTTTCAGGACAATAACAGCATGCTGTGGACTGACCTTGGGCTTTGTTCACAATAATGGTCGACCAACAGAAAACTTTTCACTGAAGAGCTGCTGAGAGCCCTGCTATAACCTGACAGGATTTGTTAAGGACTCTATATTTAATATTTTTTAGTGGTATACCTGCCATTAGTTTTCTTTGATATCAGTCTATTCTTTCATTGTTCATGGTTGCCACTATGTGCATGCAGACTAAACTGAGAGCCCTAGACTGCATTACTACACTATTATAAGGTAACATTGATAAAAATAAAAGCAGATACAGTGTCTGTGGTGAATGTCCTAACTCAAACGCAAGTTTCATGTGTTTTTAAGTTTTATATACTTGAACTGAAATGAACTGAAAACAAGGAAGGCAGGAAAAGGCATCCAAAATTGAAAACACAATGGTGTGTTTTAGTTGGCAGTAATATGAAGTATAAAGTTTTACAAGATGGGTTAAAACATGCAAGAACACAGGCATTGCTCTTGAATTATTAGAAATTGGATTTTTTTTTGGCCTGTTACATAGCAAATACTTTTTTTCCTACTGGAGTTTCAAAAGATTTCCACTATAGAATTATGGCCACCAAAGGTTATTTTAGAGCTTTGGAGACCAAAAACTGGCTGCTTCAAAATTCTGACAATTTAGGACAAAATTCTCAGAATGTGACGCAAACCAGTCAATTAGAAAACAACATGAAATGACACATACTGAGAGTCCCTGTAGACACAGACACACAGGTACCACCTTGGTGTGTTTATATCTATGCTAAGCAGCATTTTTGAATTAAGTTTAACCAAAAATAAAGAGGTGCCACTGTTATGGTCAAACTTTGTCTTTTGCTGCATTTTGAAAACATGAGGGCAGTGAGCTGAGATTGCATTATACTTTTATTATTATTATGTTACTAGCCCCTTCTCACACATGAGCCTGTAAGATCGCTGTTATGGCAGTGACAGTGCATAGGGCCCTCAGGTTGGATGACCTTTAAACAGCAAGAACACAACCTCCACCTGCTGAATGGCAGCAGTCTGTGGTGAAAACTGTCCAGGGGTTCTTTACTTTGTTTGACTCTCTACCAATCTCTGCTGATATTTACCAGCCATATTCTGCTCCAGGAGAACAGACATTTACATTCCATTTCATTATGTAATCTTTAATAGCCTTTGAGGTTAAAGTAGTATTAGTTATAGGTAAGGATTAGAGGTGAGCGAACAACTGCAGTGAATGAGGGTCTAATAAGGTGTATTTGTCATGCTTAGCATGCTTAAAGCATGAGTGTGTTCCTGGGAACTGAGTCTGCTTTTTATCTAAGGCTTAAATCCAGACAAATAAAGACCCAGCCTGTCTGTGGATAAAAAAACCCACCAACATGAAAAATCAAATCAAATAAAATAGATCCCCAACACTATCCAATGCCTGTGTTACTGTAAGCAAACCTTGATTTTCTTTCATTAAATTTATTTATCATATTTGCTGCAGAGAGATTACATAAAGGTTGGTTCCTGGTATTTCCTTTCATGTACTGAATCGTGTACACAGTCTGAACACAGAAAAACTATTAACTCAACCAAAAACACAAACCCACCAATGTCAGTAATTTTATGTGTAACACTTTTAATTTAAAATGGTTTATGGCAGATTATGATTTGATCTTTCTTCATGTAGACTGTTGCCATTAAGCGCCATTTGGTTTAATGTCATAACAAATTGACATTGCCTAAGAGACATTAGCTTTACTTGTTTCTCCACATCCTTACTGGCTGCTCCACAACAATTCTTACAACAACACTCTATGAGATTCACGTCACCACTGCTATTGGTCCAGAGAATAAACACACAGCCAGTATGTGTAGTGTTAATTATGTCAGTTATTCTCAGATTAATTCTTAGTCCTGAGATCAAAAGTCCATGTGAGTTTAAGTTTTATTTAGTCATCCTTCTTATTTTAGTTAGTTGTCAACAAAAACTGGACATTTTTATCTAGTTTTAGTCTAGACCAAGTAGTCTTTACTCCAACAGGAATTGGAGTACTCAATTTCTGTTATGACCCATTAAACATATAAATTAATTTTACAATGTTTTGTGTTTGTTCTTGCATAGTGTCCCGGTGCAGACCCATGCCCTCTAGAGAGTAATGACCCCGGATGACTAGACATGCTGGTCATTTGCCAACGGCTTAATTCTTTGGCTAACTGGTTAGCGTAGCCATCTGTGGTTTGGGAGAACGGGGTTTGAGACCCGGTGTGGGAACACCTCCTTTGCTTTACTTAGGTTTAATAATATTTTTCTCACTTTACTTATAGCACCCAATGACCACTTAGAACAACTTAATCACATTATAACACTTTATAACAGTGATTATAAAGCATTATAAAATGATTATAATGTATTACAACTATGAGAATTATAATACACTATGATCCTTGCAAAAAAAGTAGTATTATGAAGACTGAAAATTATGAAGTATTATGATACTTGACCTTATAAGTCATTATAAAATGCTTTATAATGTGTTATGATTATTGTTATAAATCATTATGAATATTTATGAGTGCTTATAACCAATATAATATTATAATACCAATATTGTTATGTTGGACTTACTGAATTCAATATGATTTAAACTTACAATTTGAAAGAAAACCCCAATTGGGTTCTGATTTGAAAAAAAAATGATACTCATAAAATAATATATGACATAAAAATAATTTTATGTCATATATTATGTTATGTTCCGATTCATGTTTTAGGCACACATATTTTAGTTTCAGGAGGAACTCACTGACTTTCAGAGGTATTTTGGGTGCTTCTTAGTTCCATTTAACTACTTCAGTTCCTTAACCCAAAAACAATGCTGAGCTGTCAGTCACTACCAAACCAGTTCCAGGTACGCCCCTAAATTAACCATCCCTCTTTCAGAGGAACACACTCAGTAGCCAGCAACAGATGCTCCTAATATCAGCCAAGTTTGACACCATCTTGGAGGTACAGTGAAGAACTGGCTGTCCTCAAATTATGTCTAAATATAAAAACAAGTATAATATATCAAGGAAGGCACATGAAAACAGTGTTTGTGTGGGTGTAGATTAAACCAGAAACAATATCAGATTCACTCTTGAAGTAACCTGCATGAGCAAAACAACAATAACACACATGTTCCACCCAATACACTTGTGTAAAGGAGAACACATGCGATTGTTTCTTATTCTAAGTTTGGATCAGATACAAGATTTGCTCATAGTGCAGCATCACTCTAATCCTTGTGATCTTTAACAAAAGTAGTCTTGAGATTTAGCCTCAAAATACTTCAATTGGTTATGACATCGTCTTTGATTATCATCAAACTTGAAATCTATGATTTCTTGCAGATGGAATACATTATTTAACAAACCTGAAATTGTTATGGTACAACAGTCACTGTAATGGGGGCTGCCTCCTGTAGATGACTCAAGTCTTCAGTCAAGAAGTCCCCCGAGTTCAACAACAACACAGCAGGCTATACACCTTTACAAACCCAGTCTTGTATCAAAATTTTGTATCAAAATTAGATTTAGAACAAACTGTGATGGAAATAGAGACATGATGGAAATGGAGGGCAGAGCGACTCATTTCTGTTCACTGCTCTGATGCTCTCAGCTCCGGTGCTGAATGCTAGTGATGTCAGCAAAATTTAGGATGTTTATTTTGTTGCTATTGTCTTTATAGCATCTTGTTGTCAATTCTTAACCTGTCACTTTCAGAAAATTTTATCAAAGAACAGAGGAAAGAACATTAGTTGTCTGGCTAACACTGACACATTTACAGAATTACAAATACAAATAAATAAATGGAAATTAAATGAAATGAACTAGACACTGGTTTTCCTGCTCCCTCCCCTAATCCTACGTAAGGTGTATTAAATAGCCCCTATAACCAGGATTTATCTATAAAGCAGCCCAAATCAAATGTAAAAATGTCAAATGTAGTGTGATTGTTTCAGTTCACACAAATAATCTTACCTCAATCTGCTGATGAATACTGTGAGATGTGGTTGAAAAGCTCTGGAAAAAGCTAGTAAGTGGACTATGAGTTAAAAAAATCCAATTTTGGCAGTCTGAATGTTGCCTTAGAAACACAATCTCAGTCTTTGTTCCCTAAAAGCTGAGAAACTCTATAGCTGCCAAACACTGCATTATGTGACCGTCAGTACAGAACTGTAGGTGTAGCTGCACTTTAGGTGTGTATATGTTCACACATATACAGTAGAACTCTTTGCAACCGCTCAACTGAGCTTGTGCTGTAAAAACACACTCTTAGTTGAGTGGCCTGGTTAAATGAGGGTTAAACATCTTTCCAGTAGAAGTGCGGAGCAGCTTATGTGCTTGGCACCAGCAGAGGAGTTGTGTGGAGGGACACAGGAAATTGTTCTCCAACAGAAAGCAATTAATCCTGTTTCGAGGTCCTCTTTTGTAGTACACGTAATCTTAGCTGGAGGACAGATGATTGAAAACTGTAGAGAAGAGGAGTGTGTGTCTGTGTGGCATTATGTGTCTTTTATGGTTGTTTTCTGAGGATATTTGTGTGTGTGTGTGTATGTGTGTGTGTGAAATGGGGAGGCAACTGTTAGTGTGAATTATTAAAACTGTGTATATTTAGCACTGATAAATGTAAGTGCAGCTTGAGGCAGATTTCTGTCACAACCGTCAGTGGCATTAAAGATAAGCTTCAAGACAATCAGATATAACCTAACACTAACCAACCCAGCCAATCAGAAGTGATATACCAATTAAATAACTGTAAAGACTGCACAGCAGGAGCGATCAGTCTGGATGGCTTCTTGGTGGTTTGTATTGTCTTGTTATTTTTCTAGTGTGTGTGTGTGTGTGTGTGTATTTGTACCTGGTCCTCCTCTCCGCCTCCCTCCTCGTCGTATTTGAGGATGTTGTCTCGGACGTCATCCTCTGGGTCGATGAGGAGCTGCTTGGCCTGACGCTCCTTATCCCTCCTCTTTATCCACATCACAAACAGCAGCACAAGCACTGCAGGACGAGAGAAGATAAAGATGCTGTTTAATACTGGAGACAATTCTGCACATTAACGCACAAAGAGTTTCCATAGCAGGTTTTCTGAGACCATCCAATGGTTCATGAGAGGCTTCCAGGGGTCAAACATTCTGCAGCCTTTTGCTAGAAACCCCAAAAGGCTGAAAGGTTCCATACACTTCACAATAAGAAGGAAACAACACTGTACTGACAATTTTTCTGTGTGAAAAAACGTGTGACCTCAGCATGGCACTACAGCGCAGCCTATGGAATCATGTAATTCAAAACAGTTCTTCAGGGGAGCATGAATGCAGAATCATCAAAATCAGTAGGGTCATTCCTCTGGGAAGCACAAATTTCTAAAGTAAAGTTCACACCCATCTCACCATTAGTGATTTTACACACAAAGCTGAAAATATGGCCTAACAATAGTGCTTAAGACAGCTCATATGAAGAGTGATCCTCTGAGTAGCATGAATGTTTTCATAAAATATTACGGTAATGCTGTTAACTAAGGATGTCCTAATCAGGTTTTTTCAGCCCTGATCCCATTCAAAGTCCTAAATGACGAGTATGTGCTGATACTGAGTCTGATACGATACCTCTATTTACCTATCGACACAGCTGCCCAGTGCGAAAAATGCTCAATTCAATTCAATTCAATTTTATTTATATAGCGCCAAATCACAACAAACGTTATCTCAGGGCACTTTACACATAGAGCAGGTCAAGACCGTACTTATTAATTTACAGAGACCCAACAATTCCCCCATGAGCAAGCACTTGGCGACAGCGGCAAGGAAAAACTCCCCTTTAACGGGAAGAAACCTCAAGCAGAACCGGGCTCTTGGTGGGCGGCCATCTGCCTTGAGCGGTTGGGTTTACAGCGAAAGAAGGAGGGAGGGGGACGGGGGAAGGGGAGAGGGGGGTGGGGTGGAGAGAGACACAGAGAAGCATAATAACAACAACAATAATAACCATAACAACAATAATAGAAGTAGAGCTATGACTTTATAATAATAATAGCAATAATAGCAGTAGCTCAGTATACAAAGTAAAAATAATTATATTCTGTACATAGCAGCAGAATATATGAAATGTTGATTAAATACAGTATGTGGTGCATTAAAATAACAAAGTGCTAAATATTGATTCAAAAATATCAAATTGATCAGCTTAAATATTGATCAGATATGAATGTAAGTTTAACTGGAGAATGTGACTCCTGACATTAACATGAAGCCATCAGCTGGAGAGAAGATGTCTCACTCTGTTGGAGTTGTTGGACGACAACAGTCAAGTTTCACTTTGACATGTTGTCAAGTTACTCAAGTAATTAATATTACTTAGTGAAAGCTGATATGACGTTTGTCATTTTAACCGGAGAAAACATCCATCAGTGCCAGATAAAAAAATAAATGGATAAATATTTTGTACGCTGCTCTATTCTAATACGAAAGAGATCACACTCTCTTGTTCTTCAAAAAATGATGTTTATTATGGTATTTGTATTGTATCACTGTTTGGTTTTTTTTGTTTTTTTGTATTTTCTTGTATGTTGACTTGTGTGTGTGTGTGTCTAATTGTGAGATGATTTATGATTTACTGTTTATTCTTGAGACAGTAAATGCTATTGTGAGGACCAACACCATTTATAGGTTAGTTTAAGCAGTGTACTGTGTGACACTGGAAACACTCATGAAATTCTAATGTTACTGACTTATACACCCACAATGCAACACTCTTATCTTACATATATTACAGTATTTGTGTTTTTCTTGACGAGTTCTGTATGCAGACACGATCAGCCTGTGCTCCAGGAAACCTTGTTCACCATCATTAATGCAAGATTTGTATCAAACCTACAAAGCCTCTCTTACCTCTTCAAGTAGCTTGTAAACAGTCACAGTTCAACACCAGACAACAGCTGAAATCCCCTCATAGGGACTAAGTATTAGACTGACAGTAACACACAGCTCTTATTTTGAGACAACTGGTGGTTTTTAAAATTCGATGTGAATCTCTTTTTTTTATCGTATTAATCTGCGTAGATTTATGAGGCAGGGGAGCTCAAGTTGTGCATGTGTATGTTTTTGTAAACCCACACTGCTATACCTGCAAGGGCCAAAATACATTAGGACACTGAGTGAAATTCTAAGTGAAGACAATTTAAAGCGTAGAGAGGCGATTTGAAAAATGGCTTGTCACCATTAGTAATATTTCTCTGTGAAACCAACAGGGAAGGCTGGCTGCTAGCAGCCTCACAGCCTTTCAACGAGACAACAGACAACACATCTAGTCTATTTAAAATAACAAGACTGCTGCTTGTGCCAGACTCCACAATTGGCCTCATTCTATAATGTGCTCAATGTGCCACAAAACATGCTCACTGATTTTATCCATCCATAGTATTGTGAAATAATTCAATGCATAATAATCGTGAAATCGTGATTTTTCCTTAGACTATCATCATACCTATCATTAAAATCTATAATTGTACATCCCTAACAAGTACTTGAACAGTCTTTGCAAAGCCTTTCAAAAAAAATTTAGATTTAATGTCTGATACAGTAAATCCCAGTACAGTAAAAGCCATTACTTCATAATTATTCATCATGGTCCCAGCTGAACACTCAGTAAGAGAGTTCCTTTGTTTGTCCACTCCTGGTGATGTAGTATCATTATGAGGAAGCAGCTCATAAGGGCTATGCACAGTGTCCAAGCACATGAAGTGCTACTTGTTAACAAGCGCATAATTCATGAAAAACTGCAACCAGTTTGACACTCACACTTGGGATTAGAGCCTGGGATCTCTGCCATAGCAAACCTATGCTTTACCAAACAAGCTCTATTCATAGTGACTGACGCTACTGTAGCTGCTGGCTGCCACAAATGGGAGAAAGTGGTGATTTATTTTTGTTTAAACGCAAATAATAGAGTAAAATGATACCCTTGCTTCCTCTTCAAGGCTGGGTTAAGTTATCAATCTGCAAAAAAATGTTGCTTGACTCCTACTGACCCCCCTGCACTTTTGCTTTTTGTATGTACCCTGTCACTTCTGAGTTTCCACTAAGTACAGTGCAAACAGCACACAGTGCAAACAGCATGAAGCTGCCATGGCAGCCCAGTGACCAACCTGCCCGGCCCAGGTTTCCTGTGTGTCACAGCATTATTTTGCTGAGGAATATGTACCATATGAGCACAATATAAAGTAAAATAATAAAGGTTTTAAAGGAAAACTACAGTTTATTACAACTTGGGTTTTAATTTTGTAGCTTGGGCCTTCGGTTACAGTAACATTGTACACAATCTGGTGACATCACTATAAATAGATAATATGGGGCAACACATGAACAGCCAGACAATCAGGAAAGAGAGATCAGGAGTGACATGCAACAAACCAGGGATGTTGCGGTTCACGCTGGGCACCTTAACCCTGATGTTATTTGAACTGATAGGCCCAAGCTTCTTAAATCTAGGTTTTGACACAGGCTCCCTCTACAAAACAGGGCCGAGACATAACTTAATAATTCAGGACCCAACTTAGTTCAAATTTATCCCTAACCAATATGCAAATAATCAAAAGGTCAAAAAATGAATAGACCCAGAACGAACCTAGAGCTTTTGGGGACCCTGAAGGTGTGGGACCACTAGTTACTCTTTCAGTCAAGTTTCAACCCAGTGGAATTACTCTTCACCAGCTGTGTTCCAGGTTTAGCAGGGACTGACTGGAATAAACTGCAGGCTTTCATACAGCCTTCCACAACAGCTATAGATTTAATATGACTGCACTTCTTACTGCTGTTTCCAGCAGTAAGAAGTGCTTGATTTTCATTCACACTCATTTCTTTCTTTCATGGTTTGTAAAGTCACAGCAGAAAATACTGTTACAAAACGCTGTAATCATTTTTTCATACTCTCATACAATTTAAAATGTTTCACTACTGTTGAAATTGTGTTATGTTTGAATACTCCTTTCTATTCTACACTGAGTCAGGTTCAACATTATTCAGCTCTATCCTACTAACTGCCTCTACAAAAACATATTTCCCCACATTACATAGTTTGCTTGAATGTGTGTATTTGTGTGTGTATGTGTGTGTGCGCATGTGAGGCTCACCTAGCAGTATGATGATACAGATGAGGATGGCAATGATGGCTCCGGTGCCCAGTCCAGCGGCGATGATTCGCTCCATGTCCACACAGTCACCATGGTGATCACACTGGCAGACCTTGACCCGCAGGTAGGATGTGTTGGACATGGGCAGGTTGCCAGAGTCTGTGATCATGATGGGAACCTCGTAGATTCCACTGGCCAGGGAGCCGATTCGCAGACGAAGCTGGGCATACTCGCCTGAGAGTGCCAGAAGATGGAGATGGAAGGGTAGAGAGATGTAGAAATTGAAAGATACAGACTTCATCCTGCTTCACCCTTCCATTCAGTTACACTGGGAGCTGCCCAGTATGGCTAGAGTCTAATGATGGCCACACTGGAGCAGCTGGGGCTCCTTTGTTTTGCCAAAAACATTTCAATAGTAGATGCTGATGGAGAGAAGAGTTCTACAGATTTTCAAAAATACCAACTAAAATAGAAACATACTTTACCCAAACCTTATGCCAAGCCCAAACCCACAAGAATCTATTAGTTACTGTGAGGTAACCTCCTCAGACTATTGAAGTGAAAAGTAGAGTAAAATACCTAAATAAGTCAAAATGCAACTTTTCCCCAGGCAATTGATTCAACAGGGTCCAACGGGCCCAGATTTACCTTGCTATGTAGCTCTAATCTAAGAGAAAAAATTGGGTAATTTCTCTCTCTTGTATAGTGTTCCGAATGGAAACAAGGAGCCAGTAATAGAGAAAAGTTGCCTGTGTAAATTTGGAAGTGTACTTGGAACTAAATCAAAACTGGCATGTACACAAAAAATGGTCACATTGGCTTCAGTCTTTGAATGCTAGTTGGCTCAGCTAGTTGGGATTCTCACACCATCACCTGTAGTTTCTCTGGTTTATCACATTCTTCTTCCCTCTGATTATTTTTAAGGTGAATCAATTCAACTGTAGTCTAGTCTCAAACCACATGACGTCTATTATTTGCAAGTTCCTGTCAAGCTCAGGTCACAGTCCGTATACAGCAGTCCAGCAGATGTTATCACCTGCTTCTGCTTTATTGTTTTGGCTGGCATACTACACAAGTAACAGATACAATCACAGCTCTTTTTAGGTCTTTTGTGACAGGTACGAGTCGAGTCTCAAGTCACTGAGTGTAGACATTCTTGACCTTGGGAACAGATATCTGTGGTAAATATTCTGCTAGCTTTTTCCAGAGTTCTGGACCATTGGTTTTTCTCAGCGAATGGAATTTGCTCAAGTGTCATCGTGTGACTTAAGTAAATAACTTTGGTGAAGAGGAAAGGGAACGTGAGGTGCAGCAGATCTGGGGGGGTTCCAGGCCAGCGGGTACAAGGAGTGAATGGTGACAACCCATTTTTACTTCAGACCAAAATGGACTGCTAACTCAGCGGGGGCCACCAGAAGCATCCCAATGGGAACCCTTATGTGGCTGTACTGTCAGGACATCTAGTGAGAGTCGTCAAGTCACAGGGAGTCAGTACCACAAAACATCCAACACCTTAAGATCTCTGCTGGTACACCCTAAAGACCCAGTCCCCCCCCCAGGTCAAACTACTGTTTCAAAGGTCAAGAAAGAACTTTCATGCTCAACCACATGACTAAGTTTCCTTTATAAGGAGGACTTTGATATTTTACTCCTCCCTTTAAGCAGTTACAAAAAATAAACGAGTGAATAAGTAAGGTGGAGTCAGGGAAAACTGACTAGGCACAGACACGTTATCTCATACTGACCACTGAGGCGACTAAGCGTCCAGTTGCGGCGCACGTCTAATGGACGATTGGCCAGCTCGAAGGCGAAGGGTCCAGCGTTAGGGTTCAGGTCAGGGTCGCTGGCTGTGATGTTGATGGCGTTGGGGTCTGGCCTCTCACACATTTCCACCTCAGGAGGGAAGACGTGTGGTGCATTGTCGTTTATGTCCATCAGGTACATCTGAAGGGTGCCTGTCCCACTGGCAGGTGGGATACCTGGACATACAGAATGAAAACATGTTCAATACGACTTCATTTCACACCAACACCTTCTGCTTGTTTCTCCTTTGCTTATATCTTTGGCATTACTGAGGAAGATGGTGGAAAATGTTTCTTTCTATTAGTCTGAAAAAAAGAGTAAAATTCTAAAAAGATAAATGCTGTTCATTACACCTCATAATAAACCACATAATAACTTCTGTCCTGAGGATTGTGGTAGAAAAAAGGTAATGGGGCCATTATAACCAAAAGGGTTTATTGTTATGGGTTGACAACGGGCCCTACTAAGTGCCCAATTAAAATTAAAGATATCATATGTGCAAAGTTAATTTTTTTTTGTACTACACTCAGGACATTTAATAGATTTTAAATGGAAATGGAAATTTTGGCCTGCTGGTGATCCTAGAGAAAAAGTCAAACCACCAAAAATATTAGTATTCATCCTCTGGGGTTGATGGACATCAGTAGAAAATTTCAGGGAAAACTGGCAGTTAAAAAAAAGGTTATGAAAGAAAAGTATTGCCCAAAGGATAAATTTGACCTTATTATGGCGCTACCAAATAGGTCAGGTGGCCACCAAACCCATTCAAGGATAAGGCTGGTGAAATACCATATCTTTCTTATAGTCAACAAATCCCATGAGCAGACCCAAATCAACAGTGAATTGTTCTACTAACAAGTATTGTGTGTGTGTATCAAAGCCTGATATGTTATTCCTCTGTGGCACTGAGCTCTGTTGTTGTCCAAAAACTATTAAAAACAGATCAATGAGTCACACTGTTGCACTGGCTGACAATATTCCTTCATTACCATGAACACACACACTGTAGTTTATTTTAACTCAATCCCACACACACTGTCCTGCTGCCAGAAATATTCACTAGAACACAAAATATGGATTATTCCGCCTCTGAAAATAGTCCCCAACAAATACACTATTTCCTCCTGTTTGACTGATGTTTTCTAAAAATTACAGTGACCAGCTGTTTTAGTAAATTACTGAGCCCTTTTTAAAAAAGGAACTCTATATTTGTGAGCTGTTTTTGAGGATGTACTCCTTCAGTAGGAACCAATGGGCTTGGGTCTGAGAGCTACAGACAGAGTAGAGAAGTCAGAAAGTATTGACAGACAGACATTATGGTTTTGGTCTTTTCATGGGATTTGTTGACAATAAATTTACAATATCACCAGCCTTATCTTTTCAGTCTTTTCATAACGCTAAATGTCAGAATCCACAACTAAGACAACAAAGTAGATTTTTGGACACAGCATATGAGGGATAATCAACAGTGTAGTTATTGAAAAATAATGCATGCAAGCTTGCCGACTGCTACTCTAGAGTATGCACAGCCTTCCAGTTATGCATATTATTATTAACAATGACAAGGCCACTACATCAGTTATCTGAAATTAATGCATGCCCTCTGGCAAATCAAAAATGTATTCTTCATGGACACTGTATAAACTACAGTATGCTCAGTAATAGTAGGTGACTGGTGAGCATATGGTGACTGCTAAAAAACTGCAGACATGTAACCTCTTGCACAAGCTTGCGTGGGTTTGTCCTTGTGTCTGAGTGTGTGTTTGTATCAGTGAGCTCTTTGCAGTGTGCGTGTGCTCAAAAAGGGCAGGGAATGTGCTAAGACAGTCAGTTAGCAGGAAGCTCAAAGCACAGCGGGGTCTCTGTATGGAGAGGGCGCAGGGTAGAGTGGATGGGTTGGATGGAGCTGTTGCTGAATGACATTCCTCTTCAACAATTTTCCACTTTGAACAAAGAATCCTCATTTCTCTGGCTATAAAGCACAGTTGTGATCAGAATAAGAGGGAGACTCTGGGAATGATGCACCAAATAGGCAGGAAAACATCTCTATTAGAAATGAATGTGAGTACTGTGTCCAAAACACTGTCTAATCCTACAAACCTGCCTTAGGAAATCTCATCCCTGATCAGGACATTTGATTGAGGAAATAAAGTATTGAAATGTAATTAAGGTGGACAGTACAAACTGTTGTCTACAGGAAGAAGTCTTCCTCTTCCCATTATGTGGAATAAGAGCTTGACTTCAGACTGGAGTCATGACATGCAGGATCCCAAATAACAAGTTTGCTGTTCTAAACTTGATCGGCCATCACTGCAAAAAAAGCCTGAATAAAAGAAACAATCATATATATTCATTCCATCAGAAAGACAAATAAAGTTGTGTTTAGTGTCACTTGTACATTTGTTAGGCAAATACTAATGTAGCATCCTACTGTATATTAGTGTGGTATCATATTATTGTTAAAACTATTTTAATGATACCTCAAATCAAATTAAAGGCCAATTCAAATTTTTAATAAATGAACACAACTAAACAGTTTTTCACTGAACATTGCTGATTAAATTTGACAAGGACAAATAAACACCACTCCACAGTATCACATTGGCTTGCATGGAGCATATAGGAGGCCTAAATGCACTATGAAATATGTCATCACAGTGTGAAAAATAAGACCTCTAATATATTGAAGACATTTTAAATTCCAACTAAAATAACAAAGTTAGCTCTTTTAGTGAAAAATCATGTCATTGTAATTTTCAAAATTATTGTGTAAATGTTTTGTTATTCAAAGGAAGAAAAAAAATGTCTTGAAGATGCACTCTCTCTCTCTCTCACCCTCTAACACTCTGAGTGGTGGGCTAAATGTGTTTGATAAAAGGCAGTGTCCATGTTTGTGGATAAGAAGAAGACTTAAGCTAAAAAACTCATGTAGGTTGTTCAAAGTCTAAGGCTCCTGTTGTGTTCCATCTCAGGCTGCTGTCTGACTATTAGTTGGTGTCACCGTTAGCTAATCATAGAACAGTGACGCTACTGCTTTACATTCTGACTGGTTACTGCACAGACAGGGAGCTCAGGACATGCAACTTACTGACCATATCTGTTATGCAATAGCAGAAAAATGTTATTTAATTCCAGCTGAAAAGCTAAATTGGAATCAATCTGCTGGTTATTCCTAGGTCTTAACTAGTGACCAAAGGTCACTGGGCCTTTGCCGCTAGAGCATCCAAACTGTGGAACAGTCTATCGAGCCTATCGAGATCATCCTTAGTGCCTTTTAAATCTCTTCTTAAAACATTCTTTTAATCTGAGAGCTTTTATAAATGTTTGATATGTTGCTGTTTTATTATCCCATTTATCCCTATTTTATTGTTATTCTGACAGTTTATATTTTTTTGTGTAACTTCAAATTATTCCCCTCTGTTTTATGATCTGTTTGTTTTTCTTTTGTTGTAATTGCTCTTTTTAATTCTTTTTTCTTCTTTCTGTTAAGCACTTTGTAACTTTGTTAAGAAAAGTGTTATATAAATAAAGTTTATTATTATTATTATTATTATTATTATTTAAGATGCTTCTAAACTTTTCAGGGTCTTGTAGATACCCAGTGTACATTGCTGTGAGTTTGACTTCATTTCCCAGTAGTCTTTACACAGCATAGCATTCAAGATAAATAAAATTTCATTTTCATTTGAAGGAAAAAATCAGTTATTTTGGTGCAATAACAATAATATGTGTAATAATATGTTTTTTTCATGTTTCTTGATGTGAAATAGCTTCAATATAGTGAGCTGTCTTTTCTGAGTAGCTTGCTATGTTCAACAGAATTGTAGTGTTGCTGTAGCTTAACTACAGCCAATGGTGAGTAGCTTGTCGGCTCCCTAGCTATTGTTTCAAAGTAAGTTTCCTAACACTGCAGATACCCTGCAGAAGCTGGACTATACCACTGACTCCACAGTAAAACCAGCACTACTGCAATTCTTGCAAGAGCACTGAGGCACAGTGAACACAATCCACCTCTGTATGTGGGGGGATGGGGTTACTGCAGGACACCAGTGCAGCCGTTGTGTCTCACCGTTATCAGAAGCCATAAAGGTAACGTTGTAGAGGTTGTTCTTGACATAGGGAGACTCTCGGTCAAGGATGGCGATGGTGGAAATCCGACCATTAACCGGGTCAATCTCCAGCCAGTTGGCAGGGTCGTACATCTTGGCGTACCTGGATTTAGTCAGAGAGACAGCATGAGAAACCACCACAGAGAGGCTTCTTTATCTGCCTCTCTGGCTGCAGCCCAAACAGCTACTGGGGAGCTGATATATGGAGGCTGCAGTACTCTAACGAGGCAGCCACATCTCATTCATTTACATTTCTCCTCACCAGAAATGATTCTTCTTTTACCAGCTTTGACAATTATATAACACATATATATTTGTCACTGAAAATATGTTCTCTTAAAATCTGTCTCATTTATTTTCTAGACTAGGAAACATACACATGAACAGAGTGAAGCTTTGCAAATCACTGTGACTTGCCATGTATTTCAGAAATGCCTGCGTAGCTGTAACAGCAGAAATAGTCATGTATCGAATATGGCACACAGCTGAGAAATAATGTGAATAAACAGGAAGTAGCACAGCTTCCAACAGAGGCTAGCAGGGCTGCCATAAAGACACCACAAACCACCCATGAATAAGGAATATTGTCTAGTTTGTATATTTTTAATTGGTGAGATAAAGAATAGAAAGAAAAAAATGTAAGAGCGACACCAACTACAGGACACAAAGCAACACAAAAGAAAAATTACAAACCAAAATGCTCTCCCTGGTCTGCTCTATAGTACACAATACAGTCGCTTAATGTCTGTGTGCGTGTGCGCTTGCATGTTTTTGTGAACACAGTGTGCGTCCACCATTGGCTGTTGCTAGGCTACAAAGACTTCAGCACTACATTTAGAAACAAATAGTGGGATGTAAAAGAAAGAAAGATGGGGACAAAAAGCAGCAGTCCTGCAGGCTCTCTGCACTCTGGTCTGGTTGTTGTTGTTGTTAGCTCACTGCTGCAGGATCTGGAAAGATACATTTTTTGCAGACAAGATGTTTATAGAAAAACCAGCCATCTTATCAGCTTTTATCTCACAACAGGGCTGCAACAGAGAACCACATGCCGCCCTCACTAATTGAGAAGGCAAATGTTCACCCTATTGCCCAAAATAAATTGTGCTATTCAGTATGGTCACTGGAGGGAAATCTTAACACAGGAAGACTAATCCAAACTCCTGCTTGTTGAGAGAGTGGGAAACCACACACTGAATATTTCTAGACAAATACAGCACAGTCAAAAAGGATTAGGACAGTGATGTTTTTCTTTGTGTGACCTCTGTACTCTAGCATTCGGTAACATTGGATTTGCAATCAAACAATAACTACAGTATGGGGTTAAAGTGCTGAATTTCAGCTTTAAGGGGAACTCTACTGATTATAAACATCAGTGTGTGTTTCCAGGTGTTGGGGAGACCTACTGCATATGTGAAAAAAAGTAGTACAAAGCCTTCTCCAGAGGGAACTGTGTGAAATTTGATAAACTCCCTCAAGTGATGTAACTTGAGTCAGCGTGAATTTGGGCTAAAGACTACAAGTTTGAAAATAAAAAAAATCTAGTGGAGTTAGAAAGAAGTGAGGTTAGCAGACCTCTGTAGCTCCTCATCTCTGCTGGAGCCGCTACTAACATAACACACACAAATTAAGTTGAGTTGTATTATGAAGGTTATCCTTTTTTTAAAAAGTAAACTGTCCATGGTGAGTCTGGAAGTGTTATAGGATTGCAATTCTAAATTGGTGGAGTACTCTTTAAAGGGTATTCACACCTTGAGGGTGTTCACATCCCTACTGAGTGAACAGTGTATGACTTGTAGTCCTATAGGAACATATACCCCATTTTATCAGCCAGCTATCCACTTATTCTTTGCAAGGACACAGGGAACCCATAACACTCAGCAAGACAATTCAGCAATACAGCAATCCTAAACATACAGTGTGTCCCCTATACTCATTCTGCAGCAGCACACCGCTGCAGAATGAATATGAGTAATTTCACACAATCACTAATATCAATGGGCTACTAATGATTTTCACTCGCACACTGTGCAAGTACAATAACACCCTAGTTACCATGGAATTGTTTTGAGTCATCGACTAGTGCATCAATTTGCAGAATCCTCCCTCTCTTCATTCTTCAAAGGACATCTACGTGAAAGGTACTGATATAAGAGTAGTGTAGCTCCTTTAGGCAGTGCGTAATGTGTGTGCGTAGCGAGTGTGTGGTTGAACAAGTGGAGAGAGCAAGCAGCAGAAAAGTGACGGTGAATGCGAGCAGAGCAGAGGAAAAGGTTAGCAGTAAATTGTCAATCTGGCAGTAAATGTACAGTACAGGCTACAGTGTGTCAGTTAATAAATGCTGCAGCTTCTCAAAACCAACATAAGTCTCATCTGTTGTTTCCTCAACTGCTGGAAAAGTGAAGGGGGTTAGCCCCGAAGTTAGCCACAATGGGTTAGTCTAACCTGACCAGGCTCACTTAAGGTGGACTGACCTTTAAGGTGGACCAGCTATGCCTATTTTAGTGTCAATCTCAGTCGCTCCTACTGTAAACAAAGAATGGAGAAATGTCTGGCTGCTGAGTCTCTTCCGAGTTTTGCTCAGTGACCCCGTCCCAAAGCAGTCAACCTAGGGGAAACACTGTACAACCCAACCAATAGCATTTTATGGCAAAATGGTGGAACATTCTTGATCAATCAGCTGACCTCAACTGATCATGTGTTTCACTGCTGAATACTAGACTGAAGTCAAAAAGCAAAACTAGCAAAAAGAGAAAATAGTTGCAATGCAGCCGTGGCAGAGTATTGAACAATGTGTCTGCTGATGTGTGGGGGTCATAGCCAATTGGCATGTTGGTGATCAAGATGATGAGTGTCATTAAACATGCTTTTTTAAGGAAGACAGAAATAAGTTAATTATGTAAAAATATAACTGCAGTAGACCAAGCACTGTTAAATTTGATAAACGAATCTAGCTAGGTTTAAAGTAACAATTTTGTACACTTGAGGGTTTTTCTTATTTTTCTTATATTGGTTCTGCATTCAATTTCAAGTGTTACTTTTTATGCTGTCCATTTTTTTCTCATTTTTATTAGTTTAATTCATATCACACATCTCTTTAAACCTTTGAGGGGTCATTATGGAGTACATCATTGCCTCTGTAACTGAAGGCTTTTGGGGCATAACAGTTGGTGTTTTCAGATGTTTTTCACACACAGGAAACTTGAAATGATCATTAGTAAAGTGGATGTGATAGCTGAGCAGGTAGAGGCAATTATTTCACTCTGACTATTTTCACTTTAACTTTTAACTCCTAAATAAATTTCAGGGTGTTTTTTTTCTCATTTTATATTTCTTCAACATTATTCATTGGGGGAAAAACACAGTTTTCGCTGCTCTTTTTTGTGAAATGCTACTTTAAAACAAGACTACAAATGGTAAAGATGGTTTGAGATATTTAAGAGGCTTGTTAGCAGCACCACTAATTGCTCCTATAGCGCAGCTAGCTAATGTTCCCAGACTGGCAAGCCAAGAAAGAGCCATATGACAACTCCTGCAGTCGTGAGAAAGGGTTAACTAGCTAAATAGATCACTGCCATGTTCACAACCTCACACAACACATACAATATTCAGGTGCCTCCCTACCATATGAAAAATACCTCTAAATTAGCAGAAAAACGTTGTATCTTCTCCTTTATGCTATTTCTGCCTCTAATCTAATCACAGCATTTCAGCTAAATGAAGCTGCATTGTATGAATGGATAAAACATATTATAACTGTGTCCAAGGTTATATTAAATACATACTAATAAGCTAATTTGGTTTCGACTGTACCTTGTCATTGACAGTGTTGACAGTGACTTTTGAATTAATTTTAATAAATGCATGGCTGATTTAAAAAATGATAAATTGAAAAGGCCTACAAGTATTCAAAGGATCTATATCAAAAGACAATGAAATATATTTTGATCTCTACTTGAATCTACTCAACATGTCATAGTTGAATTATATATTTTAATTACAGAATATTTTTTCACACACACACACACACATATATATATATATATATATGTTTGGCTTCCAGGGTGCAGTGGGTGCTTTACCGGATAGTTTGTCTCATGAAGCGGTCAGGGTCCTGGGCAGTGAAGGTGGTGAGCAGAGACCCGGCAGGTAGACCCTCCTCCAGTTTAATGGGCTTTGGGTTGGGGCTGAACTCTGGACTCTCGTTGATGTCCAGGATGCGTACGGAGACGGTTGCCGTGGACTGCCGAGGCAAGTGGATACCGCGGGCCAGCAGGGCCTCGTTCTCTGCCTCCACAGTCAGCATGAAAGAGCGGGTCAGCTCAAAATCTATGGGCTACACAGAAAAGGGGAGGGATAAGAGGTGACACATTATTATACTGAGTTTTGGGCTATGTTAGTAGTTTCCCCTACTACCAGATTTTGTGCTACCTAAGGTAAATTACACACAAAGTGCAGAGATTAAACTGCTATTTGTCCTTGGGTATCCATTAAGCAATGATTTTGTGATTTGCAGATCAAAGACATCTTACGTATCTAGACCAGAATTGATCAGTAACATTTTAATTTTTCTTAACATTTTAGTATTAGTCATATCTTAACATGTAGTTAGGTCCTGCCTCACAATTAAGCTGTTTCAACTCATTTAGTCACTCACTGTCTTGAACCAACAAAAACATCTGGTAAGGATCAAAAGCCTATTTGTCAAAATGTTGAAATGTTCCTTTACAGTTATAATCATTAAGATTTGTACAATAGCAAACCAAATTTTGATACTGTTCTGCAATAGCCATTCAGTGCATTTATATTCCGTAAATACCTCTCCATATAGTTCTGTAGTATTCATTGCTAGTGGTGGGGACCACCATTCATGCACATGATTCAAACTACCTTCACACGCACAAGAGATTCACAGGAAAAGATGCACCTATTCCAAAATTACTGTTCATACTTTAGGCTGTTTGATAGAAGCCTCCCTCCCTCTCCTACAGTTGTGTCAGTGCTGCATTTGTTACTGCTAATGCAAACCCAACATTTCCCACTGCTGTTGCTTCACATTAATAGCATTCAACTGGCGAACCACAGGGTGGCTTTTATTTTGAAGCAATTACAGGAAACGCAATATATTTGTCATTGAGGTTAGCTCTTGATGCATCTACATAACATCTTTAATTTTTGCATATTTTTGCATTTTTTTTTCAACACGTCATCAATGCAAACTACTCCTTGTACTGCATCGTGCTGTTGTGTGGAAAACTACTACCACTTTGCCTGCAGCATGATATCAGATTGTAGTGGTTCACAGTATGATGGTAAAAACTCAATTACTGACTTTCTTCTTTATTAAAACAACATGAAGCAATGAAGCATCTTGTAGTTTGTTTGGCAGTGCTGTAAACAGAAACACCAGCTGTTCTTCTTCTGTTGCCTTTGTGACAGGGAAGCCACTCCAGGTGTCCAACAGAACTCTGGGAACCTTAGTTTTAAAATACACTTGCTGTTACCCACAGGTCTTGCCAAATAAACCAGGAATGAAATCTTAAGAACTAGAACTTTACTGGGAGACAACAAAAGAAACAAACATGGACAAAATGGAGAGCAGCATGCACATCAGACAGGCAAAATCAGTATAGACATGCCTTTACACTTTTATTTGTTTCATTCCCTTGTATGTGTGTGCGTTGTGCCCACCTTGACCACAGTGAGCAGGCCCTCGTTGGAAGTGGGGTCAGTGGGGATGGAGAAGCGTCCAGTGGGGTCTCCAGCGATGATGCGGTACACAGCGCTCCAGGCTGGAGTGTGAGGCTGGTCTTTATCCGTCACAGTCAGGTTAGCAACGATCACGTTCACCCTGTTCTCATGGACCTCCCCAAAGAACTGACACACAAGACACAAAGAGAGACTTGTTATTAATGACTGCTGCTAAGCATCAATAGGTCACTGTACAATTAACAGCAATAAATGAATACTGTGGTAAAAATTACTGCCATTACCACATTTCCTACAAACACTGCTGCTTCCTGCCCAACCTGTTAGGCTTTACTGAGGAAGATAAACATATTGGACGTTTCATTGGCTTTTCACTCCTCCACCATCTGCCACTACCAATAAAAGCTGCAAGAGCTTTAGTGCTGTTTAGAAGAACAGTGCCTTGCCCTTGTTTGCTGTTTAAGAGCCATTAGAGTTCCTCTGTGTGTGTGTGTGTGTGTGTATGTGTGTGTGAGTGTGTGTGTGGACATTACTGTGTCTGTGGTGAATTCAGGGGGATTGTCGTTGACATCAGTGATCCTGATGACAGTGGTGGCAGTGTTGGACAGGCCGTAAGTGGGGTTTCCCTCCATGTCTGTAGCCTGGATGATCAGGGTGTACTGGGTGACTTTCTGGAAATAGACAAAGAACAAAGAGGGTAAACAGCTGGAAACATGGGCTTTTAATTCTTCCTCTTCTTTTTCTCTACAGAGCGAGGCCAAGAAGAGAGGAAGCAAAGATCAAATACCACATATACTGTAGACGACAGCGTCCCACCATCCATTGTTCACATGTTCACACAACATTCACAGCAGCTAATTAGGTGATTTTTTATAGATTGATATAAAATATATTTTAAACAAGCCTGGATTAAAAAAAATTGCTGCAAAGATCATTGTTAGATATAAATTTAATTAAAGCCATTTGTGCCAATTGTGGAAGTCCTTTTTTGTCAAAACACCATTATAGCTGCTGACTCAATCAGTTCTGCTGTGTGTTCAGAGAACTAAAGACTACTAGATTTAATGGAGGTTCCTTTTTAAGACCTCAAAAAGGATAATTATATCACCTCAACGGCAAAAAAAAAATCAACAATGTACCTTAAAAAAGTGGATATTTACATTCATTCAGACACTGAAAATGCAGATTTGTAAAGATAGTCACAGATAGACAATCTGCACTCAATGTCCACTTAGTTGCTTGCTTTGGAGCTTTTGACGGTATAACACGGTCTTCATCACCACATTTGCTCATGAAAAGACTTTCAGTTGTTTTAAGCACTTTTAGTTTTTGGGACTTCCCATCAATGTTGGTTTTAAATTTTAATATCTTAAAAGGATGAACTATCAAGCTCAACCTTTAAACCAACATGGACAAGAAGTCCTTAAAGCACTGAGAATAATGCAAGGTTTGAACATCTACAGTTCCATCACAACTGAATAGAATGCATTTAATAGCATTAAACTGGAATTATCCTTTAAGTATTAGTGTCTAATGAACATATGGAAATAAATGATGTGTTTCTAATTTGTGTTTTGAGATACAGTCAAGACAGTGCTGAGAGACCACATTGAGACTTACAACTCCTTTTAGAGGACAAAAACTGGATGTGTCTAGGTAAAGATGAAGTTCACCTCAGTTAACACTGATTTTAACAATATTTGGAGTTAAAAAACATGTTAAATCTTCTCAAAAAAAAGAGACTTTTGAGCAGAGAGAGAAAGCAATCCACCAAATTCAATCAAAAACTGTGACTTATTGACAAAACCCTAAAATCATCAACCAAATCCAGCAAATCCTTTGCTGGAGTACAAATTAGGGCTGCGTGATATATTGTGCACATTTGCATAGTCATATTGCAGAACGCACAATGTCAAGTAAGGCAAATTAACTCAAACATGTCATGCTATTTTGATGTGCTCTGGTGAAGGGGTGCACTTCATCAATTTATCTGAAAATGAGCACTGCATGTTTTGGTTGTTTGATAAACTGTTCAAGTGCATCCCTTCACCACAGCACATAGATTGCTGCGATCTATGTGCTCTGGTGATCACTGATCGCTGTGCATGCAGAGTCTGCGTATTACCTGCCTGTAAACATGCACATGATGCAGCTACTGTCACAGATAATGTCGTCTGGATGCTAGAGGCAGGCGTTTAGTCATGCGAGGTGGCTTTTGAGTGTGTGTATTCCTCTTATCAGCAGCACCTCGTCCCGGTGCTGGTTAAAAGTTACAGTTACTGTCAGGGGGCTGGTCCATCCCCTACTGTTAGCAGTATAGTGGTGAACGTAGCAGTGCAGTGTATGTACAATCTAGTCTATTTGTCGGTGAATAAATGCTGCAACTCTTCAAGACCCGAGCCAAATTCCCAGTGTCTTGCTTGCCACCTGCTGATTAAAGTGAAGGGGGTTAGCCCCGAAGTTAACAAGTGAAGTTAGCCTTTGTGATGGAGCATAAATGAGCTACACTGGTGCCCATTGGAACCTGACCAGGCTCACTTAAGGTAGACTGACATTTAAGGTGGACCAGCTATTCTCATTTTAGTGACAATCACAGCCGCTCCTAAACAGAGAACAGAGAAATGTCTGGCTGCCTAGTCCCCCCACATTGCAATATATATCACAGAAAAAAAGGATATGTCAGTTTCTTCCAATATCGTGCAGCCCTAGCACAAACAGTGTGCCCTCAGAACAAACAGGACATTTTGTAGGATTTACTGATGTCAGAATATACTAAAACAAGACACAGTCTGTCTTAACACTGCAGGAAACACTGCAGGCTAGACAGATATTCACAGGCTGAGAAGCAGCTGCTCCATATGGATTTGGGATGAGCTTTACAAAATGTCCAGCCAAACACACACACACCTCCCGATCGAGGCCTGCTGCCACAGTGATGATGTCACCAGTCTTGTTGTTAATTGTGAACATGTTGGAGGAGGGGCTCTGGGGATTCTGGGATAGGATCTTGTATCGCAGCATCCCATTAGCTGTTTTTGGATCATCCTTGTCCACTGCTGTCACTGTCATCACAAAGGATCCTACAGGGAAACACAACACAAGTCAGTACAGACATGTCAGTGAAGCAAAGACTAAATCCACAAGGTGTGTGTGTGTGTGGGTGTGTGTGTGCTGGTACCAGGCTTGGATCCCTCTGGTACAGAGCCATTGAAGGTGGTGTGTGTGAACTCTGGTCTGTTGTCGTTCTGGTCAATGACGTTGATGACGATGTCGATGGGGTTCTCCACCTGATTCCCATTCAGGTCCACAGCATGGGCCCGCAACTGTACACACACAAATACACTCCCTGTCAGGTCAAGCAGTAGGGTTAGGGCCACTTTTGACACAAATGGCAAAAGTATCTCCAGCCATGCTACCAGCTCTGTGAAGCTGTGCTCAGGCACAGCAGTTCTTGCTAACACCAACATGCTAACATGCTCACAATGACAATGCTAACATACTGATGTTTAGCAGGTGTACTGTTTACTATACCATCCTAGTTGTTAGCTTTCTAACATTTGCTAGTCAGCACTAAACAGAAAGTACAAGTGTGGCTGATGGGAATGTCATTTGTTTTGTGGGTATTTGCTCATAAAGTTGTTTGATCTGTTGGCAGCACTAGAAGAACGGGAATGTTGACATGATTCTTTGCAATCCATCCAATAGTTAGCAATCACCAAAGTCATTAGGATTCATCCAACAGGGAGCATGAATGTCTGTAATTAATTTCATGGTAATACAAAAGACCAACCGACCAGTATTGCCATCCCTAGAGCCACATCATTAGCGTGTCTAAAAGTATTGTAATCAATATTAGGTGACAAACACATATAAATACTTAAGAAGCTGCAACAAAGTGCCTTCTTCAAAGCATGTGATTCATTCTTAAGTGCTTCTGCTTCTCTGTCAACTTATTATACTTGTTTGCTGCCAGTGTTCATCAGGAAGTATTGTGTAGTAGCGCAGTGATTCCCAGCAAGGGGTACATGCTGGTGCCCAGGAGGAAAACTTGGAAATATTGTGGTGTACCTCAGCTAATAAAAAAAAAATAGAAACTGTGATTTGCTAAAAAAATAGATATAAAATATACACACATTTGTGTTTAGGGGAAAAATCAACACAAATAGGATTAAAAAATGGTGTGATGCTGATCTTTAACCTTTGATGAGCTGACTGCACAGGACACGCCTCAGTGAAAGCTAGTTAGCAAAGTAGCAAAAAAGTTGAAATAGATAGCTAAAAGTAATGGAGAATTGATTAAAAAATCCAGCTTCTACCACATAAGTTTTAATAATATGACTCCAAACTTGACCAAACCTACTGAATAAAAGAAAGAGACCGAGCCTAAAGGAGTACTTGGCCCCAACTAATAGGGCTGTGGGGGTACATCAAACAAAAAAGGCACCAACCCTGCAGGTCTGACAGTTATCTACACAAAAGAATACATTATAATCGAGATTAGCCTTTAAAATCAGCTGATATGTATATAATGTATAATATCAAATATCAAATTAATTAAAACTACTGAAAAATGCAAAAAAACAATCTCTATAGGGCAGTGGAAACTTATCTAAGAACAAAACATATCCAGTTTTTATATAACTCCAGTGAACATAATTCAGTCTTCCAGTCTTTGATGCTCCCAATTAAGATGGCAGAACAACAAGATTTATTTATTTGGCATAAAATGGTCAAATGCTGAATATAGCTATTGATTGGCCTTGGACCCTCAATAAGTCATTCCTTTACAGCGTATGTAGCATCTGTATGAGGCTCTCAAAGAGCCAAAGCCTCCCTCATGCATAAACATGTCGGCCAATCCCAGCTCCTAGCTCTGACAACTACATCCAATCACATGAATATTCATCAGACGGCTTAAATGCAAATCACCCTGCTGCGACTCCAGATTTCCACTCCCCTGTGTGAGTTGTGTGTGTGCATTCCTTCAGATCAAAAGGTTAGACTCGGCTCTCTGAGGTGTATGTGACTGTATTAGATATAGTGAGCAAACACCAAGAGTCTTTTTTTAAAGAATTTCTTCTTCATCTCTGTGCATGAGACATGAGAGAATATCTCAAGGAGAGAGTGACAGCAAAGATGAAAATAAAAACAGAGGGGGAGGCAGGGGGAGAGGTGGGGGGTGGTGGGTGACATGCGACAGAAGGGGTGAGGCAGACTGGAAGAAGATTCACCCATCAAGTGAAGCAGGAAGCCCAGAGGTAAATCATCTGAACTGCATTTTTTTATGTAAATATGAGTGTTTTGGTTGTGTTTCAGTTGCATTTTATCTCATCTGAATCTTGTTTCAGTTTCCTTATCAAACACGTTGGTTTGGCTGTCAACATTTGTGAGTAACTAAAGTTAAATTCTATTAAGATGACATTTTGTTGACTCAAAAGGCAGAGTTACTAAAGTTTTGACTGAAAGGCTGCTTAATGTTCACAAACTTAAGTTATACAGTGAAACAGAGATGAGAAACATAATACAGAACTACTTACTTTTGCAGGCCACATTTTTCATTACTTGCACCAAATATTGTGGATCCTGATGCAGAACTATTAAGATAGGTTCAGAATCTGGCTAATGAATGTGATGCAATCAGCTAGATCATTTTAGTAGAGAAGACTCACCACTCTGTTTTAATGTTAAACTGCAAAAACACAATTCACTCTCGATCATAGAGTGGTGTTTTTTGTTTTTTTTTTACCTCAAAAGGATCTAGTCTGACCTGCTTGCAGAGTGCACACTATAGACAACAGCCAAGCTCCATTCTGGCCTTTTGGCAACGGAATTAAGTTATTTACCTATTTACTAAATTTTGCATTTAAACCCCTAAAAGCAATGGTCTGCGCCAGCTAAAAAATAGATGCCTGCTATGTGAATGTTTTGTATTTCTCTTTGGTTATGTAAAAAGAACGAAGAGAGAAACCTACAAATGAATATGGAATAAATAAACAGGATGTTATTCATTAATTAGTGAGTTTCAGATGTTTGGACAGAACCAGGCTAGCTGTGTCCCTCCTGCTTCCAGTCTTTATGCTAAGCTAGGCTAATCCCCTCCTGGCTCCAGCGCTGTGTTCAACAGATGTGAGTGTGGTATCAACCTTGGAAAGAAAGCGTAATTTCCCAAAATGTTGAACTATTTTGTGACTTTCAACACTCCAAGGTCCCTTTTGTTCTCTAAACAGGATATCTTAGTCTCTGAAAATAAACTGTGGGCACACTTACTGCAGCTTTGCTCATTTTTAGACCCACATTGAGGACCAATTGTTTTTTCTGTAATGTTTTAATTTGACAGATTTTCTACTTCTTTTTCACAATTTGGAATTTTAACTTGCTTATTTTCCTGTCGTCGTTTCCTGTCACTGTAAGGTGCTCTGCAACATAGTATTCTGTTTAAGGTACAGTAGAAGTAAGATGATTCAGCAGTAAGCACAAACAGTATTTCCAAACATACAGTAAGCAGTGTTAGCTTTGCCACCTAGCTGTCACAGTGTGGAGAGTCTTACATGGAAGTTGGAGATGTGCTCTCTGTCCAGAGGCTTGGTGACGGACAGCTGGCCTGAGATGGGGTTGATGATGAAGATGCCGGTTGGAGGCTGATCGGCCCCAGGGCCCGTCACACTGTAACGCAGCATCCGGTTCTTATCCCGGTCTGAGCGGATCTGATGCACAGGGAGGGAAGGAGAGAGAAAGGGCATGGCAGGGAAGTATTTACAGTTAATCTACTATACACAGGAAAAGTACAAGACCAAGCTGAAACATCAATTCATGTGGTAAGTAATAAATAACAGAATAATTGGATAAAAAGCATGTCCTATGTGAAAGTGCCTGCACAAAATAAACATCATTTTTTCACTTATTTGTATCATCTGTTGCAGCTCCTGCTTTCAGTGTATTTTGGGAGATATCTCCTCCCAGTGAGCATGGCTGCCTGTTTAAAGGTAAGAATATGATAAAATACAAGTGAAGCTAAACTTTCTGAGTTTGACCTGAATGTGTCTCGTATGTCAGTATGACTTTAGGCTTGCACAGGCAACACTCAGCAAATGCTTGAGGCTGCTGCTACGTAACTACAGAAAACCTGATTTGAGCTGAAGTCAAAATAAACCGTGGTGCCTGGTGCACCATTAATATCCTGCATGCCGTCCATAAGATTAAACAAAGAAAAGAGAGGCAGCACTGTGAAGACAGGTCTCGACATGCACACAGACATGTTTGCACAACAGGAAAAAAAGAAAGTGGATGAAAATGGAGATAAGTGGGAAATCCAATCCAGCACCTTTTAACTAGAACCATTATTTAAGGTTTAACTGCAACTATATAACTAACTTGTCCTCTTAAAAGAGAAAACAGGAACCAATGTTTTCAGCGGGCTTTTGTGTGGAATTGGGAGAGGAAAGGTACATGTGGAAGCACTCTTCATACCTGTGCTCATGCTAACAGAAGTACTGAAATTATAAATATTCACCAATTATCTGCATAGACCACACATTCTGAAGTGACAGTCAGGTTAGCTCAACCAGCCTTCTCCTTATTAACACTTACAGTAGATCTAGTGTGTGTTAACCCTCATCCAACATATTCAACAGACAAGGCCTACTGACTAATAAACTACTGTAAGAAACAATCATCATAGCAAAATGTTAACTTATTTCTTCTCAAAACATTATTAGTTATGTAAGTAATGTCATCTGAAAAACAAACAAACAGATTATTATTATTTTAGGGATGTAACAGTTAATTTGCATAATGTGTACATTGGTATTTTTAAAAAGCACTAATTAAACAGAAATAGAAAAAAATGATATAAAGGCATGACATGAAAGTCATGAAGATGAAAAATTGGTATGATAGAATAAAGCACCTGTGAGATGTGACAAAAAGTATACCTCTGGTACCCTAGTCGGTAGGATTAAGGTTAATTGACAACGACATTTGCTAGCTCTCATTTCCAAAATTGCAGCCACCTCATAGTGTAAATGTAGCAAAGTCTGCGAGCTAGTTCAGGCAGCCCAACTCAAGGCATGGCATGGCATACTCCTCTCACTGCAACATACTGTAAATCCAACGCACCTTTATAATCACGGTTGTGAATTTAAGCTGTCAGTGCTCTGCTGACACTTTTGCAGCATGCCTGCTGCCACAACACTTGCCTGAAAGCTAAGCTGTCGCTTGCTGCTGCTGTTCATATAGCATTTCAAAAAGCTGTATGCTCTGAGTCTACCTTGCCCAACGGAGGAAGTTAGTATCGTCACTCCGAGAGGAGACAAGTAGAAAACAATACAAGATGTACAACAGCGAAACAGCCACCGTAAAAGTTTTAATAACTGTCACATGCGACTTTTCCTGGTTTCTTCTTCACCAACTACAGTATCAGAGACCAATGGCAACCAATTCGCAGATGAGAGCACAACTTGCGTGCACACACTAATTGTTGCAAACTGTGCGCACACACCCACAGGAGATGTGTGGCTTAAATCCGCCGCAGGTACTGCCAGAGCTTCTTCTGATTACAAGATACTACAAGATTTGAGAGGTGGGTAGATGGGCCTGTCTGTGTCAATGCTTTGCTTACATCCTACCTAAAGAGGCAATATATTTCTGCATCTGTTGGCCACTTTATGCCTGCAAAGTTAGACATTATACAAGGGGTCACCCAAGGGTCTATTCTTGGTCCCCTGCTGTTTAGTTGATTTATGTTTCACACTGGTTGAACATGTTCCTGTCCCATGACAGGGTTTCTGTGGTGTTCACCAAATTAAATTTAAAAGACTGTGCAGGATAAGGTGCTATATAAATAAATTTGCCTTGCCTTGCCTTAAAGACTTAATAGAATATCATATAGAATGCAATTTAATACCTTTTTCACTGTCATACTGGTCAAACGAATGGTGGACAATGGCCTACAATTATTGTGCATGTATTTATTGACATTTATATCACATATTTGTCAGTATTTCCAGGCAATATACTGTATAACAATAATTTCTATTAATATTATTCACCTGACCTGGATGGATAGATGAACAATTACAAAGTCATTAATACTAGTTTTTGCTAAAATCAACACTTGTCCATTATGAGTAGAGGAGATTCCTAGCTACTGTAGCTACTGAAACTCCACAAAAAACAGCTTCCTGCAGCACAATTCACTGTTGCACCAGTCTCACTTGTAGTTTATAGAAGTAGAATGTCTCCCAACAGCCCGCAAACACATACAAAAAAAGTTATAACTAATGTTGCTGTCTACAGCAGGAAAGCGAAATTATTCAGCATCTTTGTAAATGAAATGTAGGACTTTTTAATACCTTCTAAGGCCTTTTTTGACGGAACTGAATTCAGTGTTTTTCTAGACTTTTCAAGCCCTGCAGATACCCAGCATGAGTCATGTTAAGTCATTAATTGAGTGCATTCAAGACAAATAAGTGGATGTCCCACAATGTCCTGCAGCTTAACAATTACAAGACAGAAATTCTTGTTGTTGGTGCCAAGCCTTACTGGCAAGAGATATGTTCATGTTCAGCCTTCATGCGAACCAGACAGTCAGAAATATTACTTTCCAGGCTGTGTCAGCGACTATAAACTGCCTTTACATGTATCTAAGGTAAGAGACTTCTTGTCAGAAGTGGATGCACAAAAAAGAAAAACTTGCATTTATCTCTATTCAGTTAGCCTATTGCAATGCCCTTCTCAGTGGTGCACCTAAGAAACTGTGCCAACTACAATTTATTTAGAATGCTGCTTCTAGAGTTTTACCAAAAAAGAGAAAATTTCATCACATCAGTTCTCAGATCTCTACATCAGTTCATTTTAGAATTAATAATACAATTTTACATCTAGCCTACAAAGCCCTGCATGGCCTTGCTCCGCAGAACATCTCTGACATGAAATCAGAAATCAGACCTCTAAGGTCGTCTGGTACCCGCCTTTTGGCTGTTGTAAGGGTTAAATGCAAAGTTAGTGAAGCTGCTTTTAGTTTTTATGCTCCCAGCTGCTGGAATACTCTGTCAGACTGAATTAGATCTACTTCACTGTTAGCATTTAAAAGAAGACTAAAAAACATTCCTTTTTTCCTGTGTATTTGATTTGTTCTATTTTTGTGGTAGTGTTTTTAAATTGCATTTAATTGTTTTAATTACAGGTAGGCTTGTATGTGCCTTTGTTCTTGGCTTTCCTGTTAAACTCACTGTATTTCCCTTGGAATTAAATGTTCTTGTTTCCTTGCTTTAGGGTTAGTCAGTGAAGGGTCCTCATAGCTACAGTAAGAAAAGGCTGTGTGTGTGTATGTGTGTGTGTGTGTGTGTCTTACTCTGACTAGGTCCTCGGGGAACTGTCCGCGTGAGTTCTCGGGGACGTTGATAGGCGGAATGACCCAGTCCCTCTTCACCCGCCTTAGAGTGCCATCACCCCTGACAACCACGCTGCGCCATGGAAACAAGATCTCTGGTACCCGCTGAGTCAGTGTTGCATCACTGGGCTTTACCTGCAGAGACAGTAAACAACCGTTGTGTACTGGGCTACACACACACACACAAACACACATACACACAGCAAGGCTGAGTTGCGACATCGTACTGGGAAGGCTTGATGACTCAGGGTATTTCTGACCTCATTCCAGTGGCTTGAATTAATGCTCTCATTATAGTCCGTCTGATAAATGACCACCACCTGTCACTGTGTGTGTGTGTGTGTGTGTGTGTGTGTGTGTGTGTGTGAGTGTATGTGTGTGCGTGCATGTGCGTGTGTGTATGCATATGTGTGTGTCCTATGCAACCACAGATCTGCATGACTGGTCACTGAACAGCTACAGTACACTGCAGGGTTCACAGAAAGAAAAAAGAAGAGCTGCTCATTCACTCTCTCAGAATTCACCTGCAGCTCAGGGAAAATTCAGCCCCGACTTCGGAGGTAGGGATGGATATTTCAACAGCTTTTATAAGTCGTTCATTCAATTAAATGCTATCTATGAAATAAAAAAATCTTATAGCGTGCACCCTTTATGTAAAGAATAAATAATTTGTAGAACACTTGAAACTAGAAACATATGTACAAAACAAGAATAATCGAGAGATCAGTCATTACATGTGTGGTAATCGTGTAAATTACTAACTACACAAACTAAAAACAGAACAAATTAAACAAAAAAACACAATCAATCCAATCAGCAGAGCAAAGAAATTATCTACTGTCAAAGAGTGAAAGAATTGATTTTTTTTGTACTTTTATTTACAGTTAACAAGAATGATCTGACACAACTGGAAAAATCTAACTGCACACACATAAAAGAGAGGATGACTTCAAGAGGCTTTGCCTTACATGAATGTATGTTAGCTAGGTTCAAAATGAATGTAGGGCAGTCAAAGTATATCTGTTTAGTGTTGCTGTTGTTATTGTTTCTGTTGCTTACTGTTACTCTTCTCGTCATTTTTAATTTCTCCCCTTAATTTCTTTCTTTTTTTAAATTTATCTTTACTGACCTGTGAGCCAGGAACGCTGAGGGAAATGTATACTTTTTTTTCTTTTCCCACATGCGTATCTGAATATTCTACTGATCTCTCACTGATGAGTTGATTCTTTCTTCTATTTCTCTGCTGTGTATCTGAGATTTCTAGTTTAATTTTTCAATTCACACACACATTTACATACATACGTACATTTCTAAAGCACTGACTTATCTATACGACAATAGAGTCATGTCTGAGTCATGTTCTGAGTTTCTGTTTTTCAACACAAATACTGTTTTCATTGACTCAGTAATCTGAATCATTTCATCGCTCTACTTTGCTGTTATTTCTATTAATGTTAAGCTACTGTCAGTGAAATGCAAAGGAAAGGGGAGGATTATTGCCTTGAGTCAGTGGAATACTTTTAATTTGAAACATCTGTGCAGGAAGTGTTGATTTTCAGTTACATGTACAAGACAACATACAGATGGATGACAAATTAAAGGAAAAACTAACATAAAGTGTCTTAGTAAGGTGTTGGGCGACTATGTGCCTCCAGAACAGCTTCAGTGCACCTTGGCATTGATTCTACAGTCTCTGAACTCTACTGGAGGGATGAACACCATTCTTCCAAAGATATTCCCTCATTTGGTGTTTTGATGATGATGGTGGAGAGCACTGTCTAACATGTTGGTCCAAAATCTCCCATAAGTGTTCAATTGGGTTGAGATCTGGTGACTGTGAAGGCCATAGCATACTCATCAAACCATTCAGTGACCCCTTGTGCTCTATGGATGGGGGGGGGGGGGGGGGCATTGTCATCCTGGAAGAGACCACTCCCATCAGGATAGAAAAGTTTCATCATAGGATAAAGGTGAGGTGATCACACAACTTTGTATTGATTTGCAGTAACCCTTCCCTCTAAGGGGACAAGTGGACCCAAACCATGTCAGCAAAATGCCCCCCACAGCATAACAGAGCCACCAGATCCCCTTACTGTAGGGGTCAAGCATTCAGACCTGTATTGGTTTTTCCGGCCACTTTATTAGGAACACCTGTGCAATCAGATACAATCCAATACAACAGCTCTGCCATAAATTCTACATTTACAAAGCTTATACATTTTCAGTTTTTGTTGACATTGTCAGAAAGGTAACATGGCCCCCTCATGTATGTTAATGGAGTGGAGTTTTTCACTCTTCTAACTTGTGTGTTTTTACTCTGTTTGGTGAAAAGTTCTGAGACCAGTTTTATTTTGGGTGCAGGTTATAAAAAGACAAATTGAGTGAAGTGGCAGCTACTAAATTTTCTTTCAGGAGAAGCTAAACTGGCTGTATATGTCAGCAGAAAAGTCAAAATAGAGGACAGGGCAGGTTAGGAAGCCACATCAGTGTGGCTCTATAACATCAGGTCCAGATTGTGGCTGGAGTTTGAAGTCTGTGTAAAGCAATAATAAATATGTGTTGTGAGTTTTTCACACCACAGAAAAATGTGTTATTAACCACCCAGCCAAATTTGACAGATTAAAAAAATTGCCAAGTATATAAAACCTAAAGTATTAGGTTTCAAAATTATGGAAAAACAGGCAGTATTCTGAGCTCTGTAATGCTGGGGGCGTGTCTACTGAAGGTGCTGAAACAGCGCCCCAACTGAACAGTCTCTGAGCCTCTGAACTTAACAACACTTGTGCCGAACTCCCTTAAAAAATATACAGTTTAAAATAGGCCTTGTTTGTAGGTGTAGCAGCAAGCAACATGGATGATATTTCAAAAATAAAGTAACACTAGGAGCTACTGTTTAATTTGGCACCTATTTTGTAGGTAAATGTGGACTTATTTCAGTAAAAATGTAACTTAAATGACTAGTTAATAAGCGATCCTTCAGCAATCATCATTATGTTAAATTGACATTTTTTTCAATGAAGTTCGGTGTCAATGTTACTCGTTTCTTTGAAAAGCGCTGGCAAGGGGCTGGATGTAGTAGCCACAGCAGTGCGTCTGTAGTGATGGCAAAGATAAAGGAGAAGCATCAGCAATGCAGCCTGAGGCAGCGAGGGTGAGACTGGACAGAGAGGGCAGCCACACAGGGCGGCTATTACAGCAGTGCTGCACTAGCAGCGAGACGTACATATATCCTCTCGGTGGACCGGAGCTTTAACACCGACTATATCCATCAAAGGATGCTTCAGCTGGGTTTGAAATAACCCCTTGAGCACTACTGTTGCCCGAAAATGGCCCCATTCACTAATAACAGCTAATACTATGACACCGATGTCTATCAGCCCGGCTCCACCAGCCAGGAGAGAACATGAGCAAGGAAGAGAGGAGCGCTAATGGCTAAGCTAAGGCTAACTCCTCATCTGCTATACCTACCCAGCATTTTCCTCACCAATGTGTCTCTGGTGAACAACATGGATGAACTGTGACTGTGGATCACCACTCATAAACGCATTATGGACTGCAACTTCATGATTTTCATGGAAACATGGCTTAACAGCAGCGTCCCTGATAGCATCACCGGGGTGCTACATCCTCAGGGTGGATGCAACAGCTAATGACTCTGGTAAGACCAGAGGTGGGGCGTGGGGGACTGTGCATTTATATTAACAAAGCTTGGCGCACGGACAATGCTGTTATAGAGAGGCACTGCTCTGCTAACCTAGAATATCTCATAGTTAAGCGTAGACCTTTCTATCTGCCCAGAGAGTTTACATCTACTGTTGTGACTACAGCATCAGGATGCTAATGCTAAGCTTGCAATGAAAGTATTCCATACTGCCATTAGCAAGCAACAGACTATGCACCCAGCCGATGCCAAAGCACTCTAGTTCTTATATAGTGTTAGGGGTGGGGGTTGGGTCATGCTAGTCACCGCTCTACATCATGGTGCAGCCGTTTTAAGCACGCCCAACAAATCCTGAACACATAAATGGTGAAAAACAGTTTAACGCTCTACCTCCACAATTCAGTACTATATATATTCACAGTCTTTTCACGTTTTCAGCAATTATTTTCTAACATGTATAATGTGTTTCAAAAGAAATGTCAGATTTTCCTTTACACGGACTAGGGATGCCACGATGTGAAATTTTTCGCACCGGTTAATAAACTCGTGACAACACTGTTACTGGTTACACCGGACATTTTACAAGATAAGATATGCGTCTGACGCTCATCCATAGAGTGCTTACTATGATCTTTAACATTAGATTGTTATTTTAGATCTTGCCCTAAGAGTTAGTGACAGCAGGCTTCAGGCTGCTGCCAGCGGGTCATCCTCCGTGTACAGCCGCTCTGCGACGCACACAGATGTGGGGACGAGCCAGAGAACAACCGCCGCTTAGAACTGGAGCAACCTGCTTGCCATCCGGAGAGAGACACACCGAGGCTGAGCTGGCAGAGAGCAGGAGAGTTTCTGTTAAAAACAAGCACTATGACCCGAGGAGACATAAGAGCAGCTGTTCAAAAACAGCTAGCGTTACATTTGTTTACAATAGAGAGTAGGACTGAGGACAGACGTCTCACTGTGCTACTTTTTGCTGCAACTCTGCTGCTGCAGACGGTCACAGAGCAGATACTTTCAGTTTATAATTGTAGCGTCCATCGTCCGACTAAGTATTGATAACACACTTAATACTTAAGAGTTTTAAATAGAGTTTTTTATTTGATGAATGTGGGCACTGATACTAAATGGATGAACTAAATGGGTTTTATTTTTTATAAAAATAAGCAAAATGACAGCATGGGCGGTGGGCAAGTAATGTAATCGGTGTATGCACCAACACCATGTAACCCTGGTATCACTGGCTATCGCGGCAAGCCTAATGGGCACTTTAAATTTTGTGGGTGCTGTGGTGTTACAGGGACGTCATTTGCACTGTTAATGATGAAAAAGTCTCTCTCTCTCACTCGTTGAGTCGGGGAGGAGGGGCCAACTTTGAATTTGTGTGTTTACAAACACCGACAAATCCTGCATAGTATACCTTTAAGAACTATTTGTTCAGTAGAGAGTAGGGAGGCGCATGTCCGTTGATGGATTTGTAAGTGAGTAGCAGGAATTTGAAGTCAATTCTGAAGGAGACAGGGAGACAGTGCAATGAAAACAGAATTGATGTTATATGTTTGTGTTTTGGCACTCTCATCAGGAACCTGGCAGCACTGTTCTGAATGTGCTGGAGCTTCTGGATGCACCTGACAGGGATCCCTGAAGAGCACATTGTAGTAGTCCGGCCTTGAGGAGATAAAGTCATGGACAAGTTTCTCTTCATCTGACAGGGTTAGAGAGGGGCAGAGTTTAGAGATGTTTTTGAGATGGTAGAAAGAGGTTTTACATAGGTGTCTTATATGGTCATGACTGACTGAGGAGGAAAGGTGGATGTCCTGGCTTTCAAAGGTAAGATGAGGTATGGGTGATGACTGAATCTGGTGTGGAGTGCCAATAAGGAGAGTTTTGTTTTTCTAAGTTTTGCTGCTGTTTGACTGGAGGGAATTTGTGCTCATCCAGTCCTTTATCTCCTTAAGACAGGTGCTGAGGCATGACATGGCTGCAGAAGATTTAGGGGCAGAGGCACCTAAGTGCAGAGTCTGACAGTCCAATGGTGGTGTGGAGGCGCTCTAAGAGGATAGTGTGATCCGCAGTGTCAAATGCAGCGCTCAGGTCGAAGGAGAATCAGGAGAGAAGGGGACCCTGCATCAGCTGCCATCAACAGGTCATTCATAACCCTGAGCAGAGCTCAGTGCTGTGTGCTGAACAAAACCTGACTGAAATTTCTTATATAAGTTGTTGTGTTTAAGGTGGTCCTGAAGCTCAGAAGAAACCACCTTCTCCAACACCTTGGACAGGAAAGGGAGGTTGGAGATAGGTCTGTAGCTGGCAAGAACTTCAGGGTCCAGGGTGGGCTGGGGGTTGAAGACTGCGACCTTGAGGGCAGATGGAACACTACCAGTTTGAAGGTAGAGGTTGACAGTTTGGATGATCAGAGGGCTGAGAATGGGGATGTATGATTTGGGCAGAGCTGTGGGAATGGGGTCCAGGGCACAAGTACAGAGTTTCATGACGTCAGTAAAATGGAGTAGAGACGGCAAGCTCCCAGACAGAGGGATGATGACAGGAGGAGGCAGAGAGGAAGAGCTGGATATCAGAGAGCGTATGTTGTTGACCTTGGCTCTGAAAAAGTTACATCTTCAATTGGATGATTGTGGCTTCAGGAGATGATTTATGGTGGAAAGAATAGGCTTAGGGTTGCCAGGACTGTTATTAATTAGGTTTGAGTAGAACATCTTTAAGGGACTTTGAGTAAGTCCTTTGATGTTCACAGAAGGCCAGTTTATGGACAGCAAGCCCAGAGCATCTGAAGTGTCGTTCCAGGACATGTCCAGCTGTTTTTATTTTATTTTCAAGGAGCAGAGCATGAAAAATTGACCTGATACGTCTTGACAGGAGCATGAAGATCAAAGACACTGCTCAGAGATGTATTGTAGAGTGTCACTGGTTCATCCACTGATGCAGAAGCTGCACAGGTGAGGTCCATAGTCATGGCTGGGTCAATGCTTTGCCAGATCCAAAAAAGCATTTGACGCTTAGGTTTAGTAGGGGGTGACAGGAATGTCGAATCCATTGAGACTACCTTGCAGTCGGACACACCCAGATTATAGACCTGTAGGTTATTGATGGGGGCAGAGTCAGTGATGACCAGGTCAAGTGTGTGTCCCCTGATGTGAGTAGGGACATCAACATGGTGCTTCAGGCCAAGACACTCAATCAGACTCAGGAACTCCTCTGCAAAATGATAGCAGGGGTTGTCAATATTTATATTCATATCATCAACAATGACAATGTTGGTTGACATGGGGCAAGTGAGGTGAAGAGGTTGTGTATCTCAGGGAAGAAAGATGAGCACCATCATGGAATATGGAGGCTTACCTTTTAGAGCAAGGCATTCAATAGAATAAAGATCAGGCATTGGCAGGGGAGACAGTTTCAGTTCAGCCCAGTGTATGATTGCTAAACCACCACCACCACCACCATGCTTTTTCCATGTAACTATAGCCAGGAGGGCAGGCCTCATTAAGCACAGAGAGGTCCCCTGGTTTATGCCAGGTTTCAGTTAGGCACATGAAATCAAGTCCCTTGTCCAAGATGTGGTCATGTATGAGATAATTCTTGGTGAGAGACTGTGTATTAAATAGTTCCATGGTGGCAGGAGACAGAGCTGAGGATGGAAGTCTCTGCAAACTCTGCAGTACACTGTGATCCACTTCATATTTTGCATCTCGCCTCGTATAGGATAGTCTTGTGATGTTTCCAACAATGACACCCAAGTTTGTTTTGCTTCTGTATTCTACATTGAAACACGGTGCATGCCTCTATGTTGTAACAAGGTCTGTTTCTTAAAATCCCAAACCCTTAGCAGTGGGTTAAAACCTCTTCTCAGGTGTAATTAGGAAGCTGCTTCAACTCCATAGCTGTGTGGCGGTGTAGGACATCATAATTAAAGCAGTTCCGTCATTTGGGCAGAATGGCAGCATTGGTAACATCTACAGTCAGAGTCACACAGTGAAGATCATTACAGCAAACATGAGGGGAGCTCCACTTGAAGAAAAACCCCAGTCACTAGAGTTTGTCAGTGACAGTCAGCGCAGCTCTGGGATTTCCGCACTGATAGAGAGTGAAGGGGAACCAGACAGGGCTTTGTGGCACACCAGCCAGCAGGCTGGAGAAAGAGACAACCACTGTCCTCCGGAGAAAATGGATCCCAGTAGAGCAGGTAGGAAGCACTATACGTTGAATAATCCAAAATCCGTGAATCCCATTAGAGAAGATAGGCAGTACTTTACTTTGGTTCATCCAAAGTCCACCAGTTGATAAAACGTATTCCAACTCGGGAGTGAACAAATATATATATATATATATATATATATATATATATATATATATATATATATATATATACAGAGGGGGAAATAAGTATTCAACACGTCAACTGGTATTAACTCAATAAGGCAACGCAGCTAACAAAATCATAACATTCCAATCAATAAAAAAAGTTCTGTGCATTCAAATGGAATGACACAGGAAAAAAGTATTGAACACGCAGCAAGAAAAAGCACTGGACCAGGTGATTCTACTAATTAGTCAGCTGGGTTAGTGCATGTGGCTATTAGTACTTCCACTCTTTAAAAAAGGGTTAGCCATCTGTGAATGCATCATTTGCTACCAAGCTGTCACACAAGAACCATCTCATGATGGGTAAAGGCAAAAAACTCTGCCAAGACCTTCGCAACAAGATTGTTGAGCAACATAGGAATGGTACTGGTTCCTGACTGATTTCTCAACTCCTAAGTGTCCCCATAAGCACCACTGCGGCCATTAACCGCAAGTGGAAGAAGCAACACTCCGGCCATGCACAGGAGGTCCTTGCAAGATTGCTGACCGGGCAGTCAGAAAATTATGCTAAGATCCAAGGACCACTCAAAAAGAGCTCCAGAAAGACCTGGAAAGACCTCCAGAAAGCAGGTACAATTGTCGCAGAGAAAATAATAGGCAATACACTCCACCGCTACAGTCTCCATGCACCTTCAGCTAGAGTGTTCAATACTTTTTTCCTGTGTCATTCCAATTTAATGCATATAACTTTTTTTATTGATTGGAATGTTATGATTTTTTTAGCTGTTTTGCCTTATTGAGTTAATACCAATGTCTGGTCTTAATTTCATATGAATAGCTGCACTGGAAATATGTTTACTGAAAAAAAAATGTTGGCGTGCTGAATACTTATTTCCCCCACTGTGTGTGTGTGTGTATGTGTATATACACACACACATACACACACACACACACACATATATATATATATATATATATATATATATATATATATACACACACACACAGTATATATGATATGCTGCTGGCCACCATATGCCATATTATATAATATGGCATATGGTGGCCAGCAGAGTTAGAGGAGTTAAGTTAGAGGACAAAGACTCAACACCTCATATAACTAAGGTGTTCTTATAATGTGACCCTTTCTGTCAACCAAAGAATGATTTCACTGACATTTGGAGCTTGGTGGGCTGTAAATGTGATGCCTGTTTGTCTCAGTCTTCAGTTTCATTTGATAACAACCCTGGTCCTGCCTCTCAGTTGAAGGACACAGCTCCCCTGGCAAATGACTGGCTGTTAACCGCCATGGCTGCTCCTCACCAGTTTTCCTTATGAAGGATTGTTGACAGCTTCTTTCACTCTCTGTGATTCACCTCCTCACCGACTGCAGCGAGCGACGCTGATAGCAGCTAAAGCATATGGCAGCTGGCTATTTCTGGCCTGTGTTTAGAAGAACAGCCAATCAAGGCCAGTGTCTTGTCTAAATACATGCAGAGGGCCTTATTATCGCTGTTGTACATGAAACAAACTAACAGATGGCCGTTTGACTCGCTTTGTCTCCGCAATCAGCACTTGGCCAACCTCAGACGCCTGCTGGGCTGGAAAAGCTGTGATTTTATATCTGTACATAGTTCATCCAACATTACTGAGGCCTTTGGGGGAGATAACAGCCCATCATGCTCAGACTGTTTAATGATTCTGCCTGTCAAAAATCACAGTTCTCTCTCTGAAAGGGTTCACACAAGCTGGCATTTTCAGACTCAGATCCAGGTATGTGTTAACGCTGTCAGGTTCTGTATGTATTAATGAACTCATGATTCAAGTATCTAATTACTCAGTGACAGATGATTTGTGTGCACTGCGTATTCACCTAGAGACAGTGATGGCTGTGTACTCACAATAGATGAATAACAGTAACTTTGGACTTAACAAAATATGATAAATAAATACAATAAGCACTTAAGGTGCCCAATGCCCTGCCATCAATACTATCATACATGACATGGGGCGGCTGTGGCTCAGGAGGTAGAGCAGGTCGTCTACTAATCGGAAGATTGGCGGTTCGATTCCCAACTCCTCTAGTCTGCGTGTCGAAGTATCCTTGGGCAAAATACTGAACCCCATCAGTGTATGAATGTGTGCGAATGGTTAGCTTTCCTCTGATGGGCAGGTTGGGACCTTGTAGGGTAGCCCCTGTTCATTCAGCGTATGAATGTGTGTGAATGGGTGAATTGACTCGTAGTGTTAAAAGCGCTTTGAGTAGTCGGATACAAGTACAGTCCATTTACCATAACCATGGGTATGTTAAGCAAGTTAATCAATGCATTAATAAACAAATTATCACTCAAAATAATCATTTTAATAATTGATTGTTGTTTGATTTCTTCATCAATTATTATTATTTTTAATTAACTGATTCATCTATAAAAGTTAAAAATGCTCATAAATTTTTTTTGTCCAAGGAGTCCAAGCATCAAAGCTTCACTGCTGGAACCCTATTGTTTTTGTTCTCATTCTTTTTCTTCTTCTTCTTACTGTTCTCTGCTAAAAGTGTTCGTGCAGCAAATACCCAAAGACTGAGAAACACCAAAATTGGCAGGTGGGTTGCAAATTTCACCCTCTACAAGTTTATGTTTTTACAATTATCTCAAACAGTTTGGCCTAGAGTCAAAATTCTTTCATCATTTTAATCTCTCAAGTCATCTGCATCTGGTCTTCTCTAAAAATATCAAATTTTACGATTTTTTTCTCGTCAGAAACCACTGGGCTAATCATCCCAAAACTTAGTCAGGATCATCTACAGACTTCACTGATCTTAAGTTGTTAAAGAAATCTCGATATGTCAATTTGTTTCAATTATACAAGCCAATCAATTTTTTTACCAAAATAGCAACAAATGTCATGTGAAACACGTCATCATTGATCATAAGCTACATCAAATGTTTCTGAAAGCAGATTTATAAACCTCAACAGAGCATCAGCATATAGTGATGACCACAATGAATTATTTTAAAGAAAACACAAAGACTGCAGCAGTTTTTGTGTTAAGACTGCAGTGTCTCTAGTGGTCAAAGCAGAGAAATCCTCTCATGTGACTTTGGATAACATAGCCAAGAGTACATTTCCGCATTAAAAACCAGCATTCAAATAATAGCTTAAGGTGTGCTCAGCACCAACAAATACAGCACATTTCCACAGCACTCAGAGACAGGTCATACTCACTCTGCTGCTCTGAGTTTCTCTTTTAAACTAACATACTGTTTTCTTTCCAGTTGTATCTTTAATTGCTCTGTTTCTGTAAAGCTACAGTCAAAGAAACTCAACACTTCCTGAAGAATTTTCACAATAAAAGGATATCAGGAAATGGCAGGATTATGATCTTAGAAACGCTTAATGAATAAAAACAATATTTTTGTTAAATATGTTGTACTGATGGAATTAGTGCTGTGGAAATATGTTATACTGCAAACCAAATGCTTTGACTGAAAGGCTGTGTCCTGGTTATTCACAGTATAAACATTTGCACACTCCATGTACCATTATGAAAATTACAAATGGATCTACATGGGTACAATTTTCTATACTTCTGTTACTCTTTTACCTTTTCAGGTCCTGATCTGTTGCCATCTGGTCGGAGAAGAAGGTGCACTCTGGTTTTCCAGACCTGTTTGGACTGCAGGTCTCGAGCGTAGACGACCACCACCACCTCTTTTTCCTTTCCCGCCAGGCTAAGGCCCCGCTGGGCGTAGACCACACCATCCTCACTCACCCTGAAATCAGACGGATCTCCGACCTCAAACCACACCTTCCCTCCACCGCAGTTCATGAAGCTCACTGTGGAAGACAGAGACACAGAGACAGAAGTCAGGCTAAGTGGAAAAACACATCAATCACCTGCACGATGTGCTGTGTGCTGTGTGATAAGGTTAGATGTCTAAATACACCCAGCAGCAAGTTCACAGGGTGTTTAACTTTTCCATTCCTGCTGAGCCCACCAGTGGGTTCATGTTTACATATTGTCATGTATTTTATTTAAAGATGTTGTCAAGACTTCAGATACCACACATTTCAAGGTGAATTTCAAGAATGTGTAGGTTATAGGATGTACAAGATATCTAGAATATTCCCATCTGTGCCATAAAAACATGCTGTCTATGGTTTGAATTATTCAACCCATCAAGGAAAGGTAGATACAGAATATCTGCACTACATTGCCAAACATTTGTGGACATATGATTGTTGAACATGTTATTCCAAACCATGGGTATTAATGTGCTGCTGTAATAGCCTCCACTCTTCCAGTTTCAGGCTTTCCACCAGATGTTGGAACCTGACTGCAGGGATTGTTCCCATTCAGCTACAAGAGCATTAGTAAGGTCCAACACTGATGTTGGGTGATAAGGCCTGGCTCGCAGTCAAAGGTTTTGGATGGGGTTGAGGTCAGAGCTCTGTGCAGGCAAGTTCTTCCACACCAAACTGGGTAAAGTATTTCTTTATGGAGCTGGCTTTGTGCATTGGGGGATAATGTCATGTTGAAAGAGGAAAGGGACAAACACAAATTGTTTATACAAAGATATTGTATACAATATTATCTAAAATATCATTGTATGCTGTAGAATTAAGATTTTTACTGATTTGAACAGCTCCAGACCAAAAGTATCTAGTGTATTTTAACATTCATCCAAATTCATTTTCCACCGCTTCTGCCAGGTTGCTGTGGCAGGAGGCTAAGCAAGGTAGCCCTTCTCCCTATCCACGTTATCCAGCTGGGAAATAAAATCCCTTCAGTGTGTTATTGGTCTACCCCAGTTCTCCTCCCAGTTGGACCTGCCCAAAATACCTCCACAGGGAGGCACCCAGGAGGCATCCTCATTAAATGCCCAAACCAACTTAACCGGCTGTGTTTCTCAATTCTACTTCAACACCCTAACTCTAGCCCCCAATTAACACATACTGACTTACAAAACAGAAGGCCAGTCATTGAGAATTTAACCTCCAAATAACTTCCTGGCACAGACCACCACAACTCAAGACATAGAAGTCGCCACAGGGTGCAACCTGGGGCAGTTTAGAAAAGGGGTTTGTTTTGCCTCCAGAACTCCATCCACCAATCTAAAAGTGCATGCTAACAGCACTTTAACAGTAGGTACAATGTGTACCATATTCAAATGTGTTAGTTTAGCGCATTAGTATGTATTGTTATGTATATTAGTATTACATTTACTAATTAGCACTATATACAGTACAAAGTAGGTATTTGATCATAAACTAAAGTATTGGACAAATTAAAATTTTGACCAGATGATGCAACTTAAGGGATCATCAAAGTCATTACAATTCAGTCCAAGGAGGGTATGAATGTCTGAAACAAATTTCATGACAATCCATCCAACAGATATTTCAGTCATAACCTCAAATGTCAATCTCATGGTGGGGCTAGAGGAAAAATCAGAGGATCCCGGAAGTCATTAGGATTTATCCTCTGGGCACCATGAATGTCTGTACAACATTAAAGACAATCCATGCAAAGGTCATTGAAATATTCTAGTCTGGACCTGCCGTAGCTAAAAATTATGCATGGAAACATATTGCTTGAGGATATGAATGGCACAATGGCAATTGGAGAAAATAACTTTCCAATCAGAGCTGAGTATGTAAATTACAGTACTAAACATGTCTGCAAGTGTAAGGGTGAGCCCAGCCATCCTACGAAGGAAACGTTTTGTCAAGACCCAAAAATGTCCCAAGATACCAAAAATGTCAAAGTGAATTTAGTGCAGATGATGCACAAGACTTCTCCAATATTTCCATCTGACCCATAAAAAGACATGCTGTCTTGGGTTTGAATTATTCACTCGTCATAGGACAAGCAGATACAGAATGTACAGTATATGTGGAGCTGCAATACAGTGCAGAAAAAGTGAGTTCCTTCCTTCCCTAAAGCTGCTTAAGGGGAAATTTAAGGGATAGAATTGGTAAGAGGTTGAAGGAGAAAAAACTGGATGCTGGAGCATCAGAGTGAAGAAAAAAAGTCATGTAAAACCTGACTTGCTTTTAGATGAGCATTAGAGGAAAGATCCATGGACCTGGCCAGAGAGAGTTTAGCCTGCCTGTAAATCCCAAAGCTGAAGATGGGATTTGCACAAGTAAAACCATAAACGGGCAGAAATGGGAGCAGCTTTTAGCAGAAGCAGCAGGGTTGTACTCTTCCTGCAATTTTCTCCTCTTTATTTGTTTGCCAAGTATAGCCTACCTTCAGAGAGGAAATAGCTTTTGTGACGCCTGGGGGGAGGTACGCAGCGCTGTGACTGCATTTTGCTGGAAATCATCGCAAGTTTGTCCCTGGTGTGATATGAGCCGGCACAGCACACTCATGCAGAACAAAGCTGTCAACGGCAAATGTCAGCTCATCATAGTCAGCACATTAACGACAAGTCAGTGCATCCAGAATGTCTTCTTCCTCTTCTTCAGCTGGAAAAGAGGGGGAACGAAGGCTGCAGCTTGGTTTGTGTCCAAGTACTTCTTTGACAAGATGGAGTATCAAATCAGAAAAAGAGAATGGAAACAAGAAATTTGATAAGATTTACACAGTAATACAAAATTCTTTGATGCTTGGTTCCAGCAGGAACTGCAAAAGAAAGCTTTCATTTTCTGAGATGTCTTCAGAATGTCTCTCCAACACTGCCTCCAAAATGTCTCCATTAACGTGTAAATCTGCATTACAGTTGTATGCAGGGCTGCAGTTTAGGATTTATTGGCATTTATACATTCATCTTTTGATTACTTTTTCAAAGAACCAATTCATTATTTAGTCTATAAAATGTCAAAACATAATGAAATATGCTCATCACAAGTGCGCAGAGCTCAAGGTGACATCTTTGAATAGCTTGTTTTAAACTCAATATATTCAGAAAAATAAGCAAATCCTCCCATTTTAGAAGCTGGAACTGAAGAATGTGGCATTTTTACTTGATAAATTACTTAACAAGTACTCATTTTCTGTCAATGGTCTAATTGATTACCCGACTGAATCTGTGTAACAATTTTGAATCTTTTTGAATTTCTTATCAAATCTAATTAGGTTTGACTTTCAACATTAGAAAGTAACTAAAGCTATAAATAACTAGACCTACTAGTGAGATACTGCAGTTTCCAGTGTTAGTCTAATTAAAGTTCACACACATAAGCTACAACCTGGAAATAAGATGGACAGCAGAGGATACAAAATGTTGATTACCTGACATTAAAATAACAGCTTTAGCCAAGTAACTTTGTACAACTTATGTTTCACAAACTACACTGTCTAAACACTTGAGCTCCCAATTTAGAACTCTTGGAGTTATAGTAAAAAATAGTTAAAATAATGATATGATATGCATAAAAGTTTAACTGGGAGATTCTGAAGGTGACGTGATGTGATCAGTTAGATCATTTCACTAACTCCTCACTCTGTTGGTCTTGTTGAACTACAAAAACACTTGTAGTCATACACTGGTGTTAGAGAGTGATGTTGCTTTTTCCACACAAACAATCTTTGACAAGTGAGGACACCATCTTGCAGAGAACACACTAGACAACAGGCAAAAGTTTCAGTTTGGCCTTTCATCAAGTTACTTATGACATTAATGTGAAACAGCTACAGCTGACTAACACTGGTGATGTTTGTGATTGGAACTGGTAAAAGCAACCTTCAGCGCCAACAGAAAAACAGTAAAAGGTTTGATAAAAGATGTGTTACTTAGCAACTACAGCTATTTTGTCAGCTAGGAATAACAGGCTCCAAAATGGAAGCTGCTGTTGGAACACAACCTTAATCAGCACTAATGAATCACCATTAATTAGTTCAAAATATACAGAATACCTTACAAATACATTGGCTGATTGGATCATCACTACCTATTTTTGTATTGTGTTATTTTCACATTCAGGATGCAAATGTATTCCCTTCTCCTCAGCTGATAGAAACACACCTAATTCACAGTTTATTTTTAGTGGCATTATAAAACCTGATTTGAAATGTGCTTGATGGTTGGATGGAAATAGCACTCATGAGACACAGAAAAGAACATCAGGAAGAATGAGAGACAGAAAACTAAGAGATGGTGATGGTGGAAAACTAACCACAGACACTATGGTGAGCAGCAATAAGAGCTGCTGGGATTCAGTCACTGTGTATATGTGTGTGTGTGTGTATGGTGTGTGGATATAACTGCATTATGTATTGTAATTATTAACTGACCATGCGCACAATGTGACTGAAGTTCAGTTTCACCACACAATAATGTAGCTTGTGTTCACATGATTTGAGTCATCTATGACACAGCTGTGAAGTGTGCTCCTGCTCGACAAGCAAGCCAGATGAAGCATACACGGAATGCTTTGGTCACTGTTTCATCCACAGAAAATGTTTAAATAAATGACAAGAAGATTGTTTCTGTAGCATCGTGTTTAACCAGGACTTGACAGAATTATACTGCTGAGCAGGGGTTTTCAGACTTTCCATCTGGTCAAAATATTTGCATTTTGAACTTGTGATAAAAACTCAAAGAATAAAATATTAATATATTCTCATGTACTCAATTTGTGTTTGTCAAGTGTTTGTCTTGTGGCTGGAGGTGCTGCTTATTAAAATCTAAAAGTATCACAATATCAAAAACTGAAATGGATTTCTGTCATGTTAAAATGTTTAGTTCAGTCATGAAAAATATGTTTTTGAAGGAAGATACTATGAAGAATATACTTATGAAGTAAGTATAGCATGAAGTAAAACTCTCAGCAGCTTTTATAAATACGTCTCTTGTCCCACCAGACACGGCAAGATACTGGATCAATGCTATGACCCAATTAAAAGAGCCTACAAATCCATACCACTCCCCCCATTAAGCACAGCAGATCACAACTGTGTACATTTTATTCCAATGTATCACACATGCCTACAGAGAGGGAAAGTTCTCACCAGAAAGGTGAAACTCTGGACAGAGGAAGCTACACTGTCTCCTTATCTTATTCAAGATTTGATGTCCACAACATTAGCAAATTGCTAAACTTTAGAAACTGCTGCTTCTTAAAAGGCAGTGTACTGAACTCCAGTCATTTCATCTTTCCCTTTTCTGTGCATAGTGTCATGAATATTTTTAAGCGTTGTAAGGCCCCGATCAGACAGAGTGCTTTTTAGCAGCCTGGGGCAGCTTTTTGTAATAGTTTTCAATGAGACTGAAGCTTTTTGCTCACTGCTTTTGTGCTGCTGAGTGCCTCATGTCTTTCCACTCTATGCACCTCGTGTTTTTGCAGGAGCACCCTGAGCACCTTGCAATAAAAAAACTTCAGCTCAGAGCAGAAAAGCGCCCAACGTCATTTGTGTTTTGGATGAATTGAAGGGTGGGCCTTCTGTGGTGGTGACAACAAGTGGAGACAACAATCATGGAGCTATATGACTTTACCAACCGTAGTTACCATGATCTAAACGGCCTGGAATGAGTTCACTTCAAAGCAAAATAACGGTTAAGCTAAAGACAGGTGATTCAGCGGTTGCCTAGCAACAATAATTAAAAAAAAAAAAAAACGCAGCAAACTGCTCTTTCAAAAAAACAAAAAAAGGCAGTATGGTGCGCCTCACGTTTTGCAACCTGCAAAAAGCGCTCTGTCTGATCGGGGCCTAAGACTAAGCCCTGGCCCTGACAACACTGGCAGCTGTATGTTGGTGCAGATCAATTAGGCTCTATTTCCTAATTCCTAGTTCCCATTGCCAAAAATAGCCACCCCAAAACTCTGAATGACTACAGACTGCTGGCCCTGACCTCATTTGAAAAACTGATAAATAAAAAGAACTAATGGGCAGGACTGAACATCTCCTTGACTCTCTACAATTTGCATATCGAAACTATAACTCCATAACAACTATAACTCCACTCAACTTCATATACAAGTACTTTAGGGTAGTAAAAACCTGCTAGATTGTTGTTTGTGGACTTCTCATTTGCTTTCAACACCATACAGCCCCAACTGCTGGTGCAGAAACTCAGAGAGCACTTGGGGTTGGACTCTAACATTGTGGGCTGGATTTTGGACTTCTTCACTAACAAGACTCAAAGAGTGAGAGTAAATGAATGCTGCATCCTCTCCCCTCTTTTATATATTATGTACACCAATGACTGTCATAGTGAGTTTGACAACCAGCACATTGTAAAGTTTGCAGACAATACAGTTGTAATGAGCCTGCTGAACAATGCTGAAATGTCTTATAGTCCTGTTTTAAACTCTTTTTTGAATTGGTGTAATTAAGCCTTTTTAGAATTGAATGTAACAAAAGCCAAGGATACATACATTGATTTCAGACATCACTACCCACTGCAAACACTAGTCACTAGTTGAGTCTTTGAAGTACTTGGGCATCATAATTGACAATAAGATGGCTTTTGATAGGGATACAAATATGATGAGTAAGAAAAGCCAGCAGTGTCTTTTCTGTCTGAGGAAGCTAAGCAAATTCCAGGTTGACAGATCCCTGATGACATGGTTTATAAATCTTTTATTAAGTCAGTTTTCACTTTTTCTTTCATTTGCTGGTTTGTATCTCTCAACCTCAAACAGAAAAACTCATTAACAAGGGTGATGAAAGTCAGTAGCAAAATTATTGGCACTCAGTAGACAAGTCTATCTGAACTGTATAATAAACAGTTGTTAAAGAAAGCAGAATCCATTATATCTGACATTACCCACCCCCTGCACTTAGAATTTGAGTTTCTGCCCTCTGGTTACCACCTCAGACAACCATCAGTCAAAACAACAGACATACATTTTCTTTCATACCCTCCTTTCACTGCTTAATCTGTAAAGTACAGGTAGCATCAGCACATCTCTAACCATGCCTGTTTCTCCTCTTTTTTCTAATATTGTAACTTTTGCACTTCATGTGTTCACCTTTTACTCTTGTATTTATATGTGTTTTTATTATGTGTGGTTATGTATGTATGTTTTTTTTTTTAAATCTTTTGTGTGTCTTGCCCTGTGTTGTGTTGTTTTTATTGCTACTGCAGCAGAACCAATTGCCCCTCAGGGACAAATGAAGGTCTTGAACTTGTATTATGTTTTTACTGTAGTTCAGTTTGAGAGGCGACATTCATTACCTTTACATTTCACTAGAGCTGCAACTAACAATTATTTTCATTATCGATTAATCTGTCAATTATTTTCTCAATTAATCAATTAGTTGTCTGGACCATAAAATGTGAGAAAATGGTGAAAAATGTCGATCACTGTTTCCCAGAGCCCAAGATGACATCCACAAATGTCTTGTTTAGTCCTGACTAACAGTCCACAACCCAAAGATATTCAGTTTACTGTCATAGAGGACTAAAGAAAACAGAAGATATTTACATTTGAGAAGCTGAAATCAAATAATTTGGGAATGTCCTTCCTAAAAAATTACTAAAAATTATTAATTGATTATCAAAATAGCTTGTGATTCATTTAAAAGTTGCCAACTAATCAATTAACTAATCATTGCAGCTTACATTTGACATTCTACCATCATCAGGCTAAAAAACTGAGAAGTTGGAGTTGATCAAACCTTTTAAAATCCTGTCCCATTACAATATCATTACATATCACATTTTAAATACTTTGAACACATTTTTATTCTGGTCAAAGTCCCGGCAACACAGTTTAGATCACAGGAAACTTCACTGAAGCCAGTTGTTCTCAGTCTGAGCCCTGAGTCTGTGAGATACTGTATGAGATAGAAAAACAACTTTATAAATTCACATCATGCTGCTTTTTTTTGTTTTTTCCATGTTCTTTTGAAATATTCAAGAGTTTTCAGCCTCTAGGCCTCCTGTGATGATGAATCACATCAAACAAGCTGAAAAGGTAAAATCATTTTCTGGCTGAGCTGTTCACCATATGCACACCCTGACAGGGTGGAAATTACTTTGTTTTAAGGCATCACAAGCCCAAAAAGTTTTAGAACTACTAGCACACATAGCAGAGTTCTGCTGCAAAAATCTATCAAATTGTATCATACCTATCAGAACAAAGCGCATCAGATGCCATTTGAATACAATTCTGGCTTGATGGTCTCAGCACAGTAAATTTCTGTGACTATGTGGCTGCTGGGTCATGAGGGTCGTATTGTCATTTGGAAGTATTAGGAGGAAAACTATTGGTTTTATCCCATATTTGATCTCTCATATAAACAAAAAATGACAATTTGCTGTTTATTTCAGTCTATAAACCAGGGTTTCTCTAACCCGCTGACCTGCTGCAAACACAACAGAAGTCTAAAGTCTTGGCAGCTGCCCAGAGACACTGAAAATAATATTCTTTACACAGCACAATATTAAAGTGTTGGACAGGACACACTGACAGTCTGACAGTGTTGCTATTCTAGGATACTGTAGTGCTAAAATATTAAGTTTGTCTTGAGGGTGGCACTTCAAGAATAGATGAATGGGTTATTAAAATCAAAAGGGTTTATCACTTGGGAGCATGAGTGTGACCAGCACATTACATGGCAATCTTATCCTATCAGATTTTATGTATTAAGTTGACCCTGAATTGCCCTGAAGGTGGTGTAAACACAAGAAACTGTGAAATGTTTAAAATGGAAAACGTTCATCCTCTGGGGAACCTGAATGTGTTCAGTAAATTTCATGATTATGAGCCAGTTAGAGTTTCTTTCTTTATGGTAATGGTGGTCACAGGGTCACCACAAACATTAGGAGCCATCATCTGGGGACCATGAAAATCCATACCAAATCTCATGAAAATCCAGACATCAGTTGTTTGACAAATCCTATCATAAACTGTAATTTTTGTTGAGGGGTAAATGTGACCAGGCAGTGGGACTGGAAAGTCAAGGTACCAAAACCATCAGGAACCATCCTTTAAAGGGGTACTCCAGCTATTTAGTATTGCACTTCCATGAATGGACAAAATGGATGCAGCAGAAGCAGAGATATCCTGACTTTTAGTCCCTACACTGGATCTTACATTTCCCATAATGCAACTGGAAACAGGTAGAGTGGTACTCCTCACGACAAGTAAACTGATCTTCATGTGTAAAATCAGTTGTAAAACCAGTGCTCACCTCTCCCCTCACACTATAACATCCTTCACTCTCTCTGATGCTCTCTACCAGCTCACTGTACTGTAAATGCTCATACATTATCTATGGTCATGTTCAAAAACACTCATGCTGCTACATGATGTTAGAGCTGTCTGATTTAACAGCCCCCCTGTCCGTCACATTGGGGGAACTGGGGCAGAACTAAGCATGGGGCTTTCAGATGTTGCTGGGCAGCAGTGGGATGTTCCCAGTTCACCCTCTCATATCCAGGCAGCACAACCCAACCATCAAAACACCACGCATCACAGACTGAGATAAACACAGCCAGGATCATGTGGAACAACATCAACAGGACAGAAATGTAACCTGAAGCTGCTGCAGAGAAGACAACGTTCACATTAATTTTTCTTCTATCCTATTATTGTTATAACCCTGTCTCCTAGAAATTACATTTCTAGACTATTCAATTGTTTTCCCAATTATGTTGCGTTACCAAAATTAATTGCTGCCTGGATTATGTTCACAGGCAATGCTTTTTTAAAAGAAAGAAGTGCTACATTTATGTACCACACTCAAGTCATAAAGAGGTGGTCGGAGTGGATGTGAGTGTACAAGACGTAGGGTGGTGACAGCAGAGGATGAAAGTTAGTGAAATAAGGTGGTTTCAGTTAAATGTTAAACACGTACTTCATATCATTGTGGATGTTTTTTTCTGTATTAAAACAAGACCATGATCTTTCCCTAACCTCAACCAAGTGCTGCCAGTGCCTAAATATCCATAAAAAAATGCTGTAGTTACTACCAGCAGATACTGTAGTGGAAGATCGGACATTAGGTGAAAAAAAAAAAGATGTTGTTGATTAACAACCTTTTCTCATTATGTTGACAGGAAACATAATTTGGGCAGCATTAGACTTCTTGCTAAACATATGTGCAGTTGTAGTTTAGTAGCATACTGTATGAATATAATTGTTTGGAGACAACGTTGATTACTATTTGCTGCTTAAACCACTTTCACATCAATATTACAATTTCTATTTTAATATGTTATTTAATCAATTTTATACAACCCGACCAATACTGGATATTGGAAGTTGGTGCTGATATTCATACTTGAGGTTAATACAATGACAATAATATAATCAAAATTTTCTTTTTACCTAAACATAGCATAAATAATAAGAGAAAAATTAAGATAACATGAATATTTCATGATTAAGATACGTCTGAGTAAAGTTATTTTACCATTGAACAGTAAACTATTTTATCAAAGTGACACTAACAGTAACAGTAAACTGTGTGTTATTGTTAGCTTTCATTGACTTGCTAAGCAGCATTTTAAAAAATGACACACTGATACTGATGGAATTAGTGCAGTGGAAATGCACTGTACATTATACTAAATGTATCAGGACAACAGATAAACATGGAGGAAGTGTTGAGTTTGTATTACCAGCTAATTAGAAGCAGAAACAGAAGCAGACCAAAGAATTCTTACTTAAGTTTGATAAAATATTCTTTTAAAACAGGGAAAGCCTTTAATATAAGCCTGTTTCAAATGGCAGTGATACCAGTATATTTGTGAAAGCCAGATATCAGCTCATAATATTGGTCTGTCAATGTATCAGTCAGCTTCTACCTTTTTATTTGCTATCTAAAATAATGGCTGATAACTGAAAAGGCTATTATCAAATTTTAAACTGTTGTGAATTGTGGAAGAACTTATTCAGTATTTTGAGACAACGTACTGGCAGGAGAAGGGCTGTGAGATAAATTAGTATAATCAAGTGAATGGAGGCCTTGTGTCTAATCACAAAGAGCTGCTTGGTAATGACAGAGGCATATTTCCCAAGAACCCTTCCCAATCTTCAATGTGCCACACGAGCAGCTTGATCAATGCACTACCGGGATCTGATCAATAACCTTGCTAGGAAAAAAGACTCAATAATAGTTCTTCTCTGAAAAGCACAGTCACACACACACACACACACACACACACACACACACACACACACACACACACACACACACATTTCCTCACTACAAGCCTTACATTATGATAGGGAAGATGGAGGAAGCACGTCTTTACAGTATAGATACAGCAGTAGAGAACAAGACAGAGCAATAGATAAAAGCAGGTGATACAGGTGCTTAAAACCATCACTGCCTCAAAACTTGCAAACATGCACTGACAACAACATGAGAAGCCAAGTGCTAACAAGTTGAGTTTAATTTTTCAAGATGAGGAAAGAACAAGGTGAGACCGAGCAGAAAATTCACAATCCTAAAAAATAGGTCACTGTCTCATCAAGCAAGTTTCGCTTAGCCTGACTTTTGTGTGTAGCACAGTGGCTCAGTGGTTAGCACTGTAGCCTCGCAGTAAGAAGGGGTTTGAACCCAGGACCTTGAATATTGTGGTTTCACCAGACTGGTTATCAACTGGCTCTTTTAGCCCTAGCATTACCAGTCCACTTATGAGCTCATGTACAGGTCTTTACAATCAAATTGGATTTTGAGTTAAAAATTTTAAGTGGGTAAAGGCTCCAAACTTTCATGTAAACTGCAACTTTACTGTTTTACCTCAAAACACATTTTCCTATTATTCATGTTGCCCTTGTGGACAGTTTTTGAGACTCAAAACCAAACATTAACCTGCTGGTGGCACTAGATGAAAAGTTGGGATCATCAAAGTCAGTAGGATTCACTTCTGGGGACCCTGACAGTTCAGATATGTAAGTCTGGAGCAATTTTTTGGGCTAACCGACTGATATACCCACACCAGTGAGGCTAAAATCTAATTGCTACTAGTCTTTTGTTTTTAGAAAGCTCTTATCAGGATCAAATTCAATTGCTTTTAATGCTTTAATGGAGCTAACTGCTTATATTAACTAATGATTAACATCAGTAATGGTGATAATCATTAAAATTAGCTGATATAATTATATAGACATAAATATAAAATCATCATCACCAGTACTGATGTTTTTGACTTTGCTTCTGTTACGAGAAGCTGATCTTCCACACACACACTGACAAACATCAACTAATGCCATGAGAATAAAGCAAACAGTGTGTTGATCTTGTGTCTGCTGGAAATTGTGAGGGTCAGCTTGAGGTGATTAAACTGGGATGGACGTAGACTTTGACCTGAGGGGATTTACCATCTAATCTGATGGATTCAGGAAGGACTTGGACTGCTGATCAAGAAAACACATGAATCACTGAACCTGCTGCGGCTCACTGTGTGACCTTTATGTGATGATTGACACGTTTGAGAATGTATATAGCTCTATATTAAATCATGAACGGGACATTTTGACAGAGACAGGAAGGGTAACAGTCAAACCCACAATCCTGTGACATGGTGTGGAGGGTGGCTGTGGCGGTGCTGTGACAGGCTTAGTCCACATGCTGATAAAAGGACACACACATTTACATAAATGAACCCGCACATGCACACACACAAACTCCAGCAAAGATTAAAAGACAACAAAGAGAACTGAACGGGATTAAAGCCTCACTAGTGAATCTTCCAAAACAATTTTCTGTGTGCTAAATACTCACAAACACTGCTGAACTTCGAGGCTTGCGGCATTCTTGATGCATGTGTGTGTTTGTGTGCGTGTCTCATAGTGACAGCTGGGTGTTGCTAGATAAACTCTGTTTTGAAGCGAAGCCAGAGGCCAAGTTCCATCTCCTCTCTGTCAACCCAACCCATACAACAGAATGCAGAGAATATAATATTTCATGAATTTAAATTAAATCAAGAGGCTCATGCCAGACCGTCTCATTTATAATGACAACTTATCTGAAACACTGGAGCTTCACACAGCACGTGCTTGTAGCAGTATGACTATAGAGAGAGATGGAACTGACCGCAATGCACACTCATGGCCAGCTGTAGGAAATGATGTGTCATTTTAACAAAATGTTGTTGGTCATCACTAAGTCGTTATACTTCATATTATTTTATAATAACTGGATATCTTATGCCACATTCACAACATATGGGAAAGATGGTGAAGACCGACATGACTCCCATATTTATGATTTGTGAGGGTTATTAAGGGGTATTAAATTTGGGTATAACAGCATTAGACAATGGATTTGGCTTAGGTGAGGCATACATGTTTGTTTACTCTACAGGCACCTCTCTATTATTAAGCTGCAACTAATGATTATTTTCATTATCGATCAATCTGTAGATTATTTTCTTGATTAATCAGTTAGTTATTGGTCTATAAAATGTCTGAAAGTGGTGAAAAATGTGTTTCCGAAAGCAACCTTAACCAAACCTAAGCAAAGATGCAACCTAAAATGTCTTGTTTTGTCCAGACCAACAGTCCACAACACAAACATATTCAGTTTACTAAAGAAAGGAGAACATTTCACATTTGAGAAGCTGGAATCAGAGAATTTCTTCTTGAACAATGACTCAAAACAATTAATCAATTATCAAAAGTTGGTGATTAATTTAATAGTTGGCAACTTGATTAATTGCTAACAATTAATTAGTTGCAGCTCTAATATAATATGAAAGAGCCAATACTATTCCAAGACTAAATTTAAAGAAACCTACAGTTAAAGAAATACACAAATGATATGAAATTTCATCTCTGCGTACAGTATATAGATATGAATGGAATGCATTAGCTATCTTAGAACGATGGCTAGAAGCAAGGCAAGCAAGCTAGCATAGATTAAACAAAAGTCAAAGAAAAAAACATTGCCTTAAATGTTGTATCTTCTTAGCATGCAAGAGGAGAGGACTACTGAGATCCTGCTACACTAAGAGCTGAAAAAACCCACAAAGTCTCATTTTTATTCTTCTATTTTTACATATTAAATAAGATAGAATATGCACATAACACAGCTTTGCATTTCATGTTTTCCTGCACGTCACAGTTCACACTCTTTCTCGTCTGCCTCAAAAAACATTTTCTTTTCCTGTGATGATAATGACGCATCATGTGATATATGGATATACTCAGGCTTTAGACTTACTGACAGACCTGAGACCTGCAGCAATAGAACAGGACCTACCTGAGCACAATCACACTGGGTTTACAGTTACACTCACAAAGACCTCTACGTCCTGTTAAGCTAGGCTAAACATGTCCCAGGCCTTATTTATACTTTGTACAGACATGAAATTAAACTGACTCTGGGAAAGAAACATAAATGAAAACAACTTTTAAGACTGTTTTATAGAACAAGGTACAGGTCTGACCTGAGCTTATGTATTTTCTACCAAACACAGCTAATGAAACATGCTAATCTACAGGTAACTAGCATTAGGAAAACAGAAACAGGGAATCATTTATTGATAGATCATGTCCAGCTGTGATGCAGCTTAAATAAACCTTTAATTAACTAATAATTGAGCTTTAGACACATCACATTTAGAGACTTCAGAAGAACCTGCAGATTCCTTGTTTCTGATAGTACTACCAGATCTGCCTTCTCTGATGTGTTTGTCTTATTTTTCTGAGCTTTGCAAAAAAGCACCATGCAGGGTCACTGCATTGCAAGTATTCCAATATAATGATCTAAAATGTTAAATATGTGGTATCCCCCGACCCTGAGTTTAAAACCTCTCGGTCAAAAACAACACTCCCTCACTAGTGGAATGTACAGTATATGGTTTCTTAGCGCCACCCTGGTTTCGCCTGGCAACTGCCCCAGTTTCTCCTAGCAACTGCCCCTGCTCAGGCAGCCGGTGTCTTTCTCTGGCCTCGGTGGGCGGGGCTGCATCCCTCACTGCCACCCCTCCTGAGAGAAACTGGGAAGCATGCAAAATCAATCAGCTATGGCCCTGAAAGGCCAATATGTTGCTAATAAACACACATACACACACAGGCAGAGCGAGGCTGAGCTGGTGGTAGACAAAAAGAGTCAGAGTTCCTATGCCTGCATTACACACTCTGTCGGGGTATTACCATGTGAAGAGAGCACAGGGCTGATAGATGAATCACAGGCAATAAGAGCTAGCAGTCTCTGAGAGGCCGTGTCTCGACCACTATCATCACCTGCTGTTCACAGGTCCATCCATTTACTGACCAACCATGCCTTCCTGCTCAACAGCTGGCAGCCTCAATGCGCTTGGATATGTGTTGAAGGGAAAATTCTATCCTTAAACACACTTCACACATGGCTGCAGTCCAGCAGAGAGACAGCTTTGCAAAGAAACTGGGTTGTTTTCCGCTGCTGGTATTCATGCATTTTTAATCATTTTAGAAACAGTATAACAACTGCAATATGTTTAATTTAAAGAAACATTGTGCTGTAGGTTTCTTTTTTTTTTTTTTTTTTTTGGCACAGTTGAAAGATTTCCGTTATTCATTGATTCCCCCATTGCTTTAAATAGTGAGAGATGCATGTTGGCATTGAAATGTTTATTCATGTCATCAAAATACAAATAACAAACATATCACAGTATTGTAACTGATCATAAATACAAATTATTAATGTTATTATCATACTTCCCTGGAAATGTATATCTGTAATAGCTAACAATGTCTATATTACTGCTGGCTAACTCACACATACATATTAGGATAGATTGCTGACTGTGTTGTTCCTGCCTCGCAGCCATGCTTTACATTCACTGCAGGTTAAAAATGAACTTGAAGACACTTAAAATGTTCTTGATAAAGTTAATTCATCACAGTCTGCCTTCATTTTTGTCAAAATGACATCATCTTTGTGTACTCACATTGTTATAACTGTATAGTACATTAGTGTACTGTACTAATACAGTACAAGGTTTACTTCTGAAAGTGTTACTATGAAACATAGCAGTGATTTTAACAAGAATCTAAGTGTATATATGATGCTTTTACTATCTAAAGCACATTTTAAAAATTTTCTTAGAAAAATGAAATGAATGGAAACCAACGGCTACATGAAAAGTAGAAAAAAGACTATTCACTATTATAATTATATACTACTAATTTTGCAACAGTAAGTCGTAGTGATGGCAGATAAAAATGTGCAGCCATTCTCCACAGCTCCTACTCTTAAAGAGCATCATAATGGTGCCTGTACAAAGTTCTCTTCTGCATTATAACTGTTTGGACTGTTGACAAGTTCAGCTGGGAAAGACATTTAGAGTTTAACAGCCACGTTCATTCAGAAAAGGCAAAGTTGTATATGACAATGAATTATTTTATCTTAGATACTGGTAATTGACTGCAATGTGTGTATTGCTACTAAACCCTTAGCTCATTGGCTAGTAGAAGTTATAATGCAATGTGCTGGTCAGCTGCCATGTGTGTTAAAGTATATAACCTTGTCTTTGAAGAAGAAATAAAAAAAATATAGCCTCTGGTCTCAGGTTGAGTTCGGGTCTCAAATCCTGCAGTACCAGACATTATAACAGTATCCAGCGCCTGGCTGGTCTCTGGGCGTATAATGCTGTTATTTTGCTGGAACATGGAGGTGACGAGGTGCATAAACAGCGCACAGAGGGGTCTCTGTGTTGTGTTAAATGTTGTATCATATCACACTGTTTTGCATCATGCAGTGTGTTGTGTTACAGTGTATTGTATCGTGCTGCATCGTGTTGTGGTGCATCAGCATAGATTAACACAATCACACTGAATCGCTGACTTGCTCAGAGATATAAATCTGCTTTATGAATGTGATATAAATCTGCTTTACGGTGGATTTTCCATTTAACACACACACACACACACACACAGTGAGATCAGGAGTGCTTGCGAGCTTGCAGGCAGAGTACATAGTGAAGTGGTTTAAGGAAAGCCTCACCTTAAACAGAGCTCCCATCTGTTATTCCTACAGTCCTGGACAGACAATCGATATCTGTAGTGCAGATCTGTGACAACTGCTGATAGTGTTGGTGGACTCTCACAGCTAAATGAGATTTACTTCATTATAGTGCTTTATTTAATTGTAGCAGCGCCAGTATGGAACCACAAAATAGCCCCCGGAGAAATTTAACTGGCCACTGGACCTGCCGTCACTAAGTGTGTTTCCAATTCATTTTTAATAGAGTAATTCTAGAAACTGTCCATTTACTCTGAAGGTGAATAATGTGTGATATACTGTGTCTATATTGTTTCCTTCACTTTTGCAATCCTGAATTGAGTTTCAGACTTTAGATGTTTTGGCCTTCAGGGCTTTTTTTAATCTAAAACCAAGACAACAGTTATTTAGTTAAAGGGCTCTGATCACTTAAGCAACATTCTTCATCATGAATGTGAGAGAATGAGTGTTTAAACAGAACCGGGCTCCTTTCCACGGTATACAATCTTCAGACTCAGCAAACAGCCTACAACAATCACTGCTCATATCCACTCATTATCAATTCTTAATGTTATGTTTGTAAAGGCTCTGATCAATCCTTGCATTGATCTGCCACTAATCACACTACACACACATATTAGACATGCAAACAGACTGATAGATTAGCTGAGTGGCTTAGAGAAGCACACAGCAGCCATGTTGAGGCTGATCCACCCACCCAGCCTCCTGTCTGGTCAGCTGGAGTGGGGAGGAAAATGTACTGGGAAACAAAAATTTGAGTATGCAAACACATAATTTTACCATGCTACTAAATACAAGTGTTTCAGCCTATTTACACCAAATCACATCTACTCTGAGTTTTCAAGTTTTGCAAAGCATACCACAGTGGGTTTAAGTTTTTTATTAATTTTTTTACCATGAAGGCAGTTAATGACTTCCTTTCATTTTGCATTAAGTGTATTACAACGCAACTAGAGCTGCAACCAACATTTATGTTCATTATCAATTAATCTATTTCTTTTTTCAATTAATTCCTGAATAATTTAGTTGACAAAATGTCAGAAGATGCCCATCACAAGTTCCCAGAGCTCAGTGATGGCTTCAAAGTGCTAATCAACAGTCCAAAAGACCCAATGATTTAACATAAAAGATGCTGGGACCAGCTAGTTTTGCTTGATAAATGACTGATCTTAATTACTAAAATTGGTGTTATTTTCTGTCAATGTTTCAGCACTGAATGCATTAATAATAGAAGAGTTTTGCAAATCAGTTGGAAGGCCCTGTTAAAGAAAAGTGTGGATAGGGCTGGACGATAATTACTTTTATTTCAGTTGATATTGATAACCTACGTATGTCACAATATAAATCAATTCAATATATCTACTGTGCTTAAAGATTACCTGAAGCTTACAAATGATCTAGTGGTACTATTTAAATCATAAAAAATATAAACCCCTTAATATCCAAAAAAGCTGTTCTTCCATCTCTGCACAGCCATGCTTCAAGTCCCAGTACCTGTTTAAATTCGGCACAAGTCAGTCTATCCCTTCAGAGAGAGAAAGAAGGTTGGACACAGAAGAGCACCAGAGAGACGGAGAGAAAAAAGGCAGAAAAAATGAAAGAAAAGAGAGGAGAGACAGAGACACACACACAGACAGCCACGGGGGAATCTGGGATCTCAAAGCCAATGAGACAGTGAAGATCTCCACTTTTAGATCTGTGCCTCGGCAAACATGAGACTACTACCAATTATCACCTCCTGCACCTGCCAACGCACACACACACACACTCGCACGCACACACACACACACACACACACACACACACACACACACGCAGCACTCCTTGTTCCTCCCCAGTCTACCAGTGGGCCTCTCCTTGTCAGCAGGGCTGCTGGGTGTTAATGAACCTCCTCCGTGTTAATGAAGCCATTCACAGGTCCGCTCCTTCCTCTGCCCCCCCCCTTAAAATCCTCCACAACCACCTCTTGAATTTCTACATGGCCCTGGAAACAGAGCGCCAATCTGTCAACTAAAAAGGAGTTTCATGTGAAATAAACCTTTTATCCACCCTAGGAACAGGCATTTAGATTCGCTGTGAGCGCACACACCTTCTCTACACCATTTGCCTCTGGGCACCGCAGCATGTACCACACAGATCCCAGAGGAAAACGCTTCAGGGATAGCTTTGAGGTAGAAATGAGTCTGGTATCAGGTTCTATGATGCAAACAGTATGAGTGTGTATGACCTCAGAGTAAGTGACATAAGTCTAGTTTCTGGAGGAAATCGATTGCAGTGCTGGAAGGGGCTGACACTCCAGGAATCATCACAGTGATAAACACAGCGTGTCTGCACCTCAGGGGCTGACGTGCTTTAGGCAGTGGATAATACAGCTGGGAAATATGACCTGAAATCCATACTGCTATTATTTGTCACATTTATCTCGGGGAAATGACAGATAAAACGATAACTTTTTAAATGCAGTTCTGCATAAGATTCTCCATCCTCACAGTGGACTTTATGCTAATTCTTTGTACTGAACAGTAAATCACGGATTATAAATCTGAGTAACATTGATTTAACATAATCAGTAGTTAAAACTGCATTCATTGATTTTTTTCACCACTTGAGGGCAGCGGAACCAGCTGTAAACAGAACACTGACATATTATGATCCTAAAAACACACATTAGCAGTCATTTAAACTCCATGTCACCAGACAAGAACGTCGATATTGGACGATTCTGCAAAACTGCGGATTACATTCAGTGACAACATTTTTAACATTCTCTCTTCCTACAGTTTCTGCACACGGCAACTATGGCATTGTTAAGATTAAGGACAAATCTTAATAAAAAGGCAAATATTGATTGCAATTCTGTAACAGGAGGCAAACTCTTGCATCTGAAATGTTCCCTGGTCCAGTGTGCAATTTTCTTTCGACACTTTTTTTTTGGCAATGTACTCGTCATGTTATGTGACATCAGTGTTTCCCCTGTATTCATAATTCTGCAGTGCCGATGCTAAAATTTCACACAATCATTAATATCAATGGGCTACCAATGATTCTCATTTGCACACTGTGTGAGCATGACCTTACGTTACCATGGAACCCTCTCCTCAATCACATCTACGTGAAAGGTACTGTTATAAGAGTAGCATAGCTCCATTAAGGAATAGGACAGTGTGTAATGTGTGTACATAGCAGTGTGTGGTTGAGCAAGCAACAGAAAAGTGACGGTGAATGCGAGCAGAACAGAGGAAAAGGTTAGCAGTAAATTGTCAATCTGGCAGTAAATGTACAGTACAGGCTACAGTGTGTCAGTTAATAAATGCTGCAGCTTCTCAAGATCAAGAAGTCTCATCTGTTGTTTCCCCAACTGCTAGAAAAGTGATGTCCTGAAGTTAGCCACAATGGGTTATCCTAACCTGACCAGGCTCACTTAAGGTAGACTGACTTTTAAGGTGGACCAGTTATTCTCATTTTAGTGATGGTCTCAGCTGCTCTTCAACAGAGAACAGAGAAATGTCTGACTGCTGAGTCTCTTCCAAGTTTTGCTGACCCCCACCCTCCCCCACCCCCCGCCCCAAAGCAGTCAACCTAGGGGTTGTTTGTCACGTGAAAGAACAAATTCCTCATGTTTCCCCTCAAAGCTGCAATTTCTTCAAACAGTGTTTACATTTTGCTTCATCGTGTTCTGTATCATATTGACTGATGCCAAACTGTGCTCACACAGCCAACATCTTTTTCTGTACCAACTCTACTCATCCACATCGACAGTCCACAGTCTGAAACTAAAATTCAAGGTGTCAGATATTCTATTTGGTACATTTATTTGGTTTATTGTCTGTCCCTAGCAATTTTTTTTTTTTTTACTTTTAATGATAAGAGATTTTATACAGCCTTTTATACCATGCAGTTGTGTCATAAATGTCCTATAGGCTCCTTAAAGGAGACTGGAGAGTCACATGTTAATTAAGAATGCCTGACAAAGACATAGCTGACAAGGCTTGAAGTGGCATGAAGCCAGGTATTGCATTCTAAAGCTCTTCTTTACACAACTTTTATTGCTGATGTTTCAGATTCGTGCTGTGATAAATGGTAATAATGTGCACAAAAAAAAAAAAAAACATTCTGGTAAAATGATGTCATCCCCATCAGAAGTAGCCCAAGTTTACATCTACAGTCAGTCACTGTAAAACTGTTTAATTTTGCTATGGTTACCATTTGTCCTAGCTGAAATTATTTCCATTGTGTTACTTTTTAATATTTTTCATATATTAAGTAAATCCTCAACTCTTTGTATAAACTCCAGTTGCCATCAGTTGTTTTGGTCTTTAATAACCAGACAAACAAGTAATCACTGCTATCAAAATCACTTGGAATAAATTACAACGCTAACCTTCTAACCACTAACCTTCCTCCTGTGTTTTGGTTAACTTTTAACCTGACATTTATTTTCTGTCAGAGACATAATCCATAATCCATCATAATCCATGCTTCAGTTTTTAGACCCTTACTAAATCAAATTGCTCATTGTTTTGCTTTGTTTTATTCACTGGTTAGTGTGCAAACCACAGGACACATCATGCTCATTTATTATCAATCTACAAACAAGAAGTAATAGTCATGATATAAAGAAAATTGTAATCATTCCCATCCCAGAATATCATAGCAGACTTTCATAGCAGTCATCTTCCTACAGAATTTTGATCTGATCTGATTTATGGTATGTAGTTTCTGTTGGCTTAAGTCAAAGCGAATAGTCTAAGGCAGATTAATTTCCAAATGTAGGTTAGTGTGACACACTGTCTTCAGTTCTAATGCTAAACTCTCTCAGCTGGAGCTCAACAAGACCATCCTCTACAAACTTAACATACAAACCGGCCAACAAGTCTATTTAGCAATCAGCCAGTTTTAATTCAGGGTTGGCAAATGTCATGACACACTGTCAGCCACTGTCTCCTGCTCTCACACTACCCTAAACATTTCTCTCTTTGTTATATACCTCAATATTTTTGGATGATTTCTTTTAAAGCTTTTTAACACAGACAGATAAGACAGGTTTTTAATAATCCAATATGTAATATAATTGGTTGATTCAGTCACAAGTGGTGAGAAGATTTCATGTTTTGCATTGACATGTGGATCAAATTTGTCACACTATTAGTAATTCTACACTGAAACCTATCTACTAAAGCAAGGAATCTGTCTGTATGTCTGTGTGTCTGTGTGTCCTTCACACATCTCTTCATTTGATAACATTAAAAGTTCAGCTTTGTTGTGGTTTTCCTGACTCATTTAAAAAAAAAAGACAGAGAGAGAGAGCAGAGAGAGAGGGCAAGCGTGTGTCAGAGAGAGTGCTGGAAAGTTTTCTCTGAGGGAGAAAAAGACTGTGAATGACAGAAATACAACATTATTTTCTGATTCTTTCACAACAGTTACGTTCTAAAGCACAAATAAACAAACATCAAACACTCGACAGGTGATTTACTGTGGAGACAGACTCTTTTGGTGCAATTTGGACACGTGATACGTTTAATATTAATAAACTGTGAATAAACAAGCGAACAGTGAGCTGCTCAGGTGTAGCCGGGGCTGTTTGATATAAACACCGTCACATCACAGCGGGGTGGGGCTTCTGGGCTCTGACTTGCTGAGCGGGACAAAGGCACAAAGCCGGAGAGAGAAGAACGAGCGCCCACAGGAGAAAAAAAAACAGAGGCAGAGGCAGTAAAACTAGCCAATAGGTGGGCAGACACGTTTGATTGGCAGCAAAATCAACCAATGGAAGGCCATAAACTGCTTCTACGGTTCAACCTCAGTTTAGTCTCACTGGTGAAGTTTCTGTCTAGATTAAAACCATTTAATTTATTAAAACCATGTCATTTTAATTGATACGTTTGTCAATTGATACATATATATATATATATATATGTATATATATATGGTTCTAGAGAAATAATAAGCAATCTGCTCATTCTGAGAAGGCATGTTTTGAAGAGGCACTGCACTAGTATTTATATATTATGATATAATATAGCAATATCAGTGTATATTGCTATCAACTGAGAACATGTTGAGAAAATAATCTTACCACGAGGTCCATTTAGTAGCTGTTCTGGGCTTTCTCTCATACCACACATCATCTCATCTTTATCAGAAGATGCAGTTTCAAGGAACTGTAGATCCGGAGCTACTAAATTAATCTCATGGTGAGATTGTTTTTTCTCTGACTGCTGTCTCCAAGGTCAAGAATGAACTTTGAAGATAAAATAACCAGATGTAAATGTCTGTTCCTGGCTAATACAATGACTTCAATATCTGACAGATCATGGTACATATTAAAGTGAAAACTACCGTAGTATAAACAGAATAGAAAAAACTGTTACTACTACTACTAACTAACTGTTACTACTAAAAATGTCTTTCATCTCATGGTATATATATATATATATATATATATATATATATATATATATATATATATACACAGTATATCATCATATAATTCAACGCTATCACGACCAAATGCACCCTTTGTTGGCATTCCTTACAGTCAAGTATGCGGGAAGACATGCATACATTAGTGCAGTGGTTGCCAACAAGGCTCTGGAGGCTATGTCAAAAGACTAGAATTTCACTACTTTTTCTCATTCTTTACTTGAAATGTCAACTTCTCAAATACATCCGTACATGTTCAAGCTGAAATCCGATCCAAAATATAAGATGAGACAACGTGAACAACACATGGAAACACCTTAGCAACAACCTTAGCAACCAAGTCTACAGAACCAATGGGCATGCATGACGAGCCAACGCCAGCTCATCGGCAAGGTAGAAAAAAACTGTCGCAAATGGAGCGTTCAGGGCAAGATGAAGCCCTGGATTTTGACTTGTAGGTAGCATTTCCATGTTTACCTCAAGTTTTGGAACTTTGACCATGTTTAGCATAGATATTGGATGTTATAACAGGATATAACAGAACACAAAAAGCATTAGGGGTCAAAAGTCAAGTCAAAAAAACTACTACTGGAAACTACTGCATGAAGTGTTTTACTACAGTCCTATTGTAAATTGGACATGCAGTGTAAGGAAACACCCAAAGTACACCACTGGCCACGCATTTACCAGTGTTTTCTACCTATCTAGCACCTTAGCAATCTAAAGAAAATACATTTACACATGTACAGTATTTTGGCAGGTATTACAGAGCACACCAAATTCTCAAAGGTTTCCTCAACGGACGAAGACAGACTGCAGACATAACAACAGAGTACAGTGTTTCCTCTATAATTGCGGTCAACCTAGGGGAAAAACTGGAGTAAACTCCAGTAAGTAATGCTTTACAATACAGTATGTTGTGAATATAGCTTCAGACAAAAACCTCATCTTTAAAACCATCTACATGTCTAAAAACATGCATTTAAGACCTCTGTACCTCATTGTACTGCTATAGAAACACTCGGACTTGATGTTTTTATTGGAGGTTATTTCTATGTTTAGAGCTATAGTTTTGCTTTAATGACAGGTTATGAGTCACACTTTATAGCTACACTGAAGACTGTAAGACTGAAGGTTAAGGATAAACATTTGAGTAAGTGCATGTAAGTAATTATGACTGAAATCTGGAGGCCAAGATTAGAGAGTCAGCCTGTTGTCTGTTTGTCTGTCTATGAGGAGCAGACTAAACTCAGAGCGACAGGACATGCACACTATAGACACACACAGCTAATCCTCATAGGACAGCTGTCGCCCCGTCCTCATTGATCTGATACACACACACACACACACTCACACACACACACACACACACATACAGAGACTTCACACAAACAATGTGGGTGAGGGCTGTTTCCAGCCATATACCACACAGTTGGATTATGGATGTAATGAATGCTGGCTTTGAAATTGCATCATCATAAAATCAACAACCCCCCCATGCCCCTCCTCTTCAAGCACAATCCCGTAATCCTCCCTGAGCCAGGCCTTCCCCCAGACATGGGACCACACCCCGCTGCTTTGGACTCTGGGACAAAATATTTGGATATTTGATGCTACGTGCAGGACTGAAGCCTCCACCAGTAAGCATCACATGTTGAAGCAATGAATCCCATCAAATCAAAGCAACGTGTTTGCTTTTAGAATATATTGGATATCTCTATTGTTTCTGTCTGAGTCTGAGAAACCTCTTTTGGTTGGTAGAAACAGTGGATTGGATGCAGTGTAACTCTAACACTGACAAGTCGAAGGTTGCTGCCGATATTGATTTTCCAACATGGAGGGCAGATAAACTGTGATAGAGGTGAGAACAGGATTTTACCTCAGAACCTAAAAAATGAAACCAGTCTCAGTTGTGTTATGAAGTGTTTCAGTTTGGTAGATTATGATGTGTGTGTGTGTGTGTGTGTGTGTGTGTGTGTGTGTGTGTGTGTTGGAAAAGATGGAGGGAAGGGTCTGACTCATTTTTAGGGTTAGGGTTAGGATTTTTTGGGGGTCTCGTGAAGTCCTGCCCACCTCGACCAACATCTCCGGCAGTTAATACAGGACCACACGTGAGGCACAGGCTGGCGTTTGTCAGCTGACTATCAAGGCCAGTGGGGAAACCAGTTGCCCATTCAAGCAGATAAATATTGAACAAAGGAAGATAGAGAGGACTTCTAAATCCCAGCAGAAAGGATAATGTAATCTGATGGTCAGAGACATAAGACTCTAAGGTAGGGCTGTGCGATATGATGATATATATCGTGTGTTATATTATGCTCATCGTTCATTTCATGTCGCAAATCACACTCTTTGTGGCAATATTTTTCATCATTTGGCATCTGTCCATCTTTTGTGATGATTACATTAAAAAAATGACTCTTTTTGGCTTTTTACTTGTGAAGCTTTTATTGCACTTACAGTCAACTCAAGTACTTCACCTGGCTCACTGTCTCTCCTCTGGTCTGCTCCGGGTGCAGCGCACACGGAGGGCTCAGCCCTGCCCACAGTGAAACACTGAGAGCAGAGGAGAGTAGTGTGATCATAAATGACAGCCTACCCCTAACCCCTAACCCTAACCTTCCTCCTGAAGTTTCTCAGCATCTTCTTTCCATGACGACATTATTTCTAACCCATCTTCAGTAAACCCTGTCAACCCTGACCCTAACCATCTCGCTTTTGATGCCTAACCCTAACTATACTTTCTCTTGAACACATCCTTGTTCAACATGTAACCATGTCAGGTCCTTATCTCCTTCCCCAGTGGCTGATCCTAACCCTAACCACGTTGTGTTTAACGCCTAAACCTAACCTTACCGGAGTCTAAGGTAGGACAATGAAGAGGATGATGGCAGCAGAGCCCTAATAGACCATGACAGGCCCTAGAGATTATATTACTCCACTATTAGACAAAAACACACTAGCATACTCACAGGAGCACACACTCACAGACAGACAGTCGAGTTCTCTCGGGTTTACAAGGGAGCACACAATGCATTACACACACACGAGTATATGACAGAGCTGCTGTCAGTCACAGAACAGGCACAGACCTGTCTGAATCTAACCACATCTAAATTCAAATAAACACATCAGAAAGGACTGATGGAGTTTGTCTCTTTCTGTTCCCCTCTCTGTCTCTAATACACTGCACCACATAAAGCCATACCACTAAGTGATCATGACTTCCAGGTTAGAAGCTGAGTCCACTACAACAGCTTTATCACAGGGAGTTCAAATCTAATCTTATACTTGCTTGTTAGGCTGGGTACTGTTTGAATTCTCTGACACTAGGGCCAATGCAATACCTTTCCATCAGTACAAATACCAAATACTTTTTTTGATACCTTATTTTAAGAAATATAAACATTTTTTTTCATTCAAGAAAAAAATCCAAAAGGTTGTCCAAACATAAGCAGCTGTACAAGGACTTTGCCAATAGTGTAAGTTTGGCAAATTTTTAATGTAAATATGCAAAAAAAAATCATTTTATCTGACCAGACATTCAATGCCAACATTGGGTTACTTGACAGTTTTTGTGCAGACATATTTAGTCAGTATCAAAAAAGTAGCTGTAATCATACTCATAATCATACTAAACATACTTAATATTCAGACTTGCAATGCTCCAAACCAATCCCCAGGTTTGGGATCAGGCCTGGTCCAGGCATTTCTGATGGATCTGTGTTGTCTGTATAAAACCTGATCCGTTTCCAGTTCTGTTTTTGTTTGCTTCAGGTACACCAGCTGACAAAAACATTTTCCATGTTTACAACCACGTGTAACACTATTCCTTCAAGGACTGTCTTAAAATGTGCGTCATTATCTCCATATTTAAAAGATCATTGCTTCTTCCTTCTCTCTATGATGACCACCTTTTCACCCCACCTTTGAGTGTTGGTGTATGGATCAAATATAAACACTTTTGCCTTCAGACATGTTTCAGACAACATGTAAAATAGTTCTTAGCATAACCCAACCTTAGGCTTTAAGAGGGACAACCATGCTGAGGCACCACACAATCTGTCATTGACATACAGTAAGTTAACACTGGACTCAATCATGTTAATGTTATAGTATTTATTTTAAAAAAATAGTATGAATAAAAAAGAAGGAGACACCTTGTGTCCAGCGATTAAACTGAACTGAAATATATTTGCATATTAATAGATTCAGGAATTTTTAAAGAGGGAGAAGGATTTTAAATTGGTAATTATACTTTTTTGCGGAAAAATCATATCAGACTCACATTATTGTTCTGTGCAGAGTATTTTCATATGTTTTAATACATGTCTGGAGGAGATCTTTAACATCACAGTTGTAATTTGGACGCAGGGACAAACACAAAACTCGCTGTCTTTCTAGTTGTACTACATAAATGGATCAACAGTCTCCCAGAGTAAGATAAGCTAGTCTCCATTGATTTCTCTGCATGCTTTTACTCTCTTAATACATGTATCATTACACTGTTCCAGACTGCATGATCAGATTGACTCCTGTCTGCTCCTGTACCTGGTATCAACTTCACTGCACTGCACTGTAAGTGCATTTAATGATTAACACATTGCTACAGTGAAAGAGCATGTTTTTATCAGGAAATATGTTTTAGACCTTTTTAGTATGTGACTGGCCAGTTCTGTTGGAGGTGAAGGATAAAAAGCACAGAGGGAGACCACAGTACTCAAAGTTAGGCCTGTGATGGATGGTGTGCCTAATCCTTAAATATGTGCAAAACTGGGTTTCTCTTTGAGATTTTCAGTCACCTGGACTCTTTGTTGCTGAAAGACAATTGGTGGAACACACGGTCACCTGCAGTGGTTAAAGAAATTCAGAAAAGGATGACTGCGTGGGGTCAGTTCTTGCCTCATGTACTGTACAAGTAGAGCTGCAACAATTAGTCGATTCATTGATTGAGATTTAACCATAAAATGAATCGCCAACTATTTTGATAATTGATTAATCATTTGCCCAAATTCTCTTGTTCCAGCTTCTCATATGTGTATCTTCTGGTTTCAGGACAAAACAAGACATTTGAGGACATCATCTTTGGCTTTGGGAAACAGTGATCAGCATATTTCACCATTTTCTGACATTTTATGGAAGGGCTAATCAATTAATCAAGAAAATAATTACAAATTAATCGACAATGAAAATAATTGTTAGTTGCAGCCCCAAATTCTATGATTTCATTCTAAATCAGTTTAAGCTGTGGAACAGTACATCTATTCTGAAAAAAGATAAAACATCAAATAGCAGATGAACAGCATTTTTCCCTTCATGCTAACACCAAGGTACCCACACAACCACAAGCTCCACTCATACATGCATACACCCGTGCATACACACACACACACACACATTCATTAGTCAGATGTGAGGTCAGGCATGCAGCCATCATTCATTTAACAGAAAATGGCTGAGAGACAGAGGGAGATGGGAGGGAAGCAGAGAAAGACAAATGGGAGGACAGGATTTAGTGGAACATGAACAACCACAACTAGAAGAGCACCAGTGGGAGTACACACATTTACACACATAGTGCACACATTCCAGTCATATCTGTGGAGCGGAGAGTGGCACTGCCTGGGTTTTGTCAGTTCAACATACAGACATTATAATGAGAACCAGACCCAGAATATCCACACACACATATACACACACACACACACACACACACACACACGCACACACACACACAAATACAGTGTATAGACACACACAAAGCAAGTTCTGGAGAAAGCCGGCCTCTTTCTGTCTACACTATGTGGTCAGTCTGTGGTCCATAACTGTCTCTAGCTGGGTTTTGAGTATTTTTATGTGAGTTATGATGAGTAGAATTAGAAAAGCAGAGAGAAAAAAAATCTAAATCTCAACCTCAGCAAAACCGTTTTTACAACAAATAAATTGAATTTATCATTCAGGAAATTCATGGCATTTGTCAAGCAGCCAATGACAAGTATGGTTTAGTCTCATGGGAAAAGGTTAGAGTAGCTTCGGACTGCCTGAGATGTCAATAAAATCTATGACCTGCAGAAAGACTAATTGTTTACCTGGTAGCTACCAGCAAGGTTATTTGTTTGTTTCTTTCTTTCTTTCTTTCTGTTGTTTTTACCTTTAGATGGAAGCATCAATTATGGCTTACATTAGAGCTGCATTAATTGATTTCGATCCCAACTGGAAGCAACAAAACAAGCTAGAACACACGAGAAAGCTAATACATAAGGAAACAGTTGCCCATTTACACATTTGGCAGGCACAGAGCAAGATTTAGCATTCACTTGGGACTTGTGTTTGTGTCCATCTGATGATTGTAAGTCCAATATTCACTCTCCTTTTAGCTCTGTTTTAGTCTCCACCAAATCCTATGAAAAATATCTGTCTCTTTAGCTGCTAAATGCTCCACTATGTTCAACAGCTAGTCTAGTGACTGTGTCTGTCTGCTGTTTGGTGCTGAGCAGGTAGTGTACAGTGGGTTTATTTGAGCTTTGCTGTCTAGACAACCAAAACAATGAGCTAAAAGAGGCTAAAAAGCTCATTATAGCTGAGGGGAACCAAATTCTCAGTAGATTTGTCACGACAAGGGTGGGATCAAGGTATTACGGTATACCAGGGTATTTAGAAATCTGGAAGGTATGATTTTCAATACCATAAAAAATTCTTTCTTTTAAACTGATACAGAGATGCTGTATTGAGGCGATGTATTGTAGTGCACAGCAGAGGTCAGTCTCTACTGGTGGAGCAGGCAGCTGAGCTGAGAAAGATGGCGACTGTGAGTGGTATGGAGTCATGAAAATATTGCCACATATAACTTTATCTTGAGATGACTTCTTCCAACTGCAAAAGCAGTTTATTAGCCACATGATTTTATTCAACTGCCAGTCTGCCATCACCATCCGCACATCATCTCAGCCCACTGATGTGTCGGTATCCGCGGTGGCAACAAGTGTCATCAGGTCTTCCAGCAAGAATCTATGGAAGAAGGGCGCTTATTTCCTATCTATTTATTATTCTATGGGCCATAAGTATTTAAACCCAGCAAGACTTGTCTAAGTAGGCTAACTGCATATTAGACACACAGCATTGTAGGCTAGACAATGTCATACATGCTACAATGCTTCTATCACCAGCAGCTCAGTTTTTACGTTTTTTTTTTTTTTTTTTTTTTTTACACAAATACTATCATATACCATACACCCAGGTGAAATGTCACGAAGGTATGAAGTTATGAATAAACAGATACCACCCAAGCCTAATGTTATGGACTAGTCAGGTCTAGGAGTTAAGGGCTAAGTATCAATACTTTTACTAACTAGTGTGTAGAAAAGGGGAAAATGAGGGAGGAAACAGAAGCAGATGGACTGATAGAATAGAGAAATAGCCGGGAGGTGGGTTAGCTTACTGAGTTCGCAGGCCCGTTAGCAGGTTAGCAATTAGTAGGTCCCTCAGACTAGGCCTCGCCAATGCTGGTCTTTGCTCTTGTGAGTGGCAAGCTCAAGCTCAAGTTTAAACATTTTCAACTCATGTGGACTTGTCATAACTTCAATTTGTGCAGTCCAGGATGAATTAAAGTCCAACTGTATCTTTGCATTCACTTGTGCCACCTCTAAAATTTGCATCTTATTCATTTTGAGCACATCATTATAGCACAAAGTGAGATTTCACAGATTTCTGTAAAGGCAGATGGTAGGACTAAAACTAGGCAGATGGCAAAATTACTTCCAACAAGTTTGTCCTCTTCAAGTGGGTAGAAGTAACATGGTTCAAGTTCATTTGGACTATGGTCTCATTTGTTTATGGTAACTTCATCTGTGTTTCGCAATTAATTTGACAGTGGTAAACTGAACAACAAGTTTAAAATTGGCCCAAATGGTTTCATGGCAACATGGCTTAGCTCCCTTTGCTCCACCACACAGACACACTCCAGTTTTACCACATACATACACGTTCTGCTTCATTGACCTAGAGTGACCTCCCATTCACTCCTCACACTGTAGTTTCTAACAGCCTAACTCAGCCAGGGAGAGGTTTCACTCATTCAGAGCTGGACTGTAATTTCATCATTCTTTGGCAGAAGCCATTTATTGTGTCACCATAAATCCTCACATTTTAGCTGTGATTTCAGTCCCTCACCCCTGTCACATGCACATGAATTAAGAAACAGTGTAGTGATAAAACAAGATAAACTATGGCTGTGTTCCATCCAGATTAAATGTCACTAATTCCTGGCTGCTAGGCTGTAATTACAACCTCTGCATTCCAGTGGTCCAACTCGGACACCACACGGAAGAAACACTCACTGAGGAGAATACTGTAGGCCCAAAGGAAAATACTCTTCCTCTTTTACAAGCTTCTATTATGTCAGCGATGTTTGATAACATTTAGGTTTTTGGCAGCATTTTCAATAAAACTAGCTTCTTGCACTTAGACACAGTCACCTAAAAATTATGTTCACATACAATCAGTATGCATTAGAAATTATGCTTTCTATATGTTTTTAATTACAGTGTGCATTACACATTATATGAACATATCACAAGGTTTATCTGGAAGCTGATGGATTTCAGTGGTGAGCTGATTTGTACAGATAATGTTGTGTTAAACTGTGATGAGGTTCATGATCTCCCCACCTTTTCAGTCTAGTTTGCACCAGCTTTGCTCATACCGCTACTGCTATACTACATCACTGGGAAACTAGAGACCAATATGGCACATTTTTAAATGACAGTGCAGAACAGTGGGTCTGAGAAAGAGAAACTGACAGCTGACTGACAGCATAGCAGTTTCTCCAATCTGCTGTGAGAGCAGCCAGTGACAGGAAAGGCAAAAAAGCCAACAAGACTGAGACTGAGACAAGCTCAAGATAACGGAAAAGACATGTTGAGACTGAACTTGAGACTGTTCAGTGTCAACGTGAAATGTTTATACAGAATATATATGCTAAGTTTCCTATAATATCTGTTCCTGGCAAATAAAGTATGATTATGTTTAACCAACTCAAAGTAGTTAGTTAATATCATGGTATTGTTTAAATATTTAAAGAAGTCAACGCGGACATTAAATACAGGAAAGGACCTTTAGATATTTAACCATAACCACCATCTTTCCCCTACTTTAACCAAAGCAGCAACTACCGTGGCTTGAGGCTGAAGTGACTTAAAGTACTACTGACGCCTGCCAGATGCTCCAACTGACTCCCATTCAGAAAGCCTCAACTTCTCTCTGGAAAAACTAAATCAATCATTGTTTTCAACAAGTCACTATGGTCTCAATCTCTAAATTCAGATCTTCTAATAAATGTGCTGGTGGTCATTTAGGAAATTATTGCTCCATTAATAAGATTTGAAGACTTATAGTAGCTTTGATGTCTGCTGTGTGGGTGTTGATTGACAGCTGTGATTGACAGTTGGCCCAAGTGTTCACCACTCAGTGTTCCCAGTAAGCTAGCGTTAGCTTGGGTCCGAGGTAGTGGGGCGTGTTTCCAGAGCATGAAAGGCACACTCCTTATTTGAAAGTTCCTGGCTCCAAACAGAAAAGATGGCGCTGACCATAAGCAGCAACTCTGGGCTTCAAACCAGCTCCAGTGAAATCATCAGGTGACGTCACACTTCTCTACGTCCATCTCATATACAGGGTATGCTTTGAACATGCTTTGAAGTGTTTTAGTCCTTTGTACGCCCCACCCTCCACCTGACCTTCTCTCTATTACCTCTGTGCAATATAAGGATGTAAACAACTTTATAAATCAGTTTCTGAAATCTGTGAAGAGCATATTACTTATAATGATGGGACCATGACCTCATGTTGCCACACCCTGATTGCCACCTTAAAAAATCTCAACTAACCACAGTCACCCTCCTGGCACCTAGAAACAGGGGACATCACACGGACTGCGGGTGTGTAGTTGTTCCAGCTGTTTCTGGTTCACTCACTGTAGGTGTTTTTTATTGATGATGATAACGACGATATGATGAAAGAGGATAGTTTTGGTTTTAGCCAGTGAGGACATGAATGAACCCCTGATTGACTATGACAGGAGGGGCCCTCCTCGCTGACCACTAGCAGTGAAATAAAAGGCCACTGCTCCTGGTTGGTGGTGACAGAAGCCTCCCACCCCTCTGTCAGCAGTCCTCTTTACTACGTTTATTAATATATCTCTCTCTCACTGATCCAGCAGCATTTCCAATGAGTGCACCGGTAGAATAAGCTTAACTTTCTAGATCACTGGATAGAAAAATGTGCAAAATTGTATTCAAAGGTCAGTTAGTATTTCATTTTAAAGACAATTATTTAAATGAAAGAAATTATAATGTGCAGATTCCTCTTATTTTTACTCAGGTGAGCTTGATTGGTAACTAGAGGAAAACAGATATACTGTATACCTTCTTTACTCCTGATTGATATAAGCTACCATCAACTCAACACTTCCTGATGTTCACATTAAAAGCCTTCCTATCAAAGGAAGGCTAGAAGACTTTCCAATTCTGGAGGAGGTGTTGAGTTTCATTCATGGTAGCTTAACATCATTTGCGGAAAAAGTCAATAGTGGGACGCCTGACATGCTGCACTGATGGTATTAGTGTTATGAAAATGGACATTATACTGAATTTATCAAGACAACAGTTGAGTTTGCATTAACAAGGGAACAGGGGAAATTAGAAATAAAGCCTGACACTGATATAAGCCTCTACCTCTGCCACTGAGGTAACTAAAGGCCCTGCACACTATTTGCGAATTTACAGTAACACGTGTACAAGGCTTTGCTGTTCTTAAAGCCTTATTCTGAGTGGGGCCAAAACCAAACTTTGTTCTGACAGTGGTGCTAGAGGAAAGGTCATGAGGTTATTCAAATAAAAAAGGGTTTACTGCCTTGGGAGCATTAATATGCTCAGCAAATTTAATGTCACTCTACCTTATTATTATTATTATCCTGTTATTCCAGTTTGGAAGTGTTTACACATTATTCCAACTCATATAAATAGCCTACATTGACTCATTTTACTAATTAACTAATCGAATAGCTGATCAAGAGAAAATTAATCACCAACTATTTTGATAATCGGTTTGAGTCATTTTTTAAGTAAAAATGCCAAAATTCTGTGGTTCCAGCTTCTTAGTGATTGACATTTTTCTCCATTTTCTGACATTTTGTAGACCAAATGACTAATCGATTAATCAAGAAAATAATCAATAGATTAATGAAAATAACCATTAGTTGCAGCCCTAGTTAGATATACAGTAGCATTTTGTTAACATGTGAAACCAGACACAAATAAAAAGTATATAGTTCATTTTTACTCAGCTGAATCGATTGAATAATACATAATTTTATTATGATGTAACTCTCAGTGATGGAGGCTTTACAGCCATTTGGTCCCCATTTTGTTGACACTTTTGTTGTTCTTTTCACAGTGTGGGTGATATTGTAGCTGTCCGACATTCCCAATATCACCATTACAAGTATGAGGCTAACTCAAACTGCTTTTCCCACTCAGCTGCTCGCAATTACAGTATGATACCAGCACAGCTTTAGTCTGTTCAGTAAATTTCACCACAATCCAGCAGTTAAGATTTTGACATTTTGTGTGTACTGTGGGTGAACATGTTGGCTTCATGATGGCACAAAGCAAAATGTCAGGGGATTGCCAATAACACTAAAGACATCCAGATCAATTTTAACGGCCATCTGGCTGGCAGCAGGGCCGGGCGACATGACAATATACACAGACAAACGATAAAGATTTGTCAAGGATTTATTCCATTTGTACTGAATAGCTATCCCTTTAATATCTCTTAGACCATTGCAGGCAATGTCACATATCAGTGAGCTGGCCTGTATGGCATTGGATTTACAGCATCAATGTGATACTTTGATTTATCACATATTTAACTCTTTCCCCGTCGGAGTAATTTTTAAAAGTTGCCAGCCATCACCAGCATTTTTTACATAATTCACTGATCTTTCAACACCCCCAGAATATTCAGTCATGAATATGTAAACAGGGAATATATCAAAAGAAAGAACAGAGCTTTTAGTTTTAGCCACAAAAAACAATTTTGTTCTAGATTCATTCATTCTTTTTTTTAAACACTTGAATGTTGGTCATTTTCATCAAAAAATCCACTTCTCAGACAAAAAGCTGGGAAAACTGCCTTTTTGTCAAAGACAGACATTTTCAAGCAGCATATCAACTTCACATTTTATTTTTGTTTTTTCTCACATCCATATAGCAACTTCAATTGTTTTTTGGGGGAGGGTTGTAAAAAACATGAACATGCAGCTTAATTGTTGGACAGGCCAACTGACATCCTGAAGAATGCAATGAATTATTTACTTGATGTGGTACAAACAAAATAATTTCTACAACAAGTTTTAAGTAACAGACACTAGATACTGAAGTGAAAACATTTACAAGCAGTGAGTATTGCTAAGATGTTAACAAGCCCCTAAGAGAAAAAACAATGGCAGGAGCAGGAATCAATTTTGAGGGAAAAAAAGAAAAAGAGTGGGACTGCTTCAAATGAGCGAGAGAAGGGGGAAAGAGAGAGAGAGAGATAGAGCTCTCATTCTGTATCATGGCTGCCCTTCCTGAATCCGGCTGTGAGGGAAGACAGTGATATATGAGGCTAGAATAAAGTAGGGTAATCCCCTGCATGACAAGAGAAGAGAAAGAAATGGGAGAAGAAAGGGAGAGAAACCAGAAAGAGAGGGGGATTTAGAGGGAGGATGTGGGGAGATGGATGTGCTCGGTGTGTGCTGGCTCATGGGATGGGGGTTTTTCCACGGCTGTGTATGGCAGCACTGACCAGCAGACGGCTGTATGAGGCCATATCACTGACTAACACTCACTGCCTTAATAGGAAGGATGGATGGGAAATGGGAAGGTCAGAGCAGACAGCCCTGCCGCACTCCACAGGAAGTACAGGATAGCAGCTGACCTCGGCTTGACTCATACACACACACACACACACACACAGATACTGTATACACACGCAAACACAGCAAAAGCAAGTATTAGAGCTCAAATGTTCACACACAAACACATACTGTATCTGGAGAAAAAAACATACACACACTGCAGTGATAAACACATGGAAACACACACACATACAGTATGCAAATACCGAAACACACACGCATACTCAAGATGACAAACAGGATGAGGACCCACAAACACACACACTTCCATTGTGGCTATGAAAGCAAACCAAAACCACCATCTATTTCTCAACAGACAGATAGTCATTATAAACACACACACATTTAAGGAGGGACTGTCCACTGACTAAAACACTGACAGCAGCTGAATCAACTTTCCATTCCCAGATTTATTTTTGTTTCTTTTGCACAGAAACAGAAACAGAAACCTAGCTAAGCCAAGTTCCCTGTAAGTGTTGAATGAAAAATTCAACTGCTTAGTTTTGTTCACTGCTAATGTTTTAATGCTAATTTTGTTGATAGTAGTGCCAGGACGACAGCTGAGTTTTGGAACTGATACCAAAATGATTATACTTTTTTACTTTACGTTCAGAAATAAAAACATCTTTTTCTACAAAACCATTTTTCATTTAGCAAAAGAAGCTAAAGTTCTAAAATTTTAAATGTTGTCTTAAAACTAAATAAATTACTAAAATCTAAAACTGGCAACATTTTGACATGAATCAGGAGGAATCTGTATTGAGGTTCAATACCCAGCTTGACACTGTATCTGTAATAATATAAAAAAAATAATAAGAAAATGCAATAAACCGAGCTGACCCAAAAGATCAGGATTGGACCAAATTTTTGTTGGATCGCTGTAGACTTTTATAAAATCAGAGAACTCCAGAGAAAGCCAGAAAACAGCTTTTCAAACAATGGACTTTATCATATAACCTTCAGTGTTACTTCCTGTTACTCCCACTGTCTTCTGATAGAGGCTGATCTCACCTCTAACCTCCTTTCCTTCACAACCCATCCCCCAGACACTCTGTCTGTCTGTTTATAATTATGTCTCTCCCCTCCATCCTCTCATTAATAATTCACTCTTCCTCTGCTCCAATTAAATAATTAACAGTGCCCAGAGCCATCAGATTGTAACCCAGCAAAGAGACCATGCACATGCCCCCAAATCTTCAAACAGCTCAATGAGTCCCTTACATCCTGCTACAAACAGAGTAAGGTCTTACTGTGTTTTTGAAATTATGGTGAGGCAGATAAAAATTCGATTTAGTTTGAAAACATACAAAAAAAAACAGAGTACGTTTTCTGAACTTGGTCTAATAATTTAACTTTTATTGTAAGTACTGGACACACTCCCTTCTGATTGGCAGGCAATGGTCCATTAAAATTAAATAGTGGGACACCTAAAGCAAAGTTTGGGTCAACAGTTTAAACACTGATCTAGTTCAATGTTCCCAATATAGTGCTACATATAGCCTTAAATGCTAATGCTAATATTCACAAATTCTTTCTTTTCTAAAAAAGATGGATTAATCATCTAATTTTATCAAACAGAATATACCTAATATTATCTACAGTACATCTGTAAGAGAATACACTTAAAATGAAAAAGGTGTTTGAATATTTGTTAGACCCCATTACAGTTTTTCATCAAACCTTTTTCGTGATGCTATTAGGATGCCTACTGGCATAGGCATATACTGTGTATCGTTGTTTTTTGCCATGCTAATATGAGAAGTAGAAGACTATCATGACTAATGCTAACAGGACAACTAAACGGCTAACAGGAATAATGGAACACTCAATTATGGCAAAAATCATAATCACAATTATTTTGGTCAATATTGAGATCACAATTATTTAACATGATTACTCATTGGCTTTAGAAACATCATGCATTTATTGAAATTTTAAAAAAAAACTTTGGATTTTCTTGAACTTTAAATATAATTCAACTGAAAAACAAATAAAAAAATAAATGTGGAAAAATGTGATAAAAAATATAATAAATAATACGATATATATATATATATATAAAATATAAAATAAAAAATAAAAATAAATCGATCAAAATAAATTAGATCAACTATGTTGTAGTGCACTGCCACAACCTACTGAAAACTCCTTCACGTTAAAAGTGAAGTTAGGCATTGTTGTCGGCTTCCCGACTTTATAAAGGGCGAGAGAAAAAGAGAGAGACAGCGTGAAGGAGCTGAGAGCACAAGCGAGTGAGAGAGAAAGCAGTGATGGTCAAGCGAGCTAGAGATTGAATGAAGAGAAGGAGCTGCAGTAGCAAGAACAAAGGCAGTGAATGAGAGAAATAAAACTTTCTGATTGTTTCTCAGCAAACAAAGAGAAATGTCCTCCCCTCGTCCTAAACTGGTCCTAAATCAATACTAGAGCACTTCCTTGTTTTCCTTGACAAAACGAGAGCAACATTGCGAAATGGATGCGGCACAATAATCGTTTTATCTCAATTAACTTGTTTTCATAGTCGTTGGAAGCCAAAATTGTGATTGAAAATAAAATTTGATTAATTGCCCAGCCCTACTATGAGGCTAACTTGATTAACTGTTAACACAAGAGCAAAAAGGCTAACATGACAAATGCTAAAGTGAAGGCTAGTGTGACTATTTGTAACATAAGAACTTAAAGACTAATGTTACTAAGGCTAACAAGACAACTAACAGGGCTAACATGGCTAATACTTTTGCGAGATCTAAAAGGCTAACTGAAAGGCTAACGTGACTTATGCTAACCTGAGAATTAGAAGAACTCTAATGCAGATTAGAAAGTTATCACGACAACACAGCATTGTTAACTTTTTATTAATATGAATATTTTACATGACTTTTAATTATTAAAGTACAACGTATATATTTAGCCACACTTAAAGTAAGTCGCCAAGATTCAACTAGTGTACTTCAACTCTCCATCATCCATCACCTTCCTATTGGTGAGCTAACAATAATTCCCTCTGTGTGCATGTTTAAGTATAAATCGTGAGCAATGTGAGACACAGTCAGATTGATGGATGGACAATGACAGACAACATAGTGTTTCTAGCAGTCTGACTGCATATGATGTAGCAATTAGTATTTGTTTAATTGTATAAACAACATTGCCTTGTAATTTCCTGCCTAGCCTCCTCATATACACACACACAAACACACACACACACACACACACACACACACACACACAGACAAACACTCTATCTTGTATCTCTAGCCGCTCTGTCAACTTCAGTCACTGTTGCCTTGTTACATTTCATAGACCCCATACAAGTCCACTGAAGCACACAAACGTGATCACACACTCACACACACCATCAGCTATGTATTGTAGGGTTTTTGCCTGGTCTTTGCTTTGTTTGTGTATACACATTCAGTGTGGTTAGAAAACTGGCTGGTCAGCCCTGTTTCATACATTCCTTAAGAATAAAATCACAAAAACACAACAAAAATAGATTAATTCCAGCAGAGAAAAGTCATGTTTTGACATTAATTTCTCCAGGGAAACTTGACAGCATAACCCTGCTTCATATTCATACAGGGTTACATACATGTTCACACTGGGAGCTGCCCTGTCCTCTTTTAAACTGAAGAGTTCCTCAGCTGTAGAGGTTGAGAGATATTTTTACAGTTGAGGGATAAAACTGGCAACCTTCCATTCAACATAACCCTCATCTGAGCAAACTAAAGCTAAACTATCTGTGTTTGGTGCTGCAGTGAGTCTACTGACACAATTAAAATCAAACACAATGACTACAATTCCCATTCACCTATATTAAAAGGCAGAATGCTCTCAACAGTGACATGCTAATTTACAGACATCAAGGGGTCTGAGCACTTCCTGTACGGAGAGAATAAGCAGAGACAGCCGCAGGCCAAGACATTAGTGTGGAGATACTGATTATCAACACACATCTCTCCTAATACAGACACATGTAGACACAAGGCTGAGAAAAACATGCCAGTGGGGAACAAGTTTTAGTCTGATTAAAGACGGGTTTCCATGGGATGTCATCAGTGAAATACGGGGGGTGGAAACCTCATAATGACAACATTGGAATAAAGATAGACATTTAGACTATAGAAGCTATAAAGAATAGACTACTATAAGAATAAATGCATTCAAAAAGTCTATGATATTGGTCCAAATATAAGACGGGTTTTTTTCCTGGAAATACGTCTGAAAAAGTGGGGTTGACTTATATTTGGGGTCTAGACAACTACATGTTCTTAACATCAAATATTCCTTTTGAATAGATAAAGTAGCAGTGCAAAACCAACTCCTACATGGAGTGTTGCATTATGGGTTGTTTGTAGCCTTAATCTTGCTAGGCTAGCGAGGGTCTTAAAGTCAGTTTATAGTCCAGTTTAACCTGCAGGAGTTTCTGAAGGCTTGTGTAACGTGTTTTTCTGCCATGGAGGAAATAAATTAATGACAAGTGAAAACGAGTCCAAAGCGTCTTCTGATGTCTCTACTGCAGAAAAGGAATATGTCAAGCTGCCAAATATCACTGTCACAGATTTAAAAGGAGCTCAAAACGACAAACAGGCAGTCTTATAAATGCTAACTGCTGGAGAAAATCATTTTTGACCACTTTCAAGAGCCTGGATATTTTACCAAAAACAGGTGTTGAAAAAGGGAGGGTCGTCTCATAATCAGGGTCGCCTTATATTCTGGCCAATAGAGTATTGGAACCTCACATTTAGAACGTCTGAGGTTTAAAATATTTTTTATAGCAGTTACCATATGGCTTCGCTAATTTGTGCATTAAGGAAAAAAATCAGTACCGTGGCATCTCTAGTGATCTGGTCACAGCCCTGGATTTTATGATAACGTTTTGGTTAGACAACTCACACTGTTGCTATGTGTTTAAGGCTATTTATTGAAGAGTGCCTTTTGTCAGACTGTGATCAATGCTTTGGTGATCAGTTTGACGTGTGTTTAGAGTTTTAGTGTGAGATTCATTGTCAGGTGCAAACTGATGACTTATTATTTTTTTGAGAAAAAAATCCAATAGGTGTGCAGAGTTTCTTTTCTTGATCCTGTGTGGCTGATCAATACTACTTATTTAGGGTGACCATGTTTTCAAACCCCAATTATTTCAGCACTTAGCACACCTACCGAGCATAACTTTCAACACCATGGACAGCGTCTCAGGAGACCAAAAATTATGTTTTGTCTCCCAAAATCCACCAAGGTATTTGTCAGTGTGCACAAGAGCAAGCTGTCAGCTAAATGGCCGACTGTGACACATTCTCTGCGTTTTTTTTTTAAACAAAACAAGGTACACACCTCTTTGTGGCCTATAAATAACTTTATAGGCTGTAACATAAAAACAACTTTAACTTACATCTTCACAACACTATGCCACGAGCTGGTCGTGAGTTTACAAAGATTAAAACGTCAAAACATTAAATCACAATTGCACCTCGTTAATAACAAAAACCGTGAAAGAGCCTTTAAAGAAAGTGACCTTTAAGAAGATTGCCAGGTAGTTTACGCTTTGCAGTCTTCTTAGTTAGTTTCTTTTCTGGAGCTCTTAGCTCTCAGGGAAACCACTGCTTATGTTTGGCCGTCTTAATATGATCTTTTATATTGGTATTTCCACTGTGTGCTACCAAAAATGTACTCTTGCAGTGTGTGCAGAGCGCAGCATTTTTGTTGCTGGGTACTTTACGAAGGAAGGAGTAAGCCACCAGGAGCTCTTTAGAAAAGACCGACTCTCTCTTCGGCATGACAGCTAACCGTTAGCATACTGACAGGTTCTGTCAGAAAGAGCTGCAAGCATCATAGGCTAGCAAAAGCCTTGACAACGACACATTGATTGACACACATACAGACAAATCAGTGTTAAATTCAGATATGTGGTGCACTGTTCATGTTTTTATATTCGGTGAGGTAATAATAAGTGGGTCAGAACATGATAAACGTCACCGTAAGTGCTGAAAACAAGTATAATATTTTAATTGTGGTGAAAACCTGGACAATTTGGTAGTGAATGTTGAAAACCGGGACATTTTAGTGTGTTACAGATATTTGTCGGGACTCCGGGCACCCAACTTGAAACCAGGACAATCCTGGACAAACCGGGACATCTGGTCACTATATATTTATTAAACCCTATATCGACATAGTTTTTTAGGATTAAAGCTTTGCCAGTATACACTGCAGTGAAGTGTCTAGTATATTTTGTGGAAACAGCACGATTTTCATACATGCTGATCTTACAAACATAATAACCAGAGCTTGTGCAGAAGTCAAACACTAGGAATTTCATGCTAACATTTTTTTTTTTTTTTTTTTTTTTTTTATGCTACGGGACTTGTGTAAGGGGGCTTCTGTGCTTTTAACCTATATCAGTTGATGGTTTGGGACACTCACAGTTCATTTCTCACTACATGTAGAGCTAACTTCCAAGGGGTTTGTTAAGAACAAACACAGATGTAAGATTCAAACCAGCATCTTCACTGGTGAGAAAGCCAACACCTTTCAGGCTCAGTAGAGCTGTCTCTCATCCTATCTACAAATATACAGTGCTTATTGATCAGGCTGCTGCTAATACCCCGAGGCCCAGTCAATGATACTGATCACTCCAACCCCTCTGACACACACAACAGACAGAAATATCACACTGATTGATTCTGGTTCATCGGGTAAACAACAACAGGCTGTGTAATGCATGTTAACATATTACTGCAGACTAGGATTTGACGTATATGGGTCTGTTTTAAAGTGAGACTACATAACATTTGAAAGGAGACATAACAGTCTTTCTCTAACAAATGAAAAGTTTAATTCATAAGTAATAAAATGCACTCTCACTCAGTTCAGTACACTCAAGGATTTGACTTAATTTATCTGGTATGACCAGTATGGTATGGTGGCTAATGTTAGCTAATGTTACCAAACTTTAGATAGCTGTATAACTGATATTACTGACTCAGTTCACTGACATTTATTACAACTTGAGTTTACAGATTTTGGACAACCAGACCATAACAAACAGTTAAGCCAGATTATCTGAACCGCTTTCTTCAGATGCTCGTTTTCTCTTCCACTTCCGCCTTCCGGCTCCGACACAGCTGCCGGAGCTGATCGCAGCCACTCTAGTCAATGCTTCTGATCCCACTGGCTGAGCTGGAGCATGTTTCAGAAGCATCCTAGAAGCAGTGGGATCCCAGTGTAACTACTGGTATTTGTTGCCCTGTCTGACGTACTTTTAGCTAAGTTGCCACATTCCAAAATCTCACCAATTACTCTGGGGGTAAAAAGTTATCTTAATTGGAAGCTGCAATGAGAAAAGTACAATAGCATCTATATAACCTTCTCAAACAACTCCTGCAGAATAATCCTCTTCTCCACTGTCCATTTGTATGGTCATTATATTGCTAACATGTCACCATAGGAAACCTTTTTAACTGACATGAATTCAAGGTTCTTCTTCTTCAATTCTTCAGGTTTGTTGTTATGGTAACATTAAGGAAGTTTTTAAAAACGCAGCAAACAGCCTTACCTTTATCTAAGATTTTTCCATCTGTTGTGTCAAATCTAAAATGCTTCCACACATTACTCTTCAGATGGTTTGGTGCCAAGATTATCTGTTCACGGCTCGCTAGTTTCCTCTGTTTTGCATTAACAAAGAGCACAACAATTGCTTAGTTTACTGATAGAGCAACAGGGCGTGGAATAGATCAGACTGACATGCAATTAATGGATGCCCCCCGCTGGAGTACAAGGCATGGCCTGTTGCACTTACATACACTGTGAATTTCTAATTCAGACAGTTCAAAACAGATTGAATATTTTATTTTTCTCACGCTCAAACATTAGTTAGAATTTTAAATAAAAACTAACAGCCATACTTGGTACAAGCTAAAAATAAGCAGATTAAGCATTCAGATCATCAATCAAAAGCTCAATAAGAAAAACAAGAAGTCCTCCACAATTTTACTTCTTCATACTCATGAAACTGTTTCCTACAGCCCAGTGTGGCTTCTCAGACTTCATGACAATGATTACACCAATATAACATTATCTTTTCTGGCATGTTGAAGTAATAGAGATTCCTCTAGAATGGTGCACTTGTCAAGGGATAAAAAACACATTTAGACCACCATCCAACATCTAAACCTTCCAGGAAAAAACAAGAAAACACTCATCCATGCTTTAACAAAGACACTTAGAAGAAGCTTGATACACCAGTCACAGTCATGTTTCATCACAGTATTTAAACTGTAGTAAAGACAACATGGACTGGACCACATTTATCTAAACAGAGGGACAGTATCGACTCAGTGTATCAATCTAATCCTACTCCACACTCAGTCTTTGCAAAGGTCAGTCCTCTTGAAGCTCCATTATGGTTCAAATATCAGCAGGACTCTTAAACAACCCCCACCCAACAGCAGGGGATTATTACTGGAGCTGTCCTCGCTTCAAGTCTGTGTGTGTGTGTGTGTGTGCGTGCGCATGTGTGTGTGTGTGTGTGTGTGCGCGCACTAACTGTTGAAGACGGCCTGTCCCTTTGCCAGCTCTTGGTCCATTTCGATGATGTATTCCTCCTGTGTGAAGCCCCTCATGCATGGCAATGACCCCTGCTCGCTCGACAAGCCCTCAGCCTCTCCACCCAGAACAACAACCTGAAGAAGGAAAAGACAGGAAGATAAAAGAGAATGAAAAACAAATTCAGATATCTGCATGCATCTTAGACAACAGCATCTTGATGCCCTCACAACCTTTTGAAACTTTTTTCTTCTTCAAACAGAAGGATGATTCAGAACCTCATTCAAAACTCCATTTGTAATCTGGAAAAATATACAGCCAATAATAAAACAAGTTTACAAATCATAAATTCTCCTTTTTATAAAAGCTGAGTTCTGATTGAAACAATATGAGCTGATTCAAGCTGATTTGGTTCTCTGCCATTGTTAAGGCTGAATGTAAACATGGCAAAAAAATAACGAGAGAAGCAATTAGCACAAACCAATGCTTTACATTTTTTAAATTGGGTTTGTTGTCCTATCTTGCAACAGTGAAGCAGAAGTCTCTGTCAAGGGGAAAATAAAATCCAGTTCAGCACCAGTCCAAACCAAGAGACCAGTATTAATCACCATGAAGAGCAGCAGACAACTGGGTCAATTAATTTTGATGATAATTAGCGTCTAGACTTTTCTCTCTCCTGTTGTTTGAACACGGACCACCACTCCCCTCCCCTCCACCTCCTGTCCCACATACACACACACACATACATCCCTGCTCCTCTGCTCCACAGTGCAGCAGAAAAGCATCTGGTGTAGTTTGTAAGTGTGTGTTAGCGTGTGTTAGTGTGTGTTAGTGTGTGCTAGTGTGTGGCAGTGTTCTTCTGTGATTAAAGCAATGAAGCCAAGAGGGGTGCCGTGATTTGCTTCCACTTAACCCAAAAACTTTAAACCCTCACGTCCTCACTGCCCATCCTGAAATGTTTGGAAAAGGTGGGGGAGGGGGGATTTAGCATGGCTGGCTTTTATCTCTTCCCCTATTAGCAGAAGGAAGGAGGAAGTAAACACACATAGCAAGACTCAGGTATGATGCTGTGCTTCTGCATAACACTGCACAGGCTTCAGTGCTGACATTTAGAGGGCGGGCAAAAGTGAAGTGGGGAAGAAAACGGGAAGAGGGCCCAGAGGTCATGTGAGGGCTGTTTCTACTCCAGCACAAAAATGTATCCATTCAGAGTAGTTAGTTACTTTTAGGTTTTGGACTGCTGGCCAAACAAAACAAGATATTTGAAAATGTCACTTTGTTCTTCGGGAAATAGTAATGGACATTTTTCACTATTTTCTGACTCTAATAGGCAGATTAATAAGTTATAAAAAAATATTTAGGTTCAGTCCTAGTTTATTAAAAATGAAACGGTAACTATTGCAATACAAAATGAAACTATTGCATACATACACTTATTGCTGTAATTTTATGCTTCAGGTCCTGATGTCTCAACAAGTATTACAGAATCTGTCATAATTACATCAACATTAGGATGACAACAAGGCTGTCCAACATCACCTGTCCTCTTTGTCAACATACAGATAAGAATGCTTTAACTAGGATAACTTGTGAAGACACTAATAATCTTTTTAGCTACAAATTATGATTTAGTCTGACAAATAAAGTGTTTGATGCTACCTTCTTGTTCTCTATTCTGTATGGATGTAAAGCCTGGCTTCTGCTGAGACCCTATAAAGCTCTGCTTGGAGTGAAAACCTCCACACCCCACCTGACCTCTTTATTAGAGGCAGGGCTCCCATCAGTACATGCTTTAAGTAAGAGAAGTAAGAGAAAAATCAAAGGTGGGATTGAGCTTTAGCTTCATATGCATGGTGTTCTGTTGGGTTATGTCCTCAAGAATCATGTCATGAAGTTATACCTGCTTTGTGGAGGAGACAGATTGTAACAGTACTAAAAGAGAATAGATGATCAAAAGGGAACAAACAAAGAAAGCTATCAAGACATATTGTGAACTAGACCCTGAATCAACTGTCAGTCCCATACACAACCCTATACTGAAGACAATTAGAGAATTTCATTTATAAGGTTCCACACAGGTCGCCCACTGACAAAAGAAGATGAGTTGAACAATAGCTGTTCTGCTGTGGCACTGGCACAAAGAATGACTGACATGTACTATTATTAGGGCTGTGACTAACGATTATTCTCATTATTTTTGAAGCACTGATTGATCATTTAGTCCAACAAGTGTCAGAAAATATTGAAAAGTTCCCATCACAAGCTCACAGAGCCAAATGTGACATTTTTAGGTTGCTTGTTTTATTCCAACAAAAAGACTCAAATGATTAATCATAATTGTGAGATTAATTGACTGTTGATTGGCTAATTGAGGGGCGGCCAACCATGTGCCATGGAGAGCCAAACAGTTTTGCAGATTTTCATTTCAACCAAAGACTCCACCCACTGATGAGCACAGCTTCCAGAGGGGAGGAACTCCTCAGAGGAATCACCCACTGAGGTGATCAGTTTAAATGAGGAAGCAGACTCTCTGCTGGCTCTCCATGGTTTATGGTTGGCCTCCCCTGGAATAATCCATTAACTGACTCACATGTATTATGACCTGGAACCCACATTGTTTTGGCAAATTTGTGCAAAACACAAATGATCTTGATTCACTATTTACAGGCACAGACAAGAGAGTCTTATTTATGTTACCTAGCATTTTGGAAACATGAATCTCCTGCTCAATACAATTGCAGAAAATAGTGCATTATAATTACCCAGACCCAAGAAGACATCTTGAAATTGCTTGTTTTGTCTGACCAACAGTCCAAAACTCAAAGATATTCAATTAACTGTGATAGAAGATACACTCATACAGATAAGCTATATTTCAACATTTCTGCTCTAAAAAATATTTGAACAATTAATCCGTCATCAAAATTATTGCCTTATTATTTTCTGTCAAATGACTAGAGGATTAATCGACTTGTTTCATCTGTATAATCAGCTAATTATTTCAGTCCCACAGTAAACTATAAGCACCTAAGTGTCAGGTTTGTTCCATGCTGCTTCTTTTGTTGTTTGGACCAGTTAATCATATTGCTTAAAAGTATATTATTTAAAATGTAATCATACACTGCAACTATACTTATGCCACATTAGTAACTGTATTCAGTAGAGATACCTGTCTTACATAACATTATTAATCTGACACAGTGGGCAATGGAATTAAAAGGCGTACATAAGAATATTATCCATGATGCAGACAGAAAGCTAAACACACCTGGACTTATATTCCATCCGGTCCAGCTCATTTCCCAGACCTCATCTGTTTGTTGATTACATGTGTTATCTCTTGTAGCAGGACTGGGTCACCAAAACAAAAGGTCCATTTATACAACACTCCTCTATACTCAGTGAGTTCTCACTGTAATCAGCTGGTGGATTGAATAACTGTCCAGCATGCACATAGAATTCTGTCTCAGATGGCCTTTCATGATCTGAAGTATGGTCAAATTCTCCTTTCCTATCAATGCTCGGCTATAAGGTTTTTGCATCCATGCAGTCAATTATACATTATACACTGGCACTGAGGAGGAAGTCTTTCTGAGTGTAGGAGAGGAGAATGGAGGAGCTGATTGGCTGTGAATTGTCCAATTTTACATGTTAGTAAATTCTTTTTCTATAACTTTAACATTTTATGAATGGCACACCAAGCTTAGAGCAAATGAAATCTGCATCAATATACAGTCATTCTTAAGCATTCATAAATCCTGATTCATAAATCCTCACACATGAAAACTACAGTGAAGATGATTTGCCTAAAGCAGAGTACCAGTGTTTACCCATCATACAGCACAGGTTTATTTGCCTTTCATTCAGCCATTGGTGTCAATTCATATTGGTGAAGAAATTTTACTACAATCTGTCATGATGTAGAGCGTACTGCTGAGATGACTGGAAATGTATGAAAACACATCTGAAATAAATGATCAGCAGCTATATAAGCTGCATGTTGTTTAGTAAATGAAATAGACCATAAATAATGTTGGTATGATGCTTTAAAAGTTATATTCTTACTTCTGGGAATGTGCTAAACAGATGTGGTACAAACATCATCACCGTCTGGACTGTCAGCCCTTTCTGCTCTTTTGTCTTACATACAGACGCTAAACTCTGTTTTAAAATGGGGCAAGTCTTCTTGCTTAACGCCACACCAACGCCAGGTAATGTGAATTTAGACGTTATGGAAATAGTCTTCTTTAACTCAAACATATCAGCCTAATGTACACTTTCACCAAGTGGCAGCAGGGAAAATATTTAAACGTTAGCTCAGAACAGCAACATGATAGAGACTACATTTAATGTGGATGTGTTTAAGGGCACAGGATGAGGAGGCTTGAGAATCAGTATTAAAATAGATGCAGTGCTGAATAGACTGCTTAACTGAGGACGAGACACGACTCATAAAACGTCTTAAACCTTGTCCCACCACGTCTGCCCGGTTATAAGAGGACACATAAAACTGCCATCTTTTTAAATGGAGATCAGTTTATGCTCGCCGCAAGATTAAAAAAAAACGCTGTATCGGGGGCTCGATTCACTCAGGCTAAACTGGATTACAGCCCAACAAAAGTCAACCATCTGATTTCAGCTGAAAGCAACATGAATTGTGTCATAAATGAGATGCTGGAACAGGCGACAGCAGCCAGGATGGATGGATGTGTGTTCAACAACACACACACCTCGTTTATGCTATTTCTCTGCTCGGGCTCTTTTACGGCCGCGTTTCATCTGAAACTCTCAGAAACATAAGGTTACATATGCATTTGTCTTGTTAGTTTGATAAATTACTCGGAGCAGGTCTGGGATCAGCAGCATTTTACTGCCACTATGTGAATAAAGGCTGCTATTGTCCCGTTTAGTCGACAAAATGCAAAGATTTGAAAAATAAACTAATTTGAAGCGAGCAAAACCAGCACAGATGCAGAGTCAATAATAATTGCATTGTCCTCCTCCCTTCCCCTGCAGCGCTCCTCTCTGTCTCCTCTAACGGGCATCAGTCTCTGTTTGTTCTGCTGTAGCCTACCGCAGCATCCGCCAATCGGAGCTGACTCTGTGCAAAATTGGAAATATTTTACCTGCAGAGCCGCCATCAGCATCCAAATCCCAAAAAGATGCATTTTGTAGAGTTATAAATTCCTCCTTTCCAGAACCGGCAGAGTCCTTCGCGCAGCACTGGACGTCAGATATTTAATTCCCGGTAAACCCCGGCGGCATGAGGCAGCCTTCCTCTTTCCACCAGCCCTCCTCTGTGTCTGTTTGCTCTGCCCGGCTCAGCGGTACTCCAGCCTGCCTGCGACTGACTTAACGCCGGCCCCTCCGCGCCTCAGTGCCGCCCTCTAACGGACACCAGGAAGACTGAACCGGGCTGCAGAGACGGAGAGTCCACACAGATTATGGGTGGTTGTTTGGGTAGTTCATTGAGTCTCCTGTGGCTCTGGAATCTGAGATAATTACAGTCATTTTTAAACAAAAATCCTACGTTATAAACTGGAGGTATGGAGTTGAAAAGTCATGGGTGCTTATAAGAAAAGGAGGGATGAACATTAAGTTGTTATCAGTTTTGGGAGTTGTAGGATCCAGCTAAGACCCCATTTCTCTGTCTGTCACATGATCCTCGCCTTGTACATTGTAGTGGTCCCTTGAGAATGTACTGCATCGCTTCTCGTTAACGTCTGCCAGCTCCGCCTACACAATTTGCATATTGAGAAATGATCACGATGTGGGTAGAATCCAGATAACAAGAATCCTCATTAATACCAGGTGAAAACACAAACCAGGGGTATTAAGAGGATATTTCGGGATATTTCTGCAGGATATGCTGCACTCATTTTGACCCATTTAATGAAGGAACAATTCGCAAAAATGTAAATAATTTTGAGAATGTAACTTCTTGTGAAATAAATGATTACGCTTGTATTTCTAGATCCCATGGAAACACTTTTAAAACAGTTACACCACCAGCATTGCTGTTGTGACTGACTCTTGATTTCAGCAGTTTTAAACAGTTGAATATGGCTGTTACTCACTGTTAGATTTGGTTTTGATTTAGGGTGCTACAATTACGTAATTTTAGCACCTTCCCCTTTTGGTTATTGTATGACCACATTTACAATATCAATGATTTAATATCAATGATTTAAAAAATGTCTTGAGTTTTCTTGTATTATTATTATTGACAGAGCAGAACTAAGGTTGGTGATTGGGAATGGTTTTGAAAGGCACCAACAAATGATATCATCCTTCTGATATCAGAAAATCAGAGAATGCTTCTGCGTCGCAGTAACAAATTATGCACTCTGTTGTTTCATTTGTGGGACTTGTTTAGACTGTGCAACTCTCATTTCCTTTCTACATACGGAAAATTCAAATGTGATCGTGTGTATCTTTGGTACAGCACATAGCACACTTGTCACAATGGTTAATTAAACTTAACATGATCAAAGAGCAGAATGACTGTCTAACATCACATTCAGTCAATACTCTCCTTCCTCCTGCTAAACAAATAGGATTTCCCCCTCACCACCTTCAGTGTTACATGAGAGCAGGCTACCTATCCACTCCTAAAACCAGAACTCACGGGGTCCCCCAGGGGAGTGTCCTGGGGCCATTATTCTTCTTCCATTGTATTTATTAATGATTTAAAATGTGATTACTTTTTTTTATGTGAACAATGCTTTGCTCTGCTCTGATAATGTCACATAAAGATACAAGTAGAACATATTTTTGATTACTACTAGCAACAGAATACTGCAATATAGCTCCTCCTATAGGAAAATGGAGGCCATTTAAAAAAATTATCAAGCTACAAAAAATACCTAGAATTTTTAATTAAGGTGGGTCAGACAATAAGTACATAAAAAATGTTAATTATATGGACGTTCCTTTACAGTCATCTCTAAGGGGAGGCCATAAAGCACTTTCTGACTATTTGCCACCACTGTCTGGTACAGCATTTTCCCACAACTCATAAAAAAAGCTCCAGACTGCTCGTATTAGGGCTATATCCAAATAATTCTGGTGCACATCTGGAAATGGCACACTTTCACAATCTCAATTTTATAAAATTGGTACTAGTTGAACGTTTGAAGTTGAAAGTTTAAGTTTTTCATTTCATTTGTAAAAAAAAAAAATACAGTTAAAATTACATTTCTCTAGAAGTATAGTATAAAACTGACAAAATGTCAGACAAAATATAAATGTGTAAAAACAAAATAATATAACATCTAAAGTGTTAGTACGGACAGAAGGAACAATGACCAATGATAATCTTTCAATGTATAAAGGCATGTCAGTATTGTATATGCTGCTTTAAGGAGTTGTACTCAAGAGACTCCGTTTGGTCAACATTAACATTATAATTCTAACCTAGAACAGGCCATTACTCATACCATTGTCAAAATTTTATTCAGTAGTCACATTCAAAAATGTTGCCAAGTGAGAGATGCAGTTTTAACAGACCTGGAACAGAAATAGACAGAGCTACTGTGTGGCTCTTAACCCTGAATTTACACATATTTGAAGAAGATGCAGCAGAATAAATCACTGCATGATCTAATCTGGTGTGGCCAATGAAGGAAGTCTGCTGAAAGTCTTGTTATGTGTGATAATGATACATTACTGTGCAAAGGGCAACATATTGATTTGTTCAGATCCTCAGATAACCCTGTTGGTTGCATTTGTTGAGCTTTCACTGTTAGCTTCACAATGATAATGTAATGACATTTATGACATCTTTGATACCCAAAAACAGATTTTTCCTGATAGTTGAACCCTACGGCTGAGTGGCCATCGGGTGCACTACAAATATTTGTGCAATGGCTCAAAGAAAAAAAACACAACAGAGAGAGAGAGGGCTGTGCTGTGGTGATCGGCCCAGTCGAGCAGGCTGAATGGCCCAAAGTGGTCCTGGGTGACGGTCATCTCCCTCTTGTCTGTTTCCCTCTCCCCAGCCAACTAAGTTTGGTTCAGTTGGGTTCCTTGGCCCCACCCGCCCCTTTATAGTTGTGTAGAAGTATCTTTTACTGACTCACTTCTGCACTGAGTAGTAGTAACTCTTCATCCAGCAGTGTGTCAGAGAGGAGGAGCAGAGTTGCAGGGTGGATTCAGGACCACAGCCCATTGAGTGCAGTGAAAACACCAGTCAGAGTTTTACATCTGAAGCTGGAGAACAGGGATAAACTCATCTGGGTTTGGTTGGCAGAATAACGTTATACAGCTCAGTTTACTGCTCTGTTCCATGTGCTAAACTCAAAGCTAACAGAACTACATTACAGAAGGATTCAATGAAGGAAGAAAACCACTGAAATTAAGTTTGTTCGCTGTGTTTACTGCTGCACCATTACACTGATACTTGTAGTTAGTATAGAGAGAGCGGAACGTGAAAAATACAAACACCTGTACGATGTATTAAAATGTTAATGGAACATCAGTAAATACCAGTTACCTTACTTACCAAATTGTTGACTCAGCTGGTCATTTTTTAAGCTGCACTAAGTGGTTGTGGTGGTGGTGTTGTAGTAGTTTCTGATATCTCATCCACCTCCCAACTTCACAAACTACAGTTATAAAATGACCATAGATCCTAATCTGACCCATTACACAATTATATAAATAGATCATTATAAGTATATTACATCGTACAGGGGCTTCTATTTCATATATTGTTCTACAAATGATTATACAGTGGAAAACGTTTATAGTGATCATGTCTGTCCGGGTCAAATTGATCACTAAGGCCATATTCAGACCACATCAGGCAGTGAGGTGTGCTGCAGGGTTGAGCGGAGGTGTGTGGGGGTGTGGGCGTGTTTATTTGTGCTCTAGAACGTAACTGCTGTGAAACAATCAGAAAATAACGTTTTTTGATCTGATCCACTGGCTTTCTCACTACCAGCACTCCCACTCTTCATTCACACTCTCTCTCTCTCTCTCTCGCTCACTGGTGCTCTCAGCTCTCGCTCTCTTTTTCTCTCTATCTTTTTCTGTCTTTTTTAAAATGAGTCAGGAAGCCGACAGCAAAGTCTAACTTTACTTCTAATGTTATCAAACAAAGAGAAATGTCCTCCCCTCCTCCTAGTAACATCTTTGTACTCCCTCATGGCAGGGTTTTACAGCTCTCATCAGTCTGATCTCTGGTTGTGATTGGTCACCACAGCCTTCAGCCGCAGTGACGTTGGGTTGCGTTTCTCCAAAAGTTGACTCTGACTCAACTTTCCAGCCGTTGGCCAGTGCGGCGCCAGTGAACGGGAGGACTGGTGTTTTCACTGCACCGCCTGATTTGGACGGCCTAAAAGTGGATGATAATTATAACCAAAATTTTTTTCTTTTACTTTATTTTACATGCAGATTACCATCTAATTGACATTTGCATATTTATTACATAAATATAAAGTAAAGAAATGGGCAGCTTTTCTATTTACTGAATTTTATTGACTGAAAATACAGTACAGCTGTTTCAAACACTTGTTTCGCTGCTGAATCTCATTGACTCGTTTTTGGCAGTTTGTCATAAGCTTCAAGGAGACTACGTTTTTCATTGAGAGAAAATGACTTTCTTTTTCCCATCATGATTTCAGTGCACAAGCCGCACCAGCCTCAGGTAACCAGTCGGAAGCAGACGGGGAGTATCATGGGAATAAAGTTAAAAAAAAAAATAGAATTACTGTAGTTTTAAAGGACCAGTGTGTAGGATTTAGTGGCATCTAGTGGTGAGGTTGCAGATTGCAAATAACTGAATACGCCTCTCCTCACCCTCCCTTTTCCAAGTGTGTAGGAGAACCTACGGTGGTTCGCGAAAAAAGCAAAAGGCCCTCTGTAGAGCCAGTGTTTGTTTTGTCCATTCTGGGCTACTGTAGAAACATGACGGTGCAACATGGTGGGCTCTGTGGAAGAGGACCTGCTCCCTATGTAGATATAAAGGGCTCATTCTAAGGTAACAAAAACACAACAATTCTTATTTTCAGGTGATTATACACTAAGTAAAAGATACTTATGAATATTATATTCCATTCCTGTCTGCTCCATTAGATGCCACTAAATTCTACACACTGGACCTTTAAATTTTTTTTCCCATATGTTGTCATGTATGAAAAGACTCAAAATGAACACTGTAAGCAGACTACTTGAATACTATAAGCAAATTAATTAAACAGCATTTGTATAGGAATGATTCTGTCCCAAGCTTTTTGATCGATATAAGCGGTTGATCACTTTAACCGTGATCACTATAAGTGGTTTTCCACTGTAGTTCATTTAAGAAATCAAATCTCTTTTCACTACTTAATTCTTATAAAGTGTGACATGTATGTGTGGTGTATCTGCAGGTGGGTTTTTGTGTGCTGGCAGAGTCAAAAGTCCCAGGCTGTTTTTTTATTCTTACTCTGCCCCTGGTTGAACCCCTAATTTTCAGAGCCCACTCCTTTTACAAAGAAGATGATTTTCCTGCTTTATCATTCAGTCCAGTCAATCCAGACTGTTAGAGATCAAAATTTAGTGGGGAGAGGATTTGGATGGACAGTTCACTGAGGAGGAGTGGGAGCACATTCTTTATCAAGTTCACTCATCCTTTATCTGTAATAACTATGGAACCATCCAATATAATGACACATGACATGACACAGCATTAGTCCAGCAGACTTGATAATTACCAGTTTCAGACAGAAATACTATTCACATAAACATCTAAGTTGTAATCAGGACTGGGATTTTTTTAAAGTTCCAATATATCCAACTGCATGCTTATGTAAAAATGGGTAAACAAATATGGACGTCTCATGCCAGCCACAGTCCATTGTTCAACTTAAAGCTGCAATAATTGGTTTTCCAGCCACTTGGAAGCAGTGTGTTAACGTGTTATCTGCTGAAGGAGGAAAGTTTCTCTGTGCTCACCTTAAATTTCAGTTTGAGGCGTGTTCTTATGAGCATGATTTGTGACATCACAACTAGTTTGGAGCCAGGTATAATGTGGAAACTTGAAGCCTTCAATGCACATACATACAGACTGAGAATGTATTTTACAGTGAAGTAGGAGACATCTTGTATACAGAAGTGAAACTTGAAATATATTTACATATTCATATATTCTGGATTTTTAATGAGGGAGAAAGAGTAGATGTCATTTTAAGGATTTGAAGTAGGTAATTGAACTTTTTGTGGAATAACCAGTGGTGGAAAGTAACTAAGTAAATGGTAAATGGACTGTACTTGTATAGTGCCTTTCTAGTCATCCGACTACTCAAAGCGCTTTTAACACTATGAGTCAATTCACCCATTCACACACATTCATACGCTGAATGGGTACAGGGGCTACCATACAAGGTCCCAACCAGTATATTGCCCAAGGGTCAAGTTGGGGTCAAGTTGGGAATCGAACCGCCAATCTTCCAATTAGTAGACGACCCGCTCTACCTCCTGAGCCACAGCCGCCCCCTACAGTACATTTAAGTGCATCAAGTACTGTCCTTAAGTACAATTTTGAGGTACTTGTACTTTATTTGAGCATTTCCATTTGATGCTACTTTATACTTCCACTCCATTTGACAGCTTTAGTTACTTTTCAGATGAAGATTTGACACAATGGATAATATAACAAGCTTTTAAAATACAACACATTGTTAAAGATGAAACCAGTGGTTTCCAACCTTTTTGGCTTTTGACATCTTACAAAAAGCAGTGTGTAGTCGGGGTCACATTTCAGATGTCTATGAGTTGTTAACAGCTCCACCAAATAGTAATTTTTCCCTCTAAACTTCTCACATGGTTTCATTTCAATAAATGTTCAAATGATCCAATATTTCAGCAAAAATCAAAGATTAGAGAAAAAGTCCAAAAACTGAAAACAGATTTGTGTATCAGAACTTTTTTCTTTCCTCTCCCATTAATCATCTCATGACCCCTCAGATTTATCTGTGACCCTTTGGAGGGGCCCGACCCCTAGGTTGGGAACCACTGGACTAAACTAGCTGTATATAAAGTAGTTGAAACTAGCTCCACCTCCAGCAGCTACAACAGTAACATGCTGCTTACACACTGATGCTTCAGTATTAATAATCTAATGATGTCATATATAATAATATATCAGTCAGAGGGACCAAACTACTTTTACTGCAATACTTTAACTACATCAAGCTCATAATACTTATGTACTTTTACTGTAGTAGGATTTTTCATGCAGGAGTTTTACTTGTAATGTATTTTTACATTGCTGTATTGGTACTTTTACTTGAGTAAAGGACCTGAATACTTCTTCCACCACTGGGAATAACCATATTGAATACAAACTATTATTCAAAGAATATTTTTTATATTTCTGAAAACAAGTCTGGAGGGAATCTTTAGCATTAATTTGGAGTTGTGTTTGTGTCCACCTGATGAATGTGAGTCTAATATTGACTCACTTGCTTGGTCTCCACCAACTCCTGAGAAAAACATCTGTCTCTTTAGCTGCTAAATACTACACTAAGTTCACCGGATAGTCTCTAGTTTGTATGTTGTCTGTTTGCAGTTTGGTGCTGAGCAGGTAGTGTACAGTGGTTTTATTAGAGCCGTTTTCTATTGCTGGTGAGACTGAACCCACAAACGTTGCAAAACTAAAACATGAGCTGAAAAATGATGAAACTGTAATAATTCGTTGTGGTTTCATTGCTACAAGTGAACTTGCACATTACATATAGTTATTTGATTCATCATTATTATGAAAATATTGATTAAGGCAGCTTTAATTAACCCCAAATTTAATAGATATAGTGCTACATGGTTTATACACAGTACTTATAATTGTCACACAACCAACTCAGCACTCATATAAACCAGAAATTTAGATCCCTCCTTTCTTAATGCATAAACTCTGGGTCTGCTCGTCATTATAAGTGTTTGGAGTGAGATATTTCAACAGTAAGAAGTTTTAAATGTGCTCCTATTCCTATTGCAGTGTTCTCACTTTGACAGAGCCAATCCTAAACAGTTCTGCCACTGTTGTGGCCTTTGTAACTTTGTTGGAGTAGAGTTTTACTGTACTATCGAGGTGGAAGGCTCCTGCCCCTACAACCTGACTCTCTGAGGATTAAAAATGGCCTTCATTACAGTAAGTCACCCTTGAATTCCATGTGCTCTTCAATACTTGACTGAAACTGGTAACCTTTTTTCACTTTAGTGAAGAGCTTTTCCTTTTTTACCACTCCTGAATAACATTGTGCTGAGACACAGGCTGTGCAGACTTAATATAAAGCACAGGGTCTATTGATGTAGAGCATTTCTGTTTTATTACTATCTCTCATTTTACTTAGCTGCCTTTCTGTAATTACACATTAATCTCAGTTTTACTCTGTTTATCAGTTTATTTATGTTTCAAGTATGTCTTTCCCCCTTCCTTCAGGTACATGCTATTGGTGTTTTTTATTTGTTGATTTGGCTAAGGAGCAGGGTGACCTAGGCCTAAACCAAGATAAGGGGCAGAAAGTGGATAGATGGATGTGGTAACAATCAGATCAGTGGTAAACCATTCCTGAAACCAGACCTGATCCTTGGTCTTTTCAAAAACATTTTTTAAATAGATTTTTGTCAAAAGAAAAGTCATGTGACCCAGGTGGACATGTGCTGGTGATGAGGAACTAGAGGAACAGGCACTATAGACATGAAATGAATGGAACTTGAACCAATGTGTATGTGGGATTTGACTGATATAGGGAGATGATGGGTTTTTATTAACAGGTTCAAAGCTCCACACTGTAAAAGCAAATAGTATACCTTACTAGAAATAACATGGCAAGTTTACTAGATTTTAACCAAAATGTTAAGTTTACTATCAGTGGTTAATTGTTGTGAAAATAAAGGTGGCACTAGTTCACAGAAATATTATTATTCAAATGAACTTACTCAGAGTCTAAGTTGTCACTTGAAATACTGAACAGGCGATAACATCCCCCCATGGAAGTAAATTGCTATTTAAGAAGACACAGAAGAAGAAGTAGCCTTGCCTTCAGGTGCATACTGTGTGTTTTCTATTCTCCCACACCGCCCACATTGCTGAAGAAGAGGCACGAGGAAGACAATATCAGTGTCAAGGTCTTTTTTTTTTTTGCAGAATGTTTAACTTTTGCTTAATGTCTTTTAGTTATTGTTCAATTCATTGTATATTGCTGCATTCATGTTAACTACCTAATGTTAGCCTCTAACGTAAGTCAGCAAATCTGGATACAAAGCAATGAGTTAAATTGTTGACGTTACTCAGGGCTTGACCATTGCCATTTTCATTTAGTGGGCTAAGCGTGTTTTGTCAGAGCTCCAAAATTATGCAGGGTTTTTCCTGCATAGAGAATTTCAAGGCAGCCGCCTTGGTCAATTTCCAGACCGCCTCCATCAAAATCAGGGTCCCCATAGATTCTTAAAAAGTCTTAAAACATCTAAAATATGTCTTCATTTTTAAGAGGGAAGGCATTTAATTTTGTTATGTACAAAAACAATAAATAAATAGATAAATATTTCTAATAACGGGACAAGACCACAACAAATACAAACAATGAAGTCCAGCCCTCTGCAGAGCAACCACAGCTGACATTAACATGTAAATACATAGTTCATAAAAAGTTCATAGACAGTCATCCCTGAACAAGAACCAGGCCCAACTCCAAAGTCCCTACACTTTGAATGCAAAAGAGCGATCATTCTGTAGGGATGGATCATGGTCAATAATCTGCAGGATTTGCCAAAAGCTGTATGTCTCTTATTTGGCTTAAGCTATGCTCTGAACTTGGACTATCCAAAGGCCATGCAGAACACATTTGAATTTATTCAGAAGGTGTTTGTTTCATTAAGAGGCAAGTCTCTGAAACCCAAACTTCAAACACTGAAAAACCTGCTTCTGACTTAGGTTGTTCACAGCAAATAACTTGAGTGTGATAGTACTACCTGCTGTTAAAAACAAATGCTGTACTTTAAATTGAAGAACTAACATTGCAGTTCCAATGTTATCAGGCATGACACACAATCTACACCACTAATTGAAGTTGCTGAAGTTTGAGAGTTATTATTTCTTTGACATTGTTGTTCACTGTAATCAGACTGACCCTGATGTCTTACTGCACTGGCTACTGCAGTGCACATGCACATTGCACAAGCGTGTACCAACACACACAACCACAGAGATTTTTGCATACATGTGTATATTCAGATGCACATAGATGCACACAGTACATTAGTACATTTCTCCAACTCCCCCATGATAACAACACTTGGCTCTCTTCATATCAGACATGAAGTGAGGGTTATATTTAGCACATCCAGAGTATAATTTGCCTCACTTATTTTATGGTAAATAAGTGCAACAACATAGTTGTATTTTGCAGTTATTAGTTTGACATCTGATGAACCAGATCTGAAGCTGTACTCTATAAGCTTCAGCCATAAGATATTTTGTTCTTTTTATTTAGGCTAATTTTATTTGCACTTTTCAAAAGACAATGTTGAAAATAAGATGTTGAAAAGCTTTATAGCTCAAAACTACTGTTCAGTATTGTATGGAGAGGAGTTTTGTACATGAGAGAATGGTTCAGTCTTGTTAAACAACAAGGTTGTTACCTTTTTACCTGCTGAAACTTAAATGTCATTGTGGCAGCATACTGGAATGTTGGCTTTCCAAAAAAAAGGGCTTGTGAAGGGCTTTATGGCCAATATAAGCCACCTGAACCATTACATGAGAGTTATTTTTGTACATGAGAGGATTGTATAACAAAGTTAATTAAGTTGAAGTAATGGTGTAATACCAGATACAAGTCTTTAGTAAGATAACTGAAGGTCCAAAAGTAAACTTACTTGCAATCATTCAGTAATCTTACTTGAAATCCAAGAGTAGACTTACTCAAAAATAATATGTTCACCTAACTTTTAGTTGTTTATTAATTTTAATTTCACTTTGAAGTTTGCTCATTAAAAGTGAGGCAAATCAGTTACCAAACTTTTCAAGTAAACTGAACATGTTAGAATTTACAGTGCAGTAGAGACTGTGATGTGTGTTCATTACAGCTCACAGAACAAAACTGTTGGATGGACCTCACAACATCCTAATGATTTTGTTATTAGCTTTGTGTGAGTCTGAAATCAAGAGTTTATCCCATCTGCCCTATTCCCCTGCTCCACTGTCTGTCTCACAGCACTGTTGACCTGGAAAAAGTCGACGTCACCAGTCACTTAATTTGTCTGCAAGCAATTAGCTTCACCAGGAGGTTTAAACAGATGCAAATCTTCCCCCTAGATGCCAAAGTACATGATCCCTCACCAGCTTGCCACCCACAAACACTACAGTAAGTTTTTTCAGATCTGCTCCAATCATAGATGCACTAGATACACTCTTTCAAGAAGCCTGAAAGCCACAATTGTCTGTCACTCAAAGGCAACTTTAGGTGTGGCAAGTGTTCCCAGTGCCATAACAACAGATTGTAAATACTTCAAGCATCCTTTGACTGGTCAGAAATTTCACCATAGACAGTAGACTCCACCAACGTTGTTTACATGTTGTACTGCCCTTGTTCAAAAATACCAAAGCTGGTAATTTTTAGAAAACTGTAATTAGAACCAAAAACACAGACTATGCTATGGCCAAACACTATATGGAAGCAAATCATGGCCCATCTTCTCTTTATGGTTTGTTGGCCTTGAACAGGTGTCATTGATGCGTGGTGGAGACCTAAAACTTGTGTCTCAAAGAGAAATGTTCTGGATAGATAAATTAATGCAGTGGTCCCACATGGTCTAAATGACTAGTTTAGCTTTAAACATTTGTTATAATGTCTTATATATGTTTTTCAAGTATTGAATCATTTTTTTCAACACTGTCAGCTCCTAACTCTGCTTTTATCATTATCAATGCAGAACTAGTGGGTGGGAGTGATGGTTTTTTGGGTGGAGATGGAAGTACGGGACCTCCTTTCAACTGTACAGGTCTAACTGTTTTATGTTGAGTGGTGATCACATGATGTGTCCCTTATAAGGAGAGCTCACTGCTGTCACATATGCTCTGCGGAAGGCTTTATGCCAAAACGTGTCAGGAGATTAGTGAGCCTATTGATTGTGAATAAATTCATCTAAAAGACCAATAAATTAGGTAATTCTTTTTGCTGTTTTTTTTTTTTTAAACTATTGCTGTTTTTTTAAACTATTTTCCTGACTTTGACTTTCTGGAGAACATACTGTGACGACTGGAGTGCATGACAAAGTCAGAGGTACTCATGCTGAATAGAACTGCATTGTAGTGGGCAAGTATTTTGGCTTCTGCTGCTCATGTTAAGCCCTGGTCACACCAGAAAGCAGCACAGCAAAGGATGGATGTCGGAGATCTTGCCTGCTGTGTGTGTTTTATCTGAATGTTGTGATATGACTGAGTTATGACTCTGACAAGAAGTGGTGAGACATTTGTTGTTTGTTTGTATCTGTTCAGAGAGCTCAGCGCATTATCTGTTCATATCCAAATATGTATTCATATTTGTTTACGTCCTTACTAAAAACCATGTCACTTTTGTGGAGCAGTTTATACTCTGACAGAGGAGGGTTAAATAGAAGTGGACAGAGCAACACAGATGTAAGCTACAATAGCTTCCTGCATTTTGGACTCAGTGGCTCTCCATTCCCTATGGTCACCACTGAAAAGACTGTTTGCAATTGGTCATTTGCGCAAATTTGCATGTCAAAGTTCACCAATGTTTAACTTGATGCAAAGGATCTGCACAGATTTACCTTGCTCCCATCAGCAAATACACAGATAGTGATGATTCCATTGACAAAAACTGGTCCTTTTAAAGGACAGGTTCACAATTTTTCAAGTGTGTCTTAAAACAGCAGTCAGGTGTCCATATGAACAGTGAAAGAGGTTTTCCTCACTGTAATCATTCCTCCTGTTCATTCTGGCTATTAAAAGATCCCCTTCAAATATGCTTTCAATATAAGTGATGGGGGACAAAATCCACAGTGTGTCCACACAGTCATAGTGGTCAGTATGAACAGGAGGAATGATTACAGCGAGAAAAACCTGTGTCGATGTTCATTTAAGCATCTGATTGTTGATTTAAGATAGACTTGAAAAATTGTGAACCCATCCTTTAATGCTAGTGTGACCGAGCCTTTTTGGCTAATACAGTGGCCAGTGCACAACAATGAAAATGGAAAGATGGATGGAAAGCCTGTTTTGTTTTTTTTATCAAAACATTCATGTTAGTTCAATTCAAAGTACTTTTTAAAGGATACGCAGTAGAGCACACATGAATGCAAAATAACAATAAATGGTTAGAAAGCTTAAAAGTAAAAGGTATAAAGTGCATATTAAGAGAGTACATAGTAACAACTTTAAGTGCTACATGCTCAGCACATCAGTCAGCAGTGAATTCTCTTCATGATATCAATGTATCATGTAGTTTATGTGACATCCACAGCAAGTTATTTGTTTAGAAGAATAATGGTTATAAATTCTGCCTGATGTCATTTTTCTATAGAGATTGTAGGGATTTGACTTGACTAAACATGGAAAGTACTGCACTTTACCCAGCTAACGCCTGCAGTGTACTTTAAACCACAACGCAGCTTCACATACTGGCACACTGGCAAATGGAAGAGAGCTAACAGAATTGTAAAGACTTCAATGACCATACCTCCTGAAAGGTAACATGAGAAAACTGTCACAGTTCTGGCACTTTTCTATATTGACTCATCAGCTTTGGGAACATACTTCAATAGCAGGATTTCATTTGGGTGTAGGAGGAATGTGTGGTGTCTCTGTGAGTGGGGATGGGATGGAGCCTGATGTTGTGATTTGGGCTGATAAGAAAGCTGGGATTTCATCCACAAATCTTGCCTAGCGCAGCTTTAAACCTTGTTGTGATGTGAAAAGGTGTATGTGTGTGTGTGACTGTATTGAAGTAAGCATCAGTCACAGAATGTGTGTGAGTGTATGTGGTAGCAGGCGCGCTGCCAGCAGGCTGCTGAAGTGGAAAGCTTTCAGCCTGGTCACTAAGTGGGGTCGCAGCCCAGCACTGATCACTGCACTCCTCCATCCTCCACTTCACTCACTACTCTCATCTCTCTCCTCCTCTTTACTTTCTTCCTTTCTCTTCAGCCCTCCCTCCCCTGGCTGCTCTTTCATATTGTCTATCTGTCCATCTCTCCCTCTGCATGCTCTTTATCTCAGACATCCTCTCCCCCATCTCTCCTGTCCTTTCCATTTCTTCAGCCTTCATTCTCTTAAAGCCTTTTTCTTCCCTATCGTTCCATTTCCCCTCAGGCGTCTCTTTCTCTTCATCTCACCACATCTATTTTCTCTCCACTGCTCTGCCTCTATGTTTTTCTCCACTCACTCTCTAATGTCTTCTCCTCACCCTGCATTCATACCATCAGCTGCAAACAGATTGTATGCTGTGCTGCTTCAAAGCAATACAAGTTAGATATACAGTACCAGTCAAAAGTTTGGACACACTTTCTTATTCAAGTGAATGGGAAGGTGTGTCCAAACTTTTGACTGGGACTGTATGTATTTTAAGTTACACGGTATGGTGGTGATATGATACACTTACAGGCTAATGCTGTTTTAATTATAATCAACTATTCTCCTCAGACCACCCTGTCTCCTAGAAATTCTGTTTACATCATAGGCTGTAAATAAAGATGGATGTAGCAAGGTGTGACGTCACCTGTTGGTTTGCATTGGAGCCGGTTTGAGCCGACCCAGAGGTGTAGCTTATGGTGCCATCTTTTCTGTTTGAGCAGCACCTTCCAAATAAGGAGTGCTACCGCTATCTCGGACCGAAGCTAATGCTAGCTTACAGGAAACACCGAGTGCTGCACACTGGGGCTAACATTAGCTACTTTAGCTAAATTGTGCTAACAGGGCAGATATTGTTATCAAGTAACATTAAACTTAATGAAATATTGCAACAATTGTCCGACACCCACACAGCAGGCATCAAAGCTACTATAAGTCTTAAAATCTTATTAATGGGGCAATAATTTCCAAAATGACTATCAACACACTTATTAGAGGGCCTGAATTTAGTGATTGAGACCATTATGATTCTTTGAAAAAAATGATTGACTTAGTATTTCTAGAGAGAAGTTGTGGCTTTTTGAATGGTTTGAATGGTCAGTTGGAGCATCTAGAGGCCATTGGTGGTATTGCACTTTAAGGTACTTAAGCTTTGGCTTCTGCTTCGAGCCGTAGTAGTGGCCGCTTGGTTTACATACTTGCAACAGCAGATATGTTTTGAAAGAAGCTCAGCGCCGCTCAGATTACATTTTTTTAAATCAACATAAAGATGCAAAATGTTGATACTGAATATATCTGCAAAATGCTCACTGACAATTTAATTTGGTTTCCTACAATATTCCCTTGTTGCAAGTAAAGCATGATTGAACTTTTTAATGGTCACGTTTAACTAACTCAAAGCCCTTGATTAAGGTTGGCGAAACATCGTGGTCTTTGTTTAATATTTAAAAAGTCAACAGTAACTTAAAGTATGAGTTTAATAAAACTGTGCTAAAAAAGTGCTTTCGTTGCCTAAATCTAACCACACACAGGACTCAAGATGTGAACCCTGCTCCCTGCTGTCACAGTGCTGCCCATTGTATGCCCTCCTCTACAAAAATGAAGCACTGTCTTGAATGATAAATATGTTGCCAGTAAACATAATCCGGTTAACAATTACGTTTTCCATTAAAATTTAGTTGGGAAAACAAATTAATTGTATATAAATGTAATTCTTCAGAGACAGGGTTGTTTAAAGGGACTTAAAACAAGGGTCTCTCCCAGTATCCCAGTAACTCATGCTAGCAGTCATGTGCTCATTGTGTGACATATATCCTGTAACTGCCACAGTGCACAAGTGCCTGTAAAGATCACAGCGTGTGGAGGTTTATCAGAGCATACTGGACTGGGACACACTTGATTAAGGAGGATATCAAGTAGCTTGTGCAAATACAAATACAGCTCAGTCAAGCTCAGGCACTTTGTTGCTTTTATTTAATTTCTACATGAAGAACAAATAAACAACAAAAAATTATGGTTACAGTCAGCTGACTGTAAGAAATACACATTCATGAGCTGAGAGGCAGTAATACAATTATTAAATCAATTAAATTAAGTTATGAAGAAGAACTTAGTCTACTGTACAAAGAAGAGACATGACATTTTTTAGGAAATATTCCTTCAATTGATAAAATTACATATTTAATCTTGCAATGCCAGATTGTTATCAGTTTCAATAAGAAGGATTGATTTTGATACAAAATGCTAACCATCTATGAAGGTTGTGTAGTGTTTGAACAGAATTAATAATATTCAGGCTGAATCCAACACTTAATAAGCTATGGGCCTTTTCCCTATCTTTATTCAAGAGCATGGTCTTTCAATTTGAGAGCATGATTTATTGATTTCATGTTCAGATTTTGTAATTCTTTCCCTCAAACCCTGCCTATGTTTGCACTCAGATATATTGTTGCTTGCACAGATTTCTTGCTCCAGCTTCAGCCCTTCTCCTTACACTCAGGCTGCTTCTGTGTGCTCGTGAAACATCTGCTCTCACATTTCTGCTCTGCTCTCTGATTTTTTTGTGCAACAACCCTGTCAAAATTTCCCAACCAATAGAATGCCAGGTGTAGTGTTGACCAATGAAATGATCCCTGCCTCCTTGCAGGTGCATTCACTTTACTTCTTAGAGCGTCCCGATTACTCCCACCCTCCAAGGCTTTATTAAATGCTGTTTACCGTTGCTTATTGAAAGTTACTTTTGTTTTCTACTGTCTTAATGTGTTAGCTAGCATTAGTTACTTTTGCTGTTGGCACTTTTGCCATTCCTAAACAATGAAATACATATTTAAAGAAAGAAAGAAAAAGAAACACAGCTGTCCATTTTGTTGTTAGTTGCCTAGCAACAGTGTTCATGTAACAACACTTGAAAGCCAAGCATATTATCATGGATGTATTTTTGTACCGCAAAATTGCATCAAATCTTGTACCATGGCCATATAAATGGAATGAGGACAGAGTTATCAGACTGGACTTTACATTTCACATCCCTCATTTAATCCCTGCACCTGTCACATTCATACAGTACATATGATCAAACTGGACTTTAGATTGTGCATTGCATTCAACCTCCACTGTTACATACTTTAATTATTTATGCACATCACATTTAATTTTTGCTCTTGTCACCTTCATATATTTCATACACTTCATTTCTTTGTCCATAGTACAGTCCATATTTCCTTTATACAGTCAATATTTTATTTCAAGTTTTATATCCCATTTCAAAACTGTTACTATTCCATTCTGCAAATAGATTTTAAAATTTCAATTTAATTTTAATATTACTTTAATTACTTTGATTTTTTTGTTCTGTGTTGTGTTTTTGGGAGTAAACACCAAGACACATTCTTTGTATGCTTGCATTGGCTAATAAAACAGACTCTGATTGAATGGGCTATGTCATGCTGACATAAAATCCCAAAACCAAGAATCATATAGATACAAAAAAATCTCCAGGGTTGTGTAAATAGTAGCCTGTGCATTCCTATCAGAAGCCTACTGGATATGCTTATATGCCTCGGCATCTTAGTTTTCTTCCCTTAATGATAATTAAAGTGATCATAGGACCTTATACGCTGATACTGATGTTTCTAATTTGATAACATAGCCTATGGCATTTTGTTGACAAGTGGCCACGGTACAGGCAAAGTGGGATAATAAAGTTCATGAAAAATCATTAATTCATCCTGCTTGCTTTTGTTTATTTGCACACAATTATCAGTTACACAAAGAGACAAATCATATATAAATATAATGCCTGTGGATCCTCATGTGCTGTGGGATTACAGATAAATGTAGTATGTTCATTTGTATCTTAATTGCACATATTGTGTTCCAGATGTTTATAAAAGGGTAGCACCACAACTGAAGAATTTTGCTTAAGTCATGATTTAAGAAGAAGTCATTGTCAAGATTTGATGCAATTTAGTGCAAAGGCAGGTTAGGGTTAGGGAAGTGCATTGTGTTGTGGACGGACTTGGTGCGTTCAACTACTGTTTTATAGCCTGTGATTGTAAAATGTGAAGTTGCTCATTTAATTTTATATTTCCAAGAATATGTGGGTGAGGATATTTATATGAAATCATCTTAGTTTTCCTCAATTAATACTGAGCCATGTCATCCGATAAAGCACTCCGATGTTGTGTGTGTGTGTGTGTGTGTGTGTGTGTGGGAACACGCGTATATGTGTGTGTGAAGGGGAGGCCTGCAGGTGCACACAAAATCTTAATCAATTTGGAATAAATTCTGTAATTACGGTTTTGTAACAGGTAATGCAAAGCGGACTGGCTTCTTCTCCATAGCAACGGTGGCTGAGGATCATGGGTGGGTATCCAAAACTGACAAAAAAACTCAATTTCTTAGAGTCAAAGGAAAAATAATTAAAACCGATCGCTATAACATTAACCCATCATATTGTTGAATTATCAAGGACATTTTTGTGTTCTTGTGATGAGAAATATTTAAGATATCAGATCATTAAAAGAAAACCTTAACATGTGAATTGACAGTGAGGAAAATACTTCCGGATGGCGGGTCCTTCCACCCTCAGTTCTCTAATGGGACTGATATTCAAAGCATCTCATCTTTTAGCAAATGACAAACTGAACTGAGGGCCTACTACAACAGAGGGCATCTTCTCATGCTCTTACTATAATGTTAGTTACTATTGGTGCGACAGTGGGGTAGCAGTGTGTGTGCAGTGCCCTGCTTCCACTCCCTGCAGGTATAGTGGGTGTGCCAATTGCACACTGCAGCTTTCATGGTGACAGAGCGAGACACATGGCTCCAAGCAAGCACAAATGTTCTTGCTGACCATCCACAGTTTGTCGAAAAACTGTGGACAGTCAGCAAATTATAAATCATGCTAATAATCCCTCGGTAATCTGATTACATCTTTTTTTTTCTGTAACTGAATACAATGACTTTTTTTTTGTATCCTAATTACATAACGTTGTTATATGTATTACATCACTCCCCAAGTCTGCCACTAGGTAGGAGGCCACGTCTGAAAAGTGCCAACATGCAGTACACTTAATCCACACTTAGTACAGTCGAACTAGTAATTACACTGCATCTAGATGATCTATGTTAAAAAAAAGTAAAGATGTTGGTTTATTTCAGATATTTTGGCCAAAACAGGAGTTGAACATCCACCCACAACACAATGCCATGAGCCATGTCATCCAAGCCTGAAAAAAATCTTTGTAATAACTGACAAACTAAACATCATATACATTACATTACACATACTGTATACGGTATACTCTATACATTATACAAAGATTATGAAATTGAAATGCACATTTCTTGCTAGAAATGTTATCAAAATGCATTCAAATGCAGAAACTATCTTAAAATATTGCATTTTCCACTGAGAATAAAATGAATGTCAGGCTTTTTTTTGTTTTCACAGAAAGAAACTTGATAGTCATGTGACAGCACATGCCTAATAACAGGCCTTCTGCACCTACTGGGCTCCACCAACTGAAATAAATGGGTGATAACAGTCTCCTGAACCTACTACTAGGTTTAGTAGGCCCCTACTAGCCCATATATTTGGGACAGTTTTTGGGACAGACATTTGTGTGATGATAATGCCTATTCAATAGGCTGATAACAGTCAAATCGGGTGAAGTTGTTGTTGCATCTCTGAACCAGTGACACAACTCACACACCCACACACATGAATACACGCACTGCAGGCCAGTTCTTTTAGTTTTGGGCAAATTAAGTGCTTCTAATTCTGTTCTGTTCTCTCTTCCGCCTCTCAAATCCGACTCAGATTCTGTCGAGTTAAATTTTTTCCTTCTTCTACTTTCATGTTTTATAGTTTGCCCTCTCTCTCTCTCTCTACACTTACCTCCTCCTCCTCTCTCTCTCTCGCTCCCTCATCTGTCTCCTTGATTACTCATTGCTCTCATCCCGACTCCTATCTGCCAACTTGAATTAGACCACAATCTCAGCTGATGGGCTGGGTTTGTACACCCTGATGGAGTGTGTGTGTGTGTGTGTGTGTGTGTGCGTGTGTATGCATGGTAAGGACACATGGCACAGAGGATGCTTGAGGCTGGAAAGAGTTTTATCACATAATGTTTTTCCGCTTTTATGAGAAAAGTTAAAACACAAACCACTTCTAAAGCAAAACACTTGAACAGAAGCCCAACACTCACCTCTACACGCAGCCACTAATGAAGTGCCCTTAAGCAAGACACTTAACCCCAAACTGCAGAGACACTGATGCATCAGTCATGCTTTACAATCACCTATTATACTAATGATGTAGAACAGCAGTATAACAACAGCTGGTTGCTGAAAAGCACCGTTTTCACTGCACGGAATAGTCAAATTAGCAGTTTGTTTGCTTATTCTGTATCTTCAGGGTGTGATTTCCTCCACCCCAGTCTTTTTTGAATTACAAGTGCATGAATCTACTCTGCATTAGCAATGACATTTTGGGTAAACATAACACTGGCCAGAAGGTCTTGTGCCACTGCAGGAAGGAGTGTAACAGTCATAGAAATGAAAAGTAATATAATAATGTAAATGCTACACCATATGAACATACTTTGTAAAAGACATAGTAGTTTTCTCATAGCATAGCATATGTTGTTTAGCTGTTAATCCTCATAATATTAGATTTCAGCACTTCTCACCAGAATGTAAACAGAGAAACTCATGACTCAACTGAGTCTGCATTTTCAACATTACCAATGAGGTAATTTAGAGAGAAATAAAACAGGATGCAAGTCTCTGCAAGTTGATTTTCATGGTAACCAGTTGTTGCCTGAATTGTAAGAAAAGACAGTCAGACAGAAGTCATTCTACACCACTTCAGCAGTTATATAACACAATTTTAAAAGCTTCCATAACGTTGTCAGACTCACGGTGGACAGTTTTTGGTTTTTTTTTATATTGATGCAGTAGCCTTGTCAAAACCAGGACGACCACAGTTCAGTCAGAGATAGGGGTGTGTTAAGCAGTAGTTAATGTAGCCTGGAGCTGCTAGCCTCCAGCACAGATGAGAAGCTACAGAGGTCTGCTAACCTCACTTCTTTCTTTCTGATTGGTTAGTTCCCAGAAGCTGCCTCTTGGCAGGCTTCCTCCAGCTCCAGAAGCTACGTACACAAACAATAATAGGATTTCACTTCTTTTTCTTGTTCTTTACTCAAAATATAAACTTCTCGTATACATCTGTACATGTTCCCAAATCTGATTCACAATATGAGTGGACAGCGCAAACAACACATGGTACAACCTTAGCAACAAAGGCTACAGAATGGACGGCGATTTGTGGGCATACGCAAACAATCTGATGTCAGATCAATGGGAAAGTTCCCCCCTGACATTATAACGGTACATTTCAGTCAGCCAACTCACGTGGAGTAGATTATTATTTAAATGTAAAATATGTATAGCATTAGTGTTTGGTGTCTAGGCTCTGACCTCGTCACTCCCCACAAGAAAACATTGATCTCACACAGCAGGGAGTGGGGAGCAACAATTCTGCCTTCCCCCCTAGGGGAAGATAGACTCAGAGCCTACAGGTGGGTGCAATACATGCACAAGCTTAGTTTGGCAAAGAGTGTGGCTTCAGATCTGATTGACGCACAGATTACATCCCAAAACGAAGCAGCACCCAGGGGGAATTATGCTGCAAAACCAATAGTCTACATATCTGAAATATGAGTACTTGTATCACCACTGAAAACAACATAAAGCATGTGCCAGATGAAGCAGGAAATTAGACCAGTCACCACAGGACTTAATTTACAACCAAGAGCATGTAGCCAGGAGAAGCCTAAGAGCAGAAACTAAATGTTAGCAAAATATGGCCATAAGCAGATCAACAGGACTGCAACTGAGGGACAGCAGCTATGGGAGAGCCTCCAAGGCTCACACTTACTTTAGGGGCACAGTGACATTTTTTCTTTTAAATATTTATTTATTTGTTAACCATTGCAGTATAAGTGAGTCACAGGAGCAAATTAATTCACTAAGAAAATTTTCAAAGAACATCCCAAATTTGGACCTAACGAAGGATGGGGATGCACTGCACTTCAAAATACATCCCATTCAGCTGTGGATTACTGACCACAAACAGCTTTGAGCCTGCTAAATCATTTGAGGCTTTGAATGAGGTTTGATAACATTTTTTTCAAATTAGGAAATACAGCACTTAATTCATTTTTTAAAATATTACTTACTTCATTCATTAATTAATTTATTTGTATTTATCAAATTTATTTTAGATATTAAATATACATTGTAAAGTATACATAGCATCAATGGCTGTAGCCTATTTATTTTGGAACACACCATATTTCCTCATGCATCAGATAACTAGAAGTCCTGATACAAAACCATTACGGTGATAAATTTTCCATTCATAAATTTCAGGCATTTCAGTTTAAGGGCGAGATTCCACTCACTGAAAACCAACATGACTGATCGACTAGATTGTTTCATTAAAGAAGAATCCTCACTCTAGTGGAGTTGTTGAAACTACATGAGCATGCAGTCTAATAGCAACAGCAAACAAACAACAAAAACCGAGAGGAAGCATCTTTTCTCACAAATGATCTTTGACTGAACACAGGCTGTGTCTCACACAGTGCCCTTTACCCAGACAACAGACTAGTTTCACTTGGCATTTGTCAGCATCTCACTCATGGAATTAACGTTAATTAGCAACAGCTAATATAATCTGCCACTGGCGACTTTACCGCATTTTACCAATGAAAGCGCGGTCAGTGCCAGCTAAACAAGCAGCTGCTTGAATGTTGACATTGATCTTGGCTGATAATAAAGAGGGAGGAAAATTGAAGGTTTGATAACAGACAGCAACACAGCCTACAAAATGCGGGTGCTACCAGAACACACAAATACTTAAAGCTGGAGTGCAGGATTTTTACATATAAATGAATGTCCGTTACATTCAAGCCCTTGCCAAACAAGTTCACAATGCTGATTAAACCCATCACTGCTAGGTAAATCTCTCTGTATTTCACAGTATACCAGGGTTTTTAATCTGGTGTCTGTGGCGACATTCCTATGCTGGCACACCAGTAGTGATGCGAGACTTATGCCGGCCGAGCTGGCTAACTTCCGGTTTAGCCAAGCACGAATTATCCACAGGGCCGATTGGGCCGGTGCCTGGGGGCCTCCGACCTCTAGTGGGCCTCCAAATCTCCACCAACTGTGGCCCATGGATGTATTATCCATGGGCCATGCGTGGCCCATGGATGTATTATCCATGGGCCACGCATGGCCGGCCGAGCTGGCTAACTTCCGGTTTAGCCAAGCACGAATTATCCACAGGGCCGATTGGGCCGGTGCCTGGGGGCCTCCGACCTCTAGTGGGCCTCCAAATCTCCACCAACTGTGGCCCATGGATGTATTATCCATGGGCCACATGGCAGCATAAGTCAAATTCTGATAGTGAAACAAGTCATTTTGTGGGGGTTGTGACACTCAAAACAATTTATCCACCGTTTTACAGCAGCAACAGTAGCATCAGGGACTGGCTGACGCATGTACTCATGGAACTGGAGTTACATTCAGATAACTACTATTTACTCTCACCGCCAGAAGCGGGAGACAAAAGTTCCACATTGCAGGTTTAATATTTACACACTTAAGTATTCCACTGACAGTGAAATGTGCACTGACTGAACAGAGCTTTAATGTCCAGGATATCTTTGGATAAACATGCATGTAAGCACAAGCAGCAAAGTTTAGCTCAGTGACTGAAGCGGTGATCTCTGACATCTCCCGAGGAACGAACCTTTTAAAGCTGATCCCAAGCCACCACAGCACGAGGCTCCATACCTCAGACTGACTAACGACCGCCGAGCAGAGTCTCAGTGCTCCAGGTAACCGAAGGAAACAGCAGGGAAGCATGACGCAAACATAGTTCCTTCCTCAAACCCCCCAAAGTGAAACCATCAGGCTGATATGCAGCGAGTTTGCTTGAAACACTATATGAATGGCAGCAGCAGCAGCAATGGCAGCAGCTTAAATACACCACCATGATAATAAGGGTGCATTGGATATACTGTATGTTACAGTGGGGAGGGTATGGCATGTGAGTGGAGTGGCAGCTTGAGTTTCGCTGCCTGAACTAGCTCGCAGGCATCGCTTCTTAAATGAAAGAAAATCACAAAAAGCATAAAATGTCTCCTTTAATCACTAGAGGTAAATGCCAGAAAATACAATTTCCAAGAGTTTGGACTCATTCACTGAATGCTTCCATGACCATAATGTTAATCATCTACTTTGGCCTTTAAGGGATCAGATCTTAACCCAAATGAGCACTGGTGCAAGAATTTGGAGTAATGCCATGACCAGTGTTTTCCACCATCATGAAACAAGTAATGGGATTTCTTTTAGAAGCATTATTATTATTATTTTTCACAAATTAAACTCTGGTGTCAAAATAAATAAATAAAACACAGAAATAGAAATATTATAATAGTAATAGAAAACTTAGTGGCCCCAGAGTTTGCAGTGTGTGTATTACACTGTGCTGTGACGCCAATAAATTGTTGAATGTGCTGAGATATGTTGTGTGTTGGTCCATACATAGATTCAAGTCCTGTGGCTTTATGAAGAACGCAATTACTTTTTTGAAGCCATGCTACAGGATTTCTTTATATTGACACACTGATGTTTTACATCTGGCAATGTGGAATTCAGCTGCAAAATTGCACATTTATATGTTGAGCTGTCATAATTTTCTTCTATTTACCAGACGTGGCTACAACGATGGTGGCTGTGTGAGAGGAAAGTGTTGATAGTCCACTCCCTCTGCATGTGAAAATGATCATTACAATACTGCCGCCCCTCTTATCTGGGCACTTAGTGAAAATGAAAGCCCACTGCTGCTCCATGGAAAGCAACCCATGTCCATTGGTTCATGGGTAAAGATTATTTGATATGTTCTATGAAATATTTTTCATAATCAATGCATAAAAAATACTTTTCACAACAGTGCTTTTACAGAGTATGTTATTTAATAGACATGTAAACATTACAGGAGCTATTTAGCTGTAACATACCACTGATGTCTGCAGCTCAACAATACCATAACACAATAACAACAGAGATTATATTTCTCCAATATATTTCTATAAAGCATACAATGAAAGCACAATGTCCTAAATACCCTTTTTCTTTACAAAAGATTAAACTGTACATCTATCACTATAGGATAGGTTGATGGTATCCCACATGGTGCTGCTGGGATTAAACATTGTATTTGCAGGAAAGTAATAGTACGTCATCATAGTTTAAAGCCAGTGTAAAGCAATAATAAATGTGTTCTAAAGTTGTTACACCACAGAAAAGTTATTAACCACCCAGACAAATCTGAATGAAAATCGCCAAGTATATAAAATTAGGTTTCAAAATCGTGAAAAAATAAGCAGTATTCTCTGCTCTGAAACACTGGGGGCGTGTTCACTGAAGGTGCTGAAAGCACAGCCCAAATCTGAGCATCACGGCCCAAACTAAACAACGCCCATGCCAAACTCCCTTATAAAAATACACAATTTAAAATAGGCCTTGTTTGTAGGTGTAGGACAAGCAACATGGATGATATTTTAAAAATAAAGTAATTAATAAAATAATTAATTCGGCACCTATTTTGTAGGTAAAAGTAGACTTATTTCAGTAAAAATGTAACTTAAATTACTAGTTAACAAGCAGTCTATCACCAATCATCATTAAATTACATTGTCTTTTTTTAAATGGAGTTCAGTGTCAACATTAATCACTTCTCTGCTGAAAAGTTACTTACCGTTTTACAAATTTTCATTGGAGACAACTGTGATTCGCGGATAATCCAGTTACTGGTGAATGGGGCCATTTTCGGTCAATGGTAGTGCTCAAGGAGTTATTTCAAACCCAGCTGAAGCATCTGTTGATAACTGGTGGGTGGGCCTAGGTGGGCCTGGGCCCACCCACTTGGCACTCAGATCCACCCAATCAGAAGGCTTTCTTATTTGCTGGTTCATGCAGTTAATAGCAGTCAATAAATACTGTTTCAATTACTGACTACGTGACCAATAAAAATAAAACAATTCTTGTTTCCTGCTCCTTGTTTACCATATGATCATGATCAGATATTTTGAATGGCAGTGCATTTTACAAATGTCAGATTGCGAGCAGTGAGCAGCTCCTTCTCTTTCAATCAGTATACAAAGGAACAGAAGCCTACTGTCTGCTAGCTAACTGCTTTTAATGTAAGTTAAGATAAAAACCAAGGCAAAACAACGCAGTCAGAAAAAGAAGCTGTGAGGAGCAGGAGGAAGAGAATTCAGCTCAAGTTCAGCCATCATTCTCAACCCAGACGCTTCCTGCTGCGCCAGTTTCTCCTCAAGTGCCAAGTAGTAACGACACAAATGTGACTGCTATTTTAGCCCTTTCCCCATCAGCAGCAGCAACAAGCTATACTGTTGAAAGACTCTTTTTAAACGGTCAGTCGGATAAAAACTGGTATCAGGGCATCAGTGATGTCATACAGATTAAACTCTTTGTCCCTGCTCTCCTTTCAAAGAGAACTGACTGAATCGTTCACTATAGTGAAATAATTTCAGTGTTCAACACCAAGTCCCGTCGTCTCTGCTGTAATCATCAAAAGTAAGCTAATTTACAATTTCGGACTGTAGTAGCCTATTGCCTATTTCAATATTATTGTTTATTGGGTATAGTTTTTGTTGGGTGTACAATTGGATTTCATGCTCATGTTACTGTGTCTGCCATCTGTGTGTATGTGTGTGTGCCTTAAGTCACTTTCAGGGACACATTTGCCAGGCAGTGCTTCACCAAAAACCATGGTGTGAGAGGCTTTTGCTCCAAGGGTGAGAGCCAAAATAAAGCTGCCAAGAACTCTTCAGCAGAGAAGTGAGTAATGCTGAACTATACTGAAAAAAATGACAATTTAACATAATGATGATTGGTAATGGATCGCTTGTTAACTAGTTATTTAAATAACATTTTTACTGAAATAAGTCCACATTTACCTACAAAATATGTGCTGAATTAAACAGTGGCTCCTAGCGTTACTTTATTTTCAAAAAATCATCCATGTTGCTTGTCCTACACCTACAAACAAGGCCTATTTTAAATTATGTATTTTTATAAGGAAGTTTGGCATGAGCATTGTTAACCACTAATGCTAATGCGCTAGAGCTAGTTTTTATATAGTGTTAGGGGAGGGGTCATGGTAAGTATGGCTCCAGTGCATCATTGGGCCACTATTTCAGGCCTGCCCAAAAATCCTGAACACAAAAATGTTGAGCAGATTATTGGTCTAACTCCACAATGCAGTACTACATAGTTCACAGTCTTTTCATGTTTTTAGCAATTATTTTCTAACATGTGTAATGTGTTTCAAATATCTGATTTTCCTTTACATGGACTTACATGTACCCAACATTTTTGGCTTGTGACCCCTTAAAATTAAGCTTTATCTACTACAGACCGCTCGTCATAGGTTGTATATCTACCAGTGACCAATTCAACCAAAGAGTGTGAGAGTTTTATTTAAGTCTGAAGATGCAACATTACATCACAAGCAAGAAGTAAAAATTGGAAAAATAGTCAGAACAAATTATTTTGTGCCAGAAATATGTTGCTTTTGCTTTCCTATTGTCATGGACTCATGTTTTGGACTGTGTTTTTTGTTCTTTTGGATTTCTGTGTTACACTTCTGTTGTCCAGTCTTTTTGGTCATTTGGTTTTGCTCGTTTATAATATTTTGGTTGTTGGTTTGAAGGACTTTCTTGCATTCTTGGTTAGCTTGTGGTGTTGTGTACTTGCGTTTGTGTTCATGCGTATTCTTGGACAGTTTAATGTATGCTGGGTTGTATTTTGAGTATTGTGTTTTCTGGGTTTTGGTTTTCTGTTTGCTCTGTTTCCCTCCTGTGTTCCTACACTCCTCCCCAGTCCTTTTTTCCCTCCACACCTGCCCTACATCATGTTCGTTAACTCTGCCTTGGTCTCAGTGTTCTTCCCCAGTCTGCTGTTCCCTTCACACCTGCCCTGTATCAGTCTCGTCAGCCCTGCCCTGCTCCCAGTGTCTTCCCAGCCCATCAGCTCCCAGCCTGCCCCTGTGTTGCCACCTGTTCCTTGTTGTCTGATTAGTTCAGTTAGTTTTTAAGTCCTGGTTTTCTGCTCATTCTTGTTGGATCATTTGTTCAGTTTAGTTGCCTGCCTGCCTGTACTACCTGTGTTGGTTGTTGGGGATTTATAGTGTGAGAGAGCCTCATACAGGAGCACCACTTGTTAGGGGTGTGTTGATTGTAAGCTGGTTATTAGTAGTCATTAATAATTATCAGATAATTAACAAAAATTAAATTATGAATTAATAATATAGGGCACCACCCGGAAACTGGGACCAATAACCAAACAATAAGTTTCTCATTAACAAAGTTCACTTGGGATGCTAATATCTGAGGGATATCAGCATCCACAAGTGAAAAATGAAGGTATGAATTTGAGCTTTGACCCTCTTTCTCAATCAGCCACCTTTTTTACAATAAATAAGCACAATAAGACAAAAGACTTCTCTTTTAAAGATATAAGTGTTTATTAAACAATAGCAAAGTTAACAAGTTAGCAAATGCTTTGATCAATAAGACACTCCTAAAATCTATTACTACCTAAGCAATAATACAGCTATATACAATGGAAACGCATGCAAGCAGGAGTGTGTGTGGGTGTGAACAAAATGGCGACTGTGATCTGTGAGATGACATCACGCGATCTCAAGGACAGTGGGCGTGATCTCGTGAGATGTAGTCACGTGATAGCCGAAAAGTGGCTATGACCGTAGTGTCTGTTATAACAATAGCAAGGGGGTCGGCGTCTCTGCATTCACCCAATTCAACATATCAAACACATGTCTGATGGTAGATAACGAGGGCAGAGCGGCGCTGTGTTCCACGTTATGTGACCGTCAGATGTGTAAGAAAAGATATGTGTATGGGGGTTAGTAGCAAGAGAAGAGAAGAAACGCCAGCAACCCAGCACTCCCTTCTGCAGGCAGTGGGAGTGCTGGGTTGCAACAGTAGCGGGTGGGCACGGCCACGTGCACGTGCACAGGGTTAACTCCTTTAGTAAGCTGGCTCACTGAGAAAGCAACGCTTTCTCCAGCGCTGGAGAAAGCAGCGCTGTTACTGTGGAAAGGCGATGTTGAATTTGCGCAGCCGCTTCTTAAAGGGGTGGTGACGTCATGGCTGTGTTGCCATGACTCCCGGTGGTGTTTGTGGGTCAGAGACCAGGGTTTGAGCTCCCTGCCAAGTTCTCACCTAGGTGCGAACTCGAGCATTATGGGAGGTGGAGTCTGTGAGCAGCATTTTGGTGCTGCACCCCTTTTGTTTCAGGGGACAAAGGACAAAGGAAGCCTCATGGTCAGGCTTCTGGTTTTACATGTAGGCCTGCCTTTGTCTGACCCCATGGTTGAGGCCCAACATGGTTAATAAATATATTCTTCAGTTCCTTGTGCCTTCCATGTCCTGTGTTTGGGTCCATCTGCTCCGCATTACATGACACCTATCTGGTTAATCATCTTTCAACCCTCGGATTTCTTCTGCACCCCCTGGAGGGGTCCCAACCCCCAGGTTGGGTACCATCGGTTTAGTGGATAAGGGTAGAGGGATAATCAAACGGGGCATGTATGGCTGGCAGTTTACTGTCTGGGCCACACATAACACTCCTGATCAAAATTTTAAGACCAGTTGAAAAATTGCAAGAATTTACATTTTGCACTGTTGGATCTTAAGAAGGTTCTAAGTAGTACTTCAAAATGCAAGAAGAAATGGGAGTTAGACAAAAAAAATTGGAGCAAGCAATTTATTGCAAACCATTAACCTGAAATAGGCTGTTCATCAGCTGATCAAAAGTTTAAGACCACGGCCTTTAAAAGCCCAAATGTTCGCAAAAATGTGGATTCGGTGTCCTTTTCTGTCAGGTACCCATGCTGTCATGACCTCCTGATGGCAAAAGCAAAAAAGCAAGGCCTCTCGCAGCGTACCATTGCTGCTGAGGTTGGATGCAGTAAGACAGTCATTTTAAACTTCTTAAAAGATCCTGAGGGTTATGGGGGGGAAAAAAAGTCAAGTGGTAGACCCAAAAAAAATTTCACCGGCCCTGAGCCGGAGGATCCAATTGGCTGCCCGTCAAGACACGGGACGATCCTCGGCCCAAATTAAGCTTGTCACTGGTGCCAACTGCCTCCTGGAAACACTAGCATCATGCATGCCGAAACGAATTTTTGAGGTGATTAACAAGAATGGTGCAGCTACTCATTACTGAGTCCTGAGTCCTTTTTTTTGAAAATTGTATTTCTATTTTAGGGGGTAAGCTGAGCATAGCCAGTACGCTGTTTTTATTCCGGCTCATGTGGACGTGTGTGGTTGGAGATAAATGTTCTCCCGCACAAGACGGGAAATCCTTTTGTCTAAGATAAACATGTGATCTTCTCTCAGTTGAAAAAATTTCAACTAGGACATTACACCATTATCATCCATATTTAAACATGTATTGCATATGTTTCTCAAATGTTCAGAGGCACACATTTATCACAAGAGTTAACAATCAACAGTGTAGCTTAATTACACATACTATAGTTACTTAATAAAATTCTCATATTAGCTACATACTTGATAACTACCAATAATGAGTTACTTATCAAAGTAACTCTGCATACCTAATCAAATTCTTACTGAGTTATATATAGAGTTTAATATCAATTTAAAAAACATTACAGTAAGAAAACATTATACATCAGATTTTCAGTGGAAGAAAGTTGTTCACTGGGTGGCACTGTGGTTCCATTTCTATTTAATAATTAAACTTAAATATCTGTATCTCACCTACAATGTATGGTTTACAAGATGGTTATAAACTTATGAAGCATTGAATTTAACTTCTGTCTTTAAAGGACACAGAAATTCAAACTGAGACTTAACTGGATTTACGACACAGGTCTGGCTATCCTTATCTGAAATCACACCAGGGTGAAAGCAACAGGGGGATGTGCTTTGGAATGTGAGTGTTGTGTTCGGAAAATGATGAAGCCAGAACCCAAATGCAGAGTCGAGTCAAAAAACAGTTTATTCACACAATGTCCAAAACAGAAAATCACCTTTCAACAGGGAAAAAACGATCGACGAAACAAACACTATTAAAAAACCCAAGGAAACTCGCAGAGAATATCACGGAGGGCAGGAAGCTGCGGCTCGGGAAACTCAGCAAGGGCATGAATCACTGGACAGGGGAAAATTGGTCTGGCACTGAGAAGTTGGGCTGAGCTTAAATAGCTCTGCTGTGGAGTTGATAGGGACCAGGTGTGCCTCGTTACCGAGCCTGCAGCTCCGCCCTCCTGTACGGCTCCTAGGAGACAGAGAGGAGGATTAGGGAGGAAACACACCAAAACAGAGACAAAAACAGAATCACAACAGTGAGTGTGGGTGTATGTATGACATTAGAAGATGTGGAGAGAACATAAAACAGTTGTCCCAACTCATCAAACAAATTGATGATCTCTCTGCATTTGTCCAAGGAAAATGATCCTTTGATCAGTGTGCTCTGAAACTTTGAGTTGATAGAACATTGATTAATATGACTTGGAGGAGTTGATGAATCCACTCCTCCAAGTCATATTAATACTCGCATTCCTCGAGACACCGGCCGAGGAGGTGGAGTTGCAGCCATTTTTAACTCAAGCCTAATAATCAACCCTCGACCTAAACTTAATTATAACTCATTCGAAAGCCTCGTTCTTAGTCTTTCACACCCAACCTGGAAAACTTTACAGCCAATTCTATTTGCCATAGTGTACCGCCCTCCTGGCCCGTACTCTGAATTTTTATCTGAATTCTCAGAGTTTTTATCAAACTTAGTCCTTAGTACAGATAAAGTAATTGTAGTAGGTGACTTTAATATCCATGTGGACGTCGATATTGATAGTCTTAGCACTGCGTTTATCTCATTATTAGACTCAATTGGCTTCTCTCAGAGTGTAAATAAACCTACGCACTGTCTTAACCACACCCTCGACCTTGTTCTGACTTATGGCATTGAAATTGATCATCTAATAGTTTTTCCACAAAATCCTATTTTATCTGACCATTACTTAATAACTTTTGAATTCCTATTAATAGACTACACGCCATTAGACAAAAACATCTTTACTAGATGTCTTTCTGATAGTGCTGTAGCTAAATTTAAAGAAGCGATCCCACTAGTACTAAATTCAGTGCCATGTCTCAATACTACAAAGGAGTCTTATGCTAACTTTAGTTCCTCTGAAACTGATAATCTTGTTGACAGTACCGCAAGCTCCATGCGAACAACACTTGACTCTATCGCTCCTTTAAAAAGGAAGATAATAAAACATAAGAAGCTAGCTCCATGGTATAACTCGCAAACCCGTAAATTAAAGCAAACATCGCGAAATTTTGAAAGGATTTGGCATTCCACCAAACTGGAAGAATCTCGTTTAGTCTGGCAAGATAGTCTTAAAACATATAGGAAGGCCCTCTGTAATGCCAGAGCTGCCTATTACTCATCATTAATAGAGGAGAATAAAAACAGCCCTCGGTTCCTTTTCAGCACTTTGGCCAGGCTGACAAAGAGTCATAACTCTATTGATCCATGTATTCCTATAGCTCTCAGTAGTAATGACTTTTTGAGCTTCTTTAATGACAAAATTCTAACTATTAGAGACAAAATTCATCACCTCCTGCCCTCAATAGGCACTGATTCACCCTCCAATTCAGGAACCTTAGAAATAGCTGCTAAACCCGATATATATTTCGACTGTTTCTCTCCAATCGACCTTTGTGAATTAATTTCAATGATTTCGTCCTCTAAACCTTCATCCTGTCTCTTAGACCCCATCCCAACTAGGCTGCTTAAGGAAGTCTTACCCTTAGTTAGCACTTCTTTACTAGATATGATCAATCTGTCTCTAGTAACAGGCTATGTACCACAGTCCTTTAAAGTAGCTGTAATTAAACCTCTTCTTAAGAAGCCTACACTGGATTCAGCCGTTTTAGCCAACTGCAGACCTATATCTAACCTTCCCTTTCTCTCTAAGATCCTCGAGAAAGCAGTTGCCAATCAGTTATGTGACTTCCTACATAACAATAGTTTATTTGAGGATTTTCAGTCAGGTTTTTGAGCGCACCATAGCACAGAGACAGCATTGGTGAAAGTTACGAATAACCTCCTAACTGCATCGGACAAAAGACTTCTTTCTGTACTTGTCTTGTTAGATCTTAGTGCTGCATTCGACACCATTGACCATCACATCCTGTTACAGAGACTGGAACATTTAATTGGTATTAAAGGAACTGCATTAAGCTGGTTTAAATCCTATTTTTCAGATCGACTTCAGTTTGTACATGTTAACAATGAATCCTCCATCCACGCAAAAGTTAGACACGGAGTTCCACAAGGTTCTGTGCTTGGACCAATACTGTTCACCTTATATATGATTCCTTTAGGTAATATTATTCGGAAACACTCCATAAATTTTCATTGTTACGCTGATGATACCCAATTATATTTATCAATGAAGCCAGATGAATTAAATCGGTTAACTAAACTTCAAGTGTGCCTTAAGGACATAAAGACCTGGATGACTGACAATTTTCTGCTACTGAACTCAGACAAAACTGAAGTTATTGTGTTTGGCCCTCAACACCTTAGAAACACATTATCTAATGACATAGCTACTCTGGATGGCATTACCTTGGCCTCCAGCTCCACTGTAAGGAATCTGGGAGTTATCTTTGACCAGGATATGTCCTTCAGCCATCATATAAAACAAATTTCAAGGACTGCCTTTTTTCACCTACGTAATATAGCAAAAATCAGGCACATCCTGCCTCAAAAAGATGCAGAAAAACTAGTCCATGCATTTGTTACTTCTAGGTTGGATTATTGTAATTCTTTATTGTCAGGCTGCCCTAACAAGTCTCTAAAGACTCTCCAGCTGGTCCAGAATGCAGCTGCACGTGTACTAACAAAAACTAGGAAAAGAGATCATATTTCTCCTATTTTAGCTTCGCTACATTGGCTTCCGGTAAAATCCAGAATAGAATTTAAAATACTTCTCCTTACTTATAAAGCTCTTAATGGTCAGGCGCCTTTATATCTTAAAGAGCTCATAGTACCTTATTACCCCACTAGAGCACTGCGCTCCCAAAATGCAGACTTACTTGTGGTTCCTAGAATAACTAAAAGTAGAATGGGAGGCAGAGCCTTCAGCTATCAGGCTCCTCTCCTGTGGAACCATCTTCCAGATTCAGTCCGGGGGGCAGACACCCTCTCTACGTTTAAGAGTAGGCTTAAAACTTTCCTTTTTGATAAAGCTTATAGTTAGGGCCGGCCAGGCTCGCCTTGGACCGGCCCCCAGTTATGCTGCTATAGGACTAGACTGCCGGGGGACTTCCCATGATGCACTGAGCTCCTCTCTCCTCCTCCTCTCCATTTCAATGCTTCATGTACCATTAATGCATGTTACTAACTTGACTTCTTCCCAAGAGTCTCTGTGCTCTCTCATCTCACAGGAAGATCCAGCGCCTGAATGGTGGGCCACGGCTGTGGGGACTGTGGCGTGGTCCCGTGGATGTCCTGCTTCTATTTCTATTTCTGCTACTGATATTATTGCTGCTATTATAAATTCATAGCTCTACTTACATTACTGCTGTTATGGTTATTGTTGTTGTTGTTGTTATTATACTTTTGTGTCTCTCCCTTCCCCCGTCCCCCTCCCTCCTTTCTCTGTAAACCCAACCGGTCAAGGCAGATGGCCGCCCACCTAGAGCCCGGTTCTGCTTGAGGTTTCTTCCCGTTAAAGGGGAGTTTTTCCTTGCCGCTGTCGCCAAGTGCTTGCTCATGGGGGGAATTGTTGGGTCTCTGTAAATGAGTACGGTCTCGACCTGCTCGATGTGTAAAGTGCCCTGAGATAACTTTTGTTGTGATTTGGCGCTATATGAATTGAATTGAATTGAATAGGAGTGTGGCAGTTCTTTAGTGTTGGAAACTTCACTTGGGATTGTCCCCCATAGTTTGGGAAGAGTTTGGAGGTGAGGAGATGGTTCTGTGAAGAGTCAAGACTGACTTCAATGTGAAGGGAGGGTGCTCAGTTTACCTGAAGGCATTTCCAGACGAAGCTAAATATACATCCATGTGTTGGAGGTTAGAGGTATTGTTGATTGAGCCCAGACCTTCTCTGGGCTCTTGTGGAGAGAACTTAAAACATGAAGGTCCCCTGGTTCTCCTACATTCCCCCACTCGATCCGAACGGTCGCTGTCCAGGGAGCTTCGGATCGTTGAGGTGAGACCAGTTGGAGGAGCAGAGGTGACACATGTACATGATTAGAGTTGGTGTCATGCTAGGGCCTACAAAGGTATACAAGGCTAATAGGGTTAATTGGTCTACTATAAAGAGAAATACTAACTCTAATTCAACTATGCCAAATCGTCTATGTGTAGGATAGCGTTTTCTGGTACACTGATCCATAGTGTTTCTTCAGGCAGAGTAATTCAGGTAGATGTGTCATGTTGGTCATAAGCTAGGATAGCTGTTCTCGCTTGGGTGTTAACCAGTCAGCAGTCTTCTACTATCTCAGCCTGAGTTGTAGTGATTTGAGATTGAGGCGTGACAGCAGCTGGACATGGGGAGCCAGCTGTCATGGGTTTGACTCCAGATACCATCTGTACTATCTTGCATGAACGGCTTACTGGGACACAAATAGTGGATGTGAGGGTGTACATTCATAAATTTGGGGCCAAATACAACCCAGGGTTGCTGTCATGATAGGCCACGACTGCTAGGGTTTGCATTTTGACGTGTGTTTCACCTTGCCAAGATCCCACAAAGGCTATTTCCCTGTCTTCGGGGTCGATGTAGATTGGTACAGCACTGTCTAATGTGTAGGCTAGATGGGCCTGGAGTGGTGTGGCTATGTCTCTATTGGTGGTCATTAGGATGTTCTGCACCAGAGATAAGGGAATAAGATATGGGGGAATTTTACCCATAGCTAAGCTGCCCACTGAAGATCCTATATCATGTAACATATCTGTCATTAGCATGCTGACAAGTCAGGCATGAACATAGTCACCATTGACTACCGACCGGAGAGAGTTCACTGCACGTATAGTCTGGTTCAAAGCTTCACTGTGGGTGTTAACGTCCAGAATGGTACCCTGTACTGTCTGTCCTATTGTCTGTAGCTCAAACAGGGACCCTACAACAGAAGCTGCAGTTAAGTCCTCCAATGAATCGTTTAGATTCAACCCAGCTGACCTTGTCCTTTGCGTCAGGGAAGTTCTTCCTACATACCTCTCTGGGGTTTAATCTGACAAACACCTTTTGCGTGTGCAGGCGACAATTGGTGGTCAGGAGTCCAGGTTGTTCCTTAAGAACAATCCCAGAGCTTGGACCTTGTTCTACAATCTCAGGGACGGCAGTTATCGAGCCAATGGTCAGGAGTAGCCAAATCATCCTAATGGGGAGAATGCACATGATTAGGGACAATTTTAATGGTATGGCACAACAAATTTTCTTAAAGGGAACCGTATTATAGGGTTGTTGACTTGACTCCCACTTGTAATCAATTGGCTAGATTAGTTAAAACAGACAGATTTTCAAGGTGGTGGGTCAGGGAAAACACCTGATCCTCAACATGTGATTGGCACAAAAACAAATTTTCAACTTTGCTTGAACACTAACACTGGCACCCTTGGGTGCTTAAATGTGTGAAGTAACTGGGATGGTGGCGTCCCCGACAAGTCCCATGGGGGTTTTTGTGTGGTTAATCTGGTTGTGATGGACCCATTTAAATGTTGGCTCTTTCTAACCTTGATCAGGTACACGACACTTGCCCGTGCAAGTCTTCTCACTGCCTGGTTGTTCCTTCCAGTTAGGACAAAGATGTAATACTACACCTTGTCCCCCACTTGGAGTTTGTCATGGGCATGCATCAGCATCACCCCCTGTGGCTCTGAGGCACCATGAACACAGGTTAAGGGAATGCTTCAGAGACATGTACAAGAAGGCCCTTGACGATATGCAGGGAATGGCGTGCATTATATCGGTGTCTCAAGGCAGGGATGGACCTAAGGTCTGTGCTGGAGATTTAATGGGCGGAAGGATCGGACAGGTGAAGTATCACCTTTTTAGTAGCAGGATCATGATCTCAGAGAGATGTGAGATCAGAGTCGGTGAAAGCGGGATTGACCAAGATATCAGTCGAGTCGGAAGCAACGGCGGGAGTTGGAGCTGCAGCTTGAGTACAAGTGACAGCACAGACAGTAGGCATGGGTGGGCTGGGAAGAGATTCATGGTCGAATTGCCATGGAGTTCCATCAAGGGCATTGGCTTCTGCTAACCTCTGTTCAATCTGGACTGCGAACTCTGCATCTGGCCCTTCTTTCGGGTCAAGTGTTGTTTGTAAGGACTACCCTTTAACATCGTTTGTGACTGGTGTGTAGGCAAGGTCTCGTGCAGAGTCAAGAGAAAGGACAGTGACAGTTTGTATGACCATTTGTTCATGGTTGGCAAGGTCGGCACGACAGCTAACGTTGTCAGAAAGTTTCAGTGAGGGGAAGAGAGCCATAGCTTTTTAAGGTTTAGTGTATACCACTCTGTCCTTGGGGAGTTCGGGAAGCAACGCAGAAAAAGGTATGTGCAGGGGTTGATGGACCTGTGCACAGATCTTCAAGTGCTTGAAATCAGTGGTTTGAATCGGTTAAGGAAGTCTTTATCAATTGGAAGAGGGATGGTCGAGGGCAGATACGTACACAGGGTGGATAAGGCTCATTGGTCCAACTGTGAACTGTATCAATGTCATGGCATTCAGGGTAGCACCTGAGGGTGAGTATGGTTGGACATCAAGAGAACTGCGCAGTAGCTTCATCTTTTTTGTTCAATTGGCCTGCCGTCACTTGCAACTTACCGGAAGGTGTTGAAGACATCAGGGTGATATCTGTGCCTGGTTCAAGGAGTGCTTCTTGGTCAAGCTTGTTTTCAAGTGTCATAGGTAGAATTTTCGTGCAACCCCCCCCCCTTTTTTTTTTTTAAGGTCGTCCCGGAACTGTAGGAAGGGCGGTCTGCGCTGAAAGATTGAGGGGTCCTTATTTGTCAACTTTTCATTTGAGTCTAATTGAACCACTAAGACTGCGGTGGACACTGGCTCCTTACATCCTAGGTCTCTCAGACTGGGGCCATGAGACTGATAAGAACCTGCTGGTGGGCTGGATTGTGGGGATGAAGTCTACAAAAACGAGGTACCGCCGACCTGAGGGTGGAGAGAGGGGCTTGGGGGCAATGAGGGGAGGGGTGCAAGTAGGTCTTTATCTGCGTCTCTGTCGGGTCTTACTTCTCTTTTCATCTCGCAATAAGTTGCACTCACAGGTTGTTGTAAGCTTAACTCAAAAGAGTATTCTAGCTCCTTTAACATCTTCCAGTTCTAACTCTTTCTTTACCTGTTGGTGACAGGATTCTTTAATCATATCATCAGCTTCTGCTGGTTTTTGTTGCATATCCTGTATGCGTTTTTGATCGGCTTCTTTAGCTCGTTCATAAGCTCTTTGCTTAACTTATTTCTTTTGTTGCCTCCTCAGGGCATTTGTTGGAACTGTCGAGCTGTTCATTTACCTCTGTAAGATGTGTTCCTGTTTTAACTAGTTCCTGCTCACAGTTTTGCATGGTTTGTTCTAGTTCTTTATTCTTTCTTTGCAACTCAGTCTCTTCGTCGTCCTCTGAGGTCTCCTCATTCTCACCTGGTGTTTTCGACTGAATTTCTAATTCCTCAATGCGTTCTTCTGCTGTAGCTAGAGACTGCTTAGTCTTATCATGTTGTTGTTGTTGTTGTTGTTGTTGTTGTTGTTTAAGGACTTTGTTTTCCAGTTGGTGGGCTTTTAGCTTCTCAACTGATTCATAGACATGTTTGAGTTGTGCCAACATCATAATGGTCATGTTACCTAGCATCTTGGTTCAAGCTTTGTCTTTCACTTTTTCGTAAAGGTTTTACATATAAGCTCTGCCATTATACCTTGAAGGTCAGTAGGATCAGGTCCTAGGATTTGTGTTGCATATCCAGGTATTAACTTGTTGGTCAAATTCAATAATGCTGAGTCAAGATTCTCACGAGGATTTCCTAAACTTGAAGGGGTAGATGCAGCTGCAACTTCCATGTTTGGTTTGTCGTTATTGAGGGTATAGTTGGCTCAGATAAAGAACCCGACTTTTATATAAAAATCAAAATGAATTAAGTCTTTTAATTCAAAAGAGAGCTAGTTAATATAGTAAATATGTGGATGCTATATAAGCATTTACTATTCCTTATTTTCTTTTGAATATAAAGAAAGGATAAAAATAACGTGAGTAAATTTAAAGTATAAATTTCTCAATTTTTTTGTTAGAATTAAGAAATTGCTTAATTAGCATTATGGTTTTAAATTAACAGGAGACTGGTTTAATCTTTTGCTAAAGTATCTCTAGAAAACTTTTATCTTATACTGAAACGTACAGTCCGGTAATATCCTGTGTCACAATCGGTAAGCCACTGCAGTGAGTAATTCTAGGGTACTTGGTCTTCAAAGGAGTAAAACTCAAAGATGGACAGTTAGAACCCACGTTTACCATTTTACCAGTGCCAGGTACAGGTAACTGCCAAAATTGGAATTTCCAATGGAGGGACCTCCCTATAGTATCAAAGCAGTAAGCAGTGTGGACAGAAAACACAAGGAGTTTTGCCACCTCACTGTGGTACTCGACAGAAGTAAACCCAAAAAAAACAGTCACAGCTGTACAGTCCCGTCCACAGCTGTACAGCCTTCCACATTTGTAACCACAGCAATGAAAGGTGGTCAGCTCCCAAAGGAGTAGAACTCAAAATGGGGCAGATAACAATCTACGCTCCGTGAACATCAAAAGTAGAACACCGTGTTAGCTGTCACTGGTCAAAGTGTTCAACTCAGGGTAGAACTCACAGTTGAAGAGAAACATATCGCAAATGCCCAAGTTGGAACCTCCAATTGGCGAGTGCCCCTGTAGTATCAAGACTGGAGGGATTACGGAAGAGATTATCAGGCACCTGGTCAACAGTCGTACTGGGAGAGAGAGCCAGGGAAAACCAAATTGAAAGCTTTACAATAGACCTAAGATAATTGGTTTAATAACATTCAATTAATGTGGTAAAGCAAAAGCCAAAGTTACTGAGTAATAAGGCAAATAAAAACATCCAAGTTTGAATAAAGTAAAAATAACAAACAAAAGCTTAATTATGTAATTCGAATTCAAAAATTGTTTTTAAGTTGAAGACTAATTTAATAATTCCTATGTTTAGTAAGACACAATAGCTTTAACTCAATATAGTATGATAAAGACAGTATAACAACTTATACTTAACTGAGTTAACTGTATTACTATAAGTGTGATTGGGCTCTGTCTCAAATTACAAGTTCTCTAAAACTCAATATTTGCAAATCAGATTCAATTAACCAAGTCAACCACCAGAGGGCGATGTAGGTTTATTTTTGGGGGTCTGAGTAAATTAAACTCTCTGGAACTTCTCTGGTTCTGGACCTTCTGACGTGCTACGGTAAGCGTATTGTGTCACTTCCGGTTGCCGACTGTGTTTACCGATTGGCGTTTTGCTGCCCTCAGCTCAGCTAAATTTTGCTTTATTCTTCATCACTGTGGATAAATACCCGCTGTATATTTAAAAATATGCTAGTTCTGCACAAGCACTCCTAGCTCTCCTTTTGGCGACTTTTCCCATACATAGTAGTTAGTTGTTTTAGCTCTGCTGTTTTAGCTTAGCAGCTAACTTAGCTAAGCATTTAACGATGGCTTCTCTCTGTCCCTCTCACTCTCCTGCTCTCTCTTGCTCGGTGTGTCATATGTTTAGCTATTCCGCTGCCTCCTTTAGTGATAGTACATGTAATAAATGCAGTGGTGGAGGCGAGGCTCAGTGAATTGGAAGCGCGGCTCCGCACCATGGAAAACAAACCATTAGCGAATGTAGTTAGCCACCCCCCAGTAGCCGGTGCAGGCTGACCTAGCTTAGCTCCTAGCATAGCTCCTACTCCCCCGGTAGTTCCCGAGCAGCTGGGAAGCCAGGGTGGCTGGGTGACTGTCCAAAGGAAGCATAGTCCTAAGCAGAAGCCCACGGTTCACCACCAACCAGTTCACGTTTCAAACAGGTTCTCCCCACTCAGTGACACACCCGCTGAGAAACCAACTCTGATTATTGGCAGCTCCATAGTAAGAAACGTGAAATTAGCTACACCAGCAACCATAGTCAAATGCATTCCTGGGGCCAGAGCGGGCGACATAGAATGTAATTTAAAACTGCTGGCTAAAGATAATCGTAAATATAGTAAGGTTTTAATCCATGTCGGTGGGAATGACTGTCGATTACGCCAATCGGAGGTCACTAAAATTAATGTTGTCGGTGTGTACATATGCAAAGACTATGTCGGACTCCGTAGTTTTCTCTGGGCCCCTGCCAAATCTGACCAGTGATGACACGTATAGCCACATGTCATCATTCAACCGCTGGCTGTCGAGGTGGTGTCCAGAAAACGATGTGGGCTTCATAGACAATTGGCAGACTTTCTGGGGAAGACCTGGTCTGATTAGGAGACATGGCATACATCCCACTTTAGATGGAGCAGCTCTCATATCTAGAAATATGAGTTTATTAGACCAAAACCATGACAACCAGAGCTGCAGTCCTAAACGCTTCTCTGCGCTTCCATTAGAGCAGTTACCCACCCAAAACTACATAGAAACTGTCTGTCCCCCAACCACTAAAATCACTTAAATCAATTAAATCTAAAGTAAACAGAAGAGGATTCATTCATAAAAATCAAATAAAAACTAACACCACCACTGTCACATCCAAAGCCATATTAGTACAACCTAATCTCAGATTATCATATTGACTTATTTTGTCTTACTGAAACCTGGCTGTGTCATGAAGAATATGTTAGCCTAAATGAATCCACTCCCCCCAGTCATTAATACTCACATTCCTCGTGACACTGGCCAAGGAGGTGGAGTTGCAGCCATTTTCAACTCAAGCCTAATAGTCTTTCACACCCAACCTGGAAAACATTACAGCAAATTCTATTTGTTATAGTGTACTGCCCTCCTGGCCCATACTCTGAATTTTTATCAAACTTAGTCCTTTGTACAGATAAAGTAATTATAGTAGGTGACTTTAGTATCCATGTGGACATTGATAATGATAGTCTCACTGCGTTTATCTCATTGTTAGTGCGTAGGTTTATTTACACTGAGAGAAGCCAATTGAGTCTGTCTTAACCACACCCTCGACCTTGTTTTGACTTATGGCATTGAAATTGAACGTTTAATACTTTGTCCACCAAATCCTATTTTATCAGACCATTACTTAATAACTTTTGAATTCCTATTAATAGACTACACACCATTAGACAAACGTCTTTACTAGATGTCTTTCTGATAGTGCTGTAGCTAAATTTAAGGAAGCGATCCCATTAGTACTAAATTTAATGCCATGTCTCAATACTACAAAGGAGTCTTATGCTAACTTTAGTCCCTCTGAAACCGATTGTTGATAGTGCTGCAGGCTCATTGCGAAAAACACTCGACTCCATCGCCCCTTTTAAAACGGAAGATAATAAAACTAGCTCCATGGTATAACTCCCAAACCCGTAAATTAAAGCAAACATCACGAAATTTTGAAAGGATTTGGCATTCCACCACACTGGAAGAATCTCATTTAGTCTGGCAAGATAGTCTTAAAACATATAGGAAGGCCCTCTGTAATGCCAGAGCTGCCTACTACTCATCATTAATAGAGGAGAATAAAAACAGCCCTCGGTTCCTTTTCAGCACTTTGGCGAGGCTGACAAAGAGTCATAACTCTGTTGATCCATGTATTCCTATAGCTCTCAGTAGTAATGACTTTATGAGCTTCTTTAATGACAAAAGTCTAACCATTACAGACAAAATTCATCACCTCCTGCCCTCAACAGGCACTGATTCACTCTCAAATTCAGGAACCTTAGAAACAGCTGCAAAACCCGATATATATTTAGACTGTTTCTCTCCAATCGACCTTCGTGAATTAACTTCATTGATTTCGTCCTCTAAACCATCAACCTGTCTCTTAGACCCCATCCCAACTAGGCTGCTTAAGGAAGTCTTAGCTTTAGTTGGCACTTCTTTACTGGATATGATCAATCTATCTTTAGTAACAGGCTATGTACCACAGTCCCTTTTTAAAGTAGCTGTAATTAAATCTCTTAAGAAGCCTACTCTGGATTCAGCCCTTTTCACTATAGACTTATATCTAACCTTCCCTTTCTCTCTAACCTTCCTCGAAAGCAGTCGCCAGTTATGTGACTTTCTACATAATAGTTTATTTGAGGATTTTCAGTCAGGATTTAGAGCGCATCATAGCACAGACAGCACTGGTGAAAGTTATAAATGACCTAACTGCATCAGACAAAGGACTTCTCTCTGTACTTGTCTTGTTAGATCTTAGTGCGGCATATGAATTAATAATACGGGGCACCACCCGGAAACCGGGACCAATAACCAAACAATAGGGTAGTCTCATAAACAAGGTTCACTTGTTTAATATCTGAGGGATATCAGCATCCACAAATGAACAATGAAGGTATGAATTCGAGCTCTGATCCTTTTTCTCAATCAGCCACCTTTTGTAATTATTGTGCTTATCTATTGTAAAAGACTTCTCTTTAAAGATATAACAGTGTTTATTAAACAATAGCAAAGTTAACAAGTTAGCAAATGCTTTGATCAATAAGACACTCCTAAAATCTAACACTACCTAAGCAATAACAGCTATGTACAATGGAAACACATGCAAGCTGGAGCATGCATGTGGGTGTGAACAAAATGGTGACCGTGATCTGTGAGATAACGTCGTGCGAGAATTGGGGTGACCTCGTGAGATGACGTCACACGATGTCAAGGACAGCGGGCGTGATCTCGTGAGAAGGAGTCTCGTGATAGCCGAATAGCGGCTATGACCGTAGTGTCGGTTATAACAATAGCAAGATGGCGCCGCTGGGGGTCGGCGTCTCTGCATTCATCCAATTCAATGTATTGTTGGAGCTTAAGGAACACGGCTGGTTATCAGTGATACTTAATGATTATCAAAGATAATTATTAATTATAAAACATAAAAATATTAATTTTGATTAATAATTACAGGGCACCACCCGGAAACCGGGACCAATAACCAGATGGCAAGGTAGTCTCATAAAAGCGCTCACCCTGGATGTGAGAGTCTGAGTGACGTCCACATTCAAGGTGAACAAAGAAGGTTGAGTTCGAGCTCTGACTCTCTCAATCAGCCACTTATCACAATAATCATGCACAATAATGACAGAAGGACTTCTCTTTAAAGCTATAACAGTATTTATTAATCTCCACAAAATCAACAAAGTTAACAAATGTTTCGATTAATTCACACTGCACTACCAGCTAATACTACAACAAATACACAGATAACGGCTATAAACAAGTTCCCCGTGTGTGTGTGTGTGTGTGTGTGTGTGTGTGTGTGTGTGTGTGTGTGTGTGTGTGTGTGTGAGAGAGCAGGACCAGGAATGGTGGGCGTGATCTGACCAGCTGACATCGCGCAACCTTACGGTAGCGTGCGTGACCTGGTGAGATGACGTTGCACGAAATTTGAGATGGCGGGCGTGGCCTTGTGAGGGAGTCACGTCACGCGACAATGAACCAGCGGAAGTGCCGCGGTGTTCAAATAGCACAATGGCAAAATGGCGCCACCTAGCAATCGGCGGTTCTGCACTCACCCAATTTACGTTAACAAGCACACATGTCTGATGGTGGATATTGAGGGACAGAGCAACGCTATCTTACCGCCAGATGTGTAAAAGAGATGTGCGGTTATGTAGGTGTGTGTGTGTGTGCGGGTTAGTAGGAGGAGAGAGAGAGAAAGGAAGAAAACCGACTCTCGGCGGAGTCTCACGACCGTGGGGGGGGAAAGGCAGCGGTTACTTTATCTACAGAGAGCGCACGCACGGATAGCAATCTGTGCGTACGTTGTCTGGCGGTTAGCGGATAAATAACTTACTCTCCTCTCACGGTGGCACAAACACAGTGGTCCCGAGCGGGACAAAACAACAGTTTAGCGTGGTGAACACTAACTAAAAAGTAAAGAGTAAACAGGCAAGGTCCGTTAAAAATCAACAACACACTATAAGCACTAAGCTGAAACACACATAAAATATTACAGTCTCTGCCCAGACAACCTCTTACTTGTGTCGCGCTTGATAGCGAACTGATGTGTGTTAGTCCGTCAGTATACACCACGGGGGCCACCGATGCGTGGTACTGGCGGTGCCGTTTTAATTCCTCGAAGATAACGGCGGCTGGTTTCTCGGTGGGGCAGCGAGGAAACTCAGGGTGGTCGACTTGGTCGGTAGATAGCGGGGCATAGAAGTTATCCGCTTCTCCGTGAAGAAAATCCTTTCTTCCTTCTGCAGGTATGGTGAGAGGGCTGGGTTGCACACAGCGCTCTCTCTCGGATCCGGTGATTGTGTTCGGGATGAACACGGGTCGTGGTTTCGTCTCGTCCAGCGAGGGGAGAAAACTCCAAAAAGAAAGGGGGAGTAGGTACACGTGTTCAATTTAAACGACACCAACTCTTAATCATGAGGTAGATGGAGAACAGGAGTAGCATTGTTCAGCTTACTGTGTGCAGCATTGTCCTGAGATGTCCCAGCGGTCGTCTGTAGCGGGGGATTCCCAGATCGGACAATCAGCTGTTGAGCAGTGGGTTTTCCTGGGGTTCCGACGGGACTTCCTGAGCATTGTGGGGAATTTTGAGCCAGGATTTTATTTGGTGATGATTTCTAAAGATGATTCAAGAATCATCACAGGATTAACCTTCACAAAGAGGGATAAAGCTGGTCCTGATCTGTAGAGAGCAGGTCGTTTAATTGAAGTCTGTGACTGACTTGCTTTCTTACTAAATAACTCAAAAAAAATAATCATGCCGGCAGACAAAACTATACTTCAAGATACTAAGCGTGAAAGGATTTTAACATAAAGTTCATTTTACTGAAATTATAATACTTATATAATACTATATGTATGTAACTTAGGTGATCACGAAAAAGAAAAGTACAGAGAAAGGGCAAACGCAAAAAGAGCAAAAAAAAGCTGAGCATAGCCAGTACGCTGTTTTTATTCCAGCTTGTGTGGGTGGAGATAGTTCTCCCGCGCAAGACGGAAAATCCTTTGTCTAAGATAAATGCATGATCTTCTCTGAGCTGATAAAATTACAGCTAAAAACATTTCACCATTATCATCCATATTTAAGCATGAATTGCATATGTATATGTTTCTCAAATGTTCAGAGGCACACATTTATCACAAAAGCTTAGTAACACATACTATAGTTACTTAATAAACTTACTTCTCATATTAGCTACATACTTGATAACTACCAATAATGACTTACTTATCAAAGTAACTCTGCATACCTATCAAATTCCTACTGTGTGTGTGTGTGTATATGTGTGTGTATATATGTGTGTGTGTGTGTGTGTGTGTGTGTGTATGTATGTGTATATATATATATATATATATATATATATATATATATATATATATATATATATATATAATTAGTTTTAGGAGATGCCTCAATCTCCCCTCCAACAAACTTAACCTGTTAGAACCTAATGTTTTTAGTCCCTTTTTCACTTAAACTTACCTTCACTTAAACTTTTTTTACAATGTACAGTGTCCTTGAGTTTGTGAAATGTGCTTTCAAATTTATTGTTGTTGTGGTTGTTGTTATTATTATTATTGTAACATTCAAAGTATACTTGTGTTCTCTCTTCCTCTTGCCAGTCTGCTCTCTCCCTTCTTGGCAAAAAAATTCTGTATATTCATCTATAAAGCAAAATACATTGAAATTGAATGGCCTACACATGATGGCCATTGACCAACTATCAAACAAAGAAAAATGGTAATGGACTATACTTATATAGCGCCTTTCTAGTCATCCGACTACTCAAAGCGCTTTTAACACTACGAGTCAATTCACCCATTCACACACATTCATGCGCTGAATGGGTACAGGGGCTACCATACAAGGTCCCAACCTGCCCATCAGAGGAAATCTAATCATTCACACACACTCACACACCAATGGCAGCTAGCTACCACGCAGGGTGCTGGCACAGCCATCGGGAGCAATTTGGGGTTCAGTATCTTGCCCAAGGACACTTCGACATGCGGACTGGAGGAGCCGGGAATCGAACCCCCAATCTTCCAATTAGTAGACGACCCGCTCTACCTCCTGAGCCACAGCCGCCCCCAAAGGTTGCATAATGTCACATACTTGAATACTTGCATAACAGGAGCTAAACGATTCGTCATGTGAATTACAGATCACTTTAAATAATATACAAAACATTACCATCAGCTTTTAAAAATATTTTTAAAAAAATAAAATACCTGCTCATAGTGGATACAGAAAAGTATAAGAAATATAAATGCATACAAGAAAAAATACCATTCAAAATACCATTACAGATGGTTCAGTTCCAGTGTAGTGTCCAAGGAAGCCATAGCAGTGAGGCATCATGCAGATTAACAGGACCATGGAACTGGCAAAGCAAATTTGATTATATTTATTATTATTTGTGTGCTACTGCTGCTGCTGACATTAAATGAATAAATACATACACACAAACTAATATTTTCATACATGATTACATCCTAATGTCCTCTGGGATAAAAAAGCAATTATTTAATATTTCATTCTATAAAAGCTATTATTGACTTGATTCAAATGTGGCCACTTCCATATTCTTCTGTTTCTATTATCTATGTTGTATGTTTTCTATGTTGTTCCCAGGCATCCATACCTCAACAACACAAACACTGATGCATTGTTAGCACTTCTGTATTTACCTGCACATACCTGAGCAGTGTGGCGGAAACCAAACCTGCAATTTTAATAAGAGCATCTAGTATCATTATACAACCTAGCATGGCAAATACATGAGTATATCATAATTTTGACTAACAGTGACTTTTCTAATGTTTTTGACTTACTATCTTATAATTGGGACTTAGTATAGGAGAACACCACTGATTTTACACATTAGCAAGTGTTTCCAGGTGTTGGGGAGTACTACTGCATATGTATAAAAAGTAGTATAAAGTCTTTTGTATCTCAAGAGGGAGCTGATAAATTGTCAGTGTCAGGGTCTGAAGACTACAAGTTTGAAAATGAAAAATATGTTGGTGTGAGACCTGTAGCCTTGCATTGTGGGTAAGGCAGGTGCCAGGTTTAGACAAGGAATAAAAAAGATGATGTTTATTGTGTAGCGATGATGTGAAGATGATGAAGGAATCTCCGCTGACACCGTCTTTCTTGTATAATAAGGTTTATTTACAAGGAAGTTCAGCATCAAACAAGCACCATGGACTGCTTGGAGAGAATTCAGGGCCAATGCGAATCACTCTCCCTACCAGCTCTGAATCTCCACTTATATAGGCTAGTTGTTTATCCTGATACCAAGGTAAAACAATAATACAACCATAATCCTTATCTACAAATAGTCTCATCTATTTAGACTATAGGAGAGACAAAGACCCATTTCCAGGAGACCTTAACCTCTGAACCTTAAACTTTTGGACCTTATCTTTATGGCCTGGGGTCTCTTACTCTCTTACTCTTACTTAAACATTCCTCAGTAATAAAAACACAATGTAGCGATTCAGACACTACATATTTCCCCCCTTCGAGACTACACAGTCTCGAAAAAACAAAAGAGTAAAACATACATGTTTACAACTGTGACAAAAATAACAATTCCTCCTACTGTATAACCTTAACAGCACTTTTATGGAGTGTGAGAGCAAAAAACCTGCCAGGCAGCCATCTTTCCTGAAATATCCATCAAACAATCTAGACAGGAAAATTCTCTCACAGCCCCTCTGCCTCAGGCGACCACACATAGTACACCAACCCAATTAAAAAAAGAGGAATTTTAACAATTTGTATAGGGATATGACTTAAGCAAATACATATGGAAACCTCAGAAAATAAAATCAAAACAATGTCCAAATTCAGGCTGGTCGACCCATCGCACCTTCCAATGGACCTTTCCCTGCCTAGCCCCAATATCCCTAAACACCAAGAAAAAAAAGAAAACATCTGAGGTCCCAATATATTTACCCAATAACAGAAAACATCATTCTTCAAACAATTAAAACAAAGAAGATATTACTCATGCAATAATAGAAACTTAAAAACTAAATCAAAACATTATGTGTCACAGATTACAATATAATAGAGCAAAATCCAATACTGTGTAAATATACATATAAGAGAAGACATAAAAATGTATCACTCTGCAGCTCCTCAGCAGCGACGACTCTCAGTGTAGTGTCGATGGTATGTTAGATATGACCATTTTATTACAGTGTCCTTGTTCAGAGTCCTCCAATCCATTCTTATTTTCCATTGTTGAGTGTCTGAATCCCTTCAATACTTCGGGGTACCTGAACAACCAACCACCCTCAGAGTGGTCTTTCCTCAATATCGTTCTAAAAGGAGAGAAAAGAACACCAACCAGTATCTTTTGCAAAAATAACAGATAGAAACTAATCATCAAATGCAAATTGACACCCTATATGTAGATATAATTTGGGAAAAATATGATACTGTGAATTTCATGAGTTCTATTTTCCATTTCCCCCCTTAATCATACCACTCTATAGTAAAAACTACTAAATAACTAAACAATAACAAAAATAATTTTAAAACTTATAGGATTGAACATTCAAAAGGGGTATCTTTCCATAAGTTCACCTTCTATCACCATTTCCTCATCACCATCTGTGTCAGTCCTATGTAATAATGGCATCTGAACTCGATCTCCAGGCATCACAACTCCAACCCATCTCAATATCATAACCTTCGCAAAGGTCAACAGCAGCGTACAAAAACAAAACATCACACTCAACGATAGTAGAACTGCTGCCAAAATCTGAACCACTACTGCTCCCAACGGTCCTAATTTCTCCTGCAACCAAATATTTGCAGACCACCCAGCTCCTTTTGATGGACCAAATGCATCCCTTATTTGCTTCAATGCATCTATGACACTAGTCATATTATCAGAACTATCAGGAATCAAAGTATAACATGCATCCCCAGTTAAGTTCAAAGCCACACATAGGCCACCTTGTTTGGCCAAAATATAGTCAAGAGCTATGTCATGTTTCAGCCTTGTCAGTCTGTGACTCCTTTGAGTGTTTGACAAATAGTCAAACCCTCTTATAGTTTCATTAGCAAAACCCTGTAGGGTGTAGGTAATACTATCAATATGATCTGCCAGAAACGTCACACCATACCATGGAAATAATCCTATACCCCATTTCTCTCCTAGACTTATCCTCCAATGGTAAGACTCCAAATTGTGAAATTGTGCCAGTTCCCTTTTCTTCCTACTTCCAGAAATAACATTAGATTGGACCTCAACAGGTACCTTTTCCTTCTGGATGGTAAAAACCTCAAACGGAAGTTTCAACGTTGCTATATAACAGCATCCTGTCCACCCATACGGTAGAAATATATATGCTTTATCACCACAAACCCACCAAATATCCTTGAAATTCCCTATAGTTACATTTCCAGGCAAAATTTGATCCTGCACCATCACAGTTCTACTCTGTTTATGATGCGGCACATGAAAAGTCACTTCATATAATTATCACCAACCTTATGTTCACGCTTACCCAAGTTCATCAAATACCCGTCACAATCTGATATTCCCATAAACATCCCAGGACCATTGTAAGTATCATTTGAACAAAAACAACTTTTAGCCCTCACGGATTTCACTTCCATTGCATCAGGTACTGCTGTTATCATATTTTCATGCTGATCAAGTAAATTAACATATGGTAATTCTCCCAACCAGGAACAATTAAATCTAGGCTTAAAAAGATTCACTGACAAAGCCATCACTATATCTACTGTTGATTGCTGCTGGTACAACAACCATGAAAGTACAGAAGATTGACATACAGCGGTTAGTGGTTCTGGCACCGTCTCTAAAATTGAAGGCCATGTGCCTGGTGATGGAATTTTCACCACACATGGACAGTTCATTTTTCTAATTGATCTTACAGAATGAGTTATCTGCTGGAACCATAAGTTCCTGCCTGCCCATGAATCTGCAATTTGTAACACCGAAGAATCAAATCCATACGCCTTCCAGTTAGTTTCTCTCTTCTGTAATGCATGATATTGGTCAGACATGTCCTCTGGTGTCCGGCCAGAGTCAAAAAACTCATCCTCCACATCTAAAATAGCCCTCTGAGCTGTCACAGACAAATCTGCATCATTTTCATCCACCATCTGTTTTCTAATTTCAAAATTCTCATTACTACTATTCACACTAAGCTCTATCTTTAACATAGGCTTCTGAGTTACATTTACTACTTCCTTAAATTTCAAAGATATCCTATCAGGTGTCTGTGTTATGTTTACAAATTTTGTAGACGTCAAAGATGTCGTCTCTGTTGTAGTGTTCCTCCCCTTCAAAGTCATAGCTAGAGTAGTAGCCTGAATTGATGTATTAACACTCTTAGTAGTTTTCAGAGCTAAAATAGCAAGCTTCATCTGTGTACTATTTATTCTTGGAGTGTTTACTGTGGGGAACCGTTCCTGAACCCCTTCAGCAACCATAAAGACTCCTATAGGACTCAATTCTTTTATCGTAAGTGTCACCTTACGAGTTATATAACCTTCTAACCAGTAATTTTGAGATGGAACAAATTTAAACTCTGGCTCTAAATAAGTACATATGTATTCTCCTTGATCTTCCCATGTAACATTACGCAGGACAAGTGAACAATCACCCACAACTTTCAACCACTTCATGTCATTGTACAACAAATACTTCCTTTGATCACGAGGCACAATGTCAACTTCAGGTCCTACCAACAACACATCTTCACCACGACTATTTTTCCACTTAGGAGGATTATTACCACCAACATTCCACTTTCCAAATTGACAAGGAAGGTGAGCCACTCTTCCTAACTTAACTCTAATCACAGTTCTCAAAGGAGCAGGCGTTGTAGAAATCTTCTGAGGCGCCACTGTCGTTAAATGTGACACATTTATACCTTCAGTAACCTTTAGCACTGAAAGAATAGACTTCCCTAAGGTCACTTTAACCCTAGTTCTCATAACGTTTTGGTCTGACCGTTTTCCGAACTGGTCTTGGACTCCTTTGTCTAACTGAATCTCTGAATTTTCCTGAAGTGGAGTCACAGCCCTTTGTAACCTTTGGCGCTTTGCACTCCACTGAAATTCTTCTGCTGCATACTCTTCCACATTTCCTTCCAGCTCTCTTGAGCCTTCAACATCTTGGCTCTGTGAGCGTGGCGCCTCTTCTCTTGGCGCTTTAACACAATGCGATAAATTATACCACGTTGGAGACCCTTTAACCTGGACCGCAGTTCCAGTACTGCGAACGACTTCAAATGGTCCTTCACGGCGTTCGTTATACTGCTTCCTTCTAAACACCTTCACAAACACCTTGTCTCCAGGTTTCGCTGTGCTCTTCTTTTGCTCATCGAGTCTCTCCTGCACCTCCTCTTTTCTTTGCCTGTCAGAAACATACGTGGATATTCTTTTATGCAAATTAGCCATATATGTAACATACGCTCTCATTTCATCTTCCAAAAGGGCCAAGCTTGGACCTTTCCCACTTGTACGCAAACAAGGTGTTGGCATCCGTCTTCCTGTAACCAACTCATGAGGTGTCATATGCAAATCACGCAGCTCACTCGAGCGACATACCATTAGCGCCAGTGGAAGTGCTGCTACCCAAGACCTGTGTGCTGGCAGATTTTAACAATGCGATTTTTCAGAACCCCATTCATCTTTTCACAAATCCCTTGACTTTGCGGATGATAGACTGCTCCAAGACGCTGTTTAATTCCTAACTTTTGCAAAATCAATTTTATCGTCTTATCCACGAACTCTTTTCCATTGTCTGAGGATATCCGATCTGGAAGTCCCCACCTGCTTATGACCTCTCTACACAAAAACTTGGCAACCGACTGAGCATCCTTTCGCTTAGTTGGACAAGCCTCAGGCCATTGCGAAAATCTGTCCACAACGACCAGCATATATCTCTTACCTTCAACTGGTTTTATCATGTCAACAAAGTCCACAACTAGCTCACGCATAGGACCCCTCGGAGTCGGAATGTAACCAGGAGGAACCATCACACCCCTCCGAACATTATTTTTCAGACAGATAGTGCACCTGCCTATGACATAATCTATCTGTTCGAGCAAGCATGGTGCCCAAAACCAATACTCCTTTGTAATCTTTCTTTTAACTTCCCCCCTTGCAACATGTGCTAACCCATGTGCTTCCTGAATCATCAGACCTAACAGGTCTGGAGGTGCTATTATCAGCCCCTCATGATTTCTCCACAGACCAGTAGAATCCCTGGTGGCACCTTGATCTAGCCACAACTGTTTATCCATTGCAGGAGCAGCTTCCTGCATTAAAATCACATCCCTAAGCGTGATTTTGTCTTCTAAGTTTACTTCATGAGTGACCAGAAAAACTTTGCCCAATTTGTCTGCTCCTGTGACTGCTTTTGCAGCTTCATCAGCTGCTTTATTCCCTTGGGTGACTCTTGACACATCCATTCTATGTGCTGCGCACTTAGCTATCGCTATTTCTTTAGGCTTCATCATAGCATGCAACAGTTTCATTATTTGAGTATGATGCTGTATTGGAGAACCATTCGTTTTCTTAAACCCTCGATTCTTCCACACTGATCCAAACAAGTGACACACGTTATGTGCATAAGCAGAGTCGGTATATATTGTCACTCGCTTACCTTCCGCCAACAAACATGTTTCAGTTAGCCCCACAAGTTCAGCAAGCTGTGCAGATGCAGGCTGTGGTACTATTTCAGCCTTCTCAACGACAAATCCACTTCCTTGGGCTTTTACCACTGCATAACCAGCACTCAATTTATCTCCCACACGATAACAGGACCCATCAGTCCAATATTCCAGGTCCACCTCACGCAGTGGGAGGGCTTGCAAATCTGATCTAAGCTTCGAATATTTCTCTGCTTCTTGAACACAATCATGTGGTTCACCATCCTCTGGAGTTGGCAAATTCTCAGCTGGATTAACTGTAGTACACCTTGCTAGGGTGACATCTTCCTGCTCTAAGAGCCTATGAGAGTCTCTAAGCCTAGGCATAGTCAATGTATATTTGCCATAGTTCAAGAGATTTCTAAGACTATGATGGGTAAGAATTGTCACTGGATAACCCATTGTGACCGACGATGCCTTATCATACATTAAAGAAACTCCATTGCCCTATAGCATAGTGGTAGCCCTAGCTCTACTTCTGAATAAGCAGTGGAATAGTAAGAAATAGGTTGAGGACTTGTCCCCGTACCTGTTGGCTGACAAAGAATTGCACATGCATATTTACCCCCAGTAGAAGTGGACACATACAACAAGAAATTCTTAGAATAGTCTGGCAGTGCTAGCGCTGGAGCCTCTTGTAACCTCTGTTTGATCGTCTCAAATGCCAAAAGGCCACCCTGTGTCCAGGAGAGATTACAATGAAGTTGAGCATTCCCAGTGTCTTTAATCATAGCTCTCAAAGGCCCTGTTAAACTAGCATAGTCCTCTACCCATGCCGAGGAATAGCCAGCAATACCAAGAAATGTCATCATCTCTCTGACTGTTCTGGGCTTTGGAGCCTTGCGAATAGCTTCTAACTGACTATCAGAAATGCTTCTGTGTCCCTGCGATATTGTCTGACCCAAATAAACTACCTTCTCCTGACAATACTGCAGCTTCTTCTGAGAGGCCTTGTGCCCCTTTTCTGCCAGTATCTGTAATAATTTAATTGAGTCCTTGTGACATGTTTCCTCATCTGATGAACAAATAATAATGTCATCCACATATTGTACAACAGTGCTTTTTAATATCTGATCTATCCCTACCAAATCATCCTTCAATACTTTATTGAAAATATGAGGGCTACGTTTAAATCCTTGTGGCAATCTCTTGTACTCATAAAACTGTCCATTATACGTGAACCCAAATAAACCCTGACTTTCTACACTAAGTGGGACACTAAAAAATGCACCACATAAATCTAACACTGTGAAATGTGTCGCTTCTGGAGGAATTTGGGCTAACAAGGTATGTGGATCCGGCACTTCTGCTGAAAAATCAGCTACCACGTCATTCACCGCTCTCAAATCATGTACCAGGCGATAAGAATCATCTGGCTTCTTCAGAGGCAACAAAGGCGTGTTACTCTGAGGATTCTGTGTTATCTTCAAAACATCTGCTTTCAAAAGTCCTTCAATTTGTGGTTCAATCCCTCGGATTGCCTCTTCTTTTAGTGGATACTGATTCTTCCAAGGAGGTTTGACTTCTGGTCTGAGTTCAACTTTCACTGGTTGGGCTGACTTCACAAGTCCAATATCAGTACTATGCTGAGACCACAAACATTCTGGAACTTGTCGCAGCATCTCCTCTCTCATAGAGTCTGAGTCCATCTTAGTACTGCAAATTGATTCATGTGTCATCCGCACAGTTTGTGGCTGTCCCTGTCCTTGAGCAGAGATCATTATCTTAATGAATCGCTGATCCTCACTCCTCCAAATGGCAGGATTGCCTTTTACTGGTATAAAAACAACTTCCTCTGCTTCTGCCATCATCTCTCCTATATGTTTTTGCTCATAGTCCTCAGACACAAACAAAGTCACATGTGGCACACTCTTCTCAATATCAAACTCTTTGTCCAAATAATCATCTCTATTTATCTTCATAGCTGCTCCTTTTGGTCCTAAAATTATACAGCGTGAACTGAGTTGAACTTGCTTTGGTTGACTACTCAACCATTCCTCTGAGTTTGATTGGGCAGCATTCTTGAAATACTTGAGCGTGCATTGAAATGGATACTCTGGAAGCTTCGCATCAGGCATGTTTGCCACAATGAACTTCTCCCACAACTTAGCTGGCTCCAAAAAATCTGCACTAAGATTTCCAATCCAAAACACTGATGGAGCTTCATTCTCCATTGTCATCAATAATTGGTTAACAATATCACTTGGCACTTCCACCAGACAGCCGTCTGGCGTACATTTTATTGTGCAATTCAATCTACACAAAGCATCTCTTCCCAACAGTGCAACAGGTGTATGCTCTGCTACCAATATGGGTATTGTAGTTTTCATATTTTTATAGCAGAGCTCAATTGGTTCTGTAAGAGGAATCAGCTGTTTTACTCCCTCAAACCTGATTGTCCGAATCAATTGACCAGACATGGGGAGATGTATAGCATCTTCAGGCCGAATACAGGTGAAAGCAGCTCCACTATCCGCCATCACTTCCAATGGTCGATCATTTACTTTCACCACTATTCTCTGGGCACCTCTAGAATCCTGGTTCCGGGCCCCTGTAAGGGTTCACCGGTCCCCTGGATGGTCTTGATTAGCCTCTAAATTCTCCTCTGAAGTTTCCTCTGAAATTTCCCCCTGGCCTGTTGCACTCACGGGCAAAGTGGCCAAACTGTCCACAATTATAACATACTTCTAAAGGCTGCTGAAAGTTGGGATTAAACCTTCCTCCTCTTCCTCTACCAAAATTTCCTTGACCTCTTCCTCTCCAGGTCTGCACTTGACCAGAAACTGGCTGTGGACAGGAAACAACTGGAACCACTGGTAATAGCTGGGACGATTGAAGCTGGTCCAGATTCTGCTGTGGCTGTGGTAATGGTTGATTTACCGGAGGCTGACTCTGTATAACCAGAGCCTGCTTCTTCTCTTTCTTCTTGTTATCCACCAGTTGTATTTGATTGAGCTTTCTGAGAGTCTCTTGGTCCTGTTCTTTCTGATCATGTTCCTTTTTCCTATATAGCTCCACTTGATGGGCTATATGATCTGTATAAACACTCTTTGCCATGCTTCCAAGACCAACCACCTCTGCCAATTTGCTCCTCACTGGCAGGGGCAGTCCCTTCTGTATTTTGGCACGCAAAATCGACTGCTCCATTTGATTCAAATCCGGGTCATTTCCTGTGACATTTCTCCATACTTGATGGGCTCTCGATACATATGCCCTCGGGTTTTCTTCCTGTCCCAGTGGTTCAATAAGAATATTATCAGGATGTACATTTGTCGGAAATGTATCTCTCAGTGCTCTCCACACTCGACCTCTATTTGCAGCAAACAACTCTGAATCATTCACAGCAGTCCCCCACATATCGATTAAGTCCAGCTTTCTGTAAAATCTCTTCCATAGCCGGAACCCCAAGGAGATTAGCCAAAAGTCTCTTAATATCTCCTATAGCTGTTTGCGTTCCCACCATAATCTCTTCCAACTTTGAAATCCAAGGGTATGCTCCATCTTGGGGAGTAGGCAACCAAGGCTTGTACTCCAAATTCTGTCCTCGGATGACCACTGGGCACATCTTCTCTGGTGTTTTCCCTTTGCTTAAGCGCAATGTATATTTCTTGTCCGATTTTTGGGAGCCTTTTTTCCGCAACTCTTTCTTCTGTATCTGCAGCTCCTCTAATTGATTTTCCAGTGCTCTCCGGCTTTCTGGTTTAGTAGATTTATCCAAGTATGAAAGGCATTGATCTATACTTCTTTCGATCTCTCTTAAAGCCCTCTGTTCATCCTCTTCTATTCTAGTACTGGATGTCGCTGGAAAAAACCCTCTCGAAAACGAAGGACGCTTGCTTTCCAAATCTTCATCGCTGTCTCCATTCTCGCTTTCATTAGAGCCATCATCTCCTAAGTTGTCTTTCCTCCATGTTTTATCTCCTTTCTTTTCCGCTCTAGCCAGTATCCGCCTGACTGCAGGGTCATATCCTCCCAAGATCTCCTCCGGGTCACTCTGATCATCATCATCTCCAAATTCCATCCTCCTGATCCTCAGCTCACCCTTAGTTTCCAGACGTGTCATTTTCTTCTTACTTTTGGAACTTGGATACATCTTTATAGTTGTTTCCGCTTGTCCAGTTTCTATTATTCGATCATCCTCATCTCTAATGTGATAGCTACCCTCCTGACTGATCACTGGGAGCTGGGGATAAGTTTCCTTATACTTCACCTCCTTCTCATAGAGAGGGGGTCTCTTTATTGGGTCCGTATGTGAGAAAGGTGCATTAATTTCTGCCATTAGTTTTTCTACTTCTTTTGCATTTTTTTCTATTTGTTCTACACCTCTATCTCTCTTATCTTTTACAGCTTTTATCCATTTCTGTCCCTCATTTTCGAACAACTGGAGAATGACAAGCTCTACTTGTCTCTTTTCTTTACGTCTTTCCCCCTTTTTACCCTTCTTTTGTTCCGCCTTATATGTAGACACAAGCACTTGCATTGTTTTGATTACATCTGGATTAAGGGTCCCCTCCACTGGCCATGGTTGGTCAATTTCAGGCCAGCGCTTATGCCATTTTTCTGATATCTTTGCAATGCCTTTAATTAAAGGGTTATTCTTCTGTACCACCTCAACAGGAGTAATTACTTTTGAAATTTTAGTGTCCTCTTTCGACATTGTAATACCCTTCTTTTCTAAGCTACTAATTTACCACAGTCAATAAAAATGAAATAAATGTGCCAACTCTAAAGGAATCTAAAACTTATTAATATAATGGCAAATCACAACACTAAGTCCACATCTAATATTGACCAAACACACAAATAATCTATGAAATTGTAAATATGATTTCCTCAAAAATCCTACAAATAAAAGAAAGTCCAACCCTCAAAAGATCTTGCACTCCTAGGGGACCAACTATCACCAAATGTATTCCTATTCCCAACAAGACAATCACCCATTCACCTCAAATCATCAAATAGTCTCAATATTAAATCCCTAATGCAGCTCAGACCATACACAGACAACAAAACTCACATCTGCAATTCCCAACCAAGTTTAAGACAAATAATTATACTCCATTAATTGATTAAATACCTTAACTGGTCAGTCTGTTGCCAAGTCTCTTCTTTTAAATAGCTACAGCATATAGTATGTATGCATAAACAGATGGATGTGCTCTATTAACCCCCAAATTGAGATAAGTAAAAGCAGACTAATATGTATCAACAATAATAACTATAAATGAGTATACATACATATGTTTAGAATGCAGGTAAATGTTAAAAGAGTTTGTGGATAAAACCGCACTGGCCTTGATCAGACTGGATTCAGGAGCTGCACACGCTGTCGTCAGCGAGCCTCAATCCATGTGACGCACTGGCCAGCTGCCTTCCCGTCTACGCCTCCGTCTCCTCAACTCTCACACATCATAGATGGATAAGAGAAGAAACAGACAAGAATTTAATATCTTATGAACCCAACAGGTCCTTTACACAACATAATAGGCAATTCAATATGATTTGAGCACATTATCCGCCAACACTTAGGTCGTCTTCATCTACATCAGATTTTTTTTTTTTCCTTCAAACACCAAGTATCATCAATATAAAAATTTTAGTTTATTCACTCTAATCTTAACTCTGCCAACAGACTATTTTCCTAATACTCTTCTTTCCTTCTATTTTACTTAAGTATTTTTACCCATACTCATACACACAAACTATCCTCACCGATCTCTCCCTTCTCTTCAGAATCTTGAATGTCCTTCTTGGGGGCTCATACGTTCTTCCGAATTCAAAAAAAAAAGTCCTCGGAAGAGGCTCATAATCGTTAACAAATTTAAAAGTGTCCCCCGAAAAAGGCTCATAAGTTTTTAACAGATACAGAAAGTCCTCTCAAAGGAGGCTCATAGGCTTTAACAATAAAAGACAAAATATCTTTCCTTATGAATTACTAAATCTCCCATTCTCCACTATAACATATATATACATCTATTCGGTATAAAATCTATCACATTAACATAAACCCCATAAACCAACCCATGCCACAGCCTTCCACACACAGCTGAAACACAGCTGATACAACCTCCACACACAGAGGAGACTCGCTCCACACACACACACACAGCTGGACCGATCATCAAACAAACAAAGACACCAAGCAAGCTCACAAAACACCCAGCAAATTCAACATCATCCCAAAGACACAAACAGCACTCAAACCTCAATTCTCAATGTCGACTCATTCATACTTTCCCTATAGCATGCTTTTTCCGCTGCTCTTTTCTCTCTTTTTTTTCTTCTAAATTTATGCTACCTTATGAGGCGTAGTTATTCAATGAGAGGCTGCTTCAGACACTGTCCGTCAACTAGTGTTTGAGTGGGAACTTACAATTGAATTTTTCATTCTACACCTCCAGTTCCTAGAACTGACCCGAAATTCACCTAGTGATTTTTCAGGATTTTAGGCCCGTCTAAAACCGCCTCCCAGAGGGCTTTTGTCCAAATCTGCGGCTTCTTTTTCTTTAACTCTTATTTCCTCATTTCTTCATTCCTATTTCTCTTTTATTCTTTAACTCTTATTTCGTCTTTTCTCTTAATTTCCTTATCTCTTTACTTTTATCGTATCTTCTCTATTTTCTTTATCTTCTCTTATTTCTCTTTACTTTTATTTTCTCTTTTACTTTATCTCTTTTTCACCTTTCCAAATTCCCCTGGGCCCAGGGCTGTTACTTTTTTTTCTTTTTAACCAAATCCGACTATTTTCCTAAAGCCAACTTTCACGCAGTGACTAATATTCACATGTCTTACCGTTAAGAAGGTGAGGGCCCAATCTTCATTAATCTCGCATGGTGTTATTTAGCTCACCTTATCGTTACTAATTAGGCTATTCTACACTTTTTACTTCAACTTCTTATTTTCTTCACTTCTTTTATTTTCACTTTTTATCCTTCTTCCTTTCTTTTTACTTCAACTTTTCTTTTCTATCTTCTCTATTGTACTCCCCCCTGTTGCGCTGTCTACAACGCAACAAAACCAAATTTAGAACGGAGCATCACTCCAGGCATCAACACAGCATGGCATGCACATACAAAGGATCCTTTACGGTGTGATCAGACAGCAAACACACAACAGCCCCAACGAACAAACCAGCGCCCAATCATGTGAGAAATGCTCACCGTATTTGCCGGCTTGAAGCGGGAGTAGGTGCGCTGAAGATGTCGGTGACGCCGCAGGTCACAACACGTCCGGAGTTCGTGACACCAAATTCTTGTTGTTTATTGTGTAGCGATGATGTGAAGATGATGAAGGAATCTCCGCTGACACTGTCTTTCTTGTATAATAAGGTTTATTTACAAGGAAGTTCAGCATCAAACAAGCACCATGGACTGCTTGGAGAGAATTCAGGGCCAATGCGAATCACTCTCCCTACCAGCTCTGAATCTCCACTTATATAGGCTAGTTGTTTATCCTGATACCAAGGTAAAACAATAATACAACCATAATCCTTATCTACAAATAGTCTCATCTATTTAGACTATAGGAGAGACAAAGACCCATTTCCAGGAGACCTTAACCTCTGAACCTTAAACTTTTGGACCTTATCTTTATGGCCTGGGGTCTCTTACTCTCTTACTCTTACTTAAACATTCCTCAGTAATAAAAACACAATGTAGTGGTTCAGACACTACAATGATATCTCCGGTTCTGCTGCATCAGTTTGGATCCTTTTTTTTTTTTTTTTTTTTTTTTTAAACTGTCCATTGTGAGTCTGAAAGTGTTATAGGAGGGCAATGCTGAATCGGTGGAGTACTCTTTTAATATCCCATAATTTTGACTTGCATAAGAGCTTCATTATTTTGTCATTTCTCATATTTCATGGTCTTTTCTTTTTCTGGCAGAAATGGGCTTTCATAGATTGACCTTTGACCACCACAACATCTCATCTTTTGCAGCTGTCTCTTTTCTAATGGTTGTTATACATTTTGTGCACCACCAGTTTACCAGTGGAGCACCATGATAGCACCACACACAATAACTGGGAGATTTGTGATGGCACTGAAATGTCTATAAAAGTTGGCCTACTTTATCAAAGAGCCTTGTGGGGCTGCAGCGCTAAATGGTTAACCAGCCTTAAGAGATGAGAAGGCCATGACTAATCTTGCCTCCAGGCAAGGTGCATTTATCTGCCGGAGGGTGGGGGGGTGGAAATCGTTACAACAGTCTAGTCTGTGTGTGTGTGTGTGTGTGTGTGTGTGTGTGTGTGTGTGCGCTCGCCAAGCAGCTGAGCATTACATGTTGGACAAAGTGTCTGAGCTAAGTCTACACCAATGTATGGATAGTTATTTTTAGTGATCCTACACTTTGCTTTAATTGAAGGTATAATACTTTTGACTCAGTTAGCTTCACTGCCAGCCCAGCTATAGAAAGCTTTACTTAATGTACTGTATGGTCTGCCTTCTCTGTAAGTGGCCAGAGCACATAAACTTGATCTGACACTGAATAGCTTCTAATGGGGTCTGGGGTATTGCTGCACCGTTAAACTCTCATCCACAGCTTCCTCTGCTAGCAGCTCTCATCTGTAGCTGTTCCTCTGACTGAGCAGCAGTGGTTTGGAGCAGTGCAATAAAGACCATCAAGTCAGCCTGTGTCAGCACTGTCATGTCCTTACAACAGGGGATTGATCTGCAGCTTTTAAGGCCCACACTCTTATAATATTTTAAATGCTGCTTGGAATTCAATAAACATTTTAAAAACTAAAAGTCCTCTTGCAAATCATTTGTGACAGCAGTCATGAAATACCATGAACTGATTTAGGGATCACCACAGTAATCACATTTCAAAGAGCACACACACTCACTGGGGCTTTTACTCATGCCAAAGTACCAGCAGGGAGAAATAATTTATTCAATGCCAACAACTTCCCACAGACATAATGAAGCATATAATAACAGCTGAAATACACCAGACATTGACATGATGCGTCACATGGGCGAGGCTGAGCGGAGTTTGCCAAAGTGATATGCAGTTAGTTATATAGAGTTTGGAAGCATAGGCTATATTAACTGGTACTGAGTTCACAAGACACAGTTCTTTGTAGTTTTTACCTGTTGGAGAAATGCGTAGCTGTGCGTAGAGAAAAAAGGAAAAAGAAAACAGCCGCGTAAAAATAGAGATGTGTGCCCCTTTTGTGGTCGGTGTGGCAGCTTCAGTTGATTATAATGGATGCGCTCTGCTGTGGCCATGCTTGCTGTGTCCGTGCCCGGTGTACTTTGGCTGTAACGTTATATTCCAAGCTCCTTTCACACCAGGTAAGATGAAGAGACTATGGCTCATGCATTTTTTTTTTAATTTATTAATGGCTTTTGTTTAAAATATTGTACGTTGCCTATGAGTGTTATGTTAATTACATTTCATTTGGTGGTAGAGTCGAAAGTTATTTAACATTAGATGAAACCGAAGGAGTAACGTTAGCTCTTTTAGTGGTTAGCTTAAAATGAATGTTTGCTAAAGTTGAGTAGGCTAAGCCCGAGTTGATGTAAAGTCCGACCAGGGTTGTACAGTAGCAATAATGTTATGTTAGTTTGCCTAACAGGAAAACAGATCAGTGGATGATCCTGTGGCCTTCGCTTTCTATTCAACCTGGACAACCCCAGCACCTACACCTGTATGCTCTTTCTGGAATATAGTTAAGCTTTTAACACTGTCCACCACACTAAGTTAGCTCACCCTCACCTTCAGTTGGAGTTTAGATTTTTTTTTTTTTTTTTACATAAAGACCTCCGGTGGTTAGGATAGGGAATAGGGTATCAGCAGCGCTGCCTCAGCCTTAGACTCTTTTCCCTCTACACTCATGACTGCCTGTCCACCCATAAACTTAGCTACATGTTGAAATTCGCAGATGACACAACCATCCTAGGACTTGTGAACAGGACTGGGGAGGAAAATGGTCTTGTCCTCAACACAAGACCAAGGAGCTAATCCTGGATTTCAGGAAGAAGGCTCCCCCTCTGCAACCTCTGTGGATTAAAGGTACTGAGGTGCAACGGGTCGACAGCTTCAGGTTTCTGGGCCAGTGCAGAGGTTGAGCCATCAACCTCTTACCCAGGCCTACAGAGGTCTTGGGGAGTGTCCTCACCAGAGGTATAACTGTGTGGTATGGAAACACCACACTGAAGGGCCCTCATTCATCAATCTAACGTAGAAACCAGTGCAGATCCGAGTGCTGAAATCATCTCACGACAGGGTTCACGTCTGATTAATGAAACGTTTGTATCTCGCCAATCACAGCCTAAGAATAATTGGGCATTTATAAATGTGATGGCTGAAAACAATTGTCATTTAAATATCACGCCCCTATATATTCTCGGTTTAGAGGCCTCGAAACCATAATGTCGCAAGTCCAACTGAACAGAGTTAGTTCTGTTTGGCAGCCTGAAAAGTGGCATCAAAGGAAGTCAGAAATATGCAGTGTGGAAAGAAATCACTGCTGTGGTCAATAGCATTGGCGTCAATAAATTAACTTTAGGTGCAGCACCATGCAAGAGGCCTGGAAGAGGCATTGATGCAGACTGAGGAGCATGTGGCCACACTCATCATGGTCTCATTAAATTCTCTCTTAATCACGGTTTGCTGAGCATTATTGTATAGACGTGATGTATTGAAGAGAAAGGGACTTGATAGCCACCAACACTGCTGGCATCATTCTGCTAATGGTGGGCTGTGACAGACCAGACCTATCCCTGATCTCCTGCTAAAAGGTCCCGGTGGCCAAAAACCCCAATGTGGAGAGCATCTACACTGGCACAGGTATGGCATTCAAGCTTCGAGTGTCTCTCCTTAATTGAGGTTCCAAATTGTGGCATAATTCCAGAAGGAGCTGCCTTAAAAGATGAAGGCGACTTAATAGCCACTCGTCACTCTCCATAAAAAGAACCCTGCTGCCCCGGAAAACCCTCTTGCGTAGAGGTCTTTTATCAGAGCCAGATCTGCAATGGCTGAGATTTGATGACTGTCAAGGCTCTTGTTTAAGTAGGTAACTGAATAAGCATCTAAGCTATCACATTGCAAATTGGTTACCCTACCCACTGCTTTGAATTAATTTTAATTGCTTGTATATATGTCATCTATATCCTGGCCTAAAAAGGAGGCTATCTCAAAATGAAAGAGAAATTAATCCCTTGAAAATACCTATTTATGTTAGGGATATATGACACATAGTCAATGTATGTCTTTACAAAATAGAATATTTTGCCATAGGCTACATATTTTTAAGTGATTAGTATCTGGCTGCATTTGCTCAAAAAAAAAGAAAATAATAATAATAGCAGCATACATATCATTCATAAAATTCAACATTTTAGATGCCATATCTAATCTAACTATAGGTCTGGGAACCTCTGTCTGTCTGAACGGACACTGTACTAGTATGGTCCAATAACAATTATCCAACACAGCGAGATTTACTATGCTGCACTGCAAGTCCACGCTGACTTAAACTTGCGTACGTGAGTTGAGACTTGATGTGAGATTTGATCTGACACCGAATAGCCTCCACTCACATTCAAATTGATAAATGCCAAGCTTTGCATGGAAATGATCATACACCCACTATTCTGTCGTATGTTTGTTTGATAAATGAGGGCCAAGAAGAGGAAGGCCCTCCAGAGGACTATTAAAACGTGGGTCCGGGTTGCCAAGGTTAATTTGAAAAATCCAAACGTTGCCAACCAGCTAACTATGTAGGTGCTCACATTTAGGTATCACTAAAATAACAATGTAGTAATTGCATCTGCTTGGTTTCCAATGACACAGCAAACCATGCATGTCTCTCTTTCGGTTTGTACCTAATAATCAGCTAAAGTACAATCATAAAGGACCAGTTGGTGCAAGACTGGCTAAATGGCAGACTCTTCCATGCTTGATTTTCAGCCTTGGGGTCACCATGACGTTGGGCACCTTGTTTATGTCAAACAAATTCAATTGTCAAAGTTCACCAAGCTTGAACTCTGATGTGAATTGAAGATGTGATTTCTTTCTTTCTTTTTCTTTTTTTTTAACAAACACATGCAGATAGGCTACTTTTTCTCACTCATTCAGTGCATTTAAATTAAAGTGAAGGCAGGTGGTAACACTGCTCCTAGCAGAGTAAAGTGAACAGCTACTGCTGTTGAAGCCACAAAAGCGTGACTGCTCCAATAGTTTCCCATGGCCCTCCATGGGAAACTATTGAAGCAATATATTTATTCAAAAATATATTGTGTTGGGACTTGATTAGGAGCAGGTTTGGTCATTAGCAATAATTAATAATTATCTCAATGATAATAATTAATTAAAATTAAAATCAATAATATCAGGGCACCACTTGGAAACCAGGACCAATAACCAAACAGTAAGGTAGTCTCAAAAGGAGTTCACTTGGAATGCTAATATCTGAGGGATATCAGTTCCTTCTGTACATTATTCCAGAAAGAAGGGGCAATGTATTTAAAAGCTTTTTTTCCTAATCCTGTTTTAAATCTGGGACCGCACAGGCCATATTGATTGTCTTTACACATCTATGTACACAGATAAGGAGGAACCAGCCCAATGAGAGATTTATATATAAAATCCAACCAGTGCGAAAGTCTGTGGACATACAGAGATGGCCACTTAGCACATAAGACATGCAAGCTCTGTGAAGATTTTTAAACGACAATTGAAAACGTAGTTATTTATTCAACATTGCTTTTAACCGTCACTTTTCCTTTGTTCTAATCTTATCTTTTTACATATTTTATGCCTTCCTTTGTCTTATGCCTTTTTGTTTTATTTCTATCTTTCACATATTCTATTGTTCTTAGCATACCTGTTCTTGCTATTTGCTGCCTCTTTTGTTTATTTATTTGATTGCTTGGTTTTATTGCGCAGTATTTGCACTTGTATTTGTCTGTTTTTATTTATTCTTGTTTCTTCACTTTATTGCAAAGCACTTTGAGCCAGACCCCCTGTGAGAAAGGTGCTATATAAATAAGTTTTATTATCATTATGAAGTCGCTCCTGTCAGGTGTCCACTGTTCCAGACATCTCCAGTTTGGCAAGTGCAAATCATACTGACCTAAAATAAAAAGTAGTACATTAAATGCATGGTTATTTCATGACATACAACTGGAAAAAAAGGAAAAATTAAAATATAAAGCCATAGTTTATACCATTTATACAAACCAAAATCTGCCAACTGATTCTGTGATGTTTGCAAGTGCATAACTGGACAGGCCTCACTGTAGGCAATAGACGTACTGAAAAGAGAAGTTCAATAATTAGTGAAAAAGCTTAAAAGATGTATCCAATTAAGATTGTAATTTTAAGAAACGAAAAAATAGACATCTGCTTTTTTTTTTTTTTTACACAGCACACTGTTGGCTCACTGGGCTTGTACATTCCCTCAGTGCAAGACTCCCTGTTATGGAGTGTGAGTTTTTTTTGTGTATGTGTATGTTACAATCCATACATAGCCACTCCTCTAGCATGCAGTCTCTGCAGCAAATGATGGCAGGAGATGAGCAGTGGCTGCAGTTCTTCTCTGGAACCATGTTGCAGGACAGCAAGCAGTTGAGGTGATAGGACCTTGCTTTCCGCCACTCATCTTGGGCTGCAGATTGGCTCAGCCCAAGCACCATGATGATTAAGACAAAACTAACAGAACTAGAAGGTTTCATCTCCTTAACAGAAGAATGGGAAAACACATTGGGGAACAAAATTCCTGCTTCAAACTCAGTATGAACCTGATGCTGACTCCTTCACTTCCACTTCATATCTTTGGATTTGCTTAGCATTACAGTAGTTGACAATGAAGTTAACATCTCAGGATGTGTTTCAAGTCCTATTTTGATAGCAAATATACATTTAAAAATAGATTAAATCATTAACATATGTAACAGATCCACTCTGTGGTCTTTCTAATGGCACAGTTTAATATATTTAAAGGACAAAATTACTGAAAACAGGAAACAGAAATTTTAATTAATTTTCACCATAGATGCATAAAAATAAAGGAAACAGATGTGTACTGGAAGCTCCACCCAGTTTGGAGGTCTGTTTCAAAAGTGAAAAAAACACAACAAAATTAAATTACATAGGGCTATATGTTAGCAAGCTGAATTTGTATACAATGGGCACAGTAATATTCTTGAGGTAGGTAATCGGAAATAATCTTGGAAGACATGGACTACCTGTAGCTGAAGAACATTTTCATGTCTATCCCTTTCTGCTTCTTTTTAGCAGTGGATTTCCTTCTGCATCTCTCTCCACCCATCGGACATGAAATTTACTAACTTTAGCAGATGTTGCTTTGCCCTTGGCTTCTTTTGCCTTGCGTAACAGAAAGTGAGCATTGTATATGTTGGGTCATTGATTGTAAGCTGGTTGGTTATTAGCAATAATTAATAGTTATCAAAGATAATTACTAATCAATAAAAATGAGAGAGAGAGAGACAGAGACAGACAGACAGACCCCCAAATAGCGGATGTGACCGCAGTGTCTGTTATAACAATAGCAAGATGGCCACCTGGGGGTCGGCGTCTCTGCGTTCACCCAATTCAATGTATCACATGTCTGGTAGTAGATAATGAGGGCAGAGTGGCGCTGCATCCCACGTTATCTCACTGCCAAAGGTGTGTATGGGTGTTAGTAGCACGAGGGAAAGGAGGAGAAGAAACACCAGCTTACGGCGAAATCTTACGATCGTGAGGGGAGAGCAGTGGTTGTTTGTCCAGAGAGCATGTGTGTCTGATTTTTGATTGACAAACTACTTACTTTCTCACTCATGATGGCACAAACACAGCAGCAGTCCTGAGTGGGACAAAACACAAAAACAGTCTAGCGTGGTTAACACAACTAAACAGGCAGCAAACTTTAAATACTCCTCAGAGTATGGCAGGCAAAAAGGGACTCGGCGGTCCGTTAAATCAACAACAAAATAGCAATAGATTACTTAGATTAGATAGATTACTTAAAGCTAAAAGCTAACAAACACACAATTCATTCTGTCTCTGTCCAGACATAGCCTCTTACGTGATCGCTTCACAAAGTGATTTGGTGTGTGTTTCATCCGTCTTGGTCCGGTTTGGATACTGATGGGGCCGTCCTAGTGCTCTGTTGGGGTTTTCACGGCAGCTGATCCTTGGCGGGGGAAACAGCGGAGTCGACTTAGTTGAAGAAGGGCGGGGCAGAGAAGTTATCCGCGTCTTCATGAAGAAATCCTTTTCTTCCTTCTGCAGGCAGTGAGAGCACTGGGTTACAGCAGCAGTGGTCTCTCTCTTGGATCCGGTGATTGTGTTCAGTTGAACACAGGGAGAAGTTCAGCTCGTCCAGCAAGGGTTGAATCTTCAGTCGATGGGGCAAAGTCCACGTGCATGGGGTTACCTCCTCATGGAGAAAGCAACGCTTCCTCCAGTGCTGTTACGGTGGAAAGGCGATGTTGAATTTGTGCAGCTGCTTCTTAAAGGGGCGTCACGGCTGTGTTGCCATGACTCCCGGTGGTGTTGGTGGGTCTCTGCCAATCAGAGACCAGGGCTTGAGCTCCCTGCTGAGTTCTCAATTAGGTGCGAACTTGGCAAAGCATCACGGGAGGTAGAGTCTGTGAGCAGCATTTTGGTGCTGCTCCTTTGTTTCGGGGGACAAAAGACAAAGGAAGCCTCATGGTCAGGCTTCAGGTTTTAAATGTAGGCCTGCCTTTGTCTGACCCCATGGTTGAGGCCCAACATATAGTAACACCGAAAAACAGCCAACTCTTGAGCAGTTTATAGAAATTTCACTCTAATTCCCACATTATAGTGTCATCACCAATACTGTAAAATTACTGTCTCAATAAAGACACTGACTTTTACTTGAGCCAGAGGCATGTCTGCAAGGAAAATAGCATCCTCTGCTCTCCCTCTGTCTTGCTGAGCAGCCATTTCAACAATACAATATTGGAAAGGAAGACAAAAAGATACTGAGAATGGGGTGTAGGGAGGCTATAGGCATTTCCATGCTCAGGAAAGACAAATGGGCAGGCACAGAGTGTTTTGGACAGTGAGAGAGTAAGATGAAAGAAAGATAAAGAATAGAATACCAATACTTACTTGAAGACAGCAGGGCATCTAGAAGAGATCAAGACAGAGAGAGAGAGAGCAAGTGTGTGTGTGGGAGAGAGAGGCAGTAAGATGAAAGTATAGGAGTGGCTCTTCTTAAAGGGCTGTTGGTTTTTTTTTATAAAGAAGGTATAGGTAGAGGTAACAGGGATAATGGTGAGTAACAACAGAAACTGTTGGATGAAGGAAAAGAAAAACATGGTTATTTCTCTCTCAGCAAGGCTTCCTGGATTTTTCATATAAATGCAGAACTGTAACAAAATAAAGATTACTGTGATGCTGTTTATTGCATGATGCAAACAACTTGCTAAATGATCTGTATTTAACATGTAACCTGCATGAATGTTAATTCATGCAAAATAATGGGCAGTAGATATTTGTAGACAGTACAGATCTACTGAATTGAGCTGAATTCATTGAAATGAACTCAATTCATCGTTTAGCCAACAGGATAATTCTCTTGTTACTGCAAACTTGTGACAGTGTTATTAACTTGCAGGAATGCATAAGATAGAAGAACAGACAGTAGCTACACTGGACACAGAAAGAGGTTCTACTGTGCATTGCAATTCATCATCAACAAGGCAGTGGGATTTAATGTTATGAACTTACCATTTCACTATGGCAACCTATGTTGCCTACTAGAAAAACTGTTTATCAACCTATTACTATGCAGTCACTGCAGCCTGCTGTGATTTAATTTGCCAATCATCAAACAGTCCTCCATTACTGACCACAATAACAGCACCCTACAAAAAAAGCTCCACAGTCCACACGTGCACATATAGAGGTAGGCTAAAGCAACGTTAGGATTTTTTAAATGAACCTTGACCGTGCCCGCTGTAAAATGATACAATTATAACCCGATGTAATTTACCTGACAACACTCATCTAAAACATTTTAAAGGGAACCTATTATGCTCATTTCCAGCTCTATATTTTTATTTTTGGACTCCACTAGAGTAGCTTTGCATGATTCACAGTTCAAAAAACTGCTTCTTATACTGGCCCTTTATACAGCCCCTCAGTTCAGCCTCTGTCTCTTAACAGGTAGTCTTAGCACCTGTCTCTTTAAGGCCCCCCTCTTTATGAGCCCACTCTGTTCTGATTGGCCAGCTTGTCATGTTTAGTTACCACTGATGCAAACCCAACTTTTCCAGCTTTACTGCTTCATATTAAAAGCTTTTAAATGACTAAATAACGGGAGACTATTGTGAAGAAATTAAACATGTTCCTCAACGAATTAGCAGAGCTTCGTTAGCAGCCCTAAAAACCAGTCGACACAACAACATAAGGACATATTTGGAGCTATTTATTCAGCGGATCAGTTAGAAATAATGCAGGGAGGAATAGGAAAAGTACAAGCAGAAACAGTGAAACAGCCACAGTGGTGATGATGTTTGAAGAGCTGCAGACAACCAGCAGGTAAACTACTTATTTTACTTTGCCCTGCTACATATAGGCTATGAAAGAAGCTGAAAATCTGAAAGAAAATGACATGCCGGACCCTGAAGCAAATGATGTGTTGCACATGGATGAGAGTCATAGTGTATCATAGGAGTCTTCATAGATGAAACTCTCAGTGCCTGCATCCTCACCACTGTCCTTCTCAATGGCTGAATATTCACCTATGGAGAACATAATGGGAACTCTCTCTCTCCTTAAGCCAGTCTCCTGAGCTGGGTTGAATAATCATAATTGAATTGTCCAGAGTCATTATCTTCATATGTGGAACATCTTCATATGTGTCTGTCCATTTTCTCTGAATCTCTTGACCGCATCATCTAAATTTGTAGCTGTATCCAAACACCTATATAAAATTTTGACCTTGACACCTGTTGTGGAAAAAGTACAGAACACACTGACTTGTCAGGACACATTGACACTGGGTCAAGGTTGTAACCTGAATTGAACTAAACATTAAAGGGTATTCTAGTGCAAGTGCTCAGACAGGCACATAGACACGTTGCATAGCTATTCCTCTGAAAACACTTAACAGGCCATTGTCCATCTGTTGAGTAGTACAACTTGTCATAACCAATCAAAATGTTCGGGCAAAAACGGGCAGATTTGCCTGCTCAGTGTATAAAATTTGATTGCTAAGAGTAAAATTTTGCTCATTAGCTAGGACACCTCCTGTAACTGTTGAAGGTTTTTGTGCCTGCTTGTAATTGTGAGAATAAAACTCTGATGCCTTCTCTTGTGAGTCTTTATTACAAAAGTGCCACCACAACACCTGTTGCCTCCATCCTGAATTGATGGGCTCCCTGCTGAAATACTGACAGGTGTTCTTTCCAGCACTTAAGAGGTGGTCTCCTGGTTGACCGAGTAGCTGGCAAATAACTTCCATTTTGTGGTATTCACACTTTCCAGGAAAGAGGTTGGACCTGAAGTACTGGAATGCCATGACACATCCCAGTCCCCACATAGTGATAGCTTCAGATATGGGGAGGCCCCAGGTCACCTCCTGAGCCCTGTATCCACAAGCTTGCATGGCCATTCCAACCATTACTTTGAACGTGGAAAGGCCAAACCAAAGTCAATTAGTTTCACCCTGAAGGGTTGGTCTTTGTGGTTGACAAGCATGATGTCAGGTTTTAGGTCTGTATGAAGAATACCCTTCAGGGATTTGTATGCCACAAGTAGTTGATGTGTGACAAGGTGAATTTCATTGAAAGTCAATGGCATCCACTCTCTCTCCTTCATCAGGTCCCAACGGCTCTCGTCCTGCATTTCAAAAGGTGAGACAAGAAAGGTCTTGGAACTTAAAATTATCCATGAAATAAAAACACGGAGATGTCATACTAAAATATGATGAAATATTCATTATAAATACATATTTGTAAGAAATGTCTAATATACACCTGTTTCAGATAAAGGCCCAGTTAAACAACCCCTCAGCCAGTATTTAAAGTCTGTGTAAAGCAATGTTGGGTCTTTGATTGGGAGCGGTTTGGTTATTTGCAATAATTAATAATTATCAGAGATAGTTAATTAATGAAAATTAAATTATTAATATGAATTCATAATACGCGGCACAACCTGGAAACCGGGACCAATAACCAAACAATAGGGTAGTCTCATAAACAAGGTTCACTTGGGATGCTAATATCTGGGATATCGGCATCCACAAGTGAACAATGTAGGTTTGAATTTGAGTTCTGATTCTCTCAATCAGCCACTTTTCACAAATGCTTTGATCAATAAATCACTCCTAAAATCTAATTCTACCTAAACAATAATACAGCTATGTACAATGAAAACACATGCAAGTGTGCATGAGTGTATGTATGTCTCTGTGTGAGCGCGATGGTAACCGTGGTCTGGAAGATGTCAGGCAAGAATTGGGGTGACTAGTGTGATCTCGTGAGATCACGTCACGTGAGAACCAAATAGTGGATATGACCATGGTGTCGGTTAGATCAATAGCAAGATAGTGCCACCTGGAGGCCAGCGTCTCTGCATTCACCCAATTCAATGTATCAAACACGTGTCTGATGGTAGATAAAGAGGGGCAGAGCAGCGCTGTGTCCCATGCTATCTGACCGTCAGATGTTTAAGAGAAGGTGTGTGTGTGTGTGTGTGTGTGTGGGTGTTAGTAGCAATAGAGAGAAAGGAAGAGAAGAAATGCCGGTTCACTGCGAAATCCTGCGTACATGAGGGGAGAGCAGCGGTTGTTTGTCTACAGAGAGCGTGCATACGGACGGCAGTCTGTAACGCACATTGTCTGATTTTTGATCAACAAACAACTTACTTTCTCACTCACGATGGCACAAACACAAAAACAGTCTAGCGTGGTGAACATGAACTTAAACAGGCAGCAAACTTTAAATACTCCTCAGAGTATAGCAGGCAAAAGGACTCGGCGGTCTGTTAAATCAAACAAAACAGCAATTAAGCTTAGAGCTAAAAGCTAACAACACACAATTAATTCTGTCTCTGTCCAGACATAGCCTCTTATGTGATCGCTTCACAAAGTGATTAGGTGTGTGTTTCATCCGCCTTGGTCCAGTTTGGATACTGATGGGCCCGTCCTCGTGCTCTGTTGGAGGGGTTTGGATGGTAGCTGATCCTCAGCGGCGTGGCGGGGGAAACAGCGGGGCATAGAAGTTATCCGCGTCTCCGTGAAGAAATCCTTTTCTTCCTTCTGCAGGCAGTGAGAGCACTGGGTTGCAGCAAAAGCGGTCTCTCTCTCGGATCTGGTGATTGTGTTCGGTTGAACACAGGGAGAAGTTCACCTCATCCAGTGAGGGTTGAATCTTCAGACGATGGAGAAAAAGTCCACGTGCACGGGGTTACCTCCTTCAGTAAGCTGGCTCACGGAGAAAGCAAAGCTTCCTCCAGCGCTGTTACAGTGGAAAGGAGATGTTGAATCCGTGCAGCCGTTTCTTAAAGGGGCGGTAATGTGTTGCCATGACTCCTGTTGGTGTTGGTGCGTCTCTGCCAATCAGAGATGAGGGTTTGAGCTCCCTGCTGAGAGTTCTCACCTAGATGCGAACTGGCAAAGCATCATGGAAGGTGGAGTCCGTGAATAGCATTTTGGTGCTGCTCCTTTGTTTCAGGGGACAAAGGACAAAGGACGCCTCATGGTCAGGCTTCAGAGGTTACATGTAGGCCTGCCTTTGTCTGACCCCATGGTTGAGGCCCAAAAGCAATAACAAATGTGTTCTAAGTTTTTCACACCAGGGAAAAAGTGGATATTAACCATCCAGCCAAAATTGATTAAAAAAAATGCCAAGTATATAAAATTAGGTTTGAAAATCATGGAAAAACAGGCATTCTGAGCTCTGAAACACTGAGGGCATGTCTGCTGAAGGTGCTGAAACGGCACCCCAACTGAACAGTCTCTGAGCCTCTGAACTTAACAACGCTCATGCTGAACCCCCCTAAAAAATATACAATTTAAAATAGGCCTTGTTTGTAGATGTAAGACAAGCAACATGAATGATATATCAAAAATAAAGTAACGCTAGGAGGTACTGTTTAATTCGGCACCTATTTTGTAGGTAAATGTGGACTTATAAAAATGTAACTTAAATGACTAGTTAACAAGCAATTGATCACCAATAATTGTTATGTTAAATTGTCTTTTTTTTTCCAATGAAGTTCAGTGTCAACGTTACTTCTTTGCTGAAAAGCGCTGGTGAGGGCCTGGATGTAGCGGAGATAATGGAGAAGCATCCACAACGCAGCCCAAAGCTGCGAGAGTGAAACTAGACAGAGAGGCAGAGAGGGCAGCCACACAGGGCGGCTATTGCAGCAGTGCTGCACTAGCAGCGGGACATGGATAATATCCTCTGGACTGGAGCTTTAACACTGACTCTGTCCGCCAACGAATGCTTCATCTGGGTTTGAAATAACTCAGGAAATGGCCCCATTCACCAGTAACAGCTAATACCATGACACTGGTGTCTATCAACCTGTCTCCACTGGCCGGGAGAGAACATAAACAATCGGGGGGGAAAAGAGGAGAGCTAAGGGCTAAGCTAACTTAGCCTCATCGGCTATCCCTACCCAGCTTTTTCCTCGCCAATGTATGGTCTCTGGTGAACAAAATGGATGAACTGCGGATCACTACTCCTAAAAGGATTATGGACTGCAACTACATGATGTTTATGGAAACATGGCTTAACAGGAGTATCCCCGATAGCGCCATTGAGCTACTGGGGTGCTACATCCTCAGGGCCAGGGACGTGCACAGATAGACCTCAAAGGGGACTTGAGCACCTGTCTGTTTGGCCTCCTAAAGAGAAAATGCCCCTTTTCTGTGTTTTTTTTTTTTAAATAAATAAGTACATTCCTGTTGTTCCTGCTACATCCAGCATGACACAACAATATACTCAGTACCTCATCTTGTTTCTGAGTGTAGCTGACAGAGAAAGTGACTTGACGGAACTCAGTAGTGCAGAATTAATGTTTGATGGGGGGTGCTATTATTGTCATCCCACATCCATTTCAAAGCGAGTATGGATACTGTCACGTAACATGTTTCTCCAAGTTGTTTAAGTTAGTTATAAAATTGTGAAAAAGGTTTGCATCTTTATCCTCTAAAAGCTACATCATCACTTTTTTCAGTATTTTTGGAGGGATGAAGGAATGTTAATCTTTTATAAACCAGTATCTAATACACCTTATCTAAAGCTTATGTGTTGCTTTTTAGAATTGTGGCTTAAATGCATGATGTCTTCCAAGCTTCAGTATTATGATATGATATGTGAATTATATTAAACTAATTTGTCGGCACATAGTAATGGTATCTTAACCATATCAGCATCTTCTTATTGCCCAATATTACTGAAACAATTATGCCTTCTATGGAGAGGTGGTGAGAGCAAGAGAGGCAGCCATGCAGCCATAGGAAGTGCATCTTTGTCAGCAGTAGAGCTTCTGCAAGTGAGGATGTCAGTCATAGGGCTACAGTAGGTAACAGTTGGGCTGGTTAACGTGAGGAGAATTTACTTCATTCATTAACTGTCATGTGGCAGTGTTAGAACCAACCTCAGTCATAGATTTGTTTTAAATGCATACATTTTAATATCACTTTAACAGTGTCACAAAAGTTGTCATTCCAGGCATGTATTTATTTATTTGCAAAAATTGCCTTTTATGAATTTGGGCCCCTGCCCCTCTAACATCCTCTGCATGTCCCTGCTCAGGGCGGATACAACAGCTAATGACTCTGGTGAGACCAGAGGTGGGGCGTGGGGGACTGTGCATTTATATTAACAAAGCTTGGTGCACAGACAATGCCGTTATGGAGAGGCACTGCTCTGCTATCTCATAGTTAAGTGTAGACCTTTCTATCTGACCAGAGAGTTTACATCTACTGTTGTGACTGCAGCATACATCAGGATGCTAATGCTAAGCTTACAATGAAAGTATTGTATATTGCCATTAGCAAACAACAGACTACGCACCCAGCCAATGATGCCAAGGCACTCTAGTTCTTATACAGTGTTGGGGGGTCATGCTAGTCACCCCTCAATGTCATGGTGCAGCCGTTTTAAGCACACCAAACAAATCCTGAACACATAAATGGTGAAAAACAGTTTAATGGTCTACCTCCACAATTCAGTACTACATAGTTCACAGCCTTTTCATGTTTTCAGCAATTATTTTCTAACATGTATAATGTGTTTCAAAAGAAATCTCAGATTTTCATTTACATAGACTTTAAGAATTTTACCTTTTTATAATTTGGATACAAATATATTGTTCTTTCTTACCACTGACTCTAATGTAATCAAAATATTTTTAACCTGAGAATCATCACTTATAGTTTAGTTTCTAAAGGTTTATATCCTTGGATTTCCAACTGTTTAACTTAAAGTTGCAATTTATAAACCTGTAATAATTGCATATTGGAATTATTTATTTGAAAATGGTGATACTGTAAATGTTTTACTGTGGAAGATGAACCCATGGATTATTTCAATATCATTTTAGTATGTGTATGTGTATGTATGTAAATTTGGAAGGCTGAGGCTTCCATTTCTCCTGTCAATATTACTCCATGACTTGACTGTGTAATAGAGCCCAACAGCGACCTACATTTCAAATCTCAAGCAGCTAACATAATAAAGAAATATCTTTCACAATCCTCACATTGTTCTTTTATTAATTTAAAGTGTAAGCAGGTGTGAAAGTGCATGCTTTACTCCCTCACTCCATCACAACAATCACACACACACACTCCCTCTCTCTGTCTGTCTGTCTCTCACCCTGTAACCCAGATAGTCAGATCCTGTGTGATGTGTTTGCACCAAGTAGAGGTGGGCAGCCGCACTCGAAGCCCTGAACTATATAATCCACACTCCGCATCTTGCTTTCACTTGCCCGAACTTCAGTTTAGGAAGTGAGACCAGACACTGAGAGTGACAAGAGACAAAACATACATACACTCTCTGGACGGTTCAAGCCTGGGACTAGAGCCATATATAAAGGGAAATGACACACACTAAAAGCAGGCAGCTGTGAGCATTAAGTCTATCAGTATGAGTGTGCCCAACAGTCTACCTGTTTATTTATAACCTCCCCCTTAAAGGTTAAAGCAGTTTTTGAACTCAATTACTGTGAAGACTTTTTTTTAAAGTGGGTCCCTGTTGTGTGGGCGGCTTGCCAACACAACATTCATGCTATTCAGTTGATCAACCACTGATTGCGGTAACGCACCAAGAAACAAGTTAATCCAGGGTGCACACTTCCTAATATTGCTTCAAAGCGATATTGAGAGCTAAGTGTATCCCACAATTCACCACAGTATATTAAGCAACAGCAGTCCAGTTGTTGGTAGTGTGCCAATTGGCTGATTTTAGGACCATAAATAATCTCAAGACAAGAAGAAGCTGAAGTTTATAAATTGGATTTAGTGTGAATATTATTAATAATATCCAAACACTAAATTGTGGCAGAACCTCCACAACTCCTCCTTTGTGATATTGGTTATCACAAAATATTAACAATGAATCAGTTCTACTTGATGGAACTGATATGGCATATCTGACACTGTCACGATAAATATTAAATATCATATCCATTATCAAATATTTTGACAAACGTGTTCCATTCTTAAAAAATATTATCAGACAGAAACCATTGAAAATGATATTGTATTACGTCTTTTATGTAGCCTAAATTAAACATACCTGCTTCTAGTAACTTGATTTATTGGCTTTGTATTTCTCCTCTTAGCCATTTAACAGTCATTTGACTGTGACTGTAACACTGTGTGGTTGGTCCGACTCTTACTTCGACAAGTTATAAGAACTCGATTGGGCCATGTACAGTAGGCTATTTGTATTTGTGTGAGTGACAGGAGGTGGCATTGATCAAGAGTGTCCCAGTGAGCTCTGATAAACCTCCACACACGCGGTTTCAACAGGTACTGGGGCACTGTGACAGTAACCGGAAGTACATCACACAAGTAGCTACTTGACTACTTGCAGGTGTGGGTATCTGGATGGACCCATAGGGAACATGACAATTCCCTTATTTGATCGTTTCTCAATCCTTGCTTGACCTGGAAATTGTTCCAGTCCAGTCTTGATTATTAAATATTGAATTTACATTTAGAATATCAATAAATAAGTGTCTGAGCAGGACTTATCCGTACACATACAGAATACAGGTTTTTGCAGGTGTTTGTCGGTTTAAGACAAACAGAGGATAAACAACACTGCTCTGGTGGCTGGCCGCCTTTATCATTTGGGGAGTGCATATGTGCAGTTGTAAACTCAATCCAAAGTCGCTACAGAGCTGTTAAAGCCGACTGACAGCTGATCCAGCTGTGCCGCCATCATTTGAAAGTTAGGGAAACATGGACACAATTAAAGAGAATTGGCATGTACCCATAAATGTAAACAATGCACAAATTTAAATATTAAAAATTGGCTTTGCAAATGTTTTATGAGAAGGGAATGCACTCAAAGATCCTAGATCAAAAAACATATAGCAATATTGTTTGTTAGTCATTTAACTGAGTTATCTAGTAATTATTGGAATGTCTGTTAATATTTGATATGGAGCCTTTGGTGGACCCATTTAAAGAATCCCACATTTCCCTGTGGTGAACTGGTTTCTGTCTTATTTCTTGTTTCAGTACTGAATGCTCACTGCTTGTCATGTCTTTGAGTACCTTACCAGGTGTAATGCTAATTACAGTGTGTGTGTGTGTGTGTGTGCTACTTAAAAGACAGCGATACTGCATGATTGTGACACTGATGAAGGCTGGATGGCCGAAAACATTTTGCCATCTGTAAATAAAGTGATCTCTTGTCATTGAGTGCGCTCCTCCTCTGTCATCATTAGTTAATATAATAAGGCGAAGGCACCAATTCTTCTGAGCGCAGTAGGAACAACAATAATACACTATTTAAAATATTTTTTAAAACTGGTTTTGCAAATGTTTTATGATAAGGATGCACTCAAGGACTCTCAAGGATACACACAATGTGTTTTGTTGAGAAACACAATGTAAACTTAACTTAACGTTTGTAAGAAAACTCCACAGGGCCCCTTAAGTGTGCAGTAAGCTGCTTAGAGCCACACAGCCACCAAGCAGTTCTGTTCATTTTGTACTGAAGTAATATCTTGTCCAGTCAGAATATGTGATGTACTTTTTCTTCTGTTTCCCATGTTATTTGGGCATATTTGGAGAGAAACAACATATAATAAAATGGCTGTGAGCATCAGGTCTTTCAGTATAAGTACATCTAACAGTCATACTTTGCAGTAGAGGGTAGTAAGAAGGAATCAGTTTGGGAATTTTCTGCTTACTCACCACCATTTCCCCCCACATACCTTCTCATATCAGATCCACTCCTAATTGGTTTTATTTATGTCGTCTTATTTCACAGTGTATGTCATTTTTTGTTCTTAATGGTACATTTTTATGTGCACCTGTAAAACACCTTGTAACTGGTTTTTGAAAAGTGCTAAAAAAATAAATAATAATTAACTTTTTTACATACAGGGACTGCAGTTTGAACCATGTCTCCCTCACCCAAAAGGTGCTGCACAAATTGAGGACTTCAGTACCCATCAGTGCTGAACTTGCTGGCACTGCATTCTGGCTAGCGATCAGATTTCCATTCTTTTCGTGACATGACTTTTAAACTAATGTAATTCAATTGCAATATCTTTCGTGCCTGCTCCATGTTCTTTTTTTCTGTCAGTCAGGACTCAGGAGCACAGAAGCTGTATTGGTTTTTTGGTTTTTTTTTTGTTACATTACTCAACATTTAATCACAAGATTTTATCCTTGTTTTTATTTCTTTATTTTAATTTTATCAGGCCGCATCAGTCCAGTGGGCTGACTGGAGGACCTGCTGCCCAGAAATATATTCCTCACTGTCAATGTGTTAAGGTTTTCTTTTAATATCTTTAACATTTCTCAACACAAAAGTGTCCTTGATAATTCAACAATACAATGGGTTAATGTTAAGGCCATTAGTTTCAATTATTTCTCTTTTTTTTTGTCATTTTCGATTGCGGAAGCAATTCTTCACACACACACACACACACACACACACACACACACACACACACACACACAATGTGGGCAGACTTGGTGCATTTGACTCCTGTTTTGGCTAAAATATGTGAAATAAACCAACATTTTTACTTTTTATTAACACATCTACTGAATATATTAAATATCTAGTACAGCTGAACTAGTAATTACACTGCATCTAGATGATGTATCTTTTTACAACCCTAAATTGGAAGAACTATAACTGTGGTGCTGATTTGTATAAATCTGCATGGTGCGGCTCTAGGGAATTGTAGTTTTTAAAATATATTAGTGTTTTGTTTTTTTTTTGGAAGTTGTAAATACTGAATTGAGAGTACACTGAGGAGTTTAAGGGGATGGTTAACACATTTGTGTAATCAGATTTTAAATATTTAATTGATATATGGGTTTAAATTATTTTAATATCTATTTTGGAATAGTAACAGTTTTGAAATGGGATATAAAACTTGAAATATTGACTGTACAAAGGAAATATGGACTGTTCTATGGACAAAGAAATGAAGTGTATGAAATATATGAAGGTGACGAGCAAAAATGAAATGGACGTGCATAAATAATTAAAGTATGTAACAGTGGAGGTTGAATGCAATGCACAATCTAAAGTCGAGTTTGATGAAATATTCTGTTACATTCATCCTGTTTATATGGCTATGGTACAAGATTTGATTTGGATGATGTGGCTCAATATTAATGGGGAAGACTATGTTTTAACAAAGATGACTTCATATTAAATATCCTCAGCCACATATTGTCTGAAATATACAATTAAATGAGCAAATTCACATTTTACAATCACAGGCTATAAAACACCTTTTCTTAACAGAGATAGTGGCGTTTAGATTCGGGTTGCGGCAGACGGCAGCAATTTGAAATGGAATGAAGCCCATTGATGGCAGACATCCCAAAACAGTAGTCAAACGCACCAAGTTACCCACAACACAATGCTCTTCCTTAGCCCTTCGCTATCAAAAACTCATAAAAAAACCTTTTGTTTCTAAGAATCGAAGGAGCAATAATGAAAACTGATGGCCTTAACATTAACCTATTGTACTGTTGAGTTATTAATCATCGTGTTTTTTTGTGTTTTGTGTTGAGAAATGTTAAAGATATCATTGAAAGAAAACCTTAACATGGTAAGAGTGAGGAAGATACATCCAGGTGAGTCCTGCGTTCTGCCCACCAGATTGATGCGGCTAAGATGCCAATAAAGAAATAAAAACAAGGATAAAATCTCTAAATGTTGAGTAATGTAGTGGTTATAGTTAAAAAAACAAACAAAAAAAAGAATAGCAAATGAGAAAAAAACAATACAGCTTCTGTGCTCCTGAGTCCTGACTGACAGAAAAAAAACATGGTGCAGGCACGAAAGATATTCCAATTGAATTACATTAGTTTGAAAAAAAATGGAAGATTCGAGTCCATGTACACAAATCTATAGATTAAATTTTGTAACTATTTCATGAACTGCCGTGAGACTGGGTTGGAACACAAGATGTCTCCTACTTAACTGTAAAGTCCATTCTCAGTGTATGTGCACTGGAGGCTTCATTCAAGTTTCCACATCACAAGTCAAGTTGAATATCAGACCTGGATTGGGTTCCAAACTAGTTGTAAGGTCACAATTTAGTGCTCAATTTAGTGAAACTTGCTACTTTCAGCTGATAAATGTGAAAACAGCCTTTTAGTATCAAACTCTGCACATACATCATTCTGCGCAGTGAAGCTCAAACAGCCAACTGTAGGAACAAGAAGAAAAACATATATTTGAGTTGTGGGGGACTTTAAGGTGGACTGGTCTTGTGTTGGTCTTTTATCTTCTGTGATTAGTCTTGTCATTGATTTTTTTTTTCATCTTTCCCTGATCTGTCCTTGCATTACAGCTCTTAAGATATATTTTTACTCCTGTAGACAGAAGAATCACAGACACTAGCACTGGCTTAGAATATCTAGCTATTTCACTAGACAGTCTTTTGAGGCAAGTATAAATGCCTGATGACAAATAGTCCCACATCAGAGAGATTCTCTTTCTCCCCAGGCTCTTATTTAACCAAACATGAGCTTCCTTTCAGACCATCTCGGCTTCACTATGCAGATTATGCCTGAAGGCCATTCCTTTGTTTCTCCGCTGTTGGGTTTGCCTAAATTGGTCAGTCAGTAATTTGTGGGACACCATTGTTTCAGATGAAGAATGACTGTCCATTTGTGGTCGTGTCTGCTCAACTGGTGGAATGGCATTTTCTTCTTCTGTGATAGTTTGAGACACCCTCATTATTGCTGCTTTCAGACCCCCTTCAGAGGTTTGGGGGTTCTGTTAATGCAAGAGTGTAGGTTTGGTTTTAACTTTGGTAGGGACATGTTTTTGTCGGATGGCCAAAATAATTGTTTATGTGTACTTGTTCTCTATCACTCTTTCCTATATTTAACTGTATAGGCAAATGTGTACACACACACACACACACACACACACACACACACACACACACAAAGAGCCTGCAAAATGTTTACTTTACTGAATATGCCTTTGCTGACTTGCCTGAAACCAGACTTATATCATGATTTTTTTCTCTATTTTTACATTTTATTTTATTGATAGACAACTATAAATCTGAGACCAAAATTAATATTTAAAAATAACATATCATAGACTGTCACAATAGATGTTACAATAAAATAAATGTATAGAAACCTGTAGGTAATGTGCTGCTCTGTAACTCACTGCTGTAAGGTTTTCAAACCTCACCTGAAAGTTCTTTCAGTTTGTGGATTTGGGCGACACAACTCAAGAGTTTCATGACAGAGCCACAGTGATGCTCAAACCTATCTTTATCATCTTAAAAACTGTTTGTATTATCTTTCATTTAGCTCCTGAACTTATGGCTAGATCTTTCACTATGGCAATAGAGCTCACCTGAGAGGCTGCAGCTCACCTGTCTGTGTGTCTCTGTGCTGCTCAGGCTGCTGCTGACAGGATTTTCATAATAAAATGATGCCTGATAGTCACAAACAGTTGCATTGGAGAAGCTATGGGTAATTTAGCTTATAAATATTGTCCATGTCTTAATGATACATATGCAATAATAACTAATAAATAATAAAGGGGAGAGATGGCATTAAATAGTAAATATTTCTCCTACTAATTTCAAATATTGTTTGGATTGATTACAGAACATTCTTATTAACTAAGCTGTTACTGTTACTGACAATTTGGTTCTTCTTTTAAAAAGGACCAGATGTCTTAATTTGCTTTTGGGAGGAATCATAGACTGTAAAAAAAAAAAAAAGGATGTAGCCACCATGATGTCACCCATTGGTTTGTGAACTCCTGTTTTGAAACCTCGAGTTCGTCGCCATCTTGGTTTTTTGGAGCCAGAAGTGACCATATTTGGACGAGAGGGTGGAACTGACCCTAACACTAGTATTAGCTGCTAGCTTGGTTAGCATGGTGCATTTACAGTCTTTGGTTAACTGTGATATTTCTAATGCTAATGCTAATTTTGGCTAGTGAAAAACAGGCTTAAAACAAAATGTACTTACTGGAAAAACTGAACAGCTGAGTCCTTAGAGGGTCTTTTAGTACAACCAAACACTGAGCAAGACTTTTTAGGTGCTGCTGCTAGTCAATATTGCCTACAGCTTGAAGTTGAGGGTTGCCAGATCATCAGGTTGAGTATCACGCTGTTATGGTTCTGTCCCAGTCTGGCTCAATGGCCCAATCCCAATGTCCCCCCTAAGCCCTAAGCCCTGAACCCTCATGGATCATGGATCTTGACAACACCAAAACATGTTATGTACGATTGTGCTTTTTAATTTTATGTTTTATACTGTCATGGCCAAGGCATTTAAGATTCAAGATTCAGTACTTTATTGCCATATCAACATGACTGATTGGAATTTGTCTTAGTGGGCTCACTTAAACAGAAAAAGACAAAAATAGTAAAATCACTCACTCATAAAGCACATAATACATTAAACAAAGTATAAAACAGATATCCAACCCATGAAATAATGTGTACGACAGTCAAGTAAGGGACCAACTGCCTGATTTGAATGTCTTCCAGGCTCTTGCTGTTACCTCTTGTCCACTCTGTGGAGGTAACAATAAACTAGGTGTGTAATATAACCTATGCTTGCATTCCTCAGACTTCATGTGTTTTTATGTACCATTTTAAATCCTTGTTAATGTTAATCCTTTGTAAATGTAGGCATACCATGCACCCACTATGTCAGGCTGAACACTCACATGTCAGTTTGTTTACCATTTTTTTTAATGCTTCTGGGCTTCTCCTGGCAACCCTGTATTTAATGCTGATTAAAGGTCACAAGGCTATGAACTGTGGGTAATTCCCTCAGGCAAAGTCTGCAGCAATACAGACTTACAGAAAGTGCATAAAGGGCTCAAAATGTCTGCAAGGGAGCCCTCATGCACTTGACAATCTGACAGTGGGACAGCCCTAAGCCCTCGCAGATTTAGTGGAAACACGCCTCAAAGTCCATGAGTCCATGATTATGGACATTGGGATTGGGCCATGTCCCTTCACCAGTCCTCCAGATGCCCTCAGATTTTTTCCCTGTTTGTTAAGACTGGGCTGAGGGGGAGAAGGACAGATAAGAGGTTGCAAGTTATATTTAAGGACCACTTGAGATACTGTTGCTTGCTACATTGACTCTCATTGGAAATAAGTGCAAAAATCAGCTGAAACTCAGAGCAGCAGTTGTCTTTCTTTATGTTACATGCAGACTTTATATGCAAGCCACTCTGCTTGACAGACGGATTTATTCATGTTTTTGTCAACAGCAATATATGCCGAAGTTTATTTGCTGTTTGCTCAGTATGACTTGTGCACTATAAGTTATATTTGTGTAATTCTGAGACAGATTGATTTATGATGGTTATATATTAAGAGGATTGTGCATGATTATATGGTAGACATGGCTCATGGATGAAGTCTTTTTTTGATTTGTCCTCAGCCCAGAGCATCTATTGCCTTTTGTGTTTTTTCTTGTTTTCCCCAGCCTTCCCTTCCCTCCACACCTGCCCTGCATTCAGTCTGGTTAGCCCTGCCCTGCTCCCTGTGTCTTCCCCAGCCAATCAGCTCCCAGCGTCCCAGCCACTGATATATTTTAACGGCTGTTTCCTGTTGTGAATTCACGACCCCATCACTCTTCTTTAATCCTTAGGTTGATGTCACATGTCTTATCTGAGTGTAGAATTTCAATTGTGCATCATAAATTTGAAGCATGAAAATGATAATAGCTGTCCAGTAATCACTGCAGAGAACAACACTGTCATTTGTCTTTCCTTCAGTGTATCTGTACAAAACTTTTGTAATATTTTGTTCACCACACACCACGAACTCAATAATAACAAAGTAGAATTATCTTTCTGACAATGTCAACAAAAACTTAAAACGTATAAGCTTTGTAAAAGTAGTGCACCAGATTGCACAGGTTTTCCTAATAAAGTGCTCGGTGAGTGTGTATTTTGGTGTAGAAATCCTAAGACCTAAAAGCACTGTAACTGTATGCCAATTTGGGGGAACCAGAGTCAGAGATGAGACCTTTCTACTCAAATGTATTTTTCTTCTTGTTCCTACAGTTGGAGGATGTTCTCTCCACTGTGCAGAATAGTGTATGTGCAGAGTTTTTCACATTCATCTGCTAAAGGAGGAACGTTTCTCTGTGCTCACTTTAAATATGAGTTTAAGGCGTGTACCTATGAGTATGATTTGTGACATCACAACTAGTTTGGAGCCTATCGTGGCCCAGTATGCAATTTACACAAGTGGAAACTTGAAGCCTCCAGTGCACAAACACTGAGAATGGACTTTTCAGTCAAGTAGCAGCAGTTAAACTTTTGAGATAAAAAAATAAAAATTCATAGATTCTGGATGTGTCAATGAGGGAGAAGGAAAGGATATTATTTTAAGAATTGTAATGAGGTCTTTCAACTTTTTTTATGGAAAAATCAGACTAATTAGTAAAAGCACAGTATTTTCATTTATCTTAAACATGTCTGAGACAGATAATTCTGGAATTTATACCTGTTTATGGATCTTGACTGGATATTATTTATACTCTTCTGTAGTGTGTGTGACAGTTGTCTTAACCTGTTTGTTGACTGCATTGCATTTATTGTTGTAACAGTATTCTTATGCTGCTGGAAAAGAGACTTTAGTCTAGATTTTCACCTGGTTATATAATGAAAACATAAGGACAAGTTTTCCTAAATCCTGCTGTGACAAATCTATATCATTCTTGGTATATTCTTAAGGTGATTGTATGCTGATTTTGTCTTATTGTGGCTATTAAAATTTTGTTCACAACAGAGTTCATGGCTGCCTTTTAAATCGTTTTTTCTTTGGCTCCAAAAACAAGGAAGAAACATGAAAAAACTAAAGATTGTCTTGCATTTCTCAGCTCTAAATTATACATCCTAAGTCTCTCTTTATAGATGTCATAATGAACCTGGAGATTTGTTTTTCGCCACCTGCGTTAAGCTTTTCAACACACTTTTTTTTTCAATTTTTACCAGTGTGACCTTTCTCCATTGAGCTCTTGTCTTACTGGAGACCACCTTTTACCTTAGAGGGAGCAATGACAACATGTCAATAACATTAATATGTGAGTCAATGTAATTGACTGAGACCCAACAGAGGGCGGGTGTGGAAAACACCTCATTAAAGCATTCACTGGTGTTTGATATACTGTATACTGATTACCTCTGTTTGAACAGCTGTGTGCACTGAGGTATTCATCTCAAGGAAAACACAGGAATGATCAGAGAGAGCAACATCAGTCACCACAACCTTAGAAATGTTCAGACCCTTAGAGATGATTAAGTCCAAAGTGTGCCCCTTGTGTGTGTGTGTGTGTGTGTGTGTGTGTGTGTGTGTGGGCTCCATCACATGCTGAGTCAGTCTATAGTTATCAAGAGCACAACACAATTCTTTAGTCCCTTTGTCCTGGGGGTTGTCAACATGGATGTTAAAATCACCAACAATAACTACACAGTCAAAGTCAATGCAGATAATAGACAGCAGTTCAGTATTTAGGCTTAAAACAGCTGGACAGGAGGAATCCAACTGAACAGCAACATATTCCAAAGAAGCAAATTTTCCCTAAGACTAAGAAGAATTATTCATGACAACTCCACCTCTTTTCTTATGCACTCTAGCTTCGCCCATAAAATGAAGATGGGAGGTGTTAGACTTGTTATCTTGGTCTAAATAAGTTTCAGTTAAAAACATCAAATTAAGATTGTGGTTGATAATTAAATCATTAATTAAAAATGGTTTTGCCTCCCAAAGACCTGATGTTTGATAAAGCTAAATTTAGTGTGTTAAATTTTTTGTGATAGGGCTGAAGACAGAGATGCATCACTTTCCCTGCCAGATTAGCCGTATTTGATGACTGAGTAGAGCACATCATTGTCAAGACAGAAATAAAGAAAGCTACTGGCACACCGCGTCCCTGCTTGTCCTGGGAACAGTTATGAGTGCCATCCACCTTTATAGCCTGGACCCAACAGTGAAGTATAATAGTGAAGAAAAACATCAGCTCTCTAGTACATTCATTTAATTGATGCTTACATACTGGTGCCAACTCATTAGGTGGATTAAAGTGGAACTCAAAATTTGATTTCACAATGTGATTAACATTTGGCTGGAGAAGTGCCCTTAGCATGTTTAATCATGTATCAGAGGTGGCTTTGTTAGATTTAGTTAAACAATGTACCATCTGACCATCTGTGTTCTTGTTAGTTGATGCTTAAATAGTTAATTCTACCAACTGGGTGTTAAGATGTTAATTCAGTTTTAAAACATATTGATCAAATCTAAATATTATTACATTTTTAGTGTATCTCCACTCCAAATAACACATCATGCAGGCATCATGTATGAACATTTTCATCATGCATTTTAATCTATGATGGACTTGGTTAAAACGTCAAATCTACCATAAATTACCTGTGGTACTGTAAAAAATATCATTCACTTGCAAGTTTGTAACATTTAGCTTTCAGTTCCTTTAATTCAGTATCCAAAAAAGAAAATGACAAAATGTCATGGGTAATAAGTGAGTGAAGTCTAAATTTTAGTTCCACACACCAGAGGTGCACATTTAAAGTGCTGGTACCCACTGTGCTTATGACAAGTTGCTGTGAAGTAAAAACAGCAGGAAATTGAAGCTGCCAACAAATATGAAGGCTCAACAGTTTGATGTGTGTGTATCTGCAGAAATGTCTGAGAGCAGGACCAACTGAGCTAACGGTAGAACAGGGGCCCCCATCTGCTGAGTGAGAACATGAACTTTTCTCAAACAGTTGTGAAGAGTTTCACCAATTCAAAAACGAGTTTCATCATTGAAAGAAAAGCTTAATACTGACAGCATCAGAAAACAAAATGCATTATTAAAGATGTCTGTTCTCAGTAGAAGAATGACTATAATTTTAGAGTTGCTTTTAGAAGTTGCAGATACATGTCCTTCTCCACTGGCTACTGGACTTATGGGTGATTGTTGGTGGTTGGTGGTGGTGCACCAGATCAAAAACTTTTTAATTGACCAACCACAGAAGATCTGTAGCAAAGGCACTTTATTTGAGGAGATTGTACTGTATATACAGGGGCCCTACAGCAGTGTTGAATCATCCTTATTTGTTTGTATGATTATTATTTTATTCTTTAAGTCAAATTACAATGTGCAAAGGTGAAGAAATGACATAAAAGATAAAAAGATAATACGAAGGTGTTAATGTAAAAGATGAACACAGAGGCAAAAAATAAAAAAAAGGTTATATGTTAAATGTTCTATCAACCATATTGATTGTAATTGATTGGCCAGAAAGTAATTATTTAAGTTTAGTGCTTCAACTCCCACTTAGTTTTAATGTTTCTATGAGTTGCCAGGTATTTTATTGTTCCAGTACAATTTGGTTATTATTGAATCCAAAGAGCGGAACCTGTTGGCATCAGGTTGAGTTGGAATTATTGTAAAAACATTTTTCTTTCTAAAGGACTGCTGTATTAGTAGTTGCTATTCTGTCAATTACAGAGAGGAGTGGATCGTCAGTGGACATCATCTTCATAAAGAACGATCTTGTGATGAGTGTTGTTGCAGATGATTCCCTTGATGTTATTGTCCTGTTGTATTATTGCACCAAGTGGTTCTACAAATATGGCTAACAGAGAGGGTGAGAGTAGGTGTTCTTGACTAGTACCACTGTGCAATGTCAAACTTTTGTGAAGTAGCTCCATTTGTGATGACTGTGGCCACAGATGAAGAGTAAAGTTCCTTTTCCTTCCTTCCTGTTCCAGTGAATAAATGATATTTATAGTGATGCAATTGTTTTTTAGGGCCCGAGTGCCAACAGTGTGAAGGCCCTATTGTATATGAAGAAATTATTATTATTATTCTTCCAAAAGAAATGCATTTTTGAGGGACTAACTGCGCTTAAAAACTTATGAAACTTTGCACATGCGCTGGAAGTGGTGAAAAATTTAATATTTTATGGGCTGTGGGCATGGGTGTGGCAAAATGGCTCGAGGGCGCCCCCTAGAAAATTTTAAATTAAAAGCCCTCATCTTAAAATTTGACATAGATGAATGAAAATTGGTAGGCACATGTATCACGCAAAGACGCACAAAAAAGCCTTTTGGAGCCATACCCTAAATTCAACAGGAAGTCAGCCATTTTGAATTTACTTTGCAATTTTTGTGCACTTTTTGCCATTTCCAGGCGTTGTGTTTTAATAAACTCCTCCTAGAGATTTAACCCAACCGACTTCAAATTTGATCAGTGTCATCTAAAGACCTTCGCAACAAATAGTTATCAAAATCTTGAGTTTTCATTGAACACCGTTGACGTGGCCACGCGGCGAACTTTGATGTTTCGTCATGAAACAGGAAGTTGTTAAATGTATATCGTCCAATCTGCCACAAATTTCTCACACTTGATAAGAGTCCAGACCGGAACACATCTGTGTCAATATTGAGTCATACTCATAGCGCCACCTACTGGCAACAGGAAGATACAGGTGCTGTACCTTTATGACCTCTGCCTAGCAGGTTGACCACATCCACTTCAAATTTGGTCAGAAAAGCCTTAAGACCTTGATGATGCTATGTTGTGAAGATTGTGAGTTTTTATTGAACGCTGTTGCCATGGTGACGCAGCAAATTCTGATGTTTTGCCATTGCAAAACAAACTGTTGTAACTTGACCCCACATTGTCAGATCTTTGCTAAATTTCACATTTGATAAGGGTCCTGGTCTGAAGACATGTACAGGCCCATATTGAATCATAGTCATAGCGCCACCTACTGGAAACAGGAAGTTATAGGACCCATACTTTTACTAACTACTCCTAGCAGGTTACTAGCTACTCCTAGCAGGTTTACCCTGAAACAAGAAGTTTTTTTTGAGGGACCAGGGATGCTTGAAAACTCGCGAAACTTGGCACACGCGTCAGAGGGGAGGTATTTAAATGATATGGGTCTTGGGCTTGGGTGTGGCAAAATGACTTGAGTGTGCCCCCTAGAAAATTTAAAAGTCAAAGCCCCCACCTTTAAATTTGATGTAGATGAACAAAATTTTGTAGGTACATGTATCATGTCCAGATGCACAAAAAGCCTCTTGGAGCGATACCCTAAGCCCAACAGGAAGGCAGCCATTTTGAATTTACTTTGCAATTTTTGCATAGTTTTTGCCATTTGCAGGCGTTGTATTTTAACGAACTCCTCTAAAGACCTCTGCAATGAAAAGTTGTCAAAATCTTTAGTTTTCATTGTACACCGTTGCTGTGGCAATGCGGCAAACCTTGGTGTTGCGCCATGAAGCAGGAAGTTGTTGTAACTTGAATGTATATAATCCAGCCGGCACCACATTTCTCATGCTTCATAAAATTCCCGGCCTGAACACATCTACATGTCAATATTGAGTCAGTCATAGTGCCACCTACAGACAAAAGGAAGTTAGCCTTATATGACAAACATCATCCAATTTACATGGAATTTACATGGTGTGGTCTACACATGATATACAGCAAAATGTTGTATAATTAGTCTTTGTTTTCTAGCGCCGCATAGTGGACACAGGAAGTGTTATTTAACTCCTTCATGCAACATCCGATAAGAGTTCAGGCCTGAACACATCTACATACCCGCAATAAAACTCTTCGACTGCAGTGCAACCTGATATTCACAAAGGTGCGAGGGCCTAACAATCGCTGCAAGCTTTAATTTATATTTGATTTCATATTATTTGATGAATGGCTTATTTTTTATAAATCCATTTTGGTTGGATTTGCCAAATATTTTCCTGATTTGTTGTTGTATTGAAAATGGTCATAAACTGTGTTCACTTTTAGTATTTCATTAGAAAATTAATATTAGTAATTAATTAAAGAATTAATTAAATTAATTAATATTTAATATTTATTTATTAGCATTCCAGTCTGTTTCTTCTTCTCATTCTTGATCCTTTTTTCTTTCTATACTTTGAACATGATAGTTTTTCCCTTCAGTAATACTTTAGCTGAACTGTTTTTCAGAGTAACATGGGTGAAATGTCCATAAAATCCTAAATAAAAAATCCTTTGTTCCCATTAAGGATGCTCACTCTTTTGAAGAATGAATCAAAGTCAGCATCTTTAGGAAGCAGTGTTTTTAAGCACCACTTGTTTGGATAGGTTGCTATTTAAATTGAAAGCAATTGGGGTTTAATTGATGACTGCAGTGTGGTGAATTTTGGTATCTAGAATTGAGTTACTGGTGAGTATAAAATAAATCTATTCATGGCAATGTCTTATGGAGGGGTGAACAATATGAATATCCCTTAGCTAGCGCCAAAGTTAAATTCAATCTCAACTTATTGTTTCAGTAGAGTACCAGTACTTGAGTTACCAGATTTGGTTTATGAGAATTAAAACACCTCTTTTCCTAGAATCATGTTGCAGAAAACATTGGATTAAATGTGGAGATTTTAATTTTTGATGGTCAGCTCAGAAAGACTTGTCTCTTGTAGTAGGCATAATCTGCCTGTAGTTTGTGATTCAAAATTTTGAGCAATTTTTGCTTGTGAGACAGCGCCTCAGATTTTAGTTAGGACTTTGAAAGCTTGTTTTCCTTGTTTTCAGACTAGACAAAAGAAGCTAATTTACACCTTGTAAAAATAGACCAAGGTCCATTCCTCACACTTCAAAACCTGCTGATACAATATAAAAAATTAACAGAACAAGAGTCAAATATAACTGTCAGACTTCAAGCTTGTCAGGCATTGAGTGATGTTGAATTGATATTGAATGATATCAGTGGCTAAATCTTCAGTCAGACATTGGAGGGGATCAATCATTATTGTAAGATTCAGACATTAATCTAACACGTTTCAGACCTGCCTGAGTCACATTAATAGCTGTATTTTGACGTTTCAGTAGATTATTTTATAGATGTAAAATACTAGAGAAGTAAAAGACGCAAAATACATGAAAGTTGGTTTGTGATTGTGGAGAGCTCTGTGTGTGTGCACCTCAGCTAATTAAAGACAAAATTTGAGGCTTTTGTGCTCTCTGTAGTTTTCATTATGGACCAGTCTGTGTGCTGAAATGTAGAGAGAAGCCTATCAGACGCAAAACAAGGGCAAATTGCACTCAGCTGCAAAACTTTATGTCCGTGTTGGTGCTGTCATATAATTAGTGCAATATCTTTTGTGAATCGGACCTTGAGATGGGGCAGATAACAGTTGCAAATGATGCACAATTCACGGTGCTATTAGTGGCCACAATCAATTCTTTGTGAATTTGCCCCTTAGTTTACACAGGTTGTTTAATACTACCTCTGGCTGATCCCTGCCTTTTGCCAGTCAGTCAACTAGGATTTTAGCATTTGACTAGTAAATATATTCTTAGTTATTCAAATAATAATAAAACAATGAGAATGTAATATGAAGTCTCAATCACGGCAGCAATAACACCAAAAGCTCCCTGATTCATGTTAATGTCATAATTTCAATTTGTAAAATTATAAAGGCCATAGAAATAATTTCTTGGATGCAAATACACAATATTGGTGTATTTCCATCTACCTGTTTTGTTTTATGCAAATGTTCAATTTGCACATCCAAAACCTGAAAATGCCTGAAATCTGAAAAAAAGTTGAAATATTGGTGGGGAAGTTGGTGTATCAATAAAAACAAAATGTGACAGAGTGCAATGGAAACAGACTTGGCGAATAAATCATGATGAACATGAAGCATGTGACTTAACCTTCATTCAAGCTTTCACTCCACTGAAGAGATGAAAAATGTCAACAGATGTGAACATCAGCTCTGCTCTTTTAATTACATCATCTTGTTGCATCCGCTTCTTCTGCAATGGTTTAATGGCATCTGACTGGAGAATTTGCACCACTAATTGTTTATCTCTCCATCCAAATTGCCCTGCATTTGGATGGAAACCTGGCTAATGTGATCCTCCGCATTAAATAATACTGCTGCCCTGCTTATCTTGTTATTAGTGTAAAATTGTTATTGAAGTAGGCTAGACATTTTTAATCCAATTTAATATACTGACTGTTGAATTTGAACACAAATTACTCTGATGTTTTTAGGTAGTATTTCACTTAATTATTAGTTTTATTGAAGCATCTGAGGGATGAAAAATAACCATCTTCACCCAGACAGTGTTGAGCAGAAGTTTCAAAGAATCAGACAAATGTGCATTTAAGATAGATAGAAGCTACTCCTCTGAACTCATTTTCTACTACCATGGCCACCAGTGGACCTCGGTAAAAAAATATGCCCTGACTTTGAGAACACCAGTGCTTTGTCGTGTCTAACCTCACTGCTTTTGTAAGTTTTAAAAGGAATCCCATACCACAAATAAGCAACAGAGAACTTCATACTAGAAAGTGAAAACACAATGGCAGATATTTCTTTAAAAGGAATGTCAAGCTTTAATTTTAATATGTGACTGACAAAGCCTGTGCTATTGAGGTGGCAGTGCATAAGAAACAAAATGTGCGAGGACATCTTCATTTGCATTCAAGGCCCTGCAGACTATACTGAGGAAGAGGTATGAGGCTAGATTTACATGACTCTTTGAGTTCTTTATATTTGTCTATTTTAGTGTCATTTTTCCTTTTTAAAAAAAATGGTTCTTTATCCATCACATGACTGATGCTTTGGACTATATAGCATGGTTAAACAGAGAAAAAAAAAGACACTTTCTGTTCATGAGGAAAAACAATCAGATACAATGCTACCCATGTAATATTAAAATAGCTCAAGTTTGATGTCTTTGTAGCTTCTTACTTACACAAAGCTACACACATGTTGACATTCAATCCCCCAATCACACCCCTCAAAGGTGATCAATAAATCCTGTGGAGTAACATTTGCTTGTGGATTAATTATCACCCATGTTGATGTATAGACCGAGCATTAATCAGGCTAATGGACCTCACACACACTGACTGAGAATTTGTTTATACATGTGTCCAACTCAATTCTATTGAATGGGTCCATAGACGTATTTCCTTTTATCAGTGTGATGATCATGCTATATGCAGCAGCAGCATTCGATAGCCCTCAGTCTATCCAGGAACATTTTTTGTAGCAGATACAGTGAGGAAGATTGTATTTGCAGAATATGTACACTACAGTACTTGTATTGACGTCTCACTGAACACATCTGCCTTCATTTTAATGAATCAATCTGCACAATGAGACAGTGTATGTGCTGTATGATGTGCAGAGATACATAACCAGTCTATTACTTTACCTCCTAGTTTTTTTCTCTTGCATGTCTGATGAGGCATTAACCCCACAGGCAGCCATTCAAATCACACAAATCTTCTGTTGTCTATATGTTGTGACCTTTATCTGCAATGATTGTTCAGATGCTCCAGTTCCATTATAAACATAGGAAGCTTTTACTGGAGAAAATACAACAAAATAAAAATTTTAAACTAGTAAAAAACAAAACCATTAACCTCAATTTTACACATTTAACTCTATACTTCTAAAAGAAAGTATCTAATTGCTAGTGAAAATCAGGTTGTCCACTGATACTAATAGTTATTATTATTATTATTATTATGTCTTTCATTAGATAGTAATAGTGAAGAGATGGCCAGGAGAGGGAGAGAAGGAGATTCAACAAAGGTCCCAGGCCAGATTCAAACCAAGGACGTTGCGATTCATGGTCATCATCTTAACCCCTAAACCACAAGACCAATCATTTTGGTGGTATCCCTTGGAGTTACTGCATTCATATTGACTGACTTACATCCAAGGTCAATGTTAAGTGCCATTGCAGTAAATAATGTTACCATGACATAATAAGGCAGAAAGTAATGGTGTGGTCAGAGTAGTGGATGCACATTTGACTTTTATGCCAGGGATTGAAGTTTGTGTCCCATCACAGACCTAATTAATGTGCTTTTTAAAAAAACCATAACTACAGTCTTTCACAATCCTTAACTGATTTTTTGGGCCACTTGGGGGCAGCAGAAAAAAGAATTGAACACAACACTGACATATCATCACCTTTTAAGTTGATATATTGAACTAACACAAACACATGAACATTGTAGAATCATCTTATATCAACATTCTGTCTGGTGATAGGGTTGTCCAGTAACATTTTGTCCTTTCAGCTCCTCACCTGCTGCTAAAAGAACATTAGGAATCTAACCAACTAATTCAAAATACTAGAAAAGCCATACTCAGACCCTGAACTTTTAACTTCAGTATCTCCACTGTAAAGTGAAGCCACCCTACTCCCACTGAGTTAATATCCATTTAATGCTTTTACTATCATCCATTGGTCTTTCTTCTTATTCACCTTTCATTAACATCCTGAGGTGACAAGAATATTGACATCTAACTGATGCCTGCCATTTATGAAAGTATGCCTTTCTGCTGTTGTGCTCTGTTGGAAAAAGGCCTAAAACATGTAAAATACTTTCATACAAGAGAGAAATGTAGTAAATGGCCAATGTAACATCTGATCAATCAAGTTTTAAACGTGGCATGAAAATATATTTAAGTATTTAAGTATTTATACAACACATGCAAAAGTTTGAAGTGTACTGCAATCCAAAGAAGAACTTAACATATGAACGATACATGTTTTACATGATACAATGAGAAACATTAGTCACCATTAGTCACAAGAAGGTAAGACAAAAGAAAAATTTTAATTGCAAAAAGTGTGGAAATGAACATGCACCACCAAGCTGTCCAGCATTTGACAACCAATACAAAAACTCTGAAAAAATGAACCACCTTGCTAGCATGTGTAATGCAAAGAAGGTGCATGAAGTCACCATAAGTGATGCTATTGATGAGGAAAAAGAGCTCTTTGTTGGTGTCATTCATTTGGTTGAAGCAGACAAGAATGACATAAAAATAGATGAGTGGACAGCAAATGTGAAAATGGAGAGACATAAACTTTGAACTTGACACTGGTGCTCAGGCAAATGCCATATTATTCAGCCTATTAAAAAGGAGGAAGACAATGAGAAAGACAAAAGTCAGACTGTCAACCTACACTGGACAGAAAATTGCATTTAACGGCAAATGCAATCTGCAGGTGAAACACATGAAAAAGGTGCATGTGCTCACATTCATTGTGATAAAGAGAAAGGTAAAGCCAATATTAGGCCTGAAGGCCTGTGAAGAAATGCACATGATCAAAAGAATAAATGGAGCTGAAGCACTCAACAAAGATGACAACACAGATGAATTACTCTCTGAATATAAACATGTCTTTCAGGGCCTGGGCTGCCTAGATGGAGAGCACACCATAAGACTGGAAGAGACTGCTGTACAAAAAGTACACCCCCCAAGAAAAATACCTGTCCTGCTCAGGGATAAACTGAAAGAGGAGCACTGCAGAATGGAAAAAAATGGAGTTGTGAAGAAAATTGATGAACCCACTGAATGGGTGAATCATAATGCTGTTGTATGCAAGCCAACTGGAAGTCTCAGTCTATCTTGATCCACAAGATCTAAATTCTAAAATAAAAAGAGAACACTATCAGCTCCCAACTGTGGATAAAATCACATCCAAATTAGCAAACGCTAAATATTTCTCAGTGCTTGATGCTAATTCTAGTTTCTGGCAAATCAAACCCAATGACAAAAGCTCTCACCTATGGACATTCAACACCCCATTTGGAGGCTATCAATTCTTAAGGCTTCCATTTGGGATAAACTCTGCATCAGAGGTTTTCCATAAGACAATGAAGCAGGTTTTTAAAGGACTGAATGATGTAGAAACATACATCGATCATGGTGTGGGGTGACACTAAATAACAACATGGTAAGAGACTGATACAAGTTTTGGAAAAAGCCAGAGCTAAGAACCTGAAACTAAATCGAGAAAAATGCAACATATGACTGGAGGAAATAAATATCTGGGACATATTCTATCCAAAGATGGTGGAGGCAATAAAGAACATGCCACCCCACAAGCAAAAAAGATTCCTGGGAATGGTAACATATATTAGGAAATGTATTCCCAATCTCGCTGACCATACAGCACTGCTCAGAGAGCTCACACAGGATGATGTGGTGTGGCACTGGGAGAAGGAGCATAAAGAAACTTATACCAAGCTGAAAGCCATGCTCACAGAAGCACCTGTACTGAAATATTATGACCTCAACCTACCTGTGAAACTGTTGGTCGATGCGTCTAAGAATACCTGTTGCATATGCCTCAAGAGAACAGATACACAATACACAAATTGAGAAAGTAATGCTGGCAATAGTTTTTGGACTTGAAAGAATTCATTAGTTTGTCTATGGCAAAGAAATTCAAGTTGAATCTGATCACAAACTACTACTACTACTATTTTAAAAAAGCCACTCAGCTCTGCACCTGCAAGAATACAGAGGTTACTGTTGAGAACACAAAAGTACCAGATGAATGTGAAATTCTGAGAAAAGACACTCAAATCACAATCATCACTGTACATCTAAAATCACAATTTGCAAGACATGGCATTCCAGATATGATGATCTCAGACAATACTCCTCAGTTCAGTTCAAGAAATTCTTGAACACATTTCAACACATCACATCAAGCCCACACTATCTGCAGTCAAATGGATTGGCACAGAGAGGAGTTCAAACTGTCAAACCCATGCTAAAGAAAACATGCAGATAAAGGAGACCATTATCTTGCCTTACTGAACCTCAGGAACACACCATTGGATGATGTGGGAGCATCACCAGCTCAGCTCCTTATGTTACATCAATTCCAGCAACTAAAACACAGTTACATCCAAACCAGTAACAGTAACCAAACCAGTCAAGGAAATACTGGAACAAAGACAAGTCAAGTAAAAACAGTATTATGACCATGGTGCGAAACTGCTGGAGAACCTCTCTACTGGAGACAGAGTGAGAATGTGGCAAGAAGGAACCTCGACTTGTGGAAGGTGAAAGGAGCTGGTGCACGACCAAGATCATACTTAATGCAAACTATAGATGGACGAGTCTACAGAAGAAACAAAGATAAGACTGAGACTGAAACTGAAGGCATTACACAGGATCAAAAAGAGATGTGTTTCTGTGGACAAGTCACCTATCCAGGTTTTTTTCTCACCTGTCCTGGAGAAAAAGAAAGTATTTTGTGGTCAAAACAAAACAAAAACAAAGGTACAGAAAGACAAGCCTTTGTTTTCCCTGAAAAGTAAGTAATTTGTAATTGTTCTCTTTTTTTTGGTAAGAAGGGGATGTCATGATAATGTAACACTGCAGAATGAAGAGAGAATGAATTGTGGGTTGTAATAAGAGCAGGAGGGATGTGAGCATATTTCACAGCAAAGTGTCTTTTTGTGTGTGCACTATAGTGTGTGTAACTCTAATATTTGGCCTTGTAATGGGCCTTGTAGTGTGACATAATCGAAGAACGGCGATGTGGCGTCTGGATTGCTCTACAATACTCCAATGAAAAGTCTAACATGTCAGAATTTTTTGTATTTTCCTGCCTAGTTTGACATCTCCTATGATGTGTTCCTTGACATTGACCAATTTGATGAGTGCTCTCTGGTGCACATATGTAAACACCAACACAGAAAGTCAAAGCTGTCCAGTGGCTGTCCGGCTGAGCTGGTTGGGTTTACAGAGAAAAAAGGAGGGAGGGGGACGGGGGAAGGGGAAAGGGAGGTGGGGTGGAGAGAGACACAGAAAAGCATAATAACAACAACAACAACAATAATCATAACAACAATAATATAAGTAGAGCTATGACTTTATAATAATAATAGCAATAATAGCAGTAGCAGAAATGGAAGCAGGACATCCACAGGACCACACCACAGTCCCCACGGCCATGGCCCACCATTCAGGCACCGGATCGTCCTATGAGACGAGAAAGCACAGAGACTCCGGGGAAGAAGTCAAGTTAGTAACATGCATTAATGGTACATGAAAGCATACAAATGGAGAGGAGGAGGAGAAGAGACGAGCTCAGTGCATCATGGGAAGTCCCCCGGGAAGTCTAGTCCTATAGCAGCATAACTAGGGGCTAGTCCAAGGTGAGCCTGGCCGGCCCTAACTATAAGCTTTATCAAAAAGGAAAGTTTTAAGCCTACTCTTAAACGTAGAGAGGGTGTCTGCCCCCCGGACAGAATCTGGGAGATGGTTCCACAGGAGAGAAGCCTGATAGCTGAAGGCTCTGCCTCCCATTCTACTTTTAGATATTCTAGGAACCACAAGTAAGCCTGCATTTTGGGAGCGCAGTGTTCTAGTGGGGTAATAAGGTACTATGAACTCTTTAAGATATAATGGTGCCTGACCATTAAGAGCTTTATAAGTAAGGAGAAGTATTTTAAAATCTATTCTGGATTTTACCGGAAGCCAATGTAGCAAAGCTAAAATAGGAGAAATATGATCTCTTTTCCTAGTTTTTGTTAGTACACGTGCAGCTGCATTCTGGACTAACTGGAGAGTCTTGTTAGGGCAGCCTGACAATAAAGAATTACAATAATCCAACCTAGAAGTAACAAATGCATTGACTAGTTTTTCTGCATCTTTTTGAGGCAGGATGTGCCTGATTTTTGCTATATTATGTAGGTGAAAAAAAGCAGTCCTTGAAATTTGTTTCATATGATGGCTGAAGGACATATCCTGATCAAAGATAACTCCCAAACTGGATGGCCAAGGTAATGCCATCCAGAGTAGCTATGTGATTAGATAATGTGTTTCTAAGGTGTTGAGGGCCAAGCACAATAAATTCAGTTTTGTCTGAGTTCAGTAGCAGAAAATTGGCGGTTATCCAGATCTTTATGTCCTTAAGGCACGCTTGAAGTTTAGTTAACTGATTTAATTCATCTGGCTTCATTGATAAATATAACTGGGTATCATCAGCGTAGCAATGAAAATTTATGGAGTGTTTCCGAATAATATTACCTAAAGGAATCATATATAAGGTGAACAGTATTGGTCCAAGCACAGAACCTTGTGGAACTGCGTGTCTAACTTTTGCGTGGATGGAGGATTCATCGTTAATGTGTACAAACTGAAGTCGATCTGAAAAATAGGATTTAAACCAGCTTAATGCAGTCCCTTTAATACCAATTAAATGTTCCAGTCTCTGTAACAGGATGTGATGGTCAATGGTGTTGAATGCCGCACTAAGATCTAACAAGACAAGTACAGAGAGAAGTCCTTTGTCCGAAAGTCACATAACTGATTGGCAACTGCTTTCTTGAGGATCTTAAAGAGAAAGGGAAGGTTAGATATAGGTCTATAGTTGGCTAAAATGGCTGAATCCAGTGTAGGCTTCTTAAGAAGAGGTTTAATTACAGCTACTTTAAAGGACTGTGGTACATAGCCTGTTACTAGAGACAGATTGATCATATCTAGTAAAGAAGTGCTAACTAAAGGCAAGACTTCCTTAAGCAGCCTAGTTGGGATGGGGTCCAAGAGACAGGATGAAGGTTTAGAGGACGAAATCATTGAAATTAATTCACGAAGGTCGATTGGAGAGAAACACTCTAAATATATATCGGGTTTTGCAGCTGTTTCTAAGGTTCCTGAATTGGAGGGTGAATCAGTGCCTGTTAAGGGCAGGAGGTGATGAATTTTGTCTCTAATAGTTAGAATTTTGTCATTAAAGAAGCTCATAAAGTCATTACTACTGAGAGCTATAGGAATACATGGATCAATAGAGTTATGACTCTTCGTCAGCCTGGCCAAAGTGCTGAAAAGGAACCAAGGGCTGTTTTTATTCTCCTCTATTAATGATGAGTAGTAGGCAGCTCTGGCATTACAGAGGGCCCTATATGTTTTAAGACTATCTTGCCAGACTAAACGAGATTGTGGTACGCCAAATCCTTTAAAAATTTCGCGATGTTTGCTTTAATTTACGGGTTTGGGAGTTATACCATGGAGCTAGCTTCTTATGTTTTATCATCTTCCTTTTTAAAGGGGCGATAGAGTCGAGTGACTCTATACCGTGGTTACAGCACACTTGTGCAACAGCATAGCATGTCTTACAGTATAATGTCAGCACCTTACACACATTTTTAAACATGTAAACGGACTGCACTGTGGCTTGGGATGTGATGTCATGTCCCTCTGCATTGAGATTGTACAGCAGGCTACACTGCAGATTTTAAAAGTTCGGTGAACTACCAAAATTAGAAAGTAACATTGTGAAAACTATGTATCCACACACTTCTACAGTGTGCTGCTTCATGACAGCTACAGTTATTGTCATTACTAATGTCTGTTTTGTCCCTCCAAGGCAAGCCAAGTTTATTTGTATAGCACATTTCAACAACAGGGCAAATCAAAGTGCTTTACATAAAACATAAAAGGCATCAAGACAGAATGTAAAAGCAACAAGGTGATATAAAAAGACAGTTAAATACAATTAAAAAGTGTTAAATTAACATAGAATAAGACAGATAAAACAGGAGAGTAAAAGTTACAGTGCAGTGTAAGAAATGAATAATTATTTGGTTTAATAAAAGGCAGTGGCAAACAGAAAAGTCTTCAGCTGTGATTTAAAAGAACTGAGAGTTGCAGCAGACCTGCAGTTTTCTGGGTGTTTGTTCCAGATATGTGGAGCATAAAAACTAAACGCTGCTTCTCCATGTTTAGTTTTGACTCTGGGAACAGAAAGCAGACCAGACGACCTGAGAGGTCTGGATGGTTCATAACATAGCAGATCAGAAATGTATTTTGGCACTAAACCATTCAGTGCTTTATAAACCAACAGCGTATTTTAAAATTAATTCTTCGACAGAGAGGAAGCCAGTGTAAAGATCTGAGAACTGGAATGACATGATCCACTTTGTTGGTCTGAGTGAGGACTCGAGCAGCAGTCTTCTGAATCAACTGCAGCTATCTGATTGATTTTTTTTTTTTTTTTTTTAGGGAGATCTGTTAAGACACTGTTACAGTAGTCGAGTCTACTGAAGATAAATGCATGGACAAGTCTTTCCAAATCCTGCTGAGACATAAGTACTTTAATTCTTGATATATTCTTCAGGGCATAGTAGGCTGACTTTGTAATTGTCTTAATGTGGCTGTTGAAATTCAGGTCTGAGTCCATGACTACACCAAGATTTCTGGCTTGGTTTGTGGTTGTTAACATTATCGATTGAAGCTGAGTGCTGACTTTTAATCGTTCTTCCTTGGCTCCAAAAAGAATTACTTCAGTTTTATCTTTGTTTAATTGAAGGAAATTCTGGCACATCCAATCATTGATTTGTTCAATGCACTTACTCAGTGCTTGTATTGGACCATAGTCCGCTGGTGATATGGTCATTTAAATTTGTGTGTCATCTGCATAATTATGGTGACATGTTTTGTTGTTTTCCATAATCTGAGCCAGTGGAAGCATGTAGATATTGAATAGAAGAGCCCCCAGAATGGAGCCTTGGGGAACTCCGCATGTCATTTTTGTTAGTAGGGTTCAAACCAATTTAGTACTGTGCCAAAAAGTCCCACTCAGTTTTCTAATCTGTCTAGTAATATGTCGTGGTCAGCTGTGTCGAATGCAGCACTGAGATCCAGTAATACTAATACTGCCACTGTCAGTGTTTAATTGTATGTCATTTAAGACCCTAATAAGAGCAGTGTCAGTGCTGTGGTGTGGTTGAAATCCAGACTGTAAGACATCAAAACAGTTGTTTATTGCCAAGAAGTTGTTCAGCTGTTGAAAAACAGCTTTTTCAATGATTTTACTTAAACATGGGAGGTTTGATATGAGCCAATAATTGTTCATTAGTGAAGTGCCTAGATTATTTTTTTTAAGAGTGACTGCAGTTTTCAGGGCCGGTGGGAAGACACCTGAGAGAAGAGACATGTTTACAATTCGTAGATCTGAGGCTATGCAATTTGAAACATTTTGAAAAAGCCTGTAGGCAGAATATAAAGGCAGCAGGCAAAGGATTTCAGATGTTGTTTAACACTAGAACCACCAGGAGTTGCTATATACCTAAAACTGCCAAAAATAAAATTTACCCGTGCACCTGGCCACTGCATTACTAATACTAAAAAATGTATGTCATTGTAGGAATGGGAAGGAATGTCTGAAGTCATGAAATGCGTTTGTTTAATCATCAGCTGTGTTTTGGTCCTCTTGTTTTATAATCTAAGTATCTTTACACTAATTGCTTTGCATGGCAGTCAGTATAATTCAGTCTAAAATGACACTGTATATTGGTAAAAGGAAATATTTGCATATTTGGGTGGTTTGATATAATTATAAAATGACATTCATCACATAATGACATAACCCATGTTATTTAAATGACCAGCGTAGGCTAAATACCCCAAATAGACAATAATGAGACATAATAATAACAATAAACAACCACCGCACTTATGGGTGATTTAATGTTGCAACAAAACGGACATGACAAAGTCAAGTGCACAATTTCGCCTAATCAGTTATTAATTTTGTCATTTCAACAATGTGTGAATAAGAGAACATCACCAAGAAACTTGAGGTAACCATTTAAGCTTTTTGTATTTATAATATCATAACACAAATATATTTCTCTTTTGGTGTTCTGTTCATGAAAACAGAGTAAGGCAACGGGCAGATTAGATTAGTAGCCTGTAAACAATAAATAGTAACAAAGCAAGACAAAAATAAATGAATAATCAATTAACTAAAAACAAGTTTTACACACAATAAACATTTGTTAGTAAACTAAATCATTTTCATTTGAACATGTGATTTTGAGTGTCCCCCGAACACACTTTGAGCAGACATTCAGCACCTTGACCTCAGCATTTTCCACACACAGCTTTCCTGCACTTCAGGCACTTGGTGAAGGTTTTTTTGCAGGTCATTCTCCTCTGCTCTTTTTATCATTTAATTATGACTTGACATAGTTTTCAGATCACACACTCCAACCCATTGCCTAGCAACTTAGAATGTTTAAACAGAAACTGTGCAGAAATAAATAAATTTCATATATGGGTAAATTTTACCTGGTGGCGGTTATAAGTATAAATGCCTGTGCTTTTAATCTGGATTCATCTTCACTATTTTTATCAACTAGTATAGTGCCAATTCCAAACATGCCTGTTAACTTATTTTTTTCTCGAGAACATATGTATGTATCAATTGACAAAAGTATCAATTAAAATGATAAGGAATTAATAAATTAAATGGTTTAAAACCAGACAGAAACTGAGGTTGAACTGTAGAAGCAGTTTATGGCCTTCCATTGGTTGATTCTGCTGCCAATCAAACATGTCTGTGCTCCTAATGGCTAGTTTTACTGCCGCCGCCTCTGTTTTTTTCTCTTATGTATGCTTGTTCTTCTCTCACGGGCAGTTTAACTGACCGGGTGCATGCCTTTGTCCCGCTCATAGTCCCGCGCAAGTCAGAGCATAGAAGCCCCGCCCTGCTGTGATGTGACGTGTTTATATCAAACAGCACCCGCTGCACTCAGACATGGAGCTGAGCGGCTTGCTGTTTGCTTGTTTATTCGAGATATGCAAAGGACACACATACAGACACACATACAGACAGACAGACAGACAGAGATTCCTTGCTTTTTGAGACATCCCGCAGTAAGTCTTGAATGTACATGACTAATTTCATTCACAGCACACAGTTCAATAGTAGAGCGTAAATCTCTTAAACTTTTTCAGTCATTAACAACATGGATGTAATCCCACCTCCAACCACAATGTGGGTTGCAATTACAGAGTGGTGCTGTCCATATTTCCGCTCGCTAACTCCACAAGGATCAAATTGTGTCATACTATTTAAATTGATTTTAAGTGGACACAGGGATGACACATACCCTGCACCTGATATGGAGGCACTGACTGCTTGTCTAATTTTCTGAATTTTGTTACGCCTGGGCCACACAGGCTACCTCTACCTCAGCAGCACATGTGCGTCGCTGAACTGCTGCGTCTTGCACGCTTGCCGTGTCCACACAGACAGCGTTGCTGCTGCTGCGCTGCTACTACCAGCTCTATCTTTCTACATAGAGTTTGACTTTGATAATGGCCATCAATAATAGAATGTTACATATCATTTAATTATTAGTTTAGACAATTAAAGGTTAAGAAGTGTGTGCTCAATTGTGAAAAATAAATAATAATATGTGAGGTGAAAGCGGCTTTCTTTCTGACAGGCATGGCGGGGTCGGGTTGGGGCAACTTCTGTGTCAGTCACATACACACCTCACACAGGACGGGTTTTTTTTATTGATTATATTGATTATTCCGCCAGTTAAACCCCCGCTGTCACCGCTCCAAGTGAGGAAAATCCCCCCTGATGACACCAAGTTCCCCAAACGAGCCAAACACACCCCGACAAACTTCAGGGGCTACTGACACAGGAGGGTTTGTTAGCCTGTCGACAGTAGCAAACAAGATGTGCATTATTATTGTTTTTGGCAATGATGTCAGAGAAGAAGGACCGCCTTGCATTTCTCAGTTCCAAATTATAAATGCAAAGTCTCTCTTTATAGATGTCATAATGGACCTGGAGATTTGTTTTTCGCCACCTGTGTTCAGCTTTTTGACACTCTCTTTTTTCTGTTCTGAACAGTGTGGCATTTCTCCATGGAGATCTTTTCTTACCAGAGATCACCTTCACCTTAGTGGGTGCAATGGCATCAATACATTTGTAATTTTAGAACTGAAATTATCTACAAGCTCACTGACTGAGACCCAAGAGAGGGCGGGTGTGGAAGAGAAAGCCTGAATAAATATTTCACTGTTGTTTTCAGTGATGTACCGTTTTGTGATTATCTCTTTATGTGCACAGAGATAGCACTCTCAAAGAAAACACAGGAATGATCAGAGAGAGCAACATCAGTCACCACAACCTTAGAAATGTTCAGACCCTTAGAGATGATTAAGTCCACAGTGTGCCTTGTTGTGTGTGTGTGTGGGGGGTGGCTCCATCACATGCTGAGTCAGTCTATAGTTATCAAGAGCACAACACAGTTCTTTAGTCCCTTTGTCCTAGGGGTTGTCAACATGGATGTTAAAATCACCAACAATAACTTCAAAGTCAAAGTCAATACAGATAATAGACAGAAGCTCAGCAAAGTCATCAAAAAAGGTTGCACAGTATTTAGGTGGCCTGTACTTAGATACTTAGGAACATAGCTCAAGAAGAGGAATTCAGCTGAAGATCCACATATTCAAAAGAAGCAACATTTCCATAAGACATCTGCTTGCATTGGAGAGAATCATTCAGCAAAATAGCAACTCCACCTCCTGTCTTATGCACTCTAGCTTCACTCATAAAACTGAAGTTGGGAGGGGTTGACTCGATAAGAAAAGCTGCACTGTTATCTTGAGCCCCTTTCACACATGCAAACCCTGAAATTTTCCGGACATTACCCAGAGGAACTGTATGTGTGAATGCGAATGTCTGAATCAGTTGGACCAGACATTTAAGGTATTTTACCCTGACAGCTCCCTAGTACAAAGTCTGTGTAATGTCTGATTGAGCCAAAGTGTGAATACAGCAGTGAATTATCTGGAGAATTCACAGCGAGCGAGTGGGCTACAACTGCTCGCTGCTGTAAGTGCAACAAAATCCAGGCCTATCCTGGCAGTAAGGGAGATGGTACGAGCAATTTATCAAACAACTGTTGAACAAGCAGAACATAAACTTAAATACGACGTATTTGATTTCCAGCAGTGAACTCCCCTCTCATCCACAGCCACTGTTTTACACATGGGGCTGGCGCTGGATGAATGCAGCAGGCCAGCTAAGCTGCATTGTTTTGACTGGGCCTGAACGCTCCACTGTGAAGCTAGCACTAATGGAAGAGATGACTTCCTGTGATTTCTTGTAAAATAAAAGCCGTTTTATTTCTGATGAAAAGCTTAAAAACACTGAATTACAACTGCAGCATACTTTTTGCGTCATGTCCTGCCTCCTACACCACTTGCCTAAACCAGAAGACACGGACAATCTCCTCAAATGTGCTGCATGTGTGAAAGGGCAACTCCCGAAAATGTCTGGACCCGATTATCCGGACATTGTCCAGAGTTCATATGTGAAAATGGTTTTGGTCTAAGCAAGTTTCAGTTAAAAACATAAAATCAAGATTGTGCATGGCAATAAAATCATTGATTAAAAATGTTTTCCTGCTAAAGACTTGACATTTAATAATGCTAAATGACTGGAGAGGAGGGTGACCTGGATAGGGTTTGGGGAAGTGGTTGTTGGTGAGGGGGGTAGATACTCTCTTGGCTCATGTTTGAAGCTCTCTTCAGGCTGAGGTGGCTCTCCTTCAAGGTTTATGCCACGTTGTGTTATATTTTCTTTTTAGGTTAGAGGTGAACAATTTTACTCCTGGCTTGTTAAGGCAAAGTCCATCTGCCTTAAAAAGCAGTACCAGAAAAAGTAGAAATTGTCAATAAAGTGCAGTGAATGGATAGTACATGCAGTTGAAAGCCATGTGGGCCAAGAACTACCACTTGTAGATTTAGTACCCAGCCCTCCTGTTTCTTGGTAGTCTTGTTGGTGCTAATTAGCAGTGTGTTAGCATGCTCTTGTCCACTGTTTTGAGTCCATGGTAAAGTGGTGTCATTCCCACATAATCCATTCACTTCCACGTTCACTTCTAACTGGTGAATTTTGGTTTCCAGGGCTGCAATCTTGTGTAGAAGTTTGTGGAAGTTGTCTGTGGAGAAGGGGAGCATTTTGTTGCTAATTCATTTTAGCTAAGTACCACATTTCCAGTTACTGCAGTACAGACTTGTGCTGTTGGTAGGGCACACTCACGAAGTACTGAGGAGGTCCTAAAGATGTTGAAATATGGTAATAGCCTTCTGTATCAAAAAAACGATACAAAAAATTACAGTCTCAGTGACTTATAAGTATCCAGGAGCCGCTGCTTATAGTTTCTCACAGAAGAAAAGCAAGAATATAAGCAGAAAAATGCAGCAATAAAATATTTTAAATTCTCCCCCAGCAATTTATTCAGCAACATTCCAGAAATGTGCATCTTCACAGCCTCAGAGTGCAAAAGACAGCTGTAATTTTAAAATACTGTGAAGCACAGAAAAAAACCCTGTAACTGTGGTTTAACATGATTTTGCATCACCAATCTATGAAAAATATACAGTGCTACTGAGGTGGAGCTATGAGGTCCAGCAGCACTCAGAGGTTGATAGTCAGCATGAAACAATCATCAGTTTACCAGGAACTAAAATCCACTCATTAACATGTATAAGTTGCATGAACTGACACCATGTCGCTGTGATTGTGTGTGTTAAGGCTGATTTATCGTAAGTTGCTCGGAAAATTATGTATTTTCAACAAAAAAAGTGTTGCTTGACAGAAAAAAGTATTGCTTAACACTTTCATTTCATATCATGCACCTGGAGAATTTTGTGACACCGTCATATTTTGTTGCGCAATTTGATTGGGTAGTGTTACTAACATCACATGGAGATTGTAGTTTTCATTGAACTTCCTTCATGATATTTTGGTCTGTAACTTTAGGTAATTTGTAATATCCTTGTTTAATTAGGTTGGGATGATATAATGTAACTAAACAAGCCAGCTGGAGGATAGCATCTGGTTACCATGGAGACAAAACCTGAAACCTTTCGCCAAAGCATAAATTGAAAACGTTACATGCTTCTTTAATTTCTGTTGAGCGACACTTACCAAAAGTATTGAGAGACCTACCATAAATCAGCCTTTACTGTATTTGACTGTGCTATCTTTACTTTAAAGGCCTGTGCTGTGGTTACTTCAACACTCTATAGCTTGTTTAAATGTCATAAATGTAGGTTGTATTCAGTGTCCCAAAATCGGATGCAAAAGTCAGGGATGTAAGTGTGACAAAGTGGGTGAGACCATTTGTCTCAAAAAAACTTAAATGTGTTTCTTGACATGCTTATCATTTGCTTGTTTAGCCAGTATAATATCTATATTTGTAGCATTGCTTTTGCATACTATCTTGGATTTTGTGTATTCAGCATTGTTTTATTACATTTACATGTGTGTTTCTCATTTAATCAAGACAGAGTAGTATTAAGTTCAGTTCATTGTTTATTGAAATCCTACATTTCTTTAGTTATAGATTAGCTTCAATTGTAATTTACCATACCCACTATGCTTTCCAGGGTTGGGGTTAAACAAAAGGGGGAGGCACTGAACCACTTCCTGTAGTTATACACTATGTGACATCTGGGTTAGACCAAGTATGGGGGCATGTATTGTATTTAGTTGAATGTTTAGTTTAGTATTTATGTGATTCTTACTTATTTTGGCTTATGGTGAGGACTGGGCTGTGGAGAGTGTGTTTGTGTAAACAATGCTAACTGACGGAGCACCGTGGTACCTGAATGGTTATACAGTGGATGTCACATAACTGCAATGTCCCTAGTTCAATTCCGCCTGCTGACCTTTGTTGAACATCATAACCCTCTCTCTCCCCCTTGTTTCCTGTTACTTTCTTCACTATCAGCTATCAATTAAAGGCAAAAATGCCCAAAAAACATATCTTAAAAAAAAAATTGTTAACTGATGCAAGTAGCATTGTTTACCTGTTATAGGTCGGAGACCGAAACACCTCTTTGAGAAATATGGTTCAGCCTAGATAGCTTGGAGGGCTTATTTAAGGGGAGAGTAGGTAAAGAACATAAAAGAAACAGGATGTCTGTGTAGCTGTGTGCACGTGATCATGCTTAAGTTTGCTGAGTTTGAATCGTTTGTTTTCATTTAATTTTTTGAGTCTTTTGGACTTGTTTTTGGCTATACTGGTTGGAATAAATACATTTTTTTTAGTCATCAAACAAGTTCTCTGAGTCTGCTTCATATCACCTTTCTTGACACTCTGGCTAAGCTCTGTCACACAAACACTGTTATTTATGGAGAAAACACCTTTGTGCAATGGCAACATCAAAGACAAAGAGATGCACATTCACACCTACAGTCTGTATTTGTCTTGGAAATGATCAGTGCTGCCTGTACAGAGGGTGTGGGGAATGGTCTGAAGAGTGACTTCACTTCATCCAGAGCTTAGCGGGTGTTCAGATCAACATTAGCTCTGTGTGCAAAAACACAGCCCTCTCATTCATTTGAATGGGGGCAGTGCATTGGCACAGTGGGAATGCCACCTCAGAGGGCTCAGCAAAACACTGCAACAGTTGTCCGGAAAAAAAGTTGAACCAATTGTCACAACAAAAGATGCTGCTGTGATAAGAGTTGTAAAATCCTGTCTTAGTATTACAAACTGCTGTGTGGTGTTTTGGCTTCTGATAAGCCCTTCCATGCATAAATCTGTAACTCCAACTGGACTTCATGGATTGTATTTCATTGTCTCATTGATACCTTAAACAACACGCCCCCACCACCGCAGCCCCTTGCACTGTTCCTCTGATTTGTGCTCATGATGCATCACTGATAACTTCTTTGTAAATTTTTCTGTGATCACACAGTAGCCTACAGCTGTTGTCATTAACCTTTGGCTATTGTTTATTTTGTGAGAGATTTGATGGATGTCTCTGTGATCCCTTTTGTGTTGATTCTAGTAGGTGGAGGCTGTAGCATAGAGATGTTGCAAGTTGTATTGTGTGTTTAATACCTGATGGAGGTCTATGGCCAAAACACAGTTTTTCAGCACATTTCATTCTGCTGTTTAATCTGCCTGTAAGGAAAAAAGTAAGAAAACGTACGTATGAGTGGAACAAAACTCCAAACCACAGAAACCCACCTACACAGGAACTACAAAAGTAGTAAAAGCTAAACAGAGTGAGATGTTTAACCATTTCCTATTTAGTTTCCCCTTTATTTATTAGCATTATAAAAAGCAATCATAAAAGCAAAGACACATAAGATAGATAGATAGATAGATCATAGAAGTAGGTGGTGGGAGGGAGTCACTTCATAGCCGTCATAAAACATAAAAAGAATTGCTGCAAGCAGTGATGATCGGGCCCTCACACCTTCACGCAACTCGGGGTGCACTGCAGTCGAAAGGCTTTATTGCGGGAATGTAGAAGTATTCAGGCCCGGGCTCTCATCAGATGTTGCATGAAAGAGTTAAATATCACTTCCTGTGTCCACTATGTGGCACTAGAGAACACCCACTAATTATACGTCATGTTGCTGTATATCATGTGTAGACCACACCATGTAAATTCCATGTAAATCAGATTATGTTGTATATAAGGATGAGGATATAAGGATGACTTCCTGTTGTCAATAGGTGGTGCTATGACTATGACTCAATATAGACACATGGATGTGTTCAGGTCAGGACCCTTATGAAGTATGAGAAATTTGGGGCAGATTGGACAATGTACATTTGAGTTAGAACAACTTCCTGTTTCATGGTGAAACATCAAAATTCGCTGCATGGGCACGTCAACGAAAACTCAAGATTTTGATAGCTTTTCATTGCAAAGGTCTTTAAATGACACACACCAAATTTGAAGTTGGTCGGGTTAAATCCCTAGGAGGAGTTTGTTAAAATATCATGCCTGTAAATTGCAAAAACTGCGTAAAAATTGCAAAGTAGATTCAAAATGGCTGACTTCCTGTTGGACTTAGGGTAAGGCTCCAATAGGCTTTTTTGTGCGTCTGGAAATGATACATGTGCATACCAAGTCTCGTTCATCTACATAAAATTTAAAGGTGGGCGCTTTGACTTTGAAAATTTTTAGGGGGCGTCCTCAAGTTATTTTGCCACAGCCAAGTTCAAAACACATAAAACAGCTAAATACAGCCCTTCTGATGGGTTTGCCAAATTTTGTGAGTTTTCAAGCATCCTAAAGGCCTCAAACATATGTTGGTAAAATGAAAATGTATGCATGAAATCCAAATGGCCAACTTCTTGTTGGGGTGTAATGATGAGAGCAATGATCTCACCAAGTTTCATGAACATCAAAGAAACTTTGTTCCAAAATGGCCGCTGACAATGGCACTTTTATATTCAAACTGGCTGACTTCCTGTTGGACTTGGGGTATGGCTCCAAGAGGCTTTTTTGTGCGTCTGGACATGATACATGTGCCTACCAAGTTTTGTTCACGTACATCAAATTTAAAGGTGGGGGCTTGAAATTTTCTAGGGGGTGCCCTTGAGCCATTTAGGAACACCCAAGCCAAAAACCCATATCCGATATCAGGTTTCACCACTTCTGATGAATGTGCAAAGTTTTGTGAGTTTTTGAGCATTCCTAGCACCCTAAAAAATGCCAAAAGTAATTAGGGGTCTCTCTGGAGTTGTCGTGCCATGCCTTAGCCCATTTGTGATATCAAATTGAACTACTCACTAATTTGAACAAGTTTTGTTCACTTTGCACATCCTAAAGGCCTCAAATAGAGATTGAAAATTGACACACGAAATCCAAAATGGCTGACTTCCTGTTGGGCGAAAAAATTCCAAAAATGGACCTGCGTTTGGGATACTATGGAGCCCGCTGGCTATGCCCAAGGCCAATCACTATAAAAGATAAAACATTTTTATAGTTATTGTGAGTTTTCGAGTTTAGCCCCTCAAAAATGTGTTTCAAGAAGAAAAAAAAGAGTGAGGTCAGCAGAACAAAACAAAGTGGCATCTCCTTTACTCCACTGGTAACAGTAACCTCTAACATTGGCTTCTGCTCTGCATTGGTTACTATGTTGAAGTGGCAGTTACATGTGGGGATTACATTTTTCTGTTATGACTATTTGTTAATGCGATTCACCATCCTAATGCTAATGTTAGGAGGGTAATAATAATAATAATAATAATAATAATAAACAATATTATTTATTAAAAAGCACTTTTGAAAATCCAATTCTGTGTAGGAAAAGCAAGGATAGAAAAAAACATTTTTTTAAAGGATATAAAAGGCAGTTCAAAGAAAATTAAAAACATAAAACCAGGGCTCTCCGATAAAAATATGTTTTAAGAAGGGACTTAAAAGAGATAACTGAGTCAGCCGACCTGATTTCCTTGGGCAGATTGTTCCAGAGCCTCTGGGCTCTGACTGCAAACACTCTGTCCCCTTTAGTTTTCAGCCGGGCCTCTGGAACAGATAAAAGACCTCTGCCCAAGGATCTCAAAGTACGTACTGCCGCATACGGTGATAAGAGGTCACAGATATAGCAGGGAGAGAGGCCATGATGAGCCTTAAAAGTAATCAGTAAGATCTTAAAATCAATTCTAAAACATAGAGGGAGCCAGTGTGAAGAGGATAAAACAGGAGTAATGTGATCGTCTCTTGGTTCTGGTTAAAAGTCTGGCAGTTGAGTTCTGTACAGTCTGGAGTTGATCAATAGAGTTTTGGTTTAGCCAAGTACAAAGGCTGTGGCAAAAATCCAGGCATGATGAGATGAAGGCATGTAAAATGGTCTGTGTCTTAAAGTTAAAATTGATCGTGTTTTTAAAATATTTCTAAGATGATAAAAACATCTGCTCAAAACTTAAATTACTATCAAACGCAAGGCCAAGATTCCTTGCAAGAGGCTTGATATGTTTCACTAGGGAATCATGTGCTGGGACCCAATGAAAAGGATCTTATTTTTGTTTGAGTTCAGCTGAAGAAAAGTTTTTGACATCCAGTTTTTGACATCACAAAGGCAGTCATTAAATGCACTCAGCATTCCAGAGTCTGTGGATCCAAAGGGCAGGTACATCTTTGTGTTATCAGCATAACAACGGAAAGATACATCATGTCTATGAATAATGTGCCCAAGGGGAAGCATGTATAAAGAAAATAAAATTAGTCCCAAAACTGACCCCTGAGGCACACCATACTTAACAGAAGAAAATATCCCCACCCAGTGCCTCAGTCTGTCTAATGGGATGCTGTGATCAATCGTGTCACAGGCTGTGGTCTAAAGTCCAGGAGTAGAAGGACTGAGCACATGCCATCATCAGCAGCCATTAAAAGGTTGTTGGTGACCTTGAGCAGGGCAGTTTCAGTGCTGTGATACTTCTGGAAACTAGATCGAAACTTTTCAAAAATATTGTTATTTTACATTGCAGAGAGAAAATGCTTGGACACATTTTTTCCTAAGATTTTAATATAAAAGGCAACTTGGAAATTGGTCTATAGTTTTGGGGGAAGGAGGGATTTTTTTAACAAGCAGTTTTAAAAATAATCACAACCATTAGACAAAGAACTGTTAAAAACAGAAAGCAAGCAGGGACGACAGATTCTATTACTTTTAGTAAAAACTTTGTTTGTATTATATCAAGAGGGCTGGAAAACTCTCATATATTACCCTTTCTAAAAGTTCAGACAAGGAAATGGAATAAAACTGGTTTAAACTATCTTGTTGCATGTGAGGGACATCAGAGTAAGCAACATTGGGGGTAAAAGAGGCTCTAATTGACTCCACTTTATCAGTAAAATAAGATAAAAACATTTCACAATCAGCATCACTCAGCTGGGGCACAAGGAGGGGCTAGATTTACTTTTAAAAAATCTAGGGTTATGTTGATGGGCAGAAATAAATTCTGAAAAATAGTGTGTTCTCGCATCCTTAATCATATTGCTGTAGTGTAATAATAACTCCTTCATAATATTGTAATATACTTGGAGACCAGTTTTTTTCCATCTGCGCTCTGCTTTCCTACATTCTCTTTTACGGCTACCAATACTGTCGTTTTTTTATCCAAGGCTGCTTTCTTTCTGAGGACTTAGACCTAACCTTAAGAGGTACAACAATATATAGTAAAATATATAGTAAAAGACAAAGAGTGGGGTGAGACAGTATTGATAACTGGTGATATACAGTCATATCCAGTAATTCCACAGAGCATATTTTTACACCCAGGGTAAATACAAGGTCTAATGTATGACCATGGTTATGTGTTTGTCCGCACACATGCTATTTAAAGTTAAAAGAAGTAGCAATGTTTAAAAAAATCTGTAGTATGAACATTAGTGGAGTCATCAACATTGATATTAATATTGCCACAAAGAACAACTCTGTCATAAAATTTAGGGAGTTCTGCTGCTTCTGGTTTTGGGGGGGTGATAAATGATAGCAAATATGATCAGATAGAGACCGCCAAGTTTAAAAGTGAGAACTTCAAAGGAAGAAAATGCATCACAAGGTATGTAATAACATTTGAAGCTATTCCTAAAAACACTCACTAGGCCACCACTACAACCACTGACCCTGGTTTGGTTGAAGCAATCATAGTGTGGAGGACAAGCTGGCTATGATCATTAACGTGCCTGTTTAGTTGATTTGCTGGATTAGTTTGATGTAACCGAGATATCCAGGAGACAGGTGAGTGTCTCAGCATCTCAGCTGACTCTCAGCGTCTCTCAGCTGACTAACTAACTGCCTGTTGCCATGGCTACAGCCTGACAATATCATATATATTTAGCTTGCTCCAACTTTTCAGTGAAGCTATATGATCATTACACTGCGTAAAATATGTCATATATCATGGCTGCACCATTGCATCAAATAAAATATTGTAGATTGCCTTATGGATCATTTCATATACATTTCATACAAATTCAGACATATTTGGCACTCCACTAGAATTTAAAATGAAGGTCTATTGGTTTACAAGTGCACAGGTAATACAAGTGCACAGGTACTAGTTGAGAAAAGAAAAAAACAGGCCTGGGCAAGAAGAGCTACACTCCTGTTACTGGCTTCTGGTTTGTAGAGTTAAGTATTTACTCACAAAGGCTTTTCTATGGAGCCCCAACATAGTTGCACTGCCTCCACACTTTTGACTTTCACACCAGGTATTTACTGTCTGGACCACTGCAACCGGCCTCACTGTTCCCCTCAGATCAAAGATGCTGTGATAAACAAAGGGAAATTATTTATCACTCTGCTGCATGAAACATGGTTTACACAGTGTAATTCACCCTGATGGGTTTGCCCTCCACAGTGAAGCGGACATCTTTAATTTTCTCAAGCTGTCTCATCCATTACAGGGTGGAAATGGAATCATGCAGGCGCTGATCTAGTGTTACCCCCCGTGTCCGCTCACCCTCACCCACCACCTGCTGAAGGGAAAAAGAGCACAAATTAGTGTCGAATGCTGAAATTAGGCCTGAAACAGAAATCAATGTGTAGCTTGTTTTTATGCAGTAGAAGAACACATTTACACGTAATCCTAAAGACCAAGCTCTCACACATTTGTTTAATATAGAGCTGCTGAAAAAAGGCTGCAGATGAGTGTTCTTTGTCTAATGAGACAGGGTGTGTTTGTGATAGAAGCGCTAACAATGTGTCGCATTGCTCTGCAGACACCCACTCACATGCAGCCTTTCCATCTTTGACACTGTGTGAATGTGATTAAAACCTCTTCCTAGTAGATGGCTGCCTCCCACAGTCCCCTGCCTCCTTCAGCCTGCAGCTTTGGATATGAGTGGGTGTCTGCGTGTGAGCATTCCTGTTTTTTTCTCTCCTTTTTTTTTTTTATTGATGCAGAGTGCATAAACACAGGACAGAGACAGAGACATAAAGTGAGAAAATATGACAAGAACTAGACAATACTCAGCAAAACCCTAAAATAAAAACAAACAAACAAAAACAAAACAAATAATAATAGTACAAAAATCACCATACTAATAACAAAAAAAATATTATAATAATGCCAGCCAGTTACCGCTGCTAGGGCTGGATGTTCAAGGCGCATGTGTGTGTCAAAATCAGGATTGCAGCAGTCTTGTGCACAGTTGATCACACACCACACACTTAGTTGGTCTACCTTGGGAGGGTGCTGGTCCATTTGCAGATCATATGGTCCCTTTTTAGAACCGGCCCCCAAACTTTCCGGTGTGAACCAGCTCTGTCAGGACAGAGTGGTAACTGTTGTGCAGGGGTTTTTTTTCTCTCAGCTGGAGGTCCCGGTCCTTGCCCTCACCCTGCCTGGTGACCACCCTTCCCCAGGCTACTGTAGCACATTGTGGAGACTACTGAGGTGCCCAAAGGTGCCAGCCCACAACCTCAAAGTAAAAGTAAATAAATAAAATAAATATTACAGAATAAGTAGATAAATCAGGTAATTAATAGAGGTAGAGCGGGTCGTCTAATAATCGGAAGATTGGCGGTTCGATTCCCGACTCCTCTAGTCCGCATGTCGAAGTATCCCTGGGCAAGATACTGAACCCCAAATTGCTCCTGATGGCTGTGCCATCAGTGTATGAATGTGTGCGAATGGTTAGATTTCCTCTGATGGGCAGGTTGGGACCTTGTAGGGTAGCCCCTGTACCCATTCAGCGTATGAATGTGTGTGAATGGGTGAATTGACTCGTAGTGTTAAAAGCACTTTGAGTAGTCGGATGACTAGAAAGGCGCTATACAAGTACAGTCCATTTACCATTTACCATTTAATAAATTAAATACATACATAAAAATAAAAATAGACAGAGGAGAGAGAGAAAAATATATCTATATGTAGTCAAATCAGTAATGATACTAATAATGATAATAATTCATGTATTTTGGTGGTAATAACATACAGTAACAACAATAGTAATAAGTACAACAATCAAAGGCCTTAGTTAAACTAAGTAACTACAACAAAAAAACATGACGTAATTAAATAACAATAGTAGTTTTAAATAATAGTTGCTAAGCTTGGTTGAAAAGAGAAGAAAAAATAAACATAAATAAATAATATATTGGTATATACAATACGTACACACATGCGCGCATATGTGTGTAAATAGGAGGAAACAGTAAGGATGTAATGGGTGAAGGTTTACAAGGCAGTAGTAACTGTATGTAGTGGAGGTTCATCTTGGATGGGGATATATATATATATATATATATTTCTATCAGAATTGAACAAAAGTCCATCTGGAAGGGCAGTAGATTTGATGTGACAGTAGTGTGGGCAGAGTTATTGGCTTCACCAGCAAAGGGGGAGGTTGTTATTTGAGGCATGATTACTGTATATATTCACTGTGAGTGTATATGTTTGTATGCTAATACTACTTACACTTAGGTCTATAGAACTGATGAGTGGGGTGAATGGGGCCCAATGGCAATTAAATTGGTTAACTTGATTTTTTGTTATTGCTTTTAGCCTTTCCATTGTGATGTATTCAGATAGTAGGTAAAGCCACTGGGATGCTGAGAGGTGGTGTCTATTTTTCCAACTGAGTAGCATTGTTTGCTTGGTGATTTTTAAGGTGATCCAAATTGGCTGTTCATGTCTGAGGGGTGGTTCAGCTGAGGAGAGTTCTCCCATGAAACATATGGATGGGGAGACTGCAATTCTGCAACCCAAAATGGAGGAGTAAGGGTTGCACAGAATGTTTGAATGGGTGGGCAGAGCCAGGTGGCAGTGCGTGCAAGTGTTGTCTGCGAATCCCATTTTGAACATTTTCTGTTGAGTGTAGTGTACTCTATATTGAATGAGTTGTATTTTAGTGTTTGAGGAGATTGGAAGAGTGTTATTGCAGATTTGTTTCCAATAGTCAATATTGGTAGTAACAGCAAGGTCTTTTCCCCATTTTTGGGTCAGAATGATGAGGTTGTCATCAGGTTTTAACAGAATCTTGTAGATTTTTGAGAGGGGTTTTCTGTGAAACGTTAGTTTAAGTTGATCCATCATTGGAGGTGGTTTAAGAGTGTTTTTGATTTTACTTAAGACTGTATTTCAGCTGTGAGTACTGCAGGAAACTGTTACCACCGATATCATACCTCTGTTTGAGCGCTTCATGTGGTATCAGTGAGCCGTCTTCAAATAAATGTTGTCCAGGTGTATAATACCTAGTTTCTTCCATGTGTTAAATATTATTGGTTTATTTTAATTTGAAAGTCTGGATTGTGCCATGTTGGGGTACATTTATTTGGGGTCAGGGGGCGTCTAGTCATTTGGTTAAGTTTCCACCAAGCTATCAGAGTCACTGCTATAAATGGGTTTTTGAAACAATTATGTTTTTTTAACTATGTAAGAAATTGTAGATCTGATATCCATCCATGGGTGTTGTGATTGTTCATTAGTTTGAAGCCATTTTGTTATGTATTGAAGATGGTTTGTGAGGTAGAATCTGAAATTTGGGGCAGCTAGACCTATAATGTCTTTGTAATGTTGATAATCTGATTCTTGTTTTTTTATGTTTCCAATAGAATTTGTGAGTGATAGGGGTCTAGGGTGTTAAAACAGTGTGATGTAGGTTGGACTGGGGTCATTTTTAGTGCTGCTATTATTCCTATCAAATAAATAGGTAAGTTGTTCCAGCTGACAAGGTCTTCCTCAGTGTCTTTTAGTAATGGAGTGAAATTTAGGAGAAATAGCTCTGACAGCTTGGTGGAGATATTGATACCAAGATATTTGATGTTACCTTTTGTTACTGTGAAAGGTAGTTTTTTTTTTTTCATTGCAGCCTTCCAGTCTTCCCCACAGGGTGCCATAATTGTTGATTTAGAGTTTATAGAGTAGTCTGACTTTTTTGAGAAATTGGAGATAAGATTTGAGACTTCTATAAGAGATGTTGTTGGTTTTGTTAGATATAAAAGTATGTCGTCTGCATATAAGCTAATTTTGTGGTGGAAGTGTTTTGTTTAAATGCCTGTAATGTTATTGTTTTGACAAATGGATGCTGCAAGAGGTTCGATGAAGATTGCAAAAAGTAACAGAGAGAGTGGACATCCTTGTCTTGTGCCTCGTTAAAGTATAAAACATTGGGAGCTGTGATCATTGGTAATAACAGATGCAGAAGGTGAATTATAGAGTATTTTGATCCATTGCATGAACAACTCTCCAAAACCAAATCTCTCAAGAGTGGGGAAGAGGTTTATTCTATAAAAAGCCTTTTCAGCATCCAATGATGTTATAATGGTGTCTAACTGGTTTATTTGGGATGTGTTGATTAAACTGAATAGACAGCGCATGTTGGTTTCCTGTCCATCCATCCATCTGAACTAGGTGATTTATTGTTAGGCATGGAGCGATGTTGGGTTAAGATGTAGGTTTCTGTTTTTTCCGTTTTTTCGTTTTACACCAAACTGTTTTTGTTATCAAATCAAAATCAGAAGAATCAAAAAACAAGAAAACCAAATTCAAATAATGGTCCAATTTTGTTTTTTGCAAAATCTGTTAATTTTTCCTTTTTGAATGGAAGAGACAGGTGACACGGAAGTAGAAGTAAATATATCAAAATAAAAGCACATCCAAAAGGTCAGCTGTTACACACACACAGTCCAGATTCAGTAAAATTGAGTAAAGCCGTTCTCCTGATAAATCCTAAGCTTCAGAACTGTCTAAAAATTTTATTTCAGAAGCTAAAAAAGTTTAATTTTTTACACTCCACCTCTACTAGTCCCATATATTGCTTTTGAAATTATGACAAGCAGTGCAAGCTTTCCAGGTCATTTCTTTATTGTGTGTTGTATTGATGTATGAGTGTTTTCTTTAACAATTTACTTTAAAGATTAGAGAGGCTGCTTTCAGTAATTGTAAATGCATCCATGCATGCAGTAATGTCGCAAATATCGTGGGACATTTACGCAAAACTAAAAATTGTAATTATAAACTTGACAGGACAGAGGAAACTCTCCAGGGGAAATAGAATTAAACTTTTAGCTTTTGAAATAATTTTTTTAGACAGCTCTGATGGAGCTCAGGATTTATCAGGAGGACGGCTGTCGGCCTGTCTGGAGATGCTGTGCCTCGTGCATAAATGCGCAAGTAATTAAGGTAGAACAATGGTCACATTGTCCATGTAGTGAGATTTTTTTTAATTTATTGTGTTTTTTTTTGTTAGTCTTTGTAGGAACTTCACCTTGATAAGTATGAAATCCTCATTTGATTAGGGGCACCACTTCCCATTATTAGTCTAATTTTAACTGTGCCGGGAGGAAACACAGAGACAACTTTATCAATCTCAAATCTGAAGTAATGTGTTACGATGCAGTGATCTAATTCTCTGCTTTAAATTGACGCCACAGACAACAACGTGCTGATAAAAATATATTTATTGAGCTAAATATTGAACAGTGAATAAATGAGACGTTAGGGTAAACAAGATATGAATAATTAACCAGAATGAGTTTTAAGTGACGTATTCGGAGTTATAAATGATTGATGATGAAATGTCAATCATAACGTGATTACGGGGTATTCATTAGGTTAGGATAATTTAACTGATCACTTCTCTAAGAAATTGACTAGAGAGTTCAATTTAATCGACACCAACTATTAATCATGAAGTGGATGGAGACCATGAGTAGCGTTGTTCAGCTTACTGTGCGTTGTCCTGAGGTAAACGGGTGACTCAGCGGGCTGTCTGCTGCGTCAGGGTGATGAGAAATCAGTCTTTCCAACTCTGGCGTTGTCTCCCTGCGAAGGTTTCCGCTTGTGAGTGCTGTGGGAGCTGTGTGCTGTGTTGTCCTGAGACGACTCAGCGGTCATCTGTAGCGGGGGATTCCCGATCGGACGATCAGCTGTACAGCAGTGGGTTTGCCGGGGATTCCCCAACGGGACTTCCTGAGCGTTGTGGGGAGTTTTGAGCCAAAGTTTTATTTGGTGACGATTTCTTCAGATGATTCAAGAATCATTGCAGGATTAACCGTCACAAGGAGGGGTGAAGCAGATCTTGATACGTAGAGAGCGGGTCGTTTTAAATTGAAGTCTGTAACTGGCTTACTTGCTTACTAAATAACTCATAGAAATAATCTCGCTGGCTGGCTATACTTCAAGGTACAAAGCGTGAAAGGATTTTAACATAAAGTTCTTTTTACTGAAGTTATAATACTGTACATAACTTAGGGAAAAGAAAGTTAACTCAGGCGATCACATAATGCAAAAAGAAGAGTACGGCGAAGTAAACGAAAAGTAAAATGAGAAAAATTAAAATTTTCCTGCATGAGATGGAAAAATCCTTTGTCTCCTTTGCAACTAAACATTTCACCACTAATCATCCATATTTAAGCATGAATTGCATATGTATGATATGTTTCTCAAATGTTCAGAGGCACACATTTATCACAAAAGTTAACAATCAACAGTGCAGCATAATGACACATACTATAATGACTTAATAAACTCACTTCTCATATTAACTTAATATTTGATAACTACCAATATCAATGAGTTACTTACCAAAGTAACTCTGAATACCTATCAAATTCCTACTGAGTTATATACAGAGTTTAATATCAATTTAAAACATCACAATAGGAGAACATTATATCTCATTATATCAGACTTTCAGTGGAGAAAAGTTGTTCACTGGGCGGCGCTGTGGTTCCATTATTATTTAATAATTAAACCTAGATATCTGTATCTCACCTACAAATTGTCCTAGAAAGTTCAGAGTTGGACTGATTTGACCGGCATTACTTTGTGATTAATACTGTGTGGATTACAAGATGGTTATAAACTTATGAAACATTGAATTTAACTTCTGTCTTTAAGGAACACAGGAATTCAAGCTGAGGCTTAGCTGGATTTATGACACCGGTCTGGCTATCTTTATCTGGAATCAGGGGAAACCAGGGTGAGAACAACAGGGGGATGTGCTTTGGAATGCTAGTGTGGGTGCATGTATGACATTAGAAGGTGGGTAGAGAATATAAAACATAGTTAGAGTGGTCCCAACTCATCAAACAAATTGATGAGGTTTCACTATGATAACGGTCTCTGCTTTTGTCCAAAAATTGATCCTTTGATCAGTGTACTCTGACCTTGAGTTGTCTTGGAGGTTAAAGGTTATTGTTGATTGAACCCAGACTTTCTCTGGGCTCTTGCAGATTGCATGAGACCCAAAGATCAACTGGTTCTCCTACATCTTTATCCTTTCAGAAGAGTCTGTGGTGGTGGAGTTTTGGAATAGCTGTCCTTCAATGTAAAGTTTATCAACCACCAGAGATGTCCATTTGCTGTTCTGTCTCATCTGTTTGAGGATGGAATATAGTACTTTCCACTGTTCATTTATTTTTCTGGGGAACTGGTCATTGATGTTGTCCCTTTTAGCTCACATCCCTTGCTTTAGTTATTTCTGTTGGAAATTTAGCGATTATGGGACATGGTCTGTCTTCCATGCAGAGTCCAAGTTGGTGTATGCGGTGAAATGTTGTTTTTTTTTTTTGTCGAGAGTTTCTGACAGGAGTTTCAGAGTGATGTGCATGAATTTCTTGACCATGGTTTCTGGATTGTCAGTTGTGCTTTCAGGGGTTCCAGAAAAAATGAGATTGTCGTACATATTTCTGGTTTGTATGTTGAGGACTGTCTCTTTCAGTGTTTTGTTTTGTTTTTTGATTGTGTCCATCTGAGAAGCAAGTATTTCCATGGAGTGTTTGAGTTCAGTATTGTATATCTGGAGGTTGCCTATTTGCTGGTGAGTGAACTCTAAGCTTGTTCTCAAGTCTTTAATCTCCTGGTGGAGCATGCCAAGAACATCCAGTTTTTTATTTATAGATTCGAGCACACTGACCTGTATGTTGGTGGTGTTCAGGTCCTTGGTGTCGGTGGTTCAGTCCGTTTTTTTCGTTTTAGCCAGGCTGCTGTTCTGGTTGTCTGGTTTTCCTCCTCCATTGCACACTTGTAATAGTAATGATTGATAAATTTATCTAAGTCCTGCTCTCTGAAAATGTGTTTTTCTGTGTTTATTTAGAAAATATCTGGTAAGGTCCGAAAAAGTTATAAATATTTTGGCTGGAGTTTAGCAGAAGTGTAGAATCAGATCTTGCAGCCGTGCGCCGCCATGTTGAATCACAAATCTCACCGTCATGCTCTTGCAATCTCACAGCATCTCACCTCCTCTCCACATCTCCTCCTGCATGTGAGCATAGGTTGAACCACACAACACAATGAGTGTCCTTTTAAAGCAGTTGGTATACAGTGCTCATTATTAACCCTTAGCACACAAAGGGCTGCAAAGTAAGCGAAAAGGTGCTGGCTGTGTTTTCTCCTTCTATTCAGAGCTCTGTATGCTTTGCAGCTTTACAGTCCCAATTTACACCTGCCAAGTGCCAGTTTATTTCATGCAAATATGTAGGAAATGTCAGGGATCAGGTTTCTCTTCTTTATTTAAAGTAAATTCCATAGTGGTGTAAAGAATTGTCAAAAACAGATTTGTTTCCTGTGCCTATAGTTGTTTTCTGGAAAAAATCCCACACTGGAAAAGATGTCAGAGTTTAAAGGCTTGTCTATACAGGAGGCGTTTTTCAGTCATCTGTCTCACACACGCCTGATGGAACAGATATACTTCTACTTTGACCCGTTGCAATTAGCAAAAAATCATAACTCTGTCAAACCAGAACACACACACTGCAGATTTGAAAGTGCAAATTTAACACCCTCAGAGTTAAAATTAACACCGACCCAGTGTTTATATGGGAACCACTGTGAAAGAAAAAACCTCTGAACAAGTTAACATCATAAACATCTTGACAGTGTTACTTAAACTCTTATAGTGTAAATTATTACCACCATAATATATAACACCACCACTGGTCAGTGTTCAAAGTTCACTCATTAGAGACACTCATGGAGTAACTGGTCAACACTGCACTGGTTTTCAGCTAACACTTGGTGGTGTCAGTCCTTCAGTATATCACTTAAAATTCACACTAAACTATTGTTGAATAATGTACTTACAGGGCAGATGGTCTACTGGAATTTACACCATTAGAGTTAAAATGTACAATCTGTAAGTCTAGCCCTCCCACCACCCATGTGCAATAATCATTCCAAATAGGTACTGCAATGAAAGAAATGTTATTTTTTCCTGTAACAGGGGCTTCACATTTTATTTGATAAACAGGGCACATAAAAAACCCTGCAGTGACCTTGTACAATATAATACTTCCAAAAACATGAGGCAGCTCATTACTGTTGCTTGCCATATACAATGCAGCTGTCTGGTACAACTTAGAAAAATGAGTCTGTACCATAAGACATTTGGACATCAAAGAGCTTAAAGTATCACAACCAATGAGGTATAACGATTGAAACATTATGCACTTGGTCAACAATATGAAAATAATGAAAATGCTCCACAAATGTAGTCTCCATTTTTGAAAAATATAGACTTAATTTCTCAGAAAGATGCAAACAATCCTACTGAATACTGTCATCACATGAACAAAATCTGTGCAAACAGCAAGACCGGTGTGATATTTAGTACCATTATGTTTAACCCAAGTTGTGACATTTATTTCAATTTGAAAGTGTTCTGAAATCAAATCACCATTTTCAACATCAGTCAGTATTTTCATTTTGAGAGGCCCAGACTCAATACCTTTGGCAGACAGTGATTCCCAATGATAGGCAACAGCTATTTGGTATTTCTTGGTAAGGGACTTTGTTATGTTATTGACGTTTTTAATGCAGACTTAAATAATTTACGTTTGGCTTCATACCTCATACTCCAAACATGTAATAAAGGACCAATTTTGCGTATACACTCAGGATAGTGGACCATGAAGTGATGTTTGGGATCAAATTATTTTGAGGATACAAATCTGTAAATAACTGATGATACTCTTCAATAAGATGTTTTAAAAATACTGTCATGCCTCTGTAATACATGGGGAAAATACAATGTTAATGATGCAACAACAGTATCAACAGATGCCAGTGTCTGTCACCTTCTGGGACAACATCAAAGATTAGTGGGATGTTCCAAATGAGGCATAATGTTGGACTTATATATAAGCCCAATACCAATGCCAGTGCACAACATGTTTATGTGCATTGGACGATTCTTTTTATCCATAAAGCCCTTTTGCTTTGAGTTAGTATTTTGTCAATGCCATATTTTTTGCATCTTGGGAATTAAATCAAGGATGAATTCAGATGTGGTGGTTAATTGTGGAGTGTAAAATATAAACATCCAAGCTTATGAATGCCTTGTTTTGACTATAGTGGATTTGATGTTTCAAAATCAACATAATAATCATCATTTTTTTTGATCTTGAATATAATGGGTGTTGTCTGTAGTATTATCCATCACAGAAATCCTGGTATAAATCACTTAGAGCAGCAGATTTATTAATTTGATAACAGACTTCCTCATTCTTGAAAATGAACTCTAATGTTTTTAACAGGGGTACATACACATTAAAGTGTCATTTACTGGTACCTGCCCATGTACTCCAGATACTTTGTTTCTCTTTGAATCAAATCTCATTCCTAAGTGAATTTCCACCAGTTCAACAACACCCCATTTCTCACTAAAATACTTCATCCATTTAGAGTTTGTGTTTAAGTCACTAAATAATAATAATTATTATTATTATTATTATAAACTTTATTTATATAGCACTTTTCTTAACAATGTTACAAAGTGCTTCACAAAAAGATAATACAATAAAACAATATTAATAAAATATAAATGGATAAAATGAAATAAAATAAAATTCACACAGAGATAAAAGCTTTTTTTTTAAAAAAAGAATGTTTTAAGTAGGGATTTACCTAATCTCAGCAGGTAACTAGTTCCAGAGTTTGGGAGCCCAGACTGCAAAACCTGATCGCCCTTCGTCACCAGCCAGGCTCTGCGAATGACCAGCAAGCCACTACCAGCTGATCTAAGAGGGTGCACAGGTGCATAAGGGCTTAGTAGATCTTTGATATAATTAGGGGCGTGGTCAAGTAAAGCCTTTATGGTCAAAAGTAAAATTTTACAATCAATGCGAAAATGAACAAGAAGCCAATGCAGGGAGGCCAGAATTGAGATCTCATTTACTTGAACCAGTGATAATCCTAGCAGCAGCATTTTGAACCAATTGAAGGCGACAGAGGGAAGCCTGAGTAATGCCTGTGTAGAGTGTATTACAGAAATCTAAACAAGAAAAAATAAAGGCATGGACAACACTGTGTAAACCCTAAGAGGATAATTTTTGAAACTAACTTGAGATGAAAGAAACATGATTGAACAACCTTCTTAACTTGGTCATCAAAGCAAAGATCAGAATCAAATAAAACAACCACATTTAATGCAGTTGGCTTAATGTTATGCTCCAAGATTGCAGGCTATCTGACTGAAAGAATTTGGTGTGGCAAATAAGATAACTTCCGTTTTGCCATTGTTAAGATTGAGGAAATTTTGATAAAGTCCAGCAATTGATATCAGAAAGGCAGGTGAGGTTCTATTAGACAGACAGGAGCGTGATATGTTGAGAGCAGACCCTTTTAGACCAACCCAAGTTCCAAGACACTGTAGAAGGATGGAGTGGTCAACTGTATCAAAGGCTACACTCAGGTCTAGCAGGACCAGGATGGAGCTTTCGCCTTCATCTGCAGCAAGGAGTAAGTCATTTGTCACCTTAGTACTGTGTAAAGCTCTAAAACCAGAGTGATAGTCAAAAATGCTGTTAACATTCATATAAGCAATCAGTTGAGTAGCAATAACTTTCTCCAACACCTTAGATAAAAAAGATATTTTAGAAATAGGTCGGTAATTGCTGAGGGTGAGCGGGTCAAGATTAGATTTCTTTAACATAGGTTGCACAATTGCATGTTTAAAAGAAAAAGGAAAAATACCAGTGGCCAAGGAGCAATTAATAATTGATAAAGTACAGGGACTGACAGTGGGCAATACATCTTTTAAAAGTTTAGAGGGAATAATATCAAACTGGGAAGAGGATTTCATATGAGAGACTGGTTTCTAGGACTGGGAGGGAAAATTGCTGAAATTAGATCAGCACTGCACAGTTTTAGGGGGGGACAGATAGGACATGTCTGTCTGAAACAATCTGTGTCCTAATATTCTTCAGTTTTTTAACAAAATAAGTCAGAAATTCCTCTGCTAATTCAGGGCTAAGTTCAGTATTAGGGGTGGAAGAACCATTCACAGCGAAGTCAAAAACCCTAAATAAGAAATTGGAGTTGTGGGAATTACTGGAAATCAAACAGGAGAAATAGGCTGATCTTGCCTCTTTAACAGCAGTCTGATAGTTGACCATGTGACTTCTTAGGATGTCAAGGGAGACCTATTAGCCTTCCATATATGTTCAGTTTTTCTGCATTGTCTCTTGAGGGCCCGGGTATGCTCATTGATCCATGGAGAAGGATTATACTTTTTCTTTCTGATTTTATGTGGAGCAATATGATCAAGGATAGAAAAGTAGATAGTGTTGAAAGCGTTAGCCAGAGTATCCAGGCACTGCTGCTGCATAAAAGAGCTCAAGGTTAAATGGTATTATAAAGTATTACTGAAGACGTCTTCCACTGCACTTCTACTGGGATTCTCTGAACTTAACACTTGTTCTTTGAAATTTTCATGAACTTCACTGACATACTCCTCCATCCTTTCAACAACAGATAATACAACATTGTTGGCAACACCACTCTTTTGCCTGGTCTTTTGACATATGAGATGTAGAAGGTTTATCCCACCTAGGTCCAAATCAGAGGCATCTTCTTGTGAGATCTGCTCACTTAAGACTGACTAATGTGATGTTTGCATATTACCATCATTTCTTGGGCCCATGTTAAAGGTGCAGTGTGTAAGATTTAGTGGCATCTAGCGGTGAGGTTGCAGATTGCAACCAACTGAATACCGCTCCCCTCACCCTCTCCTTCCAAGTGTGTAGGAGAACCTATGGTGGCAGTGAAACTCACGAAAAACACGAAAGGTGGTGTTTGGTTTGTCCGTTCTGGGCTACTGTAGAAACATGGTGGGCTCCATGGAAGAGGACCTGTTCCCTATATGTAGATATAAAGGACTCATTCCAAGTTAACGAAAACACAGCGATTCTTATTTTTATGGGATTATACAGTAATTAAAACATACTTATGAATATTATATTCCATGTCTGACAAATCTGTTCCGCTAGATGCCACTAAATTGTACACACTGCATCTTTAACAGTGCTATGACAACTATTTAAATGATTTTGAAAACCTGCAAAACTTTTGAACTGTAATGAACATCTTTCTTGAGCACAGAAAAGAACAACATATTTGCCAGGATATAATTCATGCAAAAACTTAAGGTGCTGAATTAATGTACTAGGTGCATCATGCAATGATCTACAAATGTGCCACACCTATGTATTGTTCAAGAACTTGGTTCTGAGCTCCTATTCATGAACGTGGCTCTAACACCTTTGCCTTTCTTTTGTTGTGTCAACACAAATGCTGTAGACTGAGAACAAAAAGGAACACATTTTTGCCAGGATATAATCCATGCAAAAAGTTAAGGTGCAACGATCTGGCACCTATACATTGTTCAACAACTTGGGTCTTAGCTCCTGTTCATGAACATGGCTCTTAATTCTTTTACCTTTGGGATTTCTTTAGTGGTGTCAACATCAATACTGTAGACTGTTGTCTGGAGGAATGTGTACAGGTTACTGAGAGCATTGTCATAGCTTACACTGAAAATGACGTTAACTTCAAAGAGTTCATCAAAGGCTGCCAATGAAGTGGTTCCCTGGCAGGGAATGAGCTTCTGATCCATCAAGATGTAAAAAGTGCCGATGGCCTGCTTGCTGGTCCCAGAAGCAAGTAGGTATGGCTGTTGATGCCCCTCCTGGTTCTCTAGGTGTTCTTCTAGGCTCCTGCAGAACTGAGGGGAAAAAATGACAAAGTTATATCATAATGTGTTCTTTAGTACATACCTTGTGAAACACAACTGGGTGCCCATACCCTGGATGTACTGATCTTCACTGTTTTCTTTTTCATGGGCTGAGGTGGTACGATATGCAGGAGCAGTAGAAAAGATGCCATATCACTGTCCAACTCTGTAAGAAGCAAAAGATGTCTGGCGTCAGCTTTATTTGACTCACAACTATGTTCTCTTTTAAAACTTCAATTAAACCTACTGCCCGTGACCTCCGTGGGCTTTCTGAACTGTGCGAAGTTCCATTATAAGTACTGTGTATGACCTGATGCCTTCAAAATCATTTGATTTGGCCTGTAACTGAACACCTGGATGATCTTCAAAGGATTCATCATTGTGCTGATTCCTGGCAGACTTCAGCAAACTCTGGAGCACTGGGGTGGGAGTAAGGCTCTCTGATTCTCTGATCACCTTTCCTTTACAGGAAGTATGCCCATTCTCCAGCAGTTTGGCTGCTATTTCTGGTCCAAAGAGGAGGCTAAAATCTTCTCACTTAAGTTATTTACTTATCTGCAGCAACATAAAGAAAAGAACATTTTTTGTACAATATACATTATCTGACAATCAAATGATAAGCTATGAAGCTATGAAGCTATGAATTGTGGTAACAGAAAAGGATGCTAATACTTACCAGCCCTTTAGTATCCAGTAGCCTTGGAAACACTGAGAGTACAGTGTGTGATTCATTGGGGTTGTGGATGAGGCACTGTCTATACTCAAAGGTCTCCTTCATCTTCTGCAGGATGATTTCTCTGTCGCTGGTATGGTTCATCAAGGATAGGACTTCTTTACAATGCTCTTCATCTAGCTGACCACCAATCAGAGGCAGCTCCCTTTCCTGTCTTGGACCACCTCCTCCTGGGGTACACACGTGATTGCTAATATCAATAGCAATGGAGAGTATGCATTCATGCCACTTTTTCTCCTGATATCATCCCCCCTCAGAGAGTGGCCAAACAAATGCTATGGCTGCTATGAATGGGGAGAGCAGTACAGTACAGTTCAGCAGTACATCCACCTTCATGAAGGTTATAATGTTCAGTTTTTGTTGAAAGTCATTTTGCAAGCTGTAGTTTATTCTGCTGTTCAATTACATTATGTTATACTGGAAGTATTTCTAATATTTTGTCCATCCCATTTATATCAGTGAGGGTAGTCAAAATATTAGAAACACCTCTCTGTATAACATAATATATTTAACTGCAGCACAGTACTACATCCTCCAAAATAACCATTAAGTTGAGAGCACCTCTCTAAAACAGTTTCCTTCTTAAATCAACATTAGAACCTTCGTAAAGGGAGGATTTATTTAAGGACTGTATTAGACTGCCTTAGTTTTATCTAATAAACTGGCAACTGAATGTATTTGAGCATTAATAATTAAAGGGGCCCTATACAGTGTCAAGTACATCCCTAAGTAATCTTGACACCATAATTTGTTAATGCAATATTAAATTTAAAAATAATATACAATTAAGGTAAACACACAACTTACATTTTCTTTCCTGGAGAGGGATCTTTTAATGTAGGGAACAAGGTGACAATTCCCAATGTATATTTCTCTTTAGTAATTTGTGCAGGATTCTCCTGCAAAGAAAAAACAGGAAAACTGCTGTTTGCTCACTTACCCAGGTACCTGATAGCACTTCATAGGGATGGGACAATTATCGCATTACTGCAGTAATATAAATCTACTGCAGGGTTGAGACCAGCACTGTCATTGCTGTTTTTTTCTCAAATCTCAACTGCTGATGTCCTGTCACAATCCAACAAGGTGACCATTATGCCACAATGTAACATCACATTATACCACAGTAGTTAATAGTAAAAGTTGTTAAAACAGCTTCATCTTAGTGAAATGTTGCACACACCTTTTAGGGTGATAAAACTGAGCAACAAACATGCATCATTTGCATAATTTTAAATATAACACTGGACTAGATCAAATGATGTCTCTTTATTGAATGTTTCCTGCTTCTATACACACCGTGTCTTTGCATCATGTAGGACAGCAGGAAGAAAATGTGAATTGATTCTTTGAGTGAATCACTTGGAGCAGGAAGTTTTTTAGTTTGCCTTTGATGGATGAACAAACAGTCTGCACACGCTATCTGTACATGTAAGATTTCAGGCAACATTGGAAAGTGTTTACACATTGTCTTTAGCTGTGCTGTGTTTCTATATAATGTATCACTTGCTTTGTCTCTCCAGCTGACAGCAGCTAAACCTTCCGTTATCTCAAGCTGGACTGCCTGTCAATGAGTAAAACAAAAGATTGGCCGCAGCCTCTCTGTCAGCAATAACCCACACTGTGAAGAAGGAATTCATTTGATGCACAGACTGTCTTTTTAAACACTCTGATTAATGTGAGCAGACAGGAAATGCATATTAATTCATCTTTTTATCAAGTGCTAGTTGTGCCATCTTGGCGTACACTCTTGGGTTTAGTTTGTCTTCACACCTAAACAACTTGCACTCTTAAAAGTCAGCCACAGTTTTACCTTGGTGCCCATTTTGCCAACTGTTCCTGAATATTTATGAGCTGTAAAAATAAGAAGTCTCAGCCTGAGCCATGAAACTAAGTTCTAAAGTACATTGCCAACCCAGTTTGGTTACTCAAGAGCTTCTGATGCAGAGCGCTTGCTGCAGGGCACATTTTACAGCAGTGTGAGATATTATCTGATACTGAATATAAAGTGGAATACATTAGCTGGCAGGGTTGTTTGTTGTATGTGTTGCATGTGTGGGTCGGGGAGGTAGCTAGGCTTTCATGCTGTAATGTGGAGGGCAGAGTCCAAACAGGAATCACACAGACACACTTTTCTGCTCACTGGGTCATCTTTTCATGTGGCCTAAACACATACACAGACAAATCCTCACGTATATAAAAGGAATAAAATCATGCTAAAGAAAGCAAACTCAGTGATTGGAAATGTTTAATTTGTTTTTGTTTTCTCATACAGGTTTATCATAACTTACATCACACTGGTAACACTGATACTATGTATTATATGTCAAAAGAGATCATGGATATTGAATAACTGCCTCTCTTTTACAGGAGAGTCCTGACCAAGATAGCCGCAGCACATACAAGATAGAAGTTGCAAAACATAAAAAAGACTACTGAAATAAAATATGAAGGAAATAAAACAGATGTGATCAAAAGGATACTGTAAAACTGATAAAATAACAGCAGGTGATATACCATTACAAGGAAACACTAATCAGAATATATATATGTATATATATATATATATATATTCCCCCCCAAATCATAAAGAATGATTTCAACATTTTAGGATATATGTTTGAGTGACCATGTCCTAGACATCTCTTGAGTGAGATGTCTAGGACATGGTTAGCCTATCTTAGCATAAAGACTGGAAACCTGGCTCTGTCCAATGTTCAAAAATATACCTACCAACACCTCTAAAGTTCACTGATGCCAGATATTGGTGAGTAAGGGTTTTGGTCTCTGTAAAGGCATGATAGTACCAAATCTGGTCACCTCACTGTGATGACAACACTTAAGCAAGCTCTACACAGTCACTGTGCCTTGCTGCTGTTACATTTCTTGTATGAGTATGGATTAAAATGCTATGTTAATCAGTGAGCTTTAGGTAGTGTTCAGACAGACAGCCCTGAAAAAAAAAACAGCTCATTCATTCATTTGAATTAGCATTTGCATTAGCAGAGAGAGGATGCAGAGGAGGAAAAAAAAAGAGTCATTCAGCAACCAATCAAATATGCGCAAGTTTACCTGGAGATTGTTGCAACGCCCCCACCAATGCAGCCCCTGGTATTGTTCTAGTTGTCCCAGTTGGACAGAGCCGGGCTAGCTGTTTCCCTCTCCAGATTTTATGCTAAGCTAGGTTAACCACAGACATTGAGACATGAGATTGTTATCATCTAAAAATCTCACTCTTGGAAAAAAATAAGCATATTTCCAAAAATGTTATGCTATTTCTTTGAAGATTATTCAATGAAGTTTCTAAAGTTTTACATCTGACTGAGGCATGTCCAGTCAGAGGGAGAAGGACACCTGAAGGCTTGTTTCCCTCTACAGACATTTCTTTCCCCAGCCACATCATCCAGTTCTTCCCAGGGTACCCTAAGGTGTTCCCATATAATTCCACCAGTGTGTTCTGGGTTTTCCCTCGGGGTCTCCTCCCAGGCATCCAAGAGGCATCCCATACAATCTACCTGGCTCATTCTGACATGAAGGAGCTACTCCGAGCTTAGTCTGGATGTCTAAGGTCCTTATCTTATCTCCAAGGGTGAGCTCAGCCACCCTGCAAAGGAAATTCAGTCTGCAATCTCACTGTTTCAGTCACTACCCAAAGCTCATGACCACAGGTAAATTGACTTGTACATAAATTGAGAGTGAGGCTCTCAGGCTCAGCTCAGCTCTTCACCAGAATAGTTCAGTGAATCACAAAAATAACAAATGGAGTTGTCAGCACTCACAGATAAGTGTATATCAGTTCTTTAATGATGCACAGTAGCAAAAAAATGGACGCGTTTCCGCCCTAGGCTTTCTTCAGCATTACTCAGGAAAGCCTAGGGCTGAAACGCGTCCATTTTTTTTGCTGTTGTGCATCATTAAAGAACTGATATACACTTATCTGTGAGTGGTGATGACTCAATTTGTTATTTTTGTTATTTTTTTGGGTCGACACCCATTACTCTAAGACTGAGTTGAGCAAGCCAGTAACTTTCATTTAAGTAGTTTAGTGTAATGCCTGCATTACTGCTCATGCTGCACAGATCCACTTGTCAAAATGTACATAAATGTCTGAGTAAAAACATGAGTTAAATATCTCTGACTATACTCAGAAAACAGGTTCATGTTCTTACAAGAGTATCTGCTATATGACTGTCGGTGGGGTTAATCCCTACAGGGACACACATTGAACCCTTTGGCATGGTTTATTTATACACACGTTTCACCTTTTGCCTCTAAATGAACAATAATGTCCCCAAAGTGAAGAAAAAGAGCGTTAATGCTTTGCTACAAGAAAATATCCCCTTTGAAAAGCTACAGATATGTTCCTTAAGGGCTGCCACCTCTGTAACACGACACCTTATACCTTGAAGTGACAAAAGCATACTTTCATATTCAAAAAACATGAATATATAAATATAAATGAACATGCATAGGGAATATGCTGCTTTTTGCTGTCCAATTACTTTTTAGTGCAAAAGAGCAATAATACTTTAAAGCCAGACTGCAACTGGACCTCATGTGTACAATTACAATTTACAATTTCATTTAGCAGACTCTTTTATCCAAAGCGACGTACATCTGAGAGCTGATACAACACAAGCAAGGATCTAGTCAGGAGAGAACGTGAGTAAATGCCATAATGCTAAGTTTGAGTCCGACAGGATGTAGGTGGACGGAGGCAATGCATAGAGTGCATAGAAGCAGATTTTTTTCTTTTTTTTTCTTTTTTTTTCTTTACTTTGTCTTTAGTCCATCAAGTGCAGAGGTGTTTGAAAAAGAGTTGGGTCTGGACTCTGCAGATCGAACAGATTTTGGTAACTCAGTCCACCACTAGGAAACTACAGAAGAGAGTGTGGCTAGTGACTTCAGGCCCTGTTGTGGTGGTGGTACCAGACACCTTTCATTGGCAGAGCATAGTGAGTGGGAGGGAGCGTAGACCTAAGCGAGGGAGTTCAGGTAGGCGGGAGCTGTTTTAGTTGCTGTTTTGTAAGCAAGTGCCAGGGTTTTGAATTTGATGCGGACAGCAACTGGGAGCCAGTGGCGGGATATGAACAGCGGAGTGAGGTGCTGTTTTGGGCTGGTTGAAGACCAGACATGCCGCTGTGTCCTGGATCATCTGTAGAGGTTTGAACATATATGTGGAGAGGCCTGTCAGTAGGGAGTTGCAGTAGTCAATGCGTGATATTACGAGAACCTGAACCAGGAATTGTGCTGCATGCTCAGACAGGTAGGGTCTGATCTTCCTGATGATGTACAGGGCAAATCGACACAACTGAGCAATTGAGGCTATGTGAACCTTAAAGTTTAGTTGGTCATCAATCATGACACCCAAGTTTCGGGCAGACTTTGTGGGCATGAGTTGGGTTGATTCGAGCTGGATACTGATCTGTTGGGATGACAAGGAGCTTGGTCTTAGAGAGGTTAAGTTGAAGGTGGCGTTCTTTCATCCATGCTGATATTTCGGCAAGGCATGATGAGATCCGAGCCAAGACTGTGTGGTCTTCCAGCAGGAATGACAGGAAGAGCTGAGTATTGTCAGCATAGCAATGGTATGAGAAACCATGGGAGTAGATGATTGCACCAAGTGAGGTGGTGTATATTGAGAAAAGAAGGGGACCGAGCATTGACCCTTGAGGAACCCCTGTGGATAAGCCATGTGGTTTGGACACTTCTCCCCTCCTGAGATACCAAGCTCAGTGAGTGTAGAGAGGAATTTTGGTGGTTAACTGTGTCAAAGGCAGCTGACAGATCTAGCAGCAATAGAGCTGAGGATTGACCAGCAGCTCTAGCTGAATGCAATGATTCCATTACTGACAGGAGTGCAGTGTCGGTAGAGGGACCCCGCTTACAGCCTGATTCGGGTCATGCAGGTTGTTCTCAGAAAGGAATTCAGAGACTTTGTTAAAGACTGTGCACTCAAGTGTTTTTGATAGGAAGGGCAGGAGTGAAACTGGTCTGTAGTTTTCAACCCGGGCTGGGTTGAGTGTAAGTTTTTTGAGCAGCGGGGTGACCCGAGCTTGCTTAAATGCAGTGGGGAACACACCCATTGTAAGTGAGGAGTTAATGATGTGTGTGTCTGCAGGGTTAAGTGTGGGGGAAAGGGTATGTAGAAGATTGGAAGGTATTGGGTCCAGTGGACAGATAGTGGGACAAGTGTCTAGCAGTAGTTTGGAGACTTCCTCCTCAGTCAGAGTAGAGAATGAGGAGAGTGTGGCCCTGTTAGCTGGCTAATGCAGACTGAGTTGGTCAGGCTCAGAGAACTGGTTACTGATGGCAGAGAGTTTATCAGTAAAAAATGAGGCAAACATGTCTGCAGTGAGCAGAGTGGAGGGTGGAAGAGGAGGCAGATTGAGGAGTGAGTTAAAAGCAGAGAACATTTTCTGAGCATCTGTGGTGCAACAGACAGCATAGGAGCAGCAGGGTCCATAGGTAGAGGGCTCCGCCTGTGCTTATTGAACTAGTGAACAGAAGGCGGAGCCTGGTGAATGTTCGCCTTGCTGCTTAAGTGGAGCAGTAGGGGGCCCAACCCAGCCTAGTTAACATGACCTGGGTAAAAACATGGTCTAACCTTGCAGGGGTCACAGATCATACAACAGACACCCTGCACACCTCATTCTCTGAGTCATCTTGGATTACGGGAGAATGCAGGCATACAGACCCTTTCCAAAAAATTTGAATATCATGGAAAAGTTAACTTATTTCCATAATTCCATTAAAAAGGTTCAACTTTCATAGATTATAGATTCAGGGCCCACAATTCAAACGATTTCAAGTATTTATTTGTTTATTTTTACATAATTTGGGCTTGCAGCTCATAAAACCCACGAAAACAGGAATTCAAAAAATTAGGATACTGTGAAGAAATCACCATTTACTTTATTACAGTTTTTGCATAAAAAAAAGAATCAATCAATCAAAATATGGTACTTTCTAAATAATCACTGCCAGACAGTCCAGCCCACATCAGCCTAAGGTGGGCAGCATGCCTAGCAAGCTTACCTCCTGTGACAGAGCCCCCCACACTTGGGGAATGGACCGGGCTGGGCTGCCAACATCTGGGTCATCTCTGTGTACCATGGCACTGAACAGCAGTCCGGGGCTATTGGGATTACCAACAGTCACTCTTGTCTCACTCTCTCCACACCAACAGGTTCTCCGCCATCTTCAACAGGACTGTGGATCAGGAGGTTGATGTGTCAGTTTTCCCCTGAAGGCCACACACCACCTATTGCTCTCCCCAGACAGGTGTGAACACCACTATGTAGGAGGTCACTCAACCCAGTGGTGTCAAGTGGTGCTTGTGCCTCTTGGGATCCAAGCCCTGGCTGGTGAACCACTGTTGCAGGTGGTGCATGTGCAGAAGATGCGGGGAGCAGGGAGTAGCCAAATGGTGGCCTGTTGTACTTGTAGGCTATCTCCTGAAAGGCAAAATGCAACATCCTGTGTTTCAGCACCACCTTGATGTGAAAATAAGCATCTTTCAGGTCAATGGTGGTGAACCAGTCACCTGGTTAAACTAGTTCCAGCAATCTCCTGATAGTTAGCATATGGAAGGTCTTTCGGGCGTTACATTGGTTCAGAATGCAGAGATCCAAAATGGGTCTGAAACCTCCCGTCTTCTTGGGAACCAGGTACGCAGAGTAAAACCCCTTCTGTCTGTCATGAGCAGGAACAATCGAGACAGCCTGTTTCAGTAACTGGTCCTGAACCAGTCCTGGATCTCCTCAGAATCTATCTCCTCTTGGGAGGATAGATTTATCTCCTTGATGCCCAAGCACAGAGGAGGAACACAACAGAACTGGAGTGAATAACCTAGTCTCAGTGTTTTGTCCATCCACTCCAATAACGGGCAGCTGTGATGCCATTCCTCATAAAACTGTGTCAGAGGGTGGGTGGTCATCTGGGGATATTGAAAGGGCCAAGCCGAAAGAATGGTCCATGAACACATCACTATCGGCTGCCTCAACACAGCATTAGGTGTTGTGTCAGTGCGTCCGTCACCTTCCGTATTTCCCAAAGAAATAACCGGAGGGGAACTGAGCAGGCTTGATGTCTTCTCTCCTCGGTCCATGTGTGGGCCTGGGGCATTACTCTCTAAGGAGGAAGTAATGCTGCTGGCCACGCCATCGTACAACCAAGAGGTGAGCTGTTTATGCCGGTCCCGCTTTGGGGGCTAAAACAGCAGGATACAGTGCTGACACCAAGCAGACATGAAGCATCCTGTCCCTGGTCAATGTGTGGGTATGAGGCGTTATTCCTCCGTGAGGGTATAATTCTGCTCACCGCCTTACCCTGGGACCCTTTCTCCTCTTCCAGCCTCTTGAAGCGCTGAGTAACAGTGGAAATGGACACAAAAAGCCTGTCCAGAGCCATGGGAACTCCCAGGAGGTCTTCTTTGTCCTTCCTCTGTAGGGCGGTGAGTCCCAGGCATGAGCCAACTGTGGCGAGCGACATCACCTGCCCTGCGGCAGTAGCCACACCTGGATCAGGTTAATAATCTGGCTAATGGTGCGGCCCAGAAAAATTGTCCTGTTCTGCTGTGGGAAGGGCATCCAGTGGTGCATTAGCCGCAGCAATGCACTCCCAGATTGTTAGCTGCCGCAGCCAGCTGCACACCCAGCTGGAATATTTTTTCAAAATATTCTGCACCAGCAGGGGCTGCTGCTTCCTGCTCGCTGCCCAGCCAGCCAAGTGAGGAATCAAGAGGGCTGCGAGGGCCTCTCCCAGGGGGGCATACAGGGACAGCCTGTCTCCATGTGGCCCTGCACTCTCAGGAAGTAAAAACCAGCTGCCACTGGTGACTTTGTTTTCAGCAGCTCCTTCCAGGACACTTCAACACACTGCCAAATGAGGAGGCGAAACAAAGGCAGGTTGAGCCGGGCCATAAAAGCCTTCACGAAGCCAGCTGACCAGTTTAGGCGGGATAGGAGGGGGCACAGAGAGCCCAACACACTCTGCCACCATGGTGATAACCTTCGGGAAATCCAGCAGTGGATTTCCAAAGGTCAGCGACAGCAGGAAGCAGGAACAAGCTTGAAGCAACGACTCCATCGATGGAGAAGTAAGATCAGTGAGCTGATTTCACCGTCACTGAAGTGAGAAGGATGGTAGCAGCAGCGAGACGCTGCCTTTTATACAGTGAGGCACACATAATCAATAGGCGCGTCCTGATTGGCCGGCTACGTACATGCAAATTTCAGTGGGCGATTGCGTGCCATTGGTTGGAAAGAGTATTACCCATGGAGTCCAGTAGAGGGCGGAGTCTGTGTGAGATAGAACTGCCTCTTTTACTCACTTTTTAATGGGAAACTGATTAAGTATAGCGAGTAGGACACAAGCACAACACACAACATGCCTTGTTAACTTCTTTACACTTTCTGATGTGTCAGTGAAAAATTTGGATTAGCTGTTTTGACAGCCAACAGATAATCATGCAAATTTATCTTTGAATTAATGCTAAAATCACAGTATCACAGAATCCTGTGGTTGGTTCATACCACAAAGAACTGCACCAGAGTTCACTTGGAAATGGACTGAGACTGCAGACTGTAACTGCACACAAGAGTTCAAACGTTACAAACAGGTTAGATGTGATTGACCTGTTTGATCAATTAAACTCAGACCAAACTCGAGTTTTGAGTGTACTCTGGTGTGGTTTGTTTATGGTGTGAAAGCAAAGCAGACCAACCACAGGACTGTATGATAGTAGATATAATTTTAGCTTGAATTCAAAAGCTAAATTACCATTCAATCCATACAAATGGGGGAAAGGGATTCTGCTAACCGAATTGAGTTCAGTAACACTACACCACTGAGAGGCAGGAGAAGCGTTTGGATTGAAATTTCTATCTTGCAGTGACAGTACAACTAGTTACTTGTTTGCAAATTGTAGCAAATGAGAAGGTGCATAAACCTGAATGAGGGAATTCAGGTACTTAGGTGCTAGTGGTCACTCTGTAGGAGAGCACTAGTGACTTGAACTTAATGCGAGCAGCAAAACAGAGCTAGTGGAGAGTAATGAAAGTGGGGTGACATGGGCTGTTTGATTGAAGATCATGCGGCTGCACCTTGGACTATTTGCAGAGGTTTTACTGTGTATGCTGGTATTATGCATTGCCTTCTGTAAAGTACTTTGAATTGCCTCTGTGTTTGAAAGGTGCTATAGAAATAATAACTGTCTTGCCTATTAACAGTCAAAATTGGTTATTTAACCTTTATACAGGGTAAGCTGGCTGAGCATACACGCTCTTTTATAGCAACACCCTGTTTACAGTTAAATTTAATCACAAGGAAAGAAACAAGGATGACAAACATTAATACAACAGAAATTAGATGATATACAATGTGCAGGCTCAATGAACGCAGTCGCAAGCAGACAGATAACTATTATTGAGAATGTTCTTGAAGTTTCAGAGAGGTATAAGTGTTTTGATGTTTAGGTGACATTGCAGATTATTCCTATGAGATTGCTGCGAAGGCAGTCTGTCCTGGATCAGTTCAGGTTCGGGGTTCTTGAAGCATCAACTAGTCACTGGAGTATATTAAATATGGACCAGAGTACCAAAGCAGCAGGGATGAAATATAAGATGGCAATTTCCCACTAATAGCCTTGTAGATAAATAAGTATCAATGGTTATGACATCTGTCAGAGAGGGAAGGTCAACCAACTTTATCATAAAGAATGCAGTGGTGAGTGTTATAATTAATCTCCAGTAATAAACCTTTAGGCAGAGTGGTAAATAAAGTCTAGAGGCCTCAGAGTGGAGGTAGCAGCATGTTGATATGACATTCCTATAATCCAGAACTGAGAGGAAAACTGCTTTAACAACCGTCTTTCTACAACTCAGAGGGAAGCTGCATTTGTGTCTGCTTCTGCTGGCATTTACTAACAAGGATGTGATTCTAATATGTGATATTAGAATGTCAATTTTTTTGTCTAGCCAGATGCCAAAATATTTGTATTCTGTGACCCACTGAATATTAAAACTATTCAGAGTGGAAATATGGAATTTATTTTAATCTAGTTCTCTTGATTTGGAAAGCATGGATTTTGTTTTAGTTTCATTGTCAACTAATTTAAAATCAATAAGTGATTGTTGCAGTGCATTAAAGGAGAGTTGTAATTCCTCAATGGCACTTTGGACAGAGTTAGCAACACAATATAAAACAGTATCGTCTGTGTAAAGATGAATTTTACAATCAGACACAGAAGAGAATCTCATGGTGAACAGGCCAGGGCCCAGAATGGATCCCTGTGGCACACCTTCTGTAACTGGCAGGAATTCATATTTGGCCATTCCTACATTCAAACACTGATGTCAGTCTGATAAATAGCTAATGAAACCAGTTACAGGCATCCTTTCCAATGCCGACAGAGGATAATCTTTGTAAAAGCAAGGAATGATGGACTAATAATGGAATAAATCTATAAATATAGAGGCACAATGTTTCTCATTGTCTAAACCAGTAATTAAATTATTCAGGACTAGAGTAACCCAGGACAACTTGGATATTGGATGATTTTATTAGGGTCACTTGTATCTCCTACTTTATGCAGGGGGCCTATATGAGCCAATTTCCAGATGCGAGGGACTGTGCAAGATGTAATGGAAAGGTTAAAAATAAATGTATTATGTTCTGCAATGACAGGTGCAGACAAGTGAAGAAAGAAAAGATACAGATTGTCCTCACCCACTGATGTCAGAACAAAGAACTGGATTTGGAGTTGGCCATGTGTGTATGGCTGCTATCTTGAGAAGGCGTCCCTGTAGTGTCCAACAAATGGCCAGCAGCAGCAAAATGCTCATTAAAAACTGAACAGATCTCGTTCTGACTTTATGTTACATGACCATCAGAATTAACACTTGGTGGTAAGGAGGGGGAGGTGACATTTTTATTTATTGAACTTGACTGCTTTCCAGAATGTAGCTGGGTCAGAGTAGGAGTGGAAAATTAAGTCTAGGTATTATCCTGAATTGGTGGCTTTGATAGCAGTTGTGCATTTATTCCTTAAGCGCCTGGGAACTGATCAATAGGTTGGGTCCAGTGTATCCTGGGAAGTGTGATTTTACATAAACTGCTACCCCACCATCCCAGATAGTTCTGTCTATTCGACACACATTAAAACTATCAATAGCCACCTCACAGTCCTGAGTACCTTCCTTTAACCATGTTTCAGATAACACAATGATATTGGGGTCTGTCTGGGAAACCAAAATATTTAGATTATCAAGCTTTTGTGGATGAAGTAAACTTCCAGTGTTCCAGTGGAGTAACCAGACTGTATCTTTGAGAGACTGAGGGTTATTTCAGATTTTGGTGGGTGAAGATTTATGCAAAAATGGCAGAGTAGAATGGAGGGGTGTAGATATCAAATTTGATGACAATACAGAACAATTAGAATATTGAATAATTTGTTCTGTATAGATATCAAATTTGATGACAATACAGAACATTTAGAATATTGAATAATTTGTCTTGGCCTATGTGTAGTCCTAAAACGGATGTAAAAAACAACTGAGCAGGCCTGACACTTTTCACCAGATTATTGTGTAGAGTAAAGGGTGGAATAGTTAGAGAGCTACACGTGTATTCTACAAGGTTATTATTATGGTTGTAATAAATATCATTGGGTACTAGGTCTGCAAGATTTCAGACTTTTGCAGAGCACAGTAAAATATCAATGTTAAAAGCCAAAAGTTTTGCACCTGACATGTTTAGATGGCATCCATCACATACAAATAGGTCAGCGTTTCCAAAAGTCCACAAATTTAGCTGAGCTGTGCTGAGGCATATTCGGGACAACTGGAGGCAAACTAGCTGGTCTGGGGTAGGCTGCTAGCCAGCTGGTGGTGCTTAGGCTAGTTTAACATAACTAGCAAGCAGCAAGCAGCTGGCATTTGTTAACAGCTTAAAGGCTAACTGCCTAACAAACAGTCTCCACGGCAAATAATGTCTGGTATCAGTTGATAGGTCGCGACACTTGGTAATCCAGTGAATGCATCTAGGATTAGATCTAGGATCTAGGATCTAGGATTAGATCCTAGATGTAGTACACATAGTAGATCAGACACCGCTCATATGAATGACCATATGGGTGGTTTAGAAGGCACTACAGACTGTCTTGTTTTTTAGCTATGAGGATTTTTTGCAACTCTCCTTCTGCCTAATTAACTATTTCCCATGTTCCCCACTCATACTTAGCATGTTAATATTATTGGCTGCATGTTTACATAATTAAGAGGTTCAGTAACCCCACAACTGTTTATGATTTATTGTATGGTGCTATTTTTAGCAAGTTTATTACTGTATTTGTTTATTTGTTTTTTTGATTAAGTATTGTAATATTAGTATTTTGCTAATCTTTGTTACAGTGTCTCAGCCCCCCTACATGAATCTAAAAAGTTTAATTTTATCTTATGTGTAGCAGAAAACAAATAGCATGAACACCTCTCAAATCCAGGTATGAGCATTGAGATTATGGAGTTGGAGGAATACAACCGTCAAACCTCCAAGAGGTTTTGTTTCTGTCTTTATTCAAACAGCTCCTGTGAGCCAGTCCTTTTATCTGCTGCTGTTGCATTTTTGAACTGAGTGCCTGGATATCTGTGTCTGTATACAGGCTGAATGTTGGCTCCCCCCCCCTGTATCGCCTCAGCCCAGCCTGCTGGAACAGCTCTGTGTGGCAGCCGGTCCTGACTGATTGCACTGCTTGTTAGTCTGTCTTTGATCATTAAGCAAAGCAATGTCACCGCCTTTAGTGTCATCAATTATAATTTGGCTCATGTCACTTTGATCTTAACGAATATTATCCCAGTTTTTTAAGCCGTTGTTGGGCCACGTGTTTCAGACTTACAGCTTCCTCTATTAGATACAAGGCTTCAGATGAATAATTTACCTGAGTGGATTTTTCTGCTGCATGCTCTCTCTTTCTGCTAACGCTCAGACTACACAGCCCATGGCCAGGAAGTTTAGAGTGAATGAGAGAGTGAGTGGGTAACATATAAATAGCTCATCATGTCCCTTGGTGGTGGCACCTACATCTGTCCAGTCCATATGGCACTGTTAGTCAGCCTGGTGCCCAATTTCCAATGAGTCAATACTTAGTATGAATATTGTAATTGGTCAGGGAGGCCGAGGTCTGGTCAAAAAGTTACTGGTTCAACATTCTGTATTATCAGCACACAGTACTGTAGGTCAACTTAGCCTCAAGTATAGCCAATGTTCCAAGTATGCCAATGTATAGACAAATGTAGGCCTGCACGCAGTCGCAAAGCCTGATAACAAGGAAAGGTGCCATGTCAAACAAAAGGAGTCCAAATCGGACTTCAACACTCATTATGCTCTGCTCAACTCACACCTAGGTGTAAAATCCAGCAGAGTCAAACTCTTGGCTCCCATTGGATGAGACCTGCCGGAAACGCACAGAGAATTTCCCTTTCCGGCCGTGATGTCACTGAGACTATAAAAACTCCACTCACTGTCTGAACCTTGCTTCCAAGATGCTCGCTGGCTAACATAAAGAAGTAACTCCTGTACGTAACTAGGCCACACCATCTCAACCTTGCTGGACAAGTAGAGATTTCTCTGTGTTCAACCGAGCACATTACCGGATCTGAAGAAGACTGCTGTACAACCCAGCTCTCTTCCACCTTTCCTGCAGAAGAATGATGGATAACTTCTGAGCCCCGCTCATCGTTAACTGAGTCGATTCCGCTGTTTTCTCCGCCACACCACCGAGGATCAGCTGCTGTGAAACCGCCAACAGAGCACAAGGACAGCCTCTGTCAGCATCCGAGCCGAGGAACTGAACCGGACTGAAACACACCCTTCTCACTTCCTTAAGCGACCCAAGTGAGAGACTTAAGTCTGGGCAGAAATAGGATATTAAAGTGTGTTATTTTAAGCTTTATTGCTGTTGTTTTATTGTGAAGTTATTGGACTGAGAGTCCGGTTGTTGCTGCTGTTAATACTGTGAAGTATTATTGTTTGCTGTTTGTTTGGTTGTGTTTACCATGCTAGACTGATTTGTGTTTGTCCAACTGCTTGGACTGCTTTGTGTTAGCTCGCCATCATGTGTGAGACCGTGGGTTGCATTTTATTTGTTGAAATCAGACCACGGCTGACACATAACTACATTCGCATGCCACGTCTCTGTGTAAGTAAAAGCAAGCGCCACTTCTCCACATGATCCCTGAGATCTTTTGTTCTTTGGTGCCTCCACCCTCTCCTCTCTACTAACCCACTTGCATGTACACACACGCGTTTAGACACTTACACACGCTACACTGTAGTCAGACGTATTGCTAATAGAGATGCTCAGCTTTGTCTCCTTTATCTGTTTATATATTTTCTATTTGTGCTATGTTGAAAACCTATGGACATAAAGACAAAACTTTTTAATTTTTTATGTTTTCCCATAAAAGGTCCCCAGAGCATGTATATTTCTGAATATAATAAGTTTAACTGAAAAAAAAAAAAAAAAAAAAATCACCGTATGGCATGCCTGGGTGACACATATAATGATATAAATTAAAAATGAGCAAAAACACCCTATAGTTGAAAGGTTTGAAACTCTAGTGATCTAGAAGTGTACTCAAGGGTGTGGTCAATATAATGTGACATCACTGCTGGGCATGGTTACAGGTGCAATAAACTTGAAGCTTCAGATTGAGAAAGCATCAACACACAGTATTTCAGCCTGCTATTAGTTTACTCTTTAAGAACACAAATCCATAATCATGTGAATATGAATACAGTGGTTAGTACTGCTGCCTCACAGCAAGAAGGGTTTAAATCCACCAGCTGCTGACAGCCTTATAACTTTTATATGAGTGATCTGGTTTCTTCCCAAGAGTCAAAAAACAAGCTGGCCTCTCGTCTAATATAGCTGGGATAGACTGCAGCCTTCCTCTGCCACTGAACTTATAAACAGGTATAGAAATTTGAAAAAAAAAAATTGGCTTGATTTGATATCATGATGCGATACAAAAGAGCACTGTGTCTGAATATATGTCATTTTTACATTTGATACTTCAAAATAAAACACTATCTGAGTCTTGTCTGACCCATTTAAATCCTCCTCTCTCAGAAGCACATGTAACAGAAAACCAAAGCAGCACGTTACACTCTAACAAAAACAAGCAGACATGCAGCAGCTCAAACCCAGTATTCCCACATGACCCTTGCTTCCAGTTCAGCTGGTGACATGCTGCCACAGGCCAGTGGCCACAGGGGCCACAGTGAGGGCAACCATATGCTGCACAGTAGGGTCATCTGGGATCTGCAGATCCTGGCTCAGCATCAGGCTTCATTACCACATCGGTGTCAGCCAGGGAGGAGGGCAAGGCTCGACAGCAACAGCTCTGTCAGTGACGAGCAGCTCTAAAGCTCACTCAGCCGAATCTCTCACATCAAACACTGCTATTCTGTTTCTTCGACTCCAAACTTTTATTCAGCCTTGCGATTGTGATGTCTGTGAGAAGCCTGGAGTTTGGCTTGTGTCAGAGAGTTGGAGAACAGACGGAGTTTCCCAGAGAGGGTTTCTGTTAGAGAGAATTAGGTTAATATCACTCAGCCATTGATTTCCTCAGGACGCTTGTTATCAATGTTTAAACAGCGTTTTAAAAGCAGAAGTTGATTTTTTAATCTTTAAAAGGCTCCAAACTAGACCGTGTGCTTCTGTCCTCGCTCAGCTCTGCTCACATGGCTCCCTGCAGAAAGAGAGCAAGAAATCTTCTTCATGCGGGGAAAACCATCCCAGTAAATGTAATGTTTTATTCAAAGCCATTTCTCTTCATCATCTTTAGCACCCCCCACACCACCCAGAAAAATCAGAATCTGCTTCCACAGTCTGGGCTGCGACTGAACTTTTGACATTTTGTTGATATTTCCCTGCTTGAGCAGGTGCATGCTGCTAAGCCAGATTGTGAGTGTATTTGTATGCAGCACTGAGATGCTTTGATCAATGTAGCAACTCCGCCTGGAGGAGGAGGGGAGGGTCAGATTCTTGCTCATGGACAGTTTTTCGGCTCAGGAGTCAAAAGGGCACACTCAGTGGCAGAGTTGAAGATAAAGCAACTCAAGCAACTTAAGCAGCGTCAGCATGGGAGGACAGTTTGACGCAATTAACTCAGGACTGGAAAAACTTTTGTCATGAGAAGGTTGACCACTTAAACATCATGAGGAGATGATAAATTAAGTTAATACTGGTAATTTAATTTTTTAAAAGCTTATCTGATTTTTTTTGGCTGTTGGGGGCAGCAGAACAAGCTGTAAACACATCTGACATTATCACTTTGTAAACTTGATATGTTGAACAGCAAACACAGAGCTACATTTTCATTTATTTGGAGTCATGTTTGTATCCACCTGGTGAGTCCTGCTGAAGCAAAGTTGATAAGACCAATGCCTACAAGCAAAACAATGAGCTCAAATGAACTGCACTTATATAGCGCCTTTCTAGTCTTCTGACCACTCTAAGCACTTTTACACTACAAGCCACATTCACCCATTCACACACACATTCATACGCTGATGGCAGAGTCTGCCATGCAAGGTGCCACCTGCTCATCAGGAGGATCTAATTGTTCACACACACAATCATACACCTATGGAGCAGCCATCAGGAGCAATTTGGGGTTCAGCATCTTGCCCAAGGACACTTCAACAAGTGGACTGGAGGAGCCGGGAATTGCCACCGCCGCCAGTCTTCTGATTAGTAGACAACCCGCTCTACCTCCTGAGCCACACCTCAAAGAGGCTAAAAAGCTCAACAACATTTATATCAATCTACAAAATGACAGATTATGATGAGATTTGTTTTTGTGCTTTTCATAATAATTGTAGTCCATTGAAATTACATAATTGCATGTAAATTGCTGTATTGTTATTGTACTTAACTTACATACAAATCCCATTAAGTTTCATTATTGTATTTGCATCTTTACTCAAAAAAAAACTGTCCTTTACTCTTATCTTTGATGTTCAACTCTAGTACATTTTTTTAGCAGAATATTAAGTGTAAATCAAAAACTGACTTAAAGACAGAAAAACACGTAGAGGGTGTAGAAGAACTTTTTTTTTTATAGTGCCTGCAGATCTTCCTCTCAGATTACCAACAGCACAACCTGTTGGAGTTTCAACAGCCTGGGGTAGGGCAGCCGAAGCCCACAAGGCAAAACCAGTTGCAAAAGCACTCACTGCTGCACTCATGAAGCTTATTGCTGTGAACTCAGTTGAATTCTACATGAGTGTATCCCCACTTTTTAAAATTCAGATTTCTCCTATAGATTTTGACAGCTACATAGTAATGTGTGCGCGTATTTTCTGTTTGTAACAAATGTCTATCTCATTAAATGTAAACGACTCCTTTATTAATTGTCTCTGTCTCTCTGCTCTTAGCTTATTATGTATACCATTGTTACCTGGTTTTAGTATTGTTTTATTTATGTGCCCGATGTTGCATTGTTCTATCTGCAACTTTCCTGGCCAGGTCTCCCTTACAAAACAGGTCTCTGACCTCAATGGGACTTACTCAGTTAAAGGTGATATATTGTGCTTTTTGTGAAGTTTTGTCAATTAGATACTGTTATGATATCAGACATGGTCAAAGTTTCAAAACTTGAGGTGAATCTATGTAAAAATGTAAAAATGCTCACTGTAAAACAAAGCCCAGGTTTAAGCCGCCCTGAATACTTTGTTTGCAATATTTTTTCTACTTTCCTGATGGGATGACATCAGCTCATTGCACATGTCCATAAACGTCTATCTGCTCTGTAATCTTTGTTGCTGAAGTAGTTCACCTTGTCCACTCTCATATTTCGGATCAGAGCTAAAATGGCCTGTTTCAGACCAACACGCTCTCATTCCCAACTCGTCTCCGCTCTGCCTCTGCTCAGCAGCTTAGCGTCAGCTTTCTCACTCTCGACTGGAACTAAACTCCCATTATAGCCTACTCTCCCCGTTCATCCTTATCACTTATTTCTCTCCCCATAGTCTGTGTTATCGTTTCTGCACTGGTTTCTCCTTTTCTACTGTGTTCTGCTCATTACATGCATGCAGTGTCTTTTCAAAATAAACTTCCGTATTCACATGAAAACAACAAAATAAGAACAATATAACAAATACATAACAAACGCAAACTGTACACATGTGAACCACAATGTGCATTGGGGTCATTTACAAATGGGATTCCTGAATCAACAATCCCTTGTTGTTAAATCACTTCGTCTGACGTGAAGCAGTTAAATTGTTAATTTTCATCATTTTTTAAAATAATAAGTAAGATGACAAAATACCTATTTAAAATTGAGTTCAGGGGGTTTATTCATTTTACAATTGCTTTAGACTATTTCATTACAGATCGAAAAGGTCAAATACATTTTAAAATTCATCGATAACCTGTAGTCTACAACAAACAAACAACAAAGTAATTAACACATTTAAATAATTTCTTTATTGTATAAGAAGAAAAAGAATTGTGTTGATTTATACTGGGAATAAAGAAATGGAGTGCTATCTCTCTCTCTTACACACACACACACACACACACACACACACATCTTACCAAGTCAAAGAATTGTGCCTTGCCCACCCTTTCATCAAGAAAGATATAGCACACACACACACACACACACATACTCACTACTCACAGTCAGCACACATGCTGTAGACTTTCACAGTGCACTGTCCACACACTGCATGTAGGCACTTCATGCACATTTCCGTTGTTTTTTGGGTTTTTTTGCACACTTGCATTTTACATCGCAGTTCTTCCTATTGTGTGTTTGTGTTGGCCTAGTGATGTGCTCACTGCGTAACTGCTTGCAGAGCTCCAGGATGAACACTTGCCAGGTCGTATTTGTATCCATGCAGCTCTGGTACAGGACCCACGCGTTCATTGCAGCCATGTCCAGTATATTGTGGAAGACCGTGGCTGGCCATCTTCTGGTAGTGGCTCAGACAGAGTATTGCCTTAACCTTAATCCTACCGACTGGGGTACCCGCAGACCCCAGAGGTATACTTTTTGTCATATCTCACAGGTGCCTTTAATCTATCATTCCAATTTCTCATGACTTTGTCAATCAATTTGTTCCTGATGACTTCATATCATTGTCTTCCGTTTCTGTTTTAATTAGTGCTTTTTAAAAATGTATTGGGGTCCTGGGGGACTCCAGTCAAAAGCAACCAGTTAGGCCTATGCAGTTTTAAGAGATGGAACTATTTATTGAGTTCATGTTTGCCATGACCCCCCCCCACACACACGCACACTTTTTTTTGGGGGGGGGGACTCTGTCGGTCATTTTGAAGGCTTTGTGGAAAAATTGTACTTGGGATAAAGAAAAGTATATATATACTGTATATATATAAAATAATAATTATTTTTGGAAAGTCACAGTTAATTTGCATAATGTATAATATATATATATATTATACATTATGCAAATTAACTGTGACTTTCCAAAAATTATTATTATTATTTTCAGATGACATTAATTACATAACTAATAATGTTTAGAGAAGAAATAAGTTAACATTTTGCTATGATGGTTGTTTCTTACAGCAGTTTATTTTTGGTGCACAGAAGGAGGCAGTGATTGTTTATTTTTGTTGGTGGTGCCCACAAGGCTGGTGTTTTTGGTCAGGAGTTTGTGGGCAAGGGGGAATGTGGGACAACTCAGATCCTTCCCCAGATAGGGATATCCATTGAGCAAGTACTTCATCTCCAAATCAGCAGTGAGCCAGATCTTAATGCCAAATTTGTCCAGTTTATTGGGCACATATTGGGTAAATGGGCAGCGCGACTTTGTAGGGGGAACAACTATTCAACAGTAATTTTCTGTTTTATGTCCCATGCCTCGTTGACCACGGGCAAACTTGTCACTCAACAGTCAGATGCGCCTGGTGTCTTTAGGTTGAACCATTGGTAGTGCATGATTTCCCTGAACCAGTTCCTTGACATGGTGGTGCTGAAGAAGGGAAGACGCCATTCTTTTGATGACAAGTCCTCCACGTCCGTGTTTATGCACTCCCCCGGCTAAGAGGAGTGCAGTGAATACCCACAGCTCAGCCAGGCTCAACTTCCAGCCTTTTGCTCCACACCAGCCTGCCTCTGCCACCATACAGTCACAGATGTGTTGCAGCATCACACGATCCATCAGACACATGAACACACTCAGAGAGTCATCAATGTTGTGGCATGCATGTGCAGTTGGGCCAGCTCCTTCCGTCAAGATGTTTTATGATTGTGCTCTCCCAGTGTGCGGTCCTGGCTGTATAGGTCTCCAGACAGTTCTGTCTTGATATGTGATATGGATCTTGGGCTTGGATGTAGCAAATGGCTCGAGGGCACCCCCTAGACAATTTTGAAATCAAAGCCATTTCTCTATCTATCTATCTATCTATCTATTTATCTATCTATCTATCTATGTAATCAGGGTTGTCATGCAAACTTTGTGGGGGGAAATGGACAGTTGGCACTTATTCATACCATTTACAAATTACTTATTCATTAGTGCCCACTGAGTCAGTGAGCTTTACTGAACCACTGAGATATATATGGCACATACTACATAGCATTCTAACCTTGGCAGTCATAACATTACAGTGGATATAAATGCTACTTTGTAGGGAGGTATGATCTCATCATGCAGGAGTGGATGACCTTGTATGAAGTGGCTACTGGCCGCCACCCTCAACTTCACAACAATTTATGAGGCAGACTTATTTTATACTTTTCACCAGGGATGTCCTTTCAGGCATTTCTACAAATGCTTGAGAAGCCCCCTGTTCGCTTTGTGTCAGTATTTCTTTCTTCATTCTGCAGCATCATAAGCTTGTTGGTGTTTTGATATGAAAAGGTCTTTGTCAAAAATTTATGTGCTGTTTTTTTTTTTGATAGATTGGGAAGATCTCGTCAGACAGCTTTCAAAAAAGCTTTTTTGAACGGGCAGCTGTTCAATATGAATTCAGCTGTCCTGCCTGCAACCTGGCAATGCTTGCAGTCTCAGGTGATGGAAACTGCAAGCATTACACTGTTTATATCAATGAATGGGAAAATAGACAATTATGTATTGTACACCAAGTAACCTTTCACTGTACGACATAAACTGTTAACTTTTTTTGTTGTTGTTGTTGTTTTAGATCTAAGGAGGGGGCTATTTTGACAGTGTCTTCATTAGTAATGATGAAGATGTGACCAGATTTGTGGATCACATACACAGCAAAACCAAATGTAATTGCAGACTTGCACTTCTATCTGAATATTTAAAATAAATAACATTATAATTCATAGTCTGTCAATACTGCCATGTATTGTACTGTATAGTTAATTGCTCAAAAAATCTAACGGTAATTTGTTTCTTGTCCTCAAAAAATCATTTCGATTTGTTCCCTGTAATGACTGTTGATGAGATCATTTGTCAATTATGAATTTCTACAGTGTAGGCCACTGGAAGGTGCATTTTTGGTGGGGAGTGGTCGGCGGCCAGAAGGGCCTTCCCACAGATCCAGGAGTAAGGTGGATGAAGAGGGTCTGGAGCTGGCAGTCAAATGTGAGGTTGGTGTAGTATAATACATTGTTATCAAATGAAGTGCAATCCTATAAAGGATCTTTAACTATCATATACTAGAATAACTGATATATCTACTTCTGTCAAGGAGATTACGTTTTCAGCTGTGTTTATCTGTCTGTGTGTTTGTTTGTAAGCAGGATTACTCGAAAGGTTTTCCACGAATGTACACAGAAGATGGTGGTAGGGTAGGGCATAGGCCAGGGAATAACATATTAAATATTGTGGCAGTTTGAATTTTGATTAAGCTTTCGTTGAAGTAAAGGGGAGTGCTGAAGATATTCGCAGTACTGAATGCCCTTGATGTTCAGGTTTGTCTCCCTCTGTCCAGGTGAAATGGAGCAGAGCAAATCAATATAGTGCTGGTTCCACACTAGGGAAGGAAGTGGAACAGTGTAATGCTTTTCTCTCCAGGATAGCAGTCACCACTAAGCACATGTCAAGAGCAGGTGCTATATAATTTTACCTTTGTATATAGAATGAATGACATTACTATAATTACAAGGACATTTTTGCAGAACTCATCTCTGTGTACTTGCAGGACACAATCACATGCTGACACTTCTGTCCATAAGATGGAACCAGCAGAAATGTCAAAACCTGGCTAATTCACTTTCCCAGAGATTCCGTAAGCTAAATAGAAACCGTATTATTTTGCTGCTATGGCCTGGTGTGGGTAAATGAAATGCACATACAGCTTTGTGCACTTGCTTATAGCCTTGCCATGTGTTACAACTTTTGCATGACTTGAGTTGCTGTTAGACACTGTACACATTATAATGGCTTGTATGTTTTTGTAATGATTTTGCTTGTCATTTTAGACTTTTAAAGCTCTAAAAATCCAGTTTCGAGGACCTGAGAGCCCAACTTCAACTGGAATAAAACACTGGATGAATTTGTGCAAGAAGTGAAAGAATGGGCAGATGGTAAGAAAATTATAAACATTATCTGACATGAAGAAACATTTCTGTATTTTTTACAAAATTGACGCTGTGTTAATCACTTTTTGTTAGGAGAAACTGACCATCAAGGCACACCACGGGCTTTGTGTCAGAAGACTGAGGCCCTGATGACCAGTATTAAGACAAGATCTCAACTGTTCAACAAATATTATCTTAGGCCTATTCAGATCCAGTCCAAAACATTTCCATATTCACTTTACAATTACAATATCCACACAGTTGTAGTGTTTTGTGTGTTGTACTTCCCCCAAGTGGATTCTCTACAATCACAATAAAATGAGCGTTTATATTATTAGTGAATCTGTTATGATTCAAAATGTATTGTCATTCTGTTATGATGGCTGAAATTTCAACAGGGTCAAAGACATTGTGTATTAAAAAAAATGTTATGTTTTTTTTGTTTATTTCTCAGACAGCAACAATGGTTGACATAGAATCCACCTAAAAATAAGGCAATAGAAGACCACTCTGAAGGCCATGCTAGCAGAGTACAATAGTCTCATTCCACCCAAGCAAGCAGTGTGCATGGATCGTATCTTGACACAGAACATCCCTGAGCTTGGCAAATTACACAAAGTGGTATGCATTTTATGTACTGTGTGTATTCTTTCACGTAGGTGTTCCGGTGTGTATGTGAGTATGCATATGGATGACAGACATGATCTCTGAAGCTACATACTTTGTGCAGTGGTCTTAACCTTACATATCAATGTTTTACAGCCTCTCTTGATTTCAGCACGAAAAGAAGTCTTCTGTAGGGTCATGGGTGTTCGTAGGCTTCAAGAAGAAGATCCTTGTGAAAGAGATGAAGCTTGTCTGAGTTGTCTGTCCATCAGAGTGAAGACACCCTGCAAAGTAAATGTGCACTTCTACTTTAAGTTTTTATATCATATGTTTCCAGGGGTTGAAGTGGGATTTCACAGGTGGGGAAACCCTAAGATCCAGTGTAGTGGTGAATCAGGGGCAAATGATTGAAATGATTTGTACTGTGAGCTCCAGTGGACTTGTTGTCTTTGCAGACAGGCTATGTGATCTGCTGACCTTCTTTTAAGCTCCCTTTTCTTGCTGTGGCTCTGGACTATGCTGCTGCTGCTACTGTGGACTGTGCTGCATTTGAATTAACTAGATAACTAAACAACACATCATGTACATATCCACTGTCTGATTAAAAAAAAAAATCTAAAATGAAAACATTACTTATGCAAGCTTTAAATGTTGTCATTATCACACATTAACATTAATAATGTACTTTCTAATCGGGAAATACTCATCCCAATTTGAGGGCACTTTATGCTCCTCATAATAGGAGCAGGACCAGTGTGGCGGAGCTAAAATCCCCCCCGCCCGTGCTGACAGCGAGCACAGACAGGCCAGGGGAGGAGGGCCCTTGTAGGGAATTCCTGACAGTCATCACCAGCACAGCCAGTCAGGGCGATAAGTCTGCCCCGGCTATCTCCCTGGCCAGTGCTGCTTGCAATGTCAGCCAGGAACCCCCTCGGCACAGGGTGTCAGCTAGCTAGCAAGACAGATAGCCAAGTTGCACATAAAACAGCTTGTGTGTTTGCTGATATTTGTTGAGCTCTGTTTGAAACATTGCTTTGGAAATTACCTACCACTTCAGAAAAAAGCAACTCCGTTTAGGCTTGCTCCCATTCTGTAGCTAGCTAGGTACTGAAGTACCGCAACCGTGAGTTTATCGGCATTTGCATGCATAAACCCACTGAAGGGAAGTGATGAGAATGGAAATAGGATGTGTGTTGCGTGTGGGGGAGGGGCCATGGGGTGACATTACCTTCTGATTTGTTGAGTGAGTATCTCGATGACATCAGCTGGAAGGAACGCCAGGCTGCAGCACATGAAAAATGTACTCGCTTGACATTATTATGTATGAAACTACCAATCAGATTTATTTACATATTAATCAAAAGTGCCAGAACACTGTTCTGGATCGTACCAGTCTACTTTAACCCCTGTATGTTTTGCCAAGTTATGTTTCAGTTGTGAAAGACTTGCTGCTTATCTGTATAGTGACACATTTTGTCCCCTCTTATGGACATCTAACAGAGAATGCGAGGAAGGGTCTCACCTGCCTCATCCACAGAAGGCAGGGGGAAATGAGACAGTTGCAGAGGCGTGCAAGGAAATTCTACCTGCATGTCCTCTCATCAGCAGATGACAGCCATGTTTTGGATACAACAGAGAGTTCAGATGAACTTGAGATTAGGTCTGAAAGTTCAGAGTCAGATGCGATGTAATGTTTCACTGCAACTGTGCTGTAAATGTTTGATTAAACTTTATCTGAAGAGATCACTGAATAAATTATAAATGCAAAATGTCAGTTTATTTATGTAAAGCTCTGAACAATTACACTCCAAGGGGGCACTACAGGCTCTGTGTGAGTGTGAGGTGTGATTTCATTTCTCTCTAATATTCTCCATCACAGCTAGATGTTCTATGCCAAATTTCATTGTGCTATGATGTGTGCCTGTTAGAAATGCTGACCCAAAGGGTAAGCTTAGCTTTGCATCCATGAATTGCATGGACCAGACATACTTTGGTAGGGGTCATATTAATAACTGTAAAAAGCATGGACAGCACATGCCCTTCTATTACACAGAAATGAAGACAAAATTCATCAAAATGAGAGCTGCCATATGTTCAAATTGGAGCCAGGTTCTGCACAGTAAGTGCTTTTTTGGAGCCAGAGCATGCATAGTAAACAGAATATCGGTCAGGACTGCCCAGAACCAACCTATATTTGGTTAACTCTCCATTCTTTAGGTCCTTATGGGTGCTTCACTTCTTAAATTAGCTTACGCTGTCCGTACCTTTTGCCGTCATTGTGTTATATCAGTCATTTTTACATAAACCACCAAATAACGGGATGAAAATAAATGCATTTATATAATTTGAGATCTCTGGCTGTATGTTTCCAGTAGGCGGAGCCAAAGATTGGAAAAATTACATGAGTGTGTAAGGTGTGATTTCACTTCTCTCCCATATTTTTCATTACAGTTACATGTTGTATGCCAAATTTTATTGTTCTACGACATGTGCTTGTTAGAAATGCCAACCCTGGGTCCAAGCTTAGATTTGCATCTATGAATTACACAGGCCTCGTGTGTGAGGTGCAATTTCAAAAAGTAAAGTACAACAACATAGGAGTGCATACTTTCTATGCATAATAACATTATCAGTGCATTGTATTGTATCAAGACACATAGGCCAAAGGCATTTCTACATTCAAATGACAATATACACCATGTTTAAAAATCAGTCCAGGTGAGCCATATCACAGACATTTAGAATTTAACTCATTTAACTGACAACAGCCACTTAAGTGCACACAACTGTACCAACAAAAACATAACAGGAGTGCATAATATGGTATTGAATAGAATTATAATTATATATTAGTGTATAGTATTTTATCAAAGAAAATTATTTCCATATTGAAATCAGTCCATGTGAGCCATACCACATCAATAACTACAGTCCCGGTGCCAGAGGAAAGTAACTGGCTGGGTATTTGGTTTTTATGTTAACTTCAGCTAGCCGCTTTTAAACTTCCCGCACCAGCGTCACAAACCGACATGACGGCAACAAACAGCCACTGGATGGTTTCCATTTTGGAGGAGAGATACTAAACAGAGGGACAGATGTCTCACTTTGCTCTAAATCCAGACAACACAAAAAATGTACAAACAAGGCAAGAGTGTTTTTTTCCCTGAGCTTTGTGGGCCCTTTCACATTGTCAGGCCCGTGCATTAAAACAGCATTGATGTTGATTTCTCTTCGGAGGGCCAGATTCCTGGAAGGGTGTATAGTATTTTATCAAGGCAAATTAACTACATTAAGTGCATAATATGGCATTATTAAGTGAATATCAAGACACATAAGTAATATTCAAACTACAACCTACAACCTGTTCAAAAATCAATCCTTACAACTAATTTGACTAACATTCCTGTTACCTAAAGTATGTGCTTAGCCAACATTTACCACCTCATAAGAGAAATTACATTTTTTCAATTTAGCAAGAGCAGTGAAGTCAGATGTATACATTGTCAGGGCAATACGCATACAGTGGTGAAGGTGCTGGGCAGTGGGGGATGCACGATTATTAGTTTTAATGGCAATCATGTGTGAGAATGACAATTTGCATGTGTACCATATCCAAGTGGGAGTTTCCTATTGGTGGAATACCACTAGAAAAGGGTCAAGTGTTTCGTGAGATCTGTTTGATTCCCTGACGAAGGCTTGATGCCGAAACACGTCAGAGTTTCATTTTTAAAAGTCTAATATGACCATGCCATGAGAATGAAGGCATTTTAATTGTTTCAAAGAGAGTGCCTTGGAGGTTTTTGTGTCGCATGTGAAAGTTGAGCCAAACATTGTGAGGATAAAAATTGCAAGACCCCTTGAATGCGGGAATTTCTCATGGCTGACTTCATGAGTCCAGAAGTTTTCAGAACCTGCCAGCTGGAATGACTGTCACAGGTCATCTGATGACTGAATGTCAGTGAGTTTGAATTGTAAAGAAACCTCATTCAATGACATTACCAGCTCCTTTTCTTTCAATGCAAACTCTCCCTCAACATTCACAAAGAAAGGGTCCTTCACAAATCTCTTCACTTTAATGGGGATACTGAAATTATCAAACCGAGTGGCAAAGTTGGTTTTCAATGTGTCTATAAATCCCGTCATCACCTTGGTGATTTGTAAGCCTGCCTGCAATTTGCACAGTGTGGGGAAGTGGAGCATTTTGCCTGGACATAGATCAGCAGAAAAAAGTGTGCACTTTCTTTGAAATGCATGAAGTCTCTCCAGAAGTTGTGGGACTGTTTTATCTCTACCCTGCAGCTCCATGTTGAGTTGGTTCAAGTGATGGAAAACATTGCTGAAAAAGCAAACAGCAGCAGAAAACTCGCCATTCTCCATTAGAGACAGGAAAGTATAGGCTTTTTTCTGCTTTGAATTAGGGAGAAACGCCAGGATCTCCTCCCTTAGGTCACAAAATCATTTCAGTGCCTTTCCTTTGTGTTATGACCTGGCTCCTTGGCCACAACAAAATAGGAGATACGCTATGCTCAGTCTTCATGTGGCTTGCGGCAGGTATTTACACACTGAAAACCAGCTGACTTGTAAAGCAACCTGCAAGCAGGCAACCCCACAAAATCACATGAAGTTGCCCCTGAGACAGCTGTCCAAAAACATCTGACACCAACCACGTCACCATAACACTACAAAAAAAAAACCCAAGAAAACAAAAAATGGACGCAACCCAAAGGGAAAACGCTGCTACAGCATGAAAATAAACTTATTTGTTGAATTTGAGACCTCTGCCTGGCTGTATGTTACCAGTAGGCAGAGCCAAAGATTGGAAAAATTACATTCCTGCAATTTTACTTCACTCCCATATTTTTCATCATAGTTACATGTTGTATGCCAAATTTCATTGTTCTATGCCATGTGCTTGTTAGAAATGCCAAGGTCCAAGCTTAGCTTTTTAGCAAAGTCAACAAAGGACACATAAATGACATAGGGAATGAAAATAAACTTTTGTTGTCATTTTTACATAAATCATATTTTTCATTTAATATGTATTTTATCAGGCAGTCTCATTGAGATTAAGATCTCTTTTCCAAGAGAGACCTGAGAACAAGAAACATTCATAAGACAAGAACGCAATCAGCAGACAGAAACAACAAAAGTAAACAAGGAAAACAGTTACAAGAGTCATAAAAAACATCAGATAAAACTAAAATCTTTAAAATCAAGATCTTCCATTCAGTTCATTCCATTTAAAAGGTGCATAGTACATGAAACGGGAAAAAGGTTAAGTAGTTACTGGATCGTGTACTGTAGTTACTAGATTTAAATGAGAGAAGAGATGTGAGGTAGTTTGGAAGCTTCAACAGTAGAGCTTTATAGATGAATAACATGAGATGGTTATTTCTTCTTTTCTGTAAGGAAGTCCAACCAATCTTGTGATACAAAGAGCAATGATGAGTGCGAAATTTGTCATTGTGATAAAACGTAATGCTCTATGATACACAGGGTTTAACTGCTGAAGTGTTGATGGGACAGCATGACAATACAGAATATCTCCATAATCAAGGACAGACATGAAGGTTGACTGCATAACAGTCTTAAAGTTGGAGGAAGACAGACATTCTTTAATTCTATGAGACATCAATACTGATAGTCTTAGCACTGCATTTATGTCATTATTAGACTCAATTGGCTTCTCTCAGAGTGTAAATAAACCCACTCACTGTCTTGACCTCGACCTTGTTCTGATTTATGGCATCAAAATTGAACATTTAATAGTTTTTCCACAAAATCCTATTTTATCAGACTTAATAACTTTTGACTTCCTACTACTAAACTACATGCCATTAGACAAAAATGTCTTCATTAGATGTCTTTCTGATAGTGCTGTAGCTAAATTTAAGGAAGCAATCGCATCAGTATTAAATTCAATGCCATGTCTCAATACTACAAAGGACTCTTATGCTAACTTTAGTCCCTCTGAAACTGATAATCTTGTTGATAGTGCTGCAGGCTCAAAAAAACAACAACATTCGACTCCATCGCCCCTTTAAAAAGGAGGGTGATAAAACATAAGAAGCTAGCTCCATGGTATAACTCCCAAACCCACAAATTAAAGCAAACATCACGAAATTTTGAGGGGATTTGGCGTTCCACCAAATTGGAAGAATCTCGTTTAGTCTGGCAAGATAGTCTTAAAACATATAGGAAGGCCCTCTGTAATGCCAGAGCTGCCTATTACTCATCATTAATGGAGGAGAATAAAAACAGCCCTCGGTTCCTTTTCAGTACTTTGGCCAGGCTGACAAAGAGTCATAACTCTATTGATCCATGTATTCCTATAGCTCTCAGTAGTAATGACTTTATGAGCTTCTTTAATGACAAAAATTCTAACCATTAGAGACAAAATTCATCACCTCCTGCCCTCAACAGGCACATATTTAACCTTAAACTCAGGAACCTTAGAAACAGCAGTAAAACCTGATATATATTTAAACTGTTTTCCTCCAATCGACCTTCTTGCATTAACTTCAATGATTTTTTCATCTAAACCATCAACCTGTCTCTTAGACCCTATCCCAACTAGGCTGCTTAAGGAAGTCTTACCCTTAGTTAGCACTTCTTTACTGGATATGATCAATCTGTCTTTAGTAACAGGCTATGTACCACAGTATTTTAAAGTAGCTGTAATTAAACCTCTTCTTAAGAAGCCTACTCTTGATTCAAGCATTTTAACCAACTATAGACCTATATCTAACCTTCCCTTTCTCTCTAAGATCCTTCAGAAAGCAGTTGCCAATCAGTTGTGTGACTTTCTACATAACAATAGTTTATTTGAGGATTTTCAGTCAGGATTTAGAGTGCATCATAGCACAGAAACAGCACTAATGAAAGTCACAAATGACCTCCTAACTGCCTCAGACAATAGACTTCTCTCTGTTCTTGTCTTGTTAGATCTTAGTGCTGCATTCGACACCATTGACTATCACATCCTATTACAGAGACTGGAACATTTAATTGACATTAAAGGAACTGCATGAAGCTGGTTTAAATCCTATTTTTCAGGTCAACTTCAGTTTGTACAAGTTAACGATGAATCCTCCATCCACGTAAAAGTTAGACGCGGGGTTCCACAAGGTTCTGTGTTTGGACCAATACTATTTACCTTATATATGCTTAATTTATTCCAAATATTATTTGGAAACACTCCATAAATTTATATTGTTATGCAGATGATACCTAATTCTATTTATCAATGAAGCCAGGTGAAGCCTTAAGGAGATAAAGACCTGGATGACCTGCAATTTTCTGCTACTAAACTCAGACAAAACTGAAGTTATTGTGCTTTGCCCTAAACCTTAGAAAAACATTATCTAATGATATAGCTACTCTAGATGGCATTACACTGGCCTCCACCACCACCATAAGGAATCTGGGAGTTATCTTTGATCAGGATATGTCCTTTAACTCCCACATAAAACAAATTTCCAGGACTGCCTTTTTTTTACTTATGTAATATTGCAAAAATCAGGCACATCCTGTCTCAAAAAGGTGCAGAAAAACTAGTCCACGCATTTGTTACTTCTATGCTGGATTATTGCAATTCCTTATTATCAGGCTACCCTAACAAGTCTCTAAAGACTCTCCAGCTGGTCCAGAATGCAGCTGCATGTGTACTGACAAAAACTAGAAAAAGAAATCATATTTTTCCCATTTTAGCTTCGCTGCATTGGCTTCCTGTACAATCCAAACGTAGTTGTAAATCGACAAATGATTCTAGGATTTTGGCTAAGAAAGGAAGTTTAGATGGACGGTAGTTGTTAAGATCGGAGACATCACTTTTGTGTAAGGGCACTACTACGGTGCTTTTACACAAAACTGCAATCATGCCTGATATAAAGGTTTGGTTAGAAATATGTGCTAAATGTGGCTGGATTAAGGGGGCACTTAGATGAAGAAGATATGGGTCAAGATTATCTGCACCAGTGTTTTTGCATGCTTTTAACCTAAGCAGAGCTTTGTGAACATCTGCACTGCTTACCAAAATAAAAGAAAATATGCAGGCAGAAGAAGCTGAGGTGCTGGGGACTCCCTCTTTTGGACAGATATGGTAATAGTCTACAGCTGAATCTGCAGACATATTAAATAAAAAACCAGAGGAGAGAAAATGGTGATTAAAAGCTTCAATTGTGGATGATCTATATATGGCCAGATATTTGTTTGATTTGTGGTGGGAGATGTGACTATGATGAATTCTTAAGAGATGCTGTAGTGTTCCAAAATTTACATGAACTACCACAGGCAGAGAGAGTTGACTGTTTGTTGCCTAAAGGTTAACCAGTCCTCAGGGATCTAGCTTTGGACCAGGCTTTGTCTCTGTTGTGGATGGCTTTGGGGAGTTGTGGGGAGAACCAAGGACTGTATCTGTTTTTAATTCTATGTTTTTTAAAAGGGGCATGTCTGTCAGCAATAACATTAATGGTAAATGGACTGTACTTGTATAGCGCCTTTCTAGTCATTCGACTACTCAAAGCGCTTTTAACACTACAAGTCAATTCACCCATTCACACACATTCATACGCTGAATGGGTACAGGGGCTACCATACAAGATCCCAACCTGCCCATCAGAGGAAATCTAACCATTCACACACATTCATACACTGATGGCACAGCCATCAGGCGCAATTTGGGGTTCAGTATCTTGCCCAAGGATACCAAGGATACTTCGACATGCGGACTGGAGGAGCCGGGAATTCCCGGGAGGAGCCGGGAATCGAACCGCCAATCTTCCGATTAGTAGACGACCCGCTCTACCTCCTGAGCCACAGCCGCCCCTTTAAAAGTCTGTGAAAAGTTTTCCAGTGCCACGGCAGAATTAGTAATAGAGAAAGTATTATCAATGTCAGAGATGGACAAATCATTTAAAAAATCATCAGGATTAAAATGCTTTCTTGTGGTGATAATTTGAGATTGTCACTAATATCAAGGGCAAAAACTCCAGAGGCAAGGTATTTGTGTGGTCTGTTAGTAAGTATGATATCAATTAATGTGGAGTTAAGAGGATTTTTAAAATTTGGTCTGGTGGGTTTGTCTATGAGCTGAAAAAGATTAAGTTCCAGGCACTGTTCTTTTAATTTGTTAGAGCTGTCAGAGAGTCAGTCCAGGTTAAGATCCCCCATTATTATTAACTCAGAGGAGGCATACACTGACCAGAGCTTTGCAATGTCCTCCTAAGCATTAAAATGTGCTGAGGGGGGGCAATACATACCACCAATGGTCACATGCATGTCCCTACCAAAACAGAGGTCCAACACAATATTTTCATATTTCTTGAGCTCTAAACATGAGGAGATTTTGTGGATTAATCCATATTTAGATTAATGTTGAAGTATTTATTCTTGTCATTTATTCTTAAAATTGTGTCAATGATACTTTATTGTGCTCTCTTGAAAGTATGAAAGCTAGTTGACAGGGTCAGATGAGTTTCCTTTTACATGCTACTTAATCTTACTATATCCTTTAGATGTATTTTGTCCTCACATTTTTTATATATTTTTCTATATACTCTTTAAAGCGTTCAAACTACTTAATACGGTCATACATGTTCTTACATGTATTATGTGGTTGTATTTATTCTTGACATTTTTTCTACAACATCTTTTTATCGTCTTTTGAAAAATACATATTATGTGGTCTCACAGGGTCACATAGTTCTTAATCTTTCTCCTTTTATATGCTATGTGTCCCCATTATAGACATATCCTGTTTCAGAGATTTTTCAGAGATCTCTAGTAATTCGAGGCCTCTATTCACATTGATTAGACATTAATGCATTTTTGGACAGTTTTAAGCATAATTTTATTATCATTTTCCTCTCTAGAGGTTATATTAAATGTATGCACATTATGAAAGTTATCTCTTTATTATGTTTTGTGGCAACTGTTTTTGCATTTATGGACATCTCTGTTTATTAATCTGGATTGTATTGCCCTCTATATATTGTCTTTTGCTGTGTGTTTCTGGTCTTGGGCGTTCAGTTTTGTATATTCATTGCCCTTTGGCTTGTGACACCAGTCATTGTTTTCACTGATTACTGAGGTCACACCTCCTTTATTTGAAGAGGCTGCATCGGGGCGGTTCATTCACAGATGGATCCTATCATACAATTATGTATTCTATTCACTGATTGGTATTTCAACCTCACCTATTTATATATATTGTTATTTCTTCTGTTTTTTATTACGCTGATGATGGCTTCTGGCTGAAACACGTCAGTTTCTGTCCACAATAAATAATAAGAAGATAAATCAGTTTCATCCTACAGAACAGGGAATTTTTACTCGGTGAATAGCTTCCTATCTGGTATGTGCTACCTCGGCTCCAAGATGTGGAGGAAGTATTGGAAGCCCTTGTTCTCTGTAACACTGTAAGGCTGGATATCTTTACAAATAAAGAAGGCGATGGCGCTGGTTATTGTCTTAGAACGGGTAGAGCTGTTAGCCAGTGGGGCATGAAAAAAAGTTGCAATACTTTGCTCACCACAACTGTTATTGTTTGCACAATATTTTAGCTTTGGTACAATAAGCAAAGAAAGAGTATTCTTTGGAGATTAGGTCAATGTGAGCCGCAGCATTTGTTGTTGTTTACAATGATATTTGGGCATCGCAACACATGGGCCTGAAGCTGGGCAAGATAAGTATTACTAATTATTGATAGGCGGTGGTAATAGGTTAGGGGAGGCTAAGCCTCCCCAAAATGATCATAGAAATATTATGCTGAAGCTTTTTGTGAATTACTTAGCTTGCTGATTGTTATTTGGATGTAATAGCTAATAGGTTATTTTGGTGAGAGAGCGAGCAAGTGAGACAGAGTTTATTAATATTAAATATGTTATGTGTCCAAATTGCACCAAAAGAGCATCTGTCTCCACAGTAAATCACCTGTGTTTGATGGTTGTTTATTTGTGCTTTCGAACGTAACTGCCGTGAAACAATCAGAAAATAACATATTTTTGTTTCACAGGATTTCTCTCTCTCAGAGAAAACTTTTCAGCCTGTCTGTCGCTCACTTGTGCTCTCAGCGCACTCGCCCTCTCGCTCTCTTTTTCTCTGTCTTTTTTAAAATGAGTCAGGAAACCCACAACAAAGCTGAGCTTTTAATGTTATCAAACAAAGAGAGATGTCCCCTCGTCTCTCTCATGGCAGGGTTGTAAACCTCTGATCGTGGCTTGTTTATTAAGACTTTATTAATATTATTAATATTTACCGTGCCGTGTGTCCAAATTGCACCAAATTCGACACGGCTGACATGGAGTCAATCTGATGAACGGTTCAAGAGATATAACAACCAATGCAAGCAGCACTCCGACCATTTCCTGAATTTGTTTTGCCTGTCTGTATTTTCATGGCAAGCGCAGCACACACGGTGCACAGTTGGGAGGACAGGAACAAACAAGTGGGGAGGTTTATTTAGATGAATAGTGATGCAGTGCAAAGTAGTTGTTGGTATTGCTGTGCTGAGAACAGATGTCTCAGAACCACGTCTGTTTCTGAAGCAATGTCACTCCGCTGGCACTTCAGTTATTTTATCAACAAGAGCAAACTAAATTCTTTCAGCAAATGCACAGAAATAATGCTTAAAATTTATATTTTAAGCAAATGCTTAAAATATAAATAAATTATATTTAATCAAACACTCCCCAGCCAATAGATGCATTTAAATCAGCATAAAAAATATGAAGTTTAATGTGGTTAAAGCAGTAAAGTAGTCTGCATTGATTTATAAATTAATATGATTGATTGTGACAATAGCTGTGGTCCACAGCTGCTTTATACTGTATGAAAACCTTCTGCTTCAAGTCATTAAAATCCCTGCAGCCATCTAAAGGCAGCAGGACACATATGTTAATTGATCTGCAGCCTCTGTACACTTCAGACTGGTCAGTTAGAACTCGGCATTCTGCCTGTTATGTGGGAGACATTGGATTACCCAAGCTCTTTAATCCTGTGTCATGAAACTTCTTTCCAACTTTGTTTGAGGTTTTTCAGCGGCTCATGTTTTATTGTTGAAATGCTTTACAATGCTAATACTATTGCATCATATTGTGTGATATATGAAAATTTACAACATTAGATAGAGTAGCTACTTCTAATTTTTGTGCTGCAGTATTGTACAGGAAGTTTTTAAATAGCGTGATGTTTATTTTGTAGACCTCTGATGTTCCTATCAGAACTGAAGAAGTACATGTATGTTATGGAAACCTTCTTCTTATAAGGAGGGTGGGATTTGTCATAAATTCACTTCTTTACGATAACACACAATATGATACAAGTTGTTTTATTAGATTCAAGAAATATTTTGACATATATTTGAGGTCAGTAGATCAGGATCATGAAGGGCAAAAAAATCATCCATAGCCCATCTCCCAAGTTAGTTTGAAGGTGCTATGAAAACCAAGAATGCATCAAGAACAGTATATCACAAGAAAGTTTCAGAGCAACAGAGACACAGAGCGTCCCTGTAACCATAGTAACTCACTCCTGCCTGCCTGCAGAGAGGAGAGGGAGAGATGCTGTGCTGCTGCAAGAAGAGCTGCTGAGTGAGATTACTCTGAGCAGCATGCTTGGGAATAAATTACAATATAATAGATTTGTGTATATTTCTCTTTTTCCCCCTGATGGTCTGAATAACTCGTTGCTGCACGGTGCTGCTGTTGTGCTGTCAGTGTCCTCTTTTCATAATGTTAGCAGTTATGAATTTGTTTGAATGAATTTCAGATTTTTTTTTGCACTTGTTAGAAGTTGTTGGGGCTGTATGCTGTCTGTGAAGAAGACTGCAGACACTACCCAGAGCTGAAAAAAGTTCTTCCACTTCCTCTGCATAAGCACAAGCCTTTACTGCAGTGACTGGAAACGTGGTACTTAGCTAAAGCTAATTAGCAGCAAGATGCCCTCCTTCTCTACAGATGACTTCCACAAACCTCTACACAAGATTGCAGTGCTGGAAACCAAAATTCAATGGTTAGAAGTGAACATGGAAGTGAATGGACTACATGGGAATGACACCACTTTACCATGGACTCAAAACAGTGGACAAGAGCATGCTAACACATGGCTAATTAGCACCAACAAGACTACCATGAAACAGAAGGGCTGTGTACCAGGTAATAAATCTACAAGTGGTAGTCCTCCCTGGAACTCTCTTGGTGCAAAGTCAAAGAGTAAATAATTACCCTGGGAAATGGGAGGACAGGTAACAGGCAAAGCCCAGTGCCCAGAGATTTGTGATGCGACTGGCTGGCTTGCATTATCATCCAGGCAGAGCGCCTCTTCAACCCTTATGCTTGGTAGGACACAGCTAGCAACAAACCTCCCCAACAACCAAGTGTGCAACTGGAGAACAGATTTGCTCCGTCTGATGATCAAGGTCAAGGCAGATGCCCCCCCACCTAGACCCTGGTTCTGCTTGAGGTTTCTTACCATTAAAGGAGAGTTTTTCCTTGCTGCTGTCGCCAAGTGCTTGCTCATGGGGGTATTGTTGGGTCTCTGATAAATTAAAGAGTACGGTCTTGACCTGCTCTATGTGAAAAGTGCCCTGAGATGACTTTTGTTATGATTTGGCGCTATATAAATAAAATTGAATGGAACTGAATTGAATTGACCTGGATAAAAGGGAAAGCTAACAACTGGGCCTCAAACTCTGATTGTGGGCAACTTTGCTGTAAGAAATGTAAGAAGCATGTGCAGTAAAAACACCAAAATACTCTGTATTCCCAAGGACATGACAGAAAGAATCCTGCATATTGTGGCTGCACACCCAACTGTGAAAACCATCATAGTGCACATAGGGACCAATGATGTTCTGAAACAATAGTTGGAAGTTATGACTTTATTGATCTGTTGAACACAGTCAGCTCTTTGAATGCTGAGGTGTTTATCAGTGACCCTCTACCACCAGTGAGAAGAGGAGTTGAGCGATTCAGCAGATTGTTAGCACTGAACACATGGCTTTCAACTGCATGTACTATCCATTCACTGCACGTTATTAACAATTTCAACTTTTCTGGGACTACAGACATTTTTTTAAGGCAGATGGACTTTGCCTTAACAAGGCAGGAGTAAAATTGTTCACCTCTAACCTATTTTACTTCCTGCGTCACCCATATGTTCCCCCTGCCAAGGACAAGAGACAAGAAGAATCAAAACAGGAGGAAGACACAACAGAAACCTTGAAGGAGAGCCACCTCAGCCCCGTCTGAAGAAAGCCCCTCTTGGAGTTCACTGACCAGATGAAAGAGCTGGTCACTGCTGGAACCAAACTTACCCCCTGCCCTACTCTAATTTTCTCTCCCCTAAACCCCCCTTGGCGTCCACCTCCACCAGTTTTGACACAATTGTCACAGCGACGATGCCCACCACCTCCCCTCCTCTCCACAACATCATCCTCTGTCTCCCCAGCCTGATAAAAGCACACCACGTCTAGCTGTCTGTGTACAAAATGCACAGCTTGGACCCAGCAGATATCACTGCTGGGTCCAAGCTGTGCAAGCTGCACTCATGACTCTTTCCAGGACAAGCCGGGGCCCAGTGTGCTGATAGCTTCCTCAATTCCTGTCTTGATAGGTAATAGAAAAAGAATGGTGAATCTGCTAAGAAACAGGAAGCACCCAACTGATTCTGTAAATGTATCAAATTTAGTATCCATTCCTTGTCAGCCATAGCCTGTCCCAAAAAACTGGGCAGATAATGCTTTTAACACACTAAATCTAGCTTTATTAAACGTCAGGACTTTGGCAAGAAGAACTTTTTTTAAAGCATTTGTTTATTGAGGTTTTGATGAAAATTAATTCAAGGATACAATGTAAAAAGTTAACATACAATGTAGACAAGTTCCCCCTCCCTCCCCCCCAAACATCTCATCCAGGAAAGAAAAACAAACAAACAAACAAAAGAAATACAGCAGCTACAGCTCATGGTAATGGGACATATATAGTGTGTTTCCATTTAGATATATAAAGTACAGTGAGTGTGCAGACAATAGAGCAGTATCAACCTGAGGAGTGTCATACAAATGTAAAGCATAGCATAAGAATAGTAGATATTTTCAATACCAATGTACATATTATAGTATCAGACCTCTATATAGGACAAGCTAGAAGAGGATTCATGAATCCAGAATGTGTTGCAGATCTTCACTTTCAAAAAGGTGTAGAAAAAGGCCCCAAATTTTATAGAATTCATAGACCTTACGTTTGAGACTATATGTTAGCTTTTCCAGTCCAAGACAGGATGATAGTTCTTTAAGCCAAAGGGTGATGTGAGGACTTGACACACTTTTTCAGTAGATAGTAATCAGATGTTTTGTGTGAATTAAGCCGAGATCAACCACTTTAATTTCATGCTTTCTCAAAGATAGATTTTCAGGCTATTTAGAGGTTATTTGGGAGATTAAATTTATTATTGCTTTCCAAAATGTTTGCATCTTCTCACATTCCCAAATGCAATGGAAAAGGGTTCCTTAATGAATTTGGTATTTAACACAGGTGTCTGGGATGTCTGGATTAAGTACTTTCTCATTATCCAGTTGTATTGAATCAGTTTTAATATAGAATTTATTGAGAGGCTTTGGGCCTTAGTGCATATCTGGCTCCATTCACAAGCCAGAACATCCTCATGCAAATCTTCTCTCCATGATGGTCTTTTAGAGTAACATGATTCTTTAGAATAAGATGAGAATGTATTATAGAGTAGCGAGAGATCTGGCCACTGCTATGTTGATGCTGGGTCGTGAACTGTTCCAGTACTGTTTTAGGGGGACAGTTTAATAAATGAATAATGAATGGTTTTGCTTTGAGCTAATAAAGCTGCACAACTGTAAGTATTTAAAGAAATGGGACTGCAGAACATTGTCTTTATCTTTGAGCTCATTAAATGACATCAAAGTATCCCCATCATAAAGATCTATGATCCTACTCATACCCTTTTGTAACCACTGCTAGATCCTAGATCAGTCTTCCCAGGTGTGAAGTCTGTGTTACCCCAAATAGGGGAGAAGCGAGACAGAGGTGATTTTCTTAAAGTTTTTGAAAGAGTCAGAGTATAAGTATGCATGTAAACCTAGCCCCTTTTGTGGCCAATGCTTCAATTTTTACCCAGGGTAAATGTGGTTGCGAGGAAAACCATAAGGGGGCAGCTTTTAATTGGGCTGACCAATAGTACCATAATAGGTTCGGCACTCCTAGGCCCCCTCTATTATATGGGAGATATACTAAAGTGAGGCGAAGCCTTGGGCGTCTATTGTTCCAGATGAAATTGGCGAAAAACATTTCTTCATATTTGGGAAAACCTTTGAAGGAGGTGCGAGTAGTATAGAAAATTGCGAAGGACATTCATCTTAATGACATTTATGCAACCAATCAGGGATAGGAGAAGAGAAATCCATCTACTTAGAGATTCTCTCACTTTTGCTATAACTGGATCATAATTGGCAGGGATTAACATGCTCAGATAAGGGGTGATAAAAATACCAAGATAATTAAAGTCTTAAAGTTTGGAAACATTCATGAATGGATGTTGGATTGTGGGATGGAGACTTTCTTGTTCGTTGAGAAAGGAAAGAGGATAGATGTAGTTTTGTTCACTCTATACCCCCTATTAATCAGATCAGTGAGAACTGAGATAGACTGATCTTACATTCTAAGCTCAGTTAAATATAGTATCCACAATATCTGGGGACATTTCTATTACTTTTGTGATAAATATGCATGTCTTTGGATTTAAAGCAATGTGGAACCTACAGTAAGCAGTTGGTCCTGTGTGTACTGTGATGTGCAAATATTACTTTTAGTAATATTTGAGTTTATTTCACTAAAATCCTGCAGCCACATTTCTGTGACTTCTCTCTGATTTTCATTCAGTTCTGCTAAAGTCTGGAAGCATTGGAAATGACACATCCCAGTTCAGTGGATGTTTCTTATTGTTTTAAACTTTGAAAATGTGCTGACACATGTAAGTCATACTAATGTGTTTTTTGTATAAATTGTGCTTTTTGATGGTAGATGTAATTTTTGAAATGGGACTTGCTGGTGCAGCCTATTGTGTTCCTGCCTGAGGGATTGTAAATGTAATGACAGCTTATAAATGATGTCAATCTCACACTTTGCTATATTGTTGGATACATGATATTTACTTAATTTATGTAAGTGGCATGCTGTCAGTGTGTTTTTGCTATGTAGTGGCATTGTGCAAATAGCTTATAGGCCTAGTCTAAAAAAAAAAAAGTTATGGTTGTGTTGTTACCCTTGCTATTAGAAAGTGATGTAGCTGCATGTTCAATGCTGCAGATGTTCAGTGAGTTAGATCATTGCAGTTGCCTCCAGGTTTGACATTGCTTTTATGCAACAGTTGCACTATAATGTTATTGGGGAAATCACTGCAGTATTAAATGAAGAAATAATGTTTCAGCTCATCTCCACCACCTTATTTCTTGAAGAGAACCATCACATGATATCCAGTTTAACCATATCCAATGTTGCTAAGCAACAGTAAACAAAACCAGTAGTCTGCTATTGATACAATGAATAGTAGGCAAATACTAATACCGATGAGGTCTTAAAACAAGAGTAACAAGAGAGGGGTTGATCTACAGATCACTTTGGTTCTAGCTCACCTTATATCCCACAGGCACACCTAAATTAATATTTCTGGCCACGCTACTGCTCTGAACCTCTATCCACCAGGGCCTGCAATGAATTTGCCTCCTTCTTCACTAACAAGCAGTCAGTGCCTCCTTATCAGGTATAGTGTATGTGTTGTCCCTGTGTCCACTTAAAATCAATTCAAGTAGCATGACACAATTTTATCCGATCAACCATAAAAACCTGGAGGACATTATGCAACATCTGAAATCCTCCTCCTGCTGTCTTGATATTTAAGCTTTTAAAAAATATTTCAAATTGCATGACCTTAGATCTTCTACAATTTGTAAACACAGCTCTTCTCTCAGGTGTCTTCCCAGAGGCCCTGACAACTGCAGTCATCAAGCCACTCTTAAAAAAGAACTAGTGACATCACTAATGAACATTTATAGGCCCATATCAAACCTCCTGTTTTTAAGTAAAAGCATTGAAAAAGCTGTTTCAACAGCTGAACAACTTCTTGGCACTAAACAATTGTTTTGATGTCTCCAAGTCAGGATTTCAACCACACCACAGCACTGAGACTGCTCATGTTAAGTTCTTCAGTGACATCTACTTAAACACAGACAGTGGCAGAATTTCAGTGTAGGAAAACCAGTTAATCTTTGTGTTTAATGCAATCTCCAAAAGAGCCCAAAAAGGTCTGGGCTCAATCAACAATAACCTCTAACCTCAAAGACATGGATGTATATTCAGCTTCGTCTGGAAATACCTTCAGGTAAACTGAGGACCCTTTCTTCACATTAAAGTGTCTTGACTCCTCATAGAACCATCTCCTCACCTCCAAACTCTTCCCAAACTGTGTGGGACAATCACAAGTGAAATTTACAACACAAAGAACTTCCACACTCCTATCAACTCAAGTTTCAGAGGATACTAATCAAAGACCCCTTTCTTTGGACAAATTCAGAGAGACTGTTTGTCATAGTGAAACCTCAATTTGTTTGATGAGTTGGGACAACTCTATGTTTTATGTTCTCTCCACACTTTCTAATGTCATACATACACACACACTGACATTCCAAAGCACATCCTCCCCTGTTGCTTTCACCCTGGTGTGATTTCAGATAAGGATAGTCCAGACCTGTGTTGGAAATCCAGTTAAGTCTCAACTTGAATTTCTGTGTTCCTTAACGCCCAAAGTTAAATTCAATGCTTCATAAGTTTATAACCATCTTGTAATCCATGCATTATTAGCCACAAAGTAATGCCCATCAAACCAGTCCAACACTGAACTTTCTACGACAATTTGTAGGTGAGATACAGATATCTAGGTTTAATTATTAAATAGGAATGGAACCACAGCGCCACCCAGTGAACAACTTTCTTCCACTGAAAGTATGGTGTATGATGTTTTCTTATTGTGATGTCTTTTAAATTGATACTAAACTCTATATAACTCAGTAGGAATTTGATATGGATGCAGGATCACTTTGATAAGTAACTCATTAATATTGGTAGTTATCAAGTACATAGTTAATATGAGAAGTAAGTTTCTTAAGTAAATATACTATGTTTAATTAAGCTGCACTGTTGATTGTTAACTTTTGTGATAAATGTGTGCCTCTGAACATTTGAGAATCATGCCATACACATGCAATTCATGCTTAAATGTAGATGATAATGGTGAAATGTTCTAGTTGAAATTTTATCAACTCAGAGAAGATCACGTGTTTATCTTAGACAAAGGATTTTCCGTCTTGCGCAGGAAAACATCTATCTCCACCCACACATGCCCACTTTAGCGCAAGCCGGAATAAAAACGGCGTACTGGCTACTCCGTACTCTGTTTTCTGTTTTCTGCTCCATTTTAATCTCTCCATACTTTTCTTTTTGTATCACGTGATCGCCTAAGTTAACTTTCTTTTCTCAGTTCTTTTAAATCAAGGCTGAAGACTTTTCTGTTTGCCGCTGCCTTGCATTAAATCAAATAATTATTCATTTCTTACACTGCACTGTAACTTTTACTCTTGTATTTCATCTGTTTTATTCTGTTTTAGCTTGTTTTTATTTTCTATTCTCTTAACTCTTTAGTGGCTGTTTTTAATTGTATTTAAGTGTCCTTTTATGGTGTTTCTTTTGCACTTTATCTCAATGCGTTTAATGTTTTATGTAAAGCACCTTGAATTGCTTTGTTGCTGAAATGTGCTATATAAACTTGCCTTGCCTTGCCTTGCCTAAAAGAGAGTGCTCTTTGTAGTTCAGATGGAGGTAAAAAAACATTTATTGAGTTTAAAGGTTCCTTTGTTGACATTTGAAATAGTTTACAGATTACAAATTACAGGTAATTTTAGTGTTAGTGCCTTATAATGCAGCAATTTATGTGGCTTTTGTACTCTCTCATTGTTATGGAATGCATGATTACCAATTTAAATGAAGAAAAAAAATTGCCCCCCCTTCCGAAACAAAACTATGATATATCTTATTAGTATAATTTATAAATGTGCCTGCTCTAGTAGATAAGTTATAGTTGTAACGCTCTCTCCCCATCATTATCATATATTGTTATTTAACTTTTAGCACCTGCTATTATGAAGGTCTACCTGAGCTCTCCCTCCATCTCCATTGGAGCAGGTAGGTTTGGGCAGTGTTTCAATAGTTAGTTATACCCGAAAAAATGTTTGGGTAGGAGCGCTTCCTGGACTCAAAAATGAGTTTGTTTGAGGTGCTCTTTGGATAGGAATACATGTAGACACAAAAAATCAAGAAAACTCCAAGGCACAAAAACAATTAAAATGCCTTTATTGTCATGGCATGGTCATATTATACTTCTAAAATAAAACGCGTTCTTCCAAACTTCCAAGCAAAGTATAAAATAAGTTGTACATTTCAATTTCTTTGCCTTCTTAAACCATGTTTATGGTTTATAGTGATGTATTGCACTCAGACCCTTACAACTGACTTGCAGCTATATTTGGTATTATAATTGTAATAGTGTCTGAAAGTAATGAGATTATGTTCTGTTGGACTAATTTAATCTCATGTTAGTCATTGCATTTGTAAGCAGGTAATTAATAACGTCTAAAAGATTTTGCTTCATAGCAGAGCATTTAAACTGATACCAGCTCTGAGTCTGTGGCGCCACACTGACGCCTGGTTGAAGATAAGATTGATTTAAATAGCCTCCAAATATCATTGAAAACATTACTACAGCGACTCTGCATGACTGTGTAAAATGAAGTAAAAAAATATTAGGGTATTTTTGGCTGAGAGTGGGGCTGAAGATGAATCGAAATGGAAATGATTGGAAAGGATTGATGAATCATTCATGAGCGTGAGATGGGCCCAAAGCAGAAGACAAAGTTAGACTGCACCCCCACCCTCACCCCATTTCTGCAAGCAAGGCAAGGCGAGGCTGCGATGCTAAGTGTGTGATTTCTCTATAATTGGCTGCCTCTGTTGTCGTCTGGTTAACAGCCCCAGTGGGAGGCCAGCTCTGATCGTCTGCAGTGTCCCACACTCACTCTCACCTCACCTCCCCCATTCTCTCTTTCTTCCCTCAAGCCTCTTTTCTTTCTTTTCCCACTTAACGCTTCCTTCCTTCCTTCTTTCCTCCCTTTGCTCTATACACTTCCCTTAGCTTGGCAGAACAAGAATCCTCCGCCTCCCATCCGCTGTCTGGGCTTAATTTAACAACACCGTGTAGAGATGGGTCTGAATTTAAATCCCAATCTGCAATTCTAAATGTTATAATTCCTGGTCATTATCTGGTCACCATATCAGTCTGCAACAGGTATTCAATATGAACCAACCATTTTGGATCAAGAACATTCCTTCTTTCTGTATTGAGTGAGTTCCTCTAACCTGCTGGTAAAAACCTTGAAAAGCAATTTTTAGACACCCACCAAAGCAAGATGAGCCAAAGCAGCTATCAGTACTTCACCTTTTCATTGTCTTAATCTCAAATAGACCTTTTATTATTATGCAAATGGATATTTACTTGTTAAAGGCCTTTAGTAATTTACAGGTGGCACTTATGTATCTGTGCCTTCTATAAATGCAGTAAGATAAAATACCTTTTGGCAGACAAACTTCGTCTCAGTGTCAAAATCTAATATTTGTTTCTGCTAAATTGCTTTGGCAGAAGGTAAAGTTAAGGTTGCTTTTTTATTGGGCACAATGGTACAATAGTGCTGCCTCTGTGGACTTTTGTCTTCTTATATGTACAGATCATGCCACACTAAAATGTGATGAATATACAGTATATAAATGACAAATAGAAGCAGTGCAGCAAATTAAATTAGATTTTGTTAGCTCCACCTCTTCCTGCTACCTTACGCAAGCCTGGTAAAAGCTACGACTAGTAGCAGGAGCTAGAAGTCTTCCCCCACAAAAAATAATTGATGCCCATCCACGGCACTGCTTCCCTGAGACATGCCAGATTTGTTGACAAGTCTGCCACCCCTGCTTAGTTAATTAGCATATTGAGATCCTATCACAATGTGGGTGGAATCAAGATATCGAGAATACATGCAAAGGCTTGTGGATGAATGTTATTATCCAGATAATGTATCAAGATACCGATCACACATTAATACTAAGTGTAAATGGAGCCAATGTCAGTGTTGTGTTTTCAGCTTGTTGTGCTGCTCCCAAGAGGCCAACACAGTAAAATAAATATTAAAAAATGTTTAAATTAATGCAGCATTCTCCACACAAACACAAGAACAAATTGATAACTTCTACTACTGACCATCTGCCCATATGCAGCCTTTGGCCAACACTGGGAGCTAGCATAGTATGCATGACCTAGCATGCATACCAACAATCTGCTTTTCATAGAATTAAAGCTACTACTGTAGATGAAACTTTTAGATCATATTTACTTTTGGCACCTTCTTCTAACGATAGTTTTTCCTCCTCAGTCCAGTTTATTTGCTTTATCTCTGCCTGCCGCCAGATGTCTTTACTAAGCGCACCATAAAAGCACAATAACAGTGGCGATTTGGATTGCAATCAAAATTTGATTCACCTGTGCAGGAACAGCGTTACCACAGCAACTGTACTGTACTGTATTCCTGCTGGATTGTGAGAAATCACTCATTTTTTTTCCTTTCTGTCAGCAGTCCAAGGTGCTTCTCGTAACTCTACCTGAAATGCTCAGGAACGGAAAGCTTTCTGCCACAGCGCACAGATAGTTAGTTGCAGTCATCATGAATCCCAGGTCTAAATCAGTTCCTGATTAGCTGGCAATATAGTGAAAACCAGTGGGTGCTGAGGACCTACACTGGGGACCACTGATCATCATCTTCATCATAATCAGCAAGAGTATTACCATACTTTTCCTTGCAGACACAGCTCTCCATGCCTGGCTGATAACTGGATGGGAAAAACAGGAGTCTGCTAGCAGCAGTGGAAACTTTTAATGAGCCTGAACTATATTGGGATCCTAATTCACACTCTCACAGCCAGGTAGGAACACACACACACACACACATGAAAATGCACAAATACACCATAACAAAGGCAGTGCTATTTTTGCACACTTTTTCACTTATACTGAGCAGGGAAAAGGTAACACACCCATTTTCACACACATGCTAGCATGTGCACACACTTCTAAACACACACATATGCAGTTACATTCCCACTAGGCATGGCTTGATGAACAATAGCAGCTCTTGTCAGGGCTATAGGAATTATTCAGGAATTTCATTATCCAATCATGCCTGTGCCACAGTAATTACCACACACTAAACTATGAGTGTGTGCGCTAAACAATGGATCCATTAACAGCACGCCAACTGCTGCTGGAATGTCTGCTGCAGCACAGACAAGAAACAGATATGATTCTCATTATTAGACACACATTTGAACATATAGTACATGTTGAAACAAACACTTTCATATGCTGGAACTATTTTGGAAATGTACAGTAAGAACAGTAGTTATAGAAAGTATTTTACCCCTTGCACTTTTTCCTGTTTTATTTTTGGAATCACATGTAATCAAAATTCCCTCTTGTATATTATAAATAACTTTACAACAAGTCTCTACAGCTCTAAACTACACTATATACTCTAACTATATATTCATAAAATACAAAATAATTGATTGCATAAGTATTTTTCCTTTTTAATATGACAGCTAAACCATCAACAGGGCAGCTAGTTGTGTAATTAATTGAATGAAGATCAGCTGTGTACAATCAGTATGTGGTGAGTAATTTTAGGTGAAATAAACCTGTTCTGGAAGGTCCAACTGCTACTTAATTGATTTCCTATTCGGAAAATGAATTTCATTTTTAAAAGTTTATTCAAAAGTGCCAATCCAGGTTAAAAAAAGCTGTGAATATTCTTCAGGTACAGCCTTTCTGCTGTTTGTGACCATCCCAGTGCAATCACAGTTGCAATCATCTCAGCTCAACAACATAATAAACTGACAGAAAGGTTGAGTGGACTGGTCATTTTACGCAGTGAAAATGAATGAGCAAAGAAGTTGGACCCAGGGCAGACTGTGGAGGATTTCACAGAATATCTTTCAGATAAGTACAACAACAAACTTAGTGATGGTTGCAACTCAAGAAAACAAAACAACCAGCAGCATAGTAGTCTGTATTCTCTGTGTGTACTGTGCTGCATGTAAAAATGTGCTTTATTCTGCTGTTGAAAGAAGTTGTAAGAGGTGTTGCTGTTTTATTCTGTATTCTGTGCATTTGAGCATGCTGCACCTACCACAATGTCCGTAGCCCTACCTTTTGCATGTTGTGTTTGTTTGTTTTTGTGTCACGAGTTTTCTCTTTTCTGGTTATTTTAATTGGGGAACATGGCTTATATTTACAACTGGTAGTCCATTGGATATATAGGCTGCCCCAGGAATTAATATTTGGTTTGGAAACAACAGCCCAGTGGTGTGGTTCCAATGTGTTATTTTGCCAGTGGAGGGAGGCCACCAAAAAATATATGGTAGCACATCTAAGATGGACACAGCCGTTGACCAGGTAATCAGCCTGTGATAGCAAAAGACTGTAGTAAAAAAAGTAAATGTGAGAGACTGAAACAAAGCAGAAGGCTGGACTGGACTGGAAGGCTTGTTAAAGTAGTGGACTGACCCTTTACTTATCTTACTTATCTAGGCTTATCAACTTTTTTGGATAATAAAACATAAACTCTCTTGGTCAGTATCTATTGTCTTAATGAAAGTACTTTAATTCTGGGCCCAGGAAACAGTTGTACACACACAGAATGCTGTACACACAATGCTTCATATACAAAAGCTTAGAGATGAACTAGATAAGACAATGTTTTATTGTATATCCCAACACAGAGAACAAAGTCATAAACTGACACAAACAGCTCCCTTAGTTATCTATCAGCCATTACAACACACACGTATAATAAGAAATGAGCCACTGCAACACCACATCTTATCCTTAGGGCTGGTCCATCTGCCCCCACTCAGTGTGATAGAGGTTACATGTCTGTTAAAGCCATACAGGACATATTGACCTTACAGTGATTCAGCATTTCAGTACACATTCTCTGTCAATTTCTACCACACCCAGCCAGACAACCAACTCAACACAGACTCAAGGTGGCTGCAAAAGTTCCTTCTTTTCAATATTGATCAATGTCATGGCAATCAGTGTCAAATAATCTATATATACAATAATCTTGCATCCACTGTGATTAAAAATGATAAAAAACTAAAACATGTAAAGTTCAGGTAGCTGTCATGATTTCATCTGTAGCACTTGAAGGACTTTATTCTTCTTTCTTGACCTTGCAATTAATAGACAAAGCAAACACAACTTAAAATCTAACGTAAATATTTTATATTTTCTACTGACTTTGCTTTATTTGCTATGCTTTATTTCTACATGTTTACAGATACGTCTCCTTGACAACTGAGCAAGCTCCATTTGGTGATGAAGACTGTGTGATAGTTAAAAGTTCCAAAGAGAAGTTGTAAGCCAACCTTGAGTTGGGATTGTTTTGTTAAATTTGCATTCCTCCACTGGGAGTCTGGAATATCTGTACTATATTTCATGGCAACCATCCAATAGAGCCAAGGCCAACAATTCTGGAATGAACATTCATTGTATTAGTTTTTTCAAAAGCATAATAGCTGTACAGTATGTCCATGAATGCTTAAATTAAACAACTTTTTTAGAATAATCAAACTTCACACAAGTCCCTTAAAGAAAAAAACTATGTGCTCTCTGGTTAACACTCACTTTGCCTGCACTTTAATTGATGGCATTTCGAGGGCCAAACAATGTATTTGCCTTAGCCTGGTTTCACTCACTGTTAATTGGGAAGTCCCTAATGGTGGCTTCTTGAGCACATACTCAAAATCAAGGGTTAGTGTGCAGAATGAGGACTGAAGGCAGTTTGGGGAGCAAGAAGAAGAGAGGATGCAGGAAGATTCTCTGTTTACTGAGCACTTGGGAAACACCAGAAATATATAAGCTCAAGTCATTTATGTCAAAGTTCTTTGTTTTCTGTAACTGTTATTTTATAGTCAACAGTACAATCCAGTGAATTGAAAAAAAATTACTCACTGGTTCTCTGTTTCAACTTTGATTGAGTTTGATAACAGGATAAACAAGTATAGAATGCATTATTTATTTTGTTTTGTTTTTTGTTTTTCATGTGAATTAAAAAAATTACGGAAATCCATGTGCCTTACCCATTTTCGTTAAATCAGCAAGTGGAATAGAAATTAAACCAAAACTAGAAAACAGCTTGTTTTTTTATATTATCTGCCCCTACTGCATCTCTACAAAAAACATAGATAGATAGATAGATAGACAGATAGATAGATAGATAGATAGATAGATAAAGAGATAGATAGATAGATAGGTGGATGGATGGATGGATAGCATAGCCACAGGATTTCAGTTGGGGATGTGGGGGTGCTGACTATTAACACCCCCCCCCCCCCCCCACCAAAAAAAAGAGGTTTTTGAGTGTATTAAATATCTGCAGCAATCCCCCCACCCAGAGACACTGTGCACATTTACGCATGAGGCACAGCAGTGTAACTTCATTGATTATTTAAATCTCCAGACAGGCCGACAGGTAATTAATGTTCTGTGTTCTTCTACACATCCAAAAGGTCAGCTGTTACACACACACAGTCCAGGTTCATACAGTGAAATTGTTTGGAGTAAAGCAGTCGTCCTCCTGATAAATCCTAAGCTCTACCAGAGCTGTCTAAACAATTTTATTTCAGAAATTAAAAGTTTAATTCTGTTTCCCCTGGAGAGTTTCCTCTGCCCTTTCAAGTTTATATACAGTTTTTGGTTTTGCTGCTTAAATGTCCCACGGTATTTGCTGCAGTGACATTACTGCGTGCATGGACACGTTTACAATTACTGAAAGCAGCCTCTCTAATCTTTAAAGTAAATCATTAAAAAAAAACACTCATACAACATCATCAATACAACACACAATAAAGAAATCACCTGGAAAGCTCGAGCTGCTTGACATAATTTAAAAAGTAATCTTCAGGGACCAGTAGAGGTGGAGTGTAATGTCCACAATAAGCAGCTGCGTCACGTTCTGGGTCTGTCGGACATGTCTGGTTCTTTTCCCCACTCCACTATCTCACACACAACACACAGACATGCAGACATATAAATAAATAAATTAGTGCAACAACACAAATGGGCCTATAGGTTGCAGACCTACAGGGCCACAGCTGACTGAGACAAAAAGAACTATTTCTCATATTTCCCCAAAGACCTTTTTTCTTTCTTTTAATAATAAAAACTGTTAACAACACATTTAAAAAATCATGTTGACATTATGTTAAAGTCCACATGACATAGACTTTAAAATTTCCAGCATGTTAATGTTACAGTGGTGATTTATTTTCCTTTAGCTATATAGCTGCTATAATTGTCAACACTGATTCATTCCTCTGCTACAGCTATAGAGGAAACTCTTCATTTGAAATCTATGAAAGCTGCTTCACTGTGGCTGTGTTGGCAGGAAATACATATTTTGGAGGTGCTGTAGCTTTGTTTTGTCATTACATTGTTGTCATATGTTATGGTATTTAGTTGCAGTTGCCTTGGCATTGTGTTTGTGTTGTGATGTAGCTTTCTTGGTGTTGTGTGGCTTTGTTGTGGGGCCAAGGAAGGAAGTAAGATGGGTGGGTTGCTAAATAATTTCTGTCATAATTCTTGGGATCTGGGAATGTAGCAATATCACAGCAACAGAGTCCAATTTCAGCAAGAATGATGACCAAAACTATGGAAATAAGCTAAAGAAACACTCCTCTGCAAAGGAGCAAACCACAGTCAGCTTACATTCAAAAAAGTCACAATGGACTCCAATGGCAACCCAGAGTCATGGCAAAAAAATGCATGAAATCATGTAGAGAAACTTTTCAAACCACACTTGTAGCATAATGCATATTCTCAAATAGTATGCAGGTCCTTTATATTACCTCAATGGCAGAGAGAACCAGACCTTTAATTGGAACAGGCTTATATTAGGGTCAGACTTGAGCACCCAGTAATGTAATAATTTCCTGAAAATGTAATAATGCCTATAAAGGTAATAGAATTTGCACTTAACTTGATCAGGAATGTAATAATAAAACCCAATAATGTAATAACTTGACCAATAATGTGAAAAAATGTCCTGACTGATATTGTAATAACATTTTTACCGGTAATGTAATACCTTTCAGCTGGGTCTTTTTTTTTCAAAACTGATGATGATGTAATTTTGACAGATAACTAAACTTATTATTTCTGTTAGAAATATAGGAGAGCCACACAGTGGTGAATATAACATAACTTTGTTGTTGTATTGATAGAATTAGTGCTGTGGGAATGGACCTTCAGCCGTATTTACCATGTGAGCTATTGTGGTAGGCTACAGGTAATCCCATCTTCCTCTTTTTATGTATTGTTCCTGCTGGCCACACTATTTGATACTCTGCCATTATTTTGTATATGAAAATTTACTGTAAATAGACAGTTTATAGAGTGATTAGCAGTTTGTGTTAGTCATTCTCAATAAACATAAATAAATGTAGGTGTGTCAAAAGGTCTCTTGAGTGTTTGATAATCAAAACATAGAAATAAAAACAAAACATTTTTTCTTAACTACTCCTTTAACCATGGCTTTTCAGTCTCATGATGATGGCTCACTTTTTACTGGGGTACATCACCATGGCAACCTATCCTGTCTGCTCCAGAGCAGGTTAAATTCAGGTGACTGGATCAAAATGTTGGAAAAATCCTCCCCTCCTTGTGAACTCTGGATATACATTCATCATCTCAACATAATATGCTTTTAACAAGATGGGATTTTTCTTTTCTGAATTAGTTAAATATCATGGTAATCATAAGTATTGTTAATTATTCAGAAATATCTTCACAGGATTGGTGATAGTCTGCTTCCGTCTTTTGCTCCCACATTCCATCACTGCAGCTCTAGGGAACACGAGGCAACTTTATGAATACAAAAACTTTTTATAGACTCAGTGCGATAACACAGTATTGTAGCTGTGAAAAGTGTCCCCACTGTGCCCTAAAGATGGGGCAGAGATAAGCCCTTATATTTTCACATTTAATCTGCACTTCTCCTGCAGTAATCCTCTCTGCCTTGGCAGCAGAAACAGTCTTATTTTCACTGTTTCACTGTTTCACAATTTTCTGTTTCTCACATTTACCTGTTCTAAAAATTAGTTCTTTGTGAGAAGAACACATTTCTTCCTTATACCCACTTATACACTAATTTATGTGTTATTTCTTCTTCTTTTTTAGATTCCACTTGTGTGCTTGTACTCTGTGCTCATTTTAATGTTGCAGAATACTGCAATAACATGTCTATGTAGATTCATTTCTTTCTCCCAAGTTATACAATATGAAGTTGAAAATAAACTATGATCGTGATGCTTTTATAAAAACTCTTACAGTATTAACTACATGTTCATGTTGTTTTGTATGATGGCAACCCAAAGGCAAGCCTCCAGGTCCAGTGGGCATAACGCAAAACCCTTTGGCAAAACCCAAACCCTTTCATAAGTGAATTCATACTGCAAGCTAGGAATATGTAGTATTTTACAGGATTCCGTGGCAAAAAAGATATAATAATAAGATATAATATAATAAATAGATTCAGAAAAAATATGGAGTTGATAGTACACCATTAGAAACATAAATAAAATAATGTATATTAAATTAATAAACCTGCATTCATTGATCCACTTAGAGGCAGAACAAGCTAAATACAACATTGACATATTATTGCATGAAGCTGGTCTCTGACCATCTGGTGTATGTCAGTCCAATATTCACTCTCCTTTTAGCTCTGGTAATTGAAAATTGTTTTGCAAAACAATGACATAAGCTGCCCAGTTTAAATGTCAATATAGCTGAATACACAGCAGAGATGCTGTTATTAACCTGGATTTTGATGCTTTTGTCAGACGACATGTCTGTCTTACTGTTTAACACATGTTAGCTGTGATGAAGTTTTGTTGTTTGCCAACTGAAAAGAGGACAACGAGGAAGTTTTTAGAGGTTTTAGCCATTTTTCTAAAGTTCAGGTATTTCACTGTGGGCAGAGGTCTCTACAAGAATGACCTAGGAACACTACTGCAGATGTAAATCGTTTTCACATAAACCGTTTTAAAATTTAGATGACGTAGTGGCATAGAGACATCATCAAAGCCTCTTGGATATGATTTCTTCATTTGTAGTGTGTTTGGTGTGTGAAGCCCTTTAAGTCTACAGCCTACACTGAACTCACTTCACAAGACTACAGCATTACTGTATGTTGGAATTACTGGCTTTGCATTGATGTTTGGTTGACCTTGTGTATTGTTGCATTGTGTGCTATTGTGTGCACTCAGAAATCTGCAATAATAAATTTGCTTTTTATCTCGCTATTGTGCATTGAGTGTCTGAATTCAATCACATTAAAAGAGATATTTTAAGAAAATGGGAGTCCACATAGTCTGTGATATAAAGTATGTGTCCCCCCCAGTCCACATACTTTCATGTGATGGTCTGGGTCTGTTTTTCATAGTTTGGACTACGCCCCTTAGTTCCAAAGAAGGGGAATCTTAATGCAACAGCATACAATGATATTTTAGACATTTCAAAAGTTTGTGTTTTGCCTTTTCCTGTTTCAATATGGCAATACTCCGTGCACAAATCCAGCTCCATAAAGAAACAGATGCCCTCTGGTTAACTTTCAAAGTAAAGGTACTTAGTATACTCTGATACATAATATGTACACCACACTGATGGTACAGTGACACAGAAAATACTTTACAGTAGCATTAACCTAAGTGCTTAATGAACTTTAGCTCAACTCTGTCCTTAAAGCCTAAAAGTAAGAATTTCTCTGCTTGAATATGGTAATTAATCTCACAAAGGGATTCACAGTATGAGCTGTTTTATTGGTGATAAGTGAACCCTGCAAGGCTGTTTAACACAACCAACACATAACTTTCACCCACACAAAAGTTTCTGTGAATCAGATAAAGATTTCTCTGACTCTCCACTCACAGTTGATTTCCTTGTGTAAAAGGAAAAGGAGGTTTTTGTTTCAGTTTGGGTGTTTTTTGTTCTTTTTGCCTGAATGAATGAACATGCTGGTTGCAGGTTGTTACCTGTTAGCCACATCACTTGGCTTCTTATTCTTTAATGTTTCCTGTTCCTTGCTGTTTGGGTCTGTGATTTCTGCCAACATATCATGAGGCAAAAACTGTATTGTAAGGGTGCCTGTAAGGGAGCGTTCATACTCACACTATCTACAGTGACAGTGGTGAGTATAATGTCATGCTAATCTACAGGTATATTCACCAAAACAACAGGAAGACCCAGGTTATAAACAGTTTTCCTTTAAACTGATAAACATTACATGACCCTTCCAGCCACCTCCAGCTTCACGCAGTGGTTGTACAGGGTCAGTGCTGTAAATTAGAATCGGTTTATGTCCTAAAACTCAGTTTATGTCTGTCTTAATGACACAGTAGAGAAGCACAGAGCCGACCAACATGTTTTTGAGTTTGCCATTAAAAACAAATCCTTTCATCTTCTGATGTCAATCAAACTAACAAAGAGACCCCACTGTGATGGTAGGCGATGCCTCATATTGTTTACCTCTTTCTCTTTTGCTCTTACAGTTTAGAGACATTTTCTACATCATCTCTCTCCCTCACAAACACACACAAACACACAACCAGGCTTTGTTTTGAGACCTTTACTATTCATTTTGTAGAAAATATTGCAGAAAAAACATTTTTATATGTAGGAATCCATTCTACACTGATAATTAACGCCTGAGGACAGTTGCTTAGTACAGTGTGTCTAAGAATATGTCCCCCAGAAATAAATGATGTGGTTCAAAATATATTTCTAAAGTAGCGACATATGTCAGACAGACAGATCTGATAAGAAATAACACATTTCTGTCACAACTGTAGATATCACCAGCTTAGTGGTCTGCAATTTAAGAAGTCTGCTTTTCTCCTCCTCTCAACTGATGCAAGTCTTATATGGGCATTCATGTTACCATTCATGTCAAATAAAAAACAAAGATAATTGAGAGTTTAGGTCCTCTCTGAGGATGCCTGAGGAACTGTGCTCCACTGATTTAGCATTTCACTCCTATTACAACCAGATCCTACAGTCCACTCTCTCCAGCCTAGGCATCATGGAGAGTGTGCTCAGCTAGTTCGAGTCCTACCTCTCTGGTTCTACAGGGTGTCTTGGATCGGAGAGGTGTCAAAGTCATGTCAGGTAACCACTGGTGTTCCTCAAGGATCTGTGCTTGGCCCTCTTCTCTTCGCACTGTATACCACCTCGCTAGGTTCCATCATCAAGTAGCATGGCTTCTCATTCCAGTGCTACGCTGATGGCACCCAGCTTTTCCTGTCCTTCCCCCAGAGGATACCACAGTCCCAACACACATCTCAGTCTGTCTACCTGACATCGCTGCTTGGATGACAGATCGGCCTGGTCAGCTACTTGAGAATTTGTACCAAGGCTCTCTCTGTGTCACTGTACTCTAAGACTTGCTTGTCTTGCCTCGCTTGTAAGTGGCTTTGGATAAAAGCATCTGCCAAATGACAAAACGGGAAAATGTAAATATCTTTCAACCCCAGTTGACACTGACTCAAGTGACATCACTTAAAGCAATTTATCAGATTTCACACAGCTCCCTCTGGAGCCACAAAAGGCTTTATATTACTTTGTTCTCATATGCAGTGGTACTCCCCAACAGCTGTAAACACACTGATGTGTGAAATTTGCGGAGTTTACCTTTACTTTTGGTATCTTAATGTTTTGTTTACTTACTGTTACCTTCAGGGTGAAAACACAAGAGACTTTTGTTTGACCAAAACAACAAATGTAGATTCAAATATTGACAAAAACATTGACAAGTCTGAGACAATCATTTCACATCTGGTCCTCAAGAGGTTTCTGCACTAGGACTGACAGCAATGTCACCAATACATCTTTCAGGGAATAAGTTTTGCTGAAAACATTCAACCTGACATTTCATACAATTGTGATTAATAAATACTTATTACGCACAATATAATGTAGTGTGCTGGTGCCCCAACCAAGATTTGGTGCTGTTGTAAAACGTGGGTTGCAGTTAAGCACAACTTGGGTAATTTCTATTAGTGATAACAATTGGTAATAATTTTACTTCCAAATAAAGTGGTTTAGATAATCTGCCTAACAGTGACAATCTATGGGCGACATAGGCAATTTTCTATATGTGAGGGGCACACGGAGATGGGGGGAAAATTGCATGGAACACATCAGCGCCCAGTAAATTGTTTAATTATAGATAAGATCACAAATCCTGCTCATATGTACATACCTTAAAGAGTGAAAATGCCAGGTGAGGTAAAGCCATTACTTGAGTTGACAAAACTATGTCAACCTTCCCAAGTAAAACGCCCATAAAAGTAACTATCAAAACACTTGTTCAACAAGGATAAACTGGCAGAAAGGGTTTTCAATGTTTTCTAAACTGTTATGCCCACAGTCTCCCATCCACTGCCGATTGATAGCCATAGAAGCTAATTGCAAATTGTTATGAAGAAACTAAAATGAAAGCTGACCGTATGCAGTGTAACTGTTTAGCCTAATCAGCCACATATCTAAAAATTGAGTAAATTTTGTGACTTTCTGGCTGAGACTTACAGGCCTCACTCCCAAACCAGCCACTCCTCCCTCTTCCAGTTCTACCTGCCAGACAGTGAATCCTTTTAGCAAGAGGGAGGGTGATGGAGGAGGATTTTATTTAAATTTTACATTTGTTTCCAGGGATATATTGATTTTATATAGTGACTTTGCTGTTGAATGTTGCCTACTGATGCTCTAGAAACAATGTTTTGTTATATTTAATATATAGAATAAATAAATTGTAAACTGAACTGATAAAGTACTGAACTCATAAGGAGTATCGTTAAAATCAGTACCCATCCCTAATCACAACAGTAATATAATCTGCCAGCTGCCTGCAGTGAGTTGGTTTAGTCTCGTATGTGACCTCTCACTGCTGACTGAATTGTTCTTTAGTTTACTGACTGCTTATATTTGTTATTTTTGCACTTTGTTGTAGCATTGTCACTGTGTTCCCAGATCTCAGCAGTTACTTTGGTGACTACATTCTTATCATAACCAATAAAAATGATGGCCAAACAACAAAAATAACATCCAAGTTGTAATAAACCAAAATTATCCTTTAATAGTCTCACAACATCGCATTTTAGTCACATTACATTTCTTCTTGTCACTCCAGTGAAAGGTACAGTATATTTCTTGCATTTTGTATTCAGACTAAGCGTGTTATACACACACACTCACACACAGAGCAGGTGCATACATCTCAGTGACAGGTCTCACAGGACAGATGACAGCGGTATCATCTCTGTGCTTTGGGCAATGCAGGCACATACGTTAATTAATGCTGCAAAACCATTCTGGACCAGGTGCACTGCATGTGTGTGTGTGTGTGTGTGTGTGTGTGTGTGTGTGCCTGTGCATGTGTGTGTGTGTATGTGTGTGTGCGTGTTCATGCTGTTTGAATGGAGATGGATTGGTGTTGGGGTAGTGGGGCTGTTGGAGGTAATGGTGGAGCATTCTGAATGAGTAAACAGGTTATAATGCTGATGTGATGTTGTGGCCTTTGGCACCGAGCTTAAATGGGCTTATTCTTTATGGCTAGTCTTGCACCATCAATACACACATACACACACACACACACACACCCACACATACACGTACACACACACAGTCACAGAGACACACTGAAGCTGTACCACAGTAAACAGGCTGGAGAAAAGCATTAAAAGTGATCAGAGCCTGACACTGCTAGTTGACACAAACAAACTTGTAGAGGGGACTGGGTGCTTTCCATTTGGCTAATGTGGCTCCTTGCTTCTCTCACTCACATCTCTTCTGCGTGTCTTAACTCTTCCCAACAGGGATGCGAGGAAAGAAATGTGGGGATGGAGGACGGCAACTACTCATTACGCACAGCATCTCAACTCTGAAACATGTAGAAATAGTGTGCACATGTAGGCCGTCCACTCCAGTCATGTAGTGGTCAGTGAGTCACTACCTGTCCTTTAATTTCAGTGATACACCCTGAAATTAAAGGACAGGTTCACAATTTTTCAAGTCTGTTTTAAAACAACAGTCAGAAGTTCCTTATGAACAGTGAAAGAGGTTTTCCTCACTGTAATCATTCCTCCTATTCATACTGGCTATTAAAAGATCCCCTTTAACTGTGCTTTCAATGTAAGTGTGATGTGAGTTTCCCCAGTGTGTATGTGTAGTCTATCCTCTTCCCAGGTCTCCATGGTGATGGAGGTCGCGTGGCATCTGGAAGTTCCTGAACACCCTCCTGATATATTCTACATATACTGTATGTTATCAATAATTCTGTCATTCTATTTTTCCATACTACAATTCTGCTATTTGGTCTCTTCTGTACATGTCTGTCCATCCTGGAAGAGGGATCCCTCGTCTGTTGCTCTTCCTGAGGTTTCATCCATTTTTTCCCCATTAAAGATTTTTTTTTTTTTTTTTAATCAATGGTTTAAGAATAGCGGATGTTGATGCTGTACAGATTGTAAAGCCCCCTGAGGCTAATATGTGATTTGTGATATCAGGCTAGACAAATAAAATTAACTTGACTTGTCTCTAAAGCTGCTGCTGTTCATTGAAAATGTCTTTTATTAATGCTGAGGTGTGTCATGTGTCTAAATCCTGTCCAGACCTTCCTGTCATAACAGATGCGGCCACTCTATGGACATGATAGAAAATACTACAGGACTATATTCTCTTTATGCAAAGGCAGCTGTAAAACATCTTACTGTTTTATGAATATCAATGCAGACCTAAAATGTGCACTGCAAATTGTTTAACAAAGGAAAAGCTAGAATTAAAATAAATATTGGACCATAAATGTGGTCAGGACAGTCATAAGTGAAAGTCAGATACTAATAATACCTGCACCTCAATACAGAAAGGACAGACTGACTGACTGACTGAGAGTCAACGGCACACCTGCACAGATCAGAAACCTGGATACTGTTAGAATCATATACCTGTGGTTCCTTAGTTCAAAGCTCCTCCGGGAGCCTCCTCATCTCCTCAGAGACACATTTACAATAAGTGATTGGAACGTCCTCAACGATGGCAGACCAGGATTGATTTCTGGGTCATGGGCCAGAGGATGGAGGAGCGAGGATGGGAGGAAGCAGAATTTGCAGAATAGAAAGCATCCACTGGCTGCAGACATGTTGGACCTAAACCAGGAGCTTCTAGTCAACTTGGCTAGTTCTACTCATGGATATATTATAAGAAATGGATACTGGACTCCAAGATGATGCCCATTCTTTCAATAGAAAGGTGGCAGAATGGATGGATGGAAATATACTGAACTGGTGTCAGCAGGCTTTCAGACAGAAAACAGCCCTGTGTTGTATGATTCAGGGAGCTGTGCTGCTTCAAGAACTGGTCAGACATGACATACGATACAGGAAGTCCAGGTTAGTCAGTTAGGAACCACCACATTAGTTGATTTTCCTTGAGAAACGTGAGATAATGCAGGAACTCACTAATAGATGGACAGCTCTCCATTTAATTTGGGCTTTTAATGCAGATAAATTTGACAAAAAATAATTTATGTCAATATCAGGTTTATCCACACTAACACTTTAATGTAGTTGGCTAAAAGTGTGATGGTCCCACTGGAAGCCAGATAAATTCAAAATTAAATTGTGTTTCTGAGTTGGCAACAACAACAACATGGTAGATTTTGGGAACTTTGGATTTTAAACCTCCATCTTTTGAAGGAAGGAAGATTCTGGTTGTTATGCCTGACAGGCCAAAACAGAAAAATGATGTACTGTCAAAGGAATCCACTTTAGTTTGTACATTGTTTAAGATCCCACTGTAATAAAGTAAATGAGCATGTAGGACCTGAATGCCTCCAGGACACTGAGGTGAGCAGGAAAATCATGGCTGACCCCTCCCACCCTGAACATAAACTTTTTAAAACGTTCCCCTCCATCAAGAGGTTGAGGTCTGTCAGAGCAAAACCTCACGCCATTACAACAGCTTATTCCCATCTGCAGCCAGCCTCATCAACAAGGCCTCTATCCTAGACTCTATCCTACCTATGGACATTACATGTTATACTGACGTAAAAGTTCCTAATTTTATATTTGCACATCTGTGATTTTAGATCTAACATGGTGCATTACATTAACACTTGTATTATTATTATTATATTAATAGTTTACAAGATGTATTTTTCTTGGAACATATGAAACTGACTAAATAAATGAAACTGAATAATTCGTTTATTACAACTTGGGTCTCATTTTCAGAGTTCTGGTTCATCATTTCTATCAGTTATGATAGAATTGTCCTTACCAAAGCATCTGCTGAGACCTGGGAACTCATTGTCATTACTACAGTAAAGTCCCAGATCTCAGCAATTCACTTAGTGAGTGCAATATTATTACTGATAGGAATAAACCAGAATTATGCTTTTAAAATTTGTGTTTTATAAACTTTGATACAGCAAAAACACATTTACAATTGTAATATAATTATACACCTGCAGTCCTATGATTCAATGATACACCTATGAAACATAAAGAGAAATACAAAACGTGTGAATTAATCCTTTTGTAGATTAGTGGAGTCTGTGCTCAAATAAAAGTGCCCTTCAAGAAGAACCATAATTATACTTTTAACAACTATTCTGAAGTACAAAATAATATAATTTCAATGTATTTAAGCTCATTAAAAACAGAAATGTAGGACTTTAATGGGTGATTTGTGTGGGAATAAGTGCACAGTGGGAGGAGAGTTTGTCAGTATGCATGCCTGTGTCTTTGTATTTAGCATGTGCATTTGTGTGTGTGTGTGTGTGTGTGTGTGTGTGTGTGCATACATGCATGTGTGTGTGTGTGCAGTGTGTACCGAGTGTGTATGAATGATATGCAGGGCTGGTCTTTGAATCCCTCCTTGTGTGAATCTCCAGTCCTCTGGAGAAGTGCCAAATGAGATCAACTGCAGTGGGATTCCTTTGCTTCCAGAGATACAAACACATCAATTACAGCCCACATCCCTCCCCACCCCAGCTCTCCCTCTGATCCCTGCCATCCCTCCTTTTTCCCCTCAACATTGCTCCTCTTCTCTTCTCTGTCATCTCCCTCTGTCCGTCGTCTCCACGAGAGGAACCACTGGGAATTAAGCAAACATATGCAAAATGCTCAAACTATGTGTGTTCTACCCACCGTTTTCTATAAAAGGAGCTTTAAATATGTAAATTAAACATGTAAATACAGGGGTGGGCAGGCGTCTTTGCATGTTGAAACATGGCCTGGGGGAGAATGTGCACACTTTCATCTTCAGTTTAAAGCCTCTTACCATTCTGTGTGTGTATGTTTATGAGCACATGCATAAATATGTGCTTTAAAAACATGCATGCAGGTTTTAACACACCAAATTAACACATTAACACATGCAATTAGAAAATATCAATCACCAGAGTATCATTTTGTCCACAGTTTGTACTGGCATTCAAGGGAGTGCCGATCCCTGATGACCTCCCATTCTTCACAAGAGAAATATTAGCAAAGCCAGTGATTGGCAGTTGAAAATGTTACCATGCCCTTCATAACGCTCAAGCCTCATATTACCACGGCTGGTGATTGAGAAACCACACTTGTATCCAATTACATAGGCGTATATTTCTACGCATCCTGTGCTAATAAATGCCCTGGATTCATGGCTGCCTAATCTCAAGGGACACACATTCCTTACACAGAAAATGAGATCTTGAATGCAGGAACCTACTTTTTTTTTTTTTTTTTTTTTTTTTTTTTTATCACTGGCCACCCACACGTGAGTAGAGTTAGTGCAGTCACCCTGTTTGGATTAAGAAAGAAGGAGGAATTTAAATAAAAGTCAACATTTTCATAGTAATAAATGTCCAAACAAATAATAAACAGCTTTACCAAAATCACAGTTATTTACTGAAAACCTTTTACATTTGCCATTCAAAACCCCTGGTGTTGACAACAACAGTATTGCTGTAAACAGAAGGCTAGAGCTGCTAGTACCCCCAAGAGGCTGTAATGTTCATTACACTCCATAATACAAAAGTGTTGCCCAATAATGATGATTAATGCAAGTCATAGAGCCTTGCCAATAGTGGGAATTAAAATGTAATTAAAGGCACTATGTGGAGAATTTCAATGAAACATACACACAATGGCTTAACATCTAAAAAAGGTTTTATTTCCATAAGAGTATAAACATTACAATCTGTCCAAGCAAAAACCATTCGCCATCATCTAGTTACTAAATTGACCACAAGATGAGATGGCTCTGATTCAGCTGAGGTGACAATGATTGATTGATCATCACACTGTCCATTCCCTGTGCAGTAATTAATTAAAATAATTCATTAAGCAGCGTGTTCCAAAAAATAGAAAACCTAAATATTTACAAGTTGGACAAAGTTGAGTCAAATGGCTCAGTCAGTCACATTCAGGAGGAAGAGGGTGTTATTTAACCACACATGCAGTCAAACACCAGACTGAAGTAAGTTTGATAATCACCAGCTGGACACTTTTTATCCAATATGGTCATCGGGCTGAAGTAAGTTTAAAACTTTAATATCAACCAACTGGACTCACCTAACTAATGTCACTAAAGCAGGTCCATTTGCATAAGCACAGAGGTCAGATTACCCCTAACCTCAAGACATAAAGAGTACAAATTTGGGGTTCTAAGGTCCAACAATATGATGGTGTATATTTATGAAAACAGCAGTGAGGTTCTCCTGCAAGTACCCTTAACTGGTCTCTCCTACAGGGGCCCTCAAGCAAAGTCAAGCAGCACTGCCTGCTCTTCAGTTGTGCACAAAAGGGACCAAAAAGAAAATCTCTAAAATTACTAAACTACACTGCACTCAGCTTAGTTTTTTTTCATATTTTTTTTTAGACAGTTATCTTAGCAATACTTTGCTACACTTTTCATTTACTTTTACTATTTTTTATATCCCAACATGAAAGTCTAACACACACCAGGAATCAAAGTTCCTGGTATGATCCCAACATCACACAGTTAAGAAAGTTTGTTGAATCTGACTTGGAACACTCATACAAGCAAACCTCACAGAAAAAGTAAGAGAGTTTAAGGATAAAAATATGAAAATGCTCTTGCATTCTCAATTTAAGGATGTTTGTGATTATTGATGATGTATTAGGCTCAGGTATTTGTGATTTGTTCAATGTCTGAAGGTCTGACTGAAACGTTGCATTTTCTGTTCCCACAAACCCACAAATACCCAGAAAAAAAGATAACTTGAGTGTCAATGTCTTTAATTTTTATAATGTGCGATTTATGTGTGATTATTTTGTGTATTATAGTGAGGCTCTAAGAATAGCAAAATTATTAAATTTATCTAATGTGTCTTTTCTCCAACACTTTCATATCTTGTGGTATAATTAACAGTGCAGGTTCATAGGGCTTCATTGAGGCTTTAGGCATTTTAATTACACACATGAATAGTAAAAATAAAGACAAAGCTTCAGTGTTAATGTCTTTATGTTTTGCAAGTGAATAGCAAGTGGCTTGTGGCAGAAGAGAGGACCATGCATATGAATTTGATTTAATAACACACAGTGAAAATGAAAGAGGGTTGTTCTCAAAAGCACATTTATCCTCCTGATAGAGTGTGGGGGAGAAAGAAAGGAAAAGGGTTCATAGGAAATGAACCCTTCCCATGAACCCTATGAAATCTTTCAGGGCTGTAGCCCTGAAGATTTTAGCCCCCCGAATAATTCTCCACTTTGAACGGTTTGACACTAAAGAAGACGACAGTGTTGTAATTTTGTATCTTCAGTGAACGGAACGGAGGCAAGACCAATCAGAGGGTTTACAGGAAAATATGTGGAAATACTTGTGTCTTATTGGCTGACAGGTCTCTGTCAGTTCTGGTCTGGTAGTCCTACAAACAGTGATAACAAAATTTTACCAAATACTTTAATTTTTAAAAGAATTCAGACATTGTCTTCATTTTTACTATCTGTAGCGCTGAGGTGGGAATTGTGGTTCATATCAAATAGGTCTGTCAGCAATGATTTTGCAATCAAATCATGAAAGTTTACTCTCTCATTTATTATGGGTTTTGAGGATTTTCCATCATGTAGGCCTAATAATAATGGTAGTAGGTATCTGATATGACGCTCATTTTGGTTTGAGACATTTAAGTGGCTGAAATGTGTAGATTTTATAGTAAATCAAATCCAAACCCTTACTTCTTTCTCCAGTTTTCACATTTTTAAGCATTGTGTAGACCTCACATGCAAGAAAAAAATGCATGGAAATGGTCTATTTAGAAATATGTTTTTCGAAGTTTTTTGATGGAGGAGAATCTTGGCTCAGTCCCTGATGGTTAACAGTCCAGTCAATTCACCTGGACAGAAGCAACAATCATCTCCACCATGGCCTTACTGTTTATTGTAATTATAGCAGGTAGTCTATATATAGTGGTGTTATCTATATAATCAGTGAAAGTAATATGACAGGTACATTTGGTAACCAGTGCTGGCAGTGCAGCGGTGTATCCCTTGCTGACCTGGCATGTCTGTCCACACTGAGAGGCTGACACCAAGTGGCTTTCTGGGAACCCAGAGCAGATTTCACAGGCAAATAGCTGGAACATGGTCTAATTGAATTCCAGGCTAATATGAGGGAACCAATTTCTGCTTCAATCCCCAGGTTGTGGGAATACATCAGATCTGCCTATTTACTGCGGGGGGGCTCACATGATACACAAGCAATATACTGTGTGTGTTCAAACATACAAACACACAATCATATTCCCACAAATCAACACTCTCATATAAGTACTACCTCAGCCAGTCACATTGCTGGTTCCATAGCTCTGAAACAGCTGAGCCAATCACAGTGAAGTATGACATCAACAGATCAACAAATTGAAGTCAAAATCAATATTGTTGTCTGTAGGTGTTGAGCATCACGATGTGGACACACAGCAGCACTAATCTGCTGCCAGAGGCAGATGGTGTGGGTTTTTAACAGTTCATTAGTACAAAGATAGAAATGAATAATAAACAAAATGTTTGTTTGGTGAGGCTGTTTATAGGATCACATCAATCCGACAGTCTCAGTTTAAATTCTACTGTATGACACATTGTAATGGTCACACTTTTGCATTAAAAAAAATTAGTTGGAAGAGAGACAATAACACAGGATTATTGCGTCACGGTAATCTGACGTCTCCCACAAACTGGCAGAATAGCAAGTTCTGACTGTCCAGAAACTGATGCAGAAAATTTAGAAGAGAAATATCTGGCTTTGCCCCAATTTGAGTGGAATGGACTCAAAGAGTTTGAAACTGCAGCATACTGAGTTCAGGGCATCTCTACTGTGGACCTCCAAATTCACAGAGCTCCACAGAACACTTGAAAATGCTGCCATGGACCAAAGAGCATCCATTGTGGCATGTTGAGAGAGTCCAGCAGACAATCTCATATGGTTGCATTAATTTCCACATTTGGATCAACCTAATTATGTGAACAGCTCTTTTCAGCATCTCAGTACTGTGCTGAATCCATCTCATAGTTGGCTGACAACAGACCAGACAGGGACAAGGTTTGTACTATTTCATAAGCTCAGTGTGCATTTGACTTGTTAGTAGCCCACATCACAACATGGTGAATGAGTATATGTGAATGTGTAACAAAGAGAGGGGACCCTGCACAAATAATAGGCCTTCAACTATATTATAATTATAATTATTACTATTATATACAGGGTCAAAGTTCCAATTATAGTGTCACTAACCATCAGTACATTAACTGAATTGAATTACATGCCTCTTAACAAATGCCATAAGCACACCAGTCATCTTTGTAAACTGACACTCATCATAGCAAAGGTTGCAGACTCCTGTTGTACTCCTGCTTCTCTTCTCACATTCCACTGTGTTTCAAAGCAGTAGTGGGAATGCTGAATTTACTGTATTTGAAAACATATTTGTCCCTGTCCTTCTTTTTTAGCCTGGGATGTGATACCAACTCCAAAGTTTTCCTTTGAGGATGGATCCTCTTTCATGAACTAGTTGAGAAAGCAGCAAAAGTTGGTCTTGTGTCCAATTAGGTTTTATCTAACTCTTAAAGGAAACTCTAGCCTTTGGCCTAGTCTCAGCCCTGGTTATGGTTAGACTATAATCTACAAAGGGCTGTTTAAATGCACACTTGCTAATTGTATGATGAGATGCCAGAAAATAAACATACATACTTTATGAGCCAGTATGTTGTTTCCTGAATACAATTGGTGACACAGCTTCATATCTCTTCTGCCATTTGAATTATAAACAGCTAATAACAACCAGAGGCCAGATGTAAAAATGATACATATGCACAAAAAAACATGTATATATTTATATATATTTCTAAAAATGGCAAGAAAATGGCAAGAATGTGCACACCTCTCATATACTCCAGACCAGGTGTACACATGGTTTCCGGAGCGGTCTGAGGTTGATATGATTAGGTGAAGATTGAAAAATAAAGTGAGAGACGGAAAATAACAAGACACTAAAAATTGTAATTTTGTAGTTTAATAGGTTTTAATTATTCTTTTTGTCTTGCCATCAGCTGTATGAAATGTTGCCAATTAATGAAAATTGCTTCGATGTTTCTTCACATTGTTCTATGCAATTTTAGCATCTTTATTTCAAAGATTTGGAAAAGCAATGACCAAACCAGAACCGAAGTGACATTTGCAGGTATGTTTACATGCTGTTTAATGTGCTGCAGCTGAGCAGTTAATTAGCTATCTATCCTGCTTTTCCCAGTGAATGTTTATTTGGTGGCTCGTTCAACAAGCTAAGGTGCAGGACAAGATGTGTGTTCATGTTTGTAAGTTAGATAAGAAGGAGACTTTACCAGGTAAGCTAATGTGGGTTGTTGTTCAGAGTCTGTGGCTCTTGTGTTGTGTAGCAGGATGCTCTGCATATGATAGAACGACACATTATCGCTTTATGTGATTTGCTGTACTAACATAAGGTTTCCATCAGTGTAAGTAGATGACGGAATGGTATTTTATCAAAACTAGGGGGAACCATCATGAAACCAAAGAATATCAAACATAAATTTCTCCCTTCTGGTTTCTGGTTTGTTTCTCAAAGGAGGACACAGGACAAGTCATTTACAGAGCAGATATGTATGCTGTAGCAGACAAAAAATGCAATTTAACTTCAGTTGGACATTAAGTCAGTTTGACTCTGTTTCATCAGAGGTAAAAACAACACTGCTCCACCTGGGTGTCTCCTTTGATGTGTGATTGACAGTCATTAGTTTATTTAGTTTTGACAGGTGACTTCTCGACTTCAGTGAAACGTTGGACAGTGCAGGACTGTTACAGGAGAAACATGGACTTTTGGCAGATTTTCACCATAAAATTTCCACAGAGCTTATTCCAAGACACAAGGAAGGGGATTTGTGTACAGCATGAATTTCAACCAGTACTGGATACAGGAGGTCCTTATTTTCTGTAATTTTACAAGCTTTACACAATACATCACATGCATTCCTACAGATAGTCAAGACAGTCAAGAACTGCAATTCTAAATCAAGTTTGTGTGAATCTCCAGGTTTGTGGACAGTATGAGGACAGTGTTTAGAGAGACTTTGGAGAGTAAATCAAACTGAAACTGTAAAAGTGGGGAGACAAACATAAGATTCTGAAAAGCAAGGAGGTCATGTCCCCCTTATGCCAAGTGAAAATGACACCCTAAAGCTTCTGAAAATACTTGGTGTAATGCATAAACATGAACACAAGCCTCAGTAGTGTTTTATATTGTGCAGTGCAGACTGTAACAGCTCCTCCTGGTAAGAAAAGAAAGAAGCTGAAACATACAAGAAGATGTGAGGGAGAAAGGGAGGGAGACAAAAAGAAATATCAATACTCACCAAAGGGGTGAGATTACAGGAACAAGCACTTTCCACTCCAACCAAACCACAGGGTCCAGTGTCACAGATGACAACACTCAGCATCAATATGGATGAGGAGGAAAGCTGTGCTGCTGCATCCACCGGAGCGAGGCCACCCCCGGTCACTGTAGGAGCAGCAGCAGCAGTGACAAACTTTCCTCTGTACTCACCAGTGCAGTTAAATCAATCCACTCAGCTGAATACAAGGACTGTGTGTATGTGTGTGTGTGTGTGTGGGGGGGGGGGGGGTTGTGAGTACAGCTCTCAGGGCCTTTCAATGAATCCTGGTTGCACAAAGCGAGAGTTTAGGACAAAGACAAAGTTGTTATTATATGCATACATCTGTAATGACTTCAATACTGGCAGACTACTCTCCAAAGTGATTGTAATTGATCATGTTTAGAATAAATTCTCAAAAACCTTCAACTTGAGGTGTAAACCTTTCCATTAAAATTCATATCTCTATGACCTTCCCTTTTTATCTCATTTATCTCCTCCGCCTCCGCCTCAGAAGTGTGCACTGTAGGACATCACACTTTCCTCTCATGGTGTTTCACTGATTATCGCATGCAGCCTATTCAGCCGAAGCGCTGGTGGTCTCTGACTTTCACCTCAAAGTCTCTGCTCTTATGTTCGATTTTCTAGTGTAGAGGGCTTGAGAGTCGACATAAAGGCTGCAGCCACAAGCCGAGGATTTATTCACACCTAAAGAAGTATGAAAAACACACATTTGCTTTTTACACATGGAGCCAGTCAGAGTCTGAGTGTGTACTATATCTGTGCTAAAAGTAATCAGGAAACATGTTAATCATCTATGTGTTCAATGTGGGAATACTGCATGTCAAGCAGAAGTTTGTTTTTGTCAAAAAAATAGAAAATCCCTGTGGAAATTGGTGCAGTCTCTGTTTTTTGCTTACAGTTCAGTCATTTCAGTGTCCCCAGCTCAAATCAATTTGCGACATTGTCCTTTCTGACACTACCACTGGGGGGCACCAAAGTCCGAAATTTTCAAGTCCTACATATACAGTAGAGTCTTTAAAGAGTAAGCATACCCTCATATTCTACTAGAATCCTCTCTCCCTGCATATTTAGAAAATGCAACAGACAAGTGAGCTAACCAGCTATGAGCAGCTACTGTCATACTCTTTGTTTCCCTGCTGGAAAGACACAAACTCTGGCGCTGCTTTGACAGTACATAGAAAAGGAGGATGTTTTTTTGTAATGCATTTCACACTTCTCACATTGCACCACACACAATTTGTTAATGCTGAGAGGAGTTAGGGAGAGATTGTGAATGAACATTTATAATGTTAACAGGATGTGAACTCCAGTCTTCTGCATGAAAGTCAGAAGCACTACACACCCATCCATCATTCCAACTTCCTTGTATAGTCTAGAAGTCTTCTAGTCTTAGTGTATAACAATACACTATGTATTACTGTTGGTTAATGCTGGACAATTTTGTACAAACAGGAGAAATTCAAGGCATCACACTTCAAGGTTCCTGTTTTTTTGTGCTATTATTAGTGTTCAAATATTGCTTCTTGCTTCTCTGTGTGAGTCATTCCACTTGTTTACCACAATTCCTTGTTTTCCACATTATTACTGCCATTAAGATACCACCGTACGCACATATTCCGCTGCATGTGCACACATGCACATCCTTTCAACTGCACAATCAGCACACACCAGTGTAAGAAGGGTGTCAGTGTTGAATGGCACACGCACTCACACAAACACACACAGAGTGTATGTTTCAGTGGTGTGTTAATGTATCTACTGCTGCTGTCTTGACAACGATGACAGCAGCAGTGTGTGTAAGCCTCTGTCGGCCTGTCAGCTCACTGCTGCCACTGTTGATCAAAGTGGAGGGAGTTTCACGCACACATGCATATGTAAGGAAAACACACACACACACACACACACACAGACAACAGAGAGAAGACACAAGAGGAAACACACATGCATAGATAGGGCATATCCCCCACACTACTGCATCCATATTCTATAAACATTAGTGTAGAGGTATCATATCAAGCTTGTTGCCTTATACTTCAAAGAACACTGTAAACATGTTGATTGACTGTAGTATTTTTTGTCAAATGAAAATATAGAAAACCATTACAGGTACTACTTAAAATAAGATTGATGGCAATTATTGGCACATTGATAAAGATATTGATAAGTGCACAATGTACACTGTGTACTAATCACATTAACCCCTTAACATTGCTTTAAATTCCTGTAAAATTAGCAATGCCTATCCAAGGCATACCTAAAGTAAATTGAAAGCTGTTCTTGAACCATGCATGGTTTTGGTCTCATTTGAAAGGTAAGACTATTAAGTTTTTTTCCCCAACAGTCAGAATCATTGTAAGTGTTACTGGCATTGAGTAATAGAAGTTTGAACACACTGAAGTATAAGGTTTTTATTTATCCTGAATATTTTTTTGCAAACAGATGCCTGCAGATGACCTATAGCTGGGACTTATTAGCTGGAAAACACAATGGGACCACAGCATGGAGCCTTACCTAGTCCAAAATCAAATTTAATAACAATACCACAGAAAATTAATATTTTACACGTTTTTCTGAGGGTATTTCCAGGCGTCTTCCAAAAAAAGGCCATTTAGAGACACCAAATAACCCCTGCTTCAGAGTAACTGAAGCATAAACACATTATAGTGCTTTGTTTCCCTGTTGAAACTAAACTTTGTGCATATAAAAGAGTCAAAACAAGTGCTATGGTGGAAAAGCAGTTCATATAAAAAGCAAATCACAGCAAACTATTTATATTTACCTAATTTCCATGTTGTGACTTTATATTATCCACTAAAGCTTCATATCGTCATTTTTGGAATTTCATTGACTATTTGAAGCGCCAGTCATTGGCAGAATCTGTTCCTATTGGCTCAGTCTTTACACGAAAGCTGGCTGTGGACAGGACATGGAAGCTCCTATTGGGTCAAGTGAGGTGTCAATCGAAAGATCAGAGCGCAGTCGTCATTTTGATACCAAGATGTGGCTAATGTTTACAGTGTTATTATGGATCCCACTGCTTTTCTTGGCAAGACCCGCCCTACTCTGCCTAACCCTAACCAATCTCACTCCTCATGCCTAAACCTAACCAACCCAAGCAACAAAGGTAACAAGTACTGGTGGCTAATTTGAAATGATGCAACAGTCGTTCATGGATATTTATCAATGCAATAATGTGTTTTGGACTAAATATTTTACTGGATTGGATCGGCTGGACCTTTGCCAATGTAACAAGACCATTTTTGTCAGAGTTGTATCCGTCAGTGGAGTAATATGAGGCTTTATAGGTGAGTAGCGTGAATTTTGTAATTGTTTGTTTGTTTGTTGATCTGACAGAGGTGTTGATTATACCTGCTGTTGTGATTGTATCTTGAAATGGCATGCGACACATCTTTAGAAAGCTAAGATTCGATTGATGCAAGAGTAACCACAGGACAGGAGTTGTGTACTTAATGTGACAGCCCCGTGGGCAGGCTGTCAGAATGCTAATGCTGTGTGAAGTTTAAGTCAGGACTCAGCCATGCTCGCAGCTCTATGAGGCTTAGGTAGGGTGGTTCTTTGAGCTAATGCTAACGTCAGCATGCCAACATGCACACAATGACAATGCTAACATGCTGATGGTTAGCAGGTATAATATTTACTATTTCACTATATTAATGTTGAGTGTTAACATGCTAACATTTGCTACATACAAAGTTCATTTGAGGATGATGGAAATATCAGTTATCAGGTGTTATCACAAGATCAAAAGTCAAAGTATCACCATAGTTTAAAGTATCCTGAGGGGAACATGTCTCAAATTCTGTTGCAATCCATCCAATAGTCGAGACATTTCATTCAAAGTCACAAATGCCAACCTCATGATGGTGCCAAGGGAAGTCTGGGATCACCAAATTCAGTAGGATTCATAGTCAGTAGACCATAAATGTTATGGCAGTCAATCCAAAGTGGACCAACCAACATTTCCATGCATTGAGCCACACTGCTAGAGTGTCTAAAAATAGTCCTAGTAGCCAAGTGTGTGTTCTTATTGCCTGAGCAGGACATCATGTTATCTATTCAAATACAAAGACAATAAATGTTGCTAACAAACAGCACTGACAGTCATTTTAGGTGACACTTGAGAGAAAAATACCTCATTTCACTAAATGCGTGTTTTTCTTCCTCAACACTAAAGCAGGAGGGACAAAAACTCAAGTAAGGATGGAACATTTAAGACAGTGAATGTCACAGAATACTCATTGATATACAATAAAGATAGACAAAATCAATTGATACATTAACATGTGAAGCTGTGTCACTGATTTTAATATGGAATAAAGTAAAATGCTGAGTTGTAAAGTCAGCTAATTATCAGACTCCTATATTCTCTTTAAATAATGGCTGTGTATGTAATCAGCTGTTTGAACGTGTACAGCCCACAAAAAACATGACTTATAGACTTATAGATACACTTGCACTTGCACCATTATATTGATTCTGTAATCAAATGACTATACAATGTTTAATTTAAGTTTTTTCTAGAAATCAACAATTGTCCATTATGAGATGATGAGCTTCCTAGCTACTGTACAGTTTTGCTGCAGGTCTGATGCTGACTGAAACTCCAGTCTCACTTCCAGTGTATGGGTGTGAAACATCTCCTGACAGCCAGCAATTAGATACAAAAATGTTTCAGAACTAACATCATTATTATTACAGGCAAGAGGAAATACTTAAGATGGTTAGTTAAATAAACCTTTTAAGGTCCTTCATATAGGAAATTAACTTGACACTAACAATTTTTTAAAGACTTTTCAAGACCTGCAGATACTCTGTACTGTCTCCTGCATGAAAGTATGATATGTTACACATACATCCATTACCTTGACCTTCACACCCTTACTTTATGCATACTACATAAAGGGCACGCTACTTCCCGCACTGGCACTAAGCTAAGGCATTGGATGTCAATTGTGAGGTGTAGAATCACCCAATATGGATGTAATTCTGAGGGATACTGGGCTGAGACAGAGGCCCAGCTGTTGCTGATTTTCAAATTGGGAATTATGATCACGTCTCAAAGAAAAAAAGGAGCTTGGGACCATTTTAGTATACTGTAAATGTGACATTCTTACTTCTCCTTAGAGTTGCAAGGTCAGAAATTGCTGAATTCAAATGTCAGAAATCTTCCACATGCAGACCTGATTCATTTTAACATTGTTTTATTCATTGTGTAAGAAATGCTTTACATTAACAAACATATAGGCTCAGCACCAGAGGAACTGTCACCAGTTGTCACAGTGGTCTATTGTGTCACTGGTCAAATAGACATGAACATAACAGAGCTCAAGGGGACTGCCTGCAATGCAACTAATGAATGAGCGTGATGAGCAAACTTGTCTAATTAAAAATATCACCTCATCTAAGGACTTACAGTTAAGACACAAAAAGTAAAAAATAATGTGACAAAATTACGCCGCAATGCAATAGCATAGGCAGAAATCACAGTGTGGGTGGGCACAGAGAAAAATGGGTGGGTCTAGCCCATCCAAGGCCAATCATACTTAAGGTTCTGAAAGGCATATGTTAACCAAAATGGGCCATTACAACTATACTTGCCTGAATGCACCTCAGTTTAATCATACAAGATTTGTACATCATCAGAGACAAACATTAACAGCATCACATAGCCTGGCAGGGTGTCCACATGTTCACACACACACACACACACACACACACACACACACACACAGCTGACAGACTCAACAGCGTCATTAATCAAGTGTATGGATAGAGGTAAACCGGCAACAGCATGCTCAGTAACGTTAAAAATGACAATTTAACATAGCCTGGCATGGCGCTAGCAGGCAGTCAAAAATTACAAGGGGAAATTTTTATTTTCATAAAATAAAATTAATTGATTTAACCATGCAACAACTTTTTTTATCATGCGGCACATGCACCCCTACACACAACAAACAGCGCTTTCCATGATTCTGAAACAACAGCTAAACGAAGTCACATGTATCTCGGCCAATAATTTAGTTGGTTTTGCTATGCTTCTATAGATACATAAAGCTTAAACAAAGGGGGCAAATAATACAAAATACAATACACTCTTAAGGGGGCTAAGCTAAGAGTGGCACCGGGCCTGACACACACACACACACACACACGCACACACACACACACACATAAAACTGTTTGTGTGATTGTGACTGGTCACAGTATGTTTTGGGTTGTGAATTTCACCAAAACACACTGGCACAATATAATTTTGTGATGAAATCAAGTTGCCATCCATAAGTCTTTGTACTGTGTTTATCATGTCAAAAGACTGTTAGCAAGGCTGAGAGAAGACAGACATTGTTCTTTTTATCATTTAATTAATTAGTTTTCTTGTTGTGCCAGAGCCTGTTGAATTAAACATTGTACATGACAAAGTCTCCACCTTCATCTCCACCATCTGTCTGTATGCATGTTATTAATGCTTTGATACATGAATGAATTGGACCCAACCCAACACTGGAGTTTACAGTTCAAGAAAGATAATTTCAATATTTTTGAACTGAAGGTTAAAAAGATCAGAAGCTCCTTGCTTGGTAAGAAAAAAAATATTATTTTTAAAGAGCGCTAGAACGCTGGATAAGGCTGGTGATTTTCTATATTTTTCTTACTGTCTACAAATCTCATGTACAGCCAAACCAACAATGAACTCATCTTACTTATAAGTATTATGTGTGTATCTAATGCCTAGCTTCAGGGTTCATAAACATTTTGGCCAATGGATTCCCATGATCTTTTCATGATTTTAAATTTTCATGACATTACACAGACTACTGTCTGTACGCACACTCTCTGTGGATAAAGCAACCGCTGCTCTCCCCTCACTGTCTCGAGACTCTGCTGAGAGTTGGCTTTCCTCCTCTTTCTTCCCTCTTTTGCTACTAATCCAAACACGCACCTCTCCTACACATTTGACGGTCAGATAGCGTGGGACACAGCGTCGCTCTGCCTTTCATCATCTGCCATTAGACACGTGTTTGATAAGCTGAATCGGGTGAGTGCAGAGACGCTGAACACCGGTTGGCGCCATCTTGCTATTGTTTAGCCAAAACACTGTCACATCCGCCATTTGGTTCTCGCTTGACATAACTGCCTCCCAAAGTCATGTCTACCATCTTGGATCTCATGCAACGTCATCTCGCCAGATCACGTCTGCCATCTTGTCACCCACACACACGCACACACACCCATACACACGCGCGCTTTTGCTTACATGTGTTTGACCATACACAGCTGCAGTTCTGTGTATTGTTTGATTAGTATTAGTTGGTAGTATAGTATTTGTTAATTGAAACCTTTGTTGACTTTGTTGATTCTTGTGGAGATTAATAAACGCTGTTATAGCTTTAAAGAGAAGTCTTTTGTCATTATTGTGCATATTTATTGTGATAGGTGGCTGATTGAGAGAGTCAGAGCTCGGACTTAAACCTCTCACTGTTTGTGACTTGTGGATGCTGACAGCCCAGATGCTAGCACTCTAAAGTGAACTATTTTGTTTATGAGACTACCTTATTGTTTGGCTATTGGTCCCAGTTTCCGGGTGGTGACCCATATTATTAATTGATACTAATAATTTCTTGATTTAATAATTATTACTAATAACCAAACACACTCCTGCCAGCACTAACACCAATAATTTTAATTAGAGTCTAAATTACAGCTGTGCCCAAGTTTACGTTTCCACATTTTGTGCAAATTATGGCATTAAAACCTCAGAGGGGAAGTCAAGAGGGAAGCCTTCTGCAAAAGAACTGACATTCTACCCTGAACACAGAGCAGGTGATCAGAAGGCAAAAGCCCCACTCAGGCTTGCACTGGCCGGGCAGCCTGAGCAGGGCTTCTGCCTTCTGTGCACCTAGCAGAAAAACAAGCTCAACCAGGGTGCAAAATGTCACAGGAGCACCACAAGAGAAACACTAAACACCACTTCATTGATGTCAAACAGTAACTTTACATATCTTACTTTAGTTTACTTGTCGTCAAAGGGGGTATATAGTAAAATTCTGTCAAAAGGATTCAAGCACTCTGCTGCCACCTAGTGTCTACAGTTAGGCAGTGCAGCCCCCACATTTACTGCCACAGCAACACTGTGGTACTGTGGCGGTAAAGCAGACAAATGAAACAATTAACATCTGTAGGAAGAGGTTGTTTGGAGGAATGAAGGATGGAATAGTGCATAATTGGAAACCCAGTGGCAGTGTGGAGTATGAACAGAACTACTACCCGTCCGTGGTGTCTGCATCTTACCGCGTATGCGTCCGCTTGCGTGTATATTCAAGCATTTACTTAGATGCCTTCCACAGGCTGGTTTCACAAACCTTACCAAAGCTTAAAACTATTTATTTAGTTTACATTACATTTGAATTAGTCTCATATGATCTTAAAGTATATATCTAGCTAGATAGCATTAGTCAAGTTCTTGCCAACTCCTAAAACGTTAGCTAGGCTACATGTTACAAGACATCATGTATCTTTGCTAACAAACTTCTTGGCTTACACCATTACTATCACCAATCATCATTTATCATCATTTGTCATTATCTGCTCTACTTACCACAGCCCTGCTTTCCTTTCTCTTCCTTCAGTCCTCTTTCTTTCTCTTTTTTTTCACTTCCAGACAGATAATTCTTCTATTTTGTGTAGTCAGTGTAAACCAACTTGCATGTCTGTGACCAGCTCTGTGACTCACAGAGTAGCCAATGAGGTGGGGCCCCAAGTACTGGTTTGTTGCTGCAATGGTACCGCAGTTAAGGTGGATTCTCCCATTTTGAGACAGTGGGAGTCAGCCTTCAGGGGCCCCTTCATGCTGGGGGCCCTAATCAGGCGCTTAGTTCACTTATGCATTGCGCTGGCTCTGGGAAAACATGAGGGGAATCTGACATTTCTGTTTGTTTGACATATTCATTTGAGGAATGTAACAGACTCCTTATCGCTCCACACAAATTGCTCTATTAATTACATCATCATGTTGCGCCATCATCTTCATTTTATGGTTTACTGCATCCACTATTTTACAAAGTTTATACATACATAGGGGCGGCTGTGGCTCAGACGGTAGAGCGGGTCGTCTACTAATCAGAAGATTGGCGGTTCGATTCCCGACTCCTCTAGTCCGCATGTTGAAGTATCCTTGGGCAAGATACTGAACCCCAAATTGCTCCTGAATGTGTGCGAATGGTTAGCTTTCCTCTGATGGGTACGGTAGCCCCTGTACCCATTCAGCGTATGAATGTGTGTGAATGGGTGAATTGACTCGTAGTGTTAAAAAGTGCTTTGAGTAGTCGGATGACTAGAAAGGCGCCATACAAGTACAGTCCATTTACAAGTACAGACATGCTTCTTCCATCCAACATTCATATTTTGCCTCTAAAATTATTAATTATTAACAATTTTAGGTGCTTTCATAAATACATGAACTTAAATCATAAAAATGAAGTAGTGCTTCCTAAATTTTCTACTGCATTATCTATATAATCAACACAAAGTGGAATTTCAGCATAATAAAACAAAAAAACTTATTAACTCTTACAATGTCTGCTCCCAAGCTTCATAGATATGTATTCAAAGGCTGGCACAGCACCATGGCAACAATATACCACAGTGAAGCACAGAAACAGGCCCAATGTTAATCAATCTATTCCTGTCAATATTGCAGTGATGTTAGTAATGCAAATCAACTATAATTGCGGCTATTAGCAATTCAAATGCAGGAGGCAGTGAAGCAAATTTCGTTTGTGTGTGTAATGGTGTATCCAAGATGCATTCCTCCTCACCATCAGTCTCTGTCTGCACACACCATCCTTATAGATACATCACACCACAGACACTTGAGATCTGTCACTGACACTGTGGCTTCACAAATGGATTAACAACAGGGACAGCTTTTTGAAGCTTAGCTGCTAATTTTCTACAGCTATTCATTACAATAGTGCTCTGATGCTGTAGTCCTCAGAGGTAGAGGGAGAATAAAATACTCTCAGAACTCTGGATCTACCATCAGAGCAGATGTCAATTAATGAGACTCAAACACTTTGGGGCTGGGAGCAGCCTGGGTACAAGTGTTTTCTTTTTTTCTTGTGCAGTGACAAAACACCAAGAACAGGAAGAGGAATATCTACTTTAAAGTCAGTGAGACAAGATTCTTTACTGTGGATTCACATCCTCTCATATTCAGTCCCTAAGCCACACACTTTTGCCACAGTTTTGCTGTCTTTCCTGAGGAGTTCCCTCATTAAAACAGTCCAAAAAAGTATTTTCCAAACGTCAAACTTCACCAGGTTGTGCTAGCACACCATCTTGTCTTTGCATAATCAGTCTGAATGAAGAGTTTTTATGTCTCAAAACTATGAGGGCAAACCAAGTTAGAAAAATATTGAATGGCTGAAATAATAAAAAATAATGCCAAATGTAATTAGAGGGTTATACTTATACTTATATAGGTCTACTAAAGCCTGTATCTCATGTACACATACATATGCTCATGGCTGCACACAAAAAGTGAGTGGAGCAGGACTTAACCCACCAGTGGTGCACTATTGGTTTAATTGAGTGAAGAGTGCATTCTAATGTCTACAAGTCAGACTTATTTGCCCCTGGCTGCTTTGGGTGCTGCATTGCAAGTGGCCTACCTTAGTAGGGATGATTTGACAGACAATCCAATGCCTCTTTTTGAACAGAACATTGGCCAAAATGCATTTTGAGCCCAGTGAGCCACATGGGCTGAATGCTATGACAGACTGTTTTTTTTTTTTTTTAAGTACTTGTGTTGAACAACATGCACTTTTTTAACATTATGAGCTTTATTGATTTGTTGTATTGATTGAAAGGATAAAAAAAATCACAATTAAAAAATTATAAATATATGTAAAAAAAAATTGAAAATGTGCATGTCACATTTGTAAGGCAACTGTGGGGGGGCCCACAGTGTCAGTCTTTGAAAACCCCTGGTTTAGATTGACCACCGAGAGAGAAGAGCAGGTAACTGCTTTGGCAACACAGAAGGCACTAGGCAGAGTCGGTGAAACAAATTGTCAAAAGTGGCTCTGCCTGCAACTGGGCAAGATGCCATTAAGATTATGTTCTGCCCAAATGTTCTGCTTAAAGTATTCCTCACCCTGTCAGTGACAATCTGTTCATGTGAAACAGCTTTCTCTGCCATGAAGAGGCTGAAAACTCAGAGCAAGCATGACCAGTGAGTGAATCACAGGACTGACTCTGCTACATGTCCATAGGCACAAGACTTTGGACCTGGAGTAGGTTCTGACACAATGGGGCGAATTTATACATCCAAGAACTGTTTGGCATTTACTACGAAGGTAATGATATGTTGTTGCAGAGAAATAGGACTAATGAATGGTATAGGTTTTACTGTTAAATTACACACATTACATTACACCAATTACACACACCAAGGGCCAAAACCACAAAAGGACTGTGTGGCTTTTGTGGCAAATAAGACAAAAAGACCCGCAAACTGCGCTGCCAAGCAAATAATGATAATAATCATAATCGTAATCGTAATAGTGGCAATGATAATAATAATAATAATAATAATGATAATAAACTTTATTTATATAGCACCTTTCATAACATAAAATGCAGCTCAAAGTGCTTTACAAGAAAAAGTGTTAAAAACAGCACCATGGTGCGTCTGTGCCATGTGCATGTATGTAAATGAGGTAATATTCATACATTTGGCACAAAATTGGCCCCTTTTCTATGCAAATAAACCTCGTTGCAAAAACAGTCTAATTCACAAAGACCAGCACTAATTGCCACACGCAATTAGGGTGGAATTATGAGCATCTTCCGATAGTTGGTGTTAACTGCGTACACTCACTCCTCACTCACTCACTCTGTTTCTTACTCTCTCTTCAAATCTTCAAGCTTGTGAGGCTTGAATGATATTGAATTGATATTGAATGATATCAAGGGCAAAATCCTCAGTCAGACATTGGGGGGGATCAAGTGGGTCTGGGGTTTTAGGCTTATCTCAGACTTTCAGCTACTTAAAAATAAAAATGTCCTGACAGTGCTGATGGAGCTCAGGATTCATCCATAAGGGCTGCTTTATAAAGCAGTAATACATTACAAACAATTCCACCGTATAAACCTGAATCTGTGTGTAACAGCTAACCTGTTTAGCAGAACAAACATTAATTACCATCAGATCAAAATAAATAAATAAATAAATAAAAATTGCTGGTGGGTGCCCTTCCTCATTTTCTGCCTTGAGGTAACAAATTAAATGAACAAAACAAATGAAAAGAAAGGAAGAAAGAAAGAAAGAAAAAAAGGAAATGCACTGTGCACCCCTGTTCCTCACAATTTTTCATCTGCTCCGGCCTGCACTGTGCGCACTGAAAGTGGGGGATGGGCGACTGTTTGATGCGCATCAGAGACAGCCCAAGTTCAGGAGGAGATGTCAGGAGGCAGAAATTCATTTTATTATAATGAAAAGGTCCAAGTCTTCAGGCGTGCAAGGAAGAAAGTGGAGAAAAGAGGAAGAGGAAAAGAAAGCCCAATATATGTCATCTTATGTTAACATTAAAATGCTGCTTTGTGTGTAGACATTTTATTCATATATTTTAAGATTTTATTTAAACTTGAATGTTGTTTTCATTTAAGATCATGGGCAAAATTCATTGCTTTAAGTGTTTAGAATAAATGGAAAGCAATGATCCGATCCGTGACTCAAAACCATGATACGATCTGAACCGTGAGTTATGTGATCCGTTGCACCCCTGGTATAATTCCATGTTATTTGTAATGTAGTCTTGCCACACACACACACACATGCACACACAAATCAGCCACACTGAGGTAGACCACCATTCTGCCTCTCTCAGTAAGACATGCTCCCTCCCAGAAATGATCAAAGAAGAATCACAGAGTCTCTGCTGTAAAACATGACAACGCTGCATGTGGCCCACTCTCATAGACAAAGTCGATTTTTTTTCCGTTAATCATTTTATTTCCTTTGAACACACCAGGCCATACAAGTAATGTCTTACAAGAAGCAAAACTAAAGACATAGATATACATCCAGTTTATATACGAGTAACTTAAAAATCTAAACATTTTAAGATATTTTCTGTTAAAATAATTGTTTAGGTTAGTGACGCTTTGGCAGAGGTACTCTGAGTGCTTTCTCTTTCTGAATTCATCGCTCTACATGCCATACATCTTTCCTGGCCACTTGTACCTGTCAGACTACAGGTACTTGGTACTTCAGACCCTTTACTACAGTAAAAGTGGCAATATAATAACAATATAAGTATAAACAATAAGTAAAAAACTCAACTACAGTACATTCAATTCAGTAAAAGTCCTGAATTCAAAATTTAGCTTCAAGTTGGTGTAATCAATAGTTGTATATTAATAATGGATCAGAGAGAGAGAGAGAGAGAGAGAGAGAGAGAGAGACAGAGACAGAGAGAGAGAAAGAGAGAGAGAGAGAAAGAGCAAGAGAGCAGTTAACACCAAATCTCTGAAGATGCTAATAACTCCACTCTAATTTCGTGTGGCAATTACTACCTGCTCAGCACCAAACAGTAGACACACAGTTAGAGACTAGCTGGTGGACATAGTGGAGAATTTAGCAGCTAAAGAGCTGCTCTGTGTCTGTTAGATATGTCAATAAACAATTGTTTGATAACTGTAAATGTTCTCCGACCACCACTGGTTTGAACATTTTAAGTTGTTTCCTGAAATTTTATTTGCACTATTTTATTGCACTTCAGGGCCACCATACTGAAAATGTTATATTTTTTTCACTTTTTCCCACCACAAAATCTCAGCAAAGTACGTTTACACTGATACACCATTGGTAACCACCACGAACACCCCATCTTCTGATACAGCCATATACTGTACAGTACAACAGCTTTTCTTATCCATAAATATTGTATTACAGTGTAGATAAATAAACAGTGCCATTCATATTTTTATTAGCAGGCAGCGGGAAGAGGGACAGAGAGGGAGTGATAGTATGAGCCTCTTAATAGAGGAGTTATTTATACGGAAGAGAGGGAAGAGCGGGTGATTTAGGTTATTTACGTGGAGGAGGAGAGAATGCTGGAGGAAGATGAGGTTATTTACATAGTAGAGAGGAAAGAGGAGCTGGGGTTTTTTAATATCAGGTTGTTTATGAGAGTGCTGTCAATGTGTGCTTTCCCGGGTGTGTGTTACTGGGTGGGCTGTGACAGTATAGGCAGACAATATCAGATTACCCCATAACCTTACCAACACTGCCCTGCTTTTACTTCCCTTTTCAATATTTTTTTCTGCCACCACAAATAAATGAGTTTTAAATATCATGTTCCATTATCTCACTTTTGTTTTGTTGTGATTTTTGTGAAATTATAAAATAAGTTGTGAGTAGCAAGCTGATGTAATTATTTTATCTGAATATTGACACCAAATCGCGTCACCTACCAAATAGAACAGGTGCGGGTTAATTACCCTGCTCACAAACACAAGTATTTCCTCAGAGAAATGCACCTGTGCCTGACTGGACCACTAGGTCATCCAATCCCCCATTAAGCAAGTTTTTATGTTTAAGTTGGATTTCGTTTCTCAAGCAGAGGAGGCTGGTCCATAGAGGCAGAGGAGGCTGCTCCTCCTCTATTTTTGAGAGGCAAGAGGGAGATCAAAATATAAAAAAGTAATCAGTTAAAATAAACCATTACCAAATCTCAGTATCATTTGTAAAATATTTTTCTCTCTTTAATCCATTATTGAAATTCTAAAATGCTTTAACAGCGACAACTGCAGGGCAGGCAAGAGGGGAAAGGGTAGTCTGTGTGAAGCAGTGAGAGGAGAGCTGTTGTGGAAATTTAAAGATGAATTCACAGAGAATCTCCCAGTTTGCTAGGCTGAAAGAGATACTGTATGAAATTCAATAATCGTATTTATACATACAGGCGTGCATCACAGAACATCCCATATTTGTCATCCTAACACGTGTCTTAATTAATGAGCCATGTTCCTTCTATTCATTCGTAGCCTTATCTATCTTTCATCCTTAGGGGGAGGAAAGACAACTATATTGTGCACCAGCCACCCCTGTTCTCAAGATAAAATGTTGATTATTATTAAATGATTATTTCATTTGAGTTCTTAAACTGTTGTTTTGTTGGTCAGCTTGTGTTCTATGCATACTTGTCACATACACCAACCGAATTAACAACATTATGCCAACTTTATTATTCTTAGAAGGGCTAAAAATCTTTGTTTAACATAAGGCCAGTCCAAGATAGGACTGACAAGAAGCCCAATTGTCATAAAAGTAGACCAATTTTAAATTTTCAACACTTCATAACACCATGTCCACACTTAAGGCGGAGACACACATGACATATGTTAAGCCAATTGGGTGTTGTGACTGATGGGAGCAAGTTGGAGCGCTTCTACATCAGTTGGTGTTGATAGCTGGCAGACAAAATGATATGAAGAGTTAATTTGCAAAAACATAAAAAAACATCTCCATATTTTATAATTTTCATAAATCATGTTTTTTTATTGTGCATTCCAGGTAATATAAATCAAACTGCAGTTGGGTTGTTTTCATTAAGTAAAAATAACTCAACAAATACAGGTAACTTGCAAAAGCAGATAACTCCAGCACCGGGATGCCGGGATCCTCCGCCTCTCAGGTCCATCAGTCCCTGCAGTTCTCTTTAGCCGAAGCCATCGGCACCGGGACATTAGCACCTAGCTCTTCCTCACAGCACTTCCCGTTTGCTTCTAACTCCGGCCTTCCCTCGCAAACCATCCTAGCCCAGCACGCAAACACCAGCTTCACTCTGCTAACAGCTAATCCACCCGTGCATCAACCTAATGTCCTCATCTCCCGTCCTTCCCCGGTTCCCAGCAACATGCGTAAACAAATCATAGATGGTAATTATGGAGATCTAGCACTCCTCCTCATGCCTTCCCTCCACCAACGCCCCACCGACAGATTTCTCGAAGGAAAGAAAGAACATCCGCTTGTTCCAAGGAACTCCGACCGAATTTGCTACCACCCCAATCCAGCCTTCGTCAAGTTCCTGGTAACCGGATTTAAGGAAGGATTTCACCCTGGAAGGCTTCATGATCAGCCTATTCGCTCATCCTCCTTTTCCAACCTATTGCATTAGCCCTCTTGGTATTGCAACCAGGAAATACTCCGGAAAGAAACGTATCATCATCAATCTTTCAGCACCGCATGGCAGCGCCGTCCCGAGCATTAACAGCTTGATTCCGAGCGAAGATTTCATCAAACTCGCCGGCAAAGGGTCTTGGCTCTCAAAAGCCAACATCACCAGCGCTTTCAAGGTGCTCCCCATCCACCCTGACTCCTGGCGATTCTTCAGCGTACGATGGCGAGGTGCATATTACTTCGCCATCAGGCTCACTTTTGGTTGCAAAAGCAGCCCTAAACTTTTTGACACCCTGTCAGAAGCCCTTTGCTGGATTCTGTCTAACAACCACAAAATTCTGTTCCTTGTTCATCTATTGGATGATTTCCTCATCATTTCCCCTCCCTCATCGTCACCCGCTTCTGGCCTGGTCACCCTGACATCAGTTTTCTCAGACCTCGGGGTTCCTCTGTCAGCAGAAAAAACAGAGGGCCCATCCACATCCCTCGAGTTCTTAGGAATCACTCTTGATACAAATCTGTTTCAGGCTTCACTCCCAGTCGAAAAGCTCAACCGAATCAGTCTCCTGATCTCAAATTTCTTCCTCGCCCCATGCTGCACCAAACGCCAACTTCTCTCCTTCCTTGGCCACCTCAACTTCACCCTACGCATCATCCCCCAAGGATGAGCCTTCATATCTCACCTGCTATCCATTGCTTCTTCTGTTTCATCACTCTTGACGCCCATCTCTCTGGACAGGTCAAGCTGCACTGAACTCCGTCTATGGCTCAACCTTCTTGTCAACTGGAACGGGATCTTTTTCTTTTACAATGACCAACTGACTCATCCTCACGACATCCAGTTATACACTGATGCTGCTCCTTCAGCTGGTTTTGGGAGTTTCTACAATGGCAGATGGTTCGCGGCAGCATGGCCCCCTGAGCTGGCAAACGAATGCCAGGTCACCTCCTCCGCCCTCTTCGAAATCTACCCCATAATAGCCGCTGCCATTCTCTGGGGCCATGAATGGTCCTGCAAGTCAATCCTCATATACTCAGACAACCTAGCAGCCGTAGACATAATCAACAAAGGACGCTCCAACTCCCCATCCATCATGCCTTTCATGCGCTGCTTATCATGGCACTCGGTTACACACCACTACATCCTCCGCGCAGCTCATGTTCCCGGTCACTCTAACGCCATAGCTGACTCTCTTTCCCGTTTTTCGTTTCAGAAGTTCAGAAGCTTGGCTCCGCATGCAGATACCCTGCCTACCCCAGGTCCTCCATATTCAGCATTGACATTCAATCTGTAAATCCTGCTCTGATACCCCTGATCGTCAACTCCCAGAGTTCTATCATCAACAGCTTATCGCCCTCAACCCTCTCATCCTACTGGACAGCTTGGAAAAGTTTTCATAACTTTCACGACCAACATAACATAGCCTTTCCGTCATTCGACCTCATCACCCTGACTTGTTTTATTACCTATGCCCACTCCGTAATGGCAATAAAAATGCATACCATCAAAGTCTATCTTAGCGGCATCAACTTCTTCTCCAAACTCATAACCGGCAGTCCGAGCATTGCATCAAGCCATCCTCAGATAACTTCACTCCTTAAAGGACTCCTCCGCCAAGAACCAGTTAAAAACCTTCGCCGTCTCCCTCTTACCGCCGACTTGCTGTCAACATGCATCCACACAATCTGCTCCGGATATGGCACTCCTCACGTGGCTCGAACTCTGGAGGCCATGTTCTCGCTCACCTTCTTCGGTTTCCTAAGATGCTCCAAATTCACCTCCTCAACCTGCGAGCCGCCACACTTGCATTTCAGACTTGTCCCAATTTTCAATAGACACCATGGTATTCTACTTGAAGCGAACCAAAACCAATCAATTTGGTCAGCCCACACCAGTGTTCTACTTCAAGGTCCAGTTGCCCCTGAATCCCTTCGAAATCCTTGCAAGCTACTTGTCATACCGGAAATCTCAGAGCTCAACAGCAACAGACCCTCTTTTCTTTTCGGAATCAGAACAAGTGGCTACCCGGTTCTGGGTCCACCACCACTTCAGACACATACTCTCCTTGTCTGGCATATCCCCAAGTCATTACTCTGGTCATTCCTTCCGAATCGGAGCTGCCACATCAGCTTCCCGCGCCGGCATCCCAGAACATTTCATACAACTAATGGGTCGATGGTCCTCCCAAACGTATCATTGTTACATCTGTTCAGATCTCAAAGATCTCAAATCCGCTCAAGCTCTCCTTAAGTAACTGGATGTTTTGGGGAGTTCGTCACTGTGCGCCGCGGCGGATTCCCCACATAGCCTCCCCACACCTCATCCAAGCAAGCAAGCAGAACAATAACAAGAACAAAGATCATCACTCTTTCTCAATAAATCATTTAAACGAATCATGTTGATGGTGTGGTCCTTGCTAGTGAATTGAAGCTTATCTAGCGAAGTTTCAGGAGCAGGACCACACCTCAACTGCACCTCTTCCAGCTATCCCATAAATACTAACCTAACCCTCTCCCCCTCTTTCGCTCTCGCATTCTGCACCCATCCCCCCTCCCCATTCTTCCTGTTTCTCCTCTCCTTCCTACCCTCACAGGGCCCTGAGGGGGTTCGTCGCTGCCCGGGCGCCGCGGCGGATTCCCCATGTAGCCTCCCCACACCGCATCCAAGCAAGCAAGCAGAACAATAACAAGAACAAACATCATCACTCTTTCTCAATAAATCATTTAAACGAATCTTGTTGATGGTGTGGTCCTTGCTAGTGAAAATGTCCTTAAAAAGAGCAGAGGGGTAAGGTAATTATCTTACTTAATGGCACCTATAGACTGGGAGATTTCAGCAATCTTAAGTTTATTGAAAGCCACACTGTGCAACATGGATCTAATAAACGTGGGTACGACATCAGGTTTGATGTATGTAGACTGTACGATGCTCACACCTGCTGAATCATAGGCTATGATGCAAGTCAATATACAAGAAAACGTCATCAGCATGCGTTATCCATCTGCGCTGCTATAGTGGTAAAGAAAGAAACTAAGCAAGAATCGAGCCCTTGCAATAGAGGTATTTATGTCGATGTAAAAAAATCCAAAGAAGAGGGGGAGGAGAATGTGGACCCGTGGCTACGGAAAAGAGGCCAACTTGGGATGTCAATTTTGCAAAGAGAGCTTGAGGTAACGTTAAGTATTTTTTAGCATGCATAAACATACGTTCATGCATTGTAGTGTCTGCTGATATGGTCTGTCTTTGTCCACCGACACACACACATTTATTACACTATTGCAGTGTTTTAAGCTCAGTAATGTCTTCACAGAGAGAGCTTCTGTTATTAAAAGTCAGACAGATGACAAAAGTGGATTCAGAAATCTCCTCCGCATGGATGTGGAACAGTTCAATCACCTGTTCCAACTAGTGGCTCCATATATTTCCAAAAAAAAAAACAAAAAAAAACCAACCCAACTGAGACGGGCAATCAGTACCAGAGAGAGACTGTCCATTACACTCAGATATTTAGCAACAGGTAATTATGTTAATTTCATTAACGGTGTGCTAGAACAATGCATATACTCATACACACAAAAAATAATTTTCTACAATCAATCTCCATTTTGACAAGAGAGTCATTTTCTTTATTGAGCTTCCAATGTCGTATTGGAAAGAGTACTGTTGGTGTAATTGTTAAGGAGACATGTAAGATATTGCACCATGTCCTAAAGAATGATTACCTGAAGGTGATATCTACTTTGAAGCAGCTAGAATACAACATGTGGGACATTACATACTTAGAAATCACATAAATATAAACAGATTGATGTCACTGTTCTGATGCTGTCTTTCTGTGTTTGTGTAGACACCAACTACAGAGGCTGAGTGGAGAGAGGTGGCCAGCGGCTGTAGACGCCCATTACTGCTTTCTGTATGCTCATACTGGTATCCGTTGCAGAGTATCTGGTAGAGGTGTTTTTGCCCACTCTGATCTGAAAGAGTGTCCTGGATAACCCTGGCTGCTCTGTCCCTGCATAACTACCTGTGAGTACAGGCCACAGACAACTACATCTCATACCACCCTTCAGTCAGTGCCAGCTGGCAGAGGTCAAAATGCCACCAGAACTGCAAAGGAGCAGCGCAACAAACTCAGAGACTACCTTGTCTCACTGGCAGGGTCTGTGTCTTGGCAGGAATACATGCTGTAATGTACCAGAAGGAATCATAACAGCGAGGAAAACTTTCAATGTTCATATGGGCACCTGACTGACTGACTTGAAAAACTGTGAACCTATCCTTTAAGGGATCAAAGGCAAAAAAGGTTGGTTATATTATTGGTTCCCAATCTAAATGACCTCAGAAAGTTGAGTATGTATTCACAGTTGGGTTTTTTTAGTTACAAGTTTACATTGATTTGTGTGGGATTTGTGTGTTGTGTTTGCAGCTGATGAACTGTAGTTTGGCTTTAAGCCATGAGGTGTCAGGCTTCCTATCTGTAAATGACCAGGAGACTGAAGTGAGTCTAAGCAGATACACTGAATACAGACAGAGTTCCTTCATTGCAGAAACTCTTCAAATATATCATTCTCATTGAGTGTCAGGTTCTCCATTTTGAAACATTGTGACCATCTATTGACAAATAATGTCCAATAAATGGAAGTGAATGAAACTGTGGAATGGTTGAACACAGCAGTCTTTATACAGACAATTGAAACAAGTTTCAATAAAACATTGTATTGTGCAAACAATGCGAGCCACAACCCTGTAATATCTGTAGCTTCATATCAAAACAGGAACAGAAATATTATATATATTTATATTTCAGGTAAAATATATATAACTAACATTCTTAAAACATGTTGGCAGGCCAAATATTTTCATATATTTTACCTGAAATATAAATATATATAATATTTTACCTGAACAGTGCAATCATGAACACAGACAAACTAAAAAATGTAATAAGTAGTACCAGCTGTACTACTTATTAAAACACATAACAGTTTTTAAAAAGTCTCTTCCTCCTGCTGATCTGAATTTCCAGTGAGCATTCCTAAGAAGCTACCAGGAGGTGGTTGAGGAGTGCAAGTGGCAGGAGGCTGGTTGGTAAGTCACTGGTGTGGTGTAGCTAGTTGTGAGAAGGTGTGATACGTCGCCTGTGATTCGGGACCCTGAGAGTAGGTTGCCATCTGTTGGGTTTGAGCTGTTGGGTGTGCTGAGGATGCTGATAAAGAAAGATACCCGAGGTCATCATTCTCTAGGTCTTGCTCAGCATTACTGTCTGTCATTTTAGGCAGTGAAACTTGATCTAGCTGGATGAAGGACAAAATATAGACACATGAATTCTTATATTAAATGTTACAATGCATTTATGATATCTGTTTAAAGATGGTTATACCCATGTTAAACCTGTTTTGCACACTGTATAAACTTTAGTTGAGCTATTAGGTCCACTTCATTATACTAAGTGTTTTAAAGTGATTTAACTGACTTACATGCTTAAGTGATTTAAATGGGACAACATTTAATTTCATTAAAACAAAACAAACACTGTACTCACACGAACTAGTAAGATAATTGTACCACATAATGGTCGAGCTGTTCATTCTTAATAAATTTAGTCCAATAATTACATTACTTACATTAATTAATTTAATGCAATGGAATATACAGTGGAAATGTGGAAGAATCAGCATTACTACATCAATTTACAGACACACACATACCTATGAAGGCCAACACATATGAAGGCCTGACAAGGCAATACATGACAACTCTAGGTGCTTTAATATCCATTTCTGTTGCAGGGTTAGTTCTTTCATCCCACTTCCACTTAGTTTTGGATTCAATAGCTTCCCATGCTGAGTGTGCAAGGACACTGCATGGGTTATTACTTCTCCAACTGTGAAACGTTACATAGAGTGTCACATTATTAAATAAGGTAAACTAAGCTTTGTGGGCTGACAGACTAAAGACTGCACTATATACTGCGGTATATGCGTGTTTGCTTGCTACTCACCCGGGCACTGCAATTCCTCCGCTATTTCTTTCCATGCTACATCCTTCTTGGCATGGTCATGATAACAGCTGGAGGACACATTATACAAGCAAGGCTTCTGCTGCCACAACTCAACAAGATTTTCTTCTTTGTTGGAATCCCAAACATTTTGTTTTTCTCGTTTTACTTCCATCATTGGGTTTAGCTGCATTCCTATTGGTTGGTTAGTAGACATAAGTCATAGCAGCAGTCACATTGTGAGATGGCTATCCTTAATTTCTGACACTGTCAGAATTTTGTCCCAGGCTATCTTTGGTCACAAGACCGTGACAACTGCCATCTTTGAACCTCTCTCACAGTGCAATGTAGAACCACTGTTTTGGAGCCATGACCAAAGATATCGCCACGTTTATTTCACATTGGTTATCTTTCATCTGGGACAGCCCACAATCGCACAGTGTATACCCGGCTTAAGTGTCCTTGGGTCTACACTGGCACTTTTGGTAAGACACGTCCATAAGACTCATGCTGGGCTTGTCCTCCCTGGGGCTGTTGTCCTCAAGTGGGTCCGCCAGCCTCTGCAGGTACCACAACTGAGCAGAGCTCTAAACTCTGCCCATTGTCTGTGTCACACAGCAGTACTCTGGGTGCTTCTTTCTGTCTGCTTCTCTGCTCTCCTGGTAGTCTCTCTCTCCCTCTTCCCCCATGATTCTGCCACGGCTATGCCGTAGCATACTCCGTCGCTACTGTTGCGGCTGTAAAACGGTGGATAAGTTGCCGTGAGCGCCACACAACCCCTGCGAAATGATTCATTTCACTATCAGAATTTGATCCATTCGGTCCAATAACATTTGGACAGTCTAGAAGAGCCGCACAATTCAAATATTTTATCTCCATTCAAGTTAGCAGAGGGCTAACCAGAAGGTAGGTGGATGTCTGTGGGTGCGCATTCAAACAGCCAGTGCGGGAATGTCCCTCCCGACATGAGATTTAAAAACTCTATATACTATGAAATACAGAGAGATTTGTCTGGCTGTGATAGGCTTAATCAGCATTGTGTGAACTCATTTGGCAAGGGCTTGTAAGCGACATTCATAAGGCTGCTTTATTACAAACTATTCCACTGTATAAAGCTGAAATATGTGTAACAGCTGACCTGTGATGTGTAGCAGAACACAGAACATTAATTACCATCAGATCCTGACCGAGCAGGGGCCAGATGCATAAATGATGCATACGCACAAAAATCATGAATACGCCATTTCCCGCACATAAACTGGTATTTATAAAAGCAGAATGTGTGGTGATAATGTGCGCACCTCACGCATTCTTCAGACCAGGCGTACACGTTTCTCTAAAGTGATCTGAGGGTGATGTGATGAGGTGGAGATGAAATATAAGGTGAGAGACAGAACCTTCAGACAGAATCAAAGTCAACATTTTATTTTGCTGTTAATATTCTTTTTATTTTATCCTTAGTTGTGACACACCTTGTAAAGTTGGTTTAGATACGAGTGCTGCAAACTATTACTAACATTTCATGATTACATGATATCACTGTTGACAATGGTTTACAGGTCCATGTGATTAATTATTGATATGGATGCTATAAAAAGCTGCACAGCCGTGCATAATGACAGTTGTACTTTACAAACTCTGAATACAAATAAAGTCAATAAGGTCTTATCTATTGAGCTTAGCAAGAAAGTGCTCTGATTCCATAATTTTGTCATTTAACTTTAAAAAATGTGTTTTAATTTTTGTTGATAAATCAGATTCCAGACCAACAAAGTTAAAGCCATCTGGTTTAGTAATCATTTGTTAAGAATGCAAATAATATTAATCACTTAATAAACAGCATCAAAATTACTGATAAGTTAGCATCAGAGCTCTTTAAAAATTTCACAATATCTTTATTATTATTATTATTATTATTATTATTATTATTATTATTATTATTATTATTATTATTATTATATCGTTTACAATATCCTATTCCAATATACGTGATACTAATAATTAACAGAATAATTGTATCTGGGAGCTTAGCATGCAACATGATAGTGCATGAAATGTCTTATGGTTTGTATTGCCCGCATACAAACTCAAGATACAAGTAAATGCAGATATGTTTGACACTTTGGGGAGGACAAACTAGAAGGATCTAGACCATATGACTGTCTTTACAACCTCCCTCCTATTAGCACTAAACCCCCATAACTTTATGCAACTATGGGTGCGACAAGATAATTCATTATTGCGACAAAATTAGCCTATAAACCTTTAACTTGTAAAATATATATGTTAACAGATGAAAAGGTTCATAGCTACCTGTATGGCTAATAGCACATTAAGCAAGTAGTTCAGCTGGAAACTAGCTAATATTAAGGTAGATTAAAGTGGCTAGCGATAGGTAGTAACTCTTGCTACTTGAACTTAGTATTAGGGAAGAGAAAGGCAAGAAATCCCCAAACTACTATTAAAATTGTTTGTTGTTTACATCTTGTTAGCTATGCAACTACTAACCTGCTTTTCCTCCATGTTACCACTGTGCACAGGTATATGCGTTCTTTAGCAACCACCTCTATGAAAGTCTGAGTCTGACAGTCTTGACAACCTTTTGTTCACCCATACATCCAAGAAAAAATCAATTCAATATAATTTGCAAACACAATTAGAAGGTAACTGTTATTTATAACAAAAGAGCATAACTCAAGAGTGAGGGTCTCTCATTTCTCTGCCTTTGATCTGTCTGTATGAGCTGTTGGTAAGAAAATAATAAAAGGTATGTGGTGGGAGGTTGAGGACGGCAGGTAACTTCCGGTTACCTTGCAAGGCAGCTGGATTCGCAAGATCATGAGATCACACAAGAATACATCTTGTCAGACTTCAAGCTATGCGCTGTTAATCAGTGTCATTTGAGGAGCTACTGGCAGCTACGGGCATGGTTTAGGTGTGACGACAGCAAGAAGCAACTGTTCGTTTAAAACAATGGCAGGTCCTATCAGTTATATCAGAACTGGAGAGTATTTCTTCAATAAAAGAAGACCAAAGAACTTTTTAAAGCTGCACTAGGCCCGTTGGACACACCCCCTCAGCCGTCCCACTGCCTGACGGAGGTTTGAGAGAGGCTGTCCCAAGTGTTTGCCTGACCTTAGAAGCTGGAATAGTTTGTTACTGGGGTGATGAGGACCTTCATGATCCTACTAGCTCTGGTTCTGCACCTTCTGGTGTCTAAGTCCTGCAGAGTGGGGAGTGTACATCCAGGAGGACTGCTTATTAAGCCTGTTTGATGTTTCATGACTTTATAATGTGGGGTACAGAAGTATGTCCAGGGAACCTTTCTGTCTGTTTCACAGAAATGTCCTTTCTGAGAGTTCACCCATCAGTAGAACAGTCAGCCGATCATTGGTAGCACCCCAGCAGGCAACCTGCATCTATCTGCAGCTGTCAACTTCACCAGCTCATCATTCAGACAGTTCAACAAGGTAAAAAGCAATATACATATATATATACATATATATATATATATATATATATATATATATATATATATATATATATATGTATGTGTGTGTGTGTGTGTATATAGATACACACACATACACACACACACACACACACACACACATATATATATATATATATATATATATATATATATATATACATATATATATATATACTGTCCCTGTCCATCAGGAACTCCTGGTGGATCCAAACCACGACACAGGATGATATCACTCTCCTGTTACCATGGCCCAAGTATCCCCATACCCAGCTCACAAAGCTGTGGTAGGCCAGATAGCTGCTCCGCCTGTTTTTATACCTATGTTGTCCGTATTTACATTGTGTGCATTTATTGTGAACATTTATAGTTTTAATAAAAAAAAAAAAAGGACACTGAACAATCTGTATTATAGATCTTTGTGTGACTACAATGTGTGGGATCTTCCTTTTTTACAAGCTTTGCCTAATGGTTTGCCTGTATCTGGCACCTCTTTAGAGATGCATAGTCTCTCTCTCTCTCTCTCTCTCTCTCTCTCTCTCTTTTTAAACTTATGCTTCATAGCCAGTAATTTGCCGCACACTCCCATGGAGGACCCCATAAGTGTTGAGGACATTTTCTAGAGTGTAGGGATTCAGGCACACCGGCTCCAGACCTGGGTGTAGAGTCATGCAGGTAGGTGGCCGCAGTAATTTCCTTAGTCTCCTTTCAACCTACAGCACAAAATACGGACATAGCAATGATGTGGACAATTAGCTACATCAGAGACCAAAGAAGCATTGCTATATACAGTGTAACTTTTAATAATAACTCCATAAACGATGCTACAATTGCTGTTACAATGTATACCGGTGGTATGATACAATATTAGTTATTAACTAGATGCCTTTCTCCAGAGAATTTCTGTGGTGTTCAAAACGTTTTTTCCTTGCATCTATTTCTAATGGCTTCTAACGGTAGAGAGTGATACAAAAATACATTACCATTCTGATACGTCCACTTGTAGGCAACCATGTCCAATTTGCTCTTCTTCTTCGGAATCGGTTTCCGGTTCGAACATGTATGGCTGAATTATTCCTATCATACCACTTGCCATTGTGTAGCAGTAGTAACAGTAGCAACAGCAAACAACCCGAGGTTACATTGTTTAATGAGCCAAGTTGAAGGTGAGCAGGTGAGCAGTGGAGGGGTGTGAAGCTGCTGGTGCACCACAAAGGGGGGGGTGGGGGGGGGGGTTACTTTAAACATTTTGTAAGTGCACTTCAAAGTAAATACTGATGCATTAATAAAGCATATATAATTTCACGGTTTACAAACTGATTTCATATTTTACTCAGCTCCATTCAATGCAATTTCTTTCCTTAGTCTTTTCAGCATTTTCTTCTCTGTGGTTAAACTACAGTGAGACAAGTGGCTCAGAAGGTTTTTTCAGTTGGCTGGATTTGTTTCTATCTCTGGTGACATTTCCCTTGTAAGGCACACTGCATAGACAATGAGCTGATGCTTTTTCATGAGCTGTTTGATAAATGGTCTTTCATTTTTAAATCAACAGATAAGCACTTTGAGTGTATTTTATGTGTGTGTGTGTTGCTAAGGCCAGTAGAATAGATTTCAGCAGGCCATGAACTCTGCTGAGACTATCACACAAATAATTTCAGGAAATAAATCTTAAATTGAGGTGGTTTTATCTCAGAAAAAATAATCACTGTAGTTGTCTCAGTGAAAAGATTTCTTACTGAGATGTGCACACAGTTAAAGAAGCACTAACGGACTCAAATATGAAGAGACAGAAAGTAGTAGATGCCTTTTATTGTAAATAAACTGAAATTGAAACAAGTGCCCAAGGCTTTTCTCTCTTGAAGCATTTAATTGCAGATGCCAGTGTAAGCAGTTCACACACACACACATACACACACACACACACACGCACACACACACACAAAACAATACATCAGCTAGTATATTGTAGGCCCAGATATACAATATCACAATGAATTTTCAGAATTGCCTGATATATATTACTTTGATGTATGATATGCTGGTACTTAGCATCATTCATTGGTGTGGCTGCTATTCTAAAAGTTTACTATTCAACAAGAAGTTGTATCCATTTTGGTTTGAAATGGAGCGAGGGTGGCATCCACAAGCAGACAATCACATGTTTTAGCTACATTGCACCTATTACTCATAGACTTTCATTAACAAATGAATCACAGAATTGTTATTACATAGCATGTTTGTCTGCGACCATGTAATATTTTGCCCTGGACAGTTGTTTAAAGGAGTTCATCAGCATAGGTTTTAGTTTGGTTTTGGTCTCTGTATAAGCAGGATGTTACCAAACCTGGCAACCACACTGTGATGACAATACTGTGAATCTGTGCACAGTCACTGCACCGGTTCGCCAAGAAATAGTTCCAGCATAAAATCCACCTAAAACTAAAAATATCACAACTTCCTTACATAAAAGGGTTAATATCATAGGATCATGTTTATCAAACTGTCAGAATACTCTAGGCTCTAGCTTTCATGAGCGATAATGAACAGGGTGTAGAATAAGTTCTATGCACTAATTTTTTATGAATAAACTCATGATTTAGGTTTGCTAAAAGAAATTTGAAATATTATTCCAGACTGACTGCTAGTTTATACCTGCTTCCGGTTAGCTGGATGTCGCCCTCCAAATGGAGTCCAAGGAAGGAAGGAAGTCAGTAGAGAGTACCATTACTACTGCTAATGCATTTATTATTAGTCACTGCTGAATCTTTTACCATTTACATTTTAAAATTTATCAGAGATTTCCCTGAGCCAATCCTAAGGATCAGTATGGTCTAAAATAACCTTTGAATAACCTTTCTTTACTGCACTCTGCTGTTGTTTGTCCCCCTCAGTCTGCTGTTCCAGCACTGCTCTCCTTTAAGACAACTGGGTTGCACTGTGAGCATTCTGCTGTATGTGAGTGAGAATTAGCATGTGATTGTGAAATTTTATTGGGGCTTATCGGCGAGTGACTGTGAGTTCAGACACTGAGGCAGGAAAAATACACAGACTGACTGAGCTCTGACACTAATATTCATTAGCAAAGCAGTGAAAGCATTCAGCTAGCAACTTGTCATTTGTAGTCATAACTGAGCGTCACCGGTTAAAATGACAAATGTCGCGGCAGCAGATCATATCAGCTGTTGTTAATTAACATTATCTCTGGATAACTTGATGACAGGCCAAAATTAAACTTGTCTGTTGTTGGTTTGTGAGGGAGGAACCTCCACTCTGTAACTCTTCAATTGTGAGTGGACTCTTTCTGTAGTTCCAACAACTCTAACAGAGTGATACATCTTCTCTCTATTTGTTCTTAGCTGGCACAAGTGTTTTATGAGAATTGGTGGCATTCATCAATTTTCTCGTACTTGGAAATTTCTCTGAGGTATGAACAACATTCAGGAGTGATTCAGACCTGTGTGAGTGTGTGAACAGTGCCTCCACAAGGCAAAAACACTCATGGTAAATGGACTGTACTTGTATAGCGCCTTTCTAGTCATCCGACTACTCAAAGCGCTTTTAACACTACGAGTCAATTCACCCATTCACACACATTCATACGTACAGGGGCTACCATACAAGGTCCCAACCTGCCCATCAGAGGGAAGCTAACCATTCGCACACATTTATACACTGATGGCACAGCCATCAGGAGCAATTTGGGGTTAGGTATCTTGCCCAAGGATACTTCGACATGCGGACTAGAGGAGTCGGGAATCGGACGGGAATCTTCCGATTAGTAGACGACCCGCTCTACCTCCTGAGCCACAGCCGCATGTGACATGAAATCATAATGCCTTGATTTAAAGGAATTTGGAGTTTAAATTCAATACAGAAATTAGCTAAAATAAATTATATAACCAGAGAAACTTGATGCAAAATTAATACTAATACTAATACTAATACTAATAAGTAGTAATAATTATGTTCACCATATCATCATCATCGTCATCATCATCATTCACAGAGGTTTGTTTTTAGATTTTATGATTTTTATTGGCATATTATGGCACAGCAACTTCTATATTTCAGTAGTTGTTGGAAACAGCGGCCTCAGGGTCAGGTCACTTATTATTATTTATACAGCCCAAAATCAGCAATCACAAATTTGCCTCAAGGGGCTTTACAATCTGTACAGCATACAACACCCTCCATCCTTAGACACTCAATTCACATAGGGGTCTTTCTGCAGGTTTCTGACCAATATCATCTTGTGTTGCAGCTGACAGTGTAACATCACCTCCTGTAGGCTATAATAATCTCTCCTCTAATATCTCTGTAACTGTCACATGACCACTTCTCATATTAGTCATGGACCACTTTGATTTAGAAAGACATTTTTTAGCATCTAACTTAATGTCAAAGCTTTTCATCTTTATTTCTTTCACAGTACAGCACTGCTCTGATTGATTCATATCTTCTAAGTATTTCAGCTCCTCTAATACGACTACTGACACTGATAAATGTGTCTGCTGATTTCTGAAAACAGAACTTGAAGCTATGCAATGTCAAATTCTTATTTTTACTCTTTGGGAACATTTCTGTGAATGAAACTTATCCACAAATGGAGCGGAACAGGTCACCTTATACAGACATTTTAGGGGCGTTGATTATGCTAATGATGAAATCTCAGAAATGTGCACCTCCTCATGAACAGGTTTGGTGAATTTGACTTGGAACGCCATACAAGTAAGCCTCATAGACAAAAGTCAGAGGGATTTAGGATAAGAATAGAAACTTCTCGCATGATGTCTATTGACTGGCCAAAAGTGCCAGTTTTCACTTAATTTATTACCTAATGACAGAGAAAATACACAACTGCTGCATGAGCTGACCAAGGTTTTTCTCCACTACTGGACTCAGCAGTGGAGATCAGTAAGTGAGCAGACCGCAAAGAGCCAGCGGGCTCAGGTGTCAAGCAGACATACAAGAGAAATGCACTGAGAGACAACTGTTAATTGAGTGTACAAAATACTAGTAGTAGCATTTGATCCACCCCAGCTTTCATAGAGGCATAAAAATTAGGTGTTTGAGAGGATGCACTTTCCTAGTATTTGTTTGTGGTACTAAACCAAAGTCATATAGTTCTAATTTTGAATAATGTTGAATAGGTAAAAAGGTAGCACACGCACAGATCTTCAGGATAAAGTTGAGTAATCTCAATTTCACCAATTTACTCTGGCCATGTCAAACAAACATACTAACGTTTTGGCCTAATGGCCTTCATCCGAGTATGCTTGTGTGTGCTACCTTTTTACCTTTGGGTAGTCAGTGTTGGAAAGGTGTAAAAATGTTTTTCTATCCTGTCTGCTTTTTATATTGAAGTGGATTATACTGTTAAGATCCATACATGGCTCTTGCTGGAGCAGTTTTTACAGAGTTGACCTGGTCGAGCAGTGCCAAAGAAACAACACAAAGACCTGGAATTCAGTTCTGTTGTTTACACGCCCTTCACAAAGATAGAGGTAAGTCAGTGCTGCTGGCTAACCAAGCTCAGATACAGTTTATATTTTTTAATTGATTCTTTTTGATGTGTTCTCTCTCCGTTTCATTTTACTTTTTTTCTTTAGAGAATCTCTATATAAGCAACAACTGAAAGAGATAACATTTTATTTCAAAGGACTAAGCTTGCTTTTTTATGACAGAAGAGAATGATGGAACAGAGGGGAAGCTAGCAGAGATAGGGAGGAAAATAACAGGTATGATAGCAGCTGTCAATCATGTTGCACGTCTGGTGTTTATCATGCTGCCAGAGCTGAGCCATAAACCTGATGTCTGCAGGAGACAGCAGGTGGAATTGGGGAGGAAAAAAAACATCAACAGACAATACACACAGTAGTCCTTTATTAAACACAATACAAACACAGGTTCCCTTCTTTCTTACACAGCAACACATCCAACAGCATTTATACTCAGGCTTTCTTGGTGTGAAACCACTCTTCCTCCATCTGTCCAACATTTGATGGAGCTTCAGTATCCACTTAACATAAAGTGCAAGTCAGGACTGAGAGCTTTAATTACCCACTAATTAACAAGGATGAAAGGGAAGACCTCAGTGTAGCCATGTTGTGTTTGAGTGCTGAATACAGAGTGGCAGTGTGTACAGACTAGCTGAAGAACAGTCTGACTCTTCAGATTTAGACTGTGGGTATAGCCTGCCATTGGCTGACTATTTCAGTCAACATTCTCCTCCTCTTCCACTATATGCGTGTTACTGTTTTCAAAACCCCATGACGCTATGTGAATTAAGCTAGCAACCTACATGCTGAAAATGGCAAGTTATGTTTGTCTTTTTTATCAGTAGAAGTTGTATAACAGAGTCAACCTACATCTTTTAATTCAATTCAATTCAATTCAATTTTATTTATATAGCGCCAAATCACAACAAAAGTTATCTCAGGGCACTTTACACATCGAGCAGGTCGAGACCGTACTCATTTATTTACAGAGACCCAACAATTCCCCCCATGAGCAAGCACTTGGCGACAGCGGCAAGGAAAAACTCCCCTTTAACGGGAAGAAACCTCAAGCAGAACCGGGCTCTAGGTGGGCAGCCATCTGCCTTGACCGGTTGGGTTTACAGAGAAAGAAGGAGGGAGGCGGACAGGGGAAGGGGAGAGGGGGGTGGGGAGGGGAGAGACACAGAGAAGTATAATAACAACAACAACAATAACCATAACAGCAGTAATGTAAGTAGAGCTATGACTTTATAATAGCAATAGCAATAATATCAGTAGCAGAAATAGAAGCAGGACATCCACAGGACCACGTCACAGTCCCCACAGCCGTGGCCCACCGTCCAGGTGCTGGATCTTCCTGTGAGACGAGAGAGCACAGAGACTCCGGGGAAGAAGTCAAGTTAGTAACATGCATTAATGGTACATGAAGCATTGAAATAGAGAGGAGGAGGAGGAGGAGGAGGAGGAGAGAGGAGAGAGGAGCTCAGTGCATCATGGGAAGTCCCCCGGCAGTCTAGTCCTATAGCAGCATAACTGGGGGCCGGTCCAAGGCGAGCCTGGCCGGCCCTAACTATAAGCTTTATCAAAAAGGAAAGTTTTAAGCCTACTCTTAAACGTAGAGAGGGTGTCTGCCCCCCGGACTGAATCTGGAAGATGGTTCCACAGGAGAGGAGCCTGATAGCTGAAGGCTCTGCCTCCCATTCTACTTTTAGATATTCTAGGAACCACAAGTAAGCCTGCATTTTGGGAGCGCAGTGCTCTAGTGGGGTAATAAGGTACTATGAGCTCTTTAAGATATAGTGGCGCCTGACCATTAAGAGCTTTATAAGTAAGGAGAAGTATTTTAAATTCTATTCTGGATTTTACCGGAAGCCAATGTAGCGAAGCTAAAATAGGAGAAATATGATCTCTTTTCCTAGTTTTTGTTAGTACACGTGCAGCTGCATTCTGGACCAGCTGGAGAGTCTTTAGAGACTTGTTAGGGCAGCCTGACAGTAAAGAATTACAATTATCCAACCTAGAAGTAACAAATGCATGGACTAGTTTTTCTGCATCTTTTTGAGGCAGGATGTGCCTGATTTTTGCTATATTACGTAGGTGAAAAAAAGCAGTCCTTGAAATTTGTTTTATATGATGGCTGAAGGACATATCCTGGTCAAAGATAACTCCCAGATTCCTTACGGTGGAGCTGGAGGCCAAGGTAATGCCATCCAGAGTAGCTATGTCATTAGATAATGTGTTTCTAAGGTGTTGAGGGCCAAACACAATAACTTCAGTTTTGTCTGAGTTCAGTAGCAGAAAATTGGCAGTCATCCAGGTCTTTATGTCCTTAAGGCACACTTGAAGTTTAGTTAACTGATTTAATTCATCTGGCTTCATTGATAAATATAATTGGGTATCATCAGCGTAGCAATGAAAATTTATGGAGTGTTTCCGAATAATATTACCTAAAGGAATCATATATAAGGTGAACAGTATTGGTCCAAGCACAGAACCTTGTGGAACTCCGTGTCGAACTTTTGCGTGGATGGAGGATTCATTGTTAACATGTACAAACTGAAGTCGATCTGAAAAATAGGATTTAAACCAGCTTAATGCAGTTCCTTTAATACCAATTAAATGTTCCAGTCTCTGTAACAGGATGTGATGGTAAATGGTGTCGAATGCAGCACTAAGATCTAACAAGACAAGTACAGAAAGTAGTCCTTTGTCAGATGCAGTTAGGAGGTCATTCGTAACTTTCACCAATGCTGTCTCCGTGCTATGGTGCGCTCTAAAACCTGACTGAAAATCCTCAAATAAACTATTGTTATGTAGAAAGTCACATAACTGATTGGCAACTGCTTTCTCGAGAATCTTAGAGAGAAAGGGAAGGTTAGATATAGGTCTATAGTTGGCTAAAACGGCTGAATCCAGTGTAGGCTTCTTAAGAAGAGGTTTAATTACAGCTACTTTAAAGGACTGTGGTACATAGCCTGTTACTAGAGACAGATTGATCATATCTAGTAAAGAAGTGCTAACTAAGGGTAAGACTTCCTTAAGCAGCCTAGTTGGGACGGGGTCCAAGAGACTGGATGATGGTTTAGAGGACGAAATCATTTACTGTTTTATGTGGCGTTTTCTTTGGCAGGGATTCAGCCATTTTAATGCCAGGGCTCAAACAAGTAACCCCCCCGAGACTATTTTACAAGGACACCGTCACTGTGCCCTGGGCTTATCGCTGCCCAGGACAAATGTGATTGGTTTAAAGAAATACAAACAAGCCAGAGTGTTCTTTTTCCCCTGTAGCAGAATTGATAATGCGTCAGCCAGACCTTTCTCCAGCGCTGGCACAGTGCTGTGGAGATAGGTTTGGCTATGCGAGACTAGCTGAAGAATGACTGCTTGACAATTCAAATATATATTTTGAACGCAAGTTATTGAACCAGTGTGGGTTTCTGCACCAAGATTTTAAAGGATTCTGGTTTATTACACATTGGGTCCTTTTTATCCCAGGATTTTAAACAATTTATTTTGAAGATCCTATTCTTTGTGGCTGATGTGGTTTTCCACAAAAAAAGTTCATCATTAAAATCCTTAAAATTAATGTTATTTCAAAAGTTTAAGTGCTGGACACAAGATGTCTCCTACTTCACTCTGAAGTCCATTCTTAGTGTTTGTGCACTGGAGGCTTCAAGTTTCCACATCAGATTTATTTATGTATTTATTAATTGGGACTATGTACAGTGTTAAACATAAATGTTACCATTTGATGAACTGTACTGAGTTAGCTTATAGCTCATCTGCAGTCCCTTCAGCAGGTCACAATTAACAGTACAAAGCAAAAAACACACAGGACACATAATACCAAACACAAAGCTACACACAATAGTACATCACAAATACCACAATGTCAACTAGAAATGACTAATGTATGCTTGTCAAATTAAAAGCAAGATTATTTGCGTTCATGAGTAGACCATGAGATAAAATTTAGAGCCAGTGGTTACAGAGCTGAGTAGCTTTTAGCAGACTTTTTAATTTGGTTTTAAACGTACTGATGGAACTGCAGCTCTTTATATCATCAGGTAGGGCTTTCTACTGGCTTGTGGCTTTCACAGAGAATGCTGACTGGAGGATCTAATAGAATTTACTGAGTGAGTATACACAAAGTCACATAGTGAAGGAGGAGCCAAACCATTTAAAATTTTGTGTAAATTGCATACTGGAGCATGAATGGCACGATTTGTGATGTCACAAATCATGTTTGTTGGTACATGCCTTAAACTGAGATTTAAGGTGAACAGATGAATGTGAAAACAACCTCTGCATATACATCACTCTGCACAGTGAAACAATAAGCAAAACACATTTTTGAGATGAGGGGGACTTTAATGTTCTATTTATAGTCAAGGTCAACTAGTTTCAAAGTGCAATTTATCACCATGTTTCCTTCAATTCGATTTTTTTGTATGTTTTTATTATGCTTTTAACAATGGCAAATAACTCTATTATAGTGGCCACAAGAACAAAACACTTGACTCAGATCCAAGGTTCAATGTTAGTATGTTGTACATAGTAAATAGCACAACATACCCAAAGAGATCACTGCACACTTACATACACGTTATGAAAGTATGAATGTGAAAACATCATGGACTATGTTATTCTGTATATGTATATGAGAAGGTTGCTGCTCTCCCTTTTCACTCCCTTTTCACCCCACTAGTCCTTGTTTCCCAACATTACCGGTGTTTGTTTCAGTTCAATTTATTAATTTATTACTCATGTTACACAAACAGAATAAAAGTTTCAGTTGAGTAGTTTGTGTTTCACAAGGTTGTTTTGTTGAAGGGCTTTCAGTCCTGCTGTGATGATGTGTGAAATTTTTCTTGTGATGTTAGGAAATAATGCACATCATCGAGAAAGTCATATGATTACAGAGCTGGTCGTGTAAAGATTAAAATACTGTGCATTGATAATATAACAACATGTCCATTAAATGTGGGTTTAATTATTTAATTAAATGTTTGTTCTTTGGTTGATGTGAGGCGTTCATATTTGTTTGGTTCTCAGGCACATTAATAGGTGCCAATAGAATAGAATAGTTAGCAAACACAGACTGCACACCCAGCTGATGCTAAAGCAGAGGCGCTGGATTCATTTCAGAAGTGCGGGGGCCAAAAAGACTGCGGACACAGACGCACTCCACATGTGCGTGGAGACTGCGGAACACTAGTAAACAGTGTTGAAGCGTGATAACTTTCCAGAGTTGTGAATATTATAAACTGCTGTGCAGTGTTTTTCTGATCTGCCTTTAAATGCAATAATTACTCCGACCTCATATTTCATTGTCTCACCGGCACTTTAAACAGCACTCACACCAACGCAGCCCCTTGTATTGTTTTACACAGGACTGTTTTCAGCAAGGGAGAAATCTTCAGTCAGACATGGGGGGTAACAAGTGGGTATGGGTTATGGGGTTTTAGCTGCTTAGAATAAAAATGTCCTGACAGCTCTGATGGAGCTCAGGATTTATCCATAAGGTCTGCTTTATTACAAACAATTCCACCATATAAACCTGGAATCTGTGTGTAACAGCTGACGTTACCGCTGCTGTGCCATGTGTGTAAATACACACATCACTCTCTTAATTTAAAGACACACTTATCACCACTCAGGACCTACAGGATGGACCCAAAGCTTTGGCACTGTGCTCACAGCTGCTGTGTACACTGTTGCTGTTGACATGAACACAAACAAGTTGCAGTAAGTGTTGCAATATAGAGGCATTTGCGGGGATACGGTGAAAAGCAATGTAACGCACTAATGCCACAATTCAGTACTACATAGTTTTCAGCAATTTCTTTCCAACATTTAATGTGTTTCAAAAGAAATCTCTTTTCTTTTACATGGACATTAAGTATGAACATGTCCCAACCTTCACTTATGCTACTACTTGAGTCATGATATAATGTTTTAAAGATAGATGTGAAGTGTGGCAGTTAGAATCAAAAACTGTAGGCCTATTGACAGTCATACAGCAGTGCTGGGGATCAGAAAACCCCTTTGACGAACTCCCACAATAGTCATGTCATATGATTATGTATAGAGTATATAGAGCTGGGGAACATAGGACCATAGAAATGACTCCTGACATGTTCATTCATTATGAAGAATTTGGTCATGTTAGTTTGTTTAGAAATTATGGAAGGTTTTAAGAGCTGAAACTAATTATATAAATACATAAATAATCAAATTAATATTATATTATAATATTAATCATAAAATTATATATATATATATATATATATATATATATATATATATATATATATATATATATATATATATATATATATATATATAATAGTAATCATAAAATTCTAAATAATTTAAACGTATCGGCCCTGACTGACACAGAAATTAATGAAGTGCATATAATATATAACATATACATAAATATAAAACCCTCCATAGAACATTACATGCTGTGTGTCCTGAAAATCAATGATTTAGCAAAGCTGTTTGGTGCTGTGTCTGTAATACTGTTCATTCACCATTCAGAGGCTTTAACCCGCCCCCAGACTTTTGATGGATAAAGTTGACAGATTTATTTATTTTGCTGCAGCAAATTATACTATGGATAAATAAAAGTATATACTAATCAGCAAATAAAATTATAAATAGATAAATAAATGTGTGAATAAATGAAGAAGTAAATAATAAAATTAATACAAGAATGAATAAATATACAAATGTGTAAATATATCAATATATATAAATGAATAAATAATAAATTTAACATTTATATATTTAATTCTAATTTCATTTGTGATTATTTATTTATGGTGACAATTAAGCATTGAATTACATAATTATTTATTCATAATTAAGCGACCCTGTTTTCAGTTTCCGCAGAGTAGTTCTGTGTAAGACTGTGCATGCACGGGAACATAGTTCATATTGTAATCAATTGATATTTTTCCACATCATTTCAACTTTTATTGAAGTTAGTGTCAGAAAATTTTCAGTCTCATCTGTGCTTACCAAGACCAAGGTAACATTAGTATGGGCTGTTGGCTTCAGTCTCTCCCTCTCAGCAAGTATCTGTTGGATTTCCTCTTCTGAATAATTCAGCTCATACAAGTATGTTTCTACTTGTATGAGCTCATCGTATCAATCAGACTTTGATCCAGACATTGTGGCTATGGTAACCTGAGCAGAGCTGTTGTACCTTCACCCTGTGAAAGTGGATTTCCACTTTAAAGCAAAAATCTGGTTTGTTACAACTAGGTTATGATGTCATACCCACCAAAGTAATTGATGAGATCTGGGAACACAGTGACATCACTACAGCAAAGTAGTATCAAGACATTTGAAGACGTCACCTTCAACTCTGGAAAATTATAACCCTGTCATGCATGAATTATTAAATCACAGAGTAATAATTTTTTATTGTTTGTTTTTACTCTTAAACAAGTGAAAATCATGCCAATAACTTTTTTTAAAATATGTATTTGGAAGGAGTTAAAAATGTGTCCACTGTAGTGGACACTATGCATCAATGGTATAAAAAGTAATTCAATGGAAATCAATATAAGTCCAAAAAAACATATGTTTTATTAAGATATTAACATTTACTAAGAGCAAATGGTATGAATACACAGGAACATTAAATAACAACAATAGAGAGGACATTTAAAATATGTCTCTATGTCTCGAAACTCATTTTATTCATTTAACAATTGCATGGCCACAAAAGCAGACATTTAAAAAACCAACACTGACAGCCTACTAACATACTGTATTTCATCAGTTTTCAAAAGCTGTTAATGATTTTCCTACGGGAACAGAGAGAGGACATTTGAAAAACGGATTCTATGTCTCGAAACTCATTACCATCATTTAAAAATGACATGGCCGTAAAAGTGGACAACTTTTTTAAAAAACAATTAAAACAAGGATCATTGTATCATTTCATTCATCTTCTTCCACTAACACTAACAGCCTATTAACATACTGTATTTCATCGATTCTCAAAGGCTGTTAATAAATTTCCCAGGAACAGAGAGAATACCTCTGAAAGCGGATTGTTGATTATTGTTTAACGAGAATGAAACATTTCAAAGCATCCAGGACATCATGCCACTTGGCACTTGTTTGGCAACGTACTTTGTTTTCTTCTTGCATGCCTGGTCACGGTATCTGTTTGCATTTTGCATATCTGTCAGCATTGGCCAGTGATTGCCAACACCAAACCATACCTCTGCAGGTGTGTTCACCAGTGCCCTTTTCTTCTGAGCAGGAGGTGATGTGTGGCTTGATAGCCTTCCATGGTAGCGCTTCAGGGATCCGACACTGCTAAGTGCCCTGGCAATGCATGCTTTGAAATCAAGCAGATCCCTGTCTTTGTCTTTCTTTGCTCTGTAGAGATGCCATGCATTCACACAGGTAACATCAAGAAAATGGAAGACGATGCGCATGTCTCTTATTCTTGTGTTGGTGTGCATACATGGCTACACTCTGATCCATCAAGTCAACTCTGCCCATGTTGGTGTTCTGGATCATCTTGCGCTCTTTCTTGCTCCATCTTCTCGCAACATCTTGTGGCTGCTTTCCAGCACAGGTAGATGCCGCATGTATTACTGCCCAGTCCAGCCACCTGGTTATGCTGATGTTCTCATCTGTTGCCATTGTGGATGCAGCCCCTCTCCCCCTCCTTATTCAGGGTTTTTTGACTTTTTAATTTTGCCTCTGCTCCCATTAGGCGGTTTTTTCTGCAAGTCATTTTTCTGTATGTCATCACAGACAGAGAACCACCTCAGCTGCCATTCAAAGTTAACCCACTTCACCCATGCCTCCACTTGATCCCTGGTACATCTCAAATCTGTACATATAGCCTGATGCACCAGCTTTTACCCACACTTTGAAACCCCAAGGCTTGGGTTTTTTGGGAATGTACTGTTTTGTAGAGTGCCAGCCCTTGAACGGAACAATCTGTTCATCCACAGACTGGAAATCCTCTGGCTCCCATGCTGCTGAGAAATTTGCCTGCAGCTCATTACATAAGGAAGCGAATTTTGTCCTTACACTTCCAGGTTTCCTTTTCTTCTCTCTGTTTGTTCTCCTGAACATCTGTCTCATTGTCTGTCTCTGATTCTGCGCTCTCACTGGACTCTCCTCTGCCCTCTGTCTCTGGGTGATAGTCCTCATCACTGACACTATCACTGTCACTGCCACTTCCTTCTGGAATTTCTTCAGTCACCCTGTAGCTCTCTCTGACTGGCCTAATGTCTTTCTGAGAGAAAACATGATATTTTAGGGGTATATGTCGAGCAAAGAGTGTAATTAACCTGTAATGTACTGTAATGGTGGCACTGTAAAGTTAAGTGTAACAAACTAAAGTTTGAAAGGGGCTATTCATACACAGGTGAGCACAAATACACACACACACAAATACACACACATATGTATATATACATACAATAAGGCAGAATCTAAATATATGCCGAAGAAAAAAATGGACAAGAAAAATATTATTAAAAACTCGATAAAAATATTTCTAACATCTTATTTAGTTAAATATTTTTTTACCTGTTTTTTTCTCTGATAATAAAAGGGTTTAACAGATATTCCTGAGCGACTTGGTGCATCTCCTCTACCCTCCGCCATTTTGAATTTATGATGCAACATCTCAAAATGACAGAGACAGCAAAAAATGATATTCAGATGGAATTGTAGACAACACTTTGGGGTTCACCAACTGGTGGTTGAGACATGGTAATACAACGTAAATGGTTCAAAATGGCTTCCAAATATCTGTCCACTGTAGTGGACACCATGCATGAAAGGGATAACCATACTTTTTCACTAATTTCTGACATTTTATAGACAAAATGATGAATTAAGAAAATAATTGGCAGATTAATCAATAATTAAAATAATCATTAACTGCAGTCTTAAAGACAAATTTAATGAATCTAGTAAAAACATACCACTGCAGGTTAGGTTGATAGGTGTGAATGGTTGTATGTCTGTGACAGACTGGCATCCTGTTCAGGGTTTATCCACCTCTCACGCAATAGGCTCCAGCCCCCTGCAAACTTGCACTGGATAAGCAAGTATAGATAATGGATGGATGGACCCTATGTAAGCACAAAATCAGCTGAAATAATGATCTTAAGTGACATTTTCAAAACGGCCTCAAGATCAGGTAATAAAGTAGGACCCACCTAAAGGCCCTCCTCATATCAGTTGATGTTGTGCTTTAATGTTGTACCTGGAGTTTTTGTGGGGCTGGGAGGCTGGGACCTGAGACAGATAGATAACACAGATTACATAGACAAGCAAAATATCATTGTCATTGCTTATATCAAGCGGAAGATAATAACGAGCAGAACATGTTGCGCCATCCAGGTGCACACAGATGACATCAGTTATGGCCTGTAACTGAAACAATGAAAAAATTATTTAAAATGCACTGTTGGAATTCAAATAGATTTAGCTGTATGATAAAAAGAACTGATTAAGGCACTGATCTGATAAATGTGCAGGTTCATTTCAAATGATTCAGATAGACATGAATGACTTAATTAGAACATGCATGCTATGTTAAAAGCAAAAATGATAAAACGATAACAAAATGTGATAAAAGAAGCTTGATTTAGTGAAAATTAATATCTTTATTCATATATTCATTCATATTCTTTATTCATTAGCTTCTTATCATTCAATACATACACTGATGTGACTATGTGTTTAACATGCACCCTGGTCAATGTCAGCCATACTGAGACAAATCCTTTGTTTCCTCTCTGTGTCTCCTTTGATCATTGCTGCTGCCTTGAATATGGCATCCTAGAAAGAAATCTTCTTTTTAATGCTGGACACAGGTGGTGTTTCCACCTCCTGTACTGTGAAATTTGTTTACAGTTTTCTGAGGATTGGAGGGATTTGTCCACAGGTGGGAGGTGGCAGTTCTCTAGAGACACACAGAACACATATACACACATATGAGCTAGTCAAACTGGTCAGCCTTTTGGAAGTCCTCATCTTTCAGTTGGCCCAGTGTGTCCTTTTCCATCTGCTTCCTTATTCATGGATACATGATGATGCTTTAATAGCTGCTCCATGAACCTTTTCTTACCGTAAGAGAGAGAATTACACCTGGTTTTCAGTTCAGAGCTATTTCACTGTTTTATCTCACAGCAAGAGGGCAATGTAAAAATAGTACTTAAGTGTTGTACAATGTAGAAACACTGACAGATTTGCTAAAAAACAATCACAGAAAGAAAGATCTTTAAGCTAGGGTAAAGCAGACATATTGCTAAAGCTAGTAAGCTAGTTGCACAAGAATGGCAGAGAAAGTGCAGCTAAAAAGAAGCGGCTCTCCGAAGCGGCTCTTCTCGGAAGCCGCGTCAAAGCAGCATCAAGCTGCATAGAGCAGATCGAGCTGGGAAGGAAGTCAGAAACAGCATAGAGCATCTGGTCAATTTTCAAAATAAAACCATCCATGCAGACTCCTGATCGTATATCAGCAATAAACACAATTAAAATAGACAAATAATTATGGTAGCCATGACTAGGCTGCCATAATTATTGTAGTAGCAGTGCAAGTGAATTTAAAAGGGAGATGGCTTCACTACAGTCAAAATGCTCCGCTTCTGAAATGCTCTTGGTAGGGTAGGATACCACGTGGAGGATGGAACAAAACCGCATCAAAGCCAGAACACGATGCAGACACACCCTGTGGGATCCAGGCTTAAGGACGGGGCCTATTTGTTAGGGATTGACAGTCACATTTAATTATGGTATTGGTTGAGAAGAGGAATAAGGTGATCCAGCGTTCCTTCCCAATGGTGCCCACTCTAGAGAGAACTGTCAGAGTGCCCCGGATCAAGATCCAGCTTCCAGGGATAAGGCAGGGCACGGCCTTGACAGTTCCCATGTAGTTTAATAATGTTATGGTGGTGGGGGAGTTAAAACAAATAAAAAAAGGTGAGTGTGTGAAGGGGTGACTTAAAAAAAAAAAAAATATATATATATATATAATATAATATAAATGACAAATACCAGTATGCAAAAAATAAATAACAAAAATTGTGTCAGTGTTGGGAAAGTTGTGGGTGTATATTTACAAGTTTTTATTACAAAAATAACTTTACATAACTTTAAGAAAAAAATACAATTATTATGTAATTATAATAATAGCTGTGTTTATGTGTTACAGCTGTATTTACATGTGTATTTGCAGTGCTACAATAATGCATGCATGTGTATGTATGTAGATGTTGATGGAAGTGTAGGTGTAAATACTGATACCGATGAGAGTATGTTCAAAGTATGATTGGTAGACAAGCTAGAAAAACAAGCAGTTAGATGGAATCAGGTTTGTAAGAATTTAATGAGAGATGACGAGATGGAATAGGGTTCTATTGCAGTGTTTTTGACAGAGGATGATACATTTTCCATAGAGATGTGATCTGTGAGTAGGTTTTTCCAGTGTGCAATATGTGTGGTGTTACTGTTCATGAGGTCTTGGCAATATTTAGAGCCATGAGGAGTAATCTACTGTTTGTTTTGTTCAAGTTGATTGTTGATATGTCTCCTAGTAAGGAGAGTGAGGGGGACAATGGGATGTGGCAGCCCAGGAAGAGGGATAGTGACTCCAAAAGTGTTTAATGGGTGTGCAGTTCCAGGTGGCATGAACACAGCTATCCAGGCTGTTTTATGTGAACAGATTTCTGATGAGAATCCCATTTTAAACATTTTTTGCCCAGTGAAGTGAATTCTGTGAGGTATCTCATACTGCATGAGTTGTAGGTTAGCATTTTTAGTCATGAAGTACATGTTTTTGCAAATTTGGTTCCAGAAGTCGGCATCAGGAGTGATGGATAGGTCTATTTCCCATTTTATTGATGGCATGGATAGCGTTTTCTCAGACTGTGATATTATTCTATATATTTTGGAAAGGAGTTTTTTGGGGGAAGGGATGTTAATTAAATCTGAAGTTGAGGGAGGAAGATCTAAGTTGGTGGCCATAATGTTAAATTTTGATTGAACGGATGATTGAAGCTGCAAATATTCCAAAAATTGTTTGCTCCTGATGCTGTACTTCTGGAACAAGTGGGAGAATAGAACCAGGGTATTATTAGGGAAGGTAGGGAAGATATGTTTAAGATGTGTGATGCCTTTTTTGTACCATGTGCGAAAATTAAGCAGTTTCTTGTTACTTAGAAAGTCAGGATTGTTCCAGATGGGAGTAAAATTAGATGGTGCAAAGGTGGTATTTGTGATTTTGCACAATTTCCACCAGGCTGTCAGAGTTGTAGTTATTGTTACTGTTTTGAAACAGGGATGGCGTTTGATAGACTGGCTGAGAAATGGTATATCTGAACTCTGAATGTCTTTACAAGCTGTTTGTTCTATATCTAACCATGTGTTATCTGATTCATTGGGGTCAATCCATTTGCATATATATTGAAGCTGATTTGCCAGAGAATAATGGTAAAAATGTGGAGATGTTTTTGAGATTTGAACTAGGTGAGGGTGGGTTGGGTTGGAATCATTGAAAACAAGACAGTGGCTATTCTGCCCAAAATGGAGAATGGTAGGTTCATCCAGCAGTGGAGGTCATCGTTCATTGTTTTGAGTAGTGGAATGAAGTTGAGTCCGAACAGTTCTGACAGACATTAATACCTAAATACATGATGTGACCCATGCATAAGGGGATAGGTGGTGTATGGGCTGCCACATTGCAGCTGTTACTATGTAATGAAAGGATGGAAGATTTGTTCCAATTAATGGAGTATTCTGAGATATTGGAGTATGATTCAATAAGCTTAATTATTTCTTGTAGTGATGAGTGAGGGTTATGTAGGAACAGCAATATATCATTCGCATAGAGACTGATCTTATGATGTGTTTTGGGTTTTTGGATCCCTTTTATGTAGATGTTCTGACAAATGGCTGCTGCTAAAGGTTTAATGAAAATGAAATGAAATGAAATGAAAGAAATGGAACGTAACTTGATGGCAAGGTTGGGTCTTTGTTAGGCTATGTTTTCTGGAAATCTTGAATTAAAAAAAAGTTATCAATTTGTTGAAGAGCAGAGCTGGAATGGACCAGAAATGTTTATAGAACTCAGCAGGGAAGCCATCGGGTCCTGGTGCTTTGTTATTTGGCATAAGATTAAGGGCAGTGGAAAGTTCATCATGTTATTGGTGAATCAAGTATGTTGGTTTGTTCTTTATTAAGCTGTGGTAAGTCAATGTTGTTGAGAAATGAGTTGATGTCCTCTTGACTTGGGTCCTTTTCTGATTAATGTAAATTTGCGTAACAACTTAAAAAAGATAAAAAAGATAAATAAAAAGATTTTATCTCTTCGGATGAGTTTGTGGGCTTCCCTGATGAGTCTTTAATGATGGAGACTGTTGTTTTTTCATTATTTTGTTTATTTTGATTTTCCAAGTATTTACCAGATTTGTTATGGTGGAAATTCTGTTGTTGAAGTCTATGTATCAGGAATTGAGATTTCTTATTTATAATTTCATTGAGTTGGAATTTATACTTTCTTAATTAATTCTGGGTTTCCTCTGTTCCTTCCTTTTTTTATAAACAGAGAATGAAATTATTTTATGTCTTAGTACTGCCTTTCCTGTTTCCCACAGAAGAGTTGGTAATGATTTTGGGAAATCATTTATTTCCAGGAAGGATGCCCACTCCTTTTTAATATAATTGTCAAACTCGGGGTCTTTGAGAAGAGATGTGTTAAAGCACCATCTGGTGATGAGTATATGTAGATTGGTTCAATTCCATATAAATGTTACGGGGGCATGGTTGCTAATAATGATGGGGTGGATCTTTGAGTCTCAAATATTAGATATAATTGCGTTGCTGGTGAGGGAGAAGTCAATGTGTGAATATGAGTGGTGAACTGGTGAGAAAAATATGTGTTCTCCAGCAGTTGGGTGCTGCCAACTATCGCCAAGACCAAAATCACTAATTTTATTGTTTATGTGGATTGCCAATTACGTTTATTGCCTGAAATGTTAGTTCTGTCTACTGATGGGTCGATAACTGTGTTGAAGTCACCTCCTATTATGACTGGGCAATATGATGATAAAATGTCCTTCAGGATCTGTGATGGTGGCGTTATTGACAAATGAGACTTTTATGTTCATTAAAATACATAGACCTCTTTGTTTTGTATTGTAATGAGCCAAAAATAAAAGATCGAATTGTGATTATTTAATTTTTTTATAGTCTGATTCTGAGAGATGTGTTTCTTGAAATAAGCACATATCTGCCTGTAGTTTGTCCAAGTTATTCAATACTTTTATTTTTTGCTCGAGAACCAATTCCACTGATATTCCAGGTTATGAATTTGAGTTATGACATGCTGAAAAGGTTATTATGAGGAATTGGACATTAATACTGATATAGGTGTGTGTGTGTGTGTGTGTGTGTGTATGCATGTGTGTCTGGTTGGAAATGTGGTTTGCTTTTGGAGGGTGTATAGCACAGCAGGACTTGCAGACACAAAACACTCAACTGAGAAATACAAATATATACACAAAAACACAAGCAACAAAAGTAGTCTACATAAAAAAACAATAACACTTTACAATAATGGTACATTAATTAACATTAGTTAATGCAGTAATATGTATTAACTAATTTAATGTTAATGTTAAGATAACTTCTTCTGACAGGACGTTGCTCATATAAATGAAAGACATTGGTATGATATACATTGATACTAGTTAAGCTAATAACATGAAAGCTGTCTGTATGTAACTGTTTATCTGAGTTTGCCCCGTATCTTAAAATTTGTCAAATTCTTATAATCTTAGCTGCTGGCTGAGACAAAGCAGCCCTCTCTACCAGCGGTACCTGCAGGCAGTGAATCACAGCAGCAGCAGAGTGAGGAGGACAGAGGGCAGGAGGAAGGACTGCCTGTGCAGAGAGTAGCTGTGCACACACCACTTGAATCGGGTTGTGGTGACAGATGGGTTGAAATTGTATGCTGTGTGTGGATTGTGTGTGAAGATTGTGTTTCATAGACGGCAACTGGCAACTTGGGTAACGTCGACAAACATACAAAACTTATGGATCCATATGTATGATGATTCATAATAAAGTTTGAGGGCCATGCAAATTACGGGGGTTTCCCAGGAAAAACAACAAAATGGGAGCATAGTGGTAGAGGGGGTGAAATGAATATGTTTTAATCTTCAGGATTTTTTAAATGATTTGTCCATCTCTGACATTGATAATACTTTCTCTATTACTGATCCTGCTGTGGCACTGACATTTTTGCAGTTTTTTAATGTTATTGCTGACAGACATGCCACTTTTAAAAAACATAGAATTAAAAACAGACACAGTCCTTAGTTCTCCCCACCACGCTCCAAAGCGATCCACAACAGAGACAAAGCCTGGTCCAAGGCTAGATTCAGTGGTACCCCTGAGGACTGGTTAACCTTTAGGCAACAAACAAACATCTGCACCAGCATGATTAGGATTAGCTAAATCAAATTATTATCAGTCAGCTCTCTCCACCTGTGATAGTTCCACTAAATTTTGGAACACTATAGCATCTCTCAAGAATTCATCACGGTCACACCTCCCACCACAAATCAAACAAGTATCTGGTTATATTTCTGATAGATCATCCAAGGTTGAAGTTTTAATCACCATTTCATCTCCTCTTTTATTTAATATGTCTGCAGATTCAACTGTAGACAATTACCATATCTGTCCAACAGAGGGAGTCCTCAGCACCTCAGCTTCTTCTGCCTGCAGATTTTCTTTTATTTTGGTAAGCAGTGCAGATGTTCACAAAGCTCTGCTTAGGTTAAAAGCATGGAAAAACACTGGTGCAGATAATCTTGATCCATATCTTCTTCATCTAAGTGCCCGCTTAATCTGGCCACATTTAGCACTTATTTTTAACCAAACCTTTATAACATTATTCCAGCTTCATGGAAAAGCACCTTAGTAGTGCTTTACAAAAATGTGGTGATGTCTCCGATCTTAACTACCGTCCAATATCTAATCTTCCTTTCTTAGCAAAAATCCTAGAATCATTAGTCAGCATTTATTGATTCATTAAACTTACTACAACCTCAGCAGTCTGGTTTTTCGCCTGTGTCACAGCACAATGAGAGCTGCAGTTTCAGTCACTGACAACATTATCTCCATGGATGAAAAACAGTTTTGTGCTGCTCTCTTCATTCACCTATCAAAAGCATTTGATACCGTTGATGATAAAATCCTACTTCATAAAGTACACTCTATAGGCTTACATGAAGCCACACTTAATTGGTTCCACTCTTACCTTACAGAGAGAACTCAGACTGTTGTTACTGATGGTGTTCAGTCAAGCCCTCTTACCATCAGAAATGGATTGCCACAGGGGTCTATCCTTGTTTCATTGTTGTTTACATTATACATAAATAACATAATTCTACCTAATCAATACTTCATTGTCCATTTTTTTGCAGATGATACAGTTTTATATGCCCCAAGCCTTTGATGGTTTCCATACTCACAGACTAGTTTTACATGCAGAAAATACCAAGTACATGGTATTTTCCACCGCCACCAGTGACTCTGACTATCCTGCCATTAAAACTTGAAATGGCACCCATATTACTCTTGCTGAGTCATACAAATACTTTGGAGTTTGGCTTGACAGCAGACTATCATTCCAGATTCATATTCAACATTTGACTCAAAAATTTAAAATCAAACTACGCTTCTTGTATAGAATTAAAGGATGTCTGTCTTACTCCAACCATAAACTATTGTGCAGTCAACCTTCATGTCTGTCCTTGATTATGGAGATATTCTGTATTGTCATGCTGCCCCATCAACACTTCAGCAGTTAAACCCTGTGTATCATAGAGCATTACGTTTTATCACAAATGACACATTTCGTACTCATCATTGCTCTCTATATCACAAGGTTGGACTTCCTTACAGACAAGAAGAAATAACCATCTCATGTTATTCATCTATAAAGCTCTACTGTTGAAGCTTTCAAACTATCTCACATCTCTTCTCTCATTTAAATCTAGTAACTACAGTACACGATCCAGTAACTACTTAACTTTAGATATCCCTCACGTTCGCACTAATGTTAGCAGAACTGGTTTCAGGTACTATGCACCTTTTAAATTGAATGAACTGAATGTATTGGATATTTTAGCTTTTTTGTCTGATGTTTTTTATGATTCTTGATTCCCAGAGACAGCTTAAGTCCTGGTTGAGGATGATATAATTGGCCATCCTGCATCCATCACATACCATGACTGTCTGAAGCAGCTTGCCAAATATCTTGCTCTACCTGTCAACGTGTAATTCTAAGGATCTAAACAACAAGATAGAGTGCCGGGCACCTAGACCATTCGAGACCAATATCAAGTCCAGGGGCACCGCTGCTATTATTGAACTGGTGTCTTTATTTGACATTAATCTTCAATACATGTTTTGGACTGATTTTTGTATATTTTCAGTAATTGTTGTTACTGTACTGTGCTGTCTTTCTCCCCCTGTGTCTTTTTCAGATGTGTCCTCGTGTTCACACAGTGTTGAAATGGACTTCCTAGCCCACTTTAAAATATGGGATGCTGGTTGGGGACTTCTTGTTGGCTAGTAACATACTGCTTTCTGGCAACAACTATACAAAGTCATTACTCCTATTCAAATTCATTAAAATGGGGATGGTGGAGAGGTCCTCTTTCTTCAGGATCAAGGACTCCTACTGTGTGGACACAATAAAGGACTTCTGGAATGAGAAGAAAGCCAAAATCATCACCAGGAGGCCTGACGATCCCTGTCAACATGGGGTTCTGTCAGGTGTTCCTTCCCCAACTACCCAGGAGGTGTTGCAGATGTAAAGTCAGCTGAGGGCTAGGTGAGTTGGCTTACGATATAGCAGCTTGAACATGAAGTGGTAACATACTTGTGTGAAAAAGCAACTTTAAAATCCATATGGCTCTGTTGTAAGTAATTCCAGTGTAGAGTGTACACATTTATGCCAGGCTCCACATATCATCCTCAGGTCTGTTTTTACAGATTCTGATCCTCAAAACTACTTATTATGATGTAAAATAGTTATCTAAACAAAGTCATGGCGCAACAAAATGAAACGTGGTTGTTGCCAAACACAGGCAAATTTGATATAACAAAGGCCTATGCCTATTTCAGGCCAATCTAAAATATGGCCAAATAATATTTGTCTCCCATAATAGGTATGACATTGAAAACTGTTATGAATATTTGTTTGTCTTTGACAGTCATGTGGGTGTATTTGAAATGCAGTAATTACTGTCAGATATGTAATTGTGATATTCTTTCTAAAGGACAATCACTGCCAGTACAGTAGAGGATTGCCACAGCACACATATGATGCCACATGTACAGCCTGACCTGTCAGCTAACACTGACCTGTGTTTATAATCGACAGTTAAGAAACCTCAGGACACATCTCTCTTTCTTCCTGTATATATATCTATATCTATCTATCTATCTATCTATCTATCTATCTATCTATCTATCTCTCTCTCTCTCTCTCTCTCTCTCTATATATATATATATATATATATATATATATATATATATAAATAATGGTAATTATATATTTTATATCTCTTATATAAGTTATAGTATTTCTGTAATATGTTACATATTTTATTGTGTTCCAAAAGATACACTAAAGAAGTGTAATACCACATTTGGTTGTCATTATTTGTGCAGCATGTAAAGAGATAATAAATATAATGGCTTGATTGTTTATGCTGTAAGTGTAAAGAAAATGCATTTATCATTTTATTCAAACAAAAGAGAACAGATTGTGTAGAAAAAGTAATAAATATAATCTGTGACAATGTATAAATGTATAGTCAGGCAGAGTGCGTTCATGTGTTTTGGCGGAGTGGCTTTGGATGGAAGCCTGAAGTGAGGGGCTGGGATTTTTTCAGTCAGATACTTTCAGAATCTAGCTAACTCTTGCTGGTTCCTCAAATGTTGCCTACCCCAGCTTTAATGGTTGTGTTTGTGTGTGTTTCCTGTCTATGTGTGTACTCATCTAGTCCTGATACTTGTGGTACCTCTGGTCAATCCCAAGATTAGTGAACCAATGCAGGATGACCAACTGGATAGAGCAGTTTTTATAGTTTATCTCTTAAAATCTTGTGTTGCCTTTTACCAGAGCAAAATTGACCACTGAACACTATTTAATGATTATAGTAACAGGCTTAATTTACTTTGCACAATGTATGCTTAAAATACACAAAGTACTTTACATGACAGACAATTATAAACATTTATTACAATGGTTCATAAATCATGTACCAGTGCTTTACAGATTAATCAGATTCAAACCATTAATCAGAACAACTTTTGTGTTGTCAAGTGGTGGAAAATCATCATTAACCTTTAATAAAGCTATTAATGGCAGCTTATAAACTTTTTGTAAATGGTGCCTTATCAGAACATAGGACAATTTCCCTAAAATTTCCCGTTTCTGCTTTTCTCACCTTTTTTCTTTTTTTTTGCATGTCTTCTCAAGTCTTTGGAAAAGATGCAAGTCAGGGAAACATGGATGCAATCAGGAAAATTGAGATGCAACACCACACACACACACACACACACACACACACAGAGTAGAACACTTTGTCACTCAGTGGAGTACAGAATCAAAGATGCATGACATCTCATCTGAATGAATAAAACATGTTTTAACATGTGAAACTTACTTTTTCTTTCTCTTGCTCTTATTATCACTATCGCTCGTGTTCTCTCACCCACAAATATAACTTGCAGCTGTGAAGGCATCGAGTTTACAACCTTTCTTGCTGTTAACAGGAAACTGAGGAAGTCACTAATTGAAGGCAGCTTGAAAAAAGCGTTATATGCTAATAAATTAACACTTTCACAACCTGGAATGAAGTGGATTCATGATATCTAACAGTAAAGGGATATCCATTTTCTGGCCCTGTGATGCTTCCATCAACTTACTCCACACACACTGCTGTGGTGTTGAGGTGACCAGCGTCAGGGTAAAGTACTGCATTTAGAGCTTAAAATGGGACTAAGCCAGCATCGTTGCATGTAGAGGGCTGAGCCAATATCAGGAGACTGCAGCCTGTGTGAGATATGCTGAGGGTAGCAATGGAAAAGTTTTTCCCGATACTGTGTATTTGCTGCAGGACTGTGAGTCAGATAACTAACTCTTCCACCCACGTCCACAATTTTCAACTTGTTTCCAGACTATCTATAAATTTCCCACCCCTCTGCACAGGACTGCAGCATATTAACTGCTCAGATTTTTTAAAGGGAGTCTTCAGTACAGTATAGGTCAGCTCTCACTGTCTGTATGCAAACAACAGTAATGATTGATGCTAAAGCAGTGTACAACTTCCTACATATGTACACACAGTGCTTTGTTATTTATTCTTAAAGTGGAAAGAGGTGTTCCTTTGCAGTGAACACATTTGAACATGTCCTATTTCTGCCAGTTTCGATACACATACTTATTTTTTATTTTCAGGTTAAACAGCTTGAAAAGACAATACTTCACATACTATGTGCAAAAAAGCATTTCCTAACAGTGTCGGGGGTCTCAGAATTCAATTGACTCATCAGACCTTAATTAAAGCTGCACTGATCAATATTTTTATATTAACAATAGATGAGATGACTGTGTGAAGCAGTCCTCACCTCTACAAAGCATTTTAGCTTTGTAGAGCATCTTTTCAGCTCATTGTTTTGGTTTTAATTTACTGTACATTAAATTTAATTAAATTTACATTTACTGTTTTGGTTCAGTCTCACCGCTCTCATCGACCTGGTTCCCAGCAGCAGTGGGCAGCTGTTTTCAGCTAAAAAGTTTTGATAAACCCACTGTACACTACCTGCTCAGCACCAAACAGATACAGTTAGAGACTGGCTGGTGAACATAGTGGAGCATTTAGCAGATAAAGAGTCAGATATTTTGGTGGAGACACAAACAGAGCTAAAAGGAGTGTGAGTTACATTTGTCAGGTGGACAGACACCCGACTCCAAATGAATTCTGGAGCTTCTGGACGTATAAATAGGGCACTGCAACATCTACTTTATAAGGAGATAATATTAATGTTGTGTTCATGGACAGGTGAGCTGCAGATTCTCAGGTGGGTTCTGATGTTATAATGTAATGCCTGGCTGTAAACTCATTGACTCTTTGAAAAATAAAAATAAGCAGAAGTTTTTCAGGTGGTTTAAATATGGGTAATGTCTGTTAATGTAACATACTGTAAACGGACAGAGCCACAGAATCTCAGGTGAGGTTTTAAAATGACTTATAGCAGGCAGTTGGATAAAACAGAGAAACATAAATTAGAGATAACTGTACCATAGGTACATTTAAAATCTTAATTGGAGTCATAGATTTGCATTAACAGAATAAAATGTGGAATATATCTAGAAGCAAATAAATATTGCATAAAGCAACCATTTTTCATGATCAAGCTCTGCATTTGTGTATGTGTGTGTACAGGCATGTGAGCGAGTGCACACACACACAACGTACACATTGGTTGTTAAACAAAAAAAGTCCTACCAATGTTTAACCCAAATCTACGCCGTTGTTGACAGGATAAACTTATATAAATGAGCTAGGCTATAGCTCCTTTTTAAGGGGATACTCCAGCAATTTAGTACTAAACTTTGATAGAGTTGAGAAAAGCTCAAAACTCCCAAGTGTGGGTCAGACTCTGGATCCAAGTTGCATAATATCATGCAACTTGTGTCATTTGTTAGACTCTGCCTGCTTGGTAAACGCTTTTTCTCTTTATGGGTTCCTTTTTTATCTCAGTATTACTTTCTAAAGAAAGAGAATAGGTTTACTCATCACTCACTCATTTTGTTCAGAACTGGTTTCTTATTGATTAGATGATGGAATGAGAGTTTCTTGTTGGAAGAAGTAAGTTAAGTCCCTCTCCTTGTTTCTGGCAGCAAGGCTAAAAGATAATGACAATAGATCCAGAAAAGTGTGGAATGAGTGAGAAACTCAGTTCAGCTTAAAAATATAAAAGTTTGATAAATTTGTATGTTACACCAAGCAGTCTTGGGGGAAACGGACAAGAACAGTGACCAAGCAGATCCAGAGACCTGTGTGATGTCTTTGTGAGTTAATTTTCAGCTAAGCTAATCTAACATAGCAAACATGTGTTACTCCAGAGAGCAAATGTGTTTGTCCATAGCCAATGTGTGAGTGACATATGGTGTTGCACAGAATGGTGCAATGCACTGCAGCTGTTGTTGTTGCTTGTGTACTGCCAGTGTTTAAAACAGTATTCAGTTTTGAACAGGGAGATAATATAAAATGCACCTAAATGTTACATTTATTCTAAAAAATAGGACGCATATAGGAGGTTAATGTTGTGTACTGTACCTCAGTTCATGGTTTAGACAATACCAAAACTTGAAAGTTTCATTGGTAAAATGTCAAAAACCATAATTCATGGTGAAAATGTTCACAGTCACAAGTGTCAACTTGAGTCTAAATTTATCAAATTTGCAACTGGAGTCCGACTCTCCCTCAGAACCACAGGTCACTTCCTGTGACTAGCAAATTGACTTGACTCATGTTAATTTACACTGAAATTTTGCCACCAGTTTTTCAGCACTCTGTGAAACTTCTTTCCATCAGGTGGGACATATAGCTGTGAGAAATCCCACTTATTGCCTACATGTAATTATTACAAAGAGTGTTAATTCTCTACGATTTGAAAATATGCTCCTGTAAACAGGTGGCTTAATCTGAAAATAAACATAAGTGACTCACCGTAGAGGAAAGTGTGCATGGCTTCTATTGACATGTCATCTTTTGCTGAATCTCTAGGATAATGTTTACCTATCGTCTGTCATTTTAGACCCTGTTGTTCCTTGCCGTTCCACTAGTTGTCCTCAGACCATCACCTGTCTACACACCTTCTATTAGTCATTAGCAACAGTTTATATATACTCCACAGCCAGCATTCACTCCTTTGTGCTTGTGTTTAAAATCGTTTTTTCTCTTTTGAAGCATTTGACTCTTTGTTATTGTCTGACTGCCTCCTCAGTAACAACCAAATTTTGACCAAGTAAAGATTGTTTTTGCTTCTCTACCTCTGCCTCATGAGTCACCAGCACTGAGGACCTTGTCCTCCTACTAGCTTTATGAACTCTCACAATATTACAAATCTACATGCTACCAGCTTGTAATTTCCACTGTGAAGTCAAGGGGAACTGTTGACATCAAGGTAACATCTGGAAGCCCAAAAAAAACCTGTTAGATTTTACACTGAGAAGAAAGAAAAAAAGTAAAAGCATATGAAAAGAAAAGAACACTGCCAGCAGGTGGGCATGGGGGTGGATCTGTTATGCTTCAAGGCTGTGTGGTAGAAGTGGCAGAGGAAGTACTGTGAAAGTAGAATGATGAATAGACTGTAAGTGTCAACACATCCTGAAAGCTAATGACCTGTAGTCAGTGAAGCAAATGCACATCAAAAAAAGCTTGATATTATAAGACAATGATTCAGAACAATCATTTAGAATCAGTCCTTCAGAATCACTTTAAAGGTTTTGCTGTGGCCTTCACAGCCTCATCATATACATGTCATTTAAAATCTCATATAAGATCTTCAACATAAAGTTCACACATATATGAATATTTTTGGAAGGAAGTATTCAAAAAAATTCAAGATTAATGTGGAAAAGGAGCTGTGAATAAGTCCCAACTAAGAGGTTGTCCAAATGTTTCACTCTCTCAGCCACATGCACGCGCGCACGCACACACACACACACACACACACACACACACACTCAGCAAAATGCAAGACACTCACAAGTTATCAAAACATGTCTCCCTTCTTTTTTTGTGTGTTTTGGGTTAATACCTTCAATTTGATAGAGAATGTAGCTTCAAGTGTAGTTCAGTTAATTTCACTACCACATAATCTAAACTACTTATTTGGATATGAAAATGAATGTTAAAGCGTCCATTTGCATTTCTCTTCAAGGTCAACATTGACCTGTCGTAGGAACCATAATTGTGCATAAGATTATAATGAACAACATTTTCATAATAATGTTCGTTTTTACTTCTGTGTACAGTGGTTTCTTTTTTCTTTCTTTTTTGTTTTGCCTTTACAAATGAATTAACCATTGTGTGTTATCATCAGTTGGATGATATCAGTGTGGTGTGACAATGATAATGTACGTAACATCCTAAAACAGTAGCATGGTCAGAAATATTAATTTAGGTGTGCCTGTGGGATATAAGGTGTGCAAGAACCAAAGTGATCTGTAGATCAACCATAACAGTATTTTTACTCTTGTTTTAAGACATCATTAGTATTAGTATTTGCCTACTATTCATTGTATTGATAGCAGGCTACCAGTTTTGTTTACTGTTGCTTAGCAACATGTGATTCAACGTGTGTGTTTCAAGAAATAAGGTGGTGGAGGCGAGCTGCAACATTATTTCTTCGTTTAATACTGCAGTGATTTCCCCAAAAACATTATAGCACAACTGTTGCATAAAAGCAATGTCAGACCTGGAGTTGTGGCAGCTGCAGGAGTCTAACTTACTCACTGAATATCTGCAGCATTGAACATGCAGCTACATCACATCAGACTTTCTAATAGCAAGGGTAACCATACCATACGTTTTTTTTAAGGCTAAGCCTATAAGCTATTTGCACAATGCCACTACATGGCAAAAACACACTGACAGCATGCCACTTACATAAATTAAGTAAACATCATGTATCCAACAATATAGCAAAGTGTGAGATTGACTTCATTTATAAGCTGTCATTACATTTACAATCCCTCAGGCAAGAACACAATAGGCTGCACCAGCAGGCCCCATTTCAAAAATTACATCTACCATCAAAAAGCACAATTTATACAAAAACACATTAGTATGACTTACATGTGTCAGCACATTTTCAAGGTTTAAAACAATAAGAAACATCCACTGAACTGGGATGTGTCATTTCCAATGCTTCCAGACTTTAGCAGAACTGAATGAAAATCAGAGAGAAGTCACAAAAATGTGGCTGCAGGATTTTAGTGAAATAAACTCTAGTAATATTTGCACATTACAGTACACACAGGACCATTTATTTATCACAAAAGTAATAGAAATGTCCCCAGATAGTGTGGATACTATATTTAACTGAGCTTAGAATGTAAATGAATTTTTTATTTTTCTGCTTTCTGCAGAGCTGAAGTTTCATCCCATAGCAAGACATGATGGAACAACACCTCATTGCTTGTTAGAAATCTGTCTCTGAAAGATCTGATGTGCTTACAGACAAACATACATAATTTGGTGGAGTGGGTTGTTCGGTAGGAAACAGCAGCTAACTCATCAAGGAAATCATCCCAACCGGGTGTGCAATCCACATATCATAAGTAGGCTATTGCACAATTCTCTGACTTACTCAGCAAACAAAAATATATCAGCTACAATCCAACAAATACTGATACAACTGATACACATTTGAACTCTACATTAACAGATCTAAAACCTGATGTTCACATCAAAAAGTATCAATGCATGTATCAGATACTTGACTTACACACCCTCATTTATATGTTTGACATGCAAAAAATATCCCTCAAGGCGTACGATACTATAGTTAGTTAGTAAAATTTATACAACAGCTTGAAAACAAGTCATGAATGAAGACATTTTCAGGACCAACCAGCAGACCTTCTGCACAGGCCCCAAAAAATCACTAATCACAGACAAGCAACAGCAACAGCTGATTTAACAACCAGCAAACAACTTATTCAAAGCCTCGGCAGCTCCACAGACAGCAGCAATAACACAACAGCTTCAGTGTCCAGACAAACAACAAACAGCGCAAAATAAGAGCTACAAACCATCAACAACAACACAGCAAAGAGTTAAATAATGCTACACACAGAGAGCCACAGCGGGACATTTAGCCAGCAGGAAAGAAACTGAAGCGAGCAGAGAGACAAAGACACAGACAGAAAAAAAGAGAGGGTGTATCTGACTCACTCACTCAAGTCCATGCTCTGTCTTTCACAGAAATTACGTAGCATTAACTTACCTGCTACTTACCTGCTTGCTCCTGCTCCAGTGCTGGTGGGTTTTTTTATGTCCATTTTGGCTACTGCCAAAAAAAGAGAAAAGCTTCACAACACTTGAGCATCACAACAGGCTGTCAGACAGGCTGTGACAGGCTGTCATAGGTCAAAAATTACATTAATCAGAGCGGGCGGGGCAGCCATTAGCGACTCAGTGGGCAAGGAGTTCAAATGCACCAATGAGCAGGCACAGCCCGGTCTGACTGTTTTTTTTAATGATTATGTTGGGCGTGCTAGCTTTAGATTTAGGTAGCATCGACACACCCGGGCACATCCATGGCTATGCAGGTGATCTTAAAACCCTGAGTATTCCATAATAATCAGTCATTTATATAATTCTTTACTTATGCAGGTAATCTCAGTGAGGGAGAGATCTCTTTTGCAAGAGAGACCTGGGTACAGAAGAGAGAAAGAAAACAAACATAGCCAGGCATAACAAAAGGACATTAACATACAACACTCACAGCCAGACAAACAAACAAAAACACATGACAGGTGAACACAGGTGAAAAGTTTAAAATCAACCAGTGGGATGAGACATTCAAGTTTTAAAATTCTCTGTCATCCCATTTACAAGGTACAAAGTAATTGAAGGCAGTCTTCCCAAGTTCAGTATTTACACGAGGCGTAACTACAGTTAAACAGAACTGAGATCTGCTCTGGTGAGAGAGGAGATGTGATTTACTGAGGCAGGTTCAGCAGGACACCAGCCTACTGTTTAATTGTTTTTTCATATAGTACACAGTTCTTCTTTTTCTTTTAGCTGTTCCTGTTAGAAGTCACCACAGTGGATTACCCATTTCCATCTCTTCCTGTCCTCTGCATCTTCCTCTGTTGTGCCAACCACCTGCATGTCTTCCCTCACCATATCCATAAACCTTTTTTATACACACTGATGTATACAATTTTTCTCCTGTAATGACACACAAAGCACAATGATAAACTGCATCAAGCTGTTTTAAGGTAAAGTGGGCAGCATGAGAATAAAGGATATCTCTCTAGTCAAACTCAGATATGATGACATTTTCCAATCCAAAACAGGAAATTACAAACATTTTTATACAGGAAACCCATTTTCTGCTCTATTTAAAAACCAGACTGCTATCAAGCCAATTTCCCAGGTATTTATAAGATTGGACAATTTCAATACCATTAAGTGTGTGGATAGAAGGGAGATGTGAACTGGAATTATTGGTTTTTGAGAATAAGACACATTTTGTCTTGTCAACATTCAGTACAAGCTTGAGAAGAGTATCCAAATGCATAGAAGACTGTGTCATCTGCATAAAAAAAAGTCTGTGTTGGAGTGATAATATTGTTTATGTAGAGTGTAAATAGTAAGGGTCCCAACACAGACCCTTGTGGTTAGGAATGCACCAATCCGACTTTTTCAGTCCTGATCCTAATACCAGTGTTTAATTAATATTATTAATATTAAGTGAAGCTGTATGCTTCACTGTGTGGAGGAGACTGGGATCATTCTTTTATGTGTAAGGCAACATCAGGCTTGACTTAAACATTGCTTTCCTAACTTTGTAAAACAAAATGTAACAAATAAATACATAGATATAAATTTACTGAATTGTTACTTGGTAAAAACAAAACATTCAAAATAAACAGGAATCAAAATTCTTTGTAAACATTAGTGCAAATAGGAATTTAAATTCCAATATAAAACAATATAACAACTGAAACTGAGTAATAGAAGAAGTTAAATTACAATTCACAAGGAGTAACAAGTAACTTGGTAAAACATTCAAAATAAACAGGAATCAAAATTCTGTGTAAACTTAGTGCGATACCACCTTCGCAAAAATGAATTTCTAGTGAGACATTTTTTTTCTAGAACAGCCTTCGCTACAGAGACAGAAGCAGTCATTAATTTTTCAAGTTCTTGTTATTTTCACCACTAAAGGGGGCTAAGTCCTTCTGTAAAATCTACCTGAGGGGAAGTCCAAGGCCCTCTGATGTGAGACTGACTCATATCAGTAAGAGAATATGATCAGTTTTCTTTACATTTCATATTTGCAGTGTGTTATAATCGCAGTCACACAATTGACCACTTAGTGACCTGTTGCTGTTCAGAATGCTCACTTAACCAGCAATGGCAGGTTTTTTCTCATGAAAACAAGCATTTCTGTATTCTCTGCTGTTAGTCTGTTTCTCTGTTCATCTACAATGTTGGAGACTGTGCTGAACAGTCTCTCGCTTTCTACACTAGTGCAGGGGGCACAGAGGAATTTTGGAAAGTGGCATCAAGGGCAGGAAACCTCCAGATTCCGTCAAATGCTTTAATGAAGCTGCTCTTGCTTGTACTTGGTGCTGCTTCTTCCACAGAAGGGGCCTTTTCTGGTGGTTCTGAGGCCTCTGGTGCACCAGCTGTAGTCCTCCTCAGTTCTTCCTCAAGTACCTGGGTCAGTGCATCTTTTGCATGCTTGATAGCGTCTGCGCTTGTGAAGTATCAGAAACTAAAATAAAACATAGGTTAAACTATAGGCTGATCAAAAGTAGTACATCATAGAAATGAAAAAAGAATCACATCTTTACTCAGATGATTGCACATTTATCCTTATTTTAATCTTAAAATGTAGTACTGTATGTAATAAGTGATCTATATTGTGTGTCACTTATATTTTATATTTGCTACTTTAAATTTTCATCATGGCATCTTATCACATTCAGATTTGCAGTGTACTGTTTTGTGGGTGGTGGGTGACAAATCTTATCAAACTGAAATTTTATCATATATATACTTTATAATGTAATCGGTTTACAGTCTTACCTGTTTTTATATCTTAGGTCAAGCAAAGTGGCAATTGCATATAGGAATTCATCTTCCATGGTGCTGAATTGTTTGTTGACAGCTTGTAGGAGGGTCGTTTTCATTGTTTTAATCAATGAGTCAGAGTCATCTTCATTTTCCTTAGCTGGGAGATGTTTGAGAACAGTGACAGCTAGAATTACATCAGTGGTGGAGGAGGTGGATGAGCATTCTTTCCTGGTTAGCTCTTCAAATAGTGCTAGAACAATCATAGTTTTTCCAGCAATGCCCGCTGGTTGGCTGTCAGTAACGTGGGCAGATGATTGTCGGCAACATAGGCACAAAGGGCTTGCTTCTGTTCCAGACTATCTATCATAAAGTAAGTGCTATTCCACCTCTTTGTGACGTCTTGTTACAGGCGTTAAGGTGGCATTTGCATCTCGATCTGAATATCTTGTAGGCGTGAATATGCAACTGGAGAATGTTTAAAATGCCCCACAATCAGTCTACCACTTGCAATTAAATCACTCACGTTCCGCTGTGACAGTAGCCCCTCATTGACTACAAGCTGCATTGTATGTGCAATGCAGCCATGCTGTCCATGGTTTTTTTTCAAGTTGCTAGAATTGTCCTGCAAAATTACATGCAATTTAGTCAATGGAATATGCCACTGTTCAAACATTTCCTTTATAGCAGTCAAAATGGAGTTGCTGGTATGTGATCTGTGGAAGTGTTTTGCTTGTAGCGCCGCACTGTGAGGCGTACAACTTGTGCCCAACCAGTGTACTGTTAAGCTTAAAAGTGACATTGGGCACACATTGGAGCTCCAGATATCTGTGGTGAAACTCATCACTGATACATCTTTTAACTATTCTGATAAGTGTTTGCACACTTCCTTGTAGAATTCAGGTAGAGCAGTCTCAGAAAAATATTTTTCTAATGGCAAACTGTACTGTGGTTCCAGATGTTCATGCAGGTGGCAGAAACCCTCATTTTCAATGATAGTCAGGGGTTGCTCATCCAGAACAATGAGTCAGAGAACCTTTTCTGTTATTTTTGTTGCTTTCACACTATCACCTGGAAGTTTCTTGCATCTTTACAATGCACCCGACAAAGTTAACTGCTTCTTCGAATCATCCCCCTTTTTTGTTTGGTTTAAAGCCCCCCTCGAGTGTATTTTGGCAATTTTAAGATATTTCATATTTTTCTTTAGTTAGTTAATTCAATTCAATTCAATTTTATTTATATAGCGCCAAATCACAACAAACGTTATCTCAGGGCACTTTACACATAGAGCAGGTCGAGACCGTACTCATTTATTTACAGAGACCCAACAATTCCCCCCATGAGCAAGCACTTGGGGACAGCGGCAAGGAAAAACTCCCCTTTAACGGGAAGAAACCTCAAGCAGAACCGGGCTCTAGGTGGGCGGCCATCTGCCTTGACCGGTTGGGTTTACAGCGAAAGAAGGAGGGAGGGGGACGGGGGAAGGGGAGAGGGGGGTGGGGTTGGGAGAGACACAGAGAAGTATAATAACAACAACAACAATAACCATAACAACAGTAATGTAAGTAGAGCTATGACTTTATATTAGTAATAGCAATAATATCAGTAGCAGAAATGGAAGCAGGACATCCACAGGACCACGCCACAGTCCCCACAGCCATGGCCCACCGTTCAGCCACTGGATCTTCCTGTGAGACGAGAGAGCACAGAGACTCCGGGGAAGAAGTCAAGTTAGTAACATGCATTAAAGGTACATGAAAGCATTGAAATGGAGAGGAGGAGGAGGAGAGAGGAGAGAGGAGCTCAGTGCATCATGGGAAGTCCCCCGGCAGTCTAGTCCTATAGCAGCATAACTAGGGGCCGGTCCAAGGTGAGCCTGGCCAGCCCTAACTATAAGCTTTTTCAAAAAGGAAAGTTTTAAGCCTACTCTTAAACGTAGAGAGGGTGTCTGCCCCCCGGACTGAATCTGGAAGATGGTTCCACAGGAGAGGAGCCTGATAGCTGAAGGCTCTGCCTCCCATTCTACTTTTAGTTATTCTAGGAACCACAAGTAAGCCTGCATTTTGGGAGCGCAGTGCTCTAGTGGGGTAATAAGGTACTATGAGCTCTTTAAGATATAATGGCGCCTGACCATTAAGAGCTTTATAAGTAAGGAGAAGTATTTTAAATTCTATTCTGGATTTTACCGGAAACCAATGTAGTGAAGCTAAAATAGGAGAAATATGATCTCTTTTCCTAGTTTTTGTTAGTACATGTGCAGCTGCATTCTGGACCAGCTAGAGAGCCTTTAGGGTCTTGTTAGGGCAGCCAGACAATAAAGAATTACAATAATCCAACCTAGAAGTAACAAATGCATGGACTAGTTTTTCTGCATCTTTTTGAGGCAGGATGTGCCTGATTTTTGCTATATTACGTAGGTGAAAAAAAGCAGTCCTTGAAATTTGTTTTATATGATGGCTGAAGGACATATCCTGGTCAAAGATAACTCCCAGATTCCTTACGGTGGAGCTGGCGGCCAAGGTAATGCCATCCAGAGTAGCTATGTCATTAGATAATGTGTTTCTAAGGTGTTGAGGGCCAAACACAATAACTTCAGTTTTGTCTGAGTTCAGTAGCAGAAAATTGGCAGTCATCCAGGTCTTTATGTCCTTAAGGCACACTTGAAGTTTGGTTAACTGATTTAATTCATCTGGCTTCATTGATAAATATAATTGGGTATCATCAGCGTAGCAATGAAAATTTATGGAGTGTTTCCGAATAATATTACCTAAAGGAATCATATATAAGGTGAACAGTATTGGTCCAAGCACAGAACCTTGTGGAACTCCGTGTCGAACTTTTGCGTGGATGGAGGATTCATTGTTAACATGTACAAACTGAAGTCGATCTGAAAAATAGGATTTAAACCAGCTTAATGCAGTTCCTTTAATACCAATTAAATGTCAGTCTCTGTAACAGGATGTGATGGTCAATGGTGTCGAATGCAGCACTAAGATCTAACAAGACAAGTACAGAGAGACGTCCTTTGTCCGATGCAGTTAGGAGGTCATTCGTAACTTTCACCAATGCTGTCTCTGTGCTATGATGCGCTCTAAAACCTGACTGAAAATCCTCAAATAAACTATTGTTATGTAGAAAGTCACATAACTGATTAGCAACTGCTTTCTCGAGGATCTTAGAGAGAAAGGGAAGGTTAGATATAGGTCTATAGTTGGCTAAAACGGCTGAATCCAGTGTAGGCTTCTTAAGAAGAGGTTTAATTACAGCTACTTTAAAGGACTGTGGTACATAGCCTGTTACTAGAGACAGATTGATCATATCTAGTAAAGAAGTGCTAACTAAGGGTAAGACTTCCTTAAGCAGCCTAGTTGGGATGGGGTCCAAGAGACAGGATGATGGTTTAGAGGACGAAATCATTGAAATGAATTCACGGAGGTCGATTGGAGAGAAACAGTCTAAATATATATCGGGTTTAGCAGCTGTTTCTAAGGTTCCTGAATTGGAGGGTGAATCAGTGCCTGTTAAGGGCAGGAGGTGATGAATTTTGTCTCTAATAGTTAGAATTTTGTCATTAAAGAAGCTCATAAAGTCATTACTACTGAGAGCTATAGGAATACATGGATCAATAGAGTTATGACTCTTTGTCAGCCTGGCCAAAGTGCTGAAAAGGAACCGAGGGCTGTTTTTATTCTCCTCTATTAATGATGAGTAATAGGCAGCTCTGGCATTACAGAGGGCCTTCCTATATGTTTTAAGACTATCTTGCCAGACTAAACAAGATTCTTCCAGTTTGGTGGAACGCCAAATCCTTTCAAAATTTCGCGATGTTTGCTTTAATTTACGGGTTTGGAAGTTATACCATGGAGCTAGCTTCTTATGTTTTATTATCTTCCTTTTTAAAGGGGCGATAGAGTCGAGTGTTGTTCGCAGGGAGCCTGCGGTACTATCAACAAGATTATCAGTTTCAGAGGAACTAAAGTTAGCATAAGACTCCTTTGTAGTATTGGGATATGGCACTGAATTTAGTACTAGTGGGATTGCTTCTTTGAATTTAGCTACAGCACTATCAGAAAGACATCTAGTAAAGATGTTTTTGTCTAATGGCGTGTAGTCCATTAATAGGAATTCAAAAGTTATTAAGTAATGGTCTGATAAAATAGGATTTTGTGGAAAAACTATTCAATGTTCAATTTCAATGCCATAAGTCAGAACAAGGTCGAGGGTGTGGTTAAGACAGTGCGTAGGTTTATTTACACTCTGAGAGAAGCCAATTGAGTCTAATAATGAGATAAACGCAGTGCTAAGACTATCAATATCGACGTCCACATGGATATTAAAGTCACCTACTATAATTACTTTATCTGTACAAAGGACTAAGTTTGATAAAAACTCTGAAAATTCGGATAAAAATTCAGAGTACGGGCCAGGAGGGCGGTACACTATAACAAATAGAATTGGATGTAAAGTTTTCCAGGTTGGGTGTTAGTTAGTCGTGACAATGTTGATCAGCCACACTGTTCGCCAAATATTTTTTGACAAATAACTTAGTTTTGCACTCAAAGTTAAAAAATTTAAGTTGTTACGATGATGTATGACTATAGTAGAACGCTGCAGTCATACATCATCGTCATGAGCTACTGATACGGATTAATACTTGAAATATAAATCATTTTTTCATTTAAACACTCTCCAACCAAAATTGGCACAGAAAATAACATTTTTATGCGGTTAAAGCAGGAAAGTCAGTAAATCAGTCTGCATTGATCTATAAATAAATGTGGGTGATTCTTACAGTATCTGTTGTCCACAGCTGCTCTATACTGTATGAGAAGCTTCTCCTTTAGTTCATTAAATCCCTGCAGCATCTGAAGGCAGCAGGAATGCTATGTTGATAAATCTGCAGCCTCTGAGAAGTGCCGCATCAGAGTGCAGTGCCGTTACACATTCATTAAATTACCTGATGTTACCCGACTGCTACAGTATAACCACACACCTCTACACACATCAGATTGGTTGGTTATAACTTAATATTTGCTTTTTTATGAAGGAGATGTCAGGTTAGCAGGGCTCATCAGCCTCTTTTCCAACTTTCTTTTTAGCAAAAGTAGCGTCTCATGTTTTACCCTTGAAACACATTGCAGTGCAAACGCTGTTACATTTGGTAACATAGTAGTTTGGTAACATTAATTACCAAACTATGTGACCCTGTACGAGGTGAGATACATTATAATTATTGCTGAAATAGTGTTGGTCTGATATAATCATATAAATGGCTTTACTAAATCAATTTCTTTATTTTTATTTCTCTTGTTATTATAGTAACTAACTGATGTAAAAAACTACTCCATCTGTCTTTGGGTGCAGATTTGTGGTGAAGTGTGCTCATGTCGTCACGCTTTGAACTATGCAAACATTTCCTGAAGAAAGGCTTTCTGTTTGTTGAGCTGTCGTTATCACGTTTAACTGTGACTGGCACAACTATGAAACGCTATGCGCTATGAGAGCAGTGATGTGACTGGCTAAGAGAGTATATAATATTCACCACACCTGCTGATCTATATTCACCTTGACTTAGCCCTTTTACATGTTGTGCTGCTGCAAATAGCAGGTGCGCATGGAGACATCCACACAGTCCGTGCGCCTCTGTGCATGGCATTTATTATTCATATTTCAACGGAGGATGCAAAATATTAAAATGAGGGTGCAATGCATGCTTTTGCACCCTCGTAGAACTGGGCCTGGCCAATGAGGATGAAAATTTACAGACATTAACTATAAAATAAAGCAAGATGTCATTGCTTAGGATATATGATCCATCAATAAAGAAGCCATTGTCTGATTTCACCTATGGATTTCACATATCTCTGTTACTGACATGTAACCTAGTCTATATAGTTAATGCTGTGGTAAGTGGACAGGTTAGGCTATAATATCACTACCATTCCGACACGTCGCCAGTGCACTTAGAGTGGCAATCTGGTTGCCATGGTAATGGATTACATCCAAGTATTAACCACACCCCCATTCTCTGTTTGAGAAAGAACATTAACTGTTAAACAGGAAGTAACACTGGCTGGAGGGGGACTTTAACTCGTTGAACTTGAACTTTCTGGAGGTGCTTGATTAAGTTGGTTGTGTTATATTTTGCAGTGCTACCGCCACCCCTCAAAGCATTGGCTTTGCAGATATTGCAAGTAGCCGTAGAACTTGTAGGCGTCACAAGTGTGAAATACCTCCAAACAGCTGATGCTTTGTTTTTAATTCCCTCCATGCTATGTTAGTATCGATATGTCAGCTCCATGTGTTAGCTCTCCTTCGAGCAAAATAGCCGGGTCTAACAGCGTGCTGCACATGACGTAGTACACACACGTAGACGTAAACATAGAATAACATAGAACTGAACTGAATAACCTGGAAAACTCTGCAGCCAATTCTATTTGTTATAGTGTACCGCCCTCCTGGCCCGTACTCTGAATTTCTATCTGAATTCTCAGAGGTTTTATCAAACTGTCCTTCGTATAGATATTATTATTATTGTAGGTGACTTTAATATCCATGTGGATGTTGATAATGATAGTCTTAGCACTGCGTTTATCTCATTGTTAGACTCAATTGGCTTCTCTCAGAAGAAGTTTTTCCAGAAAATCCTATTTTATCAGACCATTACTTAATAACTTTTGAATTCCTATTACTGGACTACCCGCCATTAGACAAAAATGTCTTCACTAGATGTCTTTCTGATAGAGCTGTAGCTAAATTTAAGGAAGCAATCCCATCAGTATTAAATTCAATGCCATGTCTCAATACCACAAAGGAGTCTTATGCTAATTTTAGTCGGTAGTAATGACTTCATGAGCTTCTTTAATGATAAAATTATAACTATTATAGACAAAATTCATCACCTCCTGCAGGCACCAATTTACCCTCAAAGTCAGGAACCTTAGAAACAGCTGTAAAACCTGATATATATTTACACTGTTTTTCTCCAATCGACCTTCATGAATTAACTTCAATGATTTCGTCATCTAAACCATCAACCTGTCTGTTAGACCCCATCCCAACTAGGCTGCTTAAGGAAGTCTTAGCTTTAGTTAGCACTTCTTTACTAGATATGATCAATCTGTCTTTAGTAACAGGCTATGGCATTTGACACCATTGACCATTGCATCCTATTACAGAGACTGGAACATTTAATTGGCATTAAAGGAACTGCATTAAGCTGGTTTAAATCCTATTTTTCAGATCGACTTCACTTTGTACACATTAACAATGAATCCTCCATCCACGCAAAAGTTAGACACAGAGTTCCACAAGGTTCTGTGCTTGGACCAATACTGTTCACCTTATACATGCTTCCTTTAGGTAATATTATTCAGAAACACTCCATAAATTTTCATTGTTATGCTTATGATACTCTATTATATTTATCAATGAATCCAGATGAATTAAATCAGTTAACTAAACTTCAAGCAAGCCTTAAGGACATAAAGACCTGGATGACCTGCAATTTTCTGCTACTGAACTCAGACAAAACTGAAGTTATTGTGCTTGGCCCTAAACACCTTAGAAACACATTATCTAATGATATAGCTACTCTGGATGGCATTACCCTGGCCTCCAGCACCACCGTAAGGAATCTGGGAGTCATCTTTGATCAGGATATGTCCTTTAACTCCCACATAAAATGAATTTCAAGGACTGCTTTTTCTCACTTATGTAATATCCTGTCTCAAAAAGACGCAGAGAAAGTAGTCCACGCCTTTGTTACTTCTAGGCTGGATTATTGCAATTCCTTATTATCAGGCTGCCCTAACAACTCTCTAAAGACTCTCCAGCTGGTCCAAAATGCAGCTGCACGTGTACTAACAAAAACTAGAAAAAGAGACATATTTCTCCCATTTTAGCTTCACTACATTGGCTTCCTGTAAAATCCAGAATAGAATTTAAAATACTTCTCCTCACTTACAAAGCTCTTAATGGTCAGGCACCATCATATCTTAAAGAGCTCATAGTACCCTATTACCCCACTAGAGCCCTGCGCTCCCAGAATGCAGGCTTACTTGTGTTTCCTAAAGTCTCCAAAAGTAGAATGGGAGGCAGAGCCTTCAGCTATCAGGCTCCTCTCCTGTGGAACCATCTTCCAGATTCGGTCAGACATTCGGGGGCAGACACCCTCTCTACGTTTAAGAGTAGGCTTAAAACTTTCTCGTCTCACAGGAAGGTCCAGTGCCTGAATGGTGGGCCATGGCCATGGGGAATGTAGCATGGTCCTGTGGATGTCCTGCCTCCATCACTGCTACTGCTATTATTGCTATTATTACTACAAGTCACATCTCTATCATTATTATTGTTGTTACAGTTATTGTTGTTATTGTTATTATGCTTCTCTGTGTCTCTATCCACCCCTCCCCCTCTCCCCCCATCCCCCTTTCTCTGTAAACCAAACCGGTCAAGGCAGATGGCCGCCCACCCAGAGCCTGGTTCAGCTTGAGGTTTCTTCCCATTAAAGGGGAGTTTTTCCTTGCTCATGGGGGAATTGTTGGGTCTCTGTAAATTAATGAGTACGGTCTCGACCTGCTTTATGTGTAAAGTGCCCTGAGATAACTTCTTCATACTGACATATGTTACTCTCCAGACCAAGACCGTTCCACTGATTTATTTGGTTTAGCTCTATGACAAAGTTTAAATTTTCTCATTTCATGAACACAAGCCATCCCAGGCCTAGCTTCAGAGAGCACTTTGAAGGCCATATATATAAAATAAACCTATTTTTCTTTTTTAGTGGAAATAGTGACCAAAATGAGTCACCATCAGAGATTACAATACTGCTGACAATCAAGGGCATTACTACAGGCTTGGAGGAAGGATTAGGGGTTAGGGTTCGGGCTGAAAAGACCAACCTGTTCTCATTCCCAGGTCATCAAATACTGATGCCGGCATGGGCTACTATTTACACAACCCTGGAGATTTTTTGTATCTTTATGATTCTTGGTTTTGGGATTTTCTGTCAGCATGACATAGCCCATTCAATCAGAATCGGAATCTGCTTGCATTAGCCAATTAGCCAAGCATGCAAAGAATGTGTCTTGGTGTTTGCTCCCAAAAACGCAACACAGAAGAACAAAAATAGACAAAAGTAAGCTAATAATAATAATAATAATAATAATAATAATGAAATAAACAAAGTAATATTAAAATTAAATTGAAATTTTAAAATCCATTTGCAGAATGGAATAGTAACAGTTTTGAAATGGGATATAAAACTTGAAATGAAATATTGACTGTACAAAGGAAATATGGACTGTACTATGGACAAAGAAATGAAGTGTATGAAATATATGAAGGTGACAAGAGCAGTGGAGGTTGAATGCAATGCACAATCTAAAGTCCAGTTTGATGAAATATTTGAAAGTGACAGGTGCAGGGATTAAATGAGGGACCCATGATGCACACACACACAAACAAACACACACACTCATTGGAGTGCTTCATTGAATGACATGGCTCAATATTAATTGAGGAAGACTATGTTGATGATTTTATATTAAATATCCTCAGCCACATATTCTTGGAAATATAAAATTAAATGAGCAACTTTCCATTTTACAATCACAGGCTATAAAATGCCTTTTCTTAACAGAGATAGTGGTGTTTGGATGCGTCCTCCGATGGCAGACAGCCCAAAACAGTAATAGTCCACCCACAACTCAATGCACTTCCTTAGCCTACCGCTATCAAAAACTGACAAAAAAACCCATTATTTCTCAGAATCAAAGGACAAATAATTTAAACCCATGGCCTTAACCTCAATGTATCATATTGTTGAATTATCAAGGACACTTTCCTGTTTTTGTGTTGAGAAATGCTAAAGATATCATTAAAAGATAATCTTAACACGGTGAAGAAAATAGGCTACTACCGGGTGGTGGGTCATCTGGTCCGCCCACCGTACTGATGCAGACCATTGACTGGAGGCTAGTGATAAAATTAAAATAAAGAAGTAAAAACAAGGATAACGTGATTAAATGTTGAGTAATGTAGCGGTTATAGTTAAAAATGAATAACAAATGAGTAACAAAAACAATACAGCTTCTGTGCTCCCAAGTCCCAACTGACAAAAAAAAAAAAAAAAAACATGGTGCAGGCATGAAACATACTTCCAAGTGAAATACATTAGCAGGATGCCCCTGCCATTGAGCGAAATAAATGTGTATGTATGTATGTACAATATACAGTACAGGCCAAAAGTTTGGACACACCTTCTCAGTCAATGCGTTTTCTTTATTTTCATGACTATTTACATTGTAGATTCTCACTGAAGGCATCAAAACTATGAATGAACACATGTGGAGTTATGTACTTAACAAAAAAAGGTGAAATAACTGAAAACATGTTTTATATTCTAGTTTCTTCAAAATAGCCACCCTTTGCTCTGATTACTGCTTTGCACACTCTTGGCATTCTCTCAATGAGCTTCAAGAGGTAGTCACCTGAAATGGTTTTCACTTCATAGGTGTGCCTTATCAGGGTTCATTAGTGGAATTTCTTGCTTTATCAATGGGGTTGGGACCAACAGTTGTGTTGTGCAGAAGTCAGGTTACTACACAGCCAACAGCCCTATTGGACAACTGTTAAAATTCATATTATGGCAAGAACCAATCAGCTAACTAAAGAAAAACGAGTGGCCATCATTACTTTAAGAAATGAAGGTCAGTCAGTCCGGAAAATTTCAAAAACTTTAAATGTGTCCCCAAGTGGAGTCGCAAAAACCATCAAGCGCTACAACGAAACTAGCACACATGAGGGCCGACCCAGGAAAGGAAGACCAAGAGTCACCTCTGCTTCTGAGGACAAGTTCATCCGAGTCACCAGCCTCAGAAATCACAAGTTCAGCTCAGATCAGAGACCAGATGAATGCCACACAGAGTTCTAGCAGCAGACCCATCTCTAGAACAACTGTTAAGAGGAGACTGCGCGAATCAGGCCTTCATGGTCAAATAGCTGCTAGCTTTGGTCTGATGAGTCCAAATTTGAGATCTTTGGTTCCAACCGCCGAGTCTTTGTGAGACGCAGAAAAGGTGAACGGATGGATTCCACATGCTTGTTTCCCACTGTGAAGCATGGAGGAGGAGGTGTGAGGAGGGGGTGTTTTGCTGGTGACACTGTTGGGGATTTATTCAAAATTGAAGGCACACTGAACCAGCATGGCTACCACAGCATCCTGCAGCGACATGCCATCCCATCCGGTTTGCGTTTAGTTGGACGATCATTTATTTTTCAACAGGACAATGACCCCAAACACACCTCCAGGCTGTGTAAGGGCTATTTGACCAAGAAGGAGAGTGATGGAGTGCTGCGGCAGATGACCTGGCCTCCACAGTCACCGGACCTGAACCCAATCGAGATGGTTTGGGGCGAGCTGGACCGCAGAATGAAGGCAAAGGGGCCAACAAGTGCTAAACACCTCTGGGAACTCCTTCAAGACTGTTGGAAAACCATTTCAGGTGACTACCTCTTGAAGCTCATCGAGAGAATGCCAGGAGTGTGCAAAGCAGTAATCAGAGCAAAGGGCGGCTATTTTGAAGAAACTAGAATATAAAACATGTTTTCAGTTATTTCACCTTTTTTGTTAAGTAACATAACTCCACATGTGTTCATTCATAGTTTTGATGCCTTCAGTGAGAATCTACAATGTAAATAGTCATGAAAATAAAGAAAACACATTGAATGAGAAGGTGTGTCCAAACTTTTGGCCTGTACTGTATGTGTATATAAGAACAGGGAAGGATATATGTAGAGGTGTGCAACAGCCCTGCCATAAGTTCTACTTTTACAAAGCCTATACATTTTCAGTTTTTGTTGACCTTGACAGACAGGTGTTTGCAAGGTATTGTAAAAAGGTAATCAGAGCCAGGGGAGAAGCATGCTATCCTCTGCGGTCACATGATGCAGTGGTCCCTCAAGAGTCTCCTGCAGTGATGCTGCTGTATGGGCTCTACTTAATTTCTTTTGCAGAGGAAGGACTTGTCTGTAGCTTTTTGACCATAGACTGTATATAAAACTGGACATAGGAAGGTGTGACGTGGTGTGACAGCTTATGGTCAGTGCCATCTTTTTCGTTTGGAGCCAGAACCTTCCAAATAAGAAGTGCCACTGCTCCCTCAGACCGAAGCTAACGCTAGCTTACTAGGACCACTGAGCGGGTGAGACCATAATGACTCGTTCAAAAAAATGATTTGCTTAGTATTTCTAGAGAGAAGTTGACATTTTTTGAATGGGAGTCTGTTGGAGCCAGGGATTTTTATGGAGCCAGCATCTAGCAGCTGTTGGTGACATTGCATTTTAAAGTACTTTGGCTTCAGCTTCAAGCCGTGGTAGTTGCTGTTTAGTTTTGCCCAGTCACATCATCATAGTGAGACATCACCATTTTTTTAGTAGCCACTTGTCTTTGACAGACAGTTTGAGATAGCAGGAAGAGGCCAAGTTAGGGGATCTTTCAACTTGTCGGAGGAATTTTTTCTTAAAGCTGCACTAATATAAAAATGGAATAAATGTCTCTGTGTAATGTGAAAGGTGTTGCTTGTAGTGAATCTAAGTGAGACCTTCCAAATGTAGTCTGGCTGACTCCATTGCATTCTGATTGCAGTGCATTTACACCTGCATTAACATATAATTTTCCTGATCCAGTTAAGATATCCAGACACAGGTTGCATGTTAACACCAGGTGGAAATAGGATAAGAACGCTCCGCAATTAGACTTGTACTCTGTAGTGCCTAGACAGCCACAAAACCTTTATAACATCAGTCACCATGAACACTGACCAGATTAAATGATGCTTTGTCCTCAACAAAATCGACTCTTTGTGTGTCTGAGTTGGCTTGTTACAGAGCCAAAGGAAAGATGTTGCTTTGCTGGTGGGAGGTATGGGCCACAGCAAAAGTAGTGTATCAGCAGTAGCAGTAGGTGTGTGCGTATGGGAAAGGTCAGGACATTGTTTGGCAGCATGTTAGGTAGCTAACCAGCTGTTCAGAGGTTTTAGAACGGTTAGTTGTTGAAGCTGTTGTTGTAAAACTTGCAGGAGTGCCATTACTGGCCCGTCAATCTATCACACATTTTTTTGCATCCAGTGTTGCTAATCATTATAGGCGGTGTATCAGTAATTGCAGGAAAATTTACCATGAAAAATGAAAGACAGATGGCACAGCATGTGGCTTCAGGGTATGAGCTTGACTGCACTTACATTTCTATCTTCGCGTGGTCATTACAGACCCTGAATCAGTGCAACATGAGGTAGTTTCCTTTTCAGTGGCGCAATCACTGAATGTCGTGCTGATGGGACACAGTGGTAATGACCACCTGTTCCCTGTGTCTTATAAAATTCCTTGATGCAATATGAACCCCCCTCTGTGCTGCTTTCCTCTAGTAACTTATTTTCCATGACATGAAGAAATATGAGGTGCAGGCTGTCAGTTGTAACCACTGGCTGTCAGACTGCTCAAGCATTCTGCTGACACTGCTGCTGTTTATACACTTCAGAAAAATGCTTCATGGGGGAGTTTAAAAAAAGTATTACCATAAAAACATCTTTGAAATCCCAATCAAGATGTTTAATCATGTAAAACTGTTCACATGTTCAAACAAGCAAAAAAGCAACATCTGGACACAATATTCAGTGGATATACAGTTAGTGTTACCAGCACTTCTGAACACCACATTGATTGCCTGCCACACCTCGCCAACAAAGCCACCAGCAATAGCACATCTCTGCTAGCTAACATATAACAGCTTGACAGAGGCACTCACAACTCATAAATCCATGTTAACAAGGTATAAATAAATGAAGCAAGAAAAATGATAAGACAATACCTGCATGTATTTACATGCTATATGTTACCATAGCTACTCATGCTAAATTTAAGGGACATTAGTATTTCACCACTGGAGTACTCGTACTTGGCTTATAATGAAGCTGTACAGGGTACATGAAGGCCTTTAAGATGGCAAGTAACCGAATAGATATAATATTATTAGGAAAGATTCTACAACTCTGGGAAGTTATCACAACAACATCGTTTTTTATCATCTGCCTTGATAAGTGGGATGTAAAGAGTAGAATTACAATCCCAACATTAACAAAGTAATTTACTAGGATTGTGTGCATGCATGTTTTTGATTGGCCAACACAGTGCTGTATGATGTCATATATTTTGTGGCAAAACTTGAGCTAGGTTCCACTTTTTTGCTTTTCCACTCTGGACCACCAGGTTGTGATTAAGGCTAGTTTGTCAAAGTGCAATTCTAAGCACACAGTAGAATTTCAGATACTAGGAGCTCCTAGGACACATGCTGTACTTGCCGATTCCAAAGATTTGTAAAAAAAATAAATAAATAAATAAAAAAGAGTAGTAGCCATATCAAACCTTTCAAGTCAAGCAAGTCTATTTCCTTTATTTTGATGATCTTATATGTTTCATATCTGAATCAGATGTTGTCTATTGTAATAGGTGTATTATTTATTCATGACTGGTGCTTATTCTTATATACAGTATATTGCATGGATATTGACGTGTTTCTATTTATCTTAGTTTACATTGTTGATTTGCCGAATATGGCAATATACATGCAATTAAAATGCTTCCACCAGCACAACTCTTGACACACACAATAGCATACTTTTTGTGCCAAGGCAATTGTTTTCTTTTTCAGTCATGCACATGTACATTTTCCTGTAACAACATGAGTGTAGGACAGAGAGAAAAAAAAAGCATTTGTTTTTAAACATGAACTTTAGCTATAACTACAGTAAAACAACATTTCGCCTAATGGCAAAGGGGAGAATAGTTTTACATAACATAAAGATGCAGTTGACAATCAGTGCAGCATTCTTTTAAGTATGGTGGCTATGGATCAGTTACAGTGACCCCCCAGGAAAGACTAAGGCTAAGAAAGAAAGAAAGAAAGAAAAGAGAAGCAAAGTAAATGAAAGAACAAGGAGGGGAGTCTGGCTGTGTCACAAATCCAGACGACACACTAAATGTAAGCAGGTTTTGAGTATGTAGTGGATTCACACTGGCAAAATTACAAAATTCAGTATACTCAGTTGGTATGCAGACAAAAAAGCCATTGATTTCTGAGTGTGCTGTTGATGGACTCTATCCTCCCACAATGCAATGCACAAATGGTGGAGCTGCTAACAGCTGAACAAAGTTAAAAGTGAAACTGCTTCAGAAACACCTCAGAAAACAAAACAAAACAAAAAAAACTTTAAATTTTGAAAAAAAAGTTTTTTGCTGTCTTTCTGTTCAGTTTAACTGGCGGTGACAGTATGTGGTATGATTGCCTTTGAACAGCGCAATTATTGCATTATTTCCTGGTAGTATAAAATGTATGTTTTCTTGTACACTAACTGCAAAAACTGTATACTATGAAGATTAGTATACAGCTAAGGTTTTTAAACTGTGGAGTGTGCCTCCCCATGGAGGCTCAAGCGAATTGAGGGGGGTTGCAGAGGGAGAGATTTGTTGTTGTCTTTATTTTGTGCGTGGGATCCATACCAAAAGTTTAGGTGCCCACAAAACACAGAAATGGTACCAAAAATGATCAGACAGACAAGAAAGAGTGTGTGTGACAGCCACCACTGAAGCCATTTTGCACAAAAACTATGAAAATGTGTATTTGATAAAATATGCACAGTAGTGAAGGTTTTGTTAAAAAGTCTACCAAAGCTCCGTTCTCCAATTCTATCAAGATATTTGAGGCAATCTTGGATTTATATAATATATTTTCATGGGAAGTGGCGTACATATCTTTCAAGCCCCGTTTTGACTGGACGCAATTATTATAAATGTGGCCCCTAATACACAGTATATAGTGTACAGTATAGTGCATATTTAAAGGTTATTATTTATATGTAATCAGAAGGGTTTGCAAAACAATATCACAGAGGTCCATTCAGTAGCTGTTGTTGTGAACAGCTCCCCCAAAAAACTACAACATATCTACCCACATACTGATGTTACCTTCAAAGGACTCCAGAGTCAAGAAATAAAAACAGTTGGTGAGGCAGGCCATTTTGTTGAGACGCACCAAGATGATGCAAAAGGGCAAAATTATCATATTTAGTTTTTTGTTTGTATCTGCTGGAAAGCTGGGACCCTTGTGTGTTGTTTTTGAAAAACTGTCTCCAAAACTGTCTCCAAAATGAAGGCAGAGGTAGAGGAAGGTTGGAGGAGGATGTGGGGGAAAATTGTGAGCATGGCATGGGTAGTGATGGCAGTCTGAATCAACATGAAGGACCAACACCCCCCGACAATCTTTTTTATGCCATTCACCAACTACATGTGAAGGCTGCTAAAATAGAGCAGCTGATCCCAAAGGCCATGCTGAGGATCTTTGTGCTGCTCCCTTTATTTGTCCCGGGGTCCTCAGTGCTGCAGGGCCTGACAGGCTGGTTTGTGGAATCACAGCAGCAGCATAAGCAGTGGCAGCAACATATACTGACCCATATACTGGGTACAATTAGTATTTCATATGGAATTGTGACACAGCGTTTGTCTAAGGCCAACCATCAGTCAGCAGCAGACAGATAGCAGAGCACTGTTCCTCAGTTCTGCTTGTGCAGCAGTTATTCCCACTGAGGCATTAATATGATGAGTAATGGCCATACAATCAATCACTCCATTTATAAATTTGTGAGGACAATGTATTGACTTGAATTCATTCCCAGCACTTCCCTGAAACCACTCTTGCCATACATCAAATCTAACCCTTGAATTTTATTGTACACTACTCCTATAAGTAGTGAGTCTATGCATACAAATAGAGTAAATATTTATTCTTTAACTTGATCCATCCATCCATCCATCCATCCTTTATGCAGATGTTGTCCAGACATCCCTTTATCTCTACCTGGCTTTGACATGATACCGCTGTTCGTTTCCTTTTTCCAACCACAAGTTGAGACGATTGACGATGATACGATTGTGCCCTAACCTTAACCCCATGGTTATTATTATAGCCATTATGACGAAGGTCGTCTAACTTTAAGGAAGTAGAAACTTTTAGGAACTGGTAACTTTAACACACACTGAATGTCTCTTAACCTTAGTGTGATCATTTTAACCCAAACCATGATCTTTCTCTAAACCTCACCAAGTGATTTTTGTGCCTAAACCCTAACCAGAGCTTAACCATAGCATTGTCACATCATAAAACATACCTGCCACACCTGTTCAATCATGCGTCTGTGCTATTCAGCTCTCAGGTAGGGAGAAGACAAGTCAACGTTTTGTCTTTTACCTTGATAATTCCTCAAAGCTCCTCTGTCACCACAATTCTAACTATATAGCACAACATGATCACCATTTGTGATTTACAGTATATATCAGTGCTTGCAATTGTTGCTGTTCAAGCAGACAAAGGGGGGATCTGACAACTGTTTGGCCCCTTCCTCCATAGATGCTGAACATGCAATCTAAAAGTTAATTCTAAATAGTTGCAGATGTCTAAAATAGGGCTGCACATCATAATGTTTCTATATGAGGGAATTCACTCACTGTGTTAAAAGTGTATTAAAAAATGCCTGAATTTAGTGAGCTTGAGCAATGGTTCCAAATTGGTCTTGTCTCAGGGTCCAGATTTATTGACACCACCAATGAATGGAATGTTCGTACAGCGAGGTGGATGGTACCAGCCATGGGGAAGTCATACAAAATGTGTATGGCATGTGCATAGAGATTTCTCTGCCAAACCAAATTACTGGGATACTGAAAGGCCAGCCCCATGTAGATGTGTAGGCTCAGGAGGTATCACAGGGTTGGCAGTTCGACCCCCCCTCCCCCATCCGCATGTCGAAGTGTCTTTGGGCAAGACACTGAACCCCAAATTGCTCCCGATGGTCAGGCCAGCACCTTGCATGGTAGCTCACTGCCCTTGGTGTGTGAATGTGTTGGGTGAATGGGTGAATGAGAGGCAAATTGCAAAGCACTATGGATAAAAGCAGCCATTTACCATGTCCCTGCCAGCACAACAGCAGATTTTCACCACTGCCACAGGTTGGCTTAGCTCAACAAATGCATGTTGATGCAACAAGTACTTTTACCTCCCCTCAACAATATAATTACTTTGTGTATCTTACTATGTGTAAATGTGTGTGTAAAACAGGAATTGGCAATTTAAAGCAAAAGCTGAATTTGTGGATGTACATTTTATTGATTTAAGTTAGTCAAGACAAGAAGCTCCAACTCTTCTGCACAACACCCCCATCTGGTGGGCCCTGGCCTTGGATCCTTGCAAGTATAAATAAAGTGACACACACACACACACACACACACACACACATACACACATACACACACACACACACACCCACCCCATTACCAGAATCAGCCAGCCGGAGTCTGACTGGAGCCATATGCCAGACAAAGACAACCTGTACATCAATCTCAATGGAAAAAGTGGTGTGTGTGTGTGTGTGTGTGTGTGTGTGTGTGTGTGTGTGACTGTATTGGTTTGTGTGCTTCAGAAGGGCTTTCATCTGAATGCATGCAACACTACAGGGGCCCTGGGGACAAGGCCAGTGTCCTCATAATGTATATGATAAATTGTATAGGTATAGAGAGATAAAATCCCTAATTTCCCCAAAAGTCTCCATAGTTCACATTTACCAGAATTTGTGTAAAACCTGTGTATCAAGACAGCAGACCCCTGTGGGTGAGTCTGTGGTATTGCACCCCCTCATGAATTATTCACACACGTGTAAGGTACCACAGCTTTTGATTGGCTGACTGATGCATTAGATTTTTGATTCAGCTTCTTGCCGTGGCTGAATCAACCAACTGCTAACTTAACATTTTTCCAAATGCAAAGTATACAATAAATCAAGTGAAACGTTGGTAATTTTATCAGGAATACAACAGTGTGCTATATGGAGCAGTGGAGAGATAGGGAGCTGTAGTGAGTTGTGGAGTTGCAGAGGAATGTTTGCCTCCCCTCTCACCCACAATGTTAGATCAGAAGGAGGATGATGAGGGAGAAACTGATAAATTGGGCCTCAGTCACGCTATTTTGGAAATGTACAAAAAGTTTTTTGCCATCTGACATTCAAACACACACATCCTTTGATATTTTTATACAAACTACAACCCACCTCACTTAAGCACACACCTTTTTCAGTTAATACTTATATTTGGTCTTTTACATGTAAGTTCAACTTGAAATTTCCATTGAGGTTTATGATCTTAGTTTGGTTTCAATCACGGTTTCAATTATTTACATTAGTTTCTCTCACACTTTTCCTCCCTTGTGCTGTTGCTTTGCCTGTATCACTCTCTTGTCCAATTTTGTGATTAGTTTTGATGGCTTATAAACGGTTACATATAATGCACTGAAGTTATTGAAAAATTCCATTAACCGTTAAGGATGCTACTGTCTCAGTTTTTAGTGGCATAGAAATTGGTGGTACATAATGTCGTCATAGGTATCATAATATGCTGACAGTCATATTCTGTCACTGAAATGGCTTCATCATGCAGGTGTTTGTTGTTCTGCTCTATTAATTTGCTGCAGTGAGCAAATATGTATGTGTAAAGCTACTGCTGATACTAATACTTCCTGCATGTGCATTATTATGCAGTGGCTTACCTTAAAAACACTGACTGAATATAGTCTTCCTAAAACTAGATTGACAAGAAACATGCTCTTTAGTTTGTGTCAGGAAGTCATAAATGTAATACATTTGCACATGCCTCATTGCCCAACCTTAACTTACACAGAGAATAATGATCCCGATGAGCTCTACATAGTTAGGTTTACACATTCAAAATATGGGGAAGAGAGCATTGGTATCAGAGCAGTACATTGTATCATCCAGTACTCTTAAGTTGGGATACCAGAATTGGCATCAGGAGAGGAAAAAGCCAGATCGGTGTAGTTGTAGATTAAGTAAGTCACATAACACATGTAAAGAAAATTAATTGTTGCTCTAGAGTTTGGGTTTCCACTGACAATCTGGTTTCTTCTTTTATAGTATTTCTCAAAAATGCTGTTGTTCAAGAGGAAGATCCAAGGAGGAAAAAGAAAAAAACGTGATCTCCAACCAGGGTGGCAGCAGTGATGAGACATTTTAAATAGTTCATCAAAAAGGGAAAACTAGCCCAATGATGTCGGTGTCAACAGTGCAAGACTGCTGGGCATCCTGCTCTGGGTAGTCGCACTGTTCAGAATATCAGATCAAATCTTATGAACGTGCAGCATCCCAAAAACAGGTGGCATTCATTTAGTTCAAACAAGTAATTAACGACAAGTGTGTGCAGTCAAAGGATTTGGCTGATGATTTTCTATATTTTTCTTCTTGTCAACAAATCTCGTGCAGAGCCAAAACAACAATGCGGTGGGGGGCACTGGGGGGGCATGGCCACCCATACACACCCATCTATGCCATGTTGCATCCTCCATCTGACAAAATTAATTTTCTACTAAAAAGAAAAAATATATGTTTTGCATTTGTGCTTACATTTGGGATTATGCAGATAAAACCTGTTTTGGTGCATAATTTAATTTTAATTTAGCAGCCTACTGTCAACCATCAAATCCTGCACATAACCGCAAGATTAAGGGTGACCAGGGAGGTTAAAGGTTAAACTCGCCGCTGGGGATAAACAGATAAACAAGCCATGAGCGAGTAACGTTACCACTAGTGAGGAGGACATTGTTGCAAATTTATTACCTAGACTGTTTTCAAGATTAACTGTTAATGAAATTTTTGAGTTAATCGGCAAAGGAAGACCTTCACCAGAGCTTTATTAGGCGCAGAAAACCAAGGCTTTTCAGCTCCAGGACTTTAAGTAACTTAATGCAATCATCTATGGGTAAGTTATTAAAATCTAATAAGCTGCCGTATGAACTGATTTTATTCTGGCCGCTGCTGCCACTGTTGTGTATAAATTAAGGTTTGTTTGGGAATGCGGTCGTCATGCAGAATTAACAGTCAATCTGTAAATTTACAATTTAGCGGTCATTATTCATATATCGCTAATGGATGCTTGGCTGTGTACACGCTGTCATGATGTGTAGGCTTACATGAAATTTTGTTGTGTTTGTGTAGTAGGAGGGGGTGGCTGTCATGCGTTTTGCACCCTGGCCAGTTGTCACCATATTCCATTGAAGTGCACGCACAGCTTGTGTGATGATGTGATTTTTTGTAAGGAGGATTTGCAAATGTTGTTTTGGTGATAACTCTCACTCTCTCCATGCTCTTTGCTTGTTGCATTGCTAAGGCTGGACTAGAGTCGACAAGGTAAGGGGGGTCAGATGGCCAAGGTTTAAGAGTACTACTACTGCTACTATGGCCAAGAATGCTCATGCTGCTCAGAACAGATGACACCCACTATCTCGAAATGGAGAAAAAATTGGCACAAAAATGAACCTTCCCAGCGGTGGCAAACCTAAAACCAAAATTCCTCCAAGAGTAGCAACAACCCATCCAGGAAGTCACACACGAGCAAAGGACAACATCCAAGGATCAGCAGGCCTCTCACCAAGGTCAGTGTTCATGACTCTACTATTAGAAAGACTCTGGCCGAAAATGGCATACATGGGAGAGCGGTGAGGCGAAAACTACTGCTACAGTGGACTACAGGAAATGTAAATAAATTGTGGATGGCTGGAATGTACTGTAAGCAGGGTCTCTTTGATCAGATGAACTTGTACTTGACCGAAGAGACAGATTTGTGATAGTGCTCCCTGGTCAAGTGACGCCAAGGAAACAGCTATCGTTAAAGAAAGTAGGAAGAAAATTTTGTGCATGTCAAATACAGGTCTTATATTATTAGAAAATAAATTTAGCACAAAAAGTAAGGAAATTTGTGTTTGGTAGATTATTTCTTTGTTGTAACAATGCTTCTTGGCAATAAATCTTATACCGTTGAAAGCCTGTTTATTTCCCTTTTAAATGGTGCCACATTTGTAAGGAACATGCATTTGTGTGATGAGCAGCAGAGCTGAGTATGTGGGTTGCGCCCATGAAAAATTTGCCAAATCTTCTCTGCCAGTGCCAAACAGCTTAATCTGCCATTGACTCGTTTGGTGTTTGGTGGATTGGATGATTAAAGTTTGAAACAAATTTGAAACAACTCCCCACTCTCAGAATCTGGACTCATCGCTGAACATAACGCTCCTCCACATGTTCAGGTTCCACTGCACGTGTTGCTGACACCCGCGCAAATGGGCCTGACGGTCATGGCAGGCCTCCTGGCAGCCCTATGAGGTCTTCTTGGGGTGTTGTCTTCTTGGGACGCCCACTCTGACATCCCCCGTTATATGGAACTTGGCCTTCACTTTGGTGATGGTACTAGGGCTCACTCCAAATAATGCCGCAACTTGGTTTTGCGGAACACCAGCTTGAAGTTTTCTCTATCACACAGGCCCTATCCAGATCAGTCAAACGTGGCATGCCGATTCTTGGAGCAGACATCTACTGATATGCTGAAAATACAAAGCAAATATCAGTTTAAAACAATAAATAACTTACAGAAAAGGAAAAACGACACTGACATCACAATATTAACTCTTTGTGTACTGGATTTAGAGCTGGACTTGCAGTATACAATCAAGAAGGGCCAGGCAAGCGAAACATTGGAGCAGAGGGGCCACGTTTTGGAAAACTGCTCTTAATGGGGAGGAGAAATTGAACCATAAGGGGCATCTCCCTTGGCTGCATTGGCGGTGGTATATCCTATTTGAAAGAAAAAATGATAGTTTCTATTCTAATGTAAATAGACTTGCATCTTTGTGCACAGGCGGTGGCCTCTTCCCGACACGGAAATACTTTCCAGAGGGTGGAAACTTGATGCTGTTTATAGTCTTTGGAGCTGTTTCTAAACAAACTAAAGTAACCACACTCTTCGTGGACAAGGAACGTGTCACTGAGTGCAGCGGTGTGGCTCATTGACGTGTTTTTAACAGTTTCTGGACAACAATGGAGGTCTACGGCACAGAGGAATATGATATATCAGACTTTGGATACACACTTTGGATAATACTTGATACTTGATAGGATCAATTCATTGTTGGTTTGGGTCTACACATATTTGTTGACAATAAGAAAAACATAGAAAATTGCCAGCCAGATCCTTTAAGAGGGCACGCTTCTTTGCAAGCCCCATGGTAAGCAGAGATTTAAAATAAATACAAAAATGTTCTTGCATGAAGCCCATTGTTTTAGGTTGTAACTCAGATTATCGATCCCTCCTGCAAATGATCTCTCATGCAGTGCTGTTTTTCAAACCAAGTCATTACTTCCACATTATATCACAGACCTTTAAGAGCAGTCCCTCCCTGCTGTTTGATGTGTTACCTGGGATTTTTTATGTATTTACATATTGTGAAATTGTATTGAGTATGATCATTAAAGCTCAGGCAGATCCATGTATAATAGCATGTTATGTAGTTGCTTACTTTCTCTGCCTTCACAGCATCTTCTCTGATATAAAGCTCTCCTCACAGTTCTTATCAGTGACCAGCTTAGTCCTGTGAACACGTCAAACTTAAATCAGCATCAGACGGGCTTTGAAGATAGTTAAGGTGTCCAGACTGTCACTTCAATCCGCTTGTATATCCCCAAACACCCCAACATCCTAACAATACCAAATACTCTTTCAGTAAAGAGGAGATACCAGCTGCTGATATTTTTATTTGGTTGTTTAAACCCCTGTGTGTGTGTGTGTGTGTGTGTGTGTGTGCGCATGTGTGTGCGTGTGATATTCTAATGTGTGCTAATGTCTTTAGCTGTCTGCTGGTAGTAACTGGAGATCAGCTTTAGCAACAGGGTGTGTAAGGACCGCCTTATATTGACAGTGCATGTGTGTGTGTGTGCGTGTGTTTTGAGTGTGGATACCTGAGCCTGAAGAAGGGAGACCCTACAGTATTGAGGTGATGGAATTGGGATGATTCATTGTAGCTGTAATACAATTTCTATAGACCAAGACAGCTCATGTTTACTGTTGAGTCTCAATTTGTATTTAGCTCACAAATAAACAAGTACATACACATACACACACACACACACACACACACACACACACCTGGACAAAGGTTTAGGCATCAAGGCCATGCTGTGTGTGTTGGTGAGTCTGCGTTTCAGTGGATAGTATTGCCTCTGTACACAGAGCTCAAGGAAAAGTTTGTAAGTACAAGAACTTCATGTGTAAGCAAAACTGATCAGTGTTGAATCAAATCGTACAAAGACTGGTTCCTGCAAAATAACTGATATAAAACTCAACTTTTAAACTCTCTTTTATTTAAAACCCAAAATTGACAGAAAGTGAATAAAGTAATGAATAAATTTAGCCATGCTAGCAGTGTGGCTCAGTCCAACACTTTGGTCCAGACAAAAATATCTTAAAATATATATTAAATCTTGGGTTCATGACCAAATATCTGCAAAACTAATGACATTCCCAACAGTCTCAGCTGTACATTGTGTTTAGTGTTAACTGCAAAATGTTAGCATACTAGAATGTCAAACTAAGTGGCTGAATAACATGTTAGCCTGTTGTCATTTGCATTTAAGTCCAAGCACCTCTGCACCTATGACATTACGGCTTGATCCCACCGGGCGCGCATGCGCCACGTTCCAGCTCCGATGCGGCCACCAGAGCTGATCGCAGCCACACTAGTCAATGTTTATGATCATAAATAAAACACCCTGACCCCAGACTCCTGATTGTATATCAACAATAAACACAATTAAAACAGACAAATAAAGAAACCATTTAACTACGTAGCCTGCCTAACCAAAGTAGAAGCACAAAAATCAAAGAAAATGACCAAATCAACGAAAGCTGAGCAAATTAACAAAATTGTGCAGTTTAGTTGCCCTGCTAATGCAGTAATCATGGTAGCCTAAAGGCTTTGACTTTGACTGTCATAATTACTGTAGTAGGAGTGCAACTGAATTTAAAAGGCAGATGGCTTCCTCGCAGTTAAGAATCTCCGCTTCTGAAACGCTCCCAGTGGGATAGGATGCCGTGCAGAGGACAGTTTGTAGTCTGGTCTTATAAGATTGTACAAGACTTGTACAGCAGCTTTCATATCTGCATCCATCCTCGGAACTTACACACAAACATTCTGACATTTCTATTTTATTTTTGTATCAATGTCCATATGCCATTATTATGCTCTCCATCTCCTCTCTATTTAACTATTCATTACATTGATGTGTGCCATTATATACACACAATGACATAGTTTGGGTGGCTCTGCAGTACAGCAGCATGTTTACATGCGTGCAGACTGGATGTGATGATGTATATCAAGTCAATGGATTCTCTTCATTTTCTATGGAGAGCAGGAGATCTGGCCACGTGGTGCGTGATGGATATGGCACAGCGAGTTGACAGACTGTTCGCTGTATCTGTATTTGCATAAACACGATTCGACCTCAACCTAATGCAAATGAGTCTGTCCTGCGCAACACACCAGGCTCATGAAACTCAGATCAAACTGTCAAACTAGGCAGTGCTGATCAAATATGATGTTAAATGGACTGCATTTATATAGCACCTTTCTAGGCTTCTGACCACTCAAAGCACTTTACAATACATGTCAACATTCACACACACACATTTATACACTGATGGCAGAGGCTGTCATGCAAGGTGCCAACTGCCTCATCAGGATCTAATCTAACGCTCATTCACACACACCCACACACTGCTGGCGCAGCCTTAGGGAGCTATTTGGGGTTCAGCATCGTGCCCAGGGACACTTTGACATGTGGACTGGAGAAGCTCTGGATCGAACCGCCAATCTTCCGATTAGTGGACGACCCGCTCTACCTCCTGAGCCACAGCCGCCCTATGAATCAAGATTCTGTTGCTGCAGAAACATATTTTAGTGTACTGTTTAACTGTGATATGAGAAAGGTTTTGACCAGGATGCCATTTTTTCCTGCTTGAAAAAGGAACAAGGCAAAACCAAGCACTGCCCAACTCACAGTACATCACCCACCATGTCACCCACCAGCTGGAGCGTTTAATGATCCTGTGCATCCAGATGCATCCTCGCCGCTTTACTCTTTATGTCCATTGGGTCCACCTGCATGGTGTTCCAGCCGCACCATGGCTCACAGAATATGTGACCAAAGAGCAAGAGACTAAACGGAAGTTTGAACGGACCGTATCCCTCCCACCCTCATCTCCTTCTCTTTCTCAACATGTAGCCTATATGTGTTGAGACAGTCAGTAACAAATGAAATGCATGATTAAAAGTTAATTTTAAGTCAACTGTCAATAAAAACAGGCATTTATATACCTTCACAAGTGAATTTTGCACTTCAAAGATGCAAGCCGGCCTGGCAAAAATAGACCCAGTGAATACAGAGACGTGCACCTTACAGACCTGGTGGACACACACATGCTGGCTAGAGCAGCAACGGATTGTCTCCAGCAGCTGCGATGGAACCTGAATGTGACGCAGATGCTTGCTGTGGACATTGCGGGATAGACAAATTACATGCTTTGTCAAACATCCAACCAGTTTGTCAAATACACATTGATATGTTACACTGGGCCGTGTCAAATGTTCATGCCACAATAAATCATTTAAAACATTTTTTTCTACCTAGGGAGCTAGTGTGTTTTTCATTTCTGGCTGGACTGGCCATGGATCAGCCCTGTAACTGCAGTTGTCCATGAGTGTGTGAGTGAGTGCCTGAGTGAGTGATGGCTGAGTGTTGGAGTTTCCCCATTGGCCGTTGCTCTTTCAAAATGAATTGGTGCGAAATGATGGAAGCAGAGGACAGCGGTGCGATGCAGAGTGACTGTTTCCTGCTCCGAGCTCTGACGCTCTTAGCTCCGGTGTTAAATGCAGCAAAGTCGGCTAAACTCCTGTTTAAACAGACACATACCAGCATCTCTACCGTCTCCTCCTCTACCGTCCAGTGGGCTCTGTCAGCAGCCTGCAGGAAGATGCTCTGTGGTGCGTTTGGATTTTATAACTGAACTAATACCAGGACGCAAACTTTTTATTCCTGACATTGTCACCTCACAAAGTCAGGCCTCAACGAATCCACTCCTCCAAGTCATATTAATACTCACATTCCTCGAGACACTGGCCGAGGAAGTGGAGTTGCAGCCATTTTTAACTCAAGCCTAATAATCAACCCTCGACCTAAACTTAATTATAACTCATTCGAAAGCCTCGTTCTTAGACTTTCACACCCAACCTGGAAAACTTTACAGCCAATTCTATTTGTTATAGTGTACCGCCCTCCTGGCCCGTACTCTGAATTTTTATCTGAATTTTCAGAGTTTTTATCAAACTTAGTCCTTAGTACAGATAAAGTAATTATAGTAGGTGACTTTAATATCCATGTGGACGTCGATATTGATAGTCTTAGCACTGCGTTTATCTCATTATTAGACTCAATTGGCTTCTCTCAGAGTGTAAATAAACCTACGCACTGTCTTAACCACACCCTCGACCTTGTTCTGACTTATGGCATTGAAATTGAACATTTAATAGTTTTTCCATAAAATCCTATTTTATTAGACCATTACTTAATAACTTTTGAATTCCTATTAATAGACTACGCGCCATTAGACAAAAACATCTTTACTAGATGTCTTTCTGATAGTGCTGTAGCTAAATTCAAAGAAGCGATCCCACTAGTACTAAATTTAGTGCCATGTCCCAATACTACAAAGGAGTCTTATGCTAACTTTAGTTCCTCTAAAACTGATAATCTTGTTGATAGTACCGCAGGCTCACTGCGAACAACACTCGACTCTATCGCCCCTTTAAAAAGGAAGATAATAAAACATAAGAAGCTAGCTTCACGGTATAACTCCCAAACCCGTAAATTAAAGCAAACATCGCAAAATTTTGAAAGGATTTGGCGTTCCACCAAACTGGAAGAATCTCGTTTAGTCTGGCAAGATAGTCTTAAAACATATAGGAAGGCCCTCTGTAATGCCAGAGCTGCCTATTACTCATCATTAATAGAGGAGAATAAAAACAGCCCTCGGTTCCTTTTCAGCACTTTGGCCAGGCTGACAAAGAGTCATAACTCTATTGATCCATGTATTCCTATAGCTCTCAGTAGTAATGACTTTATGAGCTTCTTTAATGACAAAATTCTGACTATTAGAGACAAAATTCATCACCTCCTGCCCTTAACAGGCACTGATTCACCCTCCAATTCAGGAACCTTAGAAACAGCTGCTAAACCCGATATATATTTAGACTGTTTCTCTCCAATCGACCTCCGTGAATTCATTTCAATGATTTCGTCCTCTAAACCATCATCCTGTCTCTTGGACCCCATCCCAACTAGGCTGCTTAAGGAAGTCTTACCCTTAGTTAGCACTTCTTTACTAGATATGATCAATCTGTCTCTAGTAACAGGCTATGTACCACAGTCCTTTAAAGTAGCTGTAATTAAACCTCTTCTTAAGAAGCCTACACTGGATTCAGCCGTTTTAGCCAACTATAGACCTATATCTAACCTTCCCTTTCTCTCTAAGATCCTCGAGAAAGCAGTTGCTAATCAGTTATGTGACTTTCTACATAACAATAGTTTATTTGAGGATTTTCAGTCAGGTTTTAGAGCGCATCATAGCACAGAGACAGCACTGGTGAAAGTTACAAATGACCTCCTAACTGCATCGGACAAAGGACTTCTCTCTGTACTTGTCTTGTTAGATCTTAGTGCTGCATTCGACACCATTGACCATCACATCCTGTTACAGAGACTGGAACATTTAATTGGTATTAAAGGAACTGCATTAAGCTGGTTTAAATCCTATTTTTCAGATCAACTTCAGTTTATACATGTTAACAATGAATCCTCCTTCCATGCAAAAGTTCGACACGGAGTTCCACAAGGTTCTGTGATTGGACCAATACTGTTCACCTTATATATGATTCCTTTAGGTAATATTATTCGGAAACACTCCATAAATTTTCATTGCTACGCTGATGATACCCAATTATATTTATCAATGAAGCCAGATGAATTAAATCAGTTAACTAAACTTCAAGTGTGCCTTAAGGACATAAAGACCTGGATGACTGCCAATTTTCTGCTACTGAACTCAGATAAAACTGAAGTTATTGTGTTTGGCCCTCAACACCTTAGAAACACATTATCTAATGACATAGCTACTCTGGATGGCATTACCTTGGCCTCCAGCTCCACCGTAAGGAATCTGGGAGTTATCTTTGACCAGGATATGTCCTTCAGCCATCATATAAAACAAATTTCAAGGACTGCTTTTTTTCACCTACGTAATATAGCAAAAATCAGGCACATCCTGCCTCAAAAAGATGCAGAAAAACTAGTCCATGCATTTGTTACTTCTAGGTTGGATTATTGTGATTCTTTATTGTCAGGCTGCCCTAACAAGACCCTAAAGACTCTCCAGCTGGTCCAGAATGCAGCTGCACGTGTACTAACAAAAACTAGGAAAAGAGATCATATTTCTCCTATTTTAGCTTCGCTACATTGGCTTCCGGTAAAATTCAGAATAGAATTTAAAATACTTCTCCTTACTTATAAAGCTCTTAATGGTCAGGCGCCACTATATCTTAAAGAGCTCATAGTACCTTATTACCCCACTAGAGCACTGCGCTCCCAAAATGCAGGCTTACTTGTGGTTCCTAGAATAACTAAAAGTAGAATGGGAGGCAGAGCCTTCAGCTATCAGGCTCCTCTCCTGTGGAACCATCTTCCAGATTCAGTCCGGGGGGCAGACACCCTCTCTACGTTTAAGAGTAGGCTTAAAACTTTCCTTTTTGAAAAAGCTTATAGTTAGGGCTGGCCAGGCTCGCCTTTGACCGGCCCCTAGTTATGCTGCTATAGGACTAGACTGCCGGGGGACTTCCCATGATGCACTGAGCTCCTCTCTCCTCTCTCCTCCTCCTCCTCTCCATTTCAATGCTTTCATGTACCATTAATGCATGTTACTAACTTGACTTCTTCCCCGGAGTCTCTGTGCTCTCTCGTCTCACAGGAAGATCCAGTGCCTGAACAGTGGGCCATGGCTGTGGGGACTGTGGCGTGGTCCTGTGGATGTCCTGCTTCCATTTCTGCTACTGATATTATTGCTATTACTAATATAAAGTCATAGCTCTACTTACATTACTGTTGTTATGGTTATTGTTGTTGTTGTTATTATACTTCTCTGTGTCTCTCCCCACCCCACCCCCCTCTCCCCTTCCCCCGTCCCCCTCCCTCCTTCTTTCGCTGTAAACCCAACCGGTCAAGGTAGATGGCCGCCCACCCAGAGCCCGGTTCTGCTTGAGGTTTCTTCCTGTTAAAGGGGAGTTTTTCCTTGCCGCTGTCACCAAGTGCTTGCTCATGGGGGGAATTGTTGGGTCTCTGTAAATAAATGAGTACGGTCTCAACCTGCTCTATGTGTAAAGTGCCCTGAGATAACATTTGTTGTGATTTGGCGCTATATAAATAAAATTGAATTGAATTGAATTGAATTGAAAAACAACGAACAACAGCATTAAAACACGAGTCTTGCAGGTAAAACGTGCGGCCTATGTAGCTGTTATATCAGTTTAGTGTGGGGCGGCTGCTCTGCAGGTGCACTTGATTTGACTGTAACTGCAGTAACCAGGCAGAGATAAGCCTCCTGAATCAGCACCCCAGATTGTATCAAAACTTTCATTTACAATTTCCACTGCAGCCTTTATGATCATTGATCAGGAAAGAGGCAGGAAAAAGGCGCATGAGGGAGAGCACACAGTTAAAGCACCCAACAACCATCATTCTGACAAAGCACTCTAATGCAGAGTGAAAAACAAGAGACATCAGCAGATAGAAACAGATGAAAGAGCAGGGGGAGTTAACAGATAGGTCATTAGAATAGTTATAATTACAATTAAAATAAGTTCTCTTTCAAATCAAACATCCCAAGATATAAGTGGAAAGTATTGCTCTTGCAACTGCATTTATAACCTTTTTAACTCAAATGCTGCTTAATCATGTCATGTGATGCTACTTCAGTACACTTTAACAACAAATATTACAGATGAACATTTGATATCCAGGAATTCACATTATAGACACTACCACTGACTATCCCTGTAACAAACTGGCCACAATTTCACACATTGACCATACACAGTCCAGCTATATACTAGGTTTTGACCTAGTCTTGTTTCAGAGTAACATTGACTACGTTTACATGCACAAAATATTCTGTTTTTTGCCCTTATTCCAAAAAAGACAATATTCCTACTCTGCTGTTTACATGGCTAATGAAAACGAATATTCCACTAATATTCCTGTTTACATGCAGAGGGTTTTCAGGGTTTCCCTCCGCTCCAGTGGGAGTGGGAATCACAAGATCTCTGCAGGCAGTGAAGTAAACCAGCGAGGTGAAAAACATTAGTGAGCTGCTGCCTGATATTTATAAGTGATATTGATATGACTGATACTATAAATTTATAGTTACAGGCACATCCAGTACCTAGGGTGTCCCATGATGTACACTGTTTTTGGTGCATCACACCGAGTTGTCACCATCAGTACATGGCTGCATGTCAGGATAATAACCAATCTCCTCCATCCCCATCACAGAGAAGGCGCACTTTGTTTTTCCAGCCTGCCCTGAACAGCTCTCCACTCTCCTCTCGTTCCTCTCCTCTGTCTGCCTTCCTGCTCCAGTATATGTCATTTTGCCTGCGCAGGGGTAAAAAGGCAAGAGGGCCGTGTGTCGCAAACTGCGGTAAAAACCCCAATTGAGACGCATATTCTGAATGCACTGTATACATGTCCATAGAATGCTCCTAAAACCAGAATAATACCAGCATATCCCACATGTCTTAATCAGAAAATGCTAATTTGGAATATCCAAACGGAATATGCTGTTCACATGACCTGTATCAAATTCAGAATATTATCATATTCAGAATAATAGTGGAATATTAGTGTCCATGTAAACATACCCAGTGTGTCTACACAGGAGGAGTGAGCAGCACATTTAGCAGAGCAGCAGCAGCAGCAAGTTCTCTGTGTGTGTGTCCACACTCGAGGAGTTCAGGTACAGTGCTGAGCATAGGTCACAGAGAGCCAATACACAATGACTGTAGTTATAATAGTTAAACAGTTAAAATAGTCTTGAAGCCTAAAACTAAGCTTTGGGTAGAAACATTAGCAGTTAGGTGGCCTGTGTAGACAGCTGGATTGATTAAAATAGAAGTTTGTTAGTTCTGTTAGTAGATAGCTCCGTGATAAAACAAAACAGCCTGTGCAGTTAACTCCCGATCTTCCCGAGTCCCGATCTTCATTAATGTCAACGAGCTGCAGGTGTGTCATTGCAGTATTTGTTCAGGAATTCTGCTGACTAATGGTCAGTCATCAGTGAAGAAAGTGTCCAGGAGCCTTTGTTGTCTTATACTGTCAATATTTATTAAAGCTTGGTCGAGGGGAATGGAGCAATGATCAATACAACAGTCTTAAGCATGATGCCGTCTCAATTCTGAAGATTCTGTCCCCTGTGGTCAGTCTTTAAACCCCTACAGATCATGCCACAAATACTATATGCCCAGAAATGATCAAACTCAATGCACCTACAGTATGCAAAATTTGTCTATTGGTTCGTTAGTTTCTAAACAAGGAAATGTGTTTACTTGTGTTAGTTCAGATCACATTGCACTGGATCTTCAGGTCACTGTCAGCACATTCTGGTCTGAAGCCACTGTTGTCTGATTATGCCAATGGAATCTGCACAGTCACCTATCTGTGGTGTCTAGGGAGTCAAGCAGTCAGCTCCTCTGACCTTGGTCACCACGGCAATGCCGATTTACCCTTTATCAGAATGGCTCCTGCTTTCTCCAAATACCACAGACAGCTGTTCCATGTCTCAAGGAGAAGGAGACAGTATCTCCCTCTGCTGAGATTTAGTGCTGTTCTCCCCGTGACCCCAAGTCCCATGCTCGACCCAGTGTAACCCAATTTGCAGCCCCTGAAGAAAATTCCATAAGAGTATTAATGTCTCTGGAAATTTGGCTTGAAATGGTGAAAATGCATATATGATATCAAAGTTGAGTGTAAGCATCCACAAAAATCTGAGTGAAAAAAAAAACTATTAGAAAACCTAGTTCAAAAAACAGCTAATTTTGCCGTTTCATTTTTTGACCATTTCTCTGTGTAGGCGTGGCAGATCACATTTTGATTGACACCTGCACTGGCTACTGGGGGCTGGCTAACTACAGTAGCTAACAACTGGATTTCCATGGTGCAGAGCTGCACTTTTAACTCACTGAGCCTCACCACCAACACAGTAAGTAAACTACATTTATTACAGGTACCATTATCACTAAAGGAGGCAGAGGAATAAGAGCAGGAGCAGGAGAGCGAGAGGGAGAGAGGAAAGCCATCGCTAACTGCTAAGCAAAAGCAACTAGCAGGTCTGAAAAGCGCGTAAACAACTGTGGGATTAGCGAGAAAGTCACTAAAAGAAGGGAAGAGGTCAGCGTGCTTGAGCAGAACTAGTGTACGTTTAAATGTACAGTGGGAAATTAGCCACAGCAATAAATAGCAAAATGAACTGGGTTGAGATGCAGAAACGCTACCAATGACACAGAAACTCAGGCAACCAGAAATTAGACAATACGCTTACCGCAGCACCTCACATCGTTTATGACTGGTTTCCGGAATTTATTGCGTAATTTTCGTAATAAATGTCTGAGCATAACCATGCCCAATTCAAACCCATTATAGTTTACAGAAATTTAAATGACAATATTTCGAATTTGGATTGAAACAAATTTCTAATACTTTTAGATGCTTACTATTATGTACATAAGACCCTAAATTACATGGTTAGAAGGCTATTGGGGATTTGGGTTTCCAGCGGCTTTAACAATGCAGGTGGGGTCAATGAGATTTACGGAATGTGGAGCTTGACAGTTCATTCATAAGGATTTAGTGAAGTTCTGGTGAGGACTTTAGCCCTAAAACTAAAGTGCCAGAGGATCAATTATTATGATTGATGATTATATATTAATTATATATAAATATATTTAAAACTGTCCTTGTTAAATCCACCTGTTGATGGGAGCTCATGAGTCTGCACACAAAGAGGCAGCATCCTTAACTGTCAGACTGGAAATATAGTTTAGCCATGATCCAAATATCACTTACTGTTTATTTTGTTTGAATGTAGCTTACTCTACTAATCTATGTTCCTATATAAAACACATTCCTACAATATAAAACACAGGAGGAAGAGATGGAGAAAGATGAAGAAGGAGAGCAGAATAAGAGGCAGGAGAGACTGGAAGGAGACAGAAGATGACAAACTCACAAAGGGAAGAGATCAGGAAATGAGAGAAAGAGAAGAGTTAAATGTGAGTAATGAAGAACTGAGTGAAAAAGATGAGAGAACAAGAATGAGAAATAAACAAACTGTTGGGGAGAGATAAAGACTGAGAGACACATGACTCCATTTATGCATCGGCCATTTCCATCACAGGGCAATAAAGAGTACACTGAATGCCTAAATGGACCATTCATATCACAAGGCTACATTCTACAGTCTAAAATGAAAAACACTTTGTAGTTCAAACATTCACATTACATGCAATCATACCTCTATAACATTCATAGAAATATTTTCACAGTAGTTGTAGCATCTTAGTGGCCAATGCATAAAGAAACTGCTAAATTTGCTGCACTTTTGGCTCCTTTGGGAATTTTGTTTCTATGTTCACTCTGTTGCTCTGTGATTAGTTTTGATTGACAACACCTATTGTACACACAATGTAGGTGATTGACAAGCCCAACTGCATGTTTTATGTTGAAGAAGGCAGCATGGTTTGCTGAAAACTATAAACTTGGAGTTCAGTGATATTAGCTTAGGCATTCTTTGACTTGTGTAGGTTGTTTGTAAGGTTAGTGCAAAGTGGATGGGTGACAGGAGAAAATGGTAACAGAAAAAGTATATATTATGAAATGTTTGTTTTAAAAACTAACTAAACTGACTAATCTCAATTTCACCAATTCTTTCTGGCCATATCAAACAAACATGCTAACGTTTCTGCCTAGTGGCCTTCATCAGAACATGGAGGAAAAAAGGAAGACATGTCATTTGTATACAGGTGTTGGCAGGTGATTAGCTTAAAGGGTCACATGGTCAGTAGCTCCCTAAGATCTCATATACATCTTTTCTTGACAGTGTGACAATAACTTAAAAGAGGTGAAATGGCAAATATCACAAGATTGACACAGTTCTAACTGAGGTTACAGGCTCTGTGATATATATTCTACGTTTCCATAATTTGAAACTTGTTCAGATGAAGCATTTGAAACTGAAATCATCATTTAGTCCATCAGGTGTCCATCATTGTGTTGAATGAGTAGTTTTGGCAGGTTGCCCCCTCTGGATGGAGGAGTTAGATGTTTAAATCCAACAAAGTGCAGAGTGGTTGGAGAGGCATGGTTGGCTTCATGATAGTGCTTGGCTGTGGCATATTCCATGTGCCCTGTGCAAATAGCTGTTTTATGTTCTGAGATTTTTTGTTTGAGTGCTCTCTGTGTTTGTCCAACATATGCTTGACCACAGGGACATATAGCATAAAGATTTCTGATGTTGTGTTGCAATTTATGAATTCCTTTTAAGTGTGATTAGGTTTGGTGGATTGAAAAGTATGTACAAGGTTGTTTCTGATTGTTGGTGCTCGTCTGAATGATAGGAGAGGGGGACTTTTGGTGAATTCGCACAGTGATGGTTATGCACTTAGGATGTGCCAGTGTTTGTTTATTATGTCCCAGACTTTCTGGTGACAGTGATTGAATTCGTTGTGAAGGTTATTCTTTTTGGTTTTTCAGATATAACTTTGGACTTGAGCAATTCAGATCTTAAGGATGTTAAAGCAGAGTTGTAGGCTTTGTCTATTATAGATGGATGGTAGTTTCTTTCATAGAATCTTGATTTCATCTCATCTGCTTGGCCTAAAAAAAGAGTACACCGAGAGATACACAGTGACAGAGAGAAGAGAGAACATGCTGAGCAAACAGGTGGAGAGGGTAAGTAAACACTACTCCCCAGGCATGACAGCAACATAGTGATCCTCACATCGTGGTACTTCCCTGCCTCATAAAGTTTGCACTAGGAACCAAAAACAGCAACAGCCAAAACAACATCATTGCTCAGAGGATCTCTGTGCTGCACTGCAGTCTCCACACAAACCATAAAACTGATTTATTGACATGTCAAGCAGAAGTAATCTCCTTAATCAGTGCAATCTTATCGCCTGATGAGGAAGTCGCGGCACACAAAGCAGAATCGTTTATCCTGCCGTTGTGTGGGGCCCTGAGCTGCTGATGGGGAGAGCGAGGACTAAAATTGAATTGGGAATAGGGCTGGGATAATAAAGCTGATTATAATGCATGGAATAAAGCACTTAGATGTTGACATTATTACAATACCCGCTACTAATTAATTACATCCTGGGGAAAACTTTATACTGTCAGAGGGGCCCCACACACATACACATACATGTGCATAGCATTCAGAAACAGATTCAGAGGTACTGTATGCATGCACAACAAAGAAGCAAGAAACCATTTAGTAAGGATGAAACACATCTTATATCTACTGTTTTAGAGAAGGACTTCTCCTTTCTCAGACAACCAGGATCCAAGCTTTAGAGGTATTAGAGGCATGTAGCTGACTATGCCAAATGTTATCACAAAGAGATGGTTAAAATTAAATAAAATCAACCTTTGGCAGAATTTTGAAAACATTGAGTCCCACAAATGTTAATATAAATAAATATAAAACCATCACCACAAAGACTGTACACAGTATGTGTTGTGTTGCTTTATGAAGCAAAAGAAAGCTGTCCACTAGGGCTGCTCAATTATGACAAAAATCATAATCATGATTATTTTGGTCAATACTGAGATCAAAATTTGGAAACATCATGCATTTATTGAACTTTAAATATAATATAAAACTGAAAAACAAATAAAGAGATAAATAAATTAAGTAAATAATATATAATATATAAATATATTTAAATAAATAAAATCTAAATAATAAATCAAAATAAATAAGATCAACTATGTTATAGTGCACTTCCACAATCTACCAAAAAATACTAAACATATAATAAATAAAATTAATTAGAACAAAATATTTGAGATCATATTATTGTAGTGGTTCTTAACATGCATGCTGTATGGAAAGTGATCAGTACTAAAATGATCATTCATCATGGTACTTTGAGAAGCAAGAAGTTTGACAGAGATCATTGGCTTGTATTTAGCAGTGTGTTTATGTCACAGGTTTCTTTTTGTTCTCTGGTACTCAAGCACACAGACAGTCTAAAAAACATTTTTTATTATTACAGGCAAGATTTGTTTTAAAACAACAGTTCAAGTGGGAGTGGGGAAAACACAGTCTATAGAATCCTTTAATTGCTGGCCAAACACAGTCTGTATAGCCTTTTAATCCCAGGCTAAAACAGTCTCTGAATCCCCTTTATTCACCTCAGTTCCAAGGGTGACGTCCGGGAGAGAGGGAGGTGGGGGGGTGTAGATGGTGTGGCTGTGGCCCTGGTGCGGCCTCCTCGCTCCCTCTCCTATGTAAATGGTAAATGGACTGTACTTCTATAGTGCCTTTCTAGTCATCCAACCACTTAAAGCGCTTTTAACACTACAAGTCAATTCACCCATTCACACACATTCATACAATGTGCTGCCTTGCTCTTCCACTGCAACCAGCTGTCTGCAATGTGCTGACACAGGCTGTTTGGTCCGATGAACCATCTCCGGATTTGCCTCAGGAAGAAAGGGTGAAGCACCAACACTATTCACATAGTGGGGCATTCAACAAGTCCATACATCATTTTATTTGCCTCTCATACTCGAGAGTGATGATCCGCACAGCTAGTGGGTCTTCGTTCCATATCCGTTCCTTCCTGCTGTCTTTCCTGCTGGGCCTGCCCTTCTGCAGCCCTGCTCTGGGTCCCTTTTTATCAGTCAGTCCATCCAATCGCTGTGTGGAAAGATGATTCTTACCTCGCTGCTGGTATGCTACATCCACGCAGGGGAGGTCCTTAAGATACTTCAATCTGGTGAATTCAATTATCACCACACACAACCACTGCAATCACTGAAACAATATAGTGCAACCCCACAAAAATAGTATCTCCTGGTCACTTTGTGACACTCCCCCCCAACTTGATCCATTGCCGTCCCGACAACTGGCTTCTACTCACCATACATGGCAGGCTTGACCCCCAGATTTGTCTGTGTGCAGGCTGTCTCTTGCCTGTGGGCCTTGTCATCCTGATGGGGCTGCGGCTTCCTGCATGGGTGCTGCCCCAGGTCCCTATTCCACTGGGCCTGTCGGTTGCGGCAATTCCACAGATTGACCCTCTGCAGGCTCCTCCTGTGCTGGCATCTACGCCGGGGCAGGGAGCCTCTCTGGCGGAGAACTCCAGCACTGAGAGTCGGTGACACACGGAGATTCTTGTTTCGACTCCTGCTTGCTTTCTGTGATATTAGCTCAAACCGGGGCTCCTGTCTGCTGTTTCACCTGCTTCCAGATGGAGATTTAGCGTTGTTATTTTCCTTATTTGTTGTCAGCTTCCCTCCTGACAGTTTGGAGGTTTGTCGGAGTGTGTTTGGCTCGTTTGGGGAACTTTGTGTCATCTAGGGAGATTTTCCTCACTTGGAGCGGTGACAGCAGGGGGTTTAACTGGCGGAATAATCAATATAATCAATAAAAAAGTCCCATTCTGTGTGAGGGGTGTATGTGACTGACACAGAAGTTGCCCCAACCAGACCCCGCCATGCCTGTCAGAAAGAAAGCCGCTTTTACCTTACATATTATTATTATTTATTTTTCACAATTGAACACACGCTTCTTAACCTTTATCTGTCTAAACTAAATATAAATAAAATTCATAATTAAATGATATGAAACATTCTATTATTGATGGCCATTATCAAAGTGAAACTTTGAAGAAAGATAGAGCTGCAATAGCAGCACCGCAGCAGCAACGCTGCCTGTGTGGACACGGAAAGCGTGCGAGACGCAGCAGTTCAGCGACGCACACGTACTGCTGAGGTAGAGGTAGCCTGTGTGGCCCAGGCATAAGGAATTCAACAGTGTAAGCTGATAAGGGGTTGTTTTGACTCTTCTGGGCTCCATACACACACACAGACACAGCTCAGCCACCACTGAGGAGTCAAATGCAGCCCCAAGGTCTGACTGTATCCTCTCTGGACAACCAAAGGGCTGGATGATATGTTGCCAGAGCATCTTGGCTGTTGTTGCAGTAGTTTGATCTTTTGTTGGAACTGCCCATGCAAACCTGGAGAAAACATCTGTAGCAACTAACATGTATGGATATACATCTCCCTGTCTCCCCAGGGACAAATAGTCTGTGGCCACTATCTCCAGGGGGTATGAAGTGACAAGATTTCAATGGGGCCCTTACCTCTGGCTGTGATCGCTATGACCGGCAATATCACACATCTGCCGGTAATCACATTCGGTCGACCATCAATGAACATCTTCCCCTTGCCCTGGCCAGTAGAACCTCCGCTTTAAGAGGGACAGGGTTTTAGCCCCAGCCATGTGGCTGGCAGCCTCATGGTACTCCTTTCACACCAGCCTCCTCTATCCTGGGACACCACAATCTGTTCCTACAGTTCTCTTGATCTGCCCTCTTCCCCAAGCTTCAAGAGAAGGCTATCTTTTACAACATTTAAACATTTGGTTTAAGGTGCCCACAAATTCTTGCTATGGCCTTCTATGTGCCCCTGTGGTTTACCTTGTTGTTCCATGGCTGTAACCAGTCTCAGTGTGGGGTCTTACTGCTGGCGGGCTGCCCATCTCTGTAGTCCTTCTGTTGCACCTTCATCCGCTTTCACAGCCATTGTGCTTGGGGTTGTGACTGATGTGGATTGTGGCTCTTGGGGTCTCCGTGACAGGGCATCTGCATTGCTGTTCTCCTTTCCTGGGCGAAATTTTACCACAAAATCAAAGTTAGCCAACTGCACCACCCATCATCTGTGGCCACTAGATTTGCAGACCAAGGGATTGTTATCAGTAAAAACTGTTAGCTGTGCCCCCCATAGGTAATCATTGAATTTTCCAGTTATAGTCCATTTCAAAGCAAGGAGTTCCAATTTGAATGAGCTATAGTTCTTTTATCATTTTGCTTGCTCGGGCTCAAAGCCTGACTTGCATATGCTATAACCCTCTCCTTGCCCCCCTGTACCTGAGAAAGACCTGCACCTAGCCCCTCAAAGCTGGCGTCAGTGTATAGCCTAAATGGCAGCTTATAGTTGGCATAAGCCAGAGTAGGGGCACTCACCATCATCCTCTTCAAGTTCATAAAGGCCTCTTGTGAGTGCTTGCAGAGGGGCAGTGATCTTTGCAAAAGAGGGAATAAACCTCCTATAATAGCCCACAAAACCAAGAAAGGAATGCACCTGCCTTAGAGTGGGGGGGGGGACTCATGGAGTTTCTGAAACACTCTTTCCAAATGAGTGAGGTGCATATCAAATGATCCAGAATATACAATGATATCATCTAGGTATATGTGCAAGGAGTCATTTACCTGAGACCCAAGGCAGCGCTGCATCAGCCTCTGGAAGGTTGCAGGGGTGTTGCAGAGCCCAAACGGCACCAGTTTTACCAGTTCTGCTCTGGTCTGGTTGTAGTGTTCTCACTCAGAGTGTAGCAACTCTGTTTCAACACCAAGTTAAACCGAGTCCAATGAAAACATGAGTCCTGGTGGAGTTGACCGTTTACTCAGCAGTCTTCAATGACATTCGGTGAAAACTGTAAATACAACAATATTGCACTTTAAATAACATAAAACGTGCATTAGCATAGTTACAGGCACAATGAATTATCGTATTCATCATCAGCAGAACGTTTTTAAATGTGTAAATAACATGGACAAAATGTCCTCTTTTACTAACAAATAAAATATATATATTCTACCAGCTATCTCTATTTATCGTTTTTAACATCTTACACATGAAATGTATGCACTTACGGCGTTGCCTGTACAATATTTCTCAGCGGATGGCTAGGATAGCTTCAGAGCATATCTGCCTCACTCTCAGTGCAAGGAGAAAAGAAATAAACAGGAAATCAACCAACACTCTTGACCTGTCAGGAAGTGATGTCAGCGGTGACGCGACTGTCAAAATAAAATCTTCTTAATAAACTTTTTTAACCCTTTTGCTCTTATTATTTAACTACAACACGTATGAATGACTTATCTTAAAGCACTCATTACAATGAACAATAGAAATACCTTCGAGGCAACACACTCCCCGCCTGGCCTATGTGAGGCCACTATGAACTTAAGGGAGTCTGAAACATCAGTCTTTAAATCAGTCCTTAGGCAGAAGCAAAACTACCTCTGCAACTGGCCTTAAGAAAGTTCTTGCATCACCTTGGTCAGTAGTTTTTATCTCAACCTTTCTCACATGACCATCCTTCCCAGGGAAGGTTGCAGTGACTATGGCCATGGGCCAGCAGTTACGGACAGTCTGTTTGTCCCTGAGGAGAACCAGATCCCCAACTTGAAGGTTTCTGCGTGACACAGTCCATTTTTGTCTTTGTTGTAAAGATGGTAAGTATTCTTTGCTCCAACGAGTCCAAAACTGGTTTGCTAGAGCTTGAACTTGTCTCCATTGTTTTGCATAGAGGTCCCTGTCCGTAAAATCCCCAGGAGGAGGTGGAACTCCTGATTTCTGCGTGAGGAGCATCGCCGGTGAAAGAATGAAAGGCTGCTGTGGGTCTGTAGACACAGGTAGGAGTGGACGTGCATTGACGATAGCTGTGACTTCCGCCATTAGCATTGAAAGCACCTCATGGGTTGTGCTGCAAGAGCATCGAATCTAGGATTCTCCTAGCCACTCCAATCATTCGCTCCCAAGAGCCTCCCATGTGGGAAGCATGTGGCGGTCTGAAGTTCCAGCTGCATCCTTGTTCACTGACGTCACTGATTTCTGCAGCTGTTTAGCAGGGCCTCTGAGTGCGAAGAAACGCCTGAGAGCGTTTATACAACTGGACGTGTCCATAGACTCAATCAGTTCAATGTGAACGGCTCTTGAACTCAAACAACTGAACATCATGGCCCACCGTTTACTCTCTGCCTGTCTGCCCCTAGCGCGTCTGGTTAGGATGGACCAAGGCCCGAAGACTTCGAGGCCCACATATGTGAAGGGAGGGCAGACTTTGAGGCGCTCAGGTGGTAGGTCAGCCATACGTTGTTCTTCCAGTCTCCCACGCAGCTTCCGGCAGGTTATGCATTTGTGGAGGACTGAATTGATTAGTCGCTTACCACCCAAAATCCATAGTCCAGCTGCTCTTACTGCTCCCTCTGTGAGATGGCGACCCTGATGTCTCACCCGTTCATGATAATGTCGTACAAGCAGTAGGGAGATGTGACTGTCTTTGGCTAGGATAACTGGGTTCTTCTCTTCACATACAAGCTGAGAATGTTTCAATCTGCCTCCAACGCAGATGAGGTCATCTTCCAAGGTTGGACTGAGCTTATGCAAAGGGCTGTTTGCAGGCACCACTTTGCTCGAAGGGCTGAAAGTTCTTTTGCAAAGGATGACCTTTGCGCAGCTTTAAGAATGACATCTTTTGCTTGAGTCATCTCATCCACAGTATGAGGTAAGTGACTTTTGTGCCATCCTGTGCACCCATTGTTTTTGTCGTTGTTGTCGTGTTTGTGAAATCTTGCCATGTGGATGAGGAATGCCACTGCTCGTAGTAGAGAGTTGAAGGTGGAAAACCGCTGGAAGCGGTCAGAGGTAAGTCCAGGTTCCTCCAGGTAAGTGGCGCAGGCACGAACCTGTGGTCGGATCTCTGAGTCGTTTTCCGCTTCGATGAGCTTGAATGTCTCACTGGTTTGTGTTGTCTCTGCGGATGGATGACACAGGAATGAAGGTCCTGTGAACCAAGAACTTTGCGCAAGATGGGATGCGGGTAAAGATCTCAATGCGTGGTCCGCAGGGTTCTCTTCTGTGCGTACATAATGCCATTGTTCTGGTGCAGAGGACATATGTGTAAAAACGTTTCGTCACATTGTAAATGTACCCCAGTACCACCTTGCTGTCGGTGTAGAACCTGATTGCGTCCAATTTCAGATCCAGCTCGTCTCGGATGAGATCTGCCATCTCTACAGCAAGGACGGCGGCGCAGAGTTCAAGCCGTGGGATAGTGGGTTCAGACTGTGGCGCTAATTTGGCCTTTCCCATAACGAGTCCTACTTCTGTTTTTCCGTCCTCCTGAACCACTCTCAGATAAGCAACGGCTCCAATCGCCTTGGTTGAGGCATCTGAGAACACACAGAGTTCTGTGTGCACAGCTTTGATGAGCGAAGTTGGCGTGTATGTGCGTGGCACATGTAGCTCCTTTAAGACCTGAAGAGATTCTCTCCAGGTTTCCCATTTCTTCAGCTTGTCTTCTGGGAGGGGTGTATCCCAGTCGGATAGCTCTGAAGTAAGTTGCCTAAGGAGGGCTCTTCCCTGGATCGTGACGGGTGCCAACAAACCCAGGGGATCAAAAACGCTGTTGACAGTGGAGAGGACTCCGCGTCGGGTGAAGGGTTTGACGACAGTAGATGCAGAAAAGGTGAATGTATCTGACCTGATCTCCCATTGTAAGCCTAAGCTACGCTGCATGGGTGCCGTTTCTCCACTCAGGTCTAGATCCTTGATGACTGGAACACAATCCTCAGGTGGGAAAGCTCCAATGACTGCTGGACTGTTCGACACGAACTTGTGTAAGCGGAGGTTCGAATCAGCAAGTGACGCCTGTGTTCGTCGAAGGAGGTCAATTGCTTCTGCTTCCGATGGCAGAGACACCAAGCCATCATCCACATAGAAGTGTCTCTCCACAAACTTCACCGTGTCGGGCCCATACTTCTGGGCGCCTTTTTTAATGGCTCTTCGCAGGCAATAAATGGCTACGGCAGGAGACTGCGAATTGCCAAAAACATGAACTCTCATGCGGTAGTCGACAACCGGCTTACTGAGGTCATTATCCTCGTGCCACAAAAAACGTAGGAAGTTGCGATGGTTCTCATGCACCAAAAAGCAATGAAACATTTGTTGGATGTCAGCTAGGACGGCTGCTCTCTCCTTCCGAAAGCGTAGAAGGACGCCTAGCAGAGACCTGTCAGAAGCATGTCATTGAGGGAGACGCCGGCATACTGGGCGCTGGAATCGAAAACTACCCTGATTTGGTTGGGCTTTTGTGGATGGTATACTCCAAACGACGGAAGATACCAGCACTCCTCGTCTTCCTCCAATGGCGGCGCTACTTCTGCATGACCATTGTCAAAGATCTTCTTCATGAATGCAACATATTGTTCCTGCATCTCAGGATTCCTCTTGAATTGCCGCTGCAGAGATCCAAACCGCTTGACTGCATGCTCTTTGTTATTTGGCAAGCGCTGACGTGGCTCCTTAAAGGGTAACGGGGCAACCCAATTGTGAACCCAACCGGTCAAGGCAGATGGCCGCCCACCTAGAGCCCGGTTCTGCTTGAGGTTTCTTCCCGTTAAAGGGGAGTTTTTCCTTGCCGCTGTCGCCAAGTGCTTGCTCATGGGGGGAATTGTTGGGTCTCTGTAAATAAATGAGTACGGTCTCGACCTGCTCGATGTGTAAAGTGCCCTGAGATAACTTTTGTTGTGATTTGGCGCTATATAAATAAAATTGAATTGAATTGAATTGAATTGAGCGTCATCTCTGTAGACACTGATGTCCATGATCTTCAAGAAGATATCTTCGATTGATGGAGCGGGTTTGTTATCATGTTCAGTTTGGTCGAACACTGTGTGTCCTAGCATCCTCTCTGGCGATTTGCTAGGCTTGCTGATGCTTGGTTGTGTTTCCTTGACGTGCTGGTCTTTCACACTGGTCTTTCCACTTGGCGAGGTCATCAACAGGGGGCACTGTGGTGACTTGATGGGACTGGCTCTCACAGTCATTACCCCAACCTTCCTTCTCCAACTCCTTAGCATCCTGGAACAACTCAGAACAACTTATGTTAGGATTTCTGCGTACTTGCCTTTTTTTAATGGACAAGCCTGTAGACTGACAACCATTTGGTCTTTCAAGGTGGTTTCCTGGCAGGCTGTCCAATCTTGTTCAACCACCCTCCATTGCTGAAACGCTTCCCAAATACAAAGGCTAAAATCACTTAGTGCCTCCCCACTGCCCTGCCCAATGCTAAAAAATTTCACACAGAGGTCAGCAGCAGATGAGCCCCCCCCATACAGTCCACTAAGAAAATCAAATATTTTGTCTGCTGTGTTCTCCTGTTTATTAAGCAACTGGATTTCCGGATTCTTGTCTCGACCATCTCGTCCAGAGCTGAGGCCGTTATATGGTGCTGAGTCCGGACTTGTCACCTGACTGCCATCCCTCTGCTGCACCCACCCCTCCATCATTGCTTGCCTGTGTGTTGGACCTCAACACACAGCTTCAAGCCATGCTTCGAAAACACGCTAACGTGAGTACTGTGGTGGCGCACATTGGCAGCAACAATACTTCTCACCATGAAGTTGAAACTTTAAAGGAACATTTTAAAACTTTTCTCACTACTCTTAAAGCAACTGAAAAAAAAACTTAGCAATGTCAGGACCCCTACCAACTTACAAAAGGGGCATAGAAAAATTCATCTGTTCTGCCTAAATTCATGACTAAAAGCTGCATGTGACAAACTTAAGGTCACTTTTATAGACAACTTTGAACTTTTCTGGGGCCACTCTGCATTCTTTAAGCACAATGGACTGCACCCCAACCAGAGGGGCTCTCAGGTGCTCGCCCACAACATAGTGCAATGTATTTCACCATGACTAACTACTCCACCCACCCCTGTTTACGCTATAAAACCCATCATCTCAACTCAACACAACACTGCCAACAGAGCTATAAAGGGGCCAAATAACTTGGTTATAGTTCCCATAAACAGAAAATTTTTCATCTGCACAATGGACAAAAATCAAAATGGCTCTTTTTAATATAAGGGCATTAGCAAACAAATATTTTTGTATCAATGACTCCCCATCAATGATCCCAATCTTTTTCTTACTGAGAACTGGTTGGGTATAGATGCTTCTCCCACACTGACTGAGGCCTGTCCACCCAACTACACCTTTTCCTGTTTATCCAGAGAAGGAAAGAAGGGTGGAGGGACAGCTGCAATCTACAGAGAGGCACTGAAGGGCAGGGATGTGGATCTAGGCACATTTCATGCCTTTAATTATAACTCTATTTTTTTTAAATTCTCAGCCTTATTCCCTTGCAGTGACAGTATTTAGATCTACTAAATTATCTGTCCCTTCTTTATTCATATGAGCTATGATACCTGCATTTTAATTGGTGATTTTAACATACATGCTGATAATCTGGCAGATACCAGAGACAAAGAGTTTTTAGAATTCAAAAAAGAAGAAAGGTCCAAGGCTCTCTTCTGGCAAAAAAGTTTAAAAGCCTTTATTCAGATGGCTATTTCATGGTGAAATTCTTTAGAACATAGACAATACTTGTGCATGTTAAACTAGAGCTGGGTTACAACCCACGCGTAGAGGCACAAACAGCCTTCTTCAGGTTGTAGGCCTTAGCGCACAGTTTGCCAAGATAAGCACAAGATAATTGCAAACACCTGAGCAGAAAGCCAATGAACTCACAGGTGACAAATTCAAAGTATGACCACTAGATGGCTCTAAAAAAGGAACAGAAAGAAGAAAAGGATAGTAAGAAAAAATGAGAGAATTTTAAAAAATGGATGTACAGACAACAAGACAAAAAACAATAACAACATATACTCACTAAGCACAAAGGACGTGGTCCTCTGGATTTGCCCTGCTCTCGTCTTGTGAGCTTGTGAAGTCATGCTACAAGTTCAAGATGGAGAATGGGAGACACAGTGAAGCATTCTCCTACTCAAATGAGCAAGGCAACAATATCCTTGTATCTCTGTCTTTATTTGACAGCAGAACTGATTCCCCTGGAGTTGAACCAGATCTTGAAAAAGAAATATTTTGAACTAACAGAGATGGCAGAGAAAGAAATCAAGCTTCATTGGAGTATTGTTAACCTGTCTGACTAATGGCATGAGAGATGTATTCCAAGAGGCTAAAAACAAAGAAATTCCCCTCATTTGGCATGGAAGACACAGAGTTTAGATCTAAATGGAAGCCATATTGAATAAATGTTCATTAGACCTGATCTTATTAATTACTGAGAACAGCAAGAAAGAAAAAGAAGTAGTGCAAGCCAAACTCAAAGAAATAAAATCACAAATCTCTCAAATGAATGATGACCAGAAGAAATTGATGTTTGAAAACAAACTCAAACAGGATATTGAGGAACTTACAAAGTGGGTGAGACAACAGAAAATTTTAAAAATTAAGAGAGATGAATATGACTACAAAGAGGACAAGGTTTACAGGTGGACCAGACCAACTTACCGGGACACACAATGGCAGAGATCTGTGTCCCACAATAAAACCCACAATAAAAAGAAAAAAACGTTCTTTTTTATGTTCAATAAAAAGAACAAAACAAGGAGGAGCAGGAGACATACAAGAATACAGACACCAAATGGGACAACAACAGCAGCGGAGCCTCAGGAATCAGAACAAGAAAACAGTAAATAATATATCGAAGACACCCCTTATCCCAGATTGTGTCAGTGTGTTGTCAAAAGGACTTTCTTTTTCCCCCACCCACCACACAAATTAGTTTAAAACCAAGGAGGATCTATTTAGATTCTACCGCAGCCTCCATCTGAAAGTGTGGTACCCCCACCACTGGACTTTGACATTGAGAATTTGTTCTCTGTTAGGGAGAATTTGACCAAATCCCCCAAAACAGGTCTTGGATTGTCTAGCCAAGAATGAGTCAATTATCATAAAACTAGCTGACAAAGGAGGAGCAATGGTGGTAATGGATAAGGACAAATATGTTGAAGAAGCCTTAAGGCAATTGGATAACTCAAAATATTATCATTTACTGTCCTCAAACCCATTGGACAACACACAGGAGACATTGAGAAAAATGTTGTCCACAGCTAATGAGGCAGGGTGGATTACTAAACAAGAGCATGACTTCTTGTGGTGTGCATATCCTAGAATACCCACGTTTTACATGCTCCCCAAGAATCATGCTCCATAAGAATCTTGAATCTCCTCTGGGAAGGCCTATTATATCATCTAATGGATCCCTTATAGAGCCTGCCCCTCAGTTTGTGGACTTACATATTAAGCCTTTGGCTCAACAACTGCCTTCATACTGAATTCTGAGAAAAAGAAAACAAAATCCTCAGGACAAGAGCAGGTTTAGTTCGTACAGGATACAGTTCTCTAGAAAAATTCCATAAACAGGATAGTTATACTCAAACTGGAATCTCATTAAAAGTGACCCTATTCTTAAGGAAGTTTTTCCTGCCCCTCCTAAGATCAGTTTCAAGAGGGCCCCAACATTACAGGACAGGTTAGTGTCAAGCCATCTCCCTGTTAATAATAAAAAAAACTTGGCTTCATCGACCATTGAAGGGTACTTACAAATGTGGCTTTGTATTGTGCTAATATAAAGGATTGTAAGCAATTCAGTGATTTTAAGACTTATAAGGTGTATGCCATCAAAACAAAACAGTTTATCAACTGTAACACTACATTTGTAGTGTGGCTGCTTTTACATAGACCCGACAAAGAGACTACAGAAAGACAGAATCTCTGAGCATAAGTATGCTATCATAAAAGCTAATTTGGATTACCCTATGGTTAAGCACTTTTATAATATACATAACAGTAATCCAGACAGCCTCATGGTTGAAGGCCTAGAAACCATCAAAAAGAACATTCAGGTTGGTGACAGACTGAAATTATTGCAGAGAGAAACTTTTTATATATACCAAATGCAGGCCACAGCACACCCAGGACTAAATAAAGAAATTGATTTCAGTCGTTTTCTGTAGTTGTTCTGATGCATGTGGTCTGGTGCCTATGCTGCTGTAGATGGTTATATATTTTTATTGTTTTCAGTTTTGTCTGTACATCCATTTTTTTCTTATTTTGTTCTCATTATTTTTTTCTTATTATCCTTTTCTTCCTTCTATACATTTTGTAGAGCCTTTGCATTTGTCACCTGTGAGTTCAGTGGCTTTCCGCTCAGGTGTTTGCAATTATTTTGTATCTACAAAAGGGGGAAACTGTGAAAGGCTGTTTGTGCCACTGTGCATGGGTTGTAATCCAGCTCAATTCTAGCATGCACAAGTATTGTCTGTTTTTAAGAATTTCACCATGAAATAGCCATCCGAATAAAGGCTTTTAAACTTTTTGCCAGAAGACTGTCTTGGACGTTTCTTCTTTTTTAACTTTTGTGTTACCAAATAGTACCTACCAAATAGCACCTTCAACTTCCGAGCACTCCGTACCTTTTCTTAATGAGTTTTTAGAATTGTTGAAATGTATGGATTTTAAACAGCATGTTAACATACCACCTCACAAACATGGACACACCTTGGATTCAATTATATTATCTTATCATCAGTATATCTTCTGTCACTGATCTGGCTCCGTCTGACCACCACTGTGATTTTTGTTGATCATTCTCTGCAAAGTACCACAGAATGTATTGTCAAAAAAACACTGCATTACCCCTGAAGTAACCACAAATCTAACATCACATATGTCAACCTACAAAAATAACGTATTACAGTCATCCTGTGAAGACTTACAGTAGTTAATAACTTTAACCATAAAGTGAAAGCAGTGCTTGATGCAGTCACTCCAATTAAAACCAGAAGCTAACAACAAAAAAGGTTATCCCTTCTAAAAAATAGCCAAACCGTGCAACTAAAAAGAGACTACCGAATTGCTGAGCGCAGATGGCGAAAAACAAAACTAGTAATACATCACACTATACCCGCCGAAAAACTTTTTTTAACAAGGCAATTCAAACATTATGGTAAACATATTTCTCAAAGCTGATAAACAACTAAATTCACAATCCCAGACTAGTTTTTAGTACAATAGATTCTCTGATAAATTCCAGAACTCACTATAGTATCAAGCTTCCAGCTTCTAAATGTGAAGAGTTTGCACTCTTACCTACATATATTCAGAAAGTATTCAAACCCCTTCACTTTTTTCATGTTTTATGTTGCAGCCTTATGCTACAATTGTTTAAATTCATTTTTCCCTCATCTATCTACACACAATACCCCATATTGACAAAGCTAAAACCAAATTTTAGAAATTTTTGCAAATTAATTAAAAAGGAAAAACTGAAATATCACATTGACATAAGTATTCAGACCCACTTGAAATTGAGCTCAGGTGCCTTCTATTTCTCTTGATGATCTTTGAGATGTTTCTGCACTTTGATTGGAGTCCACCTGTGGTAAATTAAATTGATTGGACATGATTTGGAAAGGAACACACCTGTTTATATAAGGTCTCATAGCTGACAATGCATCTCAGAGTAAAAACCAAGCCATGAGGTTTAAGGAACTGCCTGCCGAGCTTAGAGACAGGATTGTGTCAAGGCACAGATCTGGGGAAGGCTACAAAAAATTTCTGGGAGAAGGGCCTTGGTAGGAGAGGTGAGCTCCAAAGATCCTGTGTGGAGATGGGGAAAAACTTCCAAAAGGACAACCATCACTGCAACACTCCACCAATTTGGACTTTATGGTAGAGTAGCCAGATAGAAGCCTCTCCTCAGTGAAAAACACAGGAAAACACACTTGAAGTTTGCAAAAAGCACCTAAAGGACTCCCAGACTATGAGAAACAAGATTCTCTGGTCTGACACCAAGATTGAACTGTCTGGCCTTTTAAGTGTCATGCCTGGAGGAAACCGGGCATTGCTCATTCACCCCCATGCTGTGGGGGTGTGTTTGTTTTTTTTTTTTTGTGTTTTTGTTTTTTTCTTCTTCAGCAGCAGGGACTGGGGGACTATCACTAATGAGAACCTGATCCAGAGCGCTCAGGACCCCCAGACTAGGCTGAAGGTTCAGCTTCCAACAGGAGAACATCCCAAAGCACACAACCAAGACAATGCAGGATTGACTTAGGGACAATTCTGTAAATGTCCTTGAGGGGCCCAGCCAGAGCCCTGACTTGAACCCAATTGAATATCTCAGGTTGGATGGGAACCACCATTTTCAGGTCTCTCCAAACAGAACTTGAGAGGATCTGTAGAGAAGACTGGCAGAAAATCCCCAAATCCATCTGTGTAGAGCTTGTTGCATCCTACCCAAGAAGACTTCAGGCTGTAACTGCTGCCAAAGGTGCTTCAACTAAATACTGTCTGAATACTTATGTCAATGTGATATTTGTGGTGTTTTTTTTTTTTTTGTTTTTTTTTTCTAAAATTCTTTCTTCACTGTCATTATGTTGTATGAGTGTAGATTGGTGGGTGGGGTGAATTCAAATGATTTTAGCATAAGGCTGTAACATAACAAAATGTGAAGGGGGGGGAAGTGAAGCTGCTAATGCAGCCCCAAAAGGAGATTAAATTTTATTTACTGTATAGCACCAAATCACGACAAGTTATCTCAAGGCACTTTTCACATAGAGCAGGTTGAGACTGTACTCATTAATTTAGAGACCCAACAATTCCCCCATGAGCAAGCACTTGGCAACAGTGGCAAGGGAAAAACTCCCCCTTTTAACGGGAGGAAACCTCCAAGCAGAACTGGGCTCTAGGTGGGCGGCCATATGCCTTGACTGGTTGGGTTTACAGAGAAGGGTGGGGTGGAGAAACGAGAGCCTGCATTCTGGGAGCGCAGTGTTTCAGTGGGATAATAGGGTACTATGAGATCTAAGATATGATGGTGCCTGACCATTAAGAGCTTTGTAAGTGAGAAGTATTTTAAATTCTATTCTGGATTTTACAGGAAGCCAATGTAGTGAAGCTAAAATGGGAGAAATATCATCTTTTTCTAGTTTTTTGTTAGTACACGTGCAGCTGCATTTTTGGACCAACTGGAGAGTCTTTAGAGTTGTTAGGGCAGCCTGATAATAAGGAATTGCAATAATCCAGCCTAGAAGTAACAAAGGTGTGGACTAGTTTTTCTGTGTCTTTTTGAGACAGGATATTACATAAGTGAGAAAAAGCAGTCCTTGAAATTTGTTTTTGTGGGAGTTAAAGGACATATCCTGATCAAAGATGTCTCCCAGATTCCTTACAGTGGTGCTGGAGGCCAGGGTAATGTCATCCAGAGTAGCTATATCATTAGATAATGTGTTTCTAAGGTGTTTAGGACCAAGCACAATAATTTCAGTTTTGTCTGAGTTTAGTAGCAGAAACACGGCGGTCATCCAGGTGTTTATGTCCTTAAGGCACGCTGGAAGTTTAGTTAACTGATTTAATTCATCTGGCTTCACTGATAAATATAATTGGGTATCAGCATAAGTGTTTCTGAAAGTGTGTGTAATGTAAATTTTTTTTTTTTTTTTTTTTTTAAAAAGGTGAATAGTATTGGTCCAAGCACAAAACCTCATGGAACTCCATATTTAACTTTTGTGTGCATGGAGGATTCATTGTTAATGTGTACAAACTGAAGTCGATCTGAAAAATAGGATTTAAACCAGCTTAATGCAGTTCCTTTTTAATGCCAATTAAATGTTCCAGTCTCTGTAATAGGATGCAATGGTCAATGGTGTCAAATGCCACACTAAGATCTAACAAGACAAGTACAGAGAAGTACGTTGTCTGATGCAGTTAGGACGTCGATTGTAACTTTCACTAGTGCTGTCTCTGTGCTATCATGCGCTCTAAATTCCGACTGAAAATCCTCAAATTATGTAGAAAGTCACCTAACTGATAGGTGACTGCTTTCTCAAGGATCTCAGAGAAAGGAAAGGTTAGATATACAGACCCTTTCCAAAAATTAGAATATCATGGAAAAGTTAACTTATTTCCATAATTCCATTAAAAAGGTTCAACTTTCATAGATTATAGCTTCAGGGCCCACAATTCAAATGACTTCAAGTTTTTATTTGTTTTACATAATCTGGGCTTCCAGCTCATAAAACCCACAAAAACAGGAATTCAAAAAATTAGAATACTGTGAAGAGTGTCACATACTAATCATCTCCTAAACTCAAAGCACCTGCACAGGTTTTCCCAGGTGTCATTAAATTGCTTCAGTTTGGTTCAATATGGGGAAGACTGCAGACTTGACAACTGGCCAGAAGACCATCATTGATACCCTCCATAAGTCACAAAAGTTCATAGCTAAGGAGGCTGGCTGTTCAGAGTGCTGTGTCCAAGCATATCAATGGAAAGTCTAGTGGAAGGGCAAAATGTGGCAGGAGAAGATGCACCAGCATAAGAGATGACCGTGGGCTTCAGCGGATTTTCAAACAGAAGATTCAAGAATCTGGCAGAGTTCCAGAAAGAGTGGAATGAGGCAGGAGTCACAGCTTCAAAAACCACCACATTCAGACGTATCTGGGAGATGGGCTACAACTGTCGGGTTACTCGGGTCAAGCCAACATAGGAAGCGTCTCAACTGGGCCAAGGAGAAGACGGACTGGACTGTTGGCCAGTGGTCCAAGGTCCTTTTTTTTTTTTTTTTTTTCTCTCTGATGTAGTAAAGTGTGCCTTTCATTCGGGAATCAAGGTCCAAGGGTTTGGGGGAAGACGGGTCAGGAACAGAACCCAAGCTGCTTGAGGTCAAATGTGAAATATCCAGTCAGTCATGATTTGGGGTGCAATGTCCGGTGCAGGTGTTGGTAAACTCTGCTTTCTTAAATCTAAGGTCACCACAACAGTCTACCAGAATGTTTTAGAGGACTTCATGATTCCTTCTGCTGAGGATCTGTATGGAGATGCAGATTTCATCTTCCAGCAGGACCTGGCCCCTGCCCATTACCGCCAGAAGCACCAAAACCTGGTTTAATGCCCATGCCATCACAGTGCTTGACTAGCCAGCCCAAAAACAAAGAGCTGACAGCAAGCATCAAGGAAATCTGGGCTTCCATAACTCCCACGCAATGCCACAGGCTGATTGCCTCAATGCCACAGCACATCGAGGCAGTGATTAAGGCAAAGGGATTCCCCGTGACGAAAATCCCTCTTCCTTCAGGGTGGTCGACTTGGTCGGTAGATAGCGGGGCATAGAAGTTATTCACTTCTCCGCGAAGAAAATCCTTTCTTCCTTCTGCAGGTATGGTGAGAGGGCTGGGTTGCACACAGCGCTCTCTCGTGGATCCGTTGATTGTGTTCGGGATGAACACGGGTTGCGGTTTCGTCTCGTCCAGCGAGGGGAGAAACTCCAAAAAAAAAAGGGGGGGGAATAGGTACACGTGTAAGGTTACCTCCGTTAGTAAATCTGGCCGGTGAAGAAAGCGAACTTCCTCCTGGCGCGGTTACTGTGGAAAGGCGACGGCAACTCCGTGCAGCCGCTTCTTAAGGGGGCGGTGACGTCACGGCTGTGTTGCCGTGACTCCCGGTGGTGGTTGTGGATTTCTGCCAATCCGCGACCCGGGTTTGAGCTCCCGCTGTGATTTCTCACTTAGGTGCGAACTGGCAAAGCATTGTGGGAGGAGGGCTCTGCGAGCAGCATTTTGGTGGTGGTCCCTTTGTTTCAGGGGACAAAGGACAAAGGAAGCCTCGTGGTCAGGCTTCAGGTTTTACATGTAGGCCTGCCTTTGTCTGACCCCATGGTTGAGGACCAACATCCCCCCTTTTGGTCTGAAGAGTGGGGTGCTGGCCACAATCTTCAGAGCAACCCAATGGCCGACTGGTCCACACAGGGTGCGTGACCTATGGGTTATACAGTCCATGTTCCTGAAACACAGTCCTTAATCCCTGAGGGGAGAGTCAGAAAGTCAGTTCAACAGTTCATGGGTTTGCAGAGGTTCATCTGGGCAGTTAAACTTGAGGTAATGTCTGGACAGTTAAACTTGAGGTAATGTCTGGGCAGTTACTAACTACATCTAGGTACACACAAAAATATTAAACAATTCTTTTGCTGCTTTTGGTTATCCACAATAACACAAAGTCATAAAAAGAAAAGAAGGAAAAAAGGTTGTTAGGCTAGTAGGCTCACTCCTGAAAGAGGTTGGAGTTAGCCCGTGGAATGGCGCAGACTGGTGTGCTGAATGGAAAGGAAGGAGTCCAGTCTGGCCTGTGTGTGTTTGGGGTGTACCTGTAGGTGATGTGTGAATCCTAGTCCTAACAGGATTTGGAGTGCATTGCCAAGACCATATACCAGATGTGTTTGTGAAGGTGGCATAACAGTGGTAGTAGCGGAGCTAAGGATTTAGTCTAAACTACATACTCACCTAAGTTATTTCTGACCTCACACTTCTGATCTAGTGACTAAAACATGCACAGTGTTAGAGAGGGGAGTCCCTGTTACATCTCTTAATGGAAGGGTATTAGGAGTTAGTGCATGTTTATGGGTGAGTTGAAGCATGCAGCTATCCCTATGACGCTACTGTGGTGCGTCTTCTACCTTTTGGAGTCGAGTCTGCTCCACTCCTTGAGGGGGGTGCGAATGGCTTACAGAACCTGATGTGGGTTGGACAGGATGTCACTTAACAGGAGCTATGGTGCCGGATGGAGTGGTGTTAAGCATTATTGCATGCTGCGGTTGTGGAAACAGCATGCTAAGCTTAACTGCAGGGGACACTACCATGGTGGGTCCACCCCCCTTCGGTGTGGAGGCTGCTCCACCCATTTAGGGAGTAGACACAGTTCATGGAGGTTAGCTGGGGGATGAGTCTGGTCATCATCCCGCTGGCATTGTTCCCACCCCACTTGCGAGGTGGTCGGTGCCTGAGAGGTCCTGTTCTGCCGTGCATCTTGTTGCCTTCCCGCACTAGGTTGGCGTCTGCTGAGGTGTGTACCCACAGGACTTCAGCATGGTCTTTGTGCCCTCTGGCAGGGTGCTTGGGGTGAGGTGAGTCACCCGGGCAGCATTCGACTTTCGTGAGATAATCATTGATGTCTGACTCATGATTATCTGGGTTGAAGCATTCAACATTGCTTGCAGGGGACTCAAGTTGTTGAGTGTGCAAGCCTCTGTGCCGATGTGGCGGCGGGCTATCTGACAGATCAGAGACTCCAGAGTCGCTCAGGTCGTCATGACGAGGAGGGCGACTTCTCCTCCTTCGTGGTGGGGATGGAGTCTCATCAGGACAGGGGTGCAAGCTCTGCGGTGCATGCAGCTCGCTGGTTAAGGGGGGCCCGGAGGCACCCACGCCGCTCTCAGCTTGGGCGTGATCCTCCCCCCTTTGGTCAGGGCAGGAGGTGGCGTGGCTGAGTATTGAGGGGGGTGCACCATCGGAGGGTGGGGCACCTACATCCATCAAGTGGGCTGGTGGAGGCACTTGGCAATCATCTGGGCTGGCAAGGTCAGCAACTGCATCACCAGGGGTTGCTAGGCTTTGCATCCCCTGGTGGACTGGAGTCACCAGCTCCGTTACCTGGGCGGCTTCCTGGAGCAGGCTTTGGCTGGGGAGTGAGAGGGGTGCACCATCAGAGGGTGGAGCACCTACATCCATCAAGTGAGCTGATGGAGGCACCTTGCAGTCATCTGGGCTGGGAAGGTCAGCAACTGCATCACCAGGGGTTGCTAGGCTTCTAGCTTGCACCTCCTGGAAGAATGGGGTCATCTGCTCCCTTACCTGGATGGCTTCCTGTTTCCGGAGCAGGGCAAGCTCCCTTGCCTGCGTGGCTTGAAGTTCCGCGCGTCGTTGACTGGCTTTGTCCGGTGCGGGGATGTCCTTCAAGAGAGGAGGCGACGGTGACGGGTTGCACGCGACGTCTGTGGCCGTGCCTCCGGTCGTTTGTGGAGCTGGTTTTGCTGGCATACTTACCTGGTCAGCTTGGGACTCGTCGCTGTCCTGTTGGAGACGTTTGAGTTGGGAATGCAGGCTCTCCGTGTCCACCTTTACTTGGGCTAGGTCAGCCTGGGTGCTCGTAGCTTCCTGCTGCAACTTGAAGTAGGAAGTTTGCATAGCTTTGTTCCTGTGCTGCAGCTGAGCTATCTGTAGTTGGGTTTTGTCCATCTGTAGTTGGGCTCTGCGCTGGCTGAGCAGGAGCATTTGCCCCATCACCTGTGCGAGGGCATGCTCGGGCTTCCCAGCTGGGTTATTCATGTAATCCCTCAGTTCCTTGAGCATGTCATTGCATGCACTGAGGCTACAGTTAGCCAGGTTGTCCCTCTCCTGCGTGGAGAGGCAAATGAGGTTAGAGACCACATCCTGCAGGTCTGGGTCCTCCCACTGTAGAGCTTCAGCTTCAGCCACGTGGGGTCTCTGGTAGCTCATGTTGGCACACTCCACACGGTGGCTGGATGTTGTGACTCCTGTTAATTGTTGTTATATGCACAGGTGCGAGGTTAACCTGTGACTTACACGGTTGATTATTCAAGGACTGCAACCTATTTCTGTCTTAGCAGGACCTCAGTAGTGACTTTTAGCACTAACATGAATTTCAACCAATAACTGTGTTGTGTTAGGGATTATTCCTATTAGCATGCAAATGCTAGCAACTCTCTGTAAACGACTACTAGTGCACACTGTATACCGTATAACCACTCTATAGCATATGCTTGGCAGAGCACTAGAGAAATCACAATTTCAAAAAAATTTTGAAAGAAAAATTTAACTAAATTGTTAATTCTGGATTATTGTGAATCAATATTATGACAGGGCTGATATATCGAGAGCCTCACACGGGGCGTCAATTGTTGGTTCTCAAGGAGCACGGCTGGTTATCAGTAATAACTAATGATTATCAGAGATAATTATTAATTATAAAACAAATAAAATTATTTATTTTGATTAACAATTACGGGGCACCACCCGGAAACCGGGACCAATAACCAGGTAGAAAGGTAGTCTCATAAAAGTGTTCACCTTGGACGTGAGAGTCTGAGTGACATCCACATTTAAGGTGAACAAAGAAGGTTTGAATTCGAGCTCTGACTCTCTCAATCAGCCACTTATCACGATACAAATACACAATAATGACAGAAAGGCTACTCTTTAAAGCTACAACAGTATTTATTAATCTCCACAAAATCAACAAAGTTAACGAATGTTTCGATTAATTAACACTGCACTACCAGCTAATACTACAACAAATACACAGATAACAGCATAAACAAGTTCCACATGTGTAAGCAAAGTGTGTGTGTGTATGTGAGTGAGTGGATGTGTGAGTGAGTGGTCGTGCAGGACTAGGAATGGTGGGCGTGATCTGACCAGCTGACATCGCGCACCTTACGGTAGCGGGCGTGACCTGGGGAGATGATGTTGTACGAAATTGAGATGGCGGGCGTGGCCTCGTGAGGAAGTCACGTCACGCGACAATGAACCGGCGGAAGTGCTGCGGTATTCAAACAGTACAATGGCAAAATGGCGCCACCTAGCAATCGACGGTTCTGCACTCACCCAATTTATGTTCACAAGCACACGTGTCTGATGGCGGATAATGAGGGACAGAGCAACGCTATGTCCCACACTATCTTACCGCCAGATGTGTAAAAGAGATGTGCGGTTATGTAGGTGTGTGTGTGTGTGTGTGTGTGCGGGTTAGTAGGAGAAGAGAGAGAGAGAGAGAGAGGGAAAGAGAGAGAAAGGGAAAAACCGACTCTCGGCGGAGTCTCACGACCGTGGGGGGGAAGGCAGCGGTTACTTTATCTACAGAGAGCGCGCGCACGGATAGCAATCTGTGCGCCCGTTGTCTGGTGGTTAGCGGATAAAGTAACTTACTCTCCTCTCACGGTGGTACAACACAGTGGTCCCGAACGGGACAAAACAACAGTTTAGCATGGTGAACACTAACTAAACGGGTAGCAACTTCAATTACTCGCTAGAGTAAACAGGCAAGGACTCGGCGGTCCGTTAAACATCAACAACACACAATAAGCACTAAGCTTATGAAACACACATAAAATATTATAGTCTCTGCCCAGACAACCTCTTACTTGTGTCGCTCTTTATAGCGAACTGATGTGTGTTTAGTCCGTCAGTGTACACCACGGGGGCCTCCGGTGCGTGGTACTGGCGGTGCCGTTTCAATGCCTTGGGGACAACGGCGGCTGGTTTTTTCGGTGGGGCAGCGAGGAAACTCAGGGTGGTCGACGTGGTCGGTAGATAGCGGGGCATAGAAGTTATCCGCTTCTCCGTGAAGATAATCCCTCTTCCTTCAGGGTGGTCGACTTGGTCGGTAGATAGCGGGGCATAGAAGTTATCCGCTTCTCCGCGAGAAAATCCCTCTTGCTTCAGGGTGGTCGACTTGGTCGGTAGATAGCGGGGCATAGAAGTTATCCGCTTCTCCGTGACGAAAATCCCTCTTCCTTCAGGGTGGTCGACTTGGTCGGTAGATAGCGGGGCATAGAAGTTATCCGCTTTTCCGTGACGAAAATCCCTCTTCCTTCAGGGTGGTCGACTTGGTCGGTAGATAGCGGGGCATAGAAGTTATCCGCTTCTCCGCGAAGAAAATCCTTTCTTCCTTCTGCAGGTATGGTGAGAGGGCTGGGTTGCACACAGCGCTCTCTCGTGGATCGGTTGATTGTGTTCGGGATGAACACGGGTTGTGGTTTCGTCTCGTCCAGCGAGGGGAGAAACTCCAAAAAAAAAGGGGGGGCGAAATAGGTACACGTGTAAGGTTACCTCCGTTAGTAAATCTGGCCGGTGAAGAAAGCGAACTTCCTCCTGGCGCGGTTACTGTGGAAAGGCGACGGCAACTCCGTGCAGCCGCTTCTTAAGGGGGCGGTGACGTCACGGCTGTGTTGCCGTGACTCCCGGTGGTGGTTGTGGATTTCTGCCAATCCGCGACCCGGGTTTGAGCTCCCGCTGTGATTTCTCACTTAGGTGCGAACTGGCAAAGCATTGTGGGAGGAGGGCTCTGCGAGCAGCATTTTGGTGCTGCTCCCTTTGTTTCAGGGGACAAAGGACAAAGGAAGCCTCGTGGTCAGGCTTCAGGTTTTACATGTAGGCCTGCCTTTGTCTGACCCCATGGTTGAGGACCAACAATGAGTAATAGGCAGCTCTGGCATTACAGAGGGCCTTCCTATATGTTTTAAGACTATCTTGCCAGACTAAATGAGATTCTTCCAGTTTGGTAGAACGCCAAATCCCCTTAAAATTTCGCAATGTTTGCTTTAATTTGCGGGTTTGGGAGTTATACCATGGAGCTAGCTTATTCAATTCAATTCAATTCAATTTTATTTATATAGCGCCAAATCACAACAAAAGTTATCTCAGGGCACTTTACACATCGAGCAGGTCGAGACCGTACTCATTTACAGAGACCCAACAATTCCCCCCATGAGCAAGCACTTGGCGACAGCGGCAAGGAAAAACTCCCCTTTAACGGGAAGAAACCAAGCAGAACCGGGCTCTAGGTGGGCGGCCATCTGCCTTGACCGGTTGGGTTTACAGAGAAAGAAGGAGGGAGGGGGACGGGGGAAGGGGAGAGGGGGGTGGGGTGGGGAGAGACACAGAGAAGTATAATAACAACAAAAACAATAACCATAACAGCAGTAATGTAAGTAGAGCTATGAATTTATAATAGCAGCAATAATATCAGTAGCAGAAATAGAAATAGAAGCAGGACATCCACAGGACCACGCCACAGTCCCCACAGCCGCGGCCCACCATTCAGGCGCTGGATCTTCCTGTGAGATGAGAGAGCACAGAGACTCCGGGGAAGAAGTCAAGTTAGTAACATGAATCAATGGTACATGAAGCATTGAAATGGAGAGGAGGAGGAGGAGGAGAGAGGAGAGAGGAGCTCAGTGCATCATGGGAAGTCCCCCGGCAGTCTAGTCCTATAGCAGCATAACTGGGGGCCGGTCCAAGGCGAGCCTGGCCGGCCCTAACTATAAGCTTTATCAAAAAGGAAAGTTTTAAGCCTACTCTTAAACGTAGAGAGGGTGTCTGCCCCCCGGACTGAATCTGGAAGATGGTTCCACAGGAGAGGAGCCTGATAGCTGAAGGCTCTGCCTCCCATTCTACTTTTAGTTATTCTAGGAACCACAAGTAAGTCTGCATTTTGGGAGCGCAGTGCTCTAGTGGGGTAATAAGGTACTATGAGCTCTTTAAGATATAAAGGCGCCTGACCATTAAGAGCTTTATAAGTAAGGAGAAGTATTTTAAATTCTATTCTGGATTTTACCGGAAGCCAATGTAGCGAAGCTAAAATAGGAGAAATATGATCTCTTTTCCTAGTTTTTGTTAGTACACGTGCAGCTGCATTCTGGACCAGCTGGAGAGTCTTTAGAGACTTGTTAGGGCAGCCTGACAATAAAGAATTACAATAATCCAACCTAGAAGTAACAAATGCATGGACTAGTTTTTCTGCATCTTTTTGAGGCAGGATGTGCCTGATTTTTGCTATATTACGTAGGTGAAAAAAGGCAGTCCTTGAAATTTGTTTTATATGATGGCTGAAGGACATATCCTGATCAAAGATAACTCCCAGATTCCTTACGGTGGAGCTGGAGGCCAAGGTAATGCCATCCAGAGTAGCTATATCATTAGATAATGTGTTTCTAAGGTGTTGAGGGCCAAACACAATAACTTCAGTTTTGTCTGAGTTCAGTAGCAGAAAATTGTCAGTCATCCAGGTCTTTATGTCCTTAAGGCACACTTGAAGTTTAGTTAACTGATTTAATTCATCTGGCTTCATTGATAAATATAATTGGGTATCATCAGCGTAACAATGAAAATTTATGGAGTGTTTCCGAATAATATTACCTAAAGGAATCATATATAAGGTGAACAGTATTGGTCCAAGCACAGAACCTTGTGGAACTCCGTGTCTAACTTTTGCGTGGATGGAGGATTCATTGTTAACATGTACAAACTGAAGTCGATCTGAAAAATAGGATTTAAACCAGCTTAATGCAGTTCCTTTAATACCAATTAAATGTTCCAGTCTCTGTAACAGGATGTGATGGTCAATGGTGTCGAATGCAGCACTAAGATCTAACAAGACAAGTACAGAAAGAAGTCCTTTGTCCGATGCAGTTAGGAGGTCATTCGTAACTTTCACCAATGCTGTCTCTGTGCTATGATGCGCTCTAAAACCTGACTGAAAATCCTCAAATAAACTATTGTTATGTAGGAAGTCACATAACTGATTGGCAACTGCTTTCTCGAGGATCTTAGAGAGAAAGGGAAGGTTAGATATAGGTCTATAGTTGGCTAAAACGGCTGAATCCAGTGTGGGCTTCTTAAGAAGAGGTTTAATTACAGCTACTTTAAAGGACTGTGGTACATAGCCTGTTACTAGAGACAGATTGATCATATCTAGTAAAGAAGTGCTCACTAAGGGTAAGACTTCCTTAAGCAGCCTAGTTGGGACGGGGTCCAAGAGACAGGATGATGGTTTAGAGGACGAAATCATTGAAATTAATTCACAAAGGTCGATTGGAGAGAAACAGTCTAAATATATATCGGGTTTAGCAGCTGTTTCTAAGGTTCCTGAATTGGAGGGTGAATCAGTGCCTGTTGAGGGCAGAATTTTGTCTCTAATAGTTAGAATTTTGTCATTAAAGAAGCTCAAAAAGTCATTACTACTGAGAGCTATAGGAATACATGGATCAATAGAGTTATGACTCTTTGTCAGCCTGGCCAAAGTGCTGAAAAGGAACCGAGGGTTGTTTTTATTCTCCTCTATTAATGATGAATAATAGGCAGCTCTGGCATTACAGAGGGCCTTCCTATATGTTTTAAGACTATCTTGCCAGACTAAACGAGATTCTTCCAGTTTGGTGGAACGCCAAATCCTTTCAAAATTTCGCGATGTTTGCTTTAATTTACGGGTTTGCGAGTTATACCATGGAGCTAGCTTCTTATGTTTTATTATCTTCCTTTTTAAAGGAGCGATAGAGTCGAGTGTTGTTCGCATGGAGCTTGCGGTACTGTCAACAAGATTATCAGTTTCAGAGGAACTAAAGTTAGCATAAGACTCCTTTGTAGTATTGAGACATGGCACTGAATTTAGTACTAGTGGGATCGCTTCTTTAAATTTAGCTACAGCACTATCAGAAAGACATCTAGTAAAGATGTTTTTGTCTAATGGCGTGTAGTCTATTAATAGGAACTCAAAAGTTATTAAGTAATGGTCAGATAAAATAGGATTTTGTGGAAAAACTATTAGATGATCAATTTCAATGCCATAAGTCAGAACAAGGTCGAGGGTGTGGTTAAGACAGTGCGTAGGTTTATTTACACTCTGAGAGAAGCCAATTGAGTCTAATAATGAGATAAACGCAGTGCTAAGACTATCAATATCGACGTCCACATGGATATTAAAGTCACCTACTACAATTACTTTATCTGTACTAAGGACTAAGTTTGATTAAAACCTCTGAGAATTCAGATAAAAATTCAGAGTACGGGCCAGGAGGGCGGTACACTATAACAAATAGAATTGGCTGTAAAGTTTTCCAGGTTGGGTGTGAAAGACTAAGAACGAGGCTTTCGAATGAGTTATAATTAAGTTTAGGTCGAGGATTGATTATTAGGCTTGAGTTAAAAATGGCTGCAACTCCACCTCCTCGGCCGCTGTCTCGAGGAATGTGAGTATTAATATGACTTGGAGGAGTGGATTCGTTTAGGCTAACATATTCTTCATGACACAGCCAGGTTTCAGTAAGACAAAATAGATCAATATGATAATCTGAGATTAGGTCGTTTACTAATACAGCTTTAGATGACAGAGATCTAATGTTTAAGAGTCCACATTTAATTCTCCTATTTTGTTGCACTGTGACATTGGTGGTGTTAATTTCTATTAGATTTTTATGAAAGATTCCTCTTCTGTTTACTTTAGAGTTAATTGATTTAAATGATTTGAGAGGTCGGGGGACAGACACAGTTTCTTTGTAGTATTGGGTGGGTAACTGCTCTAATGGAAGCGCAGAGAAGCGTGTAGGACTGCAGCTCTGCTTCCTGGTCTCAACTCTGGATTGTCATGGTTTTGGTCTAATAAACTCAGCCATATTTCTAGATATGAGAGCTGCTCCATCCAAAGTGGGATGTATGCCGTCTCTCCTAATCAGACCAGGTTTTCCCCAAAAAGTCCGCCAATTGTCTATGAAGCCCACATCGTTTTCTGGACACCACCTCGACAACCAGCGGTTGAATGATGACATGCGGCTATACATGTCATCACTGGTCAGATTTGGCAGGGGCCCAGAGAAAACTACAGAGTCCGACATAGTCTTTGCATATGTACACACCGACTCAACATTAATTTTGGTGACCTCCGATTGGCGTAATCGACAGTCATTAACGCCGACATGGATAACAATCTTACCATATTTACGATTAGCTTTAGCCAGCAGTTTTAAATTAGATTCTATGTCGCCCGCTCTGGCCCCAGGAATGCATTTGACTATGGTTGCTGGTGTCGCTAACTTCACGTTTCTCACTATGGAGCTGCCAATAACCAGAGTTGGTTTCTCAGCGGGTGTGTCACTGAGTGGGGAGAACCTGTTGGAAACGTGAACTGGTTGGAGGTGAACCGCGGGCTTCTGCTTAGGACTATGCTTCCTTCGGACAGTCACCCAGCCGCCCTGGTTTCCCGGCTGCTCGGGAACCACCGGGGGAGTAGGAGCTATGCTAGGAGCTATGCTAGGTCGGCCCGCACCGGCTACTGGGGGCTGGCTAACAATAGTTACTGATTTGTTTTCCATGGTGCGGAGCCGCGCTTCCAATTCACTAAGCCTCGCCTCCACCACTGCAAATAAACTACATTTATTACATTTACTATTGTCACTAAAGGAGGCGGAGGAATAGCTAAACATATGACACACCGAGCAAGAGAGAGCGGGAGAGTGGGAGGGAGAGAGAGAAGCCATCGTTAACTGTTTAGCTATGTTAGCTGCTAAGCTAAAACAGCAGAGCAAAAACAACTACCTGCTACGGGATTAGCAAGAGAAGTCGCTAAACGAAGGAGAGAGCTAGGAGTGCTTGTGCAGAACTAGCGTACGTTTAAATATACTGCAGGTATTTTATCCACAGTGATGAAGAATAAAGCAAAGTTTAGCTAAGCTGAGGGCAGCAAAACATTATCGGTAAACACAGTCAACAACCGGAAGTGACACAATACGCTTACCGTAGCACGTCAGCACGTCGTCGTCACATCACCCAATCTGAATCCAATCCAATTATGTTTTATCATCTTCCTTTTTTAAAAGGGCGATGGAGTGTAGTGTTTTTCACAATGAGCCTGCGGCACTATCAACAAGATTATCAGTTTTGGAGGGACTAAAGTTAGCATAAGAGTCCTTTGTAGTATTGAGACATGGCACTGAATTTACCGATGGGATTGCTTCCTTTAAATTTAGCTACAGCACTATCAGACATTTTTATCTAGTAATAGGAATTCAAAAGTTATTAAGAATGGTCTGATAAAATAGAATTTTGTGGAAAAACTGTTAAATGTTCAATTTCGATGCTATAAGTCAGAACAAGGGCGAGGGTGTGGTTAAGACGGTGAGTGGGTTTATTTACACTGAGAGAAGCCAACTGAGTCTAACATGAGATAAACGCAGTGCTAAGACTATCATTACTGACGTCCACATGGATATTAAAGTCACCTACTATAATTACTTTATCTGTACTAAGTTTGATTAAAACCTCTGAGAATTCAGATAAAAATTCAGAGTACAGGCCAGGAGGGCAGTACACTATAACAAATAGAATTGGCTGTAAAGTTTTCCAGGTGGGGAGTGAAAGACTAAGAACGAGGCTTTCAAATGAGTTATAATTAAGTTTAGGTCTAGGGCTGATTTATTAAGCTTGAGTTGAAAATGGCTGCAACTCCACCTCCTCGGCCGGTGTCACGAGGAATGTGAGTATTGATGACTGGGGGGAGTGGATTCATTTAGGCGATCATTCTTCATGACACTACGGAGTCCGACATAGTCTCTGCATATGTACACACCGACTCGACGTTAATTTTAGTGACCTCCGATTGGCGTAATCGAGAGTCATTCCCGCCGACATGGATAAAGATCTTACCATATTTACGCTTATCCTTAAACAACAGTTTTAAATTTGATTCTATGTCGCCCGCTCTGGCCCCAGGAATGCATTTGATTAAGGTCGCTGGTGTCGCTAACTTCATGTTTCTCACCATGGAGCTGCCAATAATCAGAGTTGGTTTGTCAGTGGGTGTATCACTGAGTGGGGAGAACCTGTTAGAAACATGAACTGTTTGGTGGTGAACCGTGGGCTTCTGCTTAGGACTATGCTTCCCTCGGACAGTCACCCAGCCACCCTGGCTTCCCAGCTGTTCGGGAACTACCGGGGTAGTAGGAGCTATGCTAGGTCGGCCCACACCAGCTGCTGGGGGGTGGCTAACTACATTAGCTAATGATGTTTTCCATGGTGTGGACTGTGCTTCCAGTTCACTGAGCCTCGCCTCCACCACTGCAAATAAACTACATTTATTACATGTACCATTATCAGGAGGCAGAGGAATAGCTAAACATATGACACACCAAGCAAGAGAAAGCAGGAGTGGGAGGGAGAGAGAGAGAAGCCATCGCTAACTGCTTAGCTAAGTTAGCTGCTAAGCTAAACTAAAATAACTAACTACTATAGGATTAGCAAGAAAAGTCGCTAAAAGGAGGAGAGAGCTAGGAGTGCTTGTGCAGAACTAGCGTACGTTTAAATATACAGCAGGTATTCATCCACAGTGATGAAGAATAAAGCAGAATTTAACTGAGTTGAGGGCAGAAAAACGCTATCAATAAACACAGTCGGCAACTGGAAGTGACACAATACACTTACCGCAGCACATCAGATTGTTCCCTTTGCCTCCACATACAGGCATGACATGATCTGTCATTTTGGACAGTGTGTTCAGGGCTGTTGTATAGATAGTATTTTCCACCTCAGTGATAACAAAAGCCACAACAATGACAACCATTAAACTGCTTTGTGTTTTTGAACAACCAGAACTACACACCAACACAAACACTTTTCTTTGCCTGTCATGCCAATCAATAACTTCCGGGCCACATTGACATACATGAAAGCCTTCAATCAATTTGAACTTGCAGTCTGTGTGTAATTGGCTACTAATTTATCAAGGCAGCAGCTCATTATGCAGTCAGTGACTGGGACTGGCTTCCAGGTACATTGTGCAGATGGAGAGCTGGGTGAAGCCTTCTATCAGCTCTGGACTAAATTTATTTGAAAGGAAGGTGAATAAAAGAGATTGGCTGAAACACTGCAGGAGAGGGAGCTGACCCAGACTGAACAACCTGTCCAACAGATGTTATTACCCAGGGTAACTGGGGGAAATAATTAGACCAGCATAGTTGGTAATGGTTCATTTTAACATCCCCTCTATTTTTTTTTTTTGTTTGATTTCTGAGTTGTTCTTTTTAGAAAGGCTTTATCCATAATCCTAATTTGATATAGTGCATTGCTGTCAGTGCCATTTTTTAATATAAGAGGCTAAATAAGCATTGTCTTTAGTACTGTGGTGCTGCAGTCATGAAAGTTAGGTTCTATGACAATTCTAGTTTAATTTATAATCATGCCTAAACATAGGTATTTGCTCAGCTCAAATCATAAAATAGACTTCAACATGTGTGGCTCATGTGACCATATCTCAGTAACCTGACTTGACTGGCCAAATTTGAGACTTCAAGATTTTTAATACTAGTACTCTATCTCAGTTCAAAGATTGGTGTTGCTGATCCTAAAGCATTTCATTTTAAAGGTTATTTGTTCATTTGCACCAATCACAATGCTCTCCTAGAGCTGTATCAAGACTGCATCTGCATCTTTAGTGGTCATAGGGAGCAATATACTAGCTGCATAATCAGACTTAAATGCCATTTCCTGTGAAAACAGTACAATGTATACTGTGGCTCTAGACAAGCTCTGTCATTCTCTCACGTTGGGTTTTAACGTTTTAACAAAAAGTCTGCATCACAAACTGGGCACATGCATTTTGAAAGATGTGAGCATTTATTATAGGAAGAGAGTTTAATGAAAGATGCTATTGGATTATGGGAAATGTAGAATTTTTGTTTCTGGTAGCTTGACCCATACTAAGGAGTAGTAGATATCTACAGTCTCACCGTGTACCTAAAGCTGAGCATCAGATTTCACAGTTGATGGCACTGTTATGACAGTTAGTTCTGATTAAGTTTTCATCATTCATTCTTGCTATTTTCCCAGCCATTAACCACTCATGTCGTCTCTCCTGCAGTAACTCCTGTCTTCCCACCATTCTAATCACCTGACTTCCCTGTTCCCCATTCCACCATCACTGTGTGTGTGTGTGTGTGTGTGTAAAATCACACCTTTTCCTTCAGTCATCTGCCAGATCTTGTAATGTACTATTCAGTCTTAGTTCCTCACATTAACTGTATTAATATTCTTTCAATTACTTAGTGATACAGAGTGACAGGGCCTACACACATGTTATATCCAGATAACTCATTGCTTTATTTGGCCTTGTCTCATTATTAAATGGGAGACTACTGTGTTTGTTCAATCATTCATACAGAATGGTGATTGCAGTGAACAGGTCCGCAGTGTATCTGCTTTGTTAGATGTTAATGAAAAAGAGAAGACTACTGAAGGTATTTTTTCAACGTCTTTAATGCTATCTCCACCAGCATCAGAAACAAGAGGAAATACAAGCTGACCAGTCACAGTTCTTGCAGTCCACACATGGTATCTCTGTCGCTGATGTAGGCCTTGGAGCCAACACATGTAGCAACTGTAGGTACAGTATAAATCCAGCCTCTGCTGCTTCAATTTTGACCTGTCCTTCCAATCAGTCTCTCACAAGTCCTCCAACTGTATGGAAGTGTAATACTAAATAAGTATTAATGTTTGCCCTGGCATTATACTCTTTAAACATTACAGTTTAAAGCCTCTACAGTTTAATGCAATGAAACAGCACTGCATTTAATATGGAATTAAAAGGCCTCTTATTTTTCAAATATTATTTCTCATCTGTACTTATGTGGTGAGTAACATGTTACCACAACCAAAAGAAATGAGTCATAACTACAGCCACCATCTACAGTAGGCGGTACATGTGAATGTCATAGATGTATTGTTAATTTTCGTGACATTTAAAAAGTCTGCATAAAATGTACTTGACAGCTGGATGGAAACAGTGTGCAGCCACTGTCATTGTGATATAAAGTCTGATTCTGTGTGTGTTATCCTTGCCATCTCGGAGCAGGTTCTCTTTACGAGTAAATATGTAATGACTTACACACTTCCCCATCCTCATCACTTGAACCAGACTTATCAGTGGCTTCTCTTCTCCTCCGACAGCTCATCAGTATTTTGCTGCCTCCAGGATGCTGCCTCACCACCTGATAGGACGCCTGATTGCTTTAGACAACATCATACATTTTGTATGTAACAGCTGCACCATTGCACAGCTTTTATGTCATGAGTGCTGGATTCTTGGATTGTTTCATTTTCACACACACACACACACACACACACACACACTCTAAATTTCACATCACCTGGTACATAATTCACAGCTGGGCATTATCCTGGTGACTAGCTGAAGATAGTTGACTGGGATCAGGCTAACCCTGTAGAACAGTCATAATGAAAATTGCGTTTGTCTGAGTATTTGTCTGCAATTCTCTATTTAAATTGAAATGAAACACTGGTGCAGTACAATACAAGAAAATATATCAATATAAATGTAATTCTCTGCTCTGAAAGGTTCTACCTGAGTGAAATGCATTAAAAGTCCTCCAAATTAAACAACAAAATGCATCGGTCCATGAACTCCGGAACGACACATCTGATCTACCGTCTCTTATCAGCGGGACTACATCCTTTGTCTGTGTTGAAAGGTAAATGTTTTATGATGTGACAACACTATGGTTAAGGTTTATTCACAAATAACATTTGAGTTTAGGGGAAGATCATGGTTTGGCTTACAATGACTACTTCCATGAAGATTAGGGGACCTTCACCAGCATGGCTACAATAATAACCACATGGTTAAATTTAGGGGGCGATTGTGGTCGTGATTCTTTAAAAAAAAAAAAACAATATTAAAGCAGGAAGTCAACAGCAATCTCTTTTGTTAAAGTCCAATGTTTTGTTGATCCATCCATCTTAACCTCCCTACATGGACTTTGTGGCTCTATAATAATGTCATCTATTATATTTTCTTCCTTTGCTCTTGTCATAATTACTATGGGCACTAGAAGGCACTGTCACTTGAATGGAAAAATTTTATATATATATATATATATATATATATATATAAACATAAACATTTTGGGGAACTTGCAGAAACAACTGATCCTGTTGTTTTTCCTGGGAGGACAGGTTGGTAAAATGAACTGTGCCTCTGCCTTTGATTATTGCATCTACATCAGTCAATTTCCTTTTTTAAATTTTTTTCTTGTCAAGGGAAGAACAGAGGAGGTCGGGATGGATGGTGGGCGTACAAAACACAGTATGTTGACATTAGACCGAGGTTCACATCCTGACTCCCGCGTGTGGCCTGATACATTACTTAACATTTTCTCATTATGTTTACAGAAAATGTAAATCCATTTTGTTTCCTCCAAAATATATCTGGGTAATGCTTTATTTTACAGGTTCTTTTTTTTTTTTTTTTTAAAAAAGGTTGTTTATTAAAAACTCTAATGAGCACAATTCATGTATACTAACAATGAACATCTTACACAGAAGCTATGTTTAGGAAATTACTGAAAAAACCTACTGTATTAATATATATCATTTGACACACAAAACTACACACTGAAAATTAAGTATTTTTTGTCAGTTAAAGATCATTAAGGGTCTAATTTATAAAATGTTTTTCAAATTAACAACTACATATAAACCCAGGAGTGCATGGCTGGCTAAGATATCATGTGGACATAAAGTTCCACTTTTACAAAACAGAACATAAGAATTAATAGGCATACATTTCTTAGCGGCTCGAAAAATCTCTGCTGCTGCATCCAGACACTGCACTATGTGACAAATGTAGCAAATCAGGACCTGAGAAAATGATTAATGGTGAAGCAGACATAGCAAAGCCATGCAAACCCTTACAATCAAAGCCCGAGAAAGTCACCATCAGAGGGAAGCAGAAAATGTAAAGGTGTTCTTCTGCTTCTCCCTGCCTCTCGTGATATGAAAATCACAGCATCACAACTCAGTGTGTTTTCAGCATCAAAGAAGCTTTCCTGTAAGGCACAAATTCAGTCTGCTTCAGAGTGTCTTTCTATGACAAGTATTCCATGGGTATACTATGAGAAAGTTAATGTGACTGTGAGCACTGTTTCAGGGAGTTTGTTGATAGCATTTGGGAAACACTGTGCATATATGTGTGTGTACTTTTTTTTTTTGGATGTGATGTTTTTGCATATGTGAGTGCATGGTTTGAGGGATAGAGCTGTAATGAATAATTGATTAGTCATTCTCTTCTCTGTGCTTCAGATTTGCTCTCTAATTAAACCATTCAGGGACTGTGGACTCCCCATCACATCAGCAGATTGCTGCACTCTCCAGCCTTGCCAGTCTCTGATCCCAGGTGGAAAACCAGGAAACCTTTCCCCAACTGCACCATCCCATCCACCACATCACACGAACCAAAGAGAGAGCGAGACAAAGGTAGCAAGTGAGTGAGTAGACAGGATCAGCAAAGGATGAAGATGAAAGGAACAGCAAGAGAGCCAGATGGAAAAGACAACAGATAAAAGGACAACACATGATGGACATCATGGGTGCTTTTCATCTGGCTAATGTGTCTCCTCGCTTTCCTCACTCACGTCTTCTCTCTCTCTCCCACATCCTGGCTGGGAGGAGCTATGTGAAAAAGAGATGCAAGGACAGAGGAATTTAATTCATCATACCGGCTAACCTAGGCATTTTCTAAAAACCTGTCTGATCATCAGCCTGCTCAAGTTTGTTGCCCTGTTGGATTTATTTTGAGTGCTGCATTTGGAGATCTCAAAAATTACTTTGGTGAGCACAATGTTATCATTTCTAATAGAGCTATGAAAATCAAAATCAAAACCATAGCCCTGCCCAAAGCTTTAAACTCATCCATAATTGGGAATAAGGACAAAACTGCCTTCACCACTTATGCAAGTGTCCAACAGCAAGCCAGACAAACTGAGAGCAGAAGCTGTACTCAGTCCTCATCCCACTGGTCAGACAGAATGCTGTTCTCTGCCATGGCTCTCATGGGTCCCAACAGCCTGCTAGACTTTAGCCTCCTCCACTGATGGCCTAGTCATCTTCAGTAGATGTCAGCCTGCCTCCCTTAGGCCGGGGACACTCTGCCTGCGTGTGTCGCGGAACCTCTTGCTTTTCATTTCGGTGCCCATGTTAACAGGTTAGAGCAGCCACACAGCCTGCCGACAGAGGTGCATCTTCTAGAGATTCTAGAGTCTTGCCTATTTTTATTGTGTAGACGCGCATGGTTCTCAGCAAAAATAGACAGTGAAAATGAGCTGTTGATGGTCAATTTGTAATGCATGACATGTCCCAGATAAGTAACTTAATATTTGAGTGAAGAGGTAGCTGTTTTACTGTGTCTTATAGGCTTATATAGAGGCTACACATAGTTTTATTTCTGACTGTAGCCTACTTTGAGATACTTGTTTTTCTTTCGTCATGATTGACAGTGTCAAAAGGCCCAGTTGTCCCACCCCACCCCACACACACACCTGGAAACTTCACACTATCCCTTCAAATGTAAATGAATCTCCCCTTCCATGCCAAAGCAGTCACTCCACTAAATGTTGATAGAGGATCAAACAAAAATTATTTGTATGGTAGCTGTTATAACCATAGTTCAATGTCTTATTTTATGAATAAATGAGAAGTGTGAGATTACATTTATTTAAAGCCTTCAGAAGAAACAAATCAAGAAGAAGCTAGGCAACTTTCAAATTAAGTTGTAGTAATAACTAACTAATATTTACAACATCATGTTCATACTAAACCACTCTTGGTGACTTGACTTAAATCCGTACTCCTGTGATAGGCAATGAGCATTACACCATGCAGTCCTGATGGGACACTTGGCCCTCAGGGGAGTTAAAAAAAAGTGCTGAGCTTCTCCCACACATCATATGTATCTCTGCTTCCCCTGTTTCCACTCATGTTTTGAACTGATGGTAGTGCATCTCCTATTTCTTCAGCCACCTTTGGTTTTGAGATGGCTTTAGCAGGACGTTGTGCAGGATGCATGCTGCCATGACCACAGAGTCAACATTTTCTGGCTTCATGTTTATCCTAGTGAGGAGCACACTCCATCTTGGTGAGAGAATGCCAAAGGCACACAACCACCATCCTGGCCCAGGACAGTCGGTGCTTAAAAATCCTTCTCCATCTTGGAATATTGGTCCCAGGAAATGGCCTCATTAGGTAGGTCTTAAGGGGAAATGCAGCATCCCCCACCATGGTGTATGGCATGGGACCCTGTACACTCGACCTTCTGAGTGCAGAGCTTGAGTACACACCACCGTCGCTTGTCCTTCCAAAGTCTCCCACCTGGACAAATGTGAGGTACTAAGCATCAACCAGTACAAGAAGAACAATGAAGAGTGTCATCTTGTAGTTGAAGAACAGGCTTCCAGAATTCTTAAGTGCTGCTATGGTCACGTTTGCCATCAATGGCACATAGGCAGTTTGGGAAGTCCCAATTGGACCAGAATTTTGAAGCAATGGCTTTCCACATCTCTTCATTTGGCCTAGGGAACTGAGTTGCCATCATCTGCCTCTCGATTGCCCTGCAGGTCATGGGAACAGAATCAGCAACAGTGCTCTTCCCAAGCCGATATTGGAAGGCAAGGCTTGTGAAGCTTTCCCTTGTTCCTAGGAACCTGTGCAAGATAGACAAAAAAAAAAATCATTTTCATTGTTATAATACATTTAATTTTTTCCCCCCACAGTTGCTCCCGGATGCATTTGTCAAACACAAAAGACAAGTCTTTTCTGCTACCTCACGTGCAGCCCAGAAGATTAGTATGCTTTATTACTTCATTTATAAAAAAGGTAGACATAGTATACTTCTGCAACTAATAAGACTGTTGCATGTTAAAATGTGTGTGCTATCTATAGGGATTCATGTTTTTAATAGACTTGGTAACTGATTATTATACTGACATCTATTATTAATTATTGTAGCTCACACACTACAAAAACACACTACAGCCTCAGGAGGATTTAGAGAAGGGACAGTTGAGCACCATGGAAGAAGATGTGGAGGCAAGACCATCAGGACAGAGCTCAAGACCTGTAACTCCACTACCTTCTCTACAGAGGGATACTACCCTCACCCCGTCATTGACATCACAAAGGTCCACCCCGCCCCCCAAAGTTTAGTGCCCAGACTGAGCAGGCTGTCCCGTGGGGCCCAGGCCTAAATTCACATCTTGACATATCTGGAAGGGTTAGAAGGTCAAGACCAGGGACAGCTTTCCACACCAGCCCCATCAGTTGTCCCAACAGCCTACAGCAGCCACAGCATATAGCATTTCACACATACCACTCCACACCCTTCTACCAGCAAGGTCCTCAGCATCCAGCACCTCCCCCAAGAGCCAATCAACAACAGGGAGCCCAAAGACCCTTTTTGGAAGAGCTGGAAGACCCTTGATACCTATTAAAGGTGTCACAATTCTCCAAATCCATGATTTGATTTGACTTTCGATTTTAAGGTCACAATTTGATCTAATTTTATCAAGAGTTGAGGAGCAGGTGGACCCAAATGCAGAGACCAGCAGCCAGGCAGGATCAGGAGTAGAATATTTATTAAATGAAAACTGAGACACAGGAGGACTAGACATAACAGAACAAATGATGACAATGACTGAACTGAAAACTGAACTTAAATACAAACTGAACTAACCAGACAACAGGGAATAGGTGGCAACACACATTGGCAAGCTGGGAGTGATTGGCTGGGAAAGACACTGGGAGCAAGGCAGAGCTAACAAGGACAATGCAGGACAGGTGTGAAGGGAAAGTGTGGAGGGAACAGACACAGACTCAATAACCATAAACTGGAAATAAAGACACACAGAGAGAACACAGGAACCTAAAAGAACAAAAACACAATCCAAGAAAGTCTTTCAAAGCGAAATAACAAAAGAACTAGACCAAATGATTAGCCAACATAAGTGTAACACAGAAAACCCAAAGAACACAAAGAGTCTCAAAACCATGAGGTGATCAACAAAGGCAGGAAAACACAGGAAGGTAACAAAACACAAGGAGAAAACATTTCAAAATAAAACAGGAACTGAACTAAACTAAAATCCAAACACCAACAGAGTCTTGGCAGGATGTGACAGATTTTCGATTTAAACATTTTTTTTTTCAGCATTGACAGCTATGCCATTATCATTGGTTTTATGACCTGTCAATTGTTTACATTTTCACATTCTTCACACTATCAAGTGTGATATCACTGCCATATTTTTGGGGGGAATGTACCACACTAAGGCCATATGGTCAAATTTAAATTTATTGAAAATGTAATGACAATACAAAAAAACACTTATTTAAACCAGTCAGTTGGGAACAAACTGTTCACACAAAAACAAAAGGAACAGCCACTAGATGGCAGAAGGGTACTTTACAACAACAGTTTGAAACTAAGTTTGTGTGTTCCACTTTTTAGACAGTTGCACACTCGTCCCACAGCCGGCTGTCCATAGAGACCAATGTTATTAACCCTCAGAGGTGGTGAAAATTAGGTTGTAGCTCGTTGTCTACCTTACTACAGTAGGAAAGAGGTTTGTGTTTTAACAATATTTAGCTTATGAGTTTTTGATCCGGGAAGTTTGAATCTGTAAACATACTTCCAACTTTACCAAAGTGTGTAGCATAGCCTACAAACTGTAGTTTTTCTGTCAAGAAGTTTAACCCTTTGCCTCACTAGGGACCTAAAAGGGCCTTTAACGTTTTATTTTTTCAACCATTTTGGATATGATTATGCTGTAGCCATGATATTTGTCAAAGGTGTTTTTTATTGAATTTTGATAATTCAACCACAGATCCTATATTGTGTCTATAATACACTGTGTAGAAACAATACTACCTTTCAGCATGTTAGGGCCCTTTTAGATCCCATTGAAACCCATTTAAAACCACATTTTTTGATTCCATGGTTCCTACTAAATAAATTCATGCATTCTGTTTTATAAAGACTTTCAAACTGAAGCCCTGGCTTCAAAATTGTAGTTTTTACTATTTCCAGCTGATTGAGCCATTTTTTCCTGTTTCCCCTATAGAACAAATATGTACCATTAGAATTGCTCTCCACTAGGAGCTATGCCAGGAGCATTTCCTGTTTTATGGAGTTTTTCAGGACATTGTAGCAAATTTATTCATCTGCAAATGATGTGTTTGTATTGATATGGATGTCCAAGGTTGGTGTGTGTGTGCGCAGCTAAAAAGATGTAATTTTTATGGGCTGCAGGTCACATTACTCACACTGTAGGCCACATAACAAAGGTCTCCCTCGCTCTCTAGCAGACACACACATACACACACCTTAACCCACCCCCCACACTCATCCCACACTCATACACACATGCACGCGCATGCATTTGCATGCACGCGCAGGCCTTTTATACTTGCCTACATGAGTTACAGCACCTATATGTCAGCCTATATGCTTTTGAGCTTTGAAGGTGTGTGTGTGTGTGCTTGGAGGGACAGAGCAGGTGTGTATCTGTCACTGTGTGCATGTGTGTCAAACAAGAGGGCAAGTGATTGGCATATTTAATCATTTTCAGCATAGTGGGGACCTTTTAGTTCCCTAATATGGGTTTTTAATGTTGTTGTTGGTTTTTTTTTTTAAATCTGACATTGCACAAAAAATAATAATGCATAAATATCAATGTTGCTGCTAATCATTGACATATCCAACATTTTTGATAATCCAAAAAAAAAGTGGAAAAAATATTAATATATAATATTTTTATGGCTGTTTTTTGATGGGGACCTTTTAGGTCCCCAATATGCTCTATTGATAGTATTTTAAGGCGAGGCACAAGGGTTAAACAACTCAAGGGGAAGGCAAAATGTTGCCATACCTGTGAATTCAGGGAAGTAGGAGGATTTTCCAGTTCTGTCCATCATCTCCGACTCCGGCACTGGCCATTGTATCACAAAAAGTAATGCAGCTGCAGGTTACTGGTAAGTAACGCTGTGTTGTCATTGCCTACTTGTGTGTGTCCGAAGGGGAAAAAAAAAAAAATTCAGAGGGTGGAGTGAAAAAAAAATACAGGGAGAATAGCCAATCCTACTTTTGATTTCCATAGTCAAAATGGAACACTCATTTCAATCAATTTTTGATTTAGGATCAAAATTGTGGCACCCCTAATACCTATGTATCATGAGTTTGAATAAACTTATTGTTGGGTCTCTTTTATAATCCCATCCAATCCCACCCCCTCAATTTCTATTTTTGTTTCCATTAAGTTGTAAATAGTTATTTTTATTTTCACAGTTTATTTATAAGGTATATTTAGTTTTAGTAATTCATGTTTGTGTGTTTGTTTTCTAGTAATGTGTATTAAAAGACATTACTTTAACTTTGTTAGAAGTTTTAAGAATTATATAGCCTATGTTATTTAAGTGAATTTTTCTTGTTTTCATTTTTGAAATTCTATATCTATCAATTCTATTATTGATGGTCATTATAAAAGGCAAACTCAATTTAGAAAGATAGGGCTGGCACAGCAGCAGTGCTGCAGCAGAAACGTTATCTGTGTGGATACCATGAGTGGCTCAGGTAGAGGTAGGCAGTGTGCCGAGGTGTTAGACTGGATTGCAGACTGGTAGCCTGGAATATGCCAGTTCTTACAAAGCTGTCTAAAATCGAAGGCTCCATGAACAGCCACAACCCTGGGTTTTCAATTGCATAGCCTTAAAGACCTTCCATGCACGCAGGGCTGAGCCATATGAGGGTGACAGTCTGGGAACCTGCTCAGTCTTATATCCCAGCTGCCCAGCTCTCCTCAGCAGTATTCTAACCAGCAGCAGCCTATAGGCAGATTGTAGCTGTAAAGCCAAAATTTTGGTCTCTTCCCACCTTCAGACAAAGGTAGGTAAAGTAAAGGCTGTATAGTGTTCTGACCAAGAGAGGTCCGCATAGGCCTCAGAAAGTGACTCAAAGATGGCCTCTTGGCATAATCAGTCCGTGTCTAAAAGTCAGGGCAACAAAGTCACTTTCAATAAGAACTCTATCTCATCTATACAATTGTTGGGGTAGCAACCATTTCCAAAACTACCTAACACACAAAACATCCTGTCACTGCTTGCAGACATTTGTGTCATCTGGGATCCAGCCAACCATTTTCTAAACCTCTTATGCTGTTCAGGGGCTGGAGTCTATCCCAGACATTGGGTGAGAAGTACCCAGTCAGAGGGTGCAAACACTTGCTACAATTTTCTGCAGTTTAAATAAAAATGTCCAATTTACTGCTACAAATCCAACTCATTACCCAATCAGTGGATCGGATAGCTCACTAATCACAGTTTGTGATTAGTGGGCTGCTCAGAGGTAGAATTGTCTGAAATTGAGCCTGAAGACAGAAAATGAGAGGCCAAATTCAACAAGGCTGAAACAGACACTCTAATCAATGAGGTAATGACACACAAAAAATACTCTACAAGACCATAATGCAACTTCAAATGAAACAAAAACCTGGACCTCTATTATTAATGGAATGAAAGTTACAAAACAGATGCCAGGAGAGGTCGAAAAAGAGCTGACACGACAATAAAGCCCAGGCCTACACCTGGTGGAAGACCATCACAGGAGGAGAACTTGACAGTAGACTTGTTGAGCAGACACTGGAATTAGAGTAGGTGGTAGGTGTATGGAGGTCTTGTTACCCCAAGGTAACAAGACCTTGTGAAGAAAACTGGATGATCTTTCCCACGTGTATTAAAATAAGATAGCACACACCTTAAAGGGAAATTTCACCGCTGTAAATATGATTTTCTTAAAACTAGGTCACCTATGTAGTACAAATGTGCAATTATTTTTTGAAATTGCTGCCCTATAACTAGAGAAAACTGAGAAAAAGACTAAATTCTCCTTTCACTCTCAAAGGGGGAATCCTACAACAACCTGAAGCCATTGCACATGGTCCCATCTTCCCCGTCTGCTACTGATGGTGTGTTTATGGAAGGCAGCAGAGTAGCCGGTTAGCAGAGACAAAGCTAGTGAGCATCATTATGTCTCTTTACTGAGGCTTATTTTCATTTAAAAAACGTTTTTCCTCATTAGTCTGGATATATTGTACCGGTGTGCAAGGATCAAAAAACAAACTGGAAGTAGTCATGTGGATCAATGCAAACTTACTGAGAGTTGCACACTAGCCAGAATGCTGCCAGAGCACATCGGTGGATAGTCAAACACCTCTGAGTATGCCGTCTCCATTTCAGCTTGGTTTGGGAAACAATCGTGGATGAAGGGGTGAAAAACTGCAACCAAACGCTGTTTCTTTTATCGTTTTGGCCCAAGAGGAGTCAGACCAGATTGTGCTCAATTTGGATGCAGCCGCAAAAATTACAGGTAACACAGTCTGATATAATATTATGTCAGAAAACAGGTTTCGGTGAACAAAGTCAGGTTTACCAAAGCACTGCAAAGTTTGTTAGAGTGTGGAGTTTTCAGTCTGTCTCCATTCCTTCTGACCATCCTCACTGTGCAGCGGTCGATGCTGCAAAGCCACTCCAGCTGCGGTGCCGCTGTAATGTAACTCCATTGGTCGCTTCTTCCTCCACACTATTTTGCCTTAATCCTCAGTGTGATATTCGGCCTCATAAGCTGTAATAGTAGCACTACATCTCTGCTCCGACATTATATTGTAAAGCTAGTTGTTTTTTTGTGTTAGATTCAGCTTTTCTGTCCACCTGAGGCTTAAAATTCTCTGGATCTTCGTTGGCGGAATCTTGGAGAAACTCAGCAATGTTTGTGTGTCAGGCTGCAGCTGTAGTGTAGCTCCGGTGGTTGCTTTCTCCTCCACACTCTGTATGTGATTCCACAGTGTGATATTCGGTCATGTATCATGAAACTAGTTTTCTTCCAAATATACTGACAGAGTGTTTTGGGAGACCCACCTTTGACTGTCCTTGAAGGCACCACTACAGAAAATGAGGAAATGTAGTTTGTAGTCTAACCTTTAGTCTAATCCAAAGTCCGCCAGGTAACACAAAATGTGTCATCTGGCGGACTTTTGCAGCTGGATGAAGAGGGATATTTTATTACAGGGAAAACAGAAGAAAGTTTAATGTCATTCATATATATTTCCTACTCACATTACAACCATAGGAATCAACTTGAAAATTGGTGAAGCTGTCCTTTAAGTCTCTGCATAGTCTTTAATTACATGAAAGTATTTTCACATTCAATTATTTTAACATCTGACCGGTTGTAAACAAAACTCCACGCTAGCCAAACTTATCCTATTCCTTTATTAGAGATTTGATGTTAGAGAAATGAGAGAAATGGCAACAAAGGTCGCCCTGCCGGACTATAACCAGGGACATTGCAGTTCATGGTCAGCCCCTTAAACCCCTAGCCCACCAGATGTCCTGGTGCATACACTCTAAGTTTTACTTCCAAATAAAGTGGTTTACACAAGCTGTTACTTTGTTTACAATCTGTCTTGATCGTCTGACTGTTTGTGTTTCTTGACCTGTCGGACATTAATGTAGCAATGTCTCTTTGTTCTCAGATCTCGGCAATTATTTTTCTCAGTAATGTTATCTAAAACTATGAACTATTAAAACAGCAAAGAACGAAAACACTCTTTTGTTCTTGACACATTGTTGCAGGAAGCTTGACTATTACCGAGATGGAACAGGAGTGTTGTGTAGGTAATCTTCCAATTCATCCAGGAGAGTAATTTTTCAATCTGTATAGTTTGACAGTTTCTTGTTCAGGGAGTTGGAATGATTCCATCATTATTCACTGCTGCTATTTTTTAAGAAAGTCAACTTGGTTGATTTGGTTTTGTTGCAGTTGGTTGGATGTCCCTGTACAGACAGAACTTTGAGCAAATTGGGAATTTGAAGTTACTCAAAGGACTATGCAAAAACATCTGGAAATAATAAGTCTAGTCATGACTTTTTAACAATCAAGATGCTTAATTTATTTCTTTTTTGAACAAGTGATGATCCTTGGCATTCCCTGTCAGGTTGTCACAGTGAGAAAGTCTATATTTGGATTGTCTAGTGTGCAGTTTTCTTAAAAAAACATCTGTAATGAACATCCTCTGGGGCTGCTCCCAGGCCTTTTACCTTTTAAGATTAACGACATGTCTTTAGAGAGCTAACACCTTGTGAAAGAAAAATAAAATATTAAACACAAAAAAATAAAAAGGCATTTCTTTTTATGAAAAAAGGCAACACATTAAATGACAGATTCAATGGATAAACAAAGAATAATTAAGTCAGCTTTGAACTGTTAGTGTATGTCAGAGCCTTAGTGGGATATATACTTAGCCTGTTGCAAATTACTGTCAGTGGCGCAAACTTTTGTGTCACTGCAATCTTGCGGGTATTTACTAACAATACAAATGTAAATGAGCCTGGCCGCAGTTCATCTGATTTGCATAAAGTAGGAGCTAAGTAAGAGCTGATACAGGATTGTTTTGATGTGTGTTGTGCATGTCATACTTTTGGATCTATAAGCTTGTACTCATCATGCATGAGGAACACTATATGTGAGTAAATATTAGTTAGGCAGCTCCACTGTCAGGATAGGAAATGCCACCAAAAAACAAACAAACAAAAAAAAAAAACAAGATGATAAACTCTGCTGTCAGGGAAAAAGACCACAGAACTATCTGCTGTCAAGACATACATGTTGCTGTTTTACGTAGTTTTGCCAATGATATAATAATTTTGTCAACATCATGACATTGTATTGTATTGTGATGTCATATATAATAACATATCAGTCAGAGGGAGCAAACCACTACTTTTAGTTCCATACTTCCATACTTCTCTCTCAGGACTGGTTCTTACGACGTGCTGTCTGACCACATCAGAAATCAAATATTTTTATCATTGTTCTGAACCGCTTCACTCAAAGGCAGAGTGAAACCGACCGTCACAGAGAGGGGAGGTGGACAGGGACACGCAGTATTGTTTCAGAGATAACAGAGTATATTTTACTAATAGTGTTCCACTCAGTCACTGTTATGGGTCTCTTGTTAGTCATTCTGATGGTAGCGACACTACAGGGTAACCTGGCTAAACTGGCTAAAGCCATGCTAGAGCTAAGTGGTACACTGCCAAAATGTTCTGGGTGGAACTCGTGCTCTAGGTTATTGTTCCGTATGTTGGACTAAGTGGATTATTAAACTATTTTGACAGTAACTGTTGGGGTCACAGAGCGTATTCTTCATACGACTGCATGCACTGAACCGTAACGCCTGGCCAACACTGGTTGTGTGAGCAGCGCGTGTGCAACGCGGAACCTCTTGGTTTTCATTTTGGTGCTCATGTTAACAGGTTAGAGCAGCCACACAGCTCGCGTGTGACGTGTGTCTCATGCGCCGCAGCAGCCACGCTTCATCTAGAGATTCGAGGTCTTGCCTATTTTTTCCGCGTGCGGTTCTCAGCAAAAGGGAAAATGATCTGTTGACAGTCATATTGACATCATACCAGCAACAATAACACCTTTCACTATGGTTTCAATGTCTATATGTGTAGAATATGTCACAGACATGAAGTGTCACCATTGCAGGTCAGCTTGCGCGCTGCGCGCTGCACGCCGGGTCAGGGAGCCTCTCTGGCGGGGAACTCCAGCACGGAGAGTCGGTGACACACGAGACGTGCGGGCTGTGTGGCTGCTCGAACCTGTTAACACGGGCGTGGGAAAGGAAAAGCAAGAGGTTCTACGACGCACACATGCGGCTCATGCAGGATGTGTGGCCCAGGCGTAACATCCGTACTAGATGAATACATGTACTGTTACACCCCTACATTATAGCGATACATATTGATTTAATAATGTTATTAATGTAGCAGTATCTTATTATTTAAATGGAGCATTATTGATTAACTCTGTCAATATAACAGTATTTTTTGATTCATTCAAAAACAAATATATTGCTCATTAACAAAACAAACCCTGCTCATTGCTTGAAGCCTCTTTCCCTCTCACACACATGAACTCACACACTGTTTTCCTTCTATTCGTAATGTCCAGGTCACAGTTTCCTTAGTCTCTGTGTATAGGCTACTTAGGAAGTAATGTGCTCCCATTGATGAATTTTTTTTTTTTAGTTAACAACTGTACAACTGAGTTCTGAATGTGCTCCATATACAAAGAATATAAATAAAGAAATATTAAAGTAACATTACATTACAGTGAGATGTGTATGAATGTATTCATCCCATGATGATAACCTCTTCTTCCTCCTCTCCCCTGCCCTGATGGAATACAGACCAGTTAGTGGCAGGGGAGGCTGCACCCCCTGCTGCAGGTGACACAGCTCCTCTGCAGCATCTGCCAGCCTCCTGAGGCTGCTGCTAACTGAGAGCAGCAGGAGGTGCACCCAAAATAAGGTGTTGGGGTAAGATTAGACAAATTCTCTGAGGAAAAAACAGGGTAGACATATTTAATAAATACCTTATGCTTACTTCTAACGTATTTAAACAGGAAGTCAGTTATTTTTGATTTGGGTGAACAGCTGAGCCTCATCGATTCTGACCAGCAATGGCAAAATGAATGGCGCATATATAAAAAAAAGAAATGACACCACCAGTAGCGTGTTTACAGCATTTCACTCCGCTGGGAGCAATGAGGAAAGTGATGAGGCAGACACATTAAACACATTAAACCGCTTTCATATGACAGTAATCTGAGTCCTGATTTACACTGAATTATGCATGCTCTTCCAGTTATTACCTTAGAGGAGGGAGGAGATAAATAATATAACACTCTGGAAATAAGTCATCTGTTTGCAGCCAGAATTATCAGACCCTGTGCTGGATCATTGCCACTGTTCTTACCTATCCCTAGAGCAGAAACTAGATGATGGAGAAGGAAGAAAGATTTGTACTCTGTACCTGGAAAGAGGGCTTTATGTTTTTGGAAGATCACGACTTTAGAATATATATATATATATATAAAATATACACACACACACTAAAGTTGTGATCCACACATAAGGGCCCCAGCCGGCTGGTGGGTTCGAACCCAGAACTCTTGCTCTGAGGCGACAACATCAGCGTTTGAATTTAAATTTAAGAAAGTGAAAAGTATCACCAAAGTTATTAGGAGTGATCCTGAGGGGAACAGGAATGTTGTATGAAATTTCATTATCCAAATCTATGCTACTCCATCTTGTAGATGTTGAGATATTTTACTGGATGTGTGAAGGGAAAACTGCATTGTCATCCATCACAAAGGCAATGTTTTACTCTCTACCACAGTGGTGGACCAACAGTCTGACACAGCCACCCCTAGTGCTGACTACTACATCTGAGTAGTCAGCACTCGGATGTTAGCTTGCCTTAGTTCTCAGTCATTTTGAAGGCATCTTCTGGTGTCCTACACAATTAAAATCTCAAGTTCATAATTTGAGTTTCCAAGAGCTCAAGGAAAGCTCCTGAAAGAGTTACTGTAATCTGCACAGAATCACATTTGGCATGCCTACAAGTTGAAAGTTGCTCTTCTTTCTCTCAAAGGCATGTGACATAATTGGGTGTTATCAGAAGTGCAGCACGCATTAAAGTCTGAACATTCAGTGTTGATTTTCCCTCTAAGAAATATTTGAGCAATATTTGTAAAGACATTAACTCTGTTTATTTCCTGTTTGATCTTGCTCTTGATCAAGATTCAATTTGCTCCACTCTCATCTTGACCCCCTTTGGACCTGGTCTTGTCTCAAGCTTGACAGGACCTGACAGTTTGGATTCACCTCAGGCTGATCTTGATTGCACTGTCTTCTACACTGGGATCCTGTATTGTAACAGTGGCAGGGCCTCTCTTCATCCTGAATAACAGCACTGCTGCTGATGGAATGTGTTGTAAACAAGTGAACTTAATGAAATCTCTTATCAGTGGAGCTCACTCGCCATTGGGGACACCCAGCGTCTAATGCAGCAATTAATTTTGCAAATGAGTTATGAGTGAGTTATGCAAGGCAATATTGCCCATTACAGCTGGGCTGATTGCATTATGGCTGGGATATAATTAAGATGCCAGACCCACAGAGGAGAGGCTGCTGAGGGGGAAACCCAGAGACCAAGGCTGTACTCACAATGCAGCAGCTTTAAGATCACTTTTGACATCAGCTGAAGGATGTAACCCATACACAACAGAACAGACTGACATCAATACTAAAAATTTACAATAACAAAAATGTCACATCCATCTTTGAATGGTGACAGTAGAATCCTAGGTTTGAAGGCTCATGTCATACATTTGTCTGTAGTGTCTTTTTGTCCTCCATGTTAAAGCTGGCTCAGCTAAGCAGACAAAATGAAATTTATTCCAGGTTAATGGCATAAGATTTACTCACTGTCATAGCAACACTTAAATTCTAATTCAAGCATTCAAATACAACTTGCATGTATATTGCACAGTTAAAGATAAGATTGTATATCGCATATCCATGTTTTTGAAAGTTCAGTTTTGAGAGTCCAGTCGGGCTTCTTCTTCATGTGACAGTGAGAGTTGATTGTTAAATTACTCAGTACAGCTTATTTGATTCAGAAAACTGAAATGTGGGGCGGTGGTGGCCTAAAGGTTACAAAAGCAGGCTTGTGACTGGAAGGTGCAGGGGTAAGTAAAAGAGTGGAAGTGTTTGCCCCTCCCTCATTATCACTGCTGAAGTTCCCTTGAGCATGGCAAGGTGTAGCTGTGATCTGACTGGATGTGTGATTGTGTGAAACTGTGAGTGTGATCAGGATGCTTCTGAAAATCAGAGACTGACTTTCAGTCAAACCTCCCTGAATAAATCAAGATTGTTAAAAAATGTGATAGGAACAGGGAACAACAGAAATGTACCTAAATGTTGCATTATTTGCTAAAAATGGTGATTACAACAACTGTGATTAATTATATTATATATGTATGTGTGTGTAATTACATTAGAAACAAAATGTTCTTGCACAATGTTACAAACTACAAAATGAATTTTAATTTTACTTGATTTTTATTATTGGTGTCTTTATTATTAACTTTAATTTTTATTGTGTTTCATTCTTTTCTAATTAAATTTATTATTTTTTTTACTGTTGTTTCTTTATTTTCAAAATTTTACTTATTCATTACACTATTTTTTTCCTTATTCTTTGTCTTCTAATTTTCTTCTAATTAATACATTAACATGTGGATTCAAATTGGCTCTAAAGCAGGTTCCAGCACCCCACTGCCAGCCCAAAGCTGATGTGAATGGCCAGAAAACTAGAGTAATGATTTATTAGGGGTTAGGCACTGATCAACACAAATTGCTGCCTAATGACACATACTCTGTTAGTTGATCATTACTACTGTTAATGCTTAATATATCACAAATTAATCCACCATTACATCATAGGTTAAAGAGGTACTGCACACTGTTCGTTATTTATCAGAGGGAGGGGGATGGCTGGGGTGTGACTTCTTTTGTTACAAATATTTTTCCTTGAGCCTCCCTGAGTGACTAAGGGGAAAATGCATGCACCCTCCATCCACCATAAATAACTATTTTATTATATTCACACCAAAGGTAGGTAGTATTGGAGAAAATAAAAAGCAAAGGCTGACCTTTTCCAACCATTACGTTTAATAGCAAACTGTGACTCTTAAACCTCCTAAGCCCTCTGACTCCCCTTCCCTCGTCAGGAAAAATAACAAAACTACCAGCCCAACTTACTGTGTCCTCTACTAAAAGTTACCTATGACAGTTCCAGCTCTAAAACAAAAATAAGATGCTAATTTAGTCCAGCCAATGTAACGATCAAACAGCACAGAGGGAGTGAGAGTTATCAGCAAAACAATCAGCTAATTTCTTAAGCAAAATGCAAATCCTCCAAATAATCACATCATCACACAAGCTGTGTGCACTTCAGCAGAGTAAAGGTGATGACAGCACTCCTCCTACCACACAAAACCAACATTTAATAAGTCTACACATCACACACACACACACATTACAGCATGCACACAGTCAACATTAGCAACATGTACATATTAATGAGCGTTTTCCCAAATTAACCGTAACATACACAACAGTGGAAGCAGTGGCCAAAATATCAGTTGGCACGGCAGCCGTTATTAGATTTTTAAAACTTACCCTTTGATGATAACACTAACAAAAGTTACTTGAAAACTAAATCCTGGAGTTGAAAAAAGCCTTTTGGTTTTCTGCACCAGATTAGCTCTGCTGTAGGTCTTCCTTTGCTGATTAACTCCAAATTTTCATTAAAAGTTCATCTTGAAAATGTCATGGATAATCCTCACTAGCCATGGTTACTTCCGGCTTGTCTGTTTTTTCACGCTAGCTTGTGATTGTGTCCGCTCCATTTCAATGCACTGCTGCACCGCTTAACACGTAATGGTGAAGGCCGGGAAAACTGTTTAAACTATGTGTTTAAATGGAGTGTAATCGGTCAGCCAGCAGCAGTAACCACGTAACTGTCAGCTGACAATACAAACAATGTCGGCCTGTAGGGCAAAAACCATGGTAGCTTTCCTAGCTGACAAATAATCCCAGCATGGACAGTAATGTTCACAATATGATTTTTGTAAGCCTGAATGACATTCATCAGTTCTCAGTTTTAACAATCTTCCTTAACTTGTTTGTGTGTGTATGGTCCATGTAGTTGTGGTGACATAGATGCAGATCTGACGTAATCTGCTGGCTACGATAACTGTCAGATGGTGTGCAGACCTACTCGGCGCAGCACAGGTGTACCAGTGTGGTAATGGTGGTAATTATGCAGACTCATTCACAGCACACAGTGGGCTGAACTTGTCATAAAGTAGCAACAACAAAGCCCGCCCATTTAGAGTGAAGATATGGTTGTGATTGATCAGTTTTACTGTCATTTGAATTACTCGGCCCTCTGTAAAATTAAAGTTGGACCACCAATCACAGAGCTGAAAGCAACATTTTTCTCCCAGCAACTGTGGGGGCGTGAAATTCTGACAAAAGGAGCTTCTTTCATTTAACCCTTCACATTCCAACACAAACTGAATAGGCAGGTTTGAATGGTCCTCAGAAACATTTTGTGAGTCCAGTCACCATACAGCAGTAACACACGCAGTATTTTGAAAAGAAAAAACATATTTAAAATAAATACAAAATGCAACCCTTTAAAGTGGTATGTCCCTCCCCAGCACTTAAAAAAATGTTTTTCTTATTGAATTCCAATCCCATGAAAAAAACAAAACCAACAATGCATTAGTCTGTCTCTCAATACTTTCTATCTGCAGCCCATTGATTCCTACTGTAGATGTAAAGCTATAAAGGACCAGTTCGACATGACAGGGGGTAGGCAGGGGGAAACAGCTACCCTGGCTCAAAAACATGCCAATGAACACCTCTGAAGCTCACTAATAAACACGTATCTCATTTGGTTAATCTGTATACAAACAGAAAAATAAAAACAGCAATTTGTGGTTTTAGTGGGTTTTTGCTTTACTGTAAGTACAGTTAGTCACATTTTTTTGCATAGTGACTTCCTTTGGAAGCCAAAAAGTTTCAAGCACTTTCTTAAAACACTATTTGAAATGATATTGGCATGTTTGATCTGTGAGCACCACCTGTTTTTATTTACATGTAATTTACATGATTTGCTTTCTGAATAAACTCTAATATTACCTGAACCATGATATCTTTGCATCATCAGAGCACTCTTGTTTCATTATTGTTCCCAAATGAATCAGACTTGTGACCTTTTTCACAGCAGACATTTGGACTTGTCAAAGCAGGAAAATCACAGGTGGAACTGATAACATTAACGATGCTCCTGTGTAGCAGTTATTGTAATACAGCAATTAGTGATGCTATCAGTCACACCTGTGTTTGACAGGTCAAAATATCTGTTGTAACTAAAAGGCCTTTCTCAACACCAAGTTCGGACTTGCGTACTTGCTAGTTCGGACTTGGCAAGTTCGTCTCGGGAGTACAAATGTCTGAGGACAGGAGGACTCAGTACAGTCATTCTGCAAGTAGAACAGCAGCGTACTTGCTGACAGCAGCAGCTCTGCTTTAACACAACTACCTGACAGTACTGTGACAAAATAATCTCAACTCAAAGCTCCACTAACACTTTTTTTCTCACAAAAACCCCTCATTGACAGAGAGATGCAGTAAATTATGTTATGCAGTCTGTAATGTAGCTATAATAAAAATCCAAACTGTTATGTAGCTTAATAAAATAACATTTAATATAGACGTATCTGTTCATTTTAATACATTTATATTTATGTAAATGTGGTGATATCTGTACATATAGAGCCCCAAAGGCAATGATGTTGTTCTGTCCAGTAAAAACATGAAGCTTCACTTCATTCAGACAAACTAATGTGGCAGCTACAATTGTGAGATTTCATCTGAGACCAACATTTATCTTCCAAAAGGAATTACATCATATATCAAAATGCTACAGAGATATTAGAGCCAGTGGTAAATCACCAAAGAGCTACACAGATTAGTTCATCAGATCATGGTCTCCCTGGGATGACGACGGACGTCAGGGCTGCTAGCAGCTGAGATGACTGGCTGTTCTCACGCAGCCAGCGGCTACCCACATCTCCGAAAACCTTTATACCTACAGTATATGTACTGTGGAACACTTACTTTTGTTTCATGTCTGTTTTCAGTCCCACCTCCCAACTGGAATTGAATCTGCTAATCAACTTGCTTGACGTGCAGGTCGATGCCTTGTTGAGATTTGGAAGGCGTGCACTTTGGCTCCTCTGTGACATTTGAGCCTAAGTGGTTTGGCTCCTCTGTGACCTACGGTTACTCAATACTTTTCTCTGTTTGCAGAGATGTCTAGGTGTATCTTCAGAGAAGCATACGTCCTGGTTAAATTGTCTCCTCTTTCCTTCACTTGCCTCTTTTCCTCACATCTCAATCCTTCCCACTGAAGACGTAAGACAAGAGGAATCAAGGAAACAGTTTTTTAGAGCATTTTTCTAGACAAATGAGATATCCTTTCCTCTCAAGCATCATTTTAAGTTTATTTAAGTGGACTTCACTGCACAGACACTGCATGCACATGTACCATTTCATATTCTGTTTTCAAATTCATTATTTAACAATCCAGGTAGTTTTGACCTGACGCACATAGATTTTCAGCATCCCGTGTCTGAATGAAAAAATGACACTGATAATTAAAATCTCTATTGTTGAAAGACCACTGACTTTCTTTCTCCCCCTAACTATAATATTATGATCCATGATACAAGCAAAAGGGGTAAATGACAACTTGAAAAGTCTTTCTGATGAGTGATAAAAGTTGTTTATGGTTCCTTTGTTAACCAGTATTTTTAACTAGATGGTGGATCAGAAATGTGGGAGTGATATTACACCTGAGTTGGTTCTGTTATTTGTCCCGGCATACAACTACGGTGTTAGTGACACAGTATCCCTTTCCAATAAAAAGACTGATAAAACACTATCACTCCTCACTTCTTAGAGCAGAAATAAGAGCATCAAAAGCAGCACGAAAAAGCCAAGAGAAGTCAGATGATCTAATCTACAGTGTGTCGTCTATTTTTATTGTTCTTTTACAGATGCTTGTAAAATACATTTTCCAATTCATATATCCTATATGAATATAAAATATTCCCCCTGTGATCAGCTCCAACCACTTAGGCTCAAATGTAATAACAGGAAATCTAATTTGTCACTGATGGGTAATCTTCCTCTTGTTCAGCTCAAACATACAGTTTGCATCCTTCATGCAGTCCAATGATAAATTAAAGGACAGGTTCACAATTTTTTAAGTCCGTCTTAAAACAACAGTCAGGTGTCCTTATGACGAGTGAAAGAGGTTTTCCTCGCTGTAATCATTCCTCCTGTTCATACTGTTGTTGCTGTATTAAGAAAATCCTCTTCAAATGTGCTTTCAATGTAAGTGATGGGGTCAAAATCCACAGTGTGTCACACAGTCATTTAGTGCAGAAAATGCATTTAAAAGTTGATGTGAAGCTTATATGAGGCTTCAGCAGTCTGAGTTAGTCATATCAAGTGGATATCTGCCACATTTACAGTCTTTTTAGCATCAAATTCCCTCTTTGTGTTTCCTCAGACAGTTTCCTGTTGAGCTGTGGTGGAAGTATAGTAACAGAAAGAGGGACTTTGGCACTAAAAAGACTGTAACGTTGAAAGATATCTACTTGATTTGATTCATTTGGACGCTGAAACTTCATATTAGCTTCAGATAAACTTTTAAATACATTTTTGCACAGAAGGAGGACTGTGGATTTTGTCTCCCATCACTTACATTGTAAGTGCATTATGAAGGGATCTTCTAATGGTCAGTATGAACAGGAGGAATAGAAAGAAGAAGAAAGAAGATAAGAAAAACCTATTTCAATGTTAATTTGGACACCTGACTGTTGTTTTAAGACAGACTAGAAAAATTGTGAACCCGTCCTTTAAGTTAAAAAGTCATATTTTCCTCATTAGAATCTTAGAACTTAGATCTTCAGGAGTGAAATCCACGTGTCACCTCAACTGCAGCTGCCTAAAGCTGTTACACAGTGAAACCACAGTATACACACAGGATGTGTTGGTTCAAATTCAGTTGAATTTGACAAAATAACTTCAAAAAGTGTCATTTGTCATATCATCCTTATTTTTTATTTATTATTTAAAAAAACTGCTGGAGAGAAAATGATTTTTTCCAGAAATGGCTTCATTGAGCCTTTTTCACAGTAGATATTTTAACATGTTACAATAAGTAAGGCTACATTCCATTTATTTGTCAGAGTTCCACAGACCTGCTCTTACTGGCTCACTGACAGGGCTCACTGCAATACTTCCGAGGAACAAAGCTATCAGTATAGTTCTCATTTACACTGCAGGTTTTCCTGCTATGACAAGTCAAAACATCTCCTGTGAGCAACAAGAGATTCCTCACATCACCTTGCAGAATCTCTGGGTAATGAAGTTCAAACAGTTATTTATTTGGAGCTGCCACAGGATGTTTATTTGTCTTTATTTTAAACTTGCTGGAGAGATTCTACAGCAGACTATACAGTATCTGCAGTGCAATACAAAATAGTATCATCACTGTGAAGATGAATATTACATCCAGTTACAGCAGAAACAATATAATTTATATAAAGAGTAAACAGAACAGGACCAAGGACTGAGCCTTGTGGGACACCTTTTGCAATTTGAACAAATTCCGATTTTACAGTCCTCTGCGACCAATTATACGCAACTTCATCAAAACCAATATTATGAAGTTTTTTTTAACAGCAAAGCATGATCAACTGTATCAAATGCTTTTGAAAGGTCAATAAAAAGAGCTGTGCAATGTTTCTTATTATCCAAAATTGAAATAATGTCTTTTAAAACAAGAGTGGCCACAGTAACAGTGCAGTGCTTTTCTCTGAAACCAGATTGGTGTGTACTTAAAATAGAATATGCTGAAAGGAATGATTTAAGAGATTCTAGTATTTTTGCAAAGTATGGCAATTTAGAGATTGAGGCCTGTAATTGTTAAGCATAGCTGTTTCACCATCTTTATGTAAAGGAGTCACATAAGCAGCCTTCCAATCTGTGGGAACTGTACCAGATAAGACAGAAAGGTTAAAAATATATACTACAATTGGGATGACAAGCTTTAAGAAGTAAGGATCAAGTTTATCCCCGCCAACTGAATATTTCTAATCTAATGCTAGTAATGCATTGGCCATGTCACCGGAAGAGAAGAGCTGTAGCATAAAACAAGGCCTTGGCACCGACTGAGAGTCAGGATAAGTAGTGGGCAGAGTGGGTCCTGTATAAATTTCTCCAAAGAGATTGCCAGCAACTAGAAAATGTTTCTTAAAAGCAACACAAATCTCTTTATGATCTCATATTGAGGATCCATCAGCTGAAGTGAGAGGATTAAAATAGAGTGAAGACGGTTAAGAGAATTCACTGCCTTCCAAAATTTTGATGGATTTGAATATGACTTTGGAATTAAAAGCAAATAATAATTTGCTTTAGCCTTCCTTATTGCAGCTGTACATTTATTCCTAAGATGCCTGAAAGTTAGCCAGTGACCAGGCTCGCCATACACCTGGTAAGAGCCCAGCCTCTATTTCTCTATTTCAGCAAGGATGAGATTTCAGCTGATAACCAGGGACTTGACCTATTCTGCACCCTATGTTTTTTAAAGGGTGATACTTATTGACTACAGATTTACAAAAGTGGTTAAGAGCTAAGTCAACATCAGGGATTTTAACAGTATCATGAATGACACTTTTATAAAGATCAGACAAGAAGGCTTGCTCAACAATATATTTAAAATTCCTAATAATCACCATGCGAAGGCAATGTTTTTTTTTTTAATCTTTGTATTTCTAATACAAGCTATTGGACAATTGTTTACTAAAATCAAGGTCAAATACTCCCGATTGAGTAATTTTGTCATTTCTATTTGTTAAAATTAAGTCAATTAAAGGATCAATAATTAGCTGTGAGAAATTCAAGTTTTCACAGACTTCTTTTAGATAATCAGAGGCAGAGCTCAGCCAGTTTAAATTAAAATCACCTAAAATGATCAACTCTGAATTTATATATGGAGCTAAAAGACCAGCTAGCTCATCAATAGCTGAGGAGGAAGCAGAATGAGGTTTGTACACTGCAGCCACAGTAATTGAATTATTCTGTGCAATATTTACTTTCAGAGCCAACAACTCAAAACATTTATCAACTGTGACTGCATTAAGAACAGTGCAAGTAAAATAAGCTCTTGTGTAAATGGCCACACCACCTCCCCTCGGGTTTCTGTTCATTGTAAAAAGGTTATACTCATCCAAGGCAACCTCAGAGTCACTCAGAAAATTTAACCATGTTTCAGATAAGGATCGGGATTTGTCTGAGTTACCAGGATTTTCTGCTGGTCCAGTTTTTCATGTTGAATAATACGCCACATATTTAGGTGAATGAAACCTAAGTGTTTTCTAATCTTAAAGCCTAAAAGACTAAGAAAAGGGTGTGAGGCAGACTCAGACACTGGGGTATTTGTAGGTGGTGGGGATGACAGAGTGGGAATAGCAGGGATTGAAGAAATGGTTTTAACTGTGATGAGATTGTTTCTGTGTGGACTGTGAGAAGATTTTGGTTTTGCACATTGCCTTTCAGTAATCCTAACAGGAGAGAATGAATTAGTGAGGAAAAGAAAATCAGCACCAGCAGGACCTGCGTTGTCTGGGACAGGACTATGAAATACACAGCCAGGATGCTGGGCAGGGTCTTGCTGGGGAGACCATCAGTTAAGACTAAAAGCAATAAAGTTAATAAAATTGAAAATCAATTTTCCTGTTCCTTTTACTGTTAGGATGCAGCCCATCATATTTAAACAGGTCCCACTCAGTCCAGAATGAATCAAAGTGACTAATAAAACCAAGTCCAGTGGCAGTAGTGAAATTTTTGCATCCACAGGTGTAGACTAAAAAGACAGCTAAAACAGTCAGAGCTCTTGGTCATAGTGGGTGTTGGACCAGACAGGACACACCTCCTCCCCAGGCTTTCAACTGTGGAGGCTAGAGACTCAAGTTCATAAAGCAGTTTAATGAATTGCCTGGACATGACGTCATTAGCGCCAGTGTGCACTATCACAGTGTGGACAGAGGGATGGATGTCAAGAAAAACTGGGATTAGCTCAATAAAAGAGAGAGCCTTTTGTGACCCTTAACTACAGACACCCAGGAAAGGGGACAAGGTGAAGTCAGGCCAGGGACGTCAGTATGAGTAGCCGCTGCAGGTGAGGCCAAGTCCCATTGGCTACCTGCAGACTTGAGACTCGTTAGCCGGGAACACAGCTCCGTCCGACACTGGAGGAGATCCTTGATGAGCTGCTCGATGGATTTCAGCTCACTTCAGTTTAGCATCCTCTGCTGATGGGGCCATCAGTGGAGCTGTAAAAGAGGGAAGACCACAGCCAGCAAATGACAGAAAGGACAGACACAGTCCAGTCGTGTAGAGCTGTCGGCTGCAGTAAGGTTTTTTTTTTTTTTTTTTTTTTAAATCTGAGCTCTTGAAGGACGATTTGTTTATATTGACTTGAGATTTTCACTATTCATTCTTGATCTTGGAAAAAGCAGCGGTCAGAGACTATCAAAATGGAAATTGTCTTCATTCATGTACACAACTCTTCTTCAGTGCAGCGTCTCCGACTACATGCAGTGGTTGGGCACAGATTTTAGTAGTGGTCTCTGTATAAGCACCAAACCTCATGGTGACAAAAATGTTCCCACCTCACAAAAACTGAACCAATTAGCAGCTGTTTACTTGTTACATTTCAGTTGCATCCTTCTGCCACCCCAGTAAATGTGGGTTTTCTGGCTGCATTAATTCAGAAAGTTAGCAGTTAGCAGTGCAATCATGGACGGTGATTTGGGTATAGAAGGTAGGGACATGTCTTAATGTCCAATGTCTTTGCAAAACACTAGAATCTGTGACCAATGTCAGGATGTTGCTGAAAACTACCAATATTTTCACAGATATCAAACGATCTTGTAATTTTAATTACTCATAATGTTAGCGGCAAGATCTATGCAGAACAGATTTTTATGTTTTATTTTTAGGGTTATTATGATAAAGAGTGAAAGAGCAGGATATGATGGCTATTTTGATGGGTGGAGTTCACACCTGGGGCAATATTTGGCCCCCCCTTAACTAGAAGCTGTGTTACATATTGTTGAGCTGTTGCCTGGCAGTAGTAGTCGAGTCAGTGAGGGTTTATCTGAAGCTGTTACTATTTACAGTTTAAATCTTTTCAAAAAATCTTCACTGGACAAAACTAAAAATAAATATTCAGTTGATATTATATTTAAAATTACAGCCATTAGGTTTTGCTAGCCTAGCTAATTTGTAATCATTGCTCAGACATATAATTTTATTAAAACAACTGTACTGCTGCAGGCAAAAATTCCTCCTAAAATCAAATTAAGAAATCAGGCCCTTTTTAAAGAAGAACCAAAGTGTCAGTAATGAATCAATCCAAACATTAATGTTCTTTGACATTGCTCCTGATCCATTAATGGAAAAGGGATAGTTATTATTGTATGTGTCAATAAGACATGAACATTATTAATAAGGTAAATTAGCTACTGCTCGTCCAACTGATTTCTTTGTGAGTGTGTGGCATCATTTTATTGTGAAAATCTTGTCACAGCAGCACCACAGAGACACACAGACAGGTGAGCTGAAGGCTCTCAGGTGACCTTTGATGTCATAAGTGAAGATCTAGCCATAAGTTCAGTTGATCTAAACAGAATAGCACATTACCTAAAGGTTATTTTATTATTTTATCATTTATTTTTTGTAAAACTTTTGCAAAAATCTATCATGCCAATTTTAGTCTCAGATTTATATTAAAGTATATAAAGTAACTATCTAAGCCCTGTTTCAGGCAAGTTATATCAACAAATACATTCAATAAAGTCAACTCTCTGCAGACTCAGTCTCTTTGTGTGTATGTGTGTTGAGATAGAGAGCAAGTGTACATACACAACTGTTTATTTTTGCTGTCCAATAAAAGATGTCTTTACCAAAGTTAAAACCAAATCTATGCCCTTGAGTGAAATGCATGCTTTCAGATATCAGAAACACAGTAATAATCCATGTAGAGGACCTGGCTCCTCTATGAACAATGTCAACAATCTCAGTTCTCAGAGTTGAACATCTATATTTCCATGACATGGCAAAGTTCTTCTGCTGATGAAGACAATGTGAAATGATTAAGAGCTACCAAATGGACCTTGTGGTGAGATTATTTTGTCAACAGTAGCTGTGAATTAAACCATGTTTGCTGCAAAAAAGGGAGGAAAAAAGCGTCCCCCGGAGCGCTGTTGTTGTCAGGGTGGAACAGCCTCTGAAACATCATTCAAAACATAATGGGACACCGAAACTGTGCTAAATATATAGCACTTAGAAGATGTATTCATGTGGCAGAAAGTCCATGCTTTCTTGAAGAGAATATGGAAGTGTAGGGGGAGTGTAGAGGCAGTCCCAGCATTCTCAGCAGCACTCTCCTTATTCCATCAGAGCCAACTACTGAAGCATCTGTGAGTGTCAGTCAACCAGCCTGATCACACAGTACTGGGCTGCTTTCAGCATGTGGCATCTGTCACCCTGCACCCATCAGCAGCCAAAAGTGCTGCTGATACACTATTCTCTTAGTTCTGTCTCATCTGATAATGAAACAGCAGGGCATTGTCATTGTCTTTCTCCATGTCAAACACACACTCACAATTTAAATGAGTTGACATTTAGAGTTTCTTATTGTGCTGTGTGTTAGTGCTGTTTTCTGTGCTCTCCTTCTGGCCTTGACAATTTCTCCATCTCCATCCTCGTCTCCTGTGTATTATTACACTGGAAAACACACAAACACAACAACCTCCATATTCTGTAAACTTTACATTAAAGCTTTTCTTCTTGTATAACTTGTTCGATACCACCTGTCTTCACCAGAGCCATCTAACTGAAAGACATCGAACGCAAACTGCCTGCAGACAGTGTTGTGTCTAAAGAGAAACAAGCACAATAACAGCACAACAGATAAAGAATATGAGTGACTCAGTAACTGTCTTAACTCCACCGCAGGTTCTCTTGCAAACTGATGTCTGAGTCTCCTCTGCATCAGGCCTTCCTTCCAACAGACTTTCATTACTTTCCACCGTGACAGTAATAGTGTTTTAGTTGAGTGAGAAAGAAGTGACCACAACTGATAGCTTGTAATATTTTCAGGATGCTGCTTGATGACTATACAGAGGTTGACGAAATGTTTAAAACCACATCTTACATGTATAATTTTATAATATTTGAATTGTATTTTATTAAAAAAAATCTTTTGTGCATTTGTCAAGTTGGAACATACTCCATTCCTCTCACAAAAAATAAAACTACAACCACTGCTAAATCCAAAATATGACATGTCTATTATGGATATTCAAGTGATCATAACGTCTAGTTGATCAAATTTTGAAAACCACATTTATGTGAGGTTTAAGCTAATGTTGGACCTAAAAGCAGGAATCAGACACATGCTTGCAATAATTCAAATGTAGTTTTATTGAGAAGTTGTAGAGATTGAGGTTTGGAGAGCTGAGCTGTCAGCTAAAGGCAGACGCTGGGCGAGGAAGGCAGACAGAGACCACAGGGGAGTAATGAAATTCAGGCACAGACAAGCACAGAGTCAAAACAGAGTTCAGGCAAACATGAGAAATATACTAACTAGGAATTTAAACTTGGCCAAAGTTAAAACATTCACTTTGCCAATGTTAATACCACATTGGCAAACTGAACGATGTGGCAAAGACTGGAGTGTAGAGCCGGGGTATATATACTGCAGGAGCATGATGAGTGGATGGGTTGCAGGTGTGCAGGTTGATTGGTAGCAGGAGGGAAACGGAGTGCCACGCCCAGACAGACACCCGACAGAGAGAGAACAAACAGGGAACCAACAAGAAACACAGGGGAGGGGTAAACAGTAGAAACACTAGGAATGAGGGCAAGGCACAGTTGAACCATGACAATTTAAGGATCCCTGCAATATAAATTACATTCCAAATTTTGTTTTACAGTTTTCATTTTCTTAAATTAAATTTCATGATTGGGGCTGTTACTGTTGGGCCTTGGCTGCAAGTTTGGCTATCAGCAATAATTAGTGATTATCAAAGATAATTATGAATTATTAAAAAACAGAAATTATTAATATGAATTAATAATAATGAGGCACCACCCTGGAGTCAGGGAAAAGATAGCCAAATTCAGTCTCAAAATTTACTAAGCTATCAATTTGGAACCTTGATTAATAATTAACTCAATAACTATAACAAAATCACCATATCAATAGCTAGTTAAGGTTAAAGGATTTTGGAGTTCTTTGCAGAGCAGAGGTTGGCAAAATTCACTCTTGTGCAACATTAAACAGACAGCATATATATCCAAAAGCATTTATTAAAAAAGATGAAAGATCAAAAACACACAATCTGCAATCTTATCTAAAATGTACTAAAAGAGTAAAAACACACAATATGGAATCTAACTACATGTACCTATATACAGAAGCGGATGTGTGTGTGTGTGGGCGTGGAAACGATAGCAAAATGGCTGAAGTCACGTGGTGACTGAGCACACGGTATGCAGACAATATGGCCGACAAAGAGAACCACAGAGACAAAAGGACAGACCATGTGGTGTCTTGAACCACATGTGCTGCCTGAAGCCAATTGTGCAAAGTTGTGTTTTAAACCTCTTAACTGTGTGGGTCTCTGTTCAGGGCCAATTGGTGTAAGATAAAGGTGCCAGGTTAGGAAGAGGTTAGTTCCATGCAAAGCCTAGTTACTGGATGTAACGTGTGTTACGGGTGACTATGCAATAACCTGACCATGAATAGGGCATCACAACAATAGTTCAATAAATAACATTAGCCAAGTCAAAACATGTACAGTGCATTGATCGAGTTAAACAGTCTTGTTTAGCCGTGCTAACTTGCTTTTGTTGCTGGATCCTAAGCACGCTCTTGCGTCGCTGCTTGTTCAGGAGAGTTCTGTGTGTGTCTGCCGTGAGCAGGCCACACGAGAGAGCAGAGAGCTGAGGAGCAGAGCTGCTCCTGCAGCAGCAGTGTGAGAAAGAGAGGTTGCTGCTGCAGAAGGCAGCAGCAGTGGAAGAAAAAGGGAAGAGAAGAGAGCTTGAAGAGGGGGAGCTTTGGTTTTGTTAGCCTGGGTCCATGGGTGGAGTTCACACCTGGGGCAAACAACCAAGGGCTGTAGGGGGTGGAGTTTCTTAAAGACTCCCTTTGTTTCTTAGAGTCTGGAAACATGTGATCGGCTGGTGAGACCCAACAGTCACCCAGCAAAATTTTCATTTTCAATAATCAGTTCTCATTGCAATGTGTCTGAGACATTTTTAGAAATAAAATCTGCCAATAGTGTCCAGCTCACTAAACCTTGCATGTCATAGCAGTGACATTCCAAAGTTGTAGTCAGATTGACATTCTTGTATCACTTCCTGTTAGTGCAAAACATGGAATCACACTGATATCTTAGTAATTGCAAAAACAGTACACAATTAGCATTTGTATTAATACTGTATTCAGTTAGTATGTAATGTTTAAGGATGACACAGCAAGTGTCTTAACAAACACTAGGCAAACACTATGTTTACATGTTTTGATTCACTTAGTGATGCCAGCAACAATGGTAAGGTTTGCTTACTTTGATTACTGAATAGGACAGGATACCACTACTGTACAATCGTATTTATGCTTACTATGATGGAGAGAAACCATCGCAGTGAGCATGTTTACAGTGAAGATGACGTTGCTAGATGTGTGTTACTGCAAAGAAACAGATATCTGAGCCTTTCTTCGGTTCGCGAAATGATGTCTTCACTATCTCCATCTATCTGTCTCTTACTGGGCATCAGATACTTGTAGGAGAAAACACAAGCAGCCAATCATAGCTCTTGCAGTCTCAATGAGGTATCTCTGTAGCCAGCGTAGCCCCGACATGTAGCTGATGTACACATCTTTAAAAATGTAACTACATCAGCCTGCGGCGTTGCTACCACAACTATAAGCCTAAGCTCCATAGCTACACCCTACACTCCTAAAAGCAAATCTCACTTTATCAACAGCTAGAAAAAAAGAAGACAAATCTCACTACAACAATAATCTATTATTGCAACAAACATGCCTCATACATCTTCAATGTATCCGAAAAAAGATGTCGAGGAACTTCAAAAACATAACTAATTAACACCAGTGAAAGAAGTACTTCTTTCTAGCACACTACAGAAATCCCAAAAAGTTTAGATTATGAATAAAATGTAGTTAAAGTAAAAGTACTACTCTGCAGAACAGCCCCTTTCTGCATGTTATAACATTATATACTGTATTGTAGCTACTATATTATATTGTTAGACTAATAATATTGAGGCATTAACGTGTAAGCAGCATTATGGTTGTAGGTGGCTGAGGTGGAGCTAATTTTAACTACTTTATTTACTGTTGGATAGTTCAATCAAACAATATACAGTATCATGTTTCATAAACTGATTACATGTTTTGTATGTATAGTTGTATTCTGAAAAGTAACTAATAACGCAGAAGTGTAAGTAGCATAAAATGGGAATACTCAATTAAGGTACAAGTACCTCATAATTCTACTTAGATACAGTACTTGAGTGAATGTACTTAGTTACTTTCCACCGCTGTTATTAATCCATAGTATTTCCTAAATCACAATAAGATTCATAATATTCCTACAATATTTTTCCAGAGAGTTTCTACGGATAGAATTATAGGAAGAATAATTTTTCACTCACTGCCTGAAGCTGGCGAGTTTTTAGGTGGCAAATTCATCAACATCCCATTTGTAGAATTGATTTTTGTGGTTGTGTGGATGAGGGATTATGTCTGCTACCAGCGTGTTAAAGATCCTCTCCAGACATGTATTAAGATGTATGAAGATACTCTGCTTGGAACAATGTGTGTCTGTTATGGTTCCGCAAAAAATTATAATTACCACTTTTAAATCCTTAAAATGACATCTACTCCTTCTCCCTCATTAAACACTCCAGAATCTATGAATATGCAGATATATTCGTGGTGGTGTGCAGCTGTGCAGCGGCTTTTCTGGTGTTAGGGACTCTTCTCTTAACGTGAGTAAGTGTGCAGATAACACGACCAGTACAAATAGGCAAAGAAGGTACAGCCCAACCGAACTGCAACTCCTGAGGACACAATGCCCTGTGGCAGTGAACTGACGTAGCAGACTACAACAGCTCAGAGGCAAGAGGAAGCAGCGTGCATGGAAGCAGAAGAGGGGTTAGCGGGCTGGTCTGTTAGCCAAGGTAAAGCTAACGCGACCAAGGCAGCCATTCCATGGCTCTTTCTGGTCAACATTCACTCACTGGATAACAAAAAGGATCTGATCCAACAGAGACTGAGCGTCCATCGGGAGATGCTGAACTGTGTTTTTCTCCTGACGGAAAAACAGCAATATGCTGGACTCAACTCAGCTTTTCAACTTGATGGGTTGCTGCTCTTCTGTGCAGATCAGAATCAGCTGTTGGTGAAAACCTGAGGAGGTAGACTCTGCATATAATTATATTTAATTATAATGGCTCCTTAGATTTGTGATGTAGGAAATCCTGCCTGACTGACTGTGTTTTTGAGACTGTCCTTGGTACACTGCAGTTTCAAAGCGGAAATGCACAGCAATGGCATCGACTGCTTATTTCGCTCCTGATATTTCTTGTAGCATGTAAAAAACAGCACATGGACATGTTAACAAGGTTAAAAACTTGATTTTCATTGCAGGGGGTCTTTAAGATATACAGACATATGAGCTATGACAACCTAATAGGTAACACCTGAGATCAATATGGGTTGCTGCTCATTTAACAAGTGTGTTTGCCCAGACTTTAGCATCACGTGTTAGAAAAAGTAAGGGCTTACTTTCTGAACTTTGCCTGTTACAAGAAGGTCTTGTACAGGTGAACACAGTGACCTACGCTTGGAATGACAAAGCTTTACAAGATTCATACATGACAATTGCTTCACAGAGATATTCAGTAGCACAAGTCACCAAGATGACCTGCCTATGACACTAAATAAATTAAGGAATTTAATGTTACAGTACTTCATCTTAACTGAGCATGTACACTGGGAGAGAAGTGACAACCATGGAGCTGCAGTTTACGAAAGTATGAGGACTGAGACACAATGAAGCCTGCACTGAGCTTCTTCATCTTCTTCATCTCAGCTTTCAGCACAGTCACATATTTTATCATATCAAACTGTCTGTCCTGTCAGGTCACATGACATCCTGCTATATGTTAATGCATCATCTGCATGTTATTGATTAATACTGATATCTATCCCACACATACATACATATGTGTGGCTATTATATTGTAGCGGAGTAGCTAGGCGGATGGAGGAAGAACGACATGGAGGCAACGTTGCTGTTTGATAGCTCAACAGAGCCCAGATTTAGCTGTTGCTGCCTCAGGCAGCATGTCCTGCATCTCTTCGCTCTAGCCTCCGTCGATCTGGTGCGTAATGTCGCAAGTTACACACACCTCCCCAGAAGTACTTCTCAGCCAATTACCCACTACAGTGGACACCTCCCTCAATAAAACCACTGCAAACAACACACATGAACAGTAACTTATACCTAGCGTTACAATATTTATTGTATTACATATGAACTTGTAATGTCATGTTGTCATTTAGCTTTTTCAGTATACTGTGTTATGCATTATATCACATAATTTTGTATGCTATTTTTTCATATCACATTCAGTTTACTATATCTTGTCTGTTTGTTTTCCCCACAGTTCCAAATAATGGGCTGGCAAAGGTCTGCTGATTAGAACACAACAACGACAATTACATTAATCAAATACACCTGTGCTGTCTGATATGCACAGCCCAATAAAATGACAAAATGGCCAGACAAAAAGGGAACTTAATAATAATGAAAGCGCCACATGATTAGTGATACTTTTAGGTAAATTCAGTGACACCTTAATAAGAGAACTCAAAGCAAAGGAGTGGCAGGAAACAGTGGTGACAGTCATCAGAGAACTCAAGAAATGGACAGATGTTTCAGAAACAAAACAAAAGAGGCTGAAAGATGGAGACAAGCTAATTAAATACGTATTAATTAAAGGTTCCCTGTGAAGTTTTTGATCAGTAGTAGTGCTATGAAACAATATTTTTATGAGTGGGGTAATGTTTTCTTTGTATGTTGCACGCTGGTGCTCATACACAAAAATGTGATAAACATTTCTGCCAATGGTGAAATCATTGCTACCATTGTTATTCCACTGAAATACAGTTAAAACCAGAAATCAATTTTGCATAAAGAAACAACCTGCAACTCAACAAGTTGGTAAATCATTGTTTTCCAACTGACCTATTTAGTGTGTACACCACTGTTTTAACTACAAAACACAGGATGAGTGATTTTCTTTCTTTTGCTGTAACTGATGTACTACAACCACCATTAATGATAATAATAATAATAATAATAATAATACAGTGGTAATGCACCAAGAAACAAAATGTGCCACCAAAAGTAAGTTAAAAGACGCCTGCTAATGAACATAGATGTAAACAATGTGTTTGGCAGAGTGAAGGCCTGGTCACACCAGCATTTAATGGTAAGCATGGTAAATTACAAAATAAATGTAACTGTAATCCATAACAGTTACTGAGACAAAATATGTAATTAAATTACAGTTACTAATCAAAATGTTGGTGATTACAAAGGGGTTACATCCAAATTTTTTATTTTTTTTTGGTAAAAAGCTTATATGTAGAATGTAACATTAATTCTGTTGCTTTATGTCTTTTTGCCATGCAGGAATGCCTTCTTCTGGCATATTTCCGGACAACGTGGGTCAGCAAAGCTGTTGAGACAAATTTGAGTGCAACACCATCAAGGGTAGGATGGCTTACAAGGAGCTGTCTCAGGCTCCGTTCATGTGGCAGCATGCACTCAAATTTTGAGCGTTGTTTTTGATTGGTTCTCTTGTTTGGATTTCCACTGCTTCTTGTCTGCCAATCAAATAAATGTGCATTGCTCTAAGCAACCTGATATCTGCAATGCCTGCGACTAGCCAACCACATCAAGGTAGGTGGCCATATCGTTGGACAAAAATGCCTTGCAGTGCTAGAAATGAGGTTTACAATGCCCGGTTTAAATGTATGTTTTTAGGACTTTTCAGCTTTATTGCCCAGTTCAAAACATTTCTTAGAAAAGTAATCAAATGTAATAAGTTACATTATATTAACAAAGTCATTAAAAAAGTTCCATTACTTATTACGTTTTTAACAGATTACTAGGGTAACTAGTAATCTGTCACCTATTACATTTCAAAAGTAACCTTCTCAGCACTGTTCATTTGGTCTGCCAAAGATCCCTGTAGTGCAACTTCACCTAATTACTCTGTGCCTTACACTTTGCCTCCAGCACACTTAACAATAGTGGCAGGCAACACAAACTGTGGTGTGCTTGTCACAGCAGCACATAATAGAGGTTTGACACGTGTTGACAAATGATCTGACAGTGTATGCTGAGAACATGGGAGGAAACATCACTCAGCTCTGTTTAATCTCCCCTCCCAGGTGTGACAGTATTTTTGGTTAAAAATGTTGACAGTGGAGTCCTCTTCCCTCACCTTGGTGGGTACAGTTGCACCACCTCCCCCCCTCTTCCTCATTCTCCTTCTCCTCTGTGTGTTTCCATTCATCTGGTGGTAATAAAGCCCCAGGAGAGCACTGCACTGAGATCAATACAGGCAGGAAGAGAGTGCCTTTCAGCTCCACTGTGTCATCCTGTTTATTTACTTCTATCAAAATGCAGGAACTTCCACAGACTTGTTGCATAATAAAGACATGTACACAGAAGAATCCACTGTACACCCACCCACACATTATATTTTAGCTCCCTCTTCACTTTTTCTTGCTCTCTCCTCTAACGTCAGATGAGGCAGACCTCTTGCACATTTATGTAAGGCGATAATAAGGTTCATTGATTTCCACTGAACAAACTGGATGCGTGAACACACATGGGGATTACACAGATACTTGTGTATCAATTTAATGATACACTATAATATTGTCCATTTATTACAAAACAAATCAATTCATCAATTCACTATTTTCTGCTGCTAAACCAGGTCCAGGACATGGAGGAAGCTGGCTAAGCATGGTAGCCCAGATGTTCTTCTTCTCAACCACGTACAGCTCTTCCTGGGGGTGTCCCTAAGTGCTGTCAGGCCAGATGGGATATGTAGTTCCACTAGTGTAGCGTTTCTCAAGGGGGGCAGTACCGCCCATCAGGGGGCGTTCAGAGAACGTCGGGTGGCGCTGGAAGCAGTATTTTTGAAGGGGGGGGTGTTGAGGTGTTCTTGGGGGGGCATTTGTTTGTGTCTGTTTTTAATGCCAGTTTAGTCCTACATTTGAATGCACATTTTCACAATTTTATGATTAGACTTACTTTTACCACCATCATCTGGTTTCCCTGCTAAAGACAAGGTTTTTTTTCTGAATCGCTTATGCACAGCTTTTCATTGTTTTCTATGGAACAGCACGCTCTGGTGCTTCAGGTGCACTCCTCTGTCAAAGGGCGTGCCTCAAGGGCAAGCCTGGCCGAGAGATTGCAGCTGTCTGCCTCGCTTTTTTTTGCATTGCAAGAAGCCTCGTCTATAGGTCAGTGCTCTGTACAGTTGGCTCTTCTTGCTCTTTGTTAGATCACTTATGCATGATCGAAGCCTATTCAAAAATGGACTTCCATTAGCCTACTCTGCTCTTACTAGCAAGGCATTTAAACCCCCTTATTTTATTTGACACTCTCTGCCAGACCATTGCAGGTCTGTTTATTTAATCAACTGGATAGCGTCATAAAACAACAACAATCAATCACAAGAAAAAAAAAGCCAATTTAAACATCTCAAGGAGCATCTTACAAAGATCCACCTGGACAAGGCAGACAAGGAGTGTCCGTTTTTCGAGGCCCTCAAAGAGAAGCATGGTAGGAGCACCATCAGCAGTCTCTTCACTAGAAAGACCAGCCAGACCTATAGCAGGCTAGTAGTGTCGTATAACATCTCTCTGCTGATAGCCAAATGTGGACAGCCGTTCACAATCAGAGAGAAATTGGTGCTCTCTGCCTTCAAAGAGGTCATCTCTGCTGTGATGGAGCGCGATCCCACACCAGGTGCTGAAATCCATCCCACTCAGCAATGACACCATGGCATGCAGGATAAATGAAATGGGTGCCAATTCAGAGGAGCAGTTGTGTGCCATCCATAGACTGTAAACGTCTGTAAACGTGGACATAGCCACTGTGAAGTCACCCATTGGTTTGTGGATTCCCATTTTGAAGCCTCGAGTTTGCATTTTGATCGTTGCCATTTTGGATTTTTGAAGCCAGAAGTGACCATATTTGGACGAGAGGGTGGAGCTGACCCTAACGCTAGCTGCTAGTTTGGCTAGCATGGTGCATTTAGAGTCTATGGTTAACTGTGATAATGCTAATGCTAATACTAATTTTTGCTAGTGAAAAACAGGCTTAAAACCATTAAAACAAATTGTACATACCGGAAAAAAACTGAACATCCAACTCCTTAGAGGGTCTTTTAGTACAACCAAACACTGACCAAAATGTTACAATTAACCTTCATGAACTGAAAAAACACTGAAATAGCTACAGCTACGCCTATACTGTGATTCCTTGGTTACACCATGGTAATGTTACCTAAGCAATGTTGTTGCCATGGTAGCAACTTGCCTGTGATGGCACCCACCTGTCACTCAAAGTGGCCACGCCCTTAATTATGCATAACTTTAAGCCTTAACCTGTCAAGCCCTAGGGTGCTGGGAGGTGTGGCTTGCCCAGACAGACATACCCACAATAAATTAAGAATAACTCCACAACTATCAGGTATATTTGCATGATCTTGGTCTCTCTGGATAGGTAAAACCTCAGAGAATACATCCCCAGTGTCAGTAACATTGTGATAAACCAAAGGAGAAATGAACAATTTTATCCTTGCCTAAAATTTATTCTAGATTAGACAGTTGAAAACACCATGATAACAATGATCCCATGCACTGAATTCATTCAGCAACTCCTTGACTACATCTGTACCAAAGTAGACAGAAATACCACAAAGCACATAGATTCTACAAAGGTTTTAATAAGGATAGGACCAGGCGGACTCTCCATTTGGCCATTTGGATACCCAAAGTACCCAAAGTGTGCTAAATGGGTTTTTTACCTCTTGAAAAGGAATCTGGATACAAAATACTACTGATTTCCACTACAGGAGGCTATGTGTACACAATGCAGCCTTTGGCCATGACATTTACCCTGTGCATCATCAGATTATACCATTGTGCACAGTATAAAATCAATAAAAAACAAACAACTAAATTGTATAATTTTGTCTCAAAATGGAGTAGTTTTATTATAACAATGAAACATGAAGAAGTAAAATATCAAACCTAGATAAGATAAAAATAAATAAACAAAAGTCAACTATGTACACTCAATATAAAAACTGTCAAAAATATTATAAAGTAAAAAGAAAACAAAAAAGAGCAATGTGCAATATGTGCAAAAACAACGTACTCCGAGTGTCCTAGTGTGATTTCAGTAATAAAAACACTACTGAAGTGAATGTACATACATGTACGATAATAGTAACAAAATCATGTACATGAAATAAAAAGTTAAATATCAGATTTGGTGAAAAACATGCAGACAAAACACAAGTTCAACAGAAAACAAAACTTCAAACAGCACCGCAAGAGCGGCCATGCTTGTCCCTTTACATGAAACGGCTGATCGGTTGTTGTGGGGCTCGATGCCATTGTTGTGGCCACCACTGTACTGCAAAGTTGTTCAACTTGCAAAAGAAACACAATACCTTACTCAAATTGGATCCATGTTCATCAAAAAATATTTGTCCTCCTCAGAGTCGTATTCATTGTCAGTGCTGTCGGATGAATCCTGAACTTCGACATCACTTCTCCTCTGAATCTCTTCCAGGGCTTCATTTTTTGGGTAAATAAAATCCTCTTTTTTGAAAAACTGCCTGTGACTCCTCTTGCCTGCCAGCTCGGTCCCTTACAGCTTCCAAGGCGCCAAACTTTGTTTTCTGCTGCTTCTTAGGCATTGTAAAAATGAAGAAACTACGAAAACAATACAATACCAGTTGAACAGGCCGCGCATAACGTGCAAAATCCCAAAGCTGAGTGTGAGTCTCCGCTGTGTACGCACGGGTATACAAGCTCCGTGGAGGTGTCCTCACAGGTGAGTGGCATACTTTTTGAAAGCTTGCGATGAGTAGAATATCACTGCACTGTGTTTGTAAACTGTAGTACCACCAAACGCCCACTAAATGGCAGCAAAAGAGGAAATTGAAGCATAGGGTTCAGAGTCTGCAATATAGGCCACCATGTCATCTATTTTGATTGGAGAGTCATACAGATAGAGACAAAATGACCATGAAAGGGCAAGGAAACAATATAAATTGCTTTTGATGACAATCACTTTGATATTTGTTAGATTGTGGAGACAAACACAAAATTTTACGCGTTTTCCATAAAGTGTGAGGTTTGGCTGTGTGTTTGCTATGGGGCTGACATGAGCTGGTTAGCTCAGGTTATGCTAAGCTTGGTATCAATGGAAAGAGTAGCTTCTCTAGTTTCATACCACACCCAACATGATGGGGTGTAGAGAGCGGATTATGTGTACTGGTAGTTTTCATTTCAACTGTCCCTTATATTTATAAGGGACAGCCTTTATTTTGTAACTAAAATATTGAAATTATTGCCAAACAAACACTGGACAAAATACAGTGTTATTTTGGTAGCATTAAGACTTTATATTTTAGAAACATTAAAAAAGTTAGTTATAGAGTTATTTATAGTACCATTCTACCAAACTGGTACTGGGTCCATCAGGCTTAAGAAGGTAATAAAATTTGAAGAGTGAGTTATATAAAAATTCATCCCCCGTACAGTTGTCATGAAAGGGGAAATTAGCTATAGAGACCAAAACCATTTTTTTGTACCAGGCTGTAAATATGTTTATTTCTCCTGTTAAATTGGGCATTTTAACATGGGGTCTATGGAGATTGACTTGTTTTTGGAGCCAGCCTCAAGTGGCTATTCGAGTAACTGCAGTTTTTGGCATTTCCGCGTTGGCTTCATTTTTCAGCTGCGGAGGTTGCCACTTGGTGCCATCTTGTGGGACTCTCCATTCAGCCTTCAGCTGGATGAGACAACCACCTCAAAAACAATGCTCTGCTTATGGCCTATGTCAGCTATAAGGCCTCCAACAGTCAGGAGATGGCTGGGGAATGTTTTTTTTCCCAAATATCTGGAAACAGACACCAAGGGCCAGACCATTTTTAATGCACTGGATGCATATCTACAGGAGAAGTCAATACCAATCATTAACATTCTCTTATGCGCCACTGATGGTGCTCCCTCCATGGTTGGCAGGTACCATAGCCAAACCGCTCTGCTGAGGGAGCAGGTCCCACATATCCTCACAGTCCACTGTGCCACAACCTTGTGGCCAAATCTAAAAATCCACCTCTCCACAAGTCTTTCAATGTTGCAGCCAAGGCAAAAAACAAGATAAAAGCCCATGCCCTAAAAACAGACTGTTCTGACAGCTGTGTCAGGAAAACGTTGAGACCTTTGAGTGTCTTCTTCTCCATACTGATGTCTGCTGGCTCTCAAAAGGAAACTGCCTTGCTCGTTTTTCGGGGGCTGTTTGACAGCATCATGGAGTTCCGTGGAGTTCCATCGAGGAGGTCGGTACAGCTCTCAGTGAGAAGGTGTCATCCAGCCCCCATCCAGCATAGACAGGAGGCACTTTGCTCATTTCCCGCACTTAACCGAGGTGATCTACTATTTCATAAACAACGCTAAATAAACATTATATAATAGGAATGCTATTATTATAATTAACGTGAAGAACTCATTACCTTGCGAGGCAGCTGGATTCACAAGATCACAAAATCATGCGAGAATCCATCTTGTCAGGCTTCAAGTTATGCACTTGTGTCCTATGAGGATTCTTGTGTGAATCCAGCTGCCTGATAGACAGATGGCTCATCCATTCATCTGGTAAGTATTTTTTGAAAGTGCCTGCCCTTTTCCAAACAGTTTCCAAGGATGACTTCTTAGATAGTTCTGTGTAACAAACCATCCCGCGTGTTAGGTTAAAGAACTGATACCACAGCAGAAGAAGGAGAAATGATTACAGCGAGAAAAACCTGTTTCAGTGTACATATGGACACCTAACGACTCTTTTAAGACAAACCTGAAATATTGTGAACCTATATTTTAACCTCTAACTTAAAATGTGAACTCATTTTTATAAAATAACATTTTTATAAACTGCTAAATGCATCATTATTGTGAGTACTGCCTGTTTTATGCTGCAACAAGTTTAAGCATCAGCTGTTTCAGATATTGCTAAGGGTAAAAATCTTTGAGAGTGACAATTTATTCTTGACCTTGGAAATAGTAGTTTGACAAAAAACAAAAACTTAAGGTGCACTTACTAGCTTATTCTGGTGATTTTAACTCTATCCCATGGTTTTTAACAGAAGAAAATGAAGGAGTCAGTTTGAGAAGACTCTTGAGCAAACACAGTCCATCTGATGGAGTCTGTGAACTGAGTTTAAAATTCGGAGTTTTTTATTTTTGTCAAATCTTGGGTAAAATTTCAGGAGCTCTCATTCAAAAACTTAAAAAACATCAACTCTCTGAAACCATACACAGCCTCAAGCACACACACCACACATATAATACATCTGCTATTGTTACAAATGCAAATATTAGAGCTTTCATCTCAGCAAAATAATTTTGATTTCCCCCATTTGTTATCACCAATTGAATTCCATCACTGAGGTAATGGGTGTTAACAGCTGACACAAAGTATATGGCTGATATTCTCTTTCCCAGGCCCCACTGAGCTGAAACCTAATCATAATGGTGGGAGGAGAAGCAGCCAGCATCTGGCATAATGGAAATACACTAATGAGATAATTATTTCCTCCTTCTCATCCTGTTCCCTCCCTTTCACTGACACTCATCATCACCAGCGCTGACTAATTATCTCCTGTCTGCAAGAGATTACTGATTTATTACTTGTCCCTACTGCACATTTCTATTACCTTCTCCGTCTGACGATAATGTTCTGTTTTCAGAACATGTCGCACTACCTCTCTGTGTCTCTGACCCTGCCACCTTAGGGACTAGATTGGCCTCAGGTCTGATTTTGATCCACTGAGCCATAATAGATTTATAAAATAATTTACTTTTTTTGTTACAAATTGCATTCTGTCAAGTTATCAGGCTGGTCATGTGACTTAGAATAGGTCAGTACCCCTTTTATTGGTTTGGTTTGGTTCTTATGCACAGCAGCAGAGTACAACTGAAAGTGTTCTCAAACACAGTTATTGGAAAGATATCATAATCTATCTAACATGTATACAGATGATAGTGTCAGTAGCCCCCTTACCCTTTTAATACATCTATTGTCAACTGAAAAGTCTGCACAATCTGAAACCTCTGCACATTTCAGCCCCTGTTTCTTGTATTCAGTATTCAAACTGTGAATACTGTGTGAAGCTTTTAGAACAAGACAAAATGTTATTTCTCACAGTTTTGTAGGTCTTATTATACTCCATAAGACAAAGGTGTAAAGCCATCTAACTGTGGCCTCCACACTGAGAAAGGATTACTGTCTGGCTGTATTTCAGAAGACAACCAAATAAGACTTTACAGGAGTCTTGTTTTATTTGCTGAAATAAGGTGAATTAGTTTCCAACAAGTGCCAGCCCACTCTGCTGCAACATAAAAGTAGCATGATTAAACTTTAGAAAGATCCATAAAGGTAGCCTCAGTATTAACTGAAAACTAGAACCCTCTATCACTCTCAAACTGATTGACTGGTCTTAATACAGGAAGTAATGTTAAGTAATAACTCCGTTATGAACATTTTCTGATGCTACTGAAGGTTTATTTGCATCAGTATTGTTTATACATGCAGTCGTAAAACTGGCCCTCCCCATGTTCGGCCCTGGTAAGTTTGTTCTATTATTCCGCTCACTATGACGCCCCTGGATACTGTGAACACATTATAAAATCAAACATAAGCAATGCAGTCTGAATTATGTGTCTGAAGTTACTGCTTGTCAGTTTGGTCTACTTTTTGTACAATCTTGGAGTTTAACACCAATTAAGTTATAAATACATTCCAGTGAATTACCACTTCTTCTCTCCAATTACAGTATGAAGCCCACCGGATCCAGCTGCATTCAGGCATTGAATTTGAATTTTATTCATTTAATAGGGATGATACAATTTAACATAGTTCCAATACAGAGCATGAAACTGATGTGCTGAGTTTACAGCTATTGTTAATTTTCAGCACTTATCCCTAGTTTGGCTTTACATGTACAGTGTAACTAAAATATACAGCTTTCATTGTTCATTGTCCGCCTTTTTACAATATTATCTCGACAAAATCAATATAGATACAAGTTAATAACAATAAGTGTGCTGTGTGATCGTCTGCACTGACATTTAACGAGTGATCACAGGAGGAGAGAAATGGTTGTTCTGCAAAACAGGCTTTGATGTGGATGAAGGCTTTATATACACAATATTCAGTTCATACTGATGAAAGATTTTACTCCTGGTGTGCAGATGTCCTGATAGTAAAAATGTGAAAATAAGTAGTAAAGCATCATTCATGCCATTTATTTATTCAACTATTCAGTGCATTGGCATAAAAGATGGCGTGGGTTAGTACAGTAATTATAATGAGTAAAGTACAGCCACAGAGCATGTTACCACATCTAAATGAGCTCATATTCATGCTGAACAACATGAAAAATGTCAGCAAAAAAAATCTAGATATTCATCTGATTAAGAGCGCTCCGCTTTTAAATCGATTCCAGTGGATATTGAAACCATGATGGAGCCGTAGTGCAGCAGGATCCTGTGGAGGTGTTGAGATTTAGACTGGCAGGATGCTGACTTTAATGGAGTTCTGCATGCAGTGACTGATAACTGATGACTGACAAAACAAAACATTTTTTCCTTTTCAAATTATTTTTTGAATTATTATTAAATTATTATTACACATTCAATGCTCTGTGATAAAAGCCTTGTAAAATTTTGTATATGATGGCTTTTTAGGTTTAATATTCTCCAAAAGAGTTGGTGGAGATAATGTTTTTCATTACTGTATCGGGGTTTTGGGTTTGCCTAATTATACAAATAACACTGGAGGTGTGCCTAAGGGGCCAAATTCATCCAATTGGATGCTATTTATAGGGCTTCTTCCCTATATATCCAGTTAATTGACGGCCAAAGACGTCAATACCAAAGACTATCTAATAAATTTTTAAAATTTGCATCAACTTGTGTCTTCCCTGATTGAAATGACACTTGGAGGGTTCGATGCTCTGATTGGCTACTTGCTGTCAGTCAAATTTGGCAACATTTGTCAGAGTTGGCTTCTACTGCATGTCATCAACTGACAATGTTCTCTTTCTTTTTCATGCCTGACTCATTTATCATCATTTCACTAAGTTCTGAGAGGACAAATATGTGATTAATTAGAATCAGGTTACATCTCACTAACACCAGATCATTCTAATTGTAATAGTAATTACATTTTTGAATGTATGGGAGTTACCAGTATGCTCTTTTCATTAGGTGCAGAGAGTATAGGACGTATGTATGACAAACTGTGTATATGCTGGATCGTGTATGTGATTGAGTGTGTGTTTGAGAATGGGTTAAATGTATGCTTAATTCTAGCTCCAAAGGAAGGTAAATTGGAATGTATATTTAAGTCACTGTCTTAATGTCAACTAAGTTGCCAAAGAAAGGATCAAAATTGGCTCATATAAATATTTGCAGTCTAAGAAATGAAGTGACTTATAGCAGAAATATTACCATGTGATATTCACTTGTTAGCAATATCTGAAACTCACTTGGATCATCACCACTAGACGATGTCATACATGCTACAATGACTTCTATCACCGTCATATACCATATACCCCAGTGAAATGTCAGGAAGGTATGAAGGTATAAAAAAATAAATACCGCCCAAGCCTAATTCAGAGTATGTTTGTAAAGTATGTAGTAGTAAACAGTATCCAGCATAACATGTTTTTACAGAGCTTCTTCATGTTACTATACATACATGATCACAGATAACCTCTCAAAAAGGCATACACCCTGCCCATTACATTCAGCAACTATGTGTTAAACACTTTTTTCCTTACTTGTAGTACATTATATACAGTTGACAAATTCAGCTTTTTTCCTTTTCAGCTACAACATTGTTATCTTTGGCGTCATTGATGGTTTTTCCCATAAGGTAAGCACATTTGTCAGGTCTAAGTGTACATATTTTTGTAATCATTAAATACTTGAGTGTCTCATAGTGGTGTAATTGCATTGTGCTGCAGATAATGTATCATGGTGAAGTCTCCAACAACCTGTCATCAACTACCCTGGCTTTCTTCCAAGAATCTGTTTCATTTTTCTCTGAGGTAAAAATCCCTTTTTTAATATTTTTTACAGGACAACACAATGCCCAACACCGTACCACCCCACACAAATAAGCTTAAAAGCACATTTTGCACATTGCAATTTTTCTGTTTTCATACTTTTACTCTCAGATGTTTCAACCACTCTCGTTGCACTGTTTTCAACATAAACCAACATTGCATATATATGGTCTTTGAAAGTGCTGTGTGTCTATTTTAGGGCACATGGTGATCAGAGGGGTAGAAAACATGGATGTTGCATGCTTCATTTTTACAGTCCATGGCACTGGAAGGAGCAGCTTTATAGCCGGGAAGTGTTCACAACCAACGGTTTGTTCAACAGAATAGATACTGCTAGTTGAAAGATGCCACCTCACTGATGCCAGGTAGTGGTAGTATGTTAGCATACAACTGCTAGTAGGAGTACTATTATTTGCAGTATTTATAGTAGTATGTCATAGTATGAGGGCCTCCTCAGCATTACCAATGTTGCACACCTCTACTGTTGCCACTATGTGTTCCTGCCACGCCTGCAGGATGACCTAAATACAGTACTTTTCACAGTGGTTGGGACAATTATCCGATAAGAACAGAAAGCCACATGACCCCTAACCAGCTGTGGGCGCTAGGTTGTACACATCACCCAATTCCTGGACCAGATAACACAGAGATGCATGCAAATATAATGTGATTTTAATGAATAGTGTGGTTCACATTTTTAAGCAATTAAATTAGAAGCCAAGAGCACATAGCATTTTAAAGTGGGCCTATCCAAATAATTATGCATACATTTATTTATTTCTATTTATAGGGTATGGACATTCCCAATATTGAGTGGGAAAACTGGATTTCCTCATGATGACCACTTGAGCATCATTGTCCCAGACATACAATGCCCACTGACTGTCAGCAGCCGACACTCTGCGGTGTGTTTGGATTTTATAACTGAACTAATACCAGGATGCAAACTTTTTATTTCTCTGACATTTTCACATCACAAACAATGAACAACAGCATTAAAACATGAGTGTTGCAGGTAAAAGATGAGAGTCATGTAGCTGTTATAGCAGTTCAGTATGGGGCGGCTGCTCTGCAGGTGTGCTTGATTTAACTGTAACTGCGGTAACTGGGTGGAGATAAGCTGCCTGAATTTGCACCCAATCTCTTTCATTTACAATTTCCACCACAGCCTCCCTGATCATCGACCAAGAAACAGGCAGAAAAAAGGGAGAACACAAGTTAAAGCATCTCAAATAACCATCACTCTGACAAAACACTCAATGCAGAGTGAAAAGCGAGAGACATCAGCATATAGAAACAGATGAAAGAGCAGGGGGAGTTAACAGATAGGTCATTAGAATAGTTATAATTAGAATTAAAATAAGTTCTCTTTCAAATCAAACATCCCAAGATATGAGTGGAAAGTATTGTTCTTGCAACTGCATTTATAACTTTTTTTTTTTTTTTTTAACTCAAATGTAGCTTAACCATGCCATGTAATATACTACTTCAGTACAATTTTCCAGTAAATATTATTGGGACCACAACAGAAAATTGCAGATAAACATTTAATATCCAGGAATTCACATTACCACTACCACTGACTATCCCTGTAATAAACGGGCCATAATTTCACACACTGGTCATACACTGTCAAACCATATATTAGCTTTTGACCTAGTCTTGTTTGAACTGTGAATTATGCAAAGCTACTCTAGTGGAGTCCGAAAATTAAAAAAAAATTAGAGCTGGAAATAAGCATAATAGATCCTCTTTAATAAATGCAAGGACAGACCATGGTTTAGATAATTTAGATGTAAAATTTCTTGGAATTGTTACCAATTTAATTGCTGTTCCTGTCTGTCATATTACTAATTTGAGTATAGAAAAATGCATCTGTCCACAGGTTTGGAAGATAGTAAAGCTGACTGCACTCAGTCTGTCTACACTGTCTTCTTGTGTCTACACCCTCCTCAGAGATGGCATCGCAGAGGAAACTGGCTGTTCCAAATTGGGAGACAAAAAAAAAAGTAAGATAATAGATGGATTTCTTAGTATTATGTAATGAGTAAAGTGTTTTGACGGTGCAAATGGTACAGTAGGGGTACTGAAACTGACTTGTAGGTAAAGGCGCCTTAATGTACCTTTATATTGCACTGTCCCAATGACAAGCTCTATGTTGTGTAAATCCTGGATTTTTTTGACTGTGTGGCTCACCCCTACTAATGTAATCAGGCTGTGGAAACTGATGGGATGGCAGTAGGAAGAATTTAATATGGTTTGATGAAATAGTAAATGGTAAAATTTCGTTGCCCACTATGTTTTAATATAAATGTTGAGCCATTTAAAATGTTCAATTAAATGAACTACTGCACTGTTTGTATGTGAAACAACTGAATAACTTCAATGAACAACAGCCCATTCTTCCTTATTTTAATGTACCAAGATAGTGAAAAAACAATGAATGTCAATTATGGACGTGTGTGTGCGCCTGTGTTTTTGTGCCTAGCAGGGGATACAGGTGCAGGAACGTGCAAAAATAAATAGTCACCAGTTTGACAGTTTAATTCTGTATCCTTGGTCAACAAATGGCTGATCCTAGTTTATATATATATATATATATATATATTAAAGTTCCAATGAATACATGTTTTAGTCTGTGGGTGGGTGCTGATAGGATTGCTGATCAATACTAATTTCATTTCATTTCATTTTCAGGATCCTCAGTAAGTAACTAAGTAGTCCAACTGGAACAGCAGCTATTCTTTCTGGCTTCCAGAAAATAATAAAAAATAAGTTAAAAGATAGGCCATAATGTAAATAAATAAATACCTACCTACCTACCAGTGGTTTGATCATTTGAGTGAACAGATTTAAATGAGATTTCTAGTTTTAATCTACACTATCCTTCATTGATTAACTATACAGTCTTACAGCAGGTATCTTTCAGTTTAGCTCATGTTCCTCCTTGCCTCCCTCACTCATGTCTCCTCCTCATCTGTTAGCTCCTCTGATTGATTTTGGGGAGAGATTAAAGAAAAAAGGAGTTACATTTACCCACTGTGAAGAAGATGTCAGATACTAATGACTGTCCCAGAAGTCATATTGAAAATTTTAAAATAGTAAAATATGATTCATACCGTCCCTTAAAACTGCAGGGTGCCAGATGAGCTGCAGTGACCACGCAATGAACAGATTTCTAGTGAAGAGGTGTTGTCATCTGATAAAAGACTTCAATATGTGCATGCACGTTAGCTTGCTCCTCTGGAGGCCTCCTCTGTCTTCATTTTCTCTGAGGTGCATTTAGAGGAATGGAACATCCTCATTCATGGTGGTTATTGATCAATTTCTAAGTCACAGACTGGAGGACAGAGGAGCTAGGAGTCTGAAAAGCATAATTAGCAAAATGAAAGACCAGAATTGAAGTGAGAAAATCAATTTATTTCAATGGAATCGCTTTTGGAGCCAAAATAAATTAGCACAACTTTTTGCTTCAAGTTCCACTTTGGCACATACATTTGTGCAATTGACCAACTGAGCAAAGGGAACAAAGAGCAAGAGAGGCCAAAATGGAGTAAGCTATTGTAGCTTATTAGCTTTCGTGCACCACTCACTTTTATTTTATTATTACTTCTATACTGCAAACCATTCCTCTTTTGTGGAACAGTTTATACTGTTCCAGAAAAGAGGAAGTTTTCAGACAGGAGTCAATGGTACAAATACACATTTTGAGTAGACTGAACTTATTGCCCCCTTGGGGGCTGAGCTAATACGCTTGTTAATTGACAGTTAGCAAGCTCGCTAGCTCAGAAGGCTTTTGTCCCCCTTCAATGACTTTTTGTTGACTAAAATGGTGTACAATCCTGACAACAAACATCACAAGACAAGACATCACCCCAAGGAGTTGATGATGGGAATGCTCAGACACCTCAAGACATTGCTAAGCCACTGGGGACCATCTTTGAACAGGGATATGAATAACCAGGTTCCTCATGTTCTATATAAATTCCATAAATGACAATGGCTACCACCTCATATACAACCACATGACTGAAGTTCCATAGGTCACATGATGACAAATGAGCAAATTCCATATGTTGATGAAGACTGAGATGTGGTTGAAAGCTCCAGAATAAGCATGTGAGTCCTAGAATTAAGATTGTTATATTATTTAACATCAGTAAAAGTAATTTTATCACAGTCTCTTGTTGACATCTAGCAACCCTCAGACACAACAAATCACATTTACCTGATTTACCCAATCCAAGAATCCAATATCATTAAAAATAATAAAATAAGCTTCTCTCCTACACCTTCATTAACTCCTTTACACCACCCCATTTATAAAAATACCCATTTAATGAATTCAATTTCCCCCTGGGTTAGAAATAATAATTATGTGTGAAATTCATTAAAGATATATTTCCATCCTGAAAGCAGCACAAGATGTCTTGTAACACAGCAGGACTGCATGAAAAAAAGTAATTTTACTCATCATTAGTCTTAATAGCTAACACTCTGTTATTGTGGTTTCTTTATTCATCCAGGATGTAAAGAGGAGGCTTTATTAGAAACAAACTAAACTCTACACTTGATGAATACATCTTATCACTGGCTGGTTGTGTTTGTGTGTTGGATTCAAGCTTTGTACTGGAAACATTAATAGTAGTACTGTATGTGTAAAATTTGCATGTAGTATGTTCTAACGTGTTACAAAGTAATGCGTTACTGTAATTCTACTACTTTTGGTGGTAACTAGTAATGTAACTAATTACTTTATTCCAGGTCCTGATTAGCGCGCTCCGTCTACTCATTAGTCTGAGGATGACAACCAGAGGTTAACTGACCGAGGCTCCGGGGGCCCAACTGAAAGCTTTCCAGACTTGTGAGATGAATTGGGAGTCCTTGTCCAAGACGATGTTCAAAAGGATGCCATGGAAACGAAACACGTGGTGTACAAGAAGATCCGCAGTCTCCAATGCTGTGGGGAGTTTAGGAAGAGCTACAAAATGCACAGCCTTAGAGAATCTATCAACGATGGTGAGAATAACTAAGTTATCTTGGGAAGATGGCAGCCTGGTAACAAAGTCTATGGCAATGTGAGACCATGGTCAACCCGGAACGGGCATGGGACGGGGCAGACCAGCTGGTGGTCGTGGGTGCGCACGGTGCAAGTCCCAAAGGCATGGGTGTCTGCATCCATGGTAGACCACAAGAAATGCCACTTCAGGAGGGACAAAGTCCAGCTAATTCCAGGGTGACAGGCAAACTGGGAAGCATGCACTGGAAGACTTGAGAACAGACAGAATCTGGTACATAAAGGCAATTTGGTGGGCCAGTAACTGGGTCTGGTTGAGCCTGCTTCACAAGAGACTCAATCTCCCAGGTAACTGCTGCCACCACATAGGATGAGGGAAGGATGGTGTCAGGATTGGTAGGAACCTCATCCAGGACCTATTGTTGCGAGAGGGCATCAGGCTTAATGTTTCTGGAACCTGGACGGTAGGTGAGAGTGAAGTTGAAATGACCACAGAACAGTGCCCACCAGGCTTGACAGGAGTTTAGACGCTTGGCAGCTTGAATGTAAGACAGGTTCTTGTGATCAGTCCAGACTATTAAAAAAAAAAAAAAAAAAAAAAAGGGACGCTCAGCCCCCTCCAGCCAATGTCTCCATTCCTCCAAGGTGAGTTTTACTGCGAGGAGCTCCCAATTTCCAATGTCATAATTACGCTTGGCGGGGGACAGCTGGCGAGAGAAGAAAGCACAAGGGTGGAACTTTTGGTCTGATGAGGCTCGTTGTGAAAGAACAGCTCCGACCCCAGTGTCCGAGGCATCCACTTCCACAATGAACTGACAAGATGGGTCTGGTTGGATAAGGACTGGTGCAGATGTGAAACGCCTCTTAAGTTCTGTGAAGGCTGCATCAGCCTTAGGGGTCCAGGTAAAGGGGGTGAGAGTGGTGGCCACATGACTGTAGTCCCCGATAAACCTGCAGTAGAAATGAGCAAACCCCAGGAATCACTGAAGCTGTTTAAGGGATGGAGGTTTGGACCACTCTGCCACTGCCTGAATCTTCACTGGACGAGTCCTCACTTGCCCACTCTCAAAGATGTAACCCAGGAAAGGCACGGAGGTGACATGAAATTCACACTTCTCCACCTTAATGAATAATTTGTTGTCCAAGAGTCTTTGGAGCACCTGTCTGACGTGCTGGGTGTGTTCCTCCAAGTCCTGGAAGAAGATGAGGATGTCATTCAGGTAAACAAGCACAGAATGATTGAGAAAGTCCCAAAGGACATCATTAACCAGAGCCTGGAAGACTGCGGGGGGTGAGACTGAAAGGCATGACCAAGTATTCAAAGTGGCCAAGGGGAGTGTTGAATTCAGTTTTCCATTCATCTCCTTCTTTGATCCTGACCAGATGCATTTCTGAGGTCCAGTTTAGAAAAGATGCTGGCTCCCTGAAGGGGCTCAAAAGCTGAACTGATAAGGGGCAGAGGGTACTTGTTCTTGTTGGTGATTTTATTAAGTCCACGGTAATCAATATAAGGGCAAAGGGTCTTATCTTTCTTAGAAACCAAGAAAAACCATGCACCAACAGGGGAGGAGGATGGCCTCATGATACCAGCAGCTAAGGAGTCGTGTATGTATTTCTCCATCGTTTCTCTTTCAGGAGAAGACAAATTGTAAAGGAAGCCAGGGGACAGTGGGGCTCTAGGGAGAAGGTCAATGGCATAGCCATAGGGACAATGTGGAGGCAAAGAAAGCGCAAGCTGTTCACTGAACACCTCTTTCAAGTCATAATAGATGGACAGGATGAAAGACAGATCTGGGGTTTCAGTGACTGGTGGAGGAACAGCAGCTTCGACAGGGGCAAAAGCAGACTGAAGACAGGAGGAATAACAAAATGAGCTCCAACTCACCACCTTGCCAGTAGACCAGTCAACGTGGGGATTGTGTCTCTTTAACTAAGGCTAGCCAAGAACCATGGGAGCCTGGAAGGAAGGGATGATGTGAAACTGTATTGTTTCATGATGATTGCCAGAAAGGAGAAGGTGCAGAGGTTTAAGTGCGATGGGTGATGCAGGCAAGGAGTTTCCCATCCAATGTGTTAACATCTAGGGGAGTGGAAAGCAGTTCCACTGCAATATTAACCTGAGAAACAAGATTTGAGTCCAGAAAGTTCTCATCAGCTCCAGAGTCCACCAAAGCCAGCAGTGGAAGAGGTTGGTGAGTAGCTATTAGCCTAGTGTCCAATTGTAAGGGGGTCCGGGGGAACTAAGGAAGGGTAGATTGACTCACCAGGACCCCAGCTGTTACTGGTGAGTCTCCTCTTTTGGCCGGAGAAAGCATGAAGCCAGGAAGTGACCAGCTCAGCCACAGTAAATGCAGACTCCAGCATTTATCCTCTGAAGACATCCTGCCGGAGATGGGCGGGCCCGACCTAGCTGCATTGGTTCCTCTTCTGGGGAGGTTAGGGCTAGAGGGGTTGGTGCCGCACAGTTGCATTGACTCATCCCTAGCCACTAGCTCATCTTTAACCGAGTCACTGAGCCTGCTAAAGAAAACCCCCTGAAGTGCCTCGTCATTCCACCCAGACTCTGCCACTAAAGTCCTGAACTCAACTGAAAACTCTGCTACACTGTGGGAGCCCTGCCGAAGTGACAAAAGACGCTTACTGATGTCTCTACCCCTGACAAGATAATCAAACACTTTTTTTCATTTCTGTAACAAAGTTATTATATGAAGAAGAAATGGACGGTGCTATCCCAAACTGCTGCTCCCCAAGCTTTAGCTCTCTCTTTTAGCAATCCTACAACATAAGCTACTTTGAACTTATCTGTGGAGTATGTCTGAGGCTGCTGCTCAAACACAAGGGAGCACTGGAGCAAAAAGGACCTGCACGTCCCCAGATCTCCATTGTCGAAGGAACATGAGGCTCTCTTTGCAGGTAAGCAGGCATATCAGAAGGTTGAGTGGTGGGCTGGGGGTCCAGAGGCAGAAGGGGAATGATGTGTGGGGACAAACAAAACATAAACACAGAGAGACACACAGGGGAGCACTGGGAACACAGGGAAACACTAAGGAATCTTCTGGTACCATAACATACTGAACTGCTGCTGCTATTCCTGGTTTGACTTGTGGATCTGCAGTAAAACTTGTGTTAAAAGTAATGCAAAAGTTACTTTGCCTAGTACCTACTTACTTTTTATATGCAGTAATTGGTAAAGTAATTCAATTACTTTGAGAGAAGTAACTAGTAACTGTAACTAATTATTAATCTTCAGTAACTTGCCCAACACTGACTATGTGTAGACTCAAGAGTCTACAGCTACTCTAGCGGCTCTAGCAGGTTGTAACACTCAACACACACTGCAAATATAAAAGCAAAAAGCAAATGTAAAAACTGGCCAGAGAGTGGGACTTTTTCACTTTTTCCAACTAAGGAAAATCCTAAAACCTAATAATCAGTCTTTCTTAAGCCTAAGCTTTTGAAAAATGTCATCTGTGCTCTTAGTACATCAGGTCTTGACTACTGTAACACCTGTAACACTTGCCTCAGCAAATCTTCTCCATCTCGACCCTATTGCTCCGAACTTTGAGGTGAGGCTTTTAACAACGATACAAAAGGTTGGGTCATATTTCAATATGGACACAGACACGGGACAGCTGTGGGCATGCACACACTCCTATACATATAGTACTACAGTTGGGTGTCAACTAGGCCATTTGTATGTCTTTGTACTCCCTTACAGACGAATTATAGAGATGTGGATAGCGATGGATCCTCAAGTGTCCATTCTGCTTTTCTAGCACATGCGTAATCAGCGCAGTTGTATAGTCCATGTGGCATGGACCCCTGTGAGGTCATCCACACAAACACAGTCAATAGATATTTCCGTCTGGACCAAAGTGGTGGACTGACCAACCAAACTGTAGATTGACCAGTATTGCCATTCTACACCACTAGTGTGGTTTAAAATCCAATTTTCTTCCAAAGTAATACATTTAATTACTTCAAGCGCTGTAAAGTATTCCTGTACTGTTCTCATTGTGACTTACAGTAGAAAGGATCTGCTAGAGCTTGGTCACTCTACATAGTCACATATTGTACATTATGACAATATGTTAAAGTGAGACTATGTAACTTTCGAAAGGAGAAATGACAAGCTTCCGTGTGTCCCTGGAATATAATTAAACAGTGTTTAATTATAATCAAATGATAAATTGATACAGTGCTGCTTGAAAGTTTGTGAACCTTTTAGAATTTTCTCTATTTCTGCATAAATATGCAGAAAACATGATCAGATTTTTACAAGTCCTAAAATAAATAAACTAAATAAAGGGAACCCAATTAAACAAATGAAACAAAAACATGAAACTTATTTATTGAGGAAAAATTATCCAATCTTACATATTTGTGTGAGGCAAAAGTATGTGAACCCTTGCTTTCAGTAAATGGTGTGACCCCCTTTTGCAGCAATAACTTCAACCAAACGTTTCTGGTAACTGTTTATCAGCCCAGCACATTGTCTTGGAGGAATTTTAACCCATTCCTCCTCACAGAACAGTCTCAACTTGGGGGTGTTGGTGGGCTTCTTTGCATGAACTGCCAGGTACAGCATTTCTATAGGATTAAGGTCAGGACTTTGACTTGGCCATTCCTTCTGGTTTAACCATTCTTTGGTAGAGCGACTTTGGTTTTAAAGGTCATTGTCTTACTGCATGACCCACTTTCTGTTGAGCTTCAGTTCATAGACGGATATGTTGACATTTTCCTGTGCTGGTACATCTCAGAACTCACAGCTCCATCAAAGATTGCAAGCCACCCTGGTCCAGAGCCAGCAAAGCAGACCCAAACCATGATAATGCCACCACCATGTTTCACAGATGGGATAAGGTTCTTAGGCTGGAATGCATGGTTTGCTCATCGCCAAACATAACGCTTCTCATTCAAGCTTGAAAGGTTAGATTTCCTGAGCAAACCATAGACGGCAGCAGTGTTCTTTTTGGAAAGAAGTGGCTTTCTCCTTCAAACTCTGCCATGCACACCATTGATGTTCAATATTCTCCTGATGATGGACTCATGAACATCGACTGTAGTCACTGGCTTGGTTTTGGTGTGATCTTTGTTGTTCGACCACTCCTGGGGAGGGAACAATGGTGTTGGATGTCTTCAATTTGTACACAATCTGCCTGACAGTTGACTGGTGGAGTCCAAATGCTCTAGAAATGGTTTTGTAATCCTTTCCAGCCTGGTGAGTATCAGCAGCTCTTTTCTAAAGTCCTCAGAAATCTCCTTTGTTGGAGCCATGACGTACTTCCACAAACTTGTGTGGTGAAGCTCAGACTTTGATAGTGAAGACCCAGATTTCTCTTCTTTAAATGAGGCAGGGCCTCCCAGACTCACACTTGATTGTCATCCCATTGACTGAAACACCCGACTCTAATTTCCCCTTCAAATGAACTAATAATCCTAGAGGTTCACATGCTTTTACCATGCACAAATATGTAACACATAACACACATTTTTCTCAATAAATAAATGAAAAGTGTAAAGGTTTTTGTCTCATTTATTTAATTGACATCTCTTTATCTAGTTTTAGGACTTGCATGGAAATCTGATCATGTTTTACGTCATTTATGCAGAAAGAGATAAAATGCTAAATGGTTCACAAACTTTCAAGCAGCACTGTATATTTTAAAAAGTGATTAGAATTACTTTTGCATTTTAATGATGCCATACTGTATATAAAGTCAAAGTAAATAAAAATCATAAAAAACAATTAAATTAGCCAGTTAATAAATTTAGATTGTACACTGAGCTACTGTACCTAAACTACCCAAAACTTAAATGAAGGTCAATACAGAGAGAGGCAACACAAAATGGAAACGGAAAATGCTAAAACAGACAAACTGTAAGATGTAATATGATAGACCCATGGCAGACACATAAGAAAATGGAATGGCAAAAATAAAATGTTTTTTGAAATTCACTTTGCAATTCCATTTTAAAATTCAATTACTTAAACGTTTAAAGACTGAATAAGAAAAAAGAATTATCAGCTGGCAAATTGAATGATACTTTTATTATTTTTAATTTACTTTGATTAATGCCTCATTTAAATGCAAATTTGATTAATCAATTTATAATAGCTTTGTAAAATGTTTGTATTTATTAATTGATTATAACTAAACACTGTAAAATCTATCATTATTCTTGTGGCACACTCCAGACTCCATAGAAAATATGAATTCATAACCAAGAAAACACACACTTGCTCAATTCAGTACTTCTACTACTAATACTACTACAATACTGTTACACTACATTTTCAGCATTGTTTAGTATAATCCTGTAAGTGCATCCTGTTGCCACAGTGGCTGCTGTTCAACTAAAGTTACGTAGATTCATAAATATTTATTTGGATACAACCTGAGTGAAAGCATGGCTGTTGCTTATGTGACTGTGTTTGTGATGAGTGTGTATTTGTGTGGTACTAAGTAGATGAAGGTGGAGACAGAGATGTGAAGGGTGTACAGCAGGTCATTTTTTCCACAGACACTTACCTCTATCAGGCATAATTGGCCAAAGAAAGTGAAAGTGAAACAAATCCACTTTGTTCCTCCCTTCTGGATTGCTCTTGAAAAACACACAAACCCTGCTGCTACAGCACGTATGAAGCACACACCAGAGAGCCAGTGTGCACATGTACATATGCAAACATGTACACACTTTCACACCCAGGTAAGGTAGATGTTAGCTGAGATTAACAGGCAGCTGTTTTTAGGTGTACAGCTAATTAAAGCATTAAAAATAGCCCAAGTGATAAATGGAGTGTCAGAAGGACTCTTAAGGGGTGTGCGTGTGTGTGTGTGTGTTCATTCGTTCAGGTATAAGTGTTGAGGTAAGGTTTGAGCCACACTGTAGTAAAAAAGATGAAGCTAAATAAGAGGTCATGTGGGACGTGTGTATGTGTGTGTGAGGTGTACTGTATTGAACAATGTAACCGGTTCATTTTATCTAATGAGAAATTTAATCAAACTGTACGTTTAATCTGATTAATCAAATTTTTAGTGCATTACATTAATTAACTGCAGACTTGGCCACTTCTCACAGCTATGTAGTTCTGTGTGAGGTGTGCAGTGTCACTGTGAGAAACACAAACAGTAACTTTATGTTGTGTTCTTTCCCCCTGCTAGTATGGGATCTTAAAGTTGCAACAAACCATATTTAGCTGTATTAGTTGTCAGAAAACAACTATATGTAGAGATATCGCGGAGTAATAGCGTCCTTACTGGTGAATGATGTCACACTCCCTCTGTGTGTGTTGTTATCTGAGCTTCTCTGTTCTTTGTTTTGGTAGCAGGTCTGGCCGTGCGTGCATGTTAGTGCATGTGAGCGTGCATGTCTCCGTGTCCTCTGTGTCTGTTTCCAAGATGGTGGCTGCGTCACAAAGTTTCTCAAATTTCTCAAGTAGGCAATGCACTAACAGAATCTTGATCCATATTGGATCAGCTCTGCCTAGTTTGACAGTTGAGTATTGTGAGTTGTGGGTTCTCTTTTTTTTCCCCCAACTTTGAGTAAACAACACACGTTTGTTTTGGTTTGGTTTGAGATATTGGTGCTATAGTGCAACATCTAGTGGCTGAATGTCATCAGTGTTGTGTATTGCAACTTTAAGTGTGCCAATCAATAATAATAATAAATGTTTTATTTAAATAATAATTACATTTTTAGGTGGCCTTGACTTTCTTGTGCTGAGGTGATTTTTTTTTTGAGTTGCTTGTTCTGTGTAGTGTATTCTTCAGTGTTCCATGTTTGAATCAGCACCTAATAATGTAACAAAGTGTAATGTTGCTTTGCATTCTGTTTGTGTGCTTTGTGCTGCATGTTTTAATTAGTATCACAATGTACAGTAGCATAACGATGTCCTGTATGACATCTTTACTAGAAGTAATATTTCCCTTTTTATTAGTGCTCCGCATTCTTATAAACAATTTCATTGTTTTTATTAATTAAGCCTGTCAGTCCAAACTCAAGTCATTGCCTACTACACAATCAGTGATGATATACATTTAACAATCAAAACCCTTATTTTACAGTACGTATTGGCTAACTTGTGTTATGCATGTCTGTTTTCTGATTTGTTACAAAATAACATTTCTTAGAGATTAAAGTGAAATTCTGTGACAATTTTACAGTCTCATGTGTGTGCACTCAAATCAGACTCAGTGTAACTGGTATAAAGCATTTGCATATTTCTGGCTACACTACTGGTGGACGTTTGTTGTCTGTGCGTACAGTCCCACGCCAACATGGGAAGATGACAATTTTTGTCACATGGACCCTCACAGCTATAATTTTTTGTTGAAAGTATTATTTCATTTCTCTTTCCACTCTATATCCCCAGTACTAGCTGTTTGGTTGCAATTGTTTGATCAAGGGGAAAATTTGGTCCATGACAACAAGAATGCATCTGAATGATGAACACTTTTGAATTTGGTTGATTTTGTGACTTTTGATTTATTTCCTCCACCAAGGACTTTATGCAAAGTCTATTTGTATGATGTTAGTAAGCAGGATATCTCAAACATTTTACAGATTCCAATGAAAATTGTTGGAAAGTTAAGCTATCGTCTAATTTTTGAATCAGAAACTGCAGAAATGCATAGTTTAATTATTTTAGTTTTAAAGAAGCTGAGCTTAGCTTAATTTCTAACTGAGAGACATGGAGAACGCCTCACCCCTGGATCCCAAACTCACCTCTTTGCCAAGTGGGTGTCTGTTGGCAGGACATTACCCCAAAACTGTGACAAAATGGAGACTGAACAGACCTCCTGAGAGACCATTTCTGACCAATAACTGAATTATGGCCTGAACTAAAAGCGTAAATGACATCTGGGGTCATTTGAACCAGGAGAAAGGATCAACAACTCAGTAAACATGGACAGAAAACTCCCCTCTTTCAGGCCTCTTATCTTTCCCAGACCAAAGCCATAAACTCTAACTCACATTCCTGGAGTCTCCCTGCAAATCTGAGCCAAACCTAAATTTCATGTAAATTAAATGCCTAATCATAATGCAAGTTATGTAATGTTATTCGTCATGTAAATACATGAAGAATGCTATAACTTTGATAGTTGTGTGGTAATCTACTGAGGACATATTAAACTTGGATTTTATTACCTTTTTACTACATGTGACAATACTGCCACCGAGTGGTAAATATTTTGAATTTCTCTTTAAGAGTTAATGAATGTTTATATGGTAACTATGCGTGAGTGTTTCTTTTATTATGATTGTCTATTAACCTCATAGAAAAATCATATTAGTTAAATTAGATAAGTAGTTGTATTGAAAGAGTGAATTTTCTGAAGCGATAGGAATGTAAAGATATAATTAATGAATTTCAGGTTAAAGTTTTCTTGTATTATTAAACAATAGTCATATTGAATGTTTTTATATTATGAAGTAAGAGTTATGTTGAATTTATATTTGTTTCTGAAAGTAATCTAATCACATGTGTTGCTTAACTTTATTTCATTTCACTATAGTATTAAACTTTTATTTTCATGTAGATGGTTTGAGACATGAAGATGGTTTGAGAAAGTTGAATTAATGAAGGTTGGATGCCTAGACATAATTAAGTGTTAGTATGAAAGTTAATGTTTCATATGTTAATAGAAAAATGGACTTACAAAATTAATGTATAATGTTTTTCTGAATAATTTTACAATGTATGGTACATGAAATATTCAGAGATAGTGACTCTGAATTTGTGTTTAAAACTAAAACTTAATTTCACAGTGTAAGAAAGTTATTTTCCATCTCAAGTTGAGGTCAAACCACACCTTAAAAGTCCCTGAAACAAAGAAATTGAATATTCATCTGTCATTCAGTGCGAAAACTTAACACAACCAAAACTCCGCCCATTTTATCCAAACTTATAAAACAACCTCAAAGGGATTTCTCTTTGAGCTGGCCTCCAGAACTCATGAAAATTTCTTAAGATGTTTTCTTTGTTTTTTGACCAAGTATATGTATAAATATATATACTATATAATATAATCTTTTATTGAAACAAGTTTAGGTTGTTTGTTTTATTTGTAACATTAAGTCTCGTGTTTTCATGTAGAGTATTTTATTTTTAAGTAAATACCTCTGAAGATTTGAGTGTAGTCAGATTAAACTTTATTCGGCTTTCAACTAAGATTACAAGAAGCCAGCCAAAGCCTGAATTCTTCATTCAAACTGAAACATCGCTTGGAATCAGATAGCAATGTTTGAAACTGAATCTCTACCTACTTTCTGAGAGCAGTACTGCAAACTGGAAGTTAAGTCGGCCTAAAAATTCTTTCAGAGCAGCCAGAAATGGCTTGACTCCTTTTTACTGGTGTTCAACACCGCTGCACCCACGAAGATGTGCCCACAGTCCACAGCTTGATCCGGGCTCTTTAACTGACAAACACAGCTGGTGACTCTACACCAAGAGAATGCTGTACCTGCTGAGATGACCCCTCCACAGCCACAAAACTCGTCAACAGTAAGGCACAACATGGCTTTGTGATCCAGGGTTGATGCCGAATAAAGTTCAAATTAAAAAGATAATTTCTTTAGAGAAGTTGAATTAGCTTTCCCTGTTAAGCCTATTATCGTTTATATGCCTTATTGTTTTTTTTTTTTTAAATGTATTATCTTATACTTTATCATGTATCCTCAAGATGTTTAGCTATTAATAAATGTCTTAATTTGTCCTAAAAGTGGTTGGTTGTTTCTTTGAGCTGCAGTCAATGAGGCCGCTGTTGGGACAAGAACTCACGGTTTTGAGACTGATTAATTGACCAAAGTGAGAATCAAATTCAAACTTTAATGTTTCCTCCGGATATTAAACATTACTTCTAGTTATGTTTATATTAATAAAGTGTTATATCACTACAGGGTCTTGCTCAAGGGTGGTAATGAGGGAGGGGCAAGTGCTGCTTCTTCACTTTCCTCACCCAGATTTACCCTGCCGGTCCAGGGGATTGAACCAGTATATCATTTATGATGTTAACATTATTAATAAGGTAAACTAGCCATAGCTTGTCCAATTGATTTCTTTGTGAATGTCAGGCATTTTATTATGAAAATCTTGTCAGCAGCAGACACAGACAGGTGAGTTGCAGCCTCTCAAGTGAGCTCTGATGTCAGAGTGAAAGATCTAGTCATAAGCTCAGGAGTTGAATAATAAAATACTACAAGTAGAAGTTTTGAGATGACTTAAAAATAGGTTTGAGCTTTGTGTGGCTCTGTCATGAGTGTGTCACGTATATCAAAAAACTGAAAGGACAGAATCTCAGGTGAGGTTTGAAAACCTTACAGCAGTTTTAATTTTTGTCTCAGACTTATAATTTTAATTATATATATATATATATATATATATATATATATATATATATATATATAGGTTTCAGGTGAGTTATATCAACAAATATTCAATAAAGTTAACATTTTGCAGAGAGATGCAAGAGTACAAGTCCACACACACACACACACACACATATATATATATTTTGGCCTCTGACAAAAAAAAAATGATCAAAAGTTAAAACCTACCAAAGTTAAAACCAAACCTACACCCTTGGTCTCAGGCCAGATACAAGGCTCTTTTGTGTCATATACATAGCATTGCAGTTTCTGGGGGCACTAGCAATGTTTTAGACTACATGGTTAAAGTATCCATCCCTGATTGTTGATGTTAGTGCTCATCATTTATCAAAAGCCATGCTCAAATGTGATTTTCTTGGATGAACCATGGGCAACACAACATTTAAATGGGCTATAGTCATAAATGATACAATAGCTGGTTCCAGTCGTGCAACCTGATTGTTTACGGACACTTTTTAACTGCAGGTGTTAAATTCCCAAAAAGCATGGCTAGACATGATTCACTGGTGTCTGTCCCTGCTTTGGGCTATTTGATTCAGGTAATAGCAAGATGGCTAAAAGTAATTTCATGGAATTAATGGCACATGCCTTAAAGGGGACACATAAGATAAAACCTGCTCCCCAAATTACCTCTCAAAGCTTGGCTTCCCAGGGGGCTGGCACAGCAACCATCTCATTTGAAAATTTTAGATACAGAAAATGACCAAAAAATAAGGGTTACACACCTGCATAGCCGATGTAAGAGCATGAATAGAGCTCCCTGCATTGTCACTGTGTTATCTGAAGAACTTCTACAGCCAACTGTGAATCACAGCCTTAATTAGAATGGCCAGTGGTCATTATATGGGAAGACTGGAGACGAGTATCAATGCAGCTCAAGTGCTTCCATGTATAATCATCAATTTCCTCTCCAAATGACTGTAACATTAGGCAGGCTGTCTATTAGACAGAGTGCATTTATTTAACATATGGCTGATGATAGGTCCCTGGGAAAAGCAGTGCTGCTGACGGTGATTAGGAAGAAACCATTCAGAATACACCTTTGTCTCTGGATCTGAGTACAGATGATGATTTTGTGTGTGTGCATGGGAGTGAGAGCTGTGTATGATGGTCTATATGGTAATGACTTATAATTGCACCATGCTTCTTGCTCAACTGCCTTTGTGATTCTGGAGATTTTACATCATTATGCAGCCCTTTCAGATATGCTAATCTACTCAGTCCTCTTTTTTTTCCTCCCCTGAGGTATTTTTCATTCCGTTTCATGCCTGAGTCCATTTCTTTGCAAATCTGAGCTCAAATAATTTTGTAAAAACTGAGCTGCTGCTGCTGCTGTTGTATCAGGAGGCCAGTGTAGTCTAAAGGCAGGCTGTGTGGGCTTTGTATAAAGGAAAATCCTCCAGTGACATACAGCTGCTCAGTCACAGGTAGTGCTACCCCTTGACCTCCCTCTGTTTAAGAGTCACAGACTGCAGATCAAACACGTAGTCACAGGTAATGAGTTTTCTGATAAGCTTTAGGGCTCCTGCTACATAAGAATTAACTCCCTAACACAGTCCTGTTCGTATTCCCTGCCCCACATAGTGTTTTTTTCCACATCTAAAGGGATGTGAAAGGTTTTGTTCTGACTGATAATGTGTGACTGAGCACAGCTCATGCATTTCTCTGCTTGTGTTTCAGTCTTTTGATCAGTAAGGGCCTTGACTTATCAAAGTCTGACATTGCTCAAAATATGAATGAAGCAGCCAACTGTGATCTCACACTGCAGCGAGGATCTCATTGTGATGCACACAAAGAAGGACAACAGCATATCAACTGAATAGAAAAGAAGGGCCTTCAGCTGCACCATGATGGATTATGTTGTGATGGATCCTGACTGCCTTCATGAGCCACAGGCATGGGTTCAAATCATGGCCCTACCTGTTAGAATTGCTCACTGAGTGATGCATGGCAGTTTCAGTGGCTTGTTATATGTAGCACTGCAAGACTAAAAGTCTAAATAACTGAGCTTGATCCTGTCTTCTCCTACTAGCAATTTATCCAGCATATTACACCAAACAAAATCAAATTAGGGACGTTCTCACAGGACAAAATGGCAGGCTTGCAACCAGGAGGAGGCACTGCATTTGTCTTCCATGAGAGTGTGCAGTGGTCTGCCAAGCCTTGTCTGCTGCCCTGCAATATACTGTGTTTGCATTCAGTTAAAACTCTGGAGGGTGAGCACTGGCCTGAAAGTTTGTTCTTAAAAAAGGTAAAGATATCAGTAACCTCTAGGTCATTGATCAACAGAATTGGGCAGTAATGCTTTGTAATATGTTACAGTAATGTAATGTAGTGTTTTCAGTGATGAGTAGTGTAAGGGATTACAGTTTGAAATTCAGTAATTACATTACAGTTACTAATCCTAGTAAAGCTGTTACTTCGTCAGTTTGAAGGTCGACTTGCTTGCCGTCTTACCGGTAGTTTGATGAAGGGTTGATATCTGCGCTCAGTGGACAGACTGGTCCACTGTGCTAGCTTGGTGAAAAGGCTGGATGTGTGGAGCTTGCTAACATTAGCCACTGGTCAGGCTACATTCAGGAATCATCTGGTTTAGTTCAGAGTTGGAGGCTGAGAGAACAAAGCAGCTTTACTGAGAGGATGGGACTTAATGCAGTCACTGTGGCTAACGTCAAGGTAGCTATTGATTCTCAGTAACTCCAAACTGTCAGCTGGCTGCTTGTTAAACCACAAAGTCTCCTTTTTCTTTTTCTACACGTATTAAAACACAGAGGATGGAACATGTGGCTGTTGGAGGTTTTCAATCCCTTTTTTTTTTTTTTTTTTTTGAAAGGGGACATTATACTTTGTGGTTTTCTGTTATTTATATCCTGTAATGATGTCAGATGTTAACATGGTTAAGGTTTCAAAACTTGAGGTGAACGTATGCAGAAATGTTCCCTGCAAGTCAAAAGTCAGGGCTTCAACCTGCCCTAAACACTTCATTTGCAATGTTTTTTTCTACCTTGCTGATGGCCGTCCATTCTGTAGCCTTGGTTGCTAAGCTTTTTCCGTGTGTTGTTTGCATTGTCCACTCTCATATCTCATTGGATTCTGGCCCAAACATGTACACATGTATTTGAGAAGTTGACATTTTGTGTGTTTCATGATTTTTTTATGTAGCCTCCTGAGCTGGCAGAGAGCTTCTGAGAGCTGGCCAATCAGAACAGAGTGGGCTCATCTGGTGTAATTAGTAAAGTAATGTAAATAAATGGCTGCATTTATGTAGTGCTTTTATCCAAAGTGCTTTACAATGTTTCTGCAGCTCATTCAACCATTCACACACGCATACCGATGGCAGCCGTGCAAGGTGCTGCCACAACCATCGAGAGAAATTTGGGTTCAGTATCTTGCACAAGGACACTGTAATAATGTTTGTAATATGTAAATAAATAATAATAATATGATAAAGAGCAGCAGAGTCTTCACCAAGAGTGAATAAAACTAAATATCTCTTTATTGCTAAATCCTACAATCAGAACTTCTGGCAAATAACACAATTGTATACCTTCACTGTTTATGTAAATAAATAGAGTTAATTCTGTAGTCCTGTGAACTTTGCAGTAACATCTGCATAAGTGAAAGTGAAAGGAGATGTGAACGCACAGAAAAACACAAACAGGATTTCTATCAGAACAATGAAGCAGTCCATACAGGCATAGAATTTAAAAAAGCCAAAATTTGCTCTTTTGCAGAAATGCACCTGTAGAACACTGCAGTTGTGCGTGTGCTTCTCTTTTGCCGAACAGATCGTTACAGAGGGAGGAGAGAAAGCATGTCTGCTGGAGATTTATGTCTTCAAAGTGAGAAAAAGATCATCTCTAACAAAAGAAACCATTGTTCCCGTTGTTCACACAGGCTATAACATATTGAGGGGATATAGAAATCTTGGCTTCTTGAGGTCATGTTAAATTTCTACTGAGAAAAATTACAGGGAAAAGAAAATCATTAACCATTCATGTTCCATATACTGTTAGGTGGAGTGGAGCAGATGGACCCAAATGTAGGAGACTGCAGGCAGAGCAAGGGTGAAGAATAACTTATTTATTCTAGATTTGTGTAGGCAGAACAGAACAAACCAAAAACAGACTAATACAGAACAAAGGATCCAACAAAACTGGACTGAAAACCAGGACTTAAATACAAACTAAACAAATGAAAAAACAAGGAACAGGTGGCAAGACACCAGGCAGGCTGGGAGCTGATTGGCTGGGGAAGACTGAGGGAGCAGGGCAGGGCTAACGAGACTGGATACAGGGCAGGTGTGGAGGGAAGGGAAGGCTGGGGAAAACAAGAAAAAACACAAAAAGGCAATAGCTGCTGTTGGCTGAGAATAAATCAAAAAAAGGACTTCATCCATGAGCCAAATAAAAGCCAACAATATAATCATGCACAATCCTCTTCATATATAAACCGTCATTCATCAAACTGTCCTGGAATTACACAAATGTAACTCAAATAAGTGCACATATCACAATGGGCAAACACAGCAAATAAACTTGAGCAAATAAACTTCAGCATTACATTGCCAACCCAGGAACCTGGGTTGGCAAAATCAATAAATCTGTCAAGCGTAGTGGTCTGCATATTAAGGCTGCATGTAACATAAATTGGACTGAAAGACAACTGTTGCTCTGAGTATCAGTTGATTTTTGCACTTATTTCCAATGAGAGTCAATGGGAGGTGGGGGGTACACACATTGGAACATAGCAATAAAAAAAGATAAAATAAGTGACAAAATAAGAATGAGGCATAAAATAAGAATAAGCTAAAGTTAGTCATAATATACAAAATATCAATTTAACATAAGAAATAAACATGATTGTACAAACTATAATGAAATAGGGTATACATTTAAGGTGGGACAATGTGCAATGTCCTTCTGAGAGGAGCAATGTAAACAACAACAGTCTCTGAGGTAGAAAAAGGCAGTACAGGGAAGAGGGACAGGGAGGTGTGAGTGATGGGGAGTGAGATTGCTTGGTGGGGGGGGGTCTATAAGTTTGTGTGTGTGTATGTATGTACACAAGTCTGTGGACACAGGGGGTACATAAGATACATACTGAGGCACTGCAGCCAGGCAATAATGAAAGCTACTTGAAAATAGAGTAAAATGTAGAAGGTACCTATGGTGTGGTGTATAAGGGCACAGACACAGCGCCACAGGTCACGTTGTGGCAAATCTTGGAGGGCATTTACTTCTGTCACTGTCGTTGAGTCCTCCACCGGGACCTGAAGCCCCAGAACCTCTTGATCAACAAGGGAGTTATGAAACTGGCAGACTTTGGGTTGGCTTGGGCCTTTGGTGTTCCTATCAGAGTCTACAACCACGAGGTTGTATGCCTTTGGTGCCGGGCTCAAGAGGTCCTCCTGGATTTACCCCAGTAATCAACCCCTGACAACGTTTGGAGCACTGGGACCATCTTTGCTGAGCTCGCCACCAAGAAGCCCCTGTTCCATGAAGACTCAAAGATAGACCAGCTGTTCAGGATCTTCAGGACTCTAGGAACCCAAAACAATGATTTGTGGCCTGATGTAGAGAGCCTACCTGACTACAAAAACACCTTCCCTAAATGGAAGTCTGTCATCAATGGTGAAAAACTTAATGAATAAAATAATAAAAATGGCCTGGACCTACTGGTGAAAATGTTGACCTACAATCCTCCCAAGATAGTGGGGCAGCATACCTAACATATTGTTCATTTTGTGATAAAAGCACCAAATGTGGTACATATATAGCTTAATATATTTAGAAGATTGGCATTCTGGTGACCATGGCAGTCATTTTCCAAAATGGCTGCCAGCAGTTACTGGTATAGAACACTTTGGCCACCCTCAGGCTGCTGTTCCCATGTTTTCAGCACCACAAATATTATTTACATACAAGTCAAAGTTTAAAATATGTTTTATTACAATGTAAGGCAATAATAAATAAAAGAAAATGCAACAAAATGGTGAGATTGTCTCTACATGTTATAGTGATAACTGAATTAAACTACAGCAATAGCATGTACAGTTACGTATTAACATAAGCCATGTAACAATGTGAATGTACTGAAGCCATTAAATATGCCCACTTAAGTTATTTGAAAAGACCAGTGTAATTGCTGTATACTATTTGAACCATTGTATGAACACATCTTGATCATGTTAATTGTTCTTTACAGCAAGACAACTTGCCATGGACCATGACATGGCACTTTAATGTTTGAGTAAATGAGAGATCTTAGACTCAGCTGGCACATTCTCCCTCACAGAAGCAGAGGCCTGTGCACTGAAGTGCAGCCTTCTTGCACCTACAGCACTTTCTGCAACCACTCTTACAGCCACAAGATATCAGATCTTGGCTTGTGGCTCGTGGATTTTGCTTGTGGCAACGTCCAGTGGGGCTCATACATTCCTTCTGTATTAACCCACCCGTCAGTTGGTGATGGCAGCACAGGGTCTGGTAGCAGTGTCTTTCCACTCATGTGACCACCCTGGTAGACAGCTCTCTTGACATGCTCCACCAGAGCAGCTTGGTAGGTGGGATTTGCTGCCCTGAGTTTTTCCGTGAGCTTTAAGCTTCCTTCTTGCAAAGTCCACCTTGGTGCAGGTGCTGGTTCTATCAAAAAGAAGTATGACAAACCTCTTATTAATGTTCATTGCATCATCTGGGATCTCCTTTGGTACATTTGCCAGCATCAGTAGTGCATCTGTCAGTTCCATGTCCAGCAAAGCTGGATACAGTGTCACAGCCTGTCAAAGCATGGAACACTGGAAGGGCACATGACATCTCCGGTCTGAGGTACGCAGCTATTTGGTGGGCTGCCAGGTAGCAAAAGCTCCTGCCGGTAACGAATGCTAGCCACAGTTCACATCCAGCTGGTAGTTGACATACTACCAGGCTCAGTGGTTGGCCAGGTCAAACTATTTTTGAGTAGGGCAGGGGGGAAAACAATCCATGGTTGGGGTGGGTAGGGTCTCTGCTGATGCACAGACCTCTGTGCAGGCAGCATTTGTTACAAATGTCCTGTATGGCCAGGAGCTGGGTGCCGGTGATGTGCTGGGCAGTCTTGACCACCCACTGTGGGGCTTTCCAGTCAGCAATTGCCAAACCACACTGATATGCAGTTTGTGAGGATGCTCTCAGTCGTGCTGCGGCAAAAGTTCACAAGGATCTTGGGTGACAGGTGGGCCTTCCTTAGCCTCCTCAAGAAGTAGAGGCATTGTTGAGATGTGGACTTCCAGGAATTTAAAACTGGAGACACATTCCACCTCCACTCTGTTGATATAGATGGAGGAGAGTCTGCAGCTTTTGGTCTTCCTAAAGTCCACAATCAGTTCTTTGGTCTTTTGGACATTGAGGATGAGGTTGTTGGAGGAGCACCATGATGTCAGATGCTCCACCTCGCCCCTGTAGGCCATCTCATCATTGTTGGTGATTCAGCCCACAACTGTTGTGTCATCTGCAAATTTAATAATGGTGTTAGATGAATGGATAGGCAGACAGTCATGGGTGAAAAGGGAATAGAGGACAAGGCTCAGAACACAGCCCTGTGGGGTGTCTGTGCTGAGGGTTAGGGTGGAGGAGATGTGGTTACCTAACTGAACAGAATGTGGTCTGTTGGTCAAGAAGTCCATGGTCCGGTTGGAGAGGGAGGGGTTAAAATTACAGTTGTTGGATTGAGAAAAGAGTGGACTTAGCTTGAAAATGTACAACTTCCAGGTCCCTCTCCACTGCGCTTCAGCCCTGCCTCCAAAATCCCTCCCCCCATCCACACGCAGGCTAGCAACCACAGCAAATGAAGAGACCAGTTAAACAGCATGGAGCACACACTGGTAAGAACGAAACATGAACTAAACTCCACACAGCTAGATATAAGATGCTTTACAGTGACTTTTGCCTGGCTATACTTTAACTAGAAACTTGGTCCTCAATTCATTACCTGTTTATTTAACAATAAATTGTCTATAAAAGTATCATTACAGTGTCTCTGAAAGTACAGTAAGCTTATGTAGCTACATAGGTAACATTTGCCAGCACATTATTTCAGTAACTAAAATTAGCAGTTTATTCAAATTTGTCTTTGCTTTGCAAAATATGTAACATTTTTACTTGTGGACACGGTTAGAGATTTGGGACCAAGACACTGGGCTCAGACAAAGAATTCTCCCCCACAGCTGCTTCTACCAGCAGACGGGCGGGTAGATGATGGAGCTGTGTATGAGGTGCATCTGACAGGAGCCGTGGAATATGGGGCAGAGGGTGTTGTGTGGGCCAAACACCCGAGGACCTCTGCGCTGAGGACATTGCTGGGGTTGAAAATTTAAGATTGCAGAGGATTGCATATGAACATGTAAGTAGTTATAGTAGTAATGTCTGTTTCTATTCAATTCAATTCAATTCAATTTTATTTATATAGCGCCAAATCACAACAAACATTATCTCAGGGCACTTTACACATCGAGCAGGTCGAGACCGTACTCATTTATTTACAGAGACCCAACAATTCCCCCCATGAGCAAGCACTTGGCGACAGCGGCAAGGAAAAACTCCCCTTTAACGGGAAGAAACCTCAAGCAGAACCGGGCTCTAGGTGGGCAGCCACATGCCTTGACCGGTTGGGTTTACAGAGAAAGAAGGAGGGAGGGGGACGGGGGAAGGGGAGAGGTGGGTGGGGTGGAGAGAGACACAGAGGAGCATAATAACAACAACAATAATAACCATAACAACAATAATAGAAGTAGAGCTACGACTGATGACATAATAGTAATAGCAATAATAGCAGTAGCAGAAATGGAAGCAGGACATCCACAGGACCACGCCCATAGTCCCCACGGCCATGGCCCACCGTTCAGGCACTGGATCTTCCTATGAGACGAGAAAGCACAGAGACTCCGGGGAAGAAGTCAAGTTAGTAACATGCATTAATGGTACATGAAAGCATACAAATAGAGAGGAGGAGGAGGAGAGAGGAGCTCAGTGCATCATGGGAAGTCCCCCGGCAGTCTAGTCCTATAGCAGCATAACTAGGGGCTGGTCCAGGGCGAGCCTGGCCGGCCCTAACTATAAGCTTTTTCAAAAAGGAAAGTTTTAAGCCTACTCTTAAACGTAGAGAAGGTGTCTGCCCCCCGGACTGAATCTTGAAGATGGTTCCACGGGAGAGGAGCCTGATAGCTGAAGGCTCTGCCTCCCATTCTACTTTTAGATATTCTAGGAACCACAAGTAAATCTGCATTCTGGGAGCGCAGTGTTCTAGTGGGGTAATAAGGTACTATGAGCTCTTTAAGATATAGTGGCGCCTGACCATTAAGAGCTTTATAAGTAAGGAGAAGTATTTTAAATTCTATTCTGGATTTTACTGGAAGCCAATGTAGCGAAGCTAAAATAGGAGAAATATGATCTCTTTTCCTAGTTTTTGTTAGTACACGTGCAGCTGCATTCTGGACCAGCTGGAGAGTCTTTAGGGTCTTGTTAGGGCAGCCTGACAATAAAGAATCACAATAATCCAACCTAGAAGTAACAAATGCATGGACTAGTTTTTCTGCATCTTTTTTAGGCAGGATGTGCCTGATTTTTGCTATATTACGTAGGTGAAAAAAGCAGTCCTTGAAATTTGTTTTATATGATGGCTGAAGGACATATCCTGGTCAAAGATAACTCCCAGATTCCTTACGGTGGAGCTGGAGGCCAAGGTAATGCCATCCAGAGTAGCTATGTCATTAGATAATGTGTTTCTAAGGTGTTGAGGGCCAAGCACAATAACTTCTAATCACAAACAATTCCCATTGCACCTAATGTAATAATAATGTTAGCTGTTTAGCTGTGGATGTTATCAGCCTCAGTAAACATAATTCTTTACTATGTATCTTGTAATTACTAGGAGCAAATTCAACACCTAGATTCACATCGGGCATGCCAAGTGTTGGAGCAATGTTTGGCACAGGACCCCAGCCTGATATTTGATGTCATCAGCAGTACCTCCTGTCCAAGTACAACCCTCATGGTGCGTCTGCCAGAGATGCCGAGAAATGTCTATGGGGAGAAAATGCTTCAACCAGCAACCACCTATGTGCATTTCAATGCTACCGCACATGGAGGAGTCTTGCAGGAGGAGTCTTGCACCTGGCTAGGATGTTCTGGAATGATTTGCGTGATGTAGGTGACCTTTCAGATGAAGGAGAAGACAACCAACAGTTTTGTCATGCAGCATATAGACAGTTTGTTGCTTGGCAGTGTGGGACTCTAGGTCCTGGTCACAGAGTGGTCATTCCAAGCTGCTTTGTATGGTCAATTCGTGACCACTGATTCTTCAAAGTGCAATAGCAAGCCTCTTTGTCTGTGGCAATGTCTGACCTGTGGTAAGAACATAAAGAATTGGATGTGTGATATGACAGTTTGATTTATGAATGATTATATCTTGAGGGAAAAAAGGCTTATTTGTTTTAAAATAATCCTAATTAAAATTAGAATTTGGCCTTGCCAAAGATATTGAGCTTGACTAAATGACAACATGTGTGGGGCTGCTGGCAGTGTGTGTACGAGAAATGATTGACACTCCGTCAGACACTCCTCCTGGCTCTGGGTGGATTCTTGCAAATGGCATTAGGAGCACTAGGTGAGGCCAGAGGAGCCTGATTTTTTTCACAGATTATCTGTCTCATATACGACTGTCAGGACATAGTGACAGTTTTAGCAAATATTACAAAAAGTTATTTTTTTATGGGTTACTGCAGCTTTAAGGCCAAGGGAGTGGCGGTGAATGTGTTAATCACTGACCTAAAGTCTGCAAACAGCATATGGATATATGTGTCTATATTGTCCAGGTGGGTCAGTGAAGATGGCATCCTCTGTAGACCTTTTGGGACTACAGGTGAACTGCTGGTTATCTACTAGCCCAGTAAACTCTGGGTTTTCCAGCTACAAGCGTGTTAGTGTGAACAAGACTGGGTTGTTAATTATGAGCAACATCATCAAAACCATTAAATGATGAGATTTGATGGTATCATATGAGATGATACCAGATACCTGCAGGAAAGTTCTGGTATAGCAATAAAAAAGTCATATTCAATCAGGTGAAATGTATATAATATAATCACATAACTACAATAGAATAAGATGATGTAGAAACACTATTCAAATTATATATAATAATTATATATTCATCCATATTCAAGTAAGGTTAAGTCTTAAAATTTGTGTGGGAATTATTATATATGTTAGTATAAAGTGAGTGTTTTATTCTTTTTTCTCAGATAAACAAACTATTCTGAATATGTGATGCACATAAAATAAGAGGAGAGGAAAAGTAGTTAATGCCTGATGAGGTTTATCCAACTGAAATGACAGGAGCTATTTAAGAGTGTGTGGATTATTTTTCTAATAAAAGACAACAGAGGGTTTAGATTTTATTTCCAATTATTATCACACAGTTGTCTCATGTTACTCTGAGCTGCAGTGATGAAATAAAAGTGATAAGCATCCACACTGTCAGCAATCACTCCAGCAATGAAAAAAACTTGCACAATTAAAATGCAGATACAAGCATTATGTGTTTAGTGTCGTAAACTATCCCTCCAAACTATCCCTCAGCTCCTTTTTCAAATCAGAGTGGAAATAGAATGCCTGGAACAATAAAATTATTCTAATAACCTATAAAAATACATGGTCCTGTTTTTTTACTTCATTGTAAACTCAGGACTTTTGTCTTGTTGGGATCCTGTAGGAATGATGACTCTGTTTTTCCAGTGATCTGACTGGTCAGTGGTCAGTGGTCTGGGTTAAAAGTGAGCCAGCCTTGTGATACCTAAAAAAACTTGAGTTGAGCACAAAGATAGCTGGCTAATACTAATCCTGCTTCATAGTGCAGGCTCCAAACACCAAGCTCCAACACCTGACAATACAATCATTTTTAAGTTGACCTCTGTGTTTTCTGTTTCAAAAAATGGAAACAATTAAACATGTAGTTGATTAACATACAAAGACTGATGGTTAATATGTTCTTCCTTAACTCATTTAAGATTTTTATGTATAATATCCCAAATAGCATATCTGATATTATATATGAAATATCTTAAAGATTCTCTCCAGATGTTTTAAAATGTATATGAAATACTCTACTTTGTATAATTATTTGTAATATGGTTTCTCCACAAAAAAACTTTTTGTCTTATCTTGTTAAAATCCTTAAAATTACATCTACTCCTTCTCCCTCATGAAAAATTCCAGAATCTATGAATATGCAAATATATTTAATTCCATAAGTTTAACTGCTGAACACAAGATGTCTTCACTGAAAAGTCCATTCTCAGTGTTTGTGCACTGGAGGCTTCCAAATCACACTTGTGTAAGTTGCATACTGGACCATGACTGGTTCCAAACTAGTTAAACTCATATTTTAGGTGAGAACAGAGAAACTTTCCTCCTTCAGCAGATGAATGTGAAAAAAACTCTGCACATACATCATTCTGCACAGAGAAGAGAACAACATCACATTGAGTGGAGGGGGACTTTAATGTAGATATTACAGAAAAACACATAAAATGCACACACAATAAGCAGGAGGAGAGAACAGCAGGCTACCTCAGCTGACAGACAGGAAGTTTAATCAGGCTCATCAGACAGACTCAATTAGTAAGCTGGAGAAACAGTGGGAATCGCAACTGGCCCTGTTTATCATTACAGAGGACCAGCTTTGCATAATGGCTTATCTAATTGGGCTGATGATAAAGACTGGGCCATCATTGTGGAGTTATAGCTGCTTTATGGCAATTTTTACAAATACTCAAGGTCATTAAAAGATGCTGTTAACAAAAAATCATTAGAATTTTGCTGTTACCAGTGACACATTTTGTTATTGTAATAAGCAGTTATTGTGCTGATGTTGAAATGATCATTGTTTATTATGTTTTTATAAGGTAGGCTTTATGACCTGCACTGAGAGTAAATAGTATCAGTCTCTGGTACACCGGAAACATATATTTTCAGTATTTGTTCCAGTCTTGTTAGGCATCTAAAACACAACACATCTCTTTTCCTGTGGCTGCTTCCTACTGTCGAGTTTGTGAATCATGCAGCCAAAAGTTTGTTCTCTTTTACTGCATTTATTTTTCAAAATGTCTAAAATACAGAGTACCATTTTCACTACTACCCTGCCCACCTCTTCTATAATCAATAATGTCCAAACTGAGGTGAGTTTAGTTCTCCAAAAGTACATGTCAGCCAGGCATTGATCTTAAAACTTCCTGTAAAAAGTTTTTCTCCAAAAGTGTGGGTTTTTATTGAAATGTGGAGAGAGGTTGTACATTTAGTCCTGTAAGCTGTAAGTATCGGGATGTCAGTGATATAAACTCCACTTCTTTCATATGAATTTAAACATGTTAAAGCTGCTGTTGTCTGCCATCATCACTGAATTGAACTCCAGTGGAGCAGCTGCTGCTTGCTACTCTTGAGCACATGCAGGGTGTGTACATAAATTTGCATATTTTTGCAGTGCATGGCTTGCAAGAAATTCTAAAACTCATTCTGTAAAAGATTTTGATATAATTCCAGCAGCTTTAAAGCAGCTACAAGGCATTTTTAACTGGTTATGAAACAGTCTCAGTTTAATACTGATGCCTCTATATGACCTACATAAGCAAACAAGACCATCAGCGAGAAGATTGGCTATTTCTATATAGTTATTCTAAATGCCTGTCCCCAGGATCTGATTTCCCACAAAATCAGGCGAAACGATTTATGGCATGCAGGCCAGAAGATGGTCTGTGAAATAAGATCATTGTTAGCTAATTTAGTTTGTAAGGTTGAAATGAATTAATGAAAAATAAAGGGGAACCCCTTTGCCTATGGCTGTTAGTTTGCACCTTAGCACATATGCAAATGGATATGTACCCATGGAGGTATAGGTCTCAGTGGACATTACTGTAATACAACTGGCTTATAATGTAACATTTTATGTTGGCCTTGATACCGAGCTATATCCTGTTGTTCGCTTATTATTATGAAGACATAACATGGCTAGAGAATGTAGATAACTTTAGCTTTCTCAACAAAATTACTATTACCGAGCAACCAAATCTGTTAGTTGTAGGCTTACATGTAACCTAGGTGTATGAATGGTACTAAAACAACATTTACTTTGTTTCACCTTTGTCATGTTACAGTTATTAATCTTACTTAGCCACAACTAGATAGATTACCTCATCGCTATGCATCCTGCAAACAGCTGTTTAAAAAAGAAAAATAGTATTAAAAATAAGTTGTCTTTCTTTCACTCCCTTCCAAAGCAAATGCACGAACTACATAGATCAAGATCTTTATGACATCTTTGGTGCTCATGGGAAATGCAGTCTTCATTCTGGGAAACACTACCACTTTTGTCCACAGGAGGTGCCAAAATCAACACAAAATTAAAGTTACAGTGATTGCCAATATTATGTTTTTTCACTCACCTTCACACCCCACCAGTCCAGTCAGTCAGTGATATGGCTCTGTTTTACCTGCTCTCTGAGAGTCCAGCCCTGTTACGTTCTTATATTATCCGACGTAAAAATCAGTATGGCGTCTGATGCCGGCAAGTGAGGAGCAGGTAGAAGTTCATCCTCTGTCTTGTAAACCTACCACAGGCATTTTGCATCGTGTTTAAGTCTGTGTCTGTCCAGATTTGCATTGTGTGCCCTTATGCAGCTGGAAAAGCATCTACATCCTTCATCCTTCTCATCCTTCTCAAGGAAACCGTCAGGTATCTGATGTTTGAATTATTTTGGAGACCACAGCGCACTCTCACAGTAACTGTGAGTCGGCCCATGAGTCTTTTCTTTGTACTTTTTTTGACTGAGGCTTTGGGGCTTTGTGGATTGAGGGGAAAACCTGAAGTGGAGTATTTGTGTTTCATTATAAACTGAAGTGAATATATGGACCTGGACTGAATTTTAAAGGATTTTGTTTTCTTACTACTTTTGCCCTAATATAATCTTGGTGGAGTGGTTAAGATTATTTAAACTGAATGTTTTCTTCCAATGCTTTACAAACATTTATAAATTAATTTGTGTTCTGAAACATTACCTGGGGTCATGTGTAAACTAAATGTATCCTTTGTGGGGTTTGATATTGAGTCTTACTCAGACTTTTACTGGCCTAAACTTGCTCAGACCACTACATTGTGTCAGAGAGACAGCGCTGGAAAGTTTTCTCTGAGAGAGAGAAAGCCTGTAAATGACAGAAATACAACATTATTTTCTGATTCTTTCACAGCAGTTACGTTCTAAAGCACAAATAAACACTCAACAGGTGATGTGGAGACAGACAGACTCTTTTGGTGCAATTTGGACCCACAACACATTTAATGTTAATAAGCTTTGAATAAACAATGCTGATGCTGTCACATCACAGCAGGGCGGGGCTTCTGGGCTCTGACTTGCTGAGCAGGATAAAGGCACGCACCCTGCTCAGTTAAACTGCCGGAGAGAGAAGAACGAGCGCACACAGGAAAAAAAAACGGAAGCGGAGGAAGTAAAACTAGTCAATAGGAGTGAAGACACGTTTGATTGGCAGCAGAACCAACCACTAGAAGGCTGTAAACTGCTTCTACGGTTCAACCTCAGTTCAGTGTCACTGGCGAAGTCTCTATCTGGATTAAAACTATTTAATTTATTAAATCCTTATCATTTTAATTGATACATTTGTCAGTTGATACATATATATGCAGTTCTCGAGAAATAACCCCCCCCCCCAAAAAAAAATCCCCAATATGTAACAGTGTCTGTGCTCACTTATTGTTTGTTTAATTAAACATTTCAAGGTAAACTATGTCTTGTGTGTGAGGCTGGGCATCAAAAGAAGCCTGTGTTCTCCCTACCATCCACAAGTCAAGCATGGTTAGGTCAATGAACTACCTAGTCAATTACAGATATTGGTGGTGGTGGGGGAATGATGCCCCATCCCCTGCAGAGATTACACACCTGAAATCAAGGCCTTGGACTTTTATGCACTACAGGAAATGTGAAACGAAACCAATTTTCTAAGGCATGTGAGCGAAACACTTCGCAAGGCAGTGTGGGATTCCGTGCACAAGTAAATGGCCTTGTAGAGAGATTCAATGGCACAATACAAATATATATTTTGTTTTCATTGTTGAAGTATTTCCTAGCACTCAGAATAACTGGAAATCAGTAATGCTGAAAAAAGGTTACATTGTCACACATTAGAACTCAAATTTTATCCTGTCAAGTGAGCAACACAGAGCACATTCAGTTATTTTTCTATGACTGCTGTAACTAGGTCAACATTAATTGTCCTTGTGAAGTCCCTGATGATTTGAAAAGGCTCTTACATGGATTGGTGCTAAAGTTGGCAAACTGCAGACAATATGTGTTCTTATACTTATCACTTACTTACTTATTGAGGCTGGACATTGCAGTGTTCTTACTGAACGACTCAGGTATACTCTACGAGGTAAATGAAATACGCAGTGTCTGCATTGGCATTACACTACATACCTGTATTATTTTTGCAGATGACCTATCCCAGCTGTGTCGGGCTTGTGGGGAGGACAGCTCAGGGGCTGAAATTGATGAGGGAGTAAGACGAATTAATTCAACTTCAGACCAACATTCGTCCGGAAGACTGGGAAGCACCTGAAGGAAACTCACTGAATATAAAAGAGAACATGCTGACTCCAACTCCACACTACAACCACTACTCCATTGGGACATCCTGAGTGTGAATGAGTGACCTTATTTTTTTTTTCCTTATTCCCTTTTAGATTGAGTGCAACACCGTACGGCATATGTTGGCCATGACTACTCATGCACTGCATGTTGTTAAATAAAAACACATTTTACTTATTATTGTCTTTCTTTATAACATATCACACGATTGGGTAAGTCTAGCTTGGATTGCATATTTGAATTTGGTCACTGTGTAAATTTGGAAAATTGGCACCCTTTAAACTTCTACCTTTCATTAAACCAGAGCTGGCGTTTTGCCTATTCTGTTATGTTAAACTATTTGATTTTGTTGGGTTTGAATATGCAAGTATGACACCCAGCATAGCTACAATATGCTCTACAGGTATATATTGCATTGTATACTATTATATTGTATGTCAGAATACTGTATCAGAATACTGTGTCAGAATACCACAATTTGCTCTAGCTTGCCAATACCTGAAATAAAGGGTATGATGACCACAATCATAGCACAGCTGCTATTTTCATGTATGTTTGTCAAGACCAAAATGAATGTTCAGAGACACATCAAGGAATGATCATTTATAGCAAATATTTCATTCTTCCTGACCGCCAGAGGCAGTGCTTAACAGTGGATGTTAACCATCTCATGTATGCACAGGAGTATGTAGTGTCAATATAGTCACATGTGACCTAGGATAACGTAGCATATATAAACCCATGTCATCATGACAGATGTCACTTGTATCTTCTCACGGCAGGTAATCTGTCAATGCAGATTGAATCAAAGAAAGACGAGAGCCGGTTACTTTTTGCTAGAAGCTCTGTGACCACATGGTTGGAACTACGGTTTCATCCTCCAAGGGCTGCAATTAGACAATCACAGCTACTCTGTAACTCTTGAGATGTTAGACCGGTGTTTTTGCCCTTTAGGTTAGCAATAGGCTAACAACAGGTGTCTTTTCCAACTTTGAAGTGAGGATAGCAAGGCAAGCGTGGCCTCCCTTTGTTAGCTTGAAGTTTTTTAAGAGGAGCCTATTTTTGTGCTTTTTCTGTTATTGGTAGGGAAAACTTTCAGTTACAGTTATTTTATTCCTCCTTGATGAGTGGTTCTGAAAACAACGATGAAAAAAAACAACAATTTAACATAACGACGTTCACATTTACCTACAAAATGTGTGCTGAATTAAACAGTGGCTCCTAGTGTTACTTTATTTTTTAAATATCATCCATGTTGTTTGTCTTACACCTACAAACAAGACCTATTTGAAATTGCATAATTTTTAAGGGAGTTCAGAATTAAGCATTAAGTTCAGAGGCACTGTTCAGTTGGGGTGCAGTTTCAGCACCTTCAGTGGACACGCCCCCAGTGTTTCAGAGCTCAGAATACTGCTTGTTTTTACTGCTTGAGATTTTGAAACTTAATTTTATATACTTGGTGATTTATATTTGGTGTTTTTTTAATCAGTCAAATTTGGCTTGGTGGTTAATATCACATTATTCTGTGATGTGAAAAACTCAGAACACATATTTTGCTTTACACAGACTTTAAAGCATGTCCCTCCTTAGTTTTGATGGAAAGAGCAACTGCTCACCAGTAAGTGGTTTCACTTGTGGGTATATATATTTTGTTGTGATTGCTGTAGATGTGCTTCAGTGTGAAGAATAAAAAAATGTTCATATCATGGCCCACCATGTTAGGGTCACATGTTTGCTGTGCCTGCATGGCTCCACTGCTAGCTACTGATGGCTTTGATGAATTCCCCATATGCCTTGGTGTTATACACCTGAGGGAGGGGCTGTTTAACAGTCAGTGCATGAATTGCATTTTCATGCCACAGGAGCTGCAGCTAGCCCAACTAGCTGAGGTGAAAGGACTGCAGCTTGAAGGCCAGCTGCCGCCATCTGGTGTCACTTCGAATGTATGGAGTGGGCTGAGATGCTCTCCACCTGAGGGTGTCCCACTTAGGAAAAAGTGGACTGTTTGGCAGCTAAAGTCAACACACTAACCTTTTGTTTGTCTGAGATTAAAGAGTTGCTCTTTAAACCTTTAAACCTAGTGCATTCAGTCCCACAACAGGCTACTCTTTCTTTACCTCCCTCCCAGCCATACATTGAAGAGCTCCACAAATGCTGGCCAGAACCCAAATCTGTTTTTCACCATGCCAGGGCCAAGGCAGGGCCTTGGCTTCCACGCAGAATGCCAGCACTTACGGACTGGGCCAGATGCCAGCCGTGGAGCCTCCTGATTGTGTCACCTAATGAGGTCTTGAGACCCGATGCTTGCTGCCCCAGGCCCCAGTGTTGCATTACAGATGACTTTCTGGTGAAGTGTTACGATACAGCAGCACACATGAGCTGTGTTGGGAACTCTTTTTCCCATCTAATATTAGCCCAGTCCGAGTCCCTATATTCCCCATGGCATGGATGCTTTCATCCAGAGCATCAGTGATGCATCTCTGCAGGCATCCACCCTTATGACCAGGGAGCTTGGCAGGTTAATGTCAACACTTACCCTGACTCGCCCAATCCCCATTTTCGGAGCCAGGCCAGAGGACCCTCCACACTCTCCCCATGGTCCTGGGGGAGCTGTTTGGACTAGCGGCGAAGCAGACCTTGGAACAGGGAATCCAGGTGAACAAGACTCTGTAGCAGTTTGCTAGCCTTCGGGGACCTACACCCCTACTGAGACAGCGGCCTCCACAAGGTTATGGCACCAGTTGCCCTCAGCTGCCAGTTCATCCTGATGGGTACCCAAGGACCTCACAATCCTTCAAGTGACCTGATCATTGCTGCTGGGCTCCCGCATGGCCAGCACCTCAGATGCAGAGGGATCTGGGGTCTGAGCATCGTCCCCCCAGAGACCAGAAGGCCAGAGGGGCAGGACCTGAGGGCATAGGGTTGACTGGTTGACACCTCAGACCCTTGGGTGGTGGCCATGCTTTACCAAGGGTACAATCTTTAATTCTGACACTGGCCCCCAGTTTTCAGTGGGGTCAGACTGACCACAGTCAGCAATCCCGCAAAATCTCATGCACTCAGATGGGAACTATCCACCCTCCTGGAGAAGGATGCCATCAAAGGAGTAGGTCTGTAGACACAGCACGATGGTTCTACTTAGTTTATTTTTTGATCCCAAAAAAGAGGGTGGGTTTCACCCTCTACTGGATTTGTGAGGGCTGAACAAATTTCTGAATTCCACATGTTTCTTAAAGGAGCCCAGCGCCAGAACCCCCTTTAGGCTGTCAAGGTTCCCTCATGGGACCTGCCTCTGGTGCTGGAAGCCCTTCATCTCCTACCCTTTGGAACCCTAAGGCCATTCCCGGTGAGGTAGGTTTTCTTGTGACTATATTGGCATTGGTCATCCGGTGTTAAACACTGCCTCTGGCAGTCAGGAAGAATGAAATAGAACAAGAGTTATGTATGTAACTATGGTTTTATGAATTCTGAATAACTGCCAGTTCTCTGTCACTCGGAATCTTGGTGAGAAGATTCTGTAGGGACATCTTTCATGATGACGTGGGCTTATATACGTTACATCATCTCAGGTCACACGTGACATTGTTGATATTAAATACTCAACCTGCGTGTGTGCGAAACGGACAACATCAAGTGTTAAGCACTTATCCAGAATGCACAGAACTGTAGTTACATTCTTTCGTTACCAGCCACACAGCTGTGGATGAGTCAGGGATTGTGAAGCATATTGAGAACAGCTGAGGTCAGTCAGCTGAAACAAGTGTGAGTTCAGTGCTCTGACCCAACGCTATGCTCCATTTTCAGCTGACTGTTGTATTATCTTTAAAAAGATACAAAGAAATTAATGTGATATAGAGACGAAGTAATCAGAATGTTTATTTTCTGGTAAGTCAAAAGCTACGAGTATCACCAGTTAATCAGAAACACATGAGAATAGGTCTCTACATGTCAGACATCTGGTCATTTCTTGGTGGGTATTTGAAGCCGATTTGAATCAGGACCTTAGTATTTGGATCAAGTAGCTCATGAAAACTAAAGGAGTGCTATCCTTTATTTTAATGCGCCAGATATTTAATCCACATTTCATATCTTCTGCTGCTATGTATATAGTATAATTATTTTTACATGCCATACGATATGCCAATACCACCTCTCGCTCTGATCTACGCAAAAAACAAAAATATAATCAAATAGTCATTGTGCTTCACAAATAAAATAGATATTCAAGAGACACTAGCATGTGCTTCAAGCAGAACAATCTTTGAAGGACTTCTACAAATCACCACCCCTTTTCTCATTCACCCACAATTAAAAACACTGTCATGTACAAAAATATGACTCATAACAAAACCACATGGCTAACCACAACTGACATGTATAGATGTGGTAACTGTGCCTGCTGCAACAATACAACAAATACGAAATTGTTCAGTCATCCCCACACTGGAAGGAAAATTCCAATTTATTAACTGTGAGTGGACTCGTGTTTTGCATGTTATTATGTCCCTTTGGTCTAGCTTACGTTGGACAAACCAAAACGACTCCTTAAACAACAAATATCGGAGCACAAAACTGCAATCCGTACAGGAAACATGGATTATGTAATTGCAAAACATTATGCTGAAGCAAATCACGGTTCACCCTATTCATTAAAATTCTGTGGGATTGAAAAAGTCATGATGCCTACTAGAGGATGTGATGTTCTGAAGAAACTGGCCCAGAGAGAAATGTTTTGGATATCCGTCCTCTTGTGTTAGGGTCGGCACCGACCCGTTTTAGTTTTTAAGTGCATAAAAGAATCACTTAAAATTTGTTTATTGCATCAAGGCTTTTTGACTTTGTCAGGAACCTTGATTTCAACAAAATTAAACAAAAAAAAATGTGTTCACTACATTATAAAATGCTCTGGTTGAAATTATGTCCTTTGTGGTGTTAGGGTTGTTATAAAAATAAGATTATAAAGCAATAATTAGAACCAAAATTGAAATCATAAGTGCACTGTCAGCAAACACACTGACAGCCACCTCCTCTCCCAATCATGTGAGCTTCAGGGGATGCTCATTTGTCCAGTATAGCTGCAAAAAACCAAAACAAACAAAGATGGGTATGTCCAGACATGTGAGGTCACTTCACTCATTTGACTTGCAGAGGGCACATCTCTAATTTGCAGCATGTAAAAATGAAAAGAAGATTTACGGTGAGCCAAGTTCTAGATAACATTTTTGGAGAAAATGAGGCAGAAGACACAGATCAGCATAGCGATGCAGAGGAGCAAGTTTCTGAGGAAGAGGACAATGTGAAGTACCAGCCAGAAGACACAGACACATCTGAGTCTGATGAGGAGGTCACTGGTGCTGAAGCTGCTCCTGCTGATCACCTAATTCATTGAAAGTCTCTAATGACTGTTATGTGTCCATAGTTGCGCCAGATTACATTTAACATTCTGTTAAAATTATCCCTGGAAACAGGATCCATACGTCTCATTGCTTTCTGTACACAGGGGGCCGGTCCAAGTAGTCTCATTTGTAGGTCTGCATGTCTCTCACTCACACACACACACACACACACACACACACACACACACACACAAGCATGTTCTTGCACACAGAGACTTTTACTCTGATTTAGCTTTCTAATAGTTTTGGAAGTAGTAATTGATTTCTATTGATTCTTTCTATTGGTTTGATTTGTTTGATTGGTTGTTGTTTGTTGGAACTTGCAAATCAATATTTTGTGTTATGACCTGTTCTGTGTTTCAATGTGTTTATATTAAAGTTCTATTGCTGACAAAAATATATATTTTTTGCATTTTCTTGAAGAAAATATATATGGGTTGAAACTGACCCATAACACCATAGATGTTACTATAGTTATTAATTTTAAATTGAAAAAATAAATCAAGCAAATTCATTTCAGAGATGTGTTCTATACCCCTCAGTAATATTCAGGTGACACAACAACCTTTTATTTATTTATATGATTCTCTTGAGGTTAATTTTTCTTCTTTTTAATTGAGAGGTATACTGATTGAAAAAAAAGGCCCAGACACCCACACCAAAAATATTAAACCCAACATTTTCATGGATAAGGAAGCCTAACAAGGTAACCAAGAGATGACAAAAAAATTGGATGATAGGTTATTGTTTTTAGTGTATTTTAAAGCTGATTTAAGACACCGGGGATGGTAACAGAAACCTAACAGAGGAGGAAGGATATACATACTCAGCACACTATGACACCAAATGGACTTAATGATGACTTCAGTTTAAAATGCTTTTTAGATTAAGACTGTTTGTAATCTATATGTCCCTTTATTGCCATCTAGTGTATGTTCTTAATAGGGAATCACTGATGGTCAGTAACAGTGTTTTGTCAAGTTTCATTCTGTATGTAATGGGGTTTAAATCAGATTTAATTGTATACTTGTGATTGGTCCCTGTATCTAGAACCATAGGATAAGAAAAGTGATTGGTTCCCAAATAATTGGGTCCAACTCCCAGCTGTGTATTATCTCTGCCCTTGTATATATGACTGAATTGAACCTGAAGAAGGCTCTGTGCCGAAATGTGTTTTTCTAATGCGATGTGAGCCAAATAAACAAATGAAATGTTAGTATTTTCTCCTCATTGACTAGGAAATTTGAGATGTGCTACCTTTTTATATTTTTGGAACATAATTATTTTTACTTTGCATACTGAGCATTTTTGGCACAAAAGTCTTTACAGAATTAATTAAGTTATATATTTTCACATTTTCAGGTTGTACTTTGAGTGACCACTGAGCAGCTGTGTCTTTTAGATAAATATAAGTATTGGATCAGACTTAGTATCAGCAGATACTCATCATTAAAAGACTTGGATCGGAATCGGGGTAGAAAAAACTTGATTGGGACATCTCCATCTTGCACTGCACTGTAATATTTTTATTCTTCTCAGTTTTTGTTCCATTTTAGCTTATTTTTTTATCTTTTATTTAATTTCTGACAATCCTATTTATATAGCTTTTTATAATGCATTTTTATTTCTTATGTAATGCACAAAAAGCAGAGTGTGTTTGAAGACACAGAATGCTGTAGGGCATTTCAAGGTCTTGTCTATTCTGGTGAAAACTGTTTATGTGAGTCAAAAGCCTGAAAGAAAAATAAATAAAATCATAAAAACAGGAGTATGAATCTCAGCAGACAATGACACTACAAACACCAACTCGTCCAATAGCTCCAATTTTCACACATAATAAGAAAGTCAGAACACACACTTGCTTCTTAGATACTTTTGGGCCACGCTGTTGAGCAAAGCCTAAAACATGAACCTCCTGACGAGACCTCATTTATATTGCTACTTCAAAATGTATAAAGAATGAAGAGAGGAGTGTGTTCCTTTGTTTTACCTTGTTCAGGCATGGATTTGTCATGTTCCTGATGGGATCAAACATACTCTCCACTTGAAAGAGTGTTGCTTCTAATTTATTCAGTGTTTTTGACACAGGGGCACATTGGAAGAAAATGAAGTCTAATTAGACCAAAACCCACTAGTATCATGTGTTTCATCTGAGCAAATAAAACACCATTTGGATATGGTGAATACATCAAATTCAATGCAGCAAGTTAAAAATGTTATTAATTTTCTGACTATAGCTCATCTATTCCCTATCACGACCTGATCTCAGATATCAGCGCCTCTTGTGATGGTAGTGGGAAGTACAAGTAGAAAGCTGTGGAGTAAAAAATACAATATTTTCCAATGAAATGTTGTGAAGTAAAATGGAAATACTCGAGCAGGGGCGTGTAGTGGGGGGAATAGTGGAACTAAGTACCCAGGGCTCCAACATGGGGAGGGCCCTCCAAAAGCCTATAAAACCCTTACAAATAAGTTTGGGTTTTTTTGTTCTTTTTTATCAGCTCTATTGTAACTATTACTGTTGGCTGAAAAAATTGTTTGACAGACTATTTCTTGTCTCTATTAGAGCCTCTCATGGCCCCTACCCCCCTCTGGAAGACGCACATGGTTTGGTCCACTCTGCTGCACTAGTTCCTTTGTTAACACTAATGCTGAGGATTGAAGGAGAGTTCATGATCATGTCATCCAAAAATAAATAAATAAATAAAATCAGGTTACCAAAAGAGAAAAGAGAGACAGGAGCAAGAAAGGAACAGTCAGAGGGAAAGTAGGTGTTGAGAAAATTCTTTCAAAAGAAAGGTGAGCAAACACAGCCTGCTAGCAGTGTGTCAGAATAGTTTAATATTGGTAACTTATGTAACGTAGTGTTGGTTCTTAAGGAGCACGGCTTGTTATCAGTAATAATTAATGATTATCAGAGATAATTATTAATTATAAAACAAATAAAACTTATTAAATTTGATTAATAATTATGGGGCACCGTAATTAGGGCAGTGAGCTCTGACTCTCTCAATCAGCCACTTATCACAATACAAATACACAATAATGACAGAAGACAGTATGAATGACAGTATTTATTAATCTCCACAAAATCAACAAAGTCAACAAATGTTTCGATTAATTCACACTGCACTACCAGCTAATACTACAACAAATACACAGATAACAGCTATAAACAAGTCCCACATGTGTAAGCAAAGTGTGTGTGTGTGTGTGTGTGTGTGAGAGTGGGTGTGTGAGTGGGTGTGCAGGACCAGGAATGGTGGGCGTGATCTGACCAGCTGACGTCGCGGGCGTGACCTGGTGAGATGACGTTGCACGAAATTGAGATGGCGGGCGTGGCCTTGTGAGGAAGTCACGTCACGCGACAATGAACCGACGGAAGTGCCTCGGTATTCAAACAGCACAATGGCAAAATGGCGCCACCTAGCAATCGGCGGTTCTGCACTCACCCAACTTATGTTCACAAGCACACGTGTCTGATGGCGGATAATGAGGGACAGAGCAACGCTATGTCCCACGCTATCTTACCGCCAGATGTGTAAAAGATGTGCGGTTATGTAGGGGGTGTGTGTGTGTGTGCGGGTTAGTAGGAGGAGAGAGAGAGAGAGAAAGGAAGAAAACCGACTCTCGGCGGAGTCTCACAACCGTGGGGGGAAGGCAGCGGTTACTTTATCTACAGAGAGCGCGCGCACGGATAGCAATCTGTGCGCCCGTTGTCTGGCGGTTAGCGGATAAAGTAACTTACTCTCCTCTCACGGTGGTACAAACACAGTGGTCCCGAGCGGGACAAAACAACAGTTTAGCGTGGTGAACACTAACTCAACAGGTAGCAACTTCAAATTACTCGCTAGAGTAAACAGGCAAGGACTCAGTGGTCCGTTAAAAATCAAACAACACACAATAAGCACTAAGGTTATGAAACACACATAAAATATTACAGTCTCTGCCCAGACAACCTCTTACTTGTGTCGCTCTTGATAGCGAACTGATGTGTGTTAGTCCGTCAGTATACACCACGGGGGCCTCCGATGCGTGGTACTGGCGGTGCCGTTTTAATTCCTCGAGGATAACGGCGGCTGGTTTCTCGGTGGGGCAGCGAGGAAACTCAGGGTGGTCGACTTGGTCGGTAGATAGCGGGGCATAGAAGTTATCCGCTTCTCCGTGAAGAAAATCCTTTCTTCCTTCAGGGTGGTCGACTTGGTCGGTAGATAGCGGGGCATAGAAGTTATCCGCTTCTCCGCGAAGAAAATCCTTTCTTCCTTCAGGGTGGTCGACTTGGTCGGTAGATAGCGGGGCATAGAAGTTATCCGCTTCTCCGTGAAGAAAATCCTTTCTTCCTTCTGCAGGTAGGGTGAGAGGGCTGGGTTGCACACAGCGCTCTCTCGTGGATCCGGTGATTGTGTTCGGGATGAACACGGGTTGTGGTTTCGTCTCGTCCAGCGAGGGGAGAAACTCCAAAAAGAAAAGGGGGAATAGGTACACGTGTAAAGTTACCTCCGTTAGTAAATCTGGCTGGCGAAGAAAGCGAACTTCCTCCTGGCTCGGTTACTGTGGAAAGGCGACGGCAACTCCGTGCAGCCGCTTCTTAAGGGGGCGGTGACGTCACGGCTGTGTTGCCATGACTTAATGAGCTCCCCGCTGTGATTTCTCACTTAGGTGCGAACTGGCAAAGCATTGTGGGAGGAGGGCTCTGTGAGCAGCATTTTGGTGCTGCTCCCTTTGTTTCAGGGGACAAAGGACAAAGGAAGCCTCATGGTCAGGCTTCAGGTTTTACATGTAGGCCTGCCTTTGTCTGACCCCATGGTTGAGGACCAACAGTAGCTAGCTAGCTTGCTAATATTATAATCATTAGCTTGCTGATATATAAAACAGGATTGCCTTCACTTCAGTCAGAAACAGCCACAGAGAGACAGAATCAGTGGCAGGTCCATCATCACTATCCTCTCATGTTACTGAGGATGTCAGATACGGTGAGCTTATAAAGTGGCTGAAAAGTCATCTCACGCAGTAATTTGCAAGAGTTTGCACTGAAAGAAGATTTGCAATACTAAGAAGTAGTAATCAAGTTGCTTGTTTTATTGTATATATAAGTATTATACAATTTTAAGATACTTGAAATGTAAAATATTAAGAGGCTATTTGTATGCTTCATGCCTATAGAGGGGTCTGTACATGTAGCAGAGAATGAGCTGGAGGATGTGATGGAGACAGAGAGTAGAAATAGAGAAGATGATGAAGGTGAAGAGAGCAAGAGAAATGAGGGCTCTTCCATAGGTAGTGAGTATGAAGAGAGGACTGAGAAGAGGGAAAAAGTAAAGGGAACCCTGAAGAGTATTTGCTGGATGACCCAGGACTGTGGCCAGAGAAGCTTATTACTCAACAAAAGGACACAGTTGTCCACAGACTGGCTAACAGAAGTGCAGAAAAAGTAGATCTAGCCAAATAAGGGAAACCATTCCCAAATTATCTTCAATATGCAAAGCCAGACAATGGGCGTGAAAAAATTTGAAAAGACTGGCTTATTTATAGTGAGAGTAGACAGGCTCTGTATTGCATCCCATGCCTTCTTTTCTCTCCTGATCAGACAAAGCCATCCACAAGTGCACTCAGCAAGGATGGAGTTAAGCTAGCAAACATCAAATGGCAAAAAATGTACAAAAAAATGACCTGAACATGAGACACACTAGCCCCATAAGCAGTACTATTTAAAATGGAAAATTGGCAGCAACAGGAGTTGATTCTCACCTTCAAAAACAACAGCAGACAGAGGTAGAGAATAAAGCCCTTTGGATGTGTAAAATGGCAAAATCTAGCATTAAGAGGCAAAATCTCAGATTTAGATAATGGCAATTGGAGTTGTGCCATTATGACTCGGTTTTGCACGAGCACTTAGAAACTAAGTGCATTATCTCAGTGCTGAGATGCAGAATGAATTTATGGAACTATGTGGCAAAAGAGTACCTAACACTATCCTGGCTGAGAGAGAGGATGGAATCTATTACTCTGTCATATGTGATTCAACACCAGACATATCCCACACTGAACAAAATGTGTTGTTGGTAAGATATGTACATCAAGATAAAGACAGTAGCATGTGGAAGATAATTTAAAGGTTTATTCAATTCAAAGACTTTCACAAAAAGACAGGCAAAGAAATTTCAGAGATGAATAAAGCAACATTAAAAGAAAGTGGTACGCCACTGGAAGACTGTAGAGGACAAGGTTATGACATTGGAGCCAATATTTCAGGAAAGGTTAAAGGAAGCTCAGGTTTTAAAAGCTATTCCACTTGCTACTTACTCCCCCTGTGCATCCTCAATCTGGTGGGTGTACATGCAGCTCAACATGTCCTGAGGTCTCAACATTTTTGGCTCTGTGAACCGATTCTACACTCTCTTTGGTGGTAGTCCAGAGCAATGGGCAATCTTAAAAGAAAAAAAAAAAACAGGCTGCTATCTTCACCATCTCTCTCTGACACTCAATGAGTTGCCCGTATTACTGCTGTACACATTGTGGCAAATTAATTACCCTAAGGCACTAGAATGTGTCTTAGCCACATGCAGTTTGATAAGTGAAGCAAAGTCTGAAACAAATGGCCTAAAGAAGTATTTCCAGACCTTTGACGCTAAAGGTTTTACAATGCATTGAAAACTGAAACCTGATTTATCAGGCAGGAAATACTTCTATGGATATTGAACAACACAGCCGTGACGTTACTGCCCCTTTAAGAAGCGGCTGCATTAATTTAACATCGCCTTTCCATTGTAACAGTGCTGGAGGAAGCGTTGCTTTCTCTGTGAGCCAGTTTACTAAAGGAGGTAACCCCATGCATGTGGACTTTTTTCCCCATCGACTGAAGATTCAACCCTCGCTGGACGACCTGAACTTTTCCCTCTGTTCAACCGAACACAATCACCGGATCCGAGAGAGAGACCGCTGCTGTTGCAACCCAAACCCCGCCAAGAGAGCGCTAGGACGGCCCCATCAGTATCCGAACTGGACCAAGACGGTTGAAACACACACACATCGCTTTGTGAAGCGATCACGTAAGAGGCTATGTCTGGACAGAGACAGAATTGTGTGTTTGTTAGCTTTTAGCTTTAAGCTTAATTGCTATTTTGTTGTTGATTTAACGGACCGCCAAGTCCCTTTTGCCTGCTATACTCTGAGGAGTATTTAATATTTGCTGCCTGTTTAGTTTGTGTTCACCACGCGAGACTGTTTGTGTTTGTCCCACTTGGTACTGCTGCTGTTTGTGTCATCGTGAGTGAGAAAGTAAGTTGTTTCTCGATCAAAAATCAGACAATGTGCGTTACAGACTGCCGTCTGTACACACGTGCTCTGTGGACAAACAACCGCTGCTCTCCCCTCACGATCACAGGACTCCACCATGAGCCGACGTTTCTTCTCCTTCTTTCCCTCTCTTGTTACCAACACTCACACACACACACACACATACACGCACTTCTTCTTACACATCTGACAGTCAGATAACGTGGGACACAGCGCCCCTCTGCCCTCGTTATCTACCACCAGACACGTGTTTGAGATGCCGACCCCCGGGTGGCGCCATCTTGCTATTGTTATAACCGACACTGCGGTCACATCCGCTATTTGGTTCTCACGTGACCCCATCTCGCAAAATCACGCCCGCCGTCCTTAAGATCACGTGACGTCATCTCATGAGATCACGGTCGCCATCTTGCTCACACACCCACAGAGACACACACACACCCATTTACACTCCCATACTCACACACACACACACACATGCACGCTCCGGCTTGCATGTGTTTTTATTGTACATAGCTGTATTATTGCTTAGGCAGGATTAGATTTTGGGAGTGATTTATTAATCAAAGCATTTGCTAACTTGTTAACTTTGCTATTGTTTAATAAACACTGTTATATCTTAAAAGAGAAGTCTTTTGTAATTATTGTGCTCATTTATTGTAAAAGGTGGCTGATTGAGAGACAGTCAGAGCTTGAATTCAAACCTTCATTATTCACTTGTGGATGCTGATATCCCTCAGACATTAGCATCCCAAGTGAACCTTGTTTATGAGACTGGTTATTGGTCCCGGTTTCCGGGTGGTGCCCCGTATTATTAATTCCTATTAATAATTTAATTTTTATTAATTAATAGTTATCTCTGATAATTATTAATTATTGCTAATAACCAACCAGCTTACAATCAACGATCCAACATATATATATGCAGTGTCGGAAATAAGTATTCAACATGTCAACTTTTTTTTCATTAAACATTTTTCCAGTGCAGCTATTCAAATGAAATTAAGAAGTGATATTAACTCAATAAGGCAACACAGCTAATAAAATCATAACATTCCAATCAATAAAAAAAGTTCTGTGCATTCTATTGGAATGACACAGGAAAAAAGTATTGAACACGCAGTAAGAAAAAGCACTGAACCAGGTGATTCTACTAATCAGTCCTCTTACTTCATAATTAGAATCAGCTGGGTTAGTGGATGTGGCTATTAGTACTTCCACTCTTTTAAAAAAGGTTAGCCAGCTGTGAATGCATCATTTGTTACCAAGCATCTCATGATGGGTAGAGGCAAAGAACTCTGCCAAGACCTTTGCAACAAGATTGTTGAGCAACACAGGAATGGTACAGGTTACCAACTGATTCCATAGGCACCGCAAGTGGAAGAGGCATCACTCCACCTTCAACTGGCCATGCACAGGAGCTCCTCGCAAGATTGCTGACCGGGCAATCAGAAAATTAGTCAGAAGACTAGCCCAAGATCCAAGGACTACTCAAAAAGAACTCTAGAGTGCACTCCACCGTTACAGTCTCCATGCACGATCACCCTGTAAGACTCCTTACTGAAGAAAAAACATGTTGAAGCTTGTTTGAAGTGTGCTACACAACATTTGGAGAAGCTTGTAGATTAGTGGAAGAATGTGGTGTGGTCAGATGAGACAAAAATTTAAAATTTTTGGCAATGACACTACTCGCCATGTTTGGAGGAGAAATGGCTCTGCATATGACCATAAAAATACCATACCTACAGTGAAGTTTGGAGGTGGAAGCATTATGGTATGGGGCTGTTTCTCTTCTCATGGTATCGGCAGAATCCAAATTGTTGAAGGGAAGATGAATGGAGCCATGTATCAGGATATTCTTGAGAAGAATGTGTTGCTATCCACCAGGACAATGAGGATGAGACAAAGGTGGACCTTCCAACAGGACAATGATCCAAAACATACTGCAAAGGAGACTCAACTGGTTCCAGAGAAAGAAAGTAAAGGTGTTGGAATGGCCCAGTCAATCACCTGATTTGAACCCAGTAGAACATTTAAGGAAGGAACCGAAGATAGAGATTCACCAGCAGCCTCCCGGAATCTTCATTTGAAGACTGTCTCCTTGGAAGAATGGGCCAAAATCCCCACTGGACACTATGAGAGAATAATTTCTTCGTACAGGAAGCGTGTTGAAGCTGTCATTACAAACAAAGGCTCCCCTACCAAGTACTTCAGTTAGCATATTCAATACTTTTTTCCTGTGCCATGCCAACTTAATGCATATAACTTTTTTATTGATTGGACTGTTATGATTTCTTTAGCTGTGTTGCCTTATTGAGTTAATACCAATGTCTGGTCTTAATTGCATGTGAATGGCTGCACTGGAAATATGTTTACTGAAAAAAAAGTTGACATGTTAAATACTTATTTCCCCCACTGCACACACATAGATAGATAGATAGATAGGTGTGTGTGTGTGTGTGTGTGTGTGTATATACACACACAGTGGTGTCCAAAAGTCTGAGATCACAGATCTGAAAGTATTAGTTATGACATGTAAAATGAAGAAGAAATATTTAAGATTATGCACTATTTCTAGGTCAGCAATCAAATTTAAGCAAACTTGTGGCTCAGGATGATATAATTGGCCATCCTGCATCCATCACATACCATGACTGTCTGAAGCAGCTTGCCAAATATCTTGCTCTACCTGTCAACATGTGTACTGCTAAGGATCCAAACACCAAGGTAGAGTGTCGGGCATCTAGACCATTCGAGATCAATATCAAGTCCAAGGGCACAGCTGCTATTGTTGAACTGGTGTCTTTATTTGACATTAATCTTCAATACATGTTTTGGACGGATTTTTGTATATTTTTCAGTAATTGTTGTTACTGTAATGTGCTGTCTTTCTCCCCGTGTCTTTTTTTCAGATGTGTTCTCATGGTCACACAGTGTTGAAATGGACTTCCCAGCCCACTTTAAAATACGGGATGCTGGTTGGGGACTTCTTGGGCGGCTGTGGCTCAAGAGGTAGAGCTGGTTGTCTGGTAATTTGAAGATTGGCAGTTCGATTCCTGCCTCCTCCAGTCTACATGTTGAAGTGTCCTTTGGCAAGATACTGAACCCCAAATTGCTCCTGATGTGCCAGCACCCTGTGTGGTAGCTTGCTGCCATTGGTGTGTGAGTGTGTGTGAATGGTTTCCTCTGATGGGCAGGTTGGGACCTTGCATGGTAGCCCCTGTACCCATTCAGTGTATGAATGTGTGTGAATGGGTGAATTGACTTGTAGTGTAAAAGTGCTTTGAGTGGTCAGATGACTGGAAAGGTGCTATACAAGTACAGTCCATTTACCATTTGTTGGCCAGTAACATACTGCTTCCTGGCAACAACTATACAAAGATATTACTCCTATTCAAATTCATGAAAATGGGGATGGTGGAGAGGTCCTCTTTCTTCAGGATCCAGGACTCCTACTGTGTGGACCCAATAAAGGACTTCTGGAATGAGAAGAAAGCCAAAGGGTCTGTTGTGGCTCTGGTTTAGTTTCATGCACGCACGCGCGCACACACACACACAGACTGCCATGGGCAATAAATACAAACAGATCATCTGCATGGTCAATACTGACAAGCGGAAGATACTGAGGAACTCCGGAGAAGGAGGGCTTCATGCATACCTTTGAGACACTCCATCAAGAGCTGAATGCAACAGAAATTTGCACAGATGCTCATACCCAAATACCAGCCCTCTTCAGCAAGTGAATTTATTGTAGTTTTCTTTAGAGGTTGGTGCAGCAATGTAACTTTCTACATAAAGTCCCAGACCACATTCATCACTTACATTATTATGACTGGGTATTGTTTTGGATTATTACATAGCATATGTGTTCCATGACTTGTGGCCTGAACTAAAAACATAAATGACCTTTGGGCTCATTTGAACCAGGAGAAAGGACCGATAAGTCAACACACAGGCAGAAAACTCCCCTCTTTTTGGCCTCCTTACCCACACAGACCAGAGTCATAAACTCTAACTCACATTCTTGAAGGACATTCATTGAGCCTCTCTGCAAATCTGAGCCAAAGCTGAATTTCATGTGAATTAAATGTCTAATCATTATGTAAATCATGTAATAATGTTAAAGGTCATAGAAATACATAAAGAATGGTACAACTTTGATAGCTGTGTGGTAATCTATTGAAGAGATATTAATTTTTGATTTTATTATATTTTTATTACATGTGACAATACTGTACTCTAGTGATAAGATGAGAACTTCAAATTGAATTTTCTTATGTTAAGACTTAATGAATGTTTATATGGTAACTATGCAATGGTATTTTTAAAATCACCTAAGTGTTTAACTTTTGATCTATTAACCTTATAGACAATCATATTTAATAGATAAATTAGATAAGTAGTTGTATTGAAAGAATGAAGTTACTGAAGTAATAGGAATGTAAAATATGAGAAGAATTTCAGGTTGAAAGTTTTCTTTTATTGGGAAATAATAGTCATATTGAATGTTTTTATATTATGAAGTAAGAGTTATGTTGAATTTATATTTGAAATTATGTTTCTGAAAGTTTAATCTAGTCACATAATTGTTGCTTAAACTTTATTTCATTCACTATATTATTAAACTTTTATTCCAGTGTAGAAGACGTGAGGATGGTTTGAGAAGGTTGAATCAGTGAAGGTTGAATGTCTAAACATCATAAGAAGCGTTAATATGAATGTTAACGTTTGGTATGTTGGTTGGAAGGATTGAATTATTGTCAAATGAATGTATAATGCTGAACTGTTTTTCCAAATGGTTTTACAATAGATGGTTTACAATGTGAAATTAAGTATCCAAACAATAGTGAATTTGTGTTTAGAACTCAAAACTTAATTCCCCAGTATAAGAAGTCAGCCACCGAACAAAGGAATATTCATCAACAATTTGGCACAAAAATGTTTGAAACACACCGAAAACTCCACCCATCTTATCCAAACTTGTAAAACAACCTCAAAGGGATTTCTCTTTTAGCTGGACTCCAGAAACTTATGAGCCAAGACATTAAGATGTCTTTTCTTTGTTTGTCTACCAAGTATATACATATTTTAATATTTTATTGAAACAAGTTCAGTTTGTTTTATTTTATTTCTAACATTAAGTCTCATGTTCCCATGTATAGTATTTCATTTTTGAAGTTTACGCCACTACTGAATAAAGAGTTGAGTGTAGTCAGATTAAACTTTATTTGACATTAAACTAAGATTACAAGAAGCCAGAGAGAGCCTGAATCCTCAACTCACCTGAAATATTACTTTGAAGGAGATAGCGACGCTTAAACTAGATCTCGGCCTGCTTGCTGAAAGCAGTACAGCCCACTGGGAGTTAAATTGACAGAGACTCTTTCACGGCAGCCGGAACCATGGCTTGACTTCTCTTCACTTGTGGTTCAACACCACTGCCTCCACAAAGACTTGCCCACAGTACATGGCTCGATCCGGGCTGTGCAACAACTAAGCATCGCTGTATAACTACAGCAAGTCAAAACAACGCCGAACCTGCTGAGACGAGAATGAAAACCTGTCAACAGTAAGGCATAACATGGCTTTGTGATCAAGAGTTATCAAATAACGTTAAAATTAAAAGATAATTTCTTTAGAGAAGTTGAGTTAGCTTTCTTTTAGCATCCCCCATTGTAATACGTTAGCCTCGAGTCACGCACTTCAAGCCACTATTTCTAAACAATTTATTTATTTTATTTTTATGATAATTTAAAGGCCTTATTATTCTTTTTCTTTATTATGCGTGTGATTTCTTTGAGCACAGCAGATAAAGGTCATTGCTTTGAAAAGAACTCACTGTTATGAGACTGATTAATTGATCAAATTGAGAATTGAATTCAGATGATGAGCATCACAGAGATGAGGTGGAAGAGATAGAGTTAAGAGAGAATGAGAGAAATCAAGACATGCAGAGCTCAGACAGCGAAAGGGAAATGAGAGTGCCTGAGTTATCTCCAGTCCAGATGGTCCACATGGTATGAACATTGTTACTACATGGTATTTTACATCTGAATAAGAAGCACAATCACACAAATGGATATTTCCCAAAATGGTGCATTTAAGAGACATGGCTTAGCCTCAATCTAATAAATATATTATTCAATTTAATAAATATGTTTGCTTTAAACTAATATCTAGTAAATGACTGCTCTAAAGTGTATTATTAGGAGTTAATATACTGTATAATCAGGTTAGCTTTATTTCATATTGATATATGTGATTGTTTGCAATTAAATACTATATATGTATAGTATTTCTGCCACCCCTTAAAGTCTCCAAGCCATCCTCTCTATTTCTCTCGATCTCTCCCTGGTTACTCTCCCCAGGGTCTGGAAGATGAGCCACTGCCTAGATGTCATTCCAGATCTGTCTGGCAAGGCGCAGGACCCCTTCCTGCAAAATATAGGCTTCCATATGTGGCAGCATGGAAACACAGAAGTCATGAGGTTGCCCACAGCACTTTCTTTCCACATCTGTGGGCATTTCTCTGTGTAACTCTTTTATTCTGGTTCAATCTCAGCAGAGTGAAGACACAACTTGACAACTTCTCTCAGGTTCACGGCACATTTATTCCTCAACACAGCTGTTAGAAAAACACACATCAATGTGGCTGGTGATGGTCAGATATACAGTACAGCTCCTTGCCCCACATCGGAGATCGTCAGCGGCAAAAGGGCGAGCTACATCTCATGTAGTTTACAAATCTTTCACAATGTGATCATATAGTTTTGTTGACAAAAATAAAATAAATTTCTACTGCAAAATAAAACCTTCTTATACAAATGTGTACACTGCTTCTCCACGTAACAACTGGCTTTACCACAAACTGCCATGGACCCATCTTCTAGTTTTACATGAACAATATATATGTAGCGGCACACAGAATGATGTCACACAGGCTCAATCTGGTGCTACACATTAAATGAAGATCTGCAGAATGCATAAACATCACTTTAGATTGAACAGTGTTTTCTGCTTCCATCTTGTACACAGAGTGTCTCATTATCCGAAAAATAAACAATAATACCACAAATGCATAAAAATAAAAGATTAAAATAAATAAAATAAATGCTGAATGAATACAGAAATGAATTTTGGTGAACTTCAGCAATCTATAACAACCCTATTACATCTGCACTTCTGGCAGACACACCAAGTGGAATGACCTGTAACAGGAGGGCCAGGTGGAGGAGCATCTGCTGATGTGAAGTGGAGAATATCAAACATCAGGCTTGGGTTATGTGTCAGGCAGAGCTCCAGCACTTAATGCGATTGTTCCAAGCTCAGTCCTTATATTGGCATGTACCACCTCAGAAGCTGAGGGTGTCCATCTTGGTTCAACTTTGACCAGGTGGATGTGTTCGGTTGGCCAATAGAAACACTGCTGCACTGTGTTTGGAAATGGAGAAGTGATTAGCGTGTTTCATCACCATTTTTAGTACACATCACACTGCCAGACTACAAACTGTAGCTTCACTTTTATACACTGTTTACAGTTTGTGATCATTTCACAAATCCTTGAACAAAGAGTAGAAATGATAAAGTATAACTGATGTATTTAATCTTTAATTTTAACATGTGAAGCAAGACAAAACTTGAATAATAAACCGTTTTTAAGGAATTGATTAAATGGAGGCAGTCATAAGCCATGCCTGGTGACACTTATCAAAGTTTTCTGATTTTGATTAGCACACTTGTTGTAAATTAGGTAATATTGTTAGCATGTTAACATGAGCATGGGATTGTCAATACCTGTTTATGTCAGACACTGAGGCCTGTAGTTTTTATGTTGGTGTGTTCTAGCAGAAAGACCAGCAGTGGTATGTGCATGGTCTCTATAATGTTTTAAAATATTCAAATGACATTTTTCTGTCATTTGTTTAGAATCATACATTGTGACTTAGCTGTTAAATTAGAAGCCCAAATGTGAAAGCAAACAGTAAAATCACAAATGTTTGTCTGAGATATTGTTTTATCATGTTCATGAAACATGAGTTTACTTCTGAAGCAAGACGAAACTTGAATAATAAACAGTTTTGAAGGGGTTGATTAAATGGAGCCAGTCATAAGCCATGCCTGGTGACACTTCAGGCTCTTGATTGCTAGTTATTGATTGTCAATAGTCACATGGTGGCAGCAAGAGTTAAGGAGAAGAAATAAGTCAATTCAACCAACCAAAACATTTCTCTTGGAGGGACTTTGTTGCTTGTTGCTCGACAGCCTAAGATGTGCTTCATTATCACACTATTACAGCCTGCCAGACTGGTGTCATACATTAGTGGAAAGGGTTTAGGCTCGCAGTGATGGAGTTGGTGTGGGAGAGAATAATCAAATGTGGTGCAAGAGGAAATCACTGAGGGGTCAGAGGTGTGACTTATACATTAGCCAAAGCACATTTTAAAAGAATAAATGTTCACACACATGCAAACATGGAATGATAAATGGTGAATCATGATGTCTTCTGTGGCTCTGGAGAAGTTTTGTCCAGCCAACATCAGCTGAGTAATGTGGTGAGCTTGAAAACTAGTGATTCATTAAAAGTCTGCATTACAAACTGGGGGTGTGCAGTTTGAAAAATGTGGGCATTTAACCAGCATGGAGGGTCTAACAAAAAGATGCTATTGAGTTGCATTATGGAAACGTGGGATCTAGGTTTTTTTGGCTCTTGACCCATACTTCACACATGACACATACTTCTGTTGCTTAAATTTTGACTATTTTTGTTTGATTTTTCTCTCCCAAGTCCATCTACTTTATGGAAGTGAAATGCTAAAACACTGGAGGACTCCTTTATTCACCTGTTTTTTTTATTCAGTATTTAGTTAGTTAGCCTGCCGCTCATACATCTTTTGGCCCCACAATATATATATATAGCACCTTTACACAGGCTCTGTTACCGGATGTCTCAGATGCAGCATTAAATCTGCTCCTCTGTCACCCCCAAATCTGTTTTTTTATTTTTGTCACAACTGCTAGCCCCGCTGCTCTTTGTTTAAACTCATTGCTTTGCATGTGGTTAACTCTGTGACCTTTGCGGTGCGTGCTCAGAATCTAAACTCTGAGAGCAAACAGAATGAGCTGCACACATGCCAACAATCATTTGAAAGAGCGGTAAGTAATCCAGCGCTGTGAATCGAGTTATGCTTACTCCGATTACAGCCTTAATGCGAGTAAGATAACCAGGTGTTTACATGAGTTGCAATAATCACAGTATTGCTTTTCTGTGGTTGTAATCAAATTATTAAAGTGCACACTGTCTGACTCTGTCTGATAAGGTTGGAGCTGCCGGAGGCTGGGGAGTGTGGAGAGCAGGCTTCAGTTAAATTTATGAACAGATCACACTGCATGACATACAGTTATGGTAGCATACTGCTGAGGCCAGCAGTTGCACTATTGGGAAAGCATACACACACACACACACTGGGGGAAGGCACACATGCACACACACCCAGTGAAAGGAATACACTGGGATTAGTCAGATACATTGGGCTGATATTGTCCTTTGACAGAAATGGAACCTGGTCAGGTCTGACATCACAGACATGGGTTTGGCTGAATGCAGTCTGTTATAAGGCCTTAAATAAAAAACATGGTTTATTACTACTATTACTATGATAACATTGTGCTCCCCAAGCGAAACACCCCCCCGGAATAGTCAGATGAGGGTGAATGGTGAAATTATTTCCAAAATTGTCAGCTTTTAAACATCCATCTCAGTTCACAGACTGACTTCTTGCTTCAAATTACACGTCCTGTACTGTATTTACTATAATTGTGTGTACATAATTTTCTGTGCGGGTAGTGATTATCAGTGACTTTTCAGATGAGCTCACTCTCTGTTTTACCTCAAATAAAGTGGTTTAGATAATCGGTATAAACTGTTGGTTTGTTTTCAACCTGCTTGATCATCTGACTGCTTGTGTTTCTTGCCATGTTTAATGCATTCCCAGATCTCAGCAATTACTTTGGTGAGTACAATGTTATCATAACTGATAGAAATAATGGTCAAAATTATAAAAAATAAAGAGCCAAGAGCCAAAAAAGACCCAAGTAGTAAAAAAATAACAACCTGCACTATATACATATATTACGAGCCATGCCCAACACATTACACACTTTCATACATTGTTAATATCAATTATAGCTACTTTAAATATTATAAGTCTTGAAACTAGGTTTTTACATCTACATGTTGTATTGTAAGTAATACATTGCTGTCACTGGATCTGACTGCAATCTCCTGGGTGGCTGTGGCTCAGGAGGTAGAGCGGGCTGTCCACTAACCACAGGGTTGGTGGTTCAATCCCTGTCTCTTCCTGTCTATGTGTCAAAATCTCCTTAAGTAAGACACTGAACCCCAAATTGCTCCTGATGGTCAGGCCAGCATTGTGTGTGTGTGAATGACAGGCAAAAATTGTAAAGTGCTTTGTCCGTTAAGGTGCAAAGGTGCAGTCCATTTACCATTGTACTTTAGTGAGTACAGTGTTATCATAACTGATAAAACCAATGGCCAGACCTGTAAAAATAAAATAAAACCCAAATTGTAATAAACAGTTTTTCATTGGTCTGGTCTAATTATTCATAACACACACATAATGGTCAGATAACACACTAGCGCAGTTCTTCTAAATTCAAAGATTGTATGTAAAATTAAATATTTGATCTGTAATGATCTGTCTGCATTCAAAATTCACTATATATAAGGCCAACAAACTGTGCCTTGTTTTCCTCTCCGTAAAACATGCAGGCTATTGTCCTCTTTATCTCCCTATATAAAGCAAATAATCTATGTCTGTCTGTCTGTCCGTCTTTATGTTTGTCCTTCGCATATTTTGGGAACCATTCATCCGATCTACTTCACACTTAGTGGGTGTATTGCTGGGGACACAAGGGATTGCAAATTCCGAATTGTCAAATTTGGTGCAATTTGGACATGCAACACAATCAATATTAATAAAATTGGAATCAGCAAGCCGCTCTGCAGCACCAGGGCGGGGCTTCTGGGCTCTGCGAGTACGTGTCATGTTCAGAGCCGTACAACCCTGCCATGAGAGATACAAGGGGGTGATATCTCGTTTGATAATGTTAAAAGTTAGGCTTTGTTGTGGGTTTCCCGACTCATTTTAAAAAAGACAAGAGAAAGAGAGAGAAAGAGAGAGAGAGCGAGCGTCAGAGAGACTGCTAGAAAGTTTCCTCTGAGAGAAAGACTGTGAATGACAGAAAAACGTTATTTTCTGATTGTTTCACAACAGTTACGTTCTAAAGCACAAATAAACAACCATCAAACACTCAACAGGCGATTTACTGTGGAGACAGACGCTCTTTTGGTGCAATTTGGACACGTGACATGTTTAATATTAATAAGCTTTGAATAAACAAGCAAACAGCGTGCTGCTCAGCTCTGTGTCTGAGTGCAGCGGGGACTGTTTGATATAAACACCGTCACATCACAGCAGGGCGGGGCTTCTGGGCTCTGACTCGCCTTCACACTTGGCAGGTGTACTGCTGAGGACCCAAGGAAGTGCAGTGTCAAGTGTGAAGTTGTTTGGACACACGACACGTTTAGTATTAATTAACTTTGAATAAATAAGCAAACAGCAAGCCTCTCAGCTCTGTGTCTGAGTACAGCGGGGGCTGTTTGATATAAACACAGTCACATCACAGCAGGGCGGGGCTTCTGGGCTCTTACTTGCTGAGAGGGACAAAGGTATGTACCCCACTCAGTTAAACTGCCCAAGAGCAAAGAACAAGCATATGCAGGAGCAGGAGGTCGACCCTGCAAATAAACTGAAAAACATCAATCACTCTACAATTTAGTTCAGTAATAGGGTACATGGGTTGAGTTAGAATTAATTTGAGTGATAAACATGTTAGTTCTCATTCATTCAAAATGATTTTTGAGGAATGGGCAGGAAAGTACTTGGTACTTGGTTCATTAATGAGACTTTGGCATTGACCTCCTCAATTTAATCATTTTACAGGGATAGAAAAACTGACACAGCCTTGTCGCCTCACAGCAAGAAGGTTCTGGGTTCAAACCCATTGGCTGGTTAGGGCTTTTTAGTGTGGAGTTTTCATGTCTCATGTCCTCCCCATCCCTGTGTGGGTTTCCTCCGGGTGCTCTGGCTCTGGCTCTGTGGTTCCCACAGACCAAAAACATGCCGGTTAGGCCAGTCAGCCCTGTGATTGACTGGCGATTTGTCCACGGTGTGTACCCGCCTCCCATCCAACATCAACTGGGATCCCATAACCACTCATAAGGGTGAGTGGTATAGAAAAGAAAAAGAGAAAAGCCCACAGACAGATAGTTGTGAATTCCCGGGATAATAACTAAGGGTTGGTGTGATGATGTAATTATAATGCTAATTGTCTGTTTGAACCTGTACTAAAAGCTTCATTAGAACAGGCAAATACAACAAGCATTACAAACATCTTTATATCCATCTACATTTCTATTTAATCACAACACCACACCTCTCACGCCTCTAATAAACCAAGTCTGTCGTGTGTGTCATGTGACCTGTCAATCTGTCACTTCATCTAATGACTGAAGCTCCTTCCCCACTGGCCTCCATAGTGACAGCACATCAACATAAAACTGCACACCCTCACTCACATTGCCAATCTTCAACGGATTATTGTCAGCCAACCGATTATCTCCCTGCCTTCTTGCCACAGTTAAAACTATTGGGTGGTTGGGTGGAGCTGGATATAGTGGGTGAGGTGGGATAGCCTGTATTAGGGGGAATTACAGACCACACAGGATCTGACAGGGCATCATCTAATAACAAGCCATGAAACAGAAAATGAGACGCCTCGTTGAGATTTCCTGGATATTAAAGGTATTGTTAAAATTGTAATTTTAACACTGATAAATCCTATTCATTTAAATAGATTCATGTAATCACTACTAGAGAGTTCAGTACCTGCTGGCCTCACTGCATTTATCTTTGATGGTAACTTTACCATCATCAACACAAAATGCAACCAAATTACACCCAACAATGCTTCAAGGCCTGTAATTAATTCAGACATCTAATGTAGCAGCCAAGTTGAATGAAAGTTGAGACTAGTGCAAACAAAACATATTGGTCTGGGTTTGTGGCAAAGAAGGATGTGCAAACTGGAAGTTGCATACCTACAGAAAAGCAATCTGAAAGCTTGTGATGACATCTAGTGTCTGACATGTAAACTGCACATAATGGAAATGTAGCATATGGCAGAAGTGTGTGATAAATCAGATGTCAATTATGGCCAAAACAGGCTGTATAATACCTCATCAGTTTTACTATATTAGAAATTAATTTCTCAAAATGGTGACATTAGAGATTAGAATGACATAATGCAAACACTGATCCAAATCAGAGGTTTTTAGTGAAACATGTTCCATACATTTGCATGGTGTTGATGGCTGATTATTACTCAGAGGCATCAGAATTGGCTCTTTTCTCAGGGGTTTCAAGAAGTGGTGGCTTCTCTTGTGTAAGGTTACACACCATGTGGACCGTGAGGTGCAACTGTGCTGCTGTGAGGATGAATGAGAAGGTTACTGATGGCACTGTTTGGACTGAGTCAGGTCCTTTCAAAATGGAACTCAGCTTCAGTGTGACTCATCACCCCATTAAGGGAAAGGTATGTCCAAGTTAACCAAGTCATTATCTTCTCACCTTACCTCATCCTGGTCAGTCAATCAGTCAATCACTCAGTCTTTATTTGTCATGGTTCAAGATTGTGTAATTGAAATTATGAACAAAATATAGCAGTATTTGAGGGAATGTGTCTGCATGTATGTATGTGTGTATGCGGGTTGGTTTCTGTGTGAAATCCATATGTAACATGTCTGTTGCATGTTTTTCTCTTCTGTTTTCTATTTTTTTTTTTATTTTGTCCTTGTAAAGCTTGTAATCTTTGGTTTTGACAAGTGCTTTATAAATAAAATGTTATTATTATAGCAGCATTGATATAGTGTCATATTATCATGAGACATAACGTGAATTTAAGACTGAACTGAGATGAGCATGAGTGAGGTGATAATGAACATGAACGTCAAATAATCTAGTTCTGATATTGTGGTTAAGCATACAGTACAATCTCTAATCTATAATCTCTAAGTAAGGTCCATGTTAAGGAGTTTGACAATTTGAGGAAAGAAACTGTGGTATTGCCTCCCTGAAGGCAGCAGGGGACATTGTTGGTGTGGCTGGTGTCTCCAACAATCTCTGTTGCTTTTATCCTGTAATGTTTGTGGTAAACCACCCGCGACAGTGCCCTCTGCTGACTGCACCAACCTCCTGTGCACTCCTGTCCTGCCAGGTGCTTTTCCCATGGCAAAGAAATACTATGAAAACACAGAGATGGAATTTCATGTGAAAATGACTGTAATGTGGATGCCCACTTGGTTAACTCAAAGTACTTAAGCCTCATATCTTCTACATATATTAGGCATGTGCTGTAATTCGAAATCAAAAAGTCCAAACCTTTAAATTTATGGTGATGTTATGCTGTGTTTTTTTGAGCCTCTTGCCTCTTGAGTCATGGTTATAAAGGAATTTCATCAGTTTTAACATTTTCTGTGACCTGTTGACAATCTCAATTAGACAAACAAAAACTTACTGGAGAAAATTGTCACACTGTAAGTAAGCAAAACTTCTGTCACTTGTATCAAGTCAGAGCTATGTGGACGGCTCAAGTTATTTTCACACAAGCATCTTTTACACCAACAAGTCCTCCAAATTAAACAACCAAATAGGTTGTTTGACCATGCACTCCAGAACGACCCGTAGGAGCGTTTTGTAATCAGGCACCTATCAGCAGTAATCAGCAATCACGTGTCTGTGCTTTCTAAAATGTGATGTGACAATGCTTTGGTTAAGGAAGCGGGAAGCGAATAATGGTCTCCTGCAGCAAAGTTCACTTTTTGCAAGTTAGGATCTCACCAGTCACCCAACCCACCACCTCCGAATATGGAAATTTGTCATCTGAACTGCGCTACTTCTCCGGGTCATAATTACTACGGTCGCTAGATGGTGTCTGTCACTCAAACATAAGTCTAGGTCATTTTTGGTGACTGACATTATTATTGTGTTGTTTTTCTTGGGAGGACAGGTATGTTTACATAGTATATTCAAGTTGCTTCCAACAGGGCGCACGCTCTACTTCCTAAGAGGTGGCGCTAATGAGTAACTTAATATACATGAGGTCTTTTATTCCATTAGCCATTAACTTTTTGAACAAAGTGTAATCTGGATTTTCTTTTTACCAATTGCTTTCTTTTAGATGGTTTTGGTGATCAATGGTAACAACAGCAGTGACAGTGACATCAGCTTGTGCAAAATATGACTATTTTTCCATCCATTTTCTCCTGTATACCTGGGGGATCCCGAGGTGCTCCCAGACCAGATGGGATATAGTTAGTTCATTTTTTTTTTTTTTTTTTTTTTTTAATAATTCAGTTTAATATCAGTGAATAGGCTATAAACCATTTAGAATACACTTGACTTAAATGCCCTGTTTTGGATTTGCAGAGTTTCTACACATCCACAATGGGGCTGCAAAGATGTAAAAAAAAATTATAGAAGTGCAAGGACAGAGAAGCCAAAAAGATTTAGTCCTTAGCTCTCCTGTCAGACTTTTTCTAAAATGCTATTTTTCTACAAGAGATGATGCTGAGCTGTCAGCCACTGTTGGCTCCAGGGCTAATGGGCTTGAATTGCTATATAGAACTACCTTTAACATCCGACCAGAAGCTAAGAGGCCGGAACTCTCTCAAACTCTCGATGGAAAGTTTGTGACAAAGTTTGTGCAAATTCAATACACCCTACTCCCATGCTCTTGATGGCTTCCATGAAGTTTTGGGTCTCCCCTCATAAATGTGGTAACTCTTCACCAGTGTCAACACTAGCAGTCACATACAGTAAATGTGTGTGCAGTGTGTCTGATTAGTGCAGTACCACATCCTGTGGTCAGGGACACCACAGATGGATTAAAAGCTCCACTAAACTTTGGAGATTGACATTTCCTCTGTTGTCCATGACATTTGTGGTGACATTTGATCCGTAGAGGTTGGCTTTGGCTTGAATCTGTCTGATATGCAGGACCTCAGCTGTCGTGCCATTTTGACCTCCAAAAAGTGTCAGCTGAGATGTAGAATGAGTAAAGATGTCTGAAGTTTGTCTCTCCTCAGGCTTCAACACTTCAAACAGTGCTCTTCATTACCACACAAATGTCTAAGGCTTGCTGTTCTACTGTGCAGAAGAACACACCTATGAGCATTATGTCTATTATTAATAATTTCCGGATTTCCTAGAAAATAAATCATTAATAATGTTTCAATCTACCTTTTTCTAATGTTAATTTTATGTAGGGGTGGCACAAATAGAAAGCTCATTAATATATCCTATAGAAAGGGGTTATTTATTGCTCAGTAAATTTCATAGCAACCCATTAGAACTTGACATAAGGGGAAAGGTTAGTAGGTCTCCAAAGGTTTCCATGTGTGGAAAGCCTGATACATGCAGGGTTTAAAACAGAACTTCTAACAAATGGAAGGAATGTTTACCACATTAAATACCAAATGAATGACAGTTATAGCTGCATTTTAATTAGGAAAAGTTTACATTTCTGTCTGTCAAAAAAGGAGAGTTAGGTACTTTTTTGTTTTTGCTGAAGGGAGGGTAGTCTAATTTTTTTTTTTTTTTTTTTTTTGGAAGAGCAGGGGAGGCTCTTTTTCTGACCCCAGGAAAATAATCCTGTCTCTGTATCATTGATTTATTTACTTCATGAAAATCAGATCGTAGGACCAATGTGTTAGGTACTTAGTGAATGACGTTATTTCTCAACATAGCACAACTTTTTTCACTCACCTCCAGCGGCTCTCACCTTCACCTTATTCTGCATCACAGAATAAGGTGCATCACAGAATCGCCTTCTCGCTCCTGCTCCAGACACATCAGACCAATGAGCAGAGAGAATGTTCTCATCTGGCTTTTAGTGATGCATTTTGGTTCGCTTGAATTTTTTTATGATAAAAGAAACTGAACCTGAAGTTTAGGTCCAGTGAAACCAGGTAACCCAAAGAGAGCAAGTTTATAATTCTTACAGTCTCAAGTTGATCCTCCTTGAATGTAGACAGTTCAAGGGGTGTGCTGACAATATTTCTGCAGCATTTGATGACATTTTGGAAGAATGACATAAGTGACAAAGTAGACTAATGCATCAAATATGCAAAGTGCTTTAAGTGCTATTTCAGATGTTTGCAACCAGTGCTGATGACTGTTAGCTTAATGTGGTGGCACTTGGTTGGCCTCCAGGAACCCACTTCCAAGATGAAAAAATAAGGGAAAGAGTCTTAAAAGTCACTTTTCAGCATCAAGGTTTCCTGATGGTCTAGTTTGTGACATTGGCCTTTCTCTTTGACACTTTGTCAAGTGTCAAATCTTGCGAATTGCCTTCATAGTATCACAATTTTAAAAATAAGTTTGCAATTTTTGGCAGCTGCAAAAGCATTTTAACGGTCACTGTAACACGGAGGAATTCATAATTTAAGCAAGTACAAGCTGTCGTGGAACTAGATTGCAATGTCTTGACAGAGATGTCCTCTGCAGATTTTAAGAATGTTATCTTCACAACAAGGCAGTGGGCCGAGCTGAACCAACAATCTGAATCCAATAGTAATTCAGTAGTAGTTAATGGAGAAAGAAGAACCCTTTACAATCCTGAAAACACATCTGATCCATATGGAAGTATCAAAGACCTGCTGCAGGTCCTTGGTCACATCACTTTGACAGTCTCTCCAGTGAAGATTTGCACTCCACATGGTAAAGGACCAAAATAACCTTAATGAAACATTCAGCCATGAAATATACACCCTAACAATATTACCACACTTCGGAATGAGCTGGACTGACATGGATGTGAAGACCAGTGGCAGTGCTGTACCACTGTACAGGAATAAACTGAACGAAGAAATCCCTCATAGGTTAGTGTGTCTTCTGATGAATGTGGTTCACATATTTTTGTCAAAATGTGTTTTAATGATTTGAATGAATTACATTTTATTGTTCAAAGCTTCAGAATGAGCCCCTGGCATCCTCCTGACACAGTTAACATAAGAAGAAATTACATTATATACACATATACAAAGTCCATACTTCATACTTTAGTTTAAAATAATGTAGAACAGGACTTAATACTTACAACCTGCAAAACACGTGTGTAATATACTGTAAATTATGCAAAATAAATTTTATGTTGTCTACATAAAACATTAAAAAACATAGAGAAGCTGCACACAGATATAGATCAACGTTTGCAGGAGCATTGATCTTTATGCCTTTTTTTGATGTCTGCCTACAAGCAAGCCAGCACCTCACTAGAGTATGTGTGCGTTTTCCCTAAATTTCTTAATGACTACATTTAAAAGGTTATTAAAAGCTTAAAGATTCCCTCCAGACATGTTTGAAGACTGGTTTGACTAATAATTTGTGTCTTATGTGGTTGTTCCACAAAAAAGTTAAATTACCTCCTTGAAAAGCAGCAGATAAATGTGAAAACAGCCTTCTCGTCTCAAACTCTGCACATACATCATTCTGCACAGTGAAGCTCAAACATTCAGCTGCACCTTTTGTGTTATTATCCTAATGCAAGTTTCACATTTGATGTGATTGCCCAGATTGAGTCAATAGGAGTTTCTTGCTAAACAAAGAACTGTATGGGTTTTTGCAGGACTGACTACTGCAGAAACAGCAAATCAGACTCAACAACATGAAAACCAGTGATCAGATAACTTATCGTATGATTAGCTTAAATGAAATGCCGCATTTTCCATCCAAAATGAGAACTTTGCCGTGAAATATATTAAACTTAATAGTGACTGACAGTTGCAAAACACATAAATCATTATAATGTTACAGGAGAACCTCACAGCCTATTTACTGATCCATTTATTAAGCCTGTCACTCTGTTGAACAACTAAACGAGCTGTAAACATGAACACAGTCAGACAGTTCTACCTTAAACCTGGTGATTTAAGTTGCCTTCCTCTGCACAGAAAACATCTGTGTTGTCAAAATAAATCCAAGGCTTATTCCTTTTCCATATGATATTATTTTGGTTCTCATTTAATTTATTGGGCAGCTGTCGCTCAGGAGGTTGATCGGGTTGATCAGAAGGTCGGTGGTTCGATCCCCGGCTACTCCACTCTGCATTTCGAAGTGTCCTTGGACAACATACTGAAAATCAAATTGCTCCCTATGGCTGCACCATCGATGTGAGAGTGTGTGTGTGAATGGGTAAGGGAGCATTAAAAGACATTGTAAAGCACTATATCACTCCTGATGAGCAGGTTGGCACCTTGCATGGCAGCCTCTGCCATCAGTGTATGAATGTGTGTGTGAATGGGTGAATGTTGACATGTGTTGTAAAGTGTTTTTAGTGGTTGGTAAACTAGAAAAACGCTATATAAATGCAGTCTATTTACCATTTATTACATCCCAACTTGAAAACAAGCGCTCTCCCTCACAGCTCACAGTGGCCAGTTATTATTTTAAAACTCACTGGATTATAACACCATGGTGTGCACTACATCTGCAGGCTAATTGGCTCGTGGTCTGAGGGCATGGCCCATTCAGCCCAGAACAAAGTAAACAAACTTCTGTAGCTACATGAACAGTGTGTTGCTAACAGGGATTTTGAAGAGCAATGACCAACCAGCATCTAACAAGACTGAAGTGACATTTGCAGCTATCTAGCCTGCTAACTTAATGGTGCACTTTTACCCAGTGAATGTTTGTTTGGTGGTTCATTCAACAAGCTAAGGTGCAGAACGAGATGTGTTCATGTTTGTAGGTTAGATAAGAAGGAGACTTTAGCAGGAAAGCTAGCAGGCTCAGTGTGACCATCTGCTCTGCATATGATAGAATGACACGTTGGCGCTTTATGCAAGATTTGCTTTTTCATGGTGTGCTATTTCATAGAATTAATGTAAAACTAGAGGGCACCATGACACCAATAAATAGAAAATATAAATTTCTCCCTTTTGATTTCAGATTTTTTGACCCTACTACAGGGGTCAAGAACACAGGAGAGGTGATTTAAAGAACAGATCTGTATGCTGTAGTAGACCCCCCCCACCCTCCCTCAAAAAAAAAAAAAGCAATTTAATCTCAGTTACAAGCTTCCAAGTCTTGGTACCTTCATTTGGGCTGGCACAGCACTCAGACTAGGGATCTGCACACCTGTGTGCACATGCTCTTAAAGCTGCGGTCCCCAACCACTGGGCTGTGGACTGGCACCAGGCCGCAAATCATTTGCTACCAGGCCACGAGGAAACGATATGATTAGGTACAAAAAAAAAAACCTGAATAATAAACATATTACATTATAGGCTATTTGTGCAGTAATTACATTGAACTTGGCACAGTCTGTCTGTGCTAAACCTTTTTTTACCTACAGTCTAGCGCTCTGAATGGTGTCAATTACATTCTAAGGCAGCCCCACTGTGCTTAAATTATACCACTCACGGGCCAGGCCCATACAGCCAGGCATTCTGGGTGTGGGTGAAATATTGTACCCCCCTCACCTGGGACAGCAAGTCCCTGCATAGTGGGAGTTGACACGGCTGTCCGCACAGCAGTTGATAAATCTCTGCCAGTCAGTGCATTGCTGGCCAGTGTGGAGCTACTAGAATCTGGACAGAGTGGGGGTATCAGTGCTAAAGGAGGAAATGAGTACAGGAGGACGGGTGGCCAGATGTGCGCGAGCGTGTCCACACCAAGATGCACGCCTAACCCTTGCATTGAGAAGAACAGCGGACACTGTGCGTTTTCTTGCGAACAGATCCACCTCGGCCTGGCCATAACGCATCCACACTTGCTCCACAATTGCTGGGTGCAGAGTCCATTTTCTATATAGTGGTATGCCCCTGGCCTTAAATGTTATGATGCTAATGCCTTATAAACCTAGCCTATATTAAACCAGTCCGCGGTGCAAAAAAGGTTGGGGACCACTGTCTTAAAGTGTTGTCTGTCCCAGCATCCTTAGCTCCAGGTGAAAGAGTATTTAGTGCTGTAGGGCCCATTCAGCAGGTCTAGGGTCAGAAATGCTCACCTCCCTTGTTCTGCATTGTAAGTATAATTAAGGACTTATGAAGCACTGCAAAAGATGCTGAGTATCAAGTATGTACATCAGGGTACATGTATGAACCAAGGTACAAAACATAATATACAGTACATATACATACATGTTTCAACAAATGTGGCACCTGTTTATAAGGAAGAAAGAGATAAAGCTATGAATGAACAAAGGACAACTGTGTATTAATTAAAAGACACCTAGTCCTTGAGGGTGACGAATGTGGGATGTTTCGTGTCGCACGCAGCTGTATGTACAAATATGATAGCTGAACTTCATCACCGCAGAAGATTCCCAAGACAGGACATTACATTAGGACCATTCATAACATAAACAGAGAGCAAGTTGTTCTTGCCTGTCTGACAAGGAGTCATATATACATATAGTTTCTACACATCTCCATCTCTTTTGTACCCATCACATTTCCCGGTGCTCATGAGAAACACTTCACACATCTCAGCTGGGATTTCAAAGTGCTGGATTTCCGAATACAGTCTGTGCTATTGCTCATGTCACATTGTAACAATCCCAACAGGAACTTATCTCAACAGGAACCAATTCTATTCTATCATCCATACTGGATTCTCTGATAGTGAACAATGTTTCTGTCATGCTACTGCTGGTCACCCTGGTAGCTGGCATGACTCCAGAGCCTTTCACAATACACATATTGCACAGCTGCTGGAGGAAGATCCCCAGATGCTAGTCCTATAGGGAATGCACATCATCTGTGATTCATTCTTGATTCACTCACCCTCTGTCGCAACAGCAAATGAAGCCCCACAGGGAAAATGGGCAACTAACTGCTAGGCAAAGGAGCTTCATAAGGAAATTGAATGCAGCTCATGGGGCCACCAAATGTTTTTGGCATCCTGAAATCTAAGTGCAGGAAGCTCAAGTGTCTGCACATGAAAGACAGAGAAAATATCAGTGCAACAGTCACAGCATGTTGCAGTCTTCACATTCATTTAGATCCATGTGACTAAAGATGAGCCTCATCTTCATCAGCTCAGAAAGGACATTAGCATAGAACCATAATGGCCACATTTATGGGAAATAGGTCAGATTGAAATAAACCATAATTGTCCTTTAAACTTCATGCCAGTTATTGAAAACTGGTGAATAAAAAAGAAAAGTATAAAGTATAAATACCATTATAAACTTGTATGGCAATTATAGTGGAGCAAAGAGCTGCAGGACAGGATCCAAGTAGATCCTCTTTTCATTATTCCAAACATTAATAATGAAATGCATATAGAACATTATCTATTTACCATGGCCTTCTTGGTATCTGCTGCAGTGAATCCACAAATAGCAGTGTTGTCACCCAGGCTCCTGTCTTCCCCACTCCTCAACCTCCAACATCTACCCAGTGGCTGACTCCTGCTGCCCAGCTTCCAGTATCCATTACCCCACTCCTGTTCAGACCCAGTCAGTAACCAGACTCACCTGGTGCCCCACTCCTGTAAAAACAAAAGACATCCCCCCACAGCAGTCATCCATGAGTCCCAGACTCAGAGGTACAGTGACCCTTTTAAGGAGTAAAATAAAATAAGATTTCTTTAACAATATTCATGTCTTTACAGAACTCACACACAGGGCCACATTACTTCAGCTTGAGCTCACCAAGACATACAAACACCTCTACAAATGAAACAAGATAGCTTTCTACAAAGAAATTTGAGCAATATTTGCAACAAAAGGACACAAATTCACAAATAAATAACTAAAGACAGATGTTGGGCAACAGGAGAGGGCAACATTACTTGGGAATGCTACTCTGTAAGTGCTTGGACTGTATTTTCATCTTAAGAGGAAGTTTGACTGTCTGAAGAGTATCAAAATCTTCCAGTGGACAGAAATCCAGGTGTTACTTTGTTCCATTTGCCCTGGTGAATATTTTGCCACCGACAATTCAAATATGGGTCTTCATCAGTGCCTCACAATTGAAACACTGGTGAGGGGAAAATAAATGGAAGTGTAAAACGCCACTGTGTACCTGGTGAGGCAAGAAATGGAAAAGTAGAGATAAAGAAAGGGTTTTAAAAACAAAATCATTATGTTCTTGGGTCAAGTATTCTGCCCATGGGGACTTCTGACTCTCCAAGAGTTCTTAACACCCAGTGTCCATGACCTGACCACTTGGAGGCACAGTAGTCTTGATGATGGAGAGGAGCTGAAATCACAACGTCATTAATTTAAACCTTTAGATTCTTCTCAAATATTACACAGGAGTGCAATTGGATTTCCATTTCATTTCACCTGAAGTTCTTCACATCACCCTGCAGTATACTGCAGACCAGCTCACAGAGATGTGTAAAGACAAGAAAAGAAAAGGCAGTGTAATGAAAAGGGGGTAGGGGTGGGGAAGGTGTACTCTACCCTTAAAAAATGTATAAAAGATCCTTATTCCCAAACTATTCAATTCCACAGATGCCAGTTCTGTCTTTGCCTCCTAAATGTAGAGAGAAAGATTTTCCTTTGGTGGCGAGCAGGTTTTAAGTTCATTGTTACCACAGCGCAAAAAGCCAGAATTTGGCATATAGGATTTGGCAACAGATTCTGTCAGCTAAGAAGGAGCTCACTAATGCATTTGGAGTACTGTATATTGTCAAGATATGTAAAGGTGTGTTTTTCAATAACCAAGTTTATCACAGCTTTTTGTCAATTCTCAAACTGCATAGTTTACATTTTCACAAAGCGCTCAAAAACATCAGGTAATTCCAGTGTGGCATGTTAGGAGGGATCAAACATGCAGGAGAGTCTTGTCAAAGCAAGATTTGAAGCACTGTAGTCTACGACAGCAGATAGAAGAGAGAATGAAGAGAGGCAAACTGGCAAACTAAATGTCATGTTCGATATGACAGTAGAAACCAACCACTACATGTTTAAATAACACTCGAGGGTAGTGAGGTGAAGCTACTGGCTTGGAAGGTGTCACAGATTAATTTTGGGGGATAGTGCAACCCTTTCGGTCACATGTTCCTTTAAATAGGTTCAAATACAGTTTTTACAAAAAACACACACATTACAGGTGAACATATTGGGTGAATTTGATGTTCTGCTAAAGGAACAGCAACATAAAGTATTTCATGATTGCTCATGCAAAGAGACTCACTAAATTCTTTCCATTAAACACTAAATGTTGTCCTTAAATACAAAGTTCAATCACTAAATCATGATCAGTCTAAATCAATGCAGCGTGTGTTTGCACCTTACCAGCACCCAGGTTATCATTACAACATAACTACTAATCACTTCACCACCACTGCCATACATGGCTTTCTTTTTGTTTATTGAAAAAAATGTTGTGATGTATAGAGTTTGATTCTGTTTTGTAAGTTGTGATTTACTGTTTTATGCTTTCCAGCATTAAAGTATAAGTTTACTTTGGGACTGAAAAAGTTATTGAATTGAGAACTAATGTTTGATCCCAAGTTTTGTCAAAATTTCTCTCATTTTTTAAAAAATACTGAAAAAAGTGAGTTGCACACTTTTCCTTGTTGCTGTTTGTATAATCTTTAAGAAAATGGACACTGCATAATCATTTTTTAAAATTATTTTTACAATTTAAACAGCATCAATTTGTAATGTTTTATTTTAAAATGTGATGGTTGAAATTCAATGAACTTATAAAATGTTATGATTCTCTGATGAACTTGATAGATAATGAGTTACGTATTTTCATTGTTCATTAACAATGCCCTTTGTTCAATTGCAAGTGTCCTGAGTGTGTCCGGTAAGTTACATCTTGTTCTTTTTCATTTGCATTAAGCTAATGTTGTGAGTTAAGTTAGCTAACGTTAAAAAACAAAACACTGTCACTGTCATCCATTTCGGAAACACTTTGATGTGAAAGGCCCAGTTTTAGAACATTTACAATCAGACGACTTGGGATTCTTTTGCAAGTTGCATCCAGTCTCATTGCCAATCATTGATCTGAGATGCTCCACAGAAATGATGAAGTCTTTTGTGCCCACAGATGTGAAGCTTTTGAATGACGTGATACTTGCCTGTTTCCTGAGATATGAGCTGTGTTTTCAACATCATTTGTAAGGTGTTGTTCTGTATGTATTCTATTTGCCTTTATTCATTTTGTTAATTCATTTTTTTTTCACATGTATTGCCTGTGTTACTGGTCCTGTTTTTAGGTGCATCACTTATGGGCAGCTTTTTATTTCAAATTAAATTAATTGATTCACTTTATTAATACTGTTTTTTTTCATTTAATGGCTAATCAAGCTACTGAGCTATACTAGTGTCCTCTTGGAATATCTGTTTGTGTGTTCATGTTAATATTGTTGTGACAGTACATCTTTCATGTGTTGCCATCTACTGTGACCACACTAGTTTCCCCTCTGGGGATTAATAAAATTATCTATTTAAACTCAGTTGTGCAAATAATATATAAAATATATAAAATACAGTTAGTAAGAGAGCAATGCTCCAAGAGCAAGAAAATAAATCTCTTGCCTCAACTCACTGTTTATATCTTGTGTTAACAGATTTTGGAAACCAAGCCCTCATTAGAGCACAGTAGGAGTGGCATCAGCATCTTTTTATAGTGATTAGGCAATCATCCCCATGTATGTGTGGGGGGGTGCCACCTCCACACCTCCCTTAATGTGCATTTCCATCAAGCACACTGTTTCAGAGCCTTTCCTTTTCTAGGGAACTTCAGATTCCCACTAAATTCAACATAATAAATTAATTTATTTATTATCTTTATTTTGTTTCACCTCTGCTTTGTCAAATCAAACCATATAAATGTAAGATAAGGGTGAGAGTCATTTAAATAAATAATAAAATAAATGAAAACCTATCAAATTTGACTGTTTTATTTTACTTAATTTAACAATATGAGCTTAAACTACTTGATGTAATCTTGTCTTATATTGCAGTATGTTTGCTGCTGGGCCTTTGTCTTCTTTGAAAAACCTACCAACAGAACCTGGCTGCAGACAAGATGGTTTAAAGAGTGAACATTAACAATTGAAATCTGTCTGAAATTGAGCATAGTCAGAACAACATGAAGAACAAAATTTTCAAAAATACATGAAAGAATATTTACTTCAATGTAAATATTAATACTACTATTTGTCTTTCTATTCATGTTATTGTGGGAAATGTAATTACTGCCTGTATATGTTAAAAGGCATTGTTTTTTCAAGTGAAGGAAGTGTTTTGTACCGCATGGAACACAAACAGAACACAGGATGTTGACACCAGAGACCAAGTCCTACAGTATGTGTGGTTGGGGTTACTAACCCTTTTAAGGTTTGTGAAGGTAAGGTTAGTGAAAGGTAAAGTCAGCGATTGTAATCCAATACACTTTTTGTCAAATTCAGCGAATATCTCCTCATTGTCTGCCAGCTGTCTGTTCTGTGTGTGTGCTGAAAAAAAATCTGGTGTTCATACACAGCCCTGGCTCTGTAAATGGGCATGTAAACACAGTGGCTCGGAGTGAGCCACACCACACTATTTCGGCCAATCAGCAGCAGGGGGCATTCGTGCTCATGCACAGGACAGGGGGAAGTCATCAGAGCAGCTGTCTGTGTGAGAACAATGACAGTCTCCTGTCTCCAGCACCCATTGAACGGTGAGGGAGGGCTGATGAACTGGAGAGAGAGAGGCTGTGGCCAATTCTTATAGAAAGTGTTTTCTCATGGAACAGATACGCTTCCATTTTATTAAATGTATCAATCCACACTGAATTTGAGACAGTCTCACAGAGGCCCGCCGTGTTTTTTATGCTCCGTGTCTGTTTCTGTCGTGTTTAGTGAAGCGTAATCTGAGCAGGCAGCTGTTTAAAATCCCATAAATACCCCGCAGTATATGTGTTTTCAACTTATTAACCCGTATCAATGATTCAATAAATACAAACAGTGTTGATTTCTTCCTGTGGAGCCGAGATGCAAACTATTCTGGTTGAGTAAATTTCTGCTGTCAGTCAGTCTGGTGAAGGCAGTTTGGCCGGTCGCTGTCCTCTCAGCTCTCCAGGAGCTGCAGCTGACAGAGCTGCTTCTGTGGACAGAGACGCTGAACGCAGGTTGAGTGAGAAGTGGGGAGGTCACAGAGAGGTGGAGAGCGTGGATGGACTGTTGTGCTCACATGAGAACAAACTTTTTTCCACTCGTGATAAAGTGTGAGGAACACAAGTGGCTCTACAGCTGATGCATCGCTCTGGCTTGCCTTGGCAATGCGCATCCATGAATTTGGGGGGTGGTGCTTCTGAAGGAACAGGAAGAGAGGGGTGTATTTGTTTGGTTGTTTAGTTCAAATATCATCAATCTTTCTCCAGAATGACTGACTCTACCATTAAAGTCACCTCCTATGACTCCTATGATTAATTCTGAGCTGGGGAGGTTGTTGAATAGAGAGAAGAGTTTGTAAAAGAAGGATGGGTCATCTTTATTGGGGCCATATAGATTAGCAATTGTAAACAGACTGTTGTGAACAGAAATATTTATTCTTTCTATTTAAAAAAAACGTTCTAGGTTCTAGTCATCCATGGTTTACCTGAATAAAATACAGTACTGCATGGAATAATAGTGTCAGCAGCTGCGTTCAAGTCAGAGCATGCCTTATCAAAGCCATGTCAATTTGTGCAATCACAAGTATGCCAACTAGTAATAGACACATGCAGGCAGGTTTTTATGGGCAGAAGAAATATGTAATAATGGTAAGATATGGTTGTAATACAGGATGTGCCTGTGGGATCCTTCACCTAATTGCATCACTGTACATTACACTCTAGTGCCATTTATTGATTTATTTGAATTTGCCTGCCTCCCACTCAACATCTGGAATGTCAATGTCTCAACTCAACTTCACCAAGAGAAAGCAAAATGTTTTTGTTTAGATTTCATTTCATTTATTGTTTGTTTTCTGGAGGTGTTCCTGGCAACTATTGCATATTTCAGTAAGAGACTTGTGTCAAAGAAATGAGCATTTATAACTTATATAAATGGTTATACAGTTAGATTATGTCAGAAAAGGCTCTGCTGTTTGAGAGAGCTCTCAAAGAATCCAAGAAGCCACATACAGTACAGAAGCATTAAAGAAATAGTCTGACATTTTTGCAGATACCCACATTCAATTTCTTACTGAGCACAAGATGAGAACATTAATATTACTACAGTATATGGTAAATATGGAGCGGGAAACAGTTGAAGCTCAAAGGACGGGTTCCATAACTGCCAACACTCCCGTTTTACCTGGTTTTCTCCCGTATTTTCACCCCTCTGCTCCTGTTTTGTTGTTTCTCCCCGTAATTGGCATGGCTCTCAAACTTTATTATGAATAATGGTCATACAGGGATACATAAGTTTGTCTGACATTAGACTGACATTCATCGTCTATGAAACACAATCTACACACACAATCCACACATGACATACAATTTCAACCCATCTGTCTGTCTGTTCTCTCTATACATCCATGATCTGTCACCGTAACCTGTCAACCTGTGGCAGGGCATGTGTGCATCTGCTCTCTGCACAGGCAGGCGGGCCAGCTAACTTCCTGTTGTCAAAATGTCAGCGTAGGGCGGTGTTCCAGCGAAAAAATCAAATATACCTTCAAATTTAACCTTCCTCCTGTTAGCCTTCTGTTACCATCCCCGGTGTTAACGGGTCGGTTTCGACCCGTGTCTTAAATCAGCTTTAAAATACACTAAAAACAATAACCTATCATCCAATTTTTTTGTCATCTCTTGGTTACTTTGTTAGGCTTCCATGAAAATGTTGGGTTTAATATTTTTGGTGTGGGTGTCTGGGCCTTTTTTTTATCGGTATACCTCTCGATTTCAATTTTAAAAAGAAGAAAAATTAACCTCAAGAGAATCATATAAATAAATAAAAGGTTGTTGTGTCACCTGAATATTATTGAGGGGTATAGAACACATCTCTGAAATGAATTTGCTTGATTTATTTTTTCATTTTAAAATGAATAACTATAGTAACATCTATGGTGTTATGGGTCAGTTTCGACCCATATATACTTTCTTCAAGAAAATGCAAAAAATATATATTTTTGTCAGCAATAGAACTTAATATAAACACATTGAAACACAGAACAGGTCATAACACAAAATATTGATTTGCAAGTTCAAACAAACAACAACCAATCAAACAAATCAAACCAATAGAAATCAATAGAAATTAATTACTACTTCCAAAACTATTAGAAAGCTAAATCAGAGTAAAAGTCTCTGTGTGCAAGAACATGCTTGTGTGTGTGTGTGTGTGTGTGTGTGTGAGTGAGAGACATGCACACCTACAAATGAGACTACTTGGACCGGCCCCCTGTGTACAGAAAGCAATGAGACGTATGGATCCTGTTTCCAGGGATAATTTTAACAGAATGTTAAATGTAATCTGGCACAACTATGGACACATAACAGTCATTAGAGACTTTCAATGAATTAGGTGATCAGCAGGAGCAGCTTCAGCACCAGTGACCTCCTCATCAGACTCAGATGTGTCTGTGTCTTCTGGCTGGTACTCCACATTGTCCTCTTCCTCAGAAACTTGCTCCTCTGCATCGCTATGCTGATCTGTGTCTTCTCCCTCATTTTCTCCAAAAATGTTATCTAGAACTTGGCTCACCGTAAATCTTCTTTTCATTTTTACATGCTGTAAATTAGAGATGTGCCCTCTGCAAGTCAAATGAATGAAGTGACCTCACATGTCTGGACATACCCATCTTTGTTTGTTTTGTTTTTTTGCAGCTTTACTGGACAAATGAGCATCCCCTGAAGCTCACATGATTGGGAGAGGAGGTGGCTGTCAGTGTGTTTGCTGACAGTGCACTTATGATTTTAATTTTGGTTTTAATTATTGATTTATAATCTTATTTTTATAACCGGGTCGAAACCGACCCTAACACCACAAAGGACATAATTTCAACCAGAGCATTTTATAATGTAGTGAAAAAAAACATTTTTACAGTTTAATTTTGTTGAAATCAATGTTCCTGACAAAGTCAAAAAGCCTTGATGCAATAAACAAATTTTAAGTGATTCTTTTATGCATTTAAAAACTAAAATGGGTCGGTGCCGACCCTAACACAAGAGGAAGGTTAAGGAGAGTTGGACTGAACAGTTTCCTTTTATATTGGCTAGTCATCAGGATAGGGGCCATGCCTTTTGCAAAGCCTGTAGTGTTTATTTTAATATAGGGCACAGCAGGAAAAATGACGTGAGCTAACATATCAGCTCTCCATGGCACAAGCACACCGTTGAGGCACAGAAGGGTATGCAGAGGCAGAAAACGTCTTAATGGTGAAACTCAAGGCTCATGGCTATGCTGATTGCAAAGAACATCTTGTTTTCATTTTGTGACGACTTCAGTGCAAGTGTGGCAGGCATGTTCCCTGATTCCACAATAGCTAGAAAATACTCTTCGGGAAGGACAAAAACAATTCAACTTCTCAAAGGTAATTTTATCTGGCTAGACCCTTTTCACAGCTGTTGTGTGGTTATCTCATGACACTCATATGGTCAGATGGAGCAGCTATGGACCATACTCTTTAATTTACAGAGACCCAACATCATTAATCATTAAATTAAAGTAAATATTCTTGATTTATGCAGGGCAATTTTTGCCTAATGAAACCACAGCTATAGTTATTGAAACAAACCATTTTCATTATTTACAACATAACAGGAAACAACTTTTTTTTTTCATTATTGTTGTAGGTGCCATTCCCCTGGAGCTTGATGATGAGGCCAAAAACATCTGCCAGAACAAGCTATTTGGATTACCGTGTAATGAGTCAAACAGCATCCAGAAAGACAAATAACTTGTAATACTGGCAAGAGTGTATGATAACAGTCTCAAGGTTTTTCAAAAACTTGTTTTGACATGCCAATCTGTAATGTGGGCACTGCAGAAAATCTATTAGAAGCTGGCCACATCTTTGATGTGAGTGTATTTAAATGGCATATTAAGGCTCAGTTTAATTTGTGAGTACTGTCTGTTTCCAACATATGCATTTGTCTGATTATGACAGAAAAAGAGGAATCCCATGGGATAACCTGGTGGCCTTCAACTCTGACTGTAACTGTAATGTGATGAAAGGAAAGCACCATTAAGTCATCAGCAAACTCAGAGCTAGTCAGCCTCATGTCCAGGATGGGGGTTGCATAGGCCATCTTGCCTAGCTTGCCACTGGCTGTGGCATCAAAGCCATCAAGGCCCCAGTGGAGGACTTACTGCTTGGTGTGTATTACCATTTTGACAAAAGGTGAGCATAAAAGGAGAGAAATAGAACTGTCCCTTGCTAATTTTATATAGAGCATGATGGTCCAGTTTACGTTTTCATTATACTACTTTCAACAAACTCTAAATGTTTTAGTATTCTTTTACTTCTTCTTGTCCTTATTTTAGCTCTATAAGGAGTCTGTAGAGTTCATCTACACAGACAAACTTAAGCTACTCTGGTACTGCAATACACAATGGCTCAGCCTCCACACATACATTCAGAGAATGCTAAATCAATAGGCTACCCTGCAGGCTTACTTCAATAGCCATGAAGATGTAGAGAGGAGTGCTAAAATAAGGGACCTGGCAGGCTAACAATCCTGTGATGATATTCTACTTTATGTTTCTGAGTGTTGCTCTTAAGCCCTTGGTTCAACACTGCCTTCCAGGTAGGTAGGATAAATGGTGGGATGTCTAAGCATTATATATACATAAAAACTGTAAATGTGTACTTTTTTCCACACTTATTTTACACGTTTGACCGATAGGCTGAGGGAGTGATGGTCCACAAGTTTCACAGTGAGACTTGTCAAGCAAAACTTGGGCTACACTGTTCCAACCGGATCCATTGCAGATATTCCTCTCAGAAAGGTATCCCACGGACAACTACATCAGTTGACATTGATAAGAATCTATCAGTGAGTTTTAGTTTCAGTTTTAATAATACCTGGATTATGCTTCATTTGTCTATCAAATCTTCCATGATTCCTGGCTAATACATTATGTCATTCTGTCATAATTGTAATCATGTTCTTAGGACAGTGAGAGCTTTCAATGAGGAAGTCATTGGGAAGATGCTGAAGGCCTTTCCCAATGACTCACAGCTACTTCAGGACCTGAAGGTGTTGGACCCAGCCTCTTGCCTTGATCTTCCTTGACCTTGTTGTTTTGTGATTTATCTACCCATCAAATTATCATATTATCGTAGAGGCACCCAATCAGTGCTTCTAAGTAACCGAACTCTAAATGTGCCGGAAATTTGTTCATAGTGACAAGGCTATGCAGCATGTTTCCTCAGCTGAAGCCTGATACAGATAAACTGAGGGAGGAGCTGGTACACTACCAGGTCTCAGACAGGATGGAAATGCCAAATGAAAAGACAGTGGACATATTCTGGGGCCTTCTAGGGAAAGATGAGCAGTTAAGTCAGCTATCCACACGGCAACGCCTTCTCAGAGAGAACTTTTAGCATGGTGAAAAAGAGTGTCGCTGAAAACAGAATGAGCATGAACAACAGCACTCTCTGCTCTCTGTTGTCCTGCAAGATCAACCATAGCAGCCCTGGTTACAGATACACTCCAAGGCAGCCACATATAATTACATATAAGTCTTTTTAGAGCACTTTTTAGTGTATTGGTCACCCGTTTGAGTTTTAGACCAAAAGAGTTAAGGCATTTTTGGAGCAGTTTGGCTGGCCGACTGTATAAACCTGTTAACTGTAAGATTAAAGTCCCTCTTCCATCTAAAATATGTTTTTCTTCTTGTTCCTACAGTTGAATCTTTGAGCTTCATTGTTCATAATGATGAATGTGCAGAGTTGGTCCAGTATGCAACTTACACAAGTAAGACACAGGAGGGGGCAGTGTAGCACACAAAATAATATCAAATATAAAAAACTAAAATGCCCCAAGCAGAGGATAGAACAGTTTCAGCTGCCTGACCTTAAACATGTTTTTTCCATAACCACAATCCACACATGCATACACATGCATACTCATATTCACTTATACACACATACTTACAAGCATACAACAACAACAACAACAACAACACATAAACTCAAAAGCAAATGCATACATAGACACACTTCTTAATATTATGTTCATGGAATAATAAAATGTTAATATAAATTGATATGTGTTTTGTACCACAGTGTTAAACTGCAGTGTTTCTGAACCTATCTCTTAATTTGATTTTTTTTTCTCTCTTTATTTTTTTACTTAGTCTTACTTAGTAGTTTTTAATTTTTATTTGAATTATTACATCTTAATTTATTTTTTTGTCTGTTTGTTAAGTCAGAAAAATTGTGAACCTATCCTTTAATGTAGCTTAGCCTAAAGCCTAGAAACAGCTAGCTTGGCTCTGTTCAAAGGTAAAAAAAAATACACCTTCCTCTAAAGCTCAGTAGTTAAAATGTATCTTGTTAGATAAATCTGTACACAAACTGAAATGTAGAATGACAAGTTGTGGTTTTAAAGGAAGTTATGTGCTGGAACTATTTCTTGGTTGGACCCAGGGGTATTGAGCTTCTCCTTTACCTCCCGACAAGAAAGTAAACAAGAATTTTCCCCAAAATATTAAACTATTCCTTTTAAATGTTGCACTGGACATACATGGACACACCCATGTGATTATCATATGAGCACAAGGAAAAATGGAAATGTGGGAGGAAAAGGAGATGTTGCATGGGGTAAAAATAGATAAATTAATGAAACAGCGCCACAACAAAACAAAAAAAGGAAACCAAAGAAGTTGAAAAATAAAAATGAGCTAAATATAAGATTAAAAATAGGATTTAATTTATTTTATTGAGTCATGAAATGATGATGGTGGTAAAATAATTTTTTTTTAAAAATTTGCCATTTTTTACCAGCTGATTGGAGGTTAAAGGAAAAGTATACACATAGCATATACCTTAATGACTATTGCAGGGATCGCACTAATAATCATATGAGACACAACTCATAAAGCACAGAGACTTTCTTGCCCAGACTTGAGCGTTACTCAACTCAGGATTTCCATGAGGAAATCTTTCACTTGAGTTGTCTGTAACCTCAGCCATTAACGTAACCCTAATGTTGAATGATTCACTTTAGTGGAATATGTAGGTGAGATCAAGCAGGTGGGGGCTGGTGGGGAGACAGTAGTAAATGAATAGATCATTTGGGTTAGAGACACTTTGCTGCTCTCTGTCTCCCTTGAAAAAAGGAAAGAGGAGGAGGAGTGGTCTGAACTACTAAACTTGCAGTCGGTTGCCAACTTCCGCACCCATGTAGTGCTGTTGTTTTGCATCGAGCCTTGACGACATTTCAGAGTGCTTATAGGTCTTAAGTCTGTTGCGTAGGAGTTGGAGTTGTTATAGTGAACAATCCAGCCACCACATACCTAAAGCTGGTATCTATAGTAGGTGGAACAAAATATTCCTGAAGTCTGCATAGCTTTCTCATCAAACTGTGAAGCAACGCCCAGTGATGAGCTACAGTCGAAACTTTTCCACACATGATGTGAAGATGACTGCACACAGTCTACTTGTGGCACAAGAAACCAAGGATGACAAAGTTAAAGATGTCCTGACTGGCTGTTAGTGAGAGACGTGGCTGTTGACACAAGACTGCGACACTTGTAGAACAGCATTTTCAACTCTTTAGTTCCCTATAGCTTCAGCTCTGACAGCCCTGCACGTTCCTCATATAATAAAACAAGTATGACAAGTTTTTAGGATGAAAAAAATGTTATTTGCTGTATGGAATTTGTCTAACTAAAACAAACTGGCACCATTTGCCAAATAGCACACAAAAACTTTTCACCCTCTTTTAGAGAGAAATGTATTCTTTACACCACCAGCTACTGAAGGCTGCTTCTTTCCCTAAACAGGCAGAATGTTTCCTATTCAGACTGATCTCTTTACAGATAGGTAGCCGTATGAGGCCCTTAAATAATCACATCGACTACTTTATGCTCTAATTTACATTTTCTTCCATCTGTAATGCCGGTAAAGATGATTCAAAAAGCGTATTTAAAAGCTCCCCTGTATTCTCTGCACAATGTGGTCTTTGTTTCACATCTGACCTGAGCTCTCATGTTACAATGGCACAGGTTCACCATTACAAAAGGGTCATGTTTCAGTCAGGTGAAAGCCAGGGAGAAGAAGAGGGAGGGACACAGGCTAAACAGAAAGAAAGGAGGAATGTGGAGGAAACTGCCTGGTAACAGATAAAGGCAATAATGACCTGGAAAACCAGACAAATAACAAGCAGAGGAGCTCCCTCTCACTCTCCCCACACACACCTAGCGCCACTGCTACGCAACCATTTTAGTTTCACTTACTGTGTCCTGACATGACTGGAGGACTTACTGAGAAATACTGGAGAATGGAGGCAATATTTATCAGTCATCTTATTGCTGACATATCTCACTCCTACACGTTCACACGCTTTTTAAGCTCTGTTTGTTTAATTTTAAAAGGTCAAAGCCTCAGTCCCATTGGTTCACCAGCCTGCTACACATTTCTCACAGGTGGGAACACACATCCATATTTTTGAGGAGGTCATGTGACCTGACACCACCACATCCACAACAGATATCAGATTAAAAAGTCGGGCAAAAGTTCTGATAAACCCACTGTACACTACCAAGCAGCGGACAGACACAGTTAGAGACTAGCTGGTGAACATAGTGGAGCATTTAGCAGCTAAAGAGAACCCTACCCTGAAGGTAGGTTTATTAATAAAACAACTATAACCCCGTCTACAAAGCAACCACAATTGGTGTATAAAAGTTTATGATTAACCATTTAATATAACACAGTTTCAATAAGGTAACTTTATTTATTAAGTATTTATTTATTTAAAAATAATACTATTTATGGATTCTTCCCATTTTAGTGTGTTATTAACCATTTATTAAGGGTTTATATACTGGTTAATAGGCTGCCTAAAGTAAAGTGTTACCAGGAGGGGTACCATGCCTAAAAGATTCTTTAGAAAGAAACCACATAGCTGATACATTAGCATGATATCCAGGGTGTGTATCGACTGAGATTGTTTCTCAGGATAGGTGAGTTGTTCAGTAAACATGACAGGACATATTTAAACTGCTTATTCTTTGTGTGTGTATGTGTGTGTGTGTGTGTGTTTGTGTGCGCTGGTGTTTTACGTAGGCAGTAGACAGTTTCCTGTAGAACCAGTTTTCACCCTGAGCACACTGCAACCCTGTAATCAGCAGGGCTGAGAGAGACATTTATCACTTTTTCATCTTTTTACTCGCTCAACATGTTCCACTAAAGAGGTTAAAGGCCGTACATAAACGCTGTACATTTGTTTTTTATGTTCAGTTTGTTAATGGTTACAGCAAGCTGCAAACTGCAGTGTTATTCACTCACCTTACCTCATTATTTTAGGGGTATTTGGGCTATCTTCAAGAAATGTGATAGTATAAGGAATATTACAAGTTATTGTTTATTTATTCTCATTGTTTCATGTTGTAACAAGTCTTCATTTTCAAAATCAGATGGAGGAGGTTAGCAGCTCTTTCCTTCATTTTTTGTTGTTTATGTCATGATCATTTTTGTCTTTTAGATCACAGAACAGCAACACAGATTACTAACTGGTATCACTTTCTAACAAGGCACTGTTTATAAAGAGTTTGTAACTTGTAACTAATGGCTTTATTCATGGTTAATAAAGCATTTATTAGTGTTTATAGGTCAGTTATAAGTTATTAATGAGGACAGTTTTTGCGCTGCCAGTCTGTGAAAAATCCCTTTTCCTGTTATAATTAGCCATTTCTGAATTTACAAATGTTAATAAGCTCAATTATACAGGGGCAAACATCAAAAGTTAGTAAGTCATCTGCAATTATAAATGCCTAGTCATCAATAAAAGGTTTTCATCATAATCTATAATGTATGCAGTTGTAAATGTTAATAAATTACTAAATTATTTTGGTCCACATGCTCTGCAGCCCTTTCTAGAAGGTCAAAGGTCGAACATGCATTGGAGGGGTCTGCATGGGGTTTTTCTTATTAATGGCTCATAGCTAATTTATGAAGCATTAGTAAATGATTTATTAACCATTACTGAACCCATTAGTTACAACATATAAACTTACTTGGTAAAGAAAACAATGGTGAATGGTAAAATTATCAGTTTACAGACACTTCCTACTGTATGTGCACAAAATGAGGGATTATTCCCAACATTGTGGTTCAATTTTATCTCCAAATAGAGTGGTTTAGATAATCTAAATAAACATCTTTTTTACAGCCTGTTTTGTGCTGTTAGATGTTAGTTGTTGTAGTTATGTTGCTGTGTTCTTAAATCTCAGTGATTAACTTGGTCAGTACTATGTTATCAACCAACTGTCATAGTTGGATAGAATACAATTAGCCACAAAAATAAGACCGAAGTTGTAATACGCCAAAATCATCATCAGTCATTGGATTTAGTTTAAGCCTACCATCAATGTACTGAATAAAAGTACAGTATTGGTTCAGAAGAATCACAGGTCAAATCACAATGTATGTATTGTGACACTGATAAAAAGTGTTTGCTTTCTCCATTTGTTCCCATTATAGTGTCTCATCTGTTGTCAGCAGTTTTATACAGGTTCACAGAGAATGTAAATGGTGTGGTCTTTTTGTTTCCTTTGGATAAATGTACTAATGTTTGAGTTTGTTTCAGTTGACTGCAATTCAAACATTACCTGATATTATTGTTGTGCTTACAGCACTAATGTCTCTCTTTCTCTTCCCTTTCATTTTTGGGCACTTTTCCTCTTTTGCCCAACTTGTATGTAAACTCATTAGTTGGCTTGTTTATTATTGTGATGAGCCACAGATAAGAAGCTGTCGTCAAAATTTTTACACCGGTCATGGAGAACCTCAAAAAGTCTGTTTTGTTTGATGACTGAAATAAAAATTCTTTGGAAGTTCTTTGGAAGTCTTTTTTGCTGTGTATGCATCACACAGTGCCAGGAATCTGAAGGAGCAAAGCGTGACGCTCATCTTTTATCTCTGCACTACACAGCCACTGATCACACCTTATCTTGCCAAATCTGCCAAAGTTGCCAATGGCACCAACAGTCCTAAGGCAGTCTCTGACTAACATTACAAACATTTTCAGGCTCCATGACTCATACAGACACACCTATATTCAACTGGAAAAACATCATGCCCTACCTGTCTGTTTATGGCAACTACTGCTGCACAACTTGCTTGCACACATATACATCCCATTAACTAGTTTCATTTGTTGCCAAAAGGCAAGGTCAGAGCAAAAACCACTGTGATGACCCTGGGGTTACCCTCTGTTTCGGTCTGTGTGTCTGTTACCTATGTTGGGTTATGTTCCAGGGTAGTGGGAGGTGGAGTGAAGGGCAGGGTCATAAGAGGAGATGTGGCACACCTGTAGAGACTGGCTTACCTGTATTTAAGATGGCTGCTGGACCCGCTCTGGCTCTCTCTCCATCCCCATGCCACACCCTGGGGAAACTCCAGCCCACCACTTTTTCCTTATTTTTTTATTTTTACTTTTACACACACCACATGATACACTCATCCACACACTCCTGGCACAACTGATATAACTGATTTCCATGTTTGCTTGATGGTTATGTTACTTTATAGTTTGGCTGAATAAAAACCTCCTAGGTGATGTTTATGTGAGTTTCCTCTTTTGTTGCAAGCAGGAGCCAACTTGTAACACCACCCTTTAATAATATACATAATTTCTTTCCCTCTCGATTCCCACCGGCACCATATTATATCACCTTCAATCCACATATAATGGTAATCAATCTGATTCGAAACCAAAACATTACATATGGTCATGGAAACTAACTTTTGAACCTTAAGGCTTGTAGGAAATTGTAGAAAATTCCAATATTGTTCACTATACATACATATATATGTGTGTATGTATATATATGTATGTATGTATGTGTATATATATATATTTTTTTTTTAATCATGGAAATAATAACTGTGCAAATAGTCTTCTGATTAAATAGGTTTCTTATTAAAAACAGCACACCTAACCTCAAAATGACCCAACAACAGAAGACCTGAATGGTGGGTATGGCAACCAAACAAACAAAAGACATCCCAGATAGCAAAATTGCTGTGGCCCAGATCCAGCCCACACCCGACACTTTTGGCACTTTCATCCACATACCAGATAAACCAGAACTCGTCCACATCCAGTGAGAGCACTGCATCTTTACCAAAAAAGGCCCACATTTGATTTGGGCCATATTTGCTATTTTACATGTGGGCCATTTCAGGCTCACATCCAATTTGTCTGGGCCAGGAGAAGGCCAGCAGTGCCACATCATTGCCTGAAGTGGCCCACTTCCATATGCTATCTGGGATGTGTTTCTGTAAGTGCTGATAATAACAGATAGATAGTCTCAAACTGCCATGATACTTTCAGCCTTCATGTCTTTGAGCATGACAGAACCCTCAATATCCTGAGGACAGAGAGGAGGAAAATACATCTAACAAAAGACTGTTGTCAATGTCCCTACAGACCATTTTTCATGGCAGATATTTTGGCAAAGGAGGAAAACCACAGGTGTAATTAATAAGAGTCTATCTAGACTATCTGAGATCTGGGATCAGATTTTGGCATGGTGCCACCAGTGTTGGGCAAGTTACTGCATGAATGCAATGTTCACACACCCTCCAACTTGAACTCCTGAATGTAGCCAGCAAAGAAGCCACAACATGTAAATAAGACAACTTTGGAGTTACCTGGAGTAACAATTCTCCTCTTTTGGTGGCGGCTAGCTGTGTTCCCATATATCCAGTCCCCGTACCAAGCTGGCACTTAGTGGACCAGTCTGACCACTGAACACAGACACCAAACTGATATCAACCCTCCATCAAACTACTGGTAAGACAGCAAACAAGTCCACCTCCAAACTGTCAAAGTAACAGAGCTTTACTAGGATTAGTAACTGTAATGTAATTACTGACTTTCAAATTATAATCCCTTAAACTACTTGTTACTGAAAAAAGTAATCACATTACTGTAAAATGTGACAAAGTAATACTTTACTGGGTACCACATACAACTTACTCAAAGAAGAGGCAAAGAAGCTTTTGCTTGAGATGACATTATAAGACATTTCTGTCTTGTTGAGCCTTTTAGCCTCTTGTGTACCCAACCTGGTATCTGGTAAAGGTACATCGACGTGACTATGACGACTAATGTGGCTGGACTGTCAGAACATCTTCAAGCCACAAGGATTGTTGCCTTAGAAAAAAATGGCATCAACGCACCATTTCTGTTAGACTGTGTTTGTGAAGAACAAATCTGTCATAGTCCAACAGGCTAAAGCTGTGGAATTAAAACAGTGTTCACAAATAAAATGTCATTTCTGGTGGGTTTATTAGACTTAATTATAGCAGCATGCACTGTTCTATCTAGCATGGTTTTAATGCCTCTCCTCATGTGCGGAAATATCAACTTTAATCAGGGGGCCAAATATTTTGCTGGAAGGCCAGATTTGGTCCACAGAACAAGTCCGTTGTTAAAATAATCTTAAAATAACATCTACTCCTTCTCCAGATATTATTATGCACATATTTTTGGCTTCAAAAGTTTAACCACTGGTCACTAAAATGTCTCCTACTTCACTGTTAAGTACATCCTCAGTGTATGTGCACAGTGTATGTGAGGCTTCAGATTTCACCATCACATTTTTAAGTTGCATACTGGACCACCACAACAGCAACAACCACATGAACAAGTACTTCCACCTTTATTGTGTCTGGTTAATGACTCACTCCACAACAAGAGAAATAGATGGTAGCCTTGACCAGTCCAGTGATTGATCCATGCTGCCATTGTTTTTTGCCTACAAACAACATGAGCTATACCTGGTAATCTGACTACATACTGGCTTGAGCAAAACTGTTTGGTAGAGACTTATTTCTACATCTGGTCCTGTAGCACAGTGACAAAATAGTTTGTACGTACCCAACGCTGCACAAAGTCCAGATCATTGATTAGTTCAGTGACTTAAAAACAAAAGGAGGGTTAATATGGAGGACCACAAGGGTCATAAAGCATTTCTTAAATTAATAAATAATTGTACAATTAAAAACAGGAATAAATAAATTAGTTTACAAATCAATGAATTAATCCATAAACAGACTAAATTACTAAGTAATTAATTATTCAATATCTTAATGGGCAATAAAAAGAGGACTTGAAATAATTATCCATCAATAAATTGTTCAAATTAAAAAGGGATTTACAAAAACAACTAAAATAGTCAATAAGTAGATCATTTAAAAATACATTAATGAATTTCTCAATAAAATATGGAATTCATGGAAAATTAATTTGAAAATGCAGTTTTAAAAAGAGAAATAAAGAACTGAATTCACAAACTGAATTAAGAATACAGCTTTTAATCAGGCATTGTAAAGGGCAATTCACATTTGCATTTCCTCACTGCTTTTCTTTATATTTGTTTTGGTAAGTCAATAAATAGATCGAATGTTCAAATCAAATTTACTTTAAAATGCTGAATGACATTCCTGTCATTTGACCTGTATGAGTGGTGTATGAGCTTGTCACCATCCTCAGCACCCAAATCACCTCTGCTTTGAGTGTTGGCTTAGAGCCACAAATTGTTCAGAGATCAGATGATGGCATTGTTGGCTTTAGATTTCCCATGGTAACATCCTTACTTGCAATGGGAGGGGTGGCAGACATGGAACTGGAACAGAAATGGGCAATTGGAGTCTGCTGGCAGGCTCTTAAATACTCTCTGTGCTTCCTGCTCTGCATGTGCGTTTACACCACCTTGATCCCCATTGTTCCAAGTTTGAAACTTCTTCGACATTGCAGTTTTCTTCATAAACACAACAGGCACCGGCTTTAACCATGTGGAAAAATTGTTATTTTCCAGCCATTTCTCGCTAAACTTGCATTTACCCATTTCATATGCTACCAGGCTGGCTAGTCAGGCCTTAGCACAGCCCGTCTACAGTTAGCGATATTTTTTCCCCAGAATGGCGAAGTCATGACCCACCCTTCTCTGCCTCTGATTGGCTTACCCTGATATTATTACCCTAAGCCTAACCAATCTCACTTCTCATGCCTAAACCTAACCAACCCAACCAACGAAGACAATGAGCACTGGTCAATCAGAAGCAGAGTAGGGTGGGTCATGACTTCGCCATCCTGGGGAAAAAAATTTGGCCTAAAGTTAATTAACTGGCCCAAACTTCTCTGCTTTAACGATGCAGCACATACCGGAAATTCTTCTTCTTCGATCTGGCAGGTTAGAAAAATTCTCCCAGTGTCGCACCGGTGACGTGACAAAAAAACATTTAAGATCCATCCAATCTGAATTTAAGACAATATAATACTTTTTAAGGACCCACGGTCACCCTGACATATTGATATCTGTTTTTTTTCTTACTGTGCAATGTGGAAAGAATTGTGTGAAATGTTACTTGTGCAATGTGGCTGTATGTACAACATTCCCAAACTTGGTTGCAATCAAATTTTGATTCGAAGTAAGACATTTTCTGTGACACACTTGCTGCACAGCATTCTGGCAGACACGGTCCCAGTAACAGCAGGATCACTGATTGGCTACCTCATCAATATGTGACAAATTACCCACTGAGAAATAGGTTACCTAATTAAGCCTCCTGGATGGTGGTGTGTTTGTGTTGTGAAGCCCACTTTCTGTCAGACACTCTGCCACAGGAGGTGAACCTCAGCAAGACTTCAGGTGGTGTACAGAATGGCTGCAACATGCATGTTAAAGTCTGTTGTTGTGGAGCAGGACTAAACAGGGATATATAATATAATAATAATAATAATGATAAAAAAGAACAAATGAAAACACACACATGACAGTAACTAACTCTGAGTTGATCATATAACTCCATAGACTACCACTGTGGTGACTCAAATACACACAGTAACAACAACAAAAATTAAACATTACCTGCTTCAGTTTCATAATATCTCAGTGTACGATCTTGAAATGAGTTCATGCTTATTAAACTGTTGACAAACGTCATGATAGTGTGACTTCAGCCAGATATTAAAGTTAGCTGAGTAACATTAAGTTACACAGGGGCAATGATAACAGCTGGGCTAACTCACCTTTACTGATGTTACAGTGTGTGTTGTCTGTGTGTTGGCAAACTCTCTGTGGCCTTCTTGAGAGGTATGATGCTAATGTGATGATTTGACATCACATTAGTGTTTGTTCTGTAAGTTACTGAGACGAACCAGCAGATTCAGGAGAGCTAGCGTTAGCTAGCTAACGTCTCTACTCTGTTTCTGATTACGAGTTTGTGATTGCCGCTAATCATCAATTAGACATATGTTATTTACATACAAACAACATAGCCAGCCCACATTTGTTAGAATAAAACCTGAGTATCACTACAAACAATCAAACCATGGACATAACATGACAGCCTGTACTGACGAGACTCAACAGAGGTTTTATTATGAAAGCCAGGACACGAACACATGTTTGAGGCCTTTATGATGTGTGAAAACTAATAAAACTTTGCATATATGTTTGAACTAATAAATGGTTCAATTAGTATCAAAATTGGGTTTGGGCATGGCATTTCGGGTCTTTAGTGCCTCCTAATTATTTTTAGCATTTTTGAGGTGCTAGGGGTGCTTGAAAACTCACAAAACTTTGCATATGCATCAGAAGTGGCGTAACTTGATATTGGATATGGGTCTTGGGCATGGGTGTGGCAAAATGGCTCACAGGCGCCACCTTAGACATTTTCAAAGTCAAAGCCCCCACCTTTAATTTTGACATAGATTTATGAAATTTGGTAGGCAGATGTATCATATCCAGACAAAAAAAAGCCTCTTGGAGCCATATAAGTTCAACAGGAAATCACCCATTTTGAATAAATTGTGCATTTTTTTCGCAAAGTGAAGCCATTGGCAGATGTTGTATTTTAACAAACTCCACCGAGAGATTTAACCTGAGCAACTTCAAATTTAGAAGGTTACATCTAAAGACCCAAAACACGTCTGGGGTATTAAACAGGAAGTTGTTGTAACACCACTTTACATTGTCCAATCTGATTTGATAAGAGTCCAGGCCTGAACACATCTACATGTCAATATTCAGTCATAATCATAGCGCCACCTACTGACAACAGGAAGTCAGTCTTATGTGACAAAACATCATCAAACATCTTTACATGAAATTTACATGGTGTGGTCTACACATGATATACAGCAAGATGACGTATAATATAGTGGGTATTCTCTAGTGCCACATAGTGGACACAGGAAGTGATAGTTATCTCCTACATGAAATGTCCAATATTCACGAAAATGTATATCCATGTCAGTTTCCCTCTGGTAAATGTATTGCTGCAGTAATATTTCACTTATGTAGTATTGCTTACATGCAACAGGAATTGAGGCCTAAATGACACATAGTTCATCAAATATATACACATTTTCTAATAAGCCAAATCCAACACTACTGCACACCAGGAATAATATTTTACCCATACAAACAGTTTCCAATAATCCTGAAAATAGTGTAAATAGATCTACAGTAGCAATACCACAGCTGCTGCTCCCTCCTGAGGTGCGAAAGCCCGTTCATCGCTGCCTGCAGCTTTAATTTAAAGTTGTTTTTGTAAATCCCTTTTTAATTTGAATAATTTATTGATGGATAATTATTTAATTTGTAAATCCTTTTTATAATTCTTTTCATTGGCCATTAAAATATTAAATAATGAATTACTTTGTAATTTAGTCTATTTGTTTATGGATTAATTAAACGATTTTTAAACTAATTTATTAATTCCTGTTTTTAATGGTACAATTAGTAATTAATTAAAGAAATGCTTTATTACGATTTCCGTGACCCTTGTGGTCCACAGGTTAAGAGGGTTGCACTTAATAATGTCCACTTTAAAGACATACAGTAACACATGAGAGAGCAGAAATCACTATGATGTGTAAGGGTACACCTCAACAAAACAAAGAAACTGGATGAAAGCAGACAAAGAGATGGAAAAGACCCATTGGATAGCTCGGTAGACAGAGCCACATCTGACTCAGTGGAAGCAGACTTGTCAAACACAAGTTCGACAAATTATATTGATTACATCTCGATTCATTCTGGGCCAGGGCTTCAGGTATTTGTAGATTGCGGTCTGACTAACTGGCATGTAGCCTACTGGGACAAAGTGAAGAAGCCAGTATTATTATTAGTGTTAAGTGTTAGCTACAGGTTACTTGTTCTTTTAGTCAAAATGTGCGCTGTAAGAAAGACATTTTATACCTATGTAGCTGTCAGTTCGTGTGTCGTCAGTTCTTGTTTCTGTGGCGCCTACTGTCATATGGTTAACAGTAGCCTACCACGGAAGTAGGTGTAAGCCCGCAGTAATTACTCCCCTCTCAGTTTGGTGTCTGCCCGGAGGCTGTGTCAGTGTATGTGAGGAAGCACTCATCTTTCTTAAGCCTCCTCCTCAACTCCACCAGCTCAGAATCAGTCAGGAACTCTTGTTGGCTTCATTGGGACTCTACTATTTTTTTTACTTATACGGATACCGGGACTTTTTTTCCAGTCATGATTCGGGTTTCTTCACCCGTGTTTGTGTCGTTGCTGCTGTGTGCGGTGAGTAAGGAAACAGGTTCCTGTCTCTTGTATTTGCTGTTTCTACTTGCCGCTGTCGCCAAGTGCTTGCTGATGGAGGAATGTTGCTTCTCTGTAAATTAAGAGTCTAGAGCTGCTTTATGTGAAAAGTGCCCTGAGCTCTGTTGTGGTTTGGCACTATATTGAGTCTGAATATTAAACCGTCTTGTTTAGTTAGTACCCAGTGTTGATAGGCTACCAAGCCCCTATGAATGACATACTGTTTTAAAATAGTGTTTATGCTTCTCAATGGGCATATAAACCATAATGCTTAGTTAGAGCACAGAGGACGGGCCGCTTCTTATCTACCTGTTAGCAGAGGCTGCTGTATGTTTCTACGGCCATATATTTCAGAAACAAAAGTTAAAGATTTAATAGGCCAGCTACTGTCCAAAACGTATTTTCAAAACATCTCAAACACCGCAGGTTATAATGACCTCGTTCATGTTGACTCTAACAAATACCTGGCTGTCATCACAGATGTGGGAGAGACATGACATTTCATTTCTCATCCAACAACGTTTTATCGTATTATTTTTTTGTTTACAGGAGTTGATGTGCTTTGTATAATCAGCAAATAATGCAAGGTCTATAAACCTTTGTTAAAATGTTATTTTTTGTGAACATTACATTTGTGAAATTATTTTACATGACTGATGTAAAATAATTTCACATTATTTAATTCCTCATTTAATATACTGTAGGCTACACAGCTTTCTTATACTTGTTCACATTTGCTCTGTATCAAACAGCATTGTTACCCGAATGAATAAATGGCCAGAGTGTTTATACTGGATCATAAAAGTGCATTATAAAACTTGATTATAAGTTATGATCTCTTGCAATGTCTAAAACCTCTTAAAATCATTAAAAAAAAAAACAAATCAGTAACTTAATACCTTGAAAAAAAGTTATACCAGAAGGACAAGTAATACATTGCTTGGCAGAAATAATTAAAAACTTTAAAGGAAACTTTACTTGTATTAGGAACAAGCTCCAAGCACAATATCCTGACTCTATGGATCATAAATTGATCCCAAATTCAGCATACAGCCATCTCTGTTATTCTTTGTTCTTTTTCAAGAATGGTTCATTTGGATTGCACAACAAATATCATGTACAATTCATAATCTATTTCATCAGGAATTCTGTGGGTGCTGTAAACCAGAACAAAAGAACACAGTTGTTTCATGTCCCTTGATGAAATGATTACAGCAGTGTTTCTTTTTCTTTTTCCTTACCATACTGTGCTTTTGGTGTGGCCTGTTGATGACTTAAATCAAGACCTAATTCAGATTAAATAGTTTGTGTTGTGTAAATATTTAATACAAATAGGGTAAATGTCCCTATTAAGCCCACCAAATCTGCTTTTCAGACATTTTTAATATATAATGCCCCAATTCAAGTGAGAACATTTTCATTAAAATGAAAGTCTAATCTCTCATTTGAAGTGTCAATATTATAATTTATACCAATTTCAATTTTTTTTATTGTTTATATATTTGTCAAAATATGTCTAAAGTCTGGCATGGGCTTAATGGGTATCTAACATGCCCTTTAAGCCCAGGGGTGTTCCAAATAAGCCCACTTCATGATTTGTTGATAAATATATATGTATATATATAAATCTTAACAATACAAACTTCTTCTTTTCAAATCTGTAATCTCTATTTTTATTTTTTCTCTTCCTCAATTCTATGGGCTATAAATGGCATTAGAAATAGGTGTGACCAGCCATTTTGCTGTGTTGTCAACGCAGAAAAAGCTAAACTTACAACATGTCTTCTTTGTAATGTAGCCAAAAAACTATTTACACACAAAATCAAAACTATAGTGGAAATTATTCTTTAATACAAATTCATCTTTCAATATGTGTTGTCATTTTGTCTGTATCTCTATCCTATGGTGTGCTGTTGGCATTCGAAATTTCTTGTCCAGCCAGCTGATCGACAGTGCAGATGTTGTTATGAAGACTTCTGAAGACCAACTGACTGAAAGAAAAACAGTTTGCAGGTTCAATACTAATGTTCTAAGGATAGTAAATGAGTCAATTTCTGGATTTACAATTAAACAATAACTTTAATTGATGTTTAAATGTTAATCACATTTAGGCTAGTGGTTTGAAAACATTGTAAAACACATTTTAAAACCATTCAGTTCATTGTGGAGTAACATTAAAACATACAGTTCAGTGAGGAGACATCAGTCATAACATCTTGAAGCTCATCTCATCTCAAACTAAAACTCATCTGAAAAGTAAAGATTAAAAACATTATTGCTTACGTTAGGATAGAATATAGGCCTATCCAGAATGAAAAACTGAAAACTGACCTATGCAATATCACTGATATTTAAATATGGGCATTAATTATGGAGCTGATTCATCAGGTGAGGTCAGATGAGGTTCAAATGTCAAAAGGGAGAAAATCCCCATTGAAATACAGTCAAGTGGGATTAATGGGAGCAGGTGGCTTTAAAGGGAACATCAGTGAATTTATGGTTAAAAGACAGAATATTTTATTCTACACACATGACATTAAAAAAACAACTATATGAAATAAATGTATATATGGTACACTAGCATAATGTCAAAAGTATTAATTGATCATGCAGAGAATTAATTAGCTGTACTCATTTACATCCACCACAGATTTTTTGCTGGTGTCCCCTTTAAGCCCACCAGGTAACAATGTTAATTAAAAAAATTAATGAGACACACATTTATTATCTATTTAACGGTATAATAATATAAACTGCACACACAAATGTAAACTATACATGCTTCTCATGCTTTATGTCATTGCAATGAACCATACTACACAGCTACTGTATTGATGAAGCATGCGGTCTGTTTGCTAGCATGCTAAAACTCATATTTTGAATTTAAAAGAAACAATGTTTTTAATTCAAGTAATCAAAACACTAATCACTTACATTTTGATACTAAATGAGTATTTACCAAAAACATGATTAGAAATATGCAAAAAATGTTATCTTCTGAGGGTACCAATATCACCAAAGTTTTTTTGCAACTTCTTCTGGGATCAGCAGGCACATGTCACACATGTGCTTCGATAATTCAATATCAACAAATTTATCTGATTGGCTTACAATAAAAAGTGTCACATATGCAACAAGCAGCTTCATTAGAAGAAACATCACACAGCAAAAAAATGATGATGTGCTTTTTTTTTTTATTTGTCTCAGAAGTTGCAAGTGGTATGTGGGCTTAATAGGGATGTTTACCCTAGATCATTCTTTGTGCTCAGACAATTTTCCATACATACTGTCCCTGGTGAGGAAGACTTTCTCCTTACTTTTCACCTCTCACAAATGTGAGGCCACTCCTTTCTTAGGAGGCTCAAAGTCTATAACCTCTTCTGTTATTCTGTCATGCCTGTGCATCAGGCTAGCTAAATCTCATTGGAGGGGTGGGTTGTGTTGGCCTCTGCTCAGAGGCAGCTACAGTACACAGTACCTGACAGATGGATGTTTTTACCCACAGTCCTTTGCAGTACTTTAAGTCTTAAGGTCATGGAAACTTATAAAGTTCAACTTGACTGAAATTATAACATAGGTGAACTTGTCTCTCCACACAACCTTCACTATATTTTTATAAGTCTGCATTAAGGTGCAACACTTACATCAGCCACAAGTATGGTGAATTTCTGTTATATTATATATAGTTATATTTCCCCTTGGCACAGGGATGGCAAAAGTATCAACAAACTGTAGCCAAAATGGCTTTGAGGCCACCATCTTTGGTAGTTCAATTAAAATTGAAAACTATATTCAATATGAACACTAGAAAAATGCATACACAGTTTGTTGGTATATGGTCTAATTTACAACTAATAATGCAATAATTCATGAACAACTTGTAAAAATTTGATATGTAGCCATTCTTGGGATTGACCTCTGCTTCAGGGAGTTTTGATAGTAAGAGTGATTGTTTTTTCATCATATTGTGGTTACACATGTGTTCTTTCACTAAGCACAAGAAAAAGCAACAACCAGTACCTACTGAACAAGAGGCCTCACCCTCTCTTTCAAACTGGCGGGTCAAATTTCAGCCAGACTGAACTCTGCACGAGCTGCAGGAGGCAAGATCTATTTGCAGCAGGAAGAGAATGATATCTCCACCCTCTGTTAATTTACAGTACATGAATGGGGTGCAAAAAGGTCAGACCTCTTCTCAAGACTCTGGGCATGTACAGATTGTGCTCCACTGACACCTCCTTGATTATCCTGTTTGTTTTGTTCTTGTTAGGGTGGGACAGCTTACAGAGACCATTCTTTTGAGTATATGACATTTCATGACCACAGTTCCACCAACTTCAAACTGGCTGTAGCTCTAATCAGCCAAAATAACTGAAAACAGCTTTATGGGTTGAGAATATTGAATCTTTCATTTAAACTGTAAGCAAGGAGGGTATTACAACCAGTCCAAAGAACCCTTTTTACATGGCTTTTCCATCCGTATCCATATCCATATAATTTGTACATAGTATATAGTTGAATCCAGACATAATGCACATTGTGAGGTATCAAAGTTGGTAAATGTTTATATGTCATTTTAAATGCTATCTGTAATTTTTACATTGATTTAAAAATACCATAATAACACAACAAAGCAAAGGTCAATGAGAGACACACAAAATAAACAGTAATACAGGTCTGCTTAGCTGACAATAATCACATTCATGATAGGTAACCTGTCAAGTGTTATAAGAATGAATTTTAATTTGAAGTTAATAAAAGACAATAGATAGATAGAAAGACACAGGAACATGAATATTTATGTCATCATTTATGTCTGAAAAAGTATTCTGTGGTACATGAAGCTTATGGAGATGAGAGGGGTATGTAATGGCCCAAACAGAATGACCATAAATCAAGTAAGGATACATGGTGGAATCATAGAGTTAATAAACAAGACACTTTGGTCAAACTTTGTCCCATGGACTTCATTATTCTGAAGGAATGTGTTTTTTTTCAAGTTCAATCTCTCATCAATGAGTATAACTAAAAAAAATGTGTGTAAGAAATTTGGGAGAGTTCCTCTCCACTTACTAACATTAGCATAAGCATAACCCTTAACATATTGCTGCTCTCTGCTATAAATATTATGAAATTTGACTTTTTCATATTTAATGAAAGCTTAAGATTCAAAGAATTAATGAGTTGAAACTATCTTGAAACTCTCACCATTTCTTCATTAATATTTGTATTAGAGTATGGAAGTCTGCAGCAAAGAAAATCACAAAAGATTTACAAAAATTTTTGTGATTTATAAATTGATTAAAAATCACAGATATAAATAAGAAATAATGAAGGTCCTAAAATTGATTCTTGTGGCACAACACATGCTACATAGACTGAAGCCAACCTTGCTTATCATTACAAATTTGTTAATGCTCCCTCTCACTCATGTGGCTATTTTAGTTTATGACAGCGAAAACCATAAAAACTTTTAAAAAGGTTGTCTAACAAAGTGTAAATCAGAACAGAAATTGAAATAACATTTTTGTACTTTCAAGTACAATTATTTACTATGTTGGGATTTATAGATATGCCAACCTTAAGTGAAATGCAATTGACTTTACATGTGTGGAGCGTAGATTAATCTGACAAGTAATGGTTTACTGTGAAGTAATCACATCTCCTGTATTATAACTCCAGGCTGTTGCTGTGGTGAAAGCCAACTCTGGGGACAATATGGTAAGAAAAAGAAGAGAGTGGATTATCCCGCCAAAGCAACTGACGGAAAATAAAGACTACACTAAAAAGGAATTTATTGCCAAGGTGAGTCAATGAGCTCTAATTCACTTTAAGTCTACCCCTAACTCTGAAGCGTAAGCTGTTGGTGTAAGCTCTACTGAGCAACAGCCCAAACACAGACTTGTTAAAAACAGCAAACTGTATTAGACAAAAAACAACCAAAAAATACATAATTGAATTTGGTCAAAGGGATAGCTACATTAGATCCTAATGCAGATTAACAAGATAGTAAACTACACTCTGCACTCCACATACATATCACGTCACATGTCCAACATCAGTTCCACTAGGCTCCAGTACTGTGTGTTACTAACATTTGGAAGACCAAATCTGCCATAAAGAAAAAATAACCACCATCAGTCACCAGAGGGGGCCACTGGAACATTTTCTTCTGCTCTGTGTTTCAGATTCGATCAGATTTTGAAAGTGAAGCAAATATTGGCTACTCCCTGGAAGGCATTGGTGCAAACCAGTATCCCTTCCATGTGTTTGTAGTCGACGCTAAAACTGGATTTATTCGTGTGACCAAAGTGCTTGACAGAGAGTTCATCGATTCGTACAATGTGAGTGATGCATGACAGATTCTATTCTATTTTGTTGTGTTGAGAAGATTCAGTAATTGCTGCTTTTCATACTTTTTATTAGAGAGATATTTGGCATCATAATGTCATAGACTATGTATGTTCGTAAGTGTATGTGATATATTTCAAAAGTCTCTGAAAGAAAATGAACCCTGCTATGACAGTTGATAAAGATAATATTTGGATTTTTATCTTCTGTTGTTTTAGCTGTCAGGTATTGCTAAGTACAGTGATGGCAGCAATGCAGAGAAAGAAATTGACATACGGATCAAGGTTATAGATGAGAATGACAACTCTCCAGTGTTTGGTGTCATCAAACCTGTGGAGGTGGATGAGCTCAGCCCTGCAGGTTAGTGTTTCTGCATTTGTGTACAATTCTAACAAAGGTCTATCCTGATATGTGACACAAAGTAACCCTAAATCTACTAAGCAGTTACAATCACATAGGAAGCCTTTTCCTACCTGTTTATAAGAGTTTGATCATGTTAGATCACAGGGTTGGCCGTTGTCAACCTTGGTGAGGTTTTGTTTTGTGGTTCCACTCCACATTCTAACCACATTTGAACTATGGCCCAGAAGACATCAGCTCAAACTGGAAGTCTTTTAATGACTTTTTGGAATTTACTCTGTGTGTGTGCATGGGAGGACATGGCAAAAATAAAGTTAGCAGAGAAATCTTAAATGATCGTGATAGTAAAACCTAAGGCCTAGAACAAACAAAGTTAACATTAAACAATATGTTCATATTGTCTATTGACTCACAGCTTGCCTTTCACTACATGACAAAAAGCACACTTTGCAATTCCCCTTGTAGCAAGAATTACACAATTAACCACAACCTCAGTATATAGCTAATTTACGTGTTTACTGTATTTACTGAGAGACTCCAAGATGAAAATAAAGTGCATATATAACCTACACCACGTTTCTCTGCATTCATGTGGAGTAGAATGTTAAACTTGTATTTGCACCAGAAGCTTTGATGTGTTGTGGCTGTATTCTGGGCCACGTCCGTCATAGCAACAATAGCGAGAAGTAGCTACATGAAATATTACATTTGATGACTCTTTCATTTAATACTGTTTTTTACAGGGACTTCAGTTATGAAAGTCATTGCAACTGATGCTGATGAACCAGGGAATGTGAACTCTCAGATCGCCTATACCATCGTGAATCAGAATCCACCTCATGATATGTTCTACATGACCAGTGATGGAAACATCTACGTCAAAAAGCCTCTCCTGGACAGAGAGGTATGGACTACACCAATACATAGACAGGGCCAGTGTTTTCTTTATGTTATCCTTTAACATAGTCAGATGAGACTGCGTGTGACTGTGTGACTTTGCATAAAATAACTTTTTCATCAGATAAAATAATGATGGATGTGTGTGTTGAAATGTGATGAGTGTTTGAAATAGTCATGAAATTTAATGCAGTATATGTCCAGCAGAGAAGTGAAATTCTGCACTCCATCATCAGTGTCAGCTAATCCAGTCAGCAATCAAATTAATTCAGGAAGGTTTTGACAAGCTACTGAAAACAACATTTAAAAGGGTCAACAGGAGAACTTTAATTAAGTAATAATTAGGGGGAACCCTAAGTATTAGTTTCCTGATCAAATGTTTACTTCTAACACCTGCTACACAGTGCTATTGCTGTTTGTCCATAGCATATAATTAACTTTAGTTGTCACTGTACCTCTGACAACAATGTTTGCTCCAAAGGATTCAAAGAAAATGCTGCTAATGTGCCACAACTTTAAAACAACAGTTGCTCAACTTGCACACTGGCTTGTTGACTGGAATAGGTTTAAACAGTGTAGATATTAATATTTAATGGTTAGCTGGCTCATTAAGTTACAGGCTGTGCAGCATCCATGAGAAATGGAGAGTTCAATACCTTCCATACCATAGGATGTCTTGTTACCCATAATATTGTATTATTTTCTGGCACTGAAAATATGCATTCCTCACTTAGTTTACATAGTACATAAAGGTATTGTACATTCTGTGGCTTGATCATTTTCCATCCTATAATTTGAAACATAGGTTCTGAGTCCCTGCTCTACCTCTGAGGGACTTTGTACCACCCAGACATTGACAAGTTCAGAGGCTATGCATCCTATAATTGCTGGAAAGGACAATTGTTACGCTTATCCAAGATGCACCTATACAGTAAACGTTCATCACAGTTCACTTTTCTGATTTTGTAAAGTTTTTTTTTAATTTCAGAAAACAGATCAGTACATTCTGACAGTGAAAGGTCAAGATTTAAATGGTAAACCAGAGGGAAACACTGGAACCGGCACTGTAACCATTAATATCCGAGATGTGAATGACAACCTTCCCACTCTGGAAAAAGATGAGGTAGTTTTTTTTCTCACATATACGTATGTCAACATGTTATACTCCATATTGATGCAAATAGAAAGGTTTTACATGAGTTTTCACAACTGCATTGTTTCACTGTTGACATGCTCATGAAAGAGATCACACATTAAAGTCAAAGAAATGCTGATCAACAAATGTGACATTAAAACAAATTCTGCTCAAGTGAACCTTGTTACTTTTATCTCATAATGTGTTTTTACTGCCCTTACAGTATGAGGCCAGCATTGAGGAGAACACAGAGGGTGTGGAGGTGATTAGAATCAAAGCAGAGGACTTGGACCTGAAGGACACAGAAAACTGGGAAGCTGTGTTTGATATCATCAAAGGCAACGAGGCTGGGTACTTCAGCATCACAACAGACCCCAAGACCAATGAGGGCATCCTTATGCTTAACAAGGTACAACAACAGCAGTGTTTCTGCATTTGGGTTTAGAAGAAATGTGTGCATGTTGGCCTCTCCATCATTTAAATACAATCAGCATGCTCCATGCGCAAAGAGCTACAGTACAAATTTACATCAAAGGATGTATCAGCATAGCATAGGGAAATAACAAATCCTGCTCTTAAGTTTACTGGTTTCTTTTCCACTTTCACACCCTGATATATTGCGGGCGATGCATGCGGCCTTCTAGGACGTACGGACTTCCAGGACATGGTCCTATGTTTTGGACCAACAACAATATAAGGAGTGTATTTAAAGGGAATGGGTATACAAATCACCCCTTAACTCAGACAACCCAGGTTCCATTTACTGAGGGATTCTTTGCATTTTAGCATAAGGTTACATTACCTGTCACAAGCATAACACACTGGAATCTGTACAGAGTGAATTGAGTTGAGGTGCACTGTGGGTAATGTAGACACCATGTTTTGACCAGGAAGAGGAAATCATGGTATAAAAAAGAGGATATCTCTAATTCTGCTGCATCAATTTTGATCCCTTTTTTTACTTTCCATTGTGAATCTGGTAACTTTATACGAGTGCAATACTAAATAGATGGAGTACTCTTTCAAGAAGTTTTATCAGTATACCAGCAACACAAACTGTAACCCAAATAACTTTTTTTTCATGTTTTTTCAACAAGCGCAAGTGAAAATGGCCAATCCATGACACATTACTTCAACATTATGGATGTACACAAAATACAATCCACATTTCAGTCCTCATTTTATGAAACACTGTGAGCCTTTGATTACAAAAACACACAAACAGCAAAATCCACAGTAATAATTTGTGTTTTTGTGTTTTTGTGTGTCATTTCACAGGCTGTGGATTATGAGGATGTGAAGAACCTTGAACTAGGAGTAATTGTGAAGAACAAGGTTCCACTATATGATGGATCTGGGGTAAATGCTGGTTTTGGAGGAGGAGCAAGTGGTGCCAGCATTGCAAGTGGTGCTAGTGGAGGATCATCAAGTATGACCATATTTAAATCCTATCCAATCAAAATCAGTGTGAAGAACCAGCCAGAAGGGCCACGCTTTGACCCCAAAGTCAAAGCTATTCCCATCTCAGAGAGAGACGATTCCTTTAACATTAAAGATGTTATTGCACGCTACCCTGCTATAGATGGAGACACTGGGAAACCAGCTGAGAATGTCAAGTCAGTGCATACACAAACACATGGACATGAATCACTCTACAGTTAAAAATACAATGTCAGCTAATTTTCTACACTCAATAGTAACTAACAGAGCTTATTTCTTCTGTAGGTATGCCAAGGGTTCAGACCCTGGCAACTGGTTAATCATCGACCCAGAAACAGCTGAGATCAAACTGAACAAGATGCCTGACAGAGAATCTCCACTCCTGGTCAATGGGACATACTTTGCTGAAGTTCTCTGCATTACAGAAGGTACACTGTTCCTCGAAACATCTGCTCCAGCTCCAGATGTTATACATTTCAGCGTTAGTACAAAGTAGTTTTGGAAAGGTATTACATGTCAAGCTTGAAAACTCTGCTAGCTACTACAGGCTATAGTGTTTATTAAACCCCATGATAATAAAGTGATGGATGAAACAAAAAAGACTGACAATTCATGGTAATCTTACAGCATTACCAGTAGTGAAATGTTGATTTGTTCTAAAAAAAAAAAAAGGCTTTAACAGAAAAAGTTCATGGTGTGATTAAAATCACAAAATATTATCCTTTTGAGAACAATGAAAGAACTAAATGACAATCTTCCGATTAGGTGAGATATTTGTTGTGCAACGTTCACCCTAGGATTCATCCATGAACTTCCAGAGCAAATGTAATGGAAATCCAAATGTCAGTTTTCAATATCTTGTGTACAAAGATGTAACATTATCACAGAGCAAGACATACCCACACACAGTTAGTAAGCAGGTTGTTAGCCAGCTATAATTAACATTTGTAAAGTCAGAACAATGGCTACTTGTTGCAAATAAACACAGAATGCACAAACAGTCCAGTAGTCAAATCAACAGAATGAAAATTAGCTTCACATTTTGTCTGAACGCACCATTAGGCCCCAACACAAGCAGGGGTAAACTGTTGTGTACAATTTTTGTCCACCAGCAGGGGGAGTGAAGCGTTTGTCCTTGAACTTGTCTCTGAAAAGTGGAAATAAAAATAACAGAAATGCTGAATGATCTCCATATTTCTGTTTTTTCCATCCCAGACATGCCCGCTAAAACAGCCACTGGCACCGTAGCCATCCAGGTGGAAGATTTTAATGACCACTGTCCCACCTTGACCAGTAACATCCAGACCATGTGCACCACGAATGATGCTGTTATTGTTAACGCTAAGGATGAGGATGCATTCCCTAACGGACCTCCTTTCCACTTTGCCATCGTCCAGGAGGGCACTGAGGGCAAATGGCAGGTGGAGCATCTTAATGGTGAGGAAAATACTGTAAATTATTTTAAAGATATGAAAGATACCTATAAAGATATTAAAAAAATAGATCTTAAGTTAGAAATGGCTCTGTAGTGACATGAATTGGTGTCTTATACAGATTTGATTGATTTAATATTACAACTAGTAGTTGTCAAAGTAAAAAAAAAATTACACGAGTTGATACAAGGGGGACAAAAGACCTTAAACTAGCACTGAACTTGTTTTCACTGGGATGCCTGGTATGCACCTCAGACCAGTGGACAACCAGAATGTCTAGAACCTCTTGTTTATAAACTAGAATGTGAAAAGCTACATTTAACTATGAGTCTTTATTTTTAACTTTAGATTAAAGAATATTGATCTACTACACCTTTCATATGTTTCTCTTGTTGCGGACAGACACTGCAGCTATCTTGAGGTCCCAGGAATCCGTGTGGCCTGGTGTCTACGAGGTGGAATTTGAGGTGAAGGATGGGCAGGGACAGGCCTGTCCAGAACCACAAAAAGTGAAGGTCCAGGTCTGTACCTGTGAGGATGGAGTGGTGTGTGGAAAACGAGGCGCTAACGGTCAATCCAGCAAAGGAGCAGAGTTAGGACCTGCAGGCATCGGACTGCTACTACTGGGCCTCCTGCTGTTACTACGTAAGTAGGATGTGGAGGGTCAAACGATCAAGAGAGTTTGTCAGTTTTGACAATTGTAGATATGCTTGGAAAAATGGAAATACATTGCATAGTAGCTGTGACCAAGTAAAGTCTGCCTTTAAATTGAGAGAACATCAAGACAAAGAGTGGGGTATCAGAGAAGAAGTATCAATAAAGCACTCAACACTAACACCAAAAGCTAAAGGATTAGTAGGAAAATAGTAAAAGGCAAATGTGTGACCACATCCTCAAATTTCACAGAATAAAAGAATACTCCCTCTACATTGTCTTTAATGTCTTTTTAGCTAATTAAAGATCCTAACTGTCCTTCCAGATTCTTACCCAGGCCTTAACATGACCAGACCTATCCCGAAACTTCACCATTTCTCACCTAATAGCTAGACCATCTACATTTCTAGCACTCAACTTACACGTATCAGTTTCTGTGTACCAATGCAAAAGCTACAATAACTGCAACCCTTACAGTAAACCACGAACACAAGACCCAGAAAACATGGCAGTTACTAATCTTACACCATAACTAACCCACTACCACTAGTTAAGGTGGGAAATTTAATCAGATAACAGTCTCTAAACAGTAAACTGTTTTGTTACAGAAAGATTTTGAGATGCTTTACCTTTATTGTTGGTCTGGCCCGCAGATGACAGTAGCCAAAGCTGGCAACACATTTCAGAGGCCCAAAGTCCTCTAGCCACAACTAGTGTTATAAAAACCTGCACTGATTTATTACAAAAGACATAACTGCATTGTACCAGGTAAAATAAATTGCACCTCCTTTTTGGAGGACCACAGGGTACCACTATTGTGCCCACCCCACATTTTGGGGGCCATAAAGTTAGACTAAAACTTTGTTGTTGTTTTTACAGTCATTCCTCTGTTGCTGCTTTTTTGCCAATGTGGGGGGTCTGCGGGTCTGCCAGGGGGCTTTACTGAGATGCCTTTCGACACCAAATCACACCTCATTAACTACCACACTGAGGGCCAGGGAGAGAACACGGTAAGACCAACATAATTTACCTTTTATATGACCTTCAGTGTCAGGGACAGAAATATTGGAATATTGGCATACATACCGCTCACTTGCTATTGATTGCGATTGTGATTTTTGATAACTAGGCAGCCAATTTAGGCAATATATATATATATACATATATATATATATATATATTTACACCGTACCAGTCAAAAGGTTGCACTTTTTCATTCAAGAGAATGGGAAGGTGTACACACCATTTTGGCAGCCATTTAAAAACCACAGAAAGTGCAATGTTCCATCTGTGTGGGGAGGAGGGAAGAACACAATAAAAGCAGTAGCTGTCCAATAATGAAATACTGCTTTGATAAATTTATATTTATTCAACTCTGTCTTCAAAGAAATTTTTGAAGACAGAGAGGGAGACCAAATTAAGTTAATTAACTCATTCCACCACCGATGGAGCACAGAGTTTGGAATGACATGTCTTGCCATACAGTGTCTGTAGGTCAAGCCATTGTTTATTGGCTGCTCGTAGTGAACAAGAAGGCACCTAAACCTGAATGAGGGAGTTTAAGTAGATGCGTGCCATGCTAGTGGCCACTCGGTAAGCAAGCATTTGTGACCTAAACACAAAGGCATTGTCAGATATTTTGAGACATACATTTATTCGCTTTCTTGCATTGAGTTACATGAGGACATCAATACACACCCATTTCTGTCCTTTAAATATGAAGCTACAGTCAGGGGACAGTTAGTTTAGACTGGAAACAGAAGAAAAAATCTGCCTACCAGCACCTATAAAGCTTACTAATAAACATGTCCTCTCATTTGGTTAATCTAAACATAAAAAAGTTTGGTGGATTTGCTGGCTTATGTCAAAAGCTGCCAACAGGTCCAGCAAAATGAGAAGTGATGACTGGGCGTCAATTACACCACAAAAATTGCTTGTCTTATCGGTTATGTTTCAGCTGTCATATTTTGTACTATTTTTAGAAAACACTCAGCTGCTCATAGCCACTGTTGTCCAAGAGATTAGATCAACCAATATGGCCACCAGAAGATGTATTATTACTGCTGTAAGCTTTTTTTTTATAGTTGAATGTTTTTTTTGTTTATTTGCTCACTAATTACTCTGTTCTAACATTTGGATTCTTGGCCTATCATAGGTAGTGCCACTAATGCCAACACAGCTGGACGGGAGTCCTTTCAAATCAGACATGGGCTTGGCTAACAACGTTTCAGCAACAAATAAGTACCCCCTTTCCATGGACGGGATCATTGGAAATGTCTATGACAACGGTTTTGGTTTCCAAACAGAGCAAACAAAGGGGAACCAGTGGAACGCAAGTGCCTACTCTGGGTTTGAGGGCAGAGAGGCAGGAGGAGGAGGTGGAGGAATCTATGATGGCATGGCCCTGCCAGACCACTTCCTGGGACAGTACTACACTCAGGTAAGGAATGAGCTGACCAGCTGGAAAAAGCACAGGTTATGCTTACCCCTACCTCCTAAGAACCTATTTTAAAGAGGTCTTTAAGCTAATTAACTTGCTGTGTGGACACACAAACATCTTATGAACACAAACTTGGAAGCTTTGAAGAACATGTACTTGTGTACCACTATTGTTTTACACTACAGTACTACTACATTCATTAAATTAAAATCATGATTTGCATCATGAATGCCCCCCAAAATGCTCACTATCAAAAACAGGTAACCCTCATGATGATTTGGGTTTTTCTTTTTCAATAGAAGGCATCCAATGGAAACGAGAACCTTGGAGTGAAGGATAGTCTGTTGGTGTATGAATTTGAGGGCCAGGGCTCCTCTGCTGGTTCAGTGGGCTGCTGCAGCCTCCTGGAGTCTGACAACGACCTGCAGTTCCTCAATGACCTCGGGCCAAAGTTCAAGACTCTGGCAGAGGTGTGTGGGGGCAAAAAGATCCCAACTGAAGTCAAACAGGTGCTCACTCCTCTGCCCAGTGCCTCCATCAAAACTCAAACCTCAGTAACAAGTTTGATGACTGCCCAACAGCTACCCTCCCCACCCAAGCTGCAGCCGACTGTCTCCAGAACAGAGCAGACTGTGCTCAGGGAGACATCTGAACATTCTCAGATGGTGAAGGAAAGCACGGCCACATTGAGAGAAGGGATGACCACAGTGAAGCAAGGGATGGCAAATCAAGGTCAGATGCTACTGCTACAGCAACAGCAGCCTGTCTACTACACCACCACCCCTATGGTGCAGCCGATGCACTACGTAGTCCAGCCACAAGTTCAAAACACCATGCTGCTGGCTGAGGCACCAGCTACTAACCTGCAGGGTGTGGTTCTGGTTAATGACACCCAGACTGGACCTGCCCAAGGCATGGTAGTTCAGGGGCAGACAGTGATGTCCAGTGGACAAGCCCAGGGCCCTGGCATAGTGCTGGTTGAGAGGAGCGGGGTCCAAGGTGGTGGTACTAACCTGATTCACGCTGGCAACCTTTCTGGCTCGCAGACCATGATGGTCATGGAGGGCAAGGTCCCAGCAGGATCAATGCAAGTGCTTACGGGTAGTCAGACGCACCTTGTGCAGGGGGGCACTCTACAGCAAGGAGGGCTTTCAGGATCTCAGAGAGTCCTGGTGGTCGGTGGGCCAACAAGCAGTGGAGGGCAGCTGGTCCACGAGGCAGAAGGTATGTCCCAAAAGAGCAATGCTGTTGGCTCTCAAAGAGTCCTCTACAGCCTGGACAGTATGTCCACTGGCTCTCAGAGTGGCATGGTGGGTTCCTCTGCCCCCACAGTGAGCACAACCCCCACCTACCGCAAGGTGGTGGTGCAAGAGACACGAGAAATTCACTGAATGATTGATTGTCTGGACAAAAGTGGGCCTTTTCAGTAATGCCAATAAGACTGTTCCTCTGGTCTGGTTCAGCTGGTGGTGGGATGCTTGGGGGACTCAGTTAATGCAAGACAGCTAATGGAGAGAGGGCAGGGTTCCGTACTCCCCCCTTTAAATGTGACAATACAATTCTGAAATAAAGTTTGTCAATCACAAATGAGCAGGTTCCCTCCAAACCACCCATTCACTATTTCAAATAGGGTGAAAATGAACATAAACAATCAAATGGATTAAAAATAATAGCAATGGTAAGATGACCCTCTTAACCTATCTCAGCTATCCTATTAATTCTTTTTTTTCTTTTTTTACTTTTGCCCTCCTTTTTTCTCTCTACACTGACAGAATGTACACACAGAAGCACATTTTATACATGGTTACTATGCAACTTCTCTGCTGACTTCAGCTAAGTTATATCTACATGTTATGTTTTATGTTATCGCTAACTTGTTATGTTGTCTCAAGTCTTACATGGTTATATGCTGTCTGTTTGTTGTCTGTTGTTTTGCACGAATAAAAAAGAAAAAATATTAGTCTGAGTCTTGAGTCTTTAGGTTTTCAAAAACTTAAATGATAATTCTATCATACATCCCAACCTGAACCCTATCTGGGCACGCTCTGAGCGCCTCAAGTTGAAAATGTTGAAAAACAGCTCTAAAGGAAAATTGCTGTTACCTATGAAAGTAATATTCAAGTTATAAAAGGTTGAATTATTTTTTAAAGTCTCATAATAACCTATTTATTAGTGCCTGAGACAGAATTTCCAAACAGAGTAGCAGTACACACCCACAACTGTTTCTAATACTAAAGCTACTACTGATAGTGGGTGAGATGCTGAGTGAGCTAAATCTGTGACTTCAGGGGTTACTGGTTGGATCTCTGAAGCAGCAGGAAAAATCTGAAAAATAGCATGCTCAGCAAATGTACCCTGGTTAAATAAAGGTTAAATAAACATCCCTATATACAATAACATAATTGTGATTAATCTGACAGGTGGGTTTAGTGACCCATGAAACTATACAAGTTAATTATGATGATCCAGATGATGTTTTTATTTCTAATTTGGTGAGATATGATGAAAACTGAATGATTGTGTGGGAAAATTACACCAAACAAATGTAAGAGCGAACCAAAACCTAACTGGCAATTTCAACTTCCACAGAAGACAGTGTTAAACAGGACTGCATATACAGTAGATATGATATGATGCTATGGTCTGTAAAGGAGTGTTACAGTACAATGCTTTAAGAATTCCTAAAAATTAGATTTTACCCTCCTACTCTATATACAGTAAGACAATTGTGATTAACCTGACAGGTGGGTTTAGTGTCAAGTCAATTTTATTTGTATAGTGCAATATCACAAATCACAAATTAGCCTCTGAGGGCTTTACAATCTGTATAGCAATACAAGATCCTCTAGCCTTAGACCCTCGATTCGTATAAGGAAAGACTCCCCCAAGAATCCCTTTAATGGGGAAAGCAAAACAGCAAAAGAAACCTCAGGAAGAGCAGGGAGAGAGGAGGGATCCCTCTCCCAGAGGGTACAGAAGAGACCAGATAGCAAAATTGTAGTATAAAGACAGGATGACAAAATTATTGATAGACTGATAACATATAATGTGATCAGGAGGACGTCGAGGAACTCCCAGGTGCCGCTAAACACTAAGCGCAAACCAGATGGGATGGCGTGTCACTGCTGGATGTTGTGGTACCCATACTGGTTAATTGTGCCTGGAATTCTGAATAAATTGCCAACAATGTCAGCAGCAAAGCCCACCCCACACCATCACACCTCCTACTCCATGCTTCACAGTGGGAACTACACATGCAGATACCATCCGTTCACCTTCTCTGTGTCTCACAAAGACATGGCGGATGGAAACAAAAATCTCAAATTTTGACTCATCAGAACAAAGTACAGATTTCCACTGGTCTAATGTCCATTCCTTGTGTTTCTTGGCCCAAACAATTCTCTTCTTCTCATTGGTCTCCTTCAGTAGTGGTTTCTTTGCAGCAATTCAACCATGATTCACGGAGTCTCCTCCAAGCAGTTGATGTTGAGATGTTTCTGCTACTTGAACTCTGGGAAGCATTGATGTGGGCTCTAATCTGAGGTGCCATTAATTGACAGTTTCTGAGGCTGGTAACTCTAATGAACTTATCCTCTGCAGCAGAGGGAGCTCTTTGTCTTCCTTTCCTGGGGCGGTCCTCATGAGAGCCAGTTAAGAAGGCAAAAAAATCCACCAATTAGCTTTTGACAAGGCACACCTGTTTTTCATTCCAGATAACTACATCATGGGGCTAGTGTGACCCATGAAATCACGGAAGTTAATTGTATAATTAATGTATTTTTCATTTCTAATTTGGTGAGAAGAAATGAAAAAGTAATGATCTTGTGGGGAAGTCAGTTCATCAAGTTCATAACATTATGATGAAGTTCAGGGTGTGTCTCTACTGAGATTATCTCTCAGGGTAGATGAGGTGCTCAGTAAACATTACCAGACATGACTTGCCTGTTTTTGTCTGTCACTGTGTGTGTGGAACCGGTTTTCATCCTGATACTCACTCCACCCTGATAATTACTGTGGCTTGTTCTGTACTGAGACATGTTCTAGAGACATTTGGTATTTTTACTACCGAACATGCCACACTAAAGGGGGTAAAACGTCGATGTACTTGTGTACATGTTCTTTATGTTCAGCTGGTTACATGTCAGACAGTGTAAAACTCTGCTGAAATAAATGTCTTGTCTGTGACATGCATCACATTACATAACGTTTGCTATTTATTCTGTAGAGCCTTGTGTTAATTCAGACTGGCACTTAAAGGTTCCATATGTAGGAATCAGAAATTCCTTCTCATTACTGACATGAATATGAATATATCCTCTGTGTTACACTACAAGAATAGAAATGTAATTGATAACTTACCCCCACAGAATAAACAGTTGGCCACTTCATCACTTTAAAGTGCTGTTACTGACACTTACTGAGATCAGCCAAATTATGTTATGTACCTGTGTTATTCATCTTGTAAGTTTATAAGATGTTACAAGGTAACTGCAAATTTATTGGGATTTCCATGAGCCTTGTGTTTACATCATTATCTACTGTAGCCTTATGAAAAGTCCTGTAAAAGATTTGATGTCATCTATAAAAGGGAAAACTTCAGCTTCTTTTAGAGGGTCAGATATTTTTGTTGGAGGGCCAGATTTGGCCCACGGGCCACTATTTGCCTACCAATGACCTACAGTATCTGTCACACTAAGCAGTCCAAATAAACATTTAGTGCTTATTCAATCTGCATACAACAATGCTGAACTACAATCCTCCTTCAGTTATTAATCCACTGTGAGACAGATCCTGTAATCGATATCATCCAGTCGTCCTTATAAATGAATGTGTGGATTCAAGATTTTTTAAATAATTTAGTTTGTACCTGTGCCTGTACCCTGTGGACTTTCTGACCACTAGTAGCCTTATGGAGCTATAATTTGGAAGGTCTCCGTTTTGTTTGTATTCTGCTTGTGCACAAAGACACACGTGATTCACATCCTGCTTTTGGCTTCAGCTATTCCACTGATCCCACAGTTGGTGGTGGTAACAGGCCAACAAAAGATAGTGAAGAGGACTGAAGACTGCTAGCTAGAAAACATGGATGTTTTCAGAATTCAAATATTTATTAAAAAGCAGATTCGAATCAGAGCAAATGTTTTATGATGATTCAACGTGTTTTTTAGACATCAAGAATACAAACAATTTTTTTTAGTAAGAAACTCTGAATGTACATTTCTCTTTGTTTATGTACTGTACAAGGAAACTCCACAGGGTACCTTTAACTTTATAAAACATTTCATATTGTATCCATTTCATACTATATAACTGTGTACAAAGTAGCCAGGTTGAGAAGACAAGCATAATACACCAAACAGAGCAAAAAGAGTGTGATTAATACATGAACCTATTTTGTTTTTTTAACAGCAAATAAAACATACTAACATTGCTCTGTCACCTTGATACTTAACGAAATTTTCTAATTTTATGAGAATTGCTTATAAACATGATTTTGAACTGATGACGTTTCAGAAGTCCACTACATAAAACAACGCCATATTTCTGTTCAGGATCCCCAGTTAGACTAGATTTTCATCTACTCTATATATTTGTGATTGATGCACACAATACTTTTTATGCAGCACTCCCTCTCCCAAATCCCAAGTTAGTCTGTTAGGATGTTATTGGAGTATTGGTGGTGGAGCCAGAAGCTTCGGGTCTTGGTGAGTGCTTCATCTCTGCACCACCCAGGTGCTGTGCGTATTTATTTAAGCCAAATACCTTTCATTGCACGTGCCAAATTGCTGAAGGGACAAACAAGGACAGACACTCACTCACAGATGGATCACAAACCTTTTGTATGTGATCCATCTGAGTACACATAAAAAACACGGATCATCTCACACCGAGCATTGACTCACACAGAAACACCTGCATATAACTAGAATAAACATCACACCCTGCCCGTCTGTTTTCTTTCTGTTTTCTGTCACCACACACACACACACGCACACACACACACACACGCGCACACACACACACACACACACACACACACACACACAAACATTTCACCAAACACACATTCCTTCTTTATTGACTTCTTTTATTACCTAGACTTAAACAAAAACATCTATTGATCAGTGGAAATATTCCACAGAGTTTCTTTCACTCTCTGTTCCCAGTGTCAATGTTTTTTATCACCTAACAGCTCCAATCCAAATACTAAAGCTGCAAGCAGTGATGATCGGGTCCTTACACCTTTGTGCATGTTGGGGCGTGCCGCAGTCAACGTGCTGTTATTGCAGCACTACATTACATTACATTTACAATACATTTACCAGAGGGAACCTGTGGTACCAACCTGATGTATATATACATCAGGTTGGTACCACAGGTTCCTACCTAACTATTCTGCTCAAGCAGCTTTGCTTACCGATATGACCAGCCCTAAGCACCTCAACCAGCTGTTCTGGACAGAGGAAGTGAAGAACGCTTTCATGGACATCCAGCAAGCACTAAGCTGTGACACACTGTTGCACTGCCCTGACTTCGAGAAGCAGTTTGATTTGAAAACCGATGCTTCAGACCGTGGGCTGGGTGCAGTACTCCTCCAGGGCCCTCCAGAGGACTGTCGTCCAGTGGCTTTCATAAGTAGAAAGCTGTACCCAACAGAGTGCGGTACTCTACAGTGGAGAAAGAATGCCTGACAGTTAAGTGGGCTCTGGATTCCCTCAAGTACTATCTCCTTGGGAAGGAGTTTGTCCTGGAGACGGACCACAAGGCACTGAAGTGGCTGCAGAGTATGAAGGATACCAACAGCAGAATGATATCTGGCCATGCAGCCCTATCAGTTTGAGGTCCATCATATCCCAGGCAAGATGAATGCTACCACTGACTACCTCTCCAACTGCCTCAGCGAGAATCCAGAGGAGGGGGAGTGTGTGGTGGCCGCACCACATGTCGCCACCAAAAAGTTTTCTTTTTAACACTGTTAACATACAAACATTTCAAGTAATGACAGGACACATAGCGTTTTGTTTTCATACAGCATACACTTTATTATTGACAGTTTGTTTGCTAATTTGAGTGCACACATTTTGGTTAACTTTCTGTCATTAATATTTCTTGTTTGCATTAAATTATACTCTACCTATGTCTGTGTAGGCTAGCCTTAGTGTATATAAACCCACCTTTTGTGTCATTTGGCAGGTCAGTTATATTGAGTTCAGTTTAGGTTGCTGTTTGTTTAGTTGACCTCAGTTTGAGTTAAAGGGCCCTAGTTCTGAAATGACTTTTTTCTAGTTTTCCTATTTTTGTATTTTGGAAAAAAATAACTTTGTCGAATTGAACTTAATTTGTAAATAAATTATTGTTTGCTTTACACACCTGGCGTGACACCTGTCTTGAGCCTTACTGCTAGGTCCCTGACAGTGACCTTAATCCAGATAAGCGTCAGAAAATTGATGGATGGATTAACCAATTAAAATTTATTTAAATTCATTTAAGTTTTTGCTAAACTCTTCACTCGCTCATTGTGAGTGGACTAGCTTCTTAGCTACTGTGGCTAGCAGCAGTGAGTAATGAGTCCCACAGGTCTGATGGTGTCGACTGAAATTTCACAAAGCATGTAACAGCTTCATGCAGTACAATCCACTGTTGCAAAAATCCCACTTATAGTTTAGGTGTATAAAAAAAGCATAGCTTACTGTACATATATAGCTGATAGGCCATATAGCTGAAATATAACTAATTAAAGGTAAGGTACGTTTATTCTTCATTCTCATTTATGCTTTTTGCCCCTATGAACTGTGGAGTATCTCAAGGCTCTGTCCTAGGTCCCCTTCTATGTTGTATCTACATGCTTCCACTTGGCTGAATAATAGACAATCATAAGATTTCTTTTCATCGCTCTGCAGATGATGCGCAACTTTATTTGTGTGTAAAATCAGCATCCATCAGCAGTCTGACATCTCTGAAGAACTGTCTAATAGACATCAACTGTTGGATATCAGTTGAACTTCCTCCAACTGAATGAAGAAAACTTTGAAATGATCCTTTTAAACACATCTGAATTATTATTAGATACATTTGATAACCTGCCCCTCTCCATTAAGCCTAGTGCCAGAAATGTAAGTTATCATTGATTATAATTTAACTTTTGATTATAATGTGAATAAGGTAGTTCAGTCCTGTTTTTATCAACTTCATATGGTTTCAAAAATCGGATTAGTTTTTATCATTCTCTGACTTAGAGAAAGGTATTCATGCTTTCATTCTCTCCTGAAGTGATTATTCTCTCTCTTAACCTGCCTGAGCATGCTCATGTATTATAGCATACATACAACAGCTTATAGAACACTGCAGCCACAGTTAACTGGAACAAACAAAAGAGATCACATAACCTCCATTTTAGCTTTTTTGCATTGGCTTCCAGTTTTACTCATTTCTTTCATTGTCTGGCTCCAGCATTCATTTGTGAGCTTTTGTGCCCATATGTACCTGCACTCACCTCAGATCTTGCAAAACAACAAAAACAACAAACAAAACAAAAAACAAAACAAAGCTGGCTATCCCCCGATTAATGGTGATTATGATACATCTGTCAAAATACAGAGAGATACTTTATTAGGCTATTACCATCACTAATATTGCAAAGAAAAAAAAGATTCAATTTGCAACTTAGTGAAACATTTGGACCTGTTAAGATATGACTAATTTGTCATTTTGTGGGAAAAACTGCTGTGAGAGGGAGTTTCCCACATCCCTTCCACTCTGAAATAAAAAAAAAAAGTTACATAAAAAACCTGGAGAAACCTGCTTCACAAAGGTGTGTGACTGGGAGGAGCAGTAAAGTCTTGACTTGCATGCTGACAGATAGCTTTAATGCACAGCAAGACTACACAGACCAGTCATTGTTGATATGACATCAAATCCACACACAATATATATGCATAGGTGCACAGAACAGAGGCAGCACTGAACATCCTGAACATGTCCATCAACCATGTTACGCATGACTGACAAGATGAAATCACACACTTTTAAAATGACAGATGACAGGCTTTAATTTGATTTCATGTATTTCTTATATAATTCATTGCAGCATTAGAAATATTCATAGTTAATTATCTGTTTTTCGAGATCCCCCCCAAACTCGAAATGTTGTTGCTTCTGGGGGAGCTCAGGTCTCTTTTGGTGGAGCTAATTTGAACTTGTGAAATTTGAATTAGTCAAGTCAATCTAAATTACACAAACATTTTGGACAACTGAATGCACAAGCAGCACATTTTTGTACTCCAAATTACATTTGTGCCAAAGGATACAGTCTGAGTTTGTTGTAGCAGGATCTGTGCCGGGAGAACTGAGAACAGTACAAAAGGTCCAAATCACACACACAAGCAACTATTTTGATAACCGATTAATTTTGAAAGTAATTTTATGCAAAAATACAAAAACATACCCAATTTCTGCTTCTAAATAGTAAATATTTGCTGCTTTTCTTTGTCTTATGTGATAATAAACTGAATACCTTTTGGGTTTTAGTGGAGGGCCCTAAGGTAGTTTGAAACAAGGCTTTGACAAACTGATAAAATCAGAGACATTCTCAACAGTAATGACAAGGCCTGAGAGCTTCATTACAAACAACCAGACAAACAAGAACAAAATCCGCTTTGTTTTACTTTGTTGATGAGTCATTCCTCTCCAACAAGAGAGAGTGGCCATGACTTGTCCATGATTCATGCTACCAACAAAATTAATTAAACATGCCACCTGACTAGTAATTACATGTCCCTTTTCACAATGCCATTTTTGTATGATGTATCAGTACAGTACATACCAGTACATACATGTAGGTACAACTCATTATAACAAGTCTTGTTAGTAAAAAAAAATAATAATCTGTACATTGCCTATAGTAAAGTGTTACCCTCATTCCTTTATCTTGTCCTGTAGCACAGGAGGTCTACCACTTTGCACAAACAGCAAGACTCATAGGTTTAGAGGATTTACACTTTACAGATGTACCCTTTGCATCCGAGAGCAGCAATCATTAGTGTGTGGATGTGTGAGAACACCTCAACAAAAAAAGCAACAAACTGAATGAAAGCAAAAAAGAAAACACTAAAAACAACAGAAAAAAATAAAAAATAACACATTCTCTCCAGGGCTGCTGCTGGCCTCAGTAGGCAACTTTGACAGCACTAAAGGATAAAGCCAGGCTCACGCACTTCCTGCAACAAAGTATCACATTACAAACCATACTACAAACTAGTCTTTGTTTGCCTGCAAAATGCAGAATTGAAACATATTTTAGGCAATTGAGCAAGAATAATAAAAGAGCTACACTACCTGAAAGGCTGTCATTATTATGTATAAAATACAGATTATCCCATACAGCTATAGACTGTCAGTACCAGATGCTTCAACTAGACAAGACATCAGCCTTATAGCTGCAGACTGCTGCTAGTTAGCTAAGACAGGCTGAACAAAGTGGAAACTGTTCAGTTGACTCCCAGCTCTCGACTTTCATAACCAGAAATGATACCTTGTCAACTAACACAAACCAAGAGCACAGATCAGTGTGCAGAGTCATTTTGAGTCTGTTCCTCTCGTAGATGTAACCTTTAAATTTACTACGGGATAGTCAGAGACAGCCAATTACTGGAATCACGACTGTAAACCAATCATGTCACAGTGAATACACAAAGGAACTGTCGTGACTCAAAATCTTTGAGAAACGTCTGATTTGGTTTGTTCACACCTCTGTGTGTCAGATCTGAGTCACTTAGCTTATGCTGCTTTTTGACTGAAAATAAAGTTTTTGTGTGTATTGTAATGACTAATTTGTCACAGGTTTGAAATTTTACACATCATGCAAAAACAAAAAAAAATATTAATCAAATTAATTCAATATATCACCTAGCCTGATGTACTGATGTCTGTGTGCTGTTTGCAAAGCAATATGAGCTGAGTTGTATACTGGAAAATGTTTCAGAGTTACTCATAGTCTTTTCTGTCAAACTTTGTCCTGTCAGAATGCTGGGAACATCTTTTAACTGTCTCTGCAGGTATATGAGGACTTGACGGCTTATAGGGATGTAAACATGGCAACATATGAAATGTTCAAATCTGCCAAATACAAAATAACGATAGATGACCTATTGAACATTCTAATAAACCCTGAGTGGCGTTTACATGCTGTATCTTTTGTAGAAGCAAATTTAGACCTTTCAACTTACTAGGATGATTTTCTTCTTATGAATGTGGTCAAGCTGTACGGATTGCATTACACCTGCTGAGATCTGATCACAATGTGAGCCTGAACACCTCCAAATGTGGTCGGACTGATCCAATCGCATTCCGATCACAGTGCATTCTGAGTGCATTTACATGTTTCCCCTTGTCCACATAACATATCCACATACAGATTGCATGTTAATGCCAGGTGTAAATGGGGTATAATTGTCTCAGTAGGTTCATATAAAAACATGGAAAATGGTCCTTTAAATCAGTTAACAATCTTCTATGTTCTTCTTTTAGGTATACCCATCTTTTGCCAATTAATTGCGATAATGAGAAATACCCAAGCACAGTGGTATTCCAGTAAAAGAGTAAATGTCATTTTCAGTTAGCGATTTATCTTAAATATATTTTTTAATGAAATCTCATAAAAACACAATAAGCCTAGTCCACAGACACAAACAGTGCAATAGTCACCTGCTAGGTCAATGCTGGCTGGCTGTTAGGTTAGCTGCTAAAATTCGTGTAGACATTTCGTCTCAAACACAGGTGAAATTTACTCATGATGACTGCATTTCACTTAGGTATTCCAGCTCCTTTGATACCGTGCACCATGACTAACCTATATAATTTAGTGGAACACCTAAATGTGATGGTAATATTGCCAAAGTTACACTTTTCTTAATAAGTAAAAATATGTCATAAAGGTGCAGCACAGCAAAGTTGATATCTTCCCATCTGACTCTGGGTAAACAAATGGCAAGAGAGACTTTTCTGGTCTACTTTAAGGTTAAAATATTTGGGCTGTAGGCCATCTCTCTGTCTCTCCCTTACATACAGCTTTGTCTCTGACACCTGAGGGGTGTGTGTGTGTGTGTGTGTGTGGGGGGGGGGGGGGGCACTTCTCTTTCTTAAGCCTCCTCCTCCGCTCCATCAGCTCAGAATCAGGCAGGAACTCTTGTTGGGAGTCTTGAGTTAGTGAGATTTAGATTACGGATACTAGGACTTTTCTACAGTCATGATTCGGGTTTCTTCACCCGTGTTTGTGTCATTGCTGCTGTTTGTGGTGAGTACAGGAGTCCCAGCATCTCTTGTAACTGTGGTATTTTTACACTGCAAACAGAATTCAGGAATTCTTCATAAACTCACTTTTTGTATTACTGTCTGTATTACACCAGTTTTTAAATCATAATTTCAAATTCAGTAATGTCAGACAGGTTAAACCCAGTCCAAACAATACTCTTTTAATAAAATATTGACTTTAGGTGTGTTTACCTGGCTGCCATGGCAACACAGATGTTGGATATGATGTCTTCGGTTTCAGTCGACAGAGACAAGCTTTGCGTTATTTCTCATTTGACAACTTTCTAATTTCTCACAAGAGCGTGTCTATAGAGTTGGTGTTATATCATCAGTTTTAAATAGTCAAGGCAGTAAATCTGATTTTTAAAAACTAAGAATGGTTGATGATGCATGATAATTTCACACTATGACATTAATTATACAGCTACCCCATACTTTATGTTTGCTTTGTATTGTATGAAATCATGCTCTTGTCATGTCAGTAATCATGTGGTCAGTATGTTTATAATGGATCATAAAATGCATTAAAAAGCATTATGACCCTTTGACCCCCCTTATGATTTGTTGTAGTCTTAAAGACCTCACATGATACCTTGGAATGGCACATGCATCTTAAAATACATAGCAGCAACTAATGCATTAAGACACTGAAACAAAATTATGACACTTGACACCAGAAAAGAATCAAAATGTCAGCTTATTTGTATTAGAGACAAACATTAAGCACAATGTGCTGAATCTATGTATGTACGACTGTACATTGAACTTTTGCTGTATGTTCTTTTCAAACAGCTTTCACTTGGATTCTACAACTAACAGACTGCAGTTCATTCACTAAAAGTTTTTTGTTCTAGCTCCCTCCCAACCAAATTGTCAGGAATTCAGTGGGCAATTGCAACCCAGAACAAGTTAACACAATAAATGTTGCCCTAGGCGTTACAATGCCTGCACAAAGTCAGTTGTAATTTGATCACACCCATGTTTTTTTAATGCGTTTATTTTACTTCATTTTGCTGTTGCTTGTTGATGACTTAAATCAATATCTATACTGTTCACATTGAACAGTTGAGAGGTTGTTGACAGTATTTAGAACTCTTTAGTGTGTGGGACTGCAGACTCAACCAATATAAAATGACTATTCAAGTGAAGGAAGGACAGCAATGACAAAGACATCATTTGTCAGATAAAAAAATTCATCAGTGTTCTTTGCGCTCAGCAGTTATTCATACATGTTAAGTACATGGTAAGTCAGACCGAGCTCTTTTTTCTCAGTGAAAGATTTGAGGCCACCTCTTTTTTTCCTGACATACCTCCTGTTATCCTGACATGCCCATGCATTGACTACATAATGCAGGCTTTGTTGTCTTGAGGTGTGGCAGGGTGTGTTGGCCTCTCCCCTTCATGAAAGCAGCTAAACAGTACCTGACAGGTGGATAATTTTACCTAGGGGCCTTCCCAGTATCTTAATGCATCCTACTAGCTACTACAAGTTTCTGACAGCTATTATATCTCCCACTTGGCAGAGGAATGGCAAAAGTGTCAAAAAACGGACACTAAACTATTTGCAACAGTTCAGTAAAAACAGTATTCAATATGAATATTAAAATGTGATACAGCTGTACTGCCTCCTACCTGTGTAGAGTAGACTGTGCTCCAGTGACATCTCAATGGCTACCCCATGTTTGTTTTGTTCTTGTTAGGACAGCATACCTTACACATTTCATTGTTTTGAATATGTGGACCTCTGTTTATTCTCAGCATAGCCCTACCAGAATAACTAAAACATCTGCATTGTTGATAAGATTGACAAAATGATGAATGTTTTAATGTTTTATTGAAAATGGAGACAATGATGGTCTGTAAAAAGTACCTGCATTGTGTGATTCACAACAGGAATCAAAACTCATTTGGAAGTAATGTCTCAGAAACTCCCACAGAGTCCGCCGCTAATTCAACATCACTAATTCAACCTGATTGTTTTATGAGTTCATGTCTGTCTTGGATTTCCACCCTAGGGAGACAGATATTGAATTGACTTTATTAAGTTGTTGGAATGGCACTATGCACATTTTTTAGAGTGTATTTTCTCTGTAAATGACCTAGCAATGAAGTGCTCTCAAAGTGAAACAGGTCATTTATGAAAATAACTATGACGAATTGACAAAGATTGTTGATTCAAGATGTTTTTTAAATTAAATGTTTTAAGACCCTCAAGGCCCTTTTGAGGAAATAGAATATAATGCTTTTTGAAATTATTCAAGACCTGCAGATACCCTGTAACAATCAGCGAGTGGCGGAGTAAAATCCTGTATGTGAAATTTTTACTTTTGATGCAAAATGTAGCGTCCCTCAGTAAGAAGACAATTAGACCTATTCACCTACAGTAGGAAAAACAACAACGACCTTTAACTCTCCGTTCACCTCCCTGGGAACCTTAACATCTACAACTGATTCAAAACACTTTTGCCAGGATCCTCAACTAAACTGAGTGTAAATATCACCACATGCTAAAATCTCTTAACTGCCTGCCTGTAGACTATAGAACTGATTATAAGGTGATTCTCATCGTTTTCAAATCACTTCACTGCCTCACCCCAGACTATATCAGTAACCTCCTTGCAGTTTATGTTCCTGACAGATCACTGCATTCTGCTGACTCTCTCGCATTAACTGTTTCTTGGTCCAGGACTAAAGCCTGATGCTTTATTTAGTTCATACAGCCCTCAGACTCTAAAACAGTCTCCATGTAGAGTTGAAAATGTTGACCTCACTTACAACTTTAAAACAAAACTTAAAAGGGACATATTACACACATTTCCAGGTCTTTATTTTTAATCTGGGGCTTTACTGGAAGATCTTTGCATGATTTACAGTTTTAAAAACTCCCTTTTTGTCTTATGCAGCCCTTGTTTATAGTTCAGCCTCTGTTTGAAACAGGCCATTTTAGCGCCTGTCTCTTTAAGGGCCCCCTCCCGATGAGCCCTCTCTGTTCTGATTGGCCATCTCTTGGAACCTGCCCTTCAGCAGACTTCCTTGGGATGCTATATCAGCAAACCATGAAACAAGTAGTGGTAGTAGGATTTCAGTACTTTTTCTTGTTCTTTACTCGACATGTCAACTTGTCAAATACATCAGTGCATGTTCGAGCAAGAGTCTGACCCAAAATATGTGAATAATGCAAACAACACATGGAAGAACCTTAGCGACAACCTTAGCACCCAACACTACAGAACAGTGGGCTGCGTATGGGCATTTCTACATATGTTCACCTCAAGTTTTGGAACTTGGATGATGTTTAATGATATTTGACATCATAACAGTATATAAATAACAGAAAACCGGAAAAAGAAAAAGTATATGTTCCCTTTAATACCCAGTGCTTCACAGTGTCTAAGCTGACAGCATCTTTACTGCAACCAGGAAATCTCAGTAGCTGCACTCAAACAGTCCCTTTTATCCTAAGCTCTTTAACTGAACCAGCAACTCTGAACACAGACACACTAATAACAGTCACATAACTTTGAACATGACATCATGCCCCAGTTACCCAATCACTTTGCACCACCTGTAAGAGGATTTTTGTTATGGTTCACCAGCTGCTTTTTTATTGGAGGCAGTAAGCAGCCAAAACTCATCTTTGCTAAGCTGCATGTCAGTCACTATAATAATATACATTTTTAATTTACACAGATGGCCATTTAAATACAATGAGCTTTTCACTTGGGAGTAGAAGGATGAAAAAACATAAAAAGTATTTTTTTATTTCTTCTTTGAAAGGAAAAATATCACATACTGACTTTTTTGATACCAGTGATGTCACTGTGACTGTAGTGGGATTATTTATTGTTTTTTTTTGTTGTTGTTTTGTTTGTTTTGTTTTGTTTTGTTTTGTTTTTGTGGTTTTATTCTTGACACACATGCAACTTTTCAAACTCAACTAAAACCTACCTGCTCTGGTTCATGTTAGCACATAAATAAAGGACTTAAACACAACATAGTCATATTGAAAGTCAGAAGCATGTGGTCATATAATAGGGGCTAATGTGCAAAGACTTCGACTAGGTTGGCAACCAAACCTGCACTGCAGAGTCAGAGTTAGATGTTTTGTGGCAGACCTGAAAAATCCCAAACATTGGATATCCTGACAGTGCAAACTGTGGCAGTGCTTAGTCTACAAACGATTCATTAAACTGAGTGAGTAGACTTTTGACACAGCTACAGGATTATGACACACTGCAGCTGTCTGAGAAAGTATGATTTCCACTAAATGGCATTTGCTAGGAAACTCTTGAAACCAGAGATCTTCTTGCTGTGTGAGTGAGCTGCTATGTCACCCTCCTAACAGTGACAAACGTTTTCAGGTCTAATTCAAGGATGTTGTCAAAGAATATATAAAGAAAGACACTGGACATTTTTCCAAGGTTCCTCCTAAGATGCACTTTTTGTAATTTTCTGGTACAATTATATGCCAACCTTAAATAAAATACAGTTAACTTTACATGTGTGGAGCGTAAATTAATCTGACAAGTGATGGGAAGTAATCACATCTATTGCATTACAGCTCCAGGCTGTTGCTGTGTTGAAGGCCAGCTCTGGGGACAATCTGGTAAGAAAAAAAAGAGAGTGGATTCCACCACCAAGAGGGCTGAGAGAAAATAAAGACTACACTAAAGATAAATATATTGCCAAGGTGAGTCATTGGTCTTTGACTTTCTTCAATGCTTCCTGCTAACTTTGAATTGCAGCAGATTCAGCACCCCAAATAAACTGCTTAAAAAAGGGACTTTTCAGAATTATTTGCCTGTATAAGAGTTGTATGTTTGCCATTGCTGGTGTATCATAGCACCTGGAACTAGGTTGACTATAAAGAGCAGAAAAATAGCCCAAACACACACTTGCTGAAAACAGTCAAATATATTAGACAAAATAATAATAATAATAATAATAATAATAATAATTGAAAATAAGATGCTAGTTGTAGCTCATCCATAAGATCAAGCATGGTCAGATGTCTGAGGTGGAAGTGTCAGCTAACTACTGAGACCAAAGCAGTGATTAGATATACAGTAACAAACCATTAACAACCTCACACATTTTACAACAAAAATATGTATTCAAAACTCATTATGTTAAGTCCTCCTTACGTTCCACTTACAGGTGCTCAAGACTAGTTCTTAAACATTTATTACAACAAGTTTACACACATATGCAAAATATCAAACTTCAGGAACATGTGTAGAGCTGGAGTATGTGGAGTTTTGAAAAAAAAAAGCATTTATTAATTACATGGTCTGTTCATGATCATTTACAAACGACAGGGTTCGGCATTGGCATACCTGAGTCTGACCCTTTTTTATGTTAATTAAAGTGTGTGTCCTAATTTGGAGAGTTCAACATTGCTTTTTCTTCAAGAGCATCAGTTTTTGTTTGTTGAGTGCATCTCAAGATTTATACATTGAGCACACAACTATCATTTTGGATCAAATGTACATGCTTCTGAATAGATCAAATGCTTGCATGAGCATAGATTGACCAAACTCTGTTTAATCTCACTACTGTCAGATCGATTTAAGCAAATGCTCAGCACAACATTACTCCGTGCACACAGCTCACCCTTATCTGTGTGCAGCTGTGTGCAGCTAAGTGTGCATCAGAGAGAGGCACTGTAACTGTTGTCAGCATTCTCAACAATGAGAGGGACTATTTTAGCACAGAAAAGCATGTATCTGCAGGGTGAAGACCTCCAAAGGAGAGCTCAAGTAGCCAGACAAGTTGAAGAGACAGTGAAATACTTGGGACAGTGAAAGGATGGTTTAGTATAAATAGTTTTCTAACTTTGCAACTTGCTTTTCTTGTTTTTCTGGCTCAAATGTTTTGTTGTTTCTTTATAGTGCACTGAAATGAATATGAATTAGACTGTAGTTAGCTGAATCAAATCTTCTGCTCTGTGTTTCAGATTCATTCAGACTTCAATGATGGCAAAGGGAATATTGAATACGCTCTGGAAGGCATTGGTGCAAACCAGTATCCCTTCCATGTGTTTGTAGTCAACGCTAAAACTGGATTTATTCATGTGACCAAAGTGCTTGACAGAGAGCTCATCGATTCGTATAATGTGAGTGATGCATGACAGATTCTATTCTATTTTGTTGTGTTGAGAAAATTCAGTAATTGCTGCTTTTCATACTTTTTTTATTAGAGAGATATTTGGCATTGATTTTGTTACACATTCATGTCACACACTATTTATGTTTGTAAATGTATGTGATATATTTTAAAATTCACTCTCTGAAAGAAAAATGAACCCTGCTAAGATAGACGATAAAGATAATATTTGGATTTTTATCTTCTGTTGTTTCAGCTGTCAGGTATTGCTAGATACATTAATGGCAGCCTGGCAGAGAAAAATGTTGACATACAATTCAAGGTTATAGATGAGAATGACAACTCTCCGGTGTTTGGTGTCATTAACCCTGGGAAAGTGGATGAGCTCAGCCCTGCAGGTTAGTGTTTCTGCTTTTGTGTATGTTTCTCACAAATGCCCATGCTGATGAGTAACCTAGATTAGATTAAACTTTATTGTCATTGCATATAGTAAAAGTACAACAAAATGCAGTTTTGCATCCAACCAGACAGTGCAAATAGTAGAATAAGGTGCTGATGAAGCAATTTATGGGTGAGAGTATATGTGATATATGGTCATATAAACATGAAATATATACAGATAATAAACAGAAGGTGCTGACAAGGCAATATCCACAGATGAGGTGCGAGGGGTAAGGCATATATAAATTATATACAGATGGAATGAAAAGTATATATGAGAATAAGTACAGACAATTGCTTTTGTTGCTAATAAATAACATGCAAAATAGGTGGGGTTGGGGGGGGGGGGGGGGGGGGGTATTGACATTTGGTGTAATAACTGTAATAAATATGTACAAAAAGTAGTGTAAGGTCCATGAGTGTGAGGAGGGAGTGGGCCAGCGCTGTGTATTAAAGCCCATGAAAATGAAAGGGGAGAAGGAGTGGGCTAGCACTGGGTTTGAGAGTTCAACATGGTTATGGTGTTATGGAGAAAACTGCTTCTGAGCCTGCTGGCGCGGGACCTAAGGCTCCTGTACAGCCTCACTGATGGGAGGAGGGCACACTGTCCATGTTTGGGGTGTTAGGGGTCCTTGGTAATGGTGCGAGTCCACCGCAGACACCCCTGTGATGGAGGTCAGCGATAGCAGTGAGTAGGACACTGATGATGTGTTGGACGGTTTTCACCACCCATTGCAGGGCCTTCCTGTCAGCTGTGGAAAAGCTGCCATACCACACCATGATGCAGTTGGTCAAGATGCTCTTGATGGTGCAGCGGTAGCAGTTCTCCAGGATCTAAGGAGACAGGAGTGTAGAGGCGCTGTTGCACCTTTTTAACCAGTCTGGAGGTGCTGATAACCCTAACTCGGGGGGGACAGCTTTAATGGCTAATGTTTTATTGTCCCAATTAAAATGAGCATAGAAGTTGTTGAGCTCGTAGAGAAAGGGAGGATCATTGGCTAGCAGGGTTGTGTTTACTCTTCTGTAATTGGTGATGGTCTGGATGGCTTGCCACATGCATCTGGGGTCGGAGTTGTTCTTGAAATGCTCCTCGATCAGCAGTGTTTTTATTTGGCACTCCTGATGCCCTTTTGCAGTTTGGCCCTGGATGAGCTGTAGTCCTACACATCTGAAAGCAGTCAGAAGTCTAACCTCTCTGTTCATTCAAGGCACCTGGTCTTAATCTGTTTGTAGTTTGTGATGTTGTTAATGTATGTGTTGATATAGTCCAGAACAGAAGAAGTGTATGTACAAGTGGGAGTTCAGAGTGGCCTGGGTAACAAACAAGCTCCAGTGTGTATCCTGAAACTGCTGCTGTAGTGCAGAATCTGCTCCTTCAGGCCAAACTTTCACCATTCTCACTGAAGATTTTACATGTCTCATGAGAGATATGTACTTGGGGAGCAGGAGCAGAGAGAGGTGATCAGACAGTTACAGGTGGGGGAGGGGGCCTCAGGCAATATTTGTGTACACAAAGGATATTGTCTCCTCTGGTAGGGCTGAGACATTTTGATGGAACTTGGAGTTCCAGTTTGTGTATAGTGTGTGTATCATTTTTAAAATTATTTTAAATCCTGCATTGTTTACATCCATGTTTATTTGGCTGCAGTCTCCAGTCATTCCTGCCTTGTGTTGGCACATTGTTGTGTTTCTTGGCACACTACCGCAATCTGTTGTTAGTGATCAGTGGCTGTATTCACAAAAAATCTTATCTTACTGCTAGGAGTACTCCTAAATGGTTAGCAATCTCCAGGAATCCCAGGCTGCATCAACTAGGGCAGTGTATTCCTTGATTGGAGTGTTTCAAATATAGCACAATTTTAGACATTTTGACCCCCTTTCTTGCAGAGAGGGGGTCCCTTGTGTGGGACCTCAGAAACTTGCAGAGGGTTGCTATGGCCTCATGATTCAGCTTTTTAAAGATGCTCAGAGTTACTCCTTACCACAGAAGGCCAGCTGTCCCAGTGCTGGATTTGAAGATGGTGCTGTAAGCCTTGAAACATAAGCCATTTGCATGGTTGAGCTGAAACTGTTCTCTTTTAAGTCTGCATTCTTGTGTCAGCTAAAAGAGTGGGAGAACTTTATGCCCTCTTGGTGCATGAGGAGTGTTGCCGCTTCCTGCCTGGTGAAGGAGGACTGGGACATCACCTAAACCCAGCTTTCCAACCTAAATTTATGTGAAGCAGGGCTGAGTGATCAAATACTGCTATGCCCAGTCAGGACCTTGAAAGTGTACATTCATTGGACACATGCGCACAGGACAACAGTACAGTTATTTGTCTGATACAAACTTGACTGCTGTGGGCAACCAGTCCTAAAGCTTTTTGCAAGTGCAAAGTCCCATCAAACTATTTACCAAATGGAGGTTGTACTGTTTAACACCCCAATCACAATACACATTTTGTAAATGACATTATGGAGATACTTAGCATCTAGCAGCTATGGTTAGTTTGGTTAGTTTTCATATTGTCACAATACAGAACCACAGGACAAGTCATTATACACTATCAACATCAATGTTGAATGTTTTCTGGGCTCAGTTTTTGATACACTGTCTCCAATGTTACATTTGATGACTCTTTCATTTAATACTTACTTTAATACTTTTTTACAGGGACTTCAGTTATGAAAGTCATTGCAACTGATGCTGATGAACCAGGGAATGTGAACTCTCAGATCGCCTATACCATTGTGAATCAGAATCCACCTCATGATATGTTCTACATGACCAGTAATGGAAACATCTACGTCAAAAAGCCTCTCCTGGACAGAGAGGTATGGACTACACCAACACATACACAGGGCCAGTGTTTTCTTTATGTTATCCTTTAACATAGTCAGTAAAACAACTATGATAATAACTAATTCACTGGATAAAATCATGGTGTATGTGTCGAAATAACTTGGTAATTTAAAGTAGCACATGCAGCAAAAAGTCCTAATTACCACCACTGAGGTACCTTTTAGCAAGGCCCTTAACCCCAACTGCTCCAGTGGCCCAACTGGTTGTACTGGGTAGCGTGAATGTGTGAGTGTGATCAGGGCATTCCTGCAAATAAGAGCTTGTTTCTCAGTGAGACTTCCCTGAATGAATAAAGGTTTAAAAAGGGAGGTGTGGAACAGAGGTGTTGCTATTTGTCCAAAGCAAACACAGCACACTTTATAGTATAACTATAGTATAGGTCATAGTTTAACTTTAAGAATTTACACCTCTTATATTAATCTAATCTTACATCAATGTGTGATACAGTCTCTGTAAGTAATTTATGACTTTTATATTTCAGAAAACAGATCAGTACATTCTGACGGTGAAAGGTCAAGACTTAAATGGTAAACCAGAGGGAAACACTGGAACCGGCACTGTTATCATTAATGTCCGAGATGTGAATGACAACCTTCCCACTCTGGAAAAAGATGAGGTAGTTTTCTTTCTCACACACTTGTACTGTATCAAAATGTAATACTGCATATAAGTACAAATGGTTTCTATTAAAGGCTTTCAGAGTTGCATGGTTTCACTGTATTCTTTTGAAGAAAAAATCTTTGATACATGAAGTCAAATAAAAACTTACATTTTTATTTAATTACAGATTAGATTAGATTAGAGTGCACTTAACATCAGACACCTTGGAAATACTACTGAAATATTGGACAATGATGATAATAATGAAATATGAGAAGAGTACTGTATAGGAAAAAAAGAGATGTGATAACCACAAATGTATTTACTTGTCAGGGGATGTCATTAAAACATATAATATTAATGAGTTTGTGCCTTAATCGCACTACTCACGATTTTACTTTAACTTTGGCGATTGTTAAATATTGCATAAGAGCCCTCTTACTGTCATCTCATAGTGTGTTTTACTTGCAGTATGAGGCCAGCATTGAGGAGAACACAGAGGGTGTGGAGGTGATGAGAATCAAAGCAGAGGACTTGGACCTGAAGGACACAGAATACTGGGAAGCTGTGTTTGATATCGTCAAAGGCAACGAGGCTGGGTACTTCAGCATCACAACAGACCCCAAGACCAACGAGGGCATACTCATGCTCGACAAGGTACAACAACAGCAGTGTTTCTGCATGTGTTGGTCCAGTGTTTTGTGGATTAAACTTGGTAAATACAATCAATATGCTCCATACACAAACAGTGAGAGACATTAAATTGCCTACAATTAAAGGAATAAGTCAAAACATGACTAGAAAAGAAATTTTAACTAGGAAAAGTACATGTTTACAGTCAGAGGGCTTCTGTGAACTTGTCAGATGCTATTCCTTTTAGGGGTGCCTGTACAGCAATTAAAAGGCCTCAGATGATATGTCAGCTTTAACATAAGGCTGCCTTCCAAAGGTGTCATTTTGGTCTGCGCAGGAGTAAGGATTTGGTTTAAGCCCCATTAATTGGCAATATGACCCAATTTACTGTCATCATCCAGCAGAATATATAATTTATATAAGACTTTCTAAAATCCCTGGAGGTTCCCTAATCTGCAATATAGATGATCAATCTGTCAATTTTTTGCCACTAATCTGGGTGACAGTGGCATCTTTCTCTCTACCCACATCCCCCAGCTCCCTCTGGGGGATCCTGAGGCATTCCCACGGCAGATGTAATTCCTCCAGTGTTCTGGATCTGCCCCATGGTGTCTTGCCAGTTGGACATGCCTGGAACACCTTTATAGGGATGTGTCCAGGAGGCATCCAAGTGAGATGCCTGAACCACCTCAGCAGTCATACCCTAAGCTCCTTCCAGATGTCTGAGCTCCTCAGCCTTTCTCTATCCTTCAATACTCGAAGCTCATGACCATAGGGTTGGTTGATGGATGGGTGCATCAAGGTCTTTGATTGCTGCTATGACAGGCAATGACCTTCTAGTCATGACTCCAAGCAGCTGTCTCCACAGTGGAGGCTTTAAACTTGGCCTGCTAAGACTCATATCCCCATCCATGCAGGAAAATATTTCAGAAGGCGGAAGTTGATGAAATCACAGACAGGGGCCTCAGCTTTCCCAGTTTACCCTCACTAACCATGTGTGGGTTTACCAGGTCTGTCCAGCAGCCACACCAGAGACTATACTTTCTGCGATTCCATAAAAAATAATTCGTTTCTACTGGGCTACCATAGAGAGCATCCTTACTGGAGCCATACTGGTGTGGTTTGGCAACCTGACTGAACAAGACCACAAACGACTGAGGAGAACAGTAAAAACGGCTTTAAGAATCATAGGAACATCACTGCCACAGATTCAGGAAATGTACATCTCCTGCTGCAGAAGGAAGACCCTAAGGATTGTGGAGGACACCAGCCAGCTAGTACATGGTCTGTTCTCATTCCTTCCCTCAGGAAAACACAGAGCATCAGAGCTCAGACCAGCCATCTCAAAGACTGTTTTTAAGGCAATTAGATTACTGAACAGTAAGCACTTTACAAAACTCACAGTGATTTATTACTTGTTGTATTTCTTACTTATTGTTTTTTATTTTAATTATTTCTCAGTTATATATGGTTTTAAGGGCTGAGAGCCAGGGCAGATGCATTTCATTGAAGGTACAATTGTACTTTTTAAATGTATATGACAATAAACTTGAACTTTGAACTTTTGAACTTTAAGTAGGGATGCAAATTCTAAGCAATATCCTTAATCAATAGTCAGCGGACATTTTTCCATAATAAAACAAATTTAACCACTGATGTGACCTATGCCACAAAATGATAGTACAATTTATGAGAGATTAAGTAAACATTAAGTTACTATTAATAACACAAAACAATGACTTAATTTGAAATTACAGAGTGGCCACTCCCGTCTGTCGCCGTCTATTCAACGACTGGCCCGACAAAGTCCAAGTATTAATCAGCTGCACATCTTTCAGGCTTCATTAGAGGACATAAATTAGATCAGGCTAGGTGTGTTGGACATATCTAACAATTAATTATTAATCAACAATTAATCAAGGTTACCCCAACATACCCACAACAGACTTCAGTCTTACTAGTTCAATACGCATACCTGATCTACATGATGGAGTGATGTGTATTGTTCACTGTAGCTATAATGTTAGTCCAGCTGCTGGAAACACCTGCTCAGCTGGAACAGATGTCCCGGGATGCTAAAATACTGTCACTCACATTTATCCTGCTAAAATGCATTTATACTCAAAGCAGGGGTGTGTTGCTTATACAGTTCATGACTTTTGTGTTGATTTTGTTGGAAGCATGTGTAATTTCAGTCCTGGTTGTCCCGAACCGCAGCTACAGCACTGCTCTCTGCTGTGCTTTTGTGCAACCCTTACGGGCGGTCACCAAACAAACCTGGAACTCCATTTTATTAAAGAGTAGGCTCCACCTAATGGCGCAACCATGTATTACAGCATATCTGCAGAACATTTTCTGACAGTTACACTGCACGCCCCTCGCCTTCTGCACTATCGGTTAATATATTTCTAATCGATCCAATTATTAAATGCAATTAATCAATAATGGATTAATCATTGACATCCCTATATAGAACATTATCTTAACATAATGGATGTACACAAAACAGCCTCTGCATATGAGCCCACATTTTACTCAATTTTATAAGCCTGTATTCACAAATGCTGTCTGTTATCTGTTATTGTTATAATTTGTGTTTTTGTGTCTCTGTGTGTTATTTCACAGGCTGTGGACTATGAGGATGTGAAGAACCTTGAACTAGGACTAGCTGTGAGGAACAAGGCTCCACCACATGCAGGGGGAGCAGGGGGACCAGGTGGAGCAGGGGGAGCAGGGGGACCAGGTGGAGCAGGTGGAGCAGGGGGACCAGGTGGAGCAGGGGGAGCAGGGGGAGCAGGTGGAGCAGGGGGAGCAGGAGGGGGAGGGGGAGCAGGTGGAGCAGGGGGAGCAGGTGGAGCGGGTGGTGCAGGTGGAGCAGGTGGAGCAGGGGGGGGGAGGGGGAGCGGGGGGAGGAGGGGCAAGTGGTGCCACTGGTGCTGGTGTGGGAGGTGGGTCCGGAGGATCATCATGGCAAAGCGTGACCAGATTTAAAACCTATTCAATCAAAATCAGCGTGAAGAACCAGCCAGAAGGGCCACGCTTTGAGCCCAAAGTCAAAGCTATTCCCATCTCAGAGGGAGGCGACTCTTTTAACATTAAAGATGTTATTGCACGCTACCCTGCTATAGATGGAGACACTGGGAAACCAGCTGAGAATGTCAAGTCAGTGCATACACAAACACATGGACAGTTAAAAATACAATGTCAGCTAATTTTCTACACTCAATAGTAACTAACAGTTTATTTCTTCTGTAGGTATGCCAAGGGTTCAGACCCTGGCAACTGGCTAATCATCGACCCAGAAACAGCTGAGATCAAACTGAACAAGATGCCTGACAGAGAATCTCCACTCCTGGTCAATGGGACATACTTTGCTGAAGTTCTCTGCATTACAGAAGGTACACTGTTCCTTGAAACATCTGCTCCAGCTCCAGATGTTATACATTTCAGAGTAGTCTCCTTAGTGAAAAGCAGCTTTGATGACAGCTGAAAATTCTAAACTCTGCTAGCGGAAATATACTAAGAAGAATATATAAGTAGAATATATAAGTAGTGCAAATTTGGTCTTCGCAACACGAAATGAGGTCAATATTAAGCCCATGCTGAGGCTGTATGAGTTCATTTCATGAATGTACAGAGACAAGAGGAAAACAGCAAGAAACTTCAGAAAAATAAAAAAATAGGTGTGGTTTCTGGTAAGTTTAAGATTTTAGCTGTAACACAAACACATACCCTGGCATACATACACACACAGTTGCATATTTCCAGCTGGCTACAACTAACATTTGTGGGCCTACAGTCAGTACACTGGCTATTTCTGGTGAATAAACTCAGACTGCACAGGCAGACTGCAGTCCAGCAGTCAAATCGATCACAATTAAAGAAAGGAGAATAAAAAATAAAGAAAGGATAATATTATCACTTTGTGTTCAATCTGAACGCACCATTAGGCACAATCAGGCACAATCAGGGGCAAACAGTTGTACCAGCAGGGGGAGTGAAGCATTTGTCCTTGAATTTGTTTCTGAAAAGTGGAAATAAAAATAATAGAAATACTGAATGATCTCCATATTTCTGTTTTTTCCATCCCAGACATGCCCGCTAAAACAGCCACTGGCACCGTAGCCATCCAGGTGGAAGATTTTAATGACCACTGTCCCACCCTGACCAGTAACATCCAGACCATGTGCACCACGGATGATGCTGTTATTGTTAACGCTAAGGATGAGGATGCATTCCCTAACGGACCTCCTTTGCACTTTGCCATCGTCCAGGAGGGCACTGAGGGCAAATGGCAGGTGGAGCATCTTAATGGTGAGGAAAATACTGTAAATTATTTTAAAGATATGAAAGATACCTATAAAGATATTAAAAAAATAGATCTTAAGTTAGAAATGGCTCTGTAGTGACATGAATTGGTTTCTGATACAGATTTGATTGATTTGATATTACAACTAGTAGTTGTCAAAGTAAAAAAAAAAATCTAATTTTACGCATAAGTTGATACAAGGAAAAACAAACAAAACAAAACAAAACAAGTTATGACCTTAAACTAGCACTGAACTTGTTTTCACTGGGATGCCTGGTATGCACTTCAGACCAGTGGACAACCAGAATGTCTAGAACCTCTTGTTTATAAACTAGAATGTGAAAAGCTACATTTAACTATGAATCTTTATTTTTAACTTTAGATTAAAGAATATTGATCTACTACACCTTTCATATGTTTCTCTTGTTGCGGACAGACACTGCAGCTATCTTGAGGTCCCAGGAATCCATGTGGCCTGGTGTCTACGAGGTGGAATTTTTGGTGAAGGATGGGCAGGAAGAGGCCTGTCCAGAACCACAAAAAGTGAAGGTCCAGGTCTGTACCTGTGAGGATGGAGTGGTGTGTGGAAAACGAGGCGCTAATGGTCAATCCAGCAAAGGAGCAGAGTTAGGACCTGCAGGCATCGGAGTGCTACTACTGGGCCTCCTGCTGTTACTACGTAAGTAGGATGTGACGCTCATTCTGATAAAGGGTCATGTAATCAAATACTATAATAATACAGCTTTTGATATGCTCAAGACAATCCTAAGACAGGTTGAGTTAAATTTAAGTCCAGTTTAGGTCCCGAGAGGGGCAATGATAATGGCAAAGCAAATTATTCAAAACCAAGACCAAACATAGGTCCTAGACAGCAATCTCTTTCCAATTATGAAATGATACTTATTTTTTTAAGTATTAACAGAAATGTAGACTGGTACTGGCAAACATCCTTAATATACAGAATGTTAGGCAATTCATTTTAAGACATGAAGTCCATTACATATAGAAAATCCCATATATACTTTGTAACAAAGGTGTATCAGGTGGACAGATCTGTGAAAATTTTCAGTATCAGCTTCAAAAATCCAGTATTGGTAGAGCTCAAATTGAGACTACAGGCTAAAGTTGCAAAATAATAATATAATAGGCAAATATGCAACCACAACCTCACCCTCACATTCCAATCAACTGACAGGTGGGGCACAAAGGTTCAGCAATTAAATTTGTTCTCAGCTTTAAGCCTGTGAAACAAAAACTGCAGTGTGGGATAAAAGGAATTCATAAGGGAATTTAAGTTCTCACATTACACATAGTTTCTGTGTGCCAAACCCTCAACAACAACAAACTTAAACACAAAATAAACAGAAATCCAAGTTAAAAAACATCTATTGTCAGTATTTTTATTGAGGGTTTAACACTTAAAAACTATTTAGGCCACCTGGGTAGTGAAACAGTTCGGCTTTTTGGCAGAAAATAATGTGTTCATGTAGGGTCCCATCAGTTATAGTAAGAAAACAAGTTTTCAGGCCCATTAAATGTTCCTTCAACCAAAAGAAACAAACAGTTGCGGTGGAAATCATATCACATTCTCTAAATGCCTGGCCAGCTACTGGCCCGCAAGTGGCAGTAGTACTTACCAAGTAGGATTGAAACGTTGTCATCATTAAACTTTTGTGGCTTGGAGTAAATGTGAGGACATTACCCCTTTTTTTATTGATGCTGTTTTCTGATAGCCTTGCACCTAGCTGATGTGTGTATAATTACTGTCCTTCAACCAGTAGCCAAAAATGGAACACACTCCAGAGGCAAAAAAGTCAGACATATTAAAACATATAACTTACACCAGAATAGTTATAGCAACACCTAGTCTCATTAATAATTGTTGCCCATTAGATAGCAGAGATTTTCTGTGGTAAATTAAAAAAAATAGTTAAATTGCACTTTTTTTTGGAGGACCGCAGAGGACCACTGCTGTGCCCGCTCCACAGTTTGGGAGCCAATAAATTAGACTAAAACTTCTTGTTTCCACAGTCATCCCTCTGTTGCTGCTCTTGTGCCAATGTGGGGAGGCTGTGGGTCTGCCAGCGGGCTTTACTAAGATGCCTTTCGACACTAAATCACACATCATTAACTACCACACTGAGGGCCAGGGAGAGAACACGGTAAGATCAACATATTTAATTTACCTTTTACATGAATTTCATTGTTGAGGACAGAAATATTGGCATACACACAGGTTGCTTGCTATTGAGATGATGTCTGCTTGAAGGTTGCATAAAGTTATTTTTGACCACTAAGCAGCAGAAAAATAGTCACCTCTCTTTTCTAACATTTGGATCCTTGGCCTGTTATAGGAGGTGCCGCTGCTTAACATGCCAACACAAGTGGATGGAAATATGGCCAACATGGGTATGGCTAACACAATTTCAGCAATGGCACCCATGGCAGGCTTTGATTTCCAGAAATCTGTCACTTCCATGGATGGGATAAATTTTGCAAGTGGCTACAAAGAAGGAACAGGGAGGATGACGAACCAGTCGAGTGGCACTGGCTTCTACTCTGAGTTTGAAAGCAGAGAGGCAGGAGGAGCTGGTGGTGGAATTTATGACAGCATGGCTCTGCCAGACCACTTCCTGGGACAGTACTACACTCAGGTGAACAGTACTACCCATTATTTTATGTAACCCATAGTGAGCTTTTGTTGGCCTTTACATAATCATTTTGATGGTTTTGTTGGGACTGTTGGGAAAACAGCTCTGAGTACTTCTACTGTCAGTTAAAACAAATATCTACTTTCTTCTAAAAAACCTATCCTAAAGAGCCATTTAAGTTAACTAACTCATTGAGTGTTAATGGACACACCAACAGCTTATGAACCCAAAATGTAAAAGCTTTAAAGAACATCCCCCTGGGCATCACCATTGTTTTACACCAGGATGACAGGCAGCTGCATTAGCTAAGTTGTGATGTTATGTGACACATGTCCCTGGTGTTTAAACTGACTAATAATGAGAAATGTTTTTAATATCAATGAAACTCCAACACTTGTTAAAAACTACATTAATTACATTCTTTTTCAACAGAAGGCGACCAGTGGAAACGAGAACCTTGGAGTGAAGGATAGTCTATTGGTGTATGAATTTGAGGGCCAGGGTTCCTCTGCTGGTTCAGTGGGCTGCTGCAGCCTCCTGGAGTCTGACAACGACCTGCAGTTCCTCAATGACCTCGGGCCAAAGTTCAAGACTCTGGCAGAGGTGTGTGGGGGCAAAAAGATCGCAACTGAAGTCAAACATGTGCTCACTCCTCTGCCCAGTTCCTCCATCAACACTCGAACCTCAGTATCAAGTTTGACGACTGCCCAACAGCTACCCTCCCCACCCAAGCTGCAGCCGACTGTCTCCAGAACAGAGCAGACTGTGCTCAGGGAGACATCTGAGTGTTCTCAGATGGTGAAGGAAAGCGCGGCCACGTTGAGAGAAGGAATGACCACAGTGAAGCGAGGGATGGCAAATCAAGGTCAGATGCTCCTGCTACAGCAACAGCAGCCTGTCTACTACACCACCACCCCTATGGTGCAGCCGATGCACTACGTAGTCCAGCCACAACTTCAAAACACCATGCTGCTGGCTGAGGCACCAGCTACTAACCTGCAGGGTGTGGTTCTGGTTAACGGCACCCACGCTGGACCTGCCCAAGGCATGGTAGTTCAGGGGCAGACAGTGATGCCCAGTGGACAAGCCCAGGGCCCTGGCATAGTGCTGGTTGAGAGGAGCGGGGTCCAAGGTGGTGGTACCAACCTGATTCACGCTGGCAACCTTTCTGGCCCCCAGAACATGATAGTCATGGAGGGCAAGGTCCCAGCAGGATCAATGCAAGTGCTTACGGGTAGCCATACCTGCCTTGTGCAGGGGGGCACTCTACAGCAAGGAGGGCTTTCAGAATCTCAGAGAGTCTTGGTGGTTGCAGGGCCAACAAGCGGCGGAGGGCAGCTGGTCCATGAGGCAGGAGGTCTGTCCCAGAATAGCAATGTCCTTGGCTCTCAAAGAGTCCTCTACAGCCAGGACAACATGTCCACTGGTTCTCAGAGTGGCATGGTGGGTTCTTCTGCCACCATAGTGAGCACAACCCCCACCTATCACAAGGTGGTGGTGCAGGAGAAATTCACAGAATTGTGATGTAGGAAAAGACACTTTTTTAATGCAGTTCAAACTTCTGGCAAGGCAATCTCTCAAGTATTTTAATGAGAGACACTCTGCATGTGCATGTCAGTTTACTGGTGGAGGGTGTGCTGCAGCAGTTTTAGGAGGAATAAATCTACATGTGGCTACATGTTCATACTGCAGCTTATTCTTGACACTAGCATATGCACTTAAACAACCTCTATGTTGTTGCACTGTTTTGAAGGGCAGTGTGTGGGAGTGTGGTAGTGGTTTCAGTAATTGAGCAGATGTTTCACAAATGTTTATCTGGATCAGTCCACCTAAGCGAGCCAATAGCATGCAGTTTCAAATCTAGATTGCACTTCAGATGTGATGTTGAAATTTGGTGGTCTTTGTTCTCGTTGTGTGATTGTGGGATCCGCCAAAGTCCAAGCATGCTGCGGTTTGCTTTGACATCATACACTACAACTTACAGCTGTCCGTGGGTTTATGCCAATAAACAACAGTAAGAAAAAAACAACAGTATGCCAATACTGTTGTTTTTTCTCAATGATTTCATGTTTTTTTAGCCATGCTAGCATTGTGGCTTTACAGATGCTAATGTTGGTCAGTCCATCCACCAATTTGGTCCAGACTGTTGGATGGATTGTCATGAAATTTTGTAGAGACATTCATGGTTCTCAGAGGATGAATCCTAACAACTTTGATGATCCCCTAACTTTTATCTAGTGACATCGCCAGGCCAAAATTTTAACTTATCCAATATTTTGGTTTATAACCAAATACCTGCAAAACTAATGGCATTGCCCTCAGCCTCAACAGTCTTGATTTTAGTTTATTATTGTGATTACATGAGTGTAGTTAAACCCTTTAGAACCGTTCCTTTTTATGAGGGCTATACAGTTAAATCTGACTTCCTTGATTTCTTGCTCAATTCAAGTTTGGAGTGTGTGATGTTTACAACCTTGCTAAGCTTGGTAATAATTCAGTTAGAAGTCGAAGCACTTTTAAAGATTAAATATGTAGGAGAACACTAGAGGAACATGTCAGATTACAGCACTAAGATAAAATGTGTTGTTTTTAACAAGGACTATCAAATAAAAAACCTGTACAGATTGAATTATTCTCACTTGCACATGGTGTCTTGTGATTCGGCTTGATCTAAACATTCTGATCTACTTTTATAGAGCTCTTACATTTGTAAGATTTGATTGTTGCTCTTGAATTGACTACAGAAAATATTTCATGTTTGACAAAATGTTTATCAGTCAAAAACTTAAAATGGCAAATTATGCTGTGTTCAAACCAATGTAAATTCTAAATATAGCTAAAACTGGTCAGTTGAGCAATTAAGCCCCTTTATTTACATGAAATAAACAAAAAAATATTATTATTATTATTATTATTATTATTATTATTATTATTTTCCTGTTTGTGTAGAACTATACTTGGCTTTTTTATTGTGTGTACATGTTCATGGTCATAAATTGTACAATGGGGGTTCATTTATCACTATGCAGGCAGATTCTTACGTGCTGAAATACATTTTGGTATGTCACAATGTTTGTCTCAGGGAAGTCTAATGGAAAGCATTTATCTCATGCATGCTTACTTCAATAAACTCTTTTCATACAAAGCACTTCAAGCCAACAATTATTTTCTGTTCGTCTGTGTCTGCATTAGGGCAAGGTAGTATATTATATCACTATGGTGTTTATGACAACCTTTTTTGGCAGCAACTGACTCAGTAAATTTTCAATCACGCTTTAAGTGTTTGACAGCAACAACACACCCTGAAGGAATTAAGATTCTCAAGAAAGATTTCCAAGCTAGTTTTGACTGGCTCCCTAGTAGGTTGCGCATTGATGTTCAAAAGGATGAAATGGTTTATGGTTTTGAAAATATCTCACTGATCTGCTAACCCTTTCATGCCTGTGCATTCCCTTAGGTCAGTAGGGAATTTTGCCTGTATTGGATATACAGGAAAATAACACATTACAAAGGCTCTCTGCTGGAATCGAACCATTGATATTGTGGTTGCATGGTACTGTATGTGACTTAGGCCTGGACGATGCCCTTAGCACCTTTCTCAACAGCATTACAAAGTGCTTTGCAAATTAAAAGATGCATCATTGAAACAACTGAAAAGAGACAAGAAGACAAGGAGTAATAGAAGTTAATACAAGATACACGAAGTTACTAGGAATAATAAAACTATAAACTACAAGGATGATCATTTTATGAAAATATTTTTTCAAAAGGGAGACCATGTTACATTTTAACAACAATCTCGACCTTGGCACTGCTAGTGAAATTGTATTGTAGAATCTTAGCTGTGGTAAATATGGGGACAGGATATTAACAATGTAACCACAGGTAAGATCTTGACATGCCTTTAAGTTAAACAGTAATTCAAAGCTTTAAATACGATCTAAAACTGACTGGTGGCCAATGCAGGGAAACTAAATCTGATGTGTCACATTTGTTTGATCCAGTTATTAGTCTTCATGGCACATGCATTTTGTACTAGCCTAAGATTATGAAGGCAGCTGTGGCTGCAACAGGATTATAGTAAATTGCACTAGTCGAGTCTAGAAAAGATCAAGGCATTAACTACTTTGAGGCATCATAGTGGCTTACCCCTCTAAGATAAGACGCAGACCACACGATAGTAATAATAATAATAATAATAACAATAATAATAATAAATAAGAATAACAATAATAATACATTTTATTTGTATAGCACGTGCAACTCAAAGTGCTTTACATCAATAAAATCCAAAGGATAAAACACAAGAGACAAAAGAAATGCAAACCTGTAAAAGAAGATCAAGTAAAAATCAAATAAAAACAGAAAATAAAACAAAGAGCCCATAAGTAGTTATAAGACCACTAAACTATATAAAAGCAAAAAAATTAACAAAAGTTTTAAGGTTCATGGTTTTAGTCTGATGCCCTGACTTCCTCTGGGAGGATATTCCAGAGGTAAGGGCCTATGACACAAAATGCAGCATCACTGTAAACAAGTCTTAGTTCTGGTCTGGTGAACACCTGGTTTGAGGATCTCAGGGGTCTAGGAGGGGCATACCTAACCTGCATGTCATAAATATAATCTGGTGCTGATCTATTAAGAGATTTAAAAACTAATTCTTAAATTCTAATTCTTAAAATGAATTGCAAAATGAATGGGGAGCCAATTAAGGGCCTTTAAAACAGGGGTGATATGTTCTTTGCCTTTGGTTTTGGTGCTGCTGCATTTTGAATCATCTGGAGTTTATTTAAAGATTTCTCGGGGAGTCCTGAGAAAAGGGCATTACAGTAATCCAGACTGCTAGAAATAAAAGCATGAATGAGTCTTTCGGTGTCTTCTTTAGAGTGGTGCACATGGTTGTACATGGGCAATATTTCTAAAATGGTTAAAATGCATTTCTAGTTAGATTTCTAACCTGGAGTTCAAAGGAGATTCTTTACTTCATGCTTCATGTTCATAGCCAGCTGGTTTAAATGGGCACCGAGATAGGGCTGCACTTCTTTGGCTCTGATAACGTGCATCTCAGTTTTGTCACAAATTCATCACCAGGTTCATGCTGCCGGCATCGTCATGTATAACGCAGAACACCACCAGACCCTACTCTCTGATTGTGTCCGTCAGCCTTTGGGTTGGTTGTTGGTAGCGGTATGCATTTCTGGCATCACACAGGTGTGGAGGACTTTTGCCTTCATCTCCCTGGTGGCGGTGAGATAATGCACTGTTACAGTGATGTATGGCTCCATGGTGAGAGAAGTCCATTGGTCTGTGGTGAGTGAAACACTGATCTTTCATATGCTAATTGCGTTCTGGTAGCCCAGATCGAAAAAATGCATGATGTCCCTAAAGCCATCTCCAGACCAGAAAATACTAGACCTGTTGTTTTCCTTTTTCTGTGGTCTGTGATTGGACATTTGGAGAATTCTCTGATTGTCATCTGCCTACTTTGTTCACTCTGTTGGCGCTTCTCCTCTCTAACATTGCCACTGCTAGCGCTAGTCATAAGTGGGTGTAGCTTTAAATGGTTATGCATAGCACTGGTACTGTTGTGGTACTTTAGGGTAGTCTTACATATATTGCAGCTGACAGTTTTATCTGCTCTGGTAAATGATTTCCACACTGGTGATTGTAGTTGAGTATTGGGACATACAGCCATTTTTCTTTCCTCCTCTTGCTCTTGCTGCATGTCTGCTGCTTTAGCGCCACATTAACTACTGTCATTAGAGAACAGACTGTGCAAACTCAAAATGCACTTTAGAGAAATCATGTGACTTTATTTCAGCTAATGAGAATGGATCCATTGGAAGCTGATGAATCAGTTGTCTTTGTTTACACTGTAAACACTGTGACAAAAGTTGGCAACATTGTTTTAGCACATTAAATCATACAGCATGTCTCAGTCTGCAGACGCGCTACAGAAGTCATTATCATTGAATTGCACAGTATTAAAGTCACGCATGACAACTATGACTTGTCAACAACTACCCACAGTGCCTCCAGCTGCACGAATGCAGATGCTTCCACACTGGTGCACTGAATGATACAATTAAGCAATTAACATCCAATCATGCTCTGTGGCATGTATAAAAATGCTGAGCAGGCTCAGTTGATTCTGATTTTGTATCAAGATCGCAAGAGGAAAAGATCTAAGTGACTTTGAAAGAGGGTTAAATTTTGGAGCATGGATGGCAGGAGTTTCAGTCACAAAGTGTGCTCAACTGGCTAGTATATGAATAAGAACAGTGACTAAAGTGACATCCTCATTTACATCTATTGGATAAACATCAGTAAACACCTATGGGAGATTTTGGACCAACGTGTTAGATAGTGCTCTTCACCACCATCATCAAAACACCAAATGAGGGAATATCTTTGGAAGAATGGTGTTCATCCCTCCAGTAGAGTTCAGAGACTGTAGAATCAATGCCAAGGAGCACTGAAGCTGTTCTGGAGGCACATAGTGGCCCAACACCTTACTAAGACACTTTGTTAGTTTTTCCTTTAATTTCTGTATGTGCAGAGTTTGTTTTCATATTCATCTCCTGAAGGGTGAAATTCTCTCTGTGCTCATCTTACATCTCAGTTGAACATGTATGTGCATGATTTGTGACATTACAACTAGTTTGGAGCCAATTCTGGTCCAGTATGCAATTCACACCAGTGCATCACTTGAAGCCTCCAGTGTACAAACACTGAGAATGGACTTTTCAGTGAAGTAAGAGACATCTGGTGTTAAATAAATGTTCAACTTTGGTATGTTCACTTTTGTATATTCACAGATTCTGGATTTTTTAATGAGGGAGATGAAGTTGATTTGAATTTTATAGATCTGAACAAGGTAACTGAACATTTTTTGTAGAAAAACCACATCAGACACAAATTATTATTCAAAGCAGAGTATTTTTATATATCTTAAAACTGGAGGGGGTCTTTAAACTTGAAGGTGAGGAAAGGTTGAACAAATGGAAGAATTTTAAGTAGAAATCTTAAGGTGAATACTGACACAGTTAATATTTGCAGGCTTTTCATTCCTTTCCATGGCTTTCAATCAGAGCCTCTAACAGCTGCCTGTTTCACTGGAATTCTTCCAATTCCATAGTCTAGTTTAATCTGATTTAAAATGCTAATACCAGCATGGCAACATGCTCACAGTGACAGTGCTAACATGCTGATGTTTAATTACATAAGACTCAATTCAATGATAATGACTTCTGTAGCGCGTCTGCAGACTGAGACATGCTGTATGATTTAATGTGCTAAAACAACGTTGCCAACTTTTGTCACAGTGTTTACAGTGTAAACAAAGACAACTGATTCATCAGCTTCCAATGGATCCATTCTCATTAGCTGAAATAAAGTCACATGATTTCTCTAAAGTGCATTTTGAGTTTGCACAGTCTGTTCTCTAATGACAGTAGTTAATGTGGAGGAGGAGTTGTGGGGAATGAGAGTGGTAAGGGCACTGACATTTAAGAGGATAGGCAGAGTGGCTGCAGAGAGGGAGGACATGATAATGTGAGAGAAGTTTTATAATCTTAGTTGCTGTTGGCATCTGGAGCGCTCGTAACATTACATCAAACTGTGCTTCAGTCTACTTAGAGGAACATTATTCACCCAGTGAGCAGCAGAGAGGCCTGAGTCCTGCTTCTACCTGACAGACGTGGAGACAATGTCATCCATTGTTTTACTACTTCATCTGTCTGCTATGGTGAGTTCACACCTGTGTGTCTGCATGCATAAGGGGTGGAAGCTACAAACATGAAATGATAAAGAAAGGCTTTTAAATTAAAATATGATTTGATGAGTTCATTTAATATATGTAGTCTTGTATGTGACATAAAAGTATACAGGTCAAACTTTTTTTAAATTAATCAACTCAGTTGACAATATTTTCACCCTTCTCATCAAACCTAACCTCTTTTTTTCTATCCCCGAGCATTTTTCATTTTTCGTTTTTTAAAATCAATATTAGACTTTCATTAAATCCACTTTCAATTGTTGAAAGTGAATTGAACGTCTAAAAATATAAACTTTAAAAAGGTGAGATGTTTGTCTTACTGGTAGTTTTGGAAATTTAAAAGTTTAGGTTTGAAGATGGTTATTTATGAATTCCTGTAAAATTTACATCCCATGTTGTTATGTTTGCCAGGTTACAGAATTACTAAAAAAGCCACATGGAAAAGTAACACTTTCTCAAGACCTTACAACCTTTTGAAATCACCCTCAAAATAATGTGTCAAATCATGTTTGTAGGAGCCATTTATGTTTATTGTTGGCATGTCATTTTGTTTAGATATAGTTTGCAGTATTATTTTGGACACTGGGTGATGGTCATTAGATGAACAGGGTTTTATATGTAGGGCCGTGGGTGATAGGAAACAGGAGGCACAGGTAGGGGAAGCACAAACACCAGATGTTACTGGTCTCACCAGACCAAAAAAGATAAATTTAGAAAATTAACTACCTCCCAAAAAAACCCAAATGTGATAATATATAGCAAGTTTATCTTTTACAACATATGCTGTGGCTCAGGAGGTAGAGTGGGTCGTCTACTAATTGGAAGATTGGCGGTTTGATTCCTGACTCCTCTGGTCCACATGTTGAAGCATGCTTGGGCAAGATACTGAACCCCAAAATATGACTAGCCCAATATTTTAAGCAAAAATCAGGGAGGGCCAACCCGCCCTCCTGTTTAGATTTGCAGAGGTGGGCTTTTTAAAATCTGTGGCCTTTATAGTTCCATAAGAAACTGAGGATAATAGAATAGAGATGATTAGCTTCAGATAAACTGACTGTTGTTTTAAGACCCATCCTTTAATATTACCTATACAAACCGACTCATCTAAATGGCTTGTTTCACAGGTCCAGTCTTATGACTGGTATTTTAGTGTAGGACCTTGGAGATGTTCTCAGTCCTACTCACTACATCAGTACTCTTAACATGTGTTCAGCCTGTATTCTTCTTTTCTGCTCATAATGTTTATCCTACATACACTCCTCTCCTAATGATTTGGCGTAAGACCCCAACCCTCACTGTCTCATCTGAAACTGTAAACTACTGTGTCACCCACCACTGCTTCACTCCCACTAGGCCATGGCTCATTGATTAATAGGTGATCTGGCCTAACTCAGTGTCCTAATGGGACAGCAGGTCTGTTGTGCTATCATGGATGAAACATGGTGTGACAATTGATTTTTCTGTTACTGATGGGGATGATTTAATTATGAAAAAAATGCTTTAATGATAATGACTTCTGTGCCATTTCTACAGATTGAGACATGCTGTATGATTTAAAGTGCTAAAAGAATGTGGCTAACTTTTGTCACTACAGTGTACACAATGATGACTGATTCAGTAATTACTGTGCAAAATAATTAAAAAAAAATAGATGACGATCATGGTTTAGGTCTATATATGCTTACTATGACTGTAAAAAAAAAAGAAAGAAAAACAAGTGGAGGAGAGAAACTTCACCTTAAATAAAAGCTGTGCCAACAAGTTTAGTATGGAGTTGACATAATGAATTTGCACAATGTTGCTTTCTGTATCTTGCAGAACATATTTGCATATCTTGTAGACATAGTTGTTTGGGACATGTCTATTCAGGAAATCATACTTTCTTTTGACCTTTAAAATTAATTTATAGTAAGGGTAACAGACAAGCCCACATTCCTTGGCACACATAGAATAAGCAATCTTTCCCATCTGTGGTTTTCTGCACACTAAATTTCTTTAACAACAATCAAGGTTATTTTTTGCAACTGCAATTTTTTTCTGTAACTTATTTTTATATTATTTGTATTCATGTACTTGTTAATATATTGTGATCTTTATATTATTTAAGTTCCCTGTTGCATGTCTCCTGTACAGTCTCTCTCCCTTCATACCCTCAAGGCCTGCATGCATGCATGCACAACAAGGAAGTGGCTCTATGTGTCATGCATGTGATGAGCTGACAAGATACATTACTGCAAGTGTCCCACAAAATATAAAGGTGGCTATCTTTCTTAGATTTATGACTAACAGAAAAAAACTGACTTCATAGATAATGTTTAGAGGAAGTAAAAAAAAAAAAAAGGTAACAATGTTACTAGTAAACTTTTCCACCCCAGAGAATTTCTTCTGTTCATTTAATTATATCAACCAATATCTGAATGGAACACAGGACTGAAACACTACTGGTCAGTCCCTGCAATCTGAATATCTATATGGAAAATCTATAGAAAACTCAAAATTTTAAATATACAGGTATTTACTGTGAGCCCATACACAGCCATAGTCCACCCATGCAAGTGTTTTCACTCAGTGTGGTTGCATACAGACTGTGTTTGATTGACATTTCCCTCAACCTCATGTTAACTTTGTTAGACCTGTTGAGGCGGTTTATAATTCTTATGAGTATGCATCACTTTTTCAGCACCAGTGGTGGTAAGCAACCAAGTACATTTACTCAAGTACTACTGTACTTAAGTACAATTTTGAGGTACTTGTATGCATTTTCATTTGATGCTACTTTATACTTTCACTCCACTACATTTCAGAGGGAAATATTGTGCTTTCTACTCCAGTACATTTATTTGACAGAAGAAATTTGAATATAATGGAAAAGTTTATTAATTTCCATAATTCCATTTAAAAAAAAATTAAACTTTCATAGATTATAGATTCAGGGCCCACAATTTAAACGATTAAGTATTTGTTTATTTTTACATATTTTGGGCTTCCAGCTACTCACCATTTACTTACTAAAAAAAAAGAAAAAAAAAAAAGAAAGAAATTAGGATCACATCAAATCAAAATATAGTACTTTCTAAACGATATGTCAATGTTCAATACTTGGTTGGGAATCCCTTTGCCTTAATCACTGCCTCGATGTGCTGTGGCATTGCGTGAGAGTTATGGAAGCCCAGATTTCCTTGATGCTTGCTGTCAGCTCTTTGTTTTTGGGTCTGGTGCCCCTCATTTTCCTCTTGATAATACTCCATAGATTCTCAATGGGGTTTAGGTCTGGTGAGTCGGCTGGCCAGTCAAGCACTGTGATGGCATGGGCATTAAACAAGGTTTTGGTGCTTCTGGTGGTATGGTCAGGGGCCAGGTCCTGCTGGAAGATGAAATCTGTATCAGCAGAAGGAATCATGAAGTCCTCTAAAACATTCTGGAGTTTACCAACACCTGCACCGGACATTGCACCCCAAATCATGACTGACTGTGGATATTTCACACTTGACCTCAAGCAGCTTCTGTTCCTCACCCATCTTCCTCCAAACCCTTGGACCTTGATTCCCGAATGAAAGGCACACTTTACTTTCATCGGAAAAGAGGACCTTGGACCACTGGCCAACATTCCAGTCCTTCTCCTTGGCCCAGTTGAGACGCTTCCTATGTTGGCTCAGGCTCAGAAGTGGCTTGACCCGAGGAACCCGACAGTTGTAGCCCATCTCCCAGATACGTCTGAATGTGGTGGTTTTTGAAGCTGTGACTCCTGCCTCATTCCACTCTTTCTGGATCTCTGCCAGATTCTTGAATCTTCTCTGTTTGATAATCCGCTGAAGCCCACAGTCATCTCTTATGCTGGTGTATCTTCTCCTGCCACATTTTGCCCTTCCACTAGACTTTCCATTGATATGCTTGGACACAGCACTCTGTGAACAGCCAGCCTCCTTAGCTATAAACTTTTGTGGCTTACCCATCCTATGGAGGGTATCAATGATGGTCTTCTGACCAGTTGTCAAGTCTGCAGTCTTCCCCATATTGAACTGAACTGAGACAAGTGAACCAAACTGAAGCAATTTAATGACACCTGGGAAAACCTGTGCAGGTGCTTTGAGTTTAGTAGATGATTAGTATGTGACACTCAGATTTCTTCACAGTATTCTAATTTTTTGAATTCCTGTTTTCATGGGTTTTATGAGCTGGAAGCCCAAATTATGTAAAAATAAACAAATAAATACTTGAAATCATTTGTATTGTGGGTCCTGAATCTATAATCTATGAAAGTTGAACCTTTTTAATGGAATTATGGAAATAAGTTAACTTTTCCATGATATTCTAATTTTTTGGAAAGTGTCTGTAGTTACTTCTCAGATGAAGATTTGACACAATGGATAATATAACAAGCTTTTAAAATACAACAGATTGTTAAAGATGAAACCAGTGGTTTCCAACCTTTTTGGCTTTTGACATCTTACAAAAAGCAGTGTGTAGTCAGGGTCACATTTCAGATGTCTGTGAGTTGTTAACAGCTCCACCAAATAGTGATTTGTGATTCATATGGTTTCAGAGGAAACTCTCCAGGGGAAATAGAATTAAACTTCTAGCTAAAGCTTCTGAAATAAATTTTTAGACATCTCTAAAACAATACATATTTTTGCTATTCTAAATTGGGGTGTTAGGCTAATCTAAAGTAGATCATTTTGTTTTGTTAATTATATTTTTGCTGATTATTGTAGGCTAAATGTTGCTTTTCTCACCTTGGGTCTATTATGGTTGCCAACCTGTAGGGGAGCTCTTTTTCAATGTCAGCGAATCTGAGTGTTACAGCTTCCAGCACTGTGGATTTTGTCATCTTCACGCCATGATCTAATGTGACATCTTTCCCCAGGAAACATTTTAGAGCCATCACAGAAGGTATGACATTGGCAGTTGATGCAGAGGACGAGCTTATTTCCTTTGTGAGTTCTTCAAAAGGTTCCAAAAGGGATAGCATGTTTTCGATCAGTTCCCACTGGTTGGCAGTGAAGGTAGTGAGTGGATCGAAGTCAGCCGCATAAGCACCCAATGCCCGTTTTTGCTCAAGAAGACTTTGGAGCATATAATAAATAGGTGCTGTTCCATCTGGTGTTGCATCTTGCTGCAACCTTTTGATAGGCTGGCCGAGTTGTGTCTGCACACTCTGCAATCTAGAATATGCTAGGGAAGAGTGCTTGAAGTGGCCCATGATGTGTCTCCCTGTAGCTACAATGTCATTTATGCTGCGCTGTGACATCACTCCATCGTGGACAGCCAGCTGAAATGTGAGGGCCATACATCCCAAACTTTGTAATCCTGCTTCTTGCATGGCTTTTACCATGTTTTGGGCATTATCTCTGAGTACGACATGCACCCTTTCTTTCGGAATATGCCACATCTGTAACATATTCTCAAATGCCATTGCCAGCGTTGCAGCAGTATGGGAGCTGGAGAACTCTTGGGATTGCAGGACCTCTTTACGAAGTTGGAAGTCTACATCAATCCACTGTAAAAAAAAAAATAGGGACGTAGCCACTGTGACGTCACCCATTGGTTTGTGAAGAGCGGTTCTGAAGCTCAAAGTGGGCGGCTCCAGCCATCGCCATCTTAGCAGTGCCTGACTCCGCCTAACTCTCAGCTAATCCTTGATGGGCAAAGAGGTGAAGCTGAGGCGGTTGCAGAGGCGGAAGCTTTGTTGCTGAAACAAGCCACCTAGCAGCTAGCGACCTGTCACTCAAAACGGCCATGTCTTCTATTATGCATAACTTTATGGCTCCATAAAATTTAAACATGTGAGTTATAAAAAACAGTACAGTTATCATGAAAGGGGAAATTAGCCATAGAGACCAAAACTATTTTTTGTACCAGGCTGTAAACATGTTTATTTCTGCTGTAAAGTTGAGCATTTTAACATGGGGGTCTATGGGGATTGACTCGCTTTTGGAGCCAGCCTCAAGTGGCCATTCAAGGAACTGCAGTTTTTGGCACTTTGCCTTTATTTTTCAGCCCTGGATGTTGCCACTTGCATCAACCCACTGAGCTATCAAACTCAGCATTGACATGGGGCTGACGTCCGAGCTCCAAATATCACTCGTAAAGCTAACTGAAGAAACGTCTTTTTTCAGAGGGCTAGCAATGTGCAAATACACTGCCTGGTAGTGCTCGGTCAGGGCAACATCTGAAAAAAACGTGCGACCTGGGAGAGTGTAGCGGGGCTGAATGTGAGAGACCACACTGAATGGCTGGTCATCCAGCCCTATGAATTCCATAACTTTTCTTGTGATCGATTTAGCCTTCTTACTATCATGTTTATATGCATGGGTGCTCTCGTGGCTCACATTAGCAGCCGTTTTGGTGCTTTCTCTGCCTTTTTCTTTTTACTCTCCGTGGTCAGCTTAACAAACTCGGCATGCTCCACTGGGTGATGCGACTTGAAGTGCCTTATTAAATTTGTTGTGTTGAAATGTTTTATCTTGCTTCCCGCATGAGGTATTTTATCCTGGCATACATTACAGATGGCATTTCTTGCATCTGTCTCAGACATTTTGTAATAGTTCCACACCACCCATGTTTTAGGTTAGTTAGCATGCGACAATGACACCAACTCCGCTGAGAATTGGCTCACGTTTTTTGTGTCATCAGTCAGTTTTCACAATCGGTGACTATAAAACATATCGGAATTCCCCGATCTCATATTTATACTGAATATCAGCCAATTCCTATTGCTGACCAATCAACTGTGGTTGGTTTTGGTCAAGTAAGAGTTAGATAGTGAGGTTTTATTTTTGTTTGGTTTCTTTTAGATAAAGATAAACATAGGAGGAGGGTGTGACTCAGGAGGTAGAGCAAGTTGTACACTAATCAGAGTTGTCAGTTTGACCCTCGGCCGCTCCTGTCCACATGTCAAAGTGTCATTGGGCAAGACATTGAGCCCCAAATTGCTCCTGATGGTCAGGCCAGCACCTCACATTGTAGCTCCCTGCCATCATTGTTTGAGTCTGTGTATGAATGGGTGAATGAAAGGCAAATTGTAGAGTGCTTTGGATAAAAGTGCTATATAAATGCAGCCATTTCAAATGCAAGGCCACTGTTGCTATCAATACCTACAGTTAAATTCTGGCACATTCTTGTATAAGACAAACATCTTCATCAGAGGTGTGCACTATACTGTATGTTACAGGAAGATAATGCCTACCTTACAGCCAATCTGAAATTAAAATTGTCTGTGGCCATGCTGGATAATTGCAATACAGTATATTGGTGCCACAGCTGTTGGCATTGGCTACTAAAAACAGTTCATAAAGGCTAATTATTAAACTCTGTCGTACCCCTCCTTCTCTGCATAGCTGAAAAGACTAATTTATGTCTTTAAAGGCCAATGAACATTAACGAGTCCAAATGCAAAATATAGTGCTCAACAGGTTTAAACCAAATGCAATTTCATGCCAAAATCGGCACCAAAATTGCACTGTGCGGCTTACTCAGCATAAACACAGCCTCAGGTGCATCTCCTCTCCTCCTACTACATTCACTGTCAATAAAGTGGCATTACATGGTCATGTTCTTCTTTCTGCAGCTCTGTAGCAGTTTTGGAGGCAGTGCAGCCAGCAACACACAGCTGAGACGCCAGAAGAGGGACTGGGTTATCCCCACAAGGACTCTTAAGGAGAACATTGACTACCGTACAAAAGGCACTGTTAGCAAGGTAAGAAGTTCCCCAACACCATTCATCACTTTGTGTTGTGGGTCTGGTTTTTGGTGTGTTTTTTTCACCAAACTGAAGGAACTGAAGCAACAAGTAAGTTGTTTCTTGCTAGTAAATTTTCCTACTCCAACCATTTGAAAATTCAGGACATACACTGTGAAACATTGCTGGTTCAACTTAGAAGCATAAGTTTCCCTGCTGCCTTAAAAATGTGAGTTAAAGGACAGGTCCACAAAAATGTATTTAAAAGTTCATCTGAAGCTAATATGAAGCTTTAAATGAGTCAAATCAAGTAGACATCTTTCAACGTTAGTCTTTTTAGTGCCAAAATCCCTCTTTTTGTTACTATTCTTCCACCGCAGCTCAACAGGGAAACACTGTCCAAAGCACAATTCAGACTGCTGAAGCCTCATATAGGCTTCAGATCAACTTTTAAATGCATTTTTTCACTAAATGACTGTGTGGACACACTGTGGATTTTGGCCCCATCACTTACATTGAAAGTACATTTGAAGGGGATCTTTTAATAGCCAGTATGAACAGGAGGAATGATTACAGCGAGGAAAACCTCTTTCACTGTTCATTTGGGCACCTGACTATTGTTTTAAGACACAAAATTGTGAACCTGTCCTTTAAGTAAGCTTAAGATAAATAATTAGTTCAAAGTTGTTAAAATGTAAAACTGAGATAAGTTAACTCAACTAGAGATAAATTCAATAAATTTAAGGTACTATGTTGAATCAACACAAACATTACAGATAGATTTGAAGAAATCTATCTGTCTGAAGAAATCATTTCTGTTTTCTTCAGACTACTAAAAAAAGTCTTTGAGAATATTAACTCTGAAACACTGCGTGCTGGGACATCTGCTTATATTCTAATCATGCTTCTTTCGAAACCTAATTTAACAAGTTGAGTCAATGCTTAGCAGTAGATTTATTCAACTCACCAATTCAAGATATTTGAACTCCTGTTTGTGTATATTTATGTTGTTACAAGCAGATGTAAGCCAAGCAGCCCAAATGTACCTATTGATAATGGTTCTGTCCTGTACATGAAGCTGAAAAAGAACCTCAAAAAAAAAAAAACAATGTGGTACCTCTATTAACTCTGTTAGGAAGATGAAGACCTGTTTGATTTTTCATTAAAGAAATCATTACCTAATAGAAAATTTTGAAACAGAAATAGTTTTGTTCTGTTTTTTGCTTGTTTTTTTCTAATTTCTAATTTCTAATTTTCAAAAATTGAAAATCTGAGTAATTTATATTCATACCATTAGCTGACTGGGAATAAGCCATGGTCTTACTTGTATCTGATTGTCCAAGGTGGCTGCTCATCCTGCCCTTCATCATGCATTATGAAGCTGCATCCATCATTTATCCTGTAGTTTAATGTGAGGTAATCCAGGAAGATCTAAAATTAAAATCAAAATACTCTGCAGATACTGTGATAATAAACCTTTTTCACTGCAGTTTGACTTGTCATAGCAGGAAAAGCACAGGTGTTACTAATAACATTAACAATGGCTCTGTTCTATTCAAGTGTCCCAGTGAATCATGACAGTGTGACAGTGAGCCAGCTTGCACAATACCAGCCTAACTGAAGCAGCTAAATGGAATTCAGCCCTCATTCGATTATTTACACCTTTTCCTGCTGTGACATGTCAAAATGTCTTCTGTGAAAAGGCTTATTGTCTTGAATAACTGCCTATTTATGAGTACAAGTAACTATAGTGCCAATTACCTTTGAGTTTTTGCTCAAAAATATCTCACTCATGTTACACTGTAAAATTGAAATGGCATTCATGGTAGACCAACATTTATTGGAAAGGAAACAAAGAATCACCCATCACTTGCATTTTATTGACAGTGTTTCTCAGACTTTCATCGGGTAAAGGTCATATGGACAAGGTTTAGTACAAGTGATGGACAGTGTGTGGGAATCTTTGTTTCCTTTTCAAGTCATTAGAACTCTTATTGAAGCATGGATATAAAGAGTTGTAGAGGCTGGGTGTTCTTTGCAGAGGACAGCTGCATTGAGATAGGAGGATCTGCAGGGTGTAGCAGTTCAGTCAGGGAACAAGACAACCAAAGCAGGGCCCCTATTGCTGGACTGTTTTCATGCTACGGAGAATGGAACAGATGGAGACACCATTGATTGTATCATACCTGGATTTTCAGAAATGTTTTATTATTTTATTCAGATCAGGTCAGACTGGGATGAAAAACAGAACATGTACTACTTTCTGCTGGGCCACGGGGCCAATAAGGAACCAGTCAACCTATTTGTTGTGGATGCGATAACTGGACATGTGCGTGTACAAGGAACACTGGACCGTGAGGAGAGGGAAACTTACATTGTGAGTACTCAACAGAACACACTCTGTGGTGTGGTCATACTGTGTGATGAGCGTTATTATGCATCTACTTACCAACTAACTAACTAAATAATATACTATAATTTATAATATGAAATGTAAGTGATTTCATTAAACCTGCACTGTTGTCTGCCACACTGTCTTTTTCATCCCACCACTGGGGGGTACCAAAGTCAAACTAATTTTACTCATAGTGGCTTTAATAGGGAGGAAAGCAACTTGCATGGTCACCTCTTTACTCCTCGTAAGAGTTGTTGATGGGAGAGTTAGATGAGCAGATGTGAAACAGTCAGAATTTAGCCTTAAATAAGGAATGTCTTAAAACGCAAAACTGGTACAATTGATAGTAAGTACATTAAAACATTTCCTGTTTATAAATAGCATGTTTTTTGTTGTCTTTAAATATATATTAATCCATGAAAAATATGAATGAAAAATCCTTCTGGCACTTGGGAATTGATGCAATCTACATTTCAGGACTGCAACTAATGATTATTTTTATTACTGATTAATATGCCAATTACTTTCTAGATAAATCAATGAATCGCTCCTTCTAAAAAAATCAAACATATTCAGTTTACTGATGAGAAGCTGCAAATATTTGACATTTTTGCTTGACAATTGACAAAAATTACCGACTTAAACTAGCTGTGGATTAATGTTGTGTAGATCAACAAATTCCTGTTTGATTGAAATGATCAGAACCTCAAAAATGAAAAAAAAAAAGCCCAGTGATGTTGCAAAGATACCGCTGCACTGTGTGCTGTGCACCCACATGCAGCTATGAAAATCTTGTGGACTACTGTTTGAAGATGTGTTTCAATTGTGTGATTTCTTTCTGTCCTACAGCTGACAGGAATGGCCAGATTTAATAACGGCACTGTGGCCGAAGACAAAATAGACCTGAGATTTGATGTGGAGGATGAGAATGATAATCCACCTGTTTTTGTCTCAGTACCTCCAGCTATAGTCAGTGAGTCCAGTCCAGCAGGTAAAATATTTTGTTTGTAGCCATCAACACTCAAAACAGTCAAATTCTCTCCTCTTTATGTTTTCACCTGTATTAGGCATATATCATATAACTACTGCTACAGAAAAGAGAAATGAGCTGAACCACATTCAACCAATAAAACCATCAGTCTCCTCTTGCTTCACCTGACTGGGTTCCTACATGCACCAGCAGGCTGGGAGAACTGGGTAAAATTCCAACCCTGCTGCCTGAAGTAGGCTATAAACCCTGCACAGGCACAAAACAAATATTTTGCCTATGTTAGCATTAACATTATTTTTAACCCTTTAGCTTAATGATGCTGGTAGGTTGATATCTGGTCATATTGCCATGAAATCTGCTGTGGATAATCATGGTCAGACTTTTTCTAATTTAGATACTTCATTAGCCATCTTCTAGCACTGTTCTTGACAATTTGTTGTCCCACTACTGGTTAAGCTATAGGAATAGCAAAATCATGAGTATGTTGTTTGAGTCAACAGGTAATTGTGGGTTTTTATTAACTTAACTAGCTGGACATCAAACTTTTAGTGTTTCTGTCCCAAGTTAAACAGGGATATGTAACTAATGGCATTAAGCACATATACCTGCATATGCACACAATTTCAAGGTGAACAATAAATAAACACATACAGTACAGCCAGGGTCATTATGCAGTCAGTTTATTTGCAATATTATGAGCAAAAAAGCTTTAAACTTAGTAACATACAAGTGATTATTTAAATTTAAGTAAAGAAAGCTCACAAACATGTAGCTACTGTTTTTACTATTTACTACTGTTTTTACTTACACTATTTAGCCCTTGACTTTTTGAAAAAATCTTTGCTAATAATAGCAAAGGATAACAAGCTAATACTAATGTTAATTACTTGGTTATAGTTAAAACCACTGATGCTAAAGTCACTGTACAGGGAAATTCTGAAGGTGGCACTGCATACAGTCACACTAGCTAGCTTAGCATGTTGATAGCTGGTTGCTGTTAGTTAGCATGCTGTTAGCTGGTGATACTATAGACGGAGTGTATGCTTTGTTGCTTACTAAGGAAGATTGTTTGGTTGGTTGTTTGGTGGGTCAAGCAGCAATGTGCCATTGATGGCAACATGCTACTTAGTTAATTGACATGTTTTAGCTGGTTGTTGTTTGCTAGCAATATTAACTTGTTAGCTGATGATGTTGGATAGAAGTGATTGCTTCAGAGGGTTGTGTTGAGTATGTGGGTGCAGGTTAAGAGGGGGGTGGTTCTTGGATGCTGGAACACACTGTTGTGAGCCCAACTCAACTTCATATTGAAACCATTTTCTTTTGTTAAGACAGGTCAGATTCATGCATACCTTTCTCATACCAGAGGGGTTGCTAGATAAGTGGAGCTAGATAAGCAGGTATGACAGCTGGACTACTGAGCAGGCCATGGCATAATATGTTACTGCCTATCAGGCCAGTGGGGCCAGTCAATGTAGGTTAGCCTGAGTATCTGCTCTTTGCTTGAGTGAGTGTAGGATTTAAAGGCAGCTCAAAGGAATGTCGGGGTCAGGGTTAAAGGATGGTGTCACCTGTCATGAGACCCAGTAGATTTATGACTAAACAGCCTGACATCCACTGCAACATCTGACATCCACAGAAATGCTCACCCAACTGTTTGCACAACTCCACCAGTGTTCACATCTAACAGATAAACATATAAATGTAAACATAATAAGTCTAAAACAGTACAGCAGTGGAATAAGTGTCTGTATAAGTGCAAGTATAACTTCTTTAAATGTTTGGTTTAACATGATTTCTTATGTTTAATGGCAAGGGAGCAGAGTATTACAATATTATTAACTGTTAAATTAAAAACAGTTAAATTAAAAGAGAAAGACCTGCTGAATGTGATGCTCGGTTCTTTCCAGGGACTCTGGTTGGGAGAATTCCAGCTACTGATGCTGACAAGGCCAACACTTCCTATTCTAAGATCGCCTACAACATCGAGAAACAGGAGCCGTATCATGGAGTACACTTCTTCTATATAGACAGAGGCACCGGATCCATCTATGTCAGAGAGGGCACCTTAGACAGAGAGGTGGAAAAACTCTGCAGTAAATCTGCCACAAGTTTGGTTTAGTGCTTGAGATATAACTCACTAAAGTTTTATCTGCTCTACATTGGGCTTGGGCAGTATCTGTCTTTTCATACCTTCATACCTTCCTGACATTTCACCAGGATTATACGGCATATGACGGTATTTGTGTGAAAAAAAAAAAAAAAGTAAAAGCTGAGCTGATGGAGATAGAAGTCATTGTAGCATTGTCTACCCTACAATGTGTCTAATATGCACTTAGCCTACTTAGAAAGTCTTGCTGGGTTTAAATACCTTTGGCCCCTAGCATAATAAATAGATAGGAAATAAGTGTCCTTCTTCAATAGATTCTTGCTGGGGGACCTGATGACACTTGCTGCCGCTGCAGATACCGACACATCAGTGAACTGAACGGAGATGATATGCAGGTGGTGTTACCCTCTTTAGCCGCAACTTTCATGAGACAAATAGTGTACACAACTTCGTCCATGTTAGCTGGCTCTCCTTTCATCACTGGGACTAAACTCAAAATACTCCCAAACAGGGGCAGAGGCATTTTTCTTTATTACTAGTCCTGTAATGTTATCCCCACCACTCACAGTTGCCATCTTTCTAAGCTCAGCTGCCTGCTCCACCAGTAGAGGTTGACCTCTGGTTGCATGTGATGTGCACTACAATACATCGCCTCAATACAGCATCTCTGTATCAGTTTAACATAAAGAGGAGCGTCTATATTTTTGACGGTACCTTCGGGATTTCTAAATACCCTGGTATACTGTAATACCTTGATACTGCCCAAGCCTACTCTGCATCATAAAATATTTGTAAATGGTTGATAGGATTGTTGATCTCATCTCTTATCTGATAATGAACTGAATGTTTTGTCGGCCCTACTGTTGTTCACAGACACAAAGTTCCTACATCTTAACAATTAAAGGAACTGATATGGACGGAGCTCCTGGAGGCAACACAGGGACCGGCACACTTCATGTCAAAGTAGTGGACATCAATGATAACATGCCCACATTGGAAAAAGATGAGGTATGACTGTCTTGTCCTCGAAAATATTCTATTATTGAATATCCAGTGCCAAAAAAACAATCAGAATTATAATCAAGGTCTATATGTGAACAGCCCTGCCTAATTATTTCTTTAATTTCTCTACCTTTGCCTACATATGGGTCCCCAACTACATACTCTGCCTTCCCACCCATCTGCCTGAACATATATACAATTCATTCTGCTGTTTTTGAAATGTCTTTTTCTTGCATGTGTTGTGTTGTTGTAGTATTCAGTGAGCATTGAGGAGAACATAGCCCATGTGGTGGTCATGAGGTTCAAAGTGCAGGATGCTGATGAGGAAAACACTGACAACTGGCTGGCTGTTTTTGATATCATCACTGGAAATGAAAATGGATTGTTCAGCATAATGACTGACCCCAAAACCAACGAAGGTGTTCTCATGCTTGAGAAGGTAAATCTGTCTGTGCTGCAGCACCTGAACAGCCAGAACCAGAGTGCTGCATATACATTTTGAAACAATATTATTAAAAAAGTTTAAACATGGAAAACCACCTTGGACAACTCTCAGAATATAATCTTCAGATGTAATTGTCTACAACAAAATGCATAAACCACTGGCAAAAACTATAGCCCCTTTGAATGCTGTCAGATTAATGTAAAGGCTGTTGCATCACATTCTTAAACATGTACAGGGAGTTTTGTTTCACCTTCTAACATCACTGTAATAAACTGAATATCTCACTCTTCATCTCCTATGCACAAGAGAAAAACTGAAGGAGCCAGATCTGTGTTGAGATCAATCTTCTCATATCAGATCAATCTATAAAATCTTAATAAAACCCTCTCTTACAAAATTTTACAGACCAGCACTCACTCTATATTTTCAATTTTCTTTCTTGCCAACTGTTGAATTAATGAATATCAATCATAATGCCTTACATACAGCATGTGAGCAAATGGGAACAAACTGAGAGGAGCAATTTAACATCCTGTCAAAGAGAACCAAGCCCAAGCCTGTGTTGGTCCCCCTTTGGATGCGTTACAACTGTGTGCTGGCCCCCCTTCCACAGCTTACCCAGTGTCCAAAAATAAATATGCTTGTTATTTTCCTCAAACTTTTCCTAAGCAACATTATTGATTGTCTTCCATCCAAACCAGTGATTTCTCATTGTTTCTCATCATTTAAACCAACCGAGAGTAGCTGCTAATTCACCTAAAATGATTTTAGATGTTTTTTTCTTAATGACTGGCATTAAAATTGTAAGATTTAAATATAATCAATAATGACTATAGCTATGTCAGTCTATGTTCAAATACTGGCTACTGGTTAGGTCACTCTAAATATATTATCATATATACAACATGACAAGAAATGTGCCATGAGTAAACTACAGTATGTGGTTTGTTGGAAACTTGCAAAGCATTCATTTTCAGTAGGACCAGTTAAACAGAAACCTAAAACTTGATTGTGAGAGTAAACTGATGTGCCTCCAACTTTGTTTTTCATTCCAGCCTGCTGATTTTGAAGAAAATCCTGATATCAAACTCGGAGTGGTAGTATCCAATGTTGCCCCTGCTGTGGGGGATGGAGGAGGTGATGGTGAAGGGGGAGGAGGTGGAGGTGGAGGAGGAGGAGGAGGAGGTGGAGGAGGAGGAGGAGGAGGAGGAGGAGGAGGAGGTGCAGGTGGAGGTGGAGGTGCAGGTGGAGGAGGAGGTGCAGGTGGAGGAGGAGGAGGAGGTGGAGGTGGAGGTGCAGGTGGAGGAGGAGGAGGTGGAGGTGCAGGTGGAGGTGGAGGTGCAGGTGGAGGAGGAGGAGGTGGAGGTGCAGGTGGAGGTGGAGGTGCAGGTGGAGGAGGAGGAGGTGGAGGTGTAAGTGTGTGGGCTGTAGCTGGAGGATCGACTAAAAAGTCCTCCAGGAAAAAAAAAGTTTACTCAGTGAATATCGCAGTGCTGAATCTGTCTGACGGGGTTGCCTTTAAACCCTCGGTGAAGCCCGTCTCTGTTTCGGAGAAACCAAAGGACAATCCCTTAATGGAGGTGATCGCTGTCTTCCCAGCCACTAACACAGACACTGGGAAGCCTGCAGAAAATGTTCGGTGAGATTAGCTCATACTCTCTTTTCAGTCAAAAAGCTCCATTAATGCATAGTTGTAAAATAAGTCATTATTATAAAACAATTGAGATTTCCATTTTAATAAGGATAGAAAATATTCTATATATTTTAACCAAAACTAACAATCAGTTGATCATCTTACAAGTATTGTTTTTGCAGCCAAAGCCTGATATATCTTATTCCTCTGTGCCATAGAGCTCCATTGTTGTCCAAAAATTATTATTATACACATCAATGAGCCACACTGTTGCACTGAGTGACATGTTCCTTCATTACCATGAACACACACACTGTAGTTTATTTTGACTCAATCCCACACACTGTCTTGCTGCCAAAAATACTCACTAGAGCACCATATGTGGATTCATCCACCACTGAAAATAGTCCCTAACCAATGCACTGTTTCCTCCTGTTTGCTAGAAGCTACTTTGAGTGAGTTTGCTTTTTGGAAATTACTGAGAAAAAAATGAAACTATATATTTTTCAGCTGCTATAAACAATCTATGTTTTCAGTAAGAATCAACAGGCCTGTGACTTAGAGCCATTGTAGAGAAGTCAGAGAGTATTGAGATGGATTACCATATTTTGGTTTGGGTCTTTTCACGAGATGTCTTTAAAAAAATGAAAAAATGTATATAGAATAACACCTTTACATTTCAATTGAATGACATTGTTGTTATCTAAAACATTAATGTCACTGCACCCTGTTCCCACAGATATGCTAAAGGATATGATCCTGACAACTGGTTGTTGATCAACCCAGAAACAGCAGAGATCAGACTTCAAAAGGCCCCAGACAGTGAGTCACCATTCGTGGTTAATGGAACCTACTACGCTGAAATACTGAGCATGACGCAGGGTAAGTTCTATTCATGGACAGCAGGTGTAGCCTAGAATTTAAAGAGCTGATCTTGGGATTTTCTGAACTTTTGACATGAAAGTGAAGACTTTTGACCACTGCTTAAATATTTTAAAGTTCCTTTAAACAATAGTTTTTATGTTACATTGAATCCCATGCTCCTAGTAGTGTGAAAGATTTACTAGAACTCCTGAGCTGAACACTGAGAATGAACACCCTCTATGCAGCTACAGCATATGCAGCTTTCAGCCATTCTCAGCTGTGGTGTGGGTTGCCAGTAGATCAGATAAACAATTAAATGTGGATGGCTTAGTCCACTAGATTTGGGATTTGTTGTGCTTTCTGTTGTTGACTGCGTATGTTTTTTCATTCCCCCAGAAATGCCTTCGAAGACAGCCACAGGAACAATTGCATTGCAGGTGGGAGATGTAAATGATAACTGCCCCACACTGACCAACCGCATACAGTACATCTGCTCAGACACGGAAGTGGTGAATATCACAGCAGAGGATGAGGATGGAGACCCAAATTCAGCCCCTTTCGCTTTCAGCCTTGTGGCTGAGAAGAGCACGGGGCAGTGGAGGGTTGAACCTTTAAATGGTATGGATACATTTTATTTTTTTAGTATTAGCAGTTTGTGTGAACATTATTTTGTCATCAAAAACTTCACCCTGCGATAATCTTCAGGAGGCAGTAGTAATAAAGAGCAGTTAATGTAAAGAAGACATTTCACATTCAATTGTGTACTATATGTAGCTTATTTGAGCTGTGTCTTTAAAAGATTCTGGCATCATAATTATTTTAGTTGCCTTTACTAGTTAGTCTGTTAGTGTCTTCCTGGTATTTTCCTCTGCCTCCAGTCTGTTTGTGTGTGGTGTGGGCGTGTCTGTTCGATACCAAGTAAATACGGGCCAGTATCGCCGTTACCGATACGGATACCGATACTTTTCAATAAATAAGGTGGATGCATCATTGAATTGCTAAATCTCAATTAATTTTCATGACCTTAAGTGTTTTTGTGATGTCTCCTTTTTTATTATTAATAAAAAAAATACGACTTTAGCACATCTATGTGTAGTTTAAATGCAGTAATCATCATGCAGTATCCCTTTGACGGTTAACACAAAAGGGCAATAATATTCAGTAAATTCTGAGCCATATTATATTCAGTATTCCAGTAATTCCAGTAAATGTATTCATTTAAATAACACATTTCAACGGGATAAATGTATTACTTTAAGGTCTTAGCATAATTTATACTGAGTTGGCTAAAGTAATAAATAACAGTTTCACTTTGTTACTTTCAACACTATAACCTGCCTGGATATTCTCTGCCATGCTGAAAGGCCTCTGCCAATGACCTCTGCCTCTGGACTGGAGGTCTTGCAGCGGGGCCAGGGGGTGGGGGACTTCTCTCCTCCTCTCTCCGTTTTTGTATCTCCATGTTTTCTTTTGGATGTTTTTTTTTTATATGTTTATATGAATTGGTAGTGTTTCCACTATACCTGACTAGCTTTTTAAAAATCCCACATTTTTCTGTTGTGTCGTTTTCGGCTTGAAAATACAGCCACACGGCACTGCCATTCTTCTGTTGTATCTTCTCTGAGCGTGTGCTGATGAACCTGAGCCGGCAACTTTCTTGTTTGTTTGCTTTGTGCGTCTAAGTCACATCACGTGACTCACGATATGGCGCAACATCTAAACACAAGAGGTGGGAGGGGGAGCAAAGTGTGCCTGCTCTGCGCTGACACAGGAGCGGCAAGTCCAGCGACCTGGCTGTTTCCTCTTTGCTGAAACTGCAACATTGCAAACAAGAGCGGAACTTAAAGTAAAGAATCGATCTCACAAGGCTAGTATCGATCCAATACTTGAAATAATTTCATGTTAAATTGAAAACTATGAAATATGCATACTCCCTCATCCAACTTACAGCGCGTCCACACGCACACAATTAGATTGCAATATATATATATATATATATATATATATATATATATATAGTACAGGCCAAAAGTTTGGACACACCTTCTCATTCAATGCGTTTTCTTTATTTTCATGACTATTTACATTGTAGATTCTCACTGAAGGCATCAAAACTATGAATGAACACATGTGGAGTTATGTACTTAACAAAAAAAGGTGAAATAACTGAAAACATGTTTTATATTCTAGTTTCTTCAAAATAGCCACCCTTTGCTCTGATTACTGCTTTGCACAATCTTGGCATTCTCTCGATGAGCTTCAAGAGCTATTTACAACTATTTACAAAAAGCATGTGGTGTGGAGAGTGGTTGCATCAGTAATGAATGAAATGTATGGATGAGTGAGGGATACGTATGTGACTGTTGAGTGCAGGGAAAAACAACGAAACAAACCCAAAACCTGGAGAGATGTGGAGCCTAGGAGAGAGAGAGAGAGAGAGACAATGAGACCAGACTGGTAGATATAGCCTTGGTGGAGGCCTAGCCAGGTGTCACCACATTACTTTAACGACCCTCCCAGACTGCCAGCTCCAGCAGGAAGTGGCTAATTGAACCACTGCAGGCAGAAAGGGAGGGGTCGTAACAATATATATACAAGAAATATTTTTATTGGACCTATTTTAGACTCAATTTAGTGAGATATTTCAGCCCTTTCCCCTGCCTCCCAGCAAACTCCGCCTATGCACAGAACTACAACTAGATAGCCAAACGGTAGCGATATGGCAAGTACAAGCCAGCTGGTGAGATAGCCACGGCTAGTCTTAGCTAAAACTAAAACAAAATGTACTTACAGATCTTTTGATTGACAATGGCTCTGGCATTATGTTAGTTAAAAACATTCGACCAACAGCTCACAGCGCACCACAGCGTTTCACAAGTGTTGCTCGATGGCAATCAGACCACTTTCAGATTCACAGATTTCAAGCCAACAAGTGAGCTGCTCTGTCCTGCGTTTAGCTCTGTGAAATGCCTTTTCCTGGAAAAATCCAAATGTGTAAATTTACTCAAATACTGCACTTAAGTATAATTGTGAGGTATTTAACTTGATTATTTCCAGTATACTGACCTACCAAGAAACCATCACACCACTGCACATTACCCTTTCATTGACCAAAGTGTTGATCAAAGAGAGAGTTTGACCTGACTAAACTAAAGTTTGGGATCAAAAAATGTATCTATCATCTTCTGGGAACCATACATTTTCATACTACAGTATATTTCATGTCAATCTAGCCATTAGTTGTTGAGATATCTTGGACTGGGGCATTATATAGTCAGACGGACATTTACCAAAGGCAAGTGGGCTTAGCAGGCTAACAGTTTGACTTTGAAAGAAGTTATGACTGACTGCTAAGGCTCTTAGCCCTGGAAAACAACTGATGCAAATTGACCAAACAGAACACAAGTCACATTAACAGGAGAAAAAAATAAAGCATTATCTAAAAATCTACCATCTTTTCCTGCAGTGGAATGGTAAGACTCCTCTCTTTCTTGCTCTTAGATACCAGTGCATCCCTTAGGGCTTTGCGACCACTGTGGCCTGGCCACTACCAGGTTTCCCTCATCATCCAGGACCAGCAGGGCCTCGCCTGCCCTGACCCCCAGCTCCTGGAGCTATACGCGTGCTCCTGTGAGGAGGGAGAGACCTGCAGGGAAGCAGGTACAGATGGTCCTTTTCTCAAGGAATCGTCGTCCACATTTGGAGGAATGGGAATAGGGGCAATGATCCTGGGACTTTTGACACTGCTTTGTGAGTATGAGTTAAGTTAGCCTGACTTAGAACCTCACAAATACCCTATGTTCTAGAACTACTACTACAAGCTAATTCTGAGAGACACTGTAGTTTTGGATTAAAACTCAATAATATATCCTATGGTTAATAACAGATATTTAATGAAAAAATAAGTGTAAATTAAGACTGAACTCATTTTCCTTGCTGTCTTTGAAATGTTTTGAACATTTTTTTTTGTTGTTCATTTACAAAGTTATTTTTACCCTGTGTTACGGTTGTGTATTTCAGTCGTAGGTCTCTTACTGATCACCTGCTCATGTGGGGGAGTGCCAGGGACCTTCTCTGAGCTTCCTTTTGACACCAAAGAACATTTGATTGTCTATCACACAGAGGGCCAAGGAGAGGACAAGGTAAAATAGATACTGTGAACCAGACAGGATTACAAGTTTGAATTTTTCTGAATGTGATGTTTTGGTATTATGTCCTGCATGTTAAACATCACATAAGGAAGGAATAGCAGGTGCTAAGACAACAGTTGCTTGAATATCAGGTTGCACAAGGTACACAAAGTAAATATGATATTGCTGTATGTTCATCAGCTCAAACATAATATAATTAATAATTATAGCAGTAATGCAAAAGGCAGAGTTTGCTAATTCTGAACAGTGTCTGTAATTCACAACTGCTAAAGTTTTTCCTTCTTACTAGACTGACTCTTTACAGTCATGTGGAGGTCATGTGTTCCATCTGCACTCTCTAATTACAGGGAAGTACTGCAATTATGCTTGACTCACCAGTCTGTGTACCATGGTAAAATCTTGCTAAACCAGCACCAGGTTGTTGCAAAAATAATCCAACAAACCTCTGTGGCACTGCTGGCATCAATCTGGTCATTCATATCTCTGTGTATTCCACACATCTTCCCAGTTTATGCTGTAAAAATCAGAGTTCACTAAGTTCCTTCTCTGCTCTGTGTTGTCATCCACTCCCATCATCCCTCACTCCATTATGTCCACTTGTCATTTAAGAATGTCAGGTTGTAAGCAGCACAGTAGCTCATGCTGCACCAAGCATGTTGTTACAAGCAATGGGACTAAGTGAAGAGATTATTCTTCTTGTCCTCCTGTATATAGCATATCCAACTTCACCCAACTATTTTGATCAGAGCACACATGTATGGAGCGACACATACAAAAGAAAATTTCAAGTGCACAATTGTCTGTACATACATGATGCAGTCAGGAAAAGACATCAGAATCAGTTTTGTTAGCCAAGTATACAGCATACAAAGAATGTGTCTTGGCATTTGCTCCTGCAAACGCAACACAGAAGAATAAAAATAGAACAAAGGTAAGGTAATAATAAATAATGAAATAAACAAAATAATATTAAAATTAAATTTATAATTTATTTACAGAATGGAATAGTAACAGTTTTGAAATGGGATATAAAACTTGAAATATTGACTGTACAAAGGAAATATGGACTGTACTATGGACAAAGAAATGAAGTGTATGAAATATATGAAGGTGACAAGAGCAAAAATTAAATGTGACATGTGAATAAATAATTCAGTTATGTAACAGTGGACATTAAATGCAATGCACAATCTAAAGTCCAGTTTGATGAAATATATGAAAGTGACAATTGCAATTTTACTAAAAAACAAAACATGCCAGAGTAGTGTCGTACATAAGAATTGGGACTATTTGGATACCTTGGGAATAGGTTGCTTTCAGCTATTTTAGCCCAAATAAGAAATCAAAATATTTCTGTACTGCATCATTTCAAAACATTTCCCATTAGCTTTAATTCAAATACCAGGAGCAGGATTAAACAACTTGGCAATTGTTTAATCATGGCCGTTTCCAGCAGAGGTAGGAGCTGTCGAATCCTAAACAATCAATCAAAGAAGGAGCCCGCAACAACAAAACAAATCTCACTGAACCAAAAACATGCAGGTATCCTTTTATTAAAAACAATTCAAAATATCTATTTAAAAATGATTGTGTCTTTTTTCTATGTGTCCTTGTTTGCGTCAGGATGTCACTCTACTCAGCTCTGCAGCCCTGATGACACCTGCTGCCATATCTGCTATACAGGCTAACAAAGTAGCTTCCAACTCCAAAGCCAACACCACATCTGCCCTCATGCCTCTTAACTTTGGCACCACATACAATTCCTACGAATCCAAGTCAGGCGGCAACAGCAGGATCCAGGAGAGCGATTTTGGAGAATCCAGGGAAAGCTGGAGAGAGATGTACTCCGCTGCAATGGAGGAACAAGTTCTGCAGTATAGCGGCATTGATGACATTGCTCTCCCTGATGTGTTCCTATATCAGTACTACTCCCAGGTGAGAAACATACAGAACAGAGCTGACGAGATAAAGCAAAGTTTGGTCATGTGACTAAGCGTGGTATGAGATTCAAAAGCTGCACACTCCAGCAACAGCCCTGCTCAACAGCAGTTAACAGGACTCCAAAATGTCGAAGGCAAAGCAGACATCCCTGGACCAGTTTTTAAAAAAAACAAGCTATGATGCAACAAGTACTGCAGCCAAGGCCAGCAAGACCAAGCTCCTGCTCCTCAAGAAATGGAAGATGCCAAAAAAAAAAAAAAACCAAAAGATGTTTCAACCCAGAATGGCAGGAGAAGTTAAAATGGTTAACACATGAAAATGTGGATGGAATCGACAAAATGTTGTGCACCATTTGTGAGAGGGCAGGTAGCATGTGGCTTTACCAAAGCATCTATCAATTTGAAATCCTCTGCACTTACAGAACACAATACTCCCCTGAGCACACATCAGCTGTTCATTTAACACAATGGCCAAGTGCCATGAAAAAGCAGTGTGATAACGCAACCAAGTCAAGAAAAGACACGCTTATCTTGCAGCTGATAAGCGCGACTAAATGACGACATAGTTGGAGATTAATTTAATAGTTGATAACTAATTGATTAATCAACTAATCACTCTGGAGAACCACTGTGGAGGAAGGTAGGTGTCCGCCTGCACCTCCCTCACTGATTTTAGTAATTCTGGAGGCAGAAGACCTCAACCATACACTTTTGTGTACATGTGACAAAGTTTTTACCCGCTGATATCAAAAAGTCTGACCCAGCTACAAAGTAGAATGAGCCATATCAGGAGCCCCTGGTCACAGTTGTGCAGGTAGTGTGATGCTGTAGTTTATGTATATATAAAGTATATGTGTTTTTTCCCATTCTATATTTCCATTTCAAATTTTTCTTTACAGGGGACATATTGTGCTTTTTGTGATTTTCTGTCATTTAGATACTGTTTTGATGTTGGATGTTAAACATACCTGAGGTGAACATATGTAAAAATGCTCCCTATAAGACAAAGCCCAGGTTTCAGCTGACCTGAATGCTTTGTTTGCAATGTTTGTTTTTTTCTTAATTTTCCCAACAAGTTGACATGAGCTTGTTGCACATGAAATACATTTGGTCAGTTCTATGTTACTGAGGTTGTTGGCATTGTCTGACTCCAACATGTACAGATGTAGAAAAAGAAGTGAAATAAAACAGTCTGTTTCAGACAGAGGCTGAATTGAAAGGCTACATAAAGAGCCAGTAAAAGTTAAATAAGGAGTTTTTTAAACTGTAAATCATGTAAAGATGTTCCAGTAGAACACCAGAATATAAATATAGACCTGGAAATGTGGAGAATATGTCCCCCTTGAGAATATTGTTTAAAGGGGACATATTCTCCACCCTCCATATTGCTTAACATAGAAACAATGGACTACATTTTTACTTGGCTTAGTCCTCATTTAGCCTAAGCTTGTGAGTCTTATTCAAGTGTTCATGGTCTGAACTGCTAATGTCAGAGGAAAAATCTATTTTATTCAATCAGCCAGTAGTGTGACAGGTGGTAGATGATTTTCAAATGAATGTTATCAGAGGAGTATGTTAAATACTGTAATCAAACTGTTGTCTTGAGCACATTAGTCCTGGTAATTAAGGTTTTGGAGTGCAGATTGCTCAAATGCTACTAATGTGTAATCATTACTGAATAATTGGCAGTGACAAGAGTAACATGCCTTTAATTTTCTTTGTGTTAATGTTGTTCTCTCTGCAGAGGGTGAGATGTGCAGTGGAGAAGCAGGCAGCGAGGGATTGTCAGTTGTGGTTTGACTATGAGGGCCAGGGCTCCTCTACTGGCTCAGTGGGCTCTTGTAGCCTCCTGCAGTTTGATGATGACCTCCAGTTCCTTGATGACCTTGGGCCAAAGTTCAAGACCCTGGCTGACATCTGTTCTCCAGCTAGACCTCCAACACCTCCGACACCTGCAAGTATTGTCATTCCGCAAGTGGATAAAGTTGACCATATTGTTGTGACCTCACTGGAGACTAAACCGCTCAACATCCATAGCAAGATCTTTGAAGATCACCAAAATGTCAGAGTCAGCCAGTCATCCACCAATTTCATGGGCTTTAACAGAACAACCACCAGCAGCATGCATGGCCAGTCATCACACAGCTCCAGCACCACGGCTCATTCAACTCCCATCAGCTCTGTTACCACAGCTATGCTGCCCTCTGCTGATCAGCAGCTTCTACTGCAGCAGCAACCTGTCTACTACACCACCACCCCTGTGCTGCAGCCTATGCACTACATTGTCCAGCCACAGCTTCAGAGCACAGTGCTCCTGCAGGCACCTGTCACCAACCTGCAGGGTATGATTCTGCTTAAGGGACACTCGGCCCACACTGAGCACATCCTGCATGGGACAAACACCGCTGGGACTTCAGCTCTCAATGGAACCAAGCTAAGGAGTGTGCCAGAGGAGAACCAGGGAGTGGGGACATGCTCAAGGTCTGAGGGCCTAGGAGCAGTGATGGGTGTCAGGAGGAGTAGTTGGATCAAGTCAGAGGGTGGAGCTAGGGCCAAGCGGTGTCATGCTAACATAGGGATGCCATCCGCTCAGAACATCACACTGATAAATGGACAAATTGGTGTGGGAGCAGCAGGATATGAAGAAGGGCAGGTAGTGTTCACAGAGACAGCTGAGAAGAAAAGAACTCGGTCAACAGCATCAGCAGAGACAGGTTGCGATGTTTGAAACAAACAAACAGGCAAACATACAAACAAACAAAACAAACAAAAAAGCAAAAACAGTGCTTCAATTATACAATGAGCCAAAATTATGTCTTTACCAAAAGTCCATTAAATAGTATTCCCTTTGGCATTTTGCATTTTCCAAATGCAAGATAAAAGGTGACCAAAAATCATAGAAAGTTTGTCCATAATTTGTGTTTTCCAATGACAGCTTCTCTAGGGGAAGAAAATAAGATATTTGATCAAGAATTAAATTAAAAGTTGGAGCAGTCCTGTCTCTCCAACAAAACAAAATACATTATTTTGCAAAATATGTAAAGGTGATAAGTATTCTTATTTTTAATGTATCTAAATTCTGATTTGTTGTGGAATTTAATAAAAATAAACAAGAATTAAACTGAATTCCAGTACCTACCTGTGACGTTATATATATTGATCTCCAAAAGGTGCCTAATTTCTCACACTCCCAGAAAACATGTACCAAAGTGCCATCTGCTGTCTCACATCTCAGACAGTTTGGGGAGTTTTCTTTAGCTGGAATGAGTTCTGACAACATGAACATATGATTTATAAATGACATTGAGACACTAAGACTTGAAATGCACATTAAAGGATTTTGAAAGATGCAAAGTCTTTCTACATTACAAATTAAATTTCAGATATTTAACAACTACTGATTATATTACAGTAGTTGTAAAACACTTTGTTTAAACATTAACTACTATATGTAAGATTTTATACGCATTTTCTTGTGTTTTATCTGGGTTGTATTATACTTGTAATAGTAACTTGCAATTGTATGTGTATGTACACACTGTGTTTTCACTGTGTTATATATTACTATAGACTATTAGGTGATTAAAGTGTCTGCAGCTTTAAGCAGGAAATGAGTCCTTCTATAACAAAGGTCTTGTGATTTATTCATGGAACAGGACTTCTGAAAATCACAAAGGTTGTTAGTTGTTAGTGTAGAGTATTTAGCAACAAATTCTGCACATGGTTTGTCATTTGTCAGCCCTGAATCAGGAGCTTTAAGCCATCTTCACCCACTACACAGTTCTGAGAAACTTGTTTGGATGAGTGGAACAGAAAGGGAAAGGGTTGTCCTCAGATCTCAAACTGTTTGATGCCAGTTGATTATTAAGACAGTAGATGTCAGTATAATGCTAGTTAGTTAGTTGAAATAGTCAGTCATATTAATACTCACATTCCTCGTGACACTGGCTGAGGAGGTGGATTTGCAGCCATTTCATCTCAAGCCTATTAATCAGCCCTAGACCTAAACTTAATTATAACTCATTCGAAAGCTTTGTTCCTAGTCTTCCAACCTGGAAAACTTTACGGCCAGTTCTACTCTGAATCTCTATCTGAATTCTCAGAGTTCTGATCAAACTTAGTCCTTAGTACAGATAAAGTAATTATAGTAGGTGATCTTAATACTCATGTGGACATCGATAAATTTAAGGAAGCAGTTCCATCAGCATTAAATTCAATGCCATGTCTCAATACAACAAAGGACTCTTACATTAACTTTAGTCCTTCCCAAATTGATCAACTTGTTTAAAGTGCCGCAGGCTCATTGCAAATGACATTCGACTCCATTGCCCCTTTAAAAAAAAAGGATAATAAAAAAGAGGTTAGCTCCATGGTATAATTCCCAAATCCACAAATTAAAGCAAACATCATGAAAATTTGGCGTTCCACCAAACTGGAAGAATCTCATTTAGTCTGGCAAGATAGTCTTAAAACATATAGGAAGGCCCTCTGTAATGCCAGAGCTGCCTATTACTCATCATTAATAGAGGAGAATAAAAACAGCCCTCGGTTCCTTTTCAGCACTTTGGCGAGGCTGACAAAGAGTCATAACTCTATTGATCCATGTATTCCTATAGCTCTCAGTAGTAATGACTTTTTGAGCTTCTTTAATGACAAAATTCTAACTATTAGAGACAAAATTAATCACCTCCTGCCCTTAACAGGCACTGATTTATCCCCAAACACAGGAACCTTAGAAACAGCTGTAAAACCTGATATATATTTAGACTGTTTTTCTCCAATCAACCCTTCTGAACTAACCTTTAACAATTTCTTCATCTAAACCATCAACCTGTCTCTTAGACTCCATCCCAACTAGGCTGCTTAAGGAAGTCTTAGCTTTAGTTGGCACTTCTTTACTGGATATGATCAATCTGTCTCTAGTAACAGGCTATGTACCACAGTCCTTTAAAGTAGCTGTAATTAAACCTCTTCTTAAGAAGCCTACTCTTGATTCAGCTGTTTTAACCAACTATAGACCTATATCTAACCTTCCCTTTCTCTCTAAGATCCTTGAGAAAGTTATGTGACTTTCTACATAACAATAGTTTATTTGAGGATTTTCAGTCAGGATTTAGAGCGCATCATAGCACAGAGACAGCACTGGTGAAAGTTACAAATGACCTCCTAACTGCATCGGACAAACAACTCATGATCAGGATTTGTCCTTCAACTAAACATAAAACTACATAAAAATTTCAAGGACTGCTTTTTTTACCTACGTAATATAGCAAAAATCAGGCACATTCTGTCTCAAAAAGATGCAGAAAAACTAGTCCATGCATGTGTTACTTCTAGGCTGGATTATTGGAATTCTTTATTGTCAGGCTGCCCTAACAACTCTCTAAAGACTCTCCAGCTGGTCCAGAATGCAGCTGCACATGTACTGACAAAGACTAGTAAACATAATCATATAATCATATTTTTTTCTGGCTTCCTGTAAAATCCAGAATAGAATTTAAAATCCTTCTCCTCACCTACAAAGCCCTTAATGGTCAGGCACCATTATATCTTTAAGAGCTCATAGTACCCTATTACCCCACTAGAACACTGCGCTCCCAGAATGTAGACTTACTTGTGGTTCCTAGAGTCTCCAAAAGTAGAATGGGAGGCAGAGCCTTCAGCTATCAGGCTCCTCTCCTGTGGAACCATCTTCCAGATTCAGTCCGGGGGGCAACAGTAGGCTTAAAACTTTCCTTTTTGATAAAACTTAAAGGTAGGGTCAGCTCAGGCTCGCCTTGGACCAGCCCTTAATTATGCTGCTATAGGTCTAGACTGCTGGGGGACTTCCAATGATGCACTGAGCTCCTCTCTCCTCCTCCTCCTCATCTCCATCTGTATACATTTATGTACCATAAATGCATGTTACTAACTTTGCTTCTTCCTTCTTCATTTTTGTGCTTTCTCGTCTCTCATCTCTGTGTTTTGGCTTGTTGTCATACTACAGAATAAATTTGGGACCAATCAGATGTCTCCCTGATGGTATTGCATTATGGATAAAGAATCTAAACATCTAAAGTGCCTAAAACTGTTGCACAGTACTGTATATTGAGTCTGTTTAGTGTTATGTGTAGTTAATCTTAGTTAGTGTATTTTTGTCCTCCCCTCGTCTGTTTAGTTGGAGGATTTTACATAGAAAACAACAGGCAAAGGTGTTTGACGTGCAACATATGCTGTCCACAACATTGCCTTGAAAAAAACATTTACAGAATGGTGACAAGTTTCCAGCTTTGTTGTTGCCCGCATGCATGTGTGCATGTGCGTGCACAAGACAAATAAAACAATAGTCTACTCTAAAAACAACTGCTCCGTAGCTCCATACCACTTACTACTCCAATATCTCAAGATACAAAACAGCATTTTGAGACCTCTATCACACCTCTGGCATGGATGGATCTATTTCTTTCTTCATTCATACTTTGACATTTTGGGAAAAAATATTGATATCACTCATAAACATTACATACGGTAAATATGAAACTACAGCCAACAGCCACTTAGCTTAGCTTAGTTTAGTACAAGGACTGGAAATGGGTGGAAACAGCTTGCCTGGCTCTGTCCAAAGGTAACAAAAAATCCATTTACCAACACCTTTAAAGCTCACTAATTTACACATAATATCTTGTTTGTTTAATCTGGTACTGAAGTGTAATAACAAGGGATTTTACAGAGGATTATGTGCAGGCATCTTGGCCTGGAGCAGTAAATTCTGGACTGAGACATTTAACTCTTAGCAAGAAAGCAAATAAATATATTTGTTAATTTTCACATGGAGATACCTATTTTCATCATTAACCTTCCTCCAAGCTCAAAAACGTTATGATAGAGGATGATGATCCTTTTTAAAACACATCATGTACATGTGTGTGGAACATGTGCTTCAGTTTCAGAAGGGCCACCTGAACTCAGCTTGCATTTCACTGTTCCACAAATTACAGGTTGAACCAGTAGTTTGTACCAGGTTTTTGTATTCCAGTTTCTAATAAAGCTGCCAGTCAGATCAATTTTACATCAGTGTCACAGCAAATAAATGAGAGAGGAGTAGCCTGATATGCTGTAAGGTGGCATTTTATCTGTGCATGCACTGTAAAAATAAAGACAAGGCACCATCAAAACAGTATTAATGGGTATAAAATGGTGGTCAACAGTTGCATCAATGTGGGATCTTAATACAAGTAATTATCTATTAATGCTGAAAGTATTAGCATTTAACAGGTTTACATTTAGAATGCACAATCCTTTATTTTCACATCATTTCATAATGAAATACAAAGATTTCTATGCAAAATGTTGTAAATCTGAAACCCTACAGTCTGATGCGTTACTTGTTGAGTTACAACAGTACACACTGTGACAAGGAAGAATTTTAACACCGGCTGTCACATAGATTAAGACCAGTATGCTATGAATTACTTGTTTTGAATGTTGCAGCAACATAAAAGAGGAGTTCTGTGTCAAATTGTTTTGAACTGTAAAAGATTTGACAAAGAACTAAGGAGGAGCCCTGTTTTGGGTCAAAGTTGGTCAAAGAAGTGTCAGAAAGCAGAAAACAGTTCAGGTGTTCTTCAGTAATGGTGCAGGACAGAGAGAAGAATCTGAGACAGCCCAAAGCCATGAAACTGTCAAAATGCTTTAAAAACTATGCTGGAACAGAATGTTCTCTCTCTGTTTTGTCATGATAGTGATTTTTTAAAACATATTCAGACTATGTTTTTATTCTCATGAAAAGAAATCTGATTTTACACCCCTTAAAATAGTATTTTAGATATTGAATACAATTTGAAACCTTACATTTTCCATGGTTCATAAGTGAATGAGAGGGATTGAGTGGTAGAGGTCAAGTACAAGGACATGAAACAGAGGAAGGAGAGAGGATTGATGACAGACCAGGAGGTGCTGTTTACTGTAAGTTCAGCTAAAAGTTTTTTACCAAAAAGTCTATGAAGCAGTGTTTCAAGATAGAAAACTTCAAAACATGAATTCAAAGAACAGTGTGGTTTCATTTAAGTTTTCACTCTTGCTTTATGTTGTCTTTACAAAGCATTCATTAAAATTGTGATTTTCTAGCTGAGATAAGGCATTTTCAGGGGTGGAACATGTCTGTCTCTATGAGGCTTTATTGAGCTGCCTTTGGTCCCTGATATGAGAAAGGCAGGAATGGAAACAGAGGAAGAGTGAACTTTACATTATTGAAATGCTGCACAGACTATAGATTGAATCAGCACTGTGAAAAACCAACATACATTGCAAACAGATCAAATATTAGAAAAAACTAGTAGATTATTTCCTTGATGATTTGAGAGTTGTACTTAGTGTTTTTACAGTGCGCTTCCCATGTCAGTCTGATTGTTTGATCAAGTGACACTGAGGCAGAGTTCAGCCCTGAGGCCTTACTGTCACTCAAAATATATGGCAGCAAACAGACACACCTTTGAGAAACATGCAGGGGGAGAGAGAGTGGATGGGGAAGGAGAGGAGGGGGCTGTACATTGAGGTGTGGTTGCAGGTCTGAAGGGAGGGGGATGAGGCTAACATAGGTGTGTCTTTAACTGAAATTATTTAAGGTAAAGTAAGGGCTTTACACCCAGAATGGACAGCGAGACACATCTAGGTTGGTGTATGGTGTGGCATCCCTGCAGACGCAAACATGGCTAGGTTCTCCCTTGCAGAAGGTGGCCTGCTGCTGCTGTTAGCACTGACCTTGGTGAGTATTTAATCTGAAGCTACTCATAACTTTCACCTTGACACAGTGGAACATGCTGCAGGCAATGTGGGAGCCTATAGTTACAGGAGAGGGATTTTTTTCTCCAAATGGACTAGATTGATCTTTAGTAAATGTAATTACTGAGTATGATAAAGCATGCTTAAGTGGATTTACAGTTGCTCAACTTTTTCAAAGTCATATGCAAGATTGAAAATTATGCACAGGGAAAAAGACAAATATTTTCAGTTACAGCTTCCAAATATTCATATGTATACCATTCAGTATTGTATCATTAAATAATGCGTTGATAAACAGAAACAGTGGAAACTTTGTCTATCATAATTATTTCTTTCTGCTGTAATTACAGCTTGTGCAGCAATCAGAGAATTAAAAAGCTACATGATCACTTCATGTCAGCTTGTTTCACATTATGGCAGCCTAATTAAACCACAGTATAATGGAGCTATCTGAGGCATGCCTGAAGAAAACTGCTGTTTTATAAAGTTGTTATTAAAATGTTGTCTGTTGGTTATATTTGTGTGTTAGATACAAGTATTATGCTGACAGGTTATTAATTACTATTTTACTGATAAACATAATTTATTTTGCATAATCTCTAACATCCACTCTGTGGTTGGTGGCTAATGATGAGAGACATGTGAGGGTCTATACCCCTACCACCCAAACAGTAGAGTAATAATCATACAGCAGAACTGTTCATCTCAACTAGCCTGTGAGAAAAAAAACTTTCTCACATGCTTGTTTCAAAGAGCCTGCTGCATTCCATAGGGGCCCTCACAGTAAAAGCACACTTTAACACAAAATCCTGCTACTCAACTGGGCCAACTGGAAAAGTGCTTAAGGCACTCAAGCAGAGGCCTCCGTGTGTGTGTGCTTTTCACACAAACACTGATAATATATGTTAATACAAACTATGTGATGAAATATGTTCCTTGGAGCTTATGCTTATTCTTCAGCACCACAGCACATTTTATTTGTAAAAACCTGTCACAAATATGAAGGTGAGCATTCATACTGATTAAATTGTTATGTTAAGTTTTTTTTTTTTTATTTAGATTTGTATCTTATGTGAAGTTAATTAGTTATCAATGTACATAGAGTACAGCTTTAGATTTAATTTTGATCATCTGGAAATAATGAGTTTTTATTTAGCTTCAGCTCCAGCAATCAGTCACAGTTGTGTTATATGTGATATTGTATTGAAAACTGTGTTAGTCTGTGTTATCATGCTCTGTAGGCTGACAACTTCCATTCAGGTCTCTATACCCAGCAGTAAGGGCACATGCTCCCCAATCAACTAAAAAATTATAAACGGCATTCTCCGGTCACTAACATGGTGACACCGTGCAAATTCACATTTGGTGCCTTTGTTGTTTTGTGGACATTAAATTGTTGCCATTCAGAGGTTGATATAATTCGGTGTCTGTCAATTACACTTGATCTGATCTGAAGTTATTCGAAGTAGTAGAAGTAGTTGTAATTTTATGTATGATCATACTTTTTAAACAAGACTGATGAGAATCTTTAATAAATACAGTATTTTGGTCTGGAGAAATGGAATCTGTATAGGATTGTACTCACTGATCCTCATTTTAAACAGACATTTTCAAAAGGCAAAATTATGACACATTGTGTCCTTATTTGCAAAGTTCTGGATGGATCTGGATATTTGTAACTTGAATTTTTTGTGTTTATGGAAAGTATCTCCACTATTGTTCATTTTCTTTCCACCTCCTGTTTTATTCCACCACACAATCCATATCTTATTCAGCCTGACCTCGGATGTTTGATAGACTATAAAAAAAACTTGATCAGTTTTCAATCCCTTTTCTTTTGGAATATCAGCAAATTAGTAATTTAGTATTTAGTATTTTAGTTTTGATCTCTCTCCATTTCATGTTAATTTTGTTAAAGTCTTATTTAAATAAATCTGGCTGCAGGAAGATAAATAGTGACATAAATAATATCTAATATTAATATCTACAAACAGACATGTTTGTAGAATTTCTATCTTGTCAAATTGTAAAAACTTCCACACTACAAGTTGTGTGTCCATAACACATTAAGATCAGCACACCCAAGCAGTGTTAAATGAAGGAGAGAAAGGAACATTTACTGACTGGCTGAACACACAGTGCTAGAACAAACAACCCATTAGCCATTTTACTGATGACTGTCAAACTAGAGACTCCAATTTTTAAACATGACAGCACTAGCAGCTCCAACAGCAACATCAACAGCTTCCAAAATGATGGTAGCCTGCTGTCACACATCACAATGTCTCCACACACCCAAGGAATCATGTCAAAACTTGAATCAGTAGGGGCCAAGCTCTCAGCACCCAACTCACAGGCCCTTTTCCAATTTCCATGCTGGCATGTGAACATTATCTTTATCACGCATTTTGTACACATGCTGAATGCCAAACATTATTGACATTAATTGCAGGTGTCATTCTTATTCATGCATAGAAGCTCTAGAAACATTAATGACAGGACCACACCTCACTAACTTCTTTGAAGAGTTCACACACTAACTGCACTTAACTTTAGTCAACTACTACACTCATGATTGCTATTTTTGACTTACTTACTGTATTAATGATTGATATTAAGCACAACAATATATATTTGACTGCACTAAGTGCATATTTCCAGACACTTTTAAATTATAATGAATTGTAGTAATTTTTGTAATTTTTGTACTGCTGTTAGACTTTTTTTAAGACATTGTGTATACTTGCATTATTAGTTGATTTTGTCTTCTGTACAACTTAACATGTGTCTAATATACAATAATTACCTGTTTAATATACTTTAAATGTGTATATTGTATATCATACTTTAGGAGTAATTTGAGTGAATTTAGTATGTAAAGTATGGCTATATTAAGTACAAAAAAGTACATTTAAATATAATTCAGTAAACTTGACAGTGTCTCAAAATAACACAGTCAAGTGGGATTAAGTATATTTGTTGGAGCCTTCTGCTTAACCTATAATAATAATAATAATTATTATTATTTTTGTTAATATTATTATAATATTATTATTATTATACACTACAATACACAATCAGTAGATCTGAATGTGCAGAAGCACATTTTTTAATACAATCAAAATCTATTTTGTTGATGGTTGCAAAATTTCTGTTTTTGTTTAGTTTCTTTAGCTCATCACAGCAAAGAGCTGGGTCCTCAGGATGTCATCATAGCAATATTTTGATGAAATCTTTATTCATATTCAGTGATGTGGTTCCTGCTGATGAACATTTCAAGTTCAAGTTTCAAGTCGAATCCATTGTATTTATAGAGCCCAAAATCACAAATAATAAATTTGCTTCAGAAGGCTGTACAATCTGTATGACATGCTTCACCCTCTATCCTATGTTTGAGCTTATTTATTATAAAACACATCTAATTGTAGAGCTGCAATGATTAGTCAATTAATTGATTAGTCGATCGACAGAAAATTAATTACCACCTATTTTGATAATCAATTAATCGTTTTGAGTCATTTTTAAAGAGAAAAATGCCAAAATTATCTGATTCCAGCTTCTAAAATACAACTGTTTTGTGGTTTCTTTAGTCCTCTATGACATTAAACTGAATACATTTTAGGTTGCATCTTTGGCTTTGGGAAAAAGTAATCAACTTTTTTTTTTTTACCATTTTCTGACATTTTATAGTCCAAACAACTGATCAGTTAATTAAGAAAATAATCGTTAGTTGCAGCCCTACTTATTTCACAGTATATTTTTGTTGCCTTCCATGCAGCCACTGGTTTCCATTTATTTCAATACACAAGCTATACAATTTAAATAACAAAATAGAATGTTGCTCTAATCAATAATTTTATACCAACAGTGGATGAAATGAGTGCATGTGATGTGAAACATGCCCCTCGTAGTGACAAACCTACAGACAATTATCCTATTAACTGTTGAGGGTGGGGGAGTTGCTTTACTGCCTGCACCTTTACTGTTTTGGTTCAGTCTCAACTATCTCATCAACCTTGTTTCCAGCAGCAGCAGGCAGCTGTTCAAATTCACTATACAGAACACTACCTCCCAGAACCAAACAGCTAACAGACAACTTAGCAACTAGATGGCATTTAGTGGCCAGATATTGTTTTAAGAGCTGATGGAGACTAAAACAGAGCTAAAAGCTGAGTGAATATTGGACTTTCATTTACTTACTACAGTTAATGATGGTTAAGTATCCCAGTAAGCCAGGCCAGTGAGTGAGCACGAACAATATCTGGACCCTTAAACTGACACATAAATGGAAGGCAGCCCCAATTAATGTTATTAATTACAGCTGTGATTTTCCTTCTATGACAATATGCCTGCTGTCAAATAGACATATTAATGCAGATTTAAAGACTGTTTCCTGATCTGCCACCACTGTTAGGGTAGGTTAGGTTAGGTTAGGTTAGGCACAAAAACATTTACCTTTCTTGAAATTTTGTGGTTTAAAAAGAACTACTCAATTAAGATTAGGAAAGGTCATGGTTATGCTTACAAGAAGACATTGTTGACTGTTGGTAGGTGAATAGTGGTCTCCTGCGTCACACAGTCACACACACTCAAGTCTCGTAAACATAAATATAGGTTGATTTTGGCATTTGAACAAGCAATCAATTCAGTCTTTTTTCTTGATACAGTAGGAGACTTGAAACTTGAGTAGGACAGTATATTGTAAAAGGTATCTGGACGTAACATATACTGCACACTGTACTTTGTTTGCTCACTGCTGTCTCGATAAGTGTATGTCTGCTGTATGGTTTCAGATGCTCAGTGCTGAGGCTGGAGCGAAGTCACAGACACTGAGGAGAAGAAAGAGAGAGTGGATCCTCCCACCTGCCAAGCTGTATGAGAACACAGACTACACCAACAGGAAATTCATTGCCAAGGTAATTTGGCTTTTAACAATTAAAATCTTATTTCCCACAATTAGTATACAGTAGTATCATAATATGTACATAAAACTAGCATCCTTTAAAGCAGCCAAGCCAAGTGCTAGTCAATCAGCTCCAGTCTGCCAAGCAATACGCCTATAGGGAATTTGGCCCAGGACTGAAGGTTGGTGTACTCCCAAAGTGTTTGATGGGTCTGAAAGTCCCAACAAAACAAAACAAAACAACCAGCCAGTTCACTTTGAACCAGGTGAAGTTCTATTTCATCTGCAAGGATTGCTTTGCTTTGAGAAAACATAACCTGCACCTCAGGTTTCTTGTGATGGTTTCATATAATATTTTGCATAGAGCCCATAGAGAGGAGAGAGTGTCAGTGGGGATCTGCTGTGGCAGGATATTTCTAAAGAAATTGGACAGCCTCTTTTCAGCTCCAGTGTGAGCAAAACACAGAAGTCTATTTTTTTTTTTTTAAACGTGTTTCTGGGATTTACTACCCATATTGTAAGATAAATGAGGCTAACCCTAAAGCTAACCCTTCCACAGCACTTGCTTTTATAATTTGAATCATTATGGTTTTAAGCAAGCTAGGCAAAGATTTGTTTGTTAGCATTAAACTACAGCTCCTACAAAATGTTTTTGGTCATTACAACTGTTTCTCCATAATCCATGATATCCAACCATGCTCACTTCGAATGTCACCTTTCCAATTTTAGGCTGTAATTTTTATCCATTTTAGTAGCTTCACTGGCGTCCGACTGTCAAGCAAGTGAGCTGATGATTTTTAACCTGCAATTGTGCTTATGTATTAATTAAAGGCTTCCCAAAACAGAAATATTAAAAAGAATATTTAGACAATTTGGGAAACATGTTCATCTTCAAAGAGTTAGATGAGAAGATCTATCACTCTAATGTCTGCCCATTAATCATGGAGCTAGAGGTGGGAGTCAGTTAGCTCAGCTTAGTATTAAAGTTGTAGGGCTAGATTTTTTTAAATCTGTGCCATTTATAAATGTCAATGTGATTTTGAGTCCTAACTTTGGGAGAGTAGTCAATAGTCAAAAACATCACTGAGCTTAAAATTCAGTTTCACTATGGACTGAAGTTAGAGTTTTTGCAGATCAATTCGGTTTGTATTTCAGATCAATTTTGACTGAAGCTGGTGGGATGTTTTTTCCTGAATTGAAACAAACAAAATGCAGTAGAACTCTGATTTTATATATATATATATATATATATATATATAAAGTGGGTACAGAAAGCTGCTGAATATATATGTGATATATTGTGAGAACCATCTTAATATAAGCAATAATCCTAATTCACATAAACTTTAATTCTCTGTCTGTGTTCTGTTATTAGATTCGTTCTGATAAAGACATAAATGCCAAGGTGGAGTATTATCTTTCTGGACCAGGTGCCAACAAGCCACCTTTTAACCTCTTTGTGGTGGACCGGGACACAGGGTTTGTACGTGTCACTGGTATTTTAAACTGGGAGGAACACCCATACTTCAATGTAAGTCTTTCTTTAAATGAGTACCAAGCCTTGCACTGTACTGTGTGAACTGAAAACTGTTGAGGAAAATATGGAGAATGGGTTCAGGTGTAACACACTCTTCTGTCACACGGTTTTATTGTCCCAGTTCACACCTGGCATTAACATGCAACGTGGGTGATCCGATCACAAGTGGACAGCTCTAAGTATGTCTGTTTACACCTGGCATTAACATGCGTTTCCACGTGTGTCTTGACTGACCACTTGTGATCGGATCTCAAAAAAACGGGTTAGGGGAACGGGAAAAACAGGATGTGGATTTCTTTTTTTTCTTTTTTTGTTGATTCACATGAAAAAAAGAAAAACAAAATAATGCATTTCTTTATCCTGGTATTAAACAAGTTGAACGCAGCTTTGGACAGAGGGTTCATGGACTGGGAGCCAGCAATGCAATTCCTGTGCCTAGTCTGCCAGAAAATAGAGGATGTCAGTTGAGTAGGCAGTCCTTCAGTGTGGCCCAGGACACATTGCGTTCACACTACTAAAAGAATGTGGCCACATGCGGCCCGGACCACCTCCGAATGTCTGAGTGATCGGATCTCCATGCATCCTCAATGCATCTTGGGTGCGTTCACACCTGTACTTAGAGCTGTCCACTTGTGATTGGAACACCCAAGATGCATGTTAATGCCAGATGTAAACAGGGCCATTGAATGTCACCAAGCTCCTTCCTCAGACTTATCTTCAAGGGGCACCGTTCTTTTACATACCTCTTGAGAGTCCCCCAATGTTATGGAAGTAAAATACTAAATTCCTGTACCTCTTTAAAGATGGTAATTGGTAAATGTAATCATTCCTTCTGTCAATACTGGCTGTAAAGAGATCCCTTCTTGAGGGGATTCCAATGTAAGAGATCGGTGATAAAACCCACAGTCCTTCTGCACAAAAATGATTCCAAAGTTAAGCCAAAACTAATCTGAGGCTTCATCTGTCTCACCTAGTCAAATAAAGTTGAAATCTTCCAAAGTTAGTCTTTATTATGATATTCCCCATTTGTGCTCCTATCCTTCCACCACAGCTTAGCAAGGAAGCACAAGAGGGAATTTTGTACTAAAAAGACAGTAACTCTAAAAGATACCCACTTGACTAACTGTGCTGAGTGCTGAGGCTTTATGTGAGCTTTGGCTGAACTTCAGAATGAATTTTTACACAGAACAATGTGGATTTTGTCTCTTACATTGGAATCCTGTTAGGAAGGGATCTCTTGACAGCTGTTATGGACAGCAGGCTACTGCAACCCATAAATCATTCAATGTACAAATGGGTATGTGAGCATTGTTTTACGATGGACTTGAAACAATATGAACTTATCCTTTAATGTGTATGAGTATGTCAGAGGTGTACATGAAGTTCCTCTTGTCAACCAAATAAACACTGTAACATAGTGAGGGTAGGTCACACCTACAGCAAGTATATAAATATGTCAGAGTTAGGGGCTTGACCGGAGGCATATTGTTTTATATTCATCATTCTGAGAACAAAGTAGCTCCACCAAACAAGTGCCAATGGAAATAGCCAACTGGGGAGGGCAGTGCATGTGGAAAGATATAGCTGAAGGAACAGTCAGTTCCAGTTGAGCTTGAGGATTAATTCTTGAAACTTAGAATTAGGATTTCCAAAAGTCAGAAAATTCTTGACGCAAGGTCCACTTACTAGATTTCTACAGCTACATCTCATGGCCTTCATCAGTGGACAGAGTTTGCTTAGTTGTCATGGAGTTCAAATTATTAGATTTTTCTCCAAACAAACTCTATCTGCTGATCAATACCATGAGAAGTCGCTGAAAGCTCCAGAACAAATCTAGTAGGTGGACCTTGCGGAAAGCCATGAGATGTGGCTGAAAACTGGAAGAAAACTACTAACTGAGTTGAGAGAGTTTTTTGGTCAGATTCATAAGGTGTTTTGCATCTAAAACATTAATATGTAACTGTGTTTCTGTATTACTCCTTTATATCTAAAAAAAAATCAATAGCCATGCCCCATCTCCTCATTTATTTCATGCAGATAACAGGAATTGCTAAATACAAAAATGGGACGACAGCAGAGGATGACATCCCACTGACTGTCACAGTCCTGGACAAGAATGATAACCCTCCTTATTTCGAACTGCATAGGGGCAACATCACTGAAGCAAGCAAAAAAGGTACTCATAGACCTTAACAATGGAGAAATCTAAATGTTTGTGATAACAGACTTTTTCCCTAGTGTGGAGGGCGACGAAATGTTTGCTTTGTGTGGGACAATTCTGCAGTCTGACCATTTGTCAAAAGACAAAGATTGATGTCCTACATTTCAATAAAAACTGTAATAGACCTGCATTCATGAATGGCACGTTTGATTCTTTTATGTTTTTGCATCGCCAGACGTGACTCTTCTTATCAAAAAATGCACAGCATCGGTTTTTCAAATGGGTAATTACAACTGCAGCTAATCCAAACAGCACTGTTGCAATTTATCAATCATCCATTTAAAGGGATCAATAGTATGTGTGTTGTTCTTGATGAAAAGTGATTTCTAAGCTGCTCACAACTCCCAAGATGGTTTAGCAGATGTACACGCTTATTTGGCTACTGTTTCAGACAGGAGGATGCAGGTCTTTAAGATAAAATAAATTCCAGCCACATTTTCATAAATGTTGTGTGTGTAGTCTGTTTTATTAGATTTAAACACAATCTGGATGCACTGTATCTGAATACTAGATCTGAACAGGTCCTCTTAAAACTCTGCTGTAATGGTCTTGTCCTGTTGTGATCCACTGCAGGAGCCTTTGTTATGCAGATCACAGGGAAAGATGACGACCAAGCTGGGACAATAAATTCTGAATTGGCTTATAGCATCGTCAGTCAAGAGCCAGAAGGCTCAGGTCACATGTTCACAATAGACAAAAAGACGGGCAAACTGTTTGTCAAAGAGCCTACACTGGACAGAGAGGTAAGGCTATTCACTACTTAACACTCATGGAGAGTAATTACTACTTATTGTTTGGGTGAATACTCTCTCATCTCTTTCGTTCACTGACCATTCGAACCACTGAACATCTCACCTTAATGATGGGAGTCAACCATTTCCTTTGAGTACACTCTTATATGACAATAAATTATCAACTAATCACACCTTTTCACAAGTTGAATTATGACATAGCAAAAAATGGAGCAAAATGTTCTCTGAAATTAAACATCAAGGTGAAATCGAAGAAAGTTTTACTATTTTGCCCTGAGTTATTTTTTCACCATGTAAAACAGCCAATACAACACTGTTGTTGAACTTGACTGACACCTAACCTAATTAGCTTTCGTCAACACATGCACAGTACCTACACATATACCCAATAATAGAAGTATGAGTGTGTAATTCATGATTTTGCTGTTTTGTTTTTTTTTCTTTTTTCTGACAGACGTATGACTTCTACAAACTGGTTATAAAGGGTATTGATATGGGAGGGGCACCAGGGGGACTAACAGGGACAGGAACTGTAGAGATCAAGGTCCTGGATATCAATGACAACATCCCCACTTTGGAAAAATCAGAGGTGAGGAATACTGCATACAGTACATACACACAAGTCAGAGTCCAGCAAACAGAACTGAGTTTGCTGCCTTTGTGTTATCTCTTTTTTTCTTATGTTTCATTTCCTCTTGTTAGTTTCTGGGTGGGCTTTAACTAAATGTAACACCAGGGTGTTTGTTTCGGCCTTCATCACAGCAGACAGACGGGTGGATCAAATTACATTAATGATGGCTATCACTAGAACAGCTTGATCTTACCTATGTGGTGGTGATTTTCACATCAATGATCAATACAAAAAATCATTTGCAAGATTTTTGACTAAATTTTGCATTGTAAAACATGTCATATCTCTTTTTTTACTAAAGTTGAGGTCACTAAAACCAAGTTATTAGTAATCAAATATGTCTCAAAATTTAAGGAATACTCCAGCAATTTAGTGAAATTGGGGGATTCAAGAGACAGATTAATGAAAGAAAGGTGAAAATCAAAGCAGGGGCTGGAATACTGTATCCTGACTCTTAGTATGGGTCAAGCTCCATTGGATCTTACAATTGCCATAATGCAATTTGATGGCATCTTTTGTCAAACCATCCCCACCTGGTAAACGCCCACATCTTTTAAACTCAAACCCCAAACACACGCTTTCTGTTGTAAATCTGAAGTCACAAACCCAAGGCTGATGACATCACCAGGTTATTTTCTGAGGCTTGACAAAGTTCCTTCGCTAAATTGTCCAATAAAGGCAAACATGCCAAAACGGTGCTCCCACTTCAGAGCCAGTACAACTGTTTTCACAGGCTGAGTGGTACTCCTGATAAGTAAACTGATCTTGATGTTTAAACCTGGTGAATCATTTGAAATATTTTTTGTATCGTAACAAATGGGGCAAAATTTCAAGAGGTGTACACATTTTGTATATGAATGGATTTGGTGCCAGTTCATAGCAGAAGCATCATGTTCATTTATCGTGTTCACTGTAGAATTTTCTTATTCTTAGGGTTTAAACTGTGTTTGACTGCAATGCATTTACCTTTTTATAGTTATTCACTAATATACAACTTACAGTTGTACAATAATATAAAACATATACTTACTGTAAACTTACTGTAATTATTATTCAAATACAACTTACAAATCTACAATATAATATATTAAATAATACACAGTTTAAACATTATATATACAGTGTTTATATATTAATTTTCCTCTAATTCAATGAGTGTATTCTAGACTTGTTGATTGTCACCCAAGTTTGCACAGTATCTACTGGCAGGACAAACTAGCCTAGTCTAGCCTAACCCTAACCCTAACCCCCTAACCCCACAGAAAGAATTGATTGAACCCATGTGCACAAAAAAAGTGTAGAATTTGTTGGCGACTGGTGCTTTTTTTGTGTGAAAATCAACTGTTTTAACTACATGTTGTGAATCTTGTTGTGTTTGCAGTACTCTGGCTCAGTGGATGAAAATGTCGCTGATGTAGTTGTGATGACAATCAAAGCTCTGGACAAAGACCTTGAACACTCAGACAATTGGGTCACTGTCTTCACTATTGCTCAAGGAAATGAGGATAATCTTTTCTCCATTAAGACAAACAAAGAAACCAATGAGGGCATCCTGAAGCTGATCAAGGTTCATACTTGTATGATGTGACTCTGAATGTTAATGTTTTGGCATTCTAATTTCTGTTCTGATTTTGATGACTGTAACATGTGTTGGGTAGGTTCCTAACATTAGTTTGTTGCTTCTTATTTCTTGCTGTCTTCTCTCTCAACCTGTCCAAACAGCCTTTGGATTTTGAAGAAATGCAGAATCTTGAGCTTTCCCTGCTCATTGAGAATGTAGCTCCTTTTGTGGAGGGTAGTGCTATACCGGTGGATTTGGATGTCCAGGTTGGGAAGGGGGATTCTGTCTCAACTGGAGCTGGTGCTGGTGCTGGTGCTGGAGCTGGAGCTGGAGCTGGAGCTGGAGCTGGAGCTGGAGCTGGTGCTGGTGCTGGAGCTGGTGTGGGTGTAGATGTTGGCCTTGATGTTGACCTGGAAGGAGGGGTGGAAGCAGGACTGAAGCCTGTGGCAGGGCTTGGCCCTGGAATTGGGCTTAAGCCTAGTGTTGGCCCTGGACCTAGCACTGGACTGAAGCCAGGTGTCAAACCAGAAACAAAGCCAAAGGCACCGGCAAAAGGCTACAGCATTAAGATTGCAGTGAACAATGTGCCAGAGGGTCCAGCATTTGTACCAGACACCAAGATTGTTCCTGTATCAGAGGATCCAAATGACGTACCAGAGGATGGTGTGATCACAGTGTTTGCCGCTGTTGATCCAGACACAGGAAAACCAGCAGAAGATGTCAGGTTAGTCAAGCTACAATTGACACAACTTTAAACCAAATGGTCATACTATGTGAGGCTATGCAGTGGAGCTTTGAGCTAAATGCTAACATCAGCGTGCTAACATGTTCACAATGTTGACATACTGATTGGCAATGTTACTTTAGCATGTTAAGATGATAACATTTACTAATTAGCCTGAAACACACAGTGTTTGGTGGGAATGTTAATTAGTTTTGCAGGTATTTGGTCATAAACCAAAGTATCAGAAAAATGGAAATTTTGACCTGATGACGATCAGAACAGTTTTCAAGACATTTCTCTCAAAACCAAAACTATCAACCTCTTAGTGGTGCAAGATGAAAAGTCAAGGGATCACCAAAGTGATTACAATTCACCCTTAGAGGGACCGGAATGTCTGTACCATATTGGTTGGTGAGACATTTTCACCATTTAGCACCAGCAGGGTCATTAAGTCATTATGATACATTGTCTGCAAAGTGGCTGGCCAACTGACTGATGTTGCCATCCCTAGAACTATACTGCTTGTGTGGCTAAAAATGGCAACTATTAAAAGGAATAGTTCAATAAATAGGCCTATTCGCTTTCTTGCCTAGAGTTAGATAAGATCAATATCGCTCTCCTATCTGTGCAGTATATAGCTTGAGCCAAATGGAAATTAGCTTAGCATCAGAAAAACTTGAAGCAGGAGGAAACAGCTACATTGTGTCAATTAGTAAGCTTTAGAGGTGCTGGTATGTGTATTTTTGAACTTTGGATAGAACCAGGCAAGCTGTTTCCCCCTGCCACCAGTATTTATGCTAAGCTTCGCTAATCACCTCTTGCAACTCTCTACAAGAAAGTGAATAACCAAATCACTACTTTTGTTTAAATAGATTATTGTTGCTTTTCTTACACATTTGTTGTGCTCCAGTTATGCCAAAGCCCACGATCCAGACAACTGGTTTACCATCGATAAAGAAACAGCTGAGATTAAACTCAACAAGCTACCAGACAGAGAGTCACCGTTCTTGGTAAACGGCACCTACATCGCCAAGATTCTGGCTATAACCAAAGGTAATACCATTTAGACGTTATAATTATGTAAGCTTATTGCAGACAAAAAGGCTTAACTTCTGCTTTCTTGATAAATTTCTGTTTGAACAACCTCTGCCGTCACAGCTGTAGGACTTTCTGATTAATTCAGTGCTTTACTTCTCTGAACATGATTTATAATCTTCGTGTTTACGAGTTGGATGAGTGTTTCATAAACGTAGTTGCCAAGGGAATTTATGAAATGAAGCACACTGGTCTTTGACAGAATCAGCCAAACCACTTTCTGACTCAAGTAGTATCAGCCATAGAAAGAGAAAAGCCTGGGGGCAAAATAATGTAAACCCATTGCCAATTTTAACAGACCTCCAACTATGCGGAGAAAACACTTATGTGGTTACACTTTTATGTGGCTACAAAAACAGACAAAATATAAATTTTGAGTGGAATGTTCAAGTCATTGACTTTGTGGAAAGTACAGTAGGAAACAGGTGTTCACCACTGACTAGACCTTTACAGTGCAGAGTGGATCTTCATATTGTTGTTACCTTACAATCCGTGTGCTGTTTGACTGACTAAGATATTCACATCCTCAGACATGCCATCTAAGACAGCCACAGGAACAATAGCCATTCAAGTAACTGACTCCAACGACCACTGTCCCACTCTGACCACCACCTACAACAGTCTGTGCTCTGATGAAAAAACTGTTTATGTTACTGGTTTTGACGAGGACGTTAGTCCCAACGCTGCTCCATTCACCTTCAGAATCATACCCGATGGGACACGTGGCAGCTGGGATGTCGAAGTCATTAATGGTAAGAAAATGTGCTTAGTGGCAAGAATCCAAAGTGGATACATACATAAATTGCATACAGTGAAAATGATTTCTTAAAGTACCAAAAGTTCAATTTTAAATTTGGTTCTTGAATAGGGCTGTGCGATATGACAATACATATCGTGTAATGATAGAAAAATGTCTAACGTTTCATATTATGCTCTATTGTTTATTTTGTTGTGTCGCAAATCACAGTCTTTACAGCAATATTTTTCATCATTTGGAGTCTGTCCATCTTTTTGAAGCTTTTACTGCACTTACAGTAATGTAACAAGAGTAGTTGTCAACTCGAGTGCTTCACCTGGTTCACTGTCTCTCCTCTGCTCCACTGTGTGTGCAGCACACACATGGAGGGCTCAGCCCCACCCATGGTGAGACACAGAGAGCAAAGGAGAGTAGTGTGATCATAAATGACAGCATATGAATATTACAAATCTATTTGATCTACTTTTAACTGAAGCATATGTAGTAGTAGTAGATAGTAGTACTAGAATTACTACTGTAATAATAGATCATACAGTGTCAGGGTTTCCGCCAGTGTATTGCAATCTAAGCATCAGGGATAAAAAAAAAAAAAAAAGTAGTTTAGGATGTTTTCTAAACTAAAATGTGTTATACAAGTAGTGTAGCTCCTTTAAGGAATAGCTCAGTGCATAACAAGTGTGCAGTCAAGAGAGAGATAGAGGGCAGGTATGTGACGGTGAGGCTGCGGCGACCGGAGCAGAGAGTATGAAGTTAGCAGTATAGCTGTGAACAGTGCATTGCGTGAACAGTTTAGGCTATTTGTCGGTGAATAAATGCTACAACTCTCACAGCTCTCTATTCTTTGTTGTCCCTAGAGACGAGTGCCGCTCTTCACTCAATCGATGCCCTGTGGCCAGGTTCATATGAGCTGCTGGTGGAGGTGTTGGATGCTCAGGGTTTGTCCTGCCCAGCCAATGAGGTTTTTACTGTGGATGTTTGTACCTGTGTGGACACCAAGGACTGCAGCTTAGGGAAAGTCAAACTATTAACATCAACTGAGCTCTCCACCCCAGCCATTGGCCTGCTGTTAATGGCAATTTGCTTACTGCTGTGTGAGTTAATTTTGATGTTTTAATGTTTTTTGTAATTAATTAGTTTTGTAATGAATTCATATTGGCTCGGTTGTTAAAAGTATATTGTGTATCCAGTTATGCTGTGCATGACGTAGATCCTTTTGCATTAGGCAAGCAATCCCAGATGTTGAAGAGGCAACAAGCCCAGGTTTTCTTGGTAGATATTCATGCAGGTTTTAATTCAATGCAATATATCATTATTCTGTTTTATTCATAATTTTAAATGTAAAGCAAGTTTTTCGTGATCCGGTAACCATTTTAAGTGAAAATTAGACAGTTGCTGTTTAGGGTGTCAGTTACTTTTCCAAGTAATGATGAAGACAACAGAATATATTGGACTAAGTTATATTGAAAAGTGCTTCTTGTGCAATCTTGAGTGTCTATACTATTTTATTTCTTCTCTCCGCAGTCATTCCTCTTCTCTTGCTATTCTGTCAGGGTGGAGGAGCAAATACCATCTTTCCTGACCAATTTAGTGATCTTCCATTTGATGCCAAAGAACACCTCATATCCTACCACACAGAGGGCAGAGGAGAGGATAAGGTGGGCTGGACTTTTTGTCTTCTTTTTGTGGAAAGGAAAGGATACATGATTATTTTAGTTTACTAATTCACATAATCAGATATAACCCTACTATTATTGAAAGTGAATGTCTTTAGAAACCAAGCTGCAATGTTAGATTGAAAGGTAGAAGGCAGTATGGTGTGTCACTAGGATATCATATGGACTCCTATCACAAATAATTTAAATGATATGTGATGGATGTAACATTTTATTTTTTATTTTTTAGGAAGTACCACTCCAAAGTGTTCCTGTCTTGTTAGGGACCCAAAAGAAAGTTGAGACAGCAGAGACATCGAACTTCAACAGTATTCCTACAAAAATCACAGAAACTCACCATTCATTGTACAATGAATCTGTGCAGAAGTTTCAGAAAACCAGTCAGAGTTTCATGGAGGTTGACAATGCCTACAGGTTTTCAAGGGAATCATTCAATTATGGCACTGGCAGTGCTACACTCAGCAGGCAAATACTTGGCGTTCAAAACACAACTACTCTGTATGAGGATATAGCCCTACCTGACGCTGTCCTCAAAGATTACTACTCACAGGTACTGGTGCTATTTTAGCTTTGCATACAACTATTTTTCCTTTGCATTTACGCAAGTTATTGACACCACTGTTCTTGCAATTTCTTTGCCCATAACAGAAAGCGGTGTGTGCTGTGCCAGTGAAGGACAGTCTGTTGGTGTATGACAACGAGGACCAAGGCTCTCCTGCTGGCTCAGTTGGATGTTGCAGCCTCCTGGACTCTGACAATGACTTGCAGTTCCTCAATGACCTGGGGCCAAAGTTCAAGACACTAGCTGAGATTTGTTCTCCTCCTACACCAACACCCAAACCTTCCCTAAAAGTAGCGGGTGCTGTCAAAACCACAGTTGTTGAACAGGATGTTAAGCCCAAAATTGAGTACATTGTTGAGACAAAGCATACTGATATAGAGACAAAGCATACTGATATAAAGAGAGAGAAAGTGATATCATCTACTAACATTCCCAAATCATCTGCCAGTACTGTAAGCACTGCCCTGCCATCCATGACACTTCCTCGCTCGAAGGTTACTAACATCAGTCATTCCTCTAACATCAGTCATTCTGCTACTATGCCCCGTCAAGCTCAGGCAGTCGTACTACAGCAGCAGCCAGTTTACTACGCCACAAGCCCTGTACTACAGCCCATGCACTATGTAGTTCAACCACAGTTACAGAACACAGTTTTGCTGGCAGAAGGAGCCCATGGAGCCAATTTTCCAGGTCTGTGTGTAGTTAGTGGGACACAGAGTCCTCCTTCTGGACTTGTAATCAGAGGGCTCCAGAGTCCTCCTTCTGGGCTTGTAGTCACTGGACCACAAGGTTCTTCTCCTGGGCTAGTTATCCAGGGCATTGAGAGCCACAAAAGTCCCACAAGTCCTACCAACCCTACTGATCCAGTCAACCCCACCCTGTTGCTACCAGGGAGCCTGAGTGTGTCCCAGGGCTCAGCCCCTGTGGAGGGCTGGAAAATCATAGGGCCAAATCCTGATGGTAATTATATGTTAGTTCAGGATAAGAGTGGTCCAGGTGAAGCAAAGGGGGTGGACCCAGGCTCACGTGAGGACACTTTACCCAGAGGCACTATCCTGGTAAAAGAGGCTGCTCCCCCTCAGGGGGTGTTAGGCCAGGCAGCCCAGGGGAGTGTGCATGGCATTCTGCCAGGACACATTGTTTCTAAAAGGGGGGGTGTAGTTGAAATGAATAGAAATCTGGGGCTAACATGGGGTGGTCAGTCAGGGCAAATGGGGTTAGGGCCAGTCACTGTTTTGGGAGTTGGTGCTGGGCAGCCAAGAATGCAAATGGGGCAAGTGGTGGCAATTAAGCCAGAAGTCAACCAGGCTGGACTTTGGCCAGCTGGAACGAGTCCAGTTGGGATTAGGCAGGTTAGTGTAAAACAGTGCCAAGGAATTCCTCCATTGGAGCAAACAGCAGATGCCAATGGTATACCAAACGCATGTAGACTAAATACCAATAATGTAAATACCTTCATTACTGCTGAAAAAATCACAACTCATCCTCTTTCAAAGGAACAGGTTAGGATTAAAAATTGTTTTAAGGGTGACAGTGATCCAGCTAAGAAAATGCATGATGATCAAGTAGAAGAAAAGCAATCAGAAGATATGATCACTTACACATCAGAACAGGAGACAACACTGGATGATGGGTATCCTAGTGAGATGGTCCAAGATGCATTTAAAGATAATGAGAGTATGCAAGAGTACCCGACACAGACATCAAAAAAGTCTGCAATTGTAAAGGTTGGGGAAAATATTGTGAAATCATTACCAGGGCCAGATGTATGGCAGAAATCATTTGAGCAGTCTCTCACAGTTGTAGAGAAACCAGGAGATACAGCAGATGAAATTGTGCCCGATCAATTGAACAAAACCCCTGAAACTCCAACAAACAAATTTACAGATGTGATATGTCATACAACAGAACCCAATGACCCACAAGAGAACACAGAGGAAGCTCAGGTTTTACAATTAGAACAGCAGGACAATCATGTCCAAGGGTTTTCCAACAAAGATATATCTGCAGTTACTTCACTGCCCACTACACAAGCTTTCCTACCTGGATCAGATGTTCTTGATTCAATCAATACAGACAAAGAGAAGGAGGAGACATCAACGTTTCCTCAAGGAGAGGAATCCACTTCTACTTCAGACCACATCAACATTTTAGATGATAAAATACAGGATAACTCAAAGGAAACTGTGGACAGACAGGAAGCAGCATCTTTGAAAGAATCAGAAGAACCGGAAGAAGAAACTGTTGAGCTAAGCATAGTTGAAAGTCCAGAGGACAAAAGTTCTGAAGTTGAGTCAGAACCTCAATCAAATGAAGTCACACATGATCAAAGAGAATGGGAGCAGGAGGAAGATATCAGTCCAGCAGAGAGAGTGGTTTCAAATTTAGAGAAAAATCAAGATATTACCACTATTGATGGTAATCAGACACAGGGCATTGTGGAAACAATAACTACTGTCACCAAGGATGAACATGAAAAGGAAAAGGCTGGGAAGGAGCAACTGTTAGATTCTGAAATAAGAGTCAGTACTCTGGGTGATGAATTGTCAGCAACTCCTCCAAATGAGAGTTCAACCGACACTGTGAATGACTCTGGAGAATGGTTCATCTCTGATCAGGAAGCAAGGCTACAACTACAGGTGGATCACAGTGAGGGGGATAAGATAGACAAAGGTCATGCAAAGATTAATTTTTCTGATACTGACGACAAAATATCATTTCAAACTGACCAAGAGGAAGGAGATCAGGGTGGTCAGAATTTGATATCAGCGTCAGATGACATTACAACTCAAGTAGAGCACTCCAATGTGCTTACCATTGCAACATTGGAGAAAGATCTGCACACAGCAGAAGACAGTAGCTGTGGCCACAAAGAAGAAGATAATGACGATGCTCAACAAAATATATCATCAGGATCAGGATTAGACCAAGATAAAGTCAATGCAAATGCAGACAGCACAGAAGATAGAGACAAAGAGGAGAGTATTGTGGAGAAAGTGGTGTCACAGCAAGGTTTCAGTACCTCCAATGACCTAGATGTAGACATTGAAAGACAAGATGCATTGAGCACGAGTTCTCAAATAGAAGATAACTGTGTCTCAGATGTCAGCATTAGTGATAAAGAGAAAGATGAGGATGTTGTGAAGAAAATGGCATCATCTGTACAGCAAAATATTAGTCTTTCAGATGACCAAAATGAAGAGATTGAAACAGAAGATGTATCAGGAATAAGTTCGCAATTAGAGGATCAGCCCATCACAGATTACAATATACATATTGGAGAGAAAGAGGAGGATATTATAGAGGAAATGACATTACCAATACACTATAATATTAACATCTCAAATGACCAAGATGAAGAGATTAAAAGAGAAAATGCAGGATGCATGATTTCCCAAGTGGGAGATCAGCTCATCTCAGAAGACAACATACGTGATGGAGCGAAAGAGGAAGATATTGTGGAGAAAGAGGAATCACCTGTACAGCAAATTACTAGCATCTCAAAAGAAGATGAAGACAATGAGAAAGAAGATGCATCCCACACAGCTTCTCAAGTGGAGGATAAGATCATCTCAGATGATAGTGTAAGTGATAAAGAAAGAACAGAAGAAGAGGCACCACCTACACAGCAAAAAATCTGCATTTCAGATGACCAAGATGAAGAGAGTGAAAGAGAAGATGCATCAAGATTGAGGTGTCAGTTGGAGGATCAGCCCATGTGCTCAGATAACATGCATGATGGAGAAAAAGAGGGGGGTAATGTGACACCCCCCTTACAGCAAAGAATTAGAGTCTCAGATGACCAAGATGAAGAGCATGCAAAAGAAGACACATCAGGCAGGAGTTCTCAAGTTGAAGAAGAAGGATTTAAGTCTTATCAGCTGTTGGAGGAGGACTCTCAAAATGTAGAGACTGAATGTTTATCTGAGAAGGTAATGGAGATGTCAAAGGTGACTGAAACTCAAGAAATGCCTTGTGAAGTTACGACACATCAAGTGAGGCAATGGGTAAACTCTTCTCAAGTGAAGGACACAACTCAGGATATTGCTGGGAGACAAAATACTTTTGGTCAAGACTTAATGGTGGTTACTAACATGGATGGTTTGGATGATATGGTCACATCTTCAGAAGAACTGAGATCATCCAGGGTGGCCACAGGACAGGTTTCAATGTCCAGTGAATTCAAAAGGGCCAGTGGTAGCATATTGGAATCCGGTCAAGTAGCTGAGGGTGAAACAAATAATTTTGATCACCAGAAACCAGAAGTATTTAAAATTGAACATGATGAGGGTGAGTGCGTAGATCTCTCTTTGGAAACAGGCAAAGCAGACATCAGTTTTGATGTAGAGATTAGAGAGGGATTAGATGCAACTAATGCAACTGGTCAGGTATCACCAACATTTTGTTCAGAAATTAAAGTGGTAGACAAGACCACATCTTCAGTGTTGGAAACAGACCCAGGCTCAGCAGAGACAGGATCTCAAAGTTTTATTGCAACAAATGAGGTAGCTGAGGAGGCTGCTTACCTAGTCCAGGATGAGAGTGTGCACATGACTGGAAAAGAAGCAGGGGTAAACCCAAACACAATAGGGCAAGCTGGTTTGGCACAGGTTGTATCAAAACCTCCTGATTACATGCCTAAGGCAGATGTAAGTGGTGGTCAAGTGTGTCCTGTGCAGCTCCAGACAGATATCAGCCAAACTCCACGGAACAAATCCAGAAAGAGTAAAAAGGACTCCAAGAAGAGCCCCCAAAGTCCAAAAAGCCCTTCTGGAACGTGTAAGCAACAGTAATTGCTTTCAATTTAAAGCTGCTTTGACAAATTTACAGTTTTTCACAGGCTGTAATATGGAGGCAACATGTTGAATTAGCAACTTTCTGCAATAATGACATAAGAAATTACTAGGGCTTTATGAAATGACATATTAAACACCTTCAAAAAGGGCAGGGGACTGTTTTGCCAGGCAAATGTTGTGTGTGAGGTTTCTGTTTAGACTGATCACAAAAAATTAAGTGCTGGACTGCTACACGGGTCAAATGATGCTGCGCTCTGTGATGTAGCAAGTGTGTGTCACACTCGAGAAATCTTTGTTTTGTGGGGTGGGGCAACCCCTCCAGCCAATTTTCCTCGGGGAAATATTTCAGATAGCAGAAAGGTGTTGCCTTCTTAACTTCAAACCTCCTTCAGAACTTCAGAATTCCTTTGGGTTGATGCTAGTTGACTGCACCCATCACATTTATCTCAACCAGCCCCAGCTTGTCTGTGATCAATTTATTCCAAATGGACAAGAACAGCAGAGACTTCTGGATTTATCTCATTTTGAGTGAAGTAATTACCCACTTACGACTACTGCCAGAATGTAATTTGGCTGTTCAGGGTTATGCCACAGTATCTTATTCAGTGGGGGTGGGTATATTTGACATTAAAGCAGAGCAGCAGCCACTATAGCCACAAGTGACAACTACAGAGGGTCAATGCTGAAACATAACATATTGTTATAATGGCCCGTAGATAAATAGATAAGAGAATTTAAGTCAGTAATGTTAGTAAATCAATATCTATCTAATGCTTGCTAACATTCACCGCCATAAGTTACTGGTTATACCAGTATATCAGATAAGGTTGTAGCAGCAAAACCCTTGAGTGTGTTTTATTGCTCATGAATTAAACTTTTCATCTGTAAGAGCATCAGAAAATTTTGACCATATAAATTTAAGGTATATTCACACAAGACTTCAAGTTACACATGGAAAAATCTGCATTTTGTGTTTGTCAGGTCATCATAATTGTAAAAATAGGCCTGTTTTACAGTTATAGTTTTACAGTACTAAAACATCATAACAAATATATATAAATTTGATTGTTGCTGCTTGGTATTACAGGTGATAGCAAATTATTATGTGTTTGGAATTATGGTGGTGGGGCAACCCTTTTGTTTACAATCGCAATATTGAACCTTTATTATCCTGCATAATGCATGTTTAATTTTGCTATATTGTAACTTCTGTGTTTGAGGAATCTCTTCTTATTTGCTTGTAACTGAAATGTAAAGAGGCATATTTTCTCTCCTCATCTTGGACTTTTCTTATCATTACTAGAAAAAACATGTTTAACCAGTTGAAAGATCAGCCAGACAAACTATGCTGGATTTATGAACATACTTGTCTGCGCTTGTGTGTGTGCTGAAGCAGTGGTCAGGTGATTTAATATTCTTGTCATGGGATATAATTACCATTACTCATAAAAATATGACTATTTTAGGAAAATACAATTTGCAAATGCTGATTACTGTCATCATTTTATTTAATTAGTCAGTAAACTTGACATATATGTTGTGTATAGTAAGTGTGCTCCTTGGTTTTTACATGTAAATGTTGTAAGTTGCTCGTTTTATTTTTTCTTTTGTTTTCTTTTTAAAGTTCATACAATGAGGGAGTGATATACAGTTATGTTGATACAGGTCAAGCCCATGGCCAGAACTATGAGTATGATGGTTTCTTGGATGTTGCAAGCATCCAGCCCTTGTCATGGGGATTGTGGAGCAGGTGGACCCAAACACAGAAGACGACAGGCAGGCAGGATCAAATGCAGAATATTTATTGAATAACTTGAAAGACTGAGACACAGGAACAACGTAAACTGATCAAATCAAGCAAAACAGAACAAACAACTTGACAAAGACCGAACTGAAAACTGAACTTAAATACAAACTGAACTAATCAGACAACAAGGAACAGGTGGCACAACACAAGGGCAGGCTGGGGAAGACACTAGGAGCAGGGCAGGGCTATAGAGGGTGATATAGGGCAGGTGTGAAGGTGACAGCAGACTGGGGAAGAACACTGAGACAAGGGCAGGGCTAACAAAGACAAATGCAGGGCAGGTGTGAGGAGGAGTACATGAACACAGGAGAAAAAACACAGGGCAAACAGAAAACCAAAAACACAATGAGCATAGTCAATGGCAACCAAAGTAACACCCTGTCAGAAAGTCCCAGAATACAAAACTCAAGTACACAACACTACAATCTAACTGAGGATGCAAGAAAGTATTTCAAAGATAAGTCAAATAACATACGAGCAAAACCAAATGACCCAAATGACTAGACAACATAAGTGTAACACAGCAAACCAAACAAAGAAAAACACAGCCCCAAAACCATGAGGTAATTAACAAAGGCAGGAAAACACAGGAAGTAAAGGTAACAAATCACAAGGAGAAACATTTCAAAATAAAACAGGAACTAAACTAAAAATCTGAACACAAACAGAAAGTCCTGGCAGGATGACACAGCCCTGAGATGCTTCCCTTGGGCCAGTTTCATTGTTGTACATACAATTATCAGCAAGGGCTTTGATGAAAGAGATCCCCAAACTTGACAACCGCATTCCTTATACAGCTAAACTAAACATGAATGATCCTTGACTGCAAATACAAGATTAGGACATACATATATTTACGTGAATTTAGATTACAGTGTTTTTAGGATACTGGATTTAAAGATTAATATATATCTGTAGACATTTTAATGATCTAATAATTAGGGATGCACTGATCCAATAGCAATTTTGACTACCTTCAGTACTGATACAGTGCTCTCCTTTTCCAAAATTTTAAATTCAATTCAATTCAATTCAATTCAATTTTATTTATATAGCGCCAAATCACAACAAAAGTTATCTCAGGGCACTTTACACATCGAGCAGGTCGAGACCGTACTCATTTACAGAGACCCAACAATTCCCCCCATGAGCAAGCACTTGGCGACAGTGGCAAGGAAAAACTCCCCTTTAACGGGAAGAAACCTCAAGCAGAACCGGGCTCTAGGTGGGCGGCCATCTGCCTTGACCGGTTGGGTTTACAGAGAAAGGAGGAGGGAGGGGGACGGGGGAAGGGGAGAGGGGCGTGGGGTGGGGAGAGACACAGAGAAGTATAATAACAACAAAAACAATAACCATAACAGCAGTAATGTAAGTAGAGCTATGAATTTATAATAGCAGCAATAATATCAGTAGCAGAAATAGAAATAGAAGCAGGACATCCACAGAACCACGCCACAGTCCCCACAGCCGTGGCCCACCATTCAGGCGCTGGATCTTCCTGTGAGATGAGAGAGCACAGAGACTCCGGGGAAGAAGTCAAGTTAGTAACATGCATTAATGGTACATGAAGCATTGAAATGGAGAGGAGGAGGAGGAGGAGAGAGGAGCTCAGTGCATCATGGGAAGTCCCCCGGCAGTCTAGTCCTATAGCAGCATAACTGGGGGCCGGTCCAAGGCGAGCCTGGCCGGCCCTAACTATAAGCTTTATCAAAAAGGAAAGTTTTAAGCCTACTCTTAAACGTAGAGAGGGTGTCTGCCCCCCGGCCTGAATCTGGAAGATGGTTCCACAGGAGAGGAGCCTGATAGCTGAAGGCTCTGCCTCCCACTCTACTTTTAGTTATTCTAGGAACCACAAGTAAGTCTGCATTTTGGGAGCGCAGTGCTCTAGTGGGGTAATAAGGTACTATGAGCTCTTTAAGATATAAAGGCTAGATATATAAATCTGTGTACCTCATTGTGTGGAACTCATTGGAATGAGGCCAGAGATTGCTGCAGTGCTAACAAAGGAGTCAACAGCCCACCATGACTGAATGAATATTAATCATAGTGGAAACACTGAATTTCATAATGACATTAAAAAACATGGGTCATGTCATGGCCAATACCCAGACCACTTAACAATCTCAGTAGTACTCATTACAGTCTGGTTTATTTGTATATTTGTTCTGCCTATGAGATGAGGACCATCTAGTTCACAAGATAAAGAGACTTTGTTTCCCAAGCTGTTGACCAAAAAGGCAAAGCCGCAGCCAGGTATTTAGAAAAACTACATTATTCCAAGATCAGACACTGACTGTCAAGTTTCTCTCTGTGAAAACAAACAAAATGGCATTTGGCAAATGACATTCCTTTTATTCTCAGTGGAAAATGCAATATTTTAAGATAGTTTCAGCATTAAAATGTGTTTTGAAAACATTTCTAGTGAGAAATGTGCATTTTATTTTCATAATCTTCATTCAGTGAATGTATATGATGTTTAGTTTGTCAGTTATTACAGAGATTCTTTCAGGCTTTGTATCGTTGCTATGGTGGTTGCTATCGCTGAAACCATGTGGTTGCATTTTGTTTGCATGATTGTCTTTGCGTTGTGTAGTTATCTGAGCTGTTATGTTATTTATGTTATTTTCTGTAACTGTTTGATGATGTTCTTTCAATAAAAAACATAGATTTTAGAGCGTCCCAGGGATGAATTGAATTTGAAATCTAGAATTTGAAGCTTTGCAATTGGCTGACTGGATGACCCGCCTCAGTTTTAATTATTTCTCCTTTGATTCTGAGAAATAAAGTTATATCTGAAATAAACCAACATCTTTACCATATTTTACCCATATTTGACAGCGCCCCCAGTTGTTGACTATACTCACGACAGCTGAGGTCAAAAGCTCTCCATAACAGTTGGTCCCATGTCTGCAGCCCCTTTTGTTGTTGAATTATAAGCCTTTAAACATGCACTGAGGTCAAGGTTCAAAGGTCAGTATTTCAAAGCAGGAGCCATGTAGAATCCTCATACTGACATATGTTACTCTCCAGACCAAGACCGTTCCACCAATTTATTTGGTTTAGCTCTATGACAAAGTTTACATTTTTTCATTTCATGAACACAAGTCATCCCAGGCCTAGCTTCAGAGAGCACTTTAAAGGCCTGATATATAAAATAAACCTATTTTTCTTTTTTAGTGGAAATAGTGACCAAAATAAGTCACCATCAGATATTACAATACTGCTGACAATCAAGGGCATTACTACAGGCTTGTCTGAAATATATATAAATAAATATAAATAAATATATATAAAACACCTTTTCTTAACAGAGATAGTAGTGTTTGGATTCGGGCTGTGGCCAACTGGCAGAAATTTGAAATGGAATGAAGCCCATTGATGGCAGACAACCCAAAACAGTAGTCAAACGCACCAAGGTAACCACAACACAATGCTCTTCCTTAGCCCTCCGCTATCAAAAACTGACAAGAAAACTTTCTCAGAATCGAAGGACAAATAATTAAAACTGATGGCCCAAACATTAACCCATCATACTGTTGAGTTATCAAGGACACTTTCATGTTTTTGTGTTGAAAAATGTTAAAGATATCATTAAAAGAAAACCTTAACACGGTGACAGTGAGGAAAATATTTCTGGGCAGTGGGTCCTCCGGTCAGCCAATTGCAAAGCTTCAAATTCTAGATTTCAAATTCAATAAATCTATGGGGCACTCTAAAATCTATTGAAAGAACAGCATCAAATAGTTACATAAAATAACATAAATAACATAACAGCTCAGATAACTACACAACGCAAAGACAATGATTCAAACAACATGCAACTATGTGGTTTCAGTGATAGCAGTGTCCATGGCAACCACCATAGCAACGATACAAAGCCTGAAAAAATCTTCATAATAACTGACAAACTAAACATCATATACATTCACTGAATGCAGATTATGAAAATAAAATGCCCATTTCTTGCTAGAAATGTTATCAAAACACATTTTAATGCTGAAACTATCTTAAAATATTGCATTTTCCACTGAGAATAAAAGGAATGTCAGTCACGTTTCATGCTGTGGATCAATGTAGCTATTAGACATTTTGATGTGAGACTGATCACACAGAACATGACCACTGTGTCCTGTCAGAATCTTCACTGCAAACTATCTAATAATGCAAAATCCCCAGAAAATAATCTTTAAAAATGTGTAGATAATTTGAGAAATAAACTGTGTAGGTGAAATAATTAATTTGTATGTATGAATCCAGACTGCACTGACTGGAACATCAAAAACAAAAGAAAGACTCATTTTCTTAACCATGTCAATGTGTGTCCTTGTGTTTATGCCAGTTTGTTAGATTGAGGCGTTTTGTTCTCATGTAGCCAAGAATCTGTTTTGCCATAAGGGCTGGGAGGTGTCCTGCATTTTCACTGATGCATTAAAACTATGCTGGCATGGTTACCAAAAGCATCAGGCCAACAGTCATTAAGTGACTGCTGTAACAACAGCTTGAGAATAACACCTCTGTCAAACCTGTGGTACAGGGTGACTTTTCACAGGGCAGAACACAAAGTCACCCACCTTGAATTAAAGCTCTAATTATGCTTATGAAATATGAAATCTGGCAGATATAATGTATTGTTATATATGTAATAACTTTATTTGGGTTGATATTAGTCAAAAATAACTATAAAAAGTAACTAGTAAAACTAAAAGTAACTAAAAAGTAAAAATGTCTTCTCTGAAAATATAAAAATCACTTTTTGTTTCTATAATGATATAATTATAATAATAATAATCTTTATAGAGAGATCTATTTATAGAGCATTTTCCAAAACCACCTTACAACGTGTTTCACAAAGGCAGCAAAATAAAACAGACAAATCATAAAATCATTAGGTTTTAAATAACAGATAAAACCAATTTAGTGTAAGATAAAACGAAAATAAACAAAAAGAGGGACTAAGCGAAGAAGAGACTAAACAAAACCACAGATTCAGCCAACCTGATTTCCTTGGGCAGATTGTTCCAGAGCCTCGGGGCTCTGACTGCAAACACTCTGTCCCCTTTAGTTTTCAGCCGGGCCTCTGGAACAAATAAAAGACCTCTGCCCAAGGATCTCAAAGTACGTACTGTACTGGCTCATACAGTACAAAGAGGTCAGAGCAGGGAGAGAGGCCATGGAGAGCCTTAAAAATAATCAATAATATCTTAAAATCAATTCTAAAACATAGAGGGAGCCAGTGTGAAGAGGATAAAACAGGAGTAATGTGATCATCTCTTGGTTCTGGTTAAAAGTCTGGCAGTTGAGTTCTGTACAGTCTGGAGTTGATCAATAGAGTTTTGGTTTAGCCAAGTACAAAGGCTGTGGCAAAAATCCAGGCATGATGAGATGAAGGCATGTACAATGGTCTCTGTGTCTTTAAAAGCCAGTCTTTTGGTGGCTCTAACTTTAACCGTGTCTTTGATTAAAACCAAGGCAACTTAACTAAAACTTTAATTGAAATAGATTGTGTGTCAAAACCAGAGCCGAAGGATTAACAGAGAAAAACTGATAAAACTGAGTTCTACAGGCGAGTAAACAGTCTTTCAAAGACATTCTCTTAAAACTGTCACTAGATTTCAGTATTGTATACCGTTACATAAACTCTACTGTACCAGCATTCTACAGTATATGTGCCTCACTAAATCTAAAAACATATTTGCTTCCTCTGATCCCCTTCATCCCAACTTGAACTGAACACACTCTGCTCCCACCTGCAGGCGGAATACAATATGACCCTTTCAGCACAGGCATATCCAATACAATTAAGAAAATATGTAATGTAATGTATTTTGAAAGGTACTTTAACACCCTTATCCACCTAAAACAATTAATTAAAATCTACCCTTTGTTGCCTCTGCAATTATAAGCAACAACTTAACAACTCTTCAAGCAAGACAATAGAAAATACATTGGTAAGAAATTGGAAAAAAAAGATCTTTGTTTGTTGACTGACTTATAGTTTTAAATATGTTTTCAGATCTAAAAGTTTTGCAGTTGTTTGTTTGATCAGGATCTACTGGTCAATCAGATTAAAACCATAGTGTCTGAAAGCATTGCTATTTCTTTCTTCATCCAGTGCTACCTGGTAAGGAGTCACCATGTTCTGTAAAATTGGTTGTAAAGAGCATATAGAGAATTTGTCTGGTATTATATTTTTAAAGCCACATTGTTGATCATTGGATACTAAACAACTGCTGGCAGTGGCACTGTAGGTTTCAACTGAAGAGGTAAAATTATACGCATATCACATACCGTATGTGCAAGGCTATTTAAAAGGCAGCATCAATGAAAAGTAATGCTTGCACTCCAAGCTACAAAACGTATTCAAATAGACAACATTTCAGTGGTAGGTTTCCAATCATTTAGATTCGCCAAATGAGGTTAGATTTGTTGCATGTCCACTGGCAGAAAGTGAGATATGTACCTGTTAGATGTTGAACTTTGATATTTTGCCCTCTCTATTTCACAGTATGAGGTTTGGAATGTTGCAAATCCATAAAAGTTCAATGCTTAAAACCTTAACACAAAAGATGGGAGGAATACACTGTACTGACATTACTGTTCTATCTTAAGATCACCTCTTCCTTTTGGCAAAATACAAAAAAGCACCAATCAAACAAACTGAGCTGACAATGGCAAAACACCACAAAATGAAGAAAATGGTAAAATACCATTTTCAAATTCTAAATGTGAGGACAAGGGACTTCTGCACTGACTGATATCAGCTAAGCAAACAATAATGCTAGTGATGCGAGCCACAGTTTCCGAATTATAATTCAAAGTTCAAATTATAGTTCAAAATGTATCTTTTACCATGAAGTCCAGTTTGAAGGCTTATTAAACAGCCAAGACATCAGTGGTGGATTAAACTCCTCTGTGGCCAAGCTGTATAGCTCTGTAAAGATGATTATAGCAGTAAGACTAATTCCATTTTCCATTTGAGTGCTGTAATGTAAGTAGTAAGTTAGTAAAGTGCTACAAAGTACACTGTGGGGTATTCTACCTCATATGCACTCCTGTAATGTTTGCAGATGACATTGCAGTGCATCATGGAACATGTAGAGCCAGAACAAGCTTTTTTGAATGAGAAAAAAAATGAATCAACAAATCGATTTTTCCTATGTTACACAAATGTTTTCAAGGTCAAAGTTTATGTAACACAGGCAGAATGGGGGACAGTGCATCCATTTCCTTAGGCTGTTACACCACCTTCTGGTAGGTGAATTTATTTGTAGATGACTCAAGAGCTGAAGCTGTGTCCCTCCCAATTACATACCTTATCTCTAAAATGTTGGTAAATAGTGAAAATGCCCATTACAATTTCCCTTACATCTTTAAATGTCTTTTTTTTTTAAAAAAGATATTCCGTTTACTATCATGTATGACAAGGAAAAGCATTAAATCATCACATTTGAGAAGCTAAAAGCAGTAAAGTTTTGGCATATTTGCTTGAAGGTCCAGCGTGTAGAATTTAGTGGCATCTAGCAGAACAGACTTGGCAGGAATGGAATATAATATTCATAAGTATGTTTTACTTAGTGTATAATCCCATGAAAATAAGAATTGTTGTGTTTTTATTACCCTTAGAATGAGCCCTTTATATCTACATAGGGAGCAGGTCCTCTTCCACAGCCCACCATGTTGCACCGTCATGTTTCTACAGTAGCCCAGAACAGAGAAACCAAACACTGGCTCTAGAGAGGGCCTTTCACGTTTTTCCCATGTTTCACAGCCATCATAGGTTATCCTACACACTTGGAAGGGGAGGGGTATGTAGTTGGTTGCAATCTGCAACCTCACCACTACATGCCACTAAATACTACACACTGGTCCTTTAAAAAATGACTATTTGATTATCTAAATAGTTGCAGATTAATTTTTTGTTGATTGACTATTTGATTAATCAACTAATCATTGCAGGTCAACATGTACACACCACTGGCAGCTGGTGACTCAAAAAATTGGCCATGACAGTGTCATGTTATTTTACACTAGTTGGCTACTTATCACTACTTTCTTATGTTCAGGTTATGTTATGTTCTTATGTCCAAATGCAGGCTGTGCAGAGACCTTCAAAAACAAAAACCTCTGAGTGATGAAAAGGCTGCTTCTTTAAAGACAATTTCACACAATGAAGACATTTGATAATATAAGAGATCCCACCCTAAGGAGGACAGCAGGAGTCCGTCCTCCTCTGCCCCCCACCACCACTTCACACACAGCTAGCTAGCTGCTAACATTCCCTCGGATGCAGTGACACAAAATGGATCAGTTTTTGAAACGAAAAAGTGATGTGGGAGACAACCCTGCCCGGTAAAAGCTCCAAAGCATGTGGTAAGGAAATATGACCCTGAATACATTAAATTTGGATTCATAACGGCGGGCAGTGATGCTGAGCCGAAAGCAAGTGTGTTGAATGTGATGAAATCCTGTCAAATGAGACGCTAAAACCATTGAAGCTCCACAGACACTTAAACACAAAGCACCCAGGATGTGTTGGGAAGCCAATAGAATATTTCCTAAGGAAAAAGGACAGGCTGCAGGCACAACAGAAAGTCATCACAACATTAACAACTCAAAAGCTAGTTTGAAATCTAGCTATATGGTTGCTGCTTGTGTAGCTCGTAGCAAGAAACCCTTTACGATCGCAGAGAACCTTGTCTTGCCTAGCGCTGCAGATATGTGCAGAGAGTTACTGGGGGAGGCAGCTGCAACCAAAATTCACTCAATACCACTCTCCAGTGACACCGTGAGCAGAAGAATTGTTGACACGAGTGATGACACCGAATGCCAACTTGTGGAAAGAATAAAGGCAAGCCCATACTCTGCCGTACAGCTGGATGAGTCAACTGATGTTAGCAATGCTGCTTTATTGTTAGTTTTTGTAAGATAATGCAGGGACAATAATCTTCACAAAGAGCAAAGAGCTTTCCACAAGAACAATGGCAGATAATGTAATGCACGGCCTTGATGAGTACTTCACCGAAAAAGGTATTGATTGGAAGTACTGTACCAGTGTTCGCACAGACGGTGCATCAAAGAAGATAGCACCAGAACTGCATGAAGTCATTAATGTGGCTGTGAAAACTGTTAACTATATTAAGAAAAATGCACTCAACTCAAGGTGTTTTGCTGCTCTGTGTGAAAGACTTACGTAGATCATTTGCAGCTCTTGTACCACAGTAGGTGGCTTTCAAGAGGACGTGTGCTTAACCACCTTTTTAAACTGAGAAAAGAAGTGCACACATTTCTGGAAAACAAAGCTAGTTACTTTTATATATAAATGCATCCCCTACTTGCTGAGCATTACACTGATGGTAACTATTGTGCAAAACTGGTCTACTTATCAGATATATTTGACCAGTTAAATCAGCTCAATATATCAATGCAAGGCAGAAACAGCACAGTGTTTTTGGTTTGGTCAGACAAAACTGAGAGCTTCAAGATAAAAACTTCACTGGAACAGAAGAGTGAACTTGTGTGCTGTGTGTGGAGCAGATGACCATATAAAGAAATCCATCATGAGCCGACATCAGCTCGGGCTGAAAGTAGAAAAAACTGCTGGAAACCGAGCATTCAGAGCAGTCTGAACCTGGTGCTTTTTGCTCACAGGAATTACTTCTACATACGTTTACCTCATTATTTGACACTTTGGCCATGTTTAATATGAACATCTAACATTATAACATTATGTATAAGACTGAAAAATAAGGAAAAGCATAATAGGTCCCCTTTAACAACCAGAAGTGGGCCTTAAGTTACAAAAGGTTGAGAACCCCTGCAGTAGATGATGATTAGTACGTATGAGGTAGATAAAATAACTGACTTTGCTTCATTTGTCTATTCAGTTATCAGCGCAGGTAAGAGGACTCACTGCTAAACTGTCTGTACTGTTTTGGCTCAAAGCTGATTTAGTCAAAGTTAGTTAAAGAAAGTTATTTATTGTCCAGATGTTGACATAAGCCATCCAGCTGGCGGCATGGTGGGTGATGGAGGGAGGGGGGGACAGCTGCTGTTATAAGTCTGGAGGTCAGGTGTGAACAGCAGTTACTTCTCTCTGTCTATCTGTCCGCCCATCTGTCTGTCTGTCCATCAGCCAACCATGCTTCAACCACTGCACTGTCTGCTTCTAGCCTCTGCTGTGCTGCTCTGCAACGCCGCCCCCACCCCCACGGTGAGTGTGTCTATGTACAATATGTCAGGATGAGAATCAGTGATTGTTTGTGTTACAAAATCTCCCTACAGTAAATTACTTCAGTTTCCTAAATATCTATGCAATGATTGTACAAGAAAATGATGTTCACGTTAAAATTTTCAGATGTTAAGGTTCATGGATCTCATATTCAGTCTGCACAAGTTACAGCTGAAATTCATAAGTCTTCCTATATAATAGCCAACAGAAGATGATGACAGATCTAAGTGTATTTTAAGGTAAAGGAGGTATTCAGATACAGGAGTGTGGAAGGATGGATTTCAGGTCTTCAGTTTTTCAAGAAAAATAAAAAGGAATAATTATCCTCTGAATACTTTGTAAGAAAAATATATTTTAAACCTGCAGCTACAGCCCAAATATGAGCTGTGATGTTCAGTTAGTTAGAATTTTATATCCAATATGTCTCACTGTCACAATTAAACCCTGATGAGACATGGATCTGTAACCCTAAATTACTATACTCTGCCTTTTTACAATAGGACTTTGTTTTTGAGAGTCGAGAGTCTAATATATTCATACACAAATTACATTCTAATAATGCATGAAACAGTATGGTAAAGTTAAAATATGTGAAGGTCAATTTAAGAATATTATACAAGCATCAAATAATGATGCTTCCATTTTTTTTCCTGGTTAACAATTAATAAGATGACCAAATTAAACTCTGTAGTTGGTCTTCTTTACATCCTGGGTGGATAATGCAACCCATAATAGAGAGGTGCTTTTAAGTCTACAGGTTGCTAGTGAAATGACGTCTTTACTGCAGTCTAGTTGTACTGTATAGGATAATAACATCATAATCATCATAATATCTCCTGCTGCCTTCATAAATACAAATGAACAAAAATGAAATTTTAGTTTTTGGACTTTTCATGGGATTTGTTTTGACAATATGAAAAACATGAAATATCAACAGATTTAACCTTCAAGGAGTACATTTCCTTAAAAACATTACATTGTAGTAAACTGGCTGCAACCAGCAGTAGTAGGTTTTTTGGAAACAGTATTAACAACACTTATTTTCTGTTTGTTTTTCTGACTAAACTGAACCAAGCGATGAAAACATAATAACTTTGTTTGCATTGATTCCTTGAATACATAACACAGGCCAGATGATCCACCACGTTAAAGTTCATTAATCTGCCTGCACCTGGTTCACTCTGCCAATGTACATTCCACTCCAATATCTTTCACTGCACTGTAAATACAAGACACAGTCTGTAGAGACTGGGTTTGGACTGCATTCATTTGAACTTGTCATACAAAAATGAAAAGGTAAATAAACACTGAATTTCAAGGCACACTTCAAAGCTAAATACACTGGCTTGAAATTGAAATGTGATGATTGATAAGGCAAATATCCTTTGTCAAAGTAAAGTTTATTTATACATATCAATGCATGAAGTCAATGCACAAAGACCAATTTGTAGGAGCAAAATATGTTTTATAGAGCTTGCAAAGACTAAACCTCAGTGACAAAGGAACTGTGCCTCAGCAGAAGGGCTTCCATATCTCAACATTTCAAAGTTGTGCTGTCTCACTTCTGTCAGTTTGTCCCTCACATGCAAACAGCAACTGAGCAAAATTTAAAAAATATGAGCCAAAACAGAAAGACACGAGTGTGTCCTGACAAACCCTGTTGACCAAAGATTAAGGGCTCCATTCATTTGTAAAACCTCAGAATCTAAAACAGCTGACGAAACAAATGAAAGCTATTTTTATGGGATTTTTGGGGGCATTATATGCCTTCATTAGACAGACAACAGCAGAAAGATGACAGGAAATTAGGGGAGCAAGACAGACAGAGAATGACACACAACAAATGTGTCCAGCTGGACGTGAAATGGAGATACTGCAGTTCATTGTGGGTGCCTTAACCAGAGGCCAGAGGAGGCACCCCAGTGAAAGCTAATTTAATACATTAAACAAAGGATTTTGTTCCCAAAGCATCTGTGCTTTCCAATCTGTCACTGTGCCCTCTGAAATATTAACTTGCATATTGATTACTGCTCAATTTTGTTTATATGCTCCTTCAGTAGTTCTGTCTTTAATACACTTAGTCAAAAATTAAATCTGAAGGCATAATAGTTTCCCTCTTAGGATTTTACTTTGTGTGAACATTCCTTTCCCAATCAATGAGACTTATATTATAAAGTAACACTGTGGTGCCTGAACCCTTGTGTGTGTGTGTCTGTGTCTGTGTGTGTGTGTGTGTGTGTGTGATTAGGCACCAGTGAGAGCAGGGAGCTTGGACCAGCTCTGGTAATAAAATGTGTGGCAGTGTTAGGACGGATGTTGAAAGTGTGAAAATGTGCAGCAGAGTCTGTGTCTGTGCTGCAGGAGAAGCACGGGGGCTCGGATACAAAGTGTCCTCTGATGGTGAAAATCCTGGACGCAGTGAAGGGGACGCCAGCTGGATCAGTGGCACTCAAGGTGCATCGGAAGGCTGCTGATGGGGAATGGACACAGATTGCTAATGGGTATGTGTGAGAGCATAAGGTCGAGTATGTCAAATGTCTATCTGATGATCCTCACTGATGTCACCTCTCCTCACTGCAGAGTGACAGATGCCACTGGAGAGATTCATAATCTGATCACAGAGCAGGAGTTCACAGCAGGAGTGTATCACGTTGAGTTTGATACCAAGAGTTACTGGAAGAATGAGGGGAGTACACCTTTCCATGAAGTAGCTGATGTGAGTATAAACAAGTCATGACGGCTCCACATCACCATTATGTGAAGAATCATGTTAGATCCTACTCTTTCACCCTGTACCTTTACAGTGTGCTTAGTTTGAGATTCACCTCCAGCCCTACAAGCTGGGGCCTGACCACCCCAACAGAAATAGGCCATCCCCTTGAAGAATAGGGCTGGCACCCTCCTAGAAAGGGAGTGTGACAAAGGGTCCTAACCTATTCTGACATTTCTGGCACATTGGCTTTAAAATGTCCCGCTGTCAGACCACTACTCTGCTTAGTCAGAGCTACAATATGTCCTCCTTTTCAACAACAGCACAGCTGTTATGTTGGCAAAGAAGATGTCCCTGTGCTTGGTATATGGCTGTAATTAATGACAATTTTTGATTAATCTGACCATTACTTTCCCAATTGATTAATTAATTGTTTTGTCTATAAAGACAATGGTGAAAAATGCACTTTATAATTTCCCACAGCCCAAGGTGACATCTTCAAATGTCTTATTTTGTCCAACCAACAGTCCAAAACCCACAGATATTCAGTTAGCTATCATGTGTGACAAAGCAAAGCATCAAATCCTTGTTGGAAGCAGCACATTTAGAAACTTTTTGCTTTAAAAAATGACTAAAACGATTATTTGATCGGATTACGTGTGGGCCATTTGCAAGCATCAGTAAAAGCCTTATAAGCCATAGCAACAGATGCTGCATCCACCGTGTCCTTTTGTACCTTATGTTGCCATGTTGAACACGTGTATTACTCGAGGAAAAATAATAATAAGGCCATGAAGCTCTCTTAGCATTTGCTGTTTTGTTTGATCAGTGAGGATACTGGGACAGGCTGTGCTTTTGTGCTTATTTGGGCCCAGCTGGGAATGCATGAGAGCACTATTGACCTTTGCCTATGGTTTCGGTGGAGCCCATTACAGTGCAGTGACCGTATGACAAGGAAATACTTCCATTGTGCCCAGTTTGCTGACTACAGGACACAGCAGTGGCCTCACCAGAGTGCACACTCCTTCCTGATTGATCGATAGGTGCAGCAGGTTTTAAGGTGCCATGGTGGACCTTGTGGCTCATCAAACAATGAAGCCTATTACAGGGTACTGCTGCAGCCACAGCACATCTTGATTACCACTGGCCTATTTAAACCACTGGGGCCAACTTTTCCTTTAGAGGGCTCGGTCTGAAACAAAGCATTCATTTTTGTGGTGGAGTGGTTCAGAAGCCAGTCAAGTTATCCAAAAAGAAATAAGTATAAAGTTGAACTATGTGTGTTTTTTCTAACAAAGTTAACTTTTCTGATCCATTGCTATAGGATTATAAAAAGCTTACACTCCAATATACTATAGGTACAGATCAGTACTAATTATTACAAGGATGAACACTGAACATATTCACAGATTGACAAGTTTGTTTAGATCAGATATGCATGTATCACATACATGACTTACACACTCTTATCTATATGTCACTGTCAGAGAAGCACTATACCATAAAGCGTTATTCAGAAAAGCAGAATATGATAACCAAGTCAAGTTAATATCTTTATTATGTTTATGAAAAGCGGGAATAAATGTATGTAACTTTCATGTCCAAGGTTTGTTTTCTAGAGGATCCTGCTAGATTAAGTAGCCAAGCTGAGCTGTAGGATGGAGTGTGTTCGCTTTTCTGATTCTTTTCTGCTGAGTAAATGTAAATGAATTCTGTAATTGGAGTCAAGGTTTAGTGTACCAAGCTAGTTAAAAACAAGCTCTTAAGTGCCTGCGGCCCCTCCCATGTAGAGGTTTATAGTCCTCTTCTCTTCCGAGTAGACTGAGATTGACAGTGTGATGAGTTCACACGCATAGACTGATAACTGATGACCATCGAACCTTTTTCCTATTCAAGTTATTATTCTGTCACAGTTCTGTGATAAAACACTAACATCTGTTCATATGAGTGAAAACCTTAAACGTTTAATGAAACATTATCTAAAGGATTTATTTTATGATGTCTCATACATTATTCATTATTGTATATGTGTATATAAATGAAAATTAAAAATTGTACTACTCTACTTTTATAAGGACTGTCCAGGTTCTAGGCTTTGATTAGCAACACTGGCTGTTTCACTCATTTGAGGAAAGGAAGGAAGACATGGCCGCAATGACAAAATAACAAATGTCTCTTTGGTGTCAAAGAAAATTATTAAATCTTTTTATTACAATGACAATGATAGCTGACCTCCTGGGAAAAAACATCACAGCATTTTAAGGGAGGCACAAGGGGGTAAAGACTTTTTTACTCAATTTCTGCCCTTACTAGGAGGATGATGCTCTAACGCTCTGTATAACATGTGCAGAGGCTTATCTTCTGTTATTTGATCTTACGCCTGACTATGTTAAATAAGGACAGGGTTATCCTTGTCCTCAACTATCAAACTAACAGACTGTCATCTGTATTTACATTAGCAAGTTCAAGCATTTGTTTGCTATTCTACTGTTTGTCCCCAGTGTGAGGAAATACTTCTCGGAACTTGGCCAAAAGTCATCTGTTATCGACCACAAGCCTCTTAATGTTCGTCATACACAAAGTCTATTCACTTCATCAAGATGAAGTGAATATTTAAAAGTCCGTTAAAACTTTTCATCACATTGTCAGCATTCAGTTTGGCCAAAAAATGCACAGAGGACATTTGTGACAGATGTACTGTTGTGTCCTTACTGTGAGTGCCTCCATCAAGCATGGGTTCTGTCCTGGCTCTGTGTGGTGTCACTTTTGTGACAGCCACACCAACACAGAGTATCATGATTTAGCTTCAAATTCTGCAGCACCAAAGCTTTACACATACTGTATTTTAATAGAAACTGAATGAACTAAAACCTCATCTCTAAACCTTCATTAGTATCAGCTATGTTGCTTCTAGTTTGAATATATACTACAAACAAACCTGTTTTTCAAAACAGCATGTCTGTTAAGATAAGAGAAAAAAACTGGAAAGACCCTTCTCTGTCTGGATTTTTGTTTGGACTGTGTATGTCATACTGAGTGTAAATGTGTCTGTCATTGACCCTCATGTTCTGACCTGTTGTTTGTGTGTGTGTGTGTGTGGGCAGGTGGTGTTTGAGGCCCATGCTGAAGGTCATCGTCACTACACCTTGGCCTTGCTGCTCAGTCCATACTCCTACACCACCACCGCTGTGGTCACAGACGCACACCAGTGATACACTTGTACCTTTTATACAGTCTGATGGAAGTATTGGGACAATGAGCCGTTTTCACAAGCACACTGTGATATCAATTCACCTTCAGGAGGCTTTAGATTTAGCTGCATCGGTTTCAGTGATTTAGTGGTTACAGTGATTTGACATTCAGCTCTGAAAGCATATTTTATGTTATTGTAACAGTTATGTACTATTTGTGTTCTTTGCAAGTTTTAAGGAGGCAATGGTAAGGTAATGCAAGCCTTCGCTTACTTAGTGTTTCATTTGAAAGGAAACTTCTGATAGTAGACAACAATGATGCATGCATATGGTTCCTTTGTCTATTTAATTATAACATTAATCATCAGATAAGTAATCAGTTACATTCACACAGGTCACTGACTCAGTTTCTAGTGCTACAGTAATAACTGGCCTCATCATGTTACATTCAAGATCCCCTCCAGACATGTTTAAGACATATAAAATGCTTTAAATAATCATTTGTGTCTGATGTGTTTTTCCCATTAAAGAAGAAAGTTCAACTACCTATTTAGAAACTTTAAAAGGACATCTCCTCCTTCTCACTCATTGAAAAAAACCCAAACAGAATCTATGAATATACAAACTGTTAATATCTAAAGTTTTCCTGCTGGACACAAGATGTCTCTTACTTCACTGTAAAGTCCATTCTCGGTGTTTGTGTATTGGAGGCTTCAAACTGAGATTTAAGGTGAGCTCAGTGAAACTTTCCTCCTTCAGCAGTAGAATGTGAAAACAAACTCTGCACATACATTATTCTGCACAGTGAGGTAACATTAACCTTGTGTCTACACAGCAAGCATAGCGTGAGCAGCACGTCAGCAGAGCAGCAGCAGCAGTGAGTGCTCTGTCTGTGTGTCTACACTGGAGGCGTTTAGGTGTAGTGTTGAACGAGGGTCACCCGCTTGTTGGAAGCGCTCAGAGCCCAATACACGACTGTAGTGACACGCGTGAAAACAGAGGAAAATAGACATGAAGCGTAAATGAACGCCTCAGGTCGCTGTTACGCCCGTGAGACGAGAGCCTGCACGGAGCCGGTGCAGACAGCTGCATAAGAGCCGTGTTGCGTGTGATGTGCGTGTGAAAAACACGTCACACGCTTGCTGTCTAGACACAGGGTTAACAAACATTCACATTTGACCTCATGTGACAACTCCAACAACTGTTGTTTACACTTGGCCTCAGATGACTCCAATGACTCTACTGTCTCGACTGTCGTTACATCAGCCAGGAGCACTAACGAACCAACTGATATCAATGACCTTGATAACGATGCCACAGAGGTGAAATACCTGGGACTGCCAACCAGTCAGTTAGAACTGAAGAAGACCCTTGAATGAGACGAAACGTCTTCAAGTATCTACAACCAGGTCCAGGTGTCCTCGATTCAACCCTCCTTGGATAACCATGACCTGGATGACTGAGAATCTTAATTCATAAACACAAGCAAATAAATGAGACATACATCACGTTTGTTTTCCAGAATATGGCAATGAAGTGTTTATTTTGTCTTCTGTTGACAAAGAAAAAAAAAACTTTACAAAGTAACGGTTCAACACCAGACTCAAACTTTTTTTATACTGTCTGTTACCAAAGACTGCAGAAGTTTGACAATGGAGCTAACTTCACCATGTAAAAAAAGTTCAGTGATGTCTGGAGGGAGGGGTTGGGGTTGGGGCCTCTGGCACATGCTTCTGAGCCAGTGAGAGGCAGAACGAGACGGAACTGAGCATGTGCAGAGTGGGTGCTACATTAACATCTTCACAAGGTTGGCTCAGTGTGTGAATTCAGCTTCTTTCTTCAACATGAACTCATTTAGAGATGAAGAACCTGGTGATCAGATGTTTAGGACATACAGAGTTATAGGAGACAAAAAAAAAAAAAAAAAAAAAAAAAAAAGATTTGAAGAGAAAATGTGACAGATTTTGTTGCCCGCCACTCACACACCTCCCACATGACACTGTGATGGAAGTGATGTCGCAATACACCCAGGCTGAGTTCAGCAGAACAAGGGCTATTTATTCCCTTTCAGTCCTTATTTTTGTTTTCATACAGCACTCAGGACACTGAGCAGAAAATGTCTAATTTTTCATTTGGCCACAAAACAAACAAACTGGGCCGTTAAACCATTCCATAATATATCAGCCTATATTTGTTTAGATTTTTTAACAACATATACAGTAACGACTTTGGAAAATTGCAATTTCACAAAATTCTTAGCTCATCTCCACTAAGTGGAATTTTTTCTGGAGCTTTCAGCCACAACTTGTAGCCTTCTTTAGCAGATGGAGTTTGTTCAGTTGTAAGATGGTTCAGTTTTTATCCAGACCTCGACTGATTCTAAATTTTTGAGGCTGATACCAATATTTTTTTTTTAAGTTATGGTATATTGATCATTATTCTGATTTTATCAAGTAAACATTTCTGATAAGAATTCCTTAAAATAGTTTTTATAAATACAATTATGTACTGAGTGAGACAGTGCTCTCAGGTGGACAAACTATGTAATAGCAACACGGTTACTAGATTATTCAAAAGATTTGAGATTGAAAGTTCATTCTGAAGTTCCTTTAGTAGCACTTCTGGAGCTTTCCATCATAGCACATGATCTTCCTCAACAGATGAGGTTTGTAGTGTTGTCATGGAGTTGTAGATTCTGAGCACTTTAAGGACCTCTCGTTCATGTTGGTTTAAAAGTTGAGACTGAAAGATTGTATGTTACAATGGAAAGCTTTTGCACCTTGTGGTGGAATTAATTCATATTCATTTTTTGTGTTGTTACTTGTTGGCTGACACATACTGCAATACCAATATGTCTGCCAGTCTAGCTCTATTGTTATCGTGTCATGAGCGAACTATATTACTATTAGTTATGAATGAACTCCTTCATTTTATAAAAAGGCCAGAAGATATGACTGAAAGCTACAAAAAAAATCCAGCAAGGGGACTTTATGCTAAGAATTTTTGTCAAAAACATTTTGGTGCATTTCTGGTGAGGATTCCTTAAATTTGGGTATTACATACTTGCACCCAGGATATGTATTGAATGGGATATTTACTTGTCAGTGCCATCTGGTGGACATCCTATATAACAGCAATACTGTTATATAGGACGTATGTTACATTATAGCAACATATATATTTTCATACCGTGCCATGAGTGCCTGGTGAACATGGTAAAAATAAAGACTAAATGCTACAAACTTCCACATAACCAGTTTGTACGAGAATACTCAGAAACATCGGGCCCAGATTTCTTTTTTTTTTTTGCACAGTATCACCAAAATGAACACATTGGAACATCATGCTGTTCTGTAACTGCTCTTCAGTGGAAAGCTGCCTGCAGCACTGATCACAAAAGCAAAGCCTCTCTGTGCCTGCTCTGGTCATCATGCATATGTAAATTGGATGTAAATCACATTATTTTGCCCACGTATTTATTTGTAGGCAAGGCCATGCAGGCTGAAGGCTATAAAAGAGTTTTAGAGTGCAATTGTTGGCGGATGAGCCTGACAGCTTAAGCTATCTGTGCTTGATTGTTCACGATTGGACGCTTGTTTTAAGTTTGCAGGGCAGTTTGCACTAAAGCGAGGTCGGAAAGGATTTCTTATCAAATGAGGTGAAACATCAACTGCAACCAACATGCATTAAATGTGCAAATCACCCGCACAACTCAGTCTTGGTGCATCTGGGTAAGGCTTATGCTGAACATGACCCACAGGCAGTGGAAGTGGATTCTTACACATGATGATTAACACTGGACTGGAGATAATGAGCAAAATTTTTTTTTTTTTTTTTTGATTCTTATTCAGCCAGGTGGAATAAAAATGTTTCACACTCAGTCTGACTTGATATGATTAAGATGAAGGGAGAAAACTGTTCAGTTAAAAAAAAATTAATCTCTTCATTAAGAATGTAAAGTGAAACGAAAGAAAGAAAAAGAACTCAAGGCACAAATAAATACTGCAAAATGGAATACTCTGCAATACAGTAGTCTAATGGTGAACACATGAAATTACATAGATGCATTTTAAGTGATAAAAAGGGCAGCTGAAGTTGGTGGAGTCAACCTCGGCTTATACCAGGAACCCACTGACCTGACACCCAACACACTGCTCAGAGCCAAGAACAAATACAGAACACTGACTGAACTGAAGACAGATCAGTCCCACAGTTTAGAACTTGGCATCTGGACCAGAGGTTTGGCTTTGCAAATGAGATACATGAGAATAATGGCTGAGAATAATGGAATATGGCCTGATCTGAAGCGCTACATGCTTACTGCCCTGTCACACCACCTCGTAACACGCCTCTGTGGTGCTGAGCTGCCAGCTGGGAAACACTGCTCCTGTTATATGAATTAGCCTTCATGCTGCTCCCTGAATTCCACAGATATAAAAATATAAAAGCACAACAATGTGTTAAAGAGAAACCTCATGCTGTTGGATATGGTCAATTTATAACAATCATTTCATTCAGTTTGAGTTGTATTGTGGGAAGTGTAGTTTTAAGCATTTCTGAAGTTTGGAGTGTATAAGACTAAAAGTCTGATATCTTAGCCTCTGCTGCATCAGTTTCAACAAAAGTTTACTTTCTTCCTTCTTTAAATCTGTCTCTTGCGACTTAATGGAAGTGCAATGCTAGTCCTGCATCTCCCAGAATGCCTTTCTTCAAGGGTTCAAGGCCCAGAAAGTGTTACGACTGTCTTTTCCACAGCAGCTTACTGACTGCTGTGATGTTTTGTTTGACACCAAACTGGATGTTTACCATAGATCATTTAGAATATTAATTTAGTTTCCGCTATTAAAACACCCAACAGCAAGGCTGAAAATACTGTTGTGATGTCACGTTGTGTATATTTGTGGGTCGCTGCAACAAGAATTAAAAGGTCCGCTATGAAATTAATCTGTAAATGCAAAATGTACATTATCAAAAGTAATGGACCATTTTCTAAAAGCACAATTAAACATGTCAGGTTTTTCTTGTGCTTTAACAAAAAACTGATTTAAAAAAATGTGGGTGATGGAGGTGGGGAACTATAGAGGCCAGGTTAGCCTTGTACTAACACTTGTACATGAGTCACTTGACCAGTGGTTCTCTGTGGGCTCACTGTGGGCTATTAGCATGAGGTTAAAGGACCAGTGTGTAAGATTTAGGGGGATCTAACAGAAATATTGGCAGAAATTGTATATTCATAAGTATCTTTTAATTAGTGTATAATCACCTGAAAATAAGAATCATTGTGTTTTGTTACCTTAGAATGAGCCCTTTATATCTACATAGGGAGCAGGTCCTCTTCCACAGAGCCCACCATGTTGCACCACAGAGGGGCCTTTCACGTTTTCATGCGTTTCGCGGCCACTGTAGGTTTTCCTACACATGGAAGGGGAGGGAGGGAGATAACGCCACTAAATCCTACACACTGGACCTTTAAGTCAAATAAATGTGATTTATGTGGAAGCTTTCCTGTTTGAACCCCAGCATTTAACTATTCTGTCTAGTTCTTCATGGATATGAGCTCATATATTGAATAAGTCTGCAAAGAAAAACTTAATAGTGGTTGTCAGATATTTGATATCTCACTATAAGCAGTAAATAATGGGGTGAGATATGGCATTACTGCTCTATTAAACACTGTAGCAAGAGAACAGATCCACAGTGTGTGTTTGTGTGTGGTGAGTTTATATCTAATTAACACTGCAACTACATGGTACTGTATACGCCTGAACCAGCTGATCACCAAGGCAATGACTAATGTTCTGAGCAGCATGGCAACGTCAACCACTTCTTAACACTCCGTCTAACTGCTACACAGCCAGGTCACAGCGCCCTCTGCAGGGAGAGCAGTAACCTGACACTTTATACAATTACGCACCCAAACTGGGGTGATTTATTCTCTTATGCAAAAAACGGTACTAAGCTAAGAAAGGCATAGCACAAGAGAATCATCTGCTAAACCAACACTGTTGAAAGTGGTTCCCCAGACAGCTAAACTAAACCCTGACAGGTGGGGTTGGAAAGACCACGACTAGAAGAGGTGGACTCCAGCACAACTTGAGACTGACTGGTGACTCTGCTTTGCTCTCTGATCTGATCCACATACGAAGAAGTGTTGAAGCTGAACCCGGGTTCAGCCACGTCTGCTTTTGAGGAAAAAAAGAACTCTGTAAACATATACAAGGTACTCCAACACTCACTGCTGCAAGGGCTTTTGGGAGGAGAAGGAGGGGGGTATCCACTGTGGCTTAAAAACAGCCTTTCCCAGAAGGCCTCACAGTGCTTGCGTGGAGGAACCCTGGGTGTACTGACTGACATGTAATGCTTTAAAACTATAGAAAATAAATTAGGAACATCACTCTGGCCATTTCATACCTGAACCCCATTTCTTCTATCTATTGTTAACACCATCTCATCATTTGCTTTACTAAATGTCTGCCTATGTCATGCTTGCAAGTGTGTGCCACTCCATATATCAACATCACTCAAAGAACACCATTTCAACACAATACTCAAGCACTGCTAGGATAGTTGTGAAGAATTAACACTTCAGGTTATGAGGCCATGAATAAACTGTCATCAGCTGCAAGCATCAGTACATGCTTTTATTGGCTTGCTAGTGCTGGACAGGAGAGATACACCACAGCAAGCATGACTAAAGGCCCCTAATCACAACGGGTGTAATAAAATCTTGGGAGCAATCTGTGTCAGATTGTATATTCATTTTGAGGCATGTCAAACTGCATTGAATGTCTGGTGAATCGTAACGCTACAAAATGTCAGAAAATACTGAAAGATGCCACTTCACCTTCAGCCCATTTCTCGATTCTCAGACGAATCATTTAGTCTATAAAATCTCAGAAAATGGTTAATAAAAAATGCCCATCACTTTCTCAGAGCCACATAAGTCTTTAAAATTTCTTTGACAATAATAATGTCACTCAAGGTCTACTTACTCACTTTTCCCAGAGCTTTCAGAAGTCAGAGAGGTGGTAAAAAAGCTTTTAAGTAGAATTTGACTTAGGATTGTTTTTGTCAAACTGCTGTTTCCAAGCTTAAGAATGAACTTTCATGCCTTGTTTTGTCCAACCAACAGCCCAACACACAAAGATGTTCAGTTTACAATGACAGAAAACGGAGAAAAGCAGCAAATCAGCACACTGAAGAAACTGGAGGAATAGTTGCCAATTAATTTCCTGTCAACTGACTACTCAATTTAAATACAAATCATTGCAACTCTCTTCACAATTTCTTAAAGTCCAAGGTGATTTCTCCAAATAGCTTCTGATCTGGTGATAGAGCTAGCACTTATTGTTTTTATTTTTAGATTAAAGTTCTTGAAATCAGAAACAGCAGGTGACAAAACAATCCATTTTGAGGCTGTTCTGCAGCTTATGATCAGATCACATGATCTTCATCAGCAGATGAAGACTGCTCAGTTTACCTACAAACATCTACAATTCTGTGACAACTAGGCAAACTCCATCATGATCTTAAGCGCCATGACAGCTATTAAACAGACCTTGTGCGGAGTTATTTTAAACAATTTACACTATTAAAAACCACTGCCACAAACCATAGATATATACAGTATATGCATGTACAGTATATGTCTATACGTCTTACTATGTTGAGCCATCCAGTGAATTTTGCAAAATGTCATGCTGTATTCGGATTGGTTGGTTTGTAGATGCGTCACAGCAGCAGTCACACTGTGGGAAAATGTGAAGCAGCCTGTCTTTGGTCTGCAAAGCTCTGAACTGGCCATCAGTGGATGTTTCTGGGACAGCCCAGGTCTGCACAGCGTGTAGGAGCCTTTCAGGTATACTGTGGTGCAGCAGTTCACAAGATATGAATTCATCTCTAGGACAGGGAATGTCAGAAATAAGCTCCAGGTTTTGGAATAGCCAGAGTTCTGATTTAACATCTTTGGACATACAATCAGAGAAAATGTCCAAACATACAATTCTTGGTCAAATTCAAAACCTATATAGAGGAGAATCTTAACAGTGAACATCTGGTCAAAAATAATCTGCCTACACGCAATCTTTATAGTGCTCAAAGCTTTAAGAAATGAAACTTTTCACAGCCTAACATTCAGACCGTGCCATTCAAGAACAGCAGTAGCTTCGGCTGTGAGCAGCTGACGCTAAAGTTCTCTCATTCTGGCCCCTCTGACTACCTCACAAGCTTAGGAAAAAATAACAACACCACAGTCCAGACACACACAGCATCTAGCCCAAATCCCCATGCTTCAGCGCATGGTACAGTACAATGAAGAGCTTTATCACATGGCCAGCACTAAAATCATCAAATAAAAAGAATTAAAAAAATAAAAAATAAAAACACATCTGAGACAAAACAAAATATACACTCATATGAGACCATTAACCTGCACTAAAGCATGTTGTGTGGACACACTCCTGCTATAATGGCCGACCCTGCTCCCTGTACAGAGACATCACGAAGCAGCTCAGTAACGCCTCCCTCCGACTGAGGAGCAGCTTAACTCTTTTCACACAGTGCACCTCAAAGAAAAAAAAAGAAAGAAAAAAAGCTAAAAATGCACAACAAAAGGCAAAATTAAAAATATACACATCTCGAACTAATGAAATAATAATTTATGTTTGAAAAGAAAAGAATATCTGGTAAACAAAATAAATTAAGGCATGCAAAAGATAATGTCAAATCTTGAGATTTGGATACTTCTGTTTTTCTTTTTTTGTAAGCCAAACATCCTATATTGTTAGAACATCTTCCTGTTAGGAAGAAACCACTCACTCTTATTAAATCCTCAGAAAGAAGGTAGCTGCCAAAATAAAATTCAAACCCACTGGAATATCACTGTAATATGCCCGAGCGCTTAAAGGCCGATATTTACATATTTGTGTTCCGTGTTCGAGCTTTAAGAGGCCGATATTTACATACATGTTCATGCGGATTCAGCAGCAGTGCAGCAAAAACAAACAGCAAACACTTGAGTGACACAGACAGGAGTGCTTCTTAAAACATCCTGAATCAGAAAATAAATACCATGTATCAAAATTTAAAAAAATGTACATCACAAACATTTATGTCGACCTCACTCAGATCCCTTTCTTTTAAAGGAATACTGTCGCCTAACAAAATGATATGTATAAAAAAAAAAATTATAATAGAAAGTGAGACAAAAACTTGTCTGTTGGCTTCTAAGGTGACGGTGATACATCAGAAGTGAAGCAGTGCGGAGCCGAGCTGAGGGAGCTGTGGTTCTGCCACATTAAGGCTTTGCAGTAAACATCAGAGCTCAGATGCTGCTGCTCCCTCGAACCTAAACCAAGACTGATGTGAAGTTTTAGTAGTTAAGCCGGCACGGACAAAAAGACATGCAGCAACTCACCCATCTCACACACACACACACACACATCCACTGACACCTGTGCACGCACGCGCACACACACACACACACACACACACACAATCACAATCAACAGTTCACTTTAAGAGACTTGCCATTGCCTCTTCATTTTTTCCTCATTTTTTTTCGGTTTGGGTTTTCTTTTTTTTCCCCAGTAAGATTTCTTGGCAGCATTACATGGTGCGCCTCTCCTCCCCACCCCGCCAGCCTACGCCCCCCTCCTCTCGTCCACTGCGCAACCGCTCTGCCTCTGGATGGCTGAAGGGGGGCGCTAGGAGGCCAGGCCGGAGAGGAGCTGGGGGTGACGAGGAGGGGTGGGGGGTTCGTGGGGCAGTTCAGTAGTCTGCGATAGGGGCGAGCTCAGGGGACAGGTCCACCGTGATGTTCTTGTAGAGGCTGCTGAGGGACATGTGGGGGCTGTAATGGAGGTTGTTGAGGCCGTCCAAGTGTTGCCGCTCTTTGGAATACCTCAGCAGTTTATACCTGCAAAGACACAGTCATATTTATCCACTGCATCTCCCCTGTTCCTACTCAGAAAACTATGAGCTGTGTGATGTGCATTTGTCTCTCTGATTGACACCTGAGTGACAGTGGACACACAATACAACAGGAATCACAAGCTCTGTCAATACTACTGCAGCTGCACATACAGCTACTGTCACAGCACCTGCTGTTACAATAACAGAACTAAATGGAAATATTGTATTCATTTCAACTATGACGTGATTTTTCCAAACTTTCATTACTATTCATTATAGTAATCATTACTATTATTCATCAAGCTGTTAGAGTGGTTTTTGTGTCCATATGAACAGTGAAAGAGGTTTTCCTCGCTGTAATCATTCCTCCTGTTCATACTGGTTATTAAGAAAATCCTCTTCAAATGTGCTTTCAGTGTAAGTGATGGGTGCCAAAATCCACAGTGTGTCCACACAGTCATTTAGTGCAAGAATGTATTTCAAAGTTGATGTGAAGCTTATATAAGGCTTCAGCAGTCTGAGTTTGTAAATGTGGCAGATATCCACTTGATATGACTGTCTTTTTAGCATCAAACTCCCTCTTTGTGTTTCCTCAGACAGTGTTCTGAAGCTTCATATTAGCTTCAGAAAAACTTTTAAATACATTTTTGCACAGGAGGACTGTGGATTTTGTCCTCCATCACTTACATTGTAAGTGCATTATGAAGGGATCTTCTAATGGTCAGTATGAACAGGAGGAATGATTACAGCAAGAAAATCATTTTTCAATGTTTATTTGGGCTCCTAACTGTTGTTTCAGGACACACTTGAAATATTGTGAACCTGTCCTTTAATGTTCCTTACAGCTTTATTCAAACATGACAGGAGACTTACATAAAGAGACAAAGGTCTTGCAATATTTGACATCTGGTGGACCTCACACTCATGATACAAACCAAAATGGGACCCACTCTCAAAATATCTGCTCCATCGTGTTAGCAGTGGTCATAAACTCTACTCCATCTGTGTATGGTTGTACTGGTTGTACACTTTCTACAGGAAAGACTGAAGAAGCCAAAAACACAGTACATTTTGTAGGAAAAACAACTCTGAACTCTAGAAGTCACACTAGTCAGCTCAGATATACAGTATGGGAAAATCAGTATCTTGATAAACACAACTGTGCACAAGATTCTCATTCCTCACAGTGGACCTCTTATTAGTTCTTTCTACTTCACAATAAAAATAAAATCATGGATTATGACCAAGTAATATTTAACATATTCAGCAGTTAAGAACACCTTTAGGAGCTTGTGTAAGTGAAACTGATGTCACTTACAAAATGTGTCTTTCTGCTTTGATAGAAGAAAGAGGTTATCATAGATGTGAGACAAAAAGCTGTCTTACCTCCCGAGGAACTGCACTTCTCCTCTGTGGTGATGAGGAATTGACTTGTACTTCCCGATCTCCCCCTCTGGCCGCGTGACATTCAGACCAGCATAATTAACCCTGTGGAGCAACCAGGATGTGTTACCATCAACGACATCAGCATTTGGATTAGACCACTATGAGCATATAACCAACTACAATCAATTTCAGTTCAGTTGAACCTGAACTGAATCTGTGAACACTATCAACAGTCTATCAGCAATCTGCTGATAGAAATGTGAAGAATATCTACTTACAGGTACGTTTGTTTAACATTTGTTGGCAGTCAGCTGAAACTACAAAGCAATCTGATGATACAGTTTATTTTTTAATGACAAGACAAATCATAGTAATATGATATATTGGGGGATATTTTCAGGTTGTGCTGTAGTTCCAGCCATGGACCATTATGGCAGTGCCACTGTTTTCAAATATCTAATATATCTCTATCTATACATACATACACACACAGACACACACACACACACACACACACACACAATTCAATTTCACGTGTTATTCACATGGTGGTAAAATGGTAATTTTTCAGTACATAAATATGAATGTGACAGCTACACTAAGTTGAGATGGGTTCTGATAGCCAGTTCCATTTTGGCTCCTAGTCAGCAAAATACCCAAATTTGTTGAGCTCCAACACTAACAAATCTTTTATCAAAACTTTTACCATTCAAATTTGATGCAATGCTATCAAACCCCATCCCTAATGGTAACAGGCGCCTGTTTCAGAATTCCTAACTAAACCACTGAACTGATATTAAATGTGTGGAGAATGTGAAACTTAAATATTTTGTCACTAAATGGTTACTTCCCACAATGTCCAGTAGAGGGTGTCCACCACCCACTTCTTTTCTACTGCTGCAGGAAATGAGATGACTGTGTGCCTGTGTGTGGTGATATTACGATAACATATTTAAGATCTTTTTCCTCTGTAGGTATTTATAGTCTGCTATGATACTATTAATGACTGGAGTCTTAGATACGCTGAAGCTCATCCTCCTGCTCACCATATTCATTTGTTTTTCTCTTAGAGCTCATTTTCAGTCATTTGTTTACCACTAAGTGTGGACGTGTGGTGAAAATACAGTGGGGTACAAAAGTCTGACACCACTAGTCAAGATACTTCTATTTTGCATTTGTTTCAAATGTTTTTCATTACAAATGATAACATATGCTTAACAATTTGAGTGAAAAGTTGAATCTTTGAAAAATGTACATGAATTTCAGAATATCTTAGTATTTGGTATGTCCCCCTTTTGCTTTACCGACTGCATGCACTTGAGCTGGCATGGACTCCACAAGTTTGTGCAAAACCTGATGACCCACATTATCCCAGCATGATTTGACAATGTTTCAAAGAGCTTCTTGTGATGTCACAGAATGTTTGGCTTTCTCAGTCTTCAGGTGCCCCCATAAATGTTCAGTGGGGTTGAGGTCAGGTGACTGTGGAGGAAAGTCTGTGACAGTCAGGACTCCTTGGTCTGCTTTGGTCTTCAAGTACTTTTTGCAAAGTTTTGAGGTGCGTTTAGGGTCATTATCCTGCTGTAGTATTAATCCTTCTCCACAAAGATGCAAACCAGAGGGTACAGCATGCCTCTGAAGAATGGAGTGTCCTCCTTGGTCAGGGTGTCAATTCGGTGCAGGTGTCACATAACATTGACTTGTTATTCATAAGTTGAGACTTGACATAGACTTGAGGCAGATGACTCGAAAGGACTTGACTTTTTAAAAATTAAATATTTGAATTTTTCTATATATTGTGAAGTTACTTATTGTTTTTGAAACATGATTGGAAGATTTCTAGCGGAAGGCGCGCAAAACTGGGAAACTACTAGGACACGGCAGACCAGCAGAGGCCAACGCAAGAGGCAGCTATCATGGAGGGGGCTAGTTCAAAAACAATATTCCCCAGAAGCTGAAAGAAAGCTAATTTGTTCCCTATAATAATAGGGTAGTAATAGTAATATTCAGTGTAAAACAGACTCCAATGAACTGGATGTGTATCATTCACAGAAAACCTCCTGCATCTTGTTTTTGTTCATGTCAACAGCAACAGTGAACACAGCAGCTGTGAGCACAGTGCCAAAGCTTTGGGTCCGTCCTGTAGGGCCTGAGTGCTGCCACTGCTTCAGCCATGAATATTTTGAGCCAAGCCCTGCATATTTCTGGTCCTCGAAACTGGTATTTTCATGTAAAAGAGCGGAACTTAATGTGAAGCGTCAGAGGAATGGGGAGAAATATGGTGCTTATACAGTGAGCAGAGTAGTTTTCACTGTTTCAGGCTTTTCTCCACAATTCAGCACAGAGATCGGTTCATTTTGAAAAGTGCAGAAAGTGCAAATTGTGTCTTTAGTCAGCAGAGATGTGCACACAAAGAGCTCTACAACATTACAAATCAATTTTCATTTATTTAACTTCTTATACTTCTAGTATTTCGCATCTATAACATAATCTACTGAAATGTATGTCAGAATACAGATATTATATATTACAGTTGACAGCCCCCGATGCACTCAGACATGGAGCTGAGAGGCTTGCTATTTGCTTGTTTATTTCAGTTTATTAATATTAAATGTGTTGCGTGTCCAAATTGCACCAAATTGGACACTGCACACCCATGGTTCCCAAGTAATACACCCACCGAGTGTTAAGTCGATTAGATGAACAGTTCTTGAGATATGCTGACACAGACAGACAGACAGACAGAGATTCCTTGCTTTTTAGTTAGATGAACTGCAGTGCCCATTCAAAACGTGTCTGAAACATCCTGTAGTAAGTCTTGAACGCACATGCCAAGTTTCGTTAAGCAGTACACAGTTCAATAGTAAAGCTTAAGTCTCTTAAACCTTTTCAAGTCATTATCACTATGGATGTAATCCCACCTCTGACCACATTGTGGGTTGCAATGGCAGAGTGGCGCTGTCCGTATTTCCGCTCGTTGACTCAGAAGTAGTAAATCAACATTGTTTATGAGGTATTTTTATATATTTCTCAAGAACCACTCATCTAAACAATTTCACACTGCACTTCCTTGAGTCCCCAGCAATACATCCGTCAAGTGTGAAATAGATTGGATGAACGGTTCTCAAGATAGGCGAAGGACATACATACACACAAACAGAGATTTCTTGCTTTATATAGAGAGAAGAGATAGAGAGATGTACCACAGTTCTTTAAAGTAGCTGTAATTAAACTCTACTCTTGATTCAGGCATTTTAGCCAACTATAGACCTATATCTAAACTTGCCTTTCTCTCTAAGATCCTTGAGAATGCAGTCACCAATCAGTTGCGTGACTTTCTACATAAGAATAATTCATTCGAGGATTTTCAGTCAGGATTTAGAGCGCATCATAGCACAGAAACAGCACTGGTGAAAGTTACAAATGACTTCCTAACTGCATCAGACAAAGTACTTCTCTCTGTACTTGTCTTGTTAGATCTTAGTGCTGTATTCGACACCATTGACCATCACATCTTATTACAGAGACTGGAACATTTAATTGGCATTAAAGGAACTGCATTAACCTGGTTTAAGTCCTATTAAGCAGATCAATTTCAGTTTGTACAAGTTAACATGAATCCTCCATCCACGCAAAAGTTAGACAGCTTCACAAGGTTCTGTGATTGGGCCAATACTATTTACCTAATATATGCTTCCTTTAGGTAATATTATTAGGAAACATAAACTTTCATTGTTTTGCAGATGAGACCTTCATATTTATCAATGACGTCAGATGAAACTAATTAGTTAACTAAATTGCAAGCGTGCCTTAAGGACATAAAGACCTGGATGACCTGCAATTTTCTGCTGCTAAACTCAGACATTGTATTGTGCTTGGCCCTAAACACATCAGAAACACATTATCTAATGACATAGCTACTCTAGATGGCATTACCCTGGCCTCCAAGCTCCACCGTAAGGAATCTAGGAGGTATCTTTGATCAGGATATGTCCTTTAACTCCCACATTAAACAAGTTTCAAGGACTGCCTTTTTTCACCTATGTAATATTGCAAAAATCAGGCACATCCTGTCTCAAAAAGATGCAGAAAAACTAGTCCATGCATTTGTTACTTCTAGCCTGGATTATTGAAATTCTTTATTATCAGGCTGCCCTAACAACTCTCTAAAGACTCTCCAGCTGGTCCAGAATGCAGCTGCACGTGTACTGACAAAAATTAGGCAATATAATCATATTTTTCTCTGGCTTCCTGTAAAATCCAGAATAGAATTTAAAATCCTCCTCTCTCATCCTTTCCCTCTCCATCTGTATGCATTCATGTCCCATTAATGCATGTTACTAACTCGGCATCTTCTTTGTCATGTAGTTTTTTGCTTTCTCGTCTCGCAGGTATTTCTGCCTCTGGAGTTGTACAATCTGTGGTTGCGGGCCGCCTGCTGCCCTCGTGGTCCAGCTCAACACCCACTGCTACTATTATTAGTCATATATTCTGTCTCTCTCTACCTGCAAACACCCACCCTCCGTCCATCCCTCCCTTTCACCCCAACAAGTCAAGGCAGATGGCCGCCCACCCAGAGCCCGGTTCTGCTTGAGGTTTCTTCCTATTAAAGGGGAGTGTTTCCTTGCCTCTGTTGCCAAGTGCTTGCTCATGGGGGAATGTTGGGTCTCTGTAAATTAAAAAGTACAGTCTAGACCTGCTCTATGTGAAAAGTGCCCTGAGGTCACTTCTGTTGTGATTTGGAGCTATATAAATAAAGTTGACTTGAATTGCGGTATCATTCTCTCTCCTTCTGTTACTGCCATACATCTCAAACTTGGAGTCTTCCAGGGCTGGGTGATAAAACCATCTTGATACAGGATTGCAATAACAGTTATGTCGATAATGATAAACTTTGGATATTTTGAATTCAATATGGATAGATCTACACAACACAGAAATAAATGTGACAACAGCCATTTTATTATTGGGGCCCCCACTGTCTAAAAAATTTTGGGGGCACTTTTAAAAAGTAGTAATTAGTGCATAAAGTTGCTGTTTTTAATGTAAAACAAGCCTGGATTAAACTGCATACAGTAATCACCACCTTGTGTAATCACAACCACCTCAGTAAACACCATCTCATTTATAAGAATTGACTACATTTTCTAACTGCAATAATAAGCACATGAAAAGCAAAACAATGCAGGTCAATTCCCTTCAGTAGAAACCACTAGATGGCAGTATACGATAATGATCATGAGATCATGACAATATTTAATGGGGTTGATCTAATTAGATATTATCAAAAGTTCTGGTTGGGGGGGGATAATGTAATGAATGAAATAACATTATAGACTCAACTATCTGGCACTGCATCATTGGTTAGTAGACTGAAAAAATATGTTCTAGATTTGGGACTATAAAGCTTACTTCACTTGGTGCATTGAGTTCAGTAACGTTAGTCTACAGCACTGATCACCCCACCAGCCAGCAAGACCTGCATGTAGGCTGTAACATTAACGTTATCTAGCCAACTTGCTAATACTAATATTAGCTAATGCACCAGACCAAACGCATTTTAAAATCTCTAGCGTTAGCATTAATGTTACTTACCACAAGCATGTAGGTGATGCTTGCCTGTTTAGTGATGATGAGCTGAATACTTTTTAACCTGTTTGCTTCCTTTAACAAAGTTGTGATTAGCTTTCCAAGGATATGTTTTGTTGGGTGAGCCCTGCATGCTTTACAGAAGTTGAGAATCCAACACCAAGCCAGTCTATTTTTCATTTTTCCAACTGTAGAAGCGCCAACTTTCTTTGCTGTCTTATTTGCTGGGGGTGGTGTTGGTGACAGCCCAGGATTTGGGTTGCTTTCTTCGGTAACAGTTGGAGCTTTTTTTAATGAGGTACCAGTCCATCGCAGCAGCCAATTTCACTGCAGGTGCAGTGTGAACAACAGTGTTGTTTGTGTGAGTGTGTGAATGAAAATAAAATGATGGCTTAGGATATTGGCCTATACTGGTACTTTTTTTTTTTTTTTTTTTTTTTTTTTTTTTTTTTTAAATTGGAATCTTGAGGGCAGTCATCCACTGTGAAATGCTAGTATTTCATAGCCAACCCCAAGCATTTGGCCTTGTTTCCCCTCTTGAGAAGTGGTTCAGAAACTGCTACTTGTCCTCTGAGACTATTACAAGACAGCGTTATTTTGACAGTACCCTTAAGCCTCTTTCACACATAGGGTACCTCTCAAATCTCTTATTTGATCTTTCCTTGCTCTTCACTCCTCGCCTGAACCGGAAATTGTTCTGGTCCGCCAGTTTGACGGGCATCCCAAGTCTCTTATTTCTGCTCTGAGGAGCGAGGAAGGATCTTTGAGGAGCGAGGATACACAACAGCCTTCACGGAAGTCTTTTACCGGCCGACACGCCCCCTTATTGGATATCAGTTATTGATTGGATGCTGCAGCTGATCGGACTGATCTGATACATCACAACATCACTGCAGTTTCATACGGACGTGGAGACAGATACGATTAAATTTAAGTGCATCACTCCCAAGTTTTATATTTTATTTGTTTTCTGATTCACCATCTAGTTAAAAATCTGTTAATTGTCGGTCTGATCGACAAAAGCCATCAACAACGTTCTTCATTTATTAGGAAGATTTTTCTTTTCATGATCTGTTATTTCCCCCATGAACTGTTATTATGGATAAAGTTCAAGTAAGGGAGAGTCTATCAGCAAGAAACATTTTAAACCAATTTATATTTTACATAATTTGTTGTCATTTCCATTCAGTCACATGTGAGGCTGAAAATTCCTGAGCATCAGGTTTGATATGAGTTACATAATTTCCATTTTCCCTAAAACATTTAGCCTACTAAATTATTTCCAGTGTTCAAAAGACACTAATCATATTCTGGGTTATTAAATAATGAATTCACAATCAGAACATCAATAAATACAGACTCAAATAATTAATAAATGTATAGTAGAAATGGTTCCTGTGCCTCTGAGCAGGACACAGTACACAGTATAAATACAGAATGCAGGTTTTTACTCATGTGCAGGTGTTTGTTGAACAGGTAACAGGCTGCAGAGAGAACTGATAATTGTGCACCTTTATTAGTATTATCACACTGCGCATGTGTGCAGACACAAACTCCATCAAAAGTAGCTACAGCTGTTAAAGCTGACTGACAGGTGATCAGCTGTGATCAGCTGCCGCCGTCATCAGAAACAGATGTCCCTTTATGTGACGCTTCAGAGGAAAGGACGTGTCATTTCTCTAAAAACATATTTACTCATTTCCTCTCTTCTCGCTTGGTTTCCTTAGGAAAAGACATGAGGGAAGTGAGGGAAACGTGGGTGCAATTTAAGACACTTGGGATGTACCCATAGTTCCTGGTAAATTATTGGGATAACCTTTCAGGCACCACTAGTGATTTTCACTATTCACACTTGCAGCTACATTCAGGAACATATCTGTCTTGCCCCTTTTCACACGCCATCGCAATGCCAGGATAGATGGGTTCAGGGACAGTGCAGCATGGTGGTAATGCAACATTTCCCTGAAATGTTACTAGGTCTGAGGTGGGAAACCGGTGATAGAGAATTCCCTGAATATCCATCCCTGTTCCCATTCACACATGGCCCCATGCAGGAAATGTCCCTGAACATTTCAGGGATAGATTGCATGTGTGAAAGGGGCTTGATGCCATGTTTCCCACTATCACTTAGTAAGCAATGGTCTGCTGGAAACTTGAGGCACAGCCATATTTATAACAGGTGAACACTGGCTGCAAGTTGAGTTACTGGAACGAGCCTCTGATGAGTAGATCAAATCCACCCAAGTGTCATCTGAACGCATACTTCAATCGAAGGGATACAACTCAAGGAAATCTGACCTTTTGTACAAAGGTGTTAATTTGGTCAATGCCACAAATTTGCTTAAACCAGACCTAGAAATAGCACAGAATCTTAAATATTTCTTCTTCATTTTACATGTCATAACTTCTTCTGTCAGATGATTTCCAGGTTTACGTGAAAATAGAGATTTTCTTCTGTATATGGAAACTTCTTTTCCATTCTGCTCTTTCTCAATGGCTGAGTAACTAAACAAAGGAATCAGGATACTTTCTAAAGCCACTGTACATCCACTGGTAGACTAACCTGTTCCACAAGTCGTCATCCTCTCCTCCCCAGCCCCAGAATGCATTGGGAAAGCCATTGATTTTACGGAACTGCTCCACAGTGAGTCCACTCACACCGCCAAAGAACTCACTGTATGGAAGACTGGAAACAACAACAACACATAAGTCAACCATGGACGTAGATGCTCTGGATTGTTCACTGCATGTCAAAATGTCAACACTATCTATTGTCAAGTCTCGACTCTGTTCTACTCACATGTACATGTATTTATCCAGCTTGGCAGCAAAGTGGCGTGGCATCTGACCACAGCCGTAGTAGTTGCGGTCGTTCTCTGGGATGTGGTCAACATCATGGAAGATCAAGCAGTCCCAGTCCAAGTCCTTCATGGCCTCCAGGAATCCCACATTAAACAGCATGGCTCTGTTGAAGGGCTGGCTCCCACTCTAAACACACATGCAATATGACAATGCTGACTCATGGATGCTGCAAGGCCTCAACACTCCTATGATATATTTAAGTAGGTACTTTGTGACATATTCACACACGTAATTTTATTAGGGTTGTGCCAATCCAATAGCATTGACATCCATCCAAGACTGTACCTGTTCAATGACGTAGAAGGCAAACTGCAGCCGCTGTCTCTGCAGAATGGGGATGAGGTGTTGGAAGAGGATGGGTAGATGTTCATGCCGGTTTCTAAACGGAATCAGGATGGCCACCTGCAAAAACAGCACAAACATGAGTGTAAGAATATACCCATCCCTACAAGACATCTGCTGCTGCTGCTGTTATTCAAATATGAAAATACACAAACCTTCCAGCGAGGCCTGCAGTCCTTTGGTTTCCAATGGCCTCCAAATTCAATGTCAAAAAACTTAGAGAACTTCAGTTCTATCTCCTCCATGGGGATCTCTGTCATGTTCACTTCCATAAGGCCCTCTGTGGACAAAGATTTTTTTTAAAGTGGGGGAGGGTTATTCCACTGAAACGTCAGCATTACTTCACAGCTACATATCAAAATTACTGCATGTCAAATTTATATCTGGGTATCCCTGTATATTATTCCTGAATATAATACCAAATACAACACCTTGGTTTCAGTACCAATATACTGCAGACATAGTGCAACTTAAAGATCCCCTACAGATATGTTTTAACACATATATAAAAATACTCTGCTCATTTGTGTCTGATGAAGGGCTGGACGATAAAACAATCTCAATTGGAGATTGTGATAAAATTTATGTCAACGATGATAAACTTTGGACATTTTTTAACTCAATATTTATAGATCTAACAGCCTATACATATTGAGTAACACAGCAGGAATAAAGCCGACAACAGCCAGTCAGTCTGCACTTTTTGGCTTGCACGTCCATGTACCCATTTCTCGCCGCGAAGCATTTTTTGAGCTACCAGCCCAATACTACCAGTAAAGAAAGTGGATGTGAAAGTAGATGTCCTACTAGCAACGGTGAAAGTGAACTCTGATTATCTTCCAAAGCTGAGGAAATTGTTGACAAAATAGGTAACACGATGTAGGGCGGCTATTGTCTGTTCAGGAGGCCAGCAACTTCCTGACCAAACCCTAGCGTGGAGGGTTTTCCCTGCCAACTAACTCAAAGGCCTTTGGTATTACTGACCACCGCCTTTGTTGAAAATTCCAGCATGTGATGTTGGCAGAACGAAAAAGGCAGAACTCAATTGCGAGGGCAGTGTAGCACCCAGACAGTCCACAGCTCGCACGCGCTCGAGTTATCTTGTAATTTATCTTGGAAAAAAAGGCAGCGGTTGCAAGCATGTTTTGATTTAATGACGCAATAATTACCATTGCGAGATGAGCATGAAGTATATTGTGAACTTTCACTGAAGTGAACCGTCACTCAGAGACTAACGTTAGCAGAGCAGAGCAGCAAACTCCAACAAATGAGACTGGTTGACCAACACACACTGCAGCATTAAACAACTTAAGCCAACTCTGAGGTGAAGAAAATAACTCTGTGCTCAGTCTGTTTCACCTCAGAAACCCTGAACCCTTTGTAATTAGCAGATGAATTCTTAAGTTTTGGCCAAAAACGTGTTTTCTGAGCTCACAGTGACCTTTGACCACCAAAATTTAATCAGTTCATCCTTGAGTCCAAGTGGACGTTTGTGCCAAATTTGAAGAAATTCCCTTAAGGCATTCCTAAGATTTCGCATTCATAAGAGCGGGACGGATGGATCAACAGACCGACAACCCGAAAACATATAATGCCTTTGGCCACAACTGTAGCCGACCCGGAGGCATAAAAATACAGAATCTATGAATATGCAAATATTGTTCTAGGGCTGCAACAAATGTTTATTTTCATTATCAATGCCATTTTTTTAAAATTATTGATTATTTGTTTAGTCAATGAAATATTAAAAAATAATTTAAAGATTTCTCAGAGGCTATGGTGATGTTTTCAATTTGCTTGTTTTGTCTGACTAACAGTCTAAAACCTTAAGATATTCAATTCACAGCAAATCTTCACATTTGAGAAGCTGGAACTATAAAACGTTGGGCAATTTTGCTTGAAAAATGACAAACGATTAATCGATTATCAAAATGGTTGCTGATTAAGATGTCTACTTCACTGAAAAATCCATTCTCTGTATATGTGCAATGGAGGCTTCACACAGCCTGTCACACAAAAAACTGCCAAGCCCATCATTTTTGACCCCTGCACGGGGTCAGTCTAATCCTGGGTAACATTCTGTGTGAGCTTCAGTTAACATATCATGACAAAAGCATCACCTGATCTAGACTTCTCTAAATGTCCCTGTGCCCTCTGTTGAGCAGGAATATCACCTCATTGACATGTCAAAGGCCAGCAATATTATGACTAATAAGTATAAGTATGACTGTACCTGTTCTAAATGACCTGGAGTGTGACTTTGTGTTTTCATACCATGCATAATGCATTTGAATGTTACCAAGGACCTTATGGCTTTACTTGTCTCTACTGACTTATCAGATAGGAACTGCCTTTAGGGCTTGAGCCATTAAGTAACAGTCTACTCACTCATAGAAGGTAATCGCTCTGGGCAGGGGAGGTTCTGGGCGTAGGTGAAGTTCTCAGGGAGGTACGTGGTTGGCTGGACCAGGTATTCACTGGAGTTACTGCCATCAGGATAGTCTGCAACACAACACAACCAACATTAGGCACAACAGCAGAATACTCATAACACATCCACATCACAGATAGACTACTTGGGAAACCCAATGCTAACGTGTACGTGTGTTGTAAAACTGAGAAAACAGTAAGATGGGTAACTATTAGCTTATACCATTTCTGCTTCAAAGTTCTTTGATTTTGTATGTGATTTTGTTATTATGCCATATTTCAGAGGGAAATATTTTTTTACTGCAATTACCCACTGCAATTATTTGACCGCTAAAGTAACTTTATTACTCTGCAGGTTAAGCGCTCCATGACACCACAGTGGTCAAATGAAACAAACAGCTACTGTAAGGGCTTACAATCTACACACAAGATGGCCATTATGGGTACACCTTAGACAGGGAAGCACAAACTCCTGATTATGGTATGTGGGTGTGATAGGGACCTTAAAGCCTGGCAACCTTAACATTAGCAACTGCCTAATGTGCAGTGTATCCTGGTACATCTAGGCCCCTCTTGGCCGTTTTTCTTAGCTCATGAAAAAGGTGATGTTTTGAAGATCTGGGTCTTGAACAGGATGCAGTATCTTTGAATAACAAGACTATGTTTCAAGCAACTATGATGACAATACAGCTGAATTGAACTGAAGTGTAGTTAGGCCAGAATGAATGTAACTAAGCCAAAGTGAAGCTTAGAGTAAACCCACATGGTAAAAACTGTCACTCACCCGTCCCGTTGAGCGTACTGTTTTTGTTGGTGTACAATCGGATCATCTGGCCAATGGTCCTTACATTGTTCCTCAACATGATGCCCTGAGCCTGCACCATGAAGAAGTATGTGTTCGCTGAAAATAGGAGGGAAAAAAAAACAGTTTTTACTCTCGTAGACTCATTGCATAACATATGATTACATTTGCTTTCATGTAGCACTGTAGCAACAGCAATTACATATTCTCACTCATTGTAAAACAGAACAAAGATGCAGAGCAGATGTTACTGTTAGTGACTACAACACATTTCACTGCTCACGCTGCAGCTGGAAACACATAAACCTTTAAATCATTTACCACAACTACAGCAATAACAACATAAAAGCAGATGCAAGCAGCTTGAATGAAATGAATGCACAGTTAACAACAATACAGCAGTGAACTGTCCAAAGGGGACAATTGCACTGACTGTGTGTAAGTTAAGTTCTAAATATTGGCAGGACAGCAAAGCTGCAGCTTCTCAGCTCTCTAGAACATATCCCCTGTGGCAGTTAATGACTGAATGAACGCATGACTCGCAGGAGGGAACCAGTCTTGTGAGAAAAATCACTTGGGTCACTTATTTTGCAGTAAGCCTACTTATCTCCTGAAATTAAAAGAGTACTCTGCCAACTCAAAATCTGATCCAAAATTAATGCAGCAGAACCAGCTATATCATCTTTTTTATTACACACATTCTTCTTCCTGGTCAAAACCTGGCACCTACAGTACCCACAATGCAACTCGAGAGGGAGCAAGCTACAGAGGTTTGGTAACCTCACTTCTCGCTAACTTCACACCCCTAGATTTTTTTTCATTTTCAAACTTTTAGTTATTAGACCCAACCAACACTGACTCAAGTGACATCACTTAAGGAATATTAATAGTGAATAGTAGTTAATAATAAATAGTCATGTAACAACAGTGTCCTTTTTACAAGATCTTTTTTGATATTTATTTTGCATTCTTTCAGAATTTCTGCATTAAATGAACCCATTAGGTAGGCTGAATCACACACAATTTCAAGTTAACCAATGGCTAAAATGTGTGAAACTACACAAGCCAAGAATAAAAATGCAGCAAAATGAACTTCTTAATGATGACTCAGACCGACAGCTGAAAGTTCTCCTGCTGTCACTCCTCTGAGTCCAGCATGTGACTGCTGCAGCGCTGCACATCTGGCTGCTGTCAGCTCTGTCACTGCTGCCTTGATGAGACGGATGACACTACAACAGAAGGTGGCAGATGGATCCTTGAAACAGCTGACACATTTCTAGGAATCACAAGTTGTTTAATGTTACGTTTAAAAAAGCAGTTATGTAACGAACAGCCATAAAAAAACTGAACCTTATATTCAGTTGGTATTTCATCGTAAACTTTGACAACAGGGCTTAGAAAAATCATCTTAATCTTTTATTGCGATCCTGTATCAAGATTGTTATCGCCCAGCCCTACCTGCCAGTATGGTAGAAAGCCTTCCAAAATTTACTTGCCAAACAGAAAATCTACCCACATTTGGCGCTTGACAGGTGTTAATTTCGGACCCTGAAGTCAAGGGACAGATTTAAAAAAAAAAAAAAAAGAATGGTCAAAACCAGTGCAGCAAACAGTTAGTATGGGTCAAGCTCCAAAAACACTGGATCCTACATTTCCAAAAATGCAACTCAGTAGCATCTTCTGTTGGAGCGTCCCTGCCTGGTAAAAACACTTGCATTCTTCACACTCCACAGACCTTCAGTGGCTTTACCTTACAAAGAAATAGATAACCCTGATGACATTATTTTCTCAGACTTTAGAAATCTCCACCAGAAAAAACAACTGCTATGAAAACAAACTAGAAATGGTTGAGAAGAAATTGTTAATAGGGACATTTTCTATTATGAATCAAGAAGTTTCTTTTAAAATAATGCATAGAGGTGGCCCAGTGGAAATGCATTCATCCAGATATAAAAACAGACTTTGATAATGTTTTGTCACTGCACCTACATTAACATATTGTGGACTGACATGATGAACTTTCTTCAAAGAACAAGTATAGCTGCTAGCTTTAAAGTGGCAATCTCGAAGATCTCCGTTTCATTCTCTTTGGCACCACCATATGGCGATAAGCTGTAATTGCAGGTGTGTTGTTTTGTACAGATAACATTAATAAATTACTCTTATTGGCTTTTTACTCGCAAAGCTTTTATTGTACAGTAACGTAACGAGTGCAGTTGTCGTCACCTCAAGTTCTTCACCTGGTTCACTGTCCTCTGCTCCGCTTTGTGTGTCTCACACACACACACACACACACACACACACACACACACACACACACACGGAGCCCTCACTGAAACACAAGACAGCAGTGGAGTGCAGAGGATATAGTGTGACCATAAATGACAGCAAAACACAGCAGAGAGTGTTTATTTATGTTATTTACCTTATTTATGTGCACTCATTTCATTCCAGCTCCGTGTGAGAGTCTCTACTGCGTTTTGCTGTCATTTATGGCCACGCTACTTTGTCTCCTCTCCACTGCTCTGAGGAGCAGCCAGGGGCAAGGCTCAGCCCTCCGTGTGTGCTGCACACACAGTGCAGCACAGGAGAGACAGTTACTGTAGTGCAATAAAAGCTTTGCCAGTAAAACGCCAAGAGTACGTTTTTTTTTTGTTTTTGTTTTTTTTTTTTTTAAAAGCCACTTCGCACACAAGCAAATGAAGAGCGAGTCTGTTGTGTTAGCTCTGCTGATTTGAATGCATGGCGGAGAAAGTCACCGCCAACACCCAGTTCATAATAATCATACTCTTTTATAATACTGCAAATGCAAGGGCTTTCATCAGTGGGCCATAGGGTCAATCACCATTGTGTTACCTCATTCAGCAATAGTGACTTAACATATATTTAAATGAAAATATCCGGAGATCTTCGACATTGCCACTTTAAAGAAACACTTCTGCTGTTTGGAGTAGTTAATCACTGTTTGAAACACTACCATATGTATACATTGTAAACCTGCTCTTGATTTTGGGAAGTATTATATTCAAATCATAAACTTCAGTGTATTCAAAGCCGCTTTTAGAATATATCTCGATACACCCTGAAACTGAGAAATGCAGGGCCATAAAAAGTGCATCTGTATGTGAAAAGCTGTCTCTCATCTGAGCTAAACCCTCAAGCACCACTCTCTTTAATTTCTACTTTTTGTGATGTCAGCATTAATAGCCTTTATCTTGTTTTCTATGCATCTTTATTGTAAATTCAGTTTTGTCAACACCAAAAACAGAAAGAAAAAAGAAAGCTAATCAAGGACCAGGACCATGTGCTTCAAAGCAGCACATTGTTTGTTTTTTGTTTTTTTACAGCTAGTGTTTTTGAGATTGATGCTTGCATTAAAATGACAAGCCAGTTGAAAATTCCCATTGATATGGATAAAACCTTTAAAACATATACTTTTATATCTAATGTCAAGATATGTTGTGACAGTACAGTACATTTTCTGGAAAATCAACTGAGATGTTTATAAATGAAATAAAAGGGATTGGCTAATACATCAAATTAAATACTTGACAAATCAAGAGACTTCATCACACTAATGCCAAAATGATCAAATATTTACATATAGAAGCCCTGCTCATTGGTTTGCATACTGCCTACAAAAGGTCAAATACACCCAAAGAAATTAAAATGTGAAACACCTCACAGTAAAGCATATCATCTTAACACACAACCTTCTTAGCCATAAGTTACACCAAGTAAAATGTGGGAGTGTGTAAACAGGACAGTGCTTGGGGATGGTAAGAACCTTATCACACAGTAGCCAGGCAGCCCTGGTTGGTGATCAGGTGACAGGGTAGGGCAAAGCAGATCTGGACAGCAGGACTGGGTTGCACCATTAAAACATGATAAAAATATTATCTTGTAAACACAGATAATCTGTAATCAAAGATATATATACCAAAATATACTATAGGTATGACTTTGTTCAGCTTATTTATGCATACCTGGAGAAATATGTGTTTTACAATTTGTATTACTCATGCAGTTTACAGTGAGAGGGAAATATCAGATTACACTAAACTAACTGACATTATCTGGTGATGTCTTCCAATGTCTTGTTTTGTCCACAACCCAAAAATATTAGAAACCAGAAAATATTCACATTTGAGAATCTGGAATCAGAGAATTTTAACTTTTTTTCTTTAAAAAAAACAAACAAACTTAAAATTATTAATTGATTATCAAAATAGTGGGCAATTAATTGATTAATCGACTAATCGTTGCAGCTCTACATTCAGTTTACAGTTCCACCTGGTAGTTAGAAGTAAATATTTAGTAACAACTAATCACTATGTAAGAACTAGTTTATGTGATGCAACCTGTTTTAAAATCTTTATTTAGTAAACGCTTAGGTGTTAACCAGGCTGTTAAGTTTACAAACAGCTGGTACAACCAGCTGCAGGTAATGCTTCACTATTCTGGCTGACAAAGACAAACAATTAGTTAAATGTTTGCTATAATCAATGAAACCAAAACAGTGTCATCTGCAGTTCATGAAAAAATACAGGTCAGATGCTTTTTAAGAATATTCTTCTCTTTATGTTCTCTCAGGTAAACACACTTAACAATATGACATTTTGAGCACTCACTGACACACAACTAATGGGAATGAGTTTTAACACCTCTCTGCTCTTAATTATGATTATGATTATCTGCACCATTATCAGGGCTCTTAACTTTTCACCTTCCTCCCAGAACCATCCTGAAATACAAGTTTAAAAATGTTTTTCTACATTATCATTAGTTAAAATTGTTAAAGTGACCTTTAACATAAATAAAAAATACAAATGATTAGATGATCAATCATCAACCTTTTGTGTGTTTTCTCAAAAAGTGTTTTTACAAAAGAAAAGACTTAAAGGATGAAGACTAACCAGTTAACTTCAGCACAGCTAGCAGCGCGAGCTAATCTGGCTAACAGCTAAGGGCTAGCGGCTAGCTATGATGGTGGAGCTGGTGCAGGGACAGGCCCTGATGAACCAGCTGGGGTTGAAGTCAGATGGCCTGGCCAAAGTGTTACAGAGGGCCCAGCAGGTGACAACTACACTGGGGCTCACTCTGGACGGGGACGGGGACGGGGACGGGGACGGGGACACACACACACACACACACACACACACACACACACACACACACACACACACACACACACACACACACACACACACACACACACACACACACACACACACACACACACACACACACACACACACACACACACACACACACACACACACACACACACACACACACACACACGCTAATAGGCTCAGAAAGCTGTCTGGAGTTGGACTTCTTGTGGCTGGTTTTTGAGTCCTTTTTTTTTTTTTTTATCCATTTTTTTTCCAACCCAAATTTAATTTACATCCTCCCCAATCCCATTTTTATCGCCCCCAGGACAAAGTGAGGTCCTTAAGTTCAAGCCCTGATTATTATATACATACACTTATAAACTGCCTGCAATTTCAAACCAAGAGCAATGCACAGATGAGTGACAAATGGAATAAAAACAAACATAAATAGTCTTAGTAAGGTTTTGGGCAACCATGAGCCTCCAGAACAGCTTCAGTGTTCCTTGTAATTAATTCTTGTGGAAATCTTTCTGATCGTACTTGTTTAACACATTGCTTCAAAATCTCCCATAAGTGTTTCACTGGGTTGAGATCTGATGAATCTGGAGATTTATTCTCTTCAAACCATTCTGAGTCCATGTGTCGTGTGGGGAGGCATCTGCTTTCATTATGTTCCTCCTCTTATCTATTCAGGTTCTTCCTTCAATCTGTCACCCCTCGTTTGTTTATCTCTATATTAAAAGGACGACTCCATCTGCGTTTTTTTCCCGGGATGTTCAAATGGAAACGCCCACTCAGCCGTTAGCAAAAAGCAATGATGTGGGTTACAGCACTGATGAAATTTTTGGATTTCAATACATATGCAACACTACTGGAAGCTACAGAGTGATATAAAAACCTCAAAAACATTTTAAAAAATAATAATAATGGACCCACACTTTAAACTGTGTAACAGTAAGGCAGCACAGATGCCGTCAATAATTTATAACTGTTGAGTCATGCATGTGTGTTCATCCCACACCAACTTCAGACTAAGTGACCAGTGAGAACTGTAATAGAAAAGCATTACTCTTCTAAGCTTTCTCAAAGGGAAACAGGCTCTGCAATACACTCACATGAGGTAAAATCACAGTGGATACTTTACTTGTCCTTTTTACACTTTGAAAAGTATTTTTGTCATATTGCCATCCCTGTAAGGCACCGTGACTGACCCTTCAATATATACCTTAACAACACAAGGGTAAAATGTGTTTCATTGCTTCCACCTATGTAAAAAGCACACTACCTCATGCCCACACCAACCAATACAATCCACTGACACAAAGAAAACCCATAAACCATCTTATCTCTTTACATCTACAATCACGCTGCTCAACCTTGGGCAACCTTGCTCAACAAAGAGTCTTCAGTGAATTTTCCCAGAACTGCCTCATCTCCTCCCAAGCATGACTACCACTGATTGCCAGTAAAAGCCTGCAGAAACAGCATATAATTATTGCCTGCATGCAACCACTTCCCCCAGGCATGTGAACAACACAGAAACAGAAATTACCCAGTAAAACATCAAACCAACAAAAGCAATACACAGAACAATAAACAAACGGACACTATTCCCTGCCCAGTCCACCAAGTATCATTCTAGTATCAGCACTTTCTGCAGGCCAAAGAGAATATAAACATTTACACGCAGATAATATCTCCTATATGTTTAAGTGGCAACTGTGGTTGGGGATAGGCTTGGAGCCATATCCGTTTGCTGAAACATCAGGGTTTTAAAGTATTCTATATGAAGAATCAACATTAAAAGGACGGATTCACAATTTTTCAAGTGTGTCTTAAAAAATTAGTGAGGCGCCAAAATTAGCATTGAAATAGGTTATTCTTGCCACAATCATTCCTCATGTTCACACTGACCATTAGAAGATCCCTTCATAATGCACTTAAAATGTAAGTGATGGGGCCAAAATACACAGTATTCCTTCTGTGCAAAAATGTATTTAAAAGTTTATACAGTCAGTTATAGTTCCATTACAGTCTTTTTAGAGCCAAAGTGCCTCTTTTTGTTACTATACTTCCACCGCAGCTCAACAGGGAAACACTGTCCGAGAAAACACAAAGAGGGAATTTGATGCTAAAAAGACTGTAAATGTGGCAGATATCCACTTGATATGACTAACTCAGACTGCTGAAGCCTCATATAAGCTTCACATCAACTTTTAAATACATTTTTGCACTAAATGACTGTGTGGAGAGCACCCATCACTTACATTGGAAGCACATTTGAAGAGGATCTTTTCATAGCCAGTATGAACAGGAGGAATGATTACAGCAAGGAAAACCTCTTTCACTGTTCATATGAGCACCTGACTATTGTTTTAGGACAGACTTGAAAAATTGTGAAACTGTCCTTTAGGAGTTTACATGCCAGTGTATATTGCAGAAATGACAAAACACAGTAAGGCAGTCTGACCAGAGTTAAGTGTCCTATGATTGTGAAAATTAGTTTCAGTGTTCCTCAACAACAAGAATAAAATGACACACTGACTACTTGGGAGTTTTTCATTGGAAATTCAAAGAACATGGACGTATTTGGAGATGGTGGACATTCAATACAAACAGACGTCTAACACATCAACTGCAGCTCATAAATCCGATTCATGGACTGGCTGAACCTGCCCGTGTTGCCTTAATAGAAGCCCTGAAATTGAAATTAGCAGTGATAACCACTGTTCATTCATTAACAAGCCAGCTGTGCAACGACAGTTTAAGGGCATATCATCCATAAATCCAACACAACGGGACAATATTTAGGTAACTTAACACTTAATGTCATTTGCCTTTGGGAGACGCGTTTTGCTTTCTAACATCGCCAAACAGCCAGGGCTAGCTGGACATCATGGCCCGATGATAAGCGCTTGTTAGCTAGCTAACTGGAGCGTCTCGGGCTGCGTGAGATAATCCACACATAATCACGTTAACTGTTACCTTGTAAAGCACTTAAAGCTAGTGTTAGGTGTTTAGAGTAAACCCCTGTTGACTACCTACCTATTCCCGGAGCCACATAAATGAAGTAGAGACAGGTGGTGGACATGGAGAAGAAGAATATGAAGGCCAGAAACGATGGGTTGGACATTCGCAGCAGCCGCCTCCAGTTCACCATTTTGGCTTAGGCCCGCTTCTCTTTCGCCGATATGAATCCCATAAAATACTTTTTGGAGTTAAAAAGTCCTCGAATTGATAGACAACAATGTCAATGGTGTGGTCATGGAAAAAACTGAATGTTCAAGCCCAGAGATACAGCGCGAAAAAGGCTAAAGCTAACGGTGCTAGCTGGCTTGCTTTCCCCTGCCAAGAAATTTCCAGATGGAAACAGCCTCTAACGGTAATATCAGGCGACGGAGAGCCGCATGCAGCACCGCCGGTCGGGCATATTGAAACCGTTACACAACGGGCAATCAGCTTGTCAGTAATACGACTTAAGGATACTTGTGGTAGTTTTCCATGGTTACGGTGTCGCTAGCGATGCTTTTATCGCCAGCATTTAAGGTTGGTCATTGAAGGGGGCCGGACCGCTCTGCCTTCACCCACACAGTCTACTCTCCGCCGGGGCGATGTTTCCAACACAGTCGGCGCACTACTTCATCAACCCGCGCACACAGGAGTCCAGTCATGCCACCGGGTGTCTGCACACGGATTCCGGCCGACTGTGGCATTCAACAGACATCTGTGCAAGATGATATCTGAGAAATAAACCCAATAAAAAGGATATCAGGTTTGGCTCCTTTTCATTTTCTGCTGGCACGGCAGACACCGTTTCCGGTGGGTGTAACACACAACCCCTCCCCCGCGTCGCCATGGAAACCCGTGTGCGCGGTTCAGTGGAGTGTAAAAAGTAAGAGCAACATTTAAATTCACAAGATAAAAAGAAAATAAGTTAAACGTTAGACTGCAAATTTGCATTCAAAACTTAAAGATCCTCTCCAAACCTGTTTTAAGATAAAATACTCTGAATAATAATTTGTGTCTGGGATAGTTTTTCCACCAAAAAAGTTCAATTATCTTGTTAATATCCTTATAATTACATATACGCCTTCTCCCTCATTAAAAAAAACTTAGAACTTACAACATTAAAAATGAACTGCTGGACATAAGATGTCTCCTACTTCACTGTAAAGTCCATTCTCAGTGTATGTGCACTGGAGGCTGTTTCCACATCACACTTGTGTAAATTACATATCGGACCAGGATTGGCTTCCAAACTATTTGTGATGTCACAAATCATGCTCATAGGCCCACCTCTAAAAACTGGATTTTTGATGAGTACAGAGAAACTGTCCACTTTCAGCAGATTAATGTGAAAACAGCCTTCTAGTGTCAAACTCTGCGCATACATCATTCTCCAGAGCTCAAATATTCAACTGTAGGAACAAGAAGAAAAACATTTTTGAGTGGAGGGGGACTTTAACTTTCATCCAAAAGATTTGAAAAATTAAATTAAATTAAAACATGATATAATTTGTTATAAATGTATCATTATTGTTATTATTATGAATGTACACAGCCTAATCACCTACCTCAGTCATACATTGTCACAGGCTACATAGCCCCATCTATTCTGTCTAGGCATAAAACACATTCACAGACACTGAAATTGATATCTCCGCAGATATACACAGAGAAGATTGTTAGGCAACCAAAAGTCACATATTGTTGAGTTCTCTTTCAAAAATTCATTTTGGTGTCTCCCTATAGGGAACACTCTCTCAGTGTTATCGTCAAAAGCCTCTATATCAGTGGACTTTACTATTATTTTCATGGGAACCACACTGGAAGGACACAGACACTTCTATCACAAAACACTAAAATCCACCCTAATGAATTAAAGCTTGGCAAGCTGCATGAGGCTCACTAGCCAGGCAATGAGTAATACTGCTCCATATCATTATCCCAACCAGTATTGGCTGGCAGTCGTGACGCTTGCATTAAGACAAAGCTACGCTCCTCCCTTATAAAAGGCACAGCATCACTCAGAGCATGCTAACACCTTGGTCACCGGACGCTATCACAAATCGTGTTTGCCAGTTGTTCACTCTTCACCATAAAGCGAGCTCTGAGAGAGCGTGTTAGCTTCTTGCCACGCAACTAACACCCCTGTTAGCTGACCAAGCTAACAGTGGCCACTATAGCTAACAGCCAACCTCACTAGTACACAAGTGCACAAGTGCCAACCATCATACTAGCTGGGTCCACGTAGCACACCACTGCTGCATGAACCCATTAAAAGATTTTTGCAAAAAAGACTTGACCTGTCTCGCATATCCAAGCTAGCTACACCAAGCTGTGTGTCTCTGTGTTGCAAAATCTCAGGTTCGGACACTCATACTGTGTGTGTAATGTGCCTCGGGCTGCAACAATCCAAGGCAGTGTTATCTACACCAAGCTCATGTGAACACTGCGCCTGCTTTACCTTGAAGAGTCTCCATCACAGACTAGCCTGTCAGGCTAGCCTGTCTAAGAAGGACCAAATGATGGCTACTGCCAAGATGTCCATTGGTTTACATCAAGTCGGCCACACCTGGCAACAGTTGACAAGATGGATTCCATTCTCCCATTGATGGATAATATTGACAAGAGCTGTGAAGCTATCATGTTAGACCCTCTTAAGGTTGTTGAAGAGCTCCTCTCAGATGTGGAGAACAATGTCTCCCTTGCCCCCTCTGGTTGAGTCTCCCTAGTAGAGATGCATGGGACTGGGGGAGATAGTGAAGCAGGCCCACAAACCTGTAGCATTGAGCTGCTTGATGTTGCAAAATGTGCAGCTGAAAAGTTGTCCATCCCATGGCCTACAGTGACAGCTTAGCGCCATCTTGTGCTACAGGGATAAGAGGCTTCCCAAGACAAAACGCACCACCAAGCAGGTGTTGCTCATTTTCCCTGAATGCATGGACGAAGTCAAATGCAGCTGGGGAAAGCCATTTCCATCTGCCAACCCTGTCCAAGGTGCATTGGCATATGACTGCTTGGAGATGAAGGAGAAAGGTGTTTACCAAATGCCCAATGTGGAGTCCCTGGTAGCCTCTCATCTCCACCCAAACCAGAAACTCTCCATGATGTCTGGTCCTCTCTCGCCGACAAGACGTATAAATCGGCTGCCACCACAGTGAGAGCCCTGAACGCCTCATCGCTCCTCCTAGCCTACTCAGTGGAGCTGCAGGAGCAGGCAGCCGCTAACTCCGGTGCCAGTGAGTTGTGGGAAGAGCTATGTGTCATAACCAACCAGTGCCCCCACCTCACCAGAGCAGCAGTCCAGGCAGCAGGAAGGCTTACACCTGGTGGAGATAATAAACAAATCCAAGAATGTTGCTAAAGCAAAAGCAAATTAATTCCACCAAAATGCCAAAACATAACTCACAAGCCTGAGTTTAAATGCGTTTGTACCCTATCCTGAACCCACCACAGCACCACTGCCAGGTCTCTGATACAGTTTTGTGCAACAGACTTTCATAGTGCCATTGTGAAAATCCATGTTAAAAACTATAACAGCTAAACTCACCGTTAGGAGAGCTGCAGGTGACACGTCTCTGTGTGGAACCTCCTGAGGATGTTGTCCTTCCATTCATTCAGGCATTTGTGTGTGAGGTCTCTCTCAAAGGCCAGCTGCACCAGTTGCGCCTTATGTGCATGTCACATTGACCGACAGTGGGCAGTGAAGACCTCAGTAGTGAGAATGAATTTTCACACATTGCAGCGGACACACCAAGTGTTAATCGCAGTCTCATAATAGTTACTACACTTGGCATGGTTTCCAGCATTTTGTGGTACTTTGAGAGTTTTTGTATTTTCTATCTCTCCTTTGCCGCCTTTTCTGTCTGTGTGCAAATAAATTGCTTGGCAACCAAGGCTCAACTCTGGCTCAACGATGGTTGATTTTGTTAATGTCATGATGTACTAGAGCAAGTGGGGATCTAAAAATGTGCTATTTTCTGGATTCAAAGCAGCAAGTGAACGAGCAAGTTGTGTGTTGCACTAATTGAAGCGCTGTTTGATCTCTCCAAGCACAGTGTCAAATGCACTGTAAAAAAGCTTCTGTAGTTCTGTTTTGTCATTGTCCTTTTGTCCTGTAGTCTCTAAAACCACAAACTGTTCCATGTCCTTATTTATTGTACATCTCCATTTTGATGGTGCAGGAGTAGCAGCTTGAGCAGCGTTGGCCTTATTCCACAGCTCAGTGAACTCGGCCTCACAGTGGTGTTTGTTCACGCACTCCACTGCAGTCACCACTAGTTCCAACTCGATTAACAGGTCCATGTCCTCTGCCTGCAAGAGTTTGTTAGGGGCATCTAACAACCATAGCAGCTTTTGCACAAGTAGAGCACTAAACATGAAGGCAGGCTCAGAAACTTCCTACAAGGGCCCAATGGCCTCCATCCTCATCTCTGCACCATAGGCACGCTCTGCATCAATATCTGACAATAAGTATGTGATATCCTTAAAGGATCCAGTGATCGCAGACATGGTGGCTAAATGTCCCGTCCACCTTGATCAAGTAGTCACTTTAGTCGGCTACCTTTATACTGTACAGCAACAGTAGGAATCTGAAGAATTTGTACAGGCATCCACAAACGTCAAAAGAATCAGTGACTGCTTTCTCTGCTACCAATGCGTGAAAAAACCACCAGGTGCAGTTGGTAGTTTAAGCAATGCACATAGGGGATTTTTCTGCCCAGTCTCTTCTTCAACAACCTTTGAATGCCACCATGCCTCCCAGCCATCACTGAAGCCCCATCATATACCTGACTTGTATATACTCATATTTTTGATGTGTCAAGTCCAGTTTTTGTCAGCTCTGAAATTATTAGGTCAGTTGTGTTTGCATCTGCAAAGCTGGCTGTAGCTATTGTGAGTAGACGCTCTGTTGCTTCATTTGATGCAGATACAAAGTGAATGACCATTGAGATGCACCATGGCATTACATCCCAGTGCCCCCCCCCCCCCCCCCCCCCACCAGTGACGGGCCCGTGGTGTGAAGCCTGAGAATCCTGCCTTTATATAGAGTGTATGATTGTATGCTGCTCCCCTGAGACTCTTTTATTTAACCAATACAGGTATTCTTTTTTGGCAAACTTGTTTGAGGACTTGTGATACATTTATATTGAGATACATTTTGTATATTGATCGATTATGAGGGCAATGTGTATTAAATAGTGAAACTCAGAACAGATAAGTGTTTTATTATTCTTCCTAGTTTGGAATGGAACTGTACATTATGCTGCCTCGTGAAGCTCTTTACCACTCTTTGACAGTTTCTTCCATGTGAATGGTTGATGGCAGATGCTGACAGTTGGCTGCTGACAGTCACAGCACATACATACCCTCTGTACAAAATACTTATGTGCCACGTAATAGAAACCTCTACTCTCTGTAAGTGCTCTTATGTGGAATGTTTTCAGTTTGTACTGGGAAGTCTGGTGTTTCAGCCAATGTTGTAAAGCTTATTTTTTTGAAATTCAGAGTACATACCTCTAGGACAATGAATGTAGCCTAAGCTAAACAAAATATGTCAGATTACAAATGCAATTTAAAGCTACCATTATCGTAATATTGTACAATGTAATAGAAACATATGAGCAGCAGTCATTTTGAATGTTACTTCATTTAAACCTCCACATACAATCAACACGTTGACAAATGTGGTTTCAGTTTTTAACATTTGACTTTTTCCAGTTGTTAGCTAGCACCATTATACTTTTTGTACGAGTACTTAAATTTGGCAAATGTTAATCAACTTAAGTTTGAAGAATAAACGCCGATGAAAATCATTTTTATTTATTTCTTTTCAAACATCAATCAATCAGGTGTAGGCTGGGATTATTTGTGCCAGGGGTGGAGCTTTAGCTGCTTCAGGGTGGCACGCTTCCTGGGATGTATGGCCAGACACAGCTTCAAGAAGTCAAGGCAGTCTGTAATGTAGGAGATAAAACAGTAATGATTAACTTGGTGGATGTTCAATTAAAGCTGTTTTTTGAATAAGTGTTTTTTTCTAACATTAAATATTAATTGTCAAACAAATTTCACTTAAAACACTTATGAATAGACTTCAAACAATTCAGTTTTACAAAACAGAAGGCTTCAAGGATGAGAAATAACTGGCTTGTTTGACAAATGTACATCTGGTTACTTCCCCACCTCCCATAAAGAGCAGTGCGCTCTTTCAACACACATAAAAATGACCCTCAGAAACAGACACAGAGCCTTACAGTGGCTGCTTTCTCAAACAGTGTCTTACCTTGGGATAGCTCACTGCTGAGTTAAATTCTGTCAGTGACAAAGCTCCTGGTGTCAAATATATAACCATGCAGCAGGCGGTATAGTACTGCTCCCAGCTGCCACACTGTTGTGGGACCAGCCTTGTATTTCTTGACCACAAGCCACTCTGGGGGGGCAAGTGAAAGGGTACCTAGAATACAGAATGACAGACAGACAGAATGACGGACAGAGCTTTGTTCGAACATGTAAGTCAGAATTCTAGAAACTAGCCGATGAGTGAAGAGTAAGAGCAGAAGCCAGATATCATACCGCAGAAGTAACGGTGGGGTGCCCTCTGCACATAACAGCCACATCCAAAGTCAATTAAGCGGACACGCGGGACACTGGAACCGACTTCAACAAGGAGGTTTGCACATTTAATGTCTCGGTGAAACACACCCTGAAAGAAAAGTTGAACATTCAGATGATGATGATGGGACAAAGATCATTTTAGAATAAAACAAAGTAGTCGTGTGCACATCCACGAAGCCTCAGTGGGTTAGGTGCTGGATACAAAAAACAATTCAACTAGATACAAGGAGTACCTGCACCCTGAATCACAGCTCACTTTTCTTTATTTTTGACATTTCCATTGACCACAGGTCTTTCTCTGGCAAATACCCACAGGATGAAAATGAGTAAAATGACCAGTGACAATACAGTCATCTGATGACATTCACATGTGTCAAGACACCATTATCACCACCAAAGGAAGCTCTGATTCAGTGTGCAGGTACTCCTTGTAACTAGTTACAGAGAAGATTTCACTCACTTTTCGTTCATACTCCACATTTGGTCCTTTGATGTGTTTGATAGCCACCTACAAGACAAAAAAACTCTGTGTAAAGCACAAAAATCTTCTAAAGCTCACTGATCAACACATTGCGCATATCTCTTTAAAAAAAAAATCTGTACACAAAGAGAAATATAAAAATGACATTTTGAATGTTACTCCATTTAAACCTCCACATATAATCAACACGTTGACAAATGTGGTTTCAGTTTTTAACATTTGACTTTTTCCAGTTGTTAGCTAGCACTATTATACTTTTTGTACGAGTACTTAAATTTGGCAAATGTTAATCAACTTAAATTTGAAGAATAAATGCTGATGAAAATCATTCTTATTTATACTTTTTCAAACATTTAAAGATTAATGAATTAGGTGTAGGGTGTGATTATTTGAGCCAGGGGTGGAGCTTTAGCTGCTTCAGGGTGGCACGCTTCCTGGGATGTATAGCCAGACACAGCTTCAAGAAGTCAAGGCAGTCTGTAATGTAGGAGATAAAACAGTAATGATTAACTTGGTGGATGTTCAATTAAAGCTGGTTTTTGAATAAGTGTTTTTTTCTAACATTAAATATTAATTGCTAAACAAATTTCACTTAAAACACTTATGAATAGACTTCAAATAATTCAGTTTTACAAAACAGAAGGCTTCAAGGATGAGAAATAACTGGCTTGTTTGACAAATGTACATCTGGTTACTTCCCCACCTCCCATAAAGAGCAGTGCGCTCTTTCAACACACATAAAAATGACCCTCAGAAACAGACACAGAGCCTTACAGTGGCTGCTTTCTCAAACAGTGTCTTACCTTGGGATAGCTCACTGCTGAGTTGAATTCTGTCAGTGACAAAGCTCCTGGTGTCAAATATATAACCATGCAGCAGGCGGTATAGTACTGCTCCCAGCTGCCACACTGTTGTGGGACCAGCCTTGTATTTCTTGACCACAAGCCACTCTGGGGGGGCAAGTGAACGGGTACCTAGAACACAGAATGACAGACAGACAGAATGACGGACAGAGCTTTGTTCGAACATGTAAGTCAGAATTCTAGAAACTAGCCGATGAGTGAAGAGTAAGAGCAGAAGCCAGATATCATACCGCAGAAGTAACGGTGGGGTGCCCTCTGCACATAACAGCCACATCCAAAGTCAATTATGCGGACACGCGGGACACTGGAACCGACTTCAACAAGGATGTTTCCACATTTAAGGTCTCGGTGAAACACACCTTTACGGAGCATTTCACTGGCTGCATCCACCAACTGAGTCATGAAGATCTGAGAAAGAGACAGAGAGAAACAGATGAACTGGTGAGTGAGGCGGCTGTACAGTAGTATTTTCCCCTGAAACGACATCCACACCATTATGGGATAATGTGGCTGCATGTAATCAGAGAATACATTTACTTTACATGCACTTAGTAACCTGGTTAGTGTAAATCCATATATACAGTACATACAGCAGGTCATCATAAAACATGACATGATGCTATAATGAGCTGATAATGTAAATTACTACACTAATATGGCAATAAAAAAGCTAGTGAGATGAAATTTGAAGAAAATACATTTAAAGTTATATTTATAGAAAATGTAGAAAGAAAATTTGTAGGGGGTTAGGGTTGCACTGGATAATTTTGAACTTTTGCCCTCAGTATTTGTGAAATCCTGGCTAGAGCTTTATAAATTGTGATATTCCCGTAATCTGCAGTTTACAAAAGTGACCAAGAAATACAACAAATGTAACATTTGAGCTGCAGTTTAAACCAAACAAAACAAGTTGTAAGTGTGACTGCAGCTTTAAAGTCCCACAGGAACAGAATGCTCTGCTCTAAGCAACAGCCAACATGACCTGAACATCTCTTCTGGGGGAAAACACACACACTCAAATATCCTCCACCCAGTTTCAGTACCTTTGCCGTGTGTTCCTCCATACGGCCTCCCTCAGACCGGAGGTACTTAGAGAGGTCCATAGAGGGCACTGGTCTTTCCATGACCAGGATTAGTGTTTGGTCCAGATAATACCAGTCCAAGAGGGAGATCGCAGCAGACTTCCCAAATGAATCTGGTCCACCTGCAACTTTCCGCATGAGGACCACTTCACGAGGGATCTTATTCATCTACAAACCCAAAGAAAAAAGCAACAAAAAATAAAAAAAAGTTTGATTGGTGTCCTGGAAGAAAAGTTGAACATTCAGATGATGATGATGGGACAAAGATCATTTTAGAATAAAACAAAGTAGTCGTGTGCACATCCACGAAGCCTCAGTGGGTTAGGTGCTGGATACAAAAAACAATTCAACTAGATACAAGGAGTACCTGCACCCTGAATTACAGCTCACTTTTCTTTATTTGTGACATTTCCATTGACCACAGGTCTTTCTCTGGCAAATACCCACAGGATGAAAATAAGTAAAATGACCAGTGACAATACAGTCATCTGATCACATTCACATGTGTCAAGACACCATTATCACCACCAAAGGAAGTTCTGATTCAGTGTGCAGGTACTCCTTGTAACTAGTTACAGAGAAGATTTTACTCACTTTTCGTTCATGCTCCACATTTGGTCCTTTGATGTGTTTGATAGCCACCTACAAGACAATAAAACAAGTACTTTGGTTTACATTTTCTGAGGATGTGGTGAATGGTTCATTGTGTGTGTGTGTGTGTGTGGCTGTAATACTTACAGGTAAAGAATCTGTTATGCGGTAGCCAGCATACACAGATCCGCAGCCTCCCTCTCCGATCATGTTGAGCTGCTTATACTTTGCCTCAAAATCAGCTACAAAAACACAGATATTGGTTTTACTACAGCTGTGAGAAGCATACATGGATAATATTACTACCTCTAACTCTAACCCTTCCTATGTTTGGCTAATTCTAACTTTATTCTTTACTTTGAAGGAGTAGTTCAACATTATGTGAATAAGATTATTTGCTTCCTTGCAGAGTAAAATGACAAGATTGACACCACTCTACACCACTCAGAGCTAAAATGAGAGTGAATTTTGAGGGTAAATTCACAGTGGCCAGAAACAAATAAATGTTATTGTTGCTCCATGTCTGCTGGTTGTGAAAACAGGCAGCTGTTTGCTGGCAACATGTTGGCCATAAAAACTTTATAAGGTGATAATAGTGTTGTTTACAGCTTGTGCTGCCCCCAGGTGGACAAAAAATCAATTAATACAGGTTTAAGTAGAGCTAAGATTAGCTTAGCATAAAGACTATGCAGAAGGAAAACACTAGCTTAGCTTCTAAAGCTCACTGATTAAGCACAGAAGTGTTGGACAGATGAATAAAATGTTGATTGTCAAGAAGCAGTTACAGCACAACTCCCCATGAAACCACAAACTGTCAATTTTACATTCCTCTTTGAGTATGGATGAATCAAACAAACCTGTGCATCTGTGAGCTTTAGAGGCAATTTTTTCACTTTGGAGAAAGCCAGACTAGCTGTTTTCTCTTGCTTCCAGTCTTTATGCTAAGCTAAGCTAATCACCTCCCAACTCCAGCTCCATACTTAGTGCACTGACATGAGAGTGATATTGATATCCTCATAAACAAATAAGCATATTTTACAAAATGTCAAACAATTCCCTTCAAAAAACAGAGAATTCAGATTTATTCAAGTCTGTTTTAATACAACACTCAGATTTGGTGGCTGTAATCATTCCTCCAGTTCTTACTGGCTGTTGAAACTTCATGTTGGCTTTGACTGAACTTAAGTGCATTTTTGTAGAGTGAGGAATGTGGATGTTGTGCCTCATCTCTTACAGCGTAATCACGTGAGTAAGGGATCTTTTCACAACCAGTATGAACAGGAGGAATGATTACAATGACCAAAAACTTTGTCAGTGGGCATGTGAGTATTGTATGAAGACAGACTTGAAAAGAATTTGTCAGTAATTTTCTCTCACACTATCAGCTCACCTCTGCTGGTGAACACTTCAGGGAGTGTGTCTTTCTCCCCTTCTGAAGTTGAAGCTCTGCAGGAGCTCTGTTCAGGCTCTGATTTCTTCTGCCTCTTTCTGGGGGTCTCTTCGCTAGTGCTGGCCTTCCTCTTCCTCTGCTCTGCCTGGACATCCTCCACCAACACTTTATTGGGTTTGCTGGAGCTGGAGGCAGCGGCAGTTTCTTGAGAGACCCTCTGTTTCTTTCCGGAGCTCTTTCTGTCAGTGCTGGCCTTTCTTTTGCCCCCCCTTGCACTGGCCTCCTCCACCAACACATTGCTGGGTTCACTGTGGCTACCCCTGTGCCTCTTCTTTGGTGTCTCTCTGTCTACACTGGCCTTTCTTTTTCTGCTACTCCCCCTGGAATCATCCACCAAGTTGTAGTCTGGCTCAGTGGTACTGCTCTGATTGTCTATAAATGAGGAAATGTATTTAGTGAATTATAGTAACTTTTTCTTCTAACTGGGATATTCTCAACAGGAGAGAGGTTCTTACTTTACCAGTACATTTACTCAAATACTGTTATTAAGTACATGTTTGTGGTACTTTTACTTTCCTGCTTTATATTTCTATTCTAATATTATACCACTACATTTATTTCACTTATTTCAGTTTTAGTCAGTGGTACGTTTATATATTAAGATTTTACATACACTAAACACTCAACTTTTAACATTACATTTGATGCACTTTTATAGTTTATAAACTACCCAACAAAGTAGTTCAAATTAGCTCTACCTTGACCAGCTACAAAAGTAAAATGTTGCATACACATTAATGCATCAATAATAAGGATCCAATAATATTTTACTCAAATATAGAACACCCAGAGGGGCCATTTTTCTGCATAATGAGTACTTTAAGTACATTTTGCTGATGATACTTCTGGACTTTTACTAAAGTCCAGTTTACTATACTAAAGTGTTTTGTTGTATTCCTACTTTTACTTAAAGGATAAAAGTACTTTTGCTAACATAATGAGGAACAGTTTTTAATTTAAGAAAAGTCACAAAATGTTGATAGTGAACATATCTGCAAAATGTTCACTGATAATGTATGAATAAGTATGAAAAATAAAAAGAACAAATTATAATAATTAGAATCATAATATGCAGTGCAGTCTTTATGTGCTGGTGAAACAGCACTTTTTTTTGGTGATTAGTCCTCTTTATGTGATATTACTGCTGACTTACTTTCAAAGACATGAGTAAAACAGCACAAAAACAAGAATCTGACCTATGACTCCAGGTACTAACTCAAAGCCAGTGCCCAGGCTACCTGGCTCATGATCTAGATTCATGATAGAACGGGGACTGTACCTTTTTTCTAGGATTGTGTACTCACCTTGAGCTTTCCCGGAGGCTCGACGTTCTTCACTCTGTATAGACGCCATCGTGTTTTTGAAAGTGTTTCAATCACGATTACTTGAAAAACAAAGTCACTGATATGCAGAGCTTAGTAAGGTCTGTGTGTGTGTGTGTGTTCTGACTAGATACCAGCGCACGGAATGTGATGACCTGAGTTCCTTTGATGGATCATAAACACATAGATTCTAGAATGAATACATAATTAAATGTGAACATATCACAAAAATGTCTACATATTAATAAATACAATAAAATAATATAACTTTAACATCATTTTTAAAATGCTTTAAATGTAAATATAAACACATATTCTGATCACAGATAAATCACAGCAGGGATATACAACTCATTTGTCTGAAACATTTCCCTGACTAATGTCTTTTTGTGGCATTTTAGCCCTCTCACTTAAGACATGAGGGAGAGATGCAAAGTACACATCGTTATAAGAAATCAGTTAGTGATTAGATGTTACAGGTGATCAGGCTGTTTTGAAACAATCAGCTCTACACTGAAGGTTTATACAGGGAAAAATACCTCAGGCATCATTGTATTTATTATTTTCAATCATCAATTTTCTATCTAACTTAAAATGATGGGTTTGTGGTCTAATTAACAAAATAATGTATTTTTTTTCATTTTCTTGTATTACTGATTTCCACTAGTCAGGGAGAAGAGGATCTGTTGTCTTTCTGTTGTCTGGCAGCCTCATTTTTATTCATTTACATGTGATGCTGAAAATCAGTGTGTCAGATAGAAACAACAGTATATTTTGACGTGAAATAGATTAAAATCATTTCCATTTCCCTTAAATATTATTGTGTTAAATGATTCTTACTAATTAGAGTCATTTTGATCATAACCGGGATTATTAAATAATGAATTTACAAAGTATCAGTACATGCAGACATACTGTATGTTTAATAAATAGTAAAAATCTGTTGAAACCAGTAGAAATGTCTCATGTGCATCAAGTGTTGCAGCAGTGAAGCCTACTTGCATTTGTATTGCACTTCTATTGATGCCATATAACATGACAAGTTAGTGTATGTTGTCCCTCAAAGTGAACTGTCTGACATACATCAACACATACACAACAAACCTGTATTCAGACTGTGTACAGATCAGTCAATAAAGTGTGCAAGTGTACTTCACTGAGGTGGTATCAACCAAAGTATTAAAATTGATCACCTCTATGTGCTTGCTGTCTTCTGGCACAACCAACACTCTTTTGCCTAACCATGCATGGGCTAAGACAAGCTTTTGGAGTTTCATTGGTGGGAGCTGGCAGGACATATATTGTGATGTTTTTGTATTTCATAGGGCAGCATTAGGGGTTGCAAAACTGCCCCTTGGCTTCTGTCCTGTTAAAGATACTGGGAAATAGCCTTTGAAAAGGCGGAGAGTGAGGGACAGAACAAAAGAGAGAGAGAACCAAGACAGCATTTACTAAAATGGTTATACACATAATCAAATCACATCAAATCCATACTTATCTGTGTCTGTGCCCCTTTTAAGAGGAGTAAAACAAAAATGTCCATTGTCTCCATATTTATTTATACTGGCCATGGAAATATTCGCTTTTAAAGTTAGATGCAATCCGGAGCAGAGTCCTGCACGGGTCCAATTTTGCAAACACACACCCGCCCGCACCCGCAAAGCTCAGTACTGAAACCGACCCCTTACCCGCAATTATCTCCCGTGATTAAACACATAGGCTACACAGTCACTCACTTTAAAGTGCTTTAATTTGACTTGTTGAGCGATCATAATCTGTGTCTCTGCAAGAAGGCCAGTACTGCTCATTCACTGACATTCACACATGCCAGAGTACACACACATACACAGTCGCTGATACCGCGGCGGTCTTTCTCTCTCTCTCTCTCTCTCTCTCTCTCTCTCTCTCTCACACACACACACACACACACACACACACAAGCACACACTTAACAATGATTGCATACTAATGTTATAATGACTGCTCACTTGTATGCCTTATAACAGTGCAACACACTCTGAAGTTTCATAGTAATCCACTACAGGCTCCACTTCACTTCACAATAAAAAACTGACGGCTGATTAGACTTGATAATATGAGCTGATTTAGATGTTAAAAATACTCTTTCATTTCTGACTTCTGCTTTTTTTTTGTTCTCACCTACTACCCGCCCGCATTGAGTTCATTTTTACCCGTGAATTTATATCATTATATTGTTTATCGTTTACACAACTCTTTTGCAGGTTATCCGTTGGTACCCGACCAGGTGCAGGACTGTGATCTGGACATACTAGAAGGGCTTAACATTGTGAATATACAAACACAAATCATTTACTGTAATTTGGAATTTTCACTGAAATAACTCAGAAGCATAATAATGCGTTTTGAAACTGTCTTGTGAAGGAACTGCAGGTTATCAATTTACATTCTAATGTTTCAGTTTGAGGCGAGTCCTCTGAACACAGCACATAAAACATGGCTACACTCACAATATGAAAACCACATTAGGGTTTTCAGTTTTCACTACAGTCATAGTGAGGCTGCTGGCCTGCTTTCAGAACTCCTTGTATCACATAATATGTCATCACATTGTTTAGGTGTTATCAGACACGTGTTGTATAAAAAACAATTCAATGTAAATGACCAGAAGTTAGATTGAAAGTATTTTAAATGTATTACAGTAAGTGATAAGGTGCTAAGAAATTTGAATTTGAACATCGAGTTAGTTACGCAGCCTGTCCAGTGTGACCTGGAGAGTCTGAGTCACCCTGATCCCCTTTCACTGCAGAGATGCAACCAGCTGAGTGTCTCAGTGCAGGTCAGTGAGGTTAGGACTGACAGCAAGTTTCATGCTATACACTCATTTAAAATTGTCAATACATTGTAGTTAATAAACAGATTAGAGTCAGGTTCTGAGTTTCTTAAAACAATTTTTAATGAACAATTAACTGCGTCTTAACCTTCCTCCTGTTAGCCTTCTGTTACCACCCCCGGTGTTAATGGGTCGGTTTCGACCCGTGTCTTAAATCAGCTTTAAAATACACTAAAAACAATAACCTATCATCCAATTTTTTTGTCATCTCTTGGTTACCTTGTTAGGCTTCCATGAAAATGTTGGGTTTAATATTTTTGGTGTGGTTTTCTGGGCGTTTTTTTATCTCGATTTCAATTAAAAAGAAGAAAAATTAACCTCAAGAGAATCATATAAATAAAAGGTTGTTGTGTTACATGAATATTACTGAGGGGTATAGAACACATCTCTGAAATGAATTTATTTTTTCATTTAAAAATGAATAACTATAGTAACATCTATGGTGTTATGGGTCAGTTTCGACCCATATATATTTTCTTCAAGAAAATGCAAAAAATATGTATTTTTGTCAGCAATAGAACTTTAATATAAACACATTAAAACACAGAACAGGTCATAACACAACATATTGATTTGCAAGTTCAAATAAACAACAACCAATCAAACAAATCAAACCAATAGAAATCAATAGAAATCAATTACTACTTCCAAAACTATTAGAAAGCTAAATCAGAGTAAAAGTCTCTGTGTGCAAGAACATGCTTGTGTGTGTGTGTGTGTGTGTGTGTGTGTGTGTGTGTGTGTGAGTGAGAGACATGCAGACCTACAAATGAGACTACTTGGACCGGCCCCCTGTGTACAGAAAGCAAGACGTATGGATCCTGTTTCCAGGGATAATTTTAACAGAATGTTAAATGTAATCTGGCACAACTATGGACACATAACAGTCATTAGAGACTTTCAATGAATTAGGTGATCAGCAGGAGCAGCTTCAGCACCAGTGACCTCCTCATCAGACTCAGATGTGTCTGTGTCTTCTGGCTGGTACTCCACATTGTCCTCTTCCTCAGAAACTTGCTCCTCTGCATCGCTATGCTGATCTGTGTCTTCTGCCTCATTTTCTCCAAAAATGTTATCTAGAACTTGGAATCTTCTTTTCATTTTTACATGCTGCAAATTAGAGATGTGCCCTCTGCAAGTCAAATGAGTGAAGTGACCTCACATGTCTGGACATACCCATCTTTGTTTGTTTTGGTTTTTTGCAGCTATACTGGACAAATGAGCATCCCCTGAAGCTCACATGATTGGGAGAGGAGGTGGCTGTCAGTGTGTTGGCTGACAGTGCACTTATGATTTCAATTTTGGCTCTAATTATTGCTTTATAATCTTATTTTTATAACCGGGTCGAAACCGACCCTAACACCACAAAGGACATAATTTCAACCAGAGCATTTTATGATGTAGTGAAAAAAAACATTGTTGTTTAATTTTGTTGAAATCAATGTTCCTGACAAAGTCAAAAAGCCTTGATGCAATAAACAAATTTTAAGTCATTCTTTTATGCATTTAAAAACTAAAACGGGTCGGTGCCGACCCTAACACAAGAGGAAGGTTAAATGGGTGAACAAACTCACCTTTTCACATTATAAACCCATAAGAAATTACAGAACTGTAAATAAGTCCAGCCACGGTTCTGTTGTTGTATTAAAACAACCTAATTACTGAAATAACCATATTACTGAAAAGAAAACACAATAAAACAAAACCAACCAAGAAAAAAAAAATCTATGACTGCTCAAGGCCTCTCACAGTCTCTATAACCTCTGACAGGCCAGCCACAGCAACAGTCCTGTCCTGGCTAATTGGAGTCCTGCACTTTAGGCAGGCTTCACTTCTGGTCAGTAGCACTGCAATGCATTCCTTGCATCCAGTGAAGCAGCAGCACAGCGCCAGCAGTGGACCTTCCATCTCAGCTGTAATGACATTAACACAACAAAGATGACACATTTCTTTCAAACTGATGAAAGAGATCATACACTCTACTGTGTAGTCCTCCTAAATGGCCAACAAGGATTATTGTGAAACGGCTTCTTGCCAGCTCTCCCTCCTCTGCAGAAGTAAAAGGATCAGTCCCAAAAGTTGACAACGTTACTGTCACAAGGCAAAGAATGGGGATCTGAGCTAGATATAGGAGGCAGGTGAATTGTAAAAGTAAGGTAGCCCTAACAAAATCCTCAAAAAACAAAGTTGTACATTTGAGTCCTGAGAATGAAAGCAGTGAGATAACTAGACAATATGAACCACACTGTACATAGTATAAAAGCCCAACTAGGGACAAGAGTTGGAAATTAGCAATAGCTATAAACTCTATATGCAGCACATCACTTTCATGATTTGTAGTGAAACTTGCATTGTCCCTTTTAAATAAACAAATACTTTCCCAGAAATGATTAAGTGTGGTTGCCCCCACATCTGTGTATATTTTTGCCATTAAATATCTCAAGAAGTGTCAAATATATCCCCCTCCCTCCTTCTTTCTCTGTAAACCCAACCGGTCAAGGCAGATGGCCGCCCACCTAGAGCCCGGTTCTGCTTGAGGTTTCTTCCCGTTAAAGGGGAGTTTTTCCTTGCCGCTGTCGCCAAGTGCTTGCTCATGGGGGGAATTGTTGGGTCTCTGTAAATGAGTACGGTCTCGACCTGCTCTATGTGTAAAGTGCCCTGAGATAACTTTTGTTGTGATTTGGCGCTATATAAATAAAATTGAATTGAAAATATATGTAAACACCAGCAGTAAGAATGTCATTCACAATGAAGGTGGCTGATTCTACATATTTATTTCAAATTTAATTAGAGGATAAACCGCTTGAGATGCACCATCTCATTTACGAGGAGGTCCTCAGGCATATTACAAAAACTCTGAGATGTATAGTGCAGGAAAATTTCATGTCTTTAAGTTTTTAGACCCTAAAGTTTATAATGTCTTCGTGACACCCAACCAATCATTGCCTCCAACTGTCAAAAATCTACAGACAGACAGACAGACAGAGATGAAAAGAGTGTGAGAATTTTAACACCTGGCACTCTGTGGACGTTCCAGGATTCCACAAATTGGTTCAGACTCTGGCGACCTGGCATGCCAAAATTGACACACAGAATCTGACGGTCCCATCCTCCATATTGATGACCTCTTGATTCATCAAATGTATCAGGCAGGCCTTAATCGAGTAATTAACTCTATTGTTTACCTAGGAAACAATGCATACATGAGAATGATATTTTGTTGGAGAGATCTGTTTCTAAATTCACACTAAGAAACAAATTGATTCATTAAAGACGGCACTGCTCATAAAGTAATCATACTGTAATGTAGAAATGAGTAAAGGCTTTTATCACACAAACAGTGGGAAAAGCTGTTGTGTCAAAATACAAACCTCTGGCCAAATCTTCTCAAAATGATGGTTCTGAAAGTGAACAAGGAAAAATGATGTATTATGAGATACTGTAATACTGTAATGTAATCCGGGATGCCAAGTAACTAATTACAAGTGAGCGTACTCTCACTAGTGTAATTGAATAGCATTATCATGTAGCTGTTAGAGTACATTCTAAAATCAATTCTAAGCACTTTCTTGTTAAAGTTTTGTACTCATTGTCTGATTCACTGATGATCAATATCACAAGCCTCTTTTCAGAGTTTGTCAAAAGTAACATATACATATAGAACAATGCAAGAAATTCTACATAGCATCAAGGAACATTTTGCTGGTCCTACAGTTGTTCATCGTCTGTTGTTGGAAAGAAAAACATTCACAAATTTCCTCAATGACAAACTAGAGTGAACAATTTACATACATGCTCTAGTATTTTCATAATGGTGCACTGAACTTCACAAATACAAGCTACAAAAAGTACCTTACTTTGCTCTCTTCTTCTGGACCTTTTTTTTCAGCAGGATCTTGACTTGTGCACCCTACCCAGAAAAAACAAACACATCACTACTGTAAATCCATTACATGTAGAGTTTAGGCTCGCAATAAAGCACAGACAAGGGTTAATTAAAACATTCAAAAAGCACAAAATGAATTCACAAATGACCATAACACACCTGCTGAGGTTGACAAATGCAGATCAAATACCAGTCAATTCATTATTACTGGTGGCTGCTGAGGATTTCCAGCTTTAAAAATAGCCAATCTTGCCCCATTTGTTTTTGTTTTAGTGAAATCTTTTTCCCCCTTTTTCCACCCTAACATAAACATGGCCGGATGATGCTTAATGCAACAATGCTATTGTAGTCCAGGCTAACATAGATGCATTTCACACTGTTGAGTGGAGTGTTAATTGTATCCTAGTGAACATACACTACCACATCCATGGAATTAATGAGTGTTTTTTCCATCTGTTGTTCAGGTAGTAACATATGCTGTGTTTAGCTCCCTCTAGCCAAACTATTAACTAAACACTGCTGCTGCTTTCTCCTTCACTCTCATGCAAACAGCAAAGCATTACCACTGGAGCCTGTATGTAGCATACAATATGTTGGTTTTGTTTCTTATGGCTGCTGCTTGACTTGATACTACTTTAATTCCTTTGAACATGTCTACCCTCATGTGTTATCCTCACTTATGTTGTGGTGTAAAAATATTGCCTCCATGATAAATGAAATACTATTTAGCTTCTAACTCTGGAACTCAAACCTGCATACACACTCAAATGCTGATAGCCACTATATGGTGCAAAACCATCATAACATGACATAGTGTACATTGCATACAATGTGTAATACCTTTTATCAGGTCCAACACCTCCCTGAGGAATTTGCACTCCTCCTGCAGTTCCTTCTCCTGTTCTCTGAGCCTCTTCAGCTGAATGGAGGCAGTATGAGAGGACTGCTCTGAGGACCTCTCCTCAGTAACGAGAAAATATTTCACACAGAACAAAAGTAAACATTTGTCTTCCTCAAAAGTAAATAAGCAAACCGTGTGTATGCCTGTATGAATGAAAATACAAGGCAGATACAGTTTGACACAGCTGGGCGGTATCTCCATTTCCTCTACACGACTCCTGTGTTCACATTACAGGCAACAAGTCTTTTTTAATGGAAGTTGGTCACATTAAAAAAAAAAAAGATTTACATTTCCACCACTGTTAAGCAATGATATTCAGCGTCTCAGACTATGCTATACACAACTGAAGCACTTTAACAATATAGGGATTTTCTTTTTTTATGTCAATGACTTTCTTTTTTAGGGATAAATAATAATGACCCGTGGCATTCATTTTTAAATTTTGGACATCCTGCACTTGTTGCAGAAATGTCTCCATGTCGGTGTTGTTTTTAAAAACAAACTGGAATGGATCCAGATACTCCTCCCTCTCCTCTACAGGCATGGTGTTGTCTTCTGTCAGCTGGGGAGTACTCTAGCACAGATGGTGACAGGTACTCTTCCTGAAACAGCTGCTTGTTGTGTTTTACCCTTTCTGCAGCCTTTCTTGAGTCTCTCAGGATTGTTTCTTTATGAAAAAAATAAACATATACAAACATATAAATGAGTCCTAATATAAGGTTATTTGACTGTTAGGAATGTTGTTCTTGCAAGTATTTGAGCAAATATGTGATGACAGCAAAATACAGCTTGGAAGTTACAGCTTTGAGCAAAAACTGTTAAAGCCATCACTGAAAATCATCCTGCCATTGTTGTTCAAGTCAAAACCTGACAATAATAACACAGAAATGTTACATAAGGTATGTGCTTGCAATTTCCATCCAATAAAAAAACTGTTAGCAAGTGTTCTGCACCTGGTCACTTTTCTGACCATTGTGAGCGGCCTCCAGAGCTCGGTAGCCCTGCCAGCACAGAGCTAAACGGCAAAAGGGCAGTAAGCAGCTCATGTGTCACTGTGGCCCACTCTACACACAGGGGCCTCCACAGCTGTTTGTAGCCTGGATGCAGCTCAAACACACACTGCTTGTGAGGAGCTGATGGAAGTCTGTCTCTAGAGGTTTGCTGAGCTATCGAAGCTTCAGAAAATCAACGTTATCTTAAAAACTAATGAACAGATGTCAGTCAAATAACTTTGAACTGCTCAGTGATGTTAGCTAGAACAGCTAACCAGTACTAGCCGATGCTACAGCAGTGACGCAGGTGGCATTTGTGGTGGTAATGGACTTTTCATACATTTGCAGCTACTTTTTACACACTAGAATTGCAGACTAGCGGCCTTAATTAGCGATTTTAATATCATAACTTACCTAAGAAATCTGGGTTTTAACTTCACAACTTTTTATGAGTGAGACCATGCAGCTGGCAGGTGCTTTACGATGAGAAAATGGCGGTCTACATGGATGAAAGATATGTGTATTTCCTGATTGATTTTTCTGCTGTCCAATCAGATTTGCCAAATTTAGCATCATAGTTGGGCCTTCTTCTAGTTCAAGTTGTCTCTGTCACATCCAAAAGGCCGCCCATTCAGGTAAATGGCAACACTGATTTGTCTGCTACGCTGACGTTTTGATCGGTCTGTTTCTCTGTCGTTCTCTACAATCTGGGCTGCACAGCACTGACACTTTGCTACGATTGTTTTTGCAAAAATATCGTTAGCTGGGACGTTGTTGAGGAAAGTTCAAAAAGAGGGAAAAAACTATAGTGAAATGGCTGAATCAAGTCCATATGCCAGGCTCCTGTCTATATGTCAAACCTGGCTTTCATTCTAAAATGGTCCTATAATCATACTCTGCTTCCAATTGGCTTGATTCATTCCCCCTGGGACCACAGGTGAAAGACTCTATTCTAGCTAACTCTGTCTTAATTTCAGAAATTCTATTATGATGCGTTGTCCTTTCCAAATAAAAAGCCTTATAGAGCAGTCTTGCTCACCTGATATTTGATCATAAAATGTGATTGAATGTAATTCTCAAAAAGTACTAGCATCGACTTTGTGGTTTGTCTGATTCCAGCATGCCCGTGTACGGTTTCAATCAACCTAGAGGAGAAGAGCACGGGGATTTGGCGAGCACAAAGTTTGATTCTGATCATCTAAAAGTATGAGTGTCGTGGAACAACCATCCTCAGTGACTCATGGGCATCATACAGACGTTTGTCTGATTATGGTTACATTCACTATCAAGTTAATCACAACAGGTACTTTGTGCATCCTGGCACAGGAGCCTACATCCAACACATTGGGCATGGAGGAGTTACAGCACCGAAATATACCTCTATAGGGGGAATATGACTTTAAGAACACCTTTTGTTCATTGAGTGGGATCACTGGAGAGCAACGCTGAAGAACAAAGGCAAACTTGAAGCAGACATTAGAGCGTCCTATAAATTCTGAAGGACTGTTGACTCGTGAGCATTTTTCTCTATGAAGATTTTTTGAATCAATGTTGCACTGATTTTGCCCATACTGTTTCACAGTCGCTTTTAAAAATAAACAATGTGGTTGATACACCAGTTTACACCTTGTTTTTTTTTCAGTTACATGTGGTGTCATAATCACAATATAATAATAATATAATTTTTCTGTCCACTAATTTTCAGCCTTCAAGTAGCCTACAAACTTAGATGAACTTATAATATAAGCAGTCTAACTGTTGTTTTGTTGTCACTTGAAAAGGTAATCCAAAGGCAAAAAGAATTTTCATCATACATCATTAAAGATCTCCCAAAATGGCTTTTCTGAATAATAAGAAACTTGGCAGAACACCAGTGTCAATGTGAGGAGAGGAGTTTCACCACATGTTCTTAAACTCATAGGCTAACTCATTTTGAAGTGGCTTGCTGGTTGTTAAACTTCATTAAAAATTGCATGCTGGTATAATTGTTTAAATTACTTTTGACACGCCTGCCCAACATGCCCCACCATGAAACCCCCTAGGTGCTGCTGAGTAGTCAGTTCCACTTTTTTTGGTCTCCCAGCCTGTCTACTACAGCCATTCTGTTGTGCTGGTTTTGTACTGTTTGCCAGCCAGTCTAGTCTTGCCTACCACTCTGCTACTCCAAGCCAGGTTGCTGGTCCTGCCCTGTATGTCTGCTAGCCAGCCAAAGATGTGCTTTTCCTGTAATCAGAATAACAATATTTATTTAAATGTTGCATTAAAAAAAGCATAATTCAAGAGCTGCTGGCAAAGCAGGAAAACTAAAAAGAGTGATTCCTCTGGACAGAACAGACAGGACCCGTATTTCATGAAATATAAGATATTTTACTTTTTGCTTATATATTTTGAGGGACTAGAATACTCATTGACCTTGCTGAAAAATGATTCATGTCTTACTGAGCAGTGCAAAAACTCATAATGTCAGTCATATCCAAATTGACTTCTTCTGGCCAGAACACTGTATTTTATTAAATATCTAATGTCATATGTTTTTTCTGTAAATAGATAAAAGTAGTTTACAATCATTGTCCTTGCCAAAAAATGATTTCTGTGTCTTAAAACACTATAAATCACATCCATTAAAATAAATACATACAATAAATGTGATTATATGATTATATGTCCATAAAATATTAAATAATAATTAAATATAATAAAGAATCACTTTTTGGCAAAAATTACCCCCAAGATTTTGAAAAAAACATTTTTTATATTTAGCAGTAATATCCTAATCCTACATTAAGACATTTTATTTTCATTCAATTAATGAAAATGAGTGGTTAATGTTAATAAGTTTAGCCAGTTAGCTTGATAAGTTACTAATACTATTAATTAAAGAAACATTAGAGCACCCAGCTGCTCCTACTTACTGCTAGAAGGAAGTTAAATAAGTTATTGGTAACTTAGTGTTGATGTCTGTGTTCCTTGACTTTGCAGCAATAGTAAAAGCAATAATAACAATAAAATTGTAATACACAGAAACAGCAATATAGCATTTTTTTAAAAAAAGAAACAATGCAGTAAGATTTACAGTGTGGTAGTGATATCTATAGTGTAGAGTGTATAAAGTGCTGTGTGTGGGGGTCTTGCCCTAATAGATGTGCATGTAGATGTTTGCATGTTTGTGTGTGCTCGGTTGTGACTGTGACTATGTATGTGTGTGTGTGTGTGTGTGCGTGTAATGTGCAGACAGGCAGTTGGTGTTCATTGTTCATAAGCCTGGTTGTCTGGTAGAAAAAACTGTCTCAGAGTCTGCTGGTCTGGGCTTTGAGGCTGCGGTACTGTTTACCAGACGGCAGCAGCTGAAACAATCTGTGGTTGTAAATACACAGACAAATAATATGTATGTTTTAATGTAATGTTAGTATATCAATGTGTCACAAATTTATTGATAAAATAAGTATTTAATCATGATAATGATTGAGCCTCTTCCTGAACTGTTTTGCATCACTGGCTTAGTTTTCCCAGGCACAGCCTTCACTTACGGCCTGTATGGTTATTACAAGGTTCCAGGCCTCAACATCCCCACGTTCATACCCAGCCTCACCACCCTGCAGGAGGGCGTTCTCAGCCAGGCGAAAGCCAAGTGGAGTTCAAGGAACTGCTGCTGGGTGCTACACTGCATGACCCAGGCCTACTATCTGTTTACCAGGTGTGTGCACCGTGCAGTAGCCTTGACCACTCTGTTGCACTTACACAAGCATGGAAAGTAATTTTAACAAGTTTCTGGTCCAGAGAATACTTTACACCTCTAAGTATTACCTGGAATCTACACAGGCAGCGTTTTTGATGTGTTTGTATAATGTGCATGAGTTGTGTGTGCAGGGTTCTAGACTAACCTTTCTACTAGTTGCACAACCAACTTTCTCAAGTGGCGCCACCACAAGATTTGGTCACACTTGTCTCAGTGTTTTGGGTCACGCATCTGTCACTACAGGTTTTGGATTTGTGACTGTTATGCTGCTACAATGTACTGTTGCGTGGAGTCCCGTGGTTCGGGGCCATGGTTTGAGTTGCATACGTGTTCATTTAGACTTATCGACGGGATAGGAGTCATTTTAACCGGGATCGGGACAAGGCAAGTTCTGGAATCAGTCACATGATTGGAACAAGACAGGAGAATGACTCAACAGGTCGGGAGGGGACGAGACAAGACAGGAGTAAAAACCCACGTGTGCCAGACCAGCCTGCTCTCTTTACATCATCTGCACCCTTCAGCTCTGCGTCTCTACCTCATCATTCTCTTCTCTCCTTATTTTGCTTTTTAAAATAATCAGATGCAGTTCGCAACAACAGAGTTGTTTCAGCTCTGATCCGTGCGTTCTGTTTCCTCGACTGAGGATAACTTTTTTTATGCAGACTATGCAAAGGTATCAGTAGCCTACTAGGGAGGCGCGGAACATTATCATAGGCTGCAGTTAGACATTGCTGGTATGCTAATAGAAATACTACAAATTATAGAAAGATAAGCAATACCAGTGCAATATGTCAAAATATAATATATTACATGACTGCATCTTTGTTCTAAAGAATCATTTGATTTCCCTGCCACTTGCACTAGTGCCAACAAGTCAAATATTAAATCGCACGTCCCAAAAAAAAGGTAGCATATGCCACCTTTTTACTCATAGTCTAGAGCCCTGACAGACAGTCTAATTTTATTCAATGCTGCAATCCACTAGGCGCATATTAGGGCTGTCACTTTTCAATTGAACTTCAAACTTTTGAACCTGCTGAATTGAAAATGGGAGCACTGCAGATAATGCTTGCCCCACTAACAATTTAGTAATCTGTCCAGAGTCCCAGATTCACGTAGTGTGCCTTGTATTCCAACAGATGGTGTTGTTACGCTGTGCCGGCCTGGCTGCTAAACCCTCATTATATAGATCAATGGTTAAACCGCACTGTCATGTTGGAACTAATGCATGACACAGGGCTAGGTAGAGAGAGCGCGAAACTCGGATCATCTCAACACCAACGCACCTTAAAGCACTGTGTGTAAGCATTTTGATATTATTGATATATTGATATTATTTGAAATGATTGATAAAGATAAGGCTGTGTGTCGACTTTGTAAGAAGCAACTACTTTACAGTAATGTTAATACAACAACGAATGGAGTCACCATTGCCTATAAATGACATAATGTTAATGTTCTCTATAATTCCAACGAATTCCATAAGACTTTGAAATCGTTCAAACTTTATTTTGGGAAAAAATGACAGCCTTAGTGCATATGCTACACGGGAGATGGAGCTGCTTTTCTGCTGCTCTGTTCTTTTTAAGCTTTAAGTCTATTTTATACATACTTTGACTGCTATGTAAATAACTTACATTCAAAATAAAGAAATACATACATACACACATAATTATGTTCAACTAATTTTGGCCATCTGCACTAATATTTCAGTCTCCTGATTGAAGCTATTGATAGGCTAGATGATCAATAATTTTGAGAATACTCACTGTATTGATGATAGGGATTTTAATCATGTTATTTTATATATAATATGTATATTTGTAGTTTGTTGTTTTTTTATTTCAAACTGTACATTCTGCATAATTCAATCATTGTATTACAAGTCAAAAACGCACTCTCTTGCCTAGAGCTTGTGCAAAATACTGCACCTAGGGTTTTAACTGGTTCAAATGTAGAGACTACTACATCACTCCAAATGAAGCATCCCTACATGGGATACCAGTCAGTTTTACAAATGGTTATAAGATTTTGTTGATCACATTTAAAGAACAGCTTGATCTGGCCCCAACCTTAATTTCAGACCTTTTAAAACCCTTAACGTCCCTGCATAACAGAGGCAAAGTTGCCATTGTGTGTACATTGAAAACAATACAGGCAACAACGTTGCCACCAGTTGGTGTGCAGGCACTTTTAAGAGCATGATACATATTTTTGATTTCTGTATTCTCAGGCTTGGTGAGGCTCACTGCAGAGGATCATAGCCCTCGCTGGAATTCTGAAAGGAAATGGGTGACTTCCAATCTGCAGATTCACATCTGTATGTCAATACTGATTATGTATTAGCTTATTTGTTTGTTACTGGAAAGATTTTAGCTTCTGTTTTTAGATTTAGTCTCTATTTCCATGGCCAAGGAAAGTGCAATCAATATTTGTCAGAGGTGGGGGACTCAAGTCACATGACTTGACGCAAGTTGCAAATTTGAGGACTTGTGACTTGCTTGACTAACACTGATAAGACTCGACTTGACTTTGACTTGAGGCAGATGACTCGAAAAGACTTGACTATTTGTATTATTGTAGATATTGAGCATAAACAGTTACTGTTTGAGACATGACATGGTGACTTCTAGTGCAGTGTACTCAGGCTTTAAAGACAGTGTCTAGCAGGACCTGCACTGATTTTCTCTCCAGCTTAATATTACCAGACCGTTTCTGATTCAGACGAGACAGCTTATGAATTGACAGCTTTTCATGACAGAGCTTCAGATCATCAGATACAATACTACGTTTCATTGTGCAAACAGCAAATGCAGGTAGATTTTCTGTTTGGTGGAAAAATGTATCAAAATAGTCATGTGTTGCAGCCAGAGACTCAGGCTGACACTGGGCTGTACTATAACTTGCAGTTCTTTTTATTTACGCTCTTTCCAACCACAGCAAAGCAGTATATGTAGCTTACAGTCCACCAGCACCCACTAGCTTTGAGCTAACTACTGCAACTGGAGGAAGTTCCTCTTCTTCTACTACTTCTGATTCAAAACTCACCTGACTCAAAGGCACAACCTGGTGGCGGAAGCTGTACAACACATCCTGCATAAAATACAAAATGATGAACACTGGATCCTAGAAAACATGTTAGATTATTTATTTATTTTTGTTTACCTAGTTAATTAATGTAAGGTTAATTTATAAAGTCAATCTACCTTCATAATGTTCTTTAAAAAAAAAACAACAACAAACAGAGAATCGTTACACCCCTAATCAATAGTGTTATTTATAAATCCTAACCATAACCATCCCTAGTTGTAGAGACTAACTAACAGGTGCAGTTTTCTCATGACATGACTTGCCATTGAACCCTTTTCTCTCGTGTTTAAAGTGCTTCTTTCATGGTGACTTGACTTGTGACTTACTTGACTTGTCTTGCTTGCTGGTTTGGCAGTTGGCTTGCTTGAGCCTTTAAGGTTAAGAGTTGAGTCTTGCTTGTGACTTGCACATATGTAACTTACTTCTACGTCTGATATTTGTGAACATGAACTTCTCACTCCCAAAGCCACAAACAAAGAAGTAAGACTCAAACGTGTGATGTCATTAGGCATAAAGTCTGGAGCTGCTTCATAGACAATAAATGTCAAACTAATTTTGTAGATATTTTTTGATACCCAAATGAGCTTTATTCTCTTGTAGCCTTTCATTTCTGAAACAGAAAATGTATACTCAGAACATCCCCCTGGATGTTCTCAGTGTCATCTATAACATCTTTCTCAATTCATTCTTTTTAGAAAAGCTCCAGACATTATATCAGATGACATCACAAATTTGAATTTTAGCAAAATAACTTTTGGATTTGGGAGAGATTAGTTCAAGTTCACTAACATTTTTGAACCATCTTAGACCATAGGTATAACACGTATGAATTCCTAATTTGGCCGTAGTTCCCCTTTTGCTATAATGCAACATGCAAGACATTGATCCAATGTACAAAACTGTTTTCGCTTCCATTGACGTCTGTTGAAGTAATCTGAATGAGAAAAAAATAAAGACATTCTAGTAAAGTATTCTGTTTGAGCTCTTATTGGGTTGATCAGCTTCAGACACACATTATTATTTGATATGGTTATTAATTGATTTATTAATTCTGAAACTTTAAGGATAACACTGTAAAAATAGTGAATGACTTTGTAAAGCAAGCAGTAAAAGGTCATTTTATGATACATTCTGGTTATTATACATCTTGAAATATTATACATCTCAAATGGGGATCTGCATTGAATGGATTGGACAATACTGTAAAATGTCAGCAGAAAAATGTATATATTTATTCTGTGTAAAAAAGTTGATATAAAGGTACTTTTACATAGACCCCATACATTAATGTGAAATGTCTGTAGATATATTTGGGAGTTGCTTGCAATTACTGTTAAATAATGTTTATATAAAGTAAACTCCAACATTTATAAGAAAAGCCTGTAAATATATTGGAGAGTTGTGTAATTTTACACATTTTTTTCTTTTTTTTTTACATCCAGAAATCTGTACTTTGATGGGGAGTTCTTGTGGATGGATTGGATAATCCTATGAAAGATTACTGTATGAATTTTTTTTTTTTTTTTTTACAATGCAGGCATATCTTTGAAAAGTAAATAAATAATTTTGATTATATTACTCCACACTGCACAAAGACATGGTACTGTATATGAGTACATGTAATGTACCTGCTTGTAAGGATGACTCTGAACTCAGAGCGGTGTGCCAGGTCCAGCTGCTGGAGAATTGCCTGACCCCACGACAGGTAGCTGGTTCTGCACTTGGTGCAGATCAGGGTCTCTGTCACCAAGTTGTAATGATATCAAGGACCTGGCGTACCCTCCTGTGCAGACCACTGCTGGACAGCGGATGCCCAGTACAAGCGGGGTCCTGTATGGCATCCACAGCAGTAGAGCCTGGGTGAAGAATTGGCAAGGGGTTCGGGGCCTGGTGGTATACCAGAGATGGCTGTGGAGCGTAATACCACAGCTGAAGGTTGCCACGCAGCTCCAGCTTTCCACTCGAACCAACCCTGAATAATGCTGCTGACACCCACTTGTAGTCCTGCTGTGGCATCGTCTTCGGCCACAGTAGTGGGAGTGCAGCAGAATGCTCTGGCTGAAAGGGATTCTGCTAAGAAAAAAAACCCTGCCTAAATAAACAGAAGCTGAATAGAAACATAAAATTATATTACGCAAGTGTGTTTAAAGTTAAAATGTCATTTTTACCAAGTTCCTCAGAACAGCAGGCTCTGCCACAGGTTGAGGTGCTGGTTGTTCCACAGATGGTGGTAATGGAGGAGCAAGGAAGAAGGTGTCTGGGGATTGGCAAACAGGGGATGGGTAGGTGGCTGGTGCTGTGCAGTGACCTGTACCTATTAGTTATACAGTTAAGAAGAGGTTATTGTGTGTTTATATGCTATTATCATACAGTACAATTGTATGAAAAGAAAAACTTATATTGTCTTATGTTCACCTGGGAAGATTTTCTGGTGAGGTTCAGGTTCGGTTTTGCAGCTCTCACATGCTTCCCACCAAACCCTGACCTTTCAAACTTAAAAAAAGAAAATGACTATATAATAAGATATTCAAAGGCTTGAATGATAATTGGAGAATGAATTTAAGGTTGACATAGTTATTTTAGCCCTTTTTGAGGGACTCAACACATCTCAACACATCCTTTTGCCTTACACAGATGTAAAGCATAATTAACCAGCAATTTAATAAAAACATTACCGCCACCTCCTGTGCCTGTTTAGTAACTGTTAGTGCCTGTTGCATGCATATTTGAAAACAAATAAATATATTGAGTTAGGGTGTTTTGGTTAGTTTAAGCTTCAATTACCCGGTATGATTTTACCTTATGATAAAAGTACTGCCATTTCTTCTGTTGAGGAACAGACCTGTTGCCTTGATGGCCAAACACAAACGATCCAGGTTGGAGGTAAACCACTGCATTCTGTACCAAATGAAAACACTCGAGTCCTCCCAGAATATTCACACTCCACAGCTGATACAAGTCTAAAGTCTTATTCCTACAGATGACTGTACCCTACTGTGTCCTGCAAAGTCATTTGATTTATTCAGTCCAACTACTGTTGTTTAAGGATTTCTCTATTTTTAGGCATTCTGCAATAAATGCTTTCTGCAATCATTCATAAAACTACAAGGGGGCTAAAGCAATTAGTTTAACAAGATAGTAGATTAAAACCAAAATGTGGCATTATATTATGTACTTGGCGTAAAAAACTGAAGCACACACACAAATAATTGCTGGTCACTAAAAATTCTTCTGCAGATTGGTTGAACTAAAAAAAAAACATTAACGTTTGGCTTTCTCTCTGTTTTCTAGGATGATTTACTACTACATAACTACACTGCATGACGGTGTGGAGTCACCTTAGTGAATGGAAGGTTCCTGAAAACAGGAGAAACATAGTCAAATGTAAGCAGTCAACTTCACATTGGAATCTATATTTGCAGCTTGTAGATTTAAATGTAGTTACCTTGTGAGTGTGAAATCCACACATGCAGCTCTGTGGCTCTCTCACCAGGGATCTCTGACCCCTCAGTTGCAGAGGGCACTGTAACCATAAAGAATATCTCACTCTTGTCTTACAAAACACAGTCATTGACTTAACAATCTTGTTACCACTGCATTGTACCTGTGTAGTACCTATTGTCAAGTTCCTTTCAAGAGTTCTTATACTGCTAAGAGTTAGATCTAAATTTTGAGTTTACTTTCTGTTTGTGTCCTATTTATTTGTATTCATCTGCTCTCTGTCTATGCCCTCCAAGAAAAAGAAAGTGTAGTCTACCATTTCTATCAAAAAGGGTCTAAACAACAAAAGAGAGTTAAAGACAAAAGTGAGGTTATTGTGTCAGAGTTTTTTAGTACCATCATTTTACCTTATGATAAAGGTCATGCCATCTTTTTTGCCTAAGTGCAGGCCTGTTGCCTTACATCACTCATCACTTACATTGGAAGCACATTTGAAGAGGATCTTTTCATAGCCAGTATGAACAGGAGGAATGATTACAGCAAGGAAAACCTCTTTCACTGTTCATATGAGCACCTGACAGACTTGAAAAATTGCGAAACTGTCCTGTAGGAGTTTACATGCCAGTGTATATTGCAGAAATGACAAAACACATTAAGGCAGTCTGACCAGAGTTAAGTGTCCTATGATTGTGAAAATTAGTTTCAGTGTTTCTCACCAACAAGAATAAAATGACACACTGACTACTTGGGAGTTTTTAATTGGAAATTCAAAGAACATGGACGTATTTGGAGATGGTTGACACTGTTATCATTTCAATACAAACAGACGTCTAACACATCAACTGCAGCTCATAAATCCGATTCATGGACTGGCTGAACCTGCCCGTGTTGCCTTAATAGAAGCCCTGAAATTTAAATTAGCAGTGATAACCACTGTTCATTCATTAACAAGCCAGCTGTGCAACGACAGTTTAAGGGCATATCATCCATAAATCCAACACAACGGGACAATATTTAGGTAACTTAACACTTAATGTCATTTGCCTTTGGGAGACGCCTTTTGCTTTCTAACATCGCCAAACAGCCAGGGCTAGCTGGACATCATGGCCCGATGATAAGCGCTTGTTAGCTAGCTAACTGGAGCGTCTCGGGCTGCATGAGATAATCCACACATAATCACGTTAACTGTTACCTTGTAAAGCACTTAAAGCTAGTGTTAGGTGTTTAGAGTAAACCCCTGTTGACTACCTACCTATTCCCGGAGCCACATAAATAAAGTAGAGACAGGTGGTGGACATGGAGAAGAAGAACATGAAGGCCAGAAACGATGGGTTCAACAACCCTCTTGAGGTTGTTGAAGAGCTCCTCTCAGATGTGGAGAACAATGTCTCCCTTGCCCCCTCTGGTTGAGTCTCCCTGGTAGAGATGCATGGGACTGGGGGAGATAGTGAAGCAGGCCCACAAACCTGTAGCATTGAGCTGCTTGATGTTGCAAAATGTGCAGCTGAAAAGTTGTCCATCCCATGGCCTACAGTGACAGCTTAGCTCCATCTCGTGCTACGGGGATAAGAGGCTTCCCAAGACAAAACGCACCACCAAGCAGGTGTTGCCCATTTTCCCTGAATGCATGGACGGAGTCAAATGCAGCTGGGGAAAGCCATTTCCATCCGCCAACCCTGTCCAAGGTGCATTGGCATATGACCAAATGCCCAATGTGGAGTCCCTGGTAGCCTCTCATCTCCACCCAAACCAGAAACTCTCCATGATGTCTGGTCCAACAAGACGTATAAATCGGCTGCCACCACAGTGAGAGCCCTGAACGCCTCATCGCTCCTCCTAGCCTACTCAGTGGAGCTGCAGGAGCAGGCAGCCGCTAACTCCGGTGCCAGTGAGTTGTGGGAAGAGCTATGTGTCATAACCAACCAGTGCCCCCACCTCACCAGAGCAGCAGTCCAGGCAGCAGGAAGGCTTACACCTGGTGGAGATAATAAACAAATCCAAGAATGTTGCTAAAGCAAAAGCAAATTAATTCCATCAAAATGCCAAAACATAACTCACAAGCCTGAGTTTAAATGCGTTTGTACCCTATCCTGAACCCACCACAGCACCACTGCCAGGTCTCTGATACAGTTTTGTGCAACAGACTTTCATAGTGCCATTGTGAAAATCCATGTTAAAAACTGTAACAGCTAAACTCACCGTTAGGAGAGCTGCAGGTGACACGTCTCTGTGTGGAACCTCCTGAGGATGTTGTCCTTCCATTCATTCAGGCATTTGTGTGTGAGGTCTCTCTCAAAGGCCAGCTGCACCAGTTGCGCCTTATGTGCATGTCACATTGACCGACAGTGGGCAGTGAAGACCTCAGTAGTGAGAATGAATTTTCACACATTGCAGCGGACACACCAAGTGTTAATCGCAGTCTCATAATAGTTACTACACTTGGCATGGCTTCCAGCATTTTGTGGTACTTTGAGAGTTTTTGTATTTTCTATCTCTCCTTTGCCGCCTTTTCTGTCTGTGTGCAAATAAATTGCTTGGCAACCAAGGCTCAACTCTGGCTCAACGATGGTTGATTTTGTTAATGTCATGATGTACTAGAGCAAGTGGGGATCTAAAAATGTGCTATTTTCTGGATTCAAAGCAGCAAGTGAACGAGCAAGTTGTGTGTTGCACTAATTGAAGCGCTGTTTGATCTCTCCAAGCGCAGTGTCAAATGCACTGTAAAAAAGCTTCTGTAGTTCTGTTTTGTCATTGTCCTTTTGTCCTGTAGTCTCTAAAACCACAAACTGTTCCATGTCCTTATTTATTGTACATCTCCATTTTGATGGTGCAGGAGTAGCAGCTTGAGCAGCGTTGGCCTTATTCCACAGCTCAGTGAACTCGGCCTCACAGTGGTGTTTGTTCACGCACTCCACAGCAGTCACCACTAGTTCCAACCCGATTAACAGGTCCATGTCCTCTGCCTGCAAGAGTTTGTTAAGGGCATCTAACAACCATAGCAGCTTTTGCACAAGTAGAGCACTAAACATGAAGGCAGGCTCAGAAACTTCCTGCAAGGGCCCAATGGCCTCCATCCTCATCTCTGCACCATAGGCACGCTCTGCATCAATATCTGACAATAAGTATGTGATATCCTTAAAGGATCCAATGATCGCAGACATGGTGGCTAAATGTCCCGTCCACCTTGATCAAGTAGTCACTTTAGTCGGCTACCTTTATACTGTACAGCAACAGTAGGAATCTGAAGAATTTGTACAGGCATCCACAAACGTCAAAAGAATCAGTGACTGCTTTCTCTGCTACCAATGCGTGAAAAAACCACCAGGTGCAGTTGGTAGTTTAAGCAATGCACATAGGGGATTTTTCTGCCCAGTCTCTTCTTCAACAACCTTTGAATGCCACCATGCCTCCCAGCCATCACTGAAGCCCCATCATATACCTGACTTGTATATACTCATATTTTTGATGTGTCAAGTCCAGTTTTTGTCAGCTCTGCAATTATTAGGTCAGTTGTGTTTGCATCTGCAAAGCTGGCTGTAGCTATTGTGAGTAGACGCTCTTGCTTCATTTGAAGCTCCCCTTAGACTCTTTTATTTAACCAATACAGGTATTCTTTTTTGGCAAACTTGTTTGAGGACTTGTGATACATTTATATTGAGATACATTTTGTATATTGATCGATTATGAGGGCAATGTGTGTTAAATAGTGAAACTCAGAACAGATAAGTGTTTTATTATTCTTCCTAGTTTGGAATGGAACTGTACATTATGCTGCCTCGTGAAGCTCTTTACCACTCTTTGACAGTTTCTTCCATGTGAATGGTTGATGGCAGATGCTGACAGTTGGCTGCTGACAGTCACAGCACATACATACCCTCTGTACAAAATACTTATGTGCCACGTAATAGAAACCTCTACTCTCTGTAAGTGCTCTTATGTGGAATGTTTTCAGTTTGTACTGGGAAGTCTGGTGTTTCAGCCAATGTTGTAAAGCTTATTTTTTTGAAATTCAGAGTACATACCTCTAGGACAATGAATGTAGCCTAAGGTAAACAAAATATGTCAGATTACAAATGCAATTTAAAGCTACCATTATCGTAATATTGTACAATGTAATAGAAACATATGAGCAGCAGTCATTTTGAATGTTACTCCATTTAAACCTGCACATATAATCAACACGTTGACAAATGTGGTTTCAGTTTTTAACATTTGACTTTTTCCAGTTGTTAGCTAGCACCATTATACTTTTTGTACGAGTACTTAAATTTGGCAAATGTTAATCAACTTAAGTTTGAAGAATAAACGCTGATGAAAATCATTTTTATTTATTTCTTTTCAAACATCAATCAATCAGGTGTAGGCTGGGATTATTTGTGCCAGGGGTGGAGCTTTAGCTGCTTCAGGGTGGCACGCTTCCTGGGATGTATGGCCAGACACAGCTTCAAGAAGTCAAGGCAGTCTGTAATGTAGGAGGTAAAACAGTAATGATTAACTTGGTGGATGTTCAATTAAAGCTGGTTTTTGAATAAGTGTTTTTTTCTAACATTAAATATTAATTGTCAAACAAATTTCACTTAAAACACTTATGAATAGACTTCAAACAATTCAGTTTTACAAAACAGAAGGCTTCAAGGATGAGAAATAACTGGCTTGTTTGACAAATGTACATCTGGTTACTTCCCCACCTCCCATAAAGAGCAGTGCGCTCTTTCAACACACATAAAAATGACCCTCAGAAACAGACACAGAGCCTTACAGTGGCTGCTTTCTCAAACAGTGTCTTACCTTGGGATAGCTCACTGCTGAGTTAAATTCTGTCAGTGACAAAGCTCCTGGTGTCAAATATTTAACCATGCAGCAGGCGGTATAGTACTGCTCCCAGCTGCCACACTGTTGTGGGACCAGCCTTGTATTTCTTGACCACAAGCCACTCTGGGGGGGCAAGTGAAAGGGTACCTAGAATACAGAATGACAGACAGACAGAATGACGGACAGAGCTTTGTTCGAACATGTAAGTCATAATTCTAGAAACTAGCCGATGAGTGAAGAGTAAGAGCAGAAGCCAGATATCATACCGCAGAAGTAACGGTGGGGTGCCCTCTGCACATAACAGCCACATCCAAAGTCAATTAAGCGGACACGCGGGACACTGGAACCGACCTCAACAAGGATGTTTCCACATTTAATGTCTCGGTGAAACACACCCTGAAAGAAAAGTTGAACATTCAGATGATGATGATGGGACAAAGATCATTTTAGAATAAAACAAAGTAGTCGTGTGCACATCCACGAAGCCTCAGTGGGTTAGGTGCTGGATACAAAAAACAATTCAACTAGATACAAGGAGTACCTGCACCCTGAATCACAGCTCACTTTTCTTTATTTGTGACATTTCCATTGACCACAGGTCTTTCTCTGGCAAATACCCACAGGATGAAAATGAGTAAAATGACCAGTGACAATACAGTCATCTGATCACATTCACATGTGTCAAGACACCATTATCACCACCAAAGGAAGCTCTGATTCAGTGTGCAGGTACTCCTTGTAACTAGTTACAGAGAAGATTTTACTCACTTTTCGTTCATGCTCCACATTTGGTCCTTTGATGTGTTTGATAGCCACCTACAAGACAAAAAAACTCTGTGTAAAGCACAAAAATCTTCTAAAGCTCACTGATTAACACATTGCGCATATCTCTTTAAAAAAAAATCTGTACACAAAGAGAAATATAAAAATGACATTTTGAATGTTACTCCATTTAAACCTCCACATATAATCAACACGTTGACAAATGTGGTTTCAGTTTTTAACATTTGACTTTTTCCAGTTGTTAGCTAGCACTATTATACTTTTTGTACGAGTACTTAAATTTGGCAAATGTTAATCAACTTTAATTGGAAAAATAAATGCTGATGAAAATCATTCTTATTTATACTTTTTCAAACATTTAAAGATTAATAAATCAGGTGTAGGGTGTGATTATTTGAGCCAGGGGTGGAGCTTTAGCTGCTTCAGGGTGGCACGCTTCCTGGGATGTATAGCCAGACACAGCTTCAAGAAGTCAAGGCAGTCTGTAATGTAGGAGATAAAACAGTAATGATTAACTTGGTGGATGTTCAATTAAAGCTGGTTTTTGAATAAGTGGTTTTTTCTAACATTAAATATTAATTGCTAAACAAATTTCACTTAAAACACTTATGAATAGACTTCAAACAATTCAGTTTTACAAAACAGAAGGCTTCAAGGATGAGAAATAACTGGCTTGTTTGACAAATGTACATCTGGTTACTTCCCCACCTCCCATAAAGAGCAGTGCGCTCTTTCAACACACATAAAAATGACCCTCAGAAACAGACACAGAGCCTTACAGTGGCTGCTTTCTCAAACAGTGTCTTACCTTGGGATAGCTCACTGCTGAGTTAAATTCTGTCAGTGACAAAGCTCCTGGTGTCAAATATTTAACCATGCAGCAGGCGGTATAGTACTGCTCCCAGCTGCCACACTGTTGTGGGACCAGCCTTGTATTTCTTGACCACAAGCCACTCTGGGGGGGCAAGTGAACGGGTACCTAGAACACAGAATGACAGACAGACAGAATGACGGACAGAGCTTTGTTCGAACATGTAAGTCATAATTCTAGAAACTAGCCGATGAGTGAAGAGTAAGAGCAGAAGCCAGATATCATACCGCAGAAGTAACGGTGGGGTGCCCTCTGCACATAACAGCCACATCCAAAGTCAATTATGCGGACACGCGGGACACTGGAACCGACCTCAACAAGGATGTTTCCACATTTAATGTCTCGGTGAAACACACCCTGAAAGAAAAGTTGAACATTCAGATGATGATGATGGGACAAAGATCATTTTAGAATAAAACAAAGTAGTCGTGTGCACATCCACGAAGCCTCAGTGGGTTAGGTGCTGGATACAAAAAACAATTCAACTAGATACAAGGAGTACCTGCACCCTGAATCACAGCTCACTTTTCTTTATTTGTGACATTTCCATTGACCACAGGTCTTTCTCTGGCAAATACCCACAGGATGAAAATGAGTAAAATGACCAGTGACAATACAGTCATCTGATCACATTCACATGTGTCAAGACACCATTATCACCACCAAAGGAAGCTCTGATTCAGTGTGCAGGTACTCCTTGTAACTAGTTACAGAGAAGATTTTACTCACTTTTCGTTCATGCTCCACATTTGGTCCTTTGATGTGTTTGATAGCCACCTACAAGACAAAAAAACTCTGTGTAAAGCACAAAAATCTTCTAAAGCTCACTGATTAACACATTGCGCATATCTCTTTAAAAAAAAATCTGTACACAAAGAGAAATATAAAAATGACATTTTGAATGTTACTCCATTTAAACCTCCACATATAATCAACACGTTGACAAATGTGGTTTCAGTTTTTAACATTTGACTTTTTCCAGTTGTTAGCTAGCACCATTATACTTTTTGTACGAGTACTTAAATTTGGCAAATGTTAATCAACTTTAATTGGAAAAATAAATGCTGATGAAAATCATTCTTATTTATACTTTTTCAAACATTTAAAGATTAATAAATCAGGTGTAGGGTGTGATTATTTGAGCCAGGGGTGGAGCTTTAGCTGCTTCAGGGTGGCACGCTTCCTGGGATGTATAGCCAGACACAGCTTCAAGAAGTCAAGGCAGTCTGTAATGTAGGAGATAAAACAGTAATGATTAACTTGGTGGATGTTCAATTAAAGCTGGTTTTTGAATAAGTGGTTTTTTCTAACATTAAATATTAATTGCTAAACAAATTTCACTTAAAACACTTATGAATAGACTTCAAACAATTCAGTTTTACAAAACAGAAGGCTTCAAGGATGAGAAATAACTGGCTTGTTTGACAAATGTACATCTGGTTACTTCCCCACCTCCCATAAAGAGCAGTGCGCTCTTTCAACACACATAAAAATGACCCTCAGAAACAGACACAGAGCCTTACAGTGGCTGCTTTCTCAAACAGTGTCTTACCTTGGGATAGCTCACTGCTGAGTTAAATTCTGTCAGTGACAAAGCTCCTGGTGTCAAATATTTAACCATGCAGCAGGCGGTATAGTACTGCTCCCAGCTGCCACACTGTTGTGGGACCAGCCTTGTATTTCTTGACCACAAGCCACTCTGGGGGGGCAAGTGAAAGGGTACCTAGAACACAGAATGACAGACAGACAGAATGACGGACAGAGCTTTGTTCGAACATGTAAGTCAGAATTCTAGAAACTAGCCGATGAGTGAAGAGTAAGAGCAGAAGCCAGATATCATACCGCAGAAGTAACGGTGGGGTGCCCTCTGCACATAACAGCCACATCCAAAGTCAATTATGCGGACACGCGGGACACTGGAACCGACTTCAACAAGGAGGTTTGCACATTTAATGTCTCGGTGAAACACACCCTGAAAGAAAAGTTGAACATTCAGATGATGATGATGGGACAAAGATCATTTTAGAATAAAACAAAGTAGTCGTGTGCACATCCACGAAGCCTCAGTGGGTTAGGTGCTGGATACAAAAAACAATTCAACTAGATACAAGGAGTACCTGCACCCTGAATCACAGCTCACTTTTCTTTATTTGTGACATTTCCATTGACCACAGGTCTTTCTCTGGCAAATACCCACAGGATGAAAATGAGTAAAATGACCAGTGACAATACAGTTATCTGATGGCATTCACATGTGTCAAGACACCATTATCACCACCAAAGGAAGTTCTGATTCAGTGTGCAGGTACTCCTTGTAACTAGTTACAGAGAAGATTTTACTCACTTTTCGTTCATGCTCCACATTTGGTCCTTTGATGTGTTTGATAGCCACCTACAAGACAAAAAAACTCTGTGTAAAGCACAAAAATCTTCTAAAGCTCACTGATTAACACATTGCGCATATCTCTTTAAAAAAAAATCTGTACACAAAGAGAAATATAAAAATGACATTTTGAATGTTACTCCATTTAAACCTCCACATATAATCAACACGTTGACAAATGTGGTTTCAGTTTTTAACATTTGACTTTTTCCAGTTGTTAGCTAGCACTATTATACTTTTTGTACGAGTACTTAAATTTGGCAAATGTTAATCAACTTTAATTGGAAAAATAAATGCTGATGAAAATCATTCTTATTTATACTTTTTCAAACATTTAAAGATTAATAAATCAGGTGTAGGGTGTGATTATTTGAGCCAGGGGTGGAGCTTTAGCTGCTTCAGGGTGGCACGCTTCCTGGGATGTATAGCCAGACACAGCTTCAAGAAGTCAAGGCAGTCTGTAATGTAGGAGATAAAACAGTAATGATTAACTTGGTGGATGTTCAATTAAAGCTGGTTTTTGAATAAGTGGTTTTTTCTAACATTAAATATTAATTGCTAAACAAATTTCACTTAAAACACTTATGAATAGACTTCAAACAATTCAGTTTTACAAAACAGAAGGCTTCAAGGATGAGAAATAACTGGCTTGTTTGACAAATGTACATCTGGTTACTTCCCCACCTCCCATAAAGAGCAGTGCGCTCTTTCAACACACATAAAAATGACCCTCAGAAACAGACACAGAGCCTTACAGTGGCTGCTTTCTCAAACAGTGTCTTACCTTGGGATAGCTCACTGCTGAGTTAAATTCTGTCAGTGACAAAGCTCCTGGTGTCAAATATTTAACCATGCAGCAGGCGGTATAGTACTGCTCCCAGCTGCCACACTGTTGTGGGACCAGCCTTGTATTTCTTGACCACAAGCCACTCTGGGGGGGCAAGTGAACGGGTACCTAGAATACAGAATGACAGACAGACAGAATGACGGACAGAGCTTTGTTCGAACATGTAAGTCATAATTCTAGAAACTAGCCGATGAGTGAAGAGTAAGAGCAGAAGCCAGATATCATACCGCAGAAGTAACGGTGGGGTGCCCTCTGCACATAACAGCCACATCCAAAGTCAATTATGCGGACACGCGGGACACTGGAACCGACCTCAACAAGGATGTTTCCACATTTAAGGTCTCGGTGAAACACACCTTTACGGAGCATTTCACTGGCTGCGTCCACCAACTGAGTCATGAAGATCTGAGAAAGAGACAGAGAGAAACAGATGAACCGGTGAGTGAGGCGGCTGTACGGTAGTATTTTCCCCTGAAACGACATCCACACCATTATGGGATAATGTGGCTGCATGTAATCAGAGAATACATTTACTTTACATGCACTTAGTAACCTGGTTAGTGTAAATCCATATATACAGTACATACAGCAGGTCATCATAAAACATGACATGATGCTATAATGAGCTGATAATGTAAATTACTACACTAATATGGCAATAAAAAAGCTAGTGAGATGAAATTTAAAGAAAATATATTTAAACTTATATTTATAGAAAATGTAGAAAGAAAATTTGTAGGGGGTTAGGGTTGCACTGGATAATTTTGAACTTTTGACCTCAGTATTTGTGAAATCCTGGCTAGAGCTTTATAAATTGTGATATTCCCGTAATCTGCAGTTTACAAAAGTGACCAAGAAATACAACAAATGTAACATTTGAGCTGCAGTTTAAACCAAACAAAACAAGTTGTAAGTGTGACTGCAGCTTTAAAGTCCCACAGGAACAGAATGCTCTGCTCTAAGCAACAGCCAACATGACCTGAACATCTCTTCTGGGGGAAAACACACACACTCAAATATCCTCCACCCAGTTTCAGTACCTTTGCCGTGTGTTCCTCCATACGGCCTCCCTCAGACCGGAGGTACTTAGAGAGGTCCATAGAGGGGACTGGTCTTTCCATGACCAGGATTAGTGTTTGGTCCAGATAATACCAGTCCAAGAGGGAGATCGCAGCAGACTTCCCAAATGAATCTGGTCCACCTGCAACTTTCCGCATGAGGACCACTTCACGAGGGATCTTATTCATCTACAAACCCAAAGAAAAAAGCAACAAAAAATAAAAAAAAGTTTGATTGGTGTCCTGGAAGAAAAGTTGAACATTCAGATGATGATGATGGGACAAAGATCATTTTAGAATAAAACAAAGTAGTCGTGTGCACATCCATGAAGCCTCAGTGGGTTAGGTGCTGGATCCAAAAAACAATTCAACTAGATACAAGGAGTACCTGCACCCTGAATCACAGCTCACTTTTCTTTATTTGTGACATTTCCATTGACCACAGGTCTTTCTCTGGCAAATACCCACAGGATGAAAATGAGTAAAATGACCAGTGACAATACAGTCATCTGATCACATTCACATGTGTCAAGACACCATTATCACCACCAAAGGAAGTTCTGATTCAGTGTGCAGGTACTCCTTGTAACTAGTTACAGAGAAGATTTTACTCACTTTTCGTTCATGCTCCACATTTGGTCCTTTGATGTGTTTGATAGCCACCTACAAGACAAAAAAACAAGTACTTTGGTTTACATTTTCTGAGGATGTGGTGAATGGTTCATTGTGTGTGTGTGTGTGTGTGGCTGTAATACTTACAGGTAAAGAATCTGTTATGCGGTAGCCAGCATACACAGATCCGCAGCCTCCCTCTCCGATCATGTTGAGCTGCTTATACTTTGCCTCAAAATCAGCTACAAAAACACAGATATTGGTTTTACTACAGCTGTGAGAAGCATACATGGATAATATTACTACCTCTAACTCTAACCCTTCCTATGTTTGGCTAATTCTAACTTTATTCTTTACTTTGAAGGAGTAGTTCAACATTATGTGAATAAGATTATTTGCTTCCTTGCAGAGTAAAATGACAAGATTGACACCACTCTACACCACTCAGAGCTAAAATGAGAGTGAATTTTGAGGGTAAATTCACAGTGGCCAGAAACAAATAAATGTTATTGTTCCTCCATGTCTGCTGGTTGTGAAAACAGGCAGCTGTTTGCTGGCAACATGTTGGCCATAAAAACTTTATAAGGTGATAATAGTGTTGTTTACAGCTTGTGCTGCCCCCAGGTGGACAAAAAATCAATTAATACAGGTTTAAGTAGAGCTAAGATTAGCTTAGCATAAAGACTATGCAGAAGGAAAACACTAGCTTAGCTTCTAAAGCTCACTGATTAAGCACAGAAGTGTTGGACAGATGAATAAAATGTTGATTGTCAAGAAGCAGTTAGCGCAACTCCCCATGAAACCACAAACTGTCAATTTTACATTCCTCTTTGAGTATGGATGAATCAAACAAACCTGTGCATCTGTGAGCTTTAGAGGCAATTTTTCCACTTTGGAGAAAGCCAGACTAGCTGTTTTCCTTTGCTTCCAGTCTTTATGCTAAGCTAAGCTAATCACCTCCCAACTCCAGCTCCATACTTAGTGCACTGACATGAGAGTGATATTGATATCCTCATAAACAAATAAGCATATTTTACAAAATGTCAAACAATTCCCTTCAAAAAAATAGAGAATTCAGATTTTTATTCAAGTCTGTTTTAATACAACACTCAGATTTGGTGGCTGTAATCATTCCTCCAGTTCTTACTGGCTGTTGAAACTTCATGTTAGCTTTGACTGAACTTAAGTGCATTTTTGTAGAGTGAGGAATGTGGATGTTGTGCCTCATCTCTTACAGCGTAATCACGTGAGTAAGGGATCTTTTCACAACCAGTATGAACAGGAGGAATGATTACAATGACCAAAAACTTTGTCAGTGGGCATGTGAGTATTGTATGAAGACAGACTTGAAAATAATTTGTCAGTAATTTTCTCTCACACTATCAGCTCACCTCTGCTGGTGAACACTTCAGGGAGTGTGTCTTTCTCCCCTTCTGAAGTTGAAGCTCTGCAGGAGCTCTGTTCAGGCTCTGATTTCTTCTGCCTCTTTCTGGGGGTCTCTTCGCTAGTGCTGGCCTTCCTCTTCCTCTGCTCTGCCTGGACATCCTCCACCAACACTTTATTGGGTTTGCTGGAGCTGGAGGCAGCGGCAGTTTCCTGACAGACCCTCTGTTTCTTTCCGGAGCTCTTTCTGTCAGTGCTGGCCTTTCTTTTGCCCCCCCTCGCACTGGTCTCCTCCACCAACACATTGCTGGGTTCACTGTGGCTACCCCTGTGCCTCTTCTTTGGTGTCTCTCTGTCCACACTGGCCTTTCTTTTTCTGCTACTCCCCCTGGAATCCTCCACCAAGTTGTAGTCTGGCTCAGTGGTACTGCTCTGATTGTCTATAAATGAGGAAATGTATTTAGTGAATTATAGTAACTTTTTCTTCTAACTGGGATATTCTCAACAGGAGAGAGGTTCTTACTTTACCAGTACATTTACTCAAATACTGTTATTAAGTACATGTTTGTGGTACTTTTACTTTCCTGCTTTATATTTCTATTCTAATATTATACCACTACATTTATTTCACTTATTTCAGTTTTAGTCAGTGGTACGTTTATATATTAAGATTTTACATACACTAAACACTCAACTTTTAACATAACATTTGATGCACTTTTATAGTTTATAAACTACCCAACAAAGTAGTTCAAATTAGCTCTACCTTGACCAGCTACAAAAGTAAAATGTTGCATACACATTAATGCATCAATAATAAGGATCCAATAATATTTTACTCAAATATAGAACACCCAGAGGGGCCATTTTTCTGCATAATGAGTACTTTAAGTACATTTTGCTGATGATACTTCTGGACTTTTACTAAAGTCCAGTTTACTATACTAAAGTGTTTTGTTGTATTCCTACTTTTACTTAAAGGATAAAAGTACTTTTGCTAACATAATGAGGAACAGTTTTTAATTTAAGAAAAGTCACAAAATGTTGATAGTGAACATATCTGCAAAATGTTCACTGATAATGTATGAATAAGTATGAAAAATAAAAAGAACAAATTATAATAATTAGAATCATAATATGCAGTGCAGTCTTTATGTGCTGGTGAAACAGCACTTTTTTTTGGTGATTAGTCCTCTTTATGTGATATTACTGCTGACTTACTTTCAAAGACATGAGTAAAACAGCACAAAAACAAGAATCTGACCTATGACTCCAGGTACTAACTCAAAGCCAGTGCCCAGGCTACCTGGCTCATGATCTAGATTCATGATAGAACGGGGACTGTACCTTTTTTCTAGGATTGTGTACTCACCTTGAGCTTTCCCGGAGGCTTGACGTTCTTGACTCTGTATAGACGCCATCGTGTTTTTGAAAGTGTTTCAATCACGATTACTTGAAAAACAAAGTCACTGATATGCAGAGCTTAGTAAGGTCTGTGTGTGTGTGTGTGTGTGTTCTGACTAGATACCAGCGCACGGAATGTGATGACCTGAGTTCCTTTGATGGATCATAAACACATAGATTCTAGAATGAATACATAATTAAATGTGAACATATCACAAAAATGTCTACATATTAATAAATACAATAAAATAATATAACTTTAACATCATTTTTAAAATGCTTTAAATGTAAATATAAACACATATTCTGATCACAGATAAATCACAGCAGGGATATACAACTCATTTGTCTGAAACATTTCCCTGACTAATGTCTTTTTGTGGCATTTTAGCCCTCTCACTTAAGACATGAGGGAGAGATGCAAAGTACACATCGTTATAAGAAATCAGTTAGTGATTAGATGTTACAGGTGATCAGGCTGTTTTGAAACAATCAGCTCTACACTGAAGGTTTATACAGGGAAAAATACCTCAGGCATCATTGTATTTATTATTTTCAATCATCAATTTTCTATCTAACTTAAAATGATGGGTTTGTGGTCTAATTAACAAAATAATGTATTTTTTCATTTTCTTGTATTACTGATTTCCACTAGTCAGGGAGAAGAGGATCTGTTGTCTTTCTGTTGTCTGGCAGCCTCATTTTTATTCATTTACATGCGATGCTGAAAATCAGTGTGTCAGATAGAAACAACAGTATATTTTGACGTGAAATAGATTAAAATCATTTCCATTTCCCTTAAATATTATTGTGTTAAATGATTCTTACTAATTAGAGTCATTTTGATCATAACCAGGATTATTAAATAATGAATTTACAAAGTATCAGTACATGCAGACATACTGTATGTTTAATAAATAGTAAAAATCTGTTGAAACCAGTAGAAATGTCTCATGTGCATCAAGTGTTGCAGCAGTGAAGCCTACTTGCATTTGTATTGCACTTCTATTGATGCCATATAACATGACAAGTTAGTGTATGTTGTCCCTCAAAGTGAACTGTCTGACATACATCAACATACACAACAAACCTGTATTCAGACTGTGTACAGATCAGTCAATAAAGTGTGCAAGTGTACTTCACTGAGGTGGTATCAACCAAAGTATTAAAATTGATCACCTCTATGTGCTTGCTGTCTTCTGGCACAACCAACACTCTTTTGCCTAACCATGCATGGGCTAAGACAAGCTTTTGGAGTTTCATTGGTGGGAGCTGGCAGGACATATATTGTGATGTTTTTGTATTTCATAGGGCAGCATTAGGGGTTGCAAAACTGCCCCTTGGCTTCTGTCCTGTTAAAGATACTGGGAAATAGCCTTTGAAAAGGCGGAGAGTGAGGGACAGAACAAAAGAGAGAGAGAACCAAGACAGCATTTACTAAAATGGTTATACACATAATCAAATCACATCAAATCCATACTTATCTGTGTCTGTGCCCCTTTTAAGAGGAGTAAAACAAAAATGTCCATTGTCTCCATATTTATTTATACTGGCCATGGAAATATTCGCTTTTAAAGTTAGATGCAATCCGGAGCAGAGTCCTGCACGGGTCCAATTTTGCAAACACACACCCGCCCGCACCCGCAAAGCTCAGTACTGAAACCGACCCCTTACCCGCAATTATCTCCCGTGATTAAACACATAGGCTACACAGTCACTCACTTTAAAGTGCTTTAATTTGACTTGTTGAGCGATCATAATCTGTGTCTCTGCAAGAAGGCCAGTACTGCTCATTCACTGACATTCACACACGCCAGAGTACACACACATACACAGTCGCTGATACCGCGGCGCTCTCTCTCTCTCTCTCTCTCTCTTTCTCTCTCTCTCTCTCTCTCTCTCTCTCTCTCTCTCACACACACACACACACACACACACACAAGCACACACCTAACAAATATTGCATACTAATGTTATAATGACTGCTCACTTGTATGCCTTATAACAGTGTAACACACTCTGAAGTTTCATAGTAATCCACTACAGGCTCCACTTCACTTCACAATAAAAAACTGACGGCTGATTAGACTTGATAATATGAGCTGATTTAGATGTTAAAAATACTCTTTCATTTCTGACTTCTGCTTTTTTTTGTTCTCACCTACTACCCGCCCGCATTGAGTTCATTTTTACCTGTGAATTTATATCATTATATTGTTTATCGTTTACACAACTTTTTTGCAGGTTATCCGTTGGTACCCGACCAGGTGCAGGACTGTGATCTGGACATACTAGAAGGGCTTAACATTGTGAATATACAAACACAAATCATTTACTGTAATTTGGAATTTTCACTGAAATAAGTCAGAAGCATAATAATGCGTTTTGAAACTGTCTTGTGAAGGAACTGCAGGTTATCAATTTACATTCTAATGTTTCAGTTTGAGGCCAGTCCTCTGAACACAGCACATAAAACATGGCTACACTCACAATATGAAAACCACATTAGGGTTTTCAGTTTTCACTACAGTCATAGTGAGGCTGCTGGCCTGCTTTCAGAACTCCTTGTATCACATAATATGTCATCACATTGTTTAGGTGTTATCAGACACGTGTTGTATAAAAAACAATTCAATGTAAATGACCAGAAGTTAGATTGAAAGTATTTTAAATGTATTACAGTAAGTGATAAGGTGCTAAGAAATTTGAATTTGAACATCGAGTTAGTTACGCAGCCTGTCCAGTGTGACCTGGAGAGTCTGAGTCACCCTGATCCCCTTTCACTGCAGAGATGCAACCAGCTGAGTGTCTCAGTGCAGGTCAGTGAGGTTAGGACTGACAGCAAGTTTCATGCTATACACTCATTTAAAATTGTCAATACAGTTAATAAACAAAATATAAAATAAGATTAGAGTCAGGTTCTGAGTTTCTTAAAACAATTTTTAATGAACAATTAACTGCGTCTTAACCTTCCTCCTGTTAGCCTTCTGTTACCACCCCCGGTGTTAATAGGTCGGTTTCGACCCGTGTCTTAAATCAGCTTTAAAATACACTAAAAACAATAACCTATCATCCAATTTTTTTGTCATCTCTTGGTTACCTTGTTAGGCTTCCATGAAAATGTTGGGTTTAATATTTTTGGTGTGGTTTTCTGGGCGTTTTTTTATCTCGATTTCAATTAAAAAGAAGAAAAATTAACCTCAAGAGAATCATAAAAATAAAAGGTTGTTGTGTTACATGAATATTACTGAGGGGTATAGAACACATCTCTGAAATGAATTTATTTTTTCATTTAAAAATGAATAACTATAGTAACATCTATGGTGTTATGGGTCAGTTTCGACCCATATAAATTTTCTTCAAGAAAATGCAAAAAATATGTATTTTTGTCAGCAATAGAACTTTAATATAAACACATTAAAACACAGAACAGGTCATAACACAACATATTGATTTGCAAGTTCAAATAAACAACAACCAATCAAACAAATCAAACCAATAGAAATCAATAGAAATCAATTACTACTTCCAAAACTATTAGAAAGCTAAATCAGAGTAAAAGTCTCTGTGTGCAAGAACATGCTTGTGTGTGTGTGTGTGTGTGTGTGTGTGTGTGTGTGAGTGAGAGACATGCAGACCTACAAATGAGACTACTTGGACCGGCCCCCTGTGTACAGAAAGCAAGACGTATGGATCCTGTTTCCAGGGATAATTTTAACAGAATGTTAAATGTAATCTGGCACAACTATGGACACATAACAGTCATTAGAGACTTTCAATGAATTAGGTGATCAGCAGGAGCAGCTTCAGCACCAGTGACCTCCTCATCAGACTCAGATGTGTCTGTGTCTTCTGGCTGGTACTCCACATTGTCCTCTTCCTCAGAAACTTGCTCCTCTGCATCGCTATGCTGATCTGTGTCTTCTGCCTCATTTTCTCCAAAAATGTTATCTAGAACTTGGAATCTTCTTTTCATTTTTACATGCTGCAAATTAGAGATGTGCCCTCTGCAAGTCAAATGAGTGAAGTGACCTCACATGTCTGGACATACCCATCTTTGTTTGTTTTGGTTTTTTGCAGCTATACTGGACAAATGAGCATCCCCTGAAGCTCACATGATTGGGAGAGGAGGTGGCTGTCAGTGTGTTGGCTGACAGTGCACTTATGATTTCAATTTTGGCTCTAATTATTGCTTTATAATTTTATTTTTATAACCGGGTCGAAACCGACCCTAACACCACAAAGGACATAATTTCAACCAGAGCATTTTATGATGTAGTGAAAAAAAACATTGTTGTTTAATTTTGTTGAAATCAATGTTCCTGACAAAGTCAAAAAGCCTTGATGCAATAAACAAATTTTAAGTCATTCTTTTATGCATTTAAAAACTAAAACGGGTCGGTGCCGACCCTAACACAAGAGGAAGGTTAAATGGGTGAACAAATTCACCTTTTCACATTATAAACCCATAAGAAATTACAGAACTGTAAATAAGTCCAGCCACGGTTCTGTTGTTGTATTAAAACAACCAAATTACTGAAATAACCATATTACTGAAAAGAAAACACAATAAAACAAAACCAACCAAGAAAAAAAAATCTATGACTGCTCAAGGCCTCTCACAGTCTCTATAACCTCTGACAGGCCAGCCACAGCAACAGTCCTGTCCTGGCTAATTGGAGTCCTGCACTTTAGGCAGGCTTCACTTCTGGTCAGTAGCACTGCAATGCATTCCTTGCATCCAGTGAAGCAGCAGCACAGCGCCAGCAGTGGACCTTCCATCTCAGCTGTAATGACATTAACACAACAAAGATGACACATTTCTTTCAAACTGATGAAAGAGATCATACACTCTACTGTGTAGTCCTCCTAAATGGCCAACAAGGATTATTGTGAAACGGCTTCTTGCCAGCTCTCCCTCCTCTGCAGAAGTAAAAGGATCAGTCCCAAAAGTTGACAACGTTACTGTCACAAGGCAAAGAATGGGGATCTGAGCTAGATATAGGAGGCAGGTGAATTGTAAAAGTAAGGTAGCCCTAACAAAATCCTCAAAAAACAAAGTTGTACATTTGAGTCCTGAGAATGAAAGCAGTGAGATAACTAGACAATATGAACCACACTGTACATAGTATAAAAGCCCAACTAGGGACAAGAGTTGGAAATTAGCAATAGCTATAAACTCTATATGCAGCACATCAGTTTCATGATTTGTAGTGAAACTTGCATTGTCCCTTTTAAATAAACAAATACTTTCCCAGAAATGATTAAGTGTGGTTGCCCCCACATCTGTGTATATTTTTGCCATTAAATATCTCAAGAAGTGTCAAATATATCCCCCTCCATCCTTCTTTCTCTGTAAACCCAACCGGTCAAGGCAGATGGCTGCCCACCTAGAGCCCGGTTCTGCTTGAGGTTTCTTCCCGTTAAAGGGGAGTTTTTCCTTGCCGCTGTCGCCAAGTGCTTGCTCATGGGGGGAATTGTTGGGTCTCTGTAAATGAGTACGGTCTCGACCTGCTCGATGTGTAAAGTGCCCTGAGATAACTTTTGTTGTGATTTGGCGCTATATAAATAAAATTGAATTGAAAATATATGTAAACACCAGCAGTAAGAATGTCATTCACAATGAAGGTGGCTGATTCTACATATTTATTTCAAATTTAATTAGAGGATAAACCGCTTGAGATGCACCATCTCATTTACGAGGAGGTCCTCAGGCATATTACAAAAACTCTGAGATGTATAGTGCAGGAAAATTTCATGTCTTTAAGTTTTTAGACCCTAAAGTTTATAATGTCTTCGTGACACCCAACCAATCATTGCCTCCAACTGTCAAAAATCTACAGACAGACAGACAGACAGAGATGAAAAGAGTGTGAGAATTTTAACACCTGGCACTCTGTGGACGTTCCAGGATTCCACAAATTGGTTCAGACTCTGGCGACCCTGGCATGCCAAAATTGACACACAGAATCTGACGGTCCCATCCTCCATATTGATGACCTCTTGATTCATCAAATGTGTCAGGCAGGCCTTAATCGAGTAATTAACTCTATTGTTTACCTAGGAAACAATGCATACATGAGAATGATATTTTGTTGGAGAGATCTGTTTCTAAATTCACACTAAGAAACAAATTGATTCATTAAAGACGGCACTGCTCATAAAGTAATCATACTGTAATGTAGAAATGAGTAAAGGCTTTTATCACACAAACAGTGGGAAAAGCTGTTGTGTCAAAATACAAACCTCTGGCCAAATCTTCTCAAAATGATGGTTCTGAAAGTGAACAAGGAAAAATGATGTATTATGAGATACTGTAATACTGTAATGTAATCCGGGGTGCCAAGTAACTAATTACAAGTGAGCGTACTCTCACTAGTGTAATTGAATAGCATTATCATGTAGCTGTTAGAGTACATTCTAAAATAAATTCTAAGCACTTTCTTGTTAAAGTTTTGTACTCATTGTCTGATTCACTGATGATCAATATCACAAGCCTCTTTTCAGAGTTTGTCAAAAGTAACATATACATATAGAACAATGCAAGAAATTCTACATAGCATCAAGGAACATTTTGCTGGTCCTACAGTTGTTCATCATCTGTTGTTGGAAAGAAAAACATTCACAAATTTCCTCAATGACAAACTAGAGTGAACAATTTACATACATGCTCTAGTATTTTCATAATGGTGCACTGAACTTCACAAATACAAGCTACAAAAAGTACCTTACTTTGCTCTCTTCTTCTGGACCTTTTTTTTCAGCAGGATCTTGACTTGTGCACCCTACCCAGAAAAAACAAACACATCACTACTGTAAATCCATTACATGTAGAGTTTAGGCTCGCAATAAAGCACAGACAAGGGTTAATTAAAACATTCAAAAAGCACAAAATGAATTCACAAATGACCATAACACACCTGCTGAGGTTGACAAATGCAGATCAAATACCAGTCAATTCATTATTACTGGTGGCTGCTGAGGATTTCCAGCTTTAAAAATAGCCAATCTTGGCCCATTTGTTTTTGTTTTAGTGAAATCTTTTTCCCCCTTTTTCCACCCTAACATAAACATGGCCGGATGATGCTTAATGCAACAATGCTATTGTAGTCCAGGCTAACATAGATGCATTTCACACTGTTGAGTGGAGTGTTAATTGTATCCTAGTGAACATACACTACCACATCCATGGAATTAATGAGTGTTTTTTCCATCTGTTGTTCAGGTAGTAACATATGCTGTGTTTAGCTCCCTCTAGCCAAACTATTAACTAAACACTGCTGCTGCTTTCTCCTTCACTCTCATGCAAACAGCAAAGCATTACCACTGGAGCCTGTATGTAGCATACAATATGTTGGTTTTATTTCTTATGGCTGCTGCTTGACTTGATACTACTTTAATTCCTTTGAACATGTCTACCCTCATGTGTTATCCTCACTTATGTTGTGGTGTAAAAATATTGCCTCCATGATAAATGAAATACTATTTAGCTTCTAACTCTGGAACTCAAACCTGCATACACACTCAAATGCTGATAGCCACTATATGGTGCAAAACCATCATAACATGACATAGTGTACATTGCATACAATGTGTAATACCTTTTATCAGGTCCAACACCTCCCTGAGGAATTTGCACTCCTCCTGCAGTTCCTTCTCCTGTTCTCTGAGCCTCTTCAGCTGAATGGAGGCAGTATGAGAGGACTGCTCTGAGGACCTCTCCTCAGTAACGAGAAAATATTTCACACAGAACAAAAGTAAACATTTGTCTTCCTCAAAAGTAAATAAGCAAACCGTGTGTACGCCTGTATGAATGAAAATACAAGGCAGATACAGTTTGACACAGCTGGGCGGTATCTCCATTTCCTCTACACGACTCCTGTGTTCACATTACAGGCAACAAGTCTTTTTTAATGGAAGTTGGTCACATTAAAAAAAAAAAAGATTTACATTTCCACCACTGTTAAGCAATGATATTCAGCGTCTCAGACTATGCTATACACAACTGAATCACTTTAACAATATAGGGATTTTCTTTTTTTATGTCAATGACTTTCTTTTTCAGGGATAAATAATAATGACCCGTGGCATTCATTTTTAAATTTTGGACATCCTGCACTTGTTGCAGAAATGTCTCCATGTCGGTGTTGTTTTTAAAAACAAACTGGAATGGATCCAGATACTCCTCCCTCTCCTCTACAGGCATGGTGTTGTCTTCTGTCAGCTGGGGAGTACTCTAGCACAGATGGTGACAGGTACTCTTCCTGAAACAGCTGCTTGTTGTGTTTTACCCTTTCTGCAGCCTTTCTTGAGTCTCTCAGGATTGTTTCTTTATGAAAAAAATAAACATATACAAACATATAAATGAGTCCTAATATAAGGTTATTTGACTGTTAGGAATGTTGTTCTTGCAAGTATTTGAGCAAATATGTGATGACAGCAAAATACAGCTTGGAAGTTACAGCTTTGAGCAAAAACTGTTAAAGCCATCACTGAAAATCATCCTGCCATTGTTGTTCAAGTCAAAACCTGACAATAATAACACAGAAATGTTACATAAGGTATGTGCTTGCAATTTCCATCCAATAAAAACTGTTAGCAAGTGTTCTGCACCTGGTCACTTTTCTGACCATTGTGAGCGGCCTCCAGAGCTCGGTAGCCCTGCCAGCACAGAGCTAAACGGCAAAAGGGCAGTAAGCAGCTCATGTGTCACTGTGGCCCACTCTACACACAGGGGCCTCCACAGCTGTTTGTAGCCTGGATCCAGCTCAAACACACACTGCTTGTGAGGAGCTGATGGAAGTCTGTCTCTAGAGGTTTGCTGAGCTATCGAAGCTTCAGAAAATCAACGTTATCTCCAAAACTAATGAACAGATGTCAGTCAAATAACTTTGAACTGCTCAGTGATGTTAGCTAGAACAGCTAACCAGTACTAGCCGATGCTACAGCAGTGACGCAGGTGGCATTTGTGGTGGTAATGGACTTTTCGGATCTTCATACATTTGCAGCTACTTTTTACACACCAGAATTGCAGACTAGCGGCCTTAATTAGCGATTTTAATATCATAACTTACCTAAGAAATCTGGGTTTTAACTTCACAACTTTTTATGAGTGAGACCATGCAGCTGGCAGGTGCTTTACGATGAGAAAATGGCGGTCTACATGGATGAAAGATATGTGTATTTCCTGATAGATTTTTCTGCTGTCCAATCAGATTTGCCAAATTTAGCATCATAGTTGGGCCTTCTTCTAGTTCAAGTTGTCTCTGTCACATCCAAAAGGCCGCCCATTCAGGTAAATGGCAACACTGATTTGTCTGCTACGCTGACGTTTTGATCGGTCTGTTTCTCTGTCGTTCTCTACAATCTGGGCTGCACAGCACTGACACTTTGCTACGATTGTTTTTGCAAAAATATCGTTAGCTGGGACGTTGTTGAGGAAAGTTCAAAAAGAGGGAAAAAACTATAGTGAAATGGCTGAATCAAGTCCATATGCCAGGCTTCTGTCTATATGTCAAACCTGGCTTTCATTCTAAAATGGTCCTATAATCATACTCTGCTTCCAATTGGCTTGATTCATTCCCCCTGGGAACACAGGTGAAAGACTCTATTCTAGCTAACTCTGTCTTAATTTCAGAAATTCTATTATGATGCGTTGTCCTTTCCAAATAAAAAGCCTTATAGAGCAGTCTTGCTCACCTGATATTTGATCATAAAATGTGATTGAATGTAATTCTCAAAAAGTACTAGCATCGACTTTGTGGTTTGTCTGATTCCAGCATGCCCGTGGACGGTTCCAATCAACCTAGAGGAGAAGAGCACGGGGATTTGGCAAGCACAAAGTTTGATTCTGATCATCTAAAAGTATGAGTGTCGTGGAACAACCATCCTCAGTGACTCATGGGCATCATACAGACGTTTGTCTGATTATGGTTACATTCACTATCAAGTTAATCACAACATACTTTGTGCATCCTGGCACAGGAGCCTACATCCAACACATTGGGCATGGAGGAGTTACAGCACCGAAATATACCTCTATAGGGGGAATATGACTTTAAGAACACCTTTTGTTCATTGAGTGGGATCACTGGAGAGCAACGCTGAAGAACAAAGGCAAACTTGAAGCAGACATTAGAGCGTCCTATAAATTCTGAAGGACTGTTGACTCGTGAGCATTTTTCTCTATGAAGATTTTTTGAATCAATGTTGCACTGATTTTGCCCATACTGTTTCACAGTCGCTTTTAAAAATAAACAATGTGGTTGATACACCAGTTTTTCAGTTACATGTGGTGTCATAATCACAATATAATAATAATATAATTTTTCTGTCCACTAATTTTCAGCCTTCAAGTAGCCTACAAACTTAGATGAACTTATAATATAAGCAGTCTAACTGTTGTTTTGTTGTCACTTGAAAAGGTAATCCAAAGGCAAAAAGAATTTTCATCATACATCATTAAAGATCTCCCAAAATGGATTTTCTGAATAATAAGAAACTTGGCAGAACACCAGTGTCAATGTGAGGAGAGGAGTTTCACCACATGTTCTTAAACTCATAGGCTAACTCATTTTGAAGTGGCTTGCTGGTTGTTAAACTTCATTAAAAATTGCATGCTGGTATAATTGTTTAAATTACTTTTGACACGCCTGCCCAACATGCCCCACCATGAAACCCCCTAGGTGCTGCTGAGTAGTCAGTTCCACTTTTTTTGGTCTCCCAGCCTGTCTACTACAGCCATTCTGTTGTGCTGGTTTTGTACTGTTTGCCAGCCAGTCTAGTCTTGCCTACAACTCTGCTACTCCAAGCCAGGTTGCTGGTCCTGCCCTGTATGTCTGCTAGCCAGCCAAAGATGTGCTTTTCCTGTAATCAGAATAACAATATTTATTTAAATGTTGCATTAAAAAAAGCATAATTCAAGAGCTGCTGGCAAAGCAGGAAAACTAAAAAGAGTGATTCCTCTGGACAGAACAGACAGGACCCGTATTTCATGAAATATAAGATATTTTACTTTTTGCTTATATATTTTGAGGGACTAGAATACTCATTGACCTTGCTGAAAAATGATTCATGTCTTACTGAGCAGTGCAAAAACTCATAATGTCAGTCATATCCAAATTGACTTCTTCTGGCCAGAACACTGTATTTTATTAAATATCTAATGTCATATGTTTTTTCTGTAAATAGATAAAAGTAGTTTACAATCATTGTCCTTGCCAAAAAATGATTTCTGTGTCTTAAAACACTATAAATCACATCCATTAAAATAAATACATACAATAAATGTGATTATATGATTATATGTCCATAAAATATTAAATAATAATTAAATATAATAAAGAATCACTTTTTGGCAAAAAATTACCCCCAAGATTTTGAAAAAAACATTTTTTATATTTAGCAGTAATATCCTAATCCTACATTAAGACATTTTATTTTCATTCAATTAATGAAAATGAGTGGTTAATGTTAATAAGTTTAGCCAGTTAGCTTGATAAGTTACTAATATTATTAATTAAAGAAACATTAGAGCACCCAGCTGCTCCTACTTACTGCTAGAAGGAAGTTAAATAAGTTATTGGTAACTTAGTGTTGGTGTCTGTGTTCCTTGACTTTGCAGCAACAGTAAAAGCAATAATAACAATAAAATTGTAATACACAGAAACAGCAATATAGCATTTTTTTAAAAAAAGAAACAATGCAGTAAGATTTACAGTGTGGTAGTGATATCTATAGTGTAGTGTGTATAAAGTGCTGTGTGTAGGGGTCTTGCCCTAATAGATGTGCATGTAGATGTTTGCATGTTTGTGTGTGCTCGGTTGTGACTGTGACTATGTATGTGTGTGTGTGTGTGTGTGTGCGTGTAATGTGCAGACAGGCAGTTGGTGTTCATTGTTCATAAGCCTGGTTGTCTGGTAGAAAAAACTGTCTCAGAGTCTGCTGGTCTGGGCTTTGAGGCTGCGGTACTGTTTACCAGACGGCAGCAGCTGAAACAATCTGTGGTTGTAAATACACAGACAAATAATATGTATGTTTTAATGTAATGTTAGTATATCAATGTGTCACAAATTTATTGATAAAATAAGTATTTTAATCATGATAATGATTGAGCCTCTTCCTGAATTGTTTTGCATCACTGGCTTAGTTTTCCCAGGCACAGCCTTCACATACGGCCTGTATGGTTATTACAAGGTTCCAGGCCTCAACATCCCCACGTTCATACCCAGCCTCACCACCCTGCAGGAGGGCGTTCTCAGCCAGGCGAAAGCCAAGTGGAGTTCAAGGAACTGCTGCTGGGTGCTACACTGCATGACCCAGGCCTACTATCTGTTTACCAGGTGTGTGCACCGTGCAGTAGCCTTGACCACTCTGTTGCACTTACACAAGCATGGAAAGTCATTTTAACAAGTTTCTGGTCCAGAGAATACTTTACACCTCTAAGTATTACCTGGAATCTACACAGGCAGCGTTTTTGATGTGTTTGTATAATGCGCATGAGTTGTGTGTGCAGGGTTCTAGACTAACCTTTCTACTAGTTGCACAACCAACTTTCTCAATAAGTGGCGCCACCACAAGATTTGGTCACACTTGTCTCAGTGTTTTGGGTCACGCATCTGTCACTACAGGTTTTGGATTTGTGACTGTTATGCTGCTACAATGTACTGTTGCGTGGAGTCCCGTGGTTCGGGGCCATGGTTTGAGTTGCATACGTGTTCATTTAGACATATCGACGGGATAGGAGTCATTTTAACCGGGATCGGGACAAGGCAAGTTCTGGAATCAGTCACATGATTGGAACAAGACAGGAGAATGACTCAACAGGTCGGGAGGGGACGAGACAAGACAGGAGTAAAAACCCACGTGTGCCAGACCAGCCTGCTCTCTTTACATCATCTGCACCCTTCAGCTCTGCGTCTCTACCTCATCATTCTCTTCTCTCCTTATTTTGCTTTTTAAAATAATCAGATGCAGTTCGCAACAAAAGAGTTGTTACAGCTCTGATCCACGCGTTCTGTTTCCTCGACTGAGGATAACTTTTTTTATGCAGACTATGCAAAGGTATCAGTAGCCTACTAGGGAGGCGCGGAACATTATCATAGGCTGCAGTTAGACATTGCTGGTATGCTAATAGAAATACTACAAATTATAGAAAGATAAGCAATACCAGTGCAATATGTCAAAATATAATATATTACATGACTGCATCTTTGTTCTAAAGAATCATTTGATTTCCCTGCCACTTGCACTAGTGCCAACAAGTCAAATATTAAATCGCACGTCCCAAAAAAAAGGTAGCATATGCCACCTTTTTACTCATAGTCTAGAGCCCTGACAGACAGTCTAATTTTATTCAATGCTGCAATCCACTAGGCGCATATTAGGGCTGTCACTTTTCAATTGAACTTCAAACTTTTGAACCTGCTGAATTGAAAATGGGAGCACTGCAGATAATGCTTGCCCCACTAACAATTTAGTAATCTGTCCAGAGTCCCAGATTCACGTAGTGTGCCTTGTATTCCAACAGATGGTGTTGTTACGCTGTGCCGGCCTGGCTGCTAAACCCTCATTATATAGATCAATGGTTAAACCGCACTGTCATGTTGGAACTAATGCATGACACAGGGCTAGGTAGAGAGAGCGCGAAACTCGGATCATCTCAACACCAACGCACCTTAAAGCACTGTGTGTAAGCATTTTGGATATTATTGATATATTGATATTATTTGAAATGATTGATAAAGATAAGGCTGTGTGTCGACTTTGTAAGAAACAACTACTTTACAGTAATGTTAATACAACAACGAATGGAGTCACCATTGCCTATAAATGACATAATGTTAATGTTCTCTATAATTCCAACGAATTCCATAAGACTTTGAAATCGTTCAAACTTTATTTTGGGAAAAAATGACAGCCTTAGTGCGTATGCTACACAGGAGACGGACCTGCTTTTCTACTGCTCTGTTCTTTTTAAGCTTTAAGTCTATTTTTTCAGCCCTGCGTATCAGTGAAGCGTGGATATACATACTTTCACTGCTATGTAAATAACTTACAGGCATGTGAGAAAATTAGGACACCCCATTAAATAATCAGCTCTTTATTTAGAAATGGTTTACATACCAATATCCAGTCGTGTTTATATGTATTTTTCAAAAAGAAAGTGATTTGATTGCAATTTAACAACAAAAATGAACATTGTTTGACAAATCCAAAAAAAGAAAAAAAATAAAGTATGTATTTTAATGGAGGAAAAAGTTAGGACACCCTACCCCCTAATAGCTAGTGTTGCCCCCTTTGGCTGATATAACTTCAACGAGACGCTTTTTGTAGCCTTTTACCAGTCTCTGACATCGATCAGGAGAAAGTTTGGCCCACTCCTCAATGCAGAATTCTTTTAGCTGTGAGATGTTTGAGGGGTGTCTTGCATGTACAGCCCGTTTCAAGTCACCCCACAGCATTTCGATGGGATTAAGATCAGGGCTTTGACTTGGCCATTCCAGGACTCTCCACTTCTTTTTTAGCCAGTCCTTGGTGGATTTGCTGGTATGCTTTGGGTCATTGTCTTGTTGCAGTATCCAGTTACGCTTCAGCTTTAATTTTTTGACAGATGGTTTCACATTTTCTTCAAGCACCCTCTGATACACAGTAGAATTCATGGTGGATTCTATGATGGTGAGCTGGCCAGGTCCTGCTGCAGCAAAGCAACCCCAAACCATGACACTGCCCCCTCCATGCTTTACAGTTGGTATGAGGTTCTTTTCTTGGAAGGCTGTATTTGGTTTACGCCAAACATGTCGTCTGTTCTGGTGTCCAAATAATTCAATTTTAGACTCATCTGTCCAAAGAACCTTATTCCAGAAGTTGTGGTCTTTGTCTATGTTCTCTCTGGCAAACTTCAGTCTGGCCTTGATGTTTTTTTTAGAGAGCAAAGGTTTCTTCCTTGCACACCTCCCATGCAAGTCACACTTGTGCAGTCTCTTTCTGATCGTAGAGTCATGCACTTTCACATCGACAGTTGCCAGAACCTGCTGTAATTCCCTTGATGACACTTTAGGATTTTTCAGGACCTCTTTGAGCATCTTGCGTTCTGCTCTGGGGGTAAACTTGCCCGGACGGCCAGATCTTGGCATGGTGGCAGTTGTTTTAAATGTCCTCCACTTGTAAATAATTTTGCGAATGGTGGAATGGCTGATGTTAAATTCTTTTGAAATCTTTTTAAATCCTTTACCAGACTCGTAAGCGGCCACAATCTTCTTTCTGAGGGCATCAGGAAGCTCTTTAGACCTCACCATGGCGCTCACCTCAACATCTCAACTGTCAGGGCCACACCAAACTAAATCTGAGGTTTAAATAGGGCAAGGCTCCATTCAAATGCTGGGTAATGATGTACTAATCATGTGCACCTGACGTGATGCACCTGTTTGGGATTTTCAACATTTTAAGAGGGATAATATAGGGGGTGTCCTAATTTATTCCTCACCAGAAATTGCATTATTTTTTAATTAAATTTTACAGAAAGTTTTAAAAAGGCTTTTCTTATTTTTTTATTGTTTAGTTATATTACTTGGATCCCTGAGTTTAATTAAAATTGACATTAACTACCCATATGTCCAAATATATTTTAAAATACACAGGATTTCATAAGGTGTCCTAATTTTTTCACATGCCTGTACATTCAAAATAAAGGAATACATACACACACACATAATTATGTTTAACTAATCTTGGCCATCTGCACTAATATTTCAGTCTCCTGATTGAAGCTATTGATAGGCTAGATGATCAATAATTTTGAGAATACTCACTGTATTGATGATAGGGATTTTAATCATGTTATTTTATATATAATATGTATATTTGTAGTTTGTTGTTTTTTTATTTCAAACTGTACATTCTGCATAATTCAATCATTGTATTACAAGTCAAAAACGCACTCTCTTGCCTAGAGCTTGTGCAAAATACTGCACCTAGGGTTTTAACTGGTTCAAATGTAGAGACTACTACATCACTCCAAATGAAGCATCCCTACATGGGATACCAGTCAGTTTTACAAATGGTTATAAGATTTTGTTGATCACATTTAAAGAACAGCTTGATCTGGCCCCAACCTTAATTTCAGACCTTTTAAAACCCTTAACGTCCCTGCATAACAGAGGCAAAGTTGCCATTGTGTGTACATTGAAAACAATACAGGCAACAACGTTGCCACCAGTTGGTGTGCAGGCACTTTTAAGAGCATGATACATATTTTTGATTTCTGTATTCTCAGGCTTGGTGAGGCTCACTGCAGAGGATCATAGCCCTCGCTGGAATTCTGAAAGGAAATGGGTGACTTCCAATCTGCAGATTCACATCTGTATGTCGATACTGATTATGTATTAGCTTATTTGTTTGTTACTGGAAAGATTTTAGCTTCTGTTTTTAGATTTAGTCCCTATTTCCATGGCCAAGGAAAGTGCAATCAATATTTGTCAGAGGTGGGGGACTCAAGTCACATGACTTGACGCAAGTTGCAAATTTGAGGACTTGTGACTTGCTTGACTAACACTGATAAGACTCGACTTGACTTTGACTTGAGGCAGATGACTCGAAAAGACTTGACTATTTGTATTATTGTAGATATTGAGCATAAACAGTTACTGTTTGAGACATGACAGGGTGACTTCTAGTGCAGTGTACTCAGGCTTTAAAGACAGTGTCTAGCAGGACCTGCACTGATTTTCTCTCCAGCTTAATATTACCAGACCGTTTCTGATTCAGACGAGACAGCTTATGAATTGACAGCTTTTCATGACAGAGCTTCAGATCATCAGATACAATACTACGTTTCATTGTGCAAACGGCAAATGCAGGTAGATTTTCTGTTTGGTGGAAAAATGTATCAAAATAGTCATGTGTTGCAGCCAGAGACTCAGGCTGACACTGGGCTGTACTATAACTTGCAGTTCTTTTTATTTACGCGCTTTCCAACCACAGCAAAGCAGTATATGTAGCTTACAGTCCACCAGCACCCACTAGCTTTGAGCTAACTACTGCAACTGGAGGAAGTTCCTCTTCTTCTACTACTTCTGATTCAAAACTCACCTGACTCAAAGGCACAACCTGGTGGCGGAAGCTGTACAACACATCCTGCATAAAATACAAAATGATGAACACTGGATCCTAGAAAACATGTTAGATTATTTATTTATTTTTGTTTACCTAGTTAATTAATGTAAGGTTAATTTATAAAGTTAATCTACCTTCATAATGTTCTTTTAAAAAAAAACAACAACAAACAGAGAATCGTTACACCCCTAATCAATAGTGTTATTTATAAATCCTAACCATAACCATCCCTAGTTGTAGAGACTAACTAACAGGTGCAGTTTTCTCATGACATGACTTGCCATTGAACCCTTTTCTCTCGTGTTTAAAGTGCTTCTTTCATGGTGACTTGACTTGTGACTTACTTGACTTGTCTTGCTTGCTGGTTTGGCAGTTGGCTTGCTTGAGCCTTTAAGGTTAAGAGTTGAGTCTTGCTTGTGACTTGCACATATGTAACTTACTTCTACGTCTGATATTTGTGAACATGAACTTCTCACTCCCAAAGCCACAAACAAAGAAGTAAGACTCAAATGTGTGATGTCATTAGGCATAAAGTCTGGAGCTGCTTCATAGACAATAAATGTCAAACTAATTTTGTAGATATTTTTTGATACCCAAATGAGCTTTATTCTCTTGTAGCCTTTCATTTCTGAAACAGAAAATGTCCACTCAGAACATCCCCCTGGATGTTCTCAGTGTCATCTATAACATCTTTCTCAATTCATTCTTTTTAGAAAAGCTCCAGACATTATATCAGATGACATCACAAATTTGAATTTTAGCAAAATAACTTTTGGATTTGGGAGAGATTAGTTCAAGTTCACTAACATTTTTGAACCATCTTAGACCATAGGTATAACACGTATGAATTCCTAATTTGGCCGTAGTTCCCCTTTTGCTATAATGCAACATGCAAGACATTGATCCAATGTACAAAACTGTTTTCGCTTCCATTGACGTCTGTTGAAGTAATCTGAATGAGAAAAAAATAAAGACATTCTAGTAAAGTATTCTGTTTGAGCTCTTATTGGGTTGATCAGCTTCAGACACACATTATAATTTGATATGGTTATTAATTGATTTATTAATTCTGAAACTTTAAGGATAACACTGTAAAAATAGTGAATGACTTTGTAAAGCAAGCAGTAAAAGGTCATTTTATGATACATTCTGGTTATTATACATCTTGAAATATTATACATCTCAAATGGGGATCTGCATTGAATGGATTGGACAATATTGTAAAATGTCAGCAGAAAAATGTATATATTTATTCTGTGTAAAAAAGTTGATATAAAGGTACTTTTACATAGACCCCATACATTAATGTGAAATGTCTGTAGATATATTTGGGAGTTGCTTGCAATTACTGTTAAATAATGTTTATATAAAGTAAACTCCAACATTTATAAGAAAAGCCTGTAAACTGTCTTTGAAAAGTAAATAAATAATTTTGATTATATTACTCCACACTGCACAAAGACATGGTACTGTATATGAGTACATGTAATGTACCTGCTTGTAAGGATGACTCTGAACTCAGAGCGGTGTGCCAGGTCCAGCTGCTGGAGAATTGCCTGACCCCACGACAGGTAGCTGGTTCTGCACTTGGTGCAGATCAGGGTCTCTGTCACCAAGTTGTAATGATATCAAGGACCTGGCGTACCCTCCTGTGCAGACCACTGCTGGACAGCGGATGCCCAGTACAAGCGGGGTCCTGTATGGCATCCACAGCAGTAGAGCCTGGGTGAAGAATTGGCAAGGGGTTCGGGGCCTGGTGGTATACCAGAGATGGCTGTGGAGCGTAATACCACAGCTGAAGGTTGCCACGCAGCTCCAGCTTTCCACTCGAACCAACCCTGAATAATGCTGCTGACACCCACTTGTAGTCCTGCTGTGGCATCGTCTTCGGCCACAGTAGTGGGAGTGCAGCAGAATGCTCTGGCTGAAAGGGATTCTGCTAAGAAAAAAAACCCTGCCTAAATAAACAGAAGCTGAATAGAAACATAAAATTATATTACGCAAGTGTGTTTAAAGTTAAAATGTCATTTTTACCAAGTTCCTCGGAACAGCAGGCTCTGCCACAGGTTGAGGTGCTGGTTGTTCCACAGATGGTGGTAATGGAGGAGCAAGGAAGAAGGTGTCTGATGATTGGCAAACAGGGGATGGGTAGGTGGCTGGTGCTGTGCAGTGACCTGTACCTATTAGTTATACAGTTAAGAAGAGGTTATTGTGTGTTTATATGCTATTATCATACAGTACAATTGTATGAAAAGAAAAACTTATATTGTCTTATGTTCACCTGGGAAGATTTTCTGGTGAGGTTCAGGTTCGGTTTTGCAGCTCTCACATGCTTCCCACCAAACCCTGACCTTTCAAACTTAAAAAAAGAAAATGACTATATAATAAGATATTCAAAGGCTTGAATGATAATTGGAGAATGAATTTAAGGTTGACATAGTTATTTTAGCCCTTTTTGAGGGACTCAACACATCTCAACACATCCTTTTGCCTTACACAGATGTAAAGCATAATTAACCAGCAATTTAATAAAAACATTACCGCCACCTCCTGTGCCTGTTTAGTAACTGTTAGTGCCTGTTGCATGCATATTTGAAAACAAATAAATATATTGAGTTAGGGTGTTTTGGTTAGTTTAAGCTTCAATTACCCGGAATGATTTTACCTTATGATAAAAGTACTGCCATTTCTTCTGTTGAGGAACAGACCTGTTGCCTTGATGGCCAAACACAAACGATCCAGGTTGGAGGTAAACCACTGCATTCTGTACCAAATGAAAACACTCGAGTCCTCCCAGAATATTCACACTCCACAGCTGATACAAGTCTAAAGTCTTATTACTACAGATGACTGTACCCTACTGTGTCCTGCAAAGTCATTTGATTTATTCAGTCCAACTACTGTTGTTTAAGGATTTCTCTATTTTTAGGCATTCTGCAATAAATGCTTTCTGCAATCATTCATAAAACTACAAGGGGGCTAAAGCAATTAGTTTAACAAGATAGTAGATTAAAACCAAAATGTGGCATTATATTATGTACTTGGCGTAAAAAACTGAAGCACACACACAAATAATTGCTGGTCACTAAAAATTCTTCTGCAGATTGGTTGAACTAAAAAAAAAACATTAACGTTTGGCTTTCTCTCTGTTTTCTAGGATGATTTACTACTACATAACTACACTGCATGACGGTGTGGAGTCACCTTAGTGAATGGAAGGTTCCTGAAAACAGGAGAAACATAGTCAAATGTAAGCAGTCAACTTCACATTGGAATCTATATTTGCAGCTTGTAGATTTAAATGTAGTTACCTTGTGAGTGTGAAATCCACACAAGCAGCTCTGTGGCTCTCTCACCAGGGATCTCTGACCACTCAGTTGCAGAGGGCACTGTAACCATAAAGAATATCTCACTCTTGTCTTACAAAACACAGTCATTGACTTAACAATCTTGTTACCACTGCATTGTACCTGTGTAGTACCTATTGTCAAGTTCCTTTCAAGAGTTCTTATACTGCTAAGAGTTAGATCTAAATTTTGAGCTTACTTTCTGTTTGTGTCCTATTTATTTGTATTCATCTGCTCTCTGTCTATGCCCTCCAAGAAAAAGAAAGTGTAGTCTACCATTTCTATCAAAAAGGGTCTAAACAACAAAAGAGAGTTAAAGACAAAAGTGAGGTTATTGTGTCAGAGTTTTTTAGTACCATCATTTTACCTTATGATAAAGGTCATGCCATCTTTTTTGCCTAAGTGCAGGCCTGTTGCCTTACATCACTCATCACTTACATTGGAAGCACATTTGAAGAGGATCTTTTCATAGCCAGTATGAACAGGAGGAATGATTACAGCAAGGAAAACCTCTTTCACTGTTCATATGAGCACCTGACAGACTTGAAAAATTGCGAAACTGTCCTGTAGGAGTTTACATGCCAGTGTATATTGCAGAAATGACAAAACACATTAAGGCAGTCTGACCAGAGTTAAGTGTCCTATGATTGTGAAAATTAGTTTCAGTGTTTCTCACCAACAAGAATAAAATGACACACTGACTACTTGGGAGTTTTTAATTGGAAATTCAAAGAACATGGACGTATTTGGAGATGGTGGACACTGTTATCATTTCAATACAAACAGACGTCTAACACATCAACTGCAGCTCATAAATCCGATTCATGGACTGGCTGAACCTGCCCGTGTTGCCTTAATAGAAGCCCTGAAATTTAAATTAGCAGTGATAACCACTGTTCATTCATTAACAAGCCAGCTGTGCAACGACAGTTTAAGGGCATATCATCCATAAATCCAACACAACGGGACAATATTTAGGTAACTTAACACTTAATGTCATTTGCCTTTGGGAGACGCCTTTTGCTTTCTAACATCGCCAAACAGCCAGGGCTAGCTGGACATCATGGCCCGATGATAAGCGCTTGTTAGCTAGGTAACTGGAGCGTCTCGGGCTGCGTGAGATAATCCACACATAATCACGTTAACTGTTACCTTGTAAAGCACTTAAAGCTAGTGTTAGGTGTTTAGAGTAAACCCCTGTTGACTACCTACCTATTCCCGGAGCCACATAAATGAAGTAGAGACAGGTGGTGGACATGGAGAAGAAGAACATGAAGGCCAGAAACGATGGGTTCAACAACCCTCTTGAGGTTGTTGAAGAGCTCCTCTCAGATGTGGAGAACAATGTCTCCCTTGCCCCCTCTGGTTGAGTCTCCCTGGTAGAGATGCATGGGACTGGGGGAGATAGTGAAGCAGGCCCACAAACCTGTAGCATTGAGCTGCTTGATGTTGCAAAATGTGCAGCTGAAAAGTTGTCCATCCCATGGCCTACAGTGACAGCTTAGCTCCATCTCGTGCTACGGGGATAAGAGGCTTCCCAAGACAAAACGCACCACCACGCAGGTGTTGCCCATTTTCCCTGAATGCATGGACGGAGTCAAATGCAGCTGGGGAAAGCCATTTCCATCCGCCAACCCTGTCCAAGGTGCATTGGCATATGACCAAATGCCCAATGTGGAGTCCCTGGTAGCCTCTCATCTCCACCCAAACCAGAAACTCTCCATGATGTCTGGTCCAACAAGACGTATAAATCGGCTGCCACCACAGTGAGAGCCCTGAACGCCTCATCGCTCCTCCTAGCCTACTCAGTGGAGCTGCAGGAGCAGGCAGCCGCTAACTCCGGTGCCAGTGAGTTGTGGGAAGAGCTATGTGTCATAACCAACCAGTGCCCCCACCTCACCAGAGCAGCAGTCCAGGCAGCAGGAAGGCTTACACCTGGTGGAGATAATAAACAAATCCAAGAATGTTGCTAAAGCAAAAGCATATTAATTCCACCAAAATGCCAAAACATAACTCACAAGCCTGAGTTTAAATGCGTTTGTACCCTATCCTGAACCCACCACAGCACCACTGCCAGGTCTCCGATACAGTTTTGTGCAACAGACGTTCATAGTGCCATTGTGAAAATCCATGTTAAAAACTGTAACAGCTAAACTCACCGTTAGAAGAGCTGCAGGTGACACGTCTCTGTGTGGAACCTCCTGAGGATGTTGTCCTTCCATTCATTCAGGCATTTGTGTGTGAGGTCTCTCTCAAAGACCAGCTGCACCAGTTGCGCCTTATGTGCATGTCACATTGACCGACAGTGGGCAGTGAAGACCTCAGTAGTGAGAATGAATTTTCACACATTGCAGCGGACACACCAAGTGTTAATCGCAGTCTCATAATAGTTACTACACTTGGCATGGCTTCCAGCATTTTGTGGTACTTTGAGAGTTTTTGTATTTTCTATCTCTCCTTTGCCGCCTTTTCTGTCTGTGTGCAAATAAATTGCTTGGCAACCAAGGCTCAACTCTGGCTCAAGGATGGTTGATTTTGTTAATGTCATGATGTACTAGAGTAAGTGGGGATCTAAAAATGTGCTATTTTCTGGATTCAAAGCAGCAAGTGAACGAGCAAGTTGTGTGTTGCACTAATTGAAGCGCTGTTTGATCTCTCCAAGCACAGTGTCAAATGCACTGTAAAAAAGCTTCTGTAGTTCTGTTTTGTCATTGTCCTTTTGTCCTGTAGTCTCTAAAACCACAAACTGTTCCATGTCCTTATTTATTGTACATCTCCATTTTGATGGTGCAGGAGTAGCAGCTTGAGCATTGTTGGCCTTATTCCACAGCTCAGTGAACTCTGCCTCACAGTGGTGTTTGTTCACGCACTCCACAGCAGTCACCACTAGTTCCAATCCGATTAACAGGTCCATGTCCTCTGCCTGCAAGAGTTTGTTAGGGGCATCTAACAACCATAGCAGCTTTTGCACAAGTAGAGCACTAAACATGAAGGCAGGCTCAGAAACTTCCTACAAGGGCCCAATGGCCTCCATCCTCATCTCTGCACCATAGGCACGCTCTGCATCAATATCTGACAATAAGTATGTGATATCCTTAAAGGATCCAATGATCGCAGACATGGTGGCTAAATGTCCCGTCCACCTTGATCAAGTAGTCACTTTAGTCGGCTACCTTTATACTGTACAGCAACAGTAGGAATCTGAAGAATTTGTACAGGCATCCACAAACGTCAAAAGAATCAGTGACTGCTTTCTCTGCTACCAATGCGTGAAAAAACCACCAGGTGCAGTTGGTAGTTTAAGCAATGCACATAGGGGATTTTTCTGCCCAGTCTCTTCTTCAACAACCTTTGAATGCCACCATGCCTCCCAGCCATCACTGAAGCCCCATCATATACCTGACTTGTATATACTCATATTTTTGATGTGTCAAATCCAGTTTTTGTCAGCTCTGCAATTATTAGGTCAGTTGTGTTTGCATCTGCAAAGCTGGCTGTAGCTATTGTGAGTAGACGCTCTGTTGCTTCATTTGAAGCTCCCCTTAGACTCTTTTATTTAACCAATACAGGTATTCTTTTTTGGCAAACTTGTTTGAGGACTTGTGATACATTTATATTGAGATACATTTTGTATATTGATCGATTATGAGGGCAATGTGTGTTAAATAGTGAAACTCAGAACAGATAAGTGTTTTGTTATTCTTCCTAGTTTGGAATAGAACTGTACATTATGCTGCCTCGTGAAGCTCTTTACCACTCTTTGACAGTTTCTTCCATGTGAATGGTTGATGGCAGATGCTGACAGTTGGCTGCTGACAGTCACAGCACATACATACCCTCTGTACAAAATACTTATGTGCCACGTAATAGAAACCTCTACTCTCTGTAAGTGCTCTTATGTGGAATGTTTTCAGTTTGTACTGGGAAGTCTGGTGTTTCAGCCAATGTTGTAAAGCTTATTTTTTTGAAATTCAGAGTACATACCTCTAGGACAATGAATGTAGCCTAAGCTAAACAAAATATGTCAGATTACAAATGCAATTTAAAGCTACCATTATCGTAATATTGTACAATGTAATAGAAACATATGAGCAGCAGTCATTTTGAATGTTACTTCATTTAAACCTCCACATATAATCAACACGTTGACAAATGTGGTTTCAGTTTTTAACATTTGACTTTTTCCAGTTGTTAGCTAGCACCATTATACTTTTTGTACGAGTACTTAAATTTGGCAAATGTTAGTCAACTTAAGTTTGAAGAATAAATGCTGATGAAAATCATTTTTATTTATTTCTTTTCAAACATCAATCAATCAGGTGTAGGCTGGGATTATTTGTGCCAGGGGTGGAGCTTTAGCTGCTTCAGGGTGGCACGCTTCCTGGGATGTATGGCCAGACACAGCTTCAAGAAGTCAAGGCAGTCTGTAATGTAGGAGATAAAACAGTAATGATTAACTTGGTGGATGTTCAATTAAAGCTGGTTTTTGAATAAGTGTTTTTTTCTAACATTAAATATTAATTGTCAAACAAATTTCACTTAAAACACTTATGAATAGACTTCAAACAATTCAGTTTTACAAAACAGAAGGCTTCAAGGATGAGAAATAACTGGCTTGTTTGACAAATGTACATCTGGTTACTTCCCCACCTCCCATAAAGAGCAGTGCGCTCTTTCAACACACATAAAAATGACCCTCAGAAACAGACACAGAGCCTTACAGTGGCTGCTTTCTCAAACAGTGTCTTACCTTGGGATAGCTCACTGCTGAGTTGAATTCTGTCAGTGACAAAGCTCCTGGTGTCAAATGTATAACCATGCAGCAGGCGGTATAGTACTGCTCCCAGCTGCCACACTGTTGTGGGACCAGCCTTGTATTTCTTGACCACAAGCCACTCTGGGGGGGCAAGTGAACGGGTACCTAGAATACAGAATGACAGACAGACAGAATGACGGACAGAGCTTTGTTCGAACATGTAAGTCAGAATTCTAGAAACTAGCCGATGAGTGAAGAGTAAGAGCAGAAGCCAGATATCATACCGCAGAAGTAACGGTGGGGTGCCCTCTGCACATAACAGCCACATCCAAAGTCAATTATGCGGACACGCGGGACACTGGAACCGACTTCAACAAGGAGGTTTGCACATTTAATGTCTCGGTGAAACACACCCTGAAAGAAAAGTTGAACATTCAGATGATGATGATGGGACAAAGATCATTTTAGAATAAAACAAAGTAGTCGTGTGCACATCCACGAAGCCTCAGTGGGTTAGGTGCTGGATACAAAAAACAATTCAACTAGATACAAGGAGTACCTGCACCCTGAATCACAGCTCACTTTTCTTTATTTGTGACATTTCCATTGACCACAGGTCTTTCTCTGGCAAATACCCACAGGATGAAAATGAGTAAAATGACCAGTGACAATACAGTCATCTGATGACATTCACATGTGTCAAGACACCATTATCACCACCAAAGGAAGCTCTGATTCAGTGTGCAGGTACTCCTTGTAACTAGTTACAGAGAAGATTTTACTCACTTTTCGTTCATACTCCACATTTGGTCCTTTGATGTGTTTGATAGCCACCTACAAGACAAAAAAAATCTGTGTAAAGCACAAAAATCTTCTAAAGCTCACTGATTAACACATTGCGCATATCTCTTTAAAAAAAAATCTGTACACAAAGAGAAATATAAAAATGACATTTTGAATGTTACTCCATTTAAACCTCCACATATAATCAACACGTTGACAAATGTGGTTTCAGTTTTTAACATTTGACTTTTTCCAGTTGTTAGCTAGCACCATTATACTTTTTGTACGAGTACTTAAATTTGGCAAATGTTAATCAACTTAAATTTGAAGAATAAACACTGATGAAAATCATTCTTATTTATACTTTTTCAAACATTTAAAGATTAATAAATCAGGTGTAGGGTGTGATTATTTGAGCCAGGGGTGGAGCTTTAGCTGCTTCAGGGTGGCACGCTTCCTGGGATGTATGGCCAGACACAGCTTCAAGAAGTCAAGGCAGTCTGTAATGTAGGAGATAAAACAGTAATGATTAACTTGGTGGATGTTCAATTAAAGCTGGTTTTTGAATAAGTGGTTTTTTCTAACATTAAATATTAATTGCTAAACAAATTTCACTTAAAACACTTATGAATAGACTTCAAACAATTCAGTTTTACAAAACAGAAGGCTTCAAGGATGAGAAATAACTGGCTTGTTTGACAAATGTACATCTGGTTACTTCCCCACCTCCCATAAAGAGCAGTGCGCTCTTTCAACACACATAAAAATGACCCTCAGGAACAGACACAGAGCCTTACAGTGGCTGCTTTCTCAAACAGTGTCTTACCTTGGGATAGCTCACTGCTGAGTTGAATTCTGTCAGTGACAAAGCTCCTGGTGTCAAATGTATAACCATGCAGCAGGCGGTATAGTACTGCTCCCAGCTGCCACACTGTTGTGGGACCAGCCTTGTATTTCTTGACCACAAGCCACTCTGGGGGGGCAAGTGAACGGGTACCTAGAATACAGAATGACAGACAGACAGAATGACGGACAGAGCTTTGTTCGAACATGTAAGTCATAATTCTAGAAACTAGCCGATGAGTGAAGAGTAAGAGCAGAAGCCAGATATCATACCGCAGAAGTAACGGTGGGGTGCCCTCTGCACATAACAGCCACATCCAAAGTCAATTATGCGGACACGCGGGACACTGGAACCGACCTCAACAAGGATGTTTCCACATTTAAGGTCTCGGTGAAACACACCTTTACGGAGCATTTCACTGGCTGCGTCCACCAACTGAGTCATGAAGATCTGAGAAAGAGACAGAGAGAAACAGATGAACCGGTGAGTGAGGCGGCTGTACGGTAGTATTTTCCCCTGAAACAACATCCACACCATTATGGGATAACGTGGCTGCATGTAATCAGAGAATACATTTACTTTACATGCACTTAGTAACCTGGTTAGTGTAAATCCATATATACAGTACATACAGCAGGTCATCATAAAACATGACATGATGCTATAATGAGCTAATAATGTAAATTACTACACTAATATGGCAATAAAAAAGCTAGTGAGATGAAATTTAAAGAAAATATATATATTTAAACTTATATTTATAGAAAATGTAGAAAGAAAATTTGTAGGGGGTTAGGGTTGCACTGGATAATTTTGAACTTTTGCCCTCAGTATTTGTGAAATCCTGGCTAGAGCTTTATAAATTGTGATATTCCCGTAATCTGCAGTTTACAAAAGTGACCAAGAAATACAACAAATGTAACATTTGAGCTGCAGTTTAAACCAAACAAAACAAGTTGTAAGTGTGACTGCAGCTTTAAAGTCCCACAGGAACAGAATGCTCTGCTCTAAGCAACAGCCAACATGACCTGAACATCTCTTCTGGGGGAAAACACACACACTCAAATATCCTCCACCCAGTTTCAGTACCTTTGCCGTGTGTTCCTCCATACGGCCTCCCTCAGACCGGAGGTACTTAGAGAGGTCCATAGAGGGGACTGGTCTTTCCATGACCAGGATTAGTGTTTGGTCCAAATAATACCAGTCCAAGAGGGAGATCGCAGCAGACTTCCCAAATGAATCTGGTCCACCTGCAACTTTCCGCATGAGGACCACTTCACGAGGGATCTTATTCATCTACAAACCCAAAGAAAAAAGCAACAACAAAAAAAAAAAGTTTGATTGGTGTCCTGAAAGAAAAGTTGAACATTCAGATGATGATGATGGGACAAAGATCATTTTAGAATAAAACAAAGTAGTCGTGTGCACATCCACGAAGCCTCAGTGGGTTAGGTGCTGGATACAAAAAACAATTCAACTAGATACAAGGAGTACCTGCACCCTGAATCACAGCTCACTTTTCTTTATTTGTGACATTTCCATTGACCACAGGTCTTTCTCTGGCAAATACCCACAGGATGAAAATGAGTAAAATGACCAGTGACAATACAGTTATCTGATCACATTCACATGTGTCAAGACACCATTATCACCACCAAAGGAAGCTCTGATTCAGTGTGCAGGTACTCCTTGTAACTAGTTACAGAGAAGATTTTACTCACTTTTCGTTCATACTCCACATTTGGTCCTTTGATGTGTTTGATAGCCACCTACAAGACAAAAAAACAAGTATTTGGTTTACATTTTCTGAGGATGTGGTGAATGGTTCATTGTGTGTGTGTGTGTGTGTGTGGCTGTAATACTTACAGGTAAAGAATCTGTTATGCGGTAGCCAGCATACACAGATCCGCAGCCTCCCTCTCCGATCATGTTGAGCTGCTTATACTTTGCCTCAAAATCAGCTACAAAAACACAGATATTGGTTTTACTACAGCTGTGAGAAGCATACATGGATAATATTACTACCTCTAACTCTAACCCTTCCTATGTTTGGCTAATTCTAACTTTATTCTTTACTTTGAAGGAGTAGTTCAACATTATGTGAATAAGATTATTTGCTTCCTTGCAGAGTAAAATGACAAGATTGACACCACTCTACACCACTCAGAGCTAAAATGAGAGTGAATTTTGAGGGTAAATTCACAGTGGCCAGAAACAAATAAATGTTATTGTTGCTCCATGTCTGCTGGTTGTGAAAACAGGCAGCTGTTTGCTGGCAACATGTTGGCCATAAAAACTTTATAAGGTGATAATAGTGTTGTTTACAGCTTGTGCTGCCCCCAGGTGGACAAAAAATCAATTAATACAGGTTTAAGTAGAGCTAAGATTAGCTTAGCATAAAGACTATGCAGAAGGAAAACACTAGCTTAGCTTCTAAAGCTCACTGATTAAGCACAGAAGTGTTGGACAGATGAATAAAATGTTGATTGTCAAGAAGCAGTTACAGCACAACTCCCCATAAAACCACAAACTGTCAATTTTACATTCCTCTTTGAGTATGGATGAATCAAACAAACCTGTGCATCTGTGAGCTTTAGAGGCAATTTTTCCACTTTGGAGAAAGCCAGACTAGCTGTTTTCTCTTGCTTCCAGTCTTTATGCTAAGCTAAGCTAATCACCTCCCAACTCCAGCTCCATACTTAGTGCACTGACATGAGAGTGATATTGATATCCTCATAAACAAATAAGCATATTTTACAAAATGTCAAACAATTCCCTTCAAAAAACAGAGAATTCAGATTTATTCAAGTCTGTTTTAATACAACACTCAGATTTGGTGGCTGTAATCATTCCTCCAGTTCTTACTGGCTGTTGAAACTTCATGTTAGCTTTGACTGAACTTAAGTGCATTTTTGTAGAGTGAGGAATGTGGATGTTGTGCCTCATCTCTTACAGCGTAATCACGTGAGTAAGGGATCTTTTCACAACCAGTATGAACAGGAGGAATGATTACAATGACCAAAAACTTTGTCAGTGGGCATGTGAGTATTGTATGAAGACAGACTTGAAAATAATTTGTCAGTAATTTTCTCTCACACTATCAGCTCACCTCTGCTGGTGAACACTTCAGGGAGTGTGTCTTTCTCCCCTTCTGAAGTTGAAGCTCTGCAGGAGCTCTGTTCAGGCTCTGATTTCTTCTGCCTCTTTCTGGGGGTCTCTTCGCTAGTGCTGGCCTTCCTCTTCCTCTGCTCTGCCTGGACATCCTCCACCAACACTTTATTGGGTTTGCTGGAGCTGGAGGCAGCGGCAGTTTCCTGACAGACCCTCTGTTTCTTTCCGGAGCTCTTTCTGTCAGTGCTGGCCTTTCTTTTGCCCCCCCTCGCACTGGTCTCCTCCACCAACACATTGCTGGGTTCACTGTGGCTACCCCTGTGCCTCTTCTTTGGTGTCTCTCTGTCCACACTGGCCTTTCTTTTTCTGCTACTCCCCCTGGAATCCTCCACCAAGTTGTAGTCTGGCTCAGTGGTACTGCTCTGATTGTCTATAAATGAGGAAATGTATTTAGTGAATTATAGTAACTTTTTCTTCTAACTGGGATATTCTCAACAGGAGAGAGGTTCTTACTTTACCAGTACATTTACTCAAATACTGTTATTAAGTACATGTTTGTGGTACTTTTACTTTCCTGCTTTATATTTCTATTCTAATATTATACCACTACATTTATTTCACTTATTTCAGTTTTAGTCAGTGGTACGTTTATATATTAAGATTTTACATACACTAAACACTCAACTTTTAACATAACATTTGATGCACTTTTATAGTTTATAAACTACCCAACAAAGTAGTTCAAATTAGCTCTACCTTGACCAGCTACAAAAGTAAAATGTTGCATACACATTAATGCATCAATAATAAGGATCCAATAATATTTTACTCAAATATAGAACACCCAGAGGGGCCATTTTTCTGCATAATGAGTACTTTAAGTACATTTTGCTGATGATACTTCTGGACTTTTACTAAAGTCCAGTTTACTATACTAAAGTGTTTTGTTGTATTCCTACTTTTACTTAAAGGATAAAAGTACTTTTGCTAACATAATGAGGAACAGTTTTTAATTTAAGAAAAGTCACAAAATGTTGATAGTGAACATATCTGCAAAATGTTCACTGATAATGTATGAATAAGTATGAAAAATAAAAAGAACAAATTATAATAATTAGAATCATAATATGCAGTGCAGTCTTTATGTGCTGGTGAAACAGCACTTTTTTTTGGTGATTAGTCCTCTTTATGTGATATTACTGCTGACTTACTTTCAAAGACATGAATAAAACAGCACAAAAACAAGAATTTGACCTATGACTCCAGGTACTAACTCAAAGCCAGTGCCCAGGCTACCTGGCTCATGATCTAGATTCATGATAGAATGGGGACTGTACCTTTTTTCTAGGATTGTGTACTCACCTTGAGCTTTCCCGGAGGCTCGACGTTCTTCACTCTGTATAGACGCCATCGTGTTTTTGAAAGTGTTTCAATCACGATTACTTGAAAAACAAAGTCACTGATATGCAGAGCTTAGTAAGGTCTGTGTGTGTGTGTGTGTGTGTGTTCTGACTAGATACCAGCGCACGGAATGTGATGACCTGAGTTCCTTTGATGGATCATAAACACATAGATTCTAGAATGAATACATAATTAAATGTGAACATATCACAAAAATGTCTACATATTAATAAATACAATAAAATAATATAACTTTAACATCATTTTTAAAATGCTTTAAATGTAAATATAAACACATATTCTGATCACAGATAAATCACAGCAGGGATATTTTGGGAGGAGGGAGATATTTTAATGACAGTTAGTGTGTTTTACTCAAATTGGCTTTAAAATGGCACCAATCAATACTTTTATATTAGCAATAAAAGAAATGACTAATGTGACGGGTGTTGCTCGTCATAATAAACCCACATACAATTGACACCTATAGTCTGCAGTTGTCCTCTAGTCTAGAGCGTAGACTTCACTGTTTTGGTTCAGTCTCACTGCTCTCATCAGCAGCAGGCAGCTGTTTTCAGCAAACAAACTCTGATAAACCCACTGTACACTGCCTACCAAACAGACAAAGATAGCAACTGGCTGGTCAACATAGTGGAGCATTTAGCAACTAAAGAGCTATTTTTTGAAGGTGGCCAAAAACATGACTCAAAATGAATGCTAATGTTGCTCCATGTCTGCTGAATGTAGCAACTGTTTGCTAACTTGTTAGCAATAACAACTTTTTAAGGTGATAATATGTCACTGTTGTGTTTACAGCTTGTTGGCTACCCCAAGTGGTAAGAAAAAAAATCTGTACTAAACATCTTTTGACAATGGATCCACATAGATCAAACAGGCTTCATAGAAAAATGATATTCATCTGGTAATATCAGAAAATTGTTCATTATTATTAAGTACAGCTAACATGTCTGCCATTCTGCAGCTGTCTGTATGGTGGTATGATTTCACAGAGGAATCCAAACCACCAAAAAGGAAATCTGTCAGAAGTACAACAGAGTAAGTTGTGATTTGCATGAAATAGCTGTCAATGTAATTGTGTGTACAACTCATTTGTCTGAAACATTTCCCTGACTAATGTCTTTTTGTGGCATTTTAGCCCTCTCACTTAAGACATGAGGGAGAGATGCAAAGTACACATCGTTATAAGAAATCAGTTAGTGATTAGATGTTACAGGTGATCAGGCTGTTTTGAAACAATCAGCTCTACACTGAAGGTTTATACAGGGAAAAATACCTCAGGCATCATTGTATTTATTATTTTCAATCATCAATTTTCTATCTAACTTAAAATGATGGGTTTGTGGTCTAATTAACAAAATAATGTATTTTTTCATTTTCTTGTATTACTGATTTCCACTAGTCAGGGAGAAGAGGATCTGTTGTCTTTCTGTTGTCTGGCAGCCTCATTTTTATTCATTTACATGTGATGCTGAAAATCAGTGTGTCAGATAGAAACAACAGTATATTTTGACGTGAAATAGATTAAAATCATTTCCATTTCCCTTAAATATTATTGTGTTAAATGATTCTTACTAATTAGAGTCATTTTGATCATAACCGGGATTATTAAATAATGAATTTACAAAGTATCAGTACATGCAGACATACTGTATGTTTAATAAATAGTAAAAATCTGTTGAAACCAGTAGAAATGTCTCATGTGCATCAAGTGTTGCAGCAGTGAAGCCTACTTGCATTTGTATTGCACTTCTATTGATGCCATATAACATGACAAGTTAGTGTATGTTGTCCCTCAAAGTGAACTGTCTGACATACATCAACACATACACAACAAACCTGTATTCAGACTGTGTACAGATCAGTCAATAAAGTGTGCAAGTGTACTTCACTGAGGTGGTATCAACCAAAGTATTAAAATTGATCACCTCTATGTGCTTGCTGTCTTCTGGCACAACCAACACTCTTTTGCCTAACCATGCATGGGCTAAGACAAGCTTTTGGAGTTTCATTGGTGGGAGCTGGCAGGACATATATTGTGATGTTTTTGTATTTCATAGGGCAGCATTAGGGGTTGCAAAACTGCCCCTTGGCTTCTGTCCTGTTAAAGATACTGGGAAATAGCCTTTGAAAAGGCGGAGAGTGAGGGACAGAACAAAAGAGAGAGAGAACCAAGACAGCATTTACTAAAATGGTTATACACTTAATCAAATCACATCAAATCCATACTTATCTGTGTCTGTGCCCCTTTTAAGAGGAGTAAAACAAAAATGTCCATTGTCTCCATATTTATTTATACTGGCCATGGAAATATTCGCTTTTAAAGTTAGATGCAATCCGGAGCAGAGTCCTGCACGGGTCCAATTTTGCAAACAAACACCCACCCGCACCCGCAAAGCTCAGTACTGAAACCGACCCCTTACCCGCAATTATCTCCCGTGATTAAACACATAGGCTACACAGTCACTCACTTTAAAGTGCTTTAATTTGACTTGTTGAGCGATCATAATCTGTGTCTCTGCAAGAAGGCCAGTACTGCTCATTCACTGACATTCACACACGCCAGTGTACACACACATACACAGTCGCAGATACTTTCGCTCTCTCTCTCTCTCTCTCTCTCTCTCTCTCTCTCTCACACACACACACACACACACACACAAGCACACACTTAATAATGATTGCATACTAATGTTATAATGACTGCTCACTTGTATGCCTTATAACAGTGTAACACACTCTGAAGTTTCATAGTAATCCACTACAGGCTCCACTTCACTTCACAATAAAAAACTGACGGCTGATTAGACTTGATAATATGAGCTGATTTAGATGTTAAAAATACTCTTTCATTTCTGACTTCTGCTTTTTTTTGTTCTCACCTACTACCCGCCCGCATTGAGTTCATTTTTACCTGTGAATTTATATCATTATATTGTTTATCGTTTACACAACTTTTTTGCAGGTTATCCGTTGGTACCCGACCAGGTGCAGGACTGTGATCTGGACATACTAGAAGGGCTTAACATTGTGAATATACAAACACAAATCATTTACTGTAATTTGGAATTTTCACTGAAATAAGTCAGAAGCATAATAATGCGTTTTGAAACTGTCTTGTGAAGGAACTGCAGGTTATCAATTTACATTCTAATGTTTCAGTTTGAGGCCAGTCCTCTGAACACAGCACATAAAACATGGCTACACTCACAATATGAAAACCACATTAGGGTTTTCAGTTTTCACTACAGTCATAGTGAGGCTGCTGGCCTGCTTTCAGAACTCCTTGTATCACATAATATGTCATCACATTGTTTAGGTGTTATCAGGCATGTGTTGTATAAAAAACAATTCAATGTAAATGACCAGAAGTTAGATTGAAAGTATTTTAAATGTATTACAGTAAGTGATAAGGTGCTAAGAAATTTGAATTTGAACATCGAGTTAGTTACGCAGCCTGTCCAGTGTGACCTGGAGAGTCTGAGTCACCCTGATCCCCTTTCACTGCAGAGATGCAACCAGCTGAGTGTCTCAGTGCAGGTCAGTGAGGTTAGGACTGACAGCAAGTTTCATGCTATACACTCATTTAAAATTGTCAATACATTGTAGTTAATAAACAGATTAGAGTCAGGTTCTGAGTTTCTTAAAACAATTTTTAATGAACAATTAACTGCGTCTTAACCTTCCTCCTGTTAGCCTTCTGTTACCACCCCCGGTGTTAATAGGTCGGTTTCGACCCGTGTCTTAAATCAGCTTTAAAATACACTAAAAACAATAACCTATCATCCAATTTTTTTGTCATCTCTTGGTTACCTTGTTAGGCTTCCATGAAAATGTTGGGTTTAATATTTTTGGTGTGGTTTTCTGGGCGTTTTTTTATCTCGATTTCAATTAAAAAGAAGAAAAATTAACCTCAAGAGAATCATATAAATAAATAAAAGGTTGTTGTGTTACATGAATATTACTGAGGGGTATAGAACACATCTCTGAAATGAATTTATTTTTTCATTTAAAAATTAATAACTATAGTAACATCTATGGTGTTATGGGTCAGTTTCGACCCATATATATTTCCTTCAAGAAAATGCAAAAAATATGTATTTTTGTCAGCAATAGAACTTTAATATAAACACATTAAAACACAGAACAGGTCATAACACAACATATTGATTTGCAAGTTCAAATAAACAACAACCAATCAAACAAATCAAACCAATAGAAATCAATAGAAATCAATTACTACTTCCAAAACTATTAGAAAGCTAAATCAGAGTAAAAGTCTCTGTGTGCAAGAACATGCTTGTGTGTGTGTGTGTGTGTGTGTGTGTGTGAGTGAGAGACATGCAGACCTACAAGTGAGACTACTTGGACCGGCCCCCTGTGTACAGAAAGCAATGAGACGTATGGATCCTGTTTCCAGGAATAATGTTAAGAGAATGTTAAATGTAATCTGGCACAACTATGGACACATAACAGTCATTAGAGACTTTCAATGAATTAGGTGATCAGCAGGAGCAGCTTCAGCACCAGTGACCTCCTCATCAGACTCAGATGTGTCTGTGTCTTCTGGCTGGTACTCCACATTGTCCTCTTCCTCAGAAACTTGCTCCTCTGCATCGCTATGCTGATCTGTGTCTTCTGCCTCATTTTCTCCAAAAATGTTATCTAGAACTTGGCTCACCGTAAATCTTCTTTTCATTTTTACATGCTGCAAATTAGAGATGTGCCCTCTGCAAGTCAAATGAGTGAAGTGACCTCACATGTCTGGACATACCCATCTTTGTTTGTTTTGTTTTTTTGCAGCTATACTGGACAAATGAGCATCCCCTGAAGCTCACATGATTGGGAGAGGAGGTGGCTGTCAGTGTGTTGGCTGACAGTGCACTTATGATTTCAATTTTGGCTCTAATTATTGCTTTATAATCTTATTTTTATAACCGGGTCGAAACCGACCCTAACACCACAAAGGACATAATTTCAACCAAAGCATTTTATAATGTAGTGAAAAAAAACATTGTTGTTTAATTTTGTTGAAATCAATGTACCTGACAAAGTCAAAAAGCCTTGATGCAATAAACAAATTTTAAGTCATTCTTTTATGCATTTAAAAACTAAAACGGGTCGGTGCCGACCCTAACACAAGAGGAAGGTTAAATGGGTGAACAAACTCACCTTTTCACATTATAAACCCATAAGAAATTACAGAACTGTAAATAGGTCCAGCCACGGTTCTGTTGTTGTATTAAAACAACCAAATTACTGAAATAACCATATTACTGAAAAGAAAACACAATAAAACAAAACCAACCAAGAAAAAAAAAATCTATGACTGCTCAAGGCCTCTCACAGTCTCTATAACCTCTGACAGGCCAGCCACAGCAACAGTCCTGTCCTGGCTAATTGGAGTCCTGCACTTTAGGCAGGCTTCACTTCTGGTCAGTAGCACTGCAATGCATTCCTTGCATCCAGTGAAGCAGCAGCACAGCGCCAGCAGTGGACCTTCCATCTCAGCTGTAATGACATTAACACAACAAAGATGACACATTTCTTTCAAACTGATGAAAGAGATCATACACTCTACTGTGTAGTCCTCCTAAATGGCCAACAAGGATTATTGTGAAACGGCTTCTTGCCAGCTCTCCCTCCTCTGCAGAAGTAAAAGGATCAGTCCCAAAAGTTGACAACGTTACTGTCACAAGGCAAAGAATGGGGATCTGAGCTAGATATAGGAGGCAGGTGAATTGTAAAAGTAAGGTAGCCCTAACAAAATCCTCAAAAAACAAAGTTGTACATTTGAGTCCTGAGAATGAAAGCAGTGAGATAACTAGACAATATTAACCACACTGTACATAGTATAAAAGCCCAACTAGGGACAAGAGTTGGAAATTAGCAATAGCTATAAACTCTATATGCAGCACATCAGTTTCATGATTTGTAGTGAAACTTGCATTGTCCCTTTTAAATAAACAAATACCATTACCATTAAATATCTCAAGAAGTGTCAAATATATGTAAACACCAGCAGTAAGAATGTCATTCACAATGAAGGTTCTACATATTTATTTCAAATTTAATTAGAGGATAAACCGCTTGAGATGCACCATCTCATTTACGAGGAGGTCCTCAGGCATATTACAAAAACTCTGAGATGTATAGTGCAGGAAAATTTCATGTCTTTAAGTTTTTAGACCCTAAAGTTTATAATGTCTTCGTGACACTCAACCAATCATTGCCTCCAACTGTCAAAAATCTACAGACAGACAGACTTGGTCCCACACTCACATGTCTGAAGTTGATCCCATAAGCCGTGATTAAGCACCGCTTGCCTTTAAGAATGACAAAAAACTATTTGACAAAGCACTGATTTCTTTCATCCAAACAGGTTTTAAATGGGTCTCTGCCTATCTGCCACACTGAACCTCTATCAACACCCCCACTGCCCTAATAATGTAAAATTCAAGTAGAAACATTCAACATTTTTTTACACCTATTCAGTCAGTTAAGCAGGTTTTCGAAATTTTTATCATTGATATTGACTCAGCTTAAGGGTGTAATGATGCTTACATAATAAAAGAATAATAACTATTAGGACGATTTAGCCTATGTAAAATTGTTTTACAGTCTTTTCCTTAGGAATCTCCTACAAATATTTTTCATATAACATAGTAAAATTACACCTGCAGTGCCGAACTTTTACATATAAATGAACGTCCATTACGTTCAAGCCCTTGCCAAACGAGGTCATACCATGCTGATAAAGCCTATCACCACCAGGTAAATCTCTCTGTATTTCAAATACTTTGAGTAACTGGTTGCTATCATCGTCGCATCCATTTTCTACCAACATAGATATGATTGGCATAGATGTCGGGGTATTTTCTCACTACAGTCTATCTTCGGATAGGGTGAAATGACAATGTATGTATGTACTGATTAAACCTGATATTGTTTTACTGTATTCTTGCTAACTGTATTCTTACTTACTAAATTCCAACATTGGCTCGAGTCTGCAGATATGGATTGTAACATTACAACTGCCTGGAGGAGGTGATGTCAACCCACATTCACAGCAGTTAACTGCCAACAAATTCAGACCTGTTAAGTTTTTTCCACACAATCCAAATTATTTATTATTATTATTTAACTGGAAAATCTAATTCATATACTGATACTTACCTATTAAGACATACTGTGTACTGTTCCTGGCATATGTGTATTGCAACTGTGAGCGGCATATTTATTTTCATATCTTGACTGTATTTTGGCGATGTCATGTTTCTTAATCTTTCAGGCCACCCTCACTTGTTACTGTACACAACTGTTTTCATACCTGTTTGAGTTTTGATTGAGCAAACGACTACAGTTAATGTGTCAGTTCTGTGTTCTCACACACCATGCTGTCATGCTCTGTCATCATCCTTTAATAAGAAAAACTATGTAAATTACGACAGAGAACAATCATGGCACATACTGCACTGTTTCACAATATGATTGTTAAATAGCATACTTTTGACACTGTTGGCAGATTGTTTTAAAAAAAGTCTGCAAAAATTATATTTTATGTACTTTCTTTAGGGGACTCATACATGAGATAACTTCGTAGTGTGGATGTTGACTCAGATTACAGTAGCCTAACATTCCTGTTTACATGCAGAGGGTTTTCAGGGTTTCCCTCTGCTCCAGTGGGAACGTGAATCACAACATCTCTGCAGGCAGTGAAGAAAACCAGCGAGGTGAAAAACATTAGTGAGCTGCTGCCTGATATTTATAAGTGATATTGATATGACTGATACTAATAAATTTATAGTTACAGGCACATCCAGCTGTGCATGCAGGATGGCCCGAGAATATTGCAGAACTATAAGCCTTTTGCAAGGAAGAATGGGAGAAAATCCAAAATACAAGAATTGAAAGACTTTTAGCTGGATACAAAAACATTTGCAAGCTGTGACATCTGCCAGAGGGGGTGTTACTAAGTACAGACTATGCAGGATGCCCATATCTTTACACATGCCACAATGTTTTTATTTTTGTTCAATTTATGACAAAAAGTGACAAAAGTAACTATGCATTAATGCTTGTTTTTTCCATATCCCAGAGAGGCTGTTTTTACATCTTTTCACTTAAAAATGTACCAAAATATACACTATAAAGCATCTGCGCAAACCTAACTGTCAAACAGTGGTATTTGTTACTCATTATAGGAGTATGTGTATTCATCCAATCCAAGTATACAGTATGTAACGTGCAGCATTGCTCTTCCACTGCACGCCTTCATTACCATGGAAGGTGTGCAGTAGGCCTTAAATTAGGAAAACACTGGTGTCAGGGGACAGTGCCTTTAGACATGTCTACAAAATCTGTCCAAATACCAAAGACAGTAATATGTGCCTTGTAATATCTGTATTTTCAGTGAGGACATCTGACAGCGTGACATTGCCACCCACAGACAGCATATTTCAAGCCAAGAATTACAGCATATCAGAGGAGAACAGGGTTAGTACATCTGTTTTACCATAAAATGCAACCCCAAAGTGAGCATACAGTGAACATCACTTTCTGCATTTTGCACGAATGAATGTAATGAACCTAAATTGTATGAGCTAATTAAAAGTACTGTCATTTGTAGGCAACTTTGAAAAGTCTTTTCACTGGATCTCAGGATGAGTATCATGTTCTGACTAATATTGGGAGAAAGTTCCCAATTGCAATAAGGGACATACAGTTGTCCTCTGAATGTATTGGAGGAGATCTCGTGTGTGATGGCATGGCTAACAGATGATGTGCGAAAGAGTACTGTTTATATTATAACCTCTGTTAAAAAAAAAAGTCTATAGTCAGACATGCTTTTGCTCATGTGTCTGTGTGCGATCAAGTGTGTGGTGACAAAGTTTATTTGCTATATCTTGCCTAAATTTATATCACTATCATTTTTATTCAGGCCGTCAATTTCCAAGTGGCACAGATTGCACAGGACTGCAGTAAGGTAATATAAAGTAGTTCTGTGTATGTTTATGATGACTTTAAATTGAAGAGCAAATACTAGAACATGGTTGCTGAAGCTAGAAGACATTTAAGCTGTGAAATCTGTTCCCCCACTGCACAGTCTGAGTTTGGGGCACTTTGATTACATTTTCTGGAGTTGGGACAGAGTAAAAAATGGCAATGTCAAGAACAAAACTCTGCAACACTTAAAGGTGGGTTTTGCCATTTTTAAAAGATCCATTGTATTTACAGCCATGTTTTTGACATGGACATTTAAAGCTGAAATCACAATTGACTCCACCGCACTAGATTGCAGACTGAATCTTTCCAGGCTGGGAACACAGGAGGAAAAACACAGGGCAAATTGAAAACCAAAACCCCAGCATACACATGAATATAACTTAAATACACAAGTAACACTTGGCAAACGCAGCAAATAAACTTCAGCAATACATACCAACATAGAAACCTTTAAAGAACTCAAACATATTGTAGGAACATCACCTTTATAAATATGAAATCCTTGTTAGGGGCACCACTTCCCATTATTAGTCTAATTTTAACTGTGCCGGGAAGAAACACAGAAACAACTTTATCAATCTCAAATCTGAAGTAATGTGTTACGATGCAGTGATCTAATTCTCTGCTTTAAATTGACGCCACAGACATGCTGGTAAAAATATATTCATTGAGCTAAATATTGAACAGTGAATAAATGAGACGTTAGTGTAAACAAGACATGAATAGTCAACCAGAATAGGAGTTATGAATGAATGATGATGACAGGGGTTCTGCAGGGGTTTCACCGGGATTCCCTGGTCGAATTTCTTCTCGGGAGCCTTGAGGGAATTTGTGAGCAACAGTTTATTTTGATGCCGATTTCTTCAGATGATTTAAAAAATCATCACCGGATTTCACTGTCACAAAGAGGGATAAAACTGGTCTATACAGAGTTTAATATCAATTTAAAACATCACAATAAGAAAACATTATACATCATATACATTAATTAAACCTATATATCTGTATCTTACCTACAAATTGTCCTAGAAAGTTCAGAGTTGGACTGATTTGACCAGCTTTACTTTGTGATTAATTCTGTGTGGATTACAAGATGGTTATAAACTAATGAAACACTGAATTTAACTTCTGTCTTTAAGGAACACAGGAATGAACACAGACTTTCCCTGGGTTCTTGTGGAGATGGCATGAGACCCAAAGACCAACTGGTTCTCCTACAATACATTGCTGTTGACATAAACATGAAACAATAAGTTTGTCAAGTAGAGTAGCCTGCATGTAACAACAAAAATAGGACTGATAGACAACAATTTCAGTTCACTTTTGCACACAGTTTCTACGAGGGTCAGCGCGTAGCAAGCAACAGTCCTCAGTCACATTTCCTTAAGAAAACAACTAGTGAGAAAGCAAACTTAAGTTTCAACTTTAAGGGCCTACTGCCACTCAGTCTATTTCAACAAACAGGGAGAAAGTCCGAGGGCATCTGGTGGACTGGTGGAGGGACATAGAGCCAGACTGGGACAGAACCATGACACATGCTTCATAATAAAAGCAATACAGTGGTACAGAAGCGAGAAGCTTTTATTATGGAGTAGCAACAGCTGGAAATCTTTGGACTGGGCATCAACTTAACACAGTAAATAAGAACGTTTGTTTTCAGTGTTTCCAGTTCTTATAATTTCTGAAAACATTCTACCACGTCCCCTTTAGCCATAAAAGTAGCAGGGACTATGTGCAACTTTCTGTCCTCTAAAAATCATTCTGTAACTCACAAGGTCAACAAAGTTTTCAAATGTATATATTACAAACATTAGCAAATGTTACAAAGACAACATTTAAAAATCTAATATGTAAAAAGCTTTTTTAAACCTGTAGCCACAGTCAAACAAATGCTCACGAAAAAAATATTGATATCACTTCTTTTTTTTTTAAATCACTGAACTTGACAATATACTACACTGTAATTTCATTGAAACAAAACACTCAGGTAATCTAAACATGGATATTTAACTGTGGGAGATGTCAGGTCACCAGGTAGGTGTGTGTGTCCATTGAGTCTTCAAAATTGTGTTTGTGGATGTGTACTTGTCTGTAAAGAGTCCAAAAGCCCACCTCAGTCCACTTTGCAACATGAAATCCTTGCAGGTCAGGAGCCGGTGATTTCATTTTGATCCTCCACTGCTGCTTCTTGTTCTTCAGCAAACTGAATGACAACCACTACTGTCTGTGTAATAGTCAAGCTATGATCAAAACATGTGTTTTTAGACTGTCAAACATAAAAGTAAGTTTTTGTAGAATAGGTTACACCTAACAAGATTTTAATTAACAAAGTTTTAAATACATCTTAATAGCAAGTAAAAAGAAAGTAAAGGAAATACGATGTGATGTAAAAATGTTGATGAGCAATACCTTTTGAACAGACTCCAGCGATATCATTGTTTTCCTAATGATATTCAATGGTGAACATGTAGTAAAATGTGAAGAGGACAACCAAGGTGGTGGTGAAGTCAGGTCTCCATCAACAGCATCCATTTGGTCGCTCACAAGATCTCAGGTTCAGAAGTTACACCATGGCTTAGTTGTCTGGGCACGATCTGTCTTTTGCCTGTTCTGACGGCTGTCCAAGCAGAAAAAGCATGTCTGCCACCTATGAGCCATATATCTTTATATACAGTTTATGGATGCAACAAAATTTGAAGTTGCCAAAATTAAGGCCACGTGACACCGGGATATTTCATGTAGAAATAATTAGATAATTATTGTCTAATCATAGGTTGATGAGCTATTTAATCTTTTGGGATTACATACCCTCTGTACAAATTACTTATCTGCCCACTGATAGAGACTTGTCCTCTCTATGTTTTTCAATTTATACTGGGCTGTCCGGTGTTTCAACCAATGTTATGCTTATTTTTGAAATTCAGACTACATACCTCTAGGACAACAAATGTATGTTAAGGTACACTAAAATTGTCAGATTACAAATGCTATTTAAAACCACCATCATAGGCATCACAATATTATACAATGTAATAAAAATGCATGAGCAGTAGTCATTTTGAACAGTAAGTTTTTTCAGACAAAATGCAAAGCCAATTTTTGCCTCACTTGCACAAATACAGCCGCTGTTTTGCTATCCGTGAGCATCCAATTGAAGTGCCTGTCCTGAAAAGAAAAGGGGCTTACCTCAATAGATATAACCTAATATTGAAATGTTTATTTCCGCCATCAACCAAAATAGCCATTATTTCTGCCTTTTACCTGTTGTGGAAGTCGCAGATTCGCAGGAAATGTAGTCGTCTCTGGGTTCATAACATCATCCGGGGGTGCACAGAGCTCAGTGAATTTCACTGCCTTCTCCAAGAACTGCAACTGGATGACTGCCACTTCCAGTGCTACTTGAGGCTCATCAGGACCCAGGTTGATGACTTGTTAGCTAGGATCGGTTCTAGGATTTAGAAGATGGACAAAACTACCAGCATTCTATGTTGATATTTTACATTATACTGTATTGCTAAAAACAATCACTGTTCAAATAGCTGTCCAAATTAGCCTAGATGACTATACATTTTTTTAATCCACACATCACCAGGCAGTACATTACTCAGCATGATATGGCACCAAATCCAACCTGCAAAAAGGGATGGAAGGGATCTCCATGTTGTATTCCTAGACCTCACCAACGCTTTTGGCTCAGTCCCCCACAACCTCCTTTGGACGGCGTTCAACTTCTTCAGTCCCAGAGGCTATCACTGCCCTTGTCAAATCCTACTCCCAGGATGTACAGCTATGCCTGTCAACAGCGGAGTACACCACAGCATGGCAACGTTTGGAAGTAGGCTACTATGGCCATGGAGGTCATCATCCGAGCATCACGGTGGGTGGTGGGAGAAGAACGGCTGGAACCAGGCCTGCGGCTCCCTCCCATCAGGGCATACATGGATGACATGACCACACTCACCACAACTAAAGCATGTACCATGCAACTACCATGAGAAAGCTGCAGGAGAACATCGAGTGGTCCTGGATGAAGTTAAAGCCAAGCAAGTCCAGGAGTATATCAATCGTCAAGGGGAAGCTGTCAGATCTACGCTTCCACATTGGCGACGAAACCCATACCAATGGTGGCTGAGAAGCCAGTCAAAAGCCTGGGACACTGGTACAATGCAACTCTCAAAGACACAGACCAAGTGGAACAGCTTAGGCAGGACACCGCCAGCGGCCTTGAGAGCATCGACAAGTCCTTGCTCCCAGGCAAGCTACAGAGCAGGCAAAGTCAGCCCTGAAGCACAGGGACATTGTTGGTCATCCTGGTACAAGGCGACCCCATCTCAGCGACAAGGTCTCGTGGTCGCGGAGGTAGAAACATGGAGAACATGTTTCTACTCCTTAGGAGGACATCTCTCACACATTATTGATTAGGGCTAGCATTTCCTTTAGCATTAGCCCTCCAGTGTGTTTAAATATTGATATCCCAATCCGTCTCTACCTGGAGTGGTATCTTTGCCCTGATTTATTTCTCTTTACAATTCCTCTAATATGAAAAACACATTGATAGTTTCCGAGTTATCCCAATGAATTTGTTCTAATTAATTTATTCTGTTGTTCATCTAATATTTCCCCTGTCCTTCTCCTATTTTCCTCACTTACATACTTGAACTATGGATTTTTTTAGAATTCTTTTGCCAACATTTTGCTTTTCTTTTGTTATTTACAGCCTCTATACAATTGGAGGACATGAAATGTAGACAGCTGAAATAAGTCATTCTATGAACTAAATTCCAGATCTTTTTCATGGGTGTCTCCGGTCCTAATTTACTACAGAAGGATCTTTAACTTTTTTTTCTTTGCTTCTTTTGTTACACGTCTGGCTTTGGCACTAAACTTCTTGTATTCAGTGACATAGCTCTCTAGTGGATGTCTTTTTATCTTTCTACATGCTCTGTTTCTGGCTCGGACTGCAGAGTTATATGCCCTTTAGTATGTGCTACTGCTGCTACTTTTCAGAGGCTAGTCAATTAAGTATTGGGAGGTTTCTAACTGCAAAGCATATCTAGATATGCATATCTACTCACTACATTGAGACAACACCTGGCAACTGTATCCCTAATAATTAATCTTGCCAAATGTGGGTTTGGAAAAGGTACTGTTCTCCACCTTGGTCAACAGGCTGGTCAAGGAAAGGTGCATCCTGCTGATTCAAAGATTGCAGCTATTGCTGCATTTCCAGTACCAACCACCAGGAGGGAGCTGCACCGTTTCCTTGGAATGGCCTGGTACTATTGCCAGTTCTGCAAGAACTCCTCTGTAGCTGCCCTGCTGACTGCTTTAACCAGACCCTCAGAGCCTTTTGTTTGGTCTAGTGAGTGTCAACAACCTTTTGAGAGCCTTAAAGGTATACTGAGATTTCTGTTTAAACTTGCAGTTGACGCCAGTGTGGTTGGGGCTTCAACTTAATTACTCTACCATTGAGTGGAAGCTCTTGCACTGTTGTTTGCCCTGCAACATTTTGAGGTTTATCTAGGTTCACATGCTAAGCCTTTTAAGGTTTTCACTGATCATAACCCTCTCCTATTCCTCTCCAGAATGTAAAATCATAACAAGTGTTTTATGTGCTGGTCCCTTATCGTTAAGGACTACAACCTTGAAATTAGCCATAAAAAGGGGTCGGAGAATGTTCTAGCTGATGCTTTGTCACATGCTATTAAGTTTAAGATGTAATTCCAAACATTATGTTTGGATTTATACAGATGGGGGTGTTCTCCACCAATCAGGGGCACTGTTTCTCCCCTGTTTTTCTCTCTCTCCTGCCCCTGTTCTCTCTCCAGGTGCCATCAGCAAATTGGTTTCCACCTGTGGGTGTCAGTCCAACAACTCAGCCAATCATCATCCAGAGCCCTCTGCAAAAGAGCAGAAATTTAGCAAGATCCTCTCATTCTCAGCTCTTGATCTGCCGGTACGAGCTGTTGTTGAAATAAACTTGTTAAAGAAAATAAAAGGTATGTGGTGGGAGATTAAGGACATGAGGTACCATTTACACTTTCACTGACGTAGTTAACTTTTGTTAGATACACTTGGTTTATTGGTTGGTGCCCCCACTGTAATGGCTTTTGTGTTTTACATTTTGACAACACAAGTTTTGTTTTGATTTATTTTACTTTGGCACCACTATTGTAAATATTGTAGTTAAAAATACATTTTTCATTCTTCAACTCCTCTACTTGGACTGTTTCAATCGTGGTTGTTATGTTACTGTTGCTGTTTCCCCTCGTTCCAGAAAGGGGATGAAATAATGGTAACACAAAACATCATGACCAACTGGGCTGACCCCATTATACCAACCTGTAAAGACTAGATCAATCAAGCCATCAATTTGGAAAAAATATTTTACCTGGCAAAGTAGTTGAGTTTTGGGACTTTCAAAACCATATGATGGACCTACAACATCTTGAACTTTGTGTTAGATGATACATTTGCATTTTTGAAGTTACTCTTGCTGTGGATTTGGTATATACCCTAATTATAAGCAATGAGAAATAAACACTGAAAAGAAAAAAAAACAACTATTTATTACTTTCCAAAATGCAAAAAAAGTGTACAAAGTTCTGTTGGCAAGTGATTACATGAATGACAAAGAAGAAAGACATCTGATGGGTGGTTTGACAGTAAAGGAGGTTTGTTGCATGTGAAGTGCTAATGTCAGTGGGATTCCGATTGAATACAGAATGAATTCTGAGAGAAATCCTTTCACAGGTCTGGTCTATGACATTGAACATCAACTGGTATCCACCAGCAAAGTGACATCTCCACCTTCAACTGAATAAACTCCACTGAATGTGAGGGAAGTGCTGTTGGTCCTGTCGTCAGAGTACTCTCTGTAGAGGAGATGCTGCTGTGGAGTTTCAGTTGTTCTGGGAGGCCTGCTGCAAGATGACTGAACACAGACTCAACATCTGCAGGTACTCATCTGCACCGTCTGCCAGGCACTTATCCACCACCTGAGGCCACAAAACAAGCACAAAGTGAAGATTTATGAGGCACTGGTCTCCAAAAAGTTAACTTTTAAAGAACTAAGGACAAAAGAAACTTGTACTGTTGCTCTTTGAGCTTTAATTTACAGTGTAAAATGAGATTAAACCTGTATTGTCTGCAATGAATCACATCTCTTAAACTCAAGCAGTTTGTCCCCAGAGGCTCTGCTGTGTTTAATGCTCAGCTGTAGCTTGAACTGCTGCTGTGACTTGCAGAAATCAAATAATTGCCGCTAGAGGGCACTGTGTGTGGGGTTTTTACACCTGATGTTTAAGGCCACAGAGTCTTCTGGCTTTAACACATAATAAAGACTAATGTAAGTGTGAACGAAATGCATCTTGTGTAATTACATACATTTTAAATGCATCATATCTGCCTCCACATTAAAAGCCAGACTTCAGCTCATTCACTTCTTCTAGTTGATTTTGCTGCCACATGTGAATTCACTCATTCATTTAATGACACTGTAACAGCAGTAACAAGGAAATAAAAAAGGGGGGGATGTTACAATACATTAGTGATACCAATTGCCAGAGTGGTTCCTCTGAGCTGTTTGAGGGTAGGCTGTTTTTCTGATCAGTTCTTCTTCTGCAGCCTGTCTCTGAGTGAGCAGAGCAGCTTGAACAATCATATGATAAAATACCTTTTTAAAAAGGTATAGTCACATTATATTTTAGTCCCACAAATATTCATGTCCACAATATCCACTTTTTTCTCTTTTTAATGGCTGTAATACTGGATGAGCAGCTATACAACACCAAGTGGCTGCTCCAAATATGATATTGACAAGTTGAGTCATGCTACAATACAAAAAAAACAAATAATCCTCAGTTAGCTTGTAGCATGTCAATACTGCATCAGCTCACTTACCGCCATTTTTTCTGTGATGGCTGACTTCTGCTTGTCATTCAGGTCCTGCTCTATGATAGACTCGTGAAGCTGACTCAGGATCTGTGTGGCTGCATAGCCTTCATCCACCATTTTCTAACAGAAGAGATTCAGATGTAGGAAGTGAGGCAGAGGCTCCCAGAGTGAAATAACTCTTTAATGTGTAACAAACACAGGGATAAATCACAGTCATGTCTGAGCACCTACCCTGACTGCAACCTCTAGCTTCTCGAACGTTCCTTTAAAGCAGATCTGAAGCAAGCTGTCAATCATCTTGGGAGGGACGACCTGTAAGAGTAAGAGCACAACAGTAGAGTGACATGGCAGTCATTCAGTCAGGCAAAGTGTACAGGATCTTTGTCTGGACTGTTAATAGCATCCATCATCAGGACACAAAGAAGTACGTCTCACCCCGGCTATTTCAATAACAGCACGCTCTGAGATCTCCTTGTCGACATTGAGGCGGGCAGCGCTCTGGAGGAAGGTGATGGCTTTCCGCAGGTCTCCTTCAGACACCTTCACCAACGCTGCTATACTCTGGAGGAACAGAAAAAGTACAGTGAAACTCAATCCTGAAGCCTAAAAGATTCTTCAGGTGAGAGCTGCATGCATGAAGCAAGAGCAGTTACTCTGCAGCAGCGCTGGTTAAAAGTGTGGCTCTGTTTCATCAGACATACATTAGACAGCTGAAAAGCATGACTGAAATGTATCCGATGCAGAAAAGGTGTCAGCTGTAGGACAACACTTTCCCCAACACTGTTTCATTGCACTAAGAGATCAAATCAGCTGAACTAGGCAGGATGCACTTGAAAAGGCAACATATTTTTAGCCTTTTCCAGACAGCCGTATATTTTTAAACGTTTTTATTTGTTATATACCTCTCTTAAAAGGTGCAGGTTTAGTGTGCTGCCTGTGTAAAGTGAGTTCAGAGGATAATCAATTAATCATTTGAGTCACTTTTCAAGCAAAAATGCCAAGATGCCAAATGTTTTCTGCTTTTCTGTTTTGTCTTTGTAAACTGAACTGCACTTTATGAAGGAACACATGTGCAGTCTAATGCTATTCAATACACTGTTGGTCTGATAAAACAAGACATCTGAAGATGTCACCTTGGGCTCTGGGAAAATATAACTATATGATATTTTATAGACAAAAAGATAATCAAAAAAATAATCAGCTGATATCTTATACAGACAAAGGAAAATGTAGGATGTGAGCAAATGCATTGTCAATAAAAAGCTAAATTGTGCTAATTATGCTTGTAGTTGTTTTCTTTATATAGTATCTGGTAGAATCACCACACATCAGGCCATAATGCTACCCAATGGCTGAATTACACCAGACATGGATGTGGCGCGACACATCTGTCACAGCATGGCCGCAGCAGAGAGCGTCCATTATAATCAACTGAAGCTTCTACAATGACTACAGAAGCCGTGCAGGCATCGCACTGATCATCTATATTTTAACACGGCTGGTCTTTTTTTTTTTCTCTACACACAGCTATGCGGCCCTCCAACAGGTAAAAACTACATAGAACTGTAAAAACAAGTGCAAACTATTAAAAAATGATTAAAATAAATACCTCATTTGTACCAGAGGCAATGTGACGCAGCAGTGCAACTTGTGGATATTTTTACATTGCACATTAAAGTAAATCAATCAAATCAATGTGTATCCATGAGCCTGTAGTTAAAACAATCTAGTTAATTAATTCAGTACCAGTTAATATAGCCTAGGCTTCCAAACCCTGTACAACTAACTGCATTATCACTTGGCAAAACTCAATGGCTGGCATGTAACCACAAGCTACAAAGACAGAGTCTGTATAGCAGGTTAAAAACCCTGCTCCACCCTGCCTATGTGACATGTCGCGTCCATGCCTGATGTATTTCGGCTGTAACTCTAAACTTACAGGTCCACATTGCAACAATACTGCTATATTCTGTCTCCTTTACCTCTTTGGTGTACTTGAGCTTCTCCTTCTCACAGATGTCCAGCAGACGCTCCTCTTGGATCTGATTGGCTAGAGGCTTGAAGCGAAACTTGGAACATCTGGAGGTTAGGGGCTCAATGATCCTACAAGACACACACACCAGGGTCAGTATCAGTGAAACAGAGTGTGTGTTTGTGCGCTGATGGGTGTGATCAGTCAGCTGACCTGCTGATGTAGTTACAGATGAGACAGAAGCGGGTGGTGCGGGACTCCTTCTCCATGATCCGTCTGAGAGAGGCCTGAGCTGGTCCTGTCATGGAGTCGGCCTCATCCAGGATGATGATCTTAAAAGGAGGACATAGCTTCCCACTACAAACACAGCACAACACAACACAGCGACTGAAATATACATCTGAATCAATTCTTCTGGACAAATGAAGGGTTTTAAAGAGTTCTGGATATTTTCAGGTCTATATTTTTATTCTGGGGCTCTATTGGAATATCTTTACATGATTTACAGTTTTAAAAAATTCCATATTTATCTTATACTGGCCCTTTATGCAGCCCTTCAGATCAGCCTCTGTCTAAAACAGGCAGTTTTAGATCCTGTCCCACCTCCCAATGAGCCCACACTGTTCTTATTGGTTAGCTTTGACTATGTTTAACATAGACATCTGACATTATAACAGTATATAAATGACAGAAAATCACAAAAAGCATGTTATGTCCCCTTTAAGTTCAGACGGTTGTTACAAACAGAGCAACAATAAGGAAAACTGCCCTCTCTTCGAGCATGAGCATGTGATGGACTATGTTGACTCACTCTTGGCGAGTCCCGGCCACAGTGAGCTGAGCAAAGTTCTTGACTTTCTCCCTGATGACCTGGATGCCTCGTTCATCAGAGGCGTTGAGCTCCAGCACCCTCTGCCTGTACAGCTCTGGACTAGAGGAGAGAGTAAAGGAGGAGGAGGAGGTTTATGTAAGGGGGCAATCCATGAACAGAAAACAGGACAATGATCAAACTAAAAACCAAAAAAAAAAAAAAAAAAAAACCCAAAAAAACAAAAGGGCAACTGACAGAAGTTTCTGGAAATGCAAGCAGCTGAAATCTCTGCTTCTTACCCACAACATCATAAACTTACCCATAAAGTTCTCTGGCAGCGGCTAAGATGGTGGAGGTCTTTCCTGTTCCAGGAGGGCCGTAGAAGAGCAAGTTGGGAAGCTAAAATTGAAACACAAATGTTGGTGAGACTCAGCCTGCCTAGCTTTGTGGGAAGATGTGGAAAGACTGCATGTTTTTTGATTTTGATGTTTGTCTTTGTTCATGTACTGGGTTGGTAAGCGATGTCTTTATACTGTTGCAACATTATTGTTTTATTGCAACATTGTTGTGAAGAATGTTAAATTTCTCTAAGGAGGTGAAGAAAGGAAGGAAATCATATAAATATATCAAGAATATGGCTGCGATTTTCTATATTTTTGTTAATGTCAACAAATCTCATGTGCAGAGCCAAACCAGCGATGAATTGATCTACTTACAAGTATTGTGTGTGTATCAAGGCCTGATATGTCCTATTCCTCTGAGTCACAGAGCTCCATTGTTGTCAACAAACTTTTAAAAAAAACATCAGTCACACTGTTGCACTGGCTGACAGGTTCTCACACACACACACACACACACACACACACACACACACACACACACACACACACACACACACACACACACACACACACACACACACACACACACACACACACACACACACACACACACACACACACACACACACACACACACACACACACACACACACACACACACACACACACACACACACACACACACACACACACACACGTTCATTTTGACTCAACCCCACGCACACCATCCTGCTGCCAGAAATACTCACTGGAGCATAAAATGTGGATTCACATTCACACTGAAAATAGTCCCCAACAAATAGAATTTTTCAAAAGTGAACTAGTAATGCTTTGCTAAAACACTACAGTACACAGCTGATTTAGGAAAGTACTGTGCCTTTTTCAAAATTGAAACTACATACTTGTGAGCTCTTTTTAAATATTTACATCTTCAGTAGGAACCAATGGGCTTAGGCTAATAAGCTGTTCTCACAGCAGACAGTTTGACTTCATTAACATTAATTAATATTAACAATGTCTCAGTTATATTCAAGTGTCCCAGTAAGGCATGACAGTACTGGGACACTTCAAAAGAACTGAGCCATCATTACATCATTAGTAACACGTGTGCCTTTCCTACTGTGACATGTCAAAATACCTGCTGTGAGAAACACACACACACACACACACACACACACACTATTATTTAGTGTCAGTTTTACAAAATGTTAGGGGAACTATCTTTAAATTTAAAAGCATTACGAAGCTCATGTATTAGAAAATCGGGATGCAGGTCTGACAGCTCTAGTCATGTGATATAGCGTTATCGGTTTCGTTCCTGTTCATAGCTGCAGCAACAGATTTAAAAGATGTGTGAGAATTGGTCATCACAGCTCTATAAACACTGCTTTGCTACAGGATAGATGATATACAAAGTTAGCACCTGGGATACAGGGCTGGCTGTAAAATACTGACACCATGTAAAAGCTACCAGTATGAGAGCCTGATACTTACATCTGCTCCTTCCAGTGACTTCTTCAGTACTGCTACCACCTCTTCCTGAAAGGCCACCTCATCCACACACTTTGGTCTGCTGAGATTTACAGAAACACAGCTTGTCAATATTTCAGAATCAGAACCAGCTTTATTGCCAAGCAGGTTTGCACAAGCAAGGAATTTGCCTTGGTGCTGTGGTGCATTAGGCCGCGTTCAGACCAAATCCAGCAGAGGTGTAGGTGTGTCACTACATGGCCGATTTGTGTGATGTATCTGATCGTAGCACAAGTAGAAATACTAACCAGAAATTCCGACTTGCAGCCCAATACAACGCCAAGCAAGTGCACAGTGATTTATGTCTTTGTACTCCTTCATGGCAGGGTTGTACAGCTCTGGAAAGGTCATCACGGCGGCGATGAGTCTCTCTTCCATCTCCACAGTTCCTCAGTAAACAGCAAAATGCTACAATGCTACATGGTAAACAAGGCTCTTCTGCCCATGAGTGTCTTCGCTCTGATCGCCCGCTTACGTGACCTTGTTGGATGACATCATGTTGCGTTCCAGCAAAAGTTGAGCCTGGTTCAACTTTCTTGCCAGACGACCGCTGCACTTTCTTGCTGAGCCCCATGTGGTTTCCACCCCCGCAGTGTAAACGCACGGCCCCCATTTAAATGAATGGGAGAACTGCCGCTTTTCACGCATTGCTGGATTTGGTCTGAATGCGGCCTAACAGTCAAAATATACACAAAATTGTGTAATCCTAAATAATATATAAAAGAAAGAAAGAAATTTACAATAAAAAGATGCAAAATATTATTCTAAGTGAGAAGAGCTGCTACAGGTTTAAATTTTAAATTGAAGAGAATGAAATGAAAAGTCCACAATGTGTTTAGCATATTGGCTTAATAATGTCAATGTGATAGCAACAGGTATATTTTCTAAATGAAATTTCACACTTTGTTATTTACACATATTTGATATATTTATGCAAGGGTATTAATATTATTTATACTTACTATACTATACTATAGGTACTTAGGATTGAGACAATATTCTTCTCCATCCAGTGCCTGTGACTCTGATTTAGGCTACAGATCTAGACAGTACACCTTTGTGGTTCACACTTACTATTTTTCTACCCATGGGACAGGCCTGGCTTTCTTCTCTGTGCTGGGCCCTGCTGCTGTCTTGTCTTTCTGAGTTCTGGTGGTCTGAACTGTCGCTCCTTTCAAAAAGGCCTGCATGACTCCTCCTGCCTCAGGTAAAATCAGCCAGGGACAAACAAACATACGGATGAGACACAGATACACACATTAGATCAACATTATCTGACAGCAAAGCGACAGATTAACTTAGATAGAAGAAAATTAATCAGGAATGTCTGTCACATCTAACAGTCCACCAGGGACTGGTACTGCTCTCACTATGCTCATGTGCAACTGGTGCAGACTACTAATAATGACATAATCTGTCAAAGTGATATAACTGACATGAAAAGTTGAGAGACTACAGTCAAAATGCCAAATTACGAACATTACGAACTTTGTGAAAAACAAAACATCACTGCATTACACACACAACATCAATACGTGACCTGGATGCGTAAGTGACGTCAAACTGCATTCAAAAAAGCGACAATTTAATTAAGTGTTGCTTGTCTCCGGATAACGTTAGCGTTATAGTTAGTTTCTGTAAGTTAGTTCACATTGTATGTTTTTTGTCACTTTGTAACGTCAGTTTGATGTAGGTTAGTTCTATTGTATGAATACATTCATTCAACTAACACTAGCTTTAGGGTTAACTTTAATGAAACAACAAGCTAGCGTTAGCTATTTCGCCAAATAATAACGTTAATGGTTGATGCCGAAGAGTGGAGTTAATAAAGTTATAAAGAATATTATGTTCATTTACTCCGAGGTGTGCAGCCATGTTAGATGTGAGACGAATGAAAATGTAATTACTGCATTTCTGAAGGAACTACGGAGAGAAGACTGGCGATAGCTGTCATGAGATGTCTTCCTTGCGAAAGAATCAATTGTAGCTTCGTTTGATAGTAACGAGCACGCTAACAATAATAAGATTACTTAGCTTAGCTTAACAGCAAGCATGTATCATAGCCGCTAGCCTGAATACTATTAGGTTAGCTAACACTATTAGCCAGTTGTCAGCTATTTATTTAGCAGACAGACGCATGTCGCTTACCTGATGTAACACCCGCTGTTAAGCCAAACTATGTCCTAAATATCCTGCAGTCGGAGTCACTGTGTGCGACAATCCCGACTAGGATTTTGCTTGTATTATCTAACTGTCTCAGGGTCAGACACAGTGCTGTTGTTGACATGTGTGATAGCGGCAGGCTGGTTTCCCGCTCTGTGGAGAAGTTAACTTCCGCTGACATTTTGTGGTATCCAATCCGATGTTGCGGATGCTGGAGTTAGTCCTGCCCCTTTTGTCGCTCACGTCTCCTCCCATCATTTTCTTTCTTTTCTTTTTATCCTCTCCTCCTCTCCTCTCCTCTCCTCTCCTCTCCTCTCCTCTCCTCTCCTCCTCTCCTCTCCTCTCCTCTCCTATCCAGTAATGATGCCTGAGAATTTATTATTTCAGTTTACCAGTTCATGTTGAAGTAGATGATGATGGAAATGGAAAATTTTTATAATGTGATGTAAATAAAAGTTGTGTTAAAATTCTCCTCCCCTCTCCTCTCCTGTTTTCATTTCTTTATATTTCTTCCCTCATCTCCTCTCCTCTTCTCTTTTTAAATTGTCTTTCATCCCCCTCTCTTGTTATTACTCTGCTTTGTTAGTGCCCAATATTTCTTCAACTGTTTGTTTGTATGATAGTGATAAAAACGAAATTAAACATCAGCATTTTGCCACCAATTTATGAATTTGAAATCTACAAAGAGCAAAATTCACTGTAACAAAGTCAACAATGTTCACACAACATAACAAAAGTTCTTTAATGGATGAATCAACAAACTGCATGTATTACACATTGCCCAGGATTACAATCTGCTTTGTCTAGCAGCTGCTGTGCCATTGATGCTGCATGTTTCTGTTGTCTGAAAGCCTTCAGCAGAGCCTGTAATTGGCTGGCAGAGTGAAGATAAGTGAGTGGCAGGGGTGAGGCTGAGCGCAGATGTCTCTGGCTAATGGTTGTCTCCTAGGCAATCTCCATGGTCCCAGGGGCCATAGGCTCATGGAGAGATGTGAATGTCCCTGCCTGGAATTGCTTGCTTTCATCAAAATGTGGAGCAGGATCAGCGGAGCGGCCTCTGGTAGCACTGAGTGAACTCAGGCACCAAGAGCATGAATGACGAATGATGGGTGGAGGCTATTGATTTGTTTTGCTTGAGATAATTATGGGTAAATCAGAGGTGCTTAGCAAGGATATTGTCTTGTAACAGACTCAGAATAGCCTATTGTGTATAATGTTGATTTAAATGTGTTTTATTCCTTATTTTCTCTCTCTATACTCTATATCTAATAAAATCAGGGTATATTTCAGTTTGTGGATCAAACAATATTCCATTAGCTCCAATCCATGGACAGCCCAGGATTTCTCTCATAGACCTATTAACCCCCCCCCCCCCCCCCCCCCCCCTCCATCCCCCTCCACCCTCCCCTCTGTTTCTGTGTCTCTCCCTCCGCCCTGCAGGCAGGTATAGCAGCCCTCTGATTCGTTTTCCCTCTCCGTGACTCAGCTTCTTTATTAGAGCAAACAGAGCATCATCAAATCACTAGAAGCAGTGTTTTCCTGTCCGGAGCCTGAGGAGCGTCCCTATTCTGTAGGTGAGGTGGAGTGGACTCACACACACAAAAATCAAAATTTTGTACCCACTTCCTGAGGAGCATATTTTCTTTTGTTCTAGGTTGGTTTGGCAACCTGTGTCCTGAAACATTTTGGAGTGTCATTTTCCTTTTTTTGCTGTCAAGATTGTTGTGTTTTTGCCTTGGAGGCGTCTTCTCATTGTTTGGATTTGTCTGACAGCATCATGAACAGGAGTGAACTGTCTGGGTGGCTATGTTTTGTTGACTGACAGGCTGTTTTTTTGTTTTTTTTTACCTAATGACTCACTGGCTGTTTTGCTCACAGAGTTACCTATTTACTGACAAACTGGCTCCTTTCTTTGCTGATTTTTGGGCTCCTTTTTCACCCACTGCCTAGTTTGCTGACTGGGAGGCTGACAAACTAATTGTCTTCTTCATTTACTTATTGACTGACTGGATGTGCTGTTTATTGTCTCGCTGCTGGCAGACATATTCACTTGTTATTTTGTTCACTGCATGACTAGCTGAGTGACTGCTTATTTTATTCACTGAAAGACTAACCCTCTGCCTGTTATATTCTCTTTTCATATCATCTATACCTGGTTGACTGAATGCCTGCCTGATCAGCTTACCATTTTATTGACAGACTTACTATTTTGCTTGGGAGTGGCACCGTCATTATCATCCTTAGGCTTTGTGATTGTTTGGCTTCAGAGGAGCTGTGATGACGGAGAGGAGAGACTTGATGTTAGAAAAATCAAGGAAAGATAGAAGGAAGAATTAGAAACAAGAAGCGGCAGAGAGAGAACAGGCTGAAGAGGAGAAAGGAGACCCGAGAGGGAGAATTGGATTAGGGAGAAAAAGGAAGGGAGATCTTCTGGGAAGGAAGAGTGAGGAGAAGGAGGCGTGGCAGCGTGGAGAGAGAGAGAGAGAGAGAGAGAGAGAGCGGCGAGAGAGAGAGGAGACGAGAGTGGATGCGACCCACACCCTGAGATGCTGTGCTGGCTGAGAGAAGACGAGATGTCGGTCCAGGAGCTGCTACAGAGGGTGCAGTGTGTCATCACACATGTCGGTAGGTCACCACATTTCTCCTCTTTTTTTCCTTTCTCATATTTCACACCTTCAGATGCTTAACACAAGAAGAGCTTTCATTTGCAAAAGTGTCTCCGTTGGGGGAAAATGTATGATAGAGTCCTCTTCTCTTGGAATATTCCCAGTTGTGTGCATGGTGGCGGATGTGTTATTAGTATCTTTTAAGTGAAGATGTTTGAATTGCTTGAAAATAGAGAAGAGATGCAGATGAAAGAGAGGCAGGGGATCTCCATCCTCTCATCAGGACCACAGAGTGAAGGGGGATGCAGAGGGATGCTCTGCACATGGGCAGAGAAGTGTGTCATCAAGCTATAACAGGGGAATCATTGAGTTTGATCACTGTTGGTTCTTTCTGGGGTTTTCCAGCTTGAATCAGATGAAATGGTGTCATTTAATTGCATTTCACTTTGTCAAGTGATTCTCTATTTTGCAGCATACATTAATTGTTAATGAGATTTGCAAAATTGTGAATATTTGCTGAGACCAGGATCTTAGCAAAGCATCCTTTACACATGATTAGGGCTCTCAGTACTTGTGTAGTGTAATTATGTGTGTATACTGGTGAATGACTAGATTACCTATAAGCCATGTCAATTTTCTATCCTCCTCTGTCACCTTTTTTCTTCCCCTCTCTCCCTTTTTTGCCATCTCCTTCCATCTCTCCTTTGCTCCTTTCTTTCCACTTTCCTCCCTGACTCCATTTTTTATCCTCCTTTTCCTCTGCATCTCCACAATTCTCTCCCACGCATCCTTCTCCATCCTTTCTGCCATCTCCCTCTCTGCCATTCTTTCCTCTCCCTTCCCTCCCCTCCCTTCCTCATCCTTCCATTCTCTTTCCTCCTCCTCTCCTGTTCTGCGTCCGGGTCTGTTTTTTTTTCCGGCTGGTGGGGAAGTAGGTTAATGTGCCACGCTGGAGACTATTGCACGGCATCCTCCATCACTGCACTTTCTGCATCACATAGGAAGGGGAGGGCGAAGGCGGGCTTGTGCAGAGCGTTACTATGGAAACTGAGCTAGCTTTCGCCAATCAAGTGAATTGAATTGATTTATTGGGAAGCCAAGCTCACACAGGGTGCTGCTAGAAATGTTTGCAGCATTGTTGGCTGTATCAAGGTGTCCCTTACGCTGGATGTGTGTATTTCTCAATTATATTATAGTCTTACAATACCACACATTACACTGAGCACACATAACTAATCTGCACCAAATCTATAGTACACATACACACACACACACACACACACACACACATCCATTTAGTAGCTGTATTGGAGCTTTCGAACAACTCTGCAGATGGAGTCGCCATGGAACTGCAGACATTCAAATTTCCATTGTTCTCTGAGCTCTTTAAGTCTTCTCCTCCATGTTGGATTAAAAAATGATGAAAAGTTCATTCTTGATCTTGGAAACATAAGTTGACAAAATAATCTGACCAATGTCCATTTAATGTAGTACCTGTTCTCGAGCTTTCTATCATATTACAAGAAATAAAAAAGAAATTTAGGGATTTACAATTTCACAACTTCTGCTGATGACAATCGTGATATGAATGAAACCTCCAGAAATGCTACAGTACTGAATAGACTTAGTAGTATTAGTCAAGTAGTATTTGTGCCTACACCAAACCAAATCACCCCATACACTTTTCTCATACACTTTAACCCTCTTAAGTAGCTTCCTACCCCCAGTTTTGAGGGAGGAAAAATGTATGTAATGTATGTTCACACTGTTTGACAGTCATACATATACACATACACTGAGACCTTTATGACTGCAACAAATGGATATTCTAGATGTCATTTCTCCAAAAATTCAGCATTAAATATTTAAGTTATCTTTGGAAACTACAATTTAAAATACAGCTCTGTGGGTTTGAACAATGTTTGGCTGCACAGCATCAGAGTTTGCATGACTCACTGGGTTTTTAACTAGAGTGGTGGCAGATCAGAAATATGTACAGTACCAGTCAAAAGTTTGGACACACCTTCCCATTCTCTTGAATGAGAAAGTGTGTCCAAACGTTTGACTGGTACTGTAGATCAGATCACAGGTCATCCTGCTGATAGGGCCATCAGATCAGACAACGACAAATAATGTATTTTGCTGTTTAATTTGGACTTTGGAGAAAGTTTGAGAGAAAGTGGCTACATGGAGAGAGATCAAAGACATACCTGCACTGACGCATAATCACAAATCTGGAAGAAATGTCAGAATCATGCAGGGAGCTTACTCTATGCTCCATGTAAACATAATTTCCTGATCAAAACCAGACTCATACCTGGTGCTGTGAACCAGTAACTTTCTAGTTTGTAGTTTACATTTAAACATACTTCATGAATTTTTACACATTACTATTGTTGCAGGACTATGATTCCTTATGTACTCTCATGAGTCTTTGCATTCCCCCTTTTTATGTTATTCTCCTTTCCATGTTGTTCATTCACCAGCAGGGAGCTCACTTGTTCCTGCTTGAACCACTCAGCTGTTTGCAGGAGCACAACACAGCTTCAGCACTGGTTACATCAGATACATACAGTGTAAATGCAGGGCTATCAACTTTGACCATACACTTACATCCCTTCAGGTTATAAATGACAATGGGATCTCCATTATAGCATTCCTCCTTCCATGTACTCTTCTTTCTAACTGCTGTGTCCAGAAGACATTGTGTCCTCTGATTGTCATGTTGGCTCTTCATTAGTGTCAGGCGGAACAGACAGCAGAGGACCAAATTCTCAAATGATGGGACATAATTGATCTAAGTTGACCTCAGTTTTCCTTGCTGTGACTGATTATGGGAAGCTCTCTTTATGTTAAATGACCATCACATTGCATAGAAATCTGATACTCTTATTATAAAGGCTTCATTTAGCTAATCATGTGTTTCAGTCAGCTGTGGCTCACTGACAGGAAAACCTTGATTTACCCTTGTTTTAATTGTGGCTGGTAAATTTTAATACACTGTTTAATGCAAAATCTTTAATTTGATTTACAGCAGCCAAGTCACGCAAATCACAAAACAAATAAAATAAGGACACTCGACAATAAAATCATGTCTAAAGTCTCTAATGTATAGAATATACAATGTACAATGATAGGGTCCAGTAATACACTTTGCATTAGCAGTGGAAGTAATATGAAAACACTGTCAGCAAGGTGCCTACAGCATATTGTTCAAAAAGAAGCTCTCAGAAATGAAAATAGTTAATATTTAGAGATATATTTGTCATGATCCAACACCTTGTAATTTCATTCCTTTTTTAATGGAAAGTGGTGTGCATGAGTGGAGAGCTTGCCTGTTATATGCTAATGTCAGAACTCTTAGAACAGCATGTCTCATAGTTTGGTGGCTATTCAACATGCTGGTAAATATAGTAGCATTAAACTAGTGGCTCTACATTATTTTGCAGTGTGCCATTTTATCATTCTGTCTAAATCAGTGAGTCTGGACAAAGGTTCTTGAGTTCTAAGCAGAAATTTATTTTCACACCGCTCAATACACATATTGTTCAGACAGCCAGGGATATCATCTTTTGTTGACACATTGTACATGATGATAAGGTTGGCAAAGTAAAGCTTTGCGGCTCAACTGTTATCATGTTTGTTGTACACATTGTGCTTGTGTGGAAGAGTGAGACAGAACAGGCATCAGCAGATTACAGTGGATGAGTCTCTGAAGATGCTTTATTAGCTGCTGGATATTACCTCTGTGTTTGTGCTGAGCAGCTTGTTGAAACATAATTCTGAGTTACGGGATATCAATCTCATATCTGGGCGTTAAGTATGGATGTTGAGCCATGATGTGGTCAGCCTCTGTAGTCTAGGACGTGGTTAGCTTAGCTTAGCATAAAGACTGTAAATAAAGAAATTATGGTTTCACATTTCTGTTTGTGTATGGAGCTTTTGTGTGAACTTTAAAGGTGTCAGTTGACACTTCTTTTTTTTGTTGACAGAGCCAGGCTAGCTGTCTTCTCTGCTTCTAGTCTTTATGTTAGTCTAACCGTGTCATGTCTCCAGCTTTGTACTTGACAAACAGATATGATGTTGGTATTTTTCTCTTCTCACTCTGGGAAAGAAAGCAAATAAGCACATGTCCCAACTGTGTGCCTGAACTATTCCTGCAATAATTACACAGGGCCCAAGTTTGCCGAGCTCTCACAATAAATTGTGTAATTTAGCATGACGGCCAAGTATGAAATAAGAATTTATCTGAATGCCCTGAAAAAAAATGCATTTGGATGTCACATCAGTATCAATCATAGCTACCATTAAGGGCACTGAGGTCATGTACTCAGTTTTGGGAATTTGGGGTTTGTAAGGATGTGAGGAGGAGTTTACATCCAACAATTACAAACAGATCACACATGGTAGTTTTTTTTAGGTGTGATTCTGATATTTAAAAAAAAGGAATTTTTCACCATAATAATTTTTCTCAAATGTAAACTGGTTTTATATGAGTAACATGTGAAAACATGCATTTACAGAAAATTTAAATATAATGTAAAAATTCATCACATTTAATTATTTGATGTTTTACAGGAAATCTGTCCCTAGTATTTTCATGATGACATCATTATTATACTCCACCACCCACAGACACACACACCTACACAAAAACACCCCCTCTTTGTGATTGCTGATAAACCACGTAACATGACTCACAGTCATGGCGCTCATCGGCCCCTATTGGTGGCCGATGACATCACAGCAGCACTAAGATGTGTAATTTACCGTAACGCCTGTGTTTCCATCATGCATAATTCATGACCGTACGTGCTGCTTTGTGTTCCCGATCTAAAATGGCTGCTCCTGTCCCACTGAAGCGTGCTGTCAGGATGATTAGTGCTGACGCCTGCAGATAAGAGCTCGCTGCTGAGATAGACAATCATATTCTTGTTCAATTTAAAGCTCCCTTGAACCGGACCCTCTGCTCAGTCTGCAAGCTCCTCCTAGGCTGGTGGTTTATCAAAGGAGGGTGTGTTCCAGGGACCTCATGAGTGACCTTCAGAGTTTCCAGTGAAAAAGGTCAGGCTGCAGGGAGGGAGGATGCTGACTGTTGCCATGTTTTGTTGCTCCGGGCAACCCGCGAGAGCACAAAGGAGGACAATATCTCTTTGAGTCTGCAGGGAAATTCCTCTCTTCAGATGCTAGAAGTATAAAGGTTGATGATTTTTTGCTACATAATGCTGTAGTCGTGGAGACACAGGGTACAGTGGGACCTTGAGATAAGGCTGTAGGATTGCTGATCAATACTGACACAATTTCCTGCCCTCAGAATGAACTTGGCCATGTTCTGTTCTGTCAGAAAAACTCCCTCCCCAGTTTTTTGACACACTCGCTTCAAGAGCAGTTGGAGTTTTACTGCTTTGCTCAAAGGTAAATCAGCCAAGTTAATTGCTGAGATCTAGTAACATACAAAAAACACAAGCAATTACACTATAAAAAACAATTCCTTAAAATGCTTTTAATTAATGCTTAATTTACTCCTGAAAATGTTTTAAAAATCCTTAATCGTTAATATTTTTTTTCCATTAATTTGAAAAGAAGAAAACTCAAGTACGATTAATTAACAAATAAAGTGAGAGGACTGTACTTGTATAGTGCCTTTCTATATATAGTGTCTTCCAACCACTCAAGGCGCTTTTTACACTACGAGTCAATTCACCCATTCATACGCTGAATGGGTACAGGGGCTACCATGCAAGGTTCCAACCTGCCCATCAGGGTAAATCTAACCATTCACACACCGATGGCAGCAAGGTACCACGCAGGGTGCTGGGTGCCATCGGGAGCACTTTGGGGTTCAGTATCTTGCCCAAGGACACTTTGACATTCAGACAATCTTCTGATTAGTGGACGACCTGCTCTACCTCCTGAGCCACAGCCACCCCTAATGTAGGCTTTTCCTTTAATTTACATATTCATTTGAAATATTTGATAAACAATTTAAGGTGTTTAAGGTGTGTTGGTGACCTTATGGCCTGCAGTATGCATGGAGTAACCTAATTTCCTTCTTACCTTTGGGGCACTATTTACAAACTGGTGGGCTGAATGAAATAATGCACAACCAAATAACATGAATGGCAGCTGAGGAGGGCCTCAGTCATCTGTTGGGAATGAGGCTAAGAGGATTAGCATGAGCGCTACAACTAACTGGGTGCAGATGGAATTACTGGAGCAAAATCTTAAAGGGGCGGCTTTAAATTTAGAGATTTTTTTCTTTGCATATTTCAGCAAAATAGTCATTAGCGTTGCTAAGTGTTGAACTGCAGTTACCTTAGGTTACATGGGAGGACATACTTAACAGCTGTGAGAAAGAGACAGAGAGAGGGACAAAAGGGGAAGGAGGATAAAAGAGCTGGATAAAACATTAACTTGTCCGGGTAGTGGCTACAATATCTTGGCTTCAAAGTGTTCAAGTGCTAAACTTGTTTTCCACAGATATGTGGAAGCTGTTGTCAACAGGACATCAAAAATATATACTACATTACACAATAACGTGTTTGTTTCTGTGTGTACACACACACACACATGCTTGTTTGCTATCCGGTTTGGTTTTATATCATTCATTGAGGTCCTTGACTTCCTTGACACAGGTACAATGAATAAGCAATTGGTTTCTTGTGTCCAATATCTATATACAGTATCTCTAGATCTGTGATAGTTATATTGTATAGTCAAGTCAAGTTTCCTTCATAGGTTGAGCAGGTTTAATGTGTACAGGACCAATGAAACCCAATATAAACCCTTTAAAAATACTTTTTTTCCTCCACATTGCAGGGATGAGAATAGTTTTCACAGGAGTATTTTTGGCTAAATTTAGGGCCGTGATCTATGTCTTTCTGATTTTTAGTTGTCACACTGGTGGTGTGGCTCTACAGATGGCATTGTGGATGGTTGGTCGGTCCACCACTTTAGTCCAGACTGAAATATCTTGACAAATACTGAATGGATTACCATGAAATTTTCCCTTGACTTTAAGGATCTTACTTTTCATCTAGTGCTACCAGTAGAGGAGTGAAATATCTATAACACGTGCTTGATGGATTGAAACATAATTTTTATCCTCAGATTTTTCATTTAGTGCTGACATCAGGTCAAAATTTCAATTTGTCGAGTTTGGAGCCAGCTAATGACATTCCCAACACATCCTCATAAAAAAACGACAGTATAGGTCTAAAATTCAGGCCGGCAAAAATGACCTATAGTTATGTTTATGCCATCTAGTGGCCATAGTAATGCAGTCTGGCTTTCCACAAACGTTACACATCACTATTAAATAATAATGATATTTTATGCTGTGAAAACGCTGTGGTTAAGGTCTGATTAGGTTTAGGCACAATAACCACTTGGTTAAGGTTAGGGAAAGATCATGGTTTGGGTTAAAATAATCACTTGAAACATAGTTTATAGTTTCTTAAAGTTACGCAACCTTCGTCGTCATGGCAACAGTAAACACCACAACGTTAGGGTTTTCAAAAAAATGTTCCCACTCATAGTTGGAAACATATCACTCATGTTTGGAAGTGGAAAGCAGCAAAGTCCACTATCTATCTAGCCATCAACTCAACCCGCCTCTAAACAAGCCAAAAATCATCTGATCAAGTCACCTTATACTGACGTTATCTGAACTGTATCACTTCCATGGGTCATAATTACTACGGCCACTAAATAGTGTAAACGTAACTATAGGTTGTTCTTTCCAGCATGAATTTTAGACCTATACTGTTGTTTTTCTTGTGAGGACAGGCTGGACATTTCCATCAACTTCAGCTGTTCACTGCTAATTAGCAAAAGTTAGAATGCACACTAAACTAAGATGGTGACCATAGTAAATATTTAAACTACCAAACATGCTAATATTTTTATTGCAAGCATGTTAGAATGCTGATTTAGTATTTAGCTCAAAGCACCACTTTGCCCAAGTACATCCTCATAGAGCCGTTTGGCTTGGTTTGAAGCAAATGTTTAACTTATTTTTACTTACAGCTGTTGCTGATCAAAAAATATATACTGCTCATGAAAACAATCTAATGTCTCATTTTAAAATGGTTGTTTTCACCAATATACAGTACACAAGATAAAATGGAGCAAGGCAGCTTTGGAGTCTCCACAGCCTGTAGGAGTGAATACTTTTTTGCTTTGATGGAGCTATGCTAACTGTTTTGAGTAGAATCTAGGTTGGGCAGCTTTCAAGTTGTTTTCTTTCCCTTTAAATCTGAGAGAGGGAAATTACCATCTACTATAGGCTAACAAAACTCTTAGTTGTATGGATAAATCATAAACAGTTCTACAGTCATTTTGCATGTCCGTATTCTATGGTAACATACAGCAACACACAGGCTGTGTCCTGTGTTTGTCAGTTGGCTTGGCTGTGTATTTTTTGGATTCCAGGCCAGATTACTGGTCACAGTCTCTTTCCATCAAATTGTATTCAGTTATGTGCATTCACTACAGAACAGAAAGATAGACTGAGGCATTTACTTTATGTGTCACTTTTCATTTTGGCAGGAAATTTCTACCTGTGTCCTTCAGCTGAAGTCTGCTTGAGTAATGGGTACTGTAGCTGCAGGCCTGCTCTATTTTCCTGCTGCCTATGATTCTAGTTGGTTTTACGACATTCTCAGGTGACTGCAGTGCCAAAGCAAATACAGCCTGAAGTAGAAAAAGTGAGTTTCTGTAGCTCAGAATGTCAAGATGTTTGTGTGAGGGGTAAAGCTAAAGAGTTTACAGGCTCTGGGATTACATAAGAAAATGTATGTATGAAAAAAAAGTTCTTGCAACTTTTCCTTAAGTCTGAGTCTAAAATAGGTGATTTTAAAAATAGCACACAGAGAAAACCTTAAATGTTCAGTTAAGTAGAATAGCCACAGATCAAACAGTTCAGCTGCATGGATCTGTGAACTGATGATACTTACATGCTGCAATAAAACTGATTAATTGAAATAGCTCTACTTGTGACAGTACAGTAGCTAAGGCTAGATGCCCAGGTTTTATTATCCATGGAAGGAACCATGTAACACATAGGAGCTAAGGGACACTGAAGAGCTAAAAGTAGCACACATGTTGAGTCTCAGTCACACTGAGGTGAAGACAATATGCCCCTGAACAAAGAAAGGTGAAGAACTTGTGTCCCTGCACACTGCGAGGTGAACAATGGGAAGGTCAGAGGTCGCAGTCTGTCCAGCTCATCTTGCTTCCAAACAGCTGGGACAGATGGTGTCTTTCCTGCAAACTTCCTGGTCCACCAGTTACATCATGGCGAGGGAAATTCTTGGCTTTGACAACAGCTGCAAAGGTGGAAACAGAAAAACATCATAAATAGCAAAAACACCAACACTGTAACATCAGTTTTCCTGTGTATTGTGTATATGACACAAACCCTGTGGTTAAGACTAAAAGATGTAATTTCTTCTATTTTATTCTTAGAGCTCTATGAGCCATTAGGGTTAAAGATAGAGGAAAGGTCACTAGGTTCATTCAATTTAAGTGGATCTTTCACTTCAGAGAATGAATATGATGAGCGTTCACTCTCTGGGAAGCATGAATGTGCTGAGGGAATTTCCAAGACAGCTTGCCAAGAACCTTAACCTGTTGGTTAAAGCTGCACTAATCAAAAGTTTTATATTAACGATGGATCAAATAACTATGTATAATGTGAATGATGTTGCTTGTAGTGACTAAACCACAGATAATTATCCCTCGACTCTGCAGTTTCACCTGTATACAGATTTAGCTTCTTTCAGCTCATTGTTTTGGTGTTACGGCCCACAACTTTACTGTTTTGGTTCACTCTCACAGCTCTCATCAGTCTCATTTCAGCAAAGAGCTCTGATAAATCCACTGTGCACTACCTGCCAGGCACCAAACAGCAAACAGACAAAGTTAGAGACTAGCTGGTGAACATAGTGTAGCATTTAGCAGCTAAAGAATCAGACATGTATATCTATATATACAACCCAGTCTCACGTCAAAATGTGTAATAGCTATGTTGGTTCACAGCGCAAAACATATTACATATTAGAACATAGGCTCTAAAATTGTGAGATGCCTATGTTTTTTTTTTTTGCCAATTCTTTTCTATTGACCTGCATCATGTCATGTGACTGTCAAGTTTCTGTCTGCAAAAACAAACAAAAATGGCTGACATTACTTTTATTCTCAGTGGAAAATGTAATATTTTAAGATAGCTTCAACATTAAAATGTATTTCTAGCAAGAAATGTGCATTTTATTTTCATAATCTTCATTCAGTGAATGTCAGGCTTTCTATTGTTGCTTTGTGGTTGCTATGGATGCTGGTATTGCTGAAACCACATAGTTGCAGGTTGTTTGAGTCATTGTCTTTGCGTTGTCTAGTTATTTGAGCTGTTATGATATTTGTGTTGTTTTCTGTAACTGTTTGATGATGTTCTTTCAATAAAAAACATGAATTGAATTTGAAATCCAGAATTTGAAGCTTTGCAATTTGCTGACCGGCATGCCTTAAGCACATAAAGACCTGGATGACCTGCAATTTTCTGCTACTAAGGTCAGACAAAACTGAAGTTATTGTGCTTGGCCCTAAACACCTTAGAAACACATTATCTAATGATATAGCTACTCTAGATGGCATTACCCTGGCCTCCAGCACCATCATAAGGAATCTGGGAGTTATCTTTGATCAGGATATGTCCTTTAACTCCCACATAAAACAAATTTCAAGGACTGCCTTTTTTCACTTATGTAATATAGCAAAAAGGGCACATCCTGTCTCAAAAAGAAAGAAAAAAAAGAAAAAGAAAAAGTAGTCCACGCATTTGTTACTTCTAGCCTGGATTATTGTAATTCTTTATTATCAGGCTGCCCTAACAACTCTCTAAAGACTCTCCAGCTGGTCCAGAATGTAGCTGCATGTGTACTAACAAAAACTGCATTGGCTCCCTGTAAAATCCAGAGTAGAATTTAAAATCCTTCTCCTAAGCTCTTAATGGTCAGGCACCATCATATCTTAAAGAGCTCATAGTACCCTATTACCCCACTAGAACACTGCTCTCCCAGACTGCATCTATGTGTAAAATGCCGTGAGATAACTTCTGTTGTGATTTGACGTGATGTAAATAAAATTGACTTGACTTGACCTGGCAATTGATATTCATCTTCTCATCTCACGTGTGGAAAGGATGTTGAAGTATTCCTTTAGATATGATGTTTGGTGTGGTCATTCTTGTCACCACTGACAGCTACTGTAAATCTCAAGTCCTACCCTCTGATGGCTGCTCGGAGCCTGTGTTGTTACCCCGAGCCCCCACCACCGGCTCCCAAGCTTTGTTGTTATGACGTCAGAGCCGCATTCTCTCTGCTGCTTCCTCTTCCTGTCTCTGTTACGTGGGGGGGGGGTAGAGGGGTGGGTCTCCATATCCTTTGGAAAGCATTTGTCTTTCTTTCTGTCAGCTGGACTGAAGCCAGCTGACCGGCTCTGCTCACAACAACGCAGCAGAACAATAGCATTGATCCACTGTGCCACAAGAGAACTCTGATTTCACAGACTGCCCTAATTTTCTCACTGTACAGATTCTTTCTAAGCAGGGCCAATCCTGAGCAGATCAAGTGAGCGAGGGTCAAGTGAGGTGGCCGTCTTAGTGTTGGTGAAAAGATGCTGACTGACAAGACTGCAGACTGGGCTCACTGAAGGGAGCAAGTTACTGTAACTGCCAACTAGTCTTACAACCACAATGACAAAATGTGTCATTGCCAGGCAACCAGTGCAGCTGCAGCACAAAAGTGCTGAGTGGATAGATTAACTGATGTTTGTTAAGAAAACAGATTAGCATTTTTTACTTTTGTGTTTGTGTATGGATTAAACAAAGTGTTCATTAGTGAGCTTTAATGTTGAGCTGTTCCTTTAAGGTTTGGTGACTTTTAGGCACAAATGACCTGCAAAATGAGTTGCTGTTAATTTGACAGAAATTCAATGGAAGGGCTCTTCAAGAGGCAATTTCTAAGTAGGAAACCCAGGTAAGATGCCAGACTATGCTAAGATCTGATATGATGTCAGCATGGCGGGAGGTTGTGAATACTTTACTACATTACTTTCTACTACTTTCTTGATCCCCACAAAATCTAATTTACTGCAAGTAAATTTGATTTTTATTATTACATAATCTCATCTATCAAAACACCTATGTGGTAAATGGTGTGGTAATTGGTTAAACATGTCTGAACATGTCTAACAAGTTACTGTAGGTAATCTTGACAAAAAGTGTATGCATGTTTGTGTGTGTGTGTGTAGTCCAGGTATTCCTCACATTGTGGGGACATAAATCTGTTTACACAGTCATGTTGTGGGGACTCGCCTCCCTCATGTGGACAAAAGCAAGTCCCCGTAATGTAAAATCATTAATTTTAGGGTGAAGACTTGGTTTAAAGTTAAGGTTAGTTTAGGGTTATGTTAAGGTTAGGGTAAGGGTTAGTGTTAGGCATGTGGTGGTTATGGTTGAGGTTAGGATAAATCTCCAGGAAATGAGTATAAGTCAATGTAATGTCCTCTGAAGTGATGGAAACATGACTGTGTATGCGTGTGTGTGTGTGTTTTGCAAATTAGTAGTTTTTTCCTCTGCTGTCAACTTGACCCCGCTGACCCTGTGCTTTTTAACATGTGTTCTGGTGTTTGTGTGCATACATGTGTGCTGTGTATAACTGAACTGACCACAATGACTCACTTTCTCAGTGCTGGACTCTTCACATATTCACACTGCTTTCATTATACTATACCATACATTCAGCAGACTGCAAAGGTGGAAATAGTGATTTTGTTGATTAAATTTTTAAAGAAGAGAAGAAGCTGAGATAGTTCCTCAAGTCCAAGATATAGAATGTTGAAAGATGTAGAATTAAATATAAAATGTACCTGATTTCCTCTTATTACATTTTTTGAAGTATTTTATGAAAGTAAATGGCAGGAGTGCTAATGCTAAGTGCTAGTGCTAATTCAGGATTAGTTTTGCCTAGGCAGCATTCTATTGTAGCCAGTTATATTATACATGAATAAAATCTAATGCATACTTAAATCGAGACGATGTAAGTTTTGCTAAACAGTGGCAACTGTGACCACAAGTGACAATTATAAGATAACTACAATGTAGTTTAATTGTAACACAAGTACAGAATAGTCCTAAAGCCACATGAACTGACTCAGTAATGAAAGTTACACAGTAACAGCTACCACATGCTGTTACAAGTCTTTTAAATGAAGCAAGGGTTCATTTTATTTCTCGAATGAATTTAACTTTTTGTTTGTCAGAGGAAGGATGTGTTATTTCTTCTATCAAAAGTTACACAGTGTCACAATCTCAATTATTTTATATGCTATAGGTTCAGGATTGGTTCACAATTTTTCAAGTGTCTTAAAACAGCAGTCAGGTGTCCATATGAACAGTGAAAGAGGTTTTCCTCGATGTAATCATTCCTCCTGTTCATACTGACTATTAAAAGATCTCCTTCAAATGTGCTTTCAATGTAAGTGATGGAGGCCAAAATCCACAGTGTGTCCACACAGTCATTTAGTGCAAAAATGTATTTAAAAGTTGATGTGAAGCTTATATGAGGCTTCAGCAGTCTGAGTTAGTCATATCAAGTGGATATCTGCCACATTTACAGTCTTTTTAGCATCAAATTCCCTCTTTGTGTTTCCTTGGACAGTGTTTCCCTGTTGAGTTGCGGCCTGGTTGTTGTAAATACATTCCAACTAGGGCTGAAACATATTTGTTGATTCATTTAGTGATAGAAAAAAAATGACAAAAAATTTGATAATTTATTTATCATCTTATTTATTGAGCAAAAGAGCTAAATGTTCCCAGGTTTCAGGATTTTAAATGTGAGAATTTATTTGTTTTAAACTATTGTGAAGCGAATGTCTGTGGGTTTGATATGTTTATTGGGCACTGTTTTGTGAAGGAACAGAAAAAGGAAAGGAAAAGACTAGTAGTAGTAGTTTAGTAGTAGTTTATTTTGACTCAATCCCACACACACCATCCTGCTGCCAGCAATACTTACCACAGCACCAAATGAGGATTAATCCGCCGCTGAAAATAGTCCTTCTATTTCCTCCTGTCTGAGTAACGTTTGCCAAAAACTACAGTGACCAGCAGTTCTACGAAATCACTGAGCCATTTTTACATCCTCAGTAGGAACCAATGGGCTTGGGGCTGAGAGCCACAGACAGGGTAAGGAAGTCAAAAAGTATTGAGAGATGGACAAACACATTCTTGGTGTTGGTCTGTTCAAAGAATTTGTAAACAATAACAAAACAAGTAACACCAGCCTTATCCTTGAAAAAATGATCATTAGTTGCAACCCTAATTAGGATATGAAGGTAATTACACCGAACACAGATTACGTAATAACTGAAATAATTGATGGGATATTAATTTGCATGTGCAGGAAGTAGCCAAAATAAATCTCTAGTTACTACAAGCAGCTTTTCCAAAGGAGCAACAGTGGTTGAACATAGAGCAGAAAAGAACAGCTGTTCCTTTTAGCTGTAGGACTTGTGGGAACATTCTGCTCATCAATTATTCAAACTGCTAAAGGCAGTTTATGAAACGTCACTGACTGATGGCAGACATCCTCAGTGAGTCATTACTCACTAATGTACTCATCGTGAGCATCCTTAAAGCACAGTGACTTCAAGTCAAGTGGTTCAAACAGGAGAAAGTTACTTGGTTATTGAGGCCTGCAGTGATGTAATAATCCATGATGTAAAGAAGCCTCCTCCCTGCAGCTGAGTATCATTGTACACAGTCGGGACAGTTGTTGATGAGTAAAAAAAATGCTTTTCAGCAAACATTGATCCTGCTGCAGTGTTCATTTTGAATCCCCACTGGCTGCTGTTCTGTAGCTGCTGCTGACCTCTGACCTCCCTGTGGAGGAGGGAGCGAGCCAACAAGTTCCCTACATTGAGAAATGCTTTAAGTATTACTGTATCATTTTTTATTTTTGTTGAGATTTTAAGATTTTTAGTTTATTTTTATGTCTTGACACCATGCTGTGGTCAACCGTGACATGCTGAGGTTCAACTTGTGTTATATAACAACGAGGAGTATGAAATCATCTCCATCTCCACCCTCATCTCCTGCTCCCTCCACCCTTCAGTGTCTTGTGTCTCTTCTTCTGATGGATCTCAGAAGCATCACCTCACAACACCACTGGGATAATATTGAGTGCCGTGTCTCCTTCTGGTTTATTATGACCTTTTGCCTTATTTTTGTAGTTTTGTAGTGAGTAACAGGGGTCTGACCAGATAAATGTGTTGGACTAGGTCTAATTTGCAGTATATTCAGTCTGATCAATCAGTAGGATCCTGTTGTATTGCCACAGATCTTGGGTATGTCAGTATGTCTAGTATGGTATTGAATTTTGGCTTTACAGGTCCAAAATTTTGGATCCCTGTAAAACTATAACCAGGCCTGAAATATTTGCTACTAGGCCTCCAGAAAACCATATGATTCTGAATAATAATTCTACACATTTAGAGGCTATTATAGGCCATTTGTGCTGTAGCCTAATTTTGTTGAACTTGAAGGCAGGTTGGTGAAGGCAGGTTAGCTGGCCGCTGGGCAGGAGCTGCTGCTGACAGACAGCTGTTTCTGAGATGCTGAATGCAGGTCTGAACGGGTAGAACGTGCTTATCATCTTGCTTCCTATGTGGATTCCCAGTCAGACAAATAAACAGATTTTTTTAGTGCTATTCTCAGACAGTCAGCTAACACTGTTTCACTTTTACTCACTGTTGAGGCAGCCTGCATTTATGAGATGTAATGTGAGAAAATCAATGGTCAGTGCAGTGACAAGAAACAGAAATACACACTGACTGAACAACAGCTGTGTCTAGACTCATATTGATTGAGAAACTAAAACCACAATACAGTGTTTGGAGTTTGACTCCATACATATATTGTCTGCTATGGATATTCAATATGTGAGTTGCCTGCTGGTTTCTATATATATATTGGCAGATACATTGCCAAAAGATCTTATTTAGTAGTTTCAGCAGCATGGCTAAATGTATAACTTTACAACTGCCTCTAAATAGACTACAGTAAGAGGATTAACTGGAGACTGTGACTCGTGGGAAGATCAGATGGAGGAGGTCTGATTACCTGTGTGTGTGTGTGTGTGTGTGTGTGTGTGTGTGAATCTTTGTCCTACAAGGGTTCATAATTGGCATTTTGGCTACACACGTAGATACACATGGCAACACATGGCACTTGAACAACAAAGCCATGTAAACCAGTGATTTATTGAGGAAAAAGCTCTATTTTTAGCGAGGCGGCCTCTGACGCATGTTTGCTTCAGGAGCATTGGCCTGGCTGGGGTGGCTTCTGGAAGAGGAGGAAGAGGTGGAGGGAAAAAGGAGGGGGTTTGGGGCCAGTTGAGAGAGGTGGGAGGCTTTTTCTAGCTTACAGAAAAGCTTTAATGATGACACTGGCTGTGGTGGTTTCATGATGAAATGGGAGGGGTGGAGAAGATTCTAGACACATGCATCAGCCTCGAGGAAGAAAGCTGGGATTGTGAGACCATTCTGAGGAGCCTCAGTGTAAAAAAAAAGGCACAACTGGAACTGATTTTAAATACTACCTTATAAACATGATGGAAAACACCTAGAACTGAGGTCTATAAGAAGAGGGGAAAAAGAGGAAGTCAGAATCAGGTTGTGTGGTTATCCAAAGTAAGAGGAGGCTCTATATTTTAACTAATTTAACTTTTACTGTTTTCCACCGGCATTGATCTGATTTCAGAGTGACATGGAGATGGAAATGCATCAAAGATCCACCAAGGATCTGATCTACATATGGTCAGACACATATAACAACAAAGTATATTTTTAGTATTTTAAGGAAATAGTAGAGAATTTAATTTCAAAGGAACTTAAATACATGATGTTCTGAATTCTAAATTGGATTAATCAGTCTGACACAATTTTTTCCACAATTGTCCTTCAAATAGGTCAAACTAGAAGAATGCCTTCCAATTTTACCAATCAACTTAGTTTTCCACATTAAAAATTATCCAATTCAGAACTACTTTTGGAAGCAAAACTCAAAAAAAAAACAAAAAAAAAAAAAACTCCAATTGACCACTTGGAACCATTTGTAGCCACATAGCCTAAAGTAAAGGCTGATAAGTGTGGCTTGACAGAAATTACGTATTTTTGATAGAAAAAAGTGTCGCTTGACACTTTCCTGTCATGTCGCTCACCTGGAGAATTTTGGTATGTCGCAGACATTGCCATCTTTTGTCAAGCAATGTGATTGGGTAGTATTACTAACGTTGCCATGGAGATTGTAGTTTTCACTGAACTTCCTTATAGATATTCTGGTCTGTAACGTTAGATAGCTTGTAACATCCTTGTTTAATTAGTCCTGGTCAGGATGATATATTGTTACTAAACAAACTGGCTGGAGGATAGTGTCTGGTTACCATGGAGATGACTGAAACCTTTCACCGAAGCATAAATTGAAAACATTGTGCGACTTTAATTTCTGTTGAGCGACACTTATCAAAAGTGTTGAGTGACCTGCTATAAATCAGCCTTAAAGCTAAGCATTTGGTTTATGTAGCCTGTTGTAATGCTATCTGGCATGTTTGGAAGCACAAGTGTCGCTCTATGGAGTTCATCTAAGGCAAAAAAAAAGTTTTTTTTTAATCTTTTGTATTTGCTTCCAAAATTATGGGGGAGTAAACAGGGAAGGATACAGAGGGGAAGGGAAGTCACCTCTGCCTGAGTATTGTTTAGGATATTTGTGATAAGAACTGAGCTGCTCAGCCGGTCACAAGGCTGCCAGGAGAGGCTCAGACCCCCGGTCTGACCAAAACACACACACACACACACACATTCCCTCTCTCTCTCTCTCTCTCTCTCTCTTTCTCTCTCTTACACACAAAGAGGAGGGCTTGTCTGGCAGTAGTGCAGGAGTGCAGACAGCCCTGAGGACTGGACAGTAGTTCCAGCAGACCTGTGTGTGTGTGTTGTGTTATGTTGCTGTGGATGTTGGTGTAGCCGCACGGCTCAGCCCCTCCTGTCTGTGTGGATTGTTTCAGAGCAAGAACAGCAGCAGCAGCATGGGATCAGTAATGTGTAAGTGACTGTTTTCACAGTGTTACAAGTGTGTGTAGTGTGTGTGGTCGACATACTCTAAACTTTAAACTTGAAGTTTCAGCACCTGTGTCTCCAAGTTGGGACATAATGTTCTCCTTATACCTCCATATATCTCTGTAGTGATAACTGCAAACAAGCAAATTACCTCATCAGCTATAGGACCCTGGACACAGAATATTTGGTTTTGTTGTTATTTATGCGTCAAGTGTATTTCTGCCACTGGTTTATATGCAGAGCATCAGGTAAACAGGTAGTAGAGGTCGCGTTAGGGACATTCTCTACACACTCTGCGCCACTGCACGTCATCTCAGGAACAATTTACCTTCATATCAAAGTTTTCTCTGATTTTCTGTGGTGCAGTGTTACAACTGTTTTCAGTCCTATTTTTATTTCATAATTTTTATTCATGAAATGTTTATAGAAAAATAACAACGGTTTAGTCTTTAGTTTCTGACACTATTTACAATTCTTCTGAATGGTACTCAAACATGTTGGTACAATGCTGTTTCCTGCATTTACATACATTTATATAGCAAATAACATTGTGATTCAATTAGTGTTTTGCATAATAATAGTATAACAAACAAAATTAGAAATGCTATGTGGACTGAATTGCAGCATTATTACTGTAATGTGCTTACCATATTAATCATGTTTAGTTTCCTTGATAGAGGCCTGATACTTTATACTTCCATCTTTACTCCATCTTTACATTTTTACTGTATTATGGTTGACGGATGATCATTTCTTCATTAGAGAATGTAGGAGAATATTAACTCTAAATAAAAAAAGCGACATAGTTTTTTAAAAACCTGAAGAGGAGATGCAGTTCCTTTTGTAAGCCTTGCAGTCTTGTCCTTAGCTGTAAAGCTTCATTGCTGTGATGGTAATAATTGAAGGTGACTCAGATGAGCTTCTCTCGTCTGTATTTTGGCAGCTGGACAGTCAGAGGACACTGTTAGAGAGATTTTAGTGAGCAAATCAAATTGAGACTGTTAAAGTTGCACCCTTGAATATACAGTATTGAAAATACTGACAGAGATCTCTTTACTCCTTGCTTTAGTTTCCTCCTACATGACACATGATGCTGACAGCTATGTTGAGCTCCACCTCAGTTTCATGTTTAAGTTTATTAAGCTGACAACAGATGCTTTGTGCTCATGTGTCTGCTTTGGGTGGAAATGGTTTTCGTTTTGGCTCAGTAGTCTGAACATCATATGGCATTTCAAATATTTCTATGTTAAGAACATCAGTAATATAATTATATACTATGTAACAATATTGGATCCAGAGGCATGTAATTCCAAGCTGACTTGGGTTCTCTGAAACAAAATGCAATGAAATGACATCCTGTTTTTAGTTTTTGTTTGATTTTGTAGCCTCTGGTCTGCTGTAAAGCAGCCTGTGTGCTGTATGAAACAACAGGAGCTTCAGGAGCATCTCTGTGTCATGATGTTTTATTATTTTCAGGTGCACAATTTTTAATTTAGTTTATTTGACATTATGAGAAGACATAAACTAAATCACACATAACTACATATATATCAAGGATGAGACTTATTTCCATTGCGGTCCCTCAGACAGAAGATAGAAAAGATGCAGGAGTCCACATAACTAGGCAACGTCATACTATTCATATATGGAGCCAAACCATGGCTAAACCATGAAACACTGTGATTAGCGGGAAATTTTGGTAATTGTGTAACTGTAATTTATTCTTTTCTTCAAGGTTCGATGCCATTTGGTATTTATTATAGAAGAATAAAAGACAGCCCATTCTTAAATAAATACAGGAAACAGCAGGTCAGCTGAATATGCAAAAATATAAAATGTGTCTGTATGACTGCACTATAGGTAAGCACACAATTCAAATGGGTATTAATGTGCGTTTAAATTGATCTCTGTCAGTTTTTCCACTCAATAAGGTTCTTTTAAAGAATTCCCTCCTTGAATTCAACAACCCAATAAGTTCTACACAACTATGTATCTGATATAGTATGTGTGTAGTGTGTAGTAATTTCTTTTTCTTTTTTTTTCTTTTTTTTTTTGGTCACTGGAGGCAGAACTCCACAACAAGCTGAACATCACAAACATGTTTGACATATTATTTCTTTATAAGTTAAAATGGCAAATGTGTTAGCAAACAGTTGACTATTTACACATCCAGCTAGAACTTTAGCCTCAATTTGATTTGTGTTTCTGGCCACCTGATGAATGAAAGCCCAAATATTCACTCTGTTTTAATCTTCATCAAAAATATGTGGCTCTTTAGCAGCTAAATGCTAGTGACTAATGTTGTCTGTCTGCTGGATAATGTAAAGATCCTATAGGATTATATTCTGACCATTAGTTTCAATTATTTCAACTTCATTTCTGAGAAATAATGCTTTGTCTGTGATTTTGGCAGATGCAGATGCACTCTTAAAGTAACACCCTTGCAATGTGATAGAATTGACAGAGGTAAAATGAACCACCTGTGTGTGGAGTCACTCCCTCACAGCAGGTTGTTGTTTGTGTTTGTGGTGGTTGTCACGGGGCGGGCAGTCCTGTAATAGGCTTTGCTTTCTAATGTAGGGATTATGATGGAGAGAGACAGACAGATAGAAAGAAGCAGGCAGGTTAGAGGCACCTTGCTGGCTCCACAGGGACATATTCAGGAACAACTGCAGCAGTGTTGCCGGAGGGGAGAGAAACTGTGCTTGTGTGAGTGTGTGACAGACAGCAGAGGCATCAAGGAAATGTGGATTATTGTCTCTCCTGGAGAGCCAGTGGGCAGGCTTGATGGATAGATACAGTGGATAGAAACACACACACTCATCCCAGGTGAAGCTAGGTCAAGTTATGACTGGAGATGGACACTCTAGGCAGGCTAGGATGCCAGACTCTACCTACACGCTGTCCAAGCTGTGGTAAATATGGACGAGCCTATTCCACCGTGCGGATCTCCACCGCTGAAATGGAGTCTTACTACCACTTCCTGGGGGTGTGTCAGGAGACTGAGTCAGCCATACTGACAAGTACGTCTACCCATCCTTCCATCCCTCCATTCTTTATTCCATGCATCCTTGTTTTTTTGTGTTGTTTCAGTGTCTGCGTGCTTTAGCAGCACTAGATGTTTTGCAGTTGCATCACAAATCTCCTCCACAGCAAATGCAGTGGCAGTACAGTTGTGTTATTGGTCATAATGTTATAAGAAAACTGTCAAGGTCAACAGGTTATGCTGTAGTTATGTCTCTTGTCTAGCTTCGAGGCCCTGTGTCTTTTATTATCTGAGTAGGTATTGAGCTTACACGGTGCATATTGGCACCATGCAAGCATACATTTGTGTTTACTTAAATTAGCACATATAGTATTCCAGTCTGGGGGTACAGGTTAGCTTCTGCACAGTATAATGACGCTGCTGTACTAAATGGGTACTTGAAGGTATTAGCTGCATACCAGAGCTGTACTTCGGGCTTAAGTCAAAAAAGACACCTGATAGTTGACTTGGACTTGACTTACCTGGGATTTGAGATGTAAAAGCACAAACATTTAATTGTCAAGTTGTGACCTGGTTAACTGTTGGAACAATTAAAAATACACAAGACAGTAGCAGGTATGCCTTGCGTAGACAAACAAAGCCAGACATCTTGAATATTTAATTCCAAAGAGTCTACAGCCAGGCCACAGTGGTGCTGAAGTGTTTTGCAGGTATAATGTTGCCATTTTAGTTTAGCGTGTTAGCATGCTAACATTTTCTTATTAGCTCTGAACAGTTTTATGTTGTGCCAACACAACAGTTTGTATGACAATAAAGACAACTCCAGCAATTTGGTTTGTTTTTAATATTTAACAGTGGTGAAGAATTCTTACTGAATAGATAACGAAATAGAAACAAACACAAAGATACACAATACCGACTTTACTGGTACAAATATACAAAGAATGAATATACCACTTTCTCTGGCTGTCCATGACCTTTGACCCCTTCCCAGTTGATGCTGTTAGCAATGATCTTTGACTGCTTACCAGATGTCAGCCATGCAAGGCCAATCTGTTCAAAGTGTTCAACATACATGTTACAGCAGGTACTTCATTTGAAGTGCAATTTGCTTGAAAGAAATTTGCTTTGCACATGAAATCACTCTGACTTTGATTAACTTTATTATTTCTGAGAGAATTTGGTTTGTGGTGTGAGCACAAAATTGAATGTACACAATAAAAATCAGTCAAAGACATAGTCCACACAGAGACGATCTGATCCAAGTCGAGGTTGGTTCTGTCTCACTAGCTGAGGTCCTGTGTTGGCTCTTGATTTAAGATTATTTTATTAAACTCATACTTCTATTCATGCTCTACCTTTGTGATGCTTTTCATGTTTAGTTTTTGCTGAGACTATGTCAGGTTGTGTTTCTTGAGACGTTCATTTGTGTTTTTATTGTATGGTGTGCATGTTGTTTTGCTCCACAAATACAGTACATGCAAGAATGTTTGTAGTTTAGTTCTTGACCCACAGTTTATAGATTCAGACAAAAGAGGAAGAGATGCTGTCTGTCAGGGTTATTGGGGACTTCAAGGATCAGAGGTCAAAGCTCCAAAAGAGTCTGGGAGTTAGGGTTCAAGGCTTAAGAAAGAATGAACAAGATGAATGTTTTCCAGATATAAAGTTTAGACTCTAGAGTTTTAATTGTAACTGCCTGCAGATAATTATTTTTCAGTTCCTGGAAGCTTTAAAATTTGCTGTTGTAATCACACGTTGCCCCATACCACATGTCTTTGTTGAGGTACATGGAAAAAAGGGGGAGTTTGGAGAAGCGGCAGGCAATCTGTTATTCATTTCAAACTCCCTGGGACACCAAAAGCAGCTGGTAGCAGATGTTATTCAGATGAAGCTGATATCCAGGCAGTTGCAACTGATGCTGAATTCCATAGAAGAAAAACAATTACAGAATTTAGAGGGAAAAGGATCAAAATAAGCTTTTAGCAGTTTTTCCTTCAAGTGGAACAAAGAGGATATCACCAAAAACATGACTTGTGTAAGATAAACCTGGTCTACTTGGAACCAGGTGCATGGATGTTAGACAGAATAGAGAGCGCTTCCCTCAATTATCAATCAAACATTTCTGCTCAGGAAAGGTTGGAAATCGCCTTTGTTAGGTAATCATTTTAAACAGGTAATGGGATATACTGTCTAACAATTAGATCAAAGCCCCGTCACACAAACACAGATCTAACAAAAGAATGAGCAGATATGAAACATTGAAAAAAATATTCAAATAAACAAACATTATTTTACTGTGATGAAACTGAATTAGTGAGTTAGTCAGGCTTTATTTATTCATGAAGTGTCATTGAGATAAAGATTTCTTTTGGAAGAGTGACCTGAGAACAAACTTGACAGACAACATTAACATTTTTTACATGGTTAATGCATCCCACACACACCATCCTGCTGCTAGACTCACTAGAGCACCAAATGTGGATTAATCCATATCTGAAAACAGTCCCCAACATATGAAATTACTGAGCCTTTTTTTAAGTTTTACAGTAAAAAATAATGGACCTGGAGCTCAGTGTTACAAACCAGGTCACAGTAGATACACTTTCATCCACCTGAGTGGAAAAAATAAAAAAAATCTCAAAATATCACACCTTCTTGTTGCCCAATGGTTTAATGGCCCCTGACTGGACCAACAGCTGTTTATCTTGATGACCCAACTCCTAATATCCCTATATTCTTATATGGTAATGGATGAATGTTCATTTTTGAAGAGTTTTCCATATTGGTCTGTTTAAGCAGTTTGGGAGAAAAAAACACTAAATAAACTTTAATACCCCTTTTATACAGGAGATGTGTATGAGGTCTATCATGTGAGCCCTTATAATTTATTCATATGTCACGTAGCAAACACAGTCTGCAGTATAGGTCCACTTTCCCTACCTATATCGGATCTAATTGGTTCCATCCTTTCTCTCATCACACCCCTTCTGCTGCAGTCAGGTCATTTATGATGGAAGGAAATTATGGAAAAGAAATATTTATTATGTCATCGCACAACTCAAGATGGTGATTTCAAGGAACAGTGATACAGTTACAGTTTTTTGGTGTGAAAAAGTGTTCACAACCAGAGAAGAACAGACCAGAAGAACATTTTAGACGCTATATAACTATAATTATAACATATGTAATGTTACACTAATGCACTTTGGAAGCAGCTTATTATTAGTGTATGCTAAAGTTTTAGCATGGATTTCTGCAGCCAGTGATTTACTGGAGACAAACAGATGTGTTTGGTGTGTGTCTTCTCATTACTCAATGTGTAAATTGACTAATAGAACAATCTCACAAAACCCTGGTGTAATTGTTCCGTGTTAGTCTCTGTGACCATCGAGTTCAAGACCAGGCATGCTTAGATTTATGGTGACAACAACAAGTATGACTACACACACATTAACACATGTAGACATATGTAAGGATAATGACATTCATTTGTGTAGTGTCTGCATTGAGTCAATCCTTGTGTTTGGTGTTGAGACAGTGTCAGGCCCGTGCCTGTTTGTCAGTAGTCTATGTTTCATGAAGCGATAATGATATTCATTGGAACAGTGTGTGTTTGTGTATGTGTGTGTGTGAGAGAGAGCCCTGTTATCAGCAGATCCTGTCATTAGACATCCTCTGATTGTCTTCTCACAGTGACGCCTTCTTCCTGAGAACCAATAGGAAACCACCCCCCCCCCAATCCCTGGACCTTGAGGAACGACCACCCAAAAATAACACAAACTCTTTACAATATGTGTGAGTGGTTGTATGTGAACCATTTTCTGTCACTCTGCTTGTTTCATTAAAGACAACAAAGAATATATAAAGAGAGAGATGTTACATTTATCTTCAAATATGTCTTCTAATAGTGTCATACAGTATATTTTAACATACCCGGAGGCACAATTCAATCACTGGAATGAAAAGAATATAAAAATGTAGCCTTTAACCTCAGTCAGACTCACTCACAAACTAAGCAAAGGATGAGCCTCAGCTGGAAAGACAGAGAGAGAGAGAGAGAGAGAGCTATAAAGTGACTCATGGTTAGCCTCCATCAAAGAGACACACAGAGGCTTATGTTTTTTTATGTAAAGTAGGCCAATCATTTTCTGCACCGCCATCCTCTTCTGGCCAGTAAGATCTATGAACATGTGAGAGTCAGTCAGTCAGCAGAAACAGCTCTTACTCCTCTGACAAGTTCACACAACAAAGCCACATTTAGAAGAGTAGTTTATGAATGATGGATGCATCGATACGTTTCATAATTTTGTTCCTTAAAGATCACAGTATGGTCACAATATCATTGCTGGGTTGTTGGGGGTCATGGAAATGGACTTAAACTGACAAACTTGCCTAACTACACTGAGTTAATGATAAAAGACAAGTTGATTTAATTAATTTGACTATGAGATTTTTCATTTGTGGATGCTAAGCCTATATTATGAACACCCATACAGAACTGTATCTATTTTAAATTGTTAGATGCAGAACATATTTTTGGTTATGTCATAAAAATTTTTTTAACCTTGAGGGACATTAAAGAAAAAAACATAAAAAAAAAATCATGAGATTTATGCGTGTGTGTGCGTGTGTGTGTGTCAGTTTCAGTCCCTGCTGTCCTTGCCAGGGCAGGTCATGAGATGCTCAGGCCCTTCAGGCTCAGGGTGCGTTCGTCACATGTTGACTGTCTCAGCACACTCACAGCAGTAGACTGCAGGCCTGCTGAGAAGAAAGAGTTTTAGCTTTTATTACTCAACTAAAATCATAAAGTACTGTCAGAGAGACGAGCTTCATGTGAAAACAGCTTAACAATATAACCAAACAATGGACCTCAAGAAGTAAAAGAGAAATGTTTCCAGATGGAGGGTGTGATAGGACTGCAATGAAGAGAAGGCAACTCTTAATTTTGACATGATTTTGTATTGAATAAATATGTAGTATAGTATATAAGTATTAATATGGCTAAATGAGTGATAAACTCAAACTTAATAAATTATGTTTAATACAGGTAGCAAGGGGATCTGAAAAGATTGTGTACTAAACATTTTGAGTTATAACATTAGTGAGCAAGAAATGCACAAAAAATCCTTAAAACACTATAAGAGCAATTGGACAATATGAGCTTAATCTCCTTTAAAAGTGTATTAATTTTCTGCCACTAAATCAGACTTAATGCCATTTTAAAAAGCAATAATAGAATAGATAGTGAAACAAGAATAAATAAATAAATTAAAATGTTGTTTCATGCAGGAATATTTCCAATTTTATCCTCAAAGTTGTTTTTATTCTTTCAGAATCCTCTTATCCTCAGTCACAATTTCTAATCAGAGAGATAAAAATACAGTTACTCATCTAAGTCTCTGTGTCTAATATAGTAAAAAAAACAAAGGAATGGCCAGAAATCTATTACAATCATTATAACTATTTTGACTGTGGAATGACTTTAAGTGAATTCCTCCTGGATAACGATTCTTTTGCATTGGTCATGTGTTAATCAGTCTGTCCACTCTGTGACCTCGTCTGCTTCAGATTCAGGCTAAAGCACACTATCTTTCTGTCTCTCTCTCTCCCTTGAACAATACAGTATTAGCAGTACTTTTCCTCTCTGCTCGCCACTCTCACTGCAGCCTCTAATCTACACAGCGCGTCCATTTACTGATCTCTGTGCGTGTCTATTTATGGATGACAGATTGTGTTTGAGACGTGAACTTCTCACCTCTGCTGTGAACTGTGAGTACCTCAGGTCACATGACATACCAGAGAAGGTGACTACAGAGATGACTAGACCTTCTTGTCTTATCATTTAGTCGTCATTTTGTTCAGTATAGTAGCAAAACTACTAAAACTACATTAACATGTAGTTAATGTAGTTAAGTAGTTAACATTAACTACTTCCTTGTAGTTAATATTTCCACTAAGTGGTGGGTAGCATAACCAAATGCTACATCACTAGACATTCTTTCTTTCTTTTGAAGAAGAAAGTTCAGAAATGATTGAAATCTCGCTCTATCACCTGTACAGATTCTGCACCTTCCGTCTGATTGAGGACAGAATGAGCTGCAGGATTTTTGAGGCTGATAAGATATTTGAGAGTTTCAAATAATCCCAAAATAATATATTGGCTGATATATTTTTTTCTTTTCTTTATACTACTCACATTTTCACTCACTTACACATTTTTGATTAATTAATAATTAATGAATTAATGAATTAGTTTTTAACACCAACAACAAAAAAAAGTGATCAAGAGATGCAGTAGGCAGGAGGTTTTACAGTTCGAAAATCAATTTGTCATGTTGTGTTTTGACATTTCTGTACTTCAACTTCTTGTCATTTATCAGCTGAGTTAATGTACGTATATGCTGATACCAATATATCTGCAATGAGCTGATAGGCCAATAGATCGGTCGGGCTCTAGTATGGAACAGTGAGAGTGGGACCAACACCTGACCTGTCCTGAAGGAGAGCTGCTCAGTGTGGTGGAAGCTGGTCTGATGCCGGTCCCCCTCAATCTCTAAGAGCCAAAAACTAGCTGTATACTACTTTAAAGAGCCAACATCTCCTAATGCACATCCACCCTTTGTTTAGCTTAATGAGACTGATGTTCAAAAGTAATTTAACAACTCAACAGAGTGTGCTGACAGACAGGAGACAGGTGAAAACTGAAACTTGACTAATGTAATTCCATGCAGTGAAGTATATGGAAGTAGTGCATTTGGAGTGCATTTGTTTATTATATTAACAGTAGAAGGTTCTTGATGTGGTATAAATAGCTTGTAGCTTCAGGAGTACAGTTTCAAAGTAGCTTCCCCATCATTGTCTGTGAAAAACATGTTTAGGTCTGTTTGAGAATTCACCAGTAATGTAGCATGTATAATACATGGTAGAACTGTGGTTAACGTAGTATCCCAATATACTAATACATAAGTCATTTCCATGGCCATGATGCCAAAACAACAATGTGAACATCCAGGTGAAGCAGCACATATGTGCCCTTTTGGTTAACAATGCCAATATAGTGTGCTGTACCACAGAGTGATCATCAGCCCTGTGGTTTACCGCTGGACCAGCCTTCAGATAGAGACTCAGTGTCTCAGTGTAATCTCCTCTGTTATGTAAGCTTTTTAACACAGACGCTATTGTGAGTATGTGGGAGGTCTGCTGCTAAGTAGATACAGCAAGGTAGACTGAGACACTGCAGTCCATACCCAACTGACACACACACACATATATATACATAGACAAACAGCAATATGCTGTTCATACTTGAGTATTATGTTATTGAGCTGATACATGTAAAACCATACAAAGGCATCTTTTTCCATTCATATAGTACTTTTAAATTCACTACGTTTTTTAAAATGGCAAGTTTTCTGTTTCTTGAAGTCGTATTTTTTAAAATAAAATTTTAATTACTAAGATTATCTATAAACCTACAAAATACACCAATCCATGGGATAACATGTTAAAGTGAGAACACTTAATTCAAACAAGGTCCCAAAATGTTAAAAGTCAGATACAAAACAGTCAGATTTAAAAGCAGAAATCTGTGTTTTTCCATCCTCCTCCTGTTTGATACTGCTGACAGTGTACACATGCACTCTATCGATCTGCCAAGTAAACACAACCTCTCATTATCCCATTACAGTGTTGTATGGTCACATCGCTCAGTAAAGTTGAGTTAAAAGCAACATCCAACAGCAGTTTAGTTTGTCTTGTGTTGTTTTATTTTATATTATTTTCATTTTATTGCAATAACCTCCCTTCCCTTCAATATGTCTTACATGATCCACCTGCCAGCTGTTTGCTGCTGCTTGTTCTAATGAGAGCACTGAGAATAAATGGAAACTGTAAAGTTGTGGGCTGAAAGCCACTAAAATGCTCTGTGGAGCTGAGAGGAACTGCAGAGTCAAGTAATAATTCTCTGTAGGTTCATTGCTGCTTACATTACACAGTCATAGTTATTTGATCCTTTGCTCATGATTAGTTCAGCTTTAAATATATGGACAATCCTTCAAGTCACATTGTGGATAAGCAAATGGAAAATGGAGCCCATTTTGGAGTCCAAAATCTATTTTTTATATCACAGCACATGGGAGTGTATTGTTGTTGTTTTTTTTATATACACTATTATACACTACAGAGGCAATTTAGTTTGTTTTGTGTTGAGTTTTATTCTGTATTTCTATTGTATTTTATTGCAATAATACCCTCTTAAATGTGGCTTACATAATGCTGTAATTAAGCACAAGCATTAATGTGCTTGTATTATACAGTGTTTCCATACAAATATTAGTTTTGTAAAAAAAAAAAAAGAAAAGAAAAGAAAGAAAGAAAGAAAGAAAAAGTAAAATTGAGAAAAAAATCTCAATTTGAGAAGTTGCCATGCAGCTGAATTGAAAAGTCAGAATGGTGCATTTATGTGCAATTGCAGAAATTGGAAAGATGACTTCCCTCCCTAATGAGAAGTGAGCTTGTGGATGCAAAGCAAATATGAAAAGTCCTACACACCTATGGCCCGCCCACACAAGTGTTCTCACTTATTTGGTAATTAGAGTTTGATTGACATCTTATTCTGACTCCCTATTAGTTTTCTTGCATTTGTTTGAGTGGGACAAGTTGCACCTTTAGCATGGCCCCGCCCAGCTTCAACCTAAGCAGAAGTCTCATCAATCAGAATAAGCAGGAACACCTGTGTGGGCGTTCAAGACCTTGAGCATTCAATGTATTTCATTTTTCCTACGATATCCACTCCTGCAAGCAGACTTGATGTTTTATGGTTATGTCTAGGTAACTTAAAGCACTTTGTTAAGGTAAGGGAAAGATAGTAGTCTTGGGTAAATATTGAAAAAAATCAATCCTGACTTGAAACATGAGACAAGATAAGTTTTTGTTTTAGTTGCCTAAACCTAACATGTGGGAAGCACTTTGTACATCCAGACATCCACACTGACCCCATTCCTACAGTTTTTGTGCAGTAAAGGATGTCACACTTCCTTTATTGAAAAAAGAAAATGTTGCCAGTGAACATACAGTTTTCCAGGTAGAAGTTACATTTCCTTCAAAACATATTTTGCAAAGCAAGTTATGTAGTGGTGTATGAGCATAATTTATGGTACTGTAGGCAGGGTTGTGGGTGTATCTACCTGTGGGAAACAGTAATGATGGTCTGGCATTGTGACAATCTAGATAAACCCCCGAGTTTCATGTGGATGTATTAGTGTGTGTTTAATGAAAGAAATGACCACAACTTTTTTACTTCCTTTGCTCAAACTCCCTGTTTTAGAAGCTCATGTACAATGGGAGAGAATAATGAAGAATCTCACACACACACATTACCCGCCTGGGAATACAGTAGTGTTTATGCTCTTGTAGGAAGTAGTTCCCAAAACACATCTGACAACTCAATAGGCATTGTATTGAAAACAATGTGTGTGTGTGTGTGTGTGTGTGTGTGTGTATGTGTGTCTGCACGTGTGTCTGTATATGGGTGCATGTGCAGTTTTCTATGTGCCTACTGTATGTCACTATCTACAGTCCATGTGTTTCCATATTTGTGTTTGTGTCCAGCTGGACTTTGCGTGTGTATGTGTGTGTGTGTGTGTGTGTGTGTGTGTGCACATGCGTGTCGTGACATTGTGTGCATGCATGTGTATTGTGTGTGTTTACATATAATTCTATCACTGTGTACAGTTCATTCATCCGCTGTGAGAACAGTAGAACAGTGGAAAGAACAGAGCAGGGAGGTGGAAGGCACACGTGTTTCCTTAAGTATTTTTAACAATTAGCACACACACACACACACACACACACACACACACACACACACATTCAAATGCACATATCAACAATAAGTTTGGGGATAGTTTTTCATCATTTTAAATAATGGTGATTAATTGGCTTCTATAGCAGATGTTTTCAAATTCATTTGAGTATGTTCTTTATGGATGGACTTGTAATGCTGCTTTTGCAACCTGCTAATGCTAATAAAGTCACTGAACCAACAAATCACATTAAGAGTTCAACTGGCCAAACACACGGTGGCTTTAATTATGAAGCAGTGACAGGAAAGGCAATGTTTTTGTCTCTGTCATTGTTCATCAGTAGTACTGTACTGATCTTCTAATGTTGTTGGTCAAGGAGGAGCTAATTTCTGTGACTTTGTATGCTGTTGGGTAGTTCAAACTATAATTAAAAATAATTATAATTAATAAAGTAGCTGAAAATCCAACTGTACAAAAACAATTACTTGAGTAAATGCACACTTTTTGACATGTTGGAGTTTTTTTATTTTTTTATGCTTGTTCCTGCACTTCTCATCTCTTTTCTGCTCTTTGAAGACTTTAGTGGACACAATTTAAATCCATCACCTGGTCTATAAAGGTTACTTCCACAGGCTCACATATGGCAGTCCAGCAAGAACCTCATGAAAATACTACAGGCTTCCAGACGCAACAGCACACAGATCCTCTGACGAGCGTAACATCCAGCCTGCAAAAATGAAACACACATGACTGGACAGTAACCCACGTATACACACACTAACCCACGCATACACACACACACACACACACACACACACACACACACACACTGCAGCTCAGCCCCATTCTGTGTTTTCATTCTCCCTCCTCATGCCTCAATCTCTTTCTTTTTCACATACACACAGTCAGTCTGTCTGCCCTCCCTCTCACTTCTGATAGGCTGTTTGCTGCTCAGAGCAGCTACAGCTGGAGCTGGAAAAACTGACCACAGACGAGACCAAGACCAAGGCTCTGCTCCGGCTGTGTGTTTGTTTGTTTGTGTGAAACGGGAGAAAAGAAAGAGAGAGTGAGCTTGAATTGAGTTTATCTGGACATCTGGAACAGCCAGAGTTGGTGACGAGGATGGTGATGGTGATGAAGAAGCAGCTGCTGTTGAAAGACCGTGGTTGCTGCTGGATGTTGTGTTGTCCTCACTGATTTGGGATACCATGAGATTATTGGGATTACTGCTTTTCCTGGAGGGATTTACACTGACGCCTGTGCGTGTGTTCAAGCCACAAAGGTGTTAAGATGAAGAGTGTGAAACATGTTGTAGGTAATGTTCACACACACGCGCGCGCACACACACACACACACACACACACACACACAGTAAAACCTGCATAGACATCTTCAGTAATTTGGTCTCACTTCGTCACCAAAGTAACACTTAAAACCAATCAAAACCAATTGGAAAAGTTATGTAAAGCTGTATATTTAGAGTGAAAATACTCATGTAGCTGACTGCATAGAGTAGATGAACAGGTATGTATATACAACACACTGTCTTGTTCTCATGGGCTGTGTTTACACACCACAACACTGTTGGGCAGGAACACACGCATGTCTGTTGCCAGCCACACTTCTTCCTGTCTGCCTGTGTCATATTTTTTTCCATTTCACCAGTCTTTTCCGTTACAGTCTGCTGGTTAGGTGACTTAGTTTAACAAGTATTTCCTTTTACTTTTAATCAGCTGATGGTGGAATTTCAGTTTAGTCTCTACACCATTATGTTGATGCTCTGCCCAAGGCTAACTACTGACCTATTTGTGCTTTAAAATGGATCTTTCTGTGACAGTTGCTTTATCTTTAAAGTATATTTAAATGGTCTTTTTGAGGCATAACAAGGCTAAATAGTAGTGAGGTGGAATATGGAGCTCATACTTTCTGTATTCTGTTTCAGTTATATAAAGTAAAGTAGCATTTCTGGTAGTCAGCCTCAGGGATACTCAGTCTGTGGAATGTGGCTAGAAGGTTTTATTGGCTGTATGCTAACCTCTAATACTCAGTGCCTTTCATAGTTATTAAACATTGACGTAATTGTGGTAATAAACTCAGTCACCAAGACAAAAGTGTTGTAGGACAGGCTTCTTGCTAGCATTTCAGCAAACGCAATTTTACTGCAAATGATATGCACCATGCTAGCAATACATGCTATTGTTTGAGGAATTTACAAAAACTAAAGGAGCCAAGAGCCTAGGGTGACCATGTTTTCAAACCCCCAAACTGGGACCCGTAAGCGTAATACATGGTCATGCACGTGCACATATATGTGTTTATGCATGCACCATAGGTGTTTTAATCAGGATGGGGGACAATTATTTCAATGCTTAGCACACCTACTGAGTGCACCTTTCAACACCATGGACAGTGCCTCAGCAGATGAAAAATTATGTTTTGTCTCCCAAAATCCACCAAGGTGTTTGTCAGTGTGCACAAACACAGACTGCTGGCTAAATGGCCAACTGTGACACATTCTCTGCCAGCTTTTTTTTCCTAACAAAACAAAACCTTGTTAATAACAAAAACTGAGAAATAGCCTTTGAAGAAAGTTACATTTAAAGAAGATTGTCAGGTACTTTACACTTTGCAGTCTTTCTTCTTAGTTAGAGTTTCTTTTCTGGAGCTCTCAGCTCTCAGGGAAACCACTGCTTATGTTTGGCCATCTTAATATGATCTTTTATATCGGCATTTCCACTGTGAGCTACCAAAAATGTACTCTTGCAGTGTGTGCAGAGCGCAGCATTTTTGTTGCTGGGTACTTTACGAAGGAAGGAGTAAGCCACCAGGAGCTCTTTAGAAAAGACCGACTCTCTCTTCGGCATGACAGCTAACTGTTAGCATACTGACAGGTTCTGTCAGAAAGAGCTGCAAGCATCATAGGCTAGCAAAAGCCTTGACAACGACACATTGATTGACACACATACAGACAAATCAGTGTTAAATTCAGACGCGTGGTGCATTGTATTATGTTTTTATATTGGGTTAGGTAATAATGAGTGGGTCAGAACATGATAAAGTTCTATGTAAGCACTGAAAACAAGTATAATATTATAATTATTATTTTAAATGTGGTGAAAACTGGGAAAATTTGGTAGTGAATGTTGAAAACTGGGACATTTTAGTGTTTTACAGATATTTGTTGGGACTTGGGACATCCAGCTTGAAACCAGGACATTCCCAGACAAACTGGGATGTCTGGTCACCATACAAGACCTTTAAAGTGTGCTCACAAAGAATGCAAAGAGAATTTTGATGGGTTGCAATTGTGTACAAGGTCAATGGGAAGATGAGAGTGGACTCTATTACTCCATAAACATACGAGACGAGGGTTAAAAACTGAGAGACTGGAGAAAAATAACAAAGAACTGGAGTTCCTGGTGAGTCCTGAGCACAGACACATCTGTACAGTCATCTGTAGAGGAGGCCACTCTACAGAATGAGACTTTTACTTGATGATATTAGGCAAAGTCAAGTTACATTAAAACAATTACCTTTTAAAGCTGTGTTAGCAAACAGCTGTCTATTTACACATCTAGCAGAGCAACAGAAGAAGAAGCCATTTCTGCATAATGAGTAGTTTAAGTCTGATATTTAATGGACATTTTAGAGGTAATACTTAAAGGATAGGTTCAGATTTTTTCAAGTATGTGTCAAGTTTTCACATGCCATATATACTGTACTTACATGAGTTGTAAGTACACAGTTGACACTGTGAAAAAAATATGCAAAATTCCTTCTTTGTGTAATCTTTCAAGATATGCTGCAAGAAAATTGTGTCAATGTATGTAATCTAGGTGATTTTAGTCTTTGCCATAGATCACACTGTGTTTTTGATTAGGTTACCTCATGAATGTTGAGCTCAATCTGTCTGTGAATCCCAGCAGCAGCAGCAGCAGTGACAGTGTGTGATATCCTGCTGCTTAATCCTTTTAAATTTAGAGCAGATGGATGAAGGTGATAACCAAGGTGCGTACAGTATGTTGTGTGCGCAGACAGGGGGTGAAATAGTGCTGGCACCATCGGTGTGTTGCCATAGGAACATGGAGTTTAGACACCTGACAGCATGGCAGAGAATCAGCCATGTGTGTGCTAAATCAGTTGTCACCAGCTTCCTTGAGCTTTCATGAACTGCTTTCCAAGATCCACCTGCAGTATAACTGCTGTTTCAGTGGTTCTGCTGCTTTTTCATTTTGAGGCTACAGCTACTTAGCTGTTCAGTCAACAAAATGTAATTACGGGCTCTGTCTCTGAAATGAGAGAAAATCAACCCAGCAAGTTGAAAGGTCACCTAACTTCGCTTCTTCCTGCTATGTTACGTCTGGAAAAAGGTAGTCTTCCCTTGCAAAAAAATGACCCCTATCCACTGCATTGATTCCCTTGACCTGGGGCATGCCAAGTCCACCAGCCCTGCTAATTTGCATATTGAGATCTGATCACAGTGTGGGTAGAATGGATTGGATGTCATTATCTAGATAATGTATCCGGATACAAATTGCATGTTAACACTAGGTGTAAATAGGGGCGATGTGTTTGTGTGACAGCTCAAACTTGATCTTGATCTCACCTACTGGGAACCAGTTCTGGTTCTCCTGTTCAGATATGTTTATCAGAACCACTTGCATTTTCCCCTTATCACACACACCATAACATGGCATTCAGACTGGGTTGTGTTGTACCAGTGATATAATGAAATATTATATCATTCAGTAAAACTGGCTTAAATAATAGATCCATTAGTTTAAAGGCTTATCAGTGCCAAAACACTGCACAGTGGTTTAAAATCCACTTGAGACTCTTGAAAGTTATTGTGGTGACACTTTCCTTTCCTCTAAGTCTCCAAAATTGTGAATTAAACAGAACTACCCAAACTTTGCACTGTTCTTTTGCACACCACTATTTATATTTACCCTATTTATATTACACTTAATCTGTATCTTACACTAACATGGACAATATTCACCTATATGTTTTATATATATCTGACCGTACGTACAGTCTATCCTGTTTAGATACTTATATCTATAGGCACTTGCTATCTGGTTAGTTGGATACTAACTGCATTTGACTGTACTGTACCTGTGTTTTTGTATGGGGGTCCTCTGTGTTGGGAGCCTTGCTGTGGACTCTTTGAAATGAATGAGGGTGCTGTGTTTTTTCCCTACCCCAATGAAAACTGCTAAATCCAGTCTCCTCATTGAAAGTCGGAAGTGCTGCACTCTCATCCACCAACCTAACCTCCACATCCTTTCTGTTGGGTTCGCTACATCGAGGGCACACTACTTGCTGCATTGGCACTAAACTTTGGCACTAGATGTAAATTGTGCATTGCAGATTCATCCCCGGCTTAAGGATAGTACATGTCTTTCTGTAATTAACTGATCTCATAGTGCCTTTTTTTGTCACTCCCTTTCTCGAAAAACTATCTAACTTACATTCAAGCTTACTACCGACAGTCTATCCTTTTCTGAAGCACTCAGTCATCATCACAGTGCTCTTAGTTTGCTAAGTAGGAACTCTTTTTGTCAATGTCCTGACCTTTCAAGAGGCCCTTCAGGGTTTCCAGCTTTCCTCATGGGACCATAATTGTGGTTAGAATGAACACAAGTAGCTTCCCAATATAGAAACAAATGACAGCTAACTAGCTTGCAGTTAATTGTAGTGTGTGGTTCAAAACATGCAGCAACCTTGACACGTTATTTCCTCAATGCTAGAAAATGTTTCTAAATTTATTCTCCCAAATCAAGAATCCGGCTGGTCTCATTAGAGTGTTCACAAGTATCTGACTATGTAACATAACCTGACATCTGCTTATATTAGTGCTTCCTGTACTTCCCCTCTGTCTCCTCAGTCCTCTGTCAGTTACTAAAAACAGTGTTTTTGTCATGCCTTGAAGTGGCCATACATCACGTCTGTCTGCACCACTCCTTTCTGCTTTGATGGTCCAACAATACAGAACATCCTCCCTGCTTAAGTGCCTGTCTCTGGTTGCATAACCCCGCTGTTCCTTATGTTCCTGGACAGCTAGAGAACACTTCCTAGACTCTCTGCCCCATCCTCTTTTGTGTACACAGTGTTTTGTGTACCTTTTTCCTCATTTGCTTTGTCCGCAAAAGTAAATTTCCAGGATTACAATGTACCACAGGATTCTTCTGTTCTGCAGCTATTTTAATTTCATTGTGAGAGAGGTCATTAATTGTCCAGTTGGAATTTCATAAAGTGGTCAAGACTCCCGCAACACTTGTAGTATAAAGAACAACTTTATTATGAGACTTCAGACCTCTTTCCTTCTCCATGCACCTTGGAAGTAGGTAAAGTTGAGCCAGAAATCCCTCCTCTGCAGTTGGAATTTTATTAAACATGGGGGAATGGACCTAACTACTGTGTTTGGACTGGGGATGTTAATGAATACAAGTAACAATTACTCATTAACAGTACTGGGAGAAGAACATGTAATGTTCTCTGAACACATATGAATAGCATCAGAATTTAGAAACAAGGAGATGTAGATAATTTTAGGTTCAATATTAAGATATTCAGCAACTTTGATCCTCAATAACTTTGAAGCAGTTTTCACTAGATTAGTTGTGCAGTGCAGAACAAAGCTTGACTGATGTTCCACAGGTGATATTTTTACCTCATGATCTGATGTGGAAGCCTGGCAGCTTGTGCAATTTGACAGAAAATGGAAACTGATAAACTGAAGTTAGGGTCCATCTCAAAAGTAATGGACCCTAACTAAGAACAAGGGTATTGATATTGACTCCATTAAAGGCCAGCCATTGTGCTCTCTCTTTCCCTCTGTAAGCCTGTCTTAAACCCCGCCACCCCCACCAGCACACAACCTAGCCAGGCATGTTTTAGAGTAATAAAGCATGGTCAGTATTAATGCACGTCTTTATTCTCAGTGACAGAGAAAGGTTTGTTCACCATACACTGTGCTTTGAGCTTTAGGGTGCAGGGGAACCATCACCATTTAATAATCATTAAATCAGTGCAGGGAAGGGACTAATACATGGAGACACACAGATACACACTGTGTCTGAGAACACAACTTTATATCATCATCACATATCACATATGTCAGAAATGGTCAGTTACAGAATAGGCTACATGTGATGACAGGATACATGTGTGACCCAGTTTTCACCAAAGAGTATTTTCCAAAAGAGGTATAAAACGACACTTAAATCAGATGACTTTGAAGCGCAGCAATTTCGAAACTTACCAACAAAATAGGTCATCTGGTGAAGTCAGGAGGATCGACAATTACTGTTCAAAGGTACAACTCTGAAATGGAGGGGAATAGAAAGATGGACATGTGACATGTTCTGAGTTCTGCTTTCTTGGCAGCTTCTTCAATTACTTGTTGGTGAGGTAGAGACTTAAGAATGGCCATGTTGGTCAGTTAATCAATCTGACCCTCTGTCCTGGCCTGATAATAAGACTCAATTGCCTTTTTGTTTTCACTTCATTATTTAGTGTTTGTGTTGTTAATGTGTGCCAATTAATGTATGGGGTGCTGTTTTTATTAGTGAGTAGCTGTGGTAGTGGTTTAAGGAGCAGGTAACTTCACATTTTTCAGTGTGATTTTAAAGTTGTGTTTTCTATAGAGAGTTGAAGTCATGACATTACATCCAGGTTAGCCTCTGTTCCACTAGCCTACGTGACTCTGTGACAAACTGGCTCCACCACAGCTATCTAAATTTTGTGACTTTAGCAAAGTTAAAAAATAATTACTTAGTGCACAAACATGCATGGGTACTCACATCATAGTAACTTGGTTTCATCCATATCCATAAAATTCTCCAACACAATCTTTTGATGTCATTTTTTCAGCTTTTGAACTTGCCCATGATCTTGGTGCATCTATCAAGTCATGACATTTAACCAGTGATAGTCTTGGGCTTATGGGAAATGCTGTTTGTCAATGGCTGCAAAAAACAGATATTGAATAATCAATGATATTAGATAGAAAATGACCTTGTCTAAACATATGGAGTGAACAACATTATATACTGTTGAGATTTGTTATGTTCCAAGGCTGCAGTTGTAGTTATTTACTACAAATATCAATGGGATTTGGGAAGCTCCATTTTCACCTAACTCTCTAAGTCAACTTAGAACAACCTGTATAGCTGCTTGGATGCCACCCATGTCGCAATTTTTCACTGATGTTGCTATTTTTCGGCCTCTGGCACAGGAAGTTGACATTCTTAATCCTTCAAGGATCTAATTGTCTTGATTGTTTTCCAAGTGGACAAAGAGCTGTCAATGAGTGCATTTGAATCACTGAACAAACTGCAGATCTGGGCAGTGATTCAGAGGTCTGCAGGTCTGTAGTGCTTTGGTCTCAGCCTCAGCTCAAAATGTTGACTTTGAACCCAAGATATTTCATAATCCCTTTTGATTTCAATGACACTATGACCTTTCCTCTTGCACCATCCTCAGGACAATTTACATTTTTACATTTTTGTTACTTTAGCCCCACTTGAGAGCTCCACATACTCTTCCAGTCTTCTTTCAGTCTTCAGACACTTTTGTATTGTGTTGTGTAATGAACACTCCATGAGTCTGATATAATGTGACTGAATTACAGCTGGTTCTTGTTATGGCCTTAAACTGATGAAATTACATTTTGAAAAGACATTTTAGTTGCCATCTTCATAGTATGTATTTATGAATCCATGATTTTAAAAAAAAATCTCTGATCAGTTTAGCTACAGTTTGGTTAAATGACTGATCTTATGATTCTCTTCTTTGAATGTCCCAATGTGTGTTTGCCTTCATTGATTGTCTAATGGTCATGGACGATAATGCATGTTAGTGTGTATGTCTGATCAGTGTGTCTCTCCTTACAGATGAGATCATGCAGCAGGAGATCAGGCCCCTGCTCGCTGTAGACATTATAGAGCAGCTTCATCGCCAGTTTGCCTTGCTGTCAGGTACGTAACAAGACATCGCACTGTCTCACAGTCAGCACCAGGAGCTCCCATCAATGTAAACGCATCAAGCAACAATGATAGTCTAACTTCAAACAATAATACTGTAGCAAGTTTTTGAAACAAGACACAACATGTTGAGTTACACAAATTTAAAGGATAATTTCACATTTTTTCAAGTCTATCTTAAAACAGTATTACATGCCCATATGTAGAATGAAACTGTTTTTGGTTGCTGTCATCACTGCTGCAGTTCATAGTGGCCATGAGAAGCTCCTCTCCTCATGGGACTCCAGTGTAAGTGATGACAAACAAACTCCACAGTCTTCATTCTGTGCAAAAAAAAAAACAATTCTTCATCAACTGAAGCTAATATGAGGCATCAATTTGAATGTTGTTTTAAGACTGACTGGAAAAAATGTGATCTCATCCTTTAAGGGTGACTTGGATATTCTCTGTTGTGTTTTACACCAAACTAAGGGCTCATTATTTCGGGATTTCTGAAAAAAGAGAAATTTGTTGATGTTTATTTTGAATATTTAAACACAAGTGGTGAAAACAAGATTGTAAAAGTATAATTTCCACAGAACACTGTTTATTGTCTCATAACTTACTCTGAGGGGGTTCATTTGCAGCCTGTTTGTGTTTTCTCTCCATTTTTCACTTCACCTTCTATATTTGGAAGCATGTTCTGAGCTGTGCTTGCTTAAAGAAGACCTTGTTGACTGTAAAATGTGGTGAACAATGTCTTCTGGAAACAGGAAACAAAACCACATTTGAATGAGTGGGGGTATAAAATCGATGTGGAAATTGTTTTAAACTCATCTGCTTTTTTCATGGAATCTGTTTTGTTTTTTTGTAAAAAATTTAGCATTGCACTTTAATAAAATTGGGAAACTCACAAGAGATAGTTTAAAAGAAAGAATGGCAATCCATGCAGCAGGGCTGACATATCCTGACTTTTAGCCCTTTTGTGGGTGAAGCTCCAAAAATACTGGATCCTGCATTCCCATAATGCAACTAATAGCATTTTTTTACATCACACCCTCTCCGGTAAATTCCCATGTTTAAATTCCTGCCCCCAGTTTGTTGATGAATTACTCCTTTTGACTATAGTAGACAGACCTTCATGTGTAAATTGGTGGAGTTGCCCTTTAACCACACCTCTATTTAGTAGTACATGAAACCAGGTCTGTTGACTGTATGCATTTTAGCATTTCTCCGACTGCTGTTTTGTGTAAGTTAACAGTAACTTAACTTTTAACAGTGTGAAGGACTGCCATAGCTGGAGGAAAATTAAAATTTCTTCTGCAGCAGTCTGATGAACATCGACCGCTATTTACACTGCAGCACCAATTAGATCTTTTCTCCCACACAGCGCTGAGATCAGCTGGGCTTTACTGTATAATAGTCATGGTGACTTGTCAGAAAGTGTTTATGTTATTATTTCTATGTGTATATACATAGGTAAGAGTGTGAATGTTCAAAACAATATTTCTTCATCCAAAACACAGAGTGCAAAGTGGAGACTCACTGGGTTAGCTACACTATTACATTGCACAGTCCACTTTCCCATGACATGGGCTATTGTTGTTGTTGTGTAACACGCTGCTTATTCTAAATTATATTATTAATAAAATAGGTATTATATATTACATATTTGGGTGAAAAGATTTAATTCATGTCGATAAATCAGCTTCCAGACCAACAAAGCAAAAATCAGCTGGTTTAGTGATTTATTTGTGAAGAATATAAATAATGTTAATAACTTAATATCCTGTATCATCAGACTGACAAGTTAGACATCAGAGCTCTTGTAGTTTTTCACTAATTTTGCACCAAAGACTTTTTAATCTGATATCTGTTGTGGATGTGGTGGTGTCAGGTCACATGACCTCCTCAAAAATGTGGACGTGTGTTCCCAGCTTTAAGCAATGTGTAGCAGCCTGTGTGACCCGACAAGGACCGAGACTTTTACTTGTTTTTACCATAGCCAGCAATAGAAAGCAGAATTTAAGAGACAGAATTTGTGTAAAACAAAAAATTGGGCCAATAGCAACCATTACCATGATGTTACTGTTATTTAGAATATATGTTATTACACACCTCAATTCCTCCAATCTCTATTGTATTTACAAGAGACAACTCTTTCCCTTGTATTGTACTGTACAGTATTAAGACCCCATCCTCCTCTAGTCCGTGTGATATTATAACAGACCCACTCGACCCTATTCTGTCCAGTGAGGTGCAAAAAACTCCTGTATGTTGCAACATTCTGTATCTCAATAATGTCCTGTCCATCCAAACATAGCTTCACTTCACTTTAGTTCATAAATGGCAACTAATCCTCATTCAGCTCTATTGCTATGTAAGGTTATTAGTCACATCCTCTTATTCACAGTGCCACTTCCACTGCCACTTCTCCTTGGCCCTTCAAGATTGCTGGAACTGAAACTTTCACTTTAAATCCTTCTGATACATACCGAATCTGCAGCTCAGTCCCAGCAGTTTTGAAGCTGGTGTTATGTCTCATATCATCATCACGAGTCACAAAGGGAAGGGCTTTATGTGTAACACAGCTGTTTGGTTCTCATATTCTTCACAGGGGAAATCACACAAAAATGACTAACACGCTCTGACAGGCACACACACAGAAAGCCCTTCAGCTGACTGTTTGAGTAGTGTTGTGATTGTTCGAGTGGAAAAGAGGGGGAAATCATGTGGAGTGATATGTGGGTTCAATTCCAGATAACACAACAGTTATTTGGAGACTTATCAGCCCAGGTCTTCCTGTGTGTGTGTGTGTGTGTGTGTGTGTGTGTGTGTGTGTGTGTGTGTGTTCTTGTGTGCAATACACACATAGCTCAGTGGCTGAATGGATGGACTCATTCTGGAAAGTTTAATCATAGTGTTGTCTGGTAGAATGCTCTCCATCTGTCAGCACTATTTGACGGTATTACTGGACCTGTTTACACCAGCCTACATTTGGATTTAGGGAGAATTTTGGATGCATGAATAACCTTTTAATAATTGCAACAGATTAAGTCAAATATATAAAGATCCCTGCTCACCAAATAAAGATATGTTAAAATTTTGAGGTACTTGTACTTTACTTGAGTATTTCCATGTGATGCTACTTTATACTGCCACTCCACTACATTTCAGAGGGAAATATTGTACTTTCTACTCCACTACATTTATTTGACAGCTTTAGTTACTTTTCAGATGAAGATTTGACACAATGGATAATATAACAAGCTTTTAAAATACAACACATTGTTAAAGATGAAACCAGTGGTTTCCAACCTTTTTGGCTTTTGACATCTTACAAAAAGCAGTGTGTAGTCGGGGTCACATTTCAGATGTCTATGAGTTGTTAACAGCTCCACCAAATAGTGATTTTTCCATCTAAACTTCTCACATTATTTCATTACACATTTCACTAAACTGTATATAAAGTAGTTGAAACTAGCTCCACCTCCAGCAGCTACAACAGTAACATGCTGCTTACACACTGATGCTTCAGTATTAATAATCTAATGATGTCATATATAATAATATATCAGTCAGAGGGACCAAACCACTACTTTTACTGCAATACTTTAACTACATCAAGCTCATAATACTTATGTACTTAAGTAGGATTTTTCATGCAGGACTTTTACTTGTAAAGGAGTATTTTTACATTGCTGTATTGGTACTTTTACTTAAGTAAAGGTTCAGAATACTTCTTCCACCACTGGCTAGATGAAAAGTTAAGTTTCGTACATTATTACAATTCAAGCCCATCTAACATTTTAAAGGAACACAAAAATGAATCCACTTCTTGTACAGATAGACATCACTGATGTATTTCCAGTTTTGATTTAGCTTCCTGCAGCTGTTGTAAGACTATAACCCAAGAATGAAAGGATAATACACTCCAATACTGAATGGACAATGAATGTCAGCATGGCATCTCTGGCCTAATGAGGTGTCCCATGTGAAAGTGCCCACTAATGCTGCATGGCTGTAGTTTGCTCATTATCATTGTCTGAAAAAGGACAAAATAAAAACAATATAGACATTTATCACAGTTGTGTTTTTCTCATTGCAGTCCAGCAGGTGGAAACTCACATCATTGTATTTTCAAAAGCTCAGACAGAACCATTGCTTGCTGCCACTCCGGGAATCACACTGAGTGCCCTCAGACTTTTCCAGATGTGTTGTGTGGTGGCAGCACATCAGCCTGTGTGGTTCTCCAGGAATGCTTCTCATTCCTTCTCTCAGCTGTCTCACAACAGCCAAAATAACAGTTGTTTCCAAAAAAGTCCCTCTCTACAGAGTTACGTAAGTTTAACTGTGGGGCAAACACAAGCCTGGTTTATGGCCCTTGCCACATATGTGCATCTGTGTGTAGGATGTTGGTAGGTGTGGTATGATCTTGTAGTTCGATATTTTGGTCTTTTTCTTATGTACAGTTTTGTCATATCTGTCTGTGCTCGTTCTCCTTCACTTACAGTTACACTTACTCAGTGTTAAGCTGCTGTTAATGAAACTCAGCACTTGTGAAATAGATAGAGGAAGTGTTGAGTGAGGAGCAGATCACAAATCAAGAAGGTTAAAATATGATTAAATATACAGTATACATAAAACAGGGGAAATCAGAAATGAACATTAAGGCCTGTTTTCTCTTCAGCTAAGGCACACAAAGGCCATGATACATGTTCTCCTATGATATATTGTATATTGTCACCTTGCTGGGACAAGTGTAGGTCAATATGATGTACTGTATGCAGCACTGTCCTACTGAGCCTCTCCAAGGCCAATGTGACATATGTGACACACACGTTCCAGTCATCCTGCAGGGTGTCAGGTATAGATTTTCTATTGTCAGCAAGTTAATTGGATGTGTGTGGTTGAAATATAATTGGTGAGTATGTAGTGAAATGTGTGTGTGTGTGTGTGCATCGTAATATTTCAGTTGAGAGGATTGTTAGCTCAACGTCGCCATCTTGTGACTATTTTGTGTAAGTAGAGGTGTTTGAGATGGGAACATGCTTGAACTGTGGCAGTCCTAAAATGTCAAGATTTTTTCAGGATTTTCTATAGCTAGGTTGGATGACTTTCTTGTCCTAAAATGTCAGTTCTTCCTCTCACTGCTGATGAACAGTTTCCCCACAGCAGGGCTGAGAAGCAGCTAATGTAATGACAAGACAAGAAAGGTGATACAAGCTGGTATAGTCATGCAGAATAATTGTAGAATATTTGATGGAATGATGCAGCCATTAAAACATGCAGTCTTGAGTTTGAATTATGTATCTAAGTGTAAACATCACATAACTTCAATGGAGAGCTGGAATAAACTGATACAATACTTCCACTATCACAATATACTGTATATGCTGACCTTAAAGCTACTTAAAGAGGAAATGAATGTTAACAAAGATGAAGACGATTGAGAAAACTGACCATGTGAACGTTTTTGTGTTGCAGGCGGGCGAGGGATAGATGGTGCCCCCATCATCACCTTCCCAGAGTACTCAGGCTTCAGCGAAGTGCCAGAGGAAGACTTCCTCAATGTAGTTACTTACCTGACCAGCATCCCCAGGTACGCACTGAAACTACATTTTCATTGGAGCTGTCCTCACATAGTCACACTCCTGCTCTTCTACTCACACATTCTGCTCAGTGGACATTAATGTCTAACCTTGTGCATGACCTCTATTTAACCTTGCAGACACTCCAACATTACAAAATCACATTAAACATGACTTGATGTAATTTGCTGTAATGGCTGAACATGCAGCAAGCTCAGGATATGATGATTTCTATTGTATTTACACTGATGGGTGTATCTCCAGTCATATCAATACAGCTTAACAGAAGGAACTATGACATATAAAATCAAGATTTATTGTACTGCAGTGGCATGGCTGGAATAACAAGGCAAGGGGGCCCTCAGGCAAGCTGCTGGCCCCCTTTCTCCCACTCTACAAAATAAGACAAGATCAAATTTTATTGATCCTAGAGTTGAAATTCACATGTTACAGCAACACAGATACAGGATAAGAGGTACAGATAAAGAAATATGTGAATGAAATAAATAACACTGAAAAAAACCCAGGATAAAGAAATAAAACAGAGATGACAGATGAATATGTTAGAGTATAAATGAACTGTGCAAAAGTCTAATGTGTATTATACAAGTATGAGTATAAATTATATATATAATTTATTAAAGTATACAGTGTTATAGGTAATATACTGTAGGCTACAATACTATGAAATATATACATTATAAACAGAAAATAATACCATGATATAACATATCATTTAAAAAGATACAATAATAATTTATAATTAAAGCCAAGGTGCAGGTATTTTGTTGCACAGTTCTGGTTTCAGTGTGCAAAGTTCAAGTCAAATACTGGGTGTTTGGCTTTAATTGTCAGCACAGCTTGTTATTATAGCATATGCTAAACTCTTAGCATGGATCCTAATGTTGTCTAAAGTTCTAATCATTTACAGCAAGCCAACAGGACAATATAACAATAGATTTGTCTACAATAGTTCCTTATTTTTTTTTAAACAGGCTCATTTATGTTAGCTGTAGGGCTAAATTTAGCTAACATAACACCACTTCAGTTCCTGCACTTACTGGAACATTACCATGTGCAAGATAATGATGTTCAGGAGAAGTCAACCTCCAGTGTTAGGCTGGTTATCTGTTCACACGCGCGCACACACACACACACACACACACACGCACAAAGCAGCAGTCCTGTTACATATCATCTCTCCCTCCTGTCTCCAGCTTGGATGCTGCCAGTATCGGCTTCATCATCATCATCGACCGGCGGAAGGACAAATGGAGTTCAGTGAAGGCTTCTCTATCCAGGATTGCAGTAAGTTCTCTTAGACATCTAAACACCATGTTTACATCCATCATTGCAAACCAACACAATTTAAAGTGCAACCAAATTAAACACCTATGGAGGTAAGTGCAGAACAATGGTACAGTATCCTGTAGCTTGTAGCTTTAGATACAATAGTTATGCGTCGTTTATGTGAACTCAGATGTTATTGGCAGGTTTGAGCAGTCTCCAGAATGAACAGACTGTGTTTTTGAATGAGACCTTGTGTTAAGGCACAGCAAACTATCAAAAAACATTTCAAATTGAACACCATTTTGGAGAACAACTCCAGTGGCAGTGTGAGAAATGTGTATATTGTGTAAACAAACTTTTCATTACAATATACAGTCAGATGCGTAGCTCTCTATAGAACGTACTACATTGTATTCTACAGGAACTAATCACAGAAATGCAGCAGGAAAGCTTTAAGTGGGCTTTATTTTTGGCAGTTTTTGTAACGTTTTGATGTGAATATGTAAACATGTGAAAAATGTGCTACAGATCCAGTTTTGTTGCTTGTTTGTGTTTGAGTGAGAAAAGTATTGAGGACATTTGAAGGCTGTAGTCACTGAATGCTTTCTGTGTGAAAACAATGCAATGTGTCACAGTTTGGTCCATAATTGTTGCTGTTATATTGACTGTGTGAAGAGTTTTGAAGGTGCCTACTCAGTATTCAACCATGCAGGTAACCAGTCGTGAAAAAACTGTAATAGATCACATCTACTGAACCTCATGAATACTGTGTATGCTCATGAGGAACTAGATATGGAAGTTTTTGATCTAAAGAAGGATTTCGGTATTTGAATTTTGAAAGGTATTTTCTATATGTAATCTATATATAATCCATGTTTTATGTATTAATTTACTTCATTTTCATCATTTGTAATATATTCTAAAGAATACAGTTTGTATTTGTTTTTTTTATCATTGGAATATTTCACAAAACTGTGGAACCTGTAGATGTAGAGACATTGACCTGAATCTATCCATAATCCTTATTTTCCCTGCACTGTCTCACATTAATTTGTTTTTACTAGTTTATGGTACTTGGAAGGAATTATATAGCCTGAATAAGATATGTTTTTTGTTTCATTTTAAGATGAATTCTTTGACTGTCCCCTTGGCCCCTCTGTCTGTGGTCCAAGGCTTTGTGTTGTAATGTATATGTGTTTCCTCTAGAGGGCAGTCTGTGAAAAATTAAAGCCTTTTAGATTACAAACCTGGCCCACCTTTTTCTACACAAGCAACCAATGAGTGCCAGCAATTTTAAAATCCCCAGAGAATTATCAGGAAGATGTTTCTTCCCTGAATGTTCTTGAGGAAATCTTCACCCAGCTTCACATTCAGAGCTAATGTTAGTTCAGTGTATTGTTGTGTTTTGCTCTGATAGTCTGATGTAATGTGTACAGTGGTAGCTGGTAAAATTCACAAAATGCAGTATGCAAACACTGTAGCCTCTGCTGTTTTCCAGTGAAATAGATCCAATTCCTTATCATCACAAGATGCATGAGATGCACATGCAAATGTAAAAATTAGTCACTGTGGTAGGTTGTGTGCATTTGCATTTGTTTTAAAATAGAAGTACATGCTGAGCTTCAGGCCCATTGTTAGTTCACTGACTCTGTTTATGTGCTGTTTAATGACAATTGACAAGTGGTATGATTTGGATTTTGTCTGTTTTTGTATTTTGAGTCAGCCCACAGACATGTGGAGCTGAACTCAAGTCCACTGACACCTGTTAATGTGTCAGGTTTTTCACAATAAGCTGCTGTCATAAGTTGGTCCATTATACACACGCAATCGCACGCATATACACACACACGCCCGTGTCTGGCATTGTGTTCCAGCACTGCTGGGCATGGCCAGGTTAAATAAAATCATTGAATGAATGAATGAATGAATGGATAGATGGCTTAGAGATGTAATGTAAGTTCACATGTTGTGTTATTTAGGGGGCGTTTCCAGGAAACCTGCAGCTGGTGTTGGTGCTGAGGCCGTCCAGGTTCTTCCAGAGAGCCATAGCAGACATCGGGATCAAACTGCACAGAGATGACTTTAAAATGAAGGTACCGGTAAGCATGCTTCTGTACCAACTCAATAAACTCTATTAGCCGCAATCACAGGGAAAACCTTACTTTCTTGGCAGAAAAGATGAGAGCTTTTCAACTGAATGTATGAAGAAATAAATAATAATAAACAGCGACAGATTTATTAGGTATATGTACAACATTGTTACATCACATCTTCATCAGGTATACTCAGCATGCAACCAAGAAGCTCCACCTGTTTCACCATAGATGTGAATCCCAGGTCACCATTAGTTACATCAACATATACACATTAAAATATTTACTATATTCACATTAATAAAATCTAGAATACCAGTTACATGTTAATCAAATGTGTAATCAAATACAGTATTCAAGGTATATATTCAATAGGTTTCCCTTTGGAGAAGTTATTTTTTTCTTTCTCAATGTCTGTACATCTCTTTGAGGTCATGCTGTGTCCTGCCTTTGTTAGGTGAACTGTAACCAGGTTCACATACACACTTTGTGTGTACTGAAAGTAAAATATGTTTCAGTTCTGTTTTTACTGTCATAACCTGTTAACCTATTGTGGTATTTAGCACAGGATGGAAACCATTATGGTTTTAGTACACTTTAATTATTTAGTGCATGTTAGTCTAACAGGAGTCAAATGTGTCAGATGTATATATATATACAGTTTGGACACACCTTCTCATTCAATATGTTTTCTTTATTTTCATGACTATTTACATTGTAGATTCTCACTGAAGGCATCAAAACTATGAATGAACACATGTGGAGTTATGTACTTAACAAAAAAAGGTGAAATAACTGAAAACATGTTTTATATTCTAGTTTCTTCAAAATAGCCACCCTTTGCTCTGATTACTGCTTTGCACACTCTTGGCATTCTCTCGATGAGCTTCAAGAGGTAGTCACCTGAAATGGTTTTCACTTCATATTTGTGCCTTATCAGGGTTAATTAGTGGAATTTCTTGCTTTATCAAGGGGTTTGGGACCATCAGTTGTGTTGTGCAGAAGTCAGGTTACTACACAGCCGACCGCCCTATTGGACAACTGTTAAAATTCATATTATAGCAAGAACCAATCAGCTAACTGAAGAAAAACGAGTGGCCATCATTACTTTAAGAAATGAAGGTCAGTCAGTCCGGAAAATTGCAAAAACTTTAAATGTGTCCCCAAGTGGAGTCGCAAAAACCATCAAGCGCTACAACGAAACTGGCACACATGAGGACCGACCCAGGAAAGGAAGACCAAGAGTCACCTCTGCTTCTGAGGACAAGTTCATCCGAGTCACCAGCCTCAGAAATCACAAGTTAACAGCAGCTCAGATCAGAGACCAGATGAATGCCACACAGAGTTCTAGCAGCAGACCCATCTCTAGAACAACTGTTAAGAGGAGACTGCGCGAATCAGGCCTTCATGGTCAAATAGCTGCTAGGAAACCACTGCTAAGGAGAGGCAACAAGCAGAAGAGATTTGTTTGGGCCAAGAAACACAAGGAATGGACATTAGACCAGTGGAAATCTGTGCTTTGGTCTGATGAGTCCAAATTTGAGATCTTTGGTTCCAACCAAAAGGTGAACGGATGGATTCCACATGCCTGGTTCCCACTGTGAAGCATGGAGGAAGAGGTGTGATGGTGTGGGGGTGTTTTGCTGGTGACACTGTTGGGGATTTATTCAAAATTGAAGGCACACTGAACCAGCATGGCTACCACAGCATCCTGCAGCGACATGCCATCCCATCCGGTTTGCGTTTAGTTGGACGATCATTTATTTTTCAACAGGACAATGACCCCAAACACACCTCCAGGCTGTGTAAGGGCTATTTGACCAAGAAGGAGAGTGATGGAGTGCTGCGGCAGATGACCTGGCCTCCACAGTCACCGGACCTGAACCCAATCGAGATGGTTTGGGGCAAGCTGGACCGCAGAGTGAAGGCAAAGGGGCCAACAAGTGGTAAACACCTCTGGGAACTCCTTCGAGACTGTTGGAAAACCATTTCAGGTGACTACCTCTTGAAGCTCATCGAGAGAATGCCAGGAGTGTGCAAAGCAGTAATCAGAGCAAAGGGTGGCTATTTTGAAGAAACTAGAATGTAAAACATGTTTTCAGTTATTTCACCTTTTTTTGTTAAGTACATAACTCCACATGTGTTCATTCATAGTTTTGATGCCTTCAGTGAGAATCTACAATGTAAATAGTCATGAAAATAAAGAAAACACATTGAATGAGAAGGTGTGTCCAAACCTTTGGCCTGTACTGTATATATATGTACACACATACATAACTTATATTTTTTCAACAGTGAAATTTATCTACTTTAATATTCACTAATCTAAACAATTACTACAGGCATGTTGTGCAGTGCTTGACTCATGTTAGACAAACATGTACTAAATAATTAAAGGTTGCATCCTCCCCAGGAAATTTCCCTTATCTTCTTTGCAGCAGCTGCTCAAGTGTGCTAAAACCACAAACCATAACGGTTCCCGACCTGTGCTATATACCGCTCTACAGGAAGTGCATATAAATATTCGTGACAATACATGACAGTAAAAACAGAACTGAAACATTTACTTTCCATACACACAAAGTGGTTTTTGCACACAGAGTGCAAGAACTGAAATGAAAAGGAGAAGGAGGAAATGTTTTGGAGGGGAAACCTATATCAAAGTCTAAGGAGTATATATATCTTAAAACTTGTCTGTAGGAGAACTTTAACAACCTGGTTACGGTTCAAAGGCAGGACACAGCATGACCTCAAAGAGATGTACAGACATTGAGAAAGAAAAAAATAACTTCTCCGAAGGGAAACCTATTGAATATATACCCTGAATACTGTATTTGATTACACATTTGATTAACATGTAACTGTGCAACTTGCCTGTAGTATATATATATATATATATATAAACTAAATAATTCCTAAAATAACTTGTTTATATTTTCTTATATGTTAAAATGAGCAATTATTGTTACATCTGTTGTGTTTTGGGTCAAAATTGACTGCATATATCTAAAAAACAACATTTTATTTTGGGCAGTCACACCAGTTTGTGCGTGTGTGTGTGTCTGTGTGTGCATGTGTGTTGTATTTGCTGCGTGCCACTCTACAACTGAATTCAAGTCAATATGCTTTCTTGGCATGAAACATAATTTTAATATTATTACACAATATTATTATGTTTCACACATCAGTTTTCAACTGAACAAAACATCATGATGAAAAGCACTTACAAAGTGTTGGATGTGTTTGCAGATTGTGATGCTGAACTCTCTGTCTGACCTGCATGGCTACGTGGACAAAGGGCAGCTGACCCGAGAGCTAGGAGGAAGCCTGGAGTACTGTCACAGTCAGTGGATACACCACCGAACTGTGAGTAAACATATAAAACTAGGTACTGTATACCTTAACCTGAATACTAGTGATCTGGCTTGTTGAAATGGTGAGTTTTGTTCCTTTCAGTCCTCACTTTCCAGCCTGTACATCAAACTTTCTCAATCTTTAAAGAAGCCCAAAATGTAACAGTTGTGGAAAAATCACAGGTTTGACTTTAAAGTGGCTGTATGGACAGTTACTTCCCGGAGTCTTTGCGGAGTCACATGTGTGTGTGGATGTTCTTCCCTAGGCCATAGAGAACTTTGCCATGACAGTGAAAACCACAGCCCAGATGTTACAGAAGTTTGGGACGGACCTGGCAGAGACGGAGCTGCCCAATGACGTCCAGTGCACCAAAGACCTGCTCGTTGCACACACAGACAAACACACCAACCTCAAGGTGATTTACTAGCTTTAGTACACAAACATATACTAACACAATATACTGTATGCATTCATGACAACACACATACTGTAGATTCCCTGTTGGGGTTAAAAAGATCAGATTTGTGACTATGAGGCTTCGGTTGCCAAGGTAGTACAAGTTTCCTGAGTACCTGGAGATTCATGTTAAACGAGTGTCAACATGCCTGAAGAACACAAGTTCATGGGAGATCATCAAATTGTTTATTTTACCTATTAGTGCCTGGTCACAGCAGAGTAGCACAGAAAGATTCATTGCAAAATTGGTGGTGATGTAGCGACTTCTCGCAGGTCATGCGGGGGCTTACAGTTGGTTGTGGCTAGTTTTGTTTGTGGCAAAAGTCCAATTTGGACTCTCTGGTTCCCTCAAAGGTTAGCACTGTCATGATAAACACCAATGATAAACTTTGGGAAAGCACAGCACCAATGTGCTTCAACTACACAAGCAGAAAACAAGCACTGATCACAGTAAAGATACAGATTCACCCACACAGAACCCATTTCCACCTTTTATTAATATGTGAACTGTATCTGGATTTCTTATCTGTATAAGGAAAAATACGTGTTAATGCAGGTGTAAATGCACACAGAATGCACTGAAATCAGAATATGATCGGACCGACCAGACCACAGGTTGTCAGTGGTCAGGCAGCATCGGTCAGTTGTAAATGCAATCTGTACAGTGTGGCCACACACAAAAAATCCCAGCAAATTGAAAGAAGTCTACAAGGTGCCCATCAAAAAGCTACAGACAAGCCCTTCCTATGCAAAGGAGAAATAAGTAGAGCCCATACAGCACAGTGCTTTAACAATAAAACATTTCTGGAGCAATAAAAGACTGTCTTTTCTACTACTGTTCAACTACTGTTTTTGTTTTTTCCCAATGCTTCTGTGTCTGTAAACCAGGATGAACTGAAGCTAGCTTTGAAGCAGGGCACCACCTTGTTAGGCTGTATCAAGGAGCAGGCAGCCAAGTCAGAGAGCCACAAACTCAACCCAGATGAGATGGAGAACCAAACCACTGTGGAAAGGTGAAAGGTTTTCTTCTATATGATTTAATACAGTCCTATAGTAACTCTCAATGTGTGTGTAATAAAGTTCCTGTTGTGTGTTTCAGGCTCCTGGCCCAGCTGGATGAGACAGAAAACGCCTTTGAACAGTTCTGGTGTAAACACCATCTGAAACTGGAACAGTGCCTGCAGCTACGTCACTTTGAACAGGACTTCAGAGAGGTAGATCTGTAGATCTGTCTATCTCACTGTCAGCCTGGCTGCCTCTGGCTTGCAACTGTTGGATCTGGCCTGTGTCTCCTCTTCATACAGCTTCTATAAACTTCAGCTGTAAAATCATACAATGAAAAACTTAACAAATCATGAGCGACTGAGTCAGTTTGGAAGTTGTAATGACTCTGCTTTGCGTTCTGCCTGACATTTCATGTCATTTCATTAGGTTTCTTAATTAGTCATGTTTCAGTGACCCTGTTTTGTGCCACTAGGATCATTTGAGAAAATCAGTTGTGACACTATTTGACCTAAAATATCCTGAAGTGAAGTGTGTCCTAAGTGTGTCCTGAAATGTGTCCTATTACTACAGTGTGGATAAGAGAATGATGTAATTAATGTCTTTGTCTTTTCTCTGTCTCTGCCCCCTCCTTGGTTCTCCAGGTCAAAGTGTCTCTAGACAGTCTGATGGAAAGTCTAACCAGCCTATCAGATATCGGGGACTGTGTGGCCAGAGTTGAACACCTGCTACAGGAACTGAAAGCTTTGGAGGAGAAGGCTCAGGTAGGTCAACACATACACTCCATATAGCCCCTAATTATGGAGAGAAATTAGTCTCAATAAGGCTGACAAATGCATGTTACATGAACTACAAATAAAAAGATTTACAAATATGTATTACAATTTGTGGTTAATTTTTGGTGTTCACAAATGCATTGTCCAGCCCACAAACAAATACCAAACAATTTGAAATGTAAAACAATTTTACAAATAAATACATCACAACTTTACAGTATATTTATTTATTTGTTTGTTTGTTTGTTTATGTCTGGCTTATCAGCGCGTTCATGTGTAATTTCAAAATGGGAAAGACATTTTTCCAAAAAGATTAAATAGCTCCTCACCCCATGATTAGACAATAATTAATTGAGTATTTTTACATGCAATATCCCGGTGTCATGTGGCTTTAACTTTAGCTACTTTAAATTCACTGACTCTACTGTTTAAGTCACATCCATAGATGAGAGGGTCTGTCTGCCGTGAGGGCGTTGATTGACAGTTCGCTCACGCATTGCTCTCCATGGCTCCTGGACTCACACTGAGTTGGACTTTTAGAGCTTCTGTTTAAAGATCTGGTATTATGGCCCTTGACTCATTTTTATAAATACTGAGTCTATTATTATATTTATAATACATTCATCACTACATACAGTACCAGTCGAAAGTTTGGACACACCTTCCCATTCCCTTGAATGAGAAAGTGTGTCCAAACTTTTGACTGGTACTGTACATGCAGACAAAAAGACTAATACATAGTGTTATCTTGTGACCTGTATCTGTGACCGAATGTGAGTAGAGTGAAAAATGGATTTATGAGGTGTCCAGGGTCATGTGAGTGCCGTGTGAGTGATGGCTCTGTTACTGAGATCTGAGAGGTTAGGTTAGGTCTAAAGTGTTAGTACTGTATAGAAGAGTATAGGTGTTCAGAAATAACAACATTTAAAAGTTGGGCGAAACGCCTGCCATCTTAGAAAGGAGCATGACGAGAGTACACTGCTGCACACTTTCAGATGCCATCCATGGTGTTGGACTACAGTTACAAAAAGTGACTGAAGTAGTTGTGTGAAGAATAAAAAAGAGATAAATTCAATGCACACCTAACCAATCGCTGCATAAAGTGTGTGTCATTGTCCGATTGTCTTTCCTCAGAAAGTCACAAAAATTGTCAAACACAGCTCCCTGACGATCCTCCAGGCACTACCTTTAAAGCATACTGAGGCCTTTACTGGTGGTTGTTGCTTCCTCTCTGTCCCTCAGTTTAGTTCACCCCATTTAACCACATCCTTTAACCTAATTTTGTATTTTCTGGTTCCAGTAACAGCCGAGATGGTAGCATGCGATAAACTCAAATCTACACTTCAAACGGTCTCTTCTCAGACTGTGACATCACAGATGCTATCTTCATGTTTTCCCATAGTCGTGTGGTCCAGTGTGTTCCTTATCCTTATGTTAACACACAAGACTGTACTGACCTTAATATTACATTCCATATTCTATACAAAATACATAAACACTGTGATGTAACATATCCAGATGAATTGGCATATATCTTTATTTCCTCTGCAATCAATGCTCAATCATTCAAAATGAACCAATAAGATTTTAGACCAGAAAACGTGTGTGTTATCTGATATGTCTAAACCTGGCTCAGGTGTTTTCAGCAGAATGTGGCTGCAGGTGCTGTTCATGCCCACTGGCAGCGTTATTCATTCATGCACACGGGTCTCATATCTTGGAGAGTTTTCTTTCTTAAATAGAAAATAGAGGCACTTTAGAAATGATGCATGACTCACATTAGGTTTCACTTCAGTTGAAGAGCTTTTTAAGACATTACGAGCAGATTAAGAGGGAATTCTGCGGAGGGGCTTCTGTGATCAACCATCATCAGGGCTGGACTGGGATAATAATTCAATCTAACTTTATAGTCTTTGACAAACAAGGGCAAAGGTTAGAGTAACTTAATAGTCATGCTTACCAATAAATATAATAGGACTGTACACACAGCTGTTTAGTAAACACACACACAATGGACTTAACTGGAGCACTGTTACATGGAAGTCTAATGGAAAAGAGGCCCTCAATATCCAAGTAATACTCCATTACATAAAAACTTAGGGCAAAGTTTTGAAGTTCATGACAGCTACTTTATAGTGGCACTTGACTAGAAAGCATTAGTCACAAATTTGTATTTTTTAAAGTTTGCAAGTGACAACAAAGTAGCTGCACTGATCTGTATATATTTACCTCAGCAGATACAGCTGATTGTGGAAATTTTGTTATCACAACTTAAAACGCCATAATATAATGTGATCTGCTTTTCTTCCAGCCCACAGTAGAAAAGGCCCAGCTCCATGCACTGCATGGTGATCAGCTGATCCAGAGCAACCACTACGCTGTGGACTCCATTCGACCCAAATGTGTGGAACTCAGACGGGTCTGTGATGACTTCAGCAACGAGGCCAAGAAAAAGACAGCTGTCCTGTCCAAATCCCTACAGATACACGTGGGCATTGATAAGGTGAGGTTATGATACAACTTCTACATTTACAGATGTCACATACAGAAACACAAGTTAGATCCGCTGCACTCGGACCATCTGTGATTGCATGTGTAGATGACCAAAGACTAACTTTGGATCAGCCTTGAATCAGTCTTTGCTTAACTTATTGAAGGCTGCTGAATCTGTTTTCATCTCCCAAATCTTGTTTTTTGTTTATGTAATAATGTTTCATTCACTGTCTGTTACCTTTATATTCATAGTTCTTTTATATTTCCTACCTTTCATTACTTTTGGTGTCAACTTTGTGATTTTGGTTGTTGTTATTTCTGAATACTGAAACAAGACTAAAAGTCCACAGCCTCGCTAGTTGGCACAGTGAAGTTGTATGAAGGCACAGTGGTGCTATGAGTTGTAGGCTAAAATTAGCATGCTAACTGTTCACATTGACAATGTTAACAGGGTGTTTACCGTATAATATTTGGTAGCCATTATAGTTTAGCTTGTTAGCATGCTAATACTTGCTAATTAGCACTAAACACAAAGTACAAATGAGGCTGATGGGAATGTCATGCTGCTAGAATGGCAAAAACAGTACTTTGTTGGGCTAGTAACACCTCTTCTAAATGGTTTTTGGCCACTTTGGGACAGTGGAAGAAGCTATAAATGCAACATTGACATATTATCACTTTATAAAGTTGGGCTAGCAAGCTGTTGTCTTTTTCCATCCAGCAGATAGGGAGCAACATTAGTATTCATTTAAAGTCTTGTCTCTGGTGACCTGATGAATGTAAGTCATATAGACATACTGATGCATGCACTGGTGCGTGACATCTTGTGACTTCTTGTGAATGTTTGACCAGTGAGCATTAGCTTTCCTTGAGGAAGTGTTTGACAGCAGTGTACTGTAAGAATTACTTGTGGTTCAGCTTGTCTGAGGATAAGGTGGAGTGACTTCCCTGGTGAATGTGCCACTCTGTCGCTTGTGGTCACATTCAAACAGCAACAGTAACGCATTTACTGTCTTGCCTCCATTTATCACCTATAATTCCACTTACTGTTCTGAAGTTTATGTGGTTGCTGAAACAAATGTTGGGTCACACTTCCTCACATCGCCTACAGTATGATTTGAATGTGTAAATATCCTGTTACAAAACAGAAGAACTATTCATGTATAAAACATTTTTTTTTTTTTGCTGCAAACCACAACCTCAAGTTGAGAAATGGAATGGTGGTAGCACTTAAGCATGCAGCTCCCTTCAGCTCTACAGACCTTTTTGGCATAATAGCATATTGGTTTAGATCAAAACACAGCTAAAAAGAGAGGGAGTACTAGACTTGCATTCATCAGGTGGACAAAAACATGACTCCGAATGAATGCTAATGTTGCTCTGTGTCTGCTGGATGTGTACTTATGCTAATATGTTAATTTATTTAACATGAAACTGTAATACAAATATCTGTGATTAAAGGGAAATTCCTGTTTCATAGAACTCAGGTCTCATTTTCAATAACATTGTCCTCACCAAGTTATTTGCTCATATCTGGAAATACAGTGATATCACTAAAAAGCAGTCTGACAGATCAGCAAACCCTGTCAGACAATCAGACAAGCTGCAAACAAACTCCCATGTTAACCAAACTAGAATAGAAAATGAAGGTGGACAGCAAAATTGTATCCAAACTGTTTGTTGTAAACATCCATACAGTTTGCAAACTTAGTTTCTGGTTTCACTTTGCATTTACTGTGGTTGTGCACATTTCTCCTGCACAATGATTATTACTGACATTTCAGGTGATCTGAGGACTTAATTATCCAGAAATCCTATTAATATAATGTCCATAAATGAAGAGGTGGGAGGAGCTTTTACTGGACAGTGCAACCAGACCCCGCAATGCCTGTCAGAAAGAAAGCCGCTTTCACCTCATATTATTATTGATTTTTCACAATTGAGCACACACTTCTTAACCTTTATCTGTCTAAACTAAATATAAATAAAATTCATTATTAAATGATATGAAACATTCTATTATCGATGGCCATTATCAAAGTGAAACTCTATGTAGAAAGATAGGGCTGGCAGCAGCAGCGCAGCAGCAGCAGCGCCGCAGCAGCAGCGCCGCAGCAGCAACGCTGCCGGTGTGAACACCGCAAGTGTGGGAGACGCAGCAGTTCAGCACACGCACACGCGATGCTGAGGTAGACGCATCCAGTGTGGCCCAGGCGTAAGAAACAAAAAGAGTCTTTAAGAAATTCCACCCCCTAAAGCCCTCGGTTGTTTGCCCCAGGTGTGAATCCCACCCATGGACCCAGGTTAACAAAACCAAAGCTCCCCCTCTTCAAGTCCTCTTCTCTTCCCTTTTTCTTCCACTGCTGCTGCAGAAGGAAGCAGCAACCTCTCTTTCTCACACTGCTGCTGCAGGAGCAGCTCTGCTCCTCAGCTCTCTGCTCTCTCGTGTGGCCTGCTCACAGCAGACACACACAGAACTCTCCTGAACAAGCAGCGAGATTGTGTGTTTGCTGTCTGTTTAATGTTGCACAAGAGTGAATTTTGCCAACCTCTGCTCTGCAAAGAACTCCAAAATCCTTCAACCTTAACTAGCTATTGATATGGTGATTTTGTTATAGTTATTGAGTTAATTATTAATCAAGGTTCCAAATTGATAGCTTAGTAAATTTTGAGACTGAATTTGGCTATCTTTTCCCTGACTCCAGGGTGGTGCCCCATTATTATTAATTCATATTAATAATTTCTGTTGATTTTAATAATTCATAATTATCTTTGATAATCACTAATTATTGCTGATAACCAAACTTGCAGCCAAGGCCCAACAGTTTCATTACACATTTCACTAAACTAGCTAACTGTATATAAAGTAGTTGGAACTAGCTCCACCTCCAGCAGCTACAACAGTAACATGCTGCTTACACACTGATGCTTCAGTATTAATAATCTAATGATGTCATATATAATAATATATCAGTCAGAGGGACCAAACCACTACTTTTACTGCAATACTTTAACTACATCAAGCTCATAATACTTATGTACTTTTACTGTAGTAGGATTTTTCATGCAGGACTTTTACTTAGTATTTTTACATTGCTGTATTGGTACTTTTACTTAAGTAAAGGATCTAAAAACTTCCAACCCTGCGAATTGGCCCCAGTGGCATCCAAATGCAGGACCTTCACGCTAGCCTACCACAAAAGAATGTACACTCAATGCTGCATTGAAATCCTGCCCAGTGTCTGAATTTCTGCTGTGTACAGGTGAACCACTGGTGTGAGTCTGGCATCTACCTGCTGGCCTCCCAGGCTGTGGATAAGTGTCAGTCTCAGGAGGGAGCAGAGTCAGCACTGACCGACATCGAATGCTTTCTGGACTCGGCAGAAAAGAACCAACTGACTGAACTGAGAAACCTCCATAATCAGTATGAGGTTGTCCTGTCTGAGGATATCAAGGTATGAAGCCCAAAAATGTTTAAGTTTTGATTCTCTGTTACAAATATGATCAGGAGGAGGATTGATACTGAGTTCTGTGCCCTCAGGCCAGTGTCCTGAAGGCACTGAAGCGACTGGAGGATGTCCAGGAGATGTTCGAGAAGCGGCATGTCAGTCTGAAGAGGTTGTCAGCCAAACAGACAAGGCCTGTCCAGCCCGTCGCCCCAAGGCCTGAGTCCTCTCCCAAACGGCCCTCACTGAAGAATCCCTCTAGGACCACTGGGAGCCAGCAGCGTGAGTTGGACGTTGTTATAACTAACTGATTTACGTAGCAGATGGTGAACCTAGTGTAACTGTTTCAAGCTGTTGAGGCAGTTTTAACTGTTACTGCATGTGGCATGACTTACACCTGAAGCTGCAAGCTTGTACATGTCTGTGAGTAATATCAGTTCTGAAGAATTACCAAGGTAATCCATGTTGTGTCCCCTTCATTCATTTCAGCTCTTGCCCGCAGAGCTTCAGATAACTCTAACAGCGGCAAGCAGCCAGCTGAGGTCGATCCCAACAAGAAGAAGAACATACGCAAAGCCAAAGGAGGCATCAAGGTACCATCCTCCCATCCCACTTTGAAATTTCACTGCATCATAATAGCTTTTTTAAGTCATTTCAATGATTTTTAACATCCTTTTGTCTCAAAATGACAAAAAGCAGCTGACTATGACACTAGGACTGACTACTTTGATTTCTATTCCCATTCCTAACAATACTGAACTGATACTTTACTGCTTTATACTGCTATATAATCAACAAAACAAACCAACAAACAACCACCCTCTAACTTTTACGTAACCCATTTGAACAAAATATAAATCACAAAAGGCATTACCTCTGTTAGGGATGTATATCCTTAGAAATGTAGCGATACTACTATCATCATTGCTTATCCGTTCCTTTTGATTGCCGTGCAAGAAAAAGAAAACAATAAGAGGAGAACTGACATAAATGTGAAGGGATACACTTCTTGGCAGGTGCCACCTGGTAGAGAAAGGAGAGGCTGGTTGGTCTCAGCCTGAAAGTTTATAAGAATTTCCCAGTCTTCAAGATATTTGATAAATTAAGCTAAACAGTCACATACATAACATTCTCTCTCTTTTTTTTTTTAGCTTATCCATAACAATTCACTATTAATCTAACAAGCTCTGTATGGCTGTGTAAAACAACATCAGTCAGGACATCCCTACTTCACGCTGAAAAGATAATGTACTAAAGTATGGATACGTGGTACTGAATGACAGTCAATCTTTTGATTCTCAGTAGTACCCAAGTAGATTGGCTTGTAAAATAAAGATATGGAATTTCAATACCCAACCCAGATCATTTCAACTTAACTTTTTATGCAAATTAGCTTACATTCACCCTATAGAGGGTAAGCACGGATATTACTTTTTTGTGATACCACCCTCACCACCACTCAGAGACCTGATAAATCAACAGGTAGCTCCTATGAGTGGGGAGAGCCTTATAATAGAAGGAAAACAAAAGTAAAAAGTAAAGGGTTAGTAAAGGTCATCAAAATTAACAATGACCTGTATGTCACACTTGTCAGTCAGCAGTCTGTAGATGTTGAAATATATTTTAATATTTCCATATTTCCCAAAATGTTGAACTATCCCTTCAGACACGGAGCTACATACAGTATATCTGTTAGGAAACTTTCTAGCCACATTTCTCTCACTTCCTTGTCACTACATTGTATAGATCACTGTCAGGTGTGATGGCCTTTTCAACACATTCGTCCCAGTATCACTGCCCATCCCATTCATTGCAGTCATACTGACTTTGTTTTGCCATTCAGTGGTAATGAGGTGGTTATATCACATGGAAAATTCCCCTAAATGGATATCCTGCTAGGCGTGAAGAAAAGGCAGACCAGTAAGTGTGCAGTTGCTGACTTCAGGACTTCTTTTTATTGCATTGTGGAGCGGCAAGTGTAATAACGTGTATAGCTGATACAGCTTATAAAGTTTGTGTGATATGTGTTATATTATTAGTACTCTCATTCAAATCATTTGTTGTTTCCCATTCATTGGTTTCACTCAGCATCAGTTACCTATCTATCTATCCGTCCATTCTGCTCTGACCCACTCTGGCCCTCTTCTCATGTCAACAACCGCACACTGAGCTAGACGTTGCTTTCAGTTCATTTATGTTAACAAATAGATGCAAACATAAACTAAACCAAAATAATTTAGAGATGAGAGGTACCTCCTGCACAGCACTCTCATGCTTCCATATCTCCACTCTAACACTCTCTCTGGCATCTGCCCTCAGGTCCATTCATATTACATAAGACCCGCCTTCTTGAAGCTGTGCTGTGAAAAATGACAACCTGTGACCATGACACATTGTTCACTTCTGTCACATTTCATGTGTACAACTGAGTGCTTTTGAGGAGAGAAGACCCCATTTATATAATTCATTCATGTTTGAGACTACAAAGACTTTCAAAAGACACAGAGTTCTTGGGGAGAGATTTGGAAGGAGTGTGGTGCAGCCAGGAGGAGGCTATGACAGCAGGCTTTTCATCTTCAAGTGTGCCCATTTGGTATAAACATGTTGTTCTTGTTGGTTTCAAGCATACTGAAACAATAAAGGTGAGCCCAGACAGCCTGTCATTTTGGTTCCTTGTATTCTCGTTGTCATTCTTTTGTTCAGGTGAGGGCTCCAACCTAAATCAAGTGATAAATGGACAGCTTTACCTTAATGCCTAGCTCCTTTTTCCTCTCGACAGTCCGATACAATGTCTGGGTGACTGCTGACAGTGTACCAATCTGCCTGTAGATCTAGCGCTCCATCTCACCCTCGCTCTCTAACACAAAATTAGGATAATTAAAGCAAAAAAACATCATTACAAGCAAAATCTGTTGCTCCCACAGAACTGCACTCTCCTCACACTCCCACCTTTTCTAAGGGTGGTCAGAGGTAACCTCCAGAACAGCAGCCCTGAAGCTGGATGGGATTCAGTGTTTTGTCAGCAGGGGGATCATGGTTTAAACAAAGTCCCTCTGGCTGAAGGAGGGTCTCACTAATCAGTATGCCACTCTGCTGCTGTTTGCTGCTCTTCCGCAATTTTGCTCTGATCTCATTAATTGGTTTACAGCATGCATAATTTGGATGCTCACCCTGAGGTTATTTTGTGCTGCTGACAAACTGGGTCTGTCTATGTAGTGATAGTGTTGGTGTGTTAGACCATAAACCTTCCTCCATAATTTATGTGGGCAGACCGAGCAAGAAATCCACCTATCGGGTGTCATGTTTCACTGTCCTCTCTCCTGTGTGAAGTCAGAGCCAAAATCAAAAGCCCACCAAGTAGTTCTGTTCTTGTCGTTAGTTGTATCAAGTTTCTAAAACATGGTCAGATGAACCTGTGCTGAATTGCAAGTGATGAGGTTTAAGCAAGCAGGTTTTTTCAACTGTTCCCCTCCTTAACAACTCATCTTGAGATGCCCATGAAAGGCACTTCAATCTCTGCAGTTTGTGTGGAAATATGTGTAACAATCAGTAGTCAGGCAGTCTGCCATGCATCTGTAAATAAAGGTAAAAAACAATAACCAAGGACATTTAATAGGCTGTAATAGGCAGGAGTATAATTTAAAAACACACGTCTTATTAGCTTAAACCACAGATTCATCCCTCAGTGACTTAATGACTAATGTACAGTCAGTCGCCTCATGTGTCTCTCTTAAGGCTGTTCACATAACAGCGGAAAGCCAAGGGTGTTGTTTACAGTATTTGCCACTTTTTGCTACAATTGCTACAATGCTAAATGTTGCTAGCAGTAGTTTGCTACATTTGAGAGACTCAAACACTGCTTTTGTAACAAGTCTGGTAGCTGCATCTGTATGCTGATATTTCGCCCAGCAAATATCTTGTTTGTCTGGTCTGTATATGAGGTCAATTTGTTATTGTACAGTTATGGAAATTCAGAAACACAAGTCATTTTTTTCATCCATCTTGCAGTTCAAGCAGTTCAAGTGGTCAACAGCGGTTGTTAGGGCTGGGTCAAAGTTCAACAAATTAAAACTTTCAGCACACCCCCATTCAGCTTAGCACACTGTGGACATCCGCATAGAGGTGTCGCAACAACACCACACACAATAATGGAAGAGGAAATCAAAGAGTCATTTTTTTATACAGCCCAATATCAAAAATTATAAATTTGCCTCAAGGGGCTTTACAGTCTGGACAGTATACAACATCCTCTTTCCTTAGACCCTTGATTCGAATAATAAAAAACTCCCCCCAAAAAACCCTTTAAATGCACAATCCTCCCATATATAAGTACATGTCAGTACATGTCAGAAAGTGGTCAGTGTAAGTGCCCACTAACAGTCTGTCCCCTGTGATAATGACAGCAGATCTGACATCAAGCTGAGCTATCGCTCTACCTATTACATTAAAGGGACGGAAAGAAAGCAGCTGCAGTTGTCCCTTCATGCCAGTCATCAATGTGATGGTGTGTTGGACGTCTGGAACAAAAATTAAGGTTGGGTGCAAGAGTTTTATCACATGTAGTGAGTCACAATGTAAGACAACCAATGCAGCATCTAGATACCCTCAAACCCTGACAAAAAGACATTTTCCCTCATTCTCTCACCTACTTTGACAACTTCTACAATGTGTTCTGTTGATCCATAGAGCTCTCTTCTGTGCACAACTTTAAACATGATTGAGCCAAAGTGGAATGATGTTTTCGGTGCTGTCAGGTGGAACAGTAATCTCGGTCCCTGGCATCTCCTTCCTGAGCACTTGCATACGTCATACAAGTCATAAAAGATGGCAAGCAAGTCAGGTTTCAACGTGTAGTCTGCAAAGTCTCTCTGCCAAACATGGTGATAATTGTTAGCAAGCTGGCTAATTGATTTTAGCATAAGTTAATCTTCTGGCATTTTTTAGAAGTTTCCAAACTGTTTTAGGTGCAATCCCACCACCCTCTCTACTGGAGTAGAGCTTACAGTCATTTGAGTCTAATCCAGGAAAAGTAAGACAGATGCAATCACAGTTATGATCTGGCTAACAAAGGCACATATATGTGGCTAAATGTCAACAAAATTGATGTTGATTATCAGTTAGTTGATCATCCTTATTATGAGACAAATGACGTATTAGTGGAACCTTGTAATAAATTCCTGTGAACAATGGTGTTGACGTTTTTTCCGTCTGCAGGAAATGACAAATCTAAAATGTTTCATACTTACCACAAAGATGTAATGTTGAAAGACTGACAGTGTGGTAGAGGTACTTTCAGAGAGTTTTCAGTCTGTGTTTTAGTTCATGCAATTCACAGTGTATTAGGTTAATACACTTAGTTGTCAGTTCATTAAGTACACCTAGCTAAAACTAATGCAGTCTAATACAATATCATTGCAATAAATCCAAGGTTATAATGTTTTAGAGAGGCCCTGATTCAACTTAACAGTTACTTTGTCAGTATCAGTAGTAATGATCAGCACATCATACAAATCAATTTACCTTTAGAAAATAATTTCAACAAAAACTGAACATAATACCTTCAATAAGCATATGATATTATTGCAGGGCTGTTGTTTTAGGCCTCGGTCAGACGGAAAATGGCAGAAAGTAGTAGTTTTAAGCTAAGTTTACATAATAAACCTTATTTTGTAAGTAATATATAAATGAGGGAAGTTGCAGTAATGATTTACTGTAGTAATAATTACACCAACCTCTGCAGTGAAGCCGTCTGTTAACAAGAACAAGAATCAGCTTGCAATCTACATCCTGCAGCGACTTTACTGTAGGGCCAGTCAGATATTTACCAGTGACTTATGACCACCTGAATCCAAACACCTGGTAAAGACAATGTGGTCACATAATATGCTCTGTCACAAGTTGACAGAGATTGCCTGAGTGCTCTATTAAGCAGTTGTATTGAGACAAAGCTTGAGAAGAAGACATTTAGTTTACTGACTCTACACTGGTATCTATCTGCATTTTAGACATAATATAGAAAGCCTTTGTTCCGTAATAACTAAATGTACATGTGTGTGTTTGTGTGTCACAGATTGAGGTGATGCATGAGGAAAGCCAAGGTGGTTCCACCCATGTCGTTGTGTCCAATGAGACAGAGGAGAGTCTGTCCAGCAGACGCAGGTAAGGACAAAACACACAGCTGTGTTACACTAAAATACTGTAGCAGAGTGTACACATGCAGTTAATTTCTTTAACACCACTACACTAAAACGAAATTGTGTGGTGATGAGCCAAACATTCTGGAAAGCAGAAACACAACTAACATTAGTTACATCATTCTGTGCATGACTTGCAGTGAGTGTGCTGTTATCTGTAGCATGCATGCACCACATGGACTGTGTACGTGATTTTCAGACGCAGCAGTCTAACTATCAACATCTTAACACCTCCCCTAAACAACTACCGGAAAATTGTATGATATGCATTCTCCAGTGTTACACACTGTAATGAGCTACAGCTCCTGCATCATTAAGTATCCTTCACACTGAAGACTCTGTATCTGAGCCTTTATCCACACTGATGGTCAGACAGCTCTACAGCTGAAAGGTTCTAAGTGACTTCTTTTGACATCTCAACTAGACTTTCAAGATTCAATGGTTTTATTTTTACATGCTCATTCAGTATGTGCAGTGACATGCAGGGTGGTACATTCTTGCATGAAAAGGCTAGTGAATAAGAGTGAACAATAAGAAATAAAAAAAATAACTATTTGAAATAACATTTAGTTAGAGATTTAGTTTTTTAGCTTTAGAATTGGATTTCATGCTAAGGAACAAGATCCCTTTTGTATGAGTGTATTGATTAAAAAAAACACTAAAAAAAATGCTGTACCTTCAGAGGTGATGTATTTTTCTCAGGCTTTTGCCATTCATGTCTTTAGAAGATCTGTGACAAAAACTTTCTTCATGGCTTCCACCCAGTTTCTTTTGGATATGCTTAAGTGTAGTCCAGTCACCATGAAACAGGTTGAACTTGACAACAGGACTGGGCCTTGATTACAGAAACAGAATTAATTACCTAAACAAATGTTTGGATTTTACATTGAGTGCCTACTGGAGTGTGTCCCAGAGACAGGCAGGCTACAGATCTGAATCCACTGCACAGCCTTATCACCCCCTCTCTTCTATCTCTCTTGTAACTCCTTCTGGACAAAGTCCAACTTTGCTGACTTGTCTCAGGGTAATTGAAAAAAAAAGCACAAGGACTTTTTCATAGGAGAGATTCATGCCGCGGGAAAACATTAGAGCTTATGAAATTGGCTCGGGGCCCAGAAAGAGAGCGGGAGCCGGGGAACCAAAATAAATGGACTGGAGGAAGAAAGCGGATTTGCATTCAGCCATGTTTGCCGACTCAGTGAGAATCACCTACTTTGGGTTAGTTGCATTAGTTTGAACATAGAAACTATTAAGTGTAGGGGGAGTGGATAGAATAAGTAATATCACATGGTTCTGTAAAGCCTCAGAGAACAGCACAGCTACAGTGCAGGGCTGAAAACACTGAAGCTACAGAACTTTATCTTTCAAGGCAAAGGCAGGACAGAAAATAAAGCAATGTTACGTCTTTATGTGAATATGAGATATGTCTAACAGAGAGTACTGGTGTTGGAAAAGTGTCATTATAAGAATGCATTCAAAAGTCTGAGAGGGTCTATCACAGCCTGAAAACTAAAATGTAAACTTTAAACTGCTTTTGTCCTTACTTTCTAAAAGACTGCACTGAGGGTTTGTGCGGTAAAATGAATGAAGATGGCACTACTGAAAATAAATGGTATGTTTGGTCTCATGCAGAGAGTACTCTCTTCAACATTACACTCCTATAACATTGATGGACAGTTAAAAAAATTAACATCGATGTAGCAGAACCAGCAATATTGTCAGTATTGTTTTTATATCCATTAATTCTTCTTCCTTGCCAAAACCTTGTGCTTACATTACCCACAATGCAACTGGATCACATTCACTCAAGTGTACAGATTCAGGTGTGTTATGCTAGTAGTAGTGACATCACTTGAGTCAGTTTATCAGATTTCACACAACTGTGGATCCACAAAAGGCTTTATACAACTTTTTTTTTCACATAGTACAGTAGTACTCCCCAACTCCTGCTGTGCCTGATTTATCACCACAGACTAACCGCTGAGGCAGAGGAAACTGTGTCTGAAATTTAACATGATAAAAGCAAGTGTGGCACTGTTTTCAGACACATGCAGTGTGAGAGAGAGAGATATGGTGAGACAGTGTAGTTCAGTCAGTGACAAAAATGTGATGACACGAAGTAAAGATTTTTACTAAAAATCACCCACATAGATTTTTTATTACTCATTCAGTCAGTGATCTTTTAATTTCCTCAGCATCATGTTGAACACATCACTTTATTCCCAGCATGATTTTAGTCATGAATGTTTTCCATCTGTGGAGCTTTAAAAGAGCTCCCTCAGCAGTTCCTTATAAGGTTGTGATGCCAGATGGCTCTGCATGCTCCTGGTGATTCAGCCTGTCTCTGCATTTTTTATAAGAACCACAGAGGAACAGGATGCAGGAGTGGGGTGGAGCAGAGAGAGAGAAAGGAAGAGTGACAGGAAATGAGCGGGACAGAGATTCGTCAAAAGGAAGAAACAAAGTAGAGGCAGAGAGTGGTGAGAAAAAAAATCTCTGAGAACCCTGGCAGGATGAATTCTCCCTTAGGATAATGACTTATAGTTGTGTCACATTACAGATTTTAGTTTGGTTAACCAGCAATTTTGCAGAAGATAGAGGACTCTCGTATTAGTGGAGGATGGCATCGACAGGGCAGTATATGAGGAGATAGAAAAAACTTTTCTCAACTAGTCTTGCATAAGTAAATTGTCCACGTGCATGAAATTGAAGCCCTGAGTTTCAGATAAGACTGCCTCTGTACAGTCTGTCTGTCTTCCTGTTTTATTATTACTAGTTATTATATTATTACTATTTTTTAATTATTTTTAGAGGTTTGAATAAGTAAAACTATTACTAATTCACAAGTGAAAAAAGCAAAGATTAGAGGAATGTTTCATATATAAAAATATAATGTTGTATAGGATAAATGTTTTTCTCCACTTTCCTATTCTTGTAATCTTCTTACGACCTTCACGATTTATCTTGCGCCCCCTGGGAAAATCCTGACCTCTAGGTTGGGAACCATTGCTCAAAGACTTATGTTGAAGAGCAAAAGTCCCAAGCCCCCTTACAGCAAAAATACAAATAGGCACAGCAGCAAGTAAATAAGGTTAATTACCCTGCAACCCTGTCTTTTCACCCACTTTTTTCTGACTTTCTGGTCTGTCTGTACTACTACTACTATTACTCTGTAAGGAAATTCATTCATCTGGCATCATTTAACTGGAATCTGGTCGGATGTGGCTTACTTTATACAGGCTGGCTGGTGGCAGCCTGATGGGATTGAGTTAGTCAAAGAACAACTGACAATACACACATTTCAATGTGTTTCCTGACCACCCAAAAGGAAATGTGTAGATCGGTGATGCATTTCAAGCTAAAAACACCCCACCCATTTCAAAAAAGTGGGTGGGGTGTTTTTAGCTTGAAATGCATCCTACCCATACATTTGCCCATACATGATTCATATTCTTTCTGGTCCGCTCTCTGTATTACCTGTGCTACAAAGTCCCTGAAAAGCAGGTGATTACTCATGACAATAAAAATGTAATCCAATGCTGATAACGTAACGTAACCATGACGTAACCCAGATAACCAGATTCAGATAACCAGTATGGGCATAGCCTTAGCTGACGCTATTTGAGTGTGTGAAAGTTAATTGTAACATTTTGGTCACCTAAAATATTCTTGTTCAGCATTTGGTTGTACTAAAAGACCCTCTAAGGAGTTGGATGTTCAGTTTTTCTGGTAAGTATAGTTTGTTTTAATGGGTTTAAGCCTGTTCTACACTAGCAAAAATTAGCAATAGCATTAGCATTACCACAGTTAAACATAGACTGCAAATGTAATGTGCTAACCAAGTTAGCAGCTAGCAGCTAGCCTTAGGGTCAGCTCCACCCTCTCATCCAAATATGGTCACTACTCATCACTTCTGGCTCCAAAAATCCAAGATGGCGACAGTCAAATGGCAAACTTGAGGCTTCAAAACAGGAGCCCACAAACCAATGGGTGACATCATGGTGGCTACGTCCATTATTTTTTTACAGTCTACGGTGTACACAGAGACAAAAGGCACTTACGTAAATAGAACTGGGCAAGGTTTCACTGATCTTTTCTCTCTTTAGTTTTAACAAAGTAAAAACTGATCCTGCTGATGACTGAAAAACAACTAAGTGCATCTGTGTGCTTGACAGAACAGCTTTGATCTTTATTGCAAGACAGCAAACACATATTATAACCAGCAAACAGTGAAATATAACATGAAAGAGAAAAAATGGCATGTTTGAGGTACTGTCATTTGTTTCTGTGGTATGTTTAGCATTTAGCAGTCCTCACATCATCTTTATGTAAAAGCAGCCATACAGGAGTACGTGTTCTGGCAATATGGCAGACACAGAAGCATCACTCTCACTGCCGTGCAGTACAGATTGCCCATAAATCCTCTGGAGTGGCTATATACTGTAGCATCTGTTGCTGCCTGCCATAGTGAGCGCACATCTACAGCATGCCCATGCGATGTGATCATGTGATCATAGATGCAGTGGTGGTACGGAGCCTTGCCCTCCCCTGAAAAGTACAAATGCTCCTGGGGAGAGACCCCCATGGCTTTGGCACAAATCCCCATGAAGACATCATCAATGTACATGGAAGAGTTCAGTGCCAGAGTTGCATGGTAGATCTTAGCAGCCACATCCCCTGAGACCACGTACCCCGCACCAGCAGTGTAGTCTGGGTAAGAGGGCCAGGGGTACAACTCATAAGGAACATGGTATTTACTGTCTTTACGGCGAATCGGAGGGGCTCCTCTGTGTACATGCCCCACCCACAGGTCTTTAGCCCCTGATTGGCTACCCAGCAGCTGCTGCAGGTACTTCACCAAGTTGGGCATGTGGACGAAGATGTCGTCGTCTGCAGACATGAGGAAGTGCGCCTTAGGGCAGTACTGGTGGCCCCAGTGGAACTGCAGGATCAGTTTGGTAGTCAGGTTGTGGAAGGTGTCGACAAAGTCCTGCTGGATCAGGTCTCCATAGTCATTGTCCTCCTGCAGCAGTGCGCTCTGCACCCTGGATCTCTGTCCAACATCATGATGTACACCGAGGGCGAACACTACCCTCACACTTGCTCCCAGTTCAGACCAAACATAGCTCTCGTTGCCCCATGTGTCCCTGATCGCCTGGCGCTGCTCAAAGTTCTCTGGAGATGATTTTACAAAGAGAAGCAAGAGGACCTCATCCCAGTTTTTCCTATCTGCAGCACCGCTTCTACATTTAGCTGGGTGGTTGATGAGATATGGATAGCTCACCAACCCACCATCCACACCATTGTTTCTAATGTGATATTTGGATTCGATGGCAAAGGAAGAATTGAGAAAGTCGTAACTGTTGATCAAGTAGCGGTATGTGTAGGACCTCATGTGACTGACAACGTGGTGGTCCAGCTCCTCCCAGCAGACCATCACCATACACAGCACCAGGCCTGTGGTCAGCAGCTGCACACACTGACACTTGTGGATACGACGGAAATTAATGAACATCGTGACTACTGCTGATTTCTCCTGATCTCTGAAGTCAGTACCTGTCCTCTGGCTCTGTATAGATGTCGACTCTCCTGGAGCTGTATCTTCCTCTGTCTTACCTGTCTCCCCCTTTTCTGATAGAAGAGTGTGTTATTTCATCCCTACCTCCTTTCACTCTCAAGCTTGACTTTTCCTTTGACTGACTTCTTACCTTCTGCTTCTAGCACCTCTTTCATCTATCTAGTCGTCTTTCTTATCATCTCCATCGCTTTATCTTCTATCATCTGTCTTACTTAATTTGTATCTTTTTTCCTCCCTCCTTCTCTTCCTCTTGCCCAACCAAGTGGCTTCTCTATCTGATGTTGTCAAGTCCAGTAGGCCTTTGTAAGGCTCTTCAGCAGTCTGGGTGCTCTTTGACTGATCTTCCTGCGCTGTATGAAGCAAAGGCTTTGCTCCCTCATAGTGATCAGGCTCAAAACACCTACAGGATAAGTTCACAGTGTCCCTCCTTCAGCTCAAAAGAAATCACCATGATCCTTCTTCCTTCTACCCCAAGAACTCTTGATTGGTGTTGCCTGTCTCCTCTGCTTCCGTATTCCTCTTCTTCTCTGGTTACAGTATCATCAACATGTCACCTGAAACACCTGAAAAAGAGAGAGACAACTAAGATCAGAGTTATAAAGACAAAATTATGCATACTTGGGCTACACATTATGTAAACCACTCATGAAATGTTGATTCGTTGATCGTCACATTCATTGCCAACTATTTTGATAATTGATTAATTCCGGTTACAGCCTGTCAAACGTGAGGATTTGCTGCTTTTCCCTGGTTTATATTATCATACACAGAACATTTTGGGGTTATTTTGGGGGAATTAATTTCATTAATGGGTTAGAAAACTAAGCAAGCAATAGCAGGGGAAATGAGACAGACAAAATATTTCTCTGTAAAACACCAGCTTTAACACAGATAGACCAACTTGCTTTTGTTTTTCACTTTGTCAGTGCAGAGTACTGGAGAAATTCTTTGAGTTTCAGCCCATCCACAGCCACACAGGTATAAGCCTGGCTGAACCTGTGATTAAAATGGTGCAAGACTTGGGGTTGGACTTGTCAAACTGTCATGGGCATAGTTACGATAATGCGAGCAACATGTCTGGCAAATACAATGGGCTCCAGGCACACTTAAAAAAAAGAAAAACCACTAAACCATTACACTCTGTGTGGTGCCCATTCGTTGAACCTTGTAGGTGTCAACAGCATTGATAATTTTTGTGAGGAGGTCAACTCTTTTTTTTGTACCTGCTATAGTCTCTGTTTACATTTGGCAGTGCCTCAACCTATCACTGGAACACAGTATTCCATAATAGCGACAATTACATTAGACACACTAAAATCCCTCTGCAGTACTAGATGGAGTTGTAGAGCAGACTCCGCAAAAGCTCTCAATGAGAATTACAGGGCAATTAGAGATACTGTACAATGCTCAAAATAGCCAAAAAAATCCAAACCAAACACAACGCTGCTGTGCTAGTTTCCAAACTTGATAAACTGGAGACAGTAATAATGACTATTTTGTGGGACCGGGTACTGGGTAGATTTAAGGCAACAAGGGATCATCTACAAAAAAATGACATGGATTATGCACCTGCTCTTCGTCTTTTGCATCAATTGCACTCGTATGTTGGCACTCTACTAGACCAGTTTGTAGAGCTTGAAGAATCAGCACACTCTGTCAGTGCTACACAAGTCTCCCAGTTCGACATTCGATGTGTGAGAAAAAGAAAGAGATTTGCAGATGAGTCTACACTTTAACTCCTGGCCATCAAACATGAACTCTTTAGGGGTCTTGATTTTGAGGATATTGTACACCATTTTGCATATTCAAAGTCAAGAAAGGCCATTGTAAGATCTGTTTGCCAAATGAAATCGAGCCATAACATGATTGTGCATTACCAGAAAATGAATGTCAGTTAAACATGCTCTTACAACCCTTTTTCATTATTAGTAAGTAAGGAGTAAAAGTTGTGTTTTTTGTCAGATTATGCTAATGCTTATGTGTTTTCATAACATGATATGTGAGTAAGTAGCCTTGGCAAGACACAGTGGTGTATTTATTAGCATTTATAGTTCTATAAATTCAACAAAGCCAGATTGAACATCTGTGCATCTGTACAAGTTCTCTTTATTAACATGCACCTGATGACTGTTAGATATTGAAGCACTGAATTTACAGTATGCTACTGAACCGAATTCTATAGAATCAACAAAGCCTGGTTTGTTGAACATTTGATTATAATTTATCATTAAATTGTATTGCACTTTAAGGAACTTAAAACAACTACTACAACTCTCTTCTTGAAAGAAGAGTGTTGCTGTCAGCTGGGCCACATTGCGAGCAGCCACCACCTATTTAAAGAGGCTACCTCATCTCAGTCTGCTGGATTGAGTGATCATTTAATAGCCAGACACAGCAGGATCGTCGCAGGGAGAAAACACACCCAGGCTGGACAACTGACACTTTCTACAGGTACTCACCGACAAACCGACAGTATGTAGAAGGCAGACTGATGGGATTAAAGACCAGGAGACTAAACTATGGCGAAGCAGACATGATTACTGAAAGTAGCTGTGGTTTAATGTCACCATCAGCTCTGTGTCTTTTGGATTTGCGCAGGATGTGTTGTTGTTACCATGTGGTGTTTGCACACAAGTGTATAAAGGTACTGTTGAGGTAATGTTCCTCCCTCAGGGCTGTGGTGTGCAGGCCTGTACAGGGTTAAATGTGACTCTTCTTTTTCGTTTTGATATTTTGATCTCATATGTCTCATATTACTGTAATGTAAGCAAAATATAAAATAGTGATTTTCATATCATCTGGTCTCCATAATCTTCCTACAGTATTCTATAATTAATTTAAGTGTGTCTATAGTATGAATACAATGTTCCTAAAATATTTCTTAGAAGACTTATGTGTCTAGTATCACTATACAGTCATTTTCTTACGTGTAGTCGTTGTAGTCTATGATATTACCATAATATTTGTATACAGGGACTGTCTGCAATATTTTTATACATAATTAAATTAGTCCAGTGTCATATGTTGTTTTGATTCTGTCTAGTATCTCCATAATATCCCTCTATATAGGTACTCAATGGGTTTAGTATGATTACTGATATTTGTGTAATATTTCTACAATATTGTTAGATATGTTTAATATCACCGTTTATAATATTCCAATAACCAATATTAATATAATGTTTTCATAGCTTGGTTAGCATGGTGCATTCATGGTCTATGGTTAACTGTGATAATGCTAATGTTAATGCTAATTTTTGTTGCGAAAAATAGGCTTAAAACCATTAAAACAAAATTTACTAACTGGGAAAAACTGAACATCTGACTCCTTAGAGGCTCTTTTACTACAAGAAAACACTGAACAAGACTTTTTTAGACAACCAAAATGTTCAACTTAACTTTCATGCACTGAAAACACACTGAAATAGTGACAGCTACGACTACATCTATACTCTATATGAATCTGAGGTTACGTCATGGTTACACTACCTAACCAATGTTGTCACCATGGTAGCAACTTGCCTGTGATGGCACCCACCTCTCACTCAAAGCAGCTACAAAGCAGCCCATCCCCCGTACAGTTGTCATGAACAGGGAAATTAGCTATACTCTCGGATGTTCTCTGGTTAATATGCTGGAAGAAATATCACTGTGTATACATTTGAAATGAAAAAATGGGCAGTGAATGGGCAAAAAGAACAGCAGAGTGATCAGTCTTTCAATTGATAAACGATCTAGGTGATCGCCTATGTCAGCATGTGTTTTTCACTCGCGTCATGCAAGTTTGACCGGTGGACCATTTGTCTTTTTTTGCCCCAAACAGCCAAAATTTATTTTAGGCGCAGCGTGAGTTCTGAGTTCAATCAGAAGCCAAGTTTTCTTTCATGTAGAAACAAGATAAATTAATAATTTTGCTTGATTCAAACACCCAAACACGAAAATCACTTTGTATACTGTAAACACTCAAAAACAGCCCGTCCACCACGCTGGCTAACTGCCTTTAACTCTGTGGAGGATGCAGTGAATGTAAGTGCCGACCCAGCAAAAAGCATCATAATAGAGAGGCTTTAGCCCAGCAGAGCCCCTGAGCAGAGAAGTTGCTGACATCTGTGCAGTGCTGTCACACAATAGGCAGAACACATATTTCCACAGCAGCATATTTTGACTGAACACTGGGGTCAACCAACAATAGAGAACTCTGACAACACATGGCCAAGCCTCAAAATCCAGAGGTCTTGTGACCATGAGAGGATCCACTGTGTAGGCTTTGTACATCAGGACCCTTCAAGCTGTAATCAGGGCATTTTCAGATATGACCGTTTAACTACATTCTCAAATGGTACTCCACAACAGTAATAGTCACCATAAAGCGACTTCAGAAACACTTAAATTTGTTGTTGTTTTTGAAAGGTCTTTAGAATGGAAAACCTTCTACCACACAGAAAGCGAGACTTTCTGTTTCCTGTTACCTTAGAATAGATTGAGCAGATAAACACCTATAGTTTTAATCTACCAAGTCTTGTTTTGAGTATTGATACAAGTGTCAGTAGGATCTATCTCTTCTGCATTTACCCTCTATCTCATCAAAAAGCAGAAAGACGATCTCTGTGAACAACTTGTCGTTGTCATCTTCTGACAAGAGTGTGGAGTTAGACCACATTCCAGGCCAGGTGCAACATTTGGAGTTATGTCACATGATCAAATAATTAAGAGAAAATAGTAATGAAAATGTATTCAAAAGTTGCCTATTAATCAGGCATTCACTTAAGGCATTCACATAAATGAGCCTCAAACACATTGCTCTCCCTTGCAGTTTAGTACATTAGCTGCTTTAACAGAACAGATATGGGTGATTGTGGCCAGTGTATTACTTGGTATTAAATCAACACTAAATCAAATTTTGTGATATTGTCCATCTCTCTACTGAATCAATAAAAGACATGTAAAAAGTTTTTTTTTTTTTAAAGTTCAGAAAAATAGGCTGTTATATGTCAGTACTGTAGAATTATACTGCAGTTAAATGCATAGTACAGATAGTTCAAAATTACTTTTAGTGGTCACAACCCAACACACACTAACTTTGGCTGTCTTCACCACTGACTGCTTCCTTTGGCTGTCTTTGACAAATTATCAGAGTGGTTAGGATGGCAAGTATTGCAACCTGATGCCACGTTACTTCTATACAAGATAGATATGCTCCAGGGATATGTCTTAAAACCTGTCGAACGACAACTGCAATACATACTGTCACAGGCAGATATAGTTATGTAATGTCACTCTGACTCCATAGTAAAGTTAAAACTCACACACACACACACATATACATTAAGCTGCAGTGGAAGCTAATCTAGTGTTGTGCTTTATCTGAGTATTTCCATTTGATACCACTTTATACTTTCATCCATTACATTTCTCAGTGGAATGTTGTTCTTTTTACTTCACTACATTTATCTTCCCGCTACAGTTACTGTACTTTTTTTACTAACATTGTAAACCTAAAAATACATTATGATAGATTAAACTACCAAACAGTTGAAGGTAGTTGAAATTAGCCTTACCTCCAGCCACATTATTATACAACACTGACAGGGGCCATTCTATTGCATAACAGGTACTTTTAATAAAACTCATTTTTTTCATTTTCTAAATCAAATTTAAATTATATATTATTACATTTGTCTGTGATGCTGTAAAATGAATAACAAGATGTTGACAGTGAGTGTTTAGTTAAGCGACAGTCTGCAGTGAAGATTGTCATGCCTTACAACAGTGCATGAAGGCCCTACCACTAACAGTCAAAAGTCATGGAGCCCTGTTTGATCAGTTTCCTAGCAATCTCTATCTGATAAGCTTCTCAGCAGTTCAATAGCAGTCAGTAGTCAAATTACTGCTTTGTTTTCTAGTGGTCACTTGTATGTAATGAAGGTTTGTTCTGAGTGTGTGTGTTTCTTCCTTTTACTTTCAGTTGTCCAGAAGAGAACAATAGCATGGGAACTCAGGTGGTACCAAATAATTAAAGTGGGGCAGCTAAAAATGTGAGACTCTTTCCAAACAACGGCAGTGTGATTCACTGAAGTGGGAACATAATCTCAGTTGCACACATTGATCACATCAGCGCTCAGGTGTTGATATTTGACACCTACTGCTTGAAAAGCCCAGAATACCAAACCTTGTTGTTGTTCCTACAAACAGACAATGCAGATGAGTTCACCCCATGTTTAAGTTACAGGAACTGGAACTGGATTTTAGATTATGTAAACTGCAGGGATGACAGGAATAACCAATATACTCTTTTTGAATGTAAGTGTTCCACAGAGATAACTTCTCCACTGTGACTACTGACTACATGTGCTATCTACCCAGTATTCCTTTACTATAGTATGACTGTAGTTCAACACAGTTTCGGTTCTCTACATATTGAGTGGCATTGGTCACTGGGGTGAAATATTACAGGAATGCAGAATATTTCTGTTATTTAGGCCGCGGTCACACATATTTATTCACTGATTAATCTGGTTACTGCTCTGGGACACCTTGATTAAGTGTGTCTACAGTTCCACTTTACAGTAGATCTGTCACCCTAATGCCACCGGAATCTGAGGATTTCTCGAGATTAAGAAAAAAGAGACTTTCTCATTATAGGATCATTTCAATTTATTGTCTTATTTTTGTAGTTTTGATAATGTCATACTCATGTCTTAATCATTTCTCACATCGGGGAACAGTGCAACATCACAACAACAAAGTCTAATTTTGCAAGAAAGACTATCAGTCAGGCAATCAGGCAACAAGCTGGCAGTTTAGCCAGTTTATCTAAACCACATATCTCATAGCATGATGAGCATTGGACTGGTTTTACTTTTAATGCACCCAGCTAAACTAGCTCGATGAAAGCATTCAGAATTCAGGGTATGTAATACTAATATTTAACTCAAAACAAAATGATGTACACAGATACATGTTCTTTGCTTCTACCATGTATTAAAAACCTGCCTCCACACAATATTCAGTCCCAGAGTATTGTACTGCATTTTTCCACATTCCATAGAAATTCTGAGACATTAAATATACCATCATACTGTATATACTATATATATTGTCACTGTACAAACTTTTACAAATTTTACATCACACCACCCAGCTGTAAAACTTACCAAAATAAGTATCTTACTGCCTGCCTTCTTTTGTGAAATAGCCCTTTAGGGTGCAATAATGGTGATACAATTCACAACAAATGCTAACTGCTCCTAGCAACTTCTTCAAATAACTTTGATGAGTGAAAATTATGGCAAAATATGTCCACTCCCAAAAAGAAAAAGTAAATTACTAATGCTGTTCTGCCAAATTAGTATTTATAATGCATGGGTCCTGTAGGACTGGATATTGTTTAGATTTTAATGATTCTGACTATGCTTGTGGATTCTGGTTCTTACCAATTCCTGGTTCCAATTCCTTAATATTATTTGGTTAAGAAAAACCAAAACCAAAGTATGTTAAAGCAAAAATACCTTTTATTTCCAGCAGATGGACGCTTTCATAAACAGCCATCTGTCATAAATTAAGAGGTATTTTATGATTGGTTTTGGTTAAAAGGTGAAACAAAAACAAATAAGTCTTCTCTTATGTATCCATCTTTGGTTGAAATTATGGTTCTTCAAAGATAGACACAAGTCCCCATGGGTCTACACAAAGAATGGTGTTATGGGTAACCATAGGTCACACCAGAAACTAGTTACATAGTAACTACATTTTGTCTTTATTTTCTTTAACTTTATTCTTCTTGTATGGCCCAGTTACATTCTTCTTGAAGTATGGCCACACTGCTATGTGGCAGTTTTACAGCCAGATTTTATCAATGCTGTGTTGTAGATGATAGTAGAGCTCACAAAAGAATGTTGATTTCCTGTCACAGCATCTCTGAAAGCCAGGTCATTTCTGTAATGTAGTTGATAGAAAATTTAAGTGTTTAGACAACAAGCGTTCAACCCTGTCAGACACCTGTTACGTCTTGTGCTGCTGCCGGGTCATGACAAACTTCTGTTGGACTGTTTTGCAATTCTACATATATATTTTTTCGATTGACACCTTTTTGGTTTTTTTTTTTAGATTACAGTATAAAAACATCCAAAACAACATTTAAACCTCTAACAGCAACTAAATATACACTTTTGGTTTTAGTTTGTATTTGGCTATTTTGATTTTTCCACTGCACTCTAGATGTAACAGTGAATTAACAATTTCAGAACAACCTTTTTATGACTTTTCGTCCTCTAAGTTCTTAAAGCTGTGTCAGTTTTTACATCCTGTTTGCCCTCTCTTCCCTTACTAACCCAGCCTGCCCAATCTGAGCCCGATGCAGCCCCTCAGGCTGGCTGGAACAGTCCCGTAAACTCGGCAGCATCCCAACAGAGACCCGCTGAAAAAGTGCTTTGAGTTCTGGGATTGTTTACTTGTGTGACTTCATCATCTTGTCACAGCCACCATGCCCCCCCCCCCCCACCACACGTCTCTGTCGGTCTGCTACTGCAAACTTTTAGCCTCCCTCAAACACTGGAAGGTTTTATAGACTTCATTTAGAGCAACACCCTTCAGCACACAAACACACACATACACACCGTGTTCCTGACTTACCGGGCTGTTTGTAAGTCCAATCCATGTGTGAGGAAGTACAGTTAAACCCTTCTCCTTTGCTCGGCTCAGCTCCTGTAAACTCACTCTCTCCTTGTATCTGTCTACCTCTGACACTCACTATTTCTGCCTCACTCTTTCAACTGCTTGTCCTTTTCTTCCACTATCTCTGGTTTCTGGCACTTCAGATTTTCCTCTTCTTTTCCTTCTTCCTTTTCCCCCGTCAGTGGTTTACTTCACCAGCTCATTACTCAGGAAAGCTTCAAACATGATTGCCCTAGAGGTCCAGTGTGAGCGTGTTTGAGAGAGACAGCGTGTATGGGGTGGGTGGGTTGTGAAGGGGGAGGAACCACTGAACAGCAGGAGGAGAAGGGCCTACTTGCAGTCTTGCAGACTTACCCTAACCCTATACAACACACCCATCCCTAAACCCTAACCATCCCCCTCCTCATGCCTAAACCTAATCATGTGTGTGTGTGTTACAGACACTTCACGTTCGGCTTTTAAGTCCTACATTTGTGTTCTCCATTGGGACAAATTTTTAGAACTGACTGACAATGTTGGAACTGTAATTTGATTGGTGAAATATCTTTTGGGTATGCACTAAAAATGATGATGATATCACTTCATTTCCAATGGCATAATAGGCAGTTTTGAACACAAATCAGCAGGCAGGCTGATGTTACTGTTGCTTTGTGTTTTAACAGTTTGTTTGTTTTTTAACAGTAGGTATTTTGGCATCAGCACAACTGGTGCTATAAAACAAGTTCAGCTAACAAGTTTCTTTTTTCTGAGTAGAATACAAATGGATTGTTGGGGAGAAAAAAAAATATTTTAAATTATATTCTCCACATACTTTCATAATAAATTTCCACACTTCCACAAGCATTGCATGTCCAAATTGATGTATATATTTTCTAATTTCAATTTTTAATGACATTATTATATTGAATACAAGGCTGCTTATTGTGGTGTTCTGACACCAGACCACCATGACAAACAGATCAGGACAATCACTACAAGGATAATAGATTAGACATTAGTCCTAATCACTGTTACTTACTTGTCCTAACTCCAAGCAGACAAGCAGGCAGACAGTATAAACCACTGCCCACTGTCACAGACTAAAACCTCAGTAAAAGCAACAGCTTAATCCTCAACAGGAAACTATTAAAACTCAGTTATACCCTAATGGAACTCTGTTTACTCTAGTACTTAAATTTAATAACCCTCAATAAGAGAAAAGATGATGTCATTATTGTGGCTTTATTAGGATCGTTGGGTCTTGGGACTCAACTGTATGATCTAAACAGGGATCATACAAGGGAACATGATAGTGAAATTGAAGGACTTTAATAACAATTTTCATATGTAGTTAAACCGTAGCCTACATTATCATGTGAGAGCCCAAGTATACTTTGAAATTTTACGATGCTCTTTCAGTACTGATAAATCAAGTTTTATTTCATTCTGTTTCATTAAAAAAAGAAGCCAAACATGTCACATCTTACTATATATGTTGTCTAAACACAAGTAGCTGTACAAGAACTTTGCCTTATAGAAATGGGTCCACAAAGTCAAGTCTGTCTTAAAACAACAGTCAGGTGTCCATATGATGAGTGAAAGAGGTTTTCCTCGCTGTAATCATTCCTCCTGTTCATACTGGATATTAAAAGATCCTCTTCAAATTTGCTTTCAATGTAAGTGATGGGGGCCAAAATCCACAGTGTGTCCACACAGTCATTTAGTGCAGAAAATGCATTTAAAAGTTGATGTGAAGCTTATATGAGGCTTCAGCAGTCTGAATTAGTCATATCAAGTGGATATCTGCCACATTTACAGTCTTTTCTTCTTTGTGTTTCCTCAGACAGTTTCCTGTTGAGCTGTGGTGGAAGTATAGTTACAAAAAGAGGAACTTTGGCACTAAAAAGACTGTAACGTTGAAAGATATCTACTTGATTTGACTCATTTGGACGCTGAAGCTTCATATTAGCTTCAGATAAACTTTTAAATACATTTTTGCACAGAAGGAGGACTGTGGATTTTGCCCCCATCACTTACATTGTAAGTGCATTATGAAGGGATCTTCTAATGGTCAGTATGAACAGGAGGAATGATTATGGCAAGAAAAACTTTTTTTTTTTTGTTAATTTGGGCTCCTGCTGTTTTAAGACAGACTTGAAAAATTGTGAACCCGTCCTTTAATAAAATAGTCTAAAACATTTGGCAAGTACAGGATAGTGGTAATTGCTGAAATTTAGTGTAACAGTTTCACAAATAAAGTCAGAAAACTGATTCAGTAAGGTCACTAACATAGCAATCTCTACTGTATCTGTAAGTTTGCTGACATTTGCTAACATTAGCCACCACAAAATACTGGTCATACCACACCAAGTAAGGCTGTAGCAGCTAAAGTGTGTAAAACTGAGTAAGGGAGCATTATGTTGCTTCTGAATTCTACTTTGCATTTGTAGAAAAATGTGTTCTTTGTTATTTCAAAAAATTCATATACATTACAAATTTCATATACATTACATTACATATACATTATATATAATTATTTTCTTGATTAATCAATTATTTGTGTGGTCCATAAAATGTCAGAAAATGGTGAAAAATGTTGAATCAGAGAATTTTTTTCTTGTGACTCAAAACAATCAATTATTGAAATAGTTGCACATTAATTTAATAGTTGGCAACTAATCGATTAATCAACTAATCATTGCAGCTCTAATGTGATCAAATAAATAAGAATAAGATAACAAATCTGACCAGACACTCGTCGACAGCTTTCAGTACTTGACGTTTGTGTACTTAGTGCTATAAGACACATTTCAGTCAGGTGTCCAAAATGTGTTCAATACTGAGCCTTATATTAGAGTCTGTATTTGCAGTTATACTGAATCAAATGCAGTGACATGTTAAAGGTCTAAACATTTAATATTAAATATGTCTAAATATTTATTTATTTAGAACTATTTTTGTTGTCAGGGAATGTTCAGTTAACCTGTCATGTTCAGCAGAATATACAATGTCCTCAGAGTTGCATCAGCTGATACACACATCATGTGCAATAAACCTAATTATAGCTGTATGTTGTCCATGAGTCTCATTAGGAGGATAAGTGTGTCTGTGTGCATGAGAGCATCTGTGAAATTATACAAATCAGCACCAGCACTCATGTTGGGAGCATTTTCTAACAGTGCAGCTGTACACACGGAGGAGCACACAAGACTAGCCCATTGTGTCCCTGTACTTGTGCACATTCTTCATTATAACAAAGTTAGAGAGAGGTGCTTCAGTTACAGTCTGGATCTTGCTTAAGGCAGCAGCACAGATCTGTAGCAACAACAAGAGAGACACCTGAAATGCTTGTGGTTCCTGAACATTTGGGGTGTTACGATTAATTGGAAACCGTTTTTAATGTTAAAGATGCGACTACATTGATACGTGGACCCCACGGATTGATATAAATGTACCATGAACCGGTCGATGACCCGATTCTAAAGTTATGAATCAGTTGACTGAAGCTTTGCTGCTAATTCTACTTTAGTATAAACTAAGCTGCTGTGGGAGACTCACTGATCGAACGTTACAAGTCAAGTTACTTTCAAAATAATAATGACCGCCTCTCATTTACTAATAAATCTGCACAGTGTCTCAGAGTGAGTTGCGCATGTGCGAGCGTAAATGGTTTACAGCACATAAGGTTCTGCTCGGGTACAGCAACACCACTTGGACAAACCACCTATGACATTATGAAATGAGAAAGGGATGTCTTTGAAATGCTGTTTTTATTATTATTGTTATTATTATTATTATTATTATTTTACCTCAACAGCATGCTCATTGCTTTCCCATCTGAGCAGACACATCTCATGTCCTTTTCTAGTTTCTTTGGCTCTAATTTGTGCCATTAGTGAAAATGTAATATTAATTTTGTTTTCAGCGTTAGAGGGGCTTTGCAAAGTTCATGAATTGCAATTTACTTAAGGGCTGAGGCTTCTGTGTTTTTTGTAATATTTTTTTCATATTTCTCCCCTTAACTAACTGCCAAAATGAGGTACATGAGCATGGGTGTGTGAGTCACACTTCAGTTTATATTCGTAATGTCAAAATGCTTGTTCATACAGAAAAGACCTTTTTGTCTAACTGTGTCGTCGTAGTGAGAGATGAAAACCCCTACTGAACATGCAGGCATTGGCACACACACTCACACACACTTCACATTTCTTGTATGTGTGATATGACAGATGGTATGCATTTGGTTTGAGCTTTACTGACCTATAAAAGTACAACCAACAACCTTTTAGCATGTCTCTATGGGCTTGTGGTGGCATATAAATTGCGCAGACAAAACTTAACATGAAAAGGACCTGTCTGTATATATTTGCTTTTTCCAGAATGGTTTTGTTTTATGGCTACACCATCTCCACATTCAGTTTAGCTGTAGATAGAATATGTGCCATGTTATTCGAAGCACCTTACAAACTGCAGTGTGTCACAGTTTGTGACTACGGTTGAATATTTTCTGGGCACGCCCTGGCAGCCTACTGGTTGAGGCACATGTCACATACCCACAACATCTGCAGGTCGAATCCAGCAATGGACTTTTGTTGCATGTTGCCCCCAATCTATCAGAAATACAACCTTATTTTCTGATTGTTTCACAGCAGTTACATTCTAAAGCACAAACAACCATCAAACAACAAGTGATTTACTGTGGAGACAGACGCTCTTTTGGTTGCAATTTGGCCACGTGACATGTTTAATATTAATAAGCTTTAAATAAACAAGTGAACAGCAAGCCGTTCAGCTCTGTGTCTAAGTGCAGCAGGGGCTGTTTGATATTAACACCGTCACATCACAGCAGGGCGGGGCTTCTGGGCTCTAACTTGCTGAGCGGGACAAATGCACACACCCTGCTCAGTTAAACTGCCTGAGAGGGAAGAACGAGTGCACACAGTAAAAGGCAGTAAAACTAGCCAATAGGAGCACAGACATGTTTGATTAGCATTAGAGTCAACCAATGGAAGGCTCACTGGTGATGTTTCTGCATGGATTTAATTTATTAAATCCTTATCATTTTAATAGATATGTTTGTCAGTTGATACATATATATGCAGTTCTCGAGAATGAATAAGCAATCGGCCTGTTCTGAACAGGCCCATTTTGAACGGGCACTGCACTAGTATTTAAAAACAAAAAACATTTTCTGGGAGGGATATAAATAAAGTTTGATTTTAAACATAGACTGCAGAATAATGTTATTATTTCCTATTTGTCAGGTCATATTATGGTAGAAAAACAAATCTTTTGTAATCTTCAAGCCCATCTTCAAAGTCTAACAATTGCAATTGCAGTAGAAACAATTTGGATGAATGAAATTGCCTCACAACCTAAACCTAAAAACCTATTATTGGGAATCATGAGAAGGTTTCAGAGTGACAGAGACACAGAGCGTCCCCATAACCATGGTAACTCACTCTCACACCTGCATGCATGCACACGGTGCGAGAGGAGAGGGAGAAGAGCCGCTGACTGAGATTACTCTAAGCAGCATGCATGAGAATAAATTACAATATAATAGATTTGTGTATATTTCTGGCTTTCCCCCGATGGTCTGAATAACTTGCTGCTGCACAGTGCTGCTGTTGTGCTGTGCTGCTCTGTCTTCTCTGTCTGTGCGCTGTCAGTGTCCTCTTTTCGTGCGGCGACAGTATAAGTTATGAATTACTTTTTCGTTGCGTGAGAAAATGGATGTGTGGCGTGAGAGCGTGTGAAAAGTGTCATTTGTGTGAGTCTCATGGTCAACGTGTGAGACTTGGACTTGGTTAAGGTGTTACCCAAGTGATTAGATCCTGAGGGGAACATGAATGTCTGTATCAAATCTCATGGCAATCTATCCAAAAGTTGCTGAAACATTTTGCTTAAACCCAAAAATGTCAACCTGCTGGTGGTGCTAGAGAAAAAGTGAGGGGATCCCCAGAGTGATTCGGATTTATCTTCTGGGCACCATGAATGTCTATTTAAAAAAAATCATGGCAATCCGTCCAATAGTTGTTGAAATATTTTAGTCTGGACCAAAGTGGTGGACTGACCAACACACCGACATTGCAATCCATAGAGCCACAAAAGTTGACTTTCTCTTAATGGAAGATATCCCACAAAATTCATTAAGCAAGTCAAGAAAGTTGTACATGAGTGTTTGGTTTCCTGATGATTCACAAAGTGGTTAGGTTCCACTGATTGAAAATGAAGATAAAGATGCATTTAACAATTTACAGGAAACAACAGAAAATATAATGGATGGAGTGGTGAACATGGGCTGTTAACTCACTGCACTTTCTTTCTATAAGTCCTGTACTTTGTTTTTATCGTGTTGTTTCTTGCCTACTGTTATGGTTAGCATATACGGTAAATGAGGCTCTTCTGCAGTTGCACATCTTGTAAGAATATGTAGGCCAAATGGCTTAAATTTCTGAAAAGTAAACTGGACGGATGGATGTGACTGTGATAAAGAAACAAGGATGTCATTTTACTACTTCCTCTCTATCCACAGTAAAGCACCTAGGTACCCTTGTTCTTTTGTAATAGTGCCACATTTGACCAGTGGGAGACAAATCCTGATGAAGTCTGATCTCACTGCTCATCCAAAACACCCACAAACCACTCTCTTCTCAATGAGGGTGGCATTATTGCTGTGCCAAGATTGAAAAGCCATTATTAGTGTTTTTATGTTGTTGTCATTAGCCAGTTAGTGGGTCCAAATGGGCAACATTAGCTAAACACATCATAGACTGGCTTTTCACTGACATATTTATTGCTGGTCACTGATTTATTAATTTGTTTGTCATCCTGGAAAGAGTCTCCATCAGATGCAGGCCCCCTCTACCTGAGTACAACAACACTGGATAGATAAATAAATGAATGGCTTACTAGGGAAAATTCTGCAGGAAGGGCTTCATTATGATTTTCTCTGTGTTAGAAATCAACTCATTCTTTCCTCTTTTTCTGCAGGCACATCATGACTGAGCTGATTGAAACTGAGAGGCTATATGTGGAGGAACTGCAAAGTATCATGGAGGTAGAGTATGTCTCTTCCTAAAGGATTTTGTCAACCATTTCACAATGCATCATGGCTGACTTACAGTCAAAATAGCTGTGATCTTGCACTGTTAACTTGGATTAGCCTCTTTCTGGAGCTTGAGAATTCTTCAATAGGCAATCTTTGATCTTTGCTCTTGATACTGTTTAATTTCCATCTTATTACAACTTGGATTATTTTTGTACTCTTGGCCATTGTACTCACCAAGTTAATTACTGAGAAGTGGGAACACCATCGGACAGGTTTTGAATATCGTTACAATTCACTGAGGTACCGTACAGTTTTCCTGTGTACCGAGGAATTCTTAATGCATTTTGGGTGCGTTCACTTTTTACCTCCATGAAAAGTGGTTTAAATACACTGTTTAGATATACTTGTTAACAATCTGTCTGATTGTGTGACTGCTCATGTTTCTTACCCTGCCAGACTTTGTTTTAGTGATCAGTGTGTTCCCAGGTCTCAACTATTACTTCAGTGACTACGATGTTGTCATAATGTTATAAAAACAGTTAACAAACTACAAAAATGAGATCCAAATTTAAATAAACAGGTTTAGGTGACACTCCATGCTCTTCACATGGGAATTAAGTAGACAATATATTGTATATTACAGTGAGAAAGAGCTAGAAATGATCAAAGCAACATTTTTAGGTATCTGTAATTGAGCATTCCCATTTGATGCTACTTTTTAATTCTTTTTTAATTCTACTCCACTATGTTGAGCCTACACAGTATGAGTAATATGACACAATGTTAATAACATAATGCATATTGAACTACCCAACAGTATGTGAAGTAGGCAAAATTAGCTCCATCTTGATCAGCTATGATACTTAAAGTCTGTTTACACATTAATGCATCAGAAATAATAAACCAAAAATATGATACAGAATAACTATCTGATATGTACAATTCTGAATAATGAGTACTTTTAACTTTCATACATATCTGCATTCTCTTGGTAATATTTATTTAATTTTAATGGAGTATTTCTACGTTGTAATTGGGGGACTCAAAAGGACTCAAAAAGAACGGAAAAAATTGAACCAGAAGAAACTGAGATATCTTGACTTTTAGTCCATATTAGGGGTCCAAAAATACTGCATCCCACTCTACCCATAATGCAAATCGATTGTGTATTTTTGTTATCCTCCCTTCCTCATAAAAGCCCACGTCTTTCAAATTCCATCCACCCAGTTTGTATTGCAGGCTTTCTGTTAAAACTTTACAGTCTCCAAACCCAAACTGAGATTACTCAGGTAATGTCACTTGTGTAATTCTCTCAGAGCCACAGAAGACATCATACAACATTGCTGACAGGCTGAGTAGTATACCTGTAAGGGACCGAGCTGGCAGACAAGAGGAGTCACAGGTAGTTTTTCAAAAAAGGGGATTTTATTTACCTGAAAACAGAAAAATTTTCTACAAAGATTGTGTAAATAAATTTCTGGGCCCATAAAAGAGGTCAACTAAACAGAACTCAACTTATGCTATGCCAACTTAATAAACTGAACATACCAAACTGACCTAACAAACTGAACACAATGGGGAACATATATAATGGCTGATCAGACCATTTTGAAACAAAAGGGGTAACACACAAACACCACACTACCAATTAAACTACAAATAACACAAAAAACAGGACAACTCCTCCAAAGGTTAACTTATTTAAATATTAACCAAAACAAAAAGTACAAAACACTAATATATTCTAAAGAAACAAACAGTATAACTAAGAACTACATCATCCCATGATGTGGCAGGCATTTGGTAGAGTCCAATTGGCCACTTCTGTATTTAACAGCTCTGCTTTCCAGAGCGCAGCTCTTGACTGTACAAAAGTTAACTAAATGTGTGCGCTACAATAGAAAACTAATGTACCCTCAAAACTGCTAAATAAAGTGTAAGTATGATATATGAAACACAACCTATGTGTCACCTTAATGTGCCATGTGATGTACCTAAAATGAAGTAAGCTAAATTAGTGACCAAATGAACTACAAATGTAAACTATACTGAAACTAAGGTGTGAGTGCCAGAGGGTTACCAACTTTTAAATCAGTTGTGTGGCTGCAAGTGCGGCCATTACAAACCCCCCATGACATGTAACTGACTTTGACATGTAAAATCAGCAAAATGCCCTGAATCAGAATACCCTGTACCAACTGCAAGAGATGCATCAATTGCAGTTATGAGGATGTTCATAGAATCTGAATGAATGAAGTCCAAGCCATTTTATACAATACTTAAAACAGACTTAAAGGACGAGTTCACATTTTTTCAAGTTTGTCTTAAAACAACAGTCAGGAGCCCAAATGAACACTGACAAATGTTTTTCTTGCTGTAATCATTCCTCAAAAATGTATTTTTATAAGTTTATCTGACGCCACTATGAAGCTTCAGCATCCAAATGAGTCAAATCAAGTAGATATCTTTCAACGTTAGTCTTTTTAGTGCCAAAGTTCATGTTTGCATTAAATGACTGTGTGGACACACTGTGGATTTTGGCCCCATCACTTACATTGAAAGCACATTTGAAGAGGATCTTTTAATAGCCAGTATGAACAGGAGGAATGATTACAGCGAGGAAAACCTCTTTCACTCTTCATATGGACACCTGACACATTTGAAAAATTGTGAACCTATCCTTTAATGCTCTAATTATTGGTATATACTGTATATCCCTGTTGTTAAAGAGCTCTCACAGAGGTCATGCTGTCATACAATAACTCATACTGATGCACAGTGCTAATCTTTAAATTTCATCCAACACAGACAGCCAGTATAATCTGTTACGTTTATTAATGATCATTAGATATGCACCATATTGAGTTATTAGTCAAAAAATATAATTCAGATGCACTTTAGTTCCTCTTCATTAGATAATCATTAGATAAATGTTGAGTTATTTTACGGATGATAGAAGAGAACCCAATGTGTTGTTTGATTTCTGACATTGACACAGCTCTTGGTATTGGATTTGATCATTTCAGCAGGTACATTATGAATGCAAATAGTCTCCAATCCAGATATCCAATAGCACTATGACTATTGGTGCATCTCTGAGTTCATTAACCACATTGATTGCCATTCAGTAGAAAGAACACAGCATTTGTTCTTCTCATAAATCCAACCTCCAGCCTCCTGTCAGTATATGAACTTCATATGATCTCTCAGGTTGAATATGTCCAATCAATTTTCTGCTGGATTACACACCCACAAGTGGTTGAACTCCATCAGGAACGCATTGATTCTGACTGTACAGTATATTGATCACATCAAACAGAGCATGGTGTGTTAGTGTCTATTTTTTATTCTCATCACCCACAGGCGTCAATCTCTGGATTGTGTTTGACACTGCAGATGTGGAGACGTTAAGAATCTCTGGCAGTCAGTCTAATTTTTCTATTTGTTTTATTTTTCTTTCTCACTGTCTCATCTTTCTACCCTCCTCCTCTCCCTCCTCCTCCCCAGGGTTATTTTGCAGAGCTGGATAACTCAGAGCTCAGCCACCTCATCCCCCCGTCCCTGGAGAACAAGAGAGATGTGCTGTTTGGTAACCTGCCACAGATATATGAATTTCACAACAGGTAGGCAGAATGCATTTTGTACATGCCGTACACTCTGTATCCTGGAAGCTGAGCACAAGATAACATGGCATATAGAGGACTGAGAAACCACTCTATTCTAGATAAAGGAGAAACCTATGACACAAAGATGCTAGATTATTTACTTTTTATGCATAAAATGTAGGAATGTCCTTGATCCTGGTCTGAGTCCTTTCATAACGGATATCTGCCGATACGTATTTTTCTATCTAAATGATGCTGCTCAGTGCTACATTTACATTTACACATTTTGGCACATGCTTTTGTCCTAAGCAATGTACAAATGAGGGACAATCCTTATTTGAAAATAGCATATAGAATAAAATATGCTCACTCAAATTACAACCTGAAAATTACACAATATAGAGCTGAATTCCTCCTAAATATCTATTGTGCCAAGAATGCTCAGTATACATGGTTCCAAACTATTAAATTGATCCACTTAAATTATTGGTATGATATAGAATTGACATTAATTAGAAACAGCTGATATGAGCTGCTGCCTGCCACATTTCTCATTTTAACCAGTAAAAGTGGTGGTCGGCCAGCTAAAAATGAGAAACTGCTACCTGAATGTTTTATACACTGATCTTTGCTAGTAAGAAAGAGAGAGGAGCAATAACAGATTTAATAGCACTGTGGTTTTGAAATCTACTTATTTTCCAACCCTGATCTCATAACTCACACCAGTGTGCTCAAATATTTTCTTAACATTCATAAACTGTGATTTTCACTTGCATATGCAGCAAAATGCTGCACAGTAGAGCCCAGTTGTAGGCTCATGTGCTACTACAGGTGGACAAAACACACACAGAGTACAGTAAAGAAAAGATAGGATCACTGATGTCACTAAAAGTTTAATCAATACCTTCTGACTTCCCTACTGTGTCTGCCTCTCTCAGTCACAAGCCCATTGGTTCCTGCTGAAGATGTAAATTGTTGAAAACAGGTCACAAATGTGTATTTTCATTTTCAAGAGGCTCACTTTTTTCCTAAACCAGCTGGTTAGTATTGCATTTATCAAACCTTGCTGAGACAGGAGAAAATAGTACATTTGTTAGGGACTATTTTCAACTGTGGATGTATCCACATTTGGTGCTGTAGTGAGTATTTTTGGCAGCAGGATGGTGTGTGTGGGATTGAGTTAAAATAAACTACAGTGTGTGTGTTCATGGTGATGAAGGAACATGTCAGCCGGCACAACAGTGTGGCTCATTGATGTGTTTTTAATAGTTTTTACCCTGATTTTCCACACATAATAGCATAAAACATGTAGTTTAACACTAACAAACATTGTATATCAGTAGTCAGAAGAGAGGGCAACGCCTCGGTTGGTCCCCGCCAGGTTTGTCCAGCCCTACTGGCAGTTTTGGGAAATAACTAAGCATGTTTACTCAAGTAGTGTTTGTTTAGGTTTGCACTGGGAGCACAATTTAATTTCATATCAGTGAGGTTAAAATGAATCTGTGTGTAGGCTATAAATATTAACAGTTTTTATATATAGTTTTTATTTGAAATAATAATGCTGGTAAAAGGGGTTCTCTACACTTGTTGGCTACTCATGAAATAAATTCTGCTTTGTCTTTTTCCTCTTCTTCTTGTCTTCCCACAGAAGGCTTCACACACACAGTCAGCCTCCTCCTTGCAATCAAATGTTGCAAAAGACTAAGATATTTTATCTGAATAGTGGGAGGAACAGTGAATAAACTCAAGGCTGTGCATCTTTTTCACTTCAAACTGATTAACTATGTATGATCTCAGTTGAAAGCTGACTCTGGTATTGGTCAGATAGTGTTTCTGACCTTGAATCCAAACTTAAGAGTGCTGATAATGCATGATAAACATAGACTATAAACTGCATTACATGACTAGACACAGAACCAGTGTTTCCATTACCAGCTGTTGTTGCTGTAGTGCTCAGCTGTGTGAGCTGGTGCATCCTGTTTGCATGTGGTTTACCTTTTAGAGCAGGTTCCTACCTCTACACTTCTTATGAATAAAGCCTTATTCCATATTAACTTCAATACTTTTAGAAGATTTTATCACTCATCATTTATTTTTGCAATAAATTATTATAATGGATATGAGGTAGAAATAGATCTGTGTCTTTTTTGCTTTGAAACACGAGCCATACTAGCCATCATATTTCACCTTTGCTCTAGCAGCAGTGTCAGCTGCCGTTGTTTCTATGGCGACCACCATGACTGCTATCTGTAAGGGATGGGTGCAAACTGCAGAGTAATCAGTGTAGGGTGGTGCTGTTTTTTCTGAGTTTAACAAACTGGATGGAGAGAGGTCATGCTAAGTTAAAAACAAGCTGACCTCTTACAAAAGAAAAAGTTTCCAATTACTGCTAGTTGTATTCGTCCGCAGGACACATTATACCTTTTCAATTAAAGTCGAAATGAAATTGAAATTTCATGTTCATCATTGGTTGGCGTTCTTTCATGGATCCAGTTGTGGTGATAGCAAATGACCAGACTTTCAAAACTCACACCAAAAGGTAGTAACCTCAGCACTGCATAGGTTACCCCATGATTCAAATCACAACACAGAATAACGTAGAGTGCTCAAATTACAGGTAGAACCAAGGAACAGCTAACCATGTCAGCCCTCCAGCTGGTTGACTGCCTGTGTAGCCGTTAGTGTTACCAACAAGAAGTTAAAGCTACTACTTAATTATGTGATTTTAAAAAATAAAAGTAAAGAAAATTAAGTTAAATTAAACTTTGCTATAATTATGTTTCAAGCTGCTACTCTCTCATAAATATGCATCTAAATCTACCTCTAATATCAAAAGACTTTTTATGCATGCCAGTTTGCTTACCTAAATCATAGCTCCACCCTGTAATTTATAGAGCTGTATGTCACCTGTTGCCCTGGGAGGTGATGATTGATGGAGGGGTCCAACACACCGCAGACACTATATTAGTGTCCAAGTAAAGCAATAAAAAATATGTGTTCTGAGTTTGTCACACTACAGAAAAATGTGCTATTAACCACCCAGCTAAATTTTAATGATTAAAAAAGTCACCAAGTATATAGTTAGGTTTCAAAATTGTGGAAAAATAAGCAGTATGCTGAGCTCTGAAATGTTGTCTGCTGAAGGCGCTGACACTAGGCCCAACTGAACAGCCTCTGAGTTAACAACGCTCATACCAAACTCCTGTATAAAAATGCACAATTTAAAATAGGCCTTGTTTGTAGGTTTAAGGCAAGCAACATGGATAATAATTTTAAAATAAAGTAACACTAGGAGCCACTGTTTAATTCGGCACATATTTTGTGGGTAAATGTGGACTTACTTCAGTAAAAATGTAACTTAAATGTTAACAAGCGAACCATTACCAATTATTGTTATGTTAAATTGTCATTTTTTTCAATGGAGTGCGGTGCGTTTAATGTTACTCACTTCTCTGCTGAAACGTCCTTGGCAGCTTCATTGTGGCCATCACCCTTGGAGCAAAAGCCTCTCACGCCATGCTTTTTGGTGACGTACTGCCCAGCAAATACTCTCCCTCTGGCCGGGGACCTCTCATCTGAACAGCCAGTGCTGAAGCCAAAGTCGCAGGCGGCTCCTCCCGTCAACAGATGCTTCAGCTCTGTTTGAAATAATTCATTGAGCGTTAACGTTGACCGAAAATGGCCTCATTCACCAGTAACAGCGGATTATCCGAAGTAAATATCAGTTAGTAACTATGAATACGTGCTCTCGTGTGTTTATATAGTGGGGGAGGGGTCATGCTAGTCACCCCTCTACATCATGGATCCACCATTTCAGGCCTGCCCAAAAAATCCTGAACACAGAAATGAAAAACAGTTTATTGCTGTAACTCCACAATTCAGTGCTATATAGTTCTCAGTCTTTACACATTTTCAGCAATTATTTTCTAACATGTATAATGTGTTTCAAAAGAAATCTCTGATTTTCCTTTACACGGACTTTAAGTATTGACTCTATGCTTCTGCAGCCAGTTGTGTTGAATTGCCATTGTCCCTTAGGAAACTGTAGAGTTTTCTGTGTGCACAGACCTGTGTATGGTTACTCTGTGTGTGTTTGTGTGTGTGTTTGTGTGTGTGTGTGTGTTTGTGTGTGTGTGTGTGTGTGTGTGTGTGTGTGTGTGTGTGTGTGTGTGTGTGTGTGTTAGTATGTGTGCATGTACTTCACGTACAAACAAAAGCGTCTGCCGACAAGACAGTTATCCAAAGCAACTGTCAACAAGCAGAACAATTGTGAGACATCACAGGCATTCCAGGCAGATTACAGACTCCCTGAGAGCCAGAACCAAAGAGTTGTTCTTCCTTTCCCTTCCATCCTTTATCTTTATCCACTCTTTTTCTTCTTGCCCTTCTTTTCCTCTTTTTCTTGCTTCCTGTTTTTTCTCACTTCTTTCTTCTTTCCCTCCCTACCTACTTGTTAGCACTGTCTCTCATCTCTCTGTACAGTAACTGGTGTGAGATAGAGCTGTCATTAGGCTTCCCAGGATTATTTTCATGTTTCTTCTTCTTTCTCTAAACTAAGGGGTCAAGACTCAAATGGGTTTGTGGGCCCACTGCTTTAAAGGGGTACTCCACTGATTTAGTATTGCACTTCTGTAAAGTTGGGACACTCATAAGGGTCAAAATCAAAGCAGCAGAAGCTGGAATATCCTAACTTTTAGTCTCTAGTATGGGTCAAGTTTCAAATGCTGGATCCTACAATTTCCACAATGGAACCAATAGCATATTTTTGTTAGATCCTCCCTGATAGTAAATGCCCATATCCTTACTCCAGGCTGAGATTATCTTAACGTCATCATCCTGGTTATTTCCTCAGACATTATACAAGAGTTTTCAGAGGATGAGTAGTACTTGTGACAAGTAAACAGACCTTTATGTGTAAAATTCCTTCATGTGTAGAGTTCCCCTTTAATTTTACAGGGCAGGTGTTGTCACATGGTGGAAATGTTTAATCTGCCAAAATTGAGGCACTAATGGAAACAATTGCACACTCAACTGTGTTTGGAGCAACTGACACATTAATATTAAGCTTGATAATGATACTAGTAGAGTTGGAGGTGAAATTACCTAAAAAGGGCCAATCAAACAACTGCAGCACCTGCACTGAAGGCTAATGTCCATGGTTTTGAAGCAAAGAACTCACATAGGTTAATTTAGTGGCTTAGTCACTTCAAGCATTGTGTGTGTGTTGTGTTCTTATTCTGTGTTTGCAAATTACCTGCAGGACATTTCTGAGGGAGCTGGAGAACTGTGCAGAGAAACCAGAGCTGGTTGGAACCTGTTTCCTGAAAAGGGTGAGTAGCTGAGACACGTGGTGGAAAGTAACTAAACACATTCAGAGTGTTGAGCTGCTTGTACTTTACATGAGTATTTCCATTTTGTTACTTTATACCTCTACTCCACTAATTTCAGAGCAAACTATTTTACATGTTTCTATACTACATTTATCTGATAGCTTTAGTTGATTTGCACTTCAAGATAGTTTTTAAAAACAGCAGTTCATAAAATATAATATGTTGCTGTAAACTGCAACAGTGTAGTTCCAGATTACATTAAACAAATGCTTCCACATGAATGCATCAGTAATAAATCATCAATCAAATTATTATAATAATATTGATTATTATTACTCATTATTAGTTGTTTTTACTACTTTAATACTAATTTTGTATTATTACTCACAAATGACTACTTTTATAGTGTGACATTGCTACTTTTACTCAAGTAAATGATTTGAACACCACCTCTAAAACACTAAAGGAATAAGTATTTGAATTAATATGTTCTTCTGTGTATATGTGTAAACCATGTGATACTATATATACTGTATACAGTACAATAAGAGTAAGAATATACAACCATTACTCCTAAAAATGACATTCATATACAACTAATACACATTAGTATATATGTTTTTTAGGAAATGTCGTGTCACCCAGATTCCATTTTTTTGTTTTTTTAATCTGAAAGATGATATCTGCTCCTGGCAACTAAAGCATTAATAACATTTTCATGGAAATGATCAGACAACTCAAAGCACTTGGTTGAGAAAGTAGACCTGAGTAGATCCTTCCTACAACTTCTATACAGTATAAGAACCCTACACTTCATCAGTTCAAAACGTCGCCAATGAACATAATCCAGGTAGCTGTACGTTTCCTCCAACAAGCAAATTATAATTTGTAAACTTACTTTGATAGGTGTCATAATACCAGCCACAGCAAAAAAAAAAAGAAAAGAAAAAAGAAAAACAGTCCAGAGATGATTTCAGACTGATCTTCACTCAGACATGTCTTTGTGTTGTCAGAAAGAGGAGCTGCAGGTATATGAGAAGTACTGTCAGAATAAACCCCGCTCTGAAGTCCTCTGGAGACAGTGTGGAGACAGTCTTTTCTTCCAGGTAACACACACACACACACACACACACACACACACACACACACACACACACACACACATACACACTTATTACTTTAGACTAGTCTTTGATTTGTTACTTCCCATACACCAGAAAGCCATCGTCCAACCTGACGCTATAATTGAATTCTCCTAACAGCAACATGCCCTCCACTGTTGCTGTCCCATTTAGTGACTTAACCTGATAGGGCAGGTATGTCAGTCAGGTATGTCTGTCATGTGTCCCTTCCTGATTGAGAATGTTTGATGTTTGTGACAACAGGAATGCCAGAAGAAACTGGACCACAAACTGTCTCTGGATGCTTACCTACTGAAGCCTGTCCAGAGGATCACCAAATACCAACTCATGCTCAAGGCAACTACCTGCACACACACACACACACACACATAAAATACTGTCATGGCACGACCCACTGAAGTCTTGCTTTGATTGAATACTTTGTTTGATTTTGCTACAAGACATCTGTAAAACCCATCTTTCAAATGAGTTTCAATAATATGTGAGTACATTAATAACTGTAATAACAATAACATTATTTTGTGCAATTATCTATCTGATTAGTTCATCCTGCTTCACATAATCCCCCAGAGGAGTTATGAAAAGCTCTTTTTGAGTCCAGAGCCGCAGTGAGAATTTAGCTTTTCACCATGAGACTCTGTGTTATAAACATATACTGCTACACTCCTCGTGTTGGAGTGCAGTAAATAGATTTTGAGTAGATTTTGTACACTCTGACATCATAGCAACAAGATGATAAGCTGCCTTCATCTCTTCTTGAAAAGTATTCTAAATGAATACACAGATCACACGACAGAATTTATGCAGTATGTGTTCTTATAATCACAAAATGATCAACGCTCGCTGTCAAATAATTGATGAAGATGCAAGTAGGAAGTTCTCATGTGATCTATCAAAACTCCTTTTCTTATGATGATAAATATAAAGGAGAGGATGAAAGGAATAGGAGAGAAAAGAGGAGGAGAGGAGAGAAGAGAGGAGGAGAGATGGGGACGATAAAAAAAATCTGGCTGTCTCCTTCTTGGCTTAACAGCCGGCTTGACCAGCCCCAGCTGGAATGTCCCAGTCCCTATAAAGTAAGAGCCCCATTAATGCTGACTGGACATCCCTGTCAAAATTTAAAATCATTTTGAAATTCATTTTCTTGTTTTTTTCACAAGTTCACAAACACCAGAGAATACAGCATTGACTTCACTGGTTCATCAGGTCTTGCTTAGAAAACAGCCTTCATTCATTAACAGTCTTCAAAATCCCCTCATCATTATGTTGTTTCAGCTTTAAACCTCTAAACAAATATGTCTCCATACAAGCTCCCACTTCAGCCACTGATGAGGGTTTACTCCATGACAGAGCAGGTGTTGCCTGAATAATAGCCTGACATCCTAAGCCTGATAACCCTGTTACCTCAGCCTATCACTGTTAATGATTCATTCTTCCTGGCACTCAACTTCTCTTTCTTTCTTCCTTTTATCCACAGTTTTCTCTTTTTTTTCTTTTCCTCTCTTAGTCTTTTCTTTTCATCATGCTTGTTTCTTCTATTTTATTTTCCTCTATTTTCTCCTCTTCTCTTCTCTTAGTATGAATATATGTTGATGTACTTCTTCATTTTATTTTGTCTTATTGAATGGTTCTCCTATCTCCCTCCTGTCTTGCAGGAGATGTTGAAGTGCAGTAAGGGTGAGGGGACAGCAGAGCTGGAGGAGGCTTTAGCCACCATGTTGGACATCATCAAGTCTGTCAACGACTCCATGCACCAGATAGCCATCACTGGCTTTGAGGTCAGTATGTAGTTTGGTGTTTATTGTAGACATAAAATGAACGTCATCTAATTTCTTGTTACCTCTAATCTTGTTACCTGCTAATCTGTGATTACTAGGGGAGTAAAGATGAGCAGTATCATAAAATCGAAACAGTAGGAGATATGGCATCAATACACAACCACAGACTCTCTATCACTCTCTTTCTCACACTCTGTGCTCCTGTCACTCTATGTTTGTCAGTGTGCGTTTGTCAGTGTGTATGCTAGATAGTAGTGTTCTCAAATCATGCTTCAAGCCGTCCACTTCCTGAATAAACTCTGAAAGAAATGTCAGACCTCCTACTTCCAAACTCCTCCCAGTTGATGACAAATACTTAAATCGTAAGCTGTTTTACTGAAGGACATGCACCTACTGTATGTATTTTTTAAAATAACAAATTTAGATCAATGACACTGATCCAGGAACCAACAATACTACTGTTGGTGTGTGGTAGTGGACATCATTTTCTGGGATAGTTCTGAAAATATTGAGAAAATTAACATTTTTTACTTCAGTTACTCAAAACTAATATTCTTTAATTCACACACAAGTAAAAAAAAAAAATTAAAAAAAAAAGTCATATTCAATCAGCTGACTGTATTGAGTCACAGCTAAATCCTGTTGTCTCAGTCCATTTTGAATCACAGTTTATTGTATCCTTACACATTTATCGATCATGAACCATCTATCTAGAGACATTTTGGATCATCTGAGAGCCCTTGTGATTATAGATCATATTTTTAACCATTGTCCAAAGGAATATAGTACAAGCATGTATTATTTCTGAAGAAATTTGAACTACATGTTTAAGTGCTATGTTGTCCACCCTCACACACATGTGATCAAAGTGTGTAAAAGGCTGCTGATAAAGGGTCTTTTCTTTAACCTTGAATATTTGTGGTGTGGTTAAAGATATCCATTGCTAGACATGAGACATACACATAAAGCGAAAGATAAAGTCAGCGTTCAGCGTTTATCATATGATATGTGATATCAGAGCTTTAGTCCATGGAGCTGTATTGAAAGAATATTTGTTGTTGTTCTAATTTCATAATTCTTATATTTAATTTGCACCTTAATGTCTTCAGTTTATCAACTGGGGGTTCCTAGTGGCCCTTGTAAACACTAAAAAAGTCTGTCCACACAGCTTAACCTCAGCTCCAGAGAATTTATCAACCAACCCTCAGGGGTAGCTCACCGTTCTAAAGAAGGTCAAGGAATTGATAACCATACAATTGTCATTGGATTGTACCGTGCATCAGGATAGAGGTCCTAAATGCAGACACTGAAGGCAGAACAGGTTGAAGAAAAAGATCTTTTATAAATCACTGTTCCAAAAACATGCTTAGAGTCAGCCAAACAGAAGGGAGTCCAAACAAGCAAACAAATCCAGAGGGGCAAAGCAGGTAGCATGTCAAACACTGGCAGCAAACAGGCACAACACCAGCAAGAGGGAAACAGGAAACAGTTACAGGATCAGGCTCAGGTTGCTGGAACATAAAAAGGCACAAAGCAACATTGATGATCTGGCAGAGGCAGTCCTTGTCCTTGACTTGTTTACTTGATGGGACTGCCTCCCTGTTGCTAAATGTAAGCCTGTTTTTTTCACTGCCCATTCCAGTAAAGTCCTTTAATCACCCTGCCTACCTCAGAGTCTGCATTTGGGTTCTCTTTCTTTTGCATTCTCGTACACACACCCATGACAACATGGTAATAATCCTCTAAAGGTAAGGTGTATTTGAGGAATTTGTTGTGTTTCTTTAATGTAAACCTAATGAAGCTCTTGGAAGTCCACAAAAACACAACATTTCTGTGATTTCATCACATCCTGGCATCTCCTCGTGATCCCCTGGTGATCCAAGCCTGTGTGTTTGATCTCATAACAACTTTTCTTCTCTAGCAACACACAGTATAGAGGAAATAGTGATTTATATCATGGTATGGATCTACATAGCCATATAGGGGCACACAGTTTGCAATCATGGGATCAAAGACCACGTATCACATGTTCAATCTGGCCGACCAGTCAAATTAGAGCTTTGGGCCATATGATTATCCTCAGCTCAGTCTGTTAGAATAGAATTTGGGTGTGTTTATTATAAAGATGATCTGCTGGACACCACAGTGGGTAAACCCCCTGCATTTATGGTAACATGAAATATGGAAAAAGAAAAATATGAACATTTCATGACAAAGAAATAATCATGACTTACTTGCATTACTTCAAAGTATGTTCAAATATTTCACTTTAAAAGTATCAAAATAAGTCAGACAAGTGTGATGAAAGAAGAGAAGTGATGGTATCACACTGTCAGAGAGGCCATACAGGATGTCCTGTTGATGGAAGAAGTCAGTTAGACTTTGACGAAAGCTGATTTAAGTTTTGCGTCTCAAAGCTGTGAGGCTTTAGGTTTAGTCTCGCTGAAGGGAATTCTTTTTGACATCACAGGCCGGATCTATGTCCATGCTGTGCAGCTGTTGTACTGTATTCTGTTCTCAAAAACTTCCTCTCTGAAAGCAGATGAACAAAAGCTCCCTCGTTTGTGCAACTACATCCCACTGCAGAAATGTTCATTTTAACATGTTCAGTGGTCTCCCATTGAGATATGATTTTTTTTTTCAGTGGTTGAGAATGGTTGGTTCCAATATAAGACATGTGGTTTTTCTGGAAATTATATTTGAGAAAAGTGGTGGTTATGAGGGTTCAGTATTCCTATCTGAAATTTCTCTTTTCATGTGAGGCTTCCTCCTACGAGTGTTCCATGTCAGAGTCAGCAAACTCTCTTCACGGCACAAACTTGTCCTACATTGCTCATTTCAACCAGGTTAATGTCACCAAAATGGATGCCCCCACATAAGGCTACCTGCTCTCCTGCATTTGTGGTGAAATTTCCTTCCAGAAGGAATGGTTTACATTAAGTTGGATGCCAAAAAGCATTTTGCTAAAGTAAAGCTGTCAATGAGGTGAGGTGGTCAAGGGGATGTTACAGTCACAAAGATGAATGACAGGATATATTCCAGAGAAAGGCTCCTGGAGAGAGAAATTAAGTCCCTGATCAGCTGTTGATCGACCCACATTAGCTTTCCTGCTAAAGTCTCCTTATCTAACATAAACACACATCTGCAAAATCCCCTTCCCCTTATCTCTACTTCTCTCACTTCTTCTCATCTACTGAGTGATCTGCTATAGCAACACAAGTGAAGCAGGACTGTGCATGTAACATGTCTGCCACTGCAAACTGCTATGGCTGTATTGTGCTCTACAAGTCTGACTGTTTGTGTCTTGATGTTCACAGGGAAACCTGAGTGAGCTGGGCAAGCTGCTGATGCAGGGATCCTTCAACGTGTGGACTGACCACAAGAAAGGCCACAGCAAGGTACAATTCCACACTCCAGCAGAAAGTCTCACTCTCCCAGCATCATTAGAGGCCTTGAATAGAAACTTTAGGATGCCATGCCAGTCATTTTAACATCAGTAAACAGAACTGCTTCAAAGAAACACTCCAGTGTGTTTGCAAGTTTTGGCTCCTTGACTACAAATCATATATACTTTACATATTTGCTGACCATTCTCAGTTGCACGCTGCACATTTTTAGATTTTTTGATGTGTGCTCCCACTATTCTAGGCATCCATTGATTTTTACAGACCCTGCCAGATGTCATGAAAAAAATGAGAAAATAGGAACTAATTCGTTTTGAATTTGAGTTACTATTTCATGCTCTCAGATTGTGCAAACACAAATTAATAGAACTAAATCTTTATAGTCAGGGATGTAAAAGATAACTGAATTGAAAAAAAAAGATTGTCTGTTGGTTTCCATTCATTTCTGTTTGGTATGAAAATCTGTTGGCATCTTCTCATCATCTGGTGCAGAAAGGTTTCCGGTATATTACTTACAACAACATGGTAAGAAAAGTAAATGCAGACATCATGTTCACTGTGACAGATTGTCAAGATGGTGCCAATAGATAGTCTATAGATTTTTATATCATATGGAAATGAGTTGGAAACCAAAGGATGGCTAGAATACAGGAAACGTTCATTCTTAAACATATCAACATGGTTTGCAAATTGGTTAGTTGCAAGGTATGCATGACTTGTCGTAGATGGGCTAAAACATGAAAAACAGGGCCAGCACAGGCAGTTGAGGCAAATGCTGAGGGTGCCAGAGAGCAGGAGAGGCAATAATGAGATGGAGAGAAAGAGAGAAAGAAAAGAAAAACATAGAATCATGCTCTCCTCTGTGTTGTCAGTAGATTATGTTTACTTGCAGTTCTGCTCAGACCACCAAGCAAGCAAGCATCAGAGGCTGAAAACAAACACTACAGTGTTTGCACAGTGTTTGATGGTCCTATGATTGATTCTTACCAATAATGTTACTCACATTTATTGTATGCAGTTCTTTTCAGCTAAACACCTGTAGCCTAGCAGCAGCAGGGATAAGTGTGTTGCATCTAGATTTTCCAGTTTTTGATGCACATTTTTAATGCATGTGGCTCAGAGCATAGTTTATTATTTATTTCAGTCTTCCAACACATGTACGGGGATGTGACAATTAGCTGACCTGCTGTCCTGTTGTATGTACTGGCCCACACAGATTCAAGTGATATCATTTGTAAAGATACATACATACTAATACTTATCAACATGAATATGATAGTTGAACTGTGGAGTAGTAATGGACAGACATATATTATGACTAACTGACCTGATTGTTTTACCTGGTTTCAGGTGAAGGACCTGGCCAGGTTTAAGCCCATGCAGAGGCATCTGTTCCTGTACGACAAGATGCTGCTGTTCTGTAAGAAACGAGATGAGACCACAGATGGACATGAGAAGACCCCGTCCTACAGTTTCAAACACTCCCTCAAGGTCAGACACATATGGTGTTGTGTGTGTGAGCAAAATGTTAGCTCTTTTTCTAGCGGTCTCTTTAGTTGCTTTCAAGACCGAAAAGTTTCTTAGTTAAATACCAAACTTTTAACTGCTCATTTTGAGGACATCTGCAGGCCAAGTCTTAAAATGATTTTTAAATGTAATTCAAAGTGAATTTTAAATGTTTAAGTTGAAATCTTTGTTGTCTTTGAGCCTCAAATACAGTTTCAAATTAATCTAATGTTGCTTCTTAGCACCCTGCTTTTCTTCAAACATTTTTCTGGTTGCACAGAGACACATACAGTAATTGTTCATTAGAAAGATATTCAAGAGAATTAATTGAAAAAAAAAAGATTTGGTTATTAAAGTTGCATTAATTTTGGCCACTAGGGGGCAGCCAAATATGCAGTGACTCAACTTAGCATACACCATGTGCTGCAGCAGCATGACATAGAATAACCATATGAGCCACAGCATTTGCATTTTTAAGTACCCAGTTACAGATAATCAGTCAACATGAGTGATGAATGTGAATAAAGGATTGAAGCCAGTGAATGCTGGCTTTTTAATAATTAATTGTAAATGAGGGATTTTTTTGAATATGCATGTGACGTTTTTCCCCACAGTACTTTTATTTTTGTGAGTACTCAATGCGGACTATTTTCTTTCTTTCTCTGTTTTCTTTATCTTAAAGCTGCATTAATCAGTAGTTTTTATATTACCATTGATTCAACTGATGATGTGTGATGTGAGAGGGGTCACTTGCTAAGACAGACCCACAGAGAATTATCACCCATTTTTCCAGCTCTGCAGAGCTTTTTAGCACATTTTAGCTCTTTACTGCATAATACAATTTAACCCACCCCTGCTTCAACCCTTAGCAAGCAGCCGTTTCCTGCAGACAAGGTCTGAAAAACCTGCTGTCCACAACCTGCCCAACCATATTTTTCTCAGGAGCTGGTGGAAACCAAAAACGAGCTAAAAGAAAAGATTCATCGGGTGGACAGAAACATGACTAATAGGTTAATCATGTTGCTCAGTGTCTGCTGGAAAGGAAATATGCAACTGTTTGCTTATATAACCATAACAACCTTATGTTAATAATATGTCAGGACTGTTGTGTAGTTATTCTGTCCCCGAGAGGCCAAAATGAATTCATGCAGCTTTAATCTTTTCTAGACTTCAAAACAGACAGACAACCCTAATAACATTTCATTACTGTCTCCATGAACAGAGGTGTAATAATTTTTCTGTGACCTGCTTTTATTCCTTGACCACCAACTAGAAAGGTTACTCATCCTGTTAATCAACTCTACATTTGTTACAGACATCAACAGATGGTTTTTAAATCATAATCCATCACAAGACTATGTATTTTCCCACAGTGCCCTGAGTTTCCCCACCATCTGTAGCCCCCAACTTCCTGTTTCCTGTTTGACTGAAATGCCTGTGTGTGTGTGTGTGTGTGTGTGTGTATATGTGTGTGTGTGTGTGTGTGTGTGCGCGCGCATGTGTGCATGTGTGTCTGAATTTAGGATTTAAGATTGTTTTGGTTTTCTGGTCCATAGTGTCATAGTTCTTGCCCTGATGCAATGTTTATGCCCTGCTGCTGCAGCACATGGTGTATGCTAAAGCTGAGTCGCACACAGTACAGTAGCACTAAGCACCAGAGACAACCAGCAGAGACATAGATGAGTTTGATATTAACTCTATATATATATGATAGTTAAAGCTGCACTAATCAATATTTTTTTATTTTAACAGTGGATCAATTGTATGTAATGTGAAAGGTGTCACTTGTAGTGATAAATGAATGACTCATCTCTGCAGTTCTCTTCAGCTCTACTGAGTATTTTAACGTCTTTTAGCTTTTTTTTGTTTTAGTTTTCCAGCCTGCACATTTTGCTCTTATTAACCTGGTTTCCATCAGCAGCAGCAGTTGTTTTCAGTGAAAACCTGATAAACCCATTGTACACTACCTGCCCAGCACCAAACAACAGAGAGACAAAGATAGTGACTAGCTGGTGAACATAGTGGTACATTTAGCAGCTAAAGAGCCACTTATTTTTCTGAAGAGAAGTAAAGCTCTGTGTCTAGTTGATGTGTAAACAGGCAACTGTTTGCTAACACATTAGCCTTAACAACTTTATAAGTTGATCCAGTTATGTTTCAGCTTGTTCCACCGGCCCAAAGTATCCAAACCCAAACCCAGAAAATCGCACATCAATTGATGCAGCTGCAGGATTGGTTCACAATTTTTCAAGTCTGTCTTAAAACAACAGTCAGGAGCCCAAATGAACAAAAAAAAGTTTTTCTTGCTGTAATTATTCCTCCTGTTCATACTGACCATTAGAAGATCCCTTCATAATGCACTTACAATGTAAGTGATGGGGGCAAAAATTCACAGTCCTAGTGTGTTTTTAAAAGTTTATCTGAAGCTAATATGAAGCTTCAGCGTCCAAATGAGTCAAATCAAGTAGATATCTTTCAACGTTACAGTCTTTTTAGTGCCAAAGTTCCTCTTTTTGTTACTATACTTCCACCACAGCTCAACGGGGAAACACTGTCTGAGGAAACACAAAGAGGGAATTTGATGCTAAAAAGACTGTAAATGTGGCAGATATCCACTTGGTATGACTAACTCAGACTGCTGAAGCCTCATATAAGCTTCAGAGGAACTTTTAAATGCATTTTCTGCACTAAATGACTGTGTGGACACACTGTGGATTTTGGCCCCATCACTTACATTGAAAGCACATTTGAAGGGGATCTTTTAATATCCAGTATGAACAGGAGGAATGATTACAGTGAGGAAAACCTCTTTCACTGTTCATATATCAGTGCCTCCAGGAAATTGCAATTTTGAATTTGCAATAATTAACACAAATTCAAGAAATATTCGCAATATTTGTGAGAGCTTGCAGTTCTGCTAAATTACCGCAACTTTTCTGCACGAATTGGCCAAATCAACAGACCACTTGTGATTTGGTCCAATTGTTACGTATTGTGTCGTGGAAATTTACATCATCACAGGTTTTGAAACTATATTTTTATGTTAATGGGTTTATTTTAATGGCATTATTTACAGATTTTATTTGGTGCTGATGTTGAGGTGAAAGTTTATTTAATAAACGCTTATAAATAAAACTCAAGTTCAGTATTTTCTTCTTTTTTATAACTTTGAGCCCATGGTTCTCATGTTCAGAAAATAAATTAAAATATTAGCACTGAAATATAGTTGTTTCTGTGATATGCAGAATGCTTTTTATGGAAGAAGGTGATTACATATGACTCTTCATTGGTAGTAGTTTTTCAAAAATTGCATTATTTGCTTGCAATTTTTCCTAATTCCTGCAATTTTAAAAAAAAACATCACAAACTGTATGACATTTTTTGAGAAAAGCTGCTGCAAAATCAAGCATTTTTGGCTGCAATAATTAAACAAAAAAACAAAAAAAACTCTGAAGTCCTGGAGGGAGTGATATGGGCACCTGACTGTTTTAAGACACTTTTGAAAAATTGTGAACTTGTCCCTTAAGTTGACCAAAAAAAACATCCTAAAATTAGGTAAAGGATGGTTATTATCTGCTTTACCTCCCATGTTTGCATCAACATAAAAACAACAACAGGAACATATCGATCCCCTGGAGCAGTTCACAACAACACTGCTTTTTAAGTTGAACTAAAAGCATTTTCACTCTCAAACAGCTCAAGCAGCTTCTCATGGCACATAAACAAATGCTGTTCTTTACCAGCAGTGGATTGCTGACATTCCTCCATATAAACCCCTGGGGAACTGGAGCTGTCATTGAAAAATATTCTGAACAGCTCCTCAGGTTCTCAACTAAACAAGTCTACTGAAAGCAAGTCGCGAGGGAAGTCAAGTATGAAAGGAATTCAATCATTCCACTTTTTGTTTAGCAGAACAACTCAGTATATCATGCTTGTATTTCTGTCTGTGTTGTAATGAAAAGTAGCAGTGTGGCATTCATGCATCATATGTGCTAAAATTTGTATCCTGTGACCTCAAGTAGAGCATGAGCAATAATGAAATGATGCGTTTTGCATTTTAGTCAGATAAAAAAGCTGCTGAATGGCTGACTTGATTCACATACTGTACCTCCCATTAGAACTGGACAATTCTGTTTTCTGCTAAAGTATCTGTAGTAGTATAAATGATCCAGTTTCCATCTGAAGCAGTGTTCAGGGGTCTCATTTATAAAACAGTGTATAGGATCCATACATACCTAAGTGTATGTGTGCACAAAAATGAAAATGAAGATGGCATGCGCCAAAAAAAAAAACAGTTTTAAAAAAAAACTGTACACACGCACAAATGCAAGCATGTTTCTTTTTATAAAACACAATCAACTTGAAAATGTGCGCACAACAATAAACTTCCTCCATATCCCACCCCCTACACTCCCACAATTAACCATAAATGGTCAATGCAAAAGCCTTCATGAATATAGATGTAGAAAGTTTGAGAGGCTGACAGCTGCAGCAGCTGGTAATGCAGTCGGTGCAACAAACAAAACAATTCCCGAAATTAAACAAAGTGGTCAGACATGGAGGTAGATGCCAAGAAGCACATTGCTGCACACCGTCAGGGTATAGACTAGTGGAGGCACAGGGACTCCGACGCCCACCACCTGGTGTGTGTTAAGCATCTACTGTATATAGACACATACATGACTGATGAGACCACACACTCAATATCTAAAATACAATAAACACTCAGTTATATTTACTCCAAAACCCAGCATGCAGGTGTTTCTCTAATGTCCACTGTCCATAAATAAATGCAGGTGGTGAAGATGTGACAGTGAGGTGACTGGAGAAGGCAAAGTAGTGTGGCAGCCACTGCAGTGTCTCCAGTGACAGCACAGTTGTGTTCACTGCTGTGATTTTATACACAAAAACTATATGGAAACTAAAATCACACCTGGTGACATATGCACAGTATTAGAAGATATTATTAAAATCTATTAACACTCTGTTCTTCAATTCTTTAAAGTTCTTTTATGTCAACTTGGATTTCTTCAACTGATGATGATAATTTCATCAGTTAGTTAACGTAATGAGGTGAAAAGGAATCATCATATTCACGCTTAATATCGGGAAAAGGCAAGACAGACTTTCCAGAATCCTGCTGCCTGCCACATCCTGACACCATCCTGACACCATCCTGACACCATCCTGGCACCATCCTGGCATTTCAGCAGCACTGTCCACAATTGTGAGCACCATACAGCCCAGCCCTCTCCTCTGCGCTCTGAGGGTTGGGAATGTGATGGTGTGACAGCACATTGCACTCAATATTTCATGAATAGTTCAATAATAAATCCCAGGATTAATTGGTTAAGATTTGAGTTGGTTTATTTATATCTTTTCAAATTGAAAGGTGCTTATGGAATAGTTATGGCTCACTACAAGTACAGATAACACTGCTGGCTTGAATGTTTATGATAAAGTGGATCTATAATTAACATTTGATATTAAGTGTAATTAAATGTGTGAGAGGAATCATTATACAATTTGGCTTCAATTCACCACCTCACCTCCTGCGTCACCAATGTCCCCTGTCTCCAAAATGTTCGTACACATGGGTCAGAGTTTACATACAGGTGCACACATTCTCCCGTCAAGTTTGTTTTTATAAATCCCAGCTTTTTTGTGGGAAGTGACATACAGATCATTCAAGCCCCATTTATTTATAACCGTTCAAGACCCCAGGTCATTCATAGCTGTCATTGACGATGCATTCAGGCTCCAACCCTCTTGACCATGAAAAAAGCAAGAAGAACTCAGGAAAATTAAGCATTTTGTGTTTGAATGGGAGAGAGTGGATGAGGATAGGACTCGAGTCCTTCACAGTTATGAAAAGACTTCATCACACTGTCAGTATGCTAATGCTAATCTGTAGAGGCTTTAAGTGTTCAGTGAATGCTGTTTTAGACGTTTAAATGCCTCTAAACATGCAACAAGGACTTGCTGATGTACCATTATTCTTCAAAAAGGATCAACTTTTCAACAATTTTAAACAAACGTTACTCAAACCATAAGAAATAGTAAATTTTATGGGGACTATTTTTAGCTTTATTAAGACATGTTTGATGCTCTAGTCAGCATTTCTGGCAGCAGGACATTGTGAGTGGAATTGAGTCAAAATAAATTAGTGTGTGTGTTCATGGTAATGAAGGAACATGTCAGCCAGTGCAGTGTGACTCATTACTGTGTTTTTTAATAGTTGTTGTACAACAATGGAGCTCTACAGCACAGAGGAATAAGATATATCAGACTCTGATACACACACAATACTTGTCAGTGGATCAGTTCATTGTTGGTTTGGTTTTGACAGATTTGTTGACAATAAGGAAAATAGAGAATGTAACCAGACTTATCTTTCAATTATTTTAGTTTGTATTGTGCCCACATGGTGTATATTCCTTTTAGTCTTTTTTTAATATTTCTAAAACCACCAAAAATGCAGGATTGGCTGCCTAATAACTAATTTTGCAATGGGGCTTCCTAACAGGTAAATCTGACAATGTCGAATTTAAGGCTCAGTTTGGATTGTTTAGATTATTATTCTTTTTTTACTTTTAGTCATTGCTGATAGTGTGACATAGTTTGACAGTGTTTACATGCTCTAAAAAGTAAAGGTTCATCTTGAATGCAGCTGCAGTTGCTGCTGCCTGTGACAGATGTCTCTGTCGTACTGTTTATGTGCAGATGAGCGCTGTGGGGATCACAGAGAACGTCAAAGGCGACAGCAAGAAGTTTGAGGTGTGGTACAACGGCAGAGAGGAGGTCTACATCATCCAGGTAAATACCTCTCCTAACTGCTGTATGTTCACTTCCCATCCAGGTTACTTTTTTTTTACTTTAAGACTGAACACTATGGTAGAGTTGGAAAATTGCCTCTCTCATCCATTGTTTCAGTGTAATTAAATGTGTAATGTAATGCTCTGGTCATGTCAGGGAGATAGTATTTATTTTGAATATGCAAATAAAACTGAAATAAAATAATTAATTTGAACACCTGGTGATGTAAATGTATTATTATCTATTATTTATCATATATTTATCATATATTTTTGATTGTAAAGAACCAATTAATATTTCATTTTGTCATAAACACTTACTGGAAGGCATCCAGTGATATTTTCCAGAATTGTCCTCTTGGGGGCAGTGTTGCACTATACAGCTCCCCCAATGGCTTTTTATGTTAAGAGACCTTTGTTGTATATGTTGCTTTATTTGTGTGTGTGTGTGTGTTTGTGTGTGGGTGTGTGTGTGTGTGTTCTTCCCCAGGCTCCTTCTATGGATGTGAAAAATATGTGGGTGTCAGAGATTCGTAAAGTTCTTACAGGCCAACTAGAGGCATGCAGAGGTATACACACACACACACACACACATACACACACACACACACACACTTGAGAATGTCTCCTCCTCTGTGTATTTTTACCTCTTTCATGAGAACTTACTTCAATTCAACTGAAGCTGCAGCTGAAGAAGCACATCTGTACATACATGCATCATCATACTCACATACAGACATGGTATGTACAACAAAACATACATGTACAACTTTTTCTAATCAGACATGCAACTAGTTGCTGTTGCTGCTATTATATTTCACCCTCACGATTCTGTAGTCTTGACTTTTTCCCATGCTCATGTAAACACTCAACTAAGTGTGCTGGATTATCAGTCCCACATATTTATAAAACTTTACATTTTCAAATTCTTATTTCTATATAATTAGATCTTTCCATTCCACTGTATTTTCCCCATTTTTGTCATTATTTCCTGCTGTAACATCTCAATTCCTTTCTGAAATCATGAAAATGTTCTTGTCAGCACCAGTATGTATCAACACATCTCAGAGTCATCCTTGGCTGCAATCTGGAGATAGGCTAGCACTCTTCTCTTGCACTGACTGCCAAGTCGAGGAAATGTCCTCTTTCTAATACTCTCTGTGGTGTGCAGATGGGAAAAAGGGCATTTTATGTAACAAACATAATCTATTCTAGTCTATTTAGTATTTTAGTTGCTGTCAGAACACAAATACATCACAGTGTTGGGACATGTATAGCAATGCAAGTGTCTTTATTCTAACAGTTTAAAACACTTATTTAAAACTGGCATGACTTTCATATTATTACCATCTAGTAGTTCAAGAAAATGATGAATGTTTTTCCATTAGCAGCTCTAAACATTCAGTCTAGTATACCACATGGCAGTAATATATATTTCTGTTTTGGCTGCAACTCTTTTGAATAGTGACCTTAGGGAAGTGCACTGCAGAACAATAAACAGGAGGAGGATTTCCAATTATACAACATTACTGCTGACATACATATATGTATAAGTATATAGTATATAGTGTATATATAGCATCAAAGACAACAAAGTATTATGGTGCATACAAACAAATCCAATAAAGAGGGAATCAACTAATCTATATGTATGCATTAAAATGAATCTATAGCAGCAGCATGCTAAATGCCTTTAAATGTCAAGGGCATAATTTTCACCAGGGTTGGGGGGGGGGGCATGTCTCCATCGCTCTTCAAAATAATATTTTAATAATATACATTTCCCCCCAATGCAACTAAAAAACATCTTTTCATTGGGCCCTCCATATCTGGTAAAGACCCACGTCTTTCAAACTCCTGCCCCAAGTTTAAAGCACAGGCTTTCTTTTGGTTTCTGTCTCCCAGCCTGAACTGCGATAACCCTGATGACATCATTATGACATCATCAGAGCTTTTTTCTCTACTCAATTATAGAAAGCTCCTCCAGACCCAAACTGTTTTCACAGGCCCATTCCAGTAAACAAACTTAATATGTGTAAAATTAGTGGCCTGCCTCTTTAATTGACAACAATTTTGATGATGGATTAATCATTAAAGTGAGACAATGTAACCTCTGCTGAACAGAGGTCACTGAGGCCTCAAGTCGCAGTTGCAGGATAATGAAACACTGAATTTTCATTAATTTTCCGTGACCTGCTAAAACACAATGTAACAGTAGAACCACCTGTCTAAATTAAAACATGAGACTTTGAAGATACTGGTCAGGCCAGACCAAATGGCTGTTAAGGCAAAAACCTGTCTTCAACTGAGCAACATGTGTTTTATTGCTCATGAATTTAACTTTTCATTTCTAAGAGGATGACTATTTTACCTTAAAGGACCAGTGTGTAGGATTTAGCAGCATCTAGTGGTGAGGTTGCAGATTGCATGGATAAACTCCATTTCCAACTGCTGCTGCTTCATATTAAAAGCTTTCCACTGACAAACTAAGGGAAGGCTTTTATTGTGAATAACTTACAGGAAATGAAATGTGTTTATAACAGAGTTAGTGGAGCTTTGTTAGCGGCGCTATTCTTCAATAAAATAAACAAGATTTGGAGATGTTTGGAGCTCTTTGCCCAGCAGATCAGTTACAGAGAGGAAGAGTAGGAGCAGAAAAGAGTAGGAGCAGAGATGTGTGATGAAAACCAGCACACCTCTAACAGGTACCCTCAACTACTTATTTTACCTTGCAGTGAGGGTACTGCACTATTGTAACATGAGAGAACACTATTTGAAGGGGAACAGACTTCAGCACTTACTGTTGTCCCTCGCTGTGCTTCTGGCTGATCTTATTTCCGTGATGTCAATGTCTGAACCCACAGCAGCTGTGTGCTAAAATGTAGTTGCTAACAGCTAGTGTTATACTGACTGACTTATGAGCCACATCATCTTCACACACCGCGGAAAATACAGTCTGGTGGCTGCTAGTATGTATCTTAGTTCTGTTGATGACGATATAGTTACATATTGATGAGATAACAAGTGATTGACTTGTGGTAGGAGAGGCTGCTGTTGCTGCTGCTCAGCAGATGCTACATAGTCTCACTTTAAAGGTGCAATATAAAACATTCAGCCCCACTAGATGTTGCACTAGCACCAGCATCTCAGACCACAACAAACATGCACGTTGTTTACTCAATAAAGTTGGGGAAAAAAAGAAAGTGGCCCCTGAACTGGCAGCTCACGAAATTGAAACTGTCAAACTAGGCAGTGCTGATCAAATATGGATCAAGATTCTGTTCTAGTGCATTGCCTACTTCTCACCTCAAATGTTTTCAGAAACATATTTTAGTGTACTGTTTAGCTGTAATATTAATATAATAGAAACCTGGCCGCCATGTTGGAAACAGCTGCGGGAGGACACGGAGGGACTCACATGCACACTCACATGCACTCACATGCATGTGCGGCTGGACCAGCTACCAACAGAGAGACTCAGATAACAACACACACAGGGAGTGTGACTGCATTCTCTGCTCAGGACGCAATTACTCCACTATATCTTTACATAGTAAATAGTTGTTTGCTGACATCTAGTGGGGCTGAAAGTTGTATATTGCACCTTTAGTCATGTATTAACCAAAACATTCTCTGCTGCTCAGACAAAACAAGCTGTTTAAAAACGTGACTTTAGGCTCTCTGGATATTTTCTGACCTTTTGTAGACAACACAATAATGAATGAATGAGAATGAGAATAAGAATCAATAGATTGATCAATCAATAATAACCATTATTGTTATTAACAGCTGTAGCCTCAGTGTAAAGATAATGCAATGATACATTATTGTGCAAATGCTTGAACACACAGTACACATCTTCCTCTGTGTCTCCACTGGCTCTCGTCCCCTCTCTCTCCATGTGTATTTCTACCTCTCTCGCCCCTCACTGTACCAGTAAGCATCAGTCGTCCACAGTTCCACTCTGTGGTCCTGACTGACAGGAAAACCACCCTCTGTGAGCCACACACTCTGCCCAACTGACAACCCGTCTGTGAGTGTGTGTGTGTGTGGGAGTGTGTGTGTGTGTGTGTGTGTGTGTGAGTGAGCGGAATGACTAATGACACAGCAGCCCTGTCATGAAGCCTGGAGAGCAGAGGCTGTAGGAGGCTCTGACGGTCCAGTGCAGCAACTGTGTGCGTGCGTGTGTGTGTGTGTGTGCGTGCGTGTGTGTGTGAGTGATTTACATCTCTGACTCCATACAAGGAGGGTAGAGGAAAGACAGAGAGAGAGAATGAAATTGGTCTGGGAAAAGTAGAGGGAGGAGATTGAAAGTGATGGGGAGAGAGGATTAGAGGGTGGTGGAATGATGGGTGGAGAGACAAAGAGACAGAGAGAGAGAGAGAAGAGATTTTGAGGGTGGAGATGGAGGGCGAGAGGCAGCACAGAGGGAACGAAGGGATGAACATGACGGGAGGGAAGGGCAAGTGAAAGGAGGACAAAGAGGAACTGCAGTCATTCTAGCTCTGCGAGAGAGAAGATGAGATAGTATGAATGTGACGAGAAAGAGACAAGAGGAAGAGATGTTTGGAAAAACACAGAAATGTGCAGAATATACAGGTCTGTTGACAAAATAATTGTAACTTAAGGTCCAATTACCTGTTTTTTTCTGTAACTTTCAACCACATTTCTTTTTTTTTCTTCAAATTAGTTTCAGGTCAAGGTCAAGAAGGATGTTTCACACTCATCTGAGCAAAACTCCATCCACTAATATGACCAGTATTTATAACACTGTACTCACCAAAGTAATTGATGATATCTGGAAACACAACAACTTCACTACAAAGAAGTGTAATGGGGAAAGAAACAGTAGTATCAGCAAGTACACTAGGTCAATATTGAAGGAATAAGTCAATCTGTGAAATGTATTGGATGTTTAGATGGGTCTGATGTCTGACTGCTCGTGCTTCATGTCCTGCTGGAATTCTTTTTTGGCAGTGTTGCCAAATGTGAGCATTTACTTTAGTGAGCACAAAGTTATTATTACCAATAAGAATGGCAGCCAAAGCTACAAGAATAAAACCATTAAAAAAATGCTTTCAGTTACAAGTTATAGCCCATTCCCAGTCTGGGTTGAAAACTGGATTTTGTCACCAGGCATCTCTGTTCAGGATGGAAATGAATTCTGTGTTTAACTGACTCTTGGAAAAAAGAGAAAGAAAGAAAAAAAAGGAAAGAGAGACATGGAGACAAAGTGCACACATATGGGCAAGTGAGAGAGGGTGCATATGAACAGAAGGACAGACGTAAAACTGAAACTTGATTTAGTCATCATGTAATATGATTCTGAGTAATTCTGTGGTGTATAGAGCTCCACAGCTGACTGGCATCTATGCTAACAGTGACACAGAGGTGAACTTGTAACAGCCTGTGTAGACAGATATCTCAGAGGCAGATATTTCAACACCAGGACAAAAAACCTACAACTATCTGCATGGTTGGATACTACTCAGAGTGTTTGTATGTAAGTATTCTGTTGTAAATCATATCTCTGACTTCTAAGCTTCTGAGCCTCCTGAGCTAATATTCTTGCATCATTGTGAATAACACAATAATGAATACCACTGGTGTTGTAGAGCCTTTTTAAAACAGGGTCTTTGTCATGTACTGTCATGTCAAATTTTCACAACTTTGTTTGAGTTGACGCTGAACCTACATGTCATACTGTATAGGGCCTGTACTTGGCAACCCTGCGTCGCTGCCTATCAAGTGTTTGTAGGGTCTAGTTGCCAATAATGCATATACAGAATGTTTCCCTGTCCCTGAGCTCATTGTTGTTTAAGACAAACAGCATTAGTGCAGAATTGACAGCATTTATTTCATCTACAATGGCAGGAGCCCTCTTACACTGCATATTTGCCACTACAGACTCTCTGCACAGCTCTGCTTAGACATCTCGAGGCTATATGCAAAAACATCACACAGCCTGAGCTCAAACACATTACAAAATATTCAGTAGCTTTTTGTTGATGCATGCATCACCAGCTTATGAATTTATGAAGTGCCTTCCTTTGCAGTGCTGTAATTAAATGTGATAATATGACACTTTATTAGTTTATTGATCTCCTGTAGGAAATTGGGTCATTGCAGCAGAATAATTGAAATGATACAGCAAGACAATAAGTAACGAAAATGTAAAATAAACACAAAAATACAAATAACATATACACTCTATACTATATATTATATACTATATATTGTTACTTGTGCAGCTGAGTATTTCAGTGTGCTAAGCAGGCTGTAAAGGAGAAGCAGGGATCACTTACATGTATACATTTTTTAAAAATTCTGAAAGAATATCTGGGAGCATAGCTGGTGCAAACAAATAAACGTAAAACCATGAGGGAGGGGGAACTACCTGTAAGCTAATAGTTCATATAAATTCAGCATAATGTACATTTCCACAGCAGTTATTCCATCTTTACAACGCACATACTCACATACTCAATCACTGTTAACATCAGTGAAATGAACCATTTCCTGCAGATTTTCAATTTTAAAAGGCATTCCAAATGGCAATGCCCTTTGAGCCACTTTAAGGCTTTTAATGTGAAACATTTGTGCAGGAAGAGTTGAGTTTCATTAGCAGCAATAAAAAGAAATTTAAAAAAAAAAGTTGGAAGCAACTGGCGATAATTAGTGACTGAAAGCAGTATTTTTGTCAGAGAAGAGAGCAGCAGAGTGGTGAGTGTGACATGTTTTTGTTGAAATGTACATTATACTGAATTTATCAAGACAACAGGTAAACATGAAGGAAGTTTTGAGTTTGTATTAACGGTAAATTAAAACAGGAACAGATCAGAAAAACTGAAATATGATACGATGAACTATAAAACTGGGGAAATTTAAGCCTCACTATAATCTGTGTCTGTTGCCTGCTTCTCTCTCCAGCTGAGCTTAATAAAGACTCGAACACTATTTGATAATTTACTTGCATTACTCGAATTTAGTTTACTTTTAGTACATTTGTTGCTTCTTATAGTTGTTAAAATTCCAAAATATGAAAAATGTGTAAATAAACAAATAAAACCACAACATTCTAAATATTAAAGCCCCGGAAAATTTAAAATAAAAATGTTAGTAATTAGTTGAGAGTTTAGTTATAATCAACTAGATCAAATAACAAAAATGCAAATCTGCTTCATCAGGATTGTGTGGGTATTGTTTGAATAAATGAATGAATACATTTTTTTTTACAGTACTTGCTGTTTCCTAAGCTTTTAACCACACATCACAGTCTATAATCTCTCATGTCAAATAACCAAAACAGTTTAAACTGTGATGAGAATATTGTGTTCATGTAGGACCCTGTTCTGTAGTCAGAAGCTGATTGAGAAAACTGGTTTTCAGGGATAATAAAAGTATAAAGCATTAATAAAAGTATTGCAATGTATCAAAATATTCTGTATACAGTGACATTGTAGAGAGCTCATTATGTATGCAGAGAGCAACAGTGAGAGGTTAGTGGAGAAACTGTAGAAAGCAGTGACATCAACAGCATGATGTGCACATGTTAGTGACATTCACATGAAGAAGCCAGCCAGGATGAACTCATTTGAAAAGAATGGACTTTGTTTGATGCCAGTCTTTGTTTATAACCGTGCACACTGTTACACTCATTTTCAATGCTCGCTGCTGCTCTCTGGCAAGGTTCTCCTCTCAGACTGTTGTTGGCTGCACACACCTCAATGTGACCAGCCTTTATGAATAAAACATCGCCAGATCCATGATGAAAAAATATATCCCTTGTGCTGAATACAATATTTGGAGCATGTGGAATGGCTCCATGCTGAGTCTGCATTTCTGCGACAGGTTCATTGGTTGCTTGGAACAGGAGGTGACAAGCCAGATCATTCACAGAGCTTGGTATTTCACTTATGTGAGTTGTGCATTTGGCCGAGGCTGCGCTTCACTGTCTGCAGTTATTTTACTAGATTCTTCTCTAGAGATTTCCTCTCACACAGCAGAATCCTGTGGCAGGCCAGATTTGTTAACGCTGCATTTACGAACCCTCTTGTTTAGATATGGGTTGATATCCGACGCTGTATCCCCGGTGACTTCAGTACCCTGATGTTTCTTTCTCTCTTTATAGAGCCACAAAGTGTTTTCTATCAGGCCAATAAAAGCAGCTTACGGCATTGACGCAGCAGTTTGGGAGGTTGTAAGCATTGACATAACTCCGAAATGTTAGAATGGAAGGAGAAGGAACGATCAGAGAGAGTCTATAACACTGCTCTGGAGGTCAGACACTGAAAATATAGCCTGAAACCAGAAAGCTTCCTTTTTGTAGCTGGTCAGGAAAACAGTAGAGGGTCAGACCTATTTGTATCTTTGTATCTCCTGTACTATTTGCTCTCTTCTATAATTTAATGCCTTGACATGTTTAATGAGGAGTCACCTTGTACTGTTGTAGCTATCCTGTCCTGTATCCTTTGTGTTCTGTGTGCTGTTTGGTGCACAGGGCACACATTTAACAGGACCAGAATGTATTAGGGTGCACAAGGTGGCAACTGAGACACCAGGGATGACAGTTTGCATCTAATCTCGACCTTTGTTCTTGTAACAATAATCTTTCCCTAACTTTAACCAAATATAATGTCTGTCTTGTGTTGACAGAAGCCAGCCAGCTCCACCAGAAGATCTCAGACCACATCTACGGGGCCCCAATGAGGTGAGCAACCAACTCAAAAACTACAAAGTGACATGATGATAGTCAGTACACTGCCATGATACAGATTGTGCACATGATCTGATACTATGGGTGTTTTGAAATTAAGTTGCTTCATTGGCTCACACTGACCTGTTTACCCGTCCCTCTACTCCAACAGGAATATGCGGAAGATGGCGCTGAGACAGTCTGATTCGTCCAGTCCAGAATCAGGCTTCAGACGGGCCAACCCCAGCCCTAACATGAGGCAGAAGAGAGGTGAGAAGTCACTACTGTAGTTTCCTTAAAGTAGATTCCCACCTAAATCAACTCTTTATACATTCTTTTTTTTCTCACATTACCTTCTTGATTTTACTGTGGCAACGTAGTGTAAAAAGAAAGAAAAAGGCCAGATGAGATAACACATGCTCACACACACAGACACAAACACACAATCACAAAGCCACTTATCAACCCTCACGCACACAGTCAGGTCAAAAGCATGCAGGGATGCATGACAGCCTCGACACACACACACACACACACACACACACACACACAGGGTTGTCGACCACAGTTGGGGATAAGATAACGGGTACAATTTCACGCTTGTGAGGAAGCCCTCGGTGTTACTTTCCAGTGAGTGAGAATATCAACAGTGTATCCGCAAAGGTTGTGTTGACCAGAGCAGTGTGTGTGTATGTGTGTGTCTCTGTGTGTGTGATGTGTGTGTGTGTGTGTGTGTGTACTGGAGCCAAGACTAAGTCAAAATGACAGGAGGCATACTCCACAGTCATCTCCAGGGATCTACCTTGTCTCCTACCTTCCTTCTTTTCCCCTCTTTCATCATTCCTTCCTTCTTCCCTCCCTCCTTTTCTTTCTATCGACTTTCCTCTCATCCTTACTTCCTTTCACATCACTTCCTTCTTTACAACCTTGCTGCACATCTCTCTGTCCTTCCATGCCTCCTTGTTTCTCCTTAAGTTCCTTCCATTAAATCAAAACGTGAAGAGAACACAAACCATACTCTGAACTATATAACTACAAAACAGTTCCAAAAATTGTGTTTTAACCTGGTTATGAAATATGTTTTACAGAGCCTAGAAATTTACAGCAGAGTTAAGACATCAGCAGTGAATGAGCACACGGGTGTTGTTTTTACTTAGTGATTACACCCCCAAAAAGCTTTAGATGCCCACAGTGAATCCTGAAAGCTCCTAGTGAAAGTGGGGGCTTTGATCAATCATCAATCATTTAGTTAATATATTCACAATCATAAAGACAGCAGGGGACTGTCATTAGCTTAGGTTTAAGGCTTTTTTTAAAATTATTTTTTGTATTTTATGCCCTATATTGGATAGCAACAATGGAGAGATGACAGGAAATGAGGGAGAGAGAGAAATGTGGAATGAAACCAAAAACACCACCAGGTCGCCAAAGATGGATTTGAACCTGTGTTGTCTGAAACAGCATGCTGTGTCTCTTAAACCACCCTGCTGTGTCCTCAGACATGGTAGCTGTGTCCTGTAGAAATCACCTACTTGCCACTAGAGGTCCCTGTATCTGAAGTTTAACTTAACCTTCTGCACACCAAGTCTAAGGTCATAAGTGCAGTTTACGGGCAGCTCAGATCATTTTATACATTTCTAAATGTTTTCATTGTTCAGCATGTATGCTATTATGAAGTGTAGTAGTAGTATCACATCTGCCTCAGCTGATCTGTAACTCCAGAGAGAGGCTTACTGATTGTAACTGAGGAGGTCAACTTAGACATGCACTATGTTTGAGTAATATAGGCTGGTGAATTGTTCAGTCACAGGAAAAACTGTATTATAAGACTTGTCCCTAATGCAATTTCAATGTCAGTTGACATTTTATAGATTATTTATAAAGAAGCATGACTAGTGTGATTTGAGTGGTCAAACACATTTCTCTCAGAGAAACTATTAAATTAATCACCAACTATTTTGATAATCGTTTTGAGTCATTTCTTAAGACAAAAATCCAAATTTTCTGATTCCAGCTTCTCAAATGTGAATATTTTTCTTTAGTCCTCTATGACAGTAAACTGAATATCTTTGGGTTGTAGACTGTTGTGGACAAAACAAGACATTTCAAGATGTCAGCAGGGTTTTGGGAAACAGTGATCAACATGTTTCACTATTTTCTGACATTTTATCAATCGAAAAACAAATCGATTAATCGAGAAAATAATCAATTAATCAATAATGAGATTAATTGATAATGAAAAATGACCATTAGTGGCAGCCCTAGATTTGTCAAAATAGATCTGTGAGATTGACAAGTTCAGGACTCCAGACACATTTCAAAGAACGCTGGGGTTGCTCTTTAGTGTTTGGCCTTATATTGTGTTCAATAAAGATTTAAGTAGCTGTTATTCATTCTTATACATACATGGTGTCTCTTCTTCATGCATTTTTTCCTTCACTTCACCTGCTCTCACTCAGAACTGGATTTACACAGCACACACACACACACACACACACACACACACACACACACACACATACACACACACACACTCTCACATCCCCACCACTAGAATAAAGGTAAAGGTTAGACACAGTTGACAGTGGCTGTTGTTTTTGGTCTCACCCCCTCAAATGGGTTTCTGGCCACTGTTATAAAACAAACTGTCCAAACCCAAACCTGTCTCCTCATATCTATTCACACCTCCTCCTCTCTCTTTCTCTCTCTTCCTCCTCTGTCTCTTTCTCTTTAACTCTGTTGATCTCTTCTTTTGTCACCCCTCCCGCCACTCTTTCTTCCCTCCCCCTCTCTCTGCTGCATGTTATGCTTTTTATCTTTCTATTTCTCCTCTCACCACACCTCATCCTCTCCTATCCATTGCTCCATTCTGCCTCCTCACTCCCCTCCCTCCATCTCCTCTCGCCTTTCAGACTGTTTTATTTCCTTTGTGATGCATTATTGGTTCTAAATTATAGCACTGTTTGAGTTGAGCTTTATGCTATGATGTAGAGCTTCTCACCCACACACACACACACACACACACACACACACACATGCTGAGAAGACACAAACACACTTTTCACAACTTCTCAGCACTGGTTAGCTGCTTCCCACTGATGATTAACACACACACACACACCCTGATGTCTCAGTATTTGTCAGCTGATTCAGGAGGTGTTGGCTGATCAGTTTGTACCAGGCCATGTGACGCAGCGTGTTTGCATCAGAGGTGTTAATTTCTCGTTCTGGTGAAAGAGCAGGATTTTACATGTCATTTACACCTGATGTTAAACTCTGCACTGCATCTGGATGTGCTATAACAAACCATCCAATTACATTCTGTCTCAGGGTGGCGAGTCACCAGGGCAAGTTCAGGTCAAGTCTTGAGTCTGTCAGAGCAAAAGTCATATCTCAAGTCTCACTTGAAGACTTGCTTCAGTCATTTGGGACAAGCCCAAGTCAAATCTCAAGTAATTTGAGGCAAGTCTGAGTCATATCTCACAAGTTCAAGTGAAGTCAGCATTTCTCAAATCAAGTCTCAAGTAATTTGGGACAAGGAAAATCAACTCTTAAGTTTTGTCACAAAGAGTCAAATCAAAGCTCAAGTTCTTTTATGGCAAGTCTAAGTCATTTTTTCATTCAAATCCGAAGCAGGTTTTAAGTCATTTGAGACACTTCCCAGTGAACTTTCAAGTAAATGTCTAGTCTCACGTCTGTCAGAGCAAGTCAGGTCTTAAGTGATTATAGACAGGTCCAAGTCAAGTCTCAGGTCTCTAAGAGAAAATCTCAAGTCACATTTTGGGGCATTCGAGTCAAATCTCAACTCAGTCTGAAGGGCTTCAGGGCAAGTTCATTTTATAGACTTTGTTAAGTCCTTGTTAAGTTTCAAGTGTGGAAAGGTTTTGCTGTAAGTCGAGTCAAGTTTTTAAGCATTCATGTCCAAAATGAGTCTTAAGTCCTTATTTTTATGACTTGAGTATTACTCGAGTTGAAAGTCTGTTCTACAGTATCTACCCACAGTGATAACATTTCTACGTTGCAATGATGTTGTTACCAGGGTGACGTTGCTTCTGTCGATATTAACTTTGAAAAAAAACAATGTCACTGTCGTTTCTTCCCATAATGCAAATATTTACACCAGCACTGATGCCATTTTAACCTATAATGATGTTTTCTTCCTGCCGTCATGTGCTGTGTGCTTTCACACTCATATCCAGATGCACACATGTTGTTACCCAAGGCTGGGATCAATGTGCAAAATAAGTCATTGTGTGTTATGATGTAGCCAAATATTCTTCCCTTTCTCATCATCTGCCATCTCCCTGTGCCTCCCTGCTCCTCTCACTGCCTTATTTTCTCTCTGTGTGTGTGATAATGATGACAGCAGTAGTATAAGCAGTTAGAGAGCTAATCCCACCACGGGGCACAGACTGAGCTGTGCTTAGAACGCAAAACCTCTCATAAAGACGTCATATGTCATCCCACTCAAACAGAAAATCAAACAAATGTGATGCAGTATAGAATTGCTATGTTGTTGCCGCGACATAGCAATGCTCCACGACCCTTAGTATAAAAGGTAAATCCAAAACATAGCTCTAAGAATTCTTCTTATTCCTGCATATAAGTGACTAAATATAGATGAGATGACATACAGATGATGCATGAATATCAGGTTTTGGTGTCAGGAGTAAAGCGTTTAGAGCTGCCAAGATGTAAAAGTCATACACCGAGAAATGAATCATAACAAATAACAAGCCACAAAGGATCGGTCTTTGTCATTGTCTTCATGGTTGACTTTAAAAATAAGGACTTGACCTTGGTTTGGGCTTGACTGCTGTGAGAATTGACTCCCTGAAGACTTGACTTGACTTGAAACTTGAAGGTAAATCTATTCAAGTCTCAAGTTTTGACAAGGTAAAATCTTGGAACGATACAAATGTGACTTGACTTGGATTTATTTTGACTGACGTGACACCTGACTTGGACTTTCCCTGAAACTTAGAAACAGGTCTGTGTATAACTGCAGAGACTGCAGATAACTGGCTGCTCAGTGCAGACACAATGTTCTTAAAGTTTTTGACAAACCAAAATTGATTTATAAAAAAGAAAGAGAGAGAAAAAAGAGTCTGACCTGGTTGAATCTTTACTTTGCCCAGAATTAGTTCAAATTTTCTTACTGGTTGTCCTTTCCTAACAGCCTGTGGATTCATTTACAGTTGTTCTTGATGTTTTCCATCAAAGTCAGGAAGCTATGTTTATATGGACTGATGAAATTTCAACTTTTCTCTGGACAATGAAGTGTTGGTAGCCAGATAGTGCCAAAATATTTATCAGTCAAGTCAAGTTTCATGTCAATCAGTGCAAGTCTGTTTGAGTCAAGTCCAAATCAAGTTTCAAGTCTCAAGTTATTTGAGACAAGTTCAAATCAATAATCAAGTCATTCGTCTTATGTCAAAATCTTTCTTTCAGAGCAAGTCTCAAGTCATTTTTGACTATTCCAAGTCAAGTCTAAAGTTATTTGAGGCAATTCTCAAGTCAGAACACATCTCAAATAAAGCTTCAAATTATTTAAGACATGCCCAACTCAAGAAGCAAGTCATTCAACTCATGTCCAAGTCCTGAGTCTGTCAGAGCAAGTCTCATGTCATTTGATACAAGTTCAAGTCAAGTCTCACGTCAGTCACATAAGGGACAAGCAGGGACTGAACTTCGCACTTTAACTTCTAATAACTTGTTTGCACCTGGCCTCACTGAGCTCCCTTCCATCCATCCACACTCTCATTAATAAACAGAGCATGGTCTCACTGCTGTGTTCTCATGTAGGAGGATGAGGAGTGGGCTGGATGTTCAGTATGCTTAGCTTTGACACATATGTCCTGTGTTTATTTACCGCTCCCTTTGTAAGGAAAATTAAATTAAACACTTGCACGAGCACATACATGCACCCGTGTCTGTATGTGTGTGTGTGTGTGTTTTCGTTAAGGGCGAGACGGATAAAGCTCCATCTGTTAGCTCTGTCCACATGCAAACCTGCTTGAACAGTTAACCAAGCCGACAGACTCTGAATGCTCTCCCACAGCGAGGTCACTGTGCCCTTCAGCCCAGACAGACACACACACACACACACACACACACACACACACACACACAGATGGATAGATGGAGCAGGAATAGACGAGTCTCTCTCTGATGTACAGATCAGAATACTGGAAGGCTGTACTGTACAGTGACTCTATTTTAAATAACTTTTTCATGGATGAACAGGAAGTTTAAATGGATGAGTGATTTGATTTAGCGTCTGTCTTTTCTTTTTCTGTTGGCAGGCTGCTCCCTCACCTTCTCTTCATCTTTATTCTCATGTGTATATATACTTTTTTCACCAGAGTCCTGGCTCATTCTCTCTTGAATGTGGCCATTGTAGAGCAGCTTCACTCGCGATTCAGGGTTTATTGCCTTGCTCAAGGGCTATTCAGCCACAATTGTTAAGTGACAGTAAAGTATAGTTATTACTTCCTCCCAGACTGTTCTAGAGTCTGTACAATGTGGTTGTGATGAAACCACAGTAGTTATAAAGAAAAACTGTCCTAATAAAATAGACATATTCTGCCAAAATGACCTTTTTTACCATTAATTCCACCAAGTTTCAAGGACCTGTCTGCACTGCAGGAGCTGACAACAGTGTTGAAAATTAATTTTTGTAATGTTGTGAGATTAAACTATTCCTCACTTTAGCATTCATTCTTGAACTTGGAAGCAGTAGTTTGACCAAATAAATCTTGACTCAAGGTCCACTTACTAGTTTTTTCCATAGCTTTCAACCGTATTTCACGGTCTTCTTTAGCATGACCTAACTGTGGACATACAATAACATGTAGTACTACTTGTCACTTGATGACAACTGAGTTACAGTTATCTCCATTCCATGAGTTAAGCTCTGTGTTAACTTAGCAAAATCCACCTGCTGAGGAAGATTATGAGATATAATTGAAAGCTCCAGAAGTGGATCTTGCGTTAAGATTGTTTATGCTATATTATTCCTAATACTAATACCTAAAACAATACTAAACGGCTGGGTATCAAATGTCAATACAGACTGAAATGTGTTTTTATCACTGAGTATCACAAAAGTATTGAAAGTTGACATCGAATGCTTGGTCAAATTCTTAAGCTTGTTTGCTTGTTCTTTGATCAGATATTTCCTGATGTAAATAAGTAAACTTACTCCATGGTTTATTTGTGCTAGGTGATTGAAATGATATAAACACTGACTGTTATAGAAACATTTCCTCAATAAAAAAATGAGACAAAAAAGGAGACAAAGTCTTCTTTAAAGGAAACTTTTAAGTTCTGGCAAAGAAAGAGACAGCATCACACATGCAAGACACGGAGCTGATACACACGCTCGAAAATGAGGGATTTTAACTGAATAATTTATACTGAAAAGATAGAGATTTTGGTTTATTTTTGCAGAATTTATGCATTTAAAAAGCCTTTCTCTTTGCAGCTCATATAACATCAGGTTTTGAATTTACTACTGGGGAATTCCAAGTGTAAGAAAACCGTTAAGCTCAACAGAAATAGTGAGCTCATTTTTTTTATTCATCTTGACTGATTATTTAAAAAATATTCTGATAAAATTCTTTACTGTAGCGCCTATCCCCATCATTTATTAAGCCAGTTCTTAATTTATCACTGATAGATTGAGCAGTTTGTCATATTTTGTTGAATGAAAAAAGGTTTTGGTGTCTGGACCAAAACTCAGGTATTGCACTGGCACAGATGTGGAACATTTTTTTCAAACCGTACTCGTCCTTACTACTCTTCTGTCCTTGCTGTACTAACTCTGGCTTGCTTTCCCACTCAGCTGATGCTTCAGCCAGCCAATCAGGCCACTCGGCTGCTAACGCTAGGAAACGCTTCACCTTGCAGGGCCTTTCCAACAGGAGGTCGCTTCCCGCAGGTAACAGCACGACGTTGCCGCGTTGTGTGCTCGCTTGTGCCACCTTCGTCCATGTCCATTGTCATCATCGTCTGTTCTTTGATTTCTTCATCGTTGACAACAGTGTCACCATCATCATCCTCAGCCTCTTTGGACATAGTCTTTATCAGTCATTTATTATAATGACTACCTTGCCTCTGTCCTTTCTGCTTCAGTCTCAATTCTCCAGTCACATAATCGCTGTTGTCCTCCTCTTTTTCCCTCAAATGTTATATAAATTTCTGTGTCAGTGTGTTTCTCGTCGTCGGGCAGATCTCTCCATGTGTCCCAGTGCCAGCGGTGTCTCAGCATAATAAAGGCCATATCTTCCTCTACTCCCCTTTCTCTCCTTTTATCTGTTTATGTCAGTATCATCTGCATCCGCTCGCACTACAATAAGGAAAGTGTGATTTAGGAAAAAGAGAGGGACAGGGCTGGGTGGAGGACACAGCATTTGAAGACAGGGAGACAGCAGGAGATAGATATATGGACAGACAGAGAGAGAATGTGCCAGAGTCCCGGCAGTGGTGACGCTGCGGCGAGGCTAAATTCTGCGGCACAGCGCTGCACTAAATGTCACACTCTAATATTCGAGCCCTCTTGACATTTGGAAGCATATTAACATTTTAGAGGACGGGCCTTGATTCCAGGTTTTGCTTTCCATATCACAGCGGTCCGGCCAGTCTTCAGGCCACACATGCCCCTAATAAGACTAATAAGTGAGTTGGGGGGGTAGTGGAGGTAGTGGAGTCGATTGACTAGTCAAGTAAAGATATCCAGAAAACCCACAGCGATCCAACAACCTAATGAGGGAAGGAAGTGAAAATGAAATTTAGAAATTAGTTTTATGGGAACTACAATGCAACTGGAATTACTGTAAATTCACAATATCATCCAAATTCAACACTTCCTCCATGTTTACCTGTTGTCCTAATAATTTCATTACCTTTACTAAGTCCATCAGTGCAACAACAGTCATATCATTCTAACCACTATGTTTGAGCTTCAACAGAAATACTTTTGTCATGGGCCGTGCAGTGGCTGAGTGGATGAGATGCATACAGCTGCAATGCAGTTGTGATTAGATCCACTGTTGTTCCATGTCCTCTCTGAAGGCAAAATGCCCCAAAAAATCTTTGAACAAAAGGAAATCTTGCTTTCCTCCACAAGCTTTTCACTGTCTGTTATCTACTGTCAATGAAACACAACACACCTGCACAGATGTTTTCAGATTAAAAGCCTTCCATGCACCAGCTCAAAGGGTATAATCTCTCCTCGTAGGTTTCTAATGTGAAACATCTGCAGACTGGTTGAGTTTCATTAACACCAAATGAAAGAACTGCAAAGCAAATCAAAGAATGACACACGTATTTCTGTTACAAAAAGTGAATCCCAGAGCAGTAGAGTGGTGAGTATGACATGGCTCTGTTGTTGTACTGATGGCATTAGTGGAAATGTACTGTATATTATGCTGAATTTACCATGTGAGCCATTAGATTGCAGGTAATTCCTCCCCCAGCCCCAGTGGACTTCCACTGAGAGACACAGTCAGCTGAATCTGCCACATCAATATATCCAGTCTTGTTAGCATATGACCAAGGCCTCACATTGATTAGACATCTTGATGTATGTGAGAAGAGAAAGACAGGAAGTACACTATATGGCCAATAGTATGTGGACACCCTTACTTTTTTAAAGCAGTTTTAGTGTGGATGGAAATCCACCAACTCCCTGCAGCCAGGTTCCAACATGTAGTAGAAAGCATCAAATTAATACCCATGTTTTTGGAATGATGTGTACAACTTCATGTTATTCTAGCAACTTATCATAGTAGCCATCTCTTTGTGCAGGAAGCAGTGGGGTTTATGGGACATGCAGTCTTAAAATCTGTTATGCTGGACTTAATCTAGAAAAGCCATGTCCATTTTCTTTTAAAAGAATGAATTCATGACACTGACTGCCATCTAGTGGTGCAGTGGTGTTCTAGTCCATAACTAGAACATAGCAGAACTGTACATTTCCCATTACTTTCCTAACCCTAAACCCAAAAATTAAGTATGATCTCATTCCTTGTAGAAATGGCTGATTTTTCTTCATCTTGTGTTCACACTTGCACACATACAATTTATGCACACACTCCTGAGCACTGCCCTGAGAGATGAATGCTCTGTCTGCTGTATGAGATGGAAATCAATGCTGAGTCGATGGCAGGTGTCCTACTGCTGAATAGACTTTCCATTAACAGGAGTGCTCTCTGCAGCTTCCTGCGCTTTACTGCTGTATATGTCCGCTCAATAAGCTCAATGTGTTGGATCGCTAAAGATAGGACTGAAATCAAGGGCCACTCCGTCTACTCTGCCCTGGGACTTGCAAGCACGCTGACATTCACACCATGGCTTGGCTGTCTTTTTTTACAGTGACACAATGAGAAGGATTTGGATGCCGCAATTAAGTCACTAGATGGCAGGCACGTCCACTGATGGAAAACTTCCTTTAAAATAAGGGAAAGCTGCTCCATTGTTGTGTTGCAGTGGTGTTGCGTCAGGTGTAATGAGAAGCTTAAAAGTCACAGATATTCAGTTAATGATGGCTGACAGCTGTTTATTTGAAGCCTTGTACTTTGTCCTGACTTTGTCGTCTCAATCTAATCTGACTCCTCCCTTCACTTCACTGAACTGCACATGGAAAAGTGTGTGGTAGAGTTTCATTTTCCCTAAAAAGTACAGAACTTCCAATGTACATTGACATGTTTTAAGAATTCATTTAAATCAACAAAGTCAACATGACAACAAGACTTGTTTGGATTGACAGTTGTTGGTTGTTTAAAGTGTAAATGCATAGTTCAATCACATGATCAAGCACACATGTTGACCTCGTACTGAAGTCATGACAACTGTCTTTCTTACGTATTTCTTTTGGCACACTCTACACACTTGCTTTTCCTTGCAATAGTTAATGCAAAAAAGGAAAAAAAAATCAACTCAGGGTTCACCTACTAGCTTTTCCTGAAGCTTTTAACCACACTCATGACCTTCCTCAGCGGATGGAGTTTGCTCAGGGGCTACGATACAGACCCGTTATCATGTGTTCCATACTTCAGTCACGAAATGACAACTGAGCAGACTCCATCTGAGGAAAACCATCAGATGTGGTTCAACACTAAAAAAAAATCTAGTAAGTAGTCCTTGAGTGAAGTTTTTTTTTTTCTTTTTGTCAAAGTTTGTGTTTTTGTTTACATTATTTCATGGATTCGCCCCTCCTGCATGTCTGCTTGCACTGTCTTACTTCAGGGTTTATATTTTTAAGTCCCCTGTGAAGCACTTTGTAACTTTTGATAACTGCTCAGTAGATAAATGACTATCTATAAGCCTTGTGTTTTGATGGTTGTCAAAGTTGATGTTCAGAGAGTCAAAGCAATCTAACCTCTTGCCTTATTTTATTCTCTCTTGTCTTTTCTTTGTAATCCTCTCTCTGTCCTTCCTTCACTTTTTGTCCCTTTCACTCCTTTCCCTCCATGGTTTTCCCTCCGTCTGTCCCTCGCTGCCTCTCCATGTCTGTCCCTCCTTGCCAACCCCTCTCTGGCTATAGAGCCTGCTGCTAAGGAGGCAGAGGTCCCCCGCCGCTTCTCTCTCACCTCCTCTCTTGCCTCCTCTTCCTCTTCCTCCTTCGCAACACGGCGCACAAAAGGTACCTGATTAGCTGTTCAAGGTCTTCCTGCCTCCACATTTTGCTATTTCTATATTTCTTTCGCTTTACACTCATTTTCTATTCTGTTCACATTCACTACTCTTACACACACACACACACACACACACACACACACACACACAGCCAACCAATGAATGTACAAATATACAGTTGTGTAGCTCAAACAAAGGCCAATATGAACAAAAATATTCTTTGCTTTTCACAGCTGGTATTAAAAAGCATGTTTTTATTATTATATAAATGTGCTCTTTAAATTACATGCCCTGTGCTTTCTTTTGAGAAAATAAGTATTACACAAAAGAGAAATGTATATGTGCATATACTGTACCCATCAGAATGCTGTTGTTTGAATGAATCTCTGCAGAGATGTGATGTGATCAACCTAGAACCAAATCATCTACCTATTCCACTATTTCAGGGGGAAAGAAAACAAAAAACTTTATGTCTCCAAATGATCGTATATCGAGGGTATTTTAGAATCACTTGTCATACTTCATTTAAAGGGCAAAATAATTATTCAAATACCATAATTATAATACATGTGGCAACACTGCTCACACATGAATTAAACAGTAACATCACCATTACTGTGTCCCGGCAGACAAAAAGAGCCACAAGGCACTTTCATCCTCAACCATGTTAGTGTTCTAGCTGATGTCTAATTCTTATCTGCAAACATGGACACATGTCATCTCGTCTTGCACTGTAGAAAACTTCACTGCTAACATCTGTCAAATGTCAATAGTTTTAGATGCTCCTGCCTCTGTGTCAGCTCTGCTCAGAGGCTTGGAGACAAAATGACCATTTTTTATTCTATTCATTCTCTAATTTTTTCTTCCTTTCACTAATAATACAGTAAATTAAAAAATCAATTTAATGTTAAATTAATTTTTGACTTCAAAAAAAGATGCCTAATTGGGCTCTAAAGACAACATCCTCATACAATTGACATACAGTAAACATACAGAAAGGTTTATGTCAGTAGGATGAAAGCTAATAATTTATATACTTTCAAGATTAATGTCAAGGTAGGAAAATAAAAACACCACATTTACAGTTAAAAGTTGAGTTTATGTTGGTTTGCCCTACAAGTTACCATTTTTTCCAAAACACGATTTTGCTATTTCATGCAACTCTGCATCAGTCATAATCATAATACACATTGAAATTCTCTCAGTAGTGAGAAGAGTGTGTTTCGTGTGTGCATGTGTAGAGTGGGGGGAAAAAAAAGCTATTTTCTTAATACCTTCCCCCCATTTACTGCTCTCTGAAATTTATGAGATGCATAGAGAAAGTCAAGCCTTTGCTGAGAATCAAAACATGTTAAAGGGGAAAAAAGCAGCAAATGAATAGACATACATATTCTTTTTTAAAAAGTGACGGTAAGGAAATAAGAATTTTGATAAGCTGACATTTGGAACGTAGGGTGACATTCAAAATGGCAGTACAAGTGCAATTTACTGTAGGAATACAGATGAGAAGTTAATTTTCACCCAGACAGGGGAGGGAATTAAAAACACAAAGAAGAGAGTTATTGAAGGGTTCTCTTCAACTCTTTCCATTCAGTCTGTTCTCCACTTTTATTGTATTTCTTTTTCCTGTGTGCAGTCAGAAAGTTTTAATAACATGCGACCGATGAGAGCGCCGCAGGTCATGATGGCTGTATGTTGTGTGGCTTTTTGGCCTCTGATATTAATTCTCTCCTACCTTGTGCTAATGTCAGGCAAAAATATAGTATATTATAGTAGATTAATGAAACACACACACATGCCACCTGTAATTTTATACATATTTGTGTCATGCAGATTTACTATAGGCTTTCCTAATCTCTGCCTTTTTACTTCCATGAACAAACAACATGGGTCTTATTTTTGTAGATGTGTCGTTTTAAAAACATACTCACCAAGTTATTTTTTGAGATCTGGGATCACAGTGATGTCAATAAAAAGAAGTGCAACACGAGCAGTCAGACAATCAGACGGATTTTAAACAAACTGACGTTAGTCAAACTTATTTTGGGGAGAAAGCAAAGGCATCACAGTGTAAAGACTCACTTCCTGCTTCAACTTTGACCTACTGTACTTAATGTAGTTGTGCAAATTTCCAGTGCACCAGTGGACTATGACTAACATTCCTTGTGCTCACTTTTGGTTTCTCCAAATAAATATGTTTAGATCATCTAGCTAAACTGTTGGCTTATTTCCAATCTGTCTGATTGTTCCAGATCTCAGCAGTTACTTCAGTGAGTATGAGTACTGATAGAAACATTGAACTGTTTGGATGTTTACTGAAATGGCTTCAGGTCATAAATAGGGCTTGGGTTTGTTAGCTTTTTATGAAGTCTGAATCCAGTATCCAATCAGCTCATCAAATCCAAATCCTTACAAACCACTGAGTAAATGTATTCAAATTTAGCTTTCAGCAATTAAAGTAAAAAGCTTTATGACATAAAGTTGCACTGCTGTCTAAAGGATGTTTTGGGGATGGATAATGCTGTGTGCGACCTTCTTTTTAAAATGTTGGTACCTAATTAAGCCTCTGGTTGCATATATTTCCGGCCAGGTCCCCTCTCTGCTAGCATAAAGAGCAAGAGACACGAGATAAAGAGTGATCCCACTCCATTTGGTTATGAAGGTACATGAATGTGTATGTGCAGGCTCTGAGCATGCTGGGCCTTTTACTGTAGCATGTTGTTAGGTTATTTACTACAACTTATTTTTGTGATGATTTTTTTCATTTCTGAATGCTGTGTGCTGTGTGTGTATATGCATATTTGTGTGTGTTTTCAGTTATCGTTTCCATGTCTTGCCTGCTGTGATTAGTGATGTGACGTGTCAAAATGACCACTGGATAAAATCTTCTATTCTTGTTTTGGTGTGTAGTAATGTGAGATTTGTTGGGGGGGGGGGGGGGGTTGGCTTGTTGCCAGCTTGGTTGGTTTCTGCATGAGTAGAAACTCACTGTCACTGTGTCAATGGATTTTGTCTGATCTATTCAAACCCTCACTTTGGAATTTTTGGTTTTGGTTGATGATGTTGAGTAACGATCATGATTAGGAGGTATAAAGCATTTGGCTTCCCTCTAGATACTTTGCGTGGTGCTATGGCTACAGTCAAGAAGCGTCAGAGCATGATTAGCAGCACTGCTACTGCTGCTGGCGGCACCTCGGCCGTCCCCAGATCCACCTCCCAACCAGGTAACAACTGCAGAGGAGGACTCATCTCCTACAGCCATTTTTGTGCTTGTCTTCATGGTGGAATTAATTTCAGTTACATGTGTTGATTTGTTGGTGAGCAAATTGAGTTTGTATTGGCTTTATTTTTCATTTTTCCAGAGTTTTTCATGTTTAATCTCATCTTCTTTCTGCAACAAATTGAATTCTACCCTCAGAAAAAGAAAAAGTAAAAAACCTAAATGCTTACAGTTAGGGAAAGATGATGGTCATCGTGGTTAAAACGTCACGCTTGAAGTTTGTTCTACATGCTTTCAGGGTCATTCTGTGTGTGAGAAGCTTGGCTAGAGGTTTATATCTTGCAAACATGGTGAAGCTTTCATGATGGTGTAAGACAAATTACTTAAATGCTCAGCGACATTGCTTTCCTGTCAGTGAAGCACCATCACCTGCCAAGTGAAATAGTAATACCCCCTGGTTTATGGGTGCATTTTGGTGCTTAATATGTGTATTGATTCTCTTCAGGCTGGACCCAGCGGCGTCTCCCTTCCATTGACACAGAGGACTTTGAGACGATCCCCTCCAGTGCAGAGGAATCCTCCAACTCCTCAGAGGAGGAAGGCAGCAATAAAAATGTAGGTAACGCTCAGGATTACAGCTCACTTTGGCTGGAAAATGTAGAGAGGTTTTAAGCTGGATATCATTTGGAGCATTACTGGGACAACTTTCTAAAATGTGTACAATAGTGAAAATGAATAAAACCACAATTTTATCATTAATTATTTAAACAATTAAATTATTTATATTAAATTAAAACAAGATATGAGTTCAGTACAAAATGTAGCTCAACCCAACCCAGTCCAGTCCTACTGGGTCCCGTCAGCTTTTGCCATAAATCATCAGACTCCAAGATCACTCACTCTGTCCCATGACAGCTCTGTACTCATCCCTCGTTTCCTCTCCACTCATCTTTTACTCTACCCCTCTTCTCTGCTAAATCCCCTCCCGATCCCCCTGAAAGAAGACCCCTCCGTTACTTAATTACTTCCCATGGACGCATGTCTCGTTAGCAGTGGTGCACTGACGACTTGACATTTAAGAAACGAGGGAAGAGAGGGGAAAGAGGGTGGGGGATTATAGCAGCGCTGGTGTGCTGGATATGGCAGCCTTTCCAGATCCATTATAATCTGTGTGATGTGCCATAGAGAGCCACACAGGCACTCAGGCAACACACATACACACCAAGCATGTTAGTTTCTCCCACACTCACAACACTCTTTAGAGGAATCTACATTTTTGAATCATGCAATAGATGGCAAATCATTTTTATTATTTTATTTTATAAATTTGGTGTTTGGGTAATTCAAATTCAACCTGGGCTCGTATTTACTTCCAGTGAAAATAATTCTTGACAATTTCTGCCAAACAGAGCTAATTTTCAATTGAAATGAAATATTAAAAATAAACAGTCACACACAGTAATACCACTAAGCCAAGGGTGTGCAGACAACCAAAAACACCAGCAAACGACTTAACTGATGAGATCCTCCTCTCGCTATGAAGGTGTGTTAATCAGTGAACTCAACTCTCTGTGGTGTTCGAATGCAATCAAAAGCCCACGCTCATCTAGACTGTACAGAACTGCAGTACAACCCACAATCGTCAAGGGGAAGGCAGTGTGCAGTCAGCCTGTCACATATAAATCAATTTGAATCCCTTAAAGCTGCAGTAATTCATATTTTTATATAAACAATGGGTGACATCACTATGTGTAATGAGAAGGTGTTTCTCATAGTGACAAACCCAGAGAGAATTATCACTCAACTCTGAAGTTCCCTTTAGAGTGTTTTAGCATCTTTTAGCTAATTGTTTTGGTTTTACAGCCAGCAGCTTTATTGGTTTGGTTCAGTCTCGCCGCTCTCATCAACCTTGTGTGCAGCACAGCAGACAGTGAAAAAGCTTTACAAACCCCACTGTACATTTCCTGTTCACCACCAAACAGCAGACACACACAGTTAGCTACTAGCTAGTGAACACAGTGGAGCATTTAGCAGCTAAAGAGCCAAATATTTTTCCTAGGCGTTGGTGGAGATCAAACCAGAGCTAAAGGGAGAGTGACTGTTGGACTTACATTCATTAGGCAGACTCAGAAGTGTGCAATGTTCAGCTTGTTGTTATGTTCTGCCACCAAGCAGCCAAAACAACCTAATTACTTCTGTTTAATGTTTAATTTAAATTTAATTTAAACTAATGTTATTAAGTAGTGGGTTATGGGTTAAATTGTTAAGCTTATATTAATATTAATAGCATACTGTATTTATAAAAGTTTATAAAAGGGAGAATCTGACCACTGAAATTGGTGTAGATTGTTTAACTAGAGAAGAGACACCACTCTGTTTCTGGGCAGTGCATATTAATCAGGTTGCTCTTTGGCTTTTGGGTAAATTACCAAATTAATGTTAATTATAGGCTCACATTATCTGCCACTGGTGACATTTGTCTTTTCAAGCGGAAAGTTGAGGAGCGATTGTTAGCCTTGGAGTTGAATCCACACATTTTACCAGCCTAGAGTCATATCCAAAATGGAACTGCTTAATGAAGAGTTTGACTCAGTCCTTTCTTCCGGCAGGGAGACAGCAGTCGTTTCCGGGTGCAGCTGACCTACGAGTCTCGTGAAGCGCGAGACCTCTCTCTGGAGACGGGCGACTTGGTCCAGTTTCTGGAGGAGGCGGAGAACGGACACTGGTGAGTTCCAGTTGGAAAGTCTGTCAGCTCCCTCCCACTCATTGCTCCACCTCCATTGTTGACGTTTACTGACCTAACACTATATTTTAGACCTCAGGCTAAGTGGGTTCAAACACATTTTTTCCTAAAAACAAGTATGAGAACACTGGATTACCAGTTTGTTTTCAGTACAACAACAGCAAGCATGTCTCACAAATAAGGCAAAAATAAACTGTCTGACATTGCATTATACTTTGTTTACTGTGTGCTCTCATAAACTATAATTGCAGTACAATGCTTTTTACTTCTCCTAAGGACTTTATATTTTTGGCTCAGCATTTATAGAGCTGAAGCACATTCTCCATAGCAACAAAAGAACCATATTATTATTGAGTCTTTTTATTATTTTTTCTGCTTACTTTGTAGATTTGTTCTTTAGTCCATCAGCATTTTGTTGTTGAAAAGCTTGTTAATGTCTGCATACTTGAGTTTTATGATTGGCTGTAGAGAGTGTCCTTTTTACTTGTCAACATTGTGACATCAGCACTAATGAGCTTGTCATGAAAATGGAATAACTGGTGCCAGAGGTCAGTATTCAGGTAGTATTACACCAAGTTATAGCACCCACAAATTACTAAATTTCTCAATGTCATCCAGTGGCAGAGCTGCAGCTCTGACACTTTGTGCAGCCTGTAAGCACAAAAAGTAACAGTAACAGCTATTCTAGACTTGCAGATATATTGTGGAAATGCAGTTTTTTAAATGTTGCTGTATAATATATAACTATTGAATAACTAGTGAATAAAAAACATTATCACACAATAGGTAGACAAATGATTTCAGTACCACCCACAAGTACAGATATTAAGCACCAAATTCACAATCCTCCTTTTGTCTGTGTAAACAAAACCACTGTTAGTTCTGTAGGGCTTGAATGAATAATATCTAGCAATGTAACAGTGTCTCCTCGCTCAAAGTAACCTGGAGAACAGTCAGTATAAAGATGATACATTAAAAGTAGAACTGGACAATATAGAGCACTCAGCAGTTCACAACACCTATGAAGTGTACTGTATATAGTTATATACATTATATATACTTTAAAGATCCATAAGATCCATAAGAAGATATTTTTGTGCTTTTAAGTACCAAAGTTCCCCTCTTCGTGTGTGTGTGTGTGTGTGAGTGTGTGTGAGTGTGCGTGTGTGCGCGTGTGTGTGAGTGTGTGTGTTAGCCCCACCCTTGGTGAAACACAGAGAGCAGAGGAGAGGAGAGAAACTAGTGCAAACATAAATGACAGCAAAATGCAGTAGAGACTCTCACACTGAGCTGAAATGAAACAAGTACACATAAATTAGGTAAATGACATAAATAAACATATTTTGTTTCTTTTAGGAGGTGCGGGGGGTCCCGTTGGAGGGGCCCCTCCAAGGCAAACACTGAGCGTATAGTTGTGACATCACAACCTTAAGAAAGTCCAAACGGCTCGTTTAAAGGCACAGTTTCTGAGTACTGGCTGTGTGCATTCCTCCGTGGACTGAGTGTTTTGATATTTTCACAGTATTTCTATTGCACCTAGACCTGCTTTATAATCAAAAAAGAAATGGAAATCTCCCTTTCTACAATATGGGACCTTTATCACAGTCTCATTAAAGGCCTTGAACACCTGCACAGGTGTATTCTATTATTCTAGCTGATTAGACCTCTGCTCTGGTTAAACCTGACTATGCTGGGAATTATATGATATTGCCAAACTCAACATAGGCCTACCAATTAAAGAATGATGATGGACCATGGCTGTGTTAACAGTGTTAAAATGGAGGTTTCTATCTACTTCGGTGCATATTTCTGCCTCAGTATTCCACTACTTTGTTGTTGCACAGGTGCATGAACAAAATGCTCAAGTGTAAAGTTGATCAAATGCACAGAGTAGGCCATTTTCACTGCAGTTATTTTGACTTATATTAGGAAACGCACAGGTGTTACTAATTGCATTTAAAATTTCTGTTTTATTCAAGTGTCGCAGTAAGCCAGCATGCGCAGTACCAGGACCCTGCAACTCAAGCAGCTAAATGGAATTCAGCCATCATTCATTTCATTATTTACACTTGTGATTTTCCTGCTGTGACATGCAGTTTCAGATTCAGACTACTTTATTGTCCATTAAATTTACATAAAATGGAAATCCATCTTTGGCACTGGCACACACATCACACACAACAATACACAACAATACACACTAATTATACATTAGAGGTAGGATAAAATCTTAAAGTGACTAAGTGACAAGTGGCAGCAATAAAAGTGATGAGTGGATTGTTCTTCCACTGGCATGTAAGTTAGTCCGTCATAACCATCACAGCAATGCGTATTACACAGCGGTACTTAACAATAAATAGATATGTACATTAAAAGAAGTGATGGGGTTGGTTGCAGAATGAAAGAGCAGCCTTATAATAATAATAATAATAAAATAAGGGAGTGTGTGGGTGTGTGGGTGGAGAGTGGGGGAGGAGGGCAGGCGAGTTCCAAGGAGCCTATTTAAACAGGCTCATGTTGAGGATGGTCACAGCTGAAGGAATAAATGATTTCCTGTAATGCAGAAAGTCTTCTGTGAAAATGCTGCTTTTTGGTCGCACATCAAGCTGATGTGTCAGTGATTTTAGCTAGCTATGTTAGCTAGTACACTGGCACTTAACTAGCTGCCCTGCTAATCATTCTCTGATCTCTCAGAACAATAAAGAGTACATTGTCACTGACATAAATTAGATGAATAAAGTCTATAACAGACTATTTCAGATGCTTAATCTTTACATTACATTCATTTCCAGATGCTTTCGACCAAAGTGACTTACAATACATTCATTAAAAAGATGTCATCACAAATTTTAAGTGCATGTTATGTGGTCTCAGATGTGCAGGTCTAAAGGCCCTGATATGCTCCAAAACAGAGAAAGACAGGAGACTGTGGATGCAGCTTTGTTTAGATGACATTATGTGTTTTTAATGTAGACACTTCAGTCGTTGTGTGCGATGTGTGCGGGCATCAATACCTATAAATCTTGCTTTACAGGCATCCACAAAGACGTCTGTGTGGAACCTGACGTACATGGAAAATTGAGGTCATAGGGACCGTCATGGCTGTCTATACAATAATTTAATTAAGTTTATCTAGCGCTTATTTCTGAGCTTGGTCTGAAACAGCTGGTGCAGCAGCTGTACAACTGGATGCATTTCAAATTTTCTCACAGTTCACTAATGATATTTTGGAAGTCAAGACAGCTCACAGCTCATTTGGTGGAACTATTTGGTAATAAAATAAGGAATTGCACCTTAAAATCTGAAGTAAAGAAGTAATATATCACCATGCAAAACACTACATGCTGGTACCTTATTGGCTGTGTAATAGTCCTTTGCTGAGCAGCTAAACGACAACTGTGTTAAATTTCTAACCGGGTGTCAGGGGAGGTGGTTGGTTGGTTGGGTGTTGTTCCAAAAGAAAGTACAGGCCACAAGTTTTAAAAGCCAGCACCTGGTGAAGCAATCACTGACTCATTAGCATTCATCAGCAGCCCTATCAACCACCTGCAACTGTGTTATGGTCATTTTCTGCTATGGGACAGCTCAGTGGGCCATATTAGTGTCGATGTTTCACGAGAAACCTGCTCAAATGACCCTAATAGCACTCTGTGCTACCTGCCGCTCTGCTATTTAGAATGCACTAATCATCCAGCTATCAGCTCATTGAAAAATTGCACCATTGCGGCCTTTTATTCATGCATTATTTGGCAACAAAATGAGGCAGTAGATTGCAACAGTCGTGGTGCCAACACACTTCTACAGAGCCAAGTTTTAATTGAAATTTACAAACGGTAGCTGTAATACCAGCGTAAATGGTGACATTGAGGCTTTGTCTCACCCTCAGCAATATGTTTTGACAAAACAGGGCACACATCTGATTATCTGTCCCAGCCCTGTGAAGAAATGACACAATTGTGATTAGACTGAGAGTTGTAGGCCTCATTCAAGATGAATTTTCAATGTCAAACAGACTACAGTGTTACAGGATATCACAGAGCTTTTCATTAAAAGAACCAAGACAGATTATGTTATCTTTGTTAGATTTGTAAATTGTAAATCATGCAAATTCATTCACATCTCCAGTAAGGCAAATCTATAGATGTGGAGGTGGTCAAAGTCTCTCAAATGTTATGTGACGATGCAGTCATTCTGTTCCTCTAGACAAAGCATTTTATTTTAAATGAACCCCAACAGAACAAAGAGAAGATGTGCTGCCTTGTTCTATTTTCTCTCACTTTATTCTCACAGTGGTGACTTACCAGTAATTATGTCACTTAATTGTTTTCACTGATGACAGAGTAAGTTCTTTTTCATTGTTGTCTCATGCTGTTTTAATTGTTTTTGCACTTTAGTATTAGGGAAAGGAAGTTTTCATATGTAAGAAAAATTATAGGTAAAACAAATCTGAACTTGAAGTACAGAGAAGCTAATTCTAGGTGAAATCCTGCTTATTTTTAGTCTTGCCTTCATGCACTTCCATACTATTAAGTGCCCAGTTATATAAACCATAGCTTTCAGAACAGTCTGTTTCCCAGTCGTAATTATGACTTTTGTTCATGTATTCAAGTACTATGACATTTTTGAGCAATTTGAACTTAATGAATCGGTGACTTAAATGTTATTCCTCTACATTTCAGATACATTTCATCTTTTACTAAACTACATTTGAGCAACCACAGTTATACTGTAGAAGGCGGGGCACAAACATTCCTTATGCACCTCTCACTCTTCTATCAATTTGACACAGTAGTTCCAGGTTTCATCTGTTGATCTCCGGTGTTGATGGAACACACTGTTTTCAGTTGAAAATGTAGATGATGGGTGATGGTGATGCTCAAGCAGTGCCAAAGGTTTGTTTATTTTAGCTCTGAACAGGTAAATATTTCTTCCTATATCTAACAGCAGTTTGTCAGAGCATGAGAACTGTGCTGCCTCAAGTGAAATAAAGACATTTTATGCTTTTTTCTCATCACTAAGTCTACATTTTGGAGATATTATCATTATGAGTCACTGACTCACAGCTAATGTGACTCTATTTTAACACGTTACTTTAAACAAATATAGCGGCTGCAGTTTAGTTTAATTCCTGGGCTTGCTTTTGTTCTCAGTGGACCTCGGAAAATTACTCTCTTTATGCATCCATTATGTGTCGGTCAAAATACTTCTGTGAAATAACAATAACAGTTTTCAGTCCAAAACTGTACTGAACTCATATTTCTCAGAGTGTACATGCATGCATATCAGTAGGGCTAGGTATCAAACCTCTTTTTTTTTCTCTCCCTTTTTTTGGAGGGGGGGCCAAGTTCTTGTACAGCTGCTCGTGTTTCGACTACATTTGTGAAGTCCAGCTTCTTCTGTTTGCAGACAAATATGCTCATATATCTCAAAGTAAGGATGAAAATAACATCATTTTGGTATCATATTGTATTGGGCCTAGTACTTAAAGACTTACAAAGGATTCCCAACAGTGTACATATCCCTGGCCAAATGAACATGAACACCTCACAATTTCAGTCTGCCAGTGATATGTGCTATACATACCTTCATACCCTGTAACAGCCTGCCAACCTGTCCATGGCACATCTGCTCTAGCTGGATCGAGTTAGATTGTATCAGTGTTGATGAAATTATGTAGGCTTGCATAAGGAAAGCCTTTTTTCCCCCCACTTCCTCCACTGCTATCTGTAATCATTACCCATACCACTTCCCTGGTTAAAAGTCTATCTAGAATTTGGTCCACATTAATCAACCGAGACTGAGAAAGGAAATGAGACTAGTGCAACAACTGCTCCTCTGCTGCCCTGTTCTGTCTCTTCAAGGATTAAAGGCTCAGCGTGGCTCGTTTGGAATTAAAATTTCATTCACTTTAACATTACCCTGATGAAGCACTAGGAGATACAACAACAAAACATGTGACTAATGGTCTATTGCCAAATCAAGGGAGGCAGTTGAAAACACAATGGCTTCAGATGAATAATAAATCACTGTTTCATTCACCACACCACCGCCGCATCTCTCCATCCATCTATCCTTTTCGGATGAAAAACAGCTGCCACTGCCTTTATGGAGAAACCGCCTCTGGAATCCAGCACTGAAAGAAAGAGTGTTTTGGTCTCATGCAAGCGCTCTGCATTTTGGAAGTGACTAATACTCTGTTAGATAAAAGCTCGACTTGCTTTGAATATGCTCATTTTTCATCAGCTCATGCATATTTCAGCCCATAAAACCATCTCCTGTCGTCTGCATCTATGGGTTTTTGCAACTAAAAGGTCTCACTCACTCGCGCTCATCTCTCCTCCTCACTTGAGGAAAATGAAGAATTCATAAGTCCTCCCTTTTTTCTTTGGCTCTTTTGTTGGATCATAGTTAATGTGCAACTGTACAGAACTTTACGCAATGTGACTGATGAACTTTGTGCATCTGTGTGTCATATACACCCCCGTGTATAATGTACGCATGTGCATGGGTGTGAGTTCATGAATTTGTGCATGTCTTGGTGGAGATAAGGGCATGCTTTTTGTGATATCAACTTCTGAGACAAGTGTGTGTATATGTGTGTGTGTATGGATGTGTGTAATACTGCTGACAGTCACTTTTTTCAACACAAGTGGTAATATGCTTGCTATTGTACCCCTCCCAAGAGTTGGTTGCACCTTCCCAGATTTAGGCTGTCATTTCACACCCACAACACACACAGCGTCCCTGTCCCAATCACTCTGGGCTTGCTGTTGGCAATGTGTGGTATGTTTGTATAAGGGCTGAGAACACATTAGCACATCCGACCACATCCTGCCAACGCTAAATCACAGAACGAGCAGAGTAAAAAGGGAATTACTTCACTCTGATGTCTAATGCCAGAGTCTGGAGGCAACTTCTTACATCCTCAAAGTCAACTTTTTCAGAAGTTAGACGGGTGCTGGTGGCTTAGCTGGATGAAGACTAAGATTACAGTTATGGTTTGGGAATCATGAGTGATCGGACAGAGTTGGACAGAGTCTATTCCAGACTGGGTTGACAGTTGCTGTTGCTGCTGGCAAAGTTAAGAGATAAAATCAGCAGAGGAATTACATCCTTATTAGAGAATTCTGTCATTGCCAGTGAAGGACGTAGAGTTTAGTGAGGCAGAAATGAACCCTAACTCTAACCAATCAACTTTTACCAAGAGTTTTAGTTGTCTAACCTTAACTATATGACACAACCATGATCTCTCACTGATCTTATCCATATTAGAATTTGAGCAGATCTGTAAAAGGAAAATCATTTTAAAAACATTGGCATTGTACATTACAAAACCTTGTTATTGAATGGACTCTGGGGTTTTGAAGATTCATTCATTTCCACTCTGCCTGGCAGTAGCGTTTCATTATACAGTGTGTGGTTTTATAAACCGGGTCAGGTTGCAGAGCAGAGCCACAGCTCAACTGAAATACACTTTGCTTACAAGTTCACTCACACCTCCAACTCTGCAGTTTGCCCTTGTGTCTCCATCCACCATTTCACCAGATGTAACTACTTTTGGCTTTTTCCTTGCAAATTGCAGCATAAACGAGTAAATGAAACAGTTTCTTAAGATGTCAGTTTCTGTTTTGATACAGTCACACACCAGAATTTAGATTTTGGGGGTGGCCTGGTGGTGCAACTTTTAACTATTAACTTGCGCTTCTGACTGTGAATGACATGAATCATTATTTTATCTTTTCTATTTATAAGTTTAGATCATCTTTATGTCAGTTTCAGCTTCAAGAGCAGCTGAGCATCATGTTTTTGCTCACCTTGCTTCAGTGGTGTACAGATGTACTGCAGGTCACTGTGAATTCACTGTTTGGGTGTGGTTGCACGGTACACTGAGAAAAAAAAAAAAAAAACTTTTCCAAAGCTGAGGACAGCTGGTCAAAAGCAACAACCATACATATTTAATGCTTTACAAGAGACTTTGAATGAGTTGGCTTGATTCCAGGTTTCTCTCTCTATGATTGTGTGTGTGGCCTGGAATCCAGCTCTGCAAAACTAATTATGCCACTCACTAAGACATTGCCCTGCATTTAACTGTCAAACCACTCATTTATGACTCTTTAAACTGTCACAAATACATTTCCCCTTTCCTGTCTAGGCTTTGATTGAATCATGAGACTCCCAGTGCACCAGTGTTTACTCTGTCTCACTCCCTAGAAAGAAATGTATTCTCTGTTTCAGGTGGTGGTGTTATACAGTCACATGGGTGCACTGCACTTCAGCGCTTCTTCTTCACTATAGGCTGTCAGGCTGTGCTATTTTCAGAGGCTGTTTCTAGACAGCAGTCACAACAAGACTTACAGTATGGAAATTATGTTGCCCCCCTGTTGTGTTCCTTTAGACTTCATAAGAATATTAAGAATAATCTGTCAAGACCAGTTAAGAACATTTATTACATTCTGTTTTATGTTCTATACTTGCCAAGAAGTCCCGTAGCCTATATATTCTGTTTCATGTTTTAGTCTAGCTGTGAACCTTCAGTCTATTATCTTTCAGTCACTCAATTTGTAAGAGAAGTGCATCCTAAACTTTGCAAGATGTTAACTTGAGCATATTATCACATTCTTGTACAAAAAAGTGTGAAATGTGTCAGATTTACAGCTGCATTTTGGATAACGCTTTATTTTACCAATCCTGTAATTTCTTAATTAAGTGTCTTGTAATGTAATCAGGTACTAATTATAGAGAAAAAAGAGACAATGTTCAGAGACAGTACAAACAGTGTAGATGCACCCACGTCTTAGTTAGTCTTTTTATGAAAGAACCACAAAATAATATGGTAGTTTACCATAGATTACCTCAGGAAATAGGTTAGAGGAGGTTCATTTATGTATCCTAATGTGTTCATGTAAGACAGCTTCTTTATGGGAGGGTTGTTACTTTTGTTTTGTCCTAACCAGTGAGTAGCAACCAACACCATTTCCAGATGACACAGAAGCTGTGGTGCAGTGACTGGGAGCAGTTAAATTTAACGGTTTTCATGATGATAGAAGAAAGGAAGAAACCAGCGATCTGGCAAACCAGGCTCCCTAAAATCTTAATGACTGGAAAACCAAAACAAATATCCCCATGTAAATATCCAGTTATTTGTTTGGAAACTTTGTTCCTCATATAGATTGAATTTGCCAGCTTGCCTGTAATTTACAGCTATACAAAAGAGATATTTTCCATTTTTGCATGTGCAGATGATCTGCTGTGCAGTGACTAGAAGTTAATTTGGTGTTATTGTGAAATGTGTATTATCAGCATTGTTATTCTTAATCTATATCATCATCATAAGTCCCACTATTTTACTGTTGTCGTATCTTCTGACCTAAAATGTCTAATTTCTACAGCTAATAAGAAAAGGTAGGGAGATAAGGGACAACCATGTTTCTTGCCCCTTTGAAAGTATGTTTATGAGAATTTTCCATTATTGATTATTTTGCTTCTTAAAATATTACATAATGTTTTCATCCAGTTAATTATGTTAATTGTTTTGTATTTCTGGTATGTTTTGACATTTGATCCAGAACTTCCTTTTTTGTAAGGTTATTTATGTGTTCTTATGTGTTATTTTGGTTAAACAATCCCTCTAGGTGATTATTAGAAAACTATGGCACCCGAATATAGAGTGTTACTGTATTGACTTCTCCTGTGAGCAAGTGAAGACCCTCCCCTGCATTGTGTTTCATGTTCTAGGCTAGTCAAGAACCTTTTAACAGAGGAGACAGGGCTGGTCCCGTCCAGTATACTGCAAACAGCATCTGAAGGAGGTCACTCATTAAGTAACAACCCTGCTAACCCTGACTAACCACTGGCAGCCTTGCTATAACACACTAACTCACCCAGTCCTCCCTCCCCTCCTTTACTCCAACTTTGTCTGTCACTCCCTGACTCTCACATGGCAGTTGGGCCAGGAGCCGAGGGACTGGGCGGGCCGCTGCTTTGGGAGAGGGAGGGACTGCTGGATAGGGTTCAGGTTGGATGGAAGGAGGGAGCGGGTGGGGATGGAAGAGTTTTAGAGTTGAATACTCAGAGCATGATGTGACTGATTGCAGCACATTCCCTCTGCCACACTCTCCCCATGATTTCTCTCTCTTTCTCTCTTGGTGCTGGGAGTGGACATAGGAAGAAAAAAAAATATTTTGAGTTAGACTGTACATGACGTGACTTGTTTCCTCATTTTGAAAAGAACATTTTTTTGTCATATCAGAGTCTTCATAAGGTATTCTATGGAGGAGCAAAGTATGTGGGACATCCAAGGTTCCAGAAGTAAAAGTCCTGTTCATTTTCTGAGTAGACAGTTTTAGGTGAGTGGTGCTTGGAACATTTTCAAGACACTGATAACATGAAATGAATTATTTCATAAGTAACTATCAGGTTCTTTGATCAAACGTCAGCAGTACAAGACTGTGGACATCAAAACATTAGGACAGGAGAGGTCAACTACAACTCACAAGGAGTCATGAGAAACATCCAATCACTGAATGTAAGACCTGTGTCACGTTTACAATATATCTAAGTTGGCAATTGATAAACCCTAATTTAGTGAACGTAGTCTTGTATTGTCAATGCATTTCTAATGCTGACACACCCAGCTCTGCAGTCATAAAATGCCTGGAGTTGTCAGACAATGCAAGTTGTGAACACTGGAATCTTTCCCATCTCTGCTATTCATCTTATATGGCATGAATACAACATTAACACTGACACTCCCAATCATTAAAGCTCTGTAAAATCATTGCTCCAGTGTCCCTTTACCTTTCCCCCTGGCTGTCTGCACCAAATGCTGTGTTAATGATAGATAATATATTCAGTGGTCAGCCAAATTTCATAGACTATTAGTTACAACATTGTAAACTACTAGCTTAATGTAGCAGTAGCAATAGTAGAACATGATATTGTCATGTATAGGTGTATGGGGTACAAGGCAAAATAATAAAGTGACTTTACATTTAATTTATTGACTTAAAAATGAGAATTTACTGTTGAGTTACCCAATAAATAATCCAAGAGACTCATGTGTTTCTATGCTGAGGAACAGTGAGGATGTCATTAAAAGGCAACTTTAAAATAGGAATGTACAGCAGGGAACAATACTTCTGGAACCAGTGGCTTCTCTCACTTCTTCACGACTCTTTAGATAATTGAGAGCTCATGTACATACACTTCTTATATCAGGCTATGCCTTACATGAAACTTACAGCAACTGCAGTGCTGTGTTGATGCGTTCATGGTTTGGTGCCACAAACTATACTTTTTTTCCTACAAGACAGCCACTCCTGGCCTCTGCACTGTTTCTCTGTGTTCTCTCTCTCACTTCATTGTCCTCTCTGTCCTCAATCCATCTCTCTGCCATCTCCTCCCTTTCACGCCGGCTTGAAGACTGATCTTTGAAGTGTTTGTCGTGGCCTTGCTTGTTTTGTTATGGAGCTCTGTCCGCCCCTCTTCAAAACAACTATCCCTTCTTCCTTCTCTTGTTATTTTCCTTCACCTCACTCGCCCTCTCTTTCTCTTCCTTTTATCTCTTTCTGAGTTTTTTTTTTTTCACACTTGAGGAGGACAGAACTCCACGCTCTAGCAGTTGACCTTCAGTATTTTGGTTAAGTGGAGCCCATTAACAAAAGGCCCTCTTCACCTGTCTGTGTTGGTATCCCTTGTCTGCCTTCCCTATAATTCTTTATGCACTCTCCTGGCTGATATTGTTGCAGATATTGAACGCCTCATTATTATGTCTCCTTGTTTTACACTCCTCTTAAAGCTGCAATGTTTAGTGCGTTATGTTTTATTGGCACTGCACTCCGGGCTGTGCATCCCCTTTCTTGTACACTGTGTTTGAATGCCACAGTTTATCCATACACCCCATGCTTGTTTTGTATATTTATTACTATGAAACCAACTTAGTTATGAAGACAACTTACACTGTTGAAGCTGACTTGAATTTTTCTTTTTTTTTCCAGATATCTTCAGTGATCTGTGCACAGCAGCACTCTCCGACTCGGACGAAAATGAAGCCAGTACCTGGGGAGATGTGTCTCAGGACAGCAGATAAACATGGAAGACTGTTGTAGTTCGTTACATTGGACTACAAACATTTTCTAACCTTCAATGGACGTCAGACATGGCAGACAGTTCTTACTGTAGTTTTTCAAATGTAGTTCCCTAAGCTGGACTTTTAACTATTGACAATTATGAGTCTTGTAATTGTAGTTCTATATATTGGACTACAAATATGGCCTGTTATTGTTTTTCAACTGTAGTTTTTCATGTTTGACTCACTGAAGCTTCTCAGTGGAGCCTCTGGACAAAGCTGGAACCTTAACATGCCTGAATGCCACAGCAGGAAAGCCATATACGACTTATATACGGAAGTACCAGCGGTCATCTGTGGAGAACTGAAGACTGCATGGATGTGCACACTGAACTTTACATCCTGTGTTGGATGAATTCAGATTATGTACTGTAGTAACACAACTACAAATGCAATTTGTGAGTGGTTGGGTTGGATTCCTGCAAACTCAACTACAAACTGCCCATCTCTGACTTGGATAGCCTTGGGGAAAAGTGATAAAGTCTATGTGCTGGTTGTGAATAGGCCTTGGCAAGGAGCCTTGTTTTGCTGCTACGCTGCTCTGAAGCAAAACTCTGTCAGACCAGGTTCTGCCTCTGCTGCCCTGCTTCAGCTTTTCAGGTTCAAACTACAGACACTTCATTATAGCTGCAGTCTCCAAAAGAACCTAGAAGTTGTCTTGCTTGCCTTTCTTCGCTTTGGTGGAGCACCCACATAAAATCATCACGTTACATCACATATATTATCTGAACGTGCCTGTTCTCACACCCTGTAGACTTGTGATCTGTATAAATTGCTCTATGAAGCTGAGAGATATCTCCTTTTCATATCTGGATTTATTACCCAGCGCTCTCAAAGGGAGAAAACTACTTTTATATATGGTTTACTCTCTCTGGAAAGGATGTGTATTATATCCTCACAGGTATTACAAAATGCTAACAGGCTAAATGATATTCACTGATGAGATATTTTGTTTGGGATTGCAACAAGTTGTTAAGACACCATCTAGCAGTCTATTACTGAACACTCACAAACTGTGTTGATGATGTTCCTTTTGACATATTCCTTTAGTTTTTATGTGCCGAGGAAATTAATGCTTAGCTTCCATTAAAAGCACAAATGTTGCTACAAGCTGCCTCTTTTTAGTTCAAGAACATTGTTTTTTGGTCAGATATTTGGTCAAAATTCCTGTTTTAGCATATTCTGTTTTGACTTGGTTTAGCAAACACTTGCCTAATTACACATCGCGCAGACATGGAGTTACATTAGCATTCATTTGGAATTGTGTTTTTGGTGACCTGACAAATGCAAGTCGAAATATTCACTCTCCTTCTAGTTGTGCTGCTAGCTTTGTTTGGCTGCTGCCTTGTGCCACACAGGTAGCGTACAGCTTGTGTAGCGTAGCTTGTTTTCCAAATAGAAAATTTGCAGTTTGAAAAAGTGACCCCTTTCACATTACAATCATGATAAGTACAGCTTTTAAAAAATCTTAAGTTTACAATGTCAGAGCTGCAATCTTCCTCTTTCAGCTAATGACTGCTAAATTACTTTCCGGCAGGAAATACACATCAAGAAATAAATCAATCATAATGTGTTTCTCAGATTCTTTCTTTATACATGGAGAGTGAATAGCAGACAGAGGCAGCCAAATGGCTTTTGATGGAAATTAAGCATCACTGCAGCACATCTCTTTTTTAGATGAATGGGGTGCTGGTGTAAATCATGTTTCAGAATACAGATTTGTCTCTGTGACATGCTATGCTACTTGGAGTTATCTCTGCATAATGGGATTTTCACTAGCAAGCTTTGATTCGCTGCATGCCAGCCGCCACTATCTATAGACAGGACATATTCAAGCATTGTGTCTCTGATTTGTGTGCATGTAAACACTCAACCTTATGTACAATAAGACAGGAAACAAGGATGTTAAAGAATGTATCGACTTTATCCCATTGTGAGTAAGTTCAATTTTACTGGATAATATTATATATTCATTCATGCACACAGATCTCTTCCTGTCCTGTTGATTTATCTCTGCGCCCATATAGCCTCAGCTCGTGGCTAGCAGTGTTCAGAGACCAGATTGATTGTATTCTCACCTTGAAATTCCTTGAAGGATTTGTGCTCTGGATCGTTTTGCTCAATCCAAGCAATAGTTCAGCTTTGTAACGGCGTTATCTGATTCATGAGCGTCTTTTGAAGTCCACGCCAAAAGCCCTTACACAAGTGTTTTTGTTACTGAGATATTAGCATTTGTTAGCAATTTGTGAGCGTTGCCAGCACAAGTCAGGTGGGCTGAAAAGCATTTCTTTGACAGATTTGCGCTCATGTCCTTTTTTCTAGAGTCAACTATATAGTGGGAAAAGCCAGGGATTGCAAGTGATTTTTCAGGAAAGCTTTTTTAGCAAGCAGCACCTGACATCAACTAAAAAATAGCACCATACACTGAACAGCCCATTGGAACCTTCATTCATGCAGAGGGCTGGGAGGACATTTTAGTAAATGTAAATAAACATCAGTGTTAGTCTAATATTGCATATTTTTGTGTGTAAATATCCATTTTCTGTATGACTGCTGTATTGTTGCACACAGTTCTCTCTCAGAAGCTTTTTGGCATTGTAATGCATTTCTACTGATAGATTGAATCCTCTGGACTATTGACTGAGAAATCCTCTCAAACTGTATTTACAGACAGATGCCACATCACGTCAAAGGAGGAAGCTCAAATGTTTCATATTTGTAACAGTTTAGATGACAGCTCCTTTGATTTACATTTTATCTGTAACTTATTATAAATTAACAAACCAACTTGATAAGAAAAGGCTAAATATTTTATGTCAAAATGAGCAGCCTGACCTGCAAGTAAAAGTAAATGTGTAAAAATTAATGGATGGATGATGCAAACATGGATGGATGGTTTGTTTGATTGATCAGCGTTTGATTTGTTGGATGGCTGAATGGTTGAATGGTTGGGTGGATATATTCATGGATAGGTAGGTGATTGGATGGAGGGATGGATGGATGGGTGACTGGAAGGATAGGTAGTTGAGTGGGTGGATGGATGGTTGGTTGGGTGATTGGAAGTATAGGTAGTTGGATGGATGGATGGATGGATGGATGGATATTTTGACACTGGGTTACCATCTGGAACAGAGGGCATAACTCTATTAAAGGTCATATACATTGATATATTACACTGTCTTTAAAGAAATACACTCCTCTTGAACATACTGTACATTTTGTGTATCCTATGTTAAATGAAAAATATTGTATCTTTGTAAAGAAAAAGTTTCTATTGTACTGCATCCTGCTGCAATTTAATTGCAATTTCACCATATTATAGAATGTATCAAGTCTGTATAAAGTACAGTCTGTCATTGTAATGTACATATTGCTTCATTGTGATAATATGCATTTACAACATGAAATTTGTTATTGTCTTTTTTTTAAATGCAACTTTAAATGCAACCATAACTTGGATGTATATGTATATATGTATATATATACTTCATGTTCAGAAATTAAGACATTTCCCATAAGTCTTTTTACTTCCTGTTGTAAAAGGACTGTTGCTGCCTGAGGAGGCAGACTATATACAGTCAGATAACAACTCTTCATAACAGCCACCTGCATTCAGCAGGTAAGCTAATATGATGAAAGGGTGTTGTTAGAATAATGGCACTGGAATAATGCTAAGAATTAGATTTTTAAAAATAACAAGATTTATGAACATGAAAAAATGAAAAACAATTTTTCACAGCTTTCCCCATTTTGTGCCATCAAGTAATCCAACACATTCACCACCAAACATGACCCGGTGTTGTGAACACATTGTGAATGCACCAAGCTGACAGCAGCTAAAGAAAGACTACAATGTCCAATGTAGCATCACAGTTGTATAACAGACTGAATGCATGCGATAACCAGTACTGTGTAATCGAATAGTATTTATGAAATTTATCATATTCTAAATGTCTACAGAGAATTCTAAAATACAGTTACAAGCCTGTTTCTAACCTGCTGAATGTGTCAGCTGTGTTTGACAGTCATGTGTTTCATGCATCTGACGGAGGAGATAAGCTTCCATTTTAACCAACACACATGTCTAGACGAGACGAGTACTTGCTCATGAGTCACATTTGCTTCATTATGTCATCTTTTTACATAATTTTCTTCCATGTACATGTGTAAATGCTTGATTTAAACCTCGGGACACAACATTTGACTATTTACTACCAAATGCTACAAAATGCAGTCATTTTCTCTGCAGTCACTATCCTCAAAAATATTTTATTTTTAATTTTTAATCATGGTTTCCCATGAACATTTCAGAAGGTCATTAGCATTCATGTGCTGTAAACTCAAATTTTCTTTTAAGTGGCATTCAAGACATAAGCTCTTCCAGACATCAAGGGTGCAATCATACCACAATTTCTTTCATTTTTGACTTTCTCTGTGCGTCGGTTGTCATTTTAGAACTATGAACAGGAGGAAAACACAAGCATTGCACATGTGTTGAAACTGTGAATTTGGCTTGCCTGCAAGACAGTGAGAAAACATTGTTGCTTTCCTATCTGCTCAACAGAGATTTAAGTGTACAGACTGTTATACTCGGCAAGCACAGGCCCCGAGGCTGAGAGAGAGAAGAAAGCACAGTGAGAATTGAAAAGATGTGATCTTTCTCCAACACCTCTCTGTATTCTCTATCACCCAGACAAGACTTGTGTCAAGAAAAGATGGGTGTTCAAATGAGATGTTATTAAAGTCTGTGCCAGCAGGCGCTGAATTCACTTGCTGTCTGAGAAGAATCCTCTCTGCAAGTCGTTGCAGCTTGTTTTATGATGATTTAAGACTGTATTAAAATGAAATGTAATTATTGATAGTTGGGTAGGAAGGGGAAAGAAATGGGAGGGGAGGAGGTAAAAAAAAAAACTGTATCTTTGCTCTGTTTTTGCTGCGGACACAGCCATCAAGGTGATAAGTGTAAATGACTTTTCCGTATACGTTCAAGTATGTGATGAAATACAGGCGTCATGAAAAGCCCTGGTGTAATTCTGTTCTTTTGTCAGTGATCAATGGCTCCTCAGGTATGGTGGAGCAGTGCCTCTGCATCATTACCATTCCAGCTGGGCCTCCTCCGTCAAGGGGAAGAGAACAAGCTATTAATGTTAGACTTAAAGCATAATGTATTCTCTCTGTCTGTGACTGGCGCTAACTTTTTTATCTGCTTCCCACTGCCCCCCTGATGAAACCATAATTTAAAGAGAGCAGATGTGTGTTATAAAGTCTTAAACGCTCCAGATTGTCTGTCTGGCCTCAGACACTGACATGATGGGTTGTGGCTGTTGCTCACTTTTCAACACCAATAACATTATATGTACAACTGCTTTGACCAAATAATGTTACATTTTGTAATAAAATACAGTATTTTTTTATGACAAAGAATTATATTGAAGATACAGATTTAGTATAACTGCCAACACAGGATGTTAGCAGTGAACACATTAGCAAAATGCTCACTGTCACTTGTTTTCCCTGATATTCGCTCCTGATAACTAAAGCATGATCAACATTTTTTTAGTTATGTTAAGGAACTCAAAGGCCAAAACGTCCTGTCAGGAAATCCCATGGGAACAACAAAACTAACAGTTAATTGTTGCAATTTGCAACTGCTGGTCAGTTAGCTTGGCTTAGTGGCTATGTAATGACTGGAGAATAATGGAGAGTTACTGGCAAACCCATGTTTTTGATTATTATTTTTTTGTTTGTTTGTTTGTTTAGTTTAGTATTTTTTGTTTAGTTTTTTTTACAGTGGCTTAATTGCACACAAAATAATAAACAGGCTAACTAGCAGCCTCTGGAGCTAACAAATCACCCTGCACACAGAGAGAGTGCACCATGGCAGGAAGTAACTAAATGTACTACTCTTATATACTGAATATCTGTGTGCTAGAGGTGCAGCTCTCCCACTGAAAACCCCACTAAACTCACTAAAGAAATGACTGTATACTAACACATATTCTGTATGTAGCACAGCCTGATTTATCTTATCCCTCTGGTCCATAAAGTTTATTTTGACTCAATCCTGCTGCCTGAAATACTCACTAGAGCAACAAATGTGTATTATTCCACAGCTGAAAATAGTTTAGATAATGTTTTAGGAAAACATTATCTAAACTAATTTGCCCCCTTGCTGTAAGCACAACACTGACATATAAGTATTTGTGGGTAATGTGTTAGCAAACAGTTTCCTGTTAATAGGGCTGCAATTAACAATTACTTTACTATTGATTTATCTGTTGATTATTCAATTCAATTCACTGATTGATTGTTTTGTCTACAAATTGTGAAAAATGCCAACCACAGTTTCCCAGAGTGCAAGTTAACATCTTCAGATGTCTTGTTTTGTCCATCAGTGCAAACTTAAATATATTCAGTTTACAATCTACAGCAAATCCTCACAATGGAGAAGCTGCAAGCAGGGAATGTTCAGCCTTATGCTTGATAAATGACTTAAACAATCAATTGTCAAAATAATTGCTGATTACAATTGACAAATCATTTCAGCTCTACAATGTACACACCAAGCAGAAACAGAGTAACATTAGCATTTGTTGGGCATCCTGGCAAATGTATATTTACTCTCCTTTTAGCTCTGTGTGGGCTCCACCAACTCCTAAGAAATATGTGGCTCTTTAGTTTCTAAATGCTCCCCCAGTGTCTGCTGCTGCCTGCTGCTGGGTGGGTAGTGTACAGTGGGTTTATTAAAGCTTGTACTCTGAAAACAGCGGCCTGCTAAGGCTGTAAACAATGAAAATGATCGACAATGTTGATGAGAGTGAATCAAAACAGTAAAGCTGTGGTTTGTAAAACCAAAAAAAAAAAAAAGCTGAAAGAAGATAAAACATCCTTCTTTCAACAGAGTTGAGAGGAGGTTCAAAGGTCATTCTTGAGCTTGGAAACAGCAGTTTAAATGGTAAATGGACTGCACTTATAGAGCGCCTTTCTAGTCTACACAGATGGCAGAGGCTGCCATGCAAGGTGCCAACCTGCTCATCAGGAGGATCTAATCATTCACACACTGCAATTTGGGGTTCAGTATCTTGCCCACTGACACTTCAACATGCAGACTGGAGGAGCTGGGAATTGACCTGCCGATCTTCTGATTAGTGGATGACCCGCTCTACCTCCTGAGCCACAGCGTTTAGAAAAGCTGTTCCAAATAAATGTCTATTGAGTTGCTTTTCTGGAGCTTTTAATCATATCACATGATCTTTATCAGTAGATGGGGTTGTCATTGAACTGTAAATGTTCAAATTTCCATTTTTCCTGAGAATTTTAGGGACTTCTGTCCATGTTGTCCCAAAAGTTGAGGTTCAAAGTTCATTTTTGGCCTTCACTATGGGCAGAAATATGTGTCACTAGAAACTGAATTTGAATCATTTATATTTGAATTTGAATTGCTCAACTTGAATAATTGCATTAAAAAACAGGATTTGAATTACATATTTTGAGTGTGTATTGTTTAACTTGAATAATTTTTATTGAAAAACTGAAGCTGAACAGCATATTTAATTCATTAGTTTGGAACTGAATTCCAGTAAACTTGAAACTGAATGTAATATTATGAAATTGAATTCATTTGCTCTGAAACAGTTTTTGACCCTCACTGAAAATTCAGCTCTCTGTATATTTCAGTTCTCACAGTTCACTTTCAGTTCACTTAGACACACATCTGGTCGTTGAGGAAGAGCAATCGAGTGCAGATTCACAGAACTCCTTTTCACTATTTTCTCTCAACGATATCAATGTCCAATGGGAGCTAGATATTTCGAAAGCCTAAAGTGTTTTCTCTATTCTATGTAAAAAACTGTGGTTTTATGTCTTGCTGTTACAGAGAAAAAATACTTTATTTGACTTTTGATCAAAAGCTCCACTACCAAATGGAACTTGTGGTGAGACTTTTTTCTGAAATGCAATTATGTTGCCCCCAAAACATATTTGAAATCACAAGTTAGTAGCATATAAATATATTTTATGTGAGACAGGGAAAATGATTCGATTTTGCCTATCAGAGGCACATCACCTGCTGCAACACCAAGCTGTCATTCAATACAAAAATACATTTTCACCTGGTGGTATTACATTTCAGAGGGAGGTTGTTAGTCAGCAGAGATTTTGGTTCCAATAGAAAAGAAAATCAAATACGGGACATGTCTGCTGCTGATAATGTTTTTTTGTTTGTTTGGTTGGTTTTTTTGAGTAAATCTAAATTCTCCATCACAACTTTGAACCTCTTTGCTGCAAATCAAGTACTTCAAAAATAACCAGGAGTCAATGAAGCAACTAATGTTCACACTGACTTTATCAGCCCAATAAACACCAGTGATTCCAGCGTATTAATAGATTAATGTGTTCTTATACACACTCAAACACACACTATAGATGCACAGTAGACCAGTCCAGTATTTATAGAGAAGCCAGACTGTAGTTGAGTCAATCTTGTCTAGGAGCAGAGAAGGAGGTTGAGAGGGTAGCATGGTGAATATTTAGTCAGAAGCCCTCAGACAGAGAGAAAAATGTTGTTACAATAACCTTAGAAACTGCATAACGAAGGTGTGTGTGTGTGTGTGTGTGTGTGTGTGTGTGTGTGTGTGTGTGTAGATGCTGGTATGCCATACCAATCAGCACTGATTTCAGAAGGTAAAGACAGAGTTTCTTAGCATATCTTTGCATTCTTGGTTCAGCTCTCTGAGCTCAAATTTTATGAGACCTTTCACCACAGAGATAACAAGCTAACAAAAACTGTAGATTCTTGTACTGATTTTTTTTATCTGTGGCTCTCACAAATTCTGTAATATCATTAAAGGTATTGAGTCAAACATTTATAAATGCCAGTAAATCAATGTTACAGTAATTGTGATACATTGGTATGAGGATGAAAACTATTTGTCGTCTGAGCCTGAGAATTAACACCACATTGCCCATAAACCTGTCTGCCTCTTGCCTGTAGGGGCAATTCACAAAAAAAGGCCTGGTTGTTTAAAATGGCGGCATCTGAATTTTGCAGCAAAATCAATGAATTAGAATGGAATGACTGCAATCAATGGATTCACTTGTGGGGACAAAGTTAATCCCATGCATGTTTTATGAAAACTGAATACTGTGTTCTAAGACGGGGCCCTATGGAAGCTGCTCACTGGGTTCATACTCTGAAAAAGTACTTGATCCTTGTGCTTTGGAGACCTCTGACAGAGCCCGCTGATGTCCTGCTGGCTCCCTGCACACATGATGGCATGAATTTCTTTAATGATGTGGTTCTTCTAGAGTTTCCACATTTTTGGGGGGTTAATAAATCAAATTCTGAAAGAATCGTTTCAGGGTGTTTGTGACTGTGTGTGTGTAAAGACCCTGCATGACCCTGCAATATCAAGTGCAGCCACTACACCTCACTCTGGCTATAGCAGTACTTCTGTGGGTTGTTTGGTTAATCTGTAAAAATTATTTGTATCCAGTTTAACTTTGTTTATCTTTGAAACGCCAATTTGCACTGTTGACCACTAACCGCTGTGTTTCACAATTCACTTTTATTTAACCTCCTCTATCGGAGTATAAACTGGTCCAGGAGGCAGGATCTTTAGACAGTTATAGAGAGTAGCTTATACAAATAGGCCAGCCTGTCCTCAAAAGAAAAACAGCAATACAGGTTTAGCCAGCAAAAACAACCTATAGTTACGTTTGAGTGACAGACGCCATCTAGCAGTCATAGTAATTATGACGTCAATATAAGGTGACTTTATATTGACTATTTTCCTTATTAGGAGGAGGAGGGTTGGGTGGATGGATAGATAGATAGATGGAAAAAGTGGACTTAGCTGCAGGAGACTGCTGTTCGCTTTTTAAAAACCGTAACTACGATTGTCGTGATGTTTACTGTTGCCATGACAACAAAGGTTGTCACACCATAAAACATACAGTAATTATTTTTTAACAGTGATTTGTAACAGTTTAGGAAGGCACCAATGGAGGCGGCATATCAGAAAACACTTCTATGGGTGGAGTGAATGGTTCAATCGACCTATGTGGTCATTTAATTATGAGGATGTGTTGAAATAGGCCTATGTCTCTCTCTAGACTGCTAGCTCAGAGAGTTGTGGTTCAGGATTCAGTTTTATTATCATTATAAAATACCTGATTGCACAACAAAATGCAGTTGTAGCCCCCTCCATACTACACATACAAAATGTATTCTAATTTAAATTAATGCACTAAAATTGGCAATAAAAAAGAACAAAGTATATAAAAGTAACACTAAAAGAATAACTTTAAAAAGTTTTTTTTTATAATACTGTATGTGCAAAATCAATGTAATATGCAGGTTATAGTGCAAAAATAGTTCACACTGAAATTCACTTCCCATTCTATGTGGAATAGAGCGAGACAGATTCGATTCTGGTCACAACTTTGTGGACTGTTCTGTTGCTAGCACGCTAGCCATGCTAGCTCCCACAGTTTATGTTTACAACCATACACTATTTCCTGTACCCCCTGCTTTTGGATGCACCACATGAGTAAATTGCACCAGCCAGATTTTGGTCTGACTGCGGCTTTATGACCATGATTGTGACTAACTGGCACAAGCATCAGCCTCAGGGCTAAAGCTTTGCCCTACTGGTTGAGAGATACTCTGCAAATAAAAGGCATGACAGATCCTGTGAATAGATCTTAAAAGAAAACTCTGAACTGATTTTTAGTGCCATGTAAGGGGCCTTCCTTCATCTTGCAGATAATGACTACTTCCATCAACATTTGCTGAACCACTGATTGTCTTCTTTTTATATTTGGAGGTCAGAACACTGTCCAGGCTGCTGCTGTTTACAAAGATGCATATACAGTAGAGACTCAAATTTTCACTCCAAACACAACCTCAGCACTGCATTGCAGTCATTCGCAATATCATCCAATTTCTATTCCAAATTGTCTTTATTGGTATGAATGGAAGAAAATGATTCTTGCCAAAGCAGTTCACATCATCCCAAAGCAAAAATTTACTCAAATTCCCAATAGGAAGCAAAGTAAATGAGGTAAAGATAGTGCAAAGAACATCAGTCCTGATAATATGATGAAATACAGGAGACGTGCTGCTGATAGTCTGTTTCCCTCTGTGATGTGAACTGGCAGTTGCACACAATATAATGCATGAGTTCAAATGTGCACTGATGAAGACATACGATGAAAAGGAGAATTTTACATACTGTCAATTTGTGTGTCCCATGAGTCAACATCATCTGAACAAGATGTCCTTGGGAGATGATGATCACTTTTGAAGGTCCAGCTCTCATGGATGACTAAATACTGGAGAAGGTTATTAGAAAATAGCTGTAGTGACACAAGCTTCATTGTTCACCTAACTGCATGTGTAACTTTGACAACACGTACGTGGCGCATTAAATAATATCCACTAGGGGGCAGAGCAGGCCTGAATCTAGCCTGATAACCAGCCATAATAACCATTTTAATTCACTTCATTCAAGTAGTGAGGGACCTCTGTCCTGCTGACACCATTTTCAGTAGACACGAATCTTTGGTAGCATTTTTCACACTGATTAAAGAAATATGTCACTTACATTTAAAATGTTATTGTAATTAAGAAATGTAATTAAAATGTCTTAAAACAATGAGTACAGCTCTGATTGGTTGATTGTTTCTCCAAATACACAAACCCTACTTGAATTGCTGAACAAATTAGAGATACAGAGGTCTGGAACCAGCCTTGGGCAAAAAATCCATTCTTATATTGACATTTGGAATGTCTTTCTCGAGAATTTCCGATTTTGCACATCAGCACAACTAAACATGATGACACTGGAAGAGGTTACGGCAGAAAAAGCGGCAGCGGTGACAAGCTCTGTCAGTGTCCCCTGAAAAACTTTCAATTTTCACAACCTGATATACTGCCCCCACTGTTAACCTTTTTAGTTGCATCTTGCAGACATGTAGCAGATGTGCACTACCAACAAGGAAAGCAGGATAGATAGGGAAGCCGTCATGCCCACGTGAGTAAAAGTACGTATAACAAAAGCCTTCAAGAAAGAACTACAATTTATCACAGCTTGGGTTTTATTTTTATAGCTTTGGCCATGGGTTCTGTCAGTTATGGTAACGTAGCCTGGGTCTTGTTCACATGCTGTTACAAGCAGTTTTATCATGTCATAAAATTAATTTAAAAAACTATTATCTGCTGGTCCTATTAAAGAATAGCCTGAAGGGAGAGAAGCCGGTCAGAGGAGGCAGCACAGTGTGGTACCAAAGGCTAATGGTAAAAGAATAATCACTATAACCAAAATACACCAGTCACCCAATCTAAAGGTGACCACACCCAAACTACCACTACACACCACTACACTGCAAATCCAGGTGCCACAACACATGAAACTGTCCCCAGTGCACCCACTGGCTGCCACCAGGAAACCCTACAGAAGGACAAAGAACCAGCATTAGTCTTACTTTTAAAATATCAAAAATCAGGCAGCATTAACAAACAATTAAAAAGCTAGTGCATAATAATCGGCGCTTGACAAAAATTTAAGTTCACACAACCCGAGCAGCCATAGGGGTGTGTGTCCTCCAGGAACAGCTCAAGGCTTACCAGTACCAAAGTACTATGGTACTTTGAATTACCACAACTGTATATTTGAGGGGGGAGGGCTGTGTTAAATCAGCTTTCCCTAGAGCTCAGTGTGTGCCTCAAACAAGAGGTGCAAGATAAAGAAGCCTACCACACCTCAAGCTTGGCCTTTTCTTACCTAAGCATTTCCACTTCCCACTGACACACCTGTTCCTCCTTCCTCACCTATCATCCACTAATCCACTAGATCTCCTGGATCCTAAAGTCCCACCTACTACAGTATCATTGAATTGCTCAAAGTAATTATTCAAAAAGACCTCCAAAAATGGCGTCACACAAAAAATAGGTCCAACGGGGCAACAAATTAACCAACAGGTTAGCCAGATTAAAATCTGTTAATGGACAGAGTTTGGCTGATTTTACCAACTATACTACTGCTTTTATATTTCTATGGTGTTCCTCCTTATGTCTCAGGAATGGACAGTCTCCCAATTCCTTCCGATGTATTTATATTTGTGTGTGTTTGGTGACTGCGAGTCAAAGAGCAGAGGACTGCGCTGGAAATATAAAGGTTTTAGGAAGTGTAGAGAGGACAAAGCTGCATAGAAGGAAGATAAGGTCTTGACAAAGCTTTGTTCCGCACAGCGAACCTCCTGAGGGCTGAATACAGAAAGCCAGACAGAGATTGTGTGAGTGTGTGTGTGTGTCAGTAAGATGACTGGAGGAGCAGTCCGACAGCCTCAGGAATGTGACAAGCATACTAAGGATTTCACAAAAGTCAAACTAGAAGAAGAAAAACAGAGGAATCACTGGAAGTGAATGTCTTCACTGTCCTCCTGACCACATGCTGCTACCCAAAGGGCCACTATGGGCACGTGCCTGTTTATCTTTTTAACTTCGTGTCTGTCTGATTGCATTACTGTGTGTGTGTGTGTGTCTGTGTGTGTGTGCGTGCGTGTCTACGGGCTTATCGTGTAATGTGACAGTTGTATCTCTATTGTTAAAGGAAACCAATGCCCTCACAAGGACAAAGAGATGAATGGTTGCATCCTCAATCAGCTAGGTAAGGGTTCGGGTTTGGTCTGAGAGTTAAGATTAGATTTATGATTAGTTAAGGTTAAAGGTCAAAGTTGTGGGGATTGTTTGTTTTTTTTTTGCCCTCTTGCTTCCCTAATTTGACACATCTATAACTAAAGCAGGATTTTGCCGCAGATTATAGTATAGTGGGACTGTTTAAAAGATTACATTTGCTTTAATAAAAAATTTGAGACATCATTGTTCCAAAAGTTGTACCATCTTATCCCATGCTGGCTAGAATGTTGCTTTGCAAATTATGACCCCATTAACATGTGATCTGTATCTAGATACTAAATCTGCATAATGATATCTGACCATGGGGCTTCACATTTACACCTGGTTAACATTTTTGTTATCTCAAATCTGCCAACATTGTGATCAGATGTCAGTATGCAAATTACAGAATGTAGGCGGACTTCTAAACAAAAGTGGTGCCTCTGGGGTCAAGTGAAGCGGTGCAGGACACTCTTGGGTGAAGGATAGAACATGCATGTTCTGGGCAGAGTGTCAATGAACTTGTCGGATATTTGGGTATAGCGTTTGACATGTTTATGCATGAGTGTCAAGCATGTTCAGCTTGCACGACACTTATTTACACATCCAGCAGACAGGGAGCAACATTAGCATTTATTTGTAGTTGTGTTTCTGGTTGAATGATGAATGAATATTCACTTTTCTTTTTGCTCTGTTTTGGTCTCCAAAATGATGTATAAATAGCTGCTAAAAGCTGGGCCTTGTTCACTAGTTGCTATCTTTGGCTGCCTGCTGTTTGGTGCAGGTAGTGTACAGAGGATTTATCAGAGCTGAGACTGAACCAAAAGAGTAAAATAGTGCTGAGCTAACATTGAGCTGGAAGACTAAAATGCTCTCTAGTGATAAGGGGGACTGCAATTCTCTGTGAGTTTGTTAATATGAACAATCTCCTTGACACTACATGCAGTTATTTAATTCATTATTGATATAATATTGGTTGGTGCAGCTTTAAGAATATGGCCAAGATGCATAGATTGCATACTTGGTCCGATAACAATGTGAGACCACCTCCAGACATAGTCTGGCTGATCTAATTGGAATGCAGAATACCTGCATTAACACCTGCACTAATGTGTTTACTCTGATTCAGATAAGACATCCAGATACAGATTGCATGTTAATATGGAAATGTGGAAATGGCGTCTTATGGTGTAAAATACAAATGTGTTCTTTTAAAATAATTTTAATTCTAAAAAAAATACTAAAAGTAAGTAATCTGATAAAGTGAGCAGTTATAAACACCTGTAGTTAGTGCTACAAGTTTAGTGTTACAAGTTACACTAAGGCATTTCATAGAATGACATTCAAAAGGAAAAGATTTACCTCCATATGAGCTCAGTGTGTTGCTGGTATATGAAGGATGTAAGCTGAACAGTATTTGATGTTTTTTATTTACATATGACTCCAAGGTTAATGGATTTTCGATTTGGTTTCAGAGACCAAGTCAGAATGACTAGATGTAGGTTAAGATTCATCATGCCAAGTTCTGAATTAATGTTTAGGAAATGAACAGAACAAATGCAAGGTCCTGCCAAGTATTGTAATACAAGGGTGGATTATACAGTATGTATGTGCCTAACCTAAGGAATAGGGGTTGCTGTCTGACTGAATTCATCACCAGTGTGTGTTCTAAACACACTTTAGTTTCACAATGCTGGGAAAACAAAAGCCGGTTCACAGAGCTCAGGGCCTTTCAGAAATCATGCTTTACTCTTTCTCACAAAACCCCTGTGGAAATGTGTTCTTCACCTCCCCCTTTAGTCTGAGAGGTGAAATCCAAGCATCTCCTTCATATATTCAGGGTTAAAACCCAAAGGGGTAGAAGTCTATTGTTTTTCTTCTGATTATTAGGGTTCAAACACCAGAGGGGTAGAACCCTATTGTCCAAATTTCTAAAAAAATAAATCACCTGTTTGTCCTACAGAGCTGAAACTTTTTCAGTACATCCACTGAATTGTGACAAAAGTTTGCCTCACTGCAACCTATGGTCAAGTCCATCACTCTATATTTATCAAAATATGCAAAATCAATTAACATCTATATCTACACAAGATTCATTCACATGCTACCAAAATTGACACAGACATTGTGCAGATGCTTGATATCACGTTTTAATTGGTGTTCTGATGTTTCAAATGGTGAGTCCACAGTGATATTCAGTGTCTTATTGTAATTTGTACTGTAAGAACGTTTTCTATTTCATCCAATTTTTGAACAAATTTCACCAAAATCTTTGACAATACACCTGAGAAAAGCAAGTTAATGTGTGATTTTTTTCAGAATTGTATCCCCAACAGTTAAATTGTTGTGAATTATTTAAGTGTTGTGATATCCCTCTCACTGCCTTCTGCTTGTGAGGTTGGTTTGGCTTCCTGGCTCAGGAGTTGGTGGGCGGGGCCGGAGAGGGCATCAGGAAACTACTTGCACCTGGGAAGTTGTTAACCTCTCTTTTCTGTTCCTCCCAGGCCTCCACCAGCCAGATGGGTTAGGTTTTGTGTTTTGTTTACACGCATCAAACACACTTCATTTTAGAAACTTGATAGTCTAGGGATTAAGGTACTGACTCTTAACCACACAGTCCCAGGTTCAATACTGGGGGGGACCCTCTGCTGTGCACTCTGAGTTAAAGGCATAAGAGACTGTCATAATAACTCACCATTTTACAAAATCACTGTGACGTACTGATCACCAGCAAAATATTTCATCATGGTTAAGTGTTACAGATTATTCACTCTCAACTGTACGCAGAACTAAGTTAATGTTTAGTGTCAACTGCTGTCATTGACAGCTGTATTGTCTTGATGGTCTAAACGCATGCCCTGTAACAGTAAGGTCACCTGTTCAAATTCAAATTGTGAACTCTTGTGGTTTAAAAGTTGTACAATACATGTATGCCAAATTATGTGTTTGGTCCCTGCTTGGTTTGTTACAACAAATCTAAATTTCTAGACATTTCACTTTCCAAACTTCAAAAAAATCAAATGAATTATTGTATGTCCTACAGAGCTGGTTTCTTTTCAGCACATCCACTGAATTTTGACAAAAGTTTGCCTCACTGCAACCTATGGTCAATTCAGAAGTCCATCACTCTATATATATTTATAAAAGCAATTGACTTTGCTCAGCTTTGTGAAGCCTGAGATCTGCTAATTGCTGCTCACGGCTTTAATTTTGACCCATTGAGCTGCTTCCTTCCATTGAGTGCGAAAAGGTTTGAACGTGCAGATTGCTGCTTGCGGCTATATTCTATTATTGATAGAGTAAGTGTGCTGATACACCTGCTTCTGAGAAGTGTTACAGTCACCTGCATGAATGCAGCAGAGTGATTTTTGTAGATATGAAACAAAGACTCTGTAACAGATGCTTTTCAATCCTCATAAATAAAATGAAAGGTTTACTTAACATCCTGTTATTTTAGGAATATCAGGAGAGCAGATACCATTAACTACCATGGGTTTATAATATAAGAGACACCACAAGTCTCTAGGGGAATCTTACCTATACATACTGACAGTAGCACCTCATGTAAATATGAAATCAATGAAAAAGAAACAATTCTGTCAGTAGCCAAGAAATACATTATTATTGGAATAATTTTGAATATTTTATTGATTTTTCAGGCTCAGCAATACATTTGGCTTATTCTACTGTGGAACATGCAGGAAGAAAATTGGCCAGGTCTGCAGAGGAAATGTCAGGTTATTTGGAAAGCAGTGACTCTGATGAATGCTTTCTAACAATCTTGAGAAATCTGCCCTTGGGTGATGATAAAGAACATCAATAGGTTTTACACCTTCTTTTTTCATAGTTTTCCAAATTTTGTAGTTGAATTATCTAGGATATAACTTCCACAGTTTATCTCTGTAAAGTAGACTAATCACAGGTTACACATGTCATTGTTGACTTCAGACTCCTGGTAAACTATATTATCTGACTTCAATATTCCTAGATGCCACTTGCCATGATGCATTTAGGTGCTGCTGTTGGAGAAAATTGACCCCATAACAAAGTACTAACAAATCTCTTGTAAATGTTGCCTGTACAGTTTTATTTAACAAATAGAGCACAAAGCTGCTCTTTTTTTTACAGCAGCATAATCTTGCAAAAGGCATGTAACTGATGAATTCAGTTCTTTTCATTTATTTTATTGGGCTTTGGGTAGGTCTAAAGGCCCACGCAATGGTTATCCAGTTTGAAAAGGAATAATATAAACCTATAAGTTGTGTTATAGCTACAGAAAGCAATGAAGCTAAAAAAATTCGATAGGCTGTATATTTTCATTGAGATTGACTAAACTCTTTTTAGATTATGCTTGCAGAATTAGTTGATATAAAATTAAATTTCTATATCAGTATTATATGTACATTATGTAGGCTATAGACGTACGTATACGTATACTCTACGTATTCTTTTTCGTCTCGGATGTAATAAAACATATTTCCCACAGTACCTGAAGGTCGCAGGTCTGGGCAGCACACGCAGCGCGCATCTTGATTTGAATAAACCGACCAATCAGCGGCCGCGCCAGGCGGAAGCGCCTGGCCTGCCCAATCAGCGCGGCCCCGTTGTTTGCCTTGCTTTTTGAATTGAGCTCTAACAGCATACTGGCAGCCTTTACGTGCTGTTATGAAGTAAGTTAGCTGTCAACAAACTAAAGCAGCCACAGTTCGACAACTTGGACTATCTTCACGTATGAATTACAACATGCATTGATGTCAGACTTGAGACGTAATGGAGAGATGTTACTGATTTTTTAAGGAGTGTTTTGGACCGAAAGGGAACTCTCGTCGTGATTGTACTGTTGACTTACTGGCTAGCTAAGTTAGCTGGAGAGCGTATTTAATACAGGTTAACTGGTTCAGCAGCCAGTTCAACTCCGCCAGCTCCAGCTTTTTGTTCTTTTATCCGAGGTACCAGCCACCAAAGCGGTCGGTAAGTTTAATTTTTGTTGAGTTTATTTTTATTGTACCGTTACAAACGCAACACACTAAGCAACTAGCGTTAAACGTTAGCCATCATCAGGTAAATGACGTTAAGCGAAGGGAATTTGGTGTCATGGTGAAAGCAGCTAACTTTAACTGGGCTAAAATAAAGTTGGATACAAACTTAAATTCTGCTCTTGGCCTATCAATTTAAGGCATGCAGTTATTTTGCCCTTTATATATACGAAATATGTCTCAAGACACACAAGAGAACTATTTTTATGTTCGTAAATAGTCTAACCTAATTAGCTTTGTTTGGGGAAAAAAAAACATCAGTTCATTGCTAGTTTGACGTTATAACCGCGATGCTTTTTGTATACTATTGCAGCACTTTAATCACCGAGGTTTCCTGTACTTCAAAACTTCTTTGCATTGACATGTACGTTTAGAGTCTGTTGTATGGCTGCTGTTACGTAAACAACAAACAGATTGTAAGTTTCAGTATAAACTTTGAATCCACCTTGCATACTTTTACCAAAGTTACCACAGTTCACAAATATGTTGCATTCTCTTGAGTTGAATTATCAGACTGGGGCAGTATTTGTGTTTGAAGTTTGACAGTTGTCACCCTGTTCTTCCTTGTTGCTATGCCTTCTCTCTCCTCTCTGCCTCACTATGTTCTCTCTCTGTGTCTCTCTCTGTTCATTCCCTGTAACTTTTGATAGTTTGGACAGTTTGGTGCCTCCTTAGCATCTTGCTATGGCTGACAGCAGCATAGTGACTTTAGGGACAGCTCGGAGTCTGCTGGTGGATTCTTCAGTCTATGATTCGAGGATCGCCGAAACCACCAAGGACCATGTATTTCTGGGCATGGCATGTGAAGACGGGGAAGGTCAGTCTGCAAGGGTCACCATCTTGTTTTTCTTTCCTTTCTCCACTTTTCTCTAAATATACAAACCATCATCTGATACTCTTGTAAAAGAGGTTGGAGATACACTTTATGCGACCTTCAGTTAAAGTGTAAATCATAACCAGGAGTTTGCCACTCAATCAGAATTTCTGTATTGTGATGTGACTTTGAGTTTGAATCAGAGGTGTTTCTAATATTTAGTGTACACTCATTAATATAAATGGGGTGGACAAAATATTGTAAACACCTTAATATAATTAACGCAATACAATTTAACAGCACTACAAACTACAGCTTCCATACACACTTCCAACACCTCTCTACAACAGTTTCCACAAAAACTCAACATTATAACCTTCATGAAGGTCAGGGCTTTTCAATGACACTGCATTCGTTTTAGCAAGGTGGACTTGCTGCAGTGTTTTATGAGGTTTTCTGCTTATGGTATGACAAACTGCTGGTCAAGCTGGGTTTATACACAAGGAATCCCACCATAGATACCTAGGGCAAAGTTTTGATTTATAGTTGAGTGTTGGATTTCAGCCATTTACATCACCACTGCAACACTAGATGGTATTGTATGAGATTTTCATTATATTCCCTTCAGTAACAGTGTTTACAGCCTGCGATGTACTTTGTCATATAGAGCGACACTTTCACCCACGTAAGATCCACATAATTATAGAACTGGAGTTACATTGAGGTAACTTCTCCAGATAATTTCTCCATGTCACATTAGTGATTAGGAGACAACTGCCTAATGATCTGCCCTACTGCTAGATCATAGTCTAGATCAGACTCAACTCTCTTTGTGAACAGTAAAAAAGACAAAATCCTGTGTAAATATTAACATGATAGAGGTGGTGTTCCTTCTGTTACATTCTGTCTTTGGTTGAGTGTACAGATACCACCTTGCGACAGTTTCAAGATTGTAGTTTGGCTAACTCGCTGCATATCATACACCCAGAGCTGAGATGCAGATGATTATACTTTCATTCATTTCCTCCCGTCTTGATTATTGCAATTCCCTTTTCACCTGTCTTAGCAAGACATCCCTGAACTGCTTACAAGTGGTCCAAAATGCTGCTGCCAAGCTCCTGACCAAGTCCCCCAAAAGGTCTCATGTAACACCAATCCTGATGTCTTTACACTGGCTTCCGATCAAATTCAGAATCCAGTTCAAGATCCTTGTGATCACGTTCAGAGCCTTGCATGGTCAGGGACCTGCCTACATTAAAGAGATACTGAAGCCATAGAACCCCAGTAGCAATCTGAGGCCCTGTTTACACCTGGCATTAACATGCATCTTGGGTGATCTGATTACAAGTGGACAGCTCTAAGTACAGGTGTGAACGCACCCAAGACACACTGAGGACGCATGCTGATCTGATCACTCAGACCACACTCTGGCCACATCCTTCTACCAATGTGAATGCAATGTGTCCTGGGGCACACTGAAGGACCCCCTACTCAGCTGACGTCCTCTATTCTCCAGCAGACTAGGCACAGGAATTGCATTGCTGCCTCCCAGGCTGTGAACCCTCCATCCAAAGCTGTGTTCAACTTGATAACATTGTTTAACAGGATGCATGACTTTGTTTTTCCATTTTTCGTGTGAATTTAAAAAAATTAAATCCATTTCCCATTTTTTCCCGTTCCCCTAACCCGTTTTCGTCTTCAAATCGATATTTGGAATAGAAATTAAACCAAAACCAGAAAACAACTTGTTTTTTGCTTATTTGTCTAAAAAAAAATTCAGAAGCTAAACATTTAATTCTGTTTCCCCTGGATAGTTTCCTCTCTCCTGTCAAGTTATCCACAGTTTTTAGTTTTGCTGCGCTGGTCAGCTTAATGAACTCAGGATTTATCAGGAGGACAGCTGCTTCACTTTTACAATTTCACTGTATGAACCTGGACTGACCTTTTGGATGTGTAGAAGAGCACAGAACATTAATTAACATTAGACCCTGACCGATCCTGTCGGTGTGTAGGGAGATTTAAATAATAAATATGTTTTGCTGCTGTGCCTCGTGCGTAAATGCGCACAGTGTCTCTCAATGGGGCGATGCAGCTGTGGGGAGATTGCTGCATATAAGTCTATTTGTTTTTTATACACACACACACACACGTTCAGACCCGGCACTAGAGCAAATAAATAGGACAGGCAGTTGATTTTCGTGAGGGGGCACACAATACATTGTAGGCCTATATTTGTTTATCCTGTTATCAAACAAGTTGAATGGGGTGTACATGGACCCGGTCCTCCCACTGGTTAATAATAACGCATTTGGTCTTTGCAAACGGAAATGATGTACATGTTTATTTGCATATAGAGCAGTAGATCCGATCACATGTGGTCACTCAAGATGCATGTGGAGACGCATTCTGATGCCAGGTGTGAACTTAAGTACTTAGAGCTGTCCACTTGTGATTGGATCAGCCAAGTCGCATGTTAATGCCAGGTGTAAACAGGGCCCGAGGTCCTCGGATCAGGGGTTGTTGGTTGTCCCTCGCTCCAGGCTCAAGACAAAAGGAGACTGTGCTTTTGAGGTTGTAGCTTCGAAACTTTGGAACTCTCTTCCATTGAACTTAAGATCTGTGGACACCTTTTTAAAAAGCAGCTCAAGACTGATTTGTTTAGACTTACTTTTGTTTAATTTGTTTTGTTTATTTCTGGTTTTGCCTTGTGTTTTTAGCTGGATGTCTGCATTTAATGTCTGTTGCTGTTGTTTTTATTGTTAAGCACTTTGACGTCTGCTCTTGAAAGGTCCTATATAAATAAACTTATTATTAAAGGATAGGTTCACAATTTTTCAAATCTGTGTAAAATAGTCAGGTGTCCATATGACCATTGAAACAGGTTTTACTTGCTGTAATCATTCCTCCTATTCATACTGGCCATTGAGAGATCTCTTCCTAATTTGTTTCCAATGTAAGTGATGGAGGATAAAACCCACAATCCACATTCAGTGCAAAAATGTTTTTAAAAGTTTATCTAAAGCCAATATAAAGCTTCAGCATTCTGAGTTAGACAAATCAAGATCTTTCAAATTCATGGTCTTTTTAGTAAATTGGTAGAGCCCCACTTTATATGACTAACTCAGACTGATAAACCTCATAGTAGCTTTGTCATGTGATAAACTTGGTTGTGATAAATGTGCATTGTAAAGTGGTGTCTGTGCGCTTGGCCAAAGATGGTTACAGAGGGAGACCCCACTCTGTACTGTTTTGATTTTCTATTTTTTTTTTTAAACAAAATTAGCAAGGATGATGGTGCCTTTTTAGTATTCAAAAAAACCCACAGAGTGAGTCTGTTGGTCATAGCCGGGGTGGGGGTGGTGGGGTGTTAACTAGATCACAGTCAAGCACTTAGCGTAGCGACTGACAGCTAAAGCTAGCAGTTAGTACATACTAGTCTAATTCCCTCAGTTATACTTTTAAGAAAATCACATCAATATCACTTTAATCAGGATCTCTGGACATTCAGGAACGAGTGGCAGTGTTTTCTATCAAACAATAATGTTAGCTAACATCAGCTCAACAACCTAATGGGACACTGAGAGCTGTCAACCAGATCAATTTAAATGACATCTGATATCTTCAGGTTTGTCACACTTGACTTTACAGATGTCGTTATTTCCAATTTAGACAACTAAACTACAGGACAATTATCAGTAAAATAAATATAATTCCACTTTTAATGAAAAGGTAATTTTACTAAAAGTAACTGAATGTGAGCTACAGTAAATTGGTTTGGTTTTCTACATACTTCTCGATCTTTGAAGCTGACTTCAAGCAAAATAGAGATTAAAAAATATTTGTAGTAGCAGTGGCACAGTTAAGCCCTGATGAAACAAATGTGTCCTTGTCCACCCTATATGATTTTATAGTTTCCTAGAAATTCTCTTTTGTTTAGAATAATCAAAGTTACATTTTTAAAATAATGTCTAATATCATTTTAATACTATTCTGTAGCATGTGCTGTGTGTACAGTTATCACAATATTGTTAGAACTAATGGGCCTATTTGACCCCCACCACAGACAATCCTGGCTCAAACACTGTTGTTAGTATGAAATTATGAGAATTTCTATGCAAAGCAACTGTTTTGTCTTAATCAGTGATGGAGGTCTGTTGTGTCGCTGTCATTCAAATGGAAAAACTCACATCACCTCCCAGAGATGACCTGATCCTTGATCTCTCTTTCCCAGTTCTTCTTTGTGCGTGTGCGTGTGTGTGTGTCATTTCCCCTTTTCCACCTTGTTCACTCTGTCTCTCTGTTTCTCTCTCTCTCTCAGATATGCTGCCAAAAGTGGAGACCAGGGTTGTTCTGGTGGGAGAAGCGGGCAGAAATGGAGCGCTGGTCAAAGCACTGCAGGTATATCATTCCTCTATTAACCCTCAAGGTCCGCTGTGGTTCACCGGCTTCTATTAATGTAGCAAGCCTCCTTGATCTGGGCTTGTCAACATCGCTGCTGTTCTGTTTGATATGTAGGACACAGAAACTCTGTTTTGAAGGGTGATACTGATTCTTCTGGGTTAAAACCTGCCAGCAAAAAGAACAGTGTTCATTGTTTGTGAAATTTGGCAGAATATCCTGAAACTGTATTTGAGTGTTCAGTATTTCACCCAGATGTTGTCTCAGGTGGGAAATGCCTCTGAAATATTATAACTATGGGGCATGAAAATAATGTAATTCCTACTGGCTGTTGTATCTACATGCTGAAGAATACAACTTACTTGGCGCTGTATTCTTATCTGAGGAAGGACCTGTTTTCAGGCAGCTATATTGTTTGAAATGAGGTGGATGGTTACACAAATGATTTGTGAATTGTTCAGCACTTCTGTCCAATGCAGCTGAGCCAGTCACAGGAGTATTTTGGACATTTAATTTTCAGAATCTGAAATCATTGCGGTTTCACCTAACATCATAGACATGGACTGCATGATTATGATGTCTGCAGTACATGCTGGGGTAACTATGTTGCTGCAACGAGGTGTAGCAGTCATTTCTGCCATTTGAGTCTTTGCATCTAAAGACTAAAGGTCCTGACACACCAAGCCGATCTCAAAGCATGAGCGTCGGCTGATCAAACGTTTTGTGTTACCTCACAATGGCTACAGTTTTCTTTTTAAAAACTGAACACAGCATGATGGTTACAGCTGAAAGCTGACAGGTGTGTTTGTTTTGTCCCTGTGTGAGAGGAAATAACTAGTCAGTAGTCTTTATTTGTTCTCCAAATACCACAAATACAGACAATACAAGTACATTCCAAAATAACAACAAAAAAAATTATGGAAAAAAAAAAGTTCTTACAAATATAACAGCACAGATGTAAAAATAATATTTAAACTAGTCAACTAAAAACAACACATTTAATTATCAGTTTGTTTTGTTTTGTTTTGTTTTTTTTCCAGACAAAATAAGCAATTTTTTGTTTTACAGGGTTAAAGCCAAGGACAAAATGGTCCATTTTCATGAACTGCTGCTGAAATGGAGAACAGTACTGCTACGCTGTCTAGGGCACTGACTCCAGTGTTTGCAGTGAATATTTTTTGGAGAAAGATTACAGAGGAGACCTTTTGAGTTGGGCAAGCTAGTGGTTCGCAGGACCAACAGACTAAAGCCTGAAGTTGCGCCGTCATTTTTCAGATTTCACCACCTAAAACATGTGCTCTACTGACCGCCCAACATACTCTGACAACAGCAGTACAGAGGCATTGAATACATCTTTCACTCCAAACAGCAGCATTCGTGAACACCTGTTGCCGCCCCCCTCCCACCCCAACACACAGTCTGACACATAGTCAGACACATGTCTCCAAGCCTAAAGGTTTCCATAGCATCTCTGCAGCACAGAATTTATCTGATGGGAGCTTGGCTATACAATATAGCAGCCAAAATGACTGTCAGAAATTCAGTTTGAGGTGTCAAGGTGACCAAAATGAACCGCAACCATTTTAAACACCCAGGCCTCAAAGTATTCACCTAAATCTCATGTCATTCCACACTGTACATCATATGATTCCTCAGCCAGAGAAGGTCATGACAGCTCATGCAAATCTCCAATAAATATTTCTTATTGTGACTCCACGTTTTCCCTATCAGTCAGTCAGGCTCACACTTCAGACACTCCAGACTTTAGACTCCAAACGTTAGATAATCCGCAGACATTATCCCCAATTCCGTTATCTTCCTCGCCATCATGTTTCTTCTTCTTCTTGCAATGTGTGCAATAAAGTTTTTTAGCATGTGGGATAGCTAGCCTTTCCTTTACATGGCCCAACTACTGAATAGGCGTCACATGTGTATTAAAAAAATATCGTAGATAGACAATAATTTACTTTTGGAACAATATCTTACTTTTTCAACCCCAAGTGTCGATCCTCTGACCCTCCATCCAGCATATGGCAATTTTTCAGTATTTCAGTCTACTCTAGCTTTTTACTGAACATATATTTAGATACTGTCAGTTTATAATGAGCCTCTAAAAACTAGTAACTATTACGGCACCTAGTAAAAACAGAAAAATTAAAGTAAAGACCAGAATAGAAACTAGACATTAATAAAAAGATAAGGTGTGATTTCAGTCGGAGACCAGTAATGCTTCACTGTCTTTACTGGTGGATGGAACCAACCAACCCTGTTACACAGGCAATGCCATCACTCCAAAATGGTGGCTTGCTAGCTAGATAGCTGGTAGAAATTATAAAAAATAAATCTGTCATACCTGTGGTTTCAACATCTTTTTGGAAATCTGATGTCAGTCAAGGTGGTTTTCTAATGCATTTGGGCACTACCAGAGACCAAATGTGCACATTTCATGTAGCCTTTAATATTGATTGGTTGGTTGCCATTTTTTAAAGCACATTGCTTAACTCCAGATTCTAAATTGTGAGGATTTGTTGCATTTCTTGGTCTAGGTATATGAATATCTTTGGGTTTTGGAGAGTTGGTCAAACAAAGTAAGAAAAGTGTCAGGAAACTGTGCTGAGCATTTTTCACTATTTTGTGACATAGACCAAACCATTAGCTAATACTAAATAATTTGCAATTTAATTAATAATGGAAAAAAAGCCCTAATCTAAATTACAATTAAACTTTTTGCCTCATCGTTCCCATAAATCACTGGTATTAATGATATAACCAGTGACTACTGGGTTCGAATTTCAAATAATTCCATAAAGACATTATAGCTGCTTGGTATAGCTACAAAGCACCCACAGCAGGCTGTGTACATGCATACACTTCACTGATGGCACTCCACACTCAGTTGCAGTTAAACGTCTGGAGGAAAGGCAGGATTTTCCACCAAGTAATGGATCTGGAAAGTGATTGTGTTATGTGTGGCTCAACATCTTTAGCTGTTATAATGTCGTATTTTGGTGTTTTTATAGCTGCTGTGTGCAGAAAGGTGTAGCTCTGTTCATGGCCACTAGACGTACATTTCTGCATGTAGAGACTTGTTTAGCTGACAAAAGACACTGAGCTTTATTTCCTAATTTAGTAACATTGTCAAGTTTATTTAAGAGAGAAATGCACACACACACACACACACCTGCCTGTCTGTGGAGATAAGGCATACTAATACAGGTGTCTGGGTGTAATATTTGGAAATCCACAGTGCCTTCACAACCTACAGTATTAAAGTGTAACTTGTGCATAGAAATGAGTGTTGTGATTTTCGTTAACTGCTGGTGGCTGTGGCTGTTGTGTTTACATCCCCTCCCTGACTTTCATGGTATCAGCCCACCAGAGATTATCAGCTCACTACACAACTCCACTTCAGTTTGAGGGTTTTCATGGAGTGTTTCTTTGTGCTTAATTAACACAGGCAAAAGAAAATGATTACATATGGTTTTCTTACTTCACTGATGAGGAGGAAATGTGATCATTGAGGATATTAACTGATCTAATTGTGGGGAGGACACCAACAGCAGACTACTGTAAATGGAAGCTGCTGATCTATGTCTTGGTTGGTGAGATTTGAGGCCATCTGCATACTCCAAACAAAACTGCAAACAATTGAAGTTGGGCATAAATTCTTGTTACCAGCCTATATTTTGTTGATCACAAAATGCCTAATTTAAACTTGGGTATCATGAAGTTTACTGTACCTCAGCTTATCACTGGGATTTATACTTTGTTGGCTGTTGAAAGTCAACAGCACTTTGGTCATAAACATTGAGATATTTGACTTTACGAGTTGAGGAGTCCCTGAATGTATCATTAGTTTTGGTCCTGGAAGGAGGCAAAGGTTCAGCCTGGCCTTCATGTCTTCTGTAGGACACATGTTTGTGTGTAGTATCCAGCCTCAAAATGGGGATACAGCTCCTGTGACTTCTGTTTGTTAAATGCTGTCTGCATAAAACGAGCAGAACTTCTGATGATGATGATGATGATGAGTCACAATCATCACAACTGGAGGTTAGGAAAAAAAGTAAACAGAAACACTGCCAGTGTTTGTTTGGTCAGCCTGTGCCAGTGTGAAATAAGCCTAATTTAAAGTTTGTGTGAACTATATCATCAAATATCTTTCTTACTCAGCGTAAAGTTGTTCCACTACCAACCAACACTGGTGTTTCACAGGCACAATATATTCAGTGAAATTCATAGATTTTCAGCAATAAGATGTTAGATTAATGAACTTCACTGCTGATTCTATATGCCAGTGATTCAGTACTTGGCTTTGGTAAAACAGTCTGTGTTCCTTGAAATATGCTACTGTTAAGCGTCATTTTCTCATGCATTTGAAGCTTTGTTGGAAGTAGCATTTAGAGTTGACACACGATTTAAGGCAGATAATTCCTTTAAAGCCTAATCTGAAACAAGTATTGTAAAGTGGATAATTATTAGCATCACTATAGGGCTGTTATTGTGAAACAGCTGCAGGGATATGACGCCCACGTCACTTTGGCAGCTACTGGCTAAAGGCGATATACACGGAAATAACAATCTTACAACTTCATTGCATGTCACACTGTGCAAGATGGGTCTAAGAAAGCCTTGGTTTCCATCTGTATCAGACTTTATGATGTCAATTTTGAGGCATGTCACACACGTCAACACTTCTCGTCATTCTTCTGTGCCACTCTCTTGTTTGAAAATATAACAAAACAGTAAGATTTTGCTTTTGCACTGGCACTTCTATGCATAGAAAAACCTCAAAAGAAGAGAAGAATAGGAGTGAAAAGGAAAAAGAGCTGTGTATTCTGCATCATTTCATGTCATATTCTTATTGATTGGTTGGGAGTCGGGTTATAGCAGCCGTTGCATTGTGTGATTTTTGTCCTGAATTTCTGACTGTCAGAATTCTGACGTAGGCTGCCTTTGGTCTCTAAAGCTCTAAATCAGCTGTTGGTGGACATGTCTCACAGTGAGATCTAGGAACACTGGTTTTTGATTGACAAGACTTGACACAATGTTTCTCTCATGATTGTCAGCTTTTTCTACATCTCATTGATGTTTATCAATGATGTAGTGACGTTAACAAGAAAACCACAGGTTAATGTTATATTTCATTTAACTAAACAAAAATCTACCTGATCGGGCTTTAGAAACATACTGCGTAAAATGTGTATACATGTTCATGGGGATATTTATATCTCTATCAGTGTGTGTTTGTGTCCGCTCCAGTAAGCAGCATATTTTTGTGTCTTTGAGTATCACCATGTGAAGGTGATTTGGAGGCGTGGCGGCAGACTAAGTGCTATGAGAATGACTTCCTTCCCAGGTCTCCTGAGTCCTGTCACTTCTGAAGGCTTCCTGCTTAAATCATCTAATTCTCCCTGCCAATCTGCAGCACAGCCACATCCAAAGACATCTGCCGACAGCTCCATCAGAGTGCTCCCGATTGCCTGCCCGACCGCCCGCCGCCATCACTCAGTCAATCCACAGAAAAAGAAGCCCCCCCACCATTTCTCCACGTCCCCTTTCTTTTCTGTCCTCTCTTCTCTTCCTCCTCTCCTTCTCTCTCCCGAGGGCTTTGAACTTTTATATTAATTTTTAACAGAAATTTCTTCTCCTCCCCAGCCTACCCCCTCTGGAGCTTGATATTTGTTTGAAGTTACTGTCTTTAGATTTTGCAAGGACACAGACCCAGCCCCATCTCTTCCTCGCCTACTCCTTCCTGTGTCCCTAAACCCAGCCGTCCACTCTTCTGTCCTCATGTGGGGTTAATATGTATGAATTTGTCTCTGGCGTTCTCTCTTACCCCAACTTTATTTCAAATCATCTCTCAACCCTCTGTCCTTCTCTTTGTGTTTCTGTCCTTCCTCTTTTTTTCTTCCACTCTCCTCTTTTCAAATGCCAGTGTTTGACATCCGATTCCTGCTGGTTGGTTTTTACAGGCCATCAGAGTAATGGAGGTACCGGTGGTAAAGATAAGAGGAGGCGAGGCGGGTGCCGAGGAGAAAATGATGATAAAATCTATAGTCAATATGGTACAGTACAGTTTCTGCCTCTCTGTATGACTGTCTGACACTTTGATGGGAACTTGGGGGAGTTCTGCATGAGTCTTAATTCACACCGGGTACTCACTCAGTGATTGTGCATGGCCAAGCCACTGATGTTGAATTGATTTGCGGGTGAATATTTAAATATAAGTGATGTAACACTTGATGTCTGGATCACTCTCTCAATGGAGATTTGCGCTCAAATGTCAATGCAAGTTTCTTGGCTGAGAAGTAATATTGAAGTCATTTAAAATACTTTAATATTAATATAATTTATTTAATATAATTCAGCTTCATGGCATTTGAAAATGGCCAATATCTAGCTGTTAATACAGAGGTTGCAGTTGCAAGCAGCCCCACAAAAATCTATCTGCACACAAAAGATTTCAATGGACGGCCTTGGAGTGTGATCAATAGCAATGGACCTAAGAAGCTTTGATTTTTGAGTGTCATCTCCGGTTAAAGAAATTGTTAAACATTTTGCAAAATATACAAGTATGCTTTCTTTCTGAGAGTGAGACGAGAAAATCAATAACAGTCTGTCTTGTCTCTACACATGTAGAGTCAGGATGTGGTTAGCTTAGCTTAGTGTAAACACTGGAAGTTCGGGGAAAAGGCTGACATGCTGTATCTCAATTGTTCCGTCTGTACTGAAGGTTTTACTTATCCACTGAAATATTCCAATGTAGACTGGATGGACGGACACAGAATATATACAGATATCCATGGTTCCCAGATGCAGTATTGTTATAACTTTGGTGATCCTCTGACTTTTCCTGTAGAGCCACCATGAGGTTCACGTTTTTGGTTTTGAATGAAATCACTCAATAACGCTTCCCTCCGGATGAATTGCAATCAAATTGGTGATATCTAACTTTTCATCTGCCGCAATCATCAGGTTAAAGTTTTAATTTGTCCAATACTGACCAAATACCTGAAAAACTTACATTTCCATCATCCCCAGCTGTACTTTATGTTGAGTGCCAGTTAGCAAATATTAGCATGCTAACACCCTAAACTAAGAAGGTGAACAGAGTAAACATTATACATGCCAAACATCAGAATGTTAGCACGCTCACCTTAGCATTTAGCTCAAGTCACAGCTGTGCCTTAATATAGCCACACAGGACCTCTTGCATAGCTGTAGACTCCTAGTCTTATTACTGTCTGTGTTTATGTACAGATTAAAAAAAGGAGATATAACATGTTAATTAGTGAGCTGTAGAAGTGTTGGTGGGTGTATTTTTGATTCTTGGACACAGCCAGGCTAGCCATTTCTTCATGCTTCCAGTCTGCAGCTCTGAATTTAACACACATACATAAGATTGGTATTGATCTCTTCATCTCACCTTAAGAAAGAAAGCAAATAAATTCCTTTAACACATGTGTCTAAGGTAATGTGGATCCTAACAGTGTAATAACAAATGTGGTTCTAACTGTGTGTGTGTGTGTGTGTGTGTGTCTCTCTGCCGATGCCTCTCCACTTCTTTTGCCTTTGTCCTATGTCACCTACTGGAACTAATTCTCCTGAGGTAATTTGTTTTATGGGCAGGTTTACAGGTAGCACGAGTAATTTCACCCCTCTAGCACTGCCATCTCTGCCCATAAGCAACCCAGCAGTTAGTTTGTGATTTAATTTCTGCTCTCTGTTATTGAAGCCATTGATTCAAACAACTCTACCCTGATTCAGAGTAACGCTTTGTCTCATCTGAGAGGGCAGAACTGATTGTTTTCATGCAGCACTGAACAATTTTTTTGCTATATGGCAGAGAGAGAGAATATGATTGTGTCTACAGTATGTGTAAGAGTGAATGATTGTGCACTGCAGTCTTTTCTACACCAATTTCTCTTGATGGATTGAAGACGTCTGCAGTGGTAGTAAGAGTTCCCCCTGACCTTGGTATATTGACTCTTTGATAAACTGTTGTATGAGGAGACATGGCCCTTCTTTCAGATAATTAAAGAAAGTTTAGACAGAAAATATTACACAAAGGACAACTGTATTCAAAGGATTTGTATAACAATTATAATCTTGATTTAGATCCTTTAAAAAAAACCTGCAGTGCACTGACATTTCAGTGAGGAACTAAGTCGCTATTAAAACTGTACAATATTTAGTCTCAAAATAGTTAACTGTTAATAGTTAAGGTAATAAAAATTGTTGGTGTGGCTCTAGGGATAGCAATGTTGGTCGGTCCACCACTTTGGTCCAGACTGAAATATCTCAAATACTGGATGGATTGACATGAAATTTTGTACATTCATGTCCCCAATGGATGAATCTTTCTGACTTTGGTGATCCCATGACAAGGATCTTAGTCTTGTTCTTGTCAGCAAATCCTATGAAAAGACGAAATGAATTGATCCTACTAACAAGTATTGTCTATGTAACCAAAGCCTGATATCTTATTCCTCCATTAATGAACAGAGCTATTGTAGTTTATTTCGACACCATAGATACAATGATTCCTTCTGCTGGAAATACTCTGTAGAGCACCAAGCGTGTATTAATACGCAGATGAAAATAATCCCTCCAAAATGCACTATTTCCTGCAGTTTGAGTAACGTTTCCTAAAAACTACTGGCTTTTAGTAGTTAAAAACTAGTTATTAATTAGTTATTAGTTTTCAAAACTATCAGCTGTTTTATGAAATTGCTGAGCTGTCTTTTTTAAAGCTGCACTAGCCAACAATTTTATTTGTAAAATGTTTCAAATAGTATGTGTAAATGAGTTCCTGACTATGCAGTTCCCCTGAGCTGTACAGCGTTTTAGCGTCTTTCAGCTCATTGTTTTGGTTTTGCTAATTTACTGTTGGTTCAGTCTCACAACTACTCATGAATCTTGTCTCCAGCAGCAGCAGACAGCTGTTTTCCACTAAAAAAGCTCAGCTAAACCCACTGTGCACACTACTTGTCCAGCATCAAATAGCAGATGGTGAACACAGAGAAGCATTTAGCAGCTTAAGAGCCAGATGTTTTTCACAGGAGTTGGAGACCAAACCAGAGCTAAAAGGAGAGTGAATGTTGGACTTTACATTCATGAGATGGCAAGAAACATGACAGCTAATGTTGCTGTGTATTTCTTGGATGTGTAAATAGACAACTGTTTGCTAACTTGTTAAGGCCATAATATATCAAACGTGCAAGTCGTTGCGGTGGCCAAGAAACTGCTTAATGCAGTTTTACAAAAGAAACAACATATTTGTGAGTCTTTTAAAAAAGATATGTCTTCAGTATGGGCCACAAACAGTGTAGAGAAGTAGAAAAATATCGATTGATGGACTAACACATTGTTGGTTTTGGTCTTTTTATGGGATTTGTTGACATTAAGAAAAAAAAAAGTAAAAAAAAGTATTATTTTTTTAAAGAGGGTTTTTTTTACAGGGTTTTTTTTACAGGGTTTTTTTTACAGGGTTTTTTCCTAATTTGTAGGCATTGCAGAGAAAATTTGTCAGATTGAAATTTCCTAATTTTTAACAGGAAATAATGAAATTAACTATGAAATGCAACTAACTAAATTAACAAGGCCTTCTATTCACGCTCTGGTAGATTAATTGTGCACTTCTGAATGCTATTTTTGCTTTACCAGTCCATCACGCACTGCTCCATTACTCCTATATTATGTATTATGATTCCTCCTGTTCAGGACATCAACACCCCGTGCATAATGACAAACAACATCCAGGAGATTGGCGATGGAGAGAACACTGATTTCGAGACAGTGTTCGTCCTCACAGACTTTGATTCTCCTGACTACAGCTACCTCTACAAACGTGACAACCGCATTGTTGGGCCTCCTGTTGTGTTGCACTGTGCTGCGAGGGAGGAAGTAAGTTACTGAATCACAACATATTTTTCTTAAGCAAAGAATGGGGGCATGACATGTGTCACAGACTAGATTCACAGACATAATGATGTAAATAAGATGTGTATTAATTTGAGTATCTCATAGTGTTTCTCACTTTCTGACTTCTTAAACCTTTTCAACGTGGGATTAAAAAATAAAAAATTCATAGCTTCACTGTGAAATTCTGGCTCATGGAAATAAAGTATGTTGTCTGTTTGTCATGTGGGGAGGGCCCATCAGAGACAAGCCTGAGATAAACCTTGATTTGAAAAAGCAGGACGCAAAAAATGTATTATGGCTCTGAACAGGATGATGAACAGGAGCTTCCTCTGCCTGCTGTGCTGTCTGTCTGCCAGAGGCTTCACATAGGATGCTAATGTCGAACATGAACAATATGCCCTGACTGTGGCTGCTATCAACAAGACAGAGTGCTCCGCACATTTGTCAGCTGAAGACAGCACACACATACACGCAGGTTTAGACATTGCAAAGCATCATAAATATGTATATCTCTTGATAACAGGGGGAATGGTGTTTGGCCATTTTGCAGTTTTTTATACGTCAGGCATTTATCTGACCTAAAAACCATTAGGTGTTGCAGTTTCTATTTATTTTAACCATTGTTTTTTTTTTTCCAAACTCTGGATTAATTTATGTAGTCAGTTTGTTTTTAAGACATTTATGTATGTAAATGAAAAATGATTGGAAGATAGTTAGTACTTAGTACTTAAATATGAAGCTGTAGTATTTGCATTTGTTTCCAGTGAGTTGTTAATCATATTGTCAAAAGACAAAATGACGACAACTATTAAAATGTAATTTTGTATTTTATTTTAACATTTTTATTGCACTCATTTTTCAGCCTCTACCGTTTTCATGTCGCCCGCTGTACTCCACCACCATGCTTAACCTGTCGCTGTGTTTCACCGGCTTCAGAAACAAAGAGGAAATGGTGAGTTTATTAACTTAACATTATGCAACTTTAACTTTTTCTTCATTAGAGGAAGATATTTTAGGTATTTTATTTGTCCTTAATATCATAGAAGAATCTGTCTTTTATTGACTCAAGCTTTTCTGAACAACTGAAGTCTTTTGGGGAACATCATTCAAGTTTCATATACAAGTTTTATATACATTTGTCACGTATATGACAAACACATATTCGACTGATTTAGTATGAATAGTTGTAGTGGAACGCTCACTAATAGGGGTTCTACATGGCGGGGGCAAGTCGTGCCGAGCCATGCCGTGAACAGCAGTGTACAGTCGAGTGTTTCCTCTTAATCTACTGACTGATATCATCAAACATGTCCGTATCTTGTTGTGTAGACCTGTTTTGAGCACCACTGCTACTGAAAGTTGGTGATAAACACGTGCAATTCCTATAACTCCTTAACAGCAAACAACCTCTCTGTGGCCTACTGGATAAAAGGCAGACTGCATACCTTTGTTGCATGCCTTGCCCCTCTCTCTATCATCGTTCCTGTCTCCTGTACTTTCCACTGTCACATAAAGGGAAAAAAAATCTTAAACAATCCCACTCGTGTGTCGCCTAATACGTTTTTAATGTTGTCTCTGTTTTATTACTGTATAGTGGTACTGTAATACATTTCCACTCAATGCTACGTATACATTGGCATACATGGTATCGAGGAATCAGATGCATGCACCATGCTTGCTTACACTCTTACTGTTATTTAATCAGGGACTATAATAGCAGTAGAAAAAATCATGTTCCACTTTGATATATCTTTCCCTCTTTGTGCTAAGCTTCTGCTTGCTGTTTTCCATGTAGAAGAACTTGGTGAATCTGGTTCATCACATGGGTGGGACCATCCGGAAAGACTTCAGCACCAAGGTTACTCATCTCATTGCCTACTCCACCCATGGAGAGAAATACAGGGTTTGTACATCTTTACTTTTTTGTTCACTCTGAACTTTCAAACATTTTTTTCTGTTTATCTGGTTTACATATATGTTATATTATAATATTTATATTATAATATTTATACACTTTGATAAAATTCTATGAGGTGGATATATTTTTTAAATAAATACCATCACATATGTATAGGACAACTGCACAAATAAATTTCAATTCTTGAAATTTAAAAATGTTTAGACAATTAAGAAATTAAGGCAAAAAAGGCCTAAAATACACATTATCACATATTTAGGTAACCATAATAATGTTGATTATTAGCCCTAATGTTCAGAACAACTAGTTAATAATCAAAACCCCAGTCCCAATTGTTCAGATTTTTATTAATTCTTCTGACACCAAAAAATGCCAACAGCTCTCTTTGAGGACATTGGAAGAAAGGACAAAAATAACAAAATAAATTTTTGTTTTACTTCTGTAGTATTTCAGTTGCATTCACTCAATGTTGGTGGGCCAGCACAGCAAGAACAATGGCAGCGCTGCCCAAAATCTCAACAATCCATCAAGATCAGAATAGTGCCAGCACAGAAACGCACATTAGGACTAAAAACGGAGATCGATGTGAAACCGAGATGAAGGAGCCAAAATGAAAATTAAACCCAAAACATTACCAGCTCAAAAAAAACAAAACAAAACAAAATAACAAAACAAAGGGGAAACAGCACTCAGGTTCGAAAAGCTTGAACTACAAAACCAGTGTTGTTTTTTATTCCTCTGGATTTTTATTGAACACCACTTCTCCCCCTCCCTGGTTGAATAAACAGAATGAGCAGGAAATGATGTAAAGTTCCTCCCAGCCTAGCTTGACTCCCAGTGTGTCTGGGTCTGATGTCAGAAAGTGGTAATTTAATTCCCATTTGGATCCTTTTTTTTTTTAAACAAGAGTTCAATACAAGGCCTTCTCCAGAGGGATAGATGTAGATAGATGGATGTGTGGATGAATAGATTGACACTAGTCATTCTCTTCGCTTCTCTCTGCACGGAGGAACCGATGATTGATGCTGTACTTCTTTCAATCATCTCTGGCAATGATTTTCTATTTAAACGTTTTTTTCCATCTCTCTCTCTGTTGCCTTTACTTTTCACCGCACCACATACCCTTTTTCCCTCCTCAAAGTTTTGTGGGGGGTGTATTTAGTTCTAGCAGAACAAGACAAAATGCAGTAAGGACTTTGCTTTGTGACAGGCAGTCAAGGCTGTTTTCAATTTGAAAGTGTGAAGCTAACTAAAAAAAAGTTAAAACAGAAACTGTTTCAAGCATGGAGCCTCTCATTCTTGTTTTTGTATTGTGCCTGAAGTAGGAATTGTTTGTACCTGTCATATTCGTATTGTGATTCTGAGTGACAGAGCGATCAGGAGTAATGAAAACAGACTGGGGAGGTTGTTGTACTGTGAGCATTGGCAATGGAATTATTTGAAGTCTTATAATGATAAAATTGTGCATAGATACCTGTATATGTTATGCCCCTTCAGTCTGTTATTATGCCTCTCTGTCTGCCTCATCTCTTTGTTGCACATTTGCTCATTTGTGTTTTTATTTTTTTCCCTCTTTACTATATCTTATTGTGTCCTCATCTTTTAGCTGGCAGTGTGTATGGGGACGCCCATTCTCACTCCATCATGGATTCATAAGGCCTGGGAGAGAAGAGACGATGTGTAAGTTGAAAATCCTTGAAAGACGCTATTGTACCATTGTCTTTTTGAAATGTTTGTGTTTTTTTTAAACCACTTTTATTCATGCTTATTAAAAAAAATACTATACTAGATTTTTCATCTGTCAATGATGTATCAACCTTTTTTTTTCTCCTAAAAAAATAATATAACTAAACATTTTTAATAAGAATAGGTTTTTAAATAATAGTCCTTAAACCTGCAGTAATCGTTTTGTTGACCACTTGGAATCGCTACATTGACATTTCATCACCTTTTAAGTTGATACACTGTATGTAAAGTAAAGTTGCAGTCAGACAGCTAAACAACAAGCTGAACTTGCTATAAAGCTCATATGTTGACTGATAATGCAAGATATAAGGGACGTGTTGTAACGGTCAGAAAATGTAGATTTGATGTAGTACCTAGTTGTGCCACTAGGTGGAGCCTCTTTCTGTCTAATGAGATTAAGTTACAGGTGTTTGTTGTTCAAGTGAACATAACAGAGAATTACTATCAATATCAGTGCCACTTCTTACATTGTTGTCTGTCCCACAGCTGCATAAGTCAGTTGCCTAGCAAACGGCACAACAGTGATAGTCAGGTTCACCTTTGCCTTTTTAATGGTATGCATCCGAAACTGCTCCGTTTGTAAAATATAGTAGAAACACAAGGAGGAACCTAGCACTGAAGCCTCACAAGGTTCCTTAACGTTGAGGTTATGTTGAGCTCCTGGTTACAAGGTGTTAAGTTTCTCCTGTAGGACAGGGCCAGAATTCCAACAGTAATAATGTGTGTTTTGCACAGGGTATTTTACATTTGCTCTCCATGGATAAACCATGTAATGGCTACACTGTTTCTAAATGATCTCAAACACATACATTTTTGAATTGCAACGTCTTGTTACTCACCTACCAACATACACTCACCAGCCATTTCATTAGGAACACCTGGGCAATCTAATGCAGTCCAATACAACAGCTCTGCCATAAATCCTACATTTACAAAGCGTATACATTTTCAGTTTTTGTTGACAAAAAGTTTTTGTTGTCAGAAAGATGATAATTCTACTGTTTATTATTGAGGTTGTAGTGGGTGGTGGTGGTGGTGTACTGGAGTGCATTATATTGTGTTCCTAATATTTTGCCGCCCTCATGTATGTTAATGGAGTGGACAAAATATTAGGAACACCATTCAATATAATGCACTCCAGTACACCACCACCACCCACTACAACCTCAATAATAAACATAAAGTAGAATTACCACCTTTCTGACAATGTCAACAAAAACTGAAAATGTATGAACTTTGTAAATGTAGAATTTATGGCAGAGCTGTTGTATTGGGTTGCATTAGATTGCACAGGTGTTCCTAATAAAGTGGCCGGTGAGTGTGTATACTGATTCTGATAAGCTATAACTGGCCAGTAATGTTAGCCATGCTAGTGTATCAGGCTCTGATTATTTATGATTACTTCTATGTATTATATTTCCCCAGAAGGGATATTTTCTTACTGTTATGCATAAAATCTACCTTTCTTATCATTCAAGTTTTCCAATAATTTGTTCTGATAGACTAATTTATTATTGTTTTAAGTGTTGATTGAATCACACATTATTATTATTATTATTGTTGTTATTATTATTATTAATTTGCATCTTTAGTACTGTATTCAATTATCCAGTTTTCTATGGCTTTTCCCTTTTTATATTCCTTTTACTATAGTTGCTCCATAGTAGGTCCTCTGTTTCATGATAAATTACAATAAGTAAAACGTATCCTTCATCTTCACAAAAGACCAAAATTACTCTAGTGTGAGCCACATTGTCTCAATGCATTTTCACAATATATGCTTGATTTACACACAGACCCTTTGAAACAATAACAGCAACAGAATCAACTATATTCATGAAACTGTGCAGTTAACAGTTGTAAGACCACCTTGCACACTGAGGGACTAGAGCGATGATGGATAGAACAATGACATGGTTTGACAATAAACTCGTTTCTCTCACCTTCATGTGTTAAGGTCATTCCATGCAGGAGAAGAGGCGTTTCGAACAGAATTCAAAGTGCCTCCGTTCCAGGACTGTATCCTCAGTTTTTTGGGTTTCTCAGATGAAGAGAAGGCCAACATGGAGGAGAGGACTCTCAAACACGGTCAGTGCCACAGCACAGATCTCTCATAATATCTCTGCAGCAGTGTGTATATGTGTGAATGCATATGTATAATTTTTTCATACCATCTCCTACCATGTTCTCTACCATGTTTTTCCGTGTGTCAGGTGGCAGCCATCTTGAGGTTGGAGATGAGAAGTGTACACACATGGTTGTGGAGGAAAACTCTGTGAAAGAGCTTCCATTTTCTCCCTCCAAGAAACTCTTTGTGGTCAAACAGGAGGTAAGCTTTCAGTTTTTTGGCACTAATGCTGACATGGCATGTCTTTTGGCAGAAGTTTCAAATTTTATATTGAATATTGACGGTTTGTAAATTAAGATTTTGGAAGTTAAACAGAAAAAAACCACTAAACATCAGAACACTTCTGCAGAACTACAGTACAGTACAGTACAGACTGAGTAGAGCTCACTCAGTGCTGCTTCTAAAGACAAACAAGTTTGACACCTCCATGATACCAGTCAAGTGCTACCTCGACATATCAGAATGATTGGTATACTCACAAGATGATGCAGACACAAGGGGGACAAGAGAAAAATGAAGAATACTCAGTTTTTTCCCCTCTAAACAGAATGCCAAATGATCATCTGATCAGGATTCCTTTTGGGTTAAACCTCAATCAATACAGCCTCTGCTCTCCTTCTCTCTGTCTCTGCTGTCAGAGAGAGAGAGATCAATAGATTTCTTCTTCCAGCGGATGAATAATTTGAACCAAGGTAGAGTGGTGGTTTAGCTGTAGTCATAACCTCACAATCAATAGTCTTTTCTTTACTCTGCCAGTTTCCTTGGTTTTCAAAGGGAAGTGTATGTCATAATACTATCAGAAGTCTTTTTTTCTGCTAGCTCTGTCCTAAAAACAGTTTCCTCTCTTCTTTGGCAGTGGTTCTGGGGAAGCATTCAGATGGACGCTCGAGCCGGAGAGTCCATGTACCTCTATGAGAAGGTGAGTTTAGGTGTATTCATTCAAGCCAAGTTTACAAACACTCACCTAACGAAACACAAACAACAACAACACAAAAAACAAAACAAATTTTTTTTCTCTTTGTACAATGGAAGCTGCTTCTAGTGATCACGTCTGTCTGGGTCAAATTGATCACTATAAGCAGATAATTATTATAATTGAATTTTTTTTCTTTATTTCTCATGCAGATTACCATCTAATTGACATTTGTATATTTATTACATAAATATAAAGTATTTTTAAGAAACGGGCAGCTTTGCTATTTACTGAATTTTATTGACTGTTTCAAAATACAGTACAGCTGTTTCAAACACTTGTTTCGCTGCTGAATCTCGTTGGTGTGTTTTTGGCAGTTTGTCATAAGCTTCAAGGAGACGTTTTTCATTGAAAGAAAATTATTTTCTTTTTCCCGTCATGATTTCAGTGCGCAAGCAGCACCAGCCTCAGGTAACCAGCTAGCAGCAGACGGGTTACCGCGAAGCAATAATGGTGCAGCAGCCACTAAGGACATATCATACATGTATCATGGGAGTAAAGTTAAAAAAAAAAAAGAATTACCGTAGTTTTAAAATGTTTTTCCATTTGTGTCATGTATGAAAAGACCCAAAATGAACACTGTAAGCAGACTACTTGATTACTATAAGCAAATTAATTAAACAGCATTTGTATAGGAATGATTCTGTCACAAGCTTTTTGATCCATATAAGCAGCTGATCACTGTAACTGTGATCACTGTAAGCGCTTTCCACTTTATTTGTATTAGAATTATACAAAGGTACTCTAGTAACCGTGTTCTTGCATTCTCTTTGTCACATTAATCTTTTTTTAACACTAAGCACTTCTATACAGCTGCAACAATTAGTCAATCGATTCATTGACCGACAAAATTAATCGGCAACTATTTTGATAATCAAATAATCGTTTAAGTCATTTTTCAAGTAAAAATGCCAAACATTCGCTGGTTTAAGGCTCTCAAATGTGAGAATATGTTGCTTTTCTTGGATCCTAAATTACAGTAAATTTAATGTTTGAATGTTTTATTGACCAAATGATTAATCGAGAAAATAATTGACTGTTGCAGCCCTACAGTTGTATGTTGCTCCCATTCCTGTTTGAGTAGTTTTTATTTCTGTTTATTCAATTATGGTGATGCCATTGTCAGGATTGGTTGTCTTTTATGCCTTTATTTAATTTAGACTTTAAATATTTTGAATGAATTAAATCAATTTTGAAATTCATTGTTGTGTTGCACTAAAACATGGTAAAAAAATGCACATATCAGTCGTGATCCGAACGCTTTTCAAGGGCTTCACAGCTCCATCATGTCCCCTTTGTGGTTCAAACATCTACTGGTAGTGTTTCAGAGATGTAGTGTCTGTTCTGCAGCAGACACATTTCGAATATTATTTAGAGGTTTTGTGCCTACATTTATGTGGCTGTGGCTCAGCACATCAGTGGGTTGTCCTCCCAATGGTTAGGCCAGCAGCTTACATGTAAGCTTGCATCATGTGTGCGTAAATGGGTGACTGAGAAGCAAATTGTAAAGCACTTTGGATCAAAGCGCCATATAAATGCAGCCTTTTACAAGCATATTGAACACATGTTGGCAGCTCATTATGATTGACATATTTTGGATGCAATTTACATAGTGTAATTGCTATATGCTATATATGTGTCTGTATTTCCCGAATAGTGTATATTGGAACAAGATGAATAAGGAGTATATGTTTAGCTAGATGTGCATAAAGACGAGTCGGTGTCAAATGAAAGATATAATTGATTGTTCAATTTATATTGTCAGGAAAGATGGCACTCATATACATACACATATGAACTATGTTCCTCAAAGACGCAAGCTGTTCAGTGCAGATATCAGCTGTATTTAGTGGTTTTTTTCCACAGTTTTTTTGCTCTCGTATTGGAGCTGATTTTAATTTACAGCTAATGCAAACCAAACATTTCTCTCTGCTGCTTATTAAATCTTTAAACCTGTAAGCTCTGTGGGGTTTTATTGTGAAGCAGCTACAGAAAATGCAGTGTGCCTTTCACGGAGATCAGCGGTGCTAATGTTCAATAAAACTTAGCCAACACAACTTTCATTTTCAAGATTGAAAAAAATCAGTTTTGAGTATTTCAAGGGAGGAATGTAACAAGAAGAAACAACCACAGTGAGCTGTTAGATTAAAAGCTGCAGGTAACAGGCTCTTACTGTGGTTGGTCGAACCAATTTCCTCCAATGTGCCTTTTAACCATGCTGTTCCGACCTGTAGAAAACCATTTGCCTGGTACGAGTCTTCTCCCAATCAGCGTTACCCAACTCACCTCACAGTGGACATCTTTGACATTTTTCCAGTTTGATACATCGTAAGTTGTGAAACGTAAAGCTTCTTCTTGCTTTCCTTTATTAATTGTCTCATATCTATCTTGTCCCGCTATACTTCAGAACGACAGCCCAGCCATGAAGAAGGCAGTGTCTCTCCTCTCCCTCACCACCCCTAACAGTAACCGTAAGCGAAGACGTCTGAGGGACACACTTGCTCAGCTCACCAAGGAGACAGAGATCTCCCCTTTCCCTCCGCCACGCAAAAGGCCATCAGCAGAGCACTCTCTGTCCATGGGCTCTCTGCTGGACGTCTCAAACACCCCTGACACATGCAAGGCCTTGGCAGGTAAGAGGAACAAGATGGGAGAGTGGAGAACACCTGCTTGATCCAACCCTCAGTCCCTTTTTCTACCATTTCTGCTATATACTGATGGCATAATTTAGCACTTAGTGAATTTGGTGGTCTCTGTCCAAGAGACCAGTAACAAGATGAACCCCTCTTCTTTCCAAAAGACAGAGTAGGGAACATTTCAGGAAGAACAGGAGACGATACTATGACCAGGAATACGATAAGGAAAACCAGGCAAAGGAGGATTAGGGCAGACAGGAATGAGAGGAGGAAAAGGTCCTACCTGAGTTCCCTTCAACAACCAGAGGAGGAACAGCCAGGACCTTCTGCAGGTCAGGTTCTGCCTCTAGAGTAGGACTGTGCTGACACAGATATCAGGCCAGTTCATGGCTTATATCAAGTAGTAAGTGAAAGAACTCTGTGGTAAAGATAAATAAGTCATGCCCCAGTTTATCAAGCCAACTGAACTGCATTTTCATAGGTGTTGGTTAGCTAGTTGCCCAAAGTCACACTTGATTGGATGAATTTTTGTAAACACCCCTGAGTTCAAGATGAGTCATCAACATTTGAAACCGTTTTACAGGAAGAGAAAGGACTGGGATTTTGATGTAAAAATAAATTATTATTTTTTAAACATATATTTGGCATATGACAAAAGATAAACGAACAGTTAACACAGGGACACAGGATAAGAACTGGGAAATTTTATTTTTCATTTCATTGTATCTTTAATTGTGATGGAAATGCACAAACTGGACTAAATTAAATCCTGTTTGAACATGAGATTTGTTTGTGTAAAATAGCTCTTGGCATACACACTTGTAAACTAAAGTAGTGTGTAGCTTTGTTTGGTTAATGTTCCATAGAAATAATAACAGGTGTGTGAGGAGGTGTGTTTCCATCTGTTCAGGTGAAGCAAATAAATGGCCTTCCCAAGTCCCAATGTCAAAATACATGCACCTGTAATTTTAGTGCAGATAGGCACCCATGCATGTCGACCACCAGTAGTCTGTACAGCGGGTTTTACTTGGATATTTAGAATTCCGTACAATTTGTTATTTTGATTTAGGCCTAATTTCATGAGAATTCCTTATTGTGGATGGACACCTGGCAGTGTCTGTCAGCGCTTTAGTGCCGTATTAACAGCTTGCCTTCCTCCTTGCCTGTCTTGTTCCTCCAGAGAGTTCGAAGCCATCCAAGAGTTCGACTCCGGTTCTGTCCAAGCAGTCAGCCAGGTGGCAGGTCTCCAAGGAGCTCTATCAGACTGAGAGCAACTATGTAGACATTTTAAGCACCATACTACAGGTAGCTGTGTGTGTGTGTGTCTGTGTTCGCACAATGTGCATGTTTCTAACACTCACTCACAGCTTGGCCAGTCGGTTGCCCCTGACAACAGTTTCAGGCTAAGCTACAATCATTAAACGTGTGTGTGTGTTCTCACTTGGCCTGTCTTATCAGTTGGTCCCAGCTGAGAGTCAGACAGCTGACCAGTGAGGGAGAAAATGACCTGCCTGACCATTTCTCTTTCTGTCTCCCTCCCCTTCAAAATCTTTCACTCTCTTTGCTTCTTTTCTTCACTATCTCGTTTAAGCTTCCTTCATTTTGATGTTGCTCCCTTTTCATTCACTTTTTCTTTCCCTGTCTCTCTCTCTCTCTCTCTCTTTCTGCCTCAAACATCTTTCCTCAATTTTTGCCATGTCCCTTCCTTGTAATCTGTCTTCTCTGTTGTATTTGACTGACTTTACAACTGGGTTTAGCTGTTCCTTGTCCTCATGAAAAGCAGAAAGCTGGCTGGTTAATAAAATCTGAGAATGTAAGGGTAGTCCCTCAACCTTGGTGTGGTGGACTTCTCTCACAGTGCCTCTCACACCATGCTGCTCCGTTCACCTTAATAATGCCCCTGTAGCTGCAGTGCCATGTCATTTATCAAAGGAAAACACAGTTGAGGCTGATTCCATAATCCACACATTTAGTAATCACTGCATGCTAGGCATGACTCATAGTGCTGTTGATTACTGAAAATGCTAGGTCTTTTTTTTTTTTTAGTCAATCCATGCTCATTTTTCACTCTTTCACCTCAAGTACAGCTCAAGTATATTTAACTGTAACTGAGTGCAGCAGTTTCCTTTTTCATCTTACAGCCATTTACTGAGGCAGCAGATAGTATAAACTCCTGTTCAGATGGGCAGCAGACAGTAGACTGCTAATTGGATTTCATTTTTCAACATGACACAGCAGTTACCCAGGCTGACTGCAAGACATTTGGTTAAAGTTAAATTATGCTCAGCCTTTTTCTGTCTTCTTTCAGAAATGTTGGTTGTCAGAATTACATTAATCAACTTGAACAAAAACTTATTTTATTGATTTACAAGTGTAAGTGCAGATACTATGATTCAAAGTCCTGTAGTAGATTGAACTCGATCCAAAGCTGACTGGTGGAAAACATAACCAAACCCAGCAGCATAAATAAAATAAAAAATAAAAAAACTAAGCAGAACAAATCCAAAAGGGACATGAAGATGAGCCAGTCAGATCTGATCCAAATAGACCCCAGCATAATTAGTCACAACCCCAAAATGCAGTCAGCCCAAGCAGACCCAGGTGGTGCATCATGCTGGGAGCACCAATCAACTGAGAGCTGCAGTTAAAAATAGTAGCAAACACATGCATGTGTGATGATTTTACTTGATACATCAGAGAGTGAAAAGAGTTAAAACAGAGGTGTGTAAAGCTTGTCCTTCTGTGTATTTTAGCAGTTCCCCAATAAAAAGTGAGTGAAACATAGCCACCAGACAGTACATTTTCTCCTGTAATAATATAGAAAAATGCCTCATTTTGCCCTGTTTCTACACTTTCTTTATTAATGATATGTGAGATCTAGTAGCAGTCTATTAATGCTCAGGATCAGTTATTTCTTTGTGGGCTCTGTTACAACTAAAGAAGATAAACACTGAAGTTGCAGTAAAGTGCTGCATGACATTCGGTCTCCACAATTTGATTTCTCTATGAATGACAGTTGATAAAACTGTCCAATGAATGAGTTACCTGTCAGTTCATATATGTCATGTTGACTGCTCCTGCTTTGTTTTCTAATAATTATTTTCTCGATTAATCAATTAGTTGTTTGGTCCATAAAATGTCAGATATTCAGTTTACTATATAGAAGACTAAATAAACCAGAAAATATTCACATTTGAGAAGCTGGAATCAAAGAATTTGGACCAAAATAGTTGGTGATTAATTCAATAGTTGGCAACTAATCAATTAATCGACTAATCGTTGTAGCTGTAAAACTACATCTAACTACATGTCAGAAAAGTGACCTCAAATACTAACATCTTGTTGTAAAATTACACAATAACACATGACATATGCATGCTCTCATGTCTGTTTCTATTTGCAGCTTTTCAAGCTTCCACTGGAAAAAGAGGGGCAGGTGGGTGGACCCATCCTGGCCCAAGAAGAAATGAAGACAATATTTGGTAGCATCCCAGATATCTATGAGGTTCACACCAGAATAAAGGTATTGTGTTCACAACAGTTTCTATCAGACCAAAGGAGCAAGTGATTGTGATGTGTAGTTTTCAAAGAGGCATTGTTGTTTATTGATTTTGTGTATGTTATTGTTTGTTCATCAGAGTGACCTTGAGGAGCTCCTGACAGACTGGTCAGAGGACAGGAGTGTCGGAGACATCATCCTCAAATATGTGAGTACAAACAAATCTCTACTTGAATGCAGATGTTGAATTTTTTTCCCCTCCATAAAGGGGTGTGTGTGTATGTGTGTGTGTGTATATATATATATATATAAGAAAGGATCTAATTTGACAAGCAAATATCAGAAGCTGTCATTTTTGGCAGTTGCCATCAACTGCTGGAGCGAATCTTTAAACAGAACAATCAAAACTTTTTTTTTTTTTTTTTTTTCCCTTCTATCCTTGCTGCTTCTGACCTGTTCTCATTTCCTCTCTCCCCAGTCTAAAGAGCTGGTAAAGGCCTACCCGCCATTTGTCAACTTTTTTGAAATGAGCAAGGAGACCATTGTTCGATGTGAAAAACAAAAGCCACGCTTCCATGCTTTTCTCAAGGTATGACTTTTGAAATTTGTACTGTATATGTGAGTTTGCCTGCCTTATGGAGCACAACAGATACTTATTTCATTCAAACATGAAGTTGTTTCAAAAGCATGAAAACATTACTAACTGTAAATTACAGTACAGTTAAATGTAGACCTCTCTGGCATCCAGAAAACACAACTGATCATAATAGGGCTGGACAGTTAGTCAAAAAATGACTGACATTATTAAGCTCTAACAGACATGATTTAACCCACATTGGTATGTTTGGTAAATTAATTCCTTCTGACACTTCGCTGATTAAAGTTAACTAAAGTCACGTAGTCTGTACACAGGTTACTTGCTACCTTGAGACCAGTCTGACCGTCTGCACAAAGCACAGCATATCTCCACCTGACCTTGGTTCCCATAGGAGACAGCCAGCCTTATCAAGACAGCTGCATATCCCAGCCAACCTCAGTAGACAGAGAGATGAACTGCTCTGAAATAGCCAGGTCATGACCTACTACTCCCAGGATAGAAAATGACCAGAGAATGACACGGGGAACACAAATATTTCCCCCACAGTAATAACCACAAGTGCCCAGCCTAAAGCCCCAGTGAGGCCAGAAAGTGGCTTTGACTCAAAGAACACAAATCAAATGATGGAACAAACTGTAGTTGGGGGCACGGGTTCAGATGAAGAGCTGGTTTAAAAAAAAGTGTCTATCAGGTCATGGCTTTAGTAAACTTGATACTAAGAAAATAACAAAGCTAAATGTACTGTTTGAAAATAGGGCACTGCTAAGGGAGTGGTGTGTCTGATCATTCAGTTTGTGTGTGTGTGTGAGAGAGACACTGGCTGCAGGTTGGCCATAGGACTGGAGTCAGGTTAGTAGTAAGACAAAATAACTGAATGTACAGCATGATGAGGTACAGTTTGTCACATAAAAGCTTTTTTCACCATCTTTGTTTACCAGCAGTGTATGATGATGAGCTTGACCCTGAACTTAGCTACAACTTCACCCATGAGCTGTAAAGAAGTTTCCTCTTTGCTTTGCTTGCTGAGCATAGTTGGGAGGTTGAAGCAGCAATCTATTACACAGGTGTAAAACATTCCGCAAATGCAATAAAATAACATGAGCCGTAACTGTGTTGTTCAATTGATTTATTTATATTACTCATTTTGATAGTCAAGAGATGTGAAACTAAAAGGGTTCCTAACAAATATGGGTTGAATATGTTCAACAGATTCAAACACAAAATCCATGATTTCTTTTTCATTGCTCAGTACAAAGATTTAGTAAGTGGACCATTAATCATTAATTGTTATTGAGATAAATGTGACACTTGATCATGACAATGATTTCAGGTGATATCCCCCAGCCCTTGAACATGATAAATCAAAAGCAGTGCAGTATTTTTTTGCAGGGCTGGTTTAGTGATGTGTAAGGTTAGCCTATTTTTCATTGGTAATGCATGTGTTGTCGCCATTACATGAAACATGTAAACTTTTTGTCACTGTGGGTTGTTCATCCTGAAGTACACAAACTAATGACACTTTGTAAAGTGAAAAAGAAATTTGTAGGAAATATTGGCTGGCTATCTGTAAAGAATATCCTTTTGAACAGATAAACTTGAGTGAAATTTATTTGGTGATTAGCATGCAGTGCAAACTTTTGTTGCCATTTATGTGTACACACACTGTCACTTTAACACTTTGACTCTACAGATCAACCAGGCCAAGCCAGAGTGTGGCAGACAGACACTAGTGGAGCTGCTCATCAGACCTGTACAGAGACTGCCGAGTGTGGCCCTTCTTCTTAACGGTAACACACACACATTCATGTACGCACCCCATTGTTAAAACAGTTAAGAAAAGTTCATTTCTTGTGCTAATTACATCCCTCCTTGTCTTTCTTTCCTTATCTTCTTCCCTCCACACCTGCCTCCTTCCTCTATTATCACTCCTTGATACCTGTCTGTAATTTCTGTTGCTCTCTGTTCTCCTCTATTCATCTTTCTCTATCTGATTTTCATCTCACCCTGCCTATCTACTTCTTACCAAACTTTCCCTTTTCCCTTTCTTCCACCATTGCAGACATAAAGAAGCATACGTCAGATGACAACCCAGACAAGATAACCCTGGAGAAAGCAATTGAGTCTCTGAAAGAAGTTATGACGTGAGTTGGCGCGGCCTTACCCTTTCTATTGTGATGATCATAACGCACCACATTGTTTGATCACTTCACCGCCTCATGTGAACTATCCTATCATATTAATAACATTATGTGGGTTCAACTTGTAATGACTGGCCATTTTTGAACCAAGATTAAGCAAGAAACAAGTCATGTTTTTACTAAAGAAGATACAGTAGTAATACAGTAAATTATTACACTACTCAAAGGACATGGCTAGCGATATTCTATACTGACTTTGTACTACATTATAAATTTCTCAAAGAACTTCAGTACAAAGTCAAGAGGTTGTGACATGTAGCACAACAAGCTGGTGAAGCTCTGTAACAGAACCGTGTTTTCACACATGCGCAATGGTGTCTGCCGTGCTCGGAAACTCACTCCTGAGATTTATAATCTTATCACTGTTAGTACTGTTTGGAGCTGTTTCTAAGCAAGCTATGGTAACCACCATCTTCAGGGACAAAGGAACATGTCACCCAGTGCAGCAGTGTGACTCCTTGATGTGTTTTTAACTGTTTTTGGACAACAACTGAGGTCTACAGCACAGAGGAATAATATATATCAGACTTTGGATACACACAATTATTGCAACTAGGATGAGATCATTGTTGGTTTAGCTCTGCACATGAGATTTGTTGACAATAAGAAAAATACAGAAAATGGCCAGCCAAATGCTTTAAAGACACAGTGAGTTATCTCTTGTTATGTTGTCTCTAATGTTCCTACTTGTAAAAAAGTAGAATATTTAGATGTGCTGCTCTGATTAACTAACCGCTGCTGCAAAGCAAACGTACAATATAATAGATCAATCAATATCACCTGCCGAGCTAAATCAGACAGAAACCAGGGCGCCTCAATTTGTGATCAACTTGGTTACTAGATGATGGTCACAGCAGTCGGCTCAGTTCTTAAACTAGTGGCCTTTGCTGCGTGAATTAGCACCTCTGCTCCTTTTATCTGAAGCTTAACCTCTTTCATAAAAATGTAATCAGTTCTTCTGACACACTCTTTATTTCAAGCAAGGTGGGATGTCTCCATGATAATACATTATAGGAAACTTTGCAATGCTTATCAAAAATTGGTACTTGAAAAACTCCCCAGTGTTTCCCCTGTTTTCCTCTGTAAGTGGATGGGGAAGTCAAATATATTATGTTCTCCTTTCTTTTACCATTTTCCATCTGATCTCACTTTGTGTTTCATCATGAGTAATCAAGGTTAATCAATATCAGGATGCGAGATATTAGATTTATTCTTTATTACTGTTTAAAAAGAAGCTTATTAGTTCTTAATTGGTAAATAAACACTACTAGAGAAATTAGATCGCTGACAATTATTCTGTCAGTTATATTTACAAATATTGATTATCCTATAAAAGGTCAGAAAATAGTTCCCATCATAATTTCCCAGTCTTTAAATTGCCAACCAACAGTTCAAATCCAAAAGATATTCAATTTACTATATAAAACAGAAATAAGCTGCACCTCCTCGCGTTTGAGAAGCTTAAACCAGAAGCTGCATTACAAAAAACAACTGATGGATTATTAACTAATGAATTTGTAGATGAATTGTTTTAACACTACTGAGATGAGCAATAAAATAATTAGATATAAATATAATTTCCCCTCCCCTGTCCTCCCCACCAGTCACATCAACGAGGACAAGAGGAAGACTGAGGGCCAGAAGCAGATCTTTGATGTGGTTTATGAAGTCGATGGCTGTCCTGTAAGTTTGAACATTATTGTTTGCATGTCTGTTGTTGTGAACACCAAGCGCTATGGTTTTGTTCATGTCATCCCAGATGAAAGTTTTATTGATTTTAATTTTTGGTTACCATTCTCCACATCTTTTTCTTATGTTCCTATGCTTTCCCTTCCCTGCAGGCCAACTTGCTGTCCTCCCATCGCAGTCTGGTTTACCGAGTAGAAACAATCGCACTGGGAGACCAGCCATGTGACCGTGGTGAACATGTCACACTCTTCCTCTTCAGTGACTGCCTTGAGGTGAGAATACACATGCACGCTACTAAATGTTTGACCATCTTCCACAGATGCGTTCTGTGCAATCTAATTCACCTGTCTAACTATGTTAACCTACAGCCCTGGCCATACTTTGAAATGGTTACTGCAGCAATTCAGTAAATAATATTGTGAGAGATGAATTGAGAGAGTGATTTAAAAATTGAAGCAGCACAGGATGAGACATCCTGACTTTTAATCCCTTGTACGGGTCAAACTTCAACAATACTGGATCCTACAACACCTTCCCTACCTGTTTAATGCCCCCATCTTTCATCTTTCATACTTAGTTGTCAAAGATTCCAAGTCTCAAGCTCAACCCAAGATATCCCTGACATCATCAGGATTATTTTGTCAGACTTTAGAAAGCTCCTTTCAGAGCTACAGAAGACCTTATTTTTCACAGGCTGAGAAGTACTCTCCATGACAAGTATACTTGCTGCTACATTGGCATTTCATGAAGTAGTTAATTTTTTGAACAATGTGTTTCCACACATTGTCTTGGCAATCTTGGTGTTTTCTCCTTTTTGATGAAGCACTTATATGTAGTTGAGTCAAAGTAAAGAACAACTGTGCTTCAGTTTCTGGAGTGAAAAAAACCATGTGATTTGGGCAGCTCCTATGTGACATTTACATAAGGTTACACCTTTCACAAATTCTTCAGGTGACTTGAGTCTTGAATGATGGTGGATGGTACCAGGATGACATTTGTAGGTTCAAATCACAATGAATTTGGATCTATATGTGTGAACTGAAGATGTGAAATTTAGAATTTAGTGGGGTTTTACCATATTATATATATTTAGAAGCACAATAAGTAGCTGCATCACCTGGAAGCCCTATTTTCACAGTTTTAAACTCTGATATCATTTAACTAGTGATGTTGGGAAAATATCTCCCTAAATACCTCTATTTCCTGTGTGCTTCTTCCTCTGTACCTTAAAGGAGGCTCAGCATGGATCTCGGTGTGTTCTTAAACACACGCTGGGATTCATGTGCACAGCAGTGGTGAGGAGGAAAGGGGCCTTTTGCAAGTAACAAGATTGAATATGTGATCATTTCTTGTGTGTGTGTGAGAGTGAGAATTAGCAAAGGGGTAGCATAAGAACAAGGCAAGAAATAGACAAGGTGGGTGGCTGTGCTGATTCAGGAGTGTCAGCAACGCCTCTTAATGAGCTTCTGTGTGTGTGTGGTGAACAGTGAGATAGACACACATGTATTCCTGATAGCTTACCATGTATGTCTATGTGTATACTGAATGAATGTTGTGTTGGAGTGGGTGGCCTTGCTACTCCCCTCCATCATCACTAATCATTGATTAACTCTTGCATTCATATAATCACTCTCACCCTCTTCACCCACACAGTCAAAGGAACAATGACCTATGATGTAGTATCCTATCTTATCCTTTCCCACATCTCTCTATTCCTCCCTCCCTCTTTCTTCCTCTATCGTCTTTCTCAGCGTCTAATTAATGTGACGGTAATGAGTTGCATCGTTTACCTCTATGAAGGCCTCATTGATTTATTGCCAAGTAACCGATAGCAGCTCACCCTACACACACTGCAAAATGCACCCACACTCAATTCTGAATTGCAAGGACACACACACACTCATACACGTACAGGACGTTATTTCCGAAATTGCCTTTCTTTACATTTACCTCCAATGTTGGCATCTCATTTTGTGTGTGTGTGTGTGTGCAGATTGCGAGAAAGCGACACAAAGTGATCAATACGTTTAAGAGTCCGCTGGGACAGACGAGACCGCCGCCCCCGCTCAAACACATTGCACTGATGCCACTGTCCCAGATACGAAGAGTGTTGGACCTGCAGGATACAGAAGGTAACACAGCAACAACATGCACACACTGCAAACATGATCTAATAAAGTCACTGCTCATCTCTTTCTCTGTTTCTTCCTGAATCTGCTATCTGGTTTTTGCAATACACAAAGGTGGTTAAAAACACCATTTTGGAGTGGAAATATAGACTGTAAAAAAATATGGACGTAGTCACCATGATGTCACCCTTTGGTTTTTTGTTGGGCGATTTGACTGTTGCCCTCTTTCATTTTTGGAGCCAGAAGTGAGGGTGGAGCTGACCCTAGTGCTAGCTTCCAGCTAGCACCGGTTAGCACGGTGCATTTACAGTCTATGGTTAACTGTGATAATGCTAATGCTAATTTTCGCTACTACAACTTTACTCTAAATGGGACCATAATTTACAAAATGAACATCATGCTGTATTAAAGAACACTTGAAACTAGTGATTGACACATTGACTCATTGACACATGAGGAAAGTGTTTACTGAGGTAATAAATCAGGTAAGTAGGGTCATTTTCCCATAGACTTCCATACAATCAGACTTCTTTTTGCAACCAGTGGACTCGCCCCCTGCTGGCTATTAGAGAGAATGCAGGTTTAAGGCACTTCAGCATTGGCTTTACTTTTCAGACCAGGAGCTACCTGCTTGGTGGGAAATAATTACATGATAAACCAAAGATAGAAGTGAAATAAAAATGTTCATAATACAGATCACATATGTTCTCTGTCAGTTAGTGAAGTAAAAACGTGTTTATAGTAAGCTGTCTAATTTTAAATTCTGCTTTTACAGTAATCGTTCTTAAAAAAGCAAGAAAAACCAGAGGTATTTTTTGTGTATATCCTTGATTTTTTGTGAGATACAAAAACATGAAATTACTGACAACCTCCATTGCAACACACTACAAAGTGGTAAAGTGAGATGATGAGATTCATCACTTTGTTCATACAGACAGTAAAGCTCTCTGCCACATGGACCGAAATGTCTCTACAGCACATAGTTAGTTTACACCATGCTGTTAATCTTGTTTTTGGAATAATATTAATAAATGAACAGGTATTGGGGGCTTATTAGTGAGGCTATTTTTAACTTTAAAGTTACATTCTGTACCAAGTAGGCTTGACAGCACTCTACTTTCCCCTTTCAGCAGCCATTATTCCTGTTTTTTTATCTTAATTTGTTTTAAGGATAAGGCAGACAATGTTCTATATTTTTCTTACTGTCAACAAATCCCATGACACAACCTAAACCAACAATAAATTGATCTACTAACGAGTATTGTGTGTGTATCCAAAGCCTGATGTATCTATATCTATACAATATCTTATCTTTTTTTTTTACTCAATCCCACACACACACTGTCCTGCTGCCAGAAATACTCACTAGAGCACCAAATGTTCATCATCCCCATCTGAAAATAGTTCCCAAAAATGTGCTACACACGTGGACAAAATTGTTGGTTGTAGTTAATGAAAGAAAAACCCACAATTCTCACTGAAATCATTTGAAATGTACAAAAGTAACCATGAATAAAAATTTATTGAAAATTAAACCATCAAAATCAGCCATTACTTTTGAATTGTTGATTAACATAATTATTTAAAAAAATGAAACTAATGAAACAGGCCTGGACAAAAATGATGGTACCCATAATTTAATATTTTGTTGCACCACCTTTTGAGGCAATCACTGCAATTAAACGATTTCTATATTTGTCAATGAGCCTTCTAGATCTATCAACAGGTATTTTGGCCCACTCCTCGTGAGCAAACTGCTCCAGTTGTGTCAAGTTTGATGGGTGTCTTCTCCAGATGGCATGTTTCAGCTCCTTCCACAGATGTTCAATGGGATTCAGATCTGGGCTCATAGAAGGCCACTTCAGAATAGTCCAACGCTTTTCTCTTAGCCATTCTTGGGTGTTTTTGGCTGTGTGTTTTGGATCGTTGTCCTGTTGGAAGACCCATGACCTGCGACTGAGACCTAGCTTTCTGACACTAGGCAGCACATTTCTCTCCAGAATGCCTTGATAGTCTTGAGATTTCATTGTACCTCGCACAGATTCAAGACATCCTGTGCCAGATGCAGCAAAGCAGCCCCAAAACATAACTGAGCCTCCTCCATGTTTCACCGTAGGGACAGTGTTCTTTTCTTCATATGCTTGATTTTTGAGTCTATGAACATAGAGTTGATGTGCTTTACCAAAAAGCTCCAGTTTTGTCTCATCTGTCCAAAGGACATTCTCCCAGAAGCTTTGTGGCTTGTCAACATGCATTTTTGCAAATTCCAGTCTCGCTTTTTTATGATTTGCTTTCAACAGTGGTGTCCTCCTTGGTCGTCTCCCATGAAGTCCACTTTGGCTCAAACAACGACGAATGGTGCGATCTGACACTGATGTACCTTGGCCTTGGAGTTCACCTTTAATATCTTTGGAGGTTGTTCTGGGCTCTTTGGTTACAATTCGAACTATCCGTCTCTTCAACTTGTCATCAATTTTCTTCTTGCGGCCACGTCCAGGGAGGTTGGCTACTGTCCCGTGGATCTTAAACTTCTGAATAATATGTGCCACTGTTGTCACAGGAACTTCAAGCTGCTTAGAGATGGTCTTATAGCCTTTACCTTTAAGATGTTTGTCTATAATTTTGTTTCGAATGTCCTGGGACAATTCTCTCCTTTGCTTCCTGTTGTCCATGTTCAGTGTGGTACACACCTTGTCACCAAACAGCACAGTGACTATTTGTCACCCTTTAAATAGGCAGACTGACTGATTATGAGCTTGAAGACACCTGTGATGTCAATTAAAGGACACACCTGAGTTAAACATGTCCCTCTGGTCAAATTATTTTCAATCTTTTATAGGGGTACCATCATTTTTGTCCAGGCCTGTTTCATTAGTTTGTTTTTTTAAATAATTATGTTAATCAACAATTCAAAAGTGATGGCTGGTTTTGATTGTTTAATTTTCAACACATTTTTATTTATTATTACTTTTGTAAGTTTCAAGTGATTTCAGTGAGAATTGTGGGTTTTTTCTTTCATTAACTGAGGGGTACCAACAATTTTGTCCACGTGTGTATTTCTTCCTCTTTAAGTAACATGTAAACCTACTAAAAACTATAGTGACCAGCAGTTTTAGGAAATTACTGCGCCTTAAAAAAAGCAATTAAGTTTGTATTTGTGAGTCGTTTTTAAAGGTTCACAACTTTTGTGGGAACCAATGGGCTTTAGACTGAGCGCCATAGACAGGGTAGAGATGTCAGAAAGTATTTAACACACATTGTTGGTTTTGGTGTTTTCATGGAGTTTTTCTGACAATACAAGTAAGATAGAATAACACCACCTTTTAATTTCAACATGCTGTATCTTAAATGTATCATCATCTGCTTATTTGAAGAATAGTGCTGTTATCACATTATTTTACTATGATATAGGGCTCTATTAAATCCGTTTAAATTCATCCATTTTATTTTTTCCCAAATTCCATGTTTTCTGTTTTAATTTTTTCTGAATTCTGTGTTTACAATTTTAAGAACATTTTGTCATCAGAAAGAGTCCAATCGTGTGGTGGATGAATAACATTTCAACAACTCAAAAAGTATTCAAAATTTAATCATACATTATCTTTATCTATATCTATTTATATCTCTATCTATCTATCTATCTATCTATACATCTATACACACACACAGTAAAGTTTATAGCCGGAAAGTCACTATACACACTTGACAATATCTCACTGGAAACAAATCTAAAATGTCAATAAAATAAATTATATTCCTGACATCAAAAGAGTGAATGAAGTTTAGAAAGAATGAAGAACACAGACATCAGTCCTCCTGACCTCTATCCTCCTCCCTCTGCTGCTGTTTGGGGGGGGGGTTTCAGCCAGTATACAAGAATTTGTCACATTTTAAGATTTGTGGCAAACTAATCTAAACTGTTAGGCTACGTACAGACTGCTTTCATTTTTGCTTGCTCATAACAATTTGTTACGGACAAAGCAGTTGAAAATAGCACTTTTCTACATGTTTCTGCATGTTGATCAGGTGTTTTGATAAATTACTCTCATTGGCTTTTTACTTGCAAAGCTTTTCTTGTACTTTCAGTACAACAACAAGCATAGCTGTCGACAGGTTGAGTAAAACTTTATCTTTCACTTCGCCTGATTCACAGTGTCCACCACGGCCTCTCTGCTGGTGGGTGTGTGCGTGTGTGCGTGTGTGCGTGTGCGTGTGTGCGTGCGTGCGTGCGTGCGCGCGCGTGTGTGTGTGCGCGTGCGCGTGCGCTCGTGTGCGCGTGCGCTCTGCCCACGCTGCCCTCAGTCAAACTCCAACACAGAAGCAGCACATCCGTAAATGACACCAAAACGCGGTAGAGACTCAGCATAGTTTTTTTTTTTCCTATTCATTTGGCTTCGGTGCTGTGATAAAAAGGCTGTACCTGTAGATGCTGTACCTAAGTCTTAGAATGGTAGGGAAAACCCTGATTTTTATATATTGCATCCACTTTTTGGCAAATTCCATGATATTCTGTGTTTTACAGTTGATTCCATTTTTATTATCAAATTCTGTGATTCCGTCTGTGTTTTCCACAACCTGGAAATCATAGGGCCCTAACTATGTCAGAAATGGCGTAAAGGGGAAATTGAATAACCAACAAGAAAATACCAACACAGTTGGAGTAAAAATGGTAATGAACTTTTACTCAAGTTTAAGACTGAACGACAAAGAGGAGCTAAAAGATATGAAGCAGAAATTATATTTTGTGATGGATTAAACAGGATTAAACATCAGTAAATGTTTATTGGAAGAAGAGTTACACCAAGTCCTGGAGTTTGTCCTGCTTAAACACCGCTCCAGCACCCAACATTCCAGGATGCAGTATAACAAGCTAACAGGAATAAACAAAGCAAGTGTTTCTTAAATAGTTTTGTGTTTCCTTTATTTTGTCCACCCCTGTAGTTTCATGTGAAAACACACTGTTCAGAGGCAAAAAATAATGACTGATTAATGATTAAAGTTGATTTGTCTTCCACCACTTCTGTCTACTCTTATCTTCCCATCTGTTTCTCTTCCCTTTCTCCCCGTCCAACATACTTCCTCTATCATCCTCATCCTTTTCTCTCCCGTTCTATTCATTTCCATCTCTTGACTGGCCAATCCCCCTCATCCCTTCTTTCCCTCCTTCTTTTTGTTTCTCTTAATCATCTCCCCTCCCTCTCTCTGTCTATCACTGTCTGTCCTTCTCTCTTGCCTGCTTCCTTCCCTCCAGAATGTGTGAATGCATTCGCCTTGGTCGTTCGCCCTCCGACTGAACAGGAGAACTTGTTGTTCAGCTTCCAACTGGCCGGAGAGGAAACGGTTAAAAGCGCCTGGCTGCGAACACTTTGCCGCCACGTCGCCAACACCATCTGCAAGGCTGACGCGGTGAGAAGCCACACACACACACGCACATACTCACACGGAGAAAAGAAAGTAGGTAGTTTGACAGATCGGCAGGCAGGGGAGGAAGCTGTGATAGCTCCGACTTCCTCAACAGCAGTTTACACTGAAAGGAATATATCTAACTTTTTTCAACTCTAAAACACAAATTGGTGTCAATCCCTTCACCATCCTCAAGCCCCAGGAAAAGTGCTGTGATCACAAGTTTGGCGATGTGGTCAAATTTGGAATAGTACGCCCAGAAAAATGTTCAATTATAGACATCCAAATCAAAATACGCTGCTGTAAAACTAAGAAAATTTTCTCCCAAAAGTTTAATTTTGAGATTTAAAGGTCTGATGACAACAACAGTCGCTGTTTTAAAGCTTTCGGTCTTGATCTTCCTCAGCAAATGTTTTTGTCAACACTGATTCCAAGGTCAAGGTGGATGCTGCCCAGCTTTGTTGAACTAATTTATCTGAAATGAAACTAAATTCAGTGATAATGACATTTTTAAACATCATTTAACCAACTCACTGAAATAGAAAGATGGAAAGTAAGAAGGAGAAGGAGGAATAGAAATTTCATATGCTTGGACAATCAAGAGAGGGAGCCTGCATATGTACAGACAGACAGGGGTGAAACTCGACCTGGAATGAATTTGGTGTAATTCTCTGCTTTATCAGTCAAGTGTATGGAACTATACTGCAGAGTCTCCACCTTCACTGAAGGCTGAGGCGGTGGTTCAGAGCTGGACTTTTTTCAACAGTTTGCTTAGCAAGGCTTTGGCAAAGGCAATAGAGAGAGCCAATGGGGTGTGAATGAATGGTAGGGAGGATGTAAATTTGCCCCAAACACTAACAATGATCTACACTATAAACCACTGTAGTATTAGGTAGTCTCAATCACACATTCTTTGCACATGTGTTATTTATATGTCGGAGGTGTGTGTGTGTGTGTGATGGAGTTATTTGTCTGGCGGAAATGTAAATTAGGCAATGACCACTATAGACTGGCACCAGGATCAAGTATAATGAAGTATAATAATAAATTACTGTAGATTTAGTTTTTAATTCAATTTAATTTTATTTATATAGCGCTAAATCATAACAAAAGTCATCTCAGGGCACTTTTACTTCCTTTTAACGGAACAAAACCTCAAGCAGAACCAGGCTCTAGGTGGGCGGCCATCTGCCTTGATGGGTTGGGTTGAGAGAGAAAGAAGGAGGGAGGGGAGAGAGAGACACAGAGAAGCATAATTACAACAATAATAACAATAACAACAGGGAACCACAGGACCACGCCACCATCCCCGCAGCCACAACTGACGTCCACAACCCGGATTCCGGATTTTCCTGTGAGAGAAGAAAGCACAAAAACTCCAGGGAAGAAGCCAAATTAGTAGCATGCATTAATAGTACATGAATGTATACAGATGGAGGGGAGGAGGAGAAGAGAGGAGCTCAGTCCAACATGGGAAGTCCCCTGGCAGTGTAGACCTATAGCAGCATAACTAAGGGCTGGTCCAAGGCGAGCCTGAGCTCAAAAAGGAAAGTTTTAAGCCTACTGTTAAACGTAGAGAGGGTGTCTGCCCCCCAGACCCAAACTGGAAGATGGTTCCACAGGAGAGGAGCCTGACAGCTAAAGGCTCTGCCTCCCATTCTACTTTTGGAGACTCTAGGAACCACAAGTAAGTCTACATTCTGGGAGCGCAGTGTTCTAGTGGGGTAATAGGGTACTATGAGTTCTTTAAGATATAATGGTGCCTGACCATTAAGAGCTTTGTAGGTGAGGAGAAGGATTTTAAATTCTATTCTGGATTTTACAGGAAGCCAATGCAGCGCAGCTAAAATAGGAGAAATATGATCTCTTTTCCTAGTTTTTGTTAGTACATGTGCAGCTGCATTCTGGACCAGCTGGAGAGTCTTTAGAGAGTTGTTAGGGCAGCCTGATAATAAAGAATTGCAATAATCCAGCCTAGAAGTACCACATGCCTGGACTAGTTTTTCTGCATCTTTTTGAGACAGGATGTGCCTGATTTTTGCTATATTACATAAAAAAAGGCAGTCCTTGAAATTTTTCGCAAATGTTACTCAAACAGGAGGAAATAGTGCATTTGTTGGGGACTGTTTTCAGCGGATTAATCCACATTTTGTGCTCTGAGTATTTCTGGCAGCAGGACTGTGTGTGTGTGTGTGGGATTGAGTCAAAATAAACTATAGTGTGTTTGTTCATGGTAATGAAGGAACATCTCAGTCAGTGCAACAGTGCGGCTCACTGATGTGTTTTTAACAATGGAGGTCTGTCACAGAGGAATAAGATATATCAGATAATACTTGTTAGTAGATCATTTCATTGTTGGTTTCAATCTTTTCATGTAATTTTTTGAAAGAATGAAAAAAATAAATATTGCCAACCTTTTCCTTTGATGGTTTGGGGAATTTCTGGGAAACACACTAGTTATGGCCTGATTAAGCTTATTGGATCCCTGTAGGCAGTGTATGTATTTCTCCCCATAAAGAGCAGAATAATTACTGAGCCCACTGGAAGATATGGAGGTGAAGGTGTCGGCTGTATTTAGCAGATCAAGCAGTAGGGGGCGATGTTGGCCTCCAGGCTGCCTGCCGTCTCACAGCTGCATTCCTAATGCTGTTTTCACTGGGTCAGTGCTGCAACGTGAATACCAACGAGATAGAGCCCTACTTGTTAAAAATCCCACTGCAGAGTGAGGAGGAGAGAGAAATAAAGACGGTGTGTGTGTGTGTGTGTGTGTGTGTGTGTGTGTGTGTGTGTGTGTGTGTGTGTGTGTGAGTGAATCCTACTTCAAAATTTATCTGCATTTATTACATTATTTGCACACTTCAGGTCATGATTTATTAAATGGAGATTAAATCTGTGATGTTATATTTTGTCTTGTAACCAGGAGGACCTGATTCAGTGCACAGACCCAGACTCGCTACAGGTCAGCACCAAGGATATGGACAGCACCCTGAGCAAAGCCTCCAGGGCCATCAAAAAGACCTCTAAAAAGGTAAAATCAGAGAAATGTGTTTCTCATGATCAACTTCCTCAGCTGTACCGTTTCCATTGTTCAAACCCACAATACTTGAAGTTTTCAAATATGCAAACTATTTCATGCAGAATTACACAGAAAGTGAATGACATTGCGAACAAGACGTCTAGTGCAGATGTCCCACTTTTGATGTAATTGCGCAATCATTAAACAATGAGCCAGGATTAGAATCTGCCTTAGATTTTCTTAGTTGCTCTCTTCAGCTTATCAGGAGAGGGCAGCTAAAGGATTTGAATGTTTAACTGAATGTAAGCATGATACTGCCTGAAAGAATCTTTGGAACAAGCAGATAAAAAATGTGACATTGTTAAACAGCATAGGGAAAAAAGGTTTATCTGACTTTAAAGCTGCTTGAGGAAATGTGTGAGGGAACAGTTGAGAGCAGTGAAGGTTAAGAGGTTAAACAAAGGCTACAGAACAGTTTCATCATTCTACCAATTTCTCTTTTTCTCTGTTGCAAAGTTATTTGGTCTTCCTCATTCACCATATGGTACAGCCAAATATGCAGAGGTCAGCTGTTATCTCTTCAAGAAATGTCTTTGCTCTTATTCTTTTGCATGTGACTGCTACTTAAACAGATAATAGCATATAATAATACAGCTGGCAGAATGTTTGGCCTTTTATAAATAGCATGCCTTGTCAGGTTCTGATCCTGCTCGGTAGCTGTCACAAATGCTACTAAATACTAGCATTTTCTAGCTGGCACAAAAAGGTGGCCTCTTTCAAATTAAAATGCTCAAATATTTTGTTTTGTTGTGACCAGAAGACTTTGACTTAGGAAAAAAAAATAACTCAACAGGATGAATAGTTTTTTTTAAATTAATTTAATAGTTGGTAACTATTCAATTAATTGTTGCAGCTCTTACACGTTTATGTCCTGCTTACTACATATCTTGGATTTTTACTAAACTGAATTTAAAATAAAATAATGTTTGTTCATGTTATACACTTGTGATCAGATTTTTAAATTATTCTCAAATATCTATAATGGTATCAGCCTTGGTTAATATTGGTTAATAGATAATACAAAATATGACATAACAAGTTGAAGACAATATATTAGCATTACTAAATTGATAACAATATACACTCAGTTATGAGTTCATTAGATACAACTTAAAAAAACTGTAGTCTAACCCAACAGCCCTGCAATAAATCAAACCTTCACCAAGGTTAAAATGTTCAGTTTTTCTTGGGCCTTCGTACTGCTTACTTTAAAAAGTTGTAGTTTGTGGTGCGTTTGAAATGTATTGAGTTATATACTGAGAGATGTTTTTCCAATCATTGATAACAAGGAGGTGGATTGAAAATTAGAAACATCTGTCAGTATAAAAGAAATACACTACATGTAATGCCTGGTACAGAAGGTTTCCTTCCAGAAAGAAGTGATGTGACATATTATCGTGTGTTTGGAAGAACAGGTTACTGATGGTGACGAAGTGATGGATACAACTCATTGCAAACAGACAAAAAGAGTGCTGTCTGCAGATGATCAAAATTAAGTCACCAAAAATCCAGGATGTTGTAATTATGACCAAGACATGCTTACAAAACAAACTGATCACTAACATTCTGTGGGTATGTGTGTCTTTTAGGTGACGAGGGCGTTTTCTTTCACTAAGACCCCAAAGCGTGTGATCCAGAGGGCCTTCATGGCCAACAGTACTCCAGATGAGAAAAGCCAGAGGCTGAGTTGTGAAAACCGCATCGGCAGCAGCTCCACACTAGCTGTAAGTCTTTCTGTTTATTTGCCTGTCTGAATAAATAATATTCTATACTTAGAGAAGGCGGTGGAGAAGAGATGGGTCTTGAGGGAGAATTGGAAAACAGCGAGGGATTCTGAGTCTCTAATGTTTTGGGGGAGGGAGTTCCAGAGCCAGTGTGCTGCCCTAGAGAAGGCTCTATCCCCAAAACTGCGAAGGTTGGACTTGGGGGTGGAGAGAAGGCCAACAGAGGTGGATCTGAGGGACCAAGAGGGTTGGTAGGGGGAGAGGAGGTCCATGAGATATGGGAGGCCTGTTGGTGAAGGGCTTTGTAGGTGATGACCAGGATTTTGTAGTTGATCCAGTAGGAGACAGGAAGCCAATGGAGCTCTTTTAGGACTGCGGTGATGTGGTGCCAGGATTTGGTGTGAGCAAGGAGTTGGGCAGCTGCGTTCTGGACCACTTGGAGTCTGTTGATGGAGCTAGCACTGATGACGTAGAGGAGTAAGTTGTGATAGTCAAGACGGGAGGAAATGAAGACGTGGATGAAAGTTTCCACAGCAGGGCATGCGAGAGAGGGCTTGATCTTTGCATCTTTGCAATATTGCAAAGGTGGTAGAAAGAGGATTTGACAGTTTGGCGGATATGGGGCTTGAGGGAGAGCGTGGGATCAATGGTCACACCAAGGTTGCATGCCTGGGAGGACGGGGAGACAGTGGTGCCACTAATGATGAGTGTGGGTTTGTTGGTTCTGCTAAGGGTGGACTTGGAGCTAATGAGGTGGAGTTCAGTTTTGTCACTGTTGAATTTAAGGAAATTTTGTTGCAGACGGGCAGGAGTTAATGTGGGAGAGGGGTGGCTTGTGGGGAGATTTGGTGCTGAGGTATATCTGACTGTCATCGGTATAGCAGTGGAACTCCAGATTGAAATGGCGGAGAATCTGACCAAGAGGAAGGATGTAGGTGATAAAAAAAAGGTGTGGGCCAAGTCTGGAACCTTGGGGAACGCTGTGTGTGACTGTGGATGTGTCAGAGGAGTAGTTGTGAAGATAAATGAAGTGTGATCTGTTGGAGATGTAGGACCGGATCCAGCTGAGTGTGGTGCCCTCAATACTGAGGTCTTCAAGTCTGGTGAGCAAAATCTTGTGGCTCACGGTATCGAAGGCTGCAATCAGGTCAAGGAGGATGAGGATGTCAAAGGGTTCCGGTGTCAGCAGAGGTGAGGACATCATTGAATACTTTGAAGAGGGCAGTTTCTGTACTGTGGAGTGGGCGAAAACCAGACTGGAGGGGTTCAAATAGGTTATTGGAATGAAGGTGGGTTTGGAGTTGTGTGGCTACGAGGCATTCCAGAGTTTTTGAGAGGAATGGGAGAATGGAAATTGGCCGATAGGAGTTCAAAACCAGGTTTTTTGAGGATTGGGGAGACAGACAGCAGTTTTGAAGGCAGAGGGGACAATTCCATAGGACAGTGAGGAGTTGAAGAGGTTGGTGAGGTAGGTGCATAGGAAAGGAAGGCATGTCTTCAGCGGGGGGCGGGGGTATGTGGAGAGGGGGTCGAGGGAGCAGGTTGTGGGTTTGGATGAGCTGATGAGTTTGGAGATGATGGAGGGGGCAACTGGAGTGGACCAGGAGAGGCAGTGATGGGGGGGGGGGGTAGGGAGGTCAAGAGGGATGGAGAGGAGATGGGTCAGATACAGGGGACAGTGATTTAGTAATAGTAATAGTTTGTCTGCAAAAAATTGAAGGAATGAGTTGCATTGTTCAGGTGTAGAGGCAGAGAGGGATTTGGCAAAGGGCTTGAGGAGGTTGTTCGCGGTGGAGGGGAGGGTTCTAGGGTTATGGCTGGAGTCATTGATGATGATGATGGAAAAGTAGGCAGACTTGGCAGCAGTGAGGGCATCTTTGTAAGCAGAAAGGTGGAGTTTGTAGGCTTCTTGGTGGACAGTGAGTGATGTTTTTTTGGAGAGTCGTTCCAGTTGGCAGCCAGTCTGTTTCATAGTGCAAAGCTCAGGTGTCAACCAGGGTGCATAGGTGTTGAAGGAGACGGTTTTTGTTTTGAGAGGGGCCAGTGTGTCAAGGGAGGCAGATAATGTGGTGTTGAGGTTATTCCCGAGATCATCAGAGAGCAGGTCTGAGAGTTGAATAAATCAATGGATTTTGTGTTTTGGAAGGTTATTTCTCTGAGGAGTTGTGGACGTGGGGTTGGGGATGGAATAGTGAAGTGGAAGAGATTATGATCTGACAGAGGAATTGGGGACAGATGGATGTTGAGTAGCAGTAGATTGACAGAGCAGACTAGGTCAAGGATATGACCTTTGACATGGGTGGGGAAGGTGACGTGCTGGGTGAGGTTGAAATTGTTGAGTAAATTAATAATTTCAGATGCGAACTTGCAGGTTGGTGATTCAATGTGTCTGTTTAAATCACTGAGCAGCAGTAGACGTGAGGAGAGAGATGAGGCAATTGTGAGGAGTTCAGACAGGAAAGATGGATTAGGTTTGGGTGGCTGGTAAAATGAGGATCGCAGTCATTGAGCAACAGGCTTGAACAGGAGTTCAAATGATGAGACTGTGGGGAGGTTGATCCTGAAATTCTGATATAGAATAAAACCGCTAGACCACCTCCACGACTTGAGGGACGGGGTTTGCAGATGTAGCCAAAACCAGGGTTGATGCATGATTGAGGGAGAAAAAATCATCAGGTTGTTGCCAAGTTTCTGTGTGCAGGAGAAAGTCAATTGAATTGTCCAGGACTAGTTCATGTAGGATGGGGGCTTTGTTGTTTAATGACTGGGTGTTGAGGAGGGCAAAATTAATTGGATGAGAGGGCGATGTAATGGGGGCATGCTGGAGAGGTCTGAGGTTATCTCGGTTGCCAGTGCAGTAGAGGGGGGACGGTGGGAATGTATGGTTTGGATGTTGGATACTGGTGGGATATTGGGGTTAGCGGAGAAATATAGATGCCAGGTGTGTGGGGGCCGTGATAAAGGTATCTGTATTTGCGGAGGATGCCAGCAGAGCGAGCAGAGATAAGTTAATTGGAGGATAACTGGTAGTTATTGTTGAGAAGCAGGAGTTCACAGGGAGAGTAATGTAGGCAAGGGGAAAAGCTGGGCTGGGGGAAAAACAAGTAGGGAGACCAGGGTGTACCATTAAATAAAAGGGGGGGGGGTAAGGTTATTAAAAATAAGAGAGGTCTGAAAAGAGGTCCCATAGCAGCAGTTGACAAGTGGGTTAGTAGTGGGATGTAGCATTAGCACAGAGCACAAACAGGAGTGACGTTAGGTACTCGCAGTACTGGTGATTTTGTATGATGAAGAGTGCAGCCAGGGAAGGTGATGTCCAGATAATGTTTGTTCAGTAAGTAAATAATTATAGTCCGATGAGGGATAGTATCCAGGGAAGGGAAATAGACCAGCAAGGTTGGGGGACAGAGCCAGCATGGCAGCTGGGAGTGAAGGCAGGGGTCAGGAAAATAGCCAGGACAACTACAACAGATGTAGAGAAGACAAAAAGCAAGCAAGAAAGGAAGAGAAGAGAAAACAAGGAAGACAGACAGAGAAGTGGCAGCCACATATGCTGCCAGCAGTACTCTCTGACAGTAAGCACAGAGACGCAGGACACGGAGTCAGTGGTAGATTAAAAAGCAAGAAAAGGGCTGCTGCTCTTAAATGAGCTGCTTTTTTTTTTTTTTTTTTTTTTTTTTTACTTTTTTCTGTTCTTTTATAGAACTATGTGTTATTTTAGCAGTGTCCTACACCTTTTGTGTAATGGCCAGTATTTGAATGGTTCATTCCACAACAAAGCTATGTGACTTTTTGATAGCAGAGACCAGGGGCCAGATGCATAAAATTAGGTTTACAACTCAAACGCTGTACACATAAAGACAGAAATATGCATAAAGGTTAAAGTGCATGTGGTTCTGTTTATAAATCTCAGTCATTGTAAAAATGGGTGCACATTCCTTTTTTTCTACTCTTTACTACTACTAGTTAGCCAAAGGTGGATATAGATTCAAGAGACTTTCAGACAAACATGTATCAGCATGTCAGTATATGCAGACTCCCAGTGTAGTAAAAGAGATAATAAAGATAAAGAGATCCCATGGACGTCCTTTCAGTCAAATTTATTTTTTGTGAAGTTCAGTGCAGTTTCACAGATTATGTTGCATGTAAGGTTCTCCTGCAACAGTAGAGCAGCTTTCCTTACACACAGCTGTGGCTGTTCAAGGCACCTATACTGTCATGAATTCATCAAATTTGCCTCTAAACCATAATTGGCAGTGATTCTGTATCACGATCGATTATAGGAGGACACTCAATAATTAATAATTAATTCAATTATCAGATTTTTTAGCAATTGAAGAGGGCAGGCTATTATTTGTTCTACAATTAATTTAATATTTAAAACTCCTTGTTTGTCATGTTAGATTTTCTTCTGCAAATGTTTCGTCTTTACCCTGACTGTAGACTTGAAGCCTGACATTCTGGGATATTCATTCTCTCCCTCCCCTCTATACTCTTTCAGATCAAGACAAGTGTTTCTGTCTTTTGTTTTACCTGCTGAGGATTTCCTCTCTTCTTGCATTTTGTCTCAGCATGTTTATTCTCTCCCCATCTCATCTTGTTTTGCTTCATGATATGTACATAAATCCTTGCTCCATATGTGTCTCCCCTCTGTTATGTACTCTAGATGTCTCGCTCTGCCTCCACGTTCAGTTTGAGTGATTCTGCCAAGAGCAGTGCTGTGGTGCAGCGCTCTAACTCTCTGGACCACCCTCCAGTCCGAGCCAGGGTCCCTGTCTGTATACGTACCCCTTGCAGCCCAGCCCAAAACCCTGCCCATAGCCCTGGCCCCAACACTGCCCCCCAGGGCAACCAAAGCCTTGGTCTCAACTATTACCCCAAGGTCCTAGAACCCAAGTCCACCCTTCACACTCCATTATCAACCCAACCAGCAAAACCTCATTCCAGCCTCCCCACTGCACAACAGTCCACCTCTTCAACCGGCCCCTCCTCCACTTCCATTCCAGCTGCCTTAAACTCCACTCAACTCAACTTTAAAATCTCCCAGCCAAAATCTGGCCAGCATGTGTCCAGACACCTGCCCTCTGTAGGGTTCCAGTCAAGGGGCTTGGCTCCTCATACTGTTGATGTCAAAGGCAGAACCTTTTCTGAGTCACGCAGGGATCCCCAAGTCCCCTTGGACCCACGCAAGGCAGTCCTGACCAGTCCTCGCAGAGAGACTCTGCTCTAAACCACTGCTAAGCCCAGCCCTGGAGTCTGATGTGAGCAAACATTATTGTGGTCTAGTCTTAACTAGGGGTGCACCATTTTTAATTTCAAATTCATCTTTGCTACTGACTGTGTACTCTTTACTGGCCTTTTAACATCCAGTTAACCACTGGTGCATTCCTAGTCCCAAATCAACTCCTTAGAAGCTGAGACCCTGCGACAGTGATAGATCAGATTAATAAGGGTCTGCTCTGCAGCTGAACCCTGGACCCCAGTGATTAGATATGAGTGGGTTAGAAAGATTCAAGAAGTGTGAGTGTAATGCTTCTCCCCACTCAAGATTGGCACAAGTGTAAAGGGCAGAGATTTTAAGGGTTGATTTGGAATACCTCTGTTCCTCTGGATCACCCGGGTTACTAACAGGTGGTGGTGGTGGTGGTGGCTGGGAATATTCACTTGGTGACTGCTGTCAGTAATGGGCTATATACAAAAGGGTGTAATGGAGCTGGGCTGATGTAGAGCTGCAGCATAAAATACTTTTGTCCAGGTGGAAGCCTGGTTTTCCTCTGTGGGGGGAAAAAAGGCTCTCACATACTTAATATTTGAATTTCCTGTCAGATCAATGAACATTACCATGGCAAGTTGAACAGGTATTAGTGACTTTAAGTTGGTTAGATATCATTGTTTCAATCCAAGCTGTGCTAACAAAACTTTAAAAAGTACTTGGAAGACTAATGTAAGTGCCAGGTGAAAGAAATATTCAAGAGTAAAAAATCCAAATGTCAAGTCATGCCTTTAATTTTGGATGCTATGCTCTTTGTGTGTTTTGGCTAGTTTACACAAAACAGCACACTAGAATTAAAATGTCAATGTATTCATGGGAGCCAGGCTGACTTCTCATCTGAGCTTTAATGCGTGGTGGCAGGTCACCTCTGTTATCTGTCCTACATTCTAACCACCTCTGACAACTGAGTTGCTGGGCACATTATGTGCTATATTCACCTCAGCCATTTAACCAGTTCCCAGTCGTATGAACACTGCTCTACCTGTCTGAAAAGGAATTCATGCTTAAGAAACAGGGTTCGACAGAACAGAATGGAACTGGAGATCCTTAAACCCTTTTCACAATGAACCATACACAAGCCTTTTCATTGCAACCTGCTAACAGTTTAGGAACTGCCCATTTTACACCCATCTTGTATATTGATGTGATTTTAAACATTCACGTGTACTGAGGCTTGTTAGTGAGATACTCAGATGGTAATCTATACTTATTTCTCGTTAAATTAGATGAAACTGAAATGAATTCACATCAAGTCTGTCTTTAAAACAATAGTCAGGTGCCCAAATGAACACTGAAATAGTTTTTTCTCGCTCTAATCTTTCCTCCTGTACATACTGGCCTTTAAGAGATCCCTTCCTAACGTGCTTCCAAAATGATGGAGGACAAAATCCACCTTGTCTTTTTAGTACAAATTACCTCTGCATTTCCCTGTACTGTGTTTCTCTGTTGAGCTGCAGTGGAAGGATAGTGACAAAAAGAGGGAAATTTGTGCTAATAAGACTTAGAAGATAATACACTTGATTTGACTTACTTGGACTGCTGAAGTCTCATATTAGCTTCAGAAAAACCTTTTGAATACATTTTTGTATGTAGGTGGGGTGACTGGATTTTTTCCCCCATCACTTACATTGAAAGCGTATTAGGAAGAGCTCTTTTAACAGCCGGTATTAACAAGAGTAACTAGGACAGTAGGAAAAAAGCTGAAAAAAAGCTGACTTGCCTCCTTTAAACAAGTAAATATATTAAGCTGAAGTGATACTATATTCATTGCCTGTAGGATTGAAAGGTGAGATCACGTGACAATCCATCTTGTCAGGCTTCAAGTTATACGCTTGTGGCCAAACCACCAGTGGTTCAGACCAATTAGCGTCCTAGAACTACTGGTAGCTATGGGTGTTGTTTAGGTGTGATGACAGTGAGAAGCGGTAGCCCGTGATAGATGGTGATAGACAGATGGTTCATCATCCACACACCTGCCAAGTATTTTTTCAAAGTGCCTGCTCTTTTCCAAACAGCTTTTAAGGACGACTTCTTAGATGATTCTGTGTAACAAACCAACACACTTGTCAGGTTATGTAGTAGCTGTGGTCCGCTTACATTCATGAATTCCAATAGTTGGGTGGAATGATGGGGGGGGGGGGGGGGAGCTTAAAACATCTATAGAAACCTGCTGTCCATCTATATGCTCACTTTATAGTATACAAGTGTTTCCTGTATTGTTGAGGCACTCCACCTTGCCTGAAATAATGACCGCCCTATTGACATTGAACACAACAAAGGCTGCCTAGTAACAATATTAATCAAGAGACGAAATGCACTAGGATCTGTCAGATTGAGATGACTAATGAACCAGAGCGGCATGTTGCAATGTTGGGGGAGGAAAAAAAGAGAGCCTGAGTAGAGACCATCAGCTCAATCAGTCACAATCAACTGGAGATGTGAAGACAAACACACCACACAAGCAGTATCAATGTCTGCACTCCACACATTCACCCACAGTCATGTCTATACTCTGAAGCATTTTGGCAGCACTTACAGTCCAATACACATCTGAAGAAAATTTTGTGTGAGCCGTTGAGCTGGATTTATACTTAAAAATGGTTAATGGGAGTCCCACAGATATCTCCAGTGTAGGTTTTGATAATAGTTTATCGTCAAATTTCACCTGTTGATCAACCACAACACTAGACAGGTTTATTGTACATGATCAGGCTGCATCATGCTTTAATTATATTCCACACACCAACTGTGTACATTCATTTTTTTCAATTAGTCGTGATATGAGCAATAGTGGGAAGGTCAGCCTTATTTCAGTACTGAATATGAGACTTTTCCGTGCAGACGCTTTACGGTGTTTGTTCATTGTGATGGAGGGTGGTGATTGTGGTGTGCAGAAGTTTTGAAGTGAGCCTTTCTTCAATTTGCGGAGGTGGCATTCAGACCGACATTGGCTCTGTGTGAAAAAATGCAACCCCCTCATTCACTTGAATGGGGGAAAGTGTGTTGACGCAGCAGGGATCCCAATACAGAGAGCTCAAGCAAAAAATTTTAACCTGGTTCAACTTTTGCTGCAACGCAACGTGGCGTCATGTGGGAAGGCGCTGCATTGGCCAATCAGACGTGCAAGTGCACATTCCTGGTGGATTACTTTGTAACGTGAACACCATATTTGACTGCTGACGTCATGATCGTCGTTGTGATAACTTTCCAGAGTTGTAAAATCCTGTGTGTGAGTATTACAAACCGCTGTGTAGTGTTTTGGCATCTGATTAACCTATAAATGTATTAATGTGTAGCTCCAGCAACCCCCTGCTCGTCAAGGTGCCTTTGTACCTGTCTTTGTACCTTCTCACATGGCATTACCACACTGCTTTCCTCCTGCAGTCTGTCATAGACTGTTGATACTGGTGATGCTCCCTGAGGTTTGATGTACAGCCCATGGAGCTGGTAAAAGGCTGCTGTGACAGCGTTGTGATCAGCCCCTCTTAATTCGCTCCAATAAAAATCACATCTGGGTAAACTTTAGTGTTGAGAGCGAGAACACCTCTGTATGACACCGGCAATACATCACTGGAAGCAGGGACAATCTGTTGCCCTATGTTGTTCTATGTGTGCATGTTTAAGTGTGTGCACTGACTGAATCTCAAATGGAGGCATTTTCATACACACTCACACAAAACAAGTGTTCATTAGCAGGCGAGTTTAGTTATGGCAGGTGTGTAATGAGGGTCAGATATGTTTGCAGTGTGACCGGTGCCCCCCCTTGACCCCCTCTCCAGTGAAAGCAGCCTGTAATCTGCTCATTTATTCAGCCCTTATCATCCTCTGTGTTTCTGAAGCCCTCTAGCACCACTTACTAACATGTAATCAAGGCTGCCATTCACTAGTTACCATTCATCTGCGAGCACAAACGGAGGGAGAAAGAGCACTTGGTGTGTGTGTGTGTGTGTGTGTTCGTGTAAAAGCCAGGTGGAAAGCTACTGAAGTGTGATTGTGTTGGCAAAGGTTGCCTGTCTCGATTAGTTCAGTGCCAAGGTTTGGCTTGGAAGGCAGCGAGGCGCTAGTAACAGCGTTTGTCTTTGTGAGCTCAGTAATTAAAATGAGGCTGGAGCACATAAACCAACCTTTTGTCCTTCATACACACCCACACACAGTACTGACTGCAAGCTAGATGCTAACATGACAATCTGTCTTGTTGCACAGGCTTTTAAAAGTGCACCTTGAAAGGGAGTTGGGATGCTGGTGTGGAACTGAGTTGAATGGCTGAGTGAACACGAAATTTATACAGATACACCACATCTGAATACAGTATTCGGAAAAGCACAAAAAGAGGTTTTTTACGAATAATTGTTTTGTACAAATATTTTAAATCTGTTTTCAGGAAAAAAAACATGTCAAATAACAGCGTGCAGGTCGGTTACATCACTATCTCAGTCTCTCCTCTGCTCTGCTACTCTATTAGCAGCTGTCAACAAGGGGAGTCACATCCACCTGCTGCATGATGCACATTTCCTTATTTGGACATCACTCCCAGAGTTGGGGGTGTTCCCTGGAGATAAAGCTGACACGTGCAAAGTGCTCTCAAGGGACTCTCCATAACCTGTGTTTCTCCAAAGTTAGGTTGTAAAAAAAATAGGCAATAAATGAAAAGTGCAAAGCAATAATCGCCTTTTGACGTTCCCTACACTGTACACACCATGCTGGCTCTGTGTTATAGGTGTATGAATAGCTACAGGTCTGTCTATGCAGTGTTGTGGAGCTGAGCTTCAGCTCAGTCGTCAGCGCAGTCGTCTATGATCTGGGAGAGTCGAGTTCCAGATCCAGTGTGGGGACTTCCTTCGCAAGATAGTTTATTGATGAACACTTATTTTAACACTTTAATAGTTAGTTATGTTACCTTTGCACTCAAAGTAGCTGCTGCTGAACCGGCGAATGCAGAGACATTACTACAACCAAGTGCAACAGGTCAGCAAACATGAGCAGTCTAACAATCACACAGGTTGTCAACAAGCCAACACTTTTATCAAATTAACTTAACCAAAAATCAGTGAACTCAAATGGAAAACTGTATTTACACCAGTGCTGTCTCTCTTTATTTGAAATCCAGTGTCTTTTAAACATGGAGAAAATATTAAATGTTTGATCTGTGATGATCTGTCTAAAGTTCAGTTGATAGGAGCAACAGGCCAAGCCGTGTACTTGGAAAATGGAGGAAACTAGCGAGCGCTGAATGAATAAACATGACGCCAAGCAATCTGAAAAGTAATGAACAAATCCAAAATCACCTGTTAGTAGCTTTATAATTAGACTGAATTGCCATCTTCATATTGATGAACAAATCAGGGATGTGGACACGATTGAGGTCTATAATTTGGCTAACCTGTTCACTTGTCACTAAAGGCAGCGGAGGCACCATGAATGAATTTAACATTGTAATCCTTCAGATTTCATTCCTGGTTGATTTGCTGCCACTTGTGGTTAATGTGGTAATGGCGTGTGTGTGGTTTGATATTACAGCAAACACTTGATAAGCAGCTACTTTGTCAGAAATACAACAGAAGAGAAACTCTATCTGTTCACAGTGCAGCCAAACAAACTAACATTGTTTTAATAAAGAAGTCATCAATAATAATTACAACAGTGATGTGATTTCATGCTGAACACAGCGCAAGTAGTTTTCCACACAACAGCAGGGCACAGTGAAGTTGGTTAACTCATTGGCTAACAGCTGACTATAGTTCCTCATTCTGTTGTTCCTTTCTGCAGATTTTAAAACTTATAAGCTGACGAAAATATGCAGAAAATGACCGTTGTCTTTTGTTCAAACTGCTTTTTTAAGTGACAGCTCTAGTGTACATACAACCACATTAAGTACAGTAGGTCAAAGTTGAACCAGGAAATGGGTCTGTAAACTGATGGATGGAGTAAAAATTTTATCCAAACCAATTATTTATTTTACTGTTTGCCTTTGTTTCCCTTCCAAATAAATGTGTCTAATGTGGGGGTTTGGTAATTCTGATAATCTTAACTGCTCAAGTTTCTTGATCATTGGACCTCATTAATGTTGCCATTGTCTTGGATCTCAGCAATGAACATGGACAGTACAACATTATTATTACCGGCTAAAAGCATGGAAACAAGAGTTTTAAGTAACCAGAATAATCCTTTAACATCACAGTTGGGTTAACATTTTAGGTTTTTCTCACTTCTCTCGCTTTTTTCCTTCTCATTTGTTTCTCTCTTTTCTATTTACAGGCACACCATTCCCCCTCCATGGTCAACCTGCCTTCCATGTTTGAGAGGAAGTACCACACATTCAGTCGATCGACAACCCACCTTTTCTGAGATCCAGCTGCTTGGGACCACCAGCAGGGGCCAATCTTTGCCTCGACTGCTGCTAACAGCTAGATCTGACCACACAGGTCTGTGTGTATAAAGTTTAAGCTACCTGTAAAATATGGCAAACAAGTATTTGTCCATACTGGAGCTCTGCACTGACTATCCACACCCAGAAGACGTGGCATTGAACTATATTGGAATACTGCACTGAAGCTAGAGACATGTGTCAGTCTGATATGTGGCAGTATCAGAATTGTCCAGTTGAAGTGCTTCATAGCTGATACTTGGACAAGTAGGATTAAAACAATAAACTAGTTGTTCATCAACTTCTATCATGTGACACATTCAGCTAAAAGTCTGTGTTGCTGAGAGCTCACAGGGAAAATATATTATTCCTGATCTGACAAGGCAGTCTGGTGCGATTTTTCCAAACATGCACAATGCTTGAATTAGGACTGTATTATTAGGAGCTGACTGGAATGGTACTGCACCATGCTAGGGGTAATTGGTGTGTGTGTGATTATCACTGTTTCGGGAAAGGTTTACCGTACCCTGACAAAATGAAGGATGCTCTGCTCTTTGTCTGCATTTGTTAATGGATATTGATTTGTTGTTATTGTACTTTACCAGACACTTGTTACATTGTTTTGTTCTTATGATGCCTGTTCAGCTTCTTAGCATTGTTCAGTGTGTTAACTCTAATTGCAGACCAAGTAAACACCATGTCTGTCCTCTGGTGTAAATGTCCCTGGATGCTAGTTTTACTTCACTGTGCCTTGGTAAAGTAAAATAACATTTAATTTTAAATGTTGAGGTATATCTGTTTAACAAATGCAGGCTGCTAAGATAGTTGTGTTTTATGTACTAGTAAAGTTAAAAGGTTGACCTCTCCTGCTCTTTACTGCGTTATGGCTTTTTTAATTAACTTACTCTGTGAGACCTTTATATTAACTGACATTTAATGTTTTATTATAGTCGGGTAGATTTCACCTAATATAATAATATTACTTATTGTAATTAACCCACCCTCTTAATGTAAACTTGGCCTCCAGCTTTTATAAAGCTTCTATTTGAACACGTCTGATTTAAGAGATAAAGTTGAGGAGAATAAAAGCACACAGGGACAACTTATGTTCTTCTTCCCTGCACGCCCGTCCACGTTTTAAAAGATCTTTTTAGTGTCTTTACTGTCTGTGTGTATGTTCAAGAAGGGATGCTGCATCAGTGTGCATATTTATTCTTGAATAATAAATTTTATACTCGTTTTCTTCTTTTCGCTTTCTATTTATGTTTTTTCCACTTTTATATTTGTTGTTTCTCTGATGCTATTTTCATTGAGCTTCAGTCGTCTCCTGTTGTTTAATCTCTGTATTAAATGCACTTAAACATGTACCTGAAGATTTAAGCTTTTTCTTACTCCTGTGTATGTGTCCTTTATCACCAGAACGTAAAAAAAAAAAAATAATTAATTCCGTTCATTTGTAGTGGGTTCTGACTACATATCCAGTCATTTGTGTGAAAATAAATTCTTTTATTTCCTCTTTATGTCCTGGAGTAAGGTTTTCTATTGTGTGTGTATGTGTGTGTCTGCAAAGTCAAACAAAACACTCCAAAAAGTGAATTTCATCATAAGAAAATGCCAATTCAAATCTTGTAAAAGCTCTCAATTCTGCCACAATGGCAGAATTGTCCAATCTTGGATATAACCAATAATTCACCAATCAAGCTTCAGTACATATTTGATTTGTAAAATATTCTTGGAGCTTCCACTTGAGTCTGGGATCTTTGAGGGCCTGTTACATACGTGCATTTGCATACTACTTTGAAGCGAGCTCATGAATGCTCCTCTCCTCGTCTGTACTTCTTGCTCATTTGATGTGGGAGCTGGTTTAGAATTTTCTGGATCCCCGTAGACAAAGTGCACTTTCCCAGTTTCCCTTCTCTTCATAAATCAGAGCTGCTGTTTAAAATTCACTTTTGAACAGAGTCAGATGGATCTTTGAAGAAAGTAAACCCAGTCCAGAAATACTGACAAATGGGTCAAATTGGGTAACTAGCAGGTATTTTTTAAGCGAGAGATTGCCTTTGATATGATGTAAAAGTAACAATTAGACCCAAGGAGCTGGCACAAGTACCACGGAGATTCTCTTTTTAATGCTGTGATTCTTTATTGATCAATGCAGAATAAAGTAGGTTAGCTTTCCCTCTTTAGGGAGGTCAGAATCAGTTACAGACCAGTGTCTTGCTTAAGCACACGAGAAGTTTCTTACCATGGAGCTCGACCTGCCCTTTACCAAATGTGATTGTACCCGTTAATGTCAGTATCAATTCTCATTAGCAGTCACTTACATGGATCAAAGGCTAATTCTGGTTATTTTAAAGAGCAACTTTGCACTAAATCTTGTAGGGAGGAAAAGCATTGCTGTGTTGTCCTCCATGTTAAACAATTAGTCTGTTGCACTTCTGGCCGCATCACAGTTTGGTTACAAGTAATGTAGGGCAGACGATAATACCTGACCACATTGTTGCATAAAAAGCCTTTTCTGATGAAGCATACTGACAGCTTAAGTCTCATTGGTCTTGTTTCTGCAGCTGTGTTGACTCTCACTGCATCATTAAAGATGGCACATCTTTAACTGGCGTTTTCAATCTATCAACACAAGTGGTGGTTGGAAAATACTTTCCTGTAGCTGTATAGTCACTGGTACAGACTATTGTAACTATCAAAAATTAATTTATTACAATATCTATTCTATATTTTGTCAAATATTAGCCTTGGCCTTATAAAATCAGCAGTGCCAGCAGGATTATTAGACTGGTTGCAGTTACTCTTCATGTTTTTCCCCCATTATAACAAGTAATCACTGTGGAGCTCTCATACCTCCAGGTTGTTGAGAGGGTTGCTGTTCATTACACACACACACACCAGAGGCCAATAGCAGTCTCCACTGAGTCCAAAAAGCAATTAAAAGTTGCTTTCAACATATCAACACATCCCTGAATCTGATATCCAATTATCTATTGCTGAGTATATTTACTGTATTAGATATTTTAACTATCAGGGCTTCATTTAAAAGTAGACTCGCCACGATACTCTGATGTTGTAAAGCCACAGTGCCCAGTGAGGAAAAAAACACTATATCAAACACTTAGTGGCCTTTTTCTTATAACCCTTAAATTCCAAATGGAGTCACAGATTATTTGCAACTGCAGAAAATCACAGCTGTCAGTTACAGTTTTATGTGCATATATGGGGTGCATTCATAGATGGATTACTGCTTTGGGAAATGGTCATGCATTCAGGGCCCTGAAGCCAAGGGGGGCTGATGGTCTTAAAGATTTTTTAAGTGGTTCAGAATATGTGTAAAAAGACTCAGTTTACAGGGGAATAGCACTGTGGCCGTGAGGTGCAAAATATAACATGAACTCTGGATTGACTCAGGTTCTGTCCAATCACAACCAAGAATTCTTGTCCCTACCTTCTCTGTTTTCTGAAATGTGGTTGTGCTTTCCAAAATTTTGTGTTTTCTGAAATTTTGTTTCAAAATGTGTTTTGTGAAATGTTGTGTTTTGCACCTCAGGGCCACTGTAGCATATGCCTACATGTAAATAACAATGTAACACAAGTAGCCAATTAAATTGCTTGTTTAGCAGAAATAAAGTAACACTACAGTTAGTGTCAACATTCTAAAACACACTCTAGTGGGTCTGCAACACAAAGGAAATAGTAATTAGACTCTGATGACTTAATTGATGACTGAGAGTGCCAGAAGAATGTATGCTGCACATAGGTTGATTATTTTGACATTAGTCACAGTTTTTTGCTCCATGCACACTAATTACAACATTGTGTGTGTGTAGGTTACTTGGTCCTGTGTGCTGTGAGAGGGTGTGAAAGGCTAGTTCAGTATTCTAAAGTGTTTGCAATGTTCCAAAACAGGCTTTAAATTACTTCCACAAGTGTCTGACATAGAGAACATGTCAAAGGGAGGCTGCAGGATGAGTGCTTCCTTGATAGTTATTAATGTTCATGAAGCTGAATTAGGAGGAAATTAAATAGCAGAGAATTTTTAAAAAAGGGGTCTGAACAAAACTGTAATTAAAAAGGGTGCCACATTTTTGTACAGTGAGTTCACACACCTCCTGCACAGCCAGACCTCCACTGTGTGTCCCCTTGCCCTTAGCTTAACTATAATCACATTAGCGACCCCAGAGTCGGCTGATGTCCTCACACTCGAGTCGAGGTGTTTTGAATGGTGAGCTTTTAATTTTAGCCACATTAGTGTTTGTGTCATGGTGGCAGGCTGGCAACAGACGTGTTCCTGTTTTGTCCTCTTCACATGCAGCCTCTTCAAAGCATTAGGAGATAATCTGTGTCTCCTGGATAAAGTGCAGGACGTGCCAGGCTGCCAGCTAGCGAATGCAGGTGGAGTGCCATGCAGGCCTGAGGCAAGGCGAGACTGGGGAATAACCGCAATAAAAAGACACCTCTTCATGGAGGACACTCACTCTTTTCATATTTGCCTTTGCCTTCACTTCAAAGTGCCTCTGACTGACTGTTTAGGGCTGAAATGAAATGGGAGATTGCTGAAAGGAGGGTGTATAGGGGGGCTGGAGCTGAAGTGGTAGAGGTCTGCTGACTCCAAGGTACTGTCCTGAAGGACAGTCCAAAAACATGCTACCCGGATGCAGACTGCTGTGAATATACAGCGCAGTGTCACTAAATACTGTGATTGAGCAAGATGTCTTCATGCTCTGTGCATGAATATGAGAGAAATACATTTCCCCACCACAAACGTGTTACACAGAGGACACACGGCTGGAAAATGTGCACAGTTTGACATTGAAATCCCTCAGTGGAGAGTGAGTGTGTGGAGATTGGACCTCATCCACATGTGAAGGTGTTTTCTACTGTGAGAGAAGTTTTCATTCTCAGTGAAACTTCTAATTTAAACCTGCCGTGCAGAACCTTTACATATAAATGAATGTCCATTACATTCATGCCCTTGCCAAACGAGTTCACACAATGCTGATTAAGCCAATCACCGCCAGATAAATCTCTCTGTATTTCACAGTATATGGAGTTTTTAAATCTCATGTCGGGGCAACATTCCCACGCTGGCTGTTTGGCCGTTAATTGTACGGCTCTTCTAGACTTTTCAAATGTTATAGGACCGGTTGGATCAAATTCTGATAGTGAAATGAGTCATTTTGCAGGGGTTGTGTGACGCTTAAAACGTCACACAACCGTATCCACCGTTTTACAGCAGCAACAGTAGGTTACAGCCTGTACTAGCCATCAGGCATACTGGGACACATCTCGGTGGGCCGGTGGACCATCAAAAAACATGTTTTTGGGCCGGTGGACCGTCAAAACATATCCATTTTTACCGGCCTTCTCGAGGTAGTAAACGTTTAACTCACATGACTGATCAGCTGTTTCCTCTCTCAGCATCTTCTGGCGTCTCCAGATAGCATGAAGCATGGCCAATACTAGCTGACATGAAAGAATAATTACAACTTGCCCAGTTGAAACAAATTCCTGAAGACCTCTCTCCATTTTTCTCTCGTCAAGGCAATATAACTATTTGTTTTGTTTCCAGTTGGCATCCTCTACTTCTTTATTCTGTTTACTGGTGGATTATTTAAGGCTATGCCATCGTCTGATGAAAATATGCATTGTATAGCCTAGCTTATTCACTTCAAACCAGTTGATGGAAATGCACCTAATTAGCATTTTCCTTTTTGCGACATTTCAAAAATTCACTTGAAATTCTCTTGTGAAACTAATGGAAACAGCTATTGTCATGCATTGCTACTGATACCAGTCATTATTGAGACTACCAAAGTCAGAAATTTTTAGAAAACTGTCAAAAAACCCTAAAGTGGCTATAACTGAAAAGGAGTAAATTATTAGTTTTGTCACATAAGAGTAGTACTGTATTTCTATCACATTCTCAAGGCCATCTTTTCCCAATTTCTCATCCAGGTTTCAAACAGTCAAACAGGACCTCTCTGAATTTGCAGTGGCCTGTAAATATCACCTTCATCAGGTGAAGTAGTCATTCTTCGATTAACAAGACTAAGAGTCTACAGCCATGTTAGCGGCTCTGTGAGGCTGTACTGTGTCTACACTACGACGTCTCATTTTTTAATACAGCTGAATTCACTATATAGTTGCATGTTCCCATTTACATATTTTTGTGTCTCTGTTTTCAGACAACGGAACAAGAATGATATAAAGATATAATAACAGCTCAGAAATACATCTAAAATGAGTGATCACAGAATGAAGGACTCTGGAAACAATAGGGGAGCTGTCACATTCTGACCTGACTCCAATCAAACTTAATTCAGGTGAAACAAGTGGGAAATATGGATAGTTTTCCAGTATTTTTATCAGTGCCTGTGCTTCTACGAGACTATATTTGGAGTGGTGTAGGCAGTGTGAAGTCTTTGCTGATTAAGAAATCTGCCTGAAGGGATAGAACCAACTGTAAAGTCTGGAGGAGCAGGAATAATGGTCTCAGGCTGTTTTTCATGGGTTCATCTGGGCCCCTCAGTTCCATTTAAGGTAAATCTTAAAGGACTGGTTCACAATTTTTCAAGTCTGTCTTAAAACAACTGTCAGGAACCTAAATGAACATTGAAACATGTTTTTCTTGCCATAATCATTCCTCCTGTTCATACTGACCATTAGAAGATCCCTTCATAATGCACTTACAATGTAAGTGATGGGAGACAAAATCCACAGTCCTCCTTCTGTGCAAAAATGTATTTAAAAGTTTATCTGAAGCTAATATGAAGCTTCAGCGTCCAAATGAGTCAAATCAAGTAGATATCTTTCAACATTACAGTCTTTAGTGCCAAAGTGCCTCTTTTTGCTACTATACTTCCACCACAGCTCAACAGGAAACACTGTCTGAGGAAACACAAAGAGGGAATTTGATGCTAAAAAGACTGTAAATGTGGCAGATATCCACTTGATATGACTAACTCAGACTGCTGAAGCCTCATTATAAGCTTCACTTTTAAATACATTTTTGCACTAAATGACTGTGTGGACAGCACCCATCACTTACATTGAAAGCACATTTGAAGAGGATCTTTTCATAGCCAGTATGAACAGGAGGAATGATTACAGCAAGGAAAACCTCTTTCACTGTTCATATGGACACCTGACTGTTGTTTTAAGACAGACTTAAAAAACTGTGAACCTGTCCTTTAATGTTACATACATGTACATACAATGGTATTTTAGACAACAGTGTTCTTCCAACCTTGTGTCAACAGTCAGTTGAGAAAAGGTTTTTCCAGTTTGGTGTGGAAGAAAGTGACTGGTCTGCACAGAGCCCTGACCTCAACCCCATCCAACACCTTCAAGATGAACTGCCAACTGTGAGCTAGACCTTATCACCCTACATCAGTGTTGGACCTCACCGATACTGGTTAGTTGCTGGTTAAATGGGAGCAAATCCCTGCAGCCAGGTTTCAAAATCTGCTGTAAAGCATGAAACCAGGGTGTCCACATACTTTTGGCCATACAGTTTATGTCATGTTTGAAACAGTGTGGAATGTGTCCATCAACTGCAGTGTTTCCCTACCTTAACCAGTGCATCCTGGGATAATCCCAAACCCACTTTAACCCTGAATAGTAAGTGCCGGCATGCTTGTGTGTATGTGCGTGTGTGTGTGGCTCCAGGTGGACTATGGCGGACCTTCAGAACATCAATAGGCTGTATGGAGAACAGCTCTGCAGCATATTGACCGTCATTAATCTGCCTTCGACCAGTTTTTCTCCTCTCCCCTTTCACAACTAATTGCTTCCTTAATTGGTTCAATGAGCCCCTCCTTCAACTACACACAGTCAGCCAATCAGAAGGGGGTGTTTACAACAGCTGCAGGCCAGACACCATCCCCACCAGCAGGACATGCTGACCAAAAAATATCACTTTCACTTGTACCACTTTCATTCAGTCAAATGAATCACCAAAGTGTGAAATGGAACTGAATCTTCTCTGATATTCCTGATGCCAAGGTGAGATGTTTGGGGATAACATTTTCTCCTCTTCATTCTGCTCATACTAGCTGTGTCTTGATTGGTTTATAAGACAGACTTATGATGAAAGAGATTTAGGATCTCTGATGTGGTATTCATCAGGGCTGCACGATTAATCGAAACAAGATTACGATCTCAGCTCATGTTAAGTGTTGAGTAGCATTCGAGGCAGAAATGTGAAAAATTTAGAGGCCAGATTTATGATCAAGCTGAACGATGGAATAATACATTAACCTGCCAGTTTGTTTTTATCAGTAATGACTTTATTATAAACAGTCTGGCCCACAGAGAGGCTACATACACAACTGAAGCAACTCTTAATACCTACTTAAGGAGTCAAACATTGTGAAAGCAGTCACCCTTTAAAGGTAGAGTCAGTGATTCTGGAGAAAGATTTTTTAAATACACTTTTTGTCAAATTCAGCGAATATCTCCTCACTGTCCATTCTGTGTGTGTGCGCTGAATAAAAAAATCCAGTGTTCATACACAGCCCTGGCTCTGTAAATGGGAAACAAACACAGTGGCTCGGAGTGAGCCACATAACACTACTCCAGCCAATCAGAAGGGGGTGCTGGTGCTCATGCACAGGACGGGGAAGTCATCAGAGCAGCTGTCTGTGTGAGGACATGACAGTCTCCTGTCTTCAGCACCCATTAAATGGTGGGAGAGAGGCTGTGGCCAATTTACATAGAAAGTGTTTTCTCACAGAACAGATACGCTTCCATTTTATTAAATGTATCATTCCACACACACATGAGTCAGTCTCACAGAGACCCGCAGTGTTTTTTACACTCTGAGTCTGTTTCTGTCGCGTTTAGTGAAGGGTAATCTTTTTATCCTTTTTTAAATACATAGGAAGATGTTTTTCAAAAGTGTTGCAAGAGTAGACAACACAGCTGATTATTCTTGAATTTATAGTTTTATGCTGGTACATGAGCTGTCTGTTTATGTGTCCTGACCAGCAGTTTAAGAACATATTGCTTGGACTGTCTGCATAAATACAGCATGGTTTGCGATATGTGTTGTATCATTAAGAAACTGGTGTTCCTAAGAACTGTGGAAGAAAATTGTATTTTCAGTTCTGAGTGGAAAAAAAATGGGATTCTCATTTTGACCTGAATTGTCAGAATTTAGAATTTAATTGTCAGAGTTTTGTGATTGAACATTATATATATATATATATTATATATTATATATTATATAACATACAGCAAAGGTTTGTAAAAACTCTTAAATGTCAAATTATTAGAGGCTAGATTCAAGATCAATGTTTAACAAAGTGCATGTGAATAACAGGAGTCAGAGGGGGCACCTGACAAAATCCACAGTCTTGTTCTGAGCAAAAATGCTTCAGATGCTAATATGAGGCTTCAGCAGTTGGTGTCTTTCAGTTTTAGCACTGAGTTGTTACAAAATTGCACAAAATTCCCTCTTTGTGTTACTATCCCTCCACCATAGCTCAGCTAAGAAGCACAATCAGAGTGTCAGTGTACATATAATGTGCAACTTGTTTGAATATGCACAACTCAATTACAATATCAACTGAAATCAACATGACAAGGGCCTTTAAACAGGTGCTGCCTTATTACCTATTCTTAGACACCTGTGTCAATAGCTAGCTTTAATACCATCATAAATTCAGTTTGTTGATTGTTAGTAGGGGCCCTAAGGCAGATGTTGAATTAATATTCATTTATAACAATTTTTTCTGACTAACTTTGATTGTTGCTTATTTACATTATTGCATTAAAGATAATTTTGCAGCATTTGGCCTTTATCGACTGTAAATAAATGATGATGAAAATGAGATGATGAGAAATATAACAGTGGTCCCAAACAACTTCCCTGTGGTATTCCAGTCAAGCTTTCTCATAGCGGAAAAATTGCCATTAAAAAAATGTAACATTCTATTAGATAATGATCTAATACAGTAAAAGGATGTAAAGAGCACCGAGCATCAAGATTGCAGCACAAAATGAGGAACATGAAGATTACTACTTGAAGTTGTTTTGTCAAGCTAACCTGTGCCTTAGTAAAACTGTGTTATTTTATCAGCATATTTAGATTGAATGACCTCGTCTCTAACCCTGTAAGTTGTTAGTTTTTATCCAGCTCAATCCTCAGGCCAACTTGAATCCAACAAATACAGGCAACCCCTACACACCTGTCTGTGCTATAGAGCAGGTTTCATTTCCAGCTTGTGTTGATCCTTCTTTTAGGTTTAATTGGCGCTTCATTATGAGGATGCCAACAATAACTCCTCAACACACCTGTCAATCGGCTTGGGTGGCATTTGCACAGCGAATTCTCCTCAAACGGTGAAGCATTGTCACAACAAAGCTGCGGCTCCTGAATCAATTAATGGATTTCTTGTGGTAGCAGCTGCCAGGTTTCTCCCAGGACTGAGGAGGTATTGTCTGTCTGGGTCCCTCTAACGAGGCCCAGATGAATTAACATGGAAGAGAACTTAATTAGGACAGACTCCTATTTTTCTCCGCCTCTGTCTCTCTCGCTCGCAGCACCAAAATGTTGTCCTCCTCTCCATCACCGGGCCTCTCATTCTTTTACAGTTTCATCATCGCTTTGAATGAATCCTCTGGCTGGAGTGACAAGCTGACAAAAATGACACAGGACTGTCTACAAAGGGAGAGGGAGACAGGAAGACAGAGACAGAGAGGGGGACAAGGAGAGAGATGTTCGCAAATGACTGTGGATCGATGTTTCAAATGAAGAAAAATGGCTGTATGGCACTGGGGGCTTCCAGCTACTTATGAGCCCTTAAACAGGTGAGAAACACTATTGACGTCCCGCTAAGCTGAGTGTTTACTCACCACAGAGGACATCAAAGGCAGAGAGGCTAAGGTTATTTACATGTTTTACCATAGTAATGATAGGACGAGGGCATTCAGTTCCCGCTTCAATTCTCTTCGCTTTTACATTTTTCTTTTATACCGTGACTGCGCGTTGTGTGCATATATAAACTTTGTTGTTCTGGCGTGTTCTTCATGATAAGCTCGGTGCTCAAGGGAGATTGCAAAACACAACACACCCCTTTCTATTCATCAATGGATCCCTCTTTCAAGTTTGCAGCAAACAGGCCAAAATTAATTACCGTCAAAAATGGAGTTCCCTTTTTGTTTTATTTTTTTTCTTTTCTGCTGTGGAACACGTGTAGCTCTGTTTGAAAGGATGTAGAGCAGGTCACCTTTCACAGGGCCTCAGCTTCATGTATGTGACATTAATTTCTGCACAAACATATTTGTTGAGAGCAATAAATTGGATGGAGGGGATAAAGGATGCAGAAAGAGATGCTTTCCCCTCGAGGTGACGCTGTGAACGCAGAGCTAACCAGATGTCTATTTACATAAGCTGGCTGTGCCGAGTGAATACAACACATGCTGTGCAAGCTTAGATGCTGGCTGGGTATTTACTGCAGGTTATAGGACCTTAAGCCGCTCACTGTGTGATTTCAATGAGCGTCCTCTGAAAAATGACTTAAATCCACTGAAGATCTCTGCTTGAAGAAGGGGAAACAACCACTTACCAGGGTTAATTATAATAATAAAAGCATTTTATTTTTATAGTATTTTTTTGTCAAAACACACTTAAAGTGTGGTGGTGTAGTGGTTGAATAAAATGGCTGCATTTGCATATGAACGCTAAAATGTTCCTGTCTGTCCACAGAGGCTTCATAACACTTGCTAGTTAGGGTCCATGTAACTGTTGTCAGTTCAATTTTCCATATAAAAAAATCAATAATAGAGAATTGGAAAATCTACTTTAAATTTTGTATTTGAGAAAATGAATTAATATTTTGGGATTGTTTTTTTTTAAATGTTCTATGAACTATTAAATAGAAAATTGGAAAAATCTAAGTTATTTTATTTCTATTCATGCTTTGGTTTGCCTGAGTTTGCCTTCTGATTGGTCAGCAGGACAAAACGCGGAACGAATTTTAGACACGGCAAATTCTTGTTTTGTGTTCTGTGTGATCACACCTTAATGGCATAGTCAGACCAAAATCTGACTGGTGCTAATGCTCTACATAGAAATGAATGGGATGTGAAGTCATGTCTGATTGCACCATAAGGCAACCCTGAGTTTGACCAAGTCTCTGGAGTCTGCCTCTAATCACCTTCCTTCACCCTCTGGCCAGGCTTCACCACATATAACCTACATACAACATTTTACTCACCACCTCCAAACGTGGACTACAGCAACATGAACGTTGCAACAACTGTGCGCCTCTTATAGCTTTCATTATTGCAGAAATGATCTCAAATCATTCTCTAGTCATAATGGACAGAAATATAAAACCAAAAAATGCTGGAATTCCCTATAACAATCAGTTTTTAGATACACACACACTTAAGGCATTTATTTATATAAAACCATCTCACATTACTAATTTTCCCTCCTTTGTGCTTGTGCATAGAACGTGGCCCAAAACAGTGAAAGACCAAATTCAGCTTTGCCTTTTTGTAAACACTCAAGGTCATACCCTCGATGTCCATCCCAGAATGCACTTCACTGCCTGCAGCTCTTCTCTTGTTAGAAGCATGGAGCTGATGCAAGAGGAAGACTGTAGCATCTGAAGACAGGACCGTCTGCCTGATCAAGTGCACTGAGACTCCAGACGAGGTTAAAGGGAGACTAGAGTGACACAGAGTGAGTGTGTGTGTGTGTGTGTGTGTGTGTGTGTGTGTGTGTGTGTGTACATATGAGGCGCTTTGTGCTGTCAACCCAGGAGTGATAGGATCTTTGGGTCTGCTGTGTGTTTGCTTTCATGATGAGTCATTCATTAGCATTCAGTGCAAGGGCTCTCACACACACACACACACACACACACACACACACGCTTATGGGTTTCCTCTCCCTCTACACACACAAAGTGTTCTACTGTCTACTGTTCCACCTGAATGCGTGAACAAAAACACACCAGATCTATTTTTCTCTTACTTTTTCACTTAAAAAACAATATTTTTCTCCTTCTTCCACCCGCTCTGCACATGCCTCTCTTTCACATACACACACACACACACTTATGTTCACACACATACTGGTGCTTTTCAGCTCCGACGGAGAAGTGTGAAAAGGTCAGCGCTCTCAGGAAGTGGCGCCGCTGCTGATGAAAGTGGATAGGCAGCAGATGAATTGACCTGTCATTGGCTCAGTGCTTCAGCTTCAGATGAGCTCTAACTGATGGGGCGTCCGCTCCTCATTTTGCTGTTTGTCTGTTTGCTGTAAAGCATATAACACACCATGTTTCCTCATGAGGTTTTTTTCTCTCTGTTTTTCCTCAGCAACTGTATTCTTTTCCATGCAGTGAAAGGAGCCCTGAATGTAAATGTGACTCGGTTGACACTGAACATTTAGACTGAACATTCTGATATAACTGTCTGCTATCAGGCTTTTGTCATCTAGACTGAAGGTCTGCAGCCCAGCTAGAGGCTGTGAGAGGTTGAAATGCCCCTTACACACCACAGTACTGCTGCAGCTTTATCAGTAGAGGGGGTTTAAATGTAAAGCTTGTCCTCGGGGTGCTGCTACATGAAATGCCATGAGGTCATTAAAATCAAAAGGGTTCGTTTTTTTTTTTTTTTCTGAAGGTGGCATTTGATTCTGACAGGGCTGCTTTTAGGTAGGCCTATATGCAAGCAGAGTAGTCGCCAAGAGGAGTCTCTGCCATCCAATGCATGTTAGATTGTTAAAATAAATAATGCTTCATCCCCCTGTCCAGACTAAAGCAGGATTTTTCTAGCCCCCAAACAAAGCTTTTTATTTCCAGTGTATAAAGCTTAAAACGTCAGCTTGGTGTTTCAGTGTGTTTGAGGAAAACGAAGCATGTGCAAAATTGTTAAGGACTTTTTGTCACCTCAAACCTTCTCTGTGATTGATCATTTAAATGTCCATATAGCTGAATACACAGCAGAGCTGCTGTCATTAAACTGTATTAATGTTGATTTTGTCAGGTGATGTTACAATTATAAAATAATGATTTTATCATCTCACTGCAGCAGCGTGAGAGTGACTGCTGGTTAACAGGTAGAGTTTATGAGCATTGATTAAATCACTATTTCATACTTGTTCTGTTGTCTGACAATAGAGACAGAAAAATATGTAAATGAGAACAATATTGTTAATTTGGCTGCATTAAAACACAGTAGTTCTGAATGGACAGGCTGTCGCTTAGCAGAGTAACCGGCTGTGTCTGTCCAGTTAGTCGGCTGTGTAGCAGCAAAGTTAAGAAGACAACTGTTTGACTTTCTTTTGTTGATAGCTGATGATACAGCACAGCTGTTGTCATTAACCTATATGTATATTGATTTTGTCAGACAACATTTTGACCATAAAAGAATGATTTGGTCAGTCATGCTGTCTGTCCCTCTTCTTACCAGATGTTGGCTGTGATGCAGTTTAGTTGTAGAAGATGTTCAGGTGTTTCTCTGTGGTCAGAGGTCTTTACTAAACAACCTGGAAATGCTGTGTGGTAGTGCAGTCAGTATAGTCTGACTGCGTGTTCAGACAGAACATGAAGTGAATTATGGAGGTTGTGTGATTACATACAAAGTCGACGAAAAACACAATAAGACACAAATTCACTGGGGTGTGGCGAATTGACGCAAAGACGCATCTTTGTGAGTTGAAAATGCAGATACCGCAGAGCTTTATGAATGTGCTTCAACGTACAGAGACATGCCATATGTTATATGTTATATGCAAACATCACCATATGATCCACACTGGGATAAAACTCATAACGGGAGTGGAATAGGATGAATACTGTATGTGCACAGGTGTGTATTAGCCTATGTAGTAGTCCGCAAGTCAGTAGGTTTAACGAAAGATAACCTATAATAATGAGGAAAAAAACTATTATCTACATCCTGAAATTAGAGTGGAGTAAGGGTGTCCTGAGTCAATCAGGATCATCAATAGGATATTGTATCAGCTATAAACTGTCTCCTGTCTCAAGTGACGTCACTTGAGTCAGCGTCAGTTGGGGTTGAAGACTACAAGTTTGAAAATGAAAAACATCTGGGGGTGTGGAGAGAAGTGAGGTTACCAGACCTCTGTAGCCTACTCCTCATCTCTGCTTGAAGCTAGAAGCTTGAGTTGCATTATGGGTAGTATGTAGGTGCCAGGTTTTGACAAGGAAGAAGAATGTGTGGAATAAAGAAGATGATATATCTAGTTCTGCTGCATCGATTTTGATCCTTTGATGGACTATCCATCAGGAGTCTGACTGTTATAAGAGTGCAATGTTAAATCAGTGGAGTATACTTTTAACAGATTCTTGATAAAAGCTTAATATCAGCTTCAAATCAAAAATCAGTGTTCGCATTTAGAAATTGGTGGAACCTTAGCTTTCATCCATACGTATTGAGAAGTTGAGTTCAGTCTTTTTTTACCCAAACAAGGGTTGAACCCACCTCTGACTGATCTGCTGTGTCATCTGGTGATCCAAAGCTTCAATACTAAATTTCATACATTTTCAAGTACTGACTGAAACCTGGAAGATCTCAGTTCTTCAAGACGTAAACTTCCTCACAATTAAAAGCCCCCCCAGCAGGAAATAAGATACATACCAGCTATATGATACAGAATCATTGTCACTCTGCTTCCATCTTCCCTTCACTACTGCAGCAGCTCATGTTTACAGGGTGAATAGGCAGTGTTAATAATGATGTTTTCCACTCATTTACTAATTGTGTCTCATCAAAAGACACCCAAGCAGCCCTCATCAAAACGCCTGTGTGCGTGTGTGTGTATGTGTGTGTGTGTGAGATGAAACATAAGGATGCTAATGTCTTATTGATGATGTAATCCTGGAGGGACCTATTGAAGATGTTACGTCTAACCAAAGGGGGACGGACAAAGAAAAGGAAGAGGGGGGAGAGGCTAAGTTTAACCTTGATGTGGTAATGAGTCTGGACACCTCTCCTGGTTGGTATGACCTTCCTGATATTTATCCATCATGTTTTTATAGTTTTGTACACAGAGGTCCTCTCCAGCCTGAATCTGACTCTCTGGCTGTCTGGTATTCAGCGAGATGCTCTGTTTGCTGCCATCAGACACATGGCACCATTTATTTTTCAAAATCTGTTTGTTTTCTCAGGCAGGACCTGTGGGAGGATAAACATTTGTTCAAATTCTTCTGAGGATGCTGAGCCTGAAGGTGGCGCCATTTCACATGTGGCATGAAATGGTAAAACTGTTCTGAGGGATTCACACTCAACTACCAGAGAGCTCTTTTTCACTGTAATCTGTCCTGTTCTGTCAGGCTCTTTGCATCAATTGTAAATGCATGTGCAATGTGTGGTGACGTTTGCAAATCTGCTGCTAAATTCTACTTTGAAAGCGTTAATGATCGGGCTGTTCGGAAAGCAAATGTGTCAGTGTGGAAGTCAGAAGTCGTGAGCATGCTCACTGCTGGCTGAGGAGCTGGGAAGTGAACAAACATCCCAAGCTGCATTTGGCTCCGGTTCAAACATTCATCTCAGTCCAAGCATGAATGTTCATGTTGGCCAGTTTTCCGTTTTTTACAGCAATCAGATTGTCAGAGAGCTTACACACCTTTCAGCTTGTGCAGCTGCAGTGTCCTGTGGAAGTTTACATCTTCATACTGACAGAGGTCATGTGTTGAATGAAACATGCACATCTGTCTTCCTTTTTGCTTTTGTAAAAGTTTGCTGAGAGCTGGTGAACAATGCTTAAATAGGCTGCCGATGGACAATAGGGACATTAAATAATAGTTTTGGTTTATTTCAACTTGATGTATTTCCCATAAATGTGGACGTTATTTCTCTATGGGTCTTGCTAACTTTGCACTTGTCAGCTCCGTTCTAGAGATTTGCTGGAACAGAATTGGAGGATTTGTGCAAAACAATATATATCGGGGCAAGCTGCTGAGCCTCCTACAGCTTTCCAAATAAACATGGTTTCTATATGAATCATTTCAAACGCTTGTCTCTGAGTCAGACCGAAAGTTAACATAGAAAGTAGCCACCTGGAACGGCCATTATGGCTAACAGCATATATATATTAAGCATATAATTATACAGGTAGTGAATTTATTACAACAATAATTAAAAATGTGTTATACTCATTTTCATCCCATTTAAACCCACTTTGCTGTATAAACATTTATACCTGTCTGGCCAGACAATGAACACAAGAAGGGGGGAAATCCTATACATTACACAAAATTAAATAATTAACATTAACTGTAAACAGCTTATGTTTAATCCACAACATTACTTTGCTCTGTACAATTTAACATCATTTATATTAACACATATGAAGTTATGACTTAAGTTTTGATCTTCCCCCATGAATCCTAATGAGTTGGTTCTGACCAATTACCACACCTGTGTGTATAGGTAAATCAACCCTGAGCTCCTTCTTTTGCTGGAGGAATGCACATCAGGACAAAGGTCACAAATAAACAGAAGCAGGAAGATAAGGGGGGTATTCAATCGTCACCGCTAATGAAATCTGTGCTTAACTGAAAAAGCCCAGTCTGAATTAATGCCGCCTCTCACTTACAGCTCAAGCCGTTACACCAACACAGCTCAGCTGTGTCTTGTCACTGTTAACTCAAACCAGGCTTGAATAATCTTGCATTGTGTGTGTGCACGGAGTACATAAGCAGCCCAGAACAGCCGATTGTCAAAAAGATGATACTATGTCACAAATAGAAGGGAAAACTAAAGTGGTGTTCTTTTTCAGCAGCGGAACAAACCCTGCTGATGGAACTATATGAAGAATATAAAGGAGTCATCACCAAAAAGGGCAATAATGCCACAATTAAGAAGAGATGGCTTGGCAAAAAAATTGCTGACAGATTAAATGTGTAAATTATACGAGCCTATTTATTGTTTATTTTCATTCATTACTAAATGAACATTCAAATCATTAGGTAGAGGCTGTAGCTATATTATCAGCAGGCTAGATAATATCAGATGTATGTTTAAAATTATGGTATAGGCTAATTTAGGAGAACTGACCTAACTACAATGCATGTAAACCTAATTCGGTGTATTCATTCTTCTCTGTTACATCAGGACCCATCTCAACAGCCAAAAAGTACATGGCAACAACTGAAGATTAAGTATAAAAACATTTTCCAGAGTGGTAAGTAGCTATAATGAAATGTGAAATTTATTTATTAAAATAGTTTTGATCTGTAAATATGTACCATATTTGCCAACAAAAAAAAAAGACAGATGCCACTGCTACTGGATGGGGACCTCCTCCTGAGGACCTCACACCAGCAGAGGAGTTAGTGTTGAGATACAACCGGGGGCGCCCACTAATAGATGGAATAGAGGGGGGGCCTCCTCAGACATCATTCCCAAAGTGCTTGGGAGCAATATGTACAAGGTACTGTCTACTACTTTTCCTCAACAGGTATCAGTCTCAACGGTAAAAATGGTAGGCATATATCTTTCAGTGAGTAGAGACACTATATGCCTGCTAGATCCTTGCTCAAGGCTTACCTGACCCATGTGTGAGTAGTCCTCATTTTGTAAAAGCACCGTGCATCTTATGTAATTCTTTGTTCTTTTGATTTAACAACTGCAGCGTTCTTTTATTTGCAGGGAGTTGGTGCCAGCATGTCTAGAGCCCTTGATGAGGAGACTATTTCTGCAGTCATAGAAATGCCAGAAGTAAGACCAAATTTAAAATGTGTTGTTTGCATTCTTCAAGTGATGTAAAACCATACTTGCTGCAGGACATGACTGGAACAAGAACTTCAGCAAGGAATGAAGTAAGAAACTATTCATATTGCTATTACCAATTACATAATCAGCTATTTGTTGACACAGTTTCTCTTTCACAGGATGTCTTATTTACAAGCGTCATCTGCAGTTTAGTTGTCCTAGCTGGTCCCCTTTGCTATCTCTCTTTGGAATGTAAAAGAAAATTTAAGACTTTGTTTGCTGCAAGAACCTTCCGAGACCAAACTGACTTTTAACCTTTCAAATAAGAAATGTCAGAAGATCGATTCCTTTGTTTTGAATTTCACTCTGACAGAACCTCACCAAAGAAGATAACGGTTATAGACCTTTGCAGAAAACACCAGGATTTGCAAAGTTTGCCTTTCACCTCAACAATAAAAGATATCAGTATTGACACAGACCTGCTGTGTTAAGAGACATGGTTTTATGACACACCAGGGACACTCACACATCCTTTCATGGACTCACTCAAAAAGAGGAAATCCAAAAAAAGGACTTTAAGTAAGGACATTATACTTCTTCAGAGTTGATGACATTAAGACAGTCTTGTCAATGGTTCTTCTTCTGTCTGTCCCCTTTCTCTTCTCTCTGTGATAACACACACAAGCAGACACACACCTACCCCCTCTGTCTTTCTTTTTTCACCCTGGTGTGATTTCCCCAGATAAAGACACTTTCCAGACACCTGTCGGAAATTAGGAAGTACATTCCTGAATTTGAGTTCATTATATTCTCTTTCAGTGTTTCCCCTATATACTTTTAACAGTGGTGCAGTGCCGCTGTTAAATGATGACTGCCACTGTTGAAATTTCACATTGTGTATATTAAAATAAATCACAGATTGGAGCTAGTGGGGAAAGAATGGGATTTTTGCCTCTCCGTCTCTCTCTCCTCTGCTCTCTGTCTGTGGTCTGTGCCTGTTTGGATGAGGGCAGGGACGAGTGTGCTCTCTCTCCTTCTCTTACACACACACACACACACACAGTGGACAGCAGAGCAGAGAGGCCACAGCGGACAAGATGAAACAGACTAGGTTATACTTTACTCGAGTCGACTACAACTGCTCGCTGCCGTTAAGTGCAACAAAATCTGGCAGTAAGGGAGATGGCACGAGCAATTTATCAAACAACTGTTGAACAAGCAGAACATAAACTTGAATGTGACATCTTCAACTTCCAGCAGTCAATTCCCAATCCCCTCACATCCACAGCCGCTGCTTTACAGCTATACGGAGCTTGTTATGCTAATAGTGAACTGTTATGAACAAGCTCAAAATGGACGTTCATTGTATGTAACAATTAAGTCTAATTAGCTAAATATCTGAAAATGAGTTGACTTTCTTGTAGACTTAAGGCTGACACCAACCTGCCCCACCTCTCTATCAGCAGTACCTGCAGCAGTGAGTCTGACCAGCAGCAGCAGAGGGAGGAGTACAGAGGAAAGCATGAATAATGCCACAGAGCAGTTAACCAGTTTATTGTTAAAGACCTGCAGCCTTTCTAAACAGTGGAGTCTGTGGGCTTCAACCATTAATCAGTTCAACAATATGAAAGGTTATTCTAAGGGTCTTGGAGATAAGGTTCGATGTTAATTAGTCAACATATTAAAAAGATAAACTGGTTGTTACAAACAAGTTTATAGTAAAAAATATATTCTTTATTGTAGGGATGGTGAATGTTGTAAACCTTAGTGCTCTATTAGAAAAAAAAAACGTGTCAATCTAAATATATATATCAATTGTCATCCTCACATTTTTGCATTTGTAACAATAAAATTATCAGTTATTGTATTGTTTTGGCCACAACAAACACTTAATTATTTTGTTTTGAACCATAGTAACTTAGTCTATAATTATCATTATTATTGGCCCTGTGATCTCTATAAACAGATATCTGCATATGAATGCAGAATCTGTAGGCAAGGGACAAGATTTTGGGATCGGAAGCGTTCTGGTTTCCATTTCCTCTACAGAAAACTTCTACAGGAACATGCTTTGGTTGTATGCAGGTAAACAGTCCGTGTGTGGAGCGAAAGAGGCGGAACGCATTGGCTGAAATGTCGTCTGGACCTAAAACACCAACAAAAAGTATCAATGTATCAACGGAGTGTTAACTGGCTACTTGTGAGACAATCTGGCCGTAGATGTTGTCTCTCAACTCCAACTTCAATCTCTGCATCTCAAGTTGCTAATCAGACTGTATACAATGCCCCGCGCATGGAAGAAGAAGTCTTGGCCTGGATATCCGTTATCCAGATATCCGCTGGCTACACCAGCCAGAACCCCTGAAATACTGGCTGTTGCCCCCGGAGGCTAAATTGTCAGCAGATGATAGCCAATGAAAAGTTATTCGGAACCATGTCATGACATGACAAAAGTGATGCAAGTGCAAAAATACATTTGATGGAACTGTCTCATGGGATTCTGTTTCCGCCTTATGGAAATTCTTGACAAGCTTGACAGTTAGCCACTACGGAGCGGGCTATTTCAACAGTATAAGTTACCTTGGTTACTGAGCAGGGAATCCTATAAGACACAGTAATGGAACGGAACTCTCACTTAAATTAGTGAGACTTATAAAAATAAACCAGGATTTGCCTTTATCTGCCTTGATGGAATACCCCCCCGGACTCATTAGTTATGATAAATAAAGTAGGTTTTATGTTACAGTTTAACTTCAATTACAAGTATTAACATTACTTAATGACAAATATAAGGTCAAATCAAATGGTTTGGGGAGGCAGGTGTCACTGTAAGTGCACTTCACTGCACCACCTGGTGACCATCCCCCCATCAGTGCAGGATGACCTGCAATATTGGGGGTCCCCACAGCATTTGTTGTTGGGAACACAAGTGACCTCCTATGTCATGGTGTTCACAGATGTGTCCCTGATGGGAGAGTGATAGGTGGTGTGTGACCTTCAGGGGAAAACTGACACATCAACCTTCTCGAATACTTCAAGACCCTGGTACAGGGAAGACACATGTCGGTGAGGCTGGACAATCACACCATGGTGGCCTACATCAACAGGCAGGGCGGGGTCTGGTCTGTATCCCTGTTGAAGATGGTGGAGAACCTGTGGCTGTGAGAACACCTGTTGTCTCTGAAGGCTCTCCACATCCTGGGTCTGGAGAACAGGGACACCAACCTCATGTCGAGGGGTGGGCCCCTGACACCACCCCAAGGTGATGCAGCAGATTTGGACCCGGTTCAGGAAAGCAGAAGTGGATCTGTCCGCCAGTTGACACAACACCCACTGCCCACTGTGGTTCTCCCTGACACTGCAAGATGCACACACGCCATGGCCAAGAAGGCTGCTTTATGCTTTCCCTCCTCCTTGTCTCATTCCCCCACTGCTAGAGAGAGTGAGACAAGAGCGACTGATGGTCATCCTAATAGCCCCGGACTGCCACTCGGCACCGTGGTACGTGGAGATAACCCAAATGTTGGCAGCCCAGCCCTGAACCATTCCTCTATTCTGTGTGGCTCTCTTACAGGAAACCGGTGCGATAGGCACATTGCCGACACTGGGCCAACTCTCCAGAGTCAACGGCCTTGTTTAGTGGGGCGAGTGTCGAGAACATATGCACAGCAGAGTCTTGGTCTACGCCCTGTCCGTTCATAGAGTTCTGTCTCTTGGCCATGACTGGCTCGTTTTCAGGGTCTGTGCTTGCGGGGGCAACTCAGGACTTGTGAAGAGGTAGTGTGAGTGCCAGCTCTGTATGGACCCTGCCACTCCTACACCATCCATTGAAAGGGGTGTCGGATGAGAGGCACCGGGACGCTCCCTTATATAATGTGTGGGACACACATATTCTGTAGGCACGTCCTGATTGGCTGGCTACGTACATGCAAATGTCATTGGGCAAATGCATGTATGTAATTGGAGAGAGCTATTACCCATAGAGTCCAGTAGAGGGCTCTGCCTGTGCTTATAGAGCTAGGGTTACAATATTGTAACCCTAGCTCTGTACCCAATATTGTACCCTGTATCTCTTCTCTGTGCACATGTGCATGCACATTGTCTCCTCTATGTATTATGTATATTGTACTATGATGGTAAAGTGTATCAGGGCTCAACGCTAACTTTTTCCCCAAGGAGTACATGTGCTCCTAAATTAAAAAAATTAGGAGCACACAAAGAAATTGAGGAGCACACCAAATGTTCAAGTAACACAGTTTATTAAGAAAACAATTTATTACATATATATTTACAATTTATTACATACATATTTGTGTCTGTGTGTGTAAATCAAAATTTATGTTGGATTCTAGTGAACAGAGTCCTTCACATTTGTCTTAAATGCTGGCAGCATAATTAGATATTCATTGTAATGCAGACTGCTTATTATACTAAATTTCACTTTCATATAGGGCTCAAAGAAGCCCTATAAATCTAAGTTTAACAACACAACAACAGTGCATAAAACATTGTGGATACTCAGGTGTAAGGAGTGTAGGAGGAGGAGATGTGCACAGTGACTTCAGCCGAGTACTATCTTATTCTTTAAGATTTCATTCAGCCATTCAGTCTGACTCAATGTTGGAAATGGATTCATTTTCTAACAGGACAATGAGCTTAAAAAAGCAGGCCCATGCCTACTAGATGCAAAGCTGCTTTTGTATGTTGGCCATCTGGCATGTTTAGAGGTCAGCCAGCAGTCCACGGCAGGAGTGGACCTGCCGTGGACTGAACCCCTTAAATGAAGCCCCTTTCAGGCTGATCCTCATCAGGTCTTAGGTGGTGGACACCCCAAGGCATCTTCTTGTCTTGTTTTTAATGCGGTTCTGTGCAGAGAGGCCTCACTCACACTGGGCAGCTGAAATGGGCAGGACCGGCATAAGCTGCACCAACTCCAGTATGTTCTATGGAAAAGATGATATCTTTCAATTTCATTTAAACTCTTACCATTAACTTATCAAAACCAACCATAGGAGGATCCCACACATAATCACTCACTACTGTTGGCCTACCTTGTCGTGGCATCCTTTGTCAATATGGTCTCCAACAGATCACTGTAGGACTTGTCCTTGAAATTGTGGCTGACCAGGATTTTCAGCCCCTGCCACTCATCCTGGATTGCAGCCATGTTGCACCCTGATCTGCAGGATTGAACAGAGCAAGTGAGTTTGCAAATATGCAATCTTGTCAAAATTGTCTCATATGGCAATGCAGTGTCAAATAAACTCTTACCACTCTAGAGGCTCCTTAAAAATGCCTCACCGGGCCACATCACTATCACCAAAGGTGAGAAGGCTGGGCTGGTCTTCTGGCCATGTGTCAGGGTTTAGCACTCTGAAAGACTCCACTGGGGTCTGGATGCTCTCATCCTACGGAAACTACCAAACCTGGCTTTGAGATCATCCATACTGATGTTGATGGCTGCCTCCATGTGCTGCTTCAGCTGGGGATTGGAGAGGTCAGTGAAGCCTTTCAGATTCCCCTTTCCTTTAATAGAAATAGCACACACACACACACACAATGAAATGTCTGCAAATTTGTCTGTCTCGCATAATTTTCTCCACTGCATTTCCCTTCTTATCCTCAAATCGTCCTATTGTGCAACAAATGCATTGATTCTCACACTGAGAATCTGTCTTAATCATTGATTTCGCTTACATCCTAACACACCTGGAATTTCCTCTCATCACCATGCTGCTGAGCAAGCATGATCTGGATCTTCTCCAGCATGCCTCCTGCCTTTGCTCTAAACTTTAGTGCTTCCAGTCTGGTCACCGTCTTCCTCAGCTCTGAGGCTTGGGGGAGGATCAGGTCATTCCTTTGTAGGGTGAAGCTAAGTGAAGACAGCTCCTCAAACATGTCTGTGAGAAAATGGCAGAATACACAAAAGAGTGCATTAGTAGTGAATACACAATAAAAGTGTTAGTTATAATTCTATTCCTTGGCCACCTGTCAATTACTTGATTCTGAAAGTTAATTTGAGTTTTGAACCAATTTTTTTTAAACTATTGGTATTAAATTTACTGTGCAAAACTGACCTTTGCCCACCCTTGAACTTCTGCTGTTGTTGATGCTACAGCCAGATGCCCCATGTGCTGCAGAACAACAGAGTACTGGCCTTTGTCAGTGGCAAGGTCCTTGTCTTGTTCATGCATACATTTTAAGGGCTCTGTGGACAAGGGGGATCCAGCGAGTTCCCTTGACACTAGATGGTTTGCAAATATCTACACCAAGCTCTTGCCCACAGGGCTCTCGTTTGGATTTTCCGCTGAAGTGATATGTCTCCCATATCAGATTCAGAAGATTGTACATAACAGACACCATTGGTTCTTTCTTTTGAATAGTTAGTATTGCCAGCTCTAGCCTGTGCAAGGAACAGAAAACATTTCCTTGGTAAGTATCTTCAGAAGGACCAAGTGCGCGCACATCCAAGCAAATTATTGGTGCAGGATGAAAAATATTTCATTGCAGGGTACAAAGGAGTGTCTGTACACTGTTGAGCTCCCAATAAATAATCTTTAAAAGAGAAAAAGAGAAATAAAACTGTTTATTGGAAGCTTAACAGTGCTTGGTAAGTATCTTCCAAACAATTCACTGTCCGTCTCTCCCTCTCTCTCTTGTGTCACCAGAAAGCAATAATTTTGTGGTATTTTCCATTCCAGCATGTAATAGCACACACACACATAGTATTGCTTAACATTCTCTGCTAGCAAACAAAACTAAACCATAGAGAAACATTTTTCATTATTTACAAACCTATGTGGCATATAGTGTATTGGGATTATATGCCTCCCTGCCTCTCTCTGCAGGTGGGCAATCACTCTCACACGGTGGCCCATGTTCACAGTGGCGCCATCTGCCCTGAAGGAGATGTACAAAATTGGGCCTTAGTGGCATCCAAAACACCTCGAATGACCACACAAAAAACAGTTATACAAAAGTCTTTCTGACAAACTAAATTCTATCCTCCATTGCGAATAATGATTAAACTTTACAACTTACCAATGGCATGGGAGTGCTCAAGGGTCTGTTGTCCGACCAGGAGATTGACTGGCTTCCCATCCCCCAACAAGCGCATGTAGACAATCTCACGTTTGGTGTTGGATATATCAGTGTCTCCATGTATTAGAACGGCTAGATACTTCTTGGCTTTCAGCTTTGCTGACAGCCTCTCTCTCATTATGTCAGCAATTTAACAATCATCTCCGTACATCTTACATCATTGTTGTATGGGGGATTAATGTCAACTCCATTTTTTTGTGGAGTCTGATAAGCAGCCCAAATTTGATGAAAGGTTCTTCTTTCGCAATGAAGTATGCAATGTTCATCTTAATTTTGAGCTGTCTCCTCTTTTCTTCCTCACACAGCAGCACTTGCCTCCTGAAGACTGGTGACACCATGCCTGATGGTTTCTCCTCTCTCAACAGGTAGAGGTCTCTGCACTGGATATGCCGCCGTGAGATGTTTTGTTTTGCTACGGTATCTCTTTTCAGATGCAGGTTTCCTGACACGAACGACAAGTTGCCCACCTGTTTCTGGCCTGTACAGTATTTGCAGAACATGAGGTTATTTTCAAACTCTAGCCATGGGAACATTTTGACTTAATTATTGTACCAATACTTTTTCAGCACGAGTGCAAGTCTGTCCCCGACTGACTGAGTTACTGCCTTGTCTGCCAAGTATCGCCACTTCCTGTATTCTGTATCTTTGTGTGATATATTGTCTAAAGCTAGTAAAAAAAAAAAAAAAATCTCAAACTTTCTCTCATCAGATCATTTGCCAACAAATTGAATGTGACATCACACTAGCTTGCAGCATTTACCTGCAGCCCAGCTGTCAGTTTAACATGATGTGCAGCAAGTGAGCTTCCTAGCAGGACATTGAAACTGTGTAGATTTCACAAACACACTACCAAACATCTAATCTGTGTGCTAACTGGTGAGCTGGCGATGTGATGATGCTCAGACAAGTGGCAGGCTAACAGTGAGATTGGAGATGTGGTACGCTCACCACGGCTGTTACCTGTTAGCCTCCTGCTAGCAGACTGCACTCCATCACGGAGCTGAACTGATACGATGTGCACTGTAGCACGATACAAACGATCTCTCTGTAAAGGCAGATTGTGGAGACATTTTAATTGTTCGCGATCTAATATTGTCATATCACACACCCCTGGGTAGCAGTGTTAATTTTGGTGTCTAATTTTGATTTAGTGTTATGTTACAAAAATGTATATTAATTTCAGTCATTGGTTGGGGTAAACAAAAAATACAGACATTTTAGTCTAATTTTTTCATACATTTTAAATTTTTTATGATCTCTAAGCATTTTGAGGCTAAGCTGTCGCCCCCTTTGTTGTGTACAGTTACCATGGTTACAGGAATCTGTTAGTGAAAAAGGCAGTGTTGACTTGTTCACACACACAGTGTCCATGTTGTTCTGCAGTAGTACAACAGACTGACTCTCCTCCGTCAGAACATCTAGAAGAAGATTTAGATGGTTGAATCCCGACATAAATTGTGGAACTTAACGTTAACATTACATCCACATTCACATCCACTTGATGTTGTTACATTAGCTTACCTTTTTGCTGCCTGCATGTTTTCAAAGTTTGTCCAGCTGTTTTGTTCCTGTGTCTCTAATTCTCAGTGGATTGTAGATGAATTTAGTCCATAGTTCTGTTTCTTCCAAGAAACGCAAACATCAGATAACATTACTGACAGAGAACGTTACTGAATACAAGATACTTCTTATTTACAGGAGAGCAACAGGTCAAGTGGCTAAATCAACTTCTGAACAAGAGATATTATTGACTGCTGGAGGACTCTGTTTTACTAATCAGGAGCTATGTTGTGTGATTCTGCAGATTCAATAAGACCTTGCATTAAAACTTAAGTTGAATTTGTCCATTTGTTCGCCTTTCAGAATATTGTTGTTTTTATTTGTTGATGAAAAATGTAAAACATATCATAGTTTTAGTCCTGTTTTTGTCGTAAAAAGTATTTTTTGTCATAGTTTTGTTGATGAAATTATGTAGTGGGTCTTAAATTAATAGGGCAGGTCTCCAATTAATTTAGTGATTGCAGGTAACTACTCACTCGGGGTACTCAGTTTTGCTAACTGCATCTTTAACTTGTATTTTGATCATAACACAGAGTGCACAGTCAGTCAATGGGATTAAATAGAGATACTGGTGCTGTCATGGTTCTGTTGCTGACTCTAGAGAGTCTGACTGTGTATTCCTTAATTGCCATTGTCCACCAGAATCTTCACCAACAGAAAAAGTTTGTAAAGATTGAACTGTGTTGGAGAGGGCTTGTTTTGAGTTGGACTTTTTGAGGGACTTTTGGACATGGTGTTACATTTAGGTTGCCTTTATTGGTTGGACTGTGTTTCTGGGGTTTTGGTTTTCTGTTTGTCTTGTGTTTTTTCTCCTGTGTTCATGTACTCCTCCTCACACCTGCCCGGCATTCATATTTGTTAACCCTGCCCTTGTCTCAGTGTTCTTCCCCAGTCTGCTGTCACCTTCACACCTGCCCTATATCACCCTTGTTAGCCCTGCCCTGCTCCTAGTGTCTTCCCCAGCCTGCCCTTGTGTTGTGCTACCTGTTCCTTGTTGTCTGATTAGTTCAGTTTGTGTTTAAGTTCAGTTTTCAGTTCAGTCTTTGTTGAGTTGTCTGTTCAGTTTGGTTGTTCTACTCAGCCCAGCCTGCTTTTGTTTTGTGCCTGCCCGTCTTTTAAATAAAGACAGTTTTCTTCAGCCCTGCTTCCAGGTCTCGGCATTTGGGTCCACTTGCTCCTCAACCCATGACAGTTGCTGGCATGATGCTGGTGTCAACAGCCACAACTGGATAAGGATGTGATCTCTGAACAAACAAGAAGTGTCCATAATGACTGCAGCGGTTTGTTTGTGTAAATAAAAACTGTCAGGGAGCTGATTACAGAGAGAGGGGAAGGGAGTCTGAGCACCGGGCCTCTACCTGAGCCATGAATATTTGATTCCCTCTATTGTTCAGGAAAAAAATATTCATGAAATCAGGAGAGCTTCACTTTACCTGCCTCCCCTCCACTCCCTCACCCGCCGCCCCTCAGCTTCTCTGACCCTCTCACGTTTCCTCCCTCCCTCCCTCTCTCTCTCTCTTCTCCCATCTTACCTCACCTCTCGCCTCCCCCTCTCACTCCCTCTCACTGTGGCTTTACATCTTGGCCCGGCTCCAATCTCCTCTCCAGTAATTGCCTCATCCTAAAACTTTCTGGAGAGGAGTAGAGAAGCTTTGTGCGCTCTTTTGTGTACTACTGACGACACTGATTGTTCACAAATGAGCTGGCAGCATATTCATTCAGCGGGAGGTGATAAGGAGGTGCTGCCAGGGGCCAGAGGACAAGAAAAGATAGGAGGGAGGAGTAGAGAGCACACGAAACAGATAGAGCAGACGGAGGATGGGGAGGTGTGTAGAGAAAGTAAAAATGAGGGGGAGAAAAAAGGGAGAGCAGATGTGGTAAAGGGAAGTGTTTGAGCCAAAGAAGTGCTTACTTTCAGAAAGATGTGAAATAATCAAGGCAGATTCTCCCAGCAGCACCAATTAAACTCCTCCAAAGAAACCATCTTAGTCAGGAAAATGTCTATATGTCAGTGAGCACCCTCAGTCTCTCCTTTTGTTTAATGCTTTGGGGCTGATCTGTTTGTTTTAAAAGACAGCAGATGACTGGAAATCTGACTTGATCCCATTGAAGTTGTTGTTTTTCTTCCAAGAAAGATTTCAAATGCTTTGAAAGCCAAATTTGTGATGCTAAATCTATATAAATAAATCTACATTTGCATGAAGATTCTCTTCCGCCACACATAATATTTTTAAAAAGATAATTCTTCATTATTTGCTGTTTTAAATAAGATTTTAATACTGACCTTGCCAGGGGTTGTGGTAGAAAAAGAATACTGACGTGGAAATCCGTGTGAACGGATAAATTAACCGAGGGAACAGGTTGGCAAACCATGCATGTTTGACAACTGAGATGTTCCATTAAACCTCCATTCTGCCCTCCATTCTTAATGCAGCCGAGTGCACAATAGGCCTATAGTTTTTCTCATTTCCATTTTTCTGTCTGTTGTGTGATAACAGAATATGACATTTGATTGCAGGTATTAAATATTGTAGTCATGCATTGACTTTTAAAATAAAAATGATCTGTTACTGGAACATGACACAGAAGCAGCATAAATACATGTTTGAAGTTAATTTATACTGATGTAGCAACAGATACTTGTTGCTGTATGTGAATAAGACAACTCTTTGTTGCTTCGAAATTTCTATCATCACACATATAAATATCAATATGGCTGCCGTCATTAACCTGTGTTTTTGTATATTTTGTTTGACGATGTAACAAACTAAATTTTATCTGCAGCTTGGTAATGCCTGCTGTTTAACATAGTCTAGTATTTATGAGCTGCATTCAAATTTTATACTTTCCGTTATCTGACAACAAACATAGAAAATATGTAAATGACAACATCATGTCATATACATCATGAATTTGGCTGCATTAAAACACATTATTGGTGATTACACAGAGCAGGACGGAGCAGAATGGAGGTTTTAACAGGTCATCTCAGCCGTGTGCCAAAAACTTCACAGTGTGGGATTTATACAGATTTATGATGACAATGCTTTTGTATATTTGTATAATTGAATTATGGAAATTAATTGGTCATTTTTCAATTTCTGAATCTAAGCTTAAAAGTACTGTTCCGTTGTAAATGCAATGGTGCATTTACTGTTTCTCTCAAAAACACATTTGTGTATTCTCAAGACCTAAGACATATATTCAACACATTATATTTCTTGGCATGTTACTGCCACCAACTGTTGATCAGTGGAATAATGTGGAATCACCTGAATGTACAAGAGAAACTAATAAAACAGGAGCCCGTGAGTAAAAATATTGCTCCATAGTGCTACTGGTGGTCAAAAACTCCACAGGGTACCTTAAGGGAATCTTTAATCTCAACAGAAATACTGACTTATTTTATTTAAAGCTATAATATGTAACTATTCTGCATTAAAATGTCAAAAAATGACTAGACTTATGTTATATATTTTGTTGAATTGTGTACTTACATTATCCCAAATGTTTCCAACAATTTTCAAACCCAGAGAAATCTGTCATAATTTTAATCAAGGTATCAGTGGTCCGTTTCATTGGTCACCTGTCAATGGTGTCATACCCCCCTACCGTAGAGTATATGCATACAAGATAATACCTTGGCAGCATTGTGTTTGTCCGTCACAACGGCGTCTACCAAAGAGTATACATATACAAGATAATACATCAGCGTTGTGGTTGTTCACCAGAAACTGTCATAAATTGACTTTTATTCAGTTTTAAACCACATTTTTATGATAAACTTTTTAGATCTTGGTAGTTTGTGACTGTATCTTTTACCCAGATGAAGGATTTTAGTCATTGGACACCTGGATCTTAAGTTATCAGAGAAACAAGCTGAGCAAACATTAGCAGCAGCTTGGCTTGCAGCCCCTACCGGACGTCCTGTGTCTGCAAAACAGTGTCAGAGAAACACTGATTTTTAACGTGAAACTGCTTTGAGTATTTTTACCTGTTTTGTTCTGGAGAGGAGGAGACCTCTGCGGATAATTCAGCTCCCAGCAAAAACATCCTGAACGATGAACACTGAAGTAATCCTAAACCAGAGAAGCTGGTTGTTTAACAATGAAGACAACAACTCCCATGAGAACATGCTACTTCACAATGTCATCACACTCCATCTTTCGTTACTGTTTTGATTGAAAGACCCCTAGCGGCAGAAATGACATATTGTGTGTTGAATTTAATCAAGCGGTCTTATTGAGATTGAGATCTCTTTTCCAAGAGAGACCTGAGATCAAGAAACATTCATAAGACAAGAACACAATCAGCAGACAGAAACTACACAACTACACAACAAACAAGGAATTATTAAAAACAGTTACAGGAATCAAAAAGCCAAATCCTAAGTATTTGTATGACTCAGCAAGAGTAATATGGGAGCCATTTAAGTTTTAATGGCAGGATAGTCAGAGTCACTGGTGGAGGTGGAAAATGCCATACTTGGTCTTTTCTGTATGTAGAACTAGTCTGTGATTAATGAGTGATAATTGGAAAACATCAAAGACAGACTGGGGCATATGAAGCTTAGCGAAAGTTCAGTCAGTAAGACTATCTCTTGCATGCTCAGGTCGTTAGTATTATTACTCAAACCATCTGTCATTCCCATCCCTAATGCACGCTCACTTATAATTTCCTTGCTGTCATTCCACAGGGTGTCAATCAAGAAATCAACTGTTCACATCAGCTGATCACATCAAACTAATAGCTCGATGACACACCTACATTTGTCAGCCTATCATATTGCAGCTGTCCTTTTAAATATGTTTTCTCCCTCTCTGCCTTTAGTGCTTTCATGCTGCTATTTTGCCCATCACCGCCCAGTCTTTGCAGATTCATCAGTGCATCGCCTCATCAACCTCATCAGCATCTGAATTCATATAGATTCTTTTTGCTTCATTCACTTGTCTCTCCTGATTTGAAATAAAATTGTATCATCTGCAAAAAATGGACACAGAAGTATTGATTAGGAAGCATTATGTTATTGATGTATAATTAACACTTAACAGAAATTACACAATTAACCTTTTTGCTAAAACTATTATTCTATTAATTGATAAATTTCATTTTGATAATCGAGTAATCATCATATTTTGAGGATTTCCCTTTGATTTATATAGTTGTAAATGAATTCTTTGAGTTTTGGTATGTTGGTTGAACAGCAGACATTTTTTCACATTTATTTTTGACATTTTATAGAATAAATAATCAATTAATCAAAACCAAATTGGATCCAAGGAAAATAACCGTTAGTTGCATCCCTAGATAAAATTTTTGTCATATTGCCCCCTGTAGGAGTCACTCAGAATGCAATATACACTGCAATGGAAGCAAAATAGTTTTATTCCTTGTTTGGACTTATCAGTTTTACATGCATATTTCTTTAGTGAAGCAGTCTTTTCATACTACTGTAGTTACTTTTAATACATTTGACTTTTTTGAGGATACTTTCCTATTTCAAGATGTGATTCTCTATTTTATGATTATTTCTTCAAAGAAGCTACTCTGATGTGAATCAGGTAAAAATAATTGAATTCAGCAAACCCATCAGAGATAACCTTGGAGTGTCTGTACAAGACTACAAACTACGGGCATGTTAAGCATTTAAAAAAAAATTTCAAGTGACAAAACTCTTCTTTCTCTCTGTGCTTCACCTTGGGAAAATATTTTCAATTTTATACACACACACACATTTCAAATTGTGTAGTTCATGTCTTGACCTGCTATCACCACTAGTATTCCAGCTGATTGCCCCAGCCATCAATACTGATTACAGCCATACTTACTTCCCCAGAGTGAATTCATATTCCTGTGCTTTACTTTATCTAAATAAATGTCCCAAATAGGTTAAAAGGATTAGACTAAATCAAGAAGATGTGTGCAACAGCATAATGGTCTGGGTCATAATTGGAGGTCACTTGGGCCCAGAAAGATTTTTCCCCATACCCAATCATAATAGAAGAAATGGCTGTAAAACCATGATGAAAATGTGATGATCATCAACACTTATTTAAGACTTACAAGAAAGATTTAACATCAGTTGCAATAATAACAAAACTTTACAATTTATTTAGGTGAATTAGAATTTAATTTTGAAACTTTAACTGAGAACCAACAATGTTACCTGCTACACCTTTATTTGCTCACACAATTAACACATCATGGTCAAAGACACTGTAACTGAGCATCAGTGGATATGTGCATTCATGTATAATAATAAAAATCAGACAAGACAAATCAAATAGAAAAATATAAGAGGGAACTTAAAATTATAAATAAGAAATAAGATTAAAAAAGAAAAGAAAAAATTGTTATTTAATGCAGTTTAAAAAAAAAAAAAATACTATTGGACATGTGCTATAGGCCCAAAAATCATGAAGCTTGAGGTACTGTGTCCAATGAGCGACTTTCACTTGAATGAATGGGGCACCATCTTGGAACATGGTGGCTGTTTTAAGACATCTCAAACACTCTGCATGAACAGAAACGGCTCAACTTTCATCAGTCTAAGTTGTAGTTTATTCACCTCTACAGTATTAGACTAAGACTTAACCGTAGCATCAGCTGTGCTTCGAGCTAAATGCTAATATTAGGATGCTAACACTGTCACGTTAGCGTTTAGCTTAAACAACCTCTTGCTGATTTTATTTTGGGTATGTATTTGATGGTGTTGAACATAAAACATCTATGTAGATACATTTATCTCTACTAGGGTGATAAAGTGGTATAGTACAACATTATAATTTGTCTAAAACAACCTAGCAAGGTTCAAACCATTGACTGTATATAAATATGGCAGACACATCTCCACTTCCTGCCGCTATGCAAAAGCAAAGCCAAAATATCTCCTTTCCGGGAGCTGCTATCTTGCTTGTGTGACATCATTTAGAGCCAGAGTCTGCGCAGTGGAGTCAGGCGGGATGATGGCCTGTGGGACATGCCCCCTCAGCCGTCCCCCCGCTGCCTGGTGGAGGTTTAAGAGCAGCTGTCACAGCTGTCAATCATTTAAATCGTCAAATAACTAATTAAAAACAAAATGTTAAGAAAAATGAGCACTTGATCATACTTCAGTGTGATAAGAACTACCTAAAATGACAGAAACCAATTTATTTGACATGTACTTTGATTTTTTAGTTTGGCTCATGACCCATCCACTAACATGGAGGGGGCGGGATTTATGACCTATACTGCAGCCAGCCACCGGGGGGGTCGTCCATCTTTATATGCAATCAACTGTTCAAACACACACACACAAAACCTTTCTAGGCTTTTCATTGTGCTTTTGATTCACATTTTAGTTGTTTGAGCCCCGGGGCAGACTTACAAAGAACTTTAGCTGACAATGCCAGTATGAGAAACACCATTATCAGTTTCCCTGCCCGAGTTTCCTTGTTCCACTGCTGAAAAGACAAAGGCAGGATGTTTAGTTGGATGTTTCAACACTTAAGAACGTCTGCTCAGATGTAGCCAGTCAGAGCAACCTTTCAAAGTCCGCTTAAGGCGCTGTGGAACAGGAATGTACAAGAAGCTGACTTCCTCCTCACTTTTGTGCTCTGAAATTATTATAAAGTACAACTTCTCCTTTTCATTCCGTCTGACATTTGACAGGTGCACACACACACACACACATGCGCTTGCACACACACTTCACTGCTGTTCTAAAAAAGTCGGTTCAAAAGAGCTTAAGGTATCTGAATAAAAAATTAACTGCATTTCTTTGATCTTTTATCAATGTTGCCTTTGCATTTATGTGTATTGGGTGAATAAATCTACATAAATGTCTGGGTTCTGGATATACTGTACGTATACTGTATGTGTGTTTGTGATTTGTATAGTGAAAACAAGGGTATAGATATGATTATCCGCCGTATAACGATTACTCATCCTTGCTTTTAATGCTGACTGCACTCATGCCCCTGAGCCTAAACGCCTAGATAAAGAGACCATTATCCACCATGAACTATTGGACTGCCATATAGCTGTTACATGAATCAGTTTGTGAATTTCATTGTGATAGTGGTAGTGGTTTCTTAGTTAACAACACTTTACAAAGCTGTAGCTTCTTCCTCAAGCTTAATTTAGTAATGCTGCTTTCTAATACTACTTCAACTTTTTGTGTGAACACCATGAATGCCTTTAAGGAGAGACTGGATCAAAAATCCCACCAAAGAAAAATCAAAGCGGAATGCACAAGGATGAGATGGAGGAGATTAAAAATCATTGAATTTCATGTCGGAGGAGATACATAGAATGGCGAACCAGCAAGCAAAACTACTTGAATTAATGGAAGAGGTCCGGGAGCTGAAGTCACTGATCAATGAGAAAGACAGGAGGATTGAGAACCTGGAGCTTTATTCACAGAGGGATGATTTGTTGATAAGTGGACTTGAAACCAGGCATTGGTCTTATGAGGGCCACAACTGGAGATTCCTCAGAAGAGGACGCCCCGTGAAGCGAACTACACATGCTGGAACCACAGGTCATTCAGTTCTTCCAAAGTAAAGATATAAACATTCAAAGGGAAAGTATAGCAGCTTGTCACACACTTCCAAGGAAAAATAGTAAATCGAAGCCAGCCATTATATTGAAGTTTGAGAACCAGAGACACAAAATTGACCTACTGAGACAAGCAAAAAAGTTGAAAGGAACAGATGTGTACCTGAATGAGCATCTCAGTAAGAAGAATGAAGACATAGCCAGGTATGCACGCACTCTGAAAAAGCAAAATAAAATACAAGCAATGTGGACTTGGAACTGCAGAGTTTGGATATGACTGAATGGATCACCTGAAGAAGCTAAATCAGTGGCTATAAGCGAGCTTGGAACTTGGAAGCTCGGAACAATTCAGAATGATGCTTTATAGATAAACATACGCCAGCAGGCTACAATGGACGAAATGGATTTATTGAATGTTTTATTTGTTTGTTTTCTTTTTCTTTCTGTATTAAATGACAGACTCTGAGAGAGAGGATTATTTGCTGGACATGAGGGACATGATGAGATGGAAAGACGTCTACTTTACTTAAGCCCTCTAAAAACTGTAACTTCAAAACATTCGACTATTCAGACGACAGAATGTATGAAATGAAGAATGACATCCACCCAGAGAGTAATTTTTTCCTGTGCTGATCACTGTGCACAGTGATTGTAAGTACTATACTGAGCAAACAGTTTAATGTTAATGTTAGGATGGTTGGAGTGCTCTCTATTATACATTTCAATAGCAGAAGCCTTAACAGGAATTTCTCAGAGATACATGATTATTTTAGGCAGTTTAAAAACAAGTTTAGTGTAATAGCTGTTTCTGAAACTTGGTTAAATGAAGACAATGCTATAGATTTTGGTATCAAGGATATGAAACGTACAAACTATGTCAAAAGGAGTAGAAGATATTTTGGAATGTGTTACAGTAGAAATCGAAGTTGAGAAAGCCAAAAATATAATTATAAGTTGTGTGTACAGAGCCCCTGGTTCACCTATAGATATACTGAAGGATCAGTGAGTTGAAATGTATGAGAAGATAATCAGCAGGAAGGTTGTTGATTTATTGAACCCACGTGGTCATAAGGGGACTATACACTTCATTAACACAATGTAGGTTTTTCCAAAGATTGTCAAACCAAGTACAATAACAACTCATAGTGCAACTTTGATAATATATACAGTAATGTGATAGATGCCTAATGTAATCGGGGGCCTGCTAATTAATGACTTAAGTGATAATCTGCCAGTTTTTGTAACCTTTCACTGTAAATTAAGCGCCAATCCAATTGGTTAAATAACAAAGTTTATTAGACTGAGAACAAATGAATCTATTGAGGCTCTTAAGGCAGATTAATTAAACAAACTTGGGATAATGTGTATGTTGATGATGTTTATATGGTTTATAATTTGTTTCTGACATTAAATGTAAGAAAAAAATTGCCCCTTAAGGAGATGCAGTGACAGATTTAAGTATAAGGACAAGCCATGGATTTCTAAAGGTTTACAAAATGCTGCTTCACATTAAAAACATATAAACTAAATACAGGGTGGCATTTTTGGCAGCAGATTAGTTTTAAATATTGCAGGGAGTAATGGAACAGGAAGGAACAGCCACAGTGAGCTGTTAAATGAACCTCTAACTCCTCAGAGTTAACCAACTTCACGCTGTTGTGTAGAAAACTACACATGCTATGTTCAGCATGAAATCACATCACTGTTACAATTATTATTAACTTCTTGATTAAAACAGTGTTAGTTTATTTGGCTGCACTGTAAACTGATACACCAGCTGCTCTTATGTTGTATTTCTGCAGTATTAAACTGCACTTCCTGTTACTACAGTAACCAGGGTGTCACCAAATCAACCAGGACTTACAACAAAATAACATCAAATAACATTGCGCTCACACATAAAAATTCTAAAATTGTATTTACAATCAACATGAGTCTGTCTTTAGCATTATAGTGTTTTGCACTGAGCATATCATTTGGACCTTTCTGACGTTGCTGCTGTACTGGCACTTAGTAGTAGTTAATTTCCTGCTCTTGTGTATGAATTAGCTTCATGCTTTGCAGCATACTATATACCTTGCATCTGGTGTTGATTGATTGTGTATTCAGGTTCACTTTAAAATGACACAATGATCTGTTTTCAAGTATTTTAGTGCATATGTGTGACCAGGAGGTAAGAAAGCCTGGATTATAATCTCAGCCCTGCACTGTTTGAATTGAGGGTCTAAGAATAAGAGGATGATGTATTGCTGTACAGGTTGTAAAGCCCCCTGAGGCAAATTTGTGATATTGGGCCATAAAAAAAAAAAAAAAAGACTTTACTTTGGAGTTGTATCTGTCTACCTGTTAGCCCTGTTAAAGACTGATGACTATCCAGATTGCAAAAGAATTGACAGATGACTAATGAATGAAGGGATGGATGTGAATCATTGTGTTGCTGTAAAAGAGCATCTGCACTTTGTCATCTGAGCCTGTATAAATACATAAAGGTATTGAACGAGCTCTTGATCCTGGATGCAGGATGGAGCTGATGATTCATCTGACCAATTTCCACTGATTAGTGCACTTAATTGCTGTGTTCCAGGCACCATTTCAGTCAGTCCCCAATGTACATTCTGAATTATACTGAGAAACTGTAAAGTAATCTCTGTAAAGTTAGCCACTGATTTACATGAAACAGCAGAGTTGCTTGTGTATTTTGCCCTAAATATCGAACCAGTATGAGTACAGTATGCATACATTTGATCCCAGCAACAGCCAAATGTGCCAACCCTCTACTCATTGACTGTCATTTATACTGGGTGAGGACATGGGCCAAATGCCTTTAGTATTGGTGAATCCCAAATCTGGTGTTTGCATGTCTGTGTGGAGGGTTTTTAGCTAAAACCATCTAATGTGGAGTGGAAGAGGAAAATAAAACCCTTCACAGTAACTGACTTGTCATTCTTCACGACTTCTAACCTTAAGCATGGGTGCCAGATATGGAGGATGTTTTGGTTAGCCACATAAACCTGCAGCAATCACTAGAGAACCATCACTTTGTACCAACTTAAAAGTGCAGTGTGTAGAATTTAGTGGACTTGGCAGGAATTGAATATAATATTCATATGTATGTTTTAATTAGTGTATAATCACCTGAAAAAAAGAATCGCTGTGTTTTTGTTACCTTAGAATGAGCCCTTTATATCTACATAGGGAGCAGGTCCTCTTCCACGGAGTCAACCATGTTGCACCATCATGTTTCTACAGTAGCCCAGAATGGACAAACCAAACACTGGCTCTAGAGAGGGCTTTTCAAATTTTTTGCGAGTTCTGCAGCCACTATAGGTTTTCCTACACACTAGGAAGGGGTGAGGGGAGGGGTATTCAGTTGATTGCCATCTGCAACCTCACTGCTAGATGCCACTAAATCCTACACACTGGACCTTTAAATTTATTTTGTTTGTCATACTCATGTATGCACACACCTGTTAAACATCTGTTTCACAGAGTATGCAGATTGTTATGGGTACGTAATACATTTACACTTATACTGCATAATACATGTTATAGGGGCTCAATTGTTGACCTATCAGTATCCATGGTGACAGTTGTTTCCTGCTCATGGTCGAGAGTGGAGAGTGCATCCTAAACTTTATTTGTTTCATTAGATCCTCCTGCCTTCTAGTATCTAAGGTACCATATTTGACTAATCTACACTTTATGACTAATGTCCAATGTCCCAATCCTAACCATACCTTAACCATAAATAGCAGATATTGTAGAGTGACAATCTATTGAATGTATTGGTTTGAGAAAAGGCCTGTAACTCTGATAGCCAAAATTAATGACAGTAGTCTCAGCCACTTATTTTTATACCAGATCTCAAGCATATATATAGCACAAGTTTGGTATTTGTCTTAGGAGCTCCATTTGTATAGAACCACCTGGTTTTGCTGCAACTTTTAATTTGATCAATTTTCACTTTTTACCTGAATGTGCTGCTGCCCCCTCAGGGATGGACTTTGTGATACAATGCAAAGGCAAATTGCTTGTAATTTGTCACTGTGGCGCCTGGCTGCACAGTGCTAACAGCATTTTCCAATGCTGGACAGACTCAGGTAGGCAGTGCAACAAACACAACTGACAATTGTGGTGGAAAGATGATGGAAGATGGGATTATGTCCATGTCGTTGCACCAGAAACTCCTGTTGATTGGTCAGGACTCCTCTGGAGGAGAATGGGATGTAGGGGGCCTTTCCTAGACAACACTGGGTCCAGAGTGTGACAGCCCCAGAGCCTGTTGCCTTTGGTCATGTGGTGTGTGTTGCAGGTCCTTGGATGGGTGGAGCTGAGGATGCCAATTGTGTACTAACTGGGAACACCTGGCTAGTGCCCCAGAATGTACTTTAGCCCACCTGCCCTGATTCCAGCTTTCTGATCCCTTCCCCGCTTACCAAGCCTTGGTTGTTTTTACGTTTCCCTTTTTGTTTTACACTGACAACATGCACCTTACATTAGACAACACATTCACTTTCAAACATCACTGACACTGACGTCCACACCCTATTGCAGTTATTATTGTTATTTACTTTAATAAATTTCAGTTCTTGACTGCTGAGTTTGGTGGGCGTCTCTTCTTTTGTTGTGGCCCATGAGCCGGTCATAACACAGAGTGCTGAGAAATTGCCTGTTGAAAATTGTGTGTGTTGAAAATGTTTTTGTGTGTAAATTCTTGTTCATCTGAACACTAAGGGCACTATGTTAAAGCCAGTGCTGGGCAAGTTACTTTCAAAATGTAATATTACATATTACTAGTTACTGTCATTTGAAAGTAATAAGTTACTTTACAATATTACTGTCTTTATAGAGTAATGCGTTATTACTTTGGTGTTACTTTCAACGTTAGCTTACCTTATGATTGGTTTTGACAGGAATTTTGCTGACAAGCTAAAAGCTGGTGATTCTATTGTTGACAGAGGCTGCATATCTTCGACAACATACTCTGCCACGAGCCTCCTCACTTCTTAGGGTTCAAACATGGCAGATCCAGAGAAATTTAACTTCTGTTGCTTCAGCTTGCTCACGCTCTCATCCTCAACCTCTCTCTTCTGCTTTTTAGCAACATCGTCTCTCTCAGTTAGCTTAGTGTTACTTGTGCTATTTCTCACTGTAGAAAGTTCCCTCGGCTTCCCTAGACATAGATTGCACTTGACTGTTATGTTGTTGTCCTTTTTGTCTTTTTCTTTCAACCGGTCAAGGCAGATGGCCGCCCACCTAGAGCCCGGTTCTGCTTGAGGTTTCTTCCCGTTAAAGGGGAGTTTTTCCTTGCCGCTGTCGCCAAGTGCTTGCTCATGGGGGGAATTGTTGGGTCTCTGTAAATAAATGAGTACGGTCTCGATCTGCTCGATGTGTAAAGTGCCCTGAGATAACTTTTGTTGTGATTTGGCGCTATATAAATAAAATAAAATTGAATTGAATTGAATTCTTTGATAAACTGAAAATAGTGGGTGTATACCTATTTCAAAAACGTAAAGTCTGCAGCCATCTCAACCATCAAATTTCGGCAACAGGTAATTTTTCGAGGGATACTATGTTGTAGCGACGGCCCTCATTTCCCATCATGCCTAGTGCTGGATTGAGTGGTTAAGATTTATGTTCCAAAATGTAAATGTTAGTTTTTGTTAGTGTTTGTAATGTGTCTGTTCAGAACATGGTGGTTTATGTTGGTAACTGTCATTTTTGTGCTGGTTTATTGTTTTAACTGTGAGTGAGGTGGCTGTTACATTTCTTGACCCCAGCTGTATTTTGCTACTGTATTTTTGAGTTCCTGTTGCTTGTGTTGAATGTCAATAAAGGGTTGACATTGCTGAGAGCTGCTTCCTGTCTCTCATTCTGTGCTGCTTGCCACAATAAACGGTGTGTGGTGTGGATGAATTCTTGAAAAAAAAAAAATCACTTAATTTTGGGTGGTAATGTGTTACTTGACATAATATTACTGAAATCCTATTAGTAACACATGTTACTTTGTTACTGCTAAAATGTGTTACTTTTGTAACACATTACAGTAATATATTAACTAAGTAATATAACACAGTACTAATAGGATTTCAGTAATATAGTTACTGAAATAGTGTTACTTTAGTAACACGTTACCCCCAACACTGTTTAAAACACAATGGGTAGAGCTTGGGCTATTTTGGTTCATGTAGGTGCAGCAGCTTGAAGTCATTAATGCATTATTTCTTTTAAGTATTTAGTTTGCTCCTCTTGACAAAATCAGTAAATGGCCAGCTGAGTGAAGGAGCCAGTAAACTCTGTCAGAACTGCTTGTTGGACAGTTGGGTTGCTTTGGAAACCCACTCCCTCCACACCTTTCTAATGTCAGATTAGTGGGGCTGTCAATGACAACTTTCTGAAACCAGCAATCTGACATTCACACTGTGACTGGTGAGCCAAAAGACAGGGTTTGATTTTCTTTCTCTAGCTCTCATTTTTCAGTCTTGACACAACTATTTCTGTCACTTTTTATGTGAACAACCAAATGCAACACTATGAAAGTCTTTCAGGAGAGACTGTCTGATACTATGTGCTGTTATCTCTGTATTTCAATTCAATTCAATTCAATTTTATTTATATAGCGCCAAATCACAACAAAAGTTATCTCAGGGCACTTTACACATCGAGCAGGTCGAGACCGTACTCATGCCCCGCTCTCTGTGACCGATTTTTGGACTGGAAGATCCAATTTCCACCAAAATACCAACAACTGGCTTTAAGCTGCTTCATATGAATTAATGTATTTATTCCCTTATCTCCCACCTATGTAGACAAGCCAATTTCAAAGTCAAGAGAATACCAAACTATCAGAGTGCCGCTTGCTCTGGTCATTGTGTTCCCATGAAAATATTATCTTCATTCTGTATTCTCTATCTTTATAAAAATCAGTAGAGGCAGGTTTTTGAAGTCATTTCCTGTGCAAGTGAGGAATTAGACCATCTTAACCTAACCACAATCTGGAATATCAGTGATTTAACTTAATAATCCTGTGTGAATACTGGTCATGAAAGCAGGAGGATGAGGGAAATTAAACAATTACATGCAGTCATGCAGGTACATAATAGTAGTTGTTCTGTCCATTAAGTTTCTAAGAGGGAAATAGATACCTGTGCCTTACTACACTCAGACAAAATAATATCCCCTCCTCTTTGCAATCCAATACCTCAAGTCTACAGCAGTGCTATAGGCTGTTGATGTTCCTGCATATATGTGCCTGCGTGTCTGTGTCTTCCAGGCAGATTCAAAGGTGTATCTCAGTGCCAGCAGTAATCCCTGGTGATTTACTGTGGCTGCCAGCAGGTAGATCGCACTGAAAGATAGACTCTGCCTAGACTGTACCTCCCTTCTTCTATAGCTGTCCACAGAGAGGAGACAGAAAGACATGATGCATTCACACCGCAGGCAAAGATTTGAAATCTGATATGATCATATCTGATAGTTTGGCAGTGATGTGTCAAGGATCAGAGAAGCATGTTAAAGAAAGGCATGGACAAAAACATTAAGCAACTGACCAAGCAGCCAACGTTTTAAAATAAACAATCTACATTACATTGCAGACAGCACAGGACTCAAATTGCTCAGTGTACTAATTTAATGTTCAAATTACACAAATTGGTACTTTGAGGTAGTGATTTGTAATTTGAGTTTACAAATTAGGGACACAGTTATCAAAAGTTTTTCCCTCTGACATTTACACAGCTCTGTATTAAGATGTGATAAGTATTAAGTGGAAAATCTATAGGTTAGTCTTCATTGCTTCAGTATATAAGTTCTTCAGTAGCATATAGTCTGATAAACAGACCACAATATTTTACATTAAAAAAATACAAAGCTCTGTATGAGAGCATGTCTTAATATGTGACACTTCATAAGCCCCACCTCCAGCCCAGCTAGTGCTGGTAATAAAAAGAAAGAAAAACTTTACAGTTTTTTTCTACTTCATGAATGAGGACAGGACAGACAGGTGGAGGACCCAGATACACACACAGGACTGCACAGATTGAACAAAAAAAAGGCTTTAATAAGTCAAAATTCAAAAACAGGCTTACATGTCCAAAAAGCTGGCAGATCAAAAACAGATAGAAAGCCCAAACCACAGGCAACAGCAGGATCAGAATACAAAATGACTGCAAATGAATGCAACTGTCCATAGGAGCAACATTGTAACAAAGACCAACTGACAACTAAACAGGGAAAACACTGGGCTTTAAATACGCAGGGGCTGATTACTAACTGAACACAGGTGAGTAAAATGAGACACAGGTGAAACACATGAGGCAATCAACAAAGGCGGGAAAACCCAGGAAGTAAAAGGAACAAAACTCAAGGAGAAGACATTTCAAAATAAAACAGGAACTAAACTAAAGGTCTGAACACAAAACATAGAAAGTCCTGGCAGGATATGACACTACTGGTCCTTTTGCAAATTTGATTCATACTGGGTTTACATTGCCTCCAGGAAATGGCCATATGCTCGAGCACTTCAAAACTCTCGCCATCAGCTGTGTACCGTGCTTTTATATGTTACCAAGCTAACTGCCAGCCATATACATGATAGCATTTCAATCTTAAATAATGTTACAAACTCACTCAGTACTGTGTGACAAAGTTTAGCCTTAAAGGATAGGTTAGGGTTTTTTCAAGTCTGTCTTAATACAATACTGACATGCCATTATGTACATGGAAATGGGTCTTAGTCGCTGTAACAATTCCTACTCTCCATACTGACCCTGAAGCTATTCTCTCGGAACATGACTACACTGTAAAAAAAATTTGTCCTGTGCAAAAATGCATTCCAAAGTTCAGCTGATGCTTTTATGATGCTTCAGGAGCCTCAGTTAGCTAAATTGAGTCCATATATTCCAAAGTTACAGTCAGTACAAAATCTCTCTTTTTGTTACTGCGGACTAAAGTTTCTCACTGAGCTGTGGAGGAGGGATGCATTCTGGTAGTGGTGTGTAAAGGCCCAGACACACCAAAACAACATCAAAGAACTAGCAGCGTCAAAGGCCGACTGTTGCCTCACGTCGCCTGTGTCTGGGCCAAAAAGTTGCACTTCATACACCACAAAGAGTACAGACAAACGGCCAAATAGCATGTACGTTCTGCGCCTGCATATATGTCTATATTCCTATATCCCTATAGGAAATAACTCTCCATACAAGCAGGTGGCGGTAGTCTGTATTCATCATTCAAAAACGGAAACTGGAAGACCTAGAAATGTGGATATACAAACTGTAAACGAAGCAGTGTTTGCTTACCATTTTGACACCAATATCGCTTACCACAGATGGTTTTGTAATATAACTACTTCTAATTGAGAATATGTCTGATAAGAAGTTGCAAATGGCACTGACGTTGTCAGCCCTTAGTCTTTTGGTTGTGGAAGAAGAAATGAAAGTTGTTTGCTTGCTTTCATCACTTCCATTTCTGTTCTTGTGCACTGATTCGCTAAGCTGAACAGCCAATCAGAGTGATATCTCTCTCACCGACGGGCTCCGCTGCCGATTCAACATGCTCAATCGGCCGAAAAAGCCACTGACAGAGGTCCAACTAGTGCCAACGGTGCAGGACACACCGCCAAAACTAGGGCCACAGAGGCTCGCCAACGGCCGACCGTCGTCCCGGTGTGTCACAGCCTTTAGTCTGACGTTATCTGGCTTTTACTACTCAAGATGTGCGCTGAGAAAACTTTGAATGAACCTATAAGCTGGTTGTCAGTGACCAATAAAACTTGAAGAACAAGAGCGACTTAGTAGTGATTTTTTTTTTTTTTTTTGCATATTTGATGCCTGGAGTATTTTTGCAGTCTGTGTTTTTGGGAACTAATATTTGGGTAACAGCCCGCTCTAACTCTTTTTTAATTAATTACTGTAAAAATACATGTAGCATCAGCACAATTGGTCATTAAGTAAAACATTCCTTTATTTCAAGTTATCAGCTTTATGTAGCCTACAGCTTAATATTTTGTGCCACCAAACACCTAAAAACTCTAAGTACTTGAAATACTCAATATATTTAGATGTCTGGACTTGGGTATACCGAGACAACACAATACTGGAACTTCTCAGCAATAACCCCAACATCCACCTGTAGCTTCTGAGTCTACTTTTGTAGTTATCAGAGCTTGGTTTATCTTTATGAGGAGTGACAACACCAGACCCCATATATAAACTCTGTGCATACTCTGCATTCACTATCATCTATTCCCCATGACTTGGCTAACCTGTAGTTTTGTTTACAACTTTTGTAACCCAAGTGAAAAAAAGATTAAATAAAACATCCTGAAGCGAGGAATGTCAGTGTTCAAACATTTCTGAGGTATGTAATGTAGAAAGTTTGTGAATGTCTACACATGTATTCTATAAATACTCTATCATAACACTCACATATTTCTTGTCATCTACTCCTTGAAATGACAGTACACAATTTCTGCTCACAGAGCAGAGTGGCATTGTTTTTCAAAAAGTCAAGAAGTGCCTCTCTCTCTACGTGACTCTCATTTCTGGGCTGAATTGTTATCTCTTCCCCTTCAAATGTCTCCTATTCATATCTCCTACAAAGCCAATGTTTAAATTTTGGACAGTGCTGATTCAAGGTGTAGATGAGACCAATTTTCCTGTTATCATTGGCCTTTTAGAGCTTTCAGCGGCAATTAGCTCAGACAATCATGGCTGATGTGATATTTGGAAAAGAATGAGACATGTACATGAATTGGTCATAATCATCTGAAGTGAGACTGTATCTTAAATCTATATTTGCTTCCTCTTCAGGTGGGATGTGGGAGTGTCTGAAACCTCCACTGTTTGGGAAGGTTTAATTTCTAAATGAATAATTCAGAAATCCCTGCACAGTGTTTTATTAAAATAATGATAATCATATATTTGCATGATTATGTAACGTTATAATTGTTATTTATGCTGACTTCCATTGTATTTCATGGTAAGTTTAAAGCCAAACTGTAGTTTGTGAAGTTGTGAGGTGGACAAAGTATGTATCATTAACACCTTTTCATAATACAGTCCACTATAAAAGTACACACAACAAAGTACAATCTCAAAAATCTCAAAAAAACCAAATAACAGGGTCAACGCACAATCAGCTAAAGTACCAACCAAAACTGAACATTGATAAGTAGCTGCTGTTTATTAGAGTTCCATCTGCATTGTATTATTTTGTACAGGTTGTATTTTTCATGCTCCACACTCTCTCTCTCTTCCTACTAACTACAAGTGTTAGAAAATTAGAACTGTGTGAGATTAGAATTCAAACTGAAACTGTACAGCAACAAAGACAGCACCAAACATAATTAATTTGAGTGGCTTTTCTTCCTTCATTGAATCCTTCTGTAACAAAGTGAACAAAATACAAAGAACTTTGGTGAGACTAATGGAATTTCTGAAGAAACCAGAAACATTTTGAAGCATTTGGACGCTTCTATATTTCAGGATTTTAACATCCAGTTTGAAAATGGAAAAACTAAAACCAATTCCCTTAATTACCATTTTCAGAGGCACAGCTTGATTCTCCTGTGTGGGGCAGACCTTACGAGGTAACTTTATTATGCATCCAGTTTATCGGCTGTTGACACAGCAATCAGGTCTAACTTAGGATACAGCTGTTTTTTTAAACTCCTAAAAGTTCTGGTTTAGCTGAACTCATTCTAGACCGCAGCTAAGCTAGTCAGAGGCTATGTGACACATTTTCCTTGTCTCAGGTTTTCATTTGGCTTTATTTTCTATTCTATTTTATTTTCTACTTGTATGAATGTATTTCTGTGAACTGAAGTGTCTGAAGTGTGGCTGTGATTTGTGACACATCACTATCACATCACCTCAGCTGTGATCACTCAGCTGCCTGCTAGTCTCCACATTTAGCAAGGTTGTTGTGATAAAGTAAAATGTCTTGTTCAAAATTAGCTGATACAAAAAGGAAAGGTTGACAGTGAAAAACATGCATTTAAGCTTGACTGGACTGAGAAATACACATTCATTTTGTCTGAGGGAAGTATGAGACCACTGTGCTTGATTTGCAATTAAACAGTGTCCTGTTTCATTGCACTATCCCAAAAACATGAAGAAGAAACACAAAATTGAAGTTTTGATATCAAGGCTCCAGCAGAATAATTGTAAAATTGTACAAAATGTAATAAATGCAGTGAAGAACTCATTAATGAACACACATCTCCAATTAACACAGAAATGCTGTTCATGTAGAGTTGTGGAGTTTTTGTACTGACATATCATCATATAATGCATCATTACTGGACCTTTAATGCAGTGGAAATGTATTAAGTGGAGCTCTAAGACTTGTATTTGAGTACCCCTGTACTATACAGTCCTGGATTAGGGCTAGGCCTGTTTGTTTAACGTCTGATGATAAAGATGTAAGAACAAAAAAACAAGGCGTCTTTAATTCATTTTGTGCAGACAAAAGTTCACCACCTTTCAGTTCATTACTGTGCGCCCTTCTTACAGGTGTACATCACACTGTATACTTTTTTGTTTTAGGGGGTAGTAACAGCCTCACTTCCCTCTCATTTAAAAGCTGTGTCTGAGTAGTTTTCTTTGCTGCATTATGATTTTATTCAACCCTCTCCTATGTTCACTGTCTATATTTCTCCCACAGTATATGTAAACTGTGTTGTGCCGCTTAACATTAAAAGTGCTCTTGAGATGAAATGGATGTGAAGTAGTTTACCTGCTGTAACCTACACTGGGTTCTTATATTGCCTCACCCGGAGAAGGAAACCAAGGCCTTGCATCAGCCGTTTAATTCACTCATTAATTATACATGAAGCTTGCAGAATTATAATAATTGTTTACCAATTGGAAACCACCTTGGGCATAATTAATCTTTTTAAGTTGCCAATACAGTAACAATGCCAACGCAGTCTCCTCACTATGTCTCACCACTCAATAAAATGCCACTAATTTATTTAGCGGTGAAATTAATGCGTGCACATATTGCTGATCGCCACAATGTGTATGTCTGCTGTCCCGCAGGAGGAAAGGAGGGAGAGAGAGTTGAAGACAGCCAGGAAAAATGAAGACAAGAGTAGTGGTGTAGAGTGAGATGAGGGATGTGATCTCACACAAAGGTTAAGGGTAGAAGGTGAGGCGTGCTAAAGAGACGACAGTGTGTCCGGTGATGTATGGGAGAAGGAATGAACACTGTGGAGCAAGAGAGAAAGAATAAAACCAACAGAGGGCACAGCTCAATGGTCTTCTAAGACAAGGATTCAGTGTGTTGGAAGCTCAGGGTAGGTTTGAGAAACACAGATAACAAGTCACAAAAGCTAGTAAAGGTCTAAAGCCTCAATAATAGTTCTTAGCAACTTTAAAAACACGTTAACCTAGCAATAAGATTATTTCTAGGAATGTCCATGCCAATGAGCCACATTATACTTCAGCACATTTGCTTAAAGGGAAACTTTGGTATTTTTCAACATGGACCCTATTTTCCCATCTTTTTGTGTCTAAGTGACTAATGGGGACAACAATTTCTGAAATTGGTCCAGTATTGAGCGAGAACGCTTCAGCCGGCAGCCACAAAACAGGCTGCAATGTAATCCTTTGGGACAATAGCACCCCGACAATGTACGTCCACTAAAAGGTAACAACTAATGGGGATCCCAATAAACAATACATATTTCTTTTTAGTCAACTTTAACTTTTAAAAGTTATATATATATTTAAACTTCAAGCAGCACATATATATATATATATATATATATATATATATATACACACATACATACATACATACATACATACATATAGACATACATATAACACACACACACACACACACACACATATATATATGGTGAAAATGATGAATGTTAAAGTGCCACAGGGGCCACATTAACCCAATGCATGGCCTGAGGGCAAAAATGAGCTGTTGGGCCCCTACTGGCCCCCTCACTGTTCCTTGTGTTCTGTGCATTGTGTATGCACCTCCAAATACTCATTAACTGCTCACAAGTCATACTCAGGATTTTACTAAACCAAACTCTGTCAAATTTACTGAGTATCTAAATTTAACAAAATTTAGAATTGTATTTATCAAATTTATTTATTCAACTGTATAATTATTTTTTCTGTTTATATTTTATTCCCCACATTGTAGTCAACATTTTCCAAATCCGTCTCTTTTCAGTATATAATTGTGGTACTATTTTTGTGTATAAATCAGTACCAACATTACAAAAGTGTAATTGTACAATCCTCTGAATGTCACTAAATTTTGAACTTTTGAATTTTTGGACCTGACCTCTGTGTTAATTATGTAATAAAAATGATGAAGGTGTAGTTAGTCTTGTCCTAGGTGTAACAAAACTAAAGAGAATGGTGGAGATGTCAGTCAAGTAAAGTCTGTATTGTAGTCTACCACAATAACTAAAATCAGCTGCAGGTTTACCATGGGTGTGCACAGCCTTTCAAGTCCTACAGAGCATATTTAATAGACTTTAATCTCGGTTGTATTATCTTGCTTGGTTATGTCATAACATATATATTTTTAACAGTGTGAATTTGGTTTATATTATTTAGGTAGAGGTAATCAATAAGACCTTTGGGCTATTTTCCCCTTTAGGGTAGGTCATTTGTTTGATTTGAACCTTTGCAAACAAACAACTTTTTTTGCATTATAATGATTGTAAATCAAACACTTTTTGGCATACAAAGCATATGTATGTATATATATATATATATATATATATATATATGTCTCTTTAAGACCAATACTAGGTGGACTGATCTGCATGTGTGGTTTGTTTCACAGAGGGAGGTTTTAAACCTTTAATCAGAGCTGGCTCCAGTTCTGTGGGAGATCTCCACAGACCTTACTTGCTTCTTTTAAACATTTTTGTTAGTGTTTGATAAAGAAAGGAGAAAGCCAACAGTGAAATGCTCTCAAGGTTGGTTTTGTAAAATTGATGCAGTATTTTGCCATTAAACAATAAAGAAATTCTTTGTACTTTTGGAAAAGTGGGTCAAAATGTTTCACAAGGCTTCCTGTAGACAACCAGTGTAGCATAATGTATTATACTTCATGTAATAATCATCCCTCTACACCCACAACACATAACCATTCAAACATGTTGAACTCTGCAGATTCATAGAAATACCTGGGTATAGGTATACAGGAATCACAGCTTTTTTTTTAACATACTAAAAACTTTTTCAAACTTGTGTGTATGTCCTGTGCTTGATTATTCTGTTTAGGGTCCTATGTGCAAATTAGTACAAAACAGTATTAAATAACTTCTGTGTGTGCACAGATACGTATCCACCAAAGGTGACTATAGATATGTGATTGGAACCATACAAGGTTTGCTGGGAGAGTAGGGAAGTGTAGCTCAGTTATAAAATTGCTTACTTGATATGTAAAGCAGTCTGACAAGACAGATATTTTGGCATAAACAAATCAATGGATCTTGGTCAAAAGAAATAAGCACTTCACTGTATTTTACAACTATTGTTTGGTGAGATATTCTTCAATAATGAAAAGATCAACACTTGTTTAAGAGAACGAGTGTTACCTGAGAGTAAAGAACAATGGCCTAATGATATATGAACTCAACCAAAACTGCATACATCTAGGATGATAAAACATAATAAAAAATAAATATGCTACAGAGATTTTTTTGCCTATAATGCTACCTGAAGGTTTGCTTTTTCTCATCTGATGCCCAGAGCAGGACGACAGCATTCCTGATTTCCTCCTTTGCTCCCGTCATAATTACTACAGACGCTAGAAGGCTTCTGTCACTTGAACATACACATGTATTGTTTTGTGGAACTTGCATAAATGACTGATCCTGCCATTTTTTTTGGGAAGATAAGTTAAGTTTCATTTTATCCTTTTTACTGTGAAAATAAATTTCAGTATGCCCAATGGCTAGTACAGCAGTTAGTTACCAATGAGTTGTTTCTGATAATGCAGGAATCTAATGACCTGATTAGAGAGGAGGATACTACATTTTAAGTTTCATTTTGTCCTCTTTACTGGGAACCAGATGATATTTTCTTCAATATATTAGAATTATATTTTTTAAACATGGATGATGCACAAAGACTGAGTCAACTGCTCACCTATGAAAGATTTAAGTTGGACAGTTAGTTGAAGAAAGCCTGGAAGATGAGAAAAAAAACCCTCACTTTATCAGGATGAACTTTAGGTTTGTAGCATTTCTTTTCTTTTATTCTGCCATGTGGTGTAGAATTTTTTTTTACCATCTGTATTTATCCTGTTTTGAATATTTGTCAAATATACAGAACATAATCAAAAAAGAGAAAAAAACAAACATTTTTTAAGATGATAGAAAACTACTGATGGTGTACAGTTCATCAAAATGTACTTCAGTCACAACTTTATACTTTAAGGTATATAAAATCATTGTATTGAAAAATCCGTCATGGGGCTCTTTTCAGGAACTCCCCACATCTTTGGATCTTTGGCTCAGTCTTTGGATTTTCCTTTTAATGCAAATGTTAATTTTTCCATAGATGGCAAGCTTGGCAGTCCTTTTAGCTGTTGGCTAAGAGATGGCTTTAGTGGATTTTTCAAGAACACAGCAATTATATATTTGGCAGAAAACAAAAATATACCACCTTTGTCTTCTCACAACTTAGTTATATACGGTAGGAAATATACCAAGTAAACATAACTTAAGGCACAAAGGAAGATCATATTTAACAATGTGGGAAAATATCTTTGATAACAGGACATCCCCATGGACAATGATCTTGCGTCCCTTTATCTTCTTCACATGTAATGCACTGATGTGGGATGTTTGAATTTAACTTTTGTAGTTTACATGGAATAATAGGTTCTCATTGACCACTTATATCATAAAAGCTTAAACCTGGTATTTATAATTAACTTGTGCCCTTAAACGACTGTTTCCACTCTGCCTTTATTATTTCTTCTCCAATATCATAACTCCAAGCTGGTCTTCTGTTTTCTGATGAATCCTGTGAGTGAGAAAGGGTTTAGCTAAAGACTTATGTTGTGTTTTAGCAATACAATTCCTAATCTGTAAATATTTATTTGATATGTGGTGTAGAATTGACTTGAAATTTTATATGATGTTGGAAAGTCTGTAGAAGCATGTATAATGTTATAATTCATGTTTTTCTTCTGGTTTTGTATATGTCTTTATATTGTTATATTCTTGGTGTTTGATATCTAGCAGTGTCTTGTAACATAACACAGCATATATGTGGCCTAACACAGACATAAAAAGTAAATAACTAATACTAACAAAGGATCGCTAATAAAAGCACACAACAGGTCCATGTGTCCATTCAGCCCATGAACATGAAGCAGACACAGTGATATGAAGACAGCAGCATGTGTTGATGCCACCAGTGTGATACCATGTGATTGGCTGTCCCCTGGGGAACCCCACTTGCTGAGTAGCCAGTGATTGTCTGTTGGGTCGATGGTTCTGCTGTAGTGAGTGACAACTTGTGTGCACAAGAAGAGGCTTCCTCCCACTGTTTACTCACACACTCTCACCCTGGAGACGCATCGATCCCTCCAAATACTGAAACACACGCACATGAACACAAGACAGGTTGGCTGTCAGATGCTCAGCAGTCACTTGTAGCTGACTCACAGAAAAGAAGGGTCGGAGGCCGGGGTGGGGGGCTGGGGTGATGTTTGTTTGATCTGCGTCCTGTGTCCCCTGAGGACTCCAGTCCGTGGGAAACAGGCGCTGCCAAAGTCTCGTGGTACACTCAAAAATACCCTCTGTCCTCCACCAGATGAAGGAGAGCAGGTTGACTTTGTTCAGTATTGATGAGCAATGTTTGCAAGCTAAGATCCAAAAAAGGCTTCACACTGCATATTCATTGATTAACTGATTTATTCAGCGCTTTTTTGTTTAAGAAGGGGGCAGCAGGTCCTCTACGCTGCAAAGGAGAGAGCAACAGCATAAGAAAAAGCAGAGAGTGAAGTAATAATGAAAATGTCTCCAATCAGTTCAGGGTCTGGACTGGATGTTTTGATCATTGTTTGTATCAGCTGTAATAACGCTGTACTCACAAGTCATTTCTGAGATCTCTGAAAGCAGTGACAGTGCTGAAAACAGGTCCAAACACAGAGGTGGAAGATGTACTGATATCTTTTAATTAAGTAAAAGTAGAAATATCACAGTATACAAATACTCCAACAGTAAAATTCCTGTACTGAGACTGAAAATGTGATCACTGTTATTAGTCTTTGGAGCAGTTCGTAACAAACTACAGTAGCCATTGCTTTCAGGGCAAAGGAACATGTCACCCAGTAAAATTCCTGTATTTTAAATTTTAAGTAAAATCACAGATGTATTAGTTGCAAAATGTACTTTGGAGGGATAAGGCTGTTGATTTTCTATATTTTTTCTTATTGTCAACAAATCTCATGTGCAGAGCCAAACCAACAATGAACTGATCTACTCAAAGCCTGATATATGTTATTCCTCTAAACCATAGACCTCCGTTGTTGTCCAAAAAATATTAAAAACACATCAACTGGGTGCATGTCACCCAGTGCAGCCATACTGCTGCACTGGGTGACATGTTCCTTTGCCCTGAAAGCAATGGCTACTGTAGTTTGTCACGAACTGCTCCAAAGACTAATAACAGTGATTACATTTTCAGTCTCAGTAGAATAGTTGTATGGCAGACGCCACTGAGCATGTGCAGGAACTAAATAACATTGGGTTGTTTGTAAGTGCCTTCCAAAAAGTGAAAATTAGTCATACATCCTCTACTAAGAATAATTCCTCATTTAATTAGCCCTCATTTTGCCAGTGGTCCCATGGAAGCCTCTTGAGGAGTCCTTGAGTCCCCATGAGACTCCACAGTGAGACCCCCACTGCACCAAACACACCTGAGCTGTTTGATTGGCTGCACAGCATGCAAAAGCCAAACATGTAGAAAAAAAGATGCCTTCATTAAAACGATGATCATATTAGAAAAAGAAAAACTAGTGCATGTGTGCACTAATGCCATTGCCGCCAGGCCACTTTACATCTGAATGAGACGGAATAAACAGCTCATTATACATGAACTGAACACAAACAGGCACATACAATAGTTCAGACTGTTCATCAAGGCTCGGCAGTATGGAGGAAGACCTGACAACTAGTAAACAAGTAACAGAGTGGTGAGAGAGGAGGAGGGCTGAGGAGAAATAGAGGCAGGAAAAAAATGAAAGAGGGAGGAAGGGAAAAGATGGAGGGCTTAAATCAGAGAGAGAAAAGCAAGGCTGTGGCACATCCATTTATATGTGCCATGTAAGAGTAATGCTACTGAGGACAGAGAGAAGAGGGTGGCAAATGAAAAGTACAAAATGGAAGGAGGAAAGGTGTAGAAAAAAACATCTTGCAAAGCAAAGGAAAGGAGCCGGGAGAAATGAGGAGTAGCAACAAAGTTCTGTTATTTTAGTATATAAGATTGGGAGATTGACAGCCAAGACCAGCCTCTTGGTGGACAGTAGAACGTAATAGTATTTAATACTTATTTCTGAAAGTCGACTAAGAGCAACCTCTAAAGCTTTGCTGATTTCATTACACTCAAACTTTTTTTTGACCATTTGTCTGTTGCAGTCATCAATGAGCACAGCACCACCAGACCTATTTGGGTCTGTAAACAACCAGAAATGTGGGTGATTCAGAGGTCTGGAGCCGGGTGAGTTTTATGACAAAAGAAGCTATGGGTTAGCATAGCCGGTTCTGGTATGTTAAAGTTAAGGTCAGAAATACATGCACTTCCACATCAGCCATGTTTGTGAAAACTATGTCATATATAAGTCATATGTCAGTGTTTCTGAGATCTTTTTGGGGGGAATGGAAAAAAAAGTATGGATTCAGGGCTTAAATGGAGGCAAAAAATCAATCCAAAACCAAATGATGATTCATATTTGTGGACATGGTTTTAGTTCTCATATTCAGTATCAACAATTGATTCAATACATTTTTTTGAAAGTGCACTGCTGTTGTTTTACCAATTTAGAGCTCAAAAAATGCATCACACCCACTCATAACACTACTTATTAGCATTTCAATATGTTACACTACAAACATATTCATACAGAGGTATTCTGATATTAATACACTATATTTGTGTACAGTGCTCAGCTGAGCAACCTACCACGGGCATACAGTATCTCTCATGAACTGGCAAAGTTTCTCAGGATATGGGATTTATGGAGTTATGGACTGATGGAATTATGGATTAATAAAGTTATGGTAAATTATGGCAATTAGAATCACTATACAGCACATTTACAAAATACTACGTGCACCAACAGCATGGTAAACAATATGGATTAATAACATTTCACACGCCTTTCAGATTTACTGAGTCTGTCATCATTTAGAAGCTGTGAAAAGATGAAATTAAAGTTTACTACAGTATCTCCACCATCTGCTGCAGGTTGATAATCAGCTGACAGAGAGGCCTGCCACTACATTTGATCTCTGCTCTCCATTCAACTGGGTCCTCAGAAAAAAAGTGTTTCACCTTTCTAAAATATAACATCACATATGTATTACATGTGTAATATATCACCTCTACTCTCCTCCTTTTGACAGTTAATGAGTAGGGCTGTTTACACCGTATTCTAGCAACTAGATTAATCACAAGATCTGTCCTATTCAGTTCAGCAGCCGACAGTGATTGATCCATCACATTGTAGGTTTGCTTCATGATAATTGATGACAGAGGTATGTTGTCTGGAATTTCTGAAAATATGAAAAAGTTGGGACTGGTGAATGGCTCACTCAGTCATACTCAGGTGGGCTGTGTGAGGACAAACTCACCGCACAGTTAGAGTAGTGTTAGCAGTATTGCTGGTCAAACAGCAGGTTGAAAATAGTTACACATTTCACCCAAATGAAGTTGTATTGCACTGAGTGTGGACAGAGCAGACAGCAACAGCTAGATGGCAGAGAGGAACTATTACATCATTTATACTCAAATAAAGAGAGAATGGGTTATGTGATAGATGAGCTTGGAGTTTTACTTTAAGTCTGGACTTGGAACACTGACTGTCTAATTCTGTAGTTCTCTGGTTGAAAGTGAAATCCTTCCTGTGATAGGAACAGGGAGTTCCAGAGACATATAAACAGAAAAAAATGTGCTACAAATGGATTTTGACCTGCAGCGGTCGAAAGACCAGTACTGTCCTGTACTGCTGAGCTACATGAAAGTTTGTCTGCAGAAGCTGATGCTTATGTTGAAGACATGCACAGATCCTAATGGTTCTATGGAATGATCAGCATGCTGTAGTAGCCTGCGGGAATGAATCTTTTGATGTTCACTGTACTTAACATATAAATGTTATATATAATATAATGTCCAATTACATTACATTAGGCTAAATTGCTGTTAGATTACTCCCTTTTTATGGATTCACATATATTAAATAAATAGACATGAGTTCCTGGAAATGTAAAGACCTTTTTTCATTTTCATGCCACCTGACAACAAGTGCACAGCCCCTAATTTCATCAGCTGGGCTATAATCTGCCTGGACATTACCTTTGTCACTACAGTATAGTTTTAAGAAAACATCAACAATATTTTCACATATTTTATTTACAGCAATTTCTATATCTTACAAGTCAGTACTTCTAATATATAATCTCACATCACACTAACATTTTAAGTCATGAACTACTTACTCAAATTCCCTACAAACAAAACACAACAGCTTAAATTCAATGCTGGTGAGCTTTTCATCCTCTGATTGGCAGTTTCTGATAAAATGGGATTAACAGAATTCAACACATTACTTGTAGATGAAGAGCTGCCATTGGCTGTTTTCTTTCCTGCTGATGAGCAACAGTATGTGGCTGTCTTTGAACTGATGGGAGTCAGGTTTTTAGCAGAAAGTGGGATCCTCTTGACTACTTGGGTTGGAAATAATTCTCTGGAGATGCTGGATCTCACTTTGGCCTGCAAGCAGAAAACCAGGAAGTAAGCAGTAAGTAAGCAAACTGATGCGGCAACTGAGGCTAATGATCAGGGCTGGAGCCAAGATTTAGGAAATACCCAGGTTATTGGTTCCCCTAGGAGCCACCACAAAAAATCTGTAAACTTTTAAATGTTATATATTAAACTTATACATTTTAAACTCTTAAACTCTTTCATTTCATTTATTATTTTAAAAAAGGCTGAATAAAAAAAGGTTAAACAAGACTAGGTCAAAATCTAGTATATAGCTGGACTGTTTATGGTCAATATGCAAAATTGTGGGCAGTTTGTTACAGGGACAGTCAGTGGTAGTGTCTATAATGTGAATTCCTGGATATCAAATGTTCATCTGCAATTTTCTGTAGGGGTCCCAGTAATATTTGTTGTTAAAGTGTACTGAAGTAGCATCACATGACATGGTTAAGCTACGTTTGAATCACAAAAAAAAGGTTGAAGTTATTTTAACTATTCTAATTATCTGTTAACTCCGCCTGCTCTTTCATCTGTTTCTATCTGTGGATGTCTGTAAACATATGGTCTCATCCATATGTTTACATAGGATTAGCATGCTAGGCTAACAATCGGTGAGCTGTGTGACTTTATATCCATGCCGTGATGTCTTTTAGAGCACACAAACACTGTAAACACACCTGTCACAGGCCCAGCACCATGCTGTTAAACCAGAAACACCACAGCTACACCTTATTTTTATACAGTCTATGGATCCATTGCATCTCTTTGTATCCATGGGTTGGTGCTCCTGTCAGTGTCAGAGCCTCTGTGTGAGGCGCACGAGATCTTGCAAAGTGTAAAATAATTGTAAAAGCATTTAGCTTTGTCTTTTTTATAGGGAAAGGGGCAGCTGAGTACGATACAGTCTTTGTCCAAGGTGCTGAACCTGGCACGCCCGCACAGAAGACTGATGCATGTCAGTGCATAATACATCATCATTTCCTCTTTGTACAAAACAGTACATTGATTGTTTTCTTTATACTCACTGCAAAAACAGTATATTTTGAGACGTTGCGTATACTACCTCTATTCAATTAATATGTAGTATGCAACTGAGACAATATTTGTAGCATTTTAGTTTTGTCAGTTGGCTCAGTCTAAGTAAGAACTACTGTAGTGCAGCCTGTTTTCATTTAAAGATGAATAAATCTCCACTTAGTAAACACTTAAGTTATAACAAGGTCAAGCTTGAATTTATGACAGCTGTGCAACCAGCTACTGACCACAAAGAATACAAAACATAGCTGCTATGTCTTGTGTGCGTGTTGCACCCTGCACAGGAGATTAGACTTTGCAGAGGGTGCCACTGATGCATGTAAACAAACACCTTGTAGGTCAATCCATGACAATGACAGGTTTTAGATTGACTCTTCTGTATGTGAGCAGCTCTGCACTGCTAAACACTATGTAGTATAAATGAAGCCAATACAAAAATGACATTGACCAAAGAAAAGAAAATGTGATCACACTCTACATTTTGACACCATGCTACATTATTTAGCAGTTAATGAAGTTGCTAGCTATTACCATTAGCTACAAAGCATCATGCTACACAGCGAGGGCCAAAACAACCAACTTGGAAATGCTACGCACAGATATGACCAAGGTCAGTCTGAACAATAATATAATAAGTCTTCTTGGTCTATTGAATTCTCATAAATATTCATAGGTGTAGTGAGCGTACAGGTCAACATGGGCTGCGCTCAGTTTCTCTGTCATGTCAATCGTCAGAGCAAAACATGCTGATCATAAATATGCATCAAGCAGGAAGGAAAAACTATAAATATTCAATGGTGTCTTTAAATATCATGGACTTAAGAGGCATGCAGCCATCCACCCCCAAACTACTGCAAACACAACTACAAAGGTTTCCAAAGCTTGAAATTCCTGTTGACTCTCTTCCTCATGTACTCTGTTTGGTGCAGCGGATGTATACCGCCTGATGGCAGATATTAACATTTAATGGCAGTTAATATGAGCACTGGGTGCTTTTTATACAGTGACATTAGCTGTAGTGAAATAGAAGCTCTGCTTCTCTGCAAACCTAAATCTTACTGTCATCAAACAAGTATAACTTGATTATAAAGTATATTCAAGGGACAATCACTGTACAACTGAATACAACTTAATGTTTTACAATGCAGATGAAGGTTTGTTAAACAGGCCACTCAAATCAAGTAAAACTCTTCATTACATATGCAAACCTGTCATGTTTACAGTCAAAAAACAACAGACTGGTCCTTACCTTGTCTTTGGCCTTCTGTCTGCTCAGATGTCTTTGAGCTTTCTTGCGGAGGTATTTCCTCCCCATTGAATGAATGAGATCCTCCAACCCACCAACCTGAGTACACACAAATACACACAGACACAGACCTCAGATACAGGTTTATATCGCTAGTTCCAAACTAACCCTAACCCCAGTCTTGAGGAGGCACTCCTTTTCTATAAACTGAGAACTATGTTTGAGTTTCAAGGCATCCTGGGAGGAAGTTGGGATATGAAATATCAACAAATAACTACCATTTGTAACCCCCAATAGCCAAACATTGTTTTTCATCCCAGATTTCCATTTATACTGACTGATACTAGACAATGAAAAACTATCCACTCTGTGCAAGCTCAGTGAGAAGCTGTAACTCATGGTTTAGATTATCTTTTCTACTGCTGTCATTTAAAGTAAAGTATTTGTTAAAAACTGTTTTAGCCACAGATTAATCCACATTTGTTGTTCTAGTGAGTATTTCTGGCAGCAGGTCAGTATGTGTGGCTCATTGATATGTTTTTAGCCCTGCTATCAGCATGGATCTAGGGATATAAATGTTGGTCAAATGGTTGCATTTTTATCAGCCTCAGCTACACTTTATGTTTAGTGATAAATATTAAGATTGTCACTGAGACCATGGTAGTATTTAGAGCAAAGCACCATTGTACATAAGTCACCCTCTTGTCATCATTGGACATAGACTTTGGTTCCGGGTCTGGTTGACAGCTCATGGGTTGTTTGTATGCTCTCTCTTAGGAAAAAAATAGTGGATTACTCAGGTTTCAACATTTGATCAACATGATCTACTCACAAATAAGTGATTTTACTTAGTTTTTTCGGAGTCATATCACATTAAAACGATCGAGCAAGACTGACGACGAACTTGTTTTGTTTTGCTTATCTTGTGCACCCAACAACCAGAAGGGAGGAAAACTACCAGGTGCCAAAACACTACCAACTACTAACCGAAACCTAATTTTTGCAGCAGGTCCACTTGTTGGGCCTGTGTCGGTAAGTTTTGCTGCTTGATGTCCTTTTTGTGGGTCACCGCTACCGCTTCAACCTGAACAGATATGCCTCCATTTACCTCCCCATCTAGCTGTGATAGCTGCGTCAACCAGAAGATTGCTGAGCTGGAGCAGAGGATATCCAAACTGTAGCAGATATGGGAGGATGAGAAACTTCTTGATACCCTGGTGTACTGTGGTCCAGCATTGGCAGCTGCAGCAGGGCACTTGGATTCAACTGTTCCGTGCAGAAACACCATTCTGACCCAGTTTGATTATCCATGGGTCCTACTGGGAGCAAAACCCAAGGCTCCCCTCGGCTCTACCCCACAGGTACCAGAGTCATGGACTGTGGTTGGCAGCAGGAAATATGGTGGAAGCGTGCCTTCTCGCTCCCCTCCATCACATGACATTCAACTGGCAAACAGGTTCAATATTTCAGATGATCACGACTTTCCCTCCTTGGCAGGTCTGTGTCATCCTCCATCACCTGCATCATTGGATGGGTGGGCCTCCGTGCTACTTCATCCTGGAATTGACCTGCTTCATCCACATTAGTTATTGGCAACTCCATTATCAGAAACATGAGGAGAAATTCTGGAGTGACCCACTGCTTTCCTGGTGCCAAAGTTTTGGAAATTTTAGAGCAGATCCCAAGTGTTCTTACTCCAAATGTAATTGTCCATGTTAGTTGCAATAATTTCCCAAACAAGATGTCCAAAACACTAAAAGATGACTCGACTTGATTTAGCAGAATTTTAAGTCTCCACACCTGGCTGCAGTCCACCCCCTAGCTGCCCATTAAATAATATACATATTGTTGATAATTTTAATCTCTTCTGGAACCGCTGATCATTCTTTAGGAGGGATGGTCTTCACCCCAATGGCCTAGATGCTCGAATTTGACTGATAATATATTTTACTCACATGTCTGACCACAACACCGGTCACAAATTCGAATATATAGTCAGCTGAGTGAACTGTGGCCCCAAAACTATGAGTGTTTCAGCTCTCCCCGGGTTACTGGTCATGCTGGATGCCTTGCTGTTTTTAAAAATCAGCACAAATGCAGCTCCATTACTTTACACCAACTTCTCAAGTTTTGAAGTGTTGATGCTGAACATTACTGGGGCCACGTGAGTGATGTGTGTTGGCATCTATCGACCCCCCCAAGGCAAATCTAGTGTTTTTATCAGAATTTCTGAATTTGTATCATTGATTATTTTAAAATTTGATAAGATGATTCTGGTTGGTGATTTTAACCTACACATAGATGACACCTCAAATTCTACTGCAGTTGAGTTTTTAAATATTCCGAGACTCCTTTAATCTGGTTCAACATGCCTCTGGCCCAACTCACAGCTGCAGCCATATTTTAGGCTTGGTGTTTATGCTCAGTTTGGACTTAAATAATGTGTCTGTGATATTTATTTGTTATTATTTATTTATTTGATACTCTGTTACTGGCTGCACCAAATACATGTAAACACACCACTCAGTTTCGGGTAGTTACTGAACATACAGCTGATGAATTCTGTTTCCTTTTTAACAAGGTAAAACACAATTTGTCTTTTAATTCAGATATAAACAAGCTGCTAGGAAAATTCAATCAAATGTGTGTATCTACACTGGACAATTCTTTCCCATGGATTAATGAGGACATTTGAAACCTTAAAAAAAGCATGCAGGAGAACAGAACACAAATGGAGGACAAGAAAACTCCAAGTCCATTACCTACAAATGAAATATCAACTGCTCATCTACAATTTAAAAAGTAAAAGAGGCAAGAGACCAATATTTTTCTGAGTTAATAACCACCAATCAGCACTCCTTTTATTTACAGCCATTAACCCTCCCACCACTAGTGCCTCTGCTGCTCATCTGCTGCTGACTGTGAAAAATGTCTTTTTTTCTCCAAAAAAAACAAAACAAAAAAAAAACCATTCTCCCATGCTTCTTCCTTGTCAATGTTCTCATTTTCTTGATAGCCCACATGAAACCCTCATCCAGTCATCTGGATATAATTCTAGCTAAATTGTTCAGAGAAGTGATGGGGGAAATAGGCCCTAGTCTGCTCCAAATTTTAAACAGCTCCCTTTGCTCTGGATGTGTCCCAGATTATTTTAAAATAACCCCCATTCAGCCACTGCTAAAAGGACCTGGCCTTCCATCACTTTAAAAATTTTTTAGAGCAATCTCAAAATTGCCCTACATTTCCAAAATTCTAGAGAAAGCATTTAATAACAACAGCATCTTTGAGAAATTTCAATCCTGATTTTGCAAACAACATCCCACCAAAACAGCTCTTCTAAGGGTTACAAATGATTTATTAATGGCTGCAGACTCTGGACATTGCTCTGTATTGGCACTGCTTGACCTTAGTGCAGCATTTAACACCATCGATCACACTACGCTAATTAATAGACTTAAGGATTGGGTTGGGCATTTCTGGAACGGCCCTGGAGTGGTTCTCCTCCTATCTGTCAAATAGAAAATGTTATGTCTCAATTGATTCATTCATCTCTTCCACTGTACAGACAATATAGCATACCTCAAGGATCAATTCTTGGAACAGTTCTGTTCTCTCTTAATATACTACCATTAGGTCATATCATTCGTCACCGTAACACCTCATTTCACTGTTATGCAGATGACACACAGTTATATCTCTCCATTAAACCCTCTGAATGCAACAAGCTGGCCACACTTCAGAGCTGAGACTGGATGTCACAAAACTTTTGCAGTTAAACTCTAACAAAACAGAGGTTCTTATCATTGGCCCTGTGAGCACCTCTGTAATCAAGTCCAGCCACTGCTTGGTCCCCTTATCCCAAATATTAAGGGCACTGCTAAGAACCTGGGTGTTATCTTTGACAGTGAGCTAAGCTTTCAACAAAACACAAAAAAGCTATAGCGCAACTTCAGACTGTGCAGAACTCTGCAGCCAGACTTCTGACAAAGACCACATCACCCTGGTTTTAGCCTCTTTGCACTGGTTACCAATTTCTTTTAGCATCCATTTTAAAATCTTACTCATGACTTGCAAGGCTTTACATGGCCAGGCACCAGAGTACATCAGTGCTCTTACTGTCCAAAAAAGCCTCTTAGATCTGCTGGGTTAGGCCTGCGAGCTGTACCAGAGTTAAGGGTGATCAAGCTTTTGCTGTACTGGCACCTCAGCTTTGAAAGAGTCTTCCAGTTAGTATTCGGTCTGCTGACACTGTTTCTGCTTTTTGATCCTGTCTTAAGACACATTTTTACAGACTTGGCTTTTTACCTGACAACTAGTCTTATTTGGTTACATAATACAGCTTTGTTGTGCAACCACCTGATTTTAAGTCAGTTTTGATAGTTTCACTTGTTTTACTTTTGGATGATTGATTTGTAAATTTCTTTTACATGGTATTTTAATTGTGTGCTTGTATTTTGCTGTTCTTGTGTTTTTCTTTTATATTTGTGGTTGTCTATGAAAAGCACTTTGTGCTTCTGGCTTGAAAAGTGCTATATAAATAAAATTATTATATAAGCCTCACAGAGCCCCTAGCATGGCTCTAGACTTTTAGTCTTGTTAATAGTTTTTGGACAACAATGGAGCTCTATGGCAAAGATAAATAAGATATCAGGCTTTGGTTACCTGTTAGTAGGGTCAATTCTTTGTTGGTTTTGGTGTTTTCATGGGATTTAGAATTCATGAGTGAGCTTCTTGTTTGTTTTTCTTCTGAAAAGTTGCCCAGAATACAAATGTCATTGTTATTAAGACATAGGAAGTATATTCATAAGCTTTGCTGTATAGTAAGCTTTGCTTGCAGTATAAATTAGGCCTGAACAGCACTGAGCTCTTCCACTACAGGCTGTAAACTAGCAGAGAGTAATACTGTTTGGACAGGAGGCACCAGGTTATGAATTGGCTGTTTGTGAGCCAAAATAAATCCCCCATTTCTCTCTCTCATTCTCTCCCTCATTCTTTCTCACTTCTTCTCCCTATCCCTTCAGCCTTCCCTTCCTCTCATACAGCTTTAACTCCTCACTGCCTCCTCTCCTTTTCTTCTTATTTGCCCCCTTTCCCTCGCTTTCTCCGTCCGTCAGGGATGTAATTACCTGCCTGCTTTGGCTTCAACACTACCATCCTTCATTTCGCAAGGCTGGAGTATAAACGAAGGGAGCAGAAAGAGGAGAGAAATTTGAAAGTGAATAAGTGATGGGGAGGTGAATTTACTGGGTTTTGTGGGACAGAGACAAAGCACACACACATGCTTGCTAGTGTGTGTGATGAGTGACACCTGTCAGGCTGACAGTCATATCTGTCGGCTATAATCATTGTGGGCACACAGACAAATGCAGAGAGTGATGGGGGCTGTGGTGAAGGGATTCATGCCCTGCATACATATTCCCACCTTCCTCCACTCCTGAGTGCACAGCTCAGCCTATGTGCACTTAAGTCTGTGTGCACACCACTGAGCAGGTCCACTTGAACAAACAGTGTGGGTGGTTTGGGAGGTGGCAAATTAAAATAAACAAACCTTTTCAGCCACCATGACAGCTTCTGCCCAGCATATAAAGTCTCACTTTCAATAAACGCTTAATGCTAATGTACCGTTACAGTTTCTCCACTTATAAGAGGAACTACATATACAAGGTACAGAGTTCACAGTTTGCTGCACACGATATTATGTAAGTATGACTAAAAGCCAACAATGATAGTAGATTTATTTTTTATTGCTCATTTAGCATAACATTTGCAAAAACTTGTTTAACTGCTTTTTTGGTGTCACTTTCTCTTGATCCCTTTTGGTTTGCATGTTGTAACTAATGGCTTTATTAATAGTTAATATATCAGGCGGCTCTTTTCCAAAGGTTAAGTTGTCGAACAGTCCATTGGAGGGATTGTCCTCCAATGAGCCCTCTCATTCATTTGGGGGCACTGTGTTTACATGCAGCAAAAAAGTTTAACCTGGTTCAACTATTACTGCAATGCAATGCAACATCATCTGGCAAGGGGCTGCGCTGGCAAATCACATACATGCAAGCATGCAATCCTGGTTGATGATGTTTGTAACGTGAATGCCATGTTTCTGCTGTTTACCTCAAGATTGTTGCAATGAAAGATAAAATAGTTGTGATAACTTTCCAGAGTTGTAAAATCCTGTCTGAGTACTGCAAACCTCTGTGCAGTGTTTTGGCATCTGATAAGCCTTTAAATGCATTAATCTGTAGCTCCAGCTGGACTTATTTCATTGTGTCACCAGTACCTTAAACAACAGGCCCCCACCAATGTAGCCCCTTGCACTGTTTTAATGCAGGACAGTTTTCAGTCTAAACGCAGTCGAACTGTGTGTTCAGACAGAACACAAAGTGGATTTTAGGCACGGCTCGATTACATACAAAGTCGATGCAAAGACACAAATTTTCCCGGGGCAGCATGAATTGAAGCCAATATGCGTCCATGTGAGTTCAAAATTTTTCAACTTGAGCGAAAAATTTGCATGTAGCTATCCCAGAGCTTTATGAATTTGCTTCATAAACGTACAGAGACAACAGGAAAAGGAGAGAGACAAGAGGGAAATAACAGAAAGAACCAGAGTTTCTGGTGAGGAATAATAACTATTTCATCATACAATAAGATAGACTTGACAAAGTCAGAACCTAACCTTCAAGATAAAGAGCAAATGTCTGCAAGTGTTCGGACCTTAGTTTGGACCAATGTAAACATATTCAGAGAAACTGATATTATATATTTTTGGATATTTCTGGCTTTGGGCAAGGATTTAGGATTGAGGATTTTCAGGCAGGCAAATGAGACATCTGGCTGTTCACAATGTAATTTCATTGTACCCTCTGGCATTTAAGTAAAGGAAAACAACAGGATTTAGTTGACATATGATCCATTGTTTAGCTGCATGATGCATATGTCACATTTTCGTATTATAAAATATGGTGTCAAAAATATCATTGCACCCTCATGATAGAGGGCCTCTACCAAATCTGCCATTATTGGTGACCGGTAGTGAAACCTGAAAGTTAATTGGAATACTGCATCAATTTAATACTAGAGTATTAAGGCTTATGCACAGTGGTTACAGATGCATACCAGCCTGCAGTTGTAGGAGTATGACATGATCACACTATGACATTACTACTTGCTCAAAAGAGAGAATGGAAATCGCTTCATGGACCCGTGGGTGAACCTATATGACCTACTGTATAACACTCCCTTTAATTGAACCTCTGTTGCTTTGTCAGTCCATTCAGCCCACACACAGTGCTGTCAGAAGCACTACCCAGCAAACCTGCTAACCTTTCCAGCAGAAACATTAAAGAAATACTCCAAGATTTGGGAAAATTGTCCAACTGGTGTACTTGCCTACTTTATAATAACTTCCCTCCTACACACAAACATATACAGAAATATTTTTAGGACTATGAGTAAGGGATGCATGAAGTGTTATGAACATCGCCCACACAAACTAAATTAGCGTCTCTGTGGACAAGAATGGATCTGAATTTAAAAGGATACATTATGTTGAGTGGTAGCAGTCCACTAGCATATACTGACCTTTTGAAAACAAACTGCTGAAAAAAACCCCACTGAATTATAATATTTCCTGCTATAATGCCCCATCTTAGAGGTTTCTAAAACTTGTATAACTTCAATCACAAGTGCACCACCTAAACACAGATACATTTTTGAGACCGTTCTTTGGAGATACCAAACTCTATTATTATTAGGGGGCTGTTGGCTATTTTGGGAAATTGTTGACCAGCTTTTTCTTTTAGCCAGCTCTTTCACGGCCTTTAATTCAATTTTATCACAGTAGTGACTTCCTAGTAGGGGTTTCGTTGCTTACTAAATGTAATAAAATATTTTTTTCTTTGCAAAGTTTCAAAAAGACTTTAAAATAAATAGATTGAGACATTTGTGAGCACATTTTATTCAGTCAGGTTTTTGTTAGCTAACCTTGCTAGCATCGTCAACATACACTAGTTGGCTACTAACCACAGTATTGACTAACTATCAGTGTTAGTAGTTGGCAAGTTAGTGAAAGCTCTAATTCTGAATAACTTGTAATGGGCCTCATTTTGTATTCTTATCCTAAATCAAGTGTTGCTAGTCAGATTCACCAAACCCTCTTAACTACACAAACTCACTGTAAATTGTTGGTTTTAATGAAGAAATTATCTCTTAATTCACTCATACACATCACTTCACATCCCTTTGTAGAACTGATTTTTTTAAATTTATTTGCAGAATTCATTCTGGTCCTATTTATACTTTAAGTGTTATTCAGTTATTAGTGTGATATCAGCATAGACATCTGTATAGTAAACTGTCCTCCTGTCCATTTTGGCATGTTCATTTGCCAGTTGTCTGTGTGCCTGGTTCTCCAAGTAGAGAAAACTATTTTCTGCTGTTTGGTATTGTCAGCGGGATATTCATAAAACACCACATCAGCAAGGCCATACCTCAGTATAATAGTTGGCAGTCCCAGCACTGTGTTGGGATGTGTGTTTAGTGCCAGTGTGGAACTCACAGAGCACAACGAAGTGTAGTTATCAGCTTAAAGACGTTTTCTATCATCACACCACAGGCATAAAAATGTTGTCTCTTCTAATTACTTAGCGAGTAATCCGATGTGTTCCTTTAAAATAACCTAACTTTACACCTAACCCTCATCTGTTCAAATGAAGAGTTGCAACACAATCTAAGATTTTTCTGAAGCCTGTCTTCCTATCCATGTGAGGACACACACAGACTGTACACACACGTACAGTGCAGTGCTCCAAATGGCCCAGTGACCTTTTCCACAGTGTCTGCATTGTTAAAACAGCCACAGCAATCAATAAACACCACATGGCTCGTTTATCAAGCAAGATAGGAACAAATTTGCTATGATATTGCCTGGTAAGGGAATTACACAAGAGCTGTGGCCTCAGTGGCCAGTCAGGTCCCTGGTTGTATCCAAGTGCACACACACCTGGCCCAAAGCTTGTTGAATGTACAGACTGGAATTAGGGCTGCAACTAACAATTATTTTCATTATTGATTAATCTGTCGATTGTTTCTTGATTAATCAATTACTGGTTTGCTCTATAAACTGTCAGAAAATGGTGCAAAAAATCTATCACAGTTTCCTAAAGCCCAAAGAAAGAAAAAGAAATGAAAATCAGCAAATCTTCAAATTAAGAGCCTGGTTACAATTAATGTTTAGTTGATTGACAGAAAAAACAAATATCTGGTTTTCTTTTAAAGTACAAGAAAAACAGATATTAAGAAGTTGCTGAAGCAGTATCTTAAGACAAACATGAGAAAGCTTAAGAGATGCAGACAAACAACAGACACAAAGAGGGAAGGGAAGGGAAAAAGAGGACGACAGGAAACAAGGAATAAAGAGCGAGACAGAGAGGGAGGGAGGAAAAGATGAAGGTGAATTAGAGAAGAGAATAAAGTGGGGGCCAGTGTCTGGAAATAGACCCAACAGACGAAATAAAAAAGCACCACCATCACCACTGCAGCAGAGCGGCACAGTCCGCAAATTCCCTTATAGATATTTTATGGAGCGGAAAACATTCGGTGCACCCTCACTGTTCTGGCCAGAACTGGGATGGAAAAGAGGCCAAAAGAGGAGAGAGGAAGAGGAGAAAAAAAGGTGAAGTGGGCTGCAGTTATTTTTATGTAATGGAATTTTAACGAGGGGCAGCAGACATCAGGAAATGGCTCAGTCAACTCAAAGAGCAAATATACTGTAAAATATATATGGCTGCTGTTGTGTCAAAACATTAAAACTTCAGGTTGGGAATTCTGAAAATGTTTTAGGTCAAGTGAAGTTTTTATGGTTGCTTGATTGTGTGCAGAGTTTATTATGAGAGGGCCAACATAAGCAGTACGCTGAAAATGGAAACATACATTTTCTCCAACCATTCAGTCCTCATTTTTGAAGTCTTTCCTCTTGTAAAATTGAAAAATAATATTGGAGAATGCCTCAGATAAAGCATAAATTTTACCTTTGAGTACTTTGGCATTATAGCCCTAAAAACACCTAATGTCAGTGTACTGTCAAGTTGGGAGAGGAGGCTGAGTGGATGGTTGGTCAACAAAGCAACAAAGCCTTGACATGGGAGACAGTTTTTCATTTCCTTTTTCCTTCCAGTAATTGTTTTTCTTAAATGAATAGTTCTACATTTTGGGAAAACTCTTGCCAAGAGTTATATAAGAAGATCAATATCAGAGTTCGAGCCGGGAGGCGATTAGTTTAGCATAGCATAACATAAATGGGCTACTGGAGGGGGAAAACAACCAGCCTGGCTATTTCCAAAGTTAAAACATATGCCTACCAGCACCTGAAAAGTGTAACATGTGGTCTAGTATTTTGCACGTCTGTTTTCTGAAATTATTTTTAATGTTTAATCCATTAGATTTGACTGTTTTACATGAAAAATGGTTGCTTGTTTAATCTTCATAATATGACTTAAAGGTGATCCTGGCAACAATCCACAAATAAATTGGGGTTTTTAAAATGACACACTTTTGTATAAAATTTAACCTGAACAATCTCGCAACACCCTCAACTGCACCTCTCCTCCCCCTGTGGTGCACAGCGAGTCACCAAGATACCAAACCAGTGCAGTTAAGAAAATAAGCTCAATGCACTGCAGGCAAATAGCAGTGCCCTAGGTATGAGCTTTATATGGGGATTCCACCAGCGTCGTGTTCCGGCTGCAACATGGGTTTGCTCCATTCTCCACACAGCTTCATACCCCACTGGGAGTGTTTCAGAAGTGGAGCGTTTTGCCTGCCCAATTTTGTTGATTTGGTCATTTTTCCTTTATTTTTGTGCTTCTACTATGGGCAAGTAGGCTATGTAGTTAAATGGTTTCTTTTTTTGTCTGTTTTAATTGTGTTCATTGTTGCTATACAATTGGGAGTCTCCACAGGGTGTTGTATTTTGAAAATTGACCAGATGCTCTATGCTGTTCCTGTGACTGACTTCCTGCCCTGCTCGATCTGCTCTGTGCAGCTTGACTAGGTGCATATTTTTAGTGGAGCAGAGCAGAGAGCAGCTTCTGGGACGCTTCTGAAACTCACTACGGTGCGTCTGGTGGGATCACAAGCATTGTCTAGAGTGGCTGCGATCAGCTCCGGCGGCCACATCGCACCTAGTGGAATCAAGCCGTTAGAGTGGTTGTTCAGTGTATTTTTGAACTTTAGACAGACTAGCTCCCGGGCTTCTAGTCAGGATGCTGAAGCTAATCGCCTCCTGGCTCTAGCTCAGATATCTGTCATGTTTGTGTGTTGAGTACAATGCTCTCATCTAACTCTCTGTAAGAGAGCAAATGTTGAATGTTTTTTCACAAAATGTTGAACTATTCAAGATTCAAGATTCATTTATTATTATCATTTTACAGCACAAGATAGGATAATGAAATGTAGTTTGTAGTCCCTTTATGCTACTCACAAAAACAGAAATTATATAAATGGATTAATAAATAATGAGTCATAAAAATAAAACTATTTTTTTATATTGGAGTGCAGGGGATGAATTGAGGAGTCTCACAGCCTGAGGAAAGAAGCTGCTCTGTAGTCTGATGGTACGACAGCGGATACCTCTGTATCTGTTGCCAGACGGCAGCAGGGTGAACAGGCTGTGGCTAGGGTGGGTACTGTCTTTTAGTATCCTTTGGGCTCTGTGCAAGTTCCTCACCTCACTGATATCACTGATGCTCGGTAGATGGGTACTGATGATGTTCTGGGTGGTTTTAATCACCCACTGCAGAACCTTGGGCTGTGCACATCCAATGCCGATTTGTGATGTTTCCAGTCAGGATGCTTTCAATGAATGCTTTCAGAATGCTCCTCTGTAAAAGTTAACAAGAACCTGGGATGGGAATTTTGCCTTCTTAAGTTTCCTTGAGACAGGTTCTCTGTGATGCTGATTCCCAGGAAACTTAAAACTGTTCACCTGCTCCACCTCAGCTCCACTGATGTAGACAGGGGTGTGTTGTTGCCTTCTTTTTTCTAAAATCAACAATCAGCTCCTTTATTTTGTTGACATTGAGCAGTAGGTTGTTCACTGTGCACCATTCTGCAACATTGTGATTTCCTCCTGATATGAACCCTGTTGTTTGAAATCCGGCCGATGATGTCATCCGCAAAAACTTCACAACAGAGTTCTCTCCATGTCGGGGGTTGCGGTCATGGGTGTACAGCGTGAATAGGAGGGGCGTAGCGAGGTGCAACTTTATTATTTTTATTATTTTTTTCTTTTTACAGATACAGAAGACTTTGTGGTCAATTATAAATGTGGTGGAATGGCGTCTCTCTGGCCTCTCTCTTTCTCTCTTTCTCTGGTTACAATTGTGGAGAACGTGAAAAGGGGCAATTACGTTGTAATCCAGGGATGCAGTAATGGCAGCAAACGGCGGGCTAATCAAACCATTAAGATGATTCGTTACAACATAAACACTGGTTATACACAGACAGGCAGGAGGACAATGCAGTTCGGACACAGCCGTAGCACAGTGGCTGATGGTGTGATTAATACAGGCCATCAGTAACAGCAGCGGTCTCGCTTCACTGAGCGGCAGAGAGACTCGCCTGGCGATTCCCCATTCTCCCAATACACACACACACACACACACACACACACGTGTTGCACATGTACACAAACATACACACCTATCCCATTCTTTATCGAGTTGCAGGAAAGGTAGTAAAGGAGTAAAGGTACTCTCAACACTCACACTCCCCCCTCTTCCTCTCCACTACGCTACGCTGCCTCAGAAGCCATCAACTCCACTCCACCTCCATTTTTCTCTCCGCCTCTCTCTGCTCTCTTCCTAAATCACTTAACTGTACTAAATCAAAAAAGTCTCTCACATCTTTACATCTTGCTTCATCCAGCTTTCACTTTAAGGGCTTATGGGAGTGTTGAGTTCAGGAATGTGTGAGTGAATGAATGTGAGTGAGGACTGTATACATATTCTTATGCCTTTAATAAGGGTGTAAGGTGCCTATTGTACTATTTAAGTAATTGGTAGAGAAAATGTCTCAATGTTGGGGCTTAAAACTTTCATATGTTGATGTCTGGAGCAACCTGAATAAATATCACAGGGGAAGTTTAGATGGAAGACATTTCACTGTTCATCCAAAAGGCTTCTTCAGTTCTAATTGTTGTTGGGAATAATACTGGTATGTATTCCTGTGAGGACATGACTGCTGATATTTCAGTACAGTAACTTTTTTTTTTTTTAACTTACACATATTTCAGTAGTTGTTAGGAAACTTCTCTTACTCTCACGGCAGCCTCAGGGTCTTTATACAGGTAATATTTCTCTGTCATCCTTTGACCACCTCTCATATTATTCAGAGACTGCTTTGCTTTATAAAGAGGTTTTAAGCATCTACCTCCACATCAGACTGTATATTCCCTCTATTTCTGTCACAGTACAGCGCTGCTCTGACGGCACGTCGTTGGCAGCTGTCGTAGGCTAATATTTTCGGGTCCTCTAATACAACAACTGGTACTGATAAATGTGTTTTTGTCTGGTGATTTCTGACAGCAGGACTAGAAACTATGCAGTATCAAATTCTTATTTTTACTCTTAGGTAACATTTTTATGAAAGAAACTTGGCCACAATCAGAGCAGAACACACTACATAGTAATAGGGGCGTTTATGCTAATGATCAAATCTCAGTCAAGGCAGATGGCTGCCCACCTAGAGCCCGGTTCTGCTCGAGGTTTCTTATCGTTAAAGGGTTTTTCCTTGCCACTGTTGCCAAGTGCTTGCTCATGGGGGAATGTTGGGTCTCTGATAAATTAAAGAGTACAGTCTAGACCTGCTCTACGTGAAAAGTGCCCTGAGATAACTTCTGGTGTGATTTGGTGCTATGTAAATAAAATTGACTTCACTTGACTCACCTCCTCATGAACAGGGTGAAATCAGCGATTTATGTTTGTGCAGTTAAGAGAGTTTGTTGAGTCCCACTTGGAACACTTGTACAAGCAAACCTCACAGAAAAGAAATATAGGATAAGAATACGAAGATGTTCTTGCATGAGACCTGTTGTGTGTATCCATGAGGCCTGGCAAACATTCAGAATGCATTCCTTTCCACCAACAAGTCCTCCAAATTAAAATCAAATAGGTTGTTTGACAATGTGACTCCCCAACGACACATAGGAGTGTTTTTGTATTCTGGCGCCCCTGTCGGCAGTAACTATGTTGTTCTTGGGCACCTGACATTACAACCTATTGTGTTGTTTTTCTTGGGAGGATAGTCTACTTTCCACATAAATCATTACAAAGGAGATTTTAGGGGGAAATATTAAGAAACCTGTATTGTTGACATCCATGTTCACATCCGCAAGCTCTTCTTCTTCCCTGCCTTCTCTGGTGCATTGCTATGTTTCTCAAGTGCATTACCACCATCTACTGCTTATCAGTGGAATAGCTTGAAACTGTTGGCAGGAATGTGTATAGAGTCACCCAAGTGTGTCCTTGTGCTGTCCACACTCATAAAAACACTTCACAGGGTGCCTTTAGCCAGGCTTCATGAATCAGGTTTATTTTCTATTCTATTCTGCAAAACAGGTGTCAATAAGTGTTGTCTCATCACCAAGCGAGATAAGTAGGTTAGACAGCTATCTTTGGCATTAATTAAGGTTACTTTTAACCAGTCTAAATCACCATTGTGACCTATTGAATCTGTGAGAGAGATTTAAATAGTGGTTGACAGCTGGTTAACGAATACATCATTTGCTGTATTTCTTGTATATATTATATATTTTATGAATGTTGTTTTCTAACTAAGGGGTCAATGTCTGGTTCTCAATTGAATGTGATAGTAATGTCACTGTGTTATTGTGGCATATATGTTTGTGAAGAAATCCTATTATTAGGCTAGCTAAACTCTTGATTCTTGCTTCTATCTGAGGGTTCTTAAATTAGCTATAAATACTTCTGTTTCTGTACAGGGGGACTTGAGAACTGACTAAGTGTCAAATCACCAGAGAGATAAGGTGATTCTAGGTGGTATGTTCTCTCTCTCTCAGTGATATGATGCATTGTACTTCTGACTGTATTATTTGATTACATTATTTCAAAACCTGACAATGCTCTCTTTGAGTAATCAAGCATTTCTCCACTACATTTTAGGGGCCTGTCCCTGGCCTAACCCACTGACCTTTTTCCTGGGACAGTTGACCTGTCCATTGGCCAGGAACGATCCTAGGAGAATGCAGAAACCTCTGGGTCCTATGTAAATTGTTTTTTTCTTTTTTTTTTAACGAGAGCTGTGGTCACCTTCCCAGGAAATGGGGACAGTGGTAAGCAAGTGAATCTCAATCAATAGGCAATTAATTGGCAGGGTAATTATGTGGAAATTTCATTTGTCATTACTTTCAAATTCTAGAAAAGAGGGTTTAGCATTAAAGCATGCATTGATGGTTGTTGAAGTTTTACTGGCGTCATAGATACTCTAAGCTTAGAGGCTGAATTAAGTCTTCTGCTGAGGAGGTCCTCTCTCTCCTCCTTTTCAAGTGTGCCTAGAGGGTGAGTGTGTAGTCAGGGATAGTTCTCTGGATGCAGTGCCATGGAGTTTGTGTGCAGGCGAGACATGCAGATTTGGTTCAGGCAGCTGGATTGGAAAATGTGTACATAAAATGATGTCATAGGGGTTTTAGTCCCCATTTCAAGGTTACAGTCCTTGATAAAAGAGCAAAAATGAGGCAAGACCGAGAAGAGCAAACGTCAGCCTGTGTAACTAAAAGCCAGAGAAAAAAGGGGTTGAACTCACCTAGGGCTAAAATACAGGGCGAGTTAAAAAAAAACAGCAATATGTGAGCCTGCGTAAATAGTGAAAAGCGCTTAATATGGCTAAAATCCGTGCTGTGAAGTGTACACTGTTTTTATCTGCCTGAATTGCTGCATTTTGCTGTGCAGGTATGTGTCTGCAGCTCCTGCCTGCAAAGAAATTAAATAGGGGAATGTCAAGACATAGCTTTCCTAAACAATGTCTTGTAAGTTGCTGAACTCACGAGAAAAAGAAAAAAAAGGAGGGAAAAATAATAAAAATAAAAATAATCCAATATTGCGTTACATCTAGTCCACTGATAAATGGATGAATTTGGACTGTTTTATATAAATAATTATGATGCCTGTTCATCTGTTTGGTGACATACATCACATGTATTACTGACCTTTTTCTTACCCTTATTGAGATTATTGAAATGCACTGCACAGTTGGTGTGGCGTGCTTTTTTTAGTTCTTTTACAAGTTAATTGTATTTTTGTATTGTATTTTTGTATTTGGACATTTGTATAATTGTTACTGAAAGTATAATGGATTGCATAGTGTTTACAACTGCTTCAACAATTAACAATGTTTAATGCTTTCTTTATGTCTCTGTGTGGTTTTTGTGCAACAATGTAAAAATTTCCACAACAGTTCACTCACTTTTTTGCAATAGTTGAACTGATTGAAGCTACTCCCTCTTCTGCCAGGAATGAAAAGCTGGAACTGACACTGTCACCATCGCTACTACTGCTGACGCTGTCTGTGATTAATAGTACAGCTACTACTAATGTCACCACAATTACAATAACTAACACTACTGCTAAAACACTTTTTTTTTAAATGTGGGAAAATGTGTAGTATTTTCATTCAATCTCTAGATCTTTGACTAAAGCTCTCCTTCACTTTGACAACACTGATTACTGGAAACAGAATTCTTCAGTGCTGGGTATCATGTCATAACATTTAATGAAACATATGTTACTTTTTGGTAATTTTTATTTTAGAATAATGCTTTAAACATAATTCTGCTGTCTGTTTTTTAACTTCTAGAATAAGACTCACATTATTGTGTGCTTGTTTAATGAATATACATTTTCGGTTTACTGAATCAAATCACGGTTTCCAAAATGAAATTAAATCCAGGAACTAAGGAAAGAAATGAATGAATAAATTGCTACTGAATCGAAGAACAAAACATTCCAGAAGTGTTGACAGCCATAAAGCCTTCCTTGCAGTCACTGAGCAGCAGACGTGTACAGCAGCAGACATTGTACAGTCACTTGCAAAGTACAGCTGGTTTGATACCCCTCACTGCTGTTTCAAACACTGCAATGCTTCGCTGCACCAACTTTTTCTCCCAGGGTGATGCTCTGAATAAATGAACAAGGACTCGGACAGTGCTCTGAATTCATCAACTCTGCAGTTTGGTAACAGAGTGCTCTTTGACGAGTCATATGCAAATACAAAACACATTCTGAGTATTTAAGTTGAATATTTTAAATGCTGTAAGTTCTGCCTGGTCAGAGTGGTTGTTAATGGTTAGAAACAGAGGAGCGGTGCTGCCAAGAAATGCCAGAACTGATCTCTGACAATTAATTAGTCTTCCTCTTGTTCTTTGCTTCTGTATTGTTTCACTTGACAGTTAATCGTATGTGTGTGTGTGTGTGTGTGTGTGTGTGTGTGTGTGTGTGTATTGGCATTTCCTCTCTTATCTTACTGCTGCCACTTTACCACACACTCCATTGCTCTCATTTATCAGACTCTGGTAAGATCAGCTGTGATCTTAATAAAGTTCAAATGTCTATTTCACAATTTTGGCAGTATCATGTTTGTTCAGCAACTTGTCATTGAAGTCAATGTAATTCTTTCTCTGATTTTGAAGAGGATCACTCAATATCACCCAGTATTTGGCTGTTTAAGTATGTTGAGTGGAAATCTGCGGTCAAAAATGTGGTTTGTAATGTTTCAGCAGGCTGTTGTTACTTCAGTTATGAAACTGTAGCGGCAGACTTTGAACAAATTACATCTGTCTCAGTCTTTCAACTCATGTTTGACAGGTGGATGAGGTAGCACAAAACTATTCAGGCACAGTTCCAATTTCCACCCTAAACCCTGAACCCTCAAAGACTTTGAATAACGTCACATGTATGATCAGTATAAGGACAGTATTGTGTAAAATCATAGTAATCGCTGTAAAGGTAGTAATCTGTATAGCTCCTACAAATCCAATGACATCATATCGTGATCATGTCTTTATATAATACAGAACTAAATACAGCACTTACTGATATATGCATGAAAACTCAATAAGATGATTTTATGATTTTTGGATTCCACCTGCCATTATTGTTGACATTAGAACCTATAAATTGTGGATCTGTCCCCTCAAGAAGGTCTCGAAAATTGCAGACTCACGGAAAGTATGCGTAAAGGGCTGAAAAAGACCAAGGGAGAACTCTGAAGCACTTGTCATTTGCTACTGACACCTTGTAGACCTATTGGGAATGACTATCAAAGTCTGTGAGTCCATGAGGATGGTCGTTGGAAGTGGGCCTTGGATTACAATCTTTTTGGTTTGTCATTTAAGTTTTTTTGCTATAATTTTAATTTTAATCCAGTATCTACTATTCCTGCCAATCCTGACAACTGTTTGTGTGCTCAAACAATGCCTTAGAGGTGGACACTGCGCCTGAGCAAAGCCCCATAAAACACACTCCTGCAATACAATCCTGTCTCCTACAAATGATGTTTATTGTATATACCAATAATTTGCTTTCTCAAATAAGTTTTGAAGGAAAGCTGCCTGAATTATGTTCCCTGGCAACGTTTTATCAGGTGTATGAAGCGTTCGTAGGGAGGTGGCCTGGTTGGATGGTGGGTGTGCAAAGTTCAGGACTTCGACACCAGAGATAAAAGTTTTCATTCTAAGTCCTGTGTGTGGTTAGGTTTAGACAATAAAATAACTTAAGGTTAGGGATACGTGGTGGTTTTGGTTAAATATTAATAAAGTAAACATACTGTGTCTTAAGCTTCAAGCTTCTTAAGCTTGTTGACTTTCTTAAAGATCCCCTCCAGACATGTATAAATACATATGCTTGGAACTATAATGCGTGTCTGATATGGTTTCTAACACATAAAAGTATAAGTACCACTTTAAAATCTTTAAAATAGCATCTCCCTATTCTCCCTCATTAAAAATTCCAGAATCTATGAATATGCAAATATTGTTAATTTCAGAAGTTTAACTGTTGGACACAAGATGTTTCCTATTTCACTGTAAAGTCCACTGTCAGTGTTTGTGCACTGGAGGCTTCAAGTTTCCATATCACAATTGTATAAGTTGCATATTGGACCACGATTGGCTCCAAACTATTTGTGATGTCACAAATCATGCTTGTAGGCCCATCGCTTAAAATCTGGTTTTCAATGAGCACAGAGAAACTTTCCTCTTCAGCAGATGAATGTTAACACATCTTTCTAGTGTCAAACTCTGCACATACATCATTCTGCACAGAGAAGCTCAAACTTTAATATTTAACTAAGGCCAAGAACCGCATGTTTGTGAATTTTTGCTGATACATTGGGTATCAAAATTTTCAAAGTTTATTAACAACCTTTCCTCATCATGTTATCCGGGCCACATTATGTTTCTTTCAAAACATCACAATTTAATATAATATAGTATATGTAATTTCTAACAGACAAGACTGCCCAAAAGCAACACACCTTCAGTCAGAAAATCTCTCTACTAAACGAAGGAATCTCTGTCTGTCTATATGTATGTGTGTCCTTTGTATATCTCGACAACTGTTCATTCGATCGACTTCACACTTGGCAAGTGTATTGCTGAGGACCCAAGGAAGTGCAGTGTTGAGAAGTTGTTATTGTGAAGTTGTTTGGATGACGGGTTCTCAAGAAATATATAAAAATACCTCATAAACAACATTGCTTCTGCTTCTTCTTCTACCCGTGGACTCAACAAGCGGAAATACGGACAGCGCCACTCTGCCACTGCAACTCACATTGTGGTTGAAGGGGGGATTACCCGTTCCTCACGTGCGGGTCTGTATGTTCAAGACATAGTACATGTCTCAGGCACGTTTTAAACAAAATTGTAGTCTCCAGATTCTCCAGAGTCTGCATGTGAGGCGTTTAGGGAACATCGTTAAACAGTAGCATCTACCGATAGCCTGCATGAGAGGCTTTTAGGGAACATGGGTAAATTGTAGTGTGTACAGATCATGGATGTATTATAAGAGGTGGATAGGGCTCTGCCGCTCAGCCTTGCAGCCAATTTTCCTAGTGGCCACTTATTGCAGTGAAAAATCCCCCTGCAGCCCAAAAAGCATTTTTCCTATAGACAACCATTGTAAAAGAGACGTCTGTAAAACTGTTGACAGGACACCTTGAACTGCAAACAAGGTCAATTATGACTCTTTCTATTATAAATTTCTGATCCATGGAGGTTTTATATTTGTAAAACTTTCCTCAAGCTGAGAAAAGCGATTTTAAAATCAGTGACATCATCACAATGTAAAGTCTATAGGCAGAGCGGGAACTCGCAGGCAGGGCCAGCGGGGGAAACATCACTGTGCATATCCAAAGGGCTGCACAATGCATAAGCTAGAGACTTTTTTTGGTGTATGTGCCAGCCGAGCAATTCTCATTGGATTGAATGGGTGCCATTTTTGGTCTGGTATCCAGCTCTTATAATACATCCATGGTACAGATAGTCTGCATGAGAGGCTTTTAGGTGATGGGCACTGTTCTCTCTAGGTATTGAGCAATGGCCCCCTTCCACACAGGCATGTTTTGAATGGGCAATGCACTAGTGCCCTAAATGTTAAAACCTAGTCTGTTCTCAAATATTTTGCCATGTACATACAATATATAGCCAAGGTCCTAATCTTTATACTATAAATAACATATTTGACTGACATTTGTTCATTCAGAAATATACAGAAAAATCTTCAGTCTAAGCAGGTAATGACCATTTCTTTGCTGTCAAAAGTAAATGGAATTTGGATACTAGTAAAATTGTAAGGCATGTAAAGGATAATCAATGAGTGCGTTAAACGGTTTTAGGGCATAACGTGGTGGTGAAGAACCACCCAACGCGAAGTGCCTTAAAACCATTTAATGTACACCTATAAGTTGATTATCCCACTTATACCAATTGCCAACAATATAACATAAAAGCATTTGTGAAAGTTGTGAAAGTTTTGCGCCTAAAAATCTAAAGGTTATGAAACAAGAGTTTACCGTCGTCATGACAACTTGCCACACTGTGCCGCCAGCCTGAACAGAGGCATACAATTCACGTAAGGTGTCATTAAGCATAACCACACAGTATGTCTCCAAATCAGTGTTCTTTTGTTTTTGGGAGAGAAAATCTCTTGGTATATTAACTGCCCATTTTGTTGCCTTTTTTAAAATTAATCTCATCCTTCTTTTCCTCTTTTTTGCTTGGTGTCTTTCTTTTCTTCTCCATTTCTTTTTCCTCTTTTTCCGCATCCCATTCTTCAAAACTTCAGAACAAGTAAGCTTTGACAGCTGTGCTCTTTCATGTTGCTACTGTTATAGGTTGGGTAGCGGATGAGTTTAGAATGGTGATTAAACTTGAGCCGAACTATGTGTGCATTAAACGGTTTTAACACACACCTGCCGGCCAATCAGAAAAGAGTATTCACCCTGACCATGGTATAAACTTCTCCCAATTAGCTTATACAGAGTATAGCATTTAGTGTATTCATGGTCCTTACAGAGATTTTAGTTTAGTTTTTTAGTAAGGCTTCCTCACAGCCATGGGGCAGGCCATCATCCACTTCGTAATATGAATGCATGATTCCTCTATATTTTTAATATTAATCATTTAAAATTTTCTAAATAATTCTCAGAGAATAAAAATTCTACTAGTGAGAGACAGGAAGAGACATAAAAAAGTAAAATACAGAGCTTATATTCACATTTACAACAGCTCTACCAAAACAAACTAGACCAAGAACCAGGCTGTCGTACAGTGTACTGAGTTCAGCATTTTTCTCCAGTATCTGAATCTATTTCTTTTCAGTCCATGGGATTATGAATTTGATTCACAAATCTGAGAATAGCTGCAGAGATGCAACTGATTTTTTTGACCTTCCATTTTTTATCTACTGCAAAATAAACAGATGTAAAAGAAACAGTTAGGTTTCTTGGTACCAACAGGCCTACCATAGCATTTGTCAGATTGGGTTCCAACAAATAACAGCTATTAGAGAGAAACCCAGTGTCCACTCTGCCTTATATACTATATACTGCCTTAAACATCTATTTTCTTTATAATTTCTGTATTATTTATCTAGGATGGGCATTATTATTTAATGGGTGTACCGGATAAGAGTAAATGCAAGTTACAGACGTTACCTGGAATCAAATGTTTATATTTACCTTTTGATGTAAAACATAGTCAGAAATATAAAAGGTATCTAAAGAAAGCCAGCCCAGCCTCCCTTCAGATTACATTCACTCTAGATGTTTCTGAGCTTTATAAGCAAACTAAATTATTATTTAGTCTAAAGATTATTTTCAGTCATAGCAGTGGTTTTTAGGAAAAGTTAATCTTATGTTTGTCATGTCAGCTGTTAAGTCAATTTACGACAGCAATGCTTGTCGCCATTTTTGTGGCAATTTTTCTGTCACCATTTTTTTAGCTCTGGTGCAGGAAGTTGACGCTCCCATTCATAATCCTGCCTACAAAGCTATAATCGGATTGTTGTTCCAAACAGCAGTCAAAGGGCACAGCAGCAGACTTATTTAAAATTCTGAATAATTCTGAGACATGAGTGGCAAATCAGAGGTATGGCACCAGGTTAATAAACTTGGGGCACTTTTGAGAGAGGGTTAAAAAAAGGAATGGTCAAATTGATGCAGTAGAAACTGAGGCATCCTGACTTCTATTCCCTATTATGGATAAAGGTCCAAAACCAATGGGTCCTACATTCCCATAATGCAACTCAATGAAGGCCACTGTTCCTCTCCCATTTACAATCAAGAGTCAACATAGTTTTTTAAGACCATTAGGGGTTTTCCATTGGCACTTTTGACCTCACTGAGTCAAAACCATGCCACGCTGATTTGCGTTTCCATTACCAGTTTTACCACGCTGAGTTGTGCCAAGTCTGTTGTTTTAACAGTGTGTCTCTCTCACACACACACATTCTCTCTTTACCTTGAGCATTTTATTCCAGACACGTTCAGTGCTACTCCTCTGTCCTCCCAGTTCATCCATGATGTCTGTCAGTAGAGCCTGCAGCTGTGGAGGGTCACACACACACACACACACACACACACACAAACACACACACACACACACACACATAATGGAAAGTCAAGTGGTGCCACTTTTTTTCCCCTCTAAACACGCTATCTCGAATGAACACAGACAAACATACAATTTCCTGATCTGTACTTCCGCAATTTGCCTGTCCATAACTCCCCTAAATTGCACACAAACATACACAACACACTCTCTCCCTCTCTCTCTCTCTCTCTCTCTCTCTCTCTCTCACACACACACACATACACACTTTTACAACTAATTAAAAATCCATTTGCTGGGTGTTCATTTTCATAGCCTGGTGGGCTTTGTACAATGTATGCTAGGCTGTCACCAAACCGAACGCCCTGCCATTCAGACAGGCATTCACAGAGCTGACTCACTCAGAGACAGACAGACAGACTTGCATGTGCTCCTGCTGATACTTTATTTCTGCATGTAGTGATAGTGTATTTTCTGTTAGTGCCCTCCACAGGGAGGTCAGAGGTCAGGGTCAGCTGCAGAGCAGTTGCCCTGGAGCTGATTAGGGACTCAGAGTTTTGGATGAGGATACTTCAGCAAGTTGGAGATTTGATGCTTAACTTCAGCAGCATAAGGAATACTCATTTGAGGAAATACACTGGGGGAACATTTGGGAAAAATCTAATTGGAAAATGAGACAGAAAATATTTAACTGAATAGATAAAACATTAAAAATCCAAATGATATAGAGTACAAATGGTCAATCATACACAAAGATTTAACATACAGTTCCTCTTCCCAAATGCTCATTCTTTAAAAGAAATCTTTGCGAATTCTCTAAATATGATTAAAACCGGTATACCACATCACAGGGACTGCTGTACATGTAAATGTACTAATTGACAGATGATGTTAGTGACATGACACAGAATCTTTATACTTGGGGGTTGGCGTGCTCGCTGTCTTACGGGATTAATGGAGGGTTGATATCAGTGCAAGAGAAACAAGCAACCAGGTCTATGGAAACAAACCCAAAAGAAGCGACATGGCTCTCCAAAAAAAACAAAAAAACAAACACAAAACAGGTGACCTTACCTACCAGAGTGTGAGAGAGTGAGGCCACTTGATCAATTTTTATTCAAAAATACAGTAACTTTACAGAATTTTACATTTTTCTTTTTAACTCTAAAGTTGGACCAGTTTAATCCAGTCTTTTAATCCACACTTCTCCCACTCTTTGTTGTATTTTTTCCATATTATGCCCACTTATTCCCTGGCATTATTAGCAAAGTAGCTAAAGAAACTCCATCAATCGCATGATTTTGATTGGAAATGTCTCACTCACTGACTGTCACTTGTGTGTATGGTCGAAAGGGAGGGACAGAGGAAACAGGGTTGTGGACAGATCCTGCATTTTTTAAAAGATTATTTTTTAAGGCATTTTTGCTTTACGAGACAGGTACTGTGGAGAGAGTTAGGTGGAGGTGGATTACATCAAGGATCGGCACTGAGCCCTTTCTTGTTTGCAATGTTGATGGACAGGTTGACAGACGGGACCAGGCAGGACTCTCTGTGGACTATGATGTTTGCGGATGACATTGTGATCTGTAGTGAGATTAGGGAGCAAGTTGAGGAAAGCCTGGAGAGGTGGAGGTATGCACTGGAGAGATGAGGAATGAAAGTCAGTAGGAGCAAGACGGAATACATGTGAGTGAATGGTGAGGATGCAAGGAGTAGAGGTGGTGAAGGTGGATAGTTAAAATACTTGGGGTCAACTGTTCAAAGTAATAGATGCAGGCAGGGTGGAGAAGAGTGTCAGGAGTGATCTGTAACAGAAGGGTACCAGCAAGAGTGAAAGAGTAGGTTTACAAGAGAGTAGTGAGACCAGCTATTGTATGGAGGCAGTGGCACTGACAGGAGGTGGAGCCGGAGGTGGCAGAGTTGAAGATGCTAACATTTTCATTGGGAGTGATGAGGATGAACAGGATTAGGATTGAGTATATTAGAGAGACAGCTCAGGTTGGACAGTTTGGAGACAAAGTGAGAAAGGCGAGATTGAGATGGTTTAGATGTGTGGAGGAGAGATGCTGGTTATGTTGGGAGAAGGATGCTGAAGATGGAGCTGCCAGGCAAGAGGAAGGCCAAAAGGCCAAAGAGGAGGTTTATGGATATGGTGAGGGAAGAAGAGATGGATATAGATGATCCGCTGTAGCGACCCTAGCGGGAACAGCCAGTAGGCTAAGAAGAAGAAGTGGAGACAGACAGGATCAGCAAAGGATCTGGGTGGGAATCGAACCCAGACCGCTGTGGAAAGGACTCAGCCTAACGTTATGTGGTACGCGCACTATTGATTTTAATGTCGGCTAGTACATGTGTGGTTCTGACAGCAGGCAGAGATATTTGACAACTTAGATGGAGCTCAGTCAAACTTTATTTAACGTTAGACAAGCCCAAATAAGCAACTACACAAGCCCAAAAAACCGCAACCCGCGACTACCAATATTTGTAAGCGACAAGCCCAAATTCGCTCATAATAAGCAGACTTGGCAACTATGGTTGATATCAGTGTGGTCTCTGCGTTCAGCTGACAGACGGAGAATAAATGCAACTCACGGTAATTCCAAAGTTGTCTTATTGACATATGTGTTCTTAGCTGGCTTGCTAATGTTAGCCACTGGTATGCCAGAACTGGAGGGTGTGTGAATCATGCAGCTGGGGTCGGGACTTCTGGAGTGCTGCGTGCAGTCACTGAGGCTACGTGAACACTAGCTTTTGGATGGTCAGTAAATCCTTCCAAACTGTATCCTGCCAGCTTATTAAACCACAAATGTCTAATTTTCTGTTTCTACATGTGTTAAATATAAAAGATGCAGCGTGTGGGTGTGGAGGATTTTGAGTTTTTTAAAGGCAACTTTGATGGAGCTGACAGCTGACAACGAAAGTAAAGTAACAACCAATATAACATGTTACTTTTGCTGCTTAGTAATGAGTGATGTAATTACTTTAACAATGAGTAATATATAATTGATTACAATGTTCAAATAACTTGCCCAACACTACCCAAGAGTCAGCTGGGCTTTGTTAAGAGTCGTGTGTGTGAAGCTGACAACTTCACTTCTGAGAAAACTGCAGTCTTTCCCTAACCTTAAAAAGCAGTTTTAGATATACCTAAATGGAACCAAACTGTTACCATAGAAGTGCAGAGAATGCTTATATGGGCCATTTTAGGAGATGCTGACAAACCACCTATTCTGCTGTTTAGGTAAGAAGACTTGTTGATTGATTTAGAATCAACTTTTGGTGGATAGATCTGACATCAGCTGCCATGTTTTCCATTTTAAAAATTGGATGACCAGTTACAGCGTAGTGTGCTGTACTGTATCTGTCAAATCAACTAGAGAGGGTTCATGTTGATGTCTGAGTGAAGATGAGAACTGTCAATCATCTTTTGTACAAATGCAAAGACTTGAAATGACATCTGTCTCAAGTTAAAGGTCCAGTGTGTAGAATTTAGTGGCATCTAGCAGAACGAACTTGGCAGAAATCTATCTACTAAAGGAAGGAATCTCCATATGTCTGTATGTCTGTATGTCTGTGTGTCCTTGCATATCTCTTGAACCGTTCATCTGATCGACACCACATTTGGCAGGTGTATAAAAGGAGTGCAGTGTCAAATTTGGTGCAATTTGGACACGGGACACGATTAAGATTAATAAACTTAAACTCTGAATAAACAAACGATCAGCCACTCTGTTCCGCAGCTGCGGGGCGGGGCTTCTGGGCTCTGAGACTATATGTCATGATCAGAGCTGTACAACCCTGCCATGAGAGAGTCGAGGGGATGACATCTCTCTTCGTTTGATAACGTTAGAAGTTTGTTTGGGTTTCCCGACTCATTTTAAAAAAGACAAGAGAAAAAGAGAAAGAGAAGGCGAGTGAGCTGAGAGCATGAGCAAGCGTCAGAGAGACAGGCTGGAAAGTTTTCTCTGACAGAGAGAAGGACTGTGAATGACAGAAATACGTTATTTTCTGATTCTTTCACAACAGTTATGTTCTAAAGCACAAATAAACAACCATCAAACACTCAACAGGTGATTTACTGTGGAGACAGACGCTTTTTTGGTGCAATTTGGACACATAACACATTTAATATTAATAATCTTAGATAAGCTAAATAAGCTAACAGTGAGCCGCTCAGCTCTGTGTCTGAGTGCAGTGGGGGCTGTTTGATATCAATATCCTCACATCACATCACAGCGGGGCGGGGCTTCTGGGCTCTAACTTACTGAACGGGACAAAGGCACGCACCCTGCTCAGTTAAACTGCCCAAGAGACAAGAACGAGCGCACACAGGAGAAAAAAACAGAGGTGGAGGAAGTAAAACTAGCCAACAGGAGCACAGACACATTTGACTGGCAGCAGAATCAACCAATGGAAGGCTGTAAACTGCTTCTATGGTTCAACCTCAGTTTAGTCTCACTGGTGAAATCACTGGATTAAAACCATTTAATTTGTTAAATCCTTATCATTTTAATTTATACAGTTGTCAGTTGATACATATATATGTGGTTCTTGAGAAATAATAAGCAATCGGCCTGTTCCAAACAGGCATGTTTTGAACGGGCACTGCATTAGTGGAATATAATATTAATAATTATGTTTTAATTAGTGTATAATCACCTGAAAATAAAAATCATTGTTTTTGTTACCTTACAATGAGCCCTTTATATCTACATAAGGAGCAGGTCCTCCTCCACGGAGCCCGCCATGTTGCACTGCCATGTTTCTACAGTAGCATAGAACGGACAAAACAAACACTGGTTCTAGAGAGGGGCTTTCATGTTTTCTGTGGGTTTCGTGGCCACCGTAGGTTCCTACATGCTTGGAAGGGGAGGGTGAGGGGAGGGCTATTCAGTTAATTGCAATCTGCAACCTCACCACTAGATGCCACTAAATCCTACAAACTGGTCCTTTAATTCATCCGCGGCATTGCCAGACTACAATTAGAGAGAGGAAAATCGTGGGATCACTTTTCCACAAAAAATCTTCATCAGTCTTCAGGGCACATGTACAAATAACACAAAAGAGAGAGATTTGTTTCCTCTTCACCTGAATTCACTGTAAACCAAATTCCTGAGCCCTAAGTAGTTCCTTAAGAGTGACAGCCCATCAAAATGTCTTCAGTTTGGAGGATTTTCATCATGTTTTTATCCTTGTGTGAATATTGATTTACAAATAAGAAAAAACACATGTAAATTACAAACACACATGTACGAATTGTAGCCTATTCAAACACCTACTACTAAAAAATTTTTTTTTTCTGAGGGAACTAAGCTTTTCACTTTTGTCAGCCAGAGTCTGGCTTTTCTTAGGGCCCTTTCAGTCAAGCTGGATGCTGCGAGCTGTGAATTATTAAAACTCCTGAGAGAGGAGAGCAATTTGACATGGCTCTATCACATTTTGACTGGCACATGAATGCTGTATTGGACTATGAATTGAACAAATAAACACATTTCAAATTTGGGAACTTTTAAGATACCTTCAGTGCTTCAAAAAAAAAGCTCTTTTGGGAAAGATAATTCCTTAAAATGGAGGATAAAGTCCTTATTCAGGGTGCTTTTCTGAGGCTACAGCTGAAGAATTACCTTCTAAATTCATTTTGATCGATCCAGCTTTTTAAAACACACCTTGCTTCAGATAATCTATACAAACCCTTACATTTTCTTAAAATGCAGCCTCACATAATGTATAATTTTTGGCTGTGTTATCAGTTGGTTCAGAAAAGGCCTTTTGTTTACTTTGAACATATTTTTTTCTTCAGCTGTTTTACAATGTATGGAGCTCTAGTCTAAGTTTACTGAAGTGGAAAAAAAGTATATACTTTTACTGTATATATACTTTTTCTGTAACAAATTTGAATTTGAAATATGTTTACTCTGCTCTTGGCACCATTTGTCTTCGCAATGATTCCAAATGAAACACCATAGTGTAAGGTCATCTTGGCATTGCTATAAGCATGTAGGCTACTGTACCTTTTTTCTCAGGACTTGATACTAAGTCTTAGTGATACACAGTAGGTTTGCTAAGTGGTGGAAGCTGCTGGTTTTTGTGTACACAGGCTTGTACCTTTTGACTTTTTATTAGAGCCCAACTGATATTATCATGCCGATATTAGCTTATCACAGATATAATTAGTTGCAGTTCAGACATGCCAAAGATGTGTTTGGGGTAGTTTAGAAACAGCAGCATCACCAGAGAAAACTTTTATTTTTCAACTGCAAAATGTGCTGCACAGTTTACATCTTTGTTAGTCTTTAATTATAACATCTGATGGATTCTAATCAAAAACGTTTGTGATTGTGTAAAAATCTATTAATGGCCAATATATTGTTATCTGAGATTCTAAAATCTCAAATATCGATATCTGTACCAGCCTGAAAAATTCAATATCGCTAAGGCTCTACTTTCTAAAAGATCAAAGAACCAACTACATTTGTCGCAGTTGCTGATCTTTTGTACCGATTATTCAACTGGGAGAATTTTGGCCGTTTCAGTCTTCTAACATTGTAGACAGCAGACAAGGAACATGACTCTTACTTCCTGAACCACCTGACACCTGAAATAATTCCTTGCTATAGAGACTCTTATGTTGACCTTCTCCTATCTTTGCATCTCCTTATACTGTAAAGTATGACAAGGCAAAACATACTGTGTTAATGTATTTATGCAAACCTAAAAATCTTTTTGAAGATTAACTTAGTTCCATACATACACTGGATCACTCAAAGCAAACAGGGACACGCTGTTTCAGTTGTAGATTATATTGGTAATGCCTCACAGTCATGCATTTTTCAGAACAGAACTGTAAATTAACTTCTAAATTACGAGGTTTGCCATCACTGTGCCCTCCAGAGTTAATACTATTAACTGATAAATCCTCAGAGAGCCCCAACGTGACACGGGAAAAACTTTAGCTAGCGGGAAACAAGATGTCGGCTATTAGATGGAAACCTCTGCACACTTTCTCTCCTTGCACCAGTGGAGGGTGTCATTAATTGACATCCTAGCCATGGAGCTGCCCGCTGCTAGGATGAATAAGGCTGCCCAAGATGTGCTTGAGGCCAGGAAGGCAACACTTGAAGCAGCAAAGAGACCACTTACATGAAAATTAACTTCCTGTGCTATCTTCAGAGCCACAGAAAAGAAGGGCGGGGTGGGTAATGGTTCCTGGAGGTGGGGACGGGTGGGGAGTGGATCTAAGGAGACAGACAGGAAGCAGAAGCAGACGACTGGGGTGGAAAATAAATGAAGGAAAGGAAACTTGAAGGTGGAGGAAAGAAAGAGGAGTAGGTTTTCTTGCTGAGGAGATTTGACCTCTAAAGAGGACGAGAGTGCAAGGGGTATTGTGTGTGTGTGTTTGTGTGTGTGTGCTATCTTTGGGAAGACCAATTTGAGTTTTAGACCTGGGGAGAGAGGAAATGTTTGAAAGGTGAGGACATTTTGGCCAGTCCTCACTTTGGGACAGACTTTGAAGGGCTGTTTTAGGGTTAAGACTTCTTTTTAAGGTTAGGATTAGGTTTCAGTCCAGTTTAGGGTAACGGCCAGTTCACATAGAAAGCATTTTTAGAAGCATTTTTGACGTCTGTCACTAGCGCATCTCATGGAACAGATACTCTTACACTTTATTAAATATATCAATCAACACTGACTCTGGGACAGGTGCGAGTGACACGCATCTCACGGAGACCCCTGTGTTTTTTTACACTCCGAGTCTATTTCTGTCACATTTAGTGAGGCATAATCTGCACAGACATCTGTTTAAATCACACAAATATCCCGCTGTATATGTGTTTTGAATGTATTAACAGTATCTACATGGATGAGGCTCCCAGTCTGTGAGCTTGCCTGTTTCACTACAGGCAGATTCCTCTCACTTGCCATGGTGGGCGGGGAAATAAAATCAATTAATCAATAAATACAAACACTGTTGATTTCTTCCCGTGGAGCTGACATGAAAACTATTTTGGTTCAGTAAATTTCTGCTGTCAGTCAGCTGGGAGAAGGCAGGTTAGCCGGCCTTTGGGCAGGAGCTGCTGCTGACAGACAGCGTTTTCTGAAACATTGAGCGCAGGTGGGAATGAATATGTGCCACTCATGTCTCACTTCCTATGTGCATTCACAGTAAGGGTTGTGATAGTTGTAATGTAATGCATTATGTCAATGAGGGTCCTCACAAGGATAGAGGTACAAAAGTGTGTGTGTATTTGGGAATGAATTTATAACTTCGCCATTATTTTTATGAAAGGGCAACTCCACCAATTTTAAACATCAGCATTTATTTCCAGGTGTTGGGAAGAAATACTGCATATGTGAAGAAAAGTTGTTCAGAACTTTTTGTGTCTCCAGAGGGGGCTTTGTGAAAGCGTCAGCTGGGGTTGAAGAAAATCTGGGGGTGTGGAGTTAGAAAGAAGTGAGGTTACCAGACCTCTTTAGCCCACTCCTCATCTCTGCTGGAGGCTAGCAGCTCCAAACAACATTAGCCGCTACTAGCAGAGGACACCTGAATCTCAGAGCTGTCAGCGGTTGAGTTACATTGTGGGTAATGTAGGCACTAGGTTTAGACAAGGAAGAAGAATGCATGAAAAAAAAAGACATCTCTGGTTCTGCTGCATCTATTTTAATATTTTTTTATTACTTTTGAAATAACTGTCAGCTGTGGGTTTGTGAGTCCAACAATATTATAGGGGTGCAATGATAAATCATCATTCTTTTAATTACCTGCTTTCAAATTGGAGTTTTACTGTTTTATGGTCTAAATGCAGTCTAAGTAATAAAATCAGTCTGGGGAAACTTTTTCTTAAAGTCTCAAGTCATGTGACTTGAGTCAGACTAGAAGACAGACAAATGATGACTTGTTTAGGACAGGAATTCAGGGACTTGGCCTTGGCTTGGGACTTACAAACTTGACTTGCAAAACATTGAGTGTTCCATCTCTGCCTGTATATACTTCCAGTTTTTTTGAATGAAGACAATTGCATTTAATATATTGATATACAGTATTGGTAAGATATATTATGTCAACAATCGTCAGCCTCACTCCAAGATATATTGGCATCATCTTTTGAAAAGTCAGTTGATTATGTTATTACCCTCATCTAGGCCTCATCAGAGGCAAGAGGCAAAATGAATTTGCTTTGCAGGGTGTCTGGGTTTAACTGTAGATATGGTGCTCAGATATCTGGGTTCTGGTCACAACTGGAAGGAGAATCTGGGGCAGACCCAGACCATGCTATAGGGAATACATATCCCATCTGCCCTGAGAATGCTTTGGGATCCCTCATGAAAAGCTGAAGGACATGGCTGGGGAAAGGGGTGTCTGGGCCACCCTGCTGCCAGCAATAACCTGGACCTGGATTATTGGCGAAAAATGAATGAATGGAACTTTCAAAAAGCCCGCTAGTTGCCCACGTTTTTAGATGTTGGCTTAATGTCAGTTTATCTGCACATTTTACTAAATTTGGTTTTAATAATTACTTGTTCCATCATCTGTGGGAATAATTAAATTATCTGTTGTATTAAGATATCAGTGAAATTGTCACCTGTAGTTTATTCATTGGGTATTTCTATTTAACTTCAGTAGCTCCATTAAATGAAGTGGTGAAAATATTCCTTCCTTATTCCTTCCTGCTTTCTGGTAAACAGATGTTAAACAGTTACGTGACCAGTTTTCTTTGGTGCTCAGCCTGAATTTCACTTCTTCTATGAGGCCACGCCTTTCTAGCCTATAATTAGACTGAATTGCCATTTTGTTTCACCTCATTCATTCATTCGTTTTACTTTGTTTTTGCCCTAACAAATCAGTGGCATGACTGTAGAGATAAGTGAAGAGTATCCGTTTCACCATATTTTCTTTGCAAACACTACCACAGCTCCAGTTGACACGAAAGCTGTAGTAGTGTTTGCAAAGAGAAGTAAACATTTTTCACAATGATCTAAGAAATGTGCGATTTTTGCTCTACGGGTATTCGAACATGAGTTGTTTAGTCCGGTTGAACCTGGTTGGTTTTCCACGTCAGAACGATCTGTTTTGGCAGATCTGAACACAGCAATCATACTTCAGTGCAGACTAAAACAACCGCACCAAGCCCATTCAGAGGTGGGAATGTGATCTGACCCAACTACAAGTCGTACTCTGCAAGTTTGAGCTAAACAGCCAGAGAATGAATCGAAGGCCAACCTGTACAAGCAATGAAGTACTTTGCCTTCTTGATATTGGACAGATAGGACCTTTGTTCCTGTGTACGTTCTCGCTCCTGTCCCAGACACATCCAACCAACAAGCGGAGATGTACTTATAGTGATGCATTTCACTTGAATTGTTTTCCATGTGAAAAGAAACAGAAACAAAGGGGCAACAACAGTCTGTACAGCTGTGTTGATCTCATCTGAGCTTGTCATTTTTGTGGCAATCTTTTGTTGCTACTTTTAGCTGGGTAGACTGCTAGCTATGTAATAGCAGCCAATGGGCAGAGAAGATAGTAGTTCAGATGTGTGGAACTAGCCTAATTTCTAGCTCTTACTGTTTGATAGAGAAATACAACAAGGCAAGGGTGTCCAACCCATTTTAACGAGGTAGAAAGTTTTGTGTTTTTTAACTGTAGCAATGTTTCATGTGTGCTGGCCACTCCAAAATCATCAGTCTCTTCTACAGTACCTTTGAGGAAAAGATACTCTGCCCAGCCAACAAGGGTTCAATTTAGTGTCCAAGTTCAGTCCATTCAAGTTCAACTAAATCCATTAGTCACAATGAAGTAAAATGGCTTTTAAAATCTGTGATCGCTCATACTTTAAGTAAGGTGCTTACACTTAGTGTTTTCTTATTATTTCTGATGATGATAGATTATATAATATTTAATGGGACATATTGTTAATAAAGATTCATGTCTGTCTAGAATGTAGTAAACTGTATTTCTATTAAACAGGATTCAGTTACTGTTGTCCATTACTATATATCCCTAATTACAACTAGGCACCCTACTACACTAACACTGCGCCACACGCACATGCACACACACACTCCTACTCATATTTTTCTATCCTGCTTCTCTTGTTTCAAACAACAAACAAACATTTGTTCCTCACTACAGTATTTCTCTCTGACACACAGCTCCTCTAATTCCTTACTTTAGTCTTATCACCACACTCACATGCTCCCACTCATTGACTTTTTCACACATGCACAAAAACTCAACAATGGACACAAAGAGGGCCAGCCTCTGCCTTCTGATTCCTCTCTCTCTTTCTCTCAGTTCATAAATATTAAATTCCAGGCTCTGCTTATTGCTGTGCATAATTCAAGACTTTATTAAAACAAGCTAGCCTAGTTCTCTCTCTGTGTTGCTACTGTGCTGTTAAAAGTGTTCCTTGATGATGCTACACCCATGGCACCGGAGGCCATCCTGCCACACACACACACACACACGCAGACACACACACACACACACACACACACACACACAAGCACATCTTTCTTCCCTTTTTAAGACCATCCATAGTCTAAACTCACTAACCCTTAACTGAAAACAGGAAATTTTTGTATTTGTCAACCTCTGTGTTATTCTCATTGTCATGTGACTATTGGTCATCAAAACATTATTACTCGCCTCTTACACTGTAGAGATTTGGGAAGCGCATATTCTGGCAAGAACATCATATAATTTAACAGAAATAATCTGTCTTTGAGTAAGATTGTGGGTAAACACAGAAAGGTGTCACCTAGAAACTCCTGTAACTATTAAATACTCATGTGACTGAAGAGGACTGAGGTCTTTAGGAGACAAGGATGTGAGCAATAGACCAAGTATTGTCTATTGCTGGTTTGATAGTACATTATCAAATCCCATTTGATCACTTAGGTTCAGCTTTTAAGATTTGTAATTAACTAAAGAAAACGTCAACTTTTGGCTGCAAAAGCAATAACACTACAGTTTTGAGTGGGCAGCCTAATTAAAATTCACATCCTGTACATACAACCTGAAAATGAGATGAACAGCAAGGGATACACAATGTTGAAATAAAATAACTAACCCCCCTTAATTTTGCACACAGTATTTTTCAGCTATTTGACCTAAATACTGGAGGTCCTGATTCTGAGCTGTTAAGGTGGAAGCTTAAATTATTGATATGATCTGCATGAAAGGTTAACTTGGAAACTGACGTATGATTAGCAAGATCATTTCACTGGTCTGTTGAACCGTGATAGAGAGTGGCGTTTCTTTCTCTTTCTCAACAAACAATCCTTGGTCGAGTACAGAAACAAGCTTGCAAAGAGGGCAGAAACTAGACATTAGTTTATAGCTGCCCTTTGGGCAAGTCAATTAAGGCATTGATAGTAATTAGCTGTAGCTGATATAATTTGATGATTGCCTTTTTAACTGGTGCAAGTGTTGGTCAGCACCAGTTAAAAATGAGAAGCCTACTATCTGAATGGTTTGTGTATTGCACTTTGATCAGATATTTTGTCTCTCTTTATTCTCTTGGATTAGCAGAGATTTAGTCTTGTAGTTCAGCCAATCCAAGTATTTTATCAAGCGCCCATTGAGAATTTAGCAACACAGACAGCAAAAAACCCACACTTTTATATATACTGTTGCTAAAATATAATATTTTCTGTCTTTTTAAAGACAAAGCAATCAATTCATTGACAAAAAAAAAAAATCTTATGTGACTGGTTGCCAACCAGAGTTGTACTAGTTTAAGAATAACTTGTGATTTTAACTTAGATCAAACTATATGTGGATTTGTTGTTTTAGGGAATTGTTTCTGCTCCTACAACTGGCACTAAATTCTGTTTATACACTCACACATATGCTCACATGCAACTACATATACGTTTCAACTATTACCCACCTACACACAGACTGTACAGCTGCTTACCAGTGTGTTTTCCTGCTGTGTGCTGATCTGTGGCAGGTAGGGAGCAGTGGCGATCTGAGCCTGGCAGCAGTGCAGTATGGTGCTGTGCTCTCTGTGGTTGCCCAGTTTAAACAGCAGGCTGCTATACTGAAGCCACTCCATCAGACCTGAGCCTGCACACACACCTGACTGGGGGGAAACACAACGTAGAACACACACACATGTCAGAGGTGTAGTATGTGCAGATATGATGGGAACATAAGAAGAGATACAAGCATGTGTATATAGGTATTAACCATGCTAGTGGCATGGCTCTAAGACTGGCAACACTAGTTGGTGGGTCGGTTGGATAGATTGCCATGTTTTGCAAATTTTGTGGTGATACTCGAGATCCCCAGAGGATGAACCCCAGTAGCTTTGGTGATCCCCTGACCAGCATGGTCAAAGTTTCAATTTTTTGGTTTTAATATCTGAATAAGTAATGACATTCCCATCAGCCTCAGTGGTAGTTTGTGTTTAATGCTAATTAGCAAATGTTAGCATGCTAACACACTAAACAAATTATATCTGCTAAACACCAGTATGCAAACAACTATCAACATTTTGCTAGCCAGAACTTCCATACAAAAGCATATCTGATTGGAGGCTCTGTCAGCTTGTTTGATCTGTCCATTGGTTCACCTACATGCCATTTCCCTTAATTGTCTCCTTGATATTTGTCTCAGGAGTTGGTGGAGACCAAACCAGAGCTAGAAGGAGAGTGACTATTGGACTTATGTTCATCAGATGGACACAAACACGACTCCAAATGAATGTCAATGTGTAAAAAGGCAACTGTTTTCCAACATGTTCGCTGTACCAACTTTTAAAGGTGATAATATGTCGATGTTGTGTTGGTTGTGTGGCGCAGTGGCCAAAAAAAAAAAAAAAAAAAAAAAAAATCAAATACATCCTTCTTAAACGTGCATACAAAAATTCTGAAGATGTCCAAACTTTACAGAAATGACGACCACTAAATACCTACTATAAATAGTTAATGCCTTTAAAACTATTATTATAATATTTACTATTTTGTTTGCTACCCTGTTCATATACATATACTGTATGTAGTGTTATATCATTGTCAAATAACTGTAAAGCATATACAACTATTTCCTGTTCTTTTAAGACATTTGCCGCCCTCATTTGTCAGGAAAAACATCACACGGAATATCATAAAGTCTCACAAGTGTCTCTTGACATCTTGACCTTTCTGCACCATCCTTACAAAAAATGAAAAAACTATGTAATACTGCCACACACATCTCTTCACACTTTGATGCTCACAACATGATAATTTCTTTATCCAAAGGGTGCCAAAGACCTTTACTCTGAAACCTCCCTCTCAGTTTTTACATTAACTTTACTTTGACTGATGTGGATCACAAAACAAACTTTGGCTTTCTTTACAGTATTACAGCCTCACAGAGCCGCTGGCTAAAGATTGTAGTCTGTAGTTCTTTTCAGACCAATCAGAGTCATTCACACAAACTGCTGCCAACCTGACAACTCTGTTGCCACATTTAGCAGATTTCAGATGTTCTGAAAAGTAAATTTTGACAAACAACCACAGGGAGCATTGTTAATGTGTTTACTCCCGGAGCATTTGGTGGCAAATTGGCACAGCTGATAGTGATGCATGTAAATGTGTAGCCTACTACTTGCTTGACAAATCCATAGAGATCTCATCACAGCACTTCCTATACACAAAGCAAATCTGCTGCTAAGAATAGATTCTTAGCAGAGAGACAGATAGTATTATATGCAAATTAGCATATAATGTCATCTGGCACCTTCTCCCAACTTTTCAAGCAGCCAAAAGCTAGTCTCATTGGAGAAGAGTTGGCAGTACCTGGTTGGGGGGTTGTGTAGAGCAGGCATGGTGGCGGGTGTTTCAGATTACAAAGCCAAACGAAAAAAGCTGTTCCTTTGTTCATGACAGCAACCGTTTTCTCGGGTGGGAAGTGATGAATCCATTCCATACTATTTGTCGGCCATGTCTGAGGGAGGCCGACGTAGCTGGCTCGCTTTTAAAGGCGCCAATAATTACTGCAAACACACATACACAGATGATGCCTAAAATGAAGTGCCAGCAGCACCAAGCCAGTCTGTTGGCGGAGCGGCTGGATGACACCACCTCATAATGTCTGATTAATGTACTGGCAAGATGGATGAATAGAGACTTACCTGCCTCATCAATCTGCTCGGATTTTCTTTGTTTTTTTTTTTTTTGTTTTCATTGAATTTGGTTAATTGAACAGAGAAATGTCTGTCTCTTCTGGAAGTTATGACTTATGAGGCTCATCCAAAAATTCAATAAGAGCAATATGTGCCAGTTTATATTCTGGATTAAGGAGTGCTTCAATTTCAAATTCACAATAGCTAGTTTACATTGTTCTCATTCGTCAGTGTATTTGCTGCTGTATATTCATAATTTCATATGCTTATTTACACAGCAAATCAGGTAGAATGCACACCACACATACACAGTGCAGAGATATTTCATTGATCCCATACATAACATCTCACTTATTTGCTGTCTCCCACTCCCCCTCCCATCTGTCCTGCTGACAGTCTTCTACCAGTTTACCACTCTTTGATGTTTTTCAGCTCCTACTGTTACGTTTGCTCGTTATGTCTTTTATGGTGTTACGCTGGGCTTTTGAAAAGCAGCCCGCTAAGCTGAACAAAAGGCTCACAGCTTCAGTAACAAAACAAACTGCACTAACACCATCAATGTGAATGAGGTGACGTGATGCATATGGATACAGGTATTGGATACTGGTTCAATAATGAGTAATTGTTATCTGTATTGACAAAAAAGGCTGTTGAAAAAGGCCACTGATAGGGACTGATTAGTACAAACAAATCTCACAAAAAACCTTAAAAACTAGTTAAAACCAAACCGTGGCAAAATATAATTCAAGTGCCCCGGTAAACCATGACAGTGTGACAGTGAGCCAGCATGCACAATACCAGGACTCTGAAACTGAAACAGCTAAATGGAATTCAGCCATCAATCATTTGATTATTTTCACATGTGCTTTTCTTACTGTCACATGTCAAAATATCTGTTAAAACAGCTTGTTGCTACAACAAACCCAGCAGGGCAGAAAAACAGAGATAATCAGACAAGTTGTAAAAAGGCAACACTGCAGCCAGATTATCTGAGCCACTTTGTTTAAAGGTAAAACCTTTGTTACTTTATTGGTGAAGAAAGGCAAACAACAGGTGATTTAACATGTATGGGTTAGGAGAGGAGATGGACATGACTTAAATTTTTTCATCTCTGCCTCTTTTATGATGATTGTTTTTTTTTTTGTTTTTTTTTACCCCTGAAAGATGGCTTTGCTCTTTCATACTGAGAGACTGACATACTGAATAAATATTTTCCCTGAATAATTAGTTTGAACCTTATTTTTAACCTGTATAACTAAAGGTTAAAAAAAAAAAAAATTCTATGCCAGCAATGCCAACAATAATGTTGAAAAAACTATATAGAAGCTTTTGTCTGGTTTTCTGAACATAAAGACTCTAAGGACCTTGAAAGACATCTGTTCTCTTTCTCCTGTGGAGTGGACTTATAGTTCTGCTGACAATGAGACCTCACAGAGAGGGACAGTGTCCCATGTCCCAGCTTTAACACACACGCACACACACGTGCTCTGCACAGCCCAGCAATAATTAAAGAATAGGCTGGAAATCTTAGCAGGAAATCTGTCATTCTTCCTCTTTCTTTTCTTTATGTTCCTATTCTGTTTTGTAGGACACACTCTTCTCCCCAACTCCCAGATGACTTCTACCTGGTGGAGGTTAATGGAGTCTAAATGACACGCATGTACTACCACAGACATTAGTGCACACACACACACACACACACACACACACACACACACACACACACACACACACACACACACACTGTGTACTCCCTGAGGCCTGTGTGCTCTACTTGTGACACCACTATTACTGAGAAAGTAAGAGGAAAAAAAGGAAAAAGTCGGATGGATGGATGGATAAGGGCGGCTGTTCACAACCTTCACATAGAGTTCACAGCAGATTTTTTGATTATTTTAGTACATAGATAAACCAGGAAAAGCTATTTTATCACTCTGCAGTGTCTCCTGTGGCTGCCTGAGGACACACACACACACAAGCATGCACGCACGCACACACACACACACAAGCATGTACTTCCAAACATGAAGCAATGCTCCATTAGGGAGACAGATAAAAGAAAAATCCACCCTAACTGTCTGCATCATGAATAAAGATCATGTTTTGGTGTCACTCCTTTAGAATAAAAGTGCATAGGATTCTGCCATTTTCCAGCATGTTCAACAAATATACAAGTATAACAGATCAGAATGCAACCAAAAAATAATTGAGTCCATTGGCTACAAGAGCGGTTGCTATAATTGCTCTATTCACCTACACATGAAAACTAGGTTAAATGAGAAAACAGATGAACAAATATCTAATACTGTGTGTAGTATCATGTTATCCGTTTTTCATGTGAAACCTACAGATGAGTGGAATGAGTACACATCTCTTCTCTTGGGGACACTGAAAGTGATTCCAGGAAATAAACAGCATTGAATTAGAACAATAAATAACAGACTGAACTAAACATACACTGATGAGAACAGTGTGAGAGGGGGATCTGTTGGTTGGTAGAGAAAACTAATCTGGAGAAAATGTGACTAAACATAAAATTAAAAAAAAAAAAATCAAAAAGACTCAGTTTTTTTTTATTTGGTACACGACTTTCTTTGTTTCAGCTGGCGACTTTATTTGTTTTGGTATAGGTGACTGATTTAGCATACATTGGTATGTGTGGCTTTCTACATTTACCAGATAGAAAGCCACATTTAGTAAAAAGCTTTTTTTGGGGTTTGGTACACGACTTTGTTTGGTATGGTACGCAATTTTATTGGTTGGGCAGCCGGCTCCCAATGGTTTAGTAACTTCTCTGGTTTGGCAGGAAGCTTTTCTCATCTCTTTTTTCATTTTGGTACATGAACTTTCTTGGCTTTGGTGCACAACTTTCTTCTGTTCAGTAAAGAACTTGTTGATTCAGTAAGTGACTTTCTTTGGTTAGGCAAGCCCTATATGAACCAAATACTGGCATGGCATCACTCATATGTTTATTCAGTGCCTGCATCCAGATATACGTAACTCCACATGTGCATTGTATTCAGTCAGTATTGTGTGTACACATGCTCCTATTACTTCAGTACTTGGCAACATCTTTCTAGTTAGAGTGCCTAAAAAGCAAACTTTGCAATTCACCCCGGTATTCACCCGGTTTAATGTCCAGTAATTACTTTTGTGTTTTCAATTTATTCATTCCTCTTCATCAAAATTTTACAGGTACTTAGAGCTGTGACTGTGATAAACCTACAAACACTTAATCTTAATTGTACCCTCTCACCATCAGAACAGATCAAAAAAGGGGGAACGGGGGGATAAAAGAAAATCAGGATTTCTGCGAGATCTGATGTCTGATGTCTTTCAAACAGATGAACTATTTGAATGTTTCCTGTGGTCTCTTTTAAGCACACTTCAAGGAACACTGGATCTGACATTGGACTGAATGCTGGATCAAAACATAAAGATCCTTGGTTATAGCTAGACAGATCTGAGAGGGATTAAAGCCTGTGTGTAGGTGCCTACAGATGTGGTGTCTGTGTTAAGAGGACTTTCAGTGGCGCTTTATTTCTTCTGCAAATGGAAACACTGGCCACTACACTCATACAGATATCCATGCAGATATTCCTGCAATTACCCTATTTAAAACCATTTTTCATTTCCTTTATAAATAGCTGATATTTTCTAATGTATGTTGTATTTGCATCTTTACTACAAAGGCTACTGTGCTTTACTGTCTTGTCTTCGACTGATGTTAAGTACTAACACAACAGGACAATATTAACTGTAAATAGAAAAATGTGGTAAATTTTTTTTTTTTTTACCCAAACGTTTGCAGTATCTTTTTCAGTCCTGAGTGGTGTGAGTGGTGGTAAAAGGACACAAAGCACTGCCGCTGCAAGTGTATGGTAATAATTGAAGGCGACTCAGATGAGTGTATCAACATTTTTACCGAGTAGTCTCTTCTCTTATCTGGACTATGGTGACTGGAAAGTAAGATGGCAATGTGTAGGGAGACTTTAGGAGGAAATGGAACCTGAATCAATAAAAGTAAGGGGGGCATTCCCCCCCTTACCCCATGGGAATTATGCTCACAACATTGAAAAAAATTATATTTAATAATTCAGCAACCAGGAATCTGCAGAAATGGTGTCCCTGTAATTCTGGATAATGAATTTATGATTTTTTTCAAGGCTGTGAACACCACAAACTAAATTCCATTCACCTCCATTGTATCGTGATGGAGGTTGAAATCACAAAACTTCAGCAGATACAACCGAAACGCTTTGCATGGCTAGATATCACTAGAGGTAATTGAAAAAAAATTTTTTTTGACTAAATAATCTTGACTAAAGTTATACTCCCAGAACTTTCAATAGCATCTCATGGTCTTTATCAGCGGATGGAGTTTGCTCAGTTGTCATGAAGAAACAACATAAAACTGAGCAAACTCCATTTGCTGATGAAGACCATGAATGAAAAGTTTGGTACAAATTAAATGTATTAATATTATTATTTACATGAAATAGTCTACAGTTAAAAATCTAAAAACTTATATTTGAATATAAAACTATCTGTATAAGTAAAAAAGTTACAAATCTGACCAGTTATTCAATGTTAATTTTCTGTACTTGACAGTTTTCGATACTCTGCCGACACATTTCAGTTACCATGACTTTTCTTGATTGTGTGTGATTCAACTCACACACAATCACACATGTTGATAGAGGCACATGTTGAGGCCATATTTAATGGTGCTGTTGAATTAGATTGCATTATATGTGTTCCTAATATTTGGTCCACCTCATTTACATATATAGGAGACGAAATGTTAAAGAAATAGCATGCAACAACACAAACAACCTGATACATTGACGGGATTTAAGTTTGGGACGTCTATGTTTGAGGGGGGCTACAGAGTCCAGGATAGCTGAGCTGAGGTATGGGATAGGAAAATTAATTTATCAGACTAAATAAGGTGGCACTGAATACAATAGGCATGAGATTCGAAAAACCTTGATATTAATATTATCAATAGAAAACCCATAAGACATAATAATACAAGAGTATGCCCTAGTACATGGCTAGCCTTATTTATATGCTGAAGAAGGCCAAAAGAATCCAGGACATGTATGACATTGTTTGCCATGAGTTTACCTGGACAACATATGTGAATATTAAAATCACCCAAGATCAACAGTCTGTCATGCAATGGAACAATACGAGACAGGAAGTCAGATAAATTCTGTTATAAAGTCTTTATGTGGCTTGGGAAGCCTATCGTCAAGACACAGACTACAGAGTTTGTCTCAGATTCTATTTTTACAGTCTGTGATTCAAATGTAGAATAGCTCCCAAAACAAAGTGTTTGTTAAAAATAGAAAATCCAAATCATGGCAGGTGAAAAAGTCATTCAAAATGAATGTCTTATTAGACGCAGACCTAGCATTAACCAGCGCCATTTTCACCTTAAAGCGAATGAGCGGTTGTTGTGACTGTTAAGCGTACTCCAGTGAGCGAATTTTTACGAAATTTTCCCCTCCGCTTCGGTTGTGCAGTCTCGCTGGAGCAGAGCAATCTGGCACCATAGTATGGTCAGGGATGATGGACAGATGACAGGAGTATCTCAGGTCCCATGATCACTGAGCAAAGTGAAGATCTCTGCGCCCTGTGTTGTGCGTGAAAGACCTGCAACTTTACTGTTTGGTTCAGTCTCACTGCTCTCATCAATCTCTTTTCCAGCAGTGACAAGCAGGTAAAAGCTCTGATTAACTGAGTGTACATTACCTGCCCAACACCAAATAGCAGACAAAGTCAGCTAGCTACAGTAGTAATCACATTTAGCGGCTAAAGAGACATATGGTTTTGAGCAGTTGGTGGAGACCAAAACAGAGCTTACAGGGATAGTTAATATTGGACTTACATTCATCACTGATGACAACAGCTAAATGCTAAAGTTGCTCTGTATTTGCAGGATGTATAAACAGGCAACTGTTTGCGAGCATGTTAGCCATATCAACTTTATAAGGTGATAACAGTCAATTTTGTGTTTACAGCTTGTAACTACATGTGTGTACGACTGTAAAACTCATGTTGTGGATTAAAATGGTTCTCAGTCAAGGATAAAAAAGTATGTCCTCTACATTATTCAAATGATGAATAACCCACATGTTTTTATTTGTAGGACTAGTGATATATATTTCTGTTTGGCAGTAACTTCCCCCAGACTCATGACACTTACATGAGCTGTTTGTGTGTTTGTTGTTATACTCACATTAATCTGGGTGGCCTGCATCAGATCCAGGACAGGCAGGATCTTCTCATATGTGTCACATAACTTCCAGGTTTCCTCCTCTTCTGTCTTCTTTTGTTTCTTGGGACTCAACAGCTTTCCTTTCCCTCCTGCATGTTGTCACATTGCAAACAAAACATCATTACAAAGCTGAGAACAACTCTGGTTTCAGCTACTCGAATGCCTGGACAACATTCAGTTTACTTCCACTTCATAATGTAATTTTTCCATTTAAAATCTGCCATATCTCTAGAAACGTTCTTGATTTGATATGTTATACCAATTATTTAAAACTTGTTTGTGTGTAGCATTTTGGAACATTCATAAAAATCTCACTCAACTTCTCCTTGATATTTTTAATGAAGCTATTTTTTCCTTAATTGAGATTCAAGTGACGTCTCAGTAGCTGGCCTCAAATTGAGTAAAACATTTTCGTGTATTTGGAGATCATTGTGATTCCAGCTGCAGCAAGTTGGATAAGCTTTGCCAGGAGCATACGGAACTCAGACATTCTTGCCATCGTTAACCCCTATATGCTGCAGGCCATGTGACTGATGACTTACAATACTACAGACTGAATGGAAAAGCCGCACCAGCAGGCATATAGTTTTCATGCACTACAAAGCCATGACAAACACACACACACACACACATAAATGTTAGCCTGGTAATAACTAGGCACCGTCCTGCATGCCTGGTAAATACAGTAGCATGGATCTTTTGGCTACTTCTTTTCACTTTCAGATGCCTGCCCTTTTTGAACAGACAGACCCATTATCTACAACCAGAGTGGCTCTGACCCAGTAAACTGCAATCTTTCTAAAGAAATGGGGGTAATGAGGTGTGCTGGGACACCCTATGTGTTGTGAGGCGGGTGGGGTGGTATGCTAAGCCTGTAACATACTTTAAATGTCACCATGTGAATGTTTGTGCAGTTAAACCAATGTATGTTCTTTTTTTTAATTCATTTTTTAAATCAGAAATAGTAGTTATTCATTCAAAGGATAATTGCTGTTAGTTACAACTTGAGTCTTCATCGATGTAGCCATCATTTCTTTCAGTTATATAGAGTACAATGAATTACAATGGGGCAAGAAGTATGGTTACAAAAAGCTGACAGTTTTTCTAAATTATCTAAAATTGCCTTTGTTTTCTTTTCCAAGTAACTCTGACTAAGCTTGGTTCTTTACAATGTACAATGTAGAACAAAGTCAAGAGGTTGTGATATGTAGCAAAAGCTAACAAAGCACTGTAAACATAACCATGTTTCCACCAAGCAACAACTACTACGGCTTGAGGCTGAAGCCAATGCAGAAGTACCTTAAAGTGTCACAGACGGCCACTAGATGCTCTAACTGACTCCTATTCAAAAAGCTTCAACTTCTCCCTAGAAATACTAAGTCAATCATTTTTTTCAATGCTTCATTATGATCTCTCTAAATCTCTAAATTCAGACCCACTAAGTGTGCTGCCCCTCATTTAGGAAATTATTGTTCCGTTAGGAAGATTTGAAGACGTATAGTAGCTTTGATGTCTGCTGTGTGGACATTGATTGACAGCTGTGATTGACAGTTGGCTCACCTGCTGCTCACCCTTATTATATTTAACTCCTTATTCGGAAGGTCTTGGCTCCAAACGGAAAAGATGGTGCCGACCATAAGCTGCAACTCTGGGCTTCAAACCGGCTCCAATTCAAACCAACGTCACACCTCAATATGTCCATCTTTATATACTGTCTATGGTTCCTGCACATGTTCAGTGGCGCCTGCTGTACATTTGACTACTCTCCTGAGATGGAAAACGTGATCGCTGTTATTAGTGTTTGGAGCCATTCCTAAACAAACTACTGTGACCATAGTCTTTGTGATGAAAGAACATGTCACCCAGTGCAACAGTGCCTCTTAATACTTACATGTTTTTGGACAAAAGCAGAGTTAGTTTTTGGACAACAGAGACATATCAGGCTTTGAATACACACACAGTACTTGCTAGTACATCAATTCATTGTTGGTTTGGCTCTGCACACAAGATTTGTTGACACTAAGAAAAATGTAGAAAAGCACCTTATCCTAATTTGCACTGCCTAGATTAAGTTTGCGCCTATTCACAGCTTTGCAGTGTCTATGTGTGCTGTCTGGCTGCCTCTAAAATGAATGTTCAGTCTGAACATACCTTACAATACAAAGTAGTGAATGTGAAGCTTAGTAAACACTTGTACGCACATACACACCTGTGAAAGAGGGACAGATCCTTGAGTATATCTTCTTGAGGAAGAGGCCATCCTCTCTTCTCCTAAAGCCCAGGGTGATGAGGTAATGCTCAGGTACAGCAGGAATAGACAGCCAGTCAGTGGTCTTGGGGAGGACATGGCCTCCTCTGGGGTCTGAGGGGAATGAAAGAGGAGGACAAGGAGTACAGGTCAGGATGGTCAGAGTTGGGATCTGAATGTATTTCAGGCATCAGGCATGTTGATTTGCCAAAGGGAATGCAGCTCTGCTTATTGTAGTGTGGCCACTACATTAACATTTAATGTGAGCAGTGAACTTTACAGCTCCCGGTGTGATACTGACTATTATTTATGACCCAAGTCAGGGCATGCTTACCTCTGTTCACTCTACAACAGATTATTTGTGTCAAGTTAAACATAAGGTATATAAACAATTTTAATAACCCTTCGTCAAGCTACCACATTAGTTATTTTGATGCTTTATTGAAAAAAAAGATGAAGAAAGCCTTTCAGATGGTAAACATACCTCCCATTGGTAGTCTTTTTTTATAAAAGCCTTGATTTCTTTGCTGTTGCAACTGTGTGATATCCACAGTATTTAATACAGTGAAGAATTTAATCTCAAGGAAAATTGTGACAATCTGCACCAAGCAGTGCAACTAGAAGGACACCAATATATTTCTCATACAACATATTCATGTCACTGACAGCTGGATTGTCACAAAATAGAAATAGAAAACTTGAATTTGTTTTGTTTCTCAATGCTCTTGTCAACCTTATTTCCAGCAACAGCAGGCAGGTGCAAATGCTTCTAAGATATTTCCCACAGGAGTTGGTAGAAACAAAACCAAAGCCAAAGGAGAGTGCATATTGAACTTAGTTCATCAGGTGACCGCAACACGACTCCAAATTAATCTTAATGTTGATGTGTGTCTGCTGGATGTGTAAATATTTTATGGCTACAACTAATAATGTTTTTTCGTCGTTGATGAATATTTTGCCAATTTTTTTCTTGGTTAAGTTTTTCAGGTCTGTAAAATGCTGGAAATTGATTAGAAATGCAAGAAGGCGCTCCCCAGAAAAACAATAGGATCAGTTGTTTATGCAGGTTCCCCAAAACAACATGTATTTATATTCAAGTGACAGATGATCATGATCATCCCCTAACCTTAAACCTGCATTAACTGATTTTTTGATCACTTAGGGGCAGCAGAAACAAGTTATGAACACAGCACTGACATATTATAAGCTTTGCCTCTATCTTTGCCAGCTAGTCTACAGCTCTGTTTGCAGTTTGGGTTTTTAGAGCTTTTTCTCAGGCAACAGCTGCCTGCTATGACCGAAAACGACACTATGAGATCGCTGAGAGTGAACCAGAACAGTACAGTTACAGCTGGACAGCTAAACAATGGGCTGAAACTCGCTATAAAGCTCCGCAAAGCAGAGGGGAGCTGCAGAGTCACTGATAATGTCTCTATGGATGGAGACATTATATCGTCCTGCCCATTACTGCTGATAGAGGCGTCAGATCAGAAAACACCATACTTTATCAAAATATGTTAGAGCTGAGTGTTTTTTGTCCCCAAGTGGCTTAAAATAAATGACAACAACACTGGACTGTCCAAACAATTGTATTAAATTACTGTAAAACGATTCCTCATTTTGTTAAAGATGGCTACAGTGACTATTAATAGGACTACTACTATGACCTGGATAGAGAACAACAATTAAAAAGTCAAAGAAATGCAAGGAAAGAAGAAAAGAATAGCCAAATCAATATAAATGCATATTCTTTGAGTCATGTCATTGTCAACCCCACTTTGATTTTGATATTCTTTCTGTGTTTCTGACTACTGAGTACATCAGTTCATTTCAGAAAAAAAATGTTGGAGGTTTGAAATTCAGTTCCAGCAGGGACTCAGAGATGGAGTAACCTCCAGAAGAACTAGATAACAGGAGAATTTCAATGTGTGATAAATGGGACCTCAGGAGAAAGTTAATGTTAAGGTCTGGGGGACAGTGCAAAGGAGTAAAGTGGAGGAAGGAGAGGGGGGGGTGTACCTTCTTGATCTACACTGTAAATTATTTCCAGGATTCACAAGATTTAACTGTAATATTTCACAATATAATACAGTATTCAGAATATCACTGTGAAATGAATGCAGGCGTGGCTATTACACAAGAAAGTACTAGAGCACAACCGCACAGCCTTATGGGATTGACAATTTCCTAACCCTTTTCCATACATCAATTCAGTTATGGTAAGTGTTGAAATGTCCAATTTTGTCAGCTTAATGACTGGGTGTTTTGATATGATAGTGAATGTTATTTAATCATGCGAGGAATCATGTAGGTCCTGTTGTCATTTGTATGTTTTTGTAGCCAGAGCGAGGAGTTAGCACACAGAGACATCTTAGTGGTTACTCGCGGTAGGTTGAGCAAGCTAATATTTTAAACAAGCTTATAACAGATGTTAGTTGTAGTGTTCATTTAACTCTATTAGTGTGAGACATTAGCTACCCTGTCGGAAAAATTTTGGAGCCTCATTTCGAAAGGTTTGGTCATTGTTTGTTTGCTTTTCTTAGTGCTAACAGCATTCTCTCTTTCCCTGCTATTCACCTTATTTTGGAATACAGAAGTAAAACAATTGTTTGAACTTCTGTTTTTGTGCTGCACTTCTGTTTGATCATTTCCCCCACTAGCTTAACTAGCTTATTTAATGATGTTGTGGAAGCATTTCCAAAAATCAATAAAAAATGGAAATGGCAGGTTGCTGCCACACCCTGAAACTACTAACATGTGGGAGGATGACATGAAAAAGTGGCCTCAAAAAATTTACTTTCGGGACACAGGAATGTTTAAGAGCCCTACCAGGCATAGGCGCCTGAGCAATGGAGCAAGTGGAGCAAATGCATCCCCATTATTCAATTAGGGGGAGCAAAGTTATGGTTTTGCTACCCAACTTTTTGTCTTGTTTTAAAAATAAACTTCTCACCATACATTCCCTACAATCAGGTGATTATATTTAAGCAGCCTATATCAATGATCAATTTACTATTTTCAACAACTGACAAAAACAAGTAATAAAAAATCACACATTTTTGGACTCAGTCCAAAAGTTTGTGTTGGCTCAGTCAAATGACTCAAACCTGTCACTGATTGTTTGCCACAGCAGGCTTTGACTGTCAATCACAGTCTGTCAACCCACACAGGAGTGAGTCTGTGACGAAGCTGAGCAGCAAACCGGGTAGTTACTTTGGTAATGTCCGAAAAAACTCAAACTCAAATACAGTCACAAACACACATGATAGATGGTGAATTAACAGTGTTATGAGTCGATGTTTTAGATTTTAGTGAGAAATCTTAATTTTTTAAACAGTTTGCCTCTCATTCCCACCATCTTCTTCCACTTAAATAGTGCAGCTAACCAACGAAGGCTGGGAGCGAGTTGAGGCGACAAAATGTAAAGTTTGTACAGAAACACGCTTTATCTTTATGGATTATATTGATGCTGAATTGACAAGAAGACTGTCAACATATGACGCCTTTTATCTTGTATTTCTAGAGTTATGTGTTTTTGTGGACACATACGGAATTGTTAATATAATAATCTAGAGTTTGGCGTAATATTTCCCAGGAGAGCGCAGGGAGCTTCAATTTAATTCAAACTGCTAATATGTATGTTTTCTAACGTTTTGTCACCAGTACAGAAACACTAGCTAACTGCTAAATTACAATAAGGTTGTCTGACTTACTGTTAGTTATTGGTTTAATTAATGGTTTAATGATGTGTGTTTGTATTGATTACTGACAGTGGCTGATCAGGCTAATTATCAGCTAACTACTCAGTTTCATGGTTTTATTAATGAATCCTGATGAAACTTGAAAGCTCAGCATTCTTGTTGCCCTTTAGCTTCCCTCTTTATAAGTCACATTAACATTTATTCACCTAGAAAAAGCTAATATTTCTCTGTATAATATGACCTCCTGTTTCTATCCGCTGCTGTGTGTCTGCAGTGTATTTACTGGTTTTTCACACGATTTCAGGCCAGTTGGAGGAATTAAACCTGTGACTTTCTACTTTTGTATAATTATACAAGCTGCTGCCTAAGTAGGCGATAGTTGGATTGTGAGGAGATATTAGTGGAAATTGCATTATTAATTCAAGGTTTTGCTGGTGATGATCTTTTGGCAACATCATGGAGCTGACAGACAGCTCCCTGAAAAGAGCCAAAGTACCCATTACTAACCTCTGATACAGTGTCTTGTGTTCATTTCAGCTGACATTAGGCTATGCCGAAAAAAAAAGAGAAAATGCAACAAGGCTGAAGGCATAGGCCTATTGAAATTCTTCAAAAGGAAGACTAGTGTAAGTGTACACCAAGAAATTTCATTGACAGTAACTAACTTTTAAGATACAAAGCCGAGTGTAAAACGTCCTCGTTATTATCAATCATTCTATCAGGAAAATGCAAGTACAAGCAGGGAAGAGGCAGGAGGAAAGACAGGTGGAGCTGCAGAGTGAGGTGAGGAGAGAGAACAGTTAAAATGTAAACAAAATGTAAATGGCTGGTCATATTTCCCTGGAAACAAAATTGAGTACCACCAGACAGTGACTATAAGCATCTATGTTCAAATGCTGATATCTTTGGCTCTAGGCAGACTTGCATTATAACACCTCAACAGTTCACATTCAAGGCATCTCTGTTGCTTTCAGAACATTCAGGAAGACAACCCAGCAGCCATTCTTCTACATTCATTTCCTGTCCTGATCCACCCAGTTATATACTGTTCTTGATGCATTCTTGGTTTTCATAGCACCTTCAACCTATCTAATCTAGACTAGTGCAGGTTGCTGTTTCTTGACTTAATCCAATAGGTTAGGTGATGTAGAAATGCAGGAAATTTGTTTTAAATTACTTTCTTTCTGGGGGAGGACCCCCACACCCCTCACCAGTTATGTATCTTTCTAAGTTTGCTCCCTCATTTTAAAACATAACCAGGCGCCCATGCTACCAGAGACTTAACTGCTACCCTAGCCTAGCATACAAAGCTTCTCCAAGGGTAACGCAGTTTGAAAAGAAGATTGAAACACTGCATCAAATACATGAGAGTGAGCAATTCATTGACTCTGTAGCAGTTACTGTACAAGGTACTGAGCTACCAAATGCTAATGGACAGACCGATTTTTATACACAGGATTACATCAAATGTAGAGCATCCAGTGATGGATTTGGCTGACACGCTCCCTTGGATGTGTCCTAACGCCACTGGATTAGCTGCTGAGGCTCCCAAACCAGCCTTCCCTACTGACGCTTCTTACAGGTACTGCACTGGTGCTAGAGCAAAAGTATCAACTCCAGCACTCTGTGCCATAAATATGGACAAATGGACAACACTACACACCCCATACAGCCTTCTACAGGCTCCAGCTCCGCTGCAATAAGGACCATTACAGAAGGTAATTTCTACCCACCGCAGTAACCATCTACAATGACTCCCCTCTGTGCCGGGAGGGTACTACATTTTACATTTTACATTTAATATTGATATTTAATGTAATTTAATTTACATTAAATAGCAATTTTTTGCCTTAATTTTTTTGTTCAACTTATTTGTATTTAGGATAGCACTTTTTGTATACATATATATTTTTGGTAATTCACACACACACCTCATTGTGTGTGTATTTGTAAGCTACAAGTGTGTTTTATATGTTTTTTGTCATGTGTGTGTTTTTTGTCATTTAAGTGATGCTATCTATCTATCTATCTATCTATCTATCTATCTATCTATCTATCTATCTATCTATCTATCTATCTATCTATCTATCCTGTAATGAATTTGTATATACAGCCACTTCCATGGCTTCCATGGTTACATTTTAATAGTGAATAATTGTTATCACTTTCTATGTAAACAAATTCCATGAGTTTAATAAATTCCATTAGTGAAATATATCTTCTTTCCAGTTTATGTACATATAATAATAAGTTTTTCTTACGAGCTCTATATATGAGCTAATACAACAAATTAGCAATTGAAATGAAAGCAGAAAACAGAATGAAAAATTTAATAATGACAAACATTTTAGTTTGGACAATTGGACTTTTTTTTGGAGCCAGTGGAGTCGTCCCCTGCTGGCCATTACAAAGAATGCAGGTTTAAGTCACTTTCGCATTGGCTTCACTTTTCAAACCCGGAGCTACCCGCTTGTGTGTGCCAGGTTGATAGGTACAGTCTGGAAGATGTCTTTCCACATGTATGTGCACCTTTGCAGTCCTTCTTGTGCCAGTAATGTCCTCGTTAGACAACTGCCCTCCTTTCTGAGTGAAAGCTGGTTAAACAATTATCCTTATCTCAAAAAGTAGATCTCTGATGGTAGAGCCTCTGTCTGTCATCACTTCATCGCTAGGACAAAGGTACTCCAGGAAGCCAGACTCTTGAGTTATGAACTTGTTGCTACATCTGCCTCCATAAGCAGGAGAAATCAACATAACAAGCCCACACGGGGCAATAGCAACTAAATACTTAAGAGTATTCCTGGAATAATAATGGCTGTACGACTTGCCACGAGTCCAGATTTCCAATTGGAAAAAAGCAGATTTTTGGGTCAGTGGTTAACAATAGGGTTAGGTAAGGATTAGTGTTCGGCAAGTTGGTTATAGTTGGAGTTAGGGTAAGTCTCCAGGAAATTAATGTAAGTCTATGTAATTTCCCCAGAAGTGAACATAATCTGTCGTGCGCGTGTGTGTGTTTGTGTGTGTGTGTGTGTGTGTGATTCCACAGAGCAGCCATTGTCTGCCTCGTCAACTGAAAAATGAAATGCACATGTCAATATTCTGCTGTTATTTTTAGAAGTTATTTTTAGAAATAAAATCTTACTCCTTAATCGTCTTGTCTCTGGAAGATTCCACTGCCAAATGTGCTGTGCATTTTTCCTGCTATTAGACCAAGCTGCACTCATCTTTGTTTTGCAGATACATTAGCTATTGACACTCTAAAGGACTTGCAGTGATTTGGAGCTGTATACATTTTATTGGCTTTTAATTGTTTTTGTTTTTTTTTGTGAAGTGTTTGTATTTGTGAGCCACCTTACAGCAGTAGTGACAAAACTGCAGGGTGGTAAAGGAGCTTTCTAGCTGCCACACAGGACTGTTGGTGAATTAGAATGTCCATTTTAAGGTTGATAACCCGAGTTGTTCTATATACATCCCATGTTTTCAAGTTTAACTAATGTGTATACCGCGTGTTACTTTTTATCTGGTTCAGTAGTATTTAGTGATTTTCGTGTGTGATCCGAATATGTTAACTAGCTATATCCACATTACTGACTACTGAGTTGCATTACTATTACACTGTAATTCTACAGCAGCATATTGCTAAATCACAGTAATCAGATGGACATTAACTGTGAAGTTACAGGTATACAGTAATTCTACAGCAGCATACTGCTTAATCATAGTAATATGATTGCATAACTACTGTGAGGTCGCAGTATACAGCTGACATTTCACAATAATTTACTGTAAAATGTATACTGTAACTTACTGTGAAAGTAATACAACTAGTAGCCAGTAATTTACTGTAAATGTACAAAAAGGTGAAAAGGAGAAAAAGTCGAAATGGATTGGTGATGTGCTAGAAGGAACAAAGAGTAGGAGGAGGATGGAGGAGTCCTGGGTTTATACGGGGGGATTTATGATCTGTGGTTGCGAGGCGGACACTTTGCCATCTCTCCTACTATAATTTCATTAGAATTCTCAGTGGAGAGTTTGAGATTCCCGAGGTGGAGATGCCATTTCCAAAGACTCCGCTGATGCATTCAAGTGTTTCAGTAGGGAGTTCTGAGAATTTCATCAGCACTGGTTGCTTATATCAGTCGAGGTGTCCTGAAATAAGAGCATAATGGAGTACGTAGAGGCAAAGAACATCCTGACTCTCATAGTAGTGTCACAAAGTTGTCCTGTCCTGTGATCTATCTGCTGTTTCAGAGTTGAATTACTTTTGGCTACACTGTAAAGTTTTGGATGTCTGTAACTGTGTTGTGGTGGAGTTTCATTATGTTTGGTATTGTTAGAATGTGTGTTTGTATTTGTATAGGACTTTACAAGAACTGTGTCTGCCGGGGAAGTTCAGAAGTCACCGATTTCTTCCCTTTACCTAATTATTACCTTCATTTCTTCCACTGACAAATTTCTGTTCTGTCTTGTCCTCCTTCCCTTTCTATCCACTATTGTCCATCTCATTTCACCCAAACATATGATCACTGGGAGACTACAGCTTCCCTGGGAGAGACCTGAGTTTTCTTCAAAGAAAAAAAAAAATTGTGGGATTCCTTTCATTTGTTATAATCAACAGTATGTGGATTTTTTAGTCAGCTGCTCAATAGCACATCAAAATACAGCAAAATGTAACTATGACACTACAGTATGTGTGTGCTTCTCTGTGTCTGTGATACAGTCTATACTGTATTAAGCAACAGTTAAACCCTCTGCACATTATCAGCAGTATGAACTGTGCTCACTGAGAAGTGGGGTGCAGAGCACAGTTAGCAGTTAAAGTGTAGTGTAGACTTACATCACCACTTTGTGTTCTCTCTGCAGCCAGTGGTGGAAGAAGTACTCAGATCCTTTACTTAAGTAAAAGTACCAATACAGCAATGTAAAAATACTCCTTTACAAGTAAAAGTCCTGCATGACAATTTCTACTACAGTAAAAGTACATAAGTATTATGAGCTTGATGTAGTTAAAGTATTGCAGTAAAAGTAGTGGTTTGGTCCCTCTGACTGATATATTATTATATATCCCCCTCTCTGCTCCTCCTCTCCTCTCTGACCACTTGTAGTTTGAGATGTTTGGGGCCTCAGGCCAGCCTTGTTAACTCAGCTCTCTGAGACCTTTCCTTCCACAGCTCTCTTTTCTGCTCAGCTATATTTCCCCCTTTTCCTAACTCGCTTCCTGGAAAACTGATTCACTGATGGACTAGCATACTGATTTGGCTGACCTGCTGGCAAACGTAGTGTCTGCAGGTCTCCTCTAACTGGCTGAGTCGACAAGAGACTGGCTGACTGTGAGTGACTGGTTGCATTTGTCAACTGGGCTGCCTGTCTTAAGATTCAATAAAACTGGATAATGCAGAATTTGACTTGGAATGCACCTGTGTATATGAAATCAGTGAAGGTAGGGTGATGCTTCACGAAGGCCTCTTCTGCTTGGCTGATGTCCTTGTCTGTAAGCTCTCCAGTGTACAGTGTGTACATAACAGAGACGTCCTTCTCTTTGGCTTGAGCTTCATACAGCATAGCCTAGGACAAGGAGAGAGAGGAGGAGTGAAGTTTCAGGGCGTTCTTGTACCTCTGTTAATATCAGTCCAAGCTGTGTTCACAAGGATGTGGAATTGATGACTGTTTGAAAGTGGGAACACTTTGCACATCTTCACCTACACAAGGAGCTGGTTTTAGGACTCAGGGTTCATTAGTGTATGCCAGGGTAAAGGTTGGGCTTCTTTGGGGTAAGGTCCTGGGTCTGAGGCTACAGATTGAATTTGGATTTACAAATTCAGCACCTTTTAAGTTCAATGCCAGTGGCCCCAAGCGAGCCAAAAGAGAAACCAGGAAGCATTAGTGGAAGAATTATTCAGACCCTTTACTTAAGTAGCAATATCACACTGTGATAACATATTCTGTACTTTAGAAAAGAACTTGAACTGTAACAGAGATATTATCAAGAAAACGTACACAAAGTATCAAAATTAAAAGTACTCATTATGCGGAATGGCCCCCTGCAGAGTGTTATATAATAAAAAATATATATTATACTATTGGATTATAACTTTAACATGTAAACCTCAGTATGCTTCAGATGAAGTGCTGACAGCCTCTAAAACCCCCTTTCAGATGGCAGAAATTATGTGACTGACAGTTTATGTAACTTTCAATAACAAGATACACATCGAGTCCTTTGTTTAGGTTAATTCAAGGGCAGCAGATAAACATCAAGCCCCTCAGTGTGATTAACTTACTGCAGTTACAAAAGATACACATCATTTCCTTGTTTTGGTTAATTGCAGTGCAAGAGAGATGTTATTATTTTGGTACTTTTGAGTGAGGAGGGATACTGTTTAATTGGAATGAAGAAGGTTATGTCATTATGAGATGTTGTTAGCCTTTTTTACTTGATAGTGGAAATGAGTTATGCTGTTACTTCTAATTCAGATAAACATTCTCAGCTTTTGCTTCATTTCAGTGCACTGACTGTTACCTCATTTTGGTTCATTTGGGTGTGTGCCATTATCCACATTTGTAAGATTAATAAAGGACATCCAAAATACAGAGTTGTTAGGGAGAACCTTTGGGGGGGGGAGTGTCAAAGCAGGTTTTAACAGTTTTGCCTGTAGACGTGGTGGTTGGATGACACATCGTACAACCTCGTTTAAAGCATACCGAGGCCTTAAATTGAACTACTCTATGCAGTGTCAGGTTTAATCTATAATAATGCATCATATCTTAAAAGTTGATAATTTTTTTTTGCATGTTTCTTTATTGTTTATTTGGATCCCCATTAGTTGTTACCAAGGTAACAGCTACTCTTCCTGGGGTCCTTGCTAAGAACATAAATGTATACACATGCATGCATAAATACAACTACATCACTACTTTTTTTTAAAACTTTCTTTACTTGTTGCATGAGTAATCAAGTATTACAAACTAGTCCACTGAGAAATGGCTCTATACCTAAAGGTTTTTTTCATTGCATTGGTTCTAGGTTGAGGAATTGTAACATGACCCCTTCTAACCTGTCTTGTTTCTTAGTTATGTCTGTTCTGAGAAATGTTATTCTTGAGTACAGTTAGTAGGGTTGTTTTGAAACACATATATTTCTGAATAAAATGAGAAGACTGTGTATTAATGTCTTCCACTTTCAGCCAGGCAAGATCAGCATGCATTTGGTCTATACTTTCTCTCATTGAACTCCTGAGTGCAAGACGTGCTGCTCTATTCTGCACTAACTGAAGCTTGCACAGCTCTTTATTTGCTGCGCTTGACCAGATTGCTGGGCAGTAGTCAAGATGAGACAATATCATGGCTTGTATAACTTGCAAAGTGGTACTTGGTGTAAGGAAAGAGGAGCATCTTTTTGTAATAGATATTCCTATTCCCACTTTTCCAATTATTTTGCCTGTGTGATTCTGCCATGATAGTTGCCCATCAAGGGTGACCCCTAAAGGTTAGCCCCAGTGACTTGCTCTTTACAGCTGCCCTTGATGGAGATGCATAATTAGTTCTCTCTCCTTAGTGCATGGTTTGAGCCAAATACAATACATTTAGTCTCTGACACATTCAGAACTAGATTGTTTTTGATTACCCAGTCCAAAATCAATTTCATTTTATTTTCAAAGAGAATGTTTAACTCATCCACACTGTTTGATGACATATACACTGTGGAATCATCAGCAAACCTAGCTAAACTAGCTTTACTCAAAACAAGTGGCATATCATTGGTACAAATAGAGAAGAGCAATAGGCCCAAGCAACCTCCCTGGGGGATTCCACACTGTACCGTCCTCACGGTAGAGAAAACCATTTGTATTCTATTAGATGAGTAGCTCCTCATCCAGTTAAGGGTAGAAGTATTAAAAAATCTAACTAACTAATGTAATGTAACTAGTAAGTGTAGTATTCAGATAAGTGGAATAGTGACAAAAGTGAAATATTTAACTCAGGAATGTAATGGAGTAAAAGTATAATATAGCATAGAATGGAAGTATATGTGAAGTATAAGTAACTCAAATATACTTAGTTACTGTCCACCACTGTCCGTCACACCTCACTAAGTCATTCTCTTCATTATTGAAAGGTGAGCATATCAGTGAGAAGAGTTGCTGTCATGTTTTTAAAAAATACTCTTGGATCTTTATGCCACATAACCAGTGTTAGAAGTGAAAACCAGCCTACAGAACAGTGTGCCATTTCTATGTGTTGTGTCATCATGGCTTAGAACAGATTACTCCAGCATCAGCTGTTACCTGCTGACATAAAATGCTTTCCTTGACTAAAATATCCTGCTTTCGTTATCAAATTGGAAAACCATCTTAAATGTTGTCAATCACCATTCTAAATTCGTCTGCTACCCAACCTGTAACCATAGCAACATTAAAGAGCACAGCTGTCAAAGCTTACTTGTTATGAAGTTTTGAAGAATGGGACGCAGCAGAGGAAAAAGAAATGGAGAAGAAAAGAAAGAAACCAAGTGAAAAACAGCACAAGGAACTGACACCTGAAGAGCTAGGAGAGATAGAGGAAGAGAAGGATGTGATGAATACAAAAAAGGCAATAAAATGGGCAGTTAATATACTGAGAGAACCAAAAACAAAGGAACACTGATTTGGAGACATACTCTGTGGTTATGCTTGATGACACCTTACGTGAACGGTACACCTACCCTAGGGGCATGTGTGTAAATATTTAGTTGTTACTTTGAGTTATGTTGTAACTTATCTCCGTGGTGCAAGGTTTATTTTAGTAATGCATAATCACATCACATCACAACTTAGTAATAATTTACGTTATAACTAAGTTTGAACTTACACACAGCTGGTGCAACAGGCTGCAGTGGTTGTTTGTCCTACTCTACAGCTGCATGTTATTTCTTGTAATAGGTTTATAACTTCTCTATAACTGTCCAGATGCGCTCAGGAAATATTTGCAGAAGCCCCCAGCTGCTGCTAGACCCCCCATCTACACCACTCTCTGAAGTGGGTAAGTTCAGCCAGTTATTTGGGGTCTCTGTGTAACTGATAATACACTGTTATGTTGTCATTATTATTATTATTATTATTATTGTTATAATCATTATTATTGAATGTTACAGTTACACCTTGTTACTAATTAAATGTAGGTCTTAGTCAAATTAAATAAAGTTTATTTGTACAGTGCTACTTTATATGCAGTGGAATGGCACAAAGGACTTAATGCAGTGGTGTAACAGTATGGATGTACTGTATGTTTGAATACAGCTGCAGGTCAGGCAATCCAGCACCATATCAAGCACTCCAGCTACCTCCAGTGAAACACAGCTGGTAATATTTAACAATTTATTCATTCTTTGATATGTGATTTGTTTGTTTGTTTGAGAAGTATATATATATATATATATATATATATATATATATATATATATATATATATACTGTGGGGTCATGTTGCAACAAAGCATTCAGCACATGTTCCATTCACTCACAGCTCAGAGGTGTTCTTACATGTGGACCAACTGGAGCATTTTAGAAAGCTTTTCAACAAACAACACTTTTTTTTCAGCATGTTGTAATCATACTGGCTCACTTCTGTATGCTGCTGTGCTACTGTATGTGACTGCAGCTCACTTTGAAAAGTTAGATTTTTAAAGTTACTGATTCTTGATACTGTACCAAAAGCACACACAAAATAAATATGCTAAAACAAAAAAAATCTGAAGAACTACTACAATTTTTTTGGTATTGCCTGTCCCTACCATCCACACTGGAGGGAATTGAACATACACAAGCTGTGTTTTCTGTTTTGCAGTAGAAGTGTAAAAACATCAGGAAATTAATCTTAAGTGGATTGGGGCAGAGAGAAAACATGAGAAGAAGACTACATTTTTTTCTGATGTTGAAATAGATGCCTCGTCTCTACATGATGCCAAAAAGGAGAAGGAGAAGAATGAACACATGAAAGAGGACCCATACTATATACAGAACCATATCTGGCTGTTCTTCATCAAAGCGAAATTAAATCTAAGGCAGAGGCCAGAAAAAGTGTGATTTCTGATGGTAATGGTGGTGGTAGTGGGAAAGATGAAGGAAGAGCTTTTTTTTTTTTTTTAAAGAGCCCTCAATCTGAATGTGCACATTGCGCCCACACATCCACACTGCATCTTCAAACTCACTTGGGATGGAGATGGGGGGCGAGAGAAGAGCGGAAACCAGAACTCTCTTGATGTGCTGTGTACTAAAACCGCTCTTTGCACTTATCTCACATCAAGCAAATGCAAATGAACAGGCTTGGATGGTGAAAACACGCACATACACACAGAGGGGCACATGTCCTTAAAACAGTCATGAACACAAAGAGAGGGCATATTTCCAGGTGGAAGCGTCGAGGAGATGTTGTCTTGGGAAACAAAAAAGGCTAAACAAAAAGAGGGAGAAAAAACAGGACGAAATGAGTCTGAACTTGAGATCTGTCACAGAGGATTTCCTTTTACTCTGCCTAGCTCTTCTTTCTTTTTTTCACATCCAAAAACAAGTCCTGCAACTTCCCCTGTGTCACCTGCTCAGTCTGACAGAGGCTGGGGAGTAGTTGTGAAGCTCTGGCGAGCAAGGATGATACTTGTAGCAAAGTTTATCCTGAGTGACAATTGTTGCATTTTACCAGAAAACTGTAAAATCTTCTCTGAGTCATAAATCAGTCAGTCTGGAATGCACAGACATCACACACAAACAGCTGGGATCACAACTTACTCTCTCCACTGACAGCAGTTGAGGGTAAATATCCATAATACCACTTGGAAATCAAAATAAAAAGCACTCTTTTTTAATAAATTAAAGCTGCAAATATGAATATACTGTATTTATATTAACAATGGATCAAATCACAAATTGTAATGTGAAAGGGTTCTTTTGTACTGATGAATCCACAGAGAATTATCACCTGACTCTGCATTTCCACTCAGCTCTACTTTTTAGCATCTTTTAGCTCTCATCAAAATAATGTCCAGCAGCAGCAAGCAGCTGTTTTCAATGAAAAACCTTCAATAAATCCACAAGTACACTACCTGCCCATCACCACACAGCAGGCAGACAAAGCTAGTGACTAGCTGGTGAACGTAGTAGCGCATTTAGCAGCTTACAGGCCAGATATTTTTTTCTAAGGTGCTGGTTTCACAAAGATAGACTTTGGCTTAGATCTAACTAATGGTCAGACTTCAGATAGACTTCTAAATTCATCTGTTGTATAAAGCTTCCTCGGTATTGATCTTAAGTTGCACTAATTTACTTTGGATTCTTGGTAAGTTTAAAATCTCACTCCACTCAACGCTTTGCTCCACACTTTTCTTCTTGTTCCTACAGTTGAATGTTTGAGCTCTGGAGAATGATGTATGTGCAGAGTTTGATACTAGAAGGCTGTTTTCACATTAATCTGCTGAAAGTGGAAAGTTTCTCTGTGCTCACTGGAAATCTGATTTTAAGGAGCAGGGCTACAAGCACAATTTGTGACATCACAACTAGTTTGGAGCCAATCATGGTTCAGTATACAACTTAAACGAGTGTGATGTGGAAACTTGAAGCCTCCACTTTACAGTGAAGTAGGAGACATCTTTTGTTCAGCAGGAAAACTTTAGAAATAAAAAGCATTTGCATATTTATAGATTCTGGATTTTTTAATGAGGGAGAAGGAGTAGATGTAATTTTAAGGGCAAGATAATTTAACTTTTTTGTGGAAAAACCATATCAGACACAAATTATCATTGAAAGTAGAGTATTTTATATAGATCTTAAACATGACTGGAGGGGATCTTTAAATTAAGACTTTTTTTCAATGTGCATCTCAACACAGTGCAAACCAGCTGGGCTGAGATGCTGTAGCTCTCTTAAGGTGCTTTCAGACAACGAGTGGTTGATCTGCTAACAAGTATGTATCAGAGCCTGATATATCTTATTCCTCTGTGCCATTGAGCTCCATTGTTGTCCAAAATCTATGAATAACACATCAATGAGCCACACTGTTGCACTGGTGACATGTTCCTTTATTACTATGAACACACACACTGTAGTTTATTCTGAATCAATCCCACACACACTGTCCTGCTGCCAGAAATACTCACTAGAGCACCAAATGTGGATTCATCCACAGCTGAAAATAGTCCCTAACAAATGTTTAAATAACATACAAACATCTTTAAAAGAAAGCCACAATTAAGGTAGGGATATCACAAATTACTGAGAGACAAAAAAAAGTGTTGGTTTTGCTTTTTTTCATGTTCGTAGACAAAGAAAAACATATTATTCATTATTCCATTTCTGCTACTGATATTATTGCTATTACTATTATAAAGTCATAGCTCTACTTACATTACTGCTGTTATGGTTATTGTTGTTGTTGTTATTATACTTCTCTGTGTCTCTCCCCACCCCACCCCCCCCTCCCCTTCCCCCGTCCCCCTCCCTCCTTATTTCTCTGTAAACCCAACCGGTCAAGGCAGATGGCCGCCCACCTAGAGCCCGGTTCTGCTTGAGGTTTCTTCCCGTTAAAGGGGAGTTTTTCCTTGCCGCTGTCGCCAAGTGCTTGCTCATGGGGGGAATTGTTGGGTCTCTGTAAATAAATGAGTACGGTCTCGACCTGCTCTATGTGTAAAGTGCCCTGAGATAACTTTTGTTGTGATTTGGCGCTATATAAATAAAATTGAATTGAATTGAATTGAATTATTTGCAGCCAGACATTAAGTTGGTGTGTACTGAGCAGCATAATAAAATCATAGTTAAAGACACTAGTCCTCTTGATCTTGTGTCTTGGTGCATTTGTTTCTCTGTGACACATTATACAGGCAGAGATAATGCATTTTATTTAATGACGCTCTCACAAATTAACTATTGTCAATTGCAGCTTTTAAAATAAATGAGTCTCTCTATGACCATCCTGATTTATCAGGCAGAGCTGAGAGGCACACACAACACTCCAAAAATGTTTATTATGCATCCTGCAAGTGATCCAACTATTTGTCCTAAAATAAAACATGTACACGAGAGTTTAATTAGTTAGGTTTAAATTATGTATTTATTGTATGTGCCACATTTCCTGACTGTTTTGCCTTGCCTTTTTCAGGTGAACAAGGAATATTTAGGGTGAATGTTAAATTCAGATGTTTTCCACTTTACCGGATCTGTTTGGGTTTTTGACCTCTCAGTAATCCAGTCTAAAAAGTGGGGTATAGTATATCCCCTATTAAATTACTGTTACACTGTTTTTTCTTTATTTAGTAATATAATATATTGGATTGAAAATAACTAAATTTCTCAAATTCTCTGGGCACTTGACTGATTTATTTTTGTTGTTTTGGCCATCATTTCTCTCAGTTATGATAATATTGTACTCACCAAAGTAATTGTTAAGATCTGGGAACACTGACAGCGTTGTAAAGAAGTCCAAAAGATCAACACACACAAGCAGTCAGACAGTCAGACAGATGATTAAAAAAAAAAACTTTTTTTTTGAAGGTTAACTGAAAGTTAGCACAACCATAATGTTGATAATAATGCCTCATTGCACAGGGCAACTGTGAGTACACCACTACAGTTAAATATGGCAGATCAGAGGTAGGATGTGAATGATTATTGTGAGGCTCATTGTGTTTATGTTGAATTAAAAGTGTCCTTGTTAAGGCTGAGATTCTAGCACTGCCTTTTTCTTTGGAAGTTTTTGTTCATGTGTTATGTTAATACATTTCAAAAAGAATTAATTATTTCAAGTACTTTTTGTGCTGTCTTGAGAGTTTTATTTAAAGGGGCTTCAAGGGCTTTTAAAACAAGAATACAATACTGGATGACACACTAAGTCCTTTTGCTTTTGTGTACATGACAAAAAGGAATATATTATATATTATATATAAAATAATATATTTTATTTTCCAATTGTATAGTGTAAGTTTTATAGTAGCATGGCACACTGGAGTGAAAATGGCACTATGAACGTATGGATGATTCTGCTTTCTCATCTCCAACAAACTTTAATTTAACAGAAACTGACACTTAAGCTAATTTTCACTGACAGGTCAATTTTTACTGACTTCAAATGATATTTAATTTAAAATATCATTTTTAGTCACTGCTTACTTACCAACTGACACTCATGCACCCACTTAAACTTCAACTGAAATTTCAGTTGCTTTTATCGTTTACAATTCTGCTGAAATTTTAGCTGCTTTCATCTCTACCTCTTCATCCTTTACTCTTCAACACGTTTATAATTCAACTGCTTACAGGGCTTCACCTTGAAACTAAAATGTCAAATGCTTCAGTTATGATACTTCAACTGATTTCAATTGCTTTGAGCTGTTACACTTGAAATGACACCTCAGTGCTTTTGACTGTTTTTGACTTCAGTTGACACTTCAGCTGTTACAAGTGTTCATGTTACATGCAAACATTCTAAGACAATTTAAACAGCTTACAGTGTTTGCACCTGCAGTTTCCATCATAAGCGACCATACTTCCATTTTCTTCAGAAAATTAGCTTTTGTCTAGTTTCAAGTAGTTTTTGTTCTGTTGAGGAGTTTTGGTTTATAATTATATTAAATAAATAAAAATGGCTTCAGGGGATTTTAATGTTAATAAATAAGAATATAATACTGGATGGAACACTGAATTCTTGTGTTTTTCTGGACTTTTTCTGGCTTGTACTTGTGCATAATGACAGCAATCTTCTGCTTCAGTTCATGTCCGCTGATTTATTGATTTTTTTTTTCCTATTTCTGCGGAGACATTAAACATTGTGTGTTATGAACTAATATTGATATCACCTGCTAACTGGCTAATTAGTGACAGGTCTGTAAGTTGTTTCTCCACAGCGGCTGGGAGGGTCAGAGGGTGTCACGTATTGATGTGAAGACATACTGACTGATATATGGACCATGCCCTTAGCTGTTCCATTTTTAAGGTTAATTCAAGTGTGTGTTCTGGACACAGATGCACTCTCTGACACACACGCTTTCACCTTGCCCTTGCAAGTTCATTATAAACACCTTAGCAGTCCTTCTGCAGCAGCCAGAGGTTGCTAAACAGTCCTGATTGATAGGCTGGTGAAGACCCCAGTCTGCAAGTCCTTTTACCAATAATCATTCATGCACACACTTGTCCGCTGAGCGCCCATCTGTCCTGCTCACCTGCCAATAGAGTTTGAGCTGCGTGCTGATATGGCGCTCGCTGCCTCCCAACAGACAATACAGCCAGTCAGCAGTCAACACACTCCTGATGACAGAGAGAGAAAACAACGTCAGGGAAATATCAATCAAGATACAAGCTTGTAGCTGCTGATAATGTAATAAGTTTTAGAAAAGGCAACAACCTGTCCAAATGTTTTAACATGTCCTCCTGAATGGTGAACACCAGTCACCATTCAGAAGGACGTGTTAAAACATTTGTGTAACCGATCATATTGTGTAACAATAATTAGAGTCTCTCCTGTTACATTACCTTTGCATTACTTATTTCATTATATTTAACATGCTGCCGATGTGGTGGCCTATCTCGGGTGTACCCTGCCTAGTGCGCAGTGCATGCTGGGATACGGTAGGCCCCTAGCCACTTGTTGCCCTGAGCAGGATAAGTGACTAAAGAAAGTTAAGGGATGTAAACCTAAGCTGACATTCCAACAATAGTGTAAGTGATGACAGGCACCAAATATAAGGTTTTACAAAGATAGAGCCTACAGAATTAAACTTAGACCTTTGGACTTTCGAACATATTCTACCCTTACACCAGAAAAGAACATCAATATTAGATGATTCTATGAAACTTCAGATTACGCTCAGTGTTTTCTTTTTCACGTCAAATGCCACCATTTTTACAATACTCTTTCTACATAAATTACAGTCTGGTCAATGTATGGTTGGGTTTAGGGGTTAACTAAAACGCTTAGTTAAAGGTACCATGTGGAGTAGTAGTAGTAGTAGTAGTAGTAGTAGTAGCGAGTGGGTCCTGTTTTGTTTGTATCTCTCACATACACGAGGACACACATGCACAAGCTGATCAGGAGTTGGTGGTGCTAAAGTGCTAAGAAAGGTGGAAATGTGGCAACATATAGCTAGCAAGCCAACATCATGTAAAAAAGATACACAACAATAAAGAATACACACAATGCATTTTGGTGAGAAAACACTGGATGTAATTGTTTTTGTTTACAGAAAACTCCACAAGGTACCTTTTTAAGAATAGTGTATGCTTAGGCCTATACAGCTAAAACACATGGTTAAGGTTTGGGAAAACATAGTGGTTGCATTTAATAAAAAGGCAAAGATTACTTGCAGGTATGTGACAGGCCACCTTGACCTCCACACCCTTACTTTCCACCGTGCTACATAAGGGCACACCACTTCCTGCTACTGAATGTTGGCATTGGATGTAAATGGTGAGGTTGCAGCTCTCTACAGGTGTAATTCCAAAGATAACAGGATGCATATTCATAAATGCCCTACTTGTAATGTATCTTTCATCATAGAAAAGAAACATAATTTGAATGTGCGGAAATGAACAGAGGAAGTGACACTTTTTTGCGTTGGTACAGTAAGATAGGCTAGTTTTATAATCTAGTTATAAATACTAGTTATAAATGGCATGTGTTATATACTCTGATTAAACAGTAACAATCTCTCACTATGTTGAGATTCTGAGAACATCTGTTGACTACAAAATATCAATGCACCATTAATTATTCATAGCAGATTCTGGTTCTTTTAAGTTTTTAACATAATTTAGCTGTGTGACCCTGAATACACTATTTTTTATATTTCTTGAACAATAAGACAGATGTTCTGAATTGTATTCATAAATTGTATTATTGTATAATGCTTCTTATTACAGTGCTATTAGTACCTGCCTTTGTAACAAAAATTGCCACTCCTGCTGCAACATTATGTTGTAGACCCGTGTGTAGGCCCTCTCACAACAAATATCAGTGTAACTGCATTTCATTTCATTGCTGAGGCATGTTGAAGCCTCTAAATAAAGTTTAGACGTCCATATCAAAACATCAGAAAGATGACTATATGTATCAAATACAGATTTATACATATATTATACTTCCTATCTTCTTGCTACTCAAGTTTAAGCTACAGCTTGTGAACATTATGTGCCACTAAAACCTGTCTGGCTTCTGTCTCCTCAGCCAACAAAAAGTACAGATCTCAACTGAGTGTTTGCATTTAAGCCATTTTAAACTTTAGTTACAACTGTTGAATGCTGAACCCAAATGGATTTGATAAAAGATATGAGAGGACTTTGATGCAATAAGCGGATTTGATTACTGTTGATTCAAATGCAAAAAAGTTCTATTGAACTCCAATAATGTGTGTGTGTCTTTGAGAAGTGCCAGTACATAGTTGTTGCCCTGTTAAATTAACGTTATTGTCTGTCAGCCCGTAATATCTTGTTATGCTCTGAATATAGCACAGTTACTGATGAGGTTATGGGTTACGTGTTACAAAAAATAAATAAAAACTGAATCTGGCAAAATACCCAGATTCGTTAAGCTCTGATGCAAACAATATTCTTATCAAACCTTTTACCTTTCCGCACTCTTTTTCATGAGCAAAGAACAATAGAAAACATAATGGTAGCAAGCTTCCATCACTGACGGCAGATTAGATCAGCTGCAGCTAATTAACATTAATTCCATAATGGCTAAAATAAAAAGTGTGTGCATTCTCTTAATGTGCTCTCTGCAGCTGGTGTGTCACTCTGTAACACAAAGTGGACTGTGTGTGTTTTTATAGTTCATCAGCCACCAACAGACTGGCGACTCTGGTGAAATGATCAGCTGATCCCTTCATGTCTTTTTAAGAGTCTCCCAGTTAAACTTTAATTCATATATCAACATTTTAATCAATTTAATAGTTCAGGACTTAAAGAATCAGAACCTTCAATATTTAGAGCTGGTGAAGTACAGTAGGCTACAGCTGTTAATTGAATGTGTCAGATACATTTTATTAACATTTCATTTATTATGTTGATCATCTCATTTTCAGGTTGTAGGTGCAGGTTGTGAACATTTATCGATTAATTGATTATGTGTACAGCACCTAAAATAAATAAATACAGTTAGTGTGTAGTATTTTACAGTGTGTAGGATGACTTTGTGAGTCACCCCTTAAATGCACAGGATGTGCAAAGTTGTTTTTGTCCTTTAGTATCTCATCTTCACCACTTGTACTCCACTGGAAATTATCACTCAGGTGTCATTTTGTTTTAAAAAAGCACAGGGCTTGTCATTTAAAAGCACAGTGTTATGTGCAACCTGGAAGTCCATATCAGCAGAGATCACACAAGAGCCGAAGCATTGAGTTTTACAGAAAAGAACAAAATGGAGCAAGAAAGAGTCAGAGATGAGCTTTTTCCTGCTGCAATATGGCTAGAAACATCCTTATCGGGGGCAACCAAAGCTCCATCCACAGTCAGTATCAAACCTGACTGCACAGAAAGCGAGAGAGATAGACACAGTTTCTCCTTGTCTCTGTGTTCTTCACTGTGTCGGTGTAGATAGTTGTCAGGCTGGGTGGGGGCCGAGCATATAGCCTTGGCTCCCTGCCAGTCAAAATGCTTTAATGTCTGTGCTGTCATTGGGTGCATGTGTGTTACAATTTAATATAGTTGTGTGTGTGTCTGAATTTGCATGTATGATGTGTGTGGAGATGGTAGTGAGTATGTGGATTGGGGGTATAGGGTAGTGTGTGTGTGTGTGTGTGTGTGTGCATCATGATAGGAGGATGCAGCAGAGACATGGATCTCCCTTGACAGAGTGAAACATTAAAAGCAACATTCTGTCACACTATGTGAATGTAAAGCGTATCTTCACAGCAGGGAGCTTACACAGGCATGACTGGTGTGTGTATATGTACATATGCCTCTCTGCTCCCAACAGTGTTAATGCGGACATATCCCATCATTTCTCCATACATCAACATCCTCCATTAGGCTTTTGTGGGATACATGGAAGTATGTTATTATTATTAGAATATACTACAGATGTGTCTGCTGGGGAAACTCCCATATGTCCGAGTAAATGCTAACAGGACCAACAACATGGCTGTTTAAATGACAGCAACCCACCAAGGTCAGCCTTTGTTTGTCGTGCAGAGAGCCCCTCCAGGCCCCGTTTACTGGCTGAGTGTATTTCCCATCACACATGGCTGTCGGCCTTGTGTGATGCGGAGATGGGTGGTCTGATGGGTGTCGGGGTTGGGGGTGGAACAAGACAGATAAACACAGTGAAGGAAGAGTGAGAGCTATACTGTACTATGTTTAGTACTGCCCCTACATGCCACATCAGGAGCTGCTGTGAAATATCTCCCAGCCCTTCACCAAGCTGTTTAACAATTTTGCTTTTTAGTGAAATGTCTCCACAACTTTTGTATAGATTACCATGATATCCAAGGTGCCCAGAAGATGAACCCTAATGACTTTGGTTAACACTAGGAAAAGTCTTCCTATAGCACCACTGTAGGTCAAAGCTTTCACATATCCTGTGAAATATCTCTACATCTACCAGATGGACTGGCACAAAATCTGTACAGACATTCAGGGTCTCCAGAGGATGAAACCTAATGATTTTGATGATACTCAGATTTTTCCTCTACTCCCACCATGAATTTGAAATGTGTTTTAGGTGAGTGTCTTGACAACTATTGGATGGATTGTCTATGAAATTTGGTCATGTTCCCCTTAGGATGGATTGTAATAACTTTGGTGACCTCCTCATTTCCATCCAGTGCCATCATTAGTTCAGAATGTTTGGTTTATGACCAAATACCTGCAAAAGTAATGATATCACCCTCAGCTGTAGTTTGTGTTTGGTGTTAATAAGCTAATGTTATACTAACATGCTAAAATAAGATGTGTTATTATTTAACTCAAAGCATCTCTGCGGCTAAGTACAGCCTCACAGAGTGGCTGGCATGGTTGTAAACTCAGTCTTGTTAACAAAGAGCAATGTCAAAAACATTTAGGTAGCAGGAACTGATTCTTGTTTTTGCCAGCTGAAATGACAAATGTAATGAGCAGCAGGTAATATCAGTTAATTGATGTTAATACTGTAACAGCTGATGAAACTTTTGACTGTTATCTGATTGATGTGCTGTTTGCAAGCCGATGTCTGTACTCAAGCTGTACTCAGCACACTGGGACTGTGAGTGGGCTGTGTGTTTTTGAAGTACAGAAATTTCTATTTCAGGAAAAACTTCCAGTTACATTTTTACAAATGGGAGTGGAGTGGTTAGCAGTACTTTGAGCTAAATGCTATGCTAAATGCTAAATGCTTGATATGATCACAGTGACAATGCTAACATGCTAATATTTAATGGGTAATGTTTACCATGTTCACCATCTTGGTTTAGCATATTAGCGTGCTAACATTTGCTTGTTCAGTACAGTTGAGGCTGATGGGGATGTAATTACATTTGCAGGTATTTGGTCACAAAATGGACAAATTGAAAATTTGACCTGATGCTAGAGGAATAGTCAGGAGATCACCAAAGTCAGTAGGATTCATCCTCTGGGGACCATGAATGTCAAAATTTCATGGCAATCCCTCTGATGGTTGTTGATTTCAGTCTTGACCAAAGTGATGATAAACACACCACATAGACAACATTCGAAGAGGTGCAGTCCAAAGATTTTTTCCACAAAAATGTGATTGTTGCGTTTTAACAATAAGTTATTGTTGTAGTGTTCAACAAAACAACCAACCTTAACCATCAGGGGACACTTCATCAACTACAGGAAAGCTGCGAGCAGTCGGTACATGTTTTTACGTGGAATGCTCTCTTTAAGGTTCCAGTCCCTCAGTAATGTGCTGTGTATTGACTGAGTTTGATCAGCTGTAGTGGCTGTGCTGTAGAAGTCCCCCTCTCCTTCGAGGTGGGATGATTATACCGTCACTCTCCATTGGTCCCCGAGGTACTGTATTGTATATTGTCCAGTGAGTTAGGTCTGAGTCTATCAACTGATGGTAATCTTTAGGCAGTCCCTGTGCAGTATAATACATCATATATTGACTTGGGATATGTCTATCAACTGGAAGTGTAGCTCTTTTTGTCGCAGTGTTTCCCTCGCTTCTGCAGTGAACACAACTCCCACTGGATTTAATTAATCACTGTCTTGGTAGGCTGCTACACATACACACATACATATGCATGTACAGATCATGTTTTACTGCAGGGTGTCTCATGCATTAACTTGACCCATTGACTGTAAAGACTTATGGATACAGCAGTCTCTGCCCTATTTTCTGAGGATTGTTTTTCATTAGATGTTCAGATCGGATCTAATTACTAACTTCTTGTACATGCATGTGTGGTGTAATTTCTAAAAGACTTGTGATGTGCTGAAGGAAACAAAATTGTGTTGCAGAATGATTTTTAATGTGATATTATACGTTGCAGCCTTAAGTAAGGTTAAAACAATGTTATAACACTAAAAATAATTATATTTCATGTATACCTCACAAGATGTTTGATTTAGTGTGTAGGCACTTATTATGAAGGTTGACAATCTCACTCAGTGCACTTGTTGAAATTTGAAGTGTGTGTGTATTAAACTTTAATATTTTTTAAAAATATCCTTAGGAGAAGGTTTAGAAATAAGGGTGTAAAATAGGCAGTAAGAACTTTAAAAAAATAAGGCCAAAGGGAATTGTAAAGATATTGGTGTAAAATTAACAAGAAATAATCTTAAAAGAAAGAGGACATGCCTGGACAAAGTTCAGACATGCCTGGACATAACCTGGTCTGCTGAAACCTGTATCAGGAAAATTGACCTAACAACAAGACATAAAAATAATTTCTAATAGTGTAATTGGCTAGAACAAAGGGGTTGACCTAGAAGAAAAGGGTTGACCATAGGCGTAACCTTTGCAGACACAAGAATATAAAAGACAAGACAGAGGCCTCAGCAGACCAGAGTCATCTCAGATACACACACTGTGTGATGATATGCTCTCCTTTTCTTGCCTGGCAATAAAAGAACACTTTTTGCTGTGCTGATCTCTGACTCCTGAGGATTTTTTTTTTGACACCAAAGAGAAGTTTTTTTCCTGACTTGGTTTTGGGATATTTTAAACTTCTTCAATCTGAGACCCTAAGAATTTGACCCCACACATGGAACTGCTACTGTATACTGAATTTAAGCCTCCACTATTATTACAAATGCTGATGTTGGTGCTGATTCTTACCCAGACAGTCTACACCCACAATCTAGAATGCTGTCTTTTGAATATTACGTCAACCTTTAGCTGTTGTTTTCTGTTGAAGAAGCATCTGTCCATGATTGATTTGTACGCAGCAGTCAAGATGAAGTCTGAAAGCAGAAGAGTTAAATACATCTTGTCTTTTCTTAAACGGGACCTATTAAGCTTTTCCTTATTTTCAGTCATATATACACTCACTGGCCACTTCATTAGGTATACCTGTGCAATCTAATCTTATTGAGGTCGTAGTGGGTGGTGGTGGTGTACTGGAGTGCATTATATTGAAAAGTGTTCCTAATATTTTGCCACTCTCATGTATATTAATGGAGTAGACAAAATATTAGGAATACCATTCAATGTAATGCACTCTAGTACACCACCACCACCCACTACGACCTCAATAATAAACATAAAGTAGAATTACCACCTTTCTGAAAATGTCAACAAAAACTGAAAATGTATGAGCTTCAGAAATGTAGAATTTATGGCAGAGCTGTTGTATTGGGGTTGCATTAGATTGCACAGGTGTACCTAATGAAGTGGCCGGTGAGTGTATAATGTTACAATGTCGGATGTACATATTAAACGTGGCCAAAGTGTCAAATTAAGGGGATAAATGTATGTAGAAGTAATCCCTGTGAGCAAAAAGCACCGGCTTCAGACTACTCTGAACGCTCATTTTCCAGCACTTTTTTTCTACTTTCAGTGTGAGCTGATGTCGGTTTGTGACGGATTTCTTTATCTGGTCACATCTGCTCCACACACAGCACATGAGTTCATTGCTCTGCTTTGCTAACATTATGGCATTTTTACATTGTTTTAGGAGTGATTTGGGGAGGAACACGTTTCATTTTCTGTAAATTCTTCACAATAAAGGTCTCCCATTATTTAGTCATTTAAAAGCTTTTAATATGAAGCAGTAAAGCAGGAAATGTTGGGTTTGCATCAGCAGTAACACGACTCTGATACGGCTGCCCCTTGGCAGGCTTCCAGAAAGCTGGCCAATCAGAAGAGTGTGGGCTCATTGGGAGGAGGGCTTTAAAGAGACAGGAGCTACAACTGCCTGTTAGAGACAGAGGCTGAACTGAGGGGCTGCATAAAGGTTTTTGAACTGTTAATTATGCAAAGCTACTCTAGTGGACTGCCAGAAGAAAAATATAGAGCTGGAAATGAGCATAATATGTCCTCTGTAAAATATGTCCTTTGTACATTAGTGCAGTATACAGTGATGTAAATAGAATATATACAGCGTTTTACTGTGATTACAGGCATGGGTAGCATTATGTAAGTACTTGTTATCAATCCATGACCAAATAAAGGAAATACACACTATAATATTGCCAGGGGTCGCAAATAACTCTGAGAGGTTCTGAGATGATTAATAGGAAAGCAAAGAATAAATAAAAATAAATATATTCTGCGGCAGACAAAAAGATCTGTGTGGAGTGATGAGGAGACTGCAACGTTCCTCAAATTAATACATGAAACAAACATAAATGTCATATTTCCATCAATCGTTTTTTACCAGTTTTTTCATAATTTGAGATTTTACTAGCGTTCATTTAATTGCTTTATCTCGTTGTGTCTGCAATAGTTTAATGGCACCGACTGGAGAATTAGCTCCACCGGCTGTTTATCTCAGATGGAAATGCACATTTTGAATATTCTCTAGAAATTCAGTTAAAAATTTGTGCAACATTTGGATGGAAACCTTACTATAGACAGTCAGGGAGAAAGGTAGGGGAATGCTGGAGCAACAATCGAACAGAGCAGTGAGGGGGCTGCTAGTGTCAGTGGTCATGGCTGCTCTTTCCCAATATTCATATACTTCTTAAAAAAATGTTTTTAAAAAATCAGGCAAGTAAATATATAAGGCTTATCAACGGCAGTAATGCTTGTATCCTAATTTGGCAGCATGCGCTGCAGTGTGTGTTTTAAAATGCATAACTCACTGAGGGCTTGCATCTGCAAAGCATCTCCATTTTACTTCTCAGTGCACAGCAGCCACTTGGGGAAGCACTTGTCATTGCCCCTGCTGTTGCAATGCCAAGTACTGAAAACCTCTTTGAATGCGTTGCTTCAAAGAGGTTTTCTCTTTTGTTCAAGCTGATTTTTTTTTTTTTTTTAACTGGAGGCCTGGCGCTCTGAGCACACACTCAGCCTTCAGAGCTGTCATCAGTGTGTCCTTTCTACGGTAAACAAGGAGAAGAAATAAGCCAGCGTTGTAAAGAGGTCCCCAGTGGACACAGCGCCTCACGCCTGATGCAAACATTTTCTGCCTCTCCAAATTGGTTTGGACGTTGGCAGCTGAGGTAAATGTCCGATTCTCATTATGGAGAATAGACATCACCCAATTTCAATTGGTGTGTGATCAATCAGGGTGCCATCAGTGTGGCTTGCTTTTAGCTAAAAATATCCCATTTTTTTAGGGAGAAATGGGGGGAAAAAAAGACAAGTATCTTTGATGTTTTCACGCTGACACATGAACATAACACACACATTCAAGAATGCATCTGCACACGTGTATGACCACACACACACACACATGAGACAGGATATAAAAAGGGCAAGGATGCCAATAATGCAGATTGACCACTTAATCCCCACTGGTCCGTCTGTCACCTGGCAACAGAGGTGGCCAGAGATCAATACACCTATTACCTGATATAAGAGGAGAGAGCAAGAGAGGGGGAGAGCAAGAGGGGCTACAGAGTGAGAGGGAGAGAGAGAGAGAGATGCCCAAGGCCGACATGGTGTATCTCATATCAAGATAATAACCCTGGTGGCCTTCTGACAGCTGTCCGGATAGGAAATATGATGAGGGATAGAAGAGGAGAGGGGAATAGAGGCAGGGACCGACTCAAAGACACTGTTCAGTTGCTGCTGCCATAAGACAGACATGTAGGCTGACAGACAGCTACACAGGCTGATAAATAATATTGTACACACAGAATACGTTAAAGGATAGGTTTGGAATTTTTCAAGTCTACCATAATACAATACTCACCTACTATACATCATTAGAATTACTGGTTGCTATAATTGTTCCACCTCTCCATACTGGCTGTGAAGTGATCCCTTCCTACAGCGTCTATACTGTCGGTCACACTAGAAACTGGCGCAGCAAAGTTCATCCATAGTGTTGGAAGCTTGGTGATGTAGGAACTACTTGCAGCTATAACACGCTAGCCTGGCACATGCTAATACTATATAGCTCTGCAAAACATAACCATGCCGCTTATTTTGGACTCCCTGGCTCTTTGTTTCCTCAAAGGTCGGCACTGTTTACTGTAGGTCAGTGGCACAAATTTGCAGGTCAAAGTTCACCAAAGCTGACTTAACGTGAAAGATACATGTGAATTTATTTCACCCCTTTCAGCAAATCCACTGAGCTTGGTGATTCCATTTCAATGAATGGACTTCGCCACAAAGTTTTGCAGTTTTAAATGCAGGTGTGAACGGAGCAGGGTGCAGTGGGTGAAGACTCAATGAACACTGCAACAAGAAGCAAGGTTTCTCTCAGTTTATTTTCTATGGAACACAAGTGAAAAGCCTTGTGGGATAGCAGGCAATGCAGGATTTTCAGACACAAATAAAGTTTATACAGTTGAGGGTGAATTTCACCTTGTGGCTCCATCCATAAATCGTTGAAGAGACTCACTTGTTAAGGAGCAAGCTATTCAGTAGTTTGTGAGCATTTTTATACCTACAATGACAAGTGAGAGGTCATGTAGGCGATGTTGCACAATTTGTCTGCTTCCAGTAGATCTTCACCATAGAAGATAGGAAACTAAATCCACAGTCCTCGTTGTGTACATTCCAAAGTTTAGGGAAAGCTAATATGAGGCTAAAGCAGTTAGTCCTTCAGTTTTTCATGTTGTGCAGTGTACTTGACCCCGGCGGAGTGTCAGTGTGTGCGAAGTGCAATTCAGGTGCATTCACAAATTTAAAAACAAATGTAAAGCTCCCAGTGGGTTCATCCAAAATTCCACAGCCTTACAAACACAAGAATAGTGCTTCTTTGTGAAGAAACTGTATTCTTTTTGGTTTGTTCTGCATCGTCGTCAACATACAGTGAGGTCTGCACTGCCTTTCTGCTATTTATGACAATTGTTGTCACTGTTTCGACGCCTAAGCTCTCATTTTTCAAGCTACAACTTATTACAAACTATTTGAGGAGCACAATGGGACAGGACAGGCTGGCCCTGTCACCTGTCTACCCAGCTGCTCCTCATTTTGCAGTCAGCTTCAGTGTATATATAGAGGGTATACATGTAATTTTACTGCACATGGAAGTTTCCACAGTCACTCCCCCCTTAAGTGGCAAACACATAACAGTCAGCATTTGTCACAAATGCATTCATATGGAAGAAAAGCATGAAAAACACTTATAAAATGGTAACGAGCTGCTGTGTAATCAACTGTATAAACAGATTCAGAAAGAATTTAGGCAGAGAATTTTACAGACTGCTGAAGGTTAGAGAGGAAAAGCGATAATTTCAGGGGCAGAGTACTAACATGTTTCTGAATGAAATTTGTGTTGGGCCTCAACCATGGGGTCAGACGAAGGCAGGCCTACATGTAAAACCTGAAGCCTGACCATGAGGCTTCATTTGTCCTTTGTCCCCTGAAACAAAGGAGCAGCACCAAAATGCTGCTCACGGACTCCATTTAAGAAGCGGCTGCATGAATTCAACATCGCCTTTCCATCGTAACAGTGCTGGAGGAAGCGTTGCTTTCTCTGTGAGCCAGGTTACGAAAGGAGGTAACCCCGTGCACGTGGACTTTTTCTCCATGGACTGAAAATTCAACCCTCGCTGGACGAGCTGAACTTCTCCCTGTGTTCAACCGAATACAATCACCGGATGCGAGAGAGAGACCGCTGCTGTTGCAACCCAGTGCTCTCACTGCCTGCAGAAGGAAGAAAAGGATTTCTTCACGGAGACGCGGATAACTTCTCTGCCCCGCCGTTTACCGACTGAGTCGACCCGCTGTTTCCCTCGCCATGTCGCCAAGGATCAGCTGCCGTCAATACCCCACCAACAGAGCGTGAGGGCGGCCCCATCAATATCCGAACTTGACCAAGACGGATAAAACACACACCTAATGGACTTGTGAAGCGATCACGTAAGAGGCTATGTCTGGACAGAGACAGAATTAATTGTGTGTTGTTAGCTTTTAGCTTTAAGCTCAATTGCTATTTTGTTGTTTGATTTAACGGACCGCCGAGTCCCTTTTGCCTGCTATACTCTGAGGAGTATGTAAAGTTTGCTGCCTGTTTAGTTTGTGTTCACCACGCTTGTTTTTGTGTTTGTGCCATCGTGAGTGAGAAAGTAAGTTGCTTGTTGATCGAAAATCAGACAATGTGCGTTACAGACTGCCGTCCGTATGCACGCTCTCTGTAGACAAACAAATGCTGCTCTCCCCTCATGATCGCAGGATTTCTCCGTGAGCCGGCGTTTCTTCTCCTCCTTTCTCTCTCTTGCTACTAACACCCACACACACGTGCACACACATATATACACACACACTTTTCTTACACATCTGATGATCAGATAACGCGGGACACAGCGCTGCTCTGCCCCTCGTTATCTACCATCAGACACGTGTTTGATACATTGAATTGGGTGAATGCAGAGACAGCACTCTCTTGCTATTGTTCTAACCGACACTGTGGTCACATCTGCTACTTGGTTCTCACGTGACTTCATCTCGCGAGATCATGTCCACCGTCCTTGAGATTGCGTGACGTCATTTCACGAGATCACGCTAGTCAATATCCCAGATATTAGCATCCCAAGTGAACCTTGCTTATGAGACTACTTTATTGTTTGGTTATTGGTCCCGGTTTCCGGGTGGTGCCCCGTATTATTAATTTATATTAATAATTAAATTTTTATTAATTTATAATTATTTCTGATAATTATTAATTATTGCTAATAACCAACCAGCTCCCAATCAAAGACCCAACACTTGTTATAAAATCCTTTCTATAAATCTGTCAAGTGACGTCATGATTTTGATCAGACTCAAGGATGAGGTATGTGTACCCCTGAGGAATTGTTCAGTTTAAAGTTACTTTCCCTGGTGTGGAACTACATACAGTATATCAATGTTCACAGAGTGATAAATCTCTCTGGTACATCATACTGATCTTTGTTGATTATAATGCCCTTTGCTTTTTAAGACACTGATCAACAGAAAAGTAATTGCCAACTATTTGATAATTGATTCATCTTTTTTAGTCAATTTTTAAAGAAAAATCTCTGATTCCCTCTTCTCACTTTTAAAATTTAGTCTATGATGGGAAACAAAATAACTGGGTTGTTGACTGTTGGTCAGGACAAATGAAGACATCCGAGGACTTTTGGGAAATGGTGATCGACATTTTTCACCATTAGCAGACATTTTTGTCGACCAAATGACTTGATTAATCAAGAAGATAATGAATTGATTAATTGATAATGAAAATAATCGTTAGTAGCAGCCCGAGTCTATTCTTAATCAACCTAAGACTTCAGTTTCTTTTGGTTTTTTTGGTCCCATTTACATGAGTCATTTCAAGTGTCCCATACCCAGATAAAATCCAGATTCAGTTCACTTTTTATTTTTTGTGTCTCAAGCGACAGGGTGAATGATGGCTAATTTCAGCCTAACTTTAACTGCAATTTTCACAAGGGACAGAGGATATTTCCACACACTGCTTACTGAAGTAGTTAAACTTAGAAGTAGTAAAGATCGTGTTTACATCTTGGAAAGACAAATTCATTTACACCTTTTTCACATCTGGCTAGAATGTGTTTCAAACCACGTCCTGATTTTCCCAGATTTCATCCAGTCTTCAATGCTTCTTGGATGCATTTATGTGTCTTTTTAGAGATGTGATAGCTAGCCGATTTGCCCAAGATGCATCACGTGACAAGTGTAAATGGGGTCTTTCTGCAGCCCATGAGTGCCTTGGCTGTCAGCAGAATTTTAACCCTTCATGGGACTCTCATGAGTACCAGAAGCCATCACTCATGTCAATGTGACTTTGGAATCAGTAGAAACAGATAATCAAAACAAAGCCAACCAGTAAATGGGAAAGGGATTAAATGCTGCTGGACAGGAAATTACTTTAGTTCAGTGAGCCATCACACGTCTCAAAGCACTTCTGGGATGAATAAAACAAAACGCTGACAAGATTACTGTCTATCTGGGTGCAGGTTATTGTAGTAGCAGGCTGAGCAAAGTAGCCGAGATGGCCATTGCCCTTGCTACTTCTCCCAGCTTCTGGCATTTGCAAGCCAGATGGGAGAGATGTGTGTCCCAGTGACCCTGAGTGCTGTGTTGTCATGGGCAATAGTTCCTGGTAGGATCTCCCAAGGCAAATTGGTTCAAGGCAAGGAACCAGACTATGTGTCTCTGCACTTTTTACATTATTGTAGTGTATTCAGTCTCTCATTTTCTTCTTCTGCCTCTATACATTCAGGAAGTAGAGTCCTATAATGCTTTCTCAAGTTGAAAAATGATTAACTTGCGCGGCCATGCCTTTGCATGAATTTGCGCTGGCCAGGGCTAATTTACATTACACATTTGCCTTTGTATTGACTGTATGCAACCGTTCTGTCTCTAAAATTCTTTCCAGAATAGGGAAACCAGAGCTCCATCCTGGTGCACTTAAGGCATAGTCCCAAAAGACAGCATGGGGCTGCCAATATGTGAACTCACTGGCCATAAGGAAGTGTCTAAGGGCTTAGTGCTTTGCCAGCCAGGTGGCAAGTGAGAGCAGAGGCCTTGGCATGCTGAGCCCCGGTTCCGGAAATTGGCTGGCTCAAACTGTTTCTCATGCCAATGTTACGTTAGAGGAATAGCTCGATATTTTGGGGAATATGCATATTGGCTTTTTTGCTGAGATTGAGATATGAAGATTGATACCACTTTCATGTCTCATGTTAATTATGGAGCCAGTGCCAGCTGTTGATTAGCTTAGCATACAGAAGAGAAGCAGGGGGAAACTGCTCGCCTGGTGCACTCCAAAGCTCAAAACTATGCTGGTCACCAAAAAATTGCATGCAACTCCCTGTACAACTAAAACCTGTTTATTTATTTTTTTTCTGTTTGCGCACAAATTTATCAAACGTTTACTGTAACAGTGTTGGTAGTGTTGGTCTCCCTGCTTCCAATCTTTATGCTAAGCTAAATGCCTCCCGTCTCTAGCTCCATAGTTAACACACAGACATGAGAGCGGTATCAACCTTTTCATCTAATTCTCATCCAGAAAAGCAAAGCACTGTTTGCAAAATGTCAAACTATTTCTCTAAGATCAGGATCTAAAGTGTCGGACATCTCAATGCAATGTGGGAATCAGTACGTACGTACAGTAAATATGATCAAAATAAAAACAATAATGAATTCTCTCCTGAAGTAAAAACACATTATTTTTACCAAATCCTTTTATTTTTGAGAACCAACCACACATCGAAAAGCAATTTGCAGCATACTGAAGTCCCAGTGATTGTTTTACAGCACCATTTCCACCACTACCACAAGAGTGTGCCTGGACTGCATTCCAAGTCAGGCACATGTAGTTGAGTGTAGACCAGGTACACACATACAGTAGGCTGCAAAATAAATGTGGACTGGTGCTATGACTGATGTTAGCAGCTGAGAAATTGATCTCATACAGATTTATACCACCCTGGAAGAGTGACTTCACTGTGTTCTGCAGATAAAAAGGGGTGTCAACTACATGGCATGAGTCTTTAGAAAAAGCAGGTCAGAAAGGCTCGGTGGAGCCTGTTGTTTAGGATATTATCACCCCTCTAAAACACACTCTGTGCAGGCAAACAGGCAGGCAGGCAGGCAGAATGGAAGGCACTGTGGCCAGCCAATCTGCATGCATTGTCATTTTACTGGTGTCAGCACTCTGGATGCACACACATAAACAAGAGTAAAGGGTCTGCTTGAGTGCTATAGCCCTTTTTCATACATATACAGTCAGACACATGTGAACATTTAGATAGGGGAAGACATGAGGCAAGGGTAAATAAAGGTGAAAAGTGAGGATGGGAGATAACAAGAAGAGGGGAGAGAGGTAGGTGAGAAAGAATTGAAGAGGGGGGGAAAAGTGGTGGAAGACAGGAGGTGCATGTTCCGTTATGACAGTGGGGAGAAAATGAGAATGGGATATGAATACAGAACATCAGAAAGGTGTAAAAAAGGAGGAGGAGAGGGAGGTGAGAAAAGAGACCAGGGGTTAACAAGAGAAAACTGCTCTTCTTCCCTCTCCTGCCACCCCGGTCACACTCTACCTCTCTCTGTCTCTCAGTGAGTCATGCAGTGCATTAGAGAGATTCCTCGTGATCAGATTCAGATCACAAATGATGCCAGTAACACGCAAACAGTATCAAGTCCACTCTGACAGGAACATGGAATGAGACTGGGAGCAATTAAAAGGGCATATTACCATTTAGAAACCCATCTATTTTTAGTGTGTCATCGATGGCAGGACTTTAACCTTGTTTAATAAAGCAGCGTGTTTGGGTCAGATCAGGTTCTTATTATGCATGCTCCATACACCCTGATTAGTTTGGATGTGATATTAGTCAACATTTTATCAAAAATGGAATGATGGAAGGTCACTACTGTTCATCCAGATAGGATGCAGATTGCTTACTGTATATTGTTGTTATATAATTCATCAATACTACATTGGTTGTACAGCTATTCCTCTCACAGCTTTTTTGCCATTTTAACTATTTGGTTTGCAGTGCAGGAATATGTGCATGTGTACGGGTTATTGTGCATTAGCTCAAGTTTGTGTAATTAACATGTTTCATACAGATAATTCTGTTAAACTACAAAATGTGTACAAAATGAGGTGTCCTTGGACATAGATGAAATCAGTGTAAATGTAATCTCTGAAAACATTTCTATTTCATTTTGAAGTTAAAGCGCTGCAGCCATGTGTCATTGTGTATGTAAACACTGAAAGCAGTTGGACTGAAGAGAAGGAGCTGAAAGCAGGTACTGTCAGCTAATTACTAAGAGGTGAAAGTAGCTAAGATGTCTAAGCAATGAAAGCAGTTGAACTGTCAGTTAAAGTGTAAGAGATGTAAGCAGCTGAAAAGGCATTTAAATTTGAAATGATAAAAGCAATTGAAATTTCAGCAAAAGTTAGTGTTGGTGACAAGCAGCAACAACTATGGCTTGAGGCTGATGGAAATGCCTAAGTACCTTAAAGTGCAATACCACTGACAGCCACTATATGCTCCAACTGACCCCAGTTCAAAAAGCCTCAACTTCTCTCTAGAAATACTAAGTCACTCAGTTTTTTCAATGATTCATTCTGGTCTCAATCACTAAATCCAGGCCCTCTAATTAGTGTGCTGGTGGTTACCTTAGAAATTATTGCTCCATTAATAAGATTTGAAGATTTATAATAGCTTTGATGTCTGCCATGTGGGTGTTGATTGACAGCTGTGATTGACAGTTGGCTCACGTGCTGCTCTCACTGGCTCCGGGACTCACACTGAGTTGGACTATTGTTGCAATATTTCAGTAAGCTTACTTGAACAATACCTGCCCTGTTATCACAATTAAGCAACAGTAGATAATGTTAGCCAAGTGTACACCAGTAAGCTAGTGTTAGCTTGGGTCAAAGGTAATGGGGCGCGTTTCCAGAGCGTGAAAGGCAACACCCCACACTCTATTTGGAAGGTCCTGACTACAAATGGAAAAGATGTTACTGTAGATGAGAATGAAGGCAGCAGAATCACTAATGGTAATAACTCCAGTGCTCCATTATAAAACATTAGGTTTCCTTATACTGAGTGCTAAGTTTAATAGCAGAATATAAGATTGAGATAAATAATAACAATAAATATTCATATAATCCTAATATAATTCATATAATCTTTCATCTATATCCCATTTTACCAACACAATCATTCCAAATGGAAAATGAAAATGCGTGGCAGTACTATACAGTTAAAGTTGTAATGTGTAAGATTTGGCCACCTGATCCAAACAAATTCAATTGAAATTTGCATATATATATATATATATATATATATATATATATATATATATATATATATATATATATATATATATATATATATGTACCTGTTATTAGTGGTCCACAATGTCCACACATGCGGCTGGCTTGCCTACACCATAGTATTGCCTACACCAAAGCAGACTACAGTCAGGTTACAGTCAACAGGCATGTTTTTGTGAGGTTAGTTGCGGTGCCTTTGGTGCACTTTAGGGTGGTTTGGACTTAAAGTGAATCAAGTGACATCACACTGTCTCAATTAACCTCTCTTAGTGGGATGCTAACAGCCGAGTTCTCCAGCAGTCAGGTAATATTTCCACAACATGCACATGTGAAAAAAGTCACTGCTCCTAAACAGTTCAATTTTGTTCATGCATGATAATAACATCAGCAGCTTGGTAAGACCTTGGGTTTTATTGTATTTGGAGTTGGAGTGAGTCAGTACTCTTTCAGCACTCATTGTGAGATCTCCTGAGAGCTGACACACCCAATTTGCATATTTCACCTATCATAACATTACTGACATTTTTATGGCTGACTGAAGCAGTCAAGTGCTTGTTACCTAAATAATTAGCCAATAATGTATTGAAAATAACCAATGTACTTTCATTATCATTATAATATAAGCAACAAACAAAATAGGGAGTGTGACCAAAATGGGAAATGTGAGGAAAATGTTTTTTTGGAATTGAATAGAATATGTAGCAAAATATGAATAATTAATGGGTGGATGAATTTGAAAATGATCTCAAATAGGCTATATATTATATATGCACTATAATACCAACTAAGACAAGGAGGCAAAGCGGACAACTGCCCCAGGACCCCAAGTCCTCAGGATCCCCCCACATGTTCATGAGTTGTAATAACATCTGTGATCCACTGACCTCTCATCTAGTGCCATCATCAGGTCAGTATTGTTTGTCCAATACAAACTTTGTGTTTAGGGCTAATTAGAAAATATTAGCATGCTAACATGCTTAACTAGGATAGGCAACTGTGGAAATATTTTTTATAAGATGCACATGGGTGAAGTGATACACTAGAACAGGAGTGTCAAACTGAATTTCATCCCGGGCCACATCAGCATTATGGTTGCCCTCAAAGGGCCGATTGTAAGCATATGACTATATAAATGTATTTACTTGTTATTTGCCTCTGCATTTGATTATTATTTGTTTTAGTAATAACATAATAATTAATAACTAGTTCTGAAAGCAGAATTATAGGAATAATAATGGCGAGCAGACATTCAAGTGTACAACTATTATACAATTTATTACAATTTATTAAAATAAAATATAGAAAGTACTATAAGTTATAAAGTCAAAATAACAATAAGGGTTTTTTCAGTTTAGGTAGCCTTATTATAGCCCACAATGAGATTGTCTACTCCAATTGTCATTTGCATGTGTGCATAACGATACTGGTCAGGTTCTGGTTCAGGTTACTCAGACATGATGTGGACAAAGTGCGATGTGAGAGTGATGCTGCCTGGACACACCTAGTAGATCTCTCCAAGTGATCACCCTGGACATCACTCACCATCTTGTGTGGTAGAAATCCGTAAAACAGAGTGGAGGTTGTCATCGCTGATCTGTGCTTGGTCTTGTTCAGATTCACGATTGAAAACATTTGTTCACACAGGCAGGTGCCTCCAAACATGGACAGGACAGGGGCAGTTTGAAGTCAGAGCTGCCGGGGGGGGGGGGGGTGGGGTGTGAGTTCTGTGGTTTGAAGTCAGAGAAGTGCCGAACAGTTTCACAGACAAGATATGTGCAAGACTGTCCTGTTGGAGTTGAAACTTCCATAGGCACAGTTTCTCGTTAGCTATTAATGTTACTAGCTAACCTACAACCACTTTGCCACTGCCAGGTGCCACTGCTTGAAACAGCTATATGATATTGAGATGCTATCTAGTGTATACTGATATCTACAGACTAGACGCCCTGAGTGTACTTCTGAAACACAGCATAGAATTGTATTGCGTAAATTATATTCTTTGCAAGCTTTCACGGGCCACATAAAATCCGGTGTTGGGTTGGATTCGGCCCAGCACCTCATTTTATGTGGCATTCTATGTGGCCCTCATTTAATTCGGCCCGCAGGCCTTGAGTTTGACACGTACACTAGAATAACACTAGAAGAAGACTGTAAGTTATCAAACATGAATGTAAACAATGCATTGTTAGACCTCAAGGATACCAAAACCCAAGGAAGTAACAGTGAAGGAAAACTCCACAGGGCACCTTTAACATTGTCATTGACATTAGGCACAGTAGTGCTTTGAGCAAAATGTTAAGTACAGCCTTTTAGAGCTGCTAGCATGGCTGTAGACTCTAAAGGTGCTTTCAGACAGCAAGCGGTCACTGCTGACACCTCCATTGTTTTCAATGTCAATATGATGGCAGCCACAGAGGTCAGCAAGGGGGGGTGGTGACTGCCTCTTCTGAGCTGCTATTTGCCACTGCCATCTGAGTTTGTGATGGTTCAGCTTTTTCATTGTGCCATTATGGTTCGCTGTGTGACCATTACAACCACAGAAACCACAGCGAGTGAAACAAAACATGCTGATTTACCTGAATTATACACTGAACAGACAGATCAATGAAGAGAAATGGTATTGGAACAACATTAGCTTCAAAATCTGATGATCTGGTCTGGGACAACAAATGTTTGATACTAGTTAGCAAAACTTACTATATATTGTTAACCATTTACTGTAAGCCATAAGTTGCTCTATTTTTCTCTGTTATGAAATAGTAGGTGGACAGCAGCTGCCTGTGGTGTACAGGCTGGTAGGATCACAGGTAGCCAAAACACACAATATCACAGAACACTGACGTTGCTGGATGGGATCCGCTTGCTGTCTGAAGGCACCTTAAGTCTCATCAAATCTACCTTTATTATTTTAGTTGATGTTATGGTTACATATTGCATACTCTAAATAAATGTGTGTTTTAATCAGCATTAATTAACTGACACACAGCAAACATGGGGCAGGATTGTACTCTGGTTGATTTCCGGGAGTCTGGCCAAAATCCAGTGAAGCTGGCATGTGTAGTCTGCTGTGTATTCTTTATCTGATTGAACTCAGGAGTGGCTGAGTCATGTGCAACAAATAATGGTAAAATTTGGTATTACTGGTCTGGTCCAGTATTTGGCATAATATCAAACCAATTTGAACATTTATACATCGACCCAATGCTACTCCAAATTACAAATATCTGAGTTAGGCTGTGTCAATACCTTTTTCCTCCCTCCACTCCTGCATGTTAGAAGCAGACAAACATGAAACTGAATGTCTAATGTTCTCAAATAGTTTCTTTACAACTCAGATTCCCTACATTCAGAAGTCAGATTTTTTTCCCATCAGGTTCTGGAATATTACTGTTTCATTTGATGGTGAGCCTCCGAACCTCTACAAGTGGATTTAATTAAACCAAAATCCAGACTATTTGACTCAAAATCTGTAAGGCCTGTTTTGTGTTTTGCATTTATTTATTTATTGCTGGCATTATTGCAACATATTATTTAAAGGTTACCTGTGTGTCTTGATTTCATTGGTGTTCATACACATTGGGCCCAACTGAACCTATCTTCTGTTACACATCTCATCTTACAGTCTTACAGTCATTTTCAACTTCTTATTTTAATAACATTTAGCTAATCACACAGGCTACACAAAGAAAAAGGACATTTAACTTATGTTATATCAATTCAATTGTACTTTTGACTTGTAACCCATAAGTGACATTTGTGGTTTCTGGGAAAAGTGGTAGCAGACTCAACACCATTGAACCAATGATCTGCTGGTAACACACAAATACGTATGGTGCCAATATTATGATTACTAAACAGGCGACTATGTACCAAAATCTTGTGTGTAGGTTCAGCTTGAATTTGTTTTTTCATTCTCCTGTCTGCTTTTTCAGTGTGTGACAGAACTCATCCCTCAGTAAAGCTAATCAAGGGTGAACAAGAGATGAAGGGAGAGATGGTGAGAGAGGGGGGCAGGTGCTGACAAAGAGGTTTAGACAGATGGACAGACAGACAGGCCATGCTCTGTCAGCACTGTCTGACCTGACGAGAAGGGACAGAAAGATGGAAGGACGGGATGGGAGAAGGAAATGAAGTGGAGAGAAGGGAGAGAAGTCAAAGGACTGACCTCTCTGTTTTCCATTAGTTCACCTACAGAAACACACACTAACAATTTATCCATTTCTATTTCTATTTTACTTATGTTTTGCTCTTTCCTTTTCATAACTCTGTCTTCCTCTATTTTCTAATCATCTCCCCTTCTATCCTAGCCTCCTTTCTCAGATGGGTAGATGGATCAGTCAGGTGTAGAAGTTGCTATTTCTATACAGCAGGATTAGATCATTGTACAGCTGGACATTTCAGCAGTCCAGACTGGTGTGTGAGACGGGGGGGGGGGGGGGGGGGGGGCATTTTAGTTGATGTTGGGGAGAGTGCTATCTGCAACAGCACCACTGTCAGAACGGAATTATGGAATAATAAATCAAATTAAAAAATCACCTTGAATAAACTTTGCCACTGTGAAAATAAGAATTCACTGCAAACTCAGAAATGCAGAGTTCTATGGTTAAACAGCCAAAGTCGTTTTAATGAGAAACAGTTTCTCAAGCAGGCGAGTGAGGGGACTCTAAAGAAGGCTTTTTGTAAAGGCCCTGCGGGCTACCCAGTGAGGAGATCAAAGCAATATCTTTTTGTCCAATTACCTTTCCCAACAGAGTCGAGAAACACACCATGTGTCATGGATTACGTTTTTTGTTACATAAGTGTGCAGCAACACACACACACACACGTGGATAATAAGTGCTCATGGAATATTAGTGAAGAAGTTGGTTTGATTGTCAACTAAAACTATTCTAAAACTATGGACTAATCTGGTTACATGTTGAAAGTTATTTCTTTGTGCACTCTTGCTGCAACGTGCATGTTGTTTCTTAGGCAGGTATATTTTCAAGTCTCTGACACTGGGAAATAAGTAATTACATTATCCTGTGGGTAGAGAGAATACACACAGGCACACGCACACACATGCACACAGACACACACACACACACACACACACACACAGTTCTTACTTTGCAGCCTGGCAGGGTTTGCCCAGCATCCTGTAGACTGCAGCCTGCCGCAAATGGTTCTGGAAATGGCTCGGGTTCAGCTGGATACTCCTGGTATACAACACACACACACACAATAAATTCTTTGACAACTTTGTTATTCTCACAATCCTTGTGTAGACTTGGGTCAAACATTATTTGCAGTAAGATGAGGGGTTTCAGGTCACATCAGAAAAAAGTTTTAATTTAAAGTACACAGTAAATATGTTGCATTAGATCAAATATAAGCTCCAGAATAATTGAAAACTAAATTCTGTTACTGTGTCCCAAATCCATAACACATACTAATTCTATACAGTATACTACATACTACTCATCACAGGATACTGTTATTGCAATTAGTGTACAATAAATGAAGTCCACTGAATCTCTTATACTAAACGGAAACAAAGCAAAACCTGTCGTGATGGACATCATATCATCTGTGACCTCAGACTACAGGCAAATTTGAAATGAGAAGAGCTGCCACCTTGTCTTCACTGATTTTTAAACAGATGCTCCATTTTTTCTTCTCCTGTTGGTGAGATTCCAGCAGGCTGTATGAGGTGTGTAATGCTGCCTTCTACTTGTACAGACTTCCCCTCGTCTGTATCTATAGGTACAATAGTGTCAACCCTATTTAGTATGCATACTGTCTGGTTTGAGTATACTGAATTTTGTTTAAAATTAGTTTGTAATGTGAATTTGGGACAATGTGTATATTTGACTTAGCCAGTTTTGGTATTTATACACAGTTTCAGTTTTTCTTATAATTTGATTGAATACTTATTATCCATAGTGCCCCAAGACGTGCCTTTTGCCCTACTTGGCCTTCGAGTAGTTGCACTTTTTTCACCACTGCTGCTAAACCCGACTGTCTACAAGCTGGTACCTGCCCTTACTGTACATTCTGACTGTTTCCATTTGTCTTAAAGAATTTACTTTTAAAGGTTGAGAAACTGCACTTTCATATTACCAGCATCTGTAATGTGTGTAAGCCTGCTATTTGTCCCTAAGGTTGGAATACTAAGACAAAGGTGGCACACAAGTTTTTTTTTAAATACACAAAAAATGTCAAAAATGAAGAAATGATAGGCACCTAACACTTCATTTGTTTTATTGCACTTTTTTGATATTGTGTGATCATGATTAATTTGACATATAGAACTGTTCTACTGTAAGATACTCCACAAAGACATGTTAAAATGGTGTTCGTGGTGCTGTAATGGTGCTGTAGTGTTCTCTTCCCAGGAGAGATGAACCACCAGACACTGGGTCACTGAATCGCTATTGTATTTATAAGTAGTAGATAAAAAAGTGCATGTCTATGAAAATGTGGTGGGGTGCTATCCCTTAATCATAGAAACACATTTAACCTTCACCTCAATGCTAACAGGCATCTGATTTCCCAGATGGTTTCATGAAGTCAAAGTCTTCAAAGTTTTTTTTCCCAGTTTTAGTAGAACAGCACACCACACACACATACACACATACACACACACACACACACTTCTGTTCAGCTTGATACAGCAGGGGTGAACAAGTAAAAAAAACAAAAAAGGAAGAGAGCAGTATGTAGGTGAGAGCAGAGTGAAAAGGTGAGTTGAAAGAGAAAGAGCGAGAGCACAAGATCAAGAGTGCAAAGCAAGAATTTTTTTTTTTTGAAAATAGATATGAACTTCAGGTAAAAAGCTGCAATGAGTTCACCCTTCTTTTGAAAGACTTTTTACATGCTTTACAGGCTAAGTCGCCAGACAAGACCACTGGGATAGGACGATTCTTAAAAAAACCCTGGATCAATTACATCAATGATATTTTTTTTTAAATTCTTGCTTAATACTATATTTGTGCTTGGCACCTACTCTATAGTTATGGTTTGGGACATAAATTGGAAGGTATAGAATTGCCAGATATGGAAGTAATTCCTGGGGATACTGACTGTGACTTTTAAGTAAGGACTGACTCAATAACATGCATTGTCCAGTGCCATTGACCTTATTTTTTCATTGACAGTCATTAAATTTGTTGACTTGAGTGAAATATGTACTTAAATTGTTAAATGATCTTGAATGAAGAATTCAGTATTGATGACAACAATCAGGATGATTCATGTTCTTACAGATCTGCACCTAGCTGCAGCCTCTAGACTTAAATTTCAGTTTCCTGAACTCGCCTCCAAAGTTTAGAAAATTGTCTTGGAGAGTTGTTTCAACCTGTTTCACTTCAGTTTATAACTGTGCAATGCTGTATCTGACAAAAAGATTTTAAACTTGCTACTGTGACAAAACCAGAAGGAAAACAAAACAAAACAAAAAATCTACAGACAGGCACAAACGTGCAGAAAATAGAATAATTTCTGCATCTAACTTTTTGATAGTAAGGATCCTGACTGGATTCAGTAACCTCTGACTTTTTATTCTGGGGAAATCTCATGTGCATTTTATGAAATTTTACATTTGGCCACTGAATCCTGACAGACCATCTCTGGAGAACAGGACATAATGCAGCGACATACTGTCAGCAATAGATATGCTTTCATATTTCACTGTCTGCACAATCAGTAGAAACACACAAGTATAAACAACACTAAGAGTTTCCAGCCACAGTATCAGCTCTGTGAGGCTGTTTTTGGGAACAGTGGTGCTTTGAGGTAAATGGTAACATCTGCATGCTAACATGCCCACAATGACAATACTAACATGCTGATATTTTTGCAGGTGTAATGTTCACCATCTTAGTCTAGCATTTATAAACCAAAGTATTGGATAAAGTAAAATATTGACCTGATGATGGCGCAAGATGAAAAGTCAGAGGATCACCAAAGTGATTACAATTCATCCTGGGGGGAACATGAATGTCTGTACAAAATGTCATGGCGATCCATCCTATAGTTGTTAAGATATTTCATTCCTGACATACACTGATAGTACGGCCTGCAGCTTGGTTAATGAGATTTCAAAGAAAATAACATAAATCCTAATGTGTTATCTGCAGCAGTTTCCCTTTACTTTATAAGTAGCCTTGTTCACTAAATATTGCTGGTGTGTGGGACTAACTAATCTGTAAATCCATGCTCCTTTATTATATGTATGCTATTAACTTTGCTACATGTAGGTCCGCTGCACCTGGCTGCCAATTTTGGCTTGATAGTTTTGTGGCCATATTCAACCTATCCACTTATAATATCGTTTGTTAGTTAATGCATGATAAAACAACAAATACTGCTGTAAAAAGTATTAAAAGTATTAAATTCTCAGTTTAAGCAACTAGAACTACTCAGTTAGGTTTAGGGAAGGATCATTACCATGGTTAAAATAAGCCAGTGTTGACTTTTGATAGGAGATGGGAAGTAACCTGTAGTCTCCGGTGTATGGAAGTCAAACCCTCACATGTCCAACCATCCACCTCGACCTCAACACTCTTACTTTTTGTTGCACTTAAAAGTCCCACCCCAATCAGAAATGTGTTTTTCTTCTTGTTCCTTCAGTTGGATGTTGTTCTCTTCTCTGTGCAGAATGATGTATGTGCAGAGTTTGTTTTCACATTTTTTTTTGCTGAAAGTGGAAGGTTTCTTTGTGCTCACCATAAATGTGAGTTTATCGCGGAACCTCTTGCTTTTCATTTCAGCACCCATGTTAACAGGTTAGAGCAGCCACACAACCCGCATGAGACGCACGCCTAGAGATTCGGGGTCTCGCCTATTTTTTCCGCTGATGCGCACGGTTCTCAGCAAAATCGACAAGGAAAATGATCTGTTGACAGTCATACTGACATCATACCAGCAACATGAAACCTTTCACTATGGTTTCAATGTCTATATCTGTACTATGTGTCACAGACATGAAGTGTCACCCCTTTGGGCCTGCGCGCTGCACGCCGGGGCAGGGAGCCTCTCTGGCGGGGAACTCCAGCACAGAGAGTTGGTGACACACGGAGCTTCTTGTTTCTACTCCTGCTCGCTTTCTGTGATATTAGCTCAAACCGGGGCTCCTGCCTGCTGTTTCACCTGCTTCCAGATGGAGATTTAGCGTTGTTATTTTTCTTATTTGTTGTCAGTTTCCCTCCTGACAGTTTGGAGGTTTGTCCAAACTGTGTTTGGCTCGTTTGGGGAACTTGGTGTCGTCTGGGGGGATTTTCCTTACTCGGCGCAGGTTTAACTGGCGGAATAATCAATATAATCAATATTGTGTGAGGTGTGTATGTGGCTGACACAGAAATATCCCCAACCAGACCCCACGGGGTCTCACATATTATTTTTTACAATTGAGCTTACGCTTCTTAACCTTTACCTGTCTAAACTAAATATAAATAAAATTCATAATTAAATGATATGAAACATTTTATTATTGATGGCCATTATCAAAGTCAAACTCTATGTATAAAGATAGAGCTGGCAGTAGCAGTGCCACGGCAGGCATGTGAACTGCAGCAGTTCAGCAATGCACATGCCCAGGCGTTACACACGTGTGATGTGGAAATTTGAGGCCTTCAGTGTTTTTTTGAAATGAACAATTTAAAACATTTTAACAAGGTAATGGAACTTTTGTGTGGGAATACCATATCAAACCATAGACTGTATCTTAAGATGGACATAGCAAGGTGTGACATCACCCATTGGTTTGCACTGGGGCTGGTTTGAAGCCCAGAGTTGCAGCTTATGGTTGGCGCCACCTTTTCCGTCTGGAGACAGGACCTTCCAAATAAAGAGTGTGGTGGGTGTTGCCTTTCACGCTCTGGAAACACACCCCGCAACCTTGGACCCAAGCTAACGCTAGCTTTCTGGGGACACTGATCACTGCACTCTTGGGCTAAAGTTAACAGGGCAGGTATCCTTATCAAGTAACATAAACTTAGTGAAATATTGTGACAATAGTCTTACTCAGTGCGAGTCCTGGGGCCAGTGAGAGCAGCAGGTGAGCCAACTGTCAATCACAGTTGTAAATCAATGCCCACATGGCAGACATCAAAGCTACTATACGTCTTCAAATCTTATTAATGGATCAGTAATTTCCAAAATAACCACCAGCACACTTATTAAAGGGTCTGAATTCAAAACTTGAGACCAGAATGAATCGTTGAAAAATATGATTGACTTAGTATTTCTAGAGAGAAGTTGACACTTTTTGAATGGGAGTCAATTGGAGCATCTAGTGGCTGTCGGTGGCATTGCACTTTGAGGTACTTCCACATTGGCTTCAGCTTCAAGCCGTGGTAGTTGCTGCTTGTATCAAACACATATAATTATTAATTTTATTAATTAATATTAATGGTAATTTTAAAAATGTGTTCATACAGAGAGCATCAGTAACGTAAATGTGACTGCAGTCTGTGTTGTCTGTATGCAATTGCAATTGCGCCACCTCTAAAATTCTCCTCACTTTCTGCCTGAAAAACACAGCATGAGCTTTCTGTTGTGTGTTTTGGCACCTCACAAATAGCTAATAGATCTATTTTTACTTCATCACATACGACATACAATATTTTGCAGTGTCTTCCCTAGGACACTCTACAAAGCCATTGTAATACTTATTAACATACAGTATTAACAATACAATATGTCATTAACAACTCTAAAAGTCTGCTGTATTGTTGTATTTTTTATCAAAATACAATGTGTTGCACAGAATTGATAAAGTTAAAGTACATTTACCAGCTATTTTGTGAGGTGCCAAAACACACACACAGCCAAGCAATATTTCAGTTTTTGCAGAAGGCTCTTAAAATAACCATTTTCCAAAGACGACAATCTTATGGCTGCTGCACAACACCAGCTCTTGACAGAATGAGCAGGAGATGAGATGAGGAAAAACAAGAGGAGGAAGAGAGGAATGCAGCTTTGCAAAAAGCAACAACAATGAAAGCGTGGTGACATGCACAACAACCTGCAGACATCAGACAGAACCAACAGATGAAACCAGGTTGGGGAAGATGCATAGAAAGGAAACAAGCAAAAACAAGGCAGCCGCAATGAAACATTGTCATCCCTAACAACCACCCCTCAAACATGGGCACTGCTCTGCTGCCACTGCCAATATCTTTCTTTCTACTGTGTTTCTCCACATCTGTGCTGCTATCAGTGTAGAAATTAATGGACTCAAACTGTCCCTGTCAGAATGCTAAAAAGGTGAGAGAACATAGCTATAGTAGTTATATTGTATGCTCTGAATGACATGCTAGTAAGATTACTTCACTCAGGTCTATGTAACACAATACCTGAGTATATCTAACATAATCAGTTTCCACACCATCTGTCCAATCTGATTGAATTATGTAATCTGGTGAAAACATAAATAGACTAGATTAGAATTGAAGTGCAATATTAAAATGTAGCTCAGTCCTAAATCAGTATTGCAACTTGTGTTTATCTTAGTTTCAGTGCATCATTTAGTAACATAATGTGCTGTTGTAGCTACTGAACAGTGACTTTATTGAGTATATTTTGCTCTTTTATCAGTATGTATAATACTACAGGGATGGTGCGTCTGTCAGTCCTAGTAAGATATTCACCAGATAACGGGGGGAGTGGGTGGAATATTCATAACACGCCCACATCAGGATCACAATAACCACCCAGGTGGCGTGTGCCAGTGCAAATGAGAAAACACACTGTCACAGTGTTATCAGCTGTAATGCCAGCTTGCCCCTCAGAAACTAGAGGTCAGTGCTTTAATCTGTCTTTGAATACTTTCTGGTTTCCATACCTTATCTGTGACACCCAACTCCAGGCCCACTGAAAATGTCATAAATACACATTTTCATTTTTCTTAAAAGTCTCAGTAATTTCCTAAAACAGCTGGACACTGTAGCTTTTAGCAAACATTACAGAAGGGAAGAGTGCATTTGCTGGGGACTATTTTCAGCTGCGGATTGATTTACATGTGGTGCTCTAGTGAGTATTTCTGGCAGCAGGACGGTGTGTGTGGGATTGACTCAAAATAAACTACAGTGTGTGTGTTCATGGTAATGAAGGAACATGTCAGCCAGTGCAACAGTGTGGCTCATTGATGTGGTTTTAAAAGTTTTTGGACAACAGTGGAGCTCTATGACACAGAGGAATAAGATATATCAGGCTTTAGACACACACACACACACACACACACACACACACACCTTTAATTCTTAGTAGCACTAAACTCAAGGACCCTTCTTTGAATGATCCAGCTCAAGGTTTCCTCCATTATTTGTTTCCACCAGCTGTGTGGTCAATCACAGTGAAATGAATGGAATTCTTAAGGTTTTTGGCTCTTGGTTTTTTCTTTGCCTTTCTGGAGGCTCTAGGTTGGTGGTGCTGGGCAGGCTAAGCTACAACGCAATTTTCCATTAAAGGCCCAGGAAGGTTTTCCTCCCTTGCTGTTTTTTTTCTGTAATATAGTTTGAGATGCATGCAACTACATAACACTGCAGTGTTATGTAGTTGATCAAGATGCACAGGTGTTCACCCTCCCATAGGATTCAACTGCACAGCACTGTTTGGTCATGGTGCTTTCTTCTCTAAATAAAGATGGGACATTTCATTCTTATCAGATAAGTCCCCAACTGTTGCATCCTGTCTGGCAAGTGAATGTCTAGATAGTTTTTCGACTGACCAGTTACATTATTTATGACCAGTTGCATTAGTTTCATAGTTCAGCCTTTAAAAGTTACATCAAAGCCATCATGTGGAACACTTGTCATTCCCTGTAAAAAAAACAAAAAAAACCCAGTAAAAACAGAGATGTGAGCAAAAAGTTGAGAGACTGCAGGGTTTCTGGTGAGTTCTGAGATTAGTCAGAGGCTTACAGCTAACCTACAGTTGATACTTCGGCTACTTGGACCTTATAAACACTTATAAAACAGTTCAACAGTCAAATTTGCTTCATTTCTGAACACACCTCAATACAACAAGTCCTCCAAATTAACCATCCAAATATATCGTTTGACCATGTGACTCCAGAATGACACATAGGAGTGTTTTCTAATCTGGCGCCCCTATCAGCAGTAATCAGAAGGACAACATAATTTATCTGTCCTTTCCAAAACTGTTACAAATCACTGTTAAAAAATAATGATTCTTTATGATGTGACAACACTGTGGTTAAGGTCTGGTTAGGTTTAGCAATAAAAACCACTTGGTTAGGTTTAGGGAAAGATCATTGTTTGGGTTAAAATAATCACTTTGTTAAGGTTAGAGACACATGTGGTGTGGGTTAAAGTTGTTACTTATTTAAATTAGGCAACCTTCATTGATCATGGCTACAATAATAACCACAGGGTTAAGGTTAGGGGACAATCATAGTCACGGTTTTAAAAAAATCTGTCCCGACTCAAGGTTGGAAACAGGAAACAAACAGTCGTCTGCTGTGGCAAAGTCCACTGTTGGGTAAAAGCCTCCATCCACCCCTCCTCCTCTGAATGAGGAAATCTGTCCACATATATATATGTCATCTGAACTGCACCACTGCTTCAGGTCATAATTACTACAGCCGCTACATGGCATCTGTCACTCAAACGCAATGAAATGTCGGTTTTGGGTGACTGACATTAAATTAATTAAATTGACTTAATATTAATTTGATTAGTTACAGCTGTGTTCACCCTGCTGTGGCACGCTGGAAGTGTGGAGATGTGGTAGCACAGTGACATCACTCCTAATGCATGAGCATAGTGAGCAAAGACGCTCACTACTTTTAAAGTACATATTTGGAATTTTATGTAACTGAGATAGTAATGAAGTGGAATAAATGTGGCACTGGGACTCCCAGGAAAATGGCTTCCTGGTCAGTACACTAAAAGCTGAACTAAGAAATGCTTGGACCCCTGAGTGTCCTCCTTATGGCCACATCCCAATCAGCGATATCACACCAAGTGCATTTAACAGCTAATGGAAAACACCTGCTGGACATCACAGAATACTCTCATGGATAAAGAAACAAAAGACAATGGCACATTTCTCATACAGTATTTTGAGGTTGAAGTCAGGGAGAAGACTTGAAAATGACGGTATGGTTGTACATTTTTTGTAATGAAGCCCAATATGGGCCTGATATATAGGCAAAGTATATCAGTAAAATCTAATATGTGACGGTCCAAAACATTTGTCTAAAACATCTATAGCACCCATATGATTAATTCATCACATTTACCAGTAAACCATCATCAGTAGTGATATCTCAATCATCATTAAACATCAAAAAAGTAATTCATGGTTTAGTTTATGGCACCATTATCAAAACACTTTACAAAGTACTTCACAATAAAAGATAAATTAAAAAACAATGCAGAGAATCAAAATGATGCCTCATATGTGACAATAAGTGATCACACCAATGAATGAAAATTAAGTTTAAATGTACCTGTTACTGCAATTTTCTGTTATGATTTATAATCAGTTTAGGTTTCCAGCAGAGGAGCTGTTGGATAATGAGGCAGCATTGGGACAGCCTCAGCTCCGGTCCAGGCAGGGGTAGCAGCATTCTCCAGTGTTGTCGTGATTGTGTGAGATATGTTTTCTGCAGGTCAAACCAAGGCTACGGCAGAAGTTTGCTCGGAGCCCCAGGGAGGCCGGGGTCAGCACTGCTAGAAGCTGACTAAACACTGTCTCTCTCCCCGTCTGCTCACAGCTAACGAGGCAGAAATGAAATAATACAAAGTTGTTGGAGAGGGAATAGATTGAGGGTGAGGGTAAAGGGAGGCTGATGCATTTTCAGATTTGACTGTCAATATGAACACGACTTGAGCTTGTTTTGAAATCCATCCACTCAACACTCCCCGACACACAAGCCTGATACTTCCTCCTTCGCTTTCAATTGGTGCTAGAGGGTAGGGGGGGTTGGGGAAGAAACAGCTTTCAATATCATTTGGATAAAAAATATTTCCTATGGGGCAGATTCAGCCAGTATTGGATTCCAGCGGAGAAGCAAACACATGGAGCATTATGGAAATGTGAGCCAGCAATAATAGTGTTCCTTCATCAAAAAGGCTCTGAGCTATCATAATAAACCCACAACAAAAGCTCCACTCTGTCTATCAACTGAGTACTAACTGTGGCTGTGTGCATGACGTGCCCTCTGAGGTGCTGGAGGTTGAAATGCTCTGCTCATGAGCACAGTGGCAGCTGACAGGAAGTGGCAACTGCCTTGCAGCTCACAGTTAAGCTCTTTATTTTCACTTTTCAAGCTACAGCACATGCAGGAACTGTTTGCCTGCTACTCGTTCATCTATTTTGTCATTTAGGTGTGAGGACTTGCTTTGTCTACTCCTGCTGTCATTCAGTGTATCATCATCTATGTGATACCCCACACTACTATTTGACTATTGACCTGTGTAGTGCCATTGTTGGTTTCATTACATACAGGGATTCTTTTTTTAAAATTTAACGCATGAAGAATTTATGACAGGCATATATTGATCTGTTGATTAAATGATCTGTTATGTATTTATTATATGTTAAGCTTTATTGACAGTTAACAATTTTAGCTGCACTAATCAATATTTTCACATTTGTGTATTTGTGTGAAAGGTGTTGCTTGTCAAGACAAACCCACAGAGAATTATCACCAACTCTGCAGTTCCCCTCAGCTCTACAGAGTGTTTTAGCACCTTTCAGCTCCTTGTTTTGGTTTCACAGTTTGTTTTCCATCAGCAGCAGGCACCTGTTTTCATTTAAAAAGCTCTGATAAACCCACTGTACACTGCCTGCGTGAACACAGGATACTTGTGTGCACTGCAAAAAACAGGTCAGGGTGTGTTTCGTGCAGACGTTTTGAAATGTCCTTATATTCTACATAGAGTTGGAGAACTGTGGTCTGTGTTTTCTTCCAGACAATACTCTTTATATATTGTAGCTTTTCATATGTTCAAACTGCTAAGTAAAAATCCTGCCTCAAACTTTATTTTGGACACACAAGAGGGTCCACAGCATATAAAAAGAAAAAAAAGCCAAACAAGACATACAAAGACAAATATAATATTAAATATTATAAATAATAAACAATAATATACAATATTATTACTATAATAGTATTTTATATATACAATGTAAATAATAATATACAAAGACATTATCTTGTGTTTGTCATGAATGATTACTATAACGTGTTCATTGTTGCATTCTAATTTGTCAGTGTAGTGATTTTGGTTACAATACTGGCAGCAGCACTGCTTTTGTTGACTGCTTTGGCCCAAATTGTTTTTTAAAAAAAGACAATTTAATGGTAAAATCATAAGAGTATCTTGACTGTTTAGGTTACATATAACCGGGTCAAAAAAAAAAAAAAAAAAGATCTGGTAATCCTCAGGCTTGCTGAAGCCCAGGCAGCAGCTTTTCTGGGTGAGTAAACGGTGGTGATTTTGTGCCGATAAATGATTCAGATAATACCGAACAAAAATGTTATCAGTCAGTTGATTTTCTAATTAAATTTGATCCGTTTGGTTATTTATACGGTAAATTACCCACAGCTTAGTTTGTTTGTGAATGCATCATTTTATCAGGAAAATTCTGGTAGCTGCAGCTTTACCACTACATTTAGTGCATAGCTGGAGCTGCTAGCTCTGAAGTTGTAGTCAAAGTCACTTGATTCTATTGGGTTGTGTAGCTCAATTCAACAAAAGGAGCAGAACAGTTGAATAAAGTAGCACCTGCTGGTTATTTTTTAAATGTATTTTCTTTTATATTGCATATTTATTTTGAAAATGGTGATGAAATATTGTTTTAGACTTATATTTAATATTATATTAATAATATAGATGTAAAATATCTGTTCAAAATCTGAAGAAAATCAATTTGATAAGCAAATAATGAGCAAATGCTTTTTGAATACAAATGCTTGGCAGAATCTTCACTTTATGGGTGTGTAGCTATGTGTGTGTATGCACATGTAAATATGACGGAAAAAAAGAGAGAGGGCAAATGCACTTATACACACATGTGCATATTGGTCATTTATCAAAAAAATGTCCCCAACAATGTTAAAATCAAACCTATGCCTTTATCCTTGATATTCATCATGCAGAGTTTTAGGCTTATCTGGGATTTACTCAGAAACATTGGTAAATTGGACTTACTTTAATATACAGTGGACTGCATATTATAATTCTTCTCTACATAAATAATAAGGATACATAAGCATTTGCTTTTATCTGGAGATAAACTCTCTAAAATGTCTCCTGTGTACAGAAAAAATAAGCACTGGATCAGAGTGCTTGGACCATATCTGACGTAAATTTAGTTTCCCCATGAGACATTATCAGTTTCATATGTGAATAATAATATTCTCTTAGCAACTTTACTAGAAATGTACCTTCATATTTTGTGCTGCAAGAAAAATTATATTAACAGGGCAGAAATGTGCAGTGTTTTTTCAGTGTATTATTAGACATATTTTTGAGTGATATATCATGTGAAATGGATAAAACATGAGATTTAATAGAAGTTTTTAAGAACTGAGAATAGCCTGCCTGATTTGAATAAATACACTTTATAGGGTTTATGTCAGCCAAAAAGGCAGACAAACTATTTTGCAAATAGCACAGTGGGCTTTTGCCAGCTACAGTGGCGGGGTGGGGGGGTTGGGGGTTTGTCACACTTAACGTAAGAGCTGCTTCTGAAAACCTTAATGGCTGCACTTTGCTGTATTGTCTTCTGTCTATTTCTTTTTCAGGAGGAAAACAGACACACATGACAAAGCCTGACTGTCCACACACACACACACACACACACACACACACACACACAGAGAGAGAGAGAGAGATGATTTTTTGAATTTTTCAAACACTCTTTATTTGCTCATATCAATAACAACATCCACACAAAACATTAATCAATATAAATTAATTTATCATAAAAATGAATAAAACAAAAGCAGAGAAAAACAAACTGAAATAGTACAGACACACTTCTTAACTCAACACAGATCCAAAGAGCAGTTGGTCTTGTTCAGCAGAGCATAACACGTCCTTATAACACCAGACATTTATGAATTCTTCCGCATTATTCATCGCACTGTAATAACTGTAATCAACTCTTAATCTGGCTTTTATCATCCTGATAAAAATACTTTCTGCATCACAATTCAATGAAAGCTCCATTTTATTCCTTCTGCTAACATAAATATCCATTTTTACTTGTCTCGAAATAAAGTTAAACAGCTGGCACTTCACTCTCCATTTTTAATTGTATTTATAACCCAAAATAAACACATGCTGAGAAAATACCTCTCCAAACATCCTGAAGATATCTTATAACAGATGAAACAAGGAACACAGTCTGCAAAACAGTGAAAAACAGTTTCTCTCTGAGTGCAATTATCATTAACATTTGGATTTACAATGGAAACAAAAGCATTGACAGCCACAATCCTGTGTAAAAAAACTCTCCACTGTAAGTCACCAACCCTGTTAGTTAGCGGTGGTTTGTACAGTGCTCTCCACACAGGCTTCACCTCATCACTCAGAGCTAAATGAGCTGTCCACAAAGTGTCAGTCCGACCACTCAGTTTACTCTTGTTCAACACTTTGACCATCATTCTATACATTGTTTTTCCTGCCAAGATATTGAACCTTTTTTCAAATGACTTGTTGAAGTCTAGCAGACACCCAGTACGGCTTTTAAAATCAGGCACGATTTTCAGAACAGGAAAGTGATCATCACCATCAGGGTGAACACATCCATCACAGTATGCAACTAACAGGGATTGTTCTGATGGTGTCAGCTGATGTGGACAGTCCACGATAAAACCTTGGAAGATCATCCATTTTGTGATTTCTCGAATCTATTAAAAAAAACAACACACAGCCAAGACACAGCCAGTCGCAAACCACCACACTGACCCAGTATGGTTTCAACTATGGGTCTCCAGACCAGGTCTGTAAGACTGGTGAGAAGTCTCTGGATAAATTGGAGACAAAAAGCAGTGCAGTGTATGAGTCATTGACCTCCTTCCTCTTTAGACAAGAACAACACACTCTGTTTGGATCCAGTGCAAGTGATCCCAGAAAAAGTTCACAGTTTACACTTTGGCCAGCAGATTTGTTGGAGGGTCCATACATGACAAATGATGCCATAACATAGATGATACCAGGTGGTTGATTAGTAAAATATGACCTTTAAAAGACAGTTTGGGCCAAATCCATTTCCATTTTTTAGTCTTCCTTCAACTTTTTCCAACATGTTTTCCCAGTTTTTACAAACAAAAGATTCATCCCCAAGATATACACCAAGATATTTAATCCCTGTTCCATGCTAGTCCACTGAGTAAAATAAGTTTCCTACTTAACCCTTTGCCAACCATTAATGCTTCACTTAATGGTTTCCCCAGTTAAATCTTGTAGATGAGATCAAGCCAAAACTATTAACATTTTTAACTAAAACATCAATATCACCCTGCTTATTTACAGAACAATGCCATCATCAGCATAGGCAGCCAATTTGAAGACATTTTTACAACCAGGGAGATGAATACTAGAGAGATCTGTCCTCAGCCTGTGCAGGAGAGGCTCTATAGCCAGAGAGTATAACATGCCAGACAGGGAGCTGCCCTGTCTGACTCCCCTCTGAACTTTAAAAGGCATACTCGAACCATCATTAATCTTTTCTACACTCTCAATGTCATTGTACAAGACCTGGATCTTGGCTATGAGACCAGAGATGAACCCAAAAGCTTTGCCACAAGTACTGGTGTTCAACCTGGTCAAAAGCCTTTTCTTGATCTATAGAAATAAGACCAAGTTCACAGCTCAATGAACTGGAGAGGTCCAAAATGTCCTGAATCAGAATAATGTTGTCAGATATCAGCCTGCTGGGTACACAACAGGTCTGATCAACATGAATAACCTGCTCCATCACTTTCCTCAGTCTAGTGGCCAACAGCTGGGGCAGAAGCTTATAGTCTGTACAAAGCTGAGCCACTGGCCTCCAGTTCTTAATTTCCTGCACATCTCCCTTTTTAGGGAGAAGGCTGAGGACCACCATTCTGCAGCTCAGATGCCGCTGCTCCTTACTCAGACAGTCTAGGAGAACACTTAACAAGTCTTCACCCATCACAGGCCAGACTGTCTTATAAAAGTCTGCAGGTAGTCCATCTATCCCTGGGGCCTTGTTGCTCTTCAGGCTCTGCAGTACCGCATACCTCCAGCTCTGCATTGGCCTCCACAGTAACCTTTGGTAGGTCCTCATGAAAACACTGCATCACCTCTGGCTTCTCCTGAAACTCTCTTTAAAAAGCTTTGTGTAGAAGGTGACTGCACACCAACGAATTTCAGCAGACTCCTGCAGCAGCTGCCCAGTGTCAGACCGCAGGGAATGCACGAGCCTCCTCTGCCCATTCTTATGTTTCAGACCGAAGAAGAAGTGAGAGGGAGCATCCATTTTAGAAACGTTGAAACTGGCATCAGACCAGAGCACCTTGAGCAGAAAAACCCAGCAGGTCAGATAGAGCTGACTTTGTGTTTTTGAGAACTTTAATATGTTCTCTTTTTCCCATGGAGTCTGCTAAGGTTTGCAGCTCCACTATTTCTCTCTCCAGAGCTTTCATAGACCTGGCCATGTGACATTGAGAGTGTACTGTAGGCACAACTGTTTTATTTAGCATTTTCTGACATTACATTACATTAACCTGGTGTTTGAAACAATAAAATCAAGTCTGGCCATAGACAAAGAATTATCTTTGGTGTGAACCCACATGTACTGTCGTTGGTTCTGATAAAAATATCTCCAAATGTCACACAACTCATACGTCTCAACTAACTTTATAAGATGACTCTTATAAAGCTGCATGTGGTTCCTGATGGTTTCTGTCTAAAACAGCAATTTCTGTGCAGTTAAAGTCACCACCTAGAAATAGACATTGCTCACTGCTGCAATTATTAATAACACTGTTCAACACATCCAAGAAAATTAATCTCTCTGTGCCTACAGTTGGAGCATATACATTGATAAATGCCATTTTTACTTTTTCAAATTCAACCTTCAATAATGTCTTTAGTAACACAGGAAAACACACGTAAAAAATGGAAAATAAAATTTCAACTCCACTGTTACTGCTCTAAATGACCATCCCCATTCCATCCCTCTTCCATTCAGTTTCATTATCAGCAGTACTGTAAGTTTCCTGATGAAAAGTAATATTTAATTTTTTCGCATTAATCAAACTATAAAGGGAAGCTCTTTTCACATCATCTCTTGCACCATTTATGTTTAAAGAACCCAGCCTTATGTCACACATATTTGTGATAACATTGCCTCTAAACAAAAGGGAAAAAGAAACAACAATACATTAAGAAAGAAAACAAAATCAACTTTTTCATTGTCTGCAATATGTGCTTGAACCTTCTGCAACAGTTTCTTTAAATGGAAACTCTCCTCATCAGTGAAGGTCGGCTGTCTGATGCTTTCTGTGTTGTTCATGAACAGTCTGACTGAGTCATGAAACAACTTTAAATCTGGGAAAAAGTTTTCCACTTTGACTAACCTCATCCCCTTTGTTTCCTGTAAAAATGTTCTGATCCTCATGAAGCAATACCCACTGCCCTGATCCACCTGCATGTTGTCAGATGTCTCACTGTCACCTTCCTGTGTGTTGGCTGTACTTTCCCCAGGCTGAGAAGGACACGTTTTATTTGAAACTTTACTTACTTACTTACTCGCACTGTTGATCTTACTTTCTGAGCTTTTCCTTTTAACTGATAACTTTGAAATGTCATCATCAATCACAATATGTATCCTCTTCATCATCTAAAACAGACTCTGCCACTCTTGTCGCTGTCTGCCTGATCTTTTCCTTTACTCCAGCCTGATCTCTCTGCTCTTTCTGCTGACTCAGCAAACTGTCCACATCCTCATTCTGTTGTTTGTTTTGTTCAATTTGGTCACTTTCAGCCTTGTCTTCTTCTTCCTGTGTGTTCTGTGTGACATACTCTGTCTGGGCATGAACAGATCAAGTGTCCCTCTGATCCACACCCAAAACACTTAATCGTTTCTGAAGTGATATGAACATAATCAAAGTCCTCAACTTTGACTCGTCATTTTTTTTCAGAATCATGTGAACCTGTCTTCTAAAAGACACGACATGTTTCAAATGAGGAGACTTGCAACTGAGGGGAATCATTTTAATCAGGGACACCAACTGTCCCTGCCTGGCCAGTTCTTTCTCCAACATCTCATCTCATTTTGCCAGCAAAAGTTTTATTGCATGCCGGCAAGTCAGTTTGTCCAAACCAAAGCCACCACCTGCAGCCATGCCGAATGGCTCCACCGGTGGCGTAAACACATTAACTCAGAGAAAAAGACAAAAAACAAAAAATTCAAACTCACACACGCCAAACACTCTCAGCCACCTTGCTCATTCCCAGCACACACTCACAGAGAGAGAGAGAGAGAGAGAGAGAGAGAGAGAGAGAGAGAAAGAGGGCCTTCAGTTCTTTAAATCATTCGCACTGCTGAAGGCCGACATAGATGGCAAGAGCCACAGGAAGTTCAAATGAGAGATAAGTGAATGGGAGTGAAAAGGAGGATGGGAAAGTTAGGAGAGGTAGATGAAGGAGGATGAAGAAGGCAGGACAACACAGAAGAGAGGTTTGGAGTAAAGAGAGAAGAAGAAGAGTTAACAGGAGGGAGAGCTGAGGATACAGAGAGAGATGAGTGTGCTGCACGCTGCTGCTAATTGAGTGCTCTATCTGCTAGACAAGGTCAAGAAAACAATCTGAACTAACAGCCACAACAGACACTTTCACTATCTTTTTTTTCCTAGTTAGACCCTGCTTCACGCTCACAGTGGGAGCTGCCCAATACAGCCACAGAGCTGTGCTCTGTGTTCAGGGCCTTTCTGAAGGCACTTCAATAACAGCTGCTCAGAGAACGGAGAGTTACTATTTGATTCTCCTCATCGCAAAGTTCCCAGCAAGTTCAGGGGAAATGACTCTTTTCAGTCACAATCCCAGTTTCTGACATCTTGTTTTTATGAACTGTATACAAACAAGTGACTAATTAAAGGAAATAAATGAATGGAGAAACAGAACAAAAGCAGGATATGAGGGCTCACTGAATGGTTTGATGAGTATAAAAATGAATCATATCTGAATCATATGTTATGGCCTTTACAGTCACCACATCTCAACCCAGCTGACAGACTCCAAGGTCTGCCTCTTTTGCACCAATCACAGCTAAGCACAAACAATGGTCATCTCTCTGTTTCAGCTGCTTTGAGCCTACAGTTATGCTAAACTGTATGCTGTAACAAACTATAAAGACACTATGGTGGATGGTGTTTTTATTCCTGAAACAAATCTAGTTCAGTTGTGAGGAAGACTTCACAGCTCAACATCAGTAACATCACTAAAATAATCACACTTGAGTCTGTTCAAAGTTACTATCAAAGCACATGTTGTCTGCGTTTGCTAACATTTACTACAGTTAATATCCTGCCTGCAGTTAGCATTGTTAAAGTGTCAGTATTGGTGCTGGGAAGTTTGTGTGTTGTGTTGCCTCTGTACACCTGGGTTTAGACCTCTGGTCCTCTCAGTTTTTCAGATTTCTGAGTTTTAAGGCGAGACCAAAAGAGTGCAGGACACACTGTGTTAGTGTTGTTTTTTTTACCTCATTTACTCTCTCTTACTCTTTCTGAGCCAGGCAGGTGTTAATTTCTTTTTTTCCCACTTGTTTTCTGATTTGTAATTTTGTTTTGCGACATTTACATCAATGCCACTGTAATAACCTTTACCCCAATGCAAAATCCATGCCCCAGACAATGCATGGATATCAAAATCATTCATGCTGTTCTTGAATATTCAAATTCAGAGCATTCCAATTATGTTTGCTTGTAAACCAAGTATGGCCAAACCCTGTTGCATACATGCAAAGCTCAGTGAGGTGACGTTGAGCAGCTGGAGCCGCTGCTTCTGAGCTTAACCCCACACAAACACAACCAGTTGGCATCAGTGCCACAGAGTTGTCTCATCCATCAAGACAAACTTGAAATTCACTTGAAAGATGGCTTCACCAGACAATGGAGAGATGGAAGTAAATCTCACAACAAACTGCTTTGTCTGTTGTTTAACAGAGAAATCCAACCAGGAAAGCTTCTACAAATACATCCTGTGTATTATGTGCGGTAACAGATATAACACATACAGCATGTGGAGAGTAACGTTCATTACATTTACGGTCGAGTCAGACAGCATGTTTGGTAAAAAGACTAGCTGGTGAACACAGTGGAGCATTTAGCAGCTGAAGAGGCAGATATTTTTCTCAGGGGTTGAGACCAAAACAGAGCTAAACAAAGTGAATATCTGATCCATCAGGTGGACACAAACATGACTTTGAATGAATTCTAAGTTTGCTCCTTGTCTGCTGGATGTGTAAACTCTTTAATTTGCCATAACAACTTTACAAAGTGATAAAATGCACATACAATATGTGCATGCTAGCACATGGGTGATGCATTCCTGCATCCTGCAGTGGACAGTAACGCAAATTTTTTGTACAATCTAGAGATGTCAATGATTAACCACTGATGGATTAATTGAGATATATTAACCGATAGTACAGAAGATGAGGGACGTGCGGTGTAAGTGTCAGAAAATGTAAAGTAAATTTGCTGTTGTGCACCGCTGGGTGGAGTCTCTTACTGTTTAATGGGATGGAGTTTCAGATGTGTTTGCTGACCACCCGTAGAGCCACACAAATTGTAAAACGAATGGACCTCCCAGCAAGCAGCTGCTCGGTTAATGCCAACCAGGAGCAGTGCTGTAGCTGCTAATGCTGCTAACGTTCAGGACAAGCAGGACTCAAATTACACATGCTTCCAACAAAATCAACACAAACGCGTTGTATGCTGTATGGGCAACACTCAATTGAGAACAACAATTGTTCTCTTTTTGTTATAATTACACAAAAATCTATCTGGTTACAGTTTATTTTTGACTGGGAGGACCAACAAACTCCAGAATGTATAGAACCAATGAACCAATGAAAAATAAAACACAGACATTACAGAAATTACAATCTTATTATCTTATTTTATTTTGATATTGTTTGCATTATGATATGTTTTTCAATGTCAATCTTCAGATTTTTTCTTCATGTCTCTCTTTTTTCAGTGACAGTTTTTTTTTTTTTTTACACAATTTTCTGGTTTTCAGTTTCAACTTTCTATCAGCGTTTTGACGTAGGCAGGAGGGCCCTTGCTGGGAGTGCATTACCCAGTATGCCTTGCAGTCCGACGAAGACTGGATATCTGAGAGTGATGGCATCATGGTGGAGATTTTGAGCCAGACTGTTGTAATTTTCGCTCTAGGAATGTTAAAGTAACCATGTAGATTCCCAATACATTTATATTTATGTAAATGTGGTGATATCTGTGCATATGTTCTGTCCAGTAAAAACATGAAGCTTCAACTTTGCATTCAGACAAACTAATGTGGCAGCTACAATTGTTATATTTCATCTGTGAGGCCAACATTTATCTTCCAAAAGGAATTATATTATATATCAAAATTAAATGGAGACATTAGAGCCAGCGGTAAATCACCAAAGAGGTGCACAGATCAGTTCATCAGATCATTTTCTCCCCAGGATGGATGGCGCAGGAGTCGGGCTGCTGCTGCGATATGACTGGCTGGTCTCACCCGGCCAGCGGCTCCTCACATCTCCAAAACGTTGCAGCAGATTTACAAACAGGTGTTGTTTGGATATACTGACCACATATTGGGAATCTACATGGTTACTTTCTCAGCTGAAAAAAATAAAGTGACATATTACCGGTCCTAGAGCAAAAATTACAACAGTCTGGCTCAACCCTTGGATATCCAATCTTCGTTGGACCATAAGGCATACTGGGTAATGCAGTCCCGGCAAGGGCCATCCTCTCCACACCAAAACGCTGACAGAAAGTTGAAACTGAAAACCAGTGACACTGAAAAAATCCTGACAGCGTAAAAAAATCGGCCACTAAAAAAGACAGACATGACGAAAAAATCTGAAGATTGACATTGAAAAACACATCACAAAAAATATAATAACCTTTTTCAGTTCAGGTTTTGTTTTCAATGCCAAATTTAATTTTCAATGCCAAAATTGTCACTGTTCGGGCCTCACAGGTGCCGGGTAACGTTAAAGAGTGGAGAAGTGTTTGGGTTTTTCAATGTGTGTGTGTGTGTGTGTGTGTGTGTGCAACTCGTCCCACAGTCTCAGAGTTCAATCCACTCGGTAAAGAGTTCGTTCAGTTTTCCCCACAACCCCAAATCAGTTCAGTTCCATCCAGTTTCACAAACATAAAAGAAAGACAACTCAAAGCCTGCTCCGGGTTTTATTGCTGATCCCCACAAAACAAAACAAACCAAAGACACTAACAAAGCAACACAGTACATAAAATAAGTCCAACAGAAACGTCAGATAGGTCGGACCACCGTGTTTAACTACATATCTTCAAATGTTACAGTTACGGCTGAAAATGACAACAGAAATAAACAAGTTTGCCGTTTTCACATATCTCCACAATTCAAATCAACCAGCAGTTGTCCACCTGGAAGCGGCTGCTGTTGTTAGTGCGACATCACGGTGATTTGGTCTATATGTGTTCAGAGCCCCTCCTCCTTCATTCCTTCTTCTGTGGTCCCTACTATAAATTTATTTTTCCCATTGCCCTCTCCCCTTTTGTACAATTCCCCTGTGGGAGCGGTAGGTGTCATTTCTTTTGGCCCATTCCTAATCCATTCCATTATTTCTCATATTTTTTGTCTGTATTTTTGTTTCCTACAATGTTACAAAGTCTGTCTTCACCTGTCAAAATATTAATTTCAATGAACTGGCACTTAAAAATAGGCCTAGTTTTTTTAAGGGTGAGTACTGCTATCTTAAAGTTGCAGCAAACTAAGGTAACTTCTGTTTTTTATATTCATTTTATTTATGTAGGAGCTGGAGCGGGCAGTAGAATTAACATGGAGCTTCTGTTTCCCTATTTGCTTGTCAGGTATGTCTTACTTTATATTTGGTTTTATTCCATGGTTCCTACCATTATATTAGCCCCATTCACACATGCAGTTCAACCTGAGCAGCACACAAAGATGTTATTCTACAAAAATCCATCCTGTAGATATGTTGAATCTTCCTCCCTCAAACCCTTGTGAAACCTGGGTGGAAGCTGCGTTTGAAAGACTAAAGATTCATGGGTCAAGCAGTGAGTGAATTCTTATTTTCACAATTATCTGGATGGAAAACTTCTAGTTAGCTTCAGGCCAGCTGAGTGAATGTGCACATTAATAATTGGAGAAAGGAGGTAAACAGGTAATTTTCTCTTTTTCTAAAACAATAAATCATGAACTGTATCGCATTAAATGCAACATGTCACCTTGTTCTGGACTGTCTTTATGTGTGAAAGCTTTCTACATAGATATTTGCAGACAGTATGCTGACTAAATATTGTAAACAGAGTAAACCACTAATTTGCCCAGAATCTAATTAGCCCTAAAGCTTTGACCATTATTCACCTGTTCAACAAAAAACTCAAAGCCTCAGCTGTATTTTGTATGCTAAACTTAGCATGCTTGCAACTGATGCCGAAAGACACTGTCCTCATTGATGGCTGCTTGCCTGTTGGAGAGACAGTCCACCAATCAGAGCTTAGTAGAAGGGATTAATAATGAGGATGTCAATTTCCGACATAGTTAGCTAGCTACCTAACTACATCATGAATGTATTAAGAGAGCTGGATATTGTGTCACCACTCAGTCTTGCTGAAAATTAATCCTGGTGGTCACTCCAAAAGAATCCCCTGAGGCCCAAAATGTATTTTCTCCATAGACATAAAGACACAGCTGTAAAACTATTGAAATGACACATCAAACTGCAAACATGGTCCAATTATTGTTTTATATTTGTAATACTAATGTGCACATGCAGTTGGCCACACAACACAGAAGCAAACCCAGAAGCTAGAAAACTTGTTTAAAACCCTGATGACAGGGAAGTGACATATGCCTGCTCTCATGTATTCAGTCATGTCACCTCAGTGAGCAAGCTTGCTAGTTAGCTAGCTAGCTTATGGACGAGTCAGGAGGGAAACTGAGAGAGAGAGCGAAAAGGAAAGGACAGGAGAAAACCTGTGGAGCAGAAGAGGAAGTAGGACAAGAGGAGGAGAGATAGAGAAGGGAGTGAGAAAGGAGTGAAAAGCAGAAGTAAAGAAAATGAGAAAAATGTGTGATGAGGAACCAGAAGAAGAAAGTGGAGAATTGGTGAGAAGTCTGGATTTAAGGAGTGAGGAAGAGAGAAGAAAGGGAGGAGAGAAAGAAAAACTGAGGAAAATAATGAAGGAGAGAACAGGAAATTAGATGTGGAAACTTGGAGAAAGCAGGTGAAGAGGAAGCGGGACAAGAAATGAAAATGCGTTGAGAAGAATGGAGTGAAGAACAGAGGAGTAAAGGAGGGCAGAGGTGCCAGGAGCAGATGTAAGAGAGTAAGATATGCATTTAATCTTTTTTTACATCTTAAGGTAATGATCAGAAATCTTACTTTTTGTTTTATATTTTTTTTCTTTCAGTGGAGGACATTTCCAGGGATAAATGAGTGAGCTGAGGGAGTCAGAGAAGTTAAGAAGAAAAGAGGAAGAAAAGAGAACAGAGTGACCGGGAGTATATCAAATAATAATATATGCCCATGTTGTTTATCCTATTATGCTATTCCCTTCCCATCTTATATAATTTGAGTAAATGTGCTTCTGTTGGCCTAATATTCAATTCAGAATATTGAAGACCACATTTACTTGGCATTGTTGAGGATCCTTGATTTGCAATTAGAGCAGCCCAGATTATTATGGCATGAATTCAAATGTTGCAGATTTGTAAACTTACAAAACTAGGTCAAAACCTAGTATATAGCTCTATAATGTGAATTCCTGGATAGCAAATGTTCATCTGCAATTTTCTGTAGTGGTCCCAGTAATATTTGTTGTTAAAGTGTACTGAAGTAGCATCACATGACATGATTAAGCAACATTTGAGTAAAAAAGGTTATAAATGCAGTTGCAAGAGCAATACTTTCCACTTATATCTTGGGATGTTTGATTTGAAAGAGAACTTATTTTAATTGTAATTATAACTATTCTAATGACCTATCTGTTAACTCCCCCTGCTCTTTCATCTGTTTCTATCTGCTGATGTCTCTTGTTTTTCACTCTGCATTGAGTGTTTTGTCAGAGTGATTGTTATTTGGGGTGTTTTAACTGTGTGCTCTCCCTCATGCCTCTGTGCACCTTTTTTCTGTCTCTTTCCCAGTCGATGATCATGGAGGTTCTGGTGGAAATTGTAAATGAAAGTTTTGACAGCATTTTGGGTACAAATTCAGAAGGCTGACTATCTCCACCTGGAATCAAGTGCACCTACAGAGCAGCCGCCCCACACTAAACTGATATAACAGCTACATGAGCCGCACGTTTTACCTGCAAGACTTGTGTTAATGCTGTTGTTTATCGTTTGTGATGTGAAAATGTCAAAAGGAATAAAAAGCATCCTTGCATCCTGGTATTAGTTCAGTTATAAAATCCAAACGCACCGCAGAGTGTCTCTCCTGCCGGCTGCTGACAGTGCTGTCAGCCAGAGAAGTGATCACACTGGATGTTAGAGGAGGAGTCAGTAGAGATGCTGGTATGTGTCTGTTTAAACAGGAGTTTAGACTTTGCTGCATTTAACACTAGAGCTGAGAGCGTCAGAGCTCAGAGCAGGAAACACAATCACTCTGCATCACACTGCTGTCCTCCACTTCCATCATCTCACGTCAATTCATTTTGAAAGAGCAACAGCCAATGGGGAAACTCCAACACTCGGCCGGCCAACCAATGGTGTAACTTCATCACTCACTCACTCACTCACTCACTCACTCACTCACTCACTCAGTCACTCAGTGACGGCTGGTCCAGCATTCATTCTGTGAACACTACTCCAGCATAGTATAACAAAAATAGGTTTCGAGATTAGTAATGCTGTTTACACCAAATTCCTACCCTACCTATGATATGTAACTTAAAAATAGTAACATCAGGCAATTTTTGCCTCTTTTTAGGTGGCAGGAGTGAAAATGAGTCATCCTCAACATTTGTTGTGTTATGGTTTCAGAATGATGAAGACAGTTGGAGACCAATTAGATACAGAATAGGATGTAGGCTCTGCAGGATGTTTTTTTCCTGGGCAACTATCATGTTTTTCCGAAATGATGTACAGATTTTTAGGCATTCTATTATCTCAAATGGCTTGAAAAATAGTGCATATACCTGCCGTAAATGGGAAAAAAATAACCCCAGACCCCCCCTGGGTTTGGGCTAAGCCCCTAATGTTTACAACGTCTGGCTCTGCCCCTGCATTCAGTGTGAAAACTACAATTATTTTTACATTTGCAACCTTGTATTGTCTGATGGTGTGAACTCCATAATCATGGGAATCTTTGACATTACTAACATGTATCTCACATTACATGAAGTACAGCTGATGCTAAGCAAGTAAGAAATAAAGAAAGTAAATAATAACACAGCTTTTCTTCTGGCTTCACACTTTGGCTTCAAACTTTTCCTTTTTTTGCCTAACTGGTGTTCAAGTAATGGTAAGTTGCTGCCTCTTCATTTTTCATTCATCCAACAGTGTTGTTTTCCAGTGTGTAATGAAAATTATCTGCTCACAGGGCTGTGGCTGTAATCTCTAATTCTTGTTATTTTGTTATTTTCCTCTTATTGTAGCACCCCTAAGGGCAATAAATGACATTTCTATAAATAATAATAATAATGATAATAATAATAATAATAATAATAACAATAATAAATGTCCTACATTTTGTCTAATTAAAATTCAGTTACGTTGATGGAAGAATCAACACAGACAAACAAACAGACAGAGACAAAGACCAGTCCAATTCTTGTGAATTGATGGTAAGAGCAAAACAATAAAATAAAACAAAACAAAATTGGATTATAATTGCTGAATGTATTTGTTTGGGATGAGTAATAAGACAAATTACCATCTGGCCAGATAGATTTTCATTCTGTGTATTTCTCTAGCAACACAGGGAGAATTTATTCGACAATCAGTGTAACTACTGGGGATGTGTTTTGTCTTTTTCAAAGAGAGTTACAGTGAACCAGATATCTTCGACAGGCTAAGCTGTATGTATGTGTATGTGTTCAAGGGTATGTTGAGTCTTCTGACCTGTGCGCATGTTCGAGGGCCAGCTGGGGCTTCTTCATCCTCAGGTAGCAGACCACCAGCCTCGCCTGGATGTAGCTGATCACGAGGTTGATGTCCTCAGGGTCCGTGCACTGCATGTTGTTCAAAACATGGCCTTTAGAGATGAGCTAGAGAAAGGAAGAGTGCAAAGAAGATGAAGAACTCATAATAACTCTAATATAGTAAAAATGGGAGAAAAGTTTGGTGTTAAATATCTTTTAGCAGTAGCGGTATACTTTCAGACAAATAAAGCATACCAAATGTTTGAAAAAGAGATTACAGAAATGGCATCAGGTGTAATGATCAGTTGGACTCAACATACTTTCCTTCAGCCTATTAATGAAGCAGAAACAATGGCTGAGTTTAAACTGTGAGTGACGGTGCAGAATGAGAACAAAAGTCTGGGTTTTAACAAGATAAGCAGCATTATAACTGCTTAATACAGCATTCGCTTTAAGCCATCTAAATAAGGGCTGCTGCTATCATCGGTGGTGGCTTTGTCGTGTCTTTTGAAGCCTTAATCGAGCATGGCCATCAAAATGTCTGACTGATGTCAGCATATGGTGAATTTAAAGACAAACTAACTCGGAATAGTTTCCATACAAAAGATTCACCTCACACTGCATTTTAAAGTGAGACTGTGTATTGTAACTTTTGCTGAATGTTGGCTGCAAGTGGCAATTACACAGTTATGGTACTTTCTAAATATACATTCTTGGCTGTACTTGTGGTCTTGTGTTAATCATGGCTAAAGGACTGTCCTGATTCAAAGACCACATTTAGCCAGGAACAGTCTAAAGTGTTCTTGCTCCTCTCATTATATCAGGGATGCTTTGGGAGCCAAGTTGTGTGAACTTGAAGTGTCTCAGCTTACATTTAGCATCAACCAGCAGCTAAGGTGGATGGCAGCCAAACCCACAACTATAAGGAGTTCAACCTGAAAATGTGTGTGTGTGTGTGTGTGTGTTTTCAGACAATGTAAAGACAATGGCAGCCAAGCCTCTGAAGTCAGTTGTCGGAATTCATGATGGTTCAACTTTTTCAACTTGCCGCCACAACTCACTGTGTGATCACAGCAACCACAGAAACCACACCGAGGGAATCGCATTTAGGAAACAATACAGGAGCTGATTTGACTGGTAGGCTATCAGAGGTGGATCGCAGCCTCCTGTGGTGTACTGTACAGGCTAGAGGGATTGGACGTAACCTGGAGCTACCTCGGTGGCATTGTGCCCTGCTGCTGCTGATTAAAAATGCAACATCGATGTTGCCAGGTGGTGACCACGTTGGCAACCGCTCACTGTGTGAAAGAACCTTTATTGTTGGTTAGGCTGGGGACAAGCTACTGAAAATGGCTTTACAGACTGAAACAACTGGACATCACACATACACATCACTTCAATTGCTGCCAAACTGTTTGCGTGGCAAAAAGATTTGTACTGACAATTGCCTGACTGCTATAAAGGACTGGATGGCTAGCAACTTTTTACAACTAAACGCAGATAAGACTGAGGTCCTTATCATTGCTTCAGATAGTATAGCCTCCCAGGTTGCTCAGTGTATTGGGTCGCTTTCTTCAGCTGTACAGTCTAATCTTAGAAATCTCTGTTATATTTGATCAGGCTATGTACTTCAATCAACATATCAAATCGCCGTTCAAACCCGTTCATGTTTCTTCTATTTAAGAAATATTGTCAAACTCAGGTCTGTTGAATCACAAGCATGGCTTGAGATGATTGTTCACACTTTCATTTCATCCTGGCTAGACTACTGCAATTCCCTTTTCAACTGCCTCAGCAAGTCGTCCCTGGACTACAAATGGTCTGCAAGGCTGCTGACCAGTTACAGCAGGGCGACTCACATCACACACATCTTTATCATCTTTACATTGGCTTCTCATCAAGTTTAGGATACATTTTAAGGTTCTTGTTTTCACATATAGAGCCCTACATAGTTAGCCACCTGTGTATATCTCTGACCTGCTCCATCCTTATATCACTAGTAGGTCAATTAGGTCTTCTGACCAGGGCCTACTGGTTGTCCGTCGCGCTTGACTGAAAACAAAAGGTGATCATGCCTTTGAAGTTGTGGCTCCAACTCTGTGGAACGCTCTTCCTATAGACATATGATGCATATGCAGACATACGCAGCTGAAGACTCATTTATTCAAACTGGCCTATTATTAATGTCTTTCTGTTGCTTATATTTTATTATTATGTTTGTTTTCTTCTGCTTTATATGGTCTTATTTTTAATAATTTTACTCTTGTGAAGCACTTTGTGACTTTGCTCTGTAAAAAGGTGCTATACTAAATAAACTTTACTTACTTACTTATAAGTATATACTTATACTGTATATTACATATACAGTATATGGAATGTGACTGGCCACTTCTGGCCAGTGGTGGACGAAGTATTCAGATCATTTACTGAAGTAAAAGTACCAATACACCATTGTAAAAATACTCCATTACAAGTAAAAGTCTTGCATGAAAAATCCTACTCGAGTAAAAGTACATAAGTATTAGCAGCTTGATGTAAAGTATTGCAGTAAAAGTAGTGGTTTGGTCCCTCTGACTGATATATTATTATATATGACATCATTAGATTATTAATACTGAAGCATCAGTGTGTAAGCAGCATGTTACTGTTGTAGCTGCTGGAGGTAGAGCTAGTTTCAACTACTTTATATACAGTTAGCTAGTTTAGTGAAATGTGTAATGAAACCATGTGAGAAGTTTAGAGGGAAAAATCACTATTTGGTGGAGCTGTTAACAACTCATAGACATCTGAAATGTGACCCTGACTACACACTGCTTTTTGTAAGACATCAAAAGCCAAAAAGGTTGGAAACCACTGGTTTCATCTGTAACAATGTGTTGTATTTTAAAAGCTTGTTATATTATCCATTGTGTCAAATCTTCATCTGAAAAGTAATTAAGCTGTCAAATAAATGTAGAGGAGTAGAAAGTACAATATTTCCCTCTGAAGTACAGTACTTGAGTAAATGTACTTAGTTACTTTCCAACACTGCTCCTGGTACATTATGCCTGCTCAAGTTTGGGCCATAAGCCACATCCTCTTGGGTGCAGTCATATTTTGTAGCCATATGTTCTCGTCTGTTTCAGTATGGGGCATTAAACAGCAGATAAGGCACAACAGTTCTCAGCACCAGGTTAAAGGGGGAAAGGGAGCAATGAGCAGAGGGCAGCAACTAGTAAATTGTGATGTTGCTTTTCTTTCCCCTGGCTAGAGGTGCATGAATAAAAACTCAACAAAAATAACAATAAATCAACAATAATAGCAGTTTTACAGAGATTTTGGGGAGTGTGTATGTGTGTGCTTTTAAAGCCATACCTGCAGGGCAGTGTTAAGGGAGCCAACAGACAATGTGTATGTCTTCGTGCTGCAGTAGAAGTCGGCGTCTCGCAACAATGCAAACAGCCCTTTGTCAACTGGAGGCAGAAAGCTCAGATTAGGTCCATGCCTTTGATCCTTTGATTTATGGACCTGACTCACTGACAGGGAGGATGAAGAAGAAGCAGTGTGGGAGGGGAGAGAGGCTGGGAGAGAGTTGGAGGAGGAAAAGGAGTGCAAGGACTTGCTGAAGGCAGGTAGCATCTCCATCCCAAAGGCCAAACTGTTTTCCACATTCAGGAGTCTCTTCATGGAGATCCACTGGCGAGGAGGGGAGGTGAGTTTACTCCTGCTGGGAGTGCGCTCATTTTGGTTCCCTCCTTTGTAATCCTCTACAGGCTCTTTCTGTTCTCTCTTTACATCCTGTCTTTCTTGGATGACGTCAGTCTGCTTCTTCAACCTTTTAACCTCTCGCTCTGTGCTGTCAGTCTCAGCAGAAGTGGTGGGTGATGCTCGGCAGAACTTGGCCCTTTGATCTGTCTCTGGATTTGCTCTCCTCTTGTGGTGTCTCATTTTTTGGTCTTCTTGGTTGGTATTTTCAGTGCTTCTGTCCATGATGGAACTAGGGGGGTGGAAGCCATATCATGAAGTTAGATGAAATTGACAACATCATGAATCACTGAATAACCAAGAGGAGCTTTAAGGGCCCTGAAATGCATGCCAAACTTTTATATTTATTTTTTTAAATTGGGCTTTGATATGAATTCAAAATTTTAGTATGTCTTTCTGGAAAGCTGCAATAAATGATTTTTCTTGGCTATTTGGGGGCAGAAGAACAAAACAAACTAAATACTACAATATTATATATCAATATATATTATTAAATTGAAAAGTAAGCTAACAAATACTTATTTATACACACATAAACACATTTGGAGCAACATTACCATTAATTATGTGTGTTCATGTCCACCTGGGGAATGTAAGTACAATATTCACTCTCCTTTTAGCTCTGTTTTGATCTTCACCAACCAAATTGTCTGTCACTTCAGCCGCTAAATGCTCCACTATGTTCACCAGCTAATCTGTCTGTTGCATTGGTGCTGGGCAGGTAGTGTCCAGTTGGTTTATCAGAGCATTTTTAGTTTACTGCTATGTAAAACAAAGTGGAAGATAGTCATAAAACCAAAAATTAGCTAAAAGAGGTTAAAAAGTTCTTTAGAGCTGAGGGCTTCTACAGAGTGGGTCATAATCCTTTTGGGATTAATCACAACAAGTGACCACTTTCACATTACACATAGTCATTTGATCCATTGTTAATACAGAAATATGGATTAATGCATCTTTAATACTTGTACTTTGAGCTGTTATGGTGTGGCCAAAAGCTCATGCTGGGCCACTGGAATTGTAGCAAGTGATAATGTGATAAGTCTTGGTAATTATGTAATAACTTAATACGGATTCATTACAATTTCTGCACAGTTAAAAATGACATTTCGTATTTGGACAACTCATGAAATAATCATATGATGAGTTTTCTATCAATTGCCACAAGGCCCAAAGTTGGATAATCCAGATGGCTGGATGTGTAGATAAACAGATATTAAAGTTACATTACAGTAAAAGCATATTAAAAACTAAATTGTTCTTGATTCTGTAATGAAATTTCCTCATCTGTCAGCTAGCTACATCTGAAGTGCTTTTAACAGCAAAGCCATTATTCCTCCATCAGTTTAACTGCAGTTCATCTCCTGAAACTGTTAACTACAGTACTATCCCATTCATTCTGAGTAAATTGACACTATTGTGAATTGTGATTAGTGAAAAAAAATGAAAGCATCACCTCTTAGACCTTGACCCAACAGATCATTTTTGTCCTTAAATCATTAGAAAATATACTCACCTCTGCTTTGCTTTCTTTTTACTTGAGACAATTTAAAAAGTATAATTTGGCTCCAACCTTGTTTGTAGAAAAACATTCCAAAGTTCATCTTGTTCTTTTCAATGATGCCTTTGAGTTCTCCTGGAAATAACCAACCTTACAGTTTGGATGTCATGTTCAATATATTATATAATGCTTCACACATTTATCTTGATTAAGACTTTATTTATTATTTTTATTATCTTTCATTATTTTTTGCACTCAGTTACATGGCTGGGATTTATGAAAAACACCAAATAAATATTTAAATATACAGATTATCAGTCACACCAAGTTCTTGGTTTATCAGTATTGAAGTCAGTATAATTTCTTTGTATGATATTTTTAAATAGTATTGTAGTGTTTTATTGCAGCATCAACAGTACCAGAACTAGCATCAATATAGTATCTACTAAATCCCACAGTCACTCCAAGACACAGTCACACCCATTGGTAGGAATCATGGGAATCTCATGATTTAATTTGATTTCAATTCTTTGTATTTTTAGACTCCTACTCTAGTGCACTGTGTCAAACCATTCACTCATGTTGTTAGTCCACTGAATTTAAATATAAAACCAAATTGGCAGTTACAATAAGTCCTCTAAATTAAACAACAAAATAGGTTGTTGGTCCATTCACCTCAGAATGACACATGAGAGCGTCTTCTGATCGGCAGTAATAGGCAGGTTGACATTATCAATGAAATCATCATAATTAGTAACGACACACTCAAATTCTGCCTGTGCCCTCCCTCCCAGCACATTTCAAAAATGCGACAGAAGACTGGAGGGCAACGACTGTAGGGGGCGTGGCCTGATGGCTACGTAGTGTGTGACAGTGGGGGTCTGATCACTGCTCAGTGTAGCATGAATAATGATGTAGAGCTGGTAGTTAGAGCTAACCAGCCATGAGGAGCTGCTGATTAGGACACACAGGACTCAATGCTACTTTATACATCATGAAAAAGAGTGTCACAGAAATGCAAGACTGCAAGGGAACTGTTCAGCATATAGGTTGTAGGAAGTTCAATGTAGAAAGAGAAAGACTGAAGAACAGGGCGGTACATATGGTAAGGGAGTGGAGTATCAGAAGTCTGTTAGAAATAGGGGACTAACAATTACAGGTTCAAAGGGCTTTGTATTAAAGTTTATAGGAAACAGGTTTAATATACAGAATATATCTTCTTTGTAAAGTCATGATGTTACAGTACAGTAGGTAGTGGCATGCACCTTAGTTTGTAGTCTGCCAGTAAAACCAAAGAAGAAGAAGAGAAGCTGTTGTCAGACTCTGTGGCTGTGGTCAAAAAGTATGTCCTGTTGTCTTTTCCTAACCACTTGACCTCATGACGTTTTCCATTGAGGTCATGGAAAAGTGGTGAAGGAGAATTCAGGACTTTGGAAAAGACAACCGCGGTGCTAAGAGAATCCAACTGCACTTACACTGGGCTACGTAATTATGTGACGGATGTTATTGACATGAGTCTGCTGTGGTGAAACTACAATGTTCCAAAGATGGACTACAAAATACCTCATCGTAGATACTTCGTGTTCTTACCATGTTGTTTCATGCAGGATATATAAACATGGACAACACGGTGAAAAATATTTCTTCATTACCAAGGTTGGAATTGAAAATTGAAAAAAAAAGGAATATAGGCTACCAGTCACAAAACTGAAATGAAATTGTCACACTGAGAATGCTTGCTTATGCTCACCCTCCTGAATCCCAATTATTGTATGAAAATAAATATTAAATGTATGCAAGATAGGCATAACATGTTAGACCTACAAATCCACTACTGTACATATCATCATTCTTAAGTTTCAAACATGTTGAATTAAAAACATCATCTGACTAAAATTATCTCATATCCCTTTGTCTTGAAAGACAGACTTCTGTGTTATGGTTAATATGCCACCGGGGACAGCAGCATATGCTGGGGACATCCTGGAGCCGGCTGAGGATGAGGATCCTATGCCACCACCACCTGTGCAAAGGGATGAACATGGAGGTCAGCACTACAAGGACAGACTGGCAGCACAAGTGTCCCAAACCAGCGTCCCTCACCTCTGCAAGAACATCACTATTTCATTTTGTGAATAAATGGCTTTTGTGTTAAATTTTGTTTTCAATCAATAATTCAAGAACTTCTCTTCAACATTTTGGTTTGCACATTAATAAATCAAGAACTTACCTTTTCTTTCACACAGTGTTTGTCATATTTATTACAGTGGATCTTTCTGTGAGCGGTGCAAAGACCATGGACTACCTAAGAATGACTTAATTCATTAACTCTCCAGTGTTAAAGGGGCATCCAACCAGTCAAACTATTCTAAATAATAAATGTAGTGTCTAAATGTAAATGTAAGTATCTAGTATATAGAACAACAGACTGCATTTATAGCCTACATGTGTTCCATTACTTCTAGACTCCTTTTTCCATCTGTGTGGTCATTCTATTTAGCTTGTATATTTCACAGTATAGGTTGGTCACTTTGCATTCTTACTTCGTACTTTCTTCGTACTTCTACTTTTACTCACTAGGTACGCCCTGGTGTTGAAAAAATTTCAATGTGCATCACAGTAAAGAACATATATTATGTTGCATGTACAGCAGAAATCTCATGTGTTTGAGTTGACAGTTCTGAAAAAGGGGATCCTGACATCTATTTCTATTGGCCATCTATCTTGTAAGAAGTGGGAGGAAGAGGCTTGTGCACTACAGTGAGTTAGACAGTGGTGAGAGCAGTGGTTGGGGACAGCTCGTACAGGTGGACTAGGTTTTTGTTTGTGGATTGAAGCAATGTGTTGCTCAATACTATTCCATTCTTTCAGCAACTGAAGACCTTTGTATTTCATGTTTTTCAATTAACACAACATCCCTGGCCTCCTCCTTTTGCACCTGTGATTTTAGGAAGGCCAACATGCCCCCACCCCTCCTTGTTGTTTTAGTGGGTGGCGGAGCTGGTAGATGTCCTGGACTCCTCCTTACTATTCATATCAGATATGAGGGAGGTTGGCAAGGCCTCTTCACATCCAGAGGATGAGGCTCGAGCAACAGTCTGGCCATTGTCTGGCACTGAGTAAGGCAATGAGGGTGGGAGGCTGAATGGATGGCCTTTCCCCAAGTGCCTCATGCATGGCATCAAACCATGGCCGAGTAGCTGCTGTTGCCTCACCCCTGCCTGTGCCTGTACCCATGGGCGGATTCTTCAACTCCTATTAACACCATGGATAACAGAATGTTACTGAAAGGGCAGTTGGGGCTGAATGCACAGTGACCAATAATGGAATAGTCTAACTGTTACTAGCCATTCAATTTTGTGGCTAATCATAATTGCTTTCACCTCAAATGTTTAAAAGTGAATAAAATGTGTAGATAACTAATTAATAGGTACATTACAGTTCCATATAGAATGCTGGGGTAGACAGTGGGCCATCCACACCATAACTATAACCACAACGACAGTGGCGAATGATATCATTGGGATCCCTTTCAGAGCGATTTGATGAAAAATAGAAACATGGACAGTCAATTAAAATCCACCCACTTAACCATATAGCACGACAAAATCTCCATCTAGCCTAAAATTGCAGCAAAACTTCAAAACCTGCATATATCATCGTAATTCTGGAAACTGACTGATGACTTTATTTTTATTTATATATTTTTATATGGTTTTGCTCCTTTCTCACCACCGACTGATGCACTGTAAATTGGAGCAGAATGACACCCAGAGGTGATTTCTTTAGAAAGGTTTGTCTGTCTTTATTATACAATGATGCTGGAACTTTGTTCCCCATTATAATGTAAAAAAACCAACAAAGTTAGTGACCCTTTTAGGCTTCAGATCAGTGCGCATATCATGTGTCCCTGCCACAGCGCAATAAAAGCTGGTCGTCTGTGCACTTTTACGCATGGCGCTTCAGCATCTGCTAGCGTCGGTCAGTGCAGTTTGGTCTGTAAATGCTGGAACATCACAGCAACTAGTGTACTGAAATAATTCTGAGCAAAACATTGAATCACCACCCGCCTGTGAACCCATACCCTTCTGGTTTTCTTTTTCTTTCTCTGTGCAGCGTACAGAGTAACAAGTCATCAATATCCATTTTCCTAAGTTGCCGACACAGCTGAAGCGTGCAGCATGTGCTTGGCACCATTCTTTACAGAACATTATCGTTTATAAGTGCAGATGTTCACATCGTTATCGTTATAGTTAAAGTTATAGTTATTGTTCTCGGTGTGGACAGCCCTTAAGCCTGTTTTAATTGTACAACATAATATCCACAAACACTAGCCCACCTCAGTGCCCATCCATCTAATTTATTTTAACTTGTATTTGGTTTTCAGGTTATTCCAGAGGCCTGAATGGGAGTCACCTGACCCTCCAGCCCAATTTCCTTCACCACCTGCCTGTAAGTCAGAATTAGCTTTATTTGCCATTACCATTTATAATATCAACATTTGAAAACCTACAAATATAGGCTACTTACTCCCAGCCTGATTTGGCTGCATACCTTCCCTCTGAAGAGATAATCCAGTTTTATCAGCATTTGTGACTGAAGTAAAATGAATTAATGATATGCACTGGAAAGAGTCTGATGGTGCTTTGACAATCACTAGAACCCTGGTCCCTCAGTCAAATCTGAATTTACAGACATGATACACATATTTTTAGATTCAGTGTGACTTCCACTTCCCGAGGATATCATCATTTCTGATGTGCATCGCAAATAAACATCCATAAATCTGCTTAGAAATCATAGAAAAATCTGCTTATGAACTTTTTTCATGTTGCATTATCAATATTTTTATGACATTACCAATGCTCACAATCTTATATTCCTGGAACACTGACACTCTCCTCTATCAATTAATTCATTCCACATGTTCTGTTTTGTCAAAATAACGTAACATAACCTAACATAACATGACTCATTTTTTGGGATCAGTGAATCAATTTAGAATTGTACAAGACAAGACTCACAATTCTCATATGAACTGGTCATTTCCTCCCACCCCTAACACATATGTTACACATATCATATATTTATGAAAGATTTCCTATTTTGTTCATTTTTTACACAGAACATACAGTCATTTTGATAGATCCTTAGAGTCTCCTTAGAAACATTTAAATTCTCCAAGGTCAAATGCCAGCCATGTGAAATAACCTAATCCCAAATGAGAGTGAGAATGGTTTCACCAAGCTCGCCAAGCCCCTGAGGGAAGCTTTCACTTTAAGAGCTGAGGCCTTTTGAGTGGACACAGCATAAAGTACAGATACATGTCTGAGAGTATTGTCTAAATGCATGCATGCACTAAAGTTAGTGTATATATTCTAGTTAGACAGGCAGGCAGGTGTTCTTTAAGTTAATGGCAGAAATCCAACTTCATATTTGCATGTCTCTGCCACTCTGTTATTTAGTGTGTGAACTCCAGTGTGCTCCACTAATCTTTAATGGCCTAACAGTCTCTGTAATAGCAACAGAGTGGAGATGGCCAGGTGGGACGGCAGCAGCTGCCTGTTTATACAGGACACAGCATAATGAGGCCCACGCAGGCAACCGCAGAGACTGTACACCCTGACAACAGCTTAGCGACAGATGTTGAGCATGCTCTCTGAGGGTATCCTCAGCCCGCAGGAGTGGGGCGATGGAAGGAATGATGAATTGATGATTGAGACTGAGGTAAGACGAGGCAAGAGAGCCAGACTGTTGTTCTTTGATGTCTGGTTTGGACAGGTGAAAGTGATGGAGGAGAGGTGGGATGGATGACTTTAAGAATGTGTCAAGGGAGGTAAGGATAAAGACATGCAGAGTGTATACAAGGTTTGTCAAGCTAAATCTGTTAAGATGGAGTGTGTAGCTGAAATACACAAAAAAGAAAACAACTTGAGTCAACAAGAAACTTGGAAACTAAAGGACTGAGATACTTTGCTGTGTGAGTCTGCATATTTTGATGTATTTCACAATAGAAACAAAGATCACCAAGAAACCACTACATTTTAAATGTCCTGTTTTTTTGTTCCCAAAGTTAGAATGGCACTACGAATGTGTATAACACACTCAGTTGCCAGTTGGTTAGGTGCACCAAGATAAAAAATAAAGTCTATAATACAACAGCCCTGCAATAAATCCTACCTTCATCCAGGCTCCAATGTTCAGTTTTTGTTGAAATGGTTTTCAGCTTAATGGTTTATTCAGAGGCTTTAATTTGTGGTGCTGTTGAATTGTATTTGGTTATATACTAAGGGGTATTTTACACTCAGTGATGGCGTGGATGAAAGATTAGAAACATCTGTTACTATAACATCATACAATTCAAAGGCACCACAAACTACAGCCTCCAAAATTACTATAAAGTTGAATGAACACCCTTAGAAATTTCAACAAGAGCTGAACATTACACCTTACAGTATATAAGAGTATGGTATGATTGCAGGACAGTTGTATTGGACTGCATGAGTTTTAGTTCAGTGTATCTAATAAACTGTTTGGGCCTATACAGCATGTGCATAAGAGACCTTTGAGCAGGGTGACTTACTACTGAAGACTTATTCATTGTTATTGGACATGATGCCTAAAATTCTGATCATACAAAGAGTAATTTCAGGGTGTTTGATATGCTAGATATATTAGCTTGATTTGTCAGCACAATGTTAATTTTTACTTTAAATGCTGATCACTTATATTTCTAAGGCCTAATAACTTCTAATTGTTATTTATGTCAAAGAATATATGTTGAAGTTTTTGTTGCTTGTGGCATCTATAATAATTTCGTAGGGGCAGGCACATTCAACAGCAGAAGAATAAAAAAAAAGACATCAGCTATTTAAACAGCTTCATTAGTGAGGCAATCCAGTCTCACCAGACAATATACATTTTATATTATTTTTAAAATAATTATACAATTAATGTTTCTATAATTATATTTTTTTGTTATTTTTCTTTACTCTTTTTTTTTTCTTTTGGAATAATACTGACAGATATTGGTGCCCAAAGAAGTGGGAAAGTAAATATGACATGTTGAACGCTAGCCCAAATCTGCCAGCCATCATGCACTAAAGTAGCCGTAGCTAAGTAGCTAAACAGCATCTCTTGTTCAACATGCCATCATGGATGAATCTTACATAAGAAGCTTGATTGGCTGAATTGCATCTCTTAATCTTCTACCAGCCCTTACCCCTTTCCCTTCTCACTTCCCACTTCCCACTTGTTCTTTCATCTGTTCCCCATTTCAGTTTGATCACTTGGTCATTACGCTTTTTCCCGAAGTGACGTGTCAAAAATGACATTGTTGGTAAATTGTCTTTTCCCCCTGTAGATCTGGTGATGGTTGGAGGACAATGGCTGTAGGAGCCAAAATGTGTATTTAGTCTGTGTTGTTTATTATTTATTTAGGCTGCACATATTCTATCACTTCTGGTAATTGGCATATGGGTGTGGTTTCACATTATTTACCTGTTCACTTGTATAGCGGCGGGAACAGAGACAAAGAGGGTTAGGGGGGTCCCGATATTTTCTGTTGACTGTCATGTCACGTCATATCACATCAGATACAATAGTCTTGTTTTAACTATTCCAGCACAACAACTGCTTGTCTTTTTTGTTTTCATTAATAAACAGTATAAAATGTCATCTGGACTTCAGTATGGATTTGTATGAATGAGCCTACTTAACCTCTTAGCAGCTTTTTCATTGATAGTAGTCGCTACAATGGCTAATGCTGAGCCTAAACGCCTGCTGTTGAGTATGAATCATTTTCTAGTGCTTTCGGTGGTGATATAGGCTTCCCTGAGTGGCAGTTACTTGGAAATAGCAATATTTGTCATTGTCTTTGAGTGTGTGTGTTTGAAGGTAGTGTGTGTTTTGAGGGTGAGAGATTATGTGTGTGTCTGCTGTCTTTCTTGAGACTATTGAGTGACAGCCTTTTTGCAGACAATAGTTTGCCAGAGACAGAGACAGAAAAGGGAGAGAGAGACACAGGCGAAGAGAGAGGAGCAAAGAAGCACACAAAGATAGTTACCATTTCCAGCATGTGTCAAGTTATTGTCTTTTGCATTTACTCCAATTTTCTTCCCATTTCACTCAGTGCCATTTCCTATTATATGCCACAATTCAGCAGATTAGCTGGTTTGGTTTTGTTTTTGTCTAGACAACATCAGTTTCAGTTGACAGAAGCTGCTGGTAGCAGATGCTAGGAGGTCGGGATGGAACGTTTTACAAAATGTTGTGGTTTAGGGTTGAAGAGTAAACTTCAAGTTGACCACAACATTTCTCTAAACTTACCCATGTATGATGAGTGCCATAACAAAACCACAGAAATATTTAACCATGCTTCAGTTGCCAAAATATAGTAGGAAAACAAATTCAATAATTAGCAGACATGTTCATCATCAACATTTTGGAACTTAGCAGATATGTCCATTAAACAAACAATCTGTGTGATATTATGTTTCTTTTACATCAGTAGTATAAAGTATCAGTAGTATCTCAAAGTAGCAGCATATAAAAACAATATGAAGGAGACAGGGTTAGATGATCAAAGAAACATGCTGACTTAAGAGTTGATATTTCTGTAAGCTGACTCATACAACCTGTACAGCTAAACTCACCTCATTCACACTTTTTCTGTCACAATTCTTCACCGATGTAGTTCGGTAGCTAGCTGGAAATGTAGAAACATAACTCTCCCTTTTCATTCGTTACACAACTGTTCCTGTCATTTTTTTTGTGTTTACAACCGAGTGCAACACTATGACTGCCTCCCAGTAGAAATTGCATGAAAATGCGCACAGTTAACCTGTATTTAAATGATTTTTTAATTCTAGCGTCTCTTTATGACAACTGACTTTTTACTCCACCTTGTGGAGTGGCTGTTCTGAACACTTTTTCCTTATGGTGTGGTTGGACAACATGCCAACCTAGTTCTTTTCTCACATACCCTGTGCCTAAGTCACCTGGATAACAACATTTAAATTTTACCTAAACCATGCATGCAGATTCAGTCAGTCAGTAATTATTCATACCTACATCATTTTATTTTAAAATTCTGCTCAAAAACCCAGAGACGGAGCAAAGAGAGCTTTAACAGTGCTGGTAAGTTGCATCTTTTACTACAGCAGTTTCAATAAAAGGTGGGAACAGAAGATACTAAATACTGTCAAAAAGTATGGATATTGATAAATAAGATTATTTTAATAACCTAAAATAGCATGGGAAATGTGTTTAGGGGACGTGATGTGAGCTGTTTTGTTGTTTTTGATGAAACAATATCTGATTGTACTCACACTTTCTAATTTGATACATAATAATTCACAGAAACTATATTTGGATGGAAGCAGTTTGTGATAGAGAGACTGTCAGTGTGTTAGTGTGCAAGGGTGAATGTGTGTGTGTGGGCATGTATGACTGAGTGAAAGCTGTATTTAGCAGCACAAAACACAGGAGGCCCGGCTGCCTTCATAGCAGGCAGGAACAGAGAGACGAGCAATGAAGGAGAGGGTGAGAAAGTGTGGAGGTGGGGAGGGAGGGAGAAGGCAGATGACAAGAAGTCAAAAAAGTTGAACTCACAGCACAGTGGAGAAAAAGAGAGGGATAGAAAGTAAGAGGGCTAGTAGCAGGGCAGTGGACGATGGTAGTAGGCGGAAACACTCACACAGCTCTTTGTCAGACCTCAGTGTTGTTTCTCTGTTGCATATAAATAGCTGTTTGTATTTGTTTCATACATTCGGCTTGCCTCTTGTTGTTAGCCGCAGGGTAGGAGGGTAGCACTGGCATTAGCTCTGAAAAGAGGGAATGTGTGTGTGTGTGTGTGTGTGTGTGTGTGTGTGTGTTGTTTTTCTGTTCTTGTGCAAACCAATTTAATTTTCAGATGTTAGAAGCAAATTTATCTTGGCCAGCACATACTCAAGGGATAGTACAGGTTTAGGACTTGGATTTAAGTGAGATTTACCATTAACCCAGGTAGCCAAAATACCTTGGCCCAACAGTTGGTTGCCAGACCCATGCCAGACTGATTAAAGGGCTACTTCAGAAAGTACTGAAAGATACTCTCAACATAGTACTGAACTTCCACAAAGTTGGAGGACTCACATTTAAAGGATAGGTTCACCATTTTTGAAGTCTGTCTTAAAACAACAGTCAGGTGTCCACTGACTATTAAAAGATCCCCTTCAAATGTGCTTTCGATCTAAGTGATTGGGGACTAAATCCACAGTGTGTCCACACAGTCATTTACTGCAAAAATGCATTTAAGTTTATCTGAAGCTTATAATGAGGCTTCAGCAGTCATATCAAGTGGATATCTGCCACATTTACAGTCTTTTTAGCATCAAATTCCCTCTTTGTGTTTCCCTGTTGAGCTGTGGTGGAAGTATAGTAACAAAAAGATGCACTTTGGCACTAAAAAGACTGTAACATTGAAAGATATCTACTTGATTTGATTCATTTGGACGGCTGAAGCTTCATATTAGCTTCTGATAAACTAAAAAATACATTTTTTGCACAGAAGGAGGACTGTGGATTTTGTCCCCATCACTTACATTGTAAGTGCATTATGAAGGGATCTTCTAATGGTCAGTATGAACAGGAGGAATGATTATGGCAAGAAAAACATGTTTCAATGTTCATTTGGGCTCCTGACTGTTGTTTTAAGATCCCATCCCATCCTTTAAGCCACTGCTGCACCAGTATCACTTTAGTCCCTAGTATGGGTAAACAATGCATCCTACACTGCCCAAAATGCAAAGAGATTTCTTTTTCAAACATTTCAACATTGTTTTTGAGGAATCCTGTTTTTCCCTCAGTTTAGCATGGTGGATGGCTCTAAATCCTACTGTACCCATGAGCTCTGGCTGCTGTTGCTGTGGAGAAGAAGCCAGCCTGCATTCATCTTCTTCACTGCCTTTGTTGGAACACTGTTTCTTGGTGTGTAGAAGTGCTCCAACTGTGACCAAACATCATCAGTGTAATGATTGGGTTGTTTTAATTCAGGGCCCTCAGAATAGCTCTTCCCACAAATACACAATTTGTAGTCTTCAAGCCCAAACCCAGATAATTCTGATTACATCATCAAGGGTTATTTTATCAGATTTTGAAAAGTTCCTCCAGAGCCAGAGAAGACTAGAATAGTACTAAAAATGACAAGTGACACATCAGAATCACCTTAATGCCAAGTTCATGTCATGTTAGATTTATCAGAATTATGAGTTTCACAGTCTTCACATGACCAACTCAATAATCATTTAACCGTATTGATGATGTGAATGCTTGCAAGGGGAATCTTCCCCATTGCTACCATTCATCCCATATGACATGAATGCAGTATAAGTACAGGGTGATGAAAGTAAGGGGGTTTAAACAGGCCAGAGCTGGCCCATGTCCCAACATCCCAAATTGATCCAAGCCTGCGCCCCTAAATCCTAGCCAAATCTAGCAGCCATACATGGTCCAGTGCTGGCTCACATTTAGTCCTCTGATGACAGAGCACAGCTGACTGTGCTGGAACTCAGCCACAATTAGTCCAACCCAGCCAGCTGGGAAGGTTCAGGGGTTCAAGGCAAATATTATGTACTCAGAGAAACAAAAAGAGGCATTTAATGATGCTTTCCTTAAAATGCTTATCTTGTCTATATACTGTTATTATTCATTAGTCGCTCTGGTTAATGCTCTAGGAGGGGTTTGTTAAGTTGTTCGTTAAGTACAATGCCTGTAAATGGTAAAAACTGCGCAAAAAGTGCACAATAAATTGAAAATGGCTGACTTCCTGTTGGACTAAAAGTTGGGGGTTTTGACTTTTAAAATTGTTAGGGGGCGCTATCGAGCCAACTTGCCACACCCAAGCCCAAGACCCAAATCAGATATCAATTTTCACCACTTCTGATGCATGTGCAAAGTTTCGTAAGTTTTTGAGCACCCCTAGCACCTCAAAAAGGCATTTGAATGCATAAAAAAAACAACTTGGTGTTTGGGCCCTAATAATCTTTACAAAAACAATAGGTTCCTGGCACTTTCAGTGCCAGGGACCATTGGGACCCATCATCAATTGTTACAAAGTGCTTTACATGGTTGAACCAGGAATAAAACATTTCAGGACTGAGGCAAATAAAATCAGGCAATTATCATAATACAAAAATGAAATGGAATAAAATCCCCAACAATAAAGATAAAAAAGAAAAAAAAAGCAGCAACAGCAATAATAAATGTGGTAAGATGTTGGAAATAAAACAGTGTGCCAGAATTAATAAAAAGCTTTTTTTAAAAAAAGATTTGAGAAGTGATTTAAAAGATGTCACCGATCCTGCAAGCCTCAGATTCTCAGGCAGGGAGGTCCAGATCTGAGGGGCCCTAACTGCAAAAGCCTGGTCACCTTTAGTCTTGAGCCGGGACTTAAGAACAGCCAGCAGAGCCCTGCCCGAGGATCTGAGGCCATGCTCTAGCTCACAGGGGAGAAGCAATTCAGCAATGTAGCTGGGAGCTGAACCATGAAGTGCTTTAAATGTGATCAGTAAAATTTTAAAGTCAATTGTGAAGTTCACTGGTAACCAGTGAATAGAGGCTAAAACAGGACTGATGTGATCTTGCCTTCTAGTATTTGTTGAAAGCCAAGCACCAGCTGAAGGCATGAGATCATTTTTTTGGCTTAACCGTGAATACAATGAATCACAGTAATCTAACCAAGATGAAATAAAAGCATGGATGACCTTCTCGAGATCAGGCCAAGAGAGAAAGGACTTGATTTTTAAGATGCTTTTTAAGAACATAATTGAACAATGTTTGTAATTTGTTTTTCAAAAGGTTATTGTCAAATATTACACCCAGGTTTCTGGCTGCAGGTTTGATATTTGTAAACAGGGCTCCAATATGTTTCGGTAAAATAGGGATGGACTTTGGTTGACCGAAGAGAATTATTTCTGATTTGTTGTTGTTTAGCTGGAAAAGGTTTTGGGACATTCTGCACTTTATTTCTGCCAGACAAGATAGATATAGATGATTACAATTGCCTTCTTCACTGGTTTTTAATGGGACATAAATTTGTGTGTCATCTGCATAACAATGGTACTGGATTTTGTGTTTATGTATGATATGTTCTAGTGGCAGCATATACCGTATATACAGAACAACAAGTGGCCACGGATGGAGCGTTCGGGAATTCCACACGTGAGAGGGGCCACAGAAGAGGAGGCATTTCCCATGATTACTGAGAAAGTTCTGTTTGATAGGATTGACAGGATTTAAATCAGTCTAGAGCAGTGTCCTGATGCCAACCCACTTTTCAAGGCAATCCAATAGGATAGAGTGATCCACAGTGTCAAATGCAGAGCTCAAATCAAGAAGAATTAAAATCGAACAATCACCAGCATTAGCTGTAAGTAAAGGGTCATTTGTCACTTTGATGAGAACAGTTTCGGTGCTATGACATGAACCTGACTGAAATTTGTAAAAAATATCATAATTATTCATAAAAGAAATCAACTCTAAATGGACAATGGGTGCACTATTGGTAAGGGTCACTGGTGACATGACCAATCTTGAGTTTCATTTAATTTATTTGGTTTGTGAAGAAGGACAAAAATTGCTCACAGATCATAGGGGTGGTTTCAGTTTGCTGGCAAGAGGATTAATTACAGATTCAATGGTTTTGAAAAGAATTCTGGGGTTATGATGGTTTGTTGTTATGATGCTGGAGATATAGGAGGACCTGGCTTCTTTTACTGATTTTTGACAAAAGTTCTTTCATAATTTTATATGAAACCACCAGGCTGTCCTTTTTCCATTTCCATTCAGCTTGGCTGCATTTTCTCTTTATTTCTCTGAAATTGTTATTTAGCCAAGGCGTGCTGTGAGTTTGACTTTCCGGATTTTTACAGGTGCTATGGAGTCAAGTACAGCTTTACATGTATTGTTGAAATTGTTTAGTAATTCTTCTGTAGACAAATATGATTTTTGGTTATGGCTATGTGTAGATGCATTGGTGAAGGCCTTATGAAATCTCAGAGTTTGTATTGAGGACATGAAGGGAAACCTAAGTAGCCACTGTGGGAGCAGGAGGTGCAAAGAGGGACTTAAAAATAATAGCTTTGTGGTCAGACACACATAAGCTGGCTTCACAGAGATCAACACTATCAAGAATAAAACGAAAGGACAGAACAATGTCCAGGGTGTGTTCCTTTAAGTGAGTGGGACTCTCAACTGACTAAGAGAGATTAAAAGAATGTACAATGTCTATAAAATCCATAGTAAAGTAGGAACCAGTGGGGCAGCATACATGTATGTTTAAATCACCTAAAACCAAGACTGTCAAAGCGAGTCATAATAAAAGCTAAAAGATCAGAGAATTCCTGAATAAAAACAGAGTTAGATTTTGGGGGTCTGTAGATTAAAACACAGAGTAGTGGGGCCTTGCTATTTATCATAAAACCAAGTGATTCAAATGAGGAAAAGTTTCCAAGTGAGTAAGGCGAAAACTTAACCAAGTCTCAGTAAGCATAAATAGATCTAACTGCTTTGACACTATGAAATCATTGCAGGCTAAAAGTTTTTTTCTCTAAGGGAAGCCGAGCCTCCTTTGAGTGATGCATGTCACTGACCACTATGAGTTGTTTTCTTTATTAGAATATATTTATGGGGTGGCCAGGCTTCCTTTAGGCCTCTGAGAGGAACCACCCCTGGACAGCACTGGCCAAGCCAAGAGTCCAGGACGTACAGGCAGCTGAAAATTTCTGAACCACACCGGTGGAGTTACGGTATGGGACCAGAGAAAACAACACTGCATTTCAGCACCACTAAAGACTGAGCAATTGAATTGAATTGTTCCTTTACTAACTCAGTTCCTTCTCAAGCTGAAATATTGTTGATCCCAGCATGAACAACAACAGTACTCACAGTCGGATATTTTTTTGATGAGAGGTGGTAGTTTCTCATTAATGTTGGCCAGGTGAGCTCGCGGGAAACACTCGACAGCCACCTGGCTGGAGCGGACTGACACACACCTCACCAGTCCCCTATGATGAGGGTGGAACGGCTGGTGCAAGCAGGTAACTCAGCCATGGGTGGAGGCGAAGCAGCGGTAATGTACCGCCTGGTAGTGGCAGCTGCCAACTGCTCCATCCCAGCTCCAGGGACAGAGCCTGATGGCTGGTCAGGATCGACATTAACCAGAGGGAGAAAGCGATTAGAGATGGTCAGCCGCTCAGGCTTGTTTTTGGCGCAACGGAAGCGGAAAAACAGATGTGGGGAGAGAGATTTGAATAACTATTTCTGGCTCCATCTCTCTTGTTTTGGATTATGTGAGAGTAAATCATTGGTGTTTTAACAAGGAGATTTGTCTGCATAGCAGAGACTTAATATTTTAGTCACTTCGGAAGAGGAAGAGAATGAGAGGAATACAGTCAAAAGAGAGAGAGAGAGAGAGAGAGAGAGAGAGAGAGAGTTCTCATTGCCAAGAGAGTGCTGTTGTTATAGCTAAGTAGCATACTTGACGTTACATAAAAAGTAGCACTTTAGAGAGCTGTAAGCCTTTTATTTTCACTACATCTCTCTCTCACCTATCGCTCCATCAACAGTAATGAGAAGCACAGATCCATGTGCAATCCATATGTCATTCATCAGGAGGATGAGAGACAAAGATGGATAGAGCAAGAAAGAGAGAGGGCGAATGAGAAAAACACCCATGTATGCTTTTACATTGTGTAACCAATTTCTAGAAATCAGCTGGCATGTAGCCTCTTACACCATCTCCTTTGTGTTTGATTGGTGTTTTGCACAAACTAAAATGTGTTGCTGCCAAGTTGATGCTGTCAATTATAAGCTTGGCTTGAGATTCAGCTCACAGTAACATTAAATATGGTCGCTCAAATAGGCCCACTGCAATTTGAAGGAATGTTCACTCACGAATGTTTGTTTTGTCACCATATTAGTTGCTAGAAGTTCTCAGTAAAGGAACAGACAAATCTTTAATAGCACATCCTCAGACTGAACATGGATTTAATGAATCACCTGCGTCAGTTCACTGAACGAATCAGTAGCTGCTTGGTAAACTCCAAAAAATAGAAAAAATACTATCTCCCTGGACTGGAAAATCTATGACTCTCTATGACTCTCTATGGGAAAATAGCCTTAATAAATTCCTTAACAATACCACAGTTTATATGTGTGTATATATATATATATATATATATATATATATACATATGAACAAAGAATATTTGCATTTATATGGAAAATAAACTGGATAAAATCAAAAGAGCATATTTCTATAATACAATTGAAGAGGGAGGCTTGAAACTTTTGAACCTAAAAGGATTAAATTATTCCCTAAAAGCATCTATCATACCAAACGTATATCATAACCAACACTGGTTCTCAGAAAGTTTACTTAAAAGCTTTCACCCTATACTTGAGAAAGGGCTCTTTCCATATGTAAAGTTAAAAATTACACACTTCAACTGGCTACAAAATTACTTATTTCCTTCAGTGTCAGTTTTCATGGAAGATGCTATTGCAAAGTGGCTGCAGTACCAGTATCACCCCCCAGATAAACTAGATAGAATGTTACAACAAATATTATGGTTTAACAGTAATATTTTAATAGATGATTGCCCCTATGTAAACAAACAATTACTACATAAAAACATTATATTTGTAAATGATTTAATATATAGCAAAATTATGACTTTCCATAAAATTTCACAAGTATATGGTCCAGTATGCACACCACTAGAATATAATAGACTTGTTGCATCAATATCTAACTTCTAGAAAAATGCCATAGCTAAAAAACCAAGACAACAACTGGTATGCTGCCCATACGGTAGAGACCTATCATGGAGGAATGGAAATAAAATTAATAAAAAAATGTATAAATATAATATAGTCAAAGACAAGATAGTTATAAATCCAATAAATACCTTAAATAAGAGGGAAGACTCAATCAATATAATAATTTCATGGAAAGATGTATTTAATATTATCTATAATTCATCCCTAAATGTATGCGATGACCCCTCCCACTCTGCTTGTGGCTCCTTGTGTTTGTTTTTCTGTTCCTGTGTAGGAGGCAGTCAGAGTGGCAGAGGTATGTCAGGAGGATGAGCCACACCTGAATCAACTCATTCTGATTGCTGTATAAGAGGGCTGGATGTCAGTCCGCTCTCTGTTTCTGACTCGCTGCCACTTTCTCCCTGTTTTGGTTTAGTTATGTTGTTTTAGTTTATCCTTATGTTTTGTTTTGCACTCTACAACACCTACATATACAATGGAAACCACTTATAGTGATCACATCTGTCTGGGTCAAATTGATTACTATAAGTGGATGATTATTATAACCTTTTTTTAAAATTATTTATTTCTCATGCAGATTACTATCTAATTGACATTTTATATATTACAGCTGGTGATCAGACTGATTAGAGATGTACAACCCTGCCATGAGGGAGGACAAAAACATTACTAGAAAGAGGGGATGACATTTCTCTTTGTTTGATAATGTTAAAACTAAAGTTAGGCTTTGCTGATGACTTCCCCACTCATTTTAAAAAAGATGAGAGAGAGAGAGAGAGAGAAGCAGTGGTTGAGCGAGCGAGTGGTAGTGAGAAAGCTGGTGAATGAGAGGAATAAAACATCATTTTCTGATTGTTTCACAGCGGTTACAAATAAACACGCCCACACCTCTGCTAAAACCTGTGGAGGTGTGCCGCAACGGCTGATAATAGTGCCGCAGCCGCTAAGTAAATATCATATTTGTGTCTTTGGGGAGTAAGATAAAAAAAATAGAATTACCATAGTTTTAAAATGTTTTTCCATTTGTTGTCATGTATGAAAAGACCCAAAATGAACACTGTAAGTGGACTACTTGATTAGAAGCAAATTATTTAAACAGCATTTATATAGGAATGATTCTGTCCCAAGATTTTTCATCCATATAAGTAGCTTATCACTGTAACTGTGATCACTGTAAGCGGTTTCCACTGTAATACAAATACAGATAATAAATACATTTTTACTCACCAAAAAGTTGCTGTTTATTTGGGGCCTAGAACAAACTTGCTTATGTAGGTTTTGTAATGATGATGAGGAATCGATCTTGCATTTGATGTGATATTGTCCTATTATTGCTTTATTTTGGGATCAAGTCCAAAAGTGGATACTGAACGATAATAAAAAAAATATATACTATCAATTTAAAATCTGTAATTTTAGGAGACTTAAGTGGGGGTAAATCAGATATCAGTAACATTGTAATCCTGTTTGGATGATAGAACGATTAACATCTAAAAGAAAACTACAAAATCTGAAATTCCTAAAGGGATGGAAACAACTAAGCCTTGGGGAAGCATGGGAATAAAAGAAAGAAAAAACACTGTTTTCTACCTGTGCCTGGTGGACCTGTCTTAGCCCAATCTGGACCTCATTACACTGTTGACTACTTATTTATCTAATTATAATCTGTCTAATAATATATTTTACTTACAACCATTATGACTATAGACATCATGATTTATCTTATTGATTTTGTTCTCGTTTTTTCTCCTTGTTCACTTGTTCTGACCATTCACCTATCTCTATAGATATTCTGATTTAACGCAACTTCATGTGCATGTATGTATGTGTGTGTAAGTATGAGTGTGTGTATTATTATGTATTTCATTTCTGTGGGTGTGTGTATGTAGTTTATATGTGTATATGTTACAATATTTATTTTGGCAGAATCAGATTGGTTCTGTAGTCTCGATTGGCAGCCAGGGAGAGCTTTGGCCATATTGTGTGACCCCCAGAAACATAAGTGTACATGCATATATGTCTGTCACAAAAATGGTAATGGAAAGCACCAGTGTCCGCTCAGTTACATCTTCACTGGTTGAAACGGACTGAAAGACTGTGAAAACTACAGATACAATCATGATGCAATTACTAATTAATCTCATAAATAGACACTGAATAGGAACTGAACTTAACAGAACAGGTTAAAACAGCAACAGACTGAATTTATTAACAATCTATGACTAAAAGACAGCAGCATCGGGTTATAAACACTTTTTTCTAAGGGTTGGGCAAGACTTTAAAGCTGCAATAATTGATTTTAATGATTTTTTTGACCACTTTGGGGGAACATTGACATAATATCACATTTTAACATTATTATGGTGAACCTGTGCAATATTAGCATTTATCTGGAGATGTGTTTATGTCCAGTTGATGTATGTAAGTCCAGTATTCACTCTCATTTTAGCTCTAGTTTGGTCTCCATCAACTCCTAAGTAAAACATCTGGCTCTTCACTAATTTTGCCTGTCTGCTGTTTGGTGCTGAGCAGGTAGTGTACAGTGGGTTTATCAGAGCTTTCTAGCTGAAAATGGCTGCTTGCTGCTTCTGGAAACAAGGTCACTGAGATTGCTGAAACTGAAAACAAACAGCAAAAGCATGTCTGAACTTCTATAGAGCCAACGTCACACGTCACACAACCGACAATGGCCCCAGCATTGCTGGCATTGAGTAGAAGAAACTCTTCGGCAGTGCACACAGGGCACTCTCTGCATGCTCCTGTCCGACGGACGGGCAGGAACAAGCTTGGAGCGGCGACTCCATCCATGGAGAAGTAAGATCAGTGAGTTGAAATAGTATGAAAATGTGTGTATGTGAGTGTACAAAAACAAACTAGAGTATAGCCAGAGTCATTACAGCATCACATGAACTGTTTGCAATCTCACCTCATCTCAATACTTTTACAATTTCAAAGTGTGCATATACTGAATACATAAACATTACATGTGCAGTGTTGTGTGCTGCTTTTTCTATATCTCAGTTGTAATAATTCTATGTTTGCAGATGTGAGAAAAGAGAGAAAGATTGATCCATGATGACCTCTATGTACCTTGTACTTACAAATAAAAACGTGGATTTTTCCAGATTGCTTGGTACTTTTTTGTCTTTAATATCCATGTGTTGGGCATAGATAGAATGTAATATCTGTTTTAACTTTGATGTATAATTGAGAAATCCATATAAGGCACCGAGTGTGGTGTCAACATAATGTATGAGTCAAACTTTTTCTTCAGCGTCAACAAAAGAGCAGCATTTGGAAGAAGCTGCTCTTTTGTTGTGTAAACATGGTTATTAATCCTCACATGTAAGAAATGAGCCATTTGTGTTCTTTCAAGAAATATTATACGGTTGGGAGTACACACCCACATTGCCCTCACATGTTGAACAAGTGTATTGTGTTGTATGAAGAGAGATAATCAATATGTAAATGATTTGTAGAGTACTGTCTTTTTAGGTCAATAAGTCACAAGCAAAATTGTAAACAGTAGTGTGTCTGGCTAACTAGCTTACTTCTTACTTCACACAATAGTAAACCAGCATTACTTTTACAGCCAATAAGGAGCATATCATTAGCTAATTACACTATTTTGTAGGGTTACAGTTTACATTAGAAAAAGCCCTGTTCAGGACTGGAACATTCACTGCATGGTCCCGAAGGCTACTATATCAGAATTTAGGTATATGCTAGCAGCTCTGTTATGCTTCTTCTAATAATATATCTTCTAATCTTACTGTACTATGCTAGGGCTAACTAGCTCTACCCTACAATACAAGAACAATGCTGTACCTTATTTAAGTTTTCTACAGGGACTACCGTATATGTAGGAATCATGTGTATATTTAAGACTCTTTTACATGGTTCTCATTTTAAAACAAGTCACCTGAAGATACTTTTCAACAGACTCACTGAACTCAGGTCAATGCTAGCTAATCGTCAGCTACAGCTGTCATTGGCTGTGGGAGGTTCCTGAGGTGTTACAGCACCTGGTGGCCTCACTGTTCTCACTCTGGCTGTACCATTTAGATGTGTTTAACACACATGCTGGGACGTGGCTGCCTCTCTTTTGCTCCTGCCTTGTTCTGTGGCCCAAGGGGCCTTTCATGTGAGCTCCTGGAGGTATGTAGTGCAGTAGTCTGATGTGTGTCAAGCTGAAACGTGTGTGTCAAGTCTTCAGGCAGCTAACTGTACTGTTTGCTACCAGGCTTGCTTGATTGAGTGTGTTGACCTGTTCACTACTATTTCCCATTCAGAGGTTCAAGAAAACACTCATTGCTTTTTATTGTGTCCCGTATTTTGTGGAGATGTGTGTTAATGAATGCGGCCTCTCTTGTAGATTTACTCCTGAGACTGATTTGTCTCTGTTGTTCAGCATTTTGGTTTGTTGATCTTTCACTGTTGGCCTGCCATTAGTTTTTGTAGTATGCTAGAATGAGCTAACTGGTTTTCTTGTTGAGTGATAATGTTTTCATTGCTTTCCTTATGGAGCTGAGCCGCTGTTACCAATTGATTAATACAAAGAAAAATAATCTCACTGCTTAGTGAGAAATCTGGCCTGTTTTCTTCATAACTTTCTGTTGTCACTTAGACAACACTGCACTATTCAGTACAGCTTCTGCGTCACAGACCGGTCATCAATAATTACTGATATAACCAACACATAATGATTACAGACAGGCACACAAAATAATATGAAAGCATCTCATAGCTGTAATACATAAATCACATCCGTCCAAGTTAATTTCAACACTTTAAAATGGGTCCACACCACAGTGTTAATTTAACTCTTTTTTTAAGGTTTGGTATCTTAACACTGTATTAGAGTAATTCTTGACTCTTTGTGTAGTTAGAACTTAAGACTTCTCAACACTGTCCAGTGTTGTGGTGAGGTGAGGTGTCTGTGTGTGTGTGTGTGTGTGTGTGTGTGTGGTTTGTGGGTCTTCTTCTCCCCCCCTGTTGCCTGTGACAATGTGCTGACTATTTAGCTGCATGGACTTAATAAATAACACCTGTCCACTCAGGAAAGCAGAGAGGTGATCGGTGCACTGTCTGGGAGGTGTGGGTTCTTTTCCAGGGATAGTTTTCTTTTAATACAGGTATGTAGGGCTGTGCACGAGGAGGAAAACGGCACAGAGAGAGCTGGTGAGCAGCAGTCGGGTCTGTGAGGAGCGTTAAGACAGAGGGAGACCGGTGTAACTGAGCCAAACAGTGGCCAGAGTACAGTGGCAGAGCGCTGCAGGGGCACACACAACCGAGAGAGACAGCGTGACTGAGCGATGACACCCAGTAACAGAGGCTGGACAGCAGATGGTCATGGGGCGCGTCTGACACGGAGGGAGACGAGAGAGGAGGCGTTGTGGGATCCGTGGAGCTAAGTACCTCTCCTGAATTCTCATGATTGCAGAAGTTATTATGCTAGTCTTCTCTATTGCAGGCCCAAGGGAATACACACAGCTGCTTAAATTCACCCTATACTAGGGTCAAATAGTTTTTTTTGTTTTTTGCTTCATTAGTTTGGCTTGCTGGGGCCATGTGATTTATTTGGGCTGTTTATTTGATTTAAATTATAATTAATTGACCCACTGTATTTTGGGAGGGGGGGGGGGGGTACCCTGACTGTGCTGCTAGACTGTTTATTCATTTATTTATTATTGCATTGTTCTGACACAGTGCTCTCCAGTAGGACAGGAAAAAGACACAAACTAGGGGTTTCACCCTGTTATATTAGCTTGTTTCAATGCCAGTGTTCAGAGTTGGACATGAACTCAGTGTCATGACATGATGCTGTAAAGCAAGTTTACTGTAAAGTTACTAAACTCTACCAGATTTATCTGAATAGGAATATATTATACAAAGCTTGAAAAGAAATATGTAAATGAGCTATAGTGCTCCGGAGTCAGTTTAGATGACTGGTCAAGGCAGATGGCCGCCCACCTAGAGCCCGGTTCTGCTCGAGGTTTCTTCCTGTTAAAGGGTTTTCCTTGCTGCTGTCGCCAAGTGCTTGCTCATGGGGGTATTGCTGGGTCTCTGATAAATTTGAGTACAGTCTAGACCTGCTCTATGTGAAAGTGACTTCTGAATACATGATGACAGATGACATGATGACAGATGACTTCTGTTGCGATTTGGCGCTATATAAATAAAATTGACTTGACTTGGTCTTCTATAAGAAATTCAGTTGGTTTTCCATTGGTAACACAAATGTTTGGTTTGTCTCAAGCGTTAACCTTCATATTACATACATCCTGGGGTGAAATTCCTCAGGTGGTACTGTCTGGTCAGTTATTTCCTCTACTCACTCTGCCACATAGAAAAGAAGGAAAAAAAAGTCGGAGAAAAGAAAAGCTTACATCTAACTTACTCACTTCTCTCTGAAAGTAACAAATGACTTAATCTCCACAGCCACAAAGGGAATTGAGTATACCTGAGTGGGTGTTTTCTCTGTCTCAATGAAAGGAATCTTGCATAAAACTCTGGCAGTGGGTAAACCACTGCTGAAACTTGTATCCACACTCACCTCAGCATGTAATTGCACTTGAATTGAACCTTTTTGCATTTACATTTTCTTGTGTTTTTCAGTGACTAAACATGGCTTAAACCACAGGTCAGACAGCAATATAGAAATCCTGCTGCAGGGAACTCACTCCTCCCAGTTGCTGCATCCTGTGTGTGACTGTCTGTGTGACTGTATGTGTGTGGCTTTCTCCTACCAAGCTACACCTACAATACTCTGTAGTTGATAAGGTTGTCAGCTGTCATCTATGAACACCACCGCAGGTTAAATACCATCACCAACATGTTGCTGCTCCTGGCATAGTTATCCTGGAGACTTCTGTGTGTGGTAGCTACATCAGAGATTATTATCCTGAACATTTGAGATTCAAAGTATTTTACAGTCTTTACCAAAAATAAAGCCATCTGTGGCACAACACAGTTTTCCCAAATAATCCACAGAATCATAAATAATAAAAATCCATCATGAAATTTAAATGGATTGAGAAACAGAGCTGCTATCATTAGAGATATGTATGGTTTGACAAGGTGTCTAATAGAATTTTTCAGTCTGTTTAGCTCACAGGCTCAGAATTTCCTTTTACAGGTTTGTTTGTACAGGCTTCCAGGGACTGTGTGTTGGTGTACATTTATCAACAGAAAGTACCAATTTACTCTTTAAAGGGTTCCTAGCAATCACATTAGCCAAAATGCTCTACCATTACTACCTAGTAAGTACACAGAGAAAAGGAAATTCAGTAACAGAAATGTATAGATACCCAGATATCCACCTTAGAATACAAGTCTGTGAAAAGTATCAAGTGTCAATCACCTATAGCTTCTGTTGAGAATTCAGTCTGTTAAATCTTCCTTAATTTGTTCTCTTTTTTTGGTCACATGGGGACAGTGCAACAAGCTTCAAACAGCACTTGCATATTATCACCTTTTGTATTTGATTTGGCTAACATGTTAGCAAATAGTTGCCTATTTACACGTCAATCAGACACAGAGCAATATGCATTAATTCTGAGTTGTGTTTCTGTCCACCTGATGAATGTAGTTACAATATTAACTTTAGCTTTCTTTTGGTCTCTTTAGCTGCTAAATGTTCCACTATGTTCACCAGCTAGTCTCTAACTTTGTCCATGGGGGGCATGTGTTTTGTATGTGTTTTTGTTTGTCACACATTGAAAGCATGGTGGTATGGTAATTAAGAAGAAAGACTGTTAACAGTTAACTCGAGAAACTCAAAGTATTTTCAGTTCAGTTATTGTTTGATATACAAATAGTGCTGAGTTTTGATTTAATCAGAAAATGTCAGCTGTAACAAAAGATAATGCTAAACACAGCCAAACCCAGGATAGTATGTGTTTGAAATGCTAATGTTTGCTTTAACAAAGAAGTAGCAAGCATGGTTAAGAGAACTGTAAGGTGTAAATGGTGTAATTAGGGACAAATGGAGTGTTCTCAACCACTTTGTTACAGCATGCTGTTGTTAACATTAAACTCAAAGCACTGTGGGTTTTAGTTCAAATGATTTATTTGAGAAAAGTGATTGGGAAAGGGAATTGAAGCTTTCTAAAACACTGAATCAGTATGAAGCAGTTGTAAATACATTCACCGAAATTCTACATTTACAAACCTTATACATTTTTGTTTTTCCTCAATATTTTTTTATTATTGAGGTTGTAGTGGGTGGTGGTAGTGTACTGGAAGGTGTTACATTGAAAAGTGTTCCTAATATTTTGCCCTCCTCATATGTGTTAATGGGGTGGACACAATATTAGGAACACTTTTCAATATAATGCACTCCAGTACACCACCACCACCCACTAAATCAGATGAGCACAACATCAACGTGGCAAAATACAGTATTTTTACAACCAGGTAATATGGGGAAAGGAGGAGCTGTGAAAGAGCAGATAAAGAAAAATTCTAGTAATATTACTGATGTGTTCAGAGACCAGATCTGTCTGGGAAACTACATACCAGCAGTGCCTGCAAAACATAAACTTCTGCAAATCCTACTGAGAAAAAACATCAATAACTCAAGTGAATTACTTTAAATCTCATTTGGCATAATCAAATAGTCAAAACTCATTTGTGCCATTAGGGACAGTGTGTGAGGCCTCATCTGGTGTGTTTATTGGGATAAATCTATTAAATCTGCTGTTACTTGCATAACTTGCCTTTTTTTTGCTTTATAGACAATGTATGAATGGATTGTGGGATTGTTAACATTTGCTGTGATTTCTGCTAAGTCTATGTATTTAAGGTGAAACGACTGAGGAGTGAAGCACAGTTCACGTTGGTGTTAAACATTCATTAAATCTGTGTGTGTGTGTGTGTATGTGGGTGTGTGTGAAAAATCTGCCATGTTTTAGGGAACATCTGAAGTAATTATGGTGCTGTTTGGGTACTAAATATTTGGCATTACTTTTGCCCTTGTTTGTTGTACACTTTCTGAAAATACAGTCTGATGGCTGCTAGTATGTATTTTAGCTCTGTTGACAACGATGTCAGTTATGTTGGCGAGCTAACGAGCTAAACAGTAGAGGTGAATGAGTACACCATTATCTGTATCTGTCCAAACAACTAAGTTATCTGTATCCATATCTGGCAGCGGGGCTTAAACCGAAGTGGGTGGGGCTTAACTGGAAGTTGGTATTTTAAGCCTAAAATGGATATGGGTTGATCAGAAGTTGCTATATTTTTTTATTAGAAACTACAGAACAGCCTCAGAATTGAGCTTCAGATCAATGTTTTTTATCAGAAGAGTAAAAGAACTATTTATAGAATATTTTTTATAAACTCGAATAAACTTCAGACAACACATGCAGTATTAAGAAGTATGAAGTAAAATGCGTGAACTTTTTTATAGATTTTTTAAAAATTTAATTTAAACAGTGTGATATTTGTGTGTGTGATCATGGGGGGGTGGGTATGTTTTATTTCTACACAAAGTAGAATACAAAGCCTAGATTGGTAGATTGTTTTTTTTTTCTTTCTTTTTTTTTTTTTTAAATGAACAGACGGTGTGAACCTGGGTGATTTATGTAAACAGCCTGTGTAGGTGATCCAACATGGAAATATGCATTCAGTCTTGTGAATGTTTTCTTGTCAAAAGCATTGTGCTTTGTATGAGCCAAGTTCTTCATGTAACTAGGCTGACTTTAGATATTTTACAAACCAAGGTAGGAGTGAGCCAATGGAAGAAAACCTACTGGGAGTAGGAGCAGTGAGAGTTGCAAACTGTTAATTCCTGTAAACAGAATGGCTGTTGTGTGACGCAGCAGCAGTAAACTTTGTGGTCACTTGTCTGTGTGTGGCTGCCTGTCCTATCACTGAACGATGTGGACACAGCTACCCAATGAAGATTTTCCTTCATCATGTGTACAGATATTGACACATTTTACTTGGGTGATGCTCGTGCTTGTAAAAAGTACATTATCCATACTGGATACTCATTTCATCCAAATATTCGGCTCAACCCCATTCAGCAGTGGCAGAGATAACACAGTAGGTTACCTATGTTACCTATGTTACTGTACTTTGGTAGTAGTCACCCTGCTAACGGTAGCATTTGGACTTTGAATCACAGCAACAATTAGTAATAATAACAATAATAACAGAAAAATTGTACAAATGTAATCCCCAAACTGCCACTTCAACATAGTCACCAATGCAGAGCAGAAGCGATTGTTAGAAGTTACGTTACTGGTTGAGCATCTCAGAGTCAGCTGTTCTTGTCTGAAATACGGACAGCGCCACTCTGCCATTGCAACCCACATTGTGGTCAGAAGGGGAATTACATCTGTAGTGATAAGAACTATCATAGAGAATGAATAGGAAAAGTAAAGAGAGTTACTATTCCTGCTGCGCTGCCAAGTTGGATCGCATGCAACGTCCCCACTGGGGCCCCTACTGAGCGTGGCCTTGGGGCGGTCACCCCTTCTGCCTCCACGGTTGCTCCATTTATGGTGGCTAGTAAACTATGAAGTGACTCACGCCAACCACTGTTATGAAGTATGTGATGTCTTTTGCGTTGGAACCTTTGTTCAAACCTTGTTGCTTAGGGACATTTGATGCTACTCTCAGCTGGCACATCCTCACCCGACAACTTTAGAAAAACTAGGATTTAGCAGCAAAAAAGTAAGTAAGGGTGTGTTTGCTACATTATTTTTATTGCTTCGAAATCAAACTTTTGTCTTGAATGAGAATTAATGTACTTTTGTAGATCTAAAAGTTAGTTTCACTTTAAACCAGTGTACAAGAAATGTTCAATTGCAAGTAAAAATACAGATGCAGTTAGAACCCATAGTATGTACTTAATACAGTCGAATGTGTTGATATAAGAAAACTGTGTTCTTGACCTGTGTCTCATCTATTATTTGCACAATTGGGTTTACTGTAAAAAAAAATAACCTTCAGATCCTCAGGAATTCATACCAGAATCATACATAAGAAAAGAATTTGAAACCGCATTTACACCTGGTCTTAACAAATCAAATGTAAATGGATGATTGCATAAAGCTGGACAGACACTGTGTGTTTTTGTCTTGTAGGTTGTGTTAACTCACATTACATGTTCTAATCTTCCTCCTTCATGACCAGAACCTACGACTTCCAAGCTCACACTGTACGGATAAATGGACCGGCCGTGATGTGGTGCTAACACTGAACGTAAGCATGAAGTTTTTTTCAAATAAGAAAAAGTCTGCAACAATATTAACACAAAGAGAGAAAGGCACCGATACTTTGTGCAACTCTGCTATGAATGGGAAGTAAAAAAAAAAAAAAATTGAAAGAGCTGGAGCTGGAACATGTATATAATCTGTCTATTCTGCTGCTGAGTTCAGTTTTATATCACAATGGTTTCAATATGTAAAATACTACTCCAACAATATTAAAACAAGCTCATTACTTTTAAAATCAGATCTTTTACAGCAGCCAAGTGGGAAATTGGACCGTGGAACTGCATAAACTGCAGACAGCTGACAAAAATGTCTGACCTGCTAGAAATCCAACCGTTTGTCTGACAGCCAGATTGCTGATCACTCAGGGAATTAATCAGGTGCCCCCTCTCAAAATGAACATCTAATGACAAACGATCTGAAAGAAATTCATTCCAAGTCTTATATTAGTCTGGACGACTAAAATCGGGCTTAAATCGTACACTGTCTGCCAACTTTACACATTAATGATCTCAGCCAGGTGTTAAGTGCATCCTGAACTGTATTTAAAAAGGCCAAGGAAAACTAAAGTAGCCTAGAGCTCATACAGCAGCATCACTTCCCTTTATCTTGAATCAAGTTAACAGAACAGTTTATTATTAAAAATATAAACACAAAGGCCCTTGGATCAAAAATGTATTATCCAAATAACATATTCAGATACAAATCTGTTTACCGCCTTGGTGCAGTGCAGTGCAGTTTGGGCAGGTGTGAACACAGCAATCACACTTGGGTGTGGACTAAAATAGAGCCGAGACCACCTCTTCAACAAGTTCTCAGTCCGGTTACAAACAAACTCTGGTATGGTTCGGTTGTTGTATGAACGTGCTCTGACCCAGCTGCAGGAAGCATTGCACATTTTTGGATTAAACCAACTCGTGTAGTCAGCTGCACTGTGCATTATGTGTATGTGCTCAATATGTGCTCCCTTCTCCTCTTTAGCTGACTGAAGGCAGCACGTCTTCTTCAGAAGTTATCTCAGGGCACTTCAGGGCTCTAGGTGGGCAGCTATCTGCTTTGAGTGCTTGTGTTGAGAGACAAAGAAGGAGGGAGGGGGAGAGGGGTGAGAGACACCAACCCCCCCACTACGAGATTTTGGTTGCGCTTGAAATTTTGCCGTGTGAGACCACACTGAACCAAAGCGAAAATGTGACAAAGTAGCAACTCATCAACTGAGATGGACCAAAGCTAATGGACTATAGGTTTGCTTAAAGAAGTCTTACCCTTAGTTAGCACTTCTTTACTGGATATGGTCAATCTGTCTTTAGTAACAGGCTATGTACCACAGTCCTTTAACGTAGCTGTAATTAAGCTACTCTTGATTCAGGCACTTTAGCCAACTATAGACCTATATCTAACCTTGCCTTTCTCTCTAAGATCCTTGAGAAAGCAGTCGCCAATCAGTTGTGTGACTTTCTACATAACAATAGTTTATTTGAGGATTTTCAGTCAGGATTTAAAGCGCATCATAGCACAGAGACAGCACTAGTGAAAGTTACAAATGACCTCCTAACTGCATCAGACAATGGACTTCTCTCTGTACTTGTCTTGTTAGATCTTAGTGTGTCATTCGACACCATTGACTATCACATCTTATTACAGAGATTGTAACATTTAATTGGTATTAAAAGAACTGCATTAAGCTGGTTTAAGTCCTATTTTTCAGATCGACTTCAGTTTTCACGTTAACAATGAATCTTCCATGCACACAAAAGTTAGACACGGAGTTCCACAAGGTTCTGTGATTGGACCAATACTATTCACCTTATATATGCTTCCTTTAGGTAATATTATTTGGAAACACATACATTTTCATTGCTATGCTGACCCAATTATATTTATCAATGAAGCCAGATGAATTAAATCAGTTAACTAAACTTCAAGCGTGCCTTAAGGACATAAACACCTGGATGACCGCCGTGTTTCTGCTACTAAACTCAGACAAAACTGAAGTTATTGTGCTTGGCCCTAAACACATCAGAAACACATTATCTAATGATATAGCTACTCTAGATGGCATTACCCTGGCCTCCAGCTCCACCGTAAGGAATCTGGGAGTTATCTTTGATCAGGATATGTCCTTTAACTCCCACATAAAACAAATTTCAAGGACTGCTTTTTTTTTACCTACGTAATATAGCAAAAATCAGGCACATCCTGTCTCAAAAAGATGCAGAAAAACTAGTCCATGCATTTGTAACTTCTAGGCTGGATTATTGCAATTCTTTATTATCAGGCTGCCCCAACAACTCTCTAAAGAATAGAGATCATATTTCTCCCATTTTAGCTTCGCTACATTGGCTTCCTGTAAAATCCAGAATAGAATTTAAAATACTTCTCCTTACTTACAAAGCTCTTAATGGTCAGACACCATTATATCTTAAAGAGCTCATAGTACCCTATTACCCCACTAGAACACTGCGCTACCAGAATGTAGACTTACTTGTGGTACCTAAAAGTAGAATGGGAGGCAGAGCCTTCAGCTATCAGGCTCCTCTCCTGTGGAACCATCTTCAAGATTCAGTCCGGGGGGCAGACACCCTCTCTACGTTTAAGAGTAGGCTTAAAACTTTCCTTTTTGATAAAGCTTATAGTTAGGGCCGGCCAGGCTCGCCTTGGACCAGCCCTTAGTTATGCTGCTATAGGCCTAGACTGCTGGGGGACTTCCCATGATGCACTGAGCTCCTCTCTTCTCCCCCTCCTCTCCATTTGTATGCTTTCATGTACCATTAATGCATGCTACTAACTTGACTTCTTCCCCAGAGTTTTTGTGCTTTCTCGTCTCACAGGAAGGTCCAGTGCCTGAGTGGTGGGCCATGGCCGTGGGGACTGTGGCGTGGTCCTGCGGATGTTCTGCTTCCATTTCTGCTACTGCTATTATTGTTGTTACGGTTATTGTTGTTGTTGTTGTTGTTATTACGCTTCTGTGTCCCACTCCCCTCTCCCCCGTCCCCCTCCATCCTTCTTTCTCTGTAAACCCAACCGGTCAAGGCAGATGGCCGCCCACCTAGAGCCTGGTTCTGTTTGAGGTTTCTTCCCGTTAAAGGGGAGTTTTTCCTTGCTGCTGTCGCCAAGTGCTTGCTCATGGGGGGAATTGTTGGGTCTCTGTAAATTAATAAGTATGGTCTCAACCTGCTTTATGTGTAAAGTGCCTTGAGATAACTTTTATGATTTGGCGCTATATAAATAAAACTGAATTTAATTGAAAACACCCTTAGTGACAACAAGTTCTATGGGAAACTTTAGAAAAAGTGTCATTCATAGGTTAAGAGCATCTAAATGTGGTCAGGTTGGGTGTCAAAAATACTAATTCAATTAATATTAAAATTAATTTTTTCATTAACTACAAGGTGGCAATTTTGTAATCATAAAATGTTAATGTAGTACAGCATGTGTACCACTATATACTGTGAAAGTACAAAACCATGATTACTTACCTGTGAATGCACATTGACAGGTACAGTCATTGATAAGATTTATAATTATAGAATCTCAAGTGAGTCTACTGTACTGTAGATTTATGTGTAGACTTCAGGATTTGTGGTATGCAGATGTATAGTGTACAGAAGCAGAAAAAGAGAAATACCAGAAAGACAGCTGACGAAGAGGAGGAGGAAGAGGAGATTGTTAATAACATAAAATGAATTTCCAAGAAGTGTGTGTGTGTGTGTGTGTGTGATATTAATTAAAAGCATCAGCCCGTAACTGATTAACAACACAAACAAATTGGCTGAGAGAAGTCTCACATCGTCCCTGGCATTTTACAGACACAGAGCAAACAAACAAATCTCAGTTTGAAATTTACAAGTCTATTAAAATCTGGGTCATAAAATTACAAAAAACTGTTTCATATCAAAGCAATAGCTCCCTCCAAAAGGAGAATGTACTTTAAACTGTAATCACCCCTTTGCTTTTAAAGTTAGACTGATGACCAAACAAACTGCAATTTAGCCTGTGGAAGTGACAGAGATGTTGTCATCCAATAGCAGTGTCAGGAAACACTTCTCATGGCACTGGGAGGTGTTTGAACAAAGTGCTGTGAGTTGCTAAATGGAGTAAATACAGGAGATTGTGAACCGACTGGCCATTCTGTTACTGCTAAAAACTGTACAGCTTTTTCTCACCCTGGACAATAAATCTTTTTTTTTTTTTTTTAATTTCTTGATGCCAATTTAAAAGAATACAAATTTCAGACTGCTTGTACTATTAGCTATTATATTAACAATTAAACACCTTTCATATGGTGAATTTTGACTTGACAATGATTTGATGTGTTAGTGGTAGGCCCTAAGTGGCAAGTTAAAATATCCACATATTCACAATTTAAATTCACTCATAATAAAATAAGAACTGCAATTTTCTTTTGCCATCTCAATATAAAAATAGTGCAAAAATGCTCATAATAACTTAATAATTCACTCTAAATGCACTGATGATGCCCCAAGCATGTTTTTCTGTTTCTGGCTAGGCGTTGAAATCTGGGTCATATTTTCACTCTGTATGAAAATCATTCCTGCAAAATCTGAGCCTGTGATTATAATTTACAGGCCCATTGCACTGGGAAGAAAATTGATTGACTGTAATCTTAATCCCAGTATAATCTCCCGCACTGAGGGAGAGAGAAAGACATAGTGAGAGAGAGTTAGTGTTAATCCAAGCCCAGGTGCCGACCCCTCAGCTTCCATCATAAACCAGCACTATAAACTTAACTGTATGCCAACGCTTAATCCAATCCATATGGCATCAGATTTATCTGCAGGTAAATCAGTGCCTGGGATAAGTATCTGCTGGCTAGATTAATAGAGTGCAGAGGAAAGTAAAAAAAAGGAATGAGGAAATGTTTTAGGGCCACACTCCAGAGACCCAGAGCAGAGATCTGTGTGTAAATGTGTGTGTGTGGATGAGAGAGATGCTCTGGAAATATTTTAGAGCCACACTTAGAAACCCTCAGTATATTCTGCTCCCAAATGACGCTGTTACACTTCAAATTAAACGAGAGGTGGGTGAGGTGTGTGTGTGTGTGTGTGTGTGTGATAAAATCTCCTGAATATATTGCCTATGATACAGCATATTTTGCCCCAGTGTGTGATGGGGGACAAGTTGCAATGGCTGCTTTTTTAAAATTTGAAGTCTAATCCTCTGTTGGCTTCATTGTTTGGATGCATATGGGTGACAATCAGTGGTTTGGAGGATCGATAAAAGTTAGCGACACATAAGGGTGCAGGGATGGTGGGCTGCCTGTCAGTGTGTATGTTAGAGGGAAACGGAGACTGTTTGGTCTCAGAGGGCTATGCCACTGCAGCAATGTCAGGGTTATGGATAGCCAAGCCCAGAACTTTTCTTTCTGTGTGTGTGCGTGTGTTTGGGCGGCAGACTGCCCCAAAGTGTAATTACCAGAATGGTAAATCACCCTACATCCAGGACACACACACAGATGTGGACCACTGCTCAGGCCTGTGTGGTCGTGTTTGTGTTTAGACACTTATCATTGCAGTCATTAATATTCAACCACATTAAAATCAACACACTACTGCTTTGCCTTTAGTTACAAACACATTATAACATCAGCATAAATTAATGTTATTGCTTTGCAAATAAAAAAGAACTACACATGGCTCAGGAAAGCGGTGTCTTCTGTGATTAGTAATTAGTTTCTTTTTTTTTTTAGAGTGACAGTAGACCAAGATGGGTGTTCATGAAAGCAAAAACAAAACAAACAGCTGAAGCTGAGGGACTCAGCTACCACATGTTTCGGAGCACCATAGATACGTTTGTGAGTTTGTTCCTAATTTAATTGAAAGGACATATACAATACATATGTAATGGCTATAAAATGTGCTTTCAAACCAAATCACTAGGAAAAACATTTTTTAAGGGGGACATATTATGCTTTTTGTGATTTGCTGTTATTTACATACTGTTATGATGTCGGATATTGTTTTTATTTTACCTTGCAGACATGCTGATGTCAGCTCGTCATGCATGCCCATAAACAGCCATCCGTTCTGCAGCCTTGGTTGCTATGGTTGTTGCTAAGGTTTTTTCATGTGTTTGCATTGTCCACTGTCATATTTCAGATCAGATTTCAGCTCAAACATATACCGATCTATTTGAAGTTGACATTTCAAGTAAAGAACGAGGAAAAGTAGTGAAATCATACTACTACTGTTTGTTCCATGGTTTGTTGATGTGGCCCCTGGAGCCATTGGAAACTGACTGAGATGTGTTGGGTCTTGACCATGGGGTCAGACAAAGGCAGGCCTACATGTAAGCTCTGAAGCCTGACCACAAGGCCCCTTTTTCCTTTGTCCCCTGAAACAAAGGAGCAGCGCAAAAATGCTGCTCACAGACTCCATCTCCCATGATTTTTTGCCAGTTCGCACCTAAGTGAGAACTCTCAGCAGGAAGCTCAAACTCTTGTCTCTGATTGGCAGAGACGCACCAACACCACCGGAAGCAACACAGCCGTGATGTCACTGCCCATTTAAGCGCCTGCACGAATTCAACGTCGCCTTTCCATCGTAACAGCAGGAAGCTTTGCTTCTGAATGTATCCGGGATTTCACAGAAACATCAGTACTGATGTTTTGTTTGTTGTCCACAGCTGGCTGCAGCATCACACAGCAGTTGAAACGATAAGTGCATCTCCAAACTGAGAAAGAGGCTGTGTGCATTTACATATACAGCACAGCAGCACAGCAGCGGTAACTTCATTAACACCAGATCAGTCAGGATCTGATGGTAATTAATGTTCTGTGTTCTGCAGTAACATTTAATGTTAGCCTATGCAATGCATATCTTCATAATGTTCACATAGGCATTTATTAGTTTAGACTTTAGTTTATTGGTTTGATTGTGGATTAGGAACTGAATGTTGGACCTGTACCTACACAGATCAGCTGTTAAACAGATTCAGGTTTATACGGTAGAATTGTTTGTAATAAAGCAGTTCTTATGGATGAATCCTGAGCTCCATCAGAGCTGTCGGGACATTTTTATTTTTAGTATCTGAAAGTCTGAGATAAGCCTAAAACCCTATACCAACCTGATCCCCCACAATGTCTGACTGAAGATTTCTCCTTTGATATTATTCAATATCAATTCAATATCATTCAAACCTCACAAGCTTAAAAGAGAAAGAGAGAGAGAGAGAGTGAGAGAGCTGCAGTTACCACAAACTCTCTGAAGACGTTAATAATTTCACTGCGTGTGGCTATTAGCGTTGGTCTTTGTGAATTGGACTGTTTTTGCAATGAGGGTCATTTGCATAGAAAGGGACAAATTTTGCATATTATCTAATTTACATACGTGCAAATAGAAAAGGAGCACTGAGACGCTATTTGCTTGGCAGCGCAGTTTGGGGTGCATGTCACCCTTTGTGCTTTGTGAATTACACTGTTTATTTTTGTCTCATTTGCGCAGGTTTAGCGGCTGCAAAAGCTGCGCAACCCTTTTGTGAATTCGCCCATGTGTGCATTTCCCCTGACTGAGCTAACAGTAGCTAACATTAATTTAGTTTGCTGCTGACTGAGCAGTTTGTCTTGACACGTTGGCGCCAGCAATATCTTGGTGATTTCAACTTGTTTTTCCATCACAAGCTCAGTGTGACATGTTTCCGGTATGAGCTAACGCTATTTTCTGTTGTGAAAACGGGAGTGCAGAGCAAATTATGTTTTGTTCTGCTACTTCACTAATTGTAGCTCATGGCAACGTGGGTTAGTTTACAGCTGTTTTTGAGCTTTAATGACCTGTTAGTGAGTGTACCCTTATAGCTGTCCTCTTTTCAAAACAGTAACATTATGTGTGTGTTTGTGTGTGCATGTGGTACTGCACGCAGTAACATTATATGTTAGCCTATGCAATGCATATATTCATAATGTTCACATAGGCATTTATTAGTTTAGAGTTTCGTTTATTGGTTTGAGTGTGGATTAGGACCTGAATGTTACCATATTATATTAAGTGTTCATAATTATTATAATATATTATTGAAACCCTTAACACTTCAATATCCTCAAATTAGAAGTGTAATAAAAAACAAACAAGATTGTTACACCTATTTCCACTTTTATTCAAATACAAATACAAATAATTTTTCTGCCTATACAAATACAAATATAAATACTGGGCTTTCTGCACATCCCTAGTCCCAAGTTGGAAACATCATGTCACCAAATCATTTGTGATTTCAGTGAACTGATCCTTTAAATCTGCTCTGAGCAGTTTCAAAATGGAATGTACAGAAAATCAAATACTTGATAAAAGTCCAGTATAGAATTAAAGGACCAACCCAGAACACAATAGCAATATACTGTACCTGTTTGAAATATGTCAAAGAGTAACGTAACACCAGGCTAAAAAGTGGTGTTTCTCTGTCATTGGTTCAAAGTGTCAAGTCTGTTGCATCCTCTTACTGCAAAGTAAGAGGATAAACCACTGAAAGTCAGCAAAAGCAAGATTTTCAGCTGTTGTGAAGTTGCTCCCTTTTTTAATGTATCTTACATTTTCCCATGGTCAACACTGCTCACTCTCAGAACTCATAGTTGAAGGTAAAAAACTACAAAAAAAAAAAAAAAAAAGCTACTAATACTTTAACTACTAAGTTATGTAGCTCACATTGAGTAAGCTTTTAAGATGCTGGCACATTGGTGTTTTCCATGTCCTTCAAAAGTCCTCTGTCACCAGAAGTGAATCCTTGAGAGCATATTATTTTTGCATTTTACAATAGCTCATCAGTTGTTGGCAGTTTGGCATGGCTTGCAAATATCTAAGATATTTTATAGATGTGGAGGTTGTCAAACGCTGCCTGCAATAAAAGGAGATAAGGTTACACCAGGACAATATGCATTTTATTCTGTATGCATATGGGCATGTAGGTGTATTTAGAACTTATATTTATGGGCTACAGAGTGCTGCATACTGTAATGGCTCTCATCTTTTGTGCTCATCACAAAGATCAATGGCAACTTCTGTTCTGGGGCAATAAAGTGTTTATGACACCTCACTGCATACCCCCCTACCAGCCCTCTCCACCCCCACCTGCGCAGGCATAAATATTGTCTTCTGTGAGCTGGTGCAGCCAATTAACAAACTAAGTTACACCAAGAAAAAATTGCATTGTTCCATTGACAAGCATTGTTTTATTAAGCCTATCAATTCAGCCCAGCTCTGCCTCACACCTCTCCCTACAGTTATTGAATTGGTTTGTGGGCGCTGGGCTTGTTTGACATGTGAGTTTGCTTGATTGCAGAGTAGTTTGCATATGAATTATAGAGCAAATTATGACTTTGCATTTCCAGACAAGATGGTCAATTTAATGTTAAATTGAACGGAGCGTTGTTCTTTCCCGGTGAGGAGCTGCTATAATTACAAACTATTGGATAAATGTTTTGTTGAACATAATGAAATGATGTCCTCTTCATTTGCATCTCCGACAAGTTATTGAAAATCTTTTTTATTCTAAGTCGATTGTATATTCTTTGTACAGACTATTATTTAAGGGCAAATACAAACCTGCCAGATTATTGTCAGATCACTGTCCTGTACATTTTCTACATCACATTATTAAGCTTATACAATTTGGTTTTCCATTGGAATGTAAATGGGTACATAAGTATTGCAAAGAAAACAATCCAGTTTTGTTCAAGTTATGGCAATAATGCATGCAGGGAGGCAGAATAGATATTAATATGTGATTCTTCACTATCTCCCATCCACAGAAGCTAGAATATGAGGACCTTTCAACTGATGAACTCTTTACTGTCATCAGTGTGTTTCCTCTGCAGTCTCTAATGTGAATGACGCACATTGCCAAATTTAAATTACACACAAAGGGCTCACTGGTTATTTTGGTGAAATCTTGCACATCCTGCAACAGGAGGTTGTAAAATATCCACGCTCTTACGCACATCCAATGCCTCATCTTTAGGCAGTGAGTTCTTTCACGTAACTTAAGTGTTCAGACTATAAAACATGTCACTCTTTTCTCTGAATGTTCATCTAACACTACCCTGTCTCCTAGAAATCACATTTACACAGCAAATAGGTTTTGAATTTAATGTAATTGCCCCCAGATTACTTTGATCAACATAATGATGAAACATTAATTAATGTATCTGGGAAATTGTAAAATGTTGATGCTTCACAAAAATGTTCACTGAGAATGTATTTTGTTTATTTCCTGCAAAAACATCCGCACTTGTCATACACTATCTGCTCGTAGCAGCTAAAGCATGATCAGTTTTTATGATTCAGTTTTTTGTGTTTTTTTTTGGGGGGGGGTTTGTTAACATTTACCCAAAACGATAATCTTTCCCTAAACTGGTCCAAAGTGCTTTTGTTGCTTAAATCTAACCACACATGGGACCAGGATGGAAACCCTGGTATCAAAGTCCTGTTCTTTGGACACCCACAATTCACCCCGACCACTTAGCACTTTCTTCACTCGTAAAAACATTGCCTCTGAACACAATCCAGGCAGCAGATACAGTTACCACATTACTACTTGGCAGTAGCAGAGTAGTTATCTTGAGAATCAGGAGAAATCCTGATTATTTCTAGCCCCTACTTGATTCCACATGTGCCCCAAGATATTGTTGGGAAGGTTCCCCTGAGATACTCTTAGTCCAAGGAGAAAAGAGTCCTTATCCTTCAAGTATTTTCAAGATGTTTTGGACTTGTTTTCACTCGTCATGAATTTATTTCCTCTGCAACACAAAAGACGTTATACGAGCCTTCAGATACTCATGCAGGTTAAACTAACCACTTTTAGTGCTGACTGACTCTAACACACTCACTAACAGACTTGAAGACACTTGCTAGCCTAGCAACATTAAGGCTACAAACAATCTATAATGCAACACTCTCTGTAGGAGCCAGTGTTACACCGATATACTCTCCATTATAAAAGAATGACTGACCCTAACCATAATAATGTTAATCACGCTTTAGTTGATAATAAATACATTGACTGACCATTTTGCAGACTCATTTATTATGAACATTTTGTGTTGGCAATGGCAACCGTTGGCAGATAAGTATAATATTACACTTTCCTTGTTATGTTGATTAAAAATAATCTGTTAGGCAATACTTTTCCTCCACATCTTCTGGTAGTACAAATTAATTGTTTGTGAACCTACCTATTCAAAGATGGGGTTGCCCAGGTGTGCCACCATTGCCTTTGTGCATTGTATATGGCACAATTGACTCTGCTTAAGGACAGTGCCTTGATTCATGAAATGAATGGCCACAGGCTCTTAAAATACAGCCTGTAAAAGGAGATATTATGGTAAAGTCAATCACAGCTCTTTTAGGACTTTTGCCCACAAAGTGGTAATATTTTGAGGATGAAAATAGATTTTAATATAATGAAAAATGGATTTCAGAATTAGTTTTATTCAAAGAAATGAATGTTCTGTTTGAGTAAAACCCATATTTCTGTGGTCCTGAGGTTTTATTCATCTATAATCCATAAACACATTCAATACCTAAAAAGCATTAAACCAAGGATTATTCTTCTGTGTCCATTAAATGCTTTATATACCAGAGGTTTGTAGTATCTGACAACAGTGCTGTACAGTATTTTAGATACCTATAATTTCAAAACTCTGCAAGAATTACATTGATTTCTATTTGTGATCCACTTATTCAGCCCCGAGCTGCTTAGATGAAGCAGTCACCTTAAGTATCTCATCAAGGATGAGAAGAGTAAGAAGTAAAATTTACCTGTGGCGGTCTTTCAATTGTACTGTTTGTACTGTTGTTACTGTTTTAATAAAATTTCCATGTCCCCCAGTCTTTGACTTTTCCTAAAATAATGTTGTGAAGCACCCCATATTGTTAAAAATACTGAAGATGAATCCAGATTAAAAACACAGGCATTTATACCTATAACCACCACCAGGTAAAATTTACCCATATATGAAATGCATTTATTTCTGCACAGTTTATGTTTAAACATTTTAAGTTGCTAGGCAATGGCATTCATTGGAGTGTGTGATCTGACAACTACATCAAGTCATAATTAAATGATAAAAAGAGCAGAGGAGAATGACCTGTACGGTGAAGGCACAATGCAAACAAAATAAAACCTTCGCCAAGTGCCTGAAGTGCAGGAAAGCTGTGTGTGGAAAATGTACAGTCAAGGTGCTGAATGTCTGCTCAAAGTGTGTTTGAGGGACACGTATAATCACGTGTTCAAATGAAGAAATGTGTTTTATGATGTGTCAACACTGTGGTTAAGCTCTGGTTACATTTAGACACAAAACCACTTGGTTAGGTTTAGGGAAAGATCATGGTTTAGGTTAAAATGATCACTTTATTAAGGTTAGAGAAACATGTAGTGTGGGTTAAAGTTACTACTTCCTTAAAGTTAGGCAACCTTCGTCATCATGGCAGTAATAATAACCATAGGGTTAAGGTTAGGGGACAATAGTAGTTACATTTTTTGAAAAACTGTCCCGACTTGCGGTTGGAAACAGGAAATTAACAGCAGTCTCCTGTGGCAAAGTCCACATTTGTTACAATGTTACAACTTCATTTAACACACACTTTTAACCAAAGCAACGTACACATGAGAATTAATACAACACAGGAGAGAACAGTACAAGTAAAGAAATAAAACTAAATAAAACTAAATTCAGGTGCGATAGGACGCAGGTGCCAACAGGCAATGCATAGAGTGCATAGAAGTGGATAATAAATGTTTGGTTTTTTTTAGTTGATTAATTAGTTTTTATTTTATAAGTTCATCAGGTGCTGAGATGTTCATGAAAGAGCTGGGTCTTTAGCTTTTTCTTGAAGATCGATAGGGACTCTGCTCTGTGTCATAATTACTATGGCAGATAGTGGGCGACTGACATGACAACCTATTTTGTGAAATCTGAATTTTCTTCTGACGCCACCTGCAGGTTGACATTTGTGGTTCAGAATGAAAAGTTTTGAAATGTTTCAACAACTGTTGGATGAATTACCATGAAATTTGGAGGAGACATTCCCCTGTACCACTGTCACGTCAGTTATTTTACTCGTCCAGTACTTTGATTTATGGCTAAATACCTTCAAAATTACTGAACATTCCTATCAGCTTCAGTTGCACAGCTGTGTGTCAATCAGCAAATGTTAACATGTTAACATGCTAAACTAAGATGGTGGTAAAGACTGACCAATACATTAACACTTTTTCACACCTTTGCTCACCAACACTTTATACTATATGCACATATACAATGCTCACAACATTATAAACTCTTCTGATAAATGTTACCAAAGACACCACCCTTCAATTTGCTTCACCAGCTAAAGATCAAAATTAAAGATCAAAATTAAATTTGTACCTCAATTTTTAGTTTGGTTTTCTTGACAATGAGCCTCACAGAGCCACTAGCATAGCTGTAAACATGTCTTATTCTACCTATAGCTTGCATTTACTCACCCTCTTTTGTAGGATTAATATTTTTTATTGTCCAAAAGTACAAAAATCATATTCTTGAGGACTTTATATAACTGCTGATCAAAACGTGATCAGATAAACACAGCAGATGACATGCACTTTGTGAAAATGTAGAAAATTCAAATCTCAGTCTTTACAATCCAGTTTGGATTGATTGTGCATCTGAAAGTATAATCTGCTATCGCTGTTCTTTGCCTGATGGCTTTATTTGATCTCTGTCTCTTAATGGCTTATGGTTACCTGCTCCCTCTTCCTAACAGGTCAATCACAGTGTCAGTCAATACCATAAATCAGGGCTTTTAACAGCTTCAGATCCAATTCCTTGTAATGTTTCCTTGTCAGTTTAAAAGTGTAAATCACACTTTCACTGAATTTAGAAGAACTTTCTTGTAAGGTTTCTGCCTTCCAGCACAAATATGATTCCATCTCTCTTAACACACTATTGATCAGATTAGGTGCGAGTTGCGGAGACGAAAATTATCCTCTGCTATCAAGAAGTGTGTGCTTTCAGGCGGAGGCCTGGGAGAGCTGCAAAGGTGAGAACATCCTTCTTGTCTGAGCTATTTTTTTACACTTCTATACTCAGTTTAGGGCTTCACCCCATTTCCTGGCAGAAAAAGGAAACACATTTAAGAACATCAACTCTGCACTTCTTAAGGTCTGTCTCCATGCTCTCTACAATGGAGTGATACAATGTGCCTGTCGGAGGCTTTAAATTCCAGGACAAAAAAAGCATTTCAGCATCTTGTTGTTTTGGAACAAGGTTTCTCTCTCTCTCTCTCTCTCTCTCTCTCTGTGGGTGTGTGTGTTAGTGTGCTTTTAGTAAAACAAAATCTGTCATCAAAAGTTTGATGAACCAAACTAAAAGAAAAATGCAGCCACAAGTAAGAAAGAAAACATCCATTGTGTTAAAATGATGAGAACCTTTCAGTCATGAAGCCTTCATGAAAACTGTGATTTATAGACTGTATCATAATGTCATTTCTCCTGTTAAACAAGGATTGTAATATTTACATTTATTTTGATTGGTGCAGAGCACGTGTCACACCCAATATCTTACAGGCCAGAAATATTTAAAATTACCAAACATTGTGTGCTTATTGTCAGTCAGGCTTATAACATGTAGTTAAGTATAAACCTTACATACTGTAGGTCATTTCAACTCATAGTTAAGCAGCATTGTTCAAATGACTCTGCTTCCATGCAGCACTGTAAAGTAACAAAGTAGTGATAATAGATAGAATTTTGCTTTAAACACAGCATACTTTTACTTTTTGGAGGGCTGTAAACGAGCTGAGAACACAACACTGACATATCCTCACTTTATGAAACATGTTAGCTACCAATTGACTATTTACACATCAAACAGACATAGAGCAACATTATCATTCATTTGGAGTTGTGTCTGTGGCCACCTGATAAATAGATACTAAATAAGTAAGTACAATAGTCACTATTTTAGCTCATATTTAGCTATTTAGCTGCTAAATCAAAATTTGTATGTTCACTAGCTAGTCCCTAACTTTGTCTACTGTCAACATAACATGCCAACACACATACTGGGCACAAGAGGTGCAGTTTTGCCTCCTTGACACCCCGATGGGGTGGAAGACAAAATGCCTCTAGCTGAATAGTTCTCAAACTAAATGAACTCCTTATGTTCTTAGGAACAAAGTAGGGGTTCAGTCTGAGAGTAGCACCACTGTGGTCACCACAAAGCAGCAAACAGCTCGGGTGAACTGACAGGGCACACAATTCACTCACTCTCTTAGCTAAATTCAGTGCAAGCAGCAAAGCTGTCTTGAATGATAACGCCTTCAGAGAGGAGCGCTCCAGAGGCTCATAGGGATCACTCACTAGAGCCTCGAGCACCAACAGCAGTTCCCACTGGGGGACGGAGACACGCTTAACCAGCCATTGTCTCCTAACTGTAAGAAACGTTTCACGAGGGGGTGGGCAAAGACAGGTCTGTCGCCAAGTCCGTCATCCTCCGTATTTCCCACAGAAATAAGCGGAGGGGAGCAGAACAGTCCCCTCTCCTCGGGCCTGGGGCATTACTCCCGAAGGAGGAAGTAATGCTGCTGGCCATGCTAACATAACCCCGAGCAGTGAGTTGTATACGCTGGTCCCATGCAGGGCGGCGCAAACAGCAGGAGACAGTGCTGACACTGAGCAGACGTGGCGTCCTCACTCCGGTCAATGTGTGGGCGCAAGGCATTATTCCTGTGTGAGAATATAACGCCATTCACCGCCTCACCGTTTCCCGGGGAGACATACTGAGCTACCTGGAGCAAAAAAATAACCAGCGAGCGCAGTGAGACGGGCGGGATGTGTTTCTTTCTCACCACATTATACCTAACATAGCACTCATGCTCTGAGCTTTTTTCGGCTAGCACAGCCTGCAGCTGAATAGGGCCACCCACCGTCTGAAGAGAGTAGAAGGCGGCAGGCAGGACTGCCAGCTGAGCAAGTGCTTTCTGCATTACGCAGCCTCTGCATGGCCAGCCAGCCGGAATATTCCAGTGTTTGGCAATGCCGGAGGGCCAGATGAAGCGTGAACTCATATTTGCCACGGATATCAATCTTAAGCTCCGGTTCACTCTCGTCGCAGTGGAGTGAGATGTCACACAGCCAAAAATGGTCCCACGGTTGCAGGTATTGAACAGGAGGGCAGTGCACACAAAGTGGAGAAGTAAGATCAGTGAGCTGATTTCACCTTCGCTGAAGTGAGAAGGATAGTGAGTAACAGCAAGATGCTGCTTTATATATGGTGTGAGAAACACGTAATCAGTAGGCGCATCCTGATTCGCCGGTAATGCACATGCAAATTTCAGTGGTGATTATGTGTGTGTGATTGGAGGAGAGTATTACCCATAGAGTCCAGTAGAGGACGGAGCCTGTGTGAGATAGAACAGAAAAGTTGAAGGCCGTGTTAAAACCAAAGTACTTAGGAACACTAACCAATGAGCTAAAAGACACTAAAATGGTCAGTAGACCTGAGAGGAAGTGCCGAGTCAGCTGATACTTTTTCATGGTTTTATCATCAGAAAAAATCAAGATGCTATAATTCCATAATAATCCCACATAGAGTGACTTTAAGTATTCATTTTAATGATGTTTTACACTACTGCCTCCATTTGCTGTCTGAGGCAACTCTGTCTCCTATAAATTATGTTCATAGACTGTATGTTTTGCTAGAAACTTAATGCTGACAACATATCTACCTTTTTTCCCACCAAAATATCCGATTTTGTAGAACAATATCCACTAGAAGAAACTACAGCAATATTAAACTTTTTGGTTGTGTTTAGGCAACGGCAGCACTTGGTTAAAGTTAAGGAAAGATTGTGGTCTTGGTTTGATACAGAAATCCAACGATGTTTTCAAAACAGCTTTTGGTCATGCAAGTGTAATTTTATGAAAAAGAGACTTACCTCCCAAGGAAAACGGCCCTATCAGTCATAAATTCAGTCGCCAAAATCAACCTATAGTTACGTTTGCCATAGTAATTATGACCCAGGGAAGTGACGCAGTTCAGATGACATCTATAAGAGGTGACATAGTTAAATGGCAAAAATTGGACTTAGCTGTTCCCTTCCTGTTTCTACCATGAGTCAGGACATTTATTTTAAAACCGTAATGCGGTGCTTACTGTTACCATGATGATGAAGGTTGCCTAACAAAGGAAGTAGTAACCACATTTCAAGTGAACATTTTAATGCAAACCATGTTTTAATTCATTTTAATTATTTAAAAAAATTAAAATTAAACCATAAAAAATAAACTGTTACTCTTAAGTTCTACTTATAAAAATACTTATTAAAATGTGAGCAGTACCAGCATTGATGATGATCATCATTGTCATTATGGATGGATCATATTTCCATTAGACAAAATTAAATTTTGACATAGACAGTTTTGTGGTGTTTAACACACGTAGATGTAACGTAAGGAATTACTAGCACAGTATAAGCAAAGGACATGAGAAATGACTGGTGATTAATAGCATCTTGAGTTAAGGAGCAGACACTGTAGCCCAGCTTTCATTTAGCTGTCTCTCGTTTGAAGGAGTCAGTCCAACCAGAAGTGTATTAAAAACTTTCAAAAATGAATTATTCAGCTGGTCAAACCTCCAGCGTTTAGAGGACACGGCTTACAGCCTGCAGACTCCGCCAGGGCGCAAACAGCCAGCTCTCGCTTGGTTTTATCTCCCGGTTTGTCCCACTGGTCCCGTTTGACAGTCCGCTCACGAAACCCACCGGTACATGAAGGCACCGAGGAATGATCGGTGTTCAAACTTTAAGGAGAATACGGACAAGGGGTTTCCAGCTGGGCTTACATTGATCCCTTACCTTCTGAACTATCCTGAGTTGAACGGCAGAGGAGAGGAAAGGAACATGTGTGGGATTGTTTGGCGGAGAGTAACCGGCTGTCGAAGGGGAATACAGTGATACAGACATCTACCTCTGCTTTCTCTGTTTTTACACGCAATCTTCTTCTTGTTGTTGTTTTTAAGGGGTGCGTGGATTTGCTCTGATACAGACTCCAGTGGAGGGATTGTTAATTGATCAACACTGTTGTGTGTACTCTGGATGAGGACTTCTTCATAGCACAGATTGGTGAGTGTTTTGGGTTGCCAGTTTTTTTTAATATGCATGTGTCGGTGTGTGTGTGTGTGTGTGTGTGTGTGTGTGTGTGTGTGTGTGTGTGTGTGTGTGTGTGTGAAGGACTGTAGCCTATCTGCATCATAAACTAGGTGACTTTACGACCCCACTCAATTTGCAGCACATCACAAGTGTCCTTTCTGTGTGTCATCCGCGGACACACACATGCAGAGGCAGGTGCAGACAGTTACCCGTTCAACAGCGGCCAGTCTGGCACAGTGGCGCTGTCCATGGTGCTGAACATTAACCCCAGCTCTGTCTCTCTCACAACTTTCACTTGTGTTTACTTTGGTTTTGAGCCATGAAGGTTTTATGAGTTATGGTTTTATTTAGTGTTGCCAAAGTATCTCATTAGGCAACATGAGTTGCATGAATTCCATGTCTTCCAGAAGTATGGAGGGTATATGAAGGATTATGGTTGCTGTGTATCCAGCAGTATGAGTCAGGCTCTTCATTGTTAACTATCAGTACTGTCTTTATCATTTTAAAAATGTTTTACTTTTTCAATTTTTTTACTTAAGTCCCACTGAGTTTGGAAACTTTCTTCAAAGGAGACTTGGCCAACATGGCAGCACAAAAAGTTTTGGGCAAAATCATCCAACTCATGAAACAGATAAAAGTAAGCTAAGAACAAAGTCAATTAACAAAACAGTAATTAGCCATAAAATGCAAAGTCTATCATATTACAGATTATTTAATTACATATAAGTCTTTTTTGTAGGCTATTCTATGTGCAAACATGAAGTCTTTCCCTTCCATCTCTGCCCATACATTAGAGACAGACAGCAAATATGTCTTGTGATCTGAGATAACTGCAAAACAAACTCTATGCTAAGTTTGCAGAGAAATGATGGAAGTTTGCCAAGAATGGCTTTATTCAGCACTAATATGTGTGTGAGGCTAATGCTAAATAAATGCTTAATAGAACTCATTTTTGACATAATCTAAACCAACAGAATCCACAAATAAAGTTCCCATTTTTCAAGATTGTTTCCAACAACTTGCCAAATGTTAGAAAACCACTTCTTTAGCTTATCTTGAAGTTACCACACATATTTAGTTACATTTATTTATTAATTAGTTTATCTAGCAGGGAGTGTTCAACAAATAAAGCTGGGGTTCAAAGTTTATTCTTGACCTCAGAAATAAGACTTACTTTACAAAAACATCAGCTTTTAAGCCAAGTCCTTTAAATTGCTCAAAAAAAAAAAAAAACTTCTACATATACTGTAGCTTGTACTGTATGAAAAAAAGCTCCAGAACAGCCACTAAATATACCTTGTGGTGAGATTGTTTTTCTCCGATAAACCGATAAACATTTATATGTAAGAAAAGACATGCATGTAATGTATACAAGGTGTCTATCTGAACCCCTTTACAGCCTCTTTCAGAGGTCAGACTCATTGAGGGTAAAACAACTAAACTAACAATTGGATAAAACACCAGAGCTAGCAGCTAACAGTGTAACCGCCTACTGTAATATTCTCTCCTCTAATATCTTTGTGACTATCACCTGACCACCTGTCATGTGAGTCATGGAGCGCTTTGCTTTAAAAAGATGTTTTTTGGCATCTAACTTCACATCAAAGCATTCCGTCTTTGTTTCTGTCACAGTACAGTGCTGCTCTACATTGCATTAATATTTGCTAATAGTTTCGGATCCCCTGCTACACGCTCAAATTAATTCCAGTTGATTCTTCTTTGCTGCACTCCAGACTGATGGTAAGTTCATCAACAGACTCAAAAGTTCCTGATGTTTTTTCACATTTAAGGCCTACATATAAATGGAAGCCTGCAATACTTTAATGTGAAAATTCTGTATTTTATTTATGGTAGCTTAACATCATTCAGGGGGAATTAGAAATAAAAGCCTGTCTCAAATAAAGGCTTGGTTGTCTCTGCCACTGAGGTCAATAAAGGTACCAGCATTGTGTTCTGTAATATGGCCATTCAGCAGGACTAGACAAAAGAGAATACAGGTACATACCGACCTGTGGTTGACATTACAACAGTTTATTTGATGATTTTACAGGGTCTTGTTCTCCTGATGGCTTGATTTGTTTTTTCATCTGTTCCCAAATAGACCTATATGTTGGTGTCAACATGTTAACATGAGCAAGAACATTTTCAACTTCCTTCATTTTCACACAAAAGTCAAATTTCACACTGAGCTGATAAAACACAGTAAAAAGGAAAAGCAGCTCATCTTGCAGAAAAATACATACAGACAGTTTACAATACAAGGATGTCACTCCAGACAAGATATAAATTACAGGACTGGTGAGTTTGCTGAAAAACAGAAGTGCAGATGTAATTATTACTGGGATGGGGGTAAAAAAGTTACCCAAAACAAATTGGAAAGTCTACACATCATGACTTTTACAGGAAAGATTATTTCATGCATGGACGTTTCAAGCCTAGCGCTTCTTCAGCGTTTATTTTCCTCCATTTTACATGTGTAACTACAGTCATTGTGTATTGGGCTCTGAGCGCTTCCAAAATGTGGGTGACCTACGCTCAACACTGTAGCTAGGGTTGGGCGATCGTTTCTATTTTCAAATCATGGTTACTCAAGATTGGCGATCTGATAGCCAGGAGGCAGTGGGAGTAGGAGGGGTGTGGGGGGAGTTACGTCACAGCATGCGTCTGTGTGTCTGTGCTTGGTGCAACAATATCATAGCATCATGTCCTGTTTAATATTATTGTCTTATCTTTAATATCACAATCCAAATAATATCCATAACTTAACTACTCTTATAATAATAATAATAATAATAATAGTAATAATAATAATAATGTTATTTATGTAGCACTTTTCAAGCTTAAGCACAAAGTGCTTTTCAGATTAAAAGGATTTACAGAATGGAAATTTTAAAAAAAAGCAGAAACCCATGTAAGCCCCTCTGTATGACAAACAAGAATTAGGAACATGAGAGCACATATATCAAGCAGCACTGAGCCCATACATAAACAGATGAAAGTGCAAAATAAAAGAAATAAGTTCATATATAAATAAGTAATAGGCAGATAAAGCATATAAAGTGCAATATATATGGAAGTGCATATAAAATACTAAAATGTTGATACTAAAAACAAGCACAATTAAAATTTGTAATGACAATAAAATTAACCATAAAATAGTAGTGTAAAGAGGAAATATGAAAGTGATGTGGGGTGTCAGATCCATGGAAAAGAGACGGAAAACTGGTTTGTAATTAAGGATTTAAAATTCACTCGTCAATCGTGCTGATTAACGGGGCTCAGCGGGTGGACATGCTGCTCCACCAGAAACATCTCTAAATGCCCAGCAAGGTTCAGATTCTAGGGATTATTTTTATAACATTTTAGTTCTGATAGTAAGTTAATCAGCACAAGCCTAACTGTACCCGCATGCCTGCAGTGTAGACACACAGACAGAGCACTCACTGCTGCTGCTGCTCTGCTACACTTGCTGCTCACGCTACACTTTCTGTGTAGACACAGAGTTAGATATCGTAGGGATGATTTAAGAGAAGAGAAAAGAGAACCAAAGCTTTCCACTATCTTAGGGATGAAGCTGGCTGGGGCAGATATAAAAACTCAGTGTTGAGCTGTAGGAAAGTATCTGCTATATTCAGTAATGGGTGATTTATTATAAAGCAATATCTTATAGTGCTGGTAAGGTGGTGAATGGTGGAGTTAGTCATGGTCTTAGTGTGACACATTGGCATGTGCTAGCATATAATGAATTCTGTCTTGTTTCTGCTGGTTGCATTACAGATGAGATTGTAAAATGCAAATATCCTCCAACTTTTGCGATGTGTAAACTGTAGTCTGGATAACATTTTCTAATCAAGACTTGAATGCTTCATGTGAAAACCCTATTAATGCGCATCCTCACACAGTTATTCTACCAAGTATTCTCATCAGCATCATAAGCACATTAGCATAAAACAGCATGGATAGCAGCCCAGCAGTTATAGACAGTAGCTTATGACATGAAGGATGCCAAATTATTGTCTGGCTGAATAGAGAAATCTGGAGGCAGAAGCTGTGGTTGGACTGGTCAGCTCTGAGTGGGAAATGTGTGATATTGGAAAGATAACATGCTCATTTAAGGAACAAAAGCAGGAACACACTGATTTTGTACTATATGTGACCATGAGCAGTCATTTCAGGTTCACAGCATGCTGCAGCACATGTTTAAATTACAGTTTACATGGCTGTTCCTCACCCTGTGGTTGGATTATGCTTCTACTAATGCACTATTTCCTATGAAATAGAAACTATGATGCTTTTTCCCTTGAAATGTTATCATGCATCAAAACCCAGGGATGTAGTGGAAGGTAAATCCATCTGAGCTCAGCCAAACTCTGCTTTTCAGGCAGACTTTAACATTTAGGAGATAAATTCCAAGCAACAATAAATAAATTGTTCTTTAGAAGAGAAAATGGAAGTATAGGGGATGTACAGTATGTTTACACTGGTGAATGAAGGTCATAGTTTACCCACCTTTAGTTTCTCTCTCTGTCTCTGACTGTGAGTCATACTGAAAAGAGAGCAAGCACAGTGAGTCACAGACTGCCCACTGAGCTGAATCAATTCCATTTGACTCAGTTTGATTTGAAGACGTCTGTGCACTTCTTTCTGTGTCATGCAGCTTAGTGATGGGTGCTCTACATGTGCTGTTTATGTGTGTTTGTATGCACACATCTGACTGTGTTTACATGCAGCCAATGACTGTGTGTGCATGTAGGTGTAGACTTTCTGTATTTGCAGTGTGTTTCTTTATGCGGCGTATGTGTTATCAAATTGGTGAATGTGTTCTCAAAAACATACACAGCCCAAACTGTGTTCTCAACTGTAATGCAATGCGATGTTCATGTTAAAAGTGGCTTTCAGCCCGTGCTGACGTTGGCTCATGACGGATTTTTCATATGGTCATCTGCTCCACACACAGTGTGCAAGTTCACTGCTCCACTCCGCTAACATTATGGGAATTTAACATTGTTTTGGGTGTAGTCACGCTGAGCCATGACTCCATTACAAAGCAGGGCAAACTAAAATAAGTTGTTTACCTGTTGCAGATGTGCTGGTCGTCTGCAGTTTTTCATCAACACTGTGGCTGTTTCTGCTTGTACTATTCCTCACTGCATTATTTCTAACTGATCTGTTGAACAAATAGCTCCAAATATCTCCATATGTTGTTGTTTCGACTGGTTTTTAGTGCCGCTAACGAAGCTCTGCTAATTCAGTGAGGAACACATTTCACTCCCTGTAAATTCTAAAAGTCTCCCATTATTTAGTAATTTAAATGTTTTTAATATGAAGCAGTAAACCAGGAAATGTTGGGTTTGCATCGGTGGTAACTTTACACAACTTCTGGAAAGCTGGCCAATCAGAACAGAGTGGGCTCATCAGGAGAAGGGGAGAAAGAGGCTGAACTGAAGGGCTGCATAAAAGGCCAGTATAAAATAAATAGGGAGTTTTTGGAACTGTGAATCATGCAAAGCTACTTTAGGTAGCTGCAAGTGGTTATCCTCTTTGAGGAATTTTTTTTCATTTACTTGTTTACTTATGTAAAGTAGCGGAGAGAGCTCAACACTCTGCAACATATGTCCTGAAATGAATTAAACATATGGAGGAAATATTTGTGTTCCCCGTGTAATTCTCTGGTCATTTTCTATCCTGGGAGTAGTAGGTCATGACCTGTTTCATTCAGAGTGGTTCATCTCTCTGTCTACTGAGGTTGGCTGGGATACGCAGCTGTCTTCATAAGGCTGGCTGTCTCCTGTGGGAACCAAGGTCGGGTTGGGATATGCTGTGCTTTGTGCAGATGGTCAGACTGGTCTCCTCTTAGAATGGATTGCATGTGACCTGTGTACAGACTATGTGACTTCAGTTAACTTTAGTCAGCATAGTATCTTGTTTATAGTTCAATACCCAATGGAGGCATAGATGAAAAAATAACCTTATTTGGACTTGTAGTAAGGGTAAGGATTTGGTGAAAGGTTTAAATACTCTTGTCCGGAAGTAGTCCGGAATTGAGTGGCATTGCACAGTGTTTCATTGTGTTGCATATAAACACAGTATGCAGCATGTTCAGTTTTTAGTGTTCCCTGTGCCAAAGTAAGGTCACTCCAAAAATCGATGAAGGCTTTGTTCAAGTCTCAAGCTTTTAGTTTTATTTAAAGGATTTGATGTCAACAAATATCATGTTTGGAGCCAAACCAATAATGAACTCATCTACTTACAAGTATTGTGTGTGTATCCAAAGCCTGATATATCTTCCTCTGTGCTGTAGAGCTCCGTTGTTATCCAAAAACTATTAAAAACATATCAATGAGCTACACCTCTGCACTGGGTGACATGTTCCTTCATCCCTGAAGAGAGCAGTTACCGTAGCTTGTTTAGAAACGTCTCCAAAGAGTAAAAATAATAAGATAGAAACCCTCAGGAGTGAGGTTCCCAGTACAGCAGACACCACTGCGCATGCGTGAGGCGTGGTTCTGTTTACAGAGCTCTGCTAGCTTGTTCTGCTACATATTACTACCTCTTGACTTTTTACTGAAGTTCTTTGAGAAATGTATAATGTTGTACAAAGTTAAGAGGTTGTGATATGTAGCACAACAAGTTAGCGAAGCTCTGTAAACGTAACAACATTTCCATGCATGCACAGTGGTGTCTGCTGTACTAGGAACCTCACTCCTGAGGGTTACTACTATTGCTGTTCTTATTCTTTTTTTTATAAATAATTTTTGATAACAAAAAGACAGTGACCACAATAATACAAAAAAAGACAAAAAACAACCCCCCCCCAAAAAAAAAAAATGAAAGGGGGGAGTACAGAATATAACAACATAGATTCAACAGCCTGTTCCATTGATAGCAAGTCCATAAAGTCCTTACCCCAGTTCTCCATACTGAAACAGTTGATATGCTTGGCTAATGAGAAAACTGCTTGACAAGAGGACAGCACCACAACAAGTGTATCAGCGTACCCTCTACTTCACAACCAACACAGTTTGGATAATGTATAATCATTTTTCCTCAGTGTGTAGGGTGTAATGTAGGCCCTGTGTATTATCTTTTTTTGCTGACACAATTTTATATTTTAGAACTATTTTTAAGGGCTGCATCCCATTTTGTTGTAGTTATGACTATACCCATGTCACATTCCCATTGTAATTTAATTTGGAAGTTGCTGTCAGAGATAGCAGAACACAGCAACCTATACATTGCTGAGACTGTACCTCTCCTGCCAGCAGCTGTCATTAGTTTGTATTCTACGTCTCTCTTGTTTCCTATGTCTATGCCCTTTGAAAGTAATGACTTCATAATAGATTTTATTTGCAGATAAGATAACAATTCTGAATCTTTAAGCCCAAACTGTGTTCTCAACTCATTGAAAGGGACCGTATTTCCATTTCTGATTACTTGCCCCACCTGTTTTCTGTTGTGCTGCTGCCATACACTATTTTTAAGGATTTTACCACCCGCAGTGAACAAAGAATTGTTTCATAATGGACATAATGGTAAAGATATTCCACTAAAAGACAAATGTTTCTTTAACATTTTCACAATTTTGCATGAGAAGTGTAACAGTGGATTGTCCATTCTGGGAATGATTTTGGGGTTGTAACATAAAACTGGTAGAGATAAATCTTTATTATGATCTTCAAAAATTTGCTCCTCGAACCATTCCCAGCTGCCATCTCTCTCACACCATTATAAGCCCAATGCAGGGGCTATCTTGCATTATATGCTATGTAGTACTGATGAATATCAGGTACTCCTATTCCTCTGCTATTTCACAGGTTTATTTGTTTTTTATAGCTCATCCAGGGTTTTTTGTCCCTCCATAGGAAGCCAGAGAATTATTTATTTATTTCCTCAAACCAGCTGGGGGGAAACTTAAGCGATATAAATGACATAAGAAAAGCCAGCCCTGGTAACATATTCATTTTTATAACTTCAGATCTACCCCACAGGAATAAAGGCAAGACTGTCCACCTTTTGATGCCTTCCCTTATAGTCTTAAGTAGATCTGGTGCATTTAACTCAACCCTTTTTGCAATGGGGGATCTAATTTAATTTCTAAGTATTTCATGCCTTTTAGGTTCCACTTAAAGGGGCCAGTGCCCACATGTGATTGAAAAGTGAGATGATTAACTGGAATGGCCTCACTCTTACTGTAATTTACTTTGTAACCAAAAAACTGTTCAACTGTATCAATAAGCTTTAGTACTTGTGGGATGGAATTCTTTGAATTCGCTAATGTTAATAATATCTCATCAGTAAAAAGACTGTATTTGAATTCATTGTCACCAATACTAATACCTATTAGAAGCATTTCTAAATAAGCTATGGTAACAACTGTCTTCAGGGACAAAGGAACATGTCACCCAGTGCAGGGGTGTGGGTCATTGACATGTTTTTAATTGTTTTTGGTAAAAATTAAAAAACCTTCAAATTCTTTTCTTCCCTCTCACAGAAAAATATAGAACAATGAATATGCAAAAAATGTTAATTTTAGAAGTTTAATTGAAGTTTCCACACTTGTGTAAGTTGCATACTGGACCATGATTGGCTCCAAACTAGTTGTTATGTCACATATCATGCTGCAAAAAATGTTTTCACATTAATCTGCTGAAAGTGGAAAGTTTCTCTGTACTCACTGAAAATACAATTTTAAGGGGCAGGCCTACAAGCATGATTTGTGACATTACAAATAGTTTGGAAGCCAATCCTGGTCCAATATTCAACTTATACAAGTTTGATGTGGAAACTTGACACATCCAGTGTACATTGAGAATTTACTTTTCAGTGAAGTAAGAGATATCTTGTGTCCAAAATTTAAACTTCTGAATATGAAATATATTTACATATGTATAGATTCTGGAATTTTTAAGGATTTTAACGTGGTAATTTTTTTCTGGAAAAACCATATCAGACACACATTCTTGTTCCAAGCAGAAGAATTTTTGTTAATTGTTATTTTTGTCTTAATACATGTGTGGAGGGGATCTTTAAACTCATATTTTCAGTGACCACAGAAACTTTCCACTTTCAGCAGATTAATATGAAAACAGCTTTCCTGTGTCAAACTCTGCACATACATCATTCTGTACAATGAGGTTCTAACATCTAAGTGAAGTAACAAGAAGAAAACCACATTTTTGAGTGGAGGGGCACTTTTAAAAAAAAAGAAAAGGGAAAAAAACATAATCAGGATCAGTTTGGTATCAGGAAACAGCAGCTAATAAATACCATGTGTGCCAGCTGATTGCACCAGTTAAGCTGATGATGCCACAGGCCTACACAGCCTGAAAGATAGAACAACAATTCTGAATGCTGCATGTTACTCAATTTGCTTGTCATGTATTTATTTGCAGTGTTGAGTTGTCAGAGCATTTACATTCTACTAATGTGAAACAAGTGCATTTTGAAAAAAAAGCATAATTGGATCAATATTTATGTGTCCACAAAGTCCAAAATTTTTACAATTAATGTATCTGCAAAACTGTTTACTGTTATTGTATTTCATGTTCCCTTGTTTTCGCTACAATATCCACTTGCAGCAACTAAAGCATGATTAATGATCTATAGTTCTGTTGTATCAGTCTGGTTCTGATGAAAACAACATTTCCTGCTTTACTGCTTCATATTAAAAGCTTTTAAATTACTAAATAACAAGAGTTTTATTGTGAAGAATTTACAGAAAATGGAAAGTGTTCCTCACCAAATTAGCAAAGCTTCATTAGCAGAGCTAAAAAACAGTCGAAACAACAAATTATAGACATATTTGGAGCTATTTGTTCAGCGGATCAGTTAGAAATAATGCAGGGGGGAAGAGTACAAACAGAAACAGCCACAGTGATGATGATGTTTGATGAAGAGCTGCAGACGACGAGCACACCTCCAACAGGTAAACTACTTATTTTACTTTGTCCTGCTGTGTAATGGAAAAGCACTCACAGAGTGCCAGCTCGACTTGAGTCATGGCTCAGCATGATACCCCCAAAACAAAGGGATAATGCTATAATGTTAGTGGAGCAGAGCAGTGACCTCACGCGCTGTGCGTGGAGCAGATGACTATATGAAGAAATCCCTCATGAGCCGACGTCAGCTTGGGCTGAAAGTAGAAAAAAACGTTTGGTTTCAGTCTGCTGTGAACGTTTTTCAGTGCTTTTTGCTCACAGGGATTACTTCTACATACACTTACCTCATTATTTGACTTTGGCCATGTTTAATATGAACATTATACATTACATTATATATATGACTTATATATATGATTATATATAAAAGCATAATAGGTCCCCTTTAACCACAGCAATATGTTGCCTAAATCTGACCCACCATTCGCCCTCTGTGATACAATAACATCACTTTTCCTGAACTATGACACTTTGCCATAAACACACATTTTCAGGATGAAAGGTTGGTCAAAGTAGCGAAGATCTTCTCATCACTCGCTTATGTTTTAGCCATTTGCATGTGTTTTCTTGAGTTGCAGGGCATAGTGCTATCAGACATATGAGGTTTTTACACATTGGCGGTGTTATGAAACAGCTTGGTTAATTATGATGGCTTTTGCCTGCACTCAAACAGAAGGGGCTTTCATTACTGGAGAGGCTGTGTGTTTGGCTTCCACACAGCACTGAAGGAGCATGCACACATAGACTTACCCTAACCCTAATCACTACTTGTCTAACCCTACCCCTAACCCTTATCCTAACCTTAACCTAACCCTAACCTTAACCACTGACCCAAAAATCAGCTTTTTCTGAATTGGGGACACAGCTTTTGTCCCCAGTTGGAAAAGCCATCCCCAATTAACTGTCTTGAAGTCGGACATGTGTTCCAGAAAGTAGTCAGACCCACACACATACACACAGACTCACACAGACACACCCCCGAGTCAAAATGCCACTATTATCCTGTTTGGTAAACACTTGAAAAACAGGCGATTACCCAATCTGCCACTGGTAATGTTCAATCCTCTTTTTAACTTGAATGTCGGGCACTTGCTAAACATGTCACAATCAAATGAACTGAGCTGAACTTCCCAAGTATTTCAACAGGAACTTCTGAGGCTTAGTTCTCCCAACTACATTTTCCTGAGCCACAAAATAACTTCATAAATAGTTCTTTGTCTTTGGTTTGAACATCTATCTATCTATCTATCTATCTATATATATATATACACATACATACACACACACACACACACACGCATGTATGTACACCCTTTACTCTGGGCTAGATTTTTACAGCACCAAATTGCACTGCACATTTCAATCAATTTGTACGTGCAATCTGCTGTATTTAGTGTCTGATTAAGGCAGCATCTCATTTTGCAATCAGTGACTGGCTGCCCTCTAGATGCGTTCTGAGCAGACGAGAGCTCAAGAGGTGCAAGCCAAGAAAATAAGTTTAAATGTAATTTGAAATAATGACATTCTAGCATATTTACACAGTATGCAATTAAGGTCTAAGAAATTGTTCTATTACTGATAAAATGCTAATAATACTAACTTATGAAAAAGTTTGCAATTAAGAAGTTGGGAGCATTAAACAAACTTTGTAATGTAAATGTGTAGTGAATAAAAGCACAGTGGCCCAGTGCAGTAAATGTCAAGTTTGACTGTGTTTATAAATGACAAGCCTGTCTCCAAGAACATACGTTTACCGGTACAAACTTCTAATTTGCAAAATATGTTTTGAAGGGATTGTTTCATTTAGTGAGGAAACATTTTAATGAACATCCCCTGGAGTCTAGGTGGTGCTGGTGGTGGAGCAGAACCAGCAGGTGGTTGATGGAAACCTTTGAACGAGTCTCCCTTGTTATCATGGAGGTCATGGTGGTGATGGGGAGGAGGTGGGTTGTGAAATAGTAGGTCTGAAAGACAAAATGGCAGAATTGCAACAATACAAGACAGCAAAACATTACTAAGCAGCTGTACCATAGAGGACGCAAGTGTACATCTGCTGGCAATTATACATAAGGAGATACCTTACCAATTGATCATCTTACTTTTTGAAAGTAATGCTGCTTGGATTACCTTTTTTTTAATCAACATAAAGAGAAACTTATATAAATTAACGCATCTGTTGCAAAAGGTTGATACTGTATCAGTAATATCTTCACTGACAATGTACATTTGATTTCCTACAATATCCACTCATAGAAACTAAAGCATGATGGCAATTTTTAAATGGTTACGTTTCAGCACTCACAGCACTTTGAAGAAGAGGGTCTGGTCACACCAGACACCAGGGGGTGGCTGTGGCTCAGGTTTAGGAGGTAGAGTGGGTCATCCACTAATCAGAAGATCAGCGGTTCAATTCCCAGCTCCTCCAGTCTGCATGTCGAGGTGTCCTTGGGCAAGATACTGAACCCCAAATTTCTCCTGATGGCTATGCCATCAGTGTGTGAATGATTAGATTCCCTCTGATGGGCAGGTTGGGACCTGTACCCTGTACCTGTACCCATTCAGCATTTGAATGTGTGTGAATGGGTGAATGTGACTCATAGTGTAAAAAGTGCTTTGAGTGGTCTAGAAAGGTGCTGTACAAGTACAGTCCATTTACCAGAAAGTGGAACAGCAAAATTAATCTGAATGTCATTGTGAAATATTTTTTTTAGAAGCTTGTGACATTTAACTACTTGTTGTTGGGAGCATTAAACTCCCAACAACTGCTACGCTAACCAGCCGTGCCATGCTAGAGTTAATCAGTTGCTTATTTCCATTTTCGTTGTACTTTGGCATTTACTCCGCCCTGTTGCTCATTTTGTTGTGGGTATTGCACATCATATATTCAATAAAGAGATTTATTGAAGAGGGAAAAAGCTCTCTGAGGTGACGAGCTTGCTAACTCTCAGTTAGCAAAAGAACAAGTCCACACAGTTTATTCAAAATACACAGGCCTGTTTGTACAACTGCATGCAGACCATATGTCTTTTGTGGAGCAGTTTACAGTCAGAGTGAAACTGGAACTTTTGGGTTCCGAGCAGCTCAATTTTCATGGGAGGTGTATATTTTCTGTATGCTAACAAATCAGGCTTTGTTTACCTAAATCTCTAAGGTTTCAACTTCTAATAGCAAGTGTATTTGATGCAAAATTATAAAGAAAGACTGATGAAAGAACGCTAGTGGAATAGAGGCTAGAGATGACATCAGGATTTCTGCTCTCTATACTCTGACAGAGGAGGTTAAACAAAAGTGGATGCTGCATCACTGCTAATAACCTGTGATGGCTTCTTTCATTTTCTGACTCTCGGTTGCTCAAAGGTTTCTGTCTAGACAGCTTGCTGTTGGTCATTGGTGCAAATTTTCAGGTTGAAGTTCATCCAAGCTGAACTCGATATTAATTAATTGATTTCCCTGTGAAATTCTGTATTTTCAAAAGCTAGAGTAACCAGACCTTAAACTGAAAAAGTTAACAATGACTGGATGCAGACAGGATGTGTTTACTGTATTAATATTTACCAAAACCAAGATCTTTAATTAATCTTAACCAAAGTACTTGTCTAAACTTAACCAACAAAACCCTGAACTTTCCTTCTTCACTGGGAAAAAAAAAAAACATGTAGCAGACTTTCTAGGAAACAGGTCTGTTGTCCAAAGAATTCATATATATATATATATATATATATATATATATATATATATATATATATATAAATGCAGAAAAAGCCCATTTAAAAAGTGAAAAGCAGTAACTAACACACTTTTTAGTGCATTTACTTGTTCTGTTTTCACTGCAATGTCAATAATAAAATACAGCTTAATTCAACCAGAAACCACTTAATATACCTGCACAAATATGTACCTGCTTTTTCAAGGCAGAGGATTTCCCACACAAAAAGTGGCCTTCTCAAATTGCACGAAGCTTCATGACTCTGGCGGTATGCACAATCAACAACACTTATCTCCTCCAGTTAATTTTGTGATCTTCCCTTAAATGCATATGTATAAAGGCTCCAGGCAAGTATACATCTAGAAGCACAGAGCTCTCTTTCTTCTTCTATAAGTCAAAGTCATACATTTTAAATATATTTCTTTCTTCCCTTATTCTAGTAGGTCTCATACCAGATCTGCAATTGTAATGTGAAGAACTATTATCTGCAACACAATGCATTCCAGCACCTGCTGTTTGAAAGAAAAAAAATCAATAAACTTCCCTCCATCACAATATATAAATGTAGAGCATGGACATTTCAGTAGTTTTTTTTTTTTTTTCCTGCTGTTTCGCTCCCTTATAGAAAAATAACAGAGCAGAAATTCCAATGATAGTGAACCTGTGCATTATTTATAGCATCTGTTAGGTACAATATTATGGAATCAGTTAGCAGTAGCAAGCTATTATATTGAAAAATGTGAATATTAGACCTCAATTTGTCATCATAATCCTATCAGTAAGAGACATGCAGAATAACATCCATTATAATGAATTTGCTATGAGATTATTATTGTTTATACAATTCATCTAGTGCATTTTATAGGGAGTGGCAAGATGATTTATGGGACATGGAAAAACTGATGTATTGTATGCACATTTATTATCATGGTTTTAACTTTTGTGATGTGAGCCTTTATCTTATGAATTAATGAGTGCTGGCAACAATCTGGTACAGATATTGTGTTTTATCTCACTTCTGTCAAAATTTAACGGGCCAATATCCATGTAGAAGAAACCCATTTTATTTTTCACAAAGGCATGAGAAGAGGAGAATTACTGCTCCATGATTCCAATGCTCCACAACAGTGAATTTATTATGTCCTTTTTTCACTCTTATATCTTTCTTTGCAATTTTATTTTATTTTTTATTTTATTTTATTTTATTTTGTCCACTTATTACATTTGGGGCAGGAAAGATTCGTGTAAATTCAAGACTTTACCAAATTCATATTTTCTTTTATGCCTTGGAAGGCTAAAGCAATAAGTTGATTAATCGATCAGATTGGCAATTTATCAACCTTTGTAAAAATGCGAAAAGGATTCTTGGTTCCAGCTTCTTAACAGTGAGGACTTGCAGATTATCTGTGATTTATAGGCACCAGAAAACTGTTACCTATTTACACATCCAGCAGACACAGAGCAACATTAGCATTCATTTGGAGTAGTGTTTCTGTCCACCTGATGAATGTAAGTCAAATATTCACTCTCCTTTTAGCTCTGTTTTTGTCTCTATCAACTCCTGATAAAAATATCTGGATCTTTAGTTGCTAAAGGCTCCTCATTTCACCAGCTAGCAGTCATGGAAGAGGATAGTCTACTTAAGTAAAAATAGCAATAGCACAATGTAAAGTAAAAAGGTAATGCATTCAAAATCTTACTGAAGTAAAAGCAACATGTTCTCAAAGAATCAAAGTAAAAGTACTCAATATTAAGCAAAATGGCCACTGTCAGAGTTCTATTTTACAATATTTGATTATTATTACTGATGCATTAGAATATAAATGGAATATTAATGTTGTAGCTGGTCACAGTGGAGCTAATTATAACTACTTTCAACTGTTGGATAGTAATGTGAAAATGCATCATATTCTATAAGCAAATAGTTAGTTTAGTATGTAAAATGTTAATCTGCAGTAACCAGTACCTAATGTAGTAGAGTAAAAAGTACATTTTCCCTTGAAATTTAGGGGAGTAGGAGTGTAAAGCAATAAAAAGGGGAAACAGTCAAGTAACAGTATCTCAACATTGTACTTAAGTGCAGTAATTTCCAAATATACTTGCTTACTTTTCACCACTGCTGCTAAATGTTCCACTATGTTCACCAGCTAGTTGTCTGCTTTGTCTGTCTGCTGTTTGGCACTGGGCAGGTAGTGCACAGTGGGTTTATCAAAGCCTTTCCACTAAAAAAAAGCTGCCTGCTGCTGCTGAAAATGATGCTTATGAGAGCAGTGAGACTGAACCAAAACAGTAAATGTGTGTGCTAAAAAGCTCCATAGAGGTGAGGGGAACTGCAGAATTACTCTGTAGGTTTAATCCATTGTTCATATAAAAATGATTGGTGGATCTTTAAAAGAAATTTGTCTCATGAGGATTTGGTATGGCAGGTGGGTTTGGTGTACACACTTCACTCCACATTTTTAAACAGTCCACAGTGAAGTACAGTTTGTGCACATACAAATCCAGCTCCAGCCCCTACCTCACATTAAGACACAGCATGGATTTATATAAAAGTCCACACTCACCCACACTCCTGCATCCATTCTGTGATAATCCCCTTCAGTGCCCCTCCGATGCCCAGTAGACTAATGATGAAATAAGCCCTGAGTTTAACGTTGCACAGACCTTAACTAAGATGACCTGGCTCAGATGATATGGGGCAAACATAATTCCTGTGGCGTCCCTCCAACATCCATTTAACTATAAAACACCGACCAGAAAGCCCAAACTATTTGCTCTTTATTGTTTATTTTTTCCCTCCTCATGCACATTACAGTGATTTATGAACTGTGCTGTTTGAATACCACTCGCTTACATAAAGCAGATTATAGAGGAATTGTTAAGGGTTTTACCCCCACTGCAGAGATTTTAGATCATTAAAATTATAATCATTTAGTAGAATTCAAAATCTGTGTATTCAGTGAGCTTCCAGCAGGTGTTAAGTGTTTGAGCAATTCTATAGACAAAAATATTCTATGCTGGAGGTGTACTACCCTGAAAATATACATGAAGAGGTGGTAATACTGTCAAAACAGTCAAATAAGGAATGAGAATGAAAATTAGAAGGTGTGAAGAAAATGCCAAAGTTGTACACATAAAGCTCTTTTGCCAATGTATATACTGTAATGGTTAAAAGCTGTATAGGTAATACGCACTCATACACCCCAAATAAACTAACCATGCAGCTATAAAACAGTGAAGCTGAAACTCCAAAGCAATATACTGAAATACAAAAAAGTCTAGAGAGAACGTGCACTTGAGCCTCAAAGTCACTGTGGGCCAGAGTACTAAGAACGTGGCGTTGCAGTTTTCGTTTGGTTTACGGCTGCAATCTGTGTGTATTCATCACCTGATTTACTAAGACAGCAGTTCATTATGCAATCAGCTCTTGGACTGTGCAGACCTACAGACACATTCTGCCAGTGGAGGAGAGCTCATAGCAGTGGGATTTCTATGAGATCACCAAGCTCAGAAGAAAAATGATAGAAAGATCATCCATTAAATGCATATTCAAATGAGGAGAGAGACGCAGCTTGCAATCACTTGCACAAATGACACAAACTATATACACTGCAACATAAACACATACACCACATATGGTTGGGGAAGGATGCATCAATATCTGTGCCTAAAAAATGGCACAGAAACCTCAGTGAATCTGGCCCTTTCTTGTATATATTATGCATGTTACAAATGGTGTTCTTGAACTAAGTGCTCAGTGTTTGTTATTCCACACCTGTTCCAAATACCTTCATGCTGTGTCTATTTTAAACGTAGCTCCTTGCTGTGTAAAATGAGATAGTTGACTGTATGTAAGTTGGTTTATGTTGTTGTACTTTTATCTGAGCCAGTGGTAGGACAAATCATAGTTATGTAGATTTCTATGTCTCTTTAATGTGTTGATTTGACAAGCCTTTAGAGGATAGTGTTGTTTGTTCTTCAATTCAATGTGATAACAATGTGACTTTGTCATCTCATGCTGCTTTGGTCCACACCTGTGTGCTGTTATTCTGACATATATGGTTGGGAAGAAAATTTTATCCCTAGACCAGTTGAACTCTTGACTCTTGTTTCTATCTGAGGGTTGTTCACTGACCTTTAGGGTTAGCTACATTTATTTTTGAGTCTGTACAAGGATACTTAAGAACTGTTTGTGTGCCAAATCGCCAGAGAGAGAAAAGGTAAGGTGTCCAGGTCTAGGTGGCATGCTCTCTCTCCCTCAGAAATATGATTCATTGTACTTCTGTTTGTATTATTTGATTACATTATTTCATAACCTGACAATGCTCTCTTTGTGTGGTTTTTTTTGAGTGATCAAGCAATTCTCCACTACACATGTGACTGCCAGCACTGTTTGTTCATGTAGACAACAATGTGAAATGAGTTCTGTATCTGCATATGTGCATGTGTTTGTGAGTGTGTGGGTGGTCTTGCATGCAATGTAAGATGATGAAAATGAGATGCTTGAGTGTGTGCTTTTGTGTATGTGTGCATATTAAATGAGATTTGTTACACTGTAATAACCAGTGACCAGGGGAGAAGGCTCTCAACATTGATCACCGCCAAGGATTCCCCTCGGAATCAAGAGAAGTGTGTGTGGTAAATGTGTGTGCATTTTGTGTGTGTGTGTATGTGTGTAAGTGTGTGTATGGGATGGGGAGATGTGGCCAAAGTTAATTATCAGAGAAAGCATTTAGCAAATGTATGTATGTTGGGTGTGGGGGTGTTATTGCAGCCAATGAAGCAGAGAGTTGGGTACAGATTTGTATTCTGAAGCGGTGCCTTTGGTGGCTGTGCCTCCGTTCCTCTTTTACACACACAGATAGATGCATAAACACATTCACACATATACAAAATATTCACAAGCACACAAAACTGCTTTGTACTCACTTATGAAAATCACTGCTTCATTAAAGAGCAGTCAACCCCTCCACTGTAACACACACACACACACACACACACACTGATCTTGCAGCAGAACATGGTGGAAAGAATCAGCACTTGTGGTTTGTTGTTTAAATGAGAGCAGTGTCCTCCTGTCTGCCTCTCAGCAGCCTTTTTCTCCCTCAGCAAGAGTTACAGTATGCAGGAAGCTCAAGTGTTTATCAGCGCTGGAGTCTGTGTATCTGTGTGCTTCTAAGCTCCCCTCTATCATACTGTAGGTGGCTATGAAATTAGACAGAAGAGCATGTATATCTATATACTCCATCTCTGTGTTGTTCTGGTCATGCCACAGCTGCTGAGCATCTAAAAACAGTAGTGCTGCACAGGGGTTAAAGTGGGCCAGAATGATCCGGTATGGTGTTCCGGCACCTTTGATTAATAAGCAAATAAATCTGATTGGCAGTTTCGTACATAATAATGTCAAGTGAGTTAATTTTTCGTGCACTGCAGCCTGGCGTTCCTTCCAGCTGATGAAATCAAGGTACTCACTCAACAAATCAGAAAGTAATGTCACCCCATGGCCCCGCCCCCACACTCAACACACATCTTATTTCCATTCTCATCACTTCCCTTCAGTGGGTTCATGCATGCAGATGTCGATAAACTTGCAGTTGCACTACTTCAGTACCTAGCTAGCTACAGAAGGGGAGTGAACCTAAACGGAGTTGCTTTTTTCTGAAGTGGTAGGTAATTTCAAATGCAATGTTTCAAACAGAGCTCAACAAATATCACCAAACACACAAGCTGTTTTATGTGCAACTTGGCTATTTGTCTTGCTAGCTACCGGTACAGCTCTTGCTGTGGCTCTGGGCTGTACTGCCAGAGCCACAGCAAGAAGGTCAGCTGATCACATAGCCTGTCTGCAAAAAAAAAAAAAGTCCACCAGAGCTCACAGGACAAATCAATTTGAGGTGAATCATTTTTCCCCACTGCACCACTACATCAGATCTTAGGGTTCCCCCATGTGCCAAATCCCACTATAACCCCTGGTGAAACAACTGATTATCGTCATTATCAAGAATTTTTTAGTTATTAGTTATTTATTAGTTATTTAGAAATGCCAGAAAATTGTGAAAAAAGTCCATCACATCTTCCTAGAGGCCTGTTTTGTCTGATCAGTAGTCCAAAACCCAAAGTACTTTGGTGCTTTCCTGTAAAACAGAAAAGCACCAAATCCCCATATTTAAGAGGCTCAAACTAGCTAATGTGTAGCATTCTTGATTTATAAATGACTGTTTGAGTTGTCTTGTGTTATACACACATTTTTAGTGATCAGTAGCACTCAGTGCTAACCACTGTGAAAAATACATTGTATTTCCTTTGTCTGCTTCACAATAAAAGACACCCTGTGGCTCACTGCTTGAGGGCTTTTAATGTGAAGCAGCAGCAGTAGGAAATGTTGGGTTTGCATTAGCAAATCCTGTGATTCTGTAATGATGTATGTATGTATGATAAAGGTCTTAAGGATTATAACTTTAAACAATTAATCCATCAGCAAAATTGTATCTGCTGTCTATTAATGTACTAATTAGTTAATTAATAATCACAACTAATCGCTTTAGCCATAAAAACATCATGCATATGTATAAGATTGGACACAGAAAATTATATATGACAAAGAAAACATAATGAGCACATATATGTATATATTTCTTCCAGCAGCCATACAGAGATGCACCAGACCAAATTATATTCCATTGACAGCTTGTTCAAGCATAATATGTACTTTGTCAATCATGAAACTGCCCCCCAGCAACTATAGGTTTGTATAGTTTGTGACCGTTTAAAGCGGAGCAATGTCTACTTTTGAGACCATGTCAAATGTTGCATACAGTATGTCTATGAGAGTGAAGCTCAAATCAAAGATGTTCCTTTTCAGACTATTTGAGATTGTTATGAGTAGTTTGTAGAGTCCTAAAGAGGTAAAACCACCATAAAAGGATTCCAGGAAGTCAGAAAAAAATAAACATAAATAGTGTACTTATGATATCTAGAGAGAGCTGTTCTTCTAGTTTTTTAAAATTTATGATGATGGCACATGGTGGAATTAGTTAAAAGACCAATGGAAAGATAACATCCAACATGTTTAGCTTCTTCAGTAGAGCCAAAAATCACTTGACTTAAAAACATCCACAACTAAAAGCAAGGGTTCTCACGGGAAATGTGATCTTAATTTGGAAAAACATCAGCACTGGGGTGAGACTGAGGCTACCAGAGACCCTGATCTTACATGTTTTGTTTACCAAGATATCACAAAATGCATAAAATATGATCTTCAATCATGAGCAGGATTGTGATATGTACTGGGTGTCAACAGTCTGGGAGCTTCATTGAGACTGCCAGCTCTTATTTATTCCAGGTCACTCTGTGTTTGTCAGTGTAACAGGAAAGTCTAAAATGACACACTTAGTGTGATGTGTGTGTGCTTTGACATCATGATTTAGGCCAGGAGCAAGGTTTTTGTGTGAATGTGTATTGTGTGGACCTGGCCTCGCAGGAGGTAAATCAAGCAAACCGGATCAAAAGAGAGCCAGAGTCAGCCTTTATTTAAAAAGGTGACAGCAAAGGCGCAGGGGGTGAGTGTAGCTGAGGCTCTGCTTGGTCAGGGCGCCTCCAGGGCTCATACACAGGTCTGCTCTGTTGAGGGAGAGAGGTGGAGAGAGTGAGGGGGGTATCAGTTTGGTCTCCAGTCTATGGGCCAGGTGAGACAGTCACAAAAGACAGGATAGACCAAACAAAGGTCAAACATGTATTAAGTACTAGATTACTACCTTTTGCGTACATGTGAAAAACCTTTTTTTAAGGGAAAGTTTCATCATGGTGTACATTCTTGAAACAGTGATCACCAGTTAACAATCAAATCTAAAGTACTCATAGATAAACATATTAGCAAATGTTATGACACAAAGCTCCTTCAATGTCAGACATTAGCTGAGTGAGCGATTAGCTTTATACAAGCAATACTTCAAGGTTTATATGTGAGTAGAGATGCAACGATTAATTTTAGTTAATAGTTAGTTGCCAACTATGATTGATGATCAATTAATTGTTTTGAGTCATTTGGACATTTTTAAGAAAAAAATGTCCAAATTCTCTGACTCCAGCTTCTTGAATGTGGCTATTATCTTGTTTCTTTGGTATTCTATGACAGTAAACTGAATATATTTGGGTTGTAGACATCACCAGGGCTTTGGGAAACAGTGATCAACATTTTTTACCATTTTCTGACATTTTATGGACTAAACAACTGATCAAATAATTGACAGATTAATCGATAATGAAAATAATTGTTAGTTGTGTGAATATTTGGCGTTGAAATACTATATCAGCTGTATTTGATATTTATTGAGTTCAAGTTGATATATATAACTCATAACAAATAACATGGGGTACCAGGAAACTATTTTAGGTTAAAGTGAGCTTACTGGTGGTGACAGACATGTATTAACCCAGCAACATTAGGGTTAAAAACAACCCATAATGCATCATTAAATACACTCTTGATTTGAATCGATTGATTTGTTTATTTGTGTGTATTGCACCTTTTGTGGTGCACCACCCATATGGGAATACGATACACTAGACAATAACCAGGATGGTCACATGACAAATCATACTGTACAGTTCCTCAAAATCAAGGAGTACATTTCAAAGCATTCAGTTTACATGACAGTTTTAGCTATCTTAGCTGCCATGCATTTTCTAGAAATCTTGCCAAAACAAAAATCTCCACATTAAAAAGCCAACTCAACATATCTGCTTCAGACAACCAAAACATATCAGGAATCTTCAATTTAATCTTTTCAAACAAATAATTCCTCAAGTCACCATACAAAGGGCAATGGAACACAAAATTAAATTCATCCTTTACAACACCAAGATCACAAAAAACAAACAACAACAAAAAAAAAAAACATAAATGTTGCTCTTCAGAAACAGTTACCAGTGGTAAAGTACCAGTTTTTAACTGAACACACAGTTAAAAACATTTCTATGTAAATTTAATTTTCTATATGGTTCCATGTGGTTATCTTCTTTGATTTAAACATAATTTCGAAGCTTTGGCTTCTTACAAATTTCCTCCTTCCATTGTTCATTATAGAGCTTTAGTAGTTTTTGTTTGACTGTATTTATATTATGCTGCAAGTTATTCCTGAAAATAAAATTCTAATGAAAATGAGAAAATATTGCAGTGACCTCTCTCAACCGAGGATAACTGTGTGCTCAATCTCAGTTAAAGATCTTTTTGGTCAGTCTGTCCTCTGGCAACTGAACAAAGCAGTTCTGCAGCTCTTGAAGTAACACGCTCACATAGCTGTGACACATACTACATACAATACTACAGGTATAAGCATGGAGTGTGACAGAAAGAAAAGTGTCAATAGTGCACTCCAAAAAAGTCAGAGTGCACAAAACAACTGTTTTTTTTTTGTTTGTTTGCTGTGTGTGTGTGTGTGTGTGTGTGTGTGTGTGTGTGTGTGTGTGTGTGTGTGTGTGTGTGTGTATTGACCCATAATGCAATCACAAAGGTAATAAAGGAACCACTCACAGCCAAAAATAAAATGGCATCTTTACATGTTAGTACAAAATAGTAAAATACATTGATTTCTTGTGAGTATAAAGTAAGTTTAAAGTACAAGTACAATGCGTGTAGTACTACTACTACTACTTTGATTTGGACACATCTGTTTCAAATCTGTGCCAGTATAGTACTGTACGTCTTTGATGCTGTCCATGGTGCTGATCCTGTCTGTGTACTAAAAGAAGGTAATCAGTGAAGAAGCACATACTGTATCACAACTGTCCTTGAAAACCAAAATTCTCAACAGTACATGGTAAAGTTTGTTAATCAGCCTGCTGCATTTCTTTATTCTTTCATCTCTTTAGTTTTGACAAAGCACCTGATAACCTTACCACATTATTCAGTGCAAATAATTTAAATTGTAAAATGGATGATTATGAGACACACACTTAATCAAGACTTAATCAAGGCTAGCAAGAATCCATCCAAAATATAACATTATATCCACCATAAATATTCATGCAACCACTGAAAAACACATTTAAAGCTCCCTTCAATGTAATTCACTTTGCAATTTCTGTATTACAGTTCTATGATCACAGACTATTTTCATAACATGTTTAACGTGTGGGTCTGTCATCCTGCAAAAGACTTCCATCAGCTGTGAAGGGATATCAGATAATGAAAAGGACATAGCTCAAGAAGAAAGACAACAAATATAATTTTCAATCATTGATTCCAACTGAATTGTGGCCATTGCAACATTTTATCAAATAAAAGCTCATAAAACAACATCAAACCCACATTCAGTGTGGTCAATTACATATCATTGTAATAACAGCTCCCACAGCCAATAGTGGTCAGCCGGCAGTAAACATGCTAGCAGGTTAGCTTGCCCTGCAGGATGTAGAGGTCCCTCAGGAGTTACAATGTTTGTGTATCTGTGTTGATTGAAATTTAAAGGTTCCATTTCAGAAGGTCTGAGCCCATATTCATCAAGCTTCTCAGAATCACTCATGGGAATTGTTCTGAAAGTTAAAAATACTCCTGCCTCAGAGTAGGACTTGAGACTATGAAGCGTCTTTCTCTTGCTTTCACTAAGGAGAGGGACTCCTAGGCAAGAGTGTGACGTTGCTGTTTTACAACACTCAGGCACAAAGTAGAAACTATGATGATGTGTTGTAGTTCTCTACATGCCATCTAGCCTTCGTAGACTGTAAACAAAGCTACTCACGTGGGTGAAAAAATGGAGCCAATTAGGTAAGTTAAAATAGTAGGAGGCCTAATTTGACTCAGCTGTGTGAAATCAGCCTCATTCAACCACATTGTTTTACAATTCCCATAATATTGCGGCATCTTGCATATATACACACACGTTGCAAACCATGTACTGTGTTGCACCACTGTATGGCATCTTGTCTTGCACTGTCCAACTCCCATTTAACTACACAACCTGTCAACTTTTGTTCCCTATATGAGGGGAAAACACACATATAAGCACAATTAAATTTTGATTCATCACTGTTGCAAAGCTGCATGTTCCTCATTACAACTTTTTTTCCTTTTGTCAAAACAATCTTTCAATACACTTATTCTCATCAATCTTTCATAAACCATCTCTCCTCTCATGGAATATCTCTGCCTGAACGCCATCTCCTGGAAACTCCTAACATGTCAGGACTCCTTTGAAGCTCCCCTAATTATCAACCGATATAGGGGTGATTTCCTAAGTTAGGAAAAGTGATCAAATGCTTTTACTCCTAGTACTCCTAGAAGTGATTTCCTACTCTGAGAAGCTTGACAAATATGTCCCCTGTGTTGGATTCATACCTCATGTTGCTACCATAAGACTGATAATACGTGAAGCCTCAACAAAAGTGTGTGTGTGTAAATAAATGTGCTGTTCGTCAATTAGTGACCTACACTGTCAGTCTTTCTGCGTGCACCTGTGCTTGTGTTGTTGTATTTGTGCATACAATATGTGTGCACCAGAGATGATGAATGATGATTCTCTAGCCTTGAACCACACAGTCAGTGTCCTAACCATTCTTACACACACACACACACACACACACACACACACACACAGCAGATTAAAGGACAGAACAGCAGTAATGTAGTAGATGGCCGTAGCTGTCCACTGGCTGTAGATCTCTTCAGCTGTCAGGGTCACAATCAAGGGCAAGCAAGAGGAACACACACACACACACACACACACACACACATACACACACACACACACAAACACACACACAAACACACTCATGTACTCACTCTCCAGAACAGTACTTGTTAGACAAAATTCTGTTTTTCTTTTTTTTTTTAGCATGGGTAATATAATTTGCTGAAATTTATATCCTTCCCACACATCTCTTTCTCTCTCTCTTTCTTTCTGCCTCTCTTTGTCTCTTTCTCTCAGTAATGAGTTTAGCCTCAGTCTTGGGGTTAACACTTGTAGTAAGTACAGAGTGGAAAATGTAATTATTCTAATTGTTTATTCTCCCATTCTCCAACTCTTCAAGCTAATGGGTTGGTACTATCAGCATTTGCCTGAATACCCTCTTCTCCTTGGCAAACAACCAAAACTATTATTCCACTACTCCCTATGTACAACCAGACGGGAACCCTCTGGGCCTTCAAGGTATTCAGTGAAGGCCTAGGAAAGAATATTAAAAGATTTAAATTTTTGCACTCCTAATTAATATTTTTTAAATGATTTTTATTCATTCAAATAATAGTCAGAATTTTTACATCATTGTTATAAACGTGGACTAATATGTCTCGGCAAACAGTGGGTTAATGTAATGGAATGAAAAATGGACCAATCACAAAATCTGAATCAGCGACTCTCCCCTGCCAGGACCTTCAGTAGCTAGAACGAATGCCTGTGTAATTGAAGTCAATGTGGGCATGAATTTGATTTTGACAGTTGTCTTAGCCAATCATATTTTGTTGAGAACTCCAAACTTTCCATGATGGCTTCACTTGCCATAAGGAAGCAGAAAGTCATTGTTGATTGCTTCATGAGCACAAGTTGCTGGTCGTTAAATGTTCTCATTGTGAGCATTGTCAGTCTGTGGGCATTTGTTAAAACTGTAACTCTAATTTTAGGCTGACCTTTGTTAAATTTTGTGTCTTAATTTTTACTGTGTTTGAATTTATGTTGGGTATCGCAGTGTTCATGCACAGAAGTCAGTATGACATGGATCCTGTTGTTTATTGTGTAGCGATGATGTGAAGATGATGAAGGAATCTCCGCTGACACCGTCTTTCTTGTTTAAAAAGGTTTATTACAAAAATGTTCAGCATCAAACAAGCACAATGGTTGCTTGGAGAGGTTTCAGGGCCAATGCGAATCACTCTGCCTAACAGCTCTGAATCTCCACCTATATAGGCTAGTTGTTTACCCTGATACTAAGCTAAAACATATGGTCCTTATCTACAGATGGCCTCATCTGTTTAGACATATAGGAGAAACAAAGACCCCTTTCCGGGGGACCTTAACCGTTGAACCTTCTCTTTATGGCCTGGGGTCTGTTACTCTCTTACTCTTACTTAAACATTCCTCAGTAATATAAACACAACAGTTCAGACACTACAATCCATTTGTCATTCATTTTCCTGTAACTAACCTGCAGTCAAGACGCATTTCAGTGGTTGAGCATAGCTTACGAAGAGCTTGTGCCTGGTCAGTATGAGACATCTGGGCCCATAGTTATCAAGCGTCTCAGAGTAGGAAATCAGTCCTAACTACCCAAAAATTCTCAGAATGACGCAAATTTGGTCCTACTTTTACACCTAGGAGTAGGAGCGTGTTATCAACATTCCTATGACATAAAAGTACTCATATCTCAGAATATATTTAGGAGGACTCGAGAGGTGTCCTAACCTGTTAGGAGTTACCAGAAGATGGCTGCACGCACATTTAGAGAAAGTATGGCTGTTTTGCAAACACTGTCAACTTAATCAAAAGATACCGATTAGATAGGGATGGTATATATTATGTGACAGAAGTCCGGCGTGATGCTATCTCCCCATCTACAGTACGATCATATGCCCTCTCAGCAAAGATGAAGGTAATTGCCACTTCACGCTTCTTGGCAACAGGAAAAATGCAACAGTGTAACAGCGATGATTTGGGTCCATCACAGCCCACTATCAGCAGAGCAATCCGTCAAACCCTGTGGGCACTTACGGCACCTCATATAAAAAGGTTTATTTTTTTCTTACAACTGCATGCCAGATTTTTCAAAAACAAGCTGCTTTTATACAGCTCGCCAGTTTTCCGGGAGTTGTTGGTGTCATTGACTGCAACCATATCAAAATCATTGCCCCACACATGGATGAAGAAGCATACATCAATCACAAGCATTACCATAGCATCAACACCCAAGTGGTTTTTGATGCCAATTACATGATTCTCGATATTGTTGTCAATTGACCTGGATCTACCCATGACTCGAGAGTTCTCAGTGAGAGTGGGCCCGACATGCTATTTGAGACAATATCAATCCACCTGGATGTCAGCTGTTTGGTGATAATGGGTATTCCCAGAGGAGGTTACTGCTGACCCTTTTCCTTAGACCTCTGCCCGGCGTTCAGCAGAATTATAACAAGTGAGGCCAAATGCAATCATTTTGTTTTACTGGGCTATATTATGGAAGCACATTGCATTACCAAAGAAAAATAAATTCGGAGATGTTTTCTCGTAATTATGATTTACCATCTCATAATTACGAGAAAACATCTCTGAATTTATTTTTCTTTGGTGAAGGTAATGCGCTTCCATAGCCAACTGTATAGTGTAGTTTATTAGCATAATACAATTTTATTATAAAAAAATATATACTTTTTTTGGTGGAAGAGCTCACAAAATCGCAAGAAGCGTGGTAGAAAGGGGAATAGGCCAATGGAAGAGGAGATTCCATGTGCTCCATGGAGAGGTGCGTCACTGTCCACAGATGGTCTGCTGCATAATAATGGCCTGTGCAATATTGCACAATATCTGCAAATGCGGCAAATCCCTCTGCCTCCTGACGATGGAGACCTAATGAAGAGGAAGACAGCGGTGATGATGATGAAGATGATACCCTCATAGGTGGAGAGGGAATGCTCAATGACTTTTTCCGCCAGCACTTTGCCAACCATCACTTTGGGTATAAAACTATCTACAAAAACTAGGCATAACGGTGATTGACTCAATCAGTGATCACACCCACAGTTTCATTTCTTAAGCTTTTTTTATTTTGAGAGTATAGTATTCTTCCTGCAAACACAATACTTTTATTTCCAATTTTATTTTCTCCCTTTGCAGGTGAAGAAGCTCTGTCTCGCAGTTTGCTGGACCCAGACCCTCCGGGGAGCTGCTGGTGGATGGGGCATCTTGCAGTGAAGGAGGATTCCCCTCAGACACTGTGCCAGAGGCTTGAGGCGTGTCTGAAGATGCACTACAACACTTTATTCTTAGTTTTTTTCTTATGCCCAGTGTGAATTATAAAATCAATCAATAAAACCATTTGAATAATATAATTAATATAATTTATTAAGTAAACATAACATCAAAACCTACTTATTTTGGTGCTCAATGACTTTCAATAGTGCAGTATCTTGGCCTTCTCCAATCCTTGTGATGATCACATTTGAACGTCTCAGTTACGTAAATACACATTCTGCCAAGGCACTGAGGGATTTAGGTGGAGGGTCACCTTCTGAATGCAGAGAATACCAATTACACTACAAAAGTCTACTTTACAATGTGCATAATGTAACACTACAATCAAATTTAGGCCTACCTGTTTCCCTGCAGAAGCTGGCAATTTTCACCCTACATTTTGCAAGTATGGTACGCCAGCGTTTTTCATATTCCTCGGGTGTTCTTATTACAAAATGGAATGTGCTATTAATTGCTTCAGAGATGGTCCTCCACACGTCCTTCTTATGCTGGGAGGTCAAAGTAGGGCTGAATTTTCCCTTAATGAGTGCTTTGTTTTGCTCAAGTTGCTCTGCAAGTAGCAAACTTTCCTCCTCATGCATACTATGGCATGTGATGCTTATAAAGTGTAGAAATTGAAAGGGGATGTGTGAATTGGGTAATGTGAGACAGCTATTCACAGTTCTCTCAAAGTTCTCTCACCGCAGTGCCATCCTGTGCCTGGGAGTAGCCTATTTTACCTAAATAGGCATAATAACCAATGTTAAAATTGGCCAACAGCATTATGTTTATATTGTATGATGAAAGAGTTTATATATGTAATAGCTTATAATTGGTATAGCCTATAATTGGTTTTATAGTGTCATATTTAATGTAGGCATATATTTGTATTATTCTTGTATCATTCTCTCACTCTCTCCTACTTTTTTCTCTCTTGTACTTTTTTCTTTTGCTGTTCCCTCTGCTTTTTTTTATTAAATGTAGGCTAAAGCACATTATTTCTTAATGTAACCACACTGAACTTCACTGACTGGATGAAATGCACTGAATGATATTTTGGAAGAAAATTATGTCTTGCTTGTGCAGTCCACTCAGTGTGCCCTATTTTCCCTCAAAAAAAAAAAAAAACAACAACAAAAAAACAAAACAAAAAACAAACAAACAAAAACTACAAAATGTCATTACACATTCACTTTATGGCTCTTCTCATGTCATAAAAGAGTGCTGAGATTAATTCATAAGACTTACTCCTACTCATTGCTCATAAATTTGGTCACAGTCACAGTTTTAACATGATTCCCAGGAGTAATTCTGAGAGGCTTGATAACTATGGGCCCTGATATCTACATTTAAATTGTTTGTATGGCATTGCTGTCTTTACTTCTGGCAGAGAGATATTAAATCTACATTGAAATTCAAGTATGTCTAAACTCAAACAAACACAAAAACATTGGATTAGCATTGGCTCCATCTTTAGTTGTTGAACAGTAGCTAATGATTATTCTAGATATTTTACTTTCATTCCAGCTAAACAGATATATGAAATAAGTCAATGTGATTTGCTTGTTTCATTTATTTTCACAAAATAATATAGGCCTAGTCATTTACATGTCATATTTAAATTTAGTGATGTCATGATAGCCAGCTTTGTGTGGTTTGGTTTTCCAGAATCACATTTGTGTGTTGTGAAGCCAGTTAGGGCAAAGAAACCTGGCTCTGGCTATTATTTTTATTGCTATGTTTGATTTTTTTATTGCCACCTGTAGTCTTAGTCTAGGGTCCAGGGCCATGATTCACCACTCTGTACAACTGTAACTCTTGTTAAAATAAAGTAGCATGAAGCATTATGGATTTATCATTTATGTCCTCTTCCAGTTTTTATACTGTTAAGATTACATGTCACGACCCCTGTCAGGCTGCATGTACTGTACATGTGCATTGGTCTCATGCTCTACCGAGTGTAAGCAGGAAAGAGGACGTTGACCTGGGACAAGGCCAGGAGTAAGCAAAAAAACCTGATTTAGTGGTGTATGCTGTTCTCTAATAGGTTCATTGTGAAAAAAAAAACATACTGTTGAAATGAGGTGTCTTACATAATGATGTGTTTGCAATATGTACCATAATTCAGATAGGCTACAGGCTTGGGAGGAAAGCATCGGACTATTTCAGACAGCCAATCACTGTAAGATATGTACTTTATACTATAAGAAGTGACTGGATAATGTACATAATATTATATTTCTTAATTACATCATTGCTTCAAACTCGTCAAATGCTTTGTGAGTTTTATTCCTGAGTGTTTACAGGTAATTTTCACCACACCCATAATTAAAAGCTTAAAAGAGCTTTTATAACTTAATTAAAATTGTATTTAAATGACATTATGAAACTCCAAAAAGAAGAGAAAAAAAAGAGAGTTAATAATTGTATTCCCTTATTCAGTCCTTAAATTATGAATAATTATTGAATTTTTAATGGAATTGCTAAATTAAATTTATTTTAAAAAGTTTTTTAAAAATAACTCTTTGTCCTCATATTCCATCTCACAATTTATGAACCAGGCTAGCTGTTTACCCCTGTTTACAGTTTTTGTGTTAAGCTAAGCTAACCGGCCACTAGCTCTAGCTTCATATTTACCACACATACTGAACATGAGAGTGGTATTTATTGATCTTCTCATTTAAATATCAGCAAAAAAGCACATTTCCTACAATGTTAAACTATTCCTTTAGCTCACTTTAATTTAAAAATGTGTGAACATCTGCCACCTAAAAATGACAACCCACAGAGCAGCAGTGTGGATTTTGATTGGCTAGCTCCTGCTGCTGCTCTGTGGGTTTGATTTCATCCAATTAAATTCTAATTAAATGATGGATTCATGATTTAAAGACAGAATAAGAAGACAGAATCATAAAATTGGAACATTTTATGATCTTTTTATGTTTTATTTTTAATTAATATACAATATTTTTTTTTTAATATTGACACACTCAAGGTTCCTAATGCTACCACACAATCATTGTAGCTGTAGTCCAGTCTAAGTACTGGACTCTGACCTTGAAATTATTATGGTAATGGAACTGACCAGCTTTTCAACTGCAATGGTTTCTTCCAAGTACTCCAGTGGTAAAAATGGGAACTCATGGCTCAGCTGTATGGAAAAACACTTTTTAGAATAAGTGTGAAGAAAGATAAGTGCAAAAAGAAAACTATGTGTTGTGTCGGGGCTGTTTCTTTTTTTATCTTTATTGATGCAATATAACAAAAAGACATAGGGACATAAGACAAGGCAGTTGGACGGTGTCAGAACAAACAGACATTAAGACAGCAAAACAGTTGACATTGAACAGGGAGGCTGAGTTTAATGAGTTGTGTTAGCGTTTGTGACATGACGTGTGGGGTTAAAGTATGTTTATAAAGGGAAAGACTGAAGATGACAGGTGGGATTTAAATGGAATTTATTGAGAAAGTTCTGCATTTACCAGCCATGTTTATCAGGCTACTATAAGTACACAGCAAAGATAATCTTGGGACAGCCTAACAGGTAAGGCAGAAAATGTATTATTATGAGATGCTATAGTGTCATTTGCTGGTATTTGGCTGTAATATGTGTTTGTAAGGAAACAGGTAACTTAACATATAATCCAAGAAGAATGGCTACATTTTTGGTGCTGTTGGGCCACAGTGACATATTCCTGGACTAATACATCTTATTGCCACTGGCAGATTAGTAGTTTTTATTTGTGAGAAAGCCTTTTTGTCGATCCTAAACAAGCTCATGACCTTACCTTGGATGGAGAAAGTACAGGGCGAGTTTGGATCTCCATTTTTGGACTGAAGAACTCTTATACACTATCATATAACAACTTGGAAGCTTGGATATGCTAGAAAACAGATCAAACAATTCAACTTTCTCTAGGCATTGTTGTGACAACAGATGTTACCACATAATCTAACAAATATAAAAGAATATCATCTAAAAATTAGAGCACCATTTTGTGATTTAAAATCTCATTCCTCTATTGATGAACTTTGAGTTTATGTAGGTGGCACTCTCCCCGTCATTGTTATTGCTCAACACCTACAGTAGTTCTTCTGTTTACTGGAAACAAACCAAAGTATGAAAAACACCACTGCCACTATCCACCAGGATTTTTCCCAGAAAATACCAACCTGACCAGAGTGTTAAAAACAAGAATACAAAAGCTTTTTTTGACTGGCTAGATGTCAAATCAAAAATCAAGAGTAGGGCTTATTAACTAGAGGCAATGAAACAATCAACCTTTCAGTTACTGTAAGAAGCTTTTACCACAGCAGTACAATTACGTCCTGTACACTCTGCTCCTCATTTCTTTCAATTCTTTCCAAGAAATAAAACATTCTGCAATTCTACAACTCCGTCCTCTTACCACATCCCTCTCATCTCTCTCTTCCTTTTCTACTTGTTTCTACTTTTCGGCTGGTGAGACAAGGTTTGCAACATTAATGGAAGCTTGAAAACATCGACCACAGGCTTTGAAGCGGCAGAGAGAGCCTCTTCTCCCTCGCTCGCTCTTCTTTCTCCTCTCTGCTGCTGCTGCTGCTGAGCTGATAAATGTTGCATGGAGCTTGCTGGACAGATCCTTCTCCTAATCCTCTGGTCAATACAACAACTCTCCATTCGGCTGGTTTGAAAGTGTTCCATCCCTATCACCTCTCTCTCTCTCCACCCTAAAAAAATGCAGCAGAGCTGAGCAGTTTTGGCCTGCAGACCACTGACATGACTCTCGATCCTCATCACGTGTCAAGGTTTTTTTTTTGTTACTTCAATTTGAGCTTTGGCCACATTATAATTGGTAGAGATAGGTCTGCAGGTAGTTTCCCTAGCACCTGTGTATACTCAACACTCAACACTTTTGATAAGTGCCGCTCAACAGAAAAAAGTGTCACTCAACACTTTTGAGTAAGCAATTTATTGCAAACAACCATTAAACTGAAATAGGCTGTTCATCAGCTGATCAAAAGTTTAAGACCACAGCCTTTAAAAGCCCAAATCTTCAAAAAAATGTGGATTCAGTGTCATTTTCTGTCAGGTACCCACACTGTCATGACCTCCTGATGGCAAAGGCAAAAAATCTTTCTCTCTTTGAACGCGGTTGGATTGTTGAGCTGCATCAGCAAGGCCTCTCGCAGTATGCCATTGCTGCTGAGGTTGGACGCAGTAAGACAGTTATTTTAAACTTCTTAAAAGATCCTGAGGGTTATGGGAAAAAAGAAGTCAAGTGGTCGACCCAAAAAAATTTCACCAGCCCTGAGCCAGAAGATCCATTTGGATGTCCGTCAAGACACAGGATGAGCCTTGGCCCAAATTAAGCTTGTCACGGGTGGCAACTGCAGTCCCACAACCATTAGACAGCATCTGCGAGAGAAGGGTTTTAAGAACAAAAAACGTCTTCAAAGACCTCGTCTCCTTCAACGGCACAAAATTGCCCGTTTGGAGTTTGCGCGAGAGCACCAAACATGGGACATTGAAAGGTGGAAGAAAGTTTTATTCTCTGATGAGAAAAAAATCTAACCTTGACGGTCCTGATGGCTTCCAACGTTACTGGCATGACAAGGAGATCCCACCTGAGATGTTTTCTACATGGCACAGTGGAGGGGGCGCCATCATGATCTGGGGGGCTTTTTCCTTCAATGGAACAATGGAGCTTCAGGTTGTGCAGAGGCGTCAAACGGCAGCTGGCTATGTGGAGATGTTGCAGGGGGCATCCCTCATGACTGAAGGCCATCGTCTGTGTGGTAATAACATCACTCTTTTGAACAATCCTGCGTGTTCCCCTGATCTAAATCCAATTGTGAACATTTGGGGTTGGATGGCAAGGGAAGTTTACACCAGTTCCAGACAGTGGATGCCCTCCGTGAAGCCATCTTCACCACTTGGAGCAACATTCCCACTAGCCTCCTGGAAACACTAGCATCAAGCATGCCGAAACAAATTTTTGAGGTGATTAACAAGAATGGCGCAGCTACACATTACTGAGTCCTTTTTTGAAAATTTTATTTCTATTTTAAGGGGTTTTTGGGTTTTTTTGAGATGTGGTCTTAAATTTTTGATCAGCTGATGAACAGCCTATTTCAGTTTAATGGTTGTTTGCAATAAATTGCTTACTCAAATTTTTTTCTTGTCACACTCCCATTTCTTCTTTTTGCATTTTGAAGCACTACTTAGAACCTTCTTAAGATTCAACAGTGCAAAATGTAAATTCTTGCAATTTTTCAACTGGTCTTAAAATTTTGATCAGGAGTATATATATATATATATATATATATATATATATATATATAATGATCATGTTATGCACTCAAAGCATCTGGTTAAAGTTAGTGGGTTGTGTTTTAATTAGGGGAGTAATAGTACGTGTATTCGTCCTGAACTGTTCGGTACAGGATGTTTGATTCGGTACATGACTTTCATTATGTATGCTCTGTGATCTAAACAATTACTGTCAAAATAGTTTAATAATCCACTTACTCCGACATGTGGAACAATAATTGTAGTTCCACCTGGAACGTTTTGGCAGTGCACCACTTAGCTATAGCATGGATGTATGCTAGCCGACTTAGCCAAGGTACCCTGGTTATTCTGGTTACCCTGTAGTGTCATTACCATCAGAATGACAAACGAGAGACCTGTAACACTGACCAAGTGCGACACTATTATTAAAATATGTTCCATTATTTCCATAGTGAAATGATACTGTGACCTTCCTGTCCCCCTCCCCTCTCTGTGACAGTCAGCTTTTCACGCTGCCTTTGCCACGCAGTCTGCATTTAAGCGCCTTTCTAGTCTTCTGACCACTCAAAGCACTTTACACTACATGCCAACATTCACACATACATTCATACACTGATGGCAGAGTCTGCCATGGTGCATGGTGCCAACCTGCTCCTCAGAATGCTCATTTTCTCACACACACACACACACACAGCGATAGCACAGCCTTCAGGAGCAATTTGGGGTCCAGTATCTTGCCCACAGACACTTCGGACTGGAGGAGTCGGGGACTGAACTGCCCATCTTCCCAGAGGAACAGAGTTACTTTCAGGAGCAAACGGTCACAGAGCTCTCCACCAACCTGGAGTCAGAGGTGACTGAGGATGAGTCTCTCTGGAACCAGGTGGAATATTTGACCAACAAGCTCCAAAACTGACAATCAGACATTTACACCCACTTCACTTACCCAATTATTAAGAAAAGCCAAAAATAAATTTTCAATAAAATTCACTCAAGCCTCTAAGTGGTATAGTGGATAAATATTGAGTTGGGTGATCATAGTTTTTAGGAAGATATTCAAGATATACAGATATTCAAGTGAAAAGCATGCTTGATTATCCTCAGATTGGCTTTGGGTTAAATAATTAAACTGATCCTCATTATAGTATTGGCATGATAATTTAGCATTTTTAAAGGATCAAAGTATTCATCATAAATGCCAATATTGTCATTATTTAAGTCAAAAGGGTTAAAAACTAAAACATCACTTACACAGGACTCAGAGTCATCAATTATATTGATATTAGTGCTAAAGGATTCAGTGGAGCAACAAGAAAAACATCTCTAGTTTGGTGAAGGAGGGTGAACAACTAACTTATCATACTTCAAGTAGGCAATGTTGCCTTTCAGTCTCTCAGCTCTGAGTTGGGGCAGCAGTTCTTTCCTCTTCAGTCAGACACTTCCTTCTTCCTTATCCTTGAACCAGAGTAGTTAGATGATTCAGATTTTGCATCTGGTATGCCATCGATGACTAAATTATTTCCCCTGGATTGGTTTTCCAGATAAGCCAGTTGTGTAGACAGGTCATTAGTGGATGTTTGGTGACCTGGGAGACTCTCTGTTATAACTCTAATTTCCTCCATACTTTTCTCCTTGTTAGTATTGAAGTCATCCAAGTCAGCCTGAGTGTGCTGCAGACTTATCATGAATATCCTTAGACATACTTGAAATGTCCTTGACAAGACCGTAAACACAGGAGATAGTAGAATCAACTAAAATTTGTAAACATGACTTGTAGCTCTTTTCTTGTTGCTCAAGTAATTCTTTGTGAAATGACTATTATGTCTTGTCTCTCTCTATAACGGATGGCTTTTCACCCCATCCTTTGAGTGTGGCTGTTAAGAACAGCTACTAGCACGTTTGCCTTCTGATGTGGTTGGTGAGACTAGTACTTTTCCATCATAACCCAGCCCTTACTTTCAGCTCACACAAAAGCACACTTTTGTATAGTAACAACTTCCCTCAATGGCACTGGATGTTGGCATTAGACCTGCAGAATCCAATACCAATGTAATTCCTAGGGATACTGATCTGTTTATGAATGTTTATAATTTTAAAGGTAAAGATGTGCATGGGAAAACAAACAATAAGAAGTCATAAAAGAAGCTAGCAACAAGGGCAGCTGCTAGAACCCAGGAAAAAGGGGGATATTGCTCTTGTGTTTGTTAGTGACATGCATTGCTGAAATCAAGTGAAAATTATAAACTGGTGAAGAATGTGAGACCAGCACTGCCTAATTTGGTTATGTCCATGTAGTTCTGTAGGGAACCCTTTTCAGACTGCACATGCCTAAAAGTGCACCAGTTGAACATGTAGAACACCTGTACACATGTAGATGTAGCGTTTCATTGTCCACTATGCTATCAACATCCTGTTTGGAGTATATCAGTTTAAAACATATAAACTGCATTTCCATCAAAATAGTTGACTGGATTGCTACAAAAGCAACACCTCTATTTCTGAGAGTGCTTGGTAGTACAGGAAGGAGTGGGTTGTGGATACAAGATGGCTACTCTGACCTCAGACATTTCACAAAGCTAGGAGAATGGCATCACAATTCCATGCTAGCCACCTGCAAGCTACATACTGTAGTTGGACTGTAAGCCGTGGTAGTGTGCTTGTTGACTGATGTGATTATACTGTAAGACAGCTGTTAATGTGTTATTGTTTGTAGATGTGCGCTGCTTGTTTTGATTAGACTGGGTGATAGCCTACAAGTCATATTTGGTTTTGTACATGGAATTTGATTGTGTAACCAAAACAACTTGCCAATCATAGTAGGCATCAGGTTGCTTCAGCTCCCAAATATAGTGGACAGTACACTGTACTATAATGTTTAAGACCATATGTTGTTTTCCTTTTGCTAGGATTGGAGCGTGGATAGAGTCCAATGATCAGGGATCACCACTGTATACAGTTCAAGACCTTCTCTTGTATCTGTTTATTGTCTCTGTTTTTCACCTTGTTGCTTCTTACAAATATGTGTGTGGGCATTTGTTCTTGTACATGATTGAAATTCAGACAGACTCTTACACACACTTTCATCAGGACATTGTTATTGTATTCCTGGACATGGGAAGTGGAAGCTTCCATAATTGTATCAGCTTGTGGTTTCGGTGTTTCAATAACCAGTTTCAATTTTAGGGGTTTATTTTGGTTGAGAGTTGCTGAGACAGAATGAGTAGAAATTTGTCCTAAGAGTGACAATATCAAAATGATACATACTCATTGTACTGGAACATCTTATTTCAATAAGATATTCCTGTACATGGCCAACATATAGTGACCAAGATCCCTCAGAAAAGGAAGTGCAATCCAAAATGAAATACAAACAGCAACATCACTCTAAGTGAGTAACTCACAACGAGTGCACAGTTTGAATGAATGAGTTGTTTTTCTGTAACTCCCAGCTGTGTTTGTGTGGGTGGTGATTAAGGAGATAAGATTCGGTAGGAGAGGACCTGGAGGAAAGAGAAATGTGTTCCCCTAACAATGGACATACAGTACATTACTACATTGCTGATGAAAAAGTGTTTGTCACTCTTTTCTGTTATTTGATTTCATTAACTTCAGTGTGAAACATATTTGCAGCCCTCTATCATGTCACACCAATTCATCTGTGAAGTGTTTCTATCACAGTAACTGATTCTTATTTTATATTATTTGACACCATTTGTAGCAGCCACAAAGAGCCGGTGCTTTCACTGGTTGACAGTTGCAGAGGTAAAATTCAGTCCAGTTCCAATGTTTCCCTAAGCCCTTAGCACTGAAGCCTCACACACTTTAAATTAAGTCACCTGCATCATCCCTATTATGAGTGCTGGAGGGTGTGAGGCCCCAGTTTTTACCTGGCACTAATACCAAGTAATGTTGGACCAAATCAACATATTCTGAATCCACTACCATGCCATCATAGAACACACAAGTACACATGTTGCTGCTTATGTGTGTTGACACATGATTGAAAATTTTCTTCATAAAGACCCTTAAAGACCCTTTAAAGGCCTATGTTTGAGATGAATGGTTGAGTCCAGAGGCCAGATGTAGATATGAGGGGGGACTGTCATTATAAATCTTTCAGTAGTACATTTCTAATCCCCTTCAAAGTACTCTCCTTGGACCTTTCTTCATGGCTTTGGGTAGTTGCGCTGAGCAATGCTGCAAGCAGCCAAGCCCTTCTGGCACGCTGCAAGTGCTTTTCCACAGCACAGCATGGCCCACTAAAAGAAATTGTTTACCTGTTGAAGGTGTGCTGTTTGCAGCAAGAGCCTGTGGTTTACAGCTCTTCATTAAACATCTCACTGTGGCTGTTCCTGCTTGTATTCTTCCTTCCTAGCAGTATTTCTAACTTGAACAAATAGCTCCAAATGTCTCCAGATTTTGTTGTGTAGACCTGTTTTTATTGAATAATAGTGCCAAAGCTCTGCTACACATTTAATTTCCTATATCTTCTTCACAATAAAAGTTTCCCATTAATTTGTCAGTAGAAAGCTTTTAATATGAAGCAACAGCAGCAGCAGGATATGTTGGGTTTTCATCAGCAGTAACTTAACACAAAACAGTAAAATAAGGCAGATATCTGAAAGTACAAACAGGAACAAAGGAGAGAAACTAAACTTCAAACCACAAAAACTCAGTAAGAAGCTACAAAAGTACTGAGAGCTGAGCACAGATACTTTTAAAACTGCTTTCTCTCTGGTCTCTAGCACACACAGGAGTTGAGTCTTGCAACACGCTGCTTGTTTGAGGGGGAGAAAGAGGGTTGTCAAGGGTTAGCTGTGGTTAGCCATGCCAGCTCGCAGCTCAGCTAACCGACCAGGGTTAATGGAGAAACCCTACTTGAGATATGACACATTTGTATCACATCTCATATGCACGTACACACAAAAACTATGCATAACTAATTATCTATAAAAACAGAATGTGCAGATCAGATCATGTGTAGACATGGTTTTCTAGAGCAATCTGAGGGTCATATGATAAGGTACGGAAATGGTTAAAATGCTGAGACACAAAGTTAAAAGATTTTATGCCTTTTTTAGATAGTAATAGCAGAGAGACAACAGGAACAGAAGGACAAGAGAGATGCCACAAAGATCCCTTGCTGGACTATAACCAGGGGTGTTGAAGTTCATGGTTGACATCACGACCCCTTTTTTTTTCTTGCTGTTGATTGACCTCATGCATCCCTTCTTTTTTTTCATTTGTACACACATAATAAAACACAAATAAAAAACACATTCTGACTAGTCACCATGACTATTATAACTGTAACATAAGCAGCTAATCCCGGTGCTGTGTGGGAGAACTGATCTAATTAGCACTGCTGTGTAAATAGCGGTAGATGTCTGTCACACTGCTGTAGAATAAAGTGTTTTGGTTGTGAGCCTGTGAGTTTTTGTGTCTGGCTTCTGGTTACTTCACTGCAAACTGATCATCTTTAGACTACCTCATTTCTTTGGAACTGTTATTTTACTGAACAGGACATTGGCAAAACGAAACAACAAATAGCACAACTGAATCATTTTTCACTGTCAACAGTATGAAAGAGTGTAAGACCAGGATCAAACTGACTATAACAGTCAATATCTAAAAAAGCACCTTCACACACTTTAAATGAGTGTTCCCAGAAGAAAAAAATACATGGTTACACAATAGTACAGGTGCAAAGACTGAAAGAAAAATCGAAAGAAAACCAGAAATATAAAAAAAGAGAGGCATTCAGGAAAAGAAAGGGGGAACTGTAGCAGCAGGTATTAACAGGGATGAAATAAGAGGGTTCATGGTGTGCACTGGCATGGGAGAACTTTCAATATGAATGTGGAATTGAAATAATAGATTGATTCACACAGTGAACATTGTAGGTAGATCAAAATGTTTCACCTGGAGTGTTGGGCCAATTAAATTTGATTTCCTGATTCCTCAAAGTTTTCTTTGCCAACAAGACAACTGACAAGAGTCAGTGGACAATGACAAGAGTCTTCATCCTTCACGCAGGTCCTCTAATTATGCCTTTGCATGTTGCGGAAAGAACAAGGAAAGGAGATAGTGTGGGTGGTGTAACCACTCCTGTAGGTGCATGATATAAAGGAGTTTTTGTAGAGTTCAAAGTTGGAAGGTTTCTTGCTTTGCCACACGTATTGTTTGATGACAAGTGAAGACAATGGGGGGGGGGGGGGGGGGGGTGGGGGGTGCACATTTCCAAAGATACAGAAGCCATTTGTACCAACACAAACACTACCTGGTTTCCAGACACCCAAAAAAATTGCAAATGTTTAGGAAGGAGTGAAATAGGAAATGCAAATGTAAAGTCAATTTAGCTGAGAAACACACAATACAACTCAGCCACAAATTGTGCAAGTTCTCCCACTTAAAAGATGAGAGATGCTTGTAATTTTCATCATAGGTATACCTCAACTGTGAGAGACAAAATGGGGAAAAAAAAAAAAAAATCCAGAAAAATCACATTGTATGATTTTTAAAGAATTTATTTGCAAATTATGGTGGAAAATAAGTATTTGGTCAATAACAAAAGTTAATCTCAATACTTTGTTATATACCTTTTGTTGGCAATGACAGAGGTCAAACGTTTTCTGTAAGTCTTTACAAGGGTTTCACACACTATTTTGGCCCATTCCTCCATACAGTTCTCCTCTAGAGCAGTGATGTTTTGGGGCTGTCACTGGGCAACACGGACTTTCAACTCCCTCCAAAGATTTTCTATGGGGTTGAGATCTGGAGACTGGCTAGGCCACTCCAGGACCTTGAAATGCTTCTTACGAAGCCACTCCTTCGTTGCCCGGGCGGTGTGTTTGGGATCATTGTCATGCTGAAAGACCCAGCCACGTTTCATCCCCAGATCGAGGGAGATTATCAGTGGTCTTGTATGTCTTCCATTTTCTAATAATTGTTCCCACAGTTGATTTCTTCACACCAAGCTGCTTACCTATTGCAGATTCAGTCTTCCCAGCCTGGTGCAGGTCTACAATTTTGTTTCTGGTGTCCTTTGACAGCTCTTTGGTCTTGGCCATAGTGGAGTTTGGAGTGTGACTGTTTGAGGTTGTGGACAGGTGTCTATTATACAGATAACGAGTTCAAATAGGTGCCATTAATACAGGTAATGAGTGGAGGACAGAGGAGCCGCTTAAAGAAGATGTTACAGGTCTGTGAGAGCCAGAAATCTTGCTTGTTTGTAGGTGACCAAATACTTATTTTACCGATGATTTTACCAATTAATTCATTAAAAATCCTACAATATGATTTCCTGGATTCTTTCCCCCCATTCTGTCTCTCATAGTTGAAGTGTACCTATGATGAAAATTACAGGCATCTCTCATCTTTTAAGTGGGAGAACTTGCACAATTGGTGGCTGACTAAATACTTTTTTGCCCCACTGTATATCGTGTGTGTAAAAATGACAATTTAGTGTCACTGGGCTCATGTGCCAAACAATTTCTTTGCTAGGCTAGGCTAAGCTAACTGCCTACTGGCAGAAGATATGAGAACTGATGGTATTGATGTTCTCATGCTCATGTAATTTTCTGTCAGAAAACAAATGAGCATATTTACCAAAATGTCACAGTATTCATTTAAAGCAACAAGTTCTGCAAATTAATAGACCAAATATGTGATTTGATCATGTGACTCCAGAATGACACATAGGAGCATTTTATAATCTGGCGCCCCTATTGGCAGTAATCTACAGGATGACATCATCTTTGCTTTCCAAAACTGTTACAAATCACTGTTAAAAATGAATCATGTTTTATGATGTGACAACACTGTGGTTAAGGTCTGATTAGGTTTAGGTATGAAAACCGCTTGGTTAGGTTTAGGGAAAGAATATGGTTTGGTTAAAGTTACTACTTCTTTAAATCTAGGCGACCTGCGTTGTCATGGCTACAATAATAACCACAGGGTTAAGGTTAGGGGACGATTGCAGTCACAGTTTTTAAAAACTGTCCTGACAAACTTAGGGTAATGGTTGGAATTAGGCATGTATGTGTCCGTGGTAACGGCAGTCTCCATGGAATGAATGTAAGTCAGTGCAATAAGTGGCAAAAACATATTTGTATGTCCTAAAGTGGGTGTGTGTATGTACATGTGCATGCCCATGTGTAGAAATTGTCCATTTATTATGCAATAACATGCAACATCAGAAATAGAATGATTCTAGTCATTCAAATGTAATTTTTATCTTGAAAGTAGGATGCCATCAACCTAGAGAGTATGAAATTGCACAACAAATGTAGTGTTGTTATGAGTGACAGGTCATACATTCATTTGAAAATTGGCTAGAAGGTGAATAGTGTTTTTGTCCTATTGGGTGTGTGAATGGGTGAAACAAATTTCAAGCCACTCTGGTCTGGAGTTAGGCAAACGCATGGGCGATCACGTGACCTCCTTGGCAGAGGTAGTGTAATTAATGCTTCTCAATTTATTCCATTATCACATTAAATACACCACAATCTACACAGTGAGAATATAGAATGGGACCAAAGAAGGAGAGTATGACTCACTCTCTTTTTGTCTCTAAGTCTTTATTGTGTGTCTCTTAAACTCAGTATGTCCCCCTCTCTCTGCTTGCTTTACAAGCCAGAATTACCACTTCCAGGGTGTGAGAGCCATAAAAAGGCGGGTGATTGTAAATGCAACCAGGATAATGGGGGTGTGATGGGCAGTGCTGAACATTTTACTGCCTGTTAGTACCTGTTACATGTTGCTTTTATTCATTTATCCCCCTACTTTATAGGGAGGGACACTTAAATGGGAATACTGCTTGATTTAAAACTGCTCAGTATAATGTGTTCCACTGTCCAAATTTGACAGTGTGAACAACTCTTTCACCAAGGAGTCTAACGAAAGAACAAGATAGGAATATAATAAAAAGGTGGGTGAATGTAAATGCAACCAGGATAATGGAGGTGTGATGGGCAGTGCTGAACATTTTACTGCCTGTTATTACCTGTTACATGTTGTTTTTATTCATTTATTCCCCTACTTACTATAGGGGGGGGGGCATTTAAATGAGAATACTGCTTGATTTAAAACTACCCAGCAAAATGTGTTCCTTCTGTCCAAATTTGACAGTGTGAACAACCCTCTCTCCAAGGAGTCTAACAAAAAAAAAAAACTGATTGAAATATTCAATGTCCACAGGAGGTAAAATGTGAAGCATCTTCTTAGAAAAAAGCTGTTTTTGTCAGTCCACAGAATGCGTGTTTGGGCTTTTACTGTACATACAAAATGAGCTTTATTGCATTGTGCTGGTAACTTGCTAAAATGAGCCCACCATGAAATCACCTTGGGTGCTGCCACTTTGTCCACAAAGTTGGTTCTCAGGAGTTAAATACATTATCAAAAGAACTGTAGGTCTGTTCTTTTTCATGTTGGGGCATGACTTATAAATAATAAATAATAATAATGCATTTAATTTCTACTGCAGTAATACAGTGAATCTCAAAGTGCTACAGCATTAAAAACATATAACATAAAGAAAATAACAACAGTCAAGATGAAAAAGCTTTCCGGAATAGAAAGGTTTTTAGGCTTTTTTAAAAATAGACTAGGGTCTGTGCTGCCCTCAGATGGTTAGGAAGGCTGTTCCACAAGCAAGGTGCAGCAGAGCAGAAGGTGCGATCCCCCATGGTTCGGAGCTTAGTCAGGGGGCCCGGAGGAGCAAGCTGCTGGCAGATCTGAGGGTGCGGGTGGTGGTTTGTGGCATGATCAGTTCCTGTAGGTAGGGAGGCGCATGTCCATTGATGGATTTGTATGTGAGTAGCAGGACTTTGTAATTAATCCTGAAGGAGACAGGGAGCCAGTACAATGAAAACAGAACTGGTGTTATGTGTTCGTGTTTTCGCACTCTCATCAGGATCCTGGCAGTGCTGTTCTGAATGTGCTGGAGCTTCTGGATTCTCACATTATACACCCACAGCCATCAGTCCAACATCAAAGGCTTACATGAATAGTTTTTACTGTGTTTTTTTCCTATCCTTATGTGATAAATTGGATCATGGTTATAAAGTAGGAAGGGTAGGTTGTCCCAGGGGAGAATGCCTTGATGTATTGTTTTGCTACATACAGTATGAGAATAAGGTAAAAACAGAACAAATCTTGTATTGCCTATGATCCCTATACACTTTTCTACAAATATGTTAATTCAGGGTCATATCATTTGGTATATATCACTACTAAGCTCCCCTCTGTTAAGACTTTGTGTAGGGTTGAAATGCAATCTGGATATCTGACCTGAATAAGATATTCCATGTTATTTGGAGGAACTTTCTATCCAGACATCATCTGAAATGACATCAGAAAACTGTACACTTCACACTGACTTATTTAGGGGCAGGAAGTTTGAGTTTCATGTGGCTGAGTCCAAACCTTCAAATGTATTAAGCGTTATCAAAGTTCGCCCCCTGAAATTTGCATGTATGTAGCCGGCCAATCAGGGCGCGTGTGCCTCACACAGTATAAAAGGCAGCATCTCACTGCTGCTCTCATCCTGCAACCACTTCAGTGGACAGTGTAGGAGCGGCAGGGTACATAGGTAGAGGGCTCCGCCAGTGCTTATAAAACTAGGGTTACAATATTGTAACCTTCATTCTATCTCACACAGGCTCTGCGCTCTTCTGGTACAGTTGGTGGAACCTGATGAATATTTGCCCTGCCGTGACATGTCAACAGACTGCCTCACTGAGCCCGACCAGCTATAGATTAGTAATTCCAGCCACTTAAGCGGAGCAGTAGGAGGCCCAACCCAGCCCAGTAACATGAACATGAAACTGGGTTTAACCATCGCCTAACCTTGCAGGGGCCCCAATCATATAACAGACACTCCACACACCTCATACCCTGACTCATCTTGGATCACGGGAAAATGCAGGCGTATATTGCCCAGGGAGGGTCAGATGTACCACAGCTGACACTCACACCACCTTTTTCCAAGTCCAGAGTCGCACCTGCGAGCACGGAACTTGAAAAAGAGTGTCCAAGAGATAGAACCTTATGAACGGACAAGGCGTAGACCAAGATGCTGCTGCGCATCTGTCCTCGGACCACGGTGGGGGGGGGTCCTTACCCACCTGCCTGTAGGCTTGAGAGATGCACTCACAAAGTCAATTAGCTAAGCGTTTCTTGAAAAGGGCTTTGCCGGCCACCCCCTCTCCATAGCACACTGTTCAGTGCACAGAAAAGGGGGCATGCATTCAACATAACATGCCAATGCACGTACTGGGCACAATAGATGTGATTTTGCCTCCCTAATGTCCCCATGAGGTGGGGGCATGGGGTAGCTGAATAGTTCTTAACCTAAATTAGCTCCTTATGTTCTTGGGAACAAAGGAGGGGTTCAGTCTGAGAGTAGCACTGCTGTGGTCACCACGAAGCAGCAGGCAGCTAGGGTGAACTGAAAGGGCACACAGTGCAAGCAGCAAAACTGTCTTGAATGTGCCTTCAGATAGGAGCACTACAGAGGAATCACTCACTAGGGCCTCAAGCACCAATGATAGTTCCCACTGGGGGGTGGAGACACACATCGCTGGGCGTTGTCTCCTAACCCCCTGTAAGAAACCTTTCATGAGGGGTTGGCTGAAGACAGGTCTATCACCAGAGCCCTCATGACAGGAAGAAGGAAATTGCTGCTGCATACACTTTAAAAGTGGCATGAGACAGTCCCATTTCCACCAGATACTGTAGAAAGGAGAACCTCTCCCACTGCACATGACAGGGGGTCTAACCTCCTTTCCCTGCACCAGCATTGGTATCCCAACCACTTTGCTTTGTAGCAAGCAATGGTGGATCCGTCTGCACCACTTGTGCAGACAGTCCAGCCTGCATCAGCCTGTCCCTCTCAGGAGCCAAGCCCGGAGTGGTTGGCCCAATGTGGGCGGCATGCCTATCGAGTACGCCTCCTGGGACAGAGCCCTGGAAACTTTGGAAATGGACAAGGGCTGGGCCACCAGGTCATCTCTATGTACCACAGCACTGAAAGGCAATCTGGAGCTATCAGGATGACTGACAACTGTTCTTGTTTCACTCTCTCCAGCAGAATGAGACGAAGAGGAGGGAAGGCGTAAAGCAGCCTTCTTGGCCATGGTGTGTGTGCAAATGCGTCTACCCCCAGGGGTGGATTGTCTTGCGGCATCGGGGAGAACCAGAGCAGGCAGTGGGTGTTGTTTCGACTCATGAAGAGGTCCACTTCTGCTCTCCCGAACTGGTTCCAAATCTGCTGCACCACCTTGTCTGCCAGAGGGCCACCTCTTGACATGAGGTCAGCACCCCTGTTTTCCTGACCTGGAATGTGAAGGTTTCTCAGAGACAGGAGATGTTCTGAGGCCCACAACAATAGGTTCTCCGCCATCTTCAACAGGGCTGCGGATCAGACTCTGCCCTGTCTGTTGATGTAGGCAACCGTGGTGCCATTGTCTGTTCTCCCCTGATCAAGAGTCAGGAACTGTTGGAGAATCAAGTTGCTGCCTGAAGTTCAAGGAGGTTGATGTGTCATTTTTCCCCTGAAGGCCACCACCTATTGCTCTCCCCAGGCAGGTGCCCCCCAACCCCATCAGGGACACTGTGAACACTAGTTAGCTACATAGGAGGTCACTTGACCCAGCGGTGTCCCCACTGACAAATGCTGTGTGGAGCCCCAATAAACCAGATCCTCCTGCACTGATGGGGGAATGTTCACCATGCGGTGCTTGTGCCTCTTGGGATCCAAGCGCAGGCTGGCAAACCACCATTGTAGGTGGTGCATGTGCAGGAGCCCCAATGGAACCACTGGATGGCCTGCCGCCATGAGCCCCAACACCTGCATGACAGTCAAAGCTGTCACTGCTGCTCCCCACCATAGTCTGAGAACCGCCTGCTCCAGGGCCATTCATCTGGGTTCCGGCAGAACAGCCCAACAGTCAAACACGACTCCCAGATACTCTGTTGGCGTGGCTAAGGGGTGCTCTTCTTCCAGCTGATGGTGAAACCTGGTGCAGCAGAAGTGCAGCACCAACATGGCGGTGTGGAAAATGGCCCATTCCCTGGACTTCTTGGAGAGAGAATCTATCTCCTCTTGTGATTATAGATTTATCTTCTTGATGCCCAAGAACGGAGGAAGAACATGGCAGAACTGGAGTGAATAACCCAGTCTCAGTGTTTTGTCCATCCACTCTGATAACGTGCAGCTGTGACGCCACTCCTCTTAAAACTGTCAGAGGGTGGGTGGTCAGCTGGGGGGCAGCAGCCAGAAAACCGTGGTGCTCCGATTCGGCCCTCTCCGCTGCCAAACCTTCCCTAAACTAAAGATTGGCCCATGGGAGGCTGGTATTGAAAGGGCCAAGCCAACGGAGTGGTCCTTGAATGCATCACCGGCTGTCTCAACACAGCAAACAAAGCAAACTTTTCCTGTGTAACTTACTTTCTGGGCCAGTGTGCCAACTTTATGACTTTTCCTTTTCCTGTGCCACTGTTATGCTACATTTTAGCATTTACAATTATCCTGTGATTGAACAAATACATTTTATCATGACCATAGCAGAATGAATAAATTGGTTGGAGGCGATTTTAGGCATTTGAATTAATATATGTATGTATGTATGTCTGTATGCAAACCAATTATTAACATTAGCACTCACAATAAGTTGTGAGTGTTAAGGATTGCAGTGCTAAACAGTCTCAGCAGCAAGCACATACAGCTACAGTAAGCCCAGAGAGGAAAATATGTCAGCTATCACCTACACTGCTTAAAGGAAAATTATGGTTTAATTCAACCTGATGTATTTTCCATAAATGTGGCCATTGTGGCTCTATGTGTATGCTAACTTTGCTTCTCACGTTCATTATAGAGATTCCGGCAATTCACAAAAAGACATTTATTATGCAAAAAGACAATCATTGGGGGAAGCTGCTAAGACTCTTACAGCTTCTCAAATAAACATGATTTTTACATGAATGGCTTCAAAAGTTTGTTTCTGAGTCTGAACGAAACAAAGAAACTAGCCACCTGTAGCAGCCATTATGGCTAACTACATCAGGGGCAGCTTGCCAGCTTACCGAACCAACCTGCATATTCATCTGCACACACCGGTTTGTTTTCATGTATGAGGCTGACTTTCACCACAGTTAGACTGTGAGGAAACTAAAAAAACTAAGTGCAATGACAGATTATCCCGTGGACTATTATGAGGATGATCGTAAGTCATTTCACTTTGATGGCCAACTGTATTTATTTGAGCCAGAGTACACAGAGAGGAGATAAAACAACTGAAAGGAGAAAAACGAAGAATAGAGGCAGAAAGGCAAAAGGACCATCAGGAAAGTTAACGCACAGTAATGGTCACCTCAGAGAAACTGCTGGTGTTTCCTGCAGTCATTGCTCTCCTGACGAGGAGAGCTGAGGAGGAAAACTGTTGCTGTGCAACCTGTTGCCGTCAGACTCAGCCTATTATAGATGAGAATAATCCCAGCCGCGTAACTACTACACATGGATTTACAGCATTTATCAACATTGTTGTTCTGGAAACCATTTCACCTCCACAAAATCTGGACGAAAAGAGCAAGGCCAACTCCACCCGTAACATGCTGTGTGAGTAATATCTGTATGTAAGTCTCTATCATCCAGTGGCAGTCCATGAAAACTGCACAGTATGTATCTTGTCATTTTATCCTTGCAACTTGGAAACTTGCAGGCATGAACATTTTATTTCATCTACTAAATTACTACTTCTCTAGCATGAACAGACACTGAGCTATTCACAGCCTCAGACATAAACTGACATGCAAGCTGCCCCGGATGTAGTTCCCTACACAGTTAACCATAATGGCTGCTACAGGCGGCTAGTTTCTGTTTACATTCATTCAGACTCAGAAACAAACTTTTGAAGCAATTCATGTAAAAATCATGTTTATTTGGAAAGATGTAGGAGTCTCAGTAGCTTGCTCCGATGTTTCATTGTCGTGTGGGATAAATGTCTTTTTGTGAATTGCCAGAATCTGTTGGAGAGCTGGAGAGAGCATAATTTGCATGACACATAGAGCCACAATGGCCACATTTATGGGAAATAAGCTACATCAGGTTGAAATCAACCGGAATTATCCTTTAAAAGCAAGATAAACTTAAAGATAAACTCACACATTATATTGAGTTTGTAAACTGTTTAAAGGTGTAATCCTTCCATTTCAACTGCGGACAGTTTGCTTGGTAAAAAATAGCTGAGTAGTGTGCAGAGGGCGAGAACCAGTGTCAAGCTAAAAAGCAGAACATATCTGTGCACATATCTGTGCAGTATACCAAACTGGAAAAAGGTGCAGTAAAAATAATTTTTCCATTAATTTTTAGCCAGCACTGGTCCCATAAAAAATAATGGCAAACGAACCCACTCACTCTCTTGACACTATTTAATTTAAACAAAAGTGAACTGCAGCTTATTATTTCACCTTTGAAGCCACTCCACTTAGTGTCCAACTGACACAGGTATAGTGTCTCATTTAGGGAATATGGGAAGCTCAGCTCTGATGGAGCTCTTCTTTCTGATGAGGGTGGATAACAACTGCAGCTTTACATCTACTCTTGTATGATTGTATTTTGACTATTGGAAACTTATTAATGAATTATTTCTTGTTGATGAGAAAGGTTATCATCATCAGCAAACCTTTTTTTATCAACACCCTGTAAAATCACATTACATCAGACATTGGCCTGTATGTGCTGGCTGCCTTGTAGAAGTGATTGCTCCCCAGGCAGAAACTTCTCTGCCAAGGTTTAGGTGTTCTACCCTTTGCTGGCTAAGCCCTTGGCTCTAGATGACCTGTTTTGTTCCTGCTGTTCTTGACTGTGAAAAAAACAGAATAAAAATACAAGTTTTGCAATGCGAAACTCCTGTCTCCCCCCTGTCTTTTCTCTTCCTGTGGCATGAGTAAAGCTGGATTTATGCTTGTCTGTCAAGGTGTTCCTGTAGTCTCGCCAAAGATGCCTCAGACGTGCAAACTAATTTATAGTTCAGTTCAGGATTTAACCTGCTGATTCTAGTAGCACCTCTGCAACATTAGATTGTTGTGTTGTGTATTATCAGGCCATGGTGTACATTCATTATATAGCTACAATAATTATGTTTACATTATTTGATTTATTTTTTGATAGAGAACAATAATCACTGTTACAGTGAAATATTACTGGAGATTCACTTGAGAGAAGAAGATTACTAAGTAGATTCTGTAACTAAATTTTTACCCAATTACATACATTTTTAAATATATAAATTTAAAAAATAAATAAATAATACCAGTAATGATAAATACATAAATAAATGTGTCTAGATCTATCGCTTGTTAAAGCTGTATTAAAGGTGCCCTGTGGATTGCACACGGGTGAAGCCATACAATCTTTCCTGTGGTTTCACAATATTTCACAGATCTATAGGTGGCTGTGATGTGTCAGTAAACGCAGCAATGTGCCAACAAAGGCAGGGAAGAAATAGACTGTAAGCTAAACCTGGATGTAAACAATGCAGGATTTAAAAAACTTCAAAATCAGCTTTGCAAACGCTATATGATGACAGAGATGCACTCAACACGTTTGTTAGACCTCAAGGATTCACACAATGTATTTTGCTGTGTAACACTCAATGTAAACATAACTTTAGTTTGTTTGCAAGAAGATATAAAGAAAACTCCACAGGGTACCTTTAATGGATTTTCTGGCCACAAGGGGGCAACTCTAAACCAATTTGACAGAGAGACAGCTGATATACAGTATAGCCTACTCTTGCCATATAAAGTTGTGAGGGCAAACAACACTGCCTACACGAGACACCAGTAGATGTCAGTAGACACCAATTAACATTACCCTTCATTTAGAGCCATTTTTCTGGTCATTTGACAAATTTAAGTCCAATATTCTCTCTTCTTTTAGCTCTGTTTTGCTCCCAACCATTTTCTGTAAAAAAAAACTTTGAATTTCACTACCAGCTAGTCGCTAATATTGTCTGCTGTTTAGTGCTGGCCAAGTAGCATACAGTGGGTTTAACGGTTTAACGCTAATGAGACTTAACTATAAGTTTTTAGCCTGCTTTAGCTTATTGTTTTGGATTTACAGCACACACATTTACTCTCTGTGCTGAGTTGAGTGATAATTTGTAGACTTGATTGGTTGATTGACATAAGAATCAACCAATTTCACATTAAACTTTGTCATTTGATGCAATGCTACTATGATAAGCATTTATTAATGGAGCTTTATAATCTTCCCCCCACATGGTAGCAGGGCTCACCTGCAGGGACACAGTGAGGAGCTCAGATATCCACAAGGAACTCTAAATAGAACAGTTACTGCTTTGCACCAAAAGAAGCCAGTTGAGGTGATTTAGCTGATCAGGATGCCTCATTGAGGTCTCCCTTTGAAGGTTTTCCAGAAATGTTCTACTGGGAGGAGACCCATGCAGGGGCAGACCTGAACATGCTGAGGGGATTATATATATCCCATCTGTCCTGGGAAAGTCTTGCGATTTCCCAAGAGTAGCTGAAGGATGTATCTAGGTGACATCTGGGCTACATTGCTTAGCCTGATCAGGATAAGCTGTGGGAAATGAGTGAAGCTTTACACATAGACATCAACTCCAAAAATATTTCAGAAGCAAAATGTCATTTATCAGCTGTCTTTAAATGTAATGCTAAGCATCTCAAATGTGTGTTTCAAATGTGTGTCATGCATGATGTCAAGCTGCCAATTATATCAGGAAAGACAGCAGTACAATAAGCCCATACTTCATAAGTTTGTGAGGGGTGTGGACCAACGGTCAAGCAAGTTTACATGTTGCATCAACAACAGCAAATGTAGCAAATACACATTTACACTAATTGTTCACTGCATTTTAGTTTTGACTAACTTATAAAACCATTAGTGTGCTGAACACTAAACTCTTTGCCCCCTGGCTTGTGATGACACTTGCTATAGCTGCTCTGTCGGGCTGAGGGCCCATAGTTTACTTGTCCTCATCGATATTACTCTGGAGCCCTGCCAAAACTCACCTCCGCTACCAGAGAGGAAGTTAGAGTATGAGGGAAAGATAAATAGAAGTAGATAGGCTGAGTAAAATGGATGATAGGGAAGCAGATAGAATGGTGCAGAATGGGCAAGACATGTTTTCAGAACAATAGCAAAAAATCTGTGAACAAGAGAGAGGTATGCAGAGAGAATAACAAATGTGCTGATGTGTTGTTAAGCAATGAGGCTGCAGACTGTTGGGTCAAAGGATAAATTAATGGTTCCCTGCAGCTGAAGCAGGGAGTCTGACTATATAGATATTGTACATACATCTACTTGAATAAAACTAACTCTCCAGCAATTCTTAGCCTCTCTGTATCCCACTTGGCTGATGAAATTACCACCCAGCATTCATACATGAGTCAGGCAATTAGGGCTACCACCAATGACGTTTCACTGTGGGTCACTGACAATTTACAAATTGGTATCAAGAGCAAAAAAAATGTGATTGAGGTATACCTAATTTTCATTAAGCTTTTCAAAGAGAGAGGCCATCATGAGAGACCCCATTTTTTCATCTTTCTATGCTTTGCCCACACCTGATCTGCTGAGTCAGGTGTGTCCAGCCAATCAGCAGGCATTAACAGCCATGGAAGCTAGTGAGGAAGTGGCCATTGCCTTTGTTTGCTTTGTTAGCTTTCATAAAACAGACCTACAATTGAGCCTTAGGCCTTGGTTCGCTTTTTGTTACCTTTAACCTTACATTCTAAAGAAAATCCACCCAGCAAGTTGAAAGGTCACCCAACTATGCTTCTGACTACTAGTTTAAGCAAGCCTGGAAAAAGCTACAAGTAGTAGCGTTACATAGCAATATGTTTCCCCTCGCAAAAAAATGAATAACGCCTATCCACGCCATTGCTTCCCTTGACCTGCGACGTACCCTCTTTGTTGACAAGTCAGCCAGCCACACCTAGCTATTTTGCATATTGATATCCAATCACAATGCAGGTAGAATCAAGATAAGAAGAGCTCTTATTAATACTGTATATAATACTGTGTAAATGCAAAGGCTCGTGGATCCGATGTCATCACATGTTAATTAAATGGTAATACTAGCTGTAAATGGGGCCAAAGATTTTGCTACATGCTTTCGTACCACATCAAGATTAACTTAGTCTAGCCTCAGCAGATCCTGCAGTGTGTATGCAGCCTGTTTACTAACTATCTGCTTTCTGCTTTAGCAAGTGCAAGTTTGAGTAAAATTGTACAACTATATGGCAGTGTAACTACAGTAGGGTGCAGCTCTATGGTACAAGCTGAAAACGTTATGTACTAATGAGTAACTTTTCTTTGTAGGTGGTTTACATCACAACATGTGCAGCTGATAGTGATCTCTTGAGCTTGGGCACAAACCGGTGTGTTTCCGGATCACTGGAATATGCAATTCAGCCTACCTAAGGTGCCGTGGACCTAACCAATGAAACAAGAGTGAAGGAAGTTTCTCACTTGATTCCCATGAGTCACCATGAAAGCTACAAGCAGGTAAGTGGTGAATGTGTCTGCCTGTCTTAAGTTGTAGAGAAAACCTTGTCTTTGCTATGGTACACTTTTATATTGTTGCATATTATTCAATTTAACTCTGAACATGGTTTGTATGGTTCTCACCTTGGGTGATGGTTTGATGGATAGTAACATCATATAATGTGTATTGCTTACTTCTGTGATGGTTGGACATCACACATCAGCACTGTCTGGTAAAAAAAAACATCTATCTCCGTATTGGTAAATTTTTTAGAGATATCGAATGATTCTCCTTCAGCTGATGAAATTTTTTCAAAACCATTTGGATTGGCTTAAAAATGCTTTGTTGGCATACTTAAAACAAGCTCATATTTATATAAGTTTCTGATAATAGGACATGTACAGTACATATATTGGTTGGTTACATCTCCTTGGCTCCTTTCCTGTGCAGAATCAGTGGGATCAGAGACATGAGACGCTATCTTTTATTCATCACCCCACTGCATCATTCATGGTTGACATGTTAAGTGTTTATCCATTCTTACATGAAATTCCTGATTAGTGTAGGTGAAAAAGACTTTGTCATGGTCCTCACATCTCCTGTATATTCTTCACATCCACACTCTTGATTAATATAAGCATTTCCTGGCAATCATTTTATTCTAGTGGTGAACTAGGCTGAAAAATTAACTCTTGACAAAAACTGGATGTTGGTGATTCTGCACTCGTATTCAGCTGCCATAAATCAGCTGCAGCAGCTCCTTTATAGATGCCTCATCATGCATACAGGATGTCTTTACCATATATTATAGCTGGGACTGTAGGGTCTCATAAATCAAGCCATATTTAGCTTCCCAGCATCAGTGATACTGACATCTGTGTGGTACAGAGATATATCGCTTCTGTATGTGAGGTCTCTGCTGTCATGTAGGTGTGATGATCAGATGGCTGGCACTATTGAACAGCATGTGATTGTCATGTCTGCCATATGTTTACTTAGAAAAGGTGTGAGGATTATTTTGGTTTTGAGCTCCACATGCTCTGTGTGTGTGTGGAGGGTAGAGGGCAACCGTTTTAATGCTTCATAATTCACTTTTACAAGATCAATCACTATGCAACTAATGTAGAACAAGTTTCTCTTAGAAACTGCCCTATTCATTGCTACTTTCTCTTGATCTGAATAAATGAAATCGGTAAAATATTTATCACGTTTTATCTGTTGACAGATGGCTCCATTTGCAAAAGCACATCTGCAACATAGAAACAATACTGTTACCTATAGCATTATGTAATCTGTTAAAAACATATACGGTTTTAGATTTCAGTCCAATTGGTTGACAGAATTGAGGAGCAGAGGAGGGAGAATTTAAAGGCAGAATGAATAAGTACTCAACTAGGTCACACTTTGTCAAAAAACCTTGCGAGTGTTGGCAGACTTTCTTTAAATTGGTCTGCTTCTTTCTTTTATTTTTTTTTCTTTTGGCTGACTCACTTAGAAATTACTTCATCACAGTCGCTGCATTTGCTTGATTTGATTTGGAAAAAGAAAATTGAAAGCCATCCACTCACAGGTTCAGCCTGAAGATGGTCAAAGTGGAATATGATAATCCAATATTAACTTACAGTGATAAGCAATGGCAAACATAGTAGAAATGTGATGGGGCTTGTTAGGTGCTTACTTATTTATTAGTGATATCATATGTCTACTATGATACCAATCTATGCCACTACAAACACTGCTGATGATATTAAAGTACTTCACACAATAGATTGACACAACAATCACAGATTTTTAGCACTCAGGACTGGTAAATAGGACTCAAGTGAAGACAGAAGGCAGGCAGATGCAGAAGTAGACTACAGTGAACATTACAATGGAAACTTGGTGGTCAGGGTGTTCTCACTTGCCTATTTATTAATGCTGTGAGTTTTGTTCACTGTTAAACATAACCCTCCCCTGATGCTGACTGAATGCTGGGCGGAAGATGGCTTGTACAAAAATGGAAATCAGTTTAGCCCCTCGCTCACAGAATAGAATTACCACTTGATTAGTAGAGAGACTTCATATGTAAAGGTGTCTTTCCTGAAATGGGGAACTTGTATTTATTATATTAATAGCCCCAAAAGCCAAATTGATGGCTCATATATATTTAAACATATTCCACTTGGTTCTCAATTTAATGCCCTTACCTATAAGGTTTCATTTGTCTTATGGAATTCTTGCAATTTGTTTTATTTTGTATTTGTGTAACTGATGTTTATTTTGTTGTGTCAGTTGGTTTAAGTTTATCAAGGTCAAAATTCAAAGAAACTGTAAAAGAGAAAAAATTTGTTTTTAATGCTGATTGTTGGCAAAAAAAGAAAAAAATGTTATTGAGAATGGCAGTGTCATGCAAATTACATTCCAGCATCCTATTTTAAATACAGATGTTGGTCAAGGCCACGAATGTAAATTAAATATCTACAGATGTAACAGGTAATTACACTTGGGATTTGTCATGATTTAGCCCAACAACAACATATTGAGGCCTTCATTTAGAGACGATGCATAGTCTTCACTTTAAGTATAAAACAAAGGTGGTAGAGTGCAGATTCCTAATAGCCCCATGAAGCTAGCAATTTCTGAGACAGAGTTTTAAAACAAATACTATAACATCTGATAAAAGTAGAGCTGGATCTGTTCCAATGTAAAAGACAGCCCACTCACCATACAAATCAATGCATAATTGCATACATCAGTGGGTCACAGTATCAAGACAAAGGCAGGAGACTGGTGTGCACTTTGTTGTATAATTTAACAATCCCATCCGTGAACAAAGGCTGCCCTTTGATGTGATTGCATATCCTACAGCAACAGGTTGGAAAGATAGGCCACTGATTGGATATCAGTCCTCAGGGTTTGACTTTTTCCTGGGATCAAGGCACTCCTGCTGGGAAGCTCCTGAATTTGTCAAGGGATGATGTATGCTTTATGTAACTGTTGAATGGTCAAAGTGAGTTCGGAAAATCAAGCCTGAGTTATACATAGCAAAAAACTATGCAAGCAAGTGAAAACAACCTTTTATTGAGTTTAAACATTTATGAGACATTTATTAATGATCATCTATCTGACTATGCCTTACTATTTGTAAATTTGTATAAATGTCGCTTGCCTTGTCCAGATTAGCAATTTATGTTTGTTTAAATAAATTTAAAAATTTAAATAATACAAATTAATAATTAAAAGAACATATCTGCTTCAGATCCACCTCAAAGCTAAGAATCCCCAAGTAGCATTCTTTAATCAATCATTTCTAATATCACGCAGAAATAAATCTGCCAAAACAGTTGGCATAACTTGATATTTTTGAAACCAGCATAAAAATTCTACAAACTACAAACACTATTTCTACTTCTATCATGTTGTCTTCACTTTATAGGCATCAGAAACTTGTAGGAGAAAAACACAAGTAGCCCAACAGTTTTTGAGGAGGTGCAATATACAGCCTACAGCGGCTACATTACATAGGCTCCACTGTAGCTATGTAACTTAATGCAAAGCTATAAATTCCCCTCAACTTGTGCTGCAGGAAGCACAGAGTCCCATGCTGGCTTTCCACCAACAAACAGTGAATTCTGAACATTTTTTAAAACCTCTGTAGTGTTAAGAAAACAAATCTTTTATAACTCAACAACAAACAAAATGATACAATAAGATGGAGCTTGTTTGCAGTGTAAAGCCTTGACATGTATCTTGAATCTTGTCCTTTGTGGCATGGCTGTTAACATTTAAGTCAAAAAGTCTTGATAATCCTTTCATACTCAAAGTCCAACTAGATTTTAAATCCAAATATAAAATGATCCTACTTACAAAGATATATGTAGAGTTTTTTGCATTGTAAATCCACCTGACCTGGTGTAGTAGGCAGAAGCCTGTTTACCTTGTGAAGCAGCTGGATTCGCGAGATCATGACATCACAGGATCATGTGAGAATCCATCTTGTCAGGTTTCAAGTTATGCACTTGACGCTGGTCTGAACCAATCAGGACGCTGATTGGTTCAGACCAATCAGCGTCCTACGAGGATTCTCGCACGATCTTGTGATCTTGCGAATCCAGCTGCCTTGCAAGGTAAGACAGTGATAGACAGATGGTACATCCAATCACCGACCAAGCATTTTTTGAAAGGGCCTGCCCTTTTCCAAACAGTTTCCAAAGATGACTTCTCAGATGGTTCTGTGTAACAAACCATCTGGTGTGTCATCTTAGAAGCCCATGGGAGGAAACAAAAAGAGTAAACTTGTTGCAGTGTTTGTTCTCAGTGACAAGAGAGTCTAGTCATAATCCCATTTACTGGTGTGGTGTCTATTACATCAGGAGCACTACATCCATCTTAGTCTTCTGACAGGTGACATGCTGTGAATCGCAGAGAAACACAGTTTAAAAGGAGGAAGTCTCACCAATACCCTCTAAGCATCCAAGTGTTTTTTCTTCTCTCTTGATATTGAACATGTTTGCTGTTATAACTCATTCTTTCTCTCTCAATTCTCCGTGGTGCGGCGTGCAGTAATGAGATTAATGGCTCTGTGTTGTGTCGTCAAGCTGCGATAACACCTCTTGTACAGTCGGGCTGCTGTAGGCTTCGGGACACTGAAGAGTGTTTTTGAGAGGAGGAGTGTGTTATGGGATGATAGCAGCAAAGGATTTACATTTTTTAAAGGTGATTCTTGGCAGGTCATCCTCAACTCTCGAGCAGCAGAGGAATTGGCCAAGAATGGATAAAAGAGAGATGAGAGGAGTGAGATGTGTACAAGAGGTGCAGACAGAGAGAGATGGATGGTTTACTTTGTTCATACAGTATTTGTATGCACATTTTCACATCAGTCAAGTCTTTTTTTTTTACCTCGCTGCTGTGTATAGTAGACTTAAGATAAATCTGAATACTGAAGCAGAGTGTATACCTTGGTTTTCAGACTTCAATAAAATCAGATTTATTTAAAGCCTTAACTGCACTAGGCAACAAGAACAAAAACAAGAATAAGACATGATGTTCACTGTGATGGATTGTTTTTGTTCTATACAAATGCATATATAATACATCTTACTTGATCACACATTTGGAACTTTCTAACCATTGCTAAGTAAGAAGTATCAAAGTTCACAGTACTGTGTGTTTCAGAGTCAAGCTGAGCTTTATGAAGCATCGCGTTAGTTCATGCAGGACACAGAAGTCATACACCCCAGCTGTAATCAGCTGACAGCCTGCTGATTGAATCTGTGTTTCCAATCAGTCACACACCAATCACAGCCTTTCTCTCAACTAGGTGGTCCATTTAAATATGACTCCTTCCTACACTGATCCCAGCTACATCAGTGCTGCCACACTGTGCTGCTGCTGGCAAAGCTTGGCTGCCACCTTTTTGGTTAAGGTTCTTAACATGACTCGAGGTAGTCTGGAATTCAAATGTCCTGCTTTGGGCCCACTCTTGTATATCCAGGGGGGTTTCTGCATTGCACTCCCTGGTTTAGCTTAGCATGCTGCTTGTCTAATCCAGGGAGCATCTTAGAGCAGAGCTGTCAGCGCCAAGCTAAACTGTATTTCCATTTGTTGCAATAAATGGTTTAATCCATGACAAGAGTGTTCCTGACTGAAATTTAAATAGTATTAACACAAAGGTGACATTAGAAAAGACAACAAAAAGAAATAAGTACTAACACACATTACAGCTGATACAATAGATTATAACAGTGGCGAATAAAATCAACAAAGAGCAGAGAGCATTAAAACAAACCATTGAACCAACCAGAGGGTTGCATTAAGTAGGAACAGGTTATTCTTTATTCTTTATTTGGATTCCAATTAGCTTCCACAGAGTGATTGCATCCCCCATAAATATAAATATAAAAATGTACAAATAAAAATTATGTACAAATTAAAATTACACAGAATCTATGAAATGTGAAAAGGCAAAACAAGCCAAACATAGATAAGGAAATGAGTGAAACAATTTTAAATACAAAAAATAGGCAATGGAAACTTGTTAAAACATGCACAAACAAAAAAAAACAAAAAATCTAAATATAGAACAAAAAGAAAAAAAACAATCACACATAGATTCTAAATTGAGTTCTAAATAGAATAAACCTTAAACAAAAGTAAGATATATTGGAGATTCATCAGTTTTTGTTTCACTGACTTTATGAAAGATTAAAGGTTTCCATAAAAGCTGCTGTTCTAATGTAAGTGAGAAGACTTTTCCAATAGTAGATACAACAATATGAAAATGCTCTAAGGGGGACTGCACCAATTTTATGCATCAAAGTGTGTTTATAGGTGTTGTGGAGTATAGCCTTTTGTGGCTGCAGAGGGGGCTGTGTGAAATCTGATAAATTACCTCAAGTGATGTCACTTGAGTCAGGATCAGTTGGGGCTGAAGACTACAAGTTTGAAAATGAAAAAAAATGTGGGGCTGTGGAATTAGAAAGAAGTGAGGTTACCAGACCTCTGTAGCCGGCTCCTTGTCTCTGCTGGAGGCTAGCTACTCCAGGCTACATTAGCAACTAGCATCTCACACCTGGATATTGACCCAACTGTTGATGATTGAGGGCATTGTGGGTGGTGTGTAGGCGCCAGGTTTTGACAAGAAAGAATGTGTAGGATAAAAAGACAATATCTCTGGTTCTGCTGCATCGATACAGATCTTTTTTTTTTTTTTTTAATTGTCCATCACAGTTTGTGTTACAGCAGTACAATGCTAAATCGTTGGAATACTATTTTAACCTAAATCACAGGACATAGAAAGTCTAAAGGTGTATATGGTAATTATGTGCTTGCCAATGTAGTTACATAGAAACTACCCCATTCTGAATTGGTGTCAAAGTGAAAAACAGTCATAGGAGGAATCTGCAGACACATCAGTCTCCTTTATTGATGTCTTCTTACCATACTCTTTGAAGGCTCATTGTGTGATGTAGGAAGTATGAAAGAGTGTTTCCATGAAGACATTATTTTTATTTTATGATGACTCAAGTGAATCTCACCGATTAAGGCTGCGTCAGAAACAGAGAAAGATTAGCAGAGCAAGCAGTTTACAGTGCATTTTTGTCATTGTAGCTGTCTTTCTGCTAACATACGACACTCTATGAGCAGTGTCAAATGGCAAATGGCTTGCATAACTTACATCTATTGTAAATGCTTTAAGAAAAGTGCATTATGATGAACATTAAGAGATGACTAAAGCTCTCCTGAGTGCTTTTTTCACCCAAACCTATAGTGTAGGCTACTGTTTATCAAAGGTACTCTAATGCAATGCTTCTGCACAGTGCAGAATGCAAATGCACCATTGACAAACGTTGTACTTCGGGCAGTGTAATGAAATGATACTGTTTACAGTATATGCTGTATTAATGATTTACATTGTAGCCAGCTGTGTAAATATACTCTTCACTTTGACCAACAGGATACAGGATTATAGACCTTGGACTAAGAAGTAGCCTGGAAAACAGTTAATGTCAAGTTTCTCTTTTGCTGCAGTTATATAAGAACACTACACAGGATACAGTATGAGCTAGATGAGTGACTCACACCAACACACTTGTTACTGAACAGCAACTGGAAGGTAGAGGAGGCAAATGAAAGGGTAGTGGGATTTCATTCACTGACCAATTCATTTCTCAATATTGCAGGCCTTAGTAGAGTAATCCAATCTTCATATCGGTGATACAGGGACTCTAAACAGTCACCAATATACACCAAGAGTGTTCTGACATGTGGTGTGTAACACTGGTTATTACAAATTTTAATATTTTCCATTTCCATTTCAATTTTTGTGGGTAATATCCACCTATTGGCAGACAAGAACATTGATATTGTACATTCTGCAAAACCCTAGACCATATTCAGTAACAAATTGTTTTTAAAGATCCTCTCCAGACATGTATTAAGATGTATAAAGATACTCTGCTTGGAACCATAATGTGTTATGGTTTTTCCACAAAAAAGTATAATTATCACTTTAAAATTCTTAAAATGACATCTACTCCTTCTCCCTCATTAAACATTCCAGAATCTATGAATGTGCAAATATATTCATGGTGGCGCGCAGCCACCTGGTTATGGTGTAAAAAGTGTTAGGGGCTCTTCTCTTAACATGAGTAAGTGTGCAGATAACACAGCCAGTGCAACTAGGCCAAGATGGTACAGCCCAACTGAACTTCTGAACAACTTACCCGCCTCACTTTCACCAAAGCCTAGAACAGCGCTCAGCAGTCTGCAGCTCCTGAAGACACAATGCCCTGCGGCAGCAAACTGACGTATCAGACTATAACAGTTCAGAGGTAAGATGAAGCGGTGTGCATGTGTAACCAGGGTAGTAGATTGGTATTATGTTACTGTCCCTTTAAATTAGGTCGATAATTATTGATACGCTCTGCCTTAGCAAGCAGAGAGATAATTGTGTTTGTGTGCCCTATGATTCGTGTACAGTCGCTAATCAGGTAATGTGCTGTGTGATATGGTTGCAAGCCACATGTGGTGTTGAGGCTAGCATAATTTCTCATGCAGCAAAGCTTCATGTAAGCTAGCAGCTGTGATTTTTTTGAACTGTGAAATGAATGGGTGTATCTAACGTGCACTGTACGCTGTGGGCATAAGAGTGTATTTAATTTTTGAGATGTTTATGTTGAATTCATGTGCCTTGAAGTATACTGTAAGTTGCATTATTATGTCTACAGTTGTTATGAGTTAATGAAAAAGAAAAGAAGACATTGTAGAGCAGGAACTATATTAAAGTAGATCTCAATGGACATTTATGATGGACTTGTGGTGAGTAACTGTCCTGCACATGTGTGTAAGCTGTTTTTTTGTGGAGCTCTTCAGTTGGAACTTGAGTCGTCATCCATCTACCGTCTCATCCACCGTCATTCATCCACACCATCCAAGTCGTCGTCTCACCTTCATCCAAGAAACATCTCCATCATCAACCAACATCACAGTCATCACCTGGGACATCTTAATGGACATTCATTGTTACCTGTTTTTGGCCAGTGGTGGGTCAGCGGGGTTTAAAGAAAAAAAGAAACATTTAATTTGTGGAAAGATCTTTGTAAATCCAGTTGGTGCAATTGTAATATAATTAAGACTATCGTTGGACATACCAATTTTGTTGCTTACTTACTGGGCTTGTTGAGAGGTAGTCTGGTTACTTGTAATACATTTATGGAGTATTTTCACTGATTTCAACATAGTTATGGTTGACTTTCACATTGTGAGATACTTTGACATTAGGATGTTTCATTGGTTATAATACATTTCCCTTACACATAGCCAGTCTGTTGTTGTGTGCATTATTTGGGGTGGATGTGTCATGTCAACTTTAACAGTCAGACAAATAAATTACAGTCAATTTCCTCATCAAATCCAGATTAGAGGCCAAATCAAGAATCTTGAGTTGAATCAATCTTGATGATTCTCCTATTCCCAAGGAATGGAAACTGCGTATTGCAGACAAACTGAATTCCATCCCAGAGGTCTTTGCTGTGGATGAGCTTTCCTTTGGTCACACAACTGCTGTGAAGCACCATATTCGGTTGCAAGACAAGACACCTTTCAAAGAGCGATCAATACCTGTACACCCCAGTGACAGGGAGACTGTGAAGCAGCACCTCAGAGAGCTCGTGGATGCTGGAATAATAAGAGAGTCTGAGAGTCCCTTTGCATCCCTTTGTGGTGTTGGTAAGGAAGAAGAATGGAAAAATCCGGCTGTGTATTGATTATAGGAAGTTAAACACTTGCACTATAAAAAATGCATATGCCCTCCCCAACACTGAGGAGACATTCTTAGCCCTAAGTGGAGCAAAGTGGTTCTTGGTGATGGACCTCAAGTCTGGTTATTACCAGGTACAAACGGCAGAAGAGGATAAACCTAAGACCATGCTCACATGTCCTTTGGACTTCTACGAGTTCAGTCGTATGCTGCAGGGTGTGATCAACATGCCCAGCACTTTTCAACGCCTAATAGAAAAAAGTGTTTGAGATCTGGATCTAAGCGAGGTACTTATATTTTTGGCTGATCTTATAGTATTTTCTGAGACACTTGAAGAGCACTAGTCAAGACTTATAAAAGTGTTATGTCGTCTCAAAGACTGTGGTCTAAAATTGTCACCTGAGAAGTGTCAGTTTTTTAAGTCATCTCTAAAATATCTTGGTCACGTGGTAGATGCCCAAGGTGTTTCCTGGGCTTCTCGGGGTATTATAGGCATTTTGTGGAGGGCTATTCTAAGATCGCCAAGCCTCTCAACTCTCTCACTGTCAGGTACTATCCACCCAAAAAGAGGTAAAACCTACAAAAGAGCCCAAAAATCCTCGAGCACACTTTGGTGCAGAGTGGACATCATTAATAAAATGACAAGGTGCATCTTAGAGGGAGACGATCAGGAGATCCCCACTGATGCAGTCTCAGCAGTATGTCAGCACCACTTGGTTACTTCATCACAACTTCCTGTTTGTGCAGAGTCTCTTCCTGTTGAAGCATCATCAGTGCCCGATTTGTTTGTTGGTCAAGGTCAAAACACCTTACCTGGGATGAAAAAGGAAGATTGGCAAAGAGAGGAACCATCCTTCAAGAGAGTAATCTCCTCAGTGGAAAAGGCACAGAAGCCCAGTTTCAAAAATGTGAGTGCTGAGCAGCCTGAAGTCAAGTTACACCTTAGAGAGTGGAACAGGCTTTAAATCAGAGATGGGATCCTTTACAGAAGGTGCTTTGATCGAGGAGATATGATCTATCAGCTTGTCTTGCCCGAGCAGTATAGAGAGAGAGCTCTGCAAGGTGTGCATGGTGAAATTGGTCATCTGCGATCTGAGCATGTACTAAGTCTTGCTCAAGCCAGATTTTATTGGCCCAGAATGGCAGAATCCATCGAAAGGAAATGTCAAACCTGTGAGAGATGTTTTTGGAAGAAAGCAAAACCTCAGAGAGCGGTGCTGATGGTAAACATAAAGACAACCTACCCATTAGAATTAGTGTGCATGGACTATCTATCCCTTGAACCTGCCAGCCATGACACCAGGAGCATCTTGGCATAGCAGCCATAGCAGTACTGACAAAGGATCAGAAAGCCAAGACCATCGCCAAGGCTCTCTGGGAGAACTTCCTAGTCCACTATGGCTTTCCTAGTTGACTTCATAGCAATCAGGGAAGGGACTTCGAATCCTCACAATCCTCTCTTAATATAATACTGACATATGTATGTGGAAATAGGTCTAGATTCCTACTCTCCATACTGGGCCTGAAGCTATTCACTCAGAATTCAACTACACTGTAAGAAATTGAGGACAAAATCTATTCAAAGTTCAGCTGAAGCTAATATGAGGCCTCAGCAGTTGCACAATATGGATGTAGTTCTGAGGGATACTGGGATGTTGAGTTGAAGTATACAGAGATAGTGAATTTGATACCAACAGGTAAATGAGTACAACATATAAGCTACTATCTGGAACTCTTGTGCATGAAAACACTTGTTCATGGCCTCAGGGTGTAACACCGTTTCTACTTGTGCGTCTCATGTGCATCTGATGGAACAGTACCCTTTTATCTTAATCACTACAGCTGTCTACACAGCCCATGTATCAGTTTGCCTGTCACGTAACTACTAGGGGTGGAACTGAATCTGAATACGGTATTCGGAAAAGTACAAATAGTGGGTTTTTATGAATATTTATTTCGTACACATTTTTAAAAATTATTTGTTTTCGAGAAGAAGTAAAAAACGTCAAATCGGGTGCGGTAGTGAGGTTACATAGTGAGGTTGTCTCCATCTCTCTCCTCTGATCCAGTCTTTCTGTCTCTGTGCCATGGATGTATAAGTAGCTGCAGGTCTGTATGTCTGGCAGAGCTGTACTTTGGCTGAGTGGTCAGTGCCGTTGTCTGTGGTCTGGGAGATCAGGGTTTGAGACTCAGTGTGGGAACCCTACTTTGCAAAATAGTTTATTGAAGAACACTTATTTTAACACTTTAATAACCTAAAATTAGAAGTGTAATAAAAACAAAAACAGGATTGTTACACCTATTTCCACTTTTATTCAAATACAAACACAAATAATTTTGCTGCCTCAACAAATACAGATACAAATTGGCCTGTAATGTCAGGGCAACCTAACCTGACATGACACATCTCTAGTAACTAGTCATTGTGTATGAGTCCTTCCAAAACATGGGTAAGTTACGCTTAATACTGTACCTGAACGCTTCCAGTGTAGAGACACAGATGGAGCACACTCTCTGCTGTTGCTGCTCTGCTAAATGTGCTGCTCACGCTACGCTTTCTGTGTAGACATGGTGTTAGGTGCCAACTGTGAACAGCAACTGGTTAAAGTCCAACTGGGGACCGTTGTTGCATGTCATTCTCCATCTCCCTCTCCTCATTTCCTATCATCTTTTCAATGCCAGCTAACCAGGTTGCCACCAGGATGCTAACTGGGGTCATTGTGATTTATGGTCAGTGCCTTAAACCCTAGGCTGCTAGGGTGCTCCCATGACTCACATAACTTATATAATCATCAAATTCCCAAGTCCTGTATAGAAGCATTAGCATTCATTGTGTCAAGTAATTTATTCAGGTTTTTCCTTTAGTTTGTTTTAATATACCATATCTAGGCTCTGATGACTAATTTAGTCTATAGAAGTTCAGATGTAAATGTTGCAGGAAGTGAGCAAAGCTCCAATGTCTTTAACAACCATTGTAAAGCTTTTAGAAGTAGTGCGGCAGTATGTGGTAGAAAAGGGAGACTTTATTGGCAACACTGACTGTAGTGTCATGCAGATACCACATACAGTAGTTAGTATGCAGGTAATGTTCATTCAAGCCAGGGGTGTCCACTCTCAACACTTTACCCAAGGGACGGAGCTGCAACTCTGGGTTGCCCTGACATGACAGACTCCACGCGATTTGGAGAAGTCGTGGATGTGATAACCTTGCTGTCAGGAGGGAGGGAGACAGGACAAACAAAGACAGAAATGGAGATGAAGGTAGAAAATAAAAGCAGAAAGACCGACAGATTTTCTCCCATAGAAAGTAGATACAAAGTGTCAAGAGGATAGAATTCTGCTGCATCTTAAAGAGATTTTAGACACAAGGAAAACAGAGAAGGAACTAGTATGGGAGGGAAAAATTGAGATAGGACTGAAAAAGAACAGAGACAAGCAAGTTCCACAAAGCCTCAACTATAAAAACAGAGGAGCTGGAACTCACTGATGGGATGCTTCATCTAATCAGCTGTTAACCATTAGTGCTAGCCACTGTTTGATATTGCTGATTGAAGTTTTTTTTGTTGTTGTTTTTTTTTTTTTTTTTACTGCTCATGAAAATCCTCTGAAGCAGTGCCATGTGAATTGATCAGAACCACCTGTGTGTGTATATATGTCTTCTAGAGTTGGACTGCAATACAGTATTGGCTGTCTTATATAGAGTGTATGATGTCTGTCCTTTTGTAAAAATGAATCAAAATCGGTCAGTTATCATTCCCCTCTAAATGATTGGTTGTACAATTGTTCAAGATGACCTGAAATGTCTTCAAGCAGCACTGTGTAATATCACATTATTCTTCTTACAAATGAAAAGCTGAATTCATCAGCAATAAAACACACTCACTCAGTTAAATACACTCGGGGGCTTTGGTGAGACAGTCTTTCTTGGTCTGGTATAACCAAGCACTTGTGGTTTTAGCAAACTTTAGATAGATATTGCTGACATTTGTGACTCAATTTACTGACTTTGAGTGTTTTTAAAATTTTGCTACTGTTACACTATGTTTTAGCTTTTACCCTGATTGTGTAATTGTCTGTTGCAGCCACAGTAGCCACTATTCAGCAAAAGTTACATGGTGTCACTTAAAATTCCACCACCTAATTTTCTGAACACAATTTAGCATGCATGATCAACAGATATCAATAATCACTCACACACATCACAATCCTATTTAAAGCCAACATCCTGACATCACATATGGGCTAGCTGCTGTCTCACTATAGTAGCTTCTGTAACTCAGTGTAATTTCTCATTAAGAGCTTCTTTCATTGTTTTTCTGAAAAAGTGAATAAATGTTCTTGGAGTTTACAAAACATATTCTATATTAATATAGAACACAAATTGCTATTAGATTTTGAACACTGATTAATTTGTTTGCATTCCAAAAAGCTTGTATCATCCAAGAAATTTTTCCATTACAGCAATATGCTGTGATTGTAATCCCCCCCCCCCCTTATTCAATATATCCTCCTATGCTTTCTTTTAATATCAACTTTCCAACTTTTTAGCCATAAAAGTATCCCTTCACCCCTGCCTTTGAAATCTTACAGTTTGCCATTCAACTGGCAACATTTAATCTACAAAGGGCAGAAATGTTAAATAAACAATGCAAATACATATATATATTTTTAAAAAGTTTAGCATAGCATTCTAGACAAATTGAGGGAACCACACAACATACTGGTTAGCAAAATAAAGTAAAGAAGAATTTTTGTAATTTGCATTTTTGGAAACATTGGAACATGTATTAGAAGTTGCAATTTTACTTTGGCTTCCTGTAGAGAAAGTCTTTTTCAATGATATTCACATAGATTTCTTTCATCGGTCATAGTACAATTTAAAAACACCTATTCATTTTAACTTAAAAAATTATTATTTTGTTAGCATCCACCAATGGCATAACCTGCCTATCTTAGCAATAAGCAATCAAGGTGATAAAATCCATGCAAGACACAAGGTAAGTATCCTGACCCAAAACTCTTAAAATTCAAGGTCATAGATGAATGTCAAAATCTTTTTTGAGTCCTTTGAGGGTATCAAGTGTGTAAATCCAAAACATCTCTCTAGCTGACAGAAAGTTGTTTCTTACTCTACAAGGACTCATGTACCTGCAAAACTAATGACATTTCTATCAGCCTCAGCTGTACTTTGTGTTTAGCCCTACTTAGGAAACGTTACCAGGCTAACTAAACTAAGAGGGTGAACATGATAACCCATACCACGTTAGCATTTTCATTGTGAGCATGTTAGCATGCTGACATTAGCATCAAGTTAGCATTTTGTTACCAAGTTACCTAGGTTCCAATTTGTTATGAGAGCCATCTTACTAAGCTCTCAACCATAAACTGGATGTTATTTTTCTATAGGCTTACTGGAACAATAACTGACACAACTTGATCACATGGTTACCCTGTAGTGTCATTACCATCAGAATGACAAACGAGAGACCCATAACACTGACCGAGTACAACACTATTATTAAAATATGCTCTTTTATCTCCACAGTGAAACAATACTGTGTCTCTACGGCCCCCTCCCCTCTCTGTGACGGTTGACTTTTCACTCTGCCTTTGAGTGAAGCCGTTCAGAACATCGATAAAACATTTGTCAGTTAGCACGTCATAAGAACCAGTTTGGAAGAGAGAAAAATGTAGTTAAAAAGTATGAAAGTAGAAGTAATGTTTTGGTCCCTCTGACTGATATTTTTTACTTAACCTTTATTTAACTAGGAAGTCCCTTGAGAATGAAATCTCTATTCTGAGGGAGACCTGGCCAAGACAGCACACCAGTTACAGTTTAAGTAGAAATAAAATACAATAGATAGAGAATACATACATCAAACACACAAGGAAGACACTAAATCCAGCTCAAATAAGGCAGTTGCAGTTTTCAGTTACATGGACTTTTAACATGGCTTTAAATTTTTCCATATATTATATATATTATTAAATATGACATCATTAGATTAATACTGAAGCATCAGTGTGTAAGCAGTATGTTACTGTTGTAGCTGTTGGAGGTGGAGTTAGTTTCAACTACTTTATATACAGTTAGACCATTAATCAGCATAAAACAGCTGTCAGCAGGTGTCCTGACTCCTTACAAGAAACAGAAAGGTTGTTTTCTTTTTCCACGGGAGCACGACTGAACTGTTTCAGTAATCGTTTCCACTATGGCACAACCGAACTGTTTCAGTAATAGTTACAGCCATAAGCCATTGTTGGATGTTTACATTTTTCAAAATGAAAGACCAAAATTTTCATCAAATTCGTACCGAACCGTGAATTTTGGGTAGAGTTACACCCCTAGTAACAATATTAAGACAATACCCATTTCAACAAATCACATTACAACTTGATTCAACCTTACAATAGTTCACTATTCATTGTATCAGCAATAACAAAATAATTGTAACCAAGGCACAATAATACACCATATCAATAATATGAATTCTCAGTCCATTCACTTAAACCAGTTATGGTTATGACTCAGTACTTCGCAGGCACAGGGAATGTGTCTGAAGAAGGATGAAGAAGATAAGTGTCTTTTCCAAGTCAAGTCAAAAAGGGGTAAAGTCAGAGTAAAATTTGGGGTTTTTGTAAGTGGTGCTGGTAGTTGAGTGTAAGAGTGGTGCAGGTCTTGTGCAGTTTATGATGTTTACCAATAGACTGTAAAAAATATGGACATAGCCTAACCCTAACCACTGTGACATCACCCACTAGTTTCTGAAGATCGGTTTTGAAGCTCAAAGTGGGCGGCTCCGGCTGTTGCCATCTTGGCAGTGCCTGACTCCGCCTAACTCCCGGCTAATCCATAATGGGCAAAGAGGTGGACCGGGGCAGGCCAAATGAAGCCTGGTTGCTGAAACAAGCCACCTAGCGGCTAGCAACCTGTCACTCAAAGTGGCCACATCCTTAATTATGCATAACTTTACAGCTTAATTAAAATTTAAACAGGTGACTTATAAAAAAAAATCCCCCCACCCCGTACAGTTGTCATGAAAGGGGAAATTAGCTATAGAGACCAACACCATATTTTGTACCAGGCTGTAAATATGTTTATTTCTGTGTAAAGTTGGACATTTTAACAAGGGGATCTATGACGATTGACTCACTTTTGGAGCCAGCCTCAAGTGGCCATTTGAGGAACTGCAGTTTTGGGCACTTCTGCACTGGCTTCATTTTTCAGCCCCGGAGGTTGCTGTTTGTGTTTACTCTACCGCCGTGGCAGGAGAGGGGTAAGGTTGGCAGTTCTTGGCTCTGGGCTCTTCAATCCAGGGACCTAGAGGCTAGCTTCTCTGGGTTGGCTCACCATCAACTTCAAATCAACTCAAAAACCTGACCTGCTGTCATTGACATGGCCAGAATTGATCATTAATCAATTGCCTTTTTGATTTGTAAGGAATGGTTAATTCCTTTAACTTCAACAAAATACATAGATATAATGTATAACACAATCAACATATTTTAAATAACCTTTACAGGAAATGAGTTTGAGTAAAGTGAAACTAAATTTCTGTTTTAACTTAACAATGTATATATTTTTTAAATTAAAGCAAAACAATATAAAATGAATTATAAGCTATACAGTGTACACTTGACACACTATTGTATATTCTCATGCCTTCTGTTCTTTTTAAATCAGATTTACTGTATCAGTGAAATAAAATACCCGATAAAACCTATCATGTAGATTCAGTATTAAAGGGGACGTGTTATGCTTTTCTTTATTTTCAGTCATATATATAATGTTACAATGTTGGATGTTCATATTAAACATGGCCAAAGTGTCAAATGATGAGGTAAACGTATGTAGAAGTAATTCCTGTGAGCAAAAAGCACCAGGTTCAGACTGCTCTGAACGCTCGGTTTCCAGCAGCTTTTTCAACTTTCAGCCTGAGCTGATGTTGGCTCGTGATGGATTTTTTTATATGGTCATCAGCTCCACACACAGCACACAAGTTCACTGCTCCGCTCCACTAACATTATGGTATTTTTCCATTGTTTTGGGGATATCATGCCGAGCCATGAATTAAGTCGAGCTGGCACGCTGTGAGTGTTTTTTCATTACACAGCAGGGCAAAGTAAAATAAGTTGTTTACCTGTTGGAGGTGTGCGGGTCATCTGGAGCTCTTCATCAAACATGAAAATCATCACTGTGGTTATTTCTGTTTGTACTATTCCTCCCTGCATTATTTCTAACTGATCCACTGAACAAAGAGCTCCAAATATGTCCATATCTTGTTTTGTTGACTGGTTTTTAGTGCTGCTAACAAAGCTCTGCTAATTTGGTGAGGAACACGTTTCATTTCCTGTAAATTCTTCACAATAATAGTCTCCCGTTATTTAGTCATTTAAAAGCTTTTAATGTGAAGCGGCAAAAACAAGAAATGTTGGGTTTTCATCAGCAGCAACTTAACACAACTCTGATACAGCTGCCCCCCCCGGCAGGCTTCCGGAAGGATAGCCAATCACAACAGAGTATCAGCTTATCAGGAGGGGGGCCTTAAAGAGACAGGAGCTAAGACAGAGATAAGAGACAGAGGCTGAACTGAGGGGCTGCACAGAGGGCCTGTATAAGATCAATAAGGAGTTTTTTGAACTGTGAATCATGCAAAGTTACTCTAATGGAGTTCCATAATAAAATATATAGCTGGAAATGAGCATAATAGGCCCCCTTTGAACAGTTCAGTAGCTTTACCAGCCACGGAAAACACTAAGCAATTAAACACTCTATATGTCACATTTTCATATTCTTTCCAGTTCAGTTGTCACAACAGCTTTACCTTAGTTGAGCTCTGCAACAGTCAGCTAATTGCACACTTCATCACTTAATGCTAATTTTGTTAGCTCTGGGCCTATTCACTTGAACTCACTAGCTTAGCCTAGCACCTTGTGACGCAGCATTTATTTATTTTTACCGTGACTCACCAGTTCAGGTTCAGGTGTTCAGGTGTCACTCGGTAGATTTCAGTGAGCAGGGCCTCTCTAGCGCACATCTATGAGCTTACAACAAAGTACAGGCTGTTACCATTCTGATTTTGACATTATATTGTGTCTTTACTGTTTTATCAAAGTTTTACGGTTCAACTGCAGGTACTCTCACTACAGTGTCATCCAGCGTCTGACTAGCATATTGGTGCTGTGGACCTGCGTTCTGATTGATTAAGGCACTTTCGTGTTGTCAACTCTGGGTGACATCACGACCTGGGTGACATACTACTGTCCCTGCCCGATTTGAGTCAACTGTAGATGTGAGTCATGCATGCGCGAGCATAAATGGCTTACGGCAAGGTCCGCCATCTTGGACAGCTACTTCCGGTTTCACCATGGTGTCAAAACACAAGTATTCAGGTATGAGTCTTCAAAGTCAACGAGAAGTTGATCGTAGTTTTGCAAGTCAGCAAATCATTGCAAATTGTAGTTTATAAAGCAAAGTAGAGTAGGTTTCATGTTAATAAGCCGAGTCTAGCCAGAAAAGCAATCTAGCTGAATTTAAAGATTTTGTTAACTGTACTGTATTATATGTAAAAGCATGGACTACCTTCTCACATTCTGAGGACATATACTGCGAGTGGACCAAGTTCACTGCTGATCTCAGCACAGTAGAACTCGAGGAACACTGGATGAACAAAAAAATAATAACCTCTGTCTTTATTTTTATAATATAATAAAGCTGGGTATCATCAGCATAGCAATGATAACACATGATGAGTTTTTTTTGTCTGAGTATAGGTTTGTAAAAGACAGATAGACATAGACAAATAGACATAGATAGATAGACCTAAGCTTTCTCAAGAAGTAGTCTGCTCTGTCGACAGCCTCAGTGTTACAATTCCAGTTCAGTCTATTGTTGAGCTGAGTACCCAGGTCCCTCCAATAGCCTCCTTGTACTGTACTGTACTAAACTGTAAAAGGAAAAGGAACTATAGACAGTGCCAGTAAGTAGAGCCCTAAACAGACCATTCATCAGACAGTAACAACAGGTACTTTGTATAAGTTTGTAAACATTTGAATATACACAGCATTAAAAGGTCCATATCCTCATATTAATCAAAATCAAAATCCTTTGTTTCAGTGTCTTCAGAGTGCAACACTTTTAAGGACCTCCTGCTGTTCCATGCTACCCTTTGATAGGATACTTGACTCAGCTTCCCCCCGAGAAACCCTGCATTTATACAGAGCCAGGTAACTGCAGCCATTATGTTGTCTAGTGGCCCCAGTTTATTGTAAAATGAAATACCACCATGTTGTAACAACTCCAAAGTTATGTGGAATGAGGATCATGTTACATAATATTTATACAAATATTTATACACCCATAATGCTAATCTGTGTTAAAGACAGAGGACTTTGAATGTTATCTTGAGCAAACTCTCCTCTGATGTCACCATTGCAATCTGTCACATATAATATCACTCTCATGATCTTGCAACTTTTATAACAAACAAATAAGAATTAGGATGTTGTGCAGTTACACACCTTGCACACTTCAGGGAGGGCTGGTGATGCTTTTGAGAGTTGATGTCCTGGTGTAATTAAAATGACAAAAGTTATATAGCATTTTAACTTCTGATTGTGAAAGGGCTGCTCAACTCCCTTTTCACTAGACCCTGTTCCCCAACATTATCATTGTTTTGTGTATTATATCATCATTATTTTCTGTCAAATGTTTCCATTAATTTGTTAGGTTTCTTTTTTTTAAATAATTGAATACATTGGTTATGTATGGTTTGTTTTGGTTTACAGATTTTATGATCTGTTAGAAGTATCTGAGTAGCTCACCCCCATACTTACCTGAGCACGTGGTATGTACCAGATATTCAATAGGTGAGAGCGTAGGTGGCAGATTGCTGCAAGGCTGCAGATTTTATTTGTTTGTTGCTTTTTTAAAATTTCCTGGGGTTCATTTTTGCCTCTATTTTCATCATTTTTTGTTAATAAATCTCACTTTTGTGCACGCTCTGTGGCCTGCTGACCTGTTTTTTTTTCTTTTTTTTTTTTGTGTAACATCCCTTTAAAGGTTTCCAGTGCCCAAATACCTGTCTGTGCCATATTCCAGATTCTTGTCAGTCACAGTATACATACCACGCTGTGGTTTGGCAGAGGATTTTGAAACCCTGAAAAGAGGCTCCCCCCTCAACAGATAGGATGCCTCCCTTGTCCAGTAGGCAAACCTCTGGCCATGCTTTTGAAAAACACCATTACACCATTTAGACTACAGTGACCCCACAAAGTTCAGATGAAACCTTTTCTGTGACGTTATGCATACCCCTCTATTCTGAATCTGTCCATGAGCTCAACACACCACCATTTTCTTATAAGTGGCATATGACCCTAAAAAAATCAACAAATAAACAGCTTTATAATAATTTTTTTTACAATGGGACAGCACTAACAGTATCTCTGTGAATGCCAGTGGGGCTGAGGTGCTCAGACAGAGGGCATACTGTAAAATACAAAGAAAACTGTAACAGTGACATTTGTAATGAATGAAATCTTTGTGGAATACAACATGCCTTACCGTCAGCATGAAAAAAACCACACGAATTCCCTGAGGCTTGCTTAGGGAAATTCTGTTGAAATCAAAATGTGAAACATTTTCAATACTATGCTCTGTTGAAGACATGCAGTACACATTCACGTGTAATGCCATGAGGCATACAGTGCTTAGGAATACAGACTTACTTCAAGGTCTGCTTCTGTCCTTTCTGTCCATGGTCTCATGTCAACGCAGCTTGCGATTGGTCTGGCAATTCAAGGAGAACACACAAAGTACTAAAATTACATACCTAATTGAATGATCAGTCCTGTAGCCTGACAACAAAGCTACGTATGGAACTGATAGCCATGGAACAAGCCTATTTCTGTGGTATCAGAACAAGACCACTTGTGGAACCTGTAGCCTGAGAACAGGTTTGGCCATAGAACAAAGCCATTAATTATGTTTAATCAGAAGCTCAACACTGTTTTGTAGGCCTCATCTCCAAGCCCAGTAGGATGCAGAGAATCAGGGAACAGGACCTCTGTGCTACCAATAATGCCTACAATGGATAATTTGAAGATAACAATGACAACACTATGCACTAACAACTACACTAACATTTTGGTAAGAATAATCCTGAAATGTTTTAAAATGACACTCAACACAGAGGAGATAGTGGTCTGCTGCAGCTTGCTGCCAATCCAAGCAGGAAATTGGATGACATCTTTGCAGCCCAAGTTATCCTGGTAGTACTGGCAAATACTGGTTAAATAAAACATAACACCACCTACACATTTTGTACATACATAAGCAATGGGCAAACAACTTACAAGCAATGACAACAGTGGGTCCACGTTTGCGTTTTTCCACATCAGAACAATATAGAGGCCTACAATGTGAACATTTTCTTTCCCTGATGGTTTGAAAAAATGGCATCTACATTATCAGGAGTTAGTCAAATGTAGTGCAGTGAATCCTGTTACAAGAAATAGATTGAAAACGTACATGTCTCTCCAACCATCCTGAGACAGGCATTTCCAATCTGGAATTAAAAGCAGACAATAGTTGCTTTCAGTTAAATGTGACATGTTTAACAGCATCCTTTGTCTGGAATTGTCTTCACAGTACAATACGCACAGTCACACACACACACAGACACAGTATAAAAAATACACTCACATTAGCTTCCAGACATCGGCTCCAACCTAGGCCCCACAAGTCCTCTCTTGTGAGGCAGGTTTTCCATATTTGACAAGTAACTCTGTAGCTGGACAATTTCTGTCTAGGGCATATTTAGGCCAAAAATAAAAATCAGTCCCTGTAGTGAAGTTATGCACAGAAGACATTTAATTTCAATCTTATAATGCTTACAAGCTCACCCTGAAGAGGCCCCAAGTTCTTCACCCACTTTGGACCGGAAAGAGCATATGGACACTCCCTTTGCTCACAACTACTCCTCTCAGTTGGTGTATCTGAACCAAGCAGCAATCTCTAGTGCTGAAAAATGAAGCCAATGCGGAAGTGCCAAAAACTGCAGTTCCTTGAATGGCCACTTGAGGCTGGCTCCAAAAGTGAATCAATCCCCATAGACCCCCATGTTAAAATGCCCAACATTACAGCAGAAATAAACATGTTTACAGCCTGGTACAAAAAATGGTTTTGGTCTCTATAGCTAATTTCCCCTTTCATGATAACTGTACTGTTTTTTATAACTCACATGTTTAAATTTTATTAAGCCATAAAGTTATGCATAATTAAGGACGTGGCCACTTTGAGTGACAGGTTGTTAGCTGCTAGGTGGCTTGTTTCAGTAACCAGGATTCATTCGGCCTCCCTCAGCTCCACCTCTTTGCCCATTATGGATTAGGCAGAATCAGGCACTGCCAAGATGGCGACAGCCGGAGCCGCCCACTTTGAGCTTCAAACCTACTCTTCAGAAACCAATGGATTTTTTACAATCTATGATCTGGACACATAAATATGGACCATTACTGACATTATGAATCCCAAAAATACAGTCATTGTTTTGGATTCAGATATTTCAATTGTGAAGTTATACAGACACTGTGTATTTATAATAATCATGTTAATATTATTGTCACACATAATAGACATCTTATGTTGACTTTCTGGAGATTTACCCTTCAATGGTAAATACAATGGCTACACCTACAGTGCAGCAGCTATGCTGGAATCAAGATCAACACTGTTTAATAAGAAAAAACTTAATTTACATTTCTGCCTGTAATATGGCTTCAGGCGATTCACATTACATTTCTGTAAGGTCCCACTGTCCTTCTGTATGGTGGCCACTCCTTTGTCAGACATATTTATGATTTGAAAGGACCTTGATGTATGGATTTCAGGCCATGTCCCAGCCTCTGCCTCTTCGGATTGGAAGACAGGAGAATTTCATCTCCTGTGTTAATGTGTGCTGTTTTTTTCTTTTTTCACTCCTGGGCTACTACCAAGAACCTACCAACCAAAGTAAAGTAAGTCACATGAAACACATACACACAACATGGTATCTTCCCTATATGACCTGTACCTCAAAACCTTTTTATTTAGATCCGTTATATTCTTCATCTTCGCTTCCAGGTGACGGTGGTGGAAAAACAGGAGAAATGGTGTGTTCTGCATGGAGCTCTACTCACAGAAAGTTCACATTTAAAAACAATGTAACATTCCTCAAGATGAAAAGTACACAAACTGCTGGACCCAGCTGTAGTGTTGTGTTATGACTGTGAAGGTTAAAAACTACACCTGCTTGGCAGTATTCATGCCATATACAATGGCTTGCAGGTGAACGTCCCAGTCGTCATGGTGCTCAGTGACGTACTGTCGGAGAGCACGTTTAACAATTTGATTAGTACGTTCTTCCTGTACATTGACAATGTGTAATTGCAAATTTTTGTACATATTATACACATGTACTATTTAATGTCTATGTAACAGCCATGAAAAAAACGTGTACATGTTTACCTGGCCATCGGTTTGGGGATGGTAGGCACTTGATACTACATGTTTTATATTTAACAGTGTGAACATCTCTATGTTGAGCTGTTAATATGTATACAAGAGCAATACAACAATGTGCGTTAGTACTGACTGAATAAAAAAAACAATACATGCATGACCTGCAGCTATGACAATAATCACAGTTTATCCGATACTGTATTTCTTATACCTCATTCACAAACTCCCCTGGTCGGACATGACTTTGCTGACCATGCCAAACGTATAAAACGTTGAAGTAATTGTTGCCAAAACCTCCACAGCTGACTTTGAGGTAGAGGTTCAGCAACAACAAACTTGCTGAACAAATCAGTCATTTCAGTATATAATGTTTTTTTTCTTGCTGTCTCTTTTAGTGGGCCAGTTAGGTCCATCTCAACCACACTCCAGTTTTCTTTCACCTGTGAATATACATGTCAATACTTTATCACCTCTGTACATCAGTGTACTAACTAATAGTTAAAAAAACATATTAAACCTAGTAAAACCTATTAATTATACACTCACAATGACACATTAAAACAACAATGTGTACTTTTAGTGGTCATTGGTGATCAACACTACCTTTATAAAAATGTAGCACTGGTGCCACTATTTTATGGGATTATTTAACTACCATGGGTGGCAGCACCTAACCTGAAACAGAAGTCAATGTACTTTAAAAGATAGTTTATGTGACAGATGGCCTAACATACTAGTTAAATTTTCTTGGAATAAACATAGAGTTGGAAGTTCTGTGGTCCAGATGTCAACCCCAGCCTTACCTAATCAGTCACATCCTGCATGATGGTGTGCCATTAGTACCCAGCCACCACATGGTCTCTGGTGCCTCTGAAACCACTATGGTTGCCAGTGCCTTGCTGGTTGTGGCATTCGTTCAGAACTGCCCTCCTTTCCTCCTCAGACATAATCACCAGCCACATGTAAAGCTGGTTTGGGCCAGAATAGAACAGTCTGCCATCTGTGTAAAAAAAAAAAAAAAACACAAACAAACAAAATACTGACCTGAAAAAAAAAGAATAACATGGTGGAGGTCCAGTGGTACTTGGCTGAGCAGCATATTCAAAGACCAGAGGATCCCTTAAAATGCTGGGCAACACATAAAACCCATTATCAAAACCTGTATGTGCGTGCACAGAACTTTTTGTTTACATCGGCATCATCAGTTCCTTGTGAGTGTCCATTCCCACAAAATGACTTTTACCCCCTTTCATTCAGTCTGAAAACTCCCATAGCTGCACTCTGTTCTATAAAAGCACTTTCATTGCCCTCTGTTCTACAAAAGCACCGACCAGCTGACATCTATGGTTGACTCAGATCGGGCAGCCACAACTACTACTGTTTGTTTATGTAGCCTCCCAAGCTGCCAGAAGTTGTCCCAGATGTAGCTTTCAGAAGCTAACCAATCACAACGGCTCATCGGGAGGGACAGGACTTAAAGAGACTGGAGCTAAAACGGCCTGTTTCAGACAGAGGCTGAATTGAGGGACTGGGTAAAGAGCCTGTATAAGATAAATACGTTTTTTTGAACTGTAAATTATTAAGTTATTCCAGTAGAGCCCACTGATTAAAAATATGGACCTGGAAATCTACATGATGCATCCTCTTTAAGTCATAACAATTTTTTGTTTCGCTATTTTGCTTAATTTTGTCTATTGTGATTTGTCTTAACTGCTGTAACTAAGGACCAGAGGGTAATTTTTGTTACTTTTCCCACTTTCCCACAATAATAATATAGAAAAGATATCATAGAGCAGTCACTGAACCTTTCCTTGCCTTATTTTTACCTTTCATGTATCGGTTGTGTCCTACATTGAGTGTGGTCAAAGCCTGTTTACTTTGACTCCCAAGGAAGTTTCAGGGTCAACTATTAATATGCCTAAAAGTGGTTTAGCCCCGGGTGAAGAATATTGAAGTGAGATGCAACAAAAGCGGTAGAGATAAGTCAGAGCCAAGGACAAACAGACTGGGGCTCTATACAGATGCCAGAGCAGGAGACTATTAGATTAGCTGTAAACGTGAATTCTCCCTCCAACGTTTGACGGAGGCTGAAAACAGATCCATATTTTGCTGGAGGGAGTTGTGACGCGCATACAAAAACTATTAAAAGGTCTTTAAAAATATGGAAACTTCATTATTGTGGTGCTTCTGCCGGATCCAATGAGGCACACATTTACACGTGCATAGACACACACATGCACACTCACACACACACATGCGCACAGACTACAAAGGAGAGTACAATGATGCCAGCAGTGAGTGAGGAAGTTGAGTAACGTTATGACCTCCTTCAACAGATTACTTACTGATCTCTAGGAAAAGGAAGTTCTGGATTAAAATAGATTTCTTTTTTTTATTTTATGAATTTTTATGAATTTGTCTACCAAGCCCTTCTAAAATGTTTAACTAGCCATTTAAACAACTTATTTAATAAACCCATCAACTGTTTTTTACTCCCTAAAAATTCTGCAGTCTGAAGCCCATTTTGAACATTCAACTTAATGCACATTTACATTGCATACTGTATGTCTATAAAGTGACTATTTACAATATTCTTTTATCCCTTAGGGACAGGTGTCAGTAGACAAAAGCTCTGTTCAGATAGGATTACATTCAAAGCACCACATAATGATTCTCATCATAACGACATATTAATGTGGCTTTTGACTTGCTTGGATTTAAAATTCAAAAGCGGATGCTTCACTGAAGCATGCATCCTGCATTTCTGGTGCGTAATTAAAACATTAATCTGGGTATGTACATTTAGCAGTTTAGTCAAAACAGGCTCTCCAACAAGCAAGAGTCAACATTTTAACAGTCATATGATCATAATATATCAGATTGCCTTTGTGTTAATGAAAATACATTTGATGTTTTAACTGGAATTGTCTCAAGGATGTAGTTTGAAAAACAGACTGCCCAGACATGTGGGGATTATGATTACTAAATAGTTGTAACAAATGAAACTACATTCCCTAGAGAAACTAATCTAGTCTAGAGCTAAAGATTGGGGAGTAGAATCAAACCAACAAGGTTACGACCTTGAAGCAGCACAATTCACACAAGAACTTTTTATGTAATTTCGTGGGAAATTTTGAAACTTTTGATTGTGCAACCATAATTATAATTTTTGTTTAATAGTTTAACCTTGGTGTGGAGAAATGGGCTACTGATGTTTCAAACAATTGCTATTACACATAAGCCTTGCAAGTTTCTGATTATAATGTTAATCAGAGGAGATCTGTGTGCTGTAGTGCAAGAATGATGAAAAAGGTGATGGCCAAAAACATTACAAATCTGAACATTTAGAGGAGTGTAGCTTGTCATGCTAAATTATACTATGTAGTATATGGCATAGTGGAGAAAGTAGCTGGGGTCATCTTGATACATTATGTATTAGGCTATGTAGAGGCGTGTAATATTTTACATTATACATACTGAATAGCTGGATTTTTGAGAGCTGACTGAATTTGTGAAACCAGTCATTTATGTCATTTATTTTGAAAATTTTCTTCACATTAAAACTTAAAGGTGCCACCTGTGGCATTGTAGTAGTGCATTTCTTAGAATTAAGACTACATTCACCAGAAGCCACAGTCTCTCATTCTGCAACCAAATTCTGCCAGTTGTCCTCCATCCCTGTTGCTGTTTGCTTTGAACACCAACAGATAAGGGGCTAATAAGAGCCTCTGATAACAGCCAGTATGTATTCAGACTCATGAGATCATGTGAGACTAAATTAGGCAGTTAGAATATCGGACTCAGATTACAACAAAATACAAATTTGACCTCCCACAGCCAACTCAGTTATACAGTGCAGTGGAGCTTCAGATTGAGGGTGTCAGTCTCCACATTGAGATAACTATTTGTAAAGTTATTGTACTGATGTATCTGTATGAAAGTAGTTAGAATTAATTATTACTCGGAGGTCATGTGGCTTAGGTCTTATCTGTTTTTAGTGGCACCTGGAAATTGCTCAATGTCCTCCTGATCAGATTCTTTATATATGTTATCAACCCATCTATAATTTTGTCATTTTGTTTCTCATTGCTGTATTTCTGTAATTTTGATATCTGGTCTATTCTGTTCACACAACACTATTGCATGTCTGTCCATCCTGAGAGGGATCCCTCATCTGTTTTTTTTTTCTTTTAAGGGAGTCTTTCCCTATTTAAATCAAGGGTCTAAGGATAGAGGATTTGTTGTATTCTTTCTGTCTTTCTTTATTAGGATCCCCATTAGCACCAGCATAAGCACGGGCTATTCTTCCTGGGATCCACCACACATACAGTCATACATACACACTATAACCACATAAACACAAGAAAACAAAAAAATCTGCATGATGTACAGACTGTAAAGCCCCCGAGGCAAATTTGGAATTTGTGATATTGATGATGACCTGATTTGAGTACTTATAATTTACTACACACAGCAGCTCAAATGATGGTTGGTGACATCCAGATTACTACTTCACCTTGTAGCTTTATGTTTGCTCACACAATTCAAACAAAAGCCATATTTATAAAGGTTCCTAATAAAATGCATTGAATTGTGTTGCAGTGGAACAGATGGCACATGTGGTAAATTATCCCACTGTGGGTGATCAACTAGGAATAATTGAACAGTTGGCCACAGGTGCAAACTGTCATGATTAAATGAGATGTTTGCAACCATGTAGAACCTAAACAATTATCTTGCTATTTAAAACCTCAAAAAACTTTTTCATTAAATAATTCTCACAAATACATGTAGTTTTAGTTTCAACAAGAGCTGTTTGGTCTCCAGAACCCTACACTTTGCTCTAATGGCAAAGGATGGTGACAGAAACAGTGGCTGCATTATTATGTATTTTTCCTGGTGAGATATTGCACAGAGGAGCAGTTGTGTCATTTCATCACACCCAGAAGTTTAAACATTTTTTTCATATATAATATCAAGGCTAACATAATAGTTGACAGGGGGCCCTCTACAAGACATTGCTTGCCTTAAGAGCCTTATCTTTTTGAGATTATATTATGCATCATGTTTTACATATTGCCAAACAAATATACAGTTTATCAAATTACAACCAAGTAAACCGGGAACCTTTGGGGACCTTGAAGATCTGGAAATAATATTGCTTTGACAGTTTAGTCTTGTGCCACTCCATAAATATTTACAAAGTTTGAAACAATTCACTCGACTTAATTACCTTTATAGCAACAACTTTCAGTCTTGTTTAATCATATTAGAAATGCATATTTATCTATTTTCACGCTCCTTCTACTTGCACATTCTGATATAAATGCCCAATTCATACATCATCACAGAGAAAAATGCAAAACATATCCTTTCTTGCCGGTTTGTCTTATTTTGTGACAGAGTCCTCTGCGTGACCTGGAAATAGATCAAGGGCCATTCTCCCAGATGTAATGGATTTGTACACACAGTTGCTGTGGCAACCCACAGATGTTTAGTGTACGAGAGGCTGAGCACCCGAGTAAATTGTGCTCTCTCGCTTCTACACATCCACTCATACCCCTCCATCAGTTACTTATTATGTTTGGCACACATCAGCATCCTGTCGATCAAGATGTAATGGGCCTCAGCTGTGCATTCCAATTGATGACGTTGATTACAGTTTTCTGCTGAGTTTGTCAAGGACAGGACATGTTGCATATTATATGACACAAATCAATAACAGTAAGAGAAGGCTACTAGAGAGTGTGTTTGGCTTTTGTCTCTGAAAAAAGTGAGAATAATGAAGTCTGGTATAGATTCACTGCCAATACTCTATTTCCCTTCATGATCATTTTAATTATCTGTACAGGGATTTCAATGTTAGGGGCTGCAACATTATTAAATTAATAAACTGTTACCATAAAAATAATGAATGTGTGATACACTGACAAGGCTACAAACTACACTACACATGACATTACGCCGAAGGTATTCTTGTTAGTTTGGGTACCATGAAAATCAAATAATGTTTTTAGAACTGGCAATATCAGATTTTGTGTCAACATGGGGGCAGTGGTAACGAGCGGGCGAACACACTGATATAATATCACATTTTAACATACAGTTGCATATTTACACATCCAGCAGATCTGTAGCATCATTAGCATTCCCAATCGTGTTTTCAGCCACCTGATCAATGTGAGTCTATTTTGGACTCCACCAACTCCCGAAAATATCTGTCTCTCTCTAGCTGCTAAAAGCTCCACTATATTCACCAGCTAGTCTCTAACTTTTCCTGTCTGCTGTTTGGTGGTGAACAGGTAGTTGTACAGTGGGTTTATCACTATTTTTTCACTGAAAACAGCTGCCTGCTGCTGCTGGAAATGAGGTTGACAGCAGTGAGACTGAATCAAAACTGTAGTTATAAAATAATGAGCTAAAAGAAGCCTTAGGTCTGTAGTGATGAGAAACTTTCATTTCACTACTTCTTATAAAATAGTACAGGCAAAGCTCATAATACACAATATAATGCCGTTTTTCTTTTACTTGTCTTGACTGGCCACACTTGTGCGCAGATGTTTTGCAATTAGCTTCCGCATTTTAAAATGGAACATCATTATGTGCTCATTGCTCAAAATACACCAATGGTGATCTGACTTTGAGAGACCAGTGCAATCAAAGCAACTTTATGGGTCAGTTTAAACTCATGAGCAGCAGTTATGTAATCATTACTATGTTTTATGAATGAACCCAACAGAGTGTTTTTAGACTTGAAGTCGACCTGCCTGAGGAGCTTAGCCCGCTGAGTTTGTATCATCTTTGAAATTGCCTCTTCAAACTTATTTTACCAACTTGCTTTTATGTGATGCCCTGCTATTATTTATTTTTTGCCTATGCTTTATGACTTTCTATTATGCTTCTTCTATTATTATTGCTTTTGTTCTCAGTTGAATTATTTTTTCAGGCATTTGTAAAGGCATTTTCACTTTATTGAAAATGCTGCCTTGAAATGATTTCTACCTGGTTTTGACTGATGTGGGCTATTAAAGAACAGCACCAATAATATTGCCAATATTTTGTGTACAATCCACTTATATGTCAAATATGTGTGTGTGTATATATATATATATATATCTTCAGAAATCTGAGATGCAGAGAGATACACAGGAGAAGCAGAAGCCAGGAGAACAAATAGGATGTTCTCCACTGAACCACCCAAAGTGTACTCTTAGTGGCAAGGTAATAACACGAGAATAGATCCACCCAGGGCTGAAACTGAACAATACTGGAGGAGCATATGGGAGAAGGAGGCATCACATAACACCAATGCTCAGTGGCTAGTGGATCTAAGAGCAGACCACAGCAATCTCCCAGAACAAGATCCAGTAATCATTACAATGGCAGACATCTAAGAAAGAGTGTCAGGTATGAAGAGCTAGACACTACCGGGCCCTGACATGATCCACACCTATTGGTTAAAGAAACTAACTGCACTCCATGAATGCCTGGCAGCACAAATGAACCAACTGCTGATGGTTTGGACCCACCCAGAGTCGTTAACCCAAGGGCTGACAGTCCTGATCATGAAGGATCCCCAGAAAGGTGCGATTCCATCCAACTACTGGCCAATAACCTGCCATGGAAGCTCCTGTTAGGCATCATAGATGCCGAAAATGAATAGGCACATGGCCAAATACATGATCAGGGCAACATAGTTTCTCTGCATCTGACAGGGTTAGAGAGGGGTGGAGTTTAGAGATGTTTTTGATATGGTAGAAAGAGGTTTTGCATAGGTGTCTTATATGGTCATCAAAAGTCAGCTAAGTGTCAAACCTAACACCCAGATTAGTGACTGAGGAGAAACGGGGGGATTTCCTGGCCGTCAAAGGTGAGATGAGGTATGGGGGATGACTGAATCTGGTGTGGAAATCCAATAAGGAGAGCTTCAGTTTTGCTGCTTTTTAACTGGAGGAAATTTGTGCTCATCCAGGCCTTTATCTCCTTAAGACAAGTATTGAGGCGTGACATGGCCACAGAAGGGCTTGGAGCAGTTTTGATCAGCATAGCAATGAAAAGACATCACGTGTCTGCTAATGACACATCCAAGAGGGAGCATGTGGAGGGTAAACAGGATGGGGCCAAGAACCAACTCTTGTGGAACACCACAGGTGACGGAGCGATCTAGACCTGCATCATCCCAGTGAGACATCAGTCCTACCGGAAAAGTAGGACTGACACCACTTAAGTGCAGCGTTTGACAGTCCAGTGGTAGTGTGGAGGTGCTCTAAGAGGATAGTGTGTGTCATAATGTCAAATGCAGTGCTCAGGTCAAAGAGAATCAGGAGAGAAGGGGACCCTGCATCAGCTGCCATAAGCAGGTCATTCACAACCCTGAGCAGAGATGTTTTAGTGCTGTGTGCTAAAAGAAAATCTGAATGAAATTTTTCAAATACATTGTTGTGTTTAAGGTGGTCCTGAAGCTCAGAAGCCTTCTCCTTCTCCAACACTTTGGGCAGGAAAGGGAGGTTGGAGATCTGGAGGTCTGTAGCTGGCAAGAACTTCTGGGTCCAGGGTGGGTTTCTTGAGGAGGGGGCGGATGACTGCGACCTTGAGGGCAGATGGAACACTACTGGTTTTAAGGTAGAGGTTGGCAATTTGGGTGATCGGGGGGCCTGAGAATGGGGATGTATGATTTGAGCAGAGCTGTGGTAATGGGGTCCAGGCCACAATTAGTGTTTCATCCTCCTGAGGATTTCCTTAATGTGGCTCTGCCTGATGCTAGTAAAATGGAGTAGAGACGGTGAGCTAACAGACAAAGGGTTGTTGACAGGAGGAGGCAGAGAGGAAGAGCTGGACATCAGAGAGTGGATGTTGCTGACCTTGGCTCTGAAAAAGTCAGTGAAGCTGTTACATCGCTGTTACATCCGTAGCCTCAATTGGGGAAGATGATTGTGACTTCAGGAGATGTTTTATGGAGGAAAAAAGATGCTTAGGGTTGCCAGGATTGTTAATTAGGTTGGAGTAGAATGTGGCCGAGCATCATTAAGGGACTTTGATTAAGTCCTTTGATGTTCACGGAAGGCCAGTTTATGGACAGCGAGCGAAAGCATCTGAAGCATTATTCCAGGACATGTCCAGGGAGCAGAGCGTGAAAAATTGACCTCACGCGTCTTGACAGGGGCATGAAAATCAAACACACTGCTCAGAGGTGTATTGTAGAGTTTCACTAGTTCATCCATTGATGCAGAGGCTGGGAAGGTGATATGCTGGAGGTCCATAGTCATGATGGTTGGGTCGATGCTTTTCCAGTTCCAAAAAAAACATTTGACATATAGGTTTAGTAGGGGGTGACAGGAATGTCAAATCCATTGAGAACACCTTGTGGTCAGACATACCCAGATCATAGACCTGTAGGTTAATGATGGGGGTGGAGTCAGTGATGGCTAGCTCAAGTGTGTGCCCCCTGGTGTGAGTAGGGACATCAACATGCTGCTTCAGACCAGACTCAAACAGACTCAGGAACTCCTCTGCAAAATGACAGCAGGGGTTGTCAACATGTATAGAAACACTGTCATGGAGTATGGAGGTTTACATTTTAGAGGAAGGCATTCAATAGAAGAAAGATCAGGCATTGGCAAGACAGTTTCAGTTCAGTCCCATGTATGATTGCTAAACCACCACCACGGGCAGAGCATATAACTATAGCCAGGAGAGCAGGCCTCATTAAGCACAGAGTAGTCCCCTGGTTTATGCCAGGTGTCAGTTAGGCACATGAAATCAAACCCCTTGTCCAAGATGTGGTCATGTATGAGGAGGGATTTATTGGTGAGAGATTGTGTATTCCATGCATGGAAGTCTCTGCAAACTCTGCAGTACACTGTGATCCACTCCGTATGTGGCATCTCGTCTGGTATAGGATATTCTCGCGATGTTTCCAACAATGATGCCCAAGTTTATTTTGCTTCATTGGCACTAAGGGGCCTGCAGCCACTTTTGTCCGTAATATTTATTTTCTCTGAAGGACATGAAAATCTGCCACTTCACTAATAATATTTCAACTTGTGTCAAGTTCAGTTTTCTAAAATCAATTTTTTATTTTCCCTGTGCAGCCAGTTCCTTATTCCTTCTTGTTTCAAGATACAGACACTTTCTAGAAAACTCTTCAAACCACTTGATTACAATTCGAAACAGGTTGAAATATTAAGTATTGGGGAAATGTGAATTTTCCTGCAGCACACATGGCAAATTTAGCATCATGAAGCAGCGGATTGGTGTCATAACAGTCTGCTGCTCTTGAGTCTCACTTATTAACTGTGAGACTGTATGTACTGTTTTCATTCACTAATGCATTCCAATTAATGGCTTTTACTGTTTCCTAGTGCTGTTAAGTGACTGTCATTTAAACCTTAACACTTCCTGCAGAGTAATGCCCTTTGAGCTGCTGGAAGAGTCAAAGGAAGATTTATTGCTGTGTGTAGTTGCGGGCTTAATTATTTATAGGCAGGGCTGTGGAATTTGTTGTAAATACACAAAAACATGGTATTTGAAAGTTAAATTCAAATATAACATGCCTACTACAAATAATTCTGATGGTTCAAAAATCTGTTTTTATGTTTTTATTAAAAAAATATCCAGCACTCTGATAGGAGTGCTGGCAGATGCAGTAAAGAATCGACTTTGGGAAACACAGAAAACTGACACAATAATTAAACAACACTGTTCAAATCTAGTGGAAGAAGGTACTGCAGGAAATGCCTACAAAAAGATCTTTAGAGACAAAACATTCCAGCCAGGAGTCCTGCCCATACAGTGGATGCTCCATTGCTGGTTGTGGAAATTTCAGCACCAGAGGATCTACAGTAGCCTGTCACAGGTGGTCTCCCACTGCTGATCTTACTCTATTTCTCTGCCTGCCACCACTTTCCCTTTTTCACTAGTTTTTAGCTCCTCTTGATGAGGTTATTTAATGACAAACCACTGAATTTTAATTGCACTGCTAGCATGCCAAAGCAAACTGAATAAGAGTTCACTTGACATATTGAAGTGAAAACACTTATTTCCAACCTGGTCCCGAGATGTCAAAACATAAACACAAGACATACAACATAAAACTAAACAATACAGACCAGATCAACTGGAGAGTGGGAGAAACAGTTGCTAAATAAAGCGACTAAAAAATGGATTCCAATATGTGGTAATCTCTTGGTGGAGCTATGATGGGGCTTTTGTAATTCTTGGTGGGGCTATTATAGCCCTTTCTAGCCTTATCCTGATGTCACCTGTGCTTTTAATGTGAGACATCAGTGCAAGAAAATGTTGAGTTTCATCAATGGTAACTTAACAATGATGGAAAAACAGCATAATAGTAGCAAGTGGAACTGATTATTGAATGGAAACAGTATTCCTGTTAGAGAAGAGAAACCGATCACTGATGCATGTAGAATTAGTGATGTGAACATTTATATTAGCAAGACAATGGGTAAAAAACAGGAGGTGTTAAGTTTACTTTAATAGCAAACAGCAGCAACGACAAATTAAACAGCAGGAGGTCAGAAAACAGATAGGAGATATAACTATATGCATACTTAAATATGCTTATAAAACAGGGGGCATTGTGAATAAAGGCCTGTCTCTTAAATAAGGCTGTTTTAGAGAAAGGTAAATAAAGGTTGCAGTACTAGAGAATCACGATAATCTGTTTATCATTTAGTTTATAAAATGAGAAAATAGTGCTGATCACAATATCCCAAAACCCAATAAGATGTTTTCAAATTCCCTGTTTTGTCTGACCAAAAGGCTAAAATGATTTAATTTCCAATAATATAAAACTGAGAAGTGAAATTTCAAATTAGAAGCTGGAACCAGAGAACATTTGGCAGTTTTGCTTGATAAATGACTTTCGGTTAATTGATTATCACATTTTTGCTGATTAATTTCACTGTCAATCAACTAGTCAAGTAATCGACTGATTGTTTCAACAATAAACAAAGAAAAGGTTGAAAATAACCATCTATGTTGATCGCACATTGGTATAAAAAAGAAAAAAGCTTTATGTCAGGTAAAAGGTGTGTGTTTGCTGCTGGCTTGTATACTGTAGATAGCAAAGCTGCGTTGGGGAAGGATTGAGGTGTCAGTATTGGAGAGGTCAGCGCTGTCTGAGTCCATTTGAAATTCCATGTGATGTACAGGAGTGAAGGTGGGACAGTTCTGTTCCAGGATGCGTCTCTGACAGTTTCCACCCCACAGCTCTTCATTGCTTCAGAATGACAGAAGGGTCCTGAGAGAAGCTGGAATCAAAACAGCTGAATATCAACTCAGACACGCATGCGCACACACACACACACACACACACACACACACACACACACACACACACACACACACACACACACACACACACACACACACACAGAGTACAGTTTTGTATGTTTTCCTATGTTCCCTTGAATATGTTGAGTTACACCTTTATGTCTTATCATGTGCCTTCAACACACTCCTGGATCTCTTTCTGTTTACCCACACACACTCAGGATAGTGTGTGTGGGTAAACAGAAAGCAGTGCATAGTGTGTATATCTATGTCCTGCTACCTAAACTATCAGTTTGTGTGAATGTGTGTGTGTGTCACTCATGAGGCGGCTGATGAATGTACTATATGTCATGTCATCTCAAGGTAGCAGCTAAACAGCCCAAGTGGCACAGTGCCCGTCACTCATCAGTTAGCACCTGCTGACAGTAATTGACACACTTTCACTCACACACACTGCACACCTTGTTATGTATTTTAAATACGAGTGTGTGAGCAGCAGAGGTGGTCAACACTTTAATGTACTGTATATGTGTGAGTCTGTTGACCAGGGCAGGCATGTCACGGGGGCTATGACGGTCATGGCCATAGGCTAACACTGGTAGCTGGAGGAGTTTGGTGAGGAAGAGTTACATCACTTATACAAGCACTTTGAGCCTCTTCTCACCAAAATTGGCTGCAATATGGCTGAGATAGACAGTGAGTGGTTTAGAGCGAAAGTTGACATAGTCACCATAGGGGCCAAACTTTCCTCCTGCAATGATCAAGATTTCTGATGGAGAAGGGAAGCTTATACCGCAACCTGCTACACCTTATTAGACTCATCTTAATATTCCCTGTGTCTACCTCTCAGATAGAGCGGCAGTTCTCAATCATGAAGAGAATGCAGGCAGACTGGCGTTTAAAACTGTATACATGCACCATTGAAGACCTCCTTCTCATCAAGTCACAAGGTTGTGCTCCTGCAGATTATCAAGGCCAAGAAGCAGTGGCAAAATGGTGAGCAGCTAGCATTACCATAAAGAGGCCAAACATTCATCCATATGGTCCAAGGAACCCCAAAACATACACTGCAACTCCCCCTGACTCCCTGTCTCCATTTTCAAACGAGTCCAGTGACTGATTAGTCCATGGCTAAGTGTGCATGAACTTTTTACGCAGGATTTTGTACAAATATTGGTAATTTGTAAATACCAATAAATTATTTTGTAAAATAAACAGCTTTTTAAATTTATTTATTTCACTGATAGTTATACTATGTATTAAAAATAAAATCATCCTTAACCCTTAAAGGGGCTATATGTAAGAATCGTGAAGCAATTTCCATGTATTAATCATTTTTTATTGCCAATGAGTGAATGGATTGTAACATACTTTAAAAATGAGACCTTCTGTCATGTCTCATCCTGTCTTAAGGTCATGTTTTTGTTTTTCCCATTATTCAGTTCTGCATTTCTTGTTTTACTTTGGTGTCTCACTCTCCTCTCGTTTCAGATCCACTTCCTGCACTTGTGTGTTTCCCACACCTGTCATTGTCATTACCCCCTAATGCCATCCACCTGTGTCAAATTACCCTCCTCTCCTTATGTATTTAGTCTGTGTGCTCCCTGTCCCAGTTCGTCTTAGCTCTTTGTGGCAAGTGGTCCAGCCTTTGTATTCCTAGTGATAGCCTCCTTGTGCTTTTTGACGCAGGATCAGATTTTTGCCTCTGCCTTGCCCTTTATGTTTTGTTTGCTGCTGCTGACTGACTGCCTGTGTACTGAACCTGCCTACTCAGTAAAGACGATTTTTGGAAACCCTGAACTGTCTGTGAGTTGTTCATTTCTGTCTATTCCTGGTGTGTCAGAAAACTTGTCACCTTCCCCAAGTTTCTTGGTTGTCTATATCAGCTTGTGGACTGATTTCTATGTGAACTGGCCGGTTTTTCTGCAAACATCCAAAGGATGTGATGTTTTTGCGTCCTCCGGAGGATCATGCCTCTCTCCCACTGACCTCAACAAACAACCAGCATCCACCAAAACCAAATCTGTATTAACATATCCGACTAAAAACGTCCTGCTGATATTGGCTCTCCAGCTTTGTTACCCACCAGGTTGGCTGGTGGCAAGCTGCCTAACTATTGCCAGCTATCACCATTTCTGGCTACAACAACTTTTTTTTTTTTTTTTTATATACCTTGCCTCAGTTAACCACCTACATGTGACAACAAAACTGCAGCACGTTGCTCCCCGGCCCCAGCTCGCTGAGCCTACTGCTGTTTAGTAAACATGGTTGGCGGTTTGGGGGTGGGGTCAGGTTTGGGTGGTTGATTAACACATTTTTGCGGGTTGGATGGTGCGAATTGGCTCTCATAATGGGTTGGGTGGTTGCAGGTATTAAAAAAACCCTGACCCGCACATCACTACTGGCCAGTGGCCACAGCGCAGCAGGAGCCTCTGTGTGTTTGCTCTGTGTGTGTGTGTGTGCGCGAGAGCGAGCGTGTGCACAAACAGCAGGGGGGTGAGGGGCTGACTGATTGGGAGTGACACATGCTTTGCTGAAGCATGGTGCAAAACACAGCGTTAGAGATCTTGTATTATGAGAAGTGTAAGCGAGGAAAAAGACATCACCTGCAGTCTCACGCCGCTGCTCACTCACACTGGGTGTGAGCAACAGGATGCTGACTGCAACTTGCTTCATGGCCACTGGTCACTAATGAGAAGGAATTTCTGAAACTTCCATATAGAACCTTTTTTAAGCTAAATTCATTTCTGTGGACTTAAAATCATTGTTTTATTTGATGGCCTCGTTGCCCTGGCATTTGGCCTTTATGCCCTCAAAAAATTGACAACACCAAAGGCCAAGTGGCCTTGCCCTTAAAATGATGAAATTCCAGGCCTGTAGAGACATTAATTTTGAGGTGGGATCTATCCCAGTACATGTAGTTGTGCTATTGTTAGACTGTATTCACACGACTAACTATGCCAATATTGTGTTCCACAACATGCAGCGCTTATGCTTACTATATGCTGTTTCAGCACAGTGTTCAGAGGTCACTGTAATTCATCACAAAGAAGGAAATGAACATTGGGTCAACATACTGCATAAGGGCAATTCAAAAGCCATACAATGGTTTATTTTATCCAACATTAATAACCCTGTCAAGATATAGATGAGATATTTCAATTGAAATCTTTTTTCAGTTAGACCTAACAACAAGAAACAAGTCAGAAAAGTGGATTGGATGCTTGTCACACCAATACTGAAGACATAACCATCAGGAGGTTAGCATGTGGCAAATATACTATTTATACCTGGTGTTAAAATGTGATCTGTATCTGGATACATTATGTGGATAAGGGGAAACGAATGCAGAATGCATTGTGATCGGATCAGTCAGACCACATTTGGAGGTGGTCTGGCTTGCATTGTGATCAGATCTAAGCAGGTGTAAATGCAATTCGTACAGCATGACCAAATTCATAACAAGAAAATCATCCCAGTCAGAGCAAGGACCGTAGTAGTAGTAGTAGTAGCAGCTATTACTTGCCCTTTCCCTCTTCTCTCACAAAAAAGCGAATGAGACATTCATCAACATGCTAGCATTGTCACTGTGAACGTGACAATGCATGCCAAAATTAGCATTTAGCTCAAAGCACTGCAGTGCCAAAGTACAGCCTCTCAGAGCCACTAGCATGGCTGTAGACTCTTTTTTTTTGACACTGATCAACAGGAGAAAAAAAGGCTATAAAGATAATAAACAAATAAAACATTAGTGTGAGCATTTGGACAAATCCTTGGTGTTCTTGATGAAAGACTTCAAGAACTTCATAAAATGCCTTAACAAGTAATGTGTCTATTAATGAGCCCTAAAACTCCTATTTTTTGACATTGGGGTAAATTAAAGTATTTCCAATACAAATCAACTTGTTTTAAGAGTCTTTTACAATTTAAGTTTCAATTTATTGATTCTGTTGCAGACATGCGGCCTACTTTGACATCCATCCTGCTGCATAAGGACATTTCTGAAACATGGCTAATTACACTGGGAACAAGTGTAATTATATTATATGATTGGCCATTTTTTCCTGTAGTTTAAAATAAAAATCTGTCGAAAGGGTTTTAAGAGATTTAATGAAATTTAAAAGATGTGCTTTGCAGTCTTAATTTCTCCTTCTTTATCATCCTTTCGTTGTTCTTCATCTGTCCTTCCTGTCATTCTTCCTTTCTATGTCTTACACTTCAAATAGTGACTTGATCATATATTCCCCATTAAATGATGAAAGATACCCAAAAAAATTCACTAAGCCTCGCAAATTACCATCAGGGGCAAAAACTTTTGAACACTTATGCAATCGGAGCTTACAGTCTGCATGTACTGTCATACATTTTGGGACGCATGCAGACGTGCTTGAGATGTTTTCAGACCCTTATGTCTTTGCAGTCACAGAAAGTATAAGTGAAGTGTTTCAAGGATATCAGAACCAGTGGAGGAGCTTGCTAGCTCTAGTGCTAACTCAGGTACCCCTGTCAGTCATGTGAACATCATCTGAAAGGTACTTTGAGTCTCCCAAAATGATACTGCTGTGTGGGCTCTACTTCAAGTATTTTTCCTTTGCCAAGGAAGGAATCATTTGTAGATTTTTAATGGGCAATGTGTGTGTGTGTGTGTGTGTGTGTGTGTGCATTTATGCCTTGCATTAAGAGGCATTTTTCCTTATCCAGATAAGATGGAAATTGATGTCCACTGTCCTTTCGTGTCCTGCCCTATCACATCATGTATTTTCTTAACACCGGTATTAATCAATTGCCAACAACAGGCTTTGCTGATAGAATCCTCATTGACACAAAAAATGCACTTTTTTTTTTCTTTCTCAGAAATCTTAAGCTTTTTATTTAACTTTTGTTAGTGACCTCTCCACATCTATTATCCTTCCTGTTCATTGCTAAAGGGGGCTTTCAAAGACGTTCTGACTGGATTCATCCAGATTTGGTGCTCTGTATTAATGTCACTGAGAATGAAAAGACAATAAAAGGGCTTGACTTATCCTTTTAGGTGTTTGAGCAGATTCAAAAGGGGTTATCTATTATCACTTGCCATGTGTTCATTATGTTGGTGATATGATTTTTTTTCTTTTTTCTGTGTACATTACAGGTAACAGTTTAAAACCCTCTTCTGTCCTGTCCCATCACATCTTGCCTAATCGACTCCCTGCGCCAGGAAGGTTTGACCTACAATGGTGGTTTGACTAGATGCATAGCAAAATGTTTGAACAAAACATCTCTTCATGGATCACAGAATTAGACAATCAGGTTCTGCTGCTGATCTGTACTTTTCAAATCTGGATTGAGACACACTGGCTCAGGCATGGGGAATACTGCCAGCCAGTTTCATTTGCTGCCAAAGGAATGGTGACAAAAGAAAAGCCTCAGAACAATCTGGTTACCTAATGAAGTAGTGGATGGACTGACAGGCATTTTGGCAGTAGTATATTTCAGTCTGTGTTTTCAAAAATAATAATAAAATAAAAATTTCAAAACAAGTTCAGGAGGTCAGAATTCACAGCTTGAGTAAGCACATTGTGCTCATACTTATGTGATTTTGTGCCTTTGCAATGCACCATGTAAAATAACTTAAGTCTGGGGCTGCTTGTTCAACAGACTAAGCTTACTGAAGCAGCTGCACTGCTCTCGTATTATACCTTTAATGACCACTAACCGGGTCAGGATACTCTCATTCATCATGGATTTTTTTTATATTTATGAGACTGCAGAATACAGTACATGCTGCATCTCCGCCAAGATTTGGGCCACATTTTCTATTCAATCTGTGTATTATAGTATGAAAGCTTAGCTGGAGATTGCACAAAAGGAGAATTGGCAGGGGTACGTATTTGTCGGCGTGTACAACAATGTGTCTCATCACAAACAAATGTACACTAGCCAATTGTCCCTGTTTTAAGGATAAGACGCATTCATAGCTCACAAACCGGCAGCATTGTTTCTCCTGGCTAAGCTCCTCATCCACACATCACATTCTAGACTTGATGAGGAGAAAATTAGCAAATGAGCTGTAAGGATGCCATAATGGGATATAGAATTTCAGGATGAGGTCTGTCGTGTATCTGGAGGCAGTGCAGCCATTAAAGGCACACCTTGACACTTGGAGTTTGTATCTGCTGGGTTTAGTCTTGTCACATCACGGTAGAAGAAACTTACTGTGCTGGCACTTCAGTTTAGAATTTATTGTTCAAACTATTTGGCTCTTCTGCTTTAGGGATGGGTTTATTCCAACAAGAAATTGTAATGATATTGGAACAAGAAGCCTGGGGGCGTAGCTTTGTCAGCGCTGAATTTTGCTGCCATCCGAAACCACAATTTCAACTACAGGTACTTGTCTCCAGACATGTGTTCTTGTCAAAATGTGATAGAATCACATCTGGCTCTGTGAGACTGTACTGTTGTGATTGACATGAGAGTGATGAAATAATGGTCATCATTTCTGGGCAAATTTTTAACAGTGAGTTTCATTTAACTCTAGCAATGATCACTAACTGTATTTTACCCATTAGTTACAGGGTCCAAAGTGATATAAATAATGAAATGACACAATAAAGATCACAAAAGAAAGGGGTTAGCTAGCTAATTATTAGTGTCAAGCAAAACCCAGTCCAAATCCAAGATTTAACATAACTATGTAAAGCCCTGGAATAACAACACTGCTTAAGTCATATTCAGACCAAATCAGGCTGTGTGGCGCACCGCCACAGGGTTGAGCAGAGGTGTATGGGGGTGTCGGCATATGTGCTCTAGAACATAACCACTGAGAAACAATCAGAAAATAACGTTTTATTGATCTGATTCACCGGCTTTCGCTAAAAGTGCTCCCTCTCTTCATTCACTCCAACTCGTTCAACCACAGCTGCTCTCTCGCTCGCTCGCTGGTGCTCTCAGTTCTCTCTCATCATTTTTAAAATGAGTCAGGAAGCCGACAGCGAAGTCTAACTTTACTTTTTACGTTATCAAACAAAGAGAAACATCCCCTCTTCCTACTAACGTCTTTGTACTCCCTCATGGCTGGGTTTTACAGCTCTGCTCTGATTGAAACTAGCTTTGACCATCTGTATGTTGTTTTGGTGTCCAGCGCACCTTGATTAAATCACACGCAAATGACACCAGGCTGCTACAGAATAACCACAAACACCCTTTACACACATCAGACTGGTCAGCTATATCTCTCTATTCTGACAGTTTATGAGGGAGACCTGGACTCATTAATTCTGTGCATCACTGACTCTTTTCCAACTTTTTTGGTATTATTTGCCTAACCTTAAAGCTGCATCAATTTATTGTTTCTTACCAGATGGGGGCAATGGAACAAGCTGAAAATCACCTTGTGAAGTTGATATGGTGAATATGTTAGCAAATAGTTGTCTATTTACACATTCTGCAGAGATAAGCTACATTAGCATTCATTTATAGTTGTGCTTTCAGCATCTGTGTACAGTTTATTAAAGCTTTTATACTGACTGCCTGATGCTGGAAACAAGGTTAATGTGGGTGGAAACTGTGCACTGAAATACCAAGACAATGAGCTAAAAGACACCAAAAGGCTTTGTAGAGCTGAGAATATCCTTCACTACCATTGACACTTTACACATTATCCACATCATGTGCTCCATTGTTGATATAGAAATATCAATCAGTGCAGCTTTAACTAAGTAGTTTTAGTTTCCTAAACTAAATAATGGAAATGACAGATCACCAAAATCATCATGTGAGTCATTTTTGAAACAGTAGAGTCATTTTTGGATGGATACACAACCTATGTTTAGCTATGAGGACTTTTTTTAATATCCAGAGTGCTAGTATTACCAATTTAACTTTAATGATCTCTCCACATGTATTTTTTTTCCTCCTGTTGATAGCTGAGGGATGTTTGGAGAGGATTTCTGATTGAATTCATTTAGGCCTGGTTTATGCCCATGTTCCACTTCCAACTCTAGTTGTCATGTAATATGTTCTGTTGGTGTTATGTGATTTTTCTCTGAGCATTATGTATTAGTATAAAGGTTAAATGAGAAAGCACAACAAAAATAAAGACTTAGGTAAAAAGGGAAATAATGGAGACCAAAGGAGGAAGTCATTTAGAAAAAAATAATTAATTAATTAATAACTGAAGAGCAAGGCTCTTTGGCAGACTGTCTTCATGCATTCATGTCACATTTAGCCAACAAATAAAATAGACATGCTCTGTTAAACTGCACCAGGCGTCTGAAGTGGTCATTTTACTTGCAAAGTAATCTCAAGTATCCTTCATGTGTTTTTCAATAATAAAAATGTGTTAAATTGCTGTGTCACAAGGCTGTGATTCATCTTATTTACACACAGAGTAAACAGAAGAGCAACAAGAGATGGCAAATCATGTTGTTTTTTTTTTGTTTGTTTTTTAACAGCTGGAGGGTGGATCAGGACACAGGTGCTAGAAACAAAATGTTGTATGCCACTCATCAGGAAGGCACGATACATTTCTTCAACATGTTTTAAATGCATCCAGATTCACTTTGAAAGAGCTGAACAAAAACTTGTAATATTGATGTGCTTTAGTCTTCACAATATGACATGTCAGCACATTTCAGCTATCCTTACTGCACAATTACTGTGTGATACTTTTACTATGAGGACTGCCTTGAAAGAAAACATTGTGCAATATTTTAATAATTAGTAGAAAATCCTCACATTCAAACAGCTGCGTCTGGGTCTTTGCACAGGTCACTATCCAGGGGAATATATATCACAGTGTGACATCACCTATAATTTAATTTTAAGGAATTTTCAAACCTGTGTTGTTTTTTCCAGTCAAATCAGACTCTGGTTTGTTTTCTCTCTTGCTACGATTCTTTTGGGCTGACCTGAACACAGTAATTGTACCAAGGTGAAAAAAATGCAGTCCTCCCATTCATTTGAATGGAGTTAGTATGTTGACACAGTGGAGGTGCCATCCTACCAAGTTCAAGAGTTAAACTTTTGCTACAATGTGACAATCATCTGGCAAGGTGCTGTGTTGGCCAGTCACATACATGCAAGCACACATTCTCATAAACAAGGTTCACTTGGGATGCTAATATCTGGGATATCAGCATCCACACGTGAACAATGAAGGTTTGAATTTGAGCTCGGACTCTCTCTCAGTCAGCCACCTTTTACAATAAATGAGCACAACAATCACAGAAAACTTCTCTTTAGATATAACAGTGTTTATTAAACAATAGCAAAGTTAACAAAGGTAGCAGATGCTTTGATCAATAAATCACTCCTAAAATCTAATTCTGTCTAAGCAATATTAACAGTTCTGTACAGTGAAAACACATGCAAGCAAGAGCGTGTGTGCGTGTGTGTGTGTATGAGTATGGGAGTGTAGATGGGTATGTGTGTGTGAGAGTGAGAGCAAGATGGCGACCGTGATCTGGGAGGATGACGTCACGTGAGGTTTAGGGTGACTGGCGTGATCTCGTGAGATGATATCACGTGAGAACCAAATAGCGGATGACTGTGGTGTACTGGTTAGAACAATGGCAAGATGGCGCTGCCTGGCGGTCGGCATCTCTGCATTCACCCAATTCAATGTATCAAACACACGTGTCCGATGGTAGGTAATGAGGGGCAGAGCGGTGCTGTGTCCCACGCTATCTGACCGTTAGATGTGTGAGGAAGGTGTGTGTGTGTGTGTGTGTGTGGGTGTTAGAACAAGAGAGAGAGAAAGGAGGAGAAGAAACGCCAGCTCCTGCGATCATGAGGGGGGAGCAGCGGTTGTTTGTCCACAGAGAGCGTGCGTAAGGACGGCAGTCTGTAACGCACGTTGTCTGATTTTCAATCGACAAACAACTTACTTTCTCACTCACGATGGCACAAACACAGCAGCAGTCCTGAGTGGGACAAACACAAAACAGTCTAGCAAACTTTATACTCTTCAGAGCATAGCAGAAAACAAAGGACTCGGCGGTCCGTTAAATCAAACAATAAACATGAGCAATAAAGCTTAAAAAGCTAAAAGCTAACAACACACACTTAATACTGCCCAGACATTGGCCTCTTACGTGACTGCTTCAGAAAGCGATTAGATGTGTTTCAGTTCATCTTTGGTCCGGTTCGGATACTGATGGGGCCGTCGTCACACTCTGTTGGCTGGGTTTTGAGGGCAGCTGATCCTCGGCGGCGTGGCAGAGAAAGCAGCAGTCGACTTAGTTGAAGATCTTCCAGTTGGTGGGGGAAAAGTCCACGTGCACAGGGCTACCTCCTTTAGTAAAGTGGCTCACTGGCTCATTGCAACAGCACTGTTGCAATGGAAAGGCGATGTTGAATTCGTGCAGCCGCTTCTTAAAGGAGTGGTGGCGTCACAGCTGTGTTGCCATGACTCCCGGTGTTGTTGGTGCATCTCTGCCAATCAGAGACGAGAGTTTGAGCTTCCTGCTGAGTTCTCACTTAGGTGCGAACTGGCAAGCATCATGGGAAACGGAGTTTGTGAGCAGCATTTTGGCGCTGCTGTTTCAGGGAACAAAGGAAAAAGACGGCCTTGTGGCCAGGCTTCAGAGCTTACATGTAGGCCTGCCTTTGTCTGACCCCATGGTTGAGGCCCAACACTTTGTAACATGAATCGCAACAAAAGATAAAACAGTTGCTGCCGTGATAACATTCCAGAGTGACATTCTGTGAGTATTACAAACCACTGTGCAGTGCAAGTTTTGGCTTCTGATAATCATTTAAATGCATTATTGTGCGGCTCCAATTGGACTTCCTGGATTGTATTTCACTGTCTCATTTCACCTTAAACAACACATCCCCACCAACACAACCCCTTGCATTGTTGTTTTTGGTCTGAATGCAGTCTAAGAATCCAAAGATGTTCTTGCATGAGACCCATTGTGTGGGACGTCTCTTAGAGTCTTCAATATCACCGCATCAACTGTCTTCAGAGATAATATTTTTATCCAGCTCTGTTGTGGAAATGGTCTAAACCATGTGCATCTTTCAGAGGGGGAAGTGAGAGGCTGCAGTATTGTTTTAGATACCGATAATGGTCCATCAAACTCTTTACTCTGATGTAAATTTTGGAAATTGCAGATAAAAACAAACTTTTTTTCTTCAAGGCTTCCCTGGGTTGGTAGTTTGACTATTCTCCTCACTATGAAACCCCTGATTATGGCTGATTATAGTAAAACTTTTCTTTTTAATTTATTCCTATTAATAACGTACACAGTGGAAGATGTCTGTAATTAAAGTTGCAGGTTGCCCACATAGTTTGGAGAAAGTTTAGGACTGTTACTGCTGTGTCATGTCCTGTACTTACCCAGTCTTACTCAGCAGTATCTTTTCCTATGTCCCAATGCAGTCATATAGTATCAGCATGAAGCTTCTTTCAGACAGCAACACAACCACAGCAGCCAACCCCCTTTACTTACTGCATCAATGCATTTATTAGATCCTTATGTCCTTTTATAAGGGAAAGTTTCCACATTTGTACTTTTTGCTAAATCTGCATGATAGCATTGTTAGACTTTCTGAATGGGATAATGGGAGGTAATGATCTTGGTTGTAATTAGCAGTACTCACTAGTCTGACTGATGAGATTTAGCCACTGCTTCTCTTGCAATATCTTTGCCTCCTACCTCAGCAGCAAAGAAGTCAGAGCCACAGTGGCAGAGCAGCAGCAGCAGGTAATGGGCCCTCATGGTGTGAGGCAGTCCTTGATTGATGTGTCCAAAGTTACAAAATTAGCTATGGATAGAAGTGTGTTTTTCATAATTATGATAAGTACTGGTGCTCAGTGCTTGATATTCTGGCACTCAAAATGAACATAAAATATACCCTGCCAACTGGATTGCACAACTAGCTTCAATGTTGAATTTGGATCCTTGTAAGGAGGCTTATGTTTGTCTGATGTTATAGATAGCTGGTGTTGGTCAATGACGTGACCTTTCACCTCATCACTCAATCAGTCAGCAGCAGTAGCAGTTAGGCAAAATTGGACTGTGAAAAGATTAAATTCAATTCTTAATTCCAGTTTTTCATAACTTGTCTGTCTTACAGTTCCATTTCTAAAATGCATTAATCAACTGCCTCCATCTGTGATGTGTACCAATACACAAATTTCAGTCCAACTTTTTTATTCCTTATTGCAACTACTGAAGCATAATGTCCGATGCCAACTACTTAAATCTCAAAAATCTCTGACTCAATCTATGTTGCGTACATGTGAGCTATATGGTTTTTGTTCAATGACCATTCCATGGGCATGTAGAACTACAGTGGGGGAGAGGAATAAAAAAAATCTATCAATAAGTAAAAACATTACAGTTTTCTTTCTGTATAAAAAAAATATCTTATATCAGGTTCAACCTGATATCAACCTGATATCACGTTTTCGAACATAACAAAACAGACTAAACAAGCAATAAATCTCCATATTAAAAACTCTGTTTAATATGCAGGTAGTCACAGCTGACATGATAACTCATAGTTGCGGGTTGTCATAGTAACACAGCACACTTGCTTGGGAGTTTTGCAGGAGTTCAGAGCAGCGATAGAAAGATTTGAGACGGTAAACAGCTCAAATAAATGCTGAAACATCTCAGCTTTTGACACAGAGACGACTGAATCTGAGCCAACCAACAAAACTACTCAGCTAAAGGCTTAGCGGACAGGTTTTAGCTGCTTGTGGAAGATGGATATCATCATTGCATTCACTGTAGTCTATTTTTCTTATAATTTCTCTGTGCTTATATATATTTCTCTCCTAGAATGTAAGCAACTGTAATATAACCCTATTTCCTCTGGGGATCAATAAAGTGTTTCTGGTTCTAATTACTACAGTTAATTAATTGAATTCTTAATTGTTTCTCATATTTCTCAAACATGGCTCATGCTACCTTCTCATATACAGCTTCAGTTGGACATTTAAGAGAAATAAATCAGAGATTTAGAATGAATGATTTAGAATGGACAATGATAAGACCTCTAAAGGATCACACTTCTCAGATTTGTCTCATGAAAGTCTCAGACTCATCTCACATTCTTCTATTTACTATAACCAACTGCCCTACACTGAGGGGTTACTATCTGCAATTGAAAATTAAATCCAGAAAGGAAAGCAAGTAGAGTAGAGTTGAGCTGAACCAGTACCATGTGGTGGAAAAATGGTTTAGACCCTCTCCTCTAACGACCCCCACTACCACAGCTAGAGAAGCCAGCTTTCACATGGAAATGATAATGCTGTAAACTATACAAATGCAAACCAGCCAATAATAGTAGTAGGGCAACTGTGATTCGATGGTTTTTTTAAAAATCGTTTATACTTATACTCTTTTTCTAAAAGGTACTTACTCCATTTTAAAGGAATATCTCTAGTGATCATGCATTAGAAATCAGGTTTTGATATTTGATGCATTTATAGCTTCCCAAGCTCCCCACTAACTGACTGTAAATTAATGAGTTTGTCTCTGTAGCCTAACTGTAACGGACCAAATTGAGGGTGAATGCCATTGATAAAGTGTCTTTCATTTGTTCCCTCAATATTCAGTGTTAAACCGACTCCAAAGTGCTCTGGATTTGTCTCATTCACAGAAAACCCGCTGCGTCTCAGCGTCATGTTTCACTCAGTAGAACTCTGATTTAATAATTCAGCAGTTACAAAAAATTGAGACATGACGAACATAAAGTGCCACACACAACTACAGCATGCGCAGTGCTAAGCTAACAAGAAAGATAGCTCACTGCAGTCAGTCAGTTTCTTCTGCAGTTGCTTCACTTCCACACGTTATTGAGCCGAAATACGGACAGCTCCACTCTGCCATTGCAACTACATTGTGGTCGGAGGGGGTATTATCTTAAAATCCTGTCAGCAAGATCCAAGCACTCTGCTGCCACCTACAGTTCTCTATTGCAGCCTGAGTGCAGCCCCCTCTTTTACCACTGTGGCAGTACCGTGGTAATGCAGCGATAAAGCAGACAAATGAAATGAGAAACATCTGTAGCCACTTGCGGGTTTACTGCGGGTCTGATTGAAATATCTCAGGAACTGTTAGATTGATTGCCATGAAATTTAGTGAAGATGACATCATCAGGTGAAATTTCTGATTTGTCCAGTACTTTGGTTTATGACCAAATGCCTGCAAAACTATTTACATTGCTATCAGCCTGAGCTGTACTTTGTTATTTTTGCTAATAAGCAGTTAACAGGGAATTCTAGTAATGACAATAGTTAGAATAGAATCATAGATGAAAACACAGCAACATTAAACTAATAATGGTCATTAAACTGTCAATTGAAATATTATTACAATATTTGTAATTCCTTGTGACATATATCTCATTACATGTGTGCATGTCTGGTTACTCCCTTCTAATTGGTTTTGTTTCCTTTTCACCTCGTTCTTGTGGGTATTTTCTGCTTCAGTTTTCTTCCCTTGTTGGGAAGAAGTGTGTTTTAATGAGGTCCCCTCCCTGCATATGTTTGCTAAAATTATCCTTACTTTTTGAATTTGGTTATGTGGCCTTTGAGAGTCTTCAGTTGCAAAATGTGGAACCAGTGTTGCGCTTGTGACTCATAAACATCATATTTATTTATCATTCATTACCTTTTGAAAATGTTAAAAGTTTAGTCACTGCCCTGGGAGCGGTTGTTTTTTAACACAGCTTATTATGTTGTGAATTAAAAGTGTTGATGGTAAATACTTTTGTCATGTATTCGCTTCATAAAAGGAGGCGTTACAGTAAAGTCCTTGCTGTTTCTCTCTGTTATACTACTCCACTTTCTCCAATTTCTGTTGTATTTCATTTTCCCAACTCATTATGAGTGAAAGATGATGCTCCCAGATGTATAATGTTTCCACATAACGCTGCAGAGATTAGATTAGATTAAACTAGATTAGGTTAGAGAGAATTATACTTGACTGACATATTTCTGATGAATGTCTGTATTTGTTGAAACATTTTAAAGAGACCCTTCCCCGTTGTGTTTACTGGGACCAGTACAGCTTGGCTGATTATTCCAGTAGGAGCTGTTATGTGCATATTAATCCAGAAGAATATTCATTTCTCCCATCCTGCATTCTTCACCGCTAATGTATTCCCTGCTGTAAATACCTTGAGGAGTAGCAATGCTGCTGCTGATAAATAATGCACCACTGATAAATGAAGCAGTGTGCGGTTTACTGTGTGTGTGTGTGTGTGTGTGTGTGAAAGTGCATGTGAACCCTCATTTGAGAGAATGCGTGCAAATGCCATCATTCCACTTTGTCTGACGGGGCTGTGTGTGTGTTTTTTGTCAGTGTGCTGCTATGATAAAAAACACAGCATATGTTTCTTGCTGTACCAACGCCTCTGTCACAACCAGCAGTCTTGTAAGGTTCTCTCCCCTGACAGAACAGCTGTAGCAATTACACACATGCATACACACACACACTCTAGCATTGGTTTGGGCACTAACCCACATTTCTGTTCAAACATATACAGAACATCTTTCTGTGCACACATTCTTGGATATGACTGGAAAACATGCAGGCATCATAAAAGATGAGAAGACATAAGAAGGAACATTCTTTCAGTGTTGTGGGTGTTTTGAATTCTTAATGAGAAGTGACAAATAGAAACCACAAAAAAAGTGTTGAGAATGTAAGCAAAAATACGCAACAAGGTGTTCTTTACTATGAACATAATGGATGAGGTTCTGAGAAACATGACGCATGACATCTCTTTTTCTTTTTTTGTAGGCCATGACATACTTGCTTTTTCCCAAAGTGGCTATGACATGAGCAGCATTGTTCACATACTTGCCTGTGAGTGCACCTGGAGGATTACAGATCAGGGCTGAATCACCCATGGCTGTCACCACTATTTTTCCTCGAGAACTTCTTATTTTGCACAAACATTCAAGCAAGCTACTAAATCACATTCAATTAGCCCCTTTGGCAGTCAAAAATAATGTCAACATGTTTTTAAATATGTGGTTAATAGTTTTGTATTATTGCTCATCTTTGTCTCAGCCAGCAGGAGGGGCGTGTCCATGTGTTAGAGACCGAAAAGCAAGGCACAATATTTTTTAAGTTTAAAAAATGGGTTTTTATAGTTGCACTTACAGGGATACATTTACAGAACAAGAAGAGGATATGTTTCTTACCCCTTAACCTGAGTATTTATGAGTAGGACACAATGTATCGCTTTTCATAAGGTTAATATAAAAAAAGTCAGTGAGGGAGAAATCTCACAGCTTAATGTTTCTCAATACGTATTCTTTTATAACAGTAGTTCTCAAACTATTGGAAATAATTAAAACCTCATTGAGCAAATGCATCAGTCAAATCCAAAATGCAAAGAGGCCATTCATGGTCTCAAGGTCAATGTAGCAACAGTGAGCTTTTGTGTCTATAACCTGCCAGTTTAAAGTGTAAAGGCAAAGTCTAACTCACATTTTAAATATGTACAACTTTAATGAGAAACATGCATGAAAAGAAAGACCATTTCATCTTTGCTTTTGTTCTTAGTATTTTCTCCAGTATGATTAACCATTACATACTGTTCGGGTCAAATTTGACCCATTTTGACATTTGAAAGCAATAAAAAACACCCCAAATTACATTCTTTAAGCCTGAAATGTTATACACTTTTTCTAAAGTGGTCCAGAATATACGCAGCTGGTATACATTTTTGTACAGAGAGGGTGTTCTGGGTCTAATTTAACCCGTATTTATTCAAAGAGATTTTAGAGTCACTAGATGGGATCAAATCAAGGTAAAGAGTGGTTATGTGGAATCTTGAAACAGTAAAACTATAAATTGGCATGTGTGTGTATTTCTGTCATTGGGACAGTGGGGACAGAGTTCAAGGGGGGCCATGACACTGTCACAAGAACTGCCCAAGTTCCCAACATATTGCTACACTTGCCAGAGTTCCCAGCCAGAATGGGCTCATGTAGACCTTTGAGGTGTTATGTGGGAATCTTGAAACAGTGAAAGACTAAAACTATGCATAGGTATCATCATATATAGTGAACATACAGGAGGGGCATAGGGTCACAAGGTGCCTTGACACAAGCCTATACAAAGTAACAAATCAAACCCACCAATTCCCAGGCAACCAACATAGTGTTTGCCCAACATAGTCCTCCCTATAGTGGAGGGCAGCTTTTATAGGACTATAAAAAGTATCTGAGCCCCTACTTCACTGATTTAGTGGAGTTGAAGGAGTGATTTTGTAGATCTGTTAATCCAAGATGAAAAAGGAGACAGTGAGTTGAAGAGAAAGTATTAGAAGAGGAGGACAACATGGAGAAAATGGAGGAAAGGCCCTTGTGACAGTAGTCTCAAATCTCTCCCACAGTCAATTGCCACAAGGGGACAAAAGAGAGGAAGATGCAACTACTGCACAACAAAAAGGACTTTAAAAGTAATGATTTCCGCAGTTTTGTTTGTTTGCAAACCAGTTTGTTGTTTTGTTTTATGACTAATACACTCAATGCAGAGTTGATTGTGTACAATTGACTGGAAAACAGTGCATGTGGTTTACAGGCAGTGTTGATTGATGGTTTAATGGTTATAATGAAACCTACCATTCAAAAATGTTGTTGCATCCTTCACTTTCAATAAAATTCATAGAAATAATTATGGCTTTTATGTTCTCTTGTTTTGAGATCATAATATAGTGTGACTGTGAATGTATTTTCTCTATAAACAAATAGTGTCAAACCTAAAGAAAACCTCTCTGAAACATTAATGAAGGATCAATCACCCATTTATTCATGACTGATAAGATAGATATGAATGCAAAATACATTTGTGGTTCAAAATTTGGTATAGGGGCTAATTATAAAGGAATACTTGAGCTGGGTCAAAAATGACCTGCTCCATACTGTGAAGCATCAGAATATGAACAGTATGTAAGGGTTAATGGCTGATAACAATGTAATCAGTTTACATTGGGATGGAGGTGTTTTTCTCAGACTGTTGAATTCTTAGATATGTGTGAGTCTTTACTTTCTCCTCAACAATGTCCATTCACTTCTGTGGCTTTGGGAAAAAACTCAATGAAGTGGATGTATAGGACCCCCTCTCCATACCACCTTCTTCTAACAGCTTTCTTGTTCATCACTAATGGATCTTTAACAAGATATCAGTCCTCATGTTCTATATTTTCTGTGTCAGGTTACCTACTGTAGATACACCACATATCTGTACTTAACTGCCTAACATCACTTTATCTAGGACACATCTTTAATGTGAAAGCATTTCTATTATAATAGAAATCACCATTTCTGGTGCTGATCAGGGTACAATTAGAGTAAAGTTTGTTTCCTAAAATACAGAATAATAGTTTAATGTACCTCAAGAGCCGGTTGCAGCAGCTGTTCATAAGTTCAAACTTAAAATCCAAGTGGAGATTTACGCATCACTAAATAAAAAATGGTTTTACCACACAAACTAGTTCTGGAGATTAGTTGTTAAATATTTACACCTACTGATGTTCAGGTGTAGCTGTTGTGTAATATAGCTGAATGAGCAAACTGACAATAAAGTTGCTAATATATTACTTGTTTAGATTGCTGTAATATGAAATATGGTTGCCATATCTGACCTTAGACTTTATTTTTCACAGAAAATAAAATATACAATAAAAAAACAATATACCTCAAATTACACAATGTTGTGCCAATAACATTCGACTAAGTCGAGATAACCCTTGGCTATTGGTTAGCATAATCTGTTATTTCACTCTCACTGTAAACTGTATCAATGCTACTAATTCTAAAACATACATATTTCTTCAGGTATGCAGATATAAATAAAACAAAGTCAAACCTTTATTGATAAAGGATTATCAGTTAAGCTTATTATAACTTTTGGCACCCTTGCCACTAAAATTCACATATTCATTCATAGTTGGTTGCTTCTTAGTGGATAGCACAAAATACGTTTCCTAGCAACAGATTTAGGAAGGACTTTTGCACAAACTTTGTGATGGATTTATGAACAGCTGGAGCTACCCAATCCTGATGCTACCTGGAAATGACATCTCCATGGGGGATGGGGACGACATGTCTGACAAAATCTTATTTTAGTCCCCCTTTCACTTTTACAGTTAAAGAACCTCTGACTTCATTTCCCCTCTCCCCAAACCTACACCATTGAACAAGTTAATCAGTAACACATCCCAACCCCACAAACACTAAAATATTGGTCACAAATAAACAATTACTTGCCTTCCTGGTAGTAAACCCAGTCAGTAAGATTGTTTCTAGCTTTTATCTTTTTACTCCTCTAATGTTGTCTTTTGCTACATTTGTGTCATGTTTGTTTACAGTGGCAAAGAGAGTGGGAGCGACTTCTAACTGGTTCAGTTTTATCAAAGCTGACACAAACTGGAGGGGTAGAGTGAGATGGAGAGTGAGATGGGAGGCCAGAGGCAGCCAGAGCCCTCACAAATAACACCAGAATAATAAACACACTGAGTAAATCGGGGAGGACATGCTGGCAGACATCTCTGTATCTGAGACATCACAGCAGCCTGATTTAAGATTCACGATTTCCCACACATTAGCTGGTGCCATCTGGAGCTGAAAACGTGTGCCATGTTACCATTCAAACACCTCTAATATGTGTTGAAAGAAGGTATCTCAGGTTTCCGGAATAACGTTTCGGATGTTTTAATGCCTTTTAATGGTACCTGTAACTGAGTTAATCAAAGCTGTGAAAGCTATTTATGTGTGAAGGCAGTTGATTAAAGTTGTGAAGCTATAAATAAGCACAATAAAACAAGAATAAATTCAACTTGCATGTTTCATCAGCTTTTTAATATTTGTGTATATATACTTTGATATTAATATACCCCCCTTCTCTTAGCTGCAGGAGGGGTGTGAGGCTGTGTGAGCTTGGCATGAGAGGCCTTGCATACATACAAACCACAGTATAATGCACAGCCATTCTAGTTTAAGTTCAACTGTGCAGCACAATTTCTTGCATTGAATGCAAGAAATGCATTGAATTTGTGTTGTAATTTATTCTGCAGCATGACAATAACCCCAAACACACAGCCAGAGTCATAAAGAACTATCTTCAGCAACAAGAAGAACAAGGTGTCCTGCAACAGATGGCCCCCACAGAGCCCTGATCTCAACATCATGGAGTCAGTCTGGGATTACATGAAGAGACAGAAGCAGCTGTGGTGCCTAAATCCACTGAAGAACTGTGGCAACTTCTCCAAGATGCAGGAACAACCGACCTGCCAAGTACCTGAGAAACTGTGTGCAGGTGTACCGAGGAGAACTGCTGCTGTTTTAAAGGCAAAGCTGCTCACAGCAGATATTGATTTAATTTAGGTTTCTTCTGTTCATCAAGTTATTTGACGAAAAAAGGAACTACTCATAGCATTAAATTTGAAAGCATCTTAACTTTAATTTTAGTGCCTAAAACCTTACTGTACTGTCTATTTTCAGATTCATGACCTTATTCACTTGTATGAGTTTTACGTTTGAGGTGAGGGTGAAAGACTGGTAGTTATGTTTTCATGTTCCTGCTCGCAAGAAATAATAGATAGTTTCCATCTCAAGGGTCCAGGGATAGAGGGTTTTGTTTGCTTTACAGATTGAAAAGCCCCTTGAGGCAAATTTGTTATATTGGGATATTTGGCTATGAAAATAAAATTGACTTGACTGTATTTTATTTTTTGTAACATAAAACGTTTTCAGGTTCACTCCACAACTGGATGGAAAAGCATTATTTTGTAAGCTACACAGTTTAATATGAACTGATGCATGAATATGTTTTACTCACTGAGCCACTTGTACATTTCTCTCAGAATCATGAGCATATTTATCCAGTTTACAGTTATTCTCCTAGTCTTTTTCAACCCCATCATTAGTATCCACTTCACATACATGTGTGTGTCTTTTCTATATTTTCTTTCATACTGTAAAGCTTTATATTAGCCCCTCTTAAATCAGTCAAGCACCTCAGTCTTGACTTGTGCGGCTTGTGGAAACAATTAAATTAGCCATATTCCCCAGGTCAGGAAGCTACTTGTAAGCTACACATAAGACATTAACTAAAAATACAAATGTGTCTTAACAATAAGTGGTGTTATGATGTAACATTATCCAGTCCCCCTACCATAGTAAAGCTCTTAAGTTTTTTCAGTTGATCATGTTTAATTTCAATTTAAATTGGTGACTTTCATCTTGAATTTTAAGCTGTTTACATCTATATCAGAAAAAAAACATTACACTGTCCTACAAGTTTTACCCTGTTAACCCAATATCGATGTGAGCACACTCAAACACATTAAAGCTTAATGTCGTCACTTTAAATTTACAGGCTTTGTTTCATTTCTAATCCAATGTGCTGGAGTGCAGAGCCAAAACGATGTAAAATAACAGTCTAAACACATATGGACTTCTTAGGCTGATCTTCAGTGGTGTTTTCATACCCGCATTAAGGCATCAAACTGAAGGCTGATTGGTTCGTTTTTCATTTATCATATTAAAGAAGAGTTCAGTCAACTCTTCTGCAACAGTATGAACAATGACTGAACATTATAAGCTCTACAGAGGAGGGGTTTCTTTCTTTCTTTCTGACTTTCTTTCTTCGATAAGGCTAGAGCTAGCTGCGGCTACAGCTAAAGGTCCAGTTGCAGTTGTTTCAGCTGCATTGATATTAGCCCTCACCAGGTAGTCCTCTGCTGTGGTTCTGCATTATGTGGCTGACTAGATGAAGATATGACAGCCTTGATATATACAGTCAATGTAGGGCTTTGTCACACTATTCTTTCATCATCAGTTCTGCTTTTCATTTTTGTGCTCTGCTATAATCATTTTGCCCAGTTACCCAGAATGACACAGCAGTGACATACTATTTCAAAATTGACCTCAGGAACCTAGCCACATCTACCCAAACACTTACTTGTAATTAAACTTTATTTAATGGGCCATCAAGTAAATTCATATAATTAAAAACAGTCTGGCCAATCCAGGGCCCCTGCACACATGGGCCCCCTAGGCTGCAACCTAGGCCAGCCTGTGTGTTAGTCCGCCCCAGCAAATCAGATACATATCCAGAGATTCCCCTACCATGGGTTCAACACCCACCAAACCTCCTAGTTGATTGGCAAACCACCAGTTTCACAACAGCAAGCCAGCTTAAGATCAGTTGCAGATGTGTATAATTCTGCCCACATCTTGGATTTCTTTCAGTGATTCATATACACTAGGTGTGGTGTTGTGCTCACTGATGGCTGTTTCCACAGTTGTTAATGAAACCATGCAAATTAGAGCTTTGTAGATGGCATTAAGAAGGAGGACATCATTTTCCTGTGCTAGACAGAGCTAGACAAATGGTGAACAGTTGCCACAAAACTAAAGCAGCTATAAAATAACAACTCTAAATTTGGCGTATGTCTTCAATCAATGTGAAAAACATTAACTGCTCCTAGCAACTGCCACCCCAGCTTCTGTGGTGATATTGTGTGTCCCTCACTACTGATTATTTAGGGCAAAATAAACCTCCACCCAAATGGAAGATGGCTAACATAAATAACTTGACATAAATGTAAATCCAGTATTTACTCCCCGTTTAGCTCTGGTTTGGTCTCCACCAATTCCTGAGAGAAATATCTCTTTAGCTGCTAACTATGTCTACTAACTGTGTACTAACTTTGTCTGTTTGCTTTTTAGTGCTACAGGTAGTGTATGTAGCATGCTTTATCTCTTGCAGCTGGAAACAAGGTTGATGAGTGCTGAGACTAAATCAAACAGTAAAGTTGTGGTCCCTAAACCCAAAATGCTAAAAGATGCTAAAAGCTCTGTAGAGCTGAGGGGGACTGCAGAGGTGGGTGATAATTCTCTGTGGGCTCATCACTAGTGACCATTTTCAAGTTCCATCCCCCCCAAAAAGCCCAGTTGTAACCATTAGTGCAGTTGTACTCTAATGTTAGCTGCTTATCCTGTAAACTGACAATTGCAAACTTTGAAATGAATGACAGTTTAAACCCCTGCCTCTGCCTGATGCCTGCCACACCTGAGGCCCCCTAATAACCTGCTCTAGACACAAATCTGTTTTGTGCTCTCTCTTACACACATTCTCTCTCTCTCTCTCTCTCTCTCTCTTTCTCTCTCTCTCTCTCTCTCTCTCTCTCTCTCTCTCTCTCTCTCTCTCTCTCTCTCTCTCTCTATCACACTCACACTGTATTTCTCAATTTTCACACTGAAGTGTTGTCAAGGGCTTCTAGAGTGTTTTTTGATGATGTCCATAGTGTACTGTGTATAATGGCTTGTCTCTCATCCATTATGTTGAGGCCTAAGCAGATCACAGTGCATTATGGGTGGAGAAATAACCTGTAAATGATACAAGTGCTCTGCTTTCACCCAGAAAGAGTTTCTATTCCCACATGTCAGACACAATTACATCAGAGGAGAGCCATGTGGAGGGAGGAAATACATGAAAGAATGGACAATAAGACTGGAAAACACCCATATTTCTAACATCTACCATCATTAACCTGTGGCACATTCTTCTTATTTCCCATACAACATGTTGACAACTTCATAATAAAATGAATGTCACATTTCAGAAACATTGGGAAAAACTAAGCTTTTGAGGGCCAAAATTATAAAATCTACAGCATACAAATAAATGGCCACTTTCACACCAATCCTACAGAAATCGAATTTTAAGAACAACACTCTGTAGCTAGCGAAGACAGACATGGGGTACATCTCAAGTATCTTATTTGATCTTTCTTCACTCCTTGCTCTTTGCTTGAACCGGAAGTTGTTCTAGTCCGCCATTTTGACGGGCGTCCCAAAAACATATTTCCTCATTTCCTCTATCCTCGCTTGGTTTACTGGGAGAACCCAATGGATACGCTTAATGATGAGCAATTGATTTTACATTATTGATTTAACCAGCAGTCAATTCATGATTTGTCTGACCGTCTAGAGTTGGATCACTCTACTTTCCTCAGCTGTGCTCTTTCAGCCATATTGCAATGAATGAATTGTTTTACGATTTTATGCTATGGGATCTTTCTAGTCAGTGATAGGCGAGGTATTTCATGTCCTCCGAGTTTCAAACACCCTTACCCATCTGCTAAACACCTTGGTGAAGTTCTTTTCAAAACAAGAGGAGGATGAGATAGTGGCGCACTTCTTTAATGTTGCCCAAGAGTGTGCAGGGTGATGGACGGGACCCACATCACGATTCAAACGACCATACAATATGAAGATCAATTTGTTAACAGAAAAAAAAAAAAATCAACATTCAATCAATGTTCACTTTAGTTTGCAATCAAGAAAATAAAATAACCAACATTGTAGCACAATGGCCTAGCAGTACCCATGACACTTGGATACCGGATGAGAGCATCCTTGCAAGGGAGTCTGAGGAGGGGTGGCATAAAGGCATCCCTCTTGGGGACAGTGGTTATCCATGTCGTTCATGGCTAATGACACCATTCAGAAATCATGCCAACAGATCTCAGGCAAGTGGTCTAAGTATCCAAACTGTAACATAGACCTACCTTGTTCAGTTGCATGCTTGACCTTAATTTATAATTGATTAAATGTAATTGAAAATAATTGATAGTACCATGTGGTCCTCTCCATCTCTCTGTCTCCTCACACAACAGGAGAACTACAACTTCAGTTTATGCAAGACACAGGCAATTATCGAGCAGGTCAACAAGCAGTTGAAACGCTGCTTCCACTGCCTGCATGCTGAGCTTTGTGTGGATCCGGGTAGAGTATGCAAGATCATTCTTGCATGTGTAGTGCTGTTCAACCTATCGAAGGACTTTTCAGTAGGAGGATGAGCAGCATGAGACCATTGAAGCATTGAAGAGGTCGAGGAGGATGGGGAGGACGGAGTTTACAACAATAGCTACACTGTGCAAGAAACAATAGTAAACAATTTCTTTAGCTAAAAGAAATAATAATATATTAATCTTAAGTCATTTTAGATACAGGATTTTTTAAAAAGTGTTTTAAAAGTGTTTTTTTTTTGTTATGAAGTGGATACATGGCCTATCTATTCAAGAGCTGCTACAGTAAATGTGATTGATTCTTCAGGGAACTTGCTTATTTTGTGTTGCAGTAAAATATTCTGCGTATCGACTGGCAGACTGCAGTCGGTACGGTTCAGCAGCAACAGCTCTAGCACAGTCATGCTGAACACCTTTGCACCCCAGGGCTGTGTGCTCAGCCCCCTGCTATTTATGCTGCTGACCCACGACTGCACCTCTAGATCCAGCACAAACTACATCATTTAGTTCACAGATGATACCACAGTAGTGGGTCTCATCAGCGACACCAATGAAACATCCTATGGAGAGGACGTGAAACAACTGTCTGACTGGTGCAAGAGCAACAATCTGTCTCTGAATGTTGACAAAACAAAGGAGATGATTGTTGACCTCAGAAGGTCTCGCCCCGACTACTCTCCACTGAACATCAATGGAACACAGTGGAAAGGGTAAAGTGCACCAAGTTTCTTGGTGTACACATCACAGAGGACCTTTCCTAGACCACCAACACCAGCTCTTTGGTTAGGAGATCCCAGCAGCGACTGCATTTCCTACAGCGGCTGAAGAAGGCAAACCTACCCCCTCCCATCTTCACCACCTTTTACAGAGGAACTATTGAGAGTGTCCTCACCAGCTGTATCACCGTCTGGTATGGGACCTGCCACGCCACTGATCGCAAGGCTCTACAGAGAGTCATGCAGGCAGCTGAGAAAAACATTGGTGTTTCTCTCCCCTCCATTCAGGACATTTTTCACTCATGCTCTGTTCAGAAGGCCTCCAGAATTATGGAAGACCCCTCCCATCCTTCACACTTGCTTTTTGTCCCTCTGTCATCCAGCAGGAGGTTCAGAAGCATCCATACACAGACTACCAGGCTGTGCAACAGCTTTTTTCCCCAGGCTGTCAGACTGCTGAACTCATTGCTGCCCCCATCCATTCATCTTAACCTGGTCCCCACCCAACCCCTTACATCCCACTAGTGTCCCCTTACACTGAACTAGTGCTCTTATTTAAACCAAGGCAATGCCACCACATCCATTTTTAGCTATTTATTTATATTTTTATTATATTTATTAATTCAACATGCAGCCATTTACACAGTGTACTACTGCACTTTTACATTTATTTATCCATCATTGATAGTTCTTGTCCTTTTTATATAACTTGTTATGTTGATGTGTTGTGTTTATTCTCAATCCAAATGTCTATTTGTAGGTCTTTTTGAGGTGTAGGTGACAACTGGTATCACAAGCAAGAGTGCAAGCAAACAAACGGTCTCCATGGAAACTGTAGAATGTTACTGCTGTAAAATCTCTTTCAATGCAGGAAAATCCCTTAACGATTTTCCTTAACTAAGGAAACCTTTTAAGGGATTCTGTGCAGAACCCTTGAGTAAGTCCCTTTAGCTAAGGAAAAATTAATTAATTAAGAAACTGTGAGTCATACTTAAGGTGTTTTGTGCAACCAGCCACAGATTTTAAACAAAATAACTGTCACACGTTCTGCTTTATATTCAGTTTCAGAATTACACTTGTAATCCTTATAGCAGCTATAATAATTATTATCATAATCACGTATGTGTAATGGCATTACAGTGATGAACCTAAGGAGAATTATCACACAACTCTGCAGCTCCCCTCGGCTTTATGGAGCTTTATAGTGAGTTTCAGCTCATTGTTTAGCTGTCCGGCTGCAACTTTACTGTCACAGTTCACTCTCACCACAGCAGGCAGCTGTTTTCAGAGAAAAAGCTCTAAAAACCTACTGCATAGTTAATGACAGTTACAACCACCATCTGATTTCATGATGCACATGGCAGAAGTAGTTGAGGTTGGAGGTGTGCAGTCTGTTGCCTGAAACTCAGCTAACAGTGTCTGTTGTCCATTTAACAGTAAACAGTGAGGCTGATATTAATGCAATAAAATTGTGCTGGATTATATGCTGCATCATTTCCTGTAAAGCCCTCACGCTTAGGTAGGCAAGCTGAATCCAGCACAGGATTAGTGGACCACCAATAACTAGACTAGGTCAAAACCTAGTATATAGCTGGGCTGTGTATGGTCAATGTGTGAAATTGTGGCCCGTTTGTTAAAGGGACAGTCAGTGGTAGTGTCTATAATGTGAATTCCTGGATATCAAATGTTCATCTGCAATTTTCTGTCGTGGTCCCAGTAATATTTGCTGGTAAAGTGCACTGAAGTAGCATATCACATATCACAGGTTAAGCAACGTTTGAGTCAAAAAAAAAGAAAAAAAGTTATAAATGCAGTTGCAAGAACAATACTTTCCACTCATATCTTGGGATGTTTGATTTGAAAGAGAACTTATTTTAATTGTAATTATAACTATTCTAATGACCTATCTGTTAACTCCCCCTGCTCTTTCATCTGTTTCTATCTGCTGATGTCTCTTGTTTTTCACTCTGCATTAGAGTGCTTTGTCAGAGTGATTGTTATTTGGGGTGTTTTAACTGTGTGCTCTCCCTCATGCCTCTATGTGCCTTTTTCCTGTCTCTGTCCCGGTCGATGATCATGGAGGCTGCGGTGGAAAATGGAAATGAAAGTTTTGACAGCATTTTGGGTACAAATTCAGGAGGCTCATCTCCGCCCAGTTACCACAGTTACAGTCAAATCAAGCGCACCTGCAGAGCAGCCGCCCCACACCAAACTGATATAACAAGACTGCAAGATTGCAAGACTTGTGTTAATACTGTTGTTCATTGTTTGTGATGTGAAAACCTCAGAGAAATAATAAGCTTGCGTCCTGGTATTAGTTCAATTATAAAATCCAAACGCACCCGCGGAGTGTCTCTCCTGCTGGCTGCTGACAGTGCTGTCAGCCAGAGAGTTGATCACACTGGATGGTTAAAGAGGAGATGGTCACTCACTCACTCACTCACGGACAACCGTGGTTATAGGGCTGATCTGTGGTCCAACAAAAAACTACTGTCAAGAGAGATATTCATGGTAAATACATTGAATAGCTATTGCAGAAAAATGCTGACCATGATGGGTATCAAAAAGGGGTTTGATTTCATGAAACTCTTGGATTGTAACTTAAAAAAAATCATATTGTAAATATATTTCATAGAGAAACTTTAGCATTGAACCGTAGGTGAGGCTGATATTTCATACTGTATGTATTATAAGGGATGTGTATAATGGTGTTTGTTGTTCATTGCCTGTTCATAAGCAAAAGAGTACTGTTGGACCAAATTAACATTTTTGAGAGATATTCTGAATGAAAGCAGGAGTAACTGAGGTTACAATCATTGACCATAGCCAATTAAATTTAAAGACTCATTGAAGACAATAATAAACCAAAACATTTATGCTGAATGTAAAGGCTACACTGACAAAAACAAAACAAAGTTCCCTCTTTGCCTGGAAAAATAGTTAATAGAATGAAAACTAAAAGACAAAATTATTATTTAATTAATGATTAATGAGACTCAAATGGGGATGATCTAACAGTGAGAGGGCAAACTGTCCACAGTCTGGAGGCAGCAATGGAAAAAGCTGCTGGGTCATGTTTGTTTTGACTGGGAACGTGGAGCAGGGATGAGTAACTCACGGCTGATTGCAGAGCCATGCAGACCACAGGCTGACGCTGCATTTTTCTATTGTTAGCAAGTGGCCACAATTGGCAAGTGTCTGGCTACAACCACAGTGTTGCTGTAACACAGTGAGACTACACATTCAAACATCGAGAACATTAACATGTCTTCTTTTCTGCAAATTACACATTCTCATCTGCTTTTCCATCACCTGTGATGCTGGTTACTTCAGCCTCAGGATAGATGATGGCTCATGGAGATGAGCCACAGGAGTCAGGGAAGCAACTTGACCAACTGAGGGGGAGGAGAGTGGTGGTGATATAAAGATTTAAGAGAGGGAAATCCTCCCACAGTGCACAGGAGCGAGTGTCTGGCTCACTAGCTGCTTCACACTAAGAAAACACAATATATTGGTCTAACCCATGGTTGGGGTGACAGAGGTTCTCCACTGAGCACTTTTTTTCATCCATTGCCAGGAAGTAAGTAAGAGATTGTGTTTTGTTATATCACAGGAAAAAGATTGTGAGAGTTGGGGAGGTGTAAGGAGGTGTGAAATGAAGGAATTTAAATTAGCCCTTCAGATACAAGTTGCACTGCAATGACAGTTTACCCCTGGCCTTGAAAAGACAACAAATGTGATCTCAATGTCAGAGTCAATTTAGTTTGGAGATGGAGGTTGAGGAGGAGGGAAAAGAGGGGAGTGGAGGGAGAAGAAGTAGTAAAAGGAATAGGAGGAGCTGTGTGGAATTTATATAGCACTAGCCCTATCTGGTTGACCTTGCTAGAAAATGACAGAAACAAATTGTTTCCGATTCTTGCCTCTCATCACCTCTCCCTCCCGCTTCTCCTCCTTCTCTTACCAGATTCTCTCCCTGCTCCTCTTTTCCCCCTCCGTTTCTCCACATCACTTATCAGAGGGCACTTAATTGGAGGAGTCATTTTGACGGGGGCAGGGATTCTCTCCCTATTTCTCTCTTTAAAAAAAAAAAAAATCCAGGTTCTTTTTCTTTCTCTTCATTTGTTCATCTGTTTCAACCTGTTTAAGTCTGTTTCTCTGTCATTTTCCCTTCCCTTGCTATCCTCCCACCCTCTGATCCACCTCTTATCTCCTCCTCCTCCTCTTCATCTTCCTCTCTCATGTGGTAATAAGCCCGGACTGTTGTGAGGCCTGAGGAACTTGTTGACCCCCGTGGTGTGGGTGTAAAGTTGATTTAGTGGCCGGTCAATTTGTGGCAGGTTGCATCCCGTACTTCCGCCCACTGCATCACAAGGAAAAATCCAAATACCTGAGAGCCGGCTGTGCCACAGAAATGTAGCTGATCACTTGAGGACAGAGTTGGCATGTTAAAGTTAGTGGCCAGATAACTGTGTGGCAAACATTTTACAGCATGCACAGTTTGTGCAGTTACTCCATAGTGTTTTACTTTTAATCCCAATTTAATGGACTGCAAGAAAGAAAATAACTCTTTTAAGACAGTTAAGGACAACGATTTTGTTCTAATGCATAAATATAGTAATGAAATGATAAAAATCATTAATAATAGCAATGATATGTTCGTCTCAACCATTTAGCTTCCTTTGCCTATTTGCAATTATGCTCTCTAGAATAAAATGATGACAAGTAAATTAAAAGCCACAAAGTCAAATGTTTTTTTTGTCTTCAAATCAAAATTCACACACTTTTTTTAGCTAATAGTACAACTATAGTAAATTACCAAGTACTATTAGTTGTGGGCACATATTCAAGACAATGGAATACAAAGTTAGCCATCTCTTGATTTCCACCCACAAAGCAATCCAATGTGGAAAAAAAAAACAAAATAAATGCATCATATCCCCCATATCATAATTACAAAGACAACATTTTTGATCATAATGTGTACTTAACATTATATATGCACACTGTATACTTAAGATTCCATTACGTTTCCCAAAATATACCACCATTTTTTGATTTATTTGATAATTTCAAGGTCAATAAATTGCTAATCATTTCCTTGGGAGTTTATTGGAAACAACCAAGCAATTTGGCAGCAAGTACAGGTAAAGTCTTTTAGTCATAGCAGCTCAGGTGAAATTTGTCTATAGGCAATTCCACATACAGTATACTATGAATAGAGTTTCTGATAATAAACGAATGACATGTAAATACTTACCCGGGCCTACATCAAGCAGTCAAGGAATTCCAGAAATCCACAACTGCTTTTAAACTTAACACAACTAACTAAAATAACTCTTAACTTTGTTTACACATTCCCGATAATTAGTACCAAATTGCATAGTTCTTTTTAGGAATTTTTTCAGGAATTATTAAAAAAATTATTAGGAAATAACAAACCCATAAAATAAAGCATTACCTTGATTTTCTACCTTTCTACCTACGAGTATCTATGCATATGAAAACACTCCATTAGAGTCAACACTTTTTTTTTTCATTTTCAAAATGATTGATATGTGATAGCAATAACTTAAATTAATCTACATGTTTAAATGCATTATCACACCATAATGTGACTTTCACAACAATTAAACTAGACAGTGTTCATTGTACTAGATTAAATACAGTATTTCAAGCAAGTATCTGTAAGCATGTGCAATGTTGTAATGCGTTTGAAAGTACTTAAAAAGAGCATTTTTTTAAAAACATGTACCACAATAGCATATTGCATCACTAAAACAAATTCATAATGATAAAACAAGTAATGCTTACAGAGGCAGTTAATGTATAGTGCATACACCTGCAAACAAACACCTTGGTTCCCTGAATTGTAGGAAGCTGAATATAACCTATTAGCTGGAAAACATTTCACACCTGACTTTGTTTGGAATGCAGCATTAGTAACTGAATAGTAGGAGATGATGAAGAGGCCAAGCCATGTTAGTTCATCATTATTCTTTTCACAAAATCTCAGTCTCTACTTGTCAGTCCCAGCCATTCACAGAAAAATCCAGTTCTGATTTGAAATAAATTCACCTGACTCATTTGTAATCCTGAATGGGGACAGTTATTGAGAAAAAATGCCATGTTTTGAACTGAGTAATATAATGGAATTAAAGCCCTTTGAATCAAAAATAGCTTGAATTCACAGGTCCCAGCTGGTTTCTCCCCCTTGGGCTAGGATTGCTGGATTTGGCCAGACCCTGAGATAAATAATCCATTACCACTTGAAAGAGCAAGAAAATAACAGTGCCCAGTCTCTGTTGCTTTAGACCCTAATTAGAGCATAATTATGGAAATGAAGGAGCTGTAATTTAGAGGGTTACCGAACATACCTGAGTTGGTATCTGTATCTCTATTCTTTGAATAGCTGGGCATTCTAGGCCAGGAATAATGGCATGGTTAATTGAGGCAGACAAACTTGGACCGCAAGAGATAATTATTTCATCAACCTCTTTCAGCACTTTGATGGCTGATAGGTAATTGAATTGCAATTGGACTCACTCTCAGACCAGTTGGATAATGTGATGATTTTCATTTCCGGCTTGTCAGCAAATCACTACAGATGGCAATAAAACAATTTTCTACTTTGAAACAAACAAATTTGCTATTATCTGATCTCAACTTCCCTAATCAGGATAAATCACATGGTGACAACCAGACAAAAAGGAAAAAGTGGAAAGGAGAGGAGAGGAAGAGGATTTGCCAGATACAGTAATGAAATAAATGCTTCAATTTTACTTGGAAATACTTTCTTGTGATATGTTTAATTTATTAACTGTTAATATGTATGGCCAAGTCCATCTGATGGCTGAAGCTGCAAACCTGCCAGTAAAATTCTTTTTACTCTACTAAGTTACTGTTTTTTGTTTTGTTTTTTTAATTGCTATTAAGCCTGACTTGCACACACCATAGTTACAATACAATGCATAACTGGTTTGCCTTAAATGTTATGCCAGAAAAACACAAAGGAGATAGAAATAAATGATACATTTCATGTATTTGGACATATAGTATGTAAAACAAATCTCCATAATGTTTATTAGATGGTGAGAGAAAACATTATTGAAATATTTCAGGACAGAAGAGGTGTGTAAACAATAAGGGCATGCTCTTCCACTGACTGAACACTTTTTGAGAAATTAGCTTTTTGCGGAAACAAATGTGAGACCAAAGGAATGAAAGACTCTATTGCATTTTTAGCTCGTAATTTTTGTCTCTATTTTTGGAGTACAAGTGTCACACAGCTATTTCCATACAAAGCCACCTGTATGTGACGCTCTCTCCCATGTGTTTAGCCAAGCTAGCTATCACTGCTCATGCAAACTCAGCCCAGTATCCCATAAGAGTTATGTCTATAATTGAAAATTCCACACCCCGTGATTTAAGTCAGATACCAACGTTGAGTGTCAGTGCAGGAAGTAGTGTGGATTTTATGTAGCAAGGCAGAAAGTAAGGGTGTGGTCTACCCGTAACCAAGTGTTTTCTAACCCTAACCATGCCTCAAATGCAGCGTTGTTTGCCATAACCAAAATCTTTTCCTAACCTTAACCACACTCTTCTTTTGCCATGTGCAGATATTGTAGAAGGCGAGAATAATTTAAAAATGTTGGCATTGGACGTGATCTGTTGTTTTCCAGAATCATCAAATATTGATGTTCTTGTCTGGCACTAAAGGTTGTGCTAACTATCTCCTTATTCTAAACAAATGAGAAACACATAGCACCTCATTTCCTGTGTTCATGACCTTGTTAGAGCAGAAAGAGACTCACTAGAAAAACAACTGTATCGGTCAATTGTTCAAATGCCTAGAACAACCTAAGTTTGCATTGACCTGCCTGTTGTGACTGTTGTATGTAAGAGTTGTATGTAGAGTGAGGGAGGAGGTCAGGGTGAATGGATGGATGAACAAAATGTGTGACTTCGACACAGGAAACCCCTGTTTATTTCCCATGTCCAACTGACAGTGAACATCGGTTTCTTTTAACCAAGTAGTTCTTTTTTTCAGTATTTTTAAGTGAGCATTTTATGCTTTTATTCGAGACCAGACAGTAGAGTCCTGGCAGGCATTGAGTGAAGAGAGATGGAGAATGACATGCAACAAAGGTCCCTGCTAGACTTGAATTGTGGATGTTGCTATTAGATTGTCTGCGCTGTCAACCCCCAGGCCAGCAGGACTCCCAAGTAATTCTTTTTTTCACCATGACCATGATCATTCCCCAACCTTAACTAGTGTTTGTTTATGACCCAAACCATGATTTTCTTCTATCTTTGTGCCTAAACTTTACCATACCGAAACCATAGCTGTGGCAGCTCAGAAAACAGCCATGTGGATCAACTGTTTAGGAAGGTATTTACCATGGCAATGTTCGGCTGATAAGGGTCTCAGATCAGATGTTGTGTAAGGAGGACTCTCTTCAGCGTTTGTACTACTTCTGTAGCCTGAATATTGATCTCTTGAGTTTTTAAACAAAGTCTGACCCTTGAAATACACTAGGTACAGACACAACATGTCACGTAGGCAGGGCGGAGCAGGGTTTTCTACCTGTTACACCAACTCTGCTACACCTGCTACACCAACTCACCAATACACTTGATTTGATTGATTTATTTTAATGTGCAATGCAAAAACATCCACATGGTTGAACTGCTGTGTCGCATTGCCTTTGGTACAATGAGGTATTTATTTTAGAGCTTCTGTGGTCAGTGTAGCTTTAGCTGATTATAATGGAAGCACTCTGCCATGCTGCAACAGACGTGTCGCACCGCATCCATACCCTGTTTATTTTGGCTGTAAGAGGTATTATCAGACCTCACCCTCAGAGTATATTTTGGTCTTCACATCTGTCTCCCTCACCTTCCCCTGTCCAGCTTTTCCTTCACTTCCTCCCCGCCTTCTTTTTCCTTTCCTCACATAAAATTCTTCCTTTTCATCTTCCCATGTCTTCAGAATTTTCACCTCCTCTCACGTCCTTTTTCCTTCACTCCCACACCCGTGTCCCGCCACTTTCCTCTCCCCTCGTCTCCTCTCCTGACGATATAGATTCATTACAGTTTGATGATATCAGATGATTGCTCTCTCCCAGCTGGAACAATAGCTTTGTACCCATCCTCTAACTCCCCCGGGCCCCGGCCGACTCAGCTATGTGACGGCTGCTTTCCCCACCCTCTCTTCCTCTTCTTAACCTCCTTTTTTTTCCCCTTTTTGTTTTTTTTCTCACTCCTTTCTTCTTCCCTCCTCTCTGAGACTTCCTTGACTCCTTCTCAGCTGACATAGGATTTATGAGACTGGTATCCAGTCTGGCAGTGATCCCTTAAATTTGGTTAAAAACAGTGACAAAGATACATGTGTTCAGGCAGTATATTTTACAATGAACAATGCACTTGAGGCAGCTCTGAATATAATATGATAGTAAATTTTGACGTGTATACTTCCCTGCAAATTAAATACAGATACAACGATTTAAAACTTAAATTAATGATAATGTAAAGGTCAAAATACAGAAAAATGCTAAATATAAAACTATACATATGCACCCCATTTTATACTTGCCTATTTGCCCGCCACCAAAAATAGGGCTGCACTGTTTACTATGCTGTGCTGACTGTGATTAGTGATTAATAACAGCAAGTAAAAAAATAAAAATATTTTCAATTTTCGGATATGTTGTGATAAAGTTGGAACACCAATGCATTTGTACAATATCCAAGATAAAGCAAAAACCTGCCCCTGGATGGGGATTTTTGCCTCTCCGTCTTCCTCTCCTCTGCACTCTGTCAGTGCCGGTTTAAGGCTGAGCTCCACACACATACACACATACACACACACACACACACAGACACACACAGCAGAGAGAATGAGACAGACTTTAGGTTATAGTTTTCTCGAGTCGACAGCGACTGTTCGCTGCCATAAGTGCAACAAAATCCACCAGTAAGGGAGATGGTATGAGCAATTTATCAAACAACTGTTGAGCAGGCAGAACATTAACTTGCAGAAATTTTTGACTTCTCTCCATGTAGACTCCTCTCTACACACACTGACTCCTGACTGTGACTCCTCTCTTCTGGTCCCCTCTCATCCACAACAGAGCTTGTTATACTAATAGTGAACTGTTATTAATGAGCTCAAAACGAACACTAATTGTATGTATTGATCGGGTCTAATTAGCTAAGTATCTTAAAATTCTTGTAGACCTTAGGCTGACATCAGCCTGCCCTTCCTCTCTACCAGCAGCAGCAGCAGGGGAAGGAGGACAGAGGATGAATGATGCCACAGAGTTGTTGACCAGTTTATTGTGAGTCTGAGGGCTTTAGGTAATTAGTTCAACAGTTGAAAAGTTATTCTAAGGCTTGTCAATAAGGAAGTCTAATGTTAATTAGTCTATATATTAAAAAGAAACTATGTTTTTTACAAAAAATATTGGAAAAAAAGAATAAATTGATTCTTTATTTTAGGGAAGGTGAATGCTGTAAACATGGTGTATTAGAAAAATACGTGTAAATCTAAAAATATACATTTACTGTCATCTTCCCTTTTTTGTATTTGTAATAATAAAAGTATTGATCAGTATTGGTATCAGCCACAGCAAACACTCTGCCCAGAAATTCCATATCAGTGCATCTGCACAGCTGCTTTAATAACCCTATTGCTAGACGATAACGTTGATCTTGGATGATTCTGCAAAACATCAGATTGCAGTCAGTGAAAATGATTCTTTACATCCAATGCCAACATTTAAAAAAAAAATCACACTTTCTACATTATCTGCACAAGGAAACTACGGTGTGGTTATGGTAAGGGAAAGATTATGGTTACTTCCCAGTCTTATGCTCCTGTTTTAACTCATCACCTCTTGTTTCCTTCTTTTCTCTCCATTCAGTATGTGGAAGACACATCATTTTTGTCCAAAGTGATGTACAGATTAGCTACAATCCAAGCCACAGCAGATCAAGAAGAAGCCATTGATAATTTCCCTTTTCTCTTCTTTTCCTTCCTTTTGTTCTCATTTTTGTTTCAGGCCTCCTTCAGTTTGCACCAATATCCTTACAGCAGCAATAACACGAAAGTCATTATTGGAACAAAACTCTGATTTCTTCATTTTTGTGTTTGACTACATTGAAGAAACATACTGAGAGGCCCTTCCATCGGGTTTTGTTTATTTTCTTTCATGTTTTATTGCATTTCACCTCTATTCACGACACAGGTCATGACACACAAGATGCACATTTTATGTAATGCAGTAATAAATCAAAATGAACTATCCCCCCATTCATCACTGGGCTTCCCATTCACCACGTAGGACAAAAGAGCAAAAGTAGTGAGAACACGCATGCTTATCAGATGATGAGGCTGTTGGGAGACAGTGAGACATAAGCGGTGCTTTAGGAGGATTTAAAGCTGGTGAATAAGCCAGCCTTGGGAGGGTCTGGAGCTACAAATAGCATTGTATTGAATTAAAGGTTATGCTGGATCAAGCTGAATAGGGATTCATCCTTAAGAATCATCAGTTTGACAATAATGTGAAGATTAGTTTGGTATAAACTACATGTTTACACTGATTTCAATTCTAGAACATGAATGAATGGAAAGAATAGGAAAACAAATTGATGGCATTACTTCTTGTTACTGTACATCAGCCACGCTAAGCTGTGTACAATGTTGCTTCCCATGTGCAGTAAGTGACCATCTGTTTAGCATATCTGCATTTGTAGGTCATATATGTAATTATGGTGATAAATTACATTATATCAGTAGTACATTGAGAGAGGGCATGCAGCACACTAGTGCCAGTACTACACTGGGGTAGTTGGGGGGGATAACATCGGTGCGAGGCATGGCCTTGTGACTGACTGTAATCACTCAGCGTAAACCATAGACAGTATATAAAGATGGATGTAGTGAGGTGTGGAGTCACCCGTTGGTTTGTATTGTTTGTTTGGAGCCAGGACCTTCCAAATAAGGAGTGCAGGGTGTTGCCTTTCACGTTCTGGAAACACAACCCACTACCTCAGACCCAAGGTAATGCTAGCTTACTGGAAACACCGAGCACTGCACACTTGGGCTAACGTTATGTATTTTAGCTAATTGAGCTAACAGGGCAGGTATCATAATCAAGTAACATAAACTTAGCTGTCAATCAATGCCCACAGGCAAAGATCAAAGCTACTATAAGTCTTCAAATCTTATCAAGGGAGCAATAATTTCCAAAATAACCACCAGCACACTTATTAGAGGGCCCAAAATGAAGCGATTGAGACCATAATGACTTGTTGAAAAAAATGATTGACTTATTGTCATATCAAGTGGATATCTGCCACGTTTACAGTCTTTGTAGCATCAAATTCCCTCTTTGTGTTTCCTCAGACAGTGTTTCCCTGTTGAGCGGCGGTGGAAGTATAGTAACAAAAAGAGGAACTTTTGCACTAAAAAGACTGTAATGTTGAAAAATATCTACTTTTAAATACATTTTTGCACAGAAGGAGGACTATGAATTTTGTCCTCCATCACTTACATTGTAAGTGCATTATGAAGGGATCTTCTAATGGTCAGTATGAACAGGAGTAATGATTACAGCAAGAAAAACATGTTTCGGTGTTCATTTGGGCTCCTGACTGTTGTTTTAAGACAACTGTGAACTAAACCAGCTCATTCCTTCATTCCTGATTGAAGCCTCACCAGTGGCTAATGTTCACAAGCTAATTAAGAAGATACATGTATCAAGCTAACATGTACCAGACCAGTCACAGAGACCAAACTGATATCAACCCTCTATCAAACTGCCAGTAAGACGGCAAACATGTTGACTGCCAAACTGTCAAAATAACGGAGCATTACTGTGATTAGTAATCACTGAATTTTAAATTGTAATCCCTTATACTACTCATTTATGTGAAAAAAATAATCAGAGTAACACGTAACAGGATAATGTGTTACTCCAACACTTCTGTTTGTCAGCCCTAAATGTGTAGAGAAGCTCAAGTTATATAGTTACAGTTATTGACAGGCCCACATGTTTTCACTGCTACAGAAGAGAAATGAATTTAGTGTTCATGTCCAACAGCATCTCTCCACCAGCAACCAGAAGAGGTTCCAGGAAGTTAGTACTTGCAGCCAAGAAATAGTCCGGAATAAAAGAGTGAGAGATGACAGAGCTGACGGCTGATCAGAGGCCAGTGCTTAAAAGGTTTTGGCACCTCACTATTTTCTCAGCTGATGATCAGTGAACGTGGGTGGCACAAATGACATGTTGCTATGAGCTTTAGTTTGAGGATGCCCTTCTCCGACTGAGTTTTGGTTTGAAGTGAGAGTGTTAGGACATTGTTTTTTAAAGCTATTGAATAGATGACTCTTAAGGACATCCTCTTATGTTTGGTTTTGGCTAAAGCTGAAAAGCCACATTCACTTGTTGTGTCCTTCAAAATACTCACTTTAAAATTATGTTTAAAATGTTTTTTAAAAGCCATAGAAATGAAAATTCAGAAAGCTGTAACCATAAAGGAAAGCTAAAAAAATGTCAAAGACAAGTCAATTCAGGTGAAATTCTTTTAGTGAGATTACTAAAAAGACACAACCTAAACATACATGTATATCCGCTTGTATTTTTAACAATTACTTAATGCACAACAGATTTGGGGGGGGATTCCCAAGGGTCTGTTTCTTTTTTTTCTTTTCTTTTTTTTTTTTTGGCTTCAGGATGGTACCTAATGCCAAATTTTGGACCTGAAATTTTTGATCCAGTCTGCAAAGACCTGTGGTGTAACCACAACCTGCCATCTGTAAACTTGACCTGTTTATCCAGAATGTAATGTGCAGTTTTTCCCAGCATGCAATGTTGTAGTTTACTGCGCCTTGACAAATTTGAATTTTGAATACCATGACACCATCATCTCAGTCTCTCTTTTCCTTCACACATTCTTTCTGTCATTAGAAGTCTGACACTGCTGACAGGCCAAATATGTGTGTGTTTTTTCCCAGATAGACAGCTGCTCTGTGGTTATTCAGCATGCTAGCTGCCTTGAGGGAGAGTGCCGGAGCCATTGAGTTTCATAAATAGAGTTTCCGCAGCACTGCTTTAGCACTTTCCTTTGAAGTGTGATTTTTTTTTATTTCATTTTGCAGACGCTAATGTAAAATATTTTACTTTGTAGTTATAATGGCAGAATGAAATGTGTCTCCTTGATGAGGAGGCCCATTCCAAAGTTAAGAGTATGGGCAAACACACACACATACACACACACTTTGACTCTTATATACTCATTACAGGGCACCTGCATAACTAATTAGTGCTGACAGCTCACTTACTTTCTCTCTCAAAGAAACACTCACATATGCACACACACAGCAGCATCAATCACAAATGGAAGCTTTTCATTTCCATTAATTTGGCTGTGGATTAAAGCTGACCCATTTTTGCTAATGGAGCCTGCTTTGGACAGGAGAGATGGAGGAATGAGGACAAACCAGATTAATGGTTATTATACACCTACAAAAAAAGGACCAGTGTACCTGCAGGGCCTCTCTGACAACAGGTTCACTCCTTTTGGGTTTTCAGTCCTAAATAACACACATTAGAAAAAAAAAGAAAGAGCCTAAAGAAATAATCTGTGCAATATGTATGTAAATAAAGGTTTTGTTATTCTCTCTCTCTGATTAATATAACAATATAGCCTGAAGTAAATTATTGAAATGAGTTTGAACATTTTCTGTTCTAATCACTAGAAATATAATTTCAATAATTTTTGTCATATTTTTACCCTGCTCATACAGGTTTCTATGTGCTCGCCTGCATCCATTTTGTATTTTGGTGACTCACTATAAAGTTGACTGTGTCTGTGTCAGAGAAATGCAGTATTTAGAGCAAGGATCAAGTAGCACAGTGGTGTCAAGGATTACAGGGATTTATGATGGCCCCGCCTGCCTGACCAGGGCCTCATTTCCTCGAAAGCAGTTCCCTTTAGAAAAGTGTTTTTGACTATGATTTTGGTTTGGTTATTTACATGTGTTTCTCAGCCAGAGGTGGAAGTCACACATGTGCAAGTCACAAGCAAGTCTCAAGTTACTGTGGTGAGAATCAAGCAAGCCAAGTTGAGTTCCTGCTATAAGTCAAGCAAGTCACAAGTGAAGTCATACAAAATTCTGATGATCTACCCAGTTCCCACATTTAAATCAGTTAAAAGACAGTGGACAAGTTGAGTTTTATTTTCAACATTAATGAAAACTGTTGCAGCCTGCTTACACCTCATAAATCTTAATTTAAAATATAAATTAACTATAAATCTGATATTTGACATTTATTGGCAATCAATAACAAGCCTCCTAAATGAATAACAATGGGAAGTGGGGCTCTGAAATTATAATATAGCCCTATAGCTCTAAAGGCTGACACAAAAAATGTACATCACAATGTTAAGCATCCTGCCCTGGCTCCCCTTCAGGAAGGTCACACCATTTCTCCTTGGCATCATCTACGTATATTATATCTGATTATCATTATATTATCAGCATCTGTCTAAGGCACTTCTCATTGGCTACTTAAAATAAAAAAAGTCCTGACAGCTCTGATGGAACCCAGGATTTATCCATAAGGGCTGTTTAAATGCACAATATGTAATTTCAGCTGCTAGGGGTCTCTCAATCAAAACAATAACAAAAGATAGAGTGTGATGATGTTGTGAAGTAGCTTGGGAGTTGTTGTCTTCTTTGTTAAACAACCAGCTTCTCTGGCTTAGGATTACTTCAGTGTTCATCGTTCAGGATGTTTTTGCCGGGAGCCGAATTATCCGCAGAGGTCTCCTCCTCTCCAGAACAAACAGACCTGGTGATTAAAACAGGAAAAACACTGAATAAAGCAGTTTCACTTAAAAAAAATCAATGTTTCTGTTTGCTCAACTTGTTTCTCTGATAACTTAAGATCCAGACGTCCGATGAGTAAAATCCTTCATCTGGTTAAATGATATGGTTAAAAACGACCAAGATCTAAAAAGTTTACTAGAAATCACAGTAACTTCTCAAAAAATTTAGAAAATGCCAAACAAAAAAAAGCACACAGCAATAACAGCTGTCTCAGAAGTCTCTAGCTAGAACGTCTGTTTTCAGCTACAATCGTGGAAGTATTTTGTAAACTGGTCAGTGAATCTCCCATAAACTGAGGAACATGGTAATATGTAAAGCAAATATATTTAAGGTGCAGTGTATTGGTGTAAATTCTTCCACAGTGTTGTTTTGTGCCTGAAATTTGAAATGAAGACTGAACAATTTTGACATTTTGGTAAATTTAAAATAAAAAATAAAAAACAAGAGCATCAGTCATTTTAGCATATATATATATATAGATTATTTCTTTGTTGTAAACAATGCTTCTTGGCAATAAATCTTATACCGTTGGAAAGCCTGTTTATTTCCCTTTTAAATGGTGCCACATTTGTAAGGAACATGCATTTGTGGGATGAGCAGCAGAGCTGAGTATGGGGGTTGCGCCCTTAAAAAATGTGCTAAATCTTCTCTGCCATTGCCAAACAGCTTATTTTACTGTTGCTATTGACATTTGTTTTGAACTTCTGGTACCCCTAGGTGCTGCCAATCAGGTGCCTGGGCCCTGCTACAGTGGTCAGTAGGTGTCTGCTCCAAGAATCGGCATGCCATGTTTGACTGATCTGGAAAGAGCCCGTGCAGTGAGCCCCAGTACCATCTTCAAAGTGACGGCCAAGTTCCATATAACGGGGGATGTCAGAGACAGGCCGTGAAGTGGGCGTCCCAAGAAGACAACACCCCAAGAAAACCGTTTCCTCACCCTGTCAGCACTTAGGTACCGTAGGCTGTCTTCTATAGATTTGCAGTTAAGGTTTGCAGGACGATATGGCCGACGGCTCTCTGCCCAGACAATCTGGAACAGACTGCACGCAGCCAATCTCTGGTCTCATAGGAGGCCTGCCATGACTGCCCTTCACCTTCAGGCCCGTTTGCGCTGGTGTCGGCAACACGTGCACTGGAACCTGAACATGTGGAGCATGCAGTTTGTGACCAGCATGAGGAGGAGGTGCCAGGCTGTGGCTGTGTATGGTTCTTCCTACTGAGGCTCCTGTTTGTTAAATGAATAAATTGTTAAATTTCCAATATGTCTTGTTTCTTCAAACGTCATCCAGTCCACCAAACACCAAACGAGTCAATGGCAGAATAAGCTGTTTGGCATTGGCAGAGAAGATTTGGCAAACTTTTCATGGGCGCAACCCACATACTCGGCTCTGCTGCTCATCCCACCATTTAAAAGGGAAATAAACAGACTTTCCAGTGGTAAGATTTATTGCCAAGAAGCATTGTTATAACAAAGAAATAATCTACCAAACACAAATTTCCTTACTTTTTGTGCTAAGTTTATATATATATATATATATATATATATATATACATACATACACATACAAGTATCAAAGCCCTCCAGTAGTTGTAGTATGAAGACTGGTCTGTTGGGGGAAAAGGAGAGTCTGTAGAGGGATGAGGTTGGGGTGGATGGATGGGTCCACAAAATGTGGGACTCTGACACAGTACATCACTGTTTGCTTCCCATTCCTAACAGTCAACATCAGTTATTTTAACGATGGCTGTTCCCTGACCTTAACCATGTAGTTATCAATGTAACCATGACAATAATGTAGTCATTTTAGCCCAAACCAACAAAATCTTTCTCTAACCCTTAGCAAGACGAAACCTTACCTGTTGCTGTATCAGATCAGTATGTTATCTCTGAAACTGATTTCTAACAGTTTTGGAAGGCACTGGCAAATTATGTCAACCTGCCAATAGAGATTAGATCAGAAACTGCTAATATGTGTTGTCTTGGAGGACCTCATTTCTCAATAGCAGATTATTTGGTTATTTGCACTTTTTTTCACAGCACTGTATTTAAAGGTACTTTTTTTAATGGTAACTAATTAGTAGAAAACTAAAGTACAACTCAAGCAGAAGTTGAGTAGAACTCAAGAGGTGCAAATGTACAAAATGCCGAACAAAAAATAAAAACACAAAAACAACTGCTGCCTCTCTCCCCATCAAGGCACTCATCATTTCAGTTGAAATTGTGCTTTTGTGGCACATATTCCCAAATTCATTTCCAATTAATGAAATTACTACAAACTAACTGACACACAATAGGGGCCTTTGAGCTCCAGGGCAGTCTTTGGTATAGGTGGATCAAGAGACAAATTTATTCAATACAAAAAATCAGGAAAAAAAACACAAACACATATAAAAATGGGAATGTAATATAATACATACAATGTAATCCATTAATTATGTAATCTCAGTCACATTCAACACCAGAAATCACAATTTGATTTGCCAAAATTTCAGAAATTTGCTTAAAACAAATTGTGCAAGAATTTAATGGAACCATGAATAATTTAATGTACTTGGGAAATGTGAATCTTGTTGGTTTTGTTAACTGTTTATTTTAAAAGAAATGGATTGAATCTTATTGTTATACCTTAAATAGGTAAAAATACTTACTTACATACTAAATTGCCTGTTTCTGGCATATTTACTTATTTCAAAGTGCTTACACTAATAGAGAATTTCAGAACATGAAACGGGGGAATTATCAAACTGAAACCTTTCACTTTTTAAAGAAAATCTGTGATTCTTTTAAGACTGAATATTAGATTAAATTATTTGAGAGTGAAATGCATGTTTTTCTTGGATTTTACCATCACTTCAGAGGAATTTAAAGATGCCTTGGTTTTCTGACTGTTTGGAAAGCTTTGTACAGAGCGTTAACACACCCACAGAGGAAGTTTTCAAACTGTCTTGTAGACCCACTTCTTCAAAAGAACTTAGTAGAATTTACAGGCTACCGGGTGTACAAAAATAATTTAATGTATGCTTGTTCTATTGTCTGCCATGTGTTATTCTGTGGCATTAGCCTGCCCTTTCCATGAAATAAATTGGTGAATTCCACTGGAAGCATCATACCTTGTCATATGCGAATGAAGATAAGGCAGCATTGTAAAGGAGGAATTTAAAATCTTAAGATAGCTGAGACATTGAATTGCAACTTAGCATTAGAAAGGTGTTTTGTACATTTGAAAGTATAATGTAACAATATTGCATTCACCCTACATAGCAGAAACATTGGAAGACTTTGTGAACATGACATTTTCACTAGAATACCCTTTTTGTTTTGAGTACTTGGAAAGTGTTGACCTAAACAGCACAACCATTGGCTGGCAGAACACAGATGGCAAGCATGGTGTGGAGGAAAAATCTCCTTCATCTGGCTCTTGGGTAAGCCTCCTATATTAGACCAAAACTGGTCGCACCACTGGGTTTACTTTGTGCTTCAGTCACTTTTAGGTCATAAATTGCGTAGCCTCTTGAGTTTGGGTTGGGTTTAAAGGAGGAGGAAAGAAGCCCAACACCAGCCAATAACTGGCATCAAGGCCTAAAAAAAGAGACTGGGATGACAAGCCTTTGAATGATAAGCTCTAAAAACTATGGAAGGTTATTGCATTCACCAAAGGAAAAACAACTGGGGACTTTTCTTATCAGTTAGACTCTCATAATTGTCATTTAATTTGCGTTTAGTTCCTTCCCTGTTTGAGGCTTTAGAAGTTACAGATGTCAGTGACTAATATGACACTAAATGGCATGATGTTTTGTCAGTATTTAAAAATTTAAGTTAAAATGAAATGGCAATTCAGTCTGATTATCTGATTGTATACCCTGGTGTCCTAAATCATTGGGAATTGCATCTGATCTACCTGCTGTCTGTCCACTGTTCCAGCTCCTACAGACCATTTCACTGCTTCAAACAGAAGCATTAATATTATAAATTGCCCTTGCTGTTTCTGTGTTTGTTGTCAACAGTTGGCAGCAAGTAAACTTGCACCCAAGCTGTTATAATGTATAAATAGTATAACTAGTCATTGCTTGTGATCAGACGCTACACCGATGTAGTATCTGATCTTATGAATTATTGTGTGTGAGCTCACAGTGATGAAAACTCTACGGCAGAAAGGCCTCAGTTATCTTCAAACAAACTGCTTGTCGGATTGTTGAACAGCATCTGATGCCACCTTCCCCTACACCTTTCCAACGTTGGACTTTCTGCAAGTTTCCGAAAACAGACAATCGAACAATCACACCCACTTCACACAGCGACTGGCCAGATCCATGGAGGTGGGAGAGTACAGCAGGTGGGATTTCAACTTCTCACTTCACTCATGCATCTACTTTTTTTAACTTTTGTGCGAGTATAACACCATGAATGCAATCCTTGAAGAGACTGACCAAAAGTGTGTGCCGCTATCCCCATTTGAACAACTGAAATGGCTTGCCCATCTCTATGACACCTCAATTTCAAGTGTGGCTGTTCAGAACAACTATAAACACTTGATGACAATCTGCACTTTATTTTTACATTGAACTGGTCACTGGATACTTATTACACTTATCACTGGTGTGTATCCTGTATTTTTGAGATATGGATATCAGAAAGCATTCATTTTTGCATTTGGTATTTTTTGAATGCTATTAGTCAAGTTTTTTTTTTTAAGGTATTTTTATAATTCTGTTTGTATGCTTGATGACCTAATGGCATGCTCTGCAGACCCCTTTTTCTTTTTAATTTTGATTTGGTAACACTACTTTTAAGTTCCCCAATTTAGCATCCATAAGCAGTATACAAACATTTAACAGCACACTTTAAAGGTCCAGTGTAGAATTTCGTTGCAAATAGCGGAAAGGACTTGGCAGAAATTGAATATAATATTCATAAGTATGTTTTAATTAGTGCATAATCCAATGAAAATAAGAATTGTTGTGTTTCTGTTACCTTTGAATGAGCCTTTTATATCTACACCGCCATATTTCTACAGTAGCCCAGAACGGACAAACCAAACACTGGCTCTAGAGAGGGCCTTTCATGTTTCATGTTTTGTTTAACTCCATCTTCATCCTGTTTATATGGCCATGGTACAAGGTTTGATGCACGCACACACTACAGCAGCTGGTGTTCTGTAGGTTACTACATGCTTTAGTGTTTTACCTTTGTTAGTTCTTTTGCCTTTTGGTGGGTCTGGTAGCCCTTTTTTCACGGCTTTATTTCTGTTAGGTTTAGTTTATGTTGGTTTAAGTTAGAGGGAAGAGCCCAGACCCTAGACCCTTTGTGGGTCAGTCTAGGTGTCTTCCCTTCTTTTTGTTCATTTTGACCAGCCCATCAGCCTTGGTTATTTGCTGTTGGTTTGTTGTTTCATTGGTTTTAGATCATTTATAGTTTGTTAATAAATGTGTAGATTTTTTCTGCAACTACTGACTCTTTTGATTATGTTGGACCTTCTTTGTAAGGAGCCTTCTTGGGGGTCATAACATGCACACACACAGAGTGCTTTTTTGGATGACATGGTTCAATATTAATTGAGGAAGTCTCTGTTTTAAGAAAGATGATTTCATATTAAAAATCTTCAGCCACATATTCTTGTAAATGTAAAATTAAATGAGCAAATTCACATTTTACAATCACAGGCTATAAAACACCTTTTCTTAACAGAGTTAGTAGCATTTGGATTCGGGCTGTGGGCAACCAGAAAAGTGAAACGAAATGAAGCCCACTGATGGCAGACATCCCAAAACAGTAGTCAATTCCACAGAATGCAGTTCCTTAGTTCCTCCGCTATCAAAAACTGACAAAAAAACCAATATTTAAACTGATGGCCTTAACATTATCATATTGTTGCATTATCAAGGACACTTTCGTGTTTTTGTGTTAAGAAATGTTTAAGATATCATTAAAGAAAACCTTAACAAGGTGACAGTGATGAAAATATTTCCTGGTGGGTCCTCCAGTCAGCCAATTTCAAACCTTTTCAAATTTCAAATTCGTTTCATCCTTGGGGCACTCTAAAATCTGTTTTTTTTGTCTAAAGAACATAATCAAACAGTTACATAAAATAACACCAATAGCATAACAGCTCAGATAACTACACAACACAAAGACAATAGCCGTGTTTCCATTAACCTATTTTTATGTGCATTTTGAAGTGCAGCTTTGAAGTTTTGCATTAGAAAAGCTTAATGGAAGTGCCAAAATAAAAAAAAAAAATAAATAAAAACTTCCTCAATTTCAAGTTTTTACGCTCACTTGAGGAGGATTTTGAAAATGTTGAAAAAGAGTTTATGCACAAAATGGGTAATGGAAACGCATTTGTCGAATAAATACTGACATAGCAAACATATAACTCACATGACTGATTAGCTGTTTCTGCTCTCGGCATCTCCAGATAGCATGAAGCATGGCCAATACTAGCTGACATGAAAGAACAATTACAACTTGCCCAATTGAAACAAATTCCTGAAGACCTCTCTCCATTTGTCTCTCATCAAGGCAATATAACTATTTGTTTTGTTTCCAGTTGGCATCCTCTACTTCTTCTACTCTGTTTACTGGTGGATTATTTATACCGCCATCTTCTGACGAAACTATGAGTTGCGTAGTCTAGTTTATTCGCTTCAAACCAGTTGATGGAAACACAGCTAATTCACATTTTCCTTTTTGCAACATTTCAAAAGTTCGCTTAAAATTGTCTTGCAAAACTAATGGAAACATGGCTAATGATTCAAACAACTTGCAGACAGAAACTTGACATTCACGTGATGTGGATGCAGGCCAATGGAAAAGAATAGGCAAAAAAAAAAGAAAAAGAAAATGTATGCATCTCACAATTTTAGAGCTATTATTGCAAAACTAATACATTTTGTGCTGTGGAGCAACATAGCTATTACACATTTTGATATGAGACTGGGTTGATACTGTACATTAATAAACACTTATAACTACAGTACAGTGTGTTGTAAGCCATTTATTAAATATTGTAGACTGCTTATAAATGGTAAATATGGCAATTTACAGGAAGTGTTCCCTTTGTTTTTAAATTCCATTAAATGTCTTCATTTCAGTTTCCTTTTTTTCTTTTTTGGATTACATGGCATGGTGACACATTTCCAGCCTCATGTCTAGGTTTGCTTCACACACGACAATTATAATCCAACTCTCTAGATAAATGTTGACTGTGTATGTACTTGGATGAGTGATGCACAAGAGAGACTTATATTTGTATGTGCATCTCTATGAATAAATATGTGTGGATACCGTATGTGCATATTTGTGTGTATGTGTGTGTCTGTTTGTTTACTTGGCAGTGGCAGCCGGTCCCTAGACTCTCTCTGTCTCCACTAACATCTGGCCTCTCACAGACTTAGCCTAGAGACACACGTACACAAACACACACACACACACACACACACACACACACCCACACACACACACACACACAGCCACATGCAAACTCGGACTGAGTCACCCAGTCTATCTTACAAATGCTCACTCACTTACACACACACACACACACACACACACACACACACACTTTGTCACTCATTTAGTCTCACACAGACACACACACACGCACAGGCGCGGGCTGACTTTTGGCGCTGCAGGCCGATAAATTTCTCCAGTCGGTGTTCCCATCTGCACTAGTGATTGATTGATCAATTGTAGTGAAGAATTGTTTGGTCCTACTGAGACTGACAAATAACTGCTATTATCACATTGGTAAAATATCAGACCTGGCCCACAGCTGATTGGTTCTTATCAAGCAGACATATCAATTACACTCATTGCCTCTGCTGCGAGTAGTAAACATCATACAGAAGCCTCCTGGTGAGTGTCCATCTATCTCAGCAAAAATAGCTGCATCACTGGAGAATCTATATCTGTTTAGTCAAGTAATCTATTGTTAGTGTTGTGCTATATATGGACAAGTTAACTAGATGAGAATGATGCATCCCTGTGCTTTTTAGAATCCAAAGTGGCAAATTTAAATTTAGTCAAGACTGAGAGAAGGCGAGAATGAATCAAAACCAAGAAAGAGTGAGATCCACTCAAGATTGAGACTTACAGTATTGACAAGACTGAGTCGAGACCAAGACGAAAGAGAAAGACTGAGTCTAGAATGAGTCAGCAGCAAAACCAGGTCCAGACCAATGATGAAGAGGAGCGAGACTGAGTGACTGTGCAGGAATAAGACCAAATTAAAACCAAGACAGAGTGAGACTGAAGCCAGATTGAAAGACTTAAGAAAAAAAGAGACTGATGGCACTAGCACTTCTATGGATTGGAAAACCTCCACAGAAGAGGAAAAGGAGAACGTAAAACAGTCGCAACCAGGGAAAAGAAGGCAACATGAAATGCAAGGAAATTTTGCCAAGTGACTTTCAGGTAAATATGTTTTCAGCTGTAGCATAGCACTAATTTACCAGTTATATTCTGCATCATTTCATACTGTATACAGATGGTTTGTAAATGTGGGTCGTAGCAGCAGTCACATTGTGTAATTTTGGTCCTGACACTATAGAATGCTTGATGCAGGCTCTTTGGTCAGTGGTGGTTCACCATATTTCTACCAAGATTGTCAACTTTTGTCTGGGACAGTGCAAAATGGCAGTGTAAAGGGGGCTTATTTAGCTTTGTGACAAATTTAAACAAGGCTCTAAGGATTCCTTTTAAGATATAGTAGCTGACCAACATGGTGAATAGAAAGATTTCTCAATAAAGCACATGTCAACGTGTTGGCCTTGCCAATTTTGAGGCATTAGACAAGATTTTAAAATTTTTCCTATCTGTTTTTATTTTTTTCTCTTTTCACCAGACTGCATGGGCTGCAGAGAGGCAGTAAATTGCTCTGGGTGAGATTTTGGATTGGCTCTTTCCTTTTCCAGCTGCCTTTTTCATTTTCATGCCAATGGGAGAGCCAGTGATTTGCCTAGTGGCTATCATCTTGGAGATGCATATGGAAGCAACGGCACAGCATGACGACATCAGAGCCCGACTGAGATCAGATGAGACTGACAGAGGGAGAGAAGGAAAGTAAGAGGAGATGAAGTTGCCGATAGTGGTTTAACTTGACAAAATGTACTGCAAAAAGGGCAGAATTAGATAGAGGCTACTAATGTATTGCATTTCTGGATAATACATTTACATCAAATTATTACATTATCTCTCCACGTCATAATGGCTGTATCATCATTTAACCTCAGACTGTAATAATAATGCTGACTAATGTACTGCATATTATTCATATCCTTTTGAAGTAAGTCAATTTTGTAATTACATTAGATCAAAACGATGCACTCAGTTTGTGTTGTTTGTTGTTACAGAAGTTGTTACATATCCATAACTATTATATTAGTCAGTGGTGGAAGAAGTTCAGATCTTTTCCTTAAGTAAAAGTGCCAACACAGCAATGTAAAAGTCCTCCATTCTATACTTACATAAAGGTAAAGAAAAACTATCACTATAATCTATCTAGTATCAAGTATCTAAAGTAAACTCTTTGCATAAAGCATGTATACTGCAACATTTGATTATTAATACTGATACATTCATATGTAAGTAGCATTTTACTCTTACAGCTGATGGAGGTGGAACTAGTGGTCCTAACCTAGGGTTCCAATGAGTCACAAGATCAATCTGAGGGGTGGTGATGATGATTAATGGTGCAGGAAAGAAGAGAAAAGAAAGTTTTGCTACATACATTTGTATCCATGTTTTGACTTTTTTATAATCTTTGCAGTTTTTTTGTGGAATATTGTATAATTTCACATCTTTAAGCCTCAGACAGTTATTTAAATGAAACCATGTGAGAAGTTTAAAGGGAATACCTTTCTTTGGTGCAATTGCTAAAACGTTATAACAATCTGAAATACGATAATGGGACTGACTAGACACTGCTTTTTCACAATCTAATCACAATTAATCTATAACAACATGTATTTTATAAGATTATTATATTCTTTTTTAAATGTAAAATCTTAATCTGAAAAGGAACTAATAACTGTCAGATAAATGTAGTGGAATAAAATGTGTAATATTCCCCCCTGACATGTAGTGGGGTAGAAGTGTTAGGTAGCATAACAGAAATACTCAAGTATACCTAATACCTAAAACACCTAAAATTTTACTTAAATGCAATATTTAAGTAAGCGTACTTAGTTACTTTCCACCTCTGATATTAGTCAATTAGTCAGCACCAAAATGGATTAGAATGTATTACCAAAGTCACCCTACTGTAGATGTCTACATGCCTTTTGTGTATGTATAGTAAGAAAATATAATTTATAAAACCTTGAATTGACTTAATAAGTCAAAATAAAAACCTTTGTCAGACTTTTAATTTTTTGAAGTGTGCATGCCGATACAATCCTCGGGTATTTGCAAATAATGACAATCTGTTCTCTCAGTCATTGTAAGCCAAAAGAGATGAGGGGTTACAAAAATACCCACTGTGAACACAACAGGCCGATCTGTGTCCATAGATAATGAAATATCAGCAAGGCCACCCTCAGTCCTCACTGCTGGAATAACAATCACAGTAACAGCAACGGAGGAGAGAAAGAAAGATGCAATGAGATGATGAAAGAGGCGGAGAGAATGGGAAGACATGCCATTATCGTTGGGAGACATGTCATTTCTCCATGTTGAAGGTCACACCACAACTTCCAGACACTGAAAAATAAAAGTGCATAAAAGTCCTTTGACTAATGCCCTCCCCACAGTTGCATGAGTTATAATAAAATGGTGCTGGTTAATTAAAATATAATGTTTAAAGGTATTATGTGACACATGAAGGTGGTTTACCATAATAAAATGGAAACCTGTCATCATCAACATCTGGGTCTTTAGTTTGCCAGATGTTCAACTTTTTTTTTACCAGTTACCTGCTAACTTTGGTTTCATGTTGTTAAGTGCTGGGAATTATTTAATTCTACATAGTTGCATTGTTTTGATTTTAAATCAATACTGGATTCCAGTAGTTATGCTGCATTTTTTTACTTTAAGAGGCCCAAACTCATGTATGCAAGTCCAAATACACATTAAGCCCTTTTCAGACATGGAATATGAACCATTGCTGGCTTGATGTTAAAGTGATGGCTTTTTGTCATTCAGACAGAGGTGACTTTTAGATTAAGTCAAAATTGTCTCAAGGGGATTTACAATCTGTACAGTATGTCACATCCTTTATCTTTAGACCATCGATTCAGATAAGTAACAACACCCCCCTGAAAAAAACTTTAACAAGGGGGAAAAATGGAATAAACCTCAGGAGGAGCAACAGAGAAGGGATCCCTCTTCCTGGACAGACATATGCAATAGATGCCATGAGTGCAGAATGGATCCAAAAACCAAAATTATAATATAAAAACACAGGATGACAAAATTATAGATAACATGATAACATGTAACAGAATTCAATCAGGAGGACATCAAGCAACTAATGTTCCTTAAGGCTTTATTCAGACATGATGATGACTGTTCGCTCTCAGGCTGCATCACCAATCGCTGTTGAAGCCTTATTAACGACCATGTGAGTGCAAGCGACACTCAACCCTGCTCCTCACAGTCAATCAGCTGATACATTTTCAATTTCATCATTTAACAAAAAAATCTGCTGCCTGCTTTATAAATATTATATTATATATAGATATGCTTATCAGTGGGGGAAGAAGTATTGAGATATTTTACTTATGTAAAAGTAGCAATACCACCATCATAAAAATACTCAATTAAAAGTAAAAATCCTGCATTTAAAAATTTCTTAAATAAACACATAAAAGTATTAGTTAAAATGTACTTAAAGTATTAAAAGTAAAAGTATTCATTATGTAAAATGTCCCCACTCAGTGTTTGTATTTATTATATATACAAATATACAGTGCCTGTAAAAACTTAAGTACAGTATTGAGTAAATGTTACATTCCACCACTGACACTTATATAATGACTTTTACCTAAAAGTTACTCGAGTGCTTACTCAGACATGAGACTGAATATTAAGTTTCCATCAGATTAACGTAAAGGGTGCATGTTTGAAAGGGATTTCAGAGAGTGGGAGTGCCCTCCAAATTAAAAAGGCAGATTGAAAAGTTGTACTGTACCTCACTGTAGCACAGGTATGAAAGGTCCTGGGGCCAAATGTATAAACCATACATACACACGAAAAGTGTACTTCTGACACTTTTCACACAGGTTTCTGAATGTATAAAAATCCACGGGCAGGGAGAATGTGCCTACCGGTACACATCTTTCACACCATGTGTACCGTATACGCAGTCTTTTGAGTCCAATTAGTGTGATGTGAGTTAGCAAAAAAGGATAATAAAAGTGTGAATTTGGGTGACATTTTATTCATAACGTTTTTCTTTCACTACATTGTGTTAGGATGTAATCTATTTTTTTTTAAAACGTTCAAAACCTTCCTATGATTCCTATGAGAAGCCTTAATTTTGTTAAATTAATTTTGTTAATCTTGAGTAAATATGTTTGTCACTATGCATCATGATAATTATAATGATCTTTATATAAATAAATAAATATGTTTATTTTTTTCTTTATCTTTATATAAATAAAGATGATTATTCTGTATTATAGGTGAGGAAGAATAACCTACACCTTCAGGTGTGACCAGTTAACAGGTTGTTAAAACACCACTATATAAAGACTGTAGCTGTGCATAATGGGAGTGCCAAATGATACAATGGCTGCTTTAGCGTTGCTGGAAGATATTGCTATTGCGCAATTTAGGAAAGAATGAGTCTTCAGAGACTGTACTGATTTTCTGGCCCATGATGATGACTGACCAATGCGATGCTTTCGATTTCCAAGAGCTGTTCTCTTGGAATTGTGTGCTGAACTGGGCACTCTCAGAGAAACCATGCTATCCCTGTCCAGCTACAGGTGTTGACAACAATCAGGCTTTTGGTGACGGCGACATTTCAGCGGGAACTTGTGAATTGTTGGTGAATTGGTGAATTGAAGCCAGATTGTATAATGATTCCTCTCATACATTTAATTACACTTAATATCAAATGTTAATTATAGATCCACTTTATCATAAACATTCAAGCCAGCAGTGTTATCTGTACTAACTGCCATAACTATTCCATAAGCACCTTTCAATTTGAAAAGATATAAGCTAACTCAAATCTTAAATCAAAGGCCGCTAAACATTTCATGAGTGCTGTCTCACCCGGAGCACAGAGGAGCGGGTCAGTTGTGGAGCAGCATAGCAGCTGCTGAAATGAATGATGCCAGGATGTGGCAGGTGGCAGGATTCTGGAAAGTCTGGCTGTCATGGTTCTGTCCAGTTAATCGGATGGACATAGAGCCACCAGTCTGGCTCTATGTCCATCCATCATCACCAGTCCATCATATGCCTCAGACTTTTTCCTTGTTTGTTATATTGGGCTGAGTGGGAGATGGACAGATAAGATAGGTTGCAGATTATATTGAAGGACCACTTGAGATACTATTGCTCATTGTATTTAACCTTTAATCCAGACATTTAAGTTCGTATACATGTGCTCCATTGGAAGAGCTACAGAGCTAGGTGTAATCGGTAGTGCTTTTGCCTTTGCCTAGTTAAGAAGTTGGGTTTCTGCATGGTATGGACTGGTTGTGCACTGGCAGTTGCAGGTTACTATACACACAAGTGTTTTTGCTTTTGTTATTTGGCTTTATCTGTATTGGAGAATGTGAATGCTTATGTTAACTGCTCTGGCTGTGCTTACAACCTTGCTAAACTGTATCACTGCAAGCACCATTATGTGTCATTGTGTTTTCTGGGTTTTTGGTTTTTCCTCCTGTGTCTTTGTGCTGCTTTTCCCTCCACACCTGCCCTGCATCATTTTTGTTAGCCCCACAGTTCCTTGCCAGTCCTTTGTCTAATCACCTGTTCCCTATTCCCTCATTAGTTCTGTCTGTATTTAAGTCCTGGTTTTTAGTTCAGTATTTGTTGGATCCTTTGTTCGGTATTGTTCAGTTTGTTCTGCTCAGTGCTGTATTGTTCAGTGTTTTGCTTTTAGCTGCCAGCTTGTTTTTTTTTTTTTGCCTGCACAAGCCTTAAAATAAATAAGTTATTTTTCAGTTTACACAGCCTGCGTCCTGCATTTGGGTCCATCTCCTGCTACTCTTCCTGTCACTGGCTTGTCTTTCCGTAACATTAAGCATGAATATACTGACTCCTTTTCACTTCAACCACATTAACTAACACTAAGAAATCAAAGATGACATCAAATAACTTAGACAAACTTAAAAAATAATTACAGAACGCTAATAGATTTTTAATATCTTCTAATACTGTGCATATATCACCAGGTACAATTTTAGTTTCCATATAGTTTTTGTGTATAAAATCGCTGCAGTGGCTGCCACACTACTTTGCCTTCTTCAGTCACCTCGCCGTCACATCTTCACCACCTGCATTTATTTATGGACAGTGGACATTAGAGAAACACTTGCATGTTATATTTTGGAGTAAATATAATGAATACAGTGTTTATTGTATTTTAGATATTGAGTGTGTGGTGTAAAAACTACTTAAAACTGGTTAACTGGGAACTGGCCTGCTGCAGGGTGTCTGGTAAACTTCACCAGAGATGTCTGACTTTACAATCCACAGGAATGTTTACTGACATACTTGTACATGGTTGTTTTGGGTTACACACATAACTTCAAGTCTGAAAACGGAGAAATAAAGCAGTAAAAGTCTGTTCACAGCTGTTGCAGTCCTTCCTCTTTAGCTGCCCGAGCGCAAGTGAAGGGGGGGGGCCCATACGCTGACTCTTGACACTGATCGGTCAGACTTCTCAAGACAGAAACTGATTGGTGTGGCGAAAGAAACATGTATATCAATATTCATTAATGCTTTTGCATCGACCATTTATGGTTGAATGTGGGCGTATAGAGGGCGGGATATGAGGCTGATTAATGTGCGCACATTTCCAGGTGGACTGTGATTTGTAAAGGGAAAAATATGTGTATTCATGCATAGGTTTTATAAATCTTATTTATAAATTGTTTTTTGGTGCATGCTATTTTTAGGCTTTTGTGTGCATGTACATGTTTAGTATGGATCCAATGCACTGTTTTATAAATGAGACCCCAGATCATTTGTGATGTGCAAATGATGCTAACAAATGCGGTTGCCAAATGGCCTGGGTTAAGCCAAGATTCACCTTGAAAGACCCTCTCTAGAGCCAGTGTTTGTTTTGTCCATTCTGGGCTACTGTAGAAACATGACGGTACAACATGGCAGGCTCTGTGGAAGAGGACCCGCTCCCTATGTAGATATAAAGGGCTCATTCTGAGGTAACGAAAACACAATTCGTATTTTCAGGTGATTATACACTAATTAAAACATACTTATGAATATTATATTCCATTTCTGCCAAGTCCGTTCTGCTAGATGCCACTAAATTCTACACACTGGACCTTTTAAACCATTAAATGCACACATTTTATACCCACAGGTGACAGTGGACATGCATTGAAGCCATGGCTACTTACGTCATTTACAAACCCCCAGAGCGGACAACAGACAGCGATATAATGTGGTGTATAGCCATTAGTTCCATGGCAACATTATCAATAGAACTTAGAATTTTATTTTGTGACTCTAGGACACAGTCGGTGAGGACACGTGCATGTGCCGGGACAGGCGATGGCTGTGGCGGACTCTCTCCCCAAACCCTAACCTGTTTGCTGGAGGCGCCAGGGTCTTCATCAGCATCTGTGAATAAAATATTCTACATTTTAACAAAGGACAAACTAGTCTTTTTATTGCAAGTTCGATTACAATAATATTCAAACTGGGCGACTTACCAAGTTCCATCTGGGTAGGTGCATCTGTGTCTCCTAACTCATCTGGCACAAAGCCACTGATAGCAGTTTGGCCCAGGATAGAAACCATGCGATCATCAAGCAGAGAGGCCCTGGGGTTACTCTCCTCCTCCAGCAGCTTGCACACTAACGCTGTGCACCACTTTTTTTTTTTATTTTTTTTTTTTTAAATCTCCTCCAGGGTCCGTGGCTCAGAACTAATGGCGTTCACTGCTTTGGTTACTTTCTGCCATTCAACTTGTTTCACTTTGATGGTGATGCCAGAGCTTAGGCCTCCAAATAATATCTGTTTCTTTCTGTCAATTTGATCAACCATTATTTCAAATTCAGTTGGTAAAATTGCACTTCTTCAATTGCTTCTTACATGCTTCCACCATTTCTCCTCAAAACTAAACTAAATGCTGGCCCTTTATATGCAAACCAGGCAATTGGGGCTGTGTTGGAAGCCATTTATAGTAAATTGTGAGCATGGTCAGAAGGATTGTGCATGTGCGCACAATTTCAGGATGACTGAGATGTATGAGGAAAAAACACGTGGGAACAGACGTACGTGGGGTTTTATAAATCTGGCAAAAGGACTGTATGCATGTTGTTGTAACCCACTTGGTGTGTGTGTTGCCAAGTTTCACAGGTATATTTAAGTGTCTAGGTTCTAAGAGGAGACTGGCATACGATGAAGCCGTGAAGTACACAGTGACATTATCATATATCCTTTTCTTAATAATTCACACCAACAACCAAATACCTTATGTTTAACTGTAATGTAGTATTGTTTCTTTTTCCTGTCTTATTTCCTTTCAGTTAGAACAATAACCTTGCATATGTCCTTTCTTTTAGAGCACTAAATTTTCCATTTTGTTAGAGGAATCATTGCTCGTACATCTCTTGGGCATGGAACAAAATTGCACCCACAACCTGGACCAATTACAACTTGAAATGATACAAAATTCCTATCATTGACTAACTTATAATAGCCTAATATTCAATATTGCAACCAAATTTAGCTAGGGCAATTAGGTTCAAACCCAGTGTACTTCAACCACAATTTTTAAATGTTGAGACCCAACAAGAACAACAAAAAAATAAAAACGAGATCTTGTAATGAAACAGTATATACCTTTAATAGAAATAACCAAGGGAATATGAAATCAGTCTTTGTTTGTTCAACCCTGTTTCATAGTTTTTTGAATGCACTTACCACCACCCTTAGCAAGGAAAACTGTCCATCCTGGCTCCCAGGAGGATGGAGAAGATGAAGGTTGAATCTGATGAGTAGTGGAGATGAGGACTGAAGATGATGATGGCAGTGAGATGAAGGCAACTCGAGCAGCACAGTTCTGTCTGTAGTATAGTCTCAACAAAAAACCAAAAAAAAAAAAAAAACAGCCTACCAGAGTAATCACTCAGTTGTCCATATCAACAGTTCACTTGTGTTTCCTCTCAGGACACCAATACATAATATCCTTACATACTACACATATCTCAATAACTATACATAATTTACACATAACTGTACATAACTTACACATTTTAGCTTAGAACTTAATCTTGACTTAATTTTATCTGTTTTATCTCTGTTATCTGTTTTATGTCTCAGTAAAGTAGCCCATTAAGGACATCAACACACACTGACACTAGTCCATGAAGGACTAGTTTACCAAGACAAAAGATTAAGTTAAGATTCAGTTCTAAGCTAAAATGTGTAAGTTATGTATGTATACGTTATGTATAGGTGTAAGTTATGTATATTGTTGTGAACATAAGTTACAACAAAATGACAGAAAATATACTGTATAATACATTAATTGTTTCTGCCTGTAGCTAAATTAACCAACCACTAACTTAACATTTTTCCTAAATACACAGTATTCAACAATTTCAAGTGAAACCATACCATTGGTAGCTTCATCAGGTTATTAGCTCATCCTGACTGTTTTTTTAAACATATAATAAAGCAACACATTCCCAAGGTTAGCAATAACCAGAATGCTAATTTGTTGTTTAGCTATCAGCCAACTCACCGGGAATATTCGATACACATGCCGTTTGGACGGGGTCGGCAGCTCCGTGGCTGTTGTATAACTTCTCTTTCAGCTTTCAAGAACCTCTCATTGTTTGTCATTGCTAGTTTTCTACTTCAATCAAGGTAGTTAGACTATTGTTTCAAACTTTCTCTGCACAAGAGCTACCTGCTGGCACCATTATTGTGCTTGTGTCTAAAGAGAGAGAGAAACTCATCAAATGCTCAGTTCCCTCTTTCAATTACACCCCTAGGGAGCACCAGTGGACCATAATAACTGAGGGAGTAGTTATTTTAATATTGTCATACTTGACAATAATTGACTGCTCAGACTGCCTGGCTACATCTTGATGTTCATTTGCACAAAGAAGTCTCCAGGGAGTGAGTGTTCGATACTACCAATGTAGCCTTTTGCTGGAATAGTGTTTTAAATAGGACTTATTTGCCATATGTTAGACATCTTAAAACTAGCTAAAACAAACCAGGACTAAGCAAAGACCAAGCTAAAGTTTAAAGATGTCAAGATGTGATCACTCCAGAAGGAAATGTATACCTTCTGGCTACATTTTACAGCAACAAGATAGTTTTCCCCTTCTGATTGTTTGCTCAGCAACACTGTTAGCAAACCACACATTGACATGGCCTCATCCAGTCAATTGTCAACAGGTGCAATTGATTGCAGTGGTACCACTTAGCCACCCTACACTAAATGCCCTGCACACCCACACAGCTGTCTTTAGTTAGTCGGACCTTAGTTGTATCAGTTTAAAGATTGGTGGACTTATGCTGATTATAGTATACGGACTCTAAACATAATCATTTATAATTGTGGTGTAAGTTATCTTGTCGTACAAGTCTGAGAGAGCGCTAATCAAGCAACACATTTAAAACACCCATGTGGGTGGACAATAGGTGTGCAGTCTTTGGTTTAAGTCAAAATGTAACTTCTGTACTGTTGCTGATGTCTACTCTACAGCTTCACTCTGATGGGTTACTGTTAACGGTATTAGCCAACATGTTTTGCTAGCTACATAAACTCCACATTAGTGAGGAAAAACTGCTTTGCTATCTTAATCTAGTTGTGAGTAAAACGTAAACCACAGTTAAAATACACATTATAAAGAACTGACATGGTTTGAGTGAGTACCTTGTCATTATCTCTGGGCAATATTTGTGAATTCCAAACTGAATACAAGAGATTTTGATTTTTTTTTTTTTTTTTGAAGACTTGCAGACTGACACTTCTAAATCTAAGAATCTCCTAAATTCACATTATCCTTTTGTTGTTGTTTGCTTATTCTGCACTTCCTAGGCTTGATTTTTCTGACATTTTTTGAATAAAAATACTGTCACAATCTCACCACAAGCTCAATTTTGTAGCTGCACTGGAGCTTTTGATAATATTGCATGATCGTTATGAGCAGATGGTTTGCTGTGTTGTCATGGAATTGTAGTAGTCAAATTTCTATTTTGTCTGAGCACTTCAAGACTTAAAGAAAATATGAAATAAACTTTAAAAAAGATGCTGGTTCTCAAAGATCTGTGTAACATCCCAGGTGTACGCGGGTATTGTACTGTAGATGTGTGTCACTGCAGGTGCACTGTGTGGTTGTTGGAGCTGTGTGTGACATCACAGGTGCGTGGAGGTGTGTGTGCCATCAGAGGTGTTTTGCACATTTTGACTTCTGTAACTGTTTGTGAGGGCTGGGAAAGTGTGTGGTAACCAGGTGGTGTGTGGATACTGAAGGATGTGCATGGCATTGTGTGTGTGTGGATATTCGAGGTGTACATGATATCATAGGTGCATATGTGACACTGTACCTGTTTTAAGTGTGACTTAGCAATTGTGTGGGGGCTTTTGCAAGCATGTGGATTGAAGTTGGTTGCCAATATTACAGTAGTGTGTGTGTGTGTGAGTTCAGTATGTGTCGTATTTTAAGTGTGTGTGAGGATACGTGTGTGCCATCATGTTTATGTGTACATGTGGTTACAGCGGGTGTATATGGCACACATATGTTTATGTATGCGTGTGTGTGTGTGTGTGTGTGATGCATTACAGGTGTGTGTGAGTTGGTGTTGAAGGAGTCCATGTATCACCACAAATGTTTTGAATGCTTGTTTGTATTACCATTAGACCATAGATTACCATACCATAGATTATTATTTCATGCACTAGCTTTGTGCACTTACATTCACACAGTTTGATTCATCTCTGGAGGCAGAGTTGTGATCGATAAGACCCAAAGGCCTTGTAGAAAACATTCAACTAAGGACTACATAAAGCAAACTCATGTCAAGAACTAGGCAGAGAGCACGTCAATCCACCACGTGTTTTGTAAAAAGCAGTACTGCAAAGTCACCATAAAAGCATCACTGACACTCTGAACTGGTTTTGTATTATCACAATTTGAGCCATTAGGTCCACTAAAAGTGTTTAAAAAAAAAAAAAATTCAGCATGTATTGAGTGAGCAACTTTCATTGGTTGTAAAGATATTGACTCCGGCTGAACAATAGACTGTCACTTATTACCATTTGTATAGAGAATATTTAAACCAGAGATTTAATATCTATACAACTCTCTTACTGTCTTGTTGACATCATCTCAATATAGATTATACAGAGAGCCAGTCATGACGTCATGTGCAGGCTACCTCTGTTAGCTACTAGCTGAACAGTCTCTCATTCAGCATTTCCTTCCTCTTTTTGAGAAGAATGAAGCATGTTCCTGGAGTTTACTTTCCATACTGTAAGACAAATCAGCTCCACTACAATAGTTATCAGAATTTGAAACCTTTGTTACTTTAACAAACCACCCCGGTAGTCTACTGGTTAAGATGCATGCCAAATAACCGCAACATCCACCGTTCGATTTCGGCAGCGGACCTTTTGTAGCATGTCACTCCTGTCTCCCTCTCCCCTCCTTTCCTGTCATGTCTCAACTATGGCTGTCCAATAAAAGCATAAAATGCCCCAAAAAATAGTTTGACACTTCTTCCCATTAATTTGAATGAGAAAGTGTGTCAAAACTTTTGACTGGTACTGTGTGTGTGTGTATATATATATATATATATATATATAAAACAAAGTTAAACCACAATCACTTTGTGAGCAACATCTGCATAATGATGCATCTAATCTTTTTTTCCCCCCTGCACCTAATTAGCACCATCTTGTAATGTTGTATCCAGGTCTCATAATATAGGCTATTCATACATTTACTGTTTTCTGAATGCTGGGATTGGATGGCAATCATCACTGCTGGGAGAGGCTGGCACCTGTCAGTCAAGCAAACATGCCTCCGAACATACTTTTCTTTAAGTATTATTATATTCTTAAGGGAACAATGATGTCAAAATCACCATGGAACATGTTGTAACAAGCAAAATTAAACTGCCAGTTTGGTTCCTCATGTACTTTAGTAGTGTAGTGCTTCTGAGAAATGCAGATGCAATAATGGAGACTTGAATGATAAAGGTTTATGCAATCTATAATTCACAAGAGGGATGCAGACTTGAATAGGAGAAGATGATTGACTCATCTGCTGAGAGGGTTAGGCAAACAAAGACCACACCATGTGTGCGGTATATAAAGAGAATAGTTTATAGGGATTGACAAGAAGATTTGGGAAGAATTGGATGAGGGTCAAGTGTGGTGGGATGATTGGGGTCAAGGAGAGGGACGAAGAGAGTCGATCGCTGGGGGCATGAACAGGCGCCCAAGGCTGGTTGAGGTTGTGTACGGTGGGATGATTGGGGTCGAGGGGAAGGATGAAAGGGGTCAATTGCATGAGGATAAATGGGGGCCGAATGGAGTCATGATGTGGCTGGAGCAGCTAGGAACCCGGGGGTCAAGACTTAGGGTGGGGCCACGTCTCAATGAGCTTTTGCATCATCATCCCCCAGTGGTTCCTATAATAGAAAAGGAAGAAGAATTACTTAGATGGAAGTATCAACCCTAACACGCATGTCTTTGATGGTGGGAGGAAACGGGAGAACATGCAAATTCACCACAGAAAAGACCTGGGACAGCCAGAGTTTGAACCTGCAATGGTGCTATTGAGCCACCGTGCCGCCCACTGAGAGGGGAGTGAGGAGAAGAATGGGTTTTTTTTTGGGGGGGGGGTCATGAGAAATGAGACAAACAGGAGAGAAAAGGGTTAGACACACTTATATAGGTATGCACAGGTGATTTGATTAGCAAGGTCTTGTTCCTGAACTTTAGTTAAAACTTAATTTCACAAAGACCACACCATTTGTGCAGTGTATATAAAAAGAGTAGTTTATGTTTATGTTTACATGGGCGGCACAGATGATGAATTGGTGTTGGGCTGAGATTAGGGTCAGTATGCGGATGAACTTCATGATAGAGTGATTGCAAGTGTCCTGTATTTATGACAATTTATTTATGTAGTAACTGCCGAATCCAATGGAGGGAGCTGCGTCGATGTGAAGTTGGATGTCTTCGGGTTTAGTTATGTTGTCGTTATAGAAAAAGGAAATGCCGTTCCAGGAGGAAAGGAAGTCACACCACATTCTTAGCTCCATTTTACAGGCATCATCCAGGACTATGTAATTGTGGAGGGATGGGACAGCAGCAGACAGGGACAGTAAGTGGGAGAGGAAGGATCGACCTTGAGGAATGATGCAGATGGCGACATTCAGGTGCCCTATAGGGAGAGAAGCTGGAGCTTGGTACAGTGGAGGGTGAGGAGGTAGTTTGAAATGTACAAGGAGATACAGTGAAGTTTCTCAGTTGAGAGGGAGGCCTGATAGGTGAAAGAGGAATCCAGGGTGATGCTGAGGAATTCGACAGATGTGCTAGGCCCTGCTGTTTTCTCTGGGGAAAGGGGAACACCGAGTTGAAGGAAGGCAGACTTGAGGGTAGAGAAACCATACAATAGAGGTGAGGATGGTGGTGTGACGTTAAGAAGTCGTCAAGAAGGTGCATGACATATGGAAGTTTGTGGTTGTTGAGTAGGATACAGTAGAGTGCTTCGTAAAGGGAATCGGATATCTTGGGGCTGCACTTGCACTCAAAATGAGACAGATGGCAAAATAGTGGGAACCTTTCCAAGAAACGCCAGAGTATTTCCTGGTAGCAATGCCAATAGGGTTGATGCGGTGGATTGGGAAAGGAGGGCTAGTGAATGGACCTATCATGAAGCTGCCATTGACGAGGAGCTTACACTTAGCCCAATACACTTAGCCTGTATCGGGCTCTGCAAGGGCGGACTAGAGGTTATGGCAAGTGAATGATGATTGGGGGATGATTCCTTCAATTCCTGTGTGGAAACTGAAGGTGAAACCATGAATGAAGAAGTGGATGCACTGGCAGTCGGGATGGTCCCTAAGGGCGGACTTCAAAGCGTTAATGTTTATGGGTGTTTTGAGGTGTAGTCACAGATGGGCCTCCCCCTCTTGTCTACCCCCCAAGGAATTGGACTGTGGGCTGATGGTGGCTGGTAGGACAGTGGGTGGTATGGGTGTGATGGGAGGTGGAGACGTGGCAGAACCAAGCCTTGAAAAGACAGCACGTGCAGTTGGGGTGAAAGGACGGGGTAACGGAGCAGCGATGACACATTCAGTGGCATGTGGAGGAGCCCTGCACAAAGCAGTAGAGCAGCAGTAGAGCTCTGAGCCAAGGGCACCCCAGTAGGTGCCCTGGTTGATCTGCTGGAGGTGGCCTGTGGCATGAGATGTGAACATGGTATGTATAGAAACCGGTGCCGCCGAACCGCAGGGCCAAATCCAAGATGGTGGATATGTACCCATCCGGCTCAGCCCTGTGGCTGGGGAAGACAGAAGAGATGGTGTTGCAATACAGGGAAAACACAAAAAGCTAATTCCACTGCTGTGAGTTCCTTGGAACGTGAAGATGAGGGGTGCCTTTGCACCATGGGGTGTTGTGAGCTCCCTAGGACTGGCGGTAGCGTGAGTGAGTGAGTGAGTGGGGGAGGGTTGTGTGGCCCAAAAGGGATGTACGACAGAGGCCAAGGTGAAATTGCCGGTTGTCATGGGATTAATGATGTGGATGCATGTTCAGGGGTGGGTTGTGCGGCCTTCGGACACAGGGATGAAAGAAACAAACAAAAAAAAAAAAAACATGAGACAAATCAGGCACAGGGGGAGATACAACCTGGTCCTCAGGGAGGGCTGAAGCAGTTTGCTGCAATGCTGTGGTATGTTGGAGCTTAGGGAACACGGCTGGTTATCAGTAATAATTAATGATTATCAGAGATAATTATTATTTATGAAACAGGACCAATAACCAGACAGCAAGGTAGTCTCACCTTGGATGTGAAGTTTGAGCTCTGACTCTCTCAATCAGCCATTTATCACAATGAACATACACAATAATGACAGAAGGACTTCTCTTTAAAGTTATACCAGTATTTATTAATCTCCACAAAATCAACAGTTAACAAATGTTTCGATTAAATAACACTGCACTACCAGCTAATACTACTCAACAAATACACAGATAACAGCTGTACCAAGTTCCACACGTATAAGCAAAGCATGTGTGTGTGTGAAGGACAAGGAATGGTGGGCATGTTCTGACCAGCTGACGTTGCGTGACCTGGTGAGATGATGTTGCACAAGATTTGAGATGGCGGGCGTGGCCTTGTAAGGAAGTCACGTCACGCGAGAACGAACCGGCGGAAGTGCTGCGGTGTTCAAATAGCACAATGGCAAGATGGCACCGCCTAGCAGTCAGCGCCTCTGCACTCACCCAATTTAAGTTAACAAACACACGTGTCTGATGGCGGATAATGAGGGACAGGGCAACGCTATGTCCCACGCTATCTTACCACCAGATGTGTAAAAGGGATATGCGATTATGTAGGTGTGTGTGTGGGTTAGTAGAAGGAGAGAGGAAAGAAAGGAAGAAAAACCGACTCTCGGCGGAGTCCCACGACCGTGAGGGGAGGGCATCGGTTACTTTATCTGCAGAGAGTGCGCGCATGGATAGCAATCTGTGCACACGTTGTCTGGTGGTTAGCGGATAAAGCAACTTACTTTCCTCTCACGGTGGTTATGATTATCAGAGATAATTATTAATTATAAAACAAATAAAATTATTAATTTTGATTAACAATTACGGGGCACCACCCGGAAACCGGGACCAATAACCAGGTAGAAAGGTAGTCTCATAAAGCGTTCACCTTGGATGTGAGAGTCTGAGTGACATCCACATTTAAGGTGAACAAAGAAGGTTTGAATTCGAGCTCTGACTCTCTCAATCAGCCACTTATCACAATACAAATACACAATAATGACAGAAAGGCTTCTCTTTAAAGCTATAAAAGTATTTATTAATCTCCACAAAATCAACAAAGTTAACGAATGTTTCGATTAATTCACACTGCACTACCAGCTAATACTACAACAAATACACAGATAACAGCATAAACAAGTTCCACATGTGTAAGCAAAGTGTGTGTGTGTGTGTGTGTGTGTGTGTGCGCGTGTATGTGAGTGAGTGGATGTGTGAGTGAGTGGTCGTGCAGGACTAGGAATGGTGGGCCTGAGCTGACCAGCTGACGTCGCGCACCTTACGGTAGCGGGCGTGACCTGGGGAGATGACGTTGTACGAAATTGAGATGGCGGGCGTGGCCTCGTGAGGAAGTCACGTCACGCGACAATGAACCGGCGGAAGTGCCGCGGTATTCAAACAGCACAATGGCAAAATGGCGCCACCTAGCAATCGGCGGTTCTGCACTCACCCAATTTATGTTCACAAGCACACGTGTCTGATGGCGGATAATGAGGGACAGAGCAACGCTATGTCCCACGCTATCTTACCGCCAGATGTGTAAAAGAGATGTGCGGTTATGTAGGTGTGTGTGTGTGCGGGTTAGTAGGAGAAGAGAGAGAGGGAAAGAGAGAGAAAGGGAAAAACCGACTCTCGGCGGAGTCTCACGACCGTGGGGGGAAGGCAGCGGTTACTTTATCTACAGAGAGCGCGCGCACGGATAGCAATCTGTGCGCCCGTTGTCTGGTGGTTAGCGGATAAAGTAACTTACTCTCCTCTCACGGTGGCACAAACACAGTGGTCCCGAATGGGACAAAACAACAGTTTAGCGTGGTGAACACTTAACTAAACAGGTAGCAACTTCAATTACTCGCTAGAGTAAACAGGCAAGGACTCAGCGGTCCGTTAAACATCAACAACACACAATAAGCACTAAGCTTATGAAACACACATAAAATATTATAGTCTCTGCCCAGACAACCTCTTACTTGTGTCGCTCTTTATAGCGAACTGATGTGTGTTTAGTCCGTCAGTGTACACCACGGGGGCCTCCGGTGCGTGGTACTGGCGGTGCCGTTTCAATTCCTCGGGGACAACGGCGGCTGGTTTCTCGGTGGGGCAGCGAGGAAACTCAGGGTGGTCGACGTGGTCGGTAGATAGCGGGGCATAGAAGTTATCCGCTTCTCCGTGAAGATAATCCCTCTTCCTTCAGGGTGGTCGACGTGGTCGGTAGATAGCGGGGCATAGAAGTTATCCGCTTCTCCGTGAAGATAATCCCTCTTCCTTCAGGGTGATCGACGTGGTCGGTAGATAGCGGGGCATAGAAGTTATCCGCTTCTCCGTGAAGATAATCCCTCTTCTTTCAGGGTGGTCGACTTGGTCGGTAGATAGAGGGGCATAGAAGTTATCCGCTTCTCCGCGAGAAAATCCCTCTTGCTTCAGGGTGGTCGACTTGGTCGGTAGATAGCGGGGCATAGAAGTTATCCGCTTCTCCGCGAGAAAATCCCTCTTGCTTCAGGGTGGTCAACTTGGTCGGTAGATAGCGGGGCATAGAAGTTATCCGCTTCTCCGCGAAGAAAATCCTTTCTTCCTTCTGCAGGTATGGTGAGAGGGCTGGGTTGCACACAGCGCTCTCTCGTGGATCCGGTGATTGTGTTCGGGATGAACACGGGTTGTGGTTTCGTCTCGTCCAGCGAGGGGAGAAACTCCAAAAAGAAAAGGGGGAATAGGTACACGTGTAAGGTTACCTCCGTTAGTAAATCTGGCCGGTGAAGAAAGCGAACTTCCTCCTGGCTCGGTTATTGTGGAAAGGGGACGGCAACTCCGTGCAGCCGCTTCTTAAGGGGGCGGTGACGTCACGGCTGTGTTGCCGTGACTCCCGGTGGTGGTTGTGGATTTCTGCCAATCCGCGACCCGGGTTTGAGCTCCCGCTGTGATTTCTCACTTAGGTGCGAACTGGCAAAGCATTGTGGGAGGAGGGCTCTGTGAGCAGCATTTTGGTGCTGCTCCCTTTGTTTCAGGGGACAAAGGACAAAGGAGGCCTCGTGGTCAGGCTTCAGGTTTTACATGTAGGCCTGCCTTTGTCTGACCCCATGGTTGAGGACCAACAGCGTGGTGAACACTAACTAAACAGGTAGCAACTTCAAAAATTACCCTTTAGAGTAGAAACAGACAAGGACCTGGCGGTCTGTTAAAAATCAACAAACACACTATAAGCACTAAGCTTATGAAACACACAAATCTATTACAGTCTCTGCCCAGACAACCTCTTACTTGTGTCGCTCTTGATAGAGAACTGATGTGTGTTAGTCCGTCAGTGTTATCCACCATGGGGGCCTCTGATGCGTGGTACTGGCGGTGCCGTTCTTATTTCCTCGAGGATAACGGCAGCTGGTTTCTCGGTGGGGCAGCGAGGAAACTCAGGGTGGTCGACTTGGTCGGTAGATAGCGGGGCGTAGAAGTTATCCGCTTCTCCATGAAGAAAATCCTTTCTTCCTTCTCGCTGCCCCACTGAGAAACCAGCCGCCGGTCTCTCGCGGATCCGATAATGGTGTTGTCCTGCTGCTGAACCACGTGTTGAGCCGCTGGGGGCTGCCACTCTCTGTTGACTCAGACCGAGGCACTCACTTCACTTCAAGCATCATGGCCACCATGTTTGAGATCCTGGGAGTGGAAGTAAACTTCCATATACCAAACCACCCCCAATCATCAGGACAGGTTGAGCACGCCAATCGCACTACCAGCAGCATGCTGAAGAAGTATGTTAGTGGTAATGGCAGGGATTGGGACGTGAAACTCCCCCTGGTGCTGATGGCCATCCGGTCTACACTGCACCGCTCCACAGGAGTGACTCCCTTTTGAGATGATGACTGGGAGAGAAATGACCCTGCTGTTGCATCTTCTGTATCACCCAGAAGATGTGACTGTCGGGAGTAGTTGCAGACACCCAAAAAGCTTCTGAGCTCCGACACATTTGTCGGAGCCTTGATGTTGCGGATGGTCTGTATCCTCCCCGATTGGGGTTCGATGCCCTCTGCGCCCACCGTCAATCCCACATACTCGATCCTAGTTCGACATCATTGACCCTTTGCGATTGCCAGCTTGGCGCCTGCAGCGGTGAGCTGGTTGAGCATGTGCCGGATTTCGGCCAGATGCTCGTCAAAGGTTTGACTCCTCATCAATATGTCGTCCACATAAATGAGGTTCCCGCAAGCAGCGGCATTGCTCATTGCTTTGTGGAGGAAGACGTTGAACTCGGCAGGGGAGTTCGAATACCCGAATGGGCAACGGTTCCAAGTGTATTGGCGATTGCCAAAGGAGAAGGCCAGCTTGTACTGGTCTGCTGGGTTGACTCTCATGGTCCAGAAAGCATTGGCCACATCCACGGTAGAAAAGAACCCGGGCTCCCTTCACTTTGGCCAGTTCTTGGTCCAAGTGAATCATGGGCCAGTGGGAAGCGGAACCTGCCTCTTGAGAGGGCAGTAGTCAATGGTGAGGTGCCACTTGCCAGTTGGTTTCAACACTGGCCAGATCGGAGAGTTGTATGTGGAGTTACACTCTCAAATGATCTGCTTCTGCAGCAGCTGGTCGAGGATCTCTTGGATCGGCTCATAGGTGGCCAGTGGAATTTTGTACTGACGTACAAAGGAAGGTGGTGCATTTGGATCGGTGGGTATGCGTATGGTGTGCAAGTCCGTGACTCCGCAGTTGTGGGGGTCTCGGGAGAAGATGGACTCGAAGTCATGGAACAGCGGTCGGAGTGCATCTCTCTGATCCTTGGTGGTCAGAGCATCTGCTTTTGCGAGCTGCTGATCGATTTCAGACTCGAAGCTGGACTGAGATTTTTCGGGCGGGGACTGGGTCACCGCAGCACCCGAGGCTGTGTCTCCAGATTGAGTCACAAGGGCGTACACGACCATGTCACCTTCGGGGGCCCTGAGTAGCGCTATAGATGGCTTCTCTCTGCAGTGTCTTGTGGCAGGTGATGGTGATCACCTTGGTCGGGTACGTGAAAAGGACATTCTCCAGGTTGTGGTCTTTGGCTAAGGAAGGGGGCAATTCTCCTATGACTGGCACGGTCAGCTCAAAGTCATGGAAGGAACTGTCAACCAACATTCCCAGCGGGCGACGCGCCATTACCTGGATGGGCAGGTGCGTCAAGTTCTGCACCAGAATGTATGTGGAGCGGTTATCCAATGAGAGCAATGGTGTACCACAGACTGTCAGGTTGGACTCCCAGAAGAGGGGTAAGGGCAGGGATTTTCTGTCCTTTAAGGATCACAAGGTGGAGGGGGAAGCCTGCTGTTCGTGTCAGGACCACGAGGTCAGCTTCACTGGCAACCTGACATGCCTGGGGGATGGTCTGGCCTGACAATGTGTGTCGGTTCCACGGTCAGAGGGTGCTCTGCGGCGTTGGCCTGGGACCACAGGACTTGGTTCACTGTGTCCAGCTGAGCACCAAGCCTGACAAGAAGGTCCACCCACACGAAGTCTGTATGGAGAGGGCGCACACTCTGACAGCCTTAAGGAGCGCCTGCGGTGATGCCACAGAAAGGACACGGTGGCTAATGGCGGATTTCTCCGACCACAGGGCTACGAGTGCGTTGGGGACCAGGACACCATTAATATTTACGCCTCCAGCCACGTGGGGGCTGTACAGTGACGGGTTTAGATTCTCCAGTGAGCAAAGGAAAGACTCATGGGCCTTGAAGGAACTGGAGCTGCCAGTCGGTGGCTGCGTGCACACGGGTGGCGCGGAAAGCTCACAAGATTCAGAACCAGACTCGGGTTCTGAAAGGGGCATGATCATTTGCAAGGGGTCTCTGGGCTCCCGGATAACAGCGACTTGTCCGGAAGCTGGTGGGTGATTGCCTGAACTCAGGGGTTTCAGTGTCTGAACCTGGGCCCAAATGAATCCGCAGTGACAGTCGATGAGCGGGGCTAATCGGTCCAGCAGGTCCTGTCCGATGAGGCTCTGTGTTGATGACGCAGATGTAAATGGGGTGCACCAGAGTCATTTCTTGGAAAGTGATGTCCATCCAAGCGCACTGGGTGATGGCAGACTGGTCCTGTGTATAACTGATTATACTTACATTACAGCTGCAGGGGTTTTTACAAGCGAGAGCATCGCTCTGGCAACCTCTGCGAAAGTGCTAGAACACATCAGGCTTATCTCTGAACCGGAGTCAAGTAGTGCCAGGGAGTTGATGCACCCCCCCTACCACCACTGGGGTGTAGATGTGGCGAGCGTTGCCCTTGCGGACAAGGTCGCCAAGGAAAGTCAGGAATGGGATGTCTTGGGGATATGGAGTGCTTATGTGGGGTTGCGACTCGGCCTTCGCCGGTTCCCTTCCCCAGCCCACAAAGTAAACCTTGGCGGCAGAGGGGAAGGGGACTTGGTCTAGTCAAGTTGGTGAAGGGCCCGGACCAGGATCCTTTAGAGGATCCGGTGGTCCTGGCCGGCTGCAAGTTGTCTCAATTTGCCTCGCTACCTCCGTCAAGCATCTCCGCATCAAATCCTCCATTTCCTGTTTTAGACGTTTCTTCTTAGGGATGTCCAAGGCTTTACCTGACTGGATCGGATACTTTGTGTTCTTTTCGAAGCGGACTCTCCCTTTCGCCTGGTGAGAATCCTGCTTTCGTGGCTTGAAATGACTCTGCTTTTGGCCACCACCCCCTCGGCTCTGAGCTTCGCCCTGCTGACGAAGTGGTCGGTATCCCTGGGGTCCCGCTTTGAAGCTCCCCTTTGCGCGAGGCACTTTGCCGCCTTCTAGCGCCAGGGTGGTGCTCTCTGAAGTTCAGATTTCCAGGACTCTAGCTTCAGCCTCTTGTCTTTTGACTGGGTGGATGCGCGTTTCCCATGCCAGCTGCGTATATTTCCTTACTCCCTGCATCGTATACCCGCCGGTGCAGCAGTAGTAGTGGAGGTTGTGGAGGAAGAGGGACCGAAAGGATTGTTCCTCTTCCAACCCAGGGGCATTGCGGCCCTGGAAGTAGGCGGCTCTCAGACGCCTGTAATATTCACGCAGTGTTTCGTGTTTTTTCTGCGTGATGGCAAGGGCACCGAAGGTTCCAGAGGCTTCATCCGTGTATGGCGAGTATTCCTCCCACAGGGCTCCGCAGAGTGACGGGTAATGATCTCTGGTCTCGGCCGGCAGTGTCTCCATGAAGATATGGACGTTCCTTGCCGTTGTCTTCCACACGAGTTTGAGTTTCTCACGTGAGGAGGCTTGCGGAAGGTCCACGAGGCACCACTCAATCTCCCTGAGATAGTCGTCAATATTCGAATCGAGACTACTCGGGTCGAATCGCTCTAAATCACGGGCAAGAGACTCGATTTCTTGGGTCCTCAAACCGTGAAGTGGCCGTGGCGGGCACATTGGATCCTCCCACACCCCCTCATCACTCCACTCATCGTGATGGTAAGGCTGGCGCCTCCCTCCCTGCAGCATGGAGGGAGTCTGCTCATAGTATGTATAGTATAGTAGTGTTGGTCCGCCCCCGGTCGGTAGACCGGTTGTACATTGTAAGCGGCGTCCTAGAGAACGCTTGGTATGCATCCAGAAGGGCAAAGTCGAGCCGTCCGTGGAGCTGGGTTGGCCGGCATACTTACCTGGCCAGCTTGGGACTCATCGCTGCTATCATCGCTGTCCCGTTGGGCACGTTGGATCTGGGAACGCAGGCTCTCTGCGTCCCCCTTTGCTTGGGCTAGGTCAACCTGGGTGCTCGTAACTTCCTGGTGCAGTTTGAAGTTGGAAGTTTGCACAGCTTGGTAGCTGTGCTGCAGCTGAGCTAGCTGCTCTTGGCTTTCGGCTAGCTGTAGTTGGGCCTTGCGCTGGCTGAGCAGGAGCATTTGCCCAGTCACATCTGCGAGAGTACACCCGGGCTTCCCAGCCGGGTTGTTAGCGTAATCTCTCAGTTCCCTGAGAATGTCGTTGCATGAGCTGAGGCTACAGCTAGCCAGGTTGTCCCTCTCCTGAATGGAGAGGCGAATGAGGTTAGAGACCACATCCTGCAGATGTGGGTCCTCCCTCTGTGGAGCTTCAGCTCCAGCCACGTGGGGTTTCTGGTGGCTCATGTTGGCACACTCCACACAGTGGCTAAGTGTTGTGATTTCTGTTGATTGTTGCTAGGTGCACAGGTGAGAGGTTAACCTGTGGCTTACACGGTTGATTATTCAAACACTGCAACCTATTTCTGTCCTAGCAGGACCTCAGTAGTGACTTTAGCACTAACGTGAATTTCAGCCGATTACTGTGTTGCCATGACTCCCGGTGGTGTTTGTGGGTCTCTGCCAATCAGAGACCTGGGTTTGAGCTCCCCACTGTGAGTTCTCACCTAGGTGCGAACTGGGAAAGTATTGTGGGAGGAGGGCTCTGTGGGCAGCTGATCTTTTGCTCAAGGGACAAAGGAGGCCTCATGGTCTGCCTTTGTCTGACCTCATGGTTGAGGCCCAACAGGTATGACGTCATTAACGAGTGGTGGGCTGGAGTGGTGGTGGAAATGGAGGCTGTGAAGAGCTGGAGAAACCTGGCTTTATTGTTGGTCCAGTGAAATGGAATTTTTCTGTCCTTGAGGGCACACTGGAGGGAGGGTCGGGAGACTGGCTGGTCGGACGCACGGCATGTGGAAGAGCGGCTATCTCCCGGAGGATAGCAATGGCGACTGCAAACTCTGTGCTGAGGCGGTGGTGGAGATGGTGTCTGGCTGGAGCTACTGGACAGAGAGTAATAAACAATGTTTTTCCCTGAAACATGGATAACGGAGAGGAGGAGATTCACAGAAGAAATTCAGAAACCAAATCAGTGGGAGAGAAAGGCGTTTGACACACCTGTATAGGTATGCACAGGTGATTGGATTAGTGAGGCACAGGTGTTGAATTAGTGAGGGAGAGCGGGGCATGGTCTTGTTCCTGACCTCTAGTTATAATAACTTCAGTAAATGCATGATTCACTGCAATTATTTTCACCAAGTGAAAATAGAGTTAGTCCTAATGTTTTTTTTTTTTACTTGTTTATTGTTTTATTTGTATTTTTTCTCTTCTATTTCGTCTTATTCCCTAACAATGTCTGTACTCCTGATGATGTTAGACCCACAGCACTCACATTTCTTGAGGTGTGATCCAGATCTTTTGCTAGATACCCTGACATAAATCGAATCAATTCCGAGTGGCATGATGGCATGATTTGGATTATCAGCCAATTTTCTAAAATTAAACATAAACTCCTCCCACAGCAGTGACCTAATCTTTTAATTAGGACACTTATGTGGCATACACAAACACTGGAATCCACTGACAAAGTTTAGAGCACAGAGTGGCTAAACACACAAGACACCATGCACACCTTTTTATACAATCACTCATGACAGTGGTGTCAGGATCCCAGATGTCCATCAAGGATAGATGTCCATAAATCTTTTTTAGAAATCATATAAAAAAGGTGCATATCATGACTTTATGAACCTGTTTGTAAAACATAAGATTCAGACTTTTTTTTCAGTGTCAGAGTAATCCAGGGGGTTATTGTTTGTACAGTGCAAACAAGAACTGCTGGTAGATAAAGCAGCACAGAGGTGCATTTACACTCATTCAGCGACATTCATTCCTAAAGGATAAGTTCACAATTTTTCAAATCTATCTTAAAACAACAGTCAGGTGCCCAAATGAAGTGAAAGAGGTTTTCCTCGCTGTAACTATTCCTCCTCTTCATACTGGCAAATAAAAGATCCTCTTTAAATGTGCTTTCAATGTGAGTGATGAGGGCCAAAATCCACATTTTGTGCAAAAATACACAAACTGTAAAAAATGTAATAAATGTAAAAGAAAAAGAGGGACTTTGGCACTAAAAAGACTGTAATATTGAAAGAGATCTACTTGATTTGACTTATTTGGATGGTTGAAGCTTCATATTAGCTTCAGATAGATGTGCTAGTGCTGCTCAAGTCCCAGCCAACTTTTGCAAAGAGCATAAAGTTTCTGCACAGTTTAGATCAGGATTATCAGGTTTACAAGTTAAGATTCCTCATCTCTTCCTGTTGTATAGGATCTGGCCTGCACAAAACACAACATTTTCTGACACTCTGCTCAGTAGTTTCAATATCACATTTCAGCTTAAGTGTTGTATGAGCCTAATGTTATTAACACCAGAATGAACAATAATGGTGTGAGCACTTTGGCGGAGGTCAGTGAGAGCAGGGATGAGCTCAACCAGATCTGGGATTTAGCCACTAGACAGATAGTAGGTTAATCCACAGGGCAATTCACAAATGTAATTATTGAATCTAACTATATTCTCCCAGAAGAAGACATTGTGGACTGAACACCATGAAGGGGAGGTTTGAGTGAGGCTAAATGGGACAGGGAACATAATTGTTTGTTACACCATTAGCATTGTCTCTGCTGACTGAATAGTTTCACTATGGGTCACTGTGATCCAACAGTCTTCTTAGAATACCTTCCTATTAGCATTGTTGGAGTCATAATCTTGGATCTTGAGCCATTGATGTTTGGAGCACATATTTGTAATAGTGTATCTGCAGAAGGCTAGGAGATGAATGTGTCATTTTCAGAATACATTAAATGAAGTAAAAGTATAATTATAATGTTATCAAGCTTTCAATTGGTCAGGCTTAAACCAGGCTTTTATAAAAGCACAAAAGATGAACAACTGCGTTAGTTTCACACCCATGGATTCTTCTCCATAGCAATGGCGGCTGAGGCTCATGGGTATTAGCTGTTCACCATGCCAAAATCACTGACAAAACGTGACTTCTCAGAGATGAAATTTAAATAATAGAAATTGGTGGTCATAATATAAACCTACATAATTACATAATCCGGGGCAGTCCTGAATTTTTGCGTCTAGTAATATTGAGGAGATCCTTTAAAGAGAATTTTGAAATGAGAATACAGAATGAGGAAATACACTTCTGGAACCAGCGGCCCCTCACACTACGCAACTCTACACATTTTGGGCAACATCTTGTTCCAGGACAGAAAATCCTATTCACAAGCACCTCTATGGCTTGGATCATTATGAAACTCTTCCAGTTGATTCATCAATACAATACAAAAAATATTGTTAGAAAATATCTGGTTCCTTGATTAAAAAGTCCAATTTCATGCCAGTGTACATAAAAACTTTGAGGGAGAAGTTAGCTAGTGCAATTTTGCAATCTAAACATCCATTCACCAAGCTTCAAATCTACTTTTGATTTTTGGGTATATTTTGAATGGATTCAGCAACTATGGCATCATAATTGTTCCCAAATGAAGCATTTTCAGTTCACTACAGATTTGTATATTTTTGCAACTATATAGATTGTTGACTGTGGTTATACCATATCTGATACATTTACAAGTAAATTCCCTGAATGCCACAGGCCTGTATTGCTTTAGCCAGGGACAGGTATGGAAATGGAAATTCCTCCAAAGCAAAAAACAGCAGCAAAACAATAAACAAAAGCAAAACCTCAAGATTATTGGTGGGATAATCTGTCTCTCTGACATTATCATTGGGTCATTTTTTTTTTAATCCTGTTTACACTGTTTAGTTGGAGGAAAGATGTGGAAAGTATGAAAGACCAAAATACATTCTTTTCATTCTTTTAGTATCATCAAATGAATGAAGTCAAAGTTAGGTTAAAAAAAGTTAGAAATAAATAAAGAGTACACAAAACTCATGAATAAGTGGACATTCGATCTACAACTTTACATGTGCTACATAGAACATCTTCATAGGCAACAGTTTGTCTAATGCAGAAAAATCAAGCTAATCCCTTCTAGAAAGTAGATACCTGATTTACATGATGAGGAGATAATAAGGCTTACTAATAAAGCCTGTCTTCAGTGATTAAAATATGAACACACTTTCACAGAATTCACAGAAAAGGACCAGTCTGTAAAATTCTTTTTAGAGGAAAGGTGCTCTCAATTTGTGCGTTCAAGAAAATGATCTCATCGGATCAGCTCTTCATCCAAACTAAATAGGACTGATCATAGAAAAAGTGAGGAGAATGATACCTTTTCATTTCGTTTGATCCAGTCTAGACATGGCTTGTGTTTTAAACATGCAGTGGTAGAGAAACTCAGAAGTCTGTGGTGATGTTTGATGCTTTAACTTTCCAGCAGTGCGCTCATGGAAACAAATGTGACTCACACCGATATGACACATGATCTGAGTGCGTGTAGGTCTCTGACAGTTGTGCAACAGCAAGCATCAGTGGAGTAGCATTATGATGATTCTGTCAGTCAACAGTTAAAAGGGTAACAGTGGGTGACACGAAAATGCTGACATATCACCCACCCTGACGTGCCACTGAGCTGATGAGAGACTGGGTCAAATCATCTGAAATAACAACACGGAATTAAATAACCATTTCATTCTCAAGTGGACATTGGGAGCAAGTCAAAAGCGGGTTATTAGGATTGAAATGCGTTCTGTATGTATGTGTAAAGCAGGTCAAGGAGCAGGTTTGGTAACAGAGGTTGAGAGTTCAAATTCTGTAAACTCCACAATGATAGAAGCAAACGTAAATATCACAATCAACTCTGACACAATTTTCCCATTTCTCACCAATTTGGAGTAGCCAGTTTCCCCACACTGGAGGCTTGTCAATGCTAACTCCACTGTTGGCCTGGCGAAGGTGAAGACAGACGTGGAGTTGCACTATGCAGTGTTAATGTCATCAATAAAAACTATGTGGATGTAATGTCAACATTACTTTCAGTTTGCTATCTTTCCTGTTACTATCAGAAAGATTGAAGATCAATTCCAGGATTTATGTTGACAGTCATCCATCTAAATCTTCCTCTAGATGCTCATTAAAGAAATATTGCTATGCTATCTGATGTTTGAGCTGCTCCTCTCAAGCTAGACACAGTGAACAGTGTTTTAGTGAACAGGTCAGTCAATGGTCAGCTGCTGTGCAGTGCTAGCTATCTGTGCTAGTGCTAACACTAATGCTAGGTGGGCAGAGACATTCTGTTCAACAGACTCCATGGTAACCATGGTAACTGTACACAACAAAGATGGTGACAACTGTAGTCTCCTAATACTTAGAAGACATAATAATTACATGATGATTAGACTAAAATGTCACTGAGGAAAACTACTGTAGACTAAAATGTCTTTAGTTTTTATTGACTAAATGAAATGACTAAACTTTGGCTAAAACTATAATACATTTTATTCAGAAGAGCAAATACTGGTGGGCTACTAGTACTATGGCCCAGTTAACACTACCGCCGTGAGGTAAAATTACCTGTGGGGGTTTTTCTGTTGTGCTATGTTTTAATAACATTTTCATGTCCCCCAGTCTTTGACTTTTCCTTAAGTAATGTTATTGTTAAAAATAGTTAAGATGAATCCAGATTAAAAACACAGGCATTTATACCTATAACCACCACCAGGTAAAATTTACCTGTGTGTGAAATACATTTATTTCAGTGCGGTTTATGTTTAGACATTCTAAGTTGCTAAGCAACGGGTTGAAGTGTGTGTGATCTGACAACTATGTCATGTCATAATTAAATTAAATTAAATTAAATTAAAAAGAGCAGAGGGGAATGACCTGTATGGTGAAGGCACAATGCAAACAAAATAAAACCTTCACTAAGTGCCTGAAGTGCAGGAAAGCTGTGTGGAAAATGTACAGTCAAGGTGCTGAATGTCTGCTCAAAGTGTGTTTGAGGGACACGTATAATCAGATGTGTTCAAATGATGGTTTAGCCGACTCATAAATGTTTGTTGTGTGTAAAACTTATTTTTACCATGTTACTGGTTATTGTTTAGAGGCTATTTAGCCTAATTAGCCCGTTGCCTTACTCTTTAAAAAAAGCTTTAATGGTTATCTCAAGTTTCTTGGTGATGTTCTCTTATTCACACATTGCTGAAATGCCTAAATTAATAACTGATTAGGTGAAATTGTGCACTTGACTTTGTCATGTTGATTATGTTGCAACATTAAATCACCCATAAGTGCAGTGATTGTTTATTGTTGTTATTATTATGGCTCATTATTGTCTATTTGGGGTATTTAGGCTACTTTAGTAATTTAAATAACATGGGTTATCTCATTTGCGGTGAATGTCATTTTATAATAATATCACACCATCCAAATATGCAAATATTTCTTTCTAATACCCATTTTCTGTCATTTTAGACTGACTTACACTGACGGCCATGCAAAATGATTAGTGTTCTTAAAGATACTTAGATTATAAAACAACAGGACCCAAACACAGGTGATGATTAAACAAACTCATTTCATGACTTAAGACATTTATTTGTGAAGACAATGCCTTAATACGATGACAGAGTATATTTTTTAATGTTAGAAATACAGTAGTCAGGTGCATGGGTAAATTATACTCGTTGGCGGTTTTAGGTATAACAACCCCTGGCAGTTCAAGTGTTAAACCCCTCACTATAAACAAACATTGTGACCTGTTAAAACATTGGCTACTGCATTATCATCAAGCATAAAAAATATATATTTCGGGGCTTGAATATGGTGCTTTTAGAGTTTTACATTCAAGGCCAGACATCAAAGTTCTTCCTGAAATTCAGCAGTAGCTTTGGGTGGGCCAAACATCCTTGGACATGCTTTTGTTTAGATGTAGAAAGTTTTATGACATCCAGCACTTCTTATCAGTGAGACAGAGGTTGAGAGACGCCAGGCCACCGGGGTCGTTCCGCTTCATGGGTAGATACAGCTGTGTATGGTCTGCATATCAATGAAATGATACACATTTTTTGTATTATAGAGCCAAGTTGAAGTATACACACTGAAAAGAATAGCACTCAAAGATAAAACCAGAGACATCATTGGTGAGATTTGCAGATCAAGTGGAAGAATCTTCTGATTTGACCCAGAAGTTCAATACAAAATCATAAATCGAAGGTGTGCCCTGATGACTTCTGAGGTTAGAAAGAATACAGCCCCCAAAAATATCCAAATAATAATAACTTCATTTATATAGCACATTTCAAAAACAAAGTTACAGAGTGCTTTAAATTAAAAACAGATAATAAAAGTAAATAAAAAATAAATAAAAACAGTAAATAAAAGTAAACAAGATCCAAAACTTAAGATATAAACAAGATAATCAAAATAGTTAGTAAAGTAAAATAGTAAATAGTAAAATAAATACCATCAGTTAAGAAAAAGCCTCTTAGAGTCCCAAGAAGAGATTTAAAAGATGACGGTGAGTTTGCCTGCCTGAGATCTCCAGGCAGGGAGTTCCACAGCTGAGGGGCCGGAACAGCAAAGGCCCGGTCCCCTCTAGTGACAAGTCGAGATTTTGGAAGCATCAGTAGGGCCCTGCTGGAGGATCTCAAGCAGTGATAAGGCTCATAAGGAGTTAGCAGATGACAGATATAGGCTGGAGCCTAACCATTCTAGGCTTTAAAAACAAGCAGTAAAATCTTAAACTCACAGGTAACCAGTGAAGGGCAGCAAAGATTGGTGTAATGTGGTCACTTCTTTCAGTATGTATTAGCTGGCAGCAGCGTTTTGTATCAACTGCAGTCTTTGGATGTTTCACCTGCTGATACCAGAATAAAGTGCATTGCAATAGTGAAGTCGAGAAGAGATAAAAGCATGGACGACCTTTTCTAAGTCTGCAGAGGTAAAGAATGATCCGATCTTGGTTAGCTGTCTCAATTGAGCAAAGCAGGACTGCAACACTTTAGTCACCTGAGCATCAAAAGACAACTGAGTCAAAAATAACACCTAGATTGTGGGCCTCTTTTCGAACATTATTAGATAAGACACCCAGACTAGAGGAGAGAATGCTGTTAGTGTTGCGGCCAGAGGGGGTAATTACAATCATTTCTGATTTGGAGTCATTCAACTGCAGGAAATGTAGCATGTATATATTGAATAAGAGGGGACCCAAAATAGAAAGAGAGGGGCACAAGAAGAGGAAGCATCTCCAAGCATTACAGAGAAGGACCTGTTCGACAGATAGGAGATGAACAAATCCAGCACAATATCACTGATGCCAACATAGTTCTTCAGATGGCTGATTAAGACATTTTGGTCCACTGTATTAATGGCTGAGCTGAGGTCAAGGAGAATTAAAATGGAGTCCAGGCCTGTCTCAGCTGCAAGCAGTGAGTCATTGGTGACCTTGACCAGAGCAGTCTCAGTGCTGTGTAGGGAGGCGAAAACCAGATTTAAATTTTTTTCAAAAATTTGTTCATAAAAGAAATCAGATGAGTTTTTTCTAAAATCTTCGATAAAAATGGCAGCTTGGAAATGGGTCTAAAATTGCTTAAAACATAGGGATCTAGAGAGGGCTTCTTTAAGAAGGGTTTGAAATAGGAGGGGGAAATACCAGTAGACAGAGAGTACTTAATAATGGCTAAAATATCTGGACTGAAATACAGCTTTTAAAAACTAAGTGGGAATGCAGTCTGAAGGGCAGGTGGATGATTTTAAAAGTGCAACAGTGTGTTCCAGAGTTGACAGAGATTTCACTGAAGTGGGTTAATGTAGGTGAGCAGGAGTAAACATCAATCTCTGATTTCAGTGTTAAAATGCTGCCAAATCTCAGCTGTTTTTTTTATAAAAGTAGTTAAGAATTTCTTCACATCTCTCTGAGGAAGACTCAACTGGCTGGCTAAGCAGGGGCCTAATCACAGAATGAAACAACTACTGTTTTAAAAAAAGGATTCTGGGATTATGACCCTGTTTAGCGACCAGTTCAGAAAAATAGATGTCCCTTGCTTCTTTGATTGTGCACTGATAAGTGAACATTAGATCTTTTAGAGAAGCAAGGAAGACACTGAATTTATCCTTTTTCCATTTCCACTCTGCTTCCACCTGCATTGTCTCTTTGAAATCCTTAATTCTTCATTCAACCATGGCAGAGAAGAAGGTTTCAGCTTTTTATATGTGACGGGAGCTATAGAATCTAAAATATTTGTGCAAGAGCTGTTAAAAGCACTGACAAGCTCCTCTATGGTGAGGCCATGTTGTTCACTGGCATTAAAAAATGTGTTAGAGGCAGTAAAAGCTTGACAGCAGCGAGGAACAGAGAGTGAATTTAGGGGGCAAGAGTGAATCAGTGAGGTGGGTTTGGGGTCAGGAGAGAGGAGTGGAACCTGGAAGAGCACTGCGTTGTGATCAGACAAAATCAACCAAGTTCACATCATCCACACAGAAACCATGGGAGAGCACAAGGTCAAGTGTGTGCCCTTTGTCATGGCTAGGGTGCTCCACATATTGGGTCAAATTAAAAAAATCTAAAAATTTGATAAAATCAGAAGCAAACGAAGAGGAAGGAGGGCAACAAACATGGATATTAAAATCACCAAGAATAAGAACACTGTCATATTGTTATATAGTGACTGATAAAAGTTCTGGAAATTCATTCTTTTAAATAAAACTAAAACTCTCTAAAGTGGAGAAACAGCCAAGCGAGACTAGAGAACAACTTAAATAATTTCTGTGTATTACTGCAAGGCCACCCCATTGGCCTGTCATTCTTGGCTGGTGGAAAAATAAATATTCTGGGGGGATGACTCAATGAGAGGGGCACATTCATCAGGATTAATCCAGGACTCTGTGATGATAAAAAAGTCAATATTGTTGGTCATGATAAAATCCTGGCAGATAAAAGACTTATTGGCAAGGGATCTTACATTGAGTAAACAGAAATGAGCTGATTCAACAGCAGGGATTGAAGAAGTGGTTTTAACTGTGATGAGATTGTTTCTGTGTGGACTGTGAGAAGATTTTGGTTTTGCACATTGCCTTTCAGTAATCCTAACAGGAGAGAATGAATTAGTGAGGGAAAGAAGTCAGCACCAGCAGGACCTGCGTTGTCTGGGACAGGACTATGAAATACACAGCCAGGATGCTGGGCAGGGTCTTGCTGGGGAGACCATCAGTTAAGACTAAAAGCAATAAAGTTAATAAAATTGAAAATCAATTTTCCTGTTCCTTTCCTGTTAGGATGCAGCCCATCATATTTAAACAGGTCCCATTCAGTCCAGAATGAATCAAAGTGACTAATAAAACCAAGTCCAGTGGCAGTAGTGAAATTTTTGCATCCACAGGTGTAGACTAAAAAGACAGCTAAAACAGTCAGAGCTCTTGGTCATAGTGGGTGTTGGACCAGACAGGACACACCTCCTCCCCAGGCTTTCAACTGTGGAGGCTAGAGACTCAAGTTCATAAAGCAGTTTAATGGATTGCCTGGACATGACGTCATCACAGTGTGGACAGAGGGATGGAGGTTGAGGAGAGCTGGGATTAGTTCTATAAAATCAGCTGTCTTGCCTCCTGAGAGATTGTGTGTAATTGGACCAGGAAGCTTTACGAATCTGATAAGAGTCTCCAACAATTAAAATCTCAGGTCGCTCAGTTTTAGGGTTGCCTTTGTAAATTGAAAGCTTTGATCTGAGTTTATGGCCCATCATTAACGAGCTGGCTGAGTGCACGTGAGTGATTGATTACCTGTGCTGCGTTCCAAATCAGATACTTCTACTTTTTACTTCTAGTACATAATGCAGCTGCCCTTACAAAGTACATTCTGTTGCATGCAGTATGCATACAATTGGGACATACTACTTCATCTGTCATTGCAGCTTCTGTCGTTGCACTGTCAATGTGCTGTCATTGGTCTGTGATCTCGCAGAGGATTGTGGATCAGAATAACCAGAAAAACGTGCTGGCTTGCGTACTACAAAATGTGACCAGATGTAGTAGGACATCCTGGTACTTTTGGCATACTGCATTTGACATACTATGTATTGGGACGTACTAAATCTTTTTCTGGCATACTAAATAGTATGGCGGTATTGGAACGCAACCCTGGTCTAATGTTCGTGTGGGGCGAGGCACTGAGATAGTAACAGGTGGCTGTGGTGGAGGAGAGGAAGTCACTGGAGCTGAAACTGAGTGGAACAGGTTGTCAGGCTCCAACTGCAGGAGTGGAAAACAGGGACGTTTGCACACAGGGGGGCCTGATGAAGGGGACAGTGAGCCCATGGACAAGGTAAAACTGGCGGGTGTGGAGCACTTTCTGATGGCAGGCTGACATGGTCTGTTTCGTGACCAGGAGGTGGAATAGGGGTGAGGATGCTCTGGGGGAAGCTCAAGTACATGTTGCTGCTTTATTAAATTGTCCCAAGCAAAATAGGTTGGGAACAACTTCCTCACTGTATTTGTTTCTATGTTTGTTTTTTCTTTTTTGTCCCAATCACTCAAGTCAATCACTCAGCAACTACTTTTAATCATATATTAATTGTTCAAGTAATTTTTGAAGCAACTATGCCAAACAGTACATAGTTCCAGCTTCTCTGTTGCAAGGATTTGCTGCTTTTCTTTGCCTCATTTAAAGTACTCTTCACAATCTTTCAGAATGTTGTTTGGACAAAACAACCAATATGGACTTTAGAAAATTGAGATGAGCATTTTTATGACACTTTATTGACCAAACAATGTTTAGTATATAGTATATAAATATTTTATTTATATATATTTTTTTATATTTTGACTTTATCTCATCCCTATCTGTGGTATTTTTTTTACAGACTACAAATCCCTGTCAGGCATTTTCACCAAATATTAGGTTTTTTCCACAGAAAAAAAACTATTATCTTCTTTATATTTTGAAAATAATTTTTCATTAATTTCTCTCCATAATTCATTTTTTGGCATGTTATCAAATTGTCATGTGTATGTTTGTATAGCTGTTCCTTTTAAAGAATAATTAACTGATCTTTTTCCTGATAATTTTTATTTTAACTATGTGCAATTATAATTGATCATGCATGGCCCATCATTACTACACCAAAAGCACACATGGATTAAAAAATAACTCACATTCCCATGTATCTTTAAAAGCAGGCAGTGGTGGGGGCAGGGTGGGATGGACTCATGTGGCTGTGGAGTTCCCTCCAAGGCCGCTAGGCGCGTCTCTGCTCCATGAAAGCTGCCGAGAGAGACTGTGGGCTGGAGGAGAGGAGGAGGAGGAGGAGGAGGATGAGGAGGGGGGAGAGGAGGAGAGAGCAGAGAGAGAGGACGGTGTTTTATCAGCAAGTGCAGCCTGAATCGTGAGGAGCGGACGATGGGGGGAAAAATCCCACTCTTGTTTCTTTTTCTCCAGCATCACCGTCATTAACATGTAGACCGGTGCGCCTCAAAAGACCCGGAGCGTAAAAGGGTCTTTTCTGTCTAGGAGAGTATATAATTCTTATTATAGTTGTGAATAAAAAAACATTTTGGATTAACAGCAGACTTGTTTTTGGACTAAAAGGGTTTCCTTAATTTGTTTTCCGCGCGTGTGTAAATGTTGGACCGCATTTATTCTGAGTTTCTACCCTCTGGAGTGAAAAGTGCGCCAGTCTTATTTCCCAGGCTTATTTCCAACGCTTGAGCGACGGGATTTTTGGGGGGCTATGTGGCTTTTGCAAGGAATGCACCTTATCCTAACGGGACATAACGCACAGAGGAATATTGTCTGAGGTGGAAAAAAGCAGCGGATGGGATCCTTCCTTAACGGTAAATATACATTCAGACTTTATTTTTGCAAGCTCCATCAGACAGATTGAAATTCTGTTGTGTGGCTTTGACACTTTACCGGTCAAATCAAGCGTCTGCGATGCAGTGGGCTGATTTTCTTAGTTCATGATTTACTCGGTAGAATTATGTAGAGGAGATGGTGGTGGAGGACAAGTTCAAGTGGGTGTTGAGATAATTAATGCTGTTTTTTCTCTCCACATGACGTTATTTCTGCTTAATGGAAGGGGCTAGTGATGAGAGGAACTGTGCATTGGAGAGGCTGTTGGAAACGTCCCCGTGCACAGCATAAAGCAGCATTTCTTCTTCTTCTGTCTGCCACTTTCGGCTCTCTCACTCTGTTCCAAGCGCATGGACGCACGGAGCTGCGCACCCTCACCCAGCAAGCTGCGCAAAACAGCCGGGTTAGAAACGAACGCTCTGGTTCTGATGAGAGAATTGTGAATTTGTTCCCCAGGAATATTAGCCTGCCGTAGAAATTTATGAAATATCGTTTACCACCTGCAGACTGTGTGTGTGTGTGTGTGTGTGTGTGTATGTATGTGTATGTGTTTGTGTGTGTGTGTGTGTGTGCCTGTCTGTAATTCTTCTCTCTTAAAGTGTAACTGCTCAGCATGATCCTCTGTTAATGACTTTCTTTATTCTTTATCACATTAAGCGAGTCAGTTGATATTAATACACTTGGATGTTGATGCTGGAATCTGGATTTTACAAATAATCATGCTGATTCCCTCTTGTTACTCAAATGAGCGCAAACCTCCTCTCAGGCTGATTGCTGAGGGTCAGGATGGAGGGGGATTGAGAAGAGCGGTGTGTGTGTGTGTGTGTGTGTGTGTGTGTGTGTATATGTGTATGTGTGTGTGCATGGTGAATGGAGTCTCTCTATCCTCTCAACGATCCAGGAGGAGGAGGAGGAGGAAACTTGCGCCCGTCGGCCGCTGCGGGGGCACCATCACCATATAAAACTGGATGAATGCGGTATTTGTGTGTGTGCACTCCAAGGACTTGTCACACCAAAAATGATGTAGAAAGAGTGTTTGGATGCTTCGTGGTAGATAAAGCCTTTAATGACATTAACCCATCAGCCCTCACACCTAAAGGTTCAGCCAGGACCAGGCTTGGTTTGGGTGAGAAGAGGCTCAGATTTGCTTTGCTCTTTACAGAGATGTTAGTCATGGCTGGAGCTATGTGGGCATAAAAAAATGAAAAATAAAATCGCCTTGCAGATGATCCTAATCAAGCCTGAGTGATCATGCATATTTTTTTGTCTCATTGAGGCTGCTGTCAGGCAATACAGTAGCTCAAAATGTCAATGTGATCTTATGTGTTCTCTACAATTCAACTGTATAAAAGCAGACCTACCACAAACAAAAGGACACTTTGACTCAGATGCATACATGGACTTCTACCTTTCATGAATCACCAGGAATAAAACAGTTATTCAAATGCCAACGTCCACTGTGAGGCATGTGAAGTCATTTTCCAATGCCTGTGTCACATGTGACATCAGTGTAATATGTGAAGCACAACTATAAGCCATACTGATGTCTCAAAATGTTAAATGCATCTAACAAAGAAATCCTGATAAACTGTAAAAGCCATGAGCTCACGTTGCAAGAACATAATTCACAAGTTTCTCGATTTTTTTCCCCCCCGTCTGTTTCTCACTGCGATATTGTGTTCTCATCACATGGCGGTGGAGGCTGCCTCCATGCTGTTTACGGAGGTTGGAGGGGGGGCAGGCTCCAGCAGTTCACACCACTCAGTCCCAGGGGCTCTGATCTACATAGCTCAGCCCTCAAGGAAAACATCTACTCACTGCTCACTGCTGTCTCTGTCTTTTCTCCCCTCACATATTGTTCTCCTGGTTTACCTCCTCTCTTCTCTTCTCCTCTCTTCTCCTTTCTTCTCCTCTCCTCTCCTCTCCTCTCTTCTCCTCTCCTCTCCTCACTCATCTACCATTTCTGTACATAGGAGGGAGCTAGTTCGTAAATTATAGATTCCTTGTTGACTCATGCTGTGGTCCTGTTGTGTCTGTGGAAGTGGTTACTTCATTTACCTGTTTTGTTTTAGACGTATTGCACTTAAAACTGGCTGCTGAAATAGCAGTTAAAGCTTTGTAAGGTTACGTGCAACGGTAGTTTGCTATACATTGTGTTGTGTAAAGATCCACAACTTTTCAAACAAATGACCAACTGGTTATACTTTCTCACAGCTTGATACAATTGGTAATTCAACTTCCTCCCAGTTCATAAAAGCTTTTTACATTTTGTGCCCTTTGCACCAGTCATGACTGACAGCAGCTGTTTGTTTACACTAAAGCTAAGCAATTTAACAAAATTTAACAAATCCCAGTCGGCAAGTCTGAGGGCTTTACAGTATGCTCGACAAGGTCGTCCCACTTGAGCAGCTGCCTTCCAAGGTGTAGCCTTCAGAAGACGGACAGACAGTGGGCTGAGGCCCGAGCCTTGAGACCAAAACTAATGGTGCATTCAGGTGGTCCTCATCATCTTGTTAAGTAAGAAATTCCAGAGTTCTTAGGGAGTTTACAATCAAGAAGTAGCCATTGAATAGCTGACAAAGTGGTAAAGTGGGTGTGTTACAGTGTTAGCTGTGGTGTTTCACTTCAAGATTCAACCATGATGTGTTTTATAACATAGGGGTTAGACCTGCATGCAACAGAGTTTTGGGGTCCTGAATGATTTGCTACTTTTACCCTCAGAATGTAAGTCTCCAGCTGTATTTGGTGGAGCCTTTGGAATGAGGCATTTACACTATGACATACTCAGTCTTGAAATGTGGACTTGGAAGGAGCAGCTACTGAAATGAGATGCAATCACTTTAAAACTGTAGTAGGTCACTTTTTATAGATTTTTAGAAAGTATTTAGACCTATACGTTTCATTTCAAAATTAATTTTGTGGAAACCCGTTTGACCAATGACAAGTTTCAATTAAAAGGTGTGACTCCATTTGGTTAATCTCTACTAGCAAGTTACCTTAAGGACTAACGGCTATGGGGAGTAGGAGGTTTGAATATTTGGTGATTTTATCTCTTTCATTTCAAACTATACATATTTTTAAGCAAGCAGAGATGACTGGTACAATATTATATTTAAAGAGTACATTGTTAAAATACTAGTACTGTGTTAGCCTATATGTTTATACAAGATGTCTAAAAAGTTCAACTATATCCTTGACGTACACTTAGGCAACAGTTTCCACAAAGACAAGACTGTTGTCACCAGGCAAATGACAGCATTTCTCATTTGTTAGAACAACCTATGTTTACATCTTCGTGACATTTCAACCTGTTGCGGTTGTGTGAACAATGACTGTCGTCTCCAGATAACAGTAGCATTGGTTGTTTGTTCAAATGTCATGTGTTTACATTCAGTATCTAAGACATATGAAACATGATATTACCACTGCAAAACCTCTTGATGATGTCAGGAATGATGGTAGAGTATACAATGTGTGTGACTTCAACACTGGAGACTGCACATCATCTCAGTCAACCTTGTTTTCTTTGGCCATAAATATGATCTTTCTTAACCTTAACCTACCTTAACAAAAGAGAGTGGCGTACATGAGTCATGACTCATATGAGTCATTTTTGGCAATGATCATCAACAAATAATGATTTTTTTCTTGTTTATGAGGACTTGATGAAAAGGACATAAATTAACATAATTAAAATTACATAAAATTGGATTGTTGCTTGTTAGAGTTAGTGACTGACTAATAAGCAGGAGGTTGCTAGTTTGATCCCTGGTCCCTGGTGTAGAAACACTGCTGAATGTACCATATTTTGTTAAGATCTAATTACACTGTAATCATGGCAATGAGGAAACAATTACAATATTTAAATATGCATCTTTCTGTACTGAGACAGCAGAAAATAAATTAGGTATTGACAGGGATACAGAGAGGGCACGAGCAGTTTCACCCATCTAATCTGTACTTTATTTGAGAAGAAAGTGGTTCAGTTTTCCACTTTGTTTCCCCTCACATGTCTGAAATGTGTTTCTGCTGCTTGCTTCTGTATTCAATGGATGGAATGTTGAGTCATGACTTGTTGACTTCTGTCAGAGTTGGCAATTGAAAACAGATCCAGTTCTGAATGGATTAAAAGAGAGAAAATATAATTGATAACCAATAGCATAAAATAGTTATGGTATTTCACTGTATTTTGCCAATAATTGTGTTTAACCTCTTTCACACCGCCCCCCACCATAGACCCATTTTTGTCTTTTTAGGGGGGGGACAATAGATCCTTAGCACATATAAGTGGTATACATCATCTGAAAGCTGGGAACCTGAAGATTAATTTGAGATGCAGCTCACTGTGTGTTAAGTTCTTCTAGTCATAAATCTGTAATAAACATTGTGTTTTGGCTAGGTGCCTATTCAAATTGTGAAAGTTTAGTGTATAAGGGTTTAGAACATTATGATAGAAGTATATGATGGCCATTCCCGTGCTCAATTATGTCTCATAAGTTGTTGCAGCAATTCTTGGGTTGATACCATTTGTTACACAGATTTGGTGCAAAATTTGACCACTTGAGAATTAATAAAAATGGTCAAAAATCCCTCCAAAATACCAAGACCTTGATGAACACCACAGAAAAAAATTCATGCTGTGATTTTGTATCAAAAACTTTTGACATTTGGAGATTTCTGTAAGAATTGCATTTTTCTGCGATTCGATGGTGAGCGCTTCTGTTCTGGAAATTGCTCAGAAACCCTCTTATTGTCAATAAACTTATGAAAGCCATACATCCTCTGAATGCCCTACGTCTCTAGTTTGTAGTTGTAAAGTTTCATGATGCTGTGATTATCCTAGAGGTCACAATAGGTCATTTTATACAGTGAGGTCATGTTTCTTGCTACAATGAAATGGCTATTATGGGGACTAACATCATCACACATGAATACAATTGGGCTAATTGAATCTACAAGAGTCTCAGCTTTCTAATCATACCAAATATATGCAATTCCAAGACTGTTTAGGGACCCCAGTATGCAGAAATATTCAAATACATAATTTTTGGAATAGATGAAGATAATACATTTATGCTGCATGCAAAAAACTGCATGGTTTTTGCCCAAAACTGCATGGGATTAGCATAAAGTGGGCATGTCTGTAAAGGGGAGACTCATGAGTACCCATAGAACCCATTTTCATTCAGATATCTTGAGGTGAGAGGTCAAGGGACCCCTTTGAAAATGGCAATGCCAGATTTTCGCTTGCCAAAATTTAGCCTTCAGAGCGCTATTTAGCCCCCTTCCCAACAAGCTATCAATGGATGCCTTAGGTCTTCTAGTTTCATATGATACCAGTATCTTCACTGTAGCTTTAAAACTGAAAGACAATAATGTTGGCCGAGGACGTCGGCATCCTTGGGGAGTTTAAGAGGGTAAAGACTGAAAATTACTACATAAAGAGAATATATTTATTTTTTTGAATACAAAAATACTATACATGCTTTACACATTTGTGTTTTTTTTTCTTTTAAGAAACAACATTTAACTCCCAGTTGAGTGACTAGGAAGAAATTCCTGCTTCATTACAGAAACCAAAACAAACCTGGAGTGAAAATGAGTACTTTTATATTTCAGGTGTCTAAGGCCACACGGTTTCATTAATTAGCATACAGTGGACACTGACTGGGTGGACGTATTATCATGATAATGATGCTGTTCCAAGCTGAAAACCTGAATGTCTGCTTTGCATATGGTGACTCAAAACCACTGTAATATATCCACATTACACAGTCTCAGGCTGGCTGATGCACTTTACTCTAACTGAACTCTGGTGTGTTTGTCTGTTTGGTCTGGTTTGATTAGCTTTTGAGAGTCATTGTAACCCCAGTGGTGATAAAACAACATGAAATGGACCAGTGACAGGATTATGTAATATTATGTAATGGATATATATATTGTATGTCTGCCATCATACTGTGGTACTGGCCACCTCATTTCCTTTCCGTCAGTGTTTCCATCTGTTGATATTTGTCAGGTGTAGTAGTAGTAGTAGTAGTAGTAGTAGTATTTTTTGTGAATGAAAAGGCACAGGCAGAAGCATAATGCTTATATATGCCTATACTACTTTCTTATGAATTTAAGCTACCCTCTAGAAATAAAAAAAAATAGTAAAATGAAAAAAATTATTCACAGTTGTAACCCCCAAAATAGTTGTATGAAGCATTATTTTTAAAACCAAAAGCAAGTTACACATTCTTAAATTTATGTTAGCATTGTTCCACAATTTAACCCCAACAATAGAAATACATCTCCTTTTAATCCCTTTTTTTGTAAAGTAACATCTCAAACATCTCTCAAATCATATTTGCACTCCTGTATTGAAAAAAAAAAAAAAAACTTTTTACACAGTCTGGGAGTGACTTTGTTTTAGCTCTGAACATTATTTGCATTATCTTATAATATACCAAATCATTAAATTTCATAGAATGGGATTTTATAAACAGCGGATTAGTGTGATCATAGTAACCAGCCTTAATAATAATAATAATACGTATGGCTCATTTTTGACTGTTGAATTTATAGGTCAATTACAATTAAAATCACAATTGCATACAGTAAAATATGTAAGGAAGTATAAGTGAGCAATAAATTGTATACTATATTATAGACCTTATAATTTAATATGTCCCTAGATTTATACAGGATTGCTGTTGACTTTAAAATTGTTCCTTTATAATATAGTCAATATGTTGTTTCCATGGTAATTTATGATCAATCACAACCCCGAGGAATTTTGTTTCAAAAACTTTTAATTTCAACATCACAGATTTTTAATTCAATATTCCCATCAATTTCTTTTCGACTTCAAAAACTTTTCTTAATTTTGAGAGACAATTTATTAACATCAAAATAAATAAATTTCTATCATCTGCAAAACTGACAAATTTTAACAATTCAGTAACATTGCAAATATCATTAATATAGAGTATAAAATGTTTTGGACCAATCACTGATCCCTGGGATACTCCACAGGTGACCTTTCTAAATCCTGACAGTGCCATTAATTTCCACACATTGCTATCTATTTTACCTCTCCATTTTTCTCAATAATTGGTTGTGATCTATAGTATCAAAAGCCTTCTGTAAATGTAAATACCAATAGAAGAGTCATCATTTTCAACTCCCTTTGTTATTTCTTCTACCATCTCCATTACTGCATATGTAGTGGTTCTATTTTCCATAAATCCATACTGGTGTTCACTCAATAATTCATATTTATAAATGAAGAGATCCAATTGTTTCACAAATACTTTCTCTAATATTTTTGCAAATTGAGGAAGAAGGGTTACTGGTCTATAATTGCCCATGAAGTGCTTATCTCCATTTTTAAATATGGGTATTACCTTTGCTGATTTCATATTATTAGGAAAGGTGTGGTTAATGAAAATTCTGATCTTCCACGTTGATTAGTTTGAACTATTCAGTTAAAGTGCATTATACGTTTGGCATCTTTATTCATGAGGTAGGCAGATATGAAGGCATATTTCATGCATAACGGTCCACTATTTGATAAGATTTTCTTAAAGAATCCTAATTTGTCTGGGTTGTTGAAAGGTGGGCTGTTGAGTTAGCTTTTCAATGAGGAGATTTTCATTTTGGTGAGATTTACAGAAAATGTGTGGCAGCTAAAACAGTTTACACTATATGCATCATAAAGGGACACTTCTGTTATGTAAATTGAATCTTCTGACATGTTTTCTTGTTGAATGAGAGGAACTGTATTAATTTATAGTTTTTATAGAATTATAGTTTGCTGAACTGTATGATTTGCCATGTAATCATTTTGGTAGTTGTTGCTGTCGGGCGCCATTTAGTGCAGGCCACCTAAATAAATCAACCATGATGCACACATCACGAATAAGGTGCAAATCAGGAAAAATGCTAATTATTTTCACCGTTAGTAGAAAATACAGTGGGGCAAAAAAGTAGTCAGCCACCAATTGTGCAAGTTCTCCCACTTAAAAGATGAGAGAGGCCTGTAATTTTCATCATAGGTACACTTCAATTATGAGAGACAGAATGAGAAAAAAAAAATCCAGAAAATCACAGTCTGATTTTTAAAGAATTTATTTGCAAATTATGGAGGAAAATAAGTATTTGGTCAATAACAAAAGTTCATCTCAATACTTTGTTATATACCCTTTGTTGGCAATGACAGAGGTCAAATGTTTTCTGTAAGTCTTCACACACTGTTGCTGGTATTTTGGCCCATTCCTCCATACAGATCTCCTCTAGAGCAGTGATGTTTTGGGGCTGTCGCTGGGCAACACAGACAGACAACACAAACTCCCTCCAAAGATTTTCTATGGGGTTGAGATCTGGAGACTGGCTAGGCCACTCCAGGACCTTGAAATGCTTCTTATGAAGCCACTCCTTCATTGCCCGGGCGGTGTGTTTGGGATCATTGTCATGCTGAAAGACCCAGCCACGTTTCATCTTCAATGCCCTTGCTGATGGAAGGAGGTTTTCACTAAAAATCTCACGATACATGGCCCCATTCATTCTTTCCTTTACACAGAGTTTTTACCAAAAAGTTCTATTTTGGTTTCATCTGACCATGACATTCTCCCAATCTTCTTCTGGATCATCCAAATGCTCTCTAGCAAACTTCAGACGGGCCTGGACATGTACTGGCTTAAGCAGGGGGACACGTCTGGCACTGCAGGATTTGAGTCCCTGGCGGCGTAGTGTGTTACTGATGGTAGCCTTTGTTACTTTGGTCCCAGCTCTCTGCAGGTCATTCACTAGGTCCCCCCGTGTGGTTCTGGGATTTTTGTCCACCGTTCTAGTTCTTCTTTGACCCCACGGACTAAATACTTTTTTGCCCCACTGTAGCTCCCTTTGAAAACTGTCTCGTACATCAAAACCCAGCCTAAAACCCAAACCTTTGTGAGAAAATATCTTTTGTAATTCTAATGAAGTGACCCTTTGAACAAGACAAGAGGTTTGCATCCTCAGCGTGGACCATATAGATATATCCACATCAAGCTCATCCATCTATGCAAATCACACATTATTTGGCCTCTCCTGTGTTCATGAGCAGACCCTCCTATTGGCATTTAGATGCTTTGTACTGTGAGGAGCCTGTGAACAATAGCAACAAAAGTAGAAACAATCCTTTAAGAAACAAACTAAAGCTATTCTCATGCTTTGATAGTCATGCTAATATTGTGCTCCAACATTTTTGGCAGCGCCTGGGCTGAGCTTTAATTGCATCGAATTAGAATAAAACAAACAACTTGCATTCTTGTAATTAAATATCCTTTATTTAAAGACAACAAGTCATTTCAAGTGATGATGTACATAGACATCAGACTGATGATGTAACAGGACAATCACATTTCCGCCAAGAGGAACATCCAAGTAAAGAATTGAGAAATGGAGGACAGGGAGGAAGCTGCTCCTGCTCAAATAAAGTAGACCACAGGGTGCACTGATACCTGCATGTTATCAGCGATGACAGGCAGAGGTGATAAGAAACACAGCAAGCAGCAGAAAAGATAGAATACTATTTTGTACCACTTCAATGTGGGAACCTTGTTTATGTCTGGTGGCTGCCACAAACAAGTCTTTGTTTCGAGAATCCAATTCTGCAGTGCAACACCTCAGAGCCCTAGACAGGGTTATTTTAATGGTGGGAGGACTTTGTCTATCGCACAGAATAACATAGTATCTGGGGAGGACCCACACTTGTTGAGGCTCCTGGTAACAGGAAAGGAAGAAATGAGGAGGAGGAGGTGGGGAGTATAAGGAACAGAGTGTCCTGGAAGGTTTTTACCTTTTGTGTGATAATTATGACTTATTTCTGATAGCCAAATTTAATCTAAATGCACCACAAAAGGTGCGTGATCCCTACACCACAAAAGAACATGTGTTGCAATATGCAGACAGAAACTATGTATGATGTTATTCAGTATGAAAAAAAAAGTTCTAACTTTAAAGATACTGATTGGTATATTTATGGGGAAACTCAGTGCTCACTAGTGAGTTTTGGTGCCACACAGTCTCATTGGTCTTTCATCATACATGTGTATTGGCCTTGGTAGGAGAATTTTAGGTTGTCTATCAAACTCTGGTGGGGACAACAGAACCGAGTGAAACACAGCAACCACACAGTAACTACCCACTGTAATAATACAAAGAAAGTAAAGTATAGCTTTTTGTGGGATTAAAACAGTCTCATTAGTATTCACAAACCTGGCCTTCCCTGCATTTGTGGATTTTGTGTGACACACATGGCGCGGTACAACAGTCTCAAAAGGATCCACATGAATAGGTTGAGATTTACAAATATATTTCCATTAAAAATGCTAAGTGTACATACCAATGATGATATACAAGTGGTAAATTAGAGGCATGGATACAAATCACTCCGCATTTATTTGTGCATTGTGTTTTATGTTTTACATAACTTGACAATTGTTTGTGAATACTAATGAGACTGTTTTAATCCCATACTTTTTCATCCTCATTATTTATAATATACAGTTGAGTTGCAGTCTTGACCAGTAATTGTCAGAATTAGTTATTTCTTCATAAATTCATAAACTTCAGTGAAGTGCAAAATGACTTGCTGTCAGTCACCTGATTTCCCCTTATTGGCCAATCAATGAGTTACGTGTCAGTTTACATGAAAATTCATGTTTACTCCTCTTGGTTTGTTTGTAAAAAAAAAAAAAAAAACAAGCAAAAAAAAACCAAACAAATAAACAAAAAAACAAAAACAAAAACCAGAGAGAACGCATACTGGACCAGAACTAAAAGGCAAAAATGTATATTTTTTTCTTTGGTCCAGCCCATATGATCCAAACTACAGGTGTAAATGTGACTTTAGTTTCTCAGTCTCATTGTATTTAATGAGAATTGTCTTGATGTTGGTGTAAATGGAGTTTATGTATCCAGTAGAACTGCAACAATTAGTTGATTAATCAATTAGTTGCCAACTATTAAATTAATCACCAGCTATTTTGATAACCGATTGTTGTTTGGAGTAATTTTTTAAGAAAAAATGGCAAAATTCTCTGGTTCCAGTTTCTCAAATGTGAATTGTTTTTTAGTCCTCTGTGACAGTAAACTGATTACCTTTGAGTTGTGGACATTTAAGGGCATCACCTTGGGCTTAGGGAAAGAGTGGTCAACATTTTTCACCATTTTCTGACATTTTCTGGACCAAATCAATCTGAACCAAATAATCGATTAATCAATAATGAAAATAATCATTAGTGGCAGCCCTAGTATCCAGTGAATTAAAACAATTAACGTGAAATTGATTATGGAAACATTTCATGTCGTTACGTCATATTCAATTTAAATATCAGGCCATACCATAGTTTTCACTGTGCCATAGTTTTCACTGTAGAACATCAGAGTCATAGCAGGTAGCAGCACAACATTCACTTGACTGATCTTCAAACCACTTGCTACAGTGTCTGCCTTGCAAATGGCTCCTGACAGAAAGGTCCATATAGAGTAATGGGAATCTCTCTTTCTTGCTTAGTTTGCTAAGTGAACATAGCTGAATGAGCTGAGCAGGGCTCAGCATGGATTTGCGTACATGATGCATGAAATAAAGTGTTATTTGACACAAAACTATCAGCCCACGCTTAATATTACAATTGGGTGTTACAGTCAGAAAACCATAATATAGGCCTAAAAAAGAGAAAAAAGCACAATGTGATGTGTCATTTGATATGTATATGATATAGCATAATGTTGTTATAGCTGTTTAGCTAATAGCAAGCACTCCCAAAAGTCTTGATAAAATGTTTACATTGTAAAATGTTTTTGTATAAGTATAATTTTGTTGTATGGTTAGAAACTGTGCTCAGCTGAGGAACAATGTGTTTGAGATGGCTATGAAGAGCAACCTCCAACTTAAGCCATCATCTGCCTCCCTGTGCTGAACCATTTGTTTTTGAGACAGAGAGTTTTCTGTGAATAGAGGAATTGTACAGCATAGCTCTACCTTAGAATTACTTCATATTACATGATTTGCCAAAAACATGTCTTAGGTGCATTTACATCCACCTGTTTTAAGCTGTTTTAAAAAACCTGAGTAGAAACGCCTTTCTTTTTTTACACTTGGCTGAGGTGGAAAAGTTGATGTATCGATAAAAGCAAAATGCGATAAAGTGTAATTAATAAATGATGGCATACATGAGGCATGTGACGTAAATGTCACTCAAGCTTCCACTTAAGATGAAATTAGATCTGTATGGAGTGACGAGAAGGTTGTTACATTCCTCAAATTAATATATAAAACAAACAGAAATGTCATATTTCCAACACATTTCTATATTGATTTTCATCATCTTGTGTACTCTTCTTCTGCAATGGTTTAATTAGTGGCACTAACTGTTTGTTACCAACTCCTAATATTCCCATAATGTTAGTGGATGGAAACGCATAAATTCACATTTTCTTTTACCAAAGCGTGCCAGGAGACCACAGGTGTTGGAGGTTGAGGAGTTGGATGAGTTAAGAGAATCAAGAAAACCGACGGCATTAATTACTTGCTCGAACACTTCAAACAACCTATGTTTTTGTTTTCATAAAAAGCGACCTCTTGAGAGTAGTTACTGTCTTAGTGAGGGAGGAAGTTGTGTTGGCTCAATAAAGCCATGACATCAGTGAGCACATTTAGAAGAAATCACAAAAAAGTGTGTGTGATGTCAAGTCAACTTCCAACTTGTCTGGTTCAATAGATGACCAGATTGCCTTCATATGAATGGCCAACAGGTGTAATGAGCATCTACAAAACAGCAGAAAAGCTGTATTTTAGAAGGTCATATTGTTACACTGACTACTAAATGACCTTTAATTTCAATGTGTTTATGATTGACTTATTCTGCAGTAGCCCTTATCTTGTTATTGGGTTATGAGAGCATTTGGCTGTCATGCTGAGATGACTGAGCACAGAGTAGAGCGCTGTGGTGAAGCCATGAATCACTGGCTGCGGTTACATGGGTCACTTTTTTCTTTCCAAATGTCATCAATCTGATCAACAGTTCCCATAGAAATATTTACATGAGTGCTGAATAGAATGATTGTATACTGTCCAGTTTACATGCCGCACAGTACACAGTTTGAAAGAATGACTCACTACCAAACCTTTAGGAGCAGAGGACACTTCAGACACTACCTCAGGATTCTTATATGGCAAGTATGGGAAGGTTACCAGCACTGACTTTGTGCATTTTCATTTCACGGGCAGCCAGGTTGCTTAATATGCAAGGTGAAGATTACTTCATCCCTCCTCTTCTGTTCTTGTGTCCGTCCCTGAGGGTGTTGCTTTTAAAGGCTTGAATCCTGAATCCTTTCACACATTTGTGTCAGGTGAAAGCTCACCTGAGGATGGAGCTGAACAGAACAGACTGAGCTGGCAGCCTGATAGGGCTTTTAAGGTTACATGGCTGGAGAGTGTGACTGTATGTGTGTGTGTGTGTGTGTATGTTTACATGGCGGGGGGGGCGCATGACTGCATGTGTGTGTGTGTTCATGTGTCTATGTGCAGGCAAACATTACTATGACTAGTTGTTCCTGAAAAACAAGAGTACAAGCAGAACAACATTAATGGACTGCTCTGCCAAGACTCAGACAGCAAATACTGATGAGTCTTCCCAAATTACTTTTTTTTTTAACATCTTTAAGATTACTGTCGAAGTTTTGATATTTTTAGCACATACTGCATCACAAATTGTCATACCATATGAGGATAAAACAAAACAAAACAAAACAAAATAAAACAAAATATCTGACTATGTAGTTTTTCACTTTGTTTGATGCCACAGATTTGCTGTTGTTTCAACATTCTGTACGCTGCTTACTGGAAAAAACACACCAATCATGCTAACTGAATTTCATCTATGATGCACTCAAAGAGTGCATACAGTACCTCCACCAAGGCTGCACAGTCCTTTAGTTTGTTATAAATAATAGAAAATGATTTAAAATTCAGTGTGTTCTAAATCCAGATCTGTATCTGCAACAAAACACAGTCAAGTCATGCTGTTTAGCCGGTGGGGGCCATCATTTTTTTGACCTTTGTGTAGGTTTTTGTACATCAAAAAATTGAGCAAGTTTTAAGTATGTCAAACTCATGGCCACTTAATAATGGTCATCTACATTCAGCTCCATCTATAAGTGAAATGACATCATGTTTTGAACTTTTGCTCTTAAGTAAATTTGTGCACATGCATGGTGGTACTATCAGATCTGGATATTCATAGAAGAACATTAGTGGCTGTTTGCAACCTGGACTAACTGTAAGACACATTTAATAAATCAGGTTTTTAAAATATTCTCCTTACAGGCAAACAGAAAAACATTACACACAACCTCAATGGACTTTAAAGATTTCAAAGTTTTTATTTTGGAACTTTGAAAAGTAACTACACCCAGACTGAAAATCTTGCCTGCAGTGCCACTAAAACCATGTCTGTTTGAGAAAAATCACCTTAAACTGTATTTTACCATATAATGCAGCACTCTAGATCTCTAGATTATATTTCTGGTTCAGGTCAGGTTAAATTTGACATGCATTGCCAAAAACAATATTTTTCCATTTTCAAGGGGTCAAACTATGCTTGTTTAAGTACAAACAACATACTTTAAAGGTCCTAATCTCAAACTCTAATCTATTTTGATGATTTTGATATTTTTGGTGTCTGCTGGACAAATTACCTGAGTATTCAAACCTGGCTAACTCTGATTTTGAAAAGGGACAACCTAAGGCCATTTCTGGGTATTTAACAAAGAGATAACTTTAAAAAAATGTGAAAGTCCTCAGAGGGGCAATTTAGAATGTACACTATACTTCATTATACCTTCTAACTTCTTTAGGCTCCCCGTGGTACCCCAGGGAGGCAGGATTTCAGATATGTTCCTCAAACTAACTGGCTAATTATGTCTTTGAAGCAGACTTGAGGTGTAACCAGGTATAACACAGGTGGAGAAGAGGTGTTGGGTGTTGAAAAAAAGTGAATTGGATTGACAGTCAGAATGTAAAAGGTTAAGAAAACATTATATGTGTATATTGCATCTACTTCAGAGATTGCATTTATAGGCATGTTGTGTTGACACTTGAGTGTGTGTGTATGCTTTCTGGAGGCAGCTCGGTACTCGCCTGTGCCTCTGTCCTGAAGGGATCCATCTCGCGCTGAGCCAGTGTGGTGGCGAGGAAAGCCGGTTTCACGCCAACCCACCGCTTCCCCATTGACCCTCCAGGCAACCAGGCACAAAATGTCTGCCAGGTGAACCAAACAGAGAAGGGAAAACTCGGCTCTTCCACCACCCACATGGATCACACCGGTCACTCTCCACTATCCATGCTACGGTACTCACGGCATCAGCCTGCTTAGTATGGACGCCCACTGACCAACTGTGTGACTGAGAGAAAATATCTACGCATAAATCCTGCTCAGCCAAGATGATGGAACTGAATATAGTGCAGGCAGATTGGTGCTTAATGCACTCCTCCTTCGTGTGAGGTTGTTGGGCTGCTCCTGTTGATGTAACAACCACATTTTAAAGCAGGTGTGTGTGTGTGTGTGTGTGTGTGTGTGTGTGTGTGTGTGTGTGTGTGTGTGTGTACTAGATAGATGTCCAGTCTAGTGCTTCTGTCACAGCCAGTTATGTAAGCCCGTGTTATGGATGTTGGTGTCTCATTTTTATTACTAAACTGTGATTTTACCAGAGTAGATTGAGCATGTGCAAACTTTCCTGTAGAAGGAAGACAGTAAAGCGAGAAGTGGAGGATGAGAAGAAGGTGAAGAGAGGATGAGGAGCAGGACAGGGGGAAACGTGAGCTGACATCCTCTCAGTACTCATATACCTTCTTGCTCCCTAGGCTAGTATGTGTGTGTTTGTGTTTGTGTGGGTGTGTGTATGGGATATGTGTGTGAAGTGCTGCAGGCTCTGTGCTGGAGTTTAACTCTGTTGTAGGAGCCGAGGGCACACAGCACACTGATCTAGACTGACAGGCCAGAACACAGGCTACATTCCCCGGTCATCAGCCTGAACAACAGTCAGCCAGTCTCCTCCACGAGCAGGCGGCCTTGAGACTGACAGCTAACAGTCTGCAAGCAGCACTTAAAAACACTCACAAGCACTAATGGAAAGGAGAGACCATTTTTTTTTACAGTTAAAACTATTGGCTCTTGTTATTTGGAAGTTATTATTTATTACTTCTGCCAAGGGCTTAATGTTTTGGTCCTGTTTTTGTTTGTTTGTATATTATGTGTTAGAAGTATTTCTGAAAAAAACCCCAAAATATTTCAATTAAATTTTGTGGAAATTTAGGTCATAGCCCAAGATTGATTAGCTTTTGGTGTGGATCCAGGATTACATGGTTTGCACTTCAGACGGGGCACGATTTAAACATTTCTAAAATTAATATTGTTAAAACCATAGTATATATCAAGGATTGTGCAGATTGAGGTTCTGTGTGTATCGACTGCATGCTGTCTTGTTTGAATGTTAAACTATGAGTTTTAACTAACTTGGGTTTAAACAACTGAGAGTGACCTATAGTATAGTATAAACCAGCTAGTCAGAGGGCTTCTGTTTCATTTAAAATATCTTTGCTCTCTCTGGTGTTGTTCACTGCTGAACAACACCAGCAGTGAACAAGTCAAGTCAAGTCAAACTTACACAGGACAACACAATGTACTTTCACATAAAGTGACAATACAATTACAACACAATCATAGAAGTGCAATTGCAGAAGATAACCTGCATCAACAGGTGTAAGAATCAGTACAGAATATACAAAGGTCAAAATATACAAAACACACACACACACACACACACACACACACACACTAAAAACTTAGTGCCATAGCCTGTTGTGAAAAATAATGTTTTTAACCTGCTTTTAAAAGTGTTCGGTGTGGGGGCCTCTCTCAGGTCCTCAGGCAGGGTGTTCCACCTACTTGGGTCATAAATACAAAAGACAGCCTCCCTTGCTTTAGAGTTAGTACAGGGGATGGTTAAAAGACCGCTGCCTGTGGACCTGAGAGTCTTGTTGGTTTGTATCTAATTAGCATGTCTTTTATATACTGGGGTGCAAGGCCATTTAGAGCTTTGTATACTATGCTATAAGTAGCAGAATTTTAAAATTGATTCTAGTTTTGATGGGGAGCCAATGCAGAGATCTAAGAACAGGTGTAATGTATTCAGACTTTTTAGTTCAGTTGAGAATGCGTGCAGCCACATTTTGAATCTGTCATCGCTGCACAGCTGATTTTGGGAGGCCGGTGAATAGACCATTACAGTAGTCTAGTCTACTTGTTATAAATGCATGGATTAATTTCTCAGAGTCTGATTTTGATAGAAAGCCCCTCAGTTTTGAAATGTTTTTTAGATAGACCCAGATTTCTAGCTTCACTTTTGCTCTCCAGAGACAGAGAACTGAGATTAACTGCAATTTTCTGTCTCTGAGACTTTGCACCAAAGCTGAGTATTACTGCTTTGTTACTTTTTTTGTGAAAAGTTCTCTGACATCCATAGATTAATATCAACAATACACTGAGTTAGGGAATGTATGGTCATCAGGAGATAGGGATATGTATAGTTGTGAATCATCTGCATAAAATATGGTAATTTATTCTGTATTTCTGTATAACATGTGCAAGTGAGAGCATATAGAGATTAAATAGTAGTGGTCCAAGCCCAAGTTCAAACCTCGGGGTACTCCACACATAATACTCTGTCTGAGGCAAACTCTCCAAGTGACACAAAGAACTTCCTGTCCCGTAGGTAGGTTCAGAACCAGTTTAGAACCAGGGCTGACCCACTTTTCTAACCTCTATAGTAAAATATCATGGTCAACGGTGTCGAAAGTGGCACTGAGATCCAGGAGCACAAGAACAGATCGTTTATTAGAGTCTGTGTTTATATGCAGATTGTTCACAACTTGTGCTGTTTAGTGCTATGGTGAGACTGAAAACCTGATAAATGTCTAGAAGGCTATTTGATGTTAGATAGTCATTAAGCTGAGAATAAACTGCTTTTTCAGGTATTTTGCTGAGGAATGGTAAGTTGGAGATGGGCCTATAGTTAGCAATAACTTGCATCAAGGTTGCTCTTCTTCAGAAGGGGTTTAATGACAGCTGCAGAAGTTTTGTCTTTCTCCACTGTCATCCTGCCTGGTTACACTTTCTCTTAAACTGCCTAACAACCACTCAGTTTCTCCAGGGGGCTTTTTGTTTTTCTGTGTTTTTAGTTTTAACAGGTGCAATGTTGTTAATGATATTTTGTATTAAGTTAAATTTGTTCACAAGATCCTCAGTTGGTGATGCCATGAACAATGATAACTCATTTACAGTTTTCTTAAAGGTTTCAATTGTATTATTATCAATGGAGCATTTTTTGATTGTTCAAGTACTCTCCTGTTGTAAAAAAAGCCGACACATAAAAGAATATGCAACAGTGATCTGAGATAGCAACATCCATAACACAGGGTATATTAAGTCCTTTTGCTATGACTATGACCAGAGTATGCCCTTTATTGTGGGGCATAAATAAATAGAATAAAAGGCAGCAGAGCTGAGGGGAACTGCAAGGTTGGATGGTTTCATCACTCTGAGTGAACCCTTTCACACTACATATCATTATTTGATCCATTGTTAATATAAAAGTTTTAATTCATACAAATGTAAAGAAAGCACAGTGCATTATTTCAGTGTAAAGAACATAGCCAATGATCTATTGCTAGTTCTATTGTTATATGATTTATAAATGTTTTGCACAAATAGAGCAGGTATGGTGACAGCTACATTGGGTTGTCCAAAGAACTAGAAGACAAGAATATATGTTATTATCAAAAATGACCAAAAGAAAAATATGCAGGATTTAAAATATCTTGGGTTTTACATCTAAAATCCAAATTGGCTTTTTAGAGTCTTCGTGTACTGAAGAAATGCTGTCTGCTCCTGCTGAGTGAAATGAACTCTGCTTCATTCTGGTCATAAAGGCTGAATATAAATGTCCACCCTCTGGACTTATGGACTGAGTCCTCGTGGACTTGAGTCGTATGTACCGTGATGTGTTCACCGTCATCACGTCAACTCTGCAAGGGCGCTGGGCCACGAGGGGATACAATGCACTCTGAGATGGGACTCTCTGGTGTTTCCATGGAGATAATATAAAAAAAATAAAATTTTTCTGAACAATTCCTTACAGTTTTGAATGTGCTGGTCTGCTGCTTTAGCCTACTCTCAACAAATCTGGTCAGAATGCTCAGTGAGATTTCCCCTTTACATGAACTGCTAAACACTAAATCCTCAACTGAGGACATTCACATTGTAGACAGACAAAAACCAGCCTCTGCCCATCTAGTTCAGCAGATTATAATAAACAAATCCAAGTCATTAAGCCTATACCCCTATCATTCTGTGTGTACATTATACCTCACTACATTCATTTAAAAATTCAGGCAAAGAGTGAAGTGGTTGTGGAACATGGATGGCTGCTGTGCCATGAACGGCAATGTCTGCCATGCCACACATTATATTTATGTGTGTGTTGTGTGTGTGTGAGAGTGAGAGAGAGATAAAGACACTCTACTTAAATCCGTTACCTTAAGCTACCTCAATACCCTTTTTTTTGTATCTGTCCTTTAGTTTTGACCTGGAGCTGCATGGTTTTATTTATCCCAGCTAAGGTGATTCCCATTGGACTACTTTATGTAGTAATGTCCCTTATTACCACTTCAGTCCACTTGTTCATTTTCTCTACCCGTTAGAGATGTAACAAATACATTATTCGGCAATTGGTGGTTTATGTGGTGCATAGTTATCATATTTCCCCATGCATTTACTTCACACTTAGTAAATCCCAAGTCTGAGAGATGAGCCAGGCTTGGATCATTTAGTTTTTTCAGCTAGTATGGTAGCAACATGGTTCTATGGGTGGCAATGTCAGTCGCTCAGTTGACCACCTTGGTCCAAACCAGAGGTTTTCAAAGTCTGACACTGTGGAACCTCCCTCAGACAAAACTGAGACAACAGCAATTACATCCTCAGAAAGAGAAAGTCACAATGAATCTAAAAGTACTTGTATCGTGCCTGTGTGTTCAGGTTTTTTTTTTTTTTGATGCTGGTTGCAGCAATCAGGTGCTAAGGGGACTTCAAAGTAGCTTAATTACCTCCATGAGCTGTGTGTCACAGCTGCTGCTGCTGTTGACTATGTTGATCGGGCCAACTCAGTGGGCCAAACCACAACTTCCTGCTTTTTACTCTTTCATCTCACGTAGTATCTTTGTTGCCTCACGTCTCTACCTCCTGGGGAGACCTCTTTCACAGTTTGAAAAGCTCTGGTCCAGACGGAAATATCATAGTAACTATCAGATGAGTTGCCATGAAAATTTGTACAAATTCATGGTTTCCAGAAGATGAAACAAATGTGTTTAGAGATGCCCTGACTTTTCCTCTAGCACCACCTGCAGGTCAAACATTTCACTTGTCCTGTGAAATATCTAAACATCAACTACAAGGATTGGCACTTTTTTTTTACATTGATGGTGCTCAGACTATGAAACCTAATGACTTTTTCTGATCCACTGACAGCATGACTTTGACATTTGTGGTTATGAGTAAAATGTCATGACAACTGTTGGATGGACTGGCATGAGGACCATGTCCCCCTCAAGATGAATTGCAATAACTTTGGTGATCTCCGTACTTTTTTATCTAGCACCATCATCAGGTCAAAGTTTTCATTTGTTCACTACTTCTACTTTTTATAAATGCCTGTAAAACTGATGACATTTTTATCAGCCTCAGGTGGGCTTTGTGTTTAGTGCTAATTGGCAAATGTTAGCATGCTAAGGTGAACATGGTGAGCGTTATACCTGCTAAACATCAGCATGTTAGCATCGTCTATTGGTCTTCGTTTGTCCCAGCCAAACATCATGCTTCTTTACTTATCATTTCTTCTTTAGTGATGTGTCTTATTACCACCTAAGTGTACACATTGCTTGTTTCCCTCATTTGCCTCAGAGCTTCAGAAGTTTGTAGTCCTCTCCTCAAGTGGGTTTCCTGCCTTTGATCAGAGTAACTCTAACAGACAGCTGGTGGTTTATGAGGGTGATGAGAAAATGAGGGTATCCAGTGTCACCCAAAGCCACACTTTAACCCTGCCACTGGTTAAACTGCATAGAAAGCAGATGGGAAAGTCATATGAAAACTTTAAGTAATAGATGATTGAAGTCTCCATGAGCCAACAGCGTCACACACACACACAGAGCAGAGTGTAGCTGGATTATTGCAGGCTGGTAAACTCCCCTTTATGGACCCAGAGGTAATTGTACAGCTGTGATGAGAAACTATTTATAGTGGACTTTGTCAGTAGAGTTCATCCTCCTCTCCCCTTTCCCTGGCTCATCTTGCTCTCTTCCTCTCTCTCTTTGACGGACACACATACACACACACACACACACACTTATGCACACGCAGACATGCGCACACACACACACATACACACAAACACGGAAATTCTCAGGCTGACTGGTTCACTCAGACCAGCGAGAGGTTGAAGCTGGATGGACCTGCAAGCTAAGCACATCCCTCAAATAGTCATAAGCACCTCTTCAATAAATCCCTTCCACAAGCTCTGATGTGTGTATATATGTGTGTGTTTGTGCGTGTGTGTGTCACAGACAGGGCTGAGATGAGATGCTTAAAATAGGACAGACAAAGGGATGGAGGGATGGCTAAAATGCTGTGATGTTGTGAGGATTTATCACACAACGGCAGCAAGTGGAGAGATGGATGGATGGATGATGGGAAATAGAAGGAGGATATGGATGAGACTGACTAAAGCGCAGGCTGATGGAGTGTTTAGCTGGGTGACTGACTAAGCCATAAGTCTCCTGTGAGCTCTCATGCTCTCTCTCTCTTTCTCTCTCTCTCTCTGTTCTATCCCTCTCTGTAAAATAACACTATGTTCTGTGTGGTGACAAGCCAGGATGAAATGATTGGCCCTTAGTTTTCCCCCGACTGCCCTCTCAGATAATCACTACACCTACTGGCTGCCTCGACATGCTGACTCTACTTTATTAAAGCCAATCTCTCAATACATTACGTTACTGTGGTTGAGTCTCACTGCTTTAACTGGAGTGGGATTGAAAACTGCAGCAGTGTCGTTCCTTAACATTTTATACCACATATATCTCTTAATTTCTGATCAGTCACTCAATTGAGGTAAAAGCAATTAACTAATTTGTACTATTTAACCATGAAGTGTGACACCAGAGTTAGACTGACATTCCAATAGAGTGTAATATGGATGCAAATTTTGGATGAAAATGCTCACATTGTCAAATATCAGTAAGAAAAAAAAACCCTCCATTGTCATTTTAAAAATACTAAAAATAGTATGACCTAAAAATTGTATGACCTTCAAAAACCCAAATCTTCAAAAGAATATTAATAGCTGCAGTAATTGATTTTCTTGATTTTCTTGTTCTGCTCCACCAAGTGGGGGGCACTGGGGAGGCAGAACAAGCTGTAAAAACAACACTGACATGTCATCACTTTAAAACAATGCTATGGCTAACATGTTAGCAAACAGCTGCCTATTTCCAGCAGAACCAGAGCAACGTTAGCATTCATTTGGAGTTGTGTTTCTGTCCACCTGATGAATGTAAGTCTCTAACTTTGCCTGTCAGCTGTTTGGTGCTGAGCAGGTAAAGAACAGTGGGTTTATCAGAGGTTTTTTTTGCCTTATGCAGCAGAAAACATGGTTAATGAGAAGTATGTGTGGAAAACCAAAACAATTAGGTAAAAAAGGCCACACCGCTCTGCAGAGTTATGTAATAATCCTCTGTGCGTTTCTCATGACAAGTGACCCCTTTCATGTTCCACATAGACATTCAATTGAACATGAAGTATAATATATAAACTCAACATCCACTTACTATTTCTCTGAAGCTTTAAATTGCATCTGACAGTTTTTTTTATCAGTGTTTCTACAGTAACTCAGTAAACACTGAGCAAACATTGACAAAGATCTTTAAACGCAGGTCAAAACTTTGGACTAAAGTTCCAATGTCCCACATTCAGAAAGTAAAGTACATTTTTGCATCAAATATACCACAGCAACTAGTGCAAATCTGTAGATTTTTTATCTGATAAGACAGTGTTTCCCCACCTGCAGGTCAAGACCCCTTCAAGGGTTTTAAGTTGAATCAGGAGAGCAAAAAGAAAGAGCGTTACTTCAACAGGTTATTTCTGACTCTGAAAATATTGAAATGAAACAATCTGCGAGGGAGAAATAGCTTTTTGGGTGAACTGCTCACAGCCCATAGACACAATGCAACCTGTGATTAGAGGTCACAAGTAGACATTGCACTGTTTTACGGAAATACAGGATTAAAAAAAAAACATTATCATGCAGAACCACAGCAAGTTGTGACCATGTTTGACATGTCGAATCCAGTATGTTAAATATGTAAGCTGCACAGTTGCTAGCTAGTTAAGAAACTGAATGCCATTTTCCATGTGTCTCCTCACGGGTTTAAGTTCTTGTCAGGCTACATTTGTTTTGTTTTTCTAAGTATGTTTCTGAATATATGATGAGCCTGGCTGTCATTGACTCCACATGCAACATCTGGCTGCTTGTTACTGAGCTTTGAGTCAGGTCTGAGTGGAAATGCACGAGGATGCTGCAGTGTTAACTTTCATATATGGTAGGTTCAAACTCTGCTAAAGGCTACCAGTTAACTGTGACTTTTTACAATCATTTACAATTATTATTTTTACAATTAAGACTTCATTAGACAAGTTCATGTTTTTGTTTAATTTCGGCATTCTGAAAACCATTCTGAAAATCTATAATCTCTCAAGGTCTGACTTTGAATTCCCCCTCATGTAGCTTAAAGATCCCCTCCAGACATGTATTAAGACATATAAAAATGCTCTGCTTGGAACAATATTGTGTGTCTGATTTGGTTTTTCCACAAAAAAGTATAATTATTGTGAAAATCCTTGAGATGGCATGTACTCCTTCTCTCTCATTAAACATTCCAGAGTCTATTAATATTTAAATATATTTTATTTCAAAAGTTGAATTACTTCACAGAAGATGTCTCCTACCTCACTGTAAAGTCCATTCTCAGTGTTTGTGCACAGAAATCTTCAAGTTTCTACATCACACTTGTGTAAGTTGAATGTTGGACCATGATTGGCTCCAAACCAGTTGTGATGTCACAAATCATGCTCGTATGCCCGCCCCTTAAAATTGGATTTTCAATGAGTACAGAGAAACGTTCCACTTTCAGTAGATTAATGTGAAAACAGACTTTGTGTCAAATACATACATCATTCTGCAGAGTGCAGCTCAAACATTCAACATTTAACAAGAAAAACACATTTTTGAGTGGAGGGGGAATGAAAATACTTTTTGTCTTAACATTTATTATGTTGACTGGAATTTTAAAAAATATAGTTTGCAGGTTTAAACAACGTTTTGTTGTGAGACTCACATTTGTAATGATTCATGTTGTGTTGGACTCAGTAGGGTTGAAGTAGTACTTTGCCTTTTTGATTTTAAAATTTTGTGAATTGTTCTTTAGGGTTAAGAATCATTCCTTATTTTTTAAATTAGATTTAGTCTCCACCCTCCAAACGGTCTACATACATATGCACATTTATCATTCACTGTGGCAGATCTGCATCATATTTGCTGTACATACACATGTACATTTGCAGCCTCCCAGTACACACACACACACACACACACACACACACACACACACACACACACTTCACTTTAATAGCTGTCATTGAGCGTCGGTGAAATGGCAGCAGTGTGGCTGCAGGCCGCCGTGGCTGATCTGAGCTCATTAGAACAGCGACTCAGACTGAGGGGATTCAGTGGGGATTTGTTACGCTGCTGCAGCACTCCTGCCCCGGCCAGGAGGTGAAATTGGGAGAGATGAAGTGGAGGATGAGGGGAAGGTAAAGAGATGAGGTTAGGCGAGGAGAGCAGGAGGAAATTGGGAGGAGAGGGAAGAAACGGAAGAAAAAGAGAAGGGGAAGAGGGGAAATAAGGATTGAGAGTGGAGGAGAAAGAGGAGGGCAAGGATGGAGAAATGAAGGGAGGAAGAAGAGAAATAGAGGGAGGCGGTTGCTGACAGAACGAAAAAATAGGAGTAAACAGATAAGGGGGACATGAAGAGCTACATAGAGGAGGAGAACAGTAAATAAGTGGAAAAAGGTGGAGGCTGGATGATCTGATTAAAGGTGTGAAAAGAGAAAGAGAGAGAGAGAGGAGGATAAATGGAAGAGGAGTGGAGAGCATGAAGCTGAGAGGGTGCTAAGAGATAAGATGAAAACTTTATTGATCCCTTCAGGGCAGCAAAGGAAACAGCAGAATATAGATAGGTAGAGAGAAAATATGAGGTTTATAAACATGTACACCTCACAACTTCACAACCTGGTCATGTGAAGCATAAATGAATGAATGGAAATATGCTTGTATAAGGGTATAAATTAGCAGCAGCAGAACATGATGAAAAGAGCAATTTGCAGTTTATAGCAAAGGGGAATAGAGTGTACATGCATAAGTACAGTACAGGGAGTGAAAAATTTGCTGGTATCTGCATTAACAGGTCTACCATGGGTCAAGCATTCATACGTATGCTCAGAAATGAATTAAAGAGGAGGAGGCAGGAAAGGGAGGAGGAAATGATGCTGAGGAGAAAAAAGAGGTGTGAGTGAGCACAGAATAGGAAGAGAGGAGGGAGTGGGAATGGAATGAAGACACGAGGTGAAGATTGAAGAGGGATTTTACAGTTGGTAACCCAGTCCTGACCACGTGTGAAATTTGTTCTGAACACCCGGTGGCGTTCAATCACCAGTCAAGTGAAGCAACAAGGAAATTAACGCCAAAGTAGAGGGAGGGAGAACTGGAGAGAATGAAAAAAAAGGAAAAGTCAGACAGAGAAAACAGACACATGCATTTATGTGAAATATATATACGTCTTCGCTTAAAGTATTTGAATTGAAAGCAGGATGTGCTGCAAAAATAGGTTATGTAACAAGTAATTAAGTCAACTATTGAGTCTAACATCAACCTTTTTTTTAACAAAAATGACATATTCAGCCAATGGGGTGAGGTAATTTTATTTTTTCATACTCAAATTAACTTTCATTTCAGTCATTTGGATCAAGTCTCGGTATTACTGCCACCAGTGCAGCGATGTTCTAATTTCCCCGCCTTGTTTAAAAGATTTCATCCTTGTTTCCGTAAATTATTAAAATGAGAGAAGCAGCTGTGGAAAAAAAGTGGAATTATTTCTTCACTTTTCTCTGTACTATTTTAAGACTCAGTATGAGTTTAAGTGTGGAGATAATATGTTTCGGTACACTCAAGGACACCTGTGGAAATTGGTGACAAGAAGTACGTTTTCATAATTCATAACCTATAATTTAATTTGAAACACTGTTGGGGGGCAAAAATATGTTTTGCATCAAAGGCACTGGCATAGAACTGAAGTTGGTCCCCGGGGGCTGCATGGTGGCTGCCCACTGCTCCTAATACTTAGGATGGCTTAAATGCAGAGATCAAATTTCACTGTGCAACTGTATGTGTGACAAATAAAGTACCAGAAACTACTAAGGACATTTTCCCTCATTACCATAAACATAGCATGTGATCACTCCACTGTGTTAGTGGCAATAATGCTGCTGGGCTGAATATAAAAAATTCCAATGTGAACTGTTTGGTGGACCTTTAATTTACCAAAACAACCAGTCATTTGATCAGAACTTTGACTCTACTGGACCAAATCAAAAATGACCTCGACCTCCCAACTCCTGTTTTTGGAAAAGACATTTTGAAAATACAAAATACTTTCAGTTCCTGGTGGGAAATTTTGCCAGACATACAGGGAAAAAAGTCTTCATCCTTGAAGCCTTTTCTCTTGTAAAACATGAAATACTTCCATTAAAACATATATTCCAGATGTATGTAGCTTGTTTATCAGTCAAATGACAAGACACTGTCCTGTCATAATTATTATTTTAATTGTAGTGAAAACCGGGACAATCCCGGGACAAACTGGGACATCTGGTCACCGTACTCTAACACACACACTATAAACAGATTTGAAGTAACTTGCTAGCTGAGCAACAGACAACCCATAATGCAACACTTTCTGTAGGAGCCAGTGTTACACTGCTCTCTCCAATCAAAAAAGAATATCTGATGTTGTGAATATGTAATTTTCTACTCCTCATATATAATATGAACCCTACCTGTTCAAACGTGATTTTCAGAAAGAAATAACATCTTAACAATGTGTGTTACAACACTAGCACAGTGTTAGCACAATACACTGTAAATCTTAAATCTTAAAAAAAATAAACTGCAATGCAATCTGGGAGAAAAAAAAACATGATTACAGCACTTTAAGAGAATGCCATTATTTACAGGAAGTTACTATAAACTTTACTGTAAACAGCTGAGCATCTTGGGAAGGTGGGATCTAAAATTTAAAAATTAATCAATGTAACAAGATCTTTTTATTTTCTTGCAAAAGTTTGTTTTTGCAGCTTGCATTTTATTTTTGTTGATTTCAACTTTGGAGCACATCTGCCAGCCAGTCTCTGTGGCCACAAAGGCACAGCCACACTACAACCTGCACAGCTTTTTGTCACAGATGTCCAGAGCTGCATTGATAAGTCATTGAGTAACGTAAGTCACCATTTTTATTCTGCCTTAAAGTGCCAAAACGTTAGCAAATGGCATACCATTATCCTTGTCAAGGAAGTAAAAATAATAATGAGATATAATGTGAGTCTTTCTTCAGTTGAATTTTCTGCCATTTAGAACAGTGTTATAACAAAGCTGTTGAAAAGCTTCATATTTGCAATGTTCTACTTAAAATTAGCACATGTCCGCATTTTATCTCAGTTTACATTAACATTAAAACAACACTGTTGCTTTTGCTGGAAGATAAATTAACTATAATATTGTAGTGCTTTGTGTTTTTCACACTGGCAAAAGAGCCATACATGACCTTTCTAGAACCTAATCTAATCTGTTATCTTTTTTTCAGGTTCAATGACACAGACAAACCGGTGATGGATGATGAGCATAGAAAAACTGGTGCTCTTCCTACTACAATTTCAACCTTCAGTTACACTGGAATTCATTCAGAGGTGGAGCTTTTTTACACATTACCACACACCTTGAATTCACTGACTTTTTCTTCACACATCGCCATTGTCCAATAACTTAGTGATAATCACCAGTGCCTCTGACACAAGAACAGCAACTACAAATATTACCACTGCCTCCACTAATATTGTAATGACTGATACTACTTCCTTTCCATCACATTCTTCTTTTTAACTTTAACTTAATTCTGCAGCACTACTTTGTACTGAACAGGCTCTCGCTTGATATGTCACATTCATGGACTGATGTCACCTGAAAGAAGAATATTTTTGTCATTCTACATTGTTTTTCAGAACCTGCACTGAGATTAATCCTGAGAGGGGCACAAAAGCAAGACGTGAGAGGGTGTAAAGCCAGAAGAGCAGGAAGATGGTCAAAAGGAAGGCAACATCAGTGAATCCGCATGTCTGCACACTCATCAAAAAGCTCAGTAACTTCAAGTGGGACTTTGTCTGATCTTTCTCACACACGCACACACACAGACACACACACACACACACACACACACTCGCAATGCATTCATGGAAATCCCCTTTCACACATGCACTGCAACCCTGAAATTTTCCGGACATTACCTGGAGGAGCTATATGTGTGAACCCAAATTTCTGAACCAGTCACTCAGACCCTGCCAGCTCCTTAGTACAATGTCTGTGTAATGTCTGATTGAGCCCATGTGTGACTACAGCAGTGAATTCTCCAACAAAATCCGGCAGTAAGGGAGACAGTACAAGCAATTTATCAAACAACTGTTGAGCAAGCAGAACATAAACTTAAATACGACGTCTTTGACTTGGGGCAGTGAACTCCCCTCTCATCCACAGCCACTATTTTACACATGCAACTGGCACTCGATCAACGCAGCAGACCAGCTAAGCTGCATTGTTTTGACTGGGCCTGAATGATCAGCTGTGAAGCTAGCACTAATAGGAGAGAGGACTTCCTGTGATTTCTTGTAAAACAAAAGCTGTTTTATTTCTGATGAAAAGCTTAAAAACACTGAATTACAACCACAGCATACTTTTTGCTACATGTCCTGCCTCCTGCAACCCTCGCCTAAACCAAACAGAGTATTTTCAGTAGGTGAGAACGTGTCTGACACAGACAATCTCCTGCTGTGTGCTACATGTGAAAGGGCATCTCCGGAAAATATCCGGACCTGATTCTCCAGTTGCATTGTTGCAAATTGTTTTGTGCTCACGTTACTGTAACACACTCATGCAAATTAGACTGCTGCTGTTCTGCAGCAGGTTAATTAAAAACAGTTAGTTAGTGTACGTGTATGACAGTGTATGCACTGTCATTTAAATTCAAAATTGTCAATCTTTCAAAAGAACGAAACAAAGAACAGTAACAGACAGGGAGTAAGGGATTATTCAGGTCTAGTTTTGCTTGTGTTGCACTGTTGACATGTTTTTATTTTAATAAATATTTTAAACAGAACTGCATAATGAATATAGTCCCTTTGTCATTATTTGTATCATTATTATTATTATTGTTGTATTATTATTATTATTATTAGCAGTAGTAGTAGTAGTATTACAGTAACATTCTTTAATTATCATTAAATACAGGACACATACTGTACATTCAGTATGTTTACATACAGTAAATATACACTAATTTACTGACAAAACTGTGACCAGTATTATGTTTTAAATTTACAAGAATACAGTTATGAACTGCACATTTATTTCTAGTAATACACTGTAGAACAATGAGCGGATTGCATTACAGTATGATGGGGGGGGGGGGGGGGGGTGTACCGCCACTGTGGGGCACCAATCATAAATTGCATAACTTCTACACATAGTGGTATTAACATAATGCTGAATATAAAGGTGAGAATGTGGTTTTATGTATGTGCAGATGTCTGCAAGTGTTAATAAAAGCATTGCGTTATTGAATACCATTATTTATCTTTTGAGGTTGCCTATATTGCCTTATTTTTGTCAGAGTGACAGTAAAATCTTGGCTGCAAATCAAATTTCCCTTCATGGGACAATAAAGATTGAAACCCTATTTTTACACATTAATTTTATCTATTGATTTTTTTTCAGCAATCCAATGAAGTGCTGCTGTTTATGTTGCAGTTTGTTTGTGAGTTTAGCTGAATGGAGCAATGATCACACATGAAACTGCCTTACTGTAGTTCATAATATCTATTCAAATGATGAAGCTTGGAATTATACATTAAACAATGTGCATTTATCTCAGTTCTTTCTGTCTTCTTGTTCTTGTTCTTCTTGTTCTTCTTTGTTTCTCCCAGTTTCTTTGACATATTATAAAGGCAGGCTCTGCATTTGAATGTAAGTTCCCTGTTGTTTCACAATAAGAAAAGTGGACATAAGCAGAAGAGGGCAGTGAGATGAGACCAGGGAGTGAAGAATATGATGACACAAAGAGAAATAACCAAGACAGACAAACAGAACAAATAGAGAAATGGAGATAAAATGCAGTCATGTGGCTATAATGATTTTGTTTTGGTCATGCTGATCCAGAGAGAGATTCAGAGATGGAGATAGAAAGAGACACAGTCAAAGTCTGTGCATACATATAGCACATACAGTACAATGGTTATAGCATGACAGGCAGCATTACCAAAAGAGAAGACAACATGTGTAGTTTCCCAAACTAACACAGATACATGGAAACAGATTTTGCTGCACTTGTGAAAAATCAACCAGCCTTATAGTACATTCATCTTTTTCAGTTTAAAAACATAAAACCATCATGTAATCAATATCTGTTATTAAAATCCTGCAAAGGAAAATGATTCTGGGATTACATCTCTAAGAGAGAAAACAGATGAAGAGTAAGAGCTGGAATGAAAGATATTTAGATGAATATGGACAGAGAGGTTAGAGGGGAATGAGACAGAGACAGAAATAGATGGACACAGAGAGATACTGACAGTCTCAGACGCTGGGTTTGATCCGATGACAGACAGAGAGAGAACAACAAGAGCAGAAGCACACACACACACACACACACACACACACACACACACACACACACACACACACGTTTACCTACGTCACTTTTGGAGACATTACATAGACATTAATTTCCTGGAGACTTACCCTAACCCTAACCATAACCACTACTTGCCTAACCCTAACCTTAACCACTGACCCAAAAATCAGCTTTTTCCCAATTGGGGACACTGCTTTAGTCCCCAATTGGACAAGCCGTCCCCAATTAACTGGTTTTAAGTCTGAAATGTGTCCCTGAAAGTAGGCTACTGTCAGCCACTGACTACTGAAGCTGCACCTCCACCACTCATTGATCCATGCACTTTTGATGGAATTATAATCCAGCACATTGCATTTGAACTTTAGCAGGAGAGCTGTGGTGTCACTGCTACTGAATATGATATGTTGTCCGTGTGCCACCAAAAACATTACAATATATGATAAAACGGTGAATTCTAACTTTCAGACAGCTATGTGCTGGTTGGTGAAGGCTACTCTGGGGGAAAATGTCTTTATGTTGCCTCCTCTTCTCTCTTCAGCCCCCTGCAGTCTATAAAACTCTTGCTTGAATTGTTTCTGAATGCGTTTGTGCAGTCAGTTGCACAGCAGCTCTTTACCATTTTAGTAGCGTTTCCCATGTTTTTCCATGTGAATGCATCGATGGCAGATGATGACTGCTGTGTGTTTTTCACCCACGGGGGAGTGATCATGGAGACATCCAAATGCAGTGACATCACATGCATGCCCTATTCTCTTCCCACACACGGTCAATGACACACATTACCATTGTATACACACATTTGCCACTTTATTAGGTACACCAAGATAAAACTACTGCAGTCTAATACGACGGCCCTGCAATATATATATATATATATATATATATATATACTAGTTGCAGTATGGCTCTAGGGATGGCAATGTCTGTTGGTCAGTCTCAGTTTTTAAAACAGGTTTGGTCATTTTGTACAAACGTGTGGTTCCTAAATGAATCCTATTGGCTTTCTATAGTGCAAATGAGAAGTTGGCAGTTTTTAGTTTTGAGTGAAATGTTCCAACAACAGTTGGGTGAATTGGCATGAAATTTGGTGCAGACATTCATGATGAGTTGTAATAACTTTGGTGATCATCTGACATTTCAAGATCACCAAACCACCAAACTATATCTGTCCAAAATAGGACAAATAGGATGTTTAATAGAGAATGACGTAAAGGACAAGTTCACAGATTTTCAAGTTGATTCCTGTGGTTCTAATGTGGCAAGTACACATATATGAATGACATTAAACTTAAAACATCTTTCTTCATCCAGCTGCAAAAGTCTCAAGATCTGTCTTAGATTGCAATCTATCCTTCCTCCTTTTTTGTAGTGGTGCCTTCAAGGGCTGTCAAAGGGGATTGTCTGAATTCAGGGACCAAAACAATCTGTCCACCATGTTGTTTTTTTGCTAGTGATAGGGAAAAGCTGATACTAAAATATCTGTATATTTGGAAGAAAACTAGTTTAACCATCATCCTACCAACATATTTAACATACAAGGACTACTGACTGGTGTCCCTGGGGACCCCAAGAATAAACTACTGTAAGAAACAACATCATAGCAAATTGTTAACTTATTTCTTCTTAAAACATTGTTACATAATTAATGTCATCTGAAAAAAACAACAACAACAAAAAAAAACAGATTATTATTATTATTTTAGGAAAGTTAGTTAATTTGCATATTGTGTAAAACAAAAATGTATACTTTTCTTCAATACAAATTGCACCTTTTACAACAAGTACAATCTTTCCACAAAGCCTTCAAAATGACTGACAGAGTGCCCCTACTCCCCCTGATAGTGTGTGATACTTTAAAATTAAGAACCATGGCAAACATGAACTCAATAAATAGCTCCATCTATTAAAACTGCATAGGTAGCATTGGGTGCTTTTGACTGGGCCCAGGTCCCCAGTACATTGGTATTTTTTTTAAAAAAAGCACTAAAACAGAAACAGAAAACAATGATATGAATCATTAGGAAGAAATTGATTGACAAAGCAATAAAAAATTGGAATAATAGAATAAAGGCACCTGTGAGATATGATGAAAAGTATATCTCTGGGGTCTGCGAGTACCCCAGTCGGTAGGATTAAGGTTAATGACCTAATGTTGGAATCATCTCCTATTACTTGGATCAGTGTGAAAATGACATAATGTAGTGCTGCATTTGAGATGTAGAACATTGCACATCAGTCAGTGAACAATGCAGTACACAATTCAGCCACTCAGCATGCGATCTCTCTAAGTTTTGACAAATCAGGTGTGTCAGATGTAGATAGATGAATAATGGTGTTATACCATGAGCTCAGGTTGTGAAGAAGTTTCAGAAGTTTTCCTGCGTGCTTCGAGCAGTGTTTGACTTGATTACTGGTTTATGTCGCTCCCCAGCAGTTCATGTGTCCATGATGACAAAGAGCAGCATGTCATCTCTTTCTCTCCAGCCTCGCTGTAAGAACACTTGCAGCCACTTTTATGGGCTCATTAACAAAACAGCGGAACAATCAATGAAAACAGCTTCCTTTTCAGCACCTCACTCCCTCTCTCACTTGTTGACTGTCTGCTATTATTCTGCGAGCGCTGGCTCCCTGTTTTGCATTTGTTTGTGTACATGTCATTTTTTGTGTGCTGTTGTCGATAAGCAGTGGTTTGTTTAGAAATATAGTCACTGGGAGGAGGGGTAGGAGGGCTTCAGTCTGCCAGTATGGCTGTTTGGGCTAGGAGGATGGAGGGGATGACTGTCAGCTTCATCACCATGTGTGCTTTGAGTTCACAATTGTTACTCCTGTGTGTGGTTTGAGTGGAGAGAGGCACTGCGTCTGGGATTACTTAGTCTGACTCAACAGATGTTTCACAGGGAAAAATGGGGGTTTCTACTCCTGTTTCTGAGCTGGCAGATGGGAAACTCAAATTGTTTGCTCTTTTAATGCTTCACCTTCACTCCCACTTTGTTGCCACTTGACCGACTGCCGCCTGCGTCTCAGGAGGCCTCTGAGGAAATAACAGCAGCAGATGCAAACTGTCACACCGCTGGGTTTAAATGCAAAAGTAGACCACCTTAGAAAGACATTAACTCCCATATTAAGTTTCTTATTCAGTATCTTTTTATTATAAAATGAGGGGAAATGTGTGCCAATGACATTAGACATTTCACTGCATTCCACTGCATTGCAGTAATTTCAATTAGTTTTACATATTTTAGGATCACACATTTTTTTAGAAGCAAGCAGCAATTTTGAGCTACTGAAGGGTTTTATCATAAAAAACCCTCACACCCTTGCATGCTAAGTAAAAGTGTCGTGAGAGGTTATAATCTGGTTTCTTAAGACATTGAGTGAGACGTGAGTTTTATTAAGTTGAATTTTGCTGTGTTATCATGACAGTGTTCACTGATGGTTCCATGCCATTTTCTGGAACCACTAAGCCCACCTTCACAGAATTATATAATTTTAAGGCTTTGTTGTACTTCATAATGAAAGAGGACACACATGGTTACAATACAACTCTACATCATGGAAAATTGGTTACTACTGGATTAGACATGTAATCATACTTTCATTGTTTTTCAAAAAACAGCAAATCACAACCCGTTAAAATGACATAGCTTACTGTGCAATGACGTGAAGATCTGCCATCATTAAACACACAAGAAGCAACATTTTTAACAAAGTGGCTTGAGATACATTTTCACATTTTGAGGGAGAAAAATGTATTTTGTCACTGTTTTTGTAAAAACATTAAGATGGATCTAAGGACCCTGCATTTTTTTTTTTCAGTTTAGTTTGCACCTGAAGTTATAGTCAGAAAATACAGGCCTTAAAACCCCAGAAACAACACGCAGTTACTCTGATCTGCTTCATCAGGGTTATGTGGGTGTGCTTTGATCAGATTTGATGTACCTACAAGCTTGATTTGCGACATCACAACTAGTTTGAAGCCAATCATGGTCCAGTATGCAATTTACACAAGTCTGATGTGGAAACTTGAAGCCTCCAGTGCAAATACACTGAGAATGGACTTTACAGTGAAGTAGGAGACATCTTGTGTCCAGCAAAAAAAAAAAAAATGTAAAAAAAACACTTGTAATGTTCCATCGATATACTCAAAATGCCGACATATTTCACTGGTTTCCTCATTTGACATGATCCATAGAGACCATTTAGTACGCTTCAGTTTGCTAAAAGTAAAAGAGGTTTAGTAGGCAATTCTTCTGTGTCCCTGAACAAATAACAAAAACTGCTGACTTTTAAAGGCAGTTGACGAAGCAGTTTATCCTCTGGCATTAACATGGCAACAAACATGATTTTACAGAAATAATGGATTGTATAAGGCTGCCATTGCAGCATTAAAGAAAACAGTCAAATCTGCTTAATCTGTGGGTTTTTGGACACGTTTTACATAATTTGTACATGTGATCATTGTGGACATTACACAAGCTATAACTCATATTTTATATTATATTATATTGGTTCTATTTTTTGAGATTTTTATATTTACCCAAGAGTGCAGATGTATAGATCTCTAGTCTTCAGCAAGATAATTGTTTGTGTGTGTGTGTGTGTGTGTGTGTGCGTGTGCGTGCGCTTGTGTGTGTCTGAAAGATGATTGGAGCTGCACCATGAGACAAGAGGTGGCATCGCACAGGAAATTAAATGACTTGTGGTTTTTGGCATCACTGTGTGTGTGTGTGCGGTCATGTGTCAGCAGTGTGTGAAATCTTTTACAGCTGTTTATAAAAATTATTATTGGAGGAAGAGCTGTAAGTCCAGGAAACTGTCACATTCTCCTAACAATGTGTGTATTCATAACAGTGTAAATGAATACACAGACACAGGAGGTTTGTGACTCATTAAACAGATGAGTGAAGGCAACAATATGATGTGGAGAAAGAAATAGACACACAGAAGGTCATGTGAAAACAACAAGATGAAGATTTAATAATAGACAGAATCAAATACTTTTTTAAATTAAATGTTACTGAACACCATGATGAGGTGCCACATGTAACTCAATATTAATATTAGCACTAAAATTGTAAGCTAAGCATCAAGCAAGTGCCACAACTGCATTTCAGGCATTAAAATACCATCCCTCTGTTCAGAGAAATTAACTTTTTTGTCCGTATCCTGTCATTATTGGTATCAGCCATATTTTATTTTGGAACCTTTTATTTATCACTCCTGACTCTCCGCCAGAAGCATACATGTGATTGACTGTATTGCACCACATCATAGACATAGACATGTAACTGGAAGACGCAGACAGACTAGTTTCAATCTTAAACCGAGCAGAGACTTCACAGATTAAGTCTGATTTTAACCCCAAATTGGTCACCTGACACTGATTTTAGAAGCGGAATGAATTTCTGCCAGATCACTTGTTATTTGAGGTCATGATGCCTGATTAATTGTTTAACAATCAACGATCTGGCTGTCAGACAATTGAATGGATTTGTGGCAGGTCAGAAATTTTGGTTGGCTGTCTTATAGTTTGAGCAGTTTCACGATCCACTTTCCCACATGGCTGCTGTCAAAAGATGCATTTTATTCTATAGTGAGCTTGATTTAATATTGTTGAAGACAATATATAGAAATAATAGAGATAATAGAAATAAGTCACTGACAATGGGAAAAAATATCTTGCCTTTAGATACAATATTGGTCATGTCTATACATTTAAAATGGATCATTAATTATACCTGGTAGTAGTCATTCACACAGAGTTGGTAATACAATGTATTGGCTTTTTATAAACTCTGGTTCGGCCCAAGAAGCCATACTGAATCCACCTGAACGAGGGTCTGAGATCAGTTAGTTACAGTCAATACAATGTCAGTTGCCCGAAAATGACATACAGTTACATTTGAATGACAGATGCCATCTAGCAGGTGAAGTAATTATGACCCGGAGCAGTGGCACAGTTCAGATGACATACTGTATATATGTCGATAACCCCTAACCCCTGTTCCGATGGCCCGTCCACGGACAAGTACACAAGTACACAACTATGATATGTACACACTCCTGTATGCAACTCCTGTTTTTAAGTGGGTACTCATGCCACACATCTTTGGACAGCTAGGATTCTTGTGATTCAATTGATGCAAACCATTTCAAGATACAATCACAACAACAGGTACAATCAATGCTTCTGTCAGACCTCCGACAAACAAACAATTACAAAATTCACACTACTCAACTATGAAGCCTCATATTACTCCACTGACTGATACAATTAACAATGTAACAACAAAAACAGTTTTGTTACATTGGCAAAGGTCCAATTGATCCAATCTAGTAAAATATTAGTAAATAAGTAAAGTAAATAATAGTCCAAAACACATTATTACATAAATAAATATCCACAAATGGCTGTTGCATCATTTAAAATTAGCTGGCAGATGTCCTAATCTTCCAGCGTATTCTCCATCATAACTTGCGTTAGCATGTAGACATTAGGCACATCTTGGTATCAAAATGGCGGCTGCACTCTGACCTTTCGATTGACACTTCAGTTGACCCAATAGGAGCTTCTATGTCCTGTCCACAGCCTACAATAGCCAACGAGAGTCCGCATTGAAAGGAGGTGCCTGCCCCTCTTCTTTCGTGTAAAGACTGAGCCAATAGGAACAGATTCTGCCGATGACTGGCGTTTCAAATAGCCAATAAAATTCTAAAAAAAGACCATACATTGCTTTAGTGATTTTTTTAAAGCCACATCATGGAAATTATGTAAATATAAATAGTTTGCTGTGATTTAACTACGATAACTACAATTGTCCCCTAATCTTAACCTCGTGGTTATTATTGTAGCCATGACGACGAATGTTGCCTAACTTTATAAAAGTAGTAACTTTAACCCACACCACACGTTTCTCTAACCTTAATAAAGTGATAATTTTAACCCAAACCACGATCTTTCCCTAAACCTAACCAGACCTTAACCACAGTGTTGTCACATCATAAAGCATCATTATTTTCCTCTTGTGTTAGGGTCGGCACCGACCCGTTTTAGTTTTTAAATGCATAAAAGAATCACTTAAAAATTGTTTATTGCATCAAGGCTTTTTGACTTTGGAACATTGATTTCAACAAAAAAAAATTTCACTACATTATAAAATGCTTTGGTTGAAATTATGTCCTTTGTGGTGTTAGGGTCAGTTTCGACCCGGTTATAAAAATAAGATTATAAAGCAATAATTAGAGCCAAAATTGAAATCATAAGTGCACTGTCAGCCAACACACTGACAGCCACCTCCTCTCCCAATCATGTGAGCTTCAGGGGATGCTCATTTGTCCAGTATAGCTGCAAAAAACCAAAACAAACAAAGATGGGTATGTCCAGACATGTGAGGTCACTTCACTCATTGCAGAGGGCACATCTCTAATTTGCAGCATGTAAAAATGAAAAGAAGATTTACAGTGAGCCAAGTTCTAGATCCTGGAAACAGGATCCATACGTCTCATTGCTTTCTGTACACAGGGGGCCGGTCCAAGTAGTCTCATTTGTAGGTCTGCATGTCTCTCACTCACACACACACACACACACACACACACACACACACACACACACACACAAGCATGTTCTTGCACACAGAGACTTTTACTCTGATTTAGCTTTCTAATAGTTTTGGAAGTAGTAATTGATTTCTATTGATTTCTATTGGTTTGATTTGTTTGATTGGTTGTTGTTTATTTGAACTTGCAAATCAATATGTTGTGTTATGACCTGTTCTATGTTTCAATGTGTTTATATTAAAGTTCTATTGCTGACAAAAATATATATTTTTTGCATTTTCTTGAAGAAAATATATATGGGTCGAAACTGACCCATAACACCATAGATATTACTATAGTTATTCATTTTAAAATGAAAAAATAAATCAAGCAAATTCATTTTAGAGATGTGTTCTATACCCCTCAGTAATATTCAGGTAACACAACAACCTTTTATTTATTTATATGATTCTCTTGAGGTTAATTTTTCTTTTTTTTATTGAAATTGAGAGGTACAAAATAAAAAAAAGGCCCAGAGACCCACACCAAAAATATTAAACCCAACATTTTCATGGATAAGGAAGCCTAACAAAGTAACCAAGAGATGAATAAAAAAATTGGATGATAGGTTATTGTTTTTAGTGTATTTTAAAGCTGATTTAAGACATGGGACACCCCAGGGATGGTAACAGAAAGCTAACACAGGAGGAAGGTTAACAGTGATTTGTAACAGGTTTGGAAAGGACAGACACATGATGTTGACCTGCCAATTACTGCTGATAGGGGCGCCAGATTAGAAAACCTATATGCTCCTATCTGTTGTTCTGGAGTCACATGGTCAAATGACGTATTTGCTAATTTAATTCAGAGGACTTGCTGGTCAGGACACAATCTGTACTCACATTCAGTGCACCTATAATAACATTGTTACTGGCCAACATGATGCCAGCACTATGTTTTTTTACTTGGAGAGCAGTGAAAGAAGGGTGAAACATTTAACTTTATTTATTTACTTTATTTTAACATTTTATGCAGCCTGTGAAGGTGGATGCTCAAATGGCTCTTCCCACATATACGTTGCGCTCCATCTTCCCTGCATACAACAGGTGTCAAAATGCATTGCTTCCAACAGCTGCACTTTGAGTAGAAAGCATTACAAAAACGCACCACTAATCCAAACAACAGTAAACAGGGACAGTGAAAGCAGTGCAGCAGGGTTAGAGAGAGGAGGGACAATTAAACTCAAGTCGGACTCAAACAAATCCTGTGTGAGTAAGTCTATGCACGTGTGTGTGTAGAACTCACACCTGTGCATTCCTGCTGAGTGCAGATTGCAGTATTAAAACAGTCAGTTTGTCTGTGCAAGAAAAAAAGAAAAAAGCTGTTGAGCTCAGATGTAAAAAAAAGTGTCTTGCAAGTGTGTCTATTCATTTATGTTTACGAGTGTTAGTTTGTACTGTTAATCTACTATATGTCAACAACGTGTCAAACAAGACTGGTGATGTCTTGCCTGTAATTCTATTTTCAATAAAATGGTTCAATTATTTTTCTATTCTATGCAGTCTGTTTCTGCAGCCATGTTGCTCATTAAAATCACCACTCCCCTGACTTCAAACAAAAATAGAACACATGATCATCGCGAATTTAGGTCTTCGCTCACAAATATAGCAGGCAAATTTGGACACACAAACAGACCACTTAGCAGTGAGAATACACAAATATACATTGCGGTGGATGGCAAGGTAGAACTTATACAATCAGTTCCAGGTTCTAACTTTCCTCATGTTTTCCTAATTACCGTCAGTTTGCTTGTGAAGCACGCTAAATTATCCATGATCAAACACTCTCTCATACACACAGAAAGGGAGAGTGTAAGCTTCCTGTCTATACATCACACACTCCTGTTTGATCTCTACCTCCTCCTGTCTTTGTCTCCTTTTCTTCCCATTCTCCCGCTGCTGATGCTGTAAACATCTGTATGTCTTCTTGTCTCATACTTGCCTGCCACTCATTCCCTGCCTCTCTGTCTGGGATGTGTGTCTGACTGTGTGGAGAACAGAGTTTGTGATTTTGCATAAATGTGAGCTAGCCCAAAGTGTGTGTGTGTGTGTGTGTGTGTGTGTGTGTGTGCATATCTCCACGTACGTGTGTGTAATCATGTCATAGCTCCCTTAAGGTGTCTCAGCTTGTTGAGGTGTTTGCGTGTGTGTATGTCTGTGAAAATAGTGTATTTTTGTTACACACACACACACACACACACACAGGCATATAGATTTCTTACTGATAATATCTCCTGTTTGCTTATTTAAGGTGAGAATTTGGATTTATTTCAGTCTACTTCCTTCCTTTTTTTCACTTACCTCACTCTCTATACATTTTACATTTACCATTATTCAGCTTTTTGTGCTCCGTACATACTTTTTAAATCTTAAAAGAAATGATGTTTTCATGAATTGCATCAGTTTTCCTCAGTATGCAGCCCAGGAAGGAAAGATGAAGGAGAATATTTTAGATGGGAGAAAAATAAAAACTAAATGTTAAGTTGTCTTGCAGAATTAGTGTTTATATCACCAAATTGTTGCAATATATTACAACTTTTGTATTTAGAGAATTATGCTGCTTGCCAACAAGTGCGGGGGAGGGGCTGTCTTCTCCGGAGGAATTGCAAGAAAGGGATACCAGGCATCTTGAAAATGTTTGATTTTGTCCTGGGAGATAGCTGTGAGGTTTTCTAAACAGGTCTGTCCTTCCAATTAAGTAATATAGCATTATTGGCTATCATCAGAGCTATTAAAATGATAAGAGACATCAGCCAGGAGACAAATGGATGGGCAAAGAGGGATGCTGAGGATCTTTGATAGCTCATGACCTCCGAGCAAAAGGCCTCAACTAGAGTACACAGCCAGAAATGTCTATCATATTCATCTTTGGTTATAATTGTAGAAATCATATGTCAAAATATTCCTCCTCTCCTGTAATGTATTGCATCCCAATGAGCAGAAGAGTTGATATTGGATGATTCTGCAAAACCCCAGATTACATTTTTTTTCTTCAAATGAGAATGTTTTTTTTTTTTTTTTTTAATGGCTTTCAAAAATATCTGTGCATAATAACTATGGTTTGGTTAAGAATAGGGAAAATGGATTCCATTTATAAAAAGTGGAACATTGATTACAGGTGTGTGACAGAGCATGCACTTGAATCTCCTGCATGAAAGTCAGACTTGCTACACACCACCCATTCACCACCTCAACCTGCAGATCCTGACTTTCTGCCTCGTTACATAAAGGCCAGACTACTTCCTGAACTGCCATTGAGCTTTGGCATTTAAAAATCTGTCACAATAACCACTTTTATTCTGAAGGCCTGTGGCAGTACCACAAGTCTCATTGGTGCTGGCGGGATGCATCTAAGTGTATGGCTCTTTCCCAAAACAATCCCCACTCACCAGCAGAGAGTGCCACTCTGACAGCTCAGGAGGGCACTCAACATTAAGGGTAGCGTATAAAATTAAACTGTAGGACAAATGTGCCACACTAACAGGGAAACATCTGTCACCATGGATACTCATAGACACTTTGCTTGTTAAGCTATTGAGTTAAATTACCTACAGTACTGCCATGTGCTATAAATGGATGCTATGCTCCTCTCTAAATGATTGATGTGTGCATATGGGTATAACATAAATCAAATGTCCCTTCTGTTCCCTTCCTACCATGCAAGAGGCAAAAAAGTGAAAATAAAGATTATTGAATTAAGAATATATTACTTTTTTTCCATGTGAATTCTGACTGTTGCTTTGTTTTTATGTGTTGCAGGGGACACACTTTGGACTAGACCAAACTTCTCAGAGTATAACCACTACAACCCACTGCTCTACTACTCCTGCCTCTGGTGCTGTACATGGTCTGCTTACCCAAACCCCAAAATGATGGAAACCCGTATCACTGACTGGCTTGCCTACCTGCTGAGCAGTGGCGCTTAAACATGATGTCATCACTGTTGTCTACTTCATTGCTGTGGTTGTTGGCAAAACCTTTATGAGGAATATTTTCTATATTGTGAGGAATAATTCTCAGATCTCCTTCACCAAGCTGGAGGAAACTGATGGCTGCTACATTTCCACTGGATTGTTTCCACTGCCTGGATTTTAAAAAGGATCATTAGCAACCACGACCCTCGTCTGCCCCGGAGTTACCCACTTCCTTATGCCTTTGTGTGAGTGTGACTTTAGTGTGATTGTGTGTTTGTGTTTGCATCTGCATGGCGTAAGTAAGAGAACATAAGAATTTTAACTCATAAAGGAAAAAAAACATAAAGGACGTGGCAAACAAGTTGAAACAAGGAGTTGCAGTTATGGCCCGGTGGAGGCACCATCCAAGGACTGAGTGTCAGCTACTTCAGACTGCCAAAAGTGGCAGCAGAATGATGGGATATTTAGGGCTTGAAGGTTCTTTAAGCGCAGGCCGGTGGGTGTCCTCTCTAATATGGCTGGGTATCCTGCTGCTGCAAGCATCTCCGGCTGCTGTGTCAGCTCAGAAACTTGATGAGAACGACCCGGTGGTCACTACCACCAATGGCAAGTTGCGTGGCATCAAGAAGGAGCTCAATAATGAGATCCTGGGTCCCGTCGTGCAGTTTCTGGGTGTCCCGTACGCTACTCCACCCACCGGTGAGCGTCGCTTTCAGCCCCCCCCGAGCCGCCGTTGTCGTGCCGGAGATCCGCAATGCCACACACTTTGCCCCAGTGTGCCCTCAGAGCATTGTGGAGGGCCGCCTTCCGGACGTGATGCTGCCAGTGTGGTTCACCAACAGCATCGACGTGGTGTCCACATACGTCCAGGACCAGAGCGAGGACTGCCTCTATCTTAACATCTACGTCCCCACTGAGGATGGTGAGTTAGCCTGTGGGCCCAGGGGAAGATGGTTGTGGGGACAGCGGGGGGGCGGGCTGAGGAATTGAACCCACAACCTTCTGGTAGAAAGAAGAGTGTGTTGTCAGGGTGTGTTTTATCTATGTGAGAGTGCATTTCTGTCTCTGTCCCTGTCTGTCTGTCAGTAGAAAGGAAAGCATGACCTTGTGCATGTTAAATGTGCATGACACTGCTTATAGTACATGAGTGTGTGAGTGGTTTTGTGAAACAGAACTGTGTGTGTGTGTGTGTGTGTATGTGTGTGTGTGTGTGTGTGTGCGCGCGCCATCCATTGAAGCCAATTTACCCTTTTTTTGCCTCCATCTTCTTCCTCCCATTTTCCTTTACTTCTACTCCTTCTGATTACCCTCCCTGTTGATCCTCAAACTTCTTTCTCCTTCTCTTCTTATCCCTTCTTTCTCTTCATTGCCTTATTCACCCTCCTCTGCAGACTCCCTTCCCCTCCCTCATATCTGTAGCTCATCATAGCCTATTGTGCTCTGCACAATGGCTACAGTTCATTAAGCAAGACAGTCGTTGTCATGATCATCACCGACTGATTTGGCTGACTGGCTGAATGACTGGCTGGCCAACTGATAGACTGAATACTGCGCTGATTGAGCTGGTGTGATTCATTCTTTCTGTCCGTCTTTATTTCTCCCTTTTCCTCCTCTCTAAGTCTCTTTCAGTCAATCAGCTTTGTGTGTGTGTGTATCAGTGTGTGTGTGCATGCCAGCTCCTGTGTGCGTTGCGCGTCCAGGGGCTCCATGTTATTCTTTAGTCTTCTATTCATTTTACAGTCAAAAGAATATCCAAGGAATGTGCCAGGAAACCGGGCAAGAAAATATGTAGACAAGGAGGTATGTATAATCAACCTAAACAATGCCACAGAAAGAAGAAGAAGAACCTGAAAATAGGAAGAGAAAAAAAATTAACTGTGTGGTACAGCAGAGAGCAATCGTGAGGTCTACAAATTATTCAGGTCTCTACTCAGGGCATCTGCAGATTCTTAGAATGCTAATTTAAGAGACAGGACCTTTTAAACGCGACCTGGAAATGAATTTAAGGCCGATTTTAAAAACAAAGTAGAAAAGCAAGCTGTCACAACCAGTCGTCCTCTTCCACATACCTAATGCAATTCAGAAAGTAAAAGTGAGCAGAGCAGGAGAGACTTTTACAGATGTATCAGACTCTGTAAAGCCCCTTACAGTTGATATCCTGCAGATAATAACAATACATACTTGCTACCACAGAACCCTGAATCAACCATGTAATTTGTAGACCTTGTGATGGCGTGTTGATGGTGAAGTACCGCACTCTCTGGTTCACTGACGTGTGCTCTCATTGGTCAGCAAGTTTGGGAGAGAACAGAGATGTGATTGGCTGCCAGATGAGGGGTCAGAAGGTGTGCAGTAATGACGGGCTGATTTACGAGGAGATGGCAGCATATTAGATCAGGCACACTGTCACAAACACACATACACACACTCACAGTGATTAGTTTTGTGCGATGTTAAACAAGATGAGCTCAGGCTGGACCTTGACTCTGTAATCTCCATTAAAAGAAAGCAGAGCTGTGTTCAGGTTGGCTCGGGTTACTGTATCGAGCACTGTTTCATCAAGATAATGCCCTCCTCCTCCTCCTCTCTGTCTTTCTCTCTCTGTCTCTCAGCCTCTCCCTCACTGGATGTGTGCGCATTTGTGTGTATGTGTGTGTGTGCATTTGTGTGTGTGGGAGAGAGAGACACAGATGCTGACAGTGTCCTTGATAAGGTCTGGGTGTTAATGTCATTGTCTTGGCAGCGGCCTGCATTATCACTTAGTGTACATTCCTCCTCTTCCTACTACACAGATACATGTACACTCTAACCTCACTGCTCTTCTTCTCTTCTTTTTTCTTCTGCTCTCTTCTCCTCAAGCGTGTTGTGCACAGTTACACAGAGCAGAAATGCATTTACACCGGGAGATTATGGAAGCTTACATATTCGTCATACAGCATGGAGAATCTTCATTATAAAATCAAGACCCAGACAGTTCTTGTGGATTTTTGTCATTTATAGAAAAGGGAAATTAGATTTACAAAACAATGTATCTTGCACAAAGCAAGATGGCGGATCTGTAGCCTTGTTGCAGTAGCAGCTGCTTCGCTTGGGTTTGTTTCTCTGGCTTCAGTTTACTACCCGCTTAATATATTCTTGTGAAATGTCAGGGAAGCACCCTCAGCTTTACTGCAGTACTCTCAGTATGCACTTCATTAGGCAAAGCATGATGCAGTTGGTCTGCTCTTCCATGTAGGTAATTAAAGTGTACATACATTAACTTAAATTAATGTATGTAGGCCACTTTGAATATTTTCGTATGTGCCTCAAAGTTACGTATGTACGATACTAGTCATTGGTATTTATGGGATTCAGTGTCAAAAGTGCACCAAATGATGATGATAATTTTACCAAAAACTGCTCTGTCAGAAGAGGACATTCAAGACTCATTCTGGCTAATTTGTGTACACAAATTAAAGGACCTGATTAAGAGAAACACAATGAGTGCAAATGCTTACAAGGGCTCACCGATGGTTTGAGGATTATTAAAATTATGTGAATGATGCTATTGGTCTTCACACTCACCAAGGCCCATATTAATTTAACTGCTAAAAATAACATTTTGTGCTTATGTCAGTGAAAGATAGAAATAGTAATTTGCATTCTATTTACAACCTTAGACTGTGTTCAGAGCGACATCACCAGCACATGAGAAAATTCCTTCAGTACAATATAGCATTGTTAATTATGAACAATAGGTTATTTATTATAGAGTACTTATAGCGTAACATTTGCAGCTGCTGCTTTTTTGAAAGATGCTATCTAAAAGACATGTTTGATAAAAAGCAGGAGCAGTATTGCTTATTTTAGTTAGCTATTAGTTACTAGAGGCATGTGTGTGTCTGGTTAGGATATCAGTTCTACAGCATCACAGGGGCTATCATGCAGTATAAGATCCACAGTCAGTTCTTCAGCTTTCTGGATGTTTCCTTTACAGAGGCAGAACCTATTTCAGTGGCCACTTTCAGGACGTCACTCATTATAAGTGAGACAGCAGGGCAAAGCGTAGTCAGTGGTGCAGTGTGAAGTGGTGTGAGCGGACAGATCATGGTGAGTGACCAGGTAATTTTGTGGCTGGATGTGTGCAGCCACAGTGATGCAGTTGGTGACAGGGCTGGATTGGAAGAAATATATTCTCAGTCAGTGTGACCAAAAGGAAACTGACGTCCTTGAGCTGCAGGTACAGTGAGTGACTATGTGGAACTTTAAATTTAACTTGCTGAGGAACTTGTGCTTACAATGATGCAAGTCTTGAAGATCCATCGACATTGAGAATATTTTTTAGGTACAGACATGGAGAACTGGTGGTAGACTACTCGCATTATGGTTTAATATTTTTTGTCTTAAAGGTGCAGTGTGTAGTATTTAGTGTCATCTTGGCAGAAATGGAATATAATATTCATTAGTATGTTTTAATTAGTGTATAATGCCATTAAAATAAGAATCACTATGTTTTCGTTACCTTAGAATGAGCCCTTTATATCTACATAAGGAGTGGGTCCCCTTCCACAGAGCCCGCCATGTTGCACCGCCATGTTTCTACAGTAGTCCAGAACAGACAAACCAAACGGTGGCTCTAGAGAGGGCCTTTCATGTTTTTCACAAGTTTTGCAGCCTCCCTAGGTTCTCCTACACACTTGAAAGAGAGGGGTGAGGGGGAGGAGTATTTAGTTGGTTGCAATCTGCAACCTCACCGCTAGATGCCACTAAATCCTACACACTGGTCTTTAATTAAGGGATTTCTATCACATAGGATTTCTATAAAGGAGACATTTTATCATCCAGCCAGCACAAGATTCTAAAGAGCTTTTGTCAGTGTCCCTCTGCACACTAATCATGGCAAAGTTCACGTTGATCAAAGAGAAATAACGTTAAAGGGGGTGACAGGAAGAGAGCCAGAGATGGACAGTGATGAAGAGCAATGAGAAAAGGGAGAGTTAGATTAGAGTAAGAAGGATAAAAACAAAGTGAGAGCTGGACACAAAGAGCCAAACAATAGAGCAGCGGTGAAAGGGAGTGAGGCAGAGTGTAATTGCTGTGGGACTGATCTCTTGTCTACATAAGGACTATTGTACTGTCCTGTACCTTGCTGGTTCAAAGACGTCTTCTGTGGTTAAAAGTAGCGTTTTCTGATGTGTCTGGGATACAGTACGGTCATTAAGTTATCACATGCTGGGATAGTGGTCTCTGTAATGAGATCAGAGGTGTCAGCGCTGCGGTTGGTCCTTTCTCTCACAGCAGCATGCATTCACTATTCATTTTTAAAATTGAAATAAATACAGTAGAACCTTACTTCTCAGAGATGGCAGCTAACTGAACTGAACTGAAAAAAGGTCAAAAAATGAGTGAGTGACACAGAAAAAAAAGCATTTATGTTGTGAGATCATAGACTCGAGCATATTAGTAAAAATCATTGCTTCAAATGTTTCCATGTTTTATGTAAGGACAGTTGTGGAGCTACACATTACAACATACAAAACAAAAGACGCTACAGCTTGCTGAATGTGATAAATAGGGATGCCACGTTGAAGAAATTTTCCCAACGTTTAATAAACTTGTGGCAACACGAGTTGTGTTACCAGTTCCATTTTTAGATGAGATAGATAAGATGAGATATTCAGAGATGACACTCAATATCTGTAGAGTGCTTACTTTGATCTTACGTTAGATTTTTAGTTTAGATCTTCGCCTTACTTAAGAGTTAGTGACAGCAGGCTTCAGACTGCTGCCAGCGTGTAGCCCTCTGTGTACAGCCGGGCTGCTGCGCACACAGACGGGGACGAGCCAGAGGATGACCGCCGCATAGAACCAGAAACGGGAACATTCCGCCTGCCATCCAGAGATAGACACACCAAGAGCAGATAGAGAACGTGAGAGTTTCAAACAAGCACCAAGTCCCGGGGAGACATGAGAGCAGCTGTTCGCTAACAGCTACGTGTGTTTACAGCAGAGAGCAGTAGGGAGGACAGACATCTCACTCTGCTACTCTGTGCTGCAACTTTGCTGCTGCGCACGCAGACAGAGCAGACACTTTCAGTTTATAATTGTAGTGTCCGTCATCCAACTAATTGATAATATGCCTAGTATTTTATAAATTAGAGTTTTTTTTATTTGATGAACGTGAAGAGATTAAAGCATCAGATAATGATTCTGACTGACACAATATTCAACCCTCACAGGGAGAACATCAAAAAGGGACCAACTGTAAAATTCAGTTATTCATCCTTTTGTGGTTTCCGTTCATTCTATGTCACAGCACCAAAACCATCCAATGGTAAGACATGCCAGTGCCAATACCATGAAAAAGCACATTATTATTTGTTGTACCAAATTGTTAATAAAGTATTGATTTGAGTGGTGACATTGTTGGAAGTTTGTTGCAGTTAGGCCACTGTCACCACCTTCAGATGGAACTACCTTGTTTTAAATTAATATGCTTACAATCTGTTCCTCCAATACAGTTGATTTATCAAATTAATTGTCTCTTTAAAATAAAAAAAATAAATGATGTCTAAAATTGTGATTTTGTATAGTTAATGCTAATGATAAAAGTTGCATAATGTAAGAGTTTTTAAAGGAGTACATGTGAAATACTATAAAAATGAACAGTAGTGAATATTCAACATTTAACAGCACATATGTGTACCTGTGGTGTAGACAATGATTTAAAGGCTCCAAATGTATATGAGACAAAATAATTATGAACAACTTGCTTTTTACTGTGCCTGACAGTGTTGACAAAAACTAAGTAAAAAAATACATTTTATGAAAAAATTACAAAATCAGGACGTTGCACCAAAATATTGCTATATTGCCAGGACTTTGTTTTCTTAATATTTATTTAATTTTTTTTTTTCTGTTCAAAATTAAAACCTGTTTCCAAATTCTCAAGAATCAGCGAGCTGGTAAGGAGCAATGGAAAAAATGTATTTACATATTTAGAGATGTTTTTATATATGAATTTCAGAAGCATGTAAATCACAGTCAATTAATAACTGTAACTTCTTTACAATACAGTATTGATATTGACCAGCACTATAAAATTTACACTGATCATTTATATTCTTAAAAAATATTTAAAAGACAGACAGAAAAAAAAGCAATAAACTTTTACCATCGTCCTGCAAAAATTGCCTCAGATTTGGAGTCCAGTATCTTTGGCAAGGAAACTATCGCTAGACTGACTATAAATACCCAGGGTAAGAGAATATTTATAGCAATGCTGTATGTAGGGCTGGGTATCCAACCTCAATATCTTATGACTAAAATGTGTGGAATCAAAAACTGTAAAACCACAAAAGATGGCAGCAAATTATTTGTAGTTTTGTTTACTTATTTTTTGATCAGATATTTCCTCATCCAAATTGTAGGCTATATATATGTGTGTGTGTGTGTGTATGTATGTTTTTTTTTTTTTTTTTTAACTATCCACTATCACAGTGCTATAATATCATACAGGTGCACACTCACCTAATCTAAGTAGCTATTCACTAGTGTACTTTGCATTTGTTGGACCATTTTTCTCTCCTTCTTGCTTGTTTTATTAGATTTTATTATCACTGTCTCTGCCTAAACCCATAGCTGACTGGAGGCATGGTCATGCCTCAACTCTGCAGGTTGTCAAAAGGCATTATGGGTAACAGGAAAACACAAGCTGATGTAGAAGTACATGCAAGAGGGTGAAGAAAAGTTCATATAACACAAATTAAAACACTTCAAATATATGAAGCATCACAAACTGACAATATCAGGACAGAGCAGCATCAGGACATCAGAGTTGTTTTTTTTTTTTTTTTTTTCAGTCAGTTTAACAGCTTGTAGTGTGGTTGTTCTTTGCTTTTTTTAGATTTAGTTGTCGCTTCAGTGTCTTAAATGCACTTCATATATGACGCCTTAGTAGCTAGTGACAAAATTAAGTCCCACTAAAAATGGTCTGCTTTCTGAAAACAAGCCTCCAGCTGTACAGAGTATAAACATGTTCTATCCATTAGGATTGGCAGTGCAGGCTCTAGCCTCGGAAAGATCAGAAAAAGTGGAGATTTTCTTATAATAAAAAAAAAAAAAGCTAACAGTCTGGAATCTATGTGGAACAGCTTATCAGTGTGTGGAAAGTCAGAATCAGAATATCATTAGAATGTGGAGAAAGTGTGTATTATTCCCAATAAACTTAACAGTGTAACAAAATTAACTCTGGAAACCGTGCTCTGCTGTGTAGTATTTGTCTCTACTGCGTATGCCAGCAGCCGGCTCTGAACACTGGGTTACAGCAAACTGCTTGTGTGCTTCATGGAATCAACTGTTCACCCTTCAACGCTGTCAGACCTTGTGCGAGCAGAAAAAAAAAAAAAAGAGAAAAAAATTTTCTCTGTAAGGTGTCTCTGTGGTGGGTTGAGACTCCATTTATGTTTACTTTTTGTTGAATTAAGCATTGGGCTTTTAAAACCCAAACTAGGACATTTAAACTGCAAACTAGGCCATTTCCCAGTGCATGTACACGCTGTTTAATATCTCAAATAGTTCCGGAAATATTTCAATATGTTGCATTATTCTGATATTTCTGTGCGGCGTCTCCACTCCAGAGGGATTTAGAATAGAAGCTCCATTGTAGATGTGAATTTCGTCAAGATGCAGACAACTTCACAGGAGGTGAATTTTTCACTGTTTTCCTTCACGACTCTCCCCCTTCTCTTTCTTCTCCCTGTGCCTCTTTCTTTCCATCCGTCTTGATCTCCCTCTGCACAGGTTGGCCTTTTCCCTCGCGCCTGTCTCCGTCTCTCTATCCATCCTGACGTATTCACCCTCCCACATCTCACTTTCTCTCTCTGTCCTTTTCTCTTGCTCGTGTCTTTTTCTCTCTTATTCCTCCGGCTTTGTCCCAATTTTGTAGTCATTGAAGGAGGATCCGGCGGGAGGCAGCACACACACACTCGCACACAAAGACACACAAATAGAGCAGAGGAAATAGAAGGCAGGAACAGGCATGGCCCTTCTTGTGTTCGGGTCTCCCTCGAGGGGCTCTGTCACCTCCACTCACAACTTAACTTCTCCGCACTGGTGTTTCTTCTCATGTTATTGTGTTGTGCTTGTGCGTGTCAGTGTCTGTCTGCATGGATGCAGGGATTTGGGTATGTGTCAGGAGAATTTAAAGTTCTGTCCTGTCTGACAGACTTGTGTGTCAAAGCTTGGCTGACTATCTGTGCTGGCTGCTGGGCAGGTGGTGGACTTGTCATTTTCAGCCTGACCCTGTTGGACCACCCACTGACTCTGAACTATAATTAGACACAGAAAGATAGAGGAAAGTCAAGGAAGAAAGAAAGAAATACAAGAAAAGTAAGTTTTGGAGGAATTATTATAGGATTATGAATTATGTCCACTAGCAAAGTGTTTTTTGTTTTTTTTTTGAGTCCAGGAAGTGATGTGTGCTGCACAAAAGTCATAGAGAGGTCATGAAGGTGGATGGTGGGTTTACAAATCACAGGACACAGGGAGACCAGGGTATATGTCTTGCATCTCATGTGTGGTTAGCTTTAGGCTACAAAAACATGGCTACAGACTTTTGTTGCATGTCAAACCTTCTCTACCCGTTTCCTCTTTCTCTGCACTTTCAACTCGAATAAAAGAAAAAATGCTAACCGGTATGTTGATAAAAACATAATTCATGCAGCATTATGTTTCTTTAAATGTATTTGCTGTTGCAAATTAGTAGTATATAAAAGTAATTTTTAGAGGTCAGAGTTGGTAATAAAGATGCACCACAGTCTCTTCTTCATGACCAAAACTATGTGATAACTGCAAACTTTAAATGTCAGCTAGTGCAATACAAAAAATATGTATGAATTTCCTAAAAAAATGCCAACATAAATATGTTAAGTTTAAAATTAATCATGTCTCTGCTTTGGTGGAAAATTCCAAGTAGACGTTTGGATACTTGGGAACATCAGATCAGATGTTTATGTCATGAGATATAAGGAATCTATTTTAAAGACTTAAATTAAAATTAAAATTAAATCAGACTTGCTAAAGTTTCTGGCATGTTGCATTTGATGGTGTTTGAGTTTTCAGAAAGCTAGTTTTTAGATAACACCCCAACCTTAAATCAGGCCAGCATTTAATACCAATATCTGATTCACCACACATAAAAATCTGTATGCTGTTTTATATCATCGCTCCCTATGTCAGAAAATGTTGCATTATTTTACTTGATCATTTTCAAAGGAAAAATACAAAAGCAAATCATTATGCATTGTCAGTTTTCTAACTAATATAGGCCTAAATGTGTGTGTGTGTGTGTGTGTGTGCGTGTGTGTGTGTGTGTGTGTATGTATGTTTGTGTGCACCTTTTTTTTTTTTTTTTTTTGCAACAGCAGATGTTTTAAAGCATACCCTACATTTACAGCCTCTCTGGAAAGCAGCAGTAATTATTGCCAGGATGGTGATGACACGCATGTGAAGTTGCTGCTTGTTAGGGCGAAGAGTTTTCAGCCGGATGAGCTTTTAAACAGGTGGATTTTAGCTGGAATTCATTTTTAGAATCACACAGTTTCTGTCTGTGGTTGTTATAATTATGAGAGAGGGCTCATTAAACAGCAAGGTGAGGTAGAGTCAGGGAGGTGGTGGAACTTAAAACTTAATGCGATAATCAGATATGAATGCAGTACAAATGAGATTAGATATTTACTAAAGAATTGGTCAACATTGCACTAGTTTTTTGTGCCCTTAATAATAATTTATTTAAATGCAACATTTAAAAAAAAATTTTAATTGAGTGTGCATACTGTAGATAATTTATTCTGGATTCTAGTCCTCAATTTTACTGTCTAAATAAATCTTCACATATGTTATGTGCTTCCAAGAATTAAACTGAGAGTGAAGTACTGAATAATTACTGAATGACTGAATTTTATCATAACAAACTGCTTTCCAAACACTGATTAGACTAAACCAAATTATTAAGTAAAGAAAAGAAAGCCATTTAGAAAAAGAGAAAAAAAAACTGAAATCCAAAGTAGACTGCAGTATTATCTGGTTTATAATAGAGATTGTAAATTGGCAGTCTCTCTCTTCTCATAGAAACACAGAGCAGAACCAAATATTTTGCCAGAGAAGTGATTCATGTAACAATGTATTTGATATTATGAAGGTTGATTGCAGTCTTGTGTGGGCTCTCATATACTCAGCCCTTTTGGATGCACAGCAACAGACACACGATCAAAACCATGTTACTAAATTAACAGTTGATACTGAAGATTCTGAACAACAGGGACATGAGTTCCTCCTCCATTGTTAATTTGTAGCAAATATGTTAGATCCTTGTGTACACAGCAAAATGATGCAACAAAAAGAGCATGAAATTTATATCTTATATTGGTTGCTTCTTAAAATTGTCACAGCTAATTTGTATGTCTTTGAAGAACGTCACAGTATTGCTCTATATATTGCTTTAGATAAATGCTGAATGGGTTATATACATTAAAAAGTAACACAAAATTTTTTAAAAAATCATAAAAATCTATCTTATCTGGTTTGGTGTTCAGAATTACATCCTGCCTATGACCCAGCCTTCAGACAGCAAGGCAGAAAGTGTGTTGAGGTTTGCTCCCTTTACAGACCTGCACTTAAAGTCCCCCTCCACTCAAAAATGCATTTTTCTTCTTATTACTTCACTCGGATGTTTGAGCTTTATTGTGCAGAATGATGTATGTGTAGAGTTTGTTTTCACATTCATGGGCTGAAGGAGGAAAGTTTCTCTGTGCTCACCTTAAATCTGAGTTTAACACATTTATGTACAGGTGTGACATGGAAATTTGAAACATCCACTGCACATACACTGAGAATGGATTTTTCAGGGGAGCAGGAGACATCTTTTGTGACAGGATTGATAGCTCCCCATACATATTCATGACACTTGCATTACAATAAATAAATAAGCAGCTTATTTTTCTTTTCTTTCCTGAATATTAAATGAAGGACATTTGAACCTTCGGCACACTGCCAACACCAGCCATTGTAGTTCCACAAATTACAGCAACAGCTACTGCACAAAGAGGCAGTGATACAAATGTCATAATGTTGCCCCATTTCTAAGATTCATCTCACAAAAAAAAAAAAAAAAATCAATCTTTTTTCTCCCCTCCTACTTTGCTTTAGCACTCTGTCGTGGCAGCCATAGCAGGGACACATTTTGCCTCATGCATATTTCAGATGCAGCACATTGTGAACAACGCAGATAGACACTGCATGGCGAAAAGTAACAGCTTTTCCCATAGTTTCCATTTCACTCCTAGTCATTATTTATGGGGACCCTTTCCAAAACGGCCATACAACTATGTAATGCATGAAGCCATTTGCCTCGATGATGATGGAGAGGCAGCTGTGAACTAACTAAGCAATAATGTTAGCCTCTGCACACAAACAGCAGGAGAGAGGCAATGAAAGAGGAAAGTAAAAGTAAAAAATATAACATTGCTTCTCTTGTACCACATTCTTGTTTTGATCATTAGAATTTTTGTATGGTGAGTGATATCTGTTCTGATGCAGTCTGGCTCAGCAATGTACTGTAATACATTGTGTCATAGCAAAAATACACACTGAGTTTGAAAATGAGTAAAAGGAGTAAATAAGGAAGGTAAATTGATGTTAATGCATACAAATGAATACGGTACAAATAAATATTCATTACTCTAGTATCGCAGAATAGTATTTCTGTAATCCTGGTTGTCAGTGGAATTCTAAAATGGCCAATATTAAAGAAAAACTGTAACTTTTGCTCAATCATAATCGGGTAATTGTGAATTGTGAAATTGTGAAAACTTTCTTTACATCATTAGCATAATGTGTACACAGTAATGTCAGATACACAGCAATATCTATCATTGGTCCTATGGTCTGTGGCTAGATGGCTAAGGTTTGCTAACATTAGGTAACATTAGCCACCATAATGGCATTTTTAGGGTTTTACTTCTAAGTGAGGCCAGCAAAGAGTGCACCTTCTCTGAAAACTAAACTCTTTTTTTCAGTCACTTCTGTTATTCTTAGTAAATTTGATCAATCTCTTACTGAGAGTCTCTTAACCTCTTCTTTTTATTTGCTGGTTTTACAGTCTGACAGTGAGAGACAGAAACATTCTGAACAGTATTCCACTATTATACTCTACCTGCTAAAACTACTCATTACTCTGAGTCCTTCATTCCCTCTGCCATTGTTGTTTATTAAATAGCGATGATGTGAAGATGATGAAGGAATCTCTGCTGACACCGGCTTGCTTGTATAAAGAGGTTTATTACAAAGAAGTCCAGCATCAAAACAAGCACCATGGATTGCCTGGAGAGGATTCAGAGCCAATGTGAATCACTCTCCCTAACAGCCCTAAATACCCACTTATATAGGCTGGTTGTTTACCCTGATACTAAGGTAAAACATATGGCCCTTATTTGCAAATGGTCTCATCTGTTTAGAATTAGGAGAGAGAGAGACCCGTCTTCTATGGGACCTTAACCTTTGGACCTTAACCTTTAGACCCTCACACCTCCTCATAGGAATGTTTTCTTAAATGCTTTTTATGCTTGTGCTGCCTCATTACTATCTTTTTAGATTGTATCCTTTTGCTTTGTTGTTTAGGTATTTATAGTTATTAATTAATATATAGTATATATATAATATAGTTATTTTATGCTCATAGCCTTTCATTGTTTTTAGCTTTGCTTTAGCTTTTAGTTTTATGTTGTAGGAACAAGTGGATGAATAAAGGAAAATACAACAACAACAACAAAACAGCACCAGCTAAAACACAACCTGCAGAAAATCCAAGGACAAAGATGGCCCTGTATTTGAAGGCCAGTGGTTTGAAAGCAGTGACGATTCAGCACCAAATAACTAAAAACTAAAAGAAATCAAAAAAGGACCTGTCTTAAGTAACACTATAAAGCCATGCAAAAGCAGAATTATGTTTTCGGCACTTCAGTGGATTCAGGGTCTTTTGATATCTTCAGGGGCCAGAGGAGATTTTATTGAACATTCTCCTCTGTAGCTGTTAATTATTTAGCTGGCTACTGTGCATGCTAATGATTTAGTGTGCTGGGTTTGTTGAGTTGATGTAGGAGCAAGTTTTGCATCATCTCAGAAGCACTGAGGTACACTTAATACTGAATACACAGAGCTGAAACAGCTACCGATGCTCTCGCCATGACACAGTTACTAGACCAAAGAGCTGATTGGGTAGATAGTCTGCGTATTTCCTCTAGATTAGAAAGCATGCGGCAATAAAACGTGGACCTTGATGTGCAGTGGTGCAGTCAGGGAGAAAGAGATACATTAGCTACTTTACTGAAACAAAGAATTCTCTATTGTTACCTAGTCACTCAGTAAACTAGTTTTGCTCAGCTCCTGAGTGGGTTAGAATAGCAGGTAAACTCATTTTCAGAGTAACCTGAGGCCTGTACTACGAAGCAGCATTTGAGGTTAGCAAGGTAACTTCACGTTTAATTCTGGGTTGTCAGGGTTACGATAGTGGTTCACTTCTTACCAGGGTACATCGCCATGGTAACTTATGCTGAACAGCTAACCTGCTCTGGAGCAGGTTATCTTCAGAGGATCAGATCACAACCTATCAAAACCCCAACCAGTGACCAATCAGATCACTGGGAAAAAAGGAGTCATCATTCCTACAGGATCCTGACATGGACAAAAGTCCTGAGTTTACAATAAGTAAAAAAGAGCAATATATATTTTATAGGTCAATAGAAACCTTTTATTGTTCCAGGCTTTCTATTTCCACTCTGGTTTGAAAACAGAGCTTCTAACAAACAGAGAGATTGTTTACGACACTAAACACATAATGATGATTTTAGCTGCATTTTAATCGTGCAAAGTTTATTTTATTTTATGTGAGAGCTGACAGTGTGGATGATTTTATACTCTGATTCCATCACTGCAGTTCAGAATAACATGAGACACCTGTGTGATGATAACTGGAGATAAAAACCAAAGATTGTCTTTTATTAGAAAAATAATCCACACACTGTTAATTGGCTCCCATGATTATAAATGCATCATTTGGGTCAGATAGACTTCATCAGTCATTAACTACTTTTCCACTCTTTGCTTCAGTAGCAGAAACAGTCTGACATTACTTCTAAGTTTCTTTTTCTTCATCATCCAACTACATAGCAAAAATACTCACTCTGTACTTATTATATATAATAATACCTGCATGTATTTTAAGCCTTAGCCTATTATTAATATGTGGAAATTATTTCTAGTGTTTCTACATCTTCTTATTCTGCTGTATGATTACAGGCTTGTTTACATCTAACTTAGCTGAATATGACTTTTTACTGTTCCTAAAACAGAAGTTTTCTGCAGGTACTTGGTATCACCGTTTCATCTCATATCATATTCAGTACTTCATTCACGGCTTCCCCTACATCAACAACATCCTCAGTGTGACATTATATGTGTGTCCTGTGCTACATGGAACTAGGGCTGTCCGGATATCAGATTTTCACAACACGATTATTGTGGCCAAAAGAATTCACGATAACGATATTATTGATATGTATAGAAAATTTGAAAAAAAAAATAATGCTATCAGTCAAATCATCTTTAACTTTGTTTATTTTGTGTTTTGCCTCTTTTCTGGCAAATGAATTACACTCAAAATATGAGTGTAGGGAGGTGGAGAGAGAGTCGGTAACCATAACTGTACAAAGTTTGAAAGAAGTTTGAACACACTGAAGTATAAGTTTTTTAATTCCGCCTGAATATTTTTTTGCAAACAGATGCCTGCAGATGACCTATAGCTGTGACTTATTAGCTGGAAAACACAATGGGATCACAGCATGGAGCCTTACCTAGTCCAAATTCAAATTTAATAACAATACCACAGAAAATGAATATTTTACACGTTTTTCTAAGGGTATGTCTAGGCTCTAGAATCTGGCTCGGTCTTTACGGGAAAGAAGAGGGGCAGGCACTTCCTTTCAACGCGGACTCTCGTTGGCTATTGCAGGCTGTGGACAGGACATAGAAGCTTCTATTGGGTCAACTGAGGTGTCAATCGAAAAGTCAGAGTCCAGCTTCCATATTGATACCAAGATATGGCTAATGTTTACATGCTAACGTGAATTATGACGGAGAAGATTAGGACATCTGTCGGCTAATTTGAAATGATGCAACAGCCGTTCGTGGATATTTATTAATGTAATAATGTGTGTTGGACTAAATATTTTACTGGATTGGATCGACTGGACCTTTGCCAATGTAACAACACTGTTTTTGTCAGAGTTGTAGCAGTCAGTGGAGTAATATGAGGCTTCATAGGTGAGGAGCCTGAATTTTGTAATTGTTTGTTTGTTTGTTTGTTGGTGGTCTGACAGAGGCGTTGATTGTACCTGCTGTTGTGATTGTATCTTGAAATGGTTTGCATCAATCAAATCACAAGAATCTTAGCTTTCCAAAGATATGTCACGAGTACTCACAACTCCCACAGGAGTTGTGTACATGGCATAGTTGTGTACTTAACAGTGTGACGGCCCGTGGACGGGCCGCTGGAACATTAGGGGGTTTTAAGAGGCGCTGGATTATTTACACAATATTATCATATGTGTATTATTAACACGATATCAATATTTCATTTTTTAAGTATCACAGTTATAGTCAATACCTGTATATCGTGAGATCCCTACATGGAGGCCTGGCCCCCTTCACTGAGCTCTAGCCTAATGCAGGGGACAATGAAATTTGCTGTTAGGGGGCTGCCAAGTCGCTTTAATTATACTGTGATGTTAAACTGGGTATGGAAGGATAGAGAAGGCTGCATGCTGTAACGCTGGCCTCATGCCCAGATCCAATGTACCCATACAGACTACCACTGCTACCCAGTTCTCTACAGGGCTTGTTGGCATAGGGAACATACAAACTAATAGTACTATTATTTTTCGCCACAGTGACAGTGAAATGTCCTGATTGACATATGTGTTGCCATGCTAGCATTATTACAGGTGTGTAAAAATACATTTGAAAATCCACAGTAATGTGTGTACATTCTTACTTCACCATAGTTTGATATATTTTGCTTAGAAACAGACAGCAACTGGGCTGACAGGTGTGTATGTGTGTGTTCATACATAGGTAGAAGTGACCATTTGTTTCTGCTAAGGTTCACATAACAGACTGTGTTTGTATGTGTGCACGGGACGGTAAATGGACAAGGTGACGCTGGGCCAGATGGTGTGTATGTTGGATGCTCAACACAGAAGCCAAGGTGTCACCTTGGCTCGGTGATGAGACAGGGAGTGGTGTGGTTATAGAAATACAAAAGACCCAATGAGTTGTGAAAGCACTTTTAGCTTGCAGTGCTGTAGTGTTTTTGAGGGTTTTACATGGTCTGTTTGGGTATAGAAGATCTAATAACTTATAACTGGGCTGTTAAGACATATTGTCATTGTATCATCATTTTTCCTAAGTTATATTGGTAGTCAAAATGGTACATCAACCTTAAAAAAGCAATTTACTTGCATTGCTTGCAGACTTACTAAATTTATTGTGCAATGTTAAATCACTGGAATGCCCCTTTAAAAACATAAACCTTGGTGAGAAAACCATGTTTGTGCCTTTGTAAATTTGGCCCAATACACATGTGTATGTGTATATGTGTATATACATATATACATACATACACACACACACACACACACACACACACATATATATATATATATATATATATATATATATATATATATATATATATATATACCATGGTCTTGGTGAATACTCTTTTCTAATTGGCCGGCAGGTGTGTGTTAAAACCATAGTTTGGCTCAAGTTTAATCACCGTACTAAATTCATCTGCTACCCAATCTGTAACCATAGCAACGTTAAAGAGCACAGCTGTCAAAGCTTACTCGTTATGAAGTTTTGAAGAATGGGACGCAGCAGAGGAAAAAGAAATGGAGAAGAAAAGAAAGAAACCAAGCAAAAAATGGCACAAGGAACTGACACCTGAAGAGCTAGGAGAGATAGAGGAAGAGATGGATGAGATTAATACAAAAAAGACAACAAATTTGATTTGACACTGATTTGGAGACATACTCTGCAGTTATACTTAATGACACCTTACATGAATTTCATGCCTTGGTTCAGGCGGGTGGTGAGTACACTGACACAAGTTGTCATGACAACGGTAAGCTCTTGCTTCATAACATTTTGATTTTGAGTGCAAAACCTTCACCTAAAATTTGTGAATGCTTTTATTTTATATTGTTGGCAAATGACCATGGTATAAGCGGGATAATCAACTTGTAGGTGTGCAACGGTTTGAAGGCACGGCATGGAGGAGAAGAACCACCCTTTGCTACTTGTTGATTATCCATTGTTGTTGTTGATTATCCATTTTGTATATATATATACAATATATATATATATATATATATATATATATATATATATATATATATATATATATATATATATATGATAGTAAACTACCTTTCAGAGGAAACCAGGATTTTGTCACTGTATGTCATACTGGGCTGTGCACAAAAAGTGTCATGCTTCTAAGGGGTTAAATTAATCTCTGAATACATGCCTAAGCATGAGTGAAGTTCTGTATGTTCTATGTCATGTTCATGATGCATATACAGTAAAACTGTCTCATACCATATAAACCTTCAGTTTGAGTGCACATGAATGAGCTGTAATGCTGTCAAAATGTCCTTCATTAGTGGCATTGCCATAAATAAGCCCTTTTGAGAACTGATTAATTTTACTGGAGGAGGCTCAGTAACATCCACTCTGTGGAATCTTGTCACACATTGCTGATTAGATGTATGGATTTTTCATTTCTAGACTTTTAAGATATTAATATATATTATTTCTGAATGTATGAATCTCTTCCATGTCTGCCTCCAGTCTCCTTCCTCCTCTCTCTGTTTGCTGTTTACTCATATGAGCAGATGAGAAGTCATTAGCTGAATCCCAAATTGCTACCTAGTGTCTCATCTGTAATATTTATGTGCTGCACTAACAAATATAGAAGAATGACAGAACAGCTTATTGCCACAATGAGAAGTAATGAGATGTAATTTGCTGTTGCACTACTACATAAATCACTTAAAGCCCTGCAGTCATATTCACTCCAAAGGTGCTCTGCAATGGACCAGCCTTGGCATTAATTGATGTCTCTCTTTCTGTCTCTCTGCTGCTGTATGTCTGTTTACTGTATATTCAAGATCAGTTTTAACATATTCTTTACAGGCTTGTGAATTTGGCATCCCACCCACATGACACATTTGTCTTTCCATTTGAGACCAATTGTCAAGTTTTCAATTGCTATTAACAGCTGTTTATTCAGTATGACTATAAAGGATAATTGAGTTCATTCAATAAAATGAAAGGTGTTTTATAAAGCCAGGAATAAAAAGATGTTCATATACAATATGAGTTGTCAAATCAATCTGACAAAATGAAATACTTTTAAGTTCAAGTTCACTGCTCCAATATAAGATTAGACAGGCGCTGGTACAAAAACATATGAATAAAGACTTTGACACTGAAGTGACTCAATTCTAATCACAAGGGCAGCATATTATGTTAATTACCAATCAGCTCCCTATATCAGCTTTAAAAGAAAAAATGGTAATCACTACTGCGACAGTACATTTGAGTTAGAACATGTGGTTTATTACCAGAAATGTACATTAATCCCTGGCTGTATTTGGTGGCGGAATGGCAAAACTGCCTGAAGTAAAATCATTAAATTCAAACAACATATTATGTAGAAGAACAGACTGCTGCTGCTTGTAAGACTATAACTGAGATATCTGAAAATGATCTAATGCTGTTTCTAACTCTAAATTAAAATCTAAAATATGACTCATGACCATTTATAAAGTTACTATAATCGGTTAGAGGCTATAAACTAATAATGTATCATACCAGTGATAAAATAACAATAAACATGATAGCAGCCATGTTATATATAATGAATAATGATTACTCCATTGGTTGTTAATAGGATGGAAGTTCTCTCATAGTACTCCCTGCAGTGATTGGTTCAAAGTAGCCTATTGCATCAGAGCAGAACATGAGGCTACTTTGTAAATGGAAAATAGACTCACTAAGAATCCAATTGTATAAATAAAAACAATGTCCATCGGCCCTTTATGTGGGCAATGTTAATATACATATTGTATATATAAGAGCGAAGCTGCTAATTATACATCCCTTTATCTTAGCATAGGCAACCTGTATTAGGTCAGATTTGTGACATAAATTGGCAGTTGCTTGGGTTTAGGGCAAGTGGCAACTACCACGGCTTGAAGTTGAAGTACCTTAAAATGCAGTGTTACCAATGGCGACTAGATGCTCCAACTGACTTCCATTCAAAAAGCCTCAACTTCTCTCTAGAAATACTAAGTCAGTCATTCTTTTCAACTAGGCATTCTGGTCTCAATCACTAATTTCAGGCCCTCTAATAAGTGTGCTGGTGGTTACTTTGGAAATTATTGCTCTATTAATAAGATTTGTGGGCGGTGTAGGCGTTGATTGACAGCTGTGATTGACAGTTGTCTCACCTGCTCCCCGGCTCTGGGACTCACACTGAGTCAGACTATTGTTGCGATATTTCACTAAGTTTAATGTTACTTGATTACGATACCTGCCCTGTTAGCACAATTTAGCTAAAGTAGCTAACGTTAGCCCAAGTATGCAGCGCTCAGTGTTCCTGTTAAATTAGTGTTAGCTTGGATCCGAGATAGCGGGACCGAGGTTATATTAGATTCGGTCCGCTTGGGTCATAGCTGGGGTCCCGCTACCCAAGCGGGTATAGATTTTTAACAGAATACCTGAATTACAAAGTAAGAGTGTCAAGTTTGAAAGACACAGGCGAGTTGCATTATGGTAATTGAAGTGTTTTTAAAGCTTGACTGATATTAGGTACTAAGAGTCTTGATATCTTGGCATCTGCTGCTTCAATTTTGAGTATTTAATCTGAGTGCACTACTCATTTGCTGGGCTACATCTCTAAATTCGAGGGTCTTCCTGAAAAGGACAGCTTTGAAAGAAAGAGACTTAAAAGGTTGGGGTCACATTACCCATCGTCCAACAAAACTGCCTCACACTCAGCCCAAAAAAGAATATGTCAAGCTTCCAATGAGGGTAATAAATAAGCAGAGCAAAGCCGCCAGGTTCACTGTTCGTCAAATAGCTGTATGTGATTTGATTAACTGAAAATGTGTTTGTTTTGCACACAACATTACTTTATAAATTATGGATCCTGCATTATTACCTTATCTTGGTGTGGCACTGTTTCTATAGAGAGGGTCCTGTGTCAAAAATCTAAAGGTTGCTTTTAAACAAATTTCCTAACATTGTGACATGCATTAAACCTGGATAGTACTGCGTGATTTCTGGGTGCTGTGGGCATAAATGAAGGGGGGGGATGATTTTTTACCTTGGGGCCCCCTCACAAATGAATCTGGCCACGGCTAGAATGGTGACTTCTCATTTCCAAAGTCAGTGCAGAACTGTTTCTATTGACCTTGGAGTCTGCTGGAGCTGGCTGGAGATCACACCGAAACAGGAAACACATGGTTGAATTTGTCTGTTGCGCTGGCTGCAGTTGAAGTGAATGGAAGAGGGAGCCAATATTTGTGTAATGTAACCGTACTTTAAGACCATGGTTGAGATTGGGGACTGCGAATCCCAGCACAGGATGTGGGATGTGTACTGTATGTAGCCTGACTGGAAGTGCTTCTTGGGATTCTAAACTCATGGAACAAAAGTCTCCTGTGCATGGTGAGACAACCATCACCAGATCCTCCAGAAGTCAAGTTAAGTTGTCTGCTGGGGTCTTCTTCTGCTCAATGACTTTGCAGACCTTCTGTATATTATAACGCGCTCTGAATTAGCTTTCTCTCTTTCAGCCTGTCTCTCTGTCTTTATCTATTTCTCCAGAGAAATTTCTGTGGAAGTCGACATCATTAAGCACCTTGACTCATGTGCTGCTGGGCTTTAATGTTTAATTTCACACCAAACGAGGGGAGGAGGACAGGGAGGAGGAGGAGGAGGAGGAAGAGAAGGTGGAAGGAGGAAAGGGAAGAAAGTGGAGGATCACAGGGTTGGATATGTTAGTTAATTTTATGTGTGTGTGTTTGTGTATGTGAGTGTGGGCCTGCATTTGTACATATGCTCATTATTGTAAATCCAGTAATTAGCATAATTGGACCCTTAAACCCACTGCCACTCATGTCTCTTTGTAGAGCATATAGCGATGCTGAATACACACACACACACACACACACACACACACACACACACACACACACACAGATGGCCCTTGAATTTAGATCTAATGTTGGATACACCATTCCAAGCAAAATGGTTGTCTCCTGGGGGGGGGTCATTGGTAATGAGTGAATATTGAGTACATCATCTTGGAGCACAGTGGTCCATGAATGCTATTTATCTTGGAGTGAGCCTTTCAGTGCGTGTGTGTGTGTGTGTGTGTGTGTGCGTGTGGAAATACACATAGCTGCATACATGCTTTGAAGCTTGAATAATGCACAGTGTGTGTGTGCATGAATGTGTGTGTATATGTGTGTGTGTGTGTGTGTGTGTGTGTGTGTGTGTAGGTGTGTGTGTCAGCACATTGGAGACAGCAATAGACACCTCAGCATCTTCAGATACACAGCAGCTGTCAATAACTCATCACTTCTTTCATTAAGCACATTGGCAGTCAGTCAAATAGGCTCTGTGTGTGTGTGTGTGTGTGTGTGTGTGTGTGTGTTTGTGTGTCCTCCTCTGTTCTTGCCTGTTCAGTGCCTCTTTGACAATGCTGTTTTTTTGTCCATTGAAGGCCCATTTAACCAGTAAGCTACTGTATGTGTGTGTGTGTGTACGTGTGTGTGTTGTAAAAGCAGATAGAAATGTAACACCTAGGAATGAGTCTCAGTGTGCTGTGTGTGTGTTTGTGTGTCCAGAGGGGGGACTGACGTAGGAGGAGGAGACGGTCTATTAAGAGACCATCGGAAAACACGTTAGGTCCAGTGAGAGAGAGGAAGAGGCGGGGGTGGAGGCTCAAAAGATACTAACAAACATGAACGAGAAATAAACAAATAGGTAGTGGAAAATAAGACAATGATCTCAAGGAGTGATCTCCTGAAAAAAAGCCTCTTTGTTAGAGTAAAACTGACCTTAAAGATGGTTTCTGTGGCGACCCTATGACCAGCACAAGCAGCAGTGTGACAGTATTCTCCTGACCTTAAAATTGGCTTTGTGTCAAAATCGACATGAAAAATTAAAGTTTAATGTGGTTAAAATGAGAACATCGGTAAAGCAGTCATTGCATTTATCTATAAATGAATATGAGTGATTGTTACAGTCTCTATTGTCCACAGCTGCTTTATTCTGTATGAGAAGCTTCTCCTTCAGTTCATGAAATCCCTGCAGCATCAGAAGGCAGCATTACAGATCCATCGTAATCCATCGTTTTTACCTTGATTAAATCATGTATAAATGACTCCAGGCTGGTACAGAATAACCACACACACACCTCTACACACATCAGACTGTTCAGTTACTTTTTTTAATGAAATACACATTAACTACAGTGTGATTTGACCATGAAAAATGTGAAACACAGTAGAATTAAGAATACAATACTGCAATTACTAGTAACAAACTATTATTGTTTCTGTACTTCTTCTTTTTTTTGTCATTGTAATAATTAACCAACATGTCCTCCAAATTAAACAATCATTTGACCATGTGACTCCAGAATGACACATAGGTTTGTTTTCTAATCTGGCGCCCCTATCAGCAGTAATCAGAAGGACAACATAATTTGTCTGTCCTTTCCAAAACTGTTACAAATCACTGTTAAAAAATAATGATGCTTTATGATGTGACAAAACTGTGGTTAAGGTCTGGTTAGGTTTAGCAATAAAAATCATTCGGTTAGGGCTAGGGAAAGTTCACGGTTTGGGTTAAAATGATCACTTTGTTTAGGTTAGAGAAATGTGGTGTGGGTTAAAGTTACAACCTCCTTAAAGTTAGGCAACCTTCATTCTCATGGTTACAATATTAACCACAGGGTTAAGGTTAGGGGACGAATGTAGGTTATGTTTTTTTTTTTTTTTTGAAAACTGTCCTGACTTGCAGTTGGAAACGGGAAGCGAACAGCGGTCTCCTGTGGTGCTGATGTGGTGCAGATTTGTGGTGTTGTGTGTTGTGCTGCTCTGCTCCATCTAGACAACAACATTATTTCCTGGAGAAGCATCATTATTGTTGTTACACTTCACTATGATTGGCTCCACTGTGTCAGCTATTGAGTTATGAGAACAGTAATCTGACTGTCTGAGAGTCTATTTATTAATCACCCAGCCTCGTGATCTATTGTAGGTACATGTATTATTGCACATACATGTACTTAAATAGCAAGTTAGCTTGAAGACGCCTGCACAGTCTGTGCACCTAGACTAGCTCTGCACAAAATATTGGCACTGGACTTCAAAAAGCAACATCATTCAAAGCCTAATTTTAGCACTGGGGACACAAATCTATTTTGTTGTGCGCAACAGCCTTTTTTGTTATTTTTTTTTTTTTGTGATCTTATTTATCCATTTCTCCCTGAGTAGTGACAAGGCCTTTTGCATGCTACACAAGTGTAATATCCCCAAGGGCCCAAACTCAGCCGCTCAGGTCATTGTACAATATCTGAAATTCACAGTCCGAACACAAGGTAAGCTTTTCTTCATCACTGAAAAGCTGACACTCTCCCAGAGCCTCAAGGTTTTTCTCCGACGGTAGCGATATGTTGATGCCACAAGGGAAAAAACTGTAGATGGACAGGCGCTGCAGTGGCTGTTGGCAACTCAGGGACACTTACCTAGGTAGGCAAAACAGAAAAAAAAGAGGATGGATGGTGTTGATTAAAGCAAGAGATGAAGGTAAAGGCAGAAAAAACAGACTTCAAAAAGCATAGAAAAAAAGAAAAATGAATGAATGCTTTCAAACATGCACCATGTCCAATCAACCTTCCTGTAGAGTGTGTATCTATTACCTGCATTCAGCTAAAGAATGTGAAATCTTCTGAGCTTTTCCTCCCCTCAGCATGTTTTCTAGATGTTAAATAGATGTGTGGAGCTGTGTGTGTGTTACATCCTGTAGATACACACCTTGCTCTCTGCTCAGTCCCACGAGGTTTAAAGATGTTAAATTCGGGTTAAAAGCCTTGGCAAGTACATGCAGCAGAACAGTATATCTGCTCCTTTATGTATCTGCTCTCCTTCCAATTAGACAGCACATACCTTTATTTAGTAAATGTACCGAGGACAGTCCGCCTGAAGTCTTGTTAAGCTGCACACTTTCATTCAAAGTCCCTTTTTCTTTGCAAAACTCAAGAGTGCAGGCAGATGTGTAGTTATAATAGTCTGACAGATTGATAAATAGCAGTTTGAACTTTGTAATGAAACTGGTTGTTGTGTTCTATAGGGGAAGCAGACTGATTTCTTATTCATGTGTCTTCTATGTTTTTGTGTGTGCTCTCGCCGCCTCTCCCATGTACTGCTTCTTTCTAGTTTTCCCCAATGTGCTCTGAGATTAGGCGCCTCCACCAGTTAATGTACCACATCAATAATTCTATATGGGGGGGGGGGGGGGGGGGGGGGGTGCAGGGTAGAGAGGGAGTGGGAGGAGGTGAAGATGATGGAGCAGGGCAGGAGAGGGACTACATCATAAGCTCCTTCCATCTGACGGCGTTTACCACCAAAAGCTTTGAAGTCTTCTAAACCTCTGACATCATGACTTTTTCAAATTATTTTTAATATTATTATTTACTATTTTTTTATATGAAAAAAAAATAGGTGGAAAAATGTGAATGAGACACAGAGAGGAGAAGAACAGGCAAAAACAGAGACAGACAAGATGTGTGAGGAAAGCATCCCCCTCAGCACAGCTGGGCTTGCTGTCATGTCGGTCTGTCACATGGGATCTGGCTAGAAATATTAGTTCTCTCTGTCTCCTCCAAAGAGAAAATAGGACACATCCTGTACAACACAGCCACTGCATGGCACTCTTTCACAGTGTAACATAATACACTATATAGGACATGACGACAACGCTTCAAAGAGAATTATTTAGCGTGGAGGGATTGCAACAGAAAGTCACCTGTTACATTACTCTGTTTTTGTCTTCAGATGTAGTTGGTACTATATGGATTATGGATATGATGTAGTTTGTTAAATGCTTTATTTGTCTTTTGACTTGTGATATCTCGTTGAAAAGTTTAGTCAACCTTAAACCTGCATTATCTGATTTTTTTTTTGCCATTTGGTGGCAGCGGATCATTGACATTTCATCACATTTTAAGCTGATTTGTTGCACTTGTTGGCAAACAGTTGCTTATTTCCACATCCAGCAGTTATGGAGTTTTTGTTTTATGGTGTTTTTGTCCACCTGGTGAATGTAATATTCCTGTAATATTCCTTCTCTTTTAGCTCTGTTTTTGCTCTCTAACAACTCCTGAGGGAAATATCTGGCTCTTTAGTCTACAGTTGACTGTGTCTTTTTGCCGTTTGGTGCTGAGCAGGTAGTGTACAGTGGGTTTTTAGAGCTTTTTTCTCTGACACAGCTGCCTGCTGTGGCTGAAAACGACGCTATGGGAGCGCTGAGAGTGAACCAAAACAGTACAGTTACAGCTGGACAGCTAAACAATGAGCTGAAACTCACTATAAAGCTCCGTAAAGGGAGGGGAGCTGCAGAGTCACTGATAATTCTCTGTAGGTTCATCACTACAAGCAACACCTCTGACATCACACATTGTCAGTTGATACATTGTTATTATAAAAAATATAGCTGATTTAACTCAACCTGCATCTCTATCACTGAGTCAAAGTGTGTTAGGCCCAAGAAAATCCTCAGGATGCACTGCAGTTTCAGAACCAGACGTTTAGTAGTTTGTTAGTTTGTTTAGCAAGTTAGTGGCTGTAAAATCACTCCTGTGGTTTTCATAACCAGATTTTTCTTTATTTTTTATTTTTTATTTTGTAAAACAGAATGATATAAATGAAGTCTGATGACTTTTTGGCTTAAAAAAAAACAAACATGCTCTGCCATTAGGTTGAGATGTAAATTAATGGTTAACCCTTACATACTGTTCATATTCTGATGCTTCACAGTATGGAGCAGGTCATTTTTGACCCAGCTCAAGTATTCCTTTATAATTAGCCCCTATACCAAATTTTGAACCACAAATGTATTTTGCATTCAAATCTATCTTATCAGTCATGAATAAATGGGTGATTGATCCTTCATTAATGTTTCAGAGAGGTTTTCTTTAGGTTTGACACTATTTGTTTATAGAGAAAATACATTCACAGTCACACTATATTATGATCTCAAAACAAGAGAACATAAAAGCCATAATTATTTCTATGAATTTTATTGAAAGTGAAGGATGCAACAACATTTTTGAATGGTAGGTTTCATTATAACCATTAAACCATCAATCAACACTGCCTGTAAACCACATGCACTGTTTTCCAGTCAATTGTACACAATCAACTCTATTGTGCAGAAGTTGCATCTCCCTCTCTTTTGTCCCATGGTGACAATTGACTGTGGGACTGCAGACTGATCAGGGTAAGATTTGGACTACTGTGCTGCTGTGGCTGGTGTGGCTGGTGTGTGGGGAAGGTGGTGTCGCCTCTGCATGAGAGAAATCACAACGACCTTTCCTCCATTTTCTCCATTTTCTCCATGTTGTCCTCCTCTTCTAAGACTCTTTTTTATCTTGGATTAACAGATCCACCAAATCACTCCTTCCACTCCACCAACTCGGTGAAATAGGGGCTCAGGTACTTTTTATAGTCCTATGAAAGCTGCCATCCACTATAGGGAGGACTGTGTTGGGCAAACACTATGTTGGATGCCTGGGAATTGATGGGTTTGGTTTGTATAGGTTTGTATAGGTTTGTTTGCAGGTGCAGACGCCCATCTGGCTGGGAACTCTGGCAAGTGTAGCAATATGTTGGGAACTTGGGCAGTTCTTGTGACAGTGTCATGGCCCCCCTTCAACTCTGTCCCCACTGTCCCAATGACAGAAATACACACACATGCCAATTTATAGTTTTACTGTTTCAAGATTCCACATAACCACTCTTTACCTTGATTTGACCCCATCTAGTGACTCTAAAATCTCTTTGAATAAATACGGGTTAAATTAGACCCGGAACACCCTCTCTGTACAAAAATGTATACCAGCTGCACAAAAATAAATCATTTTGAAATATTCCGATTTTTGTATATTCTGGGCCACTTTAGAAAAAGTTGAGTTCAGGCTTAAAGAATGTAATTTAGGGTGTTTTTTATTGCTTTCAAATGTCAAAATGGGTCAAATTTGACTCAAACAGTATGTAATGGTTAAGGTAGTATTGCTAACATTTTTTGGTCTTATTTATCTAAATTTAATCTTTGAAAAAAATTTAATTGTTAATGTTATATGTAAAATGTATTATTTATTTTATGCATCATGGGATAAAATGGCAGTCTTGCATATGTTTTGACTTGGTGTGCTGCCTTAAGCGTGTTCATATAAGCCACAAAATCAGGTCAGGTCCCTGCGTCACTGCCATAGAAGTACATTTAAATGTAATATTGTTTTTCCCATGTGCGTCATGAGACACCATAAATATATAATACAGTACAGGATGTAGACAAAGTGCTGAACTATTCACTGCTGTAGCATAAAAAGTCTATTTCATGTTCATTTTTTAAGTGACTAAATAGAGAGTATGTTCATGTTCTTCTACACTTCTAATTTCAAATGCAGGCCTGAACAACTTTCAAGTCACTGAGTTATATTTTGTTCATTTATTTAAAATAATAATAAAAAAAACATTTAGTGTTGGAAATAGATGATACATGGGGAAAAACACTGTAGATGCACTACAACTTAAAAGTTAACTTCAAGACTTCAAATGTGTTACATCTGTTGTCCTCAAGACGACTACTCAGCACAAACATAAGATTTTCTTTATGTCTTGTTGTCTTCCTTTATACTATCATGTTGGCAGGACAGTTTAAGATCCATTTATAACACTAATTATAAAAAGAAAAAAAAAAGAAATAGACTGATGTTTTACTTCACATCACATCATAGATATAACATGTAACATCAGAGTCTGATATGACTGTGACATTAGATTGATTAACCTTTCTGTGAATTCAGGAAGGTATATATCTCACAGAGCTCATTTAGCACATGGCATGTATCAAATGATATCATTTTCTGATGATAATGGTCATAATTCACTCACAGTGGCCTTACAATGTCTTGTTAATGCCATACGGGTGGCTGTCAGTAGCAGCTGCTGTTCCTCTCCTCTCTGCTCTGTCTGAAGTGCCAAACTCACCCATCGATCAGCCTTTTGTAACCACAGCTCTCTGATTCAGATCCATTAAAGGACAGAGACTCAAGTGATTGTTGGAGCAGGAAACATGAAGCCGGTGTGAGGACTAATTATGAACAACTCCTGAATTTGAACAAATAAGTATCGAGTTGGATCCATTTCAACTGGAATTGACAAGGCCGATTTGCTCAAAAATAAAGATTTTTCTGTTTCATCAGTACATGAGCTGTTGGATTCATGGTGGTTTAGGAAACTTTGTTAGAGGAAGAAAGAACAGATGGACCAATCTGAATGAGGAGATTGACTGGAGCTTTTAAAATTATAGGAATGCAATTTGTTTATACCTTAAGGGCCAGAGCATTCAGTTTTCTTTGGCCTAGATGTTGATGTGGGCGGGAACAGAGGGTTTCTGAGTTTACTTTTACAGGCTCACTGCAGTATTTTTTGTTCAGCGCCTCCAGAGATCAACCGTCAATCACATTTTTTTGTTCTGTAATTTAATTCTCTGCAGCACTGACATCATAAATGAGAAGGCAAGGTGCATGGTTGTGAGGTGGAAAGAGTTATTTTCGGTGTCCTGGGTTCAGTTAAAGTCTCATTCATTTTAGGTAACTGGCAGTTGGAGCACTTTCAAGGTTTGGATGGGCATTCAAATTTCCTGGGTGCTTGTTAATTCTTTCCAACACCACTGTAATTATTTCAACAAAAAGAAACTTTATGTTTTACATTAAAACAATCATCCAGAGCAGGTAGAGGCAGCAGGAAACAATAGCTAATAAATACTGAGTTTGCCAGCTGATTGCTCACAAGTATCAATTAATATTTTTAATAGTGGACCTTGTGGTACTTAAAGCTGGCAAACTACCAGCAAATATTTGGCATTTTTGCATGAAAAAGGACTTTGAATTTGTTATTCAGTTATTAAATCAATGAGTCTTTTTCACAGAAGACATTTTGACATGTCACGGTAGGAAAACATGTGTACATGTTTGTTACATGTGTAAATACTAATACTATTATCCTGCCATGCCGGCTCTCCCTTTTACACAGATGTCAATCCGGCAATGTGACTACCTCTGCCTGACTACAACATTGCCCCCCTCGATTCCGTGTTCGTACATTTTTTACAGAACAGCAAGGCGGAATGACGGTGTAACATGCCCACCTTGAACAGGCTGTGTAAAAGGGTCTTGTCACACTGTCATGGTTTACTGGCACACTTGAATAGAACAAAGACAATGTTATTGTTATTAGTAACACCTTTACTTTTCCTAATGTGACATGTCAACATGTCTGCTGTTCAAAAGGCTCGCTGCTGGCAATTCATTTTCTGTCAATTTACTAATCAATTCATTACATTTTTAGCATTATGCAACTGTATTGCATAGTATCTGGTTCTTTCAAAGGTACAAGATTGTTTACATAAAAACCTAAGGACAGAGTTAAACTACAACTCCCAAGAAGCATTTCAGTAAGAAACATGCACTAGAAGCACATTCACATCATATCAGATTTATCTTAATTATGAGATTCCAACTTGAAAATAGCCTTCACACCAACTTCCAAGAGGTAATTATGACTGCAAAACTATGAGTTTTCTGAAATATCTGATATATCCGACTTGGTTCATAATACAGAAGTCCATTAAAATCTAGCAAACAAGGACACCTCACATCAGCCAAAGACCGTCGTTCATGTTAATTTAATCCGATTTTAACGGATAAAGTGAGCTGAAGCTAAACATTACACACTAAACTTAATAAAACATTCAGCAATTTAGCTTGGTTCGCTTTCAGATTCTGGCTCAATTTTGAATGAAATAGGCACCTGTAGCACTGTCTTTTATGTGCAACAGCAATGACAAAATATTCTATATTTGACACAGCTTATGATTTGCACCACTAACTGGCTTCTTCTCTATAGTAATGGGGGCTAAGGCTCATTGGTATCATATTTAGAACCATCTGCAATTCCAAAGAGATAGAAAATAAATGATTTCTAAGAAAGGCATTGTGAAATTATTCAGGAGACTGCTGTGTGCCTCCGCAGAGAAACATTGGGGATGAAAAAGCCGACTTTGCAATTGGAATTTAGAGTTGATAAAAATACTTTCAGAACCAGCGACTTTCCCCACTTCACAACTCTAAACTATGTTGTTGCTCCACGTGTATCTCAGAATGAATGTTCTTACAACATATGACAGAGAAATTTGAATTCCAAATCTGTTGAATTATCTTTTATATCACCATTTTTTTAAATGAGAAACAGTCATATAATGCTGAGTGAGAAACTAGCACATGGTGAAATGTCTTAAATCTCAGTGTGCTATCTATTTCAACACTATGACCTCAGAGGAGTTCTCATCTGAAAATGAAGAGAGAGGGAACGACAGAGAGCGAGAGGGAGTCTAGGATGTCTTTACCTGATATTTATATAACCTGATATCAGCATATCAAAGCCCATCACCTGGCTGAATTCGTGTCTCAGCTTTCCAAAGGGAATGTCAGACACATGAAAGAGAGAGTATTTGAAGAGTTAAAGAAGAGCTGAGCCGAAATGCCATTTCCTTTTAAATTGTCATTTAAGGGGGCGGGAGTGGGGGACTTCTGAGTTCCTTGAGAGAGAAGTCGCCTTGAAGTGGTGAAATGCTGCCGAGACCGCACATTTAAACACACTTTTTCACCTGCACACACATAAAGAAATGCTGTCATTCCTGCACTGCTGGCCACTGGTCAAACACAGTGTGTATGAGTGTGTGTGTGCTTACTGTTTACGTGGCCAAACTCCAGTGCAAAACAAAAGTTGTTACACTTGCAGGACCGAGTGTACAGCACCGTGCAAAATATGCCGCACAGATGATTCAACCTTCTCTGTGTTTATTTCTCACTGCATTACTGTGACACATTGTGCCTGCATGGCATTAAGATGTATCCACAGTGACCGGACTCCCTCTAATCAGGTGGCATCATTGAATCCAGGTGTGCATGCATTAAGAAACCAATCAAGCACTCTGCCTTTATAGTGGTGAGGAAATCAATTTCATGCAGATACAGTAAGGAATGTCATGCAAATCCAGCAGTAGCCATGCAGCTAGGAAACAACATCCTTTAAAATGGATGATGAGGATACTGGTGGATCAGGAACAAGGGAATGAACCAGGCTGACTCAGCACCTGAAAGTCATCCAGACTTCTTTTCTGTTTTTAATTCTTCCCTAAATGAGTATTTTATGTGGCTGTCAACTGATATTTTCAACTGGTGATTGATTATGTTGAAATTTCATGAAAAGATACATGTGGTAGGGAATTAACCAAAGAGATAATTCATTCTAAAAAGGTGTAAACGCCATCTTGCCTTGCATCTTGTCAGAGTCATAACTCAGTCATAAATGTGACATACACACATACAAATCAGTGTGACCCACACTTTCCACTAATATTAGTATCTTAGATGTCCACAGTCCTGACTATCTATCCTTACTTGTATGTTTTCACTGTTGAAACCCCTTTTCCACCCACACTTAACACAGCTTTAGACTTCTCCTTGTTTTTCCATTCTTTTATTTGGAGGTGAGATTCAAATATAGTTCAGGCTTTATTATTTCATTAGTTTAGGTACATCCTTCAATTATGTTATTTTGTGATGAACATTGTATCGTGGATTTTATTTAAAATGTAGAGACTGTTGACAAAGGTTAATTTTAAGTCTGGTATGTTCTATACTCAAGTCATAAGTCCAAGACATGCTATTCTTCTATATTTTCTGAATTCTTCTGCAGAACATTGCACATAACATCACTTTTGTCATTTTAGCCTGTTGACCATTTTAAAAGTTTACCCTTCTTATCTATTTTCAATGCCAAATGCCTACTGTAAGACACATTGTCACCCAGGGTTAAGTCTGTAAGGCAGCACTTTCCTCTCAGGCTGCACACTGACCCTGACAAGTTAAAAGCCTGTGTGTCTGAGAAACTCACTTTAAGGCAAGTAACTGGATGTACTACAGTAGCCACAAAGCCCAGAAGGCTGGAAACATGCAGAACAAATAAACAGGGATATTTATTAGATTTTATCAACAAACTCAATAAGCAGTGTTTATTATAATATTGAAAATTACCATAATATCTATCTCTTGTTTATGCCTCTGTGGGGTTTTGCAATGATTTAATAACTTTAATAACATAGTCTTTTTTGCAATAATTCAATGTCTCACCATTTTCTGATTGTTTTGATGATTCAAGAAGAACAAGAACTTAATTATCTATATTCTTACACACACTGAATATTTTCATTTTGAAGACCAAAAGATCAAAACAAGTCTGCCTCTCATTTCATTTGTGACCAACTTTTATTGAATGTTTGGTCGTCTTTTCTTGTTGTGCACTCCTACAGTAGATGGGTGTGAAACTCCCCCATTCACATTGTGAAACAAATGCATCCCATATGAACCGATGCTTTAAGTGTTCCTTTATGACTGTTCTTTTTTATCTTTAAGACTTAATGATGGACAATGACGGGGCTTTTAATGTTTGAGGGACAATCTGCTCCGAGCACAACAAGAGCAACAATAAAAGTTCAGACAGCTTTGAATAATTATACTCAGGGCACAGTGTTAAGAGTGAGTGATTAACGCAGCATGTGTGTGTGTGTATATATTTGTGTGAGACAGAACTTGAGGAGAGGATGATGATTAACGACGGAGCAGACCTTGAGAAGGACAGGCTGCCAGTGGGACAGATGACAGGAAATGGAGGGGTGGGTGGAGGAGGAGGAGGGACAGAGTGGAGAGGTGGACAGTGGGCTCTCATTCTGGCAAATGACTGTTGAATGCTGACACATACAATAGTAGTCATTTGCTTACCCTACCATTTATTTTCCCACAGTGTGTTGATTGATGATCCATCATGTCTTAATGCCACAGCCGTTGATAGCTTGGCCAAAAGGCAGGGGGCCATATTTCTCCACCTCGCTATAAATAAACGATAAACTCACTTGTTGAATTACATCATTTACTTTTTACATTTTTGTTTACTTTTTTCTTCTACATTTTGTCATTTTCTTGTCTTGGCTGTGCATTTTGGTCATTTGTGGACAATACATTTTTCATTTTTGGCTGGTAAAGATTTTGAGTTCCCATTCTTTTGAGGATTAAGTTGCTTGTGTCTTAGTGTTGTTCACATATCAAGTTTGGAGTTTGAGTTTTCAGTTAATGCACTCCTGGTTTGTTGTTAATGGTTGTTTCAAAGTGCTTTGTTGGTGGACCTGAGGTGTGAAGATTGCGTCTCTGTATGTGCTTGTGATGCTTTGCTTAAGTATGCTAATGCTTAGTGAAGGTTGTATTCACAGGTCACCTTAAGTCATTTTACCCATGAAGGTCACTTTGTTATCAGGAGTATTACTCAGCCTGAGAAATGGTTGGATAATGTCTACTGTGGCTCTGGAGAAGCTTTGTCAAGTCTGAAAAATAAGCAGCCAAATTTTTTCCAAAGAAAGCCTGCCTTACAAACTGGAGGCTAATGAAAGATGTATTTAGTTGCATTATGAGAAGTGTAGGATCCAGTGGAGCTTGACCCATACTTCAGACTAAATGTCAGGATATGTCGGCCTCTGCTGCATCGATTTTGACTTTCTCACCTCCTCCTCCTCACCACCAGTCCTTTTAATATTTACAGCCGGTTCACTCTTTACTTGATCGCGATAGCTACAGCAGCAGACTAAACCATGTATTTAGTGTTGCATTGATTGCATTTTTAGTCTGTGTGCACTCTGCCATCACAGTTTAGGGAGAGAAAGGGGAAGGACAATAGAATTGATGTCAAAACCTTGGCTGCGAGCTTTGGGTTGGGTCAGGTTCAGGATTTGGCCCAACACACATCCATGCCACTGCTATATAAACCCATATGTTAATTATGTGTTAAGGCATGCTTGATGTGAATACAGCAAACACTAACAAACATGTACTCGTGTTTAGTCCATTGAATTGGTGGAACCACATTTGAAACCTGTTTTTGGTTGGTTTTTTTGTTTTTTTTTTCTGAGTAAGTTTTTACTCGATGACACCAAAATTAAAGGGCATGTCCAAGTTAAACAAGTTTTACTTCTTTACTTATCAATTTTTTTTTAAATATTAGATTTTTTTTTTCACTTTGAATTTCAATCATTTAAAAAGGTGCTTGCAGATAAATGTCTTTTGCCGTGGCATGTTTCTCTCACAGAACAGTGATGTGGAGTAACAAACCAGAGATATCATCATGGACTGTAAGGCTGTGACATTAGGTTAATCTAGAATCAAAGGTTATTCTACTGTTGAGAAATTAACATTTGCACTATTTAAAAGCATAAAACAAATTCATAAAATAATATTGATCCTACGTATGTTGTAAAAGGTATTTAGTTAACAAAATGCTTATTGCCTTACAGGTTAAGCTCTCCCCATGTAAATATATCAACTGTTTACATTTAAACATTCAAACGATAGTCTACCATCAATAAAAGCAACAGTATTGCCAGGCAGATAGTTTTCATTTTTCTATACAGGCCTTGTATAACCATAGTGCACTGCTGCTTTCTCATAGCAGCGATTCCTATGAATTGCCGTAAGATGTGTCCGGTGTGGTGCAAGAGTGAAGTGACATGCCACTGCTTCAGATTGTACTATTCTCTAATCCATTTGTTCCAGGCACTCATATGAGCACTCAAGTCAGCAGCAGCAAAGAAAACACTCCTCTTCACCCTCATCCACAGGGACAACACCATGGCTAAAGCACAGGCACCCTGAGAGGCTGCTGCTGTCTGCCACACACACACACACACACACACACACACATACCCTGTCACGCACGCTGTCTCTGGGAGCCAGACTTGGGAAACTACCCTAGTGTGAAAGCTCTTGGTCGGGGGCAAATTAGCCTCAGGGAATGAATGAAATCTGGTTATGGGTTTGTGTGTGACTGCATATATGCGTGTCTTCAGTATTAATATGTACACAAATGTGTTGTGTGTCTGTATAGGTCTGGCTTTGTGTGTGCTCACTTGAACTTGTGTATGCGTGACAGAGAAGGAAGTGAGCTGGAGAGGTGTGGCCATATTTGGTATTGAGGCTGGCACTGGGAGGATAGATGTTTAGAGGGGAAAGATACTTGATTCTTTAACCTTTTCTCTGTTACTGTCTGTCTCGCATCCCATTCTGACACTGTCTTTGTTCTATTAGAACCAGGTTGTTGTTTTTGTATGACTAGAACTCCTGTTTAGTCAATGAACCACCTAATGTACGTTAAAGGATGGCAGTATTCTATGGGCATTTATCACTCTGTGGAATAGAGCTCCGTTATTGTCCAAAAACTACTAAAAACACACCAATGAGCCACACTGTTGTACTGGCTGACATGTTCCTTCATTACCATGAACACATACACACACACTGTAGTGTATTTGACTCAATCCCACACCATCTTGCCGGCAGAAATACTCACTAGAATACCAAATGTGGGTTAATCCGCCACTGAAAATAGTCCCTAACAAATGCACTATTTCCTCCTATTTTAAGTAACGTTTACTAAGGACTACAGTAGAGCTGTTTTAGGAAATTACAAGATGTTTTTTTGAAAATGAAAATATACATTTATGACCCATTTTTACGACAACCGATGAATGAACAGTGTAGGGAAGTCAGTATTCAGAGATAACATGTTGTTGGTTTCAGTGTTTTCATGGGATTTGACCATAAGAAAATTGTATAAGAATGCCAGCCTGGTCCTCTAACAAATAATACAACCAGTGAATCTGGGAATATATTACCTGACAATGAGGGAAATGAGGGTTTTATTGCTAAAGTTTAGGCTATCATTTCTATTTCTGATAGCATAGTACACACTGTGTAATTGTCAAGGTCTGGGAATTTGCTACAATGAAAAATATGAGCAGTCAGTTGATCAAGTAGGTTGTAAACAATCCAGATTTAGCCAATCAAATCGCTTTATTTGGAGGAACAACTGAAACTGAGTGCACCAGCAAAGTTCATAATAATCCCTCATTGCACAGGTAGTTTGGGTAATAATTTTATCATTTGGCTTTGTTTTCTTTTCCAAATAAGCTTGGCTAACCTGGGTGTGGGAAAAGAGATGACTGGTTGCTCTGTATAATCAAATGTAGATTAAAAAAGTGTGTTGGATGCTCTTGGAAAACAGGGGAAAAAAAGTGTTTCAAACAAGAAGGCAATCCAGACACTCCAAATATAAGAAAATGTAACATTGAGGAAAGAAATATTAAAAAGCCTTTATTGTAGTAGCTAAATCATTAAAAAAAAAAACATGTTTCAACCACTGTAGGTCTTCATCAGGGTGGCCTCACCTCTATAGTAGCAACAACCAATGGGAGACAGTCACATGACCTAGAGAATAACATGACAGGTGAAACAAATTGAAAATAATTGGTTGTTGCTACTATGTAGGTGAGGCCACCCTGATGAAGACCTACAGTAGTTGAAAAATGTTGTTTTTTTGTAATGTTTTAGCCACTACAATAAAGGCTTTTTAATATTTCCTTCTTCACTGTTACATTTTCTTATATTTGGAGTGCCTGAATTGCCTTCTCGTTTGAAGTACTCTGTTTTTAACCTGGGGGTGTGTTTAAAAGTAAGCAACTTTTTAGCAGTGTTGGTGAATGCAAAAATAAGATCCAGGCTGTAGGAAAGTAATTTCCCTAAAGCCACCAAATGATTTAGTATGTCAGGATTTAAACTTGGTATCTGTGTGGATGAATTGGACAGAATGTGTATGAATGCGTCATCCACATTCATTCAGTTGCGTGTGGAATTCAGAACTTGTGTTGTTGTATGTTCACAGCTGCATATGTGTGTTTGTTTATAAGTATGTGTCAATCATTTGGCATGCAGTGATGTAGGGGTTGCCTGGACTCCTGCAGCCGTGGTAACAGCTGTGAATTTATACGCTGTAATTGGCTGATGAAAGACACATAATTGAATCTGTAGAAGGGCACAATATTACAAACCCCTGACTGGGTATGTGTGGGTGACTGTGATATTTTATAAAAAAAGCTTCTTAGCTTCTTCCATAAGAAAATAAAATCAAATAAAATAATAATCTCTGTCAGATGATGATTTTGAAATCGAAAGTTTGTTCCCTTCTCATCCTTGGTGTCTGTGAAGGAAGAATTTTGATCTCATTATAATATTTATCATCTCATGCTAATGTTCTCCAGTGTGCAAACAGACACACAGTGAGTCATGCAGTCTATTGCTATTTCATGGCTGTTCCAGGCAGACAGGAGCTATCTGGTTGTATTTCTGTGGTGGAAATACTGTTATCTGCTACTTCTTTCAGCCTCAGACTGGTATGTACATCGGGCTCAATCACAATGTCGTGGCTGGGATAATCAGACACCATACACACACTGAGGCTTCCAATACATACTCCACTAACACGTATAGATACAGATACATGCTGGTGAAATTAGATTTTTTTGAATGTGTTGAACATCCATAGAATAACATTTTTTTTTTCATCAAAATGTTGATTATAGTGACATCACTGTGATTTCATACCTAAACAACATAATCAGTTGTCAGTTTCTTTCTATACTACCCATATTTTCTTATCTGCCACCTCTGTTAAGGTTTTGGTTAAGTTTAGGCAACTAAAATTACTTTACTATGTGAAAGATAATGATCTAGTTTTGAAGAAATTCATTTTGACTGTCAAGACAAGGCGAGATGTGAACTGTGATTTGCAGTTTTAGAAACTCCATTCTACTTCAGTTTTTACTACTTAGAGAAAAAAAGACAGAAGCAGGAGGTCACTTTCTAACAAACAACCATTGTTGCTGTTTTTTTTCTGGTGAGGACATGCATACATATAATGCAACACTGCTATAATGACTGCTGCATGCTTAGCCTCTAGATCTGAGAGATAAATCATTTGGAATGTAGCTCAATTAATAAAGCAAAGGTTTATCATTTCAGAGATACCAGCTGAGCAAATATATTTAGTACCATAGTGCTTGTTTGTCTTAAAAGAGCCAGCGGGGCTAATGGTGTCACCAAAATTTACATATCTGCAATATTTCACTATCTTCGCAACTTCCAACTTCCATAATGCAAGTGCCCCAACCGAGAAGTAGAAGGACAGGATGTGTCCATATCACAAACATGGACAGTTGTGTTAATTGGAACATGACTAAGCCAGTGGTGCAACATCCAGGTATAAACCTCTTGGTATCTGTAGCAGTACACTGGTGCTTTACCCCCGCAATCTCTCATGCCAGGGTGCACCAGTCCCAACTAGTATTGTATGTATGGTGTTGAACACAAATATTTCCCCATTTCTATTGTCATGGTGACAAATTGTAGACTTTGGCAATCGCATTGTAGAAAGATTCCATGTTGTCTTGGTTTATGTCTGGGGATGTGAACAGAGATCACATGGCATTGTTACTGGTCAGCGTTTTGTTTACTTGTCATCCTTGCCGGTTAGAGATTTTGGTCAAAACTCCAGTTCTAGTATATAACTTAAAATTAATAAGATGAACTGATTTGACTGTTATTAACTTGTGTGATTATATAATTAAAAACAAATAAAGACAAAGCTTAAATACTGCAGTGTCCGTACTTGATTTTGTTATGTTTGCCTCTCCAACAGTCAGAGACTGCTGGCTATGAGGTGTGAACATTTGTCTCCTTTATGCCTATAACTATTGTGTTCTGAGGTGGTTTGCTGTACTTGTTTCCAATTACGTTGTCATTCCTAACAAATCACTCTGCAGTTCACTCCAAAGAGGCGAAAATCTCACATTTATTGTCCCGGTGTCATTATTTGGTACCACCTGAGTTCAAAACACTCTGTTGCCATGCCATCGTGGCTAGGAAACAATCCAGAGTTCAGATAAACCACCCAGAACCTGCCTTGTGTGAAAGCACAGCTAAGACAGTCAATTATCCTTCTCCCTCTGTGTGTTTCTCTGTCTTTCAGTCAGGTCACAGAAGCAGTTGACTCCATATTGCGTCTGTCTCTCTGTCAGCCAGCCGTACTAGCGCTATGATGGTTAATTAAGAAGTTGTGGAATGGCAGACAGCTCTCCCTGTCGCCACGCACAACCTCTCTAGCTTTTTATGACTGTGAATACAAATATCAATGGACTGCAAGTGTGTGTGCGTGTGTGTGTACTGTGTGCATGTGCACATTTTGTCTTTAATATGACTGCAGACTCAGGTAATTAGTGAGATCTCACTCCGTGATCTCTCAGTCAAGAGTCGATTAGCCTGCGGTTTGCGGACGTGGCGACGGCAGTCCTGCATTACAAGGAAGTATTTGTTAATGTGTGTATGTGTGTAAGGGGAAAGGGGGGTTGCATGTTGAGGTGTTTGACAAGTATTAATTACCTCAGGGCTTGTCAGGAACTCAGGTCAGAGAAAGAAGAGAGCAGCAAACAAAATGAGGGTGACAGGTTATTATATAGTTCATGTTTTCAAACCAAATAACTGGTCATCCAATTGAATTAATTCATCAAGATGCTGTTTAGGTACCACTTTGCTGCAGCATCAAAAGAGATTGCAGAGAGAGTTTATGAACAGTGTATATAAAGCCTCTTTCACACATAGTTCCGGGTAAATTACTGGGATAATCTTTCAGGCACTGCTAGTGATTTTCACTATTCACACATGCAACATTTCCATCTTGCGTCTTTTCCCTCATGCCATGGCAATGCCGTAATAGATGGGGCAAGGGACAGTCTAGCACATGGCGGTAATGCAACACTTATGGATGCCAAGTGCCATAAAACTCAACAGAAGAAGGAAAAGATGGGGCAAGGCTGGATGTGCATGTACTTGAAAGACATCTATTTTCAGGAACATGGCGGGCGAGGAGCTGTTTTTGTCTGGTGCTCTTGTTCTTGCAATGTATTTAATATTCAACAAGACAAATCACCTGCAAAAGCATCGGCAAGGCAACTGTAAACACATTCAAATACATCATCAGTGGAGTCCTGTGATTGGTTTGCTCGCTCCACGTGAAAGCGTCTTTCGTCAGACTGGACGTAACCATTTACATGCCTGTCCCTGTAATGTTACTGCTTTCATTCACAACACGGGCATTTTACCTGATATGTTACTAGGTTTTGAGGTGGGAAATTGGCAGTACAGATTTCCCTGAATATCGATCCCTGCTCCCATTCACACATGACCCCATGCAGGAAATGTTCCTGAACATTTCAGGGATAGACTGCATGTGTGAAAGGGGCTTTCAGTTTTTTAAATCCATTAAATTTTCATTGTATCACTCCCCATTTTTGCAGCAATAGACATACAGTATATCTGCATTGTGTCAATGCCTCTCTATAGTTTTTATTGTTACTGGTGGAGTCCGCCTTGCCTACAAGGGATTCAAATTGTGTACCGCACACAGACATGATGTGGAAGGAAAAAATCTTTTGCATGCGTGCATTCTACGTAATGTGAAATAGAACATCATGAGTTCAGTATTACTGTGTCATACTGCTGTTTGGGAGGTGATGAAATGGGCCCCTTGGCTGTTTTATAACAGGTCGCTGCTCCATCCAATAATGTAAAAAAAAAAAAAAAAAAAAAAAAAAGAGTGCTAAAAAATGACACTAAAGAAATAAGATTTTTTTTACATAATTATAAAATCATTGATTAAAAATAATTCAGCAAGAAAGTACACTCCTTTTTTTCACCACAGCAGAGCCAATGGCAAATGATATCAGTATTTTACTTTATTTTTTAATTAGAAGTCAACTGAAGAGAACTGTTTACTGTATCACCTGACAATTAAAGTACATATTATCTAATGATGTTGTTGACAGCTCTCAGTTGCATATGTTAGCTAGCATTATAGATTGACAGGATAAGCTTCTATTCAGCTTAGCTAGACCATATGGAGCTGGAGGATGATGTGTAAGGTTTATTGACCAACAGACCCATCATTCTATTGCTGTTTTTGAACAGTAAAAAGATGCAATGCACGAGCTACAATCCGCATTTACCAGATATTAGTCCAGTTCCTCCACAAGTTCCTCTTCTCCTGTTGTAGTAGATGTTCAAGATGTGTTTGCTATCCCCAGAGGATGATACATGTGTCATTTGAATTTAGAACTCTTGAATCTGTATAATTTAAAATTCACTTACTGTTACCAACAGTGACCATGAGTTTTGCCAAATCAACTAGGATTGAAATTTTAACTTCTGTAACTGTAATATGTGATCAAATATATTGTAAGTCAATATAATCCAGATATAGCCAGTGCTGTCTTCCTCTGTTCTATGCCCATCACACCTCACGGTTTGTAAAACTAAAAACTAAATTTGGTGTTTTATTCATCCAATCAGTTGTCCAGTAATGTTTTAGTAATCCTTCATTTCCTGCAGTAGTGTAGGGTTTTCCCTATCATTAAATATACAGCGAGGGTCACCCTGCCTTCAGCGACTGCTAACCTTAAAGAGTTTCATTAGTCTGAGTTTAAAAGCAGACTTTTAGTGTCCCATGAGGGTCTAGCTAATGTTTCAGGGCTTTTCCACCTTGAGAAGACTAGAACTGCAGGGATGCACACAAAATCCTCCCAGTGTTTTTGCAGGAAAATGGTCACATTTAGAGAAACTGTGACAGCCCAGACTTTTAGCATCTCATTATTGTCTAATTATTTTTGAAGAGGATTTTATTAGCGGTCTAAATGCTGCTTCTGTGCTTTTTCCCACCCAACCAGCAGCTTTAGGCCAAGATTACAGGAATCAGTGTTGAAGAAAAACCTACTGTCAGTTTAAACCCTGGAGTTGATATCTATTCCTGGCCCCCATTTGTTCCTTCCAGTGCCTCTACCACATGCAGCGGTCCTCCCAGGGACCCTTCCTGCCTTGGTGGCTGACAGCCCGGCTTCCTTGCAGCTCTAGGTGTTGGTAATGAGCAGCTTCAAACCTCATTGCCCCCTCATTACAGTCAGGGCCTGCTGGGATTGCTGCTTCTTTCCTTCTCTCCAGGATGTCACTATCAAAGAGTCAACTCGCTCACTGCTGGACATAGGTAGACTTCTAAGGGCCTCTGTGACGTGTGTGTGTGTGTGTGTGCGCGTGTGATGGGGAATATAGGCAAAAGACACAGTATGTACTGTATGTGTGTGTTGCATGCCTTCCTTCTTTGCCTTTTTTTCCAAGTTTCTTCCATATTTTGCAGGTTTTTTACAGTATCCCTTTTTGTCGGTTCTCCCTAAAACTCTCCATAACTGCTTTAAGGGTTTTGGAAAATAATAATATTACTCAGTTTCTTTGACAAAACTGTCAAGTTAGACTGTTGAGGTATTTTTTGCACAACACACTCTCATTTTAATGCAATCTGGCAACTGCAGGGTCCCTCAATTCAAGGACAAAATGAAACCAATTCTAGAGGTGGTCATCTGCTGGCTTTAACTGTCAATTAGCACAAAAGAGTAATGGATGTAGTGGATAAGTACTCATCCAGCTGAAAAATACCCCCCCCCCCCTCACTCTCTCACTCTCTCGCTTTTGTCATCTACTGTAGCTAGCTGACAATTCTTCAGCAGTTAGCATTAGTGTTTACAGTAGTCAACTCAGCAGCATACAATTTTCAATTGTATAAAATTCTGTTCCAATATAAGAAATGTGTTGAAAAGTAAAATAGGAAAAGTAAGTGGCCAGAGAGGTGGTTAGGTGTGTAATATGTTCAACTTTTCTTGCCTGAAATTTGAGTTTGTGTACCTTCTCAACTCTACAGTTAATATTGTTTTTTTGCAGCTGGTCAGTGTAGACACAGCATGTGTGGTTCAAATCTTGATATGACATGACCACATCTCTTCCTCCCAGCTTTACACTATCAACTTTACTGAATCAGGGCTTTCTCTTTAATTGGCTGATCTTTACACGACTCCTGGCCCATGATTGGCTGAGCAGAGAGAGATGGAGTGAGAGGTTTACCACTGCTGGCCTGCTGCTGATTTAATGACATCATGACATCTTTTCTCTCTATATTTTCCATTGCTTTCCTATCCTAATCAAGTTAATGCTGTCCTGACTGATGGCTTTTACATCACCCAGTATCTGTAGCAGAATCGTACCACGGTAGCACATCAGCGTGCCAGCGTTCTCACACAGCCTCACCACATGTGCGCCAGCTAGCTGAAAAAGGAATTATGTCTGCTAACAGCTGCTTCAGTCCACAACAATAAACATGGAACTGCGGATCGGTCCAAGTGGAAATCCCATAAAAGCTCTTCGGTTTAGGGGTGAAAACACTAAAAGGCTTAATTTTGCTTTTCATTAAAATCATGAGCCCTCGGCTTAAACGTACAGTATTTTAGAAAGGGCACATGCCAAATCCATGCCAGTCTGGTTCCAAATTCACAGTATACCGAGCCATCTTGTTGCCAAATCCCTGTGTGTTTCATTTCCCACACCCAAGGCCAATCCAACTACGCTACTAATCCGTCTCCCATGTTTTTCCCCATGCTACGTTAGAGCCTCACTGAGATGTATCTGCACAGTGGTGCTATATGTAACATATCCCCTGGACATTTGTTTTGCCTACTTAACTGCACTGCACCTGTCTCCCCAGAGAGTATCCCTCCACCCTGCGGCAGTTAGCTCCTTCCAGTGCCAGCGGCCACCAGGGCTCAAGACTTTATTACCCACACAGGCCAGGGGAGGTATTTGTGCTTCCTGTCTCTCTGTAGCATACCTTTGAAGCTAGGAGGACTTAACTGTTATTGGCAAGGCAAGGAGTATTGAGCCCTGGAGAGGAGCTATGGAACCCCCTACGTTTAAATTTAGCCCTCCGTTTTATCTTGACTTTCTCATTAGCAGCAGTGGAGACTAATTGTTACTGGTTAAGTCTTTATTGCTGCGGGTTCTTTCACTTGTTCGTCTCCCTCTCTCTCTCTCTTTTTCTCTCTCTCTCTTTCTCTCTTTCTCTCTCTCTCTCACTGTTTTTCTCCCGTCTCTTTTCCACATGGCACAATGGCAGGGGTGGCGCTTTGTATGGCAGTAATTAGCTTTTATGGTGTTGCTATAAGCAGGGTCTTTTCACTCCTGCAGCCGTCAGTCCGCTCAGCCCATCACTTTATCACCCTGCCATGCTCTGGGCAATTAGTCTGCAGCCCACTTCCCACCCCACCCGCCGCCACCATCGTCCAGCCACCTTCCTCCCACTCTGCTCTTTCACAGCAGGAATAAAAATCAGCTGGTTTCACAAAGACCTCCTTTTTGTTTAGCAGTGGCACTGGGTCTGACTCGCTGTATAAAGACTGGACACTTCTGATAATGTTTCAGATGGTGGATGTAGCATGTCATTTTGCAGAATGCTAGGCTCTGAATGGGATAATTGTCAACACACAAAAACAGGAATTAATGATGTTAGCTGCATGTTGCATCGGCAGACAATTGCTATTTGATTTGCCCTCCTTTTGTGTAGTGTCTGCACTCGTCAGAATTATAGCTGTAGTGTGCAGAATCCTCTCGCTAAGCATGCTTTGGAGCATAATTTGTGTACTCATGAAGACTCATCTGCCCACACATACCACACGTTCTCACCAAATGCTGTCCCTCCTTTAGATATACTGTATATCGCAAAAAAGACTCACAAAAAAGGAATATACGGGATGAATATTTGTCACCACTCTTGGCTGAGAGTGGACAAAGTAAAGCACTGTAAAATGAGTATACACTCATTAAATGATCACTCCATGCGGAGCCCTCTGTTATGAAAATGAGGTCCTTCTGGAAAACTCCTAATCAAATGATTGTATTAATACCTGGATGGTGCTTTGAAGTGAACAGCTTCAGAATTAAACAAGAAGAAATGTAAAAGCGAGGCAGCTTGCACACATATGGTTTAATTTAACAGCACTTTGATATCTGCCCCCCCCCACTACCCTCCAACCCCATGACAATTGGGATGTGTGGTTTAGCTGCACACTGTTATTCAGTAAACAAAAGTGTGACAGGTGTGAAATGTGCACATTTTACATGTATGTGGGGGCAAGGGGGGGGGGGGGGGGGGGGGGTAGAAAACATATTGAATTATCAGGATAAGCTGGGGGGCTCTTTACTTGTAAATCAGGCAGGCAGCTCGTAGGAACAGGCAAACTTGAACACCTGAACAGGCATTTTTGTTAGCCACTCATCACCACAAGCATACAAAATTCACAACTGTGCAGACATATGTTTACATCCAAGTGACAAAGTCCTCTAGCGGCCGTAAGAATTCTGACTAGGAAACAGCGTCTGCAAAGGGAGGAGGGAGGTTAGTGTGGTGACAAATGATGTCGCTCTTATGTGTCATTCTGGAAGGTAATTACAAACAATGTGTTTTGTCATTTAATTTGGAGGACTAATCAACTGGCAACGCAGCGATGTAGTCACCTGTGAGTCAGGTGAGTAGGATGATTCACAGAGGCATAAAACTTTCTTAAACTTTCTTAAACACCTATTGTCTGCTAGGTGTCTTTCTTGCACAGTGAATGATTGTAGTGTAATCACAGCAGCATCAGGAGTTTGTCAATGAATAGAACAACATTACCAGAACATTTGGTTAGTATGAGCAGCTGTAGCAGCCACATCTGAGCAAACAAGAAAAAAGTGCCACCAAAAATGTAAGTAAAATACTAAATCTCAATAATGGAAAGTAAAAAAATACGCCTGATGTTTGTCTGAGCGCTGAGAATAAAAACATGCCATCTTCAATTAGTGCGTAACACCCATGGTTGTAACAAAAGACCTGAACAACTGTCAACAAAAAGTAATCATTTTTAAAAATTGTCATTTTCAAGCTAGCTTGCAAAAGGTATTCACAGTCAGAGAATGTACATAGTTTGATGATTATATGCATCTGATCAGCATTTTGGGCAGAAAAAATATTGTTGGCCTCAGGTCATTGTGCTAAAAATTGCAGTAGAACACAGATTTGATTACAGTTTTCTGAACTTCACAGGTGATCAGGAATAACCACCACATGTTGTTTAACAATCATTTTGATTTCACTGTTCCAGTAAGAATGACAAATCCTAACCCAAGGGGACCTTGGACCGACTGGGACCTATTGGCGGTCTTGTCACTGAGCTGTGGTCTTTCCTTCTTTGCTTGGATATTGATCTGCCGCTTAGGCAATTAGTCTGATTTCCCCCTTCTTATCCTTTCTCCTCCCTGCACCAATCTAGAGCTCTTAGAAAATACAGAAGGATTGCCTGGAGTCAAAAGAAGCCAAATTACCTGCTCTTTTTCTTCCTTTACTGTGATCACCTGCCAGCTACAGGGGTTGAGAAAGGTTTCGACTGTTTACACAACTCAATCAACCCTCCTTTCTCCCTCATTCTGCACCCAAGGCCTGCAGTCCAGTGACACTGCTGCCTACACTAGAGAAATGGAGAACAGTAGAGGGACAGGGATAGATAGTTGTTTTAGTCCTTTTGTCAATATAAGTAGGAGGCTTAGAGAGGAATATCCCTTCATTTAAACTTGAACAAGCTAATATGGCACTGTGGTGACTCAAAGTGGGACAGGAAAACAGGAAGCAGGAAATAATCTAAAGTTTGAGCCCAGAAACCACTGAATGTCTCTTCTAAATTAAATTTGATGTCTCTTGCTACTGAATGTGATATAATTATATGTAGCTACAGGTTCAGTGGTTGCAGTTGTGCATGGCTTTATTGAAACAACACTTGTTTGCTGCAATTAGATATGTTTTATTATTCTGTTAAGATTTATCATTTATTGTGTATGAAGAAGAATTCCATCCAGTGTAGATTTCCCCATTTATTAAGGAGGGTAGAGACACATTCATCACATCACCCTTTATGAACACCAGAGTAGGGCTGCTCGATTAATAATAATAATAATAATTTTATTTTCAATTACAATATTGGCTTCCAACGATTATGAAAACAAGATAATCAAGATAAAATGATTATTGTGCCACATTCCGTTTGCAATGATGCTCTGGTTTTGTCTTGTGTTATAAATCCAGCACATTGTGTGTGGGAGCAGCCGGACAGCGCAGTGAGAGACAGACAGACAGGCAGAGCAGAGTCTTCCTCACAGCACGAATGTGTCTGAATTTAACAAACAGTCAAATGTTCAGTGGTGGAAACTGACTTATTTAGACATCTACAGGCTACTTTGTTTTGGTTTCAGTCAGACTTTGGATGCTATTATTTTAGATACGAGGACACTTTGCTCTGTGTAATGATCTCTCCTTTAATCCAGCCGCTCGGCGCTGTGCTTTCTCTGTCTGCAGTCTGTTATTGTGCACATGCTTACTTTAGAAACCTGGTTACATTTATACATGGCAAGTGCATGTAAACACACTGCGGGATAATACAAGTCAATGATTTCTGTCAAACCTCTTGTTTGTACCATGATGAATGATCATTTTAGTACTGATCACTACAATAATATGATCTCAATTATTCTCAATAGAGAGAGACACAGAGAGAGAGAGATAGAGAGAGATTGTCTAAGACCAAAGAATTGACTACATTTTTTTTAGTTAGTGTTTTGTCTGCAGCAGCTTTGCTGTTTATTGAAGCTCAACCATGGCTTAACTCCACTACCCACCACAGCTGCCTTTCATTTTCCCTGCCAGTTTGACACTGACCTCAAATTGGCTATTCTCCTTGTTTAGACAATCCTCATTCTGCTTGTTTTACCCAATTTTGTCTCTGTCTTTTCACTGATGGTGGGCATTGGAATAAGGGGAGATTCAGCTGATCAGAAAGAGCTGATGTTTGTTTGTCTCTTTGCCACGGCTGTGTTCTCAATGTTTTTCTTGAAAATAAACAGCTATGTGGCTTAAAATTGAATTGGTTATGGTAAAACAAGTCAAGTCTGCAGTTGCTGCATAGAGACTGAACGGGAAAGACAGTAAATACAGACAGAATAGAAGCCAGAGTGATTTTAGGGGACAAGTGAGTACAACTAGTAATGCTGTTGTATACTTAAACAGGCCATTAAGTAATCTATGACCTTGACTTAAGACAAATTCAACATATTGTTTTTTTTCCAAAAAATAGACTGAGCAGGTCAGCAGGAGACTGGATGCCAGCTGTCCACCTTTCTTTATCACTGAGCAGTTAGTGGCATGTTTACAAGGACAGTTTTCTAAATGCTGCAGGGTTAGCACAGATACAGTGTGTTGAACCATCTCTTTAATATCACATCTTCAACATACTCAGCATGTGACCATGAAGGTCCATATACTTCACACACCCCCCACAAACTTTGACAACTTTCAAGAGCAGGTTTGCTGTGAGTGCGCTACACTACCCCCCCCTTTTTTTTTTAGTTTACCAATAAAGTTTAATAAATGAACAGTAAGTAAATGAGCAAATGTACTCAAGGACAATCAGTTGTCAATGCAAAACAGCTAAACAATATTTATACAAGATAAAGGTCTAATGTAAAGAAAGCCATAAATCTCAAACACCGGTACAGAAATCACTGGGGTACTGGCATCTTTCAAATCCAGCACATCTATGTTCATTTCAGCCTATTCAGAATTAAATATCTCAAGTAGCATTTTCTCTGATCTCTTATTCACAAACTTTAAATGATAGCGGTATGTTGTGATGTCAGCGAGGGCTCAAGTTCAATCCTTCACAACACAACATCTATGTGGTCCAAATGCCAGCCTTTGTCCAATAACCACCCTGACATGCACCCATCTATAGCGATGGCACATCTCTGCTCCTGACATTTGGTTAACTGGGAGTACAGAAAGGAGGGAGGGAGCATCACTTTATTTAATTACTGGGTGTCGCTGTGTTGAGGAGGCCATTACAAGCTAATGACCGTTGCCAAGATTTCCTCACAGCAGCAATGACAGCAGAGACTTGTCCAGAGGTCGCACTTGCAGTATATACATACACACAAATCCCTACACACATGCTGGTAGCCATAGAGATGAGGGTTTGCACTTGTGATTACATGTAAATATTTAACTGTGAAGATGCACACATAAGCACTGCTCCCCTGTGGAGTTACATTTCTGGTCAAGTAATTGACTGATTAGGCACCTTCAGTTGTTCTGGTTAAAGGGATGTCCCTCTTTGTCATCATTTTTTACATTGTCTCATCAAATTAACATAATTAATTTACCTATTGACAGACTCTTTATGGCCTCCACTGATAATTTTTAACTTAAGCAGTGTCTGAGAAAAAAAAGCATCAACATTTTTAGTCAGCTAATGAAGCAGTAACAGCGATGATTGTTTTCCTACTTGGAGGAGAGTTTGTGTGAAACTAATGACTTCTAAGCGATAATTAATTGATTCTCGGCCACCTGAATAAGCAGAGTTTTAATAAGAAGTGACAAGGAGAACAAGTCCCAATGTAACCATCTCATTACCATACAAGGAAATCACTGGAATTCTTTGTTTCAGCGGCGCAGGAACAAAATAAAATGTAGAAAATTAGTAAAACTTTGAGGAAGTTTGATTTGGGTTTTTAATACTCAACAAAAAATGATGATGATACACTGGAACAAAAAAAAAAGAAAGAAAAAAAAAACCTTTTGAGACTTCAGTCACATTTACAGTCTAAAATGAAATCTGCATGTGGCATACATAAGTCATATTAACATATACAATACAACATGGCTTGGCATGTCATGGCTTCTTGAAAGAAATGGAGTGACTCCTTTCAGTGCGATCTCTGGAATGTCTGAATCAGCTGAAACTGTTGCTGAGGAGAAGAGCAGGTTACGAGTAGCGTAGCTGCTGATAGGTTACTGTAAGCCTCTGTAGTGCTGTTCCCAAGCACGATGGAGTAATATTTTTCTCTCCTAATACATATTTTCCAGATGCTTGAAGTGCTATTGATTGCTGTTTCTCCTGCTCAGAGGTTTTACTTTGAGATCTATTATGTCTGTTCCTTTGGGCCTGAAAAGGAGTGCTGAGTTTACTTTCGCAGAATCATATAAATATGTACCACACAGATGCATAAACCCTCTATGGGCATTGTGTCAGTCAATGAAACGGCTGCATATATTGTTGAGTGTGAACGTGTGATAAATCTCATACTGAAAGCTTTGCCTTGCACATTATTATGTAAAGGTTTTCTGAACAGCTATGGCTTGACAACATGGAGTATCATTAACATGCTGCTGTAAAGACAGCTCTGGAAAGACCTTTTTTAGTCGTCAGAGTCTGATATGCTTTTATGAGCTTTTATGTTGGTGTCTGAAGGACATGCTGTATTGCACGTACACTGTATGTTAAGTATTTAGTTTCTGGAGATTGACTTGATTTTGAGTTGTGAATACAATTTAGTGTTTAGCTACACTTAATGTCACATCTGATATTTTGAGAAGTGGCAACCTCTGTGTAATTACAGCCCATTGACATTGTGTTTTAGTCTGACATGCAGGTTATTGTACTTTCACACCAAATGCATAAGTGCAACATTGCTTTGTTTTTAAGCCAAGTTGTAGGGGGGGGGGAAATCAAACAAATTGAACTTTAATCCACAAACACAAAGACCTCAACGAAGCGTGCCCAGTTATATTTTGGCATTGGCAGGAGGTGGTTACGATGACGCCAATTTCACTGCAGAGAAATGAAGAAGTTAATTTTGAATTAATTAATCCCCAGAGATATGTGAAGCTGCTCTCCAATCCTACACAATTCATCCCCATAACCAGCCAAGAACTTTGATATTGGACAATTCTCCAAAGCCCCGAATTACATCCAATGACTTTTTTTTTTTTTTTTTGAACAGTTATTGCCAACCTTTTTACTCCTTTATTTCTACAATATCTGCATTTGGTCATTATGGTTATGTTTTTTTTTTTTTTTTTAAAGCGAACAATAATTGCATGTTTGTGACTGTTCACACCCTTACTTACCACCATGCTATATAAAGGGTGCACTACTTCCTTCACTGGCTTTTAACAGTGTCATTGGATGTAAATCATTAGTTGGAGAATTATCTAATATGATAAAACTCTCAAGCGTGGCATAAAAAAACCAGATTAGATTATCAGATTAGAAAGTTAGTTTTGTATTGTATGACATATTTCTCAGTCTGGTTCTGCTGTAGTCTGTTAGTATCCTACTTAGCGGCTTCATAGAATGGGTAATACTTTACATCATGGGCTCAATTCTACATTTCACCTTGCACAAACTTGCATGTTTGGTGTGAAAGACAGGTTAGAGTAGACAGGGAAAAGTGGAGCTAAATCATGGCAGACTCAAAGCATGAGCCGCTGTGCAAGTGTGTGACATTTTCTGATGGTCACATATTAACAGAAAACCCCCTTAGTTTGCTGTAAATGATTCCATTTGCAAAAACATCTGAATAAAACATAGTGACTAAATACCTAGTTTACTGATTAAGAATTGTATAGCTTTATTATAGTCTACGTTTCAGTAATAAATTATGTGGTTTCCAGGACTCTAAAAATCGTATTCTTGCATCTAGGCCAGAAATATAGAGTGCAAGCCCCTGAGATTCAGGAGGTCTCTTCAGGAGGTGGTGGGAGTCCAGAGAGACTGCAGGCATGCTGGTTTATCGAGCTGTAGGGGCTTGTGAGGCTTTTATGTAGTTGCTTGCTGTCAACTTTGTGAAAGTGGGGTCACATGTTTGTAATGCAGAACTTTGCGCTGATGCTCTGTAGGCTACAATAAATTATCATGTGACTGATTTTGATAATTCCAGTCCATGTAGGTAATGGAGAGTTGTGCTATCTTGAATTTATAATATATTCCAAGGATTTGTTTGCATGGATGGAGCTCAGGGTTAATTTCAAGCAGCAGCATATATGTCACTGATTTCTTGAATTAAAGGTTAGACTTTAAAGTGGTAATATGCAATATATATTTTTTGTCTAATTTCTGTTGTCTGTTTTGTTTTTTAGATGGCTCTTCCTGCCAGAGATCACTTTTCAGCTGACCAAAATCACAAATGTGAAATTAATTTCTTCCTGTGTGACAAAGGTTGTGTCCTGTAAAATGTTGAGTAAATGTGAACTATGTTTCCAGTGCAAATATGCGTTCAGCTCAATGACATTTTTTTTTTGCAGTAATGTTGCTCCACAGTGATCATAAGTATTCATGACAGAACACACTCTTGACAGGGATCAGGCTGATAGCTTAGTGTACATGGTGTACCCTACAGTACTTCATTGCAGGTGGAAAAGCTCAGCTAGCATGCTGTTCATCAGCAGGGATTTCACTGCCAATCCTTCTGATGCCTGCACTCCGCCCATCTAAATCCTTTAAAACAAGTGCCCACCTCCCTTCTTCCTCCTCTGCTCTTTTTCTTGGTCTCTCTCTCTCTCTCTCTTTGCTCTCATAATTCTGCTGTCTCACCCTTTACCCTTATTCCTTCCTTCACCTCTTCTCTCTTTTCCCTCTCTCCTTTTTTTTCTTTTCTTCTGTGATAACCCTCTTTTCTCTCCTCTCTGGCATCCTCCTTGTGATACTATTCTCTGTCTTTCCTCATCTGTTTTATATCATCCTGCTTTTCGCTTGTATTCTCCTTCACCCTCCACTTCCTTTCTCAATTTTTTAAAGAATATAATGTGTGGATGAATGGTATCGTGAAAAAAAAAGCCATTAATCCATTCATTATTAAAGACAGAACAATAAAATAACTAATTACTAATTGGTACAAATAATGTTCATTGTAATACTTCTGTCATAAAGTTCTCTTTAGATTTAGTTAACAATATCCATCATTTTATCCATTTATCTGTATACATGGATAGCATATAAACCAATGGAAAAGTCTATAATTACTCCACTGGCACACTGTAGCCTCCATACTTACTTGTTCACCACCTCCATCCTTCCGCCACACTAAGAAGACATTTAATTTACTGGTGTCACCCTAAAGGATTTGTGGGTTATAAACTCTTCAAACAAACATCCTCCTCCAGTGTGTCGAGCTGTCTGGTACAGCTTTTAAGACAAATTAGTGTTTAAATGGAAAATGTTACTATGCTGTTAATGGAATCAGCAAATATGGAGTTATGTGAAGAGGGGAAAAAAAACAAACAAAGAAAAAAATGCTCTACTCTACTCTAAGGCTGACTGGAGACATGGCTGAGGGCAGCATGAATATTAAACAAACACCATTCTGTCAAGCAAATGTTATAAGTGAAATTCTCTGTATGAGTTATATATTGAGGTAAACACATGCAGTATGTCACGTATGTCAGTGTTACATTTTTCATGACATTACAGACGGGGGTTATTAGATTCTGGTGTGTGGCTTTGGGAGATTCAGGAGAGTTGCTCATGGCCACTAATACTGATGTGTGCCCTTGATGTATGTGTGTGTGTGTGTGCGCGTGCCCGTGTGTATGCCACACCATGATGGCAGCAGGGACTCAGCATTCCCATGCATGACACGTCCTAGGGCAATCGCTACGGCGATTTACCCTCTGCTCTGTTGCCGTGGTGACTGAGTCACTAAGAAGGATGGTGTGTGTGTGGTGGGGGGGGGGGGGGGGTCAGACAAGGGCCCTTGTTACTTAAAGATGATAGCTCCCTCTCATTCTTTTTCCTCTCACAATTTGTCACTTCTTTCACCCACTCCCTGTTTCTCTTCATTCTTTTCTCATTGCTCCCATCATGCTCTCCTTCCTTCATCATTTCCCATTTTTTTCCTAAAACTCAAAACCAATTACAGTTTCTCCTTTCCTTCCTTCGGAGCACCAGTTAGTGAGTGTCGCATATATTTGTGTTCATACACACTACCCCCTTCTATCAGCAGCATTGTCTGTCTAAAGGTTTGTACTGGCAGAGTGTTCAAATTATTGTAATCACTTATTATAAGACAATATAATTATTCTCTCCTTCAGCCTCTCATTTTGTCAGTCTGCCTCCGCATATTGGACATTTCTGAGTAAGTGAGAGGCTGAATAACAAAAGACAGTCAGTGAGAATGCTAAATAGAGTGGATGAAATGTAATACACTGCTTAGTGCTTTATTAAAGGTTCAGATTAGGGAGTTGTGCTGTAAATCCTGGAGCCTTGGAAGACTTAAGGTGTGATGGGAGATGGATGAAAAGATGCCAAAAATAGGATGGACAGAGCAGAGAGATATTTAGAGAGAGAGATAGTTGTGGTGAAGATTAGTATTTAAGAGGAATCTGAGCTTTCTTTTAATCGTCTCTGTCTCTTGTATTTAGCTTGGAGCTCTGTGTGTGAGTGTGTGTGTGTGTGTGTGTGTGTGTGGTCTGATGGAATAGGCTCATTAAGACTCTGTGCTAACCAGTTACATGTTCTTGTCAGTATGCACCCTTCTACAGTAGTGTGATTGTGCCCTCATGACTTCATCATGAAAGGTAAAAATGCACATTACGAGTCCATGATGATATGTAATAAAAAATAATTTATTCAAAGGCTACTATCAATCAGTCTATGGAAACACCAGTCTAATACTACTCATCACTGCAAGTTAGTATGGACCAGTGATATGCAGGCTCCCTAATACTTACTTAACAGTGATAATATACATATTATGATGAAAAGGCCTGTATTGTCTTTCCTACACATTGTGCAGTTGTATGTCCTCTCTCACACTGTGTTTGTAGATGAGAACTAATTTGAATTAACATTAAGCCTTAATTTGCTGGACAGAATCTCTAATGTCTACGCTGCCTCAGGTGTATATAAATAAACTGGCATACCAATTGATGTACAATACCATACTGTTTACATAGTAACAAACAAGATATGTCATATCATTTATGTGCTTGAATGCATGAAAGATGCCAAGAAACTATTTTAATATGCTACATTTAATAGATTCATGCAGTGTTTACTGAAATAATTATTATAGATTAAAATCCAGTGTCTGAAAAATTAACTGAAACATTTTGGTTTAATCACATTTTAAGTAAAACGTGATTACCTATCCATGTCAGTGTAAGAAACTACTTCTAATGTAACTCAGGAAAACCAACAAAAAGACAGCTGAAAGCTCTGTGGTTGCATAAAGTGAAATATGTATTAAAGCAGGGATGCTGCTTGAGGAAGAGCACTGGCATTGATATAAGCTGATTAATTATTTGCCTGTTTTGTTGCAGCTAATCTGATATATGCACATATGGAATTGTGATAAACATGTTCACTTTTTGCAAGCAAGGAACTTCCAATTGTCTTTTTGTTGTTTCTCCACCTTCTGTCCTGATAAATGTGTTAATCAGCACACCCATAGTGGGCCTCCATTTGCTTTTGTTTATTACAATATGAAAATAATAAAAAAACTATTGCCACGCTATGACTGTTCATGCTATTTATTAGAATATACAGTCTATTATTATTATTATTATTAGTAGTAGTAGTAAGATTCATTTATTCAGGAAATCTCATTGAGATAGAGATGTCTTTTGCAAGAGAGACCTGAGAAAAGGTTACATACTGTATATACAGACTCACAATAAAATGGTTCATTCACATCACAATCACAAAACACTCATCATACACACTGAGACACACTACTAAACAAACATTCTGAAGAATATCAGCTAGTAAAACTTTAAAGTCCCTCAGAGGGAATGAGGGTTTCTAACTTTAAGCTGTGTTTCAGTTCATTCTAGTAGTAAAGTGCATAGTACTGGAAACCAGTCTTTCCCAGTTCAGATTTTGTAAGAGGAACTTTTAAAGCCAACCTGCTCTGTGATTTGGTGTCATGGTTATTAGCTCTGAGTTCAATTAAGGATGTTAAATAATCCAACAACTTAAATAGCAAGGTCTTATAAATAAAGACATAGGTATATAATATAAATACATCTTTAGTATATTTACTTCTTTCATTCACAACAGTGGTATGTACTATGCTGTCATGAATGACTTTATACATTATGCTGTTTATGGTTTACAAAGCTTTCTATGCCACTACATATTCATTTAAACAGCATATTAAAGTAAACATTTCATGGTTTTTATGAACTCAGTTTTTATTTAGGACCATCACCAGTTCCAATTTTTTCCATGACATGTTGTTTTGATAATAATGCGCTGTACAAATACACATACAATATGCTAAACACTAAGCAGTATAGTTCTTTTTCCCTTTTACAGCACATATTGCACCCCATACTGAGCATGCAGCAGCATACCATCTAAACACAGAGTAGTACTAACACCACACTGCATATTCACATCAGTAAACCCACAACATTAGCACTATGAGCTTTGAACACAAAACTCTGACTCAGTGAGTTAATGATCAAATGTTCACATTACTGAACTATGAATGTTGACACTTTGAGAACATTTGGACACAGTGGAGAGATGACAAGGCCGCTTGTCTATAATTAGACTGATAGAATGGCCAGTCCAACAAAATGAGTGAATAAAAGCAACACTATTAAAGGTTGTCATAATAAGGCCATTATGATCAGCCAATCTGCCTGTGTTCATTCCACTGATTATTGTGCGACAGTGGATGGAATAGAGATGAGATGGGAGAGTTCAGACATTCACATCGTCCTTCAGTTCCACAGGGAGGAAGCCTTAAATTAAGTTGCCTGAGATTCAGCCTTTCTGTCTGAGGAGAGGTCAAGGAGTGTTAGGCAACGCTTATTCACCGGAGTGATCCTTTGTATGCCTGTTGAGCTATAAAAGAGGGACCAAATCAAATTGTTGCAGAGGAGAAGGAGGGAAGAAAAAGAGACAAATGAGGAGTAAAGGAATTGGGCAATTGGAGTAACTTGTAGGTAGCTGTGGTTGTATCCTGTATAAACGCTATTATAAGTAAATAGTCAACTATAAATGGCACCTTTTGCTCTCACTCACACTATTTTACTGATTCAATGTTACATTCAAACATCTGTCTGTTAAATCAACAAATAAAATTAAAAAAATTATCACTCATTGTGAGCATTGTTTGGTTGCTTGGTTTGGTCACTGGTCTGTTTCTTGGTACCAGTGTTGCCAAGTGTATGGTAATTAATATATTTGTATTATAATTTTATATGATGTGCAATAAATAATTCTAAATTCCCCAAAATGTACAATCATTTAGCCATGTCATAGTTTCAGTGTTTTTCCAAAATAATGAAATGGTAATGAGCTGCCATCAATGATCCATTCACGTCTCTTCCGAGAGCTGATGTGACAGCCACCGTCACCCCTCACACTGATAAAGTTTTGAGCATAAAAATTCATATTGACCTTGGGAATAGCAGTTTGGCAAAATAATCTATAAAGGCAGCGTTCACTTACTACCCTTTTAAAGAGCCTTCAACCACATCTCACACTGAATTGAATTCCATTGAATTGGAACTTTGGATTGAACGATACTTTGTGAAACCAGTCACATCATCAATTGTTCATAAAAAATGCTCAAAAAGACTGGAAATTAAATAGTTTTCTGTGTCAGTCAATGTTTCTTTTAACCATGCCCACAGTGGTTCCCTAACCTTAACCAAGTGCTTATTATTTTAACCATGACTATGATGGTTCCTAATCTCAATTAAGTAGTTGTTTTAACCCAAATCAAGTTCTTTCTCTAAACCTAATCAAGTTGTTTTGCCCGGAAACCTAACCAAACTTTAACCATAGCAATGCCCCATAAGAAGCCATATGAATCATTTTTGTACCAGTGATTTGTAACAGTTTTGAAAGGCACTGACAAACAGCATCCTGCTGATAGAGGCGTCAGATCAGAAGACATGTTATACAGAATGGGTCATTTTGAAAGACAATAGTGTATTACAGTATGTTGTTTCTAGTTTGTAGGGCCATTTTTGTGTATGGTATGTGTACCCTCAAGTTTTCTTAAGAATGGGTGTGACACAAAAATGCTATACACTGGCCTGTAGTTAGAGCCTATTGTAGTCTACTGGATAAACCCTTGGATATTTAATGAACTGTAGGACAGGGCACAGGCTGGATGTGAATGTAAGACAGTTTGACTTGAAATGTTATATTTATCAGTTTTGTGTTAATAAGTACCAAGTGGCATTGCCAGGTGCCAACACCCGATCTGTTCTAAAGATAACACTGAAGGTTGGTTTATGATTAGCCATGCTGCTCTCACCTTATTATAACAGCATTTAATTAGCCACACTTAATTCAATACTGCAAATCAGGAGTCACTTAATATGTTGCTGTGGTTAAGAGGAAGAGAGAGAGAGACAGATGGAGCAAGAAAGGTAGACTGGTAACGCTGGTTATCCACACAGTTCTCAAGCACATCAGATCTTCAGATAGTCAGAGCGTGGGCTTACGTATATGGTTTCCATGGCAACAGCAAAATTACCTGTAGGACTCTGAGAGAGAGAGAGTGAGAGAAAGTAATGACCTGTTCAGATCTGTCAGGGACTCAGTATGTACACCACCTCAGCCAATACATTCTGAGACCTCAAATAAAAGCTTCCCCTCTGCTTTTTCCTCTCTCAATCAACCCTGCTCATTCCCCTCCTGTTTTATCCAGTCAGTTCATGTGCACTCTTATGAACAATTTAATCACCACAACTGCTGAATAATTAACAGTATTGCCAAAGCAGATAACAATATATTAAACATAATGTAGTCACATTCAAACAACACTGAAAAAGTGATTAGGGTGTTAATTTCACAATAATATGCTGATTAGTTGATATAAATTATGTTTGAAGAATTCAGTGCAGAAAAACATACAGGGATGTCTGACATTAATTACAACTTTTTGCTATTGGAAAATGATGTTGACACATACTGAGTAATTTAGCAAACCAGGATGTCTGACAAGATCTTGAATTGTCTTAATTATATGCTTAAAGTGTATTAAAATTTCTTAAAGATATTATTTTCTCATCATACAACACCATTACCTACCCTATTTTTAATTAATACAGTACAGAGATGGTTTTCTAGTGTCATTTTTCTTATTCTGCCCATGTATTGTTTCAGATCTTTATGAGCTGTGCTCACAAAAAGGCTGCATTATTTCTTTTAAACTGGTCTTTAATTTAATTCCAGGCAGCGTTAAAAGCAGCTTTAGCAGGCTTATATTTGGCTTTCTTCAACCAGCTGCATATATCCTGAAAACCTTTGCCTTGGTGTGATTTTCTAATGTTTGAAATGCAGCAAGAAAATAGTTTATTTTGCAGCAGATACCCAAATGGGTTTAGAGAATTAGGTTAGGTTACTCACACCTCAGATGAAAGCCACCTTTGAAGAATACTTGAATATTTATGTGTAGATTGATACTTTACGGCTGACAGACAGGTAAAGTGGATGATTTCTGATAGGGCTACTGTGGTGCTAATGCAGACTAGCTCCAGAATGAGTGATTTTCCACCATGTCAATTTGGTAGCACAATCGTTGTATACAATACATAATGTGAATGCTGAATAAATGTGGCATATATAATAATGCAATACTATTGTACTACAATACTAAAAGCATCAGCGATATACAATATGCAGGAGGAGTGTTGGAATAGCTACCGTCCCTGGGTGGATAGAGGTGGTAGCTGTGGGCCTCCTGAATCATTCTGAGGTCCCAGAGCTGGACTTGGATTATGGATATTTATTATTCCAGGCACATAATAAGCTCGTGTCAGGGGTTTAGAATTTCTAGCTGTGTTCCTGCACCTACCATAAAGCACATTAAAGACACAATGTGTATTTTTTATCTAAATGTAGCAGCTGTGAAATAGTTTATGGCATGTTTTTGTTGTCATAAGTCCATTGGTTGCTTTCTGAGTATTAATTATCATTGTCCCCAGACAATTTTTTTTTAACTACACATATTTGCTCTGAAGTTGCACGAATCAGTATTTTAACATTGACAAAAAAAATCAAATAATTCTGTGTACTGGGAAAGGGGTCACTTGTAATGTCACCCTACAGTGAATTATCACCCAACTCTTCAGTTCTTTGGAGCATTTTAGCATCTTTCAGGTCATTGTTTTTGTTTTCAGACCTGAAACTATACAGTACTCTCAATACTCTCATCAACCTTGCCTCCAGTAGTTGCTTTCAGTGAAAAAAATGTGATAAACCTACTGTATACTACCAGCCTAGTACTAACCAACCAAGAGGAAATATACCAAGACAGACAAAGTTAGCGACTAGCTGGTGATAGTAACTGAGGCTGGAATTGGTGGAGACCAAACCAGAGCTAAAAGGAGAGTGAATGTGGACCTACATTATCCAGGCTGCCAGAAACACAACTCCAAATGAATGTTGTCCTGTTTGCTGATGTTTAAGTAAGCAGATGTTATAATGGCTATTGTCACTGTTGTGTTTGCAGCTTGTTGTGATGCCCCCAAGAGGCCAACATGTTAATTAATGCAGCTTTGAATTTAACCCCAAATCTATCTTTTGAGAATCAAATATTGTGCTATCAAACTAAGCCACAGTCTTCACATTATCCCATATGGACAAAAGGAAAATTAAATTTTCCTTTTGTAGACAAAGGAGTAGCTATTAAGTAGCTTAAAGCCACTGAAAATGTAGTATCACATTATAAGATTACATCTGTGACATCAAGTATCAACGTAAAAAAAAAGGTTCCAAAATGCAGAATGTATGGATTTTCTTCCTGTATGTGTAGAAAATGCAGTTGATTTTAGTTAAAGTAGTAACTGAAGCCAAACTAAATTTGAATTTAGTTTCTTTCACCACATTCCCTTATAATGTAGTGAAACTTAAACTCAACATGTAGGGAAATAACTCTCCACCATCAGTCATGTGTACGTGTGTGACAGTTCATGTGTGTTAAGCAAGGTTTGAGTCACTTGGGACACCCATTCTCGACACACAAGCACACAAAGATGCAATGGAGATCAATTGAGCTGGAGAGGCCCGCAGTCGATGCGTAGTGCGGTGCATTCTGCAACGATTTCCTGCCGACGTTTTAATGTATCTATAGGACAGGTCGATGAGCACACCGGGAAGAATTCTATATTTCTGCTTGATGAACTACTTAATCATCTCGGGGATGGTCGGCTGAGTGAGAAAAATCCATATCCATTTTACCTTTTGTCTTTCATTGGCCACTGTCTCTCAGGTCATCAAAAATAGACAGAGTGAGAGGGAGGGAGAGCGAGGATGCTGGATGAGAAAGTACAGCACATCACAGAGAACAAGTTAGAGAAATGAAACAAGAGAATTAGTTGTTGGTCATGATTTCCAGAACAGAAAAGTTACGCAGGGCTGTAACTCTTTGAACTATACAACAGTCACATTTCATTTTACGACACTGACACCTGTTTAAAGGTGTAATAGGATTTAATGGGATTTGTTCAGAATACAAGTAACTTTACACTGAATTCTGCAGTCAGAAACGAACAAAGCTATGGATCTAGTACAAATTAAAGGGTATGTTGGGCTTTTTTCAAGTCCTTTTTCATACAACTACTACTGCTTGTCTATAAATCTCTCAATGGATGGATAATGGATAAAGACAAAATGACTGTATTTTACTATGTGAACCCTCTGGGCTCCAGACAATCTGCTAACTGTTCCCAAAGTCCACGCTAAACATGGTGAAGCAGCATTTAGGTACAAATGTCCAAAAAAAAAGTAAATTTAATATTTGTTAATGGTTTCTAAACTTTTAACTTACACATTATTGTTTTATGCTGTGTTTCATTGGAATAGATATCAGTTGCTGTAATCCTCTCCATTCTGCCGTGAAGTGATTCCTTCTGCAGAGCATGACTCCACTGTAAAAGATGGGGGACAACATCTCTCATGTTAACTAATAATACATCTAGAGTTATGGTATTTTTATGAACTGTTTCCTTGTTGAGCTGAAGGGGAGGGATACTAACTTGTAGTTGCATTTACGCATGTCAGCAGAACACAATACCAGCAATAAATCTACACACGTCTGCCAGGAAGAAACATACCCAAGATTCCACCTTGATTTGAAAAATCTGATTCTATCTTTAAATTTGATGAATATACATTATTACATATAAAGCTGGATTCATAGTTGATGCAAGTGGTTAACGAGAATCCTGCAATAGATACCTATAGTATCAGTTTTGATTTATTGTTCAGTGTCGAATTTCACCTGTTGATAGCACCGCTGCAATACTAGACGGGTGTATTGTATGTGATCAGGCTGTATCATGCTTTACTTATATTCCCCACAGTAACTGTGTTTATTCTTTCATTTGGTTTGTGATATGAGATACTGCGTCTGCCTTATTTCATTACTTAATATGAGACTATTCAGACGCAGTCACCGTATTTAAGTTTTTATTCACTGTGATAAAGAGCCACGTCATGGTGAGCAGAACGTTTGCAGAGGAAGGAGATTTCTTCATTAGATCTGTGTCACTATGAAACACAGCAGATTACTGAGCCTTTTTACACCTTCCTTAAGCCCAATTCATGCTTTCTGTGTGGCCGTGAGGGTCCACTTTGGTGCGCATTATGTAAATTTCCTCATCCACATCCACGTGCAGCCCAAAATTGACTGTGTGAACTGTAGGCACTGCAAGCACGCCAACTGTGCATGTGCTACAAAAGCAAACCAGTGAATGCCTGTCTCGTGTGCTGTATGCATCTATTGTATTCCTATTCTCATTAAGCTGTTGCACACAACATTTTTTTTTTTTTTTTACTTGTTGTTCTGCAACATATAAGAACTCCTCAGCTGCATTCAAACTGAAGACAGTCCTGTGTAAAACAATACAAGGGGCTGTGTTGGTGTGGGCGTGTTGTTTTAAGTACCGGTGAGACAATGAAATACAATCCAGCAAATCTGATTGGAGTAACAGATTATAGTGTATACAGGCTTCTCAGAAAAAAAACACTGCACAGCGGTAATATTCTCACACTGGATTTTATCACAGCTGCAACCCTGTTTGCTAGTGTGCACAATATCTGTATCCACGTACCCCCTAATTGTAGTATGTATGGTACACGGAAACCAGTAATTGGCCTTTAATGTTGTCTTCGCTGTCAACAATCTTGACAGTCAGATTTTTGAGAAAACACAAGCAGTCCAAGTTGACCAATCACAGTTCTGACAGTCCCCACGAGGGTATCAATGTTGCTCTAACATGTGGTTACATTTTTGAGGAGGTGCCTCCTTAATGCACAACTATGAGCACAGCTTTAAAAACATGTTTTTTACCATGAGTTTGCCAGAGGTATATACAGTACATCATCACACTGAGTTCACACTATTTCCCAGGTATCAGCAGGAGTGTGTCCAAGGGGGTTCCCACATGTCTCCTCAAAAACCAGAGCCATGATTGTCACCATTATTAATCAGTAATAGCTCAAATTATTAAGCTTTCATTAAAAATGTGGCATTAAAGCTGCCATCTCTTGAGAAAACTGTATAAATTACTCTGCAATTACAAACCAGTCCTTCATGAAGGAGCAGAAATAGGTGACGGTAAGGATGAAAAAGGAAAACGTGACACAGACGGAGAAAGACTGATTGGCTGTAAATAACTGTGCTTTATCTTTTGTCACTAATTAGGGTTTCTGTGGGTAATTTGCTGCCCATTAAACCACCTTTTGCAGGAGCTTGCCAGCAGCCTTACGTTTTGAAGGCCACCGATTTCTCAGAAGCGACACATTTGCGTCAAGTAAAAGCAAACAAAAAGACAGGCACATCCAGCGAAGCTTCCATTAAATGAAGTAACACCACTTTGTCTCTCTCTGCTTCTCCCCACTCGCTTCAATCTACCATGTCCTCACCTTGTGGTTTTTTACTCCCTCACCTTCATTGTCTCGCTACCTTCCTCTGTCTTTTTTTTCCACCTCTCTCTTTCCCACCTCTCTTTCTTTATCATTCTGTGTCTCTCCCTCACCGTTACTTTCTCACTTTCACACACACCTCTCACTCTTGCTTTCCTGTGCCAAATGTCTTTTTATCTGTCTCAACAGAGTTTGTCTGCTCAGGGACCGTTCAGAGTACATATTGGTAAAGAGGCAAGACAAACACCAAACTGCCTGGAAATGGAGCTGGCAAGGGAAACGGTGTCATAGTTATTTTACTGTTTTGTGTCATTGTACCTCTCGTGCTCTCATTCTTACACTGCTTTTCTCTTTATATTCCTCTCTCACGCAAATATACATAACATGTGGGGATTTGATACCAGGGGAAGCTGATGGAGCCTTGTTTTCACCAGGAAATACATCTGCAGATGAATGAAGACAACATTTACATTTACTGCCACCAATACATACATACAGTACATACAGCACATTTTGTACAACTTTATCATTTTATTCTATTAGATTTCAGATAGAAAGATTGTACTTTTTAGTCCATTATAGTAATTTTTGTTATTAGTTACTTGACAGATGACATCAATAACACATATCATAAAATGTGTTATAGATTTATTAACTACTCAATGCAATTCAAATTAGCTCCACTTGGGCCTGCTACAACATTCAAATGCTGATTAAACGTTAAGATATAAATTATTAAGGCCCTATTCTGCAAAATGAGTCTGTTAACATATTTTAATTGATGCATTTGCATAACTAAAGGAAATGCAATATTATGCAATATTTCCTCCAGCCATTAAAGGTTATACAACATGTCATCAAGCTGTTCTAGATCAACATTACTGGTTATTGAACATATTGTGAATGAATTAAAGTGATAAAATGTGTGATTTTAGTAGAGTGGAGAGGTGTTGGTTAAGAGAATGTAAGCAGACATGCACAGTCTTTACTAGCATCCAATGCAAAGATTCAAAGATTTCAATAAATAATGTTTTTCTGAAGCCACATAGGTCATGCAGCTCTAGTTTGAATATTTAAAATAGCATTTATTTCCTCAGTTTATCAGGTAGCTTACCAATCAGTCGATCAATTGAATTTTTGAGGGTCTTAAGTTAAATCCTTTATTATATCATATAGGAGTACACTAGTAAAAAGTAAAAGTTACAATTTTACTGTCATCACACGTAGCTTATCATATAGTTCTACACATCTCTTTTTCACCAAGTACGTTAGAATAAATAAAGTTCACTCAACCAATTAATCAAAATACTTTTCAATGCACACTAAATATATTAAGTATATTTTGTGTAGGCTAACATCAACAGCATCACAAGCACAGGTTTTTATAGAACATTAGTCAGTTACTTTGTCTCCTCCCCCTCTTCTCTGTCTGAACTTTCTTCTGCTGTTCTTTTGTTCTCACTAAAAGATTGAAGGTGATTCATCATGCTATGGTTTAGCAGTTATGTGACTGGCCGATACTTTAGCAGGATGAGGGGAGAAAGGGTGGAAGAGCAGCATAAGAAAATAGATAAATAGATAAAGAGTTGAGGTGAGGGATGCTGTGTGGCTTTGTTTAAATAATGATTGACTGGAATGAAGAGAAAATCTTTTACTAGTTTTTCCTTTGCTTTTACTACAAGAGCTGATATAATATCTCACAGCTCTGCAGGTTTTACATGAAGGATTTGACCAGATTTTAAAAATCTGATTTGCATGATTTGATGAACATTACTGAATACAGTTCAATCAGGAGAGACAAGTGAATGAAGCAAAAAGAATTGTTTATTATACAGATGATATTGATGATTGAAGTGTTGTCACAAGTCTTTTGCGCTTAGACTCTACAGGGAGATTTTGAATCGAGGGACATCAGTCCTGAGCAGCAGCAAGATAGATCCCCCCATGGAGTCCAGACACTGGTGGTGGTGGCTGGTGGTGACTTAATTGACGCCCAGGGGAATGACAGCAAGGAAATTATGAATGAGCATGAGTAAGGGATGCAAAAGATAGTCTTCCTTTCACTAAGCTTCATTAAAACGTAAAATGATATAAAATGATCATATTACACATCACATTTGAGTCATGTATATTTATGGACACAAACTAAAGTGAACTTTAATTTTAACTCAAGGTACACTTACTAGATTTCTTCTTCTGTGAATCAGTGTTAATTTTGACAAGGATGTTAAATTAAGTTTTAGTCACTTACTGAAAACTGTAGTTGGGTTAAAGTCACATTTTAGTCTTTTTAGTCTTTTTAGGATTTAGTCAGTGGAACTCAATTTTAATTTTAGTCTAACTTTTCAGTGTTTTAGTCATAATTTTCTCAGTTTTATACTGTAATGGATTTTGCTGAAGGATATTTCTCCTGACTGTAAAAATTCCACTGAGAAGTAAGCATATGTTGAACTATGTGTCTAGGCTGGGAAGGTGTTGCTGACTTACTGTACTTCTTTCATATATCATATAAAAATGAATGCCTAAAGTTGTTAGAAAAAGTGCAATACAATCATATTTCCTTCACAGGTCATATTTATTTTCTGCATCTACAACACATACTTGTACTTTTTCCCCCCATTTAATTTTTTCATATCAGGGCATCAAAACACTCATCAAATTTAACTGTATGCCCATTTTAATTCAATTTTTGTTATTAGGACATCAAAACACCAGTCAAACACCCATTAAACTGTGTTTGTTTTCACAATTTACAATAACCCTACTTCAAAAATGGAAACTACATAAAACAGTATAAAAAAGACAAACTCTAATTACAGTTAAATTGATCCTTCCCGTCTCCCATTAAACGGTCAATTGTGTGTGTGTGTGTGTGTGTGTGTGTGTGGGGGGGGGGGGGGATGTTGTTGCATAAATTAATAGGAAAATGCAAGTTAATAAGATGTTTAGGATGATGTGTTTGAGTGTGAAAGAGAGAGAGAGAGCGTGTGTGTTGTAAATGCAAGTGTCGGTTATACGCTGGAGTGTGTGTGTGTGTGTGTGTGTGCTATGTGAAGGGATGCCAACGTGCAACTATGGAAAACAACCAGTGCCTTGAGATGGCTGTGATCTAACATTAGGTTGTCCACCCGAACAGAGTCAGCTATTTAGTCTCGTCTTTACTCGTCAGGGCATAATGAACAGAGAATTTGCCCTAATTTGCGAACACTGTTGCGAACCCTATCAGCTGGTAAAGGCCATGAGATGCAGCTGAATTAAAGCTCTGCAAGAAACCTACTAAGGAACTCTACAACAAAATATTAGAGATGGAGGGAGGACAGAAAATTATTAAGAACATGATTTTTTAAAGACTTTTTGGGGAACAGAACCATAACCAGATTGCATTATCCAGTTGGAGTAATCCAGTGGATTACCCCACTAGTTGAAATTATTTGCAGGTATTCCGTAATCTTGACATAGATATTATTTTGCAAGTGTTATTTGATTGATTTGGGATTGTAGCTTTAAGTGGCTGTGCTCAATGAGCTCTGGGCCAGTTTAAAAGGAAGGAGGAGATCAATTAGCCAGGCCGATGCTATTGACTGATATGCAAACAGAGGCCATTGATTGGGCTTTAGACTGCACTGTAGCATTTTCTACCCAAACCACAAGGATGAACAGCACCAACCATTAGTCACTGTGTGTGAAGTGAAGTGAGCCAGTGGTAGTGAGAGAGGAGGAGGAAAGCTGGATTAGACTGATTTACTGTTGCTGATATTGTTCTCGGATTAACCATCAGATCCAGTTAGTGTGGTCCACCTCTGATATGATGTGCATGTATGGTCCTGCTTGGACACAGCTTGTCACAACAAGTCCTCCAAATAAAATAAATGAATACATTGTTGGTACATGCACTCCAGAACAACACATAGGAGCATTTCCTGATCTGTGCCTTTAGAAACCTTTACAAATCAGTGTTGAAAAATAAGTACATTTTATGATGTGATAATGCTATGGTTTGGTTAGGTTTAGGCAAAAAATGACTTGGTTTGCAGAGGTTAGTTTGTTAGAGGGATCATTGTTTGGGTTAAAATAAATACTTTGTACATGGTGGTTTGGTTTGAAATTACTACTTCATCAAAGGGTAAGTTCACAATTTTTCAAGTCTGTGTTAAAACAACAGTCAGGTGTCCATATGAACAGTGAAAGAGGTTTTCCTCGCTGTAATCATTCCTCCTGTTCATAGTGGCTATGAAAAGATCCCCTTCAAATGTGCTTTCAGTGTAAGCGACGAGGGCCAAAATCCACAGTCTGTCCACACATTAACCTGACTGTTTTAAGACAGACTTGAAAAATTGTGAACCCATCCTTTAAGGTTTAAAAAAAAAAAACCATTTGTCTTCTGGGCTACAATAATAACCATGTGGTTAAGGTTAGGGGATGATCACGGTTATAAAGAACAGTGTTGACTTGCAGTTGGAAAAAGGAAATCAATCATCTCCCATATTAAAGTCCAATGTTTTGTTGTTATCGCTCTAATAATGTCACCTGATTTCTTTGTCTTTTTGGGGCACTTGATATGATTGATTCTCATGTTTTGTTTGGGAGGGCAGTCTCTCTTGTCGGCCCTGAGATAACGTTTGTTGTGATTTGGCGCTATATAAATAAAATTGAAAAATTGAATTGATATGTTTTTTTATTATTTCATGGCTGATATCTGACTTGTGTGTATAAAACCTGCCTCACGCTGCCTTCAGGGAGCTGCTAACCTTATAAGGAAAGTTCATTAGAATGGTTTCTAAATGCTTTAATCACCCTGATAAGCATTAATTTCTTGTGGGGAAAAAATGAATACTTGGCATGGGATACTTTACGTCAGCATAGAAATCTCCCTACAGTACAGGGCTTGGACTTAAAATATATCTGATTCCTTGACACACTTTGTCCTATCTGTGGATTGTTGAAGAGATAGTGCTCTGCTGCCAAGTCTTTGGTGCGTGTCTGAAGATAGATGAGCAAGATTTGTCATTCAGCCAGTGCACCTATAATTACACAGAGGAATTATGGCTCCACACTAAAATTACTGACTGAATAATAAACAGAATTGTGAACACTTAGATTCATTTCACAGGTGCTTCACACTTAGGGGCGGCTATAGGAGGGTACAGCGGGTCGTACACTAATCGGTAGATTGGCGGGTCGATCCCCGCATGTTGAATTGTCCTTGGGCAAGATACTGAACCCCAAATAACTTGTGTGTTAGTGTGTGTGTGAATGAGCATTAGAACGCCAGATGAGCAGGTTGGCACTTTGCATGGCAGCCTCTGCCATCAGTGTATGATGTGTGTTTGTTTGTGTCTTTGTGTGTGTGTGTGTGTGTGTGCGTGTGTGCGTGTGTGCATCTAAGGGAGCTACAGTGTGCAGACCTTCATCTTTCTTTGCTATATAAATGCAGACCATTTACCATTAACCAACAGCTAATTTGTTGTGGTACACAGTCTTCTCAACAAAGCCATGGCTTTGAACATATCACTTGACATAAGATGTCTTTAGAAAGTGTCCATGAGTGAGAGCTGATAGGCAGAGACAGCACTATTTCTATTATCCCCTCTAGCTGAATAAAAACACTTGATGATCCTCTTCTCAGGATGCTGTGGGCGTGTGTAGTCTCTGGGGACTGACATCTCCCCCACTCTCTTCTTAGCTTTGTTACATCTGTTAGGTTGAGAAAACATATACATATTATGTGTGTATATACAGTATATACACATGTAGTTTTAAGGGACGATTTGTGTCCTTATGTTCAAAATCACATGGACTTAAGAGAACAATGTTGATGTTGATGTTGCATGTTAGAAAGTAATGCTTTACATTGGTTCTCATTTCTTTACCCTTCAGCAGTCTGTAAAAACTTCTGCCTGAATTCTGAGTCTATTTGTGCAAGTCGATTACACAGCAGCTCTTACAGCAGTGTTACCCCTGTTTTTCCATGTGAATGCACTGACCACAGATGCCGACTGTTACATGTTTGCCACTCATGCGGATCAAGCAATGTGACTTCCACATATATGGTGACATCAAGTGCATACCCTCGACTACTTTTAACATTAAGGGGTCGCAAGATGATTACAAGGGTAGGAAATAAGAAAGGACACATTCTATTTCACAAAAATACATAATTTTTTAGGGTTTTCTTTTTCTTTTCTTGTGAAATACTGTATAATTTTACCATTATAGGCCTCTAAAATGATTCAAATGACAGCCTAAGAAGGGAGAATCACAATTGAACATCTAACAACTCATAGACATGCACCCTGTGATGAGGAGTTGCAAGTAAACATTGTCTTGTGCTAAGGTGTCACAAGAAAATAAGGTTGGGAAAAAGAATGAAGCATACTGTATCTACTGTATCTATGGTTACTTGCAGTTCAGTATAGTGTATGTTGTACAATGATTTAGATCAGTGGTTAAACTATTGACCGGAACTGTTAGAGCCATTTGTACAATAGACACATAGTTGTACATAATTTAGATCTTGCTGTATCTAAATTGCTAAGGATAATAAGCAGATCCATTGTTTATTGCAGTATAATGATTTCAGTCGGCTTTGGCCTGTGATTGGTTAAACTGTATAACGTGGTTATCTGGAAGTTTTAGTTGAAGCTATGGAGCTTTGAGAGCACACTAGTCTTTGACCGTGCTTACCATGTGTGTGTTCTTACCGTGATTACTATACTTATCATGCTTGAGTAGTATGTTTTTATTTTGTACATGAGGAAGAAAGTGTTCAGTAAATGGTTGAAACGAAGAATATTGACTATGGAATTTATTAAAGCACGCGTCAGCTACATGCTTGGACTCTACAGCTTAAGCAGGCAAAAAAGGAAAAATAGACGGAGCCACCATAACAGGAACTATGTTTAAGATGTCCATGTAACCCAGTAGAGAATTGGGCTCTGTAAGATTATTTTATTTCCAGCATTATTTTCTGTTTGCTTAAACAATGTGTCAGTTGGAGTTATCGTACTCAGACTTGGTTTTTATTAGTTATATCAGGCAATGCAGACTACCTATTGGAGAGGGGAAATAAGTCCCACCCCCTCCAGGTAGAAGTCCAACAGTACAGAGCAAGAGAAACAACATGAGCAGGCAAGTGCTAAGTTAGAAACTAGATCAACTAAAACAAGTGGTAGTGGATAACTTTGGTATGGATGCTAAGCATACCCTGAGATGACACTTATGTGAAGTGAAAGAGGTGATCCAATGACCTGTGCGCCAGGAGTTAACTGCTTTTGGCAGCATCTTGGTGAGTTTAGCTGAATTGGGCTTTTGCGACTAACTATATTAGCCCCGGTGTTGTCTGTTGACACGAGGCGCCACAGATAAATTGTATTTTCCTTGCTGATATGTGAACTTGACGTTATTTTTACTGCTGTGATATTGAGAGTGTTAAAGCTCTAGTTGTAGCAGCATATTTGTGCATTAATAAACCTGATAGAAAATATAAAATATGCGTCATAGCTTAATTTCTTTATTTTGATGCTGGATTCATTTACTTTTGTACTTTTGTTAGTGTCATATTATGTACACTTGCAGCATGGCTGTCCTGTCATGCACTGCGAGTGCTAATAATAATATGGAGTATGTTTAAGACTGAGTGTGTGCACTAAAACTATAACCTTGAATATAAGAATGTGAGGTATGTACGATATATGATGTTGTGCTGTTATTCAGTTCATGATTTAAAGAGAAACACATGTCAAGTCATGTACAGTTAAAAATAATTCATGAGTTCATGAGTTATCAGTAGTTCCAGTAGTATTTTGAGAATTTTGATGTGGCTCAGGAGGTAGAGTGGGTCGTCCACTAATTGAAAGATTGGCGGTTTGATTTCCGGCTCCTCCAGTCTGCAAGTGTTCTTGGGCAAGATACTGAACCCCAAATTGCTCCTGATGGCTGTGCCATCAGTGTGTGGATGTGGGTGAATGATTAGATTCTTTCTGAGGGGCAGGTTGGGACCATGCATGGTAGCCCCTGTACCCATTCAGCATATGAGTGTGTGTGAATGATTGAATGTGACTTGTAGTGTAAAAAGCGCTTTGAGTGGTCGGAAGACTAGAAAGGCACTATACATACAAGTACAGTCCATATTCATTATGGTCATAGAGGATTAGAATTTCATGACTCAATATAGTAAGCTAGGTTTTGAGATTCCCTGGAAATACCCTTAGATTTTGGATTTTGGATTCTGGCGAGCCAACAATTGAACCTGATCACCTCCTTATCCTGAAGAGCTGGACCAAGATCACCTTTTGCCCCGAGGAGGAGACCACCCATTCCTTCATTCCCATCACTTGAGTACACCGGTGTGGTAGGACTGTTAAAGCCCCACATCTTACTGCTTGACTTTTATGACAAACCTAAGAGTGCTTTGGAACTGAAACTGAGTTGACACTACCCTATCTGACTGAGGTTAGTTAACTACACAGCAGATCACAACAAAGGTACAACGTTGAACCTAAATGAATGGACCAAAGGAATCCTGAACTCTGTTACACTTCAGAGACATTTTCTTCCACTGCAAGTGAAATGTGTTAAGTAACCCGTTTCATGGAATTTATGTTATGTGTTCAAGCTGTGAAGCACTGTTAAAACAGTTATTATTGCAATGAATGCATTAAGCACAATATCCACTGGTTAATTAACACTAGAATGCCAGTTTAGAGAGGAAACTCTTGTTTTTTTTTTTTTCTGCTGAAGTCAATATATTTTAAGTTAAAAGTACCCTCTGGCTCCAGTTGCTTCTTGTGTCTGTCATTCTCTCTTTCAACACCTCCTATGGACTTAGATACTGGTCCTAAATATATTTGAGTACTCTGTAAACCCTTGGTGGGTTACATCCACATATGATCTCAAAGCTGGTTTTCGGTTGCCAGATCAAGGTTATCATCCAAATCACTTGAACTGGCAAGTTAGTCTGCAAAAATGACAATTATTCAAAATGCTGCTGTGGTTTCAGGGTTAAGACACTGACCATGAACCGCAATACCCCCCATTCTAGTCCAGCTGGGGAGCTTTTTGGCATCCCTCTTTCCTTCATTTCCTATCATCTCTTTGATGTTCTTATCTAATAAAGGCATAAAATGCTTGAACAATAATTTTAAAAGCACATTATTCTTTATGTCCTCACAGTACACTACTTCATATAGCAGCACAAGTACACGTAATTGCCAGTTCCTTAAGTATATAGGCTGTCTTGGTGGTATAGTGGTTAAGATACATGCTATGTAACGGCATCACCACTGGTTTGATTCTGGCAGGGGGGTTTGTTGCATGTATTCTCTCTCTCCCATCTCTCCACATGTTTCCTGTCTGTTTCTAAAATAACAGATATCCAACAAAAGTAATAATGGGAAAAAAAAATCTTAAAAATAACAAAGGCTAAAACGAATGCAGTTTAATGCAATATCCACTATAAATCCTTACTTAATGATTATTATATTTAGTCTGAATCAACTACTCTCTAAAACAGCTTTAACAAAAACATTACAACATTCATGAAGTAGGATTTATTGCAGGGTTGGTGTATTAAACTGTATTAGTTTGACCTTATTAAATAGGCATCCAAAATAAAGTTTTTGTTCTCCTTGTGGTACTGTTAGCTGATCTTAAGGAATGCAATATAAAAAGTGAAAATGCAGAAATCATTACACACCCCATTATTATGTTTAACATATAGCGTTTCATGAGGGATAATATAACAGATTTGCATAATTAGAAATAAGAGTGCACTTAATTGCCATTTCAATGGAGCTGTCATAGTCATAGAGTGTTAGTGAAAACTAACAAACTAACAAGAACTATTTATAAATCTTTTCACATGCATACACATAAATATGTCATGCAGGTTGTTGAAGCTACTACACAGACCTGTTGAGGAATGTATCCTATTTTAACAGCCAGTCTCTTGCTGTAACATAAATATCAAGGAAGAAATGATGAGCAGTTGCTTGACTAAACAACCAGCACAGCAGAGAACAGTAAATCAATATTCAATCCCCCAAACTGTGGTAGAGTAGATAATAAAAGCAGCAAAACTTAAAACAGCACCTGCTTTTTGTTGGTTCTTTATGCTTCTTGTCTTTGTGTCATAACAAGAAAATAGCTTTCCCTCTTTGACTTTATCTCTTCTAAAGCTACTGTATCTCTACTCCATTTCTGACTGTCTCATTATCATCCTTCTGTCCTCTCTCTCCCATCCCTTCCTGTTTTAAAAATAAAAAGAACAAGTGAGAAAGAAAAGGATGTAAAATGTTCCTCCAAGGCATTTCCTGCTTTGCTTTGGTAATGTCTCCTGCTCCTGCTGTCAGGAAGTAGGTTTAGTTTATAGCCTCCAACAAGGGATGTTAGGGCAAGGTAAATCCCCCCTGCAAAGCACTTTTTAATCTATTTTTATTAGACAAGATAGAATAAATATGGATTTCACTGATTGCGAAGATATGGTTAGAGAAAAAATAGCAATGTGCTTTTATTGAAATATAGTGTCAGTGGTATGGTATAGTGCAGTACAAACTTTACTTCTTGGCCTTTTATTGCTGGAGTTTGTAGATTGGAGATTTTGCCTCTTTTCAGGGCTGTGTGATATGACCAAAATCTCATATCCCAATATAGGTCATTTCATATCCAGATAACGATACATATCGCGATATAGCACATTTTCCGTAAATTCAATGAATAAATAGTTTCCGGTCTGTGTCAGACTTTTCATACCCAAACCACATCCATACGACAGAAGTAGCCCCTCTTTTAGGTATGAGCTCTTCCTTTGTCTTTGTCCATCTTTTGCACGGATTACATTCATAAATTACTCTTCTTGGCTTTCTACTCGCAAAGCTTTTATTGTACTTACAGTAACGTGATGAGTGTAGATGTTGTCAACTCAAATACTTCACCTGGTTCACTGTCTCTCCTCTGCTGCGCCCTGCCCTCACTGAACCACAGAGAGCAGAGGAGAGTAGTGCGACCATAAATGACAGCAAAACGAAGTAGGGACCCACACACTGAGCTGAAATTAAATAAGTGCACATAAATTAGGTAAATAACATAAATAAACATAGTCTCTAATACATTTAGCTGTCATTGTTATGGTCGTGCTACTCTCCTTTGCTCTTTGTGTTTCACTGCGGGTGGGTCTGAGCCCTCTGTGTGTGTGCTGCACACACAGCGGAGCAGAGGAGAGTCAGTGAACCACGTGAAGCACTCAAGTTGACGACAACTGCAGTGCAATAAAAGCTTTGTGAGTAAAAAGCCAAGAAGAGTAATTTATTAATGTAATCCATGCAAAAGATGGACAGGCTCCAAATGATGAAAAATATTGCTGTAAAGAGTGTGATTTGCGACAATGAAATTAACGATAGAGGATAATATGAAATGATAGACGATTTTCTATTGTCACATGATATATAATTGTCATATCGCACAGCCCTACCTCAGTTATTCACTTAACATGTCCAGTTATTGTAATTGGAAGTTGAGTATGTTCCATTAGCTTTATTTGGATTCACAACACATTCTTCTTTGTTTCTTGCAATTGTAGAGGGTGGAAAAAATAGCCTCTATTAGAAGTCAATAAAAACTGACACCCCCTTTATTAAAAAACAAACAAACATGTAAATAGTGAGTTACTTTATAAATAAGTCTCTCTCAGATAATACATTTGGTTTAAATGTTGTTGTTACTTCTTGTGACAGTAGGTGTCGCTGCAATACCAGGTCCATTGGTCATGTCAGGGACAGAATAAAATGGTGCTTGAGTTGGTCACACAATGATAAACTTGTGTCTGTTCCTTACTGCTCCACAGGGATGTAAAAGGTGGTGTAAAACAACAGAGTGGGTTGACATACTACCTACATGTTAGATATGCATTCGACTAGATTTATGGGCTATATAAGTGGTCAAAGACAGAGTTTGGATGTAGTTTTGTGTCCAGTGTATTTTTCAAGCTAGCATCTATAGTTTTCATTGCCTAGCTCGAAGTGACTGAGATGCAGTGTGGAGAGAATAGTTGTTGTTTGTTTCACCTGAATTCTGGAAATAACAAGGTACAGGAGAGTATCAGTTCCTTGTGTGAGGGGAAATTATTTAGTTTTGATCCCACAAGTTATAAGTGAAATGACTGTGAATTTGTGGTAGTTTTTGACGCTGTAATTTTTATAATGGCGGCCACCAGGTGATGATGGTTCATGTAAACAGACTGACTTGGTGCTAGGGAGAAGGGAAATATATGTAGGGATGTTTTTATTGTTATTTAATGGGTTTGTTTCATCATTTTCATGCATTTGACATTGCAGCTACAGAATGCAATTTCACTGTCTTGTTATATCATTTATATGCATTTGACAGTACAGCTATGCAATAATATTCCACTTATATAAAAGTATTATTAGGGCCAAGATGCTGGTAATTGAAACAACATACAATTATTTTCAGTCAGAATAACAGTAAACCATACTGTTAGGAGTGAAAGCCAGTTTGAATGTTAAGTGAGATGTACATGATGTGAATGAAATATGATTTGAAATTGTAGCAAAGACTGAAGATACAGAAGATAGTATCAGTTTAAGGGGAATGTATGTTTATTTTTGATACAGAAATACATTTTTGGTTAATGTGAATGATATTGAATTTGAAGAATATCCTTGAAACGGATTGTGGTTTTGATAAGACAGAATGGTCACACACTGATAAACTCGTGCCTGTTCCTTACTGCTCCACAGCCATCTAGGACTGTGTAGCAAAATAAGTAGCTATTTTGGCCCAGGTACCCCTAGGCTTGAGGCCGGTAGCACAATGGGCCAATTTCTGTCACTGGAATCATTAAATTTTCATTTTGACCAATCTAATCTAATGGAATTTAATGGTGTTCATGACTGAACCCGCATGCTCACCGAGCCTATCATAGAAGTTAGTGGATTAGTGCTGCTCTGAAAATGAATGCTTATATTTGTCTTTCTATTCTACATTATTGGCTAATGTGAGTCTAGTTGGATTAACCTGGCAAGTCTGTAGTTAAGAATAAGTCTGGTAATAATGTATAGTTTTGTTATTCTGAAAAACTCTCATGAAAAGACCAAAACCAACAATGTGTTAGTCTATCTCTTAGTACATTCGGACTTCCCTACCCTGCATGCTCTAAGCTCCAAGCCCATTGATTCCTAATGAAGCAGTACATCTTTTAAAACAGCTCACAAACACACAGTAGTTTCAAACTTAAAAGGGACTAAATTATTTCCTAAAACAGCTGGGCACTGTAGTTTTCAGCAAACATGACACAAAGCTTTCTAATTTGAAATGTCAACTTCTCAGGACCATGCATTCCATAACGTATCCACCCACCAAACACCCCACACCACATGCCAACAGTTTGACCCCAACCCGCTCTGATTTTCCTTTCCACTGCAAGGCCAATGACTTCCAAAGTTCTCATCGTTCCCCCTGCAGCCGGTGCTGATTTAAGAGCCGAGCCCGGGATGGATAGATGAAATATTGATGAAAAGCTAAATGTGTGATTTGTACCATGGCATCAAAGGCATCTGCTTCACTGGTGCATTGAGGGGGAGAGGGAGAGAGGAGGGAAGAGGGGAAGGCAGAGACAGAGACAGGAAAGATACATGGATGCGTACAAATGTACACAGATGAAGACAGGAGGTGGACAAATGCAGTGTCAGTCTGATGACATTATATTGCAGCATGGTAGGGAATGTATTTGAAACAAGTTAGCAACAGCTTTGTAATGATAGAAGAAAGATACGTCTCATGATCTGATTTCACAAAATGATCATTTATGTCATCTTTTGTCACAATGAGATCTAAATCTGATTTGATGAAAACCACACTCAAATAATAAATGTTTACATATCAACTAAAAATAATAATGATAATGCTCTTTATTAATATTCTTCTTATTATTAGAGGCTTTAAAAGTTCAACTTGAGATTTATTTAAAGTTGTGTGAAAAGCATCGTCTGTCCTTGGTGGGAGAATCTCAGATTGAACGTGTTGTTTGTTTGTTTGTTGCAATAATATATTTCTCCTTATTTTCACGCCATTATTGCTGTATTTGTTAAAACATTGACATACTATCAGACCCTGAGATACTATCTCTGTCTGCCTTCCCTACCACTTTACTGACCAGAACTTGTTGCGGTTTAAAACCTGGATATTTTTTGTCTCCACTAATTTCAGTCACATCACTGGGATTGTACCTGAATGATTACATGTGACAAATAAAACTTGATTGAACTTGATTGACTCCTCTCAACAAAGCACTCGCTGCCATCCTCCTACAGCAGTTACAATGAATTCAGTGTTGACCCACTTTCACAGTTGGGGAAAAAAAAAAAAAAAATTGAAAGAAAATTCTGAAACGACTCCCTGCATTTGTCTCAAATCCTCACAGAAGACCCTAATGAGCTCACGAGCAAGGAGTTTGTGTGTGTGCATTGGTTAAAGTGGCCAGACCTTGATCTTCCAATGGTCAGAACCATCTGTCCTAGTTAACTCATTGGCTACAGGGGATGAAAGTCTGGTAATCAAAATAGAGACTGATGGTAGAGTTGGATGATCACTTTTAGTCTATCTGATGAAAGCCTGGCAAACAGTATAGTGAGTACAAGTGATCAGTAGTGTGCAAGATTCGTATATCACTGTAAGTCAAATAAGCTTAGATAACCAAAAGATTTCACTGATTAATTGACGTTCTCATACGTTAATCAGTAATGGCACTAACCATCACTTGAAGCCCATGCAGTTTTGTATGTTCTACATTAATATCAAAAGACTGACATAATATAATTTTGTCCATGTGATCTGACAGCAGTCCAGTACAGTGTGTGCTGGGTAATAATCAGACAGATAGAAAGTCGACATCCTAACTAGTAGAAACCAAAAGACTGAGTTACAGACAGACTGATTAGTGAACCAAAATGCCAAAATGACAGCATACAGTACAGGATGGATATGAGCCATGGTCAGTAATTTTAGAAATGGACATAATTCTGTGGCAGTATCAGCATATGAAGTACACGCTCATTGCTTTGCTCTGTCTTCCCGTCTTTCCTTCTTTTTCCACCCTTCCACCCCTTCACCAACTCTTCTTTTATCCGAGCCAAATGCTAATGCAGCCAGAAGGCTCTTTGAAATTGAAATGATGTGAAAATAGAATTGCAGTGGCAAATGAGCTGTGTTTGCTGATCCCGTCGGGGCCAAACGAGTCTTTTGAACACGCCTCTCCCCCAGTGAGGAGGCCCTGTTCTGGGCCGCAGTCTCTCCGGTGCTCCCCTCCCTTTTCACGTCAGCTGGAGTGCTCCCAGAGGAGTGGAGATCAAGCTGAAGCTGATTGGGATGGAGTTTATTTCACACATGCGCACACGCACATTCCTATATACATAGCCACTTTTGCACATATAAACATGCATATGACAAACTCAAAGGTCTGCAGAGCTTTTTTACACACATATAATACAAATATGTTTGCAAATGCATAAATGTAGTAAGAAGCATCCCATATAAGAATACAAAGAAATTGCCAGCTCCAGACCCCAACACAAATGTACAGTGCAGTCCAATAAGTAGTAGAACAATGACATTTTCTTGTTTTTGCTTTGTACTCCAGCACACTGGATTCGAAATGAACCAATCATATTTTAAGGAGACTTTGAGGGTGATGAGCAAATTGATGCATCTACATCAGTCTAGGAATTGTAGACCTTTGGATAAACTATACATTGTCCAAAAAAAGCCGGTATTATAGTCAAAATAAAAGCAGTGGCACAATCAAATAAAGTCTAAGTAATAATATTAAGGTGGAACTAGATAGATAGATATATTTGAGGTGAGTTATTGCTTTGGGCAGGAAAAATTTACTGTATCAGTGCTTGTGACAGCGAAGCTGAAATCAGTCTGTTAGAGAAAGTGCACCACTGTCTGTCCAGCAGGTGGTGGAGAGGTTGGTCAGGTTTATCCATAATGGATAACAGTTTGTTCAGTGTCCTCCTCTCCACCACAACTTCAAAGTGTCTGGTTTGCAGCCAATTACGGAGCTGGCCTTCTTAATCAGTTTATTAAGTCTGTTGGTGTCGCCGGCTCCAATGCTGCAGTGCTCTGTACTCCTCCCCCTGCCCATCACTTATACATCCAACCACTGTAGAGTTGTCAGTGAACTTCTGAAAGTGGCATGACCTGGAGTTGTATTGAAAATTTGAGGTGTACAAGGTGAAAAGGAAGGGACACAATCACCTGTGGTACTCCTTTACTACTCTCCACCACTTCAGACAAAGCACTGCCCAGTCAGACAAACTGTGGTCTGCCTGTCAGGTAGTCGGTAATCGGGGAGATGGTGGATGTGTCTACCCTCAGTACCCTCAGCTTCGCCCTCAGTAGCAGTGGCTGGATGGTGTTAAACGCACTGGAGAGAATAAGATCAAAGAATGTGATTCCCACAGTGCAACTGGTTCCATCTAGATGCAAGGTAGATGATGGCATCATCCACTCCCAGATGAGGTTGGTAGGCCAACAGCATCGGTATCTTCTCCTGGTTCAGGCTTAGGTTGAAGAGGTATTGCAGAATAGCAGATAGCTGGCTGGCACAGGTCCTCAGAACCTGCAGCCTTGCTTTGGTGGAGTCTCTCCAGTTGTCTCCTAACCTGGCCAATAGTCATATTCACATATGAACTCTGGATAATGTCTGGAGAATCAGGTCTGGACATTTTCCGGAGTTGCTCTCTCACACATGTAGCACACAGCAGGAGATTGTCCATGTCAGATGCGTTCTCACCTACTGAAAATACGTTTGGTTTAGGTGAGGGGTGCAGGAGGCAGGACATGATGCAAAAAGTATGCTGTGGTTGTAATTCAGCATTTTTAGGCTTTTCACCAGAGAATTGATTTATTTATTTATTCATATTTATTTATGAGAAATCACAGGAAGTCCTCTCTCCCTTTAGTTATAAGCTTCACAGTGGATCGTTCAGGCCCAGTTAAAACAATGCAGCTTAGCGGACCTGCTGCGTTTATCCAGCGCCAGTAAAATAGCAGCTGTGGATGAGAGGGGAGTTAACTGCTGGAAGTCAAAGACGTTACTCCTGGATTTTCTTGCACTTATGGCAGCGAGCAGTTGTAGCCCACTCGCTCTGGAGAATTCTCTGGAGAATTCTCTGGAGAATTCACTGCTGTATTCACAAATGGGCTCAATCAGACATTACACGGACATTGTACTAGGGAGCTGGCAGGGTGAAGTCCGTTTAATGTCCGGTCCGACTGATTCAGACATTTGCGTTTACAGATACAGCTCCTCCGGGTAATGTCTGGAAAATTTCAGGGTTGCAGTGCATGTGTGAAAGGAGCTTTAGTGGAGGAAAGGCACTTCAAAGGTTCACCGGGGGGATTAAGGGGGGAAGGGCAAAAGCAGTAGGGCCAGTGGGGGTGTGTGGTGGTAGAAGAGACAGCTGAGGGCTGTGAACTAATCCTGTTGAAGAAACAGTTTAGCTCATTTACCCACTGGTTGTCTGTCTCCCACCTTGAACACAGTGATTTCCCTCATTCCAGTCCACACATCCCTTGTGTTGTTCTGCTGGATGTGGTCTACAGTTTCCTCCTGTAGGAGTCCTTGCACTCCCTCAGCTTCACTATCAGGCTGTGCTGTCCAGTCCTCAGTTCTTCCCTGTCCCCAGACCTGAAGGCTTTCTTCTTCTTATTAAGAAGTACTTTCAGGTCACTGGTGATCCAGGGCTCGTTGTTAGGGAAGCAGCGTACAGTCCGGGCCTCCTCCTGCTGGGACACAATCATTCATACAAATAACAGAAAAAAAGAGAGCTTTAGAGAGAAGTTCAAATCCTGCTTTTTTCTGACCTCCAGCCTAACCACTGCATAAAGTTGGTGTGCTTGTCTGTTTCTGAAAGTTACAAAAAATTAGCCAATTCTGATGTTGTAAAGGTGTGGACGTTTCTGACCTGGTTTTCAAACCTGGTTGACCTGCCAGTGGGTCCGTCATTTCAAACTCATGTTGTGCAACCAAATATTGTTAAAATCCACAGAACTTTATTAGAAATTCAAAGTTTTCAAAGATACCATATATTTCAGGCTAAACTTATATTTTAAGTGTGTATAAAATGAGCAAAACATCAAGAATACTTCCATTTGATGGAGTGATGCAGCTATAAAAAACATGGGTCTTGTCTTGTTTAAATATTTCACTCAGTGTAAACATAGAATTCCAATGAAGCTGATACAGAATATATATAGCAACCTCACTGTTTACTGTCCATTCTCTTTACACTGTATCAGAGCTGTATTAAGTTACTGCTGATGCAAATGGAGCGTCCTGCTGCTGTATTAGAATCATTCAACTGGCGAAACATGGGTGGCTTTTATTGTGAAGCAGTCACAGGAAACACAGCGTATTTGCGACCGCATTTTCTTGTCAGTGGATGATTTTATATTTTTTCAGGGGAGTTGCAGGTAACAGGCTGCACACCTCCAATTCCTCAGAAGTTCACAAACTTCACTGTGGCCTGCTATTGTGTGAACCACCACTGAAACTCAGTCAGACAGGGGTCAAGTTACTTGGCCATTGACTGTTTGGCCATAAAAATATTTTGATTGCTTTATCTGTGTGTTTATGATCATATATCTGTTGCATTGTTCTAAAACGGAGGGACTCTGTGGGCAAGGGGTCTCACACTGTTCACCCAGTATGGATGCAAACACCCTTAAACACTCCTGAGGCTGAAAGTCAGCCCTTCAACCTCATGATTATCATTTCATTTCAAATTCAAAGTGTCGGAGTACAGAGCCAGAACAATGGACGGCTTTGTAGTTTTGATTGGACACATGCACATACACACACCTGCCTTAGAACAGTTTCTGGAAACTCATCAGTAACAGAAACAAAATGCTGAAAAAACTTTTTGACATCTACGGTACCTTGATGGGGACAGACAATCAGGAGAGATGGAATGGATAAACCAAAAAAGAAGAAAACTGAGAGACACAGGAGAAAGTGAAGACATGGGTTGACCAAGACATGAAAAGAGAGGAGGGAGTGTTCAAATGTCAGTATTTTAGATGACAGCAATCCCAGCCTGAATCCTCCTGAATCTGCTCTCTGCTCCCTGACACAAAAATCATACATTGGAGTGGAGCATTTCACTTTCAACACACAAAAGGAATACACAAGAGCATCTCTCAGAGTCTTAGTAATGATTAATGGATGATAAAGTGTTATAAAGTGTTAGAGAGTGTAAATACTATCAGTCTTCAGTTTTGCAACAAGGAGATGACACTCACTCTACTTAGACAGGAAAGAAATACAATTAATAATAGTGCATTAATGGGTGATGCACTCGCATGTGTGTTTGAGTATCAACCCCTCACTGGGCTGTTTGATTGAAGGCTGATCAGATGTTTACTTCCGCAGTGTGTATCTGTTTCTCATTCCCCACAGCGTCAACAAGCCACAGTTGACACCTCGCTTGTCACTCATCTGTATTTTACCCTTCATTCAACTCCTTTTTTTCCCCTTTCTGTCTCTTCAACAGACCCCAGTTTTATTTTTTCAACAATGTTTTACACATTTCATTGCATTGCGTGTTGGTATTCAGGCCATCTGTACTGTTAACCAGACTGTTCAGCCTGTTCAGTTCTGTTTAGAATCAACACAAAGGAGAGACTCTCCTCACCTGAAAAATTGCAGCATTCGTTGTCCATTCAAACACTAAAAATGATCTATGTTCACATTTACCTGACAAGTGCTCTTTTGTGGTCATGTGAATGAATAGCTGTCCTCACTCAAAAGCAAAGGCAGAAGCAGCATGACATAGTTATAGTCCCACTGACCCTATATCGAAGGTCATGTGCAAGAATTTGACACCAGGGAGCATAGTTTGCATTCTGTCTCCCACCACCAGTCAGTTTCTTTTTAACCATGACACTTTCTAACCCTAAGTAGTTTTAGAGTGCTTTCATACTAAACCTGTTTGGTGGGGTACACCAGAGTTTGGTCTGCACCATAATTTGAATGACAGCTAAATTAACCACGTCAAACATCCTAAATTAAGCCTAAATTAACCAAACAGCCTAAACACAAAATATTTGAGAAGATTGGATTAGAGAAATTGAATAAGAGAGAGAGAATAAAGTGTGATTTTGTGTCACTGTGTGTGTGTGTGTTTGTATGGCTGGAAGTGTGAATGTGAGCATGTGACAGTATGCGTATTCATGTATACAGGGTAAGATGTCCTGTGTTCCTGTAGCCCACGTGTTGGTGCCTGTCAAGTCAAGGAAACTTCAAGCAATATCTGTCTTTAAAAATGAAAAAGAAAAAGAGCCTCAACTTCACAGTCGGTGGCTGCATATGAAACAGCAGCGTCGCCCGCCTTAGCCTTCGCCTCAGTCTCTGTGCTGCTGCCGCTGCTGCCTCCGGCATCACTCTCTGGCCCGCCGCCCAGTATGGAAATACCCCTCAGTCTTAATGGACATTTCATTTAATAATCAGTGATTGATCACTGCTGGTAATGATGTATAAGCGGGAGGATTCGGGGATGAAGAATATTCTCAGTCAATAATTGGAAAAGGTAGAGAGCTCTGCGGAAGGACAGGCGACTGTGTTGCCAATAGCAGCACTTCTCCTTAATTCTCCAGTTGTCAATATGGCATCTCTTTATTTGCCAGTGGCAATTAGCACCATGCAGTCATGTTGTTGAGTTAGAGTCACATCAACCTCGCAGAGCTAATTAGACACACTTGACATTTTATACATGAGGCTAATTTTAGAGATGGGACTTCACTTTAAAACAAGGTTAGGACAGTTAGATCAGAGGGTCTTTAATGTTTTGGTGTCACAGACCTCCAGACACACACACATTACACCTTTTTGTATGACAAGATTGTGATCGATGTTTTATTTCTGTACAGTCTCTCCTGGGGATACGTCTGAGTGAATTAAAATGCACTGACATTAAACTGTGAATCTACTGTCTGCAGATGTAGTGTAGCTTTCCTCTGCTGTGCTGTTTAAATTCTAGAGCCAGAAAATGTTATCTTTTCCCCAGAAACCAGCCCCCGTGTCCACTGCCAGTCACCCTCATCATCTTGTCCAAGTCGCTTACCATGAAGTAGCTCTGAATTTAATCCAGGCATTTTGTAGCTTTCTCATTTTGAGCTGTGAAATAGAGATGCTTGTACTCCTACAACATATACTGACTGAATTCTTTTAGATCATGTCAAAATAAATCTTCCCTTCATCAGTCTTTTAAATCTTTGTCCAAATGACTGAAGTTCTTTAGTTGCACCTTTGTTTTTCATTTGGGTTTATTAAACTTCTGATTTGCTGAATTATTTTTTGAAATTGATTTATTGCATCTCTCAGATGGCCTCAGCTTTTTGTTTGTAGAAAAATGACACAACCATACTTCAGTTCATTCACCTCAGTGTCCCAGGGTTGGATTTGTTGGAGAGAGATTGTGCCTGCTATAGTTTCTTGCTTGATACTAACACTGGAGGTACCAAAGTTGGAAGTTTTGAATTCTATGAACCCTGAAAAAGTATGTTCATATACTACTAATTTCTAACAGCAAATATGTGTTAAAAGAAACATAATGCTTCCTGGATGATGATTTTTATTAACATAATGAGGAAACATTTTAAGGAATTTATCTGCAAAGTTGCAAATTAATGTTCCCAAAACATTTTTGGCAAAAAGTCATTTCAGTTGCATTCAATATAAATGCAATTTTTTGGAGATAGGATTGAGGCTGTAATGTGAATGAATATATGGTGTCAATATAACAACCTTCTAATCAAACTTTCTTTTTTTTTGTGTGTGTAAATTGGTAGCAGCTGACCATCACTCAGTAATGTAAGCTAAAGTGTAGCATGGAGCACAGGAGCCAATCTCACATGTATGGTTTGGTGTCTCCCTTCTCGTCACTTAATGAGGCAGCCTTCCCCAAAACCTGCTTGTACTCTTTGAAATCTGCTCATTGTATTGAAGCTCAGTTTGGCTGGGGTCAGAGTATGGTCAGGTTGTGTAAATTATTTAACAGCACGTCTTTCTTCACCACACTGTAAGACCCATCTTGTGGCTAATGAGCTCCTCGCCATCACAGTCTTCATTGATGTCTTCCCTCCTCAGGTCCATAGTAGATACGACCCCTGGAGAGCTTCTCCAATCAAACACACACACACACACACACACACACACACACACACAAGTTTGCGCAGCTATTCTTGTTAGGACATTGCATTGACTCCATTAATTTTGTACAGCCTAACCCTAACCCTAACCCTACCCATAACTGATTCATGCCTAACCTAACCTTAACCTAACCTCAATTCACACCTTACCCCTGACCTTAACCAGGACCTCAGAAATGACATTTTGCCACATTAGGACCAGGCTTTGGTCCCCATGAGGACTACCGGTCTCAATGTGTTTATACCAGAAACGGTCCCCACAGGGTAACAAAAACGTACACACACACACACAAATACACAAATATGCTTATACCTTAAGATGTTTGAAAGTCAACCATCTTTGTGACATTTAGTGACATTTAATATTCATGACGGTGCCAATGCTGTTTCTATTTGTGACGCTGCCTGGAATTTACACACACTCATGTCTTTATCATAGTGTGTCACATTTCAATGTGTCTGCTCTACACTGAATGAGATGGTCTGTTGGGTGCATGTGTAAAGAGAAAATGTATCAAGTAATGTATGTCATGCATGTTTGTATCAGCCAAACAATCATCTCTCCTAAAAAAAAAATCAATTTGGATGTAATTATTTGCTGTATTAAATAACATTTTGGGGGAAACATAATACTGGCCTTATTACATTTTATATGAACATATATATGTTTCAGAGATTTTACCTCCTTGTTGATGGAGTACTTCATAATATCCAAATAGTCAAATTTAATGGTTAGAAATTAAATATCGGTCTAAAATATGAGTATCAGTCATTGGCCTTCAAAACCAACTCACACCTTATTTATGAATGCTTGAACTGAGTTGTATTCCCATTTAAAGACATGTCTTTGGTGAGAGCAGGGTGGTCTGCCCTCTTTAAATGTTTTACTACATCTTTTAGTGATGTTATACTGTAGAGACAGACAAGAAAGGAAAAAGAGAAAACTATGACAGCATAAAACGAGCTGGGATTCATTCCCATGCAGTTGCATGTACGTGGCTTTTACACTAATTGGTTTTGTCACCATGAAGCCCAGGGCTTCCTTTTTAAGATCTCCTTTAAGTCATGTACACACAGTGGGGAGAAGCAGTTTGGAAGACGATGATTTTCACTAAAAATCAGCATCTGTGTGTGTGTAGTGCTGCACAATGTCTATTAAAGGAAACACAACTTGAAAATAATGGTTTAAAGAAAATAAAAAGTGGGCTTTTATGGCGTACAATAGACAGAGTTGTGTCTACAGGGGATTCTACAGTGGCTGAACGGAGAAAGACAAGGCGGCTCTCAACCCTCACAGAATTCCTTCCACATAATTATTTTACTTCTGCAGCAGAGTTTCTAAGTCCTAATCTTTACATGGGAGTAAATAAGAATTCATTCATTAATTAGATTACAAAAACATGGAGACTAATCACATAACTGTCGCCAAATTTCACAGGTTTTGATTGTCTTGAAAAAAGCTTTAGGCAAAATCTGACTGTAATTAATTATTGTATTTGTGTACATGAAGTCTAAACATTGCATTTTTTTGTGTTATTTTGTGAGATGTTTTTAATGTGGTTACATAATGTGGCTTAATTTTCTTAAATTCCAGGGAAAGTATGAAATTACGATCTTTAATTTTTGATCCAATGCAAAATTTCTGGGCTTAAACATCTTCACCACCACAACACATACAACTCACTTTTTGAGTTCAGGGTTTAAGGATAGAGGATGTTGTATTATTGATTAGTGATACTGGGCTATATAAACTGACCTGACTCTACTTGAACAAACACATATGCAGCAAAACAAGTTCAGTACAAGTTACAGCATTTGTGTTTTCTGTACTTGCATGTGTATGTTGCATATGTATTGTCATTGTCAATATTTTTCTTCATTTGCTTGTTGATTTTTTTCTTTCTTTTTCGTTCTTTTTTTTCTTAATGTGACCTAATGGAGTGGTTACGATGTTTTCTTCATTTGCTTGTGTGTTTTTTTCCCCTTTTGCATGTGTTTTTTTTCTATTATCTTGTGTTGCAGTGCCACTGTACCAAACAGGTTACACTTCATCATATACAGGTGAATATCTTATTTTAGAGATGTACTTTCTGTTTTATTTTATTTTTTACTTCATATTTCAACATTCATGAACTGGTACCCTTGATAGGATAATTTAAAAAAAAAAGGCTACAACATATACAGAGTGAGGATACTACATATTTATTTGTCTTATTTCTGTGACTGCAGACTTGATATGTCAGAAATAGAGCAGAGGTGTGTAAGTACATCAAATCAGCTATTGGCCAATGTGACGCAGAACTGCCAGGAGCACAGCTACTGAAGCCAGGGAGGGAGTGCTCTGCACAGCTTTGGTATTTTCTCCCAGAACAAGGATTGCAGTGCACCTTTGATTTGCTTTGATAGTGTGATAATCTTTGAGATTTTCACTTCACCCCTGTGAGATGCCACTAAAGGCACTAAAATGTCAGCCTCACAGATGCAGTAAAATGTTAGACATTACAGGTATGAACATACATTATAGTGCAAATCACATGGCAGCACATAGAACATTCTGCCACATTAAAAAAAAACAAAAAAACAAAAGATGTGTTGTTAAAGCTCCAATCACCAAATTAATTTGTTTCTCCAATTAAGTAAATTCAGCACATTCTGTCACTGGAGCCATTCCTTATGTAGCGTTACACAGACATCTTTCTGCTGAGTCTTGCCTCAAAGCCTGAAGTCAAAATCCATATTTCTTTCGTGTGTAAGTAGGGTCACAAACTCGGGTTTAAAACCTCTGCAGTTCCTGTCATGCCATATTTCACAGAGCAGTGGGTGAACACAGAGCAGAGCTGACAAGTCTCACTGCATGAGGAGAGAGGGCTTGGTTCAAAAACAGCTTGACTCCCTGATAAATGGACTGGCCACTGGCCTATTAGCTGACAGTGTTGGTCGAAATGAGTCAGTTAACAAAAAAAAAAAGAAAAAAAAAATTGTCTCTTTAGATGTGAGACACGCAGTCCTGACACATCCTGAGAGACTGGTCAGTGACTACTGAACCGCCTTAGGCGAGGTTCAACCCCAGCAACCATGTCTGGTAGCAAGTTGAGTCAAGTCTTGACAAAATCAGCAACACAATGGGTGTTGACAGCAGTTTGGTTCTTGCAAACCTCAACTCTTTGCTTTGTTACATTTTTTTCACTGGTTCATTTATCCAAAATTTGAACAAACAACTCATCAACAGGAGCAATGTTACATTAACTGGTTAGAAATCATGAGAAAGGTATTTTCAATTACTGTACAGGGTAAAGTCCTGAATTCATCAAACTCGGCCTTGTTCTTTTATTTTTGTCCAATATGACTTTTGATCATGATAAGATTTGGGAAATGTGGACCCGGCAAGAATGACATCTATACAAGCAAGCAGCCTAAGCCACAGCTTAAAAAAACAAACAAACAAACAAACAAACTGCTATTTCTCTAGCATTCACACAAGCTTAATCAAATGACGGACTAACATGCTGGCATGAATATGGCAGCTATGGTAGGGAGCTATGTTAGCTCAGTGCTTACCTCTGCCATAGTGAAAAGGTTCTTGTTTGGCAAAGATTTTTCTGACAACACTTCTAATCAACCACAACCTCCTGCTTTCACAAGACTATACACAGGTGTTTGGTCTTACTTTTATTACTTTGGCTTAAAGGGAAACTTAGGGATTTTTACGGACTGGATCAAGCGAAAGGTAGAGAAAAAAAAATGTTTTGTTTCCCTTTATGGTCCTTTCCATAATGTTGTCAGACACTTGAGCCAATCTGAGCCTGTCAGTGGCAAAAACAAGCATGTTAATGGACGTACATTGTCGGGGTGCTATTGTCCTGTCGGATTACATTGCATCCCATTTTGTGGCTGCTAGCTGAAAAGCGCTCTTGCTCAATACTGGACCAATTTCAAAAATTGTTGTCCCCATTAGTCACTTAGACACAAAATGGTGGGAAAATAGGGTCCATGTTGAAAAATCCCCAAATTTCCCTTTAAGAAGTAGGAAGTCCAGGAAGTCCATCAGTCACGAGATTGGCAGCTCGATCGCCGAGCTCCTCATGTCCACTGAATGACAGGAGGCAGGCATTGCACCCCGTTTTTGATGTGGCCATTCGGAACAAGTTTGAGCTCTTTTGCCTTCAGTTGTGCTTGGACGACTAGTTTACTTGAAGCATACTGCAATCCTTACCCATCGTCTCCATTGTAGAGATTTGGGAAGTGTGAACTCAAAACAAGTTAAATTGGGGCAATGAATGCAAGCTTAAAAAAAACTCATCTCAAACACCATTATGAAAGACATCCCTGATTGTAAGGCACTGGGCTTTACGTGTGTGTGTGTGTGTGTGTGTGTGTGTGTGTGAATGGGTAAATGAGAGGCAAATTGAAAAGTGCTATACTGTCTAAATGCAATTTGTTTACCATTTAATTCTGACGGCTGACTGAGCCAGAAGTGGATGCTATGCAATTTGTTACAACAGCTACAGGGATTTCCAGTAGGCTGCTTTCCTTGTTTACATCTGGTAAGACTTCATAGGAAGCTGGCATTCCTTGTCCTAATTAACCTTGTTCTTGAGTCCACGTTTCTCAAATCTATATGTCGTCCAAAAACGTCTGAAGGCAGAAGTGTTTAAACCTGTTCAAAGCTTCCTCCTGGCCACACCCCATTATGTCCCAAATTTCAAGGATCAAATCAATCATGTTTACAGTTCATCAACCCGGCACACACCTCGGCCTCTCCTAGAAGGCATTAATGTTGTTGCTGTTGGTTGTACACATGAAAAGTGACGGAAGTAGTTTTGTGAAAAATGAAAAAGGCTTGAGAGAGAAGTTTAACCCTTCTAATGTGTTCGGGTCAAATTTGACCTGTTTTCAAGTTTAGATGTGTGAGAAATAACAAGGCTTCATTACATCCTCTACAATGGCCTACTGAATACAATAAAACACATTTTGATCATTTTTCTTTTTTTAATGCCTATAACAAAATATAAGCAAGTTATTTTGGAATTATTTTGTTTATCAGATCATCTCATCATATTATTTGTCTGTTCTGTTCATCATAAGCAATCAAATAGATAAATTGTGCCTATTTTAAACTAAAAACAATTTGTATTTTGTACGTTAAATGTGGTCTAAGGTACATAATATCAATATCATATCATCATATCATATCATCATCAAAGTAAGTATATATATATTATGGTTATGGATGAATAATAAGTCACTTAGCAGATAAAACATTTTACTGGATGATAATTAATGTTTTTTTCAGTGAATGTTAATGAATTCAAACGCAGGTCATATTTGACCCGCGAACACTAAACGTGTAAACCATTTTCTAACACATGGGAGGGTTAAACCCTGCTTTCTTTCATACCTCCACACTCCTGGCTAATTGCTACGTGGAAGTGGGCTTGATTGTCAGAAAGTCAGTTTGCAATGGTTCCAAAAACTGTAGGAACCCCCCTTAGAATTCAAAAACAACAGTGTGTTTAGTCCCTAAGTCTCACAGTGCTTCATGTAGTTGCTGAGAGATTAGTATAACTCAAATAATCACTCAAAGCTAATCTTTTCATGGTTTATTTAGAACGGTATCCAAAAACCCTCATGTCAAGTCATGTGTTTCCGTTTGGGTCCAGTAAATGAACTAAACTGAGAGAGGAACCATTGGAAACAACTGCTTTAAATCCAGAGGATGCTGAAATGCCCTTGAATGCTAGTGCAGTCATTACAGTACATGATGTGCTTTCTGTTTGATCTGCTGCTTTGATGTTTGACTAAAGCATGTCCCAGGCCTAAAGCTCCCACACTCACATCTTACTGTGAAGGACATTTGACTAATATCCTCCTATATAAGACCTCAGCCAAGATTTCAACTGCTAGTCACTTATTTCATAAAACTTGATTGCAGGGCAGACCCATTTTAACCCATAATTTGGGGCATGTTAACCCATAATGCACCATGTTCTTCTCTGAATGGCTCCCCAATGATTGAAAAAAGTCATACAAATTACTCATTCATTTTATTTCTAAATTCTTTATATGTCTCAAACATATACCATTAATCAGAACAGAAATTCCGTGGAAAAAAATCCCATGAAAGATTCATCCTCTTGCCCCACCCCTTTTTCCTTTTTTGTCAAGCTTCCTACTTCCCTGCTCGTTTGTACACTAGTCACACATCTTTGCTCACGTCCTTCCCTCGCAGGCCTTTTCGCTGCTTTGAATTGACTCATTGACATTGACAGTATGTGTGTTTGTTTCGTCAAGCGAGCAGCAAAAGAAGAGAGAACAGTGGAGGAATGTAAGAACAAAATTATTAGTATGGGGGAAGGGGTGGCGGAGAGTAGGAAGTGTGAGTGGATCAAATGAGTGGCAGGAGCAAGCAGGAAATGAAAACAAGGAATGTAGCATGGGGTAAAGGCCAATTCATGCTTTCCGCTTGGCCCTGAGGGTCTGAGTTGGTCTGCGTGATGTAAATTTCATCTGTGAGGGTCCGCACACAGCCCAAAATTTGTGACACATGGACTGTATGCACCAACTGTGTATGTGCTAGAAAAGCAGGGATGCCTGTTTTGTCTACTGTTTGTACTGTATTCCTGTTCTCATTAAGCTGTCACTTTTCTTTTTTTGATTTTTTCTTGTTGCTTAGCAATATACAGGAACTCCTCAACTGCATTTAGAATGAAAAAAGTCCGACCCTGTTTACTAGTGTCACAGTCTGTGTCCGTGGACCCACAATTGTAATATAAATGGAACCGCGTGTGCAACCATGGAGTGAGGCATGCCCAGTAATTGCTTTTGTTTGGAATAGAATGTTTTGGGATATATACATATAATTTGAAGAAAACAAAAAAAATGTGTTTTGTTCAATTGGAATTTTAAAATGTGAGTTATAAGATAGAAAAAAGAAATTTCAAGGCAAGAAAATTAGAATTAGATGATTTAACTTCATTTCTTAAGTTTAGGCTACTCCAAGTTAGAGACAATTATTTTACATCACAAATCAGACTTTTTACTTTTAACAGTGAGCTGTAACCAATAGAAAATTTTATATGAGCTTGGATCTCTTTTTATAGTTTTATGATTTCTTATGTCAAACATTATCTGTCAGGACAGGTTCTATTATACTGTTTCACAATATAACGCCTGTGATTTAAGCGTCTTACACAATAAGGGTGCAGGTGCAAGTATAAGTGGGTATAGGTGAAGTATAAGCAAATAAGCTAACAATGTTTCTAAATACTTAACTTTGATGACTTAAGTAAACAATTCGTTGGACATTTAGTCGACTGAAGTCGTGATTATAAGTTCTGAGGTAATAAACATTTTAAACTTGAAACTAACAAACTTATCTAATTACACTGAATTAATAATACAACTTTATCATAACTTCCTGAGATTTTACAGTACAAAAGATAAACACACTGTGAAAATATGTTTTCCTGCATTCCCCAACAAAAGAACACAAGTTAACCACACTTTCTAACTTTGTAATCAGTCACAGATTTAGATTAGAAGTTATTAGAATTCACTTTTGTTGAAGCAAGAGACCAGCTTGATATGTCAGATATGCCAAATTATATGGATGTTTGTTACCAGAGCTGGTACTCATGTGAACAGCTGAATCTATTGGTTAATGTTAATTTGTTCTGAGATGGTAACATGATCTTAGAAATAGCAGTGGGCTATAGTCATGTTTACTGTATTTAGTTTCATGTGACAATGCATTTAAAAGGTGTTAAATAGGGTTTGTTAACCTTTCTATTATTCAAAGAGTTTCTCATATTCAGAGTGTTTGAGGGGGAAAAAGGTATTGCAAGAGGAGGGGGCATATTTCATCTCCTTTTCCCATATGGATTGTCTTGTGAGAGAAGGTCTCAGTGTTGGTGTTGCCCTCATGTTATTGTATAACCATGCACACAATCATACAGAGATCAGCTTTTATTTAGCCTTGCATTCTTCTGGAGGACTTTCTCATTTTTTCCTGCTAACATGTTGTTATGATCTTTGATGGAGATAAATTCAGATGCTGGTGCTGTTTTATTTTATTATTTTTTTAATAAAACACTTTTTTTCACATTTAGTTCTGTTCTGCCACTGGGGGTAAAACTCATGAAATAATTCTCAATCCTATCTGCGTCTCTTCTGCCTAATCTTACTTCATATGCTACAGGCAAAGAGCTTGATGATGATCTGGAATATTAATGCATCACCCCCCCCCCAAAACACACACTCCCCTGTTGGATTGTATAATCTTATGATCTATGCTGGGACACATTTTTTTTCCATTTACATGACATATTTTAGTAATTTCCCCGACACCTCATGCGCCCTGTGTTACACAGTCATCTGGATAAATGGAAGTGTTATTCAGTGCTCTGATGCACAGAAAGATGGTTTCACAGAAGCCTACCATATTGGTCTTATGTGTAGTAAGTATCAATTTAAAAGGCTTGAGAATCAACAAACAGCTCTAAACATACAATGCAGGTGGAATCACTGTTTATTTGGCATCGGTTTCATACAGAAAAAAAAAGTTTTTCTTTTAGGTACAACTACATAGATGCACCATGGTTTGCTGCAGAGTGAAACACTTTATCGGTCTCCAGTCATTCCTGACAGGGAGAGTGGGAGGTGTGAAAATAGATGTGAGAGACGGACAGATTGAAAACAAATGTCTACAGAAGACAAAAAAGGAAAGACAAAATGCCCAAGGGGCACCTACGGAGTAATGCATTTTCCCACCAGCTTTAATTCCATAGATACACTGTGAGAGGAAACAAATCAGAGCTCATGAGCCATTCATAGAATCTCATCTAACTCATGTACTGTATTTGTAGATGTGAACCCCATCATCACAATTTCATAAAACACAGCTCCAGTGCTTACAGGGCACTGCTCACAGTCTCTAATTCCTCTCATCAGAGGGTTTGCTGAAGTGCATTAGACTCCCAGTTTTACCTTGGGGAATGGATTCTGTGTTTATAGTTTACAGCCTGTAGGGATTTTATCCAAGGTCAGTAGTAGATTACCTATTTGGCTCATTGAGCCATGCGCTCTGTTAGATCCCCTTTTTTAATGTGCATTGGTGATTGATTAAGCCGCTGTGTTTCTATGCCAGTGCGGACCTTGACTGATGCATAAAGAGAGCAATATGTATGTATGGATAGCTCTTGTGCTGAATGTGCGATCGATGCATGGACTCTCCTCGCAATAATTACCTCATCCCGGAGAGGGGGAAAGCCTGAGGGTTGAGTGTATATGTTTGTGTGTGTGTGTGTGTGTGTGTGTGTGTGTGTGTGTTATCCTGTGTTTGTGTGTATTATTCTTGGTTCCCAGCTAGCTTTTTGAGTCATGGATTGTTACAGAGTGTCAGGGAGTGTGAAGCTTCTCTTTATCAGCCACCAATCAATGCTGATGGTGGAGAAAGGGAGGTATGAGGATGGAAAAGAGATATGGATAGAGAGAAAACAAGCAACTGTGAAGGACAAAGAAAGACATAGAGTGTGGATTATAGACTGAGAGACTGAAAATCAAAATGTTGTATTTGCTGCACTGACTGATTTGTAGGAATCACACAGAAGAGAAAGTAATTACATATGCTGTTTCTGGTACTTTTCTGCATTGAAGAGACGTTTGGATTCATACGGCCTGGGTCTTCTTGTTGTAGTTTTGGCCATCATTCCTGTTGTTAATAATAATATTCTCAGTTGGTTAATTGCTGATATCTGGCAACATTGTGACATTACAGTAAACAAGTTCAACAGGGGAAAAAACATGAGCAGTCACATCAGACAGGTTGAGAGTAAATGTACTTTCCACCACTACAGAGACTGGGTCAAAACAACCCATGGGTTCTGGGCAAAGTTAAGCCAGTATTCAGTACTATCAGTACTATATTGACCTACACAGGGTTAAATAGATTTTTAATGTGCAATTTGGGCATGCTCACTAAGCTTTAGTTTCAAATGAAGTCCAGTTAAACTCTTAGCTTGTTACAACATATCTGAGTCTGACTACTTTGTCTGACTTTGTTGTAACATTGTTGCTGATCTGAGAACTCAGAAATTACTACGGTGAATACATTGTTGTGATAACTGATAGATATATGGCAAAAACTACAAAACTTCAATATTTCAATATATCATTGTTATATTAAATTAGAACCCTTGCTATCCTTACAATAATGAAATGAGATGATGGTAGGAACAGCTGTCACACCACTTTAGACCACATTCTCATTAAAACCTGTTGCCTCCTCTTTCCTGCCCTATCTCTGAAAATTGAAGATTGATTGATTTTTACTTCTCCTTCTATCCACATATTCCATAAACTGTGCCGGTTTTAGCTATTTCTTCTGTTGAAAGAACAGAAACCTCTTTCTGTTTGATATCATAAAGCAGTTAAGCAGATCTCTGTCCAAATCTGACCTGGCTCACAATGTACAAAGCAGTGGAGGTCAGTCTCAGATGGTCTTGTTTTTTTTTTTTTTTTTTTTAGTTTTAGCTTTTAGTAATTTGAGCATGAATGTTCATTCTTGACCACTTAGATTTTTTCTTGTTGAGTGGACCCTGTGTTAAAGAGAAGGGAGTGGGTGGATAAAATCATTACAACATTTTGAAGTAAAATTTCATGGAACATAGAACTAGAAATCAAGATTATTATGGAAATAGAAAAAAATGTATGTTTATAAAATGTAAATAATAGAAAGAGAACGTCATAGTCAGAGTAAAAGTGTAGAAAAAAAGCATATTGTGTTAGAATGTGAGACAGAGAAGATAAAAACAACAATACAGGGAATGATACGAGACACCAGAGTCAGAAAGAGGAAGATGGAAAGGTTCAAGTTCTTAATCAGTAATCAGAGCTGATGCCAGCTGAGACCTCACCAGTGTCGGTATCTGTGCTACACACACACACACACACACACACACACACATATGCTCACTGTGACAGTTAGGGGAGCGCAGGTCAGTGTCGGGGCCTCCTTGTCACTGGGCAGTTTAGAATTGACACCTGATTGCTGTATGATGTCTCTCTCTCTCTGTATGAGTGTGTATTCATAAGTGGGTGAGTGTGAGCGTGTGTGTGTCCTTCTATCAGTGTGTGTGTATGTGTGAGATACAAACTGTCATGCAGCTGTCTTGTCTTGCTCTGATCCCCACTAACCCTCAGTCAAACAACATGCCACTGTAATAGCAGCACATGTGCAGTCCAGAGAGCGGCCACATCAATCACATTCTCTTTGATTCTTTTATTCTCACTGGTTCAACTTTTCAACAGTTATTGTGTTTATTTTCTGACATATCTTTATGTTCTGTGTGTTTCTTTAAAGATCGTTCATTTTCCAAGGACAGTGGTGTTTTTAGCATACATTGTGCTGAATAAAGTTAGTTTATGGTTTCCATAGTTGCTGCTACAGTAGCTATTTCTTATTGTGATTAAAAACAAAAAGCTGTTTTTTAGCTACTGACACACTGGTTTACACATGTCAGCACTGCAGATAAAAACTGAATGTTATTTTGGGGGTTAGGGAGTTTGTTAACTTCTCCTGGTTTGGAAATGTAAACACTGCTGCAAAGTGGTCTGTCTGCCCTGTCTGATTATCTCATACAGAAGATTTTGAAGTAGTCTAGCTTAAGTGGGCGAAAAATTTTCCCACTTTCAAAGGCAGATTTGGCTCACTGTATCATGGTGCAGTCATGGTCCAGATTTTTCTCCTTACACATGTCAATGCAGAACAGGGTGAGTCATATTTGTACCCTGGTTTGGCTCTAACATCGTATATTAATGCAAGATGAAATAATACAAGCAGCAGAGGAGGACAGATGAGTCAGTATGTTGTTATAACAGGAAATTATTTTTGTTTTAACATGACACATTAAAGGGGACATGTCATGTTTTTTGTGATTTCTGTTATGTCAATACTGTTATGATGTTGGATGTTAGACATGGTCAAAGTTCCAAAACTTGAGGTGAATATATGTAGAAATGATCCCTGCAAGTCAAAAGCCAGGGCTTCAACCTGCTCTAGACGTTTTGTTTACAATGTTACCTATACTTCTTCCATGTGATGACATCAGATTGTTCATGCATGCCCACAAAGGGCTCTCTGTTCTGTAGCCTTTGTTGCTAAGGTTGTTCAATGTGTTGTTTGCACTGTGCACTCTCATTTTGGATTGGATTCAGGATCAAACGGATGTATTTGAGAAGTTTCCAATTCAAATAAAGAACTAGAAAAAAAAGGAAAATCTGACTACTACTGGTTGTTTACGTAGCCTCTCAGTCTGCTGAGGGGCAGCTTCTGGAAGCTGGCCAATCAGAACAGAGTGGGCTCTTAGGGAGGAGGGCCTTAAAGAGACAGGAGCAAAGACTGGCTGTTGCAGACGGGCTGAACTGAGGGGCTGCATAAAGGGCCAGTATAAGATAAATAAGGAGTTTTTGAAATGTAAATCATGCAAAGATATTCCAGTAGAGCCCCAGAATACAAATATAGAAAATGGAAACATACAAGTTTTGTGTTTAAAAAAGAGGAAAGAGGAAATAAAGAGGAACAAAGAGGAAAGTATGTCATAACACAAAACAATATTTTGGTACATGTATGATGTAAATAATATTGTTGAACCAATTTTTTCAAAAAATCACCATGGTGGCAGCAATACATTACCATTATTGACCAGTTACCATTACTGGAGATATGACAGTATCATATATATATATATATATATATATATATATATATATTGTGTATATCTGTTCCACCACTTCATCTAATGCTGTATATGTTTATACTGACTTCAGACCCAAGGCACCATGTCTGATATGACTGCACCATTATATTGAATGGAAATATTTTAGATGTCTTAATTTCATACACATTTCCCCCAAAATCCAGTGTGATATCAGGTATTATTACACACTTGGGAATTTGTACTGTAACTTGAAATAAAGCTCAGTGCTTACATGTGAAACATGTATGTAAATTTAGATTCACTGCAGAGTTTAAGAGGTTAACAGCAACAGATTACACTGGTATCCTTTATTGTATGGTGTATGTTAAGCATCAGCATAGATCTTCTATTACTCATCACATTGTATGATCAAAGGCTAACATGAATCTCCCCAGACCTTCATGTGTTGATTTGACAGTGATCTCTCTGTACAGTATACGCCATAAACAGGTAACACATCCCTAGACAGCTGATGCTCTGTGTTTCTTGGACGTTTCACATTTCGAAAGAGGCAAGTCTTGTGTCTTGGTGCTTATTCAGCACATAGAAAGCACAAGTCAGCTCTCGCTTATCAAATTGCTTGTCAAATTCACAAAAGAGAGCTCAGAGACTGCTGTAGGACAGAATGATATGCAGGGAACTGCTCTTTAAAGTCACTGGAGAGAAAGGGTTGGCCACCAGCATGATTTTGAATGATGGAGGAATCATTACTCATTGACATGAACTAAAAGTAACTTGAACCTTTCAAGTGATTCACCTTCCGTTCTCTAAATAGATATGTTCACACCAACACAATCATTAAAGCGTTTTTCTTGTTTCTCTCCTTTTAGACAGAGTGGCCACTTTTCAACATTAACTTATTTCACAGAATGTGTTTACATGTGCTGAAATTGACTGATACATTAGTTTCATAAGTCAAATAGAATTGGTGTAGATTTGCATGAAATTACAGGCTGTTTGGTGCTGTTGCTAATGAAGGTAGTTGTAAGGGATTGGAGTGGTGATTTCATCATCAATAGATGGCTATTTGAAGCCTTGTGGCATCATGTTTGTGTGTGTGTGTGTGTGTGTGTGTGTGTGTGTGTGTGTGTGTGTGTGTGTGTGTGTGTGAAGGCTTAAGCACTGCCATTATGTTTATCTACTTTTCTGTGTGTCATGCACTGTGTGGGATACTGCATGTTCTCAGATTTGTTACATATTATCTGTGTGTATCTCCCGTGTGTTCTTGTGTTTATGTGTGTATGTGTGTGTTGTTGTTACTTTTGCATATTGTAGCATGTGTCCATGTCTCTGTTTGTATAAGAAACGCGTATTATTCTGAGAAGTTAGCTAGTTTTAATAAAGAAGCTGCTGACCACTTTCCCTGTCAGACCATTCAACCAGATACTTAAATGTCTTTCACTTTTTTCAGTTATTCACAATCAACAATTTGCAAGAAAACCACAAATCAGAAATTGTTTGATATTTCGGGAAATATGCTTATTTGCGAAGATTGATAACACTCTCATTTTCATTTGCTAAATATGTAGCTGGTTAGTTTAGCTTAGCATGAAGACAGACAAAATTCACCTACCAGCACATCTAAAGCTCACTGATTCAACCTTTATATCTAGGCTGGAGTGGTTACCCGGAGTCCTGTCATCGCAGTGAGGTTGCCAGGCAACCAAAGCACGAAGTCACTGAACCTGGCCAGGACATTTTTCTGCACATGGCCTTCCGTAAAACCATAACTTGTTGTTTTTTACACTTTGGTTTTTGTATTGATTAATCAAAGGAGATATAACTTGTTAATCAGTGAGCTTTTGAGGTACTGAAAGGCAGATTTTGTTACATTTAGACTGAGCCAGGCAAGCTGTTTCCACCTGTTTCCAGTAGCTTTGCTAAGCTAACCAGCTGCTGGCTGTAGCCTTATACTGACTATATCAATCTTCTCATCTAACTCGACAAGAAAGCGCTGAAGCATATTTTTTTCTTTATGATATTGTAGATTAACCACTCATAAATCTCCACATGTACATGGTTTTGCACATGGATTTCCTATGTGTGATTCTGTACTTTACATTGGGAAAAAATGAGAAAAATAACACATTAGTCATTCAGAAATTGAAATAGGAGGCAAAATGGAAATACATTTGCCCATCTTCTGTTCTTATTTCTTTAGGCTTTGCTTCACAGCAGCACCCCCACAGTCTAGTCTATGCATGATGCTGGATGTCTGTCTCTCTGTGTGTGTATGTGTATGTGTGTGTGTGTGTTTAGGTCCACACACAATTAACACACTCTGAAAATACAACAGGTGGAGTTTGTCATGGGCTTCTGTTGAGTGCACTACTCTTTTGTCTTACAGTCTGCCCTTTTCTCTGCTACATTGATCTTTTCCAAATGTTAAAATGATGTCTTTAAATATAATTGATGCTACTGTATGCACTGTTTCAATGAAGTCTATGTCTTTTCATCCTAAGAGGTTTATCCTCAGTTAAGTCTTCATTTTCAACAGAGAAACTAATATTTTTTCAACTCTTTTTTTAAAGTACCTCTTTTCTTGCTCCTTAACTTTCTTAAATGAACTCATATACAGTAAATTCCTACTGTAAACATGTGAAGTGGACATTGTGGTACTGTTTACCCAGTCTCCTTGTCAGAGTGAAGATTTTTCCAAACAAAAGGGGGCTATTGAAACATTTAATATTGAAATATTTTCTTATCTTTTGAGAGCATCTTTTGAAGGCTTTGTGTGTTCTTGATCACCCTGTTTTCCTCCATCTTCTCCTTCTTGGTCCCTATAGGTCCCCTTACAAAGAAACACACTGATGATTTAGGTGATAGTGACCGCACGGACGACGAAGGTATTTTTTTCCCCGATGCCAAACTGATTTGCATGATAAGGGAAACCAAACTTACCCTTTCTCCTCCAATTTTTATCTTCTTTGATTTTCTTACATTTCTTGTCCTTTTTTTGAAAGTGATGGACATTTTCTTTTTGCTCTTTACTCGTAAACTCTCTTTTTGGGCTGGATGTGTTTTGTCCTTTTCAGCTTGATGTCTAAAGTTTACATGTCTACCACCATTCTTTGATATTAATACTGTAACGTAGATTATCTGCTTGGATTTGCTGTTTCCTTTACCTTTTTCTTTCCTTTTCTATGTTGCATCCCACCAGCAGATCAAGTAACTATTAACCCTTTAGCCAGCTCTTAACACATTTTTGCATGTTTTTCTTTTGACTCGTCTCGTTTACAAAATCAGATCATCTGGCTAACTGGCTTGCACCAATACTAACACTTGGACCTGTTCACATTTTGGGCGTCAAACCAATGACCTTTGTACTGTGCGTGATGTGTCAAAAACAAGAAAATATTGGACAAAATCAGCGTAAGCATCACTCTGAGCTTCCGAAGCTGCAGAGACGTGTGGGTTGATATCTCTCCTGGCATGGTTTCCTCTCCTACAGGGCAAAATCGGAGCTAATTTACTACACCCCCACCCGCAGTGGCTTTTGGATTGCAAACCTTGGTTCTCAAACTGCCAAATGAGTTGTTGTGTAGCTACATAAAATGTGGATTGGCGAGCACACATGACAGACTTGGCAATAATAAAATGAGCCAGCATTTGGGTGGAGCTGATTTCAAGTGACATTACTGTCATTATGGTTGTAAGTGATCATCTGGGCTCACCATTTTAATGCTTTTTGGAGAACGCGCAATCCAAACAGCACATAATGCTCAGTTTCTATTACATGGTAAGTGAGATGGGCCGCTCATGTGGCTTCTGTCAATACCGTGATTTTTAAAAACTTAGAGGACTGCTTAATTCTACACCATTTTTGGGAGACAAAGCTGCTCTGGAGGCAGAAATGATCTCATTGGTTGATGGATGCATCCAAACAAGCGGAGTTTCTGTGTAAAAGACTGACGTCAAGAGAAAAGAGAGGGTGCAGCTGATATCACTATGTCTTTACATTACAAGTAAAAGTCGTGCATTTAAACTTTATTCAAAAATACAAAAGTATTATAAGTAAAATGTGCTCATTATGGAGGAACAATGGGTTCTTTCACAGTGTTACATTATTGGTGCGTTAATCAAATCCAAGTGGAGCTTATTCTAACTAACAAGACATCCTATTTTATTAGCTTTTTAGATAAACTGATGCAAAAATATTACTTAACTACATCAGACAAATGTGTTTGAGTAAAAAGTGCAATATTCTTATCTGGGCTATGGAGTAAAATGCAGAATGAACTCTTTCAAACTTTTTAAAAATTTTTTTTTTTTTTAATAATATGATGTCTTTCATATAGATTTAATATTACTGATGCCTTAAGCAGTGTTTAAATGCTGGAGCTGATTAAGAAGGAGCTAAGATTGAATGACTTCATATGTTGTTTGTAATCTATAATAATGATAATATTTCATAAGCTGCTTTGTTTGTAAAATCTGCACCTGTAGTCATAGCTCTCAAGGGAGTGAAGCATACAATATTCCTGTTGATGTATATAAAATAAAAGTATAAAACAGCATAAAATGGAAATTTCTGAAGTTACAAGTATTTCAAATTTGTACATCAGCAAGTACTAGAGTAAATGTATTCCCCTATATTGTGATCCTTGTCTGTGCTCATTTAGGATTAACTCAACTCAACTTTTTTATACTTCCATGTCAAACCTGCCTCCCATACATGTTCCTGTAATGTAAATGTATATTCTATACTAACACTTTAATCTGTGCTATAGCCTTACAAAAAGCTCACTCAGTGAGAAATACATTTCTTACCAGGAAAGTCATGCCACACTAGTTTAGATGCCTACACTGCCTCAATGGTGGTATGCAGTGTAATATACCTGCATACAGTATTCATGGCCTGATTCAGTCAAACACACTCACTAAATGTTTGGAACTAAATGAATAGCAACAGTGATCAGGAATCTGTTCAGATTCCATACAATGGAAACAACCACAACAACTACATAATGAGGTTCTACACACATGACTGTAAACACAGCTAAAATACTATTAAATACATTAATATGTCCTGTGCTGTTGTTGCTTTAAAGACATTTAATCCTAGATAAGTATTGGGCATAAACTGACTAAAAGGAATACTAGAAAGATCCAGTGGATACCTGACAATGATTACAGGACTGAAACATTGCCATTGCTCCTCTTGATATTTAAATTAAGTGCTGTTTGAAAGCTACAACAGCGTGCTGGAAATTCATTAATCTCAACAATACAAAAAAAGACGAACCTCTACTTCATCGCCATAAACAAGCAGCCTTTGAAAAGTCATATTAGGAATAAAATGTCCTTGATAAAACCCTGAGATAGAGTCGTATCCCCTTAAGGCTGCTGCAGTGCAACTTTAATGACAGGCAGAAAGTCTTAATAAGGCACCTCTACTGTATAATGTGACGAAGTAAACAGCAATTACATCCAAGTAAGACTCACAACCATCCGGATCCCTTTGATCTGTGCCATCATGCTGTTTTTCTGGGAGCTTGCACACAAACACACGCACTCACACACACACACACCAATAAGATTAGAGAAAGTCACACAGCTCACACAGATCTATTCAATGAAATCCCAGCAAGCTTCAAGTATTATCTCGATAAAGGATGCAGGGCAGACGACTAATCCAGTTTAATATAGAGGAAATATGCTCGAGAACACACACTTACACACAGTCACACATTCGATTGCCGACTCTGATCAGCTCGGATTGCCCCCCAGCGGTTCTTGATGCTCTTAACCCTTGACCTCTTGTCGCCTTGTAGATGCAAACTCAATGAGGACATCCTCTAAACTCCCCACCCCTCCCACCCAGGAAATCTTGGATTTTACAGTCTCTTTATACTCCGTAAAGCTGGTGTTTGTAATCCTTTTGTGCTGGGAACAGAGATGTAAACAGGACAGTCCCTGAGAGCTGAGGATTTGTAAGAAACTCCCGTTTTTTTATACAGTGAATATTGTTGGAGTAGTTAAGAATGGGTATACAGAAGGGGCGATGTCGTGAACTGTGGTATCTACAAGGCTCTTATGGGGCCCCTGGTACCCTATATAAAGTGTTATACAGCAATACCTGTGAGATATTAATCTTCCTATACACTATGGATATATTACTTTGAGTGTGGAGGAAGCAAGAATATAGATTTTGCTGACAGCATAAGGACAATCCTGGAGCAAAGGAAAGGATCATAAAAGATCAACTGGGGAATGTGTTACCTTGTTCCATCCAGCTCGCCCAGAGGCTCCAGCTGGTGACATTTAAGTCGCAACTCTGACTCTCGAGGCTGCTTGATATCACATCCATGGAATAAAAATAAAACCTCCCTCCACACTACTATTTCCCAAATGAAAATGCAGCAATGCAATTTTGAAAAAAAAAAAACTAATTGCAATAACATTACGACCTCAGAAAAGGATTATGCCCACTTATAATTATAAAACCAAATAAAAATTAAAGCTAATATAGCCAATATCAAAACTTGGTGTTAAGGAGAAAAATGTGCAACTCAGTAAACAGATATTACAAAGAGAAACCAAAAAGTCCCTGTGCTGTACCAAAGCAACAACATTGATTGCTTGTCAGTGCCTTCCAAGACAATCCATACGACTGTTCCAGACACAATTAATTTGTTACATGTCATACCCCTCTCTCGTTCTCCCCCTTGTTCCTGTCTGCATCTCTATTATCAGCTCTCCAGTAAAAGCGAAATACGCCCAAAAACATATCTTAAAAAAACAAAACAAAACAATAAAAACGTTCAACAGGGCAATTAAGTCAGATGTTCACAAAGGTTTTAAGCAAACTCCAAGGTTAGCCTTTTTTTTTTTTGTTTGTTTGTTTTTTGTAAGAGAAAACAAATGTGAACAGTAAAATTCTTACACAAATTAGATCACATCCATCACAGTTTACAGACATTAAGCTTGGACCAACCGTACTTGCTTTAGTTGTATGCGCTCATTTTTCCAAATAACAAACTGTAATCTAGCAAAACTGTTTGTTATTTTTAGCCTACTGCCTACTTTTAGCAATGTTCCGATGTTCCTAGATCTCAGCCATTACCTTGGACGCAACAATGTATTTATAATCAATAGAAACAATGGCTATCAATTGGAAATAAAACCCAAGTTGTTTAAACGATAGTTTTTCTATGTGACTAAGTTTAGGGAACTGAATCTTGCAGTTTAAGGTTAGAAAAATATCATGATCATTGATAAAGTTAGGAAAACATCAGCATAATTGTTAAAATAATAAAATTTTGCCGGTATGAGACAAGCAAGAACCATTTCCTTCTATCCAGTTGAGTCACACACTCAATCATCCACCCTGACCTTATACCTAACCTTACGGTACTTCCAGAATTAGTGCTGAGGGAGGCCAATGCTTTCCCCAGTGGAAGTCCTTAAATTAATTTGCTATCAAGACTTGTTTTATCATAACACAAGTATTAGTTAAGCTGCAGTTTAAGTTCCTAAAAATATCAGCAGCTATTTACAAATGTAATATTATACTGGCAAATATTGAATTGCATATGGCAAATTTAAGTAAATATGCCATCAAATCTGCATGTCATTACGCATTCATACCCATGTCATCTTAAACATGCCAGTGGATGTGTACTCGACTGAGTTACATTAGTACAGTTGCACTGATTACACTAGAGCATTTCATCTGGAAGTGTTAGAATTGGTCTTCACTACTGCGCCTCATTTGCTTTTGCCGAGAGCCCCCGTGGCTTTGCTCCCCGCAGCAAAAGGCTGAAGCCAGGATAAAAAAAAAAACATCTCTACTGCTTGTATCTGCTGTTGGTTTGATAAGTCCTTTACACCAGCAGAGGGAGAGGATACCAAAGCTGTTGCAATAGCCTGGGGGCATCTCTCAGGGTTTGCTCAAAGAAATCTAAAGCACCTGAATCTCTTTGATCATAACCTCATCCTCGAGGAAGCAATGATCTACTCCATGTTGGCATGGTACCTTTCCTCTGACAAACTCTCCCTCACACACACTCATCCCAGGGAAGATTGAATGGTCGAGTCACTACAAGATTGCATCTCATTTTAGCTCCTCTCAAAGAAAGCTTTCATCTCACTGCTCGCTGTGAAAAACCCTGGAGGACAGTTGAATTTTCCCGCCTGTATCCAAACACCTTTATTGAAAACTGAAATCATTTCAACTTACCTTAAACAGAGGAATAAAAGGACATATTGATCTTAAAAATAATGACGTAAACATTGGATGTTCAATTATTTACTGCAAATACACCATTACCTCACTTTAAGCAAGGTGATGATTGAAAGAGAGGAAAACTACAATCAGCTGAATGAGGATTAATTGATGAATTGGAGGAATGAAGGGAGAGAATTGGGTTTAGAGGGGGTTTTGGCTTGGAGTCTTGCAGTGGAAGCCAATAAAGGATGCCAGGAAACCATGCTGAGAGCAAGCTGGATTGCATAAACTTAAAACCTCAAGGCACAGTGTGTTTAATATACACTAGGGTTGTTTCAGCCAGTCAGTCCAGGTAAATTCAGGTAAAGCCATCAAATGTTCAAACACTGCCAAGACAATTTTATCCTAACCTCACCTCATTACTGCTGACCTTCAGTGCTGGACACAAAGAGGAAGCTATAACAGCCACGCTGGATGTATCTCACTGCAGCAGAAATGAATTCATATATTCATGTAATACTTGAGAATGTGTATACACAAGCAGGGAAGTGTCAAAATCACACAGCTCCATGAGAAATCATCCATATTGTGTTTTCTTCAAAGGAAAATACACTATTTATATGTGAAGACTTGGTTAGATCCCAGAAGCCTTTTTATAATCAACAAATTCATTTTTTCTTTTTTTTTTTTGTTGAGTATTCTCTACCATTCAAGTCCTTCTTATCATCATCATCATCATCATCATCATGTTTGTCTTTGTCTTAACATGATCATTCTTATCTTTTTTTTTTATTTCCACCATCTTGATGGTTGTCATCCTTATTATTCAACACTGTGTTTACCTTTGTGGCTTCCTCCCGTAAGTAGCATCCAAATTATCTTCACCATCTTGTCAACTTCATCTCAGTTCTTGTGGTCATCAACATTGTCTTCACCATTATGGCACCATTATTTTCATAGACAGTGATCACCATTGCCATCATGGTTGCCACGAGGATTATCATCAACACCAACAACATCACCATCAGTGTTATGGTTGCCATACTCACCATCATTATCATCCTCACCATCATGGCTGCCACCATCATTAACATTAGCACCATCAGCACGTCATGGTTGTTGCCATCATCAACACTGTCTTCACCATCATTGCTGCCACCGTTATTATCATTGACATTATTATCACCATTATGGTTGCCATGAGCATTATCATCAGCATCATCATCAGTGCCAGGGTTGCCATCATCATTGTTGTCAATGTCAGAGTTGTTGCTATCATCAACATGATGGCAACCATCATGGCTGCAACCATTATTATAATTGACATCATCGTCATATTATGGTTGTCACAATCATCATTATTATCATCATCATCATCACTGTTGGCTACCCACAATCATTATCATTGATATCATTATCCTCACCATTGTTATCCTTATTGCAAACACCATCCTCACTGTCACCATCAAAGCTGTCAGTTATCATCATCGTCATCATCATCACCGCTGTCATGGCTGCCAGCACTATCAGCACTACATCAACATCATCATCGCATAACCACTAGCATAAATACAACTGTAATAATCATCCTCATTACCAGTATTGTGCATGATTATCATGTGCTCCTTTTGTCTTCCCCCCTCTCCTTTTTTGTCAGGCTACACACACATATCTGTATAGCTCGGTAAACACACCAGTACGCACACTCTTGCCATAATCCCCTGACCTTTTTTGTCACAAGTATCTGGAAGCCTTCCAGAGGAGAGTTATGATGTGCGACTACATTGTGGCCACTGCCTGCTGTAGCAGGGGGAGCAGGACAACTAAGAAAAAAAAAAAAAAAGAAACACTACAAAGGACAGAGAATGACAGAAGTGATGTAATGAGCTCTGCACCAAGAGAGATGGAGGAATGGACAAATATAGTACACACAAGGATACAACATTTTACCTAGATGTGCCTCATTTCAATTTCCTGCTAGATTTTTGTTTTCTTTTACCCTATTTAATTTTGCCAATTTAGTTTTTTTCTAAGTGTGTCTATTTTAGAGGTCTTCACAGGTCCACTCAGTTCTGAGGAACCAAGTACTGACCTGGGACCTGAGGCAGACTGAGTCCAAATTCTACTCAGTCTAATCGGGTTGGGTCGGGTCTCCTTTTACTGCCGCGGGTCTCGGGTCTGTATGTCAACATGTCCAATACCCAAGTGGATCCGAATGGACCCGAGTATATGCGGTATCAACTCTGATCATGTGGTAGGTCACAATCACTGCGGGAGAAGATAATGTCTTTTGAGTGAGAGGAGAATGTAAACCGTGAAGTGAATCGACGTGAGGAACAAGGAAAAGGAAAAGGAGAACAAGGAGGTAAAACCAGCTGGAACATCAGCTGTTTGCTCCTGTTTTATGCAAATAGTTGACACAGATGAGAAAAAGGTTCCGACAAGGTCACTGAAGATGAACTTATTTTAGGAAAATCAGTCGTCTACAAGATTTAAATTAAGTTAAATTAAATTAATTTATTTATTATTAATTTATATTAAATAAAATAAAGAGTAAATAGGTTAGAACATTGTCTTTTTAAGATAAGATAAGATATACTTTATTGTCCCGCAAGAGTAGGTACAGGAGGTGGAATAGGATTTTTAGTTATTATATGTTATAAATATGTGTTTGAAGCATATAAGCACTCATTATTATAATATTGCTGCTCTTTCCCACCACGGCTGCTTGTTAAGTGATCAAATTAATTGATAGTGCATCAGGCTGCTGCTGGTGTTTGTGCTCTCTTTCTGTTCGGGTCGACCACATTTTGGATCGGGTCTGTTATGTTCAGGTCTTTTCGGGTCGGGTAGGTTTTCCATGGGTCCGTTTCATGTCGGGTCCAAACATTTTGGATCTGTGAAGACCTCTAGTCTATTTTACATTCTCTGTTGGGAAGAAAACAATTCCAGCAGTTGTCCAGTATAAAGACACGCTATAATATTTAGTTCCTTCCTCCTATTTTTGTTATATAATGTCCTCTGTTTCCTCTCTCCTTTACCAATAAACAAGAAAGGTAAAATGGAAAGTAAAACCACCAAAAAATCACTTTTTTGCCTGAGTAGTTTTCTTATTATCTTAATACTTTAATAAAGTAAGTCATTGTTTCATTATAGGAAACACACTGATGTGACATTATTACAGCAGACTTTAAGTCCCTTTAGAGTGGAAGTTTTTCCTCTAGGTGTTTACATTATTTTGTCTACCCTGTGGAGTACTTTTAACACACAACTTCCAGACACAAAAACTATCTTTCTGCCTCTCTTACTGCCCTCTCAAAATGAAGATCTTTTTATTCCCTCGTCTTGAAGGTAACACTTTTCAATTTTCTTGCTTGGTTAATTTTTAATTCCCCGTAGACTGACTGAACTCTCTCTGGACCTGAGTCCCTCAGTGGTAAAACATCAGTGGGATAAACGATGTATCCTGCTGCATCTAAATTCCAATCAGTCATGTTGATATGGCAATAAAGTATTGAATCTTGAATCTTGAGTCATGTACTGATGGAGATAGTTAGGAAGCAAGATGAAAAGCCTCCTCTCAGAGATACAGAAGATGAAAGTGAAACCTTGTTTTGAACGTGGGTTGCAGCGTGTTGTTAGATCTCTCCAAGTCTTCGCATCCTCACAACCCAGCCTGTATTAGAACTACATCAAGGGCTAAAGCTTTACAATACAGCCTCCTTTCTTCCAACCTAATCAACCAGATGTAACACATTTAAATATGTCTAATTCTGCTTCTAACAGCAGGCTCACCATTCTCCTGACCTTGACCTCATATTTGATGGATGTGACTACACGTTGAGAAAATATTCCTTTATTAATTGAAACACACCTCCTGCTTAGTGGCAGTATTAGTAATTTCAGTATAACAACTCATCTTCTACAGCATATTGTTTTTACCTCCTGTCCTATTACACTGTAATTATGGAAATGATTGTGCTGTAATTTAAAAGCTGAATCAACATTTTGTCCTTCACATTCACAAAACCCTCTAAAATCCTGAAAAAGAAGTGTCCCATTCAGTTTTTAGTTCCATTTAATTTCCCCTAGTGGCAATAAGCACTCACAAGCATTTATATTCACAAAATCAAGGCAAAACATTTCCCTGCAGCTAAACAACTATGAAGTGCTAACCTGAATTCAAATTAAAGTTTCAATAAAGTGGCGCTTTTTCATAAAAATGTCAAACTTAATATGCCGTTTTCATTAGATTTTCCTCCAGATTAATCAGAAAACCTTTACCTCAATATGACAGTTTGGATTGCCACTCTTACATGTTGACAGTCCATTGCCTACAGGAAAATTAAAACTCAACACATTAAATATCCTGTTTCATTAACACCTATATGGAATTTCAAATAAATAAATAAAACAACATTTTCCAATCACCACAAACATGTCACGGCCTGTACATAGGGAAATAAATGGTTTGACGCTTCAGACTAACAAGGTGTCCATATTAAAAAGCCAGTGTGCCAAGATTACTCAGAAAAAAAAAAAAATTAAAGAGGTGGCCAAAGCCTCCTAAAGTATTGAAATTGCATCTCTGGCTGTCACCTTCAATCTGTCATCTAATCAGTCCTTCTGCCTTCTCACCCCACCCCCCCACCCCCAACCCCCTTCTCTAGACATCAGGGAGAGTGGAAGCCCCAAGCCAGTGATGGTTTTCATCCATGGGGGCTCCTACATGGAAGGAACTGGAAATATGTTTGATGGCAGCATCCTGGCCAGCTATGGGAATGTGATTGTCATAACTGTCAACTACCGGCTGGGCGTCCTAGGTAAGGAACCTGCTGTACAGTGTGATACACAACCATTGTCATTCTCTTTCTTTATCCTCTTCTTTCTTTTTTTACTTCCTATTTTTCTCTTTCTTTCTCTGTGATTTCATATGCTGCTGCTGGTGATATGTCAGAAATGCCTTCCTTTCTATATTCCATCCTTTCTGCCGCTGGCAGTATTCCAGAGAGTTTAGCTTAGCATTTCTCTGCTCTCTTTTGGTGTTACATTCCAGTCTTTAGCTTAGCCGCAATGCTAACATTCTTAGTCTTTCTAACTTCCGTCCTTAGTCTTGTTATGTTGCATCTATTTTCTTGCCAAGAGTTAAATGCTTAAATGGGGAGGGAAAAAGTTGTTTCCTATTCCCATTTGGGTTCTAGCCAATAGTCGGTGCTTTAATAGGAATCTGAACTCCTCAGTTGGTTTCATTTAGTTGTTTTTTTAGTTTTTGATTTATTTATTTTGTTGTTGTTGTCGTCTTTGCTGTTCTTTTCTATTGGTGCTGCTTTGTTGATCACAATTCAGACATTTATATCCAAAGGCTGGATTTGAATGTTTGGGGATTTTGGTTGTGATATGTCCTCCTTTAAGTAGTAGTGTAATAATATCAGAAAGGTCACAGGCAAAGTAGACTTCTTCATTTTCTTAAACCTTTCACCATCTTTGGGGCAGATTATTTTATACTCCAGTGTGTGTTGATACCAACAGCTGTTTGAAATATTGTGGACATAATGCTACAGTACCAACAATTTTATCTTAATAAGAAACACCTGATAAGCATTTTTCTCAGATATAAAGGACAATTCCAAACAATCTCAATTTGCATATTATGACATCCTATCAATGATATCTGAGCTTTCATTTTGATGATGTACACAGAATTTTGTAGCAACAGATTTCATATCTATGGCTCTAGAGTGTCAAATTGTTTGCTGGTACATGATGTGTTGTTCCTGTACTGACGTTTGTGTGTCGAAAATGTCACATCCATTGCAGAGCTGAATACTCTTTTTTTGTGCATTGTTATGCATCCACCTTTGCCGTCTCCTTTTTTATACCTGCTTGCCTTTAATCTTTCATGTCTTCTCTGATCTTCAGTCCCTTTTTTTTCATCTCTATCTCTGTTTTCTTCCTCTTGTATCTATTCTCATCAGTATAATTCCTAATTTATTTCTCTTGCATATGGATGTCACTGCTTTACCCAGAGGGCAGGTATATATTGTGACACATGACGGAAACAAAGATTCGTTGCCTCCGTCCTAAATGAGATTATGCTGTCATTTGTTTGGATGGAAGGAAACAATTTCATTCCATGTTGTTTTGGTTGCTGGGGGTTTTCTCTCTTTCTTATTAAACTATACTAGAATAAAGATATAGGGCAATATCCGCCTTTCACTCAACTAAAATACTGTTTGTCTGGTAGCGTGTATGTGCATATATTTGTGTGTGTGTGCATATTAAGAAAGAGCATAAAGGCTTAAAGGCGATTCTTTGGGATGCTGATAGCAAAAATAGAACGTGAATCTCAGCATTAATGTCCTCTGCAGGTGGTCTGTTTGTTTCCTTCTTTCATCATTTATTCAGACCCTAATCTATTTTATATGACTTATATTCATTTGTTTAAATTGCAAATGTGCATCATATTAGTGAAAAGCCTGATGTTTTGTTGTGTGTGATCTGTTGAAACACTCCATCATTAAGTCTTCTGGCAGATTGAAATCAGGTGACAGAAACACAAACTAAGTAGAAATTTTCAACATGGATGCCAGCTGAGCAACTGTGGTTTTGTCTCATGGAGATATAACTGTCAGTCAGCCAGTGACTGGATGGACAACCCCCCTCAGCAACCTTCGAGCCCTGCCAAAACCACAAAAGTGGATATTAAACAAAGTACTCCATTATCTGCAGTTACCAATCATTCATCCCTTTTCAATAACCACTTATTTCTTTTAAGGGTCATGAAGGGGCTGGAGACTATCCCAGTATATACAAACTGTATATAGTTGTTGATACAGTATCGTGTGAACACATTAATACATACACTCACCCTCCTGTTTTGAGGCAACAGTCCTATCCTTGGACCCAATTAATACTCAATTTACACAACATGACCTTCTCTATAACTAAGTGCTGATGGCCAGAAGCATTACACAGTGATGCAGCTGAAGTCTGCATACACAGGTAAATAACCTTGTAGTGATGAAGTGATTAGTCAAATTAGTTGATTGACAAAAATGGTGGATGGAAACGCCAAAAAGAGCAAAATAAGGATAAACAATACAAAGTACAACAACAATCAGACAATCAAATGTTAAACGTTTGGACATGACAGGATCCTCAGTTCCATGAATATTTTTTTCTGTCTTTCTCTCTATCTTTTGCATGTGTGAAGCTGCAGTTCTGAACTTCTGCAGGCCTCATAGTGTTGTGAGGAAATGTATCCCTGCTGGTTAACATGAGGCGCCGCTGTTTGCTCTCAGATTAGACTCTATGTGTTTGTGTTTACCCCCCTGGCAATGGACAAAAGCATACGGCTTTACCTCACCAAACATGTGATGCTGTGCGTGTATGTATGTGTGTGTGTGTGTGTGTGTGTGTGTGTGTGTGTGTGTGTGTGTGTGTGTGTGAGAGTGAGTGAGTGACAGGCAGAGAGTGTGTATTCAGCTACAGTAGGTATAGGACTCATAACCGCTGGGCTTTCCAGTCCAGAGTGAATTTAATAAGTGGCACTACTGCGAAAAGTATCTATCTTGCCGTTTAGTCTAGTGTAAAAAAGCTACATGTTTTGGGGAATTGTTAACATTATCTAATTAATTTGAAATGTTGCTATTGGCTCTCAACCTATGTAAAAGTATGCTACAATGATGTGGATATACTAGAACACTTTGGGTGTTTTCACACTTTGTCCACCTTCTTGTGCCGGTACCTAGGTTTGTTTCTTTAATCTTTTAATGTATTCATGACCACACATATACCCCTTTTCCACCAAGGTAGTTTGAGGGTCGGTTCAGAGGTGGCCAAACCAGTTTTTTTCGCATTTCAACAGCCAAAGAACCAGCTTTCGGCCAGGAAAACTGGTTACAGAGCGGCACCAACACTTTGCTGGTCTAGAAGAAAGAACTGCTTATGTCAGGGGCTGGGGGCGGAATTTAATGACCAATCAAAGCCAAAATGCACTGTGTCTCTTTAGACTGCGCAATGGCAGAGATTTTGAGCCAGGCCAAAAGCTGTTCATATGTCACTATAAGTTTTAATATATTTTCAGGCAAGGCAGTTACCATTTAGATTCCCAATATGTGGTCAGTTTATCCAAATAACACCTATTTAGAAATTTGCTGCAACATTTTCAGAGATGTGAGGAGCTGCTGGCTGGGACTGGCTGCCAGTCATGTGATACAGTCATGTGATGCGATATAGTGACTGTCTATATAATCTATAATGACTGTCTTGCTTGAGTATACTTCAGTGTGAACAGTCTGCTGGTAGTGGCATAGACTACGTAATTGTTCATTTAGTAGGCAGTATGCAGTACATACTAATTGAGTATGTAGTAAGCAGAATGTTAGTATGCAATTTCGAGCACAGCCAATCTATAAAGCTGTGATGTAGTCTGCAATTGTTGTTGTGCTTGAGGTTCTTCTTTTGCATTAGTGGAAAGTGGGTAATAGTCTCCCGTGTCACCTTGGTGAAGATTTTCCTCAACATTTAAAGTTACTTCGGTCCCAATGCCAATAAAAAAAAAAAAGAAAAAAAAAAACTACTGCTTGTGTGTGTGGCACACCTTCAACCAAGGTACATATCCATTTATCAAAGTTTATAACAATGCAAGGTATCACCATACAAATGTTAAGTGCAGTGCTGTCAGTGCAAGCATTTGCACTCATGCAGGGCTTAGGCCTGATGAAGGGTAGTTTCATATAAATGATGAGAGCTTAAATGAATTCAGTCCCAGATCACATTTTGTAGTGGACCTGAGACCTGAGAACCCCACCTGACTTTGATGACAGATTTCAACAGCAACTAAAAAAATTTGGTCAAGTGTCAAAACCTCCTTTGGCAGATGACATGGTTCCTAAAACCCTCCAGGGGCTGACCTTGCATGATATAATGAATAAATGAGTTGGGGTGTGTCCCATCCATGAGGATCCACAAGGTACACCACATTTGAAAAATACATTTTAAAGGTCCAGTGTGTAGGATTTAGTGGCATCTAGCAGTGAGGTTGCAGATTGCAACTAATTGAATACCCCTCCCCTCACCCTCCCCTTCCAAGTGTGTAGGAAAACAAAAGACCCTCTCTAGAACCAGTGTTTGGTTTGTCCATTCTGGGCTACTGTAGAAACATGACGGTGCAACATGGTGGGCTCCGTGGAAGAGGACCTGCTCCCTATGTAGATATGAAGGGCTCATTCTAAGGTAACAAAAACACAACGATTCTTATTTTCGGGTGATTATACACTAATTAAAACATACTTATAAATATTATATTCCATTTCTGCCAAGTCCGTTCCGCTAGATGCAACTAACTAAATTCCACACACTGGACCTTTAAGATCCTTGACTTTAAGACTACAAAGCAGTTTAGACTCTATTAATATCTTTCTTCATTAATTTTCCAACCGTCTCCCAGGCTCATAATTATGTTCTCCAGCTGGCCGGTTAGCCTCCATTGGTTAAAGTGTGTGGTTGACCTTACCCATCCAGCCATTGCAGCACCTGTTCGCTTGGAGATGCTGCTTTGCTGACAGAATTCCCTACTCTCGCACCAGTGATTTTTCTCCTTGGCTTAGTGTGTGTTTGTGTGTGTCTGCGAGAGCGAGCGCTTTGCAGGAAGCCATTAGTGGCTTTAAATATGCAGAGCTGCTGACACAAAGCTGTATTTATCGGTGAAGGGCCTTGGCTACAATGGATCTGGCCATGGGGCACGTATATAGGAAGCTACTGTCAGTGTGTGTCCACGGGTGTATGTGTGTGTTTGTGAGAGTGTATGTGTGTGTGTTTAATGCATTAGGAGTTTCTTCCGTGTGCAGACGGGTTGTTATTGGAACACATGCTATAGTGCTGTCAAAGTATCATTATTAAGGATCATTTAACTCTTCCTTGGTTTATAACGGGACACTTTGCAGTTGTGTTGGCTGCTTTAACACTTGGATTAATTAAGAAACTAAGCACTCTCATCCTCGTATATTCAAGTGAAGAATGGTGCTACTTTCAGGGATGCTAGAAGGTTGTGTCATTATGTTTTCATGTAAAGATCTGTCTTGTCCTAAACACGTCTCTGTTCTCAACTCTGTCCCCAGTGAATATAACATTATGTCAATATTTGAACAATTAGGGAGATGTGGACCTTTTGTTGTTGGCAGTTTAACATCTAGTAAATTCATTCAAGAAAGAGCAACTCCCAATACAGTATACGAATCCAATACTTCCACAGGACTTGTTTGTTGCACTTCTAAAGAGTGGACTGTGCCTTTAAGGCCAGCCCCTCACAGTGTTGAGTTTGTTTCGGCCCGGCCAAAACCTTTAATCATGCTGATTGATGAGGTGCATTTCCCTGACTCAAACCTTCTCCAAATACCCCTTCCATTCCAGCTATACATCAGCCATCCAGCCAATTCATCAAGCCTCTGATTGTTTTAAGATATACCTGGCCAGTAAAATATCCATTTCTCTGCTTCTCTAACTCTGCCCCTGCTCTCAGCACCGCGATCACATCTTAAGAAACACCTTCTTGAAAAAAAGATCGTGCAGGAAAAGAAGCAACATGCAGGTGGAGAACAATACAGATGTTGGCATCTCAAAAGGATTGATTGAACCGATGTAATTTAATTGATTACATAGTTAATGAATAATTTATTGATAATCTTTCTATGTAGAAATCTTTAGAAAGTACTTGCAGAATTGCAATGCAAAGAGCCCTCTGATTGGTTGAAACAAAGAACATATTTACAGTAGATATATATATACATATATATAGCTGCAAGCGGCAATGATTGGAGTCCAATCTGATTGCAAGCATTTGGATGTTTGTTTCTTATTTAATTGACAAGAAGCAAAACTATTGATTTTCTTTAAAATAATTCATCGTGGTCATGCTGATGCTCTGTTGAAGTATATGAATCTACTTTCAGAAACATTTGATGTAGCTTATGACCTTCATGAAGACGTGTTTCACATGACTACATTTATTGAAGTTTTATTTCCTTCAAGATCTGGAATGCATCCCATGTCCAGTAATTTATACACTAATACTGCTACTATGTGAGAAATGTCAGAACTTATCCTTGGAAATGCAAAGATTCAAAGATTATAAATTGAATGAAGTTCTATTTACTTGAGTAGGATATATAATTTTTGTAGCATTTTACACGTATTGGATATTAGTAACAGGGAATTGGGAATTTGAGTTTGGAAATTGCAAAAGTAGCACAGGATATGGCATGTCAACTTTTAAACCACAAGAGTTCACAACAGGTGGGCAGAAACAGGAAGAGGCACACACCTTGGTGCCAGGCTGGATTTGAACAGGTGACCTTACTGTAACAGGGCATGCATTAAGATGACTACACCATCAGGACAACATAGCTGTCAATGACAGTAGTTGACACTAAACATTAACTTAGTTCTGCAAACAATTAGTAAAGTACTGCAATGAAGTCAATGGGCCTCATTCATTAATATGTGCATAGAAATGTTCTTACTTTGCACCCAAAACAAGTGCGCATGCAAAATTACTGTTGGATTCATGACACGTGTGCACTGGCCAATTTTGTTCTTACCATCGTGCGTATGTTAGTGAATCAGAATCATTCTAAACTGACATGCCCGCTATTGGTAATTAGCACACTACCACGCCCCCATTTCTCTATAATGGGTTCTGTTGGAGTGGTGCAGCAGTAGAGAGAGCTGTCACTGATTGCAAAGAGGGCTCTGATGGTGAAAATGTAGAAAAACTTTACTGCTGTTGAAATGCAAACAATAGTTTCAGAAGTAGAAGCAGATTTGGCTGGTAAACATGTCACGGTACAACCGTTTGGAGCCCGATTGTGAGTCCTGTATACAGCCGGCATGTTGCACCACTGTCACGCAGTACGTCTATAACAAAATGAAAAGTTGGCAAATGTGTAGATCTGTTGAATTGATCTAAATAAAACTCTACTGCTGCGCCAGGTGCACATTGTGTTTGGCCATGATGTAGTGAAAGCACAGCACCCCTCCCTGTGCCACTACTGACCTGTCAGGCTGTGAGGAACACTGAACAGGCTGCTGGTTAACAGCTGCATATATCACAGCCAAATCTGATGGGAGAAATTAATCACTGTCACATTCCAATATGGAAATTCCGATATATAAGCTACTGTCATCTAAAAGTGGGAACAGGACAATTTTAATATATTAATAATTTCATTGCATTTATGATGATGATTTATGGATTACAACATCTTAGCTGTTAATTTTATAATTAGTAAATAGGTTGTGTATTATTAGCAATTTCACACTTTTAAATGTTGAATATTTAGGCCCAATCATTTTTGAAATAATTGTGGTTCTAATATACTGTTTACATTGAATAAATATTGACTACATCATTTTTTAAGGCCATGGGACGTTTATGATTTGTGCTTACGCATGGCCTAATGCAGTTCTAAATTTGTTCGCAGAGTAAGAACATATTGATGAATCCTGGATTTGTGAACAATGTGTATGCACAGATTTGTGCATGAGGCCCAATGAGAGTGAATGAATTAAAAATCTATAACACTTAACCATTATTAAATATTTTGCTGGTGATCAGTACGTCATAGTGGTGAAAATGGTGAATTATTATCACAGCCTCTTTTATGCATCGGCTGAGTCATCACCCTAGATCGTGTGAACCAAATTTTGTACGAATCCATGTAGCCAAAATATAAACTTTTTGCATTTGTGGCAGAATATCCCAAGACTACGTAGCGAAGCTTGGACCTAGATTCTGAGCATGTGCATCAAGTCTGCTTACAAATGCTAAGCCAATTTTGATTTATTAGTGTTTATGTGAATTTGAACTTAAAGACACAGGTCTAAAAATATATGCAGGGAGGAATAATACAATTAGAAACAGCCACAGTGATGATGATGTTTGATGTTTGATGAAGAGCTGCAGACCACCAGCACACCTCTAACAGGTAAATTACTTATTTTACTTAGCCCTGCTGTGTAATGGAAAAACACTCACAGTGTGCCAGCTCGACTCGAGTCATGGCTCACTTTGACTACCCCCAAAACAATGGAAAAATACCATAATGTTAGTGGAGCAGAGCAGTGAACTCATGTGCTGTGTGTGGAGCAGATGACCATATAAAGAAATCCATCACAAGCCGATGTCAGCTCACACTGAAAGTAGAAAAAACTGCTGGAAACTGAGTGTTCAGAGCAGTCTGAACCTGGTGCTTTTTGCTCACAGGAATTACTTCTCCATACATTTACCTCATTATTTGACACTTTGGCCATGTTTAATATGAACATCCAACATTGTAACATTATAAGTGAAAAAAAGGAAAAGCATAAATAGGTCCCCTTTAATCATTATCACTCTGGGTGTCAGTGGAGTGATTTAGTGTCCCATGATGGTCCAAATGCAGGGAAAATTCATAGCATGTATACTTGTAATTTTTTTGCATGCACACACTCAGCACAAATACATCAGCTCCAGCATGACTTTAATTGTATCCAAATTAGGACTGCGTGTGTTTGCTTGAGGAGGATTTCCTGTCACACAGGCATTATCCCTAATGTTTACCCTTCCCAAATATTACTCTCTCTCTTTCCCCCTCTCTCTCTCTCTCTCTCTCTCTCTCTCTCTCTCTCTCTCACACACATATATCTTTTTTTTCTTTTTCTCCCTCCACAGTAATTGGGGTTTCTCTTTCCCGTTAGCTTTTTGTCCTGTTGGCTAAGTGTTGAGAACAATTATTTTCATGCTTATTAATTTCTTTCTCCCTGAAACAAATACCCCAATGATTTGGGTTCATTACTCGGTGCCTCTGTACTCCTTTTTTTCTTCCCTGCATCCTTCCATGCTAGTAGCCCTGACCAGGATTGTTCACAAACTTGTGGAGAGCGTCTGACCCTTGAACAAACTGCTTCACTTGAGTCTTTATTAGTGGGTAATGATTAATCCCCCTCCAAACATCATGATTTGTATTAACACCCTTTTTAGATTTCTCCTGGACAAAGCTGATTTCTTTGTCATGTATATTATTTGTTGTGTGTTGTATAAGTTGTGCAGAACAAATACTTCAGACAGAGAAACTATCACTGTGAGGAAAGGAAAGATCAGGAAAGATTTACGTAGCAATGCATCCTCATATTCAAAGTAATTCCATCCAGAGTCCAGCTAAAATTGAAATTGGCCTCCAGAAATATATATTAATTTGTGTCCACCGCTGAACATTTGACTATTTGTAAAAATCAGACACATTCTCATTGTAAAGCTGTACAGTACAATAAGTGAGCCATGGTTCCACAATAAACTCAGGGGAAAGGAAGACATCTGGTGTATCTAAATGAAACCTGCTGCACATAAATGCAGATTTGTAGAAAACCATGTTACTGCAGTACTGCAGTGCATATAATCATAATCTCTGATTTCATATGTAACCTGATTTCTCTGAACTGTTTCCCTTGTGTTATAGATATATAGTATGCATGATAAAATGTGAATGTGAAAGTGTCCTCAGTTAGTTAGCTAACTCTTTTGTAAGCCATTTTATGTTGCAAAACATTCTTGTGTAGAAGCTTTCCTTTGTTGCTACATTTGTACCCATATTAAACATTAATAGGATAGGATCTAGTATGTTTGTGTGTGTGTGTTTAAATATGTATCATCAGCAGACCTTTGCCATGCTGCTTGGATGTTCTCTTCCTGTAAATTAGCCAAGTGAGGTTCAAACATTTCCTCAGCTATTTTGAGGCAGAGAGAGCTTTGATCACTGGACAGGCTGCATTGAGACATGCTGTAATATTCGCTGCAATATTTCTATCCTGCTATTGCTGAGAAGCAGAGTATTTGTATCCAAGATTTTTTTTTTCATATTGCCTCTAGGTATAGACATACAGCCAGACAGAAAGATAAACTGCAGAATAATGTCCAACAACCTCAACAAAGTACAGTCTCAAGATTTAGTCCTTTTATCTAAATAAAGTACCAAAATAATATATGAGCTCCAGCATTGCCAGAGATTGCAGTGGAGCCAAACCTCAGACCAAACAGAGACAGATAACATGATCAGAGACCATAATTTCCTGTCAGATTTGGAGTAACATTGGTCAAATTTTGCCCTTTGAATTGAATACAGTCTGGTCCAGTTAGTATCGTCCACATTTGATATGATGGATATGCTTTGAGTTTGTTTGATTACATATTTATTTTTCTAAATTGAATGATTGAAATTAAATCTTTTATTAAATTCCAATAAATGGATGCTCTGGTTGTGTAATTATATTTTAACATGGATAATGGCAGCTGAAAGTTGACTAGAATTTTAAATATTTGGCTAAAGTATCAGCTAATGGCAGCTTCATTATGAACCAGTTTGTGTACCCTTCAGTGCCATATATCAGTTGGACCAAGTAGTTGTCACTGCTGTTATCTTGTAGCTAAAAGGACTGTGTCCACCATTTGGCTCTTTGCTTTTTTTTTTGGCACTGTCCTGGCATTATGGTGTAGTAGTCTCCTGGCCATAGTGAGGTTCTCTCAGTCTGTCATTGCTTGGTGTGTTTATGTCCTGCTCATTTGGCTGGGTGTTGTTGGCATGGTGATTTGTTCAGAGAGCGGGCTACAATGCTAATGGAAGCTATGCTATGCTAATGGTGATCTGGCAACAGGAGGGTTGGCGTGGTAAGGTTTACAGCAGCTCTGCCGATGCGTCAGGGATCGGATTAATCTGGCTGGGGCCGGGACAACAGACGACCATCTGGGCACGCTCCGTGACACCAGGCGTCTGTTGCCACGACTTTCGCCAGTTGCCACCAACCCACCATTATGCACACAATAATATGCATGTTTCATGTATTTGTGAGTCATACATGGCCCACAGTCAGTGTCTGCTTCTAATTTTTCAAAATCAATCAAACCATGCACACAGTAGTTGCTGGTTTCATTCAGCCTGTTTGTTTCAGCAGTTCAAAGGTGCCACTACTCTAAAGCAGCAGCCTGCAGAGAATGCACATTCAGCATTTGGCAACACAAATAGTGCCTAACAGTTAGTAATTTGAGAGTATAAATGAGTGGTTTAACAAAAAAAGCCCAATTCAACATCCACTTATTAGCTTTACTAGTCCATGTTAGGTTAAAGAACTTTCATGCTTACATTTAAGCCAACATGGACGGGACCTGCTAGAAGTGTTATGTATGGAATCACAACAGCTACAGAGCTCGTATGTCAGCAGATCAATCTCCATGACAACTGAGTGAACTCCATCTGATATAATTGAATAATATGAATAATATTACTCCAAAAACTGCCAGGATCTGGACTGATCTACCCAGAGCTAAACAAAGGCTGAACTTTTGAATTCTATACATTGTAATGTTTAAGTTCAAGTCATTAAAACCACTTGGTTATGGTTGGAGAAGGATCTCGCTCATGGTTAAATTATAAATATACGTAGAGGCTACATTTCTGTCAGAGATGATATCATCACTCTGCTGCTCTCTAGTGTCTGCCATTCTCATTCAAATTAAAACAGGCAAAAAGGCATGCAGTAATGATTCTGCAAGACACAAAATGCTCTGTGATGCCAAAGTGGTCAGATGAAACCAGTAGCTGCACTATATTCTTGCATGTGCATGCTTTCTCTCTGTGACACACTCTGAACTAACAAATCCTTCCTATCCTTTTCTGCTTTCTTTTATTTGACTTTTGTTTTACTAACTTTTTTCTCCTTCCTTGCTCTGCTCTTAAACTATGAAATGACCTAAATACTAAAAATACTAACATCTAATATACTAACTAAAGCTAACATCTACTAAAAACACTACTAATTCTACTAATCTGAAGTATACTAACTAAACTGCAGAATGTGCTAAATGTATACTAAAAACTGGAAGTGTTAGAAATACCTTTGAGCTTTGTTTTCCTTTTACTTATCGTACTGTCAGAATTGGCCCTGTGTGGTCTGAAATCTCATACAGCTAATTTTCAGGAAATCAATTATAATAGAAAAATCAAAATGCATTTTAGAAAATAAGCAACAGAAATTAAAAACTTTTTTTACAATCACAATATTTCGGCATGGTATGCCAAGATTACTCATTATGTTATTAGGAGTCAGTATGAGCTTTCAGACTAAGCCAGTCCTCGTTTCTCTCTCTACCTCCTTCCTTTTTGTCTCTCCTCTTGCCTTTCCTTACACCTTCATTTTCTTTGCATGCATTTTACCATCTTACCTGCTCTGTCTAATCAATAATAAATCCAATTTGTTGTGCAAACTTAGTTAGTTTGCTAGGTCGTTATTAATGATGGGGATTTTGTGATATTGGTTTTTAAAGGCCACTGCTGTTGGTTTTTTATTGGTGCAACTGATTGGTGATGTTTGTCTGGATATTCAGCATGTTGACCCAAAACCTCCAAACTCTCATTACGAAATACCATATAATAAGGGAGGCAAATGGTTCAAAAACTGCATTCTGATCAATATGGGACACTGCTCAATTTGAACTTTAAATTTGATTGATGTATATATTATATGTCTCCTACTTTATCAATGAAATTGGGATTTGATTGGATGATCAATTCAGTTAGTCACAAAGTTTGCTTCCTGGGCAGAGAAGGATCCGCTTTGGTCCAGCTTTGTGGTTGTATCTCCATCACAGTCTTATACTGATGCTACTGTTGGCCTAGCAGGGTTCAGACAGGCCAGCTGATTGGCTAGAAGTGGGATAGAAGCTGATTGGCTGGGCAGGGGAGCAGGCGGCAGATAGAGAGATAGATCTAGAAACAAACAGAGATTATATCCGTCCACACTAAGCTATTACTAGGTATCTCACTGCAAACTGCATGTGTGTGTGTGTGTACAAAACCCCCTGTGACAGTGTTATTTATTGATCAAAGTTTTGGCCTCAGCCTGTGTGTGAGTGCATGCTTGTACATAAGCGTGTGTGTGTGTGTGTGTGTGTGTAACGTGGCTAGTACAGCAGATGGACACGTATAGCTGCAGGATCAAAGTGTGTGGAGTGTAACAGTTCTGATCACTGTAAACTACATATGTAGGGGAGTGGACCAGTCCAGTCTCTGAGCAACTGTCAAGGGTATGATGAGATGTTTTAAGTCTCACTTTATTTTTCCACACAGATCAATGCCTCATTCTACTGTATGTTATTCTATTCACTGGCCTAATGTAGTTCCAGGTGAGCTTGGTTTTGATCTGTTCAGTTTCTCAGGCTGTCAGCCTCTCTGCAGCTCGCTGAGGAACCCACCATACTATCAGCCGCCACCAAATAAAACCATCGCCAACAAGCAATAAAGAAGACAGAGAGACTGAGGGAGAGAACGATGAAGAGAAAATGTGATTTAAGGCTCGACGGGGGTCGTCCGCCCTGCACGACACGAGCCATCTGATTGGTTATCAGCACGAGCCACAAATCTGCCGTCGCCATATTTTTTAGAGGTCAGATAGGAGCGTCTTGCTGAAACACCAGGCAGCCGGGAAGGGAGGGTGGAGCAGTGTGACTGTGTGTAAGAGTGTAAAAAAAGATAAGAGTGTGTTATGCGTATGAGGGTAAGACATTACCTTATTATACATTATTACAGTAAATATGAGATGACAGACTAAGAAAAGGTAATGAAACTGACCTCTAACCCATCTTTTTTTGATAAGTCATGGGTAGATTTACTGAGCACTTTCATGCTGCCAAGAGATTTCTTTGATACTTCTTTTAACTTCCTTGATAACGTTACGCTCAGGACAAACATTTTTTAGTCTTACTTCTGTTAAAATTGTGGGAACAGAAAGATGACACGATGTTTTTAGTTAATCTCAGCATGTTTGTATTGCTGGATGTACTAAGCATTGCAGACTCTGTAGAGCAGGGGCCAGATCTGTCCTGCAAAACTATTTCATTCAGCGCCCCTTGTATTAAGAATGTATTTATTATCCTGGCCTGCATATTAGTTTTTGTTTATTTATTATTCCCCCATTTTGAGTTTGCTCCTAGTCTTGATGCACATTCAGTCAAAAATGGGTTTTTCTCCTTGTTCTTTCAGTTGGATGTTTGAGCTTCACTGTGCAGAATGATGTATGTGCAGAGTTTGACACTAGAAGGCTGTTTTCACCTTCATCTGCTGAAAGTGGAAAGTTTCTCTGTGCTCACTGAAAATCTAAGTTAAAGGGGCGGGCCTACGAGCATGATTTGTGACATCACAACTATTTAGGAAGCCGATCCTGGTTTGGTATATAACTTCCAACTTACAGAAGTGTGATGTGGAAAGTTGAAGCCTCCAGTATACACACACTGTTTTCAGTGAAGTAGGAGACATCTTGTGTCCAGCAGTTAAACTTCTAAAAAAATGAAACTATTTACATATTCATAGATTCAGGATTTTTTTATTGAGGGAGAAGGTGAAATGTAATTTAAGAATTTCTAACCAGGTAATTGAACTTTTTTGTGGAAAATAACATCAGAAGCAAATTATCGTTCCAAGCAGAGTATTTGTCTTAAAACATGTCAGGAGAGGATCTTTAAGTTATCAGAGTGGTTACCTAACGCCTGACAACAAATGTCTCTTTCTAGACCTTAAAGAAAGGTTAACCTGAAGGATGGAAAGTTTAAAGAAAGGTGGACAACTGATAATTTTGGAGTTTAATGTAACTGCTTATTGTCTCATCTGCAGTAAGAATTAAAAAAATCTCAAATCAAGGAAAGATGAAATGCTCAGCTTTGGAGTGTACATAGTTGAAATTAAATGTTTGCCCCCTGAGAGTAAACAACATGGCCAGTGTGGTCCTCAGGTGAGTGGTAGCTTCAGTCAAAAATACCAATATTAGTATAAACCCTCAAAACAGATCAGTGTTTACAATTACTCTGCAGCTCCTCCTGACCAGTCACTGGTCAATGCTGTTGCATTGAAACATGTGGGAGTGTGTTTGTGTGTGTTGGGAAAGAGTGAGAGATGAGATGTTGTTTTGGGGCCAGCACATGGAAAGCAGAGGATGAAGAATATCTGACATATATTGACATCATGAAAACATTACCACTCTCGTCTTGCATCTTTAAGTTTACCTCAGTCTGTGTGTTTGTCTGTCTCTTCCCCCCTCCCATCATTGTTTACCACTTTGCTCTCAGGCTTTTGATTGATATGGGACTAAAGTATTGCTGTATTATTCAATATCTTCTAACTTGACAGTTTTTATCTCAAAATGTATTTGATACAGCATTAAACCATCACGGGACACTAAAACTCTCTTAAAAACCAGAGATGAGTCATAATAAACCATATCCATGCGTAGCGTGTAGAATCTGATCCAGTTGAGTCCCCATAGACAACCAGTATAATATTGAGAAGTTTAACAGTGAATGTGCAATCCATCAAACTGCACCCTCCTGCTCCCACCTCACTTAAATGACAAACTACTCTGTACTCTGCCAGTATGAGTGCATCACCCCCCTCCCCCCCCTGGGCTCCCAGTGAACAGCTATTCACAAAGCTTTACATTAACAGTGATCCTCTCCTTTTTTGTCTGCCACCGTCTTGCTTTCTTTTTGCAATCACGGCGTCTCACTGGTAAATAGTCTATTTTACTGAATACATCAGCCATATTGCCTCCTCGCTTTGTTCTAACACAAATCCCATAATCCTCTCAAAGGTCAACCTTCTCTTTTCTCCCTGTGCCCGCTCTCACCACTGGCCATGTATTCATTTGTTTTTCCCAGTGGAAATAATAGAACAATATGGAGGATAAAAGAGGATGAGGAGGAGAAGGAGGAGGATCCTGTTGTTCCTCTCCATCTCCCTGAAGCGCCGCTGTTCTATCTCGCTCTTGGCTTCTTTTTGTCTCAATTCATTTGAATTCACTTGAATTATTTATCGACATAAGAAGTATTTTCAAAAGGCAACAATCAGCAGTTTCTAAATTCTCACCGCACCGACATGATTGGTTTGAAAACTTGTATTATTATGTTGTACACAAGTCATCAATATCTATAAGAAAAAAAAGACAATTTTTTCACATGAATAATTTAAAAGTCAGAGGATATGTGTGTATGTCTGTAAGTGTCCAAGTGTGTGCTGCCTCACAAATGCTCACCCAAAAATCCTTATAGAGAGCTGAAGACCCAATGTCACTTCCTGTCTAGCTGCTGTTCCACTAGCTTTTGTAACTCACTAACTTTCTTTCATCGAGACTACATTTACTACTATTCTAAGATAGATGAGTATCTACCACAGCACTTTATATTAGAATTTTAACCCTTTGTTATTGCTGCTTTAACTTGATCTAAGTTAGCAAACAGTAACATATTTTACATCCAACAGATACAATGAGCTAAAAGCGCAGCAGAGGTGAGGGCAACTGAGTCTGTGGGCTCATCACTAGTGACTTCTTTCACATTTCACATTTCAAAAATATTGATTAGTGCAGCTTTAAACAATAATTAAAATGCTAGTCTTCAAAACAACTCCAGCTCTCAGCAAGATTTACCAGCAGAGCAACAAGGGTATTTTATGTATTGTAACGGTTTCTTCCGTATCAAACATGTTATAATTTCCAACCTTTTTTGTTGTAATCTCTGCAGTGTAAAAGTGTAGAAAATGCACTGAAAGAACATTGAGACCATAATATAGGAAGATACAATTTACAGAAAAGATAACGTGATCATTAAAGGTATAAATAGCAGGTGTTCTTATTATTTACAGAGTGTGGTTGGAGGCTAGTGAAAAATGTGTTAAGTGGGTGGGATTCTGCTGGGGAAATTGGATTCATGACCTTCAGTATTTGTAAAAATCCAGGACCTTGTTAAGCTGGCGATGTTTAACACATGTATGGTTTGAGCTTGTGGGAAACAGACATATAAAATGCCAAACTATATTTCATAGCTTTTTTTATTGAATTGCACAGCATACTGTTTAGCAAGGTTATATTGTAGAGATGAATTATTTGTAAAATGTCAATGTGAATTTGAGTGAGGTTTTCTTACCTCTGAAAGAGAATCCCAATAAGTTCCAGTTTCATGTTGGCTCTCAATTTATCAAAATGGAAGTCTTAATTATCCTACATTTTGGCTGAGGTTGTGTAATGACTTTGTGCTAGGTTTGAACAGTGAATACTGTGATGGTGGGGAAAAAAATGGGCTTCGTAAGTTGTCGCTCTCTCAGGCCTGTTGGCCCACACTGTAATGCTGGCTAAACACAGAGGGAGAAAGATAGGTGCAGCATTATCACTGAGCCTGTCCTCCCAAAAAAAAAAAAAAAAAAGACACAATAGGTCATAATGTCAGTCGCCAAAAACGACCTATAGTTACATTTGAGTGACAGACACCGCGGTAATTATGAACCAGAGAAGTGGTGCAGTTCAGATGACGTCTATAACTTCCGCTTCTTGTTTCCAACCGTGAGTTGGGAAGGTTTTTTAAAAACCGTAACTATGATTGTTGTGGTGTTTACCGTCGCCATGATGACGAAGGTTGCCTAACTTTAAGGAAGTAGTACCTTTAACCCACACCACGTTTCAAGTGATCATTTTAACTGGTTTTTGTGCCTAAACTTAAGCAGACCTTAACCACAGTGTTGTTACACCATAAAGCATCATTAACAGTGATTTGTAACAGTTCTGGAACGCACAGACAAATAATGTTGTCCTGCTGATTACTGCTGATAGAGGTGCCAGAAAACACTCCTATGGGTTTGTTCTGGAGTCACATGGTCAAACAGCCTATTTGGTTGTTTAATTTGGAGGTCGTCATTGGAGGCATCATTGCAGACTCACCACTTGATTTGCATGTGTAAAATTAATCTGCAGCATATTGCATCCTGCTGATGCTAATTAGAGAAGTAACCATTAATATCAGCCACTTAATCATCAATATTAAAATGCATAATTATTAATAATTCTGTTTTCCCCTTCAGCACCACGGCACTGCGGGGCCTCAGCTACTTGTGTTTACACCAACATCTATCTTCATTACACACACACCTTCTATTAATCACCACACTCTCTCCTCCTCCCTCCCTCCCTGCCTCTCTCTCTCTCTTTCACTCGCTGTGTGTGGCTGTCATTTGAATCTGATGTGTCTCCTTGATTAGTTTTTAGAATGCAAATGCCTGTCTTTAATTTGGCGCGCTTTAATTAGCATGGCATGTGTTATGGCTTTAAATAAGACCCACTACAATGACAAAATCAGCAAGAATAGAAAAACAAAATCTGATCTATACATCCATCTGTCTAAGGCAAGGATGTATACCCTTGAATGACATCTCCCAACAATCTGAAACAAGCAAATAAAAGTGTTAATTAGTGTTAGTTTTCTTATCAGTGTTTCATTCTGGTCATGGTGGAATGAAATTAAAAAGCAATAAAATAAAAACATGGAACACCAAACCTCCCCAATAAAACCTGTAATAGTTTGTAATAACACTGATTGTATCATATACTTTTTTTGAAGAAAGGTTAGTATGTATTAGTCTCTAAAGGATTAGTTCACCCAAATTACAAAATAAATACTTTCTCTTTTACCCCTCGCGGTATCTAGCCATGCACATAGTTTGAAATTGTTTCCAGTTTTTGAGAGCAATAAAAACTACTCTTTACCTGACAAAGAGTCCCAGTGAAAACTGTTTACAGCGTGTTGTATGGATTATCCACGGTAACAGGGACACGGATTCTGGAGAAACATTATGCTGCTGAGTTGTCATTTTTCAACGACAATGAAATTCTGTTCACCTCCATTATATTGGGGTGGAGGCAGAAATTATAAAACCCCAAACAAATAGAACCATAACTATCTGTATGGCTAGATACTGCGAGAGGTAATAGAGGAAAAATGTGTTTTTTTTTCTTTTTCAGTAATTTATGTGTACTGATCCTTTAACTTACTGCCAAGACATCACACCAGACATATTGTTAATTACAGCTCAATTTTAGTCCAGTCTAACCAGCAAGCAGCAGAAACACCTCCTAGACGTATTAGCTACGTATTAGTGTTGAGTCTGTATTTAGTGGGGAGAACCCGAGTACAGATCTATAAGTGCTGGCCTTGCAGGTTCATAACTGGCCCCGTGGGAACTGTGAACTGGTCATGATGTTGACAAGTTGTTTGTGTGCTGTGCGTGTGCGCGTGTGCGTGTGTGTGTGTGCGTGTGTATGTGAGTTAGGTGGTGTGTCCATGGCTTCTCTGATGGAGAAATGAAAAGCGGGGAGCATTTCAATTACTGCCCCAGGGAGACCTTTCATACATTTATTGACACTTGCACTTTAACCGCTGCTGACCCAGCTTATAGCCTGAGCCTAAGCTTTAACAGCCTGCATGTAACCCAGGTTATAACCATATACCAACCACTACCTCCAATCTACACCTTTATTTTACCAGCTTTTGCTCCACCCTGCTGGGTCTGCTGTCATCACAGAACCTTTGGAAAGTTATTTGAAGATATAGTTAAACATTTCAGATAGATACAGTGGAGTATTTCAGAGGTGCATTTGTCAGAAAAATGCACCTCAATTCACCAAAAGTATATTGAAGCAGTTTTCTGATGACAACAACCACATTTCAAAAGCATTGGCTGTTCTTTTCCCAGTCTGAATGTGATCCATAACTTCACAACTTCATCTGTATCAACAACAATGCAGCAACATGATTTAAAGAAGAAAGTGTCAATCCTCTAAAAAGGCAGTAATCACATCATCTAAATAAAAACATAATAGAAACAAAATTATATATTTTGTCTTTTCTGTGCTTGTTATTTTGATCCTTTTGATGTTTTCTTTTATTTATTTATTTAATCTACTTATTTGTTTGTATTTCTTTATTTTATTCTTGATTCTTTATCTCGTCTTTGTTATCTGTTTTCACTTGATTCCTATTGTATATTCGCCCTTCTTAGCTTAGTGTTCTTGTTTTATGTCTCCTTGTAAAATTCCTCTGTACGTTTTTGCATTTAGGGGATTCCGTACAAAGCACATAAACGGTACACATAAGCCTTCTAAGTTAAAAAAAGCAAAGCAAAGAAAAAAGCAAAGAAGTGATGTCATTGTGCAATGTTGCAAATATTAAGATACGACTTAAGATATAATACAACTCAAACTGACTCACTGTTTGACTGATCATTTCAGTGCCATGTGGCATGGAAGGTTGACTTTCTCTGTTGTTGGCATTCAGAGATGAGCTTGGCAGACTGACCACAGCTCATCATCACTTCACCTCCCTCTCGCTCTTATTACTAAACTGGACAAATGTAACTTGATCTCTTAGGGGTGTCTCTCTGTATCTCAAAGGGATACCTGGACGCTGAGATTTCAGATGATACATTATGATATAGTTTTCCTTTGCTTCTTTGTCACATTGTGGTGAAAAAAAATATTTTAGTGTGGTTATATAGTAAGTAAATAGGCCAGACTGACATGACTTTGCATTTGATTAAAGATGTACATTAACCAGCCCGTCATCACAGATGGAGGCTCCTAGCATATGAATGTGTGTAATTATTATAATGATAATTATTACATTTCACAAGACAGTTGTAGTATCATGATGATCTAAGTGCTGTTTCAGACACCTTTCCTCTGTGAGAGGAAGAAATAATCAGGGAGAAAGTGATTTTTTTTTTCATTTTGAAATTTGACAATATTGATTATTAATAAAAACTATTACCTTTTTTTGTTAGAATGTAGGACAGGTGGACAATAATACCACCTAGGACATAACAACTGAGTGGTCAGAAGTGAGTGGTTGAAGTTTCAGTTGGTAAAGGATAAAAGATGGGGGTACTCGATAGAGAGTAATGTTATTTGAGTTATATATGATGTATGTGTATGTTTATTTATATTTAACATATTTCATTGAAGTTGATCAGATATGAAGATACTGAGGTTGAGCTTGTTTGTTTGATGTGTGGGGTTAATGTGTGTTGCTGTGGTATGTTATGTTATGTTTTGTTTTGTTATATTATGTTTTGTTTGGTTTTATTATGTTTTGTTTTGTCTTCCTGTCTTGTTCTGTCTTGTCGTAAAGATTGTGGGTCTTTGTTTTGTTGATGTGGGGAATGTATATTGTATATATTGAGAAATCTAAATACAATCTTTTACAGAAATACCTATAGGTATGTTAAGCACAAAAAAATATATCAGTATAAACAGTATGTGTCAGACTTTAAAACCGTGTAATTCTATAATGCAAGTGTTGCAGGGTTTTCCTGAAAAAAAAAAAAGGATAAAACACTGACCCAAAATTCACAGTATAACATGAATGTATCACCATCAGCTAAAGCCAACCCAAGCTAGATGGTGCTGTCTCTGGTTTAACTGCATGTGATCCAGAGGTCTGGATCCATTTCCTGCACTTATCCCAAGAGCCACATAATTTACCAATGAGCCTGTGAGTGTAAAAAAAAGAAGAAGAAAAAAAAACAGTGACAGGTTTACATGCTTTCCATATGCCTTCAGGTCAGGTTGTAAAGCCAGCCATTGGACCATAGATTTGTGTAAGCTAAATGACACAGTGTGTAAAGATTGTGCCTGAGAGTTTATGGAAGGAGGATACTGAAGGGAAAGAGACTGGAAAATATAAAGCCAGTCAAGATAGATAGATAGATAGATCAAAATTTGCTGTTCTCTGAAATCTACATTCTTATCTGGCTAATCCAAATAAGGGTTCCTTATTTTCAAGTATGTCACTACATGTGTGTGTGTACTGTGTGTGTGTGTAAATGTGTGCAATTCTGGGCAATAGAGCAACATCTGTTGTGCCTGAGGGGCAGACAGAGTCTCAGCCAGGGGTCGGTCCCGCACAGCACACACACACAGACACACACACAAGCACATATATATTCTTAGCCACCTTTTTCAGGTTACTGTCACATCTCTTGCTGTGTGTGTGTGTGTTTGCCTCTGTGGGAACTCTGCACACATTGCAGAGCACTTGGGATTTGCCAAAGAGCCCCAAAAACACCCAGATACACTACATTACACACACACACACACACACACACACACACACACACACACACACACACACACACACATACACACACACACACAGAGGCAGTGCTTCTATGTTTGCAATTCACACATGGCGACTGGTTTCTTGTAGAGCCTCTAGGGTGACCAAACTGTGACTAATCACCAAGGGTGACAGTATATATATATATATATATATATTTATGTGTGTGTGTTTGTGTGTGTTTGTGTGTGTGTGTGTGTGTGTGTGTGTCACTGTATTTACTTGAGTGTGTGTTTTTGCTGGGAAAAACTTCCTAGGAGGCTGTCAGTGAGTAGTGACCTTAACTTTACAAAGAGTGATAAGGCCTGTATGTAATGAAAGACACACAAAGTTTCAAGGTTGCCCAAGTCAGAATCATTTGAACACACACACAATAACTGTGTGTGTTTGTGTTTCTGTGCACACTCAGGCATGTGTGTATGATGCTCTGTGATTCATACTGTTAAAGACATTACAAGTGACACATGGTATTAATCACAGTAATCCAATTCTCTTTATCCACTGCTGTGCTTTAATCAGCAATCCACATAGCAAGGCTCTCACATAGACAGGGTGTTGCTGGAAGATAAGCGACTCGCTAACTGTCTCTCTTAACCACATACGCCTTCTTGTCAGGCTCTCCTTTTAGTCAAGCAAAAATATACAGGTATTCTTCTTAAAGAGCACTTCTATTCTATGTGTGTATTGAAAATGAATGAAATGTGTTAAAGTGTGAGGTGAAGAGCCACCATAGAAAATGCTGATAGATTCACCTCCAGGCTGTAATTGTGCAAAGAGCAACTGCCAGTGTGATACTGTAGGTAGCCAAAGAAATAGATGATTTCTTCATCACTTTGCTCATATGTACTCTCTCAATCCCAATCACAAGACGACACATATTTTGCATCACGGTAGACACATTTTTGCGTCTGCAGTGTTTATATTTATGTGTTTTGCCTTCCCAACCTACCCACCAGCCATAATGTTAATACTGGGGAACTTAACAAAACCCGAGATTATCTATTAATGGCAATGTTTTTGAACGTGCTGTGCTAAATGATCAACTACAATATACTATGGTTTGGGCATAGTTAAAAGAGTGCTAGACCAATTCAGCCTTGTACTCCTAAATTATAGTCAAACTCATGATGGAGAGTTTGACAAAAGTATCAGTATCCACATTACCCACAATGCAACTCGACCACTCACAGTGTGGTCAGAGATTCAGGTCTGTTATGCTAGTAGCGGCTAATTTAGCCAGGAGCTGTTAGCCTGCAGCAGAGATGAGGAGCAGCTGCAGAGGTCTGGTAACCTCACTTCTTTCTAATTCCACAACCCCAGATTTTTTTTTTTTCATTTTCAAACTTGTAGTCTGACATTTCTTCAGAAATCCAAACAGAAAGATCTTGGCATTTTATTTACCTCATTTTGATTATTCATAAAGATTTCCTTCTGAAACCTTGTTCAGACAGAGGGTGGTGCAGGAGACTTACATGTATGGGCATCTTCTTGTTTGTGTTCAGCCTCCTTATAACTTTCAGGGTATGTTTTTTTTAATGTTTGAAGAGTTTATTGTGTTGCTGCTGTGTGGCACTTTCTTGTCACAAATAGTTCATCTTGCTGTATGTTGCTGTATTTTGTATCAACAAGTGAAAAGTAGCACCACACCACACTAAGTTTCCTTTCTGTCACTTGTTCGCCACGCTCGGTTCTCATGTCACAGGTTTCCACAGTCATGTGACACAGGCCAGCTAAATAAGGCAGGGCTGTTTATTGGCACAAACATTATACAGAAGTACTGAAAACATTTGGAAGTGATGCAACAAAACACACTTTGTATTTATATAACTGTGTTATCGATATTTTCTTTTAAAGGAATCGATACAAATTAGTAGCTTGTGAGTATGGAAGTATCGATCCTGCAGTATCAATCAGCCCATCCCTAATTTACTTTTGGTCTGTGATAGAACGCACACTCTGGTCTCAAGCACAAAAATCAGACACGCTACACACCCTGACCTCTACACCTTACTTTCAGCCTTGCTACAGAAAAGCACACAGCTTTGTGCATTGGCATTTGATGTGAATATATTTTCTGAGTCATGCAGTAAACAGAATGCTTAGGGAGACTGGGCTGGCCTTCTGGCTCAGTTGCTAATGTTAACTTGCTATTGATCAAGTCAACTGTGTTCTAGATTTCTTCAGGTATATCCAACACCTTGTTCCCCACTTTCTAAAGTTGGGTCCAACTAACATTGCTACAAAGAATGGTGTAAAGTACTCTGTGAAGACCTCTACTGCAGAGATGAATGCAGTTGATCAAGTGGAAATTGGTGAATCATGTCTGATCACACTGATAATGAAATCAGATCTATTGCAGCTTGTATGTGTTTGCCACACATATGCAGTGGGCCAGGTATAATCTGTATTCTATTTGAAATAACTTCATTGGCACTGGGGGGAAATTAGCTTAAACTGTGATATTACTTGACACTGTCCAAAGTAGTCTGGGAGATAAAATAAAGCCAAAAGTGCTGATCTGTCATAAGAAGGTGTCATGCATTATGCATTTGAATTTCAAAGTGCTGTGAAAGTCCAGGGCAACCCTGCAACACAACCCGGTGTCTTTTTTTTTTTTTTTTTTTTTTCAAGCGTCAGTATTACAAGCCCCTCAGTCAGCAGTTACAGTGGGTGAGCAGCGTAAGATGTTTGGCGCTGTGCGGTCTTGCTGCGAGAGCTGCAATCACATTCAAGTGATTGGCTTGAAGGAAATTGATTTAGCTGCTTGAGACTGGATATGGAGTGCTTCTCTGATATCATTGGGTTGGAGAGCAAGACGGTGAGAGAACGACATAGTTGGCAAGAGAAAGAGAAATCCTGGTTGCTCAGTGGTCTGACACAATCTCAGGAACTGTCATTGGCATTTTACAGCATCTGGATAATGATATTCAGTGATCTTTGCACAGTTGGACACAGCTTCAAAAGTCCATAGTTAGATTATAATTCAAAAACAATAATGTACTCACTCCAGAGTTCCGTCAAAATTCTAATGCTGAATCCACAAATTCCATCCCACTTTCTCACTTTATACACGTGTCTTTCTGTTGTTTCTACTCAGACTTGCCGTGACCTCGCCCTCTCGTGCTAGCTATTTTTCATCTCTCTAAAATTGTGGGACATTATTCTCCTGATCCAGGTCCTGGTTCACCTTGGTTCATTGTCTCCCCAGTAGAATGAACTACACTATACAATAGCACTCAAATGTCCATGAAATGATTCTGCCAGCTTGTCGGGATCTTAAGAATCTTAATGAGCATAAACTCATTTTTTTAAGACTCAGAACAGCAATTATTGACTGTTTTGGTTTTTGTCTTGTTCTTGATGTAAGCTTGACGCTCAGTGGACACAGTTGATGTAGAATCAATGCTAGGAGAATGTCTATATGAAATACTTTCATTTGGTTGTTGGCACAGTACACAGAAATGGTTGTTCCCTGTACAAGATGTCTTGTGTAAAGCAAAACACTGAACTGAATTAAAATTAAATTACTTAAAATATTCACATTGCATAACCAAAATGAAAGCATTAGTACACATTTCCCTATTATTATTTTGATTTCAGGCTGCAGCTGATGTTAATCTTGAAGTAGTATTGCAGTTTGCTGTTTAACTTTCTTGCCATGGGGTCAGTTCCCAACTGGCCCAAACAAAACCTCCTTTCTCTGTTTTTCTATATCTTTTTCTGTTTTTCTATATCTTTTTCTTCTTGTTTGTGTCTCCCTCTCCTTTTTAAACATGGGATTGTTTCCCCAGGCTGCACACCTCTGCAACCTTATCAGACCACAGCTATTGATCTCTTACCAAGGGGTCTGGATTTGACTCTGTAGCCTCAGCCTTTATGAGGTCAATACAGCGTGAGCAGCAGTATCAGTGGAATCTCTGCTGTAGCCTGATCGCTCATTGTTTAAATCAATAGCGCAACCATGACCACACAACTGTTGGCTCAATGTTTCTTCTACTTACGGCCAACTATGGCCACACTTTTACCATGGCTGCAGCTCGATTCACGGCCACTAGAGGTCAAGACAGCTTTTGTGATTGTTTTAGGTCTTTGAACATACAAGCAATGCTGTCATTATTCTGGTGTCTGGTGAGGAGTCTCATTGTTTAGAATATTCAGTCAAAGTACATATCAGGTCACTAATGGTAAGGTCAACAATTTTGAGATGTGCCAACTGTGTGACTTTGGGGTCAGTTGTACAGTACAGTGTTGGAGAAGATCAAGGTATGACTTCATAAGTGAGCTGGGTTTTAGTGATGATGTTGTAGGTCATTTGGAAGGTCAGTGCACACTTTAAATTTGTCTCCATCCCATGGTTGACTGCTGTTAAAACAAGCATTTTATATTCTTATGTAACAATAAATTGCAGTCTCCAAAATATGTTTTATGAGTAATTATAAGTAATTTATGAGTGTTTTATGAGAATGTGTTTAATGCTCTCTGTCCAGTGTCCGCTTTTTGAGTCTCTTCTCCTATAGTGTGATGCCTATGCTGCAATGTTTACCTGCACTGAGGGAATTGGTTGTTTGACAGTGATATAGCCTATCAAATTGTTTATGGGGAATGACAGCTATTTTTCATAGTACTATTTTGTGGCCAGAGGCAGCACAGTTGGAACCAGTTTATTTAAAAAAACAGTTTTGCATTAGTACCATAGGCCTTGCTCATTTGTAGTTAAAAAATGAAATGCTTCACATACTTGGGAGAGCCATTGGACAGAAGCATACACCCCTCCAGCAACCAGCAAAATTGGGGTGCACTAATGAGGCTTGTTGGGACTGGACACTCCTGGGGGCATTCAGTGATTTAGAGTGAAGGAAGACAGGACCCAGAAAGAGGATAGAAGTTCCCTTTGGATACAGGGTGAACTGGTTTTCTGGTATTTCAGACAGGAATGATCTTCAGCCTCCGTAATGAGCAGCACACCAGCTCTCTCTTCTTCTACATGTCCACATGATCCTCTCCTCTCCCCCCGCCCACCTCCAACTGTCTCACCCTATCATCTCGCATTTGTCAGGCTCTCTTGGTTTATGTATTTTTAAATGCAATTTTGCCTATTCAAATTTAACAGTGAAAGATTGTTTTCATTAGCGAGTGACAATAAATGGGATATTTAAACAGCCGACTGGCTTTTCAATTTCACATCTCAAGCATCACAGCCGCACTAGGTTTATAAGCCCAGTCATAGCCCAGCCACAAGTAGGAGGAGAGACAGAGACAGAGACAGAGAGCGAGGGGGAGAAGAGAAAGGAATGCAAAAGGAAACGAAGGGCAAAGGATGGATTCACTAACTGTTAACGCAATTTAATTTCAGGAGATGAAATTGAAACATTTGCATTTGGGACAAGTGTGTCTCTGTGGTCGTAGTAGGAGTGTAGGGAAATTAGCTGCTCACTGAAGAAGAGGAGAAGTGAATTACACTTTTGTTGGCTTTTTGGTGTTGTTGGTTTAATACCACAGATGTGTGTAAAACCCTATTTGATTCTTATGTCAGCCATCTCTTTAACATTATCACATTCAGAATCGGTCACATGCCCTTAAGTGGAACAGACAAGAGTTTCAGGTTTGAAAACATAGAATACAATATGTCAGCATGAGTGACTGCTGAATAAATGGCATTTTGGCAAAATTTGAACTAACGTCATACAGCTATAAACCAATCCAAACCACCAGAGAACTACACTATGCTAATATGAAGCTACACATAGAGATAGCTAAACATGGTCAGAAAACACATTTTCTTAGATACATTTTCACTGCACTTGCCCTTAAGATTGTCTGGTGGCCCAGTGTAATATGAGAATTTTTAGACTTTATGCAATATATTTTAAATAATAATTTTTTGCATCAAATAATCACAATAAAAAGGCCTGAAATTGAGGTAATACAGTATGTATCTGTTAAACAGTTTTTGTGCAGCCAGTCTTAAAACTGCAAACTCTTTATTCTCAACTCCACAGTTTCTGTAGTTACTGCCTTTGTAGCACAATACTAATTTCCCTTAATGGACGGGGTGATTGTCATAGAAACCAGATGAAACAATACTCCTCGGTCTTGCCTTTCTATAAACATGTTTTGCCTGAGCTCCTTAAGCTCCATTTATAGAATACAGTGACTCATTGAGAAGAGGCCCAGGCCAGAATAATATTGGTGCAGCGCTTCATTTAGCCATATTTGCAAAAGCTCCACCAGATACATTGTCCTTGTCAAGGCAAATTAAGCAATCCGCAAGTATTCTGTGGAATGCAGAAAATCAAATTTGATCTATCTTTATATCCCTGCCAAGCCGGTTAAGCAGCAGTCTGAGCGTTCTTGTAGTGCCGATCACAGTGTTTGTTTATTCTTATTGCAGCCAAGACAGATCAGAGAGTTGGACAAATTCAATCTGATCTGTGTTGTTTTATACCCAGATGAGCTAGTTAGGCAGTAATGTGGGTGTTGTTGGAGTGCAAGAACTAAGCAGGATATCATTTCATTTGTCAGTGATGATAGCACTGAATGCTTCCCTAGTGTCACTTGATGCAGCTGACTGTCAGTGAATACGTGTCTGATTTGCTTTGGATTATCAGTAAATGTTTCAGTATGGTTTCGTTGTTATTCCATATCAGTGGATAAAAGTGGTTGTTTCATTTTGTTTAAAGCTCTGCGGTCAGTGGATTCGCTTGCAGAAGCAAAGTTAATCCACATGCAGCTTTAGCATCTAGTTTTTGGTGAACTTTGACACCTGAATTTGCACCATTGACCGACTGCAAACCTTCTTTTCACTAACAACACTAACACTAATCCAGTAACAGGCTTTAATTTCATTCATCTGGTGTGACTACAAGGCTAGCCATAGAGCAGTTATCTTGGATTGATGCGAGCATGCTCCCAAGTAGGAGTAACGGGAGGTTTTCCGGTTCCTCCAATTCTGCTAACCCAACATGAATTCAGTGCAAATGCCATGTCCTTGGTGGAGGTAAAAGTGGTGACTTCTGGTTCTTCATGATGGGGTGCTCACTTATAGCAATTTAGGACACACTTGTACTGAATCTTCTCAGTTCCTCGCCTCCAGAATAGAGGAGATTTACCTTGACGTGACCATATTGACACCTGAATTTGATTTAAAGAAGCATGTTAAAAGCATACTTTTTTCTGTCTAGGAAATCTTTGCACTGATGTATCTCATCATGTATGGTGGGGCGACAGACAGAGGCAGAGCAGTTACAGAATCAGAGTTAGCACGCAAGAGTGAAGAATTCATTCAGAATACCTTGAAGGGACATAAACAATCTGTAGTTTCATGAATCACAGCAGGCGGTTGCCATCATGTGTGCATGTGTGTTTTGAGTGTGTCATGAAGCAGGGACAAAAATAGAGTCAGAGTGTACCAGTTGAAAATACACACATAGATAGATCCATACATATGTTTCATCTGCACACAGAAACAGACATATTGGGATGGTATGAGTCATATCATGAGAGAAAGCAGGAGTGAAATGAGATGAGAAGGTGAGGATGCAGAGCATCTCAACACCAATGAGAGATCTGACAACAGCAACACCCAGAACAGCTGAATGTTTAGTTATGTCGTGTGTGTGAGAATCAGCGGGAATAATTCTTCAAATGTGTCATGTAAAATTAAAGGTAGAGTCCAATTACAAATAAGTAGACAAGTTATATTATTTATTTTATAAATTAAAAATAATTTTATCTCACTAATCCATCTCTGCGGTACCTGTAGCTGTCTGTATGTGTGTATACAGTATATATATACAGTATATAGTACTCTATCCATCTATCTGACCCACCAACCAGTCAAAGTATAGGCTCATTTTATGCCTGTGTTTACAAAAATCACAGGTCTACACAAACCTTGACTATCAATATAATTACAGTCAATGTATTGCAAGACCTGTCAGTCAGTTTGGGAGTGATAGCAGCAGTTACATTTACTTTAACTTTCAGTAAAACTTCAATGGTAAACAGAAAGTTGCCATAAAAACAACTTTTGTAGATCCTGTTAAATTAGTAGTGATATTGAGAGTTTACATTTTCAATAGTACCACTGTAATACTTAATATGCCAATAGTTCCAGGACATCAATATACAGGACATTAGTACAGTGTATTCATGGCTGTAGCCAGAACTAACACCCCACCCCCCTAAGAATTTTTCACTAACCACCAAAAAAAGTCTGAATATATTTTAGTTCAAAATAAAAACAAAAAACATTACATCTACCCATTTATTGTGCAAATGTATTTACTGTAAATTTTATGTCCCTACTTTTCTCAGTTCAACTTTAATTTTAGTTTTATTGTTCCCAGGGGACATATTGCATTGCAGCCAGGCAAAATATAGAATGCGCACATATTTGAACATTTGATACATAAATCACATTATATAAATATGTAAAACATATGCTAAGCCTTGCCATGAGAGCTCACATAAATAAAATGTATAGAAAATGACAGTATACCTTAAAAACTGGAGGCAGTTAAAAATATCTTCAACCCCAACCAAACACTAAAATATCAAATCATCTTTTTGTCTTTAAGATATTCACTCTGAAAATGTCAGAATCTTTCGATTAAATTAAAAAAGTGAATAATTGTCCCACATTAAAAATTACTAAAGGATTAAACTTCTCAGCAGTAGCTAAGGCCCTGTGTACATCCATATTTTGGTGCTTTTTTAGACAGACTTGAAAGAATTTAGCCAGCAATAGTCTCCTCTCTTTACCCCCCTCTGCTGGGAGGTCAAAGGTCAGGATCAGGTACAATTCACAGCAGCAGCCTTGAAGCTGAGAGGGATTCAGTAGAGAGGATGTCGGGTCAGAACCTCATTTGTGCAGCTGGTGAGAAGTCTCTGTAACCACTTGTCTGCTCTAATGATGTCCTGTGATGTGTGTGTAAATGTGGCTCCTGCAGAGTCGAGATAGGGGAGCTGAAATACGCCGAAACTTCAAGTTCCAAAAAACAAGTCAAAACTTTATGCACCAAAATGCAACTTGTCTACAGCTTGGACAAACTTTTAGTCGTTGTTGCTGTTTGTGTGTGTTCTCCGGGTGTTTCTCTCTCTCTCTCTCTTTGATGCATGAGGCAGGTTGTTTGATAGAGACATGACAGCTTCACACAGTTGTGTGTGTGTGTGTGTGTGTCTATTGACAGCTCCAGATTGCTGTGAAACGCACAGAGAGAACAGTCTATTCCTTTTTCAGTCTGAAGCTCAGGCAACATCCATCACCACTGACAGAGAGAGGGGAAGGGAGGGGGGAGTGACAGGTGAAAGAGTGATCTTAATTCTGAAGGGACTTTTGTGTTTTAAAGCTTGAATACATATCAGGTTACATTAGAAAGAGAAATGCAGGGAAGGGAAGAAGTGAAGATGAGAGGACTCTTCTTTTCACTATGCTTTTTTTGTAATGTTTCGTCTTTTCTCCCTACCTGACCTCCAAACAACCCCTCAAACACACACATACACACACAAAACACAGCTTTTAATTTAGTTTTCAGCAGAAATGGCCAGGCTGTGGCAGGCAGAGTGGAAACATTTAATTCATCTCTCTCTCTCTCTCTGTTTTTCTTTGTCTGTCTCTCTCTCTATCATTTACTCTCATCCATCCTCTCTATCTACCCATCTATCAAAATTGAGAATTTGCCTTTTCAACTTACAGGAGCTTTAACTCGTCACTCTTTTTATACTCTCCACTTTCCTTCCCTCTGTCTCCCTTTTTCCGTCACAGCCCCTCCTCCCACCCCCAGCCCCCACCCACCCCCTCCCTCCTCCTCTCCATTCCATCTCTCTTTTTATCTGATTAGAACTAGAGTTATAACTCCTTCTAGCTGATCTATATAGTTGTCTATCCTATTTACAGGGGCATCCATTGGATTATACTGGCCCTTCTGCTTACATCTAGTTAGGCTTAAAGGATTGATGGCTCACATACACACATGCATAGCAACACACAAAATGCACACTCACATCGACAGCTATAAGCCGCACAAGCACAGAGGCATAGAAATACAAAACAACAAAAAACAACAACAACATGCAAATACATACACGTGCACACACACACACAGTCACATGGCTTCCCTCAGGCTAAGTTTGTGCTCTGCGGCAATGTCATGTTGGAAAATGTTAATATTGGATCAAGGCTGCAAATTAACCTCATCAGGACTTCTCTGATAAATACTTTTTGTTATTGTTGATACTTTTTTTTATATGTTGCAAAAAATAAAAGTAATTGAATAATGTATCAATAATTAGTGAATGTCAGGGCTGGGCGAAATGGTTGAAATCACTCTCACAATATTAATAAGGATATTTTCCAATATCAACATGTATCATATTGCAAATGTATGCAACATTAAAAAGAAGAGAGAATCTGCACATGGATTGTAGTTTCTGAACTTTACTGGATTGAAACAAGCCATGATCTTCATCAGTTAAATAGCTCTAGCTAACATGACAATGGGGAAGATACTGTATAGGCACAAAACTGATTGCATCATGCTTATGTCACGATCAACAAATCAAACAAAAAATCAAATCTGAATCTGTTGTAGCCTTTGTGTATTTCTGTTTTAGATGTCCTAGAATACCTTGGGTAGATGTTGTTTCCCTTTTAGTGGAGCTCGCTCTGAGGCTGCCACTGCATTTATGAGTTTGCTGTTTGGTGCCAGCCTGCACATCCACTCCACTGTTCAGCTGGTCTAGCTGGAGGAGAAGCGAAGGCGAGGAGAAAGAGGAGTGCGATTCCACTCTAATTTTGTGCTCTTGACTTGAAGAGATTGCTCAGGCAATAATTGCAGACCCTTTGCTCGGGGTAAATCAATCTAAATGGAACAGGCCTGGATGATGCTACTCTACTTGACCGACTCCGCTTGTTCCTACTTCTGATTTCCCCAATCGCTTCCCTGGCACTCAAGTGACTGTTAAAGAGACTTGACAGAATAAGACACACACATACAAGCATAATCATGCGCACATACTGTATATAGGTAAAATGTTCTTCTGTAAGCGCTCGAAGAAATGAATTCCACTCTGAACTGCATTTAGAAAAGAAGTAAATGGGGGGGGGGGGGGGGGGACTGGGGGGTTCTCAGTTTTACATGTATACTGTTAAAAAAAACAACAGAACAATCAGAATGATGTCACTAAACATACTGATGCCTTGCTGGCTGATGTAGAACAATTACAATTAGCCAAACAATCACAGTGATCAAATCAATAAAAATGGGGTTTCTGTATTTTACTATTTGGCACTATCAGTACATTGTTTGACATTATTCAAGCTCACAATGTCCCATCAACATGATTCTTATATTATTACGTTTTCCCTTATTCAGAGACAGATACAGATCACATGTTAATACCAGGTATCAGTTATGTCAACACTGGCAGCAAATTTTGTAGAAAATTCAACAACACTGGCCTTAAGATTTCCATCTTTGGGTCCAAGTGAAACAAAGAAGCTTGCCAGTTGCAGCAATGAAACATCATCTACTTCCTGGTACTGAGCTCTTCAGTTCATCCAGTAAACCTTGCCATATCTGCAGGTAATCCTTCCTTTAACACATGTACTCCATCATAAACCAGTCAAACTATTATCTGCCCTCCAATTACCAATGGAAGCTGAGATAAGCTTCCTTCTAACCATCAGGGTTGAGATAACCCTTACATTAACCAATAAGATAACCCACATCCTGTCTGACTAATTGTATTGTGTGTGCTGTTAAAATGTGTACATCTCCATATTATACCAAGTGATATGTAATCTCTCTCTCTCTTCCTCTTTATCTTTATCTCTTTCCACCGTCTCCCAGGTTTAGCTTAGTGCTCATAGAGCCTCCCATTATGTGGTGTAATTGCGCATGCTAATTATTTTGCCATTATGATTTCAAAGCGTGAAAGTGTTGCTGCTTATCAGTAATGTCTGTTTTGCCAAGTTTTTGCCGTGCTGTTATGAAAAAGTCCTGCTTTACTATCTGATGAAGTCCAGGCTTAGTGCTCCTCTTACTGGGCAAGAGTTAATGTCCAACATTCAGAAAGTAAAGAAAAAATACAGAAAAAAATAGACAAAAAAAAAAAAACCTCTGACTAGTAGTAACTACTTTATATACTGCTGATATTGTACCTTTTGTAATACACAAGGACACACACATACACACACACACACACACTCATACACGTTTCATCCAATAATGAATAAGGAAGATTGTGTTTCCTCTATGATGTCCAACCGCACGTTAATTAAATTCTGCTGTTAGAAAATATTTGATGAAAAAGAACATTTCTTTGAAGTGGACACGTTCCTTTCTGTCACGCTGGGGACTCTAGACTGAATATTTGATGAGCTCCCTGTATGTTTTGATTATTAACAACTTTTACTCCTTAAATTATTAACTCTAGCCATCAGATAGATATCATGAAGTACAAAGTCCACTATTTTCTTCAGAAATGTAACTGTATTTTAACTGTGCAGCTGGATTTTGGTGTGGTTTTTTTTGGTTTTTGGTAAGGCAATATAGAAAGGTATCAGGTTCAGATTTTTTTTCTTAAAACGAAGAAAATCTTGATATTGATGTTAACTAGTGCAGTGCCCATTCAAAAGGTGCCTTTTCGGCCAATTGCCAGTTATTTCTCAAGAACTGCATATTTACAGTATGTGTCAAATGACAAATGTATCAATTAAAATGATAAGTAATTAATAAATAAAATGGTTTTAATCCAGACAGAAACTTCACCAGTGAGAAACTTCACCACTCTACCTGAAATTTGATTAAAATACTGAAATGTTGTTCTGTAGAGCTTTTATTGAGCCTGTTATCTGCTGGTATGGCAACCTTGGTACCAAAGAGAAGAATGCCCTTGATAAGATTGTGAAGGTGGCAAGTAATGTAGTGGGAGTACAGTTCAGTTGTTCAAATCACATATTCAACAAGCAGGTGAGCATTTGATTAGAAAGTGCCCATCCTCTTATCTCAGAGTACGAGCTGTTACCATCTGGCCACAAAAAATAATTTCAAAATTCCTTCATCCCTGTCTCCATCCGAGTCTGGAATGCTGTTGGCAGGAGGAGGTAACTGCTGCTGTTGTACCTTGTTCTACCTCGGTGATGGTGATGATGTTAAAGATGATGATAATAATAATACAGGAACTGTGACAATTATTAATATTGAGGAGCAGTACATAATATTTGTAGCGATGATTTGCATGGAATGCCGATGTCTTGGGGTTTTACGGTGGATACTTACTTGTCTATGTAAACTGTTGTATGTTTTTTGTGGCATATTGTTTTGTTTTGTTATGTGTTTTTATGCTTGCTGCAGCACAAATTGCCCACTTGGGACAAGTAATAAACTTGAACTTGAATTAAAACAATAAGGAATTCATAAATTAAATGGTTCTAACCCAAACAGAAACTGCAAATCAATCATGCCTGGACTCCTATTGGCTAGTTTTACTGCCTCCACCTCATTTTTTCTCCTGTGTATGCTCGTTCTTCTCTCTCGGGCAGTTTAACTGAGCGGGGCGCGTGCCTTTGTCCTGCTCAGCCAGTCAGAACCCAGAAGTCCCATCCCCCTGTGATGTGAGGGTGTTTATATCAAACAGTCCCCGCTCCACTCAGACACAAAGCTGAGCGGCTCGCTGTTCGCTTATTTATTCAAAGTTAATTATTATTAGACATGGCACGTGTCCAAATTGCACCAAATTTGACACTGCATGTCCTCAGGTACCCAGCAATACACCTGCTGAGTGTGAAGTCAATTGGATGAACAGTTCTCGAGATATGGAAAGGACACACATACAGACAGACAGACAGAGATTCCTTGCTTCTTAGTTTGATGAACTGCAGTGCCCGTTCAAAACATGTCTGAGACATCCTGTAGTAAGTCTTGAACGTACATGTCAAGTTTCATTCACAGTACACAGTTCAATAGTAAAGCTTAAGTCTCAAACTTTTTCAAGTCATTAACACTATGGATGTAATCCCACCTCTGCAATGGCATGGTGGTGGTGCTGTCTGTATTTCCGCTCATTGACTCCGTGGGCACAAGAAGAAGCAGAAGCAACATTGTTTATGAGGTATTTTTATACATTTCTCAGGAACCGCTCATCCAAACAACTCCACAGTTGAGACTACACTTCCTTGGGTCCTCAGCAATACACCTGCCAAATGTGAAGTCAATTGGATGAACAGTTGTCAAGATACACGAAGGACATACATACAGACAGACAGATAGAAACACAGACAGACAGACAGACAGAGATTCCTTCCTTAAGATATTACCCACTACTGTAATGAGTGCCTTATTGCTCTGTATCATTAAAAACCTGTTTTTACCTGAACTGAACCTAAACCTGGTCATTAAACAAACTCTCACTTGACCTAAACCCCCATGGGTAGAAGTTTGTGGTACCATTCCAACTGTTCAAATGAACCAATCATGGCTCTGCAGTCATTTTAGGAAATTGGTCAATCATGTTGTGTTTCATGTCTCATTCTTCAATTTGCAACACTAAGATATCAAACAGCTCAGTGTCCCCAGGATTCCTCACTTTATGTTTTTTCTTCCAATGCCAACACTCAGTGCCACTACAGGAAGAGGTATGCCCTTCATGTAGCAAGATGGAAAGTCAAGGTGTGAAGGTCAGAGTGGTGGACTGGTGCATTCATGCAGGAGGCTTGAGTTTGTGTCATATCAAAGTGTAGATTTAGGACCTTAATGACTTTGGCTAAATTTTGCTCACATGACGCAAACTCCTAAATAAAGCTCCTCAAATGACAGAAGACCTTGTGCCTGGTATTAGTGCAGCAAAGATGTACATTGGGTTCAGGTTGTCTGTGAAAATAATTGAGCTGTCTTGTGTGCACACTGTACTTGATGGGAACTTGGAGGCAGTAAGGTAAATGCAATGCAAACAGAATGCACAGGGACGGATGGAAAACAGTGGTCAATAGCGGACAAACAACATTTTTTCTTGTGCTAGGGCCCCAGGTTGATTAGTGACGCCACTAAACAAATTGCCAACAGGATATTCTCTGATGATGTTGTAGTAGTCCTAAACCTTTTTTACCTTACTGTCCACATTGTGTCTCTGCTGTGTGTAGCTGTAATCCCCCACTACATCTCCCTCTCTCCCTCTGTCTGTCTACGTCTCTCTGCTGCCCCAGGTTCATGTCACACCATAACAGGATTCATCTAAGTCAAGGGTTAGATAATAAGCAGTGGGAGGGACTGAAATAAAAGAGGAGAGAATCCTCCTTTTCATCTTAGCCTCTCACTGTCTCTCTGTCTCAAAAAGTGGTTGTAGACCGTGATGGAGCATTGCGTCTGCGCCGCAGGTCTCTGCCCCAGCCAACCACTGCTATAATCCTGTTTCCTCCTTTTCACACGCTTCATGATAGACTACTTTGGGGTGCGTTCATGCTCTGAAATAATCTGTATGAGCTATTTTATGCATGTTGTGCTATGTTGTCTGCCTGTGTCTGCGCCTTCAGTGGATATGTGGTGAGATACTGAGTGTGCAAGCGTGTTGGTCAGTGGGTCCAGCAAAATGGATAGTGATGATATATGGGCGACACACACACCCCAGAGGTCATTGTGGGAGCATGGTGCATTACTGTGATTGAAGCCGATAATGCACCAACAGACTCCGTGCTGTGCCCCTTCTAACCCAATCACAACTCTGCTGATGGCGAGCCCTGCCATCTGTGCTTCTTTGATTGGATGGGGGAGTGATTGATGCACACTTGAGCCTATTCCAGTGACTTACTGTGGCTCGCTATAGTCTTTAAGACTACTCATTTTTCACCTGCAGACGCCAGTTTGCCGTACTGTCCTGCCTTATCCTGCATTCATTAACTCTTTGATGCAAAGCTGAAATAAAATTACTGTTTCAAAGTTGGGGGTTGGTGAATGGTACTTACTCATTCCCTCTCTTTAACCCATGATTCCTGATTTGCTTCAAATGGACTGTGAAGTTAAAAGGTAGCTACAGGTCTCAAATTATGTTTTTCAAGTTTGTGTTACCAGAAATTGGTTTAAGACAAATTAGAGAAACAAGGCTGTGAAATTCAACACACTGTATTTGAATTTGAAATTAAATATGGAGATTTTAAAACTACAAATGTCCAGAATCAGGATAGAAACAGGACTTAGCAATTTACTAAGACAGAAGCTGTTTGGGAAAACAGGTTTACTCAAGTACAAATATGTCGTAGCATTCAATTCCAGCTTTTGGTTCACTTGGTACCACAAAATTATTTTAAATATTCAAAACCCAGTCCTACACTGAACATTGTGTGTAGTAAAGCAGTAAGCACAAGTAGTGTTCTGAATTTTGAAGCAGACTAATCCAATGCAGGGGTGACATTAGAACCCGTATTCAGCCTCAATCAAGCTATCACTAGCATCAGACTCCAAAGCATCACTCCACTCTGACAGCTATGAGCTCCCACCCCTGACTTTGGCCTTCTTTGATTGGTTAGAAGGGCGAGGCTCACTAAAAAACTTGACAAGGGAATATCCCTGTACTGCTGCCAGGCTGTTCAATGAGCCTGCGTTACAGAAGCCTTTAACAACACCTCTCCACATTAAGATATGCTTTGGAGCATATTTCAACAAAAAAAATATGAAGGAAAAAAAAAACTCTTTCATGTCATCTTTTATCTTTCATTCATTCTTCTCATCTTAATTCAAGGTCATCTTTTTTTGAAGCTTTTAGCCACAGACTTACTAATTTCATTACTATTTATTAAAACCCCGTTGTGCCTAATTTTAATACTCTAGCATTGCATTTTGTCAAGATTGCATGTAAAATATTTCCTTCTTCCCAAAATTCAGTGGAGCATGTTACAATTTTGGCAACATGTAATCATCACTATCCTTCTTTCTTAACTTGATTTTTATTTGCACAGTTGCCTCTCAAGCAATGCTGTGAAGTCAACATCCAAATATCACTCCAACACCCACTGCATGGCTGCACCAGTGTCGTCCAGATGATATTTTGGACCCTCCCAAGTCATTTCCACTCTTCTTCCATCCCTCCATCTACTGGATTGCAAATGAAGTAGCAGGGGAGAGAGAGGAACAGGAGGAGAAGGATTCTACATTAAAATGGCACTTTAGGTGATGGAGGCTTTGAATAGCAACAAGGGGAAAATGTTCAAAAATAGAACAATTTCAGTACTCACAAATCTTCCAAAGTGATGTCAGTAAAATTACATTATGTTCATGTGATGCTGTCCTCTGTCCATCTCGACACTTCATTCAGTCAGTTATCCCCACTAACAGCCAACCACAAAGCTCTTATTTTCCTACCAATTTCAAATGAACCCTGCTTCCATTTGTGTGTGCATCTCATTGAGCGTGTGTGTGGATTATTTTTCCTTAGCATATGATTGTCACAGTGTGTGTGAGTGTCTGTGTAATACGTACTGCAGAGAATAGTAGAAACATCGCTCCAGTAACTTGCTGTATAATTCTTGGTGCCAGGGGAGACTCGCCTGGTTGGTTCATTTCTATGGAGAGATGTCTCCCAGTGTTTGAAGAGGCTAAAATAGAACAGTACAAAGCATGACAGGGGAAAAAGAAAATCTGTATTCCCGCCACACACTCTACACAGTGCAGCCGGGGAATAGCTGCTTGTCTGTCTGGCTGACTGACTCTACTAATATTTCTTTGCAATCCAGAAGAAAAACTAAAAATAATAGGAGTGACTTTCATCTTTGAAGAGGTTGTAGTTGGAGATCCTCTTTGTGCACAGAGGCTTTGTTATCAACTATATCAGTCCCCAGTCTTTCTATGAATCCCCCCAAAAAAGACAAAAAACATTGAGTTGAACCATTCACTCAGTCATACTGAGGAAATATGTATTTTTATATTACCAATGAAATTCAGACAACACATTCTCATCTCAGGTCATCAAATACCAACGCTTTGTCACACCCCCTGGTGTCTCATGCACAAGGCACCCTTCGGCGTCTGTATAGCGATGCACCGGGCTTTCAACTAAATCCAATGTTGACCCATCTGCGGCAACATTACACACTGATAGCAACTGGTGTGGTCTGGTTAGGTTTAGGCACAAAAACCACTTGGTTAGGTTCAGGGAAAGATCATGGTTTGGGTTAAAATGATCACTTGAAATGTCGTCATGGCAACAGTAAGCAGTTGGAAACGTGACACCCGCGGTTGGAAGCGGGAGGTGAACAGTGGTCTCCTGCAGCAAAGTCCACTTTTTGCCATCTAACTATCTAACCATCCAACCAACACACTTCCTTCTAAGAGGGAAACATGTCACCTTATATAGATGTCATCAGTGTCATGGCGTCTAATAATGACGTGGATGGGTTTACTTTGGAGTTAGTTGAAAGCCAGGTGCATCTCATACAGATGCTAAAGGGTGCCTTGTGCATCGGTATCAAACGCCGAGGGGCATAAAAAAGTGTCAGAATGTGACACCCTGGGAATGAGAACAGGCTGAATTCAAGTACTGCAATGGCCTGGGGCATGTCAAACAAATAAAGTCCGGTCACTAATAAAGTCTGGGCAAAATACTGTATACTACTGGTAGGGGTGGAATACTGAAGTGGCTCACATGGTAAATTCTGTATAATGTATATTTCAGCAGCACTAATTCCATCAGCACAATAGAATCAGTCATCATACAAGTTTTTCTTTTTAACAGAACTACTGTTTTCACTCATGAATTAATTCCATTTCATTCTGCTTTCCTGTTTTGTTTTTCTTTTTTTTCTTTTTTTTTTGTTTTTTTATAATTATTAAACTACAGGAAAAAGCCTAGCAGGAGAGGGAGGAATTATAACCTGTGAGCTGCTTAAAGACTTTTAACATGAAACATCTTTGAAGAAAGATGATGAAGTTGAAGCAGTTAGGGAGAGAACAGTTAGTTAAGAGAAACTGAAAGCACGTGGTGAGAAATACTGTACACAACTACCTTGGAAATTCAAAATAAAAGTCTGTCAGCCATGAAACATGACATTATGTGTATTTGTCAGGAATATTGCACGTTGATTAGGAAAAAAAGATAAGATTAAAATTAAAAAGAAAAACTTGTGAAACCATGTTATTTGTTGAAAATAGAATTCAATGGGCTATTTAATGTAAAATCTACACAATGTGAAATGAAAATATTTCATAACATGTTGTTTACTTGTAGTCTTTAGGTAAGGTACATTCTGTGGAAAGAAATAAATAATTTACTTTTCAGGACTGTTCTACTTTCATCTTAGCTGCAGTAAGTCTGATACCAGCTTTGCAGATCATTAATATGGGATTTTCATAGTGCTGGTGCACACTGGGAATAACTGTTTTATGGATGGCATTTGATTTTAGCTCCTGCGGTTTCAGTCTTCCATCACGATATAAATGCACAAGGTGTTCTTTATTTATTATGGAAGCTGAAAAACAGGAAATTTCTCTCTCAAATGAAAAGACCATGTGTTGATTCTAACAAAGAACCCAGTTTTAATTCAATGAATGTATTTAGCAACATGAACTTCGCCAGAATTAAAAGGGGATCCGATGTGATCGAGCGATGCAGGGAGAGACCAGGGGTCAGAGGAAGAGTGAAAGGCAGTCGTCTTCTTCACTCTTTCTATCCATGTACTCTCTGCATCACTGCATCACTCCTGCCCCATCCACCCCATAACCAGGGCCAGAGGGGATGGCCTGTATACCCTCAAACAATCAGGACATGTCTGAGTGAATAGTGGTTGTGTAGCTTGTGTGGATACACAGTACAGTATGTCCTGTGTGGAGGAGCTGGAGACAAAACCAGACAAACACCTAACAGTTAATAAATATATTTATCCTTCACCAGCTAGACTCCTCAACCTGATGTCTCACTCAGGAGCGGGTTTATCATTTTTCATCCTTTACCAAATTTAGAACACGTGTAGTTTTGTCTTCATTGAGTAAAAATACAAAACTATTAATAACCATCTGAAGCTTTATTTTCTGTGGTAGAAAATAGTTGCTGCAATATTTTAAAAGCCCATCTAATATTGCACATATTCTAAGGTATAATTTTAGCATGAAAAATATGCCATTTCTAGCAATTCCCTGATTATTACATTTGTTTAACATGAGTCCTTTCCATAAGCAAGCAAGCTACAGTCGGGAAAATAAATATGATGGAGATAATAAACTGTGCTGGAATTTCTACAGCTTCATTTGTCACAGTGACAAGTAGTGATTAATTACTGCATTCTACATCCATACATACATGAACCTCTGTGTAGCACATGGTGCACTAAATGAATTTGATCAGTTCCCTAATTTAGTGTTTGCATGATGTGTAAATTGTCTGCATTGAAGAGATCTACTTATTACAATGTGCACAGTGATGTGAGATTACAGCAGTATTATGACTGAAGATGGTTAGCTGGCTCTAGCAACCTTGTAGTCAATTGATTAATATAACCCTCAAGTTCTTTACATCATAACGTTGGGGAGACTCTTGAAGGACTGCATGTCCTGCATGTTTTCACTGCCAGCTGACATGTATTTGCTATGCAAGCTGTTGCAGTATTATCTAATTAGCCACACTGACTGTGGGTTTGATGATGTGGTTTTATGAGTTTTTATTTTTAAAAATGTTATAATGGACACATTCCAGTAAGAATCGATTTTTGTCTTTTTACAGCAATGACACTGAGCTGTGGCCTCTTCATTATATAATATTTCTCTAGTCATAGTAAACAGAACTGCTGGAAGTCTTTTGCTAGACTCACATACATCAAATAATTTGAGAGCTGTGATATAACACAGAAATGTATATTGAAGGAATCCTTAAATGTTTTCAAAGTCTGATAAACTACAAATTATGTATGTATGAATTCTCATGATTGATATAATATATTTTGGAGGGAGGTTGGCTAGCTACACGTCTTTAATTGTTCTCTCATAATCATCGTTTTTACATTTGAAAATGTTTGCATTGTTCAACACAATTTGTCAAAATTGTCATGATTGAATGTTCATACCTTAAGGTGACCATTATCTGTCTATTCAGAGCTATCATCACACCTAATGGCTGCTGCACCTGTCACAGGCCTCTCCAGCATGTTTAAACCCTGCCGTAGATACTGAAAGTTGTAGGTGAGCTTATGCTTGCGAGCTTCTTGTTTGGATTAAAGAAAAGCCAGACCGATTCATAAGACTACTTTTTTTCTTGCTCAAGGCTCGAAGTTTTATTCACCTTTTACTGGGGTAGTTCATGTGATGACCTTGGATACAGGTGGGCTCTGAATGGAAGCTGTGCTGTATATACAAGCTTTGTAAAACTTTGTGTGTGACAGCTGCTCTCCGTTATATTACAGATCATGTTTAAAGTTGTGGATTTCAGTATTTCCTTTTTTTTTTTTTTTTTTGCCCAGGGTTTTTAATTCCTGCGGTGACTTATTTAACGTGAGCTTTGGCTTGCATAAGGTAAACCACAATCCTTTAAAAGGGGGTCGAAGGTGATGACCTGCATATCTTTTAATATCCACAATACAATCAGCACATGTCAAAGTGAATTGCAGTATGTAGGTTTTATATAAATGTGGAAGGGTGGAGTAAAGAGTGATGAGGAGGGAAGAATAGTGAAAGACAAGATATAAGAGCCGAAGGAGATATGAAGAGAGGAGAGTAAGGGTTGGGGGGAGTGGAATGGTTGCCAGGGTTATGGTTAGGGTTGTGACCCCTTATGTCAATCCGGCCATTTGGAGCATATTGCAGAGTAAGAGGATTGGATTTTTATGGAGATGGATTTCATCTGCTGGAAAGCTCTCTCTGTCTCTACCTCTCTCTCTCTCCACGTCCCCCCACCTTTTTTTTTTCTTTTTATCTTCCTTCTTTTGTTTGGGTGTGTGTACCTTTTATCCTCCATCCTCCTCTAAACCTCACTATGAGTGTATGTATTCAGCCACATCAGGATCAACATGATCCCTTGTGATATTTTCCAAATGCCAATTTGTCTTTCTGAACTCACACGAAAAAGATTACAGTATGTATTGTTGTGTGTGTTTGATTTTTTTTTCCTTCTCTGTGCTTTTGTATTTGTCAGTGAGTTTCAGTCAGAGGTGAAAGAGGGGCTGTAATGGAGAGAGCTTAGCTGGCTGCCTTTTTTTCTTTTTAAATATCACACTGTTCTCTTTCCATCTGCTGCACACAGTGGCTGGTAGGATGTGATTGTACTTTGATGTTGTTTGATATGATCCACTATGCAGGCACAAATTAAGCTTTAGATCCCATTTACACTTGGTATTAAAATGTGATACTAAGCTGGATAACTTTTGGGGATGCAGGATAATGCAATTATGATGATATAAAGAAGTGCTTGGACTACAACGTCTCCTTTAATACATGGGTTCACCAGGAAAACCAAAACAAATCCAAATGTGATCAGATTTTATCCAGTCACCAGGAAGGAAGAACAGAAAACAGGGAGTACCCACTGCTTGCAGAAAGCTTGTGGAGGTAGAACACATTTATTTTTACATTATTTCATGTGCCAGATCAATGATCTATCTGTAGAAGGATGCTGTAAAGCTGAACAAACCATTGTGCAGAACAGTGGGATGTGAGAGGCATGTTTTAAGCAAATCAATGATGACTGCTGTCATTTCAGTCTGCCTTCCAGTATAAAGCTCCTGTCAGTGGACGCTGTCCTGCTTTGAGGTTACTTTGTGGAGCTGAAAATGGACTGGGTCCTGTGGGATTCTAATGGAACAGTTGGACCATCACATTATAATCGAGCCTCAGAAGTGGACATAAGTCAGGAGGATTCACCTGACAGTCACTTTATATGCCACAGTGGTTTCTGCATGATATATTGCTATTTGCTCAATATAAATTCAGAAAATTGGAGACAAATCTGCTGGGAGGTTAAAGCAGCTAGTATTAAAATCATTTCTTATTGCATTTCTGTGTTCAGACTGACCCACTTTCTTAAGGTAGAAACTTTGTTTAAGTTACCACGAGAAAGAATAAACTTCCCACAGAGTGGGAACGGGAATACATAAAAATGGGAAGAAAAATTCACTTACGTGTCAGGATCCAGTATGGCCAAGCATCAGTTTAGACTCTGTTTCATCCATTGGTTAACCCTTTATTCTGGAGCAGCAACCTAAGTGTAGCCAATATTTGTTTTTGACAAACAGAAATAAAACTTTGTAAGTTTGTAAAACCTTAAAGACTTATAAGTCACAGGTTAAAATGTGTGCAGTGTAGTGAGGGCTGGCAAGTGTCAGCATGAATACACTCTGGCCCCAACTGGGGCCGATTTATATCGTACAATGCAAAAATTCTCACACTAAGCAGCAGCCCTAGAGCACTGCATTGATCCAACTGCTAACTGATTATTTTGATTTTTCTTCTTCACATTTTGGCATAGCAAATTCACCTTTTGTCCCTAACCATCACCTTTCTAAAACAGTCCAGACACTATTCTTTTGTCACCTGCCAACATTCTGTGATTACATGCCATAGCTTCACTCTCACTGCCTTCATTTACAGAGGCCTTTGTTCGCTGAGAGACTTTACTTCAGTTACCACGCTTCCCACTCATGCAGCTACATGGATTCTCACATGGGAGCTACCTGGAGGAATCAGGGCTGAGGGTCAAGGCAAGCGCCTTGCTAAAAGGCACCTCATTCGCTGGTGTGTCTCCCACCACCCCAACCTACCGAGTTTCCCAACTGTTCCAGGGAGCTCAATTAGTGACCTTAGTAGCATAATGCTGTTTCTTGAGGCTATGCACACCCACGTTTCAGAAACAGTGTTATGAGGAGATTTTATTTTTATTTTTTTTAAATCCTGCATTTCCTCTCAGTATTTGTGATACAGAAGGAAGAGGAAAAGAAAACAAATACAAAACAATACAGCAATGACTGATTATACGACTAGAATTGGATGCAAATTTAAAAATGAAGGATCTTTAGGATGTCAAACAAACCACAGGAACATACTAAACTGACAAGGGAGCACATGCTGAATGTCAATCAATCTTTAATTCATGTAATTTCTGCCTCCTCTGTGTTGATTATGCAGCACACCTGCTTTGTCATGCCCCCTGTGTATGCATGCATGCGTGTGTGTGTGTGTGTGTGTGTAAACAGCATCTTGAGCCAAGCCAAGCTCCTTAGTAATCTTATCATGCTGGCATCCGCCTTGGTTTGCATGCTGAGAGTAAAGAGTGACAAAAAAAACTGTGTGTGTTATCTGTGTGTGTGCGTGTGTGTGTGTGTGTGTGTGTGTGTGTGCGCGCATGCGTGTGTGTGCGTGCGTGTGTGAGTGTGTGTGTGTGGCTACCAGGTTAATATGTCACTCAATGGGGGGTTCTGGTAAAATCTGACTTTTTGTGACACCCCACATTGCACCGGCGGCACTGCTTACTGTGTCAGAGTATGTTTGTGTACGTGTTAGGTGTGTGTGTGTGTGTGTGTGTGTGTGTGTGTGTGTTTGTGAGAGAGAAAGAGAGATCCAGCCAAATCACCTCCACCCCAGCGCGAGTCACAGTGGAAATAGCCTCTCACCGTTAAACGAGCCCATCCTTCAGAGATAGCGCTTTCCTCTGCATAATGTCTACACCGTAGGGGCCACACACACACACACACACACACACACGCAAACACACACATGTTCACGCACTCACACACTCAGGAGAAACAGAGTTTCAGATCATTAATCTATGTAGCTCCCACCCCCTTAACCCCCCACCTCAGCTCTACTGTCCTCACTCCCCTTGGCAAAGTCATGGCTGCCTTCCTTGACCAACACACACCTCCTGAGGCCCTGAGGTGTGTGTGTGTGTGTGTGTGTGTGTGCCTGCAGGCCAGGCATGTGTTTGCACTTGTATGTACATGCCAATGTGTGCGTACTGGCAATGAGTTTGTGTGTGTGTAGTGCTGACGGAGACAGAGAGAGAACACATAGAAGAGAAGAAGCAGAGTGTGTGACATGGAAAAGGAAAGAACATGTATCCTTATTTGACTGCCAGTAACATAACTGCACGCCAGCCAACAGAATGGAGCTCTCTCTGGAGGATGCTGTCCTCCTTTTTACTCCCCCCCTCCTCCAAAAGAAAATCACCAAATCACATGCTGGCACACAATACACTGCCTCTCCATTAGTGTCAAAATGTACTTGTGAATACTGCCAATTCTTGTTGAATGGTAGCTAGAAACAGATTGGGATTTTACTTTAATCGCTTCAGTAACTTAAAGCCCTTAAGACATTATAAGACACTGGAATCACATTAAAACAAATGTTCAAAGAAAAATAGAATTAGTGACCACAGATTTTAAGAGTTTTTGTGAAGCTTCATAAGCATCATAAGTGTAGAAATGCACTTAATCATAATGAGCTCATTTGAATGATAATACACACAGTGGAAATGAATGTTTGCAGGGTAGCTGAAGTAGTATACCTAAGGCATAATGAGGCATCAGAGCTATGTTATACATACAAGCATGGTTATACTATATTGAATGAAACTATGAAGTTAATGACATGACATTAAATTAAATGTGGTTTGCTGGTGTTTGTCTGCTGATTAAATTGGATGAAAAGTTTTTAGAAAAAAATCACATGCTTGGGGGGAATTCAACTTTTTCTGTTGCATATTTAAATTTTCTGACACACCTTCTTTGAACAAATAGCCTTGGTTTTGTCATATCTTTGATTAATGTTCAATTCTAGCACATTATCTAGTGGAATATGATAATTACACACAGTCAGGAGTCAGTTTTAGATCCCCTAAAAAACATGCAGCAGAGGCTACATTGTTAATTGTCTGCTCTGGCTGCATACAATTTTTCTTTTATTTGATATTTTATTTGATATTTGACAGTGTAGAGATAGGAAATGTGTGGAGAGAGAGAGGGGGTATGACATGCAACAAAGTTACACAACTGGAATCAAACTCAGGACGTTGCAGTTATGTGATATGGTGCCTAAAGCTTCTGTTCTTATCGCACAATAATAATTGAATTTTCAATTGGCAATTTTCATCAACATCTCTCTTATCTAAATTTTGGCAGCTAAACAGTAAAACGGACACTGTTTAGAGACATTTTAGTTAGTAAATCAACTTGCAACTCTAAAAGTTGCCGGAGACAAAAATAGGATTTTGAAATTGGAGCCCATAGAAGAAATGACATCCTGGGTAATCACAGAATACTTCACACTCAGTGTTAACAGAACATCACCTTATTTCAGGCTACAGTGTCATGAGGGTGGTAACTTTTAAGCTGCAAGCTCAATTATGTAATTGGCAGGTGGCGATAGATACATCTCGACATACTGTTCCCATGTTGCACCTCTGCCTCCCTCCATCCTGCCCTTTGGATTACCCTGACAGGGCCTCCACCGAGAGTGACACATGACAAAACACAGTGGTTCCTCGTCTGTGGCCAAGTGTGGGCCTGTCAGAACAGCCCTCAGTGTACCTGCTCTAATAGACCAGTTTCCCAGGGGGAGGACATCCCATAATACAAGTGGTTAGATTCACAGAAAGCCAGCTAGTGGGGCTTAATGCTGCAGATACCACAGCTTCTTTTAACTGTCATTCACTGGAGGAAAGCTGACTGAGCTCCAACACCTTCCCTTACATTCAGTCTCCTGCTGTTAGCCCAGAAGCAGCTCCACTGCTCCAGCTGGGTGAAAAAGAGTTGTCCTCAATGACGAGACCTTGTGATTGCATAGTGTTTAGTTAGGGAAGAGTGTTAATGAGGTTTTGTTCTAATTCATCCCCTTAACTCCCACTGTCATTTTAGAGCTACTCTTATTTGGAGTGGCCTTTCAAAAACTGTGAGTGACAGTGGTAATTTCTTCACTACAGAGAGGGATGCCACTCTTTACTTGTATAAATAATCTGAAGCCAACAACAAAACAGAAGCTGCATTTAAAAGTTAGCAGTGTAAAGAATACCCTCTACATATTGGAAAACCGATACAAGACTCACACCACAAATCTGAGCCAAATTATCTGTAAAATGTCTAAATTTTTAATTGTCATTCAAAACTAACAAATCTGATGACGTCTGAGCTGCATCAGTCATATTCAAACAGCTTTAATTGCTGCGTGTCAATCTAACAAGTTAACAATTTGTCTGTATAATTTTTGTATTGTATCACTGACCCTGTATCTTGACTCATATCAAGACACCTGAGATGGATAGATACATAATGAAATTCGAGAGCAGGAATGACTTTGATTAAGTTTTGATTGTTTTTGTGACATCATTAGAATATGTGCAGCACAGAAGATACTGTACTTTTTTGAATAATCAAGGTTTAAAAAAAAAAGCAAGATTGCAACCAAGGAAACTGAATGTATAGTTCCACATGTGCTTTTGTGTAATCCAATGAGTAACGTATATTTTAAGAATATGCAAATCCATCCATATACAGTACAGTGTACAGTATATGTACTGCATGTATATGCAAATTCCTTTTAGAATGTGAGAGCAGTTGTAGATTTTCTAGATAACAAGATCAAATGTTCTGGTTTAGAGCTGTTAGAGCTACTGTAGGATAAAGCCTCCAATAAAAATCTGTGCTAACAAATTGCTCCTCCATTCAGTGTGTATGGAAGAGCTCCACATTTTACACCTTGTAATTGTATAATTACCAATCCATTAAACAATTACAATACATGTCCATGTAGTATTATTTAATATGACAGTTCAGATAAAGAGAGAGCCAATACACAGAGGCCCATTGTCTTAACATAATCCCTGCACTGTGGGGGCAGAAGCCCCTTATTCTTCTCCCCTGACACTATCAGCCTGCCGCCACAGCGGAAAATCCCGCTGTTGTTGGAGGAAGACAAGGAATTACTTCCTGTGTCAGATTAGGGTTATCGTAACAGGGCTGAGAGTTATTATTATTGTGACTGTTACACACACACACACACACACACACAGAAACATTACAGAGGAAGGAAGAGAGTATTTACGGAGTTATCAACCCATTCTAATGTTGGATAATCTGCACTCTGGGGCAGTTAGCTGGCAGCTAGATTCTTCATGGGGAATTTGGCCTACATAAAAACTACAGTACAACAAGCAAATCCACAGTCACATTCTGGAGAGACATGCTGCGTATTGTTGTTTCATGGAGAAAAAAAAATGTTTCACTTATGCAAATGTGAGATTTCTCTTATGTTGAAAGCTGTTAGTCAAGAGGCAATTGTTTGAGGCAATTTGGGAATTTAATTCTACAGGCTAAAGAGAGGCAGGGAAAAAAAAAAAGAAATGGGACGAGAGACAGCACAGAAGAGGAGAAGAGAAGGAACAGCTCTGAGCACTGATTGATGAAACCAGAGGGAAAAAAAGGAAAAAAAATCCTTTGCAGTGACAGAAGAAAAATAAAATCTGGATGCAATAAAGATTAAAAAAAAAAAAAAAAGTCTGGATGCCACAAAGAATAAGTGCATACATGTGCCCTTTAAAAATAGACAATGCTACATTAGGAAACTTGATGACCAAAAATATATGGACACCCAAACATTACACCCATATGTGATTGTTGAACATTTCATTCCAAAACTAGTGGCATCAGTCCGCTGCTATGACAGTCACCACTTATCTGAGAAGGTGTTCACAACTTTTATCTGCAAAAACATCTTCATTCACTGTTGATGTGCAATGTTTCAAATAATTATAGATATTCATCAGGCAGAGAACATTTCCACAATTACATACATACTGTACCTATCTCAAAACAATGGGAATAAGCAACAGGTATACAATAACATGCCCAATTGCTACAACCAAGTCAAGGCAAATTTTCTCACATTCAGACACAGCAGCATCCCTACCAAGCAGAGGTTAGGCCTCTGTGCAGCCCAGTCAGCTTCTTTCACACCAAACTGTGAAAACAATTTCATTATAGAGCTGGTTTTGTGCGTGTGGTGCTGTCACGTAGAAACAGAAAAAGGGGGAAAAAACACAAACTGTTGCCACAAAGTTGAATAAACATTGTTGTCTAAAATACCATTGTATGCTGTAGCATTAAGATTTCCATACCAGCACAAACAACCCAAGACTAAAAGAACACAAAATGTGCTGTCCACATACTTTTGGTCATATAATGTATGTAGATAAACTTGAGGGAAGTCAGGGGAGCAGGGCTGGAGTTTCTGAGGCATGTGGGCAACAAAATGACTAGTTCATATTTCCTTCACATTTTGCTGAGGAAATTATAGAAATATTGTTGTATTTTACTTTGTAATTAAATATAATTTTAAGTAGCTCCCAAACAAATAAACCAAAAAAAACACAAGATCCACATTTTGACAGATCAATCTCCACTTACTCACTTATTCTGGAGGTTTTGACCGTACATCTACAGTTCCATAAAAAAACAGGACAAACTTTATCTGTCGAGCGCTCCAGCAAAAGTGAGTAAGTGGACCTTGAGCGGAAATTATTTTGTCAACTGCTGTTTCCATGGAAAAGAATTAATGGTCAAGCTACATATTAAGCTACTATCAAGATCATTGACATTATTATAGTGCATAATTTACATATGTTTTATCTAATTTTGGTTATTTTAAGCTCACATAATACATATTTCCTGCTTTCCACATTTTGGTTGAATCTACTAATGAAGGTACAGATTGCAGCATCATTTTAGTTCATTCAGTTGCACAGGATACTGTATATATATATATATATATATATATATATATATATATATATATATATATATATATATATATTTATTTTCTTGATTAGGTCACTTGGAGTGCAAAAGTTGCATACTGTTTACCTGCGAGTGACAGTTTAACAATGGAAACCTACATACTGTAAATTCCTAATAATACATTTCATTCCCTTGTTAGGTTCATTTCTGTCCTCAAGATACACACAATTCCCTGGTTTTAGTTCATTCATTTGCACAAGATACACATCGAGTCCTTTGTTTAGGTTAATTCAAGGGCAGCAGATAAACATCAAGCCCCTCAGTGTGATTAACTTACTGCAGTTACAAAAGATACACATCATTTCCTTGTTTTGGTTAATTGCAGTGCAAGAGAGATGTTATTATTTTGGTACTTTTGAGTGAGGAGGGATACTGTTTAATTGGAATGAAGAAGGTTATGTCATTATGAGATGTTGTTAGCCTTTTTTACTTGATAGTGGAAATGAGTTATGTTGTTACTTCTAATTCAGATAAACATTCTCTGCTTTTGCTTCATTTCAGTGCACTGACTGTTACCTCATTTTGGTTCATTTGCGTACACAGTGGTAGAGATAAAAGGCTCATGTAGCTGGTATTAAGCATGAGGGTACCTATTTGTGTGAGTCATCTTGGGTAATGAATGATCACTGTATGTGTGCGTCAGCGCGCAGAGGTCTGTGAGTAAGCAGAGTACAGAAGGGCACAATGGCTCTGGTTTATTTTAGGTGCCAGGATGTCCCAGTGGGTGTCTGTGGAAGGTCAGAATCCACAGGTCAGGACACACAGACAGAGGGATATTGAGTGTGCGAGAGAGATGACAGGTCTACAGGCCACACAAGCAATGTGGGACTTGTGGATGGATACACGCTGAACTTGAACCTGGAGTCTGAGGTCAGAAATCCTGGTTCTAAGCAATATGAGAAAAAAGAATGAAGATTAAAATATGGGAAGAAGGTTAAAAAATTAGAAGATGAACGGTCAAAATCGGGCTCACATGGACATTTTTGATAACATATGGGGTATAAAGTATCAGTCTGTGGGCTGTGATGAGGTTATCTATGACTGTAGATCAGGGCAAAACCCGCTACACCATCCAGTTGCAATTATATAAAACAACTGTTTATTCTCTGATTATAATTTTACAATTACAATTGTATTATGCTAATGATGAATTGCGGCTTCTTTGAATTATAGTGTGCATGTTGATTTTTTTCCTCCCTATGGATTACTTTAATTGTGGTAGCCTCATAATACAGCAACTTGGTGGAACTGTTTCATATTTAATGCAGGTTTAAAGTTATCAGTACCATAATTACTCCACAGAATCCTTTAATTAAACCTACAACTGAGGCTGGATTACCAACAGAGCAAAGCAGGCAACTGGCCTGGGGCCTGAGGCCTCTAGGGGCCCCAAAAGCCCATAGTTCACCGCACGTTTGGTCTTTGGTTTTTAATTAATTGCAGATTTGTTGGGGCATTCGCACCACTAAAGTACAATATTAACTAAGGCGATACCTGCATTATTAAATAATCTTGTGGTCTTGTCTTAAGAGGGGAACTGTGTCTAAATCATTTTTTCATTATTTTGGTTTATATTGTGCTCACATGGTAAATATTAATAAATAAGGTTTGTCCTCCCTGAGAGGATTTGTCTTTTTAGTATAATATTTCATGTGACTACAGTAATTTAGTTATCATTTAATGTTATTGTTTTTAAACTTTAATTTCACTTCACTCAGCCTCTGGCACGTGTCATTTCATTAACAACACAGAGTCTGGCAGTTAGTACATCTACATGCACACCAGTGCACCTGTTATGAGTCCTATCCTTAATTTGAATTACAGTCAGTACATGGACGCCTCAACATCCCAGACAGTCTCTGTCATTTATGTCATTTAGAGGTGCAGATTTGATCAGTGTCACATCTTCAGTTATGGAAGCCCTGACCATGTTTTATTATCAAATATTATCTTAATCCTGTTTTTATTTAATTGCTTCCTATATTATATAACTTGCAGTGTACAATTTTACAGTGTGAATTTAGCAAAGCAATTCAGATACATTTTATAGCCCAGTAGTTCTACTAGGAAAACATAAACATCCTTATAGATTTGTCTAAAAACATCCCAAAACTTGGGCCAGGTTGTATTATTTTATTACAGGAGCAGTGGTAATAGTAATGATTTGCTGTGCCCTCCTTGATCTTATATTTAGGGTGGATTGAGCATGCAAATGTAATAATGGATATTAACTTTCACTTGGATTTCACTGATTAGTCTATTCACACTTCAATAGTAAGGGCTGCCAAGGTTTGGCAGACAAAGTGCAAATTTACAGTGATTATTCCACCTGCTGTGGTAATAGTTAAAGAGGTGAATTGTAGTACATCTGGATGTAAAAAATTCTCAAGTTTCATCTGAAAATTGCCTGTGAAATGATGTCTTGGCTAATCTGTGTGTAGGCATTAGCCTGCTGTGCGCCTTTTCCCTCCAGTCTTCGCTGTATTTTCTGTTTTTACTATAATGAGTGACAAGCAGGTTTATAGTCTGACAGCAGTCACCATTCACATCTTTCCCTCTGAATTTCTCCAGCTCTCTTTCCTCTCTGAATGAGCCTTAAAAAAACAGTCCCTGCTCACTTCTGTTGCTTTGATTGCTCACATTAGCGTCTCTTTTTAAAAACAATGCTAATAACTTGTAGAGTTGTTGCTGCCGCTGCTGCTATCAGCGTATTCCAACGGCCCAAACAGCTTGTTGTCAAATCAATAATAATTACACAATGAAAGGCCTTTTCCACTAATGATTTTACACAGCAGAGCTATATTAGAGGAGTCAGGGTAATAATCATTGCTCTTTTGTCTATAGAGAGGGAAAAAGTGAAGAGGGATGAAGCTGCAGTGGAAATAAGAGGCAACAATGTGGGAGATTTATTTGAGGAAAGAGTGATGGAAGCTGGCAACACTGCACAAAATACCCCAGAAGAGACAGTTTTGCCCAGATATTTCAAACTATGACCCATATATGATGAAATCCATGTTGGATAATCTCTGATCACGACATTGTAAAATGTCATATCTGGAGCGTATTTTATCTTTAGATTGGGACCACTTTGATACTATCAGAATACAGAGCTAAGATATTTTTCCATTATGACTGAAGTCACACACATTGCATTTCTGGTGTCAACATATTATATGCCCTACTACCAAAATGTTTCACCTCATATATCCAGAAAGCGTTATACTGTATGTGTGGTATCAGTGGATGGAAACTATGAAATATGACTAACAGCCGTGTTTTGGGTATTCAAGGGTATGATTCAAATCTGATCAAAATTACTGTAAATACTCCCTGATTTTCAGATTATATCAAGCTCAGTACTGGGAGCACTTTGATACTATGGAGTTAATATATTGTTCAAATTGACTTGTAGTCCTATTTTGAATGCCACACACATAGCATTTCATTTGTTAACATAGAAGGACCTCTGTCACTTTGCTATGACTCTTCTTTTGAGGCATTTAAAGAGCATTATAAGCACCTTCTAAGCACAAACCAGATATAATGCAGTATGCTATGACACCCTGTAAAAATAAAGGGTTAACATTTTTATTGGAAGACAACATATTAACAAGATTACATTAGATTATGTTATATCAGATTAGATAAGATTAAAACTTTAATGACACTCATGGGGCTGTTGCATTAGCAAACAACAACAGCAGACAGCACTGAATAATATAGTAGGGAACTAAGAACAGCGCACGTGGAGGTGATGTAACATTCATGATCTGGAATAGCACACTGGAGTAGAACTAAGAAAAAAATATTAAAAGCAAAGAAAAAATATGTGAAGTGAAGATTTGACAAGGTGATTGGCTTTTTGTCTGTGCAGGCGAAAGTGTTGGCCCTTTTTTGGACAGCGTAAAAAAGTCAATTTCCTTTTTCTAATATTTGAAATAATGACTCAGGGTTGAATTATTAATGTCTCCTATGGGCTCAGGAGGGTGTAGGAAAGAGGGTGAGGTCCTGTGAGCGAGAGACATGATAGACTAATGAGGAGAGAGGGAGAAGGAAGAGGTGGGAAGGAAACAGAGGTAACGGGAGATTAATTTAGATTCAATGCATCAGGATGATCTTTACCACACACACACACACACACACACACACACACACACAGTATGAGTCATGCATTGCAAAATTGCGCAAAACAATTGCAGGCTTGTGCCACATATATGTGTGATACACACACACATATATAAACAGTTTGCAGGTGATTGTTCAGTGTGTCATAAGTGTGTTATGGATATTTTGCATGATTCCCTACTCAATAACAATGTCATTACAGTGCAATCATGCTACAGTGTAACAGCAAGAAATCACATTAGTCTGGCTCACACTGTTTGCTCCTCTGGCTACTTATTACATAGATTGTGTTCTCTTCTCTCTATCTGCCTCTGTCTATCTGTCTCTGTATTTTTCTTCCTCTGTTATAAAAGTATTGCTTTTATCTGACTGCTTTTGGCCTTTTATTAAAATTCAGATTTCATCCTGTACCCTGCCAATGAAATGGAGGCGAGGATGTGTTTTTGCTCGGCAGCTTGGGAGGCCATCAGGCTGCAAAAGCTGCAGTGGAAGCTGCCTCACCTCCGGATTAAGGAGCTGCTAACCCACCTAAAACAATTTAATTTGTCATGGTGTCAGTGAAGAGATTCACTGCGCGATGACGGTCTAAGCGTTGTTTCCAATGCCTTTTTCACCCTGGTGAGTGTTTGTAAAAATACCTGTGGTGGAGGGAATCTGTTAAATAAACCAGTGGAGAAGAGCAGACACACACACACACACACACTTGCGATTTACATGCTTCAGGCTAAAATTTTGGTCTCCAGCATCTTTATCAAAGCATAACTTGGTGATGTAACATAATATCAGTGTTGGGTAGTAACACATTACTCATAAACAGGTTACAGTAATGTAATTACTTATTTCAAAGCAAGTGGTGTGAGGTATTACAATTATTATTCTGTAACATTTACAATGCTGATATGTTTAGGGGGTCGGCTCGATTAAAGCGTTCATGGTTGTGTTTAGGCAACTTGGTTGAGGTGAGGGAAAAATCATCATCATTGAAAAAGTCACTAGCAACACAACACAGGGTGTTGATTACTTCAGTTTTTCAATATCAATATCTCACCCTTGCCCAAAGTATTTTAGGAGCCTGAAACCTAATTGCATGTGACATGCTGGACCTCCACAGTCTCTGGTGTTAAAAGTCCTGTGCTTTGCACCCCCACCATCTCCCTATGATCTCACTGCAGTACAAGGACATTGATTATGCTGGAAAAAAATCCAGTGATCACATTCCAGGCAGCAACTCTGTTTATGCCAAAACATATTAGGCAAACCATTTAGTGACATAGAGACATACGTTTTAGGAGACAGTGTTGACTGATGCCTCTCTGTATGTTCAACAGAGAGAATGGTCCTGGATGTGTTAGCTTGGTTGGAGGTGAGGGAGAGGACCCAGCAGACACACAGTCTACTTGACGCCTGTTAGTACAATATTCACAATATTCACTATCTTTTCTATTTGTGTCTCTACAAACTTCTGAGGAAAAAAAAAAGCTGTCTCTTTAGCAGCTAAATGCACCACTACGGTCACCACCTTGTTACTTACTTTGTCTGCCTGATGTCTGGTGCTGAGCAGGTAGTGTACAGTGGAGTATAGATAGTATCACAGCTTTTTCACTGAAAACAGCTTCCTGCTGCTGGAAGAGACACTCATGAAAGCACTGACAGTGATCCAAAACAATGAGCTGACAGATGCTAAAATGTTGCCCCTTTCACATTACATGTACTCATTTAATCCATTGCTAATATAAAAATATTGATTAATGCAGCTTTAAAACACTACTATCTTGTGTTTATTTGTACATGTAATAAATACGGAAGATGTGATATGTCTGTGACTAAGGATGAGTAACAGACAGTAATGTAACAAATAATGTAACGAGCTGCTTCTGCTGAGTTATTAGTTATTATAGTTAGTTAATATAACATTTTCAGTGAGTAAATAATCACATTTTTATGTACCTTACCCAACACCGTTTATTATTATCACCTGGATTCTAAAGTTCTTTGGTAGCTACAATGGAAAAATTCAGATTTGAAGATAAAGAACTAGCATAAAATCTGATCTGTCGGCAGCTTTAGTGAAAAATCAGAATCGTTTAGCGGCCTTTAAAACATCCTACTTATCAAAGTCTGTTCTCTGAGTCTCCCTCTCTCCTTGTCTTTTTTGTGCCTGCACAGCACTCGTCTGAGCTGGTGCATCTCATTATTACTTCATGCACTGTTTATGGTGACCCCTTGCAAAATCTGTTTTGCATGCTTTGGGATTTTTGTATTTAGAATTGATGTGATATAGTCGAAGCTCGATGGGCCAAGGCGGCTGTTTGTCCTCCTCGTGTCTTGTCTTGTTTCTGGTAACAAGCTGAACTCAACCTCAGGTAGTGAGATGGCAGCCAGTCGTACATGGCAAATCAGAGATTTAATCAAAAATCTCATTCTCATTCAGGAATAATATAAGTTGTTTTCATTGCTGAAAACATTGAGAAGCACTGACTGAATGCAGAAGTGCATGATGCAATATGTTAGCTGTAGCATTTGGTTTAATCATGAGCTAATTGCTGTTTTATGCAAATGATGATGCAGTAGCCTATGTGCTCAAGTTTTATTGCTTTGTTCGCTTCATATCCATTCCTTGAGATGCAATATGTATTGTTTTATAATTGATCATTGTTACTATTTCCCCAAATGCAATCTCCATACTGTTGTTAATAATGAAATACTGGTAATATGATTAAATAATATTGGATTAAAGTAATGCAATCTTATTAGTCGTTGTTGTAATGCATGGAGCTTGAGTTAACTCCTCCTGAATCATTGGCTGGCCCGGCGCACTCTGTATCCTCCAGGCCTGTTTTCTGTATCCGGTGGTTTTGAGCAGGGGTCACCTCAGGACTGCCGCAGGGCCAACTCCTACAGGAAGAGCTATCTGTGTATACACACTTCCTCCAGCATCACCCGCAGCCCCGCGCTCAGCAGGAGACACAGCAGGTGCACACTGATCACGAACTAAATGCCTCCCTGGCGTGATACCTGCCGAGACAGGTTTAACCATCGGGTGCCGGGGAAAGACAAAATCAGCATTGTCTACAATGCAGAAGCAAACTGACAAGCTGGGAGGGTCATGAGATCTTGTAGAACGAGTTACTGTGTTAATGAAGTTTCAAGGCATTCCCTCAGAGATGAGGTGGAGATGAAGTTTACCCATCTTTTAGATAAAGACACTGAGAAAGAGTTGAACCACTTTTTTATGCTGCTCTGATATAAGTTCACATTACATATGATAGTAAGAAGTATTAAAATACTGTAACAGGAAAGGGATTTAAAAGAAAAGAAACTAGCTGAAAAGTGATGCTTTTCTGAAAATCACATTTTTCTCTGTTTTGTTGTGGGGACTAAAGATGTCAGTTAATGTCTGTCTGTCTAGTGTTCAAATGCAGTGTTTGATCGACACAAGAGGAGGAATATGTGGGTTTATGTGTGAGGGTAAAAATTAATGCTATGGGGGGGGGGGGGGGTCCTGAGAGCTCCACATGTTTCCAGTAAGAGCATCTCCTCTCAGGAGCACTGACACGCAGGGCACCTCGTTGGCCCTCAGGGTGGCTTTTACCCCTGAACACTCTAACATTTGAGAATAACTGGTCGACAACAATTTAGTTTTCCACATCACTGCGCTCCTACTGGGCTTTCTGGATGACTGCCATGGCACATACATGGATGGATGGAGGGCTAGATGGATGAATAAGCAGTTCTTAAGATGCAGCAGCATGAAGGAGTAAGAAGAAAAATCCACCCAAGAGTAGTGTTTTCTGTTAGAATTGAACACATACACATGATACTTGTACTATTGTGACCTGAATAACATTTAATTCAAACTGAAATTTGAATTATCATCACTTTTTGTGACATCTAAACTATAAAGACTATTTTGTGCATATTTTTCCATTTATCAAAAGAGGATACAGCTGTTTATGGACATAACTTATTTATGGAAACAGAGTCTGAGCTTCATGATGTTTTCATGGCAGTGGCTGTCAACTTCTATTGTGTGCTACTTAAAAATGCTGATACAAGGCTTTTCCTTTTTTAATGCATTTCATACTGACCATTATCAGTTTAAATCATCTGTCTTTTTACAACATTCAACATTTGGGAGAACCCATTGTGCTGTTATGTCTGTACTCAGAAAGTGGATGCTAGCAAGCTAGGCTAACTAGCCTCCACTTGGAATGGGGAAGCTGGCTTTCTAATGATTCCCACTCAATATTACTTTTCATTCATGTTATTTCTAACACTTGCTGAATCATTGTCCAGCATTGTATTAGTCCCACATTATTGAAAGGACAGGATCTAGCTAAAATTAGGTTAGCTGTGTCTCTAGTTGTGCTGATGTGTCCAGACTTACAGCAACATGTTGTTGCTCTGTGGGCACTCTCTACGCCTTTGAATCACACCACAGAGTAACATACAGAGTCACAGAGTAACATAGTGTGGGATTAAATCACATTTGATTTAATTGTATACATTCTCTCAAAAAACAATTAGTTGTTAATCAACTGAAAGGTTTAGAAAAACTGGGTTTGATCAATTATTTACAAAATACTAGAAAGGAAGTTTCGGTTAAATCTGGCTCTTTTATGTGAAGTTGCTCATACAAAATGACAAAAGTCTATAATTTATCAGCTTTTTTTAGATGCACTATGCTAAATTTGATAGTCACCTATGAGTATTTTTTTCTAAAAACAGGGAATAAATCATTTTGAGGAACTTGATCTATTTGTCACCACTGGTATACAAAACACATTAACTGTTCACCATTCACCCTTCTTGTCTGCGGAGGTATTATATCCAGACCAGCTAACTAACTGACAGCTAAACTACCTGACTTATGTAACACACACACACACACACACACACACACACAGACATACTCACACACACACACAGACATACTCACACACACACACACAGACATACTCACGGTCAAGACTCTCAGATTGGTCCAACAAACTGTACACGCAAATGTTTGAGTGAGTGGAACTGAGCGTGTGCGGTAATGTGCCATCAGCCCATCTGCCCGAGAGCACTTCTATGTAATTGTGCATTTAAAATTGCCGTTGTTATTGTTTTTGTCGTGCAGAAGGAGCAGTGAATGAATGGACAGATATGGGCATTATGGTGTGCCACTTAATGTGGCGGCAGACACCAGTTGCTGGAAGCAGATATCAGTGTTGTGTTTGTGTATGTTTGTGTGTGTTGACAGCCCAGACATCAGTGTAATGGACTCAGTGTTGATTGAAAGGCCCAGTAGAGGAGTTTGGGGACTAATAACTGTTATGAAATTGATAACCTTGGCAGGCATCGGCTCAATTCGCACCTGCTACTGTTTTCAATAAAACAAGAGAAAAGCAACATAATTTACAAATGATGCCCCAAATATGAACCCACTTAATTTTATTCTGCCATTTCCACTCTGCTGCAACAATAGTAGAATAGAGGAGAAGAGGGGGCGTAATGGCTGTAAGTAGTAGGCTGATGACTGGCAGCTCATTGATTTGAATAGCTAGATCAGATGGGAAATCTTGGCGACTGTAGGTTAAAGACAAACACTGCACACTTTGCAGCAGCTACTGCCAGGAAGAGCCCTGAAGCAAGGCACTGAACCCCTCGCTACCCTGCCTGTGGCCCATTCATTCCTACTGAAGACATAAATCTTTAAAAACCACTCACAGATACTGAGTTCAATTTTTGATGAATGTTTCTGTAATTGTAAAAAAAAAAAAAAACAGCTGAACACTGTAGCTTTTAGCAAACCATAGTTTTTTTTTTGTTGTTGTTTTTTTTTAAGTTTAATGTCTTAGGAAGCAGCACAGTGTGTGTGGGATTGGGTCAAAATAAACTAGTGTGTCTGTTCATGGTAATGAAGGAACATGTCACCCACTGCAAAAGTGTGACTCATTGATATGTTTTTAATTGTGTTTGGACAACAATGGAGCTCTATGACAGAATGGAATAAGGTAAATCAGGCTTTGGATATTCAGTGCTTTGGATATTAGAATCAATTTATTGTTGGTTTTGGTATTTTCTTTGGATTTGCTGGCAATAAGATCTCATCTGCACTGTTCTTAAAGGGGGGCTACTGTGCTCATTTCCATCTCTATATTTTTATTATGGGACTCCACCAGAGAAGCTTTGCATGATTCACATTTATTTATCTTGTACTGGCCCTTTATGCAGCCCCTCAGTTCAGCCTCTGTCTGAAACAGGCAGTTTTAGCTCCTGTCTCTTTAAGGCCCCCCTCCCGATGGGCCCACTCTGTTTTGATTGGCCAGCTTTCCGGAAGCCTGTTGAGGGGCAACACGTATCAGAGTCGTGTTAAGTTACTGCTGATGCAAACCCAACATTTCCTGCTTTCCTGCCTCAAATTAAAAGCTTTTAAATGACTAATAATGGGAGACTTTTATTGTGAAGAATTTACAGAAAATGAAAAGTGTTCCTCACCAAATTAGTGAAGCTTCATTAGCAGAGCTAAAAAAAAAACAGTCAAGACAACAAATTATAGACATATTTGTTCAGCGGATCAGTTAGAAATAATACAGGGAGGAATAGTACGAGCAGAAACAGCCACAGTGATGATGATGTTTGATGAAGAGCTGCAGACGACCAGCACACCTCCAACAGGTAAACTACTTATTTTACCTTGCTGTGTAATGGGAAAACACTCAGTGTACCAGCTCGACCTGAGTCATGGCTCAGCATGATACCCCCAAAACAAAGGGATAATGCCATAATGTTAGTGGAGCAAAGCAGTGAACTCACGCTGTGTGTGGCGCAGATGACTATATGAAGAAATCCGTCACAAGCTGATGTCAGCTCAGGTTGAAAGTAAAAAATAATGTTGGAAACCGAGTATTGAAAGCAGTCTGAAACCGGTGCTTTTTGCTCACAGAGATTACTTCTACATATGTTTACTTCATTATTTAACACTTTGGCCAGATTTAATATGAACATTCAACATTATATATATGACTGAAAATAAGGAAAAGCATAATAGGTCCCCTTTAAAGTCACATGTAATTTATGGTATGGTTTTGTTGTCAGATGTTTTTATTTTGACCATTTGTGAGACCATTTGAGTCTACCTTCATTGTTTGACAATTGAATTCACTCTTTACTCTGTTCTTTTGTTTTCAATGATTGAACTGTAGGGGCTATTCTTGAAAATTTCAAAGTGTTTATTAAGTTATTATTATTATAGTTATTTATTTGATTCAATTCTAGTTCACAGAACAATATCAACTCAAGGCCCACTTACTTCTTTATTCTGGATCATTTGACTGTCTTCATCATTAAAGAACTGTAGATGTTCAAACTTTTAGGATTTCTTGTACATGTACGCTTATTTTGTGCCATAGTTGTTTTTGCTTTTTTGAGCTTTGCAGATTAAGACATATTCAGGAACAAAATGGACAGTGTCAGTTTAGTTTGGGAGAGGTGGGAAATAATTCTTAGTCCTGAGTCCCATTACTAGTCCAATTTTTATCTACTGTACATATTACAATGGCTTCAGAATGTTGATTTGTCATGAAATTGCTTGACGAAACTCACACTGAAATATTTTGGTGTGCAGATGACCAAAAACTGAAAATTAGAGCTTTTTATTTGAGCTAATTTGGTCTCAAAAGCTTAGCAAAGAAGGTGAGTCTTTACTTTCTACCTCTAGTAGGTTACAATAAGATACACTTTACTAGTAATTCATGAAATGTGTTGTAGACTTGAAATGAGCTCTGCTCTGTTGCAGTGCCTCTGCCTGCAGTGTCATGTACTGTTTGCACTTATTCTCTCTTTTGGTCTCTGCGCCTCTTAGACACACACCTGCCTGTGCATAGGGAATAGCAGAAGTTCCTGGCCTGTAAAAAATGGAGGTGTACACTTAGAGAGAGACAGCAGGAGAAACATTAGGAGAGAGGCAGATGAGTGAGACAACACAGAGAGATCTCCCTCATACTTTATATGCTAATTGAGGTGATGCTCCAACACGCTGTAAGCATCCTGAACACAGCAGTCAAACAATGACCTCAAGGTGATGGTGAAATGTAACACACTGTCAGTAGCTGATGCCAGGAGAGCGGCTAAAGCCAGAAGTAGTCTGTGAAGCATCAACTCGCTCTGTGCATGGTGTGCCAGGTTTATGTGTTTATGTGTTTGTCTGACTTACATTGAACTCACGAGCTCCATCATATTTTCACTGATTGGCCCGTGTCAACTGGATCAAAAGTTAAAAATGTGATATTCAGCCATGTTTTTCACAGCTGGATTCAGTTCTTCTCTCTATAAATTAATCTCTAGCAACATCTATATGTGCATTATTGGATTTTTCACCATTTAAAGTTTCTTGATAACACTGCTTTTCATTTATTTACTGATTAGCACAAGTAGAGGCTGCATTGTCCATGTAATCTACCAATAGGGGGAGCCAAAAACACACACAAAAGAATGCAAGAATGTGTTTGTATTCCATAATATACTCAGAATTCTGAGCTTTTTCATTGTTATTTAGATGTTTTTGTTTGTTTGTTTGTTTGTTTGTTTGTTTTTTGTTTTTGTTTTTTTTTGTTTTTTAACTCTATTCATGGGAACCCTAACCCGCTCTCTGGGAAACAATGCACAGATAAACCTCTGTAGCTCTGGCAATAAAAAAGAAAGAAAGAAAAAAAATCCATAAAAGCATTCAGTTTGTTTCAGCTTGTTTTACAATTGATGTTTCTTCAGGGTATTCAAAATATTTGGACGGAAAAGAAAGGAAACACTTTTCAAGCCGTCTGACGGCTTCAATCCATATCCAAGTCTACGGAATCTCTGTCCAAAGTTTTGTTTGTAGTGCAGAGTGGGTTCCCTGCCAAAGCCACTGCAAAAATACTTTCAAAAATGATTAGATCCAACTTGTCTTAGTCCTGGAATTTAATATTTTATTTTTCTCCCAGAAAGATGAATAAGAAGGTTGTCAGCGTGAGACAGAATGCAGATGAGATTTGATTAGATGAGGAAGACAAAGTGAAGGGAATGCACACCCACACTGATGTTTTCAATTAACTAATTAGACCATTGATCAGATTACAGTTACATGAGGTCACTGAACTCAACAAGTACCACAAAACATGCAGTCAGACTGCATCTCGCCAGGTGAAAATTACTCGTGCTGAGGCAAAAAGCAAGTGGGGCAGGAAATTGCAGGAAGTGGCCATCGTTATAAACATTTGCTGTGGGAGCTAGTAACATTCCACAAGGTGTAAATTATACAGCTTTTTTGTCACAGTCTATCAAGGTACTTGCTCTCCCACACACTATTTGGCCATGCAGTTCCATAAACAAGAATATCAACAGTATTTTCTAAATGAGAATCAGTCCCAATTCCTCTCTCAAACCTGCTGAATGTGGTGAGTTTCGTTTTGTCTGATGCAAAAAAGCGTGATCAGAAGATGAATACATCTTGCACTGGGAGCTAAATCCAGTGTGGCCTTTTAGAATGATAAAGATGTACAAGTACATGATGTACATCAGATAAAATAAGTGAAAACACCTGTGTGGGTGAACAATGGGTGTCTCCCTACACAAGTGCTAAGACTTTAACAGAGATTTAACTCCTAAAACTGATTGACGGCAACATCCATGATGCAGCTTCCGGAAGTTAACCAATCAGAACAGAGTGGGCTCATCAGGAAGGGGGCCCTTAAAGAGACAGGAGCTAAAATGGCCTGTTTCAGACAGAGGCTGAACTGAGGGGCTGCATAAAGGGCCAGTATAAGATAAATAAGGAGTTTTTGCTTTTTTTAACTGTAAATCATACAAAGTTATTCCAGTACAGCCCCAAAATAAAAATATAGACCTAGAAATGTGCATAATGTGTCTTTAAGCAATGCTACTGAATGGCTAATTTGAAACAACTATAAAGCATGATGTATGGACAATAGCTGCTGAAAAAGCCCTTGACATTTGTGTGGAAAATGCCTCTTTCTATAAGAACTATAAATAGTAAATGGCTCACTTATCTAGTGCTTTTATTCAAAGCGCTCTACAATCCATTTCCCACACTAACACACCGATAGCAGCAAGCTACTATGCAAAGTGTTGGCCTGACCATCAGGATTTGTGGCTCAGTGTCTTGCCCTAGGCCACTTCAACCCAACTATACAAACTAAGCCAGACATGTTTCTTTTCTTTTCTTGTTTTATTGCAAAAAGCTTTTTAAAAAATCACAATGTTGCTGTTGACTTTCCAACAATACATATACCTGCGTCTTTTATATGCAGAGTTTTATTTACCAGACAGCAACATTTTTTCTAATTACATATATCACTTTATACCTTCACATTTCAACAATGTAAGGGGAAAATACTGTGGCATTATTATTATTCTTACTTATTTTTGTATAACCATTTGAGTTTACTGCTGTTTCAACATTTTCTTTCCAAATTCCAGTTTTCCACCCCAGCTAGTGAATAAAATGCATCAAAGTTTTTACCTAACTAACACACATTATTTCAAGGAAAGGTCTTGGGACTTGGGGGTGGGTGGGAACCAGATGGGGTCATGGCATTGGTATGAGTTAGTGTGTGGTGTGTGTGTGTGTGTGTGTGTGTGTGCATGAGTGTGTGTGAGAATCTGTACGAGAGCCAAAGCCACAGCTGCCACAATAGCCTAATTGTTCTTTTGGTTGACTAATACTGGGAAAGCCTTGTGGACACAAAAGCTTTAATTAAATTAGCTGGAGGGTTTACAAGTTTGGGAAGCTGCTCCTGCGGTGCCTCTGCACTCCAAAACTCTGCTTTTGTAAAAACAAAACTAATAAGCCAAACTGGAGGATGTTGGCCAAGCAGAGACACTAGGCAGTCACTGCAATGACCCATATGTCCTCACTGCTGTTTGAATGATTTGTAACCACATGCCAAAGCTGTTCACCACTATATAAGTCCTGTATTATAATGTGCTTCTTTCATTTTAAACAGTGCATTTTGTTTACTTCATTGTTTTTGGATAAACAGTCAAGCTAGTGGACTGCACTGAATGGAGAGTGGGGGAAAATGGAGATGGAGAGGCAGCAAAGAAAGTGTGAGTCAGGCATGATGGGTGTGTGAACGGAATCCTTAGCGCTAACTGGATAATTTGTCATCGTCCCCGTTGCTATGGGAACCGGCATTCTGGGCAAATCATGGGATGCTGTATGGTGTTTTTCTCCTCTTTTTTTCAGCTCAGTTGAAAAGAACTTGTGAGTTTATCCTCTCTGCATTAGAGAGTGAAGGAGAAGAAGAGGTCTGGGAAAAGTGTTGCTTTAATAAGTAATTTAGTCAAACACTTTATGGCTTTAAATCCTTCTTTTATTCTGATAAGTGAAGGAAAAACTGCTATTGGGGTGAGATAATTCCACTCGGGTCCAATGTACATCAGTTTGCCTCGAGAGTGTTCTTGACATGTGCCAGGTTGTGATATTGTTTCAGGAGATTCTCAAAACAGGTGAAACTGTGTTTGAAAAATAGTCAGATCAACTCTCAGTATTGGCATGTTCTTTTTACTTTCACATAGAAAACTGTATTTTCAGACTAAATTACTAGCTGAATGAATGAAAGCATTTTTCTGCAGACATATAATGAAGAAGGTAATGACATGTATTTATTTTCAGTCAATTATGCCACTACAGCTACATGATGATAATGATTTATTAAAAGCTGTAACATAAACTGAAGTCAAATACCTTGCCTAAAAAATAGATTTCAAGGATTGCCAAGCTTTACAGGGTCAAAGGTTAGTACTTCACCACTGGCTATGACAGAAAGACTCTAGCTGCTTTATTGTACATGACAGTTAATGCTGGAGAATGTATATATACTGACTGTATCAATAAAAAAGTGATATTTCTATTTAGAGCAAAGAAAAACAGCCTTATTTTCAGATTTGTCAAATAATCCAATAGGTTTTTAAATGGTTTATTTAGCTTAAAGGAGACCTATTATGCTTTTCCTTATTTTCAGCCTGAGCAGATGTCGGCTTGTGACAGATTTCTTTATATGGTCATCTGCTCCACGCAGAGTGTGCAAGTTCACTGCTCCACTAACGTTACAGTGTTTTTTCCATTTTTCTGGGGGTATCACACTGAGCCATGACTCCATTACACAGCACAGCAAAGCAAACTGTGGCTGTTTCTGCTTGTACTATTCCTCCCTGCGTTGTTTATAACTTATCCGCTGAACAAATAGCTCCAAATATCTCTATATTGTTCTTTTGACTGGTTTTTAGTGCCGCTAAAGAAAGCTCTGCTAATTCAGTGAGGAACACGTTTCACTTCCTATAAATTCTTCACAATGAAAGTCTCCAGTTATTTAGTCATTTAAAAGCTATTAATTTGAAGCAGTGAAGCAGGAAATGTTGGGTTTGCGTCGGTGGTAACGTTACACAACTCTGATACATAAAGCTGGCCAATCAGAACAGAGTGGGCTCATCAGGAGGGGGTCTTAAAGAGACAGGAGCTCAAATGGACTGTAAAGACACACATGGTATACTGAGGGGCTGCATAGGTCAGTATAAGATAAATAAGGAGTTTTTGAACTGTGAATCATGCAAAGCTATTTAAGTGGAGTCCCATAATAAAAGTATAGAGCTGGAAATGAGCATAATAGCTCCTCTTTAAGAAGGAGAGTAATTTGGTGGTTTTCACTGGACAGTGACATTGAATAAGTACAGTAGATTTTCTGCCAATGGATATGTGCAAATATTGGTGCACATTTGTGTCAACATTGCATAGCGGCTAGTTTTTACTGTCCCCTGCTTACTTTCAAGGCGTTCTAATGCTTATAATATTGTAAGGTTTGTTTTTCTTTTCCTTCCATAGTCAATATTTAGTCAGCCTAAACAGGGAAGGACACATAGAAGGGAATGTATAATATGAGAGTGAGTAGGAGGATGAGAGTTTGGAGTATCAGAGTTGATCACCATTAAAAGAAGCCCTCCATCCTCTCAAAGGGGAGGACATTGGGTACTTTGGATACAGTTGACCACTGCAATTATTTTACATTATTTTACATTTGTGGCAATTACAGCACCCTTGTGGATTTTCATTTCCAATTCTGCGCAGCATTTATTCATCGTTCTTCTCAGAGCATGACTTTGTTAAAATGACAACTGCTTCCACTTACAACTCCTGCCTCAGTGTACTATACTATACTATATTAGACAGTAATCGAACTACAGGCTTTAAAGAGTCAAGGCACATTATTTAATAGCCAGTGATGTAGTGGTAATCAGAAGGACAGTCCGCTGTATGATCTGCAAGCAGTGATCAAGATGAAGCCAGAAAATTCATAAAATGAAGACATATAGTTTAAGAAAATCAATCATGAGTGCAAACCCTCCCTAGCACACAGTGCAGCTCTGTGTTTGCTGTGAGTGGGCAGCCAATGTTTAACACACAATTTGGAAAAACACAGAGATTGGCCACTTGAAAAAAGAATGCTGTTTGCAGTTGCTGGTCCATTCAGTGGTGATCTGACTGAATGAATGGGGTAGATATGATTGTTTTAAGATATATTAAAAACTACTCCACAACACTCTGATTTGAGAGTGAACTTTTATTATATTTTGACATTGATAGCTAGTTACTAACAGCATACAAATTAAGCAAAGCAACTCACAACTGGCAAATTTCCCCACAGACCACGTAGTATCTTATTGTATATACTTGCATCTATTAGCCTTTACAAGAGATATTTTAATTAGTGTAAATGTGAGAATCATTTCCCTTTAATACAGGAGATGCATGAATGCCATGTTCAACCCATGCTGGACCTGTTCCAAGTACCAAATCAAGTTAAGTTGTAGTATCATGCACACTTTCTGTTCATCAGTTTCTCTCTCGTTTTGGGAAGTCGGTTAAATGACATCCGTCAAATCATCAGTATCATCAAGTTATTTTCCATTCCTAGTACAACCGGGCAGCATCCGACTCTTAGCCTTCTCGACTGACTCTTCACCCTGGTAACTGCATCAGTCTGAATGGGATATCAGATCAAATAATGGTGATCAACTCTTTTTTTCTGTCCATCCTTATAATGTCTAAACAGATTTGATTAGATATACGATTATGAGAATGTAATAAAATTAAATTCCTTGTTCCACTGAACTCAGTTTAGACAGCTACACTCAAGAGCTGCAGACCACCAATATGGCCACCAAACACTAAAGGGCCATCATGTTACAAACTGGAGGATTTAGGCCATGATCTAGAAAAGTGGTTTTCAACTTGGGATTGCAACATAAATATGTTGAGTCAAACACTGGTGTTGAAATCTTTCTTTCAGCAAATAAAAAAATGGGCTTGCTGGGTCGATGGGTATTTACCCTTCACAGTATCCCTTGCCTACTGTACTGTGTATATTAACGTCCAACCAACCACCACAAGTTGGCTCATAGCACAGAGTGCTTTGAGGTCTATTTTTAACTTTCTAAAATCAGTGGAGGAAATGTCTCCGACCAGGCTGCACTCCCCTCACCTCTTCTTTGCATGAGAATGTTTTCTTGTTTTGATTTTCAATGAGAAGGATTTTGAAAAAGCATCCAGCTGTGTTCCCTTTTTTCTACCCTCCTCCCCTCAAATTATGGTAGGAAGGAGGAAAACATGTTTACTATGCTTTCTCATTCTCTCTTCCTCTCCCTCCGCAAGTTGACAGCGCATCATAAATCCATCTCAGCCTGGAGGAAGAGCGTCTCAAGGCTGCCGTTTCTCTCCTACCAAATTGTCTTATTCTTCAAAAAAACTCCAGAGCTCCTATGGGGAGGGAGGAGGAGGAGGAGAGGGGAGGGAGGGAGGAGCAGCAGCAGAGAGAGAGAGAGAGAGAGAGAGAGGGAGAAGGAGAGAAGAAGGGAGGAGGAGGAGGCTCAAAGAGAATTATTCATCCTCTGTTTGGGGAGCAGGTTTGTCTAAATGAGGCTTGGTGAGCTGCTGTAGCAACATAGAGATACTTCAGTTGCAGTTTGCCTTCAGGATACACATATACACACTTTTATGTTCCTGTTGTATATACATAGATTCCATCCACACATGTAGGTACACACTTTTACAGTTTTTGACTTTGTAAGGATGATGGACACTTGAGGGCCATAGACAAGATATTTGAGACTGAGCGAGAGTGCGCCTCCCCAACCCACCCAATTACAGTGACTGAACGTGACCACCAGTATGTGTGTGTGTGTGTGTGTGTGTGTGTGTGCGCGTGCACGTGTGTTTGTGTGTGCATGGAACATTTTAATATGTTGCTGATTGTATTTGTCCGGTCATGCTGTGCTGAAACAATGTTTCACTTGCTTTTCGCTGTGCTCATTTAATCTCTAAATTGGCTGATTACCAGGGCCAAGACGTGTTGATGCATTCTAATGTCCTCATAGAGGACTCTAAACTGGAGTGAGAGGGGCTCATGGTGAGTGTGCCTGGCCCAAGAGCACACTGATATAACTTTAAAGGAAAACTCTTGGGTCGTCACGTGCAGCATCTCAGATTCAGGCACAACTTGATGAAATATTGCAGCTCACCACTTTATCATCATTCCTGTATTTTCTAACATCCTCAGTAGGTCAAAAGAAAGAAACAAGTGACAGATTTGACCCTGTCTTCAAGAAATTATATCTATATACAGCTAATTTGTTTCCCCAATTAAGCCTGTTATGTTATGTTCACAGGCAATATTTTTTTTTTTTTTTTTGAGTGAAGGGCTGGCTTTACACTCTTCAGAAGTCACTTGATGAAAATAGTATTCATAATCAGGTTACTGTAATCTCATTACAGGTATTCTGATGATATTCCGGTCCTTCACTCACATGCTAGGTGAAGTTTCATCATGTTTTTTTTTTCCTTTTAAAATCTCTTTCAATACTTCTGTAAATAATCCCTTTTCCTGAAAATGTAATTTAAATATCCCCTTTTAAACATCACATGCTCATAACTGTCATTATTCATAATCTTATTATATTAAACACCTTACATTTATGTTTTACTTGCGTTGTTTACAACTTTTGTAAACTAGTATTTAAGTGTGTTTTCTCTTCTAACCTGCTTCCAAGTGACCAATTCCACTTTTGTAATTATTTATTACTAAATGCAGAATTTTTTAAAGAATCTCTTAACAACTCAACTATACCACTCAGGGCTGTAGTGGAGGGTAAACTCTTTACCTGACTCTCAAATTCTGAAATAGTGTTCACACATTTACACATTAAAAATTAAAATAATGTATGTCCATAGTGGAAATAAGTGAGTCAAACTATTGACTTATGTGTGTGATTTGGTTTTATGTTTAAACAAATGAATCCCCACATTCATTCAGGAAGGGTTTACACAGCCTTTCATTTACCACTGCACCCCTGATCCCACTACTATATTATACAGCTATATTGGCAGAACTTTTATTTTGAAATGTTTTTATTGGCTGTGAGCCGCTCAGGCTGAAATAGTCAGCTCAGGTGTTGGGAGTTTCAGTTGAGGAAGTGGCGGGTCCTCTTGCAGAACGAAGCCTTCTTCTTTTTCTCTGGAGGCTTCTCTTTGGCCTCTTCCAGGAGTCCAGGTGTCTGTACAGTAGCAAGAGACTCTTCCTCATGTTCACAGACCTCGTCCTCCAGCTCTTCCATGAGCTGCTCAGTTTCTGTGCAGGGAACCTGACTGACATCTTCCTCAAGGTTAGCTGAGGTCTGGTTGTGGAGTTGTATTTTCAGCTCCTCCAGCTCCCTGTGGAAGAACCTCTCTCTCTCTTAGAGGCATCTTGTTGCAGGACTTTTATTTCTTGCTCCTGTTGTTGACAGGGAGGGCATCCCGTTCATCTCTAAGCCTGGATCTGCTCCTGGTACTCTGACAGCCTTTTAGCACCATCATCTTGCTCTCCAGTTGCTGGTGAAGGGTGTCATTTTTCTGCTGCTCTTTCTTGAGCTCAGCTTCATACCTCTGATGAATCAAGTGGTATGAAACTCTAAGTGTTTCAAGCTCACTCCTAGTTTCCTTCTCCTTACTTTCCAGCAACTCTTCCTGGCTCTTCTGGTGAGCCAAATGTCTTTTGGTTTCCTCCAGTTCTTTGCCAAGTTGCACCCTCAGACTTTGCTCCTCGTAACACTTTTTCTTTGCGCAACAGATTGTTCTGCTGCTGTCTCCATGTCTTCTCTGTGTGGGGCTCATTGGTCAAATATTCCATCTGGTTCCAGAGAGACTCGTTCTCAGTCACCTCTGACTCCAGGTTGGTGGAGAGCTCTGTGACCGTTTGCTCCTGAAAGTAACTCTGTTCCTCGGCCCTTTGGAGCTGAGCATTCACCTCCTGCTCTGTCCCGCTGAAAAACCCTTAAAATCAGATGCCTGGCCCAGTCGTAGGTGCCCAGGGTTGATTATCTCCGTTTCGAAAACATACTGCAGAAATGGAATATAATATTCATACATAAATTTTAATTAGTGTATAATCACCTGATAATAAGAATTGTTGTGTTTTTGTTACCATAGAATGAGCCCTTTATATCTACATAGGGAGAGGGTCCTCTTCCACAGCCCACCATGTTGCACTGTCATGTTTCTACAGTAGCCCAGAACGGACAAAACAAACACTGGCTCTAGAGAGGGCCTTTTGTGTTTTTTGCGCGTTTTGCAGCCACCGTAGGTTCTCCTAGGGGAGGATGAGGGGAGGGGTATTCAATTGGTTGCAATCTGCAACCTCACTGCTAGATGCCACTAAATCCTACACACTGGACCTTTAAGCACTTAACCACACTTTTTTATTTCTAATTTACACATCTATTTCTATAAGAATCAATAAAGAGGATAAAATGTATAAATAAGACAAGCTTTGAGCTGTTAAAAGATTTTTTTTTTTTTTTACCTTATGACATTGGCAAACTGTTTCAAGTCTTTGAGCTGAGCAGCAGGTCCAGGAAAGGCACAGAGATACGTTCACATCAGAAAAATGTACAGTACATACAGCTAAGATGGTTTCTAGAGGATGAATCCAAACGACTTTGTGATCACCTGAGCACCATCTAGAGTTTCACATGTGCAGTTTTAAGTGAAAGGTCTCTACCAGTATTGAATGGATTGTCATGACATTTGTGACAGACATTCAGGATGATCCTTTAATGTTTCATCTAGCACCATCATCAGGGCAAAATTTCAATTTGTCGAATACTTTGGTCAATGAACAACAACTGCAAGACTGAGCGCTACATTTTTTACCACACATAAGTTGAGGGAAACAGTCAAGGTGCATGGGGAGAGTACAAAGCGCAGGACTTTGGCACTGGAAGCTGCTGTTTAGTTTGGTTATGTTTTAGGCAACAAAACACTTTGGTAAAGGTTACGTAAAGTTGCCATGCACACATACTGCAGAGAAAGACACATTTTAAAACACCATCATTGGAGGTTAACAGAAACATTGAACCTAAAGCTGGGTTTGGTCTGGTGATAGGGTTGTTAAAAGTCATCATAATGTGTGCTCAGCAAGTTTCAAATTCTGTGGCTCAGAAGATGTCCTGAAGGAGGTGCAATGTGCCCAAATATTAATCTGTAGAATTAAGACTGTGTTTGTACGTAGACACTGATACATACACAGAGCTCTTGTTCCTAGCTCAAGCATTACTTGACCACTCTTCTCCTGATTTCTAAAGGAGCAATATCTGAGTCTGAAAGAACTGCTTCAGGAAGTGCTGAGTAACAAACCATTCAAAGCTTCCTCTTTAGATAAAAGCACTTACATGATAGGACGAGACACAACACTTAGAGCCAGTGAATGCACAGAAATACTCCAGAGAGACATTTCAGTGTAAAATACTCTTCAACATGAGTGAAGATGATCTAAGAGAGTCTGCAATACAATTTAGTACAATAGGAAGAACATTTTTCTCACAAATTACGTTTATAAATCTGTGTAGTCCTGCAAGCTCATTACCACTGATGGTACTAGGATGGTGAGAGGAGCTTGTTCATTTGTTCAATTAAAACGTCATAATGAATACACATGTAGTGCAAATGAAGGGAAGATCCTCTCCGAAATGAAAACAATTTCTGATTCAATCAGATATAATCAACAACATCAGGTAGTCGAGATGAAACATAGCAAACATGAAATAAAAAAAAACATCAACAGAAAAGGAATGTGTCATTAGTAAATTAAAATGGTATGTCTGTGTTTGAGGATTTTAATTAAGAATACGAGGCAGTGAAGAAAGAAAACACAAACTTGTCAGTCACCATCTGCAATTCCAAACTTTACACAGAAGAGTCCTTGTCCTTGGCTGATGAGTCAGGCTGTTTGCACAGAGTGCTCACTCACTGCTGTTGAAAGAGCACCTTCATGTTTTGATATTGACAGTTAATACTTGAGTGCGACCATCTAAAGCTGCAGATGTTCCGACAAAACTGTCCTCAACCAAAAATCAACAGCAATGGTTGTTTGTAGGAAGACTTAGAATGACCTGTGTTTACCATTTTCTGACAAGTGACCCTCTCGCTGTTGTGCAGAGTCCTCTTAGAAGCAAAGACAGAATTAGGGAGACGTTGTAGTGCTACAAAACCTCTAACTGAAGAGGGTGGAGTGGATGGTTGGGCATACAAGATGTGTGACTTTGAAAATATAGACCACAGTTTGCATCTCATGTCCTACCAACAGTCAATGTTGGTTTCTTTTAACTATGGCCACAATCTTTTTCCTAACCTTAACTAAGTAGACAAACGTGGAATAATTATCTTTAGCAAAAAAGAATAAAGGTGTAGGGTCAGTGCTCATCTTTACCTGACTTTGAAAACCAAAGAACAAGTCAGAAGTCTTGGTGTAATCATGGACTCAGATTCATGTCCAGGCATGACTTAAAGAAACTTGTCTTAACTTCAATTTACCTTAGATAACTATAATGCTTAAGAAAACTGAACACATCACACCAATGCTCAGATCTCTGCAATTGACTCCAGTGTGTAATATAAGAGAATTTTAATGATTTCTGCTTGTCTATGAATCTCTAAATGGCCTCAGAGCAAAATAGATCTCTCAATGTGTTTTACCACATGAACTCTTTCGGCCTCTCAAGTCATGTGGTAGCAGTCTGCTAGCTGTTTCCAAATGTTCCTAAACATGGAACATATACAGTACTGTGTAAAAGTTTTAGGCACTTCAGATGTTTAGATTCTTATCCATAATGCAATACCATCTGGGAGGTGTCTGATTGGTCCCATATTCATTCTGCAGCATGGCAATAACCCAAAACACACAGCCAGAGTCATAAAGATCTATTTTCAGCAACAAGAAGAACAAGGAGTCCTGCAACAGATGGTTTGGCCCCCACAGAGCCCTGATCTCAACATCATGGAGTCAGTCTGAGATTACATGAAGAGACAGAAGCAGCTGAGGTGCCTAAATCCACTGAAGAACTGTGGCAACTTCTCCAAGATGCAGGAACAACCGACCTGCCAAGTACCTGAAAAACTGTGTGCAGGTGTACTGAGGAGAACTGCTGCTGTTTTAAAGGCAAAGCTGCTCACAGCAGATATTGATTTGATTTAGGTTTCTTCTGTTTACTGAGCTTTGTAACAAGTTAATTGACAAATAAAAACTATTCATGGCATTACTTTTGAAAGCATCCTCACTTTACCTTTACTGCCTAAAACCTTTGCACAGTACTGTATATCTGATATTTTCAACTTTTTTCATTTCACCCTCTGACAAAGGCATGCATCCATGTTGTAGCGCTGCTCCAACCCGCCAGGATACTATGAGTTTGCAAGTTGCATACCTCCATTGAAATACAATTTGTGTTTGTTCTAGGCATCAATGTGTGATGGATCCTACAAATACAAATCACCTTAATCTACACTTTCAGTCTAAAAACAGTAAAACTTACAGACATCACATGTCGCACGCCTTTGCACGACACACCATTTAACTCAGTGTTTTAGCCTTTAAACTATGACACGTCTGTCACCCTGAAGCACCGGAGAAGCCCCAGCAATGAGGTTTTTCCGTGTCATTAGAGGGTTTGAACTGAAAGTAGGCCAGCTATTTCTGACTCATTTTCATTACCGCTAAAAGTCAGAAACACTGTAGGAAAGTGGAACACCCAAGTAGAATAGAGCTTGGAGTGAGAGCTCTGTATTAGTCTGTGTGTCTGTGTGTGTGTGTGTGTGTGTTTGTGTGTGTTTGTGTGTGTGTGCGTGCATGTGTGTGTTTGTGCGCAGAGCTAGGAGGCACTCTCACCGGTTCACTGAAGGGCCAACTATTTACATGGCATCACTGCAGAGCAGACACGAGGAATTACATGCATGTACTTGGTCTCTTGTCTGTCTGCCTGTCTGTCCTGCGATACACACACACACACACACACACACACACACACACACTGTCTGTCTGTCCTCTTTTAATTGTTGCATGCATGTACATCTGAGGCAGATTGATGGAGAGAGGCAGAGAGAGGGAGACAGAAAAAGACAGTGAAGAAGAGAGATGAGCAGAGTGAAACAGTGACAGAGAGAGATAGACTTTAGTGCTCTCACACAGCGGGCTGCTGCTGCAACGTCAGTGTTTGGTATTTTGAGTGGGTGGCATCCTACCAGTGATTAGTATAGCAAGTTCATCTAACAATATCATTTTTATCAGGTAAAATGGGATTACTGCATGGGTTTTCCTTTGCATCCTCCAGTTTCTTCCTATAGTCCAAAGACGTATGTGATAGACTGGTGACTTGTCCAGGGTGTACCCCGCCTCCCACCCACTGTATTCTGTGACACACCTCAGCCTCACAAACTGAACCTTATTCTCATATCGATGAACAAAATATGCTTTGAGTTGAGTTATGTGAGTTAAATGAAAAAAAATATGAAATGCACTATGTTTAATATTGCCCATCACAGCATAAATCTAAGAAAGAGGTTATCCAGTAGAAGTAAGCAAGATAAAAGGTGAAATAATGAACAGACTATGTAGCTGCATCTGAAATCCATACTGCACAGTAATTCTAAGGAGGCTTTGGGTGTATAGTGTGTCCACACTGGTAAAGTGACAAAATGAAGTATACTCAACCCAGACTGTATGCATACTAACATTGATTTTTGAGTGCTGTTGATGGACCCTATTTTCCCACAGTTCAATGCAATAGTAAATGGAGGAGCTGTCACAGCTGGGGGGAAAAAAAGAAAGAAATTGTAGGTGTTGACGAAACAACCCCAGAAAGAGCTTGGAAAACAAACAAACAAACAAACAAAAAAATTAAATCTTAAGACAGGCATTTTGCTTTCTGTTTGTGGAGTTTAATTGGCAGTGACATTCTAAAGTTGTAGATTGATTGACATCTGATATTGCACAAAATTTCCTGTGGTTAATGGGTTGTCAATTGGTAAAACAGTATACTATAAAAAATATATATATATATGTACATACTGTATAGAATTAGCATGCAGTGTGTATTTGGAACACTGTTTCATGGTCAGAGTTTCTGGATAATGAAATGATCACTAAGAAAAACATGTTGTATAGGTAGCGTTAATATCATATCGCTATTCTGTTTCTGTTTTCCTTTCTTTTTTCTTTGGTTCAGGAAAATGTACAGTATACTGTAAGGTCTGTAGCAATGATTTATGTGTGTGTGTGTGTGTAATGAATGAATATTTGTTTAGGTGTATAATCCTGTGGGCTCAGATACCTGTCAGTTCAGCTCCTGCATCCCTTCTCTGTGGTTTTCTGGTTGTCATAGCCACATGGCCAGCTGAGGCAACACATTCAAAAATTCAGCCATCATCACCTCATCTGACCGTGCTTACTCACAAGACTGGCAGCCGCCTTCTGTGTACTTGTCGCCATTATCTACCTTGTAGGCATGGTTTCCGTAGTCACACTGGAAACAACGAAGGAGGTGGGGGCGGCAACCGATAGAAAGAGGAAGAATGAGATAGAGTGGCAGAGACCGAGAGGCAGAGAGGGACTGATAGAACAAGTAAAGCAACACAAAGAGGAGAAAGTGAGAAAAGAAGCACAAAAATTCACAGAGAGAGAGAGAGAGAGAGTATATGCTAGAAGAAGTTGAGCTATAAGAAGACAGAGAGAAAGCTAGAGAGATAGAGAGAGAGACATTGTTATCCTGGCTTTGTCATTTTTACTAAATGAATCCTCCACATCTTATTATTCATCTAGCTGACAAAGCCAGAAGTTGCATCACAATGATTTTTTTACTTCAACTTTTTTTTCATAACATACACATCTATTTCTGCCTTTGTTTTCCAGGCAGTCAATGAAGCACAGGCTCTAACTTTTTTTTTTCTTTTTTTATATTCCTCCATTTCCATTAAGGCATCTATGGAGAGGAGAAGAGAAGCAAAACGAGAGCGCTTTATTTGTCATCCCGCCGGAAGGCTACAGCAAACCTCGACCAATTAGCGGATAGCTGTGTTGCTTCACGGTGCTCCGTGCCAACAGCTAGTGACATTTCACTCAAACCACACACACACACACACACAAATGCAGGGACGTATACACACATGCCCGGAGGTATGCACTCCTACGCACATGCTCACATACTGTACATGCAAAGACATGACACATCCAGCTCTGTAAACTGAGGTGCATACACATGTATACTGCATACACAAAGATGCATGTGTATGTTGGTACACACACAAGTACATTTCACACAGACAGAAAGAGTAAAAGAAGGGATTAAGAATTAATTTGGTTCCTATTTAGCAGTGTGGCTCATATCAAAGAGACAACTGGCTTTGTCTACATACTGCTGTTAGGCTGCAGGGCTGATTGGTCTAAATTGGCTCTGTGACAACTGTGGGTGAGTGTTTGTATCTGCGTGTATGTGTGCGTGTGTTTCTGAGGGCCTTATCAGTCTGTGGCAATGGAGTGTGTGATGTGATGAGGCTGGGGTCACAGTGAAAGGACTCCCCTAGTTATCAGCATTCAGAATGCCAATAAGCCGACAAGCCATCCATACTCAATGTGAGAGGAGGAGAGGGGTGGACAGAGAGGAGAGGAAAGATGACAAGACAGCAGGGACAATGCTAGTTAATATCTGAAAAAAAGTACTTGTGACACCTTGGTATAATTACATACTATAAGCAGATCAAACCATTCCAGACATGATTTGTAGCCTTGTGATTAAATTTAAAATGCCAATGTTTCTGAAGAGGAAGACTACATTTCCCATGAGCCTTGTTACTACTGTCCAACTTTCCTCATGTCCTTGGTTACAGTTGAAAGCCAAAAAATATTGTGTCCTTTCTCCTTATCTCCTTCCTAAAGGATGAATGAATTTACACCCAGTGATCAGGAAAAAAAAATCTTATTTCTAAAATTTATCCCCAAAAACTTCAAGGAAAAAGTATATTCTAATGGCAACCTTAATAGTTTTCTATTCAAATTTAGTAGAACATAGAGGTCTATTGTTTTTTTTTTTTATTATTATTGTAGGGATTCTATAACAATAATGGTGAGCAACTTTCTAACAGGGATTTGTAACACTTTTTAAATACATAGGTACATGTAAATGTCATCTTGCGTATCATAATCCAGCACTAAAATTTGAATTTCTTCTAGTGTACCAGAGCATGTAATGATTTTCTGGGAATTTCCTGTTGGGTTCATATCATTTTACACAAACACACATGTATCCCATTCAAATCTTTGTATTAAAATTCACCGCATGCATGGAAATCAGGACAGAGAGTCCATGTTTCTAGCTGCCAGTAGACGGAGCAAGGAACTGTAGGATTGCAATATCTCCTATCTTCAGGGAGGAAGCACCGGAGAGAACTTGTCTGGGCTCTCGTCACGGCTGCTTCTTGGGGGATTCTTCTGGTCAGTGAGGAACATCCCTAATCATAAAAAGAGTATTTGGTGGCACAGTTGGCTTTATTGAAGAGCATAAGCACCCTAGGAGTCATTTATTTTTCCATTATCCTTTCCGGCCTATCTCTTATATAGAATTTCTATTTGGTGAGAAAAGGTTCTTTTAAGGTTTAGATCTCCGTGATAAAGCCATACAGCAAATGTCTCTTAGTGATGGTTTGGTCTGTTTACAGTATTGACATTACCATTATAAATTTAATGAAAAAAAAAAGCCGTGCCTTTATAGATGTTTAGGGGAAAAGTAGAAAGTGGGAAATAACAGAGTGTCTGGTAGAGGCAAAGAATAGTGCAGTAATAAACACCAAGATAGAAAAAAATGTAGCAACTGAGAGGCGGATAGAGAGGCAGAGGGGTGTTTGAAATTGGGGGCAGGTATAAAAGGTACAAATGTGGAGGACGAGATGCTGGGTAGGAGAAGCTCCAGCAGCTTCAAAATGTAACAGTGATGGTGCTCCTACTGAGAGAAGGCAAATAGAGAGGAGGATGAAAACATGGAGGGAGGGAGAGGGAGTGGCAAATAGCAAGTGAGGTATGAGCAGGGCTAGAAACAGACCAACATACTGACAAACATTCAGTTTGTCGGTGAAAAGGATGTTCTGGTTGTTAAGAAATAAACAATACAATTAGTACAATAGCAACATGTTTGAATCTGTAAACAGTGCTCTTTTGCGTCATAACTCTACTTTCTTTAGACCTTGTAGACCTTGCAGCAGCACCTCCACTGTCTACTTTAGGAAAAAAAATCTGGTTTGATGACCACCACATTTCCAAACACATAAAGAGGCAGGTCGAGAAACCACAGAACAGACATAACTGATTGTTTAGTCTAAATGCTGTTGCAGGACTTTGTATTGAGCGTGCTTACCAGAAAAAAATCCATTATCGGTGAAACTCTAATAGGGAAGGAGGAATAGAAGACACTTGCAGGGAGGAAGCAGAATGTGTCAGGTTGGGAGGTGAAGAGCTGAGAAGGGCTAACGGAGAGGCTTCCAGTCTGGCAGAAAGCAGTTTGACAGAAAATTGGAACACAGAAGGCGTGAACATGTGAACATTTTCTATACCATGCTACACCATGTCTTTTTTTTTTTTTACTGATTTTCACAGTACTTTAATGCATCAGTGGCATGTAGCAGCAGTCATGCAGGAGAAGATGTGTAGAATAAGGTTTAAGGTCTGGTGACAGTGGAGGATACATTTAGGTCCATTTAGTGAAATTCTCTTTGCAGGAAAAGTCAGCATGACATAAATATATGAAAAAGGACAAATGCAACAATACAAAGTGATGCATACTTATATAATGCCTACAGTGAAACAGCTTTATGTGAACACAGGCTATGATTAATGTGTAAATGTTAGTTTAGGATTAAGTTTAGATCAACAATACAGGATGCTTGTAGTTTTACAAAAAAAAATGTGTGCATGTGGTTTGTAGCAGAGCTTACTAACCAAGTAAATTATATTGGCAATTATTTGTGATAAATTTGGCCATGTTGAGAAACCACCGGGGAAATACCTTTAATAACTTGCACTGAAGAAATTGAGCAAGTTATTTCTTATGAAGTTCCATTCTTTCTCCTGGTAAAAAGCGCTAAAGTACTGTTGTGAATAACTATGTAATCGTGCTCTAGTGACACACTCTGATGCATTTTGACCACACTGTAGCCCTCACTTGCTACTCCCTTGGGGAGTGGTGAGCTAAACTGAATTACTCACCCCTAATCCAGAGACAGGAAAAGAACAAGTACATACAGTCCTAGATACTGTTGGTCACTGAGCAATGTCTTCTCAGCAGCCATGGGTTTTCACTAACTTGTTTTAAAAGGCATATCAGCACATGTCGTTAAGGGGAAGAACCGCTTTCTCCACTCAAATTTTCCATCACAAAGGCATCACAACTACTAATAAGTTCAATGATATCCCGTAGTGGGATGTGGTTTTATACCAGCTTAGGTAGCAACACACCTGAAGAGTGTCTTACTCAGAGAGGAGAGTCAAATAAGTAAAACCTTAACTTTCTTTTAACTTATCTTTGAATCTCTGCTCTTATTTCTGTTATCAAAGAGTCTGCTGTAGCTGACATTCTGATTAGATCTCAGACATTGTGCTTATTATCCAGCCCAGAGGCAATGCCTGGGAAATGTGTGTGTGCGTGTGCTTGCGCACACGATGAAAAATGTCGAGAGGTTTTAGCTTACGTCTTTAAATACTTTGTGTTTTCTAAAGAAACTTAACACTTACTACCCCTGCCTCTCTTTCATTAAAATATCTTCCTCTGACAAAGTGTAGACAATAGCAGACACCTTGGTGCTTAGTAGTTTTGAAGGATGGTATAGAAGCATGCCAGCTTGCATGACTTTCTCATCATTGTGTCTCAGCAAATACAATGAATCAGGAATAGTGTGCTGCAAATATGACTGATAAGATGCACTCCATTTAGCAAGGAACATCATGCTAATGATAGAAAGATGCCAAAAGCCAAATTACCAACTTACAATAAAAAATTCAAGAGAATTAGCACAATTGTCAACAGTAGAGCTTTGCTCTGAAGACTCCAGTACAACCAGAACAGACCAACGTGAGATTAAAATGGTTAAAAGGGTTAGAATGATTTTAAAATAATTTAAAAAAAAAAAAAAAACATTTATCACCAAAAGCAAAACATTTGCTGTGGAAAAATTGATGGGCAATGTTCACAATTTTCTGACTTTTTATTGACCACATAATTAATCTGTTAATAAAACATAAAAGTTTAATTCCTCCAGACATATTTTAAAGAGTTAAAGTGAAATAGTTTAAAAATCTTAAAATGACATCTCCTCTTGGCTCCAAACTAGGTTTCAGCTTTTACTCAAACGTATTTGTTGATAGTGTGATGATATTCCTGTAAACCTGACACTGGCTCAAATGTTTAAGATTTGGTGATGGATTTGAGGTGTTGGAAAGAGTACACACTCAAAAAGAGAACAAAATCAAAAACAGACATTGGAAATAAGGGAAATACGTGGCAGAAGATAAGAAGCAGAAACAAGTCTTTACTTATGACAAAGCCTTTTTTTTCAGATCCAGAAATCTTAGCAGATTCAGAACCTAATTCATCGGTTTGTTTCTTTTATTACTTACAAATGACACAAAAAAGTGGTGCAACTCAGGATTTTTTTTTTTTCCTGCCAAAAGCAGCTAGTGCAACTGACAAACATAAAATCCTAAAATACTTGATGATGACCACAGGCTGGTGGTTAGTGTTAATTTCAAGCTCTACTTGCAGTATTTTGATATTTAATATCTGTGATGGCTGCCAGGAATTCCCCAAGTCAACAAGCTTCCGTAACATGACAGTTTAACAATGAACAGAGCAGAGGATCAGACGGAGCAGCCTGTTGACACTGTCTGGCTGCTTCAGTAATAAAGCCGAGTGATGGCAAACAGCAAGACACAATTTCAGCTCAGCGATGAAAAATAAAGCTGTGTAATGAAAGCACAGATGTAATCTGTACACTGTCTGCTGAGGGAGAGGAGGAGAGACAGCAGAAGAAAGATAGAGGCAGAGGGAGAGAGTCATTCCTTGCAGATCGATAGTGAGATGAAAAAATTTGTTAATAGCTCAGTTTTGGTGACAGGGAGGAGTGTTGTTATTGTTGCTTTTTCTGTGGGAATGCATGACGGATCAAAACCTTTATTTTTCCTTCCTCTTATGTTTGTCACTGTGTGTTAATGGAAACAGTGCATACAAGAGTGCAGACTGGGAAAAAAAAACATTTCATTAACATTTTGTATATATTTAATAAAGATACCACATTTGTCAGAGCTGACGTATTAATCATTAAATTAAACTTGCACATAGAGTAGAATTGAAAAAAAAAGACTGAACATTTGCTAATGTTTCTGCAGCATTGCAGAAAAGCCAATGAAAAGTGGGCTGCTTGAGCCAGTCCAGCACTGACGAGAGTTTGAAGTTATGATGGCACCAACCTATCCGAACCCAGCATGCATGAATTCATTTTCAGAAAATAGGCCCCAACAGATCCAAATGAGCAGCAATACGTGTCATGGCACTTCATAGTTCACATTCTTGGTCTTGTGTCAAAAACCTCTTTTTTTTCCTGCAATTATGCTGATGCACAGCATGATCAGAGCTGAATGCAAGTCTGATTGGTTCCACTTGGTATTTGACATATTTACATACTTACATACATTTATATTTACAACAGCTCCATTCTCCATCTATACATTGGTTTAGGTTAGCAGGTTTCTCTCATTGTTATAGCCTGTTCAAATTGAGCATATGAAATGAAAACCCTTTGTACAAAAATCATGCAACTTTATCAAATTTGAAAGTGTTTTTCTTTAAAATTAGCATATGTTAAGCATATGTTTATGTTAGACAGAAGACTGAGACAATACAGGTGAAAGTAGGAAGTCAGAAAGTCCGAAAATGTGAAATTCTACAACAAAAAATATTTACTGAGCTAAAACAATGATTATCTTTCTGTTGATTAGAAGTTTATAGTGCATGCTAGAGATTATATGTATGCTGTATGCTGATTTGATAATAGAATTTTAGTAAATGACCTGTCCTCTTCATGCTTTTGTCTGATATCATAATGTTTATTACACAGCATAGTATCAGATTACATCATTATTTATGCTCTTCCCTCCATCCATTATTTTGCCCCCCACTAATCTGCTGTCTCCCCACTTCTTTAGTTACTCCTCTGTTTTTGCGTCTTTCCCATCTTTTGCTTTCTCTCGCAGTGCTTTTAGTAGCAATATATGGGTCGGTCAGCAATGATGAATTAAAACTATGTGTGTGCATCTGTGTGTATGTGTGATATATTACAGCACTGTGTGTATGCGTGTGTGTGTGTGTGTGTGTGTGTGTGGCATGTGTTTGATATATTAAAACAGTGCGTGTGCTGCATCCATCTCAGGCAGCCATTCTATGCCTGCTATAAATCACCATCAGTTTCACTGTCACATCCAGGAAACCTGACAGGAGATGCCACACTACAGCGCCAGGACGCTCTGTGTGTGTGTGTGTGTGTGTGTGTGTGTGTGTGTGTGTGTGGAGGGGGGGCACGGGGGCGTGGAGGGTACAAGCTACTATGCTAATGTGGTAAACTTCACTGCTGAAAGAGGTAGAATATGGGTTAAATGTCCTGGGAAGGTTAAGACACTAAACAAGACAATAAAGGCATGCAATTAAGAGTGGAAAATCTCAGTTCTATTTTCTTGCATTATTTTGACACCTTGGTTTGCAGAGAAAAAAAAAAAGTGATGAAATCTGAGGTTCACAGCCATCCACAGACAGAGCTAAGCTCCTGTGATAGAGGGAGTAGGAGATCACTGTAGATTTATCTGTTAAATAGCACCCCATGACTGTGTGTAATCTCTTAAGAATTACAGGAATGCTTCACTGTAATGGTGGCTATTTAAGAGAAAAATTAAGAAGGCTTGTGGGGGATATAAACGATCAAATAGAGTACACTTTTAAACCGAAAGGATTCCAACTGTGTTCATGAAGAACTATAAAGTCGCTGTTCTACTTGTATTGAATCCAACAACAATCTTCAGTGGAGAGAGCTGAGATGAGAATTGTGCTGCCTACAATTAAAAAAAAAAAAAAACTGTTGCCCTATGGAGACTTCTTCATATAAGGATAGGGGAACGGAGAGAGATACATAAAAGATGGCATATCTGTTATATCTGTGTATAGGTAGTCGATTAGTGACAAGAAATTGCTGTAAAGAAATACTAACTGAAAAAAGGCCTGTGTTTAGCTCATAAAGATTTGAGGTTTTGGAGATAGAAATGTTTTCAGATGGACAGCTATATGTGCTGTAGCTTCATGTTGTTTTGCCGGGAAAAGAACACTGAGGTTATACTGTTCACATCTTAATGTATATTTGTGGACAGAATGTGAGGCAGAGCATCACTAAAAAAAATTGTTCAACTGTTTTTTTTTCGCTTTTTTTCTTTTTTGCTATTTGTTTCTTTTTCCAGGGAACAAATTGAGTGAAAAATCATTCCACATCATATTTCTTTGTGATGCAACTTAATTGAAAAAAAAACATACAAACAAAAGATTCAACAATAATGGTTATGCTGCTGGAGGAAGTGAAAAGAACACAATTTTTTTAGGCCTACTGGTCCAGCACATAATGTGCTGTGCTCAGTTAGATTCAGTAATGGCTAGTCATGTATATTTGGTGTTGGCCCATTTTTTAAAAGCTAACACCACCACAGAGCAGAGTACAATACCATACAATTCAGCACAAGGAGGTTATAATCCATGCTTTACTAAAAAGTCAAAGGCATTTTCTAATCTGAGAATGGCTTTCCAATCCAGTAAAAGGGTTTTTAGTGCTGTTTCATTGTGTAAACACACACACATACACACACACACACAGCGGAACACCTCAACACCTGGTCTGTATGTGATGGCAGTTGGTCACAGCTGTGCCCATCTGGCCTCCACTCTGACTATGCATTTGTGTTTATCTGCATGCATGCATAAGTCTAAATGTGTGTGTGCGCGCACTTTGGTCTGTCTGAATATATGTGTAAATATGTGTATGAGAGTGCTCTAAAAGAACAGTGAGTCCTAGAAAAGAGCATGATTACTCCACATTAGTAACCTCCTGAAAAACACCTGGGGGCCAGATTAGGGAGTGTAAGTATTTTATCACAAGAAAAGGGAAAATCTGAGATGAGATTGTGTTGTCAGGGATGTTAGTGGTATTAGAGAGAGAGATAAAGAATACTCAGATAAAGAGAGACAGAGGGACTTTTTTGTGGGTAAATATAGCCAGTGAACTTCAGTGTGCGTGTGTTCATGGTGCATACGTAGAACAGATGCAGGGCTGTAGCTGTCAGTGAGGTCATGTAAATATCGTGCCTGGGAATTTGGGTTTGAGCTTACATTCTAAAGTTACACAAACTGTTTGGATACTGCCAGAAAAAAAACAACTTAACAATCCCTGACCATGATCTCTGTTAGGTCAAAACTTTGCTCTGCTCAGCTGAATTTAATGGGATCTGTTAGTACTGATATGTTTCATGATTTTGTCTTTAATTGTTTTTGTGATCTAGCACCTGTATAAGTTTCTCAAATGGTAGTGTGGTAAGGACATTAGCTGAGGTTACATGTGCTGTAAGCGGTGATCTCCCAGCCAGCTATTTGTTTACCAGACATGAACTCGGCGCCAGATCAGAAAACGCTCCTACATGTAATTTGGAGGACTTGTGTAAAAAATAAAAAGTCAAACTTCAATTTTTGAAGAAGAAGGAGTGATACAATTGAAAGCTCCAGAACTGCTAATGGACCTGGGGCGATTGTTTGTGTCAACAACAGTAGAAATATTTTTTTGTGGATTCCTTTTGTTTGATCCTCTCAGAGGGACCCATTCATGTCTCACACAGCTATTCAAAATTAATTAGCCTACCGGCTATAAGCTAATGCTGCTGCCTGCTGCTGAGTTTTTTGTCCGACAGTCACAGCTGCCATGGACTGAGGCTTGAATCAGCAGCAGCATGGTGGACAAAAACGAGCGGCATCTAGTTACAATAGCATGGTTCTGAGAGCTATTGTTGCTTACAGTAGAATGTTTCCGTTAGCTCAGCCTCATTTTGCTGCTGTTCATTTTTTTCTGGCAAGCAATCAGCTGGCCTCCAATCAGTGCTTCCCCTCCCGCCAGGGGCAAATCAGGGAATCAGCCTTATAACCCCCTTATGTGCAGCTCTATTGTCTTTATTACTGTCTGTCTGCAACCTGTTCCCTCACTCTGTCCTTTCTCTACCCTTCACCCCCTCTTTCTACCAGGTCATTTCATCTTCCACCATGTTGTCCTCTATATTCCTCCACCCATTCTGATTATTCCTCCTCATCCGCTTTATTCCTTCCACACTTTCCCTTAAAAACTGCAAATCCTTTCCTCTTTCTTTCAGTTTCTTTTCATTATCTCTCCTTTTCCTTCTCCGCTCTCTTTAACCTCCATCCGTTCTCTCTTCTGTTGCCTTGTTCTGTTGGAGGTCGACCTTTCCGTCTGTCTCTGGCTCTGTAGAGGAGGAGGAGGGTGGCACTGACTCGCCCTCCTTCTCTCGTTATCTCATTAAGATGGCTGTCAGAGCACACTGCAATTATCAAAGCCGCCACGCCACTACTCCACCCCACCTCAGTGTGTGTTTGCGTGTCTGTGTGTGAGAGCGTGCATGTGTGTGTTAATTGTGCTGGGCTGGATACGTCTCATTTCAGACAGCCCACCGAGGCCCGCCCTGACCTGTCTACCACATATAAAACACTGTCCACAGAATACTGATGAAAGGTGCTGTGGAAATTGGCTGGTCTGGTTCTCTGTGTCAGTTTACATGTGAAACTCCCAGATGTTTACTGATCAGTGTTTCATGAACGCACTTGATTATATCCTTCAAAATACCACCACCATGTAGTACAAACAACTTCACTCACACTGTGTGTGGGTGGATGTTTGCGCGAACAGTGGGTGGTCTTAGAATTTGAAATTCAATTAGGATGATACATTTTCGGATTTGTCATAATCTTCAGATAAACAATCATGATGACACTATCACAATTGTAACCATTTAATGAGCAAAGGTCCTACTGTTACAGTGAATATGGATAGAAATGTATTTCCAGTCAGAAAGTCAGCACAACTCTGGTTCTTGGGAGCATCAGGGGCTCTAAAATTAAAAGGTCTGCACACAGAAAAGAATCTTAACTCCCTTCTGAATCAATATTTATGTATATATACATTTAGAAAGTTACAAAGATGCATTGGGATTATGTCAAGAATAACTATGATTGTAACTATAATTGGATAATGATGCTTTTACATTCTATAGTGTTTTTTTTTATTTTTCCAAAAGACAATCCTGCAGTGATGTATGTGCTGCACATACTGTAGAGCTGTGCTGTGACCATAGCCTGTATATAAAGATTGATGTAATGAGGTGTGACGTCACCCATTGGTTTGCATTGGAGCCAGTTTGAAGCCCAGAGTTGCTGCTTACAGTCGGCACCATCTTTTCCGTTTGGTGCCAGGACCTTCCAAATAAGGAGTCTTGAAACATGCCCCGCTACCTCGGACACAAGCTAACGCTAACTTACCGGGAACACTGAGTGCTGCACACCTGGGCTAACATTAGCTAACTAATGTGCAACAACTTTACTGTCCAGCTGAGGCAGGAAAATTGTCCTTGGTCTCACCCAGGAACACAATCATATCAACAAGATTAAAAAATCACATTAATAGAACAAAAATCTCTCAATTGTACAACATCAGTGCGGGAAGCAACTCACACTCAGGGTGGAGGAGATGTGTTTTGTCATTGATGATTGACAGGGCTTTCCTGCGTGCAGCTGTGCTGTAAAGGTCATCTAATGGCTTTTGTTGGCGGCCTACTATCTTCCCTGCTGTCTTAACAATCCTGGTCAACTTGTTTCTATTTCCTAAAGTCAAGTGCCCATGCCAGCCAGAGATATTTAAAACAATGATGCTCTCTATACACTTTTTCCAAAAGCTTCAGTTTCCTAATAAAAACAGTCTCTGACTAGCTTTCTTACATATCAAATCAACATTGACTGAAACTCAGTTTGTCACCTATATGTGTTCTCAGATACTTGAAACAGTTGACAGTTTTCACAGTTTGGTCACACAGTGACGCGAGTGGGTCTGCTTGGTTTAGAATAAGTTCCTTTGTTTTAATTAACAATGAGCTGGATTTACATTGTTCTAACTTGGAAACCTGAGCAAAATAATCAGCGACATCATCATTTTTATGGAAAAGACCCACTAAAACCATGTCATCAGCATATTTTAGATGGCTTGAAATTGTTGTTGTGCAGTGTCATTTCATTGGTGTACACAGAGAATAGTGCTGGAGATAAAACAGAGCCCTACGGGGCCTGTGTTCATTATCAAGTAACATTAAACTTACCAAAATACTGTGACAATAATCTGACTCAGTGCGAGCCCCAGAGCCAGGGAGAGCAGCAGGTGAGCCAACTGTCAATCAACACCCACACAGCAAACATCAAAATAACTATTTGTCTTTATATCTTATTATGATATCTTATTAACTGAGCAATAATTTCCAAAAACTGACCACCAGGACACTTATTAGAGGGCCCAAATATAGGGATTGAGACCACAATGACTGAATGAAAAAATGTATTGACTTAGTATTTCATGACAGAAATTGATGCTTTTTGAATGGGAGTCAAATGGAGCCAGCACCTAGTGGCCGTCAGTGGTATTGCACTTTAAGGGACTTCCGCATTGGCTTCAATTTCAAACCGTGGTTGTTGCCACTTGGCTGTGCCAAAGTTCAAATATGTTGAACTCTGACCCCAAGCAGCACTGACCTTTGTGAACAAAAGTTACAGATGGCAAAATAATATGGTATACTTATGAATGTATTGAGAGCAAACAAAAAGACAATTCCTGTGCAAAATATAAGCTTTTATCAGGTTTGTTACAAAAGTGATCAAGTTACTTGAGGCAGCATACATTACATTAAAAATTGTTTTTTGCCTGGTAATCAGAATGTATAGTAATACATTCTAAAACTAGAAACAAATGCTTAGTATTTGTAAATCGCTGTTGGCTGTTAGCTCCCACAGACTCTCCCACTCCCCTCAAAACCCTTCCACTGTACAGGAGCCCCCTTATTTCTGCTATAACATGAACACAGTTTAAGACAGTAATCTTCAGTTATGTGGCCACTTGACCCCCTTTAAAGATGATGATAATACATGAGGTGTGAATGTGATCAAAGTGGTCATTGACTGAAACATCTTTAAGCATGTGTGGAGCTTGTTACAGTGCAAGTGCGTAACAATTGTGATACAGTAATAACTGAGCATTATATAATTATGGTGAGTAGATCTTCAAATGTGCCATTAGCAAAATGCAGTATACTGTAGGTGGTACTTGGCAGCATGTGGGGAAGTGTGATGGCAGGACAGAGGCCGAATGGTCTGCTGGCAGTCTCCCACAGCGCTCAGGAGTCAGTCAAGGGAGGTGAGCTGAATCTCATGCAGCACAGGTCCCTCGAATTTAAAAAAACACTGAATACTTTGTGCCTAGACAGGTGAGATTGCCTCTCTAAGACAGAGTCAGTGTAAACATTGAATGTGTATCCTACAGTAGGACAACCGTATCAACCGTGTTTTCTTTTTTACAGATCAAACAAACAAGAGATAACATGTTTATTAGTGAGCATTAGTGGAGCTGGTAGGTGGATTTTGTTACATTCATACAGAGCCAGGTTGGCTGTTTCCCCTCTTTCCAGTCTTTATGCTAAGCTAGGCTAACCGGAGTGGTAAATCTTTTCATCAACAAGAAAGTGAATAAGCATATTTCCCTCAATATTGAGCTATTCATTTAAGAAACAAAGGCTTCATTGCAAATCATGAATGTTTCTATGCAATCTTGAATTTTGCATTTTAAATAAATAACCTCACACTCAACACAGAATATTTCAAATGTGCAAAAGATCTCAAAGAATGGGTCTTTAACTTCCATTTCAGGATTTAGTGGGAGTGATAATTCTGTGCGTCTGGGTTTGGAGCCAGAGCCTTGACTGAGTCAGCGTTTCATTGCAGGTTTGATCTGGTTATACAGAGTATACAGGCAGCTCACATAAAAGCGTCAGAGAAAGAATGAGACGGAGAGCTTGATGAAAGAGATTTATTTTGGGTTCAGATTTGATAACCTGTATTCAATCTTCCCTCCAATGTCCTCGGCTAGGCTCTGCAGATGCTGTATGCCTCTTTTTTTTTCCCCCTCCCCTCTTTCATAATTTCTTTTCAATCAGTTCCACCTGCCTTCTGTGATGGTGCTGAGATAAAATATTGGGCCGCCCCGAGCCTCTAAAGTGGTTTATCGCCATAGAGACATGGTACAATTCTGCACTAAAGCTTGAGATAAAACGCTGAAGAACCTCAACATACAAAAGCTGTATCAAAGAATCACCACAGCCAGTTGTTAAACCAAAGCACTGGACTATTGCTGCATTCAGATCACATGGACAGCTGTTCACCTCAGCTTTTAGATGATAAACACTACTTGGAATTTGTCAGCAGTCCTGGTTTATCTGAGGGCCCAACATCACCAGAAAGAAATCTACATACAGTTTAATATAAAACCCAAAACAATGAGTGAACAATGAACATATCCATTGTGTCTGTCACTTTGTGACCAACACTGTTAAAATGCCACAGCAGGACACATGCATGCTGGAGGGTTTCTTGATGTGAATTGATTGAGTGCTTTTTTCAAGTGAGTAACAGAAGACATCAGACATTATGTCTGGACAGCTTCAATCATAAAGCTGCTGATCATAAAGTTGGACATGGCAGGACTTCTAATGATCATCAGTCCTCAATGGACGATTGGAATTTAGTCCTTTTTTGCTTCCATACCAGCCCAACTTTGTCTCACAAACACTAGTTGTGGTGGCATTATTTTTGAGTTAATGCAAAATTATGTGGCAATATGAAAACAGTTATATATTGTATTTCCAATGTTACATTAAAGCAGCATTGACTGACCACAACAGATTCTTAAAGAACACCAAAAGACAACTGATCACAGTCAGACAAAAAGTCATTTTGGTGATTAAAAATATGGACCAGTGTTGCAAACAAATCAGCCTGATGGCAGGAGCACAGTGTCAACTTCAGCAGTCTTAAATGCTAAATGAACTGCATTTATATAGCGCCTTTTTAGTCTTCCAACTACTCAAAGCGCTTTACACTACATGCCACATTCACCCATACATTGATATGCTGATGGAAGAGGTTGGCATGCAAGGTGCCAACCTGCTCATCAGGAGGAGTTTCTACTGCTCATTCACACACACACAGCCTTTGGGAGCAATTTGGGGTTCGGTATCTTGCCCACAGATACTTAACACGCAGACTGGAGGAGCTGGGAATCGAACTGCTGATATTCTGATTAGTGGATGACCCGCTCTACCTCCTGAGCCACAGCACCCCATGTCACAAAGTGGGGCCACAGCAGAAATGTTGTGAATCCAAACTATTAAATTCATTTTAGGTGTATTCTTCAGGATAAATAAAGAATCAGTATGTAAGAGTAAAAAAACAAAAAAAAACATACAGCTGCTCTAATGTTTTTCATACATTTCCCACAGTTGTATTTGAATCCTTAAGTGGAAAATGCAGATTTAATTGATGCCACATAATGAAGAATGTTTTTACTATGTGTTGCATTTGTACCATCCAGCCTTTTAGTTCTCTCTTTTGGAAGCTGTGGCTGTTCTATAATGGTGATATAGAAGGCTCACTGTGGCAGACATCAGTGAGGCTGAGAGTATTGGCAGATTTCTGCTGATTAGAGACTGTTTGTACCACAAAATTCTCAATAACATGTAATTTATCTGTTGCTCTGAACAAATGCTGGCTCGTTGAGTAGGGAGAGATATCTATAATGTAATTGGGGTTGGGTCAACACTAAACAAAGATAAGAACCAAAATATGAAAATACATGGATTGAAAAAAAGAAAATGGTTCAAAGCAGAAAATATTAGTATGTCCAAGCTTTAAAACATCATAAAAGGGCAAAGACAAGGCATCTCTTTGTGTAAGATTTTTTAATCTTTTATATATATCGACTGACAAAGCAACCAAGTTCAGACGGTGGCAATTCTACAACTTTACAAGTACTAATAAATTCAGCCAGTTAGAGTGGTAAATAGGAGGAGAAAATGTTTTTGGGTTTTAAAAACACGTTCAGTGAAAAATGCAATATTTCCTCAGAACAGTAGATCTATTTCAACTGTTTTTTTTTTTTGTTTGTTTGTTTTGTGTTTAACCAAGATTGTATGTTGAAAAGTTGCTCTTGTGTCTTGTTTTTGAAAGAGGACACTGCCTAGCACAGATAGTAAACAGGGTCCTCTGGTGGTGAGGACAGCATGCCTTCTGCTACTAAAAGATGAGCTGCTGATTATGCTGCATATGTGTCCATTTCATAAAAACATACACAATCCAATCTTCTTAGAGTATTATTACTTTTTCTTCCAATTTTTACTTGTTTAATATTATAGATTCATTTTTTTCAGTATTTTATTAAATCTTTTAAAATGATGTCATTAGTTGAATATACTATATGTACTTCACATAACTCTGTAACAGAATATCTTAGTTTTTTTAAATGTTTATCAGTAGCTTCTGTTGCAGTCTAATCTAATGTAATCTAATAAACTCAATCATCAGCTGGTAGCTCTTTCTCTCTGCTGCTCCTGACAACAAGGACATCGCTGTAATCATCTGGCTGTCTTTTGCAGAAGCAGCTCGCTGCCTCTGATGTGTTTTTTTAAGTTAACTAGTAAACAAACAGGGAAAACAAATAAACAGAACTGGGAGGCCAAGCAATGTCCTGCTGAGTTTCCATGGTGACTAGTTAAGAGCACTCTTTGCCAGGACCTTTTTTCCAGTTGATTTGCATTGCAAGCAGTGGATCTCGGGGTGCTGTGGCATGCTGTTTGTGCACGGATGTGGATGACTGACACCTCAGCCAGACACAGGAGGAAGGTTTAGTCTAGAACATCATGGTTAATCTGCTGAAAAAAAAAAGCTGTCATTCCTGACATATTCAGTTTGACTGTGTTTTTGTAACCGTCTTTTCTTTGAATTCACTTTGTTAAATTGCTCTTTGGTGAGAACCACATGCATGAACAGGTTTGCTTTTACTTGTGCACATTTTCTATAAATTCTTATTAACATCCACTTGTGGTTTGGCAACACAGGGAAGAGGAGAATTGTCACGATAACAATACCACTTCCACCCTCATTCTGCAAAGTGACAGGCTGACAGACATGCAGGTTAACTCTCTCTTTTCACTCCAGTCATTACAGCACTGGTTTGTTTTACTTTATCATATTTCCCAGTGCTTTAAACTCAAGCTGAACACCATAATTAGACAGCCCAGCCACTGGCCTGTCTTCGCTGCTTGAGTTCTTTATCAAAGCAAATTTTCAGTTTTTGATTGAAGTTGCCATTCAAGCTCCATCGCCCCCTGAAATCAATTCAGAAGCAGGGTTTTATCAATAGAGACTAATGTGACATGTGTGCTGTCGGCAGATTACAGTAATTCATCAAAATCTGTAATTAGAGGAAGTTCACATTGAGTACATTCTCAACCAGTGTAATCCTGATCAGTTCTGCAACATATATATTTAATCAATTAGCATAATTTCCATCATGGTATCCATAATCACAAATAAAAGCCTCAAATAATATCCAGCATGAACAAATAAAGGCAACAAGTCCTCCAAAAACAGGTCGTTTGCACTCCACAATGAGCCTTCTAATCAGAACACCACGACAATCATAGTTACGGTTCTTAAAACATTGTCCCAAATTGGAAATGGGAAGCGAACAGCGGTTTTCTGCAGCAAAGTCCACTAAGTCCACCTTTTGCAAGTTAGGATCTAACCAGCCACCCAACCCGCCACCTCCAAATATGGAAAACTCTCACCTTATATATACGTCATCTGAACTGCACCACTTCTCTGGGTCATAATTACAGCCACTAGATGGCATCTGTCACTCAAACATAACTATAGGTCATTTTTGACAACTGACATTACGACCTGTTGTTTTTCTGGGTAGGACAGGCTCAATGAAGGCTAGTGCTAATAAACGTTGGATTTAAAATAAATAAATACCTGTACTATAATGGCTCACATGGTAAATTCAGCATAATGTGCATTTCTACAAAATCATGTCATACTAGCCAAATATTCCCAATCGGTTCTACTTTGCCTTTTTTTTTTTTTTTTTTTTGGGTGTTAGTCTGTTGTCAATTAAACATTTCAAGCCTATGGAAGTATTATGCCCATTATCCCCAAGAGCTGCTGGGAGGCTTTTGATGTGAAACATCTGTGCTGGTAGTGTTGACTTTAATTAACAGTAGGTTAACAGCGATGGTAAAAACAGTAAAGCAGAAATGATTTCAGTTAATTTAAATCAATTACAAAGGGCATAATCCTTACTTTTTCTGGTAGGGCTTTAATGTGAAACATCTGCAGAGACTGACTGATAGAAAAAAAAAACAAGAAAGTAGAATCAACTGCAATTAACTAGTGAATGAAACTAGCATTTCTGTTAAAAATAGGGATTTAGAGCAAGAAAGTGGTGAGTATGACATGGCTGTTGTTGTACTAATGGATGTAGAGCATTTGAATTGATCAAGACAACGGATAAACAGGAAGGGAAAGCAGAGTTTGCATTAACAGCAACAAAAGAAAATAAAGGAGATTCCTTATGAAAATAGAAAAACAGGAACAATTAGAAATAAAGACCTGTCTGTAATGTAAAGCTATTTCAAATAAAGGTCTGGTTCTCTCTGCAGTTGAGGTAAATAAAGTAAATATACTGCACACCATATATTGCAATGCATGTGGCAACTGCGTGAATGAGTTATGGCGAAGTGAAAAATAAAAGACTGTGAATTGTGGACAGGGGCTCCACTTGTTGGCAGAGCAATGTGTATTCAACAGAAGAGATGTAGGATGGAAGGGAAAAATAAGAGAGGGATGAAGGACACGCGGGTGTGAAATGCAACAAACACAGTGCCACACGTCTTCTCGAAAATGACCTTATGACATGAAACATATGGTGGGTGCTGTGGTAGCACTGGATAATAGAGGATGAGAAGACAACCAGTGGAGAAACATAAGGGATAAAAGACCAAGAGAGGGAAAGAAAATATCTGTGTGAGAGAAGAGACTGAGGAAATGAGAACACTGAGTACATCTAAAAGTAGATAGAGAGGTAGAGCGATGGAGATCTAAACAAGGCAGAAATGATAGAGAGAACCATCGCTTATTTATAATCTCTGTTATTCTCTGCCTTGATTCAGGCTCAGATAATACATTAGATCTCTCTGAAACAAGCCATGTTTCCTCTCCTCCCCTTTCAAACTCGGCTTCTATCTTTAACTGCCATCACTGCCCCAAATAGACTGTCTCTCTATTGCACTTGCTCTCACACAAACCTCACTGCTGAAGAAGGAAAAAACAAAACCAGATAAAGTTATATTGTGCATCCCTGGTGCAGCTTTTTTATCTAAAAAGCATCGGCTGGCCACAAATAAATCCAGTTTGTTCACTTTTTATGGTCAGGGTTACGCAAACCATCAAAGGTGGGTCTTGAGGATCAAATCGGATTAGCTTGTCCAGGTGCCATTCCCACATTATGATTGGCTTATAATCAAACTGGTCCATTTTATCTCAAAGCTAAGAGAAATCTTAACCAGGGAGACTTTGTAATGTCTTAAACAAAAGCTGACTGACATGTAAGAGACATTTCAGAACAATCAGAACAATCTCACCATACGGTTTTCACTCAAATTGATAGTGGAAACAACACAATTCCATGACAGCTGGGCAAAACATCATGCAGTATGTGTCCTGGTTCCACACATGCCACGTAACTGCAATATCCCAAGGGGCCTTTGTTGCATGTCATACCTATCTCTCTCTCTCTCCCGTTTCCTATCAGCCTCTCAGCCTATAACTGTCCAATAAAGGCAAACTGTGCCCAGAAAATTATCTTAAAAAACCAAAACCAAATTTGCCACTTTCTGGTTAATGTGATTAAGCCCTACATATACAACCAGAGTGGGTTTAGTTGAGATGGGGTTGAGGAATGGTAACCTCTACCCATATGTATTTTTTCATTTTTGCGTGTATTGATAAAGTAAATAAGACCAATATAATACTATTAAACCATGTTCAATTAATGAGACCAGCCTATACAGATTCTAAAATGATACAGGCAGAGGAGAGGACACTGCAACAATTCACAAAGACCAGTTTTTTATAAATTTAAATCAGAGCTGAAGGTTCCAGGAAGAGGAAGCAGCATGACTGGTTCTACTGATATGTTGTACCAATATCCAGTACCTTTAAACCTTACTGTATTAAATACCACACATTTCCCTTGTGATTTGAACATTACATGTGACTTGTTTATAGCAAAAACACACACACACATATGCCACCCAGAAAACAAATACAGTAAAGAAGAAAAAAAAAAGATTGTTTCCTGTCATGGTCTTTAAGAGTTGTATTTACTGTGTGAAAACAACAACCTGCTTCATATGTTTCTATACTCTACAATATATTTTCTTGCTGATATTGTCTTTTTCTCTCTCTTTCTTACTACCCGTGCTTCTCTCTGTCCTGCTCTCCCATTAAATCTCTGAAAGTGCTTTAAGGTGTTTTCTCGAGAGCATCTACATCCAGCTTTTCGGCATCTATGTCGAATTATCCCAGCTCCAGCACACTCTAAGCTCCCCGATGATAAAGGACACTGACATGAAACAACTGCACCTCCCCGATCCATTCCACATTGTATTCTGTGTGCAACGAGTGTGTGTATGCATGCGAGTGTGTTTGCACTATGTATAAGACAGCTGTAGTCGATGGGTCACCAGCCATCTGGTGGCTACAGTTGTCTGTCTTGCCATGCTGGCATCAAGGTCACACACACTCTCTTTCTGCTGAGGACCACACACACACAGCCACACTGCAAACCACCAGCTTTCTCGCTGAAAACTGCTGCCTGCTGTCAGACCGTTGGAGTAAACAGCTCTGTAAGCTTTATAAGTTTAAAGATAAAGATATATAAGGATGTGAGTTTGCAAAAATGCGTTTCATATCTGTGTCATGCTGGAAGTGGGCGGGTTCTTCAAAATATCCTGAAGGATTAAGCAAGGATATCAGTTAAAATCAATATGTACCAAAGCCTCGACCAAATACTTTGTAGGGCGTGCACTCCAATATATCTCTCTTTCTCTCTGTCTCTCCTCTGTTGTGCAGCTATCTCTCTATCACTCCATCTCATACTTCTCGCCTCGGGTGCAGGCTGTTGCTAAGAAACGGATAGGGGAGCCAACTCTCTGTGACGAGTTCAAAACTTTTTTCAGTGGGAAATTTCACAGAAAATCAATCCCTTCCACCCTCCTCAACTCATTTCACCCACTCCAGATCTGTTCCTTCTCTCTTTTTCTTTCTTTCAGTCTAAATATATACCAAGAATCAGCCTGTCTGTGCTTGGTTTTCTTGACTTTACAACAACAACATGTTGATTTCCTTGACTCTTCTATGTATTGAGAACATTACACAGCTCTGTTTGGCTGTCTTCAGTTTTCTAACAAGAACTCAGCCTTTTTTGGTTGATTTTCTTGACTTTAAAGTACAAATGTGTATTTGTTTTACTTAACTTTTCAATTCAGCCATAACACTTGATAGTTTAGGCCCGTTCTAAGTGCCAACTCCTTGGATTTTCTTCAAGACAAGGACACATTCTGGCTCTAAATGGTTTGGTTTTAGTCTGCCAGACCTGCATTCTTTACTTAGTGTTTTTAGGTTTTAGACCTTTGAATTGCTGCCTACATCTCTGACTTTTTCAGTGATTCAGAAAAGAAAAGTGGTGGCAAATATGTACAGGATTGAGCAAGCTTTTTACTTTCCTACATTTGTGTGAGCTCAACTTGGCTTTTTCACTTATCCATGTGTTTGAAGTGATCTATAACACTTTGAGGCAGCTCACACTGTTGCTTTCATCAGTTTTGTCATTCAGTTTCCCAAATATACTAGACAGACTTAGTATCTGACTACAACTGACACTGGTAACAATGGCAGAATTTAGCCTGCACCTCTCTTCCCTGCAGGGACCTCGACTTGGTTCAGCCCACCATTAACCCAAGGTGAAGGGCAAGACCACCTTGGGTGAAATGAGGGGTAAAGGAACACATTGACTCTGTCTGCAGAGGGGCAGTGGTAATGGAGAATAGATTATGTCAATTAACACTCACAGCAGGGAGACATTAATCAGCTAATGATGGTTCAGTGACACTCAGAGAAGAGGTGGATACTCTGCTTAGAAAAAAAGAAGTGCTTTAAGTCATTCTACTGAGAGAAAGACTGTGTTTAACAGATGATGCAGAATGTACAGTATGTGTAGCCACTGTACATGGTTCATGTGGAGGGTGTGTGTTCTATGTGTCTTTCTTTATTTCTTAACCTTTGCTTTTCTAAGGACTTTTGAGCAACTAGTTTTCAATTAATTGTTAAAATGTTGAAACAACAGCTGCGAAAAAATGCCATCACAATATCCTGACACCAAAGATAACTGCATCTTCAGGTTGATTTTTTTTGTCCAATTAACAGTCCAAGACACAAAGATATGACTTTTATAATGATTAAAAGCAGAGAAAAACTGCACATTCTTAGTATTGAGAAGCTGCAACCAGTGTATCCAGTGGCATTTTTCCCTCATAAATAATCGGAACAATTGAAAAATAAATAATTGATTAGTTAATGTCGATTGATGAATCAATGACTTGACTAATTATTTCAGCACTTGAGAGCTTTTGTCCTTTTCATAATCTTTTTTTTTTTTCTAAAACAGGTCTATGGAGTCAAAATCCTTCATTTTTTATATTTTATTTTTAATTTACCATAATAATCATATCAATACTCAGTTTATAACAACTGTAGGTATAATAGTGCAAACTGTATTATTAAAGAGAAAAGAATTGTAATTAATTAGAACAAGAACAATCAATAATGGAGGACAAAAGTCATGTCACTATTGCAGTGAAACCCAGCATTGACATTAATACATCAGAAAAGACAGGAAAATAAGTGTATTTTTATGCATACAAATACGCATCTACTCATCCATGATTTAATTTTACATGACCCACCATGTTTGGACTGTGCTTTTTATAAACATTGTCTTCCAATTTCTTTATATATATATATTTATGTACCGTAGTATTTTCTCTCCATAACCCTCCAGTCACAAGCCCACTGCTGTGACCTTTACATCCTGATCACCCCCGATGTCTCTTTCATGTATATGCATGCATACACACACTGTAACTCCAGCATGTGTATGCTCTCAGGAATGGGCTTGAAGATAACAGAGTCACGCTCTCTGTCTGTATATTTTGTGCAGCTAGTCTTTGTATAGTTAATGAGCTGTAAAATGTAGGCCAGAACTATTTCTCTGTACTGTGGAGAACGGGAGGATGTATGGACCGCTGCTTCTCAAAGTGGGGTTCAGGGATCCTTAGGGATCGTTGGGTCCAAGCATTCACAGGAAGACGGAGCAGAGTTTAATTTCTTCATCATATAATGCATTTAAATGAAAGTATCTTTAAGAATGAATAGTGTATTCTTCTATTTTATTCTTGCCACCACTATGTTTTTAAATATGGTCAGTCCTGCAATTCTCACATTGAGATTTACAAAATTGGGGAAAAAAGAAAGGAAAAAAGAAAAAATGGAATAACTGAAAGAAAAAAAGCCTTGGAGAGAAATGCCAGCCTTACAATAAATAGAAAATACAAACCCACCCTGTTTCCAGAGGGTTGGTTTGCCTTCATGTGCAGCTGATTAAATTTGGGTGTGCTTGATTTGCGCCAGCAGGCAGCTGTGCGCTGGTTGAGAGATGACCGCGGTCTGTATGTGAAGAGGCATGCAGTCATCAGAGAAATGGTTATTTGCCTCAGCCTTCTGCCGGATGGCATCAGAGCACAAATATGTGCATTCATGTCATTTTGATCCAAAACAACTCCCATCTGTTTCCACGAGTGATGACTCTATCTGCTGACATATTCAGGCACATTTGCATCTTGATTTGTGGTTGCAATAAAGCCAATTAAAGGGAATGCCAAAAATGTCATTTTCCTACAGAAACGGTCAGACGATGCTTATTTTATTCTTTGTCTGAGCAGGCGGTCTGGATTGCATTTTCTGCTGTGAGCATTACTCAACTCCCACACTTGCGCACATACAAATGCTCACACGGACAGTGTGTGATTAGCCGTTTTTTTTGGCTGGCAGCCAGCACTGATGTGACAGAACGTGTTAACATGTGGCAAAGAAAGTTAGAGAGGCAGTTGGGCAGACAGATGCACTTAACAGGCATCTGCATTTAACATGATGTTTTGAAAAGAGGGAGTGATCAGAGAGACAGCTGGATCTGGGAGTGAGAGGACTCTTAAAGAAAGCAATGTTCATCATATTATCGTCCTGAAACAGCAGCAGTCACAAATGCTCCGGTCCTTAACCAGCATCAGTATCACCAGTTCAGCTCTGATTAAAGCTGCACTTGGCATCTTCCCACAGTGGCAGCCCCAAATGGCAGCATGATGTATCTGTGAATTTTTCACCAGCCAGAAATCATGAAAGCAGGGATAGGATGAGGATCACAGTGCACATGAACAGCAAATCACTAAAGATGCTTTGCAAAAGACTGATTACGTATGTTTGCAAAATAACAAATGCAACAGCTAACAGGGCTGAAAAAAACGCCTGGTAACTGTCTCACTAATGGCATAAATATCAAACGGAAAAAAAAGTAAAAGCACCAAAAGCACAGCAAGACTTGGATACTGTAAAACTTCATTTGATAACTGTGTTTAAGACTGAGATCGAGTGATTCTCGCTGTGTAAAAGACCCCACAAGAAAGTAAACATTGAGTCCCCGTAACTGTAAAAGCTCAGTGTCACTGCCAGTGTGAACTGGCAGCTGTTCCAGGATCAGCACCTTGGAGAGTGCCAGAGCACACAGCCATGTTTCATCCATTCAGCTGCACACATCTATGATTTGAGGATAATAACTAAATAAAAAATCCTGTCATTTTAATAAACAATTACATCTCCTGTCAAATATGTTTAGAGCTGCAATGATTAATTGATTAGTTGCCAACTATTAAATTAATTGCCAAGTATTTTGATAATCGATTCATTGTTTTGAGTCATTTTTTAAGAAGAAAATTCCCAAATTCTCTGATTCCAGCTTCTCAAATGTGAATAGTTTCGGTTTCTTTGGTCCTCTATGATAACAAACTGAATATCAGGTTGTGGACTGTTGGTCAGGACAAAACAAGACTATGAGCACCTTGAGCTTTAGGAAACAGTGATCGACATTTTTCATCATTTTCTGTATGGCCAAACAATGAATCGATTAATTGAGAAAATGATCAACAGATTAATCGACAATGAAAATAATCGTTAGTTGCAGCCCTAAATGTGTTTATTGAATATACCATGCCATTCATGAGAATCTAAGGCATCAATTCACCTTATGTGCAATGTAATAAATATGTTGTACTCTTAACATAGAAAGTATAGCATAAAAAGCTAATTAGTATAAAGTATGAATGTGGATGAATGGCAAAATGTTTGACTATTATGTAATTGACAATTGACAAACCCCTTGATTTTTTTGTGTGTGTGTGTGTGTGTGTGTTTGCGTGCGTGCACTTCTATTTTGTCACTGTTGAAAATGAGTTAATTGTTTGGTATCCTACCATTGTTATATGGTCTTTTTTGACATGTGTTTGCACTTCAAATTTACACTGGAGAGACTATGAGAAAGGTATAACATACTCTATATACTAAGTGATGACAGGGGGGAGTGAAAGAGTGGGTGAGGAGACATGGAAACCAGAGACTAAGTAATCGTAGTCAGCTGTTGCAGCAGGTTGCTGGTTGGCCGGTGTTCAACTGACCCTTGCTATTGATTGGCTGAGAGTTTTCAACTTCATACTAGAAAGAGTTGGCTGACCTCACCACACCACTGAGCAGGAAGGAAATGAAAAATAAATAATGCATATGGGATATGGGTTTCTGGTGGAAAAACATCACCATCATCAACTCATCGTGTGGATGCTGGAGAGGGGAGGTCTGGAGGGAAGGCAGGGATGAGGCAAGAGGAGGGAAAGATAGAGTTAGAGGAGGAAAGGATAGCTTTAAATGCTTAAAGCTGTTATTTAACTTTGGCAGTAGACAGTAAAGTAACTGAATAAATAAATAAATAGGTTATTTTTTTCATGTGCAATATGGAAGCTCTTTGTTGCCAGGAAAAAAAAAAACAAACAAACAAAAAAAAAAAAACATGAGATGAATAAAGAATTCAAAATTTGGACATTTTAACTCAAGTACTATGTGAAAATGGTCAAAATCTTAATTTAGTATTTCTGTAATTTTTACTTAATACTGATATTAATTTTCCAACATTCTTAACTTGCATGATTTTTTTTAGTTTGTATTCTACTTAGTGTAGTTAGCCTGGCTCAAACAGACTAAGTACTTTAAAAGGCAAAAACTAAATACCCTGCTGCCCCCCTGACAATCTGAATGGTTGTCTGACTGATTGAATCCTTAAACCATTGGTAGCTACATAATGGACCTGCCACATGAATGAATAACTGAATGACTCAGCATGCTGTAGAAAAGTTGTCAACACTATTGGCAGCTATTTGAGAGTGTGTATATATGTCTAAGTGGCTAAAATAACTACCAGTGACATGCTAATTTAATTCCATTTTCATTTTATAATTCTCTCTTCCACTGATTGATATAATATGGCCAAAGCAAGAAGGCTTTCATTTGCAGGAATCATCCTCAGTTGCATGGTAAGTGCAGTTTATATTTTTGATTCATTTAGCCTAAACTGTGTTGTTAGCATGAGCATTAATAGCCATAATGGCTGAATAGACAGTAAGAATGAGGGTTCCTCCTACAAAACCTTAAAGAACAAAGATGTAACATAACTTGTGGCCACATTATTTGACTTATAAGTGAACCCTGGGAAATGGAGTGCAAAAACAGCACAACAATTAACAGTGATTGATACATTGTTATGGATAAAGTTTGTCGTTTTGCAGAAAGGAGGACATTAAAATGAGTTAATCTCTTAATCTGTGAGGTGCTTCATATCTAAAACATCACAGAGACAACTGTTATCAAAAAACTGAAACTAAACAGATGACATTGTGTTGGGAAATGCTGACTGACTGTTCATGTAGAGGCTGTTCAACAGCTGACAGAGAACTCTGAAAGGAAAAGTACAGTTTCAAGGCTGCCACAATATGTCTGGCTGAATGATTTATCATCCCTCTCTTACTTTTATATTCTGTTTGATTTGTCTTTCAACTGGTGGACACCTGAAATTATGCAAATTTCTCCTCACTCCAGCAAGGTGACAGTTTGAGTCCTTGTTTTGATCTTCGTGGAGTTGACAGACAACTTCAGTTCTGTCTTTCTTCCTTTTTAAGTAGAGAATAATCTGCCTCTCAGTGTGACGATCCAAACTTCATCTCCCTGCGGAGTTGGACTCGTAGGGTTATATTCACTGTGTTCATCCCGAGAGAGCAATTGTTGCTAACAGCAGGAGGTTAAACAAAATAAGTACTCAATAATGGACATAACTGAGGACATGGAATAAGTGCAGTGCTTTAGTAAAAACAGATATATGCTAATAGTTGTGATATCATTCTTGATCTGTTTTGCCTAGGTGTTTTGTAACAAGAAGGGTGTTTTTTACATGTATAGAGTTAAAAATGTTTCAAATAGTGTGGAAATGAATTTAACATCTATTTATTTTCCCCAGGAATGAAATACTGCAGGTGGTTCAGATAGTAATGAGATAAGTAATACAGTTGTTTATTTCTCACTTGCTACTGTGTGTACAGATGAAGTTGAAAAGTGTGCCTCTAAACAAGCTCATAGTCAATCTACTCCCACTGTGCTGGAGTGTATAAAATTCAGTAAATGAGGATTTAAAAGTGGATCGGCACATTTCTGAAGTTGCAGTCGGCTCCTTAATTCTCACAGGTTAGAGTGAACATCTGTTTAAATGTGCTTTATAAATGAAATACCCACCCTTGCTCCTTGGTGATTATTTTTCATCTACTAAAGCAAAAAAAATAAAAAATAAAATAAAAAATACAAACAAAGGGGATTTAGAGGAAGAAGGGAAACAATAAAATCCACTTAAGAGTAGTTCTTTTGCACAATAGTCCCCTTTGACAGTCTAAACACATTTATTATTGCACAGCTAGTCATTTACAAAAGCCCAGACAAGCTTAGTATCTACTATACCACATGCTCACTTTTTCTATTCTCTCTATCCTGACTCCCCCACCCCTCACCTCAGTTTGCTTCTTTATTTTAGTGCAAGAAAACACATGAACCAACTAGTCTTAGTGCACACATAGAGATGCTTGAGAGCTGGTATGATATAATGGAAGTTCAGTTAGAGCTAAGAGCAGGCAGGGAGGCTAACAACAGGATTTAAGTACCACAGGAACTTTGTGTCCTTTACATTTGATGGATTGATTGATATACTTTTGATGCAAGGGATGTTTGGGTGCTGAATTTTCTTCTTCTACTCCCCGGCATACCCTATTCACCTGACAGAGTTGCAGACTTAAAATGAGGACTTGAGAGTTGACTACTTTGAGGCTTGACTCAATTTGGACATGAGTCCCTTGAGACTTGATGTCAAAAATATTCAAATCTCAACTTTTGACCTTGTAAAATCTTAAAATGTTGACAAATGTAAAATGTGATGGATGGATGCATTTTTAATGCTCGGCATTCAGATTCTTGAAAGACCTGCAGCTGACCTGTCTGTTTATTAAGATTTGTGACTTAACTTGGAGTTTCCCTTAGGGACTTGAGACTTAAAGGGGACATATTATGGGCTCCTTGGATGGGGGCCCTTAAAGAGACAGGACCTAAAACAGCCTGTTTCAGACAGAGGCTGAACTGAGGGGCTGCATAATGGGTCAGTGTGGGTTCAATAAGGAGTTTTTTTTGTTCTGTAAACCACGCAAAGATATTCCAGTAGAGCCATAGTTTAATATGCATAATATGTCCCCTTTAACTTGAGACTTGACTTGGACTTCTGTAGACTTTAAAACAGCTCTGTCATCTGGCATGTAGTAGTTGGAGTGTACATGTAGTACCAATGGCAACAGTCATCATAGCATTGATACATGGAGTTATAGTTGTTCCATTTGTTACTGGAAAGTGTATTGAGGCCCTGGTTGGTGAAGTTCCATCTAAATGAATGACTTGACTTAGTAATAGTGGCAGTAATAGCAGGAGGGGTAGAGGTGGTAAGAGTAGATAATGCTGTAAAAGATAATGTAATTTGCAATTCAGCATCATAGGAACAAGGCTATGTCTATAATTATTGTCAGTCTTCTAGCAGCAGTGTGCTCACAATATTGCCCAACAAATTATATACTGGACTTCAAAAATGCAATCTCACAACTTGCAGACTACTACTAAAAATATTGGATTATTGAATGATAAAATAATTACTCCAATACATACTAAAAATAAACCTCCACAGAAGAAAGACAGACTGCAGCCCTCTGTTTTTACCTGTTCATTTCCCTTGTTCATCTCTGTTCATCCGCCAGTTGATTAGACTAACAGAGGTAGTTTTTCCAGGCCTTTAATGGTTCCCATTGAGGGGCTGGGCAGTGTGCTGCTGGATGGCTCACAGTGAACGGACATCAGGCTCTAATGAGGCACAAAGAGAATGGAAGGGGTTTGTCTGAGCTAATTTCATTAGTGTCCTCCTGTCCCCAGTCATTGTAATCAGAGATAAAGAGGACATTCTCAGATGGGGAATAATAGTCCAGAGGACAGCATAATGTTCAGATAACAGCTGATATATTGTTTATGGAATGGTAGCTTGGAGGAAGTTCTGTGTCCAGTGAGGAGTGCATGTGTGTGTTAACAGGAAATCGGAGTTGAAGGTGCAATTTGTGCTATTTTAAAACATTGATGCTTCATTGTCAAACTATTTGTGATACCTCAGTGCTGTAATGAGACTGTGGCTGGGATCATTGTTATTGCAAAAACGTACCCTAGCGGTAATATTACTGTTTCTGTAAATTAGAACCTAATTTCCCATAAGCCTTTTGGGATGCATGCGGGTCCTGGAGTTATTTGAGAAATTTGCAATGTACACTGTAGTACAAAGTCAAGAGGTTGTAATATGTAGCACAAGCTAGCAAAGCAGTAAATGGAACCACGTTCCTGCACATGCTCAGTGGCATCTGCAGTACAAGGAACTACTCTCCAGAGACTGAAAACACGATCACTGTTCTTAGCCTTTGGAGCTGTTACACAACAAAACAAAAACACAACCGCTGTACCCAGTGCAACGGTGTGGCTCACTGATGTGTTTTTAATAGTTTTTAGACAACAACAGAGGTCTACGGCACAGAGGAATAGGATATATCAGCTTTTGGATACACACACAATACTTGTTAGTAGAATTAATTAATTGTTGGTTTGGCTCTGCATATGAGATTTGTTGTCAATAAGAAAAATATAGAAAATCGCTAGCCTTATCCTTTAACTGTTTTGAGTGAGTGATTGGATGCTCTCTCTCCTTCTCTCAAGGTGCCATTAAAGAAATCCCCAATTACTCCTAATAATGATGTAATCAAGCACGACTGACGTGCCAGCGAGCTTTAATTAAGTTATTAATTAGCTGAATAATGGGGTTTTTATTCACCGGCACAGAAGCCAGAGTCTCCCACAGCAAGAAGGTGTGTGTGTGTGTGTGTGTGTGTGTGTGTGTGTAGGTGAGCCGTGACAAGGTGTGTGTGTGTGTGTGTGTGTGTGTGTGTGTGTGTGTGTGTGCAAGACAGAGAGACAAGAGTGAGAAGCAGACACAGAAAATAGTGCGTGGGTGAGCAGATAATGTAAATGTCAGAGGAAAAGAAAGAAAAACAACGACATGAAATAACTGTCATTTTGTGGAACAAAATGTTTTATTCTACAAATAACAACATGTGTATTGTGGTATAAAAATTGTATTCACTGGTTCATGTGACAAACACACAAATTAAGTTACTTACCAGAAATGAAGCATTGTGTTAGTTCATGCAGGACACAGAAGTCAATATGCCCCAGCTGTACTGAGCTGACAGCCCGCTGACTGAATCAGCATTTCTAATCAGTCACACACCAATCATAGCCCATTTTCACAACAAGACGGTCCATTTAAATATGACTCCCTCCTACACTGATCCCTGCTACACCAGTGCTGTCACACTCACTGCTGCTGCTGGCAAAGCCTTAAAATCAAGGTAATGAAAGCTATAGGCTTCTACTGGTTATTCACATTACTTACTTGCATTACGCTTATCATGTCACATCTCGAGCTGGATAATGGATACAACATCGAAGAAGACTGCATCCTTGAAACCCAAGATGATGAGGAAGGGACAGAAGAAAGGGCCAAAGAGACCTGCAATATCCGCCATAGCTCTTGCCTGGCAAGTAAAAATCCTCCATTGATTAAATACTGGCCAGTGATTAAGATCCTCACATTTCTATATAGCTGCAGTATATCCACTCCCTTGGGGGCCCGTCATGAAGAGCTTTTTTCAGTTTTTCGTTACAAACCATTAGGATCAGGCCGCAGATCCCCCTGTCACTCCTTCCTCCATTCCTAAGAAAAGTTTATCAAAGAAGAAGAACTGCCCTCGTCCCGCTGCTAATGCTAATGCCTCTGCTTCTGCTAACGCTAGCACCCCAGATAGAAGAGCAAGACTCCAACCATATGCCGACCATAAAGATGAAGACCCGGTCCTCACCGTTTTGATCAACATTCAGTCTTTTGTTAGCGAGATGGATGTCCAGCTCCAAGTTCTGGAAACCCGCTCAGACTGCCTCCCACAAACTTCAACTTCTGCTACAGCTGCGACCACAGCAGTCGGGGCACTCCCAATTGACATCATGCTGCACAGAATGCTGGGAACTGCGGTCCCCACAGCTTCAACAGGAGTGCCATTTTTTCCACCCAATCTTCTTTGAAAGAACCATAAATACTAGACAAGTTATTGGCTTAAAAGGTTGAGAAGGGCTACATGATTGGGCCTTATGATAGTCCTCCTTTTTCTAAAATCCGCATAAATCCTATCTGCATAGCAACTTGGAAATATTCAGGAAAAAATCATCTGATAATAGACTTGTCAGCCCCTCATGATGACAGTGCTCCAAGTATTAATAGCCTCATACCTCTCGTGCTGTTTTCCCTATTCTATGCAACTGTTGATAATGCAATTCAGTTCATCAACCTAGCTGGTAAAGGCACAAGGCCGATATAACAGATACCTTCAAGGTCATGCTGCTCCATCTGTTGCAGTGGCACCTTTTTGGTGTCAAATGGTGAAATAAAGTTTTTTAAAGTATTTTTCGGTCAGACTAAACTTCGGCTGTCATAGTAGAGCCTGCATTTTCAATACCCTTTCAGAAGCGCTTTATTGGATACTGTCAAGTAACTGCAAATTGCCAGTTTTTCTACACCTATCTACTTAGATTTACTAGTGGTGGATTATCCTCAGTCTCAACCCGATTGATGCATTAGTGCACTGAAAAACATTTTTAAGCAATTGGGTGTTCCGCTCTCTGCGGAGAAAACCCAAGGCCCAGTGGAAGTGATCGAATTCTTAGGCATCACATTGGACAGTGACCTTATGCAAGCATCACTGCCTCTTGAAAAGTTGGTTCGTATTCAAGAAGCCATGAAATGCATGTTGGATGGAGTGTCTATTATTAAACACAAATTGCTGTCTTTCTTAGGTCACCTTAACTTTGCCATGATAATTATTCCCCAAGGCAGATCATTCATATTTTGATTGTTGGACCTCTCAAAAACAGTGGATAAACTACATGGTCTTGTCACTTTAGATGAAGGATGTAGATCTGATTTAAGATTTTGGTCATTTGTGTGCAATAATTAGAAGGGCATATCTTTTCTTCTACAATGATAATGCAGAAACATCAGTCGCCCTTAAATTTTTTATGGTTGTGGCTCCTTCCATTAGTTTTGGGGGGGTCCACAACAATCAATGGTTTGCTGACATTTGGCCAAAAGAATTACTTGCTCTTCCCTCAGATTTACAATCTACTGCTCTTTTAGAGTTATATCCCATTGTATTGCATGCATTCTCTGGGGCTACCTATGGTCTAGGAAACAAATCGTATTTTTCTGCGATAACGAGGCAACTGTTGATATAAGCAATAAAGGACACTCTTCTATTTCCCTTATTAATAGATTTGTTAGATGACTAATGTGGTCATGTGTCATGAGCAATTTCACTATCCACGCAGCACCTGGATAGTAAAATTTCTGACTCCTTGTCCCGAATTCCAGGAATTCAGAATGCTCTGCCCCCACACTGTGCCTCAAAGCCTGCATTTCCCAGCCTTCACCCAAACTGTCCTAGACTAGAAGTCTATATGAACTCTGCATCCCATTTCATGCGACTTGGACTGGCAAAGATTACAGTAAAAATGTATGACTCCGCATGGTCCTATTTAATTTCCTTCTGTGCAGCCTTCTCTGTTCCGGTCATGCCTATTAACACCCCTATGATTTGTGCTTTTATTGTTCACTGTTTTAAATCCCGTAAAATGTAACCTTCTTCCGTCAAAGTATTCATAGCAGATATTCAGTTTCATTTAAGATGTGCAGATCCTTCATTGTGCAGCCTGCTTGTGAACCCCACCATTCACCTCCTCTTCAACGGCCTAAAAAAAGAGCATCCAGGAAGCAATGATAAGTGCCTTTGCTTCAAATTATCTCTGGTGCACAAACTGCTGTCTCACCTAAGGCAGGGGTGTTTTGGATCATATGCAGATTTATTACTGGACACCGTTTTCTTCACTACATTTTATGGGCTCCTCAGGTGTGGTGAACATACAACTAGCTCTTTGGATCCCTTGCATGATCTTACCATTTCTGATATCACTGCAGATGCTCATATGTACTCCATCCACCTTAAACATTCTAAAACACACATGGAGGGTGAAGGTTCAGCTGTTGTTATCTCACAAACTAACACTCCTTTCTGTCCTCTATCCTCTATGACCTGGTACCTGCAATGGCGTCCTCATGCAAGGCAAGATGAACTCTTATTCCTGACCGACAAAGGAAAGGTCATGTCAAGGTCATGGTTCACAACCTGCCTCCGTCTTCTCTGCAAATGATGTGGACTCCCTTCTCAGCTGTACACCTCTCACTCCTTCCGCATCGGTATGGCTACCTCCGCAGCTGCCTTGGTCCCAGCATCCACTCTGAAAGTAATGTGTCACTGGTCTTCAGCAGCCTATGAACATTCCGTTCACCCAGGAGTAAATGAGATAATCTCAGCTCAAAAGGCTATGAGCGCTAATACCTAAGAAGACGGACATTAGTACCTCATTACGTGATAATAAAAATGCTGCGTTTGAAAGTGGTTGGCTGGGTTTCACTGCTCTGATTTAGGTAGTATGACCTCACATGGGATGCATGCTTGCATCCCTCCCAAGAAGCAGTATGTGATAGACAAGGTCTGCAGCAGGCTTGCTGCTACACATAGATATTTCACATAACTGTAGGATGACCTCTTTCAGGATGTTAATCGTTAAATCTATGACAAGAGTGTTCCTTACTGAAATGAAGCATTGCATTAGTTCATGGAGGACATGGAAGTCATACGCAGCCCACTGATTGAATCAGGATTTCTGATCAGTCACACACCAATCACAGCCTGTTCTCACAACAAGGCGGTCCATTTAAATATGACTCTCTCCTACACTGATCACTGCTACACTAATGCTGCCACACTCACTGCTGCTGGCAAAGCTTTGCCTCCACCACCCCAGCCTCCACCTTTCTAGGTCAGAGTCCTAATGTGGCTCAAAGGCTAAACTGGTATTCATTGTCTTGCTTTTGGCCTACTCTTGTATACCCTTGGGGGTTTTCTGCATTGCGCTCCCTGTTTTGGCTCAGCATGCTGCTTGGCTAATCCAGGGAGCATCTTAGGAGCAGAACCATCAGCGCCAAGCATAACTGGATTTCCATTTGTTGCAATATATGGTTAAATCTATGACGAGAGTGTGCCTGATAGAACCTCTGTTTTTGTCCTCCACTAACAGCACTGTATCACAGCCCCTTAAGATAATATTTCACCTTATTTGCTCTCTGAGCCCTACTACCAGAGACCAGTTTAACCTTCTCACACATTGTTCTGAATCCTGGCTGTGGATGGCCGGCTGACAAAAATACATCCACGCAATACATAATTACCTGGATATGAATAATCTGAGGTGACCCCGGTGACTGCAAAGGTGCTCTGCTGGTTGATTCAATTAACTTCAAAATAAGGGCCTTAATTTATCTGAAAATGGCTGCGCTTCTCTGGGGATGCTGATGTCAAGATTCTCATTCACAAAACAGCTTTTTATTTTCTCCCTTGTCTTCTGTATCGTAGTTTAATACTTTTTCCTCTCTTCTCCAAACCTGCAAAAAACCTATATTGTTTATGTAGCTGTGTTACTGTTGAATATGTAGTGCTCATCAGACATAAAAGATATGGGATCAAAGCGACTGAAAATCCTCCCTAGTAATTGGCGTCTCTCATCTTGCCGTGTGTCCCAAAACCATCAAACCATCTGAGCCGGCTACCTCTTAGCCAGGGACCTGAGTGCACTTAAGTTGTCTGATGGTGTTAGGTGGGGGAGGCTTTTGTGTGTTGGATGCGGTTGTGGTTTTATCTCTTGCAATACATTTAAGCAAGAAAAAAAACATGCCTGCATTTGTCCACTGGCCCAGTTTTGAGAAAGATAGTTAGATAGTTGCAGTTACTTTTAATACGTTTTGCACACAATCTGTCTGGTTTTCATTTCTGGCTAGTTATCATGTCAAAACAGACAAAGAATGGAGCACCACCTACATAAATTAAGGTTTAATCAGCAAAAAGAACACAAAACACAATTATAGAAGTCAAACCAAACTTTTTGACGAGTGATTTGTGGTCATTGCAGTGCAGTGAAAGGGAAAGAAGACAAGTGAAACCCTCACATATACTTAATGACATAAGATGTCTTGCTCTCAATTTTGCCTCTATAGGTTGAATGCACTGGACTGAACTAAGAGCAACTAAGATTCATGAATGTATTTTTGTAGCAAAACCACTGGGGATGAATAAAAAAAACAATTTGTATTTGACTTACAATAATAAATCTGATGTCACAAATAAAATACAGTGGTTTCAGCTGTTTGTAGCTTGTAGTAATATTACTCATACCCGGTGTTCATTGATGCAGGGGGTGTTGGCTTAAAGTATTCATAATATACAGCAGCTGTGTATCAAGAAATGTGATATCATGAACAGAATTTGCATTTGAGCAAGTCATTACTGTTTGTGAAAAAATAAAATAAAAAACAGAAGAAAGCAAAAGCTGCTGATTATGTGCCAGAATCCCTCATAATAATTAAAAACAAAATCATAAATTATTAAACAAGTGTTTGTGCTGCAAATGGTATTTTTGAAATCCTTTCTTCACCCATGTTTTTTAAATATATTTTTATATTCAATAGTTGTTTTTTAATTACAACCCAGTGACAGTGAGTTTCTTTTGATATTGAGTACAATCTAATGATTAAGTTTATTATATCTTATTTTTTCCCTACATACCACAGCTTCACAGCGCATGCTCAGGCTATGAGCGTACATTAAACGATGTAAAGTAATTTCAATATGTTTGACAGCAGTAAAGCTCTACTTAATAAAGACAACCTTCATCGTAGGTTTCCTATGATGGTTTCCAAAATCTTTCTTGGTAGTAAATGTGAGTCTTTTATATGTCTGTGACCAGAGGCACATTATCTCATAATCCATCCAAGCTTTTTCTCCTAAATTTCTGTTACTGGAATTGTGCATTCTGAGCTGTAGAAAGGACCCTGTGTCACGTCTTCTTGCAGAAAGAGACACTACAGATTTTTGCTGTGTAGGAACATAAAACCTGCTCTTTTTATCCAGGTACTTTTTGGTAGAAATTCTGTGAGAAAGAAGGTGTCTAGATATAGATCACATTGTAATTCCAGTTGCAAAATAAGTGCATACCAAACAGCTAGATGTACTTGAAACACCATTTATTCGTGTCGTGATTCTTAGTAACGTATTGTCCTATTTTTCTTTTTCCACTATTTTCAGGCACAGTTGATGACATTTTAACCTCATGCATTTAAAGGTAATGTCATCAGTCTTCTGTATGTTGGGTCCTTGAGGGTAAAGACGGCTTTTAGGCCACAAATGGTTACAAAAGCCTCCTCAAATCTTGTTTTGTTATCACTGAATGGGAAGGCTATAGGAGCCTAAGTGTCTGGCTTTAATAGAGATTTTGAGATTCCTCTGTCTCTTCTTGCCAGTTTCCATCCACTGTCTGGCCGTGCTGCTTAACCTTGGTGTGTGATGCAAGGTCACAGCACTGCAGTGGCCTAATAGTCTAGTTAGACTGTTGTGTGGAGTGTGCAACGCTCTGTGTGCTTGTGTGTAAAATATGCAGGGCTTTATAAAAGGAGAGAAACTGGTGTGAATGCTCTTCATCACTCTCTCTCCTCTATGCGTCTCCCTCATCCTCCCTCTTTCTCTCCCGTCTCTTTTGTCCCCCTTCCCTTTGCCCTCTCATATATTGTCTTAGCTATCAGCCGATCCACCAATGGCTCTTATTCTTCAATAAGTGGAGGCGATCCCGGCCCGCTGGGGGAAAGAGGATGGAGGCCGGTTGAATACAGAAAGGCCTTTTATCTCTTTCTCTCTTTATTTTATTCCATCTCCCTCATGTTTCCATGCCCTCGCTCCCTCTCTTTATCTCTCCCTCGACTCTCTCCCACTCTGTGTCTGTGTCTCAGGAGATTGCTCTGTAAGTCGGGTGCATGCAGAACAGTCAGGTGCTGCGTCGCTTTGCCTATAGTGGCCCTATGCTAACAGAATTATCAACTTACCTCCAGCCTGTGTTGCCAGTTTGACTCACCTTCACCTCCCCGCTCGCACACACTCCAGCCTCTGCTAGTCTACACAGTGCCGGCCTTGGCTGGACAAATGCAGAGATCTAGCTGTATAGAGGAGAAGCCTGAGGCCTGTGGATAAAGATGTATTAGGTGCTTGAGTCTGTAGTATTTGCTCAGCCTTGAAGGTATAAAAGGTGGCGCTTACAGTGAAATGGTTGAACAGATTACACAAGTCCTGCACATCAAATGACAAAATGTGACGCACAGAAGTGTTTTCTGATCTGAAAGCTATATCACTAGGATGACATCACTTGTCTGAAATCACAGACCTGTTACCATAATCATTTATGTAAACTAGGATCACATTTGACTAACATAAAACTATCTATGTTATTTAATTGTTATAGTATAAGTACATCGATTACATAAATTGCATGCTCTTTATTAATTTTTATTATTATTGTTAATTATTAAGTAATTAGTCACTTGCAATATACTTTATTTTAAAAACAGCTGCCCAGCAATATGCTCTGCTCTGTTAATGGCTTCTATAACACAGCAGGAATTAATGGAGGGAATGTATAGTAGAGTGATTATAATTTTAATTATATTATAATTAAAATGATAATTTATTATTATTATTATTATTTATTTATTTCTCTTTTCTCAGAATACAATAATTGAATATACAATAATAATACAGTACAATAATAATAATACAATAATCTCAGTGTTGGTTCCTTTCTATTTTTACTTATTCCAACCTCGGGCCATCTGAACCTAGGCCTCATGGGAATTTGACAGCAGTGACCAACATCAAGGCTGCTTCCTCCTCTACATGTCATTACACATCATTTAGCTTCATGGTAACATATGGACGTTAGTTATATAAGAGAGTGAATGCTGCATGCTTGATATGATCAAAGGGATATTCCAATGTTGCTCCTTCAAGTAAGGATATCAAACTCGCTATTCAGGGTTGTAGCATCACTGCGGCTTTTTTTTTCAGTCTTGTGGAAACAAGGAAGATACCAATTTGTATTTGCATTGATTTTATCTATCATTTATTTGAGATCAACTAAAGCAGACACCTGCTTCTGCAGCTGGTTCATGTTTTGTTCGCTTCAAGGCGCCTTTTTGCCCATTATTGTCATCAACATACATTTATCTCTTAAGATTATAGATACCGCAGCTCCTCACTAATTCATTAGCCAGGCAATTATAATGCTGTGTGTCCACTAGACAGCATGTCAAGCTTCTCGTCAGCTGGTCAGACAGTCTTCCCACCTCCAAACACAAACCCTCTCACACATACAATATGTTTGCTGCTGCTGTTCTTTGACAAGCAGGGAGATATTTATCTGTTTATAGAGACCAGCCTAATTATGTGTCAGCTATAGATTTAAGCTGCCGGCATCATCAGAGGGTTTAAGTCTTAAACCAGCCTCATTACGCAAACTCCCATCAGTCTTAATTGCCAATACAAGAGCTTATGGATTCTACACAGCACTTCTTAATACAGAAAATGTCTGTAGAACAAATCAGACTGTGTACTTCATGACATCGGTGGCATTAAAACTATGTTTGTATCTTCTTCTACAGTTTAAACTTGGGTTTAGTGGTTTGAGTGAAGAGGCATGTTTTATAAACAAAGCCAAGTTAGGTAAAACCAGGTTTACTTCAGTTAATCAGGCTTATTTTCAGGATTTCTTTTTTTCATAAAGTGCTTAAATAAATCTGATACTAGTTAACCTGGAAATGTAACCCTCCAGACTTGCCTGGTCCAGGTCAGGCTAATTTAATACTGTGAGTAAAAAGTTTAACACATGGCTGTAGCCTCATACTAGTGTCTCCACAGTTAAATGTCATGTAAAAAAAAATAAAGAAATGAAACCAACACTAAGAAAAGACCACCAAACTGAAGGTATTTGAAGATTATTTCCATCATATGGAGGCTGTTACTTATACAAACTAAAAACCAAAAAGCATAATGACACTGAAAGAAAACTTTAGTCTGAAAGTGTAAATTATCAGATGTAAACATCCCAGTTCTGTCTTTACACCTCTTTCTTCATTGTTAATTGATGTGATTTGATTCTTCGTCCAGTCTTGGCTTCTGATCACATTAGCTCCAAATTGGCTTATGAAACATCGACATGTATATCCGGGTTCAGCTTGTTAGGTTCATTCAAGCCAGGCTCTTCACATAAGCTTCACTCTTCTGAGCATTATTTATGAAACACCCCTCTGGTCTTAGATCTTTAGAAATTGAGATGATTCATGAATTCTTAAAAAAAAAAAAATGCCCAAGATTCCACAACCTGAAATAAATCATCTTTAACTGTTTATTATCAACTGAATGTTAATAATGGCCCAATAATGTTTCCATTTTCAAGCAGATATTTTACTAATTTAATGGGTAGTAATTATACAAAAAATATAATAAACAGAAAAAAAAGATATTTCCATCTTTTGTATGCTTGCATCTAAATCTAAACGCCCTGCTGCTATTGCTTTGCTTTGCTTGCCTATAGGTGGCACATGTTGCCATATGTAGAAGTGAAGCTCTGAAACTGCTGGCGCAGCGCCTCTGCAATTGGATGATATCGGTGGCGGCTGGTCTGGTTGGTCTGGCTCACTGTTTTGTTGACAATAGATTAGTCAGAGCTGCCAGTGTGTGTGTGTGTGTCTGTGTGTGTGTGTGTGTGTTTGTGTGTGTGGCTGAGTGTGTTTGGGAGTACATTGATCCGCCGGGCTCTGATAGTCTGTTCTATTGCAGTCTGGTTCAGTTCCACACACAAGTGTCTCATGCCGCGGGGCAACGGCTGTTGTTGCATTGCCCAGAGGGTATGTGTGTTTTCGATGTGTTTGCTGTGTGTGTAGCTGGGTAGGGTTCAGACGTGGTCTGCTGGCCTGCTGGCTTGGCGTTTTGTCTCCCGTACACACTGGGCTGGTGGGAATTGGATGTTGGAGTTGGATGTCTTTCTTTTCAGCAACTAGCTCCCTGTGTTTTCCTTCGTCTCTCACGCACATTTACACACACGCACACACACATTATCTACACACACATTTGTGCATCATGCATTTATAGGAACGCACACACTACTACACAATACTGGACAACTGAACACATGAACATTCAACACACATCCACATAGATTCATGCATTGACAAGCCGCTTTTGACCCCCTCATTTCCCCACCACACACACAAATGCACACACACACGCACACACACACGCGCACACACACACACACACACACACACACACACACACACACACACACAGACGCACTCTCCTTATCTAATAGCTTTGGTCATAGCAGCTTGTTCAGCACAAGCCTCAGAGGAAAAGAAAAAGACTGTGGGAAATAGACAAAGACAGAAAGAGAGAGATGCATTTCCGATATGAAACTCCTCCCTGTCAGCATATTACCAGCTGCAGGAGAGACTCATTGCATTCAGAGCACATTTTTCTCAACTTTTACCACCATACGCTCTGGCAATGAGCTAAAATGGAGAAAAAAAGTGGACTAGGAAAATATTCAGCATTCAGTTAGCTATTAGTTGAAAAAAATGTTTTAGGACATTTACAGGCAGGCGTTATGATTGTAAAATCAGTAATAACTATCGGTAGTATCATTATATAAATTATACGGTAATGCAAGACTTGTATAAAATGAAGCTATACATTGGATATGAAATAGTGACAACAGGGACATAACATGTACACACTCCTATTAATTAGTAGAACTCAAATGAGAAATACTGAAATTTAAATGAGAGATTAATTCATTTATTGTGTGATTTGCTTCTTTTTTTTGCAACTTGTATTTCTGATCCATAATATGTTTGAAATCCTCAAACTGTCACATCTTATGTCTTCATCTGCAGATACAGGTTGCTCAGGTGTCGTAGAGATAGTTTGGTTGTTATTACATGACCAAAGTATGGAAATTTGATCATGTGATAACAGGTAGTTAAATGGGTGAGAGATCATAACCACCGTCTCTGTCAAATGATAAAATCTTAACAAAATCCCAACTCAAGTTCCCCTTACTTACTTTGTCTGGATGACAACTGAGCAAACTCATTCTGCTGAGGAAGGCTGTGAGATGTGTTGGAAAGCTCCAGAAAAACCTCATACGTAGATGCAAAATTTATTTTTTCAAACTACAAGTCAAGAATGGATTTCATGCTCAACAGTATTATGATTTTAATTTTTGATGTCATTCACTTAGCAGCTATTAGCTTATATTACAAAATATAAATGAAACAATGCAATAACTAATGTAAAGGTTTGCTTGGGATAATTTGAACAACAGAATTGTGTAAAGTGATAGCAGAATATGATATCATATCACAATATCATAATACCACTGAAAGTCGCTAAATATTAATATTAGTTTATTATCCCAGTCTAATGTGTTAAAAACACATGGGAGATTTGATTTTCTGATGTTTGTCTGATGATTATGTTGTAGCTAAGGTTAATCAGTGCTTCTAATAAAAGTGTAATATATTTATGATATGTCGCAATATACTTCACATGAAGCGTATTTCCAATACTTTGAAAGTGACAGCCATGATGAACAAAACAAAGAGGCTGCAATGCTCAAAGACAAGTGTGTGCTTAGCGTATGTGGTTTTGAATTATTAAGTTTCTCACAAAGAGCAAAGAAGGGATTTCACTTGTCTCCCTGTGTGCTTCAAGATGGAGAGACTGTGAGACAGCGGCAGAGATAGAGGGCAAGACTGACATGGAGTGGTGGATAAAATAAAAGCATATATTTTTTAACGTTTTACAACCTGTTTGACTGCTGGAATGCGTGCCTGAGTCGGATTGTGTATTTCCTCTGTCAGTCGTATGTTTTTGTTCTCAGGCTGCCTTTCAAAATAGAGACGTTGATCTTTTATTTGAGCTGATTAGGTAAAAGATAAACGAAAAATAAATCTTGCTACAAAAGAAAAGACAGAGCCAAGTGTTTGTTGTGTTCCCTACGGCGGCGAGAGAGGCGTCTTGTAGAACAGTCAGAGAAAGAGAGACAGAGAGTAGAATGTGGTGACTTATGAACAGAAGAAATAAAAGGATAGGCAAAACAGAATCAAGAATCCGAGTTAATGTTTCATGAGGGGAGATTTCTCTGCAAGATATGGCACGTGAGGAAGAGAGAGATGGAGAAATAGAGAATTTTGATTTTGATGCTGTGCTATTACACAGTATGACTGTCCACTGGGATCTGTAATGTGAAAATGCTGTATCAGTTGTGATAACCTAAAAAAGTGGTGGGGAATCACCATTTTCCCTCTCATTATGTCTTACTTCTGCTTTTTCTCTTTCTCATACACACTAGCGGTGACACACACTCACTCACACACACACACCTCTCTCTCTCCCTGTTCATGTCACCTAATTTATGATAAAGGACAGATTGCCATTTGTCTGAAAGCTTTTTATGACTGTGCAGACCTTGTTATGGTACCACACCATCTATTCTCTGCTAGAGGTGTGTGCGTGTGTGTGTGTATGTGTGTGTGAAACATAGACTCATGCAGCAACACTATAATAGGGCCTCTATCCTGCAGGCGTTATTTATGCATTGGCCACTCTCTGTGAAACCCCACTCTCTATGCCTGATTCATTATCCTGAGAAAGAGACAGAAGAGGTGAGAAGGGAGAAAAAGAAGCCCATAGCCAGCCCTCTCTCCCTCCTGCTCTTCCTCGCCGTCCTCCTCTTCCCCGTCACATGGATCTCCCCCGAGCAGGCGCTGTGAGTGTGTAGTGCCAGCGCAGCAGGCTTTTATTGTGATTGAGTCTGCCGCTTACAAGGAATGATGCAGGGGATGCTGTCTCTGTCTCGCAGACAGACATATTGCTCAATCCTCAGCTGTTTTACCTTCATCCAGGCGATGGAGAAGCCACAGTATGGTACACACAGATGGAAATACACGATTCAAAAAAGTCTGACAAATAGGATGTGGTTTCTTTATGCTGTTCTCTGCTACATAGAACAATCCATAGTATTACATTTCATTGTACTGTAATTTAATAAATTAGACATTAGTCTCAGAAGTAGTGGTAGTAGAGGTACAATAGCATAGGTACAGTAGCATTAGTACAATTGTTAGTACTGGATGTGGCAGTAGTAGTAGTAGTAGTAGTAACTGCAGTAGTAGTACCAGAAGCTGCAGCAGGAATGTTAGCATTAGTATTAGCAGTAGCAGTAGCTAGTTGTAGTTGTTGTAGTAGTAGTGGGGGTAAAAGCAGCTCAGTGATGCTCAGCAGTAGCAGTAGCAGTAGTAGTAGTATAGTAGTAGAAGTAGTAGTTATAGTGGCAGATGTAGTAGTAATAGTGGCAGCAGTAGTAGTAGTGGTAGTAGGCGTAGGAGCAGTAGTAGTAATACTGTAGCAGAAGCAGTAGTGGTGATAGTAAATAGTAAAAATGATAGTAGATAGTAAGGATACTGATAGTTGTAGTTGTAGCATTTGTTTGAAGAAAAATGGGTAAATGAGATTTGGAGTAAGCCAAAACACAGAACATGATTTAATCAAAAATTTCTTTAGTACTGAAAATTATGTGAAATTGAATCTGCCTAAAAGAAAAAGATCTCTGTGTGCCCAACTGAGATATGGTATTTTATCATTACTTTGGAAACAGGACGTTATATTGGTATTGAAGAACAGGATCGGCTGTCAGATTTGTCAGTTATGTGAGTAAATGAAGTAGAAATTGAAAAGTATTCCATTTTGTTTTGCTCTTTGAATTATGATTATTGAAAGAGATGATTCAGTAAAACTAAAAATGATTACTTCCGTATGGAAGATGTTGAAATTATGAAAACACTGTGTGAAGTGGATTTTTTTTCTCTGTGTGTGTATTTGGATGCCTGGTCATTAAGAAAAAATGTTGCATATAGATAGCATTTATATTATTATTTTTTTGTTTGTTTGCTTGTTTTTCTGTGTAAAACACATTTTCCCATACTACATGCAGTTTGTAGTTTGCAGTAATGATTTCTTTCTGTTTGGAACATGAATGTCAATCTCCGGAAGTTGTCATTTATATGTTATATTATTGTGTGTCATGTAATCCCATATAGGATGGATATTTTTTAATGGTATGGCACGAAAATTAAAAAAAAGCATTAATTCATTCATTCATATAGCAGCAGTTATAGCAGAAGTACATGGAATGGTAATAGTATTAGTTGTAGCAGCAATAGTAGAGGTGATTGCTATTGTCAATGCCTGTCTTGACATCAGGTCATAACAATTATAATTGCACTAATAATACAAACACACACATGCGTGCGTACACATGCTGACAAAATGAATTCTGGTCACTCCTCTCTGTTCTCAGCTCAGGGCTATCTATCCAGGGTTAGGAGTGGTGTTAAACACCACAATGTCCTTGCTGTGTGTGCAGTCACTTCTCTCTCTACCACTCTCATCATACGACTCCTTATCCTCTGCTTTCTTTTCTCTCTAAGAAGCCTGCTTCTTTTTCTTTTCATTCTTTTTAATTGAGTTGATTTCTCTTGCTTTTGCTTCTCTCACTCTCTCTCTCTCCACTGTTTGCCTTTCTCTCTCTGTATCTCTCTACCCTTTCACCACTCATTTGGCCGTAGACAGATAGAGGCAGAGAGAAAAGAGGAAAAGTGATTGAACATTTACAACTATCCTGGAAATCTCATCGCCGAGACCTCATCACTGCGACAGCTTTTATTGCCTTCCACCAGGAACCTTCATATAGGAGGGCTAACCTCATTTCTTTGGACACACACAGACACACACACACACACACACACATACACAACCATAAGAATACCCTCCATGTACACACACATATATAATACATACTTGCATAGTCATACATATATTACGAAATCATGTGCACAACAGCATCAGTGCACATCCACTCAGAAACATGCGCACACATGCATATACACACAGACCCAGAGGTCTGTCATAAATTGGATTTTGTCTGTATGAAAGAGATATGGGAAGAGAGAGAGAGTGACTGACAGAAAGGTAGGACCATGTAGTTAAGTGTGTGTGTTTTTTTATGTATGTGTGTGTGTGTGCAACACTCTGAGCAGTGACCCTTCTGGAGGAAGAAGAGGAGAGGGGGGGGGGGGGATAGAAAGGACACGAGATGAAATGAAAGGAAGGGAAGAGGAAGGGAGGACAGTGAAATGAAAATATTATGGCAGCAGAATCCATCATGAGTGAAAACTCTCCGCTGTATCCTCTTTGTGTGTGTGCATGATCATGTGATTGGGCATACTTCTGTGTGTTTACTCCTACCTGAGTGGCAGTGCTGTGCTTTATGGTCCCTAGCCATCAGATAGCAGTGAAGGAAGAATCCATTGGGATTGTGCATCTGTCTGGAAATGAGCTCCCCGTGGCTGTTAGAGTGAGATTAAGATAGACTTAAAGTGCTTTACATATGCCAGCCTTCCTTTCCCACCAACATTATCAAGGACACATTTTAATCTTAAGATGAAATACAGCAGCACTGTAACTGCTCCACTATCAGCATCCTGCATCAAGTCCCATGGAGGAGCATCAGCGAAGGAAAAATAAATGGTCCCACTATAATGCTTACAGCAGTGCTTGTAGCAGTAGTTGTACTAGTTGTGCATTAGGATCAACAGTAGGAGAAGTTTTACCAGTAGAGCTAAGGCTGTGTTCAGCCTGACTCAAAAACACAACCTACACATTCATTTCAATGAGACCACTACGTTTGGAACTCATAGTGCTCTGGAAAAAAGGCACAAGGTTGTCTGGCAAGATCTGGCTCAACTATTGCTGCAACACAGTGCAACATGCTATTTTCTGTCTGAACTAGAGGTATTTACAAGTCTAAACAAGAGACCTGATTCAAATGGGACCAAAGGACAGATAGACCCAGTCCAAAACAGACCCCTAGATAATTAGATCCAAACTAAAATAATAAGCAGTCACGGTTAACACTAGTAGTGCATATATTAATCAAGATCAAGACTCAAAAGTCAGTTTTTACTCCTACAATGATTATGGCATGCCACATAATCAGAGCTGATAGCAGGTCTGCTTGTTTCTACTCAGGTATTAGGTGTTTTGGCACACAGATCCAAGACATATAGCAATACAACCTTAGCTGGACCTGATTAGACTAATATAATTTGGGCTAGACCCGACTCTTGTTTTCCTGGGACTAAGCAGCGGTTGCAGCTTTAGAGGTGGTAGCACTTATGACTATACAGTAGCAATAAGAGTAATAACAACTAGTAACAAATTGCATTACTAGTCCACCCTGGTGTACCCCCAACACTAAGGGTTACTGCAGTGTGTCAAACAAAAGATACTACCACTCAAGCAAATGAACAAGCAAGAACATCTTGCATTCCTGACCTTCTGTATTTAAAGCATACATATACTGTCTGCTCTGTTTAAAATACTGTCTTTGCAGTAATTGATAATTTAGTCAATGAAAGTCCTCCTTGGTGGCCTTTACTAAACACCCTGTTAAATCATCACTTTGTCATTGTTTCCCCAATCAGCACTCCTGATCCTCAGATTTGTCCCAGGGAAGTATGTTTGTCATATGCAGTAGTTAAGAACCCCAGACCAGCCTGAGCATGGTGCAGTGTACAGTACATCCGTACACCAGGTAGTACCATAGCTCAGTGATTTTCTGAGTGCAGTACTTCGGTCAGTGCATCCATTAAACAATCTGTTTACCGATTCTATTACTGCCAACAGCATTATGCTAGCACAGCACTTCACTGATAACAGGTGAAGTTTTGTAAATTCATGGTACTATTACTTACCTCAGTCATGAACACCCCCCACTTCAGGGAAGCATGAGTGCATACTTATTATGAACACTGAGTGTTGTGAATGTCTGCTCTCCGTCATAATGTACTGCAGAACAGAGCTACGGTAGTGTACATATTTTTTACTTCATCAGTGTGTAAAGCACTTGGCCTATTTATTTGACTAGCAGGTAATATTAGATCTGCACAGAAGCCAAAATCATTCTGTGATTACGTTTGACCCTGAGGAGCGCCAGGCACTCCTCAGCTCAATGCAGATTGCATTACTTAAAACACAGCCTCTGGCCTCTCTTCATTGTACAGTACTTAACACAAAAACCATTCCCCTTTGGCAGGCACTTTTGTTCACACCGTGACTTGCTGTGCAGAATAGTCAAGTGACTGCTGCTTAGCATGCACCGTCACACTGTCTGTTGCTATAAATAGATATGGGAATTATTCCAAAGTGAGTTTTTGTCCTAATGAAACACTTGTTGAAGAAGACTTGATCACATTCGTATAGGAACATGCCAAATTCACCTTTTAATCGTCAGTATACCATCATACCATTTCACAGGAAGGAATGTCAGAATAAAAGCTTTGTATTTGCACATGCTTCAGTTTTGGTTATATAACATTCTATACAAATCAAGTTAAACATCCATTCACAGTGGATATGACTATACAATGTGATTTGTCCAAATGAATTAACTTAACTGTGGGGTTCAAGAATGTACCCTGATTGATTGAATGTACCCAGGCTTTTTAGCACTCTGGCATTGTGGAAGAGGGCAGGAGAGGAAGTGATGGGCAGGTAGAGGGAAATGAGGAAGGGTGGGAAAGATGAGGCACTACATATGGGAAGGCAGGAAGATAACAGCAGATGGGAAAGTTGTACATTGTGATGGACAAGGAGAGGTAATGAAGCAGAGAAACAGTGGAGTAAGAGGGTTAAAAGGGTAAAAAACAAGACAAGAAAAAAAGTGTTGTGAGATAGGGGAAAAGAGTAAAGGTGGAGTGGATAAAATGGAGATGGAAATCAACTGTTGAAAATACCAAAAAGTTCTAATGCTTTTAACAGCAAATACACAGGATGTTTGTCAATGCCTTCCAATATGACCCATATGACAGCTGAAAATGATTCATGGTTAAGGTTTGGTTGAGTTTAGGCAACAAAATCTACTTGACTGAGGTACAATTGTGGTCAGGTTGGTAGGCGGCAGGATGCAAGCTTTGATCTCCATTGTCAAAATGATGCTTTGTACGCCCCGTCGTCCACTTCAACATCCTTCCTAAAAAGCTTTGCAGCCTTATATATTGTCACACCACTTCTGCCTTTGCTTGTGAGAGAGGACAGCCATTACAACCAATGCTGTAGTTTTTTCATGATGGTAGTCTCAAAAATACAATAATGGATGTCATTTGGAAGGAGAAAAGGGGCAGAAAAGGTAGACTGATAGTCTTGATTTCTCATTCAGAAGGGGGATTATTTTGTTTCAGTAGCGAGTGACATTCAACAGTCGAACACAGAAGCTCTGGTAGCGGTTTCTTAGAGCAGTTCACGTTTACTTAACAGTGTCATTTGCGTATCACCATTTTCCTGCCACTATTTTTCATGTACTTAACCAGCCATGAAGGAAGATGGTGTCCCTGTTTAAAATCCTGCCTACAAAGCTTTGACTGATTGGCTGTTTCTCCAATAGAGGTAAATAGTTGGCAGTGACACAACACAATCCACGGAGAAAGTGGAAAATACAAATTATTATTTTTAAAGGCTGACATTGATTGAAACTTCAGATATAATTGTGACGACCATATAACTTACAAAAGGAGGATGTAACAGTCTGATATTTGGAATTTGTATTAGTATTATATTGTATAATCAGGATAGCTGAAGTTTTTGTAATCAAATACCTTATAAGATACTGTATGTCTCCGTCTGTCAGCATGATTGTCTATCTGCCAAAAGCAGTTTGTCCTTCTGAGTCTTTCGATCAGCTAATTTCACGAAACTGCTCCAATCAGATTCAACGCAGTAGCCCCATAAACCTGGCAATCACTGGTGTGTGTGTTTGCATACATACACTCGTATCTGCACTGTCCATGTGGCACAAAGGCTCACACACTTGCACTGAGACATATGTGGGAGCACACACAGGTACCTTTTGGACAGATTGGGGTTTTGTTCTGTCATTCTTCTCCAGAGAGTAATTTTCTCTCCATCCATTCATTGTGGAGGGAAGGGTTTCTCCCTGCCGTTCTCTCAGAGGTAAAGGTAATTAGGCTTGGCATGAGATGTGGGCTCCTTGGTTTACCTTTTCTCCTCTTCTCTCCCAGTTCTCCCTTCATGTCCCCCAGCCCCAACTGTCTCTTCAAGTCCAAAAATAAATCCTTACCTTAGGTATTTTCTTCTCTTTGTCCTTTTCACTTTCTCTCTGACCCCCTTTTCATTACATCCATCAGAAATTTATATTGTGATTTAAGCTATAGCCAGAGCATGAAACATTTAAACTTTTATAGACTTTCAGAGTCTGGTACATGTAGGTGTTTCCTGGAAGCTGGAAACGTAGATGCACCAAAATTCCTATGAATTAAAAACATTTTCTGATTATAAACGGGGTCTAGGTTTAAGTGCACTAAAAGCATCTGCTGATATGTCCAAGAAAACAAAAACATCTGGCCACTTTAACACCTTAAAATGTAAATGTGGTGCAGTTCAAAAATATTGATGTAATCTCTAAAATATTTGTGTGTTTTGCCAGATGAAAGTCTGACTTATATGTGTCCTTCTCATGCTTCTGTCTCTCTGTTTGTCTTTCTTTATGTGTGTTACAGAGAAATTATGAGTTTGAGAATGTGGATATACAGTATGATGTGATATATGAGGGCTAGGATTTTCAATAGGCAACCCCATGCGCACTAACACCATCCATTTATCTGCTCATCTGTCAAAATAACTGTGGAAGGCCGAAAACTGGAGTGTGTAATATTTTGTGTGCGTGCAAACACATGGGTATGGAGTTGTCTGTGGAGGTGTAAAATAAGACAAAATGAGAAGAAGTCTCAAGAGAAGAAGTCAACAAAAAGACACAGATACAGATACAACAATTGAGTATGAATTAATTTGGCTAGAAAATGGTACAAATAAGACTACCAGTAATTGCTCAGTAATCAAATGCCCTGGAGTTATATTGTTGGGGATGATCCATTTTCATATTACAGATTACAGATTTGATCAAACCAAAAAAAAAAAAAAAAAACATTTCTAAACACTGAATACACATACAGTATGCATGAGCTTTACTGACTACTTCATTGTACACCCAGTAACCCAGAACTGTACAGTACAGTACCAAACAGTACTTAGATAACTATTTGTTTGTGGTAATGTGATTAAACACAACTTTATATAGGGATATGTACCATGTGTCAAATCTAAATTTAAATTAATCAAATTACCAAAAAATGATTGATTTATGAAAATCTGTGGTTGTCCTGTGGGCCTGGGGTCACCTGCTTTGCCTTGTTAAAAAGTCTATTGCAGCCTTGGGTTGATGTTGACTATTTTTATTCCTTTACTTTCAATTCCATGTTAGAGTGAAAAACCTTGCGTCACAAGCTTAGTCAAACTGTAAAGTGCTTATTACAACAACTTTTCATTCCTTTGGATCACCTATGTCCTCTGCACCAATCAAACCCACTTTGTGCCTGGTAGCAGAACAGTGGACATCATTGAGGATCTAATGAAGGGTAAACTCACCTGAACTATGTGTATTTGCAGACTTCAGACTTCACTGTAATGCTTTTCTGAAAAGCATAATTAGCTTTTCATCATCCTAGGCCCAACAGTGGAAGGCACAATTTATCTGCCTTTGTGTTTATTGCCACATCAGTCTACAGCCAAAAGACTCTCCCAAACTCTGCCTGGAGTGCTAAATTCCCAAAGCCCTGATAAACACCCACCCCCTTCCTCTCTTTTCCCAGTGTTCCCCTCTGTAGCCTGCTGTAAAGGATTTTGTGTCAATTAAGGATCAAAGTTGTAAGTGTTTCACAGCAGGGCAAAGCAATGTCTGAACCGCTGCCCAACAACGGGTCCACTGGAGCATAAAATGGATGCCAGACACACTGTTCAGATAACAGACCATCAGCTGGATATCTGGACGATGAAGAGTCCTGATCCCCAGCCAGCTCAGCTCCACCGTTCACTTCAGACTAATGGAGCTCTGCGTTCACTATAGACCAGCCAGAGAGGATACTTCTGGGTGATCATGAGGCCCAATTTGGCCAGCTGCAGTGTTCACTTTAGATACATCATCAAGAAGTCTGGGTAGAGGTACAGGGGACTGTAAAGTGAGGGACGGGCCTGCTGCAAGGCCACATCCACAGTTCACTTTTGGAGCTTGTGTGCTTTCTGAGCAGATTCTGTTCCCAGTCCCTTTACAATCTTCCAGTTTCAAGCATTTCAGACATTAACAAGGTCCAACCTACCCTAAACGAGCCCCTAGAGGAGATGAGAACCAGCCAAAATGTTCTCATTTTGCAAAAAATATCTTCGCCCTGAAGGTGTAAACCTCAAACTGGGTCTCACAAGGATAAAAGTCTGACAACATACTTCAGCTAACACTCAGGTGTACTGTGTCTGTCAGAGCTCTAGTAGTTTTGTAGTTAGTTGCTGGTTGAAGGGCAACGCTGTTTGGAAGTACAGGGGAGACATGGGCAACCTTGCTCTGCACCTTTGTTTGGTGTTCACCTCTCTGTTAGTTGCTTCTCCATTTGCAAGTAACTTTTGACAATTATACACAGCTAATACTCAGATTCTTGTATTTTGTAGTGCCATTGATTGCTTGCTATGTTGGTGATTCCACAGTTACTTCCTGTAAATTGCAAAGGACCTACCTGTAAGCCACACAATCATCTACTTATCAGTTGTCTAATTAAATCAAAATGCCTCAAAGGAAATACCTAGGACCTAGGGGAGTGGTAGAGCAGAGGGTTGGCTGTGAATTCGAACCCCACTAAGGATGCTACAGAACATTATCCACTCAACTAGACAAGACCAACTCACCTTTATTTCCTAATATCCTCAAACCTTCCAGAAGTAATGAGGTACTTTGAAGAGAGTGAAATGAAACAAATGCCACAGTGAGCACGGTGTAATTCTATGCATGAGTTCCGTTTTCCGCCTTCCCGTTTGTGATATGGGTTTGGGTGTGAAAGTGAGGCGTCTGATTTGACTCCTGATAAATCTTCCTCTGCTGCGGCATTAGAATGTATTACTGAGCCAACAGCCGGGGCCAAATCCATTTTCATCTGAGTGCAATTGATGTCACTCCAACTTCTCACAAAAGTGCCTCCATCGAGGCACCAGATGTGAGGTTTTTCCTCTTTGTTCGCACAAGGATCTGTGTGTTTGCGTGCAATTGTGTATGTGTCAATGTGTGTGTTTATGAGGCGAAAGGTGAATCGATTTCTACAAGATGGCTTCGGGGAGGAATAGGTCTCACAACTGCCCAGAGCTGTCTGTAGAGAAATAACCCTGTTATATGGCAGTGCGCACACACACAGTGATCCTGTTTTGACATTGGTTTTTGGCACAGCTTAACCTTAATCTCATGACTGTACTGAGAGCGACAGCGAATCGCAGTTTTGACAAGGTGGTTGTTCTTGCCAGAATTCTTCACACGCCTCTCCCCAAAGGCAGAACAAACGGTCACCTCTGATGTTATCATCACACAGGCCGCTGGCATCGAACAGCCTCGTGTAATACTACTCACAGATGGCAGATGAAGGACATTCATCAATCCAAATGTCTTCATACTCCAAACTTTGTGTCACAGTTGACAGGAGCAAGATGGATCTTAAATGCTTTATGGAGCAGGTATTAGGGCGGTTTTCTGGCTTCTTCTACCTGTTGCATGTCTTTTTTTCCTGCTTTCCTCTGGCGTCACATAGCTGTCTAATTGCTTTACATCACTGCCTAATGGCTTTATACAGCTGTCTCATGGTTTCTTATACCTGTCTGGGTTTGTGGGACTGTATTTAGGCTTCTAATGGCTTTTTTGGATTTTTCTCACACTGATGAATTTTTATGGCCACTTATTGTATGTTATGGCCTTTCATGGTTTCTTATGGCTTATATGTCTATCTCCAAATGGAGTAAACACATAAAGAAATTATACTGGCAAAGCTTTTGTGCTAAACTCTTTTTGACCCTTGCATTGTCCATACACACGAACCCCTATCCAGAACAAACAGAAAGACACACCAACAAGTATCTATGTATCAATGGAGAATGTATGGAAGTTATACATGAATATAAATATATAGGGAGAGTAAAACTAATGTGGGACTTAAACATAGGTGTCGTTTACTGGAGAGGATTACAATTATACTTTGGAGTGGAGAGACAGATACAGGTTCTCTTCTATTGTTCATTCATTTATTGTTCATTTATCATTCTGTTTTATTGCTTCTCATTGTCTGTAGTGAACATGAACAATAAGATTAATATGTAAAGATTGCAGGACAACAACTGCACAGTACAACACTTCTTAGTGAGACCTGAGTAGTTAAGAAAGGGTGGGCAGTCCTTGGTAATGTACTACATCCTCTCTATGACCCATGCACAGAGATCCATCATATCTTCCAATAGCTCTGTTTAAAAAAAAAAAAAAAACTTTGACATGATAGTTCTGTCACTTTGTTGTACTAAAATGATTATTGTTCGCTGTCCGAGTGTGGCACTATGCTGTCCTTAAATTATTTTGTTGTTGTTGTTGTTGCATTTGTCTGACAATTGCCACAGACACAAAAAGGAATTTCCGAAAGCATACTAACAAGGGGTCTTTTTAGATTTTTTTATAGTTCACTGTGTAGAAACAGGCAGGAGGCATTGTGCGAGGCCACCAGATTGCTCATAAAAGGGCTGTTTGGATTAGAAATACATGCTCACTTCCAAGTTGCTGTTTATTCTCTCTCTTTTTTTTTGTTTTAACCCACATCTAGTAGTGAATTGCACCACAGACAGAGTAACATTAACAAAAGACATTGTCTGTTTTTTTTTCCCAACAACCGGTTTTGTTTGAATTGAGGCATTTCCCCAATTACCAATTCCTTTGTCTATTTATTTATCTTTTCATCGCTAAGTCTCATCTGTCTTGCCAATGTGGTTTCAGCCAAGCTAAAAATCCCAAAAACCGTCCCAGCTGAATGATGTCACATTTATTTAATCTTTTGTTGACACAGACACTAATCTCATGTTGTCACAGGCCTCAGGATCTGATTTATGTCAGACCTCCATGTGATCTAGATCAGGATTAAGAATGTGGCTGAGTGCAGGTATTTGGTCGTTAAACATATTAGGAAACTGTAGAACTGACAGTAGAAACTGACAGTAAACTTTTTCTGCAGACAGTTTTTGGAGTGTGGTTGTGTGTGTGCATACATGTTGGGAGGGTTGTGACCTTGGTTTGTATGCTGAATTAAATCTTTTTGTGGCAATGTTCACCAAGCTGAAAATTAATATTCATTCTCATTAGGCCAGGAGTGGTGGTTAGATACAAATACTCCTACAATGCTCTCTCTCTTGTTTATTCCACAACAGTAAAATTGCCTCTAGATGCACATTTGTACAGGAGGACACATAGAGTAAATAAGGTAAAAAAGATAGACACACACCCATTTTTATCTGTAAATGAGGTTTTAGCGTACAGTGACAGCTTCTACTTTCCCTGTAACCACTTCCACTCACCATGCAGACCTACCCAGCGGAGTAACTGTGAGTGGAGTGCATCAACATGCAGAGCTTTTAGCCTCAGACAACCATCTGAGTGGCTTCTCAGTCCAGACATTGGTGGGCTGTCTGTCTAATAGCTCCTTTGCCCTCCCTACATGCCACCAAAGGACTGAAGTAACATCAGAGGGCTGAAAAAGCAATAACCTCCCCCGGCCTAGCCCAAATGATCTCCAATACTGGCTCCACCACAGAGAGTAAAGCTATTGAAAAAAGCAGGAGGAAACACTCAGTATTTTTCTCTTCAAAGGTTTTGTTCATCAAAACAAAACTGTAAACCACAAATGTGACCCCTGTGAGTGAAAACTAAGGTTCAACTGATTTGTATATTTTAAACCCAGTGGCCATTAGGCCAGTTCCATATCAAACATCTCTTCCATAACAACTGTTCATTAGTGGGTAGAAAAGCTTCTGAAACTGCATGTAGATTGGAACTTTGAAGTGTCCATTAAAAGCCTGGATAATAAAAAACAATGATTACTATCATACATATTCATTCATACTTGTGTGGAAGATGATCAGCATGTCTCATTTGAATCAGCAACATTTAACAACTTCCTGTAGATATTCGAGTACAGTCTGAAGTTAATTATGCAATAAGTATCAAACAGGGCATCAAACAAAGTGCATCGTACATCCGATTTGGACCACAATCACCAGTCCAGATCAGATGATTAATAAAAGACCAGTATCAGCTCCATGTATCACCAGTCTCACCATACTGAAAATGTGTCTTTTGCACTGTTGGCTGAGTCTCAAAAAAAAGGCTGGCCAAAACAAATAAAGGTGCTGAGTTTTTATTTTTAACAAAAAAATCAGTATTTATCTCCAATCACTTTTACTGTGCTGTTTTTTTATCACTGTTAAACTGCTGTCAGTGAATCTCAGTTCTTCCTACAGATGTTCCACATTAAAAGCTCATCAGAGAAGGTTGTTTATGCCCTCTGAGCCACTGAAAAGGCTTTGAATGTGAAATCTGTGCAGGGACTGTTACGTTTCATTGACAGCGGCATATTAGCAATCAAAAATATTGTGACAAATAAAGTTTTGTTGACAGTAACTTACATAAAAGACAAATTGAACTAACTGGAAATAATTATTAATTGGGAACAGTATCTCTGTTAAAAAAAAAACAAAGTGAGAATAACAGAGTGTAGAGGTTGGCATGAATGATATCACACTGGCAACAGCAAATTAAAACAGAAGCAGATCAGAAAACAGGAAGGTTTCAAAAAAAGTTTTTTTCTCTTCATGTTTTGTATATTGTTGTTCTGTCTATTGCTTGGTGTTATCTCATTTTTTATGTATAAAAAAGGAAAGAAAACTTTTACAGCACACACGAAATAAATAAATAAATAAATAAAAATGGTGCAAATACCTATTGCAAATGTAAGCCTGTTTCAAAATAAAGGCCTGGTTCTCAGTTGATGTAAATAATTGAGAATTTACTGTAAGTAAAACTTAAGTCAACATGGTGAAAGGAGCTGTGACAGCAGGAGAGAGTAAAAGGAAAATGGCACAGATGGGTACTGTTAAAAAAAAACGAGAGACTGAGGGAGAGAGGCTGTTAAAAGTGAGAGAGATTGAGTAATGGAGCTCTGCAGAGAGAAGGAGAACGCGAGGGGAGAGTGGAAGCAGCGTGAACGAGTCGGATTAGCCTGAAAGTGAAGGATTAGCCAGGCTGAAAGGAGTCCCGTAACAGAGAGCAGGGAAGCCAGCATCAACAAGACAGCAAGCAGATAGCTGGAGGGGTTAAGCCAACACAACTGGATCCCGCTAACAGATAGCAGAGAGTCACCACCAGCAGGGAGCTACAACCAGCCTCGAAATGTAGATGCACTGCAGCTTGTTGAAAGTGAGTCCCTTCAGCCTCTAAGAGTGGCTTACTGCTGTCTGGAAACAGGGAGGTGCTGGATGAATGTGTGATGCTACACACGTGTTGCTAAAGCAGCTGCTGGTTTCCTGACATATAGGGTTGGATGAACTGTGCACTGACTGCTCGTGCATGAAAAAGGAAATCAAAAACACATTCAGAAAGTGTTTTAGCCTACCAGTGCTTATGCTCAGTTTATTTGCAGTTGGATCTTGAGCCATAGATAACATTGAGGTCCCTGAGGTCATGCCCTTGGGGATTTTAGCTACTTTGAACCCCTCATCACTGGTTGCATATGTCACGGTGCTCTGAGCCGTCTAACCAAGAAGTGATTTCCCCCTCCAGGTTATTTCTTTTGAATATTTTTTTATTGGACTGAACACACAAAACTTTACAGGAAGAAAAGATTAGAGAAAAAATTATTAAAAAAAAGCTAATTTTGTAATTATTCATAAACATTCTATCATCATTTTACGACTGTTACGACTGCGGAGTCGTATGAACATTTTCTCTCTCTCTCTCTCTCTCTCTCTCTCTCCCTCTCTCTGGTGATCCTGCTGTGGGGCTTGTGTGTGATGGGCTGCAGGTGAGCTTGGGTGATTGTCTGATTGAATGGTTGTGACTGTGTGAGTGTGTAGGTTGTTCCAGGAAGTTGTTTTCAGCCTCCAAGCTTGCAGTTTAAAGGCCCCAGCTTCTACGGGCTTTCCTCTTTCCACTTCTAACCAACCTGCCAGCCAACATGTTTCAGTGTGAAATGTTGCATCTATATTTGCTAATATGTTATACCAGCACAGGTATGGTAGGGGTGGGTAGCATTTTTGTTTAATTCTATTTTATCCTGTTTCTGTTACGCTAGGAGTCAGGTTAGTGATTTGTCTTTTTGTTCCTTTTGTTTGAGTAGGTAGTTTTAGGTTGTTCAGCTTTATTTCCCTTTTGTTTATTGTTTTGCTGTTAACCCACCCTGAAGCTAAATGACTTTAAAATAAACCTTTTAAAGGGCTGCAAACCCTCTGTTGCTGGTGGCTCTTGGGAGCTGGGAAGAGGGAAGTCTCATCTTTCATGTTGCGCCAGGGTTTCCCCTAGGCCAGGTCATAACAATGACCCCTCCAATTTGTCTTATCTTGGGAACCAGTCTTTTAGATAATTGTTGATTTGATTACAACCTGTCTGATTGTATGACTGCTCCTGTTTCTTGCCCCTGCAGACTTTCAATTTCAAAGAATCACAATTTCTTTTGTGAGTACAATGTTATCATAAGTGTTAGAAAGTAAATACCTATGTTAATAAGACCCAAGCTGTAACTAAAGAATTATCCTTTAAAAACTCTAATGAGACACATGCTTGACTGATGACTTACAAACAAACCTGGGAACACTGTTCACATAATGCCTGTTTTGCTTCAGCACAAATCAGTGGCTAGAGGTGCATAGTCCACAAAATGAACATGAATGCAGTTGGATGCTTCCACAAAAGGGGAACCACAGAATGAATTACTTGAAAGACATTACCAGAACCATTTCAAACAGATACATATGTGTCAACAAGGAGAAGACAGAATGCACATTAAAAGTATTGATTTGAGGCACATTAATGTTCTGATTATACAAAGAAAACAAATCTATTGTTGCTCAAATTTGTGAATCTTTTTTTTTAATTATTTTTAGCCAATTATACGTTTACATACAAAGGTTGGTTAAGCATCCAAGATGTTTTTAAGGGTAACAGAATATTGAATTCAACGCTTGTTGGCAGCACTGCAGAACTAATTGCAGCATGGATGCAGGGTGGAGGACTTCTACCATGGCTACCGCTGCAGATGTCATACCGCAAAGCTGTTAAGTTAAGGATGCTGGTGCAAACACAAGATGGAGACAGTGTTTACTGGGAAGTTTTTGGCATGTTTTTACACTGTAGATAATTTACCAACGAGTCCACATCAAGTTAAAATGCAGAGGGTGAAGGAGTGCATGGTGTCTCAGTAGTATAAATAGTTTTATTTTGGGCTCCCTGTGGTGTCTTCAGAGGAATATGATGAATAATTCTGAAGTTCATGTTGCAGTCATTGCACCAACAAACAGGCACACATACTATATGCAAGTCCACCCTTCCCACACACAATCACACACACACACACACACAAATGCATATGAGCAGTCACAAGAATATGCACATACATAAATACAAAGTCACACACATGTTGACACGTTGTGAATACATCTTTAGGAAATGTGCATTAAATGCTGCATATTAGAGCTTGAATTGCACGCTGTAATGGCCACCCACTGAAGTCTGGGGCTGTGAAATTTCACAAGTTGCTCCTCTGTATGAAAACTCTCAAAAGTTATTTGACAGAACTTTTCTTCAAAGACATATTTGATGGTGTTTAAGTTTGCAGATGTGAGAGGAAGGGAGTGTGAGAGTAAAAGAGAAGGGGGGTAGAGAGGAACAGAGAAAACACAGTTGTATGGTTGTAAAGGAAATGTTTTATGCTGCATATCATAATGTCTGGGAGTTGATGTGGACATCAAACATTAAATGCACAAGCCTTATTGTAATAAATGCTGTTTTTTTCCCATGAACATTTACAAATACATATGAGTTTGACTTTTTCATGCTGTTTGCGTTTTTGCTGCAGTGTTGCACATTGCCAATGCCAGTGCTGGATAGAGTTGGGCCTGCTGCAGGGTGATGCAACTTCTACCATGTTCCATTTGGACATTTGTGTCATAATTCACTATAATGGCAATTACAGTTGACCTTAGCTTGGCTGGATTTAAAACAGCTCATGCTGGGCAAAATGCAAACTCTCTGGTGGGAAAAGACTTGAGTGAACAGAGCCAGCCAGGCGTAACCACACTGTTCACTAGTGTCTGTGCATGTGAGAACACACCAGACAATGATGAGGTAAACAGATGGGTGACTCAAAAGGAAAACCCAGCATGAAGTGTCATAAGGTGTTGTTCCTCCACAAGGCTGCAGAACAGCTTCAGTGCTTCTTGACATTCATTCTCCAAGTCTGTAAACTGTACTGGAGGACATTCAGTGTCTGTAGCAACAGCAATATCAGAGATGTATGGCACAAATCATTTATTGCTTTATTTCAATAGACAGCACTTTTAAAATATATTTTAGTTATAGCTTTCATATCACAAACCAAGAAAAACATTAAGATATATTTTTTATAACTACTACAAAGCTATCCATTTTAGCCCATTCTGCTGTTGATGAAATGTCCCGTCAAAGAACCCTCTATGACATCATTCATAACATAAGATAGGAGTCTGGATAACCATTCTCCCTTTCACAGTGAGCCATGGGTAGGTAGAAACCAGGTTCAGACAGCATTATACAAAAATGGCTGTGTAGAATGAAAAATGTAGTTTACATTCTTTAGTAAGTAAGTAAATCTGAAGTGTAAAACCACAAGTGAAGTACACTTTACACGAAGGTAGTACACATTACAGATAGACTGTAATACATGAAAACACAGTATAATAAAATCAAAATACAAGTTCAAGACAGAACAGGAACCATTAACCAGGGTTTTATTATTTAACTTTAGGCAAGTGAAAATGGGTTTATTTTTACTCATTTTACACATATACTTTATACACTGTGACAAATTAATAAATGGAAGACATGGCTGGTTTGGATGAGTTAGATTGGATTCCCCTTTTTAATGGGTTTCAGATTATAGAATTAACTTTAAATTAAAGGCAGAATATCAAACTCATTCAGTGGAGTAAGTACAGAGTCAGTTCACCCAAATTACACAAAAAAGCTGTATATACAGTATGTGCTGCCGATTAACACCTTAATACAATGGAGGTCAATGGAATTGTGTTTGTGGCATGCACAGCTTTGAGCACCACAAATGTTGAATTTATAAAATGTGGTTTAAATATTTATTTTATTTATTTAATGTAATTTTTCAAGACTGTGAGGATCATAAACAATACTCCTTTGACCTCCATTGAATCAGGGTAGTGGTAGAAATCATGTCAGATAGATAACTAAAAATCTGGACAAATTAAATCAAAAGTACAAGTGTAAGTACAAGTGCTTATCTTTTGCATTTTGGGCATAACTTTCCAAGTTTTCAATCTCATCATGACAATTGACAGTGATTCAAATTTCACCACTTTCTTCACTGTAGAGAGGTATTACCTGTCAAAAGGCTCTGAAGTTCAAACAAAAAGCTGTTAAAGCAATATAGCTGAGTCCCACTGAGCCATTGCAGCATAGCCACCGGATACAAGCAACTTATAGCCTCTGGTCTCCAACTCACCATAAATCAAACAACTTAATTAATAGCAATTTGTGTTTGCTAATGGTGTGTAGCCAGTCAGAGTGATCAAACTGGAACTTGCCTTTCACATCAGCGTAGTAGGACTGAAATTCCTCCCCATAAGATTTGGTTTGTGTGCTTTTATCTCAAGTGTGTACTCTATATTTCTTCAGTCTAGTTTTGCATCTTGCAGCCACATCAAACCAAACCAAATGCACTTGAGGTGAGAAAGGTGTCCTATATCCATCTGAGTGTAGCTCTCTAAGCTCTCACGTTGGAGAAAGTGTGCAGTGATGTTCAATATTTCAACACACACACACACACACACACCTCTTTGGGGCTCAGGTGATGTGAGTGCAGGTGTCGTCGGAAAGCTTTCAGCTCAGTGAGTGCACTGGAGAATGGCCAGATATAGATACAGTTCACACACTTTCTTTTTCACATGCGCACACACATTAGTTTGTATTATCTGCGTTTCATTTTCAGCTGTCTCTGTCTCTCAGGCATTAGAAAAATGAATATTACCTCAGAAAATGATAGAGGCATTATTTTTAAAAAAAGAATCAACGTATAAGAGCTACAGCTACATCTGTTTTTAATGTGTAACTTCAACGTATTTTTCTTTCTATTTATTTATTTATTTATTTTGACTTAGAAGTGGAAATCAACATCTGTCTCATTTCATTTCCTTCCTCACTGGGAAGCCGGCACTTTCTTGCGGTCTCACTCGCTCTCTGTTTGTCTGCCTCTTTTTCCCTCGCTCCAACTCTCTAAATTAAAGAGGCTTTTAGCTCTCCAAAGAGAGAGCTGTCGGCCCAGCTGTCCACTTTAGCATTAAACAAATTGTCAGCGCACACACAGACATGCGTGCACACTCACACAGGCATCTCTCCCTCTCTGCCTTGCTCTCTATCTGGCCCCGTTATTTGAGAAGGTCAAGTATGTGTTGCGGCAGCCTCACATATATGCCGGGGGATCCGTAAATTACAGCCATCCAGGAGGGAGCCCAGCCTCCCAATCAGACAATTAACTCGGCTCCGTAAAGGCCAGCGCAATTTCATTGTGCACACATATACACACACACACACACACACACTTACAGTAGTGCACTACTTGGAGGACTTTACATTGATTAGATTCATTCCCAAGCCAATAAACTTAATCTTAATTCTAAACTTCAACCTGCACTCCTAAGTTTCTGTGCTGTGGTAGCCAGTTAAGTGTTTGAGTTTTCAGGTCTTTAAATGCTGAAAGGTTTATGTCAATAATAATGTTAATGACTAAATCGTCCATATGAAGGACCCTGCTCAAAAAGGTGGGTAATGGTGCATTCATGTGCTCCTCAACATGTAAAGTCAAATATTTTCAAGTTTATGACCAGAATATTACTTTTCAACAGCCGGCAATGTGTAAATCCAAGTGATAAGATGGTGCATGTTTCATGACAAAGTAAAGGTTGTGAGGGATCCCTTACACGCATGATCAACAAGTGGCGGTAAATCCTTATAACTTCTGTTATCTAAGATTAATAACATATCCAGGCTCCAAGCGAAAACAAACATCAGTGTTCATTTACAGAGTTATATGGTTGCAACAAGTCCTCCAAATTAAACCTCAATATACGTTGTTGGTCCATGTAGTCCAAAACGATTAAGGCTGATCTGATGCCATTATTAACAGGACAGGAACAGTAGTCTGTGCATTACAAAACCGTTTGGCACCAAAACAATGCTATGGTTAAGGATTGGTTAGGTTTCGTCAAAGATGATGGTTTGGATCAAATATGTTTTTAAGGTTGGGGAAACCATGTGTTTTTGGTTAAAATTACTATTTCCTTAAGTTTAGAAGACCTTCATTGTCATGGTTACAATAATAATAAGCACCCCCTTGTTTCACCCCCCATAAAATTGAAAACCAGTCAATTGCCCGCTAATTTACCATGTAAAATCTTCATTTCATCCCATATTCAATTAATCTATAAGCTAGAAAATCATAATTGAGCATATCAGAACGCAATTAAGACTGAAAGCTACATTTAAGCTTGAAATAAAAAGCACTTTCTGGATCAACTAATTATGTTGTTTTTCTTGGGAGGACAGTCTCACCTACAAAAACCTGGTAGATACACCTTCTCATCCATGTTGGCTGAAAAGTTAAGGTTCAAAGATATTTATTGACTTTGTCATTACAAGGTCCATATATTAGCTGTTATTTTAACCTTCTTGATCATTTCACATGATCCTCTTGAGCAGATGGATTTGGCACTGTTGTCGTGGAATTTTATATTCAAATTTCCATAAAAAACAGCAATTCAATTTATCCTGACACTGTTTTCTGAAATGCTGTTTCAGAAAAAGAATTGTCAATCCCAAATTCATTGAGTCTTTTTGTGTTCCAATGCTTTTTTGCCTCACTTTAACCTAACTGTTTCCAGCATACCTAAATTTCTAAATTTTCAAACAATGAAGCATTAATTTCACTAAAATGTTAGTTGATGATAATGCCATGCAGGTGCCAATGCTTGCTTATTGTCTTATTGTCTTAATTTATTTGTTTTACATCTTTGGGGAGAGTTTGTACAGTGTGTTCTGTATTCTTCAGGGTGTGGTTGGAACAGAGAGTTCTGCTCAGGTTTTCCCTGGTGGAATAAGAGTATCTGTCTTGTTCTCTGCTCAAATTAGCACAAAAATGTGAAAGGAAACATATACTATACACATTGTACTATTTTTCACTGATTCCTCTGCAGCTTCTCTCGGAGGTGAAAAACATAAAAATTTGGAAGCCTGTGAAGCGTGGGCTCTCAAATGAGCTGCTTTTGTCTGTTTTGGAATACTGAGAGGATTGTGTGATTTTAATAGTCTGTAAAGAGATCAGACGCGTCAAGCAGGTAATGGAGGAAGGGAGCAAAGGGAAATGAGACGACAGGGATAAAGACGGAGGAGACAATGTCACAGAGTGACATCGCAGGAAATTGGACAAATCTCCTATTTTTGGAGCATCTGATTACAGGGATCATATTCAATAAGAAAGCAACTGTTCACTTGCATGGGCTGGCAATGGGGTAAATGAGACGAAGATGCACTGGAGAGAGTTATGCATGAAAAGGAATTAGAGTGAGTGAAGGACTGAGAGAAAGACAGATGACAAAAATAACTACAAAATGCTATTACAGCCACCAAATGCCTCTTCAATGAGCTCCACTGGTTGAGAATTTTCTATGTTCGCATTACCATCAATTAACCTTGTGCTACTTCAAGCACAGATTAATATTTGGTCGAAACATCTTTATGTGGAACACTAATAAGAGAACAGAGGTGACAAATGAACTTTAGAGTAAAGCAAAGAAGAATCAGATGAATGGATGAGATATTAAATCCATCATAGCTGTCAGTTTCTAATTGAACTGCTAATGTGGGTTCAGTGCTAAGTGATTATGTAATGTAAGGAAAGTGAGAATTAAAGGAACCCCGTGGAGTTTCCATCTTTTTTTCCACCAAAAACACAGGGTCCTAACAATTGTGTTGAGTAGATTTCCTTCCTTATTATATATATATATATATATATATATATATATATATATATATATATATATATATGTATATATGTATATATATGTGTGTGTGTGTGTGTGTGTATGTGTATATGTATACATACAGCGGAGCTGAGTATGTGGGTTGAAAAATTAGCCAAATCTTCTCAGCCATTGCCAAACAGCTTATTTTGCTGTTGCTATTGACACTTGTTTTGAGCTTCTGGTACCTGCCGATCAGGTGCCTGATTGGCACCTGATCGGCAGCACCTGTGAGCATGGGCCCTGCTACAGTGGTCAGTAGGTGTCTGCTCCAAGAATCGGCATGCCATGTTTGACTGATTTGGATAGGGCCTGTGCGATAGGGCAACTTCAAGCTGGTGTTCCACAAAACCAAGTTGTGGCATTATTTGGAGTGAGCCCTAGTACCATCTCCAAAGTGAAGGCCAAGTTCCATATAACGGGGGATGTCAGAGACAGGCTGCGAAGTGGGCGTCCCAAGAAGACGACACCCCAAGAAAACCGTCAGCTGTCAGCACTTAGGTACTGTAGGCTGTCTTCTACAGATTTGCAGTCAAGGTTTGCAGGACGATATGGCCTACGGCTCTCTGTCCAGACAATCTGGAAGAGACTGCACACAGCCAATCTCCGGTCTCATAGGGCTGCGAGGAGGCCTGCCATGACTGCCCTTCACCTTCAGGCCCGTTTGCACTGGTGTCGGCAACATGTGCACTGGAACCTGAACATGTGGAGGAACGTTATGTTCAGTGATGAGTCCAGATTCTTCCTACAGCAGTTGGATCGTAGGGTCAAAGTGTGGAGAAGACGCGGAGAATGCTATGCTGATTGCTGCACCAATAGAGTAACATCTTTTGGTGGAGGCAGTGTGATGGCGTGGGGCGGCATCTCCCTCACTGGAAAAACGAGGCTTGTCATCATTGGAGGCAATCTCAATGCAGAGAGCTATCGAGATGAGATTCTCCAACCAGTGGCAATCCCATATCTCCACAGTCTGGGACCGAACTCTATCCTCCAAGATGACAATGTTCGCCCCCACAGAGCGGGGTTTATCAGAGACTACATCCAAAATTTGGGAGTGGAGAGGATGGAATGGCCTGCCAGCAGTCCTGACCTCAACCCCATTGAACACTTGTGGGATCAGCTTGGGCGTGCTGTTCGTGCCAGAGTGACCAACACAACCACGTTGGCTGACTTGCGACAAATGCTGGTTGAAGAATGGGATGCCATCCCACAGCAGTGTGTGACCAGGCTGGTGACCAGCATGAGGACGAGATGCCAGGCTGTTGTGGCTGTGTATGGTTCTTCCACACGCTACTGAGGCTCCTTTTTGTTAAATGAATAAATTGTTAAATTGCCAATATGTCTTGTTTCTTCAAACTTGAATCTTCCAATCCACCAACACCAAACGAGTCAATGGCAGATTAAGCTGTTTGGCATTGGCAGAGAAGATTTGGCAAATTTTTCATGGGTGCAACCCCCATACTCAGCTCTGCTGCTCATCCCACAAATGCATGTTCCTTACAAATGTGGCACCATTTAAAAGGAAATAAACAGGCTTTCCAACGGTACAAGACTTATTGCCAAGAAGCATTGTTAAAACAAAGAAATAATCTACCAAACACAAATTTTAGTATATATATATATATATATATATATATATATATATATATATATATATATATATACATATATACATATACTGTATATGCATCGTTTACACTCCCTCTGTGTACTATTATGTTTCTGAAATTGTATGAAGCCCACAGCAGGAATCCACATGCTCAAGATCAAAATATGACAGACCCATCCATCAAAAAATTGCTCCACTAGAGGTCACTAGAGGTCAAAAACTCCACAGGGTGCCTTTAAAGAAAGCAAGGAGAAAATAGTAAGGGAACCGAACAGAAAGGACAATAGAGTGAAGAGAAGGAAAATAAATGAACGATAAAAACAAAGAACCAACAGAGCAGTAAAGAAAAGGAAGCCAAGGAACCAAAAAAGAAAAGAATGGTAAGGGAGGAAAAGAAAAATAACACCAAATCAGTTGCAATCGAGCCCTCACTGCAGGAACTGTCATGATGCTCAGCTCTTATTACAGAGTGATAATGACAATAACTGGCAGTGGAGACAGACCGATGGATGGCCAGACAACCTCTGACTGTACAAACCTATTAACCTCCTTCAGACTTCTAACTGTCATCTGTCTCACCCACGTTCTTTGTCACCTTCTTTCCATAAAACACACAGTATACTGCTACAATACATCGGCACACATCCTCTGATAGATGTATCAATGTGAAATAGGACATTTGAGTCAGAATAGCACATATGATCACAAATGTTTTCATACTATTTCTAATCCCATTACATAGCATCCACTGCAGAAATACCCAATTCCATGTCTTGTGTCCGGATAATACTGTAGCAACCAGAATGTGTGCATGTTTTAACTAACAGTGGATGCAGCCACACTGACAAAATATTTGACGCAGCTGATCTGTGTGTGTGTGTGCGTGCGTGTGTGTGTCAAAGGTGTATGAATACATGTGAGCTGAGGTGCTGACGTGCAAGCAGAGCCACTCACTGCTGTTAATGGACAGCTAATATCATGAGTGAATGGTAAAAGTAGAGGCTGCTTCGTGAGCAGATGGAAAATCAATAGCCTATTAAGAGTGTACAGGGCAGGAGGGACATGAAGGGAGGAGGGGTAAGGGGGGGGTGATGAAGGTGGGGGGGGGGTGGATGAAATTATCCATACCTTTTCACATCATTATTTAAATGTTTTTTTTTTTTTTTTGTTCAGAAATATTAACCACGTTGAACGGATTACAGTAACAGCTACTAGATCCTTTACTATCACACAAACACACACACACACACACACACAGATGTTCATGTACTAATTAATTTTTCTGTTATTTTTATTTAATTGCATTTTTGATGCTTTGGTAATACCTTTCATCTAACATTCATTCCAGTAAAGCACAGTGAATTGAACAGAAAATTGAGAGCATGACACACACACACACACACACACACACACACACAGATATAGAGAAACAAACAAGGCCCATAATATTGATGCAATACAGTTTGTACTCAGCAATGCAGATCCACCATTAAAAGGTCTTGAAGCGCACATACACACACAGATACACAAGCACACAGTCATACCGGTGCAGCTTATTGCTGTGCACTAGTTAATTTTTATGATTTCTATTCATTATGGAATGCTTTGACAATGGGATTCGTCAAACGTGCCAATAAAGCGCAGAGAGTCGAACCAAATAAACCAAAATGGAGCTGAAACACAGACTGTGTGGGAGATGGAGAGGAAATGAGAGTGAAAGCTTGAGGGGAGCGGCGATAATGAGAGGAGAGTCCGGCTTCTCTGTGTGTCCACTAGCCGCAGTAGCCTCTAGCTGGCTATTAGTAGCTGCAGCACAACCACAAGGCTCTGTGACAGTCAATTAAACCTCTTTATCTAGGATGCCTGTTTCTCTTCCTCCTCCTCCTCCTCCCTGCATTCCTTTCTACATGCCCTTTCCTTCTGGTGTCTTTATTCTCCCCTTTATTCCTTCTGCTCTCCACTTCCTTCTCCCTTTGCTGCCTCCTCCTTGAACTGCAAATAAGCCACGTTCACGAAAAAAAAAAAAAAATGACAGCAGCTTGCCAGGCAAAATGGTGTTTACACGAATAGCCTTAAGAGGACGGCTATGGGTTTGTGTGAGTGAGTGTGTGGGTGTGTTGTGTGTGTGTGTGTGTGTGTGATATGCCTTTGGTCTAACTGGTATCTAGAAACCGTGTCTTCTCTTAAGGCATAGCAGTGGCTGTTTGTGAAGTCAAACTGAGGCTAAGTGTCTTGCCTTTGGTGACTGATGGACTTGCTTATTGTAGAGTAAAGAAAAAAGAAAAATTGCCCCTGCACGTGGGGGCAGATGTAACATTTGACTTCTCATGTTTCAGACAATATTGTGACTCTAACATCACTTGTAAAAACATTTGATGACTGTTAACAAGTACAACACAGATACAAGTTATATACATAAAAAATGTATCCACAATAGTTCAAGAGGTTTTTGAATAATGACATTAAAACCAAAAATTGTTCACCTAGGATTCATGCACAAAACATGTATTGAAGAGCATTTCTCCCACATGATGCGTGCTGTTTGCTATACATATAAGACTAGTAAATAATAAAAATGGAAAGGCTTACAACTATTAATTACAAAAGGGGATGGGAAGAAAGCATGATAATAGACTATTACAAGCAGAGCTAATGTTGGTAAACTAGACTAAGATGTCAATAAAAAATGGATGCCTGGTTTCTTGAGGCAAGCAGTGGATGGTTCATGCAGCAGCAGCACACTTAAAAGAAAAAGTGTATTTCTCAAAATATATATTTGATATATTTGAATTAGGTTACTGATGTTAATCATATCACGTTTCACAGTCAGTGTCACTCACGAGTTCAGATAACTCACCCATTCCCCACAATCAGGTAAGTCTAACTAAGAGCAGGGGGGTGAAAGAAAATAACATCTATTTAATAGGCTATGCTATATATATATGTTGTTGTGGGCTTTTTTGTAATATTTTGAAATAATAGTATTAAAAGAGTATTAGTAAAAAATAGTAAAAGAATTAAAATTAAAATTTTGAATTTTTTTTTTCTTCCCTCATTTGGGGCGCCCCTATAGATGGACGGCACCCCTAGCATTTGCCTATACCGCCTATGCCGAGGGCCAGGTCTGCATTCACAGCTGCGTGGTAGCAACTGAGATCACAGCTGCCATGAAAGAAAACATCTAATGGACAAAAATGGGCTTCTGAAGGGTTGATATTAGAGAGTCATCATATGTGGTGTAAATAAGCAGACGCTCTGTATTTCAACCACTGTAGCCTCATTAAGCAGTACCATCAATGTCATATGGCGAGAGCAGTTAAAGAGAGGAAAGACAGCAGTTACACACCGGCTGAATGGAGCTCACATTCTGTCATCTGCTCTCTCTCTCTGTGTGTGTGTGTGTGTGTGTAGACCTGTTTGTTCCATTACATATTTATTGTACATTTGATCAGTAGCACACAGGTTGTCTGGGATGACCTTAACAAGAATCCATGCTGTTGCCACTTTTTGATTGGACTCAACACAGAATTATTATTATTATCGGTTTCAGTGGTTTTTCAGTTTTAGTGCCAGATGGTGTGAATGCTTATTTCAGAGGCTTTTAAAGCTGGGGAGAAAATACAATGACTAAATAATTATATTTTGCATCATTTTATGGCATGGAAATAATGAAGATTGAATATTGGACTATTCAGCAGCATCAGAAAGGTGTCTGCATTTATAAGCATTACATTAATTTAGCTTTCAGTTGAATTTGTAAAGGAGTAGACAGTAGTTTGACTTCAATAACCCAGACAGTGAGGGAAGAAAAAACTGACTTGACAGAATGCGACAGAATACATATTAGACACAATGGCACAAACTGGAGTGAGCTGGCATTTCTGTCTGTTTTTTTTTCTCTATCAGTCCTTCTTTTACTTGTCTACTGTCTCTTGGCCTCCTCTGCGGTAGACTGGCTGTTGTGACGCTGGGTTGTCACAATGGTTATGGTGTGGCGAGGTGATCGGTGCCTTCAGCTTCTCTGAATCAATGAGAAAGGGGAAAGAGGGAGAGACAAGTAAAGGCATGGAGATGAAACCCTTTAAAAGAAATTTGTTTGTAGAAATAAGGTGCTGTTTTTCAGACATGTAAATTTTAAACAGGAAAAGCAGGTAAGCGAGGCAGAGTTGCTGGTGGAGTTTTAAAAAAAAGGGCACAGAAAATGGAGGGAAGACAAAAGGTGGAAGGAGGACAACAAATAAAAGTGTGCGTGTGTTTCGGTAGACTTGAAACCACTGACCTGGAAGGACTTCCACATGGCAACTCTGGGCCAGAGGCCATAAGCATGTGTATGTGTGGGTGAGGTGAGTGTATACTTGATCATTGCATGAGCAACTATCAACCTGAGGTCTCCTCCCTGCAGTATGCACACACACATTTGAAAGATATAACCGCTGCTCTCTCGCCCAGTCTCCCTGCAACAGGTACACACTTGTGCAGAAAATCTATGATATAAATAATAAAGTGAACAGACAGCTCGTGTATTGAGCATAACCACATGACTACACACCTAAAAAAGGATGATCTCACTGCTTACTAATTCACCAAGAGGAGGCTAGACATAATATCAATAATTTAACATTAAACGTTACATTTAATAATAATAATACCAGGTTATAGCCATTTACAAGCATTTTGTCACCTTGCACAAGTTTTTAAATTCTTTCCCATTATTACCATATTGTTGCATTTTTAGTTGGTCATTGTTGCATGGCGTGCTGCACAGCATTTTTCACATGCCTTTGTCTGCATTAATTTCCTTAACAGACTCAGAAATGCTAAAACTTTTGCAAGCAGCACGGTTTTAAAATGCAATTGTCTCCTTGATAAAAAAAAAATCCATGGATGTAAAGTTAGTAGGCACCCTTTGCACTGGGTGTTAGTAATATGTACAATCATACAGTAGCCCTAAATCACTACTTTTTAACAGCCTGTATGACTTTATTTATGTTCCATTTCTATGATTGCTATGCTTTTACAATCATTGGCTTGATTATGCTGTTTGTAAAACATTTTGTATTCTCTTTTGTTGCACCAAAGGAAGTTACAATGTCGTCCATTAGCACAGAAATTTAAATGCAAAGTTTTGCAAATTGTATTTGTGCACCCTCCCAAGGCACATTATCATACACTGCAGTTGGACTCTAATGGACTTATTACCTTTCTCATCAGTTCCAAGAAAAAGGTTAAAGAGCAGCTACAAGGAATATTTGTTATCTGTATTTCTCCCTGAAAAGTTACATGTCTTATAATTAAGAAAAAACTGTCCACGAGCACAAGGGACGTTTTGTGCAGTGTGCAGTTCAGATGTGGCACACTTGCTAGGATTAGAACACAGTGAGTCTCTAAAAGGAAGGCAGTTACATGGTTTGGTTTGGTTTTGGTCGGTCATAAGGAAGACTAACAAACAAAAGCAGTGTTTCAAACATGCATAAAATGTGAACATGCAAAAGCATAAAATGAACAAAATGGAGGTAGCTATTGGCTGTAGGTAAGTCTCAATTTCAGTATGAAAGGCATCTTGTACAGGACTTCTGTTGTGTTTTTACTACAATACAATTTTGTTTGACTGTAAGAAGAAGAATATGAAGGACAATTTGATGATAATTGAACTGTAAAATAGAACTGTAGTAAATTATATAAATAAAAGGATCCAAGGAGCTTTCAAAATCAGTTTGCATTCATGGAGTATTTACTGTTTTATTATATTTAAAAGTCTTACACTGATTATATTTCACTCACTGCAATCAGGAATTGACTTGTCAAAACTAAATAGAGATAACATTACTGCATGAAGTTCTTTGCTTCTAAGTAATCCACCAAACGAGGCTGCTGAAAATTGTCTCCATCAGTTAAGTGACCATTGTCTTGCACTTTTTAGTGTTTGCCTGTGAGTCTCCCGGTACAGTATATGGCTGGCACCATCATAGCCAATTAAATAACCCATTGGACCATTGGATCCATGTTGTTGAGTAGATGAAAAGGTGGAGACATGACAGTGTTTGGATGGTGTTTTTTTTAAACAGATCTACGTATAAAAATGTCACTTCTGTCATCATCTAAATAGCACTGAGCAGGGTAATGTGTTTTGGGGGCACTTATTAGAGAATGTAGATTGTGAAATACACTTTTGTTGGTCCCTTTGCCATTTTCTCTGACTCTGTCTCCATCATTGCCTCTCTCTCTCTGTAGATTATACATGTGGCAGTGATGAAAGCCTCTATCAGGTCTGATCTTCTCAGGCAGCATCATTATTAGATGGGCACAGACTCATTTTAGCTAGGAGGCTTCTCTTGTCTGTTCACACCAATGCAACATTCATGCGTATATGTGTGTGTGTGTCTATATCTGGCTATCTTCTAGCGCACTCAGTGAGCTGATGGCTCATGACATCTGCACTCGCATCACCTGAGCCCTCAAGAGGGATGTGTGTTTGTGTGTGTGTTGAAATATTGAACATCGCTGCACACTTCCCTCCTGCATGAGAGCTTGGAGAGCTACTTTCTCACCTGTAGTGCATTGACTGTTGCTGTTGCTTTGGTTTGGCGTGGTGGCAAGTTAGACTGAAGAAGGGCTCTTGACAAAGCTTTGTTTTTGGCCAAGAATAACCATTTCCCATTTTATTTTTTCCTTACTACTAATTATGGAAGGATGTTGCCCATCAACACAACACAGTAGGACACAGTCATCACTAGCAAAGATAATATTATAATGAAATGTCACTGTAAATTGGAGGATGACCTTTATCAAATGCATAATCCAATTATTTAAAAAAAAAACATAATTAAGGTGCACAGATTTTCCATGTTTCACTTTGACTCTTCTATATTTAAAAGAAAGTACTACAGTAGCTGTAGCTTTTGGTTACTCAAACATTTAAGGGGTTGGTTCTCCCAAATTGTGGAAAAAAAACACATATTGTCTCACTTGCTGGTTGTGGTTAGAGTTCTGAACCCCAATTGGTCCTAACAAAATATTGGCTTTTGCTTCTGGAATGGGCCATTTTGTTATGTAAAGCTTCAGGCTGGGGTGGGGTTCTGGTTTGGTTATTTTCAAATTTATTATTCAAATATACTGAGAAATCTTTTTATCTGCATGATTTTTAATACAAGGATTTATTAATGATGCTCACAAATGAACAGCATGCTTTTGAAGAAACAATCTTCTTGTTAGTTTGGATCATCCACAGACCTCACTGTGCACCATTTTCACTGGAAACTATTTCAATTTTTTTTTCCTACTAAACCATTAGTACCTGTAATAACTTGCTGAAAGTGTATTTGGTAGATTATTCAGAGTAACAGGAAAATTGCTTCTGAAAATTTCTGTTGAAAATTATAAATGTTATTTTTTTCAACGCTGTGAGCACCACCAACTGTTTTCCATTCACCTTCATTATATATTCACATATATATTCGTTATACTGTGGTGGATGCAGAAATCTCATAGACACGTATCTCAGTACCTTACAGTGCATCAGCTGGACTGTAAAGGATGACCGGGTGTTTCAGACATGGCACTTCAACAAGAACCTAATAGAAACACTGCAGTCACCTAACTTTTCCTCTTTCTCTCTGACTTTTTCTCCAAGTGAAAAACAAAGTAGACTTATACAGGCACGTCATGACACAACACCTCCCTCCCGAACATCCTCCCACGCACAGCGCACACTCTTCACGCCATTGCCTGCAGTGTGCAGGGGAACAGGCAGGATTGTCACTGCTATTACAAATCCTGTTGTCTCTGTCTCTGGGACAACAGCAGCCACCCAATTAACCTTTTGTCTGAAGGGACACACCCACGCACACACAAGCACACACAGCACACCACATATCAAGAGCCATTCATTTGAAAAGCAGGCAGCACTGCAGTTTCCCATTTGATTTCATGTTATCTCAGGAAAGAGTTCATGTTGCAGGATTCTGGACTAATAGACACCACCTTTCCTTTCCCTTTCTGTCCTCTCTTCTCACCCTCCCTCATCATTCTGACAAGAAAACAAAGGAGGGATATTGTAGACAGATTCATTCATTTCTTTCTGTATGCAGAAAACAAACTCCATCTACATGACAGAATACATCAACTTTATTTCATTCATCTTATAATTTTGGGGGTTCATCTTGTCCAGTTATTATGTATTGTCATTTTTTCACATACTAGTGATTAAAGAACACTGAGTTTGTTTGCTTGAGCACTGAAACGCTCAAAATACTGAATACTCAAGAGGAAAAACAATTACGGATAATATAATTGTTTTTTGTTTGTTTGTTTATTTATTTGTTTATACTTTTTTAATACGTTTGTATTGATTGATAGGTCTTTCAGTACAATACTAACTCTAGACAACAACTAAAGGTATTATTGATTTCTTATATTGTCAATTGTCATCAGTTGAGAAACTCAAAATCATGGTTCTCCAAAACAGGTAGGAACAAAAACCACTTGGTTAGGTTTAGGGAAAGATCACAGTTTGGGTTAAAATGATCACTTTGTTAAGGTTAGAGAAACATGTGGTGTAAGTTAAAGTTACTACTTCCTTAAAGTTAGGCAACCTTCATCGTCAAGGCTACAATAATAACCACAGGGTTAAGGTAAGAGGATGACTGTAGTTACGTTTTTTGAAAAATTGTCCCGACTCATCGTTGGAAATGTAACACTCGTGGTTAGAAATGGGAAACGAACAGCATTCTTCTGTTGCAAAGTCCACTGTTGGGTTGGAGCCTTCATCCACCTCTTCTCCCCCCAGTGAGGAAATCTGTCCATATATACTATATATACATATATACTGTATATACATCATCTGAACTGCGTTGCTGCTCCAGGTCATAATTACTATGGCTGCTAGATGGCTTCTGTCACTCAAACGTAATGAAATGTTGGTTTGGGGCGACTGACATTTCAACCTTTTGTGTCGTTTTTCTTGGGAGGACGGTCTCAAAAATACCTGTTACCTGTAATAATAAAATTATAAACTGGGCCTTTGATGGCCCCAAAAATTAACGTAACTATGACTGAGTACCTCTGGTTCTTAATCTCCTAGCTAAATATCTGCAGTGACAACGTGAAATGATGCACAACTATGACTAGATGCAGTCTTTGCTGTAGTTTGATGGTAAATCATAGTATCCAAGTAATCCAAGTTATTGATTTCAGCTTTAATTTCTCCATATTTCCCTGGTTCATCAAGAGACTTGAACCATTTATTTTAGGAAACAAAGCCAAATCTATCCATCTATATCAAGAAAAGTTCAAAAACAAAATGACTCTAAACAGTTGTTGCTAAAATAAAAGATGATCAAGAAAATGATGAAGACAGGGGAAGGAACACTACTCTGCTTCATGTCCTGGCATTCTTTGCCTTCATCTTGTCCGTTGTGTTCTATATCACATCATCATCATCTCTACATTATTGTGCTTATACCATGGTCACTATCATGGCCATGAAAGGTCCCAGAAATGTAGTATTTGTTTAAAGCTAATCGTCACTTAAAGACAGGCTTGATTAGTTTCACTAATTAGAATGAACTGTAACAACTGTAACATGGAAAACTCGTATTATCCATGGCCATGATATAAAATAACTATATCAGTTAACAAACATGCCCAGATGTAGGGTAGGAATGTCTGCTCCACCGCTGGGACTTTACCGCACAGCCTCCATGTGTATGTACAGTATAGCATCTTCCACACCAATAACACTCCATCCATTTTTCATTAAAGCCATCATTTATTGTCATGACTGTGGTACCCTCAACTGTGGCTTCTGCGGTCTTTCCCCCTTGTTAAGGCAAGTTTTCTGTCAGCTAGTGTTACATCTGCCCCCCACTCTCACTCTCTCTAAAAGAGATTATGTCCATCAACAGGATTGCTTTTGCATCAGATCAGCAGGACAGCTAACAGTTTCTGTCATCTGGTACGTGTGTGTGTGTCTGTGAAAATGTGTATATGTGTGTCTGCTGGTACATCATAGTTTCTGCTTGATAAACATGCTAAGCCAGTGTAAATGTGTGCTGGGGTGTCAGTGGGTGACACCCCTCCTGACTGACTCACGGGACTGCGGCCAAGTCACACATAACATTACTAGTGAAACATACAGTGACACAGACGCATGCCATTTTTAGTAAAGATGTAAATAAAGTCTCTTGCAAGGTTAATAAAAACTTATTTTCCAAACTGTTCTGACTTGTTCAAATTATTTTCTTGAACATAATGTAATTTATTTCAACCCGCTAAGCGATTTATCTAATTTTGACTCATTTCTGTACAAAACATTATTTTCTAGTCCTGATTCAAATGGAACCCAAAACATAAAATACTGTACCATAAAATGAGGCAAAGTTGTGCATTAAGAAATTTCTCAAAAAACTTGATTTGAATTCAGAACAACTGAAATGATCTAGATTTTAATTATGTATATTATTGTATCTGATTATTGAAAAAGGTTGTTGATGTGTTTTCATTAGTATGCATGTGCAGGTGTGTATTCAAGATGTCATTTAGTTGAATGCAGTCGTCCAGAGGTTTGAGTGGAAGTCATCATCATTTGCAACATTTTTATATAGAAGTATCATGCTGGTTTTCTGAGTGTCTGTCTGTGTGTGTGTGTGTGGCACATGCCACAGTACAGGAAATGGAACAGATGCTCTGATGGGCCGACAGCTGGTAAGGTTAGCAAGGACACAGTACTGAGAGAACACACACACACACACACAGTGTGTTTTATGTGAAACTACTGTGTGCTACTTTGTGTTGTCCTCTCTGTTACTATGAGAGTCAAACCTGCAGGTAAACATCCGTGATCAATAAAGCTACAGTCTTATTACCAGGGTTCGTACAGCTTATTAAGAGTAACATTCAAGCACTTTCAAGGTACCCAAACCAAAAATTTCCAGAAGCCTTTATCATCACATCTAAATTGTTACTGCAATTGCAAAAAATAAAGTTTACAGAATTCCTTTACACCCACAGCAATTAATGTATATTGTCTTAATGTATATTTATTTATTTTACCAGCTGTTCATATTAACTTTGATTGTATGTTTTGATCATAATTATTTAATGCTTGCTAATTTCCAGAGTAAGGGATCAACAGAGGACTTAACTAGCTCTACTGTAAATCACGAGTGAACACAAGAAAAGAACTTTACTTTTTTTGAATCTTTAATGGTGCCAAAGAACAGCCAGTCTTTAAATCATTTAAAACTTGTTTACTTGTTTGCATATAACAGTGAGTACAGAAATATCTGTATCTGTCATCTATCTATCTAACAACAAAAATGATCAAATGAACAAAATGATCAGATTATCCCAGAAGTGTTTTTTTTAATTATTTTTTTTAAAGGGAAATCATTACTGAACAAAACTATTTGCATTGCAGCCAGAGGATATATAGTATAATGAATTACAATGATTTATATTATTATTCTATGTTTAGTGTTAAAGTAAATTACTTTATAAAATTCAGAAAGTTAGTATATTTACATGTCTATTCAGTCTCTTAACATATTTAGATTAGATTAGAAAATCTAAATATTTATATACGAAAAAATTAGTGCTCATGGCAACTCATTCAATTCTTTTACTTTTTCATTTATCTGACACTCCACCATCTTAAGGTAGTCCACCCTCTCTTTTGCGGCTCGTTGAAATTTGTTTGCTTGGGAAATCAAGCTGAGTTGATTCTTCTGCTTTCTCTGCATTATGATCAGCAGAATTATTGAGAACCTGCATGTCCTCTACCATCCTTTTTTTCTTTTCTTTTCTTTGTATTTCTGTCTTGCAGAAAATGCTGCAAGCAGAAGCTCTTTGGTATAGGCGATGTTCAGCACTCCCCAACACTCTCCACATGGTCAATGATTTGCTCATGCATATTATCCACCATCACTTCTTTGTTGACTGAAAAACCTCTTTCTACAGAGGCTTGGCCATGGAAAGGGATCAGGAGGTGTTTCACAGTCTCCCACAGGTGGCACCACTCTGCCTTGGTGGACACCTGTTTGTGGTAGAATTCATCTAATCTGTTGCTGTCTTGGTTGAAGCTCCTGAAAGAGTCGTGATTGTACTGGCTCCTTCAGGTCTTCATCACAAGATCTCTCATGGATGCGGCCAGATTCAACAAGGATCTGAAGAACCCTCTTGAGTTTCTTCACACTTGCTTCTTTGCTCCTGATGAGCACTCCTGGGTCCAGCACTGATAGATGTCTCACAAAGGGATAATTTATTGGAGCCTTTTCAAATAGCTTTGAGGCCGTCTTCATCAAAAACAATTTACAACTCTGTCAGAACTCCAGCCTCAGCCTTTGAGTGTTTGGGTGTTTCTTTCTGAGGTCCTCAAGGACTTGCATTACTTGCTGTAATGAATCCAACATTCAGCTTTATGACATCAACATGGTTTTCTGCATCATTATATTCTACCTATAGCAGCTTCAGTGTTGTGGCTGCATTATGCATGACAGCTAGCTTTATAAACTTCTCCAGTAACCTTCTCAGCAAACTGGAAAGATCCTCATTCATAAATGGGAGCATGGGTTCATCACTCTGGTATCTTCTTAAGATTTCTTTTGCCACTATGAGAAAAAAGTTCAGTTTTGCTTGGAAGAGGTCATCTCCAATAATGTTGTCCGCAGCTTCAAACAACTTGTTGGAGGGCTCTGCCACTTTTCCTTGTTTTACAGCAATTATGTAGGTCTTCAAGAAGGGCAGGTTCTGAAGAGCCCGCTCTGCTACCTCCACATTCTCCAGCCATCGGTGACTACAGAAATCAAGGGGGAAGCTTGATGACCCAGTCACTGCCGAGTATACCTCCCTGTGTGCTGGAACATCCTTATAAAGACACTTCATGGCTTGAGAGGACACTTGCTAGCTCCTAGTTGGTGGCTGCACAACCAGCCCTGACGGAATTGTGCAGAATGCGCAGACCACAGCTCCCAACCTCCATCATCTTTTTGCCAGTTTGGGTTTGTATGTTTTTTTGCAGGAGTGAGAAAAATCTTCCCCAATTTACATTGGGGCCATCCATTGAAATCTGTATGAGGCTGTGGAAACCGACATCTGTGCACATAGATAAAATATTATCATGGATTTGGTCTGCAGTGTGATGCCCCATGAAAAAAGAATGGAAGTACCTTGTTTGCACACAACTGTCATGCCACTTGTGTACTTGACATCTTAAGTGGACATCCATGCTGACCTCCTCCTTGAGAGGTTTTGTGGTGCTATAACAACATGGCGCTACTTCTACCTTTGCTTATGCAAGACAAGTTACTCTAAAAAAAACTCAACATTCCAAGCAGATGTTTAAAATTAAAAGCCGACAGGAACAACTGAGCTGCTGCAGCGCTTTTAATGTGAAACATCAGTGCAGGAAGTGTTGGGTTTGATTGACAGGACAATGGAAGTGACTAGAATGTGGAAACAGGGAATGAAAATCAGTGTTTCATTTTGAGAAGAGAACCTCAGAGCAGCAGAGCGTTGAGTAGGACATGACTGCTGTGGAAATGTACAGTATGCATTATACATTTATTGAGACAACAGGTTAATATGGAGGAATTGTTGAATTTGCATTACAACAGTAAACCACGTCAACAGAAAATTGAAAACTGGAGCAGGTCATTTGTTTGATAAGAACCTATAAAGGTAGGTGTTTGGCTATAACAGCAAATAATAACAGAGACTATATTCTTGAGTGCTGCAAAAATATACAAAGCTTTTCATATAGCGGCCACTAACAGCTGCCTGTACCATCTGAAACGCCAAAGTGCAGTGAAAAGACTGAGGAGTGGATTATCTGCCTGGTTATCACATGTCGGCTCCAGCAGATGGCTCGCCTGGAGCGAGAGGAGTCGATGATGCTGCACATCGCTGAAAAACAACCAGTTGTACACCAGTTACAGCCAGTTACACCATAGTACAACATGTCAGCGTGTCCAATGACCGACATAATGCAGAAATATGAAGTGTTCTGATGAGTGTGTGTGTGTTTGGAGCCAGCCCTCTGCCTCATCCAGAAAATGTTTGAACATCCCTGGCAGCAGTGTGTGTGTGTGTGTGTGTGTGTGTGTGTGTGTGCTTCAAGGTCCAGTCCATTGTATCTATTAGATCTATGACCGAGGCCTTGGCCTATACATCACCCTGGCCAACCCTTCATACCCAACCCTCAGGTCATATATCTGCTGTGTGTGTATGTGTGTGTGTGTGTGCTTGTTTGGCTACACTTCTACACAGTTTACTCACGGTGCCGAGGCACTGAGACTGTTATGGCCCCCTCAGTGGCTATAACCAACACACACACACACACAACAACCCATCTACACACACACTGAGCTGCTGTGGGTTGTTGAAGAGCCCCTGGTGCACTCTTTCAGGAAAATGTGTTATTGAAACCATGGCTTTATGGTGGTGGTTGGTCTCACCATTGAACACACACACACACACACACACAGACAGAGTGGTGTCTGTCATTCACGGCCAATGAAAGACATGGCGTGTGTCTAACTGTTAGCCTAATGGCCCTGCACTGCCCTCCCTGCTAGCAGCTGGCACATCAGTCTGTGTGTGTATGCCTATCTTACTATGATGTATTAGTGTGTCTCATTATGTTACTGGAAATGTTAAAGGTGGCCATGAAAGCACTCTGAGTGATTTTCTGCATATTAGCTTTTATTTTCTGCCTCAGAACTGTGAGTAGTAAACAAATTCTACCTAACAAAACTCATCTGGGGGAAAAACAAAAGATGAAAAAAAGAATTATAATAATACACACCTTCTCCCAAAAAACAGCCTCTCATTAATTGTGTCTGAAGAGGGTCAGAATCATTTTATGGGGTGACAGTTTTCAGTCTCAAAACAATTTTTATCAGTTAGGTTGGGAAACTCAAACAAAGAAAAAATGGCCCTAACTAATACTGCACACTTTGTATAGTTGTTCAAAAGACAAACAGACAAAACCCTGCTTGACGGTGGTCCGAACACAAACAGAGTTAAGGAGATAAATCTATCTTAGTGCAACTGTATTACAAGTGGGCATGAAATGAGCAAAACCAACCAATAAATATCATAGTAATAATATTCCCTTTTAAAGTAGTTGCAAGGTGATGGATACACTTTAAAAGGTACCTGTTTGTGTGTGTGTGTGTGTTTGCCCTTATGGCAGTTTTTAGCTCCTTTGGACATCCTGTTGTTTTGATATCGAACTCTCTTTGCCCATAAATTCAGCGGATTTTCAGCATTTCACTCTTGATAAGGTGATGTCTCGGCTGAAGGAAAGCCTTGTGGGAGTACCGCTAAGTGATGTTTGAGCAAACACTTCAATAGGCGTCAATCTGCAAGGACCTGCTGTCGGGACGTGTGTGTGTGTGTGCGTGTATGTGTGTGTGTATGTGGGGTGAAGCTGTTTCTGTTTCTGCTCACATTCCTGGAGAGGTTTGACAGCAAGTCCCCAAAGACGCCACACTGCCTCTTCCTCCTCATCCTCTTCTTTCCATACCTCCCCTTCCATCTTTCACTTTCTCTTTTTTCCTCCTCTCACCCACTCTCTCTCTTTCTATCCTGCTCTCTGAGCCTCCATTTGTCCCATCCCACTCCCACCCCACCCCCACCCCTCTCTCTCTGTGCTTCAATCTTTCTTTCCCAGCATGCATAGGGAATCCGACAGCGAGTTCTCATATTTGAGTTCGTATTCATTGACAGTTCCATGTGGAGCCTCACAGCTCCTTCCTTCTGAGACAAAACAACCACATCTGCTCCCCATCTTTGTGTGTGTGTGTGTGTGTGTGTGTGTGTGTGTGAATGCCCCCTGCCCAAGTCTGTCTGCACATGTGGTTACCTGTTGGCTCAGACTGGTGTATGGATTTGCCAATATTGCCCTTGAATTAAAAATCAGATATCAGCCAGAGTCAGAGTGAGCTACCACCTCTGATACGACGTGGGATCTGTGCAGACTGCAGCTCATCGATAAGTTTTTATTATTTCATACCAGATGTCTGAGCCAAGAAATCACTCCTGTGTGCTGTAAGGGGAATTTTCCTCTTTCCACTTTTGATAACCTGCCTCACCCAGCAGCTGCTGTAACCTAACGGAAGTAGCTATAAATAATGTGTTTTCATGCCCTATGATTATTTGAAATGTTCTAATGAACACTTATTTTAGTGGAGTTTGAGCATGAAAGTGGTCAGGAAAAGCCAAACCTGCTAAATATATTCTCTCTAAAGGAAAGAAAAAAAACAAACATGTGCAAATGGTGCGGTAACCATGGCAATCATCTGGCACCACAGGCACTCCAACATCTGTGTGTAAGGTGTACATTGAGGCTGGGCTATCAGCAGGACTCTGTGAGTCTCAATTGTCACCTGTTAGAGACGAGGGACAAAAAAATCAAAGCACCTTGATGGGGAGTAGCATGGCAGGCAGCGTCAACAAGATCCTATCGGCTAAAAGGTGGATCAAGAACACTTGTAAGAACTGTCTCAGCCCAGCCTGTGTTACAAGGTTGCATCAGGAGCTACAAGAGGAGAATACCCGCTGTGAAAAAGGAGTGGGATCAGTCAAATATAACATGAAGCAGCTTTGGAGTGTGGAGTTGGACTTTTCTACACTAACTTTCTGTATGAAGCATTCCTCATACATATTTAAAGAATATGATATTTTATTACAACGTATCAGGACTGCCCTATAGGTTTTGCGATTGTTTCAGTTATGATAACTTGTACTCACCAAGGTAATTACTGAAATCTTCAACATAGCAACATCGCTACAACTCAGTCTGATGAAGCAACATGAGCGGTCAGACCGGCTGTAAACAAGCCAGCTGTTTAGCCAGAGTATATAAACCACTTTATTTGAAGGTAAAAGTCACAGTGGATGCACCTGAAATGTCTTTAAGAATCCCTTATTGGACAGGATATTGTGCACATGCATAGCTACAGTAAGTGCTGCAGGTCAAAGCTGAAGCAGGAGCTCAGTCGGTAAACTGTGATGGATGTTTACAACAGACAGTTTGAGTAATAATTTTACCATTCGCCTTCCTTTCCTCTTCCAAGTCAGATTGTCTGACTGCTTGTGTTTCTTGGTCTGTCTGACTTCTTTTTAGTGATTCAGCTAGGTATAAGGGTAAAATAAAATAAAATTTTATTTAAATTTCTTTCCCTTTCTTGGTAGGTGTTCTTTTACTTCTACTCTTTATGTACTGTGTATCTCTGTGTATTTCATTACTCTTTTCTAACATTCATTGGGTGGTTACTGGCGTTGGTACGTGTTGGTCTTGTTTTTATGATGAAGCCACAAAGGCCTTTAACTTTTGTACTTTTGTAAAGCAGTGTGACTTGATTTTGGGTGGAATCTGTTATCTTTCTTGCTGACAGTGTATGAAAACAGAATTTCCCTTTAAGATCATTAAGAGTAATAATAACACCCACTGCTTTTGATAGCTTCATGGCTTTCTTTTAGACCTACAAATTCACTGGCCCTCGTATCAGTAAAAACATCACAAATGAGCAGAAAATACTGTCAGCTGGAAGTGTTGATATCACTTTCACTATCCTATGTGAATATTTTCCTCCTCAGCCATATGTATAGCGTGTGGACCACATTGAACTCTCCACCAAGTCTGTTTGTGTGCTGTGTGCATCTGTTTGCAGACATGCCAGCCATACGACAGATGAATAAAATATGCCTCTGCTGACGGTGATGACAAGATGGGCCATGCTTAATTAACGTGAATATGGCGCTGGTTCTGCTCTGTCGTTTTGAAGCTACAGATGAAGTGTTAGATGCATGATGAGCTCATCAACATTTAAGAGAGGAAAGCTTTTGTCTTCTTTAAAAGTAGGATAGGAGTTATGTGCAGAGAGAAGTTTTTTGTGTAATATTTTGTGTAATATTCTGGACACTGCCCCCCCCAGTAAAAATCAGGGTCTTATTCATCATAGTTTGGCACATAAACCATGTGAGCACTTTTTCATAGAATCAGATGTTCAGTTTTTTTCTAGTGTTTGATAATGTGTGTACCATATGTATGCACAAACCCTACAGTCAGACATAATCAATTTCACTGCTGTCAAACATGTCAGCATAAATAATAGAATTTTTTTTAACTATAGTGCCTGAAGACATGCTTGACCTGCTACCCAACACTGCTGCTGTACTACTTAAACATGGGATAATCCAAAATTTCCAGTCTTTCACATGCCATTTCATAGCCATTTCCCTTTATTCTGAGGACAAGTAAGTCACATCTTCCAGGGTGAAATTTAGCTCTTTTAAATTTACATGGACCTCCCGCTGATCCTCCTTGAAGCCCCGAGTGCCTATAACTGTTTCATCTTGTTTCTGTAATCCTGCATCACTGAGCACATGGGGCTCTATACATCGTCATACATTGTGTAGTTGGTGCAGTTTGTGGAGCAGAAACTGCTGGATCCAGAGGATTTATGAGTTTCTGCATTAAATTAAATTCCAATTTTTTCTGCCCCAGCATATCTGCAGGTCAGTATCCAGCAACAAGGGAGAAATGTGTATTTTATTGTTTTCAGTATTTATACAATATCTACATAGATGGAGAACTTTCCATTTCATTTGAAATGATTTCATTTAAACTGTTTTGTCAGCCCGTTCTCTCTCCCACCTCATCACATATGGATGCATGGTCAGGACCCCTTGGCATCACTTTTTAACGCACTGGGTACCCCTTTAGTGTCATTTTTCAAGTAGTCCGATAGACTCCCACAAAGTCTGAAATTGACACCATGAGACCGATGACGTCTATATAAGTTGACAAATTTCCACATTAGGAGGAGGAGGCGGGTTGGGAGGAGGTGGGTTGGGTGGATGGCTTGATAAATAGATGGTAAAAAGTGCATTTCAAAAAGTGAACTTAGCAAGTTGAAAACACTAAAAACTAAAGGGGTACCCAGTGCTGTAAAAAGTGACACCAAGGGGTCCTCACCAAGCGTCCGTACGTGACAAGTTAGGAGTGAGAACCTGTTGGTTTTTTGCATGAAGCAGTAATGTCATCCTTCTATCACTGGCTGACAAAGACTGGATCAAGACTGATTGAGAGCCTGACACATGACTGTCCCTTAGCTTGCCCAAAGCGCAAGCTAAGGGACAAGTGGTTGGAAAAATGGTTTACAATGTGTGAATTAACTAGGTCAGCTAAATGTTCTGTTCAATTTAAATTACAGTTAAGAAGCTAACTGTTTAACACTTTGTCATGTAGCCTATTCTGAGGTTGACAGAGTTGTACAATATCAGTTACGGTGACTTCCAGGGACTTATCACCAATAGCTGCTGCTTTGTGGTTATTTATAAATGGTACTGAGGAGATACTCTGCACAATTCTTTTTCTTTTTTTTCACCACTTTCAGGTCAAGCCATTTTTCTTCACCTACTATACCAAAGGTCTTCATCCAAGTGATGCTGTATTGACGGCATTTGTCTCCTGCCCACATGCTGTCTTTTGTTCATGCACTTGGCACTGAAATGCCAAATTAAACATTACGGTTTTGCTGAACCTCATTTAGCACTACCGCAACCTCACTGTCTTTGACACATCTCTTTTTTGTTTTTAGTTGCTACATTTTTCTAGCACATGTTTGCAACATTGCATTTAAGCTAATAAACTCTACTGAATAGATGCTGTTAAGCATAAATGGTGATTCAGGGTTTGTGCTCAGACAGGTGGGATTTATCAGTGTTCCTTGTATACAGGTTTGCGTACGTTTGAATAATACCAACTTGGTTTGCGTACCTGGAGCTCTCACGTATTTAGAACTCGTTCTGCGCACACTTTGATAAATGAGGCCCCTGGTTGGCAGCTGCAGTGCATGGTGGGTAGTCTGTGGGAGTCTGAAGTTTAATTGAAAAATTATCTCGCACTTGTGTTTGGGGCGTGCCTCTGTGCTGTGTACCTGCACGGATGCCTGCATGTTTGCTCACTTCCCTGTGGCTGCGTCTGTGTGTGTGAGAGTTTACAAGAGTGTGTGTGTGTGTGTGTGTGTGTGTGTGTGTGTGTCTGTGTGTGCAGTAGGCGGAATAATGAAGTGGATTATGAGTCGCCCAGCAGTGTGATGAGGAGGAACGGATCGATAACTAGATATGTGCAAGAGCGTCAGTGTACAGCAGGGAGAGTAGAGAGGTTGGGCCACGAAATGACATTTTGATTCTGGAGAGTGAAGGTGTGTGGGTGGCAGAGAAAGAGACAGAGAAGAAGAAAAATGGCGAGACTGAGGCGAAGCAAGAGGCAGGAAAGAAAAGCAACAGAAACGCTGTCAATGCATGTCCTTTAATCATTTGATCAAACCTTGCATTCACTTTATCATACATTTTAAATCATAATGTCATTTAATTACATTAAATGTCTCCCTGTCCTTGTCCTATTACCTGTTTAGATGGATTTATTTGTTGGAATAAAACAAGATGAAAATATATGAGTGCTTACTGTATGAGAGACAGAAGGGAGAGAGACAGAGTTAGAGGCATACAGACAGAAATATAAGACCGCCATTGTAGCAGGACTCTCTTCTCCGACTCTCTTCTCTCTGCGTCAAATCCGCTGTCTCTCCTCGAGACAAATGGTTTTTAATCAGAAGAAATCCACCCACCAGAGGTACGCCGAAACAGTCTGGACCTGAAGGGCTTCACAAATCAAAGCTAAACCCTTCTTCTGCTCTTTCTACAGTTCCAGAATTAATTTTGGGTTTGTCAGCTCACATCTGAAGGAGGTTTTTTTTTTCTTTCCTTTCCTTGCATTTTTTGTTTGTTTTGTCTTTTTTTTGTAATTTTGCAGGCTTGTTTGTGGACATTTTTAGCATGCACTCACTGTTGATGTCTTGATTTTATTTTTGGTTTTCATCTGTTACGGATTGTTGGTGAGAGTGTGTGTGTGTGAGAGAGAGAGAAAGAGAGTATATCTGTCAGTCAGCTCAGTGTGGAGGCTACAACTGAGATGGAAAGCTGAGGAAAAGAAAGCCAAGCCAAAGTCTCAGCTGGACACCACGGATGGAAACAGATCATCTGAAGAACCTGGCAGGGGCTGGCAGCCTTTTCTCTATCTGTCCCTGTAGATCTGTCTGGCATCTGGGATTCACTCTGTGTGTCTCAAATCTCCTCCACCAACACTCTTGTGTGTGTACATCACTCTGTCTCTATTCAAGTTCAAATTTAAAGTGGATATCCCTGCTTTTTTTTTTTTTCTCGGTCTCCATCTTTGGTGCCTTGGTGTTTCTTACTGCGGATCGCCTGTCAATCAAACCGTTTGCTTCTACATAAATTCATTCAATTTAAGTTCCTATAGAAGGCAGTGTCATATTTAGTGATCCTTTGTAGCTGTTGCTTCTTATGCTAACTACCCAGTTCTTTGACTTTGTCAGAAGAAAAAGTAATCTTAAAGCTGCACTAATCAATATTTGTTATATTAACAATTGATCAAATGACAGTGTTATGGTCACTGGTAATGGGAAAGAGGTCACTTGCAGTGTGTACCTTCTACAGTGCAGAGCTTTTTAGCCTCTGTTAGCTCTGCGTTTTGGTTTTCGAGTGGGCAAACTCTGCTTTCATCAATATTGATTCCAGCCACAGCTGTTTTCCAAAAAAAAAAAAAAAGATATCAGATAAACCTGCTGTTCCTACGGCACCAAACAACAGACCAAACCTAACAAAGTTAGCAATTAGCTGATGAAGTGGAACATCTAGCAGCTTCATAGACTTTTTTTTTTTCTTTTCTCAGGAGTCTGTGGAGACTAGACCAGAGCTAAAAGGGAAGTGAATTTTGGACTTACATTCACTAGGTTGCCAGAAACATGACTCCAAATGAATACCGTATTGTTCTGCTAATACGGTGGAATCATGCTTCAGCTAAATCTACAGATGGTTGCAATGCAAGCACAATAAGTGGTAGTATCGGACACAGCCAGCTTACTTGAACAGATAACAATAATAATAATATTCGCTAATCTGTGTATTACTCTTTATTCTCTTACCATCCACTGTTTTTGCCAGCAAGCTAGCCCTAAATAGAACTTTCACAAAGTCCAAATACTGTGAAAAGTAATGAATATGGACATGATCTGTCTATCAACAGATTACCTTAAAAATATGGTGTCTCTCTATACCTTCTGTCTGTCTGTCATACGGACAAAGAATGGAATAAATCCTTGAAAACATTGTGACCAAATTCATCACACAAAGGTATAACAAAAAAAATAGTAAATTTCTTTTCATTTAAGTGGACCCCTTCCAAAAAGGAGGGTCAGAATAAAAGTGTAGAAGACATGTAAAGCTCTCTGTCTTCAGTATGACTTCACCATTTGTGGATGGAGTCACCTGTTTATACACAAACTTGGCAGCCTTCTGCCAAAGCGTGATACTGCATCATGTTTCTGACTCAAGTGCTGTAGAATGACTTGTGACTTGGCAAGACACTTACTGTATAGTAATGGTGTACTGTATGTTCACAAACTGAATAAAGGATTCAGTAAAGGATTTTTCATCAAATCTGACTAGAGATTGCCAACAGTTGGCTCTGACAGTCTTTTAAACAAACACTAGGTAGATTACTGATATCAAATTTCTGATCATCCTCCTTCTGGACAAACATTGCCTTTTGCATGCCTGAGGTTTTACTTTGGGACTGGTGCGGGATACACAAGTCCTGTTTTTTGGCACGGGCCATGTTTTTTCCTATTAAGTCTGCCGACAAATACAGTGTCCATCTATTAGAGGGAATAGTGTGCTCTTTTTAGTCACATGCAGATATACAATAATAATAAATCATTTGATTCTTGCCAACTTTCACACTGTGTTTCACAGAGTTTGCCAGTGTCATATGTACAAAGCAGCTCAATTGAACGCAGTAAATGTAAACATTGGTATAAGGCAGATAATCCTCTCCTAGCCTAAGGAAATATAAGCCTTGCCTTTTTTTCTGTCTTGTATTTCACAATAATCCTGATTCCATGCCAAAGGGGATTTAATTTCAGCAGGATCTGATGTAACTAACCCCCATACCATGGAGGGTAGTGAGCAAGAAAACCTAATTTGAAAGGTGGTGGAACAAATGACCACGTAAGAAGAAGTCGAACAAAGTGGTAGCTTTATTGGTAGAGTCAGGTACTGTATATTACGACACAGGATTAGTTGTATAATGTGTCTTTGGTTGGAGCTATGATGAAGAAATGGCTTAGACTATCTTAATACAAATAGATTTACAAGCTCTGACTTGTGTGAATAGATGTAAAGCTAGGACATAAGAGGGTTTATGACCCTCCTCATAGTCTATAATAAAAGCTAAGCCTGTATTTGTGCCATGTAAAGATGGAAGAATACATGCTCCAAGGTAATCTCTCACCACAGAAGGTGCCTTAATTGTCTATGAATAGGTTAGGCTATCAACAGGAAAAAAAAAAAAAAAATCAAAACAAACTGAAACATGTAATATCCATTATTATAAAATGAGGGAGCAGTGCACAAAATGAAAGGTAGCTTAAATCAACTATGATGTTAAAGATTATCATAGCAAAGGTGTACTGAGAAGGCTTGTGGAGAGTATTGGGGATTAAATCCCTCTGAGCTCTGTTACAGCATTTCATTTCAGCAGGCTGTAGTCAGGCAGTTCAGTATCAACAATGGACAGAGGAGGGCCATCAAATTAAAGCAAATTTGAATGTAATTCGGGCAGATCTGAACACAGCAATCGTACTCGGTTGTGGATTAACAATCTCACAGAGACCCTTTAGAGGAAGTGGTTTCGTTCTGGTCACAAACAAATTCTGGAGCAATACGTTTGGGGTGGGAACATGACCTGAACTTGATCTAAAGCACCTGAGCTTGAATTTTTTTTTTTTTTCAAAGGGTTCAAAGGTTGGTTTGAATGTCAAATCAAAAGTGACAGCCCTAATATTGACATTACATGTAGACAGGTGTCACCACAGATAGAAATCAGCCACGGTACCTGACAACTGTAGTAGTTCTTTTGACAGTAAATGTATAAATGTGTAAGGAAACAAGCTAAAGACATTTTTTTTTTAAATGCACTTAAGGCAGAAGCTGACTGTGACCGTGCTTGGAAAGCTTTCTCATGTGAGATGGCACAAAGTCAAGCTAATTAACCCACTGCATGTGTGAGCACCTTTATTTACACACAAGGACAGCAGTGCAAGTGAAACACTAAGTGTGTACTTAAGAGCAACTGTACAGAGACTAATTAAAACCACATTATGCAGAGTTTTAGTGTGAAATACACCTGATCAATCAGTTGAGATGACAAAATCCAGAGGCAGCAATTTACCCATGACTGAGTTTGGTCATTGTTTTCATGCCAGTCGCTAGTTTGCACTTTACTTACATTTTGACTTCACATGGCTTTTGTATTGCTTTCACTCGCCCTCCATGTTTCTTTAGCAACCTCCACCTCCAAAGCTCAAACTCAATCCTCACTGGAGAAACAGTAGTGAAGTCAGAAGCAGTAAAGGCCAAAGAATGAAAAAAAGCGGCCACCGAGAAGTACCTCGGCGATGCTAACCTTTACTCAGACTCACACAAATTGACAAAAAGAAGAAGAGAGAAAAGAGCAGAGTGCTCCATCTGGACGAGTAACCTTTTCTCCAGCCACCAATCAGGCGACTGGGACCGATGTGAATGTGTGTGTGCATGATTGTGTTCAGGTATTTACTGTATATGTGTGTTTAGAGGGGTGAGATGGTTCTGTGCAAATTTGTGCGGGTGTGTGAATCTGTTTTTCAGGAAGGTATGATTCTGTGCATTCACATGTGCATATTTTTAGTGTCAATGTGCATGTGAATATAATAACAGGAGGGAGGAAAAGAAGTTGTGATTTTGTAGCATTATGCATGACAGTATGTGTGGAGCTATCTTTGAGGTGAGAGCTGTATGTGTGTGTGTGCAGAGCTGAGATAGTGCAAGAGGCGGGCTGACATTTCCAACCAGCCTGTTTATGACTGGAGGCAACGGGCGGCCGCACAGCGACATCACTTCCTGGGTGACCAGGGCCTCATTAGGGAGGAAAACCTGACAGATGGAGAGAGAGCGAGAGAGAGAGAGAGAGGGAGAGAGAGAGAATGAGACACTTTAATACAAGGGGAGAAAAGGATTCCATGTAAAATGTTGATCTTTTACCCTCTTGCTTTAGGCGATATTGTTCTTTACCTTCATGCCAATGAAATATAATTAGTGAGAGAGAGGGGAGATGAGAGATGTGGAGAAATAAAAGGAGACACAGCGAAGTGTAGCCTTGAATGCCCCCGGATGTCACTGTTCCTCCATTTGCATGCAGTTGAAAGCTGCATAGTGTGAAAGGACTCCCACCTTGCACAGTGAATGGTGACGTGTGAGTTTACCTAGGTTAGTGAGAGACTGAAATTTGTGTCTATTTCGCTAATCTCCCTTGTTCACTATCACATCTGTGTCATACCAGCAGAAGAAGCATACAGATCCTGTACTTAAAGCTGCTGTAATTTTTAAATGTATCAATTGACTGTATGTAATGTGCTTGTAGTGTAGAATTATCACCTGACTCTAGAGTTAACCCCAGGACTACAGAGCATTCAATGTCTTTCAGCTCATTGTTTTGGTTTTGCAGCCTGCAACTTTACTCTTTTGGTTCAGTCTCACTGCTCCCATTTAGTGTTTCCAGCAGCAGCAAGCAACTGTTTTCAGGGAAAATGTAATTAAAGCCCACTGTACATTACCTGCTCAGCACCAAATTGCAGACGAAGTAGCTGATGAACATAGTGGAGCATTTAGCAGCTAAAAAGCCAGATAATTTTCTCAGATGTTGGTGGAGAGCAAAACAGAGCTCTGTGGAGAGTGAATATTGGACTTACATTTGAAACAAAACAAAATGGATGCTAATGTTGCTCTGTGTCTGCTGTATGTACAACATGGAAATTGTTTGCTAACACACTTGCCACTTAATGAGGTAGAAATACATCAGTATTGTGTTTGTGCTGCCCCCAAATGGCCAAAAAATCACTTAATGCAACAACAGTATATATACAGTATATTATAATATTATACTGTATACATTCTGTTATTGGAATACTATTACTGATGCTTTAACATGTCGGCAGCATGCCCATTTTGGTGGCTGATCAAGGTGTACTTAATGTAGTGTTGTAGTCTCATCATCAATTCCAATGTATTTCTGATCATGTGTTTTGTACATAAAATTGTACTGCAAATTAACTAGAACTGTCAAATAAATGTAGTGGAGAAAGAAGAACAATATTGCCCTCTGTAATGTAGTGGGGTAAAAGTATAGAGTTGCATAAAGTGGGAATATTTAAGTAAAGTCCAAATACCTCAAAATTCTACTGAAATACAACACTTGGATGAATGTACTTAGTTACAATAATTAGCACCGCTGCATTTCAGTAACCTTCTCTGTTATCTTGTGGTGTATTCCTCCACAATTTTCAGTAACTTGTATTCAGACTGAATTAATGCAACTAAATTGCATCTTTAGGCTGATGGAGAGGGAAACCACAGTCTCACTGGGTTTTTTTTTTACTCTTTCACTCTCTTTTACTGCCTTGTCCCAGAGTTTCCCATTCAGCTCATATAAGATCAAATGGATAACATGTTCAGTCTCTTCTCCTCTTTGCTGTGGCTGAGCAGAGTGGCTGGTAATGCACAGCTCCATGGCTCTGAATCCATCACTATAAAAGCACTAAGCGGCTTATGCTGCTCTTATAAAAGACATGCATATCTGAAAGCCACCTCGCCTCAAGATTTTAGCAACATGCTGTTAGGGTTTGACCTATATGGGGTTTTGAAGACCAGGACTGATAGGGATGCATTAGGATTAAAGTTGACAATACTTTGAGCCAGTTGATATTCAGCCGTTTGAAATCTGAGTAGCAAAATATTCAGTGTTTACAAGTGAATATTATTCTTATCAGGATGGGAACCGTTTTTTTTTTTCTTTTTCTTTTGAGAGTTATGAAGAAGTCACAAGCTTTGAAAGTCGTGTGCACTGTCAAGGCTTACTCAACATATTGTTGTGGTCCTTTTTTGTGATTTTAATATGTTAAATACACATACAAAAGTATGTATTCTAAATACTGGGATATTTCAATTTTTGTATTTACATATCTACTGTTTATTTTAAGCTTGTTGGCCTCATGCTAACTTGTGGTAGCTGTACCACTCTGTATGATCGATAGCTTATTGTGGCTAATGTAAGCAAACCTTTTTAGGATTCAGTCTAACTGACATTACTGAGTCAATTCTCCAACTTTATGACTTGTGCTACTGTTACAGTATGTGTTGGCACATCACAGATTAATATGTCAGTGGTTTTCTTACAAAATTAAAACAATTTAACGGGGATGTATCATTGACATTTCCAGGTCTATAGCTTTATTCTGTGGCTCTACTGGAATATCTTTTCATGATTTACATTTAAAAAAACTCATCATCTAACTTATGTTGACCATTTATGCAGCCCCTCAGTTCAGCCTCTGTCTGAAACAGGCCATTTTAGCTCCTGTCTCTTTAAGGCCCTCCTCCTGATGAGCCCAATGTGTTCTGATTGGTTAGCTTCTGGACGCTACGTCATGGCCGACTTCTGCCAACTGTGAAAGCTACATCAACAGACCATGAAACAAACTATAGTAGTAGAATTACACTACTTTTTCTTGTTCTTTACTCAAAACTGTCAACTTTTCAAATACATCCATACATGTTAGAGCCGAAATCCAACCTGAAATATGAGAGTGGACAATGTGAACAACACATGGAAAAACTTTAACGTACGGCCGTTTGTGGGCATGCATGACAAGCAAACGTCAGCTCTTTAACAAGGTAGAAAAAACAACAACAACAAAAAACAAACAAAGCATCCAGAGCAGGTTGAGGCCCTGGCTTTTGACTTGCAAGGAACATTTCTACATGTGTTAACCTCAGGTTTTGGAACTTTGCCCATGTTTAGCATAGATATCCAACATAATACCAGTATATAAATAACAGAGAATTACAAAAAGCATAATATGACCCCTTTAAAGAAGTAAACACAGCTCACCATACCCAACCAAATATGCCATATGCTCATACATTTTCGTTTCTCCAACTTCACCAAAGCTTTTTGATCTCAGAGTGCTTCCATTATTATATAATTTTCTCTGCCTCTGTCCATCTTTATTCCATTATCTATTTACATGACCGAACATGTCAGAACTATCTTGGACTTCACTTCATATGCAGGGTTCATGTTTTTCTGAAATTCCACTTTCCATTTTTGAGTGGCCTCTTCCTCCCTGCTTCTCTTTCCTTTTTTATTTTCCCCTTCTCTCCACACCTCCCACACTCCTTTTCTCACATTGTCATCTACCTCTCACACTCCTCGTTCTCTCTCTCTCTGCTCCCTCACTAAAATGTCTTCCTTTCTGTCGGTTTGTTTTTTGCCACTCTGTGTTCATCTCTCACTCTCTTGAGTGCAGTCCTCCCTGTATGCTAATAATGTCCCCATGCTAAGAAAGGAAGCTACTTAACCATTCACAGGACTCAGGACTCAACATATGCACAAACTAACACGCTTGTACACGCACATACACACCGTGTTCCTTTGCGTGTGGAAGTGTGCATCCCTCCTCACTCTTCTGTAGTGGAGCCGCACAGTTTTATCTTTTTGATATACCTTGATTTTTTTTTTTTTTCCCAGAAGCCATTATTACAAACAGAAAAACCTACCAGATGTTATTTTGTTGTAACTGCTTATTTTGTCAAACTAGAACTGTGTATTTTTATTGATCTCTCAAATGATTCAATGTTTTGTGCCATGCTGCCATTCAACAATTTAGTATTTTTCCAACTGTAGAATGTATTTCTGTAATATTGCATCGTCGCTGTACAATTATTTTTTAAGTGCCAAATAACTCACCCACTGTGTTGGGTCTGCCAGTAGTTTTCAAAAGATCAAGGCACACTGTGTATACTCTCCAGTAGATATATTGCAAATTGCACATTTTAAACCCTTTTACCAGAAATCAATTATACCATAGTGGTGTTTTAAATGTCCTTTCATGCAGGGCTTTCTATGTGAAAATCATCTTCTACTTGAGATTAGTCCTCCGTTATGCATGTGTTTTTTTTAGTGAAGTTATGCTATTGTTTTGCATTATCATACTTTTCAAATCAATTTGCAATTACAACTGCACTACCCATACTTGACACTTCCCCAGATTATGAGGGCCATTTGCCAACTTCCCTCAATTTAGTTGTGTCTCTGGAGGAGGCTTTTGTGATTTCCCCAGCCATTAAAGTCATTTAAAAAAATCAACAATAAAGGATAAGTCTTTCCCTCTGTATGACAGGTGGGTAAAGCTGCAAGATGAGATTGTTGGTGTCTTTTCTGACACCACACTATATTTTCAACAGAACTACTGTAGACAAAACAAAAAATGTCAAATCAAGGAAATAAACACGTACTCAAGCAAGTTTCAAATCCATGTCTACTAATTCATACCATTCATGTCAGGAAGGTCGGTAGACAATATTCCAAAATTGCATATGCTTTAGAAAATAGTCAGCCAAAATGTCAATTATGTGATGTGTGGTAAATGTGCTAAAACATGCAAAACCTGTGCAATGAATTTAAAGTTAAACAGAAACCTGCCAGCCACCTCAGAGTGGAGTCTGTCTGCAGAAAACATTTCCAAATCAAACGTCCCCAGTACAGCTGAGGTTCTGTTTACCTGACTAGGCTTGAAGGGCCACTCCCCCAATTTTACACATAAAGATCAGTTTACACGTCGTGGGGAGTAAAACGTACCCAGATGATGTCATCAGGGTTATTTCAGCTTGTACTTGTGCTTGTACTCAACAAATTTTTAACATAAAGCCTGCTTTGCAAACCCCAACCCTAACTGGAAAAAAACATACCTCAAACTTATCTCTGCCTTTGCTGCATCGATTCTTACCATTGTTTTTAAAATCGGACTTTTACCCTTTAACTTTATGGAAGTGAAATAAGTGCAACTTTAAGTAACAAGGTTCTACATTTCATGTGGAATTACATAACTAAATGAACCTTTTAGTGAGCATTTCCATATGTGTGCAGGCATTTATCTCATTAACTATGGATGAGTAACTTTTGAAGGTACTCCAGTTTGTGAATTTTAATTTAGACTCATTTGGTTATTATCTTACCTTGCACAGTATGTCACCAACATATGTAACAGGCCATTTCCAACAAAGCATTTCATTCTGTCAGTCACTCATTCAGTCATTTGTTCATCTGTCAAGTTAGTTTCTTCTTCTTATTTATTGACATTTCAGGGTCATTTTCTGTGCATTCTGGTATAGAGCGCTTAACAATATAGCTACAGACAAGGACCTAATCTTTTTTTTTTTTTTAACATTTCCTTAATTACAGGCTATTATGTATTCACTCCACAAAGCTGGAATAGCTTGAGTAACAGCTTAATCACATCAACACCCACACAGAGAAATCCTCCCCACTCCTTCACTGCCTTCAACCCGGCTGAGGGAGGTAATCTATACCAGTTTGTCCTGCAGGCAAATCTGTTAGGGCAGCGACACAAATTAACACATGTTTGTGTTTGTGCAGAACAAGAAATATGAACAGCGGCTCATTTCATTTTTGAAGTTGACAGCGTAATTTGATTTGCGCCAGGAGGAGGGAGGGAAGTAAGGAGAGAATAGAGAGGAAGAAGGGGAGAGGAGATTTGATAGACAAGGAAGCAGAGATAGTAGATGAACACAGAACGACAAGTGATGGATGGAGGATGAGACAGTTATGTTTAAACACTGAGGTTTGTTGCTACATATTGGTGTTTGAAGTATTAGCTGGTGTCTAGCAGAGAGATGGGACACAGCATTTACCATAAAATATTTACAGTAGTAGACCCCTCTGACTTACAGCTTGTCACATGCTATGTTAACCAGCACCTGCTGTGTGTGTGTGTGTGTATGTGTGTGTGTTTTAAGAGCGGGTATGTAGAATGACTACAGTGCATCAATTTAGCTTGAATTTGATCTTTTCTGTCTATATATTCTGTTATTCAGTGACTCCCAATGAGTTCCTTATTAGCACGCAGCAGACTGCTACCACTTTATTTCTTTACCCACTGTCAGCTGCAAAGATTATAATGACAGACTTTGAATGACGAGGATCGGATGGGTTTAATAAATACCTTCAACACAAACACAAACACAAACACACACACACATACACATGCACATGCATACGCACACCACATGCACACACACACACACACACACACACATTCACCTCTCTCTGTAGGTGTGTGCTGGAGCCTTATCTCTCTCTCTCTCTCTCTCTCTCTCTCTCTCTCTCTCTCTCTCTCTAGTTGTTATTATTTAAATGGACATTTAACTTCTGCGGCGTCAGTTTACTTTCTGATGATAAGTCGCACCTTTCAAATGCAAATCTACATACACACACACATGCACATCAGCAGTCTTTGTTACAGAATTAGCTTCTGTTAATGTTCATGCAGTTCACGCAGTTTCCTGTCATTTTGTCCTTTTTATTGGCTACCCAGGCTGAGTTTATCACAGACCCCATATGCTTTAGCATACAGCTGTATGTGGATGATACATACATCTTTTCTATGTTCTCCTCACAAAACACAATGGCACTGCACTGATCAATAAGTTTTATATTATCAATTGATCAAGTGACTATGACCCTATGAAATGGGGTCACTTGTAATGACTCCACTAGTGACAAACACACAGAGTTATCACCTAACTCTGCAGTTCCCCTTGAGCCCCTTTTAGCTTGTTGTTTTGGTTTTCCGTCTGGAAGATTTCAGTCACAGCAGAAAACAGCAGACAGCTTTTTTCTGCAATAAAGATCTGAAAATACCATTCTATATTAGGTGCCCAGCACCAAGCAGCAGACAGACAAGTAAACAACTAGTTGGTGGATATATTCTATGTTATTAATACTGTAGCACTTTCAGTTTCACTGAAAAGTGCGGTACAAATTAAATGTATTATAGTGGAGCACTTAGCAGCTAAAGAAACAGACTGGACATGAAACATGGATCTAAATGAATGCTACTTTTGCTTTGCATCTACTGGACATGTATAGCTGGAAACTGTTTGCTATAAGTGATAATATGTCACATGTGTTTTCAGCTTGTTCTGCTGCCCCCAAGTGACCAAACATCAATTTAAGCAGCTTTATTTGCCACCTTTATTAAGTGATTTATTACTCATTTTCTTCCTTCTCTTAACAAGACACATTAAACTAACAGAAGAGATATTTGATATAGCCACAACATGTGACGCAGCTTGGGGAAGCATTACTGAGGCATATGCTGTACCTGTTAAACTTCCTGCAGTTACTTTATAACAGAACCTGACATGACCTGACTTACAGCATCATGTGTCTGTGTAACTGTACTGGTGGAAACAAACATTATTATTATTGTCAAGTTGGTTATGACCTTTGATGAACTTGCATGAAATTAGGGAATGCAGGCAATATGAAAACCAGCTCCATAACTAATTTTATATTTTTATTCATAAAAGCTAGTAAGGTCATATCAAGGTATTAAAAAGCAAATTACCTGCTGTGACATCACTGATTGGAGGTGTGGCCAAATGCAGGCATAAAGCACAGCTTTTTATTTCCAGCTTGGAAACAAATTAAACATCAAAAGGCTTTCATTCAGATGTTGCAATATGTCACTGTAACTGTATATTTCTTTGCCTTTACATAGCTATACATCATATTTTCATTATCTTGTGGTCATATATTTAATTTATTCATATGATAACACAGTCTGCTTTTTAACACTGACGTCCATTTTGCCGCCGTTGCACCGCTACACTTCTTAACTGTCAGCAGGCAAACAGGGCACACCTGAAAATGAGAGCTCGCTCTGTGTTTGTCCCCAGTGCTGTCTAAATAAAGGCTGAATGAGTGAATATCCTGTAGCTCTGTATTCATTATTTCCAGTGAGAAATGCTTTGTGCCTCATCAGCATATTCCCCAGCCGGTTGCCCTCAACGTGCCGTTGTCTTCGGGGGTTGTTGAATGGAGGGAGCAGATATAGATGGAGCACCGCAGAGGCACTGTAAATATTTGGAGCTGCTGTTGCACCATTTGTTTTAAGCAGACATCCACAGACTGTAGGGCAGAGTGTTCTGTAGATAGGGAGGTTGGATGAACATATGGTTCCAATATTTGTCTTTTGTATTACACATCACATACAATGCTACTGGAAATACCTTCCTGACAGCTGATCAGTACTTTTCATTCTTGTTTTTGCATATCTCTGTAGCTCCGCAGGTGCCACAGGGCACAATCTGTATGCATAAAATGAATCTGTGTATACAGATTATTGAGAAAAACCTTAGTGATGTCATCAAGGTGATCATTTTGGGTTTGGAGATGACACATTTTTAACAGAAAGCCTGCATCACAAACTGAGGGCACAGAGTTTTAAAGATGTGTACGTTTACCAGGCTAAGAGTGTAAAAAACAATTACATTACAACACAATGCTGTTTAACAGGCAAAATGTGAAGTATGTTATATCCATGTATCTCTGTCCAAAATTAAAACAACAAGTCAAGTGTAAATCAGACAAACATGGAATTACTCATTTGAGAGTATGGAGTACGTAATGTGAGAGCAAAGATTATGTAAATGGAGAGCAGAGATCATGTCATTTGAGGCCACAAATGAGTAATTTGAGGAAACTAATTCCTAATTTGTGAGCCCAAATTACTAATTTGTATGCACATATTAAAAAAAATTAAAAAAAAAATCGTAACACTTGCAGAGTGAGAAGGTTTTCTCACTCTCTCTTTTATATTTCTCTTAATTCAAATCTCTCTATTGCTTTGTCTCCTCCAGCCTCACTGTCTTGTTCGCTGTATGCTTGTTTAGCTACACATCCAAACCTTTTTTTATTTTATTTCATTTATTTGAGTAAGAGAAAGAAAGACAACAACATAGTCAAGAGGTTCAATCGTTGAGCTCCATCAGCGATTCGCTTTTCGGATCATTGCCTCCAATTCCCATTATAAAGGTAAGATCAGTACTATTTTAAGCTGCAGAAAGCAAAAAAGAGAGGATTTTTTATTGACACAGACATGAATTCTGCATTTTCTTTAGAGGATAATAAGACACGTCTGCTGCTACAGTTTACCTGCTTCACTGATGCTGTTTTCCCTCTCCTCTCACGCTGCTGTTCTTTCTCATTCCGTCTTTCCTGACATCAAGTCAGAGCGTTTATTGTCATACACACAGTTAAAACAAGTTTCCCTGTACAATGAAATTCTTACTTTGCCTTCCACGCTGAATGTCTTTTATCAAAGAAACATAAGGTATAGAAATGAAGAATATAAAAATAAAGAAAATAAATAATAAAATGTCAGGAGAAATAAAAAAGAAAATAAATAAAATATCCAAAGAACACTATGTACAATATACAGAGTAGTAGTAGTGATCAGTGTGATGGCCTGAGGATAAGAGCTGTTCCTCAGCCTAGAGGTCCTGCATTTCACACTTTGATGATGCTGCTTCTGTGGACTCTCTGGTGGTAGATGTCCTGCAGAGATGGTAGGGGCACCGTGATGATCTTCTCAGCAGTCTTTACCACTCTCTGCAGGTGTTTGCGGTCCGTGGCGGTGCTGTGCCCATATCACACAGTGATGCACCTGGTCAAGATAACCTCTATGATGCACCTGTAGAAGCTGCTTAGAATCCTCTGTGACATGCTGAATTTCTCCTTAGAAAGTATAGCCACTGTTGTGCTTTCTTGACCAGGTGAAGTCATCACTGATGTGGACGCCCAGCAATTTAAATCTACTGACCCTCTCCACCTCAGACTCACCGATTGTCAGAGGCTGATGAGATCTTATCTCCTTCTTCATGTCACTATCTTATCTGTGTTGAGAAAGAGGTTGTTGTTGTCACACTGTGTCACCAGACTTGGCACCTCTCTCCTGTATGCCATTTCGTCACCCCCAGTGATCAGACCAATGACTGTGGTGTTGTCAGCAAATTTCAGGATGGTGTTGTCCTTGTGTGAGGCGACACAGTCGTAGGTGAATAGTGTGTAGAGCATGGGGCTGAGGACACATCCCTGTGGGGTGCCAGCGTTCATCATCACAGTGTTTGAGGTTAGATTTCCAATTCTGACACATTGTGCTCTGCCAATGAGGAAATCTAACAGCCAGTCACAGAGTGTGGGGTTCAGGCCAAGGTTGTACTGTTTGTTTGTGGGTTTGTGGGGGAGGACTGTATTAAAGGCTGAGCTGTAATCAATGAAGAGCCAAAGATCAAGAGTCAAAAGGACAGATAAAGGAAGAGAGAACAGAACAGAGAGAGGATTAGAGTATACAGACCATGACTGTAAAAAATAGGTGTGTGCTGAGAAAGAAGTATTAAAAAAATCACATCTTTCTCCTGGTCTAGCGTTCTCTCTCTGGTTCGACAGAGATAGCGGGGATAAAAGCTGGATTCCTGGATCAGGGTTCACCTCGATATTGTCATCCCAGGGAGCTTAGAGGCCGAGCAGCTGTATCACAACCGCAGAGATCACGGATGGTGGCGTTTAGCCAAACCTTAGACATAGACACATATGATCTATCCTACACAGGGGAGGAAAATGGAGCGTGTCTGGCCTCATAGGAGCTGAAAGGCTGATAAAACTCAACATTTCCAACACGTCTCCAAATACTTGGGCATCATAAACTCACTGTGAATGCCATATAGCACTGAGGAAACTGAAGTGGCATGTTAAGATATTTAATTCATTCCTTTTTCTGTAGTTTGATCCAATGTAATGGAATGGTTTTTTATTTGATGTGTGAGTTTTTCGCTTCATTTTTTTTTTTTTTTGTGGTCTGGGTGAATACTCCTCTCTGATTGGCCAAGAGGTGTGTGTTAAAACTTTTTATTGCACATGTAGTTCCTTTATTCAGTCAGGGAAGTTTCACTGAGAGTAAGCATCTCTTTTGCAGGAATGCCCTGATCACATTCACACAGTTACATACATTCACACCTGGAAGCTGTCCACTCAGTGGTGGTAATGAGGGAGGGGAAAGTGCTGCTTTTTCACTTTCACAAGCTCGCTTCTCTAACCTTTAGGACACCACTACTTAAGTTGTGGACTTTGTATAGAATCTATTTGCAAGTCCTGAATAAGGGTTATAATCTTCCTTGATTGATTGAATTCAATCTCATAGTCGGAGTATATGGACAAATATAATTGTATATATTACACAATACAATGGCATTTTATGTTAAGGATTGTTTGCTAACATTCATTTGCCAACATTACCTAGAAAGCACAGAATCTTCCTTCTTTCCTTTTTTCATCCCTGCTTCCCTACTATGCTTTTATTTTTACAGCAGCTCCAGTCTATTACTACATCCAGCTGTACCTGTATCATGTTTGTAGTGTTACAAAGTTATTAAGGACAGTCTTACTTTGTTTTTATAAGTCTGTCACCATCTCTGACTATTCAAACTGGGTTAAAATAGGGAAGATGATACTCTCTGAAACCTGTCGAGGATGACATATTATAAGAATCATAACTATAAAAATACTGTAGCTCAAAGTGAATGATGCCTGTGTGTCTTGATTACATGCATGGCAGTAAGCATATTATGTGTCATTTGAAGTGAGGGCATATGAGTGTTTCAAAGGATCAGGTAAAGTGCTTCACATGCAGGGATGTTACAGTAGCTGGATTACTACATGCATGTAAACTTAACTCTTAACATCCAGAGCATGCTGGCAGACATCTTAACTACCACATCTACTCACTGTTAAGAAACAAATATCACTAAATCTGTAAATCCTTTATTCCATATTACTGTATTACCAAAGCTACAAGTGCAGTAGCCCTGAACTGGGAGTGAGTGCAAATCAACTCAAAACTGCAGCTTCCCTTTTGAATTAGCAGTTTCAACCTGAATTGCTGCTCCTGTGCTGTTGTTTTTATGTGTGTCCATCCATTTCCTTCCTTATGAGGACCAAATATCATTGCAAGAACATAAAGGATGAGGAAAATCCTCCAAAACTGAGGCTATGTATGTGTGTGTGTGTGTGTGTGTATGTGTATGTGTGTGTGTGTGATCTGTCATAAGATACTTTTGGGGACAAATTTAAATGTAAGTCCATGTAATGTCTAGGTAATGTCCCCAAAAGTGACCGTGATCTGATATGTGTGTGTGTGTGTGTGTGTGTGTAAGCAAGCAAGCAAAGTTTATTTATATAGCACCTTTCACAGACACCAATCTCAAAGTGCTTCGCAGTCAAAGAAATTAAATCAAATACAATCATATCAAAATAAATAAAAACAAAGACACCAGATAAAATATACAACGGGAACAGACATAAGAGACAAATTAAAACATAAAATACCACACTATCCAAATGCCTGTCTGAACAGATGGGGTTTTAGATGCTTTTTAAAAGAGTCCACAGTATCCAAAGACCTCAAGCTTATTGTGAGACTATTTCAAAGGTGCTGCCGAGTGAAAAGCATGCTCTCCCCAAGTCCTAAAATGTGTCCAAGGTACACTTAGAAAACCCTGTGTGGAGGACCTAAGAGCTTGGCTCGTGTTGTGGGGGTGCAGAAGGTCTGTAATATACTGTGGAGCCTGGCCATGTAGGGCTCTATAAGTGAGCACCAAAATGCGTGTATGCATGTGTGTGTGAGAGAGAGACAGAGAGGGAGGGAGAGCTCTGCCCTGCTGCCCCACCACCGTTGGCGTACTAATCATTCTTCCTGCCTCACTCTTTGTGATTGCCAGCCCATCCCTGCACTGCAGCTAAATTGAATCAATTAAAATCTTTCTTGTAGATGGCTGCTGTTCCTTCCACAAGATTAGGCTTTGATCAAGAAACACAAATAAATAAATAAGCCAGTGGAAAGGGAACAGAAAAAGAATGAACTCAATTAAATGAGGGACGCGCCTGTCTGCGGGTGTGTGTGTGTGTGTGTGTGTTCAACACTAACTTGTGGATGCAAATGTACTGTATTTGTTTGTGAGGGAGTCTAAACAAAGTTTTACATTTTTGCATGTTGCTTTCATCGGTGCATATCCATGGATGATGTGTGCGTGTGCATGTGTGTGTGTGAGAGAGAGATTATGTGCAACTACTTGTGAACTGATGACATTATGAGAAAATACAAAAACAAACCTTTTCGCACATGCATTTGAGTGTGTGTGTGTGTGTGTATGTATGTGTGTATTTTCTATATATCTTTGGTACATATCTAACTACAAAGAAAGGAATCTCTGTCTGTCTATATGTATGTGTGTCCTTCGCATATCTTGACAACCATTATTGGTCGACTTCACACTTGGCAGGTGTATTGTTGAGGACCCAAGGAAGTGTCGAATGTGAAATTGCTTGGATGATGGGTTCTCGAGAAATATATAAAAATACCTCATAAATAACATTGCTTCTGCTTCTTCTTCTGCCCGTGGAGTCAACTAGCAGAAATATGGACAGCGCCACTCTGCCACTGCAACCCACATTGTGGTTGGAGGGGGGATTACATCTGTAGTGATGAGAACTACCATAGAGAATGAATTGAAAGTTCAGAGAGTTAAGCTCTACTATTCCTGTTCCTCATGTGCAGACTTGGTATGTATGTTGAAGACATAGTGCAGGATGTCTCAGGCACGTTTTGAACAGGCACTGCAGTTCATCCAATCAACTTCAGCTCAGCTCAAAATTGTAGTCTCCCGATAGCCTGTATGCGAGGCATTTTGGGAACATCATGTAGTGACGGACTCAAATCCTGTAGTGACAACGTGGTTTGTCCAAGTGGTGTTGCCGTACCAAGCTGTCCAAGATGGCAGACCCACTTGCGCATGCGCTACTCAGATCAGGTAGTGACAGGCCACGCTCACGTAGTACTGAGGGAGTCATAAAAATGTTGAAATATGGCAATGGCGTACTATATCTACAAAAAATTACATTCTCAGTGATTTATAAGTATCCAGGAGCCGCTGCTCATAATTTCTTGCAGAAAAAAAGACAAGAATATCAGCAGAAAAATGCAAGCAGAGGTGAGAGCAAGCAGCAAAGTATCTGTGTACCATCCAGAGCATTCTGTATGAGTTCTTATTAAGCTATGATATACAGTATATAATATATACATTATGCTTATGATAATCAGTGACATACATGTATCATACAATTACATCTCAAACACTCACATTAATTCATGCCATTGTGTAATATGCAATAAAAATGCATATGATTTTCTGATGTGGTTACAACCCCAATTCAGTTTAGAATAACGGGTTCAGCATACACGCATGATGGCTCACCATCAGGTGTATATGAATCTTGTGCATATGGTAGGTTAGACCCATATATGGGAGTTGTACTTACTTTTTTATCAAATAACATACCTGGTCCAATCTGTGTTGTCCACCTCAGATATGATACAGTTGGCTAATATTTATTGTACAATTGGTCAGTACTTTGGTTTGTGCAATGGAAGTTCTTCATCTGAACTGATTTGAATGATACTTTCTGAAAACTGTTATGTATAATAGCATAAGTTCAACAACATAGTCACTATCTTGTTCATTTCTCCTTTTAACAGAAATGCTGTCCTTGTTCACTTATTAATTCCAGTTGGTGCGACTTTCCTGTTTTTTGGTTTGCTGTAAAGTTGCTGACAATGAAACTTAACACTTCCTGCACAGATATATCACATTAAAAGCCTTTCAGCAACTCAATCGGCATAGCCCCTATTTTTTTCTGACAGGCTTTTAATGTCAAACAGCAAAATATTAGTAAATGGAAACAGGATTTCTGTTGAAAACATAAACTTAGAGTTGCAGAGTGGTGAGTAAGACAAGACACGTTGTTGCAGAGGCACTAGTGCTGGGGAAATCAACATTATGCTGAATTTATCATGTGACCTGTTAGTGTACAGATAAATCCTCCACCCTTCATTGTTTTCTACCTGGCTTTTAATATGGACCTGGTTATTGGACTTGGTTATTGCTTGAATATCAGCTTTTATTTGAGAATTTACTTTATGTAATATTGTTTTTCACCATGAAGACGTAAATTAAAACTTCCAGTATTGACTGAACAGTGATGACATCATGCCTTTCTGCAGCCTATTACAGGAGCACACACTGTACCTCCACAGAGGCATTACTGCAGGTGTCTCTATACATGTGGCCTCAATGCATCCCTGTGGAGATGAACTGTAGTGTTGACTGATGCTGGATAATGAGAACTCAATTTAGTCACAGTGTGGGACGATGCGTGAATATAAAGAAGGACAAAGGACAGGAGAGGAAATATGTGAGGTTGGGGGGGGTGGTGGGCGTGGGGGACTCCCCAGGCGCCTGCAGCAGGTAATGGAGCTTTTAGCATGGAAATCAGAGGCAGAGGGAGGTGATGGTGGTAGTGGTGGGGAGGCGTTGGACATGAAATTGCTCTAAAAGACCAGAGCTCTCCTGTGGGTATACTTGAGGTGCCCTGTCTCGTCAGTACATGCATACCTTGCAAGCACTGGATCTTTATGTAGCCGCACTGACCAAGAGTACCTGAGGGGTTTGATTGGACAAAAAAAGTGGATAGTGGATGAGGGTGTAGATGGAGGCGGAGTTAGACTGATACTGGGATGGAGAGCAGGTAGTATTGTTGTCACGGAGGTTGGTATACTATGATCGTATGGACATTTTCTTTTTTTATGGCTATGTTGCAGGTCTAAAATAATCATTCCAGTTTATTGCAAATTGGGTCTGCTTTTTTGTAGTTTTGGCATTGGTCCTATTGATAATAATAAAACTGAACTTCCCGAGATAATTAGACATGGAATTCTACTAAAATTTCATTTAAATGGTTTAGATACAGTAATCTGGCTAAACCTAAAGCACCCATAGCCTGTATATAAAGATAGATGTAGCAAGTTGTGACATCACCCATTGGTTTGCATTAAGCCGCTTTGAAGCCCAGAGTTGCTGTTTATGGCCGACACCATCTTTTCCTTTTGGAACCAGGACCTTCCAAATAACGAGTGCAGGATGTTGCCTTTCACACTCTGGAAACATGCCACATTACCTCAGAAACACCGAGTGGTGCACACATGGGCTAACATTAGCTAACTAACAGGGCAGGTATCATTATCAAGTAACATTAAACTTACTGAAATATTGCAACAATTGTCCAACTCAGGGTGAGTCTCAGAGCCAGTGAGAGCAGCAGGTGAGCCAACTGTCAATCACAGCTGTAAATCAACACCCACATGGCAGACATCAAAGCTACTATACGTCTTCAAATCTTATTAATGGAACAATAATTGACCACCAGAATTTATGAATGAATGTAATGACTGAGACCATAATGACTTGAGTATTTCTAGAGAGAAGTTGACACTTTTTGAATGGGAGTCAGATGGAGCATATAGTGGCTGTCGGTGGCATTGCGCAGTAAGGGACTTCTGCACTGGCTTCAGCCTCAAGCCAGGGTATTTGCCGCTTGGACGCACCTGGTGTGTGCTATGGGCAACACAACGCTTCATAGTGTGGCCAATGTGTGTTGCACTTTAGGTGACTTGTTGAGACACAATCATTATACATTTCCACCTTCACCATAACATGAAATGCTTATAATTAAAACTTATTTTCATGTGTAAAGTACTGTATGTGTAACTTTATGCAGAGGTGGTAAAATACATCATGAGGCATCATGTCTTCGTATAAGCGCAGCCATCAGGCATTAGGGGCAGACTTTAAGTGTAAATGGTGTTTTAATGAATTAAAAGATGTAATAGACACATGTAGAGTAAGGAAAGGAAAGGCTGAAGTCTATATATTGACATATATTTATTATTTTTGCTTTATGCAAACATGTTTTGGCTCCCAGAACAAAAATGGAGGCAATTGCAGAGGAACATCTGTCTGTTGTTTGGGCCAAGTAATAAGATTTTGAAATGTTCTACAGTACATTAATGCAAGGGAATTGTAATTGTTTTACAAAAAGAAAACAAACCCATGTTACTCTGAATAAAGTTTTTATGACACATGATTCTTCTAATGTAAGTTCTATTTGGGGCTGAGTCATGGACTTAGATATGTCTTTCTCTAAAATTAGTCTGTCTGTGTTATATTTAGCGTAACCACACTTTAAGTGGCTCTACAGGGTAATAAGTCTTGTTTTACTGCAGCAAATTATTAAACAGTCAGGCTTGTTGGTTTTCCTTGTACACGGGAGAAATATGCCTCATTATCTAGTGGTGGTTATGCCTGGATGGACCAAAAGTAGATTTTTTTTTTTTTTTTTTTAATCAAGGAGTTCACAAAGAAAATAAGTGAAAAATGAAATAGTTGTGTCCCTGGTGATTTTGACTTTTCATTTTGTGAGAGATAATTAACTGCAAACCTTTCAATGTGAAAGTTTTTTTTTTCCATATGAGAAAAATAAAAGTTCAAAATATTTCACATAGTGAATGTAACTTTGTATCTTCTCTAAGATTCCTTTAAAATCATATTTGTGTTAATGTTTCTTTTCTATCTGACTGTCCCTTAACTATCCCAACAATGGTGACCATAATTTTTTATATACTGTTCAATGATGTGATGAAAATTTAGAAGCAAAATAAATAATTGCCAGGGTACTGCTTCTGTTAATTACAAAGTTACAGTATAATTCTGCAGCAAAAAAACTACAGAGAGAAAAAAAGTTTTTTTAGACACCTGAATAGACATACTTTAATATCCTTCTGTCCTCCTTATCTATGTCCTGTCATCTCTTGCCTTTTTCATTGTAACAACTTCTATACTCATATTTATTTATGTTTTGCAGCTTGTTTGTAGTTTACTTGTAATAGCTACCTCAGGTTTTGCACTTCATATGTATGTTTTGTCTTAAATCAATTATTTATTTGTTTTGAACTTGTATATTTCTTTGTTATGGGTTTCTTCTGAGCAAAGACATCTATCTCCATCGCCTTCAGCAATGATTTGTTCATTTGAGTAGTTTTTGGTTACACCATTATATCCTGTCTTGCTTCCAATAATGAACATTTCAGAAAACCAAAAAGCATACAGTGTGTTTCCAATGCGTTAATGGACTTACTTAATACTGCATTTTTATTGTATTATATCCAGAGTAGTTCTGTGCTCTTTTTGAAAAAGAAAAAAAAAAGATTTTAAAAAAAGACAATCCCAAACTAATGTCTTCTGTTTTCTTTCTCCTCTCATGCAGGTTTCCTGAGTACAGGTGACCAGGCAGCCAAAGGAAATTACGGTTTGTTGGACCAGATCCAGGCTCTGCGTTGGACCAGTGAGAACATTGCAGCCTTCGGCGGCGACCCGTTACGTATCACTGTGTTTGGCTCAGGCGCCGGAGCCTCCTGTGTCAACCTGCTCACGCTGTCTCACTACTCAGAGGGCAACCGCTGGAGTAACTCCACCAAAGGTAAAAATTATAAGCCAGTGGGGAATTCATGAAGTATCTTCATATTATGAATATCTACACTGTATGTGCACCTATATAGGGTGTGACTAGGTGGGCACTTTCTGCATAGGAAACTCAACATAGCTGACAGCTGAGTTATGCAGATTTTGTAACATTGTGCATAGCATTGTGACGGAATGCACATTTTGTTCTCATGTAAGAGTTGGTTTTCCTGCATTTAACTATAACTACAACATTCAGCTGTGATAATAGGATGCTACTTGAGTTCAAATAGTGTTGTTTCCACCTGGCCAAACAAACACTCCGGAGGTGAAATAAACTGCTCCAAGCATGCATGAATGCACCCTGACATATTAGAAGAAGTCAGGATGGGTTATAATCATGTTTTGCAGGGAGGTAGACAGTTACTATACATACATTATACACACAGACCTACTGTAGATGTAAAGCCCTGCACTACAGGAAACTTTCTTCAGTCAGATGTTATTTGTTTCACACAGAAATAGCAGTATACGTTAGAATGTGAGCTGTTACACAAACTATAAGAACGGCAGGTGGTGGTTTTCTTAGGGTAAGCAATGAATGTGCCTTGTCACACTATCATGTTTTACCCATAATATAGTAGGATATGGTCAGATGCAGTTGGCGTGACAAATTGGGTGCTGTCTGAATTTAGTTCTTTTATATCATTTCCTAAAACAGCCAGACAATGACATTTTTAGCAAACATTACTCAGGCAGGAGGAAATAGTGCATCTGTTGGGAACTATTTTCAGCCAGGGATTAAAGGAAATTTGGACTCTCGAGGGATCGCTTCGACCTGTAAGGTGAGGGTCATGGGAGGTAGCCAGGCTAGCACTACTGCTAGTAAGCTAATCTGCTTGCATGTTTACTGCCAGCTGACCACTATCAGCTGTGTGAGCTATTATTACAACATCTTAAAGACCACACCAGCTTTGGGGGAGGTTGTGTGTGCAATTGATTCTGATCACAGTGTTAAGTCACTGCTTTGTCAACAGTAAACAGAGGTTGATTAATAACACTAGCACAGCACTATGTTTCTCCCATTGATGTTGATGAGTTTATACATTTTTCAATAACAGAAATAATGTCTATCCATGGTAGTGAAGGAACATCTCACCAAGTGCAACGATGTGGTTTGTTGATGTGTTTTAATCAAATTTAAATCAGGCTTTGGATACAAATGCAATAATTGTCAGAAGGATCAATTTTTGGTCTTATCATGGGATTTGTTTGAATATATGAAAAATATAGAATACCACACGACTTAAACTGAGCAAACTTTTTTAGAAATGGATGTTTAACGTGATGAGTAAGTAAGTAAGAGAAGTATTTCTGGAATCTTGGCGATGGTGGGAGGTATTTTAGCCCTTTGAGTTCACTGTTATCTGTTTTAATATGATTCTGATTTCATTTCCTCTTTATTCAGTTGCAACTGTGTCTGCATGTAAGCAGATTTTGATGCCTGAGATTATATAAGTTTGTTATTTTCATGCTATTTGAAAAGGTTCCTCAATCGTAATTTGTTTCTTTCTTTCCTCCCTGTCCCTCTGCTGTTTTGGTCTGCAGGCCTGTTCCAGCGGGCCATTGCCCAGAGTGGCACAGCTCTGTCCAGCTGGGCCGTCAGTTTCCAGCCAGCTAAGTACGCCCGGATGCTGGCCCGCAAAGTGGGCTGTAACCTTGAGGACACTGTAGAACTCGTGGTGTGTCTTCAGAAAAAACATTACAAAGAGCTGGTGGATCAAGACATCCAGCCAGCCCGCTACCACATCGCCTTTGGACCTGTTATTGATGGCGATGTCATACCTGATGACCCTCAGATACTCATGGAGCAAGGTGCAGAAAAACATTTGCCACAGTTGTGGCAAATTAACTATTTAGCCATTGGCACCGTTAGCAAGTTCCTAAAAAATTAAAGAAAGCCAAATTAAAAGAACCAACTATTTTCAACTATGGTGTGATCATTTGTGCATCACCAACCATTTGTGCTTTACATCTCTATTTCCAGGTGAGTTCCTCAACTATGACATCATGCTGGGAGTGAACCAGGGTGAGGGCCTAAAGTTTGTGGAGCTGATCGTTGACAACGAAAATGGCGTCCAGGCTAATGACTTCGACTACGCCGTGTCCAGCTTTGTGGATGATCTCTATGGCTACCCAGAGGGTAAAGACATCCTCCGAGAGACTATCAAGTTCATGTACACCGACTGGGCCGACAGGCACAACCCGGAAACCCGCCGGAAGACACTGCTGGCCCTTTTCACCGATCACCAGTGGGTGGCACCAGCTGTTGCCACAGCTGACCTGCACTCCAGCTTTGGGTCACCTACATACTTCTATGCCTTCTACCACCACTGTCAGACAGAACAGGTGGGTCATTGACCATCTGGGTGATATTTGGGGGCCCATCTACGTTATGGATCATCAACAATGTGATAAAAGTTACAAAATAGGCATACTCTTGCCATGTTTAGAATAGACAGCTTTATTAATCCCCAGTGGGGAAACTCAATTGCCACTAAATCAACTGATACAGACAAAAAACAATATTGACATTGTGTTCACAGTACACAACAAATTAATAAAACCATAAAAAGCCGTTCGTGACATGATTAACAGCTGAGAGGTGCTATGGATCTAGACCACATCTAAAAGTGTTCATTAAAAAATCTGACCGCTGCTGGAACAAAAGACCTTCTGAGTCATTCAGTAGAACACTGAGGCTTCACTAGTCGCTTACTGAATGAGTCTGTTAAAAACACTGTGTGTAATGGATGGCCTTCAAAATACAGAACTGTTTTTAGTTTGGCCTTTGTTCTCTTTTCTACAGTGACCTCAAGTGAGTCTGGGGTAAGGCCAATCACTGAGCCAGCCCTTCTGATCATCTTATTGATCTTATTGACTTTTATCATCCGCAGTTATGCTGCCCCCCCCAGCAGAGCACAGCATAAAAGAGGGCACTAGATAAGATTCCCTGATAAAAAACATTAAGAAGCTTCTTGTTGATATCAAAGGATCTAAGCTTCCTCGAGAAGAATAGTCTTGACTGAGCCTTCTTGAATACAACATCAGTGTTCTTTTTTCCAGTTTAATTTACTGTCCAGGTAGACACCAATATATTTGTAAGACTGGACAGTTTCTATCTGCTGACCCTTAATTGTCACTGGGAAGACCTCCTTCTTCCTTCTGAAATCAATAATTAACTATTTTGTCTTCCCAACATTCAATTTTAAAAATATTGCATCACATCAACTGACAAATGTTTCAACCTCTCTTTTGTAGGCCAGGTCATTGCCTTGGTCAGGTGGACCCACTAGGGCAATGTCTGAAAACCTTTGGATTTGACAAGACACCTGACTATGCCTATAGTCAGCGTTATAGTGTGTGAATAAAAAGGAGGATAAAACTGTGTCCTGTGGGGCTCCTGTTTTAGATAAGATACACTCAGACAGTTTGTTATCAAGCCTGACAAACTGAGGTTAAGACAAGAAATAATCTAAGACCCAAGCGAAAGTGTTGTGTAGTTTAAAATTAATTAATTTGTTAAGTAAAAGGTGTGGTTGAATTGTATTAAAATAGAATAAAATAGAAAAATCATAATCTTGACAGAGCAGGCAGTTGTTTCAAGGTGGCTGTAAATGCTGTGAAGCATAAAAAGTAGTTCAACATCTACTTCCACACCCGTCCTGTATGCAAATTGCAAGGGATCTTGAAAGACCTGTCTACTCAGGTGACCCAGGACAACCCTTTCAAAACATTTCAATATGTGTGACATCAGGGCTATAGGTCTAAGATTAGTGTGACTACTACGCACATTGTTTTTGGGGGGAATAGGAACAAGACAAGATGTTTTCCACATTACTGGAATATTGGATGAAGACAGAGACAAAGAAAAAATTGAATGAAGGACTGAGCACAACTGGTCAGCACAGACTTGTGGATGGACTCCATCAGGGCCTGATGCTTTGTTAGCCTTAAGGTACCTTAATTGCTGTTGACCTCATCAACATTGATAACAATAGATGGGCTACAGTCCTCAGGACTACTCTGTGTGAGAGATGAGAGGATGCTCCCGTGAGAAGCAGAAAAATCAAATTCAATCAAACCTGGCAAAGAACTGGTTTGCATCATTTACATTTATCCCAGAACCAAGGAAACTGGGATTACCGGTCCCATAGCCAGTAATAGATTTCATGCCATTCCAAAGGCATGTTACTATTAGTTATCTGTCCTTCAACCCTTTCCTTATATTTATGCTTACCCGGTTTGATTATTGCTTTTAGCTCCTTTTGTGCAGTTTTAATCTTATCTTTGTCACCACTAAAGAATGCAGTTTTCTTCCTATTAATAGCAGCTTTAACCTCCCCGACTTGTAGTGTTTGAGTGGCTCTCCAGACAATTATTACCCAAAGCCACAGAAGGCAAACCAAAGTACAATTATTTATATTATATTATTTATAAGTGCAGCCATAATCATGTTGTCAAAGTATGATCATGCTGATGATTGTGAATCAAAAGACATTAAAAACATTAAAAACACATAAACGTAATTCAAATGCACAGGTGCATTCCTATTGTATTGTGTCCCTGTGTAAAGCTTGCAGTGACTGCTCACAGGGACAGAGGCGTTGTTCTCATTGACAGCTTTTTTCCTCCAGTTGGAGAATGGGTTACCAGTTACAGCTTTGTAATCATTCAACTTGGAGACATCGTCTTCCCACACAGCTAGCTAGCTATATGAACACAATGTCATGCTAGCATTCAAATTCAATGCAAAGCAAATTCTTTTTCTTTTCTTTTAATTTATCTGTGCAAATTTCAGTTTTTTTCAGTCATCCATTCATGAATTTAATTCATGAATCCTTTCATCCAGTCACCTATCAGGAGTCAGGTTGCAGTGGTCTCTGGTTACAACTGACTAACTTGCAACCAGAGAAGTGAGACTTTTGTTTGGTCTAACTCCTTACTCCTAGTTTTATTTGTATATCAACTGTCTGCACATTTATTGTTTTGCTTACATAACTACACTGACTAATTATACAGACCTGAAAGAAAGTGAATGAAAACACCACGTTTTCTTTTGGCATATTCTTGTTCCAACAGGCTAAGGCTTATAACACATACTTCAACATTTTAGTTTAAAATTCAGCTCAAAGCCATCCTCTCCTGTCATAGCCATCCCTTTTATTTCACATATTGTCTCTCGCTGTAATACACTGAATAATGGGCCAGATATGGGAGGCAAAATTATATTAAAAACTTATCTCATTTCCCTGTTTTCCCCATTTTCTTTGCTTCTTTGATCTTTCTGTGTGTATCATCACAATATCCATTGTGTGTCAGCAGCAAAAATAATGCCTTTTAATGGCCTGTATCTGTCACATAAATATAATAATGCTGATGTGATTTGATTCATCTGCTGCTCATTAGGTGCCACCGTGGGCAGACGCAGCACATGGAGATGAGATCCCATATGTGTTTGGCCTGCCGATGATTGGACCAACGGAGCTGTTTCCCTGCAACTTCTCAAAGAATGATGTGATGCTCAGTGCCGTGGTCATGACCTATTGGACAAACTTCGCAAAAACAGGGTATGATATCACTAAAAGTGTCACTTCTATAAAGGCCAATACCAGTCCTTTTTACAAAGATATATTTTATATATATTTCCCTCATAACATGACTCATGCCTGTTAACTCAAAGTTAAAACGTTTGTTTGCAAGTTTATGCATGAGGCTGCAACCCAAAACACAGAGGGCACCATGCCCTCATATGGTTAGTAGCTATAAGTACTAATGGAGTACTGAGTAGGCAAAACATTGATGTCTGTAATAGGAACATCCAAGTTTTGTCTGTAGTTTTGAATGATATAGGAAATTAAGTCCAACATTTACACAGCATTTGTATTTGTTAATGTTTGATGATGCTAGCAAGGATCATTAAGTTTTCCTCATGCTAATGTAAGATAGCCACTACTAACTTAGGTTTGAGCCCAGAAAATTGATTATGGCACTGTCCAAAGACACTGGAAGGTCCCTCTCTGAGATGGTGTTTTATTGGTGACTGGTATCGGTTAAGCTTCCATGGTGCAAAGACAGATTTAGCATCAAACTAGACATTTTTTCGATATAGCACTTCCTGTTAAACCGAAACGTACACCCACTTTCTGTTTTTGCAAAAGGCTGCAGTGAACTCTCAAATGTTGCACGTCATCAAAATGACAAGAGCTGCTTAACAGAAAAATAAGGAAATATGGAAAATATGCTAAGTAGCAGCAAGTGATATTTTATCAAATAATAAAATCACTTTTTGTGGTGTGAATCTGATAGAAAGCAGTGTACAAAACAGTCCCTATTGGTGTAGAAAGTCACACAGCTTATTGATCCACAAAATCATCTTCCCATTTAGTTTATGGAGCAACCTGATTTGTAAGCTTCAGCTTGTTCATATAATAGAGTTTTATGAAGGGTCTGCCAAAGGGTTATTAAAACATTTTTTTTTCTTGCAGTCACTCTTACAGCACTTGATCAACATGTAATTGCCATTGCAAGACCAGGAATTATTTGATGATTTAATTGTAATTGTGTTTCCTCAATATTAACCTACATTTTATAATCTGGAGTGGTAAATTGTGCTATCGTGTTTTATGGACTGAACAATGTAATTGGTATTCTATGCAGATACCCTCTACATATCTTCAAATACATTCTTAATTAATGGTCGTAGCCTGGAGAGTGACATTCTTGATGGGACAAAATTATGCCTTATGTCTCATGTTGCCTTTCAGCATATAGTCATGGCGGTAATTGTTTTTCGAGAGCGTAATGGGGGACATTGGCTTTTTCTGTGCACTGCCCAGTAGCCCTGAGGGGAACAGAGAGGCACTAATGATCTACATATATAACCCCAAATTGACGTGGAATGCCGGGTACCTGGGAGATTTATGCCACCAATTTGAATGGTTAAGCGTGTTCTTGATGAGGTCTGGCTGGCTCCATATTCCCCTCTCAGACAATGGGGCGCTCAGTGGGTCTGAATGGGTCTCCATAGCTCACATGGCTGGCTCTGTTCTGCTCAGATAAAGTGTAAGTGGTTCTGTTTAGCACAGGATCCCATGCTGAATGTGCTCTATAAACCCCCTCTGTATATACTAGTAGTTTATATGGGGATACAGACCTGCATTTACAGAGCAGTTCAGTCTTGTGTTATGATGAGTTTATTCTAATGTTTACCAAAAGTAGATGGTGCATAAGATTCAAAAAGTAGCTATTTCTGTTTGGTTCATATGCCAGCATAGTGACTATTGAAGCATATGCTTTATGGAAATTATCAGCATGGTTGAACTGCATCTTTACCCAAACATATTCCTTAGCTAGAAGCTTCTTTTTATGTATAAATTATATATAAATAGGTTCATTCGCAATGAGACATCCATAATTTAAAAACTGTTTTTTTGCATCTGAATAAAACTTGAAATTAGGGAAACTTCTGAGGTTATTAGCTATCTTAAGACCTTTTCAATCACTCAGTATCTTCAGAAAACCAATCATCTGTGAGCAATAATACCCCCTTCGACCTTTTTTTGATTTTATCAGGTGTGATATCTCAGACACTGTTGATTAAAGTTTGATGAAACCTGGGGGCTGCATCTCACCACTGCATTCCAGTATTTTCATAATTACACTGATTAGCCTGAGGGAGATGCTACACTTAGGTTAAAATTAAAATTTTAATAAGCAGACAGTCATGTCTCAAAAGGTCCACTCCACTGCTAGTTTTGCTTTAGTTCTTCCTGTCCCCTCAAGTAAGCAACTGCAAGGTGACATAACTATTACTGACTGGTCAGAAGAGGACTGCATTGTCCATTTAGGGGCTACATGTCTACTGTTGCATTGTTTTAAAAGGACGTGTATTGTACCATTAAACCATCAGCAGATAGGTAATAATTTCCTCCTTTACTCTCATTCTCAGGGACCCAAACCAGCCAGTCCCCCAGGACACCAAGTTCATCCACACCAAACCCAATCGCTTTGAAGAAGTGGCATGGACACGTTACAACCAGAAAGACCAGCTTTACCTGCACATTGGCCTGAAGCCCCGCATCAAAGAGCACTACCGTGCCAACAAGGTACACTCTCATTTTACTGAATGAATGTTTTTTAATGTGGGTCTGCTATTTAACAATTGTCTTTCCAGTATATTGACCTAAAATGGAACTCATAGATTTTGGAAAGCAGCTTGGGGCCTGTGTCATAAAACGACATTAGTGAATTAGCCAACTGTATTTAGGTTTACCTAAAATTGATATCAAGAACATGGCTTACTTTTAATCATATGAGATTGCCATGGTAACCTTTAGTGCATGGCTAACCTGGTCCAGAGCAGGTTTTGTTCAGAGGAACAGATCAAAACCTGTCAACTGGCCAAACACTGACCAATCAGCTCACTTCTTGGGTTCAAATCAGGGCTTCTAACAGAGGGATTACAGTTCACCATACTAACTAGACTAAAAGCAATGTTCACAGCTGTGCATTAATTGTGCTCAGTTTCCTGTATTCCTGACAAGATTTCTGACAGATTATTTCAGTGTAGCTCTTACACTGTAAATAGAAAGTATTCCAGCTATTTTTTATGTTAATCAGTTTTGGAAGCTGATACTGTCTTACTTTACTTTTACGTAGTTTGATCTTTTGCTCATTCATAATAGTTCATCATCATCAAAAAAAACAACAACAAATAGTTATAAATTTCCCATGCTCACTCTAAACTGAACATGCTGTGGGTGCATTTAATGAGGCCTGTATTATAATTTACTTATATATAGCCTTAGCACTGTATCTATTTCCATTCCTGCCGATACACAAAACAAAGCTAAATGATGTCAGTGATACAGTACAGTTGTACAGAGTACAGATATTTCTGTCCAAATTCAAAATTTGGAATTCTCCTCTCAACCCAGTTCTCATCTATGGTATCCCTTTATTTCCTTTCCCATATTTTCTCTCATTTCCTCAGGTCAACTTGTGGTTGGAGCTGGTTCCTCATCTGCACAGCCTCAATGAGGTCACCCAGCTCATCCCCACCACCACCAAGGTTGGTACTAAATCATCAACTGCACATCTCATCCTGCTACTTATAATGAACTACCTGAGTCACCCCCTCCAATGCAAAGGTTTGGAGTAGACCCAAGAAACTTATTGAAATTGTTTGTTGACCTGACACTCTTCTAGTCGTCCCCTCAAATGCCCCCTATGAGCTTCTACTTCTACTTGTTGCATAGTAAAATGCAAATTCCTCTATTTCAAAAATAGTCACAGAGTTGTAGATGCAGTATGATGAGGAGGAAATTCACTTTTGTTCACATTAGGAGCCAAAAGGTGTCATATAAATAAATTTTACTTTCATTGTCATATCTCAGATTCCGTACTTTCCAATCCCATGAACAGCAACTCAGGTGTTATCAATTAATAAAGCTCAAGCTGCCAAACTTTGTGCAGTTATTACTGGAAAAACAAACCATGCATTCCAGAATAATAGTCTAAACCTAGATCTCTCTGACTGAATGATAATTAAAATCATTTTTCATAGCTGAAAACAGAATAAATGAACTGGACTTTGACAAAATGCTCCCTCCTTAAATTCTATGAGTCTGTGTACAGCAATAGACAGCAAACAATACAGTCTTATTTTTTACCACTTTCAAATTAATTTTACCAAATAATGCAAGTATTACCAAGACTTACATACGGGTGATAATGATTTTAAGAAGAAACACAGTAATCTGCAGTGGATTAAGAAGTAGAAGGAAACACTGTTCATATCTTTTCCAGTAAAACCTGTATTCACATTTGTGACATTTTTGGACATTGGATGCAGGGTCAAAAAAAACAAAAAAACAAAAAAACTTGTTACTTGGATTTCATTATGAGTTACAGGGTCAGGACTTTAATATAATGTCCATGGAAACAAGTGCAGTTTCAAGTCCCATCTTCTATCCTTTGGTGGGCCAGCACCCCAGCAGACCTGACGTGATGAACACGTCATGCTGCATATGACTGAAGTCTGTGAAGGCTCAGCTTGCAAGTATGGAGGATGGACATTTGGATTCAGCCTTACAGGGGAGCTTTGGGTGGATGGTTGGATTGTACAAAGTATCTGACTGGGAGATTCATCTCAGTTAATGTTGTTTTGTTTTGTTTTGCGTTTCTTTTTTTTCATTGGGTAGTTATGGTTGTTTTAGCTGACCAATTTAGACCTATCTAAGTGTCTAAGATCATATGAATCGCTTTTGTAAACATTACATGGGTCTTACAGGAAGAAAATGACAAAGATCCTGTTTTTTCATTGAGGACTTTGTTGGTCTGATCTAAATGAATAAAAAAAAATAGGAATAAGAGGTTCAGATTGAAGCAGCACAAAGCAAATGGAGCATTCTTAGATACTGTGTCCTTGGACTTATTGTTGTCTTTCCTGTTTTCAGATCCCTCCACCAGAGGCTACCAACCGCACCCCAAAGACCAAGGTTCTGGTGACCAAGCGCCCCAACCCGACTCCGTTCCCCACTGAGACCCAGGACAGCCACAACCAGCCACACCTGGTGGACCAGCGTGACTACTCCACTGAGCTGTCGGTAACCATTGCTGTGGGAGCCTCCCTGCTATTCCTCAACATTCTGGCCTTTGCTGCTCTTTACTACAAGAAGGACAAGCGCCGGCATGATGTCCACAGGCGCTGCAGCCCTCAGAGGAGCGCCGCCAATGACTTGGCCCACACTCAGGAGGAGGAGATCATGTCCCTGCAAATGAAGAAGCACTCGGACCTGGACCGGGACTGCAGGGGGGTGGGCGACTCCCTGCACCCGCATGACGTGGTGCTGAGGACTGCCTGCCCGCCGGACTACACTCTGGCCATGAGGCGCTCACCGGACGACATCCCGCTCATGACTCCAAACACCATAACCATGATCCCCAGCACCATGGGGGGGCTCACCTCGCTCCACTCTTTCAACACCTTCCCCAGCAGCGGGCAGAATAACACCCTGCCCCACCCGCACCCACACTCACACTCCACCACCCGGGTATAGCCCTGTGGATGCACCAGAGCAGACAGAACTCTGATGGCTGAGGCAAACGCTAACGCCACTGCTGCTGCAGAGACTTAAGGCCAACATGCTGACATACACAGATATGTCAGGAGCTGAAACGCCAGCCTGGAGTTGCCAGACACCCATGGAATTACACTGGGATTGTACGACACTCTGTTAATACCTGAGGGAATATAGTCAAGGGATATATGGGGGGCTTGGACCAGAGGAAAAAAAAAAGAATAATTATGTTTTTGTAGAAAAATAAGAGACAAGAAAAAAAGTACAAAATAAGGAGTTGAAGAAAAACAACCTCACAAGCTAAAACAAAGAGGAGGACGTTTTTTTATGATTATTTTTGTTCTGATATTGCAGCAAAACAAGGTACCGTAAACTACTTTTTCTTTCTAGCGACAGATATGGCCTTCGGGATCTTTTGACAAATGACTGCTTGACAGTATTATCTGGAAGCAGAACAGAGCATCAGACACGCCTCGGAGGTGAGAAGAGGGGAGCACTTTGTAAAAGAAAGAAAACATATTGTTTTCCTGTGGCATCGCACTGCAGATTACTCTGTTTGTGGGGCACAGAGTAGATGCCACGCAAACCAATTTAGGCATGTGTTAACTTCGTAAATGGAGGCTATGTAAGATAAGGCAAAAACAATTGTTGAAAAGAGCAGAGAAAGGACTGACAACTTGAAGGAAAAAAGAAACCCTGTATGCACAACGGAAACATTTTGAGGAAAAAAAAAATCACAGATACTTTTCATCCATTTATTTTTGAGGATCGGGAACAATTTTATTGTATAGAACCTATTTACATATCTAGATCTGTACACTAAGCACCAAGGCTGTTTAAGCCTTCTTCTCTTTGGGGGGGGGCATCTATACTGCAAATCTGCCAGCAGGACTGAACCGGTGGGAAGTGGGGATCCACCTATTGGCTTTCTGGCAGGTCCAACTTCAACACAGAGAGCTGGGGGACAAAGGATAATTGGATATTTTAGCACGATGCGCATGACAATTTATCTGCTTGATGGCTGCTCTGCTGATTATGTCATTATTAAGAATAATTTTCACCCTCTCCCTTGCATTGGAGCAATTTCAGATGGATTTCCTGATTGGATTACAAGAAACACACACCCTCACAGGACCATGGGAAATGCAGTTCCAAGTTGTGGATGTTGTGGGCCCGAGTTGGGGACAGAAAGGGGAGGGGCTGGGGATATGGTAAACTTTCTTGCATAACATAATATAGCTTGAGTGGAGCTGGGCATATAAGGACTAGTTTTGTACTCTGTGTGTTGGTACTACTTTTTGATAGTGGTTAAATCACATTACACTGTATCAATCAAACTCATTGTACCTTCAGTTGAGATCAATGTTCTTTGCTATTCTACCTATTGGACCACTTTACCGTATAGAAGTAATTACCTGCACTGTTTATTCCATTTCCCATTTTTTATTTTCTTTAACTGGGAGGTGTGTTGACTGAGTAACACAGTGGATGCCCATTTATATGAAAAATGGTGGGGGGGGCAGTGGAGGTGAATCTCTGGGCTATGTAGCTTTTCTTTTCCTTTATCCAGCCAGGTTCTGTAGAGCTGTTCAATGATGAATGCCTATACATGACTAACAGAAGTCAAAGGCCAAGCACAGACTGATCACATTAGGTGGAACTCTCTGTTTGGCCTGGAAATGCACAGCAGGTGGACGAGAGGAAGCGCTAGGGTCAGGGTAGGTCAATTCCCGTGACGCATTTTTCAACTAGTTTTCATCATTAGCGAAGGTTGATCATTTTTGGAGGCACACTGCGTTATGGGAAGGAAGGGAAAAGGCCTCCCATAGCAGCTGAGACCCACCGTCAGCCCTCTTTACCTCACTTTAAAGAGCTACTACTTTTCCTTTTGGCCCCTCTTTTTCTACTAGAGATTCTCTACTGTCTCATCCTTTATTCTGAGTTGACAGGTTGGGGTGTTTAGCAAAACGGTTTCCCCTTGCATCCACACCGCCTTCAGTTTACCGTCTCCAGCAAGGCCATCTGCCATCGCTAACATCTTTAGGTCAGTGAAGCCTCGGCAGCTAACGATGTTAGCCACTGGAGTATGAGTGTGTCATACAGCAAAGCAGACTGCAGTTGGATCCAGTCACTTAGGAGGTGGGAGTCACAGAGGGAGGAATACCCTGGATGGCGAGCCTATTGTGCTCAGATATAGAAATGTGTACGCTGGCACAGAGATGCTACTTGGTAAGCTGAAACGCTTGTCTCTCTGTTTTCCCCTCACTAAAGTGTAGATGTGTGGAGGCCTCTGTTGTGAGAATACATCCTGCCCCTTTTGGCTCGCTCACAGGCACTGTGCAGTCATTCAAAATAATGAGTGCAGACTACTGTTACCCCATATAACACTGCGGCAGACAAGCTGGATGAGGGGATAAAATCTAGTCTGATATAAAGCGTTGCTTTTCGGGATAAGATTTAAATTGAATAAACTAATTATGTCAGTTTGCTCCAGATTGTTTCTCTAGATGGGCTGATCCAGCAGGGCTTGATCTGGGATTTAAACAAAAGAAAGATTCCAAGGCTATTATCACACATCATCCTCATGGGCCAGGGACTTTTTTAATACCCTTCTCTGTAAAAACAAGCCAACAACAATAGAAAGCGTGAATTTCAGAAATCGGGGAAAATCTGTCCTGTAGGTCTGTCGGCATTGTATCGACAGGCCACTAGCTTTCTAGCTCTAGCACTCAGTTTGCCTGTTGCTGATTGGTGACACACACATATGCAAATGCGAACATGTGTGCGCAAACACCCTCACACACAACCATGCGCTAAGTAATTAGGCCTGGGCTTTCCAAGTGTTTTGGTATCTACTCAAGATATTGTATATAGGCTACCACCCTGATTGCCTGCACTTGGACTCAAGATTTATTAGTCCCATATAAAAAGCAACATGACCTTGTTTTTGTAACCCAAGCCAATGGCTGAAAAGGATTTCACAAGATACGAAGGAGAGCTTTGGAAAGAAGAAAATGAAATGCTGATGTTGGCTGTAGAGCCTACTGATAGTCAGTGTTGAGAACATTTTGATAAAAGTAAAATTCCCTCCCATGCAACACAATATAATGACCAAGAAGACATTTTTTTAATACATAGTGTCATTTTAATATGACCCAACCCAACCTGAGCATCAGATGCAACAGTTGCTCATTTAATCTGGGATGCCTCTCAAAATTGCGACAAAAAGTCGCACTAGTACCTCATTGGTTTGCATTCTATCACCTAGTTTGACAACTTCTGTGATGAATTCCATGATGTTAATTCATAAGATCACAGAACACTTTTAGTACACAACAGTAAAAATGGCAGAATTTAACCAACTGAGTATTTGACCATATGTCAAATTAATTACACTTCTGGTTGAGACGTCCTCCTCTGCACACTATATGAATTTTGCTCACCCACACCCACCCTCTTTATACCAATTGAGGAAAAAGACAGACTCAAATGAAGATGAATGGTTCCAGGTCACTTTCATACCGAAAAACCATATTGACACAAGTAAACATTCATTGGTGGTGCTGTCAGGTGGAACAGGCAAGTCAGTCCCTGGCACCTTCCAGATCATGTCTGTGGTCATGAAAGAATGAGTAAAAAACATTCTCTGGTAGTACATACCTGCATGTTTGTCATACTGTACTACAGCGCACCAATACAGCTTTAAGCTTATGAACAGTAGCGTTAACGTAACAAAATTGCAGTAGCTTTTTAAAAAGTGATTAAATACATGTCAGCTCTTGTCAGCCTACACAATGTGGGTATGCAGTAATTAATAATTTGATTGTAATGATGAATACAATTGGCTGCTGGTACACAGAAATTACCTCTATGCATGTAAATATCACAGAAACTGTGATAGTGCATTAGTACGCACTGGGTCACCCATTGAATTAAACATGTAATTGCACTGATGGGTAAATAGTCAAGCAGTTGCGGGGCCATGCTAAGTAGCTGACAGTTGACAGTAGATGAATGCTAATTAATAACTTGCTATGCCTTCAATTGTCTGATTGATGATAGGTGATAAATGCAAACCAACTGTAACGTGAGCAGAGTGAGAGAAGTGCTGGTCAGCACCTGACATGTTTGAAATTGAAAAAGGAAATTGCTAGCAGCTGTAGTGAACTTAATATATGGTGGCAACAAGCTTTAGCATGTGTGGTGACTAGATACAGATAAGACAGTTCTAGTTTTCTCATACAGAACAAGCAGTCGTGCTGGATTGCTTAAGGCTGTAAAATTGGACAGACTGACTAAAGTGTTTATTGGAGAGGAAGTCATGCAGTGACTCATGAATCAAGGGTTACATAAGTGAGGAAATGCATTAAATAGCTTTAACATGCCTAGCAACTGGCACAGAAGAAGCATAGTTACCGAAGCAAATTGAAACTGTATCATTAGCGAGAAAAACTGCAACTTTTGAAAGTAAAAGCATTGTATGACCTTCTCACCCCTGAAGAGAAGGGCTTGCTGTACAGACTGAGAAAGCTAATGACAGCATAACTTATATCACAGAAAACTTACATAAGCAGGCGAGGAGGAGAGTTAAGAGATTGATTAAATCTTCAGCTAGCTGCACAAATTGAGAGACAGCTACAGTAGACCTTAGCACGACTAATTAATTGGGAAGTTGTGGGGAAAAAATTCCAATACATCAGCAGCAGGAAAAGAAAAGACTGGGAGGAAATACACACTGACCACAGAGAAAGGACCCAACACCTTTAATGAGAATTTGATGCACTCGCTAACCAGGCTGACAGCAAAACTAATGGATAGCATGCTATTTGATTAACTGCATAACAAGCTACCAGAGTGAAAGCAGGGTGTCCCATTTAACATACTATTAAATTAAACATAAATTAAATACATAAATACATACATACATATACTACCTGTGTCCATTTAAACATACTAACAGTCCCAATAATGAGCATGCATTACAAGATATTCAACATATTTCTCCACAACTTCACTACCCCATTTAGACATTTCAAGTGACACAATTTATTCTCTGGAAGCTATATTGGAGGACATCGGCTTTTCATAAAAAGCTTACTTTATTTATCTACTAAATGACTGGGAGTAATGATCTCACCATTAATGCTGACTAGTTTTGCGTTAACATGGTAAACTGTAGGCTACATGTTAACCTGTCAGCTAGCTTCATGTCTGGTCACCTGCTACTGTCCTCTTGCTGCCACCTCCTGATATGTGGCTACCAGATTAAAGGTCCCCTGTGATTTCAACATTCATCACAAAAATACATAATGTGTTTTTTTTCATGGCCTAACAAACATGTTGAATGCATGTCCTACCTCATAAAACATTTACAAAGCTTTTTTGTGAATGTTTGGAAACCTGCATTGTTTTCTTCATCTTCTAATCTTCTTCTTTCCTTTTTTTAATGGCACATTGCATATTTTATTGCGCATAACCATCACCAACTGTCAATATTCTTTTTCCAGTATGTGCATTTTCATGCCAATAAACCTGCTCATGAAAACATTGCTCAACAGCACCACTAGTGGTCAAAAACATCACAGGGTACCTTTAATGTTGATGTTGCCTGCTTTGTAAAAGCTCAGCTGATATTTAAATTACAACGTATGCTTTCAAGTAAGGGCTAGGTCTAAATAGGCTAGGGCTAACAGTTTATAGAGTAAACTGTATCAGACCATTAATTTTAACCTGTCTACACGGTAAGTGCCACTGCAGCAGCTCAGTTATCTCACTCTCGAGTCCAATTATCTCTCTAAGAAGTGTTTTTTTTTGTTTTTTTTTTTACATGAAATAAGAGTATAAATTTTGAAAAAATAAGAGCAGACAGGAAGTATTCTCATTTACATTGACAAATATGTCTTTTGATTTCAAATTCAGTATTCAAACAGAAGAAAAGGGCTGAGCATGTTTTTTGGACAGAAAAAAATGCTCAATTCAGGCATAATTGGACCATTAAGAAAGAATGGAGCAATATTAACCAAGTATTCCCCTGGACTTATTGTCAAAATGTAAAACCATCAGCATTTAACCATTGCTGAACACTAAAATCTCTCCACTGAAACCAAGACTGCTGAAATTCTTTTTACAGCTCTTTTTAAGGCAGGGAAACTCACCCACCTATACCTTGATAGAGGAAACATTAGGCCTTTAAACTAAGAACTAATAACAGTAAAACATGACTGGATAGTTAAACGAGCAAATAAAATATGAAAAGAAGCTAAAATTTAATTGAAGGTTTTATACTGTTTAAATGTAGCTGTGGCCATTTTAACAAGACACATAATGACTTTTTTTTGTGGAGAAGGGTATACCTTTCGTTTAAGTTCACTGGACCATAAAAACATACATAATGCTTGATATTTTACACCTTGTTTTCAGTTTCTGGCTCTCGTTCATGTTCTTAGACCATGAAAATTTGAATATTTCCTCAAGACCCTGCGGTCATTTTGAGGATATACAATGGGTGCAGCATGCATGAGCAGGAGTGTGTTTTTTGTGTGTTTGGTGAAACATTCATATTCAAAAGACACAGAATCTATGGCATAGGTGTAGACTTCAAAACACGTACTGCAAAATACTGCATATGTCAGCATTACATGAGTCTCCTGTGTTCATCATCCAAACAGCTCTTTACTGAGAGCATTTACATATGCTGATATTGTTCATTTTTCAGTTAAAATGACTCCATTGCCAATAACTAAAACGTGTAAACATCTCTTTCATTGATGTCGGTTTCTGCAATGTGCCTAATTTTGGTTTCTGTGTTAATATTTTGAATTTTTTGTTTATTTTATGTCATGACACCTGACTTGTCCCAAATAAGACTTGTGTTTTGATTTATTGGCTTTGTGCTTGTCATATTAGATTTAACAACAGTGTGCACATCCAAATGTCAGATGTAAGATAGTAAGTCTGAGAACGCTGCAGAGATGAGAATGACTCCCATCCAGTGTCACCCTCCTTTAAAACTGTGTCTCCATCATGCAAAGAAGGGAACTCCAAACCAATCCAGGTAGCATTTCTTCAGTCATTTCTGTTGAATCCCAACACCAGTATGTTTTAATGAGCCAGTCTAGCTGGGGGAGACTGAATCCGCACAGTTTGGGACTGGAGACATTTAAGAAACCCTGTTCTAGGGGGGATGCTTCACTTTTGTTCCAGTGTAAATCTGCCCTGACCGCGGTCAACAGTCAGCCTGTGCTGTAGTGTAGTGTACAGACAGGGAGGGGAGGAACGAGCACTGCGAATGAATGTAACGCAACGTGCCATTTTTCTAACCTCAAATCGCAGCAGAAGCAACTACAACCAAACCTCAGATTCATCCCAAGAGGTTTTTGCTAGCAGTTCGATAACTTAAAGGTGGATTTGTTCTTTGAATGCCATGTGAAACAGGGGGCACTATGTGAGCTGGTCTGGCATTTGTAATGTAGATTATTTGTCACTTGTCTTTCTTTCTGGTTAAATAGTAATTACTCTTCTGGAGCACAATAAATGATTTTAATATGCTGATATGTTTTTTCCCTCTTGAGTCTTCATTTATTTATTTATTTATTTACTTATTTGTCTTTTCCGTGGCTGTTCTTCCTAAGTTGACTAATTTAATTGGTGAGGCACACCTGAACTCATAAGTAATTACTCTGGTAATTTATCTGTGGCTAAATTAAATTTGTTTCCTATGAAAGCAGAGCGAGCCTTGTTGTCAGTGACAAAAAGCTGATGCCTGTCAACGAATTCTTACCCACCATATCCTAACAGAGAGACACACACAGGAGGCAGGTGAGCATCTACTGTACTATCTAAATGCAGTGGGAAAACAGACTTGCAGCTGAGAAAGATATTAAACTGTTTCACCTTTTTAAATTGTCCTTAATGAATTTTCTATGTTTTAACTAAGCTGACTGAATGTTGGTTTATTGTTCATTCTGATGTTTTTTCAACAACCAGTCAGCCTATTAGCCATCAATATAGCCCATTGCTTCATGTAATGTGAATATAATATATGAGAATAATATATGAGCTTTACATTATTACTTATGGATTCTACACCCACATAAAGCTCTAGGCACTGCACAGCCTCCATCTAGGCTTTCAATTGTCTTCAGTTTGAATTTTTCATTCTCAGTCTGTTTGACTAAACAGTTCCAACTACATTAAAACAGGTAAATGAGAGTTCTCTCTTTAAGGTGTGAACTGCAGTTTTCATTTGAAAGCAAAACTTGCATGATGAATGTCCTTTGTACACATACCATACATTATTAAGGCCTTGCTATCACTTCAGCTGTTGGATTTTATGGATCATTACACACTGGTTTCTAACAATGATCTGTAAGGATAGAATCTAAAAGTAAAAATCCTGACAGTATAAAATTTAAATGAAATTTGTATGAATTTGTACAGACATTCTTGGTCCCTAGAGGGTGATTATTAATGACTTTGCTGACACACCTGAACACCACACCAACACATTTTTACTAATCCAATGAAATGTCACCACATCTACTAAGTGGATTGCCACAGACCTTTGAACAGACATTCATGGTTCCCTGAGGATGTATTCTACTGACTTTCTGATTGCACTACCAGCAGGTAAACATGTTTGGTTCAGATTGAAATGTCTCCACAACTATTGGATAGATTTCCATGAAATTTGGTTGAGACATTCATGTTCCCCTCAGGATGAATTGTAATAACTTTGGTGATCAGTTAACTTTTCATCTAGTGGCATCAGCAGGTCAAAATTCCAATTTGTCCAACACTAACGACATTCTCATCAGCCTCAGCTGTACTTTGTTTTAGAGCTAATTAGCAAATGCTAACATGATATATTATATTATAACTGCTACACATCATCATGTTTGCATTTAGCTCAAAGCACTACTGTGCCTAAGTACAATTCTTTTCTATTGGGGATATTTTCTGTTACACTTGGAGAAAAATGTTTCCTTCTTTCTGTAGCTTAAAATTCATTTGCCACTGCATAAATAAGTAATCTGGAATTTAAAGACTTTAATTTGCCATATGGTTTGAATAAGCTTTGTACATTTTCCTTCATTCTAACAAAGATTAACAAAACCATCCCCCTGCCTTTAATAACTTGAATAGAATATTCAGATTATTTCAGATGTTTTCTTGTCTTGTTTACACATGTTGTTTCCTGTACCACCAATTAGGATTTTTAATCATTCAGCAGTGCTTAATGTTTTATTGTTTTCCAGCATGTGTCGGCTTTGGTGATGTATTTCAGTGCCATAAAGGCATGATAAGATATGCAAAAATTCAGAGCAATGTACTTTGTGGTGCTCCGCCTACGGACTTCAGGGTCTGTTTTTGTGCTTTTGGGGTTGTGATGCTGCATTATGTTTCCTCTGATCTTAACTATTACACCAATACAAGCACACACACAAAAAAGAAAACTGTAAAACTGCAAAATTTTCTTTTAGTGCTAATTGGAAATCAATCGGAATTCATCCTCCTTGGAAAATGGTGACATTTTCTTGCTCTTTGCCAATGATTAGAAACAAATTATGCCAGAGACTGACTGACATTTGGAGAGCAGGCAGCTGTTTGGAGTGGAGTGTTAAGGATCAACAGAGATGTATTTGTGCTCTCTGCTGCTGTCTGTGTGTGTATGTGTGTACACATGCATGTATTTGTCTGACCAAGGGCATACACTACTGTGGGCTGCTCAGCCAGAGGGCCCTGTAGGAATAGCTTGATAAGGGAGGCTTATTTACAATAATAATGCATCTCATCTCTGCACATCAAACACTCCTGCCTGGTCTGATAACCCGCTCTTTAATTTAGCACAACTGTTTGATCTAGCTGTGCTGCCGCTGTCCCAGGGCCATTGTCGCGAGCAGTACAACAGTTGGGTAATTGCTGTGTACTTTAGCAGTGTCTCACAAATAGAACAGTTACATAACGTTGGTGCACCTATAGCACAGAGCTCCGCTGATTTGTGGGAAGCCGGACAAGATGTGTGAAGGGGAAACTTCCAATTACACGATTTTAGAAAGTGCTGATGATGTGTTATGGGAAACTTTGATATTTTTCCCATCTCTTTGTGTCTAAGTGACTAATGGGGACAACAATTTTTAAAGTTCGTCCAGTATAGAATGAGGATGCTTTAGCCGTCAGCTGCAAAACGGGCAACAATGTAATCCTTTGGGGCAATAGCACCCCGTCAATGTGTGTCCACTAAAAGTGCTTGTTTTTGCCACTGACAGGCTCAGATTGTTATTATAAGTGCCTGACAACATTATGGAAAGGACCATACAGAGAAATAAAACATTTTTTCTTTACATTTCACTTGATCCAGTATGCTTGTTATTGTGTCTCGCTCTGAAATCTCACAAGAGTTGAGTTGTTGCAGGAAGACAGCTAAATAATCTGCTAAATATTCAGCCATGAATTGCTATGACATGAAAATCTTTTAGATAATACTAAGCCACGCTTTCTGTACTCCATCACAACAAACTCTTCCTGGCATTCCTCTCTCCAACTCTGTCATGGCTAAATATTTAGCTGATTTCAACAACAACTCAACTCCTGCGAGATTTCAGAATGAGAATTCCTCCTTGAGTAAGACTCGGTGAGACACAATAACAAACAGATCAGATCAAGCGAAAGGTAAAGAAAAACATTTTATTTCTCTGTATGGTCCTTTCCATAATGTTGTCTGTTACAACCCAGCTCAATAGGGGAAAGGGAAGTAACATAAAACCAGATGTTTTTGGTTAAATAGTTATTTATTAACAGGAAGGCAGATAGTTTAAAGAAAATGCAAACACAATGGGCAAACTACTGAGGAAGCAGTGCCTGTGGATGCAATGTGGCTCAAATAAAAAAATATATATATAACCAAAAGAGACTAATACACTAATACAAAGAAAACAATGAAAATAAAACCTCACTCTCTAGACCTAGTCTTCAGTGGTTTTGAAAACACAAACACAATTAGAACAGCACCCCTGCTCCTAATGAGGCTAATGAAGAAACTACTACGGAGTGTGTGTGTGTAATTCAGTGGCAAACAAGGCTACACCTGGCCCAGTCCCTAAGTAACAAGCGGGTGCCTCATACTAGTTTCACAATAACAGACGTCTACATCATCGAGAAGCACAGTTAAGCAGCAGGTGCTTCTTACTAGTCTCACAACAACAGATATCTACACACAACAACAAGAGGCACAGTGGTGAGCTGTTCACAGTGTCCCAGCCGCGCTGACTGGCAGGCTGGCCAGACGTGTATCGGCTCTGCCCACGGATTGAAGCTTCTGGATTGGAGGGTTGGACCAATCAGGACCACTGCCGAGACCAACCAGGGAGTGGGAGGAGCCTTGGAGACTGGAGACTGCTTGACACAAAAAAAGCACTAAAGAAAATGACTACACCCATACACACACAAGGCAGGGATTAGTGGCAGCCGTAACATTGTCAGACACATAATAACAATCTGAGCCTGTCAGTGGCAAAAAACAAGCATGTTTAGTGGACGTACATTGACAGGGTGCTATTGCCCCAAAGGATTACATTGCAGCCTGTGTTGCAGTGGCTAAAGTGCTCTCGCTCAATACTAGACTAATTTCAAAAACTGTTGTCCCCATTAGTCTTTTAGACACAAAAAGATGGGTACAGGCTGAAAAATACTGACTTTTCCCTTTAAGTAGGAAAACTTCTCTACCTTTGACGTCAGAGCTCACAGGTGTGTTCACTGGGCAGAGTATGCTGGCCTGTCAGGTTACAGATTATTGTTACCCTGTTGCCAGTCAGATTTAATCTAGATATATCCACAAACCTTTCTTTGGAGGGTTGTTTTCTGGAGTTAGTTTTCACTCCTAATGAGCAACATCACAGAGCTTCACAACACAGAGACTGTGTTTTCATTCGTCTCCTTGGTTGTGACTACCACTGAGGATACAGAGGCTGTGCCCTTAGTATTTTTGGGTCCAGTGCAGTTTAACTTCCATAACTGACAGTAACACAATATGACTTTTTAAAGGTTGTCAAAGTTCTTTAAAATTCACTTTGTTTGGAGGAAATACATTTTTACATTTATACAACAGACTGATATAAATAAGACTATCTTTTGAATAGTTGTTTAGACATTTCACAAAGAACCAAAAATGCAAAACTCATGGTGGCACTAGAGGAAAAGTCAAATGATCATTATATCATTAGAATTCATCCTCTGGGGACCACAAATGTCTGTACAAAAACACAGAGCAATCAAGAGCTGCTGACATATTCCAGTGTGGACCTATAGTATTTACTGCAGCAGTTTTTGGCTTTGGTCTAGTGTGAAGTTGAAGTCCTGATTTAAAATGAGCACTTTAAAGAGGAGCATTTATCAGCAGGTTTACATCCTTTTTGCTCTTTTTTAAAATTATGTTCTAAATCAAAGATGGACCTTTTACTCTGTTTCATAAATTGAAATTGCTAATTGCCTTGCTTATGAAGAGCACTCCAGCAGTGAGGATGCAGATGTTAGTAATTTTTGCCATGTCTGATTTTTTGGGCCATTTTTTAAAATGATGTGTTTACACTCAAAACAGCCTGACTGTGTGTGTGAGAATGACAAACTGCAGAATGCAATGTGGGTAAACAAGGCAGAAATAATAATAGAAGTTTTTGTGTAAAGAGCAGTGAGGTCAGGTCTGGAGGTGGATGGTCAGCTGGGATTGTGGGTAGAGCTATAGTTCATTGCAGAGCTTCACTATCAACTTTCCTCTTTCTGTTGGTTGGAAGACAGAAAAGACAGAAAACAGGCTGTACTGCAAACAAACTGTTTCCCTGAAAAAAAATCAGATTTGTCAGTTTAAATGAAAGATGCATTGATGGGTATTTGATACTGGTAACAGAAAAGAAAATGGCTTTTGGAGCAAGGAGAACATCTATATTAAAAGCCTTTATTTAGTCAGGCATACAGTAACGTTTCGGCTTGTGGCCTTCATCAGGGTCATCATGAAACACATTAAAAACAACATTTGAATAGGGCAGGTATGAAGCAGAAAAAAATCAAAAAGGTAACATAAAATATAAAAGACAACCAGTCATGTACATCCAGACACATATCAGCCAATGTGGCACCTACAAAAATGGGGTGGGTATATTGTCATGTGGCTTCAGGCCAATCGTTGTCCCAGACTGGCAGAGAGGCAAGGGGAGTGTCCAATAAGGGACATGGTTAACACCATATTTGGTCCATTAACTGGAGAAGTGCAACTAACGAGTGATACTTGAGTTTGTACAGAAGAGGCCTTAATTCAAAATGTGCCTATTTGATGTGGTACACCCCAAAAACACTTTAATAAAAAAAAAAACTAAAACTAAAAAACAATAAAACTAAAACAAACTAAATGTTGTTTGTAATGTGTTTCATGATGACCCTGATGAAGGCCACAAGACAAAACACGGTGGTCTAACAATAAAATTGTTCTATATACTACAAGTGTTGCTGGAGTTTTGACCTCTTGAGACTATTTCCCTTCCCTTCCACCCTCAAAAACATGATGTTCAGGGAAATCTGTATTTTTGGTTCTCATGGCATATTTATGTTCACTTACTCTCTCATTCACTGTGAGGGATGTCAAGCATGCAAACAGTCTATTGACGGTAGAAGGAATAGAATGTTTTGAACAGTCCAACATAGGTGGTGATGGTTTTAAACAAGAAAAACTACTGCAGAGGGGAAACATATTGGGGGGGATATTTACTAAGTTTCTCCGCTCAGCAACACAACACAAGACAAAAGAGCAGGAATGCAACAGTCTGTTATTTTTCACATGATTTTATCTCCTTCAGATCCCTCCTGCATATTTTTCCTGACTTTTAATGCCTCCCAGCTCCAGTCAAGTGGATAAGATTGAAGCAGCCAGTTGTTTTTAGCTGTAACATTCTGTTAACAAAAATCTCCCACAGATTTTTCATAACTCAATCACTGACAACATCAGGATATTTAATATTTCCTTACATATCGTTCCTCCTCTGGGATGAACACAAGTTTAAAGTTCCAAAAGTCTCTTTTCTTCAACCAGTATTCAGAGTTCAACAGCAGAAAACAGGTTTGTTTGCGCTCAATTTCCTTCCAGACATGTTCAATGCATGTCAAAACAGCCTGGCATCAGCTCTTACTTAGCAACACTTTATGCAAATCAGGTGAACTGGGCTCATTTACATTTGTAGTGTTAACGTTGTATACGTTATACTTGATATGATTTGCGTTTCTTTCTCTTTTTTTTGATACAAGTACATTGATATTGTTGTGATATTTTTTGTCATCATATTTGCTGGTAATTTTATTGCGTGATTGGAATAATGTTCACATCTGGTGTTTGGTTTATGTAGAGTAGGTGTAATCAATCTGTTTTTATTATTTCTGCCCTGGTGTAGAATCTTTGAGGTTGAAACTGGCAGGCATTTTAAACCATTATGCCGGACTAATTTAGTTAAAATATATATATATTTTTTTCCTTTTTCTCCATAGGAGTACCCAAAGAATGTTTTCTTTTCTGCCCCTTCATGTTCTGCATGTGAAACTGACTCAGCACTTGATCTGTGCATTCTTTTTGACATTGTACAGCTGTTTCCACAGGTTTCACAGGCTTATTAGGTATTAGCACTCCACACATGTATTAAAATATCAGATTCTATGTACTTTTTTTAGGGCCATAGTATAAATCTCCTCAGTGCCACGTCTGCAAAAAATCAGAATATTTTAAAGGTCATGTAAACGCAACCTACACTGACATGAAGACCACAATACAGTCATTTTGAGGACACATTTTCATGCTGCCAATCTAAAGGAAACTGAAGTTTGCACTGATGTACATTACATCAAATTAATTTTTGGGTTACGTTTCAGAGGGAAAGATTAAAACAATGAAATTATTAAATGAAATTCCCTAGCCACTTATTAGATATCCAAAATTTGCTCTGCTTTGAGGCAGATGAGTCACACTTTCCCCCTTAACAAGCAGTTTTAATCACTCTTTTGTTCTGTTCCTGACAACACAAGCAGCAAAAGCTTTGTTCATCTTCTGTGTTCAATTTAATTGGGATTTGCTGAGTTTCTGCATTGTTTGAGTCGGTCCACTGGATGCTACCCCCAGGTAAGGCAATTATAATCAGCACTCTGTCTGTCTTGTTCAAGGCCCAGCTTCTTCTCAAAGAGCTCCTTATGAAGAAAAAAAACACACACACAATGGACTTGATCTCAGCTCTGTTTACAAGTTTAATGATCAAACACTTTTGGATTACAAACAATCTGTTCAGCATGTTTGAGGTGCTTTAAATCTGAAAATTGAGTCCCAACTTGGCCAGCATCATTGATCCTATTTTGGGTTTACACAACTGCAGGTAAAAGACTAAATGTGACTGATGCTATTTCAGCTGTTCACAGATGTAAATACAGGTTTAAGACTTTAAAAGGATATTTCTGACAGTACCTTTGCTGTTGTTAACATACGTAAATGTGAGCTCACTGAGAGCTATTAACCCATCTCCCTTTACTTCATTTGATCATGGTAGCATGCAAACACAAACCCATATTGTCTGAATTAGAAATTAGTTAGTCTATTCATATTAAAGACTTTTTGCCTTTAAAACTTGATGGACACACTTGAATCTCCATTTTGTAGATCACTTATTCGGTAATAACAACTTCAAATCTTTTGAACAATCAAGAGTAGATTTTAATGTATCAAGAACAGAATTTATTTAGATATCTACAGTTAAGAAGCTTTATATTCAAACACCCAAACTGGAACAGATTGATAGAACCTATCATGTGAAAGAAAAGTGGAACAGAGAACTACAACAGGAAATAAGTTTAATAATTAATAAGTTTGGCTAAAGTTTGGCTAAAGATCTGTGCTTAGGCCCATACAGTCACTGACACCAATTCATGGAGAGAATTTCAATGGAAGATAATTAACAGATTTTGCAGAACACCACAAACTGTGGCAAAGATGAATCCAAACCAGTCAAGTAGATGTTGGAGGGGAATGGAGAAACCATGGCTATCCATTTGCATATATTTTGACAATACCCATTGTTAGATAACTTTTGGAAATCAATTTTTACCACTGTGAACAAATTATTAGATGTTGAATTGGTAAGAGACCCTCTAATAGCAATACTTGTATCTTTTACAAATATTGTTACCAGCAGCAAAAAAAGCTATTACAATAAGATGGCTTAAAAAGATCCCCACCCCAACCTATGCTGAGTGGTTAGCAATTCTAAGAAATATGTATACAATGGAAAAAATAACATATATAATAAGATTACAGAGGGAACATTGGGATTGATAACTGTATAATATATATACTTTATTGAACTGGACTGGATGGTTACTATTATTATTTCAATTTGTTTTAATTTATTTTTATACATATTTTCATGTTGAACTGTTAAATAAAACTTTATAAATATTGCAACCCCTTGTAAAGGAAACGGTCAACCTATGTTGACATATTTTTGATGTAAAAGGGGATGTGAGAAATAACCAAATAAAGAATAAGTTTCAAAAAAAAGAAATGACTTACTGTCAACACGAGTGAATGAAGCATTTCTCTCGTGTTTCATCCTATGTCTACAAGCGAGCAGCCTGCCGTGATTGAACCAAACAAATTAAATCTGAGAGGATCTGATGCTTCTCCCAGCCTGTCCATCTGAATATCTTTGAGCTTAATGAGATCTGGCAGTCGGCCTGTTCCTGTTGTCTCTCTGGAAGTGAAGAAAGTTGGAACTGTCCATAGTAAAGCTAATTTAACAAATCTGACAGCCAGGCTCTCTGCACCAATTACAGTAGGTTGTTAGAAGCCACGTGGCATGTATATGCAGGCAGCATCCTTTAGCACCTTGGATAACATGCGTGTTGTTCCATTTCATGATGATTTCTTCAAATCAAAAAGGACATTGTCAAGTGTACAAGTGTAAGATTTAATTTCTGAAGTTTAAAAACATACCTGTTAACTACGGTGAAAACACATTTTTATTCCATAGACATTCTCCCCCATCTCAAGAGCTCCTGTTTGTTGTGGGCACTTTATTTATTTATTTATATATAAGTCTTGCTCAAGGAGAAATCAAATTTGAAATCTCGCAAGAGTTGAGTTGTTGAAATCAGCGAAATATTCAGCCATGACAGAGTTGGAGAGAGGAATGCTGGGAGGAGTTTGTTGTGTGTGAGTACAGAAAGCATAGCTTAATGTTATCTGAAAGATTTTCAAAGTCATGGCTGAATATTTTAGCTGATTTCGACAACAACTCAACTCTCGCAAGATTTCTCCTTAAGCGAGACTTGGTGAGACACAATAATAAACAGACCGCATCAAGTGAAAGGTCAGACACTAAAGCACTAAAGAAAATGACTACACCCATACACACACACAAGGCAGGGATTTGTGGTGGCCGTAACATTGTCAGACACTTATAATAACAATCTGAGCCTGTCAGTGGCAAAAACAAGCACGTTTAGTAGACGTACATTGTCGGGGAGCTATTGCCCCAAAGGATTACATTGCAGCCCGTTTCAGCTGCAGCGCTCTCGCTCAATACTGGACCAATTTCAAAAACTGTTGTCCCCATTAGTCACTTAGACAGAAAAAGATGGGAAAACAGGGTCCAGGTTGAAATATACTGAAGTTTCCCTTTAAGGATGAGAGGGTGATGCAAGTGTGAAGTTCCTGTCCACCATGACAGAGATTCAGGGTTTGATTGCTGGTCGTGGTATCTCCTGCGAGGTCCTGTGCTCTGATATACACAGCTGGCTGTTTTCTTTGATTGGAAGTTGAGGAAACTGATCTATATCCCTCCTCTTGATTTAAAAACAAACCCAAAAAATCTAATAAGTACATGGAATGGATTGACAATGATATCCCACCTGTCACTTATTACTGCAGGGAAAAAATAATAATAATAATAATAAAAACCACATAACAAGGTTGTCCTGGTCTCTGTCCACATTTCTACTTCTTCTTCCATTCGCTCTTTATTGTCACTATCTAATAAAGGCAAATATTTATAATAATAATAATAATAATAATGATAATGATAATAGTGATAAAAACCACTAACAATATTTTTAAAAAGTTTTTAGTGTCAGTATTCATGTTTATGAACACTTTTCATCATTCCATCATTTCCCCTCAAAAGCATATAAAGTATTGCCATTTCAATTTTGGACCACCGGTGGCAGCAGTGAGTATCCTGCTTGGAAGCACACTACCAGGGCGGGTGTTTGTCAGCCGTCTTTGATTTCATTACAATGGACTTTTTGAGGTCAGAATAGTGAAGACAGACAACAGATGGATTACAGACATACGTTTGGTTAAGCGAAATCCATCTAGTCTATCTGTTACATTGAGAAAGTCAAGAGTAATTGTGTTTTTTTTTTGTTTGTTTGTTTGTTTGTTTGTTTTTTTCACTTAGAACATTCACTTTGTCCAGTGGTGGCCCAACTTTTGAATTTGTGTTGCTCTGCATCAAGCACCTAAGCCTTGTATCAAAACCTGGCTGCTTTTGACCCAAAGCGAAGATCAATAGTTCACTGGGATATTTAATGTTTCACAGTGGATTTCTCATATTGAGAGTGTGATTAAGTAAAATCAATACAGCTCAACAGAAGCTCAAATGAAAACATTAATCCTGAGGCCGACCTGCATGATAAACTGTAATACACAAGCACTGACGCACTGAAAGCTTAATTCCACTGCAGTAGAGCCTTTTGGCTTTTATAAAACACCCAATATCACCATCTCTCTCACTGGAGACAGGGAGAATGAGTTTGGATGGAGTAATTTCTTGAAAGATGACAAGTTTATTATGTTGACATCTACAGGCTCCTGAGTGATGAAATGGGGCAGTCCGCTGTGAAGTTCTGCCTTATAGAGTGCTTTTTTCTCCTAATTATCAAAGGTTTTCAGCCATGCTAAAATAACTTACTGTTGTTCAAACAAGACTAAAAGTCTAGAGTCATGTTAGCAGCCATGTCAGGTTGTGATTCTCATAAACAAAATGGCTGAAAATAAAAATGGAGGGAGGACTTCTCTATTCTTGGATGTATGGATGGATGTATATTTGCATGGTAGCATGCTATGGCCAATATATAACCCAAATCTATCAAACCAAACAACCACAGAGACTCCAGACTGAAATAGCTGTAAGCTGGAAGTTTCTTACCTTCTCATCTTGCCCTAAATGTAAAGTATAGTTTATTGCAACTTAGGTTTCATTTTTATAACTTCAGCCATTGCTACTATCAGTTATGATAACATTGTACTCACCAAAGTAATTGCTGCTATCCATAAGTCTATCAGTATATGTGCATCATTCATGCATATTTTGTGATGTAAAAGCATTTATTTCCAAATTAGATCAGCATTTATCAGCATTTTGAACAGTAATATGGGTAATTGGAATAAAAGTTCATATCACTTTAGAAATACTCCCTCCTTTTTACAATTTAAACATTTATACAGAGATCTCTTCTTCTGAATCAAAACTGTAACCACTAAAAGAATGATCTCAGTATCAGTCTATTATTCCACCCTTCAAATTCTTAGTCTAAATTTTTATTTTTTTATTTCTTGTTCTGCCAAATGCTGTATTGTTTGTATTGTCTCTGTTCTATTTTGTTGCTCTTTGTCCTCTGTGGGACTGCAGATTTCCATTGCTTTGCTGTTTTTTCTGCTAAAATAAAAAAAATCAAATACAATAGACATTCAATGAAAAAAATCAGCCACATCTTGGTCAAGAAATGTATGATAGAAACATGTAATTGTAATAGGCAAGACACAGGAGAATCATCAATAATGTTATTGTGCTTCCTCCTTCCCTCTTCAGGTGTGTGATTTCCAGGCATCACTGTCCGTCATCCCGGGTCAACATCACACACCAATTCTCCCACGGGAACAGATAGGACAGGTACAGAATATCTCTGTCAGGCCTGACACACAAGTCACCCAAGAGGGAAAGGCAAGGAAGACGAAGGGAGAAGATGGTAACGATGGATGGGATGCAAACAGACAGAGAAGGAAAGAAAGTCCCCGGAGAGGAAGGTAAAGAAAGCATGAGTGGCGTGCAAGGTGGTATGATAAGAGGAGTAAGGAGACAGGAGCTGATGGGAACGTCAGAGGGAGGTGTATGATGTAGTAGAGATTTAAAGAAGACCATTGTGGCACTGAAGCTGATTTATGGGGCCAGTAGGGACATTTTATCCTCTGTTATGACCTCTGACATGTTGCAGTTTTACGGATTTCATGTTATCATTAAATTAACAAATACTGCAACAGTTCTCTATAGGATAATGCAGTTTATGGGCAGAAATAAACAAGATGGCTTCTACAAGCAAATGACACTTTTCAACCACTCTTGTGCAGCTCTTGCCAAGAAATGCCAGGACATCCCAAAGAACCTGCTACATATTGACACATATTCATAGAAATCTGAGTTGCACCTGCAAATGACCAAAACCAGCTGTGGTCTATTCCACACCCCAGGGTTGGACCCAGACTCTCAGTCTAACTCTGAACTCTGAGTTGATGAACCCTGAGAGGGCCATCATCAATGGAACTCCAATACTACGATTCACCATGGCAACAAGTAGATAACAGGCAGAGCCTCCATTTTAATCCAGTGGGCATAGAGATATTATTGCATGTGTATGCGGATGGTGCATATTTATCTTTTAACAAAAAAAAGAGCCAGAGTCAAAGTGGGGAAAGTTAACACAATAAGGTTTTATTCAGTGTTGTCCATTAATTCATAATTTAGTGAGTGATAAAGTGATAAAAATTATAGAGATAATTATTCAACATATTTTATTCTGAGCTGACGGTGGCTTGATGCTGTGTAATATTTGAATGTGAGGGCAAAAACCTCTATTCTTTATTTTTCTCAGTCACCCAATCTCATGTGCAGACCCAAACCAACAATAAATTAATCCTACTAACAAGTATTGTGAGTGTATCCAAAGCCTGATACATCTTATATTTTATTTCTCTGTGCTATAGACCTCTGTTGTTGTCCAAAAACTATTAAAAACACATCAGTAAAACACATTGCACTGGGTGACATGCCAAAAATAGTCCCCAACAAAACACTATTCACTCCTGTTTGAGTAACGTTTGCTTAACACGACAGTTTTAGGAAATTACAGAGACTTTTTTGAAGATGAAAGTGTTGCAGCCAGAGATACAGGCAGATGCTGGGATGTAGTTTAACTTACAGTGACTTCTGCTCTTCAACACAAAAACAAATCATGGCAGAGGATCCAGATGGTTATCACTTAATATTAAACGTCTGGTCTACTTTATGAGATGAATGGGGATAATATTGCATATCTGACACATTAAATATATCCTTTTATCAATGTTTTTGAGAGATGTGTTCCTTCCTTAAAATTTTTAGATGACAAACTTTGTCTCTTTTACCATCACCTGAATGTAACTGTGACACTTTATTGTTCAGTATGTGGAAATTAAATGCACAATATGTAATTTCTGCCGCTAGGGGTCTCTCAATCAAAACAATAACAAAAGACGGAGTTTGATGACATCATGAAGTAGCGTGGGATCATGGGAGTTGTTGTCTTTATTGTTAAACAACCAGCTTCTCTGGTTTAGGATTACTTCAGTGTCCATTGTTCAGGATGTTTTTGCTGGGAGCTGAATTATCCGCAGAGGTCTCCTCATCTCCAGAACAAACAGACCCGGTGATTAAAACAGGTAAAACACTGAATAAAGCAGTTTCATGTTAAAAATCAGTGTTTCTCCAAGGCCTTTCAGTGGACACAGGACGTCTGGGAGGGGCTGCTAATCGAGCTGCTGCTAACGTTTGTTCAGCTTGTTTCTCTGATAAATAGTTACATATTATAGCTTTAAATAAAAGCAACAAATATATGATCTCAACAGAGCCCTGCACAGTATTGTATTTGCATGAGCCACAGGATGTCCATATTAATAAATAATCACATAATTAGTCTTTTTGGGCACTTGGGCACTGTGACAGTTGGAAATTTGTCGCACAAGTGGGCACCCGACTATTCACAAATAGTGCAATTGTGAGTATTGTAATAGATTCAACAAAAACAGAAAAGTTTTCTTCTTCATCTACTTGTGCTTCAGTTAATGTTCAGTTCATGTTAAAACAGTGAACATAAAGAGCCTTATAAATGTAAATTAGCCTCTTATGAAAGCTCATATTCAGGACCTTAAAGATTTATGTCTTCACTAGAAACCAGTGGGCTTGGGGCTGAGTACTACAGCAGGAGGATGCCCTGTATTGAGAGACAAAAGCTTGCTTTAAAGCACATTTTCATCTGCATTCCCTTGGCTGATCACTGGTAAAATATAATACAAACACAAAACAGTACTAAACAAACAGGCAGTGGTGGAAGAAGTATTCATATTCTTTACTTAAATAAAAGTAACAGCAAGTACAGTACAGTACAGCAAAAATGCTCCATTACAAGTAAAATTCCTACATTAAAAATCCTACTTAAGTAAAAGTACATTAGTATTAGCAGAAAAATGTAGTTAAGGTATTAAAGTAAAAGTACTAAATTCATCCCTCTGACTGATATATTATTCGATTATTTGCAAAAATCACTATTTGGTGGATCTGTTAACAACTCATAGACATCTGAAATGTGACCCCGACTACACACTGCTTTTTGTAAGACGTCAAAAGCCAAAAAGGTTGGAAACCACTGGTTTCATCTTTAACAATGTGTTGTATTTCAAAAGCTTGTTATATTATCCATTGTGTCAAATCTTCATCTGAAAAGTAACTAAAGCTGTCAAATAAATGTAGTGGAGTAGAAAGTACAATATTTCCCTCTGAAATGTAGTGGAGTGGAAGTATTGTACTTAGCTACAGTACTTGAGCAAATGTACTTAGTTACTTTTCACCACTGCAAACAGGGCAGGAGACATAACACAAATTTACACAAAACAGTACATCACACACACTATGTTAACATGAGGTGTATGTTCGCCAAATTTGTACACAATGTGATGCAAAAAATCATGACAAATCTCATCATAAGCTAGAAAATCCTGCAGGAGTAATACCTGCTACGGATTCATTGCTAAAGCACATAACCACCTGTTACATGGCAGTCAAATAACAGCAATTGCCAATCAATTGGCTGGCTGCACCTTTCATGTTTTTGACGCACCTTGTTCAACACTGAAACACTGCAAAGGAAACATGTGAAGCGTCAACATAAAGAACCAGATTTTCTACTTGCTGTTATGTGGGTGTACATTTATCATTTATATGGAAATTTGCATATACCTGGTATAACGTCTCTTGATTTAACAGTTAGAAAAAACATTGGAAACTGAAAACCATTTGAATATCACTGCACATTAAAGATATAAAGAAATATATAGTGTACATTGACCATATAAATACATGTATAAATTTTGCAGTGCTGGAGTTGAAACCACAAAAAACATACTTCCCCTGTTTTGATGCTCCCAAACCAAGGCACTTCAAGACACTTGGCCACTCAATACAATTGAAAATGGTGCACATCTGATGCTTCCAGTGCATTTCTGTCTCAAAGACAGAAGGTCACAAGATGCAATGGCTTATATGAAAAGTTGACATAATAGGCTCTGGAGCTGTCAGTCAGCAGGGAGCTGCAGCTATGTGTCTCTGATGCCTTTGCAACAGACCTGAAGGAGGCAGAATAATAAAGAGAAAACAGAAATTATATATATATATATATTTTTTTTTTCATCCAGCCAGCTTTTTATGGCGTGCGCTCCTTTAGTTTCCAAAGGCTAGGGGATAGATAGGTCTCTGGGGAGGTTAAGGAAAGGCATATATGTATGCTAGAAAGACAAAGAGCATCAAAGGGAAAAGGAGAGAAGACAGAGAAAGAGACGAAACATGACAGAGGGAGAGGAGTCATTGCGAGGTGTCTCAGAGCTGTCAATCACGATAGAAAAGCGGATGGCTTGCTCTGAAGCGACCTGCAGAGTGAGAAGAGGAATGGAAATGAGAAGTTACTGCTTCCTGCGGCAAACAAATGCACTCTCAATCTTTCAAATGAAGTTATTGGATTGAAACAGATTTATGACAGACATGAGGTTAGTGCAGGTCAGATAAAACACAGGTAATGTTGAGAAAGATGTTAGCTTGGAGACTGGAGTTGAGGTCTCTGGAGAGTGCAGGAGACAATACGGAGAAAGCAGTCATTTAGTCTGGCTATAAATAATTACATAGTTTCAAATTATACTACAGTTATTTAGAATGGCATATGTATAATCTGCATATTTGAGTTCTTGCTGTCTTAACTCTTAAAACAGTATTATATTATCACTTACTGTAGTTTAAAGCTGCACTAATAAATATTTTTATATTCAGAATCAATCTAATGACTATGTGTAATGTGAAAGGTGTCACTCGTAATAACAAACCCAGACTCAACTCCACAGTTTCCCTCACCTCTGCAGAACTTTTTGTCTAGGATTTTGTTTAGGAAATTGTTTGTTTGAGTCTCACCACTCTCGACAACCTAATTTCCAGCAGCAGCAGGCAGATGTTTTCAGTGAAAAATCTCAGATAAAGCCATTGTACACTACAGTACCTGCCTAGTACCAAACAGCAGACAAAGTTAGCATCTAGCTAGTGAGTTAGTGGCACATTTAGCAGCTTTCATTTTTCTCAGGAGTTGGTGGAGACCAAAACAAAACTAAAACCAGTGTGAATAATAGAATTCGATTCATCACACGCAACTCCAAATGAATTCTAATGTTGCTGTGAGTCTGCTGGAGCAGCCAAGTATCACAGCAGTTTGTGAAATAGTCACAAAATTTAATCTATATTCGTGTACATGGACATGAATTTTCAGGTTTTTTTGTAACACTCAGCACGACTTTCAAACTAACGTATTTCAATTGGAATATCTTTTGTGCCTGCACCATGTTTTTTGTTTTGTTTTGTTTTATTTTTCTGTCAGTCGGGACTGTGGAACACAGAAGCTGTATTGTTTTTTTTTTTCAAATAAACAAAAACAAGCAGTATGAATGAATGATTAATGCTTGAACTTTACTTTTATTATTTATTATTATGAACTTTATTACCCTGCTTTGCTTATACCATGGCCAGTTGTCAACAAAATGTTATCAAATATGAAACATCAGTATCAGCGTATAAGGTGTTATGATCACCTTCATTATTATTAATTTAATTATTTGATTGAATTATCATTAAGGGAAGAAACCAGGCTGCAAAGATCCCTAGGCTTATAAGCATATCCAGTAGCCTTCTCACAGAATTCATAGGCTACTATTTACACAACCCTGGAGATTTTTTGCATCTTGTATCTTTGTATCTCTGATTCTTGGTTTTAGGATTCAATCAGAATCACAATCTGTTTTATTAGCCAATTCAAGCATACAAAGAATGTGTCTTGGCATTTGCTCCCAAAAAACACAACACAGAAGAATAAAAATGGACAATAGTAAGCTAATAATAATGAATACGCACAATGATGATTATCATCTTGTACGCGTATACTCTATGGTAGAGGGGGTATGACACCATTGATAGGCGACCAAATGAAATGGACCATTACCTTGATTAAAATGACCAATTTCACTGGGTTTGAAAATTGTTGAAAACATTTAGGATAATGTAAGTATGCAACTCAACAAAATATATAACATAGGTCTAGTCGTTTTTAGACATTTTACTGCAGAATAGTTACATATTATAGCTTTAATAAGACATGAGCTCCCCTGAAAACATGATTTGTGAAATATATTGACAATATGCTATGCTGTCTTCATCTCCATAGCAACGGTGGATGAGGATCATGTGTAATGTCGGACACTTTTGTGTTTTTGTGTTGAGAAATGTTAAACATATCATTAAAAGAAAACCTTAACATGGTGACAAAAAAAAGAAAATACTTCCTGGTAGCAGGTCCTCCGGTCCACCCACTGGACTGGTGCGGATTTATGAAATTAAAATAAAGAAATAAGGATAAAATCTTGTGATTTTAAACATTTTAAATGTTCAGTAATGTAGTGGTTATAGTTTTAAAAAAAGAATAACAAATGAGAAGAAACAATACAGCTTCTGTGCTCCCAAGTCCCAAGTGAGAGAAAAAAAAAAAGAAAGTGGTGCAGTCACAAAAGATATTCCAGTTGAAATATATTAGTTTGAACATTGTGCTGAATGTCATGAAAAAAATGGATTTGTGTCGATGTAAAAAATATTTGCGACTATTTCATGAACTGCCGTGACAGTGGGTTGGCTACATGTTCACCACAACAACTTCAAAAGTTGATAATATTTCAGTGATTTTTTTTTTTAGTTTGTTTACATTGCCCCAAGTGGCCAAAAAATAAAATCAATGCAGTTTTAAAATACTTCAGAAAGAAAAACTCTCAAAACTTACACTGTCTTCCATGAATTTAGAATTACTTCAATAATCAACTGATACATGTTCAAAGTAATAAATAGTTTATAGCCCCAGTTTATATTACAGACCTATGTCCAGCAGTTTTTGGATCACAGCCAAGTTTGGAGAATTTTCTATTGATCAACTTTCAGGCAAGTCTTGGACAGATAGCCATAACCCCCAGTTATTTAAGTGTATTTATTATTTTAGTATATTTCACTTATTACTCAGTTTTTCTGCTACATTTGTGGATTGGTTTATCTGTAAAGTGCTTTGCATGTGGAATCAGGTTTCACACACTGTTCCAGTGATCAACAAAGAAGTGTAGCAATGTGCTTTGAAGAATATTGTTCAAAGATGTTCTCCAGTATTAGTTGTGAATGGCCTCCATTGATTTTTCTCTTGCCATCCACTGACTCCTGGTCCATTACCTCCCACTCCCTCCCACTCGACCCTGTGACTTGTTTTGGCCTTATGGCCACACACAGCTGATTATCCACTTCAATATTTATTCAATTAAGTGGACCATTGATCTTTTATTCTCTATACTACATGCATATACCGTTCCCAGAGGTCATTAATGGACATCAATGCTTAAATCTATTTAAATTGTTAATGTGCCCTCTGTTATCTAAAATGAATAGATGGAAAACTGGAAATTTACCCAGGCTTTTGCAAAATATTAGGATTAACAGCATGATCTTTGTTTGGCTAATGCTCCAGAGCAGATTTAAATCTGTTTTTCTGTGGCTATGCACTCTTTTCATTTTATGGATACTGTCTTTGGATATTACTATATTTCCTATCATATGTCACGGAGACTTCATCTTAGTTCTTGGAGTACAGCAGGCTTGTAGCTTTAAAATTTTGTAGAGATATATGCACTGAATTAACAAGCTCTCCTTAAACCAAGATTGAGCAATGTTTCATCTCTAGGGGACAGATAGACTTCAAAACACACACCACACTGACATACTGTAACACTGACGTACAATATTAGTTGTTATGGTTAACTTAATTCATCATCCAGCAGACACAGAGCAACATTATCATCCCAGTGGGTTTGTGTTTCCTTCCTAATGACACATTTCTAATAATCACATCACTCAACTTTTTCTCATTTGGTTGATCAGCTCTTGAGAAAAATATCTTTACCAGCCACTTGTTTATTTTGGAACTCAGCCATATCACTGGAGAGGTAACCGTCTGCTTGCATGAGCGTTGCACGACAACGCCATGTATCTAAGGATGCTATGTCATTTGTATGTTATTGTCATGTCATTGCACTATGTTTGCACTATCATTTGCTATGTCACATGCACAGAGAAAAAAAAGCAAGATACAAGCCAAACAGAAAAACATGACGGTCTTGACACATTTCATTCAACATGTAACCACATGGAAAGTTTGTGCCAAACTGAGGGCTGATGAAATATCACTACACACTGTGTGTGTGTGTGAATTTAAGGAAACGATGCCAACAGCTGTATAATGTCATATGTTTGCCCAAAGCTACAGCTGTAATTGTAAAATTTCTTGGTAATAAATGTTGAATCACAGCCAGTGCAATTAATTTGGAGAAACTCTGCAGGTGCTAAAAAATGGCAATGATTGTGGCAGAACTGTGTGTTGCATGTAAAACTTTTTACTCCTTCATAGGAATCCCTTACTTGAAAATTTCCATGGTGAAAAATCCAACCAAATGGACAGCTTTTCAACTAACATGCATGGCATGTCATTGCATTAAAAGCACACTGGTCAGCATGTTACTGTTCTTTCAAGTCTTAACTGTCAATCGCACATCAAAAGGGATTTCCAGGCTACAGCAGTATTCCATATTTGGAAACTTTCATGTCTGTGATGAAACAGTTTGCAACGGTGAAGAACCAAGCCATTGAACAATGGAATCAAGTTGATTTAAATAAAGTAAAGAAACAGCACGGAAGCAAGTAATGGTTATTAGTGACATTTATAGGGCGTGATGCCTATTTGGTTACAAATTTGAAAATTTGAGTTTCCTGTGCTATTAAATGTAGACTAGTGTAATGTCCAGAATGCAGCTGCACGTGTCCTGACAAAAACTAGGAAAAGAGATCATATTTCTCCCATTTTAGCTTCACTGCACTGGATTCCTGTAAAATCCATCATCATATCTTAAAGAGTAATACTCTATGACCCAACTAGAACACTGCGTTTCCAGAATGCAGGCTTTCTTGTGGTTCCTAGAGACTCCAAAAGTAGAATGGCAGAGCCTTCAACTATCAGGCTCCTCTCCTGTGGAACCATATTCGAGTTTGACCCTCTCTACATTTAAGAGTAGGCTTAAAACTTTCCTTTTTGATAAAGCTTATAGGTAGGGCCAGCTCAGGGCCCAGCTGCAGTGCAGACGTGTTTTCCTCAGCTCTCTGCTTGCTTTATGCTTTGCTTTGCTGTTTTTTTTTCTTTTTTCTTCCTCCTAATTTCCTTTATATTCTTCCAAAGAGAGCTATTACTGGTTACACTGGTGGAAATGAAAGCATCTTTAGTGGAATCGCGGAACGGAGTAAAAGTTTACGTTCGGGACAGAGGAAAGTTGTAGAACCCAATCACAGACTTAGCTGCTAGCCTAGCCTAGCACAGCATACAAAGCTTCTCCATTGGCAAAAGACAACATAAAAGCTATGTCTACAAACCCAACAAGGTCGGTAAGCTGCACGGACTGTGAGTGACTGAGTGAGAGGATAATACAGCTTGAAAACAAGATTGAAATGCTAACTCTGTAGCAGCTAATATACAAGCTACCAAATGCTTATGGACAGACATAGACCTTTATACGGCTGTGGCGCAGGAGGTAGAGCGGGTCGTCTACTAATCGGAAGATTGGCGGTTCGATTCCCGGCTCCTCCAGTCCGCATGTCGAAGTATCCTTGGGCAAGATACTGAACCCCAAATTGCTCCTGATGGCTGTGCCATCAGTGTATGAATGTGTGTGAATGGTTAGCTTTCCTCTGATGGGCAGGTTGGGACCTTGTATGGTAGCCCCTGTACCCATTCAGCGTATGAATGTGTGTGAATGGGTGAATTGACTCGTAGTGTTAAAAGCGCTTTGAGTAGTCGAATGACTAGAAAGGCGCTATACAAGTACAGTCCATTTACCATTTACCATACATGGGACTACATCAAATGTAGAGCATCCCGACATGGACTTAGCCGACACGGTCCCCTGGATGTGTCCTAACACAACTGGATTAGCTGCGGAGGCTCCCAGGACTTTGACTACCACCGTCTACAGTTTTGGACTAGCTGCCTTCCATAATGACACTGCTCACTGGCACAGGAGTCAGGCCGAAAACATTCAACTCCAGTCTGGACTTGGTCTGACGTTGTCCACCGCAGAGCAAATCCAGCATGAAATCAAATAGGAGCCACCAGAACTCTCATTACACAACAGGTATGATCCACTGACTCGGAATGTGTGATAATATTAACTATGTTGAACCCAGGGAAGCTATTGACACCAAGAGCACTAAGGCTAATCAAAGCCCTGAAACCACTGAACACAGGGATGCTAACCCGAGGGCCAGAAAAAGCATTATTTTTATATTAGCGCCATAACACAGGCACTATTTTGATTGGGGACTCTAACCAAACATGTGAAACTGGCAAAGACTGAGGATCTAACCATGGATGACACATCTGTCAAGGAACTGACTGGGCTGTTGCCAGCTATCTTCACTGCATGTCCAGGTAATATCAAAATTATTATCTACACTGGGTCTTTTGACATTCTTGAAAAGAAAACTGGCTCTGAAATCCTGAAAAAAATTTTTTTTTCCCTACTACTGGAAAAACTGAGCGACTATAAATCACAAGATATACATATTCCTGAACCGATCCCGACCTGGAAGAAGGGAATCAAATCTTTTAGCAGACTCCTTGGCCTGAATACTTGGCTGACATCGGCATGGATCACCCATGGGATAAAGTTTATAGACAATTTCAATATTTTTTGGAACTGTAGAGACCACTTGGGATGCCATACCCAAACAAAAATGTGTTGATAAGCACAAAGGACAGCGCACTCAAGGAGACAGCCTTCTCCCTCCCTCCCCGCCACAATCCCCCCCCCTCCCTGCCAGGACCTCTCCCCAGACCCCATGCCGCTTCTTTTAACATACCAGTGATCTCAAATAGCTGGTGGCATGGTCAAACACATCGTAGCAATCCGAGACCATCTGGTACCTGTCTCAATAATTTTAAATCTGTCAGTGTTCAGCCACAACCATTCTCCTCTCCTATCCCACAATCTCTACAGCTGAAATGAGCTCTCTTAAATGTCAGATCATACTGGTAACAAACCCTTCTTGGTTAATGACCTGATAACTAAAAAGAATTTGCATTGTATATTTTGGGTTGAGACCTGGCCAAAAAGCACTATTGGTGTAGCAACACTGGCAGAGGCTTGTCCTCTAAACTATCATTTTTATCAGTCTGTCAGAGAAAACAGGAAAGGAGGAGGGATTGCAGCCATTTTCTCTGCACAGTTTGTGTGTGATGACTTGGGTAATTTTACATCATTTGAATATCTCACTCTTGAGCTCAAAGCTGAATTGTCAGTGCTCATCATCACATTATATCGGCCACCAAAATATTCATCACTATTCCTACAGGAATTCTCAGAATTGATCTCACTTGGTATCACTACACATGATAGGTTAATCCTGAATGGAGACCTGAACATTCATATTAATAAAAAAAGAATGACTCCAAAGCTGTGGAGCTTGTAAATTTACTTGACAGTTTTTGAACTCACCCAACATGTAAATGAAGCCACTCATCAGCATGGTAACACAATAAAATTTAGTAATAACAAAAGGGTTAAATGTTAATAATGTCTCAGTATTTGAACTACCTATTTCTGAGCATCACTGTGTGTTCTTTGATGTCAACATAAGGCACAAAGACTAAAAAGGAAATTTTGGTCCAAAAGAGATTCCTAGATGACAAGGCTGAAACAATGTTTTCTAATATGACGAGATCAGTTGAGCCATATAGCTGTGACTGCACTTTAAATGACATGGTTGAAAATTTCAACAATGCATTGTCATCTGTTTTAAATACTGCTGCTCCACTAAAAGTTAAAAAGAGGTCGACTGACAGAATCTCTCCATGGTTAAACAATAACAGTGTTAATGAGATCAAGAGAATCTGTCGGGCAGCTGAAAGAAAATGGAGGAAAACTAGACTCACAGTTCACTGTAATATATACAAAGAAGCCATGACTGTCTATAACAAAGCAATAAGTCTGGCAAGAAAGGATCACTTTTCCAAGATTATTACAGAGAATACTAGGAACTCTAGAATATTATTCTCCACTATTGACCAGCTACTCAACACTGCCCCACCCCCCACAATTCTCTGCATCAAAATGTGAAGAACTTGCATTATTCTTCCATAACAAAATAACTTAAATTAGAACCAGTATTGCTCCTGATGTAAACACAGAGGATCTCACAAAATCCTGTAAAAATTATGTAACCATGGGAAAATTCACCTGTATCACACTAACTGAGCTTTGCAAGACTGTCCACCTCGTGTATTGATCCTGTACCTACAGCATTTTTTTAAGCAGGTGTAATGGTCATGTCCTGACCATTATAAATACATCTCTTCAACTAGGCATCTTCCCAGATGTCTTCAAAACAGCTGTTGTTAAACCCTTACTAAAGAAACCCAACCTAGATGGTAATTAACTGACCAGCTACAGGCCGATATCCAACCTTCCATTCATTAGTAAGATACTTGAAAAGATAGTTTCAGTGCAAATAAACTCCTTTCTTAAAGAAAATAATATCATGGAGGGATTTCAGGCTTTAGAACTTACCACAGCACTGAAACTGCTCTTACTAAAATAATCAGCAACCTCAGACTAAACTCTGATGAAAATAAGGTCTAAATTCTTATCCTCTTAGACCTAAGTGCAGCGTTTGATACGATTGACCATGATATCCTAATCATCTTTAAAGTTTAGTTGGTCTTTCTGACTGTGTGTTACACTGGTTTAAAACATACATCAAAGGGAGAAAGTTTTACGTTAGTCTTGGAGATCATGCTTTGGGATTCCACAAGGGAGCTGCCTTGGTCCATTATTATTTTCATTATACATGCTGCCACTTGGTGAAATCATCCAAAAGCACAATGTATGTTTCCATAGTTATGCGGATGACACACAACTGTACATCGCTGCTGAACCAAATGATGCTGCAGCTATAAACTTCATTACTACCTGTCTTCTGGCAATACATAAATGGATGAGCAATAATTTCTTAAAGTTAAATGGGGACAAAACTGAAGTCCTATTAGTCAGTCCCAAAACAAAAAGAGAAATGCTGCTTTATAATTTGGGGAAATTAACTCCCTGGATTAAATCTGAGGTTACAAATCTTTGTGTTATTTTAGATCTAAGCTTTAGGTCCCACATTAACAAGGTGGCGAAAACGTCATTTTTCCACCTTAGAAACATAGCTAAAATACGACCATTTATAAATCAAAAAGATGCAGAAAAACTGATTCATGCCTTCATTTCAAGCCAACTTGATTACTGTAATGCACTTTTTACTGGCCTCCCGAAAAAAAACACTGAGAGACTTCAGCTCATTCAAAACTCTGCATCTCAGCTATTAACCAGAACCAAGAGGAGAGAGCACATTAGTCCAGTTTTAGCTGCTCTGCACTGGCTTCCAGTGACATTTTGAATTGACTTTAAGGTCCTCCTTTTTACATACAAAGCCCTAAATGGGCTAGGACCAACCTACATTGCTAACTCCATTGTTAACTATTTGCCGAAAGAAAATTGGGGATGCAGCCTTTGTCAGTTATGCCCCAAAGCTATGGAACACTACCGATAGATATCAGGGAAGCCAGCTCCCTAAATATTTTTAAAGGAAAGCTAAAAACTTATCTCTTCATTTTAGCCTTTAACTAGCTTGTCGCGCAGTCATCTTAACACGTATGCACTACTGCCTTATCTTATTTTTATTGATGTTATGTACTTTTAGCTTTACTTTATCTATTTTATCTTATTTAATTATAAAGTGGGACATATGTGAATTGCAGGGACTGTTTAGTAAGCTGTTTTGGATGTGGAAATCCCACAGCCACCACAGCTGCCTGGATTTCACAGTATTGTATTTTCACTTCATTTTATCTTATTTTTATTGATGTTATCAAGTGGGGTTTTGGGTTTTTATTTTTTTATTTTCCATCTTATGTTATATATTAATATATATTAATGTTAATGTAAAGCATGTCATTTCTTTTGTTGTAAAAGACTTTGAGCTGCATTTGTTGTATGAAAAGTGCTATACGAATAAAGTTATTATTATTATTAATATTATTATTATTATTATTATTATTATTACAGTCTTGACCTGCTCTATGTGATAATTTCTGTTGTGCGCTTTATAAATAAAATTGAGATTGAATTGAATTGGATCAATGCTCTATCCTGGTGATGTAAAAACTGCTCCTCTGTTTAAAACCCAAAGTTCAAATAAAAAACCTAATAATCTATTATAAATACTTTGACCTACTAGAAGGCATTTAAATGTGGCTTTAAAAAAGTCATGTCAATTTAAATATTGGTCTGGTTGAGCTGCATCCATTTTCACTCATATTTCAGCCTGCAGGTCAACAATGTAAAATGAAGATGCAATTCAGGACAGACACTATGGATCAAAAGTAATTTCAATAATGTGACACTATCCATAATGTTTATCAAACACACTTTGACTTGAAAAGTAGCTGTAAAAAGTGATTGAATGATGATTGATTGATGATTAAACTATGCATAGAAACACCTCAAGCACAATCTACTACTCCACTGTCCATCTATATGCTCAGTGTTAAACTAACAGTCATAGCTTAACAAAAATGTGGCTAAATGCACAGTATCCACCTCAGTTGCACAACCCTGACATACTCAATATTATAACAGACATCCAGCAAACCTGGAATAGGGTCAAGTACAAGTACTAGTTGGTTTCTGGGGCCAAAGGAAAATAATGAAGCTGGCTCACGTAGACTGCTATGTGCACTTTCTTGATCAGCACCTAAAGGCAACAGAATGCATAGGCAGTGCACATAGAGTGGGAGAGATGGGGGATCAAAAGGCCCTTCATTTTTGCCCCTGTCGCCCCGAGGTTAACTTTGCATAAACCTAGCTGGCCAATCAGGACTAGCCTACCTGAATACGTGTGGAGCCTACAATATATAAGCAGTGTGCTGTCCAACATCCTCTTCTCTTTAGCGAACGGCAAGTTTGCCCACTGATCAGTTTTCTCCATGGATGAAGTTGCTGCTTTAAAACGCTAATCACTCATCGTGTCCCAGCTTCATAGCCAGCACACACCATCATGAGCTCTCCTTCAAGTACCTCAGACGAGCCAGCGCAGAGAGAGGTGTTCAGCAAGCACCATCCCACACAGGCTGCCAACAGCCATCTGAGATTATACGCCAACGGCGGTGGGATCACTTTCAGATGTGATGCTCTGCTGCAAGGAGAGTGAGTTGGAGCTGGAGCTCATGATCAATGATTCCCCTGCTCCGGCTGACAACACACCACCACTGCTCCTTGTCATCCCCGCTGAGATGACGTCTTCGTTGCAGATGAGGAAGATAACATCTCATCGGTGTCCAGTACATCAGTGTCCTGCGGAGCCCCGCTGGGACTTCTTGCAAGAGGTGACCATTGCGGTAGGCCATGTTGGGCTAACACTGCCCCCCTCCTCCCCTCCCAGACATCTGGCAGTGTGTGGAGGCATCTTGACAGCAGCCATTTAAGACAAAAGCCCCGGTTATAGGTTTGGTGGATTTTCTCAGGGTGTAGGGCCTACTCGGAGGCCACTTTCCCCAGCGTGCCCCCCTCAATGCAGTCTTCACTGCCCACCTGGTTCCACTGTTGCACACCTGATGCAATTTTATGAGGTGTTGTGACATGAGGCCGTATTGTCAGAGTGGATGAACAGGACACTGAAATTGCGTTATTCTCTCCAATACTGCCATCTCCCTCCTCTGTTCATGGGTATCAAGGAGGTGAGTCTATCCTCCCAGAAGTGATAGACTCCCCCTCAGCAGAGATCAAAGACCTGTTACAGAAACAGGCTGTGTCTGTCATTCCCACCCACAACAGACAGAAAAGGGTTTTACTCTGTGCATTTCCTGGTTCCCAAGAAGAAGGGAGATTTCAGACCCATTTTGGATCTCTACACCCTAAACTGGTGCATCACCCGCAAAACATTTTGCATGCTAACTATCCAGAGGTTACTGGAGCTGGTCCAGCCTGACAATTGATTCACCACCATCAACCTGAAGGACGCATACTGTCATGTTGAGGTGACTCCGAAACACAGGAAGTTCCTGCGTTTTGCCCTCCAGGGGATTGCCTACAAGTACAACAGACTGCCGTTTGGTTATTCCCTGGCCCCCCACACCTTCAGCAGATGTGTGAACACAGCGCTTTAGCCATTGTGTGACCGAGACATGAGGGTTTTCTTTTACCTTGGTGACCTCATTGTCATGGCCAGGTCCAAAGAATGGGCTATGTTCGCGATCAACTGGAAGAAGAGCAGCCCCCAGCCACAACAACAGGTGGAATATCTGGGGGTTGTGCTTGACTCATGCAGACTGCAGGCTGTTCTGTCTGAACTCAGGAGACGTGTTCATGAGGACCAACAACCACACAGCGATGGCCTACATCAACAGTTAGGGAGGAGTTCGGTCCACTGCCCTGTTGAGGATGGCAGAGGACCTGTGGAGATAGGCCTCAGAGCATCTGTTGTTTCTGAAGGTGCTCCGTGTCCCGGGACTGGGGAAAAGGGGGGGCGACTTCGTGTCGAGGGGCAGCCCCCCGCCAGACAAGTGGAGACTTCACCCCAAGGTGGTGAAGCAGATTTGTGCCCGGTTCGGGAAGGCAGAAGTGGATCTGTTCACTAACTGGTGCAACACCCACTGTCCCCTGTGGTTCTCCCTGATGCCGCAAGATGAACCACCCCTGGGGGTGGACATGTTTGTAGATGCACCATGGCCAGAAAAGCAGCTTTACGCTTTTCCTCCCCTATGCCTCATTCGTCTCCTGTTGGAGAGAGCGAGACAGGCGCAGTTGGCGGTCATCCTGATGGCTCCAGGTCACTGCTCGGCACACTGGTACACAGAGATGACTCAAATGCTGGCGGCCAGCTCTGAACAATCCCCCAGTTTTGGTGGGCTCTGTCCCTGGAGGCGGGGGCAATAGGCCTACTGCCCATTTTGGGCCAGCCCCTCCAGGCTTGGCTCCTGAAATGGACAGGCTGATGCGGGCTGGACTGTCTGTACAGGTTGTACAGACCATTCAGGCGGTGAGGGCGGGATCCATCACTGCCTGTTATAGGGTGAAGTTGTTGGGATTCCAACGCTGGTGTGAGGAAAGGAGGTTAGAGCACCTGATGTGTGCAGTCGGTTCTATTCTCTCCTCTCCCATTCTCTCCTCTCTATTCATGTCACTATTAAAGTGTATGCAGCAGCCGTCTCATCCTGTCACAAGGGTTTTGACAGCAGACCAGTCTTTAGCCACCCTCTTGTGAAACGTTTCTTGTAGGGAGTCAGGAGACAATGCCTGGTGATGTGTGCCTTTGGCCCCCAAGGGGAACTGCCACTGGTGCTGGAGGCTCTGGTGTAGTCTCCTTATGAGCCTCTGGAGCACTCCTCTCCGAAGGCGTTGTCACTCAAGACAGCTTTGCTGCTTGCTCTGACCTGAGCTAAGATAGTGTGTGAGCTAAGCCCCCTGTCAGTTCACTCCAGCTGTATATTGCTTCACAGTGACCACAGTGGAGCTACTCTCAGACCAATGCTCTTTGATGACCCGTGGAATGAGGTGTGCAAAGGGTCTGTTGCTTGACAGTAGACCCCTGCGAGGTTAGGCCATGGCCTCACCCAGTTCAGTGGTATACTATCTGGGTTGGCTACGGCCCCCTGCTGTGATGGCCTAGGCTATAAGAAGTAGATGGGCTGTGGCAACTAACCTCTAGCTGGTCATCAGTGGGGCTGGATCAGATGTTATGTCGCGACAGGGCGCATTCATCAGGTTCCACCCACTGTACCCATAGAATCCAATGGAGGGCGGAGCCTGTGTGAGATAGAATGAAGGTTACGATGTTGTAACCCTAAGCGCAGGTGGAGCCCTCCACCTACGGGCCCTGCCACTGCTATACCACTCGCTGAAGATGTTGTGGGATGTTGGATGGCAAGCACGCTGCATTATATACTGTGGGCTCCACACCTATTCAGGTAGGCACGTCCTGATTGGCCAGCTATGCTTATGCAATGTTCAGTGGGTGAATACGTGTATGTGATTGGAGGAGAGTATTACCCATAGAGTCCAGTGGAGGGCCCTGCCTGTCCTAATAGAACTAGGGTTACAATATCGTAACCTTCGATTCTCCCTCAGTTATGATAATTCATTTCTTACTTCAGACCATTAAATTGTTTTGCCAAAGCAGTACACAGCATCTATTGATGTCCATTAGTGTAAAAAGAAAGTAAATGGCAATTGTTACATCCTGACCTTTATCCTATTCATGAGCCAATGTACTCCATCAATAACACGAAGAGAACAGTGGGCAGTAATTATTGGCTTATCAGATGTAGTGTACACAAGTCATTTAGCTTCTCCGCTTTGCTGCTTGCTTAACTAATGATTAAGGTTTGAGGGGGACATGAAACATGGTCAAATCAACATGATTGCTGTCTTAAACTTGTCAAGTTGGGAACGCTGTTGAATGGATTTTTATTCTGCATGAGTAGTTGCATTAATATTCAGAGGATCAATTAAGGGAAATGTTTAAAAGCAAGCTGAGTGTCATGATTATTGCAAGGGCTTATCTGTTGAATTTAAAGCCATGACGTCATTAGGTGCGTTGCAGATTGCAACTTTCCTGATTACACTGGGCTTTTGGAACACAGTGGACACAACTCTAAAAAGAGATGTAGATGTAGTGGTAAACATATGCGGCTATACTTATACCCACCTCTGGCCAGGAGGATTTACTGTATACCTACCTAAACATAGCCATAGATACGTATCAGTATTGCAAAGAAAGACAGCAGCCAATTATGTCACAATCTTTCATGTACTGTAATATGTAGTTTTCACTGCACAAATAGCGCTTTTGTTCCCTTTAGCCTTAAGGACAGTGTCTTGCCGCTGGCAACTTAAGTACAGCCATAAAATGGTGCCAAGCCTGGAGAGAAACACTGTTTTAAGGATAAACTCAGGGAACAAAAATCCTGTCCCTTGGTGATGTTCTGTAACCCATGTACTTCGTGGCAGGGTATACAGCTTCAACATTTTCAACTACACGTATTTAATATGATGTGTAATATATTGTTTTAGGTATATGTAATGTGAGAATTTATTGCTGTGTATTGCTGCTGTGTATAGTATATGCAGTGAGGGAAATAAGTATTCAACACATCAACATTTTTTTCAGGAAGCATATTTCCAGCGCAGCTATTAACATGCAATTGAGACCAGACAACTCAATAAGGCAACACAGCAAAAGAAATCATACCTTCCACACACACACTAACTGAAATGTAGTTAATACTTGTTTGGGAAGCCTTTGTTGTTGTTGTTGTTGTTGTTTGTTGTTGCAATGACAGCTTCCTGTAAAGACAAAGATGCTTCCTGTACACAGAAACTAATCTCTCGCAGTGTTCAGGGGGGATTTTGGCCCATTCTTCTAAGTTGACAGTCTTTAAATGTTGAAGAGTGAGTGAATCTTTATCTTCAGTTTCTTCCATAAATGTTGAATTGGATGATTGACTGGGCCATTTCAACACCTTTATTTTCTTTCTCTGGAACCAGTTGAGCGTCTCCTTTGCAGTATGTTTTGGATCGTTGTCCTGTTGGAAGATCCACCCATGTCTCACCCTCATTGTCCTGGTGGATGGCAACAGATTCTTCTCAAGAAATGACAGCTTTGTGTCCATAGGTAATTACATATCTGAGCAGACAAGAATGACCTGTGGGGTTTCCCAAGGCTCCATTCTGGGGCCTCTTCTGTTCAACATCTACATGCTTCCACTGGCTCAGATTATGTAAAATAACAAAATATGTTACCATAATTATGCAGATGACACAAATTTACATAACCATATCACCAGGGGACTATAATCCCATACAAGTGAGTACAAGAGTAAGTGAATTGAACAAATCAACGATCAGATATGCCAGACTTTTCTTCAATTAAACAAAGATAAAACTGAAGTAATTGTTTTTGAAGCCAGGGAAGAACAATTAAAAGTCAGCAATGAGTTTCAATCGGTAATGTTAAAAAACAAAGCCAGAAATCTTCATGTAGTCATGGACTCAGACCTGAATTTCAACAGCCACATTAAGACAATTACAAAGTCAGCCTACTATCACCTTAAGAATATATCAAGGATTAAAGGAATTATGTCTCAGCAGGATTTGGAAAAACTTTTCCATGCATTTATCTTCAGTAGACTCAACTACTGTAATAGTGTCTTTACAGGTCTCCCTAAAAAGTCGATCAGACAGCTGCAGCTGATTCAGAACGCTGCTGTTCGAGTCCTCACTAAGACCAAGAAAGTGGATCAAATCATCCCAGTTCTCTTATATTTACACTTTACGCTTCCTGTCTGTCAAAGAATTGATTTTAAAATACTGCTGTTGGTTTATAAAGCACTGAATGGTTTAGGGCCAAAATACATTTCTGATCTGCTGCGTTATGAACCATCCAGACCTCTCAGGTGGTCTGGGACAGGTCTGCTTTTTGTCCACAGAGTCAAAACTAAACATGGAGAAGCAGCGTTTATTTTTTATGCTCCACATATCTGGAACAAACTCCTAGAAAACTGCAGCTCTTTCAAATCAAGGCTAAAGTCTTTTCTGTTTGCCGCTGCCTTTTATTAAATCAGATAATTATTATTTTTATTATAATTATGAATGATTATTATTTCTTACACTGCTCTAACTTTTATTCTTGTATTTTATCTGTCTTATTCTATTTTAGCTTGTTTTTTCTATTCTCTTAGCTCTGTAATGACTGTTTTTAATTGTTTTTAATTGTCCTTTTATGGTGTGTTTCATTTGCACTTTATCTCTGTTTTATGTAAAGCACCTTGAATTGCCTTGTTGCTGAAATGTGCTATATAAATAAACTTGCCTTGCCTAACTTAACCGCAGTCTGTTTAGTTAAATGTTGCCTTGCAATGCAAATGGTAGGTATTCTGACACCCACAAACTATATATTATGAAATTTACAGAAAAAAAAATTGAGATCAAAATTAGTTATAGAAGTAAATGAAGGAATTATATTTTTAATCTGATTATATATGGCATTTTGTTGGTAAATGGGCATGGTATAATCCGGATAAATACCCTGCAAGTATGTATTATCCATGGTTGTAATAGTTTTTACGTAGATATAAACCTTAGCATTATAATCATGGAACATACAAAGGTACGTATACGGTGTATACATACCTCTGTGGTGATGATGATGCTGACTCACCCACATTTCGGATACATACAGTACATTGTAGACCTTTGTGTTGGCTTCTAAATCCGGTTCCAACACCCACAGAGAGATATTAGCTTGCAACAAGAATGATAGCACTAAGTCTGAGGTCTGGAAGCAGTTCAGTAACAGTGCAGTACTGGTCTGACCTTGCCTCAAGGAAGCCAGTAAAAGCCAAGACTTTGTCAGCTGGAGAGATCCTCATCCAAAGAGACAAGAAGATGATTCAAACCCTCTGCTTCATTTAATGCAGGGGTGACCACCGACATGCTCCCTCAGTTTGACCCTCCTCTCTGCCATTCAGGAGGAGCAGGCCACTGTCACTAACATCACCCATCCCCAGCAAATTAAACTAATGTGAGTCACTACTAATGATGAACTGATTTTGGAGCTTTAATTAAAGTTCTGTTCCTTATTGACAGCAGTTGTTCTCATGCCGATAATCAGTTAATGCAAGCAAATCTTAAATGGCCTTTGCACATGAGCAATACAGTATTGACAGAATGAATGACGAAATTGATGCTGACAGAGGAATTAGAAAATTAATGTTCTACCCAAGATTTTCAATCCCAGCTCTCCTACAGCCATTAGTAAAAGGGGTTTCCATTGACATGTAGATTGACATTGACTAGAGGAAGTGTTCACTCAGCGGCGACAGTAATAAATGTGAGTTCACTGAAGCACAGTGTTATTCAGCTCCACTGCCCAGTTGTTTTATAAAAGGCATCTGTTTTTATTTATGCTCAGACATTATAGAGATTTAAAACAGGATGAAGAGGGTGCTTAAAAATCCAAACCATCATCTCCATAATCTCCAGCTCAGTAGGCTCCGCTGGAGTGAGAGAATGAAAATTACAGCCTGTCAGGCATCAATGACATAGAGAAATGGGAAAATGGTGGACTTTTAACAGCCAGCCTTTCCTCTTACATACCCACAAAAAAAAACATTATTGCTGGTCCATTTAACACTGTGTCAGGCAAGGTCACTCCCCCTTAGTTAAGTCTGCTGGGAAATTGAACCTACATTTTCTTAACTGAAGATGAAACAGCACAATTATTGAGATGAAAGCTTAATTGAGCTGAGATTCAGTAATGCAAGCATACTCTGGGCAGGTGTGCATGCTCTGAGGCTATATAGACAATAACATCCTTTGTAATTCAGGTTTATTAGCATGGTTTTAATTTGTAATTTAGAGAGCTTCTGAAAAAGTTATTTGCAGGTGAGTGTGGCTCTTGCACATTGTCTGCTGATTCTATTGTTTCCTTAAAAAAATGCAAAATACAGACAATACAGATGCAACAAGTCATTGTAGTTTTTTTGAAACAGTAAATTAAAATTATGTTTTCGTCAAGATATCACACTTGTTCTGATTTGATTAATTCACAAAACAACCGATAGTAGTTCAATATTACTTCTGCCCCACAGAAAGGAGGGCACTTGCACACAGTCTTAGCATGCAGATTCTACAGACCTCATTAAAACCTGCACTACATGCATCTAATACCTTTACTAAATAAACAGTAAAAGTTAGGATCAGAATTTCATTCCCTCCACTAGGGTTAGGGCTATCAGGCTAAACACACTGGCATAGCATGCAGTGTGGCAGTTGTGACAGTGCCACACTGTCACAACTGCCACTGTCTTCTGATTGTTTTTTCCCCCAACTCATCTGGGAAACAATGGAAAACCAATTAGTCAGCTGTTACAACAGGGAGCTCCTCTTACTGATGATATCACTATGATCCAATGGTCCCTATAGGTACTGCTTTCTTTAGAACCAGAACTGTTTGAGGACGGTTCAAATGGGCACCTACTCAAGGAGGACAATAAACAATATTCTTAGGGCCAAATCCACAAAGAATGGATTGCGTCCGCTAATAGCACCGTGAATTGCGTAGCATTTGCACCCACAATCTGCCTGTTTTAAGGTCCTATTCACAAAAGATTTTGCACTAATGATATGTCGGTGCAAACATGCCCATAAAGTTTTGCAGCGGAGTGCAATTTGCCCTTGTTTTGTGTCTGATTGAGTGAGCAGAGCGTTTTCCAGTGTTTCAGGCTTTTGTCCACATTTCGACACACAGATTGGTCCATAATGAAAACTGCAGAGAGCACAAAAGCCTCAAACTGTGTCTTTAATCAGCAGAGGTGTGCACACACAGAGCTCTCCACAATCAAAAAACTACTTTTATGTATTTTGCTTCTTTTACTTCTTTAGTATTTCGCATCTATAACATGATCTACTGAAATGTCAAATGTCAAAGTACAGCTATAAATGTGACTCAGGTCTGAAACATATTAGATTAATGTCTGAATCTTACAATAATGTTGTTCAGGTGTCACTGAATGTATCCGGGATTTCACAGAAACATCAGTACTGATGTTTTGTTTGTTGTCCACAGCTGGCTGTGTGTCACAGCTGGCTGCAGCATCACACAGCAGCTGAAACGATAAGTGCATCTCCAAACTGAGAAAGAGGCTGTGTGCATTTACGCACGCAGCACAGCAGCGGTAACTTCATTAACACCAGATCAGTCAGGATCTGATGGTAATTAATGTTCTGTGTGCTGCTACACATCAACACAGATCAGCTGTTACACACAGATTCCGCGTTTATATGGTGGATTTTTTGTAATAAAGCAGCTCTTATGGATGAATCCTGAGCTCCGTTAGTGCTGTTATTTTTATTTTTAAATCCAACATAAGCCCACAACCCCACTTGATCCCCCTCCCAATATCTGACTGTAGATTTCGCCCTTAATATCATTCAATATTAATTCAATATCATTCAAGCCTCGCAATCTTGAAGATTTGAAGAGAGAGAGAGAGAGTGAGGAGTGAGTGTGTACGCAGTTAACACCAACTATCTGAAGACGCTAATAACTCCACCTCAACTACGTGTGGCAATTAGTGCTGGTCTCTGTGAATTAGACTGTTTTTGCAACAAGGCTTATTTGCATAGAAAGGGGTAAATTTTGCACTGAATCTATGAATATTACCTAATTTACATACATGCAACGGAACAGGCGCACCATGACGCTATTTGCTTGGCAGTGCAGTTTGTGGTGCATTTCACCCTTTGCAGGTGCTTTGTGAATTACACAATATCTTTTTGTCTCATTTGCACAGGTTTAGTGGCCGCAAAAGCTGTGCAGTCCTTTTGTGGATTTGGCCCTTAATGTTTGAACTGTACACAATGCTAAAAAGTTCAACTGTATCTAGAAAACCAGACCAATTTACTGGTGTTTACATTTACACTTAAAGGTGCAGTATGTAGAATTTAGTGGCATCTAGAGGGATGGACTTGGCAGAAATGGTATATAATATTTATAAGTATGTTTTATTTAGTGTATAATCACCTGAAAATAAGAACTGTTAGGTTTTTGTTACCTTAGAATAAGCCCTTTATATCTACATAGGGAGTGGGTCCCCTTCCACAGAGGCTGCCATGTTTTTACAGTAGCCCAGAACGGACAATCCAAACACTGGCTCTAGAGAGGGCCTTTTTGCAAGTTTCATGGCCACCGTAGGTTCTCCTACATACTTGGAAGGGGAGGGTGAGGAGAGGGGGATTCGTTTTGGTTGCAATTTGCAACCTCACCACTAGATGCCACTAAATCTTACACACTTTAAAATGTACGTAATATAGCACCTAACAAAAATATTCATAACATTCAAAAGTGGCATTATATTTAATGATGACATATATAAACAACCTATGGTAATAATGAAAAAAAACTGCTAGTAAGTCACATTTGACAATTAAAGATGAAGATATCAGATATTCTCTAAAAGGATCCTGTTGACTGCTCTCAGTCTCCCCTTTGGCTGCTGAGCTAATTTTAGCTAATGCTAATGTTAGTTTTACAGAGTGATGGTACAATCTGCTGCTTAGCTCTGAATGCTCCAGAGATCCTGATCAAGGTAATGAGTTTAAAATATTGATGTAATGTGCTTAAAAGTATAACTGAGTGATCCTGGGTATTGTTTACTGTCTATAGCTGCCAGTCAGTACAGCCTATCTTGCAAGAGCTTATAGTGTTGGAAAATGACAAGTGCCATCAGCTAACACTAGATCATTTATCAACTGACGGACTCACCACTTGTTTGGTGTGCATTAATGGGGAAAATCCACTAGTTAAATGTTCAAAAATCGAAACTATATTTGAAGAACCCACTGACAACAGACAACCCAAAACAGAAGTCGAATACACCCACAACACAATGTTCTTCCTTAGCCTTCTGCTATCAAAACCTGACAAAAAACATTATTTTCTTTTCCTTTATTTCTCAGAATCAAAAGGAGAAATATCAAGGACACTTTCATGTTTTTGAGTTGAGAAATGCTAAAGATATCATTCAAAGAAAACCATAACAAGATGATTTCAGGATTTCAAATTCAGTTCATGCCTGGGGCGACACTCTAAAATCTACCTTTTTTTATTGAAAGAACATCATCAAACAGTTACATAAAATAACACAAATAACACAACAGCTCAGATAACTACACAATGCAAATACAATGATTCAAACAACATGCAACTCTGTGGTTTCATTGATAGCAGCATTCATAGCAACCACCATAGCAACAATAGAAAGCCTGCAAGAATCTCTGTAATAACTGACAAATTAAACATCATATACATTCACTTGAACAAAGATTATAAACAAATTGCACATTTCTCACTAGCAATGTTATCAAAATGCATTTTAATGCCGAAATCTTAAAATATTGAATTTTCCACTGAGAATAAAAGGAATGGCAGCCATATTGTTTGTTTGAGCAGACAGAAACTTGACAGTCATGTGACATGGACGCAGACCAATAGAAAAGGTAGACAGATATCACAAATACCCCTTGGCTCATTGGCTCATAAATAATAATAATAATAATAATAATAATAATAATAACTTGAAAAGTAGGCCTATAAAATAAATCCAATATGCAAAGTGGGAGATGTTACTTTGAGTGGCTCAGGTTCCAAAAGTAATCCCATTCTTTTTTTAAAAAGTTTTTGTTTTGTTTTTTACAACAAAGTGCTGTAATAATAATTGTCATGCAAAAACATTAAAACAAGAAAAAGTAATCCCATTTATTTTCATAAGTGAACTGTTTCATGGCCTGTTTGAACATTTCCAGTTGCATGGGCATGAAACTCTCCCAGTTCATCAGTTCATCAGTACAAACAAACAACAACTGCATTGAAATAATTCCAGTTCGCTAAAAAAATCTAGGGGACTGTGTAGGCTACATGATAAAGCTTTAGTCAACTACGAGTCCCAAACTGCATTGCCTCAAGAAATCAGCCAATCACACAGCTTCAAATTCTGTTTACTGCACAGTTTATGGCTGATCAATTTTATTATACATACATTTTTTTCTTTACATTTCAATATACAGTACAGTATTTTGTTCCTGATTGTAACCACCAATCTGCAGTACTATATAATGTTATACTGAATATAGGTTATGTTACAGCTTTAGCTGGTGTGTTCACCATAGTAACAGTCACTGAGGATTACAGGTAGGCTAATGTAGCCGCCTCCGCTATCGTCCAAAACTGACAAAAATGTGAAATAATTAAAATGGATGGCCATAACCTTCTGTATTGTTGAGTTATCAAGGACACCTTTGTGTTTTGTGTTGAGAAATGTTAAAGATATTAAAATCAACAGTGAGGAAAATACTCACACAGCGCATCCTCACCGGTCTGCCCACCAGACTGGTAAAATTAAAATAAAGAAATACAAACAAGGATAACATCTGGTGATTAAATGTTGAGTAATGTAGTGGTTATAGTTAAAAATGAATAATAAATAAAAATGAAAAACAACACAGCTTCTATGCTCCCAAGTCCCAACTGACAGAAAAAAACATGCTGTAGGCACAAAACCAACTTCCAATTGAAATAGATTAGTTTGAAAGTTGTGCTGACTGTCACTAAAAAAATGAAAAAATTGTGTCCATGTACACAAATAGATGGATTAAATTTCGTGACTATTTCACAAATTGCCGTGAGCCTGAATTGTGCATAGTGTGACCAAGCCTTTGGCAGTATTTTGGAAAGCACCTTTTCCTAATGCTTTTGTCCATTCTTTCCTGATGCCAAGCTCCAGTAATGCCCAAGTTACAGATTTAACTTGCAAATATGTATTTAAATTCCAATGTCAAAGGCATATTGTGTACACGATTTCTCATCCTCCCACTTACTCACACTGTCAAAGCATTAAATTGAAAGTCAGGATGTCAAAATGCTCATAAAAATAACCACTTAGTATCACCCACTGTTGGGAACTTAATGCACGGTTACAGGTAATTTCAAGACTACCTTTATTCAATTGCTATGACTGTGACATCTGTGAGTATCTCTTGCAGTGACCACATCTGCCAGGCTCTTAAGGCTTCCTATGGATGTTGACATAGGTGTAATTTCATGGGTAGATAATATGTTAATATCGTAATTGGCATGTTGCCTGGAAGTGATCAGATCCTGATGGAGAGTCACTTTACAGGGGTGGGATGTACATTTTACAGTCATATAGTGGTTCTGACACTTTTACCATCCATATACTGAGGCCGCTTGGTTCAGTGACTTAACAGCTGGGCAAACAATTTATGCCTTCAAGTTGAAGAGATCATATATCATACATTTTAATACAAGTTATGAGTATGACATATTGGAAGACTGAATGAATGAGTGAAAGTTAGAGTCAACATTTGGATGAGTGAAATCGATGTTATATCTGTTCTTAGTTTATTGATGACCTTTATAGCTTTTCTTGTATTAATTTTCCAGTTTACTTCCATCAAGACAAGACAAGAAGCTGTTGACTGACCACTGCTTTGAATGGCAGAACAGATATCAAAAATCCATCATAACTTTTCTTAGATCAAGTTAAAGTACAAAGCAATGTTGTTATCAAACAAGCTTCTCTAGCATTTAAAGAAACACCAGCTCCTTTATAACTTATTTTAAAGCATTCTGATACACCCTACCTTACTTCATGTAATTAATTATCATGAAAAATAATGATATACATTAAATTTAGGGGGCGCATTTGGGGTCAACAGAACAAGTTGTAAACAGTTGTACAAATATATTGTAAGTCCTATTGTTTTAGCTCTGTTTTTGTTCTCCACCAATTCCTGAGAGAAATATCAAGGTCTTTTGCTGCTAGATGCTACACTGAGTTCACTAGCTAGAGGCTAAGTTTGTTTGCCATTTGCTGGGCAGGTAGTGTACAGTGGGTTAATTAGTGTCTCTTTGAGAGAACCGCCTGCCTGCTTCTACTGGTAAGAGTGGTGAGATTGAAACAATACAGTAAAGTTGAAGGCCGTAAATTTAAAGAATGAGCTTAAATACATTAAAAAACTCAGTAAAACTGGGGGGAACTGCAAAGTTAGGTGATAACTCTCTTTGGGTTCTTCATTACAAGCAATACCTTTCACATTACACATTTTCTTTTGATCCAATGCTGATATAAAAATATTGATAAGCGCAGCTTTAAAAGCTTGCTGTATATTTGATACATTCAATATATTGTTGTGGCCGCATTATCCCATTCAGCTGGTTTCACAAGAACAATGCTGTTGCACTGTAAGAACTACACTCAAAGTATCTTCACAGAATTAAATAGATTATATTAAATGAACATTTCACAGTTCAGTGAAGGCCTAATGTAATTTTAATTTAAATACAGTATCTTCTTGTGTTGTTAATCCTGCTGAGGCTTGGAATCATGCTGATGATGAATCTAATTACAGCAGTAGAATTATTAAGGAATAAGTTAAATAAGGATGATGAATTAGTTGCCACTGAAAACCTACAGATTTTATCCACAGCAGTATTTTAATATAGGCCAGGAGTCTTTCTTTCTGTTTTAATGACACCTTGTACAACTTTACCTCAGCCAGACACCTTTACCTACACTGTTATGACGAGCTGTGGCATTGTGCTCTGGAGAGCTAAATTTAGCTGATAGCTGCTACGATGGATTACTGAGAGGCTTGAAGGCGACGTGATATCTGGGAGGGAAATTACTTGAGCTTAATGAAGTACATAACTCATTGCTCACATGCTGCCCACTATATAGCACACTCTCTCAATCTGTGAGGACAGTTTAGAGGGCACTACACACACTTGTAGAGGGTAATAGTTCATTTTTCTTGCAAGCTCCTCTGCTGAGACCTCTTTCCGGCTTGACCCAGTTTGTGGAGGAAAATTATGACTCAATCATTACTTTTAATGGTTGTTCAATCATTTTAAATGATAATGGTTTTTGTATTTCATGTGTGTCTGATGTCAAGAACCTCCTGATACAGCAATGTAACTTTTTGTAGTTAGTGTGCATGTACATACAGTATATAACATACATTATGATGCATAATATAACATACAGTTCAGCAGTGGTGCACCCAGTTTGAGTGTTATCAGCCTATTTAATAGGTGTTATCATCAAATATCTGTCCCAAATATAAGGGTTAGTAGGGGCCTACTAACCTACTAGTAGGTGCAGGAGGCTGTTATCACGCATTTATTTCAGTGAGCCAATGTTGATGGAGCCCAGTAGGTGCAGAAGGCTTGTTATCAGTCACAGGACTGTCAAGTTTCTTTCTGTGTAAACAAAAGAATGGCTACCATTCCTTTTATTCTCAGTGGAAAATGCAATATTTTAAGATGCAAAAAATCTTATGCATTTTGATAACATTTCTAGCAAGAAATTTGCATTTTATTTTCATAATCTTCATTCAGTGAATGTATGTTTAATTTGTCAGTTATTACAGAGATTTGGGGGCAGCTGTGGCTCAAAGGCAGAGCAGGTCGTCCACTAATCGGATGATCATTGGTTTGATCCCCAGCTCCTAAAGTCCGCATGTCGAAGTGTCCTTGGGCAAAATACTGAACCCCAAATTGTTCCTGATGGCTGTGCCATCACTGTGTGAGTGTGTGTGTATGCATTAGATTCTTCTCCTGAGGAGCACCTTGCATGGTAGCCCCTGCCATCAGTATATGAACATGTGTGTGTGTGTGTGTGAATGAGTGAAGGTTGGCATGCAGTGTAAAGTGCTTTGAGTGTTAAGAAGACTACAAAGGCGTTATATTAGTGCAGTCCATGTAGTCCATTCTTTCAGGTCTTTCTATTATTGCTATGGTGGTTGCTGTGGAAGCTCAACCCAATATCACAGCAGTTCATGAAATAGTCACAAATCTATAGATTCATGTACATGGACATGAATTTTACTTTTTTTTCAGTCAGTCTGCCAGTCAAACTGTCAGATCTGTCAAAGCAGCCTGCTTTCAGAAAAGGACAGCAATATTAAATCTCAACATTTTTGAATGGAGTTCTGCACACAACAAGTCAGTGGGTCCTCGTTAACTGTACTGATAAAATTAAAATAAAGAAATAAAAACAAGGATAACATCTCGTGATTAAATGTTGAGTAATGTAACAGTTATAGTTTTTTAAAAAATGAATAAGAAATGAAAAAACAGCTTCTGTGCTACCGAGTCCCAACAGAAAAAAAATGTGATGCAGACATGAAACATACTTCCAATTGAAATACATTAGTTTCAAAGTTGTGCTGAGTGTCCAAAAAATGGAAAATTCATGTCCATGTACATGAATCTATAAATTAAATTTCATGACTATTTCATGAACTGCCGTGATACTGGGTTGAGCATCCATAGCAACCACCATAGCAATGATAGAAAGACCTGAAAGAATCTCTAATAATTGACAAACTAAACTTAACATCATATACATTCACTGAATGAAGATTATGAAAATAAAATGCACATTTCTCGCTAGAAATGTTATCAAAACACAATTTAATGCTCAAACTATCTTAAAATATTGCATTTTCCACTGAGAATAAAAGGAATGGCAGCCATTTTTTTTTTTTTGTTTACACAGCAAGAAATGTGACAGTACATGCCTGATAACACACATTCTGCGCCTACTGGGCTCCATCAACATTGGCTTAATGAAATAAATGGGTTATAACAGCCTCCTGAACCTGTTAGTAGGTTAGTAGGCACCTACTAGTCCATATATTTGGGACTGATGTGTAATGATAATACCTATTCTAGGCTGATAACGGTCACATTGGGTGCGTGGTGAAAGAAATGCTGAAATCCTTTACTTAAGTAAAAACTGGATATCTGTAGGTCTTGAAAAGCATTCAGTTCAGGTCAGGAAGGTATTAAAAAGAAATGTGCAGCAGGAAGCTGTGTAATACTTTTTTAAGAGTTTGTGACAAAAATGTGAACTGCCAATAAATTCATGTACTCAATAATTTTAAGCCTTATTGTCCATTATTATTAAAAAAGGTCTCAAAAAAGTCTTCAAATTAATTGGTGAACCCTGCAGAAACACAAAAGTATCAATATATAAATATAAAAATACTCCATTACAAGCAAAATATCTGCATTTAAAATAATACTTATGTAAAAGTAAAGAAGTATTATGAGCTAATTGTGTATCAAAAGTAAAACTAAAATTGGCCCATGTCTGAAACATTTATTACATTATTAGATTGTTCATTCAATCAATGTGTAAGCAGCATTTTGCTGTTGTAGCTCATCAAGATGGAGCTAGTTATAACTACTTAATATGCAGTTCTGTAGTTTAGTGGAGTGGTTCTCAATGTATGGGGTCAGGCCCCCTCCAAAGGTTCACACGATAAAGAGGTCCTGAGATGATAATTTGATGGGAAAGGGGGGGGAACAAAGTTTCCCCAACAAATTTGTACCTTCTTTTTTTTTTCTTTTTTTTGTAAGATGCACTACTATTTTCTTTTTTTGTGAAATACTGGAGAGTTTTACCTTATTGTACCTCAGACAATTATTTGAATGACACCAAATTAAATCAGAGCAGTTTAGAGGAGAAATGTATGTTTGGTAGAATTGCTAACAGACATCTGAAACATGACAATAGGCCCCAACCACACAATCACAGCTCACAATCCAAAAAGGTTTTGAGCCTCTGACTTAACTGTGTATTGCATTTAATAAGCTTATCATATGTTTTGTTTTTTGTAACTGAATCAAAAAAATTAATTGGTAACTACAGGTATATAGTATATAGAAGAATATAGAATATTGACATTTGATTTGTAATCAGGTAGAAGTAAAAATGAGCATAAAATGGAAATACTCAAATAATATGTACAAATATCTCAATTTTCTCACATAAGTACAGTACTTAAGTAAATGTACTCACTTACTTTCCATCACTGCAATTCAGTGCTTTATAACCTCAGGTGATGCTTTTTAGGCATAATGCATATTTCGAATCATTTTCCAACCTTCCCAAAGCTCCAAATGCTCAAGAATCCTTTTGAAAAAGGCATTTGTAGCATCAAAGGCTTCTGTGACAAAAATAAACCCACAAAGAATGTTTTATCAGAGCACCAAAGAGGGTTAGTGTAGTTTTTCATAGGGTTAACCGTTTCCAAATGGTTGGGGTAGTAGATTGGAAGTGAAGGGCGTGCTCCTGGGCGAGAGAGGGGAGAGCGGATGAGAGAGCGGCCCTAATACGGCATCTCATTACAACCTCTGTCAGGATCCCTCTATTCTACCATCAGCACCCCTTAACTTGGTAAGAGCCCAACTGTCGTTTCGAGTGAGTGTGCTGCCAAGGAGGCATTTACAAATAAATGAAAAATGTCACATTTGATTTCACTCCTCTCAGACTGCGGCGCTTCAGCTTTGTCACAAACTGTCTTTGTTGTTCTGGTCTCTCGCAGGTCCCGCTCCCGGTCGCCGTGGATAGGTTCTGGCAGGTTCAGGCCCTCTGCGTCTCTCCCAGGGTAAGCCCGCAGACAATGACCTTCCCTTAATGTTGTTGAAACACTGATTCCTCCTTTTTTTCACTGTTCTGCTTCTCTCATCCTTGTCCTTGAATGGCATGCAAGCGAGCAGGAAGTTGCAGCTGGTTTTGCGATGACGGGGAAATAAAGAGCTGGTAAAATGGCGTGGCATGTCGTTTAGGGAGAGTCAGCATGGTATCGTCTTTAACCCTTGGCTTTGTGGTTCGCCTGGGATGCCCTCGCTTTTGCTGCCACTGCCACAAAGGCAGGGAATTAAAGACACACTGCACCTTTTTGATCTTGTATGTTTTCTGAGATTATTTTACTGTGCATATTCGGAGAGAAATGTCGCTTTGCTTTCTTTCGGCTTGCTTTTTTGTTTCGGGATTGAAATCTTTGGATATTTCCGCAGTTTCTAAGCGACATAATTATTGTAAGATTTTATTACTACGCAGAAGATTTCCTATTATTATATGACTGCGATGACAATAAAATGGTTTACCATCATTATCGCAGGGAAAGCAGTAATGAAATGAAAGCTTTTATGTTTAATTTTGTTCCATGAAATGTGAAAATGCTTCGCTGAATACTACGAAATACGGAAGAATATTATGTTAAAATAAATGCATCCGCCTTTTTATTCCAATGGAATAATTGAACAAATAGTATAGGATTTCAAATTTGTTCAGGATACACAATGTTTACTCTCTCTAAGTCTTTAAAATGACTAAAAATTGTCAGTTTCCTTTTATCAAAGTCATTTGTTTTACTGTGGATTGTGAAGCCATTTTAGGTTGTGCCTCACAGTATTTTGTGCCTACCAAACAGTTTTATAACTGTTTTAAAGCATGTTTAATCTCATAGGCTGAAATGCATTCTATATATATATATATACACACACACACACACACACACACACATATATATATACACATACATATACATACACACACACACACACACACACATATATATATATATATATATATATATATATATGTGTGTGTGTGTGTTGTATATCCTATCATAGCTACTACAGCCTTCAGCCTCTAACATAACAACACATCCTCAGCATGTTGTTGCTGAATGCACCCACAACATATCCACATCAAACACTGGCACTTCTTTAAAGCTCTGTTGTTGGATATAAGGCAGTCTATGCATCATTGTGTGATGTTTTAATGGCAAGTTACAAGGATCCATCAGCTCACAGTGCATCGACCCTGCTGAACCAGCCAAATGCTTGTTCTCATGTTGAAAATCAACCGCAAGAAACATCATTTTCATTAAGGATTACCTACTATCAGCCTGCTAATATGGTTGTTTCAAAGAAAACCTGCACAATCAATACTGTTTTTCAGATTTCACATCACATCCTGACATATTCATATATATATATATACATATATATATGCCTTCATAAGACTGTGCTTTTACTCACTTCTAACAATTCTTACAATTCTTTGAACAAACATTGGGAATCAAGTGTGTTGTAGAGAAAACTGTTTTACTCACCTGCTACTGCCTTTAACAGTCTCAGCAGAGCAACTGTATGTATGAGGGCACTCAGCGAAGTACCATTTGTTGCTTATAGCATTTTTTTTTTTTTTTTTTTTTGAGTACAAATGCCCCATGCAGGCTTTTTGGAATGGGCTGTTAAGCCTCTTTAGTAACACTTTAAAGAGTGTGTGTGAAGTGGGTGGGATGCTGTAAGGAGGGGGAGATGGACGGCCTGTTAGAAGATCCTAAAGGCAGGACGCCTCTGCAGTTTAAAAGCTGTTAATGATGCATGTCGCTCACCGAGGAGTCAGTGGACCGCGGCCAGCAGGTTTCTTAGACTAAGCGTGTGTGTATGTGTGTGTCTGAGTGGGACACCTGTTGTGCTCTCTGTAGCCGACCTTCCATTAGACGATGGGGATGAATAACAAGAAGTAAAGCCATGTGTTGAATAGAAGCAGCACTAGTGTCAGTCAGTGCTTTACTTTTAAAGGGCGAAGCTAAAGAGCTGTTGATGGGGAAGGTTGTTAGGGCTTTTAAGTGATCTTATGGAGATATTCAGAAATTAGTAGCTGGCTAGGTTGATGTTATTTGGTTTGATTTTCTGTTGTCTTAAAGGCACAACAGCAACAAGTAAGTGCAAATGTACAGTAGGTGCAGCCTGACTTTATGTTTCTAACCATTACCCAATCAGAGAAATGCATGAGGGATATTACAGCAACAGCCTGGAAGAGGTGTTCCAGGGGGACTCAAGGTTACACACATTCATTTACACACTTGGGGGCTGCCCACAAAACCTCATTTTACTGGAGCTTGTTGAATAGCTCTATTAGAGCAGTGAGGGGTTAAATTCCAGCCTTGAGGGTACTTCAGTTGTTGTTGAGGCTACAGTTATACAGACTTATAGTCAGTCATATTATTGTGTCAAATATGAGGCTTGAAAACATGCAGCAGAAAGGCAGTGAGGTTTCATTGCCATTGCATACATTCCTGTAACTAATTGTTTTCTAGAGTAAGAAACATGAACCTTGAAATACAGAATTGGGAAAGCATGACCCTTTAATGGAACTCAGTGGGAATGTGGTTTGAACCCATGGCCTCTAGAAGTGCAGCTATCTGCACTATTATAGCTCAAATCATGGAAAAACGGGGTGGGTTAGAGTTTAGAAGGATACAGTCGATAAACAGAAGGCATGACTTGTGGTCCCAATTGGCACATTATTGCTACAGCTTATGTAACCTTTATCTACATATATGCCCCATGTGGAGTATTAAGAGTACTCCACACTAGTCCATTCGTCAGGACTGATTCTATCTATCCCTGCCCTGTAGCAGATTTCAGTGCAGGATGGAAAAGATCTCACATATAATGCAAGAAGGAAAAAACTATATAGGAGGCCAAGTGTGCAAAAAGAAAAACAAAAAGACTGAAATAAACTTACATAAGATGCACCATTGAGTTTTTATAGGGACTATAGGGACATCATTCGATGAATCATACTTCATCATTAGAAAGTAGTTCATTGAAGTTCACAGTGAGATCTATGTATTATCCAGAGAAACAGGGACATGTTACTTTCCCTGTAAAATGTAACATTTGTATCACAGTGACATCAGAAATCTTGAACACAGATCTATTAAGAGTACTCCACACTGATGGACTCATGATGGACAGTTTACAGAAAAACGATTAAAATCAATGCAGCAGAACCAGATATATGTATCATCTTTTTTATTACATGAGTTTTTCTTCCTTATAATGTACCTGGTGCCCACATTACCCACAATGTAAGTTGACTTGATTCACTTGACTGTACAGATTGGGGTGTGTGATGCTAATAGCGGCTAATGTAGCCTCAGTAGCAGAAATGTGGAGCAGGCCACAGAGGTATGGTAACCTCACTTCTTTCTAACTTCACAACCCCAGATGTTTTTCATTCTCAAACTTGTAGTCTTCAGTCGCAACCAATGCTGACTCAAGCAACATCACTTGAGGCAATGTATCAGATTTCACACAGCTTCCTCTGCAGCTACAAAAAACCAACTTTTTCACATATGCAGCAGTACAACACCTGAAAACACACTTTGGTGTGTAAAACTGTTGGAATTTCCCTTTAAATCCTGATCTCATGGCTAGATACTAGTAAAGGTATTTGAAAAAAAAATATGTTTGTTTGTAGTTGACAAAACAATCACATCTCAAGGGCCTCCACATCATCCATGTTGGCTGGAGTGTCAGTGACCTTTGCGTGAACTGAACCTTCAACAGTGAGAAGTTGTCTTGATAACTTGAGCTTAAGCCAGCAAATAATGAAGAAAGTTTCAGCTTTGAGTTCACAATAAAACACATGATTCAGTTTAAAGCTTTAAAAAGAACAACACTATTTTCCTCTTACAAATAAAACTTTGAATTTAAGAAATAAAACACACCTTTGGTCTGGTATGACCAGTAGCTTATGGCGGCTAATTTTAGCAAACTTTGAATCCATTTTTCAGTATAATTGTCATAACGAAGTGAGTTTGGTGGCTTTATGACTTTTTGCTTGTGCTGCTGTTACTATTAGTGTTAATTGTGGCAGCTGTTTAGTTTCAGTCTTAGTTGTGAGATCACACAGATTTTTATTACACTAAGACTAAAACTTATCTGAGTCAAAGAAAACCATTAAAATGCAGTCTAGTTTTACTTGATAAAAAAAAAAACAGTTGACATTTAAGTTTTGTTTTAGTCAACAGCATGTATGAGAATTTTATTTGAATTTAAGAAAACTGCTTACAGGTTGGACTTCACATTACTGCTTTTAGTATAAAAGAACTGGTACTAAAAATTGCCATAAAATGACAGATGGCGAGATTAAGAATGCTGCTTTTTTTTCTTTTTTAAATGTGGTCTGTGTCTGGTTTGATGTCAAAGAAGGTAAGTAATACCTCCAGACATGATACATTTATTTTGAGTTAAAACATTACATGAATACTATTAAGATAAAATAAAAAAAATAAAATAAAATAAAAAAAGATATTTTACAAATCCAAAAAACACAACAGTGATCAACCTGAACATGTGTACATGGCATACTTTTTTTCATGATGCATATTTTACATGGAAGTCACACCCTTTTCAATGCCAGCCAAAACTGTATATGGTCTGACAATGTGAGGATCACATATAAATCACATTAAACATGGACATGAAACTAATAGCACAAGGAAGTAGTAGAGGCACACAGTACATCACTGTCAGCATCGTCATCTTTACCAATGATGAAGGCAGATTTGGTCAAAGACATAGCTGATGAATATCACCAAGTACAGTACAACATGCTCCGTCTCCTTAGTGTTGACAAAGACCTCTGTCAGTTTGCGGAGAGCCTGCAAGTAAGTGTGTGTGTGTGTGTGTGTGTGTGTTGGGCATGTGAATGATGAGTTCTATTCACTCAAGGTGACTTTTGAGGAGTCATCCATTTCTCCAGTCATTGTCTCCCATTACTTGCTCCAATGCACCGCTTAGGCTACATACACACAAGCAATCATGGCATGGTATCTGACTTTAATGTATACTTCAACCTATATTGTGAACAGAATACATAACAGGTTAAATGTTTGAAAGCTTTTTCTCTTGAAAATAAAGCAACCCTTACATAAAGGACAGGGGTGGACTGGCAACAAAAAGCAGCCTGGGATTTACACCACGTTTGTCGATCAACAAATTACTGATTAAAAAAAACACAACCTTTTATTTTGTACTGTTTGTGTTTGGCTAATAAGACCACATAAGAGAGCATATATAACATATCTATTTATATCTATATCTATTTACTTTTAAACTGTATTGTTCAGTGGCACTGGCTGGTGCCACTGAACAGACAGTCCATTATTTGGACTGTCTGACACATACCTGTCACCACAGAGGTCCCTGCAAAGACTTCCTCAAAACTTTCCCTGTCTGACTCATCTGACTTCATCTGTTTGTTAAAAATGCATAAAACAGACATTATTTGGACTGTCTGACATGAGCATCAAATATTGTTGTATTCATTAAATTCATGATGAATAGTCCAAGCTTGACATAGGTAAATATGTGGTGTATTATGCAACATACTGGCCCTTCATTCTATTTCTTGTAATGCAGCAGTAAATAACTTGAATGAATTAGTCCAAGCTGATCATATGAATGATGTACTGTGCTCTAATTTACTTCACAGTCACACAATAACATTCAGTAGTGCACGCACCTCTAACTGGATCTGTGCTGGTTCCTGCTCCCTCCTCCTCCATCCCTTCCCTTTCTTGTTGAGAGCCATGTTCACCTGTTTGTTCAGATTGTAGAGCAAGTATTTAACAAACACATCACTGTTATTGCTGGGCTGTCTATCAAATATGATGCCTTACAGGCTATAATGCAAAAAAGAATTGATGAGTAGTCTAGAAGAAAATTATCAAATTTACATGTTTATTTTACGCATTTACAGTGGAAGTTGATGACCATTTTCTAAACACTTTAGGGAAATTTAGCTTCTCTAAACATTTGTGCAGTCTGACTAGTTAAACTTTGGAAATCAAACCTGCAGCGCGACTCGAGCATTGAAACCCCAAAGTTAACAAAAACATTTTGTTCTTTAGTTAGTTCATCTAGCTAGTTCACATCACATAGCATGTAAGCATGACAAAGCACCTGCTGCCTGCTCAGTCCTCTTTGATGTTTCTGCCTCTTCACCACCGTCCTCATCATCACCTGCAGACTGCTTAAATAAATCAGTTATCTTAGCGCACTTTGTGGCGTCAGTCAGCAAAGTCTTTTTCTTTTTTTGGTGCACCTTCTCGCACCGCCAGCCGCAGGTTTTCTCTTTCTATCCATGTTACAGCAACGAGTGCTGGATACTTTTAACGAGTGCTGGATACTAACTGCCTGAGTGCCAGATACTTTCAGTTTCAGCTGTGATGGCAACTGCTACCTGCTATTACAGATTGTACCAGCCATGTCGCTGCAGCTAAGATGACCTAATATCTGTATCTATATAATGCCGCGGTTGGAAAAAAAGAGAGACCACCAAGAAAATTCACAAACTTCCCGATGGCCAGTCTGCACCTGATAAAGGATCACTTCTTTCATATTATTTGTCAACTTTTTTTTTTCTTATTTCCTGTATAAAACCATCTTTTGAAATATGTGAATGGAGCAAACAGCTGAATTTAATGGTGCATCATTTGATTGAGAAACTAATCTGACAGTATGCTTGAAACTACAAATCAGCCGAAGAGAAATTTCCACTGAAATTCAGCATCTGGATTGATCTAATTATAGGCTTCTTTTACAAAGTGCTACGTGATCTTGTGTGTCTGCTCCCAGAGGGAATGTTATAACTGACCTTACCGTGCACTCTGCTCTACTTTATGCTTCCTATCACCACAGTTGCCAGGTTTGATTGCTAATGTGCTTCAAAGACACCCAGCCTGTCTAAAGAACTGATTCATTGTCAGATTGATGGTGGCCTGTGTTGCACAGTGTCACATAATGTGAACACTTTTTTCTCTGATATTTGCAGTGATATTAGCTTTTTTTACCTAACCTGCACCCAAGACCTTTAACACAATGCTGCCATCAACACTTTGGCCATATATGGTCTGTACAACTATGTTTTTCCTCACATCTGCACAATCAGGTGTCAAGAATATATGTTTTTTATCAAACGGAATCTTCCTTCTCTTCTATGGAGAATACATGGGTGTAATAGTTGGCAGGAAAGTTAAAGGATAACTCTGGTGATATTTTATAATTTCCTTTCTGTTAACAAATTCTATGAAAAGACCAAAACCAACAATGGACTGATCCTACTAATAAGTATTACTTGTTTAGCCAAAGCTCCATTGTTGTCCAAAAGCTATTAAAAACACATCAGTGAGCTACACTAATGCACTGAGTGACATGTTCCTTCAATACCATAAACATGGGCACTGTAGTTAATGTAGCACAAAGACTCAGTGTGATTTATGATTTTTTTCTTTACTGTGCATTCTGCAAAAATACATGGACATAATGGCACATTGTTGTTATCATGTGTCTGTGCAGTCTCATCTCAACACTACAGTGCAATGTATGTGCTGTATACAGATGTTTCTCATTTGTCTGCTTTACCGCTGCGTTACCACGGTGCTGCCGAGGCAGTAAAAGAGGGGGCTGCACTCAGGCTGCACTACATAACTGTAGACGCTAGGTGGCAACAGAGTGCTTGATACCAGCTGACAGGATTTTAGGATTGATAAATTTAAAGCTATAATATGTAACTATTCCGCATCAAAATGTTTAAAAACAACTAGACCTATATATTTTGTTGAGTTGTACTTACATTATCCCAAATGTTTCCAACAATTTTCAGACCCAGAGAAATCCGTAATTTTAATCAAGGTAACAGTCATTTCATTTGGTCGCCTGTCAATGGCGTCATACGCCTCTACCAAAGAGTGTACACGCACAAGATGCATGCGTCTGTGTTGTGGTTGTCCGCCACAATGGCGTCTACCAAAGACTATACATATACAAGATAATGCATCGGCTTTGTGGTTGTTTGCCAGAAATTGTTTGACTTTTACTCAGTTTTAAGCCACATTTTTACGATAAACCTTTTAGATCTTGGTCGTTTTTAACTATATCTTTTAACAGGATTTTACTCATCTGACGTCTGGATCTTATCAGAGAAGAGAAGTTATCAGAGAAAAAAGTTGAGCAAATGTTAGCAGCAGCTCAATTAGCAGCCCTTCCTGGAAGTCATGTGCTTGCCGAACATCATCAGAGAAAACACTGATTTTTTTATGTGAAACTGCTTTTTTTCAGTGTTTTTACCTGTTTTAATTCCTGTGTATGTTTGCTCTGGAGAGGAGGAGACCTCTGCAGATAATTCAGCTCACGGTAAAAACATCCTGAACGATGAACACTGAAGTAATCCTAACCTGCAGAAGCTGGTTGTTTAACAATGAAGACAACAACTCCCATGATCCCACGCTACTTCACAACGTCATCACACTCCGTCTTTTGTGATTGTTTCGATTGAGAGACCCCTAGCGGCTGAAATGATGTATTATGTGTTTAATGGAGCAGAGTTTACCGGTAAACATTCACACCAAAAAGATCATTTATGATTTCTCATAAACAGACACTAACTCATTCTGCCAACATTTAACATAATTCTGTATTAATTTTAGCTCCATGTAAAGTGAATAAATGTGGACGGGCCGCCGGCGGAACGTTAAGGGGTTTTAAGAGGCGCTGGATTATTTACACAATATTATCATATGTGTATTATTAACATGATATCAATATTTCATTTTTTAAATATCACAGTTATCGTCAATACCGGTATATCACGACACCCCTAGTCTACATATTTCTGGCTTTGTGTGTATACACAGTTTAAGTCATGAATAGACAGTTTTATGGATCTGGCCCCTGGGTGTTAATACAGTTGCTGCTGTTGTGCCACCTGTGTAAATGCACATCACTCTCAATTTAAAGATGCACTTATTGTTATAAACACTCCAGACAGCTGTAGAAACCACTCCACTCACTGTAAAAATAACTTTACTGATCTTATCTTATAATACATCCATGACTTGTATGTGTCTTGTTATGTGCAGCACCATATTTATTTATTTATTTTTTGGGATCATGTACAATGTTAAACATAAATGTTACCATTTGATATACTGTGCCAGTTAGCCTATAGCTAATTTTCATTTGCAGTTTCTTTCTTTCTCCCCCTCCCTCCGACATTTTGGTTAAAATACCAGTTTTGAGGAGCAGAAATATGCGGGGCTATGCTCAAAACAGAACAAAATAGCTTTCCTGTAGCTTCTGGGGGAATCTGATGTCCAGTCAATTAAAAATATTGGGTGGCGGGGGTGGGGGGGGGGTTTCCATGTTTCATATATTGAGGTCTAAACTACGTTGATGGATGGTTGGTTTAAATATCATAACATTATGAAATTAAGACTGTGTGACATGTAAGTATACTGTATAGGCCCGGCAGAAAATATAATAGTGCTGTGCGTGCTGTGACTAATTCCCAAACAGTTTGACAGCGTTTCTCTGTCCCCCCGTTGCGTTTGCTTGGTCGCATGGTCGCCATTTTGTATTGACTACCCTACAGATCCATGTGACAGACAGACACTGCATCTGGTCTGCTCACATGTGCCACCTGGTGGTTGTGGGTGCCCACTGCAGCTACTCCTGGATAAATTATTTCACCCACCTTCACTGCCACCGCAGTACCACGGTAATCACATCAATTGAGATGAGAAATATCTGTATATCTCTTTATGATTTCCTTTCATCTATTTTTCTGTCGACAATAACACAAAATGATAAAAACTGATTTAAAACAAAACAATACAAATACATAAAACAAAATATTACTCCCATTTTTCACTGCTACAGGATTCAGTTATTTACACAGCAGTACAAGCAATTAGGGCTGGAACTACAATTATTTTATTTTATCTGGCAATTATTTTCTTGACTAATCAATTAGTCATTGTCTTTCAAAGCATTGCTCCACCCAGCTTCAGTCTGACTAGAGGTCTAATCAGCAGAGTAATAGAAAACACCTTTGTGGACGTGCAAGGCCTAGAATCATTTTAAAAACCATGCTACTGTGTTTAAGATTTTAGATGTGGTTTTCCAACCATTCAGGACAGCCACTGATTTCCATTAATTTCTGTTCACCACAAAATCCATCAGCAGACTTGCTTAACATCAGCAGAAACTTAACTTGTGTCATAAATCACAGTATTAAGTCATTTTTGTCTGAGTTATTTTGGCATGGTAATACAATTTAAGTGAAGATTAATTTGAGAAGTCTGTACTGCATTAGCATGCAATAATATTGTAACAAGCAAATACATTTTCAAACTGTACATAAGTGAATGGAAACCAATGACTATCAAACTCTACAACATGCATCTAAAAATACATTTTTGCTGAAAAAAATGTAAAACGTATTATTTGTAGTTGAGGAGCTAGAATTTGCAAAACACTGGCATGGCCCTTTAAGTGACATCATGTTGGCATGTAGGTTTTTGTTAGTTCATGATTTTTATCTGGTCTGAATGTATGTTTGCAGTAGCTATCTAGTTCATGTGTCAGCTATTACAAGTGGTGAGTATTAAGTGCTTAGTGTCATCAAGTTTCAAGTTGTCACTTGGCTATTTGTTGCTTATCTAGGACTAATATAGTAAATAATGTAATTTCTATAGGTCTTGGAGATAGAGTGTTTTCAAATGTATTTTGTGGTTTGATTGCTTCACATGGCTATTCTGATTGTTTTGGACTATAGCTGTCCATGTGCTGAACATGAAAATGGTTGCCTGCTTGCAGGTGCAATAACAGGTACAGTATGTGATGGAGGATGGTGCACATCTTTGGTTAAATATTGAAAAGTCAACACATCCCCTCTCATGGTTCAATTCAGCCAAGACAGCTATCTTTCCCTAATCGTAACCAAGCGCCATCAGTTGCCTTTAAATTATAACCATAAAAAATGATAATCATGATTTAAGTGCCCCGGGTGGATACTGTAGGGTGTTATGCATGTGTTTAAATGTTTTGCAGATATGTTCAGGATTTGTGAGCATACAGGAGTTGTTAGAGTCCAACACAGCAATCTTCCAAAGTTCCAAATATTCTATCCTAAGTAGCTAGCTAACATTATGCAACAGCAGCACTGCAAGGGGATTTTATACAGAACAGGGTTTGAACAGAGTTTAACAATGTGCAAATTGAGTCTTGCAGGCATCCTTGTTCTCCATCTGTTTTATTTGAGGTTGTTACTACAGACTGCCAGCTAGAAATATCCATATTCTGACTTAACAGTGAAAGCAGCATACATTTTCACACGTGACAAAACTGAATAGTATTTGCATGTGAAAGAAACACAGGCGATTATAACTGCAGCTAAAGTGTTGATGATACCTTTCTGGAGCTGACTTTGTTCAGTGATGCCAGTCAACAGAGAAAAGAACGAAAAAAACAAAATTATTTTTACTCCCCCATGATAAGAATTTATAGCATCTCCTGTGCTTCATTTCAGAAATATTTCCATGCTGATTAAAAAGGGTAGCGTTTGTTGCAGCCCATTTGAAACCAATAGGATCCTTAGGTGTCTGGTAATGTGGAATTTGAATAATGTTATCAAAGCAATGCATGTACAGAGCTACGATTGATAATGGAATACGCAATGAAATACACTACCCTCATTGGTACTATCATTTCTCCATATATGTCTTATGACAAGCATTAAATTGCTAAAATTTTATTTCCGATGCTGCCTTTCTTATACAACATTTGTTCATAAATGGCCAATAGAAAAATGAGAACACCAATGCATAAATCTCTAATTCTTTTCACTTTTCTAAAGCAGGTGTCCTTTAAATGTGCGCAGCCAGCAGAGGGATGATACCACGGTAACACCTCTGCTGTCTGAGTTTCATGAGCTGCACTAATGAGATCTTCCATGACAACACTATCAAACACTGAGAGGCAGTCACTGTAATTAGCTGAATGATCATTCAACAAAGATTTGAATGTGAATGGTTGTTTGATTCATTATAATTCTGAATGAGTCACTCGCTTTCGTACATTCTCAACCTGTTCTTACTTGGGCTGCCATTTCCTTCAGTGGACAACTCCCCATTTAGGCAACTAATTTGCATGTTTAAAGTAAGAACATTGACACAAATGCTAGTAAAGTATACTCTATATTGTAAACCAAAGAGTATGATCTGTCAATGACTGTCTACCCTACAAAATTGAGGCAAAATGGCCAAAAAAAAGCATGTTTTGAAAGCAAAAAAATGAGAACAAAACTGCAAAGAAGAACTTGTCAGACACAATAAAAAGCTAATAAATAGATTTTAAGGCACCCTTTAAACATTTTGACTGATTCGGCTGATTTAACACTTTGGGGAGTTCTAACCCACAGTCTGGCTGCAGCCACAGCAAAAACCCTGTCACCTATCAGACTTGACCTGGACGTTTAACATCCCCTGAGGCCCCTGATTAATGGACCTGAAGGGCCAATAGTACTGCACAGAGACAGAATTACTACGAAGCCATATAGTATTTCCTGCACCTGCATGTGAGATTATATTTTCTTTGTTTAAGGCAAAAGTTTCACTGTCTTGCACAACAGTACTTTGACACAAGGGGCACATTGATTGTTTTTGGTGTCAGACGGAAGCTGCAGCTCCAATCTCTACAATCAGCAGGCTTGTCAAATTTGTAGTCTCCACAGTGTAGTCCTTTTACAACAGCTAAGATATATATGAAAGCTATCGGCATACAGTTGGATCTCTCTGAGATGCAGTGAATGGATACAGAAAGTCTATCACTCATGTTCATTGATTTGGTAAAGCCAGTGCTGGGATTTGCAGTAATTAGAAAAGTGTCAGTATTTTTTAATCCTGTGATACTATTGCTTCTGTGTAATTTTCAAGTAAACATTACTACTTAATTACAAACTTTATTTCAAGTTTGTAAAGATCAAGGTTGCATCTCAGAAATCCTGATGGTAAGGAAGGTAATATTGGTTAGATGGTCTGTATGTTTCAACAATTACTGGTCAGAGTGGCACTGACAATGTTGATATGGCTATTCATTGTCCCCAGATGGTGAGTCCTATTCGTATAATGTGTGTGTGACATGTGTTTTGCTTGTTTTACTATTTTTTATTCAGATTTTTATTTAGTGTTATTGTCACATGATCACTTTTTCAAGTCAGTCACTGTCCTTCCATTGAAGTTGCTCCCACCAGTTTTGTGGTCTGAGAGCAACCCAAATGCTGCACTGTACAGGAAGATTTGCCAAAAAAAGAAAAATGAATCTGAAATGTGGTTGTGGCTCCGACTTCAGAGATTAAGTAATTACAGTATGGTTTTGCCATCATGCCCAAAAAGTTGGATTTTCCATATGTCATGTTTCCTGCGATTTTTTTTTTGCTGATACTGAATTAGATTTGTTGAGAAGATTTGTTCTGTAGAACATTACAATTGCAGAAATATTGCAGGAAAAATAGAAGTCCATTTGTTTAATAGATTTGCTTTGAGCCAACGAATCAGATGATTTTATTTGTTATTTCATTGTGGTTCAGGAGCTACTGTAACGGGCTCTGAGATACAGATCCTTTTAGAGCTTCACAAAGGGTTTTCATCCCATGTGCTTGAACCATTGATAACAGCAACAGTAATGATATTGTGAGTGCAGTTTTGTGCAGGTTTCTTTCTTACTCTTAATGAATAATGAAGGGCCCAAACTGGCCCAGGGGGTGTATGGCACTGCTACTGTAAGGGTTCTTTGATGTTTGGAGGAGGTCCTGTGTTCTACACTTAACTGGGGCATGTTTGAGGCTTTCTAAAGGAACTTTGCTGCATGAAACCCAGAACCACCCCTAACTATGGTCTCATGTACAAAGGTTAGGTTTACTGTGGAAGCTTAATAAAATAGCAAAGTCAGAGCTTCAGGTTCAGGAGGTTAATTTGACCACTGTACATTTGAATTAGATACTTTTTAAATTATGATAACCTCAGTGTCCCTCAACATAGCAGTGTAGAATGGTAGATGGCTAGTGAATGGCTCCAAATATGAAAGTACAAAACACTATAAACGGGCTGTTAATGGGCGTGCATGAACAGATGATTTCTCACGAGGAGAAAGTAGAGGTAACATTGCAAACAGAGCTTTCAGAGCAGGTTGAAGCCCTGACTTTTGACTTCTAGGGAACATTTTACATAAGTTCACCTCAAGTTTTGGAATTTGGACTGTGTTTAACATAGACATCCAACATTATAACAGTATAAAAATAAGAGAAAATCACAAAAAGAAGTTATGTCCCCTGTGCACACAGGCTTGTACATTTGACTTCATATGAAAGAGGCGAATATTTTCTAACAGTTTCTCATCTTTTGTTTGTACTGATGATTCAACAAGGTGCATTTATGCATATTATCATATGCACAGTACCGATGCATTATTTTACACAAACCTTTGAATCAGAGAATAATAATTAACCTTTTGCACCCAATGGATGCAATTTTCATCAATAAGCACACTACTTTTCAGTCATAAATCAGTCAAATCTGAACACACACATACATGATACACTCTCGTTGGATTCAGCATGACGATAGCTATAAATATCTTCAATGTCCTGATCACAGATAAATGTCTATATCAAAGCAATCTGCTTTGAAGTAAATTTTTAAAAAGATGCTCTTCATAATTGCAGTTCTTTACATTTTTAGTTTTCGTCAGTGTCACAGTAATCCAGTGATAGTTGTCTGTACATACACGGTCACGGTGCAAACTGGAACTGCTGATAGTTAATTCAGCAAGATTTTTCATGATGCAGATTTGCCGGAATGTAAACAAATATGAAACAGGGCTCAGGTGCAGCCTGCAGCTAACTCACACTTACTCCATGACAACATAATGCTTTGCCTTTATCCCCCAAAGCATTATGGAAAACTTAGAATTAGATTATACCCAATAAAAGACAAAAAACATAACAATAAGAGTAACAAGATCCATTATCTTTCTCCTGTTGATCTATCTTCTTTTTTGACATCACTAAGGCTCAGAATGTCCACCCTTTCTGGAGCACTGACACTCTCCTCTATCCATTAATATACACATATTTTCTATGTGTTGAAAACCTGTGGACATACAAGGAAAAAGCTCATGTCATTTTGAATGCACAAAACAATTTTTTTTCAAAGGATGTATAGTACAACTCAAATGCACACTGATGGCATTTCTGAGTAGCCCAGCTTATGTAGGAAATAACTGGCTAAGACATATAGTGACTCTGCTAGAAGCCTTTAAATAAAGGGATTGAAAACCAAGCAAAAAAGCCAAAGGGTTACATTATTTACATAATGTAAATACTATTTCATAATTTCAATAATACATCATTTTATATTTTATATTTTATTTGTATTTTGTGATGTATTTTTATGTATCATAGTTGTTAGTATTCTGTAATGCCTGAATATTAGGTTGTTTTTTTTCATGTTAATATATTCTACACAGACAACTGACTTCACCTAAAGAAGCCTTTCTTACATCCGTATTGTGACAGACTCCAGATTGCACTGGCAGAACAATTTCCCCCTGCCAGAATTATTGAGAATTGTCAAGAAAGCATTCTTTGTCACCATGTATGACAAGCTACAACATATCAATGCCATAATCTCCCTCACAAAAAGGTTAGCTTTGCATTATAATTGCCGCTGACATTTCCCACTTAAATTGCACACAGGGGTGAGTCATGCAGGTGGAATGAGCAGTGTGCAGGCTGACAGTTTCTTTCAGAGTCCCTCCTATCCTTTTACTTTCACTTTTGCGGTTTCATCAGCCCATGGAAAAGATTTAGTCATCGGATAGTACTTCTACCTCTGTCAATTTCTGCAACTGGGTCCGAAATATCTTCATGTGATCAGCTGCATATGGTAGCTGTTGCCATGTCATAATGTCATATTGTGACTGCTTAGTGCCTGTTTGTGTCGAACCTTTGGGTTGGATTTGTCCACCTCCTGCATGTCACATTGAGCCACATGCTTGCTAGGCTCTCTCTGCACTTTCTTTTCTCTCTCTGCTCTGTTTCTTTCTATCTTTTTCTATCAATTTCTCCTCTCCTACCCAGTCTCTTCTCGACCTTATCGCATCTTACAATGACACATAACTCAGCAGCACACCTGCGGTCCGTGACAGCTGAGCCCCTGGCCTGGTGCAGCGCTGTCACTCAGCTAGCTAACTGCCATTAAACAGCATGACCCTGCCGCCCCATTAGGCTTGAGTCAGATGGGAGTGTCAAACCATTCCCCCATGCACCTCGCTGTTTGGTGCTGCTGTGCAGATGTGGTCCTGGTAGTATTAAACCTTAAGCCCGAGAGGCTTTTTGTTTTACAGTGGCATTAGAGAGGCTGAGAGCCACTGTTAAGACAAGTCAGGTTTGTTTATGTCGCTCCTTAAATCCTTGAAATGCTGCAGGAGGTTAAATGAAAAAAAAAAGAATAACATGGTGACAGGCAAAAAGTCCAAACACTGACATACAACCTATTATGACATATCATTGTAGAGTAGTGATTTTTAGACACTTTCAGAGTTTGTGACGTTGATCTCCCATTTTTGAGGTTTAGTCTGCTGGCATTATGCTGTTGATAAAGTTGTCAGATCGGCAAGAGAGCAATCACTCTTAATCTAAATCAGGAACAACCAAGTATAATTTTCTACTATTGCCTCACATTATTCGCTCAAATCTGAGTGATTTTTTTAGTCTGTGTTTATTTGCCCCAAACAGCCAGTGGTACCAAGATGTTAGCTGCAGGTATACCGAGCAACCAAACACCAACCGTGTGTGTGTGTGTGTGGAGTGTGTCTGTGTTTTTACTGTCTTTATTAACTAGAGTCATACAGTATCAGGAAGGAACTTACATTGACATATTTTCTCAAGTTCAGGTTACCCAGTGTGAATTTGCCTGTTTGCATCCGCTTTCATCTTTGCATTGACTTTGTATGCAATTGCTCCATCACTAAAATCTGCTTTGCGTTCAGCCTGAGCACATCTTATGAGTGGTTGTATCTATTAAAATGTTTTTTTTTAAGTTTTGAGCATCTGCAAAATTATCTGTGAATCAGTGTGCGTGCCATATGCAGATATGTTCAAGAGGATATGACAAAATTACATTATTAATTAAGCACCAGTAACATTTGTTTGTTTTTCGTTTGGTATCTTCTGATCCATGTGTACCCTGCAGTGTGTTTATTAACAGCTTCGTAGAAAGTGTTACCAAGGATTTTTTTTTTAACTGTAAATCATGCAAAGCTACTCTAGTGGACTCCCGGAATAAAAATATAGAGCTGGAAATTAGCATAATAGGTCCCCTTTAAGGCCAGATTTACTGTCAGTAGAATTCTTCCCCAAACATGCATACTGTATTTATCAGACACAGCAAGCTGGAGTTGCAGTGTGTGTGTCATTTGTGACATTGCGTATGCATTTAAGGAAGGATCACACAAATAATAGGAGGAGTTGTGTTAACAGAAGTTGATCCCATATCCCATGAATTTACCAAGGTCACATGATATGTGACTGTCAATTTTACAGGGGACATTCTGCACCTCTGAAAACCACACGTAAACATTTACAAGAGCCACAAGGCAGGTTGTAGTGGGGAAATGAAATGTTTATTAAATTTAGGCTTGTTAAAGCCGGTGATTTAAAACAAAAATGAAGCAATTAGACTTTTATTAATGAACACAATATCGGATTCCTTAACACAAATGAACAGACAGGGAGTTTTGGTTTGTTCATCAAACTTGGATTTGAACTTGACCATCAATTAATTGTAAAATCACTACAGGCTGCAACAACACTTGTTTCTTTTGCTAAGACATTTAAGTGTGCATGTGGCTGCATTTATCTCTGTATTATCATCCATATCAACACCATCAACACCTCCACCTGTTCTCCTCTGAACTGCTGGACCTGCTGCTTTTTCTTCCTCTCTTTAATCTCTTTTTATCAAATAAATTCATTCATTCATTCTCTGTCTCTCTCTACCAGTTGGGGTGCCATGTTTTATCCTTTTCTTATTATATGAACATGTGTGTGTGTGTGTTGAAACATGGCCAAAGTTTATGTTTAGTTATTAAGATCATCTAGTCTGAGATCATATAGGCGTAGTTACACTGCTGAACTATGCCTATGAGCTCTCCTTCACTCGCAGAATGAGTCTGGAGGTCAGTACCAGGATCAGTAAAAATGTATTTACGTTAGCCTTTCTTGCATATTCGCTTTGTCACTATGCAAACTTTTCCATTTTGGTTAAGTGTTCAAAAATGTTTGCAATATTTTGACTTTTTTTAAATTTGTGGTGTACTTGATTTATTTGTGCACAAATTGAAAACTGCTGTATTTTAAATCAGCAGAATATGTGCTAACCATTCTGCTCAGTTCACTTTTATTTATTCACAGCTGTGGTTATGTACTGTATCATTTTTTATGCATATGCAAATTGGCTGTTCTGCATTCATTTCCACCAATTACCTTCTCATTGGTAGGTAATTAGTATTGATGATGAGATGTCACTTTTTGCAGTCACCTTCTGTTTTCAGAGATTTGAACAACGTTGATGAAATAACTTGAAGAGAGTTATGAGGCAATACTGCTATATTATATTAGTGTACACACAATGTGAAGAATAATACAGGGACACTGGCTTAATATAGAGTTTCACCCCCTCCTACTCTCTGAACCACCACCATTTGTCAGGCCATTGACTTTCCAAGGTGTCAGAGGGATTCCACAGTGTAGCTGGCCAACAGGTCAGATGCTTCTAATATATTGGCTGGTGGTGGATCTCTGCTCTGAAAAAGCTTGTTTCGATGTATCTCACAGATGCTGTCTTGGACTGAGATCTGATGACTTGGCAGTCCACTTCAGTGAGCCGAGAGCACATCATGTTCACAGGACCATTCCTGGACAAGCTTATGCTTGAGGTGTGAACAGAAATGCAGTAGTGCAGATAAAAGGTGAATACCTTGAGATAATGATATTTAACAAGCCAAACAACCACCAGGAAATCCAGTTTTACACATTTTCTACGCGCATATAAACTAATTACCACTAATTGCTTTGTAATGAGTCTACAGGTAAATATGAGTGTCGGTCTCAAAAAGTGTACACTTCTCATTTGACTGTGGATTTTAAAGCATACAGGTATAGCTTCTTCAACTCCACCTTATGCAGTCTTAGTCACTGCTACAATGAGGAATGGCCAGCGTCACATCCCTGATGGAGGTATAGCTGAGTTATAGAACTAATAGGGAGCTATAACTTCTTGGGGTGAGCAATAACAAAAACACTTTTTGAGGCTATAAATATCTCTAATGTCCCGATTACAGATAACTCCATCCATAAATCCACTTTGAAGTCAATTTAAAAAAAGACACTTCTCATCCTTCCAGTGATAGTTGTCTGTACATCCATGGTCACAGTGCAAACTGGTATTGCTAATAGTTATATGCATAGGTCAACTTTTCATGGTGCAAATTTGCTAGAATGTAAACAAATATAAGCTAAAGAACTGAGGCTCAGGTGCAGCCCACAGCTAACTCACACCAACTCAATGGCAACATTACTCTTTGTCTGTGTCCTCCAAAGCATCATGGGAACTGTAGTTCCAAAACTTAGAACTAGATTATCCCCAGTAAAATATACAGAGTAACAAAAGGAGTGACTGATCCAGTAATCTTTTCTTCAGTTTGCAATATAATTCTTTTGGCATTACTAAGGCTCAAAATGTCCTATCTAACTCTTGTGGATTCAATGAGCCCATGTGTGATGATGTTAGTCCCCATAGTAGCCATTTCGTTGAAGTGAGACCATTTTTTGAAACTTGACCTCACTGTATAAAATGGCCTATTGTGACCTCTAGGATAATCACAGCATCATGAAACATTACAACTACAAACTGGAGACGTAGGGCATTCAGAAGATGTATGGCTTTCATGGGTATATTGACAATAAGAGGGTTTCTGAGCAATATCCAGCAGCAGCAGAGAGGCAAAGAGTGCGCAAAGAGTGCATGTACCAAGAACTATGTTTGACCACCCACAACATTTACACACATTTGACTCAACAGATCCCCCCCGATTTTTTTTTTTTTTTTTGACTCTGGTATTGATACTGAAGACAAAAGTTTGCATTGGAAGTAACTATACTCAATCTGTTCATCCCTCATACACAGTTAGCTTATGAACAACAATTGGCTTTATGCTCCACTCCACATTAGTAGAACAGTTAAAAAATGTTCATTCAACATTCAAGTAAAAACCTTATGACAACACATTTTAAGTATCAACATTCATAAATATCAACATTATAAGGCGATTCCCTCTGTATAGAACAGCAAGTTCTGAAAAGTATAGTCCGAATTTAAATGATTGTTTGGCCTGATCATTGGAAGTTTTTCAACACAAGGAGTTGCTGTGGCTCAGGAGGTAGAGTGGGTCGTCCATTAATTGGAAGATCGGCGGTTTGATTCCCGGCACCTCCAGTCTGCATGTTGAAGTGTCCTTGGGCAAGATACTGAACCCCAAATTGCTTCTGATGGCTGTGCCATCAGTGTGTGAATGATTAGATTCTTTATGAGGGGCAGGTTGGGACCTTGTATGGTAGCCCCTGTATACATTCAGCGTATGAATGTGTGTGAATGATTAAATGTGACTTGTAGAGTAAAAAGTGCTTTAAGTGGTTGGAAGACTAGAAAGGCGCTATACAAGTACAGTCCATTTACCATCCATTTTGCTAGATAGGCTACCAAAAGTATCCAACCGATACAAGTGGTGTAATGATATTCACTTTTCACAATTTATGTCGTACACATGCTAAGATGTAGACCAATTAAAGTTGGGCAGTTTTGGCTCATAAGGTGTATCGAACCAAAGAAAGTCGCGTACTGAACCTAATATCCTGTACCGGCAGTTTGGAATCAATGTGTGTATGGTTACACCCCTAACTTTTTTACTGCCTACCTCCATTGGTCATGTGACCTTTCTCATACTTATTGTAGCTGTCCCTCAAGGGTGTCTTCCATACACTAAGAAAAATACATACACTTTACCCCTTTGCATGCAGTATGTTGCTTTCTTGGCATTACCTTTCAGGTACATGTTTCTGTGTCTTCAAATGTTGTCTTGTGCAGCTGTAAAACTGCAATAACTTGTAAAATTTTGGCCACATGAGTTAGCCTAATTAAATAGTTTATTTTTAAAGATGTAAGGAAACCCATCACGGGAACGTATGTACCAAAATACCATACTGCACTGACCACAGATTGGTATCACTTCAACATCCCTTTCTATTTAAGGCCACTTGTGGTGGTCATCTGGAAGTGAAACAGAAACCACAGAATCATCTGACCAAGCAGAGTATTTTGAATTCACCTCACTTTGCTACACTAAATCTATTACCTTTTAATACTGCTGCTTTAAAACCACTAAAGATGTAAGAGTTTGGGCTGAAACTCTGGAGCTGCCTGCACTCTGCAGCACTCTAATGCTTCACAGTCCCTGAGGGACAGAACAGGAGTTCAGTTTCGGAAAGAAAGAAATAGGAATAATTAGAGATGGGGAAGAAGAGAGCAATAGGCAGGCAGCTAGAGATGTGAAGACGTACAGATAAAGGGTAAGTGCAATATAAAGAAAAGAGGGGAAGAAAGGCATTAATCATAATTTTGTCTCTGAAATAGCCAAATCATGAGTACATGTGCCTACCTATGCTGGAGATTCTTCATGGTAATGATAGAGACTTTGCATTTGCATCACAAGTCTCCTAGCAACCACAGCTGGCACCATCATGGAGGTTAACTCTAATAGCTCAGTTAATGAATAAATTGTTCTTGGAAATGGTAGTTGGGACTAATTTGTTTGCCACCAGAGCTGAAAGGAAATGTCAAATATGTCATTGTCTGTGTTTGGACCAAGGAACTATTATGAAGCTGAATCAAATGAACTGGACCTGGAAAAACTATGACCAGAAAGATCAAAAGGATCAAATGTGTCCACTCCACATTAATCCTTTGCAGAAGTAGCTAAGTTCAAACAAAAGCTAACTATAAAAACTGGGGAAAAAAACATATGAAGTTTTCTTCCAATGACATCCATTGGAAGAAACTTTGGGTCAAAGGCATAAAGCAGAGCTGTGCCAAATTTAAAATGCTTAATCTATGTAATTGGGAACAAAACACAGTGCCACAGTTGCAGACTTCATTGGAAGGGAACCCAGAATCTAAAACTGAAGCAATTTAAACCACTGAATGGATCCGGTTTCTCAGCTCTGTGATTTGATTCATTAACAACTGTAAAATGCTCCTTGACAGTTGTTAATAATGTTGTCATCAAGTTTTTATGTACACAGTGCATCTTTAACCTGTTAGCTAGGCTAGCAGCAGGGCTATGGGGATGGCAATGTCTTGCTTCATCTGCGGTTGGTTGTTTGGTCCACCACTTTTGTTCAGACCGACATATCTCTGCAACTATTCAATGATTACCATGGAATTTAGTACAGACTTGTATTATCACCAGAGGATGAATCCAAATTACTTTGCTGAACCCCTGATTTTTACTGCAGCATTAACATGAGGTTAATATTTTGTGTGAAATGTCCTGAAAGCTGTTGAATATATTTCTCATAAAATTGGGTGATGATATTTAGGGTCCCCAGATGATGAGTCCTAATGACTTTGGTGATTGTATGACTTTTAATCTGGCACCATGAGTGGGTCAAACATGGGCTGTACGTACCATGGCTGTTACATAAAACCATATCCCTACATTGGTTTAGTGATATAATACAGACTTAATTTACCATCTGTTTAGAGTGACATAAAGAGAGATCCTTGAAGCTCTTTCATTCAAAGACACCATTATCCTGATATACAGTATTTACATTAAATCCTGTGTAGTGGTAAATGTTGCTCCTCCTTTGGTGATCATCCTTGTCTTAATAAGGTAAATAAGGTAAATACTTCTACACTGTAAACATGTACTGTATGTGTCAAGCATCCCAAAAGGCCATTTAATGCACCATATCACCCTTCGGAACAAAACAGAGTCCGATTTGAGCGGGTTTAGCCCTAGAGACTGTGGCTGAGGGGGCCACCAGGTGCCGTGATGCTAACTGTGGATACCTATTTGGAATAAAGAAGATTATTAGGCACTAAGAGGATTGGCTGGTGAGAGGCATAATGTGGGACAAGCCTTTCTCTCTCGGGGGACCAGATAGCACACAGGGAGATGATCAATGGCAGAAGTAGAGATAACGGCGTTGTTTAGAGTGAGATTAAACAGATTAACACCAGTGGCTGTTTCCTCCAAGGCTGCTGTTAGGCTTTTTTAAACCCCAAACACTTCTTAAGTATCTCTAGGTTCAGCGAAGGGTTTTGCTTTAGATATGAGCTCCCAATTCTCTTAAGGCTTTTCCTCTTTCCGTTTTTTTTTTTTTTCCAAGAGTCTGTGAGAATGTTCACCTAAGGCAGCTGTTCAGCTTTTTAGTTACCTGACCCCCTTTAAGCCCACATTTAGCCAAGCTTACCTTCCTCTGCGGAGCAACAAATCCTGTGGAACATTTCTAAGTTGACGGGGGGAGGAGGTGGCTGGGACATTGTCTAAAAATAATGTTTTCTGGCTGGAACATCCCATTTAACAACACTTTTAAAAGTCCTCCAGAGAAAATCGAAGGCAGGAGGAGGGAAAGGGGATGGCGCTTGCCTCACAGAATTCTTGTGGTTATCAGTTGGGCATTCTTTGATAGAAAAGGAGTGTTGATTATTATTGTAGAAGCATCAAGGCTGTTTTGTCCCTGCCTGAGCCCACTGATAGCCATCGGTGCCCTCACTAGCCTGTCGATGCTGCTACCTTGCCTCTGGAGCTGTCTGACACACATTAACAAAAGCCAAGGCAGACACAAACACACACATGAAGTAGCAGCTGGAATAGGTTAGAGTTTAGAGTGAAATAATGGGGTGAGCAGGGCATAGTATGTATTCTACATTTTAGATATCAACTGAGCCTGGTTCATTGATGATTATGCTTGACACAGCAGAAGTCACATGCAGTATACTGCATATAGATGAGTGTCATGGTGACGCCTGATTCACTTTCTCCCCTTGAGTCTCTCTTCCCCCACCCCCTGCATTTATTCTTATTTAACTCTCAAGACCCTGTCATTCCCCAATCCCTCCACCAAATGCCATCAGAGTTTCCCGGCCTTTGCCAGTCACCTGACCTCCTCCTTGCACACCTGTTCCTCACTGAACCACACCTGTCCCTTGTTCCTTCATTAAGCCCAGTGTATACACCAGCCACTTTTTTCCCATTCCCATTTGCAAGATGGCCAATGTTGCTTTACTGTCATTTTAGCTGTTCTTTTTCCTGTATCTGTCTGCCTAATAACTGCTACCACGTTTAAAGACCAGCTGCCTATGCGGCCTGCCCCCCTCTTTGTTTTCCTGACCACTGTTTCTAGTAAAGTGGCTTTAAATAAACCTGCTCCATCTGTGATCATTTGAGTCCTCTTCCAGTTGATTTTGGCACCTGATTTTGTTTTTGTTTTTCTTAATCTGATGACTAAAATGTATATTACTTTTAGTCAAATTTTAGTCATTAGATTTTTGTTAGTTTTAGTTGAAACAAAAAGGAATTTTAGAATTCTAGTTTTCTAGTGACATTTGGTCTCACTTTGTCATGTATTTTTAATTCATTTTTAATAAGACTACAGCTGTCACTATCTTTGTTGTGTACAGTTATCATGGTTATAGAAAAAGGCACTGTTGGCTTGTTGACACACACGTTGTCCATTTTATTCTGCAGTAAGACAACAGTCTGATTCTCCTCAGTAAACTCTGTTTAAACAGAATGTTCCTTCTCACCTAGTATTAGCATTAGCACATCTACCTGTGCTCTCCACCACAGAGCATCCAGCGGTGGGAAGTAATGAAGTACAAATATTTTGTTAGTGTACTTAAGTAGTTTTCAGGTATCTGTACTTTACTTGAGGAATTATTTTTCTGACAACTTTTTACTTTTACCCCCTATATTTAAGCACGAATATCTGTACTTTCTACTCTACATTTTCAAAACAGGCTCGTTACTTTAGTTTTAATGCATTTGAGGGGAATTATCAATTACTTTTATTTTGCATCATTGTGCGCCTTCCCAATATGAAGACTGATTTCAACCTAAATGGATGGGAATAACACAGAAAAGATGATCCCTTGGTGTATCCATCAGTGCATGTCACGCAGGACAGACATAACAAGACGAAAAGTACGTAAAAAATGTAACAAGATGAAACAGACAAGTAAGGGAGACTTGACCATGGAGAAAAGTCATCTACTGAATGTGACAGGGAGAAGTAGTTGTAGTAGCAACATGGCTCCAGCTTATCAAAGTCACAGAACCTGTCTTCAAACTCTTGCCCAAGTCTATTTATGAGTTGAGAGTACTTTTATGCAGCCCTGTCCAAGGGCCTAGATGCAGAGGTATTGTCATTCAGCAATGACTGCACAGAGGGAAAGTGCAGCAATTTCTTTCTCTGTAAATGCACCTTGGGTTTAAATGCATTTACAGCACTGATCATGTCGAAGACAGTTCTACCTTTGCCTTGCAGTTCATAGTTCAAATGGTTCAGTTTTCCAGTGATGTCTGTTAGAAATGCAAGGTCTAGTATCCTCTCAGTGTCCTGAAGCAGTGAGGCATCCTCCCCTCTGGATTCCATGAACTCTTTCATTTCACCCAAATGTGATTAGAAAAAACAAAACAAAACAAAACATTGCAAAACCTTTCCTCTGCTGAGCCATCAAATTTCAATGTGTAGTAACAGATCACCATATTCAGCTGACAGCTCCTCCAACAGAACCTTGAATGACCTGTGTTGTTTAGGTTTGCAGTGGATGCTTTTTATGATCTTCACAACTGGAGTCATTACATGATCAAAGAGCATCACTTTTGCACATATCGCCTGCTGGTGAATGACGCAGTAGTAATGTAGAAATTTGGGGAAATCTGGGTCACCTTTTCATTTCACGACAGGGTCAAAGCAGGTTAAAGACATACTGTAAATTATACATACATAATAAAATGATGTTTTTAAAATGTTATAAACAATGTTAAAGTAGTTATTTTCTACATTCATGCAAGTGTTTTTGAAAAAAAAAAAAGACAGTTTAGGCTATTTTTAGACCGAGCTCTACTGATGACTCATGCGATTTTTAGAACTTGCGAATGACCAGGCACTCACGGGCATCATGTTGGCTACCACTGATCTAAAGGCTGCCATGAGTGAGAATGAGTTCATCACTACCACTACTGATTGCTGGACAGCACACAGACAGAGTTTCATTGGTGTCAAGCACAGTGGATAAAGTCTGAAGCTCTGGACAGATGCTCTGCTGCTCTAGCATGCAAACAACTCATAGGATCACATACCTTTGCTGCACTCACTGGTGCCATGAATGACATACATACAGAGTACAGTCCGTGAAAAGATTGTATGAAGGACGACTAATAATGGCTCTGATTTTATAAAAGCATTTCGAGTTTACGGTGAGCTGGATGAAAACAATAATACAGAACCACTTGACAGGGCAAGGTTAAGTCAAACAGGACAAAGAGGGAACGGTGGAGAAGAGGAAGAGGAAAACATTGTTGGTGTTGAGTTTGTTGGAGCTAGAACCATGTTGGATGAAGATGATGGCCTAGAATACCAACTGCCAAAGCACCACTGCTGTGCCTGCCACCTTCTCAACCTGGTGTCAACAGTTGATGTCTCAGAAGCAAATGCCAATACAATCTATGAGCGGCTCTCTCGTTCAGCGTTTTCAAAGTGCTGGACTCTGGAACAAGAGTGGTAGATCCACCACAGCTGCAGAGATAATCAAAGAAAAATGCAAACTCCAGCTCTTGGGGCCAAATGAGACAAGGTGGAATTCTTATCCTTTCCTGGCTGTAGAGAGGACTGTAAGGATCGTGAGAGACAAGGAGAAGGAGCCATTACAGCTGTGTGCAGTGCGCTAAAAATTCCCATGTATGTACCACTTTATTTTAAAAACTTACTGACTGCAATATGAGGTCATCACCTTGAGATTGGGCTTCACCTGATATACATGCATATATATATATATATATATATATATATATATATATATATATATATATATATATATATATATATATATATATATATATCAGTGCATTCAGACAGTATTCAGACCCCCTTTACTTTTCTCACAGTTTGTTATGTTGCAGCCTTATGCTGCAACATAACTGCATGCTTCTTTTTTCCCTCATCAATCTACACTCATTACCCCATAATGACAAAGTGAAGACAGAATTTTAGAAATTTTAATCACATTGACATAAGTATTCAGACCCTTTACTCAGTACATAGTTGAAGCACCTTTGGCAATGGTTACAGCCTCAAGTCTTCTTGGGTATGATGTGACAAGCTTTGCAAACCTGGATTTGGGAATTTTCTGCCATGCTTCTCTGCAGATCCTCTCAAGCTCTGTCAGGTTGGATGGGACCGTCAGTGAACAGCCATTTTCAGATCTCTCAAGAGATGTTTGCCACTCAAGGACATTCACAAAGTTGTCCCTAAGCCACTCCTGCATTGTCTTGGCTGTGTGCTTAGGGTTATTGTTCTATTGGAAGGTGAACCTTCAGCCCAGTCTGAAGTCCTGAGTGCTCTGCACTAGGTTTTCATTAAGAATATCTATGTACTTTGCCCCGTTTAGCTTTCCCTCAACCCTGAGCAGTCCCCCAGTCCCCGAAGGATCTGAATACTTATGTCAATGTGATATTTCAGTTTTTCCTTTTTAATTAATTTGCAAAAAATTCTAAAATTTTGTTTTCACTTTGTCATTATGGGGTATTGATGAGGGAAAAAATACATTTTAATAATTTAAGCAAAATTTAAGCAAAATGTGAACAAAGTGAAGGGGTCTGTGTGTGTGTGTGTTTGTGTGTTCCATCATGTAAACATGTTTGACTTTTTGTAGCCACTGATTTTTTGTTTTGTTTTGTTTTTGTTTTTTTTCAGGTTGACTCCTGCTGAGCTTGTGTTTCTTGCAGAATATGTGAAGACCATGAGCCCATTTGCAAAGGTGGTCAATGTTCCTCAGGGAGAGGCCAGTGTGCAGATGGGTTGGCTGGTACGTACAGTAACACTACTCAAGGCTAAGCTCCAGTTCCCTCACATTTCCTCCAAGTTCTGTGGGCCTTTGGTGGATGCTCTTCAAGCAGGACTTGAAAGGCGTTGCAGATAGATGCTTGCTGATCCAGAGGTAATTGATGCTGCCATCATTGTCCCCAAGTTCAGGACATGCTGGAAGTGAAGTGAAGAAGGCATCCTGAAACTTGGTAAGTGTTGCACCGTTTGCTTTATGCTTTACACTTATTGAAGATAATGAAGTATAGATAACATACTGAGCAGTTGTTTTTCATGCAATAGCAAGTAAAAGTCAAATTCACTTGAGCAAACAAAATTACAATCTTATGATAATCCTCATGCTTTGTATATCAAAAAATATTTTACAAAACATATTAGCATTAAAATATTATAATCTGATTCCATGACCTATTTTTTTAATCCAGGTATTACAAAGGTGATGCATTCTATTGGCCTTGACTACATCAAAAGACGTCTGAAGGAACAACCCATGGTACATCCAGGTTACACTTCCCATTCTTCAGAGGAGGAGACTTCTTTTCCCCCATCAAGCAGTGCAATGCTCAAGAAAACTCCAAGCAGCTAGAGTCCTACCTGGCCTGCCCACCGCTACCTGCCTCAGCTGTCTATGAGAGACTTTTTAACACCGCAGGACTGATTTTTAGACCCAAAAGGGCACACCTTGATTCAAAGAACTTTGAGACCATCTTCCGCTGAGGCTGAACAAAAGATTTTGATAGTCCTGATGAGGGAATTTCTAATATGAGTTTAAGGCTTAATTAGACCTGAAGTGTGTTCTCGTGTTTCGAGTTCTGTTGCTGACATTAAAAACTGATTTGCACATTGGAGTGAAGTTAATGTTCATTATTATATATATTGTTTTTTTAATTTTATTTTAAGTTTAATAGTCTTCGAATTATATTAATATGACATGAGGTCCAGTTAGCTTTGCACAGAAACAGCAGAATGGTAGAAATATCTTTCAGAGGGCTACTTTTTATTTTTACACTTTGAGTACATTTCAGAGCCTGAATTTTTTCACTTTTATTTGAGTAAAGAAGTTGAATCAGTACTTCTACTTTTACCAGAGTCTTTTTTACACAAATATCTGTACCTCTACTTGAGTAAAGAATGTGTGTACTTTTGCCACCTCTGAGCGCAGCTGATCATTCACTCACCTGTTCACTAAAATACTGTTCACTGTTTGGGTTTATCTTGAGAGGAGAAGATAAAAAATAACCACGTTATGTTATAACGTGGTTATAACATACTTGTATTTCTTTTTCTTTTTCTTTTTCTAAGATTTAGGTGGTTGACTGCTGACATTAATGCTGGAATTTACTTCTGATAGCAACAGGAAAGATAGCTGACTGCAAGTAACATTAACGTTACAGCCACAGCACTTGATAATGTTACATTAGCTTACCTGTTTATAAATGTGGCTGTGCTGCCTGCATGTTTTCCTTGTTTGTCCAGCTGTTTTGTTGCTGCTTCTTGTCTAATTCTCAGTGGATTGTAGATGAATTCATTCCATAGATCTCTTTCTTCCAAGAAGCTCTAACATCAGATAACATTACTGACAGAGACAGAATGTTACTGAATGCAAAATGTTTCTTATGAACAGGAGAGCAACAGGTCAAACAGCTAAATCAACTTCTGAACAAGAAATATTATTGGCAGGTGGGGGAGACTGTTTTACTAATCAGGAGCTACAGTGTGTGTGTTTCACCGGAGGCATGGGGAGGCATGCTGAATAATACTTAAAACCACAATTAGTTATTTGTCCATTCGTCCACATCCAACAGTCACATTCATCTGTTTTTATTCTTTGCTGAGCATATCTCGTCATAGTTTTTGTTTCCAAGAGTTACTTTTTATTTAGTTTTAGTCTTGTTTTTGTTGTGAAAAAAGGTCATCAACGAATATTTTTCATTTTTGTTTTACTTGGTGCTGAACTGTGACAGATGAGTTAAAGGTACACTGTGGAGTTTTTGACACTACATAGTGCTGTTCACCAACAGCACTATGTAGTGTTGCTTTTAAAATTAGGTCCCTGCTTGTTGATATCCTCTACATCCTTTTGGGATTAATTGGTATTGGATTAAGCAGGATTTGGAATTTATCCTTAGTCGTATGTTTACAGAGGCTGGTGTTGGTGCCTTCCTCTCAGTGAAAATGCATAGTTAGGAAAATGTTGCAGCACTAAGCATGACATCTTGCAATTGGCTGCAATATGGAGAAATCTCCACCCTGCTTAGTAAAGTCTACATAAATACAGGATGCAAGTAGTTCTACTTCTTTCACCAGGGTTTACACACATTGCAAGATACTGAGGATGCAAGGTACAGTACTGAGACTTACTGTACAACACCATCCATTGTAGAGATACCTAAATAATGAGGTATTGATTGTTAGATGTGAATCATTGCCAAAAAGGCCTTTCGTCACTTAAAGGGAGATTCGATACATGCATCCTCTTAACTGCAAACAATCTCAAGGACTATGATTGATAAAGACATTTTTCTATATAGAAGATCAGCTCAAATAATTTACTTTTAGGGGACAGCACTTCAAAAGCCATTACCATGAAGTGGTTGTATTTATCCCGATGTGAAATAGCAGCTACTCTATCACCTCTTACATTTTTACGACAGGGGCTCCCTTTCATAATCTCAGCTCTGCTCTAATGTGTTGCCCTAATCAGCCTTAAATTGTCATCTTGGTTTGATTTAACTTGGCCATAATGAGAAATCTGCCTTTAGAATGACAGTAGCCATCCATTTATCCTTTCCATCTATCTTTGTGTGGCCTCTCAGCACCTCCCCCGGACCATCCAAATTGAAGCTGGAAGAGACAGCAGGACTGGATTGTGTGATGACAAAAAATATATATTTTTTTCCTGGATGGAATATTAGGTTTTTCAATAGGCTTATGAAAGAGTGGGGAGATTATTTGAAAAGTTTAATTCAAAGGGTTATTCGAAATAGACCACTAATGGGCTTTGGTAAAAATATATTTATGAGCTTTGTGACCATGTTGACTTGATGGAAGCACAGAGTGAGGGCAAAGTCTAAATGGATCATTTGCACAAGGAAACGGGCCTTTGTGCTCACCAAGCATCACTCAATCTCCATTCCCTTCATGTCTGCGAGCGATTATCGAAGAATGGAAGTAAAATGAAAGCAGAACTATTTCCATTTAGGCTGTGTTTGGTTGGTGACATGTTTGTTAGGTCTTTGTTGTGTTTTAATGGGAATATGCCAGAGAGTCTTGGTGTAGAACAGTGCCTCAGATCTCGACTGTTTTTCTCATGTCACAATGCATTACTTTAACTTTGCATTTCTGCTGTTCTGACACGTGTTTCAGCCTACTTGGATGTCAATCAAGCAACAGTGTAGCGATTCCCACTTGGATTACTGCTCCGCGGGTGTATATGTATTTCTTTGTTTGTGTATCAGTTTGTAAATTCATTTGAGAGAGAGCATTTTGCTTGATTTTTTTCTTTACGCTTTTTTCTTTAAGGTACACAAGTGGCACTTGAATGACTACTGCAAATGCTTCTGCTCATGCTGCTGCTGCTTGTGCTGCATTCAAAAGGGTTACATACGCAAGCTGACAACCAATGGATTCATTAGAGTTCTGTTTTTGGATGTGTCAGCAGCAGCCTGCTACATATCAAAAAAGTCCCAAATAGGAAAGAAACCTTTTGCATATTTGTTACTGTTACTAACAACACCCAGAAGCCATAACAGCTGCAAGTTCTTGCAATGTCCATAGTATGAGGGATGGTTTGGAAGCTGACCCAGCATACATTTTGCATCAACTGGGGCGATGATGGAGGAGTGCCAAACCTGAAACTATAAGCTTCATACTACAACTTTTCTGTCAAATGAAATATTTAGGCAAGATAGCAACAGTTTAGATTTAGACTATGTGGTCAATTTGTCAAACTAATACCAGGCAAGACTGGCCAGGCTTCTCAGGAGCTAGCAGGCTGGTTCCTAAGATGACAGACTGGCTTTAACAGTTGCACTGATGTCTCAGTAGCATTTGAAACATGATATAATACCTTTGGGAAGATAACATAAACAGAGTCTAAATTTAATGTTTGTTGCCGCCAAATTAGTTTAGCTGTAGGTAAAGTTAAAGCTGATGCTTTTATTGGGCAGTTGCAAATTGAGAAAGGCCTCATGTATTTTATCATAATGGATTTTAAATATTAAATCACTGTAACTTTATATTATTATTTAGCTTGTATTTTATTTAAATTACTCAAACTTGCATGCATTTAGAATACTTTCTCAGTTGATGATTGCACTTTGTCTAAATCACTGCTAATTTATAGAACAATCAGCCAAACTTTAATTATTTACAAAAAATCTGATGTATATGGGGAAAGTTTCAGATTATTTGTAATACATTCATTAAAATACAGAAAGATGATGATTGTTTGCTTAGTGCAATTATTGCAGTTTGTATAAAACCAGGCTATAAAGCTGAAATCCACAATATGGTTTGAATATGTTTATTATTATATTCATCTAAGTGTGACAGAGCATTACCTGTAGTTGGAGATGCTCCCCATTACCTACTTTATAGAAAATGGATGGACTTGTTATAATTGACAATGCTAATGTGTTTTACTTCACCCACTACAATAAATAATGTCATTACCTATTTCAGAACTAGAATTATTCACCAAGTAGCAAGTACAAGAAATTCAATATGGTCAACAGAAAGCACAATAAAAATGAATATTAATAAATAAACACAAAAATAAGTACATGCCTTTACACACTGGGGGCGTTTTTTTTTTTTTCATGCAATTCATTTGCACGTCAATATATTTTTTTCAAATTATTTTTTTTAAGGGTACTTTCTCACAGAATGCAAATATTATGTGGTGAAAAAATGACTTTTTTTTCGGAACAAGGTCAATTTTTCTGAGCTTTCGCATTGCAAATAAAGGCATCAACTGATGCCCACATGCAGAATGGACGTCACGTCACAACTCCTAATGACAATGGCGGGCCTGTTGATTGTTTGTGTTTCTCATCACCCTGTATTGTATGACAAAGGACAAAGGACATGGAGAATCCCCTATCTTTTTTATGCTTCAAGTCTGTTTCTGTCACGTTTAGTGAAGTGTAATCTGCACAGACAGCTGTTTAAATACACACAAATATCCTGCTGTATATGTCTTTTGACCTTATTAACAGTATCTACATTGATTGATCAAGGCTGCCAGTCTGTGTGCTCGCCTGTTTCACTACAGGCAGATTCCCCTCACTTGCACAGTGGGTGGGGAAATAGGATCAATGAATCAATATAATACAAACAGTGTTGATTTCTTCCTGTGGAGTTGACATGCAAACTATTTTGGTTCAGTAAATTTCTGCTGTCAGTCAGTGTGGTGCAGGCAGGTTAGCTGGCCGCTGTCCTCTCAGCTCCCCAGGAGCTCCAGACAGACGGCTGGTTCTGTGGACAGACACTGAACGCAGGTCAGAGATCATCAGCACTGGATGATGGGTTATCATCATTTTTTCTGAAGAATTAGCTGTTGCAAATTCTTTTGCAAGTTTGTATCACTGTCGGTATAAATAATTTTGATTATATTAGGCGAGTATTCCGCATTTTCTTGTTGTTTATTCTGGTGTGTAAAGGCCTTACACGCACAATATGTAATTTCTGCCACTAGGGGTCTCTCAATCAAAACAATAAGAAAAGATTGGTGAGAGTTTGATGAATGTGTGAAGTAGCATGGAATCATGGGAGTTGTTGTTTTCATTGTTAAACAACCAGCTTCTCCAGGTTAGGATTACTTCATTGTTCATCATTCAGGATGTTTTTACCGGGAGCCAATTTATGGCATATGTATTATTGCATGTGTATACTCTTTGGTAGATACTACTGTGGCGGACAACCACAACACCAACGCATGCATCTTTTGCGTGTATACTCTTTGGTAGACGGGTATGACACCATTGACAGGCGACCAAAGGAAACAGACCGTTACCTTGATTAAAATTATGGATTTCTCTGGGTCTAAAAATTGTTGGAAACATTTGGGATAATGTAAGTACACCACTCAACAAAATATATGACATAGCTCTAGTCGTTTTTCGACATTTTAATGCGGAATAGTTACATATTATAGCTTTAAGAAAGTGACAGTAAATTAAGATTCTGTGGATGGGTGGACTATGTGCATGCATACTGACAAAATAAAACTGTGTGCAAAAAAGCAGAATATAAATAGAAGTGTAAATATAAGTATAAATTAGAGTGTAAATAAGCTGTATACTGTATGTATTAAGAGGATATACAGTACATGTAGGCTACAGTTAACCGATTAAAAAAAAAAATCTATATACAGCACATCTACACAGTGCAGAACAGACAAAGACAGTATACACAATATGAATTTCAATGAGATATGGGGTGAAGTGGAGTCTGTATGTTTACAATCTTTTACTGTCCTTGTTAAAGATGGCCTGAGGAAAGAAGCTGTGGAGGTGGTGGGTGGTCCTGGTTCTGGGGGCCCTCAGCCTGATTTTCCTCTGAGAGGGGAGTTTTTGGAAGATGGTCAGACATTATCTTACCCACTCCCTTTCTGACTTCTTTGTGTTTCTGGAAAAAAAAGCCAAGCAGGGCATAAATCTGAGCATTAGTGGTGAGGCCCAGAATGACAACTGGACAGGAGGAGGTTTGGACTGTGGCCTTGCATGGCTGCCATCCTGTTTACACTGAAAAATAAAGAGGCAGAGTTTGGAACCCTCTAATGCGGACTGTGCTGCTGTTTAATTCAGGTTTGATAGAAGTGGCAGACTAATGCTTTTGAATGGAAAATGCAGCATTTTCTCTTGATTTATCACCTGATTTAACACAAACAGATGTATGGTACGAAGTGATTTACTGGTGATTCATTGGTGCGTATAGAGAGAATGCTGCCTTTACTGTCTGCCGCAGCTGAAAAATAATTGTTCTGAGTAAATCCTATATTGACACAGGTGTGAAATTATGCCTGTATTCCCTTTTTGCCATGTTCACTAGATATTTAACGTGTGTGTTTATGTGTAGGAAAACAAGATTAATAAATTGCATATAACAGCATCAGGGAGGGAATGCCTTCAATGTGCGGCAGCCCATGAGCCTACATGGTTTTAAACTGTTCTAAGGTGCTACCTTAATAACCCATGTTTCAGCCATTTGAATACAATAATTGGGGGATGGTCTTGAGTAGAAAATCTAAATTTTGTGTAAATCAAGCCCAGAAGGAATCCTCTAGGTGTGAGCTGATTTTAAGGGAAAGAGGTGAGTCACTTTTCATCCCCAGCCTGGGGCATCAACATGAAACTGGGAAATGGACTGAGAATCACTGGCAAGCGAACATGTGGCGAATACTACACATCAATTTGTTGTTTTGAAGGCGTGATTACCAGGAGAGTTCATGCTCATCAGTTTGTCTCTCATCCATGTTCCGTTGAAGCAACTAAAACGTTCCAGCCTCTGATTGATGTACTCTTCATATGCCTCACAGAGCGGCGCGCTGATTGATAATGTGTGTTTCCTTGACGCGTCTCAGAGATGGTGAGGATACTTGTGTGGATGGAGGATTAGGTGCAAGGACCCACTCAGCTCTGACAGTTGTGACTGTAATAGAGATTGGTAAAGGGGTCATAGACTACTCGTTGCACCTTTTTAAAAAAATTTAAAAAAATAAAAATCCTGACGTGTCACTTCTGAGTGAGTGAGTGTTCCATTTTTCAACAGTAGCCTAACCTACAATGGCTCTACATTCTGCAGCTCAATTATACTGATAAATTTATCCCTGTCTTTTCTTACCTTACATACATGCACCACTATAACTGCAGAATGGTTATTCCGTTCAATGGATGCATTTTTAAGGTGTTTTCAGACTGAATAGGAGGCACAAGGTCAGTTAAAGCGACACAAATTGAGGCAAAGACACATCCACATTAGTCTAAAAGTCTCAGCTTGAGCAAAATAATTTGCTTTTTCCAAAGATCGTAGTGAATAAAAGCAGACTGCACAAACAATCTAATTTTGGGAGAAAAAAAATCTTATAAATGAGGCAAAAATTTACTTGCCCACTTTCAACACATCTTTTGTTAGCTGGGTTTCCGGCTGGTCAGGCTAAAGCTAAAGTTTCAGGCCAATGCAGTGCGAACTCTACCATGGAGGCAAAATTCAGAAATCATTCCAAATATGCAAATAGGCTGGGGAACTTTAAGCAAGTAGCAGTTGTAGTTGGTATAAGTAAGCATCCCCCATGTGCAAAAACTGTTATTTTACCTTTTTAAATATTGCACTCCATTAATTTGCCCCATCACACAAATGAGCCAATATATATTTGAATAAAAGGTGAAACAATCGAAATTAAGTGGCAACACTTTTTAAAAAATCAGTTATTCATTTTGGTTGTTTAATCAGGCAAAAATACCCAAATTTTGCTTGTTGCAGATTCTAAAATGTGTGTTGTATATCATTTTAAATTGAGTTTTGGACTGCTGGACTGACAAAACAAGACATTTGTATCCATCACACTGGGCGCTAACTTTCTCTGAAATTTCCCAAGATCACCATATATTTTTACATTTCATAGACTTAATGATTAACAAGATAAATGAAGGGCAGATTAATTGAGTATTGGTTAAGCTGTAGTTTTCATATTTCAATGGTGAGACTGATGAGAAATGAGCTGGTGCTGGTGGTTTAGTTTATGAGTTTGTAAATTCATCCAATCTGTCTCACAGGATGTCTTGATGCCACCTTTATCCACTATCACTGCTGTCTTTTTATCCATCTCTCTCGCTTGTCGTTTACAAAAGACCTCCATTTGTCTGCCTTTGAATTAATGTACCATTAGCAGCACTGCTGTACAAAGCTGTTCCACTTGGGCCTTTTTTTACAAGCAGCCGTGTCGCCATATGTTCCCCGCCTTTGCTTTGATGCCTCATTCCTGATTATTCTCCCTTCACCTAAACACATTTTCTCCTCTCTTTAATGCATTTTTCCTTACCTCAATACATGTATTTTCCCTGGGCAGGCTGAGGCATGGGCTGTTTGAGCTCCATGTATTGATTGTTGTGGGGAATTTGATGCCTAGAGACTTGCTGTTCTCCTCCTCTCTCCTCTCCTCTCTCCTCCACCCCAGGGGAGTTTTAAATGGAAACACATTACTATGAATCACACAGCAGGGAGCTCCATGATTGATAGCATTGCTTACCATTTACTAGTCACTGTCTGGAGATAAGCCCTGAATTTATGGAGTATTGGAAATCCTTGCCGCTGCTACACGCGGATTAGAGTGAGGAACGGCTCTGCCACTGGAGTCACCTGGTTAACGGCTTAAGTGGAAAGCAAGGAGCCCATTTTATTGTTTATTAAAATAATATTTAGTGTTTATTTATTTTATTTATTTATTTATTTTCTGGAACAGTGTTACTGTAAATGGAATGGGGAAACGCCTGGAGAATGGTGTGTGTGTGTGTGTGTGTGTGTGCGTGTGTTTATGGTGTGTGGTCATTTTACTTTTACCTCTCCCTCCAACTCATTGTAAGTGCATCTCAGTAAAGCATTTGCTGACAAGCCACCGTGACTTTGCTCACCTTAAAAATCGCTGTTGCAAATCAGTTAAGGTAAATGGACTGAAGCCACACACTGGTATTCTGTGGGTATGTGTGTGTGTGTTTGGTTGAAATCCAACATGAGTACATCATCAAAGAATGTGGTGACCTCAGAAGCAAATTACAGACCACAGGTTTTATATTTTGGAGGTAGTTTACAGACGTCAGCTTTTATGACTCATCTTCAGACCTCACAACTGTTATAACTGCAATAGTCTTTCTACCTTAGAGCAAAATTACTGGCATGTGTCAGTAGTCATTTCTTACACCTCACACCCCAATTCTTGTACTGTATTGCAGACTTCACATTTTGTACTTTGGAAATAGGCGGCTGTGGCTCAGGAGGTAGAGCGGGTCGTCTACTAATCGGAAGATTGGCGGTTGGATTCCCGGCTCCTCCAGTCCGCATGTCGAAGTATCCTTGGGCAAGATACTGAACCCCAAATTGCTCCTGATGGCTGTGCCATCAGTGTATGAATGTGTGTGAATGGTTAGATTTCCTCTGATGGGCAGGTTGGGACCTTGTATGGTAGCCCCTGTACCCATTCAGCGTATGAATGTGTGTGAATGGGTGAATTGACTCGTAGTGTTAAAAGCCATTTGAGTAGTCGGATGACTAGAAAGGCGCTATACCAGTACAGTCCATTTAAGGATCTCAGCTTTTATGTTTTTCATAGCAGCTTACAGACTTAGTTTTACACTTCTCAAGCTATTTTGAGACTTCAGTTTTTATACTTTAGAAGCAGTTTATAGACCCCTGCCATTATTTTTTTCAAACCAGTCTACAAACCCATCTAATGGACCTAGTTTATCTACCTCACTGATTGTAATCTTTTTTTTTTCTACCTCAGAACCAAATGATTGCTTATACCTCAGAAGTACTTTAGAGACCTTACATGTTATACCTCAGACCAAGTTAAGGCCACAGCTTGCAGATAGGTGTGAGTAAAACAAATAGATTCACATGATGATTGATTCTTGTCTCTTCATGGTTCTTGTCTTCCGCGATTCTGAATCGATTCACAGTTGCCTTTTTTATTTATTTATTTTTTGTAATAACATTATGTTGACGGGACGAAAAACGGTGGAACTCAACTGCGAGGGCAGTGCAGCACCCGGACAGTGTACAGCTTGCTCATGTTAGAGTTATCTTGTAGTTCATCTTGATGTTGGTCAGTAAATGACACTGTAAAATACACACAGAAGAAGCAAGATGCTTCCAAATTAATGCAGTTTTAATCAGGAAGATCCATTGAATGCACTGCAATGTGATGCAACACAAAGTGAAGCAGAGCAAAGTTCATGCGTTTTAATTTTCGATGGGACACGAGCGAATCAATTCACAAAGCACCGCAACGTGAAACTGTTGAAACAGTGACACAAAAACAACACGGCGCTGAAAGTTGAACACTCACAAGCCAGGTAAGAACATTCACTCCGCTCATTGGTTAGATGTGTCTGGGGCATAAACACAGGAAGACAGTCCTGAAGGACTTCTGGCCAAATACAATGATCTTCGTTGCACTAGTCCAGGTCTGACCTCGATTCATTCTCCAGCTAGCTGCTATCAACTGTTAAATTTGTTCATCCCCATCCCAGCATGCAAAGCAAAACTGGTTACGGGAGCCATTTTACTCACACTCACAGAGTACGCCTAGTAATTAGATCAGATCAAGGTCAGATCATGATCCCAACACCAACAAACTGCTACACAGTTAATTTGGGACCGGACCGAGACCACCTCCGCTGTAGGGTCTCAGTACAGTTTTTTTGGTCCACATCGAGTATGACTGCTGTGTTCAGATGTGCCCAAACCAATCACTCCAGTGGGAAAAACAAACCAGAGTCCAATTCAACTGGACTAAAAAGCACAGGTCTGACAACCCCCATAGAAGCCATTTACAGGCCAAACAGCTTAGACTGTTTTTATCTCACATCCAGCAAATGGTGGTAGTTTTTTCTACCTCAGAACCAATTGACAGACTTCTACTACTTTGACTTCTACCTCAGATGGACCTTTAAAGGTCTCTGGCTTTATATTTAAGAAGCAGTTCACATATCTGTTTTTGAACCTTTTAAGCAGCTTACAAGTGAGTTCTCACACTTCAGAAGTAGTTTCAGAAATGATAGTTTATTGGCCTCAATTTGTATACCTCAGAAGCAGCTTACAGAATTTAGTGGTCATACTTTAGACCAAGCTCAAAGATTGGAGATTCTCTACCTCAGGAACACTTTAAATGTTATATCTGAGGTTGTTATTTAGAGTTACTTTCCAGCGAGATCTCACTTTACAGACCACCGTTTTTATACGTCAGAAGCAGTTTACAGACCTCAGCAACTTGCAGAACAGGACTCGCTGTGCCTCAGTTTCGGTAAACTGCCTGCCAGATTTATATGGCGCTCTGGCGAGAATCCAACCTTACTACATTTCAGAATCATTTGTTACCAAGCTTGGTTTACTTGGCTCCACCACAATTTATGTAATGCTCTGTTGTTCAGATTGACAGTCATGTTGGGCAGGTAGCCAGGAGGATGACTGATCAAAGTCTTGCCACGGCTGCACCCTGAGCCATCTGAGCCACTTCATCATATTAAAATCCCCGCTGCACTGTGACCGAACACTTGATCCACACACACTGATATTCAACAAGTCATTTTACATCTACATTGTGGCAAAGCATCACACGCGGGGGGCTATTTCTGTGGCCCATTATGGAACACGACTTAATTCTCCTTGACACAAAGCCAATTCAGGGAGTGATTGTTTCACAGGTTCATCCTCTCTCCCCACGCAGTGTGAGGGCGGCTGGGTAGTGGTGGTGAGGAGGTATGTGTGTGTGTGTGTGTGTGTGTGTGGGGGGGGGGGGGGGGTTTGTATTAGGAGTTGAAAGACCACGGCTGAGGGGGAAATAGCTGTCAGCCCATGTGGTAGGAGGAAGAGGACACAGTGTGGCCCATCACTTCTGCTCCCTGAGAGACTTATTACAGAGGCAGGCCAGGGCGAGAGCTAGTAATTAATTTGGACAGAGCTGATATTGGTTTTGATGCACCAGAGACTGACAACACTGGGTGTCTGCTGCATGTGCCTGTACATAAGGCTCTGTATGAGTGTACAGAAACAGGAAAGAGACAGAGCAAGAGGAGGAAGATGAGGGTGAGAGCCAGAGAAAAAGGAAGGGGAATGACAGAAGTGCCTTAACTCTAGCTTGCAGCTAACGTCAAAGCTCACCTACAAAGATAGCCCATGGCGATGCATATTTATGCCTTCTCTCTCTCGTCCCCAGCCTCCCTGCTTCTCTGCTCTTCTGCAACTCATATACTCATCACTCACCCCCCTCTCTTTCTCTTTCACACCTATCTATCTCCCTCCCTTCCTCTCCTCTCCTCTCTCTGATTCCTCTCCTGTCATGAGTGTGTGTCATTCAAGGCAGCTATTTTTAGGGCCCAAGCACGAAAGTGCAAGGAGCCTATTGTTTTTTTGTAGAGATTATTATTATTATTATTATAGTACGCCATTGCATTTTTGAGGGGCTTGTGATGCTCAAAAACTGAGAAATTGGCACACATGTCAGAAATGGTAAAAATTGCAAAGCTCTGTAGCGATTGGGCTTAGGTGTGGCCAGTGGGCTCCATAGCGCCCCCAAACGCAGGACCATGTTGGGATGAGGTGGCTTTGATGTTCATGAAATTAATTGGGATCATTGGTCTCATCATTCTGGACATAATACATTTTTTTGAAATTGTATTCGCCCGACAGGACGTCAGCCATTTTGCATTCTATGTGTCAATTTTCATTTCATGTAGCCTTTAGGATGAAAAAATCACAAAACTTTGCACCCATGTTCAAACTAGCAAATATTTCAATTTGATACTGCAATTGGGCTTGGGTGTGGCATGTTGGACCTATAGCGCCCCATAATTACTTTTAGCATTCCTGAGGTTCTAGGGGTGCTCAAAAGTTCACAATTTACACATTCATCAGAATTGGTGAAGCTTGATATCTGATATGGGTCTTGGGCTTGGATGTGGCAAAATGGCTTGAAGGCACCCCCTAGAAAATTTAGTGAAAGCCCACACCTTTAAATTTGACATAGATGTACCAAATTTGGTAGGCAGATGTAACATCTCCAGACTAAAAAAAGCCTCTTGGAGCCATACCCTTAGACCAACAGGAAGTCAGCCATTTTGAATTTATTGTGTAATTTTTTCGCAAAGTGAAGCCATTTACAGGAGTTGTACGAACTCCTCCTAGAGAGTTAACCTAAACAACTTCAAATTTGGAAGGGGCCATCTAAAGACCTTTGCAATGCTAAATTATGAAGCTTTTTTAGTTTTCATGGAATGCCCTTGGTGTGGCAAGCCAGTCAATTTTGCCCCAAACATGTAACAAGAAGTTGTTGTAACTCCACATTACATTGTCCAATCTGCCCCAAATTTTTTAATGCTTGATAAGAATCCAGGCCTGAACACATCTTCATGTCAATACTGAGTCATAGTCATAGCAACATCTACTTAAAACAGGAAGTCAGCCTTATGTAACAAACATCATCTGATTTACATGAAATTAATATGGTGTGGTCTACACATTACATACAGCAACATGACGTATAATTAGTGGGTGTTCTGTAGCACCATACAGTGGACACAGGATGTGATAGTTATCTCCTACATGCAACGTTGAATATTCATGAAAATGTATATCCATGTCAGTTGCCCTCTGGTAATATAATATTTCACTTATGTAGTATTGCCTATGAGCAACAGGAAGTGAAGCCTAAATGACACATAGATCATTAAATGTATGCACAATTTCCAATATGTCATCTCCAGCGGCACCAATGTACTGCACACAGGAAATAATATTTTACCCATTCACACAGTGTCCGATAATCCTGAAAATTCAGAGCTGTGTCAACAGACCTCCAGTAGCGATACCACAGCTGCTGCTCCCTCCAACGTGCACGAGGGCCCATTCATTGCTGCATGCAGCTTCAATTTTGTATTCTTTTTAAATAAGGACACTCCTCTCTCTGTGGCAAATTATTAATGTCGCAGGATGGAAATCGGCTTGTTTTCCATCAGTTCATCCATTCAGAAAGCTCTGCACTGGCACAATTACAGCACTAAACAATTGCAGAGATTGAAGGGAGCAAAGAATTTACACTCTTGCTAATGCAAATCTACTGTTAGGTCACCACTGAGGACAAATTCAAGATTGTTTTGTTCTATGACTGCAGACAATAATTTGGAAAATACAAGACAACGAATGGTAACATTTAAGGCTTTTTTTTATAATGTTTTGGACGTAGGTATTTCAACAAAGCTTTCATGATATTTTGATGATTTACGTACTGCACTGTATTCCCTTTTTTCACCTCATGTCTGACTTCAGGACTTCTGAAATCAGGATGTGATAACATTGTTAAAAGCTGACACTGATGTCTATTTATTTTAGTAGGAGGGAATTATTGGCCTGATAATCCTACAAATCAATATCCTGGTGCTCATCTGCATCATATTTGTCATTCTGTTAGCTCTGCAGTTGAGTCATTTATGCAACACTGTGTGCTGGATCATTTCAACAGTAAGAGAAGATGTAGGGAAGAGAGAAGTCTAATCTTTAATCATCAGTGAATAGTATTTGTATTTTTTAAAAATGTGGATTTTTTCCTATAATGTAGGGATGTCTCGATTAAGTTTTTTTTGGGCCCCGATCCAAGTCTTTTAATGTTGGGTATCTGCTGAGATAGTTCTATTTACCTAAATCTTGATTAAATGTGTATCTGACACATTGAAATAACAGGTAGCCTACTCAATTTTCAGAAGCTCCTTAATCTAAACTGAAGTTTCTGGCTCAAAACAATTAACTTATAAGCCTAAATATGAATGAGAGTTTAACTGGAGAATGTGACATGAGGAAGTTGATGTGAGGCGATCTTCTAGAAAGAAGACGTATCACTCCTTTGGAGTTGTTGGAACTTGGGATCGTACAGTGGTGTTACAGAGTCAAGGTTCTTCCTTCACAAACTGGCTGAGAATGAATAATAATTAATGACATTTGTTGTTTAAATCGGTGTAAGTGACAGTCAGCACCAGCTACAAATGAGAAGCTGTTACCTGAATGTTTTGTATACTGATCTATAAAAATAAGAAAGGGAGAGGTGGATGCAAAAAATTCCCCACAAAGTGGGCTTTTGTCCTACTGTGTAGGACAGAAGCCCCTTTTACACAGTTACTTCATTACATCACATTACATTTAATTTCACCTTAAGATTGCTATAATGAATGTGTCATATAATTTTAATTGTACAAATAAAATCAAACCAGTTGATCCAATTTTAATTTGTTGAGGAGAGTGCCATGTTTAAAGGGGACATGTTATGCTTTTTGAAATTTTCTGTTCCTTATTTATATACTGTTATGATGTCAGATATCTATGTTAAACATGGTCAAAGTTCCAAAACTTGAGGTTAATGTATGTAGAAATGATCCCTGCAAGTCAAAACTCGGGGCTTCAACCTGCTCTGAATGCTTCGTTTGCGATGTTTTTTTCTACCTTGCCAAAAAACTGATATCATCTTGTTGCACATCTCCATAAATGGCTGTCTGTTTCAAAGCCTTGGTTTCTAAGGTTGTTGCTAGGGTTTTTCCATGTGTTGTTTACATTGTCCATTTGAGAAGATGACATTTTGAATAAAGAACAAGAAAAAGTAGTGAAATCCTACTACTATAGTTTGTTTCATAGTTTGTTGACGTAGCCTCCCGAGCAGCCAGAAGTTGGCTGTGACGCAGCTTCTGGAAGCGGACCAATCAGAACAGAGTGGGCTCATGTGGGCCTTAAAGAGACAGGAGCTAAAACGACCTGTTTCAGGCAGAGGCTGAACTGAGGGGCTGTATAAAAGGTCAGTATGAGTTAAAAACTGAACTGTAAATTGTGCAAAGATATTCTAGTAGAGTCCGAGAATATAAACATAGACCAGAAAATGTGCATAATATGGCCCCTAAATAATTGATTTTATCTACATGACCTAAAATCAAATATCACAAATTTGCCTCAAAGGGCTTTTCTATCTGTACAGCATACGCCATCCTCTGTCTTTAGACACTCGATTCTGATAAGATAAGTAAGTAAATAAGGGTCATCCAGTCATTCATTCATTTTCTCACTCCCTTTTCAGGGTCGCATTGGATTGTATCCCAGCATGCATTGGGTGAGAGGGCAAGTAGACATCCAGGACAGGTCAGCAGCTCAAGGCTACTTTTAAATGCCTACCAGAAGCTGAACTCCTGTCCAATTTGATTTCTGTTTCATTTGACACATGACAGTTCTGAGGGGACCTTTCTTTAAACTGTACTTTTCACAATTTAAATTCAGTCACAAAACTCTCTTCTGTCTCTGTCTCATTCTCCTTCTGTCTCCTTCTTTTATAAATTGTGCATCTAAGACAGGGCCCATGGTAGTGGTGAAACTAGGTCCCGGGCTTCAAATAGCAGCCTATTGTATCCCAGGGGCCCATAGCCAAGGAAAGGCCAAGAGAAACACACACACACACACACACACCCAGAGCGGGAGAGAGTGAGAGATAGAGGGCGAATTGTTTGATGAAAATTAATATTTGTCATTTGGTGCGGCAGACAATACCCTGCAGACACATACAGTATGACAGACATTGTTTGAATCCATTTTCTTTTGAAGATATCACAGTGTACCTGAGTTTGCAGCACAGTTGAGAGAATTTGAGTACTGAGGTGTGTGTGTATGTACTCCGTGCACAGTCCCGGTACGTTTCCTTTGATGTACTCTGGGACTGCTGGCTATTTCCCACTTTGTTTCAATCCCGTACCAGGACCTTATTGTTCACCATGGTCTGTGATATTGTGTGGTAGCTTTGTGAGTGTGAGTGGTGTGTGAGTGATTTAATGACCTTGACGAGGTAGAACAAACTGACTCATTTCCCTCTCATCGTCCTTTCTTTGCCTGCCACAGAACACATCGTCCTTTCTCATTCTGCCACCAAAATGAAACAATCTTCTTTTGTTGCAAGATGTCTGCTATAAATTCACATCCTCCATTTGAGAAATTTAAGGGTGCACAATAGCGTCTGAAGGTTGTAAGTACCGTTGAGGTCAGTGTGTGACTGTAAGGGTCACGCTGACAAACACTCTGCCAAGGAAAAGAAGTGTAAATCACAACCAAAGTACAGTGGAGCACAGTGTCAAATATATTCCATAAGCTTGAACAGAAATAAAAAGCTCATTATACCGTTTGATACATTGCGTGCCATTTAGGGGTGTAACGGTATGTATGAACCTTGGTTTTGGGGTCACAGTTCGGTACAATTTTGGTACAGCAGAAAAAATATTATTCTTTTATTTTGAAAAATGTAAACATCCAACAATGGCTGATTAGTCAAAACTATTGCTGAAAGAGTTCAGTTGTGCTGCAGTTGAAAAGGAAAACAACCTTTCTGTTTCTGAGTCAGGACACCTGCTGACAGCTGTTTTATGCTGATTTATGGTCTAACTGTATATAAAGTAGTTGAAACTAACTCCACCTCCAGCAGCTACAACAGTAACATACTGCTTACACACTGATGCTTCAGTATTAATAATCTAATTATGTCATATTTAATAATATAATAAAAATATATATATGGAAAAATTTAAAGCCATGTTAAAAGTCTATGTAACTGAGAACTGCAACTGCCTTATTTGAGCTGGATTTAGTGTCTTCCTTGTGTGTTTGATGTATGTATTCTCTATCTGTTGTATTTTATTTCTACTTAAACTGTAACTGGTGTGCTGTCTTGGCCAGGTCTCCCTCAGAATAGAGATTTCATTCTCAAGGGACTTCCTGGTTAAATAAAGGTTAAGTAAAAAATATCAGTCAGAGGGACCAAAACATTACTTCTACTTTCATACTTTTTAACTACATTTTTCTCTCTCACAAACTGGTTCTTATGACGTGCTAACTGACAAATGTTTTATCGATGTTCTGAACGGCTTCACTCAAAGGCAGAGTGAAAAATCAACCGTCACAGAGAGGGGAGGGGGCCGGAGAGACGTAGTATTGTTTCACTGCGGAGATAAGAGAGCATATTTTAATAATAGTGTTGTACTCGGTCAGTGTTATGGGTCTCTCGTTTGTCATTCTGATGGTAATAACACTACAGGGTAACCAGGGTAACCAGACTACCTTGGCTAAGCTGGCTAGCATACATCCATGCTACAGCTAAGTGGTGCACTGCCAAAACGTTCCGGGTGGAACTTGCCCTCTAGAATTATTGTTCCGCACATTGGACTAAGTGGATTATTAAACTATTTTGACAGTAATTGTTTGGGTCAGAGAACGTATTCTTCATATGACTACACGCACCGAATCATATCAAGGCGAATACACGTACTGTTACACTCCTAGTGCTGTTATAGAAAAGTTAAAATTACAGTGTGAAAGAAGGAAGGAGATGGTAAATATTTTGTGTTTTATATTTTTTCATATTTCTTCAAGCTGTAACAAGCTGTAACATTTCCATAGATCTAACTGAAAATACTTAGTATTATTATACTTATACTCATTATAAACTGTGGCAAAAATGACCCGTGGGCTCTTATTGAGTCCCCAACCCACACACCACTTTATTTAAGAATATTTAACATGCATATTGTCAACTGAAATATAATAAGTATTAAAACTACAGTAAAACACAAGGCCCTTTGACAAGACAGGGCCTCAAGATATAGTAAAATTGCAGAAGCCACATTGTCATTTCAGCTTTTATTGTGCTGAATTGTTGCATATTACCAAACAAATTTGCAATTACCACATTGCCACAGAGGGGGGGCCCTCAGGAGTATCTTTTCACATGCCTAACTACTTATCTCAGATGAGATGTTTCTCAGTTTCAAGAAGATGATAGTTTCTGCAGAATGCACATAATAAGATTTGGTCTGGGGAACAAAAAGATAAACTGTCATCTAAACCAGCGGTCCCCAACAATTTTAGAAATCAAAGTGTGGGTGGGCACAGAGAAAAATAGGTGGGCCTAGCCTTTAAGACCAATCATACTTCTGAAATGCATATATTAACCAAATTAGGCCATTACAACTTGCTTGAATGCACCTCAGTTTAATCATACAAGCCTTATACATCATCAGAGGTAATGTTACAGGCACCAAGACGAACATTAACAGCATCACATAGCCTGGCACTGTGGCCACATATTCACACACACACAACTGACAGACACAGCAGCATCATTAATCAAGCGTATGGATCGAGGTACACCGGCACCGACATGTTCAGTAATGTTAAAAATGACACTTGAACATAGCCAGGCGCAGTGCCAGGATGAAGTGACTGAGCGGGCAGTTAAAAATTACGAGGGGGCTTTTTTTTCATAAAATAAAATTAATTGATTTAACCATGCAACAACTTTTTTTATCATGTTGCATGCAGTGCACACACCCCTACACACAACAGCGCTGTCCATGATTCTGAAATAACAGCTAAGCAAAGTCACATGTATCTTGGCCAATAATTTTGTTGTTTTTGCTATTTCTTTATAGATATATAATGCTTAAACAGAGGGGGCAAAAATACAACTGAGGGGGCTAAGCCCCCTTAAGAGCGTGGCGCCAGGCTCAACACACACAAGCACACACACACACACAGATGGCAGACGCAGCCACATCAACATAACATCCAGTTGTACACCCAACAAAGACTATACCCAATAAGCAATAATATTGAAATAGGCAATACGCTACTACAGTCCAAAATTGTAAATTAGCTTACTTTTGATGATTACAGTACACTGAAATTATTTCAGCACCTCAATCAGTTCTCTTTCAAAGGAGAGAGGGGGCAAAAAGTTCCGTCTGTATGTCATCACTGATGCCCTGATGCCAGTTTTTATCCAACTGACAGTTGAAGAGATTCTTTCAACAGTAACGTTACAGCTTGTTGCTGCTGAATTAGCAGCCAGTAGCTGCTAATTAGCCAGCAGTATGTGTGGTTACTAATTGGAACTTGTTGAGGAGAAACTGGTGCGGGGGTAGGTTTCTGGGTTGAGAATGATGGCTGAAGTTGAGCTGAATTGCCTTCCTCCTGCTCCTCACAATGTCTTTTTGTGACTGCTTTGTTTTGCCATGGTTTTTATCTTAACCTACATTAAACCTGCAAAGCAGAACTTTTACATATAAATGAATGTCCCTTACATTCATGCCCTTGCCAAACGAGTTCACATAATGCTTATTAAGCCAATCACCACCAGATAAATCTCTCTGTATTTCACAGTATATAGAGTTTTGAAATTTCATGTCGGCGGCAACATTCCCACGCTGGCTGTTTGGCCGTTACTTGTATGGCTCTTCTAGACTTTTCAAATGTTATAGGACGGATCAAATTCTGATTGTGAAACAAGTCATTTCGTGTGGGTTATGTGATGCTCAAAACAATTTATCCACCCTTTTACAGCCACAACAGTTACGTACTGGGACAAATCCTGGTGGACCATCAAAAAGTAAATTTTTGGGCCAGTGGACCGTCAAAACATATCCTTTTTTTTCATTCAGGGAGTGCATGGGAGCATGCTGCATACCTGTGTCAGGTCATATTTAGACCAAATCAGGTGTTGCAGTGCACTGCTGCAGGGTTGAGCGGAGGTGTGTGGGGGTGTGGGCATGTTTGTGCTCTAGAACGTAACCGCTGTGAAACAATCAGAAAATAACGTTTTATTGATCTGATTCACCAGCTTTCTTGCTACCACCACTCCCTCTCTTCATTCACTCTTTAGCTTGCTCGACCACAGCTGCTCTCTTTCTCTCGCTTGCTGGTGTTCTCAGCTCTCTGTCTTTTTCTCTCGTCTTATTTAAAATAAGTTGGGAAGCCGACAGAAAAGTCTAACATTACTTTTAACGTTATCAAACGAAGAGAACTGTCCTCCCCTTGTCCTAACGTCTTTGTACTCAGGCGATCACAGCTGAGAGGCCCCTTTACTCTCACTGCCAGAAGGGGGAGACAAAAGTCCAGCACTCCAGTTTTAAAAGCAGCTAGTTAGCGGACAGTAGGCTTCTGTTCCTCTGTGCGGCAGCGCGGGCTGTACACTGAGTGAAAAAGGAGGGGCTGCTCGCAAGGGCTAGGGTTAGTTATTTGCGAAATGCACTGCCACTCAAAAAATCTGACCTATCAACATCATCATATGTTAAACAAGAAGCAAGAAACAAGAATTGTTTTATTTTTATTGGTCGCGTAGTCAAATTTGAAACAGTAATCATTGACTGCTATTCACTGGATGATCCAGCAAAAAAGGAAGCCTTCAGATTGGGTGGGTCTGAGGCCCACCCACAGCTACGCGCCAGACTCACAATGTTTCATTTGAATGTTTTATAGTCCTGAAGAGGTTAAATAATGTGGCATTTTGTAATATAAAAGCAAATATTATAGAAAAGTCTGAAAAGATTAGTTGGGTAGTAGGAATATGTTTTTGTCTTGTTAATCGTCACATGACCCCTCAGTTTTATCTTGGGACCGCTTGAACCTTAGATTGGGAACCATTAATTTAAAGTAGTTCTTTAGTCACTAATTAATTTACTACTATGTGATTAATACTACGGCTGTGTGTGAAGCCACTCCCTCAGTCACTCACTACTCCCTATAAAGTAGACACTAAGTAGTTTGCTCTATAGAATTTCAACGCATTTATTGTCGTCATCACTGTCAGCTGTATATAGTCACACAATGGTAATTCTGGAATTCATAAAATGTGGCACAATACATTATTGGATTGTTTGCAAAAAATAGCGTACACTCAAAGAAATTGTCGGACAGTAAATGTAATAAATAGAAGGTGAATTTTGGCACAGATCACTTAATCAAACTATCTCACAGTGGACATAGCAGAAAGAGCACAGGTGTTACTAATAACATTAACAATGGCTCCATTTCTTTCAGGTGTCACAATAAAGCCATGCCAGTGATCCAGCATGTGTAATATCAAAGCCAAGGAGTCTTAAGACCTACATGGAACGCAGCACTTATTAATCTTATTAATTACACCTGTGGGAAAGGTCTTTAAAATGTTTTACAGCAGCTCTCCTGTTCTGCAGGAGCAACAAGACAAATCACATGAGGTACAAGAGAGCGAAACAAAACATCAAAACAGATGTCAATATAGAACAGAAACTACATGCAGGAGACAAGAGAAAGGCACGAGTGTTTGACATGCAGCTGTTCTGGATAAATGCAGTTTTTCTGGTTGTGTGGTTGAAACAGGTACTGAGATGGATTGGCTCTGATCAGTTGTAGCTGTACTAATACCGTACCCATTTCTCATCTCATCTCTCCTATGCTCTGTGATGCCTTTGTGCGACTGAACATCCCATAATGCCAGCCTGCCTCAGTGTCTCCTTAGAGTAGCACCGCAGCCTTTTAAACAGGGGTTACCGTGGAGACCACAGCGGTGCCACCGGCAGCAGCAGCAGCCACTCGCTCGTTCCGGCTGACATTCAGACAAGCCCCTCTGGCACACACACACACATACATACATACACACACACACTACAGATCCCACTCATATGTGCACACAACCACTCACCAGCTCCCACGTGCCATATACACACGCTTGCTTGAATATACACATGCACATTTAGCCAGATCAATGACGTGGGTGACATACACACATTAACACACACACACACACACACACACCAGGCAGCCCTCACCTGTCTGACCAGGTCTTGCATTATTAATGTTGTGGTTGCAGCTTTTTAACACAGCAGACTCAGTAGGAGGTGAACACTGTTGCCCAGCAGACTGATTCCACATTTTATTTTTATTTTTTCAATAAGACTACACAGTTTTTATATAACAAAAATCTAATTTCCATATCAATATTTATTGTGTCACGTCATCTAGTTGTCACTTCAATGTTAGACCCATTTTGTCATTTAGAGAGATGACAAGTGTGGGCCATTTGTAAGGCAGCGTTGGAGAAAGACTGTGACAGCACTGTCAACAGCCCTGTTATGTGGACGCATATCCAATTTGATGCAAATACATTTCCTTGTACTGCTTGGCGTCATGTTTAATGCGTCTCATTGTTGGTCAGAAAATTGTATCACAGAAGAATAATAATAATCTATACAGCAGCATTCAGGGAATGCAACAAGGTGCTTCACAAGTGAGCATGGAGTGAGAAAATGGAGAAAAAGTGAGGAGAGACACAGATTAGCATTAGCCGGGAGATGAAAACCAGCGCTGAATCAAAGCAACTTAATGCTCTGACAGTCTGTAGCCTTCATTTACAGTAATGATACAGCTCCCATCTGCAGCTGTTTGGCACCGACGGACCACTGCATTTGTCTGGATTCAGTGCCAAATTACTATGGAGGTATTTATTTTTCATGCCTTAAAGCTATTGGGCTAGATTTACACTGAAATATGCCTTGTTAGTGTAAAGCATAAATTGTTATTTCAACAGAGAAGAGTGACCTGCATCTGCTATTTCACCCAGTGAATTTTACCCAAATTAATTTCAGGTGTTTGTATTGCTACTGCTACAGACTGTTACCACCATTAAACCTTGAGTAAAATGCAGAATTATATCTTTTCCAACAATAAGCATGATTTTTTTTCCTTTTTTTCACTATCTCTGTGCCCATGAGGCATAAAAAAAATGGCAATGGATTTTCATTTTTTGGGTAATAAAGCCACCGTGTGTAGGGTTCGTGGTAAAAGCATGATGGAAATTATTCTGATAATAATGATAATTCTTGGTAGAAAAAATGAAAAAAGTGGTTGAAAATTGGTGCATTCTAAAGGTTCAAAATGAACACAAAGCAGATTTTTAGAATTGGTACAATTTTAAAAACAGACAGTGCTGACAATGACTTGAAAGTGTTTCAATTCACTCTTATCCTTTCAGGCTTTATGACTTTAATTTATGAATGTCTGGAGGTAAGAATATTAGGGTCAGGAAAATAACAGAAAGACTTGAGTTCAGCTTCTAATTAATTTAAGTTAATTAATTAAGTTTTGAGCCACTGTAATCAATCCTCTTATCCATACTGACCAAGAAAGCCAGCTTGACTCCACTGTAAAAGATGAGGGACACAGTCCTCATTCCATCCAAACTAAGTTCAGCTGAGCAGTCTGAAAGACCCACACCCACTTGATTTGGCTAATTTAAAGTTCTTTCAAAGTCTTTTGAGTATAAAATTCCCTCTTTGTGTTTCCTTGCTGAGCTGCGATGGAAGGATACATGCTGGCTGTTTCTTATAGATATGTTGCCAGGACACAACAGAACAAAACAACTGCATAAGACTACCATGAAGACTTGGCTAACTCAGACTGCTAAAGCCTCATATTAGCTTCAGATGCACTTAAGAATGTATTCTTGCACAGAACGAAGACTGGATTTTGTCTCCCATCAGTTACTGTACATTGTAGTGGTTCTAGGAAGGGATCGCTTCACAGCCAGTAGGGAGAGAAAGATTACAGCAAACATAAACTCTTTCTATGTACATATTGCATGTATGTAAGACAGATTAGAAAAAATACAAATATATCCTTTTAATGCTGCAAAATGCACTCAGTGGTGTGTTGGCGCTGTGTCTGGATTCATGCCATGAATGACAAATGGCTATATAGGCACCAAGAAAACTTAAATATTTTTCACATCACGGATGTATCCTAATGAGGCAGTTTTAACATTCAGCCATTAAGATCTGATTTCAGCATTCAGATTGTAGATCTGCTGAATGAACTATTGCAATATCCATTTGTGTAGGGGACGATTCAGCTGCTGATTGATGGGGAATATTCAATGTATGAATCATTATGTTCATATCAGCATCATTGAACTTGAATAAAAACAAAAGAAAAACACCTGAATGTATGGAGCTAATTTCCTGCCCAAACTTAACAAACAAAACATGTTTTACAAATGCCTTATGATTCACTAATAAACACAGTGTGGTTCGCAAATACAACATATTTCTAATATATCATCCCTCCACAACAGCAGGTGGTGCTATGGGCTGATTTTCTATGCCAGGGTCAAGTGAATAGTATTGGTACGAAGAGCCTTAATTAAATGTTGCTACCATATATTGAATATGTCTGTAATAACAGAAAAAGGATTTGGTCATTCAACGGCATTATACCAGGGGCTGACCAGTGCTGTAAAGGCTTATAGATTGGAGAGACAGGCTTAGAACATGCAGTACTGGTGTACACTCATGCATTCATGTTTAATTTCGTGCGAGGCAATTGTTGCAGTGTGGCACTCTGCTTGTTGTGTTGCCCCAGTAAGTTGTTAATTTTTGAAGGCCATGTCAGCCATATGATATCATTGTGTTAATTGGACATGCAACAGCTCAGTAATATCCATCCAGAGCGCTAAGAGGCTGCACACTATGCCATGTTTCACAGTGCTGAGATCATGGTGACAGGCCAATGACGCCTCTGACCAAGACCTGTCTGACAGCCAGACCAAATTAACATCACTGTGATGGTTTAATTGTAATGCTGAATGTACACAGGCTCTGGCTGCACCACATTTTAGTAGGAAACATTTCAGAAGTGAAGCATTTGTTCTTCAGCATCCACATTTATAATACAGTTTACAGCATTAATACCCATTTACAGTTCATTTAGATGTGGTAACAAATGATTTGTGGCTGTAATTGATCACAACAACCTTTTGCTGCTTCAAACTTTCTCTGTGATCATCACTCATTTTAATTGTCAATATAACTGATCTCACAGCACTGTTGCCATCATTTTGTCTGATGATGTAGTGATCATAAAATAATGATCTTATCCGCAGCTTTGTAAGGACTGCTGGTCAACATAGTATCTATAAGCCACAATCAAATTTCATGCATGTTCCATTGTCTGACAACAAAGACTGACAGCAGACAGAAGGTGGAGAATGAATGAATCGAAGCATTTAGACATTTAAACATTTATAAGTGAATTTCACAGTTCAGAGACACAAGCTGCTCTGGCAAAAATACAGTTTTTGTGTAAAGATAGAGAGGGGGAAAAAGGATACATAGACTTCAAAGCTCCACTATTAATTTTAACAATGAATCAGATAACTACACGTAATGTGCAAGGTAGGGATGTCATGTTAAAAATAAAAAATAAATAAATAAATAAATAAAAATATATATATAAATTGTTCAAACAAATGAGAACTAACAAAATGTGTTAACACAACTCACTTAGCTTAATCCTAAACTACGCTATAGAACTGGCAGTTTATTTGCACCGTCTCATTTGACTAAAAACAGGTAACAGCTAACTTCAGATTTGTTGTCATGGTAAAGTTATTGCAAGGCAGGTGCTTTTTTAAAAGGCAGATACCAGTCTTACCTTTATCTATCATCATCCTAAACACTTCCCCATATCACTTTTGGTGTCATTTGTCAGCACGGTTTCCTACATTTTGCATTAACACAGAGAACAACTGTTAGACTGATACATTGATTTTGGAATTCAGACAGATCATACAGATAGAATATAAAATTTTCAACTTTATTACAGAAAGTCACTGCCATAGTAAAAGGTGTGCTCACAATGATGAACGGATAATTGTCACCTAACTGTACATATTTTTTTAGCCTCTTTAAGTTAATAGTTGCAGTTTTACAGCACATTTACTGTATCGTTTACTCGCACCACTCTACCAACCCTGTTACCTGCAGCAGTCAGCCCTTTTCAGCAAAAAAGATCTGATAAACCCAGTATATGCCACAGCACCAAATGGCTAAAAGACAAAGCAACTAGCTGGTGAAGTAAGTTGCGATCTAGCAGCTAAGGAGTCAGATGTTGTTGTTTTTTTGGTTGTTTGTTTGTTTTTTGTTTTTGTGGAAACCAAAAAAAGAGCAAAAAGTAGAATAAGATTAGATTTCAGGTGACTCAAAACATCCAAATGAAGGCTAAAGTTGCTTCATGTCTGCTGGATGTGAAGGTAGCTAAACACTTAAACCATAACATGCAGCTGTCAGCGTAAAGGGGTCAAAAAAGAGAATAATGGAGCTTTAACTCCTTTTTCAAATAAGGCTTTTTTCTTGGTATATTTTACTTTTATATTGTACATACATTATTCAAATAGCAGACAAATATGGGGAGTGTGAGGGAGGGGGACACGCAACAAAGGTCAGGTCTTATAGCTGGAACTTCTCCGGGCTAGGAGAATACGGACTGATTGAATACATTAGCGTGTCTTCTTTTTTACTTGTCAAATTTTGAGTAAAACTTGAATGTGTTTGTTTTCCATTTCAAACCAAGGATACATATATTAAAAGCTGACTGGATACTGCATTCAGTGACCTCAATTGCTCACTGAACATATATGCCAATCACATATGCATTTTTGGGTTTAGTGCATCCATACTAGAGTTTTTCTTATCTTGAGCCAGTTGAGAGCATGTGCATCTGAGAGTTCCGTTGGCTGATTTGCTGACATGTTTGTTTCCCACACACACAAACCGGATAAAATAATTTAATCTTTTTATTTTTTATTATCTAATTTATTTTGGTGAGTTTGTGACACTCTAAAAATGTATTCACTGTTTTACAGCTGCTTCTTTTCCAATGTGTATGGCAGTGCTTTTTGGGTCAGTGTGCGTCACAATATACTACCAGAAGTTGCAATACCCAGTGCGGCCACAACGCTGAAGTGGCCTCACAGCCCTGCGTCGTTTGTGGGGGCTTACTCCAAACCCGCCTTCTGTCAGGAGTTGGATCAACCAATCACATTTACTTGACACTCAGATCCGCATTGACACATTGCTGGGATTATTGATGTGTGCACATTAGCTCCTCTGCGACCTATGACTACCCATAATGCCCTTCTCTATGTAGACCAAGACAGAGTAATTTACATGAAACTAAGATACACCTGCCTTAATCAATCAAGCATCACGTGAATCAAAGTATATAAAGATTAATATGAATAGATTATATAACAATTAAGTATTAATAATATAATGTAGAATTAATTATGTGATGAAAGTAGTCTAGTAATGTGATGTAGAGTAACGTAGCATAATATAGTGAATCTCAAAAATTTAACCCTTAGACATGTTAACATCAATCCATACACATGTAATTAGCAATATGAAGATATTTTCTTAATCCACTAAATCAAAACAGAAGAAGTCTTAATAAAACACCATAGAAATAAAACTAAACATCTCAATTCACCCATTTACCTGTCTCTGAAAATACCCAATTGAAGCTAAAATAATTCACATAAATCAAATATGTGGCTGTGAATGATCAATCAAAATAGCCATATGAAAAATGAATATTTACATAGCATATATGATAGCATATATGAAAAAGTATATAATGATTCTAGTGATTGGAATATGTAGTGATCATCTGAAATATGTAATAAGAAACAAAACATATCAATCAATGTTCAATGTAAATTATGTACATCCATGTGAGTACATACTGCTATGCATATGGATAGAAAATATATTTGAATTACCTGACTACTAGCAAACTAGTAAAACATATGATAACTAGCTAATAGCAAAAAAAGATAGCAAGCAAATTTAACTATAAGATTAACTATGAGAATAAATCATTACCAAACCAAAAAGAAAACACAAATATGGACTGGACTCACAAACCACTGGTTACCTGCTAAGCACTTCGGTGCTCTTCAGTCCTGTTCTTCTTTTGTGTAGTCTGGGAACAACCCCATTCAGTCCTGAGTGTGGCCATGTCAGCAGATTCCCTGATTATTTGGGAAACGGCAGAGTCTCATTTAGAGACGTACAGTTAAAAGGTGGTGATGCAACAGTCAAATTAGTGTCTGCCACAATTGTACAATGATGTTATTGGTGGCTTGTCTTCAAATCCTGTAAAACTCGCCATTGATCTGGTCGGCCAGCCCGTTCTCATTCCTTGGGCATCAAATACTGACACTTTGTCTAATACCGTCTAATACCAAAGGCACCCTTTAGCGTCTGTATGAGACCCACCAGGCTTTCAGCTAACTCCAATGTAAACCCATCACCAACTCATTATTAGATGCCATGAGGCCGATGACGTCTATGATGACATTTTCCTTTTTAGGAGGAAACGGGTTGGTTAGATGGTTAGATAGTTAGATGGCAAAAAGTAGATTTGCTGCAGGAGACCACTGTTCACCTCCCACATCCAACCACGAGTGTCACGTTTCCACCGGCGACTTGGGACAGTTTTTTGTTGTGGTGTTTACTGTTGACATGATGACGTTTTAAGTGATCATTTTAACCCAAACCATGATCCTTCCCTAAACCTAACCAAATGTTTTTTGTTCCTAAACCTAACCAGACCACACCAGTTGCTCTGAGCGTGTAATATTGCCGTGGATAGGTGTACATTGATTTTAGCTGAAAGCCCGGTGCATTGCTATACAGAATGTAAAGGGTGACGACCTGGGAAGAGAACGTGTTAGGATGGCCTGGTTTTGGAATAGGCAGAATAGAAGTGTTGCATGGACTGGCGGTTTGAACCAACATGCCTTGATTTATTAGTGACTGAATCACCGGCTCAAATCCTTTTATTGCCTTCTGGGGCAAATGATATTATATAATCATAGACAGCTTAGCATTAGCTTAGAGTGTCAGGAACCTCAGAAAGATCAGATGGGGGTCAATATTGTACTGATAGAGGTGGCTGTTGCAATACAAACGTACTTTGTGCCAGGACAATTTGTTCACTTAGGTGTAACATGTAAAAGTTATCACCTAGGCTTGTTAAAGTCTGGGTTTGAGAAGCTGCTACAGTTTTTAGGCATTGAGCCATCATTTCTCCAATATGTTTTGGTTCGTAACCTGGTGTCACTGCTACAGTGACATGTGGACATGCCTCATTTGGCTTTAAACTATTTACTGTGTGTGTCAGGTAATTGGACTGGTAAAGCACACCCCTGGTGACCCACAAACAAAATCTGCTCACTCTCCAAACCCTCATGTGTATTTACAAATGAATCAGCCAATCGCTTTTGCTCATCTGTAGGGTTAAATGCTGCTGTACAAGGATAATGCATGACAGGTCTCATAGCAGACAACAATGATGCACATGCTGGCAATGTTTTAACATGTTTTTGAATGTTTGACACCTAGAAAATGTGTTGCATATCAAAAGCTGTCAAAGTCCAGCAATACATACAATCAATAGTGGATTGTAAGAACTGAAATGCTTGTATGGCTCTGTCATCAGGAATGGTTAGAAACACTCCATCTGGAGTACAATGAATGATAGTATTCAGCTTGCATAACAAATGTCGCCCCATTAAATTAATTGGGCTTTTATCAGTGATAAGGAAAGAATGCTGTACATCTTTTTTTTTTTTAGGCATGGGCTTGGCCATAGGAATGCCAGCAACTCCTACTGTGGTAACAAACTTAGAAGTTAGTGAATACACTTGTTCATTAGCTTTCACTGCTGAAGTGGTAGCTCCACTATCCATCAAAAATATCAACCTCAACTGGCATAGTTGAGTTTTTTTTTCTCTTGAACTCTTCTAAACTATTTTAATTACACCAAACTATCCTTCCACAATGTGCCTCCCCTGCACCCGTCTAAATGATTTCAATGTCCCATGCAAAGCTTTTATTATTTACTTGCCTTTCTCTCACACACATACACCAACCAGACATACAACTTTGCTTGTTCCTTTCTCTGTCTTCCATAGAATACATTGGATGAGCCATCAGCTTTCATTTTTTTCTTTACTACAATTTATCTTGTAGTTTTTGTATCTGTTTCACATTCAACAAACATTTTATCATTGTAATACATCCAAATCATTAGTCATCAGTGTTGGGAAGGTTACTTTGAAATGCAATAGGATTTAATAGTTTAATAGTTACCCTGTTACAAAATGTAATAGGTAGTGTACCGATTTTAATCACTTCGTCAAAGCAATGTAACTTACTACATTTGATTATCCTTTGATTACTTTTCTAATAATAATAATGATGATTTAAACTGGGCAATAAAGCTAAGTCCTAAAAGCAGTCCTAAAAACAGTTCTCAACACTTACTGTCAGGCTTTCATTAAAAGTCCTTCAATATAACACGGATTAAGATTGGAATGTTTGGAAATTACATTTATAGTTAGAATTACACGTTACATGTAACTAGTTACTCCCCAACTTTGCTAGTCATGAAGTTGCTGCTTTCCTGAAACCAGTGTCCGTTTTTTTTTGTTTTTTTTTTCATTTTATTTCAACCTCTATGTCTTGCTGCTGTGCTGTGTGTGTGTGTTCTCAACCTTTTACTTTATTTTAACAAGCGAGGATAATTCTCTCTCTGCTATCTCTCTTTTCTATCTTGACCCTAACCCTAACAAAGTGATCATTTTAACCAAAACCATGATCTTTCCCTAAACCTAATCAAGTGGTTTACTGCCAATAGGGGCGACAGATTTGAAAATGCTCCTATGTGTCCTATGTGTGTTCTGGAGTGCATATGGTCAAACAACGTATGGGGTTGAGGTCAGGACTGCTTAGGCCTCTTGGCAGCCCAATGAGCTAATTTTTCATGGGCGTAACCCACATACTCAGCTCTGCTGCTCATCCCACAAATGCATGTTCGTTCATGTGGCACCATTTAAAAGGGAAATAAACAGGCTTTCCAAGGGTATAAGATTTATTGCCAAGAAGCATTGTTACAACAAAGAAATAATCTACCAAACACAAATTTCCTTACTTTTTGTGCTAAGTTTATGTAAAAAGTCAGCTTCACAATGGCAGTCTTTCTCTAACACAGCCAATAACAGCCTAAACCTAACAACACAATGGACAGGATTCCTACCCTCATCTATGCACCCTGACCACCTCCTTCTCTACAGTATAACTATGTGACACTTCCTGGATTGGAAAAAAAAAAAAACATTGCTAGTTTCTCTAAAACATATTAGTAGTATAGAAACACATTAGAGATAGGGTTATAATTATGCAAATGTATTATATATGAAACAGTAAATATTATCTTTATCTATATAAACTACTGTGTATTATCTTATCTATATTTACACAGGTTTATACATTGCTGCAGGCTGTTGTATCAGCATGTATTCCATGTCAAATCGTTTTCTAAGCTGTTGCTTAGTCTCTCATGTGCATTTTTGCGTTTGAGTTACTCCAAAAGCTGCAGGCACACAAAGGCTTGTGAGCTGCACTGGGGAAGATTGCTGGCATTTGATAGAGCTGGTTGTAATATTTTGTCATTTCACATTAAATGCTGTGCTTTGGGATCATAGTTACAGTCAAGTCAAATTAATGGCAGGCAGCTCAAGAGGCAATATGATCTTTCCACATCATACAACTGATATTTTCTGTTCAAATTCAACACAATAACTGCTGTTATTCCAGGACAGCTTTTGAATATTGCATTTCAAAGCATAGCCGTCTCCCACAGAGGCTGAGCTGCTAGAATACAATCAACAGTGTTCCAGTGCGCACATTTCTTTCTGTGCCCTCTGATAACGCTCCTAATTTAGCATCAGTCAAAGTGTTTTATCTTTAGTGACCAATCAAGCATCATCTGTTTTAATTTTCAGCCCCATTGTGATATTGTAAGATCCATTTCACAGAGCTCAACATTCAGGGATGGAGGGATGGGAGACAGAAGAGGAGAGGGATAAACACATAAATACCTTCTGTTTTAGAAGCTGCAGCCTAATCTTATGAGTGCCACTTACTAAGCACCATTAATTTCCTATATATGTGCTTGTGTTGTTTGTGCTATACTATGTCTTCATGTGAGCACAGACTGTATTGTACTATTGAATGTACTATATTGAAGCTGCCCCATATTGTGCCATTGCACATTCTGTGTCTGATTTCTATTTTAAATAACATTGCAATTTTCTCAACCTAGGGGACCTATGGGGAACACATTTCTTTGACACAAATTGATTTATTTTTTTCTTCTTTTTACTGGTCCCCATCTGGACCAGTAGGCATAGCTTCATTTCAAAGCCCAAAATGTTAAGAACTACTGATTTAGGAAGGAAGAAGAAAAAAAATCTACACCCTGTAAGACTAAAATGTCAAATTCAAAGAGAAAAGATATTACAGTGCCGTACTGGACAAATTGATTGATTGACAGGGGGAGTGCAGTGCATAGACACCTCATTTTTCAATGGGGTAGAGGTGCTTGTGTAGTTTAATTTAAACTTGCACCAGGCACCTTTGTGCACTTGTTCCCCATAGGTTTTAAAATATATGTAATAAGTTAGGATACAATTTACTTCAAGCAACTTGATTATAGTATTAGTCTAGTGGAAAACCCTATATAGCCTATATGAAACCCAGCAATGTTGTTTGCTATGAACTGATTAAAATGTTATCTATAGGTTTAGCAGATGAGATTAAGATTGGTTGCTAAGAGTTGTATGTTCGGCATTTTGAGTAATTAGCATCATGAGCTAATTAATTGCCCAAAACTGGGAATGGCTATAATTGTTCTAATTAACTTAGAAAGGTGATCTAAGAGTCTACGTCTATGTTTGGATGTCCATAAATGAATCTCTTGCCATAACTAAGTCATGCAACCTTTCTTCATTAACATAATCTGGATCCACATCCATTTAAAAGTGACATGGTATTAGATAGTATTTAATTTTTATTTTTCATAATGCTATTTATCCCTGACCCTGAATGTTTCATAACATGTTGTAAAAAAGCAATGAGCAACAATGTGCAGTCCCCCCTCCCTCACACTTCTCACACTGGCATCACCTGCTACTCTCAACTTGACTCCCCCACAATACCTCCAAAAAGTCCATAATTTACATCTGGAGCTGAAGGGTTTAAAACTACTAAACTACAGGAGGAAAAAAAAGAGCCCGGGATAAAGGTATGTAACTGTTATGTATCTGTAGCTATGTTAGTTAACTTAATTACCACCTAGCTAAGGTTAGGTACCTGGCAAGCGTAAGCTAACATGAATAGAACTGCAAGCATCCTTCAACCCTCTTTAGTTGCTCCTTTGCTTGTTAGCTAGCTACTAAATCCCATAATTGTTTGGTTGCAACATTACAGTGGTGTTTTGATTGTGAACAAATTAATCTGAATATAGCCACAACTAACTTTACCGAGGAAAGCAGGCTAGAAAGCAATGAATGCATTATGCAAATTTAGCTGATACCTTTTTTCGTTAGAACAAGCTTGTTTTCTTACTATTTGCTTGTGGTTGGGTAGCCAACATGAATGGCTTAGGTAGGATTGCAACTACAAGCATTATTTATCCTCCTTGATGCAAGGATAGTTTTTTGCACATGCATTTTAAGCTCTTCAGGTGTCAGTTCCTTGTGCCGTTTCTCGCTTGGTTTCTTTCTTTTCTTCTCCATTTCTTTTTCCTCTGCTGTGTCCCATTCTTCAAAACTTCATAACAAGTAAGCTTTGACAGCTGTGCTCTTTAATGTTGCTATAGTTACAGGTTGGGTAGCTGATGAATTTAGAACGGGGATTAAATTTGAGCCAAACTACGTGTGCTTTAAACGATTTTAACGCACACCTGCTGGCCATATATAATAAGCATCAAGACAGTGGAATATATATTTTTTTGCTTCATTCATTTTTATTTTTATCCAGGGTCAGTATAGCCAGCATCAAGAAGAACTGCTTCTTCACACCATACAATGGCAAAGGTCAATCTCAAGTCATCAAGGTCACAGCCATCAACATGATCATCTCTCGAAACAAAGTGAAGGGCAATTACCTACACACGAACTTAGCATCTTGTTTGGCTTCTGAGGGGGACATTCACGCACCCAAAAATTGTTATTGCAGATATACGTCTACATCAAGGAACATTGGGAATGGTGGGAAGAAGAGGGAGGCAATAGGGTCAGATAATCCTGGTCATAGGGTACTTAAATCACACACTAAACAATTTGTGTTTAAAAAGGACTGTCTATTATGTGGAGAAGAGTTCATGCCTAAAGATCCAAAGCACCCTGAGCATTTAAAGTGGTTCAGTACAGGACAGTTGATAGGGGGGAAGGGGATAGAACATTCAAGCAGGTACTGGTAGACATATGTGATGAGAAGCAAGCTGCCCGGTTGACTGAAGTGCCAGCAAGTCTCTAAAATTTGTAGTAGAGAAAATGAAGGGAAATGTGGATGAGATGTGGACTATATGTGAGTTGTATGGAATGTATATATATTGGCTCAGGAGCAAATGTTTGCAAATGAATCTGAATATTTTGGTGAAGAAATTGTAGTTCTGAATGTGGAGGGTTGTGACACTCCGGTGGGTTTCAGGAAGTATAACTAAGTAAGTAAAGTAAAGCTATAGGCCTGTTTCTAAAACTATAGCCCTGTTTCTATATTGAGTGTATTATCAAAAGTCATTGAAAGGATTATATATGAGCAAATTGACAAGTATATCTCTTGACACAATCTTATGTTTGAATCCCAGTCAGGCTTCAGGATGTCACACTCCACTGACTCTGATCCAGATCAGAGGTGTATTGGATGAGGGAAAGTTTTATGGAATGGTATTGTTGGACCTCCAGAAAGCATTCGACACAGTGGACCATGGTATCTTGTCAATGAAGCTGAAAGCTCTGGGCTTCAATGATGCAGCTTTAAAATGGGTCAGTTCCTATCTCAGAGGCAGACAGCAGATGGTTGATGTAAATGGAGTACTGTCCAAACCAAGGATAGTGGACTGCGGTGTTCCATAGGGGTCTGTTCTGAATCTGCTCTTCTTCCTTTTATACATCAATGACCTAAAATCAGCTTGCTCATGTGACCTCTTCCTGTACGCTGATGATTCTGCCCTGCTCGTTTCCCACAAAGACAAAAGCGCGGTTGAACAAACATTGAGCACAGAAAGTCAAGGACTGGTTAGGTGATAACAAGTTGTCCCTACATCTCGGGAAAACTGAGTCAATCTTATTTGGGACCAAGGCCAGATTAAGGAAATCCCCTGGTTTTAGAGTAGTGGTAGGATACACTGTGGTTACAGAGAAAGAATCTGTACATTACCTTGCATGTGTGCTTGATAACCACTTATCTGGAGAGAGCATGGCACAGAAAGCTCTTATAAAAATTAACAATAGAATCAAATTTCTTGCCAGGATCTCTGGATTTCTTGAGCTATCAGCTATGAAAACACTTGTTTGTGCTCTTGTACATACTGCCATTTTGACTACACTACTTGTTCCTGGTTTAACAGTGTCCCTAAAGTTCTAAAGAGCAAATTGCAAACATCACAAAACAAGTTAGTCAGGATTTTATTAAGGCTCCCAGCAGGTTGGGGGGGGGGGGGTATTTTGGGGCTAGGATAGCTCAAGGTAGAAGACAGAGTGAAGCAGATAAAATTGTGTCAGGGATACACATTTGTACTCCACTAGAGGGAGCTCTACTGACTTTGTGCCTGTTAGGTTCATACGTTGTATGGGTAAGGAGTCATTCCTATATTCTTCAGCTGTTCTTTGGAACAGTTTGCCTCGAGAGTTGAAAATAATAAGAAATGTAAATAGATTCAAGCCCAGTCTGAAAAAATGGTTTAGAGGTGACTCTTAAAAAGGTTCTACTGTGTTCTGTGCCTTAATGACTTTGTCAGTGTGATGTATTTTATGTCTTGAATGGTGATGATATTTGTTGCTGTTGTTGCTTTTTTTGTCTGTGTTTTTGTGTTATTGTTCTCTATTATTGTGATGTTGTTGGTGTTGTAAATTATGCTGCTCGGTGCAAGACCCTCAGTAATCATGGCCTTGTAACCAACTATTACAGTTCTACACTTGCGCAAATCTGCAGCTCAGTTTGTGTTGAAGAACGCTGTTGATTATCACAAAAAACTTGGTTTGACTACTGAGTTGGGGCCCATATTCAGCTGGGCAGACTACGACCTCTACATCGCAAGTCCAAATGAAACCAAGAGCACACATGCCATTGTGTCCAACTTTACACAACATCCAGCCAGCATCATCAAGACCAGGAATATTGGAGTAATGCACCGTGGCTGAAGAACTATAAGGCAAGCTCATGTTGACTCACTCACTCTACAACTGGAGCACTACACTGCCCCCCCCCCCCCCCCCCCCCAAGTTGAAACCACCAACACTTTCTGTGAAACTTCTTTCTTCAGAAGAATCACACCAGGTTGCTGCCAGTTTGATATGAGCAAAGGAAAGAAATACTGTGTGGCTATCAGAAAATCTCAGACCACCGACCAGCCTAAAACTACTGTAGTGTGTGGACCCCTTATCAATTCTCCACCTTAACACCTGAATACTGTGCTCACACCGCTTGTCTACCTTGAGAAATCACTGAAGAGATTTGGCATGAAGTATGCACACACCACACTGGACCTGCAGCTCTACATCATGGCGTGTCTCATCCAGTGGAGTGACCCAGTGCGATGGCAATGCCATCCTGGCATGATGCACACTCTGATGTCATTCATTGGCTGCACTGGAACCTTGATTAAGGATTCTGGCATGGAAGCACTGCTTGCAGTGGCATTTAGTGGCTTCACTGACATTCTCAATGGCAAATCCTGGACAAATGCACTGCATGCATATTGGATGCTTGTGGCTGTCCTCCTCCAAGATCTTCTGAAAGATGGACTGCAGACTGATGCTGCTATCACAAAATATCTGGACAAGCATGTGAGCACCCTACAGGCGGGCTCTGGGTGGACTGCCTGATTTGTCCCACCTTCATCATACTTTGTTTCCTTTGCGAAGACAGAGAGGGAGGCATCCTCCTACAGCAGCACTGCCTCAAGCAGATGGTCCTGTCTTCACTGCTGGGCACCATAATTACGCATTGTACATCACCTGGTACCTCAGGATGTGGGCCAAGCAGCACCTTTTAGCTGGGGCTTACGTCTGCCGCCACTCTGATGGTGGAACTGCTCTACCTGCTGTCCAGCTTGGTGAGCAGACCTACATTAAACAAGGGAAAGGACAAGGCAGGTTGAAAAGCATCTCAACCAATGAAGAGCAAATTGCAGTGTGGATCAGTTCCCATTCCATTTGTTCCCATCTTTCCTAGACAGTAGAGGAAATGTACACAAGTCAGGATATGCCAGAAAATCCAGATGAGGAAGAAAACACACATGTGGATGGAGAAGCAGAATAGATAGAAACATAAGGAGGAAGGTGAGAAAAGATGAGAGCTGGATCAAAAGGATCATGAGAAAATCATGGAGGAGTTTTAGAAACACTCTCATCCCTTGAAAGAGAATCAGCAGAGCAAATATTTTGCAGCTTCTCATCCAAAAAGCTTCCATAGCACAATTGAGAAGAGAGTCAAAACAATGGAGGTGATGAAGAAAGCTATGACTGTTAAAGACATGGAGGCCCTCTTCGCTCGACTCTTAGTCATGGGACAGCATCATGAGCTCAGCCCTGTTCCACCGTCACTCATTGATGAATTTGGTTGCCTGAGGAAGGGTAACAAGTCTGTTCTCGTTAAGAAATTGGGATTACCTGATGAAATGCTCCACTTCTCAATGTTGTCCTAGTTGATGCAAGTCAGCAGCTCTACCACATTGTCTGGCCTGTGGCAGGTACGATCAGGGACATTGTCTTTAGCATCAATGCACACCCCGCCAATGCCTATACTGCAGCTGGAGCTGATGAGCCCCTTGTCATCTTTGACCATTACAATAAAGAGCCCAGTACCTAAGATCATGAGAGGAGAAGATGAGCAGGAGTTGGCGCAACTGAGTACAAGCTGACAATCAACACACCCCTTCCTGGTCGAGAAGCCGTGATCAAGATCACATTAAACAAGACATAGCCATTGTACCTTCTGTGCACATATGATCTCTGATAAGATCCTGCTTGTGAACCACATGGACTGCATTGTCAAGCATGAGGAGGCTGACGTCACCCACATGCTGAAAGCAGCTGGAGCAGGGGCACCCACTGTACGTGTCCTAAGTGATGATACTGACGTATTCATCTTGTTAGTGTACTGGGCTTGGAAGGCTGCGTTCAATCAGCAGTGCAAATGGAGAAGTGGGATGGTACCATCCTGGAAATAAATGCCACTGTCAGGGCGTTGTGTGACAAATATCAGGGTCTCCTGGGGATGCATGCACTGTCGGGATATGACACTGTCTCCTACCCCTGTGGAAAAGGTAAGCCATCTGCACTGAAAGTACTCCAAGAAAGTACCATGCCTGGTCTCAATACTGTGCTTGGGGAACCTGATGTCACTCACAGTAACCTAAAAGATACCAGGACAAGTCAATGAATTATGCTCACTACCAGATCTACAAATGGAGAAAAAGCCACCTGAACTTAAAAAAACTTCCTCCAACTGATCAATGTGATGCTGCACATACTGCGTGCTCATCTCCAGTTAATGTTGTGGAAGGCTGCAGATCAGAGGGAGCCATCTGCAGAGACCAGAAACATCACTAAATTCGGGTGGGTGCTCACTAAAGGAGGGGCTGTCATGCCCACTGTTTCCACCCAGGCAGTGGCTCCGATTAATTTTCTTGATGTCACCAGCTGCAGATGCAATGCATTGAAGGCCTGCAGCCAAAAAAACTGCAGCTGTCATGCTGCAAGACTCAGTTGCACTGTCTATTGCAAGTGTGAAGGAGGTGAGGTCTGCTGCTGCAGCCTATTCTCAATACATGAAGACAAAGACAAAGAAGATAAGGAGGCTGAAGAGAATGAAGAAAGAGATGATGAAGAGGGTGAAGGCCATTGAGTGTGAGGTTGTGGTTGTTGCTCTAAGTTAACTTTAAGTGAACTTATTGCTGTTTCCTGTTTACCTTGCGGGGCAGCTGGACTCGCAAGATCACAACATAACAAGATCACGCAAGAATCCAAGCTTCAAGTTATACACCTGTGTCCGAACCACTGGTGGTATAACTTGAAGCCTGACAAGTGCTTTCCGTTTTCCAAACAGTTTCCATGGATGACTTCTCTGATGGTCCTGTGTAACTAACCATCTGGTGCATCAGGTTAGTTTCCTGTATTGGGTGATTTATTAGCTAAATATAGTAAATGATGCAAATGGGTGGAATTTTGTTACAATACATGTTTTTACCTTTCAAATGAGTCAACATTTTTGAACTTTCACTATTTTTCATTAAATATGGTGTTGTTATTAATGATTATGCTTTTAAGGGCATGATAATGAGAACAGAAATCTTTTCTTATATGTTTTATGCACTATGCAGTACATTACCATTAAAATAAACTTACCCTGGAAAGTCTGTGATGATTTTTGATTTTATTCTTTATTTTGTCATATATAATGAGCAACACTCTTAGAAATTATTGTAGATTAAAGTGCCTCCCACCCATTCAAATGCATAGGTGGAAATAAATCATCTTGCTGATTGTAATTGCTTCATTCAGTTCAGTACAAAGATTGACTATGCAGTTTGTTCACTTTTTTCTAGGCAAATGCATCTGCGATCAAATACTCTTCAGTATGTACATCAGTGGGTGAACTCATCACTGTTCAAACGCACTTCAGTTTGTACATCAGTAAGTGAACACATCACAGTTCATTCCACCGCAACATTCGCGCTGGTTAAATTACTGTCTTCAGTTCAATTGTACATTGTCTGTTGTGGGTTCAAGCTGTTACATTAGGTTCAGTAAAAAACTAGCCTCTACAATCAGTGTTTACAAGGTTAAGAGTACAGCAGCCACTTATTTGTAACAGATTTATCACAGATTTATCGCATCATGGTTGTTTCTGTGGCTTTCACTGTTTTTAAAAAAAAGCTTTTAACAAAGCTTTTAATAATGTGTAAAGAAATACTGTGTACCACGGATGAGCTGACAACAGTGCTCTAAGTCACCAGTAAGTGGAGCTCCACTGCTAAAAGCAATTGATTTGTTTATTGACAATGGTGACTCATTATTATCAGTCTAGTTAGAAGATTATGTGGTAAAGATTGGTTTGTACTGTGCTGAATATTTGTGTTTAGATGCAAATTCTAGTTGGGCAATACATTGACACCAAACTTTTTTTATTGGTCGTTGGTTGTAATTTGTGCAGACAAAACACTTCTACTGTCAAGAAAAACATAGTTTTATGTCGGGCTGGGCAATATATTGAATTTATTCAATTAATTTGAATTTTTGCTTTTGCACAATGTATAAAATTGTGAAAATGGGGTTATTACAATATGTACAAAAAGGTTATTTTTATTCAGAAAGTAACGTAGAGGGTAGTTGCTACATTAGCTGTTTTCAGTCATGACAGTCCCCTAAACTGTGACATGATTAGTCACACTACGTGCCCACCTGCTGCAGTTTACAGGACTGTCGTGACTCCAGGTGGATAGCTGGTCCCGTAAACTGGCTATCCTGTAGCGAATTTAACAGTCACATCTACATATCTCACATCACTGTCCCTGCCTGCCGGGTAGCTAACGCTAGCAGCAGTCTGCAGATATTTGGCTTTGTCTTGTAAAGAAACCAAAACAGCAGCAGATCAATTAGTGAGCAGACTTTTCTGTTCTGTCTGTGCTGAAACTGATTATTAAAGTTGATGCCCATGCTCTACTTAGCTGAAGCATCTGGTACTGACAGTCAATAGCTGTGTGGGACTGTATTTGATGTGTAATGATGACAGCCTGCAGGTGGTGCAGGTCTTTTATTATTCTTGCACAACTGTCTTGCATTTTGCAGGCCAACAAAATTCGATCAAAACCGATCATGAATCAACGCCAAGCTTTAAAAAATCAAGATTTTATTTTTTGGCCATATTACCCAGCCCTAGTTGCGTGTGTTGAAGTTCATGGGATATTAAATACAAGACTGTTTGAAAATGAAAGCTGGTGTAACGCTATAAATAATTGACGTAGCTTCTTCCTCACTTCCATTCTTTACTTCTAATCTCCAGGTCTGTCCTATACCACAAGGAGATTATATGTTTTTTATAGAGTGTCTGGGTGACAGATTCTTTTTCTGGCTTGGTAAAGTAGTGACTGAGTGAAATGAATTGCATATTGAAGAATGTAAGATTAAATTACTTTATTGCTGGTTTTTCTGGTTGCCACTGGATCAAGGCCAAGAGAAAAAGCAAGAGCAGAGAATGTAGCTCATTCTGTGAGAATCCTTGTGCTTTTGCTACAAACAAAAAATATGCAGTGCAGTCATACAAAGCTTTTTGGGTGTCCCCTATAGCCTGTCCTTGCCTGGTCACATTCAGCAATTCAAATACATCTGGTGTTGTGCTCATTGATGGTTTTTTCCTTCAAAAAAAAAAAAAAAAAATCTGAGCTTAGTAGGAGGTATTGCCACAAAAATGGTGCCAAAGGTGGATGAGAATGAGGCAGCTATACATGTTGTCTCAAGTCAACATACAGAATTGACAACTCTGACACTAGCATATTTCTTCCGTTGACAAAACAAACGTTAAATTTACTATGCCTAGCAATCGCTACCACTAAGAGCTTCCCTTTTCAACAGAAAATAACATAGATGAGATGGAACTGGTTCAGGCAAGCTCTTGATAGTGTGGTACTTTGGCTCCCCCGTTTGTTTCATATTTTGATTTTGTCATTTTTTGCAGGCGGAGAACATTTGTCACCAGTAACCCGACAAGAAGTAAGTCACTGTATTTATTTTTTATATTTTATTGCATCTTGCATGAAAGGACAGGTGGATTTTCATTGAAACCTCTTGCCGAGTGCAGCCCTAAAAGTACCTATCAACATGTATGTCTGCTCCCTGCTGCTGCAGTCTCAGCTCTCTCTTGCCATCTAACACTGGAAACAGATGCCCTATTGTAACTTTCTCCTATTGTTGGCCTCTCACCGTCTGTCTTTTTCTTCCTCTGTCCCTCTGTTTCCCACCCTCCCTCTCCCTCTTCTTCTCTACGTCCTGTTCCTCTACTTTTCTCTTGTAAGCCTTTAATGGTGATTAGCTGTGCTGTGCTGAATGTGTCCCTGTGTCTCCTCTCTCGCTGGGAGTACAAGTGCTGTCACTGAACTCAGTCCTGCACTGTTAACTGAGCTATTGATTCACCTCAGATGAATACAGTATGGGAATGTGGTTTAGGGATACAAGGTAGCGGTGTGTGTGTGTGTGTGTGTGTATGTGTGTGAGCAAGGATGCCGGAGTGGACTCCTGTTACCAGTGACGGAGCTGTATGTGACAGAGCCCTGGCACAAATACACTGGTTGTTTCTTAATGTGGAGATATATTCAATAATGCAGTCACATACACACACACAGCGACACACACAGACACAGTGTATTCACCCTCTTAGATCCCCATCAAGGATCCAGAACAAAGGTTTCCAGTACAATAGGGGCTTGAGCTCCTTGAGCCCTCTTTAATACTCACACGTTACCCAGTCAGATGCACTGGTTCAGCACTTTGAGTGCATTGTGTAGCCAGGCACAGCTGGCTAAATGTACAGTGATCTTTGCATCAGGCTGACTTACCCTGTGGTTGTTGTCCATTACCTTCCTCTAGCAGGCACTTACCACAATTTTTAAAAAAAATGAGTTTTTTAGTGGTCAGAGAAGGCAAACGACACTTTATATCTACAAGTGATTTTGCTATACCTGCAGGAGTACAAACCAAAAAAGTATACTAACTTAAGTATTGTAATTAGGTTCATTATGGAGATACTTATACTCCCCTCCAGTCTTTCATTTTATGCTTCTTCACTCAACTGTAGTTTAGAGGGGAATGTATTGTTGTATTTTGAAGCCATAGTTACTATCTAAGATTTGACAAAACTTAAGCTTATTAAATATGATGCTCTGCAATTGGGTGAAACTACCCAACAGTAAATGAGGTAGTGAGAATTTATCCATTTTTGCCTCACTTGAATTCAAAGGACCACACCAGTGTTTTTGCATATATGTTAGACCATTTTCTACATATCATGTATACTTAACATCAATGATGACCCTTTTTCAAAACATATTGTTTTAGAGTTCTGTTATAGGCTCATTTTCTATCATTTTCACTATTTAATAGTCATAAATAATGCTTTATTAAACAGAATTTACTAATGCTGTAGATCAGTAATAAGCTATTACTAATCTTTGAGGTTGCTAGCTCAGAGATAAAATCTCTCTGGCTGGTGTTTGTCGTCCTCCAGCAGGATACTTACGAGAAGGACTGTTTGACCACTTAACTTCTGGGAAAAGAGCTGCAGATAAATCCATTTATTAACAACTTATTAACATCATCAGACTGTGGTTGTACTGGACAACTTCCAGGTGTGAATGTGTGTAACTGTGTGAATGTGATCAGGGTGTTCCTGCAAAAGAGAGGCTTCCTCAGTGAAAATTTCCTGAATGAATAAAGGTAAAAAAAACAAAACAAAACAAAACAAAACAAAAAAACAGGGGGGATAATTATTAACTCTTTAATAGTAACATACTAACATACTCTATATTGCAGATTTCCTATTAGTGTTTGCTGATGGCTTAACATATAGTGATGAACTATGAGTATTTATCAACATTTATGATAAATTAACCATTAATGAAGCCATTACTTACTTACAACTTACAACATTATTTAGAAAGTGGCACCATTTTATGATTTTTATGATTTTGTGGCTTACAAGCAGTGGCTTTCATTAGGAATATCAACTTGCAGAAACTTCAGAATTGCAATGAACTTAATATCCACATTTATTTTTGTTTTGTATGAGACTGTTGTTTTAAGGTAATACATTACTGACTTTTCAAATCAATCTGTACTTACAACTGCACAACCACTCCTCATTATTCAGGGATTTCAGCTGCTTATACAGGAAGTGTAAGAATTTGCTTGAGCAGCTATGATCCATCAGGTCTTTATGCTTTAGTAGGTTAGGAGATTTGTTGACAGAAAGCTGCTCACAGTGGAGATGCTTTGGGAAACAGATGACGTCTGTCATTATGAAACACTGCCATTATAGTTCATTTATACATGCACAGAATTCTTAATCAACTTCTTAATTAGCAAGCTCTCAGATTCTAATGTGACTCTTAATGCAAGATTAAAGTCAGGTGCGCTGGAAAGGGCAACTAGTTTCACATCTACTTTTTTAAAATTTAGACAGGGGCTTAATTAGATTATCAAGATCAAGGTCATTTACAATTAGAAGTCAATTTTAATACAATGATAGGTCACACTTATTTTCTATTTACTGACACATGCTTCATATTTGACCATTTTAGATTATTTAAAATTAATGACAATTATATTGCTCAAGATTGAACAAAAAATGCTAAAAGACAGGGTGTCCAATGACTTCAAACCGTTAGTGTTTGGAGCTGAAACATTTGAAATGTCAGTAAAATGTAATTCTGCCAGTAAGAATACAATGAAATGGGAGTTTGCAGACCAATTTGGTTACTTGTCCTTTATGCCTATGGATGGATGAGGCAGAGAGAAGGCAGCCTCCTCCACTGTTGGCCCATTATGTAGTCGTATACTTAGAAAATTATCATCTTCATGCCTAATGGCATATAAGGACAGACCAGCCTCCTCCACTGTTGGCGATCACTGGCTGACTTGGCAGCCTGACCATAGCTCATCATCATCACTGTCTTTCTTTTTATGGGCATAACATTCTATGTCTTTTTTTTATTCATGAGGGTTTTTGGACTTTTTTTGGACACACTGAGATTTCATTTGAAATGTTTATATCTTGAGACATTCCCATTTGAAGATTGAAGCAGATCCCCCCCCCCCCCCCCCCAGTTTAATTCCAAGTATATCCCTATTCTCATGCCTAGTGGCGTGTAAATGAGAAACCAGACTCCTCCAGTGCTGGCAGTCCAGAGCCTGCTTGGCAGCCAGACCGCAGCACATCATCCCTCCCTCAGCTTCTGCAGCTCTTCTCCAAGTTATTTTTTCTTTTTTTGTTTTAGGTTATTTGCCTTTATATTTGTGTTTATGTCTTGCCCTCAGGGCTCCCGTAATGTTATGTGGATGTTTTCTTCCTGATATCCTTAAGTGTGGCCAAATGTGAGTTTAAGCAGACCAAATTAATTGATTTGTAGATTATGCAAAAAGCAAAAAAAAAAAAAAAAAAAAAAAATAGTGATCTACATAATTTTACCCCCTAGCTCATGTCTGTGCTGCTACTTTATATTCCAGTCAGCAGGAAACTACTACTTTGCAACTCCAGCCATCAGTACCTTAGCTTGTTAGGGCCATAGGAATCTCTGCAAGGTGATCATTGAAAAATACAGCCAGAACCTTCATTAAAGGAATACAATGACATTCATACATTTAAGAGTGCAATATCCCATTAGCAGGCCCATGCCATCATGTGGCAAATGGCTTCAATATGGCAGCACAAAAAAGTGAAATGGCATGTTGACACTGTTGCATTTGTCACTGAAACCTTCAGGCACCACTAACCGCATGCTGGCTCATTATCTTACAGCTATCAGCACCAATTGGTTAAAATGAGGGATGCTGACTGGAAAATATGAGAAATTGAAGCTGAAGGACAAATGATGACAAAACTTTTTTTTTTTTTTTGCCCAATAATGTGACAAGTACTGCAAGGGAAAATGACCGCCTACAATTCAAAATGTCAAAAAGTCCCTTAAAACAGATTGCAGTCAGCATGATGGGGAGGCTGCTGGATGATGAGAAGTCCTAATCATAACACGCCATCCAAGCTTTCACCCAGACTCATCTTTTTTTTCTCTCCCTCTCTGGTAATATTCAGTGGCCTCTACTGCACCGAACCTAAAAAAAACAATTGTAACTGTAGCATTATCTGTAAAACCTCATTAAATTAGCTTTCCATCTGTATTTCCTACTGTTACGTTCTTACTACTTCTTATTTTTCATGCTTCATCATCACCTCTCTTTAGCCCTCTCAAACTTTTTTTCTGCCAAAACATTGTGAGAGTCGGGCATCGAATGGCTGTCCTTTGCTGGGAGGTTATTGATGAGTTGCTAATGAAAGGCCTATTAAAGGAGAGCATATTGATCTGCTGAGGACCTGATGACAGTATCATTGCAACAGGGACAAAATTGAAAAAGACATGCACTGCCACAAGGCTGGAGAGCAAAGGTGGAATAATCATCTTATAAACTGCTTCCCCACTGGGTCTCGCAGTGTATTTTTTTTGTTAATATCTGTGTTGCATTTCTCTCTTTATTTCATCTCAGTCTCAAATCTGAATGCAAATGACTGCTGTTACATGTAAAGTGAGTAAGACTCAGTCAATATCAAACTACCCAAACATTGACACTGATTTATAGTTTATAATTATTTATGCTAACTTGATTCTCTCTCCCATTATCTGTCATGGACTTTAGTCACAACTATGGATTACCTCCTGCTTCTAAACTGTTCCCCTATTACTCATTAGACAGATAATATTACTGCTTATGCACGAACAAATCAGCGGCAAGGGTGGCATCTTTGTTTTAGCTGAGCAAAATTACAATGAGGAATCAAAACATGAACTGAGCTGATGCTTATAATTTATTCAAATTCAATGAGGTTAATATTTCAGATCCATCCCCAGTCTATGATGAGTAATTTGATCAATCACACTTTATAGATACATCAGTAATCTGTGTTGTAGTGAGTTTTAAATGCCTGCAATATCTATGGAGTTCAATTATTCAATTTGTTGGCTGTAACTTGAAGTACTTCCCCTTTATACAGTGTCCAAGAGACAGGTAAATATTGAGTGTGAAAGTTCCATCTTTACCTTGCAAACTTGTTTACACTGAAATACAGTGAATTTATTTAGATTTGATTACTTACAGTAACAACTACTTTATTTTGCGAAGTGAAAACAAATCCTATACTTGTACATTAAATACAAATATAAAACACAAATTCACATTGCGTTATTCTCCCTTCCACTCAACCCATCTGGACACTGCAAGTTTTCCCTATTCTAGTTTAAGCTCTGTCACGTTGGATGATTACAAGTAAACAATTTTTAAGGTGTTCAATAAACTCTAGATTATCTTGAGGTCTGGACTTAGATTTAGCCACATAACACACTAGATTTGGATTTATGTTTAGAGTCATTATCTTGCTGGATAATAAACCAAGTGTCAGTTGCCTTACAGACTGCAGCAGGTTTTTCAGGGTGATATGAATGTGGCAAAATACTATTTTTTTCCAGGGCCTGCTGCAGAGAAGCATCCTCACAGCATAATGCTGCCACCAGTCTTCATGCTGGAGATGCTTAAATTGGGAAAATCCTGTTACTAACTGGCATTGGAACAAATGGCAGCTCTGAACCTCTCAACCTGTCAGTTTTTATTGGTGCATTCAGTAAATTCAATTATGCACATTTTGTCACATGTAACAAAATTGTTACATGTAACAAACTCTAGATGTAACAAAATTGTTAAATGTAACAAAATGTACCTGTAGTACATAAATGTAACAGTGTTGTTGGAGACTGGGGCCATGGAAGTCTTAACACGCCACATCCCTACAGCACATGTCTAAATGAATGTGTTCAAGCATGCAGCATCTCACTTGCTATCCTTGCTTTGCATGCAAACAGATTGCTGTGAAATGTCTCAAAAGTCCAATCAAAAACTTTTAAAAAAAGACAGTGTATCTTCTTTCTCCTTTCAGAAAGAATGACATCACCTTGCCACTGCACTGAATGAAATAAAATTAATGACAAAACTTTGAATATTTTCCCAAGCTGTGTTGTAGACTCAACACATCAAAACAAGGTTACTGAGGTTTTCTGAACTGTAGCAGCCAAAGAGGAACCTCCATCACATCTAAGGTCGTGCAAATGACAGGCTGAAATCTGCTGTTAATTCAAAAACCAACAATAAATAATCATATATAAAAATATGAATAAATATATATGATATATGCATTCATAAATATACATGCAGGGAAAGACTTTTTTCAGATTGTTTCTTCTCCAGGTGACATAACAGATATATAAGTCACATGTAAAAAGGATTTAGGTCCCGTCGGACCACCACCCTTTGCAGTTTCCATTGTTATCAGAGCACTACAACCAGTTTCTTTCAGACCTTGCCCCATATCTAGTGTCCAACCTTAAGAGAGGAGCTGTGAGCTAACTGCATGACTCACTCTTTACACCTTTACAATAAATGTTGTATTGGAGCCAGATTGCTGTGATGTTATTACATGAGGTTGTTCATTTGTCAAACCCCAAATGTCTCAAATAAACCCAAATCAAATTCCTTTTAGCAATATATATTTTAGAAGGGTACATCATTTTAACCTTAAAAGAATACATTGGACAGTTTAATTAAAAATGTGAGATGAGGTGGTATTGCTATTCTTCTTACAGCATATACTGTATAGTACCATATCAACTCTTTCAGGAGAACACTAAGAGAAAGGCAGTGTGTTTAAACACTGAATGACATTATAATATGATAAAACATAATGTTGTCATTTATGTGCAGGAGTAAAATTTTAGCCCATCAGCAATCTTTGCCAGAAGAAAAAGCCACTTCTTCTGAAAGTTAGATAGTTGACAGAAAGTTACACATTCTCGTTCCCTGAATTGAAAATTAGAGTATTACTAGAAACAGGATTTCATGGTAGCATAGCCCTCTGTTTTGTGATCATATATGCCTAGTGTACATTGTAGAATATGTACTTTGCAGCCCTACAGTATGACACTGTTGGACTCACATTGGACAGTTTGATTCTGCTGCACCATTTTTTATTCTTTTTTTCTGAGATATCATCTTTCTTATTCCATGCACTCTTCTTCCTTGTCAAAAACTGGTGCCTACCCTTTACCACAATGCAACTCACCACAAAAGGCTTTATATAACTGTTTTCACATATGCAGTAGTACTCCCCAACAATGGTTAACAGACTTTGATGTGTCAAATTGGTGGAGTTCCCCTTTAAATGCATATACAGTATTAAGATGTAGGACATATTGGATGATTCATAGATAATTCATGGATAAAACAACCTTTCAAACTGAGAGACATAGAGCATGCCTCACCCCAGGACCCCGAACTGACCTCTTTGCCAAGTAGGTGTCTGTTAGCAGGACATTAGCCCAAACTTAAACACTGTGACAAATGGAGATTGAACAGACCTCCTGAGACACCATTTCTGAATAATAACTGAATTATGGCCTGAACTAAAAGCATAAGTGACCTCTGGGGTCATTTGAACCAGGAAAAAGGATCAACAACTTGGTAAACATGGACAGAAAAGCCCCCTGTTTTGGGCCTCTCATCTTCCCAGACCAAGGCCATAAACTCATATTCTTACAGTCTCCTTGCAAATCTGAGCCAAACTTGAATTTCGTGTAAATTAAATGTCTCATCATTATGTAAGTTATGTAATGTTATTTGTCATGTAAATACACAAACATGATATAACTTTGATAGTTGTTTGATTATCTGTTGAAGAGAAGAAGTTAAAAGTCCCTGAAACAAAGAATTTGAATATTCATCAGTAATTTGGTGCAAAAACGTTAAAACACACCCAAGACTCCAGCTATCTTGTTCAAAATTATAAAAACAACCTCAGAGGAATTTTTATCTGAGCTGGCCTCCAGAACTCATGAAAAATTCTAGTATATGCATATTTTAATTTTTTATTGAAACAAGTTTAGTTTGTTTTTTGTTTTTATTTGTAATATTAAGTCTCATGTTTCCATGTACAGCATTTTATTTTTGAAGGAAATGCAGTTGAAGATTGTAGATTGAAGAGTTTAGTCAGATTAAACTTTATTTGGCATTAAACTCAGGTTACTACAAGCCAACCAAAGACTGAATCCTTAACTTAAACTGAAACCCTGAAGCAGATAGCGATGCCTGAAAATGGAACTCAGTCAGCTTACTGACCGCAGTCGGCACAAGAGACTCTTCCCAGAGCAGCCTGAAACAGCTTGACTCCTCTTCTGTGTTTAACACCGGTGCACTGCAAAGACTTAACCCAGTTTTGGTTGGGCCTGCAACACCAAGCTGACATTGAAGCGAACTACAGCTGAACCACTGCAAACCCGGACCTGCTGAAGACAACACCTCCACAGCAGTGAAACTCATGGCTTTGTGATCAAGGGTTGATGTTGAATAATGTTACAATTAAAAAGATAATTTCTTTAGAGAGGTTGAATTAGCTTTCCCTCAGCACTTTAAGCCACTATTCCTATTTTATTATCATTTATAGGCCTTATTATTCTTTTTATTTATTATCTTATGTTTTATTATGTATCCTCAAGATGTTTAGCTATTATTAAATGTCTTATACAGTCTTATACATAAATGTCTTCATATATCCTAAGAAGCTGTGGTTCGTTGTTTTCTTTGAGCATAGTAAACAGGTCACTGTCAGGACTAGAAGTTACAGTTTTGAGACTGATTAATTGACCAAATTGAGAATTAAATTCAAACTTTAATGTTTCCTCCGGATATTAAAGGTTACTTCTAGGGCGTGGTGCCCGGTTACATTTTATTTTAATAAAGTGTTATGTCACTACAAAGGAGACAGAGCAGGTTGTAAACCAAAAAAAACAAAAAAAAAAAACAAAGGTTTGTTATCCATTCTGTGCTCAGAATAATATATTATATAAAAGATCAAGGGACCAGAACAAACCTTTAGCCCTGTCAGTTAATCATCCCTCTTTACAGTCAAAAATCATGTCTCATGACGTTCTCATCATGCAAACATTAGCGGTGCACTTTTCCCTGGTGAATGTTTGTTTGGTGGTTCATTCAACAAGCTAAGGAGCAGGACAAAACGTGTTCATGTTTGTAAGAAGGAGACTTTAGCAGGAAAGCTAGTGTGGGTAGTTGTCCACAGTCTGTGGCTGTTGTGTTGTTTAGCAGGATGCTATCAAGCTCAGTGTGACCTCTGCTCTGCGACGTCACATTATTTTATGCGAGATCTGATTTGCTGTGTTGAAATAAAGACTCCGGCTACATAAGTGGATGATGGAATGGTATTTCACTGAAATAATGTAAAACAAGGGGGCACAATCATGAAATCAAAGAATTTAAAATATTTATTCAAAATTTCTCCCGTTTGGTTTCTGATTTTTTTTTTCTCAAAGGAGAACACAGGACAAATTATTTACAGTGCAGATATGTTTGCTGTAGTACAGTGGTTCCCAACTGGTTTCGCCTCAGGGTCCAGATTTTCCCTCAGACATCAGGTCACGGTTACCAGCTTAACACCCACTCAGTATATTTCTATCCATCCATTCCACTTTTTTTTAAAATAATATTCTGTTTAACCTACATGCGAGTAAATTTGATTAGTATATCCATACTGGTAACTATGCAGGGACAGGACATATGCATACAGTATGAAAGGTTTCTCACACACTCACATAACATGTCTTCTCCCAAAAATTCCAGAAGACTTTTCTAACAGTCATATTGTAGCTGGTTGACTTGAACAAAACAAATCAAAGTCCTCCAAAAAAGAACAATAGAAATACTTTGACAATGGCACCCTCAGTCATACATAAACTGAGAGTACAATGGCATTTTCACTTCATTTCACAATGAATAAACATGTGATTACATTATAGTGGCAACACACAACTGTGTAATTGTGTGCGTGTTTGGGTACAGTGTGTAAAACCTAACCACTGTGAATTACAGCATGGGAGAAGAAGCTTGTGCCAATCATACACACACACAGGCACACACGCACACACACACACACACACACACACACACACACACACACACACACACACACACACACGCACGCACGCACGCACACACACACACACCACACGCAGGTAACACACTGCCAAACAGGTTAGATGAGTGCAGGTAAGAGAGGAGGAAGGGCTATGCTAATGTCAGCGCACTGAAAAAGAACAGGCAGACAGTTCAGCTAAAACATAGCTACGTATAGGGCAGACAAACAGGTGTAAAGGTGAGCACTGAGGACAGGCAGTTAGACAGGTAAACAGGGAAGACAGGTGTAAGGCAAGCAGTCATACAAGTAACCAAGCAGTGTGTTCTGTAGGCAGGCAGTGTCAGGTAAACAAGCAGGCAGCTCTGCCTGTTTGCTGCAGTGTTATACCTGGAGAAACAACGGCAGCAGCAGTGTAGAAAAGAAGCTATTAGAGCGGCCTTTGTCCTCTGCTGCCCCCCTACACACACACAGAGGCAACTACTGAGGCGTTCACCCAGCTCAGCTTTGCAAGGTAAATGTATACATTCAGTTTGCTTTATAGTTCACGTACTCAATGTGTGAATGTGTATGTGTGCTCTTGATTTTTCCCAAATTGAGGTAATTAGTTGCTTTCTTTCATCCATCACTGGCTGTGTTTACATGCTGCTGGTCACACTCTGGTTTAAGGGTCATTCAGGTTAATCAGTTTACATGAACCTTTGCTGCTGTGAGATTGAGTCCAGTAAACAAGTTAGCAATGCTAATGAGCTGTAGTGGCTTAATTCAAACACCTGAGAGGGAAGTGAATTGATGCGTGCTGTTGTGTTTTTTGTGTCGATGTGAGAATCTACCCATAATGCAGTGTGAGTTTTATGGTGGAAAACAAAAGTGAAAGTAACTCCTAAAGCAAGTTTGTCACAGTGAAGAGTTTAGTGGGTTACTGGAGTTCAGTTTCATCTGGTTCCTGAGTAAACGAGTGAAGAAGGGAGCTGGTAATGAGTGTGTGGGTGCAGCGGTTACCATGCAACACACCACACCAGGCCAGCATCCTCGGTTACATTCATTAACTGAGGGATGGGGGAGAGTGAAGGGACCAGCAGTACAATGTTGCCTACCTGCTGTGGTTTTGTCTTACCATATTTTGCATGTGTCAAGGGTACACACACACAGAACCCAGAGTTGGTATTTAACAGGTGTTGTGGCTGCAGGCATCAGGTAGCACTGTATCTGTATGTGTGCATGTGTGTGTGTGTTTGTTTGTGTGTGTGTGTACATGTGTGTATGTGTGTGTGTAACTCTATGGCACAGAGGAATAAAGGTGCTTTCACACAGCGAGTGGTTGCAGTCGCTGCTTCTATCGTTTCAGTGTAAACAGGATGGCAGCCTCACGTTTGATAAGCTGGAACCTGCAATGTTTGGCATTTTCATTTGGTTTCCACCAAGGTTGGCGGCAGCGCCAGTAGCAAGGAGATGGAGAGTGGCTGCTGCTCTTATGAATGTTCACAGCTATTTGCAGTTGAATTCTGAGTTTATGGTGGTTTAACTTTTTCAAATTGCCACAACAGCTCACTGTGTGACCATGGCAACCACAGAAACCACAATGCGGGATACAATACAGGAGGTGATTTTACTGGTATCTGAGTTTCAGCAGAGAACAGACAGATGCATGGAGCAGCATTAGCCTCAAAATCTGATTATCTAATCTGGGACAATAAACAATGTATGATAGGTAACAAGTTAGCAAAACATATTATACTAATGATGTTGTATTGTTTACTATTTTCTCTATTTTAAGCTAGAACCCACTCTGTTCAGAAGTGTGCTGCAGGGCAGCTGCTCACTGTCTGACAGCACCTTAAAACCTGTCAGGCTTTGACTACAAAGGATATAACAAAAATATAGGATATAACCACACTTATCCTTTAAATGACAAGAATATAAAGGATAGGAAGTCATTAGAAATGAGAACCAGCAGCAGTCACAATGAGAATGGTTACAGTGGTAAAAAGTAACATTTAGTAAGTACATTTACTCAATTTTGATTCCAGTCATTACAGGAACTTTATTACATTTTAGAGGGAAGTATTTAACTTTTTTCACTACCTTTACTGTGACAGATATGTGTATCATTTTGCAGATTCTGGTTTTACACACACGACATACAATGAGTTCAGTGTGAAACTATCCAACAGGATGTAAAGTAGTTCAGTTTTGTTCCACTTTGTCCAGCAAATACTTTGTCCGCCACTGATGATGCCTATCTGCAAAAGGTCTTCTTTCCTCACTATTCACTTTGACCTACACCTATAGCTGAAACCTCTTTGAATACCTCTTTTTTGTTTTTTTAGGCATCTATTTTTTCTTTCTTTTCCTTGCCTGGGTGTTACATACTTATCATTATTTTCCCACAGCTAAATTCTCAAGGGAGCCTCTGTGTCACCAGGTGGTGTTGCTGGGAGATTTGTGATGCAATGGCAAAGTTTGAAGAAGTGTAAGAGCGAGATGTTGAAGAGAGGAGCAAGAGACAAAAAAAAAAAAAGTGTTGTGAACGGTCAGAAAGAGAGAGACACTGAGACAGAATGTGTCTCCACGATGGATTACTAACAGAGCCAGGCTCACCTCACCAACAGTTGTTAAAATAAACACTCTCTCCAGTTGTCTGCCAGGTTGCAGAGGGGCAAATATCTCTGCTGTTGATTTGTGACCACAAATTCATTTTCCACAATCATAACAGAATGCTCCAAGGCTAGCCAACTCATCTTTAGCATCAGTTTGAGTTCTGTGTATTTGTTTGTTTTGTGAGGATGAGATGGATGCACATATATGTCACATTTACATGAAGGAGAAATGGCTGTGTGCAAATAATCTGTAAGACTATATTGGTGTGGCTGCCCATCTGTAGTGACTGGTTTGATATAATAGATTTTTGGCCATGTTGGAAGCTGGGCTTTAGGGATATCAATATCTGTTGGTCCACCACTTGAGTTCAGAGTGAAATATCTTTACAACTATTGGACTGATTGCTATGAAATTTGCTGCAGATCTTCATGGGTCCTAGAAGATAAATACTAATGTCACATTATCAACATCTCACCTTGTGTCCTCCATTTCTTCATATGCATTCTCATTAATTAATGACCACATCAACAACTAATGACATTTCCGTCAGTCTCAGCTGCACTATGTGTTTTTTGGTTGTTGGCATATAAGCAAATGTTAGCATGCTAACATGCTAAACTATGATCGTGACCATTGTAAGTATACCTGCTCAATATCAGCATATTAGCAACCACTACCACACCGGCCAGTAGATTTTTTTAAGAGATCCCCTCCCAATATGTTTTAAGATGTAATGAATACTCATCTTTGAATATTAATCTGTCATATGTTTTTTCCATCAAAAAATAGAATCTATGAATATGTACATATTTTTTATGTCAAAAGTTTAACTGCTGGATGAATTCTCAGTGTATGTGACCTGGAGGCTTCAAGTTTCAACACTTGAGTTAAGCTGCATAGTGTGGTTGTAGATTTTTCAGGGAGATATTTAAAATGGTAAATGGACTGCATTTATATAGTGCTTTTATAGTCTTCCGACCACTCGAAGCACTTTTACACTACATGCCACATTCAGCCATTCACACACACATTCATATGCTGATGGCAGAGGCTGCAATGCAACCTGCTCATCAGGAGGAGTTAATCATTCACATACATACTCACACACTAATGGCACAGCCTTCAGGAGCAATTTGGGATTCAGTATCTTGCCCAAGGACACTTCGACATGCAGACTGGAGGAGTTGGGGATCGACCTGCCGATATTATGATTAGTGGACGACCTGCTCTACCTCCTGAGCCACAGCCACAGTTTTAAAGCCTAAGGAAAAGCCACAAATCCTTAGTTACTTACTAAGGAAAATCCTCAGTTACAAAGGATTTGTGGCTCTTCCTTAGGCTTTAAAACTTTTAAATTCCATTTGTTAGTCTTTTATTTTTCCAAATGTTGCTTTGACAGAGTAAACTGCCTTATGCCATATGCCATATATGTATTTAGCCATATAATCTCCAAAAGTCTTCTCAGATTACAGCTTGAGTCAGAACAACACCAGAAGATGTTACGCCTGAAAAGTTGGCCACTCATTATAACACTAAATTGTAGATTGGAAAAAATAAAATAAAATAAACACCATGTTTATTTTCCTTTCCTGGAAAAAAACACATTTCAGTTGTTAGAAAAAGCATCGTTTTCCATGTGGTACCAAGGTGTGCGTGTGCAGTGCATGGAAGTTTAATTTGATGACCTTTCTGACCACTTATTCAAGTTTCGTCGGGTCGTTGTAGTTATTTTCACTCAAGCTTTACATTATTTTTTTAAGCCAGACTGACCTGTTGGGAGATTAAGATCATACAATACCATCTAATAATCTTAATAATTAATAATCTCCATTTAAACTTTGAAATTATATTTGTAGGCATCATTTATAGTGTTTCCTACTTCCTACTTCATGTGATTCATGTACATTTTTCTTCTATTTATGCCTTTTCTGTAAAGCCCTTCATACATGTTCCTTTTATATAAATGGTACATTAATATTTCCAGCTTCCTGGCATTGTTTTGCACCTGCTGTTCTTTGATTCTCCCCTGTCCTCTTTTTTCTCTCAGCTTTTTTCTCCTCTTAATACCATCTGACATTCCTTACCTGCAAGCAGACGCGGTATCACCTGTCGTCTATTCGCTTTTTCTTCCGCAACACGATCTGATGTGTCTCTCAAACAACAAAAGGGAACAGAGGAAGAGAAGGGGAGGGCGGAGGGAGAGGATGGGAGGCTGGTCTGTGGCGTGGTATCTCAGACAGTCCAGCATTTTCTTTGTTATCTGCTCTCCGTGTGGGAGAAAAGCATCCCACCTTCTTTATTATCATCAAGCATTGATAAGAACAGCCCCTGACTACTCATCTCTGCACAAAGGCAAGCTGATACTTCAAGGCCGTGTGTGTGTGTGTGTGTGTATGTGTGTAAAGCCATGTCTTGAAGCCCAAAAACATCAGGGGATATCTTTTTCTTTTATTCTTTCACAAGATAATAGTGTTGGTGTGATTTTGTTGAGGTTTAGAGATATCGGCTATAGCTCACCTCAGTACAATGGGGTTCAGTGGCATTTGGATGGTGGCATTCAAAGCACCAAGAAATGACTGAATAAACTCTGCAGCAACAGCTCTTTCTAAATAGAATGACATGGTTTCTTAGGATAAACCACAGACCTTGTTGTGCAGTTTCACAGTTGGCAGACGTGCTTTGGTAGAAAGTAGTTTTCATTGAAATGCTTCACAATGAGGTTTGTATGTCAGGATCTCCATTAGTTGGGCAGTCATGAAGCAGTCACTCTTCCTGGGTTCCACACAGAACTAAATGCATTACATTACAAATATGCAGTACATGCAAAATACTAACATGATGACAGGCAGATAAAAGAACAAATTAATAACAGGCAAGAAATTGAAAATGGTTGGCCATGTCTCAGCTCGTAACTTGCAGATAAAGCGATCTTTGGTAAAGTTGTGAATAACAAAAAAAGAACTGTTACTACTTTAAGTAACCAATACATGTATGAAACATACACTTTGTTTAAGTTGAGTGAAAGATTTCCATTTAAGCAACATTTTTATCATAACAATGTATCAAATGATGATGTGGCTTGCAAATTCACTGTTTTGGTTCACTCTCAGCACTCTCATGGTGTTTTCACCAGCAGCAGGCAGCTGTTTTCAGAGAAAAAGCTCTAAAAAGCCACTGTACACTACCTGCTCAGCACCAAACAACAAACAGACACAGTTAGCTGTAGACTAGCTGGTGAACATAGTGGAGCATTTCACAGCTAAAGAGCCAGAAAACAGAGGTAAAAGAGAGTGAATATTGTACTTATATTCACCAGGTGGACAGAAACATGACTCCAAATGAATGATAATCTTGCTCTGTAACGGCTGGATGAAGAAATAAGCAACTGTTTGCTAACAAGTTCGACATATCAACTTAAAGTGTTAAGGAGATGATGTGTCAGTGTTGGGTTCACAACTTGTTTCCACTGCCCCCAAGAGGCCAAAAAAATCAGTTGTTACAGGTTTAAGTAACTAAAACATGGCAAAATAAATTTGGCTTGGTTTGGTTAAAGAGGCTTTAATCAAGTTTTTATAACAACTATCAAATGATAATGTGTAATGTGAGAGGCGTCACTTGTAGTGATGAACCTACAGACAATTATCACCCGACTGTAGCTCCCCTGGGCTATATAGAGCTTTACAGCAAGTTCTATCTCACATAGGCTCCGCCCTCTACTGGGCTCTATGGGTAATACTCTCCTCCAATCACACGCATGCAATCGCCCACTGAAATTTGCATGTGTGTAGTTGGCCAATCAGGACACGCCGACGGATTCTGTGTGTCCCACGCAGTATAAAAGGCAGCGCCTCACTGCAGTTCTCATCCTCTTCTCTTCAGCGATGGCAAAATCAGTTCACTGACCTTACTTCTTCACAGATGGAGTCGCCACTCCAAGCTTGTTCCTGCCCGTCATGCACCGGTCTTGTCGCCACCACCGCCAGGCATCTCTTCTGCTTCAAGTGCCTCGGACGGGACCACACAGAGAGCAGCATGATGCAGCCACCACCATGTGTGTGCTGCCGGGCACTTCCTCCCCAGCATTTTCGGCCATGTGACGTCTCACTCTGCTGCAACAAGAGCGAACTGGAGCTTGAGATTGATCTCCGCGGTGAAGGTGAGTTCACCACTTCATCACCGCTGCCGGATACCTCAGCTGAAACTCTTTGAGCAGCCTCACCAATGGACGATGATGAGAACCTCTCGTCTGTGTCTGCAACATCACTAACCTTCGGAAAGAAATGCCCACCGAGCTTTGTTTCGCCTCCTCTCCCAAACATCTGGCAGAGTGTCGAAGCATCCTGGAAGGTGTTCCCCCCCCAGGAAGAGGCCCTCACAGCCCTCCTGATTCTTAACTCAGCTGGCTGGGCGGCGAGCAGGAAGATGCAGCCTCCACTGGTGCAGGATAGGGACACACTGGAATATTCCGGCTGGGAGTGTTGGGCATCGCTGGATGCCCCCCAACAGTAGAACAGGCATTTTTTCAGGGTCGCATCATCAGCCAGATAAATGACGTTGCTACTGCCGCGAGGCAGGTGATGTTGCTTGCCACAGTGGGCTCACGTCACATATGGCTGGGGCTCACCCTCCCGCCCTACAGTGGAAGAACAGAGAAGACCTCCTCCCATAGCTCTGAATGGGCTTTTCAGGTCCATTTCTGGAAGAGGCTGGAAGAGGAGAAGGCACAGCTAAGCCGTCATCTGCTGCTTGCGCCTTCCTCTAGCGAGAGAGGAGACGAGGTGCATCACTGCAACGCCGTGGCAAGGTGGAGAGCATGCAGGCAGGGCCTCAGCCACCTCCTTGACCACCTCGATGGACACACCACAGCACCAGCCCTCCCGCGGCCATGCTGGAGCAAAGAGCACCAACAGACCCCCGCAGAGAGCTGGCATACACATGGGGAAAGTCAAGGGCTATGTTCAACAACTCCCCCAGATGTGCCAGCGGATTTCGCCGCCCCCTCCCACCACTATTCATGTTCATGTTCATTATGTGTGCATTTTGTTGAAAATGATTTAATAAAAACAAATTACATTTTCCAAAGAGCACAATCCCCCACCCTCCCCTCTCTCACGTCTCCAGCCCCCCGTATTGCTGGGATAATAGCAGCTCAGGCTGCTTCATCCAGCTGGTCGCAAAGGCTGCATAATGCAGAAAGCACTTGCCCAAAAAGACATTTCGCATGCTAAACATCAGGACATTGCTGGAACTGGTTCAACTAGGCAACTGGTTCATCACCATTGACCTGAAAGATGCTTATTATCATGTCGAGGTGGCGACAAAACACAGGAAGTTTCTGTGTGGGCGGATGAAGCCGTAAACACCATAATTAGGGCTGCAACTACTGATTATTTCATTATCGATTACGTTGCTGATTATTTTTTTAATTAATCGATTAGTTGTTTGGTCTATAAAATTTTACACTTGTAATCTGTACAGTTCCGACATTGTTATAGCACATAACTCCCCGTAAAACCACAACTTAGCAAAAAAAGCTAATAAGCATAGCCAGCAAAATGTTGAACTATTCCTTTTAAGATAAATAAATGATAAGAAATGATGAATCTTCATAACAAATCAGTTGAGAATTGGTTAATCTGTTTTTGTTGTTCATGGAGCAAGTATTTGCTTTTTAACATCTTTTCCCCATGGCAATTTAAATTTTTAAATTCCCTCTTCTTTACTGTAACTGACTTCCAGACTGAGAGATGAAAATGAATCCTGAAATTATGAAAGTAATTGTTTCCTATATACCTGCTGGTGTGCAACCTCATCTCAGACTCTTTACAGGTTAATAACAGGTACAAGGTAAATCTGCATAGTTACAGTTATACCCTTTTAAGTTGTCTAAGAGGAAAGATGCATGTATAAATACATGACATACTGATTGCATATAAAACACAATGAAAAAGGAACCAACAGAAATGTATTGTTACCAGCAAAACTGAACCAAATTCAATGTATTTTCTATATAATTTTGAATTAATTTTACTTTACACAATGACAAATTTTAAGATGATTTATAGTAGTCAAATTGGTATTAGGGTATAGTTGCCATGTATACGTCTCACAAAAAACCCAAAGTATTCCTTGTAGTGGGACACATTATGTACCTGAAGCATCTTTTACATATCACACAACTCCAGAAACTGTGAGTATTCTCTTCCTTTTGAGAGCTGTTGGGAGTCTGAGTTTGTCCCCGGAGTGATGTCAGTGGAGGACAGTTGATTCTTTGTTGTGCTAATTAAAACTCAATCAAACACTGTGGATGGGGAAAGAGAAGAAAAACGACAACAAATGCATGGACAAAATCCTCAGTGAGTGATACCATTGGGAATATAAAGTTTTCAAGTTAGTAAGTTATTTGTTTTATGAACACAGAAGAGTGAATTTTAAAGCAAAAGCAAACATCCAATTAAGAGAACTTTGAGGCTGGTGTACTAATCGTAATGTGTGATTGTATTAGTGGAAGAGTGATTATTATCATGAGTATTGTGATGATGGTGACCAGGCCGATGGTGTCAATCACAATACTTTTCCCGCCTCATTAATTCATAATGCTGCTTAATGTGTTCTGCATGTTCATTTTGAGAGGAAGCCTCATGACAAGCTTTAAATATAAAACACTGAAGAACATACTGTAAGAAGGCATCATATAGTGAACAGAGAAAACTGTCTCGTTTTCCCCAATGTGACAAGTGAAAACTAAACAATCTGGAATTCAAAAATGTCAACTTTCTCTTCACGCATGACATTTTCAAGTCAAGTTTGTTTTTAGAATATGTGATTGTCATTGTTTTGGCTAAAGCTGAACATTTCTTCTTGCTGTCTCTCTCTGTCTCCTCCTTACAGTTTCCAGGTCACAGAAACTTTAACTTGTTTATATAGATACTGCCTCTTTACCATCTTCACTTCCTTTATATTTCATATGTGTGATTCTGACAGAAAGACAAAAAATTCTACATCAAGATAGAACATTTTATTAACAGTATTGCAAAGTAGATGAAATATTGCCAGACATGTCTTCATTTTTAGGCCCCATTTACACTTGTCAGTGTCTCATGTCTGGATAACATCCAGATGTGATTAAATACACTTTCATCAGAGGGAGGTGGTAATGTAACTGGTAACTGCCAAAAAAGTTTTGCTCACCATCATTTGAACTCATTCCCTCTCTCAGCGATACAGATCATTGCTCTGTCACCCTCACAAATTATTTATTGGTTACATCGTTGTTTGACTGCCAGTGTTGGCCACTTGTGTCACAATAATGTGATTTCTTGTCAGTATGAGGTACTGTAAGGGATTACAGTTTGAAATTCAGTATTTACATTGCAGTTACTGATCCCACTAACACTTTATTACTTTGACCTTTTGGGGGTCTGCTTGTTTGCTGTTTTACCAGGACAAGGTTAATATTACTTCCATACACAACCTCTTGACTTTATACTACCTTGTAAAGAACATTAGTACAAAGTCAGCTCACTGACGTGTTTTTAATAGTTTTTGAACAACAGCAGAGATTGTAAGTAGATCAGTGCATTGTTGGTTTGTATCTTGAACATGAGATTTGTTGACTGTAAGAAAAATCGCCAGCCTTATCTTTTAAGGGCATTTTCATACCTGCGCTTTTTAGTCCGGTTGAAGCGGACTCTGGCTTGTTTTCCCCCTTGGTGTGATTCGTTTGGGCAGGTGTGAACACAGTAATCACACTCGGGTGGGGACAAAAACAACCGTACCAAGACCCTTTACAGGAGGTGGTCTCTGTCTGGTCCCAGATGAACTCTGAAGCGGTTCGTTTGTGGTGGGAACATCATCCGACTTCAATCCAACCCAACTACTAGGCATACTCTGCAAGACTGAGCAAAACAGCTGCCAGGTGTGCATGCTGTGATGTGGATTAGCAAATTTAAAGTTGCTAACAACTAGCTGGAGAATGAATCGAGTTTGGACCTGGACTAGCGCAGTTAGTACGTTGTATTTGGCCATAAGAGCTTCTTCAGGACCCTTTTCCTGTGTTTACGTTTCTTGCTCCCTCCCCAAACACAACTGGCCAATGAGCAGAGTGAATGTTCTCACATGGCTTGAAGTGATGCATTTTGGTTCGCTTGGATTTTTCTCTAAGTGAAAAGAAACCGAACCAACCTTTCACCGTATTTAGAGTATTTCTTCATTTATGTGATGTGATAATGTGATTTCAACAAAATTTGACTGACATTAGCTGACAATAACAACCTCCTTGAATACAAATCTATCATATTTGTGGAAATACATACATACAAACATCTATATTTTGATAGATATTTGATTTTGATCTTACTTCAACCAAAGCTGATTGAATGATTGAACATTCTTTCCGTATTGTTTCTTGAGTTTCTGTGAAATTTCACTTGACGGTCAGATGGAAACATAACTCATGTCTTTCTTACTGCTTTTCTCTGTCTGTCTGTAAATTGCTGCCTTCAACACTGCGAGCTGTAAGCTGGAAGTAAAATGCAGCAAATGAGCTCTGAAATACAGACTCCTTTGTAAAACACACTCGGACTGACCTTTTAGTTAAAGGACAAATTGAGCTGCGGCCAGAGCACAGTTCTGACCCCTGAGTGATCGCTGTGTGTGCGTGTGTGTGTGTGTGTGTGTGAATGTTTGGGTGGGAATGGCAAATGTAGTCATTTATCTATTTATTTTTAATCTCTAATTTTATGTATTTTGGGCGTATATATGGTACGTGTGGGAGAGTCTTCTAGGTTTGTCGGCACCAAGCAGAATGTTGTTGTTCATTTCATTATCTTGGAGGAACTTGCAGACGTTTGCAGTCAGCCAGTGACCTTTTCTTTTCTTCTGATTCAGTTAGTGTGTGTGGGTATGACTTAAGTCACTTTTAGGGACACACACCAGACTTAAGTCCAGTTAATTGGGGACAGCTTGTGTAAATGTATATGTATGTATGTTTGTGTGTGTGTGTGTATGTGTATATATATATATATATATATATATATATTAATTACACAAATTTAGCTAAAAATTAATGAGACTGAAATAACTAATATCTATATACATCATAACAAATCAAATTAATTGTGTAAAAACTGTTTTTCTTCCAAAAAGAAGCTGGGAAAAGGGAGTTAAGGTGCACTCAGGAGTGTTTCTGGTTAATTGTTAATGATTACAGTAAACAGTTCCCAAAAGAACAAAATGATTAATGCACTTGAGTATTTTTTTACTGGCTTTCATTCTAGATTACTGTAATATTTCCATTACAACATACAATGTGCAAGCAACTTATTTTGGACATTTTACTCCCTTTTGCAAAGGGATGTAATACTGTAATACTTAGCATTTTTATAGAACGCAACTGTTGTCAACATTATTAATCACTGTAAGGCTACAGTGTAAAGGAAAATGTGAACAAAAACAAATTGAACAGACTCAGGCTAATGCTCATTGCTCCAAATATTACTTGTACACTGGCTAAACTGGCTTTGTCCAATTTCTATAGAACGATTTCCCTCTTTCTTTAACTATGTCCTTTTTTCCTTTACCATCTCCAAAAATTGGCTCACAGACAATCTGAATAGACACACTGTTGGTGCAGATCTTTGCTGTTGTTTCACCACCACAGCAAAGATTTGGGGTTGATACACAGTAGTGGTCTCTACCACATGCAAGGTTGAATGCTGGATGAGGGTTCTCATCCTTGTTTCTGCTTTCCTACATCAACTCATACTGGTTTGTCAAGGTTGCTATAGTGTAGTGCTTCCACAGTGGGGGTTGGAATTTCAAGGGATAGCCTGAACCTCTTATGTTCCTTATAGTTTACATGTTGCACAATCGATGTTGCACAATCAATCCCCAGTTAGAGGGGGTTCTTGTTTGAAAAGAAATCCACGTATGTAAACTTATTATATATATATAATTGTTCAGGTTGCAAAGAAAAAACCCACTTGCAAGATGCACAATAAGGAGGAACTTGAACAAATGGGCTGCACGGCCAAGTTGCCAGAAAAAAGCTGTTACTGCGCCTGCGCCACACAACAGCCCGCTTACAATATGCCAAACAGCACCTAGACAAGCCTCAAAATGTCTGGAACAAAGTCATTTATAGAGATGAGACAAAATTTTACTTTATGGTCATAACCATAAACACTATGAATGGTACACATCTTACAAATTCTGCCAGGGTATGTAAATTTATGAGCACAACTGTATATATGTATATGTATATGTATATATGTGTGTGTGTGTGTGTGTGTGTGTGTGTGTGTATATACATACATACCACGAATTTGAAATCTTTTGAAATCATTAAGACATATGAGAGATAACTACATTGGCACAGTCTACTATTGGATGAATAGCAAGGGAACAAAGCAAAAGAACTGATGGGCTGTTACTGTTACCACCTGAATAATGAGGAAGACCAGGAGATGACAAATAACCAAAACCAACAGTAATGAGCATATCCACCTACACACAATTTGATGTCAAAACCTGTCATTTCCTCCTACAACAAAAGCCTAAAAGTAGACACTACAGTACAATTACATGCCACATATGCTCTTGACTCCACAGTAGCTTATTTTGTAAAATAATGGAAGGACATCATTGTTTTGGAGAATACAGCTATTGAAGACTTACAGTCCCATCCTAAAATTATAATTAAGGAGTTTTGGTTGTCTTGCAGAACAAAGACAACAATTTTGCTGACCTTCAACTCTTCTGAACACCAATATGAATTTCAAAAGGTTAATGTTTGTTTGATTCCAGTCTTCTCCCTCTAATGACACATTTGAAACAGACTTATCAAATCACCTGAAAGATCTGTTTTGACAGGAGCTGACTTCATACTTGATCTCTTGACTCAGGTTTGTTGATGTCTTTATGGGGGTAAATTTTTAAAGATTACCAAGTTCACTTTTTAAAAAGGCTTTAAGTGACAGGTCATTGCTAATCCTGCCTGATGTGTGGAGCTGTTATATCACTATTCCACACACTGCCAGTACTCTAGCCATGTGCCCAAAGGTTTCCTGTGCTTTTCTATCTCTAATTGGCTCTCAGTTTTGTTTTTTTGTTTTTTAATGAAATTTAAAGATTTTACTGATTACCTCTGTGGCTTTGCATAGCCTGGACCACGTAATATTTCTGATCTATTAATTCCTGAGGTCAGGCATGGACCTCCCAGTGCTCAGATAATTTGTAGGAATGCCTGTCATGGCATATTGTCACATTAATGTCAGAGTATGTTGGCACTGCTCCCCCAGTGTTTTACTTAGTAAGACAGTTTTGCATTCTTTTTTTAAAAGTTTGACACAATACATTGCATGTGCTGAGTGTCAGTTCCTGAGCATGTGAGCATACTTCAAAGGAAATAGAACTGCATATACAGCACACCTGTCTATATGACAGGCACTGTCCTATAGACAGAGCAGGTTGTCATAACATGTGAAGTGTTCTTTCATTTGTAATAACTTTCACTTCTAATAAATTATTAAGACTTTAAAATGCCAGTTTTATAGAAGACCAAATCTAGGTATGTAAAATAAAGAAATATATGTCAGTATTTAGGCTCTGCTGAGAAATACACAAAGTAAGTAAAAAGTGACAGTTTGCTTTAGAAAACTGCTCACCATGCCAAACCATGACAAAAACTTTATTCTGCAGGATGGCCCAATAGGAACACAAGTCCTAGACCTTGACCAACTAATGGAAAGCAGAGAAAGAAAAATCTCCAGCATAAAATAATATACATTGGTATTTTTTAAAAAATAAAATAGACCAAATATTGTAGTTGGTAATCATTGGCAGTTACAAATCATTTACATGTATTAAATGAGTGGTCATCACTGCTGCTCAATGTAGTGTGAACTAGTGTAGTTCAGTATATCTCTGTTCAGTTTGATCCATGGCAATGTGACAGGAAATGCTGTGACAAACTGGCAATTGAGTCTGGGTGGTTCACACAGGGACTGTCTGAATGATAGACACACACACACCGATGGCACCTGTGTGCGCTACATGCTGAGAAAAATAACGTGATCCCAGATGATAAGTGGCGTTCCACCGGATGCCAGAACTGCACTGCCAAGTTGGCTCTCACACACTTATAGACATAGACACACCCAAACCCACACAGTTAGACACAGACGTACACAGAAACTACCGCTGCGCATGAAAATGTGAGAAAAAAAAGACATGACAGAAGTGAATGGATAAATAATAGAGTCTGACAGGTGGAAAATTGAGATTTCTCTTAAAACTGAGAAGTGGCACTCTAAAACCAGGCAGTCTCACCTCACTGGTGTTGAAAAGACCTGCCACAAACAGGAAGTGGATATTAGACAAGCTGACAAACTGTCACAAAACTTGGGTGAGCTGCACTTTATGTACAAAGAGGAAAGGCCTAAAGGTGCGTCTTCTTGCCACATTACCTAAAGATGTGTTTTCATCTTTATGAGGCTACTCCTGTCTGAATCCCCACAATATGCCCAGCAGGACGCACAGATGGTTTATCACATTTTTTCCCCACCCTGTCTTGCCCTTCAGCTCTGTCAAAGTCCCTGCCTTGCGCTCATATGCCACATACTATTACAGTTCCTCCAAAATAATGCCAAATGTACATCTCCCTGAGGACTTTCTTGCTGCTTTTACTTAACTTGACAAATAGCTTGAGTCAGATGTTGTGCTACAGTAGGTTAACAGTGATAGAGCACCAATCAAATGTGTGCAGATTAGAAAACTTCACATTGGCGCAAAGTGCATTTAGCAGCTCTGTTAAAGGCTTCACTTTCATAACAAACACAGGAATTCAGAAAGGCGAATTTAAGATATTTATAATCAGTGCTAATAAAAACCTGTTTATTTCTTATTGAACAAATTCTGACTCAAATTGGCTTCTATTTTCTCTAAATAGAAATTTCTCTCAGAAATATTTTATATTAACAATTGATCAAGTTACTGTTATTTGAAAGGGGTCAAATTAAAAATGAATGCTTATGTTGCTACGTGTCTGCTGAATGTGTAAAAAGGCAAGTGTTTGCTAATGTCTGCCACATAACTTTATAAGGGGATAATATGTCAGTGTTGTGTTTACAACTTTTAATGCTGCCCCCAAGTGGCCAAAAAAGAAAATGTAAAACAAACGCAGATGGTTGCAGTTTTAAATGCTTAACATATTGGAAATTAAACCTGAAACCTTGATAACTGTACTTTTGGTTTTCTAATATTGTAAAGCTGCCAGATGTGTGTGATTATAGAATGTTTCATACTCTTAATGGCATTCATTTTTGTTATAGAAAAATAAGACAATACTGGTTAAAATGTGTGCAGTCTGTGTTGGTTTCAGTTGAATCATCTAAGTGTTCCAGGCTAAGACCTATAAGGTGAGGCATGTGGTGCAATGCTGACTATTGATGCTACCCCAAAGGGTAAAAAAAAAAAGCTAACTTCACACATTATGGCTTTAAAGTACTTTGCTTTCATTTCATTTCATTGTATTCTAACAATGACTACAGAGGGCAATTTAAGAACTGTATATTGGCTAGAAATTAACAATTTACACAAGCTGTGGACAACACACATATTTTACCTTCAGGTGAATGGTGGCACACACTCTAATAGAAAATCTGGAGGGGCTGTTAGCTGTACATCAGACAGAGTTTCTGTTAATAATGTGATGCTTTCAAGCAAATTCTACACCCACTACAAGGAATGTTAAACTTCCAGTGTAATAATCACACAACAAATGGCATTATCTTTAATCTTATGTCAGTAATTATACAATTGCATTCAGCTCCCTGTTCCTATATGTTTATGTTTATCTCATCTTTCTGATTTTTAATAATTACTACACAATCACAGTGTCTGTGTGAAGCAGTTCTGATGAGCACCACTTCAACTGTACTGTATTATGATTATGGTATCATAACCATGCCTTGTGATGCTTTACAAAAGACGACTCACAAGTCAGTCAATCTGAATTTGCAAATTTGACTTTTTTTGGGAAATCAGCCAGTTTGGGGATTATAATGCATTCTATTTTGAAATCTATAGATAATTAACATATATTTTTTGTGTATTCAGCTGAAAACCATGTGTCCTTTTCTTGTTAAGGGCTTGAAGGATTTCACTTTCTTTATTTTTCCCCTATTGCTCATTTTTTGTATTCTTCCAGCTTCTCTTAGTCCTGCTGCAGAGTTCAGGACCTCTGACATCAGATTTATTAGACTGTCAGTGGACTCAGCAGTACCTGTTTTGATACCTAGAGCTCATGTTGTATGTGTTTGTATGTGCATGCGTGTGTGTGTACTTTATTGCAGACTGGGTGCAAATGTGTCTGAACACATACATGTGTGAGAGTTGAAAGAGTACAGTATAATTGTATGTGTGTGTGCTGCCCACAGCTGGCCACATGGTGTGTAATCAGCGGCTGTACCTCAGTGTGGGATTCACAGGTCAGGGATTGGAGCTTTAAGCTGCTCTGCTCTCCCACCAACACCACAAACACAGCTGACACAACCAATGGATTAAGTCATAGTCCTCCCACGGAGACAAACTCTTACCTTCACTGCATCAGTGTTTGTCTTTCCATTAGATCAGCACTGTATATTACATAGGCAGAGGGAGTGTGTATATCCTTTACCCTTTGTTTTCCAGTGGATAGAAGTGCATTAGAGTTTTAGGTCAAACCTGAGTTCTCTTTGCTTATCCCCAAAACAACCAACAACACGTTTATGGACATTTTGACCTACCATAGGGGGATTGGGCAAGGCTCATATTGATTTACACAGCTTTTTGAGAAGAGCAGGTGTAAATAATAAAATAAATTATGGCTGAATTCCATTTAGCTGCTGCAGTTTTGGGGACCTAGTATTGCACAGGCTGGCTCACTATTACACTGTCATGGCTTACTGGGGCACTTGAATAAGATGTATGCTTTCCTTTTTTTCTGATGTGTCAGCCCTCACCTCTCTCAGTCCCTGTCACCCACAACATTGCTCTTTTGTTCATGAGTGTAGCACCCCCTACTCAAAACATATTCCCGCAGCTATGTTCGAGGTCTGACATAAGCAAATGTGCCCTGGTGTCATTCAAAGGCGTTCACTTGGGTGATTCATTTATACTTGCACAACATAATCATTTTCCTTTCTGTTCTGAACTATAATTCCATATTATTCATTATTATCTCTTACACAGCAATGACTGTTTAAAGTTTGCTAACATTAGCCCCCATAAGATACTGGTCATTCCAGACCAAGTAAGGCTTGGCAAAACCCTTGAGTGGACTGAATCTTGAAACAGTGCCTTTAGTTCTTATGACTTTAACTTTTCATTTGTAAAAGTAAGAATATGTTATTTCGTCTTTCAAATTTAAGCAGCATTGTCTTGCTTTAAGCTCAAATACTTACCATTTAACATGACTCTGTGACTGGTGTAGTCTGATTTGGCACCATTTCTGGCACTACCTGCCATTTTACAGTAATTCATTACTACTAGTCAACCCAGTCTCACATCAAAATGTGTAAAAGCTACATTGGTCCACAGCGCGAAACGTATTAGTTTCACAATAACAGCACTAAAATTGTGAGATGCCTATGTTCTTTTGGACTATTCTTTTCTATTGGCCTGCGTCCACATTACATGACTGTCAAGTTTCTGTCTGTGAAAACAAACAAAATGGCTGCCATTCCTTTTATTCTCAGAGGAAAATGCAATATTTTAAGATAGTTTTGGAATTAAAATGAGTTTTGTTAACATTTCTAGCAATAAATGTACATTTTGTTTTCATAATCTTTGTTCAGTGAAAATATGATGTTTAGTTTTTCAGTTATTACAAAGATTCTTGCAGGCTTTCTATTGTTGCTATGTTGGTTGCTATGGACACTACTATCACTGAAACCATGTAGTTGTATGTTGTTTGAATCATTGTCTTTGCGAGCTGTTATTGTGAAACTAATACGTTTTGCGTTGTAACCAATGTAGCTATTACACCTTTTGATGTGAGACTGGGTTGTACTAGTTAGCTATCAAGTTGTATATCAACATGCACCAGTGAGACAAAATGTGGTGGTACAATAAAGGATGATGAATGTTGATGTTTCTTTGTGTTTGGCTTGTTAGATCTGAAATTAGTATTTCATCATATCAGAAACCTCAAATGGGAAACTCACCTACAGTATGGGTACTATTAAGCTTCCTCTCTAGTTTACTACACCCATTGGGGTTTAACTCAACCGGTGAGATTATTTCTGATTGAAGAACAGCCCTGCCCTCTTTTTCATAAAGTTGGTTTTGTTTGAGTTCTCCTACCTAAAGTGTCACATACCCACTTTAGCTCTCTATAGACAAACCATGGTGGATAGAATCACTGGCTTAAGGTGAAGAAATTCTATGGCTTAGCGTGGCTCTAGGGATGGCAATGTCGGTTGGGCAGGCCACTACTTTGGTCCAGACTTAACAAGGATTGGATGGATTACCAGCACATTTGGTACAGATATTCGGTGATACCCTGTTTTTTCCTTAAGCACCACCAGCAGTGTAACATTTGTTGTTCAGAGTGAAATGTCTGGACAACTGTTGGATGGATTACCATGCAATTAGGTCTTTGTGACTTTTGTTGACTTTTCATCAAGTCAAAATTTCAGAGGTTGTCCTGCTAGCTTTTGAATTCAATCTCTCATCGAGGATTTCTTTCATTGGTCTTTATAAAATATTTTCCTAGGATGTACTATTCACAGTATAAGATAAATGAGTATCTGCTTCAGCATTTGCTGTTAAATTTTTGAACCCTTCATGGTTCACACAAGGGCTAACAAGCTCCTATGGAGTTTTTCCAGCAGTATGTGTACTGTTTCTCTTGTATCCATTATATATACCCACAACCTTGTCTAATATCGTCTGTCAAACTTTTAAACTGTAATCGCTGCTGTTTAAAAAAAAACACCTACACCATTGGACCCTCCCTGTCCATTCTCATAGCCCGCCACTCAGCGAGCCTCAGTCTGTCAAGCTGGTCTACTTTAAAGGTGCACTGAAGTTTCATTACATACATCATTACATCATTATTAAAATGTAATTCCTGTTGGTTTTTGAGGCAAGAGATAGCATAGTGAATGCAAACCAATTGACTATCAGCTCAGGAGAGAAAGGCAGGTCAATTTGATTGGAGGGGCAGGAGACCAGGATTGTTTCCCATTTTGTGAAGACTTCATTGGTTCACACCTACTGAAGATACCTGTTCTTCATGGAGTGACAGTTGGGCATTCAGCTGTCCATTTTACAAGATTTGCAGTTTGCAATGGTTTTTTGGGGGCTTGTGGGAAATGGTGTTTTACAAAGGCTGTGAAATGTTAAAGGATTAAGTATTGTCCCCGCTAAGCCCCTCTCCAAATAGAAAGTTACTCCTCAGACCAGTTGAACAGACCCCTCCTGTCGGAGCAGGGGCTGTTCTAACCCGTATCTGCCCACCAACAGGCCAGTCACCTCCTACAGGCTTGGTGGCGGCCTAAAGCAGATGAGAGCAAAGAAACTGAGGAAGAGAAAAGGAAAAGAGCTCAAATTTAAGAATAAAAAAGGATAAAACAAGCAAACAAAGATTTTTAAAAAGGGAAAACAAAAATAAATACATAAACTTCTGCCCTGACCCAGCTGTCCTGACCTGACCCACCCTGGATCCACCTTGGCACCTCTGTCATTGGAGCCCAACCAGAGATGCCCTCCAAGAGCATTGTAGCTATTTTATTAGTTATTTATTACTTTTTTCTTTTTCTTTCTTCCTTTGGTTAATACTGCCTCCCCCTTATGCTCTCTCTCCCCTCTATATCTTTTACACAGAAAACCCACCCACACAAACACACACACACACCTAGCTAAACACATGTGTGCTACAATAAGAAAATCTAAGCCAAACATTATGCCTTTTTTGTTTGTTTGCTCTTTCATTGTTCTTGTTGTTATTGTTGCTGCTGTTTTGCCTTTTTTCTCCCTTTTTGTTTTGGTTTGTTTGAGTCTAGTTTTCTCTATTGTCTTGTGCTCTGTCATATGTTGTTTGTTTTCATGTTGGTCACTTGTATTGCACTATAAACAAATAATAATTAAAAAGGATTAAATATTGCACTTCCATGAAGTTGGGTGATTCACAAGAGACAATATCCTGTCTTTCAGGCTCTAGTATGGATAAAACTCCAAAAACACTGGACCCTGCACTTCCCATCCTGCAACTCAGTAGCATCTTTCATTAAACCCTTACTGGCTCCTAAATGCCTCATGCAGTTTTCTTCAGACTCCTTTAAGCTCCCCCCAGAGCCACAGAAGACATTAAACACCTGTTTTCACAGACTGAGAAGTATTCCTCATGATGCGTAAACTGAATTGCATGTGTAAAATCAGTGGAGTGCCCCTTTAAATAAACAATGATATTACTTTTTTTTAAATTTACCACCCCTGATGTAGGTTTACATTTGATTTTGAATCTGCTTTTTGAAATGTTCTCCAGAAACAACATATTCCAGAATGAGCGCTAAAGCAGCCAGGTACTACTCTGTCCATAATACAACTGCTTGTTCTACTATTATTACAATTACTGCAGTATGACTTTATTTTGCACTGGTGCTGTGGTCTGGTAGTAGATTGATTAATTTGCAGTTAGCTCCAGCGCTCCAAGTCCATCCATGTCTGCTTCTAGCAGTGAGGAACATCTGTTTCATACTCAAACACACACACACACACACACACACACACACACACACACACATACACTCATACAGAGCCTTTGTTAGGGGGTGAGACATCTGCTGTTTGTTGTTCACAAATTATTGATAGCAGTAAACAGAAAGTTGAGGGAAAAACAGGCATTTCTCATGCTGATGAAATTTTCACGACCTGTCAGCCCATTCAAACCAAAGCTTTGTTACCAAGCAGGATGGCACGACAACAAGAGACGCGTCTACACGCATTTCCCACTGCGAGCAGAGCGGCAGAGAGAGCGAGAGAGAGAGAGAGAGAGAGAGAGAAAGAGAGTGACAGAAACGAACTGCTTTTTTTCTGTTTTTTCCCAGACCCTTTTGTAATATCTTCACTAGACCTCGTTTTTACACTTACATTTTCATGCTAAAAATGGAGGTGCAACTTTGACTAATGAAACCCAGACTGATATGTTTTGATTCTTTAGATAAATATAGTGAAATATGTTGCAGATGATAAGACAGCTTTTATTTGAGTGATTTAAATGGCTATAAATATAAAATGTATTAGCGTGTATGTATAGAGGTGTTTATTATGACAGGGAGAAAACATTTATTCATCATGATTGCATGTAACTGACAGTCTGTATGCATGTCTCTTGCCAGCTGTGTCCCTCTAACTCTGCCGTGCAGCCTCTATCACAAAGACCTAATTAGTGGTGCTTGCATGTAAATGGGGTTGATCAGACATCCGGTGTCTTACTCTAGAGCAGTTTAAACTCAGAGGATCAGCTCAGAATGTATAATCAGCCTGCCTACTAGCCAGTCAAGTGATAGAAAAGTTGAGTCAGTCATGTCTTTGTAGCACAACCTGAACAAAGTCTAATAAATTGCCACAAGTGATGTCACTTGTGGCAACTACACAGAATAATGTAATTACTTTCTGCAAGGTCAAAAACATAAAATATAATATTCTAATTTCAACATCATGTTTATTGTCCTTTTTATTCCATGCATTCTTCTTTCTTGTTAAAAAATGCCCACAATGTAACTCGACTGCCAGTGTGCACCACAAAGCAAGAGGTGCAAGATGAACATCAGCAGTCAGAAAAAAAATAGTGGTTGTGCACACTCTGCCTATATGTTTGGTTTTGCTCATCAAGCTTCAGTTCAACCATTGCATCTCATCATATCTTAAATACATTACAAACCCCACCTATTCAACCCTCCTCCACCCTACGTGCTCATTGCTGGAGATCAAAACTCAAATTTAACTGATCCAGCTGAAAGCAGCTTTTTGATGCTGGATATCTAGGATGACTAGTGTTAAAAACATGGCCAAAGAGCCAAAGAGAGCCTGACAAAGTTCAAATTTGTTCTGTGATGTGTTTGTCTCACTTTGTCTGTGCTATTAATAAGTGTGTCCCAGCAGGGGACGGAGACTAATTGGACTCGTGTACAAGGCTGAGACTGTCATGTTTAGTGGTAATCATCTCAGCAGGACAGTTCTGTGTGATGTAGTTAGTGTCATCACAGACTGCATTTGCTGTAAAATTACACAAACTATTCTCAGACAGGCTGTGAAAATGTAGTTGATTCTCATGATTCTTGGTTGAATTATCATATGACTATATTTTTGTTCCTTATTGTGAAGTATTGTTCATTCTTTTATCTAGAAAGTAACTTGAGCAGTCACATGATCACACAGGTTTACACCATATAATCTAAACCACTTATTTACAGTGAAATTTAATCTTGTAGGTCAAAGTTTAACAAGGAGGTCTCTGCAAAATCTATACATGAGAAATTGTTCAGAAGAGACTTTTGTAACAATTCAAATAAATTGACCTGATCTCTTACAAATACGTTTGGTTAGTGAGAAGGTTTCTTTGGGAACATTAAGATTTCTTTATTGTCATTTCTCAGCACTTACATACATTGAAATTAAATTTATCCTCTGCATTTGACCCATCCTATACACTAGGAGCAGACTGCTAGCTGTGCCTGTGTGGCTTAGGGGTTACATGGAACCACACGATTCCTGATTCAAGTCCGCCTGGGGACATTTGTTGCATCTCACTCCTTTGTTTCATGTCATCACTCCACTATTGCTATCTAATAAAAAATAATATATATTTTTTTCTTTTTTAAACTGACTGCTCCTTTTGCTAATCGAAATTTGTTGCCATCTAAATCTTACTAAAATGCACAAAATGTTACCATGATTCATAGGAATGATCATCAAACTTACAGATATTAAATCAAGGTTATTTAAAAAAATGGAATTTTCCTTTCAGTAAATTGATTATTGAGCATACATCGTCAGAAAAAGCCTAGGGCCGATTTTTAGGGTCAGTTCAGGGATAAGTGTGTTAAGAATGTTCTGTATACACAGAGCTTTGAAAAGCACTGTTGAGAATTTGAATTAACCCACAAACTGAACAAAACCTTTAGAAGCCATGCCAGACAAGATTAAAAAAATCCACCTTTCTCAAAAAATTTTTTCTTCAGTGTTGTTTACCTCTCTCAGCGATATCCCCCTGCTATTCCTGGCCTCTTTATTGACTACTGCAGCCGCATTTCTTATCTCCCCACTGTGCTGTCTGGAAAAGTGGCCGCCTTAAGTATACTTTAGTGCCACTCCTGTTGTGGATCTTATTTCTGAAATAACGGAGGATAGGCAAACTGTTTATGGCATGGGTGGACGTGGCTAGAAGATACTCTTTTTTTACAGATTAAATCACTTAAGTGCATATGTGTTTATGTGCCTGAGTGCCTATTGTTAACAGTCAACAAAAGCAGTACACTGGAAACATTCAGGATATGAAGAAGACTGCGCATTTTGGGAAGATAGGACATATTACTTTATATCACATTTGTTCTATTTTCCACAGGCCTCACCCTTCATCTTAGCTATCCATAACAAATAAAATGACCAATCACAAAAAATCAGTTCAACAGCCAATCACCAAAAAGGTCAGCCAAATTCTGTCCTTAATCAATCTGACTTTGATGCTTAAACTGTAGGAACTAAATCAACAGAATGCTATAAAGCAAATAGGATCACATATTGACCACAAAATTGGAAACTGTTTGCTTTTACAACTTTATAAATACATGTATATATTGTATGTATATTGTATTATACAAAATTTTCATTAAGATAAAGTTTATTTGCATTTGTGACCTTTGGCAGTATTGGTCACTGTGGATAATTTCTTTCATTTGAAAGACACAGGAAGACAGGAAAGGAAACGAGGAAGCATTTAAGGGGTCATGAGATGGATGCAGAATGAGGTCAGGCTATCCCTTTTCTATGTGTAGCCTTTGGAGAAAAGAATCAGTTTATCCTGATTGGCTGATTGCATACACACTATATGCAAATTTCATTAAGCGACTCTGCTGAGATGTAAGGTCGAGCCTATAGAACCCATTAGAGGGCCCTACACATTACATAGAACTATAGCTATAATTAAACTTTTGATTTAAAATATTAACATCTGGAGGAGTATTATAGGAAAAAGGTGATTTAGGGGCTAATCCTTTCATCACATAATGGATACAATTCCACATTAGACTGAATGAATTAACATTTTTTTTTTCAGAGCACTACAGTAATTAGTTTATCATTTTAAGCCCTTTATAATATTTGTATAATATTTATAAGGGATTAGAAAGTGTCTTGTAGGGCTTAGTGACTTTACAGTGACCTAAACATATTTGAAAACATTTTATTTTAAATCCTCACACTGTTGAAAGGGAGTATTACTGAGCCTATGAGAACAGTTGTATAATATCATCTGTGGTGTTGGAGACGCTTTGTCAGGTCTGAGAAAATAATCTTTATAAAATCACCAATGTCTCAAGCTTTGGCTTGGAGACTCCACATTTATAATAAAAAGCCTGTACAAACTGGGCAAGTGGAGTTCAAAAGATATGTCTACCCAGTATCACGGCAGTTCATGAAATAGTCATATTAGTATCATTAGTATCATATTAATAGTCATAATAGTCTTTCAAACTAATGTATTTCAAATGGAAGTATGACACAGACCATTCACTGTATTGATAAAATTAAAATAAAGAAATAAAAAACAAGGATAAAATCTTGTGACTAAATGTTGAGGAATGTAGTGGTTATAGTTAAAAATACAAATAACAAATGAGAAAAAAAAACAATACAGCTTCTATGCTCCCAAGTCCCAACTTACATGAAAGGTACTACCAATTGAAATACATTAGTTTGAAAGTCATGCTGAGTGTCAAGAAAAAAATGGAAAATTCATATCCATGTGAACGAATCCATAGATTAAATTTTGTGACTACTTGCAGTGATACTGGGTACCTGGATATGTACATTTACCAAGCAGGGACAGTCTAATGAAAAGACTATAGAGTGGCATTATTAGAAGAGTAGGATGCAACATCACTATAAAGTCAGGATATTTTGACCTCTGCTGTATCAATTTTTAACCCTTTTTTGCTTTATATATGGAAGTGCTATACTAACTTATTGGAGTATCCATCCCATATTACAATATTAACTCATGGTATTTCTCTGTTCTCAGAAATGTATTTATACTTTGTAAATTTATAAAAATTGACCTTGGATCGAGATTTGCTTGCCAGTGGGCCGTCACAGGTGATCATTTATTAGTGTCAACTGAATATTCATTATACATCCACATCAGGGACACTATACCCAGTGGTAACATACGTCACTAACAGAAGATTCAGTTGCTGCCTGACTAAAAACAAACTGTAGAGGTTGGCTGTTATTGCCTAATTGTATCAGTTTACTGCCGTCATCTTGAGAATCCATACCAACAATTTGCATTATTTTCTTTTAACCATGACCAGAATAGTTCCCTAACTTTACTGGGTCATCAACTTTGGGGGTCATTTTGGAAGGCAATGACAACTGACTGGTTTTGTGTTGTAGTTGTGAGGACTTGTTGGGTATTCCGGTTGTCCATTACTGCTTTCCAATTAGTGCACTCTCTATAAGCACTTCTTTTACCCCTTTTCTCCTTTAACCTCCATTTTCTCTCCCAGCTCCTCTTTCCTTTCCTTCTCCACTCTCTTGTGGACACTGGGATTCTTAGGCCTGTGTGTTGTTAATAATTCAGCCTGGAGGATGGGTTTTGGTCTTCATTTGCAGCAGGAAATGCCTTGCTCCACTGAACAATGCACTCACGCCCAGGCCCCTGAAGCGTCTTCAGAGGCAGAAATGAAAAGCCTTTTCCTCTTAGATGGCTGCTTTCAAATGCAGGGTGTCTGGAAAAACAGAGGAAAGAAAATAGACAAGAAAGACAGGAGCAGTGATTTTATGTTTCTTTTCTTTGCATGCTCCAAAAATACAGCCCTCAACAAAGAAGCAATACTCTCAGTAGAGGGTGTTTTCTCTGCAGGTACAAGGCATTGTAACAGGCATTTTTAGAAACATCTCTTTCTTCCCACTTTAAAACGCTGATAAATTTGTGGGTCATTTTTGGTCCATTTCCTCTCTCCATCTATATGTATTTTTGCATTCCATTTTTTTCCTGTTCCATGACACATTTTCATATGGTGACACATTAGAATCCATCAGTTTTGAAGGGCAGGGCGATCAGGGAGACCTGGCGCCTGCTGTGTGTCATATATTATAGTGGAGAACTCATTTCCTGCCTGAGTTTAACAATGTCTGTGTCCTCTGAGAGGTGAGACTATATGAGGGACATATCATGAGCTTCTACGTGTTTCAGATATTGTGTGTGCATGTGTGGAAACTGGAGAGAAACAAGATAATGTGAGAAGAAAGTGGGGAAAATTCCTGTGTCCTCCAACATGGCCTTCAATGTCACTGTGTGAATCATGATTGAACTGCTACAGCTATGGTTAAGGTTGGATTAGGTTTAGGCAACTGAAACTACTTGGTTGTGGTTAGGCAACCTTCATCATCATGGTTCAAAGAACTACTTGGCAAGGTTAGGAGAAGACTGTGGTTAAAATAAAGCCAATGCTCACTTTTGCAGTGCTACAACAAGGTCATTTTTTTTAGACATAATTCACACAAGGTCCATGTCCAATGCCAAAATAGATTAAAATAACTGGGCAGGGTACATTTCTATTAGTGTTGTACATTGCACATTTTAATTGGTCTTTCTGCACAGCCAGAACCTGCAACTTCTATGCTCACATTGTATGTATCAATAGAGCAGCCACGACATGGAGCTCACACTGAACTCAAGCAAGGAACCCCCAGTTGTCTTTGTCCGATGACAATAAAATTTATTCAAAGAAAATGAGCATGTCTTCATCACTGTTGACAAAAAGAGAGAAAGGCAGCATTACTTTACGCAATTCCACTATGAACCAAATGTATGAAAATGGCTGGAAGATACAGACAGTATGATCTGTCTGTTCTGCTGCCGAGTTCAGTTTCATATCTCAGCGGTCTTAGTCAACACTACAGTTTTAGCCACAAAATGCAAAATATACGTCAATAATATTAACACAGGCTTGTTTTACGGTAGCCATGTGGGAAATTGGACGGTGAAACTGCTCAAACTGCAGACAGCTGACAGCCAGATCCTTGATAATTCAGGCATTTAATCAGGCATCACAACCCCGCTCAAACTGAACATCAAACAACAACCAATCTGGCAAAAATTCTTCCCGATTGTAAAATTAGTCAGGGACAACCAATCTGAGGTTAAAATTGGTTTAATCCATACAATGATTGCCTGGCTTTAGGCATTTGAACAGAAGATAATAGTGTTTGTTTCTTGTGAGGACAATCTCAACAATTTAGAAAGCCGGTGTTCTGGAGTGGAGTCACTTTGAGTGAAAGTTTGTTGTTGCACGTTTATCACTTTACGTGTTATTTCTCAGCCTTATATTAGCAGCAACTGACTTTTAAATTGGATGATTTTGAACCTCATGATTTATGTCTAATACCAACATTCAATACCAATGCAGGAAATACTGTGATTGTATAGGTTTGGAGTTCGGATGGTGGATGGGTGTGTAGGACATTAGACTTTATTTAACCATACTGTAGTTACCATGCACACATATTGCAGAAAAAATTAATTTTAAAGCATTGAGATTGAACCAACCCGGGGTATTAGAGAGTTGTCCAATAATCACATTCTTTCTAGGGATAGTGTTTAGATAATGCTGTTATAAGCCCAAACTTTCTGCCAGTTACATCAAAAATCCAACAGATTTTACTGTTGAGTTGCATTAATGTATTGTAATGAGCATTGTAAAATGCATAGAGAACATATTAATATATGTATAAATAAAATTCTGCTATTCTGTAGGAATTCATGCACTCAAATAGCTTTATGACTTTAATGGGGGAATTATGAATTATTACTATGCACGACTCAAATATGAAATTATTTGTCCAGTGACATAACTCATATTAGAGCATGTATAGTAATAGGGAAATAGTCCTCCTTGTTGGCCACACAACAGAGGTCAATTAGAATTATGATTGTTGTTAATCTTAATGATTTTGCGAGGGTGTAGGTCTTTTAAGGACTTTAAGTGACTGAGATGCAAACACAAGAAAACACAAACAAGTTCACTTTTAGTTACATACACATTTATTACTAATACTAATACTAATACTAATACTACAGCAGTTGTTGTTTTTAACCAGAGGGAGGAGCAGGTCCGTGTACCCTCCTTACAAAGCTAGGTTCAACTTGGTTTGATAACAGCATATACAATGCATTGTGTACCCCCTCACGAAAATCAAATGCCTATCCTATTGATTTGCTCTAGCACCGGGTCTGAACAAATATATATAACAAATATAGAGTTATATGCAGTGATCCCTCCGCAGCTGCGCCTCCACATTGAGAGACGCTGTGCGCATTTACGCACGAGGCACAGCAGTGAAACATATTGATTATTTAAATCTCCTGACACGCTGTCAGGATCAGTCAGGATCTAATGTTAATTAATGTTCTGTGTTCTTCTACACATCCAAAAGGTCAGTCCAGGTTCATACAGTAAAATTGTTTGGAGTTAAGCAGCCGTCCCCCTAAAAAAATCCTGAGCTCATTATGTCAAGCAGCACAGCAAAATTAAAAACTGTACTTATCAACTACAGGACAGAGAAAACTATCCAGGGGAAAACAGAATTAAACATTTAGCTTCTGAAATATTTTTTTTTTAGACAGGCAAGTGAAAAACAAGTTGTTTTCTGGTTTCTTTCCCAGTTGCCGATTCGAAGACAAACAGGTTAGGGGAATGGGAAAAATGGGAAAAAACAGAAAGCGGATTTAATTTTTTTTAATTCACACAAAAAATGGAAAAACAAAATAATGCATTTCTTTATCCTGTTATCTAACAAGTTGAACACAGCTTTGGACGGAGGGTACATGAACTGGGAGGCAGCAATGCCCTTCCCATGCCTAGTCTGCCGGAAAATAGAGGACATCAGTTGAGTAGGTGGTAGAAGAATGTGGCCACATGCACCTCGACCACCTCTGAATGTGGTCTGAGCGATCGGATCTCAATTGGTCCTTAATGTGTCTTGGGCACGTTCATACCTGCACTTAGAGCTGTCCACTTGTGACTGGATCACCCAAGACCCATTTAATACCAGGTGTAAACAGGGTCTAAGTCAGCCTGTCCAGATTTGAAAAGTTTCCATTGCAAGAGAACTCCTGGTTTTGGCTCTTCTAGTTTTGATTCTTAACTCATGCCTCTAGATTTTGAGATTTCACCTCCTATTGTTCCAAATTACATCTTCAGACTAGCAAAGATCAAGCATTCAACCGGCATGGCAAAATGCAAGAAGACAAAGACAAAAGCAAGAAAAAAGTCAAAAAGTATGGTTTCTCAGATATGAGATTATTTTAAAGTTATGGTCTGCCCGCCCAGAAGATGTACCCTGGCCGATCACAGGGATTTCAGAGTTATGGAGGGGAAGAGACAGTTGGACAGGAGGGTTCAACTCCTGAATGCTGTTGTTCTTTTAATCAAAATTGTTAGTCTTATAACAATTGCATGATTTCTAATTTTGCATTTTTCATAGTGGCTTTAGCATTTTGAGAGTGAAACAAGCAGAGTGGTATTAGACATGACGTTAGTGTTATCAAAAAAGGTACACTTGCTATTTTAAAGGCAGTGGAATAAAAGTCTAACTAAAGCAAACACCTATTGTTATATACATACACATACTAATACACTATATTAATTGTCCTTAGACAAAATCTAAACTACATTTTAGAGTTCATGCCCCATGCTGGTTTGCCCAGTGATCAGTTCTTGGGTCATTTATTCAAGTACTGAAAATCAGAGTACATAGTGGGATTAAAGTTGGTGCCAGCTAGTCTCTGTGGGTGACTAGCTCTTAGAGGTGAGTTATGATGGCCAGTGGTGGGCGGAGTTTATCCATGTTTTGCTAACAGCTCACAGTGGGGTGTGAATTGGTCTTTCCATCTTGCTGGCTCTTTGAGATCTTGAAGGGTAAAGGGTGGTTTGGGTCAGTGGTCTGGTTTAGTGGTCATGTAGAAGACAAGGGGTCTTCTTATCTTGATCATTGCTGTTGGCGGGATGTTGTAAATCTCACTGATGTATTTTGGCCAGCATTCCTGGGAGCTGAAGAAAGAGCTTGTCCTGTTGTTTTAGAGTTGTACTGTCCGCATTTGAGAAATGCAGGGACTTAAATTGCCCTAGTTATCCTGAGAAAGTAAAGGTGACATTCATCCATATTTTAAACTAATGAGATACTAAGGGAGGCAGATAAATGGAAGAAATACAAACATATATATATATTTTTGGCCTGGGACTGAAAAGGTTTCATTGATTTTTGACAAATCGTCCAAGTAAACATTTGTGCTTAAATCAATGTGACTTGCCTGTTGAGTTATTAAGAATTTAAATTTTGTTTTTCATTTACCATAAATCCTACAAAGTAGTTGTGATATTCACATATGAAATTACTTTTGACTTTACCAAAGTAGAAAAACTCCAAAGAAGTAAAACAAAAATGTTCGTCTCTTAAAAGGATGACGTGGTTCCCTTTATGTTTTCTGATGATTCACTTTATCAGAGCTCAAATATTATTTATTCTATCAGAAGTAGAATAAACAATTCCAGCATTTCCAGGCCATTTCTTCATCTGGCTATTAAAGACAGCTTCTACAAAGAGCCAGTATCTTACATCAGATGAATAAAGTCATCAATTATGAATGGAATTTGTTGTTGCATATTTGGGTGTATGGACATGCATTCATAAGATTTGTGAGGACTGAGTGATGCAACAGATTTCTCCTGCAGTGCCCATCACCGCAACCCTGGGGAACATGAGGCTGATTTGTGAATATAAAATCTTAATAGGCACAGTGTGATGACATGGTTTTATCAATGAAGAGTCTGCCGACTGTGTCTTAATGAGGTGACAGCTATGAGCCTATTCACTGTCTCATTTACAGTATATTGTGCATTTTTCCGACAGCAATCTATCCTCAGGAGCAAGCAAGTGTTCTGCTGTTTGACTCGAATCTGTTAATTAAGGGTTGTAAAATTGTTGTATTTTTACAGCTTATTTTTTCTAGTTATGTATTTTATTTCCCTTTTCCTCAATAGATTATTTACTTATTATTTAACTTTTACCCAATTATCGCACAGATTGGTTTTGAAATCAAACCTCTGTTGAATTTGAATATTGTCATTGAATTAAATGACTCCACCATGCGAAAGGGTTCCTCATAGTGCCACAATCACAGAGAATTTTCACTAACTCTGCTTTTGTACAGTAGGCAGCTATTGAGCCTCTTTTAGCTCATTGTTTTGGTTGCAATTTACTGGATGATTGAAGTCTGAGCTTCATCAACCTTGATAGGCAGGTGCCCCCTGTAAAATATTGTTCACTGGCTGGGTTAGCTTGAGAGAAGAAGCTAAAGCATCAGATAATGTAGCAATATTTCATTAGCAAACATCTAAAGGAAGATTTAGATGGTTGACATTAGTCGACATTAATCCAGGAACTCAATCCTTCTGATACTGATTCTGAACAGGAAAGATAGCCGACTGAAAGTAACGTTAATGTTACATCCACATCCACTTGATAATGTTACATTAGCTTACCTTTTTATAAATGTGGCTGTGCTGCCTGCATATTTGCCCAGATGTTTTGTTGCTGCTTCTTGTCTAATTCTCAGTGAACTGTAGATGAATTTAGTCCATAAATCTGTTTCTTCCAAGAAGCGGTAGCATCAGATAACATTATTGACAGAGACAGAACATTACTGAGTTCACAGCAGTGCAACAGATCAAATGGCAAAATTGATTTCTGAACAAGAGATATTATTGGCTGGTGGAGGATATTGTTTTACTAATCAGAAGTTTGTACAGTGTGTGATTCTGCAGATGCATGCAGGTCAGTGAATGAGACATTGCATTAAAACAGTCATTCATTAATTTGTTTAAACTTTTTAACATTTCACATTTTTCATTGCGTTTCTATTTTTTTTTTTTTTTCATAATCATATCATCATAGTTCTTGTTTTCAAAGGGGGTTTTGTTAGTTTTGGTCTTGTTTTTGTTATGAAAAAAAGTCAATAAATATTTTTTTGTTTTAGTTTTCATTGGTGAAATTAACACTGTTGCAAACCACACCCCTCTTGTGTGAATGTATTCATAGCTAGATTAGAAAATCCTGGGTTGTTAAATGCTCATAAAATGACATGAGATCTGTTGTCTGGGTTATCTCTGTTCACAAATCAGGAAGATACACTGAACATGCTGAACTTGCTTCATGAAACCACTTCAGTTTTTATAATAATACTAGTGCAGTGCCTGTTCAAAGCGTGCCATGTTCAGAACGGGCCAGTTGCTTGTCCTCCGGAATTGCTGCTTCAACGCATATAAAAATTAATACCGTTGATGTGAGGTGTGAATAAGCATATACACCAACAACATAAAAAGCTTTTGAAAAAATGTGCATCCTCAAATGAAGTGGATCGATCATATTGGGCTCTTAGATCGTTTATTTCAGTTCAGATCGTTTGAGTAGGTATATTCGCTCAAAAGACATACTTCCCCATGGGAAGTAGCCTAAAAGTCTGTCCATTCTTGATTAAAAGCTCTGTTTTCGCTGTCTACTTTTCGCTTTTTCGAGCATGCCATGTGAAAAAACTTTTCTCAAGCTGAGCTGATACTAAAAGGTGACGTGAAAACACTGCAGACTACTAATTTGGTCAGTCATTTATTTCATTTACGGGCTCTCTGTTTCAGAGAAAGTTTCCACCGGCCCCTCTCCTCGCTCCACCTCCCTCGCTCTCTCTCTTTCTCACTCCGCAGCTGCAACACAGCTGAGGAGCATTCACACAGCTGAAACACAGCATTCACACGAGGAAAAAACGACAGATTTGTCCTGTGGTTCTTTGTATTTACTGCTGCATTTGATGGAATGAATGAAAAGGAGAAATATAGAGGAGGAAAATGAAACAGAAACTAAGAGTGTCTGTCTCCACAGTAAATCATCTGTTGAGTGTTTGATGGTTGTTTATTTGTGCTTTAGAAGGTAACCGCCGTGAAACAATAATACAAATAATAAAACAAAAATAATGTATCTCTGTCATTCACGGGCTTGCTCTCTCTTTCTTTTTCTCTTGGGTCGGGAAGCCGACAACAACGCATAACTTTTAGTGTTATCAATCAAAGAGAGATGTCCTCTCCTCGTCTGTCTCATGGTAAGGTTGTACAGCTCTGCTCTCCGCCTGTGCTCATGACATGCAGTTGTAGAGCCCAGAAGTCATGCTGCTGCAGAGCAGAGTGGCTCGCTGATCGCTTGTTTATTCAAAATGTATTAATATTGAACGTGTCGTGTGTCCAAATTGTACCAAATTCAACACTGCACTTCCTTGGGTCCTCAGTCATACAACTGCCAAGTGTGAAGTCGATCAGATGAACAGTTGGTGAAGGACACACATACAGACAGACAGACCTTCCTTTATAGTTAGATTTGTAATATATATTTGCTCTATAAGTATATAATAGCAAATATTATTATAAATATATAAAATAATACACATGCATAGCCATAAATATGCTGGCAGACAATATTATCACTGATTTTATTATCACAGGTGACAATTTTTCCAAAACTTTAGTTTCATTGTCTGTATTTGAATAATTGATGTGAGACTACAAACCCATAAACCACCCCATATTGACCAGGTATTTCTGCCAAAAAAAAAACTTTGTGAATATCTTACTTTGCAATAGTAACTTTTTTCTGCAGCTAATCTTTTGCGAGACTTGTCTTGAAAAGAAGTTAATATGTCATCTTAATAAAAGTGGTGTTCTGTATGCCATTTGAATAAATAGCTTCCGCTTCTATTTTCACTTTAATAATATGTTGCTCCCTCTATATCACTCTCTATTTTTACTCATTAATTCTACCTCAATCCTCTCCCGTCTCTCTTTCTGTTGTCATCTCCACTCTGAGCTGATAAATCATCTTCCTCCATCATTCTTCCTGTGAGACACACATCTGTGTCTATATATGAAATGGAGAATGACTGACAGGCCGGCACCTGGAAATGCCCATCACCTTCTTTTTTCCTAGCGGCTAAAGCCCTTTAAAAGTGTCCGGATGGGTGCCGGTAAGCAGACGGGGGTCTTATCTCCCCCAAACACCTGTACCTGCTCCATAGTGCCATTTAAGACCTCGTTGCTGCATAAATAGGTGACAATGCTGATTTTTGTGTCCCTTTAAGAGATGCTGCAGGCTAACCGATTAGAGGACCCTGGGGAGTGTGAACGCCCTTTCTCTCCAACCACATCTTTATTCCTCAGTCTGAGATACTACTGCTGTTTTTTTTTGTTTGTTGTCATTGTTTGTTTTGTTTTGTTTTGTTTTTTCTTCTTTTTTGGCTACAATATTGGCAAAGAAGTTCTGGTCTTTTGGAGGGGTTTCATGTGTGTGTGTGTGTGTGTGTGTGTGTGTGTGTGTGTGTGTGTGTGTCCATATCTAAATATGGTGTGTAGAGTCAACTTAGGACAGAAAAGCTTGCTGAGACTTACAGGATGGTATATGTAGAGGTAACACTTATTGTTGGACTGATGTTGTGCAAGTTTTCTTTTTCAATATGATCTATTGCTTTTAATAAAATGCGGCACTACACCTGCTTTTGGTCATTTGTATGTGCTGTAAGCAATTTAGAAAAATCCAAATATACCTGATACACTAATGGTGGATAATATATTTCCATTCATATTTTACAAAAAAGAAACATTGTACTGATTGCTTTTAATTCTAGTGAGTGTGTCAGAGCAATTATTCCTAACTAAATCCAAATCTGTAGTATTTTATTATTAATTGGTGTATATTTATCACTACCATGAACCGCAAGGTTTAGAAGCAGGACTATGGCTCTGCAGCTATGCTAATGGTTGAGGCTGTAACGCTTAATGTAAACAAAACCAGATTATAAGATGGATAAAAGTTGAGGTCCAAAGTCTGTTTTTTGATATGTAGCCTTTGTGGTGACATAAATGTAAAAATGGTCGTGGTAGTGGACAAAGTACAGCTGAGGATTACGGAAATGTCATTAGTTTTGGACAAATAAGAACTTTGACCTGATGATGGCACTAGATGAAAAGTTCAGGATTTACCAAAATTGTAGCAATTCATCTTGTAGGGAATATAAATGTTTGTACTAAATTTTGTGGCAATCCATCCAATAGCTGTTGAGACATGTCACTCTGAATTTACTGATGGCACTACATAATAAATCAGGGGATCACCAAAGTCATCAAGATTTATCACCTGGGAACCATGGTTTTTGTTCCAAGTTTGGTGCCAATCCATCAAGTCAATATTTAGTTATATCTCAGTGAATACATAAAAACTTTGACCTACTGGTGGCACTAGATAAAACACAGGGAATAAACAAAGTCCCTTGGATGTACGTATCCTCTGCAGAGCAGATGGCAATCCATCCAATATTTATAAAGATACTTCTCTCTGGACGAATACTGTTCCTAAAACCACACCAATAGTGTGGCTAAAAAATCACTATCTTTACAAGGCCAACAATTTAAAAACAATATTAGTTAAGTTGTGATAAGGTTTCCCATAAAGCTGACGCTTTGGAGACCTTCACTGAATAGTTTATGATAAAGACTAGATAAAAAAAATCCTGTAAGTTATAAATAATTGCTTCCATTTATGCCAATACAGTTATCCTTTTTATACAGGCAGTATTGGTTGGTTAATTGACATCTCCAGTATCTTAACACATAACTGACAGAACTTTTAGGAGTGAATCCTCGCTTTTTCTTCACACAGCTTTACATTATGTACCACTAGCTTATCATTTAAAAATATTCCTGTAGATTTGGTATCCTGTTTATTATACTTGCATACAGGCATTAAGGTCAAGCCACCATGACTAAAACGTAGGTTATATACAGTAGACAGACATCGACAGATATGCCATGGAAGCACACTGCATAAAACAGAGTACACAGGAAACAGAGTACACAGGAAACAGAGTACACAGGAAACAGAGTACACAGGAAACATAGTACACAGGAAACAGAGTACACAGGAAACTGCACAATAAAAAAAATCTGGTCATACTTAATATTTTAATCCAATTTGTGTTATTTCACTTCAATGTGAAATTACACATTTTTTGCAATCTCAGACAAATTTATTTGGATGTAAAATGAGGATTATACCTCCAGTCTTACAGTAGCTCTCTGCTCTCTCTAGCAGCTTGACTTGGCTGACTCAGGCTGGACACCCAGGGAGGCTGTTAAATCTCTACCATTTAATTAACATGTTGATTTTAATTAGCTGTCACTGGGCTGAGAATAAGGCAGTGGTAATGGAGGTTTGTTCGTGGCAATCACAGAGCCCTGGTAACTATTAACAACACACTCAAATTATTCAAATTAATGTCATAGTGGTTTTTTTTTTTATGAATACGGGTCATGTTAAGGAGGCTCAACCACAAAAGGTAAATGAAAAAGTGGAACTTAAATGCAAGTTCCTATTGGTTTATAAAAAACATACAGTACATGTTGTTTTACCATGAAAGCAATAAGCAGTCGTCTCTTATAAAACAGTGTATTCTGAGCAGCCTGCCCTTTCATGTTCCTTTTCTATAAAACAAAGGAGAAGATTTGAATAGGCCCTAACACTTTGAAAAGTCATATTTATGTCCTATCAAAATGAAACAAAGCTAGACAAAGCTAATTGTTTTGCACAAAGTGGGCCTTCCAGACAGCACTGATGACTTATTTTTAACGCACTTGTCAAAGTCAGAGACAAGAAAATTAGTGAGAATCCAATAACGACTTATCTCTGTCCAGTGTCAGAGAACTGCATTTTCCTGCTTAAAAGCTCTCAGTTTTTGTTTTCCAGAGCAACGTGTCTGTTAATTTTTTTTAGCAGGCTGAAATTTCCCTTTAAAAGTGACATAAATGCCCATCACTTAAGATTAAAGTGAGAGTGAAACTGCTTTGAAGCAATGTCATCAAAGTCTGCAGGGAGAGAGCTGATTTAGTGGACGGCAGGAGGTAAGAGGCTCTTAATGGAGAGCAGTGCTTTCTGTTTTGTTAGATACAGTTAGATGCTGCAGCCTGGTGAGTGACTGCTAATGAATGACCAGACAGGTCACACACATACACACACACATAAAACCCAATGAAGAGTTCCTGTCTCTTTGGGTCTCTCTGCTTTGTCTTTCTTCTGTCCCCCATGACTGCAAGACTGTAACATTGAAAAATATCTGCTTGATTTGACTCATTTGGACGCTGAAGCTTCATATTAGCTTCAGATAAACTTTTAAATACATTTTTGCACAGAAGGAGGACTGTGGATTTTGGCCCCCATCACTTACATTGTAAGTACATTATGAAGGGATCTTCTAATGGTCAGTATGAACAGGAGGAATGATTACAGCAAGAAAAACATGTTTCAATGTTCATTTAGGCATTTGAAAAATTGTGAACCTATCCTTTAATATAAATTGCCTAAAATTGAGAAAACAAGTTCAATGGAATTAATTAAGATATTAAGTTTAGTCAACAGTTTATTCGCACTGACAAGTGATACAGTCAGCCATTTATATTTTCTCAGTTTAAAGATTTAGTTCTTCATTTTCCCTTTTACAGCTGTGGCTCTTCCTACTGGAGCAACTTTGGTTCCAGAGCTGGTACAAAGACATCACGTGAGGCTGCTTCTGGTGACTTTATTAAGTGTAAGGGGTTGGAACTGAAGTGTACTCACCTGTATCATGTTTAGTATTGTTATATTACTATCACAGAAAATAACTGTGACTCAAAGCAAATATTTAATATCTTTTTGCTATTTTATGAGGGGTTATGCATCCATTATGTGACTATTTCTCAGCTCTGAGCAGTTGCCAGACAATCAATGGAGACTCCAAGAAGTTACTGGTCACAGCCAAGAAATAGTCCAGCCCTGTAAAATGGTGAATTTTCATTTTTACACTTTTGTATTGATTAAATAAACAATATATAACACATTAATCAGTGAGCTTTAGAGGGCTTGGTAGGTGGATTATGTTAGTTTTGGACAGAGCCAGTGTAGCTGTTTCCCCTGTTTCTAGACTTTGTGTTAAGATAAGCTAACTGTAGCTGCTAGCTGTAGCTTCATATTTAGCGGACAGACATGAAACAATCCATGTTTTCATCTGACTCTCTGCCATAAAGAAAAGAAGCATATTTCCAAAAATATCAAACAATTAACACATATTAAAAGACACACAGCAGTTTCCCATCATGTATGTTTTATTCAAACTACAAGAAAGAAGGGTGTCCTGAGAGTTTTATGTAAAAAACAATGCATGGTGGGAAGTCTGCAAATGTGCTAATCAATTTGATGAGTTTAGCAAACACTCAGCAGTAAATCATCATTTCAAGTCACAAGTCTCCTTATTTCCGTCTATCTGTCAGATCGAATCATGTCAGTTTTATTTATATAGTTAAATCACAAATTTGCCTCAAAGGGCTTCACAAAGACCGTCACTGTTTCCACAGTCACTGACCCCTGAGTTGCAAACATACAGTCAATAATCAGCACATACTGTACAATACATGCATACATGCAACTGTGTATTCAAATGAAAAGTAAAAAGAAAATACATGGAAAAGTCATACCTGCTGTGGAATTAACTACAGGAGCAGATATGGAGAAGAGAAGCAATACTTTCTAAGGAGCTGTTTAAAGTTAATCAGGCACAGTTTTCTGAATGATACATGTTATAAAATCACAATAATTTTACTAATCTATTCACAGACAAAGAGGATGACAAATCCTGTTTTAAAATAGGACCAGATGTCTGTATGCCTTTGGGCTTTGTTAAGAAGTGACATTATCACTGATTCTTTTTTATCAATAATTAAAAAACTAAAAGAAATACCAATGTACCTAATAAGAAATACTGTATTATTCATGGAATATTCTTCACCCAGTGCACCTGCAGAGCAACCACTTCAGACTAAACTCCTGTAACACCTTACATGTCAAGTCACATTTAACTGCAAGATTTATGTTTGAATGCCTGTCATCCTTCATGCAGAAACATCACATGTGCAGAAAGTCAAAGACAAAGAAAGTGTGTGTGTGACCTGGTCATAGTTCAGTGCTAACAGTGCAGTCAGTTGAAGTGGTGGCCACACTGGATGGCAGCAGAAAGTGGCACCAGCATCTGGCTCGCACGTAGTTTAGCCAACTTTGTCGGCATTCATCACTAAACCTGAGAGCATCAGAGACCTCCTTTTTCATTACAGTCAATTTTTCAGTTTAGCCTGCCATGTGATTTTCCTGTGTTGCTCTGTGTGCAAAGACATATCTGTGTATATTTCTGGCCACAGTGCAAAATCCAGACCACTGACTGCTAAGTATGTCAAACTGATTAGTGTCAATTGTGATGGTTTTTGCTCTTTATGCCTCCGCGCTGGCGACAGCTGTGGCCAGAAGCATTATGTTTTCCGGTTGTCCATCTGTCCGTTCCATTCTTAAACACCTTGAGGGAATTTCTTCAAATTTGGCACAAACGTCCACTTGGACTTAAGGATGAACTGATTCGATTTTGGTGGTCAAAGGTCAAGGTCACTGTGACCTCACATCCGTCCCATTCTCTCGTGAACACGATATCTCAGGAATGCTTGGAGGGAATTTCAATACATCTGACTCAAACATCCACTTGGACTGATGAACTGATTAGATTTTGGTGGTCAAAGGTCACTGTGACCTCACAAAACACATTTTTGGGCATAACTCAAGAATTCACATGCTAATTATGACAGAGTTTCACATAAATGTCTAATAGGATAAATTATTTTAATTATGAAGTGATGACATTTTATATACAAAAGGTCATCTTCACTGTGACATCATAATGTTCTGCAAAAACACCTTTCTGGCCATTATTCAACACCATAACTCAGGAACAGAAGGGGAGATTGTGACCATATTTCACATTTGGTCAGATACTGAATTGGTGACACTAATCTTGGTGCCCACCTTGAAACTGTGGTGATTGTATAGATCTTCTGCGCTGCTTGAAGATGTGTGTGAAGCATCCACATTTTAGAATTTGTAGCTTCTTTGCAACAGCATCCATATCTGAAGCATTGTCTACTGTCATGGCTACAACTTTGTGTTCTATCAGAATCAGCTGTATTGGCCAAGCATGTGAACACATACAGGGAAAATACACTTAATACCTTTCATTAAATTCCTTTAAAGACTTCAACAAATATTATGAGGACAGACATGGATGTAAACTGCAACTTGACTGGTAGACAGAGGCATACAACCACAAGGCGGTATTTCTAGTTTAAAGATATACATTTTTTTTGTTTTGTCAGTATCACATTGTCCCCTTTCATAGCAGTCATCTGTTGGTTATGTGTCTGGACCCTCAGTGGTGCTGAGGAGGGTGGCATCATGTGAAAAAATGTTGTGAATGCATACCCTCTATCTGGACAGGTCTGTCTCTCAGTTGTCTCATCCCTGTCTACCTGTTTCTCTGTCTAGCCATTTGTATATATAAGTCTCACACTTCACATTTTCATCCATAAAATCCATCTTTGTGGTAAACAAGTAGGATTAAATCAGGTTTATCCCGCAGTTCTCTGCTCTGTGCTCCTCCTCTCGCTCTCTTTCTCTCTCTCTGATGATACAAATGTGTTGGGCCCTTTGCCAACAGTTAGATCTCAGTGGGGCCCATCCATATGGCCAACATGTTCAGCAGTCATTACAGGGCCATTTAACACGTCTAATTGTTCAACATTTGACACCTTGTCAAGACAATTAGTTCAGATTATGCCTGCATAAGACATTGTGATGTTGATCTTGTCACAAACTGTTGGAGATTTTTCTTTTGGTGCAACACCGGTGCTGAGTGCGTCTGTTAACGTGAGTGTAATTTGATGAACACAAACTTCCCGCAGTTTAGTTTTTTATATTTGCGTTTCTGCAGACCTTATATGCTAGAAATATTCATATTGTCTTTTTCATACTCATGTTCTTGTCATTATAATATGCTCATTAGATTTAAAAAAAAATTTTTTTCTTGTTTTTCTTTTTTTTTTGTCTTGGTCTGTGACATGTTAAGGTCCCAGTTGAGATTGCACATTTCTGCAATACATCAAAAGGCATTTTCACATCTGCTGGAAATATTGTGACAATAGTCAAACTATGTAGGAGTCCTGGAGCCGGAGAGAGCAGCAGGTGAGCTAACTGTCAATCACAGCTGTCAATCAACACCCAAACTGCAGAAATCAAAGCTACTATAAGTCTTCAAATCTTACAAGCAATAATTTCCAAAATAACCACCAGCACACTTATTACCAGATATGAATTTAGCGGTTGAGACCATAACGACTTGTTCAAAGAAATGGTTGACTTAGTATTTCTAGAGAGAATTTGAAGCTTTTTAAATGGGAGTCAGTTGGAGCATCTAGTGGCTGTTGGTGGCACTTTGAGGTACTTCTGTACTGGCTTCAGCCTCAAGCTGTGGTAGTTGTCGCTTGGTTGATTTTTATAATTATTTCTTGATGACAGAGAAAATATATAAACATATTTTGTTCAGTAAAGTGTGGAATAACCTGCTGTCAGTCACCAGAATTTGATTTCCCAACGTTGGTCCATGTTGTGCTGATGATGCAGGATGACATCACCAAAACTGTCCAATGAATGAGTTATTTGCATTTATTTGTATGTTTTTATTATTATTATTATTTCTGGACCAAATAAACCAAACTACAGGTGTGTAAATCACATTACTATCACAAAAAAACTGTTTGTCTGCTTTGCTTTAACAAATTAACTGCACCATTTGGGTCCACTTGGAGCTAGATTAAGGGCGTTTCAAATCGTTTGTTTGATAATTCAAATGATATCAAGAATATCAAAAAGGCATCGTACTTAGATGCTGTTCCAGGTCGGATCTTGGTTCCGTCTCTGGCTAGTTGCTAGCAACTGTTGATTTCTTTTAGCCGCATCTCAGCATGCTCTGTGCACCTGGCTTACAGAGTACACCACGTTCCAACTACAAATGAACTGATCCAGAATTTGTTTGTGACCGAACTGAGATCACTTCCTCTAAATGGTCTCGGTGCAATTTAAAGTGCATCAAAAAGGTTCAGTATGAAAGTACAACAAGGGCTCCAGTTTGGGGTGGGTGCATGGCACAACTTTCTGCCAGCAAAGTGGTAACGATGAGAGTTTTTTTTTGTTTTCTCCTGGGGCCTGTTGGTTATTTTGGTGACTTGTGGTGTTATGTAGTAGGAGATGCACAATAAGTTGAGTCTCACTGGCAATTCAGTCAGGTACTGCAATTTCAATGTCAACATCAGGAATGCTTTGCCTGCTCAGACCAGGTCATTATAGATAAAAACTTTTTTTTTTTTTTTCTGATTGAGGTAGCAATGACAGTAAGGCAGTGTAAAGATTACTATATGACTCTTAGTTACATCATGTGTACTGTAGTTGATCATTGTAAGAGATTCTCCAAGTTTCACACGTGTATGATTGTGTGCGTACATTGTGTGATTTTTTTGTGCTGCATACAGTTTGTCTGATTACAATGTGTGTGCATGTCATCTAAGCAGAAAAACAAATGAAAATGTGAGTCCTCCATGTTTGACGTCACAGTTTGTGTATCTGTGTGTGTGTATGGGAGTGACATACTACACTGTGAAAGCACGTTGCTCCCAGGAGGGAGGGGAGGGGCGGTCACCTCATGGCATCTGTCTCTCTGTACCTCATGCACATATTTAATCCCATCAACACTCCCATCATCCTTTTCTGCTAATCTCCCTTCCTGTCTGTTTATCTCTCCCTCACTCTCACTATCTTTTCATCTTCCTCTCCACCTCCACTTTTTTTCTCAGTACCCTATTTTTGTACCCTACACTTGCAGTCATTACAAAACATGGCTCTCCTCCCTCATTCATCCATATCCTTCATTTTCTCTCTCTTTTCCATTCCTCCCTCTGTCTTTCCACCTGCACCCTGCCTTTCCTCTTATCTTGCAGCTACAATCTGTTTCTGTGTCATTGGGAGTTATCAGGTCAATCTTTAAGGCTAATCTAAATTTCATTCACTCCACCTGGGAGTTTATAATAAAGAGGTGAGGGACAGATTGCATATTTCTTTAACAGTCTCTTTCGCTTTCCCGTCCAGATCTCTTACCCTTTTTCCTCTTTCTACGCTCTATCTATTGCTCTGGTAAGTAAACCTTACACCGTTGCTTATCATGTGACTGTAGGGCAGCACATTTAGCAGGACAGAAAGCTTCAGTGTTTTAAATCTTGTACAGAAAATAAAAAAACCTCTCATCCAGAGAGAGTGAAACCTCACCTAACTTAAAATTCATGACATAATCAAGCTATAATTCATAGTCTCTCTTGTAATTGGGACTTACTTCCCTGTCCAGAGCCCTGAGCTTACTGAAGGCTGCTAAAGTGTGTGGACAAAGTGCCTTTTGTGGTTCTCATGTGTGTACTCTCTATTTGAATATTTTATAATGTTCATTCACACTGCTCTGGTTTAGAAAATCTTTAAAATTGCCAACAAATGTAGCAGCTGCTGTGTTATCTGAGAAACTAAACCAAGCAAATAAGTAAGGATACGATTTGCAGATCAGTAATTTAATATAGAGATGTGTGTGATTACTGATCTGCAGGTGAATATGTGATTCCCAACTTGGAGTTTGAGACCACCTAAGGGTTGTGAGATAAATCTGAGGGGTCTTGGGATGAACAACAATATAATTAAAAAGAAATTCCCATTTCTGCTGCATAAAAAGTTTTTTGTTTTTTTTTTATCTGAAATGCTGGTGAGTTTTACCTCTTGAACTGAAGACACAATTAGAGTCTTTATCTATTGTTAAATTCCAGACTGATACCTGATGTCACAGATACCATGACTTTCAATTTTAATCATATTATTTTAAAAATACCATGGCAATACTAAGGTATGTAGTGGGTCCTAATTGCCCCAGTGCAACTGCACCCCCATAAGAAATGTATGAACAGGCACCAGAAGAAGTACAGTATGTACATTTTTTTGTTTGTCTTTTTAACATTTATTTATTTACTTATTTAACTGAGCATTGACGTTTTTTGTAAATTTTATCTTACAACATGACGGTTTAAAGGCTGTTACAAAGCCCTCACTACACTTTCAGGAATATAATTGTGGTAGAGAATTACTATATTCTTCTTTTTTTTAATTTAAAGACCCCTTCCAAACATGTTTTAAGACATAAAAATCTTCTGCTTGGAATAACTTGGAAGTTTCAAGTTCCCACATTACAGTTTTGTAAATTCTATACTGGCCCTGGATTGGCTCCAAACTAGTTGTGATGTCACAAATCATGCTCGTAGGTACGCCCCTTAAACTCTGATTTAAGATGAGCACAGAGAAACTTTCCTTCCTCAGCAGATGAAGGTGAAAACATCCTTCTAGTGTCAAACATACATCATTCTGCACAGTGAAGCTCAAACATTCAACTGTAGGAACAAGAAGAAAAACACATTTTTGAGAGGAGGGGGGCTTTAACGAATACTTTTGTTTGTTAAAAGCATTGTAAAAAGAAACAGCTTTCTGCGTAATAGAGTGTTAACTCCTCCTAAGGTGATTAAAAAAAAAAAAAAAACTACACGACTAATAATACCAGGGACAAGACCCAGTCAGTGTCCTTGGTGGTAGGTACTGCCTTGAATACAGCTGTCTGCACTTGCTGCTTGACAGATTGCCCTTCATATGCGACCCAAAGTGTATTTTACACTATTTTTGACTTGTTTAACTACATTGATTGTGTATTGGGCTGGGAGCACTGCCAAAGCGGCTCTAGTGCACAGCAGTACTGTGGATGAATGCATACAGCGTGTAGAGGACTGCAGCTGTTGAGGTGTTGCTTTAGCTTCAAGGCCAGTATAAACAGTATTAAAATGAAGCAATCTATGAATGAAATATCACATTTTGGTTAAAGTGCTGACAGCTCATGGACATACAGTATGCAACCTGTGACTAGGATTTATGAGAATCCATAGCTTGGCTTAAAAGTGTCAAAAGCCAAAAAGGCTGGGAACCTGTGTACTAAAGAAATTAAATGAGATATCAGGGTCATCTCCTTTTGAAAAGAACTTATTATTGCTGGCTTCTGTATCTTTGTGTCCTATAATTGCATTTTGGAACACTTTGTACAGCTCTTCATGGTTGGAAATAGCAGCTATAAACCAACAAGGTATGGAAACATCCTTAGTGACTGGATCACTGTAGAAAATCTGTAACACAATCATGTCTGTTTTCAGAATGCCAGAATGCAATACCTTTGCTTTTCTCCATGACACCTTGACACTTAATCTAGAGCAACGGTATCAGTTAGTTGTCACTGAATTCTATTATTTAGAGCAATCTTGTTTAGAAAAAAATAATGTGTGCCAGAACCTTATACAGTACATATAAAGTTGCCTTCACTACTGTCACTATACACATTATAGATGAAGCAGCTGGATTTATCTCTTGGTGATGGTCTAACAACATTTCTCACATCTACAAATCGACACTGCACAGTCCAGTGACAAGAATATTCAGAGTTAATTCTGATTTAGTGCTCTGTATTTGGTAATCAGCTCAGGAGCTATTTAAGTGTGTGTTCATGTGTAAAGGGCATGTTGAGTACATCCTGCACCTCTACCACAGAATCACACCCTGAGGAGTATACTTAATCACATGCACTTAAGAGATGTACGGGGACTTTACATTGTGACTGCCACTGTAGGTCACACAACAGTCGCGTCTTGAAAATGTGTCTCTTTTCCAGGACAGAAGTGTTAACAGTATGCGTGAATTCACAATGGTGACCTCCATGTGTCATGTCACCTGTTCTTAAGACAGTCCAGATGGGGCACTTGGACAAGTCTATTAATAGACCACTGAGATGCTGCTTCCAGACACTGGAGGAGAATAAGAGATCCAAGTTTTGTTCACTCTGTGGAACATTTTTCAAAAGAAACTAGAAAAATTTGATGAGCAATTGAAAAAAAGATGGTTTGCTTTGGCAGTTGGATGAGATTGTATTGCAACTAAAGCAACATCAAAATCTAATTTTACACTCACGTTTTCAATGTAGCTTCTCAGGATTTAAGAGTATTGCTTTACCCAATCCTTTCCTGATCCCTGTGTTTTTTCAGTATTTTTCTATCATTGTACCAAATTAACTAATTGTCATTCCTTTAACAATATTTATGATTAAAGGTGGATTCATATTTTTGGAGCACAGTGCATGGCACTCCTGCCATAGATGCCTCCAGAGAAGGAATTGATTTTTTAATTGTCGTACACCATGCCATATCACAGTTTAAGTATTTACCCCACAGTAATCAATATTACATGCTTTCATTCACTTTGTGATAGAGACAGATGACTATGGTGAGCAGAGATCACAAAACACGTTGCGTGTTACTTAAAAAGGAAATATCACTAAGCCTTTCTCCACTTGGTATCAGCAATTTCCACCAGCATGCTAGCATCAGAAACCTGAAGGAGAAAACAATCCAAGTTGACCAATTACAGTTTTTCTGAGCTTCCCCGTACTACCTCCATGGCCAACGCAGTCCCAACATGTAGCTAAATTTTTGAGTGCACGATATTCTATGGCATAGCTACTGAGTCTAGATGCATCGATTGCATACATTGCATTATATAAAGTAACCTTGTTTACATGTTTTTTTATTCACTTAGAACAACTAACTGTGCTCAGACAGACCTAGAAGCAAATTTTAAATGCAATGCAATTACGATAAGTCAATGCAAAGACGCAAGTACACAGAAATTTTCCCTGGTTTGCGCAAATTGTCATTGTCAATACACATCCACACAAGTTTGCAATGTTTCAACTCAAACTAAAGAGTTTGCATACAGTGTAGCCTGCTAAGCATAAATCCAGATGAAGTTTTACAAGAAGAAAGCTAACAATGAGGGACATGTTGCAAGCAGGTCGATCGAAAAAATATTTTTAGCTTGTACTAGCTAGCAGAGGAGTTTAGAATGAGGGTGTTTGATGCACTTGAACTTTGACAGCATCATGAACTTTTATAAGCAGCTGATTCATGCCAAGGGAAATTGCTTTACAATTAATACTATATATTTTCATGGTGCCTCTTGTAAGTCATTGGGTTGACATAATGAGCATTAACATGAAAGGAACTGGTGATGTATTCAGTGTCTGGTTTAGGTCTAATTAAATGTAAGAGCTTTTATTTAATATACACAACATGTGGTTATACAGTAATACACTCACATTGAATGCACCTACTCCATTAGTTTTCTCCCCTAGTCCATGACCTGTGTGACCTTCTCAGTGATTATGTGTCATGATGGATGTGGCCAGGTACCTCTATTTAATCATACTGATAGTCATGATGGAGAATTTACTACCTAGAACTGGCAGCATGGCAGTGACATATGTTCACACACCGACACACATATGCACACACACAACCACATGTGTGCTCTGCCAGCACTTAAGTCCCCTTGGAAACATAGCTAGTAGTGCTACAGAAAGCTAGCCATCTGTATGACAGAGGGTTGTGTGGGGGTTGGGACAAGTGTGCACACTTTGACTGATTTTACACTCACTAAACTGTAGGCTAAAACAAGGTGACAACAAGAAGAAGACCATATCCACTGTAATCAAAGTGATAAAACAAAAATGTACAAATGTATAAAATATCGCCACAAGCGGCAATTCCAGGGTTCAGGCCAACACAAGCCAACATAAACTGACAAACTGTCTTTGATTTATGGCCAAATTTGTGCCAGGCCCATAGTTTTACACACGTGGTTAAACATTGTTATGAAACATATCCTGCGAGTTTTGTAATGATTAGACAAACAATTTCTGATTTATAGTTTGAGTTGTGTTATGCCACGCCCATTTAACCACCCCTAGTGGTTGTTTGAATGAAACTTTTAGGGTAGGTTTCAATTACTTAGACATAGACGTAGACATATCCGAAAGAAATATCTGAAAGTTTTTTGATGATTGGCCCAACAGTATGGGGCTTCTTTCCTATCTTTTTTCAAGAGTGTGGTCTTTCAATTTGATAGCATGATTTATTGATTGCACATTCAGATTTTGTCATGCTTTCCCTCAAACCCCTGCTTGCACTTAGATTTGTTCAGCTTCTGCTCAAACTGTATGCTTGCACTCAGATATATTGTTGCTTGCACAGGTTTCCTGCTCCAGTTTCAGCCCTTTTCCTCCCACTCAAGCTGCTTCTGTGCACTCGTGAAACGTCTGCTCTCAGATTTTTCTTCTGCTCTCAGATTTTTTGTGCGACAACCCTGCCAAAATCCCCCAACCAATAGAATGCCAGGTATAGTGTTGACCAATGAAATAATAACTGCTTCCTTGCGTGGGCATTCACTTTACTTCTTAGAGTGTCCTGTACGGGCGGGTCAAAGTCAAGGACCTCAAGTAAGTTTTTTATTTTAAATCATTATTTTTCAATTCTACATATTTTGAAAAATTAATCAAAATGTCTGTGGCTTTGTTTGAAAGGTCCAAGGATAAAGACCAAAAGCAAGGACATAGCCACTTCCCAAGGGGGGAAAGGTACAATGGCCGGCAGGCTAAAGAAAGTAACAAAGCTTCTTTCAGATTTGCGCTTCCCTCCATAAATGTGCTGGCAATTTGTCATGTCATTGTCTTATTTGAAAGTTGACCCCAAGTCACTGTTCTGTAAAAGTCGTAGTTGCAGAAGGCTTACTGCTTACAGAATGAAAATTCAGCAACATGCTTTACATACAACATGTAGGCAAATGTGATTTAAATAAGAGCTACGACCTTTTCAACTATGCTTGGGCTCTGCTTGACTGTAAAATATATCATATCAAATAAACAATCAAATTGATGTAAGAATGTATTAGCGGATCCAAAGAACTCCATAGACTTGTGGGAAGGGTGAACAAGCCATCCTCCAGCACCGAGGATGGTTGTTAGTCAAGCCATGTAGTAACAGTTATCCAATCACAATAGAGCACAGTAAGTTAAAGATCACTTCCTCCAAAAACAGTTACAAATACCAAGGTGTACAAATAAAACGCATGCATAACGACAACACATCAGCAGATTTTACTTGGTAGTGTCTTGCCTTTCTGATGTCTTTCCTGTCTCCTTTCCCACATTCTTTAAAACAGTACAGTTGTGCAGGAATAAATTACAAAGAACAACATAATAGCTGAAAGAGTAACCATCTAGTGGTGACCGCATGCTTTTTCCATACCCTGTGCAGCTGTGATGTAGCATTATGTTGCAGTACAATGCTTCATTTGTGGTTCTTTAGATGCATTAGAAATGCAAATATGGTTAAAGGTAGTTCATGTATTTAGTGTTCGGGGCTCCTTAGTTGCCGGGGAGTATTTTGGTGTAAAGGGTCACAAGAATATTTCCAACAAGAAATTTGGAGGAACATCAAAGAGAGTTCCCCCCTTTATGCATGGTTAGGGGTGTAACAAAAACTGAGCCGAAGTCAGGATAGGCAGGCTGTGGAATGGAGGGTGGTCTCCATTCACAACACTCACTGACCAGAGGTTCCACCATTGGTGAGAAGTTCTTACATGAGCTCTTGCCAACCATACCCAGAAAGCACATAAACTTCTTCTTGGCAGTGTGTGGCAAATACTGCTTGACAGTCATAATCTTAATGCCTACTTCACCATAACCTACAATTTTGATAAATTGTTATATGGCCTTAGCAAAGTCACATGGCCAGATGAACCAAATGTCAAACCCACTCATGCTAAGCTATTCAGCAGTGCACTGATCTGCTGGACGTACTGGGACCATGTACATACATTACCTTGTGTAAAGGTCAGCTGCTCAGTCATCCAATCTACTTGCAACATGGTTCATAAGACACTGAAACACTGCAGGCATGTTACACATGACATAGTGTATGACTTTATGGACATACAGTACCAGTCAAACGTTTGGACACACCTTCCCATTCACTTGAATGAGAAAGTGTGTCCAAACCTTTGACTGGTACTGTACATTCCAGAAGTTATGATGCAAGTTTCAGTCACTTGAGCTTGAATAGAAACCTGCCACCATCCCTTAGAATGTCTGGTTTTTGGTTCAAAGGTTTTGTGGAACATACTTGATGAAACCAGGTAGAACAAGAAGGTTCAGCAGTACTGTCACTCCAATGTCTGTCTTTAAGTACCTGTGTATCTTCAACATCAATATCATGCTCAATGAGATGTGTACCGGTTTAGAAAACAGCAAGGAATAACTCTTAGGGAGATTAATGAGCTCAGAAACAATTAGTCAACCAAATGTCATGAGCCTGCAGATTCCCCAGTCTGACTTTTTCCAAACCAGCTTGCAAAACACTAACATTATAAGCTGAACTCCCTTTGTGAGTTGAGGAGTAAATGGAACTCAATTTGTGCAGTTCTAACACTAAATCAAAGTGACACTGCAGTGTTTTGACAATTAGATATTGCATGGATTGGTAACTTTTCTGCACGTACAGGTTGCAAATATGATATTGCACAGATGCTTGGGCCACAAGACCGTCCAAGGGCCATACACAGTGTGGTAAAATAGTGAATTCTCCAAAGCATCTTAATGCACAGTGCATATGTTGCAAATTTTGTTGGTTTTCATTCCAACTCACACCCCTACAAGTAGAGGGGCAACTCATCAGCATAATCTCCTGTTGAGGTGATTGGTTTGCATGGCACATGGTTGGGCCACACCTGGTCTAATGTAGTTGTTCATGTCATATGGGATGGATGGTAGAAATGGGAAAAATTTATATATGCCATATTTATGACATACAAGCATTGACCTTATCCGAAAAACTTCAAATTTAATCGCCTTGAATAACAGAGTTTGGTTGACATGACGTGTCCATATTTGAGCTTTTAGAAAAGTCTGAATTCCCCAGTTGCAATTACAACTTGGATGTTGACCGCCATTTACAAGTCAGAAAAATATTATTTATGACAACCCTGATATGATATGAGAATTGGTTGGTCGTTGGTCAATGCATTAGCTGTTTGTGGTGAATAAACACAGGCTGCACAAACTGTCCAATGGTCAAACTGGCTCAACCTAAATACACCTGAGCAGACAGCAGGAACAGAATATAGTCCACCTTCGCAGGCAAATGCTCTATAGCAGAATAACAAATGCAAAGCAAAAAATTATATTATATTATATTATATTATTTATATAGCACATTTCACTGCAGAGGACATACAATGTCCTTCACAAATGAGCAAATGGCAGAAAAAACATATATGCATACTGTACATAGACACTGTACCAACAAACAGCTAAAACAACCAGATGCAAATAAAACCACCAAAACAAAACAAAGCTCATCATATTTGCAAAAGGATAGAAAAGGTGGATTGTAGACACAGAACAGCTGGTATAAATGCAGATCAATACAATGCTATATTCAATGTTAGAATCCTAACCGCCATTTCCACTGACTGACTATTTAGTAATTCTAAGTGATGTGTATATAAAATCTAAGGACTGAAGGAAAGCTGTACATACATACAGTATAAAGGGAAAAAAACAGGGAGGTGAAAGACTTAGGAAATCACTGAAGGGAAAGAAGAGTTTAGAGGTGAAGAACAAGTAAAAATGAACAAATAGGTAAGCGAGGGAGAGATTGTGGCGAGCAGGGACAGGCGGGTGGACCCAGCAGATGGAAAGTTCAGACCCTGCTTGTTTTCCCTGAAATGTCACAACTGTAAAAAAGGTTTTATAAAGCATCAATCACAGTGGAGCCGCACCTACAGGAATAGTCATGGGGCTTCGGAAATGAGACCTCCGCACTGAACTGCAGAGGCAATCACCACTGCAAGCTTCAGGTCACCGCACTGCTCACAGAGAGGAGGAAATGGAGAGGAGAGGACCCGAGAAAGAAATGAGTGGGGAAGAGAGGTGAGGGGAAAAGAGAGATGTGAGGAGGGGACAGGTGGATTTTTTGCCATTAAACCTGCCCTTATTTTGTGCTGATAGTATCTTTCAATGTGACTACCCTTTAAAAATGCATTTAGGAGATTATGAAGGTTTTACAGACTGACATAGAAGTTAATGGGTAAAACTCTCCTACACCACACTGAAATGATTAGCCTTTTCAGACATGATATAGCCTTCATAGTCTTCATACCTAATATCATTTCGAAATTATCATAATTACAGGATTGTGACTTATAGATAGCGTTCACGTCAACAAAGTCATAATTACAACTAGGAGATGTACAGATATATCCAACTTGGCATTTCATAATATGGAAGTGCTTAAAAGTCAAGCAAATAGGGATCCTTTATGTCCATCATTCACAGACATTAAACCCACATTTACTGGATATGGTGTGTCAATGCACCATATATTTAACCCTCACTTGACCAACTCTATATATATATCACCATATACTGTAAAGGGGAAAGCGGTACCAAACAGTTACCAATTTACGCAGCAGACACAGAGTAATGTCAGGGTCATTACCATCCACCATGACATCCGTCCAAAGTTGTAGAGGTACAAAAAATATCTTATAGGAACTTGTAGGAACTCAAGGTGCACTAACCATCTTTTTTCTGAGCTTTTATCTAATGGTCTTGCAGATGCAGGTGGACTTTGCTCAGGTGTCATGGAGACTGTAGAAACTTCACCATTACAACTGAGACAACTCCAGCTGCTGAGAAAGACCATGAAAAGCAGTTGAAAAGAACAGCAAAAGTTCAAGAACTAGCATTGACCTTCAGTAATAAAGATGACAATTGATTAGCTGTGGTCATGAAAGAACCATTTAACATATCAAATGTGAAAAGACTGAACGTACCATTGAAATTAGTACAATTCTTTAATAAAACCATTTTCCAAATATTATAATTTTTCTTTCATTTTTTTCATGTCGTTATAAAAGGTATACATTTTGGTCTGTAGGCCCCACTGAAATATACCTGTAATTTTAGAATAGAGAAAAAGTAAAAACAGTGAGGTATTCAGATTTCATGACTGTTTTTTTTTTTTTTCATTCGGCTTCTACTACATATTAAAAAAACTGCTTACCACAGTATATATTAATCCTGCATCAATCCATGTGAGTTATTGTGGGACACAGTGTTCCTTTGTGATTGAATGAGGCTTTTTATAGCCTCTGTTACACTGATTTTAGGCAGCGTATGAAATTTTATATGACATGCAAAGTGCTCCAGGTCCCCAGGCATTTATGGACAAAATATTTTAGACTGACTTTGCAGAAGTGTGAGAAGCAAGTCTTTTATTAGAGATGGTTGTTTGTGTGTGTGCGTACCACTTACGTGTACAAGGCTGTGTTTGTGTGTTCTCAGCTTGATTAACAAGGAGATGCTCGGAGGTAATTTATGTTGGGTAAACAAGACAACAAGGTTGTATTGCTGATTTTATATTCACTAGCAGTAGCAGTAGTCGCTTGCTTGTGATAAAATGTCAGGAGGGTATTATTTGTTGTCCTTTTATCAGGGCATCTTAAAAGGGAGAGGTTTAAGGTTTTGAAAAGCCCCTTTTCAAAGAGCAATATAGAAAGTGTGGGATTTTTAAGGCACAATGTGAGAAAATAAACTCTTAGCACAAAATATCTTTTCATTTATCATTCATCATTTATCATTATTTTTCCGGTTTTGGGATTTGTTGACACAAGAAAAAACATAGAACATCACCAGTATTATCCTCCAAACAAGGTATATTCAACAACCTTGGTTCACTGTAGGTCTTTATATTTGTAAGCCATTATAAATCTCTTATTTCATACTTTGTAGTGCTGCAATCTGAGAATACAGTAACACCTCTGAAAGAAGCCAGTCGGTGCAAGAAACACAAGCAGTCAGACGATCAGACAAGGCAAGGCAAGTTTATTTAAGCAACACATTTCATACTCAAGGCCAATTCAAAGTGCCTTACATAAAGCATTAAAGCATTAAAAAGAAAAAAAAAACACTAAAATGCAAATTAAAAGAAGAGAAACAATTTTAGAAGCAGATTTAAAAAGTTAAAATAAAGGATAGGTGAAGATGCAAGGACAAGATGGTTAATGAGGAGTACTTAAGCTTCAGTTAAAGGCAATGCAGAACACAGCAGGTTTTAAACCTGTTTAAACAAACCTCCATGTTAACCAAACTTATTTTAAAGAAAAATTATAAATTATAAAACATCCATCATAGTTTACAGACCCACTTCCTCATTCAACTTTGACCTACAGCACTAGCATATGCACAGTTTTCCTGTACAGTGATGGATTATTATATACATATTATTATTACATTGCCTGACTGCCCATGGTTTTTGCCCTGTCTGACTTTATTGTGGTGATATACAATGTTATCATTACCACTAACAATGACAGCCAAGACTCAGTGGTGGAAGAAGTACTCAGATCCTTTACGTAAGTTCTAAAGTACCAATACAGCAATGTAATAATACTCCATTACAATAAAAGTCCTGCATGAAAAATCCTAGTAAAGTACATCAAGTATTAAAATAAAAGTACTCATTTCATTCCCCTGTCTGATATATGATTCTATGACATTATTGGATTATTAATACTGATGCATCAATGAGGGTTGTGAGATGATTAATGTGAGAGGAAAGAAGAAAAAACAAAGTTCTGATACACAGATCTGTTTCAGTTTTTGGACTTTTTCTCTAATCTTTGTTTTATGATGAAATATTGGATCATTCAAACATTTATTGAAATGAAACCATGTGAGAAGTTTAGAAGGAAAAATCACTATTTGGTGGAGCCCCCTTATTGCAAATCACTTATATATTGGACGCTGCAGCTGATCAGACTGATCTGATACATCACAACATCACTGACTGGAGACAGTTTACAGATTAAAGTCAAGTGTATCACTCCCAAGTTTTGTATTTTATTTGTTTTCTGATTCACTATCTAGTTAAAAATAGTGCATCTGTTAATTGTAGGTCTGATCAACAAAAGAACCATAAACAACTTTCTTCATTTAGAAAGTTTTATTATTTATTTTATTTCCCCCATTAACTTTTATTATGGATAAAATTAAATTCAGGGAGAGTCTGTCTGTCAGCAAGAAAAAACAGTTTAAACACATTTATATTTTACATCATTTCATCATCATTTCCATTCAGTCACATGTGAGGCTGAAAATCCCTGAGTGTCGGGTTTGATATGAGTTACATAATTTCCATTTTCCCTGAAACATTTAGCCTAATAAATAATTTCCAGTGTTCAAAAGACACTCTAATCATATTCTGGGTTATTAAATAATGAATTCACAATCAGAATATTAATAAATACAGATGCAAATAATTAATAAATCATAAAAATGCATTCTGCCAGTAGAAATGGTTCCTGTGCCTCTGAGCAGGACAAAGTACACAGTATAAAAATAGAATGAGGGTTTTTATTCATGTGCAGGTGTTTGTCAAACAGGTAACAGGCTACAGAGACAAAACAGCTGCTCTGGCAGTGATAAATCTGCACATCTATTAGTATTAGGATGGTGCACGTGTGCAGACACAAACTCCATCAAAAGTTGCTCCAGCTGTTAAAGCTGACTGACAGCTGATCCAGCTGTGATCAGCTGCCGCTGTCATCAGAAACGAACGTTGCTTGACATGACGCATCAGAGCAAAGGATGTCTCATTTCTCTAAAAACATATTCCCTCATTTTTCTGACCTCCATCTTTTCCCTTTGTCCCTCCTTGCATCTTTATTGGGAGAAACTAGGAAAGGAAGGAAAAGACGAAAGTGAGGGAAATGAGATGCACATGAGATGACATCTGAAATGTGACCCTGACTACACACTGCTTTTTGTAAGACGTCAAAAGCCAAAAAGGTTGGAAACCACTGGTTTCATCTGTAACAATGTGTTGTATTTTAAAAGCTTGTTATATTATCCATTGTGTCAAATCTTAATCTGAAAAGTAACTAAAGCTGTCAAATAAATGTAGAGGAGTAGAAGTATAAAGTAGCATCAAATGAAAATACCAACTACCTCAAAATTGTACAGTTCTTGAGTAAATGTGCTTAGTTACTTTCCACCACTGCCAAGACTACTTAAATAAGATCCAAGTTGCCATAAATGGGAATTTTCTACCAAGTCTTCAAACAGGCAATGTTTAATTAGGACATGAATTGGCTCGTCATATTCACAATCTGCTCAAAAATTTAATGGTCACTCAAACAAGCGTCAGACAGACAGTTATCAGTCTTCAGTTGTTAAATGCTCGCTTTTAGTGGTGTTGAGTGGCTGGATTGAAACAATGTCACATTTGATTTGACATTGTCAAACAACTAAATTGTTTACTCATCCCGTCACTATTTTTTTTAATGTAAGGCACACATAAAACAGAAGACTTGAGTACTTTAAGCATTAAATAGTAAAAACAATTGCAAATCTGTAAGGTAGTGATTTATTAGAAGCAGTTCCTAGAGAGCAGCTGGCTGCACTGGAATAATTGGCAACTGGATGAAGCCACAAATTGCCTTTGTATGAACATTTCATTGAGTGTACTCATTCTCAAAGCACATAAGTTAAGAAATGTGTTAGATTCATTCAGTGAGATTTCCTGCATGGGAGAATATCTTATCTAGGTCATTAACTGATTTATTAACACATTGTTTCACTGAAAGAATTGTTCAGTCAATATGTCTATGAAAATCACCCGAAGCAGATGAAGTTAAAACATGAACTAATTTGATAATATATTATTATTTTTGATTTGATCTTTTTCAATAACATGTGTCATATAAATAAAAAAATATAACATGTAGAGTGAGAGCTACTCACAGCTATGTATAATTGTGCAAGTCCTACTTGATTGTTCATGAATAATTCATATGTAAGGATAAGGTATAAACCAAAGGATGTGCAGTATTTTGATATATAACTTGTGCTTTAACAACCAAAGAGGGAACCAGCTAACATGCTGTGACCCACTTGTTTTCAGTCTGTTAAGTAAATCACATGAGATATTATGTTATTTTCAATATTTATATCTGATACCAGTTATCAGTCTGTGTTTTCGTTTAGCAGGTATGCCAACTAAATGCTATTACTGAATTTGTTTTTGTTTTTTAAGAATGACAATTCCCCACTTTTACTCTGAATGCCAATGATGCTAACCTCTGCTGTCAATAATTTTACCTCTTCAGGCTTCATCAAAAAAATCTCTTGCACACCTGTGTAGTCTTTGTGACAGGACCTCTTCAGGCTTAAAAAATAATATATTGTTATATTGTATATTCAGCTAATGAGGGGTCACAAGTAAACATTGCTTTGTTTTAAGGTGTTACAAAGCAAAATAAGGTTGGGAACCAGTGATTTCATCTACACTTTCATAGGCTTCTGGCGCGAACTGAAAACCAATGGGTACCTGACAATTCGAAAGTGTGGAATGTGAAATGTGGAAAATATGTTTTAGCACTATACACTGCACACAATTTAACAGTCTGAAACACAATTTCCAGTTGTGTCATAGTCTTTTGTGTATGTCCTCAGCATCAAATCATTAAGGTAAACCATTCACATAGACTGTAGCAAGATGAAGAATGACTAACAGTGTTGTTTGAAGGAACTTTATGCTGTTGAAATTAATGAGTGCTAGTGCTGTCACCTGATGAGTCACATCGCCTGCTGATCCTCTGCCTTCATTCACACAAAAGTGCTACTGTAGCGCTGCCTCACTACATGTTCACCCTAGGGTCCCACTTCCCTTTTCTCAAGATGTAATGAGTTAAAATAGAGGACTAGCAAAGAGTCACATGGACTGTAACGTGAGTCAGATGTAGTTTGTGATTCAGGAGTGGGACTGACAGGAATGGGAGCAGTGGGCAACAACAGAACCTTATGCGTAAGTACCAAACTACCTTTATAGTTTGGAAACTGTGTGTGTGTTGCAGGAGCTCCAGTAGCCGGTCGCACTAACACTACATTAGCCAAACTTGGTGGTGACATATTGTATGTACAGTATTACTAAATTAAAAAGGGTTGAATTATATAATGTAGTCCTCACACAAAGATGATTATTTACTTTACTTTACTTACTGTACTATTGTTACACCTATTAAGAGGTTAAACTGTTGCACAGCAATTGATATATTTATAAAAAAAAATAAAAGGAAATGAAATCCTGTTTTAATTAAAGTTGTAAATTTGAGGTATAGTGTGCAGTAATGGTAATCTTAATCAGCCAACATAAGTACAAATCTGAGTATTTCCATTTCAATACACCAAAATGGAAATCATTATGCCATAGACTCAAATTGCATCTCACAAAATACACAATATAGCTTAAATTACAAATTACTGTGGCTACAATAACATTAGAATAAATGTCCCAGTTAGAGCCTTTTGGCAGGCTCTGATATTTCCTGCTCACTCTTGCTCACTTTCTTGCTCTAAAAAGTATTCTCCTTATTCTTAAAGATATATTTCTCAATATATGTACGTACAAAGTTTAAAGGGTATCCATGTTTTTTCAAGTCTGTCTTAAAACAACATTGGAATGTCCATGCTCCTGGTCATTTACTATGTTTACATCACTAATTATTTGTGATTGGCCAGCACTACTTAAAGGATGGGTTCACAATTTTTCAGTTCTGTCTTAAAATAAAAGTTTATCTGAAGCTAAAATGAAGCTGAAGCTCGTCCAAATGAGTCAAATCAAGTAGATATCTTTCAGCGTTACAATCTTTTTAGTAACAAAGTCCCTCTTTTTGTTACTATACTTCCACCACAGCTCAACAGGGAAACACAAAGAGGGAATTTGATGCTAAAAAGACTGTAAATGTGGCAGATATCCACTTGATATGACTAACTCAGACTGCTGAAGCCTCATATAAGCTTCAGATTAACTTTTAAATGCATTTTTGCATAAAATGACTGTGTGGACACACTGTGGATTTTGGCCCCCATCACTTACACTGAAAGGACATTTGAAGGAGATCTTTTAATAGCCAGTATGAACAGGAGGAATGATTACAGCGAGGAAAACCTCTTTGTTGTTTTAAGACAGACTTGAAAAATTGTGAACCTGTCCTTTAAGTTTTCCTTCTAATGCACCACGGGATGTACAGGACTTTATTACATTAAGAGCTCCCCAAGTTTTGATTATGCAACTTAACTAAGAACTTGACACACAAACCCTATAATAGATTTTAGACTAGCTAGTGCAACCCAGGCCTGGTGTTCCCTATTGAAAGTAAAAGAGCTTCACAAATGTCAGATACTCCATAAAAGTAGATATAGTATATTTTTTTAAGTTTGTCCTTGGCCTTTACGTGTATTTCCCTAATTTTATGATGTACACAGAGGGTAAACTCATTATATTTCTTATATAGAATTGGAACATGATGATGTAACTTTTGTGTGGCATGAAGCATCTGATGATAATTAAGGGAATCAGAACCACGTTCAAACATTTTCAGGCCAAGTTTTGTTTCTCAAAACCTCTGGTTTGAAATGACAGCTTAAAGGTATACTATGCAGAATTTGTCGGTTGGTATTCGTAAACACACAGCATTCAAAGTTGGCCCCTCCTCCCTGGCTCAACTAGCGAGAGAGAGTAAGCAGCACTAGCGAAAACAAAGCTGTGAATCAGATAAATAAAATGTTATTTTCCGATTGTTTCATGGCGGTTATGTTCTAAAGAACAAATAAACACGCTCACACCTCCACACAACCCTGAGGAAAGGTGCCGCATTGCCAGATTTTGTGTGAATGCAGAGCTTCTTCCTGTCCACTGTGTAGCTCAGCTCTGCCCTCAGTCAAGCAGACACACAGACCTGCAGTTCTTTATACATCCATGACAGAGACAGAGAGCAAAGAGGAGCAGAGGACAGACAGAGATAGTGATGTAACCTGGTCACTATGCTAGGAGTCCCACACACCCACTGCCCAAAGGTTGACGCCCAGAAGCGTCCCGAACACAGCAAAATAATAAGAAAATACAGGCAAGGGGCAGAGTCTCTGCAGATAAATACACTGCCACACACTTCTAGTGTTCATAAGTGATGGTTGAGAGGGATTACTTTTGTATGAGTCTATATATTGTTTTTTTTTACAAAAATCATGCATAATACACCTTTAACATAATGAGAGGTTAAAATGAGCTGTTTTATGCCTCTTTATATTTGGAGTTCTTACCTGTGTAATGTTTTTAAAAAATGGAATAGATGAGAAATCATGCGAGCCCGCTCAGGCCCACCTTTTCATCACAATCCTTAAGACATCTGACTGAAGAGCGAAATATCAATTACAAACCTTCAGTGTGCTGCCAGGTGCATTCAAAGGTGAAACGTGGTGGCTTTGAAAAAAAGTTATTACCGAGGCAGCCGCTTCAGCTGTTAAGAGTAAAAATTAATAATCGAGCCCGTCGCTACAGCAGAAGAAAAAGAAAAGAAGAAAAAGGAGGAAATTAGAGATGAAAGACAGCCACAGGTTAGGCCACAGTGAAAACTGTTTCATTTGGCATATCGTCTCATCTCCAACTTGAAAGCAGGTCTCTTTTGTTCCCAAACCAACCCTCCACCCCACTCACATGCCCACTCTTCATTTTCTTTCTTTCTTTCTTTCTTTCTTTCTTTCTTTCTTTTTCATTCTTTCTTTCTTTCTTTCTTTTTCTTTTTTCCCACCACTCACCCTTTGCATAATTACAACACTGATATTTTTATAATGGCCTTCCGCCATTACAAGGATTTACAAATGCCCTCAGGGACAGAAAGTGGATGTTATGGACAGCAAAAAAACAAAAAAACAAAAAAACAAAAAACAGACAGTATGTATAGCCCCACAGGGGTGTTCTTAAATAGCACATAGATATATTTTAATGATTGGTTGCCAGAGCTACCGTCTTTTCCTTCATTTTTACCATTAAAATAAGAGGCAAGAAGTGAAGCAATCCTGGAAAGAACCAGAAATTCACTAACAGGATGGGTTTTTTTCCCTCCTTGCATTCACATTTCTAATCTTGATATGTCATTGAACCCTTAGTTTCTGAATCTGTACCTTCTTTGTCTGCATGCATCTCTTTCAGAGTGCACCTTATTTTAAAAGAAGTACTATGGGCATTTGCTGCACTTGAGTAATCAATAAATAACTACCCTTTCACTCTACCACTCTTTTTATAACCTACGTAATTCCCGATGCAGTGGAGCAGTACCTCTGTTACAGAACAGCATGACCTCTTGCTCAATTCAGGGAAAGCCTACGCACATTTATAATTAATACAGATCCATTTTTACTTCTCTAGAGTCTAATAATTGCTATTTTTGTAAGTGGGCAGGGATTGTTGAAAGGATGAAAGGAAAGGATACAGGAACATTGGACATCAGCATTGTTACTCAAAGAAGAGAAAACTTTGACTTATTCTATTTTTTTTTTCGTCATGCTAGCAGCAGTGCTCTCAGGATCGCACCAACCATCACTTTTTTCCTGACTGACTCAACAACAAATGGATGGGTTGCCATGGAATTTTGTACCACTGGGTATGATCCCCAGAGGGTGCTTCCCTGACTTTTCCTCTAGTGCCACCATGAGGTTGACATTTTTGGTTTTGGGTGAAATATCTCAACTATGGGATGGATATTCATGATTCCCAGAGGGTGACTTCTAATGACATAGGTGATCCCATACTTTTCTTCAAGTGGCCCTTGTATGTCAAACAGTTCATTTCAGCAGAATTTGGTTCATTCATGGTCCCCAGACAATGAACCCTAATGAGTTTTATGATCCCATGACTTTTCATTTTGCACCACTAGTGACTACAGACGTTCATGTTCCCCAAAGGATAAATTTTAATAACTTTGGTCATACCCTGACTTTTCATCTACTTCTATGATCAGGTCAGAATTAGAATTTGTCCAGTACTTTAGTTTCTGAGCCAATACCTGTAAAACCAAACCTTTCTCCTAAATATTACATTCATATATTACTCATTTTCAACAGACAATATGTTTTAAAGAAATGTAAGGCCTCCCGGAATACATTTTTTCAAAATAATGAGAACATGTTTAAAGTGTCATATTTCACTTGTTTTCTCTATTGGAAACTGAAGCATGATCAAAATGTTTATGTTCAAGTTCAGGCAACTCAAAGCTTGGTTAAGAGAGATCCCCACCCCGACCATCCCCTATGGCATTTTGATGGTACGAGAATGTCACACTTCCTGTACTGGAAAAATCATGGTATTTAGCAAATGCCTTGATGAAGGCATGAATGTAATTTCAAGAAGACAGGGTTGGCAAAACTAATGACATCTGACATAATGACCCCAGTGGCAGCGCCAGAGATTTTCTTTTGCTGGTGCTATGCTTTACTTTTCAGCGAGAGTGCTCTGAAATTTAGGTTTTTCCATTAACCCACCAGTTGCCACAGTTTAATTTCTACTGCAACACCCCCAACACACGTACACACGAGCGCACATATGCAGTACCTGCTCTGCGACACTTACAATGTCATTCTGTGTTAAACCCAAGGCGAGATATTCAGCTCATGGATATAGATGTAAGGTTCCCAAGGATGCCTACGTAAACACACCTCTGAATATAAAATTTCATACAATTATGTTACAGACAGGACTTGCACACAAGCAGCAAGCAACAGACACAGGTTTGTGCCCATTTCAGCCTCAGATTCTGAGATCACGAATTCATCCTGCCAGGTACCAACACCTCGACTAATGGATCAACAGTATTCCATTCCACAGAACTAATGTTTTATGAATGAGCATTGCATAGAGATAACTATAAGGAGTTAGAAATTGTGCCTCAACCACCAAATGCATTAAATTTATAATAAGCAGCAGAGGAAAAAAAATCATGCACTTGCCATTAGACAACTTCATAACAAAACAATACGTCTGTTGTTGTGGTTGAGTGCAAAGGTATCAATGATTTTGTCACTGTCCAGGGCCCCTTATTCTCTTAGTGTTTAAAGCCAACAGTGCCAGGTTACTGGTTCGAGAGTCCCCACTGCTGTTCCTCAAGTAGTTTTTAAAACGATGCAGTCAAAAAAACTGCGCTCACAGCTTACTGATGTGATAGGAAGTGTCAGAGATATGCATATCAGTTTGTAAAAGTCTATAAATGCATCTTTGTATGGCCTCATGAGGGATAGGAACTCCTCAGTGCTGGTGACAGTATGTCCCTGTTCTTTTCTTTGCAGTAGCCTGCGAGCCTGGTAGAGCTCTGCAGGCAAGTTTTTCTCACTGATTCCATAATAACGGGCCATGGGCAGTATGCGTTGTTGTCTAGAAAAGATGTGTGTTTGGGGCTTAGGGCTGGTACACCTCTTAGTAAATCATTTGTCTCTGTTGAAAAGCACCGTTTCATCTCCATTAACAACCTGTCTATAACAGGATAGAAAGAGTGCATTCTCAGGTCATCCATGCTGTCTAAGCGTACTCTTTCTAACTGGGTCTCCACAACAAAACCTCCAGATGTCAAGCTGTTTGGGCCTACCTTCTCTCATGTAGTGAAGTCTGTGTTGCAGTGCCTGTGTTCGTGCACAGGCCTTCTGCTTGCTTTTGGATTTCTTTCCATTTGTCCACTGTCCACTTTTCTGAGATGGCAGTGATTACAGACCGGGCCAGATCACCTGCCGCTACAAGATCAAAATTGGGGGACTGTAGCTGATACAACATGTATTTGGTTGTTCTAAATACATCCTCGAAAAGAATGAGATGCAAAACGAAATTATCATCAATGATTGCACTGATAGCTCTTGCCTCTTGCCTCTGTCCTCTGTCCGGTGGCCCACTCCACTGGCTGATGATGTCATGCAGGGCAGCCCGGATTGCTTGGGGGTTTCTTGACTGCCCAGATTGCATTATACTGGCATGCCCTGCAAGTGTCACATAGCTTCTTGAGTTCTACGCACTGCACTGTTCGGCTCATTTGTAGCATTTGTGGTGTCTCAAAAAACTCTTCTGCAGCATTGACATTACCCATACAGTCCACTAACACCAACTTGAGCTTATGTGAACGGCAATGTATATAAATTGCCTATGACACCTCCTTGTTGAACTTTTCCTGCACTCCATTGTTACATCCCGACATTACCAAGGCTCCGTCATAGTACTGGCCCACACAAAAAATTAGGTCTATATTACACTGACTGAGTGTATGCTTGATGCTGGCTAGTAGCAAGTCCACGTCTAACCTATCTGCTGGGGTGAAATGCAAAAATTCCTCATGCACTTTCTCTGACACTGGCTGCAAATACTGCATGATCACTGAAATCTGTTCCTTTTTACTAGCATCTTTACTTTCATCCACCAAAACAGTAAAGTGCTCTGCATACCTCACTGCATCCCTCACTCTATTTATTTTGATGAATATATTTGGCATTTGATGAATTGCTGGCTAACTTCTTGTCCACTGTTGTATCAAACATTCCAATGACATGCAGAAGCTCGCGAAAATTACCCCTATTAGATGACTCCTCACCCTCACTGTGACCTCGCTGTGCGATCCCCTGGCAAGCTATATAGAGTAGGCATTCCACCACAGCTTTCATCTGCTTTCAGTTCTCCATAACCAACGCCGAATGTCTCCTGTCAAGCACGTTTTCTATATTTGAGCTGCTTTTTTGTTTTTGTTTAAACTCACTCCATGTGTCCATAGAAAATTTGTGCAAATTTCATACTTTCATGATGAGTCTTCAGAGAGGCTAATGCTTTTTGTAAGTTGTTGAACCCAGTGTTGGTAAATGCTGGTTCCAAATGAAATCTGTGCCCTCATTTTAAAAAATGCCGTCAAGCAAAGCAAAACACTGCATCTTTGGACACACTGTATTCTAGCCATGCATATTGATCCAACCAGCTTTTGTTAAAACTTCTTTGCTGATTCCCAAATGGCTGTGCAGGGTATTTTTGAAGAACTGGCCATCTTGGGCCCTCTTAGGGATGATTGCTAATATCATCTATAGCAATGCTAGCATCCTCAGCAGCAATCACGGGCAGGTCCCCTTCATCATCTCCATCCCCCAGCTTTTCTTGGTCCTAGTCAATGACTACTAGCGTTGTGTCTACACCTTCAAGAGACCTATTAACATCACCTGTATTAGCCCTGTTAGTTTCACAATCACTCTTGTTTTTTCTTGTGGACTTTTATGGAGTAAACAATGATCTATTATGATACACTCACTTCACTAATGCTAAGTTACCAAAAAATTTCGCTCTGGCTAACAGGAAGTGGAAGTAAGGTCAAAAGTTCAATGCATGCTGCGCCCACTGGCCAAATCAGAGCACCTCTCTTGGCTTTGTGTTTTTTTTAGTCTAATTTTTTTTCCATTAATGTATTTATTCATTTTTCAAATTATAAATTATAGTATTCACACATTCTTCCTCTAACTTGCTCATGTTGTCTTCACTATCAACTGTTTCCACCAGCATTGTAGCTCTGCTGAGTAGTTCCATTTTTGAGGAGGTGCATGTCACTTACAGCATATCCTGTGGTGTATCTTTGGTGGTACGTATGTAGGTTCCTCCTAACCTCACAACACAACCTCCTAACAGCAGATCATAAAAAAGTCATTAATAAGTTATTTCATTTCATTTCTAAAGTACAGACAAATGCTTTTGTCCTGCTGATAGGACTGAGAATCAGAAAGCTCTCATATGGGTTGTTTTGTATGGAAATGAAATGACCTATTTTGTTATAATTTGGGAGGGGGGGGGGATTAAACTGCTAATTCTGGGAGTGGAAGAGAAAGGGAATACGATAAGTAGCATAATATTAAAAATAAAACCATAAAACCTAACTCTGAAATGAGTAAAGAATAATATAAGCTACCTGTATCTTATTTTGGAGTAACAAGGTCCACACTCTCTGAAGCACAGTTCACAGTTAGATCTGAGCTCGCCTCACTTCCTTTTCATTAGGCCCTATCTTTCCCCCGTCATGCATTTTTCTCTCTCTTCCATCTTTCAGTCTGTATATAGGCCTATATGAGTTGCTCTCACACACACTGATAGAAAAGCACATCTACCCACTTTGTCCATCTGCAGGATGTTGAGGTTCACTGGCATACTCCCTCTCTCAGCCTTTATCTGTGCTATTTTCAGAGGGAGAGCAGTAAGTGAAGTATTGTTAGAGGTGATACAAAAGCTTCCTTCTCAAGGGACACGAGAGAGGGAGAAGCAGAGGAGAGTTTGTAAAATATGCCGCTGACTATTCATCTCCCCCTCTTCCCTGCTTTCTCACTATCTCTCACTCTTTCCAGGCTCCTGGAGAGGCCACTTCAGGTGCTTGGACAAAAAGAATTTTCTGTGTATTAAATAATGCAGGTAGCCCACAATTCCTCCAACTCTCTTTTTTTTTTTCCTCAGGCCATTTGAAACGGCAGGTCCACTCCAGCACATCAGTCGTGAGTAACCAATATGATGCATTATCACAAAGACATTTCTCTTCTGCTCCTGGGTATTACAAGATTGAAATTTGCTGCTCGAAAAATTTGACAACAGTTTGCAAGGAAACACTCAGTGTTTCGACATTGCATTCCTGGCTGTTTTAACCTGACACGCCAGATGGTTTGTTACACAGAACCATCCGAGAAGTGGTCCTTGGAAACTGTTTGGAAATAGGCAGGTACTTCCAAACAATAGTTGGCAGGTGATTGGATGAATCATCTGTCTGTCACTGTCTATCACCGCCTTACCTTGCAAGGCAGCTGGATTCGCGAGATCATGAGATCACACGAGAATCCTCATGCACACCAGTGCACACTTCAGTCACAGAGACATGAGGCTTGTGCGAAAACACACACACACCACACGCACACACACTCAAGTTATGCACAAGCGTATAACTTGAAGCCTGACAAGATGGATTCTTGCGTGATCTCGTGATGTCATGGTAATGGCTAGTTTGGAGTACATAGAAAAAGGACTCGATGTCTGCTGTTGCTGAATGGTTAATGCAAAAGCACCACCTGTAAAGGAAAAACACTCCAGCAATCAGTGCATAGCACCAAAGAAGGAAACCATAGGTTAAGGAGTAAAACCTGCTATGTTACACTAACTTAAAGATGTGGTTAAATGACTCACTACACAGGCAGTGCAAACAAATACATCTTGGTGTTTTTATGTGACATGCATGAATTTCGCTTAGCAACCTAAATCCTGCAGCAATAATCATGTCCCTCAATGTCCTCCACATCCATTTCCGAGATGGCGGCCCCGTCACAAACTTTCTCAAATTACAGCTAAACAGTACACTAAAATATGTTTCTGAAAGCATTTGAGGTGAGAAATAGGCACTAACAGAATCTTGATCCATATTTGATCAGCACTGCCTAGTTTGACAGTTTGATCTGACTTTTGTGAGTTGTTGGTTTTCTTTTCTTTTTTTTCCAACTTAATTGAGTAAACGACACACTCATTTGTTTTAGTCTGAGATGTTGGTGCTATAGTGCGACATCTAGTGGCTGAACGTTGTGTATTGCAACTTTAAAGAATGACGATTATATTTGCCTTTTGTCAGAATCTTCTGTTATAAGTGTGTTGTTTTGTTTGTTGTTGACTGCCAGGTGCTATGAAACCAATGGTTAAAACTGACACATTAGTTAGTGATGTTTTACAGAAATCAGTGGCCATGTCTTGACCATCTTGTGACGTTCAAGTAGTACTACTCCAAATGACATTTACTACAGCGCCATGTCCAAACATCTGCTGACTCCTGCAGTCATTGTTATAAAAAGTATACAGCAAGGAGAGACAGCATGCACCTCTGTGGAGAATTAGGAGATACTTGCTGGTCTGTCATAAAGTCAGTCGTATATATCCATTTCACAATATTACAATGAAGTTTGCAAGTCAAGTTGACAAAAACTAGGGGTGCCCCTGTGGCTAAGGGGTTGAGATGCCGACCATCATTTGAAGTGTTTTATTGACTAAATACGATGTAACTGGATGTATAGACACTCAAAGATTTTCATTGTGCTGGATTATACAACTCCTCCTGTGAGTTTCAAGATCCTGCTAATTGAATTTCATACTGTAGAGAAATTAATAGAAATCAAAGCCTGCCAGAAACAGTAAGAAAATAAATCCAAAAATATCCAGCATGCATTCAAAAATGTAAAGTATTCATGATCTGTAGTTAAGAAATTAAAACGTGGACAGGAAGCATGATTACAGTGACCAATAACTCTTTCAGTTTACATATGGCATCTTGGTATTCTATTAGACTAAATAATAATAATATTAATAAAATAAACAGACAAATAAACAATAAAAAAACATGAAAATGAGCTCATTTAAAACTTGTAAACAGTATATGATGGTTTATGACACCATAAACTACGAAGGTGTTAGCAGATATGTGTTTATTAATCTTGTCAGCAACTACAATGCTGGCATATAAATAGATAATGAATGACATAGTAAAACACTGTTGTAATAATATGAAATATGTCTTCATAGGAGAAGTTAGAATTGTTGTTGAATACTGTACATTAATAAGTACTTACAATGTCCTTATATCTGCTATTATAGTGTGTTATGATTCATTAAATGTTTATATACTGTGTATAAAAGCTAAATAGAGGGACTTACAGTGAAATGCAACCAACGTGAGTGTTTACTAGCCAAACAAAAGTTGGTGTACAGAGACGGGAGAAGGCTAAAGGAGAATAATATGGTGGAAGTGCTCATTTAGCATTGCCTGGTCCCCCAGTATACCATAAAACATTTGCAACCAATAGTCTTTCAAAGAGTTTGTTATGATTTTTTTGTGATGCCAGACTAAAAGAAAGATTAAAATGAAATAAAAAATCATACTGAAGTTCCTGAACTTGCCATTTCTCTTTCGGATGGATCACTAGTGTGGCAGGGAGTCATGTTCGTCTACAGTATCATCAGCAGGATTTGGGTCTTTGACAGTGACATCTCTATAAGTGAGTAATAGCAGCTGATAATACAGCTTGTTTCCAGACCTTTCTGCACCCCCACATACACACGCAGCAATTTGGGAGTCTGAAACGTCAACACAGTTGTTTTCCAGTAGTGTCATAGATGGCTTTCTGTGTGTGTGTGTGTGTGTGTGTGCGTGTGTGTGTGTGTGTGTGTGTGTGTGTGTGTGTATGTATGTATCAGAGTGCATCTGCTTGACTGCTCCATTTGATTGCTCACTGCAGTAGCACTCTGGGAAATGTTAATGGAGGGCAGTTAATGTCAGATACAGTTCAACACCATCTGTACTCGACCCATCGTCACCCTGATAGAGAGATTTACCAAATAGGGTTAAGTAAGTCAAAGAAAGTAAAGAAGAACACCCGCTGTTGTATTGACGGACTCTGCTTAATTGCATTTCTGTGTGCTTATACTTATTTCTGTGTGTGTGTGTGTGTGTGTGTGTTCGTGTGTGTGTGTGTTCACACAAGCCTCGTGTCTCTGTGACTGAAGTGTGCACTGGTGTGTAAAGCATTTACATCGCTGTGTGAAGAAGGTGTGAAGCAGAGAGACAGTCAGGTACATCCTGTCCAATGGCCCGTCTACCACTTTGGCTACTGTTGCTCTGTCACGGTTATCACACACACACACACACACACACACACACACATACATACACACACACACACAAGCTGCTCGCTCTGTTGCCTCCCTGACCTGAAATTGCTGTGTGCTGCAGCTCACATCCAGAGAAGCATTGGGCTGTATAGACACACACACACACTCACATACACAATGATTTATAGCCTCCAATACAGTCAATAAGAGCCATGGCCAAGATGAAGGACTTCGGCAGCAGCAAGCAGGACACACACATACACAAACAAACACACACACAGTTGACTATTAGCTAAGTGTACAGGAGCAAGAACATTGGCTCTCTTCATTACATTCCTGTTTAATGTTACTGTTGCTGCTGCTGCTTCATGTGAAAGAAATAAGTTTACATGTGGTGTGTATGTATGACACCTATCGCATACCAAGAGGAAAAAAAAGATCCCTTGTCTTTTATAACTGGTGTGTTTTGTGTTCACACTGACTTATTACAAACAAAGAGCTGCAAACCTGAAGTCTCACAGACTGACAGGTAACTTTATTGGATAGTTTTGGTGATGTCATCCTGCTTCTTCATGCACATAAGGAAATTGGTTAACTGACAGAAAGTCATGCAGCTCTTCACTAAATATTATGTGTTTGTTTTGCTTCACTGACATCACAAAGGTCTTTCAAAGAAATGTATTATGAGCATTAATTATTAAGACAACTGGAGTTCATATTTCATAGATGGTGGAGATCAGGTAGACATGTGACTGTGTGGGATTTGTGTAGTAGAACACATGTTCAACACACCTCTGGCATAACGCCTTATCACTTTCTGATATATCAGGGAAAATTCCCACACTTGTGTGTGGTGTGCAAATGTTACCATGGTTGCCAAATGATTTGCATGAATATATACAGTACATCACTTATACAGATTGCTTATAACATTGCCTCCTTGACAGTTCATAATCAGCAGCAGGCACAGACAGCATCTCTAAACTTCCCTCTGATAAAAGACACCAGACAAAACAAAAAACAGCAAATCTTAAAAAATATAGCTTAACAAAGCTAAACTTGTCCCTTAAGTATTTTGCTATGGAAATCGATATTTAAACACTGCAGTGACCAGTGGGCTGGCAGACTTTAAACCTCTCCCTAGTGCCTATACAACATTCAAAATGATAAAAAAAAAATATCATACAGCTGCTTAATAAATTAAAATGGACTACATCCCAAACTACATCTGCGTTCAAATCAATAAGTAACAGAATATCCCAAAACCTCAGCCCCAAAGAACACAGTGTCCAAATAACAAAGTATGTAACAATGAAAAACACAGTGAGTGTCTGTGCTGAGTGTGAGTATAGTATACTTCAGTACAGTAACCATGATGTGTTGTCCAAGGAGGAAATGTCATAAAGAGTTTTCTAGAGAGTCGATGCACATCGACACTGGAACTATCAATTCATATAAATGTATTTGTTAAAACCTGTGGAAATAATGGAAAAACCCCAAACAATTTATTCCAAATTGTGTAAATCGTTGTTCTGGGGAAAAAACATGTCTTTGCACATGTACAGTACCACTGCTATGCCAAATGACTTCTGAAAATTTGTTTGTTTTGAGTCATTTTTAGAAGAAAAAAATGGTAAAATTCTCTGGTTCCAGCTTCTCAAGTGTGAATATTTTCTGGTTTGTTTAGTCCTCTATTGTAAACAGAATATCTTTGAGTTGTGGACTGTTGGTTGGGACAAAATAAGACGTTTTAGGTTGCAACTTGGGCTTTTGGAAATGGTGATCGACATTTTTCACAATTTTATTGACATTTTATAGATCCAAAGACACATCGATTCAGTGAGAAAATAATCAACTCAATTTTTATTATCAATTCATCTGGAATCTGCGACAATAATTGTTAGTTGGAGCCCTACAGAAAAACCTTACTTATTCTAAAAATAATATATGGCACATAAGACATGTAATGACTATGCTATAACCCCTTTATTTATATAGCCTGTAGTTATAGAGAATGAAAAAAGAGAAAAGTGTGGGTTAAGCAGTGCAGAAAGACTCTTCTCACCTTTCTTGTCAGTTTTTTCCCTCTTCTCTTCATACAGTACATCCCCCTCTCCTCCCTCCTCCTCTCACTAGCTTTTGTTTGCATAATAAACACAGCAGTATCTCTTAGCTTGGAAATAAAATCAACTCTTTTTTAGGGCAACACAAGCTGTGCTTTCACATAAAATAACAGTCAATTAGACTTAAGATGCTGAGCCTCTTCCTGGGCCATAAAACAAGACTAACAATGAGCAAACTGAAAACAAGAAGCAAAGACACTTTCACTCCTTGTTTGAGGACCTTGTTGAGAACTTTTTATAGTATTTTTGACTTCATTGGTGTGTTTGTTTGTCCAAATGGCTTCCATATTGACTGGCTTGTTGATGGAGCTTTCAAAAGAAGGTCTTATATTTCACTGCTAAGCAAGCAGGTGTAGTTCAGAGTTAGAGCTAGGCCGATACTGGCCTCCAGACCTGGTCACCAATTTGTTTTTGTTTTTTGTTTTGTTTTGTTTTGTTTTTTAAGAATTCATATTTACTGAGCAAGAATTCTTTTTACAAAATAAACTTATCAGTGCTCTCTGTTGGAACCACTGATGATGACATTGTTTCTGAAATTACTTCAATCATATCCTTGGACTTTTAGTGTAATTTCTTTCATATTGGACAACATATACACCAATACCAATATATCTGCAATAAGTTCATATCAGCCAATGTACCAACCAGGCTGATTTATAGGTTGAGCTCTAGTTGCAAATAGTTTGCTTTAGAGAGTCACAGATAGGGTTAGGTATCAGACATTAATACTAGAGGTGGGCAATATGAAAACATATACCATGAGACGATAGAAATTTGTCAGCTGTATGAAATTTTACATGGTTTGTACCTTGGTAGCTATCTCTAAAATATTTCTAGTTTTATTTGGCCATTTTGGGCTATGTTGCAGATCACTAAGCAGGACTGTTAAATGACAATATTGGATTTTTATATGACTTTTGCATCAAGGTGATGAAGTACCTTCATTTGCTGAATTAGTCAAAAACATATCCCTGTCTTGTTCTTTTATCCCTAAACTGATTATCCAGAAAATGTATTATATCATAATACACTCACTGAGCACTTTATCAAGAACACCTGTGCAATCTAATGCAACCCAATACAACAGCTCTGCCATAAATTCTACTTTTACAAAGCTTATACATTTTCAGTTTTTGTTGAGATTGTCAGAAAGGTGATAATTCTACTTTATCTTTATTATTGAGGTTGTAGTGAGTGGTGGTGGTGTACTGGAGTGCATTATATTGAAAAGTGTTTCTAATATTTAATCCCTAATAAAGTGCTCAGTGAGTATATATTTATATGCAATTTAAAGTTACAAACACTGATAAAGGATTTTACCTTTATCACCCACTCATACTTGACACACATCACATGTAAGTACAAGGCTACTGGAAATCAGCATTGATGAAAAAGGTAACGCCTGCACACTAACTTCAAACCACAAATGTGTTTAATTGACAAGGTTTCAACCCAAGTAGACGAGAAATGTGTCAGTAGAATGAAATATGACAAACTGACAATCATTGAAAGCTGGCATAGTATTAGTTTAGTATTAGTATAGTATTAGTTATTAGTAGTAATAGTTTATTGTAGGCTAATAGTAAAGATAGTAGTAGAAGTAGTAGTGGTGGTAGTTGTAGCATGGTTCAGCTCCACATGTGACAGGGTGTCTGCCCTCGCCTTGAGGTAACATTGTTAGTGCTGTAATGTGATTTGACACACACTGGATTCTCATGTGACACAGTAAGACACACTCAGCAAAGACGTACTGGCCTAATGTGTGTGTGTGTTGGGCCACTAGTGATTCTAAAGAGGACTTTGTCAGAGTGTACCGCTGAGTGGATCAGGTTCTTCTTTGCTTAAGCCGGACGGTGATGACTTGTCCTGAGCAGCCTGACCTGCAGCTTATCCCCCCATCATACTGGCTTAACCGAAGAGGCTCACTGGAAAGATGAGGCCTGCTTGTAGCTGGGTACCACAGGCAGACTGACAGATCAACATACAGTAAGACTACAGCCTCTCATTCTGCAGGTCAGCTCTGCTCATTGCTGTTTAGCTAATGCTTGTGGCTGCATGTGTTATTTATTAAGTGACTTATGTTATGTGGACTGCAGGAGAGAATACCTGAAGCACCGGAGCACATACATTTAAAACACAACATACATTTCACAAAATTTGACATTACAGAAAAAATCCATGGTAGCAATCATGATCTACCTATAAACGTAGATATTTCACTTTTAATGTACAGTATTTCACTTTTAGTTTCATAACTGAAAGGCAATTTAGACATGTATACAGCATAATAGCTTTCAGTTTACAGCAGTTGAGAAGAAGAAAGTTTTGGATGACACATTCATTGCTACAGCAGAGAAATGCAGATGGGTGACAAATGGAAGTGAAAAGTAACATTAAGTGTTGTAGAAAACAAACTTCAGTGTGAGCTCCTCTGGTGCATGAGTCCATATTCTCAGAGGTACAAAATAACCACTGCCTGAGCTCGTTAAGTGGCAAATCTGAATGTCATAAAAGAACCTGTGATCCAAATACCTCAGTGATTATTATTTTTAGCCATGCTAGCAGCATGGTTCCAGGGATAGTGATGCCGTTGTGTCAGTCAGTCCACCACTTTGGTCCAGGCTGAAATATATCGACAACTATTGGATAGACTGTTATGTTATGTTATTTATACAGACATACATGGTCCCCAGAGGATAAATCCTACCAATTTTGGTTTTCTTTAGTGCCACCATGAGGTTGACATTTGTGCTTCAGATTAAAATTTCTTGACAACTGTTGGATGGCTTGCCATGAAATTTACAACAGCTATTCGAGGTTCCAAGAAGATACATTCTAACATTTCCTGTAGCGCTACCAGCAGGTTGAAGTTTTCACTTATGCTGTGAAATATTTCAACATCTACTTAATGAACTGGCACAAAATTTGGTACAGACATTCATGGTTCCCAGACGATATAATGACTTTGGTGATCCTCTCTCTTTTCCTTTTAGCGCCACCATGAGGTTTACTTTTTAGTTCTTTATTGAAATATCTTGACAACTATTGGATGGATTACTCACATTCATGGTCCCAAGAAAATGAATTGCATTAATTTTGATCCCCTGACCTCATATCCAGCACCATGTAGTCAAAATTTCACCAAATACCTGCAACATTCATGCCATTTTCATCAGCCACAGCTGTGTTCAGTGATAATTAGTAAATGTTTGCATGCTAGCACACAAAACCAACATGGTGAACATGGTAAACATTATACCTGATGAACATTAGCATGCTAGCATTATCATTGTGATCCTCTTTGCATGCTGATGTGAACATTTAGCTCAAGTACAGTCTCACAGAAATGCTAACATGGCTGTAGACTCTTATTCTTGTTTATTTATGGACTGTTTTTGATTTATGTTTACATTGCATTGCAAAGAGGCACGAGGCTTCATAATATCAGCTCCCTCCTCTCAGGTTATTCCTGCCTGTTAAGGGGGTTCTGTTTCTGAAAAATGTTTGCAGGACAAAATTTACGGGGTACATGTATAGTTGGTATAGGTTGAAATATATACATTTATATGAACATGTTGTGGATAATTACTGTAAATCTGCTCGTCTAGTGGTTGGTATATTTCTCTTTAGTGTGTCTGAGTAGAGTGTAAACTCATCTGATGTGGAAAAGATGAAAAGCACAGACCATGACCAAACCCAAATAGTCTATGGAAAGTGAAAACTGCACTAAGGTAGGCCACAGACTTATTCTGTTGTATCAAAGAGAGAGAGAGAGAGACTGATTTGGTGTATCTCAGAGAGTGTGCTGGGCGCTGACTTAGCATTTTCCCGCGACTAGGTTATCTGTGCAGGGTAATGAATGGAGTCCAATGGAGTTAAGTTAAGATGAATGGAGACGAGTTCTGGATTCAGCTCACTGGCCTTATCATCACTGGAGTATGAAGGCAGCTATTAAACAATGCCTGCGACATACAGCATACAGGAAGGGACCATTGTTGATTCAAGATGAAGCTGGCTCTTTCTTAAATAAAGTGTCAGAGAAATCAACTTATTCACCCCTATGTTTTCTGTTATTGTTAATAACAGGCCAGAGGTCAGAAAAGCACAATTGCTTTTCCTTGGTGCCCCTTATGTTAAGATCTGAATTTTATATTTTGAATTTGAGTTGAATTTTTAATATCTGAATTGACTTTATAGAGCAGCTTGAATATAGCTTTTGAATATTAGGCACATTCATTTTCTATCAAACCCTAAAATAAATATATACTGGAAATATGTCAGTTCACCCCAGCTGTATGTTGTTTCGCAGTGACCACAGTGGAGCTACTCTCAGACCAAATCCTGACCCCCCTATGGGCATGATACACCTGTATTTTCCCCATGCTCTTTGATGACCCGTGGAATAAGGTGTGCAAAGGGTCTGTTGCTTCACAGTAGACCCCTGCGAGGTTAGGCCATGGCCTCACCCAGTTTAGTGGTATACTATCTGGGTTGGCTAGGGCCCCCTACTTCTGTGCTGTGATGGCCTAGGCTATAAGAAGTAGATGGGCTGTGGCAACTAGCCTCTAGCTGGTCATGATCAGTGGGGCTGGATCGAATGTTATGTCGTGGCAGGGCGTTCATTCAGAACAGGCAGAACCTACATGTAGCAAGATGGATTGCGCATGTACTTCTGGTCCCCGCCGGCCATATCCTTTGAACGCCTGGCTAATGAAGCTACAGCCTCGACATTTCTCGGCATTTCTCAGCATTCCGCTTCCTGCATTTCTTCGGCCATACACTGGTTCAAATAAATATGGTGGAATATCCGAATCAGCAAAAAACACTGTAAAATGTATCCTCATCCGTAACATCCTCTGCACTCATATTTTGGGATGCCATTTTCACTGTGGGAAATGCAGCTAGTTTGCAATACAAGCAAAGAGAACAAGAAAGTTTTGTTTTTGAGTGGCGTCTAGAGCGTCACTGTACACGTCAAATGATGGCGCTGGTGCCAGAAGAACAATAGATTTTGCAGCTGCATCTCAGAGACACAGAGAACATCGGCAACAACTACAGGTGCTTTCCACACTATATCCCTAATTAGATATAGCTAGAGATAGGGTTGAAAATCAGCAAAATGATCCTTTAAATCTATTCAGAAACTGATTGAAGAGTTTGAAATTTTATGTTTCCAAAATAGTCAAATCCAAAGCAAGGACCAATGGTAACCCAATCAGAGTAAAAGAGAATATTTTTGATCTATTGTACAGCCCACTTTAAATTACGTTTGTTTTTTTTAAACAAATACCTACTGAACCTTGACAGACACAGTAACAGAGGCTAAATCAGCCCCCTCTGCCCATCCCATTCCATTAAACCTGCCACTCCACTTTAACAATGCTTTCCCTTTTCCCTGAGATATCAATTTTGCATGACTAGAATTTATTCATATTCATATTCAAGGTTATGCACAAATTATTTCACTTTACCATCTATGTCAAGTATTTAATGGGCTGAACATCCTTTGGTTCTGTGAGTTCAACATTTATACAGCACAAGTACGTGTCTGTCCCAACGGTCTGTTTCAACCAGGAATATCTTTTTAATACCACAAGGAAGTACCATCAAAATGCTTTTTTCAAAGGTTTGATTTGTCATTTAATGTTTGTGACTAGATTTCAATGCCAACTCAACCACTCTTCTTTGTGCAGTTCCACTCAGTTTTAAGCTGATGCAACAGGTGTATTTTTGCATAAAAATCATGGTTAGTGCTGCATCCTGAAAATTTTTTTTCAGAGAGAGCAGGCTTTCATCCGTCAAGAGCGACAGTGAGTGCAATCAATTAGCGGTCTGAAACAATCAGCAAAGCATACTCACAGCACTGTGCTGGAACAGTAGTTTCTGATAATTGCTAGACTGTCCTCCCACTGATATGATAAATAACTATGGTGTTTCTGGAGAAGAAAGTCTCTAATATTTTCCTAAAGTGGGATCAGCACCACTTCAAATGAAACTAAAAAGTGCATTTATGAGACATAGGAGAGGGAGAGAGAGAGACAGGGGGGCAGGTGGAGAGGGATGGAGGAAGAAACAGTGAAATATATAGAGAGGGAGGGAGGATGTTCAGTGTGAGGCTCATTAACTCAGTAGATGTAATCAGTGGGAGGGAGTGAGACATTTTGCCATCGACTAATGAGCAGCATGGGTAGTGTGGTGGTGAAGCCACACTGTATGTGCACTGACTGAACTCTGCTGTCAGCTCAGGGGCTCTGATGTAGCAGTAGTGTGTGTACTCTTGACTATATATACATCTTTGGATATAGATTCTCAGGGGTAAAATTGGAAATTCTGAAGTGTGGGAATTCTAAGGTACTATACTAACTGCAGTAAAAACAGCAGCAAAAAAATCATGGTAATTCAAGTGTCACAGGAGCACAGGGATAAGAATAATTGTAGATAAGTAACTTAAAAAAAAACAAAAAAGGGGGAAAAATACAAAACTATTTATAAACTATATTAAAAAAAACAAAAAAGGTGAGTAAGTAAACTTAATTTCTTTAGCACTTTACAAAACCAGAGTTACAGGGTGCTTCGCAAAATACAGTACCATAAACACAAATACAATAAAAACATGGATTTCAAGGAGTGGTAGAGAAATAAAACAAAACATAAATAGAACAACATAAGACCATTTGATTAGACATTATGGAGCTAAAACAGTAAAAGCATGACTCCCGCTAATTATAATGTGTATTGAGACAAATAAGTAAAGTGAGGAGACAAGAAAGTTGTAATAAAAGATATAATACAAAATTTGCCTTTGAAGGAATGTAGTTGGGTGTTGGCTAAAGTGTGCATCTGCAAATAGTAGTATTAGCTTACAATACAATACTTGTATCAGAGCAACAAAAGTGTGTAAAATGTGTTTTCACACATGATGTCTTACATGTATACATTTGTGAAATATCAGAAAATCATATCTGCCTACAAAGGTGAATTTATTACATATAAAATGTTGTTTCACATGCAACAAACTGTATGTGACTATATATTATCATATGTGATGTGAAATTGTTTTTGCATGTGATGTCTTACATTTCACATTGGTAATATCTAAAAAACCACATGTGCTTGCATCTGAATCAACAGTGTCACATACAGTATGAAATGTTGTCTCACATGTAATAAACCACATTGACTGCAGGTGAAATTTCCACATGTGAAAGGTTGTTTGATACGGGCATGAAATGTGAAATGTGATTTCACATGTGCTGCCTTACATTTCACATAAGAAATCCCATCTGCCTGTAATTAATTACATATACAATATCCAAAAATCACATTTGCAGAGAATTTATGATGACGATGTCTCACATCATACATGTGAAAGATCAAAAAATCGCACCTGCCTAATATGAAATATGTGTTTCCACATATTTGCATATGTAATATGCTCTACATAAAATGCTTTTTCACATGTGATAAATTAATTTGTTTTGTTTTTTTAATAATTGTTGCTTTAATGTTGACACTTCCAGAGTATTTGTCAGGTGAATCATTCACCTTGATATTTCTTTAGTAATATATGAAAAACTTACTGTACTTCTAAATAATAATAATAAGTAGTGGAATACAGCATTTTCTTAAGACACAAAAATGTTTACAAAATACAAAAGTAGAAGACAGCTTGTCACCTGAACCATTTTAAGTATATGAAACTGTGGAAATATGAAGCAGAATACAGCAGAGAAAAGAAATCACTTTCACTCCCTCACTTTCAAGATTTAAATAATAAAAAGGCTGTTTATCTGTAGTCTTGGCTATAAAGCACATCAGCAGTAGGTAGGAAATTTACCATGAAATATACTGTATACTGAAATATACAATATTTGCCAAATACATAAATTTGAGCATATGCACTGTAAAGATGATAAAAACAAAATAAAGCATGCAGTGCATTTGTGTAAGTACAGCGTGCATCTCCACCACATAGAGCAGCCATATGGGACACATTATGGGCCCACCATGTGGTGTCGTCAAACTGACAGGACACAGTGATTTAGCCCTGCTGGAAGTGGATGGATCCATGCTTACCTTCAAAGTCATCTGTCTCCGAGCTCCATGAGAGACTAAAAGCCCCGAGGGACACAGTACAGCATGTTGGCCATTCAAGTACCTCTCAATTACTGCTTTTAATTTCCCTTCCACTGCGGGTCCATTAGCTCTGACATTTCTCTGTGATGGGAACTATCTAGCAGCTTTTCCAGTCATCGCCAGTTTTCCCATCTGCTGCAGAGGATTTGGTGAAACTCTCTGTGTTTGCATACCATGGAGAGGACAATTCATAAGGGTGTGAAACTGAGTTTTAGGTGGCTTTAACCTGCAGCCATGCTGTGTGGCAAATTAATTTGGCTTCTAAGAAGCCAAGGCTCCTATGTGGCTTCAAACTAAATAATTTCATTTAAGGAGTTAAGGTCCTATGATTAAAGAAATCATTCCCTTTTATGCAATGTCTTTGTTATCTACAATATTTATTGAGTGTGACTCACCTGAACACATGTCCCTATAGACTGTGCTGCCTGTGCGGCTGGTTTAGATTTAGCTGAAATAAATAGTTAATTTCACCTTAGATATAATTACAGATATTATAATATCAGATATGTGCTATTTCCCCAAATATTAGTTGATTTACAAAGCCTTAATCTTTCATAATGTTGAATTAAAATCTAATTCCATAATTTACCCACAGCTTGTGGAATTTTGCTTGGCATGTTTTGCCAGGGGGGCTGGTCCTTACATAAAAGGTAAAACAGTGACCATTGGTTGAAGTTAAGTGTGAAAATACACTCTTAGCCATGGAAATTATAGTTAAAACAAGGTCCACTTACTAGCTCCATCAGGAGATGGAGTTTGTTCAGTTGTCTTAGAGAATTCATGGCAACTGAGTAAACTTGCATTTTACTTATCTATGTATTTATTTTGTCTTTTTTGTCATTTATTTATTTGTAGAAAGTTATATTTTGACATAAAAGAACAGAAGAAGCAGTAAGCACCCGGTGCCATCTTGTTCTGGCTGTTTCATTTTTCGAAAATGTGAATGTTACTGGAACTGCCAAAATGCCATTTTAAAGCTTAGCATGATGCATGATCTCCTTAACTAGCTGGTTTAAATTTGGTTTGTTATTATTACTATTATTATTTTTTATTAGTAATAATAATAATAATAATAATAATAATAATAATAATAATGTTTATTACAGTAAAGCATCAGGGCTTCCCCCTAAATGTCAGTTATTTAAATCCTCAGTTGAGCTGTAGTGCTGAATGCTAGCAAAATCGGTTGAACTTTTCCTGAACCAGACCGTGTTACGGCTTTCCCTCCTGCTATACAGCAGTGTGATCACAGAACTCTCAGGGCTCTGCAGTGCATTAGGATGTATTACCAGATATAACAGATTATAACAGAATGCACACTTTTTATTTCTCTGACATCCGAGAAAGAAAAGATGATGTTCCCCAAGGATCCATCCTTGGGCCTCTTCTGCTCAACATCTACATGCTCCTAGTAGAGCTGCCAAAAAAAATTAACCAACAAAACAAAAACAATTCTTTTTTTAAGTTCAGTATGTACTGGTACATACTGGTAAAGCTCTCACCTTCTCCTGCCTACTCTGCTTTTTTGTATTAGAAAGGTAGCTGGCAGTGATCAAAATTGAAACATTACAAACTCAGATTATGGAACGCTCAGATTAAGGAAAACAACAAAATATTCTTTTTTATGATTATGAGGACATCATACATATTTACATAATGATACTGTGTTCATCAAGTGCATCAAATTTTCCTCCATTTCAAAGATAAAACAGATAAATTTTTTGCTTGCGGACCACCTGGTGGGTTAACCTTGCCATGTCCTGACACACTGATGTTACTGTAAATTGCTTCAAGCAAAGAAATCTTGCTGCAGTCCTCTGAAACCTATTTCCTCTTTAAATCATGTTTTTCACTTTCACATGTGGTCAGGGCAATTAGAAATTACATTAACATTTTAGGTATTTAGCAGTTTCTCTTCTCTGAAGTATACAGCACAAAGTGTACTACAGTAGAACAAGGTCACAGCACAGTAAAATAAGGTGGAACAAAATATTCTTATCATTCTAGATAATGGTGCTAGGTGAAGAAATAAAAGGTTGGGAGAAAAAAAGAAACAGAAAGGTAAAATATAATTTTTCATCATTATTTTGTAGCATTTCTGAAATGGGCGGTCATGAATTTGAAAATAAGGTTAGCTTCAGAAAAAAATTGACTTAAGCTGCTCATGAGATCAATGGAATTATGAAAAATGAGAGAAATAAGATTCCTTCCCAGCGGCTCTCTGGGTTGCTGTGGTTTAGCTGTATGTCTCTGTACACACACAGACACAGCACTTACAAAATGTCAAAACACATGCTCTCATACACACGAAACAATCACATTAGGTTTAGTCAGGCAGTTAGAGACTGCTATGTTTTCGCTGCTTCCTGTTAGGGAGCGTGTATATCAGAAAGGCTTGTTTCTCCCTCAGTTCTCTCTTTCCTCTTGATACTCCATCGGGCTGATTTGGCAGCAGAGTGACCAAATCTCACTCTCACACTCACTCCTAATAGTCATCCAAGCATGTTGTGGATGAGTATTAGGAGTCATCCATAGCATGTTTGGGCCCTTTCTGACATTGCAATTTTCCATGCAAACAGGGAAGGAGACAAGTACAAGAAAGGATTATAGTTTAAGAACACTTCCTTGGCCTGTCAACATGTAGTATACATATATATGCCCGTGCATATATATATATATATATATATCCGTCCCATCGTCCATCCTCCTGCTGTCCTCCTCTGTTTGCCCCTCTCTCTCCTCAAGAGAGGTCTGTGCTCCTCTTCTCTAATGCATGTACTAGTGCTAGCTGCCTGACCCTCAGTTTTAAATGCTGAGGCATTTAGGTTTTGCCGTCCCCTTAAGCATTTGCTCACTTTTGGCTAGCCTCAGCAATCTGTTTTTAGGTTTCTAGGCCCCACTTTCAAGGTATTGAGTTCATCTTTGTGGTGCTTGCCAATTGCAAGCTGGAAAACAGGTAGAATTGTGTGAAATGCTTACAGGATTTTCAGTGAATATGAGATGTTGAAAGTTCACTTCCATTACTAGAACTGCACAGGTCCTATTGAGGCTCCCTTGTGGTGAGGCCCTATGGCTGCAGTCTATGTAGCCTGTGGGTCTATGGCTATGTTCACATTACATGCTGAAGTGGCCCAAATGTCTGTCTCTGGGTTGCCCTGCATTCTCAGGAGGGAAATCAGTCCCACGACTGGTGACTTCGTTTTCAGTGGCTCCTTCCAGGACGCTTTAACACACTGCCAAATGTCCAGGAGAGGAGGTGGAACAAAAGGTAGTTGAGCTGGATGAGCTGGGCGTAAAAGCCTTCACTTAGCTGGCTAACCCGGTTTGGGATAGGCGGGGGTAGTGTGAGCCCTACACGCTCCGCCGTCATGGCCATAACCTCTGGGAAATCACAGCGAACTAAAGTCAGAGGTGGATTTCCGAAGGTCAGCAATGTTGTGGACACAGACGAGAGTATGTTGTCATCATCCATCGGCCAATGCGTCTGGTGGTGGTGGCAACGGCGGCAATAGTGGTGGTAGCTTCAGCTGCAAGGCATTGGGTGAGGCCAGGGACTCATCATCAACGCAGAGATCTATTTCGAGCTCTGGGACGTTCTCGTCACAGCAGATTGAGATGTCACACAACTGAAAATGGTCCCACAGTTGCCGGCGTCAATAGGAGGAATTCGTCGGCAGTGAACACAGAGCAGCGGCTGCATCATCACACTCTCTGCGTGGTCCCAAGCAAGGTACTCAAAGCAGAAGAGATGACCGCCAGCAGCGGCAATAGAGCTTGGTCACGACAGGTAGAAATGAGTTTGCTGGAGCGGTAACTCGATCTGTGGAGAGGTAAGATCAGTGAGCAGATTCCCTGTCGCTGAAATGAGAAGGATGTGAATGGCAGCAAGATGCTGCCTTATATACTGTGTGAGACACACGTAATTGGCAGCCGCATCCTGATGGGCTGGCTACATACATGCAAATTTCAGTGAGCAATTGCGTGCATGTGATTGGAGGAGAGTATTACCCTTAGAGTCCAGTAGAGGGCAGAGCCTTTGTGAGATAAAACTACATGAAAGCACCCTTTAACAGGAATATAAATGGGAGAAATCTCAGCAAAAGCAACAATGGAAGGATCCTTTATTTGTTATTTCCTAGCTTATTTATTGAAGTTTCTCTTTTCTTTGTTATCATATACAGTATGTGATATACATATAGACTTCTGTTGAAAACAGTTTAAGAAATGGTGAAAATTTACAGGGAGGTCTGTGGATTAGATAGATATAGATTGATTGATCTTAAATCCTGGACAAATCAAGCCAAAATAAAAGTCATGGCTAGATGAGAAAATAAATCCCTTTGTGATTTTTTTTTGTGGTTTAGTCTGATTATAAGACAGATTTGACATTAAAATATTGCCTACTATAAAGTACATAATTAATTCTGATATGTGGTGATAGCAGGCTGGGATGTGATGTGATTCATTGTGAAGTGAACAGAAGATCAGATTATTAGAATTTGTTTCATGTTATTACTTACAATAACATTAGTAACCTTAGAAATGAAAATAGATTATTTGGCAGACTGTTACCCTCAGTATTTATCAATCTGATATCTAATTTATCTTAATAAATTCAGTGATATCTAGCCTGTGGCTTAGATTGTACACTTCTTTGATTTGAGGTGATTCTTCATTAAAGATTTAATATTATGTAGGCTGGGAACAGATAAGCAGAGTTACCAATTTACTGTTAATTGTTTATGTTAAATGCTCCAAGGCTGCAAATTACAAGAAAACAATCCTATTAGGCTCAGACCAAATGAAAAACAATTTGTTTGGATTCTCACCTTTAAAATGCTGATAATGACTCTGGAATGATTAATGCTTGCAATTTAGCTGCTGTGCACAGAATGGCTTGCTGCCCTACAGAGAATGAGAACTGAGGGAGTGAAAGGGGGAAAAAAATAAAATAAGATGAAATGGTTCTAAATTGGAAATTTCCAATGAGAGGAGAGAACTGTGCGTCCAAGAGCTGAAAGCAATTAACGGAATCAGAGGACAGTCTCTGTGGTTTCTTGAACTCTGATTAAATGTTCTGATTGCCAGAGAAATCACTCTCTAAGCGAGAGATCCATAGCTGGCTGTACTGGAAAGTGGCCTATTGGTAAATCCATTATCCTAGGACAGAGGTGTTTTAGACAAACGCTGTTAAGGACATTGTTAAAGATAAAAGGGTAGTTATTTCACTGATGCTACGAGCTGCTAATCGGCTACCAGGCTTTGCACGTTGGATCCGTGGCAGATCCAGGGTGGTGGGTTGCATGCTTTTTTGTCTTTGCCAGCAGTGTCCCTCGACAGGCGTGACGCTAAAGTTAGACATCCAAGATAGCAATGCATCTATCTGTCCAATTGTCCATCTGTCTGTGTTTCAGGCAATCACAGTTGCAGTAGCTGGCATCCCTTGGGTCTTCCACTCGAATGCGTCTTTGAGCTAACAATGGATAAAGGCTGATGAAATTTTCATGACCCAGCAAATGTAGGAAATGGACAGTGGTGTGGTTTGAGTGACCAAGAATAGCCCTGATGGAGAAAGGAAGCGAAAAAAGGAGTAGAAGACTTGTAATACTTGCCTGAAGAAAGACACTCATAGAGCAGGAAGGCCCTATTAATTGTAATTTATTTTCTTTCTTTTACAGCAAGAAAGCTTTGAACCTTCCCTACAATCCCATTTGGTTTCACTGCATTTACTGGCTACTGTGCAGTCCAGTATACCCATCAAAGGATTATGATGCAATGCTCGCTTTCATATCAGTTAAAATATGTGTTTGTTCAGTGAGAGCAAGAGGAAAGGCCATTATCACACTCAAACCCACATTTCTGGGAGTGTTCGTGGCGCATGCATTAGCTCGTTTAGTCAAAATGAAAGAAGTTTCTGTTTATCATTCATTTTTCTCACCCTTTTAAGTGTTGGAATGTTGGAAGGAATGTAGGAGGTTGGAGTGTATCTCAGGAGGAACTGGGTGTAAGGCAGGGAGACACCTGGTCTTCACTACAGAGCTAACACACACTTAAACTTAAAATGTTCAAATGAGCTAACTTGCAACAGGAGAGACCAAGGAGAAATACGAAGCCATTTTAAAGGAAATCCTGGATATTCACAGTTTTGTCCCAACACATTCTTCTTCTGAACAAATCAAGCATTTCTGTCTAAAAGCTAAGCTAGCTAGAAGTGTTTGTTTCAATAGTGAGTGCCCGGAATGCGAAGAAATCACTTTTCACATAAGAGCGTAAACATACTAACAACAACAACAACAAAAACAGTTAGCAACATTTTGGGCAGTCAAGCACCTTTGAGGAGGTACTTGACTGCCGTGTTTTTGAAGCACAAACAAGTGACACTAACCTGAAAACAGCTACACATGTGCATCTGAAAAAATCATGATGATTTGAGAGATGAGGTGCAATGTCACATGGGAGAAGCTGGGAAATGCCTTTAATTTGTAACGTAATACAATCTATTCCAATTTAATTTACTGAAATCCCCAGACAGTTAAACTGACATTCTGGTACTCCAATTAGTACCAGAATTTCCAGCTCAAAGGAAGTTCAGCTCAAAGGAAACAGTTGTGTCCTGTAAATCTCTGTGGCTACTAATAATGAAAAACTAAACTGAAATTTAACTCAAAATAACACCTGTGCTTATTGACCCAAACCTCAGATGAAGTCATTTCATGCAATTGTTTTTGAAACTCTGTACAGAAAATATTGTCAAATGAAGAAAACATCAAGAAAATGCTGCTAATGAATATAACACAAGCAAACTGAGAAACACATTCACCAATTTGACAACATACAAGTAGCATACAGAAACATACTGCAAACAGGAAAACACAAGCAGAAACACTGTAAGTTGTTCACTAGTCAGAACAAAAGAGCAGTTGCCAGAGGAAATGGAACAAATTAATACCCTAATAAGTAAAAGGCTAATGGTAGATGTAAATACAATTCAATACAATAAATCTTTATTATGAAAGTTATATGAAAAGTTAATATGACGTACAAGATTTCTGTATTTTTGTTTTTATGATTGTTTTTCTCATTGTTTTTTCTGGTTTGAAGTAGGTGTGATGAAGTTGTAAAAGGTGATGTCACATATTCCCGTGCACCAATAAGAGTTAAGCAACATTTGAATCAAAATCTGATGACAGTTGGTGGATTGTGCTTATGTCGGCAGCACTGTCAAGAGTAGAGAGAGTGTTAAACTCTTAATAAATTATGAATAAGGGTGTTTTTTTCTTAACTTTAGCTGTGATTGTTGCTTATTTAGTCATGAACATTTAACATTCAAAATTCAAAAGGCTATCAAAGGCTTTAAGATGATAATAGAAACAATATGTAAAACAACATAGTGTTATTGATATGTAAATCACAAGGAGCTCTCCAAAAATAAAATATGAAATAAAAACATTACCTACTTTTACTTTTTTTTAAATTAAAATCCAATACAGTGACAATATATAACTACAATGTCATGCTTAAATTCCAAATTCATTCCCATAGACATTATTTCCAATAATATTGGAAGAATGCAGTCAGAATTTTGAAATAAACATTGTGGACTCATTTTCCAACAGTGTTGATAAGAGGTTAACTCAATGACATCTTCATCTGTTTTGTTGTTTGTTTGTTTGTTTGTTTTCCCTTTTGTTGTGTTATAACCAAGCAGCAACTACCACAGCTTGAGGCTGAAGCCAATGTGGCAGTCTCTTAAAGTGCAACACCACTGAGGGCCACCAGCTGCTCTAACTGACTCCCATTCAAAAAGTATCAACTTCTTTCTAGAAATACTACTCATTCATTTCAGTCATTTTTTCAACAAGTCATTAGGGTCTCAATCACTAAATTCAGGCCCACTATTAAGTATGCTGGTGTTTTATGTAAGGGTATATGCAATGTATGTTAATTGTTTTTCCAAATGTGACATATTTTTTCTCAAAGTGGTGGAGATTAATTCTTAATTGGTAGGTTTTTGTCTCAAGTTGCATTGAGCAGCGCTTTCTCGGCCACTACAGCACAGACATTTTAAAGACTGCAGAATTTGTCAAAGCCTCCAACAGCTATTAACTTCTGATCCATTTTGCATTTGCTAGGCAGAACTACAGTGCAGTTTTCTCCTCCTAGAGGCCAGCCTTTCAAAAACCACTGAGCTCTATAGGAAATGAGTGGTCTTCTAGAATGGTCTTCCAATGACTTATGGATTGTGTTGCCTGCAGCATGAATGCCCAGCAAGTTGAGTGATTTCCATTCCATTTCCCTGTCCAAACAGAAAAGGTTTGGGGCCACGGCTTATCAAATGAGCCTCCACTCTACCACTTGTGTTTGTTTGTGGGATTTTTTAAAGAGTATAATCAATCTAATAATTTCAACTCAGCACAGATATGAAATATACATTCACCTCACTTCCATCATGAAGGCCTTTCCTTACTTTCCCTTATCCAACACTGACATTTCCGTTCAGCTGGTTGAGTGGACTGGAGGTTGACCTTTTCGGCAGACTACCACTGTTGATGGAATGGCTTTGCCTGTCATGGCTCCCATTAACCCGTAGTCCATGGCTTCATAGGGCCATGGCTCTGTTATGTCAAGATAAAGTAAAAGATCATTCAAAGCCTTGCACAGGCCTTGCTCTACTTTTAATCAAACAAGCGTGCACGGTTCAGACAGTGAGCACGTACATGCATGCAGGAGATTGAAGGAAAGGGTAAGAAGAACGAAGGGAGGTTACTGCAGAAGATATGAATGAGGGCGGTTAAGGGAGAAGAGTGAAAGTATCTTGGCCGCTATGTTAATATGCTCAGCGGAGCGTTTATGAAACGAAGAGATGGAGGTATAAGTCAGTGACATTTTCATTAATTTGTTGTCAGGTAGATCCTCTCCCCACCGCTGAGCTTGACATATAAGGCTGTTTTCTCCCACATTTCAGATGAATTGCTCAACATAGAACAGGGGGGGCTTGACTAGATGAAGAAATAGAGTTGGTGTGTGCGTAGAAGTGGCGTGAAATAGATATGGATTACTCTAACACTTGCTAAAACCTTGCATTAGCATGTAATCTCATTATTGTAAAGAAATTGAAATGGCTGCTCACTTAGAGTGTAATTTCTATGTGAACTGAAAATAATCTGGCCTTTGCAAAGAAAGAAAAAGGAGTAGATATGGTATGAAATTGAAAGCCACACTGTGTTTTAATGTAAAGTCATTTCCCTCCCCTGATGTCTACATCAAACTGATCAACTTCATTCAAGTGAGAGATTTCTGTGCTCCACGAAAATTTTCAGTGATTTAGGAGGTTCGTCTCAGCTGCTTTTGGAAGACTGGCCTAGCCTAAAGTAAAACATTCTGTCCACAGATGGTACTGAACTAGCCTGATAATCAGACCAAATTACCGTTTCCTTTCACTTCATATATACCCCATTCAGAAGCAACTTAGTGACACAGATTGGGGGTCTATCTGTATGGGTCACCCTGCATCAGCCAACCCTCCTCTCGATCAGGGTTGCACGTGAGTTGGAGACTGCCTAGCTTTTTTTGATCTGTAGTTGCTACCAGGGATGGAAATAAATGTAATGGTTTTGATGTCATTCAACCAAATTGTCAAAAAAAGTGAGGGAGAGAGAGAGTAAACGAGAAAGTAGTATTATTCAGTGTGACATCATACTGACTTCTGTGTGGGAGAAGAGCTTATACAGATTTGTTGTGCCCTAAGGTATCTATCATGCCAACATCTTTTTCAGTTGAGCTGTGGTAGGGGTTGTAAGCAGCAGGTAACTTGCACGTTTTTCATGACAATCAAAGAAATAGGCAGATTCTAATTTAATTTGTTATTTGTTTAAGTTAATGACAACCTATACAGTCGTGTCCATCTCGTCCACACTTGGTTGGTTGATTGTTTCTCTAGTGGACTAGCGGAAGCAGCCGTCAATGGGCACATCAGCAGTCCCAGGTCTAAAACCAGGGAACAGGCTAGTGCTGATTCCAGATGATTCTTCCTACCTACTGAAAGTCTATCAGATGTACCTGAATTTTTATTTTTTTATGATGTAACAAGAAACTACAGGTTGACTGACATGCATGGTCTCATTCATTACAGGTAATGTATGTAGATTTAAGTGAAACATAGCCAGCTCTAACATCTTGCAGGTATCAAGAAAGCTCCTAAAAATCTAGACCACCTTTTGTAGATTTATTGAGACAGTGAGATCAGTTACACTTAAAAAAATAGTTAGATTAGTATTTAGCAGCTTAAGAGCCCTCAGGAGTTTGTTGTAAACAAAAAGGTAGGGAAAGGAGAGGGAATATTGGATTAGGTAGCAGAAATGCAGCTCCAAATGAATGCTAATGTTGCTCTGTGTCTGTTCAATATCTAAATAGGAAATATTTGTTTTTTTTAAATGTTTGCCATCACAATTTATGAGGTGATAATACATCAATGTTATGTTTACAGCTTGTTGAGCTTCCAAAAATCAATTAACAAATTAAAACAGGTTTGAGAGCAGATCAAATGATGTAACCAAATCATAACTCACCTTTCATCTCTGCAGTTACACACCTGCCTCTCATTTCTTCTTATCATCTCTGAAAGTTTATCCTCGATAATTTTTTGGTAAAGTCAAAATTAGTAAAATAATTAGTCAAAAGAAAAGGAAGGGCCACTTCTCTCACCTGGTCACATCAACAGTTATTGCCACAAGTCCACATCCTGCTGCCAAAACGTGTACAATTTTCTATTTCAGTTTACTTTATTTCACTCAGTCTGACGGTCCTTTTTCCAAGGAATCCTGGGTTAAACACAGCCAATAAAATAGTGAAAACATGCCGGTCAAGTGTACTGTGTCCAGATTTCAGAGTACATTTGAAAGCCTGTGGAGTAGTTTTATTTCCTTGTAGAACTGTGTGTTCTACAAGAAAGTGGCACTGTGTGTATGTGTATATATCTGTTGGTCTGGGGTGGCAAGTTGCTGCATACAAAGGGCCTTACAGGGATAAATAAAGTTGTATTGAATTGAATTGAATAATACTTCAGGCTGCTGAATGTAGCATGTCAGCTGCAGGGATCTTCAGATGTGAATCCCGCCCTTTGAAAGTCTTTGCTGCTGATCTTGTGCAATTGTTAGAGGCTGGTGGTGGAGCCCTCTTCAGCAGTCCTGTCAGGTATATAATGCACAGATTTGAAGACTTCTGTCAGTGTAGTTACGTTGATCCTGCACACTATGCTGTTATTACCAACCATTCACTAAGGCCTGTCAATCTTCATGTGGACTTTTGGAGTCTGGCCTGTCATGAGACATTCAGCTCTGTTTATCACCGTTTCATCACTGTTACACCTGTTTTGATACACTGCATTAGTGTTAGAAGCCAGGCCATTCCACAGTAATCTAAGTAAAGAAAGGACAATGGACAAAGGCTTTCTGGTTTACTGTACATATGCCTTTACTACTGTCAAGCCAAAGTATTAGTATTTTAAGAATGGCAAATCAATGAATCAGTCAATCAGTCAGTAAGAGAGATTAGTCTTCTTGGTCTATTTTCCAGTGTGGCAAAAAGGAAACTATAGAAAAGATGCTGGATAAAAAAAGGGGGTTTATTTAGTAGGTGTAAAAGATCCAAAAATAACATTTAGAAGCTGTTCTGGGGCATTTGATCTTATCACATGATCTTCATCAGCATCTGTTTCCAATGTCAAGAATAAACTTTGAATGAAGTTAAAATTTGAACATCTGCAATTCCATGACCATCAGGACAACTGTATCTGCTGATGGAGATCATGTGATATGATCTTAAGTTCCAGAACTACTAAACAGACCTTGCAGTAAGATTTCTTCTATTACACATCTAATGTATCAATTTGTAAACATCATGGTATGATTTGAATAAAAGTTTAACTTAACCCAAAACTTAATTCACAAGTTTCCAATACACAGTTACCCAATCACTAGTATCTGTTACCCACCACAACCCCAAAAAGAAAAAAAAAGGAAATCTAGATCACTTTCTTTAATTGCAAACGTAATGTGGTTTGAGGGCTTTTAAGTGCTTTCCTCTGCCTGTCTCTTTGCTCACTAATTGGCAAAAATCACCTCCACTCATTTGTATGCTTGTACACCCTTGCACAACATAACTGAAGCATCCGAATGAATATTTTCCTGAGGAGTTTCAAATGGTTTTGTAATGGCAAATCTAGAAAGGTTATTGTGATATTAGGCCATTGCAATTGCATAAACATAGGGAAATAGCACAGCCAAGTGTTGGCGGTATTCTTCTTTATTCTTCATATTTTGAAATGCTGAAGGACCTTGAAGCAGGAAGAGAGTAGATGTTGTTTCTTTCCTTATTTAAAGTTTAGTGGGGAAAAATACAACAATGAGAATGACATCCTTGGATAAACCTTGTTTTGTTTGTTACTGTGTATCTCTAAACCAAGATGTTTTTAACAAAAAGGTCAAGAATTCTTGACCCAAACCTGATGCAATTGGGACTTTATCATAGCATATTGTCCTTGTTACGAACACAGGAGGGACCCAAACACAGGACACTGACAGGTTGGAGCAGTAAGAAAAGAGTTTTTATTGTGGAGGAGGATCTGGATGAGGAGCTGATGGCAGGGAATGGGGAGGAGGAGCATGGCTGGAACGTGGTTGGCATGAGCAGGAGAGAATGAAGGGCAGCGTGGCATGCAGGGGTAGCTTTAAGGCTTAGAGGTTGCTGGCAGGCAGACTGACAAGCAGGCGGATGATGATGCTGGGACACAGATAGGCAGGTTAGTAAACGACACACAAAGAAACTGGATCACTAAGAATACAAGCTTAGTTGGCCTTGAAGTGTAACTACCACTGTGTTTGAGACAACAATCTTACGAGGTCTGGTTAAAGAGCCGGGGTAAATATACAGCAATCTGATGAGCTGATGAGAGGCAGGTGAGCAGACAGAGAGAGGTAATGAGCCGATTGCAGATAGGTGTGCCACGCCGAAACACACACAAACAAAACATAAACACACGGAAGGGGAAACACAAGGAAACACTAGGGGAATCTTCTGGGGACACGGCCCCAACAGTCCTTGTCCACCACTCTTATTTCCTCATTACGCAAAATCACATTTCTCTTTCCATCCTCCTTCATGTTCTTTCCCAAACCTTATCTTGGTTCAAAATTATGGCTCGTTATTTCTCCAAGGCTTTAAATGTACAAAGGAGGATGTTGTTGAACACATTTCTCCTCCTTCCTCCCTCTCATTGTCACCTGTTTGCTCTTTTATAGCTGCATCCTTTCTTTCACTTCGCCACCCCCTCCTCTCCATATATCTCCCACCAAACCATTAATCTTTATCCTTCATCATTCCTTCATTCATGCCTCCCTCTATCCCTTATCTCTGTCACTGCCATCTCTGAGCCATTCTGTCTTCATTTTCCACCGTCTCTCTACCTGTTGGGGAGGTGCACGACTCAATTTTCACACAGTTGACTGTTCACTAGATGAACATTCAGATGTTTCTTTGGTGCTTTGGTGACAGTCACTAGAATACCACATCCTGTGCAAATAGTTGGAAAATTTTATCAATCATGTACGTAATGAGAGTAGATTCTCACACTCAATCAGTAAGATTACATTGTTATATGAGTTAGGTTTTTTCCTCTGATCATTCAACAAAAAACACTGCACTGTGTTTTTGAGATGTTTTGAAACAGCTGAGACAAAGATTTATCTGCAACTGAAAGCAGGTGGCAGCAAAGTGAAAAAACACAGCCTGATATCCTTAGAAATGTTCATATTAGACAAATCTGTCAATCAAATTTGTCCTTAATGGCACGTAAGGCATTCAACTTTAAGATTGCGGGACACCAGCATTTGCACCCTGTCTCAAACATGCAATTAATGTTTGCTTTTTAAAAACCATCAAAATCTTTCTCTAACCCTAACTAAGTGTCTTAATTGAACCGTAGTTCTTTTGCCTGAACCACAATCTTTTTCTTACCTTATCCATATTGTAGTTGCCATGCCCAAATATCGTAGAAAGACAATGAACTTTTTGTAGAATTTCAATTTCAACATTCTTTTCTTGCAATAAGATGCCAAAAACTCTAAAACCATCCATCTTTTCATTTCTTGCCCAATTTTTGAGAGGGACCTGAGGCCTGTACTACAAAGCAGCATTTGGGGTTAGCAAGGTAACTTCAGGTTAAACTCTGGGTTTTCAGTCCTATGACGGTTGTTTACTTCTTACCGGGGTACATCACCATGGTAACTAATGCTGAACAGATAACCTGCTCCGGAGCAGGTTAACTGTTCAGCATTAGTATCTGATCAGAGGATCAGATCACAACCTATCAACACCCCAACCAGTGACCAATCATATCAAAAAAAGGAGTCATCATTCCTACAGGATCCTGACATGGACAAAAGTCCCGAGTTTACAATAAAGTGACAAGTAAAAAAGAGCAATATATATTTTTATAGGAAAACAGAGCTTCTAACAAACAGAGAGATTGTTTACGACACTAAACACATAATGATGATTTTAGCTGCATTTTAATTGTGCAAAGTTTATTTTATCCCTGGAGTGAGAGCTGACAGTGTGGATGATTTTACACTCTGATTCCATCACTGCAGCTCAGAATAACATAAGACACCTGTGTGATGATAACTGGAGATAAAAACCAAAGATTGTCTTTTATTAGAAAAATAATCCACACACTGTTAATTGGCTCCCATGATTATAAATGCATCATTTGGGTCAGATAGACTTCATCAGTCATTAACTACTTTTCCACTCTTTGCTTCAGTAGCAGAAACAGTCTGACATTACTTCTAAGTTTCTTTTTCTTCATCATCCAACTACATAGCAAAAATACTCACTCTGTACTTATTATATATAATAATACCTGCATGTATTTTAAGCCTTAGCCTACTATTAATATGTGGAAATTATTTCTAGTGTTTCTACATCTTCTTATTCTGTTGTATGATTACAGGCTTGTTTACATCTAACTTAGCTGAATATGACTTTTTACTGTTCCTAAAACAGAAGTTTTCTGCAGGTACTTGGTGATCATGAACGCGCTCGTAGCTGGATAGGAAAACCCAGAGCTGACTGAGCAGGTTGATAGCCAACTTCTTAGTACTGGTTATCTGGACAGTCAATGTTAAGCTCAGTGAAGCCAGCTAACAAAAAGATATCCTGGGTATGTTGAACTTGCTTCGTAGTACAGGCCTCTGGCTGCAGACAAGATGGCAGACCTCAACCATGGAGGACACGTGCCCTCAAAGGTGGATGTGGTCCTTTTTCGTGGTCCTCATGAGACATTAGAGACTCCAGCAGGTGGTGGTAATGCACCGTACACAGGTTGAAGCCCATCATTGAATCGGAAAGAAGAAGATAAATCAGAAGACTTATAGATGCAGTAAAAGAGCAAATGACTTTGTTTTGGACTTTGTTCAAACGGCAAACAAGGAGATTTCATCATAGTTCTGACCTACTGAGTGGAAGTGAGTGCTTGTAAAGGTCTAAGATTATATTCAGCTTCAATCTGGTAAATCTGAATTTTAAAAAAGTGCCATTTCTGTGAATCTGATATTGAAACATCTCAACACTTGTTCTCCAGCTGTAGATTTATCAAGAAAATGTGGCTAGTTGTTTATGATTGGCTTCATTCCAGAGAAATAAATGTGGAACATTTTACATTTAACAATATTTATTATTGGATAATTGTGGAGAACAAAAAAATAAATATGTTGTAGATGATATAATTTTATTGAAGTATTTCATAAATAATGTACAATGTACTAAATCACCCTCCTTGTGGTATTTGTAATTGACCTTTCATCATATACCAAAACCCCAGAAGGAGGAAACGCCCTTTTTTTTCTATTTTTTCTATTATTATTTGAATATGGTCTTCATAAATGTGATAGCCTATTTCATTTTAACATTCAATTTATGGAATCACTGTTTTATAATTTTCTTGTTAGATTCTGCAGAGTATTTTTTTTACAGCAAAAAACTTGCTTAAGCCAAATGCTGAACTTTATAACTTAAATAAATAAGTAAAATAAAACTGAGAAGACAAGTTTGTAAAAATGATTCATACTTTATTTATTTAATGTTTATTTTTATGAGGAATATCAAGGATTAAACAGCATCAGCCCATGCCAAAATCTACAGGATTTATAGCCTAAGCTATTGATGAACTGACAAAATACCATATTCACAGATGTAAATTTAAAAATTCAAAATCGTTTATTTTCATTACTCAATAAAGAAACGAAACTGTAGATCTACAGTGATACAAACCTGTTCAAATGGCTGAAATGTGCAATGTTATCAATGTAAAAAAAACAAAAAAAAACACTTGACTTCAGTTATTAATGATTATTTAAATAAAGGTAATAAAAAAGGTTACAGGGAAAACTATCGCTTGACAAAAAAGTTATGGAACGAACTAAATTACTTGTCTGTTTTCTCTCCTTGTAGACTTGTCTCTCTCATTGGGTATTGTGGTCCTGCTCGGAAAGTAGTGACATCATCATCCAGATTTTAATCTCAAATACATGGTTTAATAACATGTTTGAAATTATCGAGGCAGTTTGCAAGCAGTTCTGGAGGTTTCGATGCCTGGGATGTCTACTGGACACTTCCCTTTGGTGGTATTCGTAGTATTCTGTTCACCCCAGAGCATGCTGGAGGGATTCTATCCCTATACCTTGACTGTGTGTGATGCAACCCGATTTCAAAATCGGTTAGGATTTTAAAACTCTTGTAGTCTGAGCCCGGTTTAAGGGTAAGCCCAGCCATCCTGCAGGAAACTCACTTCAACCGCTTGTATCTGTCATCTCATTTGGTTGCTACCCATGACCAGAGGTGAGGGTTAGAATACAGACTGAGTGGTAAAACATAAACTTTCCCTTCAGGCTCGGCTCCTTCAATAGTCTGGTAATATGCCTGCATTGCTGCTGAAACTATACTATTTTGCATGTCAATCTCCTGCTCCATGTTACCCTCATTCTTGAACAAGACCACAAGATATTTGAACTCCTTCACTCGGGGCAAAAACACACTCCCAACTGGAGGGGAGCAAACCATCATTTTCCACCAGACTACTGCCACCTGACATTTTATCTAGTACCACCTCTCTTATCATCACTCCTTCTCCACCAACCTCCATTCCTCATCTCTCTTTCTCTTATTGCTCTTGATTCCCTTGTGCCCATCCTTCATGGTTTCAATCCATTTTCCCTTCCCCCCTCATAAGACTCCCTTGGCCCCCATATTCTGTCTTACGTCTACCATATTTTACTCTTTTTTCCCCCACCTTATCCTTTTCTTTCATCATTTCTCATTCTCTACCATCCTTCCTAACCTTCCCTTCCCCCTCCTTCTCCAACTCTTCCACTCTTGAATTCCTCCTATCTTCCTCTGTCAGCACTGTAGAATTCCCTCCTCTGCTTTCCATTCTATTCTTCCTCCACATTTTCTTCTGAATCCCTCATCCCTTCCTCCTTCCCTCTTTCTCCCGGCAGGGGAGTGTAACGCTGTCCTGTGGCAGAGAGAATGATTCATGATTGACTGGCAAGGGAGAAGGAGACATATTAATCAAGAGGCGGCAGTAGAGCTCTGCCATAATGCAAATGGAGTGTTAATTGAGTGCTGGATGGCTTTGAATAATGGCTCGGGCTTGTCACTTCAATCAATGCACATCACAACAATGGGCTGACAGCGCGCTTTCAGAATGTGGGATACATCCCATAATGCCATAATCCTTTTTTTCAGTTCTTTGTTTTACAAAAGGAGGAAGTATGGCTGTTTATGCCAGAATATTAGAGTCAATGTTAATTGAGAGAAATCACAGGTTACTGAATAGATTTGAGGTTATTCTCTCCATCTGTTTTGATATGCAAGTATGAAATGAGATTCAAAGATGAACGCACTCAAATGGGATGGAATGATGATATCGTGTTTATTCAGCATGAGGCTAAATCAAGAGAAATGAGCTGCCACAAGTTTGGCGTTTGTTGCTGAGAAAACGCATGCTGACTTCTTGATTGGTTTCTTTCGGCCATAAAACTGAGCATCTTTATGTTGCAGCTCAAATTTTAAAGCTGTACTAATCAATGCTTTTTTTAACATTACAATGGATCAAATGACTGTGTGACATAAAAGGTGTCACACAGTCATACACACAGCCAGAGTGGCCCAAAAAATCAATGAATGTAGCTTTAAGATAAAGGTGCACACACACAGGCATGGATACCTGCAAACGCCGACTTCACTCCATATCAACAAACATCTGGCATATCCCAATCCCCCCTAACCCACCCCACTCTGTCCCTCATATGAGACTAATAGACTCATTAGCAGTCTCCAGTAGAGAGTGCAGGAACTAACTGGGCACCAGTAATGCTATCCAGCGCTACTCTTAATTACAAAGCATCAGGCTGCTAAATGAGCTCTACTGCGGAACCCTTTAGGGAAAACAGATCGGCAAACACAGGATCTCACCCGCTGCAGAGAGGTGCTTCATCGCCATTACACTGGAATCCACAGGATTAAGACAAGCTCAATGGTGAGAAGAAGCCTTGGAGGCTTGCCGAGCACTGCTGCCGGCAACTGTGTTTGAAAACCACTTTCTGAAACAAAGAAAGTGAGAATTTTATGTATATATACACAAATAGCTGAATCGTTAACATAGTTTCATTTGAAGATGTTTGACAGCTTTTTTATATGGCACATTTATCCACAAATATGACTATTATGACTATTTTCATGTTTTGTCCAGGGGAAACTAAGGCTCATAGCAGACGTTCACCTCCTCCCTAAACCAGCGTGGAAGAGAAACTTTCAAATGTAAAAAATTAATAATGCTGTGGGAGAGCATTCAGATTTTAAAATCTTTAAATCTATCTTTTAATGCAACTGTTTGGTGATCGACTTGGAACTCCACAAAGATTGGATCACAATTGACGGGTTGGTGACCCCTGCACTAGGGCTGATTCATCCCTGGCTGACACTGAAACATGCTACTTAGGAACTCCTGCGCAGAGACATAACTGAACATGGCAACCCTTGAGAAGGTTACTATGGTATTAATCTTGAGATCAAGCAGGCAGGCACTGGTATAGATTAGTTTCTCTGCTGTTGACCTTACATCATTGCCCCTACTGGTAAGATGCTGAACTGCATCTTATGGATGAATAGAGCGTTAATTTCTGAGGATGTGCACAACCAACACTCCAAAGAAGCACATTCTGTCCCCAGCAAAAAATGAAAGCGATTCTGCCTGTGTTTTGAGTCTAATGTTCCTCATGTTAGTAAGTACTTTGCTGTATGTGAGGGAAACTAACGTAAGTAGATGCTTGCTCCTGTTGAAATTTTTTCAACATGTGCGACCAGTTTGGCTTGAAAAAGTAAAGAGAGACAATCAGGCAGAATTTATCCAGTCTCCTGTAAAGTTTCCCCACCAGGCATTTAAAGCAGGGACACATCCACACTGACTAATGGCAACTGAACAAAAATAAAAAAGCCAAGATTCCCCAAAGTAGACAGTGAGTTTGAATGTATCAAGCAGCAAAAGATGAATGCAGCACAGTAGAATAATAAAATAGAAGCTTGCTAAAGTAGAGGATCCATTAATCTTGTCTACATTTTCTACAACCTCCCCTAATTACACTGAATCTGCTTTGAAAGATGTGAGCTTAAACCACTAATCATACTGACTGGACTATGGAAAGACGTCAACCACTGTCACTAATCCATTGCCCTTGCCCTAATTGTTTTCACACTTTCACTGCTTAGTTTTAAAATCAACAATTCAAACCTGCTTTCTTGTGTCATACAAATAAGGAAAAGGGTATGATTAGGTGATCAGTTTATCATTGTTTGGATATATAGTATGAATATATACTATATGAACTGAAGACACAATTGTCGACATAAGATAGTTAAAGGAAAGACATATCTTTGTTGCAAATGAGGATGCAGTGGAACGTCTCAGAGTCGAGATTGAAACAGGTGTCAAGCACACGGCTGTTGACACATCTGACTGTAGCATAATTAGTTTATTATCAAGCTATCTGTTCCAGAGACAAGTCCTCAGATCCACTGATTGAAACACTGCTGCGCTGACACTGCATTTTCCACTTCACTACCCCTCTCTCCGTCTCCTTGTCTGTCTTTGTCTGTCTCAATATGGCTCTCAAAAAAGAAAAAATAACATATAATTGACAGGATTAAATTAGCACATTAATAACCTGATGTTCCTCAAACAGTAATTCCATTAATTAACCCAAAATGAGATGAATTTCTCTGTACTTTAACAATTGTAACATCTTATATGCTAATGAAGGCAGAGGGTCAGGTTGGAGGGTAAAGATGCATTACTGTCATATGCTAGCAAAGCTGAATACCCATGCTAATGGGCAAATATTCATAGAATGTCCCTTTTCAAAAGAGTGACTTGGCAAACAAGATAGAGTTTGACAACTTGTTTCTTGCTGGGTTATGCATATACTTAAAACAGTACTCCACCGGTTTTCACGATGGACAATAAAAAACGAAAATAAGATAAAAGATCCAAATCTATGCAACAGAACTAAAGATATCATCTTTTGTATTTCATGCATTCTTCTTCATTGTCAAATCCTGGTGCCTACGTTACCCACAATGCAACTCGACCACTCACAGTTCGGTGGGAGATTCAGGTGTGTTATGTTAGTAGTGGTTAATGTAACCTGGAGCTTCTAGCCTCCAGCAGAGATGAGGAGCGGGCTACAGAGGTCTGGTAACCTCACTTCTTTCTAACTCTACACCCCAAGGGTTCTTTCATTTTCAAACTTGTAGTCTTCAGCCCCAACTGATGCTGACTCAAGTGACATCACTTGAGGCGATTCATCAGTTTTCCCGTAGCTCCCTCTGGAACTCCTAAAATAGTTTACATTTATATTCATGCTAGCATTGTATTTGTAGCATTGTTTTATTTTTTGTCATAACACTTTAAAAAGACCTAAGTATGTCCTATTTAAGCCCTATTTAACTAAAACTACTATGTAAAAATAAGTAAGTTATTAAGTAAATTAGTTGGTTAGTCTTAGTTGCCTTAACTTAACTAAACATACCAGCACTGCCTTAAAAAAACACAAAGGACTATGCTGGTTTGGCCATGTTGCTAAAAGTACAGGTTACTACAGGTTAAATTGATGATATGAGCTATCAGTCTGTTAGTTTGAAGGCTTTTCAAATGCCAAAACATTGCACAACAGTTTAAAATACTGTGGGACAGAATTTTACAACTCTGGAAAGTTATCCTGGTGACAAGCGGTAGAATTACACAATTAATAGTACAAACTAACGTATTTGATTGGTCAATGCTGTGTGTTGCTAGATGCCATTGCATTGTTATGTTGATAATGTTAAACAGGTTAAATCTTTTTACAGGATGATCTTTCATTGTTTGCAGCAGCTGTCTGTGTGCAGCTAATGTCGATATGAGCACGACTTAAACCATAGACGCGGCTAATCAGGAAATGTTCATATGCATCCTGTATGGCAGGGTCATTTGAGCATATTTTGTCATTTAGGTATGAGGACTGGTTTTATTAAACCAATTATTGTTATATGTTGCAGTTTAGCATCAGTGATTTGGAAGAAGCACACAATTTCCTAGCAGTGCCCCTGCTCCTCAGTATTTGGTAGTGTTCTGTGCATGTTCACACATTCCAATTATTGTTTCTGGCAGTAAAATGGTGTACGTTCTAGGTCAAAGGGAAAATCCAATATTCATCATTGTTTGGACTCATGGACCAACCACATCTGTGAACGTGGATGACCGAGTATTACTACAAACAGCTTGGTGATACAAATGAGCCATATGTTGTTCATGAAGGTTGCTACATTTTCCTCAGTAGCCCAGAATGTGATTTGCTGAATGAAAAATGCTGAATCTGGTGTTCAGTTATATTATATGTAGCTATGTACTGGTGACGTTGTTGGGTCAATACAGTCAGAGAAAATCCAAACCAGAACATTTGTTTTCATAATATTTGTTTTTATAATATTTAAACAACAGTGTACTATTGAACATAATGTTAACCTGAATCACAATAGTGCTCTGCAAAATGGCAGTAAAGATTTTCATGCAAAAAATTTCTATATATCCAATAATGACATTTATCACAATTTATAAGATAAGATTTTATTGATCACTGAGGGGAAATTCACATTACAGCAGCACAGAGAAAGGCTGCCAGGTAAGAAAACAGATGAACTCTTTGAATGAGATAAATAAAATAAGAGATTAAATTAGAGAGATGACATACATTCATTTTGTATACTCTCAAATGAAAAGCACTTAAATCTATACTTCACGGCTTATAAAAGGATTTCATGAAAGAAATACAATAATCAATAAAAGTGCAGTTTTCACAAAAACATTCAAGCTTTTCTTTCCCTGTTTGTGTGTCACAAAATTTGTAGTACATGTATGTATCAGTGTGTGTCAGGTGTAACCTAAGGTAAGGAGAATTGATTTCTGAGATGTAGCAATAATTACATTCCATGAGAACAAATGGATTTGAGGAAGGACAGTCAGAATGTGCAGGAAAATAACTGCAAACCATTTTTTAATAGCCGTGACAATCAAGGTCACATCTTCAGCAGTGTGAAACCAAGCAGAGTGACTAATCAAGATTCTGAGAGGGTTAAGATTCGCCACATTATTGGAGGAACATGGGAGGTTATGAAATCATCAGTTATCTAACCTCTACAGGGGACAGCTGCATGATGGGATCGGAGCTCCCCAGAGTTTCAAGGGTTAGCTGACCACAGATAATGTCCCCAGGGACACAACAATGGCTGCACTGCAAAAAGCAACACACCAAGTTTTATCACATATGAAAATATTTTGTACTCTTAGTACAGCACAGGCTATGATTTTGATTAAAAATTAAAAATTAAAATTAAGGAAGGTTTAAATCAAATATTTTATCTTTCTGGCCAAAATATTTCATCTTAAATGAAGAAGCGACTTTTCATATTCCCAATATCAAAAATAGAGACATATACTGTACTTATATGCATCCTTTCTTACCCAAACATCTTATACAATTTTAAATAATTTAAGGCATTTTGAAATGCAGATGCTATGGACATGAATTCAGTAAATAATGTGTTGTGTTTAGGCAATTAAACCATTATGGTGAAAGGATATAGTAAGATTTTGTCATAGTTAAAGAGTTACATGATGCTAAATCAACTCAAGTATTGCCTTGTATCCCATGGCCCTTAATTACAAGTCACTGTCTGATCTGGACAACTGCCCTGATGTTAAGGAAAATAAAAATCAGCTCTCATCAAGGAGTACAGTTGTAATTTGAAAAAAGATTTATATTCTCCATCTTGTTAAGATGAAGAGATGCAGGAGCTGTGATTTATGAATATATGAGGAAGGCATGCTAAAGATCAAACTGTGTGTTAATTTGTTAATTAAATGAGAAAAGAAAAAAAAAAACCTCACAATAAATCTTCTCAGGACTTGAACCTAAATTGTTATATTTTAAGATATAAATGTATCCACACATTCACCAACCAAACTTCTAGACAATTAGCTTTTCTACTGTGCTATTTCAATGTCAAACTGCTGCCTGTTGCTCCTTGACATAATCCTGTCATGGTGGGAAATTGCAATTTCTCACTATTTGTGCATGAAGCACATTATTAGCATTTTCAGAAATCATGCTCATGTCCCACAATTTTGAGAGATCAGACTGGACAGGAAATAATCTAAGCCTGTTAAGTCTGCAGAGAGAGTCTTAATCTTGTCTTTTTTTTTTCTTTTTTTGGAACATTGCTGCGTCTCCTGGACAATTCTCTGGGGCTTCGGGTGCCCATGGTAACCTCAGTAAAACCTTCCAAGGCCCAAGGGTCCACAGGAAATGGAAGGCAAAAGCACTTGATCGTGTTCTCCAGTTAGCTGTAGAGGGCAAATAGTGGAGGAAGGGGTAATTGAAGGTGGTTCATTAGATGCTGATCCAGATCCCCCCAGAGGGCCAGGGGAAGGCTGGAGGGAATAGCACTCATGCTGGGCAGAGAATTAGGCAGAGGATTTGCTGCAGGCTATGGCTCCTCTGGACGAGTCCTTACTCATCATACACTTGAGACAGGCAGGCTCACTCAATAACACCACTGTAGTACTCACATTATTAGTTGAGGAATATTACTAGGAAAAAGGTTTTCTATCTAGATAAGGAACAAAAAAGTCATAGCACAATTTGAATTTCGTGTTAGAAATCTATCCTTGCAAATTCCATGCCTAACCCTCCATCAAAAAAGTTAAAGATAGGAGGTTTTATTTTTCACTTTACCCCCATCTCTTGTCTTTCAAAATCAATTTGCGGTCTATTATTGTCTATTGCGGTCTATTATCTCATATAATGTCTGACGCTGTATAGGGAGTTTCTTTTGCTTTCTTTCTTTTTTTTATTATTGATTTTTAGCAAGCGGATAAAAACTGTGCTCCCCACCCCCACAGCAGCATTAAACAAACCCTCCCCGCACCTGTTGGTGACACAATTATCAATCTCGCTTAAGCCATACAGCACCACTGCACAAGACTTAAAACTAAAATCAAGTATATAAAGACTCTAGGAGCCAGATACAAATCATTATATTCACATTAAATTAAAACACAATATGAAACATATTCCAATTAATGAATTCCTCTATTCATCCATCTTCCATTTCTTGGAAAATATGCACATCCCAGTAAATATGTACCTTTAGTGCTGAGACTTAAAGCTGGAGTGCAGGACTTTTGTCTCCCCCTTCTGGCAGTGAGAGTAAAGGGGGGCACTTGGCTGTGATTGCCTGACACAGGCATGCAGCACGCTCTCATACGCAACCCGAATGACAAGCACACAGAGAGGGTCGGTCAAAACGGCTCCAAATGTATTTTTCTGACAGTCCACTGGCCCACCAGGATTTGTCCCAATACGCCAGTACACCACTGGCCATAACCTACTGTTGCAGCTATAAAACGGTAGATAAATTGTTTTAAGCGTCACACAACCCCTGCAAAATGATTCGTTTCACTATCAGAATTTGATCCACTGGGTCTGATAACATTTGGAAAGTCTAGAAGAGCCACATGATTAACAGCCAAACAGCCAGCAGAGGAATGTCGCCCCCAACATGAGATTTCAAAACTCTATATACTGTGAAATACAGAGACATTTATCTGGCGGTGATAGGCTTAATCAGCATTGTGTGAACTCTTTTTGAAAGGGCTTGAATGTAACGGACATTCATTTAGATGTAAAAGTTCTGCACTGCAGGTTTAAGGACTTTGCCCACCAAGTCTGTATTTTTCATCCAGAATTGTCGCACGTTTAAAAATAAATACGACGTCACATTGTGTCAATTGCGTTTACACACCGACTTCAAAAATTTCGTCCGTCAGTAATTTTTTCTGAACAGGTTTGATTTTCTGCATTTTTTCGCATCCATCAAAAGCCTTTAGACAGTTGTTTGACCAACGTACATGCAAACATCCAAATGGCATCTGATAAGCTGATTCACTGTGTCTCCCAGCACAAAGCACTTACGGCAAAGAAAGTAAAGAATACAGAGATGCAGAATTTAAAGACAGCTTTGAATTGGGGATGGTAGGGAGTGATCGCAAAACAAAGGATGTACGACAGATTAGACAGTAGTGATTGTGCTCTAGGCAGCTAAGTTAATTTGACTTGTTTTGATTTTGTGTGTTGAAGCAGTGAAGAAAATGTGGCATAACCTGCAGGACACATACATCCGCAAAAACAGAGAGGAACAGGGCAGAAGTGGACTGGGGGCCAGCAAGAAAAATAAGTAGAAATATATGGAAGCAACGTCCTTCCTGAAATCTTCCACAACAAAGTGAAGGTAACGCTAGTCTATCTAGAAATGCACAACAGCAATGATGATGCTTACAGCAGAGCATTTAATAGCCGCACAGTTTCATTTCATAACTCTAACTATGAAATAGAGGATAAGGACAGCAAACAGAGAGGGAGAGCAACAGTGTGGAGACAGAGAGGGAGGACAGCTCAGCCCCTACAGGTAGCCGCGGTGCCAAATCCAAGACGTGGGCAGAGAGTGTTGACAGCCTAGGGAGGTACCTCCAGTGGAGAGAAGCAAGGGAGGAAATGAGAGAGAAGGAGTGAGAAGCAGAGCGACAGCAGAGTCAGGCCTGGCAGGAGCAGCAGACAGATGAGTTGTTCACCTTTCTCTCCAGCTTGGCCCCCAGCATGAGGAGACTCACCCCAGAGAGACTATCCTATGTAAAAATCAAGATACAGCAGTTGGTTCATGAAGCTGCCTTTGGGGGGGTCTTCTATCAGCAGTTTTCCCAGGATCCAACCTACCGTGAAATTTTGAAATTCTGAGGGTGAAAGTTGTCCAGGGGGAAATGTGCACACTGTATCATTGAAGTATTTTATGAGAGTCCTTATTTGTTGTATTTATCTTTGTTTTTCTACAATGTTTGAATAATTTTTTTCACAACCATTTAAATGTTAGGTCACCAAATTTCAATAAGATTACTAATTTATTATTTGTCAGTTTAACAATTTATTATTATTGATTAATTTTTGATATGGAACTTTTTCACTATGTTTGCATTGGTACAGGTTCTCTTCTGAGCAAAATAAACAGGGAACAAGTTCATTGCTCTTTTGTTCTTTTTACATGTATATGTTTGTATAACAATATCTGGTTCAGTGTGGTATTTACAAAATATGACAATAACAATACCAAAAATAATGTGTAAACTGAGTTTCTAACAATATTTGGTTCAGTGTTGTGTTTTTAAAATACAATAATAACAGACAATGTATTTAACTATACAGTATTGAACCTATGAACAACATTCAAACAGATTTAAAATATCTGACATCTTCCATCTTCTACAGTTGCATTGCTGTATCTCTCTCTAACCTATGAGTCCACAGTGCACACCATCGTACTGCCATGGTAGTTGCAGGTGAGACAAAATATTGCTTAAATATGTCTCGAATGCGCAGAGCCTCTGCAGATGCCCAGTTGCTCCTTGGCCTCTGGATCTCCTGTAGACACGCAGCGCCGTCAGCATCGTCAAAACTGTCATCCTGGCCGGCTTGTCCCTCTACATTATGGTGCAGGTAGTTGCATAATATGCAGGTTGCTTTGACGATGCTGTCTGCCAGGTCAGGGTTCACCTCCAATGTCCTTTTATAAACCCTGAAATGTTGGGTCAGAATGCCGAACACATTTTCTGATATGCGATGTGCTCTAGACAGGCGGAGGTTGAAGAACCCTGCAGTTCCTCTCACCTCTCCAAAATATTGTTGCGTCTTTCAGCTCATTGTTTCAGTTTTTCAGCCCACAGCGTTACTGCTTTGGTTCACTCTCAAGGCTCTCATCAGCCTCATTCCAGGGGCAGCAGGCAACTTTTTAGTGAAAAAAAGCTCTGATAAGCCCACTGCATCAATGTGAGGAAAGAAGAAAAAGCAAAGTCATGCAAATGTAATATATTTACTTTTTGGACTTTTCTACCATCTTTTCTTTGTTAATGAAATATTGAATAAGTTTTCCTCTTTGAGCCTCTAACAGTTAATTGAATTAAACCATCTTAGAAGTTTGTAGACAGGCAATGTCTCTGGTGAAATTGGCTAACTCACAGACATCTGAAATGTGACAAGGGATCCCAACTAAACACTGCTTTTCTGTAAGGGGTCACAGGCCAGAAATGCTGGGAACCACTGATTTAATCTGTAACAATACATTGTATTTAATATGTTTTGATGTAAATATGAATCTGAAAAGTAACTAGAGCTTTAATGTAGTGGAGCAATGTTAATAAATACAATATTTTCCTCTGAAATGTAGTGGAGTAGAAGTATATGGTAACCGAAAATGGAAATACTCAAGTACCAATTCCAACAAATTTCACTTAAGTACAGAACTGGACTGACAGTACTTAATTACTTTCCACCACTGGCAGCAACAGACAGACAGACAAAGTTAGTTACTAGCTGGTGAACATAGTGGAGCATTTAGAAGCTAAAGAGACAGATGTTTTTTTCCCGAAAAGTTGGTGGAGACCAAACCAGAGCTAAAGGAGAACACTAGACTTAAATTTCTCAGGTGGCTGTTGTTGTGTTGCCCCCAGGTGGCCAAAAATGAATTCATGCAGATTTAATGACATGATATATACACAGTGTAGATGCTGTTTTTTTGTTTAGTATTGGTTTTTAAAGAAGTTTTACCTCACCATGTTGGACTAAATTTGGATCCAAATAACATTTTTAAAGATTTTATGAGTTATTAGTTTCACATGATCTGTGTAGGTTATAAGTTCCAAGATTTCCGTTTGTATTGGTTTCAGGGGAATCATTAGTGTCCCATGATGGTGTAAATACACTTTTCAATTGATTTCTACACTTTGAAGAATGAAATTCTGCTGTAAACGTTGTTGTGGAACACTGTTCTTTGTTTTGAAGGTCCAGTGTGTAGGATTTAGTGGCATCTAGCAGTGAGGTTGCTGATTGCAACTAACTAAATACCACTCCCCCCACACTCCCCTTCCAAGCATGTAGGAGAACCTATGGTGGCCGCGAAACTCATGAAAAATGTGAAACCACTTCTCTATAGACAGTGTTTGTTTTGTCCATTCTGGGCTACTGTAGAAACATGACAGTGCAACATGGTGGGCTCCCAGGAAAAGGACCTGCTCCCTATGTAGATATAAAGGGCTCATTCTAAGGTAACAAAAACACAACGATTCTTATTTTCAGGTGATTATACACTAATTATAAACATACATACATACTAAATTCTACACACTGGACCTTTAAGGGGATAAGTGGCTCTAAGTGGTTACAGAGCCGTCTCTTGCTTGTTCTCAAAGATGAACACACCTGTTTGCTCACACATCAAGCGAGTTCCCCATTCCTTGTATCACTATGGCAACAGGCAGTGACAAGTTGGGTAGGTGATGGTGAGTGTCCTTATCAACCATGTGAATTATAACAGCAAACAGTTCCACCATCTGCAGCGCTTACGTATTACATAACATTTACCGCATGCACCATACTGAGTGGAACAGCACTTCACCAAGATACACAAGTACATCACTGAACCCCACTCATGAGAGGGACACACTCTTTGTACACACCGCCTGTTGTTGGTTTGCATGTTGGATGGTTTAGTGAAGTCTTCAGAGAGTCTTAATGATGTCAAGGTAGCACCATGTCTGTATCGCTTTGATGGCTGTGTCAGCTGGGGGTTACAGACCAGCTGTTGTCTATGAAGCAGTTGGTTTCTTCACTTTCGACAAAAGTAGAAATCCTTGTTTACACATTCACCTCTTGCTGGTTAGGCTTCTTTAATCTCTCCCAAAAACATGCCATGGGTAAAGTTTTCACACAAGAGAGCAAGTTTGACCAGATTACATCTTTTCACAGATCTCAACATTTGTTTCTGGTCACGTTAAGAATCTGCATAGAAAATGCATTTTTTGTATAGCTTTATGGTTCCTCGATACCTATCTGACCTGCTTATCAGGCATGAATTTAAAAAAAAAATCTGGTTATCTGGTTCTGGTTGTTCAAGGGTTAAATCAAAATTTAGTAAAACTGGCTTTTAGTTTTTACACTTCTTGCTGCTGGGATACTCTGCTAGATTGCATTTAGATATGCTCCAACAAAAACATTGTTTAAAACCAAACAGAAAACATTCATTTTCTCCTGGTATTAGATTAGCTTTGTTTTGTCTTTGTGGTTGTATTTTTAATTGGTTCAGATTGTTTTAGTACACCATGTATGTGAATATACTTCTTTGCTTTTCTGTCAGGCACATTGCATCTCCTCTGGAATGAAATGCGCTTTATGAATAAAGTTTTGGTTTACTTTTGCTTCTATGTCTTGGGCCATTTGTCTGTTTGTGCATTGTCATCAGCCTCGGTAGTCTACTGCCCCCCTTTTCTTTGACTGTTATACTTGCATTGAGCACTCAAGTTGTCCTTCCTCATTAAGGTCCAAGGCCTGTCCGACAAAAACACAGAAACTCAAATCAAGGCCACCACTTTTTTATTCAAAATGTGGGGGAAAAAAAATTCAATCTGCAATGATCTGTCTGATTTTCTTAGCATATAAACACAACAGGCTGTACCTTGTACCCCAGCAGGGGGGGTTGTAAAAAATCACTCTGACCTGTAGCATATCCTGTTGCCCTCAGTAAACTAGGCTATGAATAAGTCTTTAACTTAAAATGGAGGAAACTAGCAAGTTGTGCTAAATGGATATTTATGAAGCTGAACCATCTTAGAAGTAATGTGTGGAAGAATTTCAGATTCAACACCACAGATGGAAAAAGTTATGGATAAATGCCAATTCTACAACATACATAAGGATTAGGCTATGGCCAAATGAATTGGAACAAATTACAAGGTAATTGTCTTTGTTTATAGCATACATCTTTGTTTCTGTATTTACATTTACATGTTATTATCATTATCCGGTCACATTTTCCAATTATTGCTAAAGTCATTTTTTTTTATTACTTTTTCCTTTTAGGAAATGTAAAAAAAGAAATCCATCTGTGAAAGCTGCTTGTCCATGAAACATAATACAGCAACAGGGGAAAGGGGCTGGGGGGGGGGGGTTGTGAAAGAAATAGCATGAAGAGTTGAACTGTCGATTTGTTGACATTAACCAGGTATTACAAGACAGCGTGTCTCATTCCAGCATCATATAGGAGAAAGGCAGGGTTCCTGGCTACATATTCTGCAATAATCAATGCTGCTATTTTGTGTGGGAGATGTGACATTGTCTGCTCGAGGCGCTGAAACGCAGCCTGCATCTCTTCTCCTGCTATGCTTCATGGTCTCATGCTGCGCTGCTTCTCAGCTGGGCTTTTCAGCATCAAAATCCTATCATTTCTACCCCTAATCCTCATTCAGACTGCAACTGCTGCTCTTTGCAAACAGCAAATGGAATCAGCTGCAGCCATCTCTCCTAGCCTCTAACCACGCCCCTGCTCATTTTGAATCCATTACAAAGCGTTTTGCACTAATGGCATTTATGAAAGTACTGAATTAGATGTTCACACGCTGATGAGTAATACAATGTTTTCTGGGTGCGGAAAATGGTGCAAACAGGTGCACAAATGAATGGAGGGGAAGCAACAAAATATCTTTACAAAAAAGCATATATAACAGCCAGTTTCTGACCTAAAAGAAAGGGTGTTTTTTTTCTATGCAGTGGAGTAACAGCAGCTGAAAGTATATAGGCGTGAAAACTCTGCTTGCAAGCCGTTCTTATCACATTCTGCTGTTCCATTCTACTCTCCTCAGATCAGAATCTGCTCTCTAGAATTTAGCATGCTTTTATGGTCCTGTTATAGGCTTTATCCTCCCCGTCCTCTACTCTGATCTCCTCTTCTTTTTTTCTTTTCTTTCATCTACTCCCTCCACTTCTCCCCTCACCTTTCCTTGTTTGATTATAGGCTCTAACTTTTTTTTTGTCCTCTCCTCTCATTTTCTTTTATATCTTCAGCTTGGCTTTCAATAGCTTTCTCAAGTCCCCTATGCTTTTTTTTGTATTCTCCTTTACTCCATGTATGCTTTCTATGACCTGGTTGGAACAAGGCAGAGTGTACAGCCTAGCAATAACAAAGCAATTTATTTATCTCTCTGCCTGGTTTGACCCCTTTTTGTGGAAAGCAGATTGCCTCTAAAAGTGTATTTTGAGGGCAAATCCGAGGTCCTGTTTCATGCACAGGTAGATGTGCCATTTCCTCCCCCATCAATGCCCTTACAAAGTGTTAGGTGAGAACCCCCGCAGGTTTTTCTCGCAAATACAGAAGGCTTCAAGAAATATGCTTTGGCCGTCGGCTTAGTGTTAACAAGAACAGCAGCCAGTGCATGATCCATATTGAACCTGTGCAAATCCAAAATGGGTCTTTCATTTTCCTTGTGCATCCAAAGGATTAGAAAATGTCAGGTTTGCAGTGTTTCAAGAGCAGAGGAATCAGTGTCCACAGTCTGGGCTGTTTGTAATAGAAGTGGCTATTTTGTGGCCTTTTATTGGATATATTGTCTTCATTTTCTGGTTGAATGGCATTGAAGGAAGAGAAGGAAGGGGTCATTGGTATGATGGCAGCCAGCTAGAGATTTCGGCTTCCATGCAAAGACATTTGATAAACAAGATGAGGCAAGCATGGTTAGACTGGACCTCCGCCTCTCACGCGAGCCATCTTCCTTTGAATCTGCAGCATTGTTATGGGATTTGAGTAGAGGTCAACAGGGCTGATATTTTTGGCTGATCAGTTTATTACAGATACATGTTGGGATTTGCTGGCTGATAAGTAACAAAGAGTGCATAAACGCTGAAATAGTGATACCATTACTGTTTGTCCTAATTTTCTTCCTTATCAAAGATGTTATGCATTTATGTTAAAAACAAATATCATCTGATGGATCTATATTAGATATTCATAATAATATCAATGTCAGTATCAGCCTCAGAAATTCAGTATGAGTCAAGCTTTAGCTTCGAGGAGTGGCAGACTGAGCAAGTGTGGGTCGGTTTGTGGGTGTGTGTTTGAAACACAGCAGTTTTCAGTTTTTTGTCTGAAAACACCATTAGCCCAAGCTAAGTCAGATCCCAAAAGAAATTTAATTTAGTTTCTTGGCAGTCATGGATACTGCATTAACTCACCTTGAAGTGCTGTGCATGAGCATTTCAACAATCAGTCAGCCAGTCAGCGAGTCAGCAAAGGCCTCAGCATGCTTTAATGAACACTGTTCAACCATGTCTTCAGGCAAAAGCGTTTATACCTGCCACACTCACTCAAATATGTGGCAAAAAACTTGCAATCATAACTTTAACTACAATCATAAACATCCCACTGCCTCCCTGATCTCTCTCTTAGAATTCCATCTTTTTTGTATCTTTGGAGACTTGACGTGACTCAGTGCACACATACTAATGGCCTCTTTTCAAAAGCATTCTTTGTGTTGCACTCAGTTGCTCATGCCCCATCAGTTTCACATCTCCAAACACCTTGCCAATCATCGCATAAAGCAGGTTATTTCAGATAGTTACAAAAATGTTGGGACACAGCTCTGTTGGAAAGAGGGTTTCAGACGTTGTTAGATGGTCCAACAAGCATATTGAGACCTTAAGGCACATTCCCCCTTGTAGACTGTACCGCTTCCTCAGTCCAAAACCAGTTTCTGTTTACATTGCATTATAATGGAGCCTTTGGGGGCATGGTTGCCTGACAGAGAGCCACAGCAGACCTGGGATCGGCAGACCACCAGCCTCTTTGAAGTTCAAGAATGAAGGAATGGAATGTACTGAATACAATGTGGCTTTAAAAAAAAGAATAATAGTACAATACGACAGTGTATGCAGAGGTAACAGTAGAAGGACTGAGTTTTCTCCAACAATATAGTTGAGTAGTATGCTGCCTTAAAACTAATCCAAGTAGAATTTACTCCAAAAAGGTACTTAAGTACATGCAAACGTAACGCATTACTACCCACCTATTTGATTATCATCAAACCTATTTGAATGGAAAATGTATTGTACTCGTAATTGTAGAGAATTCACACCAAAAAATCGAGTCACACACCTCCTAACATTGTGATAATGTGTAAATAGTTCTGCTGTGTCAGTTCAATTATCACAACAGGAAGTCATCCTATTGTGCAACACACCATTTTAACAAGTAATTTTTTGCTGTCAGTTTATGTTCTTAAGCAAAGTCATAAAGGATAAGGCTAGTCTACTAAACAGACCAAAAGCAACAATGCATTTAGCCCAAGTATGTGTATCATATGTAGGTACCACCCAAGTTCAAATGGCTTAAATGTTACCTGGCCATATGAAGTAAACTAACTGCACAAATTCACAGCTTGTATGTGTTTGTATGAGCATACCCTTAGATTCAAACTATGCACCATACCACCACTGATTGATAAAAATGCTTCAATTTACTGTAACTGTGTATGACCAATTCTTTCATTGATCTTGCCCCTAGGATAAACAGTTAGTTGACATATCTTCACCATCTGATGGAGGTGACAGCGAATTCTCCTCCTGTGTTTCCAGCTCAGTAACTAGTGTGGGACACCAGATGGCAAACCTGAAGGTTGTAGCCCCTCCGTCATACCTGCATGCATTATTCAAAGCCCATTTATCACAGGAAAAGTCCCTGCGTAGCCACATTAACCATCCACTGGCTCGTTTGTTTATGCCTTATTTATGGTTTCAAAATATAGAGCAAGGTTCAATACTTGTACAATTATTGACCTATATTTAACCCTGTGAATCCCCCTGCATTATTTAACAGCCATCATTTTATTATGTCACTTTGGTATGCTACATACTGTTTTAGAGGGAAATACATAAATATGGAATACCTATCATCAACCTCTGTACATGGCGTACACTATAATGTACTGTACAACATTCTTGTTGGGCTGCGAGTGATTTATCTTGCTCTGGTAGAAAACACTGGTGTACAGTCAACTGCAAATAAGTACTGCTGCGGGTGAATGGGTTTCAATAGGCTGCATTTATCAATCTCTTTTGCTCATTTGTTTAAAATATAGATAAATTACAATACTATTTTGCAAGTTCAGAACATCTTAAGTGGCGTTATGGTGACATTGATGTTCATAAAGTATCTAAACCCTGTAAGGATGACATCTGTGCACAAGCAGATGTAATTAAGTTTGTATCACATTGACTTTTTTTCCTCCTTTGTCAGTTTGCCTGCTCTCTGCCCGACATTCTGTTGAGCAAGGGAGTGTTGAATGTATCAGGATTAACCAAGGTCAAGACCCACTTTGATTTGCGTACGTGTACTCACGCACACACATGCACACACACAGCTGCTTTAAGGCCTTGGTAGTCAATTCAGGGTCATGATCTGCGTGATCGATAGCTCAATTGCCAGCAGGATCTCTGAATGGCCCAGATTCCACAGTGGGTGAAGAGAAACAATACTCAACAATACAGTAGACTCCAGTCTATCTTGCTGAATGCATGTGGAATCATTTGTCTGTACATCATGTATACTGTACATCATGAAACAAGAGTAAAGGGGAAGTCATTTAGAAGCAGTCTTTACTTTGATAGCCTCATACACTTCATTACCTATTCTAATTTCGTTCTAAGAGTCAGACTGAGCAAAACTTTGCAGTATGAGAACATGTCAAATCTTCAGTGAAAACACATTTTTTAAAAGGAATGTAGAGAGAGTTGAGTGTGTTTAATCGGTCCTTGATTTCCTTATACTCATTAATTACAGGAACAGTGTGACAAATGGATAAAATTCACCAGCGTTTTACATTCATTTACTCAAGCACTGTACCTAAGTTACCTTAAGTTTAAGATTTTATATATAAACCTAAATATACTTTAATGCATCAGTTATAATAATCCACAGGCATAAAATGTATAATAATGTGACTCTCTGTAAGGGGCCATTCTAGATTTAAAATTACAATTTGCAATTTCATTTAGCAGATGCATTTATCCAAAGCAAAATACATCTGAGAGCTGATACAACACAAGCAGGGGTCTAGTCAGGAGAGAACAACATGAGTAAGTGGCATAAAGTTAAGTTTGAGTCCGATAGGTCTCTGCTTGGGTTTTGTCAGTATGGATATTCATGTCCCCTATGACAGTGGTGTGTCATCATCAGGAATGGCTGAGAGTAACATGTCTAGTTCGACGACAAAGTTCCCCAGTTGACACCCTGGTGGGCGGTATATGACAACCACACACAGTTTAATAGGAGCAGTAACCCTGATTGCATGGTATTTAAAGGAGGAGTTGTAGCTTAGTGAACATCCAGTCTTTGGAAATGAGGACCCCTGTACCGCCCTTGCTCCCAACAGAACGGGGTGTGTGTAAGAAAGTGGAGTTAACAGAGAGTGTGGCTGGTGTGGCAGTGTTTTCTGGGCGGATCCAGGTTTCAGTCAGGGCTAGTACCTGAATGTCTTAGAGGAGGCTTTTCTGAGTGAATAGAGGTTTTAAGGGTTGCATTGTCTACAACAGATGAATTTTTTTTCAAAAGCCTTGGATGATATAATAAGTATTTTTTCTTTTTTAATATTTACTGTAAGTACATTTTGGTAATAATACTTTTACCAACTTGGCTCTCAAAAATGACACTTTTAAAATATGTATATAATGTGAAACAGCAAATATATTTTGGAAGAAATGTAATGCCGCCCAAATTTAATTGCTGATCTACATAATAAGGAGCTGTTTTTAATGAACGTACCTGCGAAGACACAAAATGTTCATACTGAACATATCTGCAAAACATGCAAAGTATGACAACATATTTTATTTGTTTAAAATATTTTTAGGCCATTCTAAGAACTTAGTTAAGGTTAGGAAAAAAATGTGATCTTAGTAATTAATATTTGATCAAAACTCCAATACCCCCCCCCCCAGTAACATCTTTGTACTCCCTCATGCCACAAAGCTACATGTAATGTAAACATAGGCTCTTTTGGTGTACAAGCTGTAAATCGCTTCATCTGATTTTGCGGGGAATCTGACTCGATGGCAGACATTTAGAATAACTATATAGAAATAGCCAGTCTTTTTGCTGATGGTCTCGTTTGCTTATGTAGGTCATATAGAGTCATCATGAGACTGTTTCATAACCAGTTGAAAGTTCCTTGCAGTAACTTCAGTATAGTCCATAAAGCAATTGCATGTTCCACCAAATCATATTGAGCAAAAACATTTAGTATATAATTCATTTTTTAAAGAAAAAGTTTGACTTTTGCTGAAGTAAACTCTTGAATATAAGACTTTTCCTTGTACTACTATTTTTTAGTAGTAAAGCTACTCAATTAAATTTGCAGTTTCATCACATTAGGTTATAATAAAAGATCAAGTAAAACAACTACTTGAGAATCATACTGTGTAGGTCAGCAACATTCTGTACAGTATAAAGCAGATTCCTTCAGTGTGATATCATACTGCCATGTTACAAATACTCAAACCAATCGTGTGAATTCTATAGTGATGTTGTTGAGAGAGGAGCTTTGTGCTCTGCCAACTCTTGGTCTTCACTGGCATTAAACCGTGTTTGTTCCAATTACCACCAAGATGAATTGTGGACCATCCAATCAATGGCTCTCAGAGGATTTCTGCTGCTATGATAAAAAGGCAGAGATTAAGGGCTAAAGGTATTTCTTATACTCATCTGTCATATAGAAAACCTGAGGGATGACGGGAGATTGGTAAACAAGAAGTGATGCTGTAAGGTCACCGCCATCTTAATTATCTCACAGTGAGATGATGAGGGCCTAGAATGAAGAATTAAAGATGTAAACATGGAATTACTTGACCTTTCATATTGATCATTTTTGCATACTCTTGTGGTTGTTGTTTTGCAGATTGAATCAACAGTGCATAAGCTATGCCACTCATATGCACACGATGATATCCACATTATCACCACTCATAAAATGGATGATGCTGATGATCAGTGACATGTGTGTACATTCATTAATCTGAGTGGCATTTCCTTTGACCAGATTTTAAATAGCCTGTTAATTGAATATAAGGATAATGTACAAGGATTACTGTTTATCATTCCCGTGTTAATTACAGTGGAACAGCTAATTAAGCAAACAACCGTGTTGCTACATGAAACAAAGTACCAACACCCACTTCCCTCTAACATTTATTAATTTGTTCATCAATTTAAATGGATTTTCCATGTTGAGTCATATTTTTCTTTTCCTTGTTACCACTTAATGGTTTATTATGGCCAGCCAATAAAGCATGGAAGGGAGGAAGTGAACTTTTCCGCACTATAATTTAATTTACTGTATTTGGTTTTCTAAAGCTTGTGATTAATCACAGGGTCCAGGCCAAATTTATCACACTCAGAGTGAGGTTGATTATATCATTATGAAATTTCCAACTAAAAAAGTCCTTGGTAAAATGTGCTGTTGCCGTGCTGTTTACCTTGAAAACCACCCCCACACACCCCTGTCACTTCTCATTTCTCTGTTCCATCATCACTCTCCTTCACTCCCCTCCAGGGATCCTTGGCACATATATAAATTACAGTTTTGTCGCAGTTAATTAAGGCCATGGTGAATTAATGATATCAATGTGGAATGAGAGATCTTCTTTATTATTTTTATGATTCTATTCCAGGCGTTCTAGGTCAGTCGTCAACCACAGTATTGCTGAAAAACAGCAGTGTTGGCCATTTATGGGAACTGAGAGAGACAAAAAGCAGTGGACAAAGAGGCTAGAAGACAGTGCTACACTGGTTTGGGATGCCACTAAAAAGAAAAAAAGTAAGGCCAACTCCAACGATACAACTGAATACTTCTGCTTTTATATGTCCCATTAAATGGTGTCTTTACTTCCTTAATGTGATGTAATTCCTGTTGAAACGAGATCTTTGGGGTGGACCATAACAGATGAGGGATAATTGTAAACTCAAAAATCAAGTATCAGTTAAAGCTGCATTCATTTATTTTTGGCCACTTGGGAGCAGTGGATCAAGCTGTACACTATCACTATCAAACTATCAAATCACTGTCAATGAATTTGGCTAACATGTTAGCAAACAGTTGCCTATACATATCCCGCCACCCAATTGATTTAGGTCTCATATTCCTTCTCCTTTCCTTCTCCTCCTCCACCAGCTCAAGAGGAATATACCTGTTTAGCAGCTAAATGCTGCACTATGTTCACCACCTAACTGCTAACTTTGTCTGGGAAGGTAGCATTCAGTGGGTTTTTAAAACGTTTTTGTTGAAGCATGAACCAAAACAGTAAAGTTACAGGCTATAAAATGAAAACAATGAGCTGAATGTCGCCATAAAACTCTGCAAAGCTGAGGGGAACTGCAGAGCTGGGTGATATGGTATGTTCAAGTAGTCATGTGAAGCTGATTTAGAAGTATCAGAAGGGTGGGATTGCTTATTGGGGATATTACATGTGATGGCTTTATTGATTGATTCTGTGTTCTGACTTACTTGTGCAGAACGAGGTCACTGTTTTCCAATAAATTAAACACTGAATCCAAATGTCCACCCATTGGAGCACTGGGCTGTGGAGACGTAAAAAAATACACTATGTGAGACAGAACTTCAATGTGAAATGAAAAACTTTACCTCGCTTGAACATTAACACTGCTAATTTTAAATTCACTCCCAACCCTCAACTGAGAATCCTCACATCGTCAGCTGTTGCTGCTGCCTTTGTTACATCCATATTGCTGTGAATTATGGGTGATCTCACTGAGTGAAATATGAATAAAACTGCAATCTCCCAAGTCGACTCTCTGGTAGTCCATAGGAAGTGTTCTTGAGACCCCTTGCGGACATGATAAGTTGTGGATTTGGACAATCCTAAGCACCCTACGAGTGCAGGGAAGTCTGGACATTAGGATTCAGATTGTCTTAATTTCATTCTTTATGTTGTTTCTTCCTGAAACTCATACCTTTCCTTCTCTGTTATATGCTGCATGTTGTCATTGTTTTTGAGGAACTGTTTCACAGTCACACAATTTTTATTAATCAAATACAACCCCACAAAAAGCAGGCATGATACAGTATGTAGAAAAGTTTCACATTAGCTGTAAACAGTGCTCAAGTTTGATAGTGTACAGGTTTGGTGACTAAACTGACCTTGGCATTGGGGATAGTGCTCTCACAATAGCACAGTAATAAAACAGCCAGTGATTCAGACAGATAAGCCATTTGATTAGTCAGTCAGATAGACAAATGTGCAATCAGTCAGTCAGCTTGACAGATAGAAACACATTAAGTCAGTCAGCCTTCCAGTCAGTCAGTCAAAGAGATCTAAAGCCAGTTAGACAAACGGATGCATACAAAGTCAGTCAGTGGGTCAAGTCAGTGAGACAGATGGAGATGAAGAGATCAAAGTGGGAGAACTAGATGGACCAGCAGTCCAGATGGCTGTGGAGACAGATCCCAGCCCAAGTTAACAGTGGCCCAGCCAACACATTACCAGACAGAGCCATCTCACCAGCAGCCAACTGCCCTGGAGCTCAGCAGGCTGGCTGTGGATGCCAGCTCTTTACAGTCTGGGAAATGGGTCAGACCAGCACAATCATGGTCAGAGTTTGATGCTTCTTGGATCTCTTGCACAGTATGTGTCTTTTTGTTAGACTGATAGAAACTCATACTGTAGATGCATGTGTACACTTACTCATAGTTTTCAGCAGTCAGCGGCCAGTCAGATGCAGTATTGCATGAAAACAGCAATGCACAATCAGTATTATATCACCTTTATATTAAAGCTGGATTATGTAAGATTTTCACAGATTTTCAGCTGTGAGTGTAACTAGTACTTTAAACACAAATTGTGTTAAAGAAATGTTACATCACCCAAATTTAATCATTCCTCCTGTTCATACTGGCTATTAAAAGATCTCCTTCAAATGTGTTTTCAATGTAAGTGATGGGGGCCAAAATTCACAGTGTGTCCACAAAATAATTTTGTGCAAAAATGCATTTAAAAGTTGATGTGAAGCTTATATGAGGCTTCAGCAGTCCGAGTTAGTCATATCAAGTAGATATCTGCCACATTTACAGTCTTTTAGCATCAAATTCCCTCTTTGTGTTTCCTCAGACAGTGTTTCCCTGTTGAGCTGTGGTGGAAGTATAGTAACAAAAGGGGAGGGACGGTGTTACTAAAAATACAATAATGTTGAAAGATATCTACTTGATTCGACTCATTTGGACAGCTGAAGCTTCATATTAGCTTCAAATAAACTTTTAAATACATTTTTGCACAGAAGGAGGACTGTGGATTTTGTCCTCCATCACTTACATTGTAAGTGCATTATGAAGGGATCTTCTAATGGTCAGTATGAACAGGAGGAATGATTATGGCAAGAAAAACATGTTTCAATGTTCATTTGGGCTCCTGACTGTTGTTTTAAGACAAAAGTGAAAAATTGTGAACCTACCCTTTAAAGCAACTGACTGAAGCAGGAGGGGGCAGAGGAAAATTGATGTACCTTTATCCTGTAATTGCCATTTGTGGCCACACTGTTAAGCAAAAGTTACAGATAGTCTTTAGTTTTAACTGAAGCCATTTTGAAAGTTCTTGATCTTTTGCCTTTCTTGTCCCTTTTGGTAATGCTTGATAAGCATGTACAGGTTGGTTGATGATATGACATTACATTACATGACTTCTGTTTTAATAGAGTCCTTAAATTAAAATAAATAATCATTTAGTTGAGAGTCCACTGTAGTGTTTCCTACTTAGCAGACAGGAGAGCCACGCTGTCCAGAAGAACTGACATCCCACAACAGAGGGTGTTATTGGTCAAAATGCAGTTTCAGAGGATTTCATTAGTATCGGTTTCAGTGGGCAGTGCTAGTGCCATACAGTCTAAATGTTGATTCATAGAATTTCATTTGTGCTGGTTTCAGTGGACAGTTTAGAGTTATGTGGTAGAGATGCTGTATCTGAGAATTTCATTAGTATTGGTTTCAGTGGAGAGTTTTGTGCTGCTTCAGAGGCCTTTCAACTCTGCCAGGAAACAATTCCAGGAGAAACGCTGATCTACAGCCTGTATTCAAAGACAGTTTGTATAAGAATTCATTAATCTAGACTCTCTGATCCAGTAACGAATGGCTGAGGATGCACATAGTCCTTGATCCTACAAAACCTGTTAAGCTTCCTAGCATCCTGCATCTCTCTGAGCACCCCGCCCAGCTCAAATCCTCCCAACCATTTTTGGACTGTTCATTTTATCAACCACAGCCTAATATTTTTCTCCCAAAAACTCACCCTGATCACTCCATCTTATTCTAACCTCCATGTCAGACGCTTTGGTCAGTAAATGTGTGTTTTTAAAACTTATTTTGGGGCTGCGCTCACTCTCAGTCCCACAAGGTACCGAAATTTGGCACCAACTGATCTAACATGAATAATATGAAGTAACGAGTTCAGTACCCACCGCTAGTATGCAAATTAACCTATAGACTGACATGTGTAACAGGTCAAAAATATTCTCGGCGGTTAACCGATTAACGGTTAACTGTTGACATACCTAATCACTATGTGTATGTGTGTTTGTAGGCAATTACACACAATCAGTACATTTGAATCTCACCATTTTGTGTGTATGAATTTGGTTGAATGAGTTTGTGTGTGTAAAATGATGTAGAAGGATTACCACACTCCTATGAGCATAACACAGAGCTCTGCACTGACATCTACAGTGTGAAATATGACAAGATGCAGACAGAATAACATGAAATAAGAGGAAAAGCAGAATAAAATTGGAAATGGGAGGCATGACAACTAAAAGATCAATGCAGTTGTAGAAAGCATGAAAAAAAATCCCCTTTCTCACATCCCTCTGGCCTCAGGTTTGATGTTATGAAACAGCTCTCCCAAGCTGATATCTTCCCACCCACCCCTGCGGCAATATTCACAAACATAGTGAGAATACTCTGAGAGTTCTTAACTCCGCTTCATAATTCTTTACAAGGACCTCCAGAGTAGAAGTGATTAAAGAAAAGACTCGGAGCAAGGAAAAGGTAAAAAGGGAGGAGTTGTGGCTGACTTGTAGGTGCTATGCACAGTGCTGTAATTGGTTGATCAAGGGTATCTGAGCATGCTATCATAAGGCTGTTTAGACTGCTGATGATATGACAACCCTAACAACACCAGGGAAGTCCATTATATCCATTAGTGCTGTTGTGTTGGCTCATGGTGCGTGCTGCTCGTGGGAATGAAATTAATCAGGACTGTGAAAGAGCAATAATGGTGTAAGCGGGTTACTTTATTGAAAGAGAATTGCAAACCCATCTCTAATGAGATCAAGATCAGCTTCAGTATCATCTCTGCACAGTCTGATCGACCGCACTTTATTAACTCCCTGATCACAGATGGTATGGTTAATTTGTGCGCTTTGCAATCTCTCAGCATGACCAGTCATGTTCCTTATCCTGCTGAACCCAGCTGACATTTCAGTGACGTCGCCTTGTTATCATATCTGAGCAAATAGGGTGGTGAGTCAAATCCTATCATGACTGAATGCAGAAATGGTGGCCAAAACTACAAAATAAAGACTTCAGCAGTTTCCCAAATCCACACTACACACTAATTCTCAGCAAGCTTTCAGTCTCTTGTGTATTCACAGTAGAAAAGTAAAAAGTATACTCAAAATTTCAATACGCATATTAAAAGTTTACTTCACCAATTTAGCTTTGCACTCCAAAAACTCTTTTGAACTCTTGAAATTGAACCAGAGATATCATCTTTGGCACCTGGCACCTACTTCACCCACCAACAGTTATAGGGTTTGTCATGCTAGTAGCGGCTAATGTAGCCTTGAACTGATAGCCTCAAGCAGAGATTAGGGGCAGGCTACAGAAGTCTGGTAACCTCCTTTCAAAGTCCACAACCCCAGATTTTTTCAAATTATTAGTCATCAGACCCAACCCACAGGAGTTCCCCTTTAAAAGAGAAACTACATTTTTCTGTTAATGTAAAAAAGGTTAAGTATGTGGATTTCTTGTCTACTTGTGTACTATAGTATGGAATTGGTACACAACACCACATTGTCAAATACATTTTTTTTCTTGACAAACTCTTGTCTCTCCTCAACCCCCTAAAGCTCCATAAAAGTCCTCCTCCCTACTACTTGGTTAGGTTATGAATTCACATAAGGGCAACACCCACCTGCCATGTCACATAGTGTTGCTTCATGTGATCCCTTCAGCAGAAACCAGACCTGATTGTCTGAAATGTACTGCTTTTCAGGTAGGTTGACATGCATTGACGCTGGGAAATGGGGTAGTGGTGGGACCTGGGCAATAGACTGAACTATTGATTCACCTCTTCATTTGAGAGGAAGCACGGGTGCTCATTCAGACTCTTGTCATTTACGTTAGACTACTGGGCAATATGACCAAAATCTCATATCCTGATATAGGTCAAAACCTAAATAGTTGGTCCATGCAGACTCCAAATGACAAAAATATATTCCCGTAAAGAGTGTGATTTGTGTCACAACGAAATAAACGATAGCGCATAATATGAAACGATAGACGTTTTTCTATTGTCACTCAATATATATCATCATATCGCACAGCCCTACTGAAGTCCCTGTATCTGCCACCAGACCCCTGCAGCTAGTCAAGGATGTTGCTCTGTGTGAAGTGTTAAACCCCGAGCTTACCCACACGTCTTCTTGGTTCACAACACTGGCCTCCTGTTACAGTTTGCATCCAGTTAAAGACTTCTACCTTTTCTCTGTTCTGGCCCCACAGTGGTGAAATGAACTTCCCATTGAAGTCAGGACATCAGAATCACTACCCATCTTCCACTATGGGCTGAAAACCCACCTTTTCAGACTACATCTTGACATCCCATGCTAACACTTGCGTTTAATTTCTAAGAAAACTTTAAGCACTTGTACTGCGGCAGTAAACACAATGGGCGTAGGTGTTTGATATGCTTCATTCCCTGTTAATGTGTTACACTGTAATGGCTAAAATGCTTTTACGCTTTGTAGGTTTTTAATTTCACCCTGCTGTAACAACTTTCTTAGAATTTCACCACAAGGACTAACTAGTCGAAAGCTTGCTCCAATGAAGACTGCTGAACAGGCAGCAATCACAAACCAAACACACGGGTCTACACATGAGCGAGAACAAATTTGACGCACCAAGCAAACGGTGCATTTAGAGGTGATTGCACACCGTGGTGCAAACAAATCACCACCACCAAGGGTTCCTCACTTCATATGAATATATGAAAGGCAGTGCATTTATCAAATGATTCAAATGATTACAGAACCACTTTAAAGCACATTCGGAAAAAGCAACATGGCAGCCCCCCCCCCACAGGGCTCCCCTCCTCCAACACGTTTGGCATGGTCAGTCTTTAAGTTTTCATCACTTTCATTTGAAATATAACTGCAGTGGATTTCTAGACTTTAATGTTTGTTCTTTGTTCATGCACAGCACAAATGCTACTAATGCCGTCCTTGAATTTGTACTTCATTAGTTTGAGTTCATGTGCAACCACAAAAAGTAGGTGAAGCTATTATCTTCACCTTGTTACATTCAGAGCTCATTTATAATGTTGTCTCTGTGTCAGTATGCATCATTCCAGCCTCTTTATTGAGCTACTGGCCGTGATATGACCACTCAGCCCAGGCACTGCCAATGGCGACTAATAGGCCCTGCAGGAAGGGCACTCTGCCTGCTGTGTGTGTGTGCCTCCTTTTGCTCTGAATACTTGAAGGAAAGTGTTCATATCTAAATTACCCATTACCACGGGGTTGACAGAGATTTTGATGTTTAGCTATCTCTTGTTTTCTCTCTCTCTCCATATATCTCTATCACCTTTATTAAAACTTCTTTTAATTTCTCTCTCCAAATCTCTCTCTGTGCTTATTTCTCTCACTCACTGTGAGGAACTATGTTTCCATCCAGCTGTCAAGCAGAAGTGTTTGCAGAAGTGTTTGAAATTCCCAAGGATTGAAAGAGTACAGGAACATTTTATTTAATAAGTAAATATTGTGTTACTTAAAAGAAAGGTCACCTTGAGTACAAGTAAAATGACTTGTGTATTAATGTAGTTAGATAAAAGTAAAAAGTAGGTCAGTTAAAATATAAGTTAAAATGTTACTGTGTTATATTTGTAAAGTGGGAGTGGGGGGTAAAAAATCGAATAAAAAATAGATAAAATGTTTTATGATTAACTTATGATAGAACTATTAAATTAAAGAACACCTTAAGACTACATAATAAAGTGCATTCATTTTATGTTTAAAATTATGTTAATCCAGCAGTTTGTGTGCTATTCCTGGGTGTGAACTGCACCATCGAGCCCATGGGCCAGATGCATAAAACAATCTGTAGATTAGGGAGTAAAACTGTGCGTACACACACAAAGCCTATGTATATGCGCTGAATGCACCTTTGATTGGCATTGATTGGCATTATCAACCTAAACCTTTTATTTGTACATATCATTTATGCATCTTGGTTGTAAATTGTATGAAGATTATATAATTATAAATAAATATTATATATTTCGCTATATTCGTTATATATTTCGTTATATATTTCACCTGGATAGGACAGTATAGAGGCAGTCTGTACCCCCTCCAAAAATTCCTCCAGCCCCTACTTATGATAATTTTTGTACAGTCCCTAACCAATAGAAATGAAACTACATGATACGAAATAAACCAGAATTATCATTTAATATCAGTTATTCATAGTCATACTTGATAAGGAGATGAAAACAAAGAAATGACCTTGGTGATAATCACGTTCAACCAGTTGTGCCAAGCCTAGCATAACAAATTGCTTCCATTGCTTCTGATTGCATAGTTTCACTGAGCTTACAATGTTGCAATTTTGAGGAAATGTTTTGTCTTGAGGATTAACATTTTCCCTCTGCTTTTCCAAATGAATACATCATATATTTGGACTGAGACTCAGCTTGGAGAATGGCTGTCCCCGTCCCTCTCTCGACGGCAGTGATACTTTGTATCTCTGCCCTCACAAAGGCATAATCAATTTAAGAGTTTGTCTTGGGTCATTATTACCTGCTGGAGGACCATCTGTTCACTGAAGCTGGCTGAGAACTCTGCCAGGTAGAGACACACACATGGAAACACACACACACACACACACACACATAGCCTGAAGGGTTGCCAGGTAGGTTTGGACCACAGTGAGATGTGAGATGTAGAATGACTGCACCTCAGAAAGAGCTGAAGAAAAACCTTGGGTGCGTGAGTGTGTGTGCATTTATATAGATTTATATAGACACATATATGCTTGCATAGTACAGTATGGATGTGCACTTGTTTGTGTCTGTCTCTCCTAATGTGATACATGCAGTGTGTAAGGGTGTTATGGGGTGGCTTGTGGGTGTGCAGTGTGTGCATGTATGTGTCAGGTACAGATGGTGAGGGCCATCAGGCACCTCACCCAGCCAAGTGGTTCAGCTTCTGGTTAACAGTAGCACAGCTAAATATAATTACACCCACAATCTTAACAACAGCCTGACTGCTAATGCTACAGTGAGGAGAAAAAATAACATTAGAGTAAAATTAGAGTCACTGGAAGGAATAAAATGGATACATCTATGTTGATGGAAAATGCATTTGAGATTTCCACCTATGTTATTTTCTCTTCTTGAGTGAAAAATAGGCGGTATGGGAGACTCAGAAAATAAAAAGTCCAGCAAAAAAGAATGTTTTTGTTTGTTGCCTTTTTAGACTAATATGCTTTCCTTAATCAGTGTCTACAGCCGCTGAATCGCTGCCCATTATGTCAGATATTTTTACTAGTTCAGTTAGGTCTGTTGTGCTGATTAACAGCTGTTTCCGTGGTTGGAAAAACCGTGCCAGAGAAATGGCGACAGAAAAATTGACACAAAATCAATGACAATCATGTTGAGATTAACAAAGCACATGCACAGTTCACACGCTTAAAATGTGTACAGTCCATGTGGTCACAAACTTTGGGCTGCATATGGACATCCACAGAGGGGCCCGCATGGACTGTCGTGGACATAGGTGGATGACGACAATGTGGCCACGCGGACTGCTAATAGTAGCTGCTAGCTCAGTTTCCATGTCAACTGGAAATGGCATTGACAATGTCCCTCACAAGTGAGTGGCTAGGAAAAAAATAAAATGGCTAACATGACCACAATGTCAGACTAAAATGGCAGTTCAGTCTATCAGGCCATCAACTAACAGCTCACTATGGCTGCTGATTCTGTTACCATTTTTTCCCTTGCAATATTGTCCGTGCCACTGATGACATTCACAGTGCAGCCACAGGAAATGGAGCCCGCTGTGTTACCAAGGTTATCAGCTGATTGCTAATTCCTTGTTTGAGCACTAATACTATTTTTTGTTTCATTCAAACACGTACTTGTGCTTATGTGTAATTTCCATGACTAATTTAATGGACTGGTGAGAAGAGCCTATGTAACACTTCACTTTAATTCCCCAGTATTTAAATGGTAAATGGACTGTACTTGTATAGCGCCTTTCTAGTCGTCCGACTACTCAAAGCGCTTTTAACACTACGAGTCAATTCACCCATTCACACACATTCATACGCTGAATGGGTACAGGGGCTACCATACAAGGTCCCAACCTGCCCATCAGAGGAAAGCTAACCATTCACACACATTCATACACTGATGGCACAGCCATCAGGAGCAATTTGGGGTTCAGTATCTTGCCAAGGATACTTCGACACGCGGACTGGAGGAGCCAGGAATCGAACTGCCAATCTTCCGATTAGTAGACGACCCGCTCTACCTCCTGAGCCACAGCCGCCGCATTTAGCATTTGTATGCAGTATATAAATTTAATAGCTTATAATTTAGTAAGCAGATGTAAGGACATTTATAAGCGTGTGATGTACAGTATTGGACAAAATTGTTGGTACCCCTCAGTTAATGAAAGAAAAACCCACAATTCTCACTGAAATCATTTGAAATGTACAAAAGTAACCATGAATAAAAATTTATTGAAAATTAAACAATCAAAATCAGCCATTAACATAATTATTTAAAAAAATGAAACTAATGAAACTAATGAAACAGGCCTGGACAAAAATGATGGTACCAATAATTTAATATTTTGTTGCACCACCTTTTGAGGCAATCACTGCAATTAAACGATTTCTATATTTGTCAATGAGCCTTCTAGATCTATCAACAGGTATTTTGGCCCACTCCTCGTGAGCAAACTGCTCCAGTTGTGTCAAGTTTGATGGGTGTCTTCTCCAGATGGCATGTTTCAGCTCCTTCCACAGATGTTCAATGGGATTCAGATCTGGGCTCATAGAAGGCCACTTCAGAATAGTCCAACGCTTTTCTCTTAGCCATTCTTGGGTGTTTTTGGCTGTGTGTTTTGGATCGTTGTCCTGTTGGAAGACCCATGACCTGCGACTGAGACCTAGCTTTCTGACACTAGGCAGCACATTTCTCTCCAGAATGCCTTGATAGTCTTGAGATTTCATTGTACCTCGCACAGATTCAAGACATCCTGTGCCAGATGCAGCAAAGCAGCCCCAAAACATAACTGAGCCTCCTCCATGTTTCACCGTAGGGACAGTGTTCTTTTCTTCATACGCTTGATTTTTGAGTCTATGAACATAGAGTTGATGTGCTTTACCAAAAAGCTCCAGTTTTGTCTCATCTGTCCAAAGGACATTCTCCCAGAAGCTTTGTGGCTTGTCAACATGCATTTTTGCAAATTCCAGTCTCGCTTTTTTATGATTTGCTTTCAACAGTGGTGTCCTCCTTGGTCGTCTCCCATGAAGTCCACTTTGGCTCAAACAACGACGAATGGTGCGATCTGACACTGATGTACCTTGGCCTTGGAGTTCACCTTTAATATCTTTGGAGGTTGTTCTGGGCTCTTTGGTTACAATTCGAACTATCCGTCTCTTCAACTTGTCATCAATTTTCTTCTTGCGGCCACGTCCAGGGAGGTTGGCTACTGTCCCGTGGATCTTAAACTTCTGAATAATATGTGCCACTGTTGTCACAGGAACTTCAAGCTGCTTAGAGATGGTCTTATAGCCTTTACCTTTAAGATGTTTGTCTATAATTTTGTTTCGAATGTCCTGGGACAATTCTCTCCTTTGCTTCCTGTTGTCCATGTTCAGTGTGGTACACACCTTGTCACCAAACAGCACAGTGACTATTTGTCACCCTTTAAATAGGCAGACTGACTGATTATGAGCTTGAAGACACCTGTGATGTCAATTAAAGGACACACCTGAGTTAAACATGTCCCTCTGGTCAAATTATTTTCAATCTTTTATAGGGGTACCATCATTTTTGTCCAGGCCTGTTTCATTAGTTTGTTTTTTTAAATAATTATGTTAATCAACAATTCAAAAGTGATGGCTGGTTTTGATTGTTTAATTTTCAACACATTTTTATTTATTATTACTTTTGTAAGTTTCAAGTGATTTCAGTGAGAATTGTGGGTTTTTTCTTTCATTAACTGAGGGGTACCAACAATTTTGTCCACGTGTGTATATGAAGACATATTTTATATTATTACAACTGTGTTTTACTATATTGTCATTATCTGTTTATATACCACCATCCAGTAATGGATACCTGCTGTCTGCATACAAATACATTATAATGTTAATAACAATTTAGATTAACTTAAAGTAAAGTGTTGACAAATAAATCCTACATTGGAAAAATCAGCCATTTTATATATGTATATTTTCTTTTTGTATTTTTATTGGGAAGTTGACAGTGGAGATAGAGACAGGGAATGGGGGGAGAGAAAGAAATTTGGGGAAGGTTCCTCAGCTGGAATCTAACCGGGGACCTTTGTGTGTGGTATGAACCTTAACCATTTCGCTTTTTTTTTTCTAAGCTCTTGATTGTTGATTATTACAGTAAATGACACTTCATTAAATACATTTTGCTTCTTAGTTAACTGATCATAACTAACCAGTGTTAAAAGTCAATAAAGGTTTTGGTGGCACACTCCTGCCTCCATAGAAAAGCTGGTATAAGAGCTTAAATAGCTAATAACGTCTCAGATTTGATACCTGAATGGTTTGGTTGATTTAAAAAGCTTTTCCACCCTTCATTGACATTAGGAAAATTTACTCTTTGAAAGCCTCGGTATATTTAATGGGGCATGTATGGTCCATGATCTGAGTACACATATAAACAAACACACTCAGGCTGTGCATTATTATTATGAAATTATGATGCCTGTATCCAGTAACAACATGTAGTTTCTACAACTTAGCATAATATATTTCACTCACGTTAAAAGCTGTATGTTTATGTCCATGATCTGTGTCTGTTCTAAGTATGTGCTGCATTTATTTATGGCAATCCCTGAATATACATTCATGCTGCTGTCATTGTGATGCTCTCATTTTAAAGGGAGGGGGAAGGTGACACAGTTTGTGTGTGTGTGTGTACTGTGACAGTGGCAGGCAATAATGAGTGATGTGCATTAGCCGTTCAGCAGCATGATCCAGGCTATATTTAGAGCTAATTGTGTTTTTGTGTACAGAGGGCTTGAGAGAAGGTGTGACTTTCAACAAAGTAGAGGTTCATCATATGTGAGTCACCGAGTGGGTGAGCAAAACAACCTCATTTGTCTCTCTGATTTTCTTATGACACTTTTTGTGAGAATGTGGGTGTTACTCACAGGATATGTAAGCACATTATGAAATTCATTACAACTATAATATGAAACACAGTGTAATTAAAAACACCCCAAAGCTCCAGAAGATAGAATGTTTTCTCAGGTGTATATCAGGCTAATAAAAATCTCTGCAGCACAACCATCACATCAAATCCTTTGATATGACTAGAGGAAAGGTGCGTTCAAGTATCACAATCCTCAGGATTTTCTCTAGTTCAGGTGTATGCTGGGAATTTTCACTCAAATACAGCCACTTCTTTCACTTTCAGTGCCACAGAATTCAAAGCAAGAGTGCTTAATAGTAGCACTTTACCTGAAATGCATGGCTTTTTTAGAGCCGTGAGTTAACATATAGGTGTCAAGAAACACTGACAAAATTTACTAACAGAAACAGCCAGCTTATTCAGAAAATAGTGTTTTCCCTAGAAGCCTGTAGGCAGATAGGTGTTAACTCTACTTCTACAGCACAGGGCGTAATTTGATTCATCACTGTCTCTACATACACATGATTTTAATGCCATGAGCCATTATGTTTCACTAGATGTCCTGCCAGCCAGCTAGCCAAAATGCTGCGAGCAAGTCAATATGTCAGCCTGCTACAGCAGCAGGTGGGTATTTTTGCCGCAAGGAGGCCTTTTAGGCATTACCACCGTCAGATTGCATTAAAAAAAGTCCTTTGCTAAACATACCCTTACCTAAACCACCTTAATTGCCCAGAGCAATAAATGGAACGTGACCATGGGTACTTTAAGGAGAGACTGATGGAAAGTGTGTGCCCTTATTCCCATTTGTAGAGGTTAATGTGTCAAGATTACACACAGAGGTTACACTTTTTTACCCTTAAAGCAGCTGTAATCAATGTGTAATGTGAGAGGCATCACTCGTAGTGATGAACGTCAGAGAATTATCACTTGCTTCACAGAGCTTTATAGCGGGTTTCAACTCATTGTTTAGCTGTCGGGCTAAAGAACCCACTGTACACAACTTGCTCCACAAGCTAACAGAACAGCAAACAGACAGACAACAGACTAACTGGTGAACATAGTGGAACATTTAGCAGCTCAAGAGCCAGAATGAATGAATGATAATTTTGCTCCATAACTGCTGGATGTGTAAATAAGGAACTGCTTGATAAAAAGTTCTACATATCAACTTAAAAAAATCATGGATAACCAGCCAGGAATCATCCAGTGTCTGGTAACACTTTACTTTAAGTCCCCCTATTTATCATTAATACATACAAATCAGGTAAACAAATGGTTTATAACACACTATAATGTAATAGTTAGCAGATAATGTATTTGTCCACAACTATAATATCCTCCTGGGGGCATCCATAAGTGGAGGCTGGTGTATAAACATATAATGAATGACAATGTAGTAAAATGCAGTTGTTGTAATATAAAATATGTCTTCATAGGACAAGTTATAATTGTTGATCAATACTGTACATTAATTAATTATATCTGCTTATAACTATATTATAGTGTGTTATAAACTATTTAACTATTTAGTTTGTATACTGTTGATAAATGATAAATAGGGGGCTTGAATTAAAGTGTTAGAGAGTGTCCCAACTACATAGAATACAATGTAGCATGTTGCTTGCATTGTGCAACATTTGTTGTTAACCTTGCAAACATCAAGACGGAGTTAACTATTATTGCTGCTTACTTTCCAGAGTTGTTGGAAATTAAGCAGGCAAATTCTACCTCAAATGAGTATCAGCTACCTGTGTCTGATAAGCTTTCAAACTGGACTTTCTGGTTTATATTTCATCCTCCCATCAATAACCTGTAGAATCACGCCCACACTGTCTCAGGCCCTTGTGCTGTTTTGCCAGAGGGCAGATGTTAGTCTGAAAGCGCCCTAAGTGCTGTCTGAAAGGTTCACCTCAGGGCAAAAAAACGTCCCCCAACTGCCGCAGCATGTCTTCAGTATGATACCAAGCCAAGCAGTCACTGAGCTTCAAGCTTTAGGATCATTCAGCGCCCACGTTACATAATCAGCTGGTGAACCAGCCAGAAAGCCTTGATATTAAAGTGCAACTATGTCATTTTTCGAAAGAAGAACACCATCTTCCTTCCTACAAAGGAGACAAAAAATAACATACATAAACAGTAAAAGACACCTATTCTCAGTTCAATACTATAAGGGGATTCAGACTCTATAGCCTTACATGGTCTAGTATATGACCAGTAAAGTAACTAAGTACTGTACTGTCATTTATAATAATGTATCAGTCAGAGGGGTGAAATGAGCACTTGTACTTTAATACTTTAAGTACATTTTGCTGCTAATACTTATGTACTTTTACTTAAGTAGGATTTTTTTATGCAGGACTTTTACTTGTAATGGAGCATTTTTACATTGCTGTACTGGTACTTTTTACTTTAGTAAAGGATCTGAATACTTCCACTGCCTGTATCTTATGGTGGCTAATGCAAACTTTGCTGACGTGTTGATTCTTCTTTATTTGTGCTTCTGTTACACAAAGTTTCAAACAATGACGCAGAACATTTTAATAGTTTTATCACTGAAGTAAAACAAAACAAACACCTTAACCGCAGAGAATTTAGGAAATGTAGGGAAATTCAGTGTCATTACCCTATAAATGCCACAGTGGCCATTAGTGAACAAACACTACATAGTCTTGCTTTAAAACATATACTGTCTTTACACCCCTATCAGCCTTGACAATTTTACAAAATTAACCCAAAGTAGCTCCAAAGGGTTCTTGAATGGGTTCTAGGTGTTCTAAATGTTACTCTTAGTTTGATGCTAAATAATTCTGTTTTGTTCATTTAGTTTGTTTCATTTTCTGAACTCTCCTGTTGTCTATAACATAGACAGATCTAACTCTACAAAAAATGTTTAACAGACTGAATTCCCCTAAAAAAAGGGTTATGTCAATGGTTTTTAGTGTATTGTGTATAAGTTTTTGGATTTTTTTGATAGATAACCTTTGTCACTTTCTTCTTATAAAGCTGCTGAGAGACAGTATTTTTCCCAGCACTCCCTGAGATAAAGGCTCATCTCAATTCCTTTATTGCCCACTGAAGTCCAGAGTGGATGGGAACCCTCAGCCCCAGCTAACTGATAGGCTTGATGTGTAATTAATGGTCTGACACAGGCTAATGAAGCTAATGACGCTAACTGCGCTAGCATATGGGCGCCCCATGGGGATCAACACTCGGCGCTCTAATTTAGATAAATGACGCCCCAGGTTATGCCGGGCTATTTGCATTTCATTTGGTGGAGGCCAAGGGAGAAGCAGGGATTAAAGAGGGGGATGGATGGGAGAGATCAAACAGGAGAGGTGTTTGGGGTTGGAGGGATGGGGAGATGGAGGTGTTTACTCCTGTGAATGTGTGTGTGGGTGTAGATATCCCCTTGGCCGCGCATGATGCTGTTGTCAGATAAAAGGATTGGTAGCAGAGGGGGCTCATGGCAGCTGTCAGAAACAGACAGTAAAAAAAACGACAGACACTGTGAGTGAGTGTATTTGTGTGGATGCACACAGGTTTGTAATTACTATATATTGGCCCGTGGGAGACATGTCATTGTCAGCTAGAGTCTCAAGAGGAAAGGATGTGCTGTATTTGAATTGCATCATTGAAATAATTGAGGCTCCGCCTGTTGAAAAAGTCAAACATGTATATGTTGTAATTTACATATGGAATGTTTTTGTTAGAATATACTGCAAATAGTTTATTGTTATGCAAAATGTTATCTCAAAATGAAATATTCCCAGTATGTGACATCTTAACAGCTGGTAATTCACAAAGACACCTCAGATAGCTCTGATAGCTGTCATCAGTTCTAGGGTATTTTAAAAGACGTATTAACAAAATCTCAGATATACAGTGTGCCATGTAGGATTTTGTTAATAGTTCATCAAAAAATATTGCAGTAAGTTTCCAGCTATGAAGTTATTCATCTGAATGAAAGAGAAAAATCTAAACTGAGTTAAACATGACTTTGACCTCAATTAAGTGAAGACTATGGTAATGTGCTTGGAGTATATCAGTGTCATATATAACTGAATCTAATCTAAAACTAATATAATCTAACTAAGTGCTGCTCATGTTAGCTGCAAGGTTTCGAAGTGCATACAAGTGTGAATATCCATTAAAACAGCCTTTGTACTGACAGTGAAATCAGTGCTCCCCTGCTCATAGAGACCTTCCCACAATACCTAAATGTACCAGTTTGCATTGCATGTGAGTGTAAGCCCAGTCCAGCTTGACTGAGACTGAGCGTGTTTAGCTCCTTCTCAATTGTCAGGTTTCCATCCAAATATAGTGCAAATTTTAACTGAAATTTGGAAAACATGATAAAATACTGGTGATGGAGAGTGTAATGGACAGTAGAAATGGAGAAAATTTTGAATATCTAGCATCACAGCTTCTTGCTTTTGGAAGTGTTTTCACAGCTTGATAAAGGACATAAGGAGTAAGTGCTGACTCCTTGTGACCTCGAGACTTTCGCTAGATGTTCCAGCCACATAAAGGAAGTCCCACTGGGATGCTTCTGGTGGTCTCCATTGAGTTAGTAATGTCCATCCTGGTCTTAAGTCAGGCATGTCACTGAAAGACGTAATTAGATGGAATACATTTTCTCAGTGAAAGTTCTTCAAAGCAGAAGTAAACAACCTTTGTCTGAGTGTTTGTCTTTATGTAAGTGTGTGCTTCAGGGTGGTTAGCAGGGGAGTTAGCCAGTACATTGGTTGATTTTAAACCTTATTTCCTATAAACAGCCTAAGAGGAAATGGATTACTTCAGATTGTATATCATGTTGTGCAAGTCAAAAGAGGTTTATTTGAGCCAAGTCCATTACTGAAGAAAAACAAGTAGTAGAAGTTGACACTCAGGCTTTACATATAATGTATGTAAAAAGAATTGAAAAGACATAACCAATGCCAATCAGAACAAGAAAGCATTAAAGTGTTTTGTAACCTGCTGTGACAAAAAAGTACTTGTTTTTGTTCTGGAATTGTACAATTGTAGATTTTGATTTAATCTAGGACTACATTAGGTGGGTTTCCATCGACCCTTTTTATGCACTTTTTTTTAGTATGAACATAAAAAACGTGAGTTGAAACACTGGAAATTCCAAAAAAAGTTGAAATATTGCAAAAAAAAGTTTTTACGCTTGGATGAGGTGGAAAAGTATGTATCAGTAAAAGCAAACAGATTAATAAATGAATATATACAGGGAGCATTTTACTTAAATGTCTATGAAGCTTCAGCCCCACTGGTCACTATTCAATGTCACAGGGCTAATACTGACTGGAAACCTGACGACTGAGAAGGAGCTAAACACGCTCAGTCTCAGTCAAGCTGGACTGGGCTTACACTCACATGCAATGCAAACTAGTACATTTAGGTATTGTGGGAAGGTCTCTATGAGCAGGGAAGCACTGATTTCACTGTCAGTACAAAGGCTGTGCTGCGGATGCTGGTAAATGCTCTATCTTAATTCTTCTAGATCTCAGTGCAGCTTTTGACACTGTCGACAACATGATTCTCCTGGATCGCTTGACACGCTAGGTTGGCATTTCTGGATCCGCCCTTGAGTGGTTCCACTCTTACATTTCAAACAGACAATTCACTGTTTCCATTGGCAGCTCCTCCCCCACACCTGCCCACCATCCCACCATGTGGGGTTCTGCAGGGTTCAGTTTTAGCTCCACTTCTTTTCTGTCTTTATATGCTCCCATTGGGAAAAATCATCCAAACTTATAACATCTCTTTTCACTGTTACGCAGATGATACTCAGATCTACCTCCCCCTCAATTCCCAAAATCAGGCAAATGTAACCCAATTACAAAATAGTCTCCAAGACATTTAATGAGGACATACTCTTTGGCCCCCCACATCATACACTGGCTCTACGTTCATTACAGGATAACCTTCAAAATTCTTCTAATTGTCTATAAATCTCTCCATGGTCTCATCCCTACATATATCTCAGAACTTCTCACCCCTTACATCACCACCAGACCCCTCAGATCCTCTTACTGTGGCATGTTGGCTGTGCTCATGGAAAATAAAGGCCAGGGACAGGGCTTTTTTACACAGGCCATTAGGCAGTCTGAGTCTGTTGATGCTTTTAAGATGCACCGTAAGACTCACTTTTATTCTCTAGCTTTTAATTGTGTTTAATCTGTTTTTATTTCTGTCTGATTTCTTGGGTTAAAAACTGTTTAAACTTGTTTCTATTTTAATCTTGCTTTATTTTCACAATCATCTGTTATGCACATATATGTCCTTATGCTTGTATGTGCATACATATGTCTGTCTTTGTGAAGCACTTTGGTGTGTGCTTTTTAAAATGCAATATAAATAAAACAAACTTAATGGACCACACAGATCACCACCACATGGGATGTCCATATAATTAGTGGTTAAATTTCCCTTTAAACCAGGGCCTGTCTAACTGACATGTCTGAGTCCATACTGGACTGTAATGCACTGTGTCAAACAGTTTGTTTACAGCAACACAGTGATCACTGTGAACTACCACATTATGGTTCAGCTAAGGCATGCATGTTACATAGTAGCCCTCCTTCACTAGTTACTTGCACTTTGTTTCATAGTTGGTTTGATTGACAGGTAGCAGAATGTGTAGTTGTCATCACAAAATATGAAAAGGAAAACAGAATGATTCATTTGGTGTTCTCTGTTTTTGACTGTGGTTGTTTTACGCTGGTTAAAATGAAACATCAACATACTGACTATTTTCACAGAAAGAAGGATGTTGTTGATATTCTAAATTCTGTTTTGATGAAGCAGAGCGTGTCCATTATGCCACCCATCCATATCTGCCTGTTCTGCTTCCCAAAATCCACCCACCACAGAACAAGAAAACCTGACCTTCAGCCGTAATGGACAACATAACCTGTTGACTTGTGGGTAATGCAGTTTTTAATGGACTAACTTGAACTTTCAGAGACGGAAATGCAGCGAGAACGAGGGCAAGGGCAGGAAGCGGGGGAGAAAACAAGAAAGAAAACGAGTATTGAGAGGAAGAAATACAAAAGAGAAGCTAGATAAGAATGTTTGGCTGTTATTGTTTTCCGTGTCTAACATCCTGAGACACGGCCTGTGGTATTCAGGATATTTAATGCGGAGGAGAGAGTGAGGGATCCATAAAGCCTCTACTCTCCCTCAACACCTCAGGGGAAGCTATCTTTAATTCATGAACACTATAAAAATAAAGGTTTTTCTCTTATGGCCTGGCAGCCAGTAACAAACTCTTACAGCTACATGGCATCAGGCAGATGTTGATGCTGTGGTTAGGATGGATACCGGCTTTTGAGACCCAGGTGATATTTTATGCGGAAATGAACAGAGTCCACCTTTGGCTGTGCTATTAAATGGATACCAATAAGCTGGGAGTTGATTCTGTGTCTCTGCAGACACCAGATAGATGCGTGACAGCCAGGTTTTCAATGCACAGTATACACAATACTGCATTCTATTATAGCGCAGGTGCCAATTAGACGGGTGTGTCTGATGGTTTTTAAAATCAGAATTTAGTCGTAGACTTATACATACATATGGTCTTTGAACCTACAGTAACTTTATGTTTAACATTTACAGACAGTCTTGAGAAGTTAATTCAGATGTACTGCCAAATCTGTGATGAAGTGTTATTCACTAATTTCGGATTCAGATTTGCAAAACCATATTTTTAGGATAATATGGTAATTATTGCTAAAAACAACCTGTGTACATTGGTTACAAAACAAACAAACAAACAAACAAAACAGACTGTCTCCTGAGCACTGAAAACTGGTCATATTTCCTCAGTTTGTTTACCAATTATCTAATCAGGAGACGATGGTGTGACGGCTCATCACATTGTCATTATTTGTGCCTCCACTCCCACCTTTACCTGAAGAAAACCATCTGTGGTCTAAAAGTTGTAAATTATGTTTACATAGAATAATGAGACTATGCTGTTTGCAGCTAGCAGCAGTACTTTGAGCTAAAGGCTAACATAAGCATGCTAACATGCTCACAATGACAATGCTAGCATGCTGATGTTTAGCAGGTATAATGTTTACCATCTTAGTTTAGCATGATAGTATGTTAACATTTGTTACTTAGCTGCAACACCCACTGTTTGATTCCAGCTGGGGACCTTTATTGCATTTCATCTCCTGCCCTCTCTCTCTCAATGTTCCCTGTTTCTCTATACTGTTGACTGTCAAATAAAGGCAAAATGCCAAAAAAAAACCCCAACCAAAACAAGACTATTAAAGTTAAGAAATCAACAAATTTCTTGGCAATCCATCCAACAGATGTGGAGACTTACAACCACAAAGCCGATATCATGGTGGCACTAGAGGAAACGATTACCAAGGTCAGTAGGACAAATAATTAACTGAACAATTGCTGAAGTTGTGGTTGAGTTTAAGAAACTAAATGGACTTGTCAAGTTTTTCCTTAGGTCCATTGCTAGCGAGACAGGAAGCAAGGTCACACCTAGGTGTCAGGATCAAATGCTGTGTACACCCAGCCAACTCCCCAAACTCCATGTCTTTATAAATGCTGTATGAACACTCACACTGCTTCCAAAATTTTGCTTTTTCACTATTCTCTATTGCAAGTTTGTTGCATATGGACATAACTTGTAGGACACAGTTGGACTGCATCTTTGACATAATGCTCAGATAATGTGGATAAACTCTACTTTTCATATTGCATATTTCATATTGTGAATTGCAGGAAAATGGACAATTATGTCTACAGTATATTGACATGTTGCAGTTTCATTCCTTACTTTTAAGATCCAATCAATTTGTGGGAATACACTACATTCCAATATTAGAGATGTAAGATTTATGTTGGAAATGAGAATATGTTATTAAAATGGGATTTTAAATGTGCATGTGGACAAACATTTCAGTTGGTTCACTTAAATCACAATAAAACATAAGCAGCATAGAAGCAAAATGTAGTAAAATGAAAACATTCAGTTTAAAAACAAGACACTGCATAAGCGATTAATAGATTAAAGTCACTTTTCCTAAATAAATAATACTTAAAAAAAGATACAAAGTTACATCTTTCACTGCCGTTTACACACTAAAGAGACACACTTGAAACAAATTTTGAATGTCAAACAATGCCACCACACACATTTAATTTTTTTCATAAATGCTGACTTGTATCACACAGCCCTAATTATTTATCCTTTTGCTCTTAAGTTTGCACTTTCACACTCCCACACATGGGATAAAGCCTTGGTTTCCTGCAAGCATACGATTTTGCTGCCGACCGCCATGAAATGTGAACCGTGTCTCTATAGAGACACTCAATCATTTCATCATAGTGTCGCTGGCTCTTCTTATTTGTCCCCAGTGGTTCTTACCGTTTCTTCCATTATCTTAGAACACCAGTGGGATCAGAGTGTGATCATCAGGGCTTGGGGGTTATTGTATAATCTGCATGTGTTTTATTCATGGATGTGAAAATATACAATTGATGGTAACTTTGAGGTTGTTTTAATGTATAATTTACATGGGATTATGAATAATTTGTGGTCTTTGCAAGTGTTTCCCTCTGCCCTCCCAGCGGTTCTCTGTGGCAGGGAGAGAGGAAAAGCCATGATTGACAGCTGGCTTCATGCTCTGCAACTACGGCAGCTGACAAGGTCGTGTCAAATGAAATGATTGGTGAGGAGGAGTGTTTGGGGAAATATTTTCCCTCTCTGCTTCTTTGTCTCTCTGCCCTGATCACACTACATGTGTTCGACCACCTCACCAGCACACCGGCATCGAAGTAATTCATGAATGAGAGGTGAATCTACTGCAGACTAGTGAAAGTTAACAGATACAGCAGATGACCTGTCAATCTGTCCACAGCTAAACGAGATGAGATAAAAGACAACTTTGTTCCTCAACTGCATATGTCCTCCTATTGAACTAGTAGGCTTACACAGATATGTGTGTCATGAGTATTTGATATCAGAATGTATTTGAAGGGCAACTTTGTCCCAGAATACCAATGCTGTGTTTCCTCACCTCTTCAAAGCCACAAGAGCTGTTTATGATTATGAGAGCTGTGAAGGTCAAACAGAGCAGCTGTTGCATCAGGCTTTTTATTTGTTATGCAGAATTTGTTCTTGGGTTCAGCTCTGTAAGTGACTGCTATTTTAAAAAAAAAGCCATCTTTGATCTGCAATTGCACCTAATGGAGGCAGTTATGAGTCACTGAATGAACTACATTTTTTTTTTCAGTGGCAGCTCTGTTTACATTATTTTTTATTGGCCAAAAGTATTAATAGTGTTGATGTAAAATGTAAGACATCTACCATGTCTACTACACCACAGTAAAATCATATAATTAGATCCATATAAAATCTAAAAGCCAAATTATTAAAGAGGACGTATCATGCACATTTCCAGGTCTATATTTTTACTCTGGGGCTCTGGAATATCTTTGCATGATTTACAGTTTAAAAAAAAAAAAAAAAAAAAAACTCCTTATTTAACTCATACTGACCCTTTACACAGCCCCTCAGTTCACCCTCTGTCTGCAACAGGCCATTTTAGCTCCTGTCTCCTTAAGGCCCCCCTCCCGAGGAGCCCACTCTGTTCTGATTGGCCTGCTCTTGGAATCTGCCACTACACCATTACAAAAATATATGAGCTTTTTCTGATCTGCCCTGATCTGATCTGATGTTAAGGTTTGGTTAAGTTTAGGTAACTCAAACTACTTGGTTAAGGGTAGGGAACATTAAACAAAAAACAATGCTGCCAGTTGGTAGGAGACAGGATTTCAACCAATAAAAATCTAAATTAATTTTATTCACCAGCTAAAAAGCTACTGTACCTGTAGTAATTCTTCAAATGAATGATTTTGACTTGTAGCAGCAACATCAGTCTGTTCGACCACATTCCTCTGAGAGGATGGGACTGTAACCTTGGTGAAAATCAGGTCAGAAAAGGTATACAGATGGCAACACACGTGGCAGTGTTAAATGTTGTTACACTTTGAAATGGAGCTGTGAGCTTAAAGAGCAACATTTTGCTTTTTATCCCACAACCACCATGATGGGGGGGCATCCTTAAAAAATGTGTGACCATCCAGTTGAGACGACAGGCACAATTCGCCCCCTCACCACATAATTTATTGAAAAAGAGCTTTAAAGTATGGTGATGTTTTGGTCACAGACACCAACCATCAACGCATCTAACTAGAAATAATAAGCAGCTAGAAGAAGACTAACAAATACCCTTAGTTTAGACTTAGCCCGAGGACTTAATGTGAGAAAATGGTATTTATTGCTGCTCTGGTGTGATGGCATAGTTAGAAAAAGCTACTTTCAAATAGAATGCTGTTAGTAGTTTGCTTGCTTAAATTGCACTACAATGCTCCAAGTAATTCATCCCTTTGATCCCAATTTCTTTCAGTAACCTTTGGTTTAATTTGACCCTTAGAAGATTTATTTAAATGAAAAATTCAGTTTATTCAGCTCAGACATAATAGGTCATAGCTTTCAGTTTTTCAAAATCTCAAAATGTCCAGTAAGTATTTGTTTTTTGCCTGCAAACCTTATGACATTCACATCAGTCTCAGCTGTTTTATGTGGTGAATGCTAATTAGTAAATGTTTGTTATTGTTCCACTGTTTCTTAAAATAAAGTGAAGGTTTGGATAGTTTGAGGACATTAGGGCCTTTTTTGGGTCTGGTTTGGCAGTAATTGTGAGGACAACATCATTTGTCTGCCCTTTCGAAAACTGTCACAAATCAAATAAAAAATAATGATGTTTTATGATGTGTCAACACTGTGGTTAAGGTCTGGTTAGGTTTAGGCACAAAAACCACTTGGTTAGGTTTAGGAAAAGATCATTGTTTGGGTTAAAATGATCACTTTGTTAAGGTTAGAGACACGTGGTGTGAGTTAAAGGCGACCTTCGTTGTCATGGTTACAATAATAACCATGGGGTTAAGGTTAGGGGATGATCGTAGTTACGTTTTTTTTTTAAACTGTCCTGACTCGCAGCTGGAATGTGACACTCGCAGTTGGAAATGGGAAACAAACTGCAGTCTCCTGTGGTAAAGTCTACTTTTGGGTTATACTATCCACCCAACCCACCATCTCCAAATAAAAAGCAACATTTAGACTGTACCAGTTTTTCACCAGGATTCTCTAATGTTTCAAACAAAAACTTACACCATCAGAATACTTAGAAAGATGCTACTATCACCTAGTTTAGTTACATTACCTCTAATCCCCCTTGTAGTAAACTGTAGTAACTGTTGTGGTGCTGTATATTTATATTCTAATGTCTCCTTCCACTCCTGAAGATTACATTATTATTGTTATTATTATTATTATTATCCCATATGTGATTTACAATCTATTACCGTTTCTTACTGTAAGTTGCAGTAGATCATCAAGAGGTATGTAGTGTGACTTCACCTTTAAAGGCCCAACACAGGAAAATAAATGTGTCAAAGCAGGCTGAATGAGAAGGTAGAAGACCAGGATAGACAGATTGTTGAAATATTATGTATTCAACATTAATGCAAAAAGAGTTTGTGAGAGGGACTAGCAGAAGCACCTTCACCTTTAGTAATAAACACATGTAGATAACGTCTCAACACTGGCTATGAGAAGCTCTATGAGTCACATTTTATGATGGAGAGTTAAAAGGTGCAAGACCTAATGAAGGGTGCAGTATTTTGCATTTACAAATGAACCACTAACACAACCCTAACATTAAACAAAGTTGATATTGCAAGGTTCAGCAAAACCAAGAATGGCATTTTTTTAAATGTATAATGTTTTAATGTTTTTTTTAATCTAACTTTCCACCTTGCTACATTTAAGGCAAATTATTTCCTGCATTGTCACTGAACATTGGCATTGGACAAAAATTGTGCAATACAGAATCAACTGACATAATTTTTACAGATACTGGGCCACATCACAGGCATGGATTACACTGTATTACATTTTTACATATAATGCATAATATAACACTTTTAGAATCTGTTGTAAAATTTTGCCAAAATGCCATATTGTATGTTGTTTTGTGATCCTGAAGAAAATCTAGTTACATGTTGCTACAGTCCAGAGAGTAAGTGTTTGAACAGGTACACATTTGTTCTTACTATTGTACTATACATGTAAGAGGATTTATGCGATAGATATGTCAAATGAAAAGTCAGTAAACAAGATTAGGGGCCCTATTTTCGTGCTGGTGCAGGGCACGAAGTACACTGGTGAACTGCTATTTCCTGCAACGCACTGAGGTTATTTTCTTGACTGCACCAGTTTGCTATCTTGGTGACTCGCCGTGCACCACAGGCGGAGGAGAGGCTTTTTAGAGGGTGTGGCAATGCCAATCCAGCAGTGCACTGCAATCTTGGTGCCAAAAATGAGTGCGCCTCGTGTTGTCTGCCACTCACCCACTCAGAGCAGGTCGAAAGCTCGGCTCACTTATGTTCTGTAATATTTTATCACTTTATTTGGTGAAGGCACACCCATATAAACCTTTCTGAAATCACACAAACTGTTTTTCATCTTTAAACTTTCCAGACTGTTTTTCTGGTTATAGCATAAATCCCAGTAAGACTGAATAAAGATTAATTAAAGTATATTAATATAAAATAAGAGTGATTCTTAACAGCATCTGTCATCCACAATAGCTATAGCATCCTATACTGATGGTCTTTCCTTTACCCTGATGACTGTCAGTAAAGCCATCTGAAGGTGGCAGGTATCTGTTCCATCTGCAGTTTCTAACTGGAATGATGTTTCGGGCTATCAAGGCACAGTTATGCACACCGGATCTGCTGGTTAAACTGGGCAACCAGCAGCAGACTGTTGCAAAATACCCACAGAAACCTCCAGGCTTATGTGCACATCAAACTTATCGGATGTGATTAATTACTCTGTACAGTTTCAATGCAAATCAATAGGCCTCACCAAAGTGTCGCCTGGAGCTCCACATTTTTAATCACAATACAGGTAAAAGTGTGTTATTTTTAAAAAACCCAGTCATTACTAGGATCACGTGTATGTTGCAACATGAAGACTAAACAAGCAACTAGGCCTATTTCCTTCCCAAACTGTTTGCAGTTATTTTTGCATGTCTAATCAAATAGATTTAAACTTGAAAAATTATTTCAGAAATTTTAAAAAATCTACATGCAAAATACTAGAATAAATTTTAAATTCTACTTTCATTTTATGGCACTACAGTTGTATTTAACTGGCCATAGTTATTGTATGTATCATTGTGATGCTAAGTAAAATCACATGCTGATTACTGGATCATCAGCTTGTCCAGAGAAGTGAATTCAAGTTAAAAAAAAAGGGCATCATCTCCTCTTGGCAGCATATTTTAGCTGCTGTATTCATATTTGAAACTGTTTACGTCCCAAACGGAAACAAGTTTCCTCTGAGGAAAACTCTCAGGATGCTGTTTGCAGGATTCCCAAACTGTGCATCATTGTCGATTGTCACAACCTCCAACCTATAATGTATGATAATGTATTCTCTCTGATCCCCCCCACCACGGGTGCACCTGGTGCATCTGGCCATGATAATACCAGAAGTGCGCTGTGCAAAGCGCACCTGACTGTGATCTGCACTGTGTGCCAGGTTGAAAAAAATAGGACCCTTCAAGATGTGAACATCAGCAGGATAACATGCTCACAGTGGCAATGATAACATGCTGATGTTTAGCCAGTGTACTGTTTACAATGTTCAACATCTTAGTTTAGCGTATTAGCATGCTAACACAAGTACAGCTGAGTAGGGCTGTAGTCTCCTGGTCGACTGGTTGATTAGTTGGTCAATATGCTCTCGTCCAACCAAATACTCATTGGTCAAATAATCGCTGTGTTACTTTCATAAGGAGAAAAGTGCTACATCAGTAGCCTTCCAGGATTAATCCATTATTTCCTGCAGCAGGAGGGACAGACTAATACATTACCTGTCAAAACACCCCCGTTGTTTTCACAACTTTGAACTCGCCCTATCTAATGGAGGCTGCTAACTGTACTCAACGTTTACTGAGCGTTTACTGAACGTACTGAACCTTTACTGAATCAGTGTTTCTTCTATAATTATAACTATATATATATATATATATATATATATATATATATATAACCCCAGGCCAAAAAAATATATTTTTTAATGTCAAAAATAAAGCCAAGTATCCATTCATTCGGAAATCAGTAGTGTTTGGAAGCCTCTGTGCAGCGCTGTTCTGAAACGTGAGTCAACCACTGTGCCATTGCCTGGGAAACTCTTGGTAGTGTATCTTAAGGAATAGGGCAGTGCAGAAAAGTGATTGGTGAATGTGAGCAGAGCAGAGGAAAAGGTTAGCAGTAAGTTGTCAATCTGGCAGTAAATGTACAGTACAGACTACAGTGTGTCAGTTAATAAATGCTGCAGCTTCTCAAGACCAAGAAAAGTCTCACCTGTTGTTTCCCCAACTGCTGGAAAAGTGAAGGAGGTTATCTCCACAGTTAGCAACAATGGGTTAGCCTAAACTGAAGACGATAAACAGAGAAATAGAGAATGGAGAAATGTGTGGCTGCTGAGTTCACTCTGTCCTGTAACATCCAACAATTCTTATTTTTTTCCCCCCACGACTAATCGATTAGTTGAAGATTATGTATGAGTTCAGTCGACCAAGATTTTCTTTGGTTGTCTACAGCCCTACAGCTGAGACTGTTGGGAATGTTGTTAGTCTTGCAGGTATTTGATCATAAACCAAAGCATTTAAAAGATGAAAATTTGACCTGATGATGGCTCTAGATGAAAAGCCAAGGGATCACAATTCATCTTGAGGGGAACATGAATGTCTGTAACAAATTTCATGTTTATCCATGTAACAGTTGTTGACAAATTAGCATAATCTGGGAACCATGAATATCTGTACAAAATGTTATACTAATCCATCCTCAAGATGTTGAGATATTTCACTAGATAAGTGAACTTTTGAGAATTGACCTGCTGTTGGTGCTACATGAAAAGTCAGGGATCACCAAAGGAGGGGTTCTTCACCTGGACACCATGAATGTATATACAGAATTTCATGGCAATCCATTGATTGTTGTTGAGATATTTTAGACTGGAACAAAGTCATTATGATTCACACAGAAATTCTGAAATTAAAGGAAATGATAAGTCTTCTGTGATGGACTAGCCCGATTTTGCACTAGTTTCCTCAATGCATGAACCCACCTGTTCACTCTTCATGTGTATACTGTATATATTTAAAATCTGTGCTGCTCTCAGTGACCTTACCTGCATTTCCATCAATCTATGGATGTGCAATGAAGGAAGGAAGTGCAATAGTCAAATTAGGAAAGGCAGACACTCAAGTTAACAGTGTCACCTGAATGTCACCTAATGAAATGCTCCTCTGAAATTTAAAAAAAGAAGCATATTTACTTCTAAAGTAAATATACATGTATATACAAAACAAGAAAAAGAATATAGTAACAAGGTTTCGCTCCCCAGCAGTGATAAGTATCAGGCTAAAAGCTCACTGCAGTGTGTGTAGCTGTAACAGGAGGTCAGTAGTTAAATGAATGAATGTTACTCACAGGATCCTTCATCTGCATTGAGCTAGAAGTAATGAAAGTGTGGTGGAGCATTGAAGATTGATGCCAGGGAACTCCCAGACCTCTTCCCTCTGCTTTTTACCCTCTTTCCTTCATCTATAAACACTCTGCCTCTTCTTCCCTGCCTTCTTGTTTTCTACTCATTTGCTTTAATGTCTCTGCCACTGCCTTTGTGCCTTTTTTCTCCTCACAGTATCTATCTTCCTTCTTCACTAGAACTCCTGCTCTCATTGTCTCTGTCTGTGTATCTCAATCTCTCCTTGAATCTGCTTTCTAATACATAGGTGGCTACCATGTCTAAACAAGGACAGTTCAGCAATTACTCAGACACCTGTGACCTATTTAGAGCTGAATTGATCTGGCATTGGAAAATGTCCAATCAACAAGAATCAGCATCACCAGTAATGATTATATTCTTGTGTAGTCATATGGGTATGTGCAGTGATTGCTTCTGAGACTGGGAAGATCTGAAATGCAAACAGCGTAAAATCTTACTATAGTCAAAAATGTAAGAGGTTAATGTGATATTTACCAGTTATTAGATAATTATCTCATTAAGTCTAATTATCTTAAACTGTCTCATGCCTGATAATGTTTGCCTACATATACTAGACAATCGTACAGTCATACAATATCAATGTAAGTGTCCTTGTAAATGGATTAAAAACAAAATTATTATTTTTTAGTTGTTGTAATTTGTTGTTTGTTTTTAGCATATCTCAAAAAACTCCTTTAAAATACATTATCCTAACATTAGTTTAGTCAAAAGTAATCATTAGTATGATAAGCTTTTATATTTATTGGCATGTTCTATTCTGGATTAGTTTTTTTGTAGAACGTTTCCTTCTGCCTCAACAGCATCCACTGATTTGAATATTTTCCAGTATTTATCCTAAAAAATTAATTCAATCTTTACCATTTCTTTTTCAAATGCATTACTGTTTTCTTGTAATTGCTTGGTAAGTTCTTCTATGGTAGTTATAGCTAATTTATTAAACTGACATGACTCTCAACCACCACCATTGCCAACAACTGGAGATGACAGATGAACTCATCTACTTTGAGTGACCCCGCCAAATTGAATGGCATTTTACCCATAAACAGCAACATGACAAATTTAAATACTCATGATCAAGCCCCCAATGACAGGGATGGGCTGTGAGGTGATTTTGGCGCAGTGTCTATAATCAGAATTAGCTGTAAATAGCTACAGTATATCTAACATTGTTTACATGCCATTTATTTGAAGAGATGATTATCAGGAATTTAATGACTCAAATGCGTATGTTGGATTGGTCCAAAGAAACTGAAGCTTGAGGAAGACTGAAAAACTGCACCCAGTAGTCAACTTTAATTGGAAAAGGTGGGCCATCATCTTGCAGCACAGTAGCCAGTCCTCTTAATGCATCCATGGCCAACACTCAGTGGTCATGATTCTGATTTGCTTCAAATTTTTACCCTGGTCATCTTTGTACAAATCTCTAATGTGCAAAGTCCAGCACAGGATTTTCTGTAGATATTCCCCATAAGCCAAGGCCACCATCAGCCAATCAGGATGATTGTTTATCTGTATGTGTATACTGGTTAAACCAGACGCGGTTAATGTCACATGTTTAGAAACAAACAAACAAACAAATAAAAATGAAAGGATCCCAAAAGTGTTTCAAGAATAAGAAAGGTAGGAAGTGACACTGAAAATGTTTTCACAGTCTCAAGCTGTATATAATATATGACAATTTCATGGAAATCTTTTTGTTCATGAAAATTGTTCTTTAATCCTATTTCTATACATGTCATCTGTTTTTGCGCAATAAAGGCATAAATGTAATGAGGCACTGCATTAATACCAGACCAGATATTTTGGTGTTTTCCACCAAATTATTTCATCATTACATTACATCATGAGTTATTACATCATGAGCTTTAAAGCCCCTGAGAACCTGCCTCCAAATTATAAGTATTTATAACATCTTATATTCAGGTTTAAATAAGCAACACATACAAAACTAAAACAATATCTCCTGTGAAATAACCAAAACCTTAGCAGAAAAAATAGTTTTCAGGGCCTTTAAGCTTCACATCATCACTTTACTTTGACTGCAGGTGGTTTGACCGTGTTCTCATGAAAAAAACTTCTTGTAAAGTCAAATGTTTTCATTGAATGACGGCCGATAAGTTTGACTACAGTTTTGGGGCATTTTATTCTATGTTACTGTTGTTTTTCTGCTTTTTTAAAACACCAAGCGGTTATTGATTGGGCAGTTCATTTGCCCATTCATGGTGGACTTTGATGATGCAGCGTGTAAAAGGGACTGTTAAACTTGATGACATACCAAGACACTAGGTGGGAGGTTTTATACAGCTGCTCTCCAGTCAGATATGTCTCACACACGCACGCATGCGCACGCGCACGCTCGCACACACATACACACACACACACACACACACACACACACACACACACACACAATCTTCATGAATGTGATCCAGGCAATTTAATGAGGCTGTTTAGGAGCTGTGTTGGAACAGAGAGCTGGTTTTACTGGGCAAAACAATCACATACATACACATTTACCATCTCCCAGTTCACACATACCCACTACACCCTGAAGCCATGCATTCCAGTTTAGGGTGACCATATTTTCAAACCCCCAAACTGGGACCCTTAAGTGTACGTTACCACATGTTCATGCACGCGCACATGTACACACTTATGCACTCACCACAAGTGTTTTCATCAGAATGGGGGACAATTATTTCAGCGCATAGTACAGCTACAAGAAGTATTCAGATGGCTGTCACTTGTGTTTGCCCTGCTGAAGTAGGTCGCAACGGTGCTACTTCCTGCTTGTAGCCACTGCTTATGTTTGGCTGTCTTAATATGATCTTTTACATCAGCATTTCCACCATGTGCGACTGAAAATGTACTCTTGAAGTGTGTGCAGAACGCAGCATTTTTGTTGCTAGGTACTTTACAAAGGAAGAAGTAAGCCTGCTGGAACTCTTAAGAAAAGACCGACACAGCTAATCGTTAGCATACTGACACGTGCTGTCAGAAAGAGCCGCAAGCATCATAGGTTAGCAACAGCCTTGACAACAACACATTGATTGATGAACACATACAGACAAATCAGTGTTGAATTCAGATGTGTGATGCATTGTTTATGTTTTTATATTGGGTTAGGTAATAATGAGTGGGACAGAACATGATAAATGTCTATGTAAGCGGTGAAAACAATAAAATAAAATAATTATTTCAATTGTAGTGAAAACCGGGACAATTTGGTAGTGAATGTTGAAAACTGGGACATTTTAGTGTTTTACAGATATTTGTTGGGACACCGGACACCCAGCTTGAAACCAGGACAATCCCAGACAAACCAGGATGTCTGGTCACCGTATTCCTGTTGCGTGCGTGTGCGCGCTCACACACACACGCACACACACACACACACACACGCTCAGATCCAGTACTTAACTCAATGCAGCACCCTGCAGTGCTTTTAGTCGTCATAATTGTGTGGCTCTGCACTCTACAAAAGAATACACACTGGCTCAACTAAAAAATTAGGGTAACAATTTGCATGGATCTTTTCAAGTAATTTCAACTCAGCCATTATTGAGTAAATCCCATAGTTAGACTAACTCAATTAGTTTAGTACAACCAACATGATTTACTTTGTCCTCTACAAGTTTAATTAAATTGAACCAACTTAATACGTAAAAAATTTGGTATTATTAAGTGGTGAAATTACTTTAAGTTATTCTAACTTTTTTATTTTATTCCATTCTAATTGTAATATGAGAAACTTTGTGACATGGCCGCCATGTTGAAAACGGACGCAGGAGGACACCAAGGGACTCACATGCATTAACGTGCATGCTCACATACACTAACATGCACGCACAGCTGGACCGGCTATCAAAACAAAAAACAGAGAGGCTCGGTTACAACACAGAGGTAGTGTGACTTCATTCTCTGCTCAGGTCATCATTACTTCACTATATCTTTACATAGCAAATAGTTGTTTAGTGACATCTAGTGTGGCTTATGATCTTTTGAAAGAAGGGTGTATTTAAATGTACTTCTTCGTTTGTACGGCAAAAAAAAAAAAAAAATGCACCTGGCTCAACGTTTGCTCAACATCTAGCAATGCACCGCGTCTACTGATCAAATACTATGCACACTAATGTGAATTCAACAGTTGATCACAGCGATAACTTCCCAGTGCTGGGTTCTTTGCGGGCTTAGGGTTGGGACTACAACCAAGAACATGTTAACTGTAATTCAGAAGAGTTACAAAGTTAATATTGTACTGCAGTAGGGGTGTGTAGTGATGAGAGTGGAGAAGCTATGATTGGATTGGATAGTGGTTCGATAGTGTGGGAATTAATGTTTCAAATAAAACTTAGGGGACTTTTCCATGACCCCAGGAACTTTACACAGGAACACGACCTGAACTCCAACCAGAGGAACAAGGTCTAAATTGAGTTCTTAGGTCATAGGTTCTAGCCTAACGTCCCTGCTGCGTGGGTTGAGTTTTCTTGGCAGAGTTTGCTGTATTGAGTGTCACTGGTTGGTCAAACACAAGCCTCCGGCTGCTACAACTTCTGTACAGGATTTATTCACACAGTAAGCAAGCTCTGATTGCCAGATTTAGAGGGCAGTGATAAAATGAGCAAGTGAGCAAAAGAAACTTGAAAATAAGATAATTTGCTTATTGCTTCAATGCAGTAATGTAATCATGGGTAAACAAACATACAAGTCTGATCACATTGTCAATACCACCATGTCCATGTCAAATCATGGTGAACCATGAACAACAATGACTATATGTTGTGTTGTCATGTGCAAAAATTGTGTCTCAGATACAGCCATTGTTTTTAAATTATTGTGTAATTTGCCAAATCTGGATGGAAACAACACATATGCACATAAGAGACATTACAGCTACATACACTTATGGTAATGAAACACGTGGAAACAGTGTAAATGAAAATTAGATTATGTGTATTCTAGGTGACATCATGGCATACAGGAAGGTGTGTGACACCCAGGGTGGCCCACTGGTCGGTGAGGTTCTGCACTGCTCTGGAGGTCTGGATCTGGACTGGGACCTGGACAAGGAGGAGCTGCAAGAACCAGGACCCAGCATGGACCGTGTGCAAATGCAACATGTAGAGTGCCAGAGATCAGGTAGGATTTCCTATAAATATCTGCAAATATTTTTACGCTTTGCACTTCCTTCTTGCATTTTCTAATTCCCTAAATATTCTTCCAAAAAGAGCTATTAACAGCTGCACTGGCGCTAAAGGAAGCATCTATAGTGGAATTGTGGAATGGAACAAAAGTTTATTTTGGGACATGGAAAAGTTTCAGAGCCCTACCACAGACTCAGCTGCTAGCCTAGCCTAGCCTAGCCTAGCATACAAAGCTTCTCTGACTGGCTAAAGCCAGTCTCAAAAGCTATGTCTAAAAACCCAGTAAAATTGGTAAGCTGCACGGAGTGTGAGTGACTGATTGAGAGGATAACGCAGCTTGAAAGGAAGATTGAAACGCTGCATCAAATACGTAAGAGTGAGCAATTCATTGACTCTGTAGCAGCTATTGTACAAGGTGCAGAGCCACCAAATGCTAACAGACAGACACAGACTTTAATGCACAGGATTGCATTGGATGTGGAGTGTCCCATCGTGGACTTGGCTTACACGATCCCCTAGATATGTTATAATGCCACTCGATTAGCTGCTGAGGCTCCCAAACCAGCCTTCCCTAGTGACGCTCCTTACTAGCACCACACTAGAGCTAGACAAAAAGCAGGAAGCATCAACTCCAGCCAGGACTTGGTCTGATGTTGTCTGCTGCAGAGGCAAATCCAGTAAGAAATCAAACAAGGGAGCACCAACGCTCACTCCACCATCTTAACTCTCATTGCAAGGCAGGTATGATCCACTCAATCTGAACGAAATTTGTGATAATACTATGTTGAACCCAGAGAAGCTAATCACACCATTAACATTAAGGCTAACCAAAACCCAAGAAATAGCCCTAAAACCACTGCTAGGCCGAGGGTAGGGTAGGTATCGTTATCAGGATACGAAATGACCTATATCGGGATATGATATTTTGGTCATATCACCCAGACCTACCAAGCAATGTAAACATTATTATCCACACTGGATCCTTAGAAATTCTGCAAAGGGAAACTGGCTCTGAGATCCTGAAAAAAGACTTTTCCCTGTTACTGGAAAAACTGAGCAACTGTCAATTGGAACATGTCTTCATTTCTGGACCAATACCAACTTTTGGGAAAGGAATTGAATCGTTTAGCAGACTCCTTGGCCTGAATACATGGCTGACATCAGCATGCCTCACCCATAGGATAAAGTTTTTACAATACAATATCCTTTGGGACTGGAGAGACTGCTTTATACCTTATGGGGTTCATCCAAACATTACTGGATCCAGACTACTTAGCGCCCACCTACGTCATGCCCTTGGGATACCATGCCCAAACAATAATGTGTAGATAAATGCGAAGGACAGTGCACACAGGCAGACAGCCTGTATTTCTTCCACTTTACCTGATCCTCTGCTTCACATCACCCAAGGCATTCAGAGGATGTCTATGTCCCAATCAGGGACCCAGTGACCCCCTCCTCACCCCCTCCACCACACTCACCAATCAAGATATCACCACTCAGGTGTTGACCAGAGATGAGACAGACCCCATGCTGCTTCCTTTAACATACCGGGGGGTTTTAAACAGCCGATGGCATGGTCAAACACATTGTAGCAAGCACAGACCATCTGATACCTGTCTCAATAATCTTAAATGTGTCAATGTTCTTCCTGTCACAAAATCCCAACAGCTGAAATGAGCTCTTTTTAATGTCAGATCATTGGCTAACAAATCCTTCTTGGTTAATGACCTGATAACTGAAAAGAATTTGCACTGTATATTTTGAGTTGAGACCTGGCTAAACAGCACTACTGGTATAGCAACACTGACAGAGGCTTGTCCTCTAAACTATACTTTTTATCAGTCCGTCAGAGAAAACAGGAAAGGAGGAGGGATTGCAGCCATTTTCACTAAAGAGTTTGTGTGTAATGACATCGACCTGGGTGAATTTGAATATCTCGCTCTTGAACTCAAAGCACAATTATCAGTACTTATCATTACATTATATCAGCCAACAGGATATTCATCACTATTCCTACAGGAATTTTCAGAGCTGATCTCACTTGGTATCACTAGATATGATAGATTAATCGTGAATGGAGACCTGAATATTCACATTAATAAAAAGAATGACTCCAAAGCTATGGAGCTTGTAAATTTACTGGATAGCTCTGAACTCACCCAACATGTAAATGAAGCCACTCATCAGCATGGTGACACTCTAGATTTAGTAATAACAACAGGGTTTGACATTGATAATGTTTCAGTATTCAAATTAGTATGCCTATTAGTATACTATTTCTGATCATCACTGTGTGTTTTTTGATGCCAAACTAACCTTAACAAAGTCTGAAAGGAAATTTTTGGTTCAAAAGAGATTCTTAGATGGCAAGGCTGAAACAAAGTTCTCAAATCATGAGATCATTTGAGCAAAGAAGCCATGACTGCATCTGGCAAGAAAGGATTATTACAGAGAACAGGGAACAGGTAACTCTAGAATATTATTCTCCACTATTGACCAGCTACTCAACAGTGCCCCCACCCCCCACAGTTCTGTGCATCAAAATGTGAAGAACTTGCATTATTCTTCCATAACAAAATAACTTAAATTAGAACCAGTATTGCTCCTGGTGTAAACACAGATGATCTCACAAAATCCTGTAAAAATTATGTAACCATGGGAAAATTCACCTGTATCACAATAACTGAGCTTTGCAAGACTGTCACCGAATGTAACTCCTCCACCTCATGTATTGATCCTGTACCTACAGCCTTTTTAAGTGGGTGTTTGACAGTGTTTCAAGTCATGTGCTGAAGATTATAAATATATCTCTTCAACTAGACATCTTCCCAGATGCCTTCAAAAGAGCTGTTGTTAAACCCTTACTAAAGAAACCCAACCTAGATGGCAATTAGTAAGACACTTGAAAAGACAGTTTCAGTGCAAATAAACTCCTTTCTTAAAGAAAATAATATCCTGGAGAGGTTTCGGTCAGGCTTTAGAACTTACCACAGCACTGAAACTGCTCTTACTAAAATAGTCAGTGACCTCTAATAAGGTCTCAGTTCTTGTCCTCTTAGACCTAAGTGCAGCATTTGATATGATTGACCATGATATCCTAATCATCTTGAAAGTTTGGTTGGTCTTTCTGACTGCGTGTTAAACTGGTTTGAAAAGTTTTCCATCAGTCTTGGAGATCATGTGCCTGAGGAACAGGACAAATGTTTTGGGAGCTGCCTTGGTCCATTATTATTTTCATTATACATGCTGCCACTTGGTGAAATCATCAGAGACCAGAATGTATGTTCCCATAGTTATGCGGATGACACACAACTGTACATCTCTGCTGAACCAAATGATGCTGCAGCTATAAACTTCATTACTACCTGTCTTCTGGCAATAAATAAATCGATATGCAATAATTTCTTAAAGTTAAATGAGGACAAAACTGAAATCCTACTAGTTGGCCACAGAACAAAAAGAGAAATGCTGTTTAATAATCTGTGGAAATTAACTTGCTGGATTAAATCTGAGGTTACAAGTCTTAGTGTAGATTCTCTTAGATTCAGATCTAAGCTTCAGGTCCCACATTAACTAGGTGACGAAAACATCATTTTTCCACCTTAGAAACATAGCTAAAATATGACCATTTATAAATCATAAAGATGCAGAAAAACTGATTCATGCCTTCCTTTCAAGCCAGCTTGATTACTATAACCTGCACTTTTTACTGGCCCTCCGAAAAAAACCACTGAGACTTGAGCTCATTCAAAACTCCAGCTGAACAAAACTGCAGCTCGGCTATTAACCAAAAGCAAGAAGAGAGAGCACATTAGTCCAGTTTTAGCTGCCCTGCACTGGCTTCCTGTAACATTGAGAATTGACTTTAAGGTCCTCCTCCTTATATACAAAGCCCTTAATGGGCCATGACCAGGCTACATTGCTAACTCCATTGTTAACTATTTGCCTTCAAGAACACAAAATTGGGGATGCAGCCTTTGTTAATTACACCCCAAAACTATGGAACACACACTACCGATAGATATCAGGGAAGCCAGCTTACTAAATATTTTTAAAAGAAAGCTAAAACTTATTTCTTTAACTAGCAATGACTTTCCTGACACATGCCTGAAATTCTTTTTTATACATTCTATGTATTCTATTTTTAACCTTTTTAAAAATGTATTTATTATTATTATTATTATTGTTATTATTCATTATTATTCAGTGGGTTTCATCTTCCATCTTATGTTATGCATTCTATGTATTCTACTTTCACTTTATTTTATCTTATTTTATTATTATTAAGTGAGTTTTATTTTCCATTTTGTTACGTTAATGTTTTTTAACATTTTTTTATGTTCATTTTATGTCTATCTTCATGCAAAGCACTCGCAGCATGTAATTTCTTTGCTGTAAAGCACTTTGAGTTGCATTTCTTGTATGAAAGGTTCTATACAAGTTTATAATAATAATAATAATAATAATAATAATAATAATAATAATAATACATATATTATTATTATTATTATTATTATTATTATTATTATTATTATGAAATGCCACCATGAACAGGCCAGCCACAGTGACTAGCAGATCCACAATTTCACTTACTCATCAACAGTATTAGCCGCCACCACACAGAAAATACTCATTTAATGATTTCTATCTAATCCAAAATTCCTCTACTTTTTTGTACTTGTAATTGTCATACGAAAATCTATTTATAATTCATCTACATAATACATGTAGATGTATAATGCAGTGTGCTGATTTCACTTAAAGCAACACAGTTTGTTTATGAAGAAATGATTAGTTTGCTTTATGACGGGATAATTACTGCTCATATTAAATGTAAATGAAAATTGTAGATGTCAATGCTTAACATGATGATTTGTGAATTATTTATTAAACATCTTCTCTCCTTAATAAAAATCCCATGGTTCATAACTGACAAAAACCCAACAAAAGAAACAAAAAAACACACTGTTACACAATATTACTCAAATCAGCTGGTTAACCTGGTCAAAACACATTTATATTGTGTCATTTTGTAATATGATGTTTGCTTCTGTGCTGTAGATTACTGTAGTTACAATGGGTTGTCTACACAAAATGCTCATGTTAAATTCATCATGCATTGTTGTGTATAATCTTTTCTGATGCATGTATAATGTAACCATGCCATATAACACACATTTCTTTGAGAAAATGAATTCTTCATGTACTGTTACACATCAATTAAAACAAACTGCCACTGTGGGAAAAAATAGTGTATTGATAATTGAGAAGTTTGCCACTGCTAGAAGCTGCAAAAGAAGAAAACTTCATCAGTAACCCAAAGCTAGACTTGATATCTGTTTTGAATTGTGCCAGGAGTTCTGCATTAGTGGTAGTTCTATCCTCAGAAATGCCTTCTCAAGCAAGTGGGCATTGTTTTATAACTAAGATTAAGTATTTACTACATTCCCATTTCAGTTTGTTGTCACCATTATTATTTAGGGTTTTTTGTGTTAGTAAGTTATAATCAACCCCAACTCTAACTGTCTCTGTGATATAGGCCATAGAGGCTAAGTGTGCAGTGATTTTCATATTTCATTTTCTCTTGATCACACACGATGATCATAAACACGAAACTTGTTTGTACCTTGACATGACAAGTTTTATTTTTACATTGTGATCTCAAGATAACCCAGAGTCACCCTTGTTAGTCATAAAAGTGAAGAATTTTGACCTGATGATGGCACTAGATGAAAAAAGTAATCACCATAGTTGTTACAGTTCTTCCTGATGGGAACATCAATGTCTGTAACAAATTTTATAACATCTAATAGTATTTCATTTAAAACCACAAATTTCAACCTCGTGGTGGTGCTAGAGGAAAACTCAGGGAATTGTTAGTCATTAGGACTCATCCTGTGGGCACGATGGATATCTGTACCAAATGGCAATCATGGCATTCTATCCAATAGTTGATGAGACATTTCACTCAAATCTAAAAATCAAATCGTAAGTTTACGATGAACTTTAGATTGGATCACTTATTTTTTACTGGCATCACTTTCAGGGTGTTCAGACCCTGGCCCTGACCCTGACCCTGAGCTGATGGAACCCATCCAGCCATCTGTCTCAGTTTCACCGCATGGACGTTTTGAACGGCTTCAGGAAGATCCAAACTACATCTCCCACTTCACCAGGGCTCCGGGCCATAAAGGCCAGCGACGACTCCACTGTTTCTTGCTCAGGTAACTCACCGACTGCAGAAATGGCCTTTGTAGAACTCGAGTCAGAAATTCCCTGCTACAGGTAGGTCATGTTTACAACCTGTACATAGTGTACTGAGTGAGCAATAGCAGGTGTCATCAAATCCACCGACATGGACAATTTTCAGGACAAGCAGTGCTACAAAACAAACACAAGAATTTCAAGGAACATGAAGTCACTAAAAGTAATCGTGGAGTATTTACAGTCCATGCCACCATGTTGATGTAACCTCACATAACTCTCTTGCTTAATATTCTGAATTTGATTAGAAGGGGCAGTCAGCCTTGGGATTGTCAGGACAACACTGAATGAGCAAGGCAATCTTATCAGAGCAGTTATATAGTTGTGGCTCCAGTCATACTCCATGAAGTTATATAGGATATATGTGCATTGAATATACAGTCCCGATTTCCTTATATACTTTTATAACTTATATCTTTGATCACATGCCAGCTAGGACATCATCCTAGCTAGGACCTCTTGAGTCTGGCATCATAACCAGGTGACCCAACCTCTAGCAGCTCTACTGTGAGTTTCTTTTTCACTGCTATACACAGAGATAACCTACTTGAAACCACCTGTATCTACATTCAAATTCATTTAATCACTACATAGAGCATGAGTCTGAAAATTTGAACAATATGAATACTGAGAAAGGCATCACATTAAAGGGATTGTTCCCTTGGTCACCTGCTGCAAAACTATTCTTGTGTCCTCTCCATTGTGATGGACACATGGTACATTAATTGTGTTTGATGAACAGCATCTGAACCAATTTACACATATTAGCATAGCTTTACATTTAAATATTTGCCTTGTCCCTAATACTAACTGAATTGAAAACTGGATTGACTGGAGGTCCTTGCCTTTTCCTCCTCGCTCCTTAAACCATATATCGGCTAACCCAACACTAGTGCTTGATCATGCCTCCTCACATGTCATCGTCTGGCCAGTATATATTTCTATTACCCCATTCATTGCCATTATTGGATTGCAGCAGACACCATGTCTGAGTGAGGCCGGAGTACCCTTACAATCTTCCCAGACACCCATCCAATTGACCCAGCACCTTGCCAGGATGGAAAAGTTCCATGTTATCTAGATAAGCACCACTGTGGGGTGCTTGAAGTCAATGTCTGAATAGTGCCCTTAGGCGGTGGGCCACTAGCACCAACATAGACTCAACTGCTATCAAAAAGTAATAGCAGCCAATTGATGTCGAAGTGCATATCAAGTACCTCTCTTTCCATTTCGGGTGCTAGAATACCTTGAGGACTCTACTGATCAGTATTTCCCCAACTCAACAGAAAAGATTCCTGGAGGAAGACACTTACTATACATAATGTCTGGAGTGAGAAAGTCCATTCTTGACCTTGGAAACAGTAGTTTGACAAAAAAAAAAAAAAAAAAATCTTAACTGCAGGACCCCGTACCACCTTTTTCCAGGGGTTATACCAAGCAAATCACTGAGGAGGACCATTAGATGCAGTTGAAAGATTAAGAGAAATAGGTTAATATTTTGTGTGTCAAACATAATCTCTTGACTGATATCTGACCTCTTTCTCTTGGTTTTCTCAGGTACTTCCTGGCAGGGGTAGGGCTTTTTGTCCTGGGGCTCCTGATTGGCTGGTTCGCTCACATGCCCACTGTTAAACCACCTGTTCCCCCGTCAGACAGCTCAGACCTACTGGAGGAGCTGCTGAGAGGAATCACAGCAGACAAGATAGATGCTCTGCAGAGGTAAGCTCCCAGTCCATGCTGATTAAAAACAATTGTTAAAATTTGTGACATTGTGCAAATTCACTCACTCAAAAGCCCTTTTTTAACTCACCATGGCCTCGCAGTGAAAGAGAAGTGTTGATTGCAAAGACATGTTGCTGAATATGAAATACATGCACACAACAATCCAGCATGTCTGGTGGTAAAAAAAGAAAAGATGACAGAAAATGAGAATGCAAAATGAGTGTGGAGACATTACATTGTGTGTTGTATTTGTTTTACAAATTTCAAAAGCATCAATCAGCTAAGATCGAGTGAATATAACAGGTTGAATACACATATTATCATTTCTATCATTTCTTAGGCTACAGTAATTGCTGTGTAGCTTAATCATAGAGACACAGTATCGGATTTTACTTGTAACATCTAATTTCCTACCAACAGGAGACGAGATGCAAACCTTCTTGTAACCCTGACCACAATTTTCCCCCTCACCTCAATCAAGTTCTCCTTTCCAACTAACCTTACAGGGCCTACTTGTTACCAGAGAGAGAGAAAAAAAATGCCCCTCACCCCTAATAAATCAGTCTGTCAGCGGTGATTGTGTGCATGCTGACTCATGTAAACTTAATTGTTTAACAGCTGTTTTGTGCTGTGTTGGTAATACATAGTATAGTTACATCAAAGATAATGGCATACTATAATGGTTTGTGCTTTAGTCCAATGGTAAGGGTCCACCTTTACCATTAGACTGGTTTGACTTTCACAACCTTTTACCAAGTAGGTTGCCTGACTGTGACCAAACCTTAACCAAAGGTATCGGATCAGAAAGCGCTCATATGGATAATTTTTGGAACCGTCATTTTTGATGGTTTTGGAAAGCACTTACAAACACTGTTGTCCTGCTGATATAGGTGTGCCAGATGAGAAAACACTACGTTAGTCATGTTAGGAGAGTCTGAAAAAACAAAAAAGGAAATACTAGTGATGGAAGCACTGAAAGGAGGTAGAATGTGAGAAGAAAAGAGGATTTTGGGAAGAAGTTGTTGGAGAAGAAAAGCAATGCTGTGATGACAGAGCTGAGTTGAATGGATGTTCAAAGGAGGTGTTAGAGAGGGAGGAGAACAGACAGAGAGGATCATAGTTTGATGCCCCCTAAATCTAAGATCACCATTAGCAACAGTCTGACTTGAAGCCTTCCAGCCAGGCACTGATCTATTTATATCCAAAAAGGAAGGGAAAGACTCAGACATATTATAGAGAGAGCGGAAACAAGAGATAAAGACTCTTCACCAGGTAGCAATTCCTTTTTTTAAGCACTGATACCAACCTCCGTCAACCCGAACGCTGCCTTCTCCAAGCCAGAGGATCATGGGATGCCTGGGTGTATGTGTCTCTGCGAGATAACTGGCTTTACCACTGAACTGAGACAATCATGTCACCATGGTTTCCCTCTCTGAGTTTTCCACACTTTTCATTATTTATTTTTTCGCATTTATATTTCAAAGTGCCAGAAACACCCCCACCCACCCATCCGTAAACACCGAAGACCCGCATACACTACATCTCAACCATCTGTGAGGAGGATGGAGTATTTGTCCCGTTGATGGATGACAGAGAGACACTCACTAATGAAATAAAACGGTTATTGTCAACACCCTCTAGTCCACAGTTAATTAATTTATCATTTATTATAATGTATTTATCTGCGACCTCTGTCTACCATCTGTTGGAGACCAGTGTGCACTGTAACAAATTTGAAAGAAATGATCTCCTATACAAATATAGCCCCATATCATCCTTCTCCCTTGGATTATTGTGGCCTGTAGTTGACCTATACTGTAAAATAAGTCAATATCTAGATGATTATACACAACCACAACCCAAACGACCCCCAAACGACAAAGCAAAATAAGACAGGAAAACAAAACAACACACATTTACCCCACATAGTAAAGAAAAAAACTCAGTATCATCATATCTGTCAGCTTCAATGAAGTACAGAAATAAAAATGAACATAAACATATGTCACACAGAAGTCTTCTAATACAGTGGGTACGTCCATCTCTGATCCCTCACCAATTGGAACTTCAACAATACGATCAGGGCCTTTAGATTCTGACCACCTCAATAACATGTCACAAGTGTTATTATTATCCACCTATCCTACTTCCTAAACAAAAAAACAAACTTCAAACTAGGTTTACATTTAAAGATGTTCTCTTCAATAGCTCTTTTTTTTTTCAAATAATAATCGATTTCTTGATTTAAAATTTTGGTCCTTATGAACCCTTAAAAGACATCCTGGTCCTTGTGCTATCGAGCACTTGAATCTTACTGCATCTTCAGTCTGTCAGTTGAAAATGTGATCTTACTTAAAATTTAAAAAAATCCTCTCTCTCTAGAAACATTCATTTGTTTGTATTGGGAATTTAAAAAGGTGTACAGTGACTAATAGACTTAATGTCTAAGTCAGAGTTACTAGTGTCACAGAGAAGTGCTGTGCAATCCAGAAAGTAAAAAGCATGAGATGACTTTGCGAGCAGAGAAAGATGTTAACTGCAATGCAAATTAGTTGAAAGTTAAAATGTGATGTTTTGGTAATTTTTATAGTTTACAACTAAGTTTGGATGCTTTCACACCTGTAGTTTGATTCACAAAATAATGAAAAGAATGATACACTGTTGCCTTTTTGTCTGTTTTGTTGTTGCGGACTTCTTACAAGCAAACATAGAGGTGTAGACTAACAAGTAACTCATTTTACTGGACAGTTAGAGTTACTTCTAATCCTACATTATTATTTGTGGACAACCAAAGTAGTTTATTGCTGTCCTCACTGTTGCTTTATCTATTGTATCTGGTGTCAAGAACCTACCAATGCTTATGAGCATTATTGGTCAAGTTACAAGAGGACCTTGTCTGTTTCACACTCTTCACTGTTATCTGCCCACCTACAGCGTAGACCAGTGGTTCTCACAGTGGGGTCCAGGGACCCCCAGTAGTTCTTGAGGGGTTCCAGGGGGTCCCCAGCAAAAAGGGTAATAATTTATTTTCACTATAATTCAATCCATAAGAAATAGGCTTGCTGCGGTAGTCAATGGTAAACGCTGGGGGCGTGTCCACTGAAACCGCTGAAACCGAGCCCCAACTGAACAGCCTCTGAGCCTCTAAACTTAACAATGCTCATGCTGAACTGAAAAATATACAATTTAAAATAGGCCTTGTTTGTAGGTCTTAGACGAATAACATGGATGATATTTCAAAAATAAAATAATGCTAGGAGCCACTGTTTAATTACTCACCTATTTTGTAGGTAATTGTGGACTTATTTCAGTAAAAATGTAACTTAAATGAGTAGTTAACAAGTGATCCATCACCAATCATTCGTTATGTTAAATTGTCGTTCGGTGTCAACATTACTCACTTTTTTGCTGAAAAGCACCGGCGAAGGGGCTGAATGTAGCAGCTGCAGGAGTATGTCTGTAGTGACGGTGAAGGCACCAGAGTAGCGTCCGCAACACAGCCCGAGACAGTGAGGGTGAGACAGGACAGTGTGGGTAGACACACAGGTACAGCTCCAGCAGAAGTGCCACACAAGCAGTGGGACATGAATATATCCTCTGGGTGGACCGGAGTTTTAACACCAACTCTACGCATCAATGGACACTTCAGCTGGGTTTGAAATAACTCCTTGAGCATGACCGTTGACCGAAAATGGCCCCGTTCACCAGTAACAGCTAATACCATGACACCGGCAGCTATCAACCTGGCTCCACTGGCCGGGAGAGAGCGTAAACAAACTAAGCTAAGGCTAACTCTTCATCAGCTATCTCTACACATTTTGGCATTTTCCTTGCCAATGTATGGTCTCTGGTGAACAACATGGATAAACTGTGACTGCGGATCACCACTCATAAAAGGATTGTGGACTGCAACTTCATGATTTTTAAGGAAACATGGCCTAACAGCAGCGTCCCTGATAACACCATTGAGCTACCAGGACGCTACATTCTCAGGGTGAATACAACAGCTAATGACTCAGGCAAGACCAGAGAGGCGTGGGGGACTGTGTATTTATGTTAACAAAGCTTGGTGCACGGACAATGCCATTATCGAGAGGCACTGCTCTGCTAACCTAGAATATCTCATAGTTAAGTGTAGATCTTTCTATCTGCCCAGAGAGTTTACATCTACTGTTGTGACTGCAGCATACATCAGGATGCTGGATAAGCTTGCAATGAAAGTATTGCATGCTGCCATTGGCAAACAACAGACTACACACCCAGCTGATGCTAAGGCACTCTACTTCTTATATAGTGGGAAGGGTCATGCTAGTCATCCCTTTATGTCATGGTGCAGCCGTTTCAGGCATGCCCAACAAATCCTGAACACAGAAATGGTGTGTTTAACACCCTACCTCCACAATTCAGTACTACATGGTTCTCAGTCTTTTTGCATGATTTCAGCATTATATTTAACATGTATAATGTGTTCAGATACCAATCTCTGAATTTACTTCACACAGACTTTAATGAAAGCATGCTTAGTGACATTATTTATTGATTATTGAAGCCAAGCACTTATGTACAGTATCTATTATTTACTTTATCAGGCACAGGGAAGCATGAAGCTGCCTGAGTTACTTTGTGTTGCAGCTGGGAGAAGAGAAGCAACAGAGAGACGGAGACAGACAAAGTGAGACACATGAAAAGAGCTATGAAGACAAAGAAAGACCTAAGCGAAACAGAAGGAGTGTAAGGAGATGATGGCAGAGAGGGAGCATATTTTAACAGCTTTGCATGACTAGACTAAGGAGTGAAATATCTCAGTGCAAATTAATTGCTGTTTGGTGTGTAGGACTCTCCCATATTAAGTGATTGTAATATCTGCCAGAGTAGCTCCATATAGGGCAAATAACAACATGTGCATTGTTTGGAAGAGAGACTGTCTTTAGCACAGATAGATTCTTCCTCATTTCTCAGCCAAAGGGCCTCCAGTGTTTCCCCTTAATAGGGGTGTCAAGGCAAAACATGGCAGACTTTTTTTTTTTCTCAACTCGTCACTGTAGAAACTTCATGCATCCAATTCTTTTTCAATTTACACTTCAAAGAGGTGTGTAAGCACACAGAGCTACTTTGAGAGAAACTGGATTAAGTTCAAATCCCTAGAAGATGGTTTCCCACTGCTAGTATCTTGGCCTGTCTAATACTCATCTCTCCTGCTAATTATGTTTCTGTAATAAATTCACTCTTACAGCTTTAGGGAAGTGCATCTGAGTGTTTTATGTTTTTTGTTTCTCTGCATTAAGTCCTACACATATTTAAAAATGTGAACAAATGCATTTACTTGAGAGTTTCTACAGAGTTTTTAGGGTTTAGTTCTTGAGGTGCTGTTTTGAAGCCCCGGGTCTGTAATTGCTACTGATTCTAGCTGAATGATGTCTTGGGGTGATGGATCTTAATCTGGCTGATATGGCTTCATCTGGCTGATACGGATCTTGCTGTGCTAGCACCAGGACAGCTACCGTCATGGATCACTATCTTGTTATGCTTGCAGTCTTGCTGCTGTGCATTCTTTGTTTGTTTCTTGAGCAGTCTGTTTCTGTGACAACGTGCTCTCTTGGCTGCAAATGAAGCACAGCGTGGACCTCATTTGACCAGTGATGAGATGGACTGTGGAGCTAAAGCTTACTTGCTTAGTTTTTATACATTTGGAATGGCAATGTTTCCCTTAATAACATATTTGAGAATGACTGATGACTGACTTGTTGCATGAGCTTAAACATGGACATTTCCTGGTAAACTGCAACTTGCAGGTAAACTGTGCATCATAAAGTGGTGACCTCATATTGGACTAGTGGCTGTAAAGGAGAAGTCCAAATATTAATAATTTAACAATATAAGTTTTTTTTAAGAATTCTAACTTTCCGCCTATCTTACCAAATTAAACTGTCTTTCTTGTCATATTTAATACATATTTAAAACTGATCCTTCACTGTTTAACATCCTGCTTCAAAACGAAATAGGAATATGTAGATATGTAGATCTAGCAGTCATCTAGCTCCTGCTACTAACAAAACAATGGGTCTGTGAGTATTTACCCCCCACTTTGTGTGGATAAAATCTGAAGATGGTTTCTTTATAGTTGGTGCTTTTTTGTTGTTTAAGCATGGTAGCTATATCTGTTAATGCTTACTACTTCCTATCTTTATTCCAAACGGGAAATGTCAAATCAGTGGAATGCAGGATCTCTAGGGGGTGGACCCCTTCATAAACACTTAGGACCCCTTGCAGACATTAAAATTAGGTTTTTTGGGGGTGTCAACAATTCAGCCACTTGTTTTTGTCTATTTTAGTTCTTAGTTTATTTGCATGTTGTAAGGTGATGAGCAGTACAGAAAAAGGAAACTTGCAGCAGACATGAGGCAGCTAATGTACATTTTGCAGGTGCCACGGTGGCTTGCACTGATACTGGCATTGCCGGTTTTGCTTCTCCCCTGCATATTTGAAATGCCTCATTTATGTCAAATATAAATGTAAATCAAATAAACATAACCAAGTCCATATGGAAAATATGAGTCATCATTAATTAAACACAAACTATTTATCACTAAACAAATAACAATAGTGTTTGGAGAATCTTTTGGAACAGTTCACTAGTGTGAAGAAAAGCTCAGAAATGTCAGTTTACAGTCAGAGTTCTTTTCCTCAACAAGAAATATTATGAAAAATATTTGTTGACTACCTTTTTTTCCACAACAAAAACAAACAACAAAATTAAAAAAAATAATCTTTGAAAACAAGAACTATGATGAAATGTATTACATACATTTTTGTCAACAAATAAAAATGACACAATAACAGACAAATTAACTAATGACTGTTTTAATGCAGTCTTATTCAATGAGCATCTGTGGAATCACACACTGTAGTTCCTGATTAGTAAAACAGTCTCTTACAGCAGTCGATAATATCTCTTGTTCAGAGCTTGATTTAGCCACTTGACCTGTTGCACTAGCATTAATAAGAAGCATCTTGCATTCAGTAATGTTCTATGTCTGCCAGTAATGTTATATGATGTTAGTGCTTCTTGGAAGAAACAGATTTATGGACCAAATGCATCTGCAATCCACTGAGAATTAGTAGTCTCTAGTAGTAGAGTTAAAATGCTTAGAAGACATCCAAATTTAAAATACATAACAAAAATGAGACTAAAATGACTTGACTTGATGAAAACTAGACAAAAAACAAAGTTTTTGTTTGCTGAAAACAAGAGTGATTTACAACAGATATACTTTTTGTTAAAAGACTAACTCTAAATCAAAATCATGAACACTGCTTACAGTTACATCCTGGTGCAGTGTTTGAAGATTCAAATAATTATGAGTGTATCCATGATGTACCAGCTGTGCATAAAGTACCCAGGATTTTTGGAAAACTCATGTGTGCCTTTGTCAATGAGTTGGTCTGATCAGGTGGAAACCATAGACGATATATAAAGATGGACAGGCCTGCCAAGTCTCATGCACTGATTATGAGATTCATGCAATTGACACTTTTCAGACGCTCTCAAGCCACACATCCATATTCTCACACAATGAAAAAAAAAAATCATAACTGATAACATTGCGGCACAAAAACAGGAAACTGACAGCAGCACCCCCCAGGACACCCCGTCCACCCCGGCCCCCCGCCAGCCCTGGATGTAGTGAGGTGTGACGTCACACACTGGTTTGCATTGGAGCCAGTTTGAAGCACAGAGTTGCAGCTTACGGTCGATGCCATCTGTGCCATTCCGTGTTTGGAATCAGGACCTTTCAGATAAGGAGTGCGGGGTGTTGCCTTTCACAATCTGGAAACACGCCCTGCTACCTCAGACCCCAAGTTAATGCTAGCTTACTGGGAACATCTAGCGCTGCGCACTTTGGCTAACGTTAGCTACTTTACCTAAATTGTGCTAACGGGGCAGGTATCGTTATCAAGTAACATTAAACACCCACACAGCAGACATCAAAGCTAATATAAGTCTGTAAATCTTATTAACGAAGCAATAATTTCTAAAATGACCACCAGCACACTTATCAGATGTCCTGAATTTAGCAATTGAGACCATTAATGACTTGTTGAAAAAATGTATTGACTTAGTATTTCATGAGAGAAGTTGACGCTTTTTGAATGGGAGTTTATTGGAGCCAGCATCTAGCGACTGTCAGTGGTATTGCACTTTAAAGTACTTCTGCATTGACTTTAATTTCAAGCTGTGGTTGTTGCCGCTTGGTGGAAGTGTACAGTACGCTGACAACATGGTGGGCGCTTTTGCGTCTGCAATCTGCATGCATCTCTGCATCATTTTTATAGTTTATTTCAACTGGCCATTGTGCGTGTCCACTGTACCCTGGTGCCCCGAACTTGTGTCAGCAGCAAACAAGAGTCTATTTGGTACTGAGTTGGGTCAGGCAAGGGATTGATTTAGAGATAAGATTGCGGGTGATAGGTCACTTTAGGCGTTTTCATGAGTAACTATTTGGTTACATCATTCAGTGAGAGGAAATAACAAAACAGACTGATGTATGCCATAGTATATCATTATGTTAAAGTAAACACAGAATAAGTAACTGAACATAGCCTGGCTGGCAGTCTGAAAGTGGAAAACTCTTTACTCCACTTTAGTTTATACTCACCTGATTACACCACTAATTGACTTTGTCCAGCATAAAGTTAAAAACCTAAATTTATTCTGACAATTCAAAGACTTTCAGATGAGTTGAACTCTTTGTGGAACTCAATGAAAGAGAGTTATTTCAGGAGTTTTTGTGCAAGAAAGCTGAACTACTTGAAAACAGAGTGTATCAGAGATAGCAGCTGAAAGTGGGCTGAACGTGGGAGTGCTTGGTAAGATCACTGGAGTCATGTCTTGGTAAAGTTCTTGGAAGATTTTATGGAGCCTGAACAGCTTCAGAGACTAATCAGTGAGGTGAAGCTGTGGTAAATCCTCACCCTTAGCTTACCTCCTCACCTCTTGTTACCGCTTATGGAGGACTGAGGATTACAGCTGAGGTTACTGTCATACTGTATATGGCCCTGATAGGATATTTACACAAGTTAGTTATGAACATCAATGTAATAATTTTATTTAAACTTTTTGACTGGATTCCCCACAAGTTATAGAGCTGTCACGTTTTCTCTGTAAGATTTTAATAGCAAAAATATTGCATTGATACTATCAGAAAATTCATGATCTTTAACATTAAGTTGAAGAAAGGTGAGTGACTGGGGCAAAGATAAGTGCAGAATGTATAATGTTAACTGGTGAGGCTATAGAAAGAAGTGCATGGTGTGTTGCTTGCTAGGAATAGGTAGCTGAAGAGGCTTGGTTGGTTGGTTTGGTGGATGGAGCAGCATGCTGCTGGTGTAGGCTAGATGACTGCATGCCAGATAGCTTGACATGCTGTTGGCGCAACATGGTTTTGGCTGTTGTTAGCTAGCATATTGCTGACTAATGCTGTTAGACCGAAGTGTTTTGTTGATTATCAAGGTGGGGTAGCTGTAGAATATTGTTTGGTTATATGGTGGCTCAGGCACCATGGTAGTTAACATGGCATGCTGCTAACATGCTAGTTAGCATAGCATGATAGTTGGCATAACATGTTGTTTGGTCTAGTTGGTGGCTCAGATCTGACACATCACAACATCACTGAGTACAGACTGATTACAGAATAAACTTGTGTATCACTCCCAAGTTTTGTATTTTATTTTTGATTCACCATCTCGTTAAAATCTGTTTGTTGTAGGTCTGATCAACAAAAGAACCATAAACAACTTTCTTCATTTATTAGAAAGATTTTAAAGATTTTTCCCCCACAGTTTAAACACATTTGTATTTTACATCATTTATCGTCATTTCCATTCAGTCACATGTGAGACTGAAAATTCTGTGTTGGGTTTGATATCAGTTACATAATTTCAATTTTCCCTGAAATATTTAGCCTAATAAATCATTTCCAGTGTTCAAAAGACACTCTAATCTTATTCTGGGTTATTAAATAACGAATTCACAATCATGATATCAATAAATACAGAAACAAGTAATGAACAAATAATATAAATGCATTCTGTTAGTAGAAATGGTTCAAGTTCCTCTGAGCAGGTCACAGTCAGGCTCAGACTGGCAATCTGGCAATTCTGGCAAATGACATATGTGCCGGTCCAACTAATGGGCCACAAGGCCACCAGCAATGTGGGAAAAAAAAATTGTGGGAAAACAGTTGGCCCACTTGATGTTGGAACACCCCATCTGATTGGGAGTTACACGGTCCCAATTGTTATAGACTATCTATACTGTAAGGCAGGTGCAGGAAGTGCTACTATCGTCCTCTCCCCACCCCTTCAAGTAGTAATCAAATCAAGACAGAAAGAGTGGAGTTTGAATCAAAAATAGCCTATACAAAAGGATAAATGTCCCAAAAAGCGAAAAGGTGGAGTGGAAAAGGTCAGAGAGAAAAAAAAATCTTGTGGCTGATGCTGCAAAATGTTTTAAGTTAACACATTTATTCAAAATATCGATACCACTGCCATGCAAAATCCTGTTAGCGTTAGCATGCCTAGCTGCAGTGATAACATTAATCTGGTGATGTTGTCCATCTCCATTAAAGCAGTCTTTACAGGTCCAAAAGATATTGAAATTGTCAATAGACTTTATCCTATAGGTGAGGCACAGTGATGTCAGCCATGTATTCAGGCCAAGGAGTCTGCTAAAAGATTTTATTCCTTTCTCCAGAGTTGGAATAGGGCCAGAAATGAATACATGTACAGTCGCTCAGTTTTTCCAGTAGCAGGGAAAAGTCTTTTTTCAGGATCTCAGTGCCAGTTTTCCTTCGCAGAATGTTGAAAGACCCAGTGTGGATAATAATGTTCATAGTACTTGAATGTGTAGTGAGGATAACTGGCAACAGCTCTGTTAGCTCCCTGACAGATGTGTCAGCCATATTTTCAATCTTTGCTTTTCTTTCATGCTTGGTTATAGAGTCCCCAATCAGAATAGTGCGTTTTGGTTAGCCTCAATGCTAGTGGTGTGATTAGCTTCTCTGAGTTCAACATAGTATTATCACACATCAGTGGATTATACCTGTTTTGCAATGAGAGTTCAGGTGGTGGAGTGAGCGTTGGTGTTCTTTTGTTTGATATCTTGCTGGATTTGCCTCTGCGGCGAACGACATCAGATCAAGTCCTGACTGGAGTTGATGCTTTTGGTCTAACATCAGTGCTGTGCCAGTAAGAAACATCATTAAGGAAGGCTGGTTTTGGAGCCTCTGCAACTAATCCAGGGCAGCGGATGACGTCAGACCAAGTCCTGGCTGGAGTTAATTTTTTTGGGTCTAGCGCCAGTGCAGTGCCAGTAAGAAGCATCATTAGGGCAGGCTGGTTTGGGAGCTTCAGCAGCTAATCCAGTGGCATTATGACATATCCAGTGGAACGTGTCAGCCTAGTCCGTAATGGGCAGCTCCACATCTACTGCAATCCCGTGTATAAAATCTGTCTGTCCATTAGCATTTGGTGGCTCGGTACCTTGTACAGTAGCTGTTACAGAGTCAATTAATTGCTTAATTGATTGTATTTGATGCAGCATTTGACGCTAAAATGAGAATTGCTGGTATACCTTAAAGGTCAGTCCACCTTAAGTGAGCCTGGTCAGGTTAGGTTAACCCATTGTCGCTAACTTCAGGGCTAAACCCCTTCACTTTTCCAGCAGTTGGGGAAACAATAGATGAGACTTTTCTTGGTCTTGAGAAGCTGCAGCATTTATTAACTGACACACCTTGCATTCACCGTCACTTTTCTACCACTCGTTCAACTACACACTCATTACACATACACATATACACATATACACGGCCCTATTTCTTAACGGAGCTACGCTACTCTTATAACAGTACCTTTCATGTAGATGTCCTTTGAAGAATGAGGAGAGGGAGGTTGACTCAAAACATTTCCACGGTAACCTAAGGTGTTATCATGGTCACACAGTGTGCGAGTGAAAATCATTAGTAGGCCACTGATATTAATGATTGTGTGAAACTTTAGCAGTGGCACTCATAATTTTGCAGTGGTGGAGCGCCACTGCAGAATGAATATAGGAGAAACACTGAGGTTACATTGCTGTCTCCGTCTCTCTCCTCTGCTCCACTCTGCTCTCTGTCTCTGTGTCATGGATGTATGAAGAGCTGCAGGTCTGTGTGTCTGCCTGACCGAGGGCGGGGCTAAGCTATACACATGCAGAATAGAGAGGCCACAGCGGACAGGATGAAGCTCTACATTCACACAAAATGTGGCAATGCAGCATTTTCCTGCGGGGGTGTGCAGTGGTGTGCGGAGGTGTGGGCGTGTTTATTTGTGCTTTAGAACATAACTGCCATGAAACAATAAGAACATAACGTTTTTTATTTATCCGATTCATGGCTCTGTTCTTGCCAGCGCTGCTAATTTCACTGATTACTTCCTCTTCTCGTTAAAGTTGTGTTAATCAGTGAAATCAATTTCTTTAGTGGATGATTGCAGTGATTCTCTGGCCATGACAGCACAAGCACTCTTCTGCATCAGCCTTTTGCATAATTAACATAAGCACTTTATATTCCAAGTTCTTTGTGTTATTTTGTTACCCCCACTACAGTGTAAATAGTATATTTTGTGTATATGTGTGTGTTGAACACTGCATAGTATAATGCAGTACATATCCGTGGGAGTTGTATGTCAGGATGTTGAAATAATAGTTCAAGTTAATAGTTAAACTGCAGGTAACCATAGAAACAGCATTTATAATCCCACAAACACAATCTCAACAAGATGGACATTATAAATCTCCACAAAGTTTTTTTGTATTCATTGCAGTGCCGTTTTACTGAAATGAGATTATACAAGTGTTATGTTACTGTGTGCACTCCCCTGTATAGGCTGTCAAATGGACAAGCACTGGAGGACATGGAGATTGCACTTGATTCATGTCCTCCAGTGCAATCTCCATGTCCTCCAGTGCTTGTCCATTTGACAGCCTATACAGGGGGGGACATGGAGATTGCACTTGATTCATAAAAGGGGCTTTTCTGATTTCACTCTAACTAACTACACTGCTGTGCTTTTTCTCCATCAAAGCACAATGTCTCAGAATATAAATCAAAATCAAGAAAAAGCGACATACAAAACTCACACTAGGTATACACAAAGTAGGTATACAAAATCATAAATAAACAATATAGAACTTAAATATAATTTAAATAGAACAGAAATGTGCTGATAGTTTAGCTAGCGATATCAGCTAACGTTAGCTAGCCCACCAACTACATTAGGAGCTAGTTAACAGGTAGGTGCTAGTTAACAGGCTAACCGCAGCTCTTTTCAGTGCATAGTGAAATTGGCTTGTTGGTGAAATTGTCTAACACCATCTAATGGGGGGTGACCGGGCCCAGACAGCAGGCCTATAGCTAGGACCAGTCCTGCTATGTGGGCTTAGAAAGCTCAAATTCTGCCAAATCATTTGCCAACAGTTATGTGCCAAACTATGACGTATGGTGCAAATCCTTTTCGCTAAGTCTCTGGGAGATCTGTTGTTGAGAATTTGGCGCAGTTAATTTCTGGCATTCCACGTGTGATCCGAATTGAACATGGCCGTAATTTTATGTCACATATGTTATAAAACAGCTAAAGGTGAAGCATAATTGTGGGTCAGCGTATCATACACAGAGCCAGGGAGTGCTAGAACGCCTTCATCAAACTTTAAAGTTGCTTTTACATGCCTTTTCGCACAGAGATTGGGCAAGACTGGGAGTAAAGTCTGTCCTGGTGGATGTCATCAGGCAGTGAGATAAAGAAAGAAAGCATTGGGTGTAGTCCCAATGGTCTTGGTGTTTGGTTACTTAGTACGCCGCCCTTTAGCAGTTCTTAGAGATGATTTTGCAGAGGCTGATCAACGTAAGAACCTGATCAACTATATAAATGGCTTCTGGCATCACCTGTACACAGCTGTTGAGATGGTGTGTGAAAAAATGAAAATGCTCTATGATTGCTGGGCTGAAAGCTGCCATTTCAGTCCTGGGATCAGGTTTTGGCCTTTAATCCACTTGCTGGTTTGCTATTCCAAGCAAAATTATTTGTTAAGAAACTTGCCATTCACCGGGTAAGTGAGGTAAATTTTGGGGGACTTAGTCAGTCACGCCCACTCTCATTGTGTTGCTATGTTGGGACAAGCTGCAAGCACAGAAAGTACATAAAGCTTGTTTCTGTGTACTCCAAACTTAAGCACTGGAGGGCCTGGGGATTGCAGTTGATCCAGAAAAGATACTTTTATGGTTCCATTCTGAATACCCTGCTTGCTACTAGCTACTGCTGGCTGTTTTGTTGTTTGTCCCTGTTGTCAGTGCATATTTTCTCTGCAAGTGTGATTTTCGGGGAACTGGGTCAGTCACACCTACTCATTGTTTTGTTAATATTGGGGCCAGCTGCAAGCACTGAAAGTGTATAAAGCTTGCTTCTCTGCACTCAAAAATTGGGCCAAGCAGCGGATGGCCTGGAGATTGCAGTTCATTTGTGAAAGCAAAGTGCTGTAATCCTGGGTGGGGTAGTGCTCTCCAGTCACTCGGGGCTGTGGGTAATAAGGGGGCTACAGTTTTTGTCTAAAGCTTCTTTAATTAACACCAACACGGCAGGACAGTACACCCACACAGCAGACTTCTCACCCCTCAACACGTTACTCTGTTACCATTACACAAATGTGTAATGAATGACAGGTAGGAACTAAAATAATAAAATAATAGTTAAAGTGCTGTAAATGATGATGAAACAATCTTATACAATAATTAACTTCATTCTACAAAAGTCCAAAATAATATTGTGAAATTATTCCTACTGTAAAGCTTAATAACAACGTTAATTAGTGTGGTAAACTTTCAACTGAAATAATCCCAAAATATAATGTGCACAGTAATTAAGGTTACAGTGCTTTTCTTTGCTCCTCTAACTGACTACACTGTTTGCTAGTAGCTACTGATAGTTGTTTTGATCGTTTTCTCTAGTTTCATGTGCATCTAACCCTTAAGAGTGAGTCTCGGGAGACTGACTGAGTGACACCCACTCGCATTGTGTTAATTATATTGGGGCAAGCTGGTCCGGTGCTTGCCCCAATATGTTAGGACCAGCACCCTCCGGTGCTGGTCCTATGTTAGGACCAGCACCGGAGGGTTTGGAGATTGTAGTTTATTTGTAAAAGTAAAGGTGCTTTTGCTGTTCCACTCAAACTGACTACACTGCTTGCTAGTAACTATTCTGGGGCCTGTTTCAGAAAGCAGGCTTAACAAACTCTGAGCCTAACCCTCAACTCTGAGTTGATTAACCCTGAGATGGGAAACTCAGAGTTTTCGGTTCTCCAATACTACAATTCACCATGGCAACAGGTAAATAAAAGGCAGAGCCTCCATTTTAATCCAGTGGACATAGAGATATTAATGCATTTATATGCAGACGATGCACATTTATCTTTAAAAAAGGATGAGCCTGAGTCAGAGCGGGAAAAGTGTCAATACGTTAACACATAAAGTTTTATTCAGTGTTGTCCATCAATTCATCATTTACCAGACTTATATTTTCTTAATGATGATAAAGTGGAATCTGACTGTGTATCAGGCTGTAACCTACATTACATTTTAAATATATTTGTTCAGCTTTAACCTGGCGGGGACAAAACACAGGAGGCCGCAACTGAAGATGAAAAATGTAGTTAAAGATTTAAAAAATATATAGATAAATGACATGGAGACATGACTGTAAGCTCACAATCTGATCCAGTAATAATGTGTTTGGTGATTTGCACTTGAAAAAGTGTCAAGGTTAAAATACAGTAGATTTTAAAATTTTAGACATCTATTTGTATCTTGGCTCAACAGCATTCAGTGATGCTGCTCAATCCTGCTCACTCAGAAATATTAACATATAATCTCCAATATTATAGTAATGATGTTCTATCAGTGCAACCAATCACATTGCTTATTCATTGATCTCAGGTGTCTGAAGTGTCATACTGTTTTTTTTAGATTTAAACTGATATTACACATTAAGTGCAATAAACATTTCAGTGCAGGAGCTGCTCTAACAAACTGACAGCTGTCTTGTGTGCACAGAGTCACAGTGTTATAACAGAAGGACATGCAGAGGTTTTATGCTGAGCTGAGGCTGAATTCACACTGTGTAATATTTAAATGTGAGAGCAAAAAACGCTGTTTAAAGAAATGACTGATGCGCAGAAAAGCGGTAACTTTAGAAAGTCCTTGTGTAACTAATATCCAACCAGAATTTTGATTCTGACATACAGTAAACCTCCACTAAGTAATGCGCTTCGATATGCGCTTGACTGAATAAATGAGGGAATAAAACAGCGTGTCTAGCTCTGTAAGAAGGAGGAGACAGAGAGAAACTCAGGGTTTGTTGAAGAAAACCTGCCAGCGAGCAGATTAGCTTCACAGAGTCACTGGTCTGGTCAGTTACTGTGGTAACTGATTGCAGTAACTGACCCAGAGTTTAAGTTAGCTGTCTTTCTGGAACTGAAAACCCAGAGTTTCCCTCATCTCAAGGTTAACAAGGGCCCTGGTATTCTGATAGTGTTTTGTCTCTGGTTTTGCTGCATATCTGCTTCACAAGTGCAATTTTTCTTTTTCCCATTTTCTCTGCACATTTTTCTACAAGTGCAGGTTCATAGATTTAGTCACGCCAACTCTCATTGTTTTGCTAATATTGGGAAAGCTGCAATTAGTGAAAGTGTATAAGGCCATACCTAGGACCAACGCTGGAGGGCCTTGATATTTCAGATGATTTGTACAAGGTGCTCTTATGGTTTCACTCTAAATACACTGCTGCTAGCTATGGCTGGGTGTTTTGATCACACCCACACTATCATACAGAAGGAGCACTGAGCTGTTGCTGTGAGTATTCCCTGATCAGTTTAACCCTGAGTGAGAAATTGGCATGAGTGGGAGCCCATGAAGATGATAAAACCTATGTCTTGCTCGTAGTCCATAAATGTAATTCATCTATTTGTTTGTGTTAATTTATGGATTATCAGCTAGCTGTTATTGCTAACTGTTATCTTTGTAACTACACTGTTACTGCTGTGCAAATTATTCTTCTTCAGCCATTTTTGGCATTATCAAACAGGTGCAATCAGGTGCATTACCACCACCCTGTGGACTGAAGTAGACCATGATTTGCTTGCCTCCTGGTTAAACCAAGAGGATTGCAATCCGCAGGACCAACTTTGAAAATATGAGTTATTACAGTCCATTTTTTGATACTCGGTAATACTAAAGCATATCAGTTGATACCATAAAGGTACCAAAATTCAATACCAGTAGTCGACTTTGACATGTAAAGTCTGAGCAGTTTCCCTTTATTTGGTGATGAAAATAATTGTTGGTTGCAATATTAGTATTAACATACAATATTTAACCTCTCAGTATAAGTAGAATATAAGTGGTACAAGTAATATATGTACACATGTACAACATAAATACTGTTTTGTGTTTGTGTATGTACAAGTGTACACCCACAGCACTGTGTATACATGTATACAGAACAGTGTACTGCTGTATACCACATGCTGTATGCGTGTGGTATGTGGACTTGAAGCAAAGCCGTTGTCAAAATAACACTGTGGCAATATGACATCCATATCAATAATGTTGTGTTTGGTGTTCCCAATAATAACAGAGTCTGAATAGCAATATGATGCTGAATAGATGTACAAATACAAATCCACCACATAATAAGTAAGACATAATCTGAACTGAGACATTATGCTATTTGCAGAAATTATTCTAATGTTCAATGTCCCAATGTGTTTGGTGTTGAAATATAGAGGAGGCATATTTTATTCTCATGAAGATGATTTCTTGCTGATATAAAGTGACTGGGGGAGGGGGGAAGAGCAGAGGAGGTGGATACACAGAGAGACAGACAGGGGAGAGTGAGAAACAAATGAAGATGGAAAGGGTGAGCAGGCATCAGGGAGTGAATACAAATAGAGAACATTTCAGCCCATGAAACACAAACACTGTGTTGATGCATTGTCAACTGGTAGTGGAGGGTGCAACAGTGATAGGACCTGGAGACCAGGGGCCGGTTGCACCAACAGGGCTTATGCCTGGCCTGAAGCTAACTTGCCGTTCTAAGGCCTAACAGTTACGCCGGTTGCACCATCTAGGCTTAAGCTTTCTTCTCACTAAGACTGGGCGTAAATCTTACACCTCGTCAGGAGCAGGCGTAAAACACAACGCAGCGTTGTCACCCACATTCCAGCTGCTAATAGCACTTTTTTCAAAACATAGTTGGCATGATCAGTGTCCACAAGGCCACCGCCTGTCGGGCCATCCTCAGGGTGTCACTGGCACTGAGCCGCTACCTTGTTCACCTCCCCACTGAAGTGGAGTCGGTGGTGATGAAACAATGATTCCGCCAGGCCTCCAGCATTCCTGGCATTGTGGGCTGCATCGATGGGATTCATGTCCAGATCCAGGCACCATCTGAACATGAGTATCTTTATGTCAACTGCAATTCAATCATTGTTCAGATTGCCTGTGACACCAAATAGCATTGTTAATTTGGTGACGACATAGCCTGGATCTATCCATGACGCACGCATCCCTCGGGAGAGTGTATTATACCAGGACTTCGAGCCTGGAAGAATGGACGGGTTGCTCCTCGGCTACCCACTGAAGCACTGACTGACACCGATAATCGCTCCTGATTACCTTGTCTCCTCTGTTTCGTTGGTGGTGCTCCGCTGCTGCCATGACAAATTTGTGGAGGAGTGGCATTGGTCAAGTCTGAAATCAAATAGCGACTACTTGATCCTACTTGAAAAACATGCAAATCAACATCCCTAGTTAGTTTAATCATATTAGCTAATTTTGATCCATGATTTTTGATGAGACACTTGATAATAATTCTAAATGGCCATAATGATGCATTAATGAAATGTCATCTCACTTCACATCTTTGCTATTTTTATTTATAGGATTACAACATCTGTGCAGACTGTTCATCAGCATTTATATGATGTCAACATATTTACAAGGCAAACTCTTGGAAGAAAGAACTGAAACTCTGTAGAGAAAAGTTTCCATTCTCCATCAGTGGTATGTAGATGATACAGTGGACTATAAGGAATAAATCATCTGAGGGCAGCAAGTCTTGGTCATGGCAAGATTGGCCATCTGCATAGTGTAAAATATGGCTTGTGTATCCCAGCATGAACAGAGAAGAAAGAGCAAGCCACAGCAGGAATAAATAAGAGGGAGAGAGAGTGTTGATGGAATTTTGCTGAGCATACATGTGTACTGCTCAGTCAAGGCTGGGCTTCATTACGAGGATACACACTCCAAGATCTGTGGTCACAGCACAGTGGATACCAGTGACATGCCCTCTGTGTGTGTGTGTGTGTGTGTACAATATATGCATTTGGTCACATCCTTTATCTTTTCTGTGTGATTGTTGAAGTTGAATTGATATTTCCAATGTGTGGTGGGATTAATATGAGTGCTATCATGACTGACAAGTTAATCATTATGACTTCAGAATGAACTTAATGTTAAAAACTTCCAACATGATCTGCAGATAATAATAATAAGTAACAAAAGTCAGAGCCACTGTGCTAGGGACAGATAAAACACATCACATAGACCCCCATCCACCCCTGCTATTAAAATGCATTCTAATTCTAGAAATGTGTGTTACATTACACTACCTGTATTTTGATGGGAAAGAAAAATATTGTATCATCCTGATAAAGAACATCATTGGCATGCTCAGAAACAACATTACTGCGGTCAAAATTGTCATCACTGTTGGTATAAACATAATAACAGCCTGCTGGTAGAGCTCACACTCCCTGAAAGTTCAGTCAGAAAGAAGTCAGGAAGTTGTCATGTTTGCTTTTTTTGAAAAGTCAGGTCAGTATCACGCAGGAATGATGATTGATGATGATTGATGATTCTGCACTGCACAATAATACGATTTAAGTCTGATGCTAATGTTCACTACCGATGCAGGAAGTAGTGTGCCTTAGTAGTGGAAAGTACAGGCGTGGAGGTCGAGATGGTGGATGGATGTGTAGCACACTTTTCATGCAGGAGTTACGTGCCAGTCTCATACCCTTTTTATAATTGTATAACCACAAGCTTTCTATAACTGTATATGTGCAATAACTTTATTCAATAATTTTTTTTGGCTATTTGGGGGCAATGGAAAGAAACGGTGAACACAACAGTATGATCACCTTTTAAGTTGATGGCAAATTTGTTAGCAGCAGTTGCTTGCCTACACATCCAGCAGTTACAGAGCAACATTATCATTCATTTGGAGTTGTCTTTCTGACCACCTGGTGAATGCAAAACCAATATTCACTCTCTTTTAGCTCTATTTGTGCTCTCTACCAACTCCTGAGGGAAATATCTGGCTCTTTAGCTGCTAAATACTCCACTATGTTCACCAGCTAGTCATTAACTGTGTCTGTTTGCTGTTCGGTGCTGGGCAGGTAGTGAACAGTGGGTTTTTAGAACTTTTTTGCTGAAAAGAATTCTATGAGAGCAGTGAGAGTGAACCAAAACAGTAATGTTGCCAGTAAGACAGTCAAACAATGAGCTGAAACTTGCTATAAAGCTCCGTAAAGGGAGGGGAGCTGCAGAGTCAGGTGATAATTCTCTTTAGGTTCATCACTATGAGCAACATCTCTGACATCACACATTATCATTTGATACGTTGTTGTTATAAAAACGATTATAGCTGCTTTAACCTCAAATGTTGTAGTTGCTCAAACTCAAGCATACCTTAGCATTAACAAAATATTTTAGTACCTAACCCATACATTAAACTCTCACCCTAAACTAATCATAGTATAATTGCCATAACCACAATCTTTTCCCAGTGGTCTGGAGGTGGTCAGTGATCTGGTTTCTCGCCAAAACTTTGATTATATTTCTGGATATTTTAAAAGTTTCTGTGTTGAATACTAGAAATGTATGCTGGTTTTTAATGACTTTTTTTAAAAACTTTGAACTATTTTGAACTAATACATTTTCGGGCTCAGATTTCGGCAGTTTTGAGCCGCTGACAGCTGCCGTGGAAACACCATGGCACAGCTGATGGAGCTGACAGCAAGCGGAACTAGTGTCTAAAATGGAGCTAATGTTGTGTATTTGTCTCAGAGGCTCTGTTGTGAATTGACATTTTTATCCAGCTTTGATCCACGCCTGTATGTTTCAACAAGGACCAACTTTCCTGCAAAGGTTTATCCACCACTGTACAAGGGGACCTACTGTTGCTGCTGCTGCTAGCTTGGCTATAGGCTTGTCTTTAGCCTGGTAACCAGGCTGGCCAACTGTTTGACCATGGCTATGTGTGAGAGTTGTCTGCCTGCCTACTCACGGATAACTGAAGACATCCGTTGCCTGTGTGAGGATAATAGAAAGAAGGATGAGCTCTTCGTGCATCTATCCACTATTGCCACCACCCCTTGTTAAGCACATTTCATGCTCTGTGTCCTCAGCCTTGGTCCCACCGGAATCCGACACCAACCTGCCTTGGTCCTGATCCATTCTCGCTGTGTGTGAGTTGGACCAGGTGGTGGGCATCTGATGCCCACCAGCTGTGAAAGAGGATGGATGGCTCGGAGCAAAGCCCAAGTCCCAAGACTGCGAGGCAAGCCCTCCCTGCACTGTGCTATGCTGGAGACTCTTTGGCTGGAGAACAAATTTCAAGCCGTGGAGCCACGGTCGGTACCCTGGATGAACAGGAGTTCCCTCCTCTGTGTGGAGGATCGCAGTCCTCGGTGCCACCATGTGGACCATGGCGCTCTCCACCGCTGCCAGCTCCCTCTCCGACCATGCCTGGGCAGACTGTTTGTGGAGAATCACAATCCCATATGTCATCAAGTGCACCACGGCGCTCTTCGCCACTGCCAACCTCCTCTAACATGCCTGGGTGGTCTGTTCGTCGTCAAGAGAAGCATGCTGCTGCTGCGGCTCGCTCTCGCCTGGTGGTTGAGCATCACTTGGGACCTCCGCCTTGCTCCTCTATTATTATATTATATATTAAGAGCATTATTCAGCATGAAAAACTGGATCAGCTGAAAATCTTGGTAACACAAATGGATCCTGATATTGTGGTTTTATGTGAAACTTGGTTAAGATGCACTGTAAGTGATTTTGAGGTAGCCTTGAATGATTATAACCTTTTTAGAATGGATAGAAACTCAAGAGGAGGAGGTGTGGCCATTTACACAAGAGCTTGTTTTACTTGTACCGTTCTTAATGCAGTCTGCCTCTGATTATTTAAAAGAAGTCTGTGGCAATATTAATCTTTTGCAGTTAATTACTGACCCTATCAGGCCAAACTTAAAAGATCCATCTCTGATTGACTTAATTTTAACAGAGAAGACAAAATTACTGACTCAGCAGTATTTGAGCTCGGTTTTAGATTGTCCAATAGCTAGTACCAGGATGAAAAAATTATATCCACATATGGTGATTAGACGGAATCAAACATTTTAATGAGCAGGCCTTCTTGACTGATCTTTTGGCAAGTGATATTCATGATCCTGATAAAATCCCAGATGGGGAATTAGCTCTTGACCATTTTCGTAAGATGTTTAACTCTGTAGTTGATAGGCCTGCACCTTTTAAAAAATATAGAGTACAGAATAGGTCAAGTCCCTGGTTGTCAGCAGAAATTTCATCCTTGCAAAGAGAGAAACAATGCCTGGGCAACTCCACTGGTTTACTTTCAGGCACCTTAGAAACAAATGCACATCTGCAAAAAGAAAGGCTAAATCTAATTAGTATTTGATTTTAATTCCCAAATCATATTCAAATCTCATGGAATTCTGGAAGGCAGTGACACCCAGGTAATGCCAAGGCCTCATTTTACACTACAGCTGTTCCCTTCTGGTGACATGGCCAATGCATTACTAGCTATAGATTTAAAGAATTTGGTTTGCCAGGATAAACTTGATCCTACTTTTTCAAGCTTGCTGCTCCAATTGTAATCAGCTACATAACATATTTTTAATCTTTTTAATCTGTTTTTTATCTAGTACAGTTCTTAAGGTCTAGAAGGCTGCTTTTGTAACTCCATTACATAAAGGTGGTGGAACAGCTGAGCTTAACAATTGTAGGCCTATCTCTAAATTGTCATGCCTAGCAAAAATGTTAGACTAGTAAGATTTTAGTCTAGTAAATGATCAGCTTAAATCATTCCTCTCAGCACATTGTATTCTAAGCATACACCAGGTGCAGAGAAAAGCACAGCACTGTTACTGCTGCCACTTGTTTTAAATGACATCAATTTGGCTTTGGATAGAAAGAAGCAATGTGCAGCTCTTTTAATTGATATTTCAAAGGCATTCGATACAGTTGATCATGCATTGCTTTTAAAAAGGCTTCATAGTATCGGATTTGATGAAATTTCTTATAAATGGTTTCAGAGTTACCTCATGGACAGACAACAGTGTGTGGCTATTGGAACTGTTAAATCTGAATTTGTTCAAATTGCAAAAGGTGTCCCACAAGGCTCAGTCCTGGGGCCTGTTCTGTTCACTCTTTACATAAATTATATTGTTTCTGCTGTAACTATGTAATATACATCTTTATGCCGATGACACTATCTTGTATTGCATTGCGGATGCTGTACATTCTGCTGTAAAATCTCTCCAACACTGCTTTGCTGATTTAGAAGTTGCACTCAACAACCACAAGTAAATTCTAAATGCAGATAAAACTAAATTCGTGTTTTTCACCAGAGCCAAACATAATGATTATGATAACCTCATCATCTGTACTAAGAATGGTACAAATATTGAAAGAGTCACAAATATCTTGGAATTTGGATCGATGAGATGGTATCTTTTAAATATCATGTGACTAAACTGGTGAGCAAATTAAGACAAAAAATTGGTTTCTTCTATAGGAATAAAACATGTTTTCCTCTGTGTTGTAGAAGAAAGCTAAATGAGGCAACTTTTTTTATCAGTCCTGGATTATGGTGACATTTTATACATGCATGCTTCAGCTGCGACTCTGAAGGCCTTAGATGCTGTTTATCATTCTGCACTAAGATTTATTACCAGTGATACTCATCATTGTGAGCTGTATGCTAAGGTTGGGTGGCCCTCCCTCTCTGTAAGGTGTGAAAGACACTGGATTTTATTTATTTATAAAGCCTTTACTGGTTTTTTACTTCCTTACATCACCTAGTTGCTGTCTTTTAATGAGGGCCTCTAGGGGTGTCGCGATATACCGGTATTGATGATAACCGTGATATATTAAAAAATAAATATTGATATCATGTTAATAATATACATATGATAATATCATGTAAATAATCCAGCGCCTCTTAAAACCCCTTAATGTTCCAGCGGCCCGTCCACGGGCCGTCACACTGTTAAGTACACAACTATGCTATGTACACAACTCCTGTCTTTAAGTGGGTACTCATGTGACATATCTTTGGAAAGCTAAGATTCTTGTGATTTGATTGATGCAAACCATTTCAAGATACAATCACAACAGCAGGTACAATCAACGCCTCTGTCAGACCACCAACAAACAAACAAACAAACAATTACAAAATTCAGGCTCCTCACCTATGAAGCCTCAAATTACTCCACTGACTGCTACAACTCTGACAAAAACAGTGTTGTTACATTGGCAAAGGTCCAGTCGTTCCAATCCAGTAAAATATTTAGTCCAACACACATTATTACATCAATAAATATCCATGAACGGCTGTTGCATCATTTCAAATTAGCCGACAGATGTCCTAATCTTCTCATAATTCACGTTAGCATGTAAACATTAGCCATATCTTGGTATCAATATGGAAGCTGGACTCTGACTTTTCGATTGACACCTCAGTTGACCCAATAGAAGCTTCCATGTCCTGTCCACAGCCTGCAATAGCCAACGAGAGTCCGCGTTGAAAGGAAGTGCCTGCCCCTCTTCTTTCGTGTAAAGACTGAGCCAGATTCTGCCGATGACTGGCACTTTGAATAGGCAATGAAATTCTGAAAATGACCATATGCTGCTTTTTTTGCTTTTTATGAAGTCACAACATGGAAATTATGTAAATATAAATAGTTTTCTGTGATTTACCTTTTTTATGAACTGCTTTTCCACCATAGCGCTTGTTTTTACTCTTTTATATGCACAAAGTTTAGTTTCAACAGGGGAACAAAGAACTATAATGTGTTTATGCTTAAATTACTCTGAAGCAGGGGATATTTGGTGACTCTAAATTGCCTTTTTTTTTGAAGACACCTAGACATAAACTTAGAAAAACTCATTAAGTAAAATACTCATTTTCTGTGGTATTGTTATTAAATTTGAATTTGGACTAGGTAAGGCTCCATGCTGTGGTCCCATTGTGTTTTCCAGCTAATAAGTCACAGCTATTGGTCATCGGCAGGCATCTGTTTGCAAAAAAATATTCATGCGGAAATAAAAAAAACTTATACTTCAGTGTGTTCAAACTTCTTTCAAACTTTGTTCAGTTATGGTTACCGACTCTCTCTCCACCTCCCTACACTCATATTTTGAGTGTAATTTATTTGCCAGAAGAGAGGCAAAACACACAATAAACAGAGTTAAAGATGATTTGACTGATAGCTTCTTTTTTTTTCCAAATTTTCTATACATAATATCATTATTGTGAATTCTTTTGTCCACGGTAATTGTGTTGTGAAAATCTGATATTGTGACAGCCCTATGGGCCCCTATCAAACACACTCAAATGATTGGATTATGTTGCAGGTGCCGGCTGTTTTTACTGAGCTTAGAAAATCAATTCTTTCTTACTGTGCTCCTACAACCTGGAATAATATGCAGAACAATCTAAAGCTTACCTCATTTTTATCATTAGGACATTTGAAATTTTTTATTTCATCCTATTTCGCTTCCAGCTGTTCTTGTTTTAGTTGATTTATTTGTTTTTAACTGTTTTTATTTGCTCTTGAGGTTTCATTATTTTACAAATTTGATTTTTTATTATTTTAACTTTATTATTATAACTTTTTATCGCAGTTTTTATCATATGTTTCTTATTTGTGTCTCTTAATGCCGTTGATCTTTTACTAATTTTTTTACTCTCTACATTATAAATGAGGTCTCTACCTCAATATATTTCTGAGTTGAAATAAAGGTTATAATAACCTTAACCATGCAACCAGTTGTCAAACACAGATATTGTAGGAAGGGAGAATTTAAAAGAAATGTTGGCATTGGCAAAAACAAAAAATAAAGAAAAAACAAAAAACCTTTGTCAATTGACATAATCTGGGGTTTTGTAGAATCATGCTACACTGATAATCATGTCTGGGTTCTTGATAGAGTATAGCAGCTGTATACAGCTTGGATATACAATAGTTACAATGGATTCCAATGACAACACGGAGTCACATCAAAGTGTCTGAAATTTCTCAAACCACTGCTGGAGCATAAACCACATTTCTGCTGTTGATCCATATGTTCGAAACATATGTTGTTTTACCAATATATCCCCAGATATGCAACTCTTGATGGAGTTTGTAGCTACAATGAGGCAATACCGTGACAGGGAAGTAGTCAGTATAAGGATTAACAGCAGAGAATTGTATTGTGCTTCAGACGTGGTTTGAGCAGTTTGGACGTCTCTACCACCAAGAGGCAGAGAGCTACATTCCATCAGACAAGTCTAGACACACTCTACACACTGAAATATATGAAGCATCGAGCAAAACTGGCAACTTAGAGTCAACTTGTACAATTCTAATCTGGATACAGCCCTAAGTCTTTCTTGACTGACATTTTACATGAGTTCCCCTCATTCCCCTTATCACACTGTCTACAAGTAGAACTCTTATTACCCCCTGCATTCCAAAATACATCCTGCATTCTAACAGCAGTTAGAAAATTCATCTCCACTGGCAGAGCTGACATTTCATCACTGCAGGCAGATATCTAAATAGCGTCAATGGTATTGATGTGATTGTGGCAGGTAAACATGGCAGAAATGTCACCATCAAAGAACATAACTCTATCTCTGCAACTGGTAGAAACACTGATGGGAGAAACAATATAATATAATAAAACATTTCATTTGTGTAGCTTGTTTTAAAAACAAAGTTACAAAGAGCTTTACAATGCAAAACAGACTACACAATGGTAAAAGACCAAGATAAAGACAATAAAGATAAAAGCAGAGGATGATATATATATATATATATATATATATATATATATATATATATATATAACCAGTCAAAACACCTTCCCATTCACTTGAATGGGACAACACAGCAAAACACTATTGAAAAGATTTAAAAGCTGACACTGGTTTTGCACTGATTCTGATTCTATGATCCTGTCTTGGAGAATTTGACTGAGACATTTTTCTAGAGACTGCATCTATGTCCTCGGGTGGTTGTTGCGCAGGAGCATGCATCGCACTATGAGCAGACTCACCTTCATTCCACACCTAAGCGCAGCGAGTTGGCTAATCAGGTAGTCGCCAAGTGATCCCACTGTGTCTTTCCGTGGTCCTAAAAGAAGCATTCAAAGCTCCACAATCTCTTCTCCAGTCTCTCATGCAGACACATCTGCGAATTCAAGCCTTCCCGCTGTGAACAACACTCTAATCTCCACTAGGCAGATTCTGTTAATAGCATTCAAGCTATTAATGCACACCTCCAGTCTCTGGAAAATGCTTGAGTCTCAATCTCATCATGCAAACCCTCTCTGCCACCCGACCTTGGTAATAACAGACATTCTCAGAAATATCAGGGGCCCAGCCCGCCTCATAATCTGAGTCTGAGCAAAGCTCCTAAGATATCAGAATCTCAGAAATGTAGCTGGGGGCCAGGTAGGCTTTGACTGGGATCAATAAAACCTTCGTCATTCTAAACTTTCCTTCCCACCAGTGTTCATTTTGGCACCTGATTTGGATTTAGCTTTAGTCTTTGTTGTGCTGCCACCCCATATAATGGGTAGGAGATGGTATTTGGGCACTGGAAACTTTTAAAGGGAAAAGCATGTCGGCAGGCCGGAGTATGTGCACAAAAAGTGATATTAATGAATGAAAAAATAATAATGAAACCCAGAGAATTCAACAAAAATAACTTAACACTAGAACTTTTTCTTATTTATAACATCATAACACAAATATATATTTCTCTTTTGGTGTTCTGTTCAATGGGCAAATTAGGCTAAATAGCCTCTAAACAATTAACGGTAACATGGTAAAACAAAAATGAATGAATAATCTATGAACTAAAAATAACTTCTACACAATGAACATTTGTGAGTTGGCTAAATCATCTTCATTTGAACACATGTGATTATACGTGTCCCTCAAACACACTTTGAGCAGACATTCAGCACCTTGACTGTACATTTTCCACACAGCTTTCCTGCACTTCAGGCACTTAGTGAAGGTTTTATTTTGTTTGCATTGTGCCTTCACCGTACAGGTCATTCTCCTCTGCTCTTTTTATCATTTAATTATGACTTGATGTAGTTGTCAGATCGCACACTCTAACAATTTAGAATGTTTAAAACGTAAACCACATGAAAATTAATGTATGTCATATACAGGTAAATTTTACCTGGTGGTGGTTATGGGTATAAATTCCTGTGTTTTTAATCTGGATTAATCTTTATTATTTTTAACAATATGGGGTGCTTCACAACATTATTTTAGTTTTTTTATTAAAACATAGTAACGTGTTAAGCCAAAGCGACAAACAAATAAAATCTGCAGCCTCACAGCAAGTTACCACCTACTCTTTCCCTTATTGACCACTGAATGGAATGGAAACATTTGACTGGAAATAATGATGATATAACACACAAAACAATGATAATGTTGGGGAGCAGGGTCTAGTGAAAAGGAGAGGAGCAGCCTTTTTAGTCTTTTACAAAAATGCATATTCACTTTAGTCACATTTTAGTTATTTGAAGACATTTGGTTTAGTTTTGGCAATCCAGTTTTTTGTCTTCTGAACATTTTGAGGCTACCGCAGTCATCTTTGTGACACATATTTGTTGTGTGCAGATACAATGGTAACAGTTCTCAGTTAGTAGAAAAGGCACTGTTTACTTGTTCACACTCTGCTCTGCAGTAATCCAGTTGTCATTTACAAACTCTGTTTGAATCGAAGCACTCTCTCTCTGTTGTTTCTGCTCATCTAGCATCAGCACAGCTACCTGTGTTCTCCACTGCAGAGCAGCTGATCATTCACTCACCTGTTCACTGTCTGTGTGTAGCTTGAGAGGAAAAGCTAAAACATCAGATGACGTAGTGATATTTCTTTAGTGAACATCTGGAGGAAGATTTAGACGGTTGACTGTCTATATTAATCCTGGAACTGACTCATTCCCTCTGATAGCAACAGGGAAGATAGCTGATGGAAAGTAACGTTAACTTTACATCCACAGCAGTTGATAATGTTTCATTAGCTTACCTTTTTATAAATGTGGCCATGCTGCCTGCATGTTTTCCTAGTTTTTCCATCTGTTTTGTTGCTGCTTCTTGTCTAATTATCAGTGGATTCTAGATTAATTTAGTCCATAAATCTATTTGAATGCAAGATGCTTCTTATTAATGGTAGTGCAACTGGTCAAACGCCTAAATCAACTTCTGAGCAAGAGATATTATTGGCAGGTGGAGGATAGTTAAAGGGAAATTCCAGTTTAACATTCTAATCAAGTTAATTGCTGAGATTTAGAAACGTGGGGACATTGCTAAAAAGAAGTGTGACAGAGCAAGAAACACATGCAGTCAATAGATTTGGACCAGAATTTATTTGGAAGACAAAATGAAAACTGCAAAATTATTACCCAGACTGTCTGTTGTAAACATCCATTACAGTTTTAAGACCAACTTCCTAGTTCAATTTTCACACTGTGCGCCCACATTTTTCCTTTCTAAAATTTCAGGGGGAGCTCATTCATAGTTATACTTCCAAATAATGCAGGTTCAGGTTGAGAATAAAACTCCATGTTCAATCTGGCAAAACTGTTGGCTTGTTTATAACCTGTCTGATCGTCTAACTGCTTGAATTTCTTACCTGTCAGACTTTATTGTAGGAATGTTGCCATTCTCAGCTATTCACTTGGTGTGCACAATGTCACCTTAGCCAATATAGAAACCCCTACAAAAGTAAGACCACTTTTGTAATTGATCAGAATTTTCCTTATCAGGCTGCAACTGCAAAGACAATAGATATGTTAGAAATATCAGGTAAAGGCAAGCATATAATTACGTTCACTATCCTGATAGAATACCGAGATGCTGATTGGATCTTAATGACGTGTTGAAGTGTCTGATACTGTGGATGAAGTGCACTCAAGTGTTTTGTTATGAGTGTTATGTTTTTTGTATTTTTGTCTTTTCTTTTGTAAGATTTACACAGTGGAGTTTGATTTAAGCTGTGTTGCTCTCACTACAGCAGCAATCCTATTCTGAAGAATATGTGAGTCAGGATATAACATCCAGTCCCCTGGTGCTTCATACAGCACTGTGAATCATAGTGAAGCTGAAATGAGATGAACAAAAGAACTCAGTAAACAAGCACAATTCATACCATGATTGAATTCTACAATACAGAACTCTTATGTGCATTTATATTACATTAATTACTTTGAAGGTATAGCAGAACTGCTGGGAGGCTGAATGATGCTGCGGTGTCAGTGAAGAGACGTGCAGAGCTTGTACGTACACACAACTTCAAGGATAGCTCCTCCACATTCAGACCTTAACAAGCATGTAAGGTTGAAAACAATAGTACAATAATAGACTTCTTATAGACTGAGAACGGCAAAATAATGATGAGTTTATTCATATATTTAATTTAAAGCCACTGCACTTCATACAACATCATGAGGCAATAACAAGTCCAGTATTCACCCTCTTTTAGCTCTGATTTTGCTCTCTACCAACTCCTGAGAAAAATATCTGGCTCTTTAGCTGCTAAATGCTAAATAACTATGAGCAACATTTCTTGTGTTCATTCATTTTTCAGTGGTGGTGTGCCCCTGCAGAATTATGAGCATCGCTGCTAAAATTTTACACGATCATTAATATCAATGGGATATTAATGATTTTTACTTAAGAACACACAATAACACCCTATGTTATCGACTACTGTTACAAGAGTAGCATAGCTCCTTTAAGGAATAGGGCAGTGCGTAATGTGTGTGCATAACAAGTGTATGGTTGAGCGAGCGGCAGAAAAGTGACAGTGAATGGAAGTGGAGAAGAGGAAAAGGTTAGCAGTAAGTTGTCAATCTGGCAGTAAATGTACAGTACAGACTACAGTGTGTCAGTTAATAAATGCTGCAGCTTCTCAAGACCAAGAAAAGTCTCATCTGTTGTTTCCTCCTGCTGGAAAAGTGAAGGAGGTGAAAAGTTAGTGACTATGGGTTAGCCTAACCTGACCAGGCTCACTTAAGGTGGACTGACCTTTAAGGTGGACCAGCTATATATCAGGCTGCTGAGTCTCTCCCGAGTTTGGCTCAGCAACCCCCCCCCCCCTGCCTCCCCAAAGCAGACAACCTGGGGGTAGCACTGCTTTCATATTACACATACTCATTTGATCCATTGATAATTAAAGGACAGGTTCACAATTTTTCAAGTCTGTGTTAAAACAACAGTCAGGTGTCCTTATGAACAGTGAAAGAGTTTTTCCTCGCTGTAATCATTCCTCCTGTTCATACTATTGCTATTATGCTATTAAAAGATCCCCTTCAAATGTGCTTTCAGTGTAAGTGATGGGGGCCAAAATCCACAGTGTGTCCACACAGTCATTTTGTGCAAAATTTAAATTTTATTTAAAGCTTATATGAGGCTTCAGCAGTCTGAGTTAGTCATATCAAGTAGATATCTGCCACATTTCCAGTCTTTTTAGCATCAAATTCCCTCTTTGTGTTTCCCTGTTGACCTGTGGTGGAAGTATAGTAACAAAAAGAGGGACTTTGGCACTAAAAAGACTGTAACTTTGAAAGATATCTACTTGATTTGACTCATTTGGACGCTGAAGCTTCATATTAGCTTCAGATAAACTTTTAAATACATTTTTGCACAGAAGGGGGGCTGTGGATTTTGCCCCCATCACTTACATTGTAAGTGCATTATGAAGGGATCTTCTAATGGTCAGTATGAACAGGAGGAATGATTACAGCAAGAAAAACATGTTTCAATGTTTATTTGGGCTCCTGACTTTTATTTTAAGACAGACTTGAAAAATTGCGAACCTGTCCTTTAACCAAGGTATTTAGTCACCTAATCCTACACATATTGTGAACACAGTTTATTTGCCATAACCACAATGCTTCTGTAACATTCATCATGCAGAGTTGTCATGCACAGACATAATAGAAAGTGAGAATTTTAGGCTTAAAAAACATGTAATTGAACATCATTGGAGATGATCTGGTGAACTGAACCTCCAGCTAAAATATGGAAGTATGGAAGTACATGTATAGTCTGACCTTCACTGCAGTAGCACTCAGACAGCTCTTTCAAAAGTACGAAGAAAAAGGCTGCCTGTCTACAGAGATACAGTATGTGTCAGTGCCTTGATCAACAGACTAAGCTGCTTTTTCTACTGTTTGGGGTCAAAGTTCATGTCAACTAGCTGCCATGCCAAAAATCCCTAAAAGGTATAATAATTCTAAAATACCAACATGAAGGAAAACCTCCATTTATGTCCCAGTAATCTTACTGACTTTTGAATGGTGGTGCCATGAAATATCTTTCTGATTCAGGACTCAAGCTCGATCCAGGGCTCAAATTTGTTATAAAGCTAACAGGCACTATGACAGTGAGGATTTGCTCACTGCTTTCATTTTTCTACCTGCTCCTTTACCTCTCTACCTCTTTGTCATAGGCACACAGAAAAACATGCATACAGAACGCGCACAGCTTGTTGGAGCTTAATTGCTTTTTACAAACCAGTACCTGGAGTTTCACACTCTAACAAGTTTGAGTGTGTTAATTGTGTTTTGTCTTGTGTGTGTGAGTGTGCATACCTCGGTGTGTATTTGAGACAAAGCTGTACTATCCCCTGTCCCCTGTGAGATACCTGCCTTATTTACATGGCTCAGTCTTTGCCTGAATTCTTACCTTGTATGTAAATTAGTGGAGGAGAGAAGAGAACAGTTAAATTCAGGTACAGTGCCAGCCAACCACTCCCTGCTCTCCTAAAGAGAATTCACTTATTAGGCGAGCACTCAAACATTTTTCCCTTGCATTTTTCTTTTTATGTCATTAGCAACAATCAACTACACACAGAAATTTCAGGCTCTTGTCAGTCAGTGTAGTCTGGACCTCCATAATCATAATAATTAATTCTGAAAATATATTATTATAATCAGAATTACAATATAAACACAATAATACTAATGATAATATTGGTAACACTTTATTTTAAGTCAACCTATTTAGCATTTGGGTTAGATCATTGGCCTTACTAAAAAGGATTTACATGTCATGTATCCTAAAAAGGATACAAGACAAATGGTCAAAATCCAAAATTCTTGTTCCCTACAAATACCCATTCCAAGTGTTTATTTTCCTCTAGTCCTCACTGTGGAATGCCCTCATTGTATTTGTCATTGCCGTGCTGTGGCCAAGGGTCAGGCGGGTTCAACTCCTGAATGCAGTTATTCTCTTAATCATAGTATTTACAATTTAACAATTGCATGATTCCTAATTTTGCATTTTTGATAGTAGCTTTAGTGTTCTAAGAGTGAAACAAGCAGAATGGTACTAAACATGATGTTATCAAGTGTTATCAAGGATGATGGAATTATGTTCGTGGTACATTTCTTGGCTTAAAGGCAGTGGAATAAAAGTCTAACTAAAGCACATGACAACACACATATGATATAGACACACATATCAGCATACAATTTTAATTGTCTACATTTTAGAGTTTGTGTGTGTGTGTGTGTGTGTGTGTGTGTCCAAATGTTTGGTGTGGATTGTTCTGGTAAATGTCTGTGAGTGTCTGTATGTCACTGGGACATGACATGTTGTGCAGCAAGTTATTCTTGTTGTTGATGGCAATGACTTGCAAGCTGTCTGATGCTCTTATGCTGGTTTGCCCAGTGATCAGTTCTTTGGTCGGTTATTCAAGTCCTGAAAATCAGTTCACAGTGGGATTAAAGTTGGTGCCAGCTCGTCTCTGTGTGTGACTGGTTCTTAGAGGTGAGTTATGATAGCCAATGGTGGGGTTCATCAATCCAAGTGGTACTATCAATTCACACTGGGGTGTGAACTGGTCTTTCTATCTTGCTGGCTCTTGTAGCTTGAAGGATCAGAGGTGGTTTGGGTCAGTGGTCTGGACCCCCTATCTCCTCATGTAGGAGATAGGGGGTTCCTTATCTGATCCTTTCTGTTTGCAGGACGTTTAGATGGTCTGGTCAGTGAGGGGTTTGGAGTTTGGCTTGTACTGTCTGCATTCAAAGCCATGAGGGGACTTTCCCCTACAATAATGAAGAGGGGTGCTCATATTTCAATTCCTTACAGTCCATATGGGTGGTCACCTTCCCTTCAGGTGTGCCCACATTGCTCTGCCCACTAGAACATTATTACTGAACTTTTAATTTTATTTTTTGCAAGCTACACAGCAGCGCTGCCACACACATGCCTTTACAAACATATCCTCTCAATCACAGTTATGCATGAAAACAAATGTTATATTTGTTTTCACTTAAGACTTGTTTAAAGTAACTTCTCATCACATATATGGCAAACATGCCCAAAGTAAACAGAGTGAAGAAAATGGGCACCTTTCCAGACAAGTCTAGTATGAAGAGAGGGAGTGAGCTACTGGAAGTGCAACACATACTACAGTACAGCTGGGTTTGTAAAGTAAAACGTGTGTTAAACTTCAAGTTAAAACATAGAACCTTCTTAGCATTCTTACCTGCTGATACTGGTCAGATACTGGTGGCTTTCATTGTGGCAGATGAAGGAATCTGTTCAACACAGATGATCAGCTGTGATCAGATGACAGCAGGCAAACACACCTTGGCTCCTTGTAGCTCACTCTAAATACAACACAGAAACAACTTTAGCCAGCAGTTCACTGAAGGTTTCAGGTCCTAAATTCATATAACCACTATACCAAAAGTAACTGCTGTAAGTTTTAGCTATCACCCTCAAAATACAAATTTTCTTCACTGTCATATTACCTGGTATCATTCACCTGATGTGTTGGCTGACTGTGACTGACACAGCATGCGGTCTGGTACAGGTTGTTAACTGAAAATATACTGTAGTTTAACATGCAGGCTGCTGTCACTAACATACAAATCTGTAGAGTCTGTTGATATTAACATGTTTGTTCCCTGCTGACTCTCATGTTACATCACATAAGCTGTTTACAGAAACAGGCTGGAGTCCCAGCAATAAAACACAGATTAGATCACACATATCTATTGTAATAATGTTAGCCACAAACAGAATATCTTATACATGACATTAGTGTTTACTTATGGTTGAAGTTGTCTCAGGGGAAACACTGCTTGCCATGTTGCTGCCGCCCCTTCACTTCACAACCAGGTCACCAGCTCTCAGTCTTCTTCTGTTTAGTTTATGATTGGCATCCATTTGTGGATTTTGTGTGACACACACGGCGCGGTACAGTCACAAATATATTTCCATTTAAAAATGCTGATATATGCTGAAATGATGATATATATTAGTGGTTACTTAGAGGAACAGATACAGATACAGATTTACAGATACAAATCACTCTGCATTTATTTGTGCATTGTGTTTTATGAGACACGAGTCATATGACGTTTGTGAATACTAATGAGACTTTTTTAATCCAATACCCCCAAAATACACACACCCTCACTCCAGTACTTTTACAAAATTTTCATTGGCTAATCAAGCAGCACCCCAATGACAAGGTGTCCTGATAAAAGTCCCAGTTTTTAAGGATTTGTCCTGGTGTCCAAATTTTTAGACACTATCAAAGTTTTGATTTTTAGAAAGTTTGAAATGCAATGGATGTAGAATTTATCACAAGGCATAATTAAGGCTTTATTGTGTCCAAGGATACAGAGGTTAAACAAGATCATAATTCAGTAAATCACTACCTGGCAAACTGATTTTCAAAAGCTGACACATTCAGAAAGCCATTTCACACGTGGAAATGAAGTGATATAGTCTTAAACCATTCACTGTGTTCACATTTGTGTAGGAAAATGTTAGCAGAGTCATACTATGTGTGTATTTGCATGTGTGTGCACTTGTGACGGACAGAAAGGTTTTGTTTAAGGTCAAATGCCATGGCTGATCCAAACAATCTGCAGCGGGGCTGTGGTGCAACTGTGACATGTGTCATATCCTATTTATTGTCATAATGTCAGGTTGAAGGAGCATCAATCCAGTCAAAAAGGTCAATAGTTCACAGTCCAGTTTCAATTTAAAGTTTAGAGGGGTCACACACTGTGAGAGCTGTACGTTCAAAGAAAAACATGCAGACCTGAGCAGGGAAGAGAAAAGTATTATGACAAAAGATAACACTGATAACATTGTCACGTCATTGAGACAAAAAATTTTAACTGTAAGCAGGCATTACAAACTGGAGATGTTGGGTGTGAAAGACTTTGGCATTGAAGAGACAGAGATTGAGTTGCATTATGGAAATTGGAGGATTTCACGTCGCTGGATCAGTCAGGATCTGTCTGGATATCTTGGCATCTGCTGCTTCAGTTTTGACCTTTTATTTTAAACCCGTCTCTTGGTGATTCACCAACTTTATGGAAGTGCAACTTTAAATTGCTGAAATTACCAATTACAATTTTTGATCCAGGCCTGGGTCAAAAATTTGCTCTTGGACCTCTATACAACCTGTATCATGGTAATTTTTGTTGGTCAGTAAAATCTTACTGATTTTAGCATTAAGTGTCAGTGTTGACATTGCACCTCTTTCTTTATGAATCAAGGTGTGTCCACCCTGTCACCCACTTGCCAAACTGAATGTCAGTAGTCCTGCACATGGAAATTACAGCATGGTTAAGGTATGGTTAGCATTCAGTAACCAAAACTATTTGTTTATGGTTAGGAAAGGTTAACATAAGACCAACAAGTCCTCTAAATCAAAAGAAAAAATATGTCATCGGTCCATGCAGTCCAGAACAATTTCCATTCAAAGTCCATTTTGGCAGTCCTGTACAGATACGCTATTGAAATGTATGAGCCAGCATGCATGTCTGATGTCCTATTGATGCATTGGGGGCATCTCAGCCTCTGCCTTCTGCTGCTTCATATTCTTTTAATTGGTAGTGAGCAGACAAACTAAACACCATTTACAGTGTCTATAGTTTCCACATAATGATGGGCAAGGCTAATGCAATTTGCTTTCCAAACTGTCACCGGTAAACCAACCCAGTCTCATGGCAGTTTGTGAAATGGTCACTTCATTTAATCTATTGGTTCATGTCCACGGACACAAATTTTCAATTTTTTTCGTGCCACTCAGCACGACTTTCAAACTCGTATTGTATGTATTTAAATAGGAAGTACCTTTCATGCCTGCAGCACGTTTTTTCTGGACTCTGGAGCACAGAAGATGTATAGTTTTTTTCTCAGTTGTAATTCATTTTTAAACTATAACCACTATATTACTCAATATTTAATCACAGGATTTTAATCTTGTCTTTATTTCTTTATCAGTCCTGTGCCGGGAAGTATTTTCCTCACTGCCGATTTGAATGATATCCTCAACAATTCTCCACACAAAAACACGAAAGTGTCCTTGATAACTCAGCAATACGATGGGTTAGTGTTATAGCCATCGGTTTTAATTATTTCACCTTTGATTGTGAGAAATCAAGTGTTTTTGTTTCATATGAACAAGTAGATCAGCCTGACAGCCAGCCCGACTGCATACTGATCCAGTATTCTATAGCTATAAGCTTGATAGCTTATAAAAAAGGCCTCTAGAAATCAAAAGACAAGTTTATTCAGGTAGTATACTCAATGTAGCTAAAACATAGCGTATGCAGATATAAGTCATATAGCAATAAGACAATAAAAAGAGGTTGGCCACCTAACAAATTACTATGAGATATAGCTACTGGGGAAAACAAAAGCACTATCCTATTCCTGTTTTGGTTGCGCAGTGGTTGATGCACTTCCTTTGTGCCGTAAACTGAGCCTTCATTTTCTCAGGAGATCGTACCCAGTGGCAAACAGAAGTGCAGAGTGAAAGCGAGGCTTATAGGGAACCAGTCTAAACACCGATGGTGTTGCTCTAAAGCCATTACACCATGCAATCACCATTTACTTCATAAGTTAAAGCAAAAAAAAAAAAATGTGTATAATAAAGCCATTAACAAGTTTCTGATGCAATCTTTGTGCAATGTCATTCTTTATAAAACTGACTTAAATTATATTTTAAAGACATCTCATTAACAGAAAGCAGAGCAAAGAAGATTCTGAATGCAAAGCCATTTGTGTCCAAAAGTGAACAGCCCAGTTTCAAATAGAGACAGTTTAAATTTCTGAATGTCAATCCAAATAATTTTACGCAATAGCTACTTCATACTAATCCTGACTGTTTTAGCCAATTCTGGCAAAAGCCCTTTGCAAGTAGAGTTTTGTGTGTGTATAATAAAAACAAAGGGAAATAAAGATAGAGAGCCCTTCTAATGTCATGTTCAGCAATCTGAGCCAAGTTTGTGTTGATAATAATGTTATTACAGCAAGGTCCCACAATGCAGTAATACAGACATGCACTGAATATCCACCGTCGTTCAGACAAGTTTTGTGGGTGCATCTGGGGATAGATTTAGGAGTTTGGAGTGAATGCCTGGTCTGTTTTCAGCTCTATTCCCTTCTCTGACTGTGGAATATTTCATTTAAGAACGTCAAAAATCTCTCTGTCCCTGCTGCTTTATTCAAAGACATCCCATCCCACTTTTCTCCTTATGTAACACCCAACATTCATCATTTCTTACACTGCTGCGCTAAGACATGACAAGACAGACAAATGTCAATGTTGTGTGAGTTGATGGGAGGGGGTTGTGTTTGTTGCTGAGATGTGACAAGATGGTCAGACGTCAACTAAAAGGTTACATGGCCAATCAGCCTCAAACATGGCTGAGAGCTGCCGCGACAACAAATCAGCAGTGTTGATGAGGGCTGGTGCTTCAGGCGCTCGACGGGCGCGCGCGTGTGTGTGTGTGTGTGTGTGTGTGTCATTTGCCATCAGAACAGATGTCTCTGCTGCCTGTCATTTTGATGTAGACCTCCATCAACCCATTTTCCTTGATGGCTGGTGACGATAGTTTGACACATTCCAACTAAATGCTTAGCTGCTGGTGGGCTGGCACAACGGTCCACTGCTGGCGTCGCTTATAAGGCCATTGGTTGTTTTGATTTTTCACTGTAAAAGAAAGTAGGTTCCAAAGTTTTACAGTCATTAGTCTTTTTTTTCCATTTAGAAAGCATTTGGAATTTCCCTGGCGTAATTTCTGCCCTCACACGCTCACAGAGCATAAATAAACAAAAAGTTGCTATAGTCGTTTTGCACAGCTCAGTGCAAATTACAGTGGAAACTCATTTATCTGGAGCCAGTGGGAATAGAGGCTGTTAAAATGGCTGAGGCTCGTTCACTCATTCAAAGGCTCACATATGAGGCCAGAGTAGATTGTATACCATTTGGCGAACACTTGAGTTTACACACTGACAGTGTACAATTTTATTATGCGTCGCCCCATTGGGAAGTAAGCGCCTCATTTTAGCATTGCAGTTGAATGACCATAAATGTAACCATATTAGCTTGTTTTGAACTATTTTATATAATTCATCAGTTCAGCATTAACGTTCTGACTCATAAAATACCTATATCATAAACATTCCCCATAGGCTACATATAATACAACACATGCCTGCTTTAGTACAAGTATATAGTCTTGTTATGTTATGGGGTCAACTGAGCTGTAAATCAACAAGCATCGTGTGTTTGCATATCTATAAATGTCCTGTATATCCAAAGTCATCAGTATATATTTGCATAGCAGTATGTTTTCTTAGGTTGGCTGTGTGACATTCAGATAAATGAGTTTCTGTTGTTTCTTTTTATTCATTATTAGGATTATACCTGTAAGGCATTAATCAAGGATCCCCTTAACCAGTATGCATCCACTTACTGTTCCTCTCTCCCTCCCAAGAGTTCCTCATGTCCTCAGACTCCCTGGCTGGGTAATTACCAGAGCTTGTAATAAGCTGGGGACTAAGACATTAATGTAGTTTAGTTCTCTATGGTGGAAGGTGCTGAGGCAAGCCATCCACTTTCAATTACAGCTGCATGCACATGCATGTATCATTTGAGACACTTGTATGCACACTCATATATATATATATATATATATATATATATATATATATACACACACACCTCCCTGGAGTGTGAAGCCTACAGGTAATTACTTTGCCACAGTGCTGTCTTCCACAGCAGTGTCCCTCTGATCAATACTGGTGTTAGCAGCTGGCGCAAGCAGCTCTATACAGTAACACTAGTGTCCTCGGGGGGCTCCTAAGCACTCTCATGGAAGGGAGCCATTGTTGATGCCATTTTCCCCCTCAGATACAGTCCTTAAAAGTGTTATAAATCTATTTGATTCTTAAATGAATTAAAATAAATAAACAATACAAAAAAGGCCTGTGTTTCCACTGCACCAGTTAACAGCCCCGCGATGAAAAATCCTGAAAAAAATGGTTGAACCTAATGGCTGACCCCCGCCACACACACTTTATTAGGTTTACCTAACTAAAACTAATGCAGTCTAATTCAACTGCCCTGCAATTAATGCTCAAGGTTCTAATGTTCAGTTGAAAAAATTCAACTTTATCATCTTTTGTCATTATGGCTGCAGTTTGTGGTGTTTCTGAGTTGTATTGTGTTATACTGAGAGGATTTTCTAATATTTAGTCTATGCTTATTGATATAAATGAGGTGGACATTTTAGTATGTGGAAATACTGCTGCTGCTACTCTTTTGGAAGTTAATGTGAACAACGGCGCCAAACTAAAAGCTCACACAGATATATGCAGTACATGCAACTTTCTTCTAATCTCCATATGTGAGATGTGCATTTCTGGGCAGAGAATATAAGCACATAACTGGTTGTATAAGTGATTTTGTTCAAATCAATATTCTTCAGTCTTAAAAACCAATGGCTAATAAATGGACATAAAGAGGAAGTACTTCACAAGGTAGGTATGTGCCAGCTGATTTCTTAAATACAACAACAAACTACTTCTATTACTGTACATGGTCCATTTATTAAGAGGAGCAGTGGTAAATGCCAGGGCATTATCAGCCCAACCCCAAACTTCTTTTAAATGTAAGACCCTAAAATGCACTTTAAAAAGTTTATTGAGCTCATAGCTATCCACTGGCTAATATTTCACACTGCTGAGTTGTAAATGAGGCTCACTCTGATCTAAGCCAAGTGCTTTTGAAGTCTTGATGTGGCCTATAGTTGCAGTCTTAACAGAGGGAGAATCGGGGCAGAATCATGAGCTAAAAGAACAAGAAAGGGGGCAAAAGTAACAAAATACTAAATCTACAGCTAAGGCTTCACTTAATATTGTGGAGAGTGCTGCTGTAGTGAAGTTATTTGAGATACTATGTATATAATGTACAAAATCAAGAGTTGTGATATGTAGCACAACAAGCTAGCAAGGCTCTGTAGACTGAGCCACGTACTTGCAAGTGCACAGTGGCATCTGCTGTACAAGGAACCTCACTCCTGAGAGTTACTATCTTATTGCTGTTTTTAGTCTTTGGAGCTGTTTCTAAGCTACCGTAATCACTCTCATTGACATGTTTTTAATAGTTATTGGACAATGGAGGTCTACTGCACAGAGGAATAATAGATATCAGACTTTGGATACTCACACAATACTTGTAAGTAGGATGAGTTCATTGTTGGGTTTTTCTCTGCACATAACAATAAGAAAAATATAGAAAATCACCAGACTTATCCTTTAACTCTGGCCAATAAAATCCCCTAGGTAACTGTACTGTCATTTCTGAACCAGAAAACTTGGGTTGATGGATCCACCTGCTCAGCTGTGGAGAGGCGTACTGCTGCTTGTGCTGCTTTGTCCTCATCTATACTACATACTTGTATACTTCTAATGTCAGTCTTGCTATTTAGGCTAACATTAGAAGATAAAGTGAGGAGGTGAAGACTGACTCACAAACAGTTGTGCACACATCGACTGATATTAGCTCATTGTAGATATATCACTATTGGTGTACATGTCTGCCTACATGTAGCAAAAAAAAATCAGGAGAGAAATGCCAAAGGTATGTTTAGCGGAGTTCAGAAATAGTGACACCATCACATTGTTGTTTTTTTTTGGTTAGAGAGCACTGATCTTGTCATCTTGTGCATTGTATTGGTCCCTTGAGAGTCTCGTGAAGCAATGCTGTGATATGGACTCTATATATTATTCCTCTGCCAAGGTAGGGGCCATCTGTAGCTTTTTGTGATGCTGCTTGGGAAAGCAAAAAATGTGGACTTTGATAACCTTTCTATTTATTGACCTTTCAACCTCTGTGCCAAACTTCACTGATTGCATTTACACCTGGTTGAATTCTGATTCTGTGACCTATCTGATTGTTGTCTTTGCATCTGCATTAAAGGCACTCTGTGGTGTTTTTAATCACTAGTAGTGTTATAGAGAAATGTTTGTACAAGTTGGTCCCTGATTTGTTTGTTTTGTGCACAAGGACACACATATGTATAAAAATGCGGGAGGCAAAATTCACATCATGTTATTAGTGTCACTTTACAATATTTCACTGATCAACAGTTGGTCAAGATAACACACCAACAGACAACAATGCACCAACAACATCAGTGTAGAAGAAGACTGCAATTAAACAAGGATGAAAACAATGCAGGATTTAAAATCAACTCTGTGCATGTTTTATCACAAAGGGAATGTATTCAACATGTTTGTTAGACCTCAAATCCACAAAAGGATTGTGTGGCTTTGGCGGCCGCTAAACCTGTGCAAATGAGACAAAAAGATGAAATTCACAAAGCACCTGCAAAGGGTGAAATGCACCACAAAAAGCACTGCCAAGCAAATAGCGTCATGGTGCGCCTGTGCCATTTGCATGTATGTAAATTAGGTAATATTCATACATTCGGCGCAAAATTGGCTCCTCTCTGTGCAAATGAACCATCGTTGCGAAAACAGTCTAATTCACAGACACCAGCGCTAACTGCCACATGCAGTTAGAGTGGAGTTATTAGCATCTTCAGAGAATTGGTGTTAACTGTATGCACACTCACTCTTCTCTCTCTCTCTCTCTCTCTCTCTCTCTCTCTCTTCAAATCTTCAAGCTTGTGAGGCTTGAATGATACTGAATATTGGGGATCAGGTTGGTATAGGGTTTTAGGCTTATCTCGGACTTTCAGCTACTAAAAATAAAAATGTCCTGACAGCTCTGATGGAGCTCAGGATTCATCCATAAGGTCTGCTTTATTACAAACAATTCTACCGTATAAACCTGAATCTGTGTGTAACAGCTGATCTGTGTAGATGTGTAGCAGCACACAGAACCTTACCGCTGCTGTGTGACACACAGCCAGCTATGCAAAATCCTGGATAGATTCAGTGACACTTGAACAACATTGTTGTAAGATTCAGACATTAATCTAACATGTTTCAGACCTGCCTGAGTCACGTTAATAGCTGTATTTTGACTTTTGAAATTTCAGTAGATTTTGTTATAGATGTGAAATACTAGAGTGAGAAGTAAAGTAGAGGGAAGTAAAAGAAGCAAAATACATGAAAATTGGATTGTGGAGAGCTCTGTGTGTGTGCACCTTTGCTAATTAAAGACATGCAATTTGAGGCTTGGACCAATCTGTGTGCTGAAATGTGGAGAAAAGCCTGAACTGGAAAAATGCCCCGCTCACTCAAACAGATGCAACACAAGGGCAAATTGCCCTCAGCTGCAAAACTGTGTGTGCGTGTTTGCACCGGCATATCCTTAGCACAAGATCTTTTGTGAATAGGACCTTAAAACTGTGCAATTCACGGTGCTATTAGCGGGCACAATCCATTCTTTGTGGCCCAGTGTGTTTTGGTGAGAAACACTGAATGTAAACTTGTAAATTACTTGTGTTTGTTTTTGAGAGTAAATGGTAAATGGACTGTACTTGTATAGCGCCTTTCTAGTCATCTGACCACTCAAAGCGCTTTTAACACTACGAGTCAATTCACCCATTCTGAATGGGTGCAGGGGCTACCATACAAGGTCCCAACTTGTCCATCAGAGGAAATCTGATCATTCACACACACTCATACACTGATGGCACAGCCATCAGGTGCAATTCGGGGTTCAGTATCTTGCCCAAGGACACTTTGACACGCGGACTGGAGGAGCCGGGAATTGAACTGCCAATCTTCCAATTAGCAGACAACCCGCTCTACCTCCTGAGCCACAGCCACCTGCTATGCCACAGGGAACCTTTTAACATGCATTTTTATTTCTTATTCAGATTAAATATCCAGATGTAGATCACATGGTGAGACCAGAGGCTCTATTTTCCCAAAACAGGGCGCAGGCGCAGATCCAAGTCTTAATTCCTGGCGTGTGGCACATGTGGGTGTGGCCAACACATTTTTGCAATTTTCCGGACAACCAGCATTGGCGCACTCTGGCCTCAGCCAGACACAATGTGGAGGAAAGACTGAAAACGTTATTAGTGGGAGGAATGCATTATGTGCAGGTGGAGTTGGGGCGGGCTTCAATAATGACCAATCACATGAGCTCCTCTCATTCCCCTTAAACGCAGCAACAGGTGAAACAGGGGAGGGAGGCTGAGTGAGAGAGAAATGAGTTCACCTCTGTGACGCATCTGAAGTTCCAAAATATAGCCTACATTCAGAACACCCCAAATATTAATATACATCAATCCAAATATGCTGACAGTGGTAGAATGAAAATAAAGCTGATCTGTTCTCATGTGTGCTGCAGCTGCTGGCATGCTGGTGCTGCTGCTTAATTTATGCAAACAATTAATATAGTATAATTAATACATTTAAACTCTGCAGTTCTATTCCTCTGCATATTTGAAAGTTCTCACTTATGCTTTTAAGTCTATACAATATTCTTAAATAAACGGATACAAAATCGAGTTGGAAAATTTGCTGGTTAGTGTTCCGGTTAAAGTTCTGTCACTGTTTCCTCCAAATATTTAAATAATGAATGAAGGTTTCCACACTGTGCTGGCTGTGTGTAAAGTAAGCAGGAGGACTGTGTTTAAACCTCTTTTAAAGTGTTTTATTTGTTCACAGCATACAGGATGTTAATGTATGCCTACTCTGTTTAGGAGGACCTCTGGTTGTCAGAGGCTATTTTACACACTAATTATATGCATACATGTCCATGCGCAGAACTGACTACTGCAAATATTTTAAGACTTAGCGGTAAGTGGCATAGCTGAAAACTCACTTAATCCTTGTTACATGAGAGAAAAAATGTTTTGATTCTCTAAACTGAGTTTGAACATTTATTTAATAAAACTGTCCGGACAGATTTGATGGAGCTCAGAACACATCTTGAGGACAGCCGCATTGCTTTAAATTATTTTTGTGTTAAACCTGGAATCTGTGAGTAACAGCTTTCCAGTCTGATGTTTAGGAAATTCAGAACATTTAATTACCGTACATCATGACAGATCCTGTCGTCACATTGAAGATATAAATAATTAATGAAATTTCCTCTGCTGTGCCACCCGCGAGTAAACTGATGCACAGTCCCTCTCTCAAATCAGAGACTGTAGATGAAACACACGAATCATTCCTGCTGCTGTGTGATGACTACAGCTGTTTAATAAACATGGAAAAGATTTGACATTCTACGAGTTGTGAGAAACTCACTCATCCAACAGAACGTATTTCTGAACTCTGGGTCACCGGATTACGCTCGTGTGGATGATATTATTGGTAAGAATTGTATTTTGATTCCCACGTCAATCTGCAGTAGATGAAAAACGTGTAGCAAACTGAAAGGGGCAAAATTTAACATAAATGAAAGGGGTTTTTGTGATTTTGGAGATGTCTGTGTGCTTGTGCAGGTTTCATTGCAAATGCAATTTCGTGCCAAAATGAGCACCAAAATTGCACTGCGCAGCATAAACACAGCCTCATCTGCACCTTTCCTCCCACGTCAATGCAAGTGTGCTCCTTTGATGCCCAGAAATTACCAAACAAGCACAGACGCACAAAAAGCAGACTTGCACCTCAGGAAAATTGCATAAAGACTTTGTTTGGACCAGCGAGGGCCTTGCGCCTACAGGAATAGAGCCCCAGGTGTAAATGGGGTTTAAGACAATAATGGATATATTTAATATAATGGATATATTTAATAATATGCATGATGATCTGTTTAACTGTGTCAGCTTACGCATTGAAATAACTGCTCTAAAAGACCAGAAACTGCATCGAAAAGTAAAATGACCAGATTTGCCTTCAGGGCTAATTGGGCTGGTTAGCTACTGGCCAAGTGAAGTATGAAAAACCTTTATATGGTATAAAACACTTTTGTTGCAACATTAAACAGCAAATGTGCTATGAATATAGCATGTGATGTTACTTTAGAATAGAGATGGAGATGATCTCTGGAGATAAACGATGACAACGTATGTTGGATATTTCAGCCTTTTCAGGAATTCTAAAGCACAGGAGGTGGTCTGAATGTGGAGGGAGACAAACAGCATAGCAGGAGCTCACTCTATCTAGCTGTCTCTTCTTAAAACTTAAAAGAGAAGGAGGAGGGAGGGTGAGAAGAGAGGAATTTGTGGGATGAATAAGCCAGAAAAAAGCCAGTGTAAGGATGGAGAGAAAGGGAGGAGAGGAACACAAACCAAGAGAGAGAAAGCAGGGGAGACACAGACGTAAATGGGCCTCAGGAGGGTATCTGAGAGTGACAGGCTGTTGCCACGACTGTGCTGTGCTGTGGGTAAACTGTCAAAACATTGACTGGTCCACCTGGCAGCCCTCCCCCTCCTCTTTCTTTTCTAAGTTTTATTCTTGCTGTTTGTTGCTGCTCCCCAAAAAGGAAACTTCTGGCTGCCAGAGACAAAAACAATAATAATGCAGGAGTCAAGACAATTTCTGTTGATTATATTTACTTTTTCAACTAAATCTTCCCTATATTAGTTGTTGCAACCAGTAAAGATTTAATAATGGAACAAACACTGTAACAGACCTCTTACACTAACAATTTTAACAACAGATTTTTATAGACTTTTCTGGGTCAATTTTGGCTTTTATTTGACAGTTCAAAGTGAAGACAGACAGGAAAATCAGGGAGAGAAACAGAGGGAATACATGCAACATGCAATGAAGGTACCCAGCTGGAATCAAGCTGAGAGAGTTATGGTATGCACCTCAAAGCGCTAGGCTGCAGGAACACCTCAAGTAAAACTATGATGTAAAGATGAGGTACATACTGAAATAAGAGAACTGACTGACAAAATTTGTAATTTGAAGGACAAATTGTGTTGTTGTTTTCCTCTTCAATTACTAGTGATAAGCCCAATCCAGCAGGTACTGTAGTGGTAAATGCAGCAGAGTCCAGGAACCAGAAACCAAACTGGGTTTATACTCAACTTTTCTGGTTTCTGGCTTCTCTTTGAACTTTAACCTAATTGTTCCCAAAGGAAAATTTGCCCTGCAGCCAAGTGAAATACAGAACACATAAAGACTTGGGAAAAAAGCATGATAAAATGGGGGGATGTGGATGATTGAAAGGTATGTCCTCACTTCTGTAAACTTGGATAATATTTGAATCATGCATACAGGGATACAGTATAAATAAACAGGTTTCAGCATGTTCCATGCAAATTTTATGTATGATCAAAACAAGGACTCTAAACTGGGACAGTATTGTGCATGTAAATGTACTCAATATTTGAATCAGTAACTAGTACTCCATATCCCTGGCTCAGTTTTATTATTTATCATGGTATATTTTTCAGTTCTTAATATGTGGCCCAACATAGACCATTTGATGCATGGTCTATGTACATTCCTAGCTGTTTGAAAATGTATTCTGACTGATTCAGCTATAGAAAGCATCATTGCTGAATATCAGGGCTTACTTCCAAATCAAAGGCAAGGCCTTCTTCCAGAAGCCAAAAAGTTGCGTGAAATTCTCCACTCATACAGAAAATAATCCATCGAACTAGAGGCAATGAGACCTGTTTTTCACACAGTCAGTAGTGTCAACCTTACAGTGCAGCTAAGTACATTATATTACATTGCAACTTGAATTTAACATTGCAAATTAATGTTTTCCTCTATTGCATCAGTCAGATCACTGCAAACAAAGCGTCAAGCTTAATTTGGAAACATCTTGAGAAATCTCTGGAAGGTCTTGGTCTGATAACTGAATTTAAGGGGGAAAGCCTCTGGGCTTTGATTTGACTGCTGTAACCCACTAAATGTGAAAATTATTATCTGACAAAGTGGCTTCATGTCATCATGCTGGACTAAATCAAGTTGGCTTGTTCTGTTTGTTTGGACTAGGTTGGTACAGTATGTTGTGGTGAGCCCAGGGCCATTGTTACTGAATGACACCTGTCATGCTGTCTGAATCAATCATCAGCCTGCAGAGATGGCAGAGTGGCAGGATGAGAGAAAAAACAAGTGATATACTAAAACCAGTTGAGGACAGTGAACAAATAAAAGTCAAGTTAGATTGATATACAAGATCAATAATGGCCTTTGGTTAGAAATCTGAAGAGTGTATGTCTGTGTATCTACTCTGTTTAGTTATACATGTGAATGTGTTTGGAAAACTGTGTGTGTGAGCCTCTGTGTATTTGAGGGGTTACACAAATGTGTGAGGGTGCATGTCACACTGACTGATACCCATGCCCCTCCAACCCAGTGTGTGTTGCCCTGGGAGACCCAGCAATAAACATACAGTCATCCTTCGGCCATGAATCTCTGCCAGCCGCCTCATCTACCGTTCTCCACCCAGAGCCTTACAAACACACTGTTAGCCCGCTGCACATTTCAGCAGCAGCCATGCTACAGTAGCTCCACAGCCGTCCCTCCCTGGCCACTGTAGTGCTTCACCCATCCATCTACAGCTCCCCTTGAAGCCCTGGGTTATGACTCCAGAATAAAAGATCAGTGTTTTGTTCACAGCAGTATCAAAAACAGGTGGAAGTGGAGCTGTTTTAGCACATTTGTGGGATCTTTTTTTAGCACTGTGGTTATGTATTCAAAGAAAACTAATATGGCAGGCATGGCAAGGCAGTTTTATTTATAAAGCGTGTTTCATACACAGAGGTAGATTCAAGGTGCTGTACAGAGAAGTTAAAACAACACAATTCAACGTTAAAACAACACAATCAGAAAAGAGCAAAATAAAAGATCAAATTTATATAGAAATGAAAATAAAAAAAATTAAGAAGGAAACTAAAAGAATAAAATAATCAAAGAATAGAAATCAATAAGACTTTAAAAGACTTACTGGCAACCATGGTAGAGATTTAAGAACTGGGGTGATGTGGGCTCTTCTTTTGGTTTTGGTCAGAACTCTTGAGGCTGAATTTTGAATAAGTTGCAGGTGCCTGATGGTCTTTTTAGGAGGTCCTGTCAGAAGTCCATTGCAGTAATCAATTTTGGGTAAGGGTAAGTTTGAGATGGGTTGGAAGAGGGTAGAGGTATCTAGGTTGATTTTTATTTTATTTTATTTTTTTAAATAAAGGCTTAATAACTGCAGTTTTTAAAGATGAAGGAAAGTTGCCAGACAGAAGTGATGCATTCACTATGTTAAGAACATCAGTTTCTATGGAGTTAAAAACTGTTTTTAAAAAGTTAGTGGGCAAACTGTCAAGACAAGTGGATGAATTTAATCTGCAGTGCGGAACTTTTACATATAAATGAACGTCCGTTACATTCAAGCCCTTGCTAAACGAGTTAACACAATGCTGATTAAGCCTATCACCAGCAGATCAATCTCTGTATTTCACAGCATACAGTTTTTAGGTCCAGTGTCGGGTTTGACATTCCCGCACTGGACGGATGAATGCATACTCCGCATGCTCTGCCCATAGAAACTAAAGACTTCCGCCGGCCGAGCTGCCTACTTTTTGGTTAGCTCTCTACTAACTTGAATGAAGATAAAATAATTTAATCATGTGGCTCTTCTAGACTGTCATCGGACCAAATTCTGATAGTGAAACAAGTCATTTTGCAGGAGTTGTGTGAAACAATTTATCCACTGTTTTACAGCTGCAACAGTAGTGACAGAGTAGGCTACGATGCAGTGGCCTACTCTGGAGTGGAGCCTATGACGTAAGCATGTGTTAACTGTTTTTGTAATTACTCTCTCTGCCAGATGGGAGAGACAAAAGTCTCACCAGCTTTAAGATGCTGCACTATTTCTAATCAGGTATATCTGTTGATGGGGCTGAACTCTGACATCAGGACTAGTTTCTTTGTAGGTGTAGTTGGGAAGTTGAAGGTTTGGTTCAGGCTTGAGCTAATCTCAAGTTTGATACTGCCCATTTTATTTTTAAAAAAGGATGCAAATTCATTACACTTATTAGCTGAGAGAAATTCAGGAGCTATTTGCGGGGCGGGATTTGTCAGTCGCTCTACTGTAGCAAATAAAGTGCGAGCACTGTTTTTATTTCTATTTGATACTGGTGAAAAAGGATTGTCTTGCTTGTCTTGCAAATTGTATTGTAGAAGTGGAGCATGCCTTTGTAGATATAGTGTCTTTGAAGTTTGGCTTTATGCCATTTACGTTCAGCCTTTTTGCACTCTCTTTTCCTTAGCCTTACATTTGGATCATGTCTCCAGGGTGCTTTCTGTTTATAAGTCAATGTCTTGTGCTTTACCAGTGCAATGTTATTTATAATATACAGTATTTTGGAATTGAAGTTATTCAGTAGAACATAAACAGAGTCAGATTTTTCACTTGAAGTTATAGATATCGCTAGTCTAAAAAGAGCAGCAGTATGGACACTTAAGTATCTTACTCATACTTTTTTACAACCATAGGTTGTTTTCAGATCTGAGGATTGGATGTAACAAACAAGTCAAAAAATACAGAGAAATGATCTGCTAGAGCCAAGTCCTTGACCAACGTTGAAATATGGAGACCATTAGTGATAATCAAGTGCAGAGTATGTCCTTGAGAGTGGGCGGGCTCCTTCACATTCTGACATAGGCGTATTAAATAGTTATTTAAGTTCATTTGCATAATTATCCTTTGAGTTATCAACATGGATGTTGAACTCACCAGCCATTAGGAGAAAATCAAAGTCTGTGCAAATTGCAGAGTTTGCTCAGCTCCTCAAGAAAATGTCGTGCTGAATGCCTCGGAAGTCTATAAATAATTACAAGTAGAATACGAGGTGAAGATTTAAGGAGAGCACAGAGGTATTCAAATGACATAACATGACATTCAAATGACATTGGTATGAATCTTTAAATCTGGGAGTGTTAAAAACTATATAAAACAAGTTGTCAGTTAAAATATGTCTGCCTAGGGCGCTAGGGTGGATGTCATCATTTCTATAAGATGGATGATTCCAAAAAAGATTAAAATTGTAGCTTGATAAAATCTTTTTTTAAGATTTCAGACCTTTGCTCAAAGATTTCATTGCAACCAACATGAATTATAATATTGTGTGCACTGGGATATTTGGCAAGGAGGCTGGTGCACTTTTCCATAATATCAGCCACCTTAGCACCTGGAAAACAAAAACACTTGGTGGTCAAGCATGTTTGATATGGAGGGGAGTCACTCCAGACGTGGTGACAGCACTCTTCTTATACTGTAGGTTGGTGATGACCCCCTCTGGAGCTGGCATTAACCATTCAGTCTGTAAATTAACAAAGTTGAATACTACAGAGCCCGGGAGGGGTATAATTAAAAATAATAATTTGTGCTCTTGATTTAACTATTTTACTTGTTTCCCTCTTGTGGAGGACACCGATTGCATTCAGCCAGCTGAAGCTGAAGCTGAGTTTTTATGAACTGGATGACATCCACAGGAGCATGACATTTTTTATGGTAAAAAAGTCAGTTATCTCGTGGAATATGTTTATATAAGGGTTCTAAGAGATAACACAGTGTTGTGCTTAAAGTATATCCACATATTTTAGTTCAAGATCAAAATAAAAACCACAGTGAGGGTATAGCCAGATGAGAGAACGGCATGAGGGTGAATTCTGTTGAAATGAGAGCCCTAATTATTAAATTGAGAGCACAAATTTGTTATTTCCACCATAGAATACCAAAGCACAGAACAGCAATTTTAACCTGTTCAAAGCCTGTAGCAATTAAGAATAATGTAATAATGGTATACAAAATCTCCAAAAAAGTATTTAACCAAAAAAAAATCACAAAAGAAAACAATCTTAGCAAGGTGTCTGTGTGCTATGCTAATTATGTAGTTTTTCAAACTGCTAACAATAATGTGTGGCTACAGATGGTGGTAACCAATATAAGCAGTTTGTTTGGAAGATGGAAAGTGGCCTGAAAATCTTTTTCTTAATTTTAAATTAAAATGTGATTCTTTACTTGAGCTTAAAGGTCACAAAAACATACAAAGAAGAATCATAAAAGAGGAATTTGTAGAACAATTTTGTTTAACCAACTAAGTATCACAATTTTGCATAATTTTCACATCTATAAAATGCAGCTGTGGGATTGCATGACACGGACACTCCTTTTGGTTCCATTGTGGAATTTATGAGGGTACTATATAGTGAATAAATTCACCCACTCAGAATTCAGACACTCAAGTAAATTGGCCAGAGGGTAAATATAGTGCACTGTATAGTAAATAGGGTGCGATTTCAGGCAGAGCAGTGCCTTCAGCTAAATGCTAATGTCAGCGCATAACATGCTCACAATTGCATTGTAAACATGCTGATGTTTAGCAGGTATAATGTTTACCATGTTCACTTTCTTAGTTTAGCATGTTAGTAAGCAAACATTTGCTAATTAGCTCTAAACACAAAGTATAGCTCAGACTGATGGGAAGGTCATCAGTTCTGCAGTATTTGATCATAAACCAAATTTTGACCTGATTATGGTAGCACAGCAAAATTCAAGGGATCACCAATGTTATTACAGTTCATCCTGTGGTGGACATGTACCAAATTTCTTGCCAATACTTGAAATATACATTTCACTCCGGATCACCAAAGTAATTAGAATACATTTTCTGGAGAACATTAAGTACTGTACAAAATTTCATAGCATTCCATCCGATAGTTGTTGAGATATATCAATCTGGACCAGAATGGTGGACCTACCAACTGATCAACTGACAAAAGCATCAATGCAGCCATGCCACTAGTGTCACTAAAAATAAATGTTCAACTGTGTAAAATGAGCATCAGCAGGAGGACTAACTTACAGCCCATACAGGAAATTTCAGACATAGCAATTCAACAAACAATGACCCCATGAAAATACCTCAGTACATGGAGATACATACATTTCTGTAGTGCATTTAAAGGCAATAATCATGTGTAAGACAGATGACAGTGAGCTGTCTGAGAGAGGTTAATGATGTATAGTAGTTTGTATAGTCAGAGGTTGTCTGGCTGTCTTTCAGTCTCTTCATTTCCTTTGCCAGTTGTTATCACTTTGTAATGAACGTTGTGAATTATGACATTTCATCTTATGAGAATCTACACTTTAAGCTGGATATGTAGTTGTGACAATGCAGTGTGCAATGTAAGTACAATTGCTTGGTACTTTGTGTGTTTTCAAATGTTAAGTATTCTTGTTGTCTCATCTCCTTTCTTTCCCTTTCCTTTGCCTTTTTTTAAATATTATTATCATAAGTACTTGGTTCAACAACATTGACATTTCCAGATGTCACAAGTTATATTTGATTTCCAAACTTCTCTATCTCAGTGTGCGTGATGTTCAGCAGGTTATTAGCAGATGAGCAGAGATGAATAGCTAGTGTTAGTGTAGTTTGAATATGAGTTACAAAGAAACAGCATAACATCTTGGGTTTTAAAGATTAACGTGCTGCATTGCTATCAGTTTCTCCGATGCCAGCAGCTAGAATGATTTCAAAAAGCATTTACATATCAGTGCGTTCATGCACGTGTACGCAGGTTTCATCATAATGTTTCTCATAACCTGGGGCTGACGCACTGACTTCAAACAGAGCCAGGTGAGCAGTGACTGTAGTGCATCAGTGGGAGGCACAGTGGAGGGTTAAGTGTTACATGGGATGTGAGTGCAAAAACACGCTCCTCAGGGCTAAAATCATACAGTACATCCATATCATACAAACAACATCCAGCCCACACACACTCAATCACAACAACTTTCTAAAAGACGTAGCTTCTATTTCATCATGTTTATCTGTCAACTTCTCCTGCCTGTCGGTGTGAATTAATCTGTTAATGAACAGGTTTTTGGGGTGAGGGGTGAATAGACTCGACAGACTTGAGTGATTACACCAAAGTGGAAGCAAATGCAGTTATTTCCAATTCATTTAGATTAAGTCAGGAAATTGAAAGAGTAATGGCTTCCAAAAGGAGTTTTATGCTAAAGGAAGCTGTCTTTCAACTTGTGAAATTGTGTGTATGTAGATAGCAGGGATGGTATCAGTAGTGTGAATTGTATTTGTCACGGCAGTGTTTCCTCTAGGTTGGGGGGGGGGGGCACCTGACGCTAAAATGAGAATTGTTGCTTAACCTTAAAGGTCAGTCCACCTTAAGTGAGCCTGGTCAGGTTAGGCTAACACATTGTTGCTAATTTCGGGGATAACCCCCTTCAATAGACGAGTCTTTTCTTGGTCTCCAGAAACTGCAGTATTTATTATCTGACACAGTGTAGCCTGTACTGTACATTTACTGCCAGATTGACAACTTACTGGTCCGCTCGCATTCACTGTCACACTTATATTATAATAATGCACTTGCACTTTACATACAACGTAGTTCTCACAACTGCCTACATTCTATTTTAGCTAATATGAGCTCCACACCAGGCAAACACGTACATCTCAGCAATTACATCATATATCTATCACAAAAGCATGCTCCCCACAAATATCACCAAATACAATTAGAATATGAGGTTACATAACACAGAAACTTACAGATAATGCTTTCACAAGCTTAAACGAAAGGATGGCAGCAGATAAGATACATCTGCTCCTTGGTTTGCTTGAGGAGAAATGGCTGTTTTCAGATCACATAAGAACTACTTCCTGTACAGACAGGTTACTACTGGTCTTTATAAATGCTGTAAAATGTACATTGGTTGTGAATGTTTTCTTATATTATTATGTCCCTTAAAAAATAAGTATAGGTAAGTAAAAAATGGTCTCACTAAAATGAAATGGCTTCTATGGGGACTAACATCATCACACATGAATGCATTTGGGCTCATTGAATCCACAATAGTCTCAGCTTTCCAGTCATACCCAATTTATGCAATTCCAAGACTGTTTAGGGACCCCAGTGTCAGTGGTGTGGTGTGACGTTTCCACTAGGTGGGGCTACAGCCCCACGAGCATGTGCAGTGCAGTGTAGCAGAGAGCCAGCTGCTGGTTTCTAGTGGCTAGGTTAGCGGTTTCTAAAAGTTTAAAAAAGTATCTTTTGGTGGCCACTTAGCAACTGCTTTCACTTTACAGTTATCACCACAGTACAACACCAATCCATGTACATGTCGCCTGCCTTCAGGGGGTAAATATTATCTAATTGAAAATTGCCCAATCTGGCAACATTTCTTGGGTGTAAAATTTTCCGCTCCACGTCCAGTTATTTTCATTGGCAGTGTCAACCAATCAGGGGCCACCAGGAAAAGCCGAACATTTTACACACATACTGTCGGGTGGAGAAAAGTATGCCCTTCGGCACACAGACAAAGATTGTAGGCAGCGCGTTTTCATTCGTCATCGCATGTTTCTGTAATTATGTATGATTTATGTGAGAGTAACAACTGAAATTTATACACAACATAGCAATAGCAAAAATGATTTTTCATTGAAATATGTATTTCACAATTAGAATGACACCCCAGCGCCCTTAATGGACCACATGCCCCTGCCCAGTATGCAAAAATAGTCAAATACACCATTTTTAGAATAGGCGAAAATAACACATTTATACTGCATGCAAAAAAACAGTTTTTTGCACAACAGTGCAAAGCAGATTAGCATAAAGTGGGCATGTCTGTAAAAAACACCAGAAGTGTTGCAGTAATATCTGCCCCCTGCCACGCTACTCGGACCTGTCTCCCAACTGACACAAATTACCACAAATCTAATACTGCTTCTTCTCAGAGTCATAGCAAAATACACAAACATCAAACACACCAAAGTCAGCAGAATTCACTCTTTATAGTGTGCATATAGAGTGCATATCAGATATGCATCAAGGATAGATTTTTAAAAATCTATGTAGAAAAGGCACTTCTCAGGACTTAAGATTTTGGCTCATAATCAACACATTGTTTCTTCAGTATCTGAAGTATTCCAGGTGATTGTTGTCTGTACAGTGCAAACAGGAACTGCTAGTAGCCAAAGCTTTTCACAGTTCACACTTTTACATCAGTTTTTACCAGATGAGTTGAGCAGTGCAGGGTAAAGCTTGACTGAGGAGCTGAATTTAGGGATCATCTCGAACGTGCATGCAAATGGAAGAGGGAGCTTGTCAGATTTTTGTCAATAGCTTTCTCATTTTTTCAGACACCAGACCAACTTTACGTTATTCTGGGCCTCCTCCCATTATATGCACAACCACCAGTTTCTTGAAGAAAATCAGGTAATATGGCCCAATGCAATTCAGACATATATATATTTTCTACCAACCTCTCATTTTTATTTCACTAGTGATTCACACCCACATTAACAGTATATTTAGTCCATTTTCACACCTGCCTTGTTTAGTTCGGTTGAACCCTGGAGCGTTTACCCCCTGGTCCAACTGGACCGAGACCCTGTTGAACAGGAGAAGTCTCAGTCAATTTGTGTTGGTGGGGGTGGGGGGGTATACGAGTGTTTAGAGAGAGCGTGTGTGTGTGTAGGTAAACGCAAGTGTCGGTTATACTGTACGCTGGAGTGTGTGTGTTAGGGCTGCTCGATTATGGCAAAAATCATGATCATCATTATTTAACACGATTACTCATTGACTTCAGAAACATCATGCATTTATTGAAATTTTTAATTATTTAAATAAATAAATAAAAATAAATTAGACCAGAATAATTGAGATCATATTATTGTAGTGATCAGTACTAAAATGATCATTCATCATGGTACAAACAAGAGGTTTGACAGAAATCATTGACTTGTATTATCCCGCAGTGTGTTTACATGCACTTGAGTAACCAGGTTACAGTCGGTTTTCTCCAGAAAGCTGATTTCTTAACTGTCATGTGAAGGAGAAACCTGCTTTCTGAGATTAGAGAATCCTGGTTTCCACAGGTAGATTTGACTCCCTGGAGAACACCGATTTCTCTGCCATGTATAAATGTAACCAGGTTTCTAAAGTAAGCATGTGCACAATAACAGACTGCAGACAGAAAAAGCACAGCACAGAGCGGCTGGATGAAAGGAGAGATCATTACACAGAGCAAAGTGTCCTCGTATCTAAAATAATAGCATCCAAAGTCTGACTGAAACCAAAACAAAGTAGCCTGTAGATGTCTAAATAAGTCAGTTTCCACCACTGAACATTTGATTGTTTGTTAAATTCAGACACATTCGTGCTGTGAGGAAGACTCTGCTCTGCCTGTCTGTCTGTCTCTCACTGCGCTGTCCGGCTGCTCCCACACACAATGTGCTGGATTTATAACACAAGACAAAACCAGAGCATCATTGCAAACGGAATGTGGCACAATAATCATTTTATCTTGATTATCTTGTTTTCATAATCGTTGGAAGCCAAAATCATAATTGAAAATAAAATTCAATTAAACGCCCAGCCCTAGGGTATGTGTGTCGGTGTGTGTCGGCGTCACAAGTGTCTCTAGACGTTGCTTTGAAATGAGTTGAAACGTGCCATTCTGCTCGCATATTTTGGCTCGGTATATGGCCCAAACGATGACTGCAGTTATGAAGAAATGCCATTTCTGCCAATGGTCCATTTTGGATAGCTATCCAAAAAGAAAAACAAACTTTCTCCCCCTGCCAACCCCACGAGATTTCTGACCAATGAACAGCTTTCACATGGCTTTTCTTGATACATTTTGGTTCACTTGAAATTTTGCTGTGATACCAAACCGAACCAAAGGGAAAATGCAACAAAGTAGCAACTCATCAACTGATTTGGACCAAAGCATTTAGACTATTTTCTTTGTTGAAGGTGGGGTTCAAATACAAATCATATGCTATTATTTGATTAATTCAGGTATAGAATTATGGATGATATAGATGTATATGTGAGCAGTATAAATGTCTGTAAAAAAACTGGTTAATACAGAAAATTAAGCAGAGTAGACAATTTCTAACAACTTCAGCTATACAACACATGTTACAACCCTAGTGGCCAAAACAAATACCATATTACTTCATAATAAAAAAAATATTCTAATAAAAGACAACAATTGAATGCCTTAAATTAAAGAATTATTTTTTAAAAAGTAAGTGATATTTCATTGTAAAACTGGAAAGGAGGAATCTGCTGTCTGTCTAACCTTAATTTGTGTATGTTACTGTCAGTGGCTGTTTCCCTGGCTGCTTTTCTCAACCACTCACACTCATACTTAGCAAATCTAAACACACGGGTTGGATAAACTATTACTGTTGCTCCCTGCATTGAAGGTGTGAGCAGTTTAAATGTCAGTGACTTTCACATCAGCCGATACCCTGCTGTCACATTGCAGTTGAATGGCGGTGTGTGTATAGATGCAGAAGTGTGTGTTCTGTTGAAAGTGATGATCGGTGACATTTTCCTATAAATGCGTGTCTGTTTTGCTACTCAAGACCACTAGATGTAATAAAAAGCTGGGATTCAGCCCATAGCAAGCTGCTAATGTGAAGCATGTAATACATGTTACAAGTTACATGTATTATGTAACTTTTACAGCATCAATTCACCTGATTTCTTTTTGCATACCTGCAGTACCTGTATTCATCCTGTTTAGGTGTAAATAATCAAAATCTTGGATATAAATCTATTCTCAAAGAAAGTGCTACATGCTGGAAAAATGCTGGCTTCACTGTACACATCACAGGTTGAATTTAAACACTTGAAAGTGCGGCACAAATTTTTCATAATATGTGTGAAATCAACCGCAACAGCTTATCATGCATTCAACTCAGATCTGCAAGCTCATAAAAGACATCAAGATGTTGTGTGATGCTCAAATAGAAATATTCATTAATGAATTAACAACATTTCAAAATGTTTGGAATAGGCAACAATTAAACTCCACATGAGAAAAAAATTGTTGTGCTCCTATTATTCATGAGATTATAATAACAGCTTTGGTTTGTGAAATTAATGCAGGAGTGATTAAGCAAACTTCTAAAATAAGGAAGAAAGAGAGTGACATCCACAGAAATTTACAAAAATAAATTCTTTATGAAGAAAAAAGATAAAACAATCACAACTGGAGAAGAAGCTAACCCAGAAAGCAAATGATCCAACACGGAGTCTCAAACTGCAGGTGGAAGGTTTGGATGGCACTAACACTGTATGCTATGCTGTTAATTTGTTCTCTCTGTGAACCTGGGTTCAGTGCAAAAAACTTGCATAGTTCAGCCAGAGAAAACATTATGCTGCAGCAGTTTATGCAGTTTTGAGCAGTATGAGATACAATAACATGATTACTTCTGTCTGTAACTTTAAACTCAGTAATTACATTGCAGTTACATATCTTAGTAACGCTCTGTTACTTCGGCATTTTGTGGCATTTTGTGGCATTTTGGCTAGCTTCTGACAAAAGAGGAGAAATGTGACGCTCTGTAGTTCCAAAGTTGTCTTACATGTTGTTTTGTCATAGCTGCTAGCTAGCCACTGGTAAATCTACATTCAGGATTCAGCTGGGTTTCGTTCACAGTTTGTGTCACCGGGGCTAAGCTAATGTTAGCTTATTTCTACGTGTGTTAAATGCAGAAGATTTGATGTGAGCTGGCTTTGGAGTTGTTTAAGGGCACCTTTGACTGAGCTGGGCCAAGTAACCATAGTAATGTACCAAGCCATGTAACTAATTACCTTTTCCAATTAGTAATGTAATTACTACTTAATAGTTAATATGTAAAGAGTAATTGAATAAATTTGTCAAGTAACTTGCCTGACACTGGGCTTATCATAGCAGGTTTGTATGGTTATTTCAAAGAAAACATAGAATATTGTGAACATTACATTATTCATGTACCTCATGAGTATTGGATTTGAAGAAAAAAAACAAACTGAACATAAACTATTTCCTATTTGGTGTATGCAAATTAGATATCTGTATTTGGCAAGGCCGGAATACTAACCGATTGCAACGAGGCTAGTTTAACCCTAGATTGGTATTGTGTTACTGTCCCTTTAAATGAGGTCGATAGTTATTGATACGCTCTCCCTTAGCACACAGAGAGCACTACAAGAGGCCATCTTTCTCGTCACACAATCTTTTTTTCCTTTGTCAGTGGCTCAGTCCTGTTGGAGCTCTGAACTTAAAACTAAGTTAGAGCTTGATACTTATAAAATTTGTGAGTTGAAGTTTAACACTGAGCCACAAGAGTTGATTGAGGAGCTGCGACTTCACCTAGCAATGCTTAGAACTGCGAACATTTGATATCCTGCTGGTTTTTTGTAGAACTCTTCAGTTAGAACTTGAGTTGTTGTCTGTCTACCATCTCATCTGCCATCATTCATCCACACCTCCATCCAAGTCGCTGTCTCACCTTCATCCAAGAAACATCTCCATCTCCACTCAACCAACATCACAGTCATCACCTGGGTCTTATTAGACAATCATTGTAAAAGAGGGTGGTAGGACTTTTGAGTGCAAGTTTTCTGAGATCTCAGGGTTTTTTTTTTTTGTTTGTTTTGTTTTTTGGTGATCTACCAATTACCTGTTTTTGGCCAATGGTGGGTCAGCGGGGTTTAAAGAAAAAAAGAAACATTTAATGTGTGGAAAGATCTTTGTAAATCCAGTTGGTGCAATTATAATATAATTAAGACTATCGTTGGACATACCAATTTCATTACTTACTTACTGACTTGTTGAGAGGTAGTCTGGTTACTTGTAATACATTTATGGAGTATTTTCACTGATTTCAACATACTTATAGTTGACTTTCACATTGTAAGATGCTGTGACATTAGGGTGTTTCATTGGTTATAATACATTTCCCTTACACATAGCCAGTCTGTTGTTGTGTGTGTTATTCGGGGTGGATGTTTCATTGCTACTTTAACAGTCAGACAAGAAAGTTACAGTCAATTTCCTCATCAAATCTAGATTAGAGACCAAACCTCTGGTTCCTACTTAGATACCTTGTGCTATATTTAAAGGGACAGGTGTGGGGTGTTTACTTGAGCAAAGAATGTCCCAAAAGTCTTGCTTTCATTGCACGCCAGTGTGTTTTGTGAATTTAATTTATTGCAAATTTGTTTGGAAATTTCCCCACTAAATTACAATATTAACTAAGGCTTTTCTTGTCAAGGAGCCCTGTATCAAGACATTTATTATTTTAGTTTATATTGCATTTATATGGTGCATATTCCTTAATAAAGATGTGTTAGATCACATTTCCACAAACGGACACACAGTAAATCTTACTATCATACCAGCATAGGAGGACTCCATGACACTGCCATGTCAATTCTCCTGTGAGTTCTGTTGTACTAAATGGAACTTGGAGGCAGCAGGGTACATACAAAATGCACAGAGGGCAATAGGTGCAATGCGGGGGGCCAAAAGGTCCTTTTTTGTTCTAGAAGCCATTGATCTGTTTTTGGAAACTTTCTTCTGAAAACATGGTGTTTTGTGTGTGCCTGAATACACACATTGTTTGTAAAAGTTTGTATGTCTCCTATTGCTCAAAAAGTGTGTGTGATAAAAGAGACTTCTCTCAGTTGCTGTGACTGAAAGAGAATAATGGAAAATGTGTTGAGTGACAAGAAAGAAGCAGGAAACTCAGAAGGAAGAGGATGAGCAAAGAGACGAGGAGGAAATGGGAGAAAAAATGGCAACATAACAAGAAAGCAGGGAAGAACTAGAAATACCGCCTTGCAGTTGTATGCCTCCATCTACCAGTCAAATTGCGGTTTACATCCATGTCTGTCCAGACTCATAATATTTGTAAAGGACTTTGAATGAATTTAATAAAAGGTATTAAGTGTATTTTCCTTGTATGTGTTCACATGCTTGGCTGATTTGGATAGAACACAAAGTTGTAGCCATGACAGCAGACAATGCTTCAGATATGGATGCTGTTGCAAAGAAGCTACAAATTCTAAAATAAGGAGGCTTCACACACATCTTCAACTCAGCAGCACAGAAGATCTATACAATCACCACAGTTTAAAGGTGGGCACCAAGATTAAATGGTAAATGGTAAATGGACTGTACTTGTATAGCGCCTTTCTAGTCATCCGACCACTCAAAGCACTTTTAACACGACTCAATTCACCCATTCACACACATTCATGCGCTGAATGGGTACAGGGGCTACCATACAAGGTCCCAGCCTGCCCATCAGAGGAAATCTAATCATTCACACACACTCACACACTAGCAATTTGGGGTTCAGTATCTTGCCCAAGGACACTTTGACATGCAGACTGGGGGAGCCGGAAATGGAACTGCCAATTTTCCGATTAGTGGACGACCCGCTCTACCTCCAGAGCCCCAAGATTAGTGTCACCAATTCAGTATCCAACCAAATGTTGGTCACAATCTCCCCTTCTCTTATGGTGTTGAATAATAGCCAGAAAAATGTTTTTGCATTATGATGTCACAGTGAAGTTGACCTTTGACCTTTTGAATATAAAATGTCATCACTTTATCATTTTACCCTATTAGACATTTGTGTGAAACTTCTGTCATAATTAGCATATGAATTCTTGAGTTATGGCCAAAAACGTGTTTTGTGAGGTCACAGTGACCTTGACCTTTGACCTATGACCAAGCGACAACCTCCAGGGCTGAAAAATGAAGCCAAGCAGAAGTGCCAAAACCGCAGTGCCTCAAATGGCCACTTGAGGCACAGCAGAAATAAACATGTTTACAGCCTGGTACAAAAAACGGTTTTGGTCCCTATAGCTAATTTCCCTGTTCATTACAACTGTACAATTTTTATATAACTTACCCGTTTAAATTCTATTATGGCTTAAAGTTATGCATAATTAAGGGCGTGGCTTTGATTGATAGGTGGGTGCCATTACAGTCAAGTCACTACCACAGTGACAATGTTGGTTAGGTAACGTAACCATGGTGTAACCCCAGATTCACAGAGTATAGGCGTAGCCATAGCCGTTGCTATTTCAATGTGTTTTCAGTTCATGAAAGTTAACTGTAACAATTTGGTTGCCTAAAAAAGTCTTGTTCAGGGTTTGGTTGTACTAAAAGACCCTCTGAGGAGTCAGGTGTTAAGTTTTCCGGTAAGTACATTTTGTTTTAATGGGTTTAAGCCTTTTTTTTGCCAGGAAAAATTAGCATTAGTATTATCACAGTTAATCATAGACTGTAAATGCACCTTGCTAACCAAGCTAGCAGCTAGCATTAGGGTCAGCTCCACCCTCTCGTCCAAATATGGTCACTTCTGGCTCTAAAAATCTATGTGGCTACATCTATTATTTTTTACAGTCTACGCCTTTGTCTACTAAATCCTAGTCAGTTCATCCTTGAGTCCAAGTGGACCTTTGTGCTACATGTAATGAAATTCCCTCCAGGTGTTCCTGAGATATCTCACGGGAATGGGATGGACGGACAGATGGAAACCCCGAAAACATAATGCCTCCACCCACAGCTGTCGCTGACGCAGACGCATAAAAAGCCAATGAGGGGCACATGGTAGAGAGAGCGAGGCATGAGAAGTGTGATTGTATTCAACATTCAAAGCCATCCCGCTGGGATTTTCTGAAGGGTTAATAATCAATGTCAACACATCAGGCTGGGCCAATTAACACACAGCAAGGGATCCTCCATGACCTGGTAAATGGAGCAAGAGAAAGTGAGAGAGGGGGAGAGATTGATTTTGTTTAGATTGTACTGCAACACCATCTGACTGAAGAAGAAAACTGTCTTGAATTACTGATGTTATTCTTGAATAGTCTTATCCAGGCAGTGGGGAAAAATGTGTTCAAGCACAGAAATGTAGTCCTCACAGACCGTTCATGACCCCTCCTTTATCACAGCTGAAAAAAGTACATATTGCTTGGACAAACTTCCTATGGATGTCACATATCTCATGCACATACTCTATGTGTCACAGCTTGCTTTAAGAGAGATTGTTTTTACTTCATGGTGTGTTAGGGTTGTCAGTGTGAGTGGCAGACTGAAGTCATGTTGTGGTGTTGTGGGCAGCAAGTTCATTGATAGTGAACATATTTCCAGTCAAGTCATAGGAATACAGGCATTCTGTGTAGGTGTACCAAAAAAAAGGAATTTGATTTCAAATATGGTATGCTGTATGCAGCAGATGGATAGTCGTAGTAGTTACATTAAAAGCTTAATAGAAGGCTTAATATTTGCTAGTAAATAGAGTTTTTTTCAAAAACACCTTTTTGTTGCTAAGGGCTGAAAAAAGTGCATTGCAAGCTGAGTGGATTAAAACAGTACAAGAATGTGATTGAATCAGTTAAACCATAAAATGATGTCTAAAACAAACACAGCAAGCAAATTAGTGGACTAAATGTCCGACTCACTACAGACATTTTTTGTTTTAAGACAGCCCAGAGTATTTGCACTATTTCTGTGTAATGGTTGCGTGTACGATCACATTCAGTGTTTCTCATCAAAACACATCATGTGTATCCTAACAAACTTGTTAAATGCATTTTCTCCCTTATAAAACATTATAAAATAGATTTTATAATTTTATAATAGATTTTATAAAATAGATTTATAAAATAGATTTTTTCCCCAATATATATATATATATATATATATATATATATAAATGCTTTGAATCCTGCATAAAAATCTATTCTTTTACTATACTTATGCTTTTATCTGTACACATGGACCCTCATGTGCATGCTAGTAGGACATGAAATGCAAACAAAACTGACAAATGCTCATCAAAATGTCCCTCCACATCACTACTAGTGGTCCAAAACTCAACAGCTTTAAAGCTGCATTAATTGATTTTTGTAGGGCACTTGGGGAAGGTGAAATCCAACTGCAAACACATCAATGACATATTATCACCTTATAAACTTTTATAAATTATCTATTTACACACCCAGAAGATAGAATGCAACATTAGGATTTATTTGGAGTCGTGTTTTTGTCCACCTGGCGAATGTAGGTCGAATATTCACTCTCCTTTTAGTTCCACCATTTTTACCTGCTAGCTGCTAACTTCCTTTCAGCACCCAACAGCAGACAGACAGTGGGCTTATTAGAGCTTTTTCACTGAAAACATCTGCCTGCCGCTGCTGGAAGTGGTGCTAATGAGAGTGGAGTTTTGGGCCAGAAAACCAAAACAATAATCCAAAATAGGCTAAAAGGTTCCTTGGCTACAGAGGGAAACTGCAGTCAGGTGATGGTTTTATGTGGATTCTTCAATTAACCCCTTTCACATTGCACATCATCGTTGTCAGTATAAAAAATATTTATTTCTAGCTCACAGCCCTTCCTGGAGAATATACAGTCCACTGTGTGCAACTCCTTGCTTACAACAGATTCTGCATTAACTTCTTCTCCATCTTTACTGCATACAAATCACAGTAAAAACCACAACCGCTGCAAGCTGTGAGGCTCCAATTGTGTTTTGGTATACCACAAATGTGCATCTGTCTGTTTTCCTACAGATGTCTCTTCCTTAAGATGCTGTTCTGTGTGTATTAAAGAAACTGGAAATCTGAAAATGTACTTTGTTAGTGTGTTTCTGCTCAACCCTTTCAGTGCCACTCATTACTGAAAAAACCTTCTGATGTGTCCAAGGCTTTAGAATCTAAAGTCAACAAACAACAAACACAACCTTTGAGAATCTACACTGACTGTCTCTTTTAGCTGCCATGAAATGCCTGGAAGAAACAACCTCAGGTAAAGTTAGTGCTGCCAAAATAACAGGCCTCAAAATGCCTATGATGGCAATAACACACAACACTTTTAATGGGCTTTATTTTTTTTTTTCTCTAACACACCACAATAGAGATAAAGCTCAGATCTAACTGAGCTCTGAACTCTGAAGTGCATTTGGCACATGGTAAATGTTTTGTGTGATGAAAACCCATGTCTGTAATTTTAGACACTGCTGAGATATTAAAAAAAAAACAAAAAACAAAAAACAACTAGTCCTCCAAATTAAACGACCAAATATGTTGTTTGACCATGCGACTCCAGAACAACACATAGGAGCATTTTCTAACATGGCGCCCCTATTGGCAGTAATCAGCAGGACAACATCTTTGTCTGTGATGTGACAACGCTGTGGTTGAGGTCTGGTTAGCTTTAGGACCAGACTGGACCTTTAAGTTGGACGACCTTCATCATCATGCCTACAATAAATAAGCATGGGGTTAAAGCTAGGGGAGTTATGGTTTTTAAAAAACTGTCCTGACTCACGGTTGGGAACGGGAAACAAACAGTTGTCTCCTGTGGCATAGTCCAGTGTTGGGCTATACCATCCACCCAACCCACCATCTCTGAATGAGGAAAATTGTCAGCTTTTATATATATGTCATCTAAACTGCGCCACTGCTCCAGGTCATAATTACTACAGCCACTAGATAGCATCTGTCACTCAAATGTAATTATGTCATTTTTGGATGACTGACATTACGGCCTATTGTGTTGTTTTTCTTGGGAGGACAGTCTCAACAATGTATATTTTAGTGGTAGTTTTGTGTCAGCCTCATATTTAGACATTTAAAGGGAAACTTCCCACCCCGTAATTTGAATTTTGGTAGCGTAATATAATCCTTTGATTTACATTTGCATCATTGGTTGCTTCTTTAATATTACCCGGGGCTTGTACCTAGAAACAGGTTTATTTAATAAGCTAGCGTTCAGACAAATTCCACTGTGTTAAATAAGATTAAAAAAGGGTGATGCTGTTGGTGTGTTGCTACAGATGCCAATGACAAAATTAAATATGACCCAGTAGGTCCAGTTTGAGCAACACATTCCTGAGTTTGGAGGTTTTTCAGATGCCAAGACACTGAACAGTGGTTTAAAACACTATGAGGCAGAATTTACACCTCTGGAAAGTTATCATGGTGACACTCTATCTTTAGTCTCAACAATCACCAGGAAACAGTAGAAATACAGCAGTTACACACAGTAATCTGTCAGTAATGTGTGCTTCAACACGGTTGACTGACCAACACAGTCTGTTGCTGGATGATGTTGTGTTGCCTTTCAGCCAAAGTTAAACTAGGTTCAACACCTTTCCACTGCACTGTACACTGTGCTCTCATTGATAATGAGTAGGTGTCTGAACATGGCAATTGATGGAAAACATGTGATAATAATAATGAAACAAATTAACATTTTATTAAAACATTTACAAATATTACTGGTGTAAACAGCATCAGGAAACATTAATAACTCAGTTGTAGTTAATGTCAGTTCCCGCAATTAATGACTTGCCAATCAATTTGGGAGTGATAGCTCTGTCCAACTCTGCGTGAATTATTAAGGTGTAATGTGTTTATTATTATTATTAAAGTCCGTGTAAAGGAAAATCAGAGATGTCTTTTGAAACACATTATACTTGTAAGAAAATAATTGCTGAAAACGTGAAAAGACTGAGAACTATGTAGTACTGAATTGTGGAGTTAGACCGTTAAACAGTTTTTCACCATTTCTGTGTTCAGGATTTGTTGGACGTGCCTAAAACAGCTATACCATGATGTAGAGGGGTGAGTAGCATGACCCCCCCCCCAAACACACACTATATAAGAACTAGAGCGCCTTGGCCTATGTAATCTGTTGTTTGCTAGTGGCATGCAATATTTTCATTGCAAGCTTAGCATTAGCATCCTGATGTATGCTGCAGTCACAACAGTAGATGTAAACTCTCTGGGCAGATAAAAAGGTCTACACTTAACTATGAGATATTCTAGGAGAGCAGTGCCTCTTGATAATGGCATTGTCCGTGCACCAAGCTTTGTTAACATAAATGCACAGTCCCGCCCGCGCCTCTCTGGTCTCGGTAGCTCAATGGTGCTATCGGGGACCCTGCTGTTAGGCCATGTTTCCATAAAAATCATGAAGTTGCAGTCTATAATCCTTTTATGAGCAGTGATCCATGTTGTTCACCAGAGACCATACACTGGCGGAGGGAGTCTTTACCATTACACAAGCTATTCCCAGAAACAACTTCACTGAATTATCTGGATAATTTTGCCGAGAAAAACCCGGAAGAGCTCTTTCATTCTTCATCATTTCTGGGTTTTCATATCAAAATCCTTATAATTCTGTAAACCTACTTCTTGGAACTTACCCCAGGTGTCATTTTAGCAGTAACCTTTGTCCGGAACGTAATCCTGTCTGAAAAAGGATTAAAATACCTTTAAAAATTCAAAAAAGCTATTCTCACTTCATCCAAAAAAAGACCAGACCCTTGTGATGCTGTGACCTGAGGGTAATTTATTGTACAAGAGTTCTGTTCACACACCCCAGTGTAACCTGGAGGTGACCTATAAGCCAGAACCCGGGCCTGACATCTTTCATCTGATCTGACAAAACATCCCCCACTGGCCTCCACACTCCAAACTCATCACATCAAAACTCTCTTCAAAATTCATGAATGCAGATGAGAGTGGGAAAAAAACCCTGCATGGAACACATTCTTCTGCATCAGTGTCCTCTCCATCTTGTTCTTCTCCACCCTCATCTTTTCCTACATTTATGTAGATGGGTAATGTGCGGATTTTTAACAGCATTGGTTAGAATTGGTTCTGGTTTTGAATTCACATCGTTGTCATGTTTCAGTCAAACATTTGACTCTGCTACTGGCTGCTTAAGCATCTCAAAGAGCTCACAGGTTGCAGCAGGACATTAACTGTACTTGGTTGAGAGGGTTCAGCAGCTCAGTGGGCACACCCACACAAACCCTGGCAAGGATAAGGATTCAATTCTCTGATTTTATTGGTAAAGGAAGGCAATAACTGTCAGGGTTGTAGACAGTGTCCCCTTAGGGAAAGAATGGCAAAACACCAACTCAGAAGAAGTCATTCATGTTCCATCTCACAAAGGCTTCTCCCCCTAATGGGCTCTAAAAGCTTGACCACCAAATACAGTTACTTTCTGGCTTCTGCTCTGCTGCTCTCTGTGGGTCCCTTGACAGACTATTTTTAGGAATGGCATGTTGATGCTGTGTGCTGATGGGTTAATTAGACCGCACACTTTGACTGGATTAATATTCTGTGTGCTACTCCTATCCACAGGTGTTTACGTCTTAGTTCTGTGTTCCCCCTAGAGGAAAACACTGCCCTCTGCAGTAAAATTCAGAGTCATTTTAACAATTCTATACCAGGTTTCTATTCCAGTTACCAAGATATTAAGGCATCTACACACAGTGTATGCTCAGTGTGAAACTGAAGATTCTAGATCTGGTTCAGTGAGGTGAAGGTTTCATTACTACACACTTGAAAGACAATTACCTTTATTTCACTTACATCCAGATACAGAATGTTCCTCCATTGTGTTGAGAATAGAGTAGATTATAGATACAACCCATTGCTGTTTCACCACTCACTGGCCCAAAGAACCTTCTGTAAAAGATTTGGATATGGTGCTCAAGCCCCTGCTCAAGTCTCAACTTCTGTTTAACTCCTATTTAGACAACATCATTATGGTCTACACACCGGAGTTACTGTTCAGTTTACATTGTACCTGATCAGGTTGGGGTTTTTGGTCAGCTAAAAGAAAACCTTTTACCTGGGAGTGGGGCTGATTTGAGTGCAATGCTACAGACTCCAGATATATGTCTACTATTTAACAAGTTAAGAAAATAGAGTGGAGCCTACTAGTGACATCGCTGAATGTCTTTCAATGATTTGGTCAAATGGCAGCTGCTCACCCAGTGTGTCCATTTGGGCTATTCGCTGCCATGACCCCTTGGCCGTTCATGCTCGGCCATGATGCAGTTGTGTAATCATTGGGCTCTGCTGCCAAACCTCTTTAGAGTCCAGCTGAAGGAGACACCTGTGGGAAACAAGGTTACACCTTGTAACCTTTGTTTTATGAGCGCTAGCAACATTTTGTAACCTTCTCAACTGATGGCTCTGCCTCTGTCCTTAGAACTCAGGTTACAATATATAACTTCAGTTGTCCTGATTGCAGTTGGAAATTCAAACCGTGGAAGGCCTACAGAAAACTGGTCTTATACCCCACCTGTATAATGTGGGTATGTTCTATTCTACTTGTAAAATGTTTTTTCACTGCCCAACTGACACTTATTCTATCTCTTCTCAGATTGTATCAGTCTCCAAGTTGCAGGTGTGGCCTCACTCCTTGATACCATAACACCACTTTAACTTGGAAGTTTGTGTCAATTTACCTGCACTATATCGTATTGCTTTTAATCCTTCCTATTTCACGCAAGGGGGAACAGTCAGCTCAAATGGCTTTTCTCAGTACATGCAGGAAAACTGAGTTTGAAAATGATTATTTTGGCATTAAAATGGCAAGACCTGAACTTCTCTTTTCAGTCAGCCAGGATCCATCTATCAATCTGTCCATCCATCCACATGCTAGAGATGTCTTTTCTGTTCTGCTTCTTCTCATTCTCACTCACTCTGTCTGTCTATCTTTTATTTTTGTAATCTTTTTTATTATTTTGCTTCATATAGATGACAAAAAATACACATTTTTTTAAAGTATTTTTCCAGGTATCAAATTGTAGTTGTTTTGTGACATTGATTAGTGCACATTATCTGATCTTTCTGATATCTTTAGTAGTGTCAATGTGAAGTAAAGTAGTCTCTGCATGGTCAGTCAGGAAGCCAGTAAATTTCCCAGTTTAATGGATTCACATTTAGGACAATGACATTCAACCACACTGCATTTATCACGCCATGAAAAAGTTGTAGATAACATTTAAACCTAAATCTTGATGGATAATTCATTCATTATAACTTTCCCCTAGTTTAGTCCATTATTCTATCAATTATGGTAACATTGGGTCAGACTCAAGTGGCAACCTCTGGGGCTGAAAAATGAAGCCACAATGAAAGTGCCAAAAACTGCAATTCCTTGAATGGCCACTTGACCACTGTCGGTCATTTTAATTGGACATGCATTGTATGAACTGCATGTCGAATTTGAAATTTGATACCACAAATTGACAATAATAATTTGGTTTCCATTGAGAGTGGGATCGATGTCACTCATTTTCATTGCATAATTCATACATTTCCTGCATTCACATTCTACATGTGATTATACATTAAGCTTCTTTTCCAAGTGTAAGTTGCTTTGATTTGATTTCAATTTATGTTACAGAGTCAGATGTCCCAGCAGCTTTCCATCCCTATGAAAATCTTTGCCTTAACTAATGCATGCTGTGTGGGTGGGTGAGACGTTGTGTTTCTTGTTCTTAAGTCAAGTAGTGCACTCCTTAGCATACCGGTTTATACTTCAATATGTTCAAAGTTGATTCACTCTAATCATGTAATTTTTAATCAAAAGGTAGGTTTCAATGTTACCACCTCAGTGCTGAGGGGTCGTGACATGAAAGCTCCTCATGAAGCTACTTCAAGCTATTCGTGAAGCATCCTTTTGAATGAATATTCAATTTACAGTACTGTATTTTTATCCAGAAACACCTGTTTCTATATGTTCTCTAAGTATTTTCCTTGCCTCTTACAGTGGCGATTGAAAGTTTGTGAACCTTTTGCAGCAATAACTTCAACTAAACTAATCAGCCCTGCACATCAGCTTGTAGGAATTTTAGGCCATTCCTCCTTACACAACAGTCTCAACTCAGGGATGTTGGTGGGCTTCTTTGCAGGAACTGCCCACTTCAGGTCCTTCCATAGCATTTCTATAGGATTAAGGTCAGGACTCTGACTTGGTCATTCCAAAACATTAACTTTCTTCAGCTTTAACCATTCTTTGGTATAACGACGTGTGTTTAGGGTCGTTGTCTTGCTGCATGACCCACTTTCTGTTGAGCTTCAGTTCACAGACCAAAACCTTGACATTTTCCTGTAGATTTTACTAGTAGTTGCATCAATGATTGCAAGCCGTCCTGGTCCAGAGGCAGCAAAGCAGGCCCAAACCATGATACTGCCACCACCATGTTTCACAGATGGGATAAGGTTCTTATGCTGGAATGCAGTGTTTGCTCATTGCCAAACATAACATTTCTCATTCAAGGCAAAAAGTTTGATTTTGGTCTCATCCGTCCATAGAACATTTTTCCAATCTTTTTTTCCTTCTGGCTTATCCACGCGGTCTTGAGCAAGCTGTAGGTGGGCAGCAATGTTCTTTTTGGAGAGTAGTGGCTTTCTCCTTGCAACTCTGCCATGCACACCATTGATGTTCAATGTTCTCCTGATGGTGGACTCATGAACATTGACATTAGCCACTGCAAGAGAGGCCTTTAGTTTCTTTGACATTATCCTGGGGTCCCTTGTGAACTCCCCAACTATTACACACCTTGCTCTTGATGTGATCTTTGTTGGTCGACCATTTCTGGGGAAGGTAACAATGGTGTTCAATGTCCTCAATTTATACACGATCTGCTTGACAGATGACTGGTGGAGTCCAAACTCATTAGAAATGGTTTTGTAACCCTTTCCAGCCTGGTGAGTATCAGTAACTCTTCTTATAGGGTCCTCAGAAATCTCTTTTGTTCCAGCCATGACACACTTCCACAAACTTGGGTTGTGACGCTCAGACTTTGATCCAGATTTCTCTTCTTTAAATGATACAAGGCCTCCCAGACTCACACTTGATTGTCATCACATTGATTAAAACACCTGCTTCTAATTTCCCCTTCAAATGAATTGATAATCCTAGAGGTTCACATACTTTTGATTTTCAAAAATACTAGTGCACCTTCAAGCATTTTTTTATGTTAAAAAACACCCACATACACAAATGAGAGTACATACATAATAATATAAACTTGGGGCCTTTTCCTTGGTTGTTCAGTACTATAATTTTCTGAGGCTGCAATGATGCTGTTGTTTTATTGGATTATAATGATCTTTTTCCAGTAAAACCCAGGAATGTTGTGTTCATAAAATACAATCCAATATGTTACTACATAAAATGGCCTAAAATTATTTTAATCCATGAGGTCTAAAAAAACCCTCAACATCACAAGCATCAAACAGTTACTTTTAATTGCTTTTCGATAGATATTCACTACAGATCAAAGTCTGTATTGTCTTACAACAACATGGAAAGGCAAGCTGTATCCGAAAGGACTGAAATTCTCTGTGCAATATACTTTGAGAGTTTCGATTGAATTTCATGTGTGAATGCCCAAAGCCCCTTTCCTGCCCTAACTAGAGATACCAAACAAACAAGGGACTACAGTGCTACCTACTCAGCCATCAAGTCAAACTGTGCAATATTCCCCAGTACCCATAGTTACCACCAGTAAATTACATGTGTGTGACATGCATGTCACATTACCCTCTTATCTTGTAATCATGAGTCACGATCATAACAAGCATTCTCAAAATACAGTGTGTAAGGTGGATTTAATCTGTTTCTCAATATACTCTCACTTTAGTTTTACACTGGGAGCATTACAATCCAAAATTACTTGAGAGTGATGTCTATGCAATTTAAAGATTTAAATCTTAATACTGGAAATTTAAACATGGAATGCAGTAAAGTTAAAAAGTAATTTTACTCTTACATAGGCAAAGTAGTAACAGTAGCTAAAAGTCTTCCCTCACAAAAACTGAGTGAACCCCATCCACAGCATCGCTTCCCTTGACCTGGGACGTGCCATGTTCATTGACTAGTCAGCCAGCCCCGCTTAGCTAATTTGCACATTGAGATCCAATCACAATATGGGTAGAATCAAGATAACAAAAGCGCCTATAAATCCCAGGTGTAAATGCAAAGGTTCATGGATCAGATGTCATTACCTGAAAAATGTATCAGATACAGAACATGTTACTATCAGGTGGAAATGGGGCCTTAGTCACATAAGCAGTCAGGGTAGTCTCATTTCAAGAGAAACTATACCCTAACAATGCAGGCAGCAGATTTATGCCACCATGTGTTCTGTGCAAGTATTCTTTAATGTGACACTAAAACCCCTAAGGTGATGTCAGCATTTATGGAGAAACCTGCCACATGCTATATTATACCCAGGACAGGTACAATCTACATATGTGTAAGTAACACAATTCAGGCTTAACAGACAAGACAGGTATTATTAAAGGGTGCTACTTATTGGTCAGGCAAAATTGGAGGTGGCAAAATAAAAGATGGCCACAATCAGATTTCATTGCAGTACAATTCACTGCAAGTATACAAATGTTTATTTATCAGTTATTCTGACCCCACCTCACACATCTAGCTCTGGATTACTTTTGTTTCTTTAAAGCTTGTAGGCAGCAACAGCCTGGCAGTACCAAGCAAACCGTAACTGAGCTAATTATCCTGCAAATGGGCAGGTGAGCAGGTTATACTAAAAAAGACAGCATTACCAAAGCAGGATAGACATTGTGACCAATAAGATGGGGAAATTGTGCTCTCTTTCTTTTTTTCAATATACACGCAGATTAATTAGATGATGAGACACAGCTGCGGAGACAGGCAGAAGCTCACAGGGCTAATTAGGGACAGAAAGACAGAAAGCCACATTCACCTCACATATTATTTATTTATTTTCACAATTGATCACACACTTCTTAACCTTTTTCTATCTAAACTAAATATAAATGAAGTTTATGAAATTATATGAAACATTCTATTACTGATGGCCATTATCAAAGTCAAACTCCATGTGGAAAGAGTGAACGCAGCACACGTGTGAGCCGCAGCTGTTCTGCGATGCACACGTGCTGTTCAGGTAGAGGTAGGCCGTGTGGCCCGGGCCTAAGACTGAGAACAGCATGAGGGATTGACAGGGCTGTCCAATTCCAAAGATTCCTCAGAATCCAGCCCTCTTTGGAAGGCTACAGCCTTTTGGGGAGAGGAGAAAAAAAGGCTTTCAGTCCTTTGAAGACCCCTAAAAGCAGGCGTCAACAATCATGGTGTGTCTCTGGTCAAGTGAAACAATGCTGCAGTATGGGTCTTTCTCCTTTGGCTGTGAAAGGGGTCATCTGCAGTGTTGGGCAGTGATGCATTACTTTGTAATGTGATACAGTAATGTGATTACTTTTCAGTAATAAGTAGTATAAGAGATTATATTTTGAAATTCAGTAATTACATTACAGTTACTAATCCCAGTAATATTCTGTACTTGGACAATTTGGGGGTTGATTTTAATGGGGAATTTCATTACCCTATGCAGATAATTTCATTTACTGTGCAAAGTCCCAACGTAATAGACTTGTACAAACCTGGATCATGATGGCAGTAAGTTCCTAACAAAATGTCTCTCTTTCTCATCTCCTCACTGCCTTTATTACCAGGCCTCAGAGAGAAAAAATGTAATATTTTGTTCAGGGATGTTGAAGGTTAATTGTACAGTGAATGTGCTGTTGATATGTGAGTGTGTGTTCTTTGCTATTCAGCAGTGTAGCTGAGTGCAGCAACACTGGACCTGTTTTGCATTCAGTCAGATGCAGTTCTTTAACTGCTGCTTTATTCACAGTCAGTCTGTCTCTGAACTCTGTCTTCATTTATCACTGCCGCACTAGACTCTTAGCTGCCACACTAGCCTTGACAGAGACAACACTCACACATACACACACAAAGAGAACACTTCAAACACACATTCACACCAAAGAAAAGCAGTGTCGTGTTGTAGAATAGTTGGTAAAAGAGCCAGCATACAGATGCTGAGCCAACATTTGGCACTGATCATTTGGAGGAAGAATGAGTGCGTAACGAGCCAGTCAGTATGAACAAAGCCAGTCAGTCAGCCACAGGAACAAAATCACTGATATTTTTAAAACTTTATTTTTCTGCATATTTGACTGTGATGGCATCATAAGTTTGATAGTTCTTTGTTTGAAAGGTTTCAAAAAGAATGGAAACACTCTGAGAAATCCTGACCTTAGTCCCTAGTATGGCTCAAGCTTCAAAAATACTGGATCCTACACTTCCCATATTGTATAATTATTGAGGTCATTGCAGCAATGTTTCTCAAAAAATGTGTGTAGTTGCTCCTAAAAGAACAATTTAACACCAGTTGAAAATCTTGTGTCTGCTGACCTCTGAAACCAGACTAGAGGTCACTGAGACATGTTTTTCAGCTTTGTGTTTTGATGACACAATGACTTTCTTTTACACTGAAGTAAGGTAATGCATTCATTCACCTTTGTTTTTTGTCAGTTATGTGATTGTCATGCCATAATTCAATTGAAAACAGACACATTTTTGAAAGCACTCCTTGGTGATGTAATAAAGGACACCTGAACATCATAGTGTATCAAAATGAATTTAAACCAGAGGCTTACTGAAATTAATCTACAGACTTACTTTGGAAAATGATATATATGATATACAGCATATGATATGGATGATGATAGTAGTCTGTTTTTATAAATCCCAATCATTGTGAAACAGTACATACGTGCATGTGCACATTTCCTATAGACACATCCTTAATTAACGGTTTGCATACAGTTGTCAAATGTACCAGTGTCTCGATTACAAGAACCACCTCCAGGTTCTCTAACGGTGTCAGAACAGCTGTTATTCCATGCAACCTTTACGCACTGCTGTGGCTATTTACATTGCCTCTGTTATAATTAAATCAGTACTTAGATCTCAGTTATCATCATCAAATGTCAGAAAGGTCATTTAGTTATTTATGCTATAGAACTTTTATTGAAACTTACAACTTACAAATCACTTACAATTCACAATAAAGGATAAGTGAAGAGAGCACAGGGAAATGAAATGATGCCTCCAATGTAAATAAAAAGTAATTCATCAAAATCATATTAACAAATGTGCCTTAGATTCACATACTGATCACATATACAGATGACTTTGCAAAAAAATGCGTACACAATCATTAAAATTGGCAAATAACCTTAACAAATTCAGTTTTATTATAAGAGACAACTTCTTTTTATGTGTCCACCTTGACCTTATAACCTGACTCGCCCAAGAGCATCATGTGTACACCTTAAGTAAGCTGGAATTGTGCACATTCTTACTGCATGTTCTTGTAAATATGTATTGTTTTTTTTTTGTTTGTTTTTTTTTTGTATATGCATCATTCATACATTTGGCCTCACCTGCATTTTATGCTTTTAGCAAATTGTTAATAATGCACATTAAATGTCAGCCTCTAATGTAACCAAGGCCTGAATGTAACCTCTGTTCCTCTACATGTCTCAGTTACAGTTTAACTGCGTAGGCCAGTGAAGTGGTAATGTTTCTTTTGTCTCTGAACACAGGTGGCTGACACTGTTCATGCTAACATTCTGTTTTTTCCACAGATTCCAAACAAACTAAATATAGCTTGAATCACTACTGTGTTATATCTGTTAGACTAGTAGCACTTGCCTTTATATACATGAAAATACTGCAGATTGTTTAATGGTGGTATGGCACACATCTTGTGGAACACTGCAGTCGAATCGACTCCTGTCTTGCTATCAGTGACTGAACTCTCAGATGATGTAGCTTCCCAATTCCTCCCTTCTAAGTTGGACTATATTACTCAGCCAGTAATGTGTCGAATCTTTTTTATTGACAGCCTCCATCATCACTTAGATTCCACCTTAACACCAGCCCTGGCACAGGAATAGATTTCCTATCATGGAGCCTGAGCACAGGCGCCACGCTCTTAAAATGTGACAAATGCAAATGGGATGAGAGAAATCAAATGTGACTAACGTGTAGGGAAACAGAGAAAATCAATTGTCTCCTGAACAAATGGATGAGCTATTAAAATGATTGTGTGCTACAGGAATATATTATCCTCAGCAGCTGCCAGCAGAGGCAACAGCGACTCAGATTCCAAGTCTGCTTGGCCCGAGAAAGCGCACAGAGCGCCCACTAAGGCAATTATATCCACATTCTGCATGAGCAGAACGTGATTTATCTGCCTGTTCTCATGCTAATAGCTCTTACACGTAACAGTAAAAGCGTAAATGTATAAGTGGATTTTTTTCAACTGGACTTGCAGGCCATAAATGTATACTTTGCCAGACTTAATTAGTCTGTCTTTCAAAGGAGACAGTGCAGCAATGCTTAAGACTTGGCTTAAAAGCGACATTACCATTTTCCAACTTTTATAATACAAAAGCTTTTGACTCACACAGAAATGTAGCTTGGGAGTTTGAGACCAGCCTTTGAACTGTTGTTTCAAATCATGATGAAGACGTTTCTTTTCCTCACCCCATTTGTTAGTGATATTGAGAATAAAGAATTAATTAAAACTTAGATGCCAAAGAGACAAGATATGAAACATACAAAAACTTTTATGAAACAGTTGCAGCTGGCTGAAGTTTGGATAAGCACGTTTCATCCTTCTCTGTGGGGTAGAGAGGCTTCAGAGGGGAGGATTGAATCCACTCATCAGATAAAGACAGTCACTGGGCTTCAAATGCAGTCTGTTTATTAACACTTCAAAACAATCAGGGCATCTCCGCAGGCATGGAAAAGGTTACACAGCATGGAAATAACACCAATTTTCTTGATTTTAAAGTTTCTCAACTGCTGGTTTGGAGTAATTTTCCCAAACATAAATAAAGATGATGTTCATGATATCCAGGCTCGATCCTTTTAGCTGGAAGAAAATGCCAAAAAGGAGAGCCATCTGCCTTTAAACAGGATACATCTCCACGTCATATTGATGGGATAGTAACCTTCTGAAATGACAGGTTTAGTGGAGTCTGAAACGTGGACCCATTAAACTCTTAATAAACTAAATCACAAAATGGCACTGTGGCCCACTGTGCTGAGTGACCAGTGTCCTTCAGGAGAACTGAGACATCATACATTCTGCCTGTTTGTCCTGATACATTTGGGTGTCAGGTTTCGACACTGGGGGGAAATACCTCTGCACAAGAGGTAATGGAACAACAAATAAGAGGGGAAAACAAACTGTCTCCAAAACAGCACAGTGTGAGGTCAGTAATGCTCATGCAGTCACCATGATAAGATACTTACAGTGCTGGAAGGAGTCCTCAAATTCCATACTTGAGTAAAAGTTGCAATACCCCAATGTAAAAGAACTTCATTCCAAATAAAATTAAAAGGGGAATCATTTTACACATCAGTCAGTGGACTTGTCATCAGGAGTACATCTAAAGGTATTTTCACATTACACATCTGTCCTACAAATATCCGCTCTATTTCCCATTCACTTCAATTGAAGCAATCATGACGGGCAAATTCAAGCGTGCGTCTCCTGTTTCGGGACAATCTCCAAGCAACTCACAGGTCAGAGTTCAACTTTGTTCAACTTTGATCAGTTGGATGCGGTCGGTGGGCCAATAGCAACACTGTGCTCTGTGTTTGGAAATGGTTGTTATTATTTTAGTGTGTTTCATCACCATTTTAGTGCAGAATCACACTACCACACTACAAACTGTAGTGTTGCTGTCACTGTTTACAGTTTGTGATTGCTCTGATCCATATTTATTTATTACCTGCATCAGAAACATGCTATCATATCCTTTTTGGGGCCAACATTTTTGTTGAACAGAAACATGATACCTTTAGCCTGTAAAAACAGTTGTACAATGTCTTCTGTGGATGTGGAGAGAGGTTTTCAAAGTCTCCCATCTTTATGGAAGTACAGTACTAAACTGTTGTAGTATGCCTTTAATCAAAAGTACAGAAGTATTATAAACTAAATGTAGAAGAAGAATCAAAAGTAAAAATACTCATTAGGGGCAGAATGCCCCTTGTTAGTCATGCATTATTATATAATACTGGATAATTATGGATGCATTATTGTATGAGCATGCATTTGAATGAGGAAACTGTTCGAGGTGGAACTACTTACTGCTGTCATTACCTATATACACTGTTGGATAGTTTAATAATTAACAATGTGTGATTTTTTATAAGCTGGTCGTGTCACATATAAGCATGTGAACTATTAATCTGTAAAGTACTTTAGTTATCAATAATGTAGTGAGTAAAAAAAAGAATATATGGCTCTGAAATGTTGTGAAGTAGAAGTATAAATAATAGAATAAATATGAAATTAAATTACAAATAAATAAATGTACAAGTACCTCAAATATATCATACTTGAATGAAGCTACTTACATTCTACAACTGGATACTCCCACATATTTACATATGCTAATAGCTGCATTAGCATATATAAATGTGTTATGCACGATTATATCAGCATGAGGAATCTTTTAGGCTTAAGGTTAAGTGTCTTAATGACCTGAATACACCTTAATTACCACCTGATTGGTGGCTGACAGATGGGAGAGAGTCACTCATTTATTGCCTCCAGCCGGTCAACAGATCAGAGAACGTTGCTTTCTTATTTAGACTAAAAGTCAATAGTTGACATTTAAACTAACATAACAAACACAAAGGAAGAAGAACAACATGCAATGAAAAAGAATTAGATTAGTGCACCTGTTGCATTCGTTAGCAGACATTAGCAGTTTGACTTGTCGTAGTAGGAAAAGCACAACATATGCATTTCTGCATAACTCGATCCAGCTTCAACCTGAGCAGAGTTCTAATCAGCTAGAATAGAGAACACCTGTGCAGGTGTGCAGTGCCTCCGAATATTAGCAAAGTTCCATATTAATGCATCTAGCAGACAGGGAGACATGGTGGTGCTTCTGGTGACCCGGTGAGTGTAACAAATATTCACTATTCTTTTAGTTCTTTTTTGGTCTTCAGTAACTCTTGAGAAGAATATCTGGCTCTTTAGCTGTTTACAACTCCATTACTTCATTCACTAGCTAGTTGCTAAGTTTGTCTGTTTGGTGCTAAGCAGGTATCAGAGCTTTCTCACTGAAACAGCTGCCTGCTGCTACTGGAAATGAAGTTGATGAGAGTCGTGAGACTGAAACAAAACTGTAAAATTGCTTCTGTAAAATCAAAACAGTAAGCTGAAAGAAGCTAATGCGTTCTGTAGAGCTGAGGGGGATCTACAGAGTCCATGGTGATTGTAGTGATTGTAGTGTGTTGCTTGTAGTGAATGTCACTACAAGCAACTCCTTTCATATTACACATAGTCATTTGATCTATTTACATAAAAATATAAGATATAGTGGAGCTTTTGAAGGCGTTTTTCTATTTTTATGTTACTCTAATATATTTCTAACTTGTACTTTTGATATTTAAGGACATTTTTCTAAATTGTACTTGTACTAAACAGAAATTTTGAATGCAGGACTTTTTCTGCTGCTTCTCTTACTTAACTAAAGGATCTGAATATTTCCTCCAGCACTGCTTTGGAGACAGACACATGTACTGTGAGGAAAAGGGAGAGGGTGAAGGGATAGAAAATCTTCTCATGCAACTGCATGACAGCAGGGTCACATGCTCATCAAAAAAGACAGAGACATAAAGACATGTACATAAACACACATCTGTGACAGACACACACACACACACATGCAAACAGAGATGCATTCAAAGTCACTTGAGACATGAAGTGTCATCAGAAATGGGCATGTGTCCCCAACCACAGGGAGTCCTTCCAACAGCCTGGCTTTATAGATGAAGGTCTCTGCGAGCTCACACATAAGGAAGCCCATGCACTCACACACACACATGTGAAAACACAGCAACACATACACCGCCTCCTGCTGCTGCTCCTGGCGAGCTATGAGACGTGGCCTGCTGACTAGAGAATGGCAGAATTGTGTGTTTGGGCCATCTGCTGCTGAGACTGATATAGATATCACGTACACTGCGCGCACACACACACACACACACACACACACACACATACATACACTAGACATAAAAAAATTGCGCACCCACTTACACACACACACATATATAAAATGGTGATTATTACCTATTTATACCCATCTATATAGCTAAACGATTACTTCAAGGACTTTGGGAAATATGCTGAGTTCAGTTCATATCGTTTATCTCAATAATTACGAGCAACTGGGTCAGAAAAAACATTCATGTTGAATGTTTTTCTCCTAGTTATAATTTGGAGTTGGAGATATTGGGAATTGCTGACAGCAAAGATATCTCCTTCTTGTTGAAAAAAACTACAGAAGTATCAACAATGTTGGCAAAATGGCTCCAAAGCCACGATCACTGACAGTTATGCTGTATTCACATCATATGAGATGGATGGTACAGATAGCAAAGATTCCCATGTTTATGACTTACGAACCTCATGTCATCAAACATCTCAAGATGTTTGAGTTGGCCGTGTAAGAGTTAAAAAATATAGCATAATATACAGTATCAATCAAAAGAAGTTTGGACACACTTTCCCATTCAAGTGAATTGAAAAAACACATGCAAAGCAAAAACACAGACATTAAAGATCCCTTCCAGACATGTTTTAAAACTTAAAAAGATACTTAGTTCAATTACCTGGTAAAAAATTCTTAAAATTACATCAACTCATTCTCCCAATCTCTGAATATGCTTTTTTTTTCAAAAGTTTAACCGCTGGCCACAAGATGTCTCCTGCTTCACTGAAAAGTCCATTCTCAGTGTTTGTGCACTGTAAGCTTCAAGTTTCCACTTTACAGTTACACACTGGACCATGATGGGCTTTCAAACTAATTGTGTCATGCTCGTACATGCTCGTCTTAAATTCAGTTTGAGGGTGAGCACAGACAAACTTTAAAAGGAGCTGTTTGTTTGTATGTGGTTTCACTTATTAATAAACGTCTTTAAATACAGAGCTAACATCACAAAAGTAGCTAATTTAGCTACTTTAGCTAATAAGTACATCCTCACAGAGCCGCTAGCGTGCCTGTAGACTGTTAGTCTTGTTTTCACGTCGGACAGAGCCAGGCTTTCTGTTATCTCCGTGCGTCTCAATTCTATGCTAAGCTAGGATAACCGCATCCTGACTCAAACTCTGTACATAAAGCACAGGACATAAGATTGATATCAATCTTCTCGGAAAATGTTGAACTATTGCTTTAAAATAAAATCACAAAAAAAGAATCCAGCCCCAGGGAATGCATCAGTGGACATGGAGAATAAAAGAAGATACTCAGAAATGTCATGACCATGTCCCTCTATAAATGTTTTAAAGATTAGCTCATATCTGAGAAGTAAAACATCTACACTGCTGTTCCATCCTTTTTATGGCCCCATTAATTACAACTGATGACATTTTAGTTTTAGTGTGTTTAGAGTTTTTTTTTTGTTTGTTTTTTTTTTAACAAAAAATGTTTTTTTTTGTTAACTATATATTTGAGAGCATCCTTTATTGAGATATATTTTTTCAAACCAAGGTATTGTTCAGTGCTGGATGGTGTATTTGTTCTTCTCAAGAGCTGAAATACCATTCAGTCCTTTCTATAAACGTCTTTATTGCTGAACTTTTGAGTCCAGTCCTCTCAGAGGCAGAACAATAAAGAAAGTAAACATCAGGAACCAAACAAACCAGCAGAGGAGACTCAAATAAGGCCCAGATCAAATTTTATTGACATTTCTTTCCTGCAATTAGGAAAATGGGAATGACAGAGACTGACATCTCCAGGGAGGAATTCATCATGTGTGTGTGTGTGTGTGAGTGTGTGTGAGAGAGAGAGAGAGAGAGCTTCATGTTTAACACTCACCAAGCTCAAGCAAAACTGAAAGGATGAAAAAATGTGAAGTTATTTTCACTGTTGTAAATACCAGTTAGCAGAAACATTGCTATTATTATCCTTGATTTTTGAATTGTTAAATGAATTTTTCTACATTTCAGTTTTTGAAGCAGTCTTTTAATAAAAGAATTATTGAAAGAAACGTGAATAAAAATGGGGGGGCAGAGAATAGGCTAGCCGCGGTAGTCAATGTTACACAGTGTTGGGACATATTGGGACATACCGATTACATTACTTGCCCACCGTCCATACCGTAGTTTTGCTTTTTATACAGAAACAAAACCCATTTATTTCATTTTTGCGTATCAGCGCCCACATTCATCAAATAAAAGAACTCACTAATTTGTAAAGTATCAAGTGTGTTATCAATATTTAGTTAGACGACGGATGCTACAATTATAAACTGAAAGTGTCTGCTCTGTGAGCGTCTGCAGCAGCAGCAGAGTAGCAGGAAAATGTAGCAGAGTGAGACGTCTGTCCTCCCTCCTGCTCTCTGTTGTAAACAAACGTAACACTAGTTGTTAGCAAGCAGCTGCTCTCATGTCTCCTCAGGTCTCTGTGCTTGTTTTCAGCAGAAACTCTCCCACTCTCTGCCTGCTCAGCCTGCTCTCAGTGTGTCTCTCTCTGGATGGCAGGCGAGTTTCTCCGGTTCTGGTTCTAAATGGTGGTCATCCTCTGGCTCGTCCCCGTCTGTGCACACCACAACCCGGCTGTACATGTACACCCGCTGGCAGCAGCCTAAAGCCCGCCGTCACTAACTCTTAAGGGGAAGATCTAAAGTAAAAATCTAATGTTAAAGATGAAAATAAGCACTCTACATATGAGTGTCATCGACAAATATCTTATCTTGTAAAATGTCCGGTGTAACTGGTAACACTGGTGTTGTCATGAGTTTGGTGGGAAAATGTCCTCACCGTGGCACCCCTAGCGGAGAAACACCATCTTGTCTTTTATGGTGGTAGTTTTACTCAGCTGTAAAAAACAATAAACAGAGAAGCTTTAGAATATACAGTGTAAATACTAACTGCATAGTCTCCTGTTCAAACAACAGACAGCCTAAGAGTTCATGTAGCCTCCCTTGATTTAGAAAGAAATTAGTTTTTTGATATTGTGAACAAGTGTGATTTCAAGAACTATAACCATTTTATTTTGGGTATGTCACACCTAAATTTAGGCATTCATTCATTTACAAAAAGTATCAAAACTACAAGTAAATACTCAATTAAAATGGTTAGGCTTTACTGTATATGACATCATTACTGGCCTGCATGACAGGCAGTGAAGTAGAGTTGATGGATTTCTTTAAAGGAGAATATATCCCACTTCTGAGAAAACCTCAATTCCTGCCAATTATTGAGCTTCAGTTCTAAATGACCTGCCAACTGTTTCCTAGGCATTACATTTATACATTACTAAATTGTTTTCCCAATTATGTTGCATTGGCAGATTAATTGCTGCCTGGATTATATTCACAGGCAATGTTTTTTTTTTGAATTATGTACTACATTTATGTACTGCACATATGTCAGAGGGAGGTGGTCAGGGTGGATGGCAAATGTACAAAATGCAGGACATTGACACCAGAGTCCGATGTTTGCATCCTGAGTCCTGTTTGTGTTTACAGTGTGTTGGAAAACCTTGAAACCTTGAAACTTTTTCTGTATTAAACCAAGACCATTGTTTCTTAGCCATAACCAAGTGCTGCCAGCGCCTAAACATGACCATAATGAAAGTAATAATGCTGTAGTCACTATAAGTCGATAATGTACTGCAAGATCAGATGATAAAAAAAGAAGAAAAAAAAAGTTGTCGCCATTAATTTCACTCATACATCTGTATCAACATTTTTGTGACTTCCTTGATATGTTAATTAACAGCATTTTCTCATGTTGGGACAGACAGAACAGAACACATAATTTGGCATTATGTTACATTCTAAATGTATTTGCTGTTGCAATTTAGTTGTATATAAACGTCATTTTTTCCACACTTTTTTGGACTTGCACATAATTAAACACACAATTTCCTGATGTCATTCTTTCATTTAAAATAGATTATATGGTAATATTTTTAGATCATTTTTTAAAATATACACCATCTTTGTGGAAAATGCAGTTTCAGCTACACAGAATCATCTGATCATCTGTTTTCAAGCTTATCCTTTTTGCCATATAAGCATTCAGACATAATAAAATGAATGAGTATGAAGATTTTAACACTGCTGACCTGAGGATAGTGCTATGTGTAGTAGCAAGGAAGGACAACCTGTCACATGGAGCCATTTTGGAATGTTTCAGTGGTTTGACACTAGAACCACCAGGGGTTGCTATACCTAAAACCGCCAATTACCCCTTCTTATACTAAAAAAATATACTCATTACTCATACTCATACTGTCATTGTATTAAGGCATTGTCTTCACAAGGAAATGTCTAAAGTCATGAAATGAGTTTGTTTAATCATCACCTGTTGTTTTATAATCTAAGTACCTTTAAGAACACTAATCACTTTGCACAGTCATCAGTGTGAATAAGAGAACATCACCAAGAAACCTGAGATAACCATTAAAGCTTTTTTTAAATTTATAAACATCATAATCCAAATATATATTTCTCTTTTGGTGTTCTGTTCATGAAAACAGAGTAAGGCAACGGGCAAATTAGGCTAAATAGCCTCTAAACAATAAACAGTAACATGGTAAAAAAAAAAAAAAATTAATAACCAATTAACTAAAAATAAGTTTTACACACACATTTGTGAGTCAGCTAAACCATCATTTGAATACATGTGATTATACGTGTCCCTCAAACACACTTTGAGCAGACATTCAGCACCTTGACTGTACATTTTCCACACAGCTTTCCTGCACTTCAGGCACTTAGTGAAGGTTTTATTTTGTTTGCATTGTGCCTTCACCATACAGGTCATTCTCCTCTGCTCTTTTTAATTTAATTTAATTATGACTTGACATAGTTGTCAGATCGCACACTTCAACCTGTTGCTTAGCAACTTAGAATGTCTAAACATAAACCGCACAGAAATAAATGTATTTCACACCCAGGTAAATTTTACCTGGTGGTGGTTATAGGTATAAATGCCTGTGTTTTTAATCTGGATTCATCTTAACTATTTTTAACAATAACATTACTTAAGGAAAAGTCAAAGACTGGGGGACATGAAAATGTTATTAAAACATAGTAATGTACACTTGGCAGTTATAGTGTTAATGCACTGGAGTATTGTTGTTAGATTTTTAGTTGTAATGTTAAGGCTCTCTTCTACACTCTGTGTTCCACCTGTTAAAAACCTCTCTGCACTGGCCCCTTGTTGAACCACATATATGGAAATGTTTTAATGCGGTCACTGTTATTCCACAAAATATTTTACTACACAGTTGAATTGTAAGGTTCCATTTTTGCATGAAAAGTAATTTGGGGAAACCACCTCAGATGAAAAGTTGATCAAGTTATACTACCATAATAACGGCATTTCAAAGTTGGATTTATGATGGGTCGGACACTGCATGGCAGTTATGTGGAAGCACTGAGGAGGTTTGGAGATGTCGTCCTTGTTTCAGGATATATGAAAGCACCAACACACAGGTGCACATAGAGATACAAGCACACATGCCATAATTCCCAAATTCCTGCAGGTGACAATTTCTGGAAAATACTGTAACCTCAGTTGTAAGTATTTGGCCAAGTCACAAGTCAATAAAGTGTAAAAGTCCGTCATATTCTGAGCCCCAAAGTCAATGATCTATATTGTGTTTATTACCCAATGCAATAGTCACCTCTCTTTGTCTCCTGCTTCCAGGTCATTCTCTAGCCTATCAGATGACAGCGAGGAAGCCAGAGCCAGGTACCTCTACAGGCAGTGGGTGGGACTTGGTTTGACTGATGTCCATCTGTCCAATCACACAGTGCTGCTCATCCAGCCTGGTTCCACACCCAACACCATCACTGACAAGTCTAGTCGTCAGTGTTTCCTGCCAAACGGGACCCCATGTGACCAGCGAGGGCCAAATGACCTGCCAAAGCAGCAGTTCTCCTACGCAGCCTACTCTGCTGCTGGAAGTCTGCAGGTACCGTACCATTGCTCTGTGTTGACATTTCCTAAACCAAAGGTTGCTTCACCCTCCTGGCTGCTGCTCTCTTCTCCTGCTCTTCCTCCCCCTCATCACCTTAATATTGTCAGATTGTCTAAGTCTCCAGCCCCCAGCTTGTGGAAGGGTCAACAGTAAAGGTCAGAGCCAGAGGTTGTGGCTTTAAATGTTACAGCTTGGCTGACCACAGTTAAGGATCTAAAGGTATCTCAGTGCTGTCATTTTTAGCAAGTCAGGCCAGGACAAAGATGACATTTATATTTGTTTGTTGTTTTTTATTTTTCCTGGTAGAATGTCGAACTGATTTGTGATACAAAGAAAAAGTCATTATAAGACCTCTTTGTCTGCAACTTGTTAAAAACATCTTTTAATTATGTAATTTTATAGAATCTTTTGTTAATGATTTAAGATCATCATGGCTTATTTTAATAGCAATTTAAGTCATTATCTAAGCACATAGGAGCAAATGCATGAACTCCTTTTATACTTTATCCCATCCATGGAAATGGAATCTGCTGTAAGCTTCAGCATTCAACTTCTTAAATTACTTTGGTATAGTTGAACCTGCATAGCATGTAGCATGATGCTTTTAGCAACTACCAGTGATAAAAGTACAGAAATACCAAAATAATTTATATGAAGCTAGAAACCAACTTTAAGATTGTTAAAACCTACATAATGAGACTTTCCACCAACATACACACATTATTTAGTCTTGACAGTCAGAAAGAGGCATATATTGAAAGAGTCAATACATAGACAACACATTGGAGAATGGGTAGACTACTGTTAAAAGAAAAATGATAAATATTGAACAGTATGGTGCATGGAGAGAACTTAAGGTTACAGTTGCTAATCCCAGTAACACTATCTTATCCCAGAAGCTATCTTATCAGGTGTTGGATGATATGGGAGGGTTGATAATAATTTCAACTCTTTGCATTCTTTGGAGCTGGGGCTGGGGTTGGGGAGAGGCAGTAAGTAGCCAATGGTAAACCTACATTCAGGAACCACTTGTTTTTCTTTCCAGAAATTGAGTGTGTGTGAACCCTGTAGACTGAGTGTGAGGGATGCAGTGCAGCTAGTTTTTGATGGTCAGTAAATACCTCCAACCTGAAAAGTCAATGACACTTTTCATAATTATTTATAGCAATAAACGCAACTTTAAAACAAACCTTCAAAATTCAATTCAGTTTTTAAACCAATATCTTGCCTTTTTTTTAAATGGCAGACTTATGAATGCACTTCAAAGTGTACAAATGCACATTATAGATGCTGTATATTCACTAGATTTAAATGGTTCATACTCCAGAGGATCATTTTTTAAAAATAGAACAGAAGGGGAAATTTTCTTGGTAGGGTGCCTCAGGCCATGTCTTTCAGACAAGAGATAGTCCACACATTCTCCATCACTTAGATAAGAATAGACTCCCCGATTAAAACAGCACCAGCAAAATCAATGCAGAAAGCATACAAATCCTCAACATGGTGTTTGCATCCTGCTAGATGCACTGTAAATCTTTTCCACCATCCTTCAGGAGTGTGAAGGTTAATGGAAGTCATTATGCATGTAGTCCACCCGCACTAGCCAGCAGAGACACACACACACACACACAAAGAAATACAGTCACACTATTTTTAGAGGGTTTTACTTCTCTGTATCTCGGGAACTGAGAAAGGAGTTGAAGGAGACGCTTGTTATTCCCTTGAGCCTCTGCCCGGCCTGAGGGCAGATGAAAAGTTGGAGTGATTCTCTGAATACCAAGTTTTCCTTCTCTTTTTTCTCACTCTCACTCCCCTCGTTCCCCTTTCCCCGCTTTGCTCGATCCATCCAGCTGTCCACTCGTCGGAAGTCTACCCAAAGGAGGGTCACAGTCATCCATCACCAGATTATTTCCTAGTTCCGTTCCTGCATGCTGCCTTGAATTAAGCGGCAGTTTGCCGGATCTAAACATGGCTTTCAGACAATTAAATATGGCGTTTGTGATGGATGGATGGCGGCCCAGAGCGAGTATAGTGGGCTAATAAGCCCTGCTGTTGGTGGCACTGTTTTTGCTGGTGCTGCAGGAGCTATATACTGTGACACACACACAGACACACAAAGTCAGAAAGATAAAGTAAGAAGATCGCATCATTGTCTCAATGTGGGTCAAAGTAAGGTAACGTGAGCAAGCTTATTTTATTTAAAATTGCAATATGCAAACTGTAGTCTAATAAGAAAAAAGGGATATGTTACATACCTTTTAGGTTTATAATATAGTTATAGGTCTTGCTCACATATCTCTCAGTTCTCACGTTTTGTAATTAAATCCCTTCTGTTGCCACCTGTGTGTCTCCATCCATTCATAATACGTATATTTCAGAAGCAATAACTGTACGTTAATTGCCTCCCATTTCCCTTGATGGTTTGTGGAATGATGTGCTTGATTAGAAGAGGTGGGGCTTGTTGAGGGGATTACATGTCATGGTGGTATAGTAGGGGAAATTAATTCAGCTTGTAAAGAGAGAGGCAGTAATATTTTTCTAAATTATTAATTTGTTCTCAAGATAAGACTGGTGAAGAGACTTTCTGTAAATGCCAAGGCCTCATTTTACGCTACAGCTGTTCCCTTTTGGTGACATGGCCAATGCATCACTCGCTATAGATTTAAAGAATTTAGTTGGTGAGGATACTACTACCTACTTTTTAAAGCTTGCTGCTCCAATTGTAATCAGCTACATAACATATATTTTTAATCTTTCTTTTTTATCTGGTACAGTTCTTAGGGTCTGGAAGGCTGCTTTTGTAACTCCATTACATAAAGGTGGTGGAACAGCTGAGCTTCTATTCTAAGCATACACCAGGCGGGTTTTAGAGAAAAGCACAGCACTGTTACTGCCGCCTCTCTTATTTTAAATGACATCAATTTGGCTTTGGATAGAAAGAAGCAATGTGCAGCTCTTTTTATTGATATATCAAAGGCATTAGATACAGTTGATCATGCATTGCTTTTAAAAGGCTTCATAGTATCGGATTTGAAGAAATTGCTTATAAATGGTTTCAGAGTTACCTCATGGATAGACAACAGTGTGTGGCTATTGGAACTGTTAAATCTGAATTTGTTCAAATTGCAAAAGGTGTCCCACAAGGCTCAGTCCTGGGGCCTGTTCTGTTCACTTTTTACATAAATATTGTTTCTGCTGTATCTATGTAATATACATCTTTATGCTGATGACACTATCTTGTATTGCGTTGCGGATGCTGTACATTCTGCTGTAAAATCTCTCCAACGCTGCTTTGCTGATTTAGAAGTTGCACTCAATAACCACAAGTTAGTTCTAAATGCAGATAAAACTAAATTCATGTTTTTCACCAGAGCCAATCATAATGATTATGATAACCTCACCATCTGTACTAAGAATGGTACAAATATTGAAAGAGTCACAAGTATCTTGGAATTTGGATCGATGAGACGGTATCTTATGGTGACATTTTTATACATTCCTGGATTATGGTGACATTTTATACATGCATTCTTCAGCTGCGACTCTGAAAACCTTGGTTGCTGTTTGTCACTTTATGCTAAGGATGGGTGCCGCTCCCTCTCTGTAGGCGTGATAGACACTGGGTTTTATTTATTTATAAAGTCCTTACTGTTTTTTCACCTAGTTGCTGTCTTTTAATGCGGACCCCTATTGAACACACTACTAAGCTTGGAAAATCCAGTTTTTCTTAATGTGTACCTACAATCTGGAATAATATGCAGAACAATCTAAAGCTTACCTCATTTTCACTTCCAGCTGTGTGGGTGTGTGTGTGTGTGTCTGTCTGTGTGTTACACTCTTATTTGAACATTCTAGTAAAAATGAACAAAATGTGCAAATGTGCACCAGCTTCATCAATTGAACATTAGTGCGTTTCTGTGTGAGTATGTCTGTGTCTGTGTGTGCCAAGTATGTTAGTCACTGTCAGAGTCACAGTGGTGACAGATGTATGGCACTCCCGGAGTGCAGGCTTCGTGGGCCCACAGACTACAGGTCTATACTGAACCCAATCTTCTTTTCCTGCTCTTGTACGTCATTTGATGCTCTCTCCAAAATGTTGAGAGGCACCCACCCCCACCCATCTTTCTCTTCCAGGACCTAGGCATACTGAAATTCAAAGTAAACATATTAACACAATGAAATTTTTGCTTGCGAGAGTTTGTAACATTTTTTCACGTTGTTACAACTAACCCAGACTCTTGTAGCCATGAACTAGCTTACCTTACAGCTAACAATTAAAACATTAGCACTAACAACTTGCATGAAAGATATCTACACAGACACATAATTAACATGATTTTAAGTTTGTGACTTTATCTACAAAGCAGGCAATGTTATCACAGAAATAAATGAAGTAAAAAAAAATACTTTCTTACCTCAAAATTAGTTTTGTCTTTCTAAAATGTGTCTGCCAAAATGTGCTACTTCCTCACATGTGGAACAAGGACTAAATTGGGCTTGTGCAGAGTGAATCAGGTGATTTGTAACTTGTTCTTGATTGGAGAAATTGAAAGTGTTACAACTAACCCATGTTACAACCATCCCCGGTCTCCCCTAATCAATGAATAGCACTTATCTTGTAAACACACTTCTTTAGCCCTTTCGTATGGCATCAAATTTAATTTCATCAGTGTAGACAATAAAATAATAGCAAGTTTTGCTATGTCAAAGAGTCTGTCTCAACACAGTCAAAGTGACAGAGCAGAGTGAATAGAATGGTGTATATACTGTATCTCTCATAGCCATAGCTAGAAGAGGCAGCCGTGGAACTGTGATAAAAAAAAAAAAAAAAGTGGGCTTATGACTAAACAGGTATTTATTTTCTGTGTTTCCTGTTTTAGGTGTTTTAACTTTGCTTGCTCACAGTGGGCTGCTGAGGAATTTCAGAGGTTAGCAGCTGGTTTGGGTCAATGTGTGGTAAACTTCACCATCTGACTAATTCTGTTATTAACTTATGGGGACATTCTGATATCCACATAAAATTGCAGTGAGCAATAGTTAATGAGCAGGGGGAAGGGGAATTAGAATATTTTATTAATTTGCTTATTCACGGATAGCAGCTTAGTGACGGGGAATGAAATGTTCATGTACACAGCTTTAAGACCTTGACTGGATTCTGGGTTAGCTGTGATACTCCATATAAACAACCAGTGCCTTACTGAGCGACATCTCTATTACACTCACATGTCATGACTGTTGGACACAGTGAGGTTTGACCCTGTGACCTTCTGCTTACAGGGCTGTTTTTTCTAAGTCCATCACCACAATGCCACTGCCTGAAAAACACATACTCTCACCGGGCACCTACATACATATGAATACTCGTACTGTCTCTATCAAAGTGTACTGTTATGTATGTTCTGAACATACATGTTTTTTGCAGTGGGGAAGAACATGTTGCAAACAAAATCAGACCCTAGTAAAGTCTCCAAGTAAATTGGAATGTTTTATTTGTAGACTCCCTTTAGCTTAACACGTTATTTTTTTATGATATAGAAAAGAAAATAACCAGAAATGATGAATAGGAAAAGATGTGGAAATTGACATCATAGACACACCCAACTGTCATAGGAACCATAGGACTAGTAAAGAAAGAGGTGAAAAAATACACAAGCAGCATCCCAGGCAACATCAACATCCATAGAGTACAGAAAATCCTCCTGGCGCAGTACACATTACCTAGAGGGTGTTATCCATCAAGTGAACCGAGAGACCAGCCTCCCTACTGAGCCTCAGGCCCATTTGGTTACAGCTGTAAGGACATGTCAGAACACGTAAGACAGGCACATGAATAAGTGGGTAGAGTAAGTAAATACAGATGGACCTACATAGTTACAGCTGGTCATTTTTTATTCTTGCTATATATTTCCCTGATAAACAGCAAAATGTATTGTTGGACGTTTTGCCTATCTAAATACAAATATGTCTTTTAAGTTGGTAAGTATGTAGCTACTTTATATGCTCTTATTTATCAAAATTATAAATGTAGTATTATACATGCTGCTTAAATATATTGTGAATGTGCATTATATGCAGTTAATTTGCCTAAATATATTTCACCTACTGCCTCTTAGTCTGAGTGCTACATGGTGTGAATCTTGACTGGATTTATAATGGCTCCTAACAGACTTCTTATAGATGAAGAAATTTTACAGCAAAGAAAACATAGTTTATTTCCTAATAATTTCCCAATGAGTTTATATGAAATAGCAAGGTTCCTTTTGTACAGGCAGAGCAAAAAATGACAGCATGCACAATTCGCTATTTACGTAACTTTGCATTGAAAAACAGACAGGCAAGTGCTTCTGACTTGGCACAAGGATTATCTGTGGAAATTGGTGTTTGTTTGACTGCTCTGACAGTATGAAGGACATTGTATGAATACAACCTCTACGGATGACGTACAAAAAGGAAACCATTGCTAACAAAACTACAAGATTAAATGCTACCAAAGAACATGAAAAGAAGCCTGATGAATACTGGCGGCACATTCTTTGGTCAGATGAAATCAAAATAAATTAGCTTGGATCAGATGGGGTCCAGCATGTTTGGCGTGGACCTGGCCAGGACTACCACAGTGACCACATAGTGACGACTGTGAAACATGGAGTGGGAGTGTGCTGATATGGGGCTGCATGAGTGCAAAAGGTGTAGGAGAGATGCCATTTATAGATAGCACTATGAACGCTAGTTTGTATACACAAATACAGATTGAAAAGATGACTCCCAGTCACAAGAAGGTTGGCAGGAGAGGAATTTTCCAACATGACAATGATCCCAAACACACTGCAAAAACACACAAGAGTTTTTAAAGAAGAAAAAAGTGAAAACTATGACCTGGCCAAGTATGTCCCCTGACCTGAAGCAACAAGAGCAACACCCCCCCCCAGCAAAGAGCAGCTGAACAGAATCATCTGTGAAGAATGACAGAACATCTCTCCACAGATTTGTTCTAGACTGGTATCATCCCTGCCCAGGAGGATCCAATCTGTCATCAATAATAAGGGTGGGCATACAAAATATTAAAAAAATAAAAGAATGAATGAAGGGTGTGCTGACTTTTGTTGCAGTTCGTTCTTAAATATGGACCTTTCATTAAAGTTTAATTAGTCAAACATTCTGTTTTTCAAATGAATTGGCTTAATTCTTCTTGGGTATTGTCCAAAAACAAATGAAATTGTATTAAATGGACAGGATTGTAATTACTTAACATTTTAGTGATATTGACCAGGAGTGTACTCAATTTTGCTATATATTGTAATTACATGATTCTCTCCAGGAGAATTTCTAAGAAATAATTACTTAAATAAAACCCAGACCCAGAAACATAACAGCACTTTATGTGAGTTTGCAAAACCTCCTATGGTTTTTCATGATGTATGATGAATTTGGCTGTGTTTTTGTTGGACCAAATTTCTGGGTGTCCTATGAGGCAAAAGTATTGTTTGACCCAAGTCTGTGAATATCTCTTTGTTACAGAATCTCCTTTTGAATACCAAAACTTAACATGACTTATTTTTTGCAGACAAATTCATTTCACTTCAAAATCACCTCAAATCCAGCTTGATGCAAATGACAAAGTCGAAGGTAAGCTGGGGTAAAGGCACAGGCTTCATTCCGTGACTGAACATCACAGCATCAAGAAGCTCACTGATGCTTTATAAATGCTCACTTTTAAGCCTTTCAAGGATAGGCTGTGGGGAAAAGCCTCTGACTAATTCAACACAGGTATAGTAAAGTACTTGTCCTTGCCCCTCCCCTATCTTCTCTCTTTGTTCACCTTTTACTTCCTCTCTTCTCTTGTGAAGAACTTGTTTTGAATTTTTCATACTGGAGACATACATAGCATTTGCTGAGAACTATGAGTACATGCAGCCCCAATGGGCTTTAGTATTGGTTAATCCTATCAATGTCCGTTGTCAGAACAGTGTACTGCCCCCTGGACTGGGCAAGCTGGGCATGCTGTTAGAAGGCTACTCACATAGTAATAGAACTGGCATTATTCCAGTTCTACAAGTTCTGCAAATTACTATTTCTATTTTTTACATGATCTGTCCTAAAGTTTTCAGCTGGGTATGAATCACCCATTAGCCATGGAGAGTAAGAGAAAAAGATTACCCAATATTTTTATTTCTCACGCTCTCTGACTTTAGGAATGGTTGTTTTTAAATCAGCTGAGTACTCATTCAAAGTACTCCAAAGCCATCTTTTTATAAAAATGAATCTGGCACTTTGGATAAAGGTCCTATTGAACAAAAACGAAGAAGGTGGTGTGCTTTGGTGGCCTGGGGTTAAAGCCAAGTCCCTGATTTGCTAACCTGACATGCCAGATGGTTTGGTACACAACCATCTGAAAAGTCGTCCTTAGAAACTGTTTGGAAAAGGGCAGGCACTTTCCAAAAATACTTGGCAGGTGATTGGATCAACCATCTGTCTATCTTCATCTATCGCTTAAGTGCATAACTTGAAGCCTGATAAGATGGATTCTCATGTGATCTCGTGATTTCACAATCTCGCGACTTCGCAAATCCATCTGCCTCGCAAGGTAACTGATTTGCGTCCACTCAGGGGTCTTTGTTGAACATGGTTTCCCATCAGAAATCAGTATAAATCAGAATCTGTTTACTAGCCAAGTATGCAAGCATACAAAGAATGTGTCTTGGAGAATGTGTCTCTTCCCCTTTGTTTCCTGCCAAAAAAATGCCCCCAAATATTAAAAATAAAGTTGAAGAACATTTATCAAGGACCTTCAGAACAGACTAAAGGGACAGCAGTGGGAAATACAGATAATGAAAATAAAGGCTGGTGGATGAAACAGGGAAAAACACTAACCCCTAAACTGCTTCTGAGATGGAGAAGTTGAATGTCCAGGAAGCTGGTCAAAAAATAAGAACAAGCATTCTTGGATGGAGAAATAGAGTGTCCAGGAAATGTTTCCTGCTGATCAAAAGATAAGAATCAGCAGCTGTGGAAGGAGCAACAGCAAAGAGACAGGGGGCTGACCAATCACACAGCTCCTCTGCAAGTCACTCAGGGTCAGAGAGGGGGAGCTGAGGAAGATGGAAGTGAGGCGACTGTAGAAAATTATGGAAAGCAACTTGTGCTCAGCTGCTGGAAAAAGAGTGGGTAGTGGCACCATACACGAGTGAAGGAGGTGGAGATGGAAAAACAAAGAACAGCCAGACATCAGTCCACTCTCCCCTTATTCACCTTACCTCAGGTGGAATAGAGAATTATATGCCCCACCTGAGGTGAGGTGCCTCCAGGCAATGACTGACATCTCCACTGACATAGCCTGAGATTTAGACTAAGAGAGAGACAGTGTGAGAGGTGAAGGAGTTTACTCTTTGAGGGACAGTGTAATGTATGTAGTGGTGCCCTTTAGTAAGAAACTGCTTTTGACCTTCTGCTGTCAGGGGCAGAATGACAAATGGGGTCACTACCCCGCCACTCACAGACAGCAGCAACAGGAAGAGGAAAGACCTCGAATTTTGATCAGTTTCTTTATTGATTGGATACTGCTGCTGTTAGAGCAGAGGACAATGGCCGGTGATGGGATGATCAAGATCGCTCCTGGAGGACTCCTGGTGTGGAAAGATCTAAGGACGCAGTTGGGATTCTGATGCCTTCTTTACAACACCATGTCGGTCGCTGAATGTGTGGGCCAAAGAAGACAAGAAAAGGGTACTCTCTGAGAGCAGCATGAATGATACTTTCTCTGGCAATGATGAGGTCTTGGGACATCAGGTTATAGGTGCTTGCATGATCTAGTCCTTGGTGATCTCAGGACAGCTCAGGATGCTGATGCAGGAGATGGTTGAAGGAACTGGTAACAAAAACCATGTTGACAGAGTGGTACAACCGTTGTGGCACCAATGGGACAGCAGTTGAAGAGCTACACTGTTAATCTATTCCCTTGGAAGTCAAACACAGCCTAGCCAGAGAGGAGATAAGGCTAACCCTGATTGTATCCCTCTTGGAAGGTTTACCCCCGTCCCTCAGCTGACTCTACAGAAGGTGCATAGGCAACAGCTGGAGGCTTGGTGCTAAGCAAAGATGCCCACTTTTTCTGCAAGTGGTAGATTATGGGCTCCATCTGCAGGCAGGAGACATACACTTTGCCGAGGCTGGGAAGATCATCAAGGGGTAGCACTGATGAGAGTGCTGTTTTACTTGGAGATCAAGAGTTGTCTTTGTTGCACCAGGATTTAGAAAGAATGTGGTCATACCAGAATAGTTAATAGAGCTTGGTCCATACCCACACTCCCTTTCAGGTTTACCACCCACCTCCACATGCATAAAAACACCCACACACATGCATACAACCACTTACACACAAACAACCCATGCCACCAATTATAAATACTAATAAATAATAAAAATAAATTACAAATAAACCATTATACAACCTGTATATAACCTGTATTTTAACTAGGTGTACATGTACTTAGGAGAGAATACTAAGCATACAGTAGATCCAGGTGGTTAACAATGTGTGTGTCTGTATCTAAAGGCATAGGGGTACATTTATAGGCATGTGTACACCTGTGCATTCATAATCACTGAGTAAACATTTGCAGGATTTGTCTCTTCTGTGTAATGTCTGCCTTGTTAGAACAATCTACACTCTAAAAATGTCATGTTAATGAATGATTAATTTTATCCCAACATGATAAACTATATAATGACCTAATTAATCTGGAGGCCCTGCTATATAATTTGGCTTTTGTCAAAGCATATGATATCATTACCTATTTCAATTGTGAAAATATGAAATACAGACAGGATGCCAAATTAGCCAAGTATTCCTCATTAAAAATAAAATACAAAATTAAAGGCAATATCCAGGCAGAAGTTTTTGAAAGTTGTCTCCCAAAATGGATGTTGCATTTACTATACTGCTCTTCACTCTAAATAATGTCAAAATTAATAATTAAACATACCTGAGCTGCTTATTTGCTCATCAACTACAATGCAATAAATAAAACAAGCTATCCTAATAAGCTCTGTAATTAAGGTAATTAGCATTATTTAGAAACTAGTGCTATTTCATCATACTTATCTTCACATAAATCATGGCTGGTATTAATATGAACTCTGCCTCTTAGAGCATAATAGAGTTCTTCCAGTAAAAAAAAAAAAAAAAACAGTTTTTCCTCATTAATATGCAAATGTAAGAACATGTGCTCCAGAATCTAATGAAATCATCTCCTCTATAAGGGCAGCCTGCAGTTTAATTATGAATATTCTGCAGTTACTGTCCGCACAAGAATACATTTACAGGATTGTGTCTACATACAGTGAAAACAGACCAACACATCATGTCAGCATAATAATCTTTTTTTTTTTTTTTTTTTACCATTTTCCATGTTGGAGGTATTTAAGCATTTATTGTATGCTGTGTCTAATGGCTATGAAACCTCAACAGGAATTGAATATTTCCCCATAAGTGCAGTGAAAAATGTAGCTGAACCACATTTTACAGCAGCTTAGTGGCACCTCAGTTTAATTTAAGATTAGTAGTCCTGTGTATAATTTACATTATCAGTTCCAATGCCATTTTGAGGTGCACCAACATTTTTTGGCTCAGTAGAAAAAAATAAAATGCATGTTTCAATATTCTATTTCTCTCATTTTATTTAATGCAAAATCAAAACAATATATCGTAAATACATGCCTAAATAAGAACAAACAGCACCCTATTGAGAATTAAGCAATAACATTTACATTTGTTCTGTCTAAAAAATACATATTTTAAATTATACCTATACACAGTTCACTTTTTTAATACAATACAAACCATCAACCCTTATTGCAATACATTACTCCACATCTGTCATTATGTGCATACAATACAAAGACCAGCAGAAAAAAATATACATAAAGAAATATGATTTAAAATTATTTGGAATGATTACAAATTACGTAAAATTAAAATATTTTTTGTTCAGATGTAACATAAACATATCTCGTACGAACTTGACTTGAAGCCAGTCCACTAGATTATTTTTGTTCTTAAAGAACAGATTTTTTTGCAAACAAAAAAGTTTGTCAAAGGATAAATGTTTTATGGTCAACTGCAGACTGACTAAAAAATGTGCTCAGGCTAACATGAACATGGAGGAGAGTTTGAATACATTGTGTTTTGAAAAATATAGTTTGAAAAATGTGGTTGAAAGACTACAGAATTTGCTGTTTTGTAGTGAAAATGGATATTTAACCTTTTCCCATTGATGGGATAAGATACTCATCACATGACTCATTAGAGGTCCACTTAATACATTTTCACCACATCAAAGGTCCAGTAAGGGTGCATTAGATAATGATATTTCAGTACAAAAACTCCAGACGGACTGGAGTCTACATATTGAGTATGCATGCTTTAAAGAGTAACTACGCCCAACGTTTTTGAGTAGTAAGCTTCTATGTATTACTTCCCTCAGAGAGAATAAAACAATACTTGCCATTTATGTCCTGTCCAGGCTCAGTGCGCCACCTACAAGATAAACAAGCAGAATATGTCAATTTTGCAATGCTTGCGTGTACAAGGACTATTGTACTAAGACACGTCATCAGAGAAAAAATAAATTATATTCTCAGTACAAAAGCAGATTGGTGTAGGCATGGCCAAATATTATGTAAGATCATTATGCACTTTCATTTTCAAATGTCACACTGAGGGGATCAGATTTTAAGCAGGAGAGTTGCTCTGTGTGTTACAGTACACAGTTTTCATAGCCACTGGTTTCCATTAATTTTTATCCATTTTGCGTGGCTTTCCATAGTAGAGCCACTAGCCCAGCTACATCACAGCTACATAACAGCTTCCCACACAGTAACTCTGTCAAAGGGACATAAGTGTGCTTCTAGTGACTGTCAAAGGACTGCCAGCCTCCCCGTCTTTCCAGCTAAAACACGGAGAGCCACTCATGACTGGTTAACTCAGGTTCCAGCATCCTTTGATTCCTGCAATTTTCTGTTGTTTGATTTTGCATTATATTACAACTTGACCAGTTTTTTTCAATAAAAATATAATATATCTCGAATGCAGTTTTACTCTAGTTGAACATATTGCCGTGTAGCTTGTGAAGACTTTCAAAGTGGCTCTCTCAACAACACCACCACCCAGCCTGCCTCTCCTTGTTTTCTGACATAATGACAGTGTGATTGTGAAGGCACTTCATTGACTTGATGTGTAAAGAGTTAATTACAGGGTGTAATTGAGCAGCCTTCAATCAGTAGGCTGCAGAAACAATCCCATGACCTCCTGTCTCCTCCTTGCATGGATGCTTCTATTTTTCTTTACTATTTTCCACTCCTTTCATATACTCTGGCTTTAGAAAAAGAGACTCCTCTGTGCCTTCTTTTGTCCTTTCTTTAATCTCTTTAATCTCCCCTTCATTTTGTTGTAGATTAGGGTTTTCCTATATATCAGGGCCTGTATTTATCAAGCATATCAGAATCACACCTAGGAATCAAGCTGAAAAACACTATTGATGTATGACTTACTGACTTTCAGCAAGGAGAAGGACTTAGGAGTATTAGACAAGTGTTTTTTTTAATGTGTAGGATTTGTGTGAATACTCAGATAACTTATAATAACTAATATATACAACAATATTATGCCACATTTAAGAAGGAGCTCAATCTCATAATTTTTTGGCACATTTCAACATGTGTCTTGGTAACAGTTTACCAAGATCCCATTAACATAGTAGACTTAAAGTAAACATTTGCAAGCCACTTGCATGGCTTAAAAAGTAAATGTATATGCAAATGAAATAGTAGGTAATTTGACTCAGGTGTGTAAAATCAGCCCCATCCAACATTATTTTAAAATGCCTGTAATGGTGGCACATCTTGCATATACTGTGATGATGTTGGAAACCTCTATGGGCTTTAGTCACCTCTCCACTGGAGAACATAGAATATTCTACTTTATGTCCCCAATATTTAGAAAAAAAATGTGTTTAATGTCACCCAGTCTTGGGAAATATGCCATAACAATATGAAGATATCTCTTAAATATGAAAGCTACAGCATAATTTGAAATAAAAAAATAGATAAGATAAAAGACCATATATTATATTTTACATGTTGTAATTAAGTTGAGATATCATTCATGACAATGAAGCAAATGCCATCCAGCAAGGTGGACATAATTGTGTTCAAATAAGGCTCTCAGTGAGGACCCTCGTCACGCACAATATCTTGATAAGTAGCTGTAAGCGATCAAAGTTTGATTAATTACTGTTAAAACTGTGCTGGTTCTGACAGAATCATCACTGTTGCAAAGCTGTATTTTCCCCATGTGAGAAAGTGTGAGGACATTGGCTCCTGCAGGGACGGCATGTGTCCTCATCAGCCCCCGCACAAAGCTAGTTACAAAAATGATTCAGTTTTTGTCAAAACAGTATCTTTTAATAAGCTCATGTTCTATGAACCATTCCCCAAGAAATCTCTCCCCTCACGGATTGTTTCTGCTTGAATGCCATCTCACGACAGGTTAGGACACCTCTGGAGCTCTCCTAAATATCGGCCTAGACAGGAGACGTTACCTAAGCTAAAATAATGATAAAACTTCAGATTTCTTAGTCTTAAAAGTAGGATAAAAAATGAATCACTCTGAGATTTTTTGGCCGGACTGATCTACTCTGAGACGGCTGATTATATGACAGGTCAAATGAGTTTTTTTCTGTTATGATGAAGATGTGAATGTAACTTTACTCATCAGCTTCAGGAGTGTCAGTTTGTAAAACCCTGTGTGTAACACCCTCTCTCTGCCTTAAGGACCTGCTAACTCACATTAAAACATCTATTAGCATTTCAATGAAGAGATTTAGTCTCCTGTAATGGACTAAATTCTGTTTAAAAGCATGGGAATGAGATTGTGGTCAGATACACTGAATATTTATAATTTTATGGGATAAAAAATGGTGAAAGATATTACACTGACATCATTCAGTGTATGTCATGGAATCCTTATATAACCTGACTCCGTCAAGATATACTGTGCCAGCAGTGTGTGATTTGCCGGGAGGGATGGTGGGGATTTCCCCCCCTCTGGTCTATATATCCCTGCCTCTGCTGAATTATTTTTATCCCCCTCATAGTGATTTATGCTGCTTCACCCATAGACCATATAAAATATCTAAAATAAAAATAGGCTATTTAAAAAAAAAAGTGAAGGCCTGCAACGTGAGAACAGTCTATAATGCAAACAACAATAAAATCAGAGATGGACTTGACAGTGAGTGACAATAGAGATGACACAGCGTCTAGGCTACGTGATGACTCAGTAAATGAAGCAGGGGTTGCCTTCTTCCCTGCTCGGAGATTTGCAGAGATGTGGGTAAAAGATGGGCGACACGCTGCGGATGACTGTCAAACCAGACTGTTTTCTTAGTCTTACAAGTAGGCATGTACTGTAGCCTGTTTATTTTTATGATGACAGCACGTTGTACTATTGCATGTTGTGTTTATTTTATATTCAATAGGCTATTGAGGTTTGCTGCGTGCTGTGCATAGAGCTGAATTACACAGTGACTTGCAAGAATGACATTAAGTGTTTTGGCACGTCTGGCTGAGTATCCACAGTACTGAAAGGAGCGCTGGGGGGATTTAATTCTGGCAGGTTAAATTAGCATTTAACCTTTTGTTTTGTTGTATATGATCACATCTCCTATGTGTCCAGATGAGGAAAGGACAAGGCGTGAACTTGACATCACATTGCTGAGAATAAAAATATTGCGCTACTTGATGAATTCATTTTTAAGAAATGGATTAAAATATTCCTTAAAATGCAGTGGTCATATTCAAGTTTTGTAATTGTTTGTAATTGTTACTGTTACAGCTGCAAGAAATAGCCCAATAGGCTTCATAGGCCCACTGTGGTTCTGATTTATTTTCATGAAAAGAAACATTTCAACCCCACCCCCCACCCCTCTGATTTTTACACAAATCGCACCATGTGTGCCAGTCTCCTTATCATCCTTCAAAAACTCTCAAACCAAAATTCTGTGTGAATGCCTGGCTGAGAAAAATTCATCACTTCAACAGGAGAATGATGCTCACATCTTCAGCCAAACAGAAGCCACTACATTGTTAATTTCATTACCTCACCGAGATGAAACGAAAAGAAAAAAAAAGGAGAGAGGAAAGAGGGATGGATCTAGTTCAAGCAGCACCATCTCAGTGCATAGAGATTCTTCTGTATTTCAATTTGCTGCGTCTTGTACTGTTCCATGGTCTGCAGTTTAAATGGAGGACTTTTATGATGCAAATGCAGGCAGGAGCGATAAATCTCTCCCCCTCTCCTCTCCTGGGCCCTCCTGATGCAAAAAGATGTGCTCTCTCTTTCTCTCTCTCACTAACACATTCAGTCGCTCTTTCGCACCCTCCCTCGTTTTCTCCCCACTGCAGCATCGTGTTACACTCACCCCCAGGCCACATGAAAAATGAATCAGGCCTAGGTGAAGCAGTGAGGGAGCGGGGAGGGGGAGAGAGAGAGAGAGAGAGAGAGACCCCAAAAAGTAATGCTTTGACTTTCCTCAACAACTTCTAGGTCACTTTAATTTGGGAGATGATAACACTCGCTCAGACATGCACACAAACACGTACAAAGATGCAAACACAGACTTGGCCAATGTAGTTCCAGAGTCCAGATTCTATTGTTAGTGTTTATTGGTGCTATTGATTAGAAAGACTATAAGAAGGATACAGTATAATTATATGCACACTGACAACTGATTCATTGCCTATAAAAAGTCTAGCATTGTAGTAAAATTGTCATTGTCAACATCGTTATGTTTAATATATCTTATTTGTATGTAATATATATATATATATATATATGTTTTTTTTCTCAGCATGATATAACATTTAATACATTTTTTCAGACAAAATCAGTCATCCATGCATGTAACACTAGACATGTAAATCATTTGCATAGAACAATTCTCTGTCAATTCTACATTTTTTTGTTTTTGTTTGTTTTGCAGAATATACCTTTTTTTGTTCATTCAAAAGTAGCCAAACATGTCAAATACGGTAGTGTTTAGAGGGATACTCAAGCAATTATCACATTTCTGTACAGTTGGGGGACTCACAAGAGACACATTTTAAAAAGAATGGGCAAAATCGATGCAGCAGAGGCTGTGATATCCTGACTTAAAGTATGGGTCAGTCTTCAAAAACACTGGATCCTGCGTTTCCCATAATGCAACTTAATGGCATCTCTTAGTTAGATGCTCCCTGCCGAGTAAGTCTTAACTCCACCCAAAGGCTTTCCATTATAAATGTCTCTGAGCCCAATTTTAGATAACCCTGATGATATCACATTTGTGCTCACTGAGTAGTATTCCCATGACTAGTAAACTGCCTTGTATGTGTAAAGTCTTTGGAATGGCCCATTAATGTTGTCTTAACACAAGCAGCCAGACAAGATTGTAGTAAAATTAGTATAAAACTGTTTAAAGATGACAAAGCTGTTAATGCTAACTTGAGCTCAAGTCAAGTCAAGTCAAGTGTACTTTATTGTCAAAAATCTATGTAACAGGGTTAGCACAGAAGTTTGAAATTGCGTTTGACCAGCCTCCAATGTGCAGTTTAAAAATAAAATAAAATATAATACAATACACACACACACAATAAAAATCCCATGAACAATAAAATACACACACACTCTCTCTCTCTCTCTTACATACATACACACATACACATAAGCAGCAGCAGAGAGTACAATCAGTGGTCATATAGGTTGAGACCTGTAGTGTAGTGCATTATAAGATGCAAAGGGTAAAGTGCAACGGCATGGTGAATAAATAATTATAATTGTTCGTGGAATGATAAATATTTAGGGAATGTTTTCTTGAGATGATCATGTACTTTTCATCTGTGAGTTCAGGAGTCTGACAGCTTGTGGAAAGAAGCTGTTTCCCAGTCTACTTGTGCGGCACCGCAGGCTGCGGTAGCGCTTCCCTGACTGTAGTAAGGAGAACAGTTTGTGCGCTGGGTGAGTGGGGTCTCTGATAATGTTCATCGCTTTCTTGGAACAGTGTGAAGTGTACAGGTCCTGAATGGCTGGTAGTGGTGATCTGATGATCTTTTCTGCTGTCCTCACCACCCTCTGCAGCGCCTTCTTGTCTGCAGCTAGACAGCTGCCATGCCAGACAGAGACACTGCTGGTCAGGATGCTCTCAATGGCACCCCTGTAGAATGTGGTGAGTGCAGATGTGGGGAGGTCGGCTCTTCTCATCCTCCGCAGGAAGTGGAGTCGTGTGTGCGCCTTCTTGACCAGGGCGGTGGTGTTGGTAGACCATGAGAGATCATCTGTGATGTGCACTCCCAGGAACTTTGTGCTTCTCACAGACTCCACTGCACTGCCGTTGATGATCAGTGGGATGTGTGTTGGTTGTTTTTTCCTGAAGTCCACAGTAATCTCTTTTGTTTTGTTGACATTGAGAAGCAGATTGTTCTTCTCACACCAGTTGATGAGTTGCTGTACCTCCTCTCTGTATGCTGAGTCATCATTGTCTTTGATGAGGCCAACCACTGTTGTGTCATCTGCAAATTTGATGATGTGATTTGTTTCAAATCTGGCACAGCAGTCGTGGGTCATCAGCGTGAACAGCAGGGGGGACAGCACACATCCTTGCGGGACCCCGGTGTTTATGATGGTGGTCGCTGAGGAGTTATTTCCGACTCTGACTGTCTGCGGTCTGCCTGTTAGAAAGTCCAGCAGCCAGTTGCACAGTGAAGTGCTGATGCCTATTGTACTCAGCTTGTTCACCAGATGTTGGGGGATAACAGTGTTGAACGCAGAGCTGAAGTCAATGAACAGCATCCGCGTGTGACTGTTTTTGTTCTCCAGATGAGCCAGGCAGAGGTGGAGTGCTGTTGCTATGGCGTCATCAGTGGAGCGCTTGGGGCGGTAGGCAAATTGGTATGGATCCAGGGTAGTGGGGAGGGTGGATGTTATGTGGGCTTTTACCAGTCTCTCAAAGCACTTCATCATGATGGGAGTGAGTGCTATGGGTCTGTAGTCGTTCAGTGATGATGCTGGTGACTTCTTGGGTAGTGGTACGATGGTGGTGGCTTTAAAACTTGCTGGTATGATGGCTTGATCCAGAGAGATGTTGTAAATGTCTGTGAGGACATCTGTGAGTGAGTTCGCACAGTCTCTGAGCAAGCGCCCGGGTATGTTGTCTGGACCTGCAGCTTTCCTGGGGTTCACCTTGAGTAGGGTCCTCCTCACGTCCGCTGAGTCCAGTCGAAGTGTTGTGCTGTCAGGGCTGACGGGGGTCTTTGTGGGTGTTGTGGTGTTATTTTCTTCAAACCGGCTGAAGAAAGTGTTCAGAGAGTTGAGGAAGTCTGTGTTGTCCTCGCACGGTGGGGGGGATGGTTTGTAGTCTGTGACTGACTGGATGCCTTGCCACAGGCGTCTTGAGTCCTTGGTGTCAGTGAAGTGCGAATTAATTTTTTGTCCATATGCACGCTTGGCTGCTCTCACGCCGCGGTGCAAGTTGGCCCTGGCAGACTTTAGGGCCTCCTTGTCCCCAGACTTGAAAGCAACGTTGCGTGCCCTCAAGAGCTCACGTACCTCCCTGGTGAACCAGGGTTTTTCGTTCGCTCTCACTGTAATGTCCTTGGTAACGGTTACATCTTCCATGCACTTTGTTATGTATCCAGTTACAGAGTCTGTGTATTCGGTAAGGTTGACGTCCTGGTTGGTGGTGGCCGCCTCCCTGAAAACAGACCAGTCTGTGCGTTCAAAACAGTCCTGTAGAGCTGCAGTGGAGCCCTCTGGCCAGGCCCTGATCTGTTTAACAGTTGGCTTGCTTCTCGTCAACAGGGGTCTGTAGGCTGGGATTAGCATAACAGTGGTATGGTCTGATGAACCCAGTTGGGGGTGGGGAACAGCTCTGAAGGCCTGTCTGATGTTGGTGTAGACCTGGTCAAGTGTGTTCTCTCCCCTTGTTGCAAAGTTCACACACTTGTGATAGTGTGGCATTACTGTTTTCAGTTTAGCCTGATTAAAATCGCCAGCGATTATGCAGACCGAGTCCGGATGTGTGTTTTGTACTGTATTCACAGAGTTGTACAGAATGGAGAGTGCTACTCATCATTTTTCAGTATGAGCACATTTCAGTCAGTACTCAAAAAGTATTGAGGTTCGATCAGAATGAGGTCATAAAAACAGTATGGATAAGGGCATGTAAACACATAAAAGTCACCTGACATCTGGGTGGTGTACTACACATAAACATCTTGGGAAAACATTTCATTAAAGGGCATTATTAGTAACTGCTGATCCCCGAGCCTCTGTGCTGTTCTTCCTCACCAGGGGAAGGTGGTGGATGTCCAGTACGGCAGCGTGGACGACTTGAGGAGAGCCAGAGAAAGCCTGAACCTCACCAACCAGATTGCCGCGGTCAAGCTTGGCCAAGCACCTTTACTGTACAAGGTAAGATCAAGTCAAAACTCTGCAAAGTGCTACTGCTCTGCTCCACTGATAGGGGAATCACACATGTGATTTAATGCTGTACTTGAGATCTACCTGATACTATAATCCTGCAGCAAGAAAAATATGCACTTATACTGAGGACTGAAATCTTTTGATCTTTAAAAATAAGTGCAAGGACTGACTCAGAAAATGATTTTCATATAATGAGCGGGTTTAAAAACTGAGCTTCGAAAATGATCTCGGGTATTTTAATATACTTGCATCCAGATATAGCTCAGTGCCCTTTGAAGAAACTAAGTACAGCATGCTGCACAGGGATTTTAATACTGAAGCAGGCCTGCTGTATATGGCTAGTCATGCATCACTAATTCCTCGTATTATTTTTGCTATAAATTTATCATACCTGACTCCTGCATCTGCACCTCTTCAGTGTGAAGATGTCTGAATCAATTTGCCTTCATAAGAAACAACATGAGCAATGCATTGATTGATTAGGCCCATTTCTACTTGGATGTGTGCCACATTCAGCTTAAAGCAGTTTTCCTGTCAATTAGAGTATGACAGGGGGAATATAAATTCCAATCCAGTTAATGAAAACATAAACATCCACTTACATGTTAATTACTAATACATTTATCTTCAGTTTCAATTCAATTAAAAGTAATTTAATTACACACACCTGTATACTAAGTGAGGAGTGCAATCCTGAAAAATGAAAATGTATACTGAAAATAGCTTCTGACTTAATTGTATCCATGTGTGTTAGTTAACTAAAAACATATGTACATACTGGAGTTAAATTAGGTGTGATATTGTTTTATTTAACACCTGAAATTAACAGCAGTCTATAGGGATGCAATTAGAGGAAATTAGCTTAAGTTGAAGCTAAAGGTAAACCAAACTGGAGCAGGAGTAAATTGTGCAGCTGATAGAGGAGGTACACCAGAGAAAAATATAGTAAGGGGAATGAAGAAGATAATGAAGATGCATGGAAAATGATTTCGAACCAAATCAATGCCAGCTTTGTTCTTGTCATTCTCCTGAGAAATTGAAAAAAGAGAGAACATTTGCAAATAGTGGGCTACATAATATATTGTTCATCACAAGCAGTGCTATATTGCAAATATCCAAAACACATCTCAAAGAGTGTGTGTTCGCCTTTGTCTCTTGTTCTGCAATCATCCAAGACCATGACAGGTAGGGGTATAGTGGAGGAGACACTGACCATGTACCTGCTATGTCCCTGGTTCAAGTTTGCCCCAGAACCTTGTTGAATGCCACCACTCCCCTCCTCTCTCTACCTATTTTTGTCACCTCTCCACTTTCCACCATCAAAAGAATACAAGAATACAATGCCTGAAAAAGTACTTAAAGAACAACAGGCATATGTGTTGCTAGCAAGCAAGTGTGCAAGAGCATGCGTTGTCACATGTGAATGTGTGTGTATGCACATGTCAGTGTGTGCAGACCACATACTTGCCTGCAAGGAGTATGTGTGTGTTGCACGTGCATGAAAATCTCTGCATTAGTGTGTTTTAGTGTAAGCAGGTGATTTCTTCTTTGTGTGTGTGTGTGTGTGTGTGTGTGTGTGTGTGGCTGGTGTCCCTGTTTTCCAGTGAAGGACAGAGTTGTGATGAAAGGAGAATGACCGTGGCTGGTGTCACATATTCAATAAAATAGTCATCTACGCTCATAAAAAACAAGGACACTACATGGACAACAATGAAATACTGCTCAGCACAGTGGCAGCTGCAGCACACTTCCTCCCACCCAGCAACTATCCTCTATGATTACCAGGGATGGCTAAATAAATAGCAGCACACTATCATCTTTGATTATCATGAGGAAAACAATTAACAACTTACATGAACAAAACTCAAAACTTCAAAAGAGTATTAATTAAGATGTCTCTTCCTTTCTTCTCTGTTTGATTAATATCACACAATAAGGATTCAACATGTATACAGTGATGGGGTCTGGTAAAAATCTAAGCAAGACAACATCACAATAGTGACTCACATTGTGTAATTGACAAGTGATCTCTGGGAAGAACAGTGCAGAAAAAACACTGCTTTTATAATAATGGTTAGTTAGTTGATACAAAAACACATGCAGAGCAGTAAGGAAGCACTGCAGTTTTCTGCCCAGAAATACTCGTAAACAAACATCAAAGTCTTGTGTACACCTGCTGCCTGCTGCACCCCACTGCTTCCACATACATAGTGTGTAATTTTAACTCTATTCTTCAAAGAATAACATTATGTTGACTTTGACAGTTTACACTGACATACAGTGCAAAAGTATGCATTAAAACAATGTACATTATGATACTAGAAATATATACAGTACCAGTCAGAAGTTTGGACACACTTTCTCATTCAAATGAGGCGTGTCCAAACTTTTGACTGGTTGTATTAGCTGGTGTAGCCAGTTAATATGTCTGCCAGTGGGGTTGATGTCAGGTATCATAGCTCATGTTCAGTTAGTTCCTCTGAGATATATTGTGGAAGAAAATGTGGTTAAGTGCAGTTTATTGTAAGTTGAGTTGAAGATGGATCTGATGGCTTGGCTGAGTGTTCTTTGGTTCTGGATGTGTAAAGGGACTGTGAATGGCAGAGCAGGGCAGGCAGCAGTGCAGGGTGAAGGACTGAAGCAGGTAGAGGGGCTCAAGGCAGGGCAGAGCAAACAGGGGATCCACAATCCAAGCTGGCAAACGGCAGGTGAGGACGAGGCTGACATGGCAGGTGTACTGGGAGCTGGAGTAGTGAACCTGATGCACAGGCAGAAAACAAAATTAGCAGCGTTCAGGAGATCAGAAAAAACAAACAAACAGCTTATAAGAAGCTTGGCCGTAGCATCTGTACCGCATTGATGACTGAACGATCTGGCAGAGTCTGGAGAGATGAACTGGGGTTTTATACTGCTGGCTTGTAGAGTCGATTAGTAGATCAGCTGCAGGTGTTCAATTTGAATGGGGAAAGGGAAACCAGGAGGCCACGCCCAGCATACCCCCCCCCCACATACACACACACACACACAGACAGACTGGAGACAAACATGAAACACTAGGAATGGAAAACCATGGGAAAAACACAGGGAAGGGAGAAGCATAACTGTCCTCCTAACAGTGATTTATGTTTTGATGGTAAATGTGTCTGGATTATGTTTACTGGCAACATCTTTTCCACTTAGGAGGTGCCATGTTTTTTTTTACCATATGTAAGTCATACAGAGATTGTCAGGGTGGATGTTGTGGGTACAAAGCGCAGGTAAAGGTTAGGGAGAGATTGTGGTTTCAGTTAAATTTATTGGAAGTTTTTACTTTGAGGATAAACCTTTGAGATAGATAATATCATCTTCTGACCCACACAATTATCATAATTAACAGACAATTTCACAGATAATTTATAGATAATATAAAAAGATTTAAATAAAAAAACAACACAAAACAACCAACATGAACAAAACACACTCAAAGAAATCACTACATCTCTGTTACAAGCATCATCTGCACATAACTAACAAGAAATAAAATAAATTAAAATGTTAAAGAGCTCCTGCACACATATTTTAACACATAAAAAGACTCTGCTTTGAATAATAATTTGTGTCTGATCAAAAAAGTTAACACTTAAAAACTGACAAAGTACCTCTTTATAACCGACAAATCCAGAATCTATGAATATACGGAAATTTCAAAAAGTTTAAATGCTGGACACAAGGTGTCTCCTGCTTCACTGAAAAGTCCATTCATAGTGTATGTGCACATGTCTTAACATCAGATTTAAGATGAGAGAGAAAAACTTTCCACTTTCAGCATTTGAATGTGGTCAAAGATCCAAGTGAAATAACAATAAGCAAAACATATTTTTGAGTGGAGTGGCACTTTACTAAAGTAAACATGTCCTGTCGTGGGATCCAAATCTGTTAAATGTTTAACTACGAAGACCACAATCTTTATCTAACCTTAACCATGTGCTGTGCTGAACATACCCATAAAAACATTTCACATGCTTGAGTTGCTACGACCAGATTTTGCAAGAGCAGATACTGTTCTTTAAAAAGATATTTGCTGTTGGACAGTAGTATATAAATGTTATTTCTAGGAGACAGAGTTGTTTCTACCACATGTCATTGTTATTCTCTAGTTGATATTGTATCCACTATCCACAATCTTAGAAACAACTTTGGAGAAAGACAGACAAACAAACAACCAAAAATCCATGCAGCTTTAATTAACTGTCAACTGTGTGTGCATGTGTGGATGTCCTTCTGTGTGAATAAGAATGCTTTCTCCTTTATTGATTTTATTTTATTTTCAAGTGAAAATGTATTTGAGTCGTGTTTGTGTAGGCAAGTAGTCTCTCTTTCTTGTGTAATGTTTGACTATGCCATCCTTCTTTCTTATTTATTGTACCTTTGTATGTTTGTGTGTGTCTAGTTATCCCTGCTATCTGAGCTGGGTTTTGGAGGTGTTCTGCTGTACATTGACCCCTGTGATGCCCCCCCTGGCCGCCACATCTGGCATCAAGCCTTCAGAGTCACTCTCAACCCTGGAGGAAACCCTGCCATTGGTGAGTGCATGTGACTGACGGACTATAATGTGTTTTTATGTGTAAAATACACTGTTACCTTCCTACTCGAGTCAGCACCTCAGGTGGAAATGTCAGTTTAGACCACCGCAGGTTAATAAAATATACATTTATATCTAGCAATAATCAGAAACAATGATATATTTATATATATTAATATGCTTATACAATAGGTGTGATTAAAAAATGCTTTTGAAAATTGCAGAAAAGTCACCCTAATGTCACCAAAAAGAGAATTTTTCAGCTACTATATTGTGTCTTTTAATGTCCAAAACTACAGTGGGGACCAGGACACTCTTGTTGATCTACGCCCAGGTTAAAGGAGCATTACATAATACTAAAGATTTCAACACAGTACTGTGCAAAAGTTTTAGGCACTAAAGTTAAAGTGAGGATGCTTTCAAAAGTAATGCCATGAGTAGTTTTTATTTGTCAAATAACTTGATACAAAGTTCAGTAAACAGAAGAAACCTAAATCAAATCAATATCTGCTGTGAGCAGCTTTGCCTTTAAAACAGCAGCAGTTCTCCTCGGTACACCTGCACACAGTTTTTCAGGTACTTGGCAGGTCGGTTGTTCCTGCATCTTGGAGAAGTTGCCACAGTTCTTCAGTGGATTTAGACACCTCAGCTGCTTCTGTCTCTTCATGTAATCCCAGACTGACTCCATGATGTTGAGATTAGGGGTCCGTGGTTGTAGAACAGCTTTTTTACTCGTACAAAAAATTGTATGCACAAAACAATTGTATTAAAGGTGTACAAGCTACATTTCTTCTTATGCAAGGTTTTAGACATTACCATAAAACTAGTCTGAACCATGTGGGCAAAATATATTGCTCTCAAAGCGTTCAAAGTGTAATAAAATATAACTATTATTATGACTAATTTAAGCACAGCTGAGCTTAAGTTAATCTCTTTGGAATGTGGTCAGTGCCTGAAACTTACTCACATCTCTTACCTTGGCCTCAGGCAGAGGACGTTGTGTATCTCTTTGTATCTCTGTGACTCTATTCTACTGTATTTAAATCACTGTCCCAAGATGGATGGCCTTTCTGACCCTCAGTCTTGTCCCCACTTCCTGTTTTTCTGCCCGGTCTGGCCAATAGGGATGTGTCATTACCGCTGAAGTATCTTTAGTCCTTGTAAGAGTCCCAGTACCACAGTGGCAAGACCCAGTAGATCCCCACCAGATGTCTGGACTGCTGTGTGAGCATGTGTAAGAGCGTGTGTGTGTGTGTGTGTTGGGGGAAGGGGGGGGGGGGGTGTTAAAGTGAAAGAGAGAGAGACAGATGCTGGATGTCTGGTCTCTCAGCAGTCGCAGTGCTCTCAGGTCCCCAGTGCTAATGCAGCTCAGAAGAACAGAAGATGTGGAAGGAGACCTCATTACTCATATCAACCATACTTTATTCAGCTGTCAGAGACTGCCTAGGTTAAATCTCTAGTTTATTTATTACTGAACACTATTTAATATTGTTACTACTACTATGAATAATAATAATAATAAGAAATGTCTTACCAGCTGTTCTAAGTCTTTAAAATTGTATCAATCTGCCTTTTCCATTAAGATTAGTTCAAAGTTTAGAGTGCATTGATAGTGCTGCCTCACAGGTTTTTCTACTTTCTTTTTTTAAAGCAAAACTCAAACAGATAAACAAACAAACAAAAAAAAAAACAGATAAAATGTCACAGCAGGTAGTGCTGGTAAAATGGTCTTTTGTTGTAAGGTCTAGGGGGGTTGAATTACCGCTTAGACTTATAGCTGTACCAGCTATGAACAGGCCACGCCATATGCCAAATTCCTTGATTGACAGCAACAAGAAAAGGATGCAGGCCTTACCTGAACCCCAGCGAGCCCGGCCTGCTTCCTGGAGTCGCTCCACCCTTCCTCCGCAGGATCGCCGTGTGGTTGGGCCAACGCGCTCCGGCCCGTCCCCCTCCTCTCCTTGTGTCAACAACAGCTCACTGAGCTCAGTGTTGTTTTCAGTTCGTTTAGACTGACAAACAGACGCAGACAGAAACTAAACCAAAGTGCTTGTGGGTTATCATACACTGTCCATCTGGTTTTCCTCTGCTCTGTCTCTTTCTGGTGTCTGCCCTCAGACTGGCTCAGAATAACAACCAGTGACAGTGACAAAAATAAGAAAGAAACCAGAGAAAGGCATTTAAAAGCTATAAAAATTAAAATACCATAAACTTGATAAATTGATTGAGCAAATATTTATGCTAAAAAAAATATATAGAAATAATGGAATTATAGTGCAGTGCAACACCAAAACTGAAGTGTAGTGAGCAATACTGCTGTGAACAGTCAGTCATGGTGTATGTACAGTACTGTACATATTGTATGAAATGTGACACGTGAAATAAATATAATAGAAATTGAAAAGGAATACTGTGATAATATAATAATGGAATTTACATTCACAGAATATACTCATACTTCTTAGACTTTAATTTATCAGAGAAAGGCTTTACATACACGTTAACAGGAACATGAAATTTGCTAACATTTTATGTCTTGAACATATAGTACAAGTCAGTGATTACAGCTGCTCCAGTCTGCAGCCTCAAGCTCTCAGATGCCAACATGAGCATCACAGATGGTAAACACTGTATATGCTGTCACTTGCTATCTTCCAATCTGTTCTGTCATTGCAAATGTTCCTGTCCAACATCTCAAACATATGCTTTCATACAGTATATAGTCAATATGCTGTATATGTAGCCACTTCCACTTAGTGATACACTGGTGTTTCCAGATTTCTAAAAAAGTAATGTTTTGTTCTAACAGGGATTTCTAATGATACATGAGATTTAAAGGTCAGATATTATTCAGAAAGCAACACATTCATCTCTGATCACTGCTTAGAACATGTACATTCTAAAATAAGTAGACAGTTAAATCCTAAAAAAATATTTTTTTATTTATTTATTTTTGGAAAAGGATCAGTATTAGATTTGATTCATATTTGTTTGTTTTTCATTGTATCTTTCAGCTAAATCACCATCCTTTCATTGATTCCACTGAATTCCTAAATGTGTGTAATAGATGCAGATGTGTCAGTGTATAATTCACATAGGGAAAAGAGGCCAACATTGTCACATCTGGAGTAACATCTCTTGTTGTTGATGGCCTTTAACTCCTGAAAACTCTGCATCATATGCAGCATGTTATTAACATTGCTGTATTGCTATCGCTAATTTATGTTGTGTGATTCTGTAAATGCTTTCACATTTGACATTACACATAACATTTTTACCCTTCACAAAATGCATTTGGAACTGTTTTCATATCTGAAATATTACACCTCATGTGAAATATTATATTTCATAGATGTAAGAAACCATGTGTCTATCAAATGTGAATTTTCATTCATTCAAAAATATGAATTGTGAATACAACCCACATCATCTTCACACACACAGAAATACAGTCTGATGGCTGCTGCTATAGCTCTGTAGCAAGCTAACAAATGACCTTAATTCACTGAAGAGCTGATAAATGAATGAAAGCAATTAGGATGCATCTGGCTATTTATGCAGTTGTTATTATTAACGGTAGCATTATGACAAAAAATAACCCCAGTTATGCAAGACTCAGAGGTAGTTTGTTTAATTTAGTGTTACCTATGTCTCCACTAAATTAAACTAACCCTAACATTTACTTTGTAGCAGTCACCCTCCTACCCCTAGGATATAGAATCACAGCCACAAACGGTAATAACAGGAAAATTTAATCTCCACCAAAATCTTTATTTCAACATAGTAACCAACGCAAATTGCAAAAGTTACATTACTAGTCGAGGAAAGCAGATCTCCCAGTCTGTTCAGAGGCCAGCCGTTGCTTCACTTATTTCAGATTATTGTCGGACTGTGAAGGGTTATTCTTATCTGACTCTGCCGTTTGTCACTTTTTTTTTTGGTGGCTGTTGTATTTCCTATTCCTTCCTGTTGCTCAGAGATCTAACTTCTATTTTTTATGAGAGAGAATGTACTCTTTGTACAGATATGCTGGTCTGTATGTGAAGAGGAACATCACTGCGTCTCCTGGTGTTATAATAGAGAACACAAGGTGATTTCAATACACTGAGACTTTCAGACATTTCAGGGTGGGCTTGTGCTCCACACACACTGCGGTACAAAACAATCCCTAGCAATTTACTGAAATGTAGGCCATTTTTCCACACTTCATGTGCACTTATGTTGTGAGAACTGAGGCATTTCCTGCTGTTCTATTTGACTGTTGAGAAGCTGTTGCGTTGCACCTGTTCAGCTTAGGTTGAAGCGCTTTTACCTTTCACGTTCAGCTCTCAGTGGTGTCAACAGCACCTCCCTTTTCAAATGGAGAAATAAGACACGAGAAGCTGTCAGAAGTGCTCCCCAGTGGAAATGCTGCCAGTGGAAGTGCTGTTAGAGTAAATGTAATTCCACTGTTTGCCAGGGCTCTGTACAATGTTCCCTAGACTTTCCCCACCTCTCAGTGTATTGTTTGGACTTTGTTGTCTTCCTGTCTCCACCCTCTCCTCCTCCTTCCTCAGCTTGTTAATGTGACTGTTCCTTGTAGCGTTGTATCACTGCTGGATTGTCATACACTGCCTGCTGAGACAGCCACAGCAAATCAAAGCCTCCGTCATCTCATACATACATCTTTCCCAATTCTTTTAAGTAGTATGTTATGTATATATATGTATATATATATGTGTGTGTGTGTGTGTGTGTGTGTGTGTGCATTTCACTGTGTAGCTGTGTGGGTTGTCTATGTGTGTGAAGGCGTTCGAGAAGAGTCGACTGTTTCTGCATGCATAAAAAACTAAGATGAAAGAAGTGTGTGTGTATGTTTGCAAGGCTGCTGGTTTTTCTTGGATGGGTATGTGTATATTCATGTATGTGTTGTGCCTGTGAAAGTCACGTGCAGTGCTGCATGAATGAAAAGAGAAACAAATCAAGTCAGCTGCAGATTCCTGCAGACCCCGCAGTGTTTGCTTAGATATCATCGGCAGGTGTTCGCTGTCAGGTTTACTCCACGTTGCTCTAGCATTCATCTAATCTGATATACACCATGCTGCTGTAGCATTCATTTATTCTTGGAAGCGATGCCACAGCTTGGATACCCTTGCTTGCCCTATAACTGTCTTGACACTTGGTATGAAGCTGAACTATTAAATCTCATGTCTGACTTAGAAAACATTAACTGTTTTGTTTGGTTTGGTGTTAAAACACTTGGAGCAAAGAGGAGTTTGATTTGGGGAACACCCACTTGATGAACTATTTGATTTTGAGGTACACACACTTGTTAAGGGGGATGTGGGAGTATATTTTGACCCCCTTTTGTGAGAGGCCGTGTAATTTTGGGAGTGTAGATTTAACCATGACTAACTCTTAAATAAGGTAAAGAACATGTGCTTAAGCTGGGATCAGACTACATAATCTGCCTAAAAATGTCACAAATCAACCAACTCTTTCTCCTAAAAATTACATTCTTGAACCAGACAGTAGCTGTAGGGAGGTGGTCATGGTGGATGATGGAGATACAAAGCTTAGGACTGTGACAACAGAGACCGGAGTTTGAGTTTCTGTATCCTGGAAGAAGAAGAAAACACATCCTCTCATTAGTGCTTCAAGTCACCGTTGATTTTTTAAACTTTTAACCAAGTGCTTTGAAATGCCTAAACATAACCGTTAAAATGTTCATCATGCTTGCATTGCCATGAGTGGATATTGTAAGGAAAACAAAGGAAATGTGAGATTGTCCTTTGCCACTGTGGTGCATTGAGCTAAATGCTAACGTCAGCAATGTTAACATGTTCAACCCAGTGTATAGCTCAGGCTGATGGGGATGTCATGTCAAGTATCGGGTGAAGACACATTTTGTCCAGCTGATAGTGCAAGATGGAAAGTCAAGGGATTACCACTTCTTAGAATTCTTCCCCTGGGCACCATGTACAGTATATCTACACCAAATTTCATGGCAGTCCATTGAATAGCTGCTGAGACAATTCACTATTAAAAATGTCAACCTTAGGGTAACTCTAAAGATAAAAGTCCCCTTTTATCTCCTGGGAAACATGGTGCGTATGGTAAGTAACAAAACAAGCTAATATATAACTTTGGAAACTCTGGACTTAAAATCAATAAACAACTGAACTTAAACAGTACATGTCTGTCTTGATTAAACCATACATGCAGATGTAAATATAACAAAACAAAGCTAAACACAAACCATGATAGTATGTGAGAGCAATGCTACAAATAGCGACATTATACTGGTTAAACAAACAAATGAGAAGTATGGTAAGAAATACAGCAAAGTGTAACAGGGGCAATTGGTGTGGTCTTACCCACTTTCTTTGTCACAAACTGATTCTGCATTTTGTACGCCTCACAAGGCCCTGACGGAAACACTAGCAATGCAGAATTGCCTTCTCTGGCTTAGTTTAACAGCATCTTTGCTATGCTCTGAGATGCCTTCCTCATCTATGAAATCTGTCTCTGGCCTCTCCTGCCCAACTTCAAGACTTCAAGCTATTAATGTCAAAGTTTCACAGTCAGCTAATCTGAAAAAGTGACCATCTCGAAATACATAATTGTATCTTGCAGCAGTTAGCTGGTTACTGATTTTAGGGAACACTTGTATCTAAGACCATGCAACCTCAACAAAGTCATAAAAGTAATAGTTCTGCCTTTAACACAACACTGAGCTAAACATGGTGAAATAATGCTCTGCTGTATTTTTCTTTTTCAGATTTTCTTTACTATTTTCTGTTTCCATTCAGATTTCATTACATTCCCAGCTCAGTCTCTCAGCACTTAATAAAAAAGAAAAAAAAAATAGAAAAAACAAACAAACAATGGAGCTGTTTTGTTGTGAGCTTGTTTGTGCAGGTACTGGTGAGAAAATGAAAAATGATGGGAAGTTTTATGTTTTACACCCACAAGTTTGAAGGCTTATCAGAGGCCAAGACTACGGTGGCCATAAATTGCAAATTGCAAATCAAATTAACAAAGACAAAACACAACAACAAATCAGAAATCACAACAGCAAAACAGAAACCACAACCACAAAGCAGAAAACACAACGTCATTAACTTCTACCGGAAAAGGTAGGTACCTGCTATTGACAAGGGTCTATCTATCTATCCATCTAAACTTAACACAAAAAGTAAGGAAATGTGTGTTTGGTAGATTATTTCTTTGTTTTAACAATGCTTTTTGGCAATAAATCTTGTACTGTTGGAAAGCCTGTTTATTTCCCTTTTAAATCGTGCCACATTCGTAAGGAACATGCATTTGTGGGATGAGCAGCAGAGCTGAGTATGTGGGTTGCACCCATGAAAAATTTACTAAATCTTCTCTGCCAATGCCAAACAGCTTATTCTGCCATTGACTCGTTTGGTGTTTGGTGGATTGAATGATTGAAGTTTGAAGAAACAAGACATATTGGCAATTTAACAATTTATTCATTTAACAAACAGGAGCCTCAGTAGCGTGTGGAAGAACCATACACAGCCACAACAGCCTGGCATCTCGTCCGCATGCTGGTCATCAGCTTGGTCACACACTGCTGTAGGATAGCATCCCATTCTTCAACCAGCATTTGTCGCAAGTTAGCCAATGTGGTTGTGTTGGTCACTCTGGCATGAACAGCACGCCCAAGCTGATTGAAGTGTTCAATGGGGTATAGCATAGCATAGCTATTGACAGTGTTTTTGTAGAGATAGGGCCAATAATATAGATATAACAGTAAAAGTGAAAAACAAGTTGTTTTCTGGCTTGGGTTTAATTTCTATCCCAATTGCCAATTTGAAGACCAAAATGGGAAAAGCATGTGGCTTTCTGTTTTTTTAATTCACATGAAAAAAAAAAACTTTACTTCCTGTTAAAAAGACAGACAGTGCGTCTGTCCAATCAGCGACAGTCCTTGTTGATAGCAGGTACCTACCTTTTCTGGTAGAAATTAATGTTGTGTTTTCTACTTTGTGGTTATGGTTTCTGTTTTGCTGTTGTGATTTCTGATTTTTTTGTCGTGTTTTCTCTTTTGTTAATTTGATTTGCAATTTGCTGTTGTGTTTTGTTATTTGCTGTTGTGATTTGTGATTTGTTGTTGTGTTTTGTGATTTACTGTTGTGTTTTGTGAGTTGTGTTTTCCTATTTGTCGTTGTGATTTGCACTTCACGGCCACCGTACAAGACACTGGCCAGCAATTTTTCCTCCCATGAGGCACCCTTCTTTGCCAACACAGTGCTCTCATTCATTCCAATAAATGTTGCAGTGCTAATTTCAGTCTGAACACAGTCTTATTCAAATTTGTTTGGATTAATGGTGATTGTGTTGACTGACGGATAGTAATATATCACTGTCTTATGTATTGAATTGCTTCTATTCAGATGTACTGAGAGGGTGAGGGAGGTACCTTTGTGTGCAGCATCATTAGGGCTACAGATGCTGCTTTTGGACATGTTTCTGTCCATTATAACAATGGAGCAGTCTGCCTGAAAGACATGCCATGTTTCAGACTCATGAGAGAGCAGAACACAAGAGGGAAATAGACACTGTGTTCTCCTTTTTTGAAAAAAAGCGAAAAATAATTGGTTCTGGCACCTTCTTCTTATCACAAGCCTTGTGTTTTTTGCCAAGTTGTTGCCCCTCATAGTGAGGTAATTTCCTCTGTCCTTTGAATGTAGCTGCCATGTGTGTGGTTTGTCTTTCACTGATTTCTTTCCGTATCCCCTTGCTGTGTTTAATAAATGAGAACTGCTGGTCATTAGCTTGTGGTTGCTCTCCGTATGTGGTCTCTTTGATATTATACACCACTGGTTGTGTGTACGGCTGCAATTGCATAATTGTGTTAACCTTTAACATGCAACACTTCCTTCTCACTACTCCTCTGATGTAGCCGGAGTGCCAATCAGGGAATGTTCAAATCATTTCCCTGTGTTCATTTTTGAACTGGTTGACAGGTGGGTCCTTTCACTGGGTCCCTTGGGTTATTTAGAAACCTCTGCTGGATTGAAATGAACCCAATGAATGGAAAATGCACTCATTAGCATATTGATTTAAATACAAGGTTGCTATGAGACATCTATTTTCCCTTTGAATGGACAATCATAACAATGGTAATGTGAATAGAGGAAAGGAGCAATGGTTGGTCCTCTGTAAAATGTCAGAATGTGTGTGCAGAGTGCCTCTGCAGTGATTTCCTCTGGTGAAGGACAAACACAATAGATTACTGTAGTCAAAACCCCCAGTCAAAAAGCACACCACTCAAAATACATTTGTTTGTCTTGAAGATGATTAGTCTGAAATAGTGTTTAGGAGTTAATTAATCAGATCATTTAGAAATATATTATATAGCCTACAGCTGGGCGATGACCAAGTTCAGTCAATATCATTATACTGTATATCCCAAAAGATTTCTGTTGAGCTTTAAGATTTGCTTCAGCTTAAATCTCCCTAGTGTTACTGTCAGGACTGTGCTGCGGCGCTCTCCATGGTGCTGATCCTGCTGCTGGGAGCAACTAGGGAGCTATCCACAATGCTCTTTCTCCCCTGTCCACAGCAGTGGGAAGGCTCCCACCAGCGGGAACTTCCAGCCAATACCTTCGTAGTCTAATCATTGTTTTCACCTGTTTCCTAGCATATATGTACACACTCGGTTAGTATGTTCTGGTTGCTGAATCTTGAAATCCGCTTTCATGTGTGAGTAGCTCTCACAGAAGAGTTATCTTAGTTCTGTTTGTTATTTTCTGCACCATAGTTTGACTGTCGCCCAGTGACTTAGTGAGATAACTTTGATGGCTGTAGTGCTTTTTGTTTTTCCAAGAGAATAAATCTCCTGAGACTTTTCTTCAGTGTCCTGCCTCTAATTTGTGCTTGGGTCCTCACTGCATTCTGACAGTTACAGTAAATTCAGAACTTGAAACATGAAGAATTTTATGAGCTGCAAACAGGAAATGTATTTAAATGAATGCATTTTAGAAAAAATAAGCAAAAAATGTATGTCTTGTCAGCATATAAATCGGCAGTGTGAAATGTTTACAGCCAGAAAGCTTGCACCTTGAGTCAGTTACGTTCATCAGTCAAAATCCCAGATTTTCAGCCATGTCTTGCATGTGCGATGTGTCTATCAAAGCTGGAAAAAGCAGATAGTAATGTTATGTTTTGTTGCAGGGTGTTTCTCTGAGTGCCTCACTGCATGTTCCAAGGGGTGTGTCTAATTTCTGGTGTTAGAGACTGCAGGTGATGACTAGTCTATGTTTGGATAGTGATACTTCAGGTGACTTTTTTGTGGTACGTCTGCAAAAAGCAAATGTGGTCTTTATTGACACAGGTTTTTGTCAGTGTTAACAATATACTGTACATCACCAATGTGCTTCTCTTTTTTTTTTTTTTTTTTACTTGATTGGGGACTGTCTCATCTTCTGCATGGCCAAACAAGGCTTTAAAAAAGTATCACCTCACTACGGATGTCTTGTAATATCTGTGTATATCTTTAAAAGTGGGCTGCCATATGATGGATTAGAAATAGCTGTCTGTTTGATGTGATTGGTTTTCCATACATTGTCCATCAATCCAATTTTCTATTTTTCTTTTTAAGGATCTATTGCAATCAGTGTTTTTACCATTTATAGCCCTAATATAACCATAAATAATATAGTAGTTTTTAAGGAATCTTGGATAATTACATTTAATTAACTTGAAGTTTAAACTATGATTCAAAATTAACATTAATTCTGCACATATCTATATTCAAAGAGCTTTAGAGAAAGATATTTCTAAAATGGCTTTTTCTTCTTGGTCTGAGTTATGATCATAAAATGTTGCATAGGACTTTGGTTTGCATCATCTACAGGGGGAATGTTTGATTGCAGGCAGCTTGCTAGCAGGCATTGCAAGTAAAAACACACTAAACTTGATCATTCCTGCTATGCTCTTTTATCTTTGTAATCCTATGCAGTAACAATCTCAAAGTGACGCTGACAGCAGTAAGCATCACATCAAGTCAAACCTTTCAACAAATTGTTTCAATTTGAAGACAATTTAACCAGAATCACAACTGAAGTTGGCCCACACAGTTCTCAGCCTGCTCAAAGTAAGGGTATTCAGTATCAAGTGAAATTATCACACCACGCCTGACCTCCCATTGTGTTTCAAGGTGAAGACAAACTTCTATTGAGTTCTCATCAGGAATAAGCTCACACAGTTTTCGGGAGAAAATACTTTCTCTGTTCATTCTACTGAGAGTTGGACTTTGCTGGATTCATTACAGTTAATTGGCTGTTTAGTTGGACACTACTGAACAGTTGAGTGTGGGAGCTGCAGCTGTAGCATTAGCATCAGCGTGGGCTGAATTATGCATGGAGGTTAAAGCTTCTGAAAGCTTCTCCTTATGATTTATTAATGTCTGCTTGCAGATAGGAATGGATTAGGTCTGCGTCAGGGATACCAAACGATGACACATTCACAATGGTCATGGTGGAGTTATGTTACAAAACCGGATGGAAATCAAAGCCAAAATTAGGATATTATTCCATCGACTTCCAACATTTGTGAAACAGTGGGTGCTCACGGAATTTGAAAGTGTCATACATTGTGTATGAGACAGACTTAAAAACTGGGGGAAGACAAACGCCTCACCGTGAGCAGCTCTGTTGAGCCCTGCTGAGGCTGGCTTCGTTATGATACAACACGGCCTGATCTGCCTCTGTTGATTGGCCTGCATGCTAAAGAGCAGTTATGTTTTAAAACAAGACATGCACATCATACAATTCAAACCAACATATTGTTTTGATACTAGAAACATAATGTAGCAACCTAAGGTAATGGCCTATGTAGAGTCCTTTACATCAAGCTTCTGGTTAATTAAGCCTAAGTTTTAAACAATGGTGTCAACAGTTATAGGTCAGGCCGACCATGCCATGAACAGAAATTCACTAATGCAAACAAGGAAAAATAATGATTGGTTTGTTTGTTTTGATGATTATTTTAACTGGACCTAAATAATCTGGATGCATACTCTGGTTATTAGAAAACAGTTTTTGGTGGTTAAAGCCCCAATGTGAGAGTTTTTATATGATTATAGCATTCATTTTTTTCTGATTTCAGAATTGTTTTGTTTGTAGTAAATTAGAAAATCTGGTGTCTTTTTTTCTATTAGACCACTAGCAGTTACCAAAGTCGGACACTTTTACAGAGGTTGTACGCAATGATTTAAGGACTACTGTCATTTTTTGTTTTCATCCCATCACAGACAGCAGTATAATATAGATACAGCAAGAGCAATGTTGCAGTTTCTAGCTCTTTATCTGACTGTATAACCAGCCCGTCCTCACAAGAAAAAAGACAGTATAGGTCTAACATTCAGGCCTGGCAAAAACAACCTATAGTTACGTTTCCACCATCTAGTGGCTGTAGCAATTATGACCCGGGGAAGTGACGCGCTTCAGATGACGTCAATATAAGGTGATGATAAGATGATTTTGCCTTGGTAGGAGGAGGCAGGTTTGGTGGATGGTTAGATAGAAAGTGGACTTTGCTGCAGGAGACCACTGTTTGCTTCCCATTTTCAACCATGAGTGTCATGTTTCCAACCACGAGTCGAGAATTTTTTTTTAAAAACGTAATGTTGTGGTGTTTACTGTTGCCATGACAATGAAGGTGGTGTAACTTTAAGAAAGTATAAACCATGTTTCAAGTGATCATTTTGACCCAAACCATGATCTTTCCCTAACCCTAACCAAGTGGTTTTTGTGCCTAAACCTAACCAGACCTTAACCACAATGTTGTCACAACATAAAACATCATTATTTTTAACAGTGATTTGTAATGGTTTTGGGAAGCTGGAGTACTATGGCAGCTAGATGGCATATACATAACTATACGTTGTTTTTTTCTGGCCTGAATTTTAGACTTATACTGTCGTTTTTTTTATGAGGATGTGTTGGTATAACACTTTTTAGTAGGAAAAAAAAACATGATTAGTGTTAGCTAGCTAGCTCACTGAACTGAGTACAGGAGGAGCACAAAAATACCCACTAAAATTAACACTAGTTTAATATTTAACCTTGTTTGAAAGAGGAAAACTGTAAGGCGGCAAAGCAAAACTGAGCAATCTGACATTAAATGACCAGGTCACTTGGCATGCACGTCTAGGCTTAGATAGAAATACCCTTCAATTGAAAGTTTTACTTTTGCTTTTAGCTGAAGGAATAGTTATTTTTGTTAAAACATGCAGACTTAAAATGACATTACACTTCTTTAAGTGTGGGTAGATAGATTTCAACATAACAAATAGCAGCACTTAAAATTGCTGTTACTTTAATACACCTGTCAGGTTACTATAGAGGTTGAATGTACTCATTGTAAGTCACTTTGGACAACAGCTACATGAATGTAAGTTGCTCCTAAATCTTCCGTTGATAGATTTATTCACAGTAACAAAGACTCAGTTGCATGGTATCAAAACCTTATTAAACCATATTAACCAAAATGAGACACAAGATAAGATGCTAACCAGAGCAGTTGCTAGACTATCAGGTTTTTGCAAGAAGTATTATTTACAAACAACTGAACTATAAATTGCTTAAAATAGGTTCTTGAGCATGACTATTGCACTTCCATGAAGTTGGGGCATTCAGAAAAGTAATGGACAACATCTAAATATGCATAAACGTCCTGACTCTTAGTCCCTTGTATGCATCAACCTCCAAAAATGCAGGGTTCTTTACTTCCTAAAGTTCAACTCAATAGCATCTTCTCTTTACATCTCAGATGAAATCATCAGGGTTATTTTCTCAGACTTGACAAAGCTTCTCCAGAGCCACAGAAGACATAATACAGGTGATTTCACATGCTGAGTACATCATGTGTAAACTAATCTTTTTGTGCAATATCTGTGATGGTCCCTTTAATTCCCATTTTACATGTTGTTCACACTAAACAAATTCACCTATGAGCTTTTAGTCACACTTGTCACATTTGTTAGAAAATGTCAGTAGGTGTTTGGACAGGCAAATTAAAGTTAAATTAAAGTTCATGGACTATATTTGTCTAAACTGTGTGAATATAACAACCTGCAGGGTATGAAAGTTTTTTTTTTTCCTTTATAGCTCAAAAGGGATAGTGAGGTGCTAATACCGAGGCATGTGAGTTATAAATATATACTATAATCTGTGTTTTTAATCATGCTACAAGTACACATTGTGTACAGCCCTCAGCCCCCTGAGCCACCAGGATCCCCCTCACATCTTCAAACTCTGTGGTGTAATCCTCTTGCACTGTCACAACAGCTAAATCTGCCACCTGTGTCATACATGATCCTATTATCTTCCCTTTACAATCTAAACACCACTGGAGCTGCCAGACATCATGTTGGAAAGATAGACAGGTACATCCTGTTTGAAATTCCTGTCACACTGACTTTGCTGAACTTTGCCTTCCAGCCTATTTCACGGCTGATCCATCATGCATGTCAAGCGTGTGTGTTTAACCCACTAAAGGACACAGTTGGCCTTCATTTCACTACTTCCTGTCTCCCAAAATGCTTTGCTTTCCAGTTTTTGCCGTGATTCTTATGTGGCAGGGGTTGTGTGTGGGCTTGGGTGTTGGCTGTGCAGCAGAGCTTCAAATTGGCTCTGCTTGCCTCATGTCGAAAGCTGCAGTTTTCTGAGGTAATAGACATGCAAATAACAAACGGTGTGTGCGTATATTTCCAGACGGCGTCGCATCTCAACACTTGGTCAATAACATTATGGAAATGTGCTGTGGATTCTTTGGGTCTCACTGTTTGAGTTGGATAACAAGGCGGTCCAATGAGCCTGTTAGCTTAGTGACAGTGACAGAATGAGGTGTTTGTATTGTCACATACTGTATCATAGCGTGCAGCAGGAGGGAGAGGCGGAGAGAGAACAATGTACTGTAGACACATAAAGAAAAGGGAGAGAGAGAGGCAAAAAGCACAAGTGATCAAAGTTTTACACTCTTTTTCCCTGTTTACTCGATTTACCAAAGGAAACCTGTGCAAACACATTTCTCTTTCATTTTCTGTTCTAGCTCTTTCTTTTCTTTTTTTTTACTGTCAAAGTTTACGTTTGTCGAGTTTAATTGCTTATCAAAACCAACATCGTACTGCTGTGTGAATCCACTGCATGCTTGCATAATTGAGTTCTCTACACTCCAGTTATTTCTCATTCAAGCACGCGTGCACTTCAACGCAGTGTCTCACTGGCTCACTTGAAGGGAAGGTGTAAATGGTGTTTACAGAGCCCAGCCTCGGTCCTGTTGGTTTTCAGATTTAACAGGGTGACAAATTGAGATATGGCTTATTTGCGTTGGCATAATTATTGCCATTCTCAAGACAATTTCTTCGCCCCAAGAAGGTTTTTGTGTGCCATTTCGATGTGCATGTGTGTAAGAATAGAGTCCAGTGGGAAATTTGAACATCTGTGTCTCGCTGCCTCACTATGCCCAGGAGAGAGCTGAAAATAGATGTTTTCTCTATAAGGAATCTGCTTCAGCAGGTAGAATATCAAAAGAAAAAATATACATACAACATATGGTTAACCTGGCAATTACTTATACTTTTGTATAGTTGCAGCTTGGAGTCATTACACTTAAATAAAATTGCTTTCCATGATGAGGTGGTCCTTCATGGGAGAATGAGTTAATGAATTATTTAAAAAAATGAAAAAGATTCCCTTGAGGACTCCATCAGCTGTGCTCAGACCCAGCCAGTCTCAGTTTATCAAGAATATTTCTGAGATTTTGTTCTCCTGAGAATACACAAGGCCCAAGTGAGAACTTAATAAAGACCATTGCTGAAAATGTGTTTTCTTTAAAACCCGACATGTTATGAAATATGAAAATAAAAACTATTTTGATGTCATTGAAGACAGATTTAAGGCCCTCTGAGATTGTGAACCTTCTGTGACAATTCAAGAAAAGAGATTAAAACACCCAAAACTGGGATTGCTAAATGATTCATGTGATCAACAAAAGAAAAGAAAAAAAAACAAAAATAAAACTGCTTCACATTTCAAAGGCTATAATTACAAGTATGTATATAAATTCAAATCTACACGCTTGATCATCTGTTATGTCTGTGTAATAATATATTCATTTGTTAAGCTTTTTCTTTAATGTGTATTAAGTGATGTGAGGTCATAGAAGTTACTCAAAAACATGTTTATAGAAATAATAACAGTGTTTCCCCTAGGTTGACTGCTTTGGGGCGGCAGGGGTGGAGGCAGGGGTAGGGGGACTGACCAAAACTCAGGAAAGACTCAGCAGCCAGACATTTCTCTGTTTAGGAGCAGCTGAGATTGACACTAAAATGAGAATAGCTGGTCCAATTTAAAGATCAGTCCACCTGAAGTCAGCCTCTCCCACTCGCTCTCTCCACTCGCTCAACCATACACTAGCTACGCAGACACATTACGCACTGTCCTATTCCTTAAAGGAGCTATGCTACTCTTATAACAGTACCTTGAGTGGTTGGATGACTAGAAAGGCGCTATACAAGTACAGTCCATTTACCATTTACCTTTCATGTAGATGTCCTTTAAAGAATGAGGAGAGGGGGGATTCTGGGATTTGATGCACTAGTTGATCACTCAAAACAATTCCACGATAATGGAGGGTGTTATTGTGCTCACACAGTGAGTGAAAATCATTAGTAGCCCACTGATTAATGATCATGTGAAATTTTAGCAGCAGCCGCTGCAGAATGAATAAATACATAGATGGGGTAAGTGAGAAAGTAAAAAAAAAAAAATTGGCAGACCTTGATAGTCCAAAGTAATACTTATAGCCCCAGTTACCTTCAAATGTATTCCAACAACACTTAAAGCATTTCTCAGTAGCATGGAATATTCATGACAAATAAATGACAATCAACATTAATGTAAAATGAGTTATTATTTATTAAGAGTTTAATACTCCAAACTCTTCTAATTTGCTTAATTTGCTTCATCAGGACTGTGTTGGTGTATTTTGATTATATTTAACTTGCAGGCAATATAAGCAAAACAGTCCAAGAACTGTCATCACATTTTGATTCAAATATTGTTAAATTTTGATTGGAGCACAGAAATAAAGAACACAGGCAAAAACACACATACAGAAATATATCGTGTTTTCTAACTTTAGTGGAAAGTAGTATGTTGTTGTAGGACACGCTGGCTGAGTGCCTTTAATAATTATCGGATAAATAACGTCCATATTAGGCAACAGCTCATAGCAAAATACTTCATTGGCAAACAAATCTATGATAATGGTTCAAAACATAAATGTGAAATACTGTATGTTGTCGGTCAGTGTTTTGTGATCTGATCTGATCTGGCTGTTAAAAACTGCCACCACTTTGGCTGATGGTTGGTTAGAAACTAAAACTTCTCAACATTACAGAAAGATTTCTATCATGGTTAAAAGAAAGATAACTGTTGGAAGGAAATGGGAAACAAACAGCAGTCTTCATTGCCAAAGTAATACACTTTATTGGCCCACCCATCACCCCCGACCTCTTGTCTAAGAGGTTTTGCAGCGTTAAAATAATGTCTGTGTTTATGTCCTCTTTTGCTCCTGACAGACAGTCATAACTCAAATGGCCAAAGAAGCTCCTTGTCAGGTAAACATAATCACATGTGACTGCAGAGGTTTTTCACTTTTCACTGCTGCTCACATTAGTGTATTAGATTGGTGTCCATCCAGAGGTATTTGTGAAAGAAGAACAAGATGATACTGTAGATATTCAAATTAAACTGTATGGGCTACAGCTACAGACCCAGTTACATAACTGCATCCATACAAACTGACTTTTATAGCTAAGATTACACATGCACCCTCATAGAAAAAATACATTTTGACATTTTAATGTTCATGATTCTGCACTGCTATGAGTCCTTTCATTTTCAGAATTGTTGGGACTTGAGTTTGTATTGTTAAAAACTGTTGAGCAAAGCTTTATATTTTGTGACATAGATAGAATCTCACAGAAGAGATGGAGTTATAAAATACATATGACAGACCAGGTCTACACTGATCAATCTCAGTCAAAATTCCAGGTTCTTGATCCTAGAATATATGAATAAAGACGAGCAATGGGACAGGATGAAGCAGAGATGACATGACTTGTACTAGATATTCTCTGAATTTCTATCTTGAGCCATTGTTCTCCTTTTTTTCTGTTCAGCAGTGTATAACAAGTCTGTTTTTCTTTCATGGGGTTTAGTCTTCTCTCCCCATAAAGTAAGCTAGATTGAAGCATTGAGGCAGAATTAGCAACCAAACCGTCTATCTCTGCTGCCGCTGCCTCTCCTGGCCAATTAAGCTGTATCCCATTCCTGCTTCTCTCTCTGCTTCTATCCTTTCTGGCCCTTGCTCCCTGCAGCTCGTTTGGGATGAGACCAGCACTTAAGTCTGGCCATGCAAAAGTGTTTTGCCCAACAAGGATTTGTTGCAACTACGACCGTGCAGCCTCCTTCCCCCTGCCTCCAAATTGGTTCCTTTTAGAATGTGCAGTAGGGAAGGAGAGGATTACTGACAGGGATGACAGCTGTCAGACAGACATTTTCCTCTCCTCTCCTCTCGGGTGAGTGTTGATCATTCTCCAGTGTGATCTTTAGGATTCTTGGCTTTGATTCAGGTGGCCCACATTTGACTCTCCCAACAAAAAAACTGGAAACTTGGAACATCCTTGAACTAAATAATTAGATACTTCACAAGAGAAATTTGGTAAAATGTTCTGTTCAGCTGTTTTCAGTGAATATTTTAAAGACAAATTAAGTGTAACATCACTAATGGTGCTACTTTGACACCGACACAAGTAAGTTCTTTGCATGGCAGATTTTAAACATGACCCCTGAGAGCTCTATTCACTCTTCATACCCATGCATGGTCGCTGAATGATTACTTCAGGATCTGGGTTTGAGTACTACTTTGTATGTTTTTATGTACAAGGTTCAGAAATTGTGCAAGGCAAAGCAATTTTATTTATCATTGCAAGTAAACTTGACGGGCTTTACATAAAAATGCATACAGCAACAAATACATTTTGGAGGAAATGGAATTGCTACCTACATGGATTATGTTCACTGGCATCTTTTTTCCCCGTGTGTTAGGTTAGGTTTAGGTTACTAAAACTTTTTGTTGTGGTTAAGATTGTGGTTTGTGTGTCAGCGATAATGTTTATAAAAATATTTAGCCACAACCTCGATCTTTCCCCAACCTTGTCCAAGTGCTTCAAGTTGCCTAAACAAACATAAAAATATGAGCTATGCTTCAGATACCACAAGCCGATATTGTAGGGTGGAAGTGAAGTCAGATTTTATGACTTTGCAGATATGTTCATTTTAAAATGTTTCCTCATTATATTGATAAAAGATGTAATTAGGCAGCATTAGAGTATGATATACATTTATGTAATTTTTTCAGGAGAGAGCCATAGCTAGCATTTTAGGAATAGTGAGGTCATGAATCAGAATCTACCCAATACTCTCCCACACACCAAACATAAATACATAAATAAATATATAAAATAAAAATCTCTTTTTAATTATTTGCATTTGTCATATTTTATTTATTGAGTTAGCTGGCTCAGTTATATTTTCTGCAAGTTTAAATAAAGAAAGAAATTCATCTGGAAATGATGTCTCCTTTTTTCCCCATAATTATCAAACTACACAGTTCTTTTCAGAAAACTTCCAGGGAAATTATAAAGACCCATATTTAAAGTGATGTTATTTTGTCTCTGTGCTGTCAAATCCTTTACTTCCTTATTTATTTTGTTAGCGTAAAAGAAAAAAGTAGTCATATTAGAATATGCTGAGTCTAAAGGTGTGTTCAGACAATATGCAAAGCAAATTTTCACCTTGCATCATTTGCACATATTTGACTGCTGGACAGTTTGTCTTTTTTCACCCCAAATAGCCAAAACACCAACTGTACGACTGTAAGCTAGCTGGCAACAAATGCACCAACCGTGTCTGTGTGTTTGTGGTCAGTTCAGCCTCTGACTGAACTCAGAACTCACCACAAACTCCTTCTTTCTGTTATTTCCCTCCAGTCTCCTTTTCCTCTCGTCTCTGTACAAGTTTTTTTTCAGAAATGTAAAGTGTATGTTTTCTTACTTGTTCTTGATTTTACCAAGTGCCCAGTGCAATCAGAATGTTTATCCTGTAGTAGAGCCAACGACTCCCTCAGCTAATCAGGCCTTTCTGTTATTAATCACTGAGCACTGGCAATACAACCCTATCACCAGGCAAGTACAATGATATTGAATGAATCTGAAAAAACCCTGGAATATGTTCAATAAGAAAATGTTTTAATGTTCATGCCAATTTTTTATTCTACAGTATCTGTGCATGGCACCTATGGTATGGTTAAGCTTAGTGAGAAATAATGGTTATGATCGCAGACTTCAGAGGTCCAGCAGCAGATGTTAGAAGTCTCAGACATTGTTATGAGTGGTCATGATGCAGGTTAGATGGCCCATTGAACACACCATATCCTTTCAATTTCTAAACTGCAACAGTTTCCACATCAATCACAGACATCTATGTCACTCTAGAACAACATGTAAGGGAAGATTTTACAGAAATGATAAATCTCTAAATCTGGGCTCAGGAAATGTGTTGGTAACTTGCACAGATTTCAGGTACTGCAGAAGAGACTGCAGAAGAGGTTGGTGTGTATGCCACAAAATCCTGCAAATTCTAGCTCAAAAAAGCAGCTTGATCAGGCGAGGACAGTCATATAAAAACAAGCCTCCCGAGACCCCTGAGAGGAAGTGCCCTTCATTTATGAGCAAACTGGTTAACGTTTTCCCAGTTGGCTTCTTACACAATATCATGTCTGTCTAAAAAAAAATCTATCCTCAGTTTACACATTGCCGTTTTTCCCTGTATTCTGAGAGGTCATTTCTTGTCTGTTTCATAATGAATTAAAAATTAAAAACTACTCTGATTGGCTGTAAGAGTTTGCAGTTCCTTCTCAGCAAGTAGTCACAAAGTGGCTTATGAAACTGCAGTCAGGTGGATTTAGAGCCATGTTGAGTTAAATAAATCATCTTGAGGTATCAATTTGAGGCTTTCTTTTATCTCCACTAGCCTTGTGATGGATCCTGCACAGGGTGTCTGTCAGTCTCATGCTAGGACAGCTTTTCATAACCCTGAAAGGGAATATTCAGAGAAAATAAATGACTCCTGCAAGCACCAGAGGGGAACTCATAGACCAAAATGGTCAGCAGCTGGGTGGTTAACTGTATGCTCACAGGGCCCAGGTTTGATCCTTTTCTGCCACACACACTGAAGCATCCAGGGGTAGGACACTTAACCTCACACACCAACCTGAGGGAGGAAAGAGACTTTCCCTGTTGGGGCTGAAGAAAGTCTGTTGAATCAAACAGTCTGTTTATCCCTCTCTGACTCATTTCCCCTGTCAGTGTCATTATGTCTTTTTTATCTCTCGACCTCTCTCTCCCTCCATAAGCAGCTTTAGAAGCGCCACTCAGAGTTGAAGCCACTAGCAGAGCATGTCTTCCCTCAGGCTTACACACCAACTGCAGTGGGTCACACTCTTTTAACTGTGAGCCTGTCTATACGGCAAAGATAGTCCGTACAGTATCCACTTTTCTGCACCGCAGGGATTAAAACCCCACTTCATAATTGCAATACAGTGATGCCCTCTTGTGAAACAGCATTACACCACTGCTGGCTTTGTTTATGCTTAGGTCCAATATGGTTCAATGCAAATCCATGCTTTAGTTTAGAGTGACTGAAGCTTCTACACAAGAATCCATCACAAGTGGCTCTGTTTTATGTCTATTTTGAGGATGTGAATTGTCTCTTTAATTGTGTTGTAATTGAATAATTATTGTATGTACTTAATTAATTGCTATTCATAATGTTGTAGCAAATTATTAATGCCAATAGTGCACACATGTTTCATGTGCAGTTTAATGAGACATTTTCACAGTCAAACTGAATGTCTCTTATTTAGACACAAGATTAAACCCTTGATGTAATGTTACAGAGATAACTTTAAATTCTCTGTGTTTTTGAGAATGTACAAAGGATTTTAAATTAGTCTTATGAGCACAAAGAGCCAGTAATTAAAGGGTCACTACCACACCACCCAGCCTGAGAAAACAGTTGTATAATATCTTCCACAGCACAAACTGGAAGTGTGCAGTTTGAAAGGCATCAGCATTTATCAGGCAGGGAGGGTCTAATTAAAGATGCTGTTGAGTTGTGTTATGGGAAAGGTAGGTTCAGCATTTTTGGAGTTTCACCCGTGTAAGAGACTAAAAGTCAGGACATCTCAGCTCTTGCTGCATCAATTTTGATTATTCAGTTTCATTTGCATCTCTCCCTTCAAGTGCACCAACTTTATGCAAGTGCAATACTAAATTGCTGAATTACCCCTTTAAGTTTACAGTGGATAGGACTTTAAAGCACAAAAAAACAAGTTTAAAGATTATAAGATGGGCCCAGGTTTTAAAATTTGTCTCTGAGATTTCTGCTTTGACCCCAGTACAATGGAGGAGAGTGGAATTTAGTTTGTGGTGCTCACGTCATTTGACAAAATTCGTGAGCACCTCTGTAATTAAAGGAGTCAGTATATTCCATTCCATGGCACTAGTATACATATTTTTTAAACAATATGTATTATGGCTTCTGTAGACTGTGAATTTTACAATGCTGTTGGCACCATATCGCAAAACCTGGAGACATAAAAGAGGAACTATCTGCATGGCTAGAAAGTGTGAGAAAATGTTGGTTTGTTTTTGGTTAACCAAGCCTTTAACCTGTAGTTGATCCACCATATTACACTGTAGACTGTATATAAAGTCTTTGATATACTGTATATGAGAGGATGATGGATGAGATCAGATGTTTGTGAACTGTGGCATAGATTCATAATGTATGGAGATCTAACAGATGCTTTTACGCTCAGCTGCATATTACCCATTGAGCATACAGATTACAGACATATTGTAGATACGGTTCATACACATTGTATGTTTACTTAAAATTTGTTCTCCATGACAAACATTATAGTCAGGAGATGCAGTGCAAGTATCACTTTGTTTCTGAGGCTGATTTGTTATGCAAAGGCAAGATGTTTGGCATTTAAATCAGTATTCCCACATACAGTATGTTCCACTATATTACCATGGAAATTGGTTCAGGCTAATTCTGCTTTAACCTGACTCTTCTCTTGAGGTTGCACACAGTATAGCATGCTGTAAGGCTTGCCATATTCGCACATTGTCAAGTGGTAATTGCAAGTGGTATGACCCGTGTGTCCATGTGTATGTGTCTGTACTGTGTGCCTATGTGTGCGGCTGTGTGTAACCCTGGTGTGTTGCGGCTTTCTCTTCACTTCATGGTGAGAGGAAGGAATTCTGGGCCACACACTCTTTATTAACATCTCTGTAATCTGAATAATGCACGCTGCTTCATCTGATGACTTTGACTGACTTCATCACATTATATTTTCTCACATAAATGGAAAAGAGACCTCTGACATGTTGCTCCTCACTCTTTATACTGCATGCATTTAGATATACTGTAAGACTTACTCATTTTCTTACACTTAGAAAATGTCCGTTAACAGTATCTTTATCTAAGAACAAATTACATAGGTTGCAGTTTTCTCCAGTGTTGCTTGTATACACCTTTGTCATTTAAAAAAAAAAATAATAATAATTGTGTCCTACATTTGGTAATTTCTCTCTAAATGGATGAATGTGTATTTGTTTTTCTTTTTGAAATTTCCCCCAGCCCTCAAAATAAGTGGTGCCTCTGCCAATAATGAGGCTGTAGCAAATTAAATGGGACAATTTGTATCCCAGTAAACCCTAAGTATGACAAAAGCAGCTCTGTCAAATGTACTGCACAGATTAATTTATACATAAAAAAAACAAAAATGAACAGATGCATACCTCACAGGATAACCAGGAGAGTTCTAAGTGTTTTAGCAAGGAAAACGCATGCAAGCATCAAAATATAATTAGTACTTCCATATTTGGAAATGTCAATCCCTCTCTGTAAGGAGATTTGTAACACTTGCTACTGTTTGCAGCGAGAATCATCAGATTTGTACCAATTAGTGCCATTCTTTCATAAGATTAGTAAAAATATAACTCAAATCAATTCAACCAGGAAATACTGCATCACACAGTATATAAGATGTTAAATTGAATTAATGAATATACAATTCCGATTTTCTGATTATCTGATCAAACCGCTTTGGCTTCATGTTCCATGACCTGGCCAGAGGACCTGAGACTGTGCCCCACAGGGGTACCTAAGCAGAACTCCGAAGTCATATGAGGGACTGTGAGGCCTAACTAAGGCTTCATCTAGTTGTGCTTTATAAAAGCGCAGATGATGATGATACACAATATCTTATGTAAGGCCTGAGTTCAAAAACAGTGGACCTACCCTTCGAGAGATCACCAGTCAAAAATGCTGAGAACTAGACTTTCCTTTGCAAATGTGTTTTGGCGAAACCTGAAATTACCCTAATCCATGTAGTAATTGATAAGAGCTCCCATTAAGCAGTTATTAACCAGTCTGTTTAAACTTCCAGTGCCATTTGGCCTGCTGTCTGGCTCATAATGAGCCAAACACCAGGCAGGCACCGAACCGTCTCAAGTGTCTCTGTTATGCACGAGTTCGACTACATGGGAGGTAAAGCAGTGCCAGTGATAGTGTCTGTGGAATTCAGGAGGATTGAGAGAAGACCTCAGTGCTCTTCATCCCATCATATCTATATTCCTGTCCTCATCTTTCTCTCCTCATCTTTCTCTGTTTTTGACAAACGCTGACAGCAAGTACACCAGGGTGTTAAGAGTGTCATTAAGCTTTCATTAAAACACCATCATCATTAGAGAAGGATTAGTTATTCCCTGGATCCACCACTTCAGCAGCTCAGGAATATCAAAACACAATCAAAGTCTATTAAAACAACAATGTTTCTGGCCCACTGTGAAGCACCAGTTGGCTTCCACCAGTTTTTTTTTTTTTTTTTTAGTTAGACACATTCTATTTTGCCTGTAGATATGCCTGGTACAGCGTGACTAAAACATGTTGGCAATGAGCTTGTTAGCATGTAAAAACTGTCAGAATAAATGAAGACCAGCATTCATCAAAGAGCTTTGGTGATACCCACACACACACATATATATTTTAACAAGCTTTCTGCAGGTTCACCTATGGAAAATCTTTTTTCAGATATTTATTTCCTCTAGATTGTCAAGTATAATAATATAATAATAATAATAATTATAACTTTATTTATATAGCATCTTTTAAAATCAGAGTTAACAAAGTGCTTTGAAAGACAAAGCAAAAGCAGGATACTCAGAAGGCAGTATAACAACAGAAAGCCAAACAGTAAGGCCAAACTAAAGCAGGACAAAATTAAGATTAAGTTAAGATAAAGTTAAAACTAGAAGACAAAAGACGCAAAAACACAGTAGAGATGACAGATGAAAGATACAAATGGTAAAAGAGATAACAATAAAAAACATTACAAATGTAAATAAATACAAATAAAAAGAATAAAAGCAATAAAAGACATCACATAAAAGCAAGTCTATAAAAATGGGTTTTAAGAAGTGATTTAAAAGAAGTTTTAGCAGAACCCCCCGCTGCATCAACATTGTCACCCCAATGATGGGGATAATGTAGGTCTGAGCGTGGCCTCATCATCCCTCTGCTGCTAATGTGAATAAATTTGCTGCTTGGCAGGTATCAGTGACAAACGGTCTTAGCCAGTCATCTTAAAAGTTGGCAAACAGTTACATGTACTTTGCTTTTATTTTTTATCTTGTTTGTAATAGTTAGCTCCGTTAATGGCTGTGTAAAGCATACCAGATGTGGAAAGGTGTGACTGAGAGTTTACTATGGGGAATAACAGAGGAAAGATCACATTTCTGTAGATTTCAATTATGCTTGTTCAACAGGTGTTTGATAAATTGCTTGTGTTGCATCCCTCAGTGGCAGACCTTTGTTGCACTTATAGTAATGAGCATTGCTGTTGACTGGAGCAAAAAAAACAAAACAAAACATGCTTTTGACCATGATTACATTAGAATTTGAAACTGGTCCTCATTCAGAACCAGGGCATCCATGCTTGACAATCATAAGAAGTGTCAATACATGGTACTGACTGACAGCTTTTTTACTTCTTAGTACCGAAGCATACCTTAAAGGTACTGAATTGTGATTCCAGCCCAGTACAAACCATGAATGATTATGTCTGCTGGTATGGGGCTGATTGTCACAGAATGGTCATATTCCTGAGCAGTAATTGCTTCATTCTGTGCTATGTGCTTCATTAAAAAGTTATTTTCCTTTATTCCTTACAGAAGAGAAACACTAAGGTAGGATCACACAAGAATAAATGTAGTCTCATCATTAAACTTTGAAAGATAGAGGTGTTTGAAGGTTGTGTGGATGGGCAGAGATCAGTGCAAGCAATTATACAATAATAATATATTAATAATAATAATATACGGATTTCATTAATTAATGATATCAAATATTAAATTTGCAAGACTCATTTTGACGGTTTGAAATCACATATGCAGTTTGTTTTGAATTTGACTTTTAACTTGAAACTTAAATTCAGTTTTCTTTATTTAGATGTAGCTTCCTGAACAACCCCACACCAAAATACATTTCATCTTAAAGATGAATTCATTACTACTGGTCTATACCATTTGGTAGGAAAAGAAAACTCTTGACATTAGCATTTTTACCAGCCTTGGCCAAACTCAAACGCCCATCTTTCCTTCCTGACTGATGAATGCTTTATTCCAACTTGTATAGCTGAGGGACAGAATATCTCGTAGCTTTGGCCTCCACCTCATCTATGATGAAATATATTTACTGGGTGCTAAAGAGTGCCAGGTGATGTTTTTCCCTCTTCTCCATGCACCCCTCATGCACTGTCACCCTAGGCAATTGCCTATGTCGACTATACCATGGACTGCCATTGGGTTTGCCAAGATATAAGACATATACCTCAACATATGACCAATGCATTTTTCAGGTCTCAAAGCATCCTAATAAAATGGTATTGAGGGTGCTAAATGTACATAGCTAAATGTGGACTTTAAATTGGTGTACAGTACCTGGGCTGTGACTGATGATGTTTCACAAGAACACAAGTTCAGATAAGAACGTAGATCGAGAAGATCAAGAAAACCCTACTAACTACACTTACACAAGGTAGCTTTAATGTAAGGTAGCTTTTTTGTGAACTCACTTAAAGTATGTTTTTGAACTCTTGAAACTTGAAGCGACCCTAAAGCAGGAGTGAATATTTGGACGACCATAGAGTGACACTCTGGTGTCTTCGAGATTCTGGAATAACATGTCAGAAACAATGACATCTAGAGTCCCTTTGAAGCCAGTACTGATATAATGAAGAACTTTCTGTACATGACTGGATTTAGACAAAGGCCTCATACAACTGCACTAACTAGACCAAGCTGCTGACAGCAAAGACAAGAATACTAGGAGTTACTACAGACTAGATGAAACAAAACATGAATAATGCTGTCCTAATCATTCAAAGACAAAACTGATTACATTTTGGTAGTGTTTTTTAGAACAAGTCGAACTAAGTTTCTCTCTCTCTCTCTCTAGATTTCTCTCTCTGTCTCTGTCTATCTGTCCCTGTCTCACTTTCTCCATCTCTGTCTGCTGGTGTGAGCTTAGCAAAGTGTCTAATACTGAAGTGTCACATATTCACAGGGATGAGAAGAGAGGATCCTCCTGCAGTGCTTATTAGCTGTAATGCATTCCATTTCTTTGCTTTGATCATGGTGGGAGGCCATGAGATGGTTCCTGCCATCTAATTTGTCTCATGTCTAAGATTTTCTGTCTTTCTATCATCTGTCTTTCTTAGTCTCTTTCTAAGGCATAAGCACATGTACATTCACACTGACACATACACAATGGACTCAAGGCCTGACTGAGCCAAGTCTTGGAGCTATATGTTGGATCCTACGTCTGTGTGATATGCTATAATATGCTTTGTATGGCATGTTATGCCCTATATTTATTATGTTATTTATGTCTACAGACATGTCTTCAGAGTGGCATCATAGGTCACCTTTTTTTTTTAATTACAGGTTCTGGCATAAAACTGTTAACATTGTTAATTGCTCACAGTCCATGCACATAACTGCTGAACAAGAATAAGACATTAACTAATTTTTATAATTTAAATGCCTGTTGTATCCTGGAAGTGAGATGATGGCAGTCATGTGACAGTCAGAGATATTACACAGGAGGATATTATAGCCTACAGTAGGTGATGTTACACCGTTGGGTGCAACACAAGATGATACTGGACAGAGACCTGCAGAAAAATGCTGAAGCAGCTGATTGTGATAACTACTGGAATTTAGAAGTTGCTGTGACGAAATATGCCAATGAAAATAAAATCCACAAAACCTCTCAGTAAATTGGTAAGCCATGGTGATGATATGGTGTTATGGTGATAAGAAAATATAAATTTTGCATCAAATGTTTTAGTTATGTATTTTATTTTAGTTGTTTTCAGTATCATATTTAAACTCCAAATTCATTCATTATGAAAACATAATGATTTCATGTCAAATTACAACAGGTCTGGACCACTCAAATTCATTCAAAAAAGAAAATTAGTGAATATCACAAATTCACTTAAGAACAAATCTATTCGTACGAGTGGTTCTTGCATGAGGCCCAATCACTCTGCTATGGTGTAAGGTGTAATGGTGTGTAGACAATAGGGGACTTCTATGGTGTGATTTACAGTATATAATATGCTATGGTTGGTGATGTACAGTACAGGTCTGTGTATCATAGTATGGTATAATCCTGTCACCTAGAAATTACGTTGCCACCTGAACAACACTTTTTATCAAAACTAATCTGCAGTCACAAAATGTTCATACAGAACACATCTGCAAAACACTGACAGAGTATAAAATCCACTCATAGCAACTAAAGCATGAGTTACATTTTTTAAGGTTACATTTAGGCACTTTAAGCCCTCTACACCCAGTCAAGTGTTTTGAGTTATTCTAATTGATTGGACTTCAGCTCAGTTTGAAGTTGGGGAGAGCCATGCTGGGAGTTACATGAGGTCACCATACTCAGCAGCAGTAAGAATGATAAAGGTGTAATTTGTCCCACCTTAACAGGGTCGGCGTCTGTACATGCCCACACAGTCTGAAGAAGAGAATCAGGCAAATTAAGTGAAAACACCTAACCTCTTAAGGTCAGGGAAAGATTATGGTCTTGGTTAAGTATTGAAAAACTCCTCACTGACCTGGAACACGGGGACAGGATGTCTTTACTTAATTAACATTTAACCGAAAAACCACAGTCTTTCCCCAATCTTAAATAAAGAGCTTTTGTTGCTCAGACCTAACCAACAGACAGGACTCAGGAGGTAAACCCTAGTATGAAAATCCTGCGCTTTGCATTCCCACCATTTACCTCCATATGACTTCTGTGCTAAATTCACTCAAAAAAAATGTTGCCAATGCTAATGATCCAATAAGTTTCCCTCAAAACTTATTTGGCTTAACAAATTTGAATAAACATAATTTCCAACAGATGATTTTGTACATTTAGTGGGGGCATGACATGGTGTAATATTTTGTAATATATAATAATTTAGTATGTTTTGTGTGATTGAAATGTATTATGTTATACTGTACGAGTCAATGGGAACTAAGGAGCCATTAGACTTGTTTCCGGTGAACACAAAAAGCGTGTGTCATTTATTCTCCTCAACACTCGAGACAGACACCAAGAGACGCATAAACATTGTGTCAAAGCAACTCGCGTCACTTCTGCAAGCAACTCTTAACGCAGTCATATTGTGGAATGATCAGGAATAAATGCCAGTGTGGGAAAAGCGGATTATAAAAGTTGCAAGTGGATGCTGGCATCAAGAAACACGTTTTAGGCTATGGTGCATGTTATATTACATTACCATCTCAAGGGAATCCTGCTGCCACAGCTACAGCACATAAACCTCTTGGGTAAACCTCACTGTCCCAGTAGTTTATTTCTTAAAACAGGTACCAGTTGTGGCACACTCTTACTCACTGAGGCCTTTAAGCATTTCATCACTGTTGTCACTGTGACTTCTTCCAGCAGAACATGTCTTTAAACAATGAACTAGAATTCATAGTACATTTCTTAACCAAGAGCCAATATGTATACCGTGTCCTCCCTTTGGCACATCTAATTTTTTCATGAATTCCAACTGAGAAGTGTATATAGTCAGCCATTTGTCAGACACTTCACTTTACATCATAATATCAGAAACACATGAAGAAGCTAAGGATTATTGAATGTCTACACCACAAATGAACAGTTCTAGGTCTACATTGAGATTACTGCATGACAACAATATTACATTATACTATTAGGCAGTCAATAATGATACTTTTGTCAGTAACACACTAATATCCAGTATAACTCAGTATCATATTGAATTAAACTGTGATGAGATAATTCCATTTGCTCTCTGTGTAGTTTCCCTTTTTTTCCTTTTGTTTATAGAGGGGAGTGCAGGCATTTTACAAAAGTCTTAGTTCTGATAGCGAAATCTCATCTTTGTTGTAAGAAAACTTTTTGTCAGAGCTGATGGTGTGTCTGTTTATGTTGTGGAATGTGGCATATTGTAGTTGTTCCTGGATTTAAGGAACGCAGCATTTGGCCACTTTGCAGTGTTAATTAACAGGCCTAGATTTCTATTTGTTGACAAGGTCCAACACAGTAAGTAAATGATTACTTAAAAAATAACTGCTCTTGTGTTTAGGGATAATTATTGCAAATCCACTCATGCAAAATTAGAGCAAATGCCAATAATACAGTTCATCTGTAAGCAGGACTAAAACATGTACCTGTAAAACTTTCAAATGTCTTGAAACCAACTATCCTTCAATAGTTGAAATAGTTGTAATGCTGCCTCAGTTCCTTTTATACACACACACACACACACACACACATGTTTCTGCATCCTAGGCCATATTAAACACTGCCTCAATAACAGTCTCAGCTGACTGTCTGCATATGAAGAATGCTCCTGAACAAGGTTTATCTTTGCAGAAATCTGAAACCTATTTACATTATGTTAAGTAGGAAATTGATTTGAATAATTTCCACAGACCTGCACAAATGTACAAATAATTTAATCATTTGGCAAGCTACTTTTTCTGTTTTTACTTGTTGGCCTTTCAATTTATGAAAACTACTTTAACACTCTGCACTTAAGACTCAGTATTTAAGACTTTCACCATCATTAACACAACTGATACTGTCCAAGAAAAAATAAGAGAACCAAACATAATGATACAAAAACATTTAGTGTGTGTTGTAGGGAAGACTACAACTATTGCAGCTAAGTATCCTTAGGAGCATGACCATATTGAGCTATTCTGCACTTTACCATTTACGTCCAATGGCAGGAAGTAGTGTGTCCTATTTGTAGGCGAAATGTTAAGTGTGGAGGTTGGAGGGATGGATGGGAATGTTAAGACTTTCATTCAGAGTTTTCAGTCCTTTTACTTACTTAGGGTGTTTTCAGACCTCCAACCCAACTACGAGGCATACTCTGCAAGTTTGAGCTAAATGGCTCCTGTAGCCAGGTGTGCTTTGCGTGCTGGGACGCAGATGAGCGAAAACTAAAGCTAGTCAGAGAGTGAATCGAGATCCCACCTGGACTAGCATAATTAAGTATGTTTGATATTTGGGCAGATAGGACCTTCTTCAGGACCTTATTCCTGTGTTTATGTCCTTGCTCCCGCCCCTGACACATCTGACCAATGAGCAGAGTGAACATTCTCATGTGGCTTGTAGTGATGCATTTTGGTTTGTTTGGATTTTTTTTGGGGGGGAACACACCAAGCAAACAAATTATAGGTTTGAAAACATTCTTAAACCGCAATCTGTTCCCAACCTTAACTAAATGTTTTAGTTGCTTAACACTTAACATACCTAACTTAACTTACTTGATCCTCTTCATCATGTTGAGCTAACTTGTCCGTCACAGCTATGTGTCAGATAATTTTTGGTCTTTTCCATATCAGCTGTATATTAGCATGATTTTGATATAGATGTACATTTGTTTTTTCTCTGTATTGCTTGGACTTCCAGATGTTGCAGAGTTGGGAAAACACACCCTGGGCTTTCCGCAAACTTGTTATTGTTTTCCCTTTGTGTCCCGTTGTCCTTGCTGATACCGCTAAATAAATAGGTGAAGGTCTCCACAAGCTAAGGTGGGTCACCATTTATTATAAGTGGTGTGGGATATATTGCATCATTGTACATCAAATGAGTTTTGCAAGTGTTGATACCGTAACCATAGTTTATTTGCCATAACCATGATCTTTCCCTAGTTGTCCTGAGCACATATTATAGAAAGCAAGAATTGTTAAAACATTTGCACTGTTGTCACTGTATGTAATCCAGGGTTTAGCAGAATCACCCAATATTTACTTGTCTAGCGATAGAGTTGAACAGTTGACATCCCCATACATTTGTCCTGTTAGCAACATTTTGTTAGCTACTTTAAGCAATAACTGTAAAGAATATAACATTATTGCACATGTCTGATTTCAAAAGCACTTATTCGATAGTCTGCACCTGGTTGTCCCTTTCATTTTGGTATCTTCCAAGCAACATTACAGCTCCTGTCAGACTCTCAAGCCCAGATTCAGAGATGGCCCACGAACAATAAATAAATAAAATATGAGCTGAGGTTGAACAAAATATGAAGAGAGGCGGAGTGCCCTTTTATTTTTTGATTTTTTTTCCTTCCCACATTAGAGTAATAGCTTTCAGGTTAGGTGCCCAGCTACTCTTGTCCACATGTTAAAGTGTCCCTGGATAAGACACTGAGCCCCCAATTGCCAGAGGGTTAGGACTAGCGCTTTGCATGGTTTTTTGGCTGCCATTGTTGTGTGTGTGTGTGTGTGTGAATGGAAGGCAAATTGCAAAGTGCTTCAGATAAAAAGTTATATATATAAATGCGGACCATCCATTCAGTTTCAAAATTGGTGCAATGGCCCTTTAACAATACATCATCCAGTATATTGCCAATGATACACAGACATCAGTTGGGAAATCAAGCGGTTTCTCTCAGTTCCTCAAACACTTATTTCTTGACAGTTTTTCATCTAAATGGTTTGATGATTTTCTGCCTGCCTTGCACATCATGGACTCAGCTGCTGGTCTCGCCTCTGTGAATATGTCAAGATGTCAGAGGCCTTAGCTTGTCTGCACACACACACAAAGAAATGCTAGCCCTATAGAGTCAGTCTGTCAGTCCAGGTATCTGTTAATATCAGAGTCCAGTAATGGAAAGAGTGATTTACTGAATAAGGACACTGCCCTGGTATTGATTTGTTGAGTTCTTGCTTTACTGAACATTCACAAGACAGAGAAAAAAGAAGTTCTTGATAAGGTTAAAGACAGAGAAAAAAATACAGTAAAAGAGGAGAATGTGAGTAAGACAGAGTGTGAGGGAAGGGGAAAAAGAAGAGGGGAAGAGAAGAAGCTCCACTGCAGCCATCAGGCATTTCCATTACCTACTGGAAGAGTTAACAAAATGTTTCATTGCTACATTGCACCAACAGCTGGCTTGGCTTTGGATTCACTTTTCTATTCCATTGTGTTTCTATTGGTTTGCATGAAAGGAAAGCAATGCAAAGGGGGAGTTAGAAGCTGTTAATGACTAATGCTCTTAGGCTCAGTCTTGAAAGAGCTGAAACATTTAAACCATTAAAAGAATTTTGGAACTTTAAATAAGAAGATGATAAAATTAAATGTGTTAGCGGCTGCTGTTGAAGTTTTATGATTGATTTCTTACCTTCCACTTTTGCACTCTTTTTCATTCAAACTTGGTGTTAATAGGTAACAGTAACTGTAACAGTAACCTTTTTTCCTTTTTCTTTGCTAAAGTTACATTATGTGGTAATTCAGTTGTGCATGTGATACTAGATATGACAAAGAGTACATTAACTTACCACTATAAACAGCATGGCTACGACTATGTACTAGGACTTCCCAAAGACACACACACACACACTGGGAGAGCCTCTTAGAGCAGCTAGCCCAGGTATAACACAGGTATTCACACAGTAACTCTCTCAAAGGGATGTAACATAGGTAAATAACAAATGAAAGTTTATTTATATAGCACCTTTCACAGACATCGGTAGTAAAGTGCTTCACAGACACACACAAAAAATAAACAAATAAATAAATCAAAGATAAACAAATAAAACACACTGGAGAAAAAAACAGGCATAAAACACAGTTTAAAACATAAAATCCTACATGCTACCTAAATGCCTGTGTGATGGGTTTTTAACTGCTTTTTTAAAGATTCAACAGAGTCCAGAGACCTCAGACTTTCATGGAGACTATTCTAAGCTTAGGTTCAATCTCCCTGAGTCTTAAAACGTGTCCGAGGGACACTTAGAAGACCCTGGTTAGAGGACCTAAGTTAATGGGCTAAACATCCAAAACAGGTGATATAAGACAGTGTCAGCAATAGAATAAGGAGGAAAACTTTATCATAACAGACATGGACATCAGTAATTAGCTCTTATTTGATTATTTTTAGTATATGCAAATAGCATCCACTCATATCTGCAGTTAAAAGCCACTTTACACTATTAAAAATGGCTCACATAATATTGACATCACACAATCAGAATCTGCCAGTAAACAGAGAGCACAAGTAAACTCCCTGTTACTACTCTTCTTTAATGACTTCAAGCCATAAATTAGAATTAATTACAAGTAAGAAGCTTGTCAAGACAGGATTTGTGTGGAGCGGGAGAAGATGAGGGCGAAAAACAGAAGACCAACATCAAAGACAATTGCTCTCAAGTTCTTCTTTTAATGAAGGGTTTAGAAACTGTTCTGGAGTATCTGGTAATGAAGTGCTGTAAATCTCAATGCAAAGTGCTACTATGGAGGGTCCTCTTTATCCTTTATATTTTATTTGTAACTCAACATTGAAGCAGTCAGAAAAATACTCTACTTGTATCTCAGTGCCATACATCTTTGTGTAATATGTGGTGCCAGAGAGCTGGCGAGCTAACAGCATAACATGCTTGCGAGCTTGCAACATGCTAGCACTAGTCAGTCACAATACCTCTCTGAGCTTCTTTCTATTTTCTTTGTACTGGGGTGTTTACTCCCCCCTGGCATTTTGTTCTCAGGATTGTAAATCATTCAACTGAGTACAGTTATTAAAGAGGAAAAACAAAGATCTTTGATCTAGCTAGCTTGCTATATGTCAGTTAGCAAGCTTCTTTGCTCAGTAGCTAATGGTTCATGCAGTTTGAAGAGACACATTTATACCATCAACTCCTGTCTCAAAACTGTCTGCAAACCAGTCCTCTGTTGTGAAGCAGTTTATATTTCAGCAGAGGAAGTAAAAGTGGATGGTACACCTCAGTATTGTCTTCTCTTTTGGACTCTCCAGCTCTATTCCCTCAAAGGTCAGCACTGTCATTGTGGTTTGCTATTGGTCAACAGCTTAAATTCAGGTGTCAAAGTTCCCCAAAGTTGAACTTGATGAAAAAGATTTACTTGGCTTTACTTTATTATCATAAGCAAATACACAGATCACTGCGATTCCACTGAAATGAACTAACTTCACTGCAATTTTTTTTATTTATAAACGTGGTCTTTATGTTGTCTCTTGGGCCTTATTGAGGCACCAGATGCTTGTCAGTTTGTTGTTAGGATGATTGTTCACAGGAGGTGGAAATTATTATACAAACATGGAAAGTAATGATAAGGTAACCATGAAGTGATTAAGCATTTTTTTAACTAACTAGTGTGATGCACCACCTGACAGGGAACACAATAATAACCAGTAAGTAATTAAAACCAGTCAATTAGTTATTAGTTATGTTCCATATTGTTCCACAAACAATTTATTAAGAAAGTGGTCAATATGCATATTCACAGATGCAGTATCTAGGAACTAGTTCATCCCCAAATCTGTTTTGTCAAGTAACATTTAATTATCTGCTATATAGTTCTTGATCCTGTGTTATTCAGGAATTAGCAATTTATCAATATCAGTATCAGTTAGTTGTGAGTTTTGTTTCCATGCTTGTTCCTTTGTAAATACTCAGAATTTTGTGTGCCATTTCCTTTCTAGCTTTGCTGTCACAACTCTCCTCCTTTACTTTTTTTAGCTCTTCCTTCTACTCCCCCACTTTCTGTCTTACTGTTGTCCTTTTTCTTGCCCTAGCTCTGCATCCTTATTGCCCTCCTACCTCACGTCATCAACTCTCCTTTGTCCTTTTCTTCCACTCTGCTCATCTTTTCTCAACCTTTTTATCTCGTCACTGCATCTACTATTCACTTCTTGCCTTATCCCCTCACCTCTCCTCCAACTTTTCAACTGTTCCCCTTTTAGGCCATTTTTTCCCCAATCGTGTCCAACTATCCTTTGTCCTCCCCTTTTTGTGCTTACTTTTTGCCTTATTTCCCCTCCTCATTTTTAATCACCCTGTAGCCTCTTCCTCTTCCCGCCTCTCCCCCTTGTCTTGTCTCCCATGTCATTCATGGATTATTAATCGTCTTCTGGTGCTGGAATGCCACTGTGACACTCTCTAGACCAGCCACAGAAAGCTATCAACTAGAAGTTTGGTTCAAAAAACCACAAGGGATTTTTCAGGGGTTGCTGATCTTGTCCTCACAGCTCAGGTTAGAGTACAGATTATTCACAAACTTGGACAAAGTATAGATCAGCTGCAAGAGGAGCAGAAAAGTAAGAATATGCTTAAATTAATGGGGAGGAAATGAGATATTAGGGACAAGGGATGCGTGCCTTTGTAATGAGTTATGAGTTTGTCTGTAAGGTTGCTTGCAGTTGTTGCTCTTTATTTTATTTTTTTAATTTTTTTGCTAAGATGTTTATAGTTTAACTATGACAAAGGGCAAGAAAATGCAACAGAACACTTTCTTTATTTTCCAAGTCAGCAATTTCCTTATTCCTCAATTTTGCCACTGAGATATTAGAGAGATTAAGAGATCTCCTGAAAACATTGAACAGTGTCCATGTTTAGTACCTAACGGTCTTGTGAAATTATATGCTGATATTATAAAATATAGTGTTGAGGTGGGGAAAAAAATATAAAAATATAAAATATAAAATATAAAAAAAATATATGTCAAAAAAGCTACTTTATATGTTCAAGCCTTTGTGCTACCAACAAAGTTCAAAAATAGTTTATGGTAGGGTTATTTGTTGAACATGTACATTTCTAAAGGTGAATTTGCATGTCATTTAAAAACACAGGACTGAATGAAACAATACACATAAAAGGAAATTTTGCTGAAATGCAGCATTTATTTGATTTATTCCCAGATCTATTTTGTCCTGTGCTGTCCATTGTGATAAGTTCAGTCAATCACAGCAAGAGATGTCACACATCATACAGTAGCAACAATAGGCTTCTGAACTTTAACAATATTGTTAAAGTCTGGCAGCATCCAGTGTCCCTGGATGACGTCCATAAAAACCACCCTCAGATACTGGAATAAAATGACAACACGTATTCTTATACATAGATGCTTACATGGCCACAAAGATGCACAGCTGCAGGCGGTGGTGCACATAAAGCCTACAGGCGATGACAGCAAGTAGTTTAACTATTTATATGATAAAAAGTGGAACAGCAGTTGGTTTGTCACAGCCTCGGTCTCTGTGGCGATAGTGTAGACTAGTTTTATCTCAGCGGACCGAGGCTACAGAGCCTTCTGACAGTGTGACAGATCTGGACTCTTCTTTCTTTTCTTCCATTTCCAAGACATATTCACACTGGTTCAGTCATCGTTTTATTTAGTGGTGCAAAACTTTATTGATATGATGATTTTTGATGCAATTTATTTCTATTTCTTGTCATCTTCTGCAACAAATGACCCATTTTTTACCTTTTGAGATTTATATTTTTTTAGCTTTAACTTTTTAACATATGAGTCCAATATGTTTAGTAAGTCAGGACTGCCTGTTAGCAACCGCAATGACTGTGACAAAGAGATACTTGAGAAATCCATTTTAGACATTTATCAATTCTACCCAGCAGATTGTATAATGTGAGTGTAAGCTTAATTGTGTGTGTGTGTGTGTGTGTGTGTGTGTGTGTGTGTACATTCAGAATAATGATTGTTCTTATCGTTGATTAATCTGCAGATAATTTTCTTGATTGATTTATTGGATCGCTGACTCCTTATAAAATATCCGAAATGCACACACTTCCCCAAAGCTCAAGACGAATGGTAATGTGATGGTAAATAAAAAGTTTACCATCACATAAAAACAAAGAAAAGCAGCAAACCATCACATCTGAGAAGCTGAGATCAGAAAAAAATAATTTAAGTGATTAATAGGTTATGAAAATAGCTGCTGATTATTTTCTGACAATCAATGAATTATTTCAGCTCTTGTTCAGACATCTACATAATTAAAAAAGTGCAGTATATTGTATCTGTAACTTGAAGTAGATTTTGCTGACATGCTGATTATTTAATTTTTGTCTATAATTTTAGTTGAATAATAGCCACACATTAACACTGCACTGTTTTTATTTGTCTGTACCAGTCTATGAAAGGACAGTTTGTTTTCATTGATGGGTTTACTTGTATTTGTTTTGCAGTTTACTTTGGAATGCCACTATATGTAGAAGCAAAGATATCTCACTTTGACAGGACCTGTGTGTTTGTCCATTTGTGGGTCCCAGTCCTCATAAGTATGTCTCCTATCCATTTCCCACACTGAACATGCCCCCTGAGCCAGCACAGGAACTACAAAAATGTGAGTCTCAAAGCCAACCTCACAATCTGGACTTAACCTCCCGTAACAGATACTCACATTGATGATATGATTTAACAGGGAATATAACTAATGAGGCCTTTAATCACCTATCAGGTCTTTTTACAAGGAGCATGCCATAAAGATTTTGTCAGTTTTCAGATTTAGTTTTCCTTCCTTCAAGCTCTCTTCTGTTTTCAGCAGTATGTACAAAGTTTTATATTTGTGTTATATGCCTGGGAGTCATATAACACAAATACTATGTTTCACTTTCCTCCAGCTTTCTGACATGATTTTCATCCCACTTGGTAAAACCAAACCTATTTATCTTGGGTAATGTTATTCAAGTTTTGTTGATGTTTTGCCAGATCCTTTGCTATGGCAACAGTCTGGGCATAGGCTTCAATGTCAATGACGCCTTCAGTGATGCAGAATCAGAAGAAATAAAATGTATCTCCAAAATCCAAACTAAATATCCTGTTTTTGAAAATGAATCAAGTATTTAAATTGACAAAAGGTTGTCAAAGCCTATAAACAGATACAAATTATCTTCATTAGTGTGTGGATCTGTGTGTACATCTGCATACATCTGCTGTGTATCTGTCTGTATGTAAGTGTGTGTATGTCCATGTGTATGATGTGTATGTATAAAGCTCTTGAGAGCTTCTTTAGGTAATATGTCAATTAGGCAACTCTCATTTCAAGAGCCATTCAACTCCTTCAATTATTGTTCATTTATTACACTGACTATGACTGTTTCTTACGTTGTTCATGTAAGAGGAGAATAATTGGAGGTTTTGTGCTCTTGCAGATAATGTTATAATGCATATTTTACTTTTATTGTACTGATTGTTATTGCTGTACCAGCTAACTCTTTGCTGCAGTAGTGAATTCACATCTGTAGTTTGGTTTAGTTTGTTCTGGACAAGGGAAAAAATGATCCACTGGTAACTCATTCATTTTTGGTGAGTCATCCTGCATCATTGGCACTATATGGACACATGAGGGGGAATAAAACTCTGATGACTGACAGAAAGTTTATTTATCTTATGGTGTCATAAAGAGCTTATGAAGAAATAACTGATTATGGGCATTTATATAGACTGTGACTGGACCTTATACTGTAATACATGTATACATACAGGGATTAAGGTAGAAGCTGGATAAAAAAGAGGCATCATGTATCATAATGTTATGAGGCATGTTTAGCGTTGTCATTAAGTTTCACTCTCATCATGAGGAACTGCCAAACTACATACAGCCGGACACAATCTCAACATACACCTGTTTTCTAACTGCTTTTCACTTTCTGCTTGATGAAGGAAAATCTTTCTTGACAGTGCACCATCAGCATATAATAATAACTTTATTTATATATAACCTTTCAGAAACAACAAAAGCAGATAATGCAAGTAAATAAGATCCAAAAACAAAGATATAGACAAGATACAATAAATTAAAATAGACAACAAATACCATCAGTTAAGAAAAGCCATACGATAAAGTGATTCTTAAGAAGAGATTTAAAAGATGACGCTGAGTTTGCCTGCCTGAGATCTCCAGGCAGGGAGTTCCACAGCTGAGGGGCCGGAACAGCAAAGGCCCGGTCCCCTCTAGTGACAAGTCGAGATTTTGGAAGCATCAGTAGGGCCCTGCTGGAGGATCTCAAGCAGTGATCAGGCTCATAAGGAGTTAGCAGATCACAGATATAGGCTGGAGCCTAACCATTCAAGGCTTTAAAAATAAGCAGTAAAATCTTAAAATAATATCTAAAACTCACAGGTAACCAGTGACGGGCAGCAAGGATTGGTGTAATGTGGTCACTTCTCTTTGTACGCGTTAAAAGCCTGGCAACAGCGTTTTGTACCAACTGCAGTCTTTGGATGTTACGCCTGCTGATACCAGAATAAAGTGCATTGCATTAATCAAGTCTGGAGGAGATAAAAGCATGGATAACTTTTTCTAAGTCTGCAGATGAAAGGAATGACCTGATTTGGGTTAGCGGTCTCAAATGGGCAAAGCAGGATTGCAGCACTTTGGTCACCTGAGCATCAAAAGACAAAACAGAGTCAAAATTAACCCCTAGGTTGTGGGCCTCCTGATGTACATTATTAGATAAGGCACCCAGACTAGAGGAGAGACTGTTAATGCTGCTAGTGCTGGGGCCACAGGGGCTAATTATGATAACTTCTGTTTTGGAGTCATTCAGCTGTAGAAAGTTCTTGGACATCCAATTTTTAATTTCATATGGACTTAATAGTAGTTTATCTTTTGAAGTCATTCTAAAATAACATATATACAATCCTGTATTTATTCCATTTTGCTTTCATACCAAAAACAATGGCACCAAAGCCATTTCTATTTCTTATTGTCAGCTTTCAGGTAATATTTGTACCCACCTGAATGGGGGCAAATCAAACAGTGCAGCCATCCCACTTGGCTTGAGCAACGCCATTATTGGCTGAATCATTCCACATTTGGAGACCTTCATCTTTGTTAGCAGTCAGTCCAGAGGATGGAGGAGTTAATAATGAGATAAAGAAAGAGAAAGACGGCTAGGACAGAGAAACCATGTATTATATTGTAACCATGTATGTATTCTGCTGCACAGGAACGTGGCATTGTAGTGTTATGAACTGAACCTGCATGGACCTGAAGCGAGGATTAGGAAGAAATTTTTATTCTCATAATGAGGGCAAATCTAACAGTGCAGCCACCTCAGTTACCCTGAGCAATGTCTGAGCAATGGAGAAAATGAGACAGACAGCTATGACAGAGAGACACTGGGAATGAAGATAGCAAGTACACACACCTTTATCCTGAATAAATTAAACCTGTGAAGGACAAACAATATCTCTGGCAGCTAACTAACAACAGTGAGATAAGAGTGCAGTCAGGCTGATTGTGCCCTGTTCATAACAATTACTGAGAGATGAAATGAACAACACACAAACAATTTAAGCCTCATCACACGCCACCCTCCACTGTTTTTGTTGTTCTTTTTGTCATTACTACTTTGATGAGAGGAATACTGTGGAAATAGAAGGGCAGGTTGCTGTTGGAGAGAAAGGATATAGTGAATTCGCATCACATCAGCATCATATTTGCATCATATATCATAGATAAAAGTATGAGTTTGTGACTTCAAAATGCATGTACTTTGTGATCTTGATGTCTTGGTGTGGAGCTTGTGTTGACATTTGACATCTCATTCACAGTAAACAAACAAAAAAAAGACAAAAGATAAAGGATTGATCTTGGGGCCTGTGATTCAAGATGATGTCTGCTTATTTTAAGTGTATAATTAACCCACTAAATACTACACCAACAGCCTGTTTCATTAGGCCTTGTTGTGTTGTAGCTAATATATCTTCTCAACTGAGCAGCTTGCATGCCGAAACAATTATATTGTTACATAATTATATGGTTCTATGTATCTTCCGTATATTTCTCAGTTGCTTTCTTGTTCAATGCTTTTGAGCATATGCCAACCACAAAATATTAGCAAAAAGTTTCATATTGTAGCTTAAAATAGGTCTGAAAAATATTTTTTTACAAAGCTTTCAAAACCTATGTTAAAGGTCAAAACTTGCACCTAAATTTTGGAATGAAGGTCTAGTACAGCACAGCCATATTACTCAGACTTTACTGCACATACTGTACAGTTGGTCATTCAGAAAGAGAAAGTTTGGTTATATCCATTTCTTAGTGTCATTCAGGCATTTCTACAAAAGAGCCAAAATATTTTATTCATAGGGTTCTCAATGGTATATACAATTGGCTGCCAACAAAGACACTATGACTATCCATATTGTGAGGAAACTGAGGGGGACCCAAAACAGAACCTTGGGGAACTCCAAATATTTCAGGTTATGTCAGCTTATTTCAAGGCTTCAGGTCATAACATAATTTGGATGTATATCTGTCTCTACTTTCCGGACTATCCTTTTCTACTCCTGTTTTTGTCTTGATTTCTTCTGAATTCCTTCCTGTATTTCTGTATTTCTCTCTAGATGGGGTGTCGAGGGAGGCTGGAGGAAGTCTGACATCTCTGTTGGTTCAGCCCATCTCTGCCTTCCTGGCTAAGACATTACTATCCTCTCCATCCACAGGCCAGGGAGTCTCCTGTACTCCTCTAGCCATGCCTCCCAATGCAGGTAAATGCACAAAACACAGTTTGACAGAGATGTTGTTGAAGCGTCATTATCAATAATATTTTCACAATGTTATAAATTATTTATATCAATCATAACATCAAACAGAATATATACTGTATATCGCCTAATATTTGATGCAACCACATGATTTAACTGTCTCATAGATAAACGAGTTAAAGGTCACAAGTGAAATTCCTTTCATCATCACTTGAACACAGAAATGTAAAAAGAAACAAAACAAACACACATACACCAGTGCATAATAATTTATAAATAATTATGATAAAAGTTTTCATATTGCTCTGTAGCTTAATCCTACTCTATTGTAGTTTTTCATCAAAATGAAAATAAATTCTAACTTTATTAATTGACAAATATAGTCGAACACAGCAATTAGAAATGGCCCTTACCTTGGTGGAGGAGTTTGTGTGTGATGTCAACGGTAGCATTATGGAAGTGTTACTTCTGTTACAGCTATTAGGGAATGCATCTGTCCAGTCCATATGCGCTTGGTGGACTTGGAAAAGGCTTAATGAGATATGTTTTGTGGGGGTACAACGGCAATAAGGGGGCAGGGCTACTGACCCAAACAGTTGTACCCCCATAGAACATATCGTGTCATGGCTTGAAGTTTCATTTTGATGAAAAACTACAATACAATAGGCTTAAACTACAGAGCAATATGAAACCTTTTATCATAATTATTCATGATAAAAATTGGTCTTTGGACCACCAGAGTGAGAGCTGTATCCCCATTCTCAGGAGTCAGCCAATGGTGTTCTTCTTGGATGTGGCACTCCACCAAGGCTGTTCCTAGTCTTGTTTGTGATTTTCATGGCTGGAATGCCTACATAGAGCTGAAAATGTACACTTTGGTACTTTTAACAGATGGGTTCCCGTGTCTGAATTTTTTGTTGTTGTTGTTGTTATTGTTGTTGTTGTAAGGGACCATGTACATAAATGTTACCATTTGAGTCCCTTTGGCAGGTCACAATTAAAATATATAACAGCACAATAACAAACAGTACGGAGCAAAAAACATACAGGACACAAAATAAAAAATTACACACAACAGCACATCACACACACCCACACTGTCAACTAGAAATGACAAATGTATGCTTTAAAAATAAAGATTATGTGTGTACATGACAAGACCATGAGATAAAATGTGGAGTCAGTGGTTACAGTGTTGAGTAGATTTTAGCAGACATTGTTTAATTTTGTTTTTAAAGTACTGATGGAACTGCAGTTCTTTGTCGTCAGGTAGGGCGTTCAACTGAGTTGAGGCTTTCAGAGAGAATACTGACTGCTCAAATGCAGTAAGACTAAAGTGAAGAAAGTGTTGTGTTTAAGGGACAGGTTAATTAAATGAGCAATGGGGGGAGTTAAAATATGCATTTTAACAAACATGGTATCAAGTTGGAAAGCAGCTCTACATTTGGAGCTTTCTAAGGAGTTGATGATTTTGTTCACTTGTGTCTTGTTGGTCGCTACCAGATCAAAAACCTGGCCTGCAGCGTCTATATGAACAATATCCAGTTCCCTTTTTGTACATTTCTTTCCTAACTCATATACAGGCTTGAGAAAAAATTATTAAAGACAGAAGCAATAGAAAGATGATCTTCAATTAACTCTCCCTGTGCTTTAGGCTGAAAATCTCCTAAAAATTTAGGTCCCTCCTTGTGAGATTATCAATATTTTTCCAGATCAATTTACTGTTACCTTTTGCCTCATTCATTATATTAAGAGAAAAACAAGATTTAGTTAATCCCAGCTCTTCAATAACTCAGCATGTCAGTGTCTCTTCCAGATTGCATTACTTTCCTCATTGCTGCATCTCTTGACTAAAAAAACAGAGTAGATTATTTTTATTTTTTAGATTTTTTTCTGCCCCCCCCCTTCTCTTCCTACAGTTCCATCCTGTCTAAAACATAGATATTCAGGCATCATAAATACACTAGCGGCAGTTGACTGTTTCAGCTATGCAAAGAAAGTCCAGATTTAAGTCAGACAATAGATTAATTAGCTGATTGCTCTTTGAAGCAATACTGTTTTGGATAGCCTCTGCTTCCTCACTGCAGGGTTCTGACACACAGTGGAGTTTGCAGCAGATTTTATGAGAGAGAGACAGTGGGCCTCTTAAGGTCTCCAGAGTCCAGTGGCGGTATGTTTGGCGCTATTTACTAATAGATTATTATTCCCGGTATTGGCAAAGCTCAGTCTGCAAATGAAGAAGCCAGTCTCAGAAAGTTCATGGTCACTCACCACCACCGGAGAAGCCTCGGACACATTTGGACATAAATCAGCACTGGAGTTTTGCAGTATTCCTGGAGAAGCTGATCCCGGGTTCAGCAGGAGTAGCATGAACAGGAGACCTGTTATCTTTCAAAACAGGGTAGCAGATGGCTGCTCCGTTGGTCTGGTGTTCCGTTCTTGTATCTTGGCCCATCCATGACATAAGACAGAGGAAAAGATTGTGTAATAGTCCATCAGGTTGTGATGAAAACTTTCTGCAAGAGCATTAACTGGCCATGTACCAGCATTTGTCCCATGTTTACCCGCCAGGAATTTATTCAGCTGATTTCCATGGCACAGATGGGACCAAGCTGCTACTCCAAGTGAAGGTGTTAAATGTTTTGTGCTCGATTGAGGTAAATGTGGAGTGTGAAGGCGTATTCACATTATTGCGAAAAAAGTTTTTGCGTTTTGGCGGTTAGGGTCATATAGCTGCACATATTCAGCCCAGGAACACCTCTGGATCCCCCAGGAAGAGAGCCAGAGGATGTGGCTGGGGAGAAGGATGCCTGAGCTACTTTGCTTATCCCCTTGCCAACACATACAGTACTGAACCAAGAAGGAATGGATGGATGAAACAAAAAGTGATTCTATTGGAGTCTATTTGTGTCAGCATGTAAGTTCATTCTGAGAGGATAAAACCTCCCAATAGCCAGCTTTTTCTTCAGCTGATGCCGGTGGAGCAGGGGGGCTAGACCTTAAAGGGCTATGCCTATAGGATCTGGAGTTAGGATATGTAACTAACGTTCTATATCATATAGACTTCGCCCTCTAAGAGCTGTGGATGTTGGGTTAAGGACAAAGCTGATGTAGTCAATGCCCCACTTTGACATCAAAGTCACAAGCAGATACACACCAGTTCACAACCCCACAAGTGCAGAGCCATGGTCATTCTCCATGCCAAGCCCTGTGTGAAACAGTCAGAGTGAAAAACTTTACACTCCTTTCACACAACACGCCTGCCGCTGCAGAAGAGTGGGACGATAATTACGCACCATAATAGTCCCAATGCAAGCAGAGCACGTGATGAAGGACAGCAGAGCTCACTAATCCATGACAATGAGATTAGAGAAACACCTCCCCGCATGTGCATAAAAAAATGCCAGAGCTGTCGCCGGCTGTCAAGCACATTCAACACTGAATGAGTCAGGAAGGACTCAGACATGTTGCAAACATAAAACCGAATAAAGGGGCATGAAGAGGCCCATGATGCTGCTGCGCAGATGGATGCTACTGCCATTCCAGAAGAGCTGTGGATGAGGACATGGCCCTCAGGGGTGGACACCCTGCGGGGGATCCACCCCCGCTGCACCATAAGCTTGTGTGATAGCGTTACACAGCCAGTGACAGCCAGAGACGTTGTTTCAACAGTGACATACCTTGTGTATGTCCCCTGTAATGGATGAACATTTGCTGCGTCTGTCTGGTATTTATCATACTGTCCAGCTGCGACAGTGCGTCTCTGCACCACGGGAGCTGCCATGGCTTCCCCGCCAGCAGCTACACCATAAGTGGGAACCATAACGTGCTTGTGCCTTTTGGGGCCACCTGAATGACCGCTAAATTCTTGTCCTGAATGCGCACTAAGAAGTGAGGAATCAGGGGAACTGGGGGAAACACGTAAAGAGTAGCTTTGGGCCATGGCTGGTGAGTGAAGGCATCCACTCCCAGTGGAGAGTCGTCGCGCATGAGTGTTTCAGCACTTTCAGCAACGTGGACAGCTCCAGGCAGTTTATGTGGGGGGATGGCGGCTCTGGCCATATTCCCCCCACCACATGAGAATGACACATTCCTCCCCATCTGAAGAGAGATGCGTCTGTGTACACTGAAATTTCCCAGTACGTCAGATCTGACTGCAGTGAGATAGGAATAGTTATGATGTGTCTCTTGTGCTGTATTGGGCGGAGACAGCTGAACCACTTCTGGAGCTTTCTCATATGGAGAGGCCCTAGAGGAACAACCGTGTGCCTGGCATACATCATGCATCACCAGCAAGCGCATCACCAACAGCACCTCCGGTGAAAAAACCTCTCAGTTGGCCCAGCTGCTGTCGCCGTCACCCTCCACACGAAGTGCCATAAAGGCAGTGCCACTGCAGCTCCTCGGCGGGCAGGCAAGCTCAAAACTGGCGTGCTCAGCACCAAGGTATGACTTGCAGCAGGGGTGGAGATCTGACAGCAGGATGTAGCCAGTGTGGCAGGCGGGAAACGGACTGCTTCGGGACGCTGTGAACTCTTCATTCTTCTTTCCGACTGCTTCATAACACGCTGAAGAAAAATTGGGAGCATGACAGCATTATATACTGTAGATGAGGACCTGAGGGGGGCAGCTGTTTGGGGCAAAGTGGCATGAAAGAAAATCTTCGCGACTGTGCATGCAAGCGGGGTTAAACCCAATAGCAACAGCTCCTAGAGGGCGAAGCCAATACGAAATAGCGCTTAAATTTGATTCAGGCATACAACTTTTATAGAAGTATCAAAAGTAGTTATTGATTAATAGATTTTGATTCATTAATATTTTTACAGGCTCACTGCACGTTGATCTCACTTGTGTTAATATGCAAGCATTTTGCATTTTCTTTTTTGGATATGGATTGTAGAGCACTGAAAGACACTGAAAAGTACGCAAGCCAAAAAGTTAAAATATTAACACAGTCTTAATTGTAAGTCCAGTAATTCACTACAGGAAAATGTGTCTGAGCTGTTGTTTTTGTCTCACTCTGCTTTATCTAAATGGATCACCTTCACCACTGCCTACCTCTGCTAGCATATCAGTCACACTGTATGGTGATTCATTGAGTCATAACCTGGAATCTCCACAGAGCACGGTTTGGTTGAGTCACAGATGCGACCCAACTATCTTGTTTCCACTGCAGTTCTAATGTCCACTGGAAGTGTTTCAGAAGCAGCCGCTTCATGCAGCCTCTCTTGCTCGTCTTTCTTTACTCCTCTCTCTCTTTTTATATTTGTACATTTATGTGCCAACAAATCTAGTTTGACTATATGTTAAAACCATGATCTGTACTTTGTAAGTTCCACTTACTAGCTTTCAGCTGTCACCATATGATCAATGTTCCACACTTAACAGAAGGTCACATAACGACAACTGAACTAGGGCCCATATTTATCAACTTCTAAGAATGACATGGATTGTAACTTTCACTCAGTACGAATTGTACATTTAGCAATTTGATAAATAGGTCCACTAGTGACTGGACTTTGGACTGGAATATTTTGCTACACATTTGATCCCAAGGTTAATTGTATGATATCACTTGAGGCAATTTATCATGCTTTGCACAGCTCTTTCTGGAACCAAAACATCTTTATACAACTTTTGTCACATATGGAGTATTCCCCAACACCTGGAAACAGACTGATGTGTAAAATCAGCACACTTCCCCTTTAAACACAGCCACGTAAAAGTAATAGCTCTTAGCACCTTCAATCTAAAGTGTTTCGGTATTGAGCTTCAGGAGCCCATTTCTGTTGACCCTCAGTGCAGATAAAGAAAGAACAAGAGGAATAAAGGTAAGGAGGCATGCAGAGAGAGCATTTGTCTGTATGTTATAGGCAGTTGTGCCTGTCTCCTAGCAGGCTGTAGAATGTTACTCTCACACCATTATTTTCTGTCTCTACTAACAATGTGTGCAATCTTTAAAAAAGCACCAAAAGATTAGCATTCATAGAAACTTTATATGTAGACCAGCCCCCCTAACCCTTCCTTTATTACATCCCCCGTTTTTATTGTAGTTGTATGCCGTCCTTGCTCTTGTGATTTTGTGCTGTTTAATTACTTGAACTATTTTTTATTGCGGTTCAGTTTTGATTGTGTTGAAATGTGACTTGGCTATTCAGTGCGCCTCATGGTCAGGTCATCATAAATGAGAGGCTGTTCTTAATTAACCTATTGTGAATGAGGTGAAAGAAGAGATGCAGGGACAAGCTCTTACTGTATGAGCCACTGAGACCTTTCCTTCACACAAAAGGAATGAATAGATAGAGAAATTAAATAAAACAGATACTTTCTTATGATTGGGGTTTCCTCAGTTCTCCTTGGAGGCAAAGAAAGACACTAAAACATATATCAGGGTATCAGGGCAGGACTTTCCAGACCCTCAAGGCAAAAATGGCCATAAAAGTCTTGTGAAGAAAATGACACTGTAAAAGCAGTCCTAGTAAAGAGGACAGAAATCAGCAAGAGCAGCCGTGTCTATACCAGCAAAGTAATTTCTTTCACATTGAAAGGAAAGCTTGTCTCCTGTTAAGCAACAAATTGAAGCAAAAATATCTAAAAGAAGAAGAAAAAACAAAATGTATAGTGAGAGAGTTTAATTTTCTTTGCCAGCAAGGGGAGATGAAGAGATGATAGGAGGTCAGCAAGCATATTTTCCCGTCATTTAAACAGGAGAGTGCTGGGTAGAAATATAGAAGAAACAAGCCAGACAGAAGGACAGAAGGTAGTGGTTAGGGAGGTGAATTAGGTATAATAGGTAGTGGTATCTTTGCCAACCAATTACAAAGGAAGAGAATTAAACTATGTTTGTGGTGAAAACAACATTGAAAAATTACTTTCAAGCTAATCGAGACCCATGTTGTCTCTGTTAACTCCGGATAATCCACAGACCTCATCGTGAAGAGTTTTCATTGGAAAGACTTTCTACCAAGGAAAATGGAAGAAATAGTACCTACAAAAACCTTTCCAAAATGGTCCATGAGATTGAGAATGAAAGGCCATTCTTGACCCTGGAAATAGTAGGTTGTGAATCGAGGTTCAAATACCAGCAATGCCATGGACCATGTTTAAACAGAGACAGAGTTACTATCGACAACCTTTATATAACGACCACCTGTTATCACATGAAAACACCAAAACTCAGACTTCACATGAGGACTGTCAAGGTGCTAACCTGTGCCCTGTTGCTGCACACTAGGTTTAAATTTTTTTCAAGGAAAAGAATTTTTAAGTACCCTAAACAGTTTAGACTTTTAATATTTCTTCTTTCTATTTGAATCATGTTTAAACATTGTCTTGATTGTTTTTACACAGTAATGTTATTTGAATTGCTTAATCGATTAACTACCAGTATGGTTTGTATTGTAGGATGAGATACCTGTATAAAAGCAGGGGAAGCTCCTCAGTTCATTTCATTGAGAGTTGGGAGTGCAGTTGCATGTGCTAGTGCTCAATAACCAAGGTCTTTTTCTTTTTCAGGATCCTTTTTCTGCTGAGTTGCCTTATTGTGTTTTGACAAGTTTTTTTTTTTTAATTTTCTGGATAGTTTTTCCGCAGCTCCACATCTTTACCAGCCTGAATTATACTGTTTAACTGGTGGAAAAAGCTAATAAACCATACACCGCCAAGATATTCCTCCCTCCATGTGTCCCTCCTCCACCTCTCTGCCAATACTTACTGTGAGAACCATGAAGTATGTCCATGACAAATGAGCAAACTCCATCTGCTAATGAAGGCCATGAATTGCGGTTGAGGGCCTGGAAAACAGCTAGAAGGTGGAAGTGGGTTAAATTGTCTTGTCAAAAAGGTAACTGGCACCTTTATCATGAGGTGCCTTCCAAAATACATATGGCCATTACACAAATGATTTATATTGGCATTTTATGACCTGCCTCCTCTGTGGTGAAGGTTTTGTTAAATTTAAGCAACTAAAGCTACTTGATTATGGTTAGAGAAAGATGGTGATCAGAGTTAAAAAACATTGATGCTGACTGTTGGTGGAAGACAGGATATAAGACTGGTGTCCAGTGTTTTAACACACTCCTGTCTTTATATATGACTTTACATTATTCACACAACCACAAGAGGTTGCTCTTCAGACAAACTTAAACATTTATCGTTTTGGGTTTATGTTTGACCAAATGACCAACTCAACTAACTAACTAACTAAGTGAACTAACTCCTGGGTCTGCATTGTAAGTCAATACAAAGCCTGTAACAGCTGTGTCTCCATTGTTAGTCTATGTCATTTCTATATCATGGGTTTGGTGACATCTTGCAGTTTTTGTCTGATTCTATAAGCAACTGCTTCACTAGAGGAGTTGGGGACAGTAGCCTTAGCATATTGAGGACTGTGTGTGTAGTTAGGTAGTGTGTATATGTGTGTAAGAAGGGAGAGAGATGAGATGGATACAGTATTAAGGGGTAATTCCTGCTTTGAAGAGCGTAAAGCTCCTTTTATCTCAGCATCATCAACACAGGCTTCTACCACACTGCTACCTTCTGCTCTTTCACTCTCTCATTATGTGTCCACTGTCTTTCACCTAAGCCTCCACTCACTCACCCCCCAGCTGGGCCGGGGGGTGGGGGGGTGGTGGGTTCGAGGGAGTCAGCATCTCTTGCATGTTTCCCCACTGTACATGTGTCTGTCCACGGTCTGTCCATTTCCATTTATTCCTCAATAAATCCAAGCAGCTGGTCACTGACTGGAACACTGCTTTCTGCCGCTCCCCATGTTGCACAGATAACACACACACACACATACACACAGTTCATCACTGTTATGCTGTCCAAGTGAGAGACACAGACAATCAATGATGCACCCCCAAAAACCACTGGCCAAAGACATGAGTACAATTGATCCTTCAGTGCAGGGGAGCAGATTGTTCATGTGTGTAGGATTTTTGCCCCGGTATTGTTTTCAATTGCGAGTTTTAAGCATCCCGTGGTGTTAGTGCTATTTCAGAAAATTTCAGTATTATTGAATTTTACTGTTTTTGGAGTGTCTTATATTAACACTTTTTTGGCCACTTATTGGTTTGTAGAATCTTTAAGTGTAATATCAGTGTATCTGCTTTGACTGAGTGGTTTGTGTCTTTTAGCAGTACAAATTAATATTATTTGTTATTTTTTGTGTCACATGATCTAAATAGTGTTGATGTTCCATTTCTGGAAGAGGTACTGTTAGTGTTGGAGTCCACATATTGAGTATGTGTCTCTGTGTGTGTGTGTGTGTGGGGGGGGGGTGTATGCCTTAAGTCACTTTCAGGGACACAAACCAGACTTAACACCAATTGATTGGGGACGACTTGTGCAATTCTGGACAAAAGCCATGTCCCCAATTGCTAAAATGCTGATTTCCGGGTCAGTGGTTAAGTTTAGGGTTAGGTTAAGGTTAAGGATAGGGTTAGGCAAGTAATGGTTATGGTTAGGGTTAGGGTATGTCTATGGAAATACCCCAAAAGTGACTTAAGTAAGATTGTGTGTGTGTGTGTGTGTGTGCAATTGTGCAATTGTGCATGGGTATTTGTTCCCACTCTCTTTCTGGCAGAGGTACTGTTAGTGTTGGAGTGCACATGTTGAGTGCACATGCTGAGTGTGTGTTTGTGTATGTGTGTGTGTGTGTGTGTGTGTGTGTGTGTGTGTGTGTATGTGTGTGTGCAATTGTGCATGGGTGTTTGTTCCCACTCTATGACAACAGGCATCTGTGAAGACGACTAAGCTTTATGTACACCCAATGGTTCTGCAAGGTAGGCTTCTTTTTGAAATGTTTCCATTACGTCAAATGAGTTGGATAGAGGGAGAGAATGGGCGCGTGAGAGGGAGAGAGACAAAAGGGAAGACAAAGAGAGAGAGAGAGAGATGTAATCTGTGTCCAATCGATTGGCTGCACCTCTGACCACTCTTGGGATCCCACTATCATTTGTTTCCATCTGTCTGCCTCCTTTCATTTTTTTCTCTCTCTTTTTAATTCCTTTTCTCCTTATTTTTCTCTTTTAATTCCCATTCAATTAAGGCTGGCTGTATTGGCTGGCCATTGGTTAATTGCTCAGGGACCCTCCATGGAGATCACCAGACCTTAACGAGAGACGCGGTCAACCTCACAGTACTTGGAGTGCTGTGTGTGTATGTGTGAATTTGTTCATCTATATCAGTATTTTGCCTGTGTGCATATTTACACAATGTACACTTCCGAATATTGGTTTATTTAAAAGAGTCCCTAACTTTCATCATTAACTATTGTGTGTCCTTGTGAAGGGTTAGGTGCATTACACAAGCACATATTGTAATCCTGCATTATTCTTTTCATTTGAATTGTTCCACACACATTTTCAATAGTCAAATACAGGCCAGTTTGGTTACTTAAATCTGCCCAATCAGCTGTACAACTCCAATAGGACAAGGCAGGGCCAGTGAGACAGGGCCGTGTCCTCAAAACGCAAGCAGCTAAAAGCAACCTCTTAGCAACAATCTGGAAACAATCTTAGCAATAAGCCTTTTTCACAGCTACATTGTGAAATGATCACAGCAACATTTTGACTTGCCGAAGTAGGTGTAGTACAGGTGTTACTAATAACAATGGCTCAGTTCTATTTTAGTAGTCTAGTTTCCCAGTGAGCCATGACAGTGTGACAGTGAGTCAGCATGCACAATACAAGGACACTGAAACTGAAGCTGCTAAATGGAATTCGGTCATCATTCATTATATTATTTACATCTGTGCTTTTCTTATTGTCACATGTTAAAATGTTTTAGTGAAAATACTGTGCGACCAGCTAGCGACCACATAAGAAGCACTTGCATCATCTTACCAACTATTTAGCATTCACACTACACACCAGTTCGCATGTCTCAACAGGTAGCGACACATTAGCTAACACACAGTGGTAGTTAATGTGGAGCCTACCAGCCACCAACCAGCTAGCAACAAGAGATTCCTGGGAAATCAAATGTAGTGTTCTTTATATTCTAAAGGTCAATGAACCATAGTAAATTCCTGCAAATAAATGTGTCAACTTTGTAAACTGAGATCAGATGCCTTTACTCTCCATACATTTTCACACCTGCTTGTATCTCTGTCTCTCTGTATTTCTGCATTCTTACTCTCTTACGTTTCTATTTGTTCATCTGTGTAAATACCTTTTGTTTCCCTTATGTTCTGTGTGTCAGCATGTCCACCTCTCTCATCTCCCTTTTTCAATTGATTAATTCACTGAACACACCCTGTCCCCATCAGGCCTTGGGGCTTTGGCTCTGACTTTATCTGAGAGGTCTGTCTGTTGACCAGACAATTACCAGGCTAGTCCATCACTCTAAGGCGTGTTACAAGCCCCTGTTTACCCTGGCAAGGTTGACTGATTATACACACACACATCTACTGGTATACACATACACATGTTCTTCCTGCTACATGTTCATGAATTAACACACATTAACACCTGGAAGCTAACCATTGATTTTTAAAGCTTGTCATGTGATTTGAAGTATTTTGTAGCAAGCTTCCTTTATTCAGCTTTAAACTACATTAACGTCTGTTGAGTGTGTTGACAAAATGAGTGCAGGGACTGGAGAGTGTGATACAGTCATTTTGTCCTGCCTGCACATCATAATTTGATTGACTAAGTTGGTTCGCCTATAACTATTAAATTTTTATTTGTGGTTGATTATTGTGTTCTGATAGGCCTTACTTAATAAAATAAGTTGCTCTCAATAAAGTAAGTTTCTCTCTGCTCCTAAAAATCACCCTTCACACAGACTGAGGTGCACTTTAAACATTTGATGGTTAAATATTTCTTTTGAAAGTCATTATACATGTGAGAAAATAATTGCTGAAAACCTGTGAAAAGACTGTGAAATATGTAGTACTGAATTGTGGAGTTAGAGCGTTAAACTGTTTTTCACCATCTGTGTTCAGGATTTTTTGGGCAGGCCTGAAATGGTGGATCCATGATGTAGAGGGGTGACTAGCATGACCCCTCCCCCACTATATAAGAACTAGAGCACCTTGGCATCAGCTGGGTGTGTAACATGTTGTTTGCTAGTGGCAGCACGCAATATTTTCATTGCAAGCTTAGCATTAGCATCCTGATGTATGCTGCAGTCACAACAGTAGATGTAAACTCTCTGGGCAGATAGAAAGGTCTACACTTAACTATGAGATATTCTAGGTTAGCAGAGCAGTGCCTCTCGATAACGGCATTGTCCGTGCACCAAGCTTTGTTAACATAAATACACAGTCTCCCACGCCTCTCTGGTCTTACTGGAGTCATTAGCTGTTGTATCTGCCCTAATCCTTTTATCAGTGGTGATCCACAGTCGCAGTTCATCCTTGTTGTTCGCCAGAGACCGTACATTGGTGAGGAAAATGCTGGGTAGAGATAGCCGATGAGGAGTTAGCCTTAGCTTAGCTGTTAGTGCTCCTCTTTTCCTCTGTTTGTTTACGCTCTCTCCCAGCGTTTATAGCCACCAGTGTCATGGTATTAGCTGTTAGTGGTGAATGGGGCCATTTTCAGAGTTATTTCAGTCGGTGTTAAAGCTCCAGCCCACACATAGGATATATCCATGTCCTGCTGCTGGTGCAGAACTGCTGCGGGAGCTGTGGCTGTGTGTCTGCCCTCTCTGCCTCTCTGTCCAGTCTCACCCTCACTGTCTCAGGCTGTGTTGCAGACGCTACTCCGGTGCCTTCACCATCACTACAGACGTACTTCTGCAGCTGCTACATCCAGCTCCTCACCAGCGCTTTTCAAAGAAGCGAGTAACATTGACATAGAACTTCATTGAAAAATTACAATTTAACATAACGATGATTGGTGATGGATCACTTGTTAACTACTCATTTAAGTTACATTTTTACTGAAATAAGTCCACAATTACCTGCAAAATAGGTGCCGAATTAAACAGTGGCTCCTAGTGTTACTTTATTTTTAAAATATCATCCATGTTGCTTGTCTTACACCTACAAACAAGGCCTATTTATTATTATTATTTACTATTATATATTTTTTCAGGGAGTTCAGCATGAGCATTGTTAACCTTAGATGTTCAGAGGCTGTTCAGTTCGGGGTGCAGTTTCAGCGCCTTCAGCGGACACGCCTCCAGCGTTTCAGAGCTCAGAATACTTCTTGTTTCTCCATGATTTTGAAACATAATTTTATATACTTGGTGATTTTTTTTTAATCTGTCAAATTTGGCTGCGTGGTTAATAACACATTTTTCTGTGGTGTGAAAAACTCAGAACACATATTTATTATTGCTTTACAGAGACTTTAATATATGCCTCTGTGAAATACAGGGATTTGCTCCCATTTAGCCACAAGAGTATTAGTCCAGCCCAGCATCACTGGTGTTGGGTGATATGGTGATCTGTGCAGGTCAGTCAGGTTTTTCCACACCAAACTAGGAAAATCATTTCTTTACAGAGCTGCTGGTCCAGCAAAATACTGTATGCTGTAACATTTACATTTCCCTTGATAGGAACTAAGTGTCTAACCCAAACTATGAAAAACAACTCTAGGCAAAAGTACACATAAATAAATGTCCATAGTTTTGGCCATATAGTGGCTATATGTGTAATGCTACAGCTGGTGCACTTTAGTTATGTTTTGTGCAAGTGATGTGCCATTCAGCATCTCTCTCTGTCTGTCTTTCTCTCTCTCTCTCTCTCTCTCATTCACTCACTCACTCACTCACACACACACGCACACACACGCACACACATCCATCTAAAACCAATTAATGCTGTAGAAAACTCATAGCTGAAGAATATAACTTCAGTAAGTCAACTGTGCCTGTATTCCTCTTCTCTTAATTTTATAACACATGCAATTCTTTCTTTCCCTCTGTCTGTTTCTCTCTCCCACTCAGAAAAAAATTCCAAAAGTGTAACAAATTTCCGTGGCAATTACATTGCGAGGCAAACCAGAACAACTTGAAATGGCTTTATACAAAGGACTGCCAGGCCCTTTAATTACACAGCTATTGATTGCTATGTGCAGGTCTACCACATTCACTTACTGCTTTTTCTTCTCAGCTCTGCATTTAGTACCCTGTAGAGAATGGCACTAAGATGCTTCTGGATTTAGACTCTATGATTATATATCAGCTCTTTTCATTAGGTGGCACTTGTGGTTCAAATGTATGGGGTCCATACATTGATTGCAAGATGTGATTAATTTCTTGAGGCAACAGGTGGTGTTTCAAAACTGTTTATTTCACTGAAATATGAGTAATACAGTATATGTGGTGGTGCTAGAATGTAGATTTTTATGGCAGCAGAACAATCAGACCCTGTTTCAAGCAATACTTCACAGCTATGCACCAAACCGAATTAAAAATAAATATGTCAATGACCTTTTTTTTATGCCCTTAACGCCTTTTCAAATGGGTAATCAAATAATATATTTGTTACTATGTCTAAGAATGACCATTATGCTATCACTAATGTGTCATTGCTAATAGTGCTTTGTAATTCACTAAAATGTGTCAGTTATTGTTACAAACAGTGGTTCCCTGTTGATCTTATTCCAGTAATAAAAAGGAGACTGTCTCTGCCTTCCATAAAATTCTACCTGCATACCTCCCGACTATACCTGTATAATATACCAATGTGGTGCTGCACTTTCTGCAGCCGTAATAAATAGCCGACATTTATCTATTTTAGAGATATGGTTTTGGTGCTACATTAAACTGATTTGGATCTACAGCCTGTTGTTCGAAAAACAGTTTTATAAAATGGCCATTCAGTGTTTTATAAGGGGGGTCAAAGGTGGAGGATTCCTCTGATTGTGTGCTGGACCAGTTTAGATTATCAAGTAAAAAAAGAGAGACTGTCCTCACCAGAAGAAAAACACTGGCCATTTATTCAAACACTTAAAACAACATATGTTTACAAGGGCCTCGCATGATTGTGTGAATAATTGTTTAGCACTACAGGCAGCATGACATTGTTATAATGCCACAAAAAAGTGGGACTTAAGTGTCTGACTTTGACACTGGAGACCTCTTTTTTTTCATATTTTACCACACCCAACAACACCCCTCAGTGATGCAAGCTGTGATCAGAAGTGCAGTGCTTAAAACTTTTATCCAGAGAGGGAAATGAAACACTGATTTCAGCCTGCAAATTACTCTACTAATCAAGATACAGTATTTATATTTCTAAAAGACTAAATGGCTATCTACAGTATAAAACAAGTTGTTGCTTGTATAGAGGAACCCACAGAAAATTATCACGCAACCCAGCAGTTCCCCTTAGCTCTACAAAGTGTTTTAGCATCTTTCAGCTCATTGTTTTGGTTTTCCATCCTGCATTTTTACTGCCTTGGTTCAGTCTCACCGCTCTCATTAACCATGTTTCAGCCGCAGCTGTTTTCAGTGAAAAATCTCTGATAAACCCATTGTACTCTACCTGCCCAGTACCAAACAGCACACAGACAAAGTTAGCATCCAGCTGGTGAATATAAGGAGTCAGATGTTTTTCTCAGGAGTTGGTGGCGACCACAGCAGAACTAAAAGGAGAGTGAATTTTGGGCTTACATTCATGAGGTGACTAAACATGATTCCAAAAGAATGCTAATGCTACATTGTGTCTGCTGGTTGTGTCAATAGGCAACTGTTTGACTACACATTTGCCTTGTGTTTACAGCCTCTGCTCCCAAGAGGCCAAAAATATATTAGAAAAACCCTCTGCTTTAACTATATCAGAAAATGATCACATGATCATTTTTGTCACCATATGGGTCATTTTGGAAGGCCATCATGAATGGACTATTTTGTTATTTCGGTTTGGAGGATTTGTTGAAAAAAGTTCCTTTTTTTCAGTGTCATGGGTGATGTCCCTTAGAGCAGACAGAGGTTAAATACCTTGTTCAAAGACAAAGACTGAATGGACACGTGGGGGGGGACCTGTGTCCCTGAGAGACGACCTCTCTAACCATCCCGCCACTGTGCTGCTTACAGGGGAAATCATGAAATCTACCAGGAGAAATGGTGTAAAACACAGCAGCAAAGCACTGTTGGACACTTCAAAATGATACATTCAGTGAAATTACAACATTGATTCCACTGATATCTACTGTTTGACTGTTATTATTTTAAGAGCAGCAGGTAGAAAATCATGCAAAAGCATACTGAGGGGGGCTACAGAAAAGCTGCTTTTACATTTCATTTAGCTTGTGAAAATCAGACACACAGTCCCTTTAAATATTTTCATCAACTCTCAAAAACTTAACTCAGAGTCACCTCTTACCTGTAGAGGCAGCCCTATCTGTAAACCCATTCATCATGAGGGAAATTACTCTATGACAAATCTCTCTCGCTCCTCTCTGCGCCTACGTCTGCAGATTGAATACACAAACCGGCCACATGTTCCATCCCTGCTCTTTAGCCAAAGTCATTTGTGCCAATGTCAAAAGTGATAAATGGGTTATGTGGCGCCTATGAGAGAAAGCAGTGAATTTTTATAATGTATTAAACAGGAGCGAGAGGGCGAGCAGGCAGGCAGGCAGGGAGGATGGGAGCAGAGCTAGAAAAGTGGGCTGTCATGCTGTAGTGCTGTGCTGTAGGCAGGGGACCTCTGTCACACACAGTTTGAGCCCCTGCTTCACATCTTTACTGGCACCTCGTCTGTATTTCCCTCAGATATCCAGCCATCAGCCCCCCTAGAGTTCACAGCCGTCCAGCAAGGCAGCAGAGCTGGCAGACACAATATCCAATGACTGCTCTGTCAAATGCTACTATGGCATGTGTTTGAGTGTGGCCTTGTTTTGCTAACGTTGTGAGAGCCAGTTGGAATTTCAGACCTTCACATAAAGGAAATTGTTTCAATGTGAGGATGTTTTGCTTTCTTTGTAGAGTTAATTCAAGAGTAGGATGAGAACATAGAATGCAGTGTGTGGACACTTGAGGGCTATGAAATATGTTGAATGTATTTTCTTCCTCATAAGACATTTTTTTCTGAATTATTTGAAACCATTGCCAAGGACAATAGTGAATCTGAGGGATGTCACATACTGTAGCCTGCATGCAATACACATTTGCAGTCAAAAGGAATGTGTATGCATCACAAGCAAAGTTATTATTCAGTAAAGCAGTAAATACGAACAAAATGGGCTTAACAAAACATTGCTCCCTAACACCACTAGTGGAAATATAGTACACTTTGTCCTCAAATATTAGGCTACCTTAGAAACTCAGAAAAAATGCAATTGCTGTGTGCAGTGTAAGAACTGATTATTTCGCATTCCACTGAAAAACTTAGGGTTGGGGTTAGGGAAGCAGTTGCCCTGGCAGTGCCCTGGCCTTTTTTTCCTTTATTTTTTAAAAGAACTGAAAGTTAACCCAATGTACATTATGCAGACCAACCTATTAGTCCTCATTCTTCAAGTCTTTTCTCTTGTGAAAGTGAAACAAAGTGTTTCCAGTAAAGCATAAATCTCAACTTCTTTGTCTGATTCTGGTGAGTCAAGCTGTAAGTGGAAGTTCGCAGTGGAAGAAACTGGGCTAGTGCATTCCATGACAAACCATTTATGATATAATGTTATCTTAAAAATATCAGTAAGTCTTTTTTTACTAATCCCCTATTATCATAATCTTGTCATGTGTTGTAGATTTTAACAGTTTTATTCTACTGGCCGTGTTGTGTAAACCAAATGGTGGTCAGGGTTAACCATTTGCTGTCCTCTTGAATATGCCTCAAATGAACATCATTTTTTTGGACAAAGACAACAACCATTATACAAAATTGAAAAAAAAAAGTATAAAATGAAACATGGAGCTCTGTGAGTTAGAAACTGTAAGCAGAGATTACGTGTGAGAGTGGACGCACAGGGAGGAGAAGAGAGACCTCAGTAAGTTGTTCTCTCAAGTAGTTCTAAGTAACATGATTATTATTCAGAGCCACCCCTCACAACCTCTGTTCTTTAATTGGGTAAGAGTGATGCAGAGAAATCCCACAACCACACACACACACACACACACACACACACTTTAGTGGGTACAGATCAGAACAGATAGAAACACAAATGGAGCTGGTGATTATTTTAATGTCACTCTGACTAACCCCATTAGCTACTTAGCATGTACTGTGCAGCTCCTTTTTTCTTATAAAGTTGTTGCTAAATTATCACATTCATTTTCACTTCTCTTCATTTCGATCTTAAGATAGTGGATGACAGAGTGACAGGGAAACCTTACAAAACAGTACTGTCTAATACAACTACACCACACTTAGACCATCATTTCCACAAAATTATCTTTTTTTTGCCAGTTTATGGTTGTATTATATTTGAATGCTGTATGTGTGTGTGTCTTATTGCAGTACTAGTTTTTTAGCCATTGCTGAGGTATGTTCTTCTCAGCGGTTGCACAGATTTGGTGTTGTATTATATAGTCTTACAATATATTGTGCATCACTGTCATTGTAATAAAAAGTGTAGAGAAATGAATTGAAACAAAGCATGCACGCACGGCACTTATGAAGAGTGGTATCCTCTTAGAAATGAGCTTATGCGCGCATGTTTGTGTGTCAGTGTGCGTGTGATTAGAGCTCTCAGTCCAGACTCATCCACTTGACATACTCCAATTATTCCTTGAGAGTGAGACAGAAGAAAATACAATGTGTGTGTGTGTGTGTGTGTGTGTGTGTGTGTGAGAAAGAGAGAGTTTTTATATGTTGTACATGTACTTTACTATTTGATCGTGTTGACTCATCTAGTCGATCAGTTTGCAGTATCAATCCTGGACAAAACATATTTCTTCGTCTACACTTTTTTGCCTTTCTTAAAAATTCCACTCATTTTCAACTTCATTTAGCAAATACATTTTGTAGGAAAAGTCATGCCAACCAGATTAAAAAAAAATCAACATAACAAAGAAACATTTATATTAAATCCATCTGCAATCTGTTCACTGCCAGCACAAAATATTCATGCTGGATGTATGTGCAGAATGTATGAATTTTATTTTTTTCCCCGAGAATATTGAAGCAGTCAATCCACACCAATGTCATTCTTATGACTAATAGGTGCAGGAACAGAATGTCAGGGTTAACATACGCTTGCCAAAAAAATATAAAAAAGAAATTAACAGTTTATTGGTCAAAGTGTCTGTAGAGTGGATAATTCTGTCAATGCTGCCTAAAACTAGCCGGCTGATTGTTCTGGCAGCTTGTTTTATTTTTTCTGTCTGCCTTTGAACAGGATGTTTTTAACATGAGCAATCACATACCATAGATGACTTTGAAATTGCTCACCACCACTTTCCTCTGATTTCAGTTTGTTTATCTCCTGGTTTTAGTATACTTCAATATATGCAGCAGCTTGGTAACTTGTAAACTTTATTTCCCCAACAGCATGTTTGACAGAGCCTGTGAGCCATGCTGTTTCTTATTTACATCCTCTCTCTGGGCGTTTACTAACACAATGAGTGTTCAGTATACTGCCGTATTATCACAATGGGCACAAATTGAGACTCTGTGTAACTCAACGTCTCGCATTACGACGTCAAATTGGCCAAGGCTGGTCAGTATTAGGATCATGTTTGAAATCACTTACAAGGGATTTAACAAATGTTTGTTTTGTTGTTATCACTGTTGCTCACCTTCATTTTTGTCTTTTTGTTTTTCCTAGAACGAAAAAAGATTACTCTGACTGTTGGGAGCCAGTTGTCCTACAAGAAAATCTACAATGTTGTGGGATACCTGAAAGGAAGAAAGAACCCAGGTTTGTTTGTTTTTTTCTTCAAGCAAAAACAGTTTGCCTCAATGTCTCAATATTTAATTGAGCAGTGATGGAAGAAAATATCCAGCATGTCCTATATTCCTTCAGCTGGTCTCTTGAAACCAGTGTTAATTCTGGCTCCTGATTTTGATTTTAAGAACAAAACTAAAATTTAATCAGTAAAAAGAATCAGGCAAATTTCAAATTTTCATTAAGATTTGGTCTGTTGAGTCTGTCACACATTTCTACATTTTATGTGTTTTCATCATTATGAGACTAAAGCTGTTGGCAAATGTGATGTGTACAGTTACCATGGTTACAGGAGTTTGTTCTCATATATTTTGCAAGGTTAGTAAAAAAGGTGCTGTTTGCTTGTTAATGCTCATGTCACTGTACTCTGCAGTAATACACTAGTGCTGGCATGAAATGAATGAACAAATCCAAAGCACCGATTCTTTTGCGGGTTCGTTACAAATGGGGTCTGTATTGGTACATACTGCCTCTGGGAAGTAGCCATATACTTACGCTCTAAAGTCCAACACTAATAAAAGCCCTCACTCTATCCCGCCTACTCAGCTTTATATGTTACCAGACTAGCTGCCAGAGATGAAAATAGGAGCATTACAACCTTAAACTGTGTTAAAAGCTAACTTGAGTACTGTGTGACGTTTAGCTGCTTTAAGCAGTGCAGGTAGTGACTGACTGACACATATTTGTCCCTCGGGTATCACTGTAGTAGCTGTATGTGCTGGCCTTGCTGCTGTGCTGAGACCGTTCAGTATTTAAAACCTGTATACTAGACTTGACTCAACTGCTGATGCTGATACCAGCTCTTGTATAGACTCGCTGCCTTCGACACGTCTCCTACATGCTGATCTGCTGCCTGTATGCTGAAGAATGCCAAAGAGACTGCTGTTTTATCCAGGTCATTGCTTCATATGCAGAGAGACAGAACAGCACCAAACAGGACACGTACTACAAAGTTACACACAGTAGGACATAACACACACACACACACACACACAGTTGTTTCCATCACTTGAAAGGACATTACATTGACTTACATTAATTTCCTGGAGTCTTATCCTAATCTTAACCATAACCACCACATGCCTGACCCTAACCCTGACCCTAACCTTCACCCCAAAATTAATGATTTACATTAAGGGGACTTTTTGTCCCCATAAGGGAGTCGAGTCCCCACAACATGACTGTGTGAACAGATTTATGTCCCCACAACATGAGGAATACCTGGACCATGCACACACACACACGCACACAAACACACACACACAAACACACACACACACACACACCATCTAAGCAACAATAAACAAATTAAAAACAAGGATATTTGTTAACAAAGCAAAACCAATAAAATGCAGAGTCAGAGTTAAGTAGCTTTTAGCTTGGAGTCATGTTTTTGTCACCTAATGATTCCAGAAATCCTATTTCTAGCAACATTTAAGCTTTGGTCTCCAACTCCTTAGAAAACAAAACATACACACAGTATGTGCGTATTGTCGTTGTTTCTTCACCATCTAATCACTTATTCTGTCTGTTTGCCTTTTGGTGTTATGTCGGTAGCACACAGTAGGTTTACCAGAGATTTTCTCACTGAACACAGCTGCTGCTGCAGCTGGAGAGGAAGCAGTTTGAGGTCTGTACTGTGAATACAAAATGATGAGCTAAAAGAGCTCTGTAGAAATGCAGAGTTGCGTGGATTAATCACTACAAGCAGCCCTTTCACAAATAGAAGTCAACTGATCTCTTGTTAATCTAAATATACTATATATATTAGTAGGGTTTTAAACAATGTCTAGGATGAACATAGACATAAAAACATCTGAATCATCAATCAAGAGAATGGGCACTTGAAATATATTTTAAATGTGTTCATTTTTTCTTTGTCTCTGATTGTATGATTTTTTTCTCGCTTTCCTCTGCCACTGTATCCATCCTTCTGTATGCCCCCCCATCACAGCTCCATATCAGCTCAGGTCATCTTCAAACATATAATGTCCTTTTAATGTTTAAAAGGCAACCCAGACACTTCTCCTTAGCTGATCTGCCCCTATCCTTTTTTTTTAATTGTCATTCTGTAGAGGAGACCCTTTATCTTGTCCTCGCTTCATCCCCACAGCCATCCTCCCCACCCACCCTCCTTCTCCACTCATAGCAATGTGTCCACTACTGTACCTGTCCTGCCCAGTCACTGGTAGAAAATTACCTTGCTGATTTACAGTGTGATATTAGGCAGCCATAATGGGCCACTAAAGCAGATAATATGAGCCACAAATCTCTGGAAGGAGCGACGCTTTAACTGCTTGTTGGCGTTTGATCATATGTCTGTTCCGTGCTCATTTATCTCCACCCTAAACAGAATGAATATTCATGCGTGTTCATAAAGGTTTTGAGTCATACAGCCCACAATTATAGAGAGGGCCATTTTGAATTAATCTGCATTACTATATGCAAATATTGCTGAAAGAAAAATAAATTACTTTTAATTTTTTTTTTTTAACTTTATTGCTGTGTGAGCAAGGGAATAACAATAAAACATTGAAAATGGAGATGCTGTTTGCTTATATGAAGGGACGAAGCGCAACATAAAAGCAGCCTTGTAGTTGGGCTGGCACATGAATACTACACATCCCATAGCAGGGTTGTCAGTACCTTAATTTTCCTTTGCAAAGGAATGGCTTTAAATGTAAGTTCATACATATTCTGTGCAAAACAGGTTCAGAAATGTCTGGTGGGTTGTCTGGCCAATATACTGTATATATTTTTGTATTTTATTATTATTTTTTATTTTTTCCAGAATCCTGATCAGGATTCAGAATAGCAGAGCCGAGCATTGACTCATTAAGAGATGCTAGATTCACTTGGCTTCCCTTTAATAGTCTTGATATGATTTCCTCTATAGCAGCACAATACAGTCTTTTACCACACAAGCTGACTAACATTTATCACCCTTTGCAAACCAAATTTGAAAAACCTCAGTGATCTTTATGGGAGGAGGTGGCTGAGACAATATGAAATACAGTAACTGTTCTATGATGAGAAAAAAAGTGTTTAATTGATTAATTAGTATGACAGCAGTAGCTTGAATAAGTTGCGTTCAGTTTGTGGCCACTGACTGTCAAGGCCTCAGTGTGCTTGAAAGGAAGTTGTTGTTGTTGGATTGTCGAACAGCATCTGAAACTCGCTCCCTCCACACTATTCTGACCTCAGAATAGACCCTTTTCACAGCATATCACATATTTCACAGCACATATTGTCATACAATCTGATAAAAATACACACATACCCAAATCAATCAAAAAACGCAAATCAATCAAATATCCAAAACATATACACAAATACTTCTATCCCTTTTTGTGTGTACAAACATGTGCAATACTATGAATGCCTTCAAGGAGAGACTGTCCAAAAGTGTGCACAGTTGTCCACATTTGTATAATTCATTGCGTTTCGCTCCTCTCTGTGACGACAGGCTTCCAATGAGGCCGTTCAAAACTGGTCTAAACACTTTTGCCTTCAGACACTTGGTACGAACTAGTTCATTTGAAGCATACTTAGTGCTTTATAGTTGAATGTGCCATTCTGGACTCTGGACAAAACATCCTGAGTATCTGTCTGCTTCTGTTTATGTAACAAACACCTTCCTTATATCGCAGCACACATCAGCCTCACATACTCCCACCTGTATGGTCCTCTTTTTAGCTCTAGGGTAACTGAAGAAGCAGAAGAGGAAGGAGTGACACTAAAAAAGGTAGAAGATACATAACCTTTCCACTCAGCTAAAGATCTAAAGTTGCACAAACATGAACAATTCCTCAAAAAATCCAGTGAATTCTTAACAGATAATCAATAAAATGTATAAGTATCAAATTTGACATGAAGCTCTGGATTATAAAGAATGAAGAGATGTAAAACATTAGCTTAAATTAGCTTGCCAACATCAGTTAGTTTCACTTACAAGACCAGATTCCCCCAGTCATTGCCAATCTAAAGAGCTCATTTTTACAGAGAAAAACGTTTTTTTCATGTGCACCTGACTAACGCTGGATTGGTTTTTTGCACCCAACTTTGCGTATATATATTAAATTCACTAAGACTGATGGAAAATATAACACATGTTGCAGACTGCATGTAAAGGATAAAACTTCTGACTTACCAGCACAGTCTGTGGCCCCAAGACCATTGCATCCCACTGAGGATGTAAATCCTCAATAACCGTTCACAGAACAGGAAGTTTAGAGCCTAGTAGTAGCATAATTCAGAAAAGAGGAGAACCACAAAGTGCACAGCTAAACTTCTTTAATTTGAGGTGATGGTTCACTTCCCTTTTCCAGTTAATTACAAAAAACCTACAGACTTGTAGTGTTACGAAGATTGCAATGGTATATTCCATTCCAGTTATGTGGTTATTCTTGCCAGACCTCCCAAATTTTGCAATCAGAGGATCGGCTGACCAAAGAAATCTTATTAATATAGAGCTGCAAAAATTGAAATATTTAGGACAGTGCCCATATACAGTATATAGGCTACATATGAGCAAGTGAGTTGGGGAATTATCTATACCAGTCAAAGATAGAATCTACATTAGGACACATTTTTAACATGTTTGACTTTGGAAAAATATCACCAATGACTGACCTCAAACTGCATCAGGCCGTGTACAGTACAAAATGTAGCTGTATGTACTCCCTCCATAGCTTTTTACCATCGTTCCTCATTAACACCCCAAATCATTTCTTGAGCAGATTTTAAAGGAATAGTTTCCACACATTCACTTTCTTAGAAAAGGTCGACACTGCCCTCATATTTGACCATTAAATATGAAGCTACAGCCAGCAGCCTGTTAGCTTAACTTCACAAAAAGACCAGAATCAGGGGGAAATAGCTAGCCTGACTCTATCCAAGGGCAACAAAATCAAAAATGTCAAAAATGCAAAAACAATGAATTACAGGAGAGTTATGTGCCAGAGTAAATTCTGAGAGTCTTCGCTGGTTTCCTGGCAACCTCACAGTGACAACAGTGACTCCAGGAAGTTACTGCAGTCGCCCAAGAATGTCTGGCACATAATGTCCCGTAAAACCACAATGTGTAGTTTTGACACTTCAGAGATATTGTTAATTAGTGAGCTTTAGAGTTGCAGGTACTGTAGGTGGATTTTGTCACCTTCAGACAGAGGCAGGGTGGCTGTTTCCAGTATTTATGCTAAGACCAAAACCTAGGCTAACCTGCTGCTGGTGATAGCATATTTACCGTACAGACATGAATAAAACTTTATTGATCCCCACAGGGGAAATTCAATGAGTGTGGTAATCTTTCATCTAACTCTCAGCCAGGGAGTGGATAAGCATATTTCCCAAAATGTTAAACAGTCCCTTAAAATGGAGCATCTAATGAGGGATTCTGTAAGTTCCACCATATTGAGGCCTCACTAAACAGACAAAGGCTCTTCTGGAGACCAAAACATATGAAAAGGACGCCGAGACCTCTAGGTTAACAAGAAACCATCAGCCTTATTTTGAAACAAATAAACCATACTTAAAATGTAAAGAAAACAAACAAAAGGGGATGGAAATCCCAGCCAAAAAGAATAAAAGATGGGGAAGTTAATGAGCCAGCTCATCCCCCTAAACTACCAGAAGAAAAAATAATTTACTCTCAACTTAATCAAAACAAAACCCAATAACTGGACTACCAGTGATCTCCAGCCCAAACTAAAATAAAAAACGATGCTGGGGAGAAAACAAAAAAAGGGGAAAAGGAGAAAGATTCCCCAGAAGTTGCTGCTGTAGACTATCAGCTGTGTTTGTCAGTCCACTGCTCCTCGGGTCCCCCTTTTCTCGCATAGTTAATTGGCTCCAGGTGCTTCACTTCACTCCTACAAAAGAAGGTAGGTAGAGGGGGCGGGAGGAAGAGCGCCAGAGAGACAGACAGAGAGAGAGAGAGAGAGAGAGAGAGGAAGAGAGAAAGAGAGGGAAACAAAAAAACACCCCCGCAGGTGGTGTGCAGTAATGCACCTACGGCAGCACACTTCACCTGTAGCTGAGGGGTCTAGTAAAAGAAAAGATTCCAAAGGTGTGCTTCTTGTCTGGCTCTACTCCAGTAAAGATGAAAATGCCAAAAAACAAAAATGCCAAATAATCTTTAAGAATTCTCAAGATGAAGGTAAGTTCAATTTAATACGTAACTCAAATGTGGCAAAAATTCCATCTACGTGGAGCAACTTAATACTTTCCATACCATTGCACTGCTATAGCTGGAAAGAAGAATCAATAGATGGAGGGACAGAATGGTTATGAAAAAAGCAGTAGGAACACAACCACTTTGTCATCCAAATATTTTGTTGGGGACTATTTTAAGCTAACCTAACACGCCAGATGGTTTGTTACACAGAACCATCTGAGAAGTCATCCTTTGAAACTGTTTGGAAAAGGCCAGGCACTTTCAAACAATACTTGGCAGGTGATTGGATGAACCATCTGTCTATCACCGTCTGTCATGGGTTAGCTTCTCGCTGTTGTCACACATACGCTGATTGGTCTGAACCACAAGCACATAACTTGAAGCCTGACAAGATAGATTCTCATGTGATCTCGTGATCTCATGAATCCAGCTGCCTCACAAGGTAATTAAGCTGCAGATTGATGCACATTTGTTGTGCTGGTGAGTTATTTACAGCACCACAATGGTGTATGTGCCCATGTGCATTGTAATGAAGGAAGATGTCACCCAGTGCAGTGCTGTGGCTCCTTGGTGTGTTTTTAAAAGTTTTTGGACAACAATGGAGCTCTATAACACAGAGGAATATGATATATTAGGCTTTGGATACACACAAAATACTTATAGTATATTATATAGTATAGTAGTAGTATAGTATAGTAGATCAGTTAGTTGTTGGTCTGGGTCTTTTCATGGCATTTCTTTACAATGAGGAAAAATAGTCATTTCCATACCGTTGTCACCATAAGATCTAACTATAGTTGCTGTTTTGCAATAACTTCTGTTAAACAAAGAAGAAACTCTGCCATTGACAATACTAAACCTCAGTGTGTGCCTGTTGAACTGTTAATAATTTGTTCTGGCCTGAGAGCAGCGAGAACACAAATTGGTCCATTTAATATGATTTTATTTATAAGTGTTTATCATAAATGCCTCATTTAAAGGACCACTGTGTAAGATTTAGGAGGATCTATTGGCAGAAATATAAGGGGGATGTGTTTTCGTTACCTTAGATTCGTTACCTCCACAGAGCCCGCCATGTTGCACTGCCATGTTTCTACAGTAGCCCACCCCCACTCTGTCTTTCACTCACACCACACACACACACTGTTTATACTGTAAGTCCTGTTGTGTGATTGAAATGAAGAAAGTTGTTTGTGGTTCTTTTGTTGTTCAGACCTACAGTTAACACAGATTTTATAACTAGATGGTGAATCAGAAAAATAAAATACAAACCTACTCTGGTATACCCTGGTTATATATCATTTAATATCATCTTGTCTAATTAAGCTATAATAGGCCCATGTTGTTAGCATTAAATGCGGCGTCTGATCACAGCATAAATTATTAGTGTACTGTGAAATGAAGTGTGATTATTATTGTTGTTGTTATTATTATTATTATTATTATTATTATTATTATTATTATTATTATTATTATTATTATTGCAGCACTGAAAGTAAAGTCAAGAAGCCGCTTCACAGAAAAAGTGTTTATTATAAAATTACAATCACAATCAATGTAGCCAAATATGATATGAACCATACTGTACACATTCACAAATTCCACAAATTAGGCCTACAGCCTAACGGATGAGTCCCATGGCAAACTGATGCGGTGTTCGCAGCCCCTCAATGACGCAATCTAAAGGATATGCTGATATGTTGATAAATAATGAATAAATAATAGTGATTAAATTAATCTTTGTGTCACAGCAATCCTTTTGAATTTGGGGTCTGATCAGGCATCTGGCAAACAGGGTCTATTATCATTATTATTATTATCATAACACTGGCAATGCATTGGTTCTTATGTCAAGTTTTTATCTTTCTTTTTATATTTGCCTTTTTTATCTCAATTGTACTTGAAATGTCAGTACTTGAAGGTTACACTGCCACTTTACTTACCTGTTGTATTTGCACTACATTGGTACTGTGGACTTTACACATATTTACTTCAGCATTGCACTAATCATCATATGTTACACAAATAAAACGATTCAGAATTGGATTAATTTTCCATCATTTATTATGGTAACATGTTGTATGCAACATATGAACAATGCTGTTAATGCAGTCTACATCACAAGGGGGTTTATGTCACAAGTATACCGTTTTCCAGTAGCTCAATATGAAAAATACACACAATAAAAATCTCTTTTGTCCTCTGGTTATACCGCTCAGTGTGTGTTGCTTTGACTTCTGTGTGCCAGAGGTGTAATGAAGGTACTGAGTCAGGATGACACTGTAGCATTTCATAGACTGGTTTGTCTGAAAAAACACACACAATTTCTTTGATTAGTTATGTAGCTATGCTAAGTTAGCTGTGTAGCAACAACCCAACAACAGACAACACTGCTTGGCTACCCTATGCCATGTATCCAGAGCTAGCGGTAACCACAGTTAAATGTGTTTTGATTATGTGTTTTGCCACTAAATCCTACACATTGGTCCTTTAACCTTCAGTGTTTAATCCCCTCTGAACTATAACCATACCCAACCATAAAATATATATAATCAAATTTAAAGAAAATTGCACTTTCACATATGACTGATTTGAAGCACTTTACAGTAATGGTTGTTTATGTGATTTACCCTGGAAGCTCCTCACAGTGCAATACTATGTTGTCAGATTCTCAGACTAAGCTAGCAGGCTTCTCAAAACACCTCTTTTCTCAGACAAAGTCATCAGCACTCTGTGTTGGAGTGATGAGGTTTGCTCTTTTCTTCTCTCTGCCTGCAGGAAGCTGCTTTGTGCATCCATACTCAACACTCTTTGTAGAAAATGTAAGGCATACAAAGAAGCCTGGAGCATTCATGTTTGTATGTGTCTCTGTGTGTGAATGTGTTTCCTTAGAGAACCGTACTTGAACCGACACTGTGCTTGAATACCATTTTGTGATACTTTCACTGAGTTACAGTATCATAAATTTTCATTTTATAAATCTCAGTTCACTATTCACCTTTAAATTCTGTTCACGTCTTCTCATTGATCTTGATACAATGGTCTCTATGAAGTAAATATTAAAGCTCAAATTTCGGCTTTTCACAGCATCTGGAATGATGATTAATTCAAAGAAAGAGGAAAAAAATGTCACCTTTAAAGAAAACTTGCCAGACCACAAATTAACAGTATCTACTGTACAGTGATATTAGAAATGAATACGTCAATGTTCAGATGTGTCCCTGCAGTTCAATACAACAGTGTAAAACTGATTCAAAGACCTCAAACCAAATGAAAAGAATCATCAGGTCATGGGGTGATATCAACTCCTTTTCAAATATAGGAAATCATTCAGATCATACAAATTGTCACCTTACAATAACAAAAAAATATGTTGAAGTATGAAGTTCCAAGGTTTTTCACCATTTCTGTGTTCAGTAGTAGTAGTTTTGCAAACTTTCATCGGAGACAACTGGGATTCACTTTGGATAATCTGCTGTTACTGGTGAATGGAGCCATTTTCAGTCAACATTAGCGCTTATTTTAAACCCAGCTGAAGTATCCGTTGGTGTCGCCAGCAGCTTCGCCTTCAGCACTGGCTGTTCAGCTGGGAGGATGGGTAGAGTCAACGGATGCGGTGCCGGTAACAGTCAACACCAGTTGACACCAGCTGACACTGGCCGCTGCCTGTGGCTTCAGCTTCAGCACCGGCTTTGCGGCTGGGAGGTCCCTGGCCAGAGGGAGAGCATTTGCCAGGCAGCACTTTACCAAAAAGCACAATGTGAGAGGCTTTTGCTCCAAGGGTGACAGCCACAATGAAGCCGCCAAGGACTTTCCAGCAGAGAAGTAACATTAAGTGCACCGAACTCCACTGAAAAAAATGACAATTTAATATAACAGTAATTGGTAATGGTTCGCTTGTTAACTAGTGATTTAAATTACATTTTTACAAAACAAGTCAACATTTACCTGCAAAATATGTGCCAAATTAAACAGTGGCTCCTAATGTTACTTTAATTTTAAAATATCATCCATGCTGCTTGCTTTACACCTACAAACGGCCTATTTTAAAGTTTGGTATGAGCATTTTTAACTAAGAGACTATTTAGACGTCAGTGGACACGCCCCCAGTGTTTCAGAGCAGAGAACACTGCTTATTTTTCCACGATTTTGAAACCTAATTTTATATACTTGGCAATTTTTTTAATCATTCAAATTTGGCTGGGTGGTTAATTACACATTTTTCTGTGGTGTGACAAACTCAGAACACATATTTATTACTGCTTTGCATGGACTTTAAAATATGTATTTCGCTGTTGTTTTTACTGTATATCTGTGATTGTCTTTGTATGCTGTCTTCGCACTTCGTGCACCTTAGTTGAAAAGTGCTATACAAATAAAATTATTATAAAATGCAGGGGAAAAATGCAATGAAAAACAGTATACAGCACATACAGCTGTCTTTCACTGCCACATGAAGCCATCACAGCACACAGTAAAGGGATGGGTCTTACTTTTTTCCACAATGACTATTTTTCTGTTACATCTAATACTGTATTGATTGGAGACATATTTATCTCAAACACCATATGATACCATGAGTATCCCACATTCCCCTTGCACTTCTCATTGACACATTTTACATTTGCATTCCTTCCAAAAGCAGCTGGAATCCACTTTAAATGATAGATTCAGGTTTTTTCAAGTCTGTCTTAAAACAATACTGAAGTTCCAATATGTATGTTGGGTCTTGGTTGCTGTAACAATTCCTACTCTCGATACTGACCCTGAAGCTATTCTCTCTTACACTGTAAAACATGGAGGCCAAAATCCACAGCCCTCATGGTGTGCAAAAATGCATTCAAATGTTCATATGAAGCTAATATGATGCTTCAGCAGCCTTTTAGCTAAATTGAGTTGGTATATTCCAAAGATGATCAGTGCTAGGTGTGCGTCATTAGCAGTGAGAACTGGGCACTGACAAGTTGTGAAAAGGAAGCATGAGACTATGACAGAGGAATCTTATATTAATGCTTCGTACTGCTTTTTGTGTTTTCTTTGAAAGCACTGTATTGTTGTAGCTCACCTTATGGTAACCCGAGGAGATGGTAGGTTCCACTTAGGTGGGGTTGACTGGGAATCCACATTAAAAGCAAGATGAAACACTGTAACGATCAATCATTACAGATACCATTAACAAGTTCAGAACATAAAAACCACAGGAGATTTGTGTGATTTTAACAGCTGTCTGTGGAGATAACACTTCACTAAGCATGCCAGATAAAAAAAAAAATAAAAAAAAAATAGTGCAGGGGATCCCCAGGTGACACACGCCTCACACACGTGTATCAGACCGTGTCTTGGAAGTGTGGATTGATACATCGGATTAAATGGAAGCATTTCTGTTGTGTGAGTCAGACATCAAAAACGTTTTAAAAATGCTTTCTATGTGGATTGTGCTTGAGAGAGTAAACAGTCACTGTTCTGTAGAGGTTGGGGAATATGTGGCAGTTTGCTGTAAGTCTGTGGGTTTTATTGGTTGTTATTTGCCTATTTAATTAATATTTTTGTTAATATACATCACCACTTCTTTGCATGGAACCCTGCCTACAGGTCTGCTTCTTCAACATCCCCTTCATAGTTTTCCAGTGTCACCCATCTACTGCTTTTAATACAGGGTGGGGGCAGCAGATCTGCTTTGGCAAGAACTGGAAACATCCAATTTCTTAGGACACATATTGAGACCTTATTGTGTGTGCACATGGACTTGTGAATGGCCACATATTTAAATGTGTGCTAGCTAATTAAAGGTTCAAGAATAGATCAAATACAAAACAGTAATGCTACATGTAAACATTTAGCATGACCTATTTTGTCCTAGTGCCTTGTTCATGTAAGTAATTGAGGTATGTCAAAAAAATACATTATCTCATCTATTTCAGTGAAGCCAAAGTGCTGAATAATGACACAGTACATTGTGTGAAAATATTAAAATCCCGTTATGAATTAAAGGTTAGTTGATATTTTGAGACCATTCCAAGACAGCTACTGTACAGTGGTTCTTTTTCAACACATGCAGCCCTTGCTATAAATTTGTTGGATGCTAAATGGCCCATGTGACATATCCCCACTACAGTCGAATCTATAAGCTTTGTTATCCTCACTGCTATCACAGTACCAGTCAAAAGTTTGGACACACTTTCTCATTCAAGTGGCGTGTCCAAACTTCTTACAGGTACTGAACATTTAAGAGTTCATTAGTTTCATGGGCAACATTTTTACTAAATATTACCTTAATGTTCTGCCACAATGTCCTATGTCCTCTGACATCCATCTATCACAGTTACATTGTTTGTCATGACGACTGCACTGTTTGTTTTTGCTGTAATAAATGTGGACATAAGTGGTTTAAGAAATATAATACATATATTACATTGGTGATATTCTACTTAAGTCACAGAAACAAATGCTCAAATGTACAAGAGCTTTCCATTCTCTTCTCTCTTTTTGTTTTCAGATCGCTATGTGCTGGTTGGCAGTCGTCATGACAGCGACCAGGGAGGCGGGGCTTCAGCCATTATGAATCAGCTCATCGCAGCGCTGACCGAGCAGACCAAACGAGGATGGGTGCCAGATCGTACCACTGTGTTTTGCTCATGGGGAGGCTCAGCCCTGGGGAACATCGGGTCCTATGAGTGGGGAAAGGTCAGCAAGCACGAGAGCATCTGCTTTATTAAATGTCAACTTAGGGGTCAAAGGTGAAGGATTCTGGAATGATTTAACTGAAGCTGATGTAAAAACACCATGAATGGAGCTAGACAATGGCAACACACCTTACCATTACACATAATATATTACTATTGGCATACACATAGAGAAATCTTCTTCATCTTTTCAGAAACCTTTCTTAGTTTTTTCTCTGCCGCTGTCATTTGTCAGTTAGCCAACTAACAGCCAAAAAATACAACATGAAGGTGACTGTTGGTTCCATGTAACAGCTCGCACTAAGACATATGAACACTGGCTAAATGTAATTTGACCGTGCCTTGCACTATGTAATTTTTTCTAAGTAGAAATAGCCGCAATTAACAATTACCAGAAGAGGGAGGAGAGCCAATCAAATCAGTAGGTGTTCCTTTTCCTATAAGAATAGAAGACAAACCTGCAATCAGACCATATTGTTTTGATTCAGTGGGTCTCAGTTATGACTGACTATTCATTATTCATAACTTTTCAGTTTGACAGGCAATGCCTTCCTATAGCATTAGAAAAAAAAACACATCTGGCACATGACAAAAATGTTTGTACAACAGTCCCAGGTTCTTGTACTTAATACAATTGTGAGGTTATATTAAAATTTAGGTTTTAAACTAATGTTTTATTCAGATGAAATGACATGGCAAGCAACAACAGGAGAGGTCATTGCAAAGCAATAAAGAACGATTGCCAAGGACAATAATGTAATCCTAAGAACTGGAAAGGAGACATTTTATGTACTTAAGATAATGACGATGATGATGATGATGTGACAAGTATGATGACGACAATTATACAATATGATTAGGATTGAGAGTGTAATGATGATAACCTCTGTGTGTGTGTGTGTGTGTGTGTGTGTGTGTGCCCTTCAGGATAACAGTGTTGTCCTACAGAGCAGTGCAGTGGCTTATGTCAGTCTGAACTCTCCAGTTAGAGGGACAGAGACTCTCAGAGCTACAGCTTCCCCAACTCTACTGCAACTTACCTCAGATATTCAGAGAGTAAGTATTACTGCTACTACTGGAAATACCACTGCTAGTACTACCATGGCTGCTAACATCACCGCAACTCACTGCAGATTTACAATATTATTACTGCTGCTACTACCAATAGTACTAATACTGCTAATTTTCTAGTAGCCTACTGCTGCTGCAACATGCCTTAGATATTGAGGGTAACTAGCAATGTTACTATTATAAGTGCAGTATATAGTAAATATGGTAATGTCTAGCAACAACTGCACCTTAGAGAAAGGCTCACTAGCAATATTATAAATGCTTCTTGTACTAGTACTACTACCACAACTATGAGCACTGTGTCAGGTCAAAATTAAACCACCCACTTGACCTTTATTCTGAAAGTTAAGATATTTAGCAGTTCATCTAAATCTCTGTTTGTTCAAATGAAATCTGCAGTATGTATCCTGTTGCAACACTCCGAGAGGGTCATTTTTTACATGTGTTAGTATTTTCTCCTGGCATCTTACTACCCAGATTACTTGCCACAGACACTATTTGGTATATATTACATTGTTCAACCACAAAAAGGTATACTTGAGTGAACAATACAAAATCTGTGACTTCTGGTGACTTCTAGTGACACATACACTTAATGGTTTATTAAAAAACATGAAAGATGCTATGATCTGCTGAAGACTGCTGAGGTCCCATATTAGTTTAATCTGAAATTCATTTTACAGTGAACGAGGACTGTGGATTTTTCTTGCCATTGTTTACATAGCAGTGTTAGAAAGGGATCTCTTCACAGCCATTATGAACAGAAGGAATGATTACAGCAACCAGTAACTGTTGAAATGTACTAATCTAATGTGAGTATTGTTTTAAGACAGACTTGAAAAAATGTGAACCCGTCCTTTAGGATAAGTCAAGACAAGCCAAGATCAAACTTGAGTATGCCACAACAAAGCACAATACCCTTGTGTACATAGATTTTAGACCAATAGTATAGTTCCATAATTTGGAATGACACATAAGAGCATTTTCTAATCTGGCGCCTCTATTGGCAGTAATTGGCAGCAACATCATGTGTCTGTGCTTTTCAAAACTGTTACAAATCACTGTTAAAAAATAATGATGTTTTATGATGTGACAACGCTGCGGTTAAGGTCTGGTTAGGTTTAGGCACAAAAGTTACTACTTCCTTAAAGGTAGGCCACCTTTGTCGTCATGGCTACAATAATAGCTAGGTTAGAGGACAAACGTACTTACATTTTTTTGATAAACTGTCCTGACTCGTGGTTGGAAACAAGAAACAAACACCAGTCTCCTGTGGCAAAGTCCACTCTTTGCCTCCACTGCACCGGGTCATAATTACTATGGCTGCTAGATAGCATCTAGATAATGGCATCTCTCACTCAATCATAACTATATGTTGTTTTTCGGCGACTGACATTATGACCTATTGTTTTTCTTGGGAGGACAGTCTGAAAGTACCAAAACAGCAACATCTTTATGCTTTATAATATAATACAGTATGTGATAATCTAATAGGAATGTAAGTGTAGAAACTGTAATATTAAGATTGTAAAAATCATATATAATGTAATTAGATATCAAAAATATAGAAATAAATATAGACATTTTGACAGAAAGTATAATACATAGTACATGTGTTATTGGTTTTTTACTATTTCTGGAGAGACAATTAGTTTATTTTCTTACCCAGATTTTCCTTGCTGTGCTGCCCCCACACTCAGAAACACCCTTTCAACATACTTTGGTTATTCTACCTCTATCAGTGTTCCTTATTTTTCTCCACTTTGATCTCTCCATCTCCTTGTTCCTCCTCTTGCTCTCTTTGTCTTCTGCTCGTCTTTCATTCGATCTACACATTCCTGCTCTCTATGACAGATAGTTAACACAGTAATGAGAGAAACGTAATCACAAGAAGTAGGGAGACTTCTACTTTAAAGTGTGTCACCTATTCTGTGAAAGGGGGAGGATAACACTCCCAATATGATCTAAATAAAACTAACTTTGCTCTCACCCATCCCACACTTCACATTCACACACAATGTGCAATGGCCATTCTAGTGATTACATATAGCAGCTCTATGATTCAGCCTCCCAAACTGTCTCTTTATTCCAACCTGGGGGTGTTTTGCAGATACATTCAACCCTCGCAGACATCTTCTTCCCAACTTTTTACCATCTCTTTAAACTTTGAAAACTTTTGCCTTTTGAAAAAACACACCTCATTGTCACTCTCTCTCATTTCCTTCCTCCGCCTCCCCCTCCTTATTTTTGTTCTTTCCCTTCTCCCTTAAGCACTGCATCTCTCTCTCCCCACCTTGCTCCCTCTCTCCTCCTATCACCTCTTAATCTCTTCTTTCATCAGCAACACATCCATCTCCCCCTGCCTCTCCCCACTCTCTCATTTTCCTCATTAAATCTCCCTTCTTCTCTGCCTTCTCTCTTTGTCTCTTCAGGTTACGGTATACAGGATTTTTATGTGTGTCTTTAGGTTAGTCATCCATCCTCAGAGAAGATTCATGCTCCTGCCAGGCTCATGTACAGGAGGTTACGGGTGGCGAGATAGTCCAGTGCAATGCCCTCTTTTTTCCCCTCTGCTCTGCCATAAACTAACTAATTAGTAGTATTGGCCCAGTCTACCTGTGACATTCAGCTGTAATGAAGCTACAGACAGCCTCTGCCAAAGCCATATAAAGAAGAGGAGGGAAAAAAGAGACAGAGAGAAAGTAACTTCCACTTTTGTTCTTCTTCTTCTTTTGTACTTTTGTTTCTTTGTTCTTTAATGAAATATCTTTCACAGAAAAAAAAAAAACTCTGACAATGTGTGCATATACTTGAAACTCTCCTTCTGCTCTGCTTTATCTATTAAATTCATTCATTCTATCAGGCCTCATAGTAAGCTTTTTCATGCCTGTAGAAGCAGGAACATCACTGTCTTCTCTTAGAAATGAGGATTATATAAACCTTGTGCTCAGACGTCATTCTTACCAGTTGTAAATACCCAAGAGACATTACTGCTGCTGTAAATACTGCTGTAGGAAAGAGGGATTTACAGGAGCTTGTATACAGTATGCTTCAATCTGATTGGCTTTCGCTTCATTGCCAAAGGACAATTTCTCACTCAACTTGACACTTTTTCAATTGAAATCTTGCTACCTAGAGCATAATTGCATCCATATTGCTCCATATGCCCGTTTCCATTGACGATGCATCAACCTCACTTGTAAATTTCATAGTGTTCTGTCGGGAATGGCTGGCTTTGCTCCTGAATTTGGGGATATAACAATGCAGCCAGAACAAGGGAATTATTTGGGTTGGTGTCCTGTCCCCAGACGACAAAGGTGTTTTCTTTCTCTACCCCTGTCCTGTCAAAAAATAAATATATAAAATTAAATTAAATTAAATATTTGGCTGTTTATTATAAAATCAGTGATAACCAAGGGTACTTGTGACTACTTCGTTGTTTGAAACCTGAAAAGAAGAGAATGACAATGCATTATGGAGCTGAAAAATCAAGTCAAGTCAGTTTTATTTATATAGCACCAAATCACAACAGAGACCCAACATTCCACCATGAGCAAGCACTTGGTGACAGCGGCAAGGAAAAAATCCCCTTTAATAGGACGAAACCTCAAGCAGAACCGGGCTCTAGGTGGGCGGCCATCTGCCTTGACTGGTTGGGTTGAGAGAGCAAGAGGGAGGGGGAGAGAGACACACAGAGAAGCACAACAACAACAACAACAATAATAATAATAATAATAATAACAATAATAATAATAATATGACTAATAATAAAATATGAATAATAATAGTGGTAGCAGTGAGCGTCAAGCTGGACCATGGGGACAGCAGGCAGTCCACAGCCGAAGGTCTCCTGTGAGACGGGAAAGCACAAAACTCTGGGGAAGAAGCCAAGTTAATGACATGCATTTATGGTACATGAATGCATACAGATGGAGAGGGGGAGAAGGAGAGAGGAGAGCAGTGCATCATGGGAAGTCCCCCAGCAGTCTAGGCCGATAGCAGCATAACTAAGGGCCGGTCCAAGGCAAACCTGGGCTGACCCTAACTATAAGCTTTATCAAAGAGGAAAGTTTTAAGCCTACTCCTAAACGTAGAGAGGGTGTTTGCCCCCCAGACCCAAACTGGAAGATGGCTCCACTGGAGAGGAGCCTGACAGCTAAAGGCTCTGCCTCCCATTCTACTTTTGGAGGCTCTAGGAACCACAAGTAAGCCTGCATTCTGGGAGCGCAGTGTTCTAGTGGGGTAATAGGGTACTATGAGCTCTTTAAGATATAATGGTGCCTGACCATTAAGGGCTTTGTAGGTGAGGAGAAGGATTTTAAGTTCTATTTTAGATTTCACAGGGAGCCAGTGCAGCAAAGCTAAAATGGGAGAAATATGATATCCTTTCCTAGTTTTTGTCAGTACACGTGCAGCTGCATTCTGGACCAGCTGGAGGGATTTTAGAGACTTGTTGGGGCAGCCTGATAATAAAGAATTACAATAATCCAGCCTAGAAGTAACAAATGCATGGACTAGTTTTTCTGCATCTTTTTGAGACAGGATGTGCCTGATTATTGCAATGCTATGTAGGTGAAAAAAGGCAGTCCTTGAAATTTGTTTTATGTGGGAGTTAAAGGACAAATCCTGATCAAAGATAACTCCCAGATTCCTTACGGTGGTGCTGGAGGCCAGGGTAATACCATATAGAGTAACTATATTATTAGATGATGTGTTTCTAAGTTTAGTAGCAGAAACATGGCGGTCATCCAGGTCTTTATGTCCTTAAGGTACGCTTGGAGTTTAGTTAACTGATTCGTTTCATCTGGCTTCATTGATAAATATAATATCATCTGCACATAATGAAAATGTATTACCTAAAGGAAGCATATATAAGGTGAATAGTATTGGTCCAAGCACAGAACCTTGTGGAACTCTGTGTCTAACTTTTGTGTGCATGGAGGATTCATCGTTAATGTGTACAAACTGAAGTTGATCTGGTAAATAGGATTTAAACCAGCTTAATGCAGTTCTTTTAATGCCAATTAAATGTTCCAGTCTCTCTAATAGGATGTGATGGTCAGTGGTGTCAAATGCAGCACTAAGATCTAACAAGACAAGTACAGAGAGAAGTACTTTGTCTGATGCAATTAGGAGGTCATTTGTAACTTTCACCAGTGCTGTCTGTGTGCTATGATGCGCTCTAAATTCTGACTGAAAATTCTCAAATAAACTATTGATGTCAGATATAGGTCTATAGTTGGCTAAAACACCTGAATCAAGAGTAGACTTTTTAAGAAGAGGTTTAATTACAGTTGCTTTAAAGGACTGTGGTACATAGCCTAAATCATCCCTATAATTGTAACCTGACATTGTTCTCACCAAATGAATTGGTTAGATCTGGGAACGCGGTCATATCTCAGATTCAAAGTCTGAAACAAAAGTCAGTAGATGATGTTTTAAATAACCCTCAAGTTAAACAAACTTATTTGGAAAAGAAAACAAAGACACTTACATATTACAGACCAACTTCCTCCATGAACTTTAATTTGCCTTATTAATTGCAGAAATATGTCAGTTTAAGAGTTCCTATTTCTGTAAGTCAAGTTACAACAACCTATACAGTTGCTTCAATCTCATCTGTGCTTGTCTCCCTTTTTGTGGCCATGTATTTTTCCTGCTCTGGCTCCTTAGTCACACCTACAAAGCTACTGAGCAACTTGGTTACTTCTCCAACTGGGGAAACAGACGTCAATGAACACAATTCCAGACTTATTTGAATCATTGAAAAAATGAGAAGAGGAGCCAGGGAACCTAAACCTAACCCAGGTAACAATGTTATCATAACCAAGAGAAATGATGGCCAAGACTATGAATATAAGACCCAGGTTGTAATAAACCAGAATTATTTTTGAATAGCTTTATTGCCATTATATGTGGCTTTTGTGCATTAAGAAATCTGATGATGCACAAGGCCAGTTTTATTCTAGGCCTGAATCAGACACATCACCTGGCTGTCTCTCTTTTCATATCTGTTTTAGCTGCACTAACAAAAAGAATGTGTTGAACCAGAAAATGGCTCCACTGCAGAACCAATTTTGTTTCTGTAATGAATAACTAAATGATGCACACAATTGTTTGTGTTCAGCAGGGACAGTTTTACACTTTAGATAGTTCTTTAAGTTAGACCATTAGATTTGGAACACATCAAGATACTTCCTGGTGTTGTGACACGTCCTTGTAGGAGGCTATAGTAGCAAGCTGAAACGTTTCTGTGTAGCGACTTTATGATTATGTACAGAACCTCTATGGTCTGTATGTTAAAAAATGGTCAAATGGTTAAAAAGGGTCAAATGCATCAATACAGCTCTACAGAAGACCACTGTACTAACCTTAGAATCCTGCTAGAATCCCTCCCCTGTGTTTACTTGTTATTTACCCTCTCGTCTCATCTTGTTGTACCTAATTGTCCGTTTGGTGGCAGCTGTATCTCTGGCACGCTCTATTGCTCTATTCATCATATCAAGAGTCTCTGAGCTGCCCCAGGTACGCTCCCCACCTCCCAATATTTAGAAACAGGTCTAAGCATGTCATTAATCATGTTTGCGCAGAGGCCGTTATACTTCCTACTTATCTTACTTTACTGGGACCTGTCTTCCAAATTGAGATGCTGCTGCACTGATAGTTTTGGAATGGGTGCTTGGGAACCAATTATAATACAACTAGATACTTCTTTTGTAGGGGATCTGCAATGGTGGGGGGGGGGCAGATGGACAGGAATAAGACAAGAGGAAGAGAATCAAGGGTGGAAAGAGAGAAACAGTGGGAGCTTTGGTGGCTTGAAGAATACAAAACAAATAGAGACAGGCTCGTGCTTTAATTGGGTATTGTTCCAGAGATGTATGTGTGTCTAGTTTCCAGTTGGAGTGTGGGTGGCTAGTAGCAGGTACCTCCATTTGAAAACAAATGGTCAGTGGACAGCGCATTGTTAGGCTGAAAAAAGACCAGAGCGGCAAATCCTTCATCTACCCTCTCTGTGTCCAGGTTTCTTTGTTTGTGTGTGCACTCTATGAGATTAGTTGGCTATTGTGGTGTGATTCAAGCCCCTCTCAGCTCTGTGTAGGGAGGTAAGTCATAGCATAGGCATAGATGAGGGTATACATCTATACCTATGCATATCGGTCAACAAATGAATGTCCATACCAGTGTTAAAAACAAACCTATGGCCTTGGTTTACAGTACATGCTACTGTGTGTCCCATAGGCCTTTAGTTAACATGATTCAATACTGCCTACTATGTTGTTCATAATGAAGCTCACAAGATTAATATGTTTGATGAAACCTTATTATTTATGTGGCTATTTGCTAATTTAGGGAGAGATGTGTTACAGAGCACCGAAATTGTAATTGATTTTAATGTAAATACTCCGCCATCTTATCCAACCATGTCCTCTACAAATTACAGTTATATACCATTAAATGGTTTTGCCACACATTTAATGAAGGACATCCTGCTAGGATTATGTTTACTGGTAGCATTTTTTTCTAGTCTATGCACACAAGTTGTGAGTTGGAATTGGAATGTCAGAGGTAGATGGTTGGTGTAGAGAGTGCAGGACTTTGATTGCAGACATTGGGGTCCCCCAGATGTGGTTAGTTATAGGCTACTAAAACACTGTGGCTAATATTTAGGAAAAGTTGTGGTTTTGGTTAAATAGTTACTGAAAAGCAAATGTCCTGTCTCATGCTTCAAATGTCTCTAATGTATTTGTTTTTGCAAATTATTAGTATATATAAACATAATTTCTAGGTGACACAGCTGTCTTATCAGTCAGGTTTTGATATATCCATTTCTGAGATTTCTGGAGGAGAGTGGCATTTCATTTGTGGTGCTTAGAATATTTAAAAATCACAAATAACATTTGACAGCAAAATGTCTTTCCAGGAACAATGTACAGTTGTTCTGGATAATCCACAGACCTGAGTGTGAACTGTTCTTTGGTGCTATTCCAATGGAACTACTTTTCTCTCACTTTGCATGTCATGTTTTTCTATAAAGTTAGTTGATATCTTAAAAGTACAGTACTTTCAGTAACTTTGCAATATAATAAGTTACTCTTTACGTCAAGAAACAAAAGAAATGAGACTAAACAGTTTCTTTCCCCCAAAATGGTGGAGTTTATGCCTGGCTTCCATTTTATATATATATATATATATGTATATCCTGCATTTGTTTTTTTTCATTGATCAAGTTGTTCAGTACTGTTACTTATGACATGGTCACATAATATTTACATATTTACATTACAAGCTGATGAGTTTTGAACAACTGATCAGAATGTACTAGATTGTGGGACAGTTAGAGCTGCAAATGATAAGACTGTTGGAAAAAATGTGGAAAGAAGCATCTCTAACAGAGAACACTGTGTTATAGAACAGGCTTTGTTGATCTGTTAGGACATATTCAGCTGTGTAATGTGGACTTTGAGGGATGTGACCCCGACTGGGACATAGCCTCATCAACCATAACCACTAATAATGACTGAATGGCCACATGTCTGCTTTCTGCTGAGTCATGTGGTCATCAGCAAACTTTACACTTTGATGTCATGACTGTGTGAGCCAATCTCACCTCCTGCACATACAGCTAAATCAGGTAACACATTCTAATCTCATCCACACATTCACAGCTAATTAGTTAGAGATTTCTCAGACATTTTAATAGAGTAATGAACACACATTTGTAGATACTGGTGATGAGCTGTGGAACACACTGCCACCAGCCACACCAGTGATCTTGATTACTTCACTATGAATCAAGAGCTGAATTTGTTACTTATATCTACAAGAGTCACGTCTCTTGTAGATACACACATCAGTGCATCCCCATAGTGACAAATATAATCTGTAGCATGCATTCTGAGGAACATATTAATATCACAGCGCTTCCTCATATCACCTACAGCTTGATACTTCAGTAAATACCTGTTTTTTGTTCTCTGTCTGACTTTATCTTCTCTGTCTCTCCCTCTCTGTCCCCCACACCCACCTGTCTCTACCATATTGACATGAATAGAGTTCGGCAGGCTGATAGTATTTTGACGCAGAGTCTTTTCAGGAATAAATGGGGCTAGTTGTAATCCTTTCAAGTGAGTCAAGGGTGATTAGAGCAGCAGTGCAATCCTTTCTTTATTTTTATTTTTTCACAGTCTGGTTCAGACTGAGGAACATGCCACTTTGGGGCATGTGTGTGTGTTTCCCATACAGCATGCGGAAATAAACATTAAAACATTTAAACTGATAACGTGGTAATAAATCAATTGTATAATATTTTGGAACAATTTCGTATATTTTTTGAGTGTTTATTGTATTATAAAAGCATGACTACATGTATCACAAACCAATTCCTCTGTCCTCTTTACAGAGAAAATTTAGGCTACAGCTATCCTGTTGTCTCTTATGTCTCATTTTCAGGAATGGCCAGACTTTCATCCAATTGTCTTATCATTTTATTTCTATTCAGTCACAGCTGTCAGGAGTAGATCTATAACAGGTCTGAGACCAGTGGGCTTGGGAGGATCAATGGAAAGATCAGCCAAAGATTAGTAGTTTGTCTGCTGCTCTTGTTTTATCCATGCAGTGTGAATAGTGGAGTGCTGCTCTTGTTTCTGGCACCAGAGCTTTCAAGCTGTTTCCATTAGTCAAAATCCACATCCCATATTCAGTCCAAACTTTAAGACACAAAACTCCTCTCTCCAATAAACTGGATTATTTGTGCATTTGAAAACACTATGGAAGTGCCCCTTTCTTCATGCGACCCAAAAAACATTCAAAATCCTACATATTCATTGCCACTGGCTGAATATAGGACCAAAGGTAACTTACTAGTTACCATCACTTACCCGTAAGAGCATGTACTGGTCTGGTCTGAATACTCAAACCTCTCTTACCTCAAACTGTTAAATCTCACATAAAGGCTATTCACTTAGACCAATAACTGTACATAAATTAAATCATCCACAAAATGTATTTCAAATGCCATAGATCTTTACATGTTTCCAATACACTGTATTTCAAACACAATTTGTATTCCCTGTGACAAATCGTCCTCTTGTACTCGCTCTCAAAGTATACAAGGACTGGAAAAATAACGGCTGATATTTTAATTGAATTATGACACCATGACAGGCTTTCAAACCTGCAGGAAGGGATGACAATAGGGCAGCTTCAGAATTGCACTGTAAACGGTAAACATGAACATCAGCCACATTAGGGAATATGCAAGGAAGTCTAATTTATTTGTCTAATTTATATGTTTTCCCACATAAAACCAGTGGAAAAGAAACTCACAATAAATCACCAGAATGAGTCACTGACTTTATGGCCGCGCAGCCATCCAAGATGGTTCGACAGCACCCTTGGCATAATATTTGAAATAGTATGCTGTCGGCAATATGTTTGAATTGCAGCAGTTGGTGTATTGTCAGGAAACGCATTGTGTGACTGCGGCAGGCTCCATGAATCTGCATAATCACGAGGAGAAGCTGCTCGGCCTCAGAAGGTATTTATACGACTGTCAGCGTGGCCCTTCCATCACTGTTTCATATCACGGCGACAGAACATAAGTAGGGGAATGCATATGAAAATGTGTGTTAGGTGAAGAATGAGTACTGTCATTACTTGTGGCTGTGACATTCGTCAGGTGCCGTGGTGTGATGCATTTGTCCAACAGCAGTTTGTAGCCTGCCTGGCCTCAAGAGGCCATGTACCGTAAGTATTTCTGTTTGTAACAGGCGGAAGCAGGTGCAGTCACGTAGCTGGAGCTTTCTTGAGATTTGTTTCTACTTAATAGATAGCCCCTAAATGAATTAAAGACATAACAGCCTAATTTGTGTATAACCTATGGCCTTGGAATATACATAATTGCTCTTAGCTAGGATTAATCAATGCCTATTCCCTAAGTGCACTGTTTCTCTGTGGGCAATCTTCTGCAAGGTTGACTTTTAACCCACTCAACAATCATTTGATCAATTGCTGGGAGAGAAAAGTATAGAGAATGTTTTTTCACTGTGAGTGGGAAAAGGTCTGCTCCGGCATACACATACTATACGCATGTAAATATACAGTATATTATGCATTACCCACTTACCTTGAGGGACTTTATATGTTATATATGTTCTCATCTATTTCACCCTCTCCTTGCATGCTAAAAAAAAACAATAGAAGAAAAAACATCTACCCTATCTGTCAAATGATTGGTTGTTTCAGTGATGTAATTGTGATTTACATTCAGTTGTACTTCTGTATTTTCTGCAGCTTCACTCAAAAATATCAAACATTATCTGCATATTTTCTATGCCAGATATGTAACATTGGCCTGCAGGGACAGAGTGGGGATAAATATCAGCCTGGAACATTTGACTCAGACCGGCCCACCAAAACCCACCCGCAGAATAGTAAAATATAAAGATATAATATAAAGTAGTAATCAGAGATTTGAGTTCTTAAATTAACTATGATAGTTTGTAGAATGATACATGAAACCTGTACAGTGTTATTATGATAATATTACACCATTATATACTATTATAATTGTTATTTACAGTGTCAGATCAGATTCTATGGGGATTTTATATCTGTAGTTTTGAAATTGTGAGGTGGATGAAATATCAGAAACACCCTTGAATATGACAGAGTCCACTACTCCAACGGAGTACCACAAGAAAGTACTTTCTCAAAAATGACAATATAACTGAGTCAACACACAAACAACTAAAGTAGCAGTATCAACAAAAACTTAATAAGTAAGATAAGTAAGATTCCATTTGCATTGTATTACATTGTACAGGTATTTACATTTTTCATGTTCCATCATCTCTATACTAACTATAAATATTAGTGTTATAATTCAAACAGTACAAAACAGCATCAAACATAATTACTTTTGGTGGCTTTTTCTTCATTATATCTTTCTGTAACAAAGTTCTGTATGGTCTGAGATAATCACATCGGCAAAAAAGTACTTAGGTTAATCAGCATATTAGAATTCATGATGAAAGTACAGCAGGAAATTGAGCTAAATAAGATTCTCCTGCTAACCAAACACAATTTATTTTACTGTTGTCTTCTGCCTACCACCTCAGGTGCAGAACTTTTTTCTGGTGTTTCAGTGGATTCAGTGGGCTGTGACTGTCTGCAGCGTTGCTACTGTCACCTGCAGTGCTAAATACATTAACTAGTTTTTTTGAAACATTTGGATGCTTCAGTTTTGGAGGATTTTAACTTCTTTTCCCTGAGCTTTTCAACCCCACTTTTATGTTTTTTAAGCTTTGTTCCACAAGAGAGTCACCAAAGTTCTCTGCTGGTTGTCAGTGTTAAAGGTGCAGTGTGTAGAATTTAGTGGCATTTAACGGAACGGACTTGGCAGAACGGACAAAACAAACACTGGTCTTTGTGTTTTTCGCAAGTTTAATGGTCACTATAGGTTCTCCTACATGCTTGGAAGGGGAGGATGAGGGGAGGGCTATTCACTTGGTTGCATTCTGCAACCAAGATGCCACTAAATCCTACACACTGGTCCTTTAAAATGATGGTAAAGATACTTGGACAGAAATGTTAACTGAGTGGGCAGAGAAGGTAGACAGCTCAGCGCGCTTGTCTTCCATATTACTTTGGTCACTTTATTTGGTGAACACAAACAGGGTTAAAATCACACAAACTCCTTTATTCATGTTTTGCTTGTGTTTCCACTTTCATTCTATTTTTTTCAACCCACTGACATGTGATCACACATATCTGCTGGTTAAATGTTGTGCAACCAGCACAATACCATTAAAAAAAAACACACACACACAAGTCTCTGTGCCTTTGTGCATATCAAACTTGTATTTATATACCACCAATATCACAAATCACAATTTTGCCTCAAGGGACCCTCAAGGGGCTCTCACAGGTGTGCTCACAAGCCTGGTCACGATGCACCTACTGTGAGTCCTCTATGTCTGACTCATTGCAGCTAGTACTCAGGTACAGACAGAATGGCTTGGCTGAACACTGGCCTTAATCCAGCATACCTGGTTGCCATATTCATGCCAGACTCATGATGAATGACGTGTGGAATTACTTGCCAAAAGTTTCATTCTAGAAGTCAACACTGGCCTACAACTTGTTGTAATGTAACTAACTTTCATATCAAATAATATCAAGTCCAACATCACATTATATATTATACTGTATATTATATATGACTATATATTAGAATGTTTTATTTAAATGAAAAAAAAATTTCTAGATTGTCTTTACTGTATCTGGAAGACTGATACATTAGCTTAGATGATCTTGGTGTAATCGCAATGGGAAAAATTGATTAATTGCTTCTCAGAGTTGACACAAATCACACTTACACACAGAATTTACTTGCCATACAAACAATTACATACACATGGAGGAATTCATTCGGCAGTACACTATTTGGGCATTTTCAGCAGACCTTTCTTTTTCAGTCACACTGTCTCAGCACTATGGTTGCCTTATCTTAACTTTATATGTCTGTATGAATTCTGTTACATATGTTTCATATCCATGACATTGAACCTGGTGTTCTCCTTTAAGGTCGAGTAAAACATATAAGGGAAGAGAAAAAGACTATTGATAGACTATTGAATCCACTGTGTTACTCTTGTCTCTTTCAGTCTCCCTCCCTCTGCGTCTTTGTGTCTTTAATATCCCAGTCACTCGTTTCTGGATGGCTGGGACATGCTTTTCAGTTCAACAGCTGCAAATGGCTTTTCCAAAGACCACGGCCCGGAACGGAATTATGATGATCATCACACATAATGCAAAGTTGTTTTTGTCATTTGGCACTTTTGTCATTGCTGTGCATTGCATTCTGATTACAGTACACCGCCGCTGTCTGCCAACCTCCGCTTATTTGATGTGTCATAATGTTGATGTACACTTAGTGTCCAAAATGTGAGGGCTGCATGCTCTTTCTGGAAAATGGGAGAAATGATTTAATTTCACTCTGGGCATGAAAGGAAAATGTTAACAAATGTGAGGGGATGGTTTAAGGAAAACCTCAAGGATAATAAAACATGGTCTCATCATGGTATTGTTGTCTTGGCCAGTGGGTGTGCATGGCTTTGTTTCTATATTGTGTTTTTATATATGAAAGGCATAATCCTAAATCTAACCTTAACTCTAACATAGCCTTATCAAGCAGGAATAGACTCAATATACTCACTTCAGAAGATTATCCAATTTCAAGCTTTTACGTCCAAGTCCAGCAAACCACTCCGTGTAGCACAGACAGGATTTTGTAGATTGAGCGGTATTGAGTGGTAAGCTGAGATCTCAAAATGATTTCACTCTCTCCTTATCATAGCAGACAAAGAAATTAAATATTGATTCCCGGTGTGGCACCACAGGCTGAAATTACCCATTCTCTCTGCTCTCTCTCTCTCTTCCCCTCCCTTCACTTGCTTATTCTCTCTGTCCTCCCAATGCATCCTTTTTTTCTTACACCTCTCTTTTTTAATATTCCCTCTGTAAAGGACTCTCCACTCATTTTGACTGTCTCTGCCCCCCCAACACTTTCTTTTTAATGTACTGTGTCTGGATGTAAGAGAGGGAAAGGAGAGAAGAGGTACATGACTTGACTTCAAATCTTCTCTCCAACTGATGGAATGATAATCTATCTCTATATATCTGTATAATCCTACTTTGTGGCTTAAGTTTAGCAATATTTCTCTTTTTCCCCATTTTCTTTATTGCTGGAATTTAAAGACTGCACAGACATGTAAAATGTTGAGTGAATGTCATAACCTGCAGTATATGTTCTAAAGTCATAGATCAATGAAAACATGGGTGAAAGGTTGAGCTATTCATCCAACACAGAAATCTAAAATGTTTTTTTTCTTTGGCACAGAGAATATCAATAGCAGCATACAGTAAGTCAAGAGGACTTCTTTTGGCTGGTTCTACTAAATGGTAAAGTTTGGATCCCTGTAGGGTGCAAAACACAAATATCTGGTGGGTGACATTTGCATTTCATTAAGTTTCAGATTACTTTCCTCCCAAATGTATACTATATGAGCATGCAGTCTTTTCCAGTATTGAGCTCCAATATTGCCTCTTTGATTTCAGAATCAAAGAGGCATCCATTCATTTTCTGTGACTACTCCAGGTTTGATCCATAGTGGCAAGACTAAGCAAAGTAGCCCAAATACTCTTCTCCCCAGCAACATCTACCAGCTCTTTCTGAGGGATCTCTAGACATTCTTGGGCCACAATGTCATGACAATTCTTAAAGTTGTGTTGGTTTATAGACAGTGAACATCTTTAAAATGTTGGTATCGGACATTAAAAAAATTAAGTAAATAGCACTTTTTTTCACAGAATCATCGAATTTCCAAATAACAATATTTTCTCTGGCAAACTACATAAAATCAGCTCTTGCAGGTTCTGAGAAATGAACAGTGTTTCCCAGACCACCAACGAGCAGCATAGATTAAGATTACAAAAGCTCCTCTCACAGTAATGCTAGCATGAAATTACTGCTGCTTTCCATCAAAATATACCCGACACTAGATATATATGATCGCCAGATATGTAATTTTCTTTGGATACTGAACATTACCTTTGATGTTCATGCAGTTTATGGCACATAAACAACTCCTTGTGTTGATCTCCCCATAAGATCTCTGTCATTCTGGTTTGTTATGGACCCCCTGTGTGTAAGATGTCACTCTCTGTAATCCCTCCACCATGTTCTGCAGTCTCATCCCCACTGGATGTGCTCAGAATACTACCACAGTGAGGTGTCTTGAAGGCATCCAAATTAGGTGGTGGAACCACATCAACTGGCTCCTTTTAACATGGAGTAGGAGTGGTTCTCCTCCAAGCTACTCCTGGATGTTTCCCACCTTGTCCCTTAAGATGAGGCCAGTCACTCTGAGAGAGAAACTCTTTTTGGCTGCTTGTATCCACGATCTCATTCTTTCTGTTATTAATCAGAGCTAATGACTATAGGTGAAGGTTGGAACATGTATCAACTGCTAAATTGAGAGCTTCACCTCCATGTTCATCTCCTTTATGCCACATCCGTCCAATACTGAATGCATTACTGAATGTGGATATGGTAAGGAAAAATTCAAGCTCTGCAGTCATACAACACCATTTTTTTTTTTGCCATCTACAGTACATGGTCCGCCTTCCTGCGAGTTCCATATAGAGCCCACGTGTACAGAGAGAAGCCTGTACACTGATCACAAATGTGTGTCTTTGAATGGCCTCATCTATAGTGACTAGTGTTGTAGCGTCTGTTTTTCTAAAGCCCTGACTCTGTAAATGTTTTAACTTGTTCACTCATGGATACAAGGTGGACAGTCAGTGCTTGTGCAATGGCACACTTGCTTGCAAATTGGATTGCTCAGTGGTGATGGTGCCTTTTCTAATCACAGGCATTCATGCAAATCGAGTTCAAATGAAGTTCATCCAATATCTTGGTTCAGCAGGAATGTTCCAGTAGAACGCACAACTGGCAAATACAGAGGTGAGGGCATGCAGTTGTAGTCTGTATTCAGCCCGATGACAGAGAGTGACTGAGCCTGTGCAGTGGGCGGACACTGTACACAATAAAAGCAACAGCTGCACAGTCTAATCCAATTCAATATGATGATAAATTGTACAGATTTAGCTGTTATTGTGTCTGTATATAGTCTACAGTAAAGGCATGTGTTTGTCTCTGTCTCTGTGTCTTCAGTGCTGAGCAGCACACTATGGACTGGGGTCATCATGACTTCAACTTGAGTCAGACTTGACTCACAAATCTGGTGACCTGGAATAGGTTATTTAAAAATTATTCGAAACCTGCTGGGGTCACATGGTGTGATGAATGAACATTACATAATATTGTGAATATATAATATTGTAATATTTTCTATGAGAGCAAATCATTTTCTGTTTCACTTATTTTAGTCTGCTTAGTTTCACTCAATCACTCAGCTAGAAGCAGCTGAGCAGTGATGATGATGGTACCTCACTCTGTGTGTTGGTATACACCAGCAGTGGTTGGGTAGAGTCAGCACTCTTCAATCTTAAGCACAAAATGCTTTCCAGATTAAAAGGATTTACAGAATAAAAATTTAAAAAGCAGAAAACCATGTAAGCCCCCCTGTATGACACAAGAATTAGGAACATGAGAGCACATATATCAAGCAGCACTGAGCCCATACATAAACAGATGAAAGTGCAGGTGCAAAATAAAAGAAATAGGTTTATATATAAATAAGTAAAATGTGGATAAAAGAAATAAGCCAGGCCATGGATGACCTTGTAGGTAATTAATAAAAAATTAAAATGTATTCTAAAGTAATGGGCAACCAGTGCAGTGATGCTAACATTGGAGTGATATGACAGGACCTTCTAGATTTAGTTAATAATCTGGCTGCTGAGTTCTGGATAAATTGCAGTTGTGAGACTGAGGTAAAAAGAGAGTTACAGTAGTCTAGGCATGATGATTTTTTCTGTGTCATTAAAATTGAGCATGTGTCTTATCTTGGAGATGTTTCTTAATTGATAAAAACAAGCTTGGATGATATTTCTGGTATGCTGCTCAAAGGATGAGTGGCTATCAAAAGTTACTCCGGTCCCAGAATAGATCCTTGGGGCAGTCCACAGGTGATGCTAGCAGTATAACCCCTCGACTGTCGTCTGGTATTTTTGGGCCTCACAAACCAGAATATAGATGGCAAATGCAAATATTCCATACAGGACATGAGGTGTCACTAATGGGTTTGAAAATGATGTGAATCACATGCTGTGGCCTTCAAAGAGGGAATATCTAGCACTAAAACTGTTCTGGGAGCTTGTGATGGACCAACACCTTATTAGGACTCTTTTTTTTTCAGGTTTTAACCTTGTAGTAAAATATATTTTGCTATTTTGCATTACATTCATTTTATATTCAAAAGAGCAATATACTATTGACTATAATAGTAGAAGCAAATGTACATAAGTTAAGTTTGATGTAGCATCAGACCTTGTTTCACCTTGTTTTCACTTGAACATTTGACCACTTGACTCAACCTGATGCTGAGGAATGAAAGACTGACATGGGTGCATTTCTGCTAGGCAGTAATTGCTGACCAACATACTGAAGGCGATGTGACGAGGCACACGTTGCCAACTTAGCAACTGTGTTAGCTAGATTTGGCAAGTTGAATTCTAAAAATTCTAACTTAATTCTAAAAACAACTAATAGTTATTTTTATTATCCATTATTCTACATATTATTTTCTTGATTACTCATTAGAATGTCAGCAAACAGAAAAAAAAATGCAGATCGCAGTTTCCTCAAAGCTCATGAGGACATCTTGTCCTAGCAACAGTCCAAACCAAAATATGTTCAGTTTACTATCGTAGAAGACTAAGACTGGAAAACATTCACATCTGAGAATCTATAACCAGAGAATTTCTGCCATTTTTCCTTAAATAATGACTTAAATGATTAACAGGTACAGTAACCATGGTTTACTTGTTAGTGCTGTTGTATGTTTGCATTCCACCTACACATCTTGTCTATCAAACACTGTGGAAAGCTTTACTTTGAGGTTCAGTATTTTACCATTCATGTTCTGTCGATGAAATTTGCCTTTCTGGATGTGGCAGTCTTTCTCTGTTGAGTCATGTTGGCTATGAGTACTACGGCTAACTATCCAGCACATTCTAATTTAGCAATCCAGAAATCTAAAATGTATCATTTCATGTGCACACAGAGTTAAACACTAAGGATTTTTGCATGAATTCCACACTAATAGGCTGATTTAAGTAAAAAGAAACTGTGATGGCTGAATACCACCAAAAATATTGTGATAAGTCTGTCCTCTGTGTGCAAGTTCCCCATTATGAATCCCAATCAACTTTTAAATTGTGTACACATGAACAAGCATTTATTCCCACCTTGTTAACTCCCACAATTAGCCATAAGTGGGTAATGAAATGCCCTTCATGAATATTAATATGCATTTGAATGTTTTTGTCCTTCCAGTCGTTTTGTGGGATTAAATGGAAAAGTGTGAAACTAAAAAGAGAAATTTCATTGTGACACTGAAGTACATGCCGGCAGGTTGAGGCAAGGTTAAAGGTATTATTTACTGGCCTTCATTCAGTTAGAGTGGAGACGTGTTGCAACAGCAGTTAATGTTTAGAGGGCAACATCCTTTAGAAAAAATAAAATAGAAAATCTTGACAACAGAGTGTCAGTGACAGTGGTGGGGATGATTGGACACCAGAGCTCTCTCCCCTTGACAGACCTTGATAAAAAGAAACTCTAATTAAATGCAGTGTGACAGAGAAACATGGTGACATCAGGCGGGCTCAGCGGATGTGGACAGTTAAGATAAGCCTCCGACTGATTGATGATTGTGTTCTGCTTCCTTCCGCTCTGGTCCCAACAGTTTCTGTACAGCACCCTTTTAATTAGACACAACACCAAAAAGCAGTCAACCCAGGTGCCAAGCTACAGGCTAGTGGTGGAAGACTGTGACAAAGGCTTAAATTGTGCAATTAGCAGTGTGCCAAATGTTAATAAAACCCTCACCCCACCCACTCCCTCTTTTACCACTATACTGTAGCACAGTTTAGGGTTGTGCTTTTCGCCAGCCCAGTAAATGTCCAGTAAATCCTCATGTTACGCATTCTGGGCTGAATGTCAACCACGGACCGCTAAAGACTGAGCAATCTGCCTCCAGACAGTGAGCTGCCACAGTTCATATCTCATGCTAGCTTGGTACTACTTTCCTGGCTGAAATTATATTTTTATGTCATCATGTGTTTCCGATTTTTATCAAATGGTGAATGTCTTCTGATTACAATGAAAGGGTTTGATGATTTAAATTATAAGCTAGCAAGTAATTCCTGCTGGGTTTAATGAGCGACTCCACACAGCATTTTCACATTCAGACCGTAGAGGTCAGACAGAAGCTACATTCATGTTATGTTTTCCCAAATCCTGTTATAACCAATTTTAGTCTAGTGTTTTAAGACTAACTTCCACATTCACACAGACTACCTTCATCTGCTGACTGTAATTAACCCAAACGTTGCTGCTCTCACTGTCAGTGTAAATGTGTTCAGTTCCACTCTGCAGTAATGTTGGTGGCGCAACGCATAAATCAGCTGCCAGGTGCCATAGCAATACAGTAGATGTGCTTTATTACAAGACCTGCATGTTTTTGCAAATTGACTGCACATCAAACTGTTCTCTCAGCATACAGTCGTATATTTCTGATTGTTTATCATGCAAACATCTATAGCTTTCCACTTTTTTCCCCCACTTTCTAAAAGGCTAGCCTCTTAAGCCATATACAAACATATACATCATTTTTAAGTTGAAATCAGGGTTTAAGGTTTCCCTGTGATTTAAAACTTCGTGGAAAGATATCCTTCTTTTGGAAAAACTGGATTTTTTACCATCCATGAAGTTCTAGATTATAAGGTAATATATTTAGTAGAAAAACAATTCCTCGTAAAAATGTACTAATGTTTGAGGTGGAAGCAAGACAAACGGAGTGGTTTAATGCACTGCATTTTCAGCATAAACTCTGCTCTTCTGCTCTGTGTATTAAATGGGAGAGTTTGATCATCTTTATAGTACTAGCCAAAGGTTATTAGGGTGTTTAGCGGCAGGGAAGAAAAATCACATGCAGCCATTTTAGCATTTTGTTGTGGTGTTATGAAGCATCATTCTTGGATGTTTGGTTGTAACATCAGGGCTTACTCTGCACTCAATATTCCACCTCTTGAACTGCACTGTGATTTGGTCTGATTAAGAAACTTGTTCAAACACCTACACAGTTTTAAGTTACAAATTTTGCAATGCATTTCCTTCACGCACAATCTAAAAAGAATTGACACACAGGTGATTTGTGAGCTGCTATTCAACAGGATGGAAGCAATGCAGCTGAAAAACTTATATTACTGTTATAACAGCACTTCAAGGTCAGACTCTAGTGTTTAGTGTCTAGTGTTTTAATATTACCTAGTAACTGCCACACAGTTGCGTGGTAATATTAATGAAATTTGTAAAAGGCAACGGACACATAAACACACGCTAAAAATCCTGGTTTCCAGCAGATATTTTTCCCGGGACAATCAATGGATTTGGTTTTGGCATGAATTCCAAAGAAATGCTGGCATCTCAATTTCTTGTTTCAACCCTTGTTGACACCTGACACTAAACTGTGATTAACTCACATACCATATGTCTCCTTTTGAACAATGCATCTATTATAAATCTCTAAAGAATCAATAAAACATCAACCACAAGACAATTTTTTTTAGTAAAGTGTTAACATTATATATATGAGCAAACCCAACAGTGCAAGACAGCATTAATGAACATGGCAGCAACTTACTAACCTTTGTACCTTTTTATTCCACTAAAGACCCATCTCTCCTTCTCTTGCCACTATAAATGTTTGTCATCCCACTGTGTTTTTCTCCCTTTTCATCTTTTCTTCTCTCTGTTAGAGACAGTTGCTGAGCTGCATCCGTGGTGGGAACTGCCCTGGACCCAACGTTAGCTCGCTGCAGTTGCCTGGAGATGTGAGCTTCTTTGCCAACCAGTTGGCTGTGCCCACCTTGGAGTTTGCCTTTGAGCAGACCAAAGCAGAAGAGGTAAGTTAAGACCAAAACATCAGATTTCTCACTTTCACTGCTCTCATTTTGCCTACTGATGACCTTTCTGGTTGCTCTCTAATTTCCCAAATTCTGTTTTATGCTAAGAGGAGCAGAGGAGTAATGCTAATGTCACATGTCACAGTTGCACCTTGTTTCTCAGTTTCTAACAGAAGGCTGTAAATGGATATATTTGGATGAACTACTGAGTTTGCCATAGGCTACCACTTGTTTATCTTTAGCTCTTAATTGGAAGTAAAACCTTTCTTGGTGATGATACACACACCTGTCAGTAGTCTGTGTGTATCAAATTGTTAATTAAAAGTGGCATCTTGAAAGTTTTATCAAAGGAATGATAAGAACACTGCAGTAATCTGTCCACTTCTGACACTGTGGTGATTGAATGTGATAACAACCATCTGCAGCCTGTAAAACTAATAGAATCATTTAGGTAGAATAAAATATTTCAAAATAATTTACCAACTCAGCTTGACAAACTGCAATATGGATTCCATCTCTATACAGGCAACAAATACACATCACAGAGCCTACAAATTATGCATGCCCCCATTTACTTCCATTAAAAATGCAGTATTGATGTTTGTTGTACTGCCTTGGGGTGGAAACAGAGAGATTTAGGCTCAGCTAAATCAGCCCACTCAGATTTTAGAACTCCTGACTCGGACGGCAACTTTGAGCTTAATTAGTGCGAGAGATCTTCATCATGTTTATCCGCCCTCAAGGCATCTTCACAACCTGAAAATAATAGGTAGCGAAGGGTGAAATCCACAGCACTGGCTTTATTTAAGCATGGAGACAAAACCTGAATCGAATTAAAGACAGTCTGATACATAAATATTCTTGACTCTATTAGAGGAAAGTCCTGTATGCATAAGTTAGCATTCACTTAATAGCATTCAGAACTGCAGTGTTAAAAATCAGCAGGTATTCCTGTTTTTGTAGTATTTAAATTCTTCACTAAGACTACAGACATCATTTTTTATCTGTTCAAAATTCACCATAAAGGGACATTTTTCAAATCTTAATACTCTTATCAACATGGTAGTGGACAAGATATGCTTGCTTTATGCAAATGTATGCATTTATTGTTGGAAATCAGTCAACAACACAAAACAATGACAAAGATTGTCAGAAATCCTCACAGGTACACCATTTAGCTTTTTATGCTCAAATCATAACTTATGGCAGAAACAAGCTCAACAGGCAACAGATGGGCACCTTTTCCATTATTTCAGTACTGATTAAAGGGGACCTATTATGCTCATTTCCAGCTCTATAGTTTTATTCTGGGACTCTGCTAGAGAAGCTTTGCATGATTCACAGGTCAAAAACCTCCTTATTTTTCTTATACTGGCCCTAAGGCCCCCGTCCCGATGAGCCCACTCTGTTCTGATTGGTCAGCTTTCCGGAAGCCTGACGAGAGGCAGCACATATCACAGTCTTACAGTTACTGCTGATGAAAACCCAACATTTCCTGCTTTACTGCTTCATACTAAAAACTTTTTAATGACTAAATAACGGGAGATTTTTATTGTGAACAATTTACAGGAAATGAAATGTGTTCCTCATCGAATTAGCAGAGTTTCGTTAGCGGTGCTAAAAACCAGTCAACACAACAACATATGGACATATTTGGAGCTCTATGTTTAGCGGATCAGTTAGAAATAATGCAGGGAGGAATAGTACAAGCAGAAACAGCCACAGTGATGATGGTGTTTGATGAAGAGCTGCAGATGAAAAGCACACCTCCAACAGGTAAACTGCTTATTTTACTTTGCCCTGCTGTGTAATGGAAAAACACTCACAGAGTGCCAGCTCGACTCAAGTCATGGCTTGGCACAGCAACCCCACAACAATGGAAAAATGCCATAATGTTAGCAGAGCAGAGCAGTGAACTTGCACACTGTGCGTGGAGCAGATGACCTTAGAAAGAAATCCGTCATGAGCCGACGTCAGCTTGGGCTGCAAGTAGAAAAAACGTTATTAACGTTATTTTTTCACACTTTGGCCACATTTCATATGAACATCCAACATTGTAACATTAAATATATGACTGAAAAGCATAATAGGTCCATTTTAAAGATCACTCCCTGGATCCCTTACTTCAAAAGCAAATCACACAATGTAATTGTGGCCAACCTAACATGGGAAAAATAAAGGCTCACAAAAACATCTATGGGATAAAAACAGGATAAGACAAAATGAAATGAACAATAAATGAAGTGAGCAGGAAACAGAGGAAAGGGATTATAAGAAAGAAAATTACTTTTGCTCTTTGGTCATCATACAAGTTGTGTATATTCGATATGGTGGTGGCTCTCAATGGCAATTCAAGTGCAGCCGTTGGATGCGATCCGAATTATTTCATGCAGACCCTCGTTCTCCACAATGTTAATTGGTCTGAAAGCTGTAACCACCCATTCAGCTATTACTGCTGTTGAAAGCTTGCTACTTGTAGGTTTGTCCATGGGTTTCCCTCACACACTATCAAGCATGGTTTTCTGCAAGCGGGATGGATCAGGGCTAACAAGTCTGCCTGCATTAGCATTAGCTGTGTGCTTCGCTAGCAAATGGTATTGAAGACTAGATGTACTCTGGTAGTAACCTAGTTCACATCGACAGTATAAAAAACTTTGGTCTTGGCGACAGACCCATCTGACAGGGCTTTGAAGCTGAACTTGCCATTCAAAATACATTTTTCTTTATCCATTTGTCCTTGCTAGTTGCCATCCAACTTAACTACAGTTGAGGCAAGGGGTCATCATAACAGAACCTTCTTCTTCTTTTACAGCAGTTGGCATCCAGGTTATTGGTGGATTCCTGCCACCTTCCGGAGTGTGGATCAGACAATAGACTTACAATCTAAATCTCCATAACAGAACCTGCATTAATGGCATCATAAATAATTAGTGCAGTTAAGACAAATTTGTGTTAACACATTATTGCGTTAACTTTGACAGCCCTAGTCAAAACCAATGCAACAAATGGAGCTCAAAATGCCCGAAACGTTGTCACTTTGTCAAATGTTCAGCCTTGATTGCCCTCAGTTATTTTTAACACTCATCTGTCATATTTCTATCGCTCATGTACTGCATTAGTCATATCTCTCATTTTTCTCTCCCACACACTGAACACATAATTGTGGTCTGCTCTTTGGTTTTCCCACCATGACACATTATTAGTGTTGTAATGGTGAGTGGCCTTTAGGAGGAGGCAGTCATATTGTAATACTCTTATACAATATACCATGATGTGAAGGATGATGGCTCAGAGACTGTATGAGGAAAAAATGAGATGTACTGTAGATGTTGATTATTTCTTATTTCGGGTAATGACAGATTTAGTGGCTGTTAAAAAAGATAATCGAAACAATTCACAAAATACCTTCTGACACTCGATGTATAAACAGTGCATACACACAAAAAAAACACCTACTGGTGGAAGGTAGGAGCAGTTCCCTCCACTGCCCTGTAGGCTAGCACCAGAGTCTTGAGCTGGATGTGAGCTGCAGCAGGGAGCTGGTGAAGTGGAAGGTAGTGTGGGGAAACTTGCTGCAGTTGAAGACCAGACGGACAGCAGTGTGTTGGACTAGCTGCAGAGGTCTGGTAGTATAGATGCAGGTGCTCCAGGTGAGAAGGAGGTTTCAGTAGTCCAGGTGGGAGATGACAGTATGAACACCTGGGCTGTCTTCCTAGTAAAAAAGTTGAATCCTCCTGATGTTGTACAGGAAGAACATACAGATATGGACTGCTACAGTGTTTGCTGAGAACCACAGTTTGTTGCAGAGTGTCAAATCCAAGTTCCTTGCTGCCCGGGTTGGCATCACCTCAGTTTTATGAATGTTGATGGGCAGATCTCAGCAAACACATCCTATCCCCTGAAAGAACACAAGCTGATTCTTATCCAGAGTGAGCTTTATGTGAGGCCTTGTCATCTACTCTGTGAGGTCTGCCAGGGAAGCAGTGATGTCTCCATCTGAGTGTCAGATGAAGGATAACAAAAATAGTTTTATTATGGCTCTGCGCTCAATTTCTGTATTCTTTTTTATTATAATTTATTCTGCTTGCTTGTTTAGTTCTTTCTCTGTATTTACTTTTTATTATTCTTAATGTCAAGCATGATTTAAACTTTTTGATATTAGTACTATAGAATAATCATTAGTTTTCCTACATTTGATGACAAAGACTGATCACTAGCAATGATGGTTTGTAGGTACATGTGTGATGAATTAATGAATCACTGTCACACTCTGGATACAAAAAGTAATGTAACAATATCTGAGAGATATTTCCTTAAAAACAATTCTTAATCAGGTGTAGCCATTCAGTTTTTTTTTCTCTCTTGATGAGACAGAAAGCTGAGAGGGGCAAAGACTTGAGAAGACACAGGAGAGGGTATTGAATTTGTTAAGGCAATTTTTTGAAGCAGATACATATGGTCCTGACCACACAAGCACCCTTTTTGAGTAACTTCAGCCTCTGTGTTCCAGGATTGTTCAATATTCTAAACAGACCACTATATGTGATCTACTGTGTGTGTAATTGTATTCATTCATCCTCATACACCCAGTAAACTGAGTTGTGGTGCTGGTAATGTGTTGGGATACCACCAGATGTTGTGTACCAGTGCCACGGTGATTGTGACAGGAGTGTGGTTCGTTGAACATTTGTTTTCTCATTTAGCATCTGTTTTTCTCTCACTTTGTGAAAGTTTTCTCCTCTCCTCTCCTCACACCGTCCTGTGATTATTCAAGCCCTGCCATAATTTGACAGTTTGTTTAACAGGGTTTTCAAAGTTGTTTAAGAATGGCTGAGGCACCTTCAAGATGTTACATTATACTGGATGTTGGAAGCAGTTTGAAGTTTGTTTGTGAGATGAGGATGATCTGCAAAGTCAAAACTGTTTGTGCACAAAAACTAAAAAAATACATGTTTGCTGAGTGCAATATGACCACATCATTATATCAAGAAATGCCTGAAAACTTAGCTCTTCTTAGCACTTTGTTTATTGTTGCACTTCTTTCTTGTTGCCTATGGTATTTCATATGTACTTATATATATATATATATATTATATATATATACACACATACATATATATACATACACACACACACACACACACACACACACACACACACACATATATACATCTGTCTAGCGCTCTTTGGCTCTTTGTCATTGCACCTGTACCTGGTCAGCTACTTGAGACGCAGAGGTGTCTGCCAAATGACAAAATGTAAATGTATTGCATGTTTTTATACTAATTCATTGTGATATTACACAATATACTCAAAAAGCTCCCCCAGTACATCTTTCTTCACAGCTGTGCACATAAATCTAGGAGTAAAATTACATCACACTGTTGCTACGTGTGGGAGTCATCTCTGACAGTATGTCATCAAGCAATTGCATTTGCTTTGGGGACCTGGAGAAGAACTCAACAGACCAGTGAGGTGTGGAACAAATATTTAACAGCCCCTCATCTTTGCTGCTCCTTGGTTCAGGAGCACATTCAGGTTCAGGTGGGCAGAGCATCAGATTAATAGAAACTGAGGGATCTTCGTCTTTCTCCAGATAATTATAGTCCTCCAAAAGGGTAAGGAGCAGAGCTGCAACATCCTTTAAAATATAAAAAGTGCTCTTTGACAACTGACTGTTGTCTGAAACATAGCGGAGTACAAGAGATGGTTCTGCAAAATGACTCAGTAGATCCACCCACCATAACAACAAATTGTGGTTTCCTCACTTCATCTTTAATTTCCTCTCCCACTACATCAGCAACAGCTGTAATTATCTCATTGTTGACTTTAACCCATGTGCCAGTAAACACTTTGTTGTTTGACAGGCTGTAATACAAATCTTTGTTGTGTTCAGACAAAAAGGAAAGAAGCTTAAAATAAATGTTTGGCTCCTTCCCCTCGTCATGACCCCTAAATTTATCTCTCTTTGGCAAAAAGGCAACACAATTAATTAGCTTCTTCAGTATGTCCTTGTTTTGTCTCATCATCTTATTCTGCATTTCAGTTTTCCTTCTGTAGGGTTAGCCCGGCAGTTTTTAATTTGACTTTTGCCCTGAGATGTCTTGACATCTCACTGAGGTTTATAAAACCTTTTGGGCTCCATGTCCCTTTGAAAATGCCCCAGCAGGAAAGTTCTAATATTTCTTGATTCCAGTGTGGCGCTCTTCATGGGCCAAATCCAAAATGAACCCATGAAAAATCTAACCGAACCAGATGTGCATAAATGAATCCCCAATGAGAATGGGACCAACACGTATAGCAGCTAGTTCAAAAACATTATTATTGAATGTGATCCAGGGTTTTGCAGAGCCCTCCAATGTCAACATTTTTGTCTGACAATAGGTTGGACACCTAAACCTTAAACCCATGGCAATACAACAGGACTGTACCCAACCAGATCATTTCGACCCAGCCCAACTCAGGTCAAGCAGGGTCTTGAAAATGAGGAAACAAGAGACCTTTAGTTCACAGCTACTTGCCGAACAACATCTCAATTATTGCAGATTGGCTTTGGTCAGTAGATATGGTGTTGCCCTGCCATTACTTACAACCCTGACCTTTTTCTCAAATAGTCAGTGAGCAAATAGTGCAGTGAACACACAATATTCACCGATTGTCTCTCTTTAGACATATTTACATTACTACTAACAAGCTAGCTAAAAAAGAATACAGAATTAAACACAGCTACCATCTGCAGCACTCAGCAATCTCATATGATGATGCAAATGCAGGATAGGAATGCTAGACTGAATGTGCCCTGTAGAAGCATAGTGGTGATAAAGTATAGGCCCAGTCAAATCAGTATTAAAATCAGCAAACTTTCATGGTTTCGATGGAATTGGCAGTATCGGTGGATTTGTTCACTTGGGAGAAGTAAATATTTGGTATTGAGTTCAACTGTGGTTAACTTTGACATGCAAATTCAAGCTGTTGACCAATGGCAAATTGTCTTGACATTACTGACCTTGGTGGGAACAAAGTTGCACCATCCACTTTTACTTAACCTCCTCTGCTGGAATATAAAATGTTTCACAAAAGAGGTATGGTTTGCAGAATGTTGCAGTTATGAGACAAGAGTCAAATATATCATGGATACAATGTATCTTTAATAAACCGTGAGAATTTATTGTCCCATTAGCAAACAGGCTAAATAGCTTGAGAGCTTTTGCAACAGATTTCTACTAGCATGTTCCCAACAGGCAAGTGTGTTAGCGGTTAGCTTGCCAACTAGCCAAGTTGTACCCATGTTACCAAGCTTCTTTTGTTTAACTTTCTGCTATATCCAAGCTTTAAAATCAATTTCTTTGATGGTCTAATTAATAGATTTTAATATTAGTTTCATTGTTTAATGGCCTTACTCTGGCTGACTCATGTCTCACAACAATTCTGTATGAACTACTACTTGCAGAGATGTTTTCCAGCCTACAGTTTGATTACCCTAGTTTTCTGCTGAGCAAGTAGCAGTGGAGTGGAAAGTAAGATACATATTACATATACATCTGTAAACATGTCATTTAACGCATATTTGACACGGTGCTCTGAACTTGGCAGCAATTTCATCACACCAGTACTCCAGGAGCACATCAGGTCTTAATTTATTATTGGCTCACGCAGCAGAAATACCATTTTATTACACCAATTTACAGTGACATTCTGTCCATTTCAAATAGTCTTCCTCAGCCTGCATGTCTGGGCAGTAAAACACAGTAAATGGAGTCTTGTTAAGTGGCAGTAGATACCCTTCAGTGCCTCCTGGAAGTCTGAAGCTGATGAGGAATGATAGAAGGATATTACATCTGCATACTGCTCTCCCCTGCACAGCTGTCAGGCCAAACCCCTTTTGGTGCCTCAAATGGTGATGATCCCAGCGAGCAGTCACGCAAGCTAAGGCACACTCACACATACTCATGTGCACATATGCATATATCCCTCTGACACATCTTACTTGAGGTAATTATAATTTTTAAGATTGGAATGATTGAGGGTGAGAGGTTTATGAATAAAGTCTGTGGAGTGGATGGAGGAAACAGGATCCGAGTGAGGAGAGAAAGAAGAATGTAAAGTAAGAGTGAGATGATAGTTTGTTAATATCAACAAATCATTACCATATTGAAAATGGTAGATTAGCACAATAACAGTACACCTCTGCCAAGAGGACTCTCAGTCTCTAAAGTCCTCCACACTACATTTTTTTTATATTTAGCAAAAATTAGCTGGATTACTGTATGGCACAAATTGAGTGATTTTCCTATAGTATAAATACAGAATTCAGAGTTTGTGGCAATAGCAGTTTGAGGATGATGCCAGGCTTATATGCACCAATTTAGTATTGCACCTCAATAAAATTGTGGGAGTTGCAAGATATAGATTTAAAAAGTACTGGTTAAAAATAGTGAAGCCATGGTTGAGATATCCTGACTTTTAGTTTGAAGGGCCAAGCTCCAAAAACACTGAATCCTATACTTACCATGAGAGCATATTTAGTTATCCTCCTTGCCTGGTGAATTCACATCTTTTAAATTCCACGTCAAGTTTAAAACTGTTCTAAACTTGACATGCCAAGACTTTCTCGATGTGAGACAACAGTAGGAATGTACTGGATGGCGGTAGTGCTAACCACTCAGCCAGTTATGTGGTCTTATATTTGAGCACTAAAACTACTACGAACATAACTCGTGTATATATATATGTAGCTTGTTATGTTGAAATTTACGAAAATTATGTTTTCTGTTAACATAATGAGGAAATGTTGTTAAATAATGTATCTGGCAAATCACAAAAGTGTTGATACTGAATATATGAGAAAAATGTTCAATGACAACATTTTTCTCTTTTTTCCGGCAAAATACCTAATCTTGCAGTACAGTATCTGCTAGTAGTGACTACAGCTTTATTAAACTTTTTATGGTCATGTTTAGGCACTGGCAACACTTGATTAAGGTTAGGGTAAGATTATGGTCTTGGTTTAATACAGAAAAAGTCTGCATTGACTTGAAGCATAAAAGATGATTTTATTGACATTTAACTGAAACCACAATCTTCCACTAACCTTAAGCAAGGCGCTTTTGTTGCAGGAGTCAGGATGCAAATATATGTAACAATGTGTCAATGTTCTATCTCACACATGCTCCGCCTTCTACTGGCCTCTATGACTCTATGGGTAATACTCTCCTCCAATCACACGCATGCAATCGCCCACTGAAATTTGCATGTATGTTGCAGGCCAATCAGGACATGCCTACCGGTTACATGTGTCTCACACAGGTAGCGTCTCGCTGCAGCTCCCATCCTTCCCACTTCAGTGATGGTGAAATCAGCTCACTGATCTTACTTTTCCATGAATGGAGTCACTGCTCCAAGCTCATTGCTGCCTGTCGTGCCCTGGTCTCATCGCTGCCACCAACAGGCATCTCTTCTGCTTCGAGTGCCTCTGACAGGACCACGCAGGGAGCAGCATGATGCAGTTTCCACCCTGCGTGCACTGCTGGGGACTTTCTTTTACTCAACGCCAGCAATGATGGGACTATTTTGTGTGATGTCTCGCTCCACTATGATGAGAAATTGATCTCCGCGACAAGGATGATTTTCCTGCTTCGTCTGGTCCTCTGCCACCACTGGACACCTTGGCTGAGATTGTCCAAGCGGCTTCGCCAATGGATGATGACATCAACCTCTTGTCTGTGTCTGCAGCATCGCTGACCATTGGAAATCCACCGCCGACTTCAGCTCGCCATGATTTCCCGAAGGTTATGGCCATGGTGGCTGTCCTGGTGTGGTCCCCCTGGAAGAGGCCCTCGCAGCCCTCCTGATTCTTCGCTCAGCTGGCTGGGCAGCAAGCAGGAAGCTGCAGCCTCCGCTGGTGCAGGATTGGGACACACTGGAATATTTTTGAAAAATATTCTGGCTTGGTGCGCAGCTGGCCGTGGCCAGCTAACAATCTGGGAGTATTGGGCATTGCTGCGGCTAATACGCTGCTGGACACCCCTTCTCTCCTTTCTACAGTATCTGGTGGAAAAGAGGCTGTCTCATGCTATTATTAAAGTGTATGCAGCAATGATTTCGTCCTGAGGGCTTTGGCGATAGACCTATCTTCAGCCACCCCCTCGTGAAACTTTTCTTACAGGGGGTTAGGAGACAACGCCTGGTGACGTTGGTGCTCAAGGCCCTAGTGAGTGATTCCTATGAGCTTCTGGAGTGCTCTTCTCTGAAGCGTTTTCATTTAAGACCGCTTTGCTGCTTGCACTGACCTCAGCTAGGAGAGTGAGTAAATTGTATGCCCTGCCGGTTCACCCCAGCTGTTTGCTGAACCCTTTCTTTTTTCCGAAGAATGAAGGAGTTCATTTAGGTCGAGAACTTTTCAGCTAGAGGCATTTTGTCCACCACACCATGGGGACATCAGGGAGGCCAAATTGCATCTATTGTGCCCAGTACATGCGTTGGCATGTTATGTTGAATGCATGGCCCCCTTTCAGTGCACTGAACAGCTGTTCGTGTGCTATGGTGAGGGAGTGGCCGGTAAAGCCTTATTCAAGAAGTGCCTAGCTAGTTGGCTTTGTGAGTGCATCTCCCAAACCTACAGGCAGGCAGGTATGGACCCCCCCCCACTGTGGTCCGAGTGCATTCCACATGTGGTGTAGCAGCGTTTATGGCCTTATTCAGCGGGGCAAGTGTCAAGGACATATGCACGGCATATGGACATGGACATGATGGGCTTCTTTTCAAAGTCCGTGCTTGCAGGAGCAACTCAGGAAAATGGTGGTGTGAGTGTCAGCTGTGGTACACCTGACCCCCCCCAGGCAATATACACCTGCATTCTCCTCTGATCCAAGATGATTCTGGGAATGGGGTGTGCAGGGTGTCTGTTGTATGATCTGTGACCCCTGCAAGGTTCGGCCCTGATTTCACCCAGTTCATGTCCATGTTAACTGGGCTGGGTGGGGCCCCTACTGCTCCGCTTAAGTGGCTGGGATTATAAAGTAGTAGGAGGGCTGCGGTGACTAACCTACAGCCGGTCGGGCTCAGTGAGGCAGTCTGATAACATGTCGCAGCAGGGCAAACATTCATCGGGCTCCACCTACTGTATCCATGGAGTCCAGTAGAGGGCAGAGCCTGTGTGAGATAGAATGAAGATTACGATATTGTAACCCTAATTCTATAAAGCACAGGCAGAGCCCTCTACCTATGGACCCTGCCGCTCCTACGCCATCCACTGAAGTGTTTTCAGAATGGGAGCCACAGCGGGATGCTGCCTTTTATACTGTGTGAGACACATGTAATCAGTAGGCGCGTCGTGATTGGCGGGCTACGAAACTGCAAATTTCAGTGGGTGATTGAATGTGTGTGATTGAGTATTACCCATAGAGTCATAGAGTGGCAGTCAGAGTGGCAAAACATAAATACTGTGTTAAAAGAGGTCTCGATATACAGAAGATGTATACAAATCTTTGATATGATAATCTTCACCCACAGATCTCTGCACGGTTATACTGAAGCTTGATGAACTGCTCGCTACCATCTTTGTCAGTTATTGGAGCCCAAAATGTGGTTCAAAGTCTGGGGGATGAAATCAGGGCCACATTTAGGTGCATTATAATGTGTATCTTGATGCAGATTTACCATTTTTTAGTATCAAAATAACATATCTAAGGGATTGTGCAGCCTCAGTGTGGGTATTGGCTCTGAGTTCTTTCCTCTCGCATAACAGTCCCACAGGAATATTTAATTATTCATGCTTTAAATATTTTTATCTCCCTATCTGCTTATTGGGTGGTCAACTAATTTCCACGTAAACAGACGATAAAGTACAGTCTTGCAGTAGCTGAGCTCAGCAGAAGTGATTTATTGGTGGATGTGCTGTTTAGTCCAGTTAACATTAGGGAAGAAAATCATCAGCACTTTCTGTGTGTCCACTGTTTTATTTAGCTCTCCAAATACTTGTCCAGAAAATTGCTACCAACCTTTTCATGACACAGCAGTTTGTTTATAAAAGAGATTATTTATCATTAAGTCATTTCAGTGGCCTCTGAGTCACCACTTGAAGTTAGAGATTTGAACATGAAAAAAAAAAAAATCCAGTCTTCCATTGATTCAGCCAAGGATGATACTAAGTTGTACAGCTAAAGATAGCATGAAATGTTCAGAAATCTGTGCATGTGGTCTTATATATAAAAGGTACATGATGTATTTGGTGAGCACGTGAGTGATCCTGCTTGCATGTGGGAGTTGGTGTCCATGCTTCAGTATGTTTCCGTCTCTCACTCTCAAGAGGAAAACATGACAGTTTCTTTCCTTACTTCACATATCCCTCTGTTCTGGTTGAAACACCTGGATAAGCATTTGGAGGATGACAGTGCTGTTTTTCAGACTGTGAACTTAACCTTTCAGTTGCTACCCAACCTTAACTCCGTATTAGACAGCTCTCAGATGTGCAGTATGTGTGCATGCTTGTGTATGAGTAAGTGTTACATAGGTCTCCAGAGCATAATGAGCTAAATAAGAACCCTGGACTTGTACCAGTCTCCAAATAGATCAGTTTGGCTGGTTTTGTCAACAGCTTGGGGACACACCCACACCCAGACATAATCCTCCCCCCCTTCATTTTCACTCCATCTTTGTTGATAAGCACTCATTGTTGTGGTGTTTCTGAACTGCGCTTTCCACAGATCACTTGTCAAAATCTGTCAAGAACTGTGCCATATTCCTGAATTGATGTTGTATGCATGAAGTCTGAAACTCAAACTTCATGAATACAACAGCTACTGCTGTTCATGTCAACTGCCGATTTCTTCTCTTCATTACTGCAACAAACTGAACATGCATCACTTATATTTCACTATAATAAAATCACTATAATTCCCCACAAACTTTAATTTTACCTTTTGATAGAGACAGTACCAGTTCCATTTTAAAATGATTGATGGACAGGTTTCTCTTGATTAAATAAGCTGTTGACTGTATTTACAGTGTCAAAGGGAGAGAGGAGCACAAACCTGCACCGTACCAGCCAAATTTTAGAATGCACAACTGTTGACAAACCCTTGTGTAGTAATAGTATAATAATTAAGTACAGTAACAAGTTGGAATACATGGTAATTTTGATTAACTGTTTGCAAAGACAAATATGTACCCAACAGCTTCCAAGGAGAAAGATATAGGGATATTTGTATGTCTGTCTTGATTGAATCATGCCCAGATGTATGTTTACAAAAAGTAAAACGAGAGTAATAGATGACAGGATGCAGTGCAAATGCTGTTAAACATTTGTTGAATTGTATATGAATAGAATAAGCGCGATGAGGAGCTATTGGTAATATATTAATATGTTTGCATCAAAAATATATTTATTTTGCCTTTTTTCCCCCCAGGACATGGTCAAAGTCATTACACAGTCAAAATTTGTGTTATGGCTGCATGTGGCCCAGTTTTGATGTACCTTGGTGGTGTTTGTTGCTTATTGGTCCAGGCAGCGCAGGCATTATCCATGACAAACATTTACTGTTGCATCATTTGCATCAGTAGCTGTGTTTCCATGAACGTATTTTTACGCGCATTTAGAAATATCGCAATAGAAAAGGTTAATGGAAACGGCAACATTTGAAAAAACTTCCTTAATTTCGAAAAAAAAAAAAGTTTTTACGCTTGCTTGAGGTGGTTTTTGCCTTTTTCAAAAAAGAGTTAATGCGCTAAATGGGAGATGGAAACACCTTTGCCAAATAAGTTCCCATGTAGAAAGGCGCTATACAAGTACAGTCCATTGGTACTGAATTTACCCCCAAAACACCAGCAGTTATCAAACATCTTTTCACACTGGTGGTTGAGGTGGGGTAGTTTGTTCGATGGTTCGACTTTCCACACACACGTCAAAGTATTCCTCCTTGGAACATTAATGTGAGAGACATAGCTGTCACTTCTTCCTCCTGCTAGCCTGATGCACATCAAAACCCTGCTGAACAAAGTTTTACACTGGATCAACCTCATCTGTGAGCATGTGACTGGATTTAAAAAAAAAAAAAGCAGTTGCCAGATGTTTCATCATTCCTACTACACCTTTACAACAGCCTGTTTTAAGCTTAAGTTCACAATGTACAGTTACTTATCAGCTCAGCTGACAGCTGGATTTGTTTTATCTGAAATCCCTTATAGCTTTGATTTACAAAATGCTTATCATAAAAGGTGATAAGTAGAAAGCTCAGAAAGGCTGAAGACAAGGTAAATTTTTTCTCCTCCCAAATCTTCCCACCTGCTCTACTTATCCACAGTGGCGTAGCACAAAACTCTATAGCCTGAGTGGGCCTCCTACCCTGTTAGTACATTAATCTTCACGCCTGCACATAACTGAACCAACAAGTAAACACACATGCATCTGAAGTAGTTACTAGGGTAATCAGTAATGAAGTGTTATAACTATCACTGGAATCCTGTTTTAAATGCAGAATTAAGGTGATTTAGTTTCCAACAAGTGTTTGCCAGGTCTTTTGCAACATAGACAAGGTTTAATTTTAAGTTATTTGTTATGCTATTGATGTTGCTCTGTCTGATCATCTTGGCATTTTCTTTGAAATGTCTATTACTCCTGACATTCATATTTGATTGAAAACTGTTATTAACAATATATCAATGAGAATGCGCTGTTTGTTAACTATTTCACTGTCACCAACTTTTACCTCAGCCGCTGTTAATGATCTCTTAGATCATTTTAATTCTAAAATTGTGAATGTTATTGATGTCATTGGTCCTGTAAGGGTAGAATTAACTTCCGGTAAGTAAAAAGCACTTGAGAAATGCTGCAACTGTAAAGATCCAGAAAAAAAAAAAAAAAAAAAAAAAAAAAAGAGTGCCGGAAAGCTGAGTGTAAATGGCCAAAAACTAAGCTCCACATTCACTATGACATCTATAAAGAGACTTCATTCCTACAATCTAGAACTGAAAAGTGCTAGACAATCATTCTTCTCTGATATCATCAACAAAAACATTAATAATGCAGGCACTCTATTTGCCACTGTTGATAGGCTGACCAACCCCCCAGCACAAATAGCTTCTGAACTCCTATCTGCCAATAAATGCAATGAGTGTGCCTCCTTCTTTAGGGATAAAATTCAAACATTAGACAAAATATCAATAGCTCCACGTCAAACCAAATTCACATAACATAAAAGTAACTTAACATAACCCAGTTATTGACTACAAAACTCTTGAGGAAACTGTACAACATCTTAAGCCTTCGACATGCTGCCCTGACACCCTGCCAATGAGCTTCCTTTAAAATGTTTATACCCGTTTGGTAACAGACCTACTGCAAATAGTTAACAGCTCCCTCCTATCAGGAATTTTTCCAAAGGCCTTAAAAACTGCAGTTCTTAAGCCTCTACTACAAAAAAAAAAAAAAAAAAAAAAAGTAGCCTGGACGCTTCTGTAATCATCAACTACAAACCCATATTGTTTAGAGCTCAACCGATCTATCGGTCGGCCGATTTTATTGGCTGATATTGGCCTATTACAGATGTATCGGCTTATGTGTTGTCCAATTTAAAATTATAGATAGATACAACAACTTAGAAAGCTGAACATATCACACCAGTTCTCAGGTTTCTGCATTGGCTACCGGTGGGCCATAGAATTTAATTCAAAATCATGTTACTTGTCTTTGAATCACTTAATGGTTTAAGGCCAAAATACATCTCTGACTTGCTTCCATCCTATGTACCCAATAGACTTCTTAGGTCATCAGGGCTGCCATCTGTTCCTACAATTAAAACAAAACATGGTGAAGCTACATTCAGCTATTATGCCACACATAGCTGGAATAAACATCTAGAAGATATCAGATCTGCCCCAACTCTGGCTACTTTTAAAAAAGAGGCTATGTTCACCTTTGCCTTTAATTTCTGCTAATAATTGCACTCTGCCTCTAAAATGCACCGTGACTTATCCTTCTATGCCATTTCATTTTTATCTATTTTCTATAAAGCACTTTGAATTGCCTCTGTGTATGAGATGTGCTGAACAAATGAACTTGCCTTGCCTTAAAGGCACACTCCAAATATAGACAGGATAGCCCTAGTATTTTCTGATGCTGCTGAATGTTTATTTGCATCAGTAATTATAAACGCAGTCGTAAAACTGATCAAAACACTGCAGTAAACTCATCATATTAACTGATAAGTTATTAGTTGAGAAACATTGTACATTACAAGCATCTTAAAATTGTATGTAAAATACTGATATACTGTACAATAAAACAGATCATTTGATGTTAGTGCTGTAAATCTATTTTCAGTGTATTACTGCTGCAAATACCAGCTTCAGATGACTTAGTAGCCACTTGGGTGATGATGGACCTGCAGCTGATTCACTCTGTGACCGTTTCTGAAGGCAATGCTGCTTCATTTCTCAGCAAGACTATTTTAACTATTATATCATCATCATCATCATCTTTTTGTTTTATAATTATATGATTGCTTCAGAGTTCACCAACACTGAAAGACGGCTTTGGACACAAACAATTTATGTCCACACCACTGCAGGAGTGAACTACTCCCTGTGCACCATATAGTTATGAATAATACATACATTTTAAAATTGCAAAAGGAAAAGCAAACTTAATTCGAGGCATTTTGTGGCCCTCCCACTATTGGGGCCCTGGGTACCTAGTTCCACTAGGACACTTTAGCTGTATTGTGTGTCCCCACCCATACAGAAAAGTAACAGATTTTAAAACAGCACAATCATCTTAGGGTTTCCTACTTCCTTCACATAATTCAGGTTTATTAAACCTTGGGTCTTGTTTGCACAGGTGTGGCTATCCTTCTGTTGGTAATGATAATGAACTCACCAAAGTAATTGATGTGGTCTGGAACATCAGTTCAACAAAGTCCAACAGAGCATGAAATGAGCAGTCAGACAATTAGACCAGCTGTAAACAAGCCAACAGTTTAGCCAGATTATTTAAACCACTTTAATTTTATTAAGTAAGCGCACCTGAAATGTCAGCAATAGTCGCTCAGACAGGAAAACTGTGTACGCACAGCTACGGTGAGTATTGTAGGTCAAGGTTGAAACAGGAATTTTCTCTGTAATTGAGGTTTACAATGGACCCAACCAGTTATGTTCTGAAGTTCTTAACCTGACCGTGCTCTTACCTGAAACCCAACCAGTTATCTTTGCTATGCCTAAGCATAACCTAACCTACTGCCTAACCCCAAACACTGAGGACAACAGTCAGGTGAAACACTGTTTTTCCATTGTCATAATGGTTCCTAAATAGATCTACAGGTTGATGTTAGCATGTTTTTGTCTGTCAGATTAGCAAGATCATTTTGACTTCCTTCATTATCAATCAAATTTCATACTGAGGTGATAAAATCCATTAGAGGAAAAAGCAGCTCCTCCTGCCATAAACACTCAGAGTTATACCAGGACAGGATTTAAATTACAAGAAGACCAGCGACTTCCCTAAAAAACAGAAGGTAATTACAGCTGCAATTATTACTGGTGTGGGAGTGAAAAATAATACAACCTCCGGCTGGATTAAAATCAATGATCAGGACGGATAATGTTAAAATCTCCCCAAATCCAGTCCAAATTGAATTTGTGGATGCCGTCAGCTGTGTCCGTCTGTCACATGACTCTCACCTTGCATGTCCTAGCGATCTCGCACAAGTATCCTGCATTGTTTTCCATGATTGTCAGGAGTTGAGGAGCAGGTGGACCCAAATGCAGAGACCGAGAAGCCAGGCAGGATCAAGTGCAGAATATTTAATAAAGCAATCCAAAGAAGCTGAGACACAGGAACATGGCACTGAAGTGCAGACAGGCAACTGAACAGAACAGATCAGGCTGAACATAACAGACAATTCTGAAACTGAAAACTAAGCTAAAATACAAACTGAACTAATTAGACAACAGGGAACAGGTGGCAACACACAAGGGCAGACTGGGAGTGATTGGCTGGGAAACACTGGGAGCAAAGCAGGGCTAACGAGGACAATGCAGGACAGGTGTGTAGGGAAAGTGTGGAGGGAACAGAAGAACAGAGGCAGACTCAATAATCATAAAGAACTGGACATAAAGACACACAGAGAACACAGGAATCCAAAAGAACAAAAACACAAAAATCAAAGAGGATGTAATCTCAGAGATCACCACACTGCATTCATGTTGCAGCGTTTGTTGTCTGCCTACATAATTTGCGTATTGAGATCATAACAGAACTGACATAACAAGAACTCTTATTGTGCAGGTGTGAATGCAAAGGCCCATGATCAGATGTCATTATCCAGTTATCCAGTTATCCAAATACAGATTGCATGTTAATATCTGGTGTAAATTGGTTCCCAGTGCTGGATTTATATAATTAGATTTTTTGAAAATCTCTGTAATCCACCGCCATGAAAAGAATGCATCATTTAGGGTTTCCTTTCTCCTTTATATCTCATTCTCTCTGCTTTCACAATCCATGTTCTGTTTTTTTTTTGTTCTTTTGTCTTTTCCTTTGGCATCCAGTCCTCTTTCTTTTAATCCTCAGTGTCTCGTTCTCACTGCTATTCTCTCTTCATCTACAGTGCACTGCATTTATTCTCTCTTTCTCTCTTAACTAGAAGAATAAACATTCTGGTAAACTATGACCTTAAGCTGACAAAACCACACAAATAAACAAAATACAAGAAAACCGTTCATTGAATTTTTTCCCTTAAAATACAGTGTTCTCCTGTAATTTTCAATGCTATGATATATCTTATGAATTTCATATAATAGAGATTAATGTCAGCCCAATAAGGCAAGTAAATCCTACTCTGCAAATAAAAAAATAGGTAAACTGATTTAAGTGTTTATCTTCCACTGCATCCCTTAGTTATTAATCTTCATCACTCCTCCTGTCCTCTCAGACTGTTGTCCTCCTCTGTATCTTCCCCTCTTTGTGCGTCATCCACACCACTTTAATGGGAAATGAAAGGTTCTCTCCATCTCTATCTCTCTTTCTCTGGCCTCAGCAGCGCCAACACACACACACACACACAAATATACACACAAACACACCCACAACAGATGTTCACTCCAATCAACTGGATTAGAGGGTTTAGTATCGGTATCAATTACCTCCTCAGGAGCAGACGGTGCCAAAATTTGTCCCAAGCCAAACTCCCAGACCCTCTGGAATCTGTGGAGGAGAGGATGGGAATGCAAGAGGATGTTTTTTGTGTGCTCTTTAAAGACATTCCTCATGTCATGTTTGAATTTCCTGAAACAGTTTCTGAGCTAAGAAATAATACTGTTCTTTAAGAGTTGAATCTCAGTCTTGGAAACTCTACTTCCCCCAGATAGAACCTTATAACTCCAATGTTACAGTTAGTAGTGAATCCATCTTTTTCCATCAAGTACAAATCCTGTGTTGACTTTTATTTCTTGCTGCCACTGCTGCTGTTTCACATGTTTTATAGTACCAAGCTCTGCATTTTGTCCAGAGGTTCAAACTGTCTAATGATTGAATAATCTGTACATATGAAACTTCCATTAGTTTTAGTTCCTCTTCTGTTTTGATTTACTTACTATTTGATGTAGTATCCCACTTTCAACATAGGATCATTGAAGTTCAATCTAATCTAATCAGTCAGTTTAAATACATGCAGCAATCAGCAATGGTGGTCCTATTTGAATCCCAAAAAGGTGCCAAATGGTGGTGAATAAAACTGATGACTATACAAATGATAATTAATTAAAAAAATACTACTAATAATAAAAATAAACAACCACAGGGGTTATCTTGGGAGTACTTGATTGTTTGATGACTACTTTTATTTTTTCAGAACAATATAAACAGTGACAACTCTTCTCATGTGACCTCAGTCCATATTATATTACATGTATATGACCCCAAAACAGTGTTTCCTTGTGATTAAAGAGCCTCTAAATTCAAAGCACGTCAGACAACCTTCTTCTCCACCAGGGTTGGATGCGGGTCAGATGCAGCCTGGATTGGCGTTTCTGTTATGGATGGACATACATTTAATGATATCACCGTTTAAACATCAGTTAACCAGCAGAGAGAGAGAGAGAAAGAAAAAAGAAAAACAGAAGTGAAGAGAGAAGGGGGGAGAGAGTAATTGAATGTATGCACGTGTGGCAGAGAGAGGGGGATGGAGGGGAAAGAGGTGAAACTGAAACTTTTATCTGGTAATTATTCAATATAATTCAGTGTTAATCTCAAAGATTTATCAGTGAAGTGTTTGGAACTACACTGCAGACCACAGTCCTGGCAAACACTGACAGCCAGAGTTTCAGCTGTCTCATATGAATGCATCATACATGCAACTCCTTTATGAACGGGTATCAGAGAAGTGATGAAATGTAATGTTCAAGCAGGAAAGAGAAAAGCAAAGGGGGGGACAGTTCATTTTAAGCTAATAATAAATTATGTTTCTGGAATCACTCACTACTCCTTATGTATTAGACACTCAGTAGTTTACTCTAGTGAGCAGTAAACCGAGATTTCACTGATGAATTATTATCATTTTGCGTCATCACTGACAGCTTTAGTGTCACATGACGTTAATCTTTACATCTAATAAAAGTGAAGCATTGCATTGTGGGATTGTTAGCAGAAAGTCACATTCTTTGGATACTACTTTTTTTTCTTCCATTGTTGGAACTTATGAGGGCGCTACATAGTGAACTTATTTCTCACAGAGAATTTAGACACTCTAATAAAATGTTGAAAAGTGAATATAGAGCAGTATATAGTAAACAGGGAGTGATTTTAGACACATCCACACACTGGAAGAGGACACAGTGGACACTACTGAAGGCTAACTTACGTTGTGACACACTTGTAGTCTAATGATCACAGCTCATAAATCACATTTCATAAAGTTTTTGCCCAATATCCTACATATGGGCTGATATTGGTCTGTCATCAGAACACATATGTTTTAGTCAGTGTTTGATCTACTTCAGATCTCTCAAGTTTGATATTATCTATTTATCTGACCTGAGAAATCCTTACAGTGTGGTGTGGGAGGACTAAGAAGATTCACCCAGTGGTTCAGATGGAACTAAATGTGAATTGAAAATCATTGTGACATTATTAGTGGAATATCTGTTTATCATTAGTTCTTATTTAATACCATGATATAAATGTTATCATGATGCAACATAGATATAAATTAATTGGTTGGCTTTGTCAGATATGTAATGTTCTTCCTCTCTGACCACTTAAGTCACCGTGGAAACAATGTTTCTTTTAAACCAGTTTTAAGAGTAGACTTTCAAACAATAAGTTTCAGTTTGAATAATTAGAGACAGTGTGTAACAAGGAGCATCATTTCACATATTATACTGTCATATGGGTTTATATGTTTTTTTTTGTTTGTTTTTTGGGGTTTTTTTTGGCAAATTGCTCTCATTTCATTAGAAGGTCCAAACTGTCCTCAGACAAACTTGCATGTTTTCTTTACAAACTGATTTTTTACATTTTAATTTCAGAACTTTAGTATTTTTATTTTTCAGTAGCCTTAAGGACAGGTCCACATCCAGAGAAGGTAGCAGTGGTACTGAAGTACTTTTTTTTTTCAAAGGAGATATTAGTACATCCAACTATCTCAGATGCAGGTGTGTTGGAAAGTATCACTTCAGTCTTGAGAAAGGAAGATCCTGCACACTGCTCTTGCTCAGCATCACAATTTTTTGATCATACTCACGTTTCAGTCCCTCTGGACCTTCGTCAAGTATTTTAAACAATCCTTACAACAGTGATCTTAAATAGATAATGCTCTGCCCAGTCAGTGTGCACAGGTGTGTGACAATTATTCTCCTGTGGGAGTGTCTGTCAATAATTGACAGTGACATATGTAGAGTCTGTCACATTATAGTCCACACATACGAAAAAGAAAAGAAAAACAGTAACAAGTGAGAGACCACAACACATACTTGTCTATGTTTACAAGAATATTTACAGAAATTGTATATCTCATGAATGAAAACATTGGCCTTACAGCTTTCATAAGTCATTCAAAGCTGTGCAGTCATATGAAATACATGTATCTTGAGTGCACCATAAATAGATTCTTTGATCCCAAAGCTCCTTAGTGCATGACATGCCATGGAATATCACTGTTCAATCCTTTGAGGGATCAAGTTTGCAAATTAAATATCCAGTATACTTCTCCTCTACTAAGAATTTCATCAATGTGAAATGACATCTTTTGTCTGTTTGAGGGGGATGAATTACAAGACTTCTCCATGAAAAAGATTCCAATTTAAAGTTCACTATAGAATATGCTTTGGATAGAGTTAATTTCCTAGACATGTGGGTTGAGAAGTCTGGTACACTATGCACTATATACAGAAAAGATACGCCTTACTGCTTGCCAATAGCTATCACCCCACACCTCTAAAACAAGGTCTACCAAGAAGTCAGTTCTTCAGACAAAGACAAATTGTTTACACCACAGAGGATTGTACTGACAAATCGCTAGATATGAAACAAAGGTTTTTGGAACGGGGTTATCCATGTGATTGTCTGGAGGAAGCCTATCATATGGCCTTGCAGAAATCAAAAGAATCCCCCACAGAAAAAGAAATACTCCATCATGTTTAGTACAACCCATACCCTCAACTGCCATAGACTGGGCTGTATTATTAACACACATGGGCACATATTATCATCAGATCCAGCAATGACCATAGATTTGAAAGACCCACCAATAATAGTCTATCAAAGAAGATGTAATCTCAGAGATCACCTTGCACATGCTAATGTAAAATCAGTGAAAAAGAGACACAGGCCTTGTTAAAACCTTCTAAATGGGCATTGCAAATGCAGAGGATGTACTCAATGTAATAATCCAACTACTTTACTCATCCACTTGTTCCACTTCTCATGTAATTTATATGATCAAATATCCTTGTGGGTTTGCCTATGCAGGTCAGACATCACGTTCATTAAAACAAAAAATAAACGAACATAAGAGCTCCATAAGGAGAAATGATAGAGATTACCCAATAGCAGTACATTTCAATGACTTCAAACATGAAATCTTATTATTCAGGTTCCAGGGCACTGAAAAGGTGACTCTGCCAGAGAGAAGTGGTAACATTGATGAAATTCTTAGTAGAGAAGTATACTGGATATTTAATTTGCAAACTTGATCCCTCAAAGGATTGAACAGTGATATTCCATGGCATGTCATGCACTAAGGAGCTTTGGGATCAAAGAATCTATTTATGGTGCACTCAAGATACATGTATTTCATATGACTGCACAGCTTTGAATGACTTATGAAAGCTGTAAGGCCAATGTTTTCATTCATGAGATATACAATTTCTGTAAATATTCTTGTAAACATAGACAAGTATGTGTTGTGGTCTCTCACTTGTTACTGTTTTTCTTTTCTTTTTCTTATGTGTGGACTATAATGTGACAGACTGTACACATGTCACTGTCAATTATTGACAGACACTCCCACAGGAGAATAATTGTCACACACCTGTGCACACTGACTGGGCAGAGCATTATCTATTTAAGATCACTGTTGTAAGGATTGTTTAAAATACTTTTGACAAAGGTCCAGAGGGACTGAAACGTGAGTATGATCAATAAATTGTGACGCTGAGCAAGAGCAGTGTGCAGGATCTTCCTTTCTCAAGACTGAAGTAGAAACAAATTCCTTCTGTCTTTATTTATGGCTCAAAGTCATCTGTGTGACTTTGTCCCTTGAAATGAAAGGTTAAAGGTGACAGAGAACTCTCTTTCTCCTACATAAATGCAGAATGTTTTCTTCCTGGCTGGATCTGTGTATTAAAGTTTAACCTCATTTCCACCTGGTATTAACATGTGACCTGTATTTGCATTTGATTATGCACCTTTGCATTTACACTTGGTATCAGTAAGTGTTCTCATTATATTGATTCTGCATGTGTGTGTGTGTGTGTGTGATCGGTTCTCAATATTTAAAGTAGGCAGGTGGAGCTACAAACATATGCCAAGTGCATCTCAGTGAAGCAACGAGATACCACTATGATGTGCAAGGCATGGGTCACATGACACAGCCAAAGGCATCTGTATGCTACTTTTTGGTAGCCTTGCTAACAGGCCTATGATTACTTATATCATAAGAATCAAAGCCAGTTGATAAGCATGCTAGCACTTGCTCTAGCACAGCTATCCCCGTTGGTCCTGTGACTCTCGTTATGCACGTTGTAGCAGTTTTTCAAGGGTCTCCTGAAGCAGTGCTGCTGTATGGGCTTGTTTAGCATTGTGTAGTGGGCAGCTTGAGATAGCAGGAGACTTTTTAATTTGTTGGGCAGATTTTCTTTTTAATAGTATTCCCTAACTATAAAGATCGCATTTATACCTGGCTGAGGTCCAATCACAATGCAAGACTGACTACCTTCAGATGTGGTCTGGCTGATCCAGTTGTATTTTGATTGCAGTGTGTTCTGCATGGGTTTACATTACTTTTTACTTATCCAAATAAGACATCCAGATACAGATCACATGTTAAAGGTGTAAATAGAGTCTTTATATCTAGTTATAAAGCTGTTCAATTGTTGAGGTACACTGTGGACTTTTTGACCACTATTAGCACCATGGAACAATGTTTTTATAAGCAGATCCCCATTTTTTTTGTATTTCGCATACTCGATATATATTCCTACTGCTGGTTTCACAAGTTGATTCATAGAAAGGCCTTGCATATGGGTTTGTTTTCACCAAAGGCCATCATAAAAATAGGTAAATTCATTTACATTTTGCTGTTTATTTGCATTTATTTTATTTTATTTTATTTTATTGCAGAACTCGCTGTATCTTGCAGAAATGATTTGATGCTTCTGTTGTGTTGATGATTGGCAAATTGCAGAATTGCTTTAAATTCTGGCATCAGTACTTTTGGTTTTGCTGCAAGTAGCTGATAATTTTTGCCACTATTCAATATCTTTAATTTGATGCCAAAATATAGTTATGTATTGTTTTGTGCAGAATTGTACTCACAGAGTGAAAAAGCCTCTGAAAGAACATTTAGACCATCACACTATCCATTCATCCAACTATCCAACTCCCCCCTGAAACACAGACTAATGAAAATCTTTTTAACTGGTTGACAGTTTGTTATATCAGTGTGAAGGAGAAAGTCTGAGATGCATTAGGCCATTAAATAAAGAATTGAATTAACAATTAAATGAATAAATGTGCATAGGCATAACATTTTATTACAGGTTTTACTGACTTTAATATGGCTTTGGTCAGGGAGGAACCTCCATCATGTTTAAGGTTTGCACCAAATGGACTAATCAGTCTTCAGCCTGTTTATTTGAAGTGCATTATCTTAGAGAGCTTAAATAAACACGAGTGGAAAAAAATAAAACGCACCGCCTCTTGTCTCTGAGAGTCAGCTCTGTAGATGTAGCTAGTACTGCTACTAGTATTTTTATTATTCCATTTGAAATTACATAACAATATTCCCATGTCAAATGTCTCTAAATGGGAGAGACAGAGGATATGAGGCCATTTGAAGTTCAAACTCATAACCCTGTGGCTAATTCATGACTTGGAGTGAGGCTGGCAGCTATAGCATGGATCCCTGCAGACCCTTCTTTATGGGTCAGCTAGCTTTCTGTGTGTGTGTGTGTGTGTGTGTGTGTGTGTGTGTGTGTGTGTGTGTGTGTGTGTGTGTGCGTGTGTGTGCGTGTGTGCGTGTGTGTGCATGTGTGTGCATGTGCATGTGCGCCTGCATGTAAGTAGGCATTCATGTACATGTTAGAATACATGTCTCTGGGTCAGCATGTGTGTTTATGTAAGTGTGTTTTCAGTCTATGTATTTCTATACAAGTCTGTGCATACTGTATATTCGTATGTTTGTCAGAGTGTATTTTAGTGAATATGTATGTGTGTGTTTTGGTGCTGTGTAGTTATGTACAGGATGCAATAGTAGGTTTTACTGAGTGTCCTTCAACTCCTCTGTGTTCCCCCTCAGAGCTAGCACAATAGGATCATACATGACTGAATACATGCAAAATGCCCCAGTGCCACTGCTGTGCTGTCTGTATGTGTTGTCTTGTCTTGCACCTCTAACACAGACTGACAAGCCAACATGCATCTTATTTGATATGCTGAAGGATGCTGTAAATTCACTTGATGGGAATGTGCAAAGACACGTATACACCCATATGGCCATACATACACATTCAGTACATATGCATTTCTAGGACAGCAGTGTAGAAAACACAAGGAGATGTATGCTCAACCCATGAGATCACACCACTGTATTGATATGGTATTCATATGAAAACCCCTTCAGTTATCTAAATCTAGGACCTTAAAGCTGTTCTAATCAATATTAAAAACTGGTCAGCTGACTTTTTGTTTATATTGTGTATATGCAGTACATTCTATATTTGCTTTAATTATATGAACAGAATTTTTAAAGGATCAGTTTAGTGTGGTTATTAAAATAGTTGTGACCAAGAAACTATATGTACCGAGTTGGACATTTTACTGCTGAAAAATAAACTTGTGCTTTCTAGTGGACAAATGTTGTGATGGCAAAACTGTTTCTAAATTACCTTAAAGCTGCAGTAATAAATACTTGTGTATTACCAATTAATCAAATGACAATTTCTAATATGAAAATTGCTGGTAATCACTGGTAATGCTGAACCCACAGAGAATCATCATTAGACTCTGCTGTTCCTCCCTGCTCTACAAAGCATTTTAGCTTTGTTTTGGTTTCATAGCATAGAACTCTTCTGTTTTGATTCACTCTCACCACTCTCATCAGCAGGCAGCTGTTTTCAGCAAAAAAGCTCTGTTAAATCTGCTGTATAATAACTGCTCATGACCAAACAGAAGACAGACAAAATTAGTGAACATAGTAGAACATAGCAGCTAAAGACACAGATATTTCCCTCAGGACTTGGTGGAGACTAAAACAGAGTTAAAACAGAGTGACTATTGGGCTTACATTAATGAGATCGACACAAACACTACTCCAGATTAATGATAATGTTGATCCATGTCTGCTGGATGTGTAGATAGACAATTTTGTTGCCAGCATGTTTGTCATATTAATGCCAAAAATATAAAAACATTGCAGGTTTAAGAGAATGACAGTGTCTTAAATTCAGTTGGTGACAGATACGTTTACGAAGTTCACTTGTTCAAATTAGTATAGTACATACTGTAAGTATCATGATTGTTTTTTGGTTTTTTACCACTGATAAATACACAGATTCTATGAAAAAAAGCAGATCAGTTTTAATTAATGTCACTGACTTTCACAAGGATTTTATGTACTCACACCTCCAAAGGTTACTGTGTTTCCTGCTACTAGAAGACACTGATCATAGTTGCAAGAGCACCAATCAGAAACTCTTCCTGTTAAAGAAATGAGATAGATAGAAAATAGAGAGCAAGTAAGTACAAGAAAAAGTTAAATTACGTAGTTCTTGCATTACAAGTTGTGATTTTACTGCACCTGCATTTTATTTATGATTATTTTTATGTGATATATGACCATTAAGCAATTCACAGATTTTTAAAAATGAATTTGAAAATAACAAATGTAATGGTACAGTTTGCAACTTTAGCAAATTGCTGATCCCTTAAAAGCACACATGCATGCACAGGAATACTTTGGTATACAGTTTCTTTTCTAAGAAAATGCTGTAGACACCATCTTTGACATACAGTATGTCACCGTTGTATAACCTTCTGTATGTAACCATTCTGAAGGCCAGAAATACAATGGCAGAATTGTCTTCGTTTTCCTTTACTTTTTCCTTGTGTTTGCTATGCTGGGCCTCCTGGTTAGAAAATCAAATGATAACCAGGATGGCTGTAGATAGCTGTAGTATAGCCCTCAAATGTCTTCTCTGATGTATCTGTATTAGCAACAGCCTTCCCTCTGTGCTTCAATTTGGCCATTTTGGACTTTTATCATATGTTTTGGAGGCTACTTGTTAATTGCTAGTTATAATTGGGGCAAATTTAGGCCACATCCTTGCGACCTGTTGGCTTTTCCTCTCTTAGTGTTGATGGGATTGGTCAGTGAAGTTAGGTATCATGAAAGAATACTCTAGACCTGCTCTTAAATGTTACCTCTACATTTCAAGTTGTTCAATAAATATGCCTTTAAAGTTTGATATGTGGCCTGTGGAATATGGTACTGTGGTCCAACTTGTCCAACAAACTTGTAGCATGCTTATTAAAGGTGCAATATATGACATTCAGCCCCACTAGATGTCAGCAAACAACTATTTGCTATGTAAAGAGCATGAAGTCACACGCCTTCTGTGTGTGTTGTAATCTGAGCCTCTCTGGCCCTGTTTACACCTGGCATTGACATGCGTCTTGGGTGATCCGATTACGTGGACAGCTCTAAGTAGGTCTGTTCACACTTGGTATTAACATGCATCTCCACATGCGTCTTGAGTGACCACTTGTGACCACTCTATATGCAAATAAACACGTACATCATTTCTATCTGCAAAGACCAAATTCATTGTTGTTTTTAACCAGCGGGAGGACCAGGGGTCCATGTGCTCTCTGTCTAAAGCTGTGTTCAACTTGTTTGATAACAGCATATACAATGCATTGTGTGCCACCTCACGAAAATCAAATGCCTATCCTATTGATTTGCTCTAGCACCGGGTCTGAACAAATATATATAACAAATATAGAGTTATATGCAGTGATCCCTCCGCAGCTGCGCCTCCACATTGAGAGACGCTGTGCGCATTTACGTACGAGGCACAGCAGTGAAACATATTGATTATTTAAATCTCCTGACACGCTGTCAGGATCAGTCAGGATCTAATGTTAATTAATGTTCTGTGTTCTTCTACACATCCAAAAGGTCAGCTGTTACACACACACACACACACACACACACACACACAGTCCATGTTCATACAGTGAAATTGTAAAGCAGCCGTCCTCCTGATAAATCCTAAACTCATTAGCACAGCAAAACTAAAAAATGTAGCTATCAACTTGACAGGACAGAAGAAACTATCCAGGGGAAACAGAATTAAACATTTTGCTTCTGAAATATTTTTTTAGTCAGTGAAAAACAAGTTATTTTCTGGTTTCGGTTTTCTATTCCAATTGCTGATTTGAAGAGGAAAACAGGTTAGGGGAACAGAAAAAACAGGAAAAAAACAGGAAGTGGATTTCGTTTTTTTAATTCACATGAAAAACAGAAAAACAAAATAATGTGTTTATCCTGTTATCAAACAAGTTTAAACACAGCTGTCCATGACACAGTGTGTGTGTGTGTGTGTGTGAGTGTCACGGACCGGGAGGCAGCAATGCACTTCCTGTACCTACTCTGCTGGAGAGAATGTCAGTTGAGTAGGCGGTCCTTCAATGTGGCCCAGGATACATTGTGTTCACACTGCTAAAAGAATGTGGCCACATGTGGCCCAGACCACCTCCGAATGAGGTCTGAGCGATCGGATCTCAATGCCTCCTTAATGCATCTTGGGTGCGTTCACACCTGTTTTTAGAGCTGTCCACTTGTGATCAGATCACCCGAGACACATGTTAATGCCAGGTGTAAACAGAGCCTCTGTTCTTTGTTTTGATAGCTGGACCGTCCTCGCGTGCATGTTAGTGCATGTGAGCCGTCCGTGTCCTCCTGCGTCCATTTCCAACATATTGAATACACTGCTGAATGTGTAAATAGACACACAAAAAACCATATTCTGTTTGGTAGCTTTGGGTCCTGACCCTACTGTTCTGCTAATGTGCAACTGCCTTTGGAGTGCTTTTAAAAGCTTTTTCCGGATTGTTGTTGGATTGTTTCCTGCTGTGTGTGAGACACTTTTCAGTATGATCACTTCTTGCATGGAGGATTCCAAACATATTTCATATGTAGAGATTATTCTGTGTGTTAAGGCTGGATGCTTGAAACAAACTAGTTTGTACAATGTGTCATCTGACTATGTTGCATGGCAAAATGAGTTAAGGCTGTTCTGTGCAGCCACACTCGAAAATGGGGTGAAAACCCTTCCATCACATAGAGAGATGAGACACAATAATCGTTCAAATGGGAATAAAGGTGCAAATTTTCTGACATTCTTTTCTCAAAGGCATTCATGGTGCACCTGTTTGCTTTTTGTTGTGTAAAGAATAAAAAAGAGACTTTGAAACAGAAGTTAACATCCTCTGGATTGGATTGTCAGTTTCAAAAAGTTACAGATATTGTTGAACACAACTGCCCTAATTCCGCCATTGGAAAGGTGTCGGGATAGGAGTTTCAGACGGTTTGGCGATATGACAAGCACGTTGGTTGAAGTATATGGACACATTTAGTGTTCATAAGACCTTGAACACAGTTGGGCAAAAATAAACATCTCCAGCATTTCAATTTGAGAAGAGGGGACTTTGTTATATATATTTGTGATTTAAACTGAAAGGCAATTTATGTTTGACTTCATTGCAATTCAATTCTGCAACTTACTGAGGCAACATTGTGTCAGCTGCTGCTGTATTAATGCTGCGTAGATGTAGTGTTTGTTAGTGCTGAGTGGGGGATGAAATGATGCTATGGCCTATTGCTTTTATCTTCCGTGAAACCAGAGAAACAACTCCCTAAGCTATCTGACAAAAATCTGTAAGTACTCTTACCTTTCCATCAAGAACCATTTTACTAACATCAGATCCTCAGGTAAAACTCCTGATTGCTGCCCCAGTAGAGCCTTTCCGCAGTCTGAACCAGTGGACCGTGGCTATATGGAGCATCTCCAGGTGAACATGTATCAAACTGTGTGAAGTGGAGCATTGGCAAATAAGTGCGCTCAATGAATTCAAACCACATAAACAAAGGTGTCAGAAAGAAAAAAAAACATTGTACTGCACATTGCATGGGTGTGATAAAACCAGCAGAGCATTTTAGAAAAAGAGGTGAATGTGCTCTTTAATGTGCTTAGTTGACCTCAAAGGGTAAATAAAGGAATATTCAGATTCCACACTGTCAAACTCAGAAGACATTGCAGTTGTTCCTCCATTTAACTGTCAAGAAACCTCTGATTAATGCCACCCAACAAGGACCATTTCAATGTGTCAGATTGTTTAAATACTATATTATAGAGTTAAATAAACATGATTGTCCTTTGAAAAGCATGGCATTGAGTCATCTACATTTTGGGCAATTTTGCCTCATCTCAATGTCCTTTCTACAGATCAGCTGTTGCAGCCCTTTGCCATCTACAATGCAGCTAGTTTAGGCCCTCTGGAAAAAAAAGGTTTTCAAAAGGTTAACGCTGTTTCCTTAACATGCTGACAAAATACAATTCCTCTAAATGCCACCTTAATCTATCCTAACTTATCTATCATTAGATTCTGACCCCCAAAGTCCATGCTACTGAGGTAGTAAGTTCTGATTACCTAAGAACTGGGGTGGCGTTTTATGTGTTGGACATCTGACTGGTCAACCATAACCCTTGAGACTGCTACAACTTGTGTGCAGCTTTCATTGAGACTGTAAGCAAACACTGGATGTTTCACAATGGGCATCTATATTCTGAGATTTTAATAATCACAGAAGATGTTGTGCTTAAATATGCCAATAAAAATCATAAAATCTAAAAACCTCTCAGTAAATTGGCAGCCATGGTGATGATGATATGGTGAACATAATATTAATTTTACATTAAATTTGTCCAATTATATATTTCACTGCAATTAATTTCAGTATCATATTTAAACTCCAAATTCATTCTGTCAGCTGTAGGACTTGGGATGAGAATTTCTTGTGATGTTATTGATGTTTAAACAATGTAGCCACCTTCCTAACTAGTCTAAGATTATGATTTATATAGAGAGTGGGCACAAATGACTGAGACACACTAAAAACATACATTTATGTGGTGTCGAGTTGCTAATTGGTTCAATGTGGTTTTAATAAAACAAAACATTTAAAAATTAACCTAAGACAAAAAAACAATACAAGGTTCTGTGTTAATCTTCATGGTCATTTAGATTTGGTGCAAACACAACAGAAACAGAAATGGAAAGGTTATGTAGTTATTTTTTTAGTTATTATAAACTATTGAAAAGAGCAATATGACAGGGTATCCATTGTCCCTGTGGGTGTAAATGATGGCCATGTTCTGGACCCGTACATCTCCCCTAATGGCATGTGTTGTGAGCATGCATGATGGGTCCACAGACTCCAGAGTTTTTGTGCCACACACTGAGTGTGGTGCAGTTGGAAGTCAGTAGTTTGTGGTGTTTCTTATCCCACTGCTAACTCCACAAGTGGTTTATTTGTTGTTATTCCATGGTCAGGGTGAATACTCTATTCTGATTGTCTGCAGGGTGTCCATTAATTCCTGATAATGGACACCTACTAAGTAGTCCAGTGAAACTGTCCGTTCACCGTTCTAAATTAACAACAACAAAAAACAAAAACAAAATGGTACAGTACACTGAGTGCAGTCCTTGAGTGCCTCATCATCTTAACACCACAGCTGCAAGAAGTACACTGCCCCTCTGAACTTACTGATACTTTGTATCACTAAGCGATCATCTCACATCCCATTCACTGTTCAACTCGCGCCTTCAGGCTGCAGCTGACAGTACGAATGGCCTATCATTTGTTTGTGAAAATCTTGATATTGATTTGGGGACAATGACATGGCTGGATAGCTAGCTAGTGTTGTTGTTAAACATACTGTCAAATTATATTTACTGTTTGTCAACTGTACACAATGTTATTGACTTTGAATCTTGCTAGCATAACGTTAGCTTTCCGGCTCATAGCTGAGCCAAAGAGTTCTATGAGCTGAGCGAACTAGAAATATCTCCCGTTGCCAAGTCGTATCTAAGGTTCTTCCAATATACTGAAGTAGTGAACAATGTTTCCATTGCATAAGAACCTTATGGGATGGTAATGATTGTTCCAGGTATTAGTCAAGCCCTCCGGTGTTACCAGGGAAACAGAGTTATGGCTTGTGAAAAACTTTAGATTTTGATTGCAAAATGTAATGGCCTTTTTTTTTTTTCTTTGGTAAGTGACCATGGTATAAGCGGGATAATGCCCTTCAAGGTGTCCATAATCAGGAATTAATGAATGATGTGGAGGCCAGAACTGTCTGACGTACAGTGGAGGACGGGTGCCTGTGTGGAGTCTATTAATTCCTGATAATGGACACCTTGTCGGGCATTATCTCTTACTTATACCCCACACAGGCATCTTACCTGTATGTTCAGAAATAGTTTGTACCAAGGTGTATGCTAATATTAACAGATGTACAGTGAAGTAGTGAATACAATATATGTCAAGGCCCAAGGTTTCCCATATTTATCTACTGATGCCCATTACCCACAAAGCAAATGTTTTGATGAGCTGTCTTATGTTGCGGTCCATTCATTGTATACCTCTGAGACCGTTCCCTTTGAAATGGCCAGCAGCTCTACAGTCTTGGTGATGCTCAAACTCTCACTCCAGACACCCAGCATAATGCCTTTTTCCAGGGTCTGTTAGCTGAAGGTTGAGGACCACTCTAAGTAATCCATTCACATGCAAAGCAAGTGTGAAAACGGAGTTGCTGTAGCATGCAGCTGTTTAGCTGCAGCTGTCTAGCTTTAGAGACTCACTTGCAAATGGAAAAAGAGGGCCCACTTGGTCCGCAGGGCAGAGTTTGTGTCTGGCATATGTCTACTGGTTAGTTTCTCTAATGATGCAGTTTGTCTGTGTGTGATTATGTTATCTTGATGTCTGTGACTGTTGTGACACATTCAAATGCTTTGCAGTTTTTTTGATGATAATATCTCTGCAGTTAGGACATTTTCAGTATGATTAAGCAACTTTGGAGCTGTTGGCTATCCCATGTTACTTTGTTATCTCACATGTTAAAGACTCATTTTGTCTATCCCATGTCGAGTTATAAATTCATCTTACAATAGAAGGACATAAAGTACAGTTCCATGATGGCATTACAACAGACAAGTGGCTGAAACTACAGTATCACTGCTACCCTGATCATCCAAACTGATATACCCATCTTGTATCAATCCTAGTACCATCTAACCAGTTACTAACACAAGTGAACATGCTTTTGTAAAATTCCTCTCATGATCTGAAACCTTCTTCCTCTTTTCTTTCTTTTGCTGTTTCATCTCTCAAGTGGCAATTTGTGATAACTGGCAACTGCACATGTCATCACACATTACAACAACAAATGCACACATATATACCATGTAGATTTAGATTTTCTTTTTTTTTTACTGTTGCACATCTTCCTATTTGTACAACCAATTTGACTGTTATCAGCCTATTGAATAGGCATTCATCATCACACATCTGTCCCAAATAAACTTAGCACAAAAAGTAAGGAAATTTGTGTTTGGTAGATTATTTCTTTGTTGTAAACAATGCTTCTTGGCAATATATCAAAATATATCTTATACCGTTGGAAAGCCTGTTTATTTCCTTTTTAAATGGTGCCACATTTGTAAGGAACATGCATTTGTGGGATGAGCAGCAGACTGATTGCCACTGGTTACAGAATCTTATCTTGATAACTCTCTGCATTGAGATTGCCTCCAATGATGACAAGCCTCGTTTTTCCAGTGAGGGAGATGCCGCCCCACACCATCACACTGCCTCCACCAAAAGATGTTACTCTATTGGTGTAGCAATCAGCATAGCATTCTCCGCGTCTACGATCCAACTGCTGTAGGAAGAATCTGGACTCATCACTGAACATAACGTTCCTCCACATGTTCAGGTTCCAGTGCACGTGTTGCCAACACCAGCGCAAACGGCCTGACGGTGAAGGGCAGTCATGGCAGGCCTCCTATGAGACCGGAGATTGGCTGCGTGCAGTCTGTTCCAGATTGTCTGGGCAGAGAGCCGTAGGCCATATCGTCCTGCAAACCTTGACTGCAAATCTGTAGAAGACAGCCTACAGTACTTAAGTGCTGACAGGGTGAGGAAACGGTCTTCTTGGGGTGTCGTCTTCTTGGGACGCCCACTTCGCAGCCTGTCTCTGACATCCCCCGTTATATGGAACTTGGCCTTCACTTTGGAGATGGTACTAGGGCTCACTCCAAATAATGCCACAACTTGGTTTTGCGGAACACCAGCTTGAAGTTGCCCTATCGCACGGGAATTTGAAGCTTTGCGATTGGCTGACCGGAGGACCTGTCCGAAAGTATTTTCCTCACTGTCACCATGTTAAGGTTTTCTTTTAATGATATCTTTAACATTTCTCAACACAAAGACACAAAAGTGTCCTTGATAACTCAACAATACAATAAGTTAATGTTAAGGGCATCAGTCTTAGTGATTTCTCCTTTGATTCTGAGAAATAGCGAAATGCTAAGGGCAGACTTGGCGTGTTCGACCACTGTTTTGTGTTGTCTGCTGTTGGTGGGCTTCATTCCATTTCAAATTGCTGCTGGTCGGCCGCAAACCGAATCCAAACACCACTATCTCTGTTAAGAAAAGGCGTTTTATAGCCTGTGATTGTAAAATGTGAAGTTGCTCATTTAATTTTATATTTCCAAGAATATGTGGCCGAAGATATTTAATATGAAATCATCTTTCTTAAAACACTCTTCCTCAATTAATATGAAGCCTCGTCCTCCAGTAAAGCACTCCAATGGTGTGTGTGTGTGTGTGTGTATCAAATCTTGTACCATTGTCATATAAATGGGATGAAGAAGGGTTATCAAACTAGACTCTACATTTCACATCCCTCATTTAATCCCTGCACCTGTCACTTTCATATATTTCATCAAACTGGACTTTAGATTGTGCATTGCATTCAACCTCCACTATTACATAATTAAATTATTTATTGTACGTCACATTTAATCTTTGCTTGTTACCTTCATATATTTCATAAACTTAATTTTTGTGTCCATAGCACACCATATTTCCTTTGTACAGTCAATATTTCAAGTTTTATATCCCATTTCAAAAATATTACTATTCCATTCTGTAAATAGATTTTTCAATGTAATTTTAATATTACTTTGTTTTTATTTCATTATTATTATTACCTTTCGTCTATTTTTATTCTTCTATGTTGCATCTTTTGGGAGCAAATGTCAAGACACATTCTTTGTTTGCTTGCATTGGCTAATAAAACAGATTCTGATTTGATTGAATGGGTTATGTCATGCTGACATAAAATCCTAAAACCAAGAATCATAAGGATACAAAAAATCTCCAGGGTTGTGTAAATAGTAACCCATGCATGCGTGACCTGGGAATGCGATCTGGTTCGTGTTTTCGGCCCTAACCCTGACCCAAGCACTCCAGGCCTTCCTCCAAACCTGTAGTAACGCCCAAGATTGTCAGCAGTATTGTAATCTCTGAAGGTGACTCATTTTGGTCACTATTTCCACTAAAAAACAAACAAACAAACAAACAAAAAGCTTATACATATGTATCGGGCCTTCAAAGTGCTCTCTGAAACTAGGCCTGGGATGGCTTGTGTCCATGAAATGAAAAAATTAAAACTTTGTCATAGAGCTAAACCAAATACATCGCTGGAAAGGTCTCGACCTGGAGAGTAACATATGTCAGTATGAAGATTCTACATGGCTCCTGCTTTGAAATACTGACCTTTGAATCTTGACCTCGGTGCATGTTTGAAGGCCAATAATTCAGCAACAAAAGGGTCTACAGACCTGGGACCAACTGTTATAGAGAGCTTTTGACCTCAGCTATCATATGAGTATAGTCAACAACTGGGGGCGCTGTCAAATATGGGTAAAATATGGTTAAAATTAATTTTCACCTATTTAACAATTAGGTATTTAAAATCTGATTACACAAATGTTTTTAACATCCCCTTAAACTCCTCAGTGTACGCTCAATTCAGTATTTACAACTTCCAATTCTAGGAAAAACACTAATATTTTTTTTAAAAAGCTACAATTCCCTAGAGCTGCGCCATGCAGCTTGATACAAATCAGCACCACAATTGTAGTTCTTCCGGTTTAGGGTTGTAAATAGGGTGATAAAATGATATCTACTGAATATATCAAATATCTAGTACAGCCGAATTAGTAATTACACTGCATCTAGATGATCCATCCTTAAGAAAAAGTAAAGATGTTGGTTTATTATAGCTAGTATTCTAGAAATGGGGTTTTGGGTGGGTAGTTCTTCCGGTTTCTGGTTCGACAAAAAAACTTTATTTCTCAGAATCAAAGGAGAAATAATTAAGACTGATGGCCTTACTGTTAACCTATTGTATTGTTGAGTTATTAAGGACACTTTCATGTTTTTGTGTTGAGAAATGTTAAAGATATCATTAAAAGAAAACCTTAACACAGTGACAATGAGGAAAATACTTCGGAGCAATGGGTCCTCCGGTCAGCCAATCGCAAAGCTTCAAATTCTGGATTTCAAGTTCAATTCATGCCTGGGACACTCTAAAATCTATGTTTTTTTTTTTTTTATTGAAGGAACATAATCAGTTACATAAAACAACACAAATAACATAACAGCTCAGATAACTACACAATGCAAAGACAATGATTCAAACAACATGCAACTACATGGTTTCATCGATAGCAGCACTGCAGAACACTGCCTGAGAATCCTTCCCTTGCACTAATGCTGCATGGATTTGCAGATGTACAATGGGGTATATTACATAGTGGGACTCTACAACAAGTACATCGTTACCAATGATGGGGTCAAGTTATTTCCCTACACACTCAACTCAAAATGCAGATTGAACTAGACACACTGGCTTGCTAATGATACAGCCTTCATTTACAACATGACCTTAATTAAAAAGTGAATAGACCTCAGCTTTGATCTGCTACCAGTTGACTCTGGTCATCCAGATACTCTCGGTAGAATGAGGTCGCAGCTGGTTCTTTTGTTCCCTCAGTGACACCCAGTGGTGAACCTAGACAGAGAGGAGACAAAGAGGGAGAGGATAAGATGTGGATATAAAGAGAGCAAGATAGAGAGACCGAAAGAGAGAAACAGAGAATGTGTGCTAGCTTTGGGAACCCCAGCAGAGTCCAAATGAATATCTCAACACACTATTGATCCAGACACTGTCACTACTATTCTTTATCTCAGCCCTCCCACCTCCTGCTCTGAGTCTCTCCATCTTTTGCTCTCTCTCGCTGTCAAAATCAAATTTGTCTCATTTTTTTCCTCTCTCTCTCCCTCCCCTGCTCAGATTGTCTCTCCCTCATATGATTCCCCAGGGTATAATCAAATAACTGCCACAGAGATGGAGTGTATCAGGAACTGGCATGCCATTCAGTGTGTGTATGTGTGCTTGTTAGCGTGCTCTGTTACCTAATGTCCTCACAAAAATAGAAAGATTCTCGAGGGGTTAGTTATTGGATAGGCCAGGGTTTATGGTTTAAGATTGGGATAAGGGTTTTTTTTAGTCTTTGGTTTTAAGGAGTCTTTGCTGTGATGTTTCTGTATTATATTTCAAAGAGATTATTATAGATAACACTTTCTGTCTGTTTTTTTCACCAACGCATTACTTCCTGTGCTTCAGACTTTTCACAAGAAAGCTCTGCCAGACATACAGTTGGTTAAGATTTGTGTTATATCAGTCAGAGCAGAATAAAAATGAGATTATTGATATAATAAAGTTGCAAGTTATTACAGATAAAGTTAAGAAATAGAAGCTCATGGAAAGAGTTCAAGGAAGCATTTTGACAGGGGTGTCGACGTATATTTTTCTGATTTGGGCTAGGTCCTTTATTTCCAATTAAAAGAAATCTAATGCTACAACATGCAAATGGAATAGGCCCCAACCAATGTCGGATTTTTGGGGCCAATGCCGATACCGATATTAGGGAGTAATAAAATTCCGATATCTATATATCGGCCGATAATCTTATATATACAGAATATATACATAAATGCCTATTTTTTGCAATGATCCCTCAAATGTGGTTATCAAACACTTGTGACAAAGATATGTAATAGTGGCATGAGAGTGAGAGTGAGCATGCTATCGTGCTTTACTTATGTTCCCCACAGTAATTATGTTTACATATTTTAATTTACTTCGTGATACAAAGCAATGGTGGGCTACACACATACTTATAGAACTGGAGTTATATCCAGGTAATGCTTTTTCAGCATGTCTCATTACTAAATGTGGGACTACCACCATACAATCACTGCGTTTGCATTCATTCATACAGCACAGCAATTGCGATGAACAGAAGGTCTGCAGTGTAATATGGCTTTGCTTAATGTGTGTTATTGAAAAGGAGAAGGGTACTGAGAATCTTTCTTCAACTTGCTTCATGTTGTGGTTCCCATATGGTATCTCCATCGCTGCTGTAGCCCTGATGTGTAGTTCCATTTTTGAGGAGGCACAGCCAATGGTGTAACCTCAGAGCCTACCCACAAAGTCACCATAGGTACAGTATAACCCCTTAACACAGAAGTATAAATCCACCATTAGCCAATCACGTATGTGTAAGATTACATTCCTTGTAGATTACTTTGTTAACATGAACAGCATATGTTGACTATCTAACTGGCAATCTTTGCGGACAATGATACAATGATTGTCACTGTGACAAAAAGCCTGTTCGATATAGTCCTGTTCCATGTAATATAAACCTAACCATATCAAGAACTTTAATGTTGGACAATTTTGCAAAACACCAGATAACATTGATTGAAAACATTTTTTTCACTGGTCTATCTGTGCATGACAACCACGGTATGGTTAATGTAGGGGAAAGATTGTGTTTATGGTGAATGAACTGAAGTTATGGTTAAGGTTAGACAACTGAAACACTTGGTTAAGGTTATGGAAAGATCACAGTTACAATTTAAAACGTTAATTGCAGGTCTGTGACGGGATGTGAACTTATCTCCTAAATGAGTCGGACATGCTACACACCCATCCACCACCTCAGCCTTGACTTCCCACTTTCTGCCACCCTGCTCAAAGAAGCACACTTCTTCCTGCATTGGCACTGACCGTTGGCATTTAACTGGCAAATATGGACATACTTCCTGTGGACAGGCTGTGTAAACCGACATGCAGTGTTGTGGCATCCGATAAACCTTCCAACTCATGGTTCTGTTACTTAAACTGGACTTCCTGGATGGCATTTCATTGCCTCACTGGTCCATGAAACAATGCACTACCACTAATGCAGCCCTGTGAGTTTTCAGTCTGACTGCCCAGGAATGCTTTTGTGGCTCAATGGGAGTAAATCCTGCGGTCAGGTTCCAAAATCTTGTGGATAACCTTCCCAAAAGTGAGGAGGTTGTGATTGCAATTTGTTAATGCCCATGGTTTTAGAATTAGATTGTGTAGAGTGTAATGTTCAGATGTCCACATACTTTTAGCCATGTGGTGTATAATGTATGCTTGTGTGTGTGTTTTAGTCCCTCGGAGGAAGTTTGTATGGAGAAAAATAGAGACCATTAACCAATCAACCTGGCTTTACTTGGTTCTGCTGCCTAATCAGCCATTAACTCCCCTAGATCCTGCTGCAGTAATACTGGCGCCACAGAAGAAGAGAGTGAGGGAGCGAAGACAAATAAAAGACAATGAGGGATAAGTGAAGAAAATGTGGGTGAATTAGAGATGCAGAGGAATGGAAAGATGAGAAAGTGCTGCCAAAAAGAAGGGAGGGATTAAAAGAAAGACTGCAGGTGATGGGGAAAATTCAGTAAAAAGTCAGTCGATTCAAAAGTTTGAAACTCTTTTGTATTTGGTTTACTCATCACCTCCTTAAAACTGACTGATATTCTGGTGCTCAGCTTCCCACACAGCCTACATTTGGTTTGCAGTCAAATAAATCTGCCCAAAAGCTAGATCTATATATGTTATCCCTGCAGACTTTAACAGGTAAGTCCATATTTTAAGGCAGAAAACCATTGGTCAGTCCAAGGTCTCTCCAGATTGGATCAAAACATGATCTTGTAATTTTTGTCTTTAGACTGGGCTGGTAAGGTCACACAAAAACTGCACACAATTTATCTGTAAGCCAAACTGAGAAGAAAAAAAAATGTACGTCAGAGTCTAGGGAAGCTTTCACAATCAATGTCCCCTATAAGATGAAAGTCTGATGATGTATTTCTTATCATTGTGATCAATAACATGTTGTCAGTCATCAGTTAGAAGTCAACTTTCGTTTTTGTGTTATGTTTTAAAAGTTTTATTGGTGAATGATACCAAAAGTGTGTCCTTGGGGTTTTAAGTGTTACTTAATCAAAAGACATAACAAGGACTTGATTCCACTGTTTTCTGTTTATGTTTGCACAGGCATTCTTCCCTTCACTGTCAAGGTAGACATTGACAAATTCTTCATTAAAGGACTAACAACCTGTCACAAGACAAGGGTGGAGTCAAGAGCAGTGAGGCAGTTGGAATCATTATCAGGCTCTCTTCATCCATACAATTAAAACATTCTTCAAACTGCTTTTGCTGTCCTTGTGCTTGAACAGCATTGATGCCACCTACACATTTTATAGACTCACCCATAAAACATTTGCTGGTGTTCGACAGACATGTAATCTCCCTCTGCAATCCATTCTTCTCTTTTGTCCGTCAGTTTGTGCGTATGTGTCTTTGAGTAGTGCTGCTGGAATATGATGGGATCTACCAGGTGTTGTTGTTGTTCTTGTTGTGATATGCCTTGGGTTACATGTCTAATTAATCATTACCACCCAGGGTATCTCTCCGCTGCAGAATTTTTGAGTTTTTGTTTCACTATGCATGCTAGTGAGGAGCATTCTGTTTTTGGCTACCTTTACGTTTTGAATTTTAGTTCTGTTTCTCTGCCAAGTTCTTGTTTTTTGCGTTTTAATGCTCTAGTTTGGTACATTTTAAACTACAACTCAAAGGACACATACAGTACCTGTGTGTTATTTTAATAACTGAAAATGTCTTCAGTCTGCATCTGGATCCAGATTTGCATCAAAACACACAATAATAAACAACCATGTTGATTTTGAGGGAAGACCTAAATCCTTGGGGTATCAGAGCTTTGTACAAGAATGATGTGTGCTCTTAAATGTTAAAAGAGTCAGCTTCATGATCACTGCATTATTTTCCCAGTTACTGTAACACCGCTCACTGCATAGGAGAGATGGCATTACATTCTGCAGGATTTGTCTGAACTTGTTTGGAAGTAAGCAAATATTTTTACTTGTCATAGCAGGAACAGGAATGTAGGTGTGCCTGTCAGCCAGCGAGTCAACATATAAAATACATGGAACTGGTTTACCTTAAATTGAATGCATGAAATTTGTAATATTACTTACACCTGTGTGATTCCTAGTATGCCACATCAAAATATCTGAACATTGAACACATGAAGAACAGACTATTTCAAATTGGCCATACAAAACAAAAGTAGTGAATGTCAATAAAGTAATTAACTTTTTTTCAGGATCATCCAAATTTGCCAGAGGAGTGATAGATACTGCAAAAAACTCAAAATGGTAATAACCTGTTAAGGCGGAAATGGACTGGGCCTTTGTGGATTCAGCCACATCAGCTCTTGCTTGGCCCATGGCCCAACATTCCACTAAACAGACCTTTACTCACGCAGACATTTTGGCTTGTCATTGTTGGAAAGGCACAGATGTTACTAATAACATTAACGATGGCTCTGTTTTATTCATGTGTCCCAGTAAGCCATGACAGTGTGACAGTGAGCCAGCATGCACAACAGCCTGAAAGTGAAGTGAATTAATGATAACTAAATGGAATTCAGTTATCTGATAAGAGTTTGGTTAGGTTTAGGTACAAAAACAACTTGGTTAGGTTTAGGTAAAGATCTTGGTTTGAGTCAAAATAAGTATGTTGTTTAAAGGGGATGTATCATGCACTTCCAGGTCTATATTTATATTCTGGAATATCTTTGCATGATCTACAGTTCAAAAAACTCCTTATTTATCTTGGCCCTTTATACAGCGCTTCAGTTCAGCCTCTGTCTGAATCTGAAACAGGCCATCTTAGCTCCTGTCTCTTTAAGGCCCCCCCATACTTGAAATGGAAACTTCTCAAATACATCCGCACATGTCCGTACAAAGGCTACAGAGTGGATAGCTGTTGTGGGCACGTGTGAACAATCTGATGTCATCACAAGGAGGAAGTAGAGGTAACAAGTTTTGGACCTTTGACCATATTTAACATAGACATCTGACATCATAACAGTATAAAAATAACAAAAAATCACAAATAGCATAATATGTCCCCTTTAATGGACCAGTGTGTAGGATTTAGTGGCATCTAGCAGTGAGATTGCAGATTGCAACCAACTGAACACTGTCCCCCTCACTCTCCCTTTCCAAGCGTGTAGGAGAACCTACGGTGGCCCCGAAACTCGCGAAAAACACAAAAGCCCTCTCTAGAACCAATGTTTGTTTTGTCCATTCTTGGCTACTGTAGAAACATGACAGTGCAACATGGTGAGCTCTGTGGAAGAGGACCTGCTCCCTATGTAGATATAAATGGCTCATTTTAAGGTAATGACAACACAACAATTCTTATTTTCCGGCGATTATACACTAATTAAAACATACTAATATTATATTCCTTTCCTGCCAAGTCCATTCTGCTAGATGCAACTGAATTCTACACACTGCACCTTTAAGATTGGGATAACATTGTGGTTTGGTTTCAGTAATAATGATGTGGTTAAGGGACAATCAGATCATGGTTTTAAAACAATGTTGACTTGCAGTTGTAAATGGGAAAGGAACAGGAGTCTTCCATGTTACGCCTGGGCCACACAGCCTTCCTCTACCTGAGCAGTGCATATGCGTCACTGAACTGCTGCGGCTCGCACATGTGCATTGGCTACACAGCCAGCATTGCTGCTACGGTGCTGCTACGGCCAGCCCTATCTTTCTACATAGAGTTTGACTTTGATAATGGCCATCAATAATAGAATGTTTCATATCATTTCATTATAAATTTCATTTATATTTAGTTTAGACAGAAAAAGATTAAGAAATGTTTACTCAATTGTGACAAATAAATAATGTGAGGTGGAAGTGGTTTTCTTTCTGACAGGCATGGCGGGGTCTGGTTGGGGCTGCTTCTGTGTCAGCCACATACACTCCTCACACAGGACAGGTTTTTTATTGATTATATTGATTATTCTGCCAGTTAAGCCCCCGCTGTCACCGGTCCAAGTGAAGAAAATCCCTCCAAACAACACCAAGTTCCCCAAACGAGCCAAACACACTCTGACAAACAAACCTCCAAACTAACTGTCAGGAGGGAAACTGACAACAAATCAGGAAAATAACAACACCAAGTCTCCCACTGGAAGCAGGTAGAACAACAGGCAGGAGTCCCGGTTTGAACTAATATCACAGAAAGCGAGCAGAAGTTAAGAAAAGAAGCTCTGTGTGTCACAGACTTTCCACGCTGGAATTCCCCACCAGAGAGACTCCCTGCCCCGGCGTGCACTGCACAGGCTGACCCGCAGTGGCGACACTGTATTTTTTCATGTCTGTGACATATTCTACAGATATAGACATTGAAACTATAGTGAAAGGTATAATGTTGTTGGTATGACGTCAATATGACTACAGATCATTTTCACTGTCTATTTTTCCTGAGAGCCACGCGTGTCACGTGGAAAAAACTGGCGAGACACCAAATCTCTAGATGAAGCACCGCTGCAGCTGCGTGTACGCAGGCTGTGTGGCTGCCCTAATCTGTTAACATGAAATCAAATGAAAAGCAAGAGGTTCCGCGACGCACATGCGCTGCTCATGCAGGCAGTGCCCCAGGCTTTAGCATCTGATGTTGTGTTGACTCAACCTCCTCCCTATGCAGACTTTGTCACTGTATAATAGCATTACCTGATTCCCTCCTTTGCTCCAGTTATATCTACCACAGCAACTAGAGGGTGCTGTCACTTTTTCACTGGCTGCTTAAGCTGTTGTCCTCCAACCTTTGTGGTCAAATTATGCTGAATCATGTAAACAATGATCAGCTATTGGAGACTAATTCCATGTTTTAACTGTGGTCACACAATCAGATTTTGGATCACCCATGATTTAAGTACAAATAAGTTCAAGAATAATTTCAGGAACACATACTGCCTCATCCTGGATCTCTACTGTGCCCATTAGACACAGTGATGGTTTGCTGAAAATGTTCACTGGCAGGGCTGACTGTTTAAACTGTTCATTTCTTCAGTTTATTTTACAAGCATGACTGGCTGCCTAACCTCACCATACACCCCCTCCCCCCTCCAGCAGAGTTTTAAAGCCCCAGTTTTACAGTGAGGGAATCCAATTACATCCAGCACCTGGAAAGACAGGGAGGAAGAGAAAAAGATAGACAAAAGTGAGGCTGAAGAAGAAAAACAAGAAAAAATCAATGACAATCCAACTGAGGTGGAACTAAGCTTGACAATGCAGCTCCTTTCTCTTCTTCGCCCTCGTTTTGTTTTTTCCTGGAGTGATAAAAGAGTATGACTGGCTGGGTGTTCATTTCACATGAACTCACCCACATTAACCTCTCCATCACTACATCATCTTTCTTAGGAACTAATAGTAATAGTAATAAGGGTTTTCAACTCTCCCAGCAGACCAGTTTTAGAGAAAGTGTTTTGAATTAATTTGGCCAAATTAAAGTTGTCAACTGACTTTTATCACCTCAATTCAAAGCTATCTACTAACACTAGCCTAGCTTGGTTCCAGACCAATGAATCACTGCCTATATCCCTAATTTTTAGGTCAGATGTTGTGCTCATTCATGTCTGCTTCATCTGATTAGAGAAGCAGTCGACCAATCAGAGCCTTGTTGGCAGGATTAAGAATAGGGACGTCATCTTCCTATCCTTCCCTCCCATCTTTGTATTTTTTATACAGTATATTTGTAATTTTGAAATATAAACAGGAAAATAGTACAAAAACAGCATGACAACAACGTGCCTGGAACATAGTGACACATTTTGCTTATGTTTGAGGAGGTTCACATTCTCATCCACTACACCAAATACCACAGTAAGGGAGGAGTGGTTCAAAGGTTGAGAGAGATTTAAAAATACCTGTCCAGGACTCATTCAGTGAAGTCCAGGACCAAAGGGAATGAATAAGAGTCCCCTATGTACCTCACACATAGGGGACTCACCTCAGGATACATTTTGGCATGTTTCTATTTAGAAAGATGAAGGCGATGAAGTAGTTTAAACTGTAGAAGTCCATGTTTTGCACAAACAGAAGATGAGTTTAGTCTTGTTAGAATTCTTCTGGCAGTGAGAGTAAAGGGGAGCTCTCGGCTGTGATTGCCTGAGTACAAAGATGTTACTAGGACGAGGGGAGGACATTTCTCTTCGTTTGATAACGTGAAAAGTAAAGTTGGACTTTTCTGTTGGCTTCCCGACTAATTTTAAAAAAGATGAGAGAAAAAGACAGAGAGAGACTTACTGTTGTGGCTGTAAAATGGTGGATAAATTGCTTTGGGCATCACACAACACCCCACAAAATGATTTGTTTCATTATCAGAATTTGATCCATTCAGTCTGATAACATTTGGGAAGTCTAGAAGAGCCACACGATTAACAGCCAAACAGCCAGCGTGGGAATGTTGCCTCCAACATGAGATTTAAAAACTCTGTATACTATGAAATACAGAGAGATTTACCTGGTGGTGATAGGCTTAATCAGCATTATGTGAACTCTTTTGGCAAGGACTTGAATGTAACAGACATTCATTTATATGTAAAAGTTCTGCACTCCAGGTTTAAGTTGTGAGGTCCTCCTCTGAATTATCGTTATTTCTAAACAAATTTCTGATAGAGGTATTATTCATTTATATAAGCAGGTAATAACACCCTTATCACAGTGATTTATAGTGAGGATGTCATCCAGGGTATTATTGCTTGGTATAGAATGAAATTGAGCTAAATTTGATAAAATCCCTAAATATATAAGTAACGGTGTTGTGGGAATTGTTTCTGCAATAAAGGTGAATTCACAAAGAGCAAGTTGTCTTTTAAGAGTATGTATTACTATAATTAGCATTCACATTTGCAAATGGATCTCCAGCTTGCTAAGCTGAGAGATGGCTGTAATGAAGTTCAGCAGTTCAACATATTTGTATATACAGTCTCATGTGTCACAGAGCATTTCGTCACCCTCAGAGACTAACAATTGTCTTTTAATTAATACACAGTTGCCCTTTTGTTTATTCATTGCTCTATCTATGTTTCTTCCCTGGGTGGTTTCTTCCTCTGCCTCTATCTGCTTAGAATGAAAAGTTCAAGGGCCGAATCACAGTTTAGCTTTTGATAACATTTCCACACCTGCTAGGAACCGGCAGTTGAGGAGCTTTTCACACAAGGAAAACAAAGGAAAAGTGTCACACAGTGCACATAGTCATAACACAGTATAACATAAGAGCATAAATTTCCATTACAAATGGTAAAATTGAGAATTGAAAAAATGTGGCTTTTTTTTTTTTGCAGTTGAGTGAAAAAAACAAAGACACCAACAACACAGAGGTCTTCAAAAGACACAATGCATTTAGCTTTCCACAGTTTAAAAGCTAAATCTTGTAGTGATGGTAGGAAAACATGGTTCTGATCTGAAGAAGAAATGAGGATAAATGAATGAATGAATGAATAAATAGTTTTATTTTCACATCTGGTCATTTAAATGACCCATCCCTCATGGAATTATTCAGACACATTAACTAACAACAAACCAGAAAATTCTGGCATTTTAACCCACCATCACCTAACAGCACAATACATAAATATCATCCAAACATAAATATAAACCTCCCACAAATAATGGTCTAAGAGATATCCTACAATGGAAAAACAACAAATATACAAACACACAAACACAGCCCCCTAAGCACAAGACACAATACACAAATACAAACAAGACTAAATCTACATCCATTAGTGCCAAACACTGGATATTTGATCCAATTCATAAACCGATAGTCTGTAATCCATAGTGGTGTAACAGAACGTAGTTCATCCATGATCTGTATGAATCGCCCCTCACGGTTCAGCACACATGTGAGCTGTGGATTAATTGCAAAATTGAATGTCTCATCGGAGGCAAAGTAAACAAACTGCTGTAGCTACAAGTCATGCACAGACAGCGTGTTGCTAACAGGGATTTTAAAGAGTAAGAACCAAACCAGCATCTAATGAGTCCAAAGTGACATCTGCAGGTATGTGTAGATGCTGTTAAATGTGCTGCAGCTGAGCAGCTAATTAGCTATCTAGATGCTAACTGATTTTAGCTGCGCACTTTTCCCTGGTGAATGTTTGTTTGGTGGCTCGTTCAACAAGCTAAGCTGCAGGACAAGATGTGCGTTCATGTTTGTAAATTATCAAGTTTTACTGATGTGGATATAAGCTATTGTTTCATTCACTACCATGTTTAAAGGAAGAAGGTATCATGCCCCATGTTGCACTTTAATTTAACAAGTATTGAATATTCTATTTATTTTAAGATTTTATTTAAACATTGAACAACTTGAATGTTGTTTCTGTTGAAGACTATGGGCAAAAGTTCCTTGCTTTGATTAAAATATGATCCGATCCGTGACTCAAAACCATGATACGATCCGAAATGTGAGTTTTGTGATCCGTTGCAAACCTAGTAATTCATATAGAATAGAGTCTGAGGAATCCATCATGTTACTTTTCTCCTCCTCCCATGCTTTACAGAGATAGAAAATGCAAAAAATGCAAAAACATTATCAAGAAAGTATTCAATTAAAGCTCCATTCTCAATACTTAATCTAAATCAGGGACATGAACTTTTTTAAACAATATTCGTTGTAAATCAATCATGATTTAAAGGACAGTATAGAATGAAATGAATTTTGTTCACCACCTCATTCAGTTCACAATATCCACAAATTCTTTCATCTTCCTCTGTGTCTTCCAGTTTGAATATGTGGTGGTGATATACCACATTTTAACTGCACACAGAGTGATCTCTGACTTTTAGGCAAATTATACTTAACATATTTTTCACATTTGTAATCTTTTTTAAATAAACAATAAGTTCTCAATTTTGGCTTTTGCCAGACAGACAAATCCCAGTAAAATATTTCACTAGTGACCCTGTTGGTTGGTAAACCCAGCAGCCTGTTCCACAGACTCACCATGCTGGCCTTCCATCTTACTTCAGGAGTCCCACCCCATATCTCCATTAACTGCCAAAATAGGTGCATATTTATGAAGTCCCAAAAAGAATCAAATTGCCCGATTATGGACATGTTTGTTTTTCTGAAACCTTTTGTAACCCCATATTCCTGACACATAATCTAAAACAGGATGTACACGTTTCATACAGTTTGGAATATGTAGAATGAGCGATATCTCTCAGCATTTTAGTTAGCTATAATACCTATTGCCCTACTTGAAAAAAACAAGATACTTATAGTTTCTGTAAACTGAAGTTGTTTCTCACAAATGCAAAACTGAAAACTATTCCTTTCTCTATCCGGTTTTCGAAAATGCATAACTTGTTTTTTTGGGGGGGTTTTTTGTTTGTTTTTTGGGTTTTTTTTTGTTTCTTTATACAAATTCTCCATTAATAAACCATTCAAGCAACACATCAGCATTTTTTGTAAATCTTGGTCATTTTCGGACAGCAAAATAATATCATCAGCATAGCAAGAATGAAGAATGTTTACAAGTACACGGCCACATAATACCTCTTTCCTCAGCTGCTTTACCTCTCTTGCCAAATCGTTAATAAAATAATGTTGGTGATGGAACATCACCTTGTTTAACACCAGAGCGAGTGGAAAACCAATCTGTAAGATATTTATTCACTTTTACACAGGTAACAGGTGTACTATATAAAGAGTTAACAGCTTGATAGAATTTTCCATTAACCCCTTTTTGGTAAAGCTTATATTTCAGGAGATCATGATCGACAAAATCAAACGCCTTTTGAAATCAATAAATCAAGAAAATGTGGGATATGAGAGACATTCCCAGTGTTACTTTTTAAAAACCTGATTTATGCACATCTGAAATAAGAAATTCAACATGTGATTTGGAAATCCTCACCACTTTCTTCCATCATCTTGTTCAAAACCTGTCAAATTACCCTTAGATATATAAAAATGTATCTTTTTCCAGAATAATCCATTGATGCACATATTGTAGTCTGTGCTAAAGAAGAGTGCTGTGGATTTCTTTCATGTTGGATTTGAAGTGTCTTCACCTCACTGTTCTCTCAGTTCTTTCTTTCATCAGTTGTCATGAGGGCTCTTTATAGGGATACCGTCAAGCCTATAAACACTACATTACTGATTTCACACACACTAAGCATCACTTTGTCAAAATAATGCCTCAAAGAGCCTTTTCCAGTCTTGGGTTTAATGATGTGAGGGTTTACAGAGTGGGAAAAATAAACAACTCTTTTCAAGTTATGCTTGCATCAGTTCTTTAAGGAATAAGAAAGAGTAATTCCTGGGTACTAGATCATTTCAAGGGGAAGGAACGTTATATTCTGTGTAATTTCACCTCTAAAAGACCAATCCGATTTTTCATTTTGAGTAACAAAAGAATGGATGCCAGAGTCAACTGATATTGTTCCTCTCTTCTATCTCTGTGCAATGAGGCAGCACAAGTCATACTACTAATTAATACCAAATATGAAGGGAAGGTACAACTCCATTTTTTAGTTTTGTGGCTCCCCAGAGGTCAAGTGTGATTGCACACATGTTGAATGGGGAGGGAGACATGTAGAGATTTTATATAAATCAAAATAAAATTGTGTCTTGTGACTGAACAAGACCTTAATTTGCAGATTAGGTATAATATTACCTCACAAATAATTTGTCTAATTTTAGCAACATAATGACAAAACAACATATCACTGTTGATGTTTGTCATGTTTCTTAATGTGTTCCTATAAAATATCTGCTTCTGGCAAGTAAAGCATTGTTAATGGTTTATTTGCCATGGTTATGTTTAAGTCTTGGTTGAGGTTAGGGAAAGATGTGGTCTTTTTAATGAAAACTTTTAGTGACAGACTCAATAAAAGTGAATGTCTGTACTTTTCTATTCTCTGGATGTCACAAAACCTGCCAAGACAATAGTAGGTCATGAGCATTAGTCTGGACTCTAGCGGGACCTGTCATAAATGATGATGGATAGCTAGAAACAGAAGATGGACGAAGAACGTTTGGTACCACAATATTATGCGAGGAAATTATTTCTGTCAGTGTGGTTACTATTTAGTCCCCCTCTACTGAAAAATGTGTTTTGCTTATTGTTACCTCAGTTTTTCAGTTTGAGCTTCACTTCACATTCGTCTGCTGAACTCTGTGCTCACCTTAAATTAGAATTTAAGGTGTGTATCTATCTGGATTTTTGGGGCTGATACCGATATTAGAGAGTAAAAAAATTCTGATTTCAATATATCGGCCAATATATATATATATAGTATATATAAAACTTTAATTAAGAAAAAGGATCAAATATACATAAAAATGCTGCCTATATAACTAAATAAAAAAAATATATTGGCACATATCAGACAACATACTGTATACGCCAATACTGATGTGATACCAATATATCTGTAATAGATCAAATCAGTCAACCGATTTATCGGTCAGGATCTAGTGTGATGAGAAACTTGAAGAGTCTAGATTCTGTATTTTTAAATGAGGGGGAAGAATTCATTTCACGTTAAAAAATTTTAACAAAGTAATCTTTTTTTGTGGAAAAAACATATATTCTTTTGATACTTATTATTATTCAAAGTATGACTTGAAACTTCTCTGGTGGGGATCTCTCGCATTTTATGAAAAGCTGACAGAACATTTAGAGTATAACACACAATACACCTTTATTTGAACTTTTTAAAATTATATTTCCTTATTATGGCTACCAAATGCAAATGGACAATTTGATAGAAGGTCTCTTTTTTCATAGTTGCCATATAAAGCATTTGAATCATGTAAATTAGTTTACTTTATCTTTTGAATTACAATCAGCAAATATGCAGTCATCACAAAGTGAGATTGTTTGGTCCATGCAAGACTTTTTTCGCCAGCTGAATTAAGTGGACTGACTGAACGGACAAATGCACTGAAGGTTATGAAATATGCACCAAACAGTTTAGGTGTGAACCCTGCAGTCTATGAAGTATTTCATACAACTAAGATGATGATTGTTTCCCTACAAAGGGGCCATTCTATTTGGGTATATGGATAAGCCCAACAGGATCATCTTAATGTGGTCTACTAGAAAATGTGATAAAGTGCCTCTCAGTATCCTGTATTATCACTTAAATTCTGGGCTTAATACATACAGTATACTTATACAAAAACACTATTTTTTGGATGCTCTTGATATTAGACACAGATCCATTCCTAGCCCAACATTTTACAGACTTTCCATTCTTGGTATATAAAAGAAAACCTAATCTATGCAATAAGTTGGAAAGAGCCGTTATATTGCCTGATCTTTAACAGACTCTCCTGGCTCCCCTTAAACAGGCAAACTACCCCTGTGGAAACTCTGCACAAAGTCATAGTTGAAAAATTAGAAACAAAAAATCTAATTCAACACAAACAAGGTTATTTTCTTGTTCAAATATCTATAGCATGTAGGTTATTTAAGGCAAAAGGAGTCTGGAACTTGAATGTCTACTGAAATTCAGTTTCTTCCTTTAGGTTCTAGAATATAGATCAGTTAGTTCTCCCCAGTGGGCCTGATAATGACAGGAGACTGTGGCAAAGAAAGCTGTTTTTGATCTGTTGTTCCTTTATGGGGGATTTGATATGAAAGTCTTATAGTGACAACATTACAGTGAAGATCATCTATCCTGATGATTTTACATTCTGTGTACTTTTGGTTTGTTGCATTAATCTGCTTCCTCACTGCTTCTGAATAGAGTCATATCATAGTTGTGGTATCTTTAGGAACTAGTTTTGGTGCCAAATGTAATATTTTATCACACAAATGATTTCCAGACCAGAACCTATATAATGACATCCAAAAATGCTTATCTCTGCCTATTAGACAGCACCCCAAATACTCAGTTGCAAAAATATTGCTGCCTTTATACAATTCTGCAGGGCTGGATGTTCCTATAATGGCTATGAAAATATAACAAAATAGAGCTGTCAGTATAAAGGCTTGAACCCAACCTCTGAAGGCTGATGGGCATTGCTATTGCATGTTAATGTCAATGCAGGGTAAGGGCTTATATTCATTCTAGGCACTGGATGGTAAGTGTCCACTATATTTACCACTTTATAAAGGGCTCTAAGTAGAAGTAAACATTTGTAAACAAATGGATATTTCAGAATGGTTTTCTTTTTTCCCAAGGGTATCTGGTTTGAAAGAGGACATTCCTGGGTTATCAGTGGATACCTCCTTTGGCACAAAGCTATTGTCACTGTCCTTCATGCTCAAGAGGCACTTTAGCATTGACATCCAAAAGGCTTACACTGACTGAACAATTTGTGTGTGGGAGAGAGAGAGAGGGAGAGAGAGGAAAGGAGGATAATCATTCTAGATGCACAAGTGTTAATACTGTAATGTTCTCCACAACAACATTGTAATCAGAGGTCAAAGCACAGGGTTAGTTTTATTTATAAGGCCAAAAATCACAAATCTATCTCTGAGGACTTTTACAATATGTACAAAATGATATGTACCACTATCCAAGACTCTCTAACCTGATAAGGACACACACACAGAAACCTCAGAAAAAGCAATCAGGATGTCCTTCCAGAATGGACAGACAGGAAACAGAAGGGCGATATTAAGTAAATGAAGCAAATTATGTTAAGTAAAAATTGGTGCTAATAAGTAAAAGCTTTTTTATTTGTACAATGGGTCAAATGACTCAAATGACTCATCTGAACCCACAGAGAGTTATCACCCAACTCAGTCTCAGCACTCTGATAAATCCACTGTACACTACCTGCCCAGCACCAAACAGCAGACAGACAAAGTTACCAGCTGGTGAACATAGTTGAGAATTTAGCTGCAAAAGAGCCAGATTAGAGCCAGGAGCTGGTTGAGAGCAAAACAAACCTAAAAGGAGACAGAATATTGGACTTCCATTTGTCAGGTTCCCAGAAATACAAGTACCCCAACAGTTAAAACAATAAAACAACTGCATGTTTACACATCAAGCAGACACATTGGCCATATCTACTTGACAGAGCCATAATGTGCTGGAGTCCTTAAGATTTTTAGAAGGTCTGTATGTCTCGCTGATGGTGGCTTCTCTTGGCGGAGTGCATGTGTCATATATGCACTGGAGCTGCGCAATTCTCCCACACAGTTCTCCTTTCAAAGTTCCATCGGGCATTTAGTGGTCTTGGAATGTTTCTTTGTGTTACTTCTGTGAGGGCTGCTGCTCGTTTTGGAAACCCTAGAAGAAGGCGGCGAGGCAAACAAAAAAAAACTCACAAAATGCTCACCCTGGTAGAGAACAGCTAACTTCCACAAACTCCAAAAAACATTTTGTTATAGTAGTGTCTATATCTCAATACAAGCACCAGCTATGATTTGCATTACACATCAGTCATTTCATGTGCTTAATCTGTGTTTATTTTTTATCAGCAGTTTGTTTTATAGTAAAGTCCCCTCATTTCTGGGTACCGAGACATTTAATCACAAGTTTTTCTTCAAGAGGCAGACTTTCAAATTTGTGACTGCAGTTGCGCTCTTCTTTTAAAAGAAATACTAACTTCTGCCACCCACGAGTGAATGACAACAAGTAACTTGGGAAATAGCCAGTCAAGTAGCAGTGGCGCAACAGGCACTCAGCCCCACTTTGCATCAAATTGGTGTCACCCACTTTCATTGCATTCATTTCATTCAGGCATACGTATTGTTGTTTTCCCCAGACTCAGGGCATTTGAGATTGCGAGAGTGAGGCTATCCCCACATAGTGGTCTCTCCAGCCTAGAGCAATTACAAACACCCTTTTAAACCTATCAAGCCTATTGACCTCAAATTGTAGAATAATGATAAATAACAACAGCAACCATGGGCTTTCTTTGTCATGCATTTATCCTGAATTAAAGTAATTTTGAAGTCACTCAGTAGGCTACCACTGCTTTCTGCTGCTGTGGCTTTGTCCCACCTGCCCCAGTGATCTGTCACAGCTAAATATGTAGAAAACTCCAAATGTAGGCTGCTGAAGACAACAGACTGAAAAATGTGGACTTATGTTCATTTTCAGCTCCTCATAACAAAAAAGCTATGGTCATGTACAGCCAGTAAATGTGTATTTGAATGCATAGTAAAGCATTCTTAACTATCATATTTTGTGTTATTTTAAAAAATGTTGTTTTTATCATACTATGGATAATTAAAATATCCAGCAAAAGGAAGGAGAGAAAGCAAGAGCAAGCTTAAGTGCTGAGATCAAGGCAAGGAGAGAGTCTGTACTATGAAAGAGAAGTGAGAGGTAGATAAGCGGTACAAAGGGCTTTAAGTACAAAGTGAATGGAACTCAGGTATCTTTGATCCTGACTATCTCCCTCTTTGTTTTAAGGCTTTAGCTCTCTGAAACCCTTCATCCTGGCCCTGTGAAGTACAGAATAGAGTGCTTGATTTGACCTGCTGCTTAGCGCCGGGTATCCAAGGCTAAAGGCACTATACTGTACTGAGGAAGCAGAATCAGAAAGCATAATGGGGAGAGGTGCTGTGGAGTGTGTATATACAGTGTAGTTTGTGTGTGTGTGCTTATGTTTATGTTTTTTCAAGTTATAGCCTATATGATATATTTGATAATATTTTTTTTTTATTGTTACCCTGAAATGTTACTCTTTTACTGTTAATATAATGTATGCATGTATGAGACAAATTCCCTAAAACAGTCCTTTAATTGACCTGATTTCCAAATTGATAAAACTTCTCTTTCGTGCTACATGTCGCACCAAAGTCAGTTCCATCATTTATAGGCTACTGACATTACTCAAAATGTATGAAGAAATATATAAAACGTCTGAGGAATATCAGTAGATCCTGAATCTCTCTGTACAGCTGTTTCCTGTGCTCTGTGTACTCCTCTGTATTTACAAAGGCAAGCCAACACAGCACGTACTAATTGCTCATCATAAAATAATGATCCAAAACAGTTTCCAAAAGTTCTACCCTACCTGATATCAACAGTCTGTAGAGACCCTTAAATATTAACATTGCCTCTGGGCTAGCCACTGATGGTCTAGTGCTTATGGGAAATAGTGTTGCAGAAGGTTGCTAATAACAGAAATATTAAACAATAATATTGCATTCTTTAAAAATTATTATCAGTTCTTTTATAGACAAATTCATTAAACTTCACGACATACTGTTGCAGTTCATTTTGGCACCTGATTTAATTTTAGGGTCATTTTTGTCATTCATACTACAGCTGTCACCATTTTCGTATATAAAACCATGGTATAGTTACCATAGTTACAGGTGTCAGTTAGGGGAAAAAGCTTGTTGTGCAGTAAGACAACAGACTGACTTCCTCAGTAAAGTGTCTGTCTGAACAGAACGTTCCTGCTCACCTAGCATTAGCATTAGTACAGCTACCTGTACCCTCCAATGCAGAGCAGCTCATCGTTCACTCACCTGTTCACTAGATACTGTTCACATATTAACATAGTGACATTTCTCTTGTCAACGTCTAGGGGAAGATTTAGATGGCTGACTGGAATTTGCTCATTCCTTCTGATAGCAACAGGAAAGATAGCCTATGTTAATGTTAACTTTACATCCACAGCCCTTGATAATGTTTCATTAGCTTACCTTTTCATAAATGTGGCCATGCTGCCTGCATGTTTTCCTAGTTTGTTCAGCTATTTTGTTGTAGTTCTCGTTTTCAAAGGTTACTTTTTAGTTTTAGTCTTATTTTCATTGTGAGAAAAGGTCAGTGAATGATATAATTTAAAGTTTTCATTGACGAAACTAACACTGTGCTGTTGACTAAGGATAGGTTTTAGTCTGAATTTTTAGTAATTTGCATTATAATAAAAATCAGTGTTGATTTTCTTTATTTTGGGACAGAACTGAAAAGTTCCAGGTCACTTCAGCTCTCTGTCTTCAATGATCTAAAGAAATAATTGTCCTGAATGAGCAAAAGCATTAACAAGGCCTTCAGTGTTAGTCATATTTAAGATAGGAAAAGTGAGATTAATGGTTATGTCAAGATTTTTAACTATGGGCCTCTGGGTAATAATATATCAGTAGAATAACAGTTCAGTAGCCAATTTCTGCTTTCAAAGAGTAATAATTACAATAGTGCTTTAAACTGAGCAATGAGTTATTAGAGGTGCATACCTGCAAATGTGTGTGTGTGAGTGTGTGCAGTCCACCACTCATCTTTTAACCACAGTTGTGTCCAATGCATGTAGGGTATCTGCATACTAAAGGTCCTGATTGTAATCATTGCAAGTAGAAGAACACAGGTTGACCATGAGGGTGGATATTTCATGGGGGAGACAATAAACAGAAAATTTTCTCAAGAGCAATTCCTGAAGGGGACACCAAAGGTACCGTCAAAAGTACTGTTGTATTGAAGGTATATAGAGGAAACCCTTATTACTACTATATATACTGGATAATTGATCCAGTATATATAGTCTGTTGTTTGCTAGTGGCATGCAATGTTTTCATTGCAAGCTCATCCAGCATCCTGATGTATGCTGCAGTCACAACAGTAGATGTAAACTCTCTGGGCAGATAGAAAGATCTACACTTAACTATGAGATATTCTAGGTTAGCAGAGCAGTGCCTCTCGATAACGGCATTGTCCGTGCACCAAGCTTTGTTAACATAAATACACAGTCCCCCACACCTCTCTGGTCTTACCTGAGTCATTAGCTGTTGTATCTGCCCTGAGGATGTAGCAGCTCGGTAGCTCAATGGTGCTTTCCTGACCGGCCAAGAGGATGCTTAACTGGTGGACCCAAGAAAGGCAGTCCCAAATCAGTGGGGAGGCCGAGCAGCATGCATGTGTAATCAAATTGATGCAGTGTGCACCACAATGCACATAGAGGGCTAACAGCTGCTGCCTCCTCAGTATTGCCTGTGCACCTGTGTACTTTCCTGCCATGTTTGAGGCACCATCGTAAGTCTGCCCACATAAGCCAGACATGGGCAGACTGAGCCTCAACAACACATCAGCTGCCACCTTTGCAATGCCCTGTTGTCTCAGACACCTTGTATAGCCCAACAAACACCTTGTGTGGGACAAGGTCATGGTCCACATAGCGCAGACAGACACTCTACTGTTCAGCACCAGAAACATCCTGAGTACCATCAACAATGGCTGAAAATTGAACAATGGGAAGAGACCTAATTTCAGTTGTGATATCTCGATTTACTGTATTGGCCATGATGTTCAGAATTTCATTGATTTCAATTTCATTTTTACATGCAGTAAGAAAAAAAGAATATACCTAGAACCTAATTACGTTGGGTAAGTTAATCTTAAATATTATATTATAGAAATATTACTGTTCCCATCTACAAAAGATAAAGTATTTTGGTATGAAAACCCACATTTTTAATTTAACCAAGTATCCTGTATCATAAATATATGTCTAGCATTTGTAAGAAACCACTGCTTGAAATTCAGTTGAAAATTCAGCGAGTTATGATGATTTTAATTGTGGATAGACCTCCTACCTCCATAGACATACATGCATTAGGAGACTAGCTGCCCCGTACCAATATGGCAGTTGCGTTGACGAACAAGATTCAACCGCGAGGTAATGGAGTGAACAAAATGCAGTCTGGTTACAATTGTAAATGTGTTTTATTCTATTGAGGGATAGAAGAAAAGAAAAATGTCTGACACGTCCTTTGTTTTAATTTAACCTTTGCAAAGTAGCTACTTACTGGAAGTCACCACCACCACCACTGACACACTTCAGAGATTGCACCACAGACACTCATAAGGAAGGCTAATGTGTGTGGGGGTTCGGGGATTGGTAGGCAGTGGACCAAACCACTGTGAGGCATATGCCGGGGGATGCAATCTTTCGAAAATTAAAAACGCATTGTTCTGCATCTATAATTAGCACAAGTGCTTTCAATGCATATTATTATATTATTTTAAATTATATAGTTATGTTTACAAATATATATTGAGGGGGATAACTCTCTGTTTATCCTAGGAAGGGGGGGTCTAAACCCCCCTTTCCCCCCATCATTTCTGCCCATGGCTGACCAGACTAAAAGCTGTGGAAATCTCTGGGGCTCAAATAGCACTTCAAGCCATAGCTTTGTGAGAGTGCACTACAGACGTAACCATGTGTTTGATTTGACTTCTCTTCTGAATGTCAGCGACAAGACTTTTTTTTGAGGAAGGCTGCACATATTCAGCTTGACATCCATAACAGGGGCATATTTTGAGGCAGATGTTGCTCTCAATTATTTACATATTTATTCAGAGGCAGCACACAAAAAAAAAAGACTTCATAGAAGTTTTTGCTTGAGACTTCTTGGAATGCGTAAATATGTGAATTATTAAATAAAACTTCTTATCCTCATATGTGCCCACACTGTGGCTACCATATTGGCTGATTGAGATTGTTGGTTAGGAGGGCCCTTCATTTTAGTTGCTTTACCTGGGTGATGTATCAAACATCATTACGTTTTAGGTGTTTTTGTTGCAGTAACCTAACCTGCACTGACTCAAGAACTTTTATGGATCAATTTCTGTGCAACATAATGTATGACATCATGCTAATCACAGATCTGCTTATTTCAGACTGCTGCTAAACTAACTGATGTCATGCATTTGTAGCCACACCCAGGGCTCTCAGGATGTTTTTGTTTTTTCAGACTTCATTAATAATTGTTTTATATTCCAAACAGAAAAAGAAGGGAACAAAATATCAAATGTCAACTTGTATTTGTAACTATGAAGTCTTTCTAAAAAATCCAGCCCAGTATGCCTAGCGATTACACACATATTAGATGATTCTATACCTGATGTCCAATGCCAACGGTCTGGGAATGGAATGGGATGTCTGACTTTCATGCAAGAGACCAGAGTTTGTATTCTGTCACAGACTTTCAATTTACATCCAGCTTTTTATTAATTGTAAACATAATCATTCCCTAACCTCAACTCAGTGTTTTCGTTTGCTACCCATTACTTAACTCTAGTTTATTTTCCATAACCACCATCTTTCACTAAACGTGACCATACCACACTGAGAAAAATATAAAGGTTGGAATTTGACATTAAATAAATACTGGCCCCTTATACAAGAACATTTTTGTATTCTCCCGCTAAACCTCTCATTTTTCTTCTGTAAGGCTTGCTCATACAAGTGTTTCAAGTCGGTCACCTTTTCATGAGGAGGTGCACGTTCATGAGATTTCATCATAATGAACATTTAAAATTGCCATATACGGCTACATGTTATGCTCTGTTTGTGGGAAAGTTTCATTCACAAAAATGTTACTATAGAGTAAAAAGAAGAATTTGAGGTTGCTGCTGTCAGAAATCAGCAGACAGATTTATCAGTGTCAGTTGTCGTATTGGAGGAGCTGAAACAATTAGAAAATATGAATCCAGCTGCCAGCAACTCGTCATCTGATCAGTGCTGTATTGTGACAGAAATAAAGAGGGAATGCTTTGACATAAAGTTAGATGCTAAAAACATCTTCTTAAAGCAAAGTGGTCTATGACTAATATGAGAGGCGGTCATGTGACAGTCACAGAGATATTAGAGGAGAGATTATAGCCTACAGTAGGTGATGTTACACTGTCAGCGCAGCACAACATGATATTGGACAGAGAGCTGCAGAGAGACACAGAGGCTGCTGTTTACAACTACTACTGAAATCTAGAAGTTGTTGATATGGTGAACAGAATGCTGATTTTGTATAAAGTTCCCTTTGGTTGATGATGATTTCAGTTTAAACAAGTGTTTTTTGCCCAGTAAAGAAGGGGAGATAGAAATCTGTTAACGACTCATACAACAGGTCTGAAGCACTTTCGAACCTCAGAGAAAGAAAATTCTAAGTACAAGAAAAGTGATGAATGCCACAAATTCCAATACAGTCTGCCTGCAGGCCTCCTCTGTGGAGATGCTTCCGGTGCAGGCTCCTCTCTCAGGACAGCTCCACTGTCAGCACAGGAAATGCCACCAAAATAAAACAACATACACAAGACGATACCTCAGCTGTCAGGAAAAAAGACCACAGAACTATCTGCTGTCACAGCAAATACATGTTGCTGTTTAATGTGATTTTGTCAATGATATACACTATATAGCAAAACTGAGTACACATCTGGTCAATATCACTAAAATGTTAAGTAATTACAAATCCTGTCCATTTAATGCACCTTTTATTTGTTTTTGGACAATACCCAAGAAGAATTAAGCCAATTCATTTGAAAAACAGAATGTTTGACTAATTAAACTGTAATGAAAGGTCCATATTTAAGAACGAACTGCAACAAAAGTCAGCACACCCTTCATTAGTGAGACTCCATTCTTTTATTTTTTAATATTTTGTATATATATATATATATATATATATATATATATATATATATATATATATATATATATATATATATATATATATATATATATATATATATATATATATATATATATATATATATATATATATATATATTAGAGATGACAGATTGTATCCTCCTGGGCAGGGATGATACCAGTCTAGAACAAATCTGTGGAGAGATGTTCTGTCATTCTTCACAGATGATTTTGTTCAGCTGCTCTTTGCTGGGGGGGGGGGTTTGTTGCTCTTGTTGCTTCAGGTCAGGGGACATACTTGGCCAGGTCATAGTTTTCACTTTTTTCTTCTTTAAAAACTCTTGTGTGTTTTTGCAGTGTGTTTGGGATCATTGTCATGTTGGAAAATTCCTCTCCTGCCAACCTTCTTGTGACTGGGAGTCATCTTTTCAATCTGTATTTGGGTATACAAACTAGCGTTCATAGTGCTATCTATAAATGGCATCTCCCCTACATGGTCTAATGCACTCATGCAGCCCCATATCAGCACACTCCAACCTCCATGTTTCACAGTCGACACTATGTGGTCACTGTGGTAGTCCTGGCCAGGTCCACACCAAACATGCTGGACCCCATCTGATCCAAGCTAATTTATTTTGATTTCATCTGACCAAAGAATGTTCCGCCAGTATTCATCAAGCTTCTTTTCATGTTCTTTGGCAGAGTTTAATCTTGCAGTTTTGTGCTGTTTTGTGAGCAATGGTTTTCCTATTTGGATGTCGTCTGTAGAGGTTGACTTCATGCAGTGTCCTTCACACTGTCTGAGCAGTCAATGAAACACCGATTTCCACAGATAATCCTTGTGCCAAGTCAGAAGCACTTGCCCGTCTGCAGCAGAGAGCAAGAGGGACGACAGATGTCTCACTCTGACGGAGTTTTGTATTTCTCTGTAATGTAGTACAGTGTTAACAATAATTAATATAAAGTCAACTCCAGAGCCTTCTTTTCCTTGTTACTCCCATCACGTGATAAGTGATAAGCGTGCGGACAGAGCAGACAGTTTCAGTTTACAATTGTAGTGTCTGTCGTCCAACCAAGTTAGTATTTTACAACGTTTTGATGAACGTGGGTGCTGATATGCAAAAATGAACTCAATGGGTTTTTATCTCTATAAAAAAAGCAAAACAACGGTGTGGGTGGTGGGCAAGTAGGGGAGGGCAGGGCACAACCTAACACATTTTGGTTTTTGGCTAAATAATTTTAAAAATATTTGAGTTACTCATACTGGCCCCAGGTGGCTGAGGGGGCTCGGGGGTCCTGACTGATTTGGACTGCTTGGTATCTGAGGGCCTATTCCCTATTAGACCCCCCTTCAAATAGAAAGATGCTCTTCAGACCCAAATGAACGGACCCCTCCTGTAGGGGTGGGGGATGTTCTAGAGGGTATCTGACCTGCAACAGGCCAGCAGCCTCCTACAGGTCTGGGAGCGACCTAAAGCAGGAGAGAGCAATGAGAGCAAGGAAGGGAGAGGAGGAGAGAGGGGAGTAGGGACAGACAAGCAAAGAAACTATAAAAAGAAATGTTTGGATAGGAGTGGAGAGGGGGAGAGAAAAAAAAAGTCTGTCCTGACTCATCCTCGTTTCACCCTGGCGCCCAACCAGAGATCCCCCACAACAACACTGCAGCTTTCTTTTTCTCACCTCTGCTCTCCTCCCTCTATATCCTTACACACAAACACACATAATATGGCAGTTAAGAATTTAAACATAATTAGATTTTTCAGAAAACATAATTTTATTCCTTTCAGAGTAATGCAATTACATTCCTTGTGTTCCATTTTCATAACACATAAATTCATGGTTATTTCAGCTATGTTGCTAAGGTTATTACTGTGGAGAATATATAGCCTGAGTGTAGATAGTACAAATAGGTAATGCTGGTTCTTGTCTGGGTTAAATGTGTGTCGATCTGTTGGTAATGCCTCAGGGCTCCAGTAGGGGAAATCGTGCCCCTCTCTCTCACTCAATACAGACAAATAAAGGCGAGAGCTGTGTGTTGTTTTCTTCATCCCTCTCCACTCACTATTTTCCCTGTTTCAAGGTAATTACTGTACACAAAGCACTATAAATTTAGTGACATGTTGTTGATGTTATTTTGTCGTTGTTCACTGTGAGAGAAAGAGATTAATTTTGTACTCTTATGCTGTTAAAGAGTTTCTGGCTAACTCCGTCACCATGTCAGCTAGCTACTGCTATTGTCTTGCTCTATTGTCTGACTGTTGTTCTGCCATTGTTTGCATTTAAGCTAGTCACCAAGATACTCTCTGTAAGGTGCTTAAAAACCTTATATTATATCACTGTAAGAAGTCAGTTGATGTGTCAGCTAAAATACATAAGTTAAAAAGGGAAATGTATTTCATGTAAGTTACAGTCTATGTTGTACTCTGGTTAAAAATAAAATTTACATTATTTAGAAAAACATAGGAGAATTACTTAGTTGTGGAAACTGGTCCTGAGACTGAGTGTATTCATATTGAAAAATGTGTGAATTTGGTTGTACTTTATATAAGTATGACTCAATACAGATGACTAAAGGCGAGAGCAGTGTGCTGTTTTTTTTCATTTCTCTCCCCTCACTATTTTCCCTGTTTTAAGGGCACAACAATAACGCCTACCCTCAGTAACAGACACACACACACACACACACACACCCCATGTGCAACTAGTATTAAGCCAAATTTTTATTTATTTATTTAAATTTTGTTTTATTTTGTTCATATTATTGTTTTCTTTGGGTTACTGTCTGGTTCTCTTTGCCTCTCCCGTTTGTTCTGTCCTGTGTCATATGTGTTTTTATGTTAATCACTTATCCTACACTCAATTTGTGTTAATCACATACCTTGCACAAAATAAAGGTTTATTCATGTTTTTATACAAGCAACATAGACATCTCTGCTAAAAATGAACACTTTAAGTTTGTTTCTACGAACCGTTCTTGTACAATTGCACCGAAAGTGGCAGAAGTGAAATGTTACAACTTAACCCATGGGCAGGGTTAATTGTAACAGACAGAGGGTTAGTTGTAACTCTTGCTAGAAAAGTCTGTTTGTATTCAATACAATTCTATCTATCTATCTGTCTATCTTTCTTTCTTCCTTTCTTTGGATGGATAGGTAGGTATGTGTGTATATCTATCTGTCTTTCCATCTATATCATGGATGGATGGATAGGTATCCATACAGGTCTATTTATCCATCCATCCCTCCATCTATTGGTCTATCATCGATGGATATTCAAATGGATGGACCAATGGATGTAAATAGATGGAGTATATCCACACGTTACAGTTTTTGTCAGTCACTTTGGTACATTTCTCAGATCAAAATTGAAATTAAAAAACTACTTGTTCAACCTCCACATCATCTAGTCACTTGCACATCATAAAAGCAATTTCTTATCTTATCAATTGCTTATGCCATGTTGATCAAAATGTATTATACTGGTTCTCTGTTGAATAGTCTTGCCCCCCAAAACATCTAGGCATTAGTTCATTGCATAAGTCATCACATGCAAAATGGTTGAGCCAATTGTAATAATCTGTCAAGCATATTTTCTATATATTTCTATATATTTCATTGACTATATTTCTTCTTTCTTAGACTTTTTTGTGTAAATGTGTCCTGAATTGATGAATTGCTCTCAGGTGAATCTTGACTTTCACCAATGAAGGGGAATGTGTGAAGTGTTAGATCAACCAATGATCAACCAGTTCGCTAAAATAGCTCAGAGGTGCATCTCATGAACCTTCAACTGGCAAGCATATATAGACAGAGCACAACACAGTGTTACAATTTCTGTCAATGGAAGAACAACAAGGAAATGAACAGGGTCAGCAGCTGGGAAGAAAAAGTTAATCTGAAAACTTCAAACTGTTTCAAAGTTTATGTCAACATACAGTATGCAATAAAAAAGACTTTAATCTGCCGATCGTATTGGATATAACAAACAGGTCAACCCAGTAGTACCAGGCAAAAATGAACAAATGAATAATTGTGAAAGCTCAGAATAGTTCCCTGAGTTCCCTGAAATGAGCCGGGCGGCCCATTCTCATTCCTTCCCTTTCCTCTCAGTCAAGTACTGGAATGGAGTGAAGCAGTGATGGTTGGCTGCTACGTCAGTGAGACAAACAAAAGCCAAAGCTTCACTAAATTATGAAAGTAGTCTATGGACACACATGAAAAGCATATTAAAAACACATTCACGAGCCACACAACATTGTTTGAGAGCCAAAAGTCTAATGGAGCTCAATCTGAGAAAAAAAAAAAAACTCAAACCTGAAAAACTAAAGGTCAAAAAGACCAAACATGACAAACACTAACAATGGACATATGTCGATTATAAGGATTGCCCTACATTAATAAACGTCTAGGAAGCACCCCGGCATAAAAAAGGCCTTAATGAGCTGAGCAATATATCTATCTAGCAATATAACAAAGAGGTCAACACAGTTCTATCAGTCTTCTATTAAACACTTTTTATAAAGGCCTATACATACAAGGAGCAGGAAGTGCTTATTTAAGCTGGGTTTTAGCTGGAGTAAAAAGCTCCTACAGATTCATTTTACTCTGCTACTGTATGTGTAATCTGATTTGTTCATTCATTTAGAATTGCATCAGTCTTTTTTTAGACGTGAAGTACCTCTATAACCGGCAATGTCACTAACTCACTCACTCATTCATTCAGTCATTCACTCACACTTAGCCACCCTACCCACCCAGTGACTCACAGGCATGGCACGTTGTGTAAGACCAATTTAATCTATATGAGAATGCTTCACATCTATGACACTGTGTGTCCTTGTTTTTATCAAAACAGTTTTACTGTTTGTCACAGTCATGACAAATATAATGTTCATACCCCTCAGTGCACAATTCATGTGCCCACGCCTCACAGAAAACACACTTCACCCATTTCTCCCCAGGGACAGAGGAGGCAAAATCTTCACCGCACACAAGGCAATCCTCTGAGGACTGATTCGTTTCATTTTTCTTTTCCTTTGAACTCAAGATCTTTCTTCTAGCCTTGAGTGCTGGTTTTCTGCCTTTTCTCTTCTCTTGCTCTTTTTCTATTGAATGTTTCACTGGTGTGTCTTTGAGGATGGTGCTTACCGTCCTCTTCCTTGCCTTGGCAACACTCTTGTCCAGCCTTTGGGAAGGGCCTGACCTCAACAGGACAGAATGCAGGAGTGGGCACAGAGGGGCCTGGAGTGAGCACAGCAGCAGTGGGCACAGAGGGGCTTGGAGTGGGCACAGCAGGAGTGGGCTCAGAGGGGCCAGGAGTAGACACTAAGGCAGTGGTTGGTTCCGGGCCTGCGAACTAAGGCTGCGGCAAAGTCATTTTCACTGAAGATTTCAGAATTGTAGGGCCAGATGCCAGTGCATCTAAACCCTGACATGATATTTTCAGGGGTTGCTGCCTGTGGCAAGGCTTTGCCAACCATGCCAGTTAGGTCATAGATAGTCGCATTGATACCCAGGTGGGTCTTTATCCAGTGGTCAAAGTGCATGTTAAGTCTCCCCTAGAAAGAGCCAAACACACTTCTGTCCAGTGGCTGGAGGTTGTGGGTGCAGTGAGGCGGGAAGTACAGCAGCAAAATACCATGCTCCTTGCAGTGCAGACACTGACATGTGGGAAGCATGGTTATCCAACAAAAGGAGGACCTTGGACCCCTGTGATGCCTTCGTGTGGTGGGCAAAATGAGATAGGAAAACTAAAAACTCCTTCTGCATCCATCCTGAACCACTGGCCACACCAACAGATCCGGTGGGTCCGTCACGGATAAAGTGTGCATGGAATTTCTTCTGAGGGAAGATAAAGAATGGGGAAATAGAATTCCCCTGCACATTGACCGCAGCAGCAACAGCCACTAGGCTACCTCTCTCACCGGATGTCACAGCCCCAATCTGTCGCAGTCCTTTGGGAGTGATTATCTTTTCTGGAGCTTGCACAGATGTAACCCCCATTTCATCTATATTCTAGACATCTTTAGCCTCAAAAACATGCTTGTAAATCATGTTGTAATGTCTCATTCTGTGGAAAAAAAGAAAAAAGTTGTGAGAATTAGTTGTTTTTATTTCATTATTGATGTACAATATAGTTATTGTTAGTTGTAATACCGTGTTGCAACTAACCCCCCCGTGTGGAGTTTTTCTCAAGCCTAACATTTGCTATGAGTTGTGTTGAATTACATGTTTCAAAATGGTGCTATGTTTTACGGTTATTAAGATAATATAAGGTTGGATTCAGTGACCTACACACATAACTCAGTAATCGGAAGTATGATAAAGAAATTTACTGACATGTCATGGCACTCTTTGTCATAGATCTCCATGAAAACATGTCCAAACTCTCTGAAAATTAGTGGGAGTCTGCTGGCAATGTGGTAAACTAATCGGAAGCCCACCTGCTCGACCCTGGGTAACTACATAAAAGGTCCATGTTAAATTTAACCCCGTGTTAGGAGTTTCCCCACGCACCCCTAATTGGTGTGTAATCAGTGTATGCCTGAACATTGTGTAACACTGGTAACACTGACTACCGCGGCAAGCCTAGACCAGTCCTGCGTTTTTAGCAACTTCAAGATTTCGTGTACAAATGCCCATATCAGTGCTCCATGAATGAAACTATTATCAGACAAATTTTCACTATACATATTAATGTCCAGTTAATGGCCCACTGAAAACCATCAAAAGAAGTAGAATTCCATATGTAAATGAATGAATGAATGAATGGATGGAAAAGGTTATTGTCCTTTTAGGGACTTTCATGATGGGTATTTAACATAAACAGACACTGCACACATTATACATTAATATTGGAATCATCACGGATACTCAAGGATCTAAACCTCAACCAAACATACAGGATGATATCTCCAGACTAAACAACATGTAACTAAAGTAGCTACAGTGTGTCTGAAATAAGTACACAAGATACTTTTTTGGATTTCCAGGCTGCAGTGAGCAGAAAGTGAGTGTTTGATATTCTTAGCTGCCTGCAACTTAATTTGACTCCATGAAAAAAAAAGTAAAAAATACTCTACAAAGGCAGCACAGTATCTTTGTAATGTCCCAAAACAAAGCATCTCATTGTGACTTCAAAGTGTGCTGAGGTGGCAGTGGGGTAGTTTGGGGTACGTGCATCCATAGTTACAGGACTTTGTGTCAGCATCTAGGACTGTGTGTGTACACACGTATAAGTGTGCATTTGGCAGCAGAACAAAACGTTCTGGCAGCTCGGTGGCCCTGAGAGCATTTACTGTTGTTCCCTGTCAAAAACGTGGCAGGTCACTCCACTCTTTTCAGCTCTTAGAACAGAATAGAACAAACTAGAATAGAAAAGATAAGAAAAGCGAAAAGAAAAAGGGTAAGCTTTTGTTTCACTTATGCTTGGACTTTCAAATCATTGTGGTCCCACAATAACGGAAATGTTTCCAAAAGAGACAATGATTTGACTTGAAAGAACAGGACATTAGACAGAGGTTTAAAGCAGAATGCTGTGGTTTGATATGTGATGGAACATTTATTTCTCCTCCTCTCTTTCATCTCAGACCACCAGTTTCCTGTCAGAGGCTCAGTTCTCTGCTGAGTCACCAGAGACCCTGGACCCACTCTTCAAGTTCCATGAGACCATTGCCAAGGTAGGGCCGCCTTAATTAATCATACTTCTACCAATAAAATCTCTATAGACCAATGGCTGTCATGACTTCCAAATGACATCTAACATTGTAACAGTACTAATAATCTGATGCAGCCGTATACTCAATTAAAAATATTATTACAGTGCGGTCAGGATAGCCTCAACTGAGCCTGTTATATATCAACTCTAAAGCCAAATTAGAAGCAGGGAAAACAGAGGAGGCAAAATTATGCAAAATTCTTTAAAGCACCAAAACAATATTCAGTAGTCAATCAAAATGTCCAGAAAATCATTAAAATACCAGGAGTTAGAGATAAATATTTGGTGGTGCTAATTCTCCAGTCAGGTCCCATTAAACCATTGCAGAAGAAGAGGACACCTCAAGATGACAGAATTTAAAGAGTGCCAGTCAAGCCTCAAACAATGAAAAACCATGAGGAAAACATGATGTATGATGACATTTCTGTTTGCTTCATGTATTAACTTAAGGAATGTCCAAATTGTAGGTAGTCTTTGTAGAGACTGACATGGTGGGAAAAATAATGCCAAGTATATGCAAATAAATAAAATCATGATTTACCCCGACCAAGAAAACTCTCCTCCAATAAAGTCCCTACAAATATAAAATACAGTATCACTAACCCTGAAAGATATATAAAGAAGACTACGGTTTTGTATTGCTGAAGATGAGCAAAGAGAAATCCTGCGCCATCTTTGATTTTACTTTAATTTTGTATTCATTTTAATGGAAGACATCTTTCGTGATGAGAAATTACTTGTGTTTGTGTTACTTTAAATATGCCTCAATGTACTTTTTTCCTCCTTAAAAGTTGCCAAAACACTAACTTACCGACTAGATGTTACTAACTTAAGATCTGGTACATTTGCATTACCAGAGAGTCTACCCATAATTTCATGAGCTGCTGAGCGACTGAAATGTTCAGCCTTCAGGAGATGGCCGCTAAGCTTATGTAAACAATTAAAATTGTGGCCAGTCTAGTATTATTAACATATTCAAATTTATCAAAGCCAGCTGCTGTCAGTCACTTAGCTGGTGCAGCAGATGAAATTAGCACGGCCATTAGCTAAGTAGAGCATAAAAAACTCATCATCCATTTTAGTTATGACATTCAAAGCCAGATACTATTTACTGATATTATGAAGCAGGCTAAGCAGGAACAATAACTATGGTCTTTACCTCTAGTTTCCTTGCACAGCAGATCTAATGGAGATGTGCCTCTGAGAAAAAGCCACAGGGATGTTGGATGATTTGACACTCTGGACTGCACATTTTAAACATTGCACATTCAGTGCCAAAATGCACAACCTGTTAGCGAGGATAGTAGATCACCCTACTACTGTGTATTTTCAAGTGTTTGACACCTCCTTCACATAAACAAACAAAGAACATTTTATTCAGTCCTGTATGCATGAAAAGACAGAAGCGGTTTAATTTGGGTGAGCAGGATGTGTGGAAGAGAGGAGGAAAAGTTTGTACAAAACAAGCTTTTCTACTGGTGAACTGGCTGCCATCTGTGTATTTAGACTCCTGTAGCATTCTGTCTGCACTGTATGTCTGTTTGATGTATGCATGATTCAGAGTGTGACTGTAAATGTACTATATAAGTGTATACAAGTGGGGTTGTGAGCATACTGTAGTACCTGTTTTCTCTGGGTCTAAGCCCTGGCTGCATTTCACTGCAAATCAGATGTTGATGAAAACATGCTGAGTTCAGGAACAAAAAGCATTCAATGATTATCTATAAAAAAAATTCCTGAATACCCTTCTCTCAAACACAAACAACCAACAAAACTCCGTGAATCTGCAGCACATTTTAGAAGTGTTTAAACCTCCCTCTAAAACTCTCCAGTTTATGTTCAAAAACATGTCGTCAAATGGGCAGCAATTTGCCAAATCATAACCACATTAAAGTACATCTATATTCAACCACCCCCCCACCTAAAAACAAGTCAAATGTCCAAAATAAAGTCCATTGAAACCTCTCCTGTTGCAATACTATGACTCGTTCCTGTAGAATACACTGTAGGACATTCTATAGAGAGGTAGAAATGTTTGTAATGAAAAATGAAAAGTTTGTTTACACAATTTACATGTTTCTTACACTATCAACAATTTTAAAGAAACAACGTATACACAATTTAAAAAAAAGTAGAGATCACAAAGTGACTGACGACTTTTCATCTCAGTGTGTTCTGATTGACACAAGTTGTGTTAGTGTCTGCTAGAAGGATTTGCTTTTGTGTGTAAAATAAACTGCTGTGCCCAGCAGTGTGTTGGTAAAGTTGACTGTGTGAAGAGTTGGGTTTTAAATTCAGCATCATATGACAACATTTCCCATCACACAACAGCAGTGTGTTAACCAAAGTATATGTGGTATATGCCAAAATGTTTCCTTTAAAGGAGCTGCAAGTATTTTAAAACTATGTTGGTAATTGGCAGAATCCCTATAAGTGGTGCCACTAGCTAAATAAAATAGAATTATATGTGCTGATTTGAAATGTAAATGTAATGAATGTATGTATTTTAAAATATTCAGGTAAAATATCAGGTCTTTCAAAACTGCAATTCCAAAAAAAAAAGAAAAAAATCATTTAAGGAACCCACAAAGACATGCTTTAAACAACAATCACACTGATCATGGAAGCAAAACAATTAGGGTTATAACCAGTGTGGCCTCAGTCTCTGGAGGGACATTGTTCTTTCTGTCTTCCTTTCTGTTTATTTTTCTAAAGGCAGTTTGATATCTATATGTTCAGCCACACAAACATGGCTGCATAATTTTGGCTGAAAGCCCTCTACATTCTATAATTCAAGTCTGCTGTAGGACTCCAAAGTAACTGAAACAAGGGCAAAACAGGTTTGAATGGCTCGTGTGTGTGTGTGTGTGTGTGTGTGTGCATGTATTAACAGTATCAGCAATGTATGTATGGTGTTATTGTCCACTGTGCAGGTGACCTTCACATTCATCCCATCCCTGCTAGATGGTGATTGCTTGGCTAAAAGGCCGGTGGTTGGCAGCTCATTTTTCTCTCTTGATGTTCTTCTTTCATTCGACACCTCCTTCATTCACCTGCACAGGGAGGAGGAGGAAACATAATGACCTCAAAAACAAAGGGGGGAAAAAAAAGGACCGGTCATTCTTGTGTCTCAACAGTCACATTTTGTGCAGCTGTGAAGTACTGTGTCTTCAAATCTGACTACAAGCTAGAGTATGCTGCATACTAACTCATCTCTGCAACAAGGAGCTTATGCATGGGTTTAAAAATGTATTTATTGACATTAGGGTTTAACTGACATGGGTTACTGTAGTTTAGCACCAGTACTCTTGGTCAATATTATTGAATTGAGACTGCTGACAGAAAATATATTACGCTAATATTCAGTATTTGTATCATTACCAAAAAGTTTAACTGTGTTAATACCGAAAATACACCAAATTTCAAGAATTGCATGTGTTATTTTTGCAGATTAATTAAAGCCTAAAGCAGAGCACAACTGAAACTCTCCATTGAAAACAGGATCATTTTGTGATACAGAAAAGCATTTTCCAGAAACCTTTGCTACTTTTCACCACAAAGTAACTGAATTTACCACAAGTACTTCAGGTTTATAATGAATGCACTGCATTCAGTAACACTGAGTCCAATGGGATTCTGTACCCAAGGAGATACCAATGGCTTCTTGACCCACAGATGAGTTTCCAAACACATGGAAGTCGTGTGTAGTTTTAGTCCTTCTGTCTGTGATCAGACACCAGTGATGATATGCCACAATGTCTCTTTTGACAAATGTATCTGTCGGCGTCCATAAATGGTGCCATTATAGAAATGACTCCCATCAATCAGCTGAAAGAGGTGCAGCTTGCTATACTTCTCCAAAAGGGTCCCTCTCCACAATGTTAGTTTGCCTTGTTGGGTATACAGTACAATGTAGTCAGGAGCAGGCCTCTGAATCACACTGGTGACAGTCTGTTCCTGGAGACAGACGCCTTACTGAGGCCATGTCCATCACCAGAGGAGTTTCCAGAGAACTGTCTCTGACTGTAGGCTAAAGATTTTTCCACTTTTAAAATAATTTAAAAAATCTGTTTGTTTTTTTTATTTGTGTCATAGGTCACTTTTTTGGTCGGAGGTTTCTCACATGATCAATAACTCCTACCCTAAATGTGCATGAATGTCAATAATGCCTTCATGATGCTGTTGAAAACATGCTGCCAAAAGGTCACGGCACTGCATCCAAGTCTCTCAGTGTTCTGCAGAGTGGTAGAGAGTTCTGGTCAACAAGCTTGATTTTTTATTGCACTTACTTTTAGCAAAGACCAGGTGTAGTCTGAGACACTTTGCAGGGAACAAAAACCAAAGAAAAAAAAGAGCAATTCTAGGTGACAGGGAGATTAACTGACTGACAAATAAAGGAAAAACACCTTAAGAGGAATTCAAACTGCTGGCAGCTGAATGGTTTTCAGTGTACTGAGAACGCTATTGTAAGGTTGGAAAGTTGTTGTAAATACAAGAAAGAAACACAGTTCAAGACTGACATTTTATAAATCATTGCAAGTGTAGACCACTACTTAAAGGTTGGCAATATAATGTATTTAGGAATTCAGTAACTGAAATAGATGAAACAGCAAGCACAGGGGTATTTGTTTATATATTTGGACAGCATTACCAACCACAGATGGAAAATCATCTTTTGCCTCAGCCTAAGCACAATTAAAAACCACAGGTCTTCGTTAAAATCCTTGGATCTGAGATCTTTCTTTTGTTGTTTCCAAACTCTTAAGTTTCTCCTTCTTCCCAGTCTTGCTGAGGAGGAAGACTGATGATAAGGTGACCTGGAAGAAAAACTGGTTAGAGGATTGGCCTTGTGAAGGTGATAGAGGAATATCTGATCCACATGGAGCCATCTCAAAATAAGATAGGCCAGGCTCACAGCTTGCCCCAGGCAGGATTCCTCCATGGAGGTCAGTGCCTTCCGGTTGACTGGAAAAGGTCCTCTCCTCCTTAGGTGTTAGGTAATGAGCAGTGATCAGTGTCTTACCCTCCACCTGTCATGCACCATTTTTTGTGTACTGTATAGATCTCTTAGTCATCTTCACATTTTTTTAATAGAATTATCTTTTTGTCATCATCATCCATCTCATTCCTTTGTTTTTAATATTAATATCACCTGGCCAAAATGAACATTTTCCTGGTTCCTTTATTTTCAGTCTCCAACTTTTCATTTTTTTCAAATTCAGTTTTTTTTCTGTAAATGTCCATAATGTAGTCCTAATGTTTATATAATATACTCAGTGTAATGATTTGGATGTCAAATGATTTTGGTGTTTTGTTTCATTATGTTTTGAAGTGCTTCAGGATATGTGTCATATTATCCAGTGTTGCCACAAAAGTGGCAGTTTTTTATCACATTATCTCTGTGGATCAGCACACCCTGGCTACTGTACTGCTATGTGACGAGGCCGATGTGTGTTGGTATGGTTTAAATATATCTGGCAACTTTTTCAACACCATGGACAGCGCCTGTACTCTCAGTTTAAAGGCTGTACATAAGTATAAGACCTCTGTGTTTTTGGGAGACCTTGTAAACATTTAGGAGCGTTTGTAAAATTGCAACAAAAAAATGCAGCAGCATAAATTTTTATATTAGCCAGATATACTGACAGTGTTGTTTTACATGCCTTGTCATTTTTCTAATATTACCTAAAGGGTGTGTTTATTTTCAGAGATGCGTCCAGTCGTTAGTGTGAAAGCTTTGATGAAAATGCTTGTGTGTGTCTATGAGGAAGGTTGCAGCCATGGTGGGCAAAGGAGAAATAGGGTAGTTGTTTGGCCTTAATCATCACATCCTTGGAAATCAGGCAAAGTGCCAGATTTGTGCAGACTGTAAAAGGAAGGGAAAACAGAGGAGAGAGGGAGGGAGGCAGAATGACAGTTACATAAAAAAACAAGGCCAAGAGTACACTGACACATGTCATGATGAAGGGCAAATGGGACGTGGCAGAGATGTTATTCCCCATGTTAAATATTCAGATAGGGAGGGAGTAAAGAAGGGCAGAAAGCCTGTGTGACATCTTCTGTGGTTTGTGTGTGTGCATGTGTGTGTGTGTGTGTATGTTTTCACCACTTATCTATGAAGAATCAATCTGGAGAAGAGACATGGAGAGACACAAAACACACACACTCTTCCTGCCCTGTATGTGTAGACTCATTGTAGTTGTAAATATAAGAAAGCTTTCATTTCATTTTCCTGTTTGACTTAGGTTATATACACATATTTTTTCCAGATATTTACTCCATAAGTTTATGTCAATTTATAAGAAATCCAAATAGACTATAGAGAAAGTGGGTTTAGACAGTTTCACTTGATTCCTAGGTATCATAAATACCAAATTGTGTTTAATATAGTGTTACTTAAAATGGTCGTCTATCAAACAAGCTAAATGAACCTTCAGAATATGCCCGACAAATTAAATCAATTTAAAACATACAGCATCATTTTCTAAAATGCATAGTTCCAGATCTGAAAATCCTACAGTCTGTCATGAGATCATTTCTTTTTCCCTCAGTGAAGCTCCTGACATCATACTGGTTTCAATTACTGAAGTTGTCTATCCAGAACAATTAAGATAAAGAACCTGATGATCCTCGTTGTGTGACTGGTGCATTGTACCAGCAAATAATACATAATGACAGGATACAACAAAGCAGGAAAATCAGGCTCTTAAAGGCAAAATCCCAACTGAATCACAGAACAGAAAACTATCGTTGCGCTGCTCTCTGTGGTTGGATACTTACAACCTTAAAAGTGACAGAAATTTGCTCCCTATTCATTTCAGTAAAGAGGCAATTCAAATTTGTGATGTGAATTGATCCTGCTTTTTTTAACCTGATTTAACTTTAACCTGTGAAATTGGGAGGTTCTTATGGAAATTTTTCTTTATACCCTACACTTTGATTATTTAACTAATCACATTATTTATTGATGTATTGAGTTATAATTGTGACTTATCTGATAACCTTTTACTGCTTTTTATAGGTTTCCGGTGCTCCATATCAGCCATGCTATTATGCAAGTACATATTTCCTGGCCAATTCTGGTCTCACTGCACCATAAAGAATTACAGGCCACACCCCAAATCAATGATGTCACAACAGTTGTTGTCCATTACCTGTCAAGTGTGTCTTCCTGGTCCCAGTCCAATCAGACATTACTGATTGGGGTGTAGCCAGAAGTGCAGGCTCTGCAGCGTGGTGGCCTACCTGCTATCACGATTTTAGATATGATTTGAAAAGGAAGTGTTACATGACATGGAAAAATGCTTTGTACTATGTTGTTGTTTTAGTTAATATTCTCTTCCAATTGTATAGCCTCAGTCTTTCTCAGTCTTTTTTTCCGCTTTTTCTCACTCTATCTCCCCCTTCTCTCTCTCTTACACACACACACCACCCCACACCCACCCCTTGCTCTCTATGGAATGGTATGTGTGCATTGTTTGTGTTGTAGCTCAGGGACTGTGCCTATGCTCTGCGTCCCTGTAGTCATTTGTCAAGTACGGTTTTGGACACAGGGTTCAGGGTGGCAGGTGGCAACAGCAGGCGTCTCTCTCTCTCTTCTTGTTCTTTCTCCTCTCCCAAGTTCCCTTGGCCTCTCTCACTGTCTCAGTGGGCAGTTTTCTCTGTGTAGCAAATTTTTTAAGCATGAGGTTGTGTATGAGTTGGCGTCCCGTGGCTTGGCATGGTGAGCCTGGCATTGATGAGGCGAACGTCAGATAGCGCTGGCACACCCCTTTACCTGCTGACGGCTTAGTCACTGCAGTATTAATAAGAGTCAAAATAGCATTCTCCTGTTACCAATTGAGAGTGCCCTTACCAGAAAAAATACAGCACTTGTTTACAGGATACAGTAGTTCACTGTTATTCAAATCTGTTCTAAAACAATAGTCAGGTGCCCATATGAACACTGAAACTGTTTTTTTCTGTAGTCATGTGCTGTAATCATTCCTCCTGTTCATACTGACCATTAAGAGATCGCTCTGTAATTCTCTTTTATTGTAAGTGATAGAGGACAAAATCCACCACCCTCCTTCCATGCAAAAGTGTATTTAAAAGTTTACTTGAAGATAATTTGAGGCTTCAGCTGTCCAAATTAGTCAATTGTCTTTTTAGTACCAAATTCCCTCTTTCTGTTAGTATACTTCCACTGCAGCTGAACAGGAAAACACTGTCCACTGAAATCTGAGATAACACACACTTTTGAGCTGTCTCTCCCTAAAGGCATTCATGGTGTTGCTTGTGTGAAGAATTTAAAAAGAAAGCTTGAGAGAGAAGGTATAATCTTGCATACTTTCTCACCTTTGCACACCTTGCAATCACCGCATGAAGTAGCCATGCTTGTCGGGTTGTTACCAAATTTATGAGATTAAGCCCTCCCTACTGCGACGTAAAGGGTGTGAGGGGAGGGTTTCAGATATTGTTTTATAATCTCACAAGCACTTTGTCTGAAGCAGATGGATGCCTTTACCTTGATGGTGGCTATAGTTCCTCACATGGAACATGTTAAGCTCATGGCCAGTTAGATCCTTAATGATGTCATTGATGCTTTCAAAACAAAAATGAAGAAATTTGCCACCAAAACACATGAGCGAGCAATCAGTGCAGTAGAACAGTCTCAAGGACAAAAGACTTGAGGATAAAAGATGTATCCTGCCTCAATACATTCATTTTCAAAAGGTATTTCCCCATCCCAAGACATTTGGACTATATTTACAAGCAATTTATAAGTATCATTGAAATTGATTCCATGTCTTTGTCTTTGAGGGAAACACAAAATGAAGTGTAAAGGGAGACAAAACAGTAAGAAAAAAGACAGAGAGAAAGGAAGGGTAGATGGTAACAGAGTTAACAGACACATAGAAATGGAGACAGTGACAGAGGGAGACTGACGAGTAGCAGATAAGCCTTCAAAATAGATGATGTGATGGAGATTAAATGCCCCAAATCCTTCCCAGAGAGCAATTGATTGGTATAAACTGGAGGGAAGTTGAATGGTGAATCACAGGACTGAATGATTAAACCAAAGGGAGTGGGATAAAAGGGCAAATAAAGTTGTGTAAAAAGGAAGAAGGAAGAAGAAACAGAGGATAAAAGAATAAAAAGAATAAAAAGAATAAAATGACAGAGCAGAAGATGACAAAATAACCAGGGAGGAGAAGACAGGAGTGAGATGCAAATGTTAGGATGAGAGTCAGATGCATTGTTATAAGGAAGATGAGTAAAATCAATTTCTCATCTCTGTTAAAAAGCACCAAACGTCATCAGACGTGATCAGTAAAGGACGTTAAGAATTTCTGGACAGAAAGTTGATTTCACAGTGTTCTACTCATGATTCTGTCCAAGAGCAAAAAGTATTGAAGCCTGCAAGTATATATGTGTTTATCTTTTCCACATTTAATAACAGTTAGCAATCATGAGAGTTAGTCGTAAGGCCTGAAAATCAGCCTGTAATATTTGAAGGGGCAGGCAAGGTGTTGTTATGAAGAGAATATCATCATCTTCATAGAACTCCATCCACACTGTTTAATGATGAAACTGAGTGTTAAAATACGGGATAAACAGATGCAGACATGACCTTAAACTCAATCAAAGATTAAAAGAATTAAAAGAATTACACCAAATTGCTTTTAATTTAATTTAATTTAAATTTCTTTCATTGACGTGGACTTGTTTAATGCAATTGTTTCCCAGCCTTGCCCACTACTTCTTCTATACATTTTCAGGAAGAGGGAAACATTAGAATAGCAAATAGAGATTATAGCAGAGCAAGAAGGAGGAGGGAAAACAGGCTTTTCCATGCAGTAAGATCACAGCCTTGGCTTTTGTGTTGATAGATTGGACTTATCTCTGTGCTGTTGCTTGTAAGGCCTAAGGGGCTTTTGTTGAGATAAGATCTGCCCTCCTGAGACACCGGGGCCCCTCAGACTTCTCCTAGGGTTCAATTGTGAACAAACAATTTAGAGGGTCAACATCTATAAATGTATTTCAAGAAGAAAGCCCAGGGCAACTACTCTGTCAGCCTTCATACGTCAAAGCTACCATTGTGTTAACCACTTGACCAGCTAGTTACTGCGCTTATATAGTGACCACTTCAGTCTATGAGTGAAAGGATAACAATAAGGGTGAACAGTTTACAGCTTACATACTGTACCCACTTGACCACCCTGTCACATTCACAGCCTTGTAATAGTATTGGTGTAACTGAAAAGGTGAACAGGTGGATGTTGTAGCCTGGACGTGTGGTTACATTTCTGAGCACATCAGTTACAGCATAGCCTACAGTGTGGCTACAGTGGCTAGGTGAGCAGGCCCCGAAGTTATACTGTAACCGCTTAAGACAAGTCTAAATGCCCCTTAACTCTTTTAACCTTTTTCACCCAGTTACAAAGTCAAATGTAGTCAGCCATCCAGGGAGCTACCATAAGTGGGTTTGCCACCTGTTATGGGGGGCACAACTCACTGAAGGATGACCAGACACCTGCATAATGCAGACCTCACAATCCATTTCACCACCACTCAGTCTCTGCCCCCACCTTTCTTTCTTTCACCCCTCTGTCTACACTTTTTTAATCTCTCATTGTACCTCTCCCCTGTCCTGTACATCTACCCTGTTATGGCTCTTGTAGTGAATATATACACAGTGCCAAACATTGCAGTGCCTACATTAATGTTAACACTTTCAGACATACCCCTATACATACTTAAATACACATACATTAATATAGAGTACATGATATAAGTGTATAGTCTTCCATTTTTCTGCACACACACACTTACAAATATGAGTAGTTATCACAGACATACTGTGGGACATCCACTTCAAACTCAGAGCACTTGTGAACTAAATGTGTGGAGAATGAAAAGGTACGGGCATGTAATGCCCACTCCCTCGAGGCAAGTTATTTTGGGCCTGCTTTGAGGACAGTTTAGTTAAGATGTCATGAAAAATTCAGTAACTCTGAGTCATTTACCATCATTCTTCAGTTCCACCTTAAAATCCGAAGACTCATCAGGGCCTCTTTGGAGTTCTGGACTTTAGCCTTTCCAATAACACTCAAAACAGACAGGTGGGTACCTCTTCAGTGCTTTAACTGACAGATAGCTATAGTTTGAAACAACAATGTGTAACTTCACTGGAATTAAAGAATATGGCTGTCTCTGGGCAATCTTATGGGAGAAGACATTGTCTAATCAGTGCCTCAACCTACAGTATAAAACTTTCTGAACCAACCATCTATGATGTTTCTTGATAGTTGGATGACTTGCTCACTCAAAGATGTTTCTGAACTGGATCACAAAAGTTCAAACAAGGTCTCTCAATTGCTCTTATATGGACAAATAACCCAAACTAAAGAAAGAAATGCATCTGAAGTATAAAACTCCCAAAGATACTCCCTGTTCAGGGTATCTGTACTAATGCACTTTTTACATAAACATTTTGTCATTTCTTATGGCCACATCAAACCTTTTAAGCTTTCTTCACAAATCTACTCTAGCTTTAATAAAATAAATATAAACCATTTATAAAAGCTAATGCAAATGACCTTGCATTACCATCTATTAAATAACACATTTAATGTTTGAGTACAGAAAATACTGAAAACACTTGTGCTGAAATAAAGTTTTCCTTATCTGTCCTTTATTCATCCTCTGCCACTGCAGGGTGATGCTCCACTTGCTGCGTGTAGAACATAAAGTATCTTAATCTCACAAATACAGGATGAGTGTGTGATTTTGTGCTGGGAATTTTGAGTGCTGTGTTGCCTCAGTATACCCAGGTTCGGGCCTCTAAATATATTGAACTTTTGAGTTTTTCAGATTTTTGAGTATTAAGGAGTTTCACACCTTCCAAACCACAAAAGTGGTTATCCTTCCAAAATGTTAAGTGGTGGGCTGCATAAAGCTGAATCGTTAAGTGTTACTTTACTTACTGTGATAATTATGTTTATGGTACTATAGTATTATTTTTCCAATAAACAAACAAAAATATACCAACTTGTATGTATGTGTTAACATGACAGTATCAAAAATAAGAAATGACCCTGATTCAAATCAATATGCAAAACAATTATTAACGTTAACAGACACCAAAAGTTGTCTGTCAACCAAAGTGCAGCATTCACAGGCTAACAAGCCAACAAGCACTGAGTCTACTGTCTGACTGTGGTACATGAAGGGGATGTGGTGAACCCGAAGCCCCCAAGCAGTCTCTTCAGTATTCTTAGGCATACAGAAAGCAGTTCAGCATGTACAAGAGCTGGTATCAGTAACAGCAGCAGCCAAGTTGAGTCATGTCAAGTTGAGTCTAGTATACCGGTTTGTTGTACTGAACAATCACAGCAGTGAGTGCATACAGTTACGGTGAGCCATGGGAGACAAACGTGTCAGTCAGACAGATACGCTTCTATTTTAATCCATACAGTTTACAAAGGCTGCATAATGGCTTGTGTTTCACTCGCGCTATATGGGCCCTGTATGCTTCAAGTCTATTTTGCTCTATTTTACATGTGTAACTTCCAAAACTCGGACTTCAGACTCAGAAAGCAACTTTTGAAGCGATTCATGTAAATATAATTTTTATTTGCAAAGATGTAGGTGTCTCAGCAGCTTACCCCTATGATCGTCATTTTGTGCGATCTTTTGGTGAATTGCTGAAATCTCTATGACGGAGCTGGAGGGAGAAAAATTAGCATGACAAATAGAGCCACAATGGCCACATTTATGGGAAATACATCAGGTTCAAATAAACTGGAATTTTCCTTTAACACATTTTACAGCAAATACAGAATTAAGCCTCAAAACACAAATTAAAAGGATAAAAAACTATTTTAATTACTGAGATAACAACTGAGAAATACAATAAATACAAGATAGGTAGAGAGGTAGTACCTTCTGGTGGTGTGTGTTTACATTGGTCACTTGTGATTTTGCTTGCTTAGCCAATATTAGACAGACACCATCAGAAACCACATATTAACATACTGCTATTTATGGTTCACATGGGGTGCACACAATGAATAGAAATTACAATCAGTTACAATTTCTGACATATTTTTTAATGTACACATGAAATATCAGCACAGGTGTATAGGTTTGTGGGGCTAGAGAGACACAAAGGCAAAATATATCTGTGCCAGTCAGTCAGCCAATCAGCTAGTGAGTCAGCCAGTGAAGAAGTGCTCGAGTCAGTCAGTCAGTCAATCAGCCAACTAGCCAGACAATCTTAACAGCCCAGTTTACAACAGCCCACTATAAAACATGAGCAGCTGACAGCTACAGTCACTTCTGTCTGACACACTCTGGGGTTGCTATGACGTTACTACAGCGGCATTGCCACAATGACAAGCTCCTTTATCACCTGTTAACAGGAGGTAGAGTTTCCATGTGTGTGTGTGCGTGTACACTTTTGAGAAAGCGCTGATGCAAATACAAGCTGTATGCGTTGGTTAGGTATGTGTGTCTATAGGTGGTGTGTATTTGTAAGTGTGTGCAACAGAGACAGGCATGAGTGTGTATGAAAGCTGACAGAGGCGTACAGGTTGACAGCCTTTGTAATGGAGGAGAAGGTAATTTGTTAGACGGATCCTTCTCTGCGGCCGTCTGCATGTCTCCCTGTGTTCATCCTTCTCTCCGTCGCTCTCCCTCCATCGCGTCTCCTGTAAATCTCTCTCAACCACTCTTTCTTTCCCACTTACCCTCCATCTCTCACCATCCCTCTTGTCTAGTGCTCCTCCTCCTCCTCCAACCCTCTCTTCCTCCTCCCTGCCCAGCTCGGGCCCTCATCCATCAGGCCTAATGATTAAGCTGCTGCCCTGCTCATCTGAGGCTCTTCATATTTCCCTGAGCTGAAAACTGGTGTTAGCGGAGCAGCGGGAGAGCATGCTTCAGGAGCAGAACAAACTGAGGCATATTCTTTTTACAAGTAGACTTACTCTGATACCTACTTAACCTTTCTTCGTTATTTTTACCCTGACCAATATCAGTAGCCTGTTGATATTCATGGTGTGTAGCTGCAGATAGACAATATTTTGTGCCAAAACTTAAAATCTTTGAAAGTGGCTGATTGCCAAGTACATGACTGACTATTTGTTAAGCCTTTCCCCCAAACAATGCATGTCCTATGATAGTTTAGAAGGTCTGTCAAGCTTTGAATTCCTTATCATGCTGAAGTGGTGTGCATGGGGCTCTGGCAAGAGAAAAGTGTCTTCTTATGCTGTCTTTTTACCACCTTTCTCAAATCAAAAACACAAGAGCAAAAGCATTAAAATGTGTTTGTTTGCGATAACATAAGCTGCAAACGTTAGCATGCACTGCTAACTAGCATACTACCTGCAGTACTGACCTAGTGTTACTTCGGAAGCTGAGGAGTCTACCATGAGCTAACTATATTGATGCTATTTTGTGGGATTACAGTTAGATTACATTAGTATGTTAGAAAAATATCATAAGGAAAAATCCCTGTTCAGGCCATAAACATCCACTGTATGGTAGCTGGTCCTGGATGCTACTGTTTCAGGGTTTAGGCTAACGTTAGTGGCTTTGTTCTTTAATTATCTGGTTTGGGGAAGCTTACCCTTCATAGTTCCAGCCAAGCTTGGTAACCAAGATAGCGTAATGTTTGCCAAAAACATCGATTAGCCCTCATTCTCAAAGCCTTTTCTCTTCTAAAAGTGACACTAGATTAGATTATAGTAGATTCTAGATTATAATAACTAGCTGAAGAACAAAGCTGCTTCTTTATGTACAAGTCTTCTCATTGGATCATCGACTGGTAAGAATTCAAACTGCCTAGGACATTTGGCCTTAGTGGCCTCAATCTTATGCCATTATTTGCATATTTTATTACGTATTTTACACGTCTATTGCTTTTTCTAAAAAGTCAGTTGGAGACATAAAGAGTCAGCTGAGTTTTTAATGTACTAATGGAGTCAGTATTAATTAGATAGCTAGCTACAGACCTTATTCATTTCAACAACAGGGAAGTGCTCTGACCCACTTGTTTTGTCTTTAAACTTTCTGTCTGCATCTACATCTGCTGCTTGTGACTTGCATTTTACCTAATATCTGACTTCACAATATAACATACAGCATTAAGAACTGTCATAGCTGGAAGAAGAGAGACTTTTTTCTACAGCTGTCTGACAAACGTTGACTGCAATTTACGTAGCAGTGCTAATCAGATCAATTCATGCTGTGTGGGAAGCATTTCCCAGTGGGGTTTTCCAACGTGATCTTATGGGATGGCGTATAAATAGCACGTCACTTTTAGGGACTTTCGGCGTGTCATGTCTATGCATTTTAAGCTTTTCACATGTCATTTAATACCATTGGTTAGGTTTAGGCACAAAAACCACTTGGTTAGGGTTAGGGAAAGATTGTGGTGGGGTTAAAATTATAAGTAAAATGTCCCAACGTGACAGTAAAAATGTCCGGTTTAACAGGAGTAAAATGCCCGATGTGAGGGTAAAAATGTCCGGTTAGTGGTCTCAGACAGTGCAGTCCTGCTGCTTTTGCAATTAGTGGTCTCACACAGCTATTGACATCATCCAGTTATGTACCATGCCTCAAACAGGATGCTGTGGAGCAGCTACTGAGATGATTTAGGATGTTAATCCCTTTTAAAACCAGTTTGAAAGAAATTATTGGATGATAGGTCTATGTTTTAGTTGTCTACAGGTCAGTATTGATGCCTGTTTTTGAAATGCATGCTTTTGCACACATCATCTGCAAATACTCTTTGCTGAAAAACTAATTTTTTCCTCTGGAATTGTTTGGCGTGAACCTCACACTCTTCATCACTCTTCGAGACTGTAGCCAAAATACTGGACTGAGAGAGAAGGAGTTCAGTGAAGTATATGCCAAGCAGGTGTTTGTGTCTGCCTTTGAACCAAGTTGATTCATCGTATCACAGTCATTGTACAACACAAGTGGAATTGCCAAGCTCTTAGAAGAAATGTCCTGTGACCTTTATCTCCATCCTTGAAATCTTGCAGTCCATCAGTCTTGCTGACAGTTTTGCTACTCAGATACCTCCTGTAGAGTACCAGGTGATCTACAAATTTGTGACAGGTTCAAAAGGGGTACTTCCTGAAAGCCTAACAAGTATGTGTTTCACTTTCCCAGTCACACTGCCTATGTGATGCACATATTAGAGAAACGTCCTGGAAATGGCAGACATGACTTCTCAAATTCGTTAAGCTTTCACTTCCACAGCTTCACTGTGCCTAAGTCTCTGGAAAACTGATGGTTATCTGATTTTTCTTTGATATCTAAAGCAATTATATCCCGTCTTTGTGAAGCTTAAACAGTTACAATGAAAAGCTCCTTGTAGTCATTTTCAGACGTCAGTCTAGTGCCAATTATTGTGTTGAGGCTTGCAATGGCGACAAGATCTAAAGGTTTAACCTTCCTCCTGTGTTAGCTTTCTGTTACCATCCCCGGTGTTAACGGGTCGGTTTCGACCCGTGTCTTAAATCAGCTTTAAAATACACTAAAAACAATAACCTATCATCCAATTTTTTTGTCATCTCTTGGTTACTTTGTTAGGCTTCCTTATCCATGAAAATGTTGGGTTTATTATTTTTGGTGTGGGTGTCTGGGCCTTTTTTTTTATCGGTATACCTCTCGATTTCAATTTAAAAAAAAGAAAAATTAACCTCAAGAGAATCATATAAATAAATAAAAGGTTGTTGTGTTACATGAATATTACTGAGGGGTATAGAACACATCTCTGAAATGAATTTGCTTGATTTATTTTTTTCATTTTACAATTAATAACTATAGTAGCATCTATGGTGTTATATATTTATTTATATATTTTCTTCAAGAAAATGCAAAAAAATATATATTTTTGTCAGCTATAGAACTTCAATATAAACACATTGAAACAGAACAGGTCATAACACAAAATATTGATTTGCAAGTTCAAACAAACAACAACCAATCAAACAAATCAAACCAATGGAAATCAATAGAAATCAATTACTACTTCCAAAACTATTAGAAAGCTAAATCAGAGTAAAAGTCTGTGTGCAAGAACATGCTTGTGTGGGTGTGTGTGTGTGTGTGTGTGTGTGTGTGTGTGTGTGTGTGTGTGTGTGTGTGTGTGTGTGTGTGCGTGCGTGTGTGTGTGTGAGCCTGTGTGAGTGAGAGACATGCAGACCTACAAGTGAGACTACTTGGACCGGCCCCCTGTGTACAGAAAGCAATGAGACGTATGGATCCTGTTTCCAGGAATAATGTTAAGAGAATGTTAAATGTAATCTGGCACAACTATGGACACATAACAGTCATTAGAGACTTTCAATGAATTAGGTGATCAGCAGGAGCAGCTTCAGCACCAGTGACCTCCTCATCAGACTCAGATGTGTCTGTGTCTTCTGGCTGGTACTCCACATTGTCCACTTCCACAGAAACTTGCTCCTCTGCATCGCTATGCTGATCTGTGTCTTCTGCCTCATTTTCTCCAAAACTGTTATCTAGAACTTGGCTCACTGTAAATCTTCTTTTCATTTTTACCTGCTGCAAATTAGAGATGTGCCCTCTGCAAGTCAAATGAGTGAAGTGACCTCACATGTCTGGACATACCCATCTTTGTTTGTTTTGTTTTTTTGCAGCTATACTGGACAAATGAGCATCCCCTGAAGCTCACATGATTGGGAGAGGAGGTGGCTGTCAGTGTGTTGGCTGACAGTGCACTTATGATTTCAATTTTGGCTCTAATTATTGCTTTATAATCTTATTTTTATAACCGGGTCGAAACCGACCCTAACACCACAAAGGACATAATTTCATTTTATAATGTAGTGAAAAATATTTTTTTTGTTTAATTTTGTTGAAATCAAGGTTCCTGACAAAGTCAAAACGCCTTGATGCTATAAAATAAGTGATTCTTTTATGCATTTAAAAACTAAAACGGGTCGGTGCCGACCCTAACACAAGAGGAAGGTTAAAGCCTTCTTCATTCATTTCTTTTTCTGAAAAACAAGACAGTAACATTAATGGATTATACTGTACACAGTGTGTTGTAAAATGAACATAAAACGTGTATGTCCAGTGTAAAAAATTCTATAAATCTTAATCTTAATTAATGTATGCATAAACCATAAAAACACTGATTACTTTAGCAATGATTGACTTATTGCAAGCCTTAAACATTAAAGATTGAGTACAATCTGTAATCAGAGGAGGCCCAGATGAAAATCAAGTTGGTTTTAAGTGTGTATAAAAAAAGACAAAGCTATTGAGGAAAAACATGATGAAAGTAATATTTCATAATTTGAATAAAAGATGGAGCTGCAGTGACAGTTATCTATTGGTGTGAAAAAAACAATTCATTTTATGTGTTGATATAAAAGAAAGCAACGCTATGATATAATTTCAAAATATGTGTGTCAAGTCATAAAAGGTGTTGAAGCACTATGTTGAAAATTTGTTCTTTGTCCATAATTTTGTTTTAAAAAGTTTGTTGTAAAGAGTATCTGTGAAATAATATTATCTGAAAACTACACAGGCCGACAGCTAATGCCAGAGGCAGCAATACAAGCAACATTTTGTAATCACAGCAAAATGAAATGTATCCATATGTGTCAGAAATGACTGAGAATGCTCTCTGACTTGTAGCACTGCCTGTCTCCATTTTCATAATCTGCATTTCTTTAGTATGCAGTAAAGCTTATACTCATGTTTTTAGTAGTAGTATTGCTTACATTTAAAGGTGAGTTTCATGTATGCTTATCGTGCAGCACAAGTGACAATTATACTCAATTCTATACTGGGACAAATAGTAAAACCATCCCTATGATGGTGTATGTCCCTGAGTAGCTCAAGTCCCCATGTCGAAAGGTTCTGGCAGACTAAACTGTTACCTATAATAGACACAATATTAGCTAGTTAGTTTAAATTGTAAACCTATTTCTAGGGCAAGAAACACACCAACAGTTTCAGCTACCAAGATTGAAACATGGCAAACAGTAACGACAAGCCAGATAACTTTAGCTAAAGCAAACTAAATACTGCTGGGTTGATTTAGCACTGAATTACATACAGCAGCAAAGTTCTAATTGATCAAAGAATTACAGTACATCTTGTAAGAATGACATGATGTCTACAAAGTCTCATGGTAGCTCATTAGCAAATATAAAGATAGCTAATTTTGTTAATGTTATAGACACCCAGACAAACGATTCCAAGTTGTATAGGTACTACAGCTTATGTACAGTATGTCAGTAAGTCTTTAGATTTACTCACTGAATAATGCAACTGTAACAGGACCAGCAGCAACTCTTTTTCAGCACTTTCACAGCAATAATATTCCAGCCAATGCAGGGGCAGGATTATTTATTAGATGAAAGTTGAGCTGTTCAAAGGCTTTCTCTTAAATTTAAATATTTAATGACTAATCAATATTTGTCTGCTAGTTTTTGTTCTGTTAGGCCTAAGGGCAGTTACACCTCCTGCTAAATTATTAGCATAAAGCTAGCATACTGGTGGCTGCAGAGTGAACAGAACCTAAACTGCCAAAAACAACTGTACAACCATGTATGAATTCATTTTTCAGATGTCTGGTTTGTACAGTGGTATGAAACTACATTATCCCTCACTTACCTTTTTAAATCTAAGTAAACGTGGGCGTCTGGGCATGGCTTGCTATTTATTATTGTAAAATAATGATCCGTTGTACTATTGTCAAGTGCCACCTATCTTTTTTTGAAGCACAAGGTCAGCTTTCAATTAATTACTGAACTCTACTGTACAATAGAATTGATGAAAGTGTGTGTAAAGATGAAAAAAATATTTTTTACAATTTTACTTTAAAAAATTTGAACAAAAATGAGAAAACTCCTGCATGCTCTCTTGCTTACTGCTGGAATTTGACTAGTTTACAGTGTTTCAGCCTTCATCAGGTATATGGTCGAGCATTACAACAGTTCCATATACAGTATATACATTCAGAAGCTGCCTCATTTATCCAAGTAGAAGTAGTAGTAGAAGTTCCAGTCCAGCTGCACACACATGAGTACATAACAAGCCAGACATTTCCATGGTGTGCTCCTCTGGCATACAGCACACTGTTGGTCCCCCATGCTGGCCCTCTGGGACTTATCTCCCACCTGGCTTATAGGGACAGAGAGGTGGTCGGAGCTCTTGTCAAGGGGGCTGGAGTCCAGTGGTACTTTCCTCAACTCTGCAGAGAGCTTCTCCTGGAAGCCCTGATGAGTCATGTGCCAACAGGTGTTCTCATGCTGGCCATCCTGTGTTTTGCACCATCTCATGACAGTATCCCCTGTGTATACTGTGTACGCTGTTGAGCATACAAAAACCTCCCTAGTGTCCATCCACTTGACAAAAAGATGGGTTACCATCTCAAATCCACCTAATTGAGTCCCTTGGAGATTTGCTGGTAAGAACATTTTCCTTTGTGGAAGGGACCGCAACTCTTCCTTCCCTCTATGTGCCACAAGCGCCAAATCCCAGCTGAGTGAGGTATGTGAAGATGACAGGACTTGTGCAAAAATTGTCACAATATATTGTGTACCCAGATCCCAGGATATACTTGTTGACAAAGGATGAGACAACATCAAATGAAGTCAGCCATGACAAAGCTTCTGGAAGCTGACTAATCAGAACAGAGTGGGCTCATCAGGAGGGGACACTAAAGAGAGAGGAACTAAAACGGCCTGTTTCAGACAGAGGCTGAACTGAGGGGCTGCATAAAGTTTTTTTTTTTTTTTTAAATAAATCATGCACAAATATTTCAGTAGAGCCCCCAAATATAAATATAGACCTGGAAATGTGCATAATATGGTCCCTTTAATGAAGGCTGTACACCAGAGGTTCTTTTGGGTAAAAACCTTGGTGTTTGGGGCATAATATCAGGATCTCCCTCTGTTTTAGGTGACTTCTAAGTTAATACATTTTACATTTTTGTATCAACTTTATTATTTAACCTAATTAGAGAGCAAATTCTGCTGCCTGTTTTATAAAGTCCAACATACACAAGCAATGAATGACAGGACACTAAGTCAGGATTCCCATATAATTGTAAATATGTATGTAAAACGTTTTGCTGAATATCCATTTATTCAACATTTAGCATCAAAGAATATTGAAGAGAGGGAGTGCTGGTCTGTTTATTACTGTGGTTGTAAGAGGGTTTTTTTTTACCTCTTACGGTAGACTGAGCTGTTATGGAAAGATCAATCTACTCAACACCTTAAAATTGTCTCTTTCACAGTGTGTCCTAGCTTATTAAACTGATTTTGTGCATAAGAGATGATGATTAAGATACTGAATGAATTATAGTGGTGTTAGAAGGTGAAAGAAGACCTGCATTTCTCTCTGCATGTTTGACCTTGTGCTGGCTGTGGTCTTTATGTTAACCTGACAGAATTTAGTTACAGACAAATTTACAAACAACAAAATACAACAAGCTGTACCGCTAGTGTTAGCCTAGGTGTTACAAACACAAATCAATAACATTGTAAAAGTAGGTAGGTAGTAATAGTTTGAATGAACATCCTGTTAGCACCTCTTGTTCCACCAGTGCACCATGTTTGCTGTGCTGGGCACAAAATTACCAGATAGACAGAAGCAAATTTTATAGTCAGGAAATTACCAAACTGTCAGAGCGCTGGCTGCGCAGGTTATAGTGCTGCCACAAAAATGGAGTCCTTAATGTTTCTCTTGTTGCTAAGAAAACAACAAATAAGAACAAATAATTTAGTCAAATGAACAAATAAAAATCTTTGTGTTAAAGTATTTATGCCTGTTGCACATCTGACATGTGAACCACCTGTTATGTAATGTTGGAAAATAGTTTGTTGGAAGGTAATACAGAGCATGGTGCACCCCTATGGACTGGTGTTTAAAGCACATGCCGCATGGCCACAACATCCGCAGTTCAATTCCGGCAGCGCACCTTTGTTGCTTGTCATTCCCCATCTCTCTCTGCCCTCATTTATTGCCTGCAGCAACCACTAGATGGCAGTGCAAGAATGAAGTTTTAAGATCGACAGGTGGTTGGAACTATGTGTTTCATTTTACTCAGAACTAAATTTTGCTTCATTTGAAGTGCTTGAATGTTCAGACCTTAACTGACCAAACTGCTCATCTCCATTTCCCCTGGATTCTTTGAAAGCTCCAAAGAATCACCAACTCCTCTCTCCATTTTGCTTCTGTTAATTATTTTACAGAGTAAAGAGCTGGGCTGCTTTGATGCCAGAAGATGTCTTTCTTTCTCTCTCCTTGCATGAATACTCTAGTGATTCCAGTCCTCTCTTACTCCCACTCTGCTCTCTCCCCCTATTAGTCACTCCTGCAATCTGCCCTGCAGTGGTGTTACAAGTCCCACTAAAGCCAATTAAGGCAGCTAGAAACAAATTCATAATTTGGCAAAATGGCACTTAAATTGAAATTGTTAAAAGATATATGCGAATCTAAACCCTGCTGATGAGTTCATGGCTTTCTCCATCCCCCTGAGGAGAAGGAGAAGAGCGTACGCCCACTCATGCCCAAATTGATGTGCACTCACATGTCAGCATAAACGCACGCAAACACATGGACATAAACAGAACTCATTCGGGCACACAAAAAGGAGTTTACCCACCCAATCACACAAGGCTACATGACAGACGTACAAATGTGCACTTTTTAACACACACGCACAACACACAGCTGTAGGCTGAGCTGGCAGGTATACAGCTCTAACTTTTAAAAACCCCATGTCTGATGAATTATTAAACCAAAACATAATGCAACTCTACTTCAATGGTGTCAAGAAAGACAGTTGGATGAACACATAGCAAAACAGCTCAGGGCTTCTTTACTGCGATAACATGAATGTACCCCACTCCTTTATTGTTATTACCTTCTTGTTTTTTAGGTTTTACTCTCTTCATGCTTTCTTTTCTGCTTTCCCATATGCTGCTCTCTCCTTTTTTTCCCCCTTTCTGCTTGTTATCATAGTGGCTACTGTAGCCCTGTCTTCACTAACACACTTTCACAACAGCGCTGAAGATGGGGAAGATAAAAAATTGATTGGCATTACCATTTAATCAATAGACAGACATGAAAATGTGATGTGGCTGATCCCGGGGTGCTGTTGATGGAGAGGAGTTGTTGATGAGATATTTGAGCAAGAGTGGAGAAGCCTCAGAGACCCGGAGATATGGGCCATCACACACACACACACAGAGGCCCAACTATACAGTAAGCTGTATGGGTAGAGTCCATGTGTTTGTGTGTGTGTGTGTGTGTGTGTGTGTGTGTGTGTGTGTGTGTGTGTGTGTGTGTGTGTGTACGCTGTCCTTTGAAATAAAGTATTTCTACTGGGAGTCAAAAAGAGGAGTTATCAGGCTCAGATGATTGGCAGGCAGGGGAGAGGGGAGGTTTTCATTGTGTTTGCTGGGGATTAAAGATGAATGTGAGAGAGATCTCACTCCCCTGAGACCTGATCTGTGTGAATGTATTATGTGTGTGTGTGTGTGTGTGAGTGCTTGTCGTCTTGCTGCCTCCATTGCTGTCACATCCGATCACAGCCCATCAAACCAACTGAAAGCTGAGTAGACAGAACTGTTTAATAAACACACACACACACACACAAAGGTAGAACACTTTAAAGAGACAATACAATCCACCACTCCACCACAGCTCTCCACCAGCTCCTCCTTTCTACAATAATGCAGCTTCATACACACACAGACTTGTCTGACCCTCCAGCATAGACAGATGATTGGAGCCAGACCTAAGGAGGATATAATATCATGGATGACTATCTGTACCCTGAAGGATTCCTTTAGCTTTTGGGGGAAACTTACTGGGAAATTAACTCATCATATCCTAAAAGGATAGGATACCTGAAGGAAACTGCCTATTTGTCTCCAGTCCTTTATATTTATGAAAGAAAAATGAAGCAGCTATGCTTAGAATGATGTGAGGTCAAACTTTGTGTACGACTTCTAATAATAACGGTGTAAGTTGTCCCTCCCTATTGCTGTTTGGTGGTAAAGTCTTTCTTTGATTAATAAAGTTATGACTTGATGTGATTTGGTGTTACTCAAGCAGTCTGTACACCCCCACACAGTCCTGAGCAGAGCTCTAATCAGCTACCATAAGTGGACACACCTGCGTGGATCATGTGTTAATATAATCCAACCATTTTCCTTTACCATGTAACATCAATCCAAAATTGTAAGCAATTATTTCTTATTGCTTTTGTAACAGGTGCTGCGTAGGTACTTATCTTTTGTGCTGTAACACGTTTTATTTTAGTATTGCTTAAATTGTAAGTTAGTCGCCACTTATGGCGCAATAAGCTGGCAGCACTAGCATTCAGTACATGTGTTAGCATTGACAAGTGTTAATGCCAAGCATTATGTAGAGCAAATGATCCGGCGGGGACACATGGATGATTTTGTTGTCTGTGTTCTTATCACTTAAAAATCTGGGACAGTCTCCCAAAAAACCTGCTATATTCTTTCGCCTCCATTTGCAGCACATACTTCAACTGACTCTACATCACTCTTTGAGTTAGTACGAGCACCATATGTTTCCCAGGAGCACAAAGAACATTTGATTCCTTTAAAGGCGCTCCTCTCCACTCTACCCTTTCTCTGATGTTCTCCCTCCTCCTTTCTTCTCTTCCTCCTTCTTTTCTCCTCTCTCACTTCTCACAGCCCCAGCTTTCCCTTTCACCTCATCTCATTTCCTCCACTGTTCTCCCTCCTCTCTTCTTTACTCTACTTTTCTCCTCCATTGATCTTGCTTCTGTCTTCTCTACTTTCATCCTCACCTCCTGTCCTTCTGAACTTTGTCTCCTCTTCCGTCCCCTCTACCACCTGTTCACCCCCTTCCTCCATCTTCCTTCTCTCATCAATTTTCCATGCCTTTTCCTTATTTCCTACTTCCACCACCCTCCTCCTTACCTCCACCTCCTCCTCACTTTCTAGGTCAGGGGATTCCTGACCTCTATGTATTACAGAAACCCTCAATAGGAGATACAGTATGGCACATGAATATTCACACTATGTTCTATGTGCTGAACATACTATAGCTTTGCACTCTGTCCAGCTTTTATTACACTTTTTCTCTGTTCCTGTCATTTTTTTCGTAATGTCTGTATGAAAAACAAGTGTAGTTGTTTGACTGCTGCAATGTGAGGACGTGTAAGGATTTCTGCATAGGTCGATTTATTCTGAAAGACCTGCTATTGTTTTGCTGACACACACATCCAAACTCCACTGAGACAAGCTTTTATACAAACACAGCAATTTGGAACCACTTGGCCTGGAAGCTGTGCAGTGAGAATTAAGGTTGAGTGACTTACTGAAGGGCATGGCAGCAATTCAGCACCTGGTCGAAAAACTATGAACATCCAGTTTCCACAAAGTACAGACACAAAACACAGGAGAAATGTCATGTGCAAACTGTAAATGTCAGCCTGTGTGTGTGTGTTCTTTCTACCATAGGGTCATGAAAAGGTCAAATTTAAATTTTACCAGAGAAAACATAAAGCAACATCCTAGCAGAACATTTTAGCATGTTCACAGAGCATATAAAAGGCTAATGCAGACTGTGATTGATATTCAAAATGCAAATAATCAGAAAATAACTAATGCTTTTTGTGTTTTTTTTTTGTTTTTTTTTTCAATTTAGCTATTTCATTGACTAGCCGAGGTTTACAATTCACAACCGTCATTTTTGGATTTGAAATTGACTTTTTAGATAATCATCCAATATAACTTTTTAAAAATGAGTCACTGCATCCATTTATAACTAAAGAAATATATAAAAATTCTATATCAAGTAATTTGACTCATATCTTTAACTTGTAATGCACAAACAAAAAGGGACACACAAAGGAGTTATTATTATTAATGCAACAGGAAAAAAGCAGCTCTTAAACTGGGTTGTTTTGGTGGACAAAGGCCTGTAGCGCCTCCCAGAGGGCAGAGGTTGAAACAGATACTGAGAAGGGTGGGTCAGATTTAATTTTACTATGATTTTGGAGGATCTGATGACAATGTGCTGCAGTTTTTTTGCATGTTTGAGTGTTCAGGCTGCCGTACCAAACTGTTAGACTTTCAGTGATGGCTGTATAAAACTATAAGAGGATTCTGTGTTTCACTTTGAATTTCTTAAGTTGTCTGAGGAAGAACAGTCTCTGCTGGGCTTTTTTAGTAATGTGGTCTGAGTTACTAATCCATTTGAGTGTGTTGCTTATATGTGTGCCTAGAAAATTATGGGTTCACCTGAGATATGTATGGGGCATTTGGGTTGGCTGCTGTATAGGCAGTAACTAAGTACATTTACTCAAGTACTGTACTTAAGTACAATTTTGAGGTACTTTACTTGAGTATTTCCATTTTATGCTACTTATACTTCCATACTTATATACATACTTCCAATAATATTGTAGAGATGTAACTGCACGGGTACTTGTCCAAAACCCGCCGTGTGCAGGATGTTATACACAAACTGTGTGTCGTGTAATGCGCAGTACGCAACTTTCTTCAGTTGTGTACTCCCAATGAACCAAATAATCATTGTTGGATTAGACTGATGCATTCTAACTAAACCTACATCTTCAGTTAGGTCTGCTTCTTAGCCTGTGAACAAACAGATTCTAAAGTAAGCAAGTTTTGCTTGAGAAGCTTTGGCAGAAAAATACAAAAATACTGAGAGTTTACTGACAGTACAATCATAGTCAGTCTAGGGTTACACACACTTTTCGTGTAATTTCCAATAACATTTTCTGATAATTACCATCAGAATTACTAAGAAAGCAGCTAACTAAACAATTGTTAGTGAAGTAGCAAAATTCCAAAGAAATTAATACGGGCAGTGTTCAACTCCACCTGAAAAATGTACAATGCACTGTTTGTATTAGACAATTTTTCATATCAATGCAATGACAATCAGTAGTTTTTTTTATTGTAGTTGTGAGCTAATGAGCTAATCAAGTGCAGCATTCTGAAAACATGTTTGTGTTATGCTCACTTTTTGTCTGCTGTTAATTGCAATTTTAGCAAAAAATCGATTCATTGGGTAGTTTGTCTTCTCCACAGAATTGCAAAACTGATCCTAGCAAAGTGTTTGACGCTTACTGTAGCTTCTCCTGTTATTTACATGATTCTTCTGTAAATGAATATGGACAAAGAAGAGTCACAACTGGCATGCAGAGTGCACTTTAGATGACTGGAAAATCTTGCCCTCAGAGAAAGCTGTCACTCACTGCAGTAACACACACACACACACACACACACATACACACACACACAAACATACAAAGTGCATGCTCCTGCACTCTGTAATAAACACAAGCTATCTAACAATCTGTCAATCTGCTCCTGTCTATATTGGTTTTTGACCCCTCATGAAGCACACACACACACACACACAGACCATCTGCTGCAGTAATGATCATGGCTTAGCAGTGCCATTTGCAGTATCAATCTTCCAGGGTACATATGTCATGCAATGCCATGCAGAGACAGCAGGCGCAGGGGCGAGCCTTTATGGTCGCCAAAGTGTGAATTAATTAGCACCACGTCTGAGGGTTCTCATTCACTTCTCCCCAATATGTCACGCTCTATGATCTAACAAGGCCTCGAGCTGATAAAAAGCACAAGCTGAAGCAAAGTCACTCTCCAGTACATCCTTAAATTGTCCTCCAGAACAGGAGTTTCTTCTCTGAATTGCTATTATTTTTTTCTCTTGGGAATGTATTCAAGGACATGAATATAAAAGCAAAACTGTCCCACATCTATTTAGTTTTTGGTACAAAGGTTCTATTGAGCACTATCTTTATCTGATGATGATAATGATCCATGTGTATTTCTCCTTCAGGGTTGTCATCCTGAATTGTGAGTAATGGAGGTTTAACGCTGTGTTTATCCAAATAAAGCTTTGCCAATTATGGATGTTCATAATTGCTTGTCTCTGTGAGAAAGAATTTTTCTTTGATTTTGTTTTGTGTCAGTAAAAACAAGACACACACACATGCAGTGTGCTTGGTGAGAAGTACTGCCGGTGGGACCATCTGTTATTAAAGCTCAGGCTCGTTGAAGCAGGGAAAAGATGTCTTCCAGAAATGAGCTCCTTGCATGTCGCCTGTCTGTAAATATTAGTCCTGGCACTGGCCATGGGTGCTGGCTGTGTGTGAGTTCTTGCATGAACAGCAATGTGTGTGAGGGTTTTCTTTTTTTGTTTTGTTTTTGTATTAATGAATATAAAGCCTTTGCAGTTGTGTCAGACTAGCAACCATATCTGAGCACATCATGAATTGCGGCTGTGCACAAAAAAGTATTAAGGTTCCTAAAAGGCAAGGTTTATATAAGTGTTTGGCTTAAAGTCACAGTGAAATGGAAGTTAGTGTGTCTTCAGCTTCTGTATTGTGATGTGTTTCCCAGTGAAACTAAATATGTGTGCAGTTTACAATCACAAGAGGGATTTAAACTAAATCCTTCAGATTTGATTGGACCACTAAAAGGCGGGCATAGCTTATCAAACACAGTGTGATACAGAGCTATAGAGGACCAAGCTTTTCTCTAGAAATAGAAAGTCAATCATTTTTTTCAGTGAGTAATTATAGTCTCAATCACTAAATTCAGGCCCTCAGATAAGTGTGCTAGTGGTCATCTTGGAAATTATTGTTCCGTTATTAAGATTTGAAGACTTATACTGATGTCTGCCGTGTGGGCGTTGATGTGATTGACAGTTTGCTCACCTGCTGCTCTCCCCAGCTCCAGGACTCACACTGAGTTGGACTATTGTCACAATATTTCACTAAGTTTAATATTACTTGATTACGATACCTGCCGTGTTAGCATAATTTAGCTAAAGCAGCTAATGTTAGCCCAACGCTAACATCCAAACATCCAAAATCACATACTATGCACTACAGACTCAATATGTGTGCTATCGGTCAACATACTTTTGTGTGAATAAACAGTAGTTTGTATCTTTTCAGACACACTGATCTGTCACTATCACATGACTTCCTGAGAGCCTCCTTGCCGGTTGGAGACACGTAACCATGGTAACCCATGCCAACCAAAAAGTCTGAACTAATTTAAAAAACATATTACGGGTAGCAAAATGACACCTTACTTGAACTGAAGCATTATTGACATTACACCAGAGCTGCCTTGGTCGCTATCTGCCATTGTCTGTTATGTTATTGTTGTCATCATCACTACTACATTGCATTGTGGGATGTTTACGCCAGCATAGTGTCCAGTGCTTGCATACTGTATTTCCTCGGAAATAGTATACAGTTCACATACTATTGGTTTCATACTAAGGTTTCGGACATACTAAAAAATCTCAGATACTGTTTTAGCATACTAAATAGCATGTTAGTATGGAGTTTCGGATGCAGCTAAAGTGTGCAGTGCTTGGCAGCAACAACCCACACTCCTTATTTGGAAGGTCCTGGCTTCAAACAGAAAAGATGGCACCGACCATACAGTAAGCAGCAACTCTGGGCTCCAACCAGCTCCAATGTAAACCAATGGGTGATGTCACACCTTGCTATGTCCATCTTTACAGTATATGTAGAGGACTGTTGGCCTCCACACACACCTCCCTCAACTGTGTTGTTGAGGGGGAGGAGGACATGGGAGAAATTAATAAATTAGACCTCACCCATATTCTTTTGGAAAAGACAAAGTTTTTGCCCACTGATATTCCAACACACACCTCTTCTATGATATTGCTCAGCTAGGTACTCTAGGTACATAATGGGTGTAGTTAGCTGGTCGCCCAAAGTCACATTAGACAGATACAACTTTGTATACACCCCTGAGTTCAAGATCAGTCATCAAACATAAGATGTTTTACAAGAATAGAAAAAATAACCATATTTGGCCTATAACAAGAGATAACTGAACAATTAACACAACACAAAGATACAGGATTAGGGAAAATTTATTTTTTATTTCACTGTGTCTTTAATATACCACCTTACACCTTGCACATCTTACCTAAGAAGGGTACTGTATGTGAGGGCTGCATATAAATGCATACAATAAAAGATCTATTGAAAATGGGGACACATGCCAGTAGGAGACGGTCTAGCGTGACATTAAATAACCCATGCAGGGGCTCCTAAATCCACCAATTCCAGACTCATTCACTCCTCAGGACTGTAAAGAAATGATATGGGGCATTAATCTTAAGCATAGCTTCCCATAATAAGAACAGGCACAATTAAAACAATGATCTACAAAAACCCCACTGCACAGGAGTTTACTTATATCACAGGCTAATGGCAAATGTTTCAGTACAAATAGAAAGAAAACTTTCAGTTCTCTTGAATTAAATTTCAAGTATTGTAAGAATAAAAACAGCACACAGACATTGAAATGTATGACAGCAGTGGAAAGAATGAAATGCAATGTCTCTCCTTTTGATTAATGACTGAGTATCTGAATGAGTGTCTGTTATAGTGGTGTAAATTGTTTTATGCTTTTCAACTTCAACTTAACAAGTGATTTAAATATCTAAGTCAAACATTATTTATATAGCACATTTAATACACAGGGCAACACAATGTGCGTTACATAAAATGACAATACAATCACAACACAATCATAAAAGTGCAAGTGCAGAAGATAAATATGCATCAACAGGTTTTAGTGCAGTTATACAAGAATCAGTGCAGAAAATACAAATGTCAAAATATGCAAAACACACACACACACACACACACACACACAAAGAACTTAGCCATAGACTTTTGTGAAAAGTAATGTTTTTAACCTGCTTTTAAAAATATTCGGTGTGGGGGCCTCTCTCAGGTCATCAGTCAGGGTGTTCCATTTACTTGGGGCATAAATACAAAAGGCAGCTTCATATCAAAAACTTGAGAAAGACTTCAGGTTCGAAGAAATGTAAAGCAATAGCTGTAACAAAAGAAAGCTTGACATTAGATGCATTAAGCTCAACAAAAATGTCAAACACCCTTACTCCCAACACATCCTCATAATGAAACATCCACATAGGTCAATTGTACCTGCATTCCAGAAGGAGGAGTGTTTCCAGAATAACCCATGGGAGCATTTTCTAATGTGCCACCTTTATTGGCAGTTATCATAAAAAACAATTATGTTTTATGGTGTAACAATGCTGTGGTTAAGGTCTGGTTAGGTTTAGGCACAAAAACCACTTGGTTAGGGTTAGGGAAAGGTCGTGGTCTGGGTTAAAATGATCACTTGAAATGTGGTGTGGGTTAAAAGTCATGCAACCTTCATCATCATGGCAACTGTAATTTTTGAAAAAACTGTCCTGACTCACAGTTGGAAACATGACAGTTGTGGTTGGAAACGGAAGCGAACAGTCTCCTGCAGCAAAGTCCAAAGTCCACTTTTTGCCATCTATCTATCTATCTAGCCAGCCACCCAACCCGCCTCCTACTAACATGATAATTTGTCACCTTATATTGATGTCATCTTAACTGCGTCCCTTCCCTGGGTCATAATTACTGCGCCCGCTAGATGGCATAAATGTAACTATAGGTCGTTTTTGCCAGCTGAATTTTGAGGTCAGTGAGTGGAGCGCACCCTTGGTCCTGGCCCTTAAGCCTGATAAGGACCGGCACCATCTGTGTATTGATTTCAGTCAATACAGTGACCAAAACCAATGCCTATCCTGTACGTAGGTTATAGGATGGCATCGATAGGATTGGTCACGCTGACTTTGTGTTGAAATTTGCTGAAAGGATACTGGCAAGTGCCATTAACTGATAGAGCCAAGTATGTTTCTGCTTTTGTTACTTCTGAAGGTCTCTACCATTTAGAATAAAGAATGCCCCAGCAACATTTCAGAGGTTGATGAATATCTGCAGGACTAGAGAATATGGTGACCTATACAGTGCTGCTTGAAAGTTTGTGAACCCTTTAGATTTTGCTCTATTTCTGCATCAATTAAACAAATGAGACAAAAACCTTACATTTGTTTGTTTATTTATTGAGGAAAATGATCCAATGTTTCATATTTGTGCATGGCAAAAGTATGTGAAACTCTAGGATTATCAGTCATTTGAAGGGGAAACTAAGGTCAGGTATTTCAATCATTGGGATGACAATCAAGTGTGTTGTTTTGGGAGGACCTGCCTTATTTAAATGAGAGACCTCTGGGTCTTTACCATCAAAGTCTGAGCTTCACAACACAGGTTTGTGGAAGTGTGTCATGGCCCGAACAAAAGAGATTTCTGTGGACATTAGAAGAGTTACTGAGACTCACCAGGCTGGAAAGGGTTACAAAGCCATTTCTAAAAAGTTTGGACTCCACCAGTCAACTGTCAAGCAGATCATGTACATGTACCTCCTGGGGAGGGTAACCATTGTTACCCTCCCCAGGAGTGGTCGAGTAACAAAGATCACACCAAAAGCAAGGCGTGTAATAGTCCAGGAGACCACAAGGGACCCCAGGGTAACGTCTAGGAAACTAAAGGTCTCTCTTGCAGTGGCTACAGTCAATGTTCATCAGTCCACCATCAGCAGAACATTGAACATCAATGGTGTGCATGGCAGAGTTGCAAGGAAAAAAGCCACTTCTCTCCAAAGAGAACATTGCTGCCATTTACAGTTTGCTCAAGACCACAGGGATAAGCCAGAGGGCGATTCAAAAAATGTTCTGTGGATGGATGAGACCAAAATTGAACTTTTCGGCTTGAATGAGAATCTTATGTTTGGTGAAGAGCAAACACTGCATTCCAGCATAAGAACCTTATCCCATCTGTGAAACATGGTGGTGGCAGTATCATGGTTTGGGCCTGCTTTATTGCTTTGCTGCCTCTGGACCAGGATGGCTTGCAATCATTGATGGAGCTATGAGTTCTGAATTGTAAGTTAATGTTTTGGAATGGCCAGGTGTCCTGACCTCAATCCTATAGAAATCCTGTGGAAGGACCTGAAGCAGGCAGTTCCTGCAAAGAAGCCCACCAACATCCCCAAGTTGAGACTGTTCTGTAAGGAGGAATGGGCTAAAATTCCTCCAGTTAGCGGAAATGTTTGGTTGAAATTATTGCTACAAAAGGGGGCAAAACTTAAAATGTATAAAACATCATCCACATCCTGTAGTGTGAAAAGTGTTGGTGACTGGCAATGACAACTAAACGTTGTTTGGATACCAGACAGACTTGTCAGGGAGATACCTCCTGGTGATAGATCTTGTAATGTGTGACCCCCTGTCGCCGATCATTCATGTAGTATGTAGTATAACGACTTCAAGATTCCTGATTACAAGAAAGAAAGTTGTGTAGTGTGAACAGTACAGCGATCTGAAGACTTTGAAAGTCATGTTGTGTGTGCTTGGCATAGGGTGTAGAGATATCACAGTTTAGAGGCCCCTCCTCACACTATCTCACATGCTTTTTATTCATTGGCTGGACTGGATGAGTGGAGTTGGGTTTGTGTGTGGCTAGGAGCATCAGGAGAACTGAAAACACCTGTGGCTCCGTGGATGCCGAGAAATGGCTTGAGCATCAATTGATAAACTGGCATGGTGTCTGACTTCCCCGCGTTATTTGGTTGTTTGGTTTTCTTTTGGTTTTAAATAAAACTTGAACTCTGAGCCAGATTGGCAAGGCCGTGCAGTTTGGGATCACCATGGAAACAACATGTCGGAGGAAGCAGCAGGTCGGGGCCCCGCTGTGCCTCAGATCGTCGGAGTCTGGTAAGCCTGCATCCCCACTCCTCCATTTGGTCCAGCCTAAATCCCACACACTGATTTCCACCAACATCTCACCTTTATAGGTCCAATCTGGGTACATAACAAATATACTGATACACCCAATGAGACTTCTTAATCTTTATTGGACCTAATGGCTCAAATTGTGATAACGCAAAGAGTTATTTCCAAATGTGTGGCTCTCTTTATTTTATTTTTTTTTCACTGTTTTACAGGCATTTTTTTTAATGATTATGTATAGGAAAAGGTCAAGTGTATCGCATGACCTGCAGTTCTACACCCCTAGCATGCACAAGCAGTGAATGACAGGATGTTAAGTTGCTGAATCAAAATGTAAAATACTGTATAATCATAGTGGCTGTACTCAGAATTTTTTTAAACCTTCTATCAGACTTGTGTTTTGAAAGTGATACGGATCTGACTTTTACTTAATTACTTGGGTGCTTATTCAGACATGAGACTGACATGTTAATCTAAAGGGGTGCATGTCTGAAAGGGCCTGTAGACTGCCACCTCATCTCACAGCATGTTGGCAGTTCTGAACTCAGCACATGAGTACTGAACTCAGCACATTTTGTCTCCAGCTTTACTGCTAAACATTCATTGATGCAGTGACTTTAGAGTTTGAGTTCATGTGAGTTCACCTGTGGTAGCTGCTCAGGTGTTGCACACATTTGCGCAAAGTGGAAATGCAACTCTTCTGGAAAGGAACACCAGAAGATTGCTCCCAGTGAAGACACGCCTTATCAAACACTGTGTGTTTAAAATATAATATGGCCTCAGGTAACACTCGGTCAGTAATAGCAGAAGAGCATTTACTTCTATGAAAATATTTTAGAGTACCACTTTATCACTTAAGAAGCTCTGCATGTGTACTGTAATGTTTGTTTATGCACTCGAACACAAAAAAAGAAACTGAGCACCACCCCTCCCGCTCCTACTGTACTTTAACCATGCTGCATCTATTCATGTGCTGTCGTTACATAACTTAACTACATGGTTTATTCATGAGGCCTATTTTGGCCCAGAGAACTGGGCGTCCTGAATCAGAGGAGAATCTCTCCGTCTCTCTGTGGGCCTCCGGGGAAAACAGGCAGGCTAGCGAATGAGATCGCTGTCTCGGACAGAATTACCACTTCACTGAGAGAGAAAGAGAAAATGATCTCTGTCACCTGCTCTGCCTCTTCCATCCATCCATCTGACCGTCATCATTCCATTTTCTTGCCTGCTTCATCTGTGTACATGCGCCTGTGGGCATGTGTGTAGATGAGTGTGTGTAAGTGCTGCACTGCTCTGAAGGTAATGCTGCCACTCTGGATGTCTACATGCATGTATTTATGTAGACCAACACTGCATAATGCTACCAATCTGGATAGTACAGGAGTTGGCTGAGAGGCTGTGTCAGTTGTGCATCACTGAGAATACACTGTAGCTTCCCTGAGAGAGAGTGAGCTAGCATGTCACAGCAGAGCCCTCTGCTGTTTGAAGCACCAACAACTCCACGTCTTCTATTTTAGTTTTCCTGGTTTGATTTTGAACTGTACAGTCTGTCAATCACAGTCACTTTCAGAATACACTATTTGTGTGGTGTTTATCAAAATGCTAATTCCTGTGAATATCTCTCGACACCGAAGATCATATCTGTGTCGTTATTTACACTTAAAAGGAAGTGATTGCCTACATGCTTGTCTTGGAGTCTTTTTTTCATCTCACTCTCACGTATACAATATTATCACATACATAGATGCAAATTTCCCTATTTTTTCACCTCTTAAATATGTAAAAATGGTGTAAATTTGGCTACAAAGGCTCTTCACTGTAAGCAACAGGAAAGAAGAAGAGGAGAGTGAACAGATAGCTCTTTACCACCACACAAACCTTTTGTGGAATTCAGAAACTTTACCTAAGTTTCTGGCATTTTCAGTTGTCTTTTCCTCATCTGCATTGCTCCTTTACAATTTTAATTCAAATGTCAGAGTTGTGCATTAGTAAATACATAGAACATGTTGTCAACATGTTGATATACAACAGATATATCTTACCCAGCAGAAATTAAGTGAAAAATTACTGATACACAGGTAAAACATTCTTTAAAAAGGCACCTGATTTACATTTAACAATTATCTTATCCAACTGTAATAACAACATTATTTAAACATAGATGGACGGTTTAAATAGTGCTTTGGTGAATACTTTTGCTTTCATTCTTACATTCAAACTAAATATGATACTCATTTCCACGGTTATCGTTACAAAGATTATAGACCCTCTGGTTCCTGTCCAAGTCATTTACATCTTCTAGTGACCTTGGGGATTCTGCTGTTGCTAACCTTGAAGTTATAAAAAGCCTGTCTGTAATTTCTGTTTTCATGCAATACAAACTTTCCCAGTCTGAACCTTTTTCAATTTAACATAAGGATCAAAGGCTGACTTCACTGAATTCATCACTGGATTATTTTGCCTGATCTTCATCATTCTTCAGATGGGGTGAAAGCACAGACAGTTCCTGGGTCTATTTGGTCAAAAAGGGCCTAGAGAGAGCAATAACATCTATCAAGGAGAATGTTCTCAAGCCAAGTTAGATTAGAGCAGTGTTGCAAGTGTTTTCCAAATTGAATGTCTAATCAAAGTTCAATCATGGATAGGAATAACGAAGGTCTAAATTTGATTCATAATCCAACTAAGCTATGAGATGAGTCCCCCAAAAAGAATGTCCTTTATCACACCACACACACCACACAACTTCTGTTAATAAAATATGGATGATTTGGAATTTTGCTGTGTGGATTGTAACTGAACCAGGGGCGGGCTGGAATTTGCTGTTAAGCAGCCCCGAATTGATACACCAAATTCAAACTGATACAACATGTTTGTCAATCAGTGGATCATTCATTTAAAAAACCAGTCTGTTAATTAGCTTAGCAATTTGTTTGTGCTAAGCTAATATGTAAAACGATTAAACACATTTTCTAAGGTTTTCCTCCCCATATTTGTGTGCACAGAAATCAAACATTCAAATTTGAATTAATGTAATGATCACCTGACACCTAATTTGACTTAATAGCCTGCTTTTATTATCAGAATTATGACCAGTAATTATTTGTATTCAACCAGTAAGACCACATAAGAGAGCATATATAACATATCTATTTATATCTATATCTATTTACTTTTAAACTGTATTGTTCAGTGGCACTGGCTGGTGCCACTGAACAGACAGTCCATTATTTGGACTGTCTGACACATACCTGTCACCACAGAGGTCCCTGCAAAGACTTCCTCAAAACTTTCCCTGTCTGACTCATCTGACTTCATCTGTTTGTTAAAAATGCATAAAACAGACATTATTTGGACTGTCTGACATGAGCATCAAATATTGTTGTATTCATTAAATTCATGATGAATAGTCCAAGCTTGACATAGGTAAATATGTGGTGTATTATGCAACATACTGGCCCTTCATTCTATTTCTTGTAATGCAGCAGTAAATAACTTGAATGAATTAGTCCAAGCTGATCATATGAATGATGTACTGTGCTGTAATTTACTTCACAGTCACACAATAACATTCAGTAGTGCACGCACCTCTAACTGGATCTGTGCTGGTTCCTGCTCCCTCCTCCTCCATCCCTTCCCTTTCTTGTTGAGAGCCATGTTCACCTGTTTGTTCAGATTGTAGAGCAAGTATTTAACAAACACATCACTGTTATTGCTGGGCTGTCTATCAAATATGATGCCTTACAGGCTATAATGCAAAAAAGAATTGATGAGTAGTCTAGAAGTAAATTATCAAATTTACATGTTTATTTTACGCATTTACAGTGGAAGTTGATGACCATTTTCTAAACACTTTAGGGAAATTTAGCTTCTCTAAACATTTGTGCAGTCTGACTAGTTAAACTTTGGAAATCAAACCTGCAGCGCGACTCGAGCATTGAAACCCCAAAGTTAACAAAAACATTTTGTTCTTTAGTTAGTTCATCTAGCTAGTTCACATCACATAGCATGTAAGCATGACAAAGCACCTGCTGCCTGCTCAGTCCTCTTTGATGTTTCTGCCTCTTCACCACCGTCCTCATCATCACCTGCAGACTGCTTAAATAAATCAGTTATCTTAGCGCACTTTGTGGCGTCAGCCAGCAAAGTCTTTTTCTTTTTTTGGTGCACCTTCTCGCACCGCCAGCCGCAGGTTTTCTCTTTCTATCCATGTTTCAGCAACGAGTGCTGGATACTTTTAACGAGTGCTGGATACTAACTGCCTGAGTGCCAGATACTTTCAGTTTCAGCTGTGATGGCAACTGCTACCTGCTATTACAGATTGTACCAGCCATGTCGCTGCAGCTAAGATGACCTAATATCTGTATCTATATAATGCCGGGGTTGGAAAAAAAGGCCGGCCCTCACAAGACCGGCCCACTGAGAAAATTCACAAACTTCCCAATGGCCAGTCTGCACCTGGACTGAACAAATGTAAAAATGAAATTAAGTACCCAGTCATCCCTGATTCAGACATTTTAAAAGTAAGTGGTTAATGACTGGTATTGATTGTTAAAACTCGTGACTGTAAACAACTGTGTTTCCACTCAGCCTTTATTATCTCTTCTCCGATATCATCACTACACGCTTGTTTTCTACTATCTGAGGAGTCCTGTGAGTGAGAAAATAACAATGAATAAAGAATAGATATTTGGTGATCACCGTGCATCTGTTCTTTCTTTGTTTTTTCCAAGGAGGTGAAAGAGGGTTTCACTGGAGATTTTTGTTGTGTTTTAAAAATAAAATTCCTTATTTGTAAATATTTAAAGAAATGAGAGTTATGAATTTTATATTGTTGTTTTAATTCCTCAAATGTGAGGAGCCTGTCATTATTGTATAGATCCATAATCTTAGCAACTCTCCTTTAAGCCCATGAGTGCCAGGTTTAAAGTAGGTATTTACAGATTGAGTTAAAGGGAACAGCTGTACTTTTATTCCCAAAAACCTTTGTTTTTGAAACCATACTTTGATCATGTTCATTACAAGGGGGTTTTGAGTGTCCTTTCTTGATTTGACTAGTTGTTTGGAGTATAAGTGCATGTAGAATGGCAGAGTGGATGTTGTATTCTGTGTAATTATTAGCCAGGGAAATTCTGAAGACTGAGAACCAGAACATTGCTGCTCTTAATTGTGCGGCACAATAGTACCAATAGAGACTAGGAAACAGCCACCCCCATCATATGGCAGATATAGTAGATTCAGATCTTATTCTTGGTTTTTTATAATTCACACATAGTTGAGTCAACCTTGGACTTGTCTGTCCATATAACATCATGGCAATTACGCCCAAATCCAACAGCAAGACCTTGTATAAATGCTTGATGGGAATGAATGCTCAGTAATAATGGGCAAATAGAAAAAAACCAACGGAGAGAAAGTCCAAGGAGGACAGAGAGGAACTGGCACCAGCAGCACATATCGAAACACAAAGATCATTTGGGCAAAGGTCAACTAAGTGGATGATTTTTTTTATAATGTCAACATATTAAAAATGTATGTAAGAACATGTTCCTCTCTGACAAATGTTAAAGTGACATTTCAGATGTGTATCCTGTTTATTTTGCAAGAGAACAGAGAAAAACACTCAAATCAGGATTTCAGGTTTAGGTCTGGTATTTGATGGATTTATGTTTTTCATTGGTATGTTGATAAAGAAAACAAAGCTCTTCTTAGTCAACTTCATTCTCTCTTAAAGTTCATCCTGTATTTGCTTTTTTGTACTCATAACTGCATTTACATTAACATACCTTAACAGTTCAGTCCAGTCTTTCACAATGTCACAAGGTAGAAAAGATAGAAATGTAGGAACTCTTCACCCATCTGGGATCATTTAAACAATATTTTGCAGATATAATAAGAACATTAGATCCCCTGCATGTGAAGACTTTGTCACCCTAAATGCAAAGGCTCGGGCACACCAGCTTTTAAAATGGTGAAATTTAGGTAATCGACTAATGTCATTGGAATTGCTGTGATAAATTGATTTGCTTGCAGGAGCGAGGTACAATCTCACAAATCCTTCACATCAAGTTAAACTTTCACACGCAAATTGGCAGTATTGACCAATAGAAAACTGTCTTGACAGTGCTGACCTTGAAGGGAACAAATAGTCCAAAGTGGAAGAAGCTATGGTTGCTAATTAGCTGTGTGTCACCATCCAGTTTTATTGAAAGTACTCCACTAAACAAAACACACATGGGTTTGTTGCAGACAGTTATGAGAAAAGATATAAATGTCTTTTGAATAAATTGTGTGAACTTGTCCCATGAGCTATCGAGCTAACGAGTTTGCAAACTGACAGTTATCAGGCTAGCTAGCTTGCAGAACTCTTTCCCCCCTTCTTGAATAACTATTTGTTGAATTAAATTATTCTGAGAACAAAATAATTCTGAGAACAAAATGTCAGGTGACATGCCAGGTAAGGAAACGGTTCACTACAGAAAAAAATAGGAAGAAGCTCAGAGAGCTATAGTGCTAGCATATTCCCTGCCTACTAGCTTTTTAGCCATTAGCTTGTTAGCTACAGTATTTCCCAAACTGGCCCTGGGAGTAGGCTATTCCCTACATCACCACACTTGTAACATCATTTCACAAGGATACTGTGGAGCTCTGGTGTGACCAGGCCTTCACGTCTTTTTTTTTCATTATGGACTTTGATATCTTTCTTTTCTGATATATAGGTTCATCACTACTGTTCAAAATTAGTTCCACCACTCAAATCCTTACAACCTTTGGGAGTTTGTGATGTTAAATTGATTTTTTGAACACTTAGTTATACTTGTGTCAGTTTCCCATATTGTATTGTTCTTTTAGAACTGCATTCCTTCAATGTGCAACATCACTTAGCATTGTTTATTTGAACTGTTTAAAGATCTCTGCCATTGACCCAAATAGCTATGTTTTCAAAGGAATAAGACTCTGTTACTCTCCTGGAGGTTTCTTCCATTTTTTCCCAGTTAAAGGGTTTTTTGGGGGAGAATTTGTTCCCTATTTTAATCAAGGGGCTAAGGATGGATTCTGTACAGATTATAAAGCACCCTGAGGCAAATTTGTGATATTGAGCTATATAAATGAAAATTGACTTGACTTGACTGGGCACTTGCCTATAAATTGCAGCCATTTCAAGATTCCCTATTGGGGAAAACAGAGAAGAAGAAAAGTAGTTTAAATTCAGCCTGCTTGAACTGTAGACCTGCTGTGACCTGCATGGAATGATAATTGTCTTCCTGCTTGAGTATACTGAAAGCCTTTTACTGTATCTACTAAGTAATTCATTATTTTTTAACATAGAACTGTTATAGCATGAGCAAGAAACTTGGTATACTAAAATAACACAAATATATCAATATAAGACATTCTGTGTCTGTACATATTTGTTTGGTTGCTGTTTTTGCTATGATGCATATTATTGACCAACACAATGTGTACAGCTTGGGGGTGACCCTTTGTATTGAGGTTTGACCGAGGGCCAGTCAATAAGCTCTCTTGGCCAGATGAATAATAAATATATAAAACATAATAAATAAATCATTTTTTTCTGTTATGTCAGAGCCTTTTCGTGAGACTGAATGGTGTTTCATCCCTGAGATGTTACTTAGTACAGATTTTATTATAATCTAAAAGGTCAGGTGAGGATGAGGGGAGGGAAGGTCATGACAGAAGAGGAGGGGTAGAAAAGAGGAAACATGAGAGAGATGATGACAAGAGGCTAGTTAGGCTACTTTGTTCTAAGATAAGAAAGAACTTTTTTAATCCCGAAGGAAATTCTTATGCCATCAACATGCTCAATGCAACAGAAACACAGGGTAGAGAAAGACATTTCTTAGTCAAATCTAACTACTGCTATGTACAATAAATACAAATAAAATAAATAGAAGAGAGAGAAAAAGATAAAATAAAAAATAGAATAAACTGACAGTCAGGGATGACAGTCCACTCCAACTGTCATCCTTCTCTAGCTTGGATTGTCTTTAACTTTCTGTTATGTCACAGCCGCTTTTCTGCCTTTCTTCCTCCATCATTATCTCTCGGCATCTCTCCCATTTCTCTCTCACTGCCTCTCTCAATCTCTCTCTCTCTCTCGCCTCTGCCTTGGAAAGAGATGATCCAGAAATAAGGCCATAAATAAGAAATCAACGGCCTTTTCTGTCCCACCACATTACAGGCTTTTGATATATGCTTTCTGCAGTAGTATTACTCACTGGCCTCAAATCAATGCTCTAATCTTTCCCCCTGCCAGATTGATTTCAGTGGCAGTGACAACAGCGCAGAGAGGTGCAGAACAGATCTGTACACTGTAGGCCATTTTCAAAATACTAGCAAAGCAGTGTTATGTAGGGACAGCTGCTTAGGGAGATTAAGTAAGATGCCAGATATCAGGTATAAGCAGAGAAATGTGGAAGTGTAATAGGCCTACAGTTCATCTGATTTCCAGTTTTGGCACATCTTTAAATTTCTTAAATCTGACAGGTCCATGCTTTAAAACTTGTATTTTGTAGTAAGTCTACTGATTGGAGTAAATCCAGTCTTCAAAATAGGGGGCGGCTGTGGCTCAGGAGGTAGAGCGAGTCCACCAATCACAGGGTTGGCAGTTCAATCCCTGACTCCTGTCCTCATTTCAAAGTGTCCTTGGGCAAGACACTGAACCCCAAATGGCTCGCGATGGTCAGGCAGCACCTTGCATGGTAGCTTGTGGTGTTTGAGTGTGTGTGTGAATGGGTGAATGAGTGGTAAATTGTAAAACATTTAGAATAAAAGCGCTATATATATGCAGCCTTTTAAAACTATAGATACATAGATTTGTTTTCTACAGAGGAACCCAGGGAAAACAAAGATCAGGAATGTATTACAGGAAATAGATATCAAAGATGGCAGCCACTGGCTCAAAAGAAAATTCTGAGAACAAAATTCTCGCTGTGCGCAAGCCCCCAGAAACAGTGCCAGGCTGTGAAGCCAGTTTGACATAGTGGCCAAATCGTGTAATTACAACTTCCGGGTGTGTTGCATGATGCACACTGGCCCATACAGCATTTTTCCCACGCACAATCATTGGAAAAGCAGCAGCTGTAAAACGGTGAATACCATCAAAACTCTTGTGAAATGACTATTTTATTATCAGAATTTCATCAATTCAGTCCAATAACATTTGGAAAGTCTAGAAAAACCACACGATTAAATTATTTTATACCCATTCAAGTGAGCAGAGAGAAGTTAGCTGGCTCGGCCAGCGGAAGTCTCTAGTGTGCATGCTCTATAGGCCCAAAAATGAGCCACTGAGCAACTTTCATAGTAATGAACGGGGCGCCATCTAGTTCTTCTTAATACATCTATGGCTGTGCACATATGCCAAAAAAGTTTTCTAGCTACTGGCTTTGCTTCCACATTGTATGGCCCACTGCAAATGTGTATTAGTGTTTTTCCTACTGGCCCTGCCTCCATGTTACCACTTGGTTCAAAGACTTTACATTGGGATTACAATTGCTGGGAAAGTTTTACAAATGTAAAAAGTTGAAACTAACAATAAAAAATTGAACCTGTTTGCAGTTGGAGGTGTCCTCCCAACAGTTTGATAGACGTCTCTGTTATAATGGTGGTCTACTGTATCTAGAAAATGCTTTTTGGAATGCAGGCGACTTTTTTTTCTTCTTTGCTGTACCACAGGTGACCACGAGGACAAATTGGCTAAGTGGCCATCCAGCTCTCTTAATACATGCATGAAAAATACTTGTTTTGTCATGGTTCAGCAGCTTTTAGCCAATAGATAAAGTGGACACTTACTGGCATTATTGGATCCTGAATTTAATTACTAGTTCCTTGGCCCACAGTCTAACTTTCCAGCAAATATCATTTAGATCTCTCTCTAACAGAAAAAAACACACAAAAAAGCATACACTCTATGTTAAAAGTAACAACTAGAAGATTCCATCTGCCTTTACACTGTATTTTACATTTATTGCCTTCTTATGTGCTGGATACATTTTACTTCACAAAAGGAAATTGAGTTATGGCAAAATAACAGAGTCACTGTCTCGTTTTAGAGGACCTGGTTATGACATTAGAGTGGGAGCAGTCAAAAGTAGATAGAACAATAATCTCGAATATGTTTTTCCTCAGTAAAGCAAAAGTGAACATTTTTGATCAAAAAATAGACAGGAGTGCTACTGGTGTGAGGTAGAAGCCCTCTGTCATCTCCACCTGGCTTCATTTTTCACAGTAATTACACCAAGATATTACACATTCATCTGACAATGATATATTGATGTTTACAAGCTGCAACTAGCTTCTGTGAATGTAAGAGGCATGAGTGAGTGCCGTGGCTATTTCCCCTGTAGTGAGGTTGCTGGCAGTCTGCCCTTCACTCTCAGTCCAGTCTCTGCTAAAATGACCTCCATCACATTCAACCTGTGAGGGCCTGGAGAGAGAGAGTGTGTGTGTGTGTATTTGTGTGTGTGATGTGGATGAACTGGGTACTGAGGTTATCATCCAAGAGTCCGCTCAACTGGAGACAGACTTGAGGCTCGCTGGCCAGAAATGAAGCAGGTCAGCTAGAACACACACACAGATAGCTGCATTGTATTCTGACCTTTACTTTCTCCCCTGTTCATGTGCTGTGGAGCAAAGGGCCCCACTGTTTTTTTCAGGAAAGGCAAGTTTATTTATGTGGCACTTTTCATACACAAAAATAATTCAGTATTCCTTATATTATGCATAAAAGGGATTAAAAATGTTTGTTTTTGTTTTTAAAGAAAACATCAGACATAAGACACAAATTTAAAATCCAACTGAAATTTGAATTCCTCTCTCTTCTTGGATACACCATAATGACTCTGCAACTATTTACATATTTTTCCATTTTTGGACTTATTTGTTGAAACAGTGTGAAAGGCTGAGGGGGCATTTCCCATGGCAGCAGTTGACTGACATCTAGTAGCTGGTGTTGCTAGGAAATGTGCTGCAAATTTCTGTGGTTCACTAGTAAATGGAGAACTAGCAGGCTAGGGTAACTTTCTGGGTGAAAGTTAGTTAGCCTGGCTGTTTTGTTCATCCTGAATTATACACTAGGTAGCATTAGCTGCCTCTTTTCATGGGTCTAGTTGTGATGATGGTAAATGACCAGACTGTCAAAATTCACAGCACCAGGGTTGTGCTGTATCTTCATCATTCCATATGATGCTGATAATAAATAAAATATAAATTTCTTCTTTCTTCTTTCTTCTTTATATTCTGGAAGGCAAAACAGGACCACATCTGGACTTGGAACATGGAACACGTTTAAAATGCAAAATACGTGCAAAAATAAAGAATAGTCACAATGGATAACACAATTTGTGAGAGCTCAAAGAGGGGTCTCAGTGTTGCTGCTGTCAACTCTTGTTTTATCCAGAGAGATGTGGGAGTCCCTGGAGCTTTGTTTTGAGAGTCTGGGAGAACCAATCAAGTCCCTGGAGTTGGTTTTGGTTTGCCGAAGAGAGCTACACACATGAGTGGAGCTTCCTATGAGATGTGTGGCAGAGCCATCTAAGTCCCTAGACCAGTTCCTTTGGGCAGCTTGTGGTTTGTGAGAGTCATACATTCTATACAAAGATAATTAAAATGAAAAAAAAAGATTAAATAATAATAATTAATCATTTCAATTACTTTATCTCTAAAATGTTTTAGGGTTTGACTTTTCAATTAGACATTTTCTAAAATAAAATGGTTTTAATAACACATATTTATACTGTCACCCTTGTACTTGAGCAAATGATTATGATGTGAGTATTTTGTGTATTTTGAGTAAACCTGTCAGCTCTTGTTTTGTTTCAGTGCTCCTTGCCAGGAGAATATGTGCTTTTGGATAATTTTATTACAATAAATATGAAATGATTATCAAAGAAAATCCTTTTAAATTACACAAATGTGTGTCTTTCCTGTAAGTCAGAAATAGAGAGTATGAAAATCAAGCAAGGCTTTCTGATACATAATTGATATAAGTGCATAAAATTGCAAACTACTGACTACATAACATATAGTATTCTTGTCTACACTCTTCTTTGTTCAGTGTAAGTGTTTATGTCTGTTATCTTTAGCATCAGTTGCACACTCACATACCAGAGAACACAGTCTAACTCACATGCTGAGTAAGTTGTCCATACCATATATATAAAATCCATCCAGCTGCTGGCTGTTCCTGAGATTGAACATAATAATAATAAGCATAATTATAATATTTTTTTTAACAATCAACATAACATTACACTACAGTGGGAATGCTTTTTTAAATACCTGATCCTTGGAAAATGTCTGTGTATACCTTATAAGTCATTGTCTGTCTGTAAGTATTTTAATAAAATGAATAAATTAACTACATGGTATTTTTCCATTATCCAAAAGGATTTATTAATGTCCAATGGTTCAACAAACCAAGCTTGAGTTTTCAGGTGACAGTTCATGATCTTCAAAACTGAATGCAGCCACAAAAACATCAGCTCATGCTTGTGACTCTGTAACCATAGCAACAACCACAGCAGACAGACAGGCAGACAGAAAAGAAGATGAAGAAAAAGAAGAAAAATTGTGTTGCAATACAATGAGAGGTGTATTTCCTGTGAAAATGAAATAGTCCAGGTGTGGAGTAAAAGGATCGATATGTCAATAATCCCAGCTGTGGTTGAATAGTTGCTTAGCAAAGTGAGCTGCACTGATGTTATACTCCAATACAAATCCATGCCTAAGTCCACTACCTGCAGAGAGGGTGGCTAAATCAGTCGCACTGTTAGCATCAAGATGACAGATACTTCAGTGTGAGAGCAGAGCCAGACAGACACTCTCAGTGATTTGTGCTTCTCAGTATGGGGTGCCAGAACAAGCAGGGATCTCCATAAATGTTTGCTCACACTGCAGCCAAAAGTGTCCCAATTACTTATTTTTTCCCTCACATGACAGCTGTTGTCTAATCAGTATGAAATGCAAAAGGTTATATGGAGTCAGATTTTCAATTTACAATCTGGACCACAAAGGTATAAGACACAAAATCAGATCTCAGACTTGTAACGGCGAGCAGGACAAGACACAACATGATTTGACTGATTGGTACTTAGGGAGATGCAGCAATTCAATCAAAATCCAAGGGCACATCACTGAAAAGTGATGGAAACCGCAGGCATAAAACTGGACATGGTGTCTTTTGTCATTATTCCTGTGGTACACATTTATTTTCAAAATTGCTGTCAGTTCATATTGCTACTGAATATGGGTTACATCCTTGAAAGAGAAGGAAAAAAAAAAGAAAACTGAATAGAAATTCAAAGTGTGCACAACAATGCACCAGATCCCTGAGGAAGAAAAACAACCAACCTGCAAAGACGGGCAATGAAAGAACATGAATGAGAAAAACATTAAGAGTAACAATAAATACATTTTTGTATTCTTATCTATATAGCACTGCCACTGTTATATTAATGACTATTGATGGACTGGGCCTCAGGCGAGAACCACTCGAAAGAACAGATTTGTTCTTAAATAGCTCGTACGAGTAATTTAAGAGGATTTCTGGCGTTCACCAATTCTTGTACAAACGAAATTTACAGGTGGTCCAGACCTGTTGTTAACAGATAATCAGTCTTTCTCCACAGGGGACCTCAAATCATAACGCCATCATCTGAACAAATTTGGAGTTTAAATATGATACAGAAATTAACTAGAATAAAATATATAACAAAGACAAACTTTAAAAAATATATATTCTCATAACTATGTTTATATTTTAGGATTTGTATTGTAGGAGTTGTTTCCTATATTAGTCATGGACTGCGTTGCTATAGCAAGACGTTTTTTTGCAACTTACTTTATGTCAGACTGTTTATTCCCTCTTTATTTCTGTCACAGTGCAGTGCTGCTTTGATGACACGTTGTTAACCGCTCTACTATTAATATTTTATAATTGTTTCGGATCCTCTAATACTACTACTGGCACCACTAAATTTCTTATATTTTTGTCTGCTGATTTCCGAAAGCAGGAATTAAAGGTCTGTGGTGTGAAATTCTACTTTTTTACTCTTTGGGAACATTTTGTGAAGGAAACACATTGCCTTACATGGCTATTTTAGGGGTGTTGATTGTGCTGGTGAAATCTCACAAACATGCACCTCCTCATGAACAGGTGACATTCACCAGGCTGAAACAAGTCTATCCAGTTAAGAGAGTTTGGTGAAACCGAATTGGAACACTTGTACAAGCAAACCGAAAAACAGAAAACATACAATTATGCTAAAATCTATAAAATCAAGACATTAAGAAAAAGATTATTTAAAAGCAGACCGAAGCAGCGATAACAGCAATAAAGGCAAAGGAAAGGTATATCCAATAGTATCACACAAACTACCATCGAAAAAACATGCAACAGTACAATAATAAATGTACTATTTAGGACAATAAGGTTTTAAGTAGAAAAGTGAACATTTAAATTCATCATTCAGGCAGTTACTTGATCTATCTTTTAGTTTGACAAAATAATCTAGACTTGGTCTACTTACTTTTCCAAAATGTTCAACTGAAGTTTGCTCAGCTGCCTAAATTTAGCATCCAAGAAAAAGCTAAAAGGTTTGAAAAAAAGCTTGAGTCAATATTCTTTTATCAAACTACTATTTCTAAGGTCTGGAATGAACTTTCATGCAGTTACACCTTTTAGGTATAAACTTAGATTTAGATTTACGGGGCTGTCGCTCTGGTGACAGGTTGATAAGTTGGTTTTGTCTTAAACTTAAATGTCAAAATCTTATAGAGACCCATGTCTCATTGTTACGGCCTGGCCCACAGGGGAAACCTTGGCACAACATGAAAATTAGACTCACCTCTTCATTTTCCCAGCTCCCAAGAACCACCAGCAACAAGGAATTACAGCCCTTTAAGTATTTATTTCACACAATTGTTTAGGGCCTTTTGGCTTCAAGGTGGGTTACCAGCAAAATAACAAACAAAATGGGACTAGGGAACCTAATCAACCTAAAATTACTTACTCAAAGCAAAAATAAACAAAAGTACATCTCTCTTACCTAAAACTCCTAATTTAGAAAAAAACAGGAGAAAAGAGATGAAACAAAAGTGACACCCACCTCTATGAATCCCAGGGCTGCTATACATACTTGCAAGATACTATTTACTAATAGTAGTATTAGTAATATATTATACAGGTGTAGCTCACAACATGCTGGCTAATCAAACTTTCTGTTCTGTGCTTATTTTGGAATGACATGTTACATGAATGCAGTAGTGGAAAAAAGAAAATAACAACTAATTCATTCAAATCTCTTTTGGCTGTGTTTGTACAGATGACAGCAGAAGCCATTCTCCGCCTGGTCAATGATCCTGTGCTGCCATTCTACCCACTGGACATCGCTCTGGATGTACAAAACAAGCTTAAAGGTAACATTGATGATGATATAATGGTAGTAATAATAGTGAGGATAATGTACAGTGTTATAGGGGGCTGGTGTTGTGGGTGCAGTCAGTGGTTGTTGCAGTAGATGGGTTGGTATATGGCCTTAAGAGCCTGGTCACATCAGCATTTATGAGAGCAAACACTGAAATTTAGTCACTTATTTGAATGGAATGGTTAAAGGTATACTGTGCAGGATTTGTTGGTTGGTGTTTGTAAACACATTCAACATTCAAAGTTGCCCCCCCCCCATCTCAGAGAGAGAGAGAGAGAGAGAGAGCAGCAGTGGTTGAGCAAGCTAGTTGAAGAGAGAATGAAGTGAATGAAGAGAGCAAGCGGCTCTGGCAAGAACAAAGCTGTGAATCAGATAAATACAATTATTTTCTAAATTGTTTCATGGTGGTTATGTTCTAAAGCACAAATAAACACGCTCACACCTCCACACAACCCTGCAGGAAGGTGCCACATTGCCGGATTTTGTGTGAATGCAGAGCTTCTTCCTGTCCGCTGGGACCTCTCTGCTGTGTGTAGCTCAGCTCCGCCCTCAGTCAAGCAGACACACAGACCTGCAGCTCTTTATACATCCATGACACAGAGACGGAGAGCAGAGTGGAGCGGAGGAGAGAGACAGAGACAGTGATGTAACCTGGTCACTACGCTATGAGTCCTGACCTCACACATTGCATGCTGTTATTAGCTGGGGGCTACACACCCACTGCCCAAAGGTTAATGCCCAGAAGCATCCTGAACACAACAAAATAATAAGAAAATACAGGCAGAGGGCAATGTCTCTACTGATAAATACACTGCCACACACTTCTAGTGGGTCACAAGTGATGACTGAGAGGTCTATACATTGTTTTTTTTAGGAAAATCCTGCATAGTAAACCTTTAAGATCAGTGGATTTGCTCATAGCAGCAAAGTATTTATCATGAGCTCAACTCTGACGGGAGAATTTATGCCACAGGCAAATAGCAAACTAAAATAGCGGCCTTTTTAACAATGGAAAAGAATTACTTGCTGTAATGTGAAAGGTGTCACTCTTAGTGATGAATCCACAGTGAATTATTACCTAACTGAGTAGTGCCCCTCAGGTCTACAGAAGGTTTTAGAGTCTTTCAGATTGTGGCCTGTGTCTTTACTGTTTTGGTTTAGTCTCACACTATCATTAGTTGTGTTTCCAACAGGAAGTTGTTTCCAGCTAAAAAGATCAAAACAAACCCACTACAGGCTACCTGCCCGGCACCAAATGGCAAACAGATAAACTTAGCAATTAGCTAGTGAACATAGTGGAGCATTTGGCAGCTAAAGAGCCAGATATTTTCTCAGGAGTTGGTAGAGACTAAAACAGAGCTAAAACTAGTGTGAATATTGGACTTGTATTCTGCAAGTGGCCAGAAAAAAATGATTGCTGATGTTGCTTCATATCTGCTGTATAAGTTTAACAGGGTTAAGATCAGTTAAAGTTAAACTACCATTTAGTACAACCTGGGGTTTGATTGTCATTTCTCGGGCCGTCAGTTTTATCAGTTATGATAACACTGTATTCACCAAAGTAGTTGCTGAAATCTCAGAATGCTTAGCCTCATGAAAAATAGAGGCAAGAAATATGAGTTTCAGGCGGTAATACAGGTTGTAAACATGCCAACAGTTTTGCCTGATTAGCAACCACTTTATATATAGATAAATAGTGGTGGAAGTACTCAGATCCTTTACTTAAGTAAAAGTATCAATACCATAATGTGAAAATACTCTATTACAAGTAAAGGTCCTGCATTTAAAATCCTACTTAAAGATCCCCTCCAGACATGTTTTAAGATGTATAAAAATCTCTACTAATTTGTGTCTAATATGTTTTTTCCACAAAAAAAAGTTCATTAAAGTTACATCTATTCCTTCTCCCTCATTAAAAATTCTAGAATCTCTGAATATGCAAATATTTTTATTTCGAAAGTTTAACTGCTGAACACAAGATGTCATTTGGTTCACTATAAAGTCCACTCTCAGTGTTTGTCCACTGGAGTCTTCAAGTTTCCACATCACACTTGTGTACGGTGAATACTGGACCAGGATTGGCCTCCAAACTATTTGTGATGCCACAAATCATGCTCATAGGCCTGCCTCTTAAAATAGTTTTTTCAATGAGCACAGAGAAACTTTCCACTTTCAGCAGATAAATGTGAAAACAGTCTTCTGTCAAACTCTGCACATACATCATTCTGCACAGTAAAGCTCAGGCATTCAACTGTAAGAACAAGAAGAAAAACATATTTTTGAGTAGAGGGGGACTTACAGAAAAGTACAGAAGTATCATCAGCTAAATTTACTTCAAGTAATAAAAGTAAAAGTGCTTGGTCTGCAGTAAAATCAAAACCCCAGTGACTAATATATTAAATACATTTAATAAATTACATTATTAACACTGGATGCATCAATGTGTAAGCAGCATTTTACGATTGTGGCTGCTCAAGGCAGACACAACTGCACACTGGTTTTATACAAGAGCTCACAAGACTAAAAGGATGGAAACAGCTGTTTTCATCTTTAACAATGCAGTATCATTTGTGAGCTTATCATATGTCCATGTAAAACAACATGAAAAGTAACTAGTAACTAAAGCTGTCAAATAAATGTAGTGGAGTAAAAAGTAAAATGACTCCCTCTGAAATGAGGTGCTGGAGTTGTATCAAGTAGCATGCAATGGAAATACTCAAGTAAAGTACAAATACCTTAAAATTGTACAGTACAGTAGTACAAGTACTCCTGTACAGTACTTGAGTGAATGTTCTTTGTCCACCACTGGATGTAAACTAGAAGGTGAATGCCTACATTATCTTACCAAAAGTCCCTCATTGCATTGAAAATTGTGAGTGCAGTTTGGGGAATCATCATCATCATCATCACTGTATACCCTTTTTCCACTCCAAAACAGTTTGGCTGACCTGTGGGTTTGTTTACAACCGTTATGATCATTTGACCGCTTGTCCAGTAGGACCTATTTTTGGCATTGTTGCCGCATTCCCAGATCTCAGCAATTACCCTGGCCAGTACAATTGATAGAACTGAAGGCCAGAGCTAATAAAAATATATATATAACTATAGGTTTGCTTTAAAGGATATGACTGGTAATTTTCTATACTTTTCATATTGTGCAGAGCCAAAACCAACAAACCATCAACAATCTTCGTCTGTGCCATAGACCTTTGTTGTTGTCCAAAAACTATTAAAAACGTCAGTGAGTCACACCATTGCACTGGGTGACGTGTTCCTTTTCCAAGAAGAGTTTGGGCACAGTAGTTTGTTTAGAAACAGCTCCAAAGACTAATGGAGTAGTTCAGTGTAAGGCAGAGGCCACTGCGCATGTACCTTTCCATTTACAGTGCTTCACTAGCTTGTTGTGCTACATATCACAACCTCAGTTGAAAGCATGCATGTCCGAAACCTCCACAGGCCAAGCGGGCTGTCTTCCTGCTTGCTCTCCACACACATAAATGGGATAAAATAATTCACTCATTTGGCACTTCTAGACTTTCCAAATGTTCAGGCCTAATGGATCAAATTCTCATAATACAAAGAATCATTTTGTGGTTTTGGAGGCTTCTGCTTTTCAATTGATTGTGTATAGAAAAAAAGTTTTTTTTGTATATCTAAATATCTGACAGTTATGTGCACTCTTATGATGCCTCATGATTCTATAGCACAGGGACCTTCATTCCTGCATTTGTAAAATTCAAATCAAGTATTCAGCATCTGTCCTCTCTTTCTTGTAACCTTAGACCTTCACAGGCAGCCCTGAATGCCTCTCATCTCTTCTTTTGTCCTTTTGTTATAACTCTTCTATTTTTTCTTTCATTTGCTTGTCCTGTCTCTCTTCTGTCCTTGTTTTCCTTCTTTCTCCTGCTGTAGTGTCCTTGGCTATCATTCAGAACTCATTGCATTGCATTCTGGTCTATGCAAACTAGTGTTAGTGTAGAAAACTTAATCTATAACTCTTAATAGAATTCTATCTGTATGATAAGTAATGTTTAGAAATAACTCACAATGCCCAGAGGAAAAGTGAATATACAAATACAATATACAAATACATGCATATAATGCAGTGATATGTGTAGATTTCAGAGGCAGAAGCATCCCCCATGTTGTCAATACATTACCTTCACTGTTCAGACCAACTGTGAAGCACAGCAAGCAACTTCATGACTTTTTGGCAGAGCCACTCATTCACATCTCTGAAATCACAACAACCAAGGCTGGATTACCTGCTGTGCAAAGTAGGTAACTGCCCCAGGGCCACAACAACACATGGTTCACTGCATGTCGGCTGGTAATTGTTGGCTTTGGTAATTTAAATTAATTGCAAATTTGTTAGGAAATGTATGCAACTAAAGCATAACATCAGCTAAAGCAGGTCCTGTATTTTTAGTTGACTTTGTGGCCATGTCTCATAGAAGTAGTTTGTGTCTAGTTTAGCTTGTAGACCTTTATTATTTAGGGTATATTGTGCTCACATCATGCTTATCCCTCATGAAGTTGTGTTTTATTAGAGTACCACAAACCTACACAAATTAGGAACTTGGAGATGACAGGGTACATATACATTGCACAGAGGGTAGTAGGTGGGGTGTCATGAATGTAAATCCTCTAACTCATCTTTGGGATGTAACAGTAACTGACCAGCCTCATACTGATAAGCTGTTATCCACAGTTCATACAGTGAGATCTTTTGTAATATAGCAGTTGTCGTCAGAATTAGTCTTTAAAGCTGCATTTATCAGTGTTTTAATATTACTGTGTAATGTGAAAGGTGTCAGAGTGAAGAACGCACAGAGAATAATGCCCAACTCTGCAGTTCCACTCAGCAGAATTTAGCATCTTTCAGCTAATTGTTTTGATTTTATGGGGTACAACTTTACTGTTACTGTACAGCAGCAGGCAGATGTTTTTAGTGAAAAAGCTCTGATAAACTCAGTGTACACCACTGTTATCTTGTGCAAACAATTTAATTTACTATAAATTGATGTGTGTGAAATATTTAATCATTTATTAATGATTCATAATCATGTGATAATAATAATCCTATAATAATCTCCTGATGACTAATTAGTAAATGTGACTATCAAGCAATTATTCACTATTAACAGCCCCCAAGAACTTATTACTAAATCTTTTTTTGGGTGAAGTTAAGACAAAAAGGCAAAATAGCACACTGAATGTTTGAGTAGGATAACATAAAACATCTGTTATAGTAGCGGTCCAGCATTACCACAACAACAATTATAAAGCATTTTTTCAAAGAGTTTTTGAACAGGATGCAAAATGCTGAGACTGCATTCACACTGGATAGGCTTGGTGTATGTCCCTGAACAAATGATCAAGTAGACCATCAGGATTTTTAGAGCCAAGCCAGGCTGACCATTCCAAAACCTTAATGATTATGAATCATTAAAAAGGGATTAAATGTTTCACACTTTCTGATAAATCATCGGGTCTGCAGTTATAAATGATTATAAGTCATTAATAAAGGGTTAGTGATTCACATGTCCCAAGTCTTCTGGTCTGCAGTTGTACTTTAGTCATTAATGAAAACAATTAAAGTCTGCATAAATGTTAATAAATTATGAATCAAATTATTTTCATCTGGATCTCCTGCAGCCCTTTCTTTCTTCCTTTATGGTGGCTGTGTGCATCTGAAGTTGGCTGGCTTTCTGTTAGAGACGCATATGAATTTAGAGTAAATTATCTTGTTCGCACAAGATCCATAACTTGTAAAAATTAAATATCTTACTATATAATGAAATATCTGGCTCTTTAGCTGCTAAATGATCCTAAGGAGCCCCTAAACTCCTGAAAGGTGATAATTTTTCGTCTTGTAATTATAATAATTTGTTCTCACAAGATAACTTGTTTGCACAAGATATAAAATGATCACCTTTTGGAACTGTAGTGGCTCTGTAGGATCATTTAGCAGCTAAAGGGCCAGATATTTCTCACAGGAGTTGGTGGAGATCAAACAGAGCTAAAAGGAAAGTGAATTTTGGACTTGCATTGGTCAGCTGGCCAGCAACAAGAGTCCAAATGAATGCTAACATTGCTTTGTAATTAGGAAACTCTTTGCTTACACATTCTGCACATCAACATTTTAAGGTGATAGTATCTTAGTGTTGTGTTCACAGCTTGTTTCTCTGCCCAGGATTGGCCAAATAAAGCAATTACTCCAAGTTTAACTTAAGATCTCTGAACATTTTTTTACATTAAACAAATTCCATTTCCTCTTGATGCTGCAAGTTCTCTGTGTATGTAGCCTATCTTCTGCAGACTGTTGATTTCCTAATGGTATTTACAGTAATGGCATAAAGCATGTAAATGTGCCCAAATCACTGAGTGCAACCCATTTCTTTTATTAGACAGAGAATATATACAGTATATGTATAGTCAACAGACAGTCATAATGGAAATGCAATATATGTGCAACTTACTGTAAGTAAGTAGCTTTAACTGAACAGATGTAAATGTCTTCTAAAATATCAATATTAATAAATATACAGTAATGTAATCTGCCCTTGAAAGCATATTTGGGTATACGCACTGTAATGAGTTTTGGTTGCTATAAGCTATGTAAATATTTGAGGTCCAGTATTCCTGTATTGAAATTTGGGGTACTGTATATTTTTAGTGGCACCACATAGGTAAGAGCATGCTGATGTCCTTTAGATTAATGGAATGACATATCAAATCATTTTAAGCTAAATTAGAAATGTTTTGCAGATTTGGGTATATTTTAAATTGAGGACAGTGGTCCTCAGTGTATGAGTTACAAAAAGTGATTTACATATTTATCAGCAAGTGTGCAACTTGCATAGTAAGATGAACACAGCACTTTAGTCAAGGTCTGAACTGAACCCTGTGTAAATTTACATTACTGACTATTCAGCAGTTAGCATGCTGTACAACCTCTCAAGCCTTTTGAGCCAAAATCAGCTCATTCAGTCACAGTCTCAGACCATGCAAAGACTGTCCTTGAATATTAAGATGACCTTTGAAAGAGGATGCATAACAAAGGCTTTGATACATTTAGCCTGCATGCTGTCTTCACACAAAATGCTATGTTTTGTTATCCACCAAGGAACATCCACAAGTACAGCAGCTGTCAGAGTGAGGTCTATGAATAGATCAAATCAGTATATCAGTTGCTTTGTACTGCATTAGTTGCGCATTTACAATACGAAATTGCACATTTATCTACATCTATAAACCAACATCTGTCAGTCATTTACACACTAACATCTGAGACTAAATTAGATAGAGATGGTCTCCATCACATGTGCTGTAGCTCCAACTTCAAGTCTCATTCATTGTACCACTAAGGCAATCGCTCAGTGGCTCAGGTTCACTGCTCTGTCTAAGCATGTAAGCACCGTCCCATTAAGGCCTAGATTGAGTGGTTATGCTTCCCCGTCTGAGACTAATGGACAGATTATGACCTGAGGGAGAGCTATGACTGATTATTTTACCTGCCTGTAGCCTCTGTCTGTTTCTTCATCGCTTTCTCCCTCATTGTACATCTATATCTGTTCCCCAGTTTCTCCCCTCTATCAATTCAATTCAAAGGCACTTTATTGGTATGAAAGCTACTCCTCCTTGGCAACTTTGCACATTAGTGCCAGGTTGAAGTACAGTGCTACAAGTGAGTGTCATTTCATCAAGGCTAAAAGGCCTCATCATTAGGCCAAACACAAATGACAAGGCAGAAGTACACTATTAATCAGCAATATAATTGTTAGGTTTGTGTCTGATTAGCTAGGTCACTGGATTACAGTTTGAAGATCAGTGTTTTATCATACTCACATATTACTTGCCTTAATTCTTTACCCCACTGGTTCCCAATGGCTGCCAATAGTCAATGAGAAACACTGATTTTGTCAAGTGACGTATCCTGCCAATGTCATTTAAGTTGACATGGAAGCTGTGGTAGCCGCTGCTCAGAGCGGCTAACATGTATTTTTTCAGGATAATAAAATAATTTTTCATTTTTAATCTTTTTTTTTTTATTTTAAGAGTTCCTTTAAATTGACTTACAACAACCCGTACAGCTGCGTCAATCTCATCCATGCTTGTCATTATTTTTGTATTGCTTTTTCATGAATATAGCTAGGTACCTAGCTATGCAGGAAAATTACATTTTAATTCTTATCCCAGCTACAACACTCTAATTGGTAGAATATTTCTCCAACCGCATCAAGAACTATAGCACCAGAACTATTTGAACCTTTGAACAAATCAATCAATCATGTAGACAGTGATTCAGAGGTCTGGAACCAGGCTAGAGACAACCTGTCCATTGGTCCACTTCAAAAACAAAATGCAACACTGAGTGAATTTTATGGATAAATTATCAAAATGCTTTACACACTTCAACCAATGTTTTCAGTGTGTGCAAAAGTGTGGCAGCCACAGTTTCAGTACATTATCTCTATGAGCCTTTCTGAGTTTTGTGGGTGAAATAATCTCACCACAAGGTCCATTGGAGGTTGTTCTGGAGCTTTCAATTATATCACACTATCTTGCTCAGCAGATGGAGTTGCTGTTGACATGGAATTGTAATGTTCAAATTTACATTTTTCATTAAAGACTTCTAATCCTTGTTGGTTTTAAAACAGAGATTGCATCTACAGTTGCATGACAAATGGGAAAGCTCTGCTGAGGAAGATCATGCGATATGATTGAAAGCTTCAGAACCGTTATTAAATAGACCTTGTGGTGTGATTCAACTGCTGATTCTGAGGTCAAGAATTTTCATTCTCCACTTTGGGTTTAGTTTGGTTGGCGATCCACAGGTGCCAAACTGGCATCAGTGTTTTATGTTTATACACCATTTCAATGCAAGAATTATGTTTTCTTTGGTTATAATTAGTCCACAGAGTTGGAAAATACTGTAATTCAAATAAAATTTATTTATCTCCTGAATTGTGCAGTTTTACCAAATGGGACCGGAGTGTCACTGCTTCAACTTTTTTGGCCTTACTTTCAGAAATGACGTCGCTAGGGAGCATGCTTTATTTTAATTACAACTGCTTTATAATACACTATTGGACATCATATCCCTACACTTCATCTCCAAGTGTCATTTTCCTTATGCTTACATTTAGTTTTACTACATTCATCAGCTGTATGTAATCAGAAATAAGCTGCTTGTGACAGATTTTTGGGCTCTTTATTGTGGTTATTAAATCGGTATTAAATTTAATTCCAGGTGGCATTATAAACGTCTTAAAGTTATAAATTTTGACTTTGTGAAATGTGCAGTTACTCTAAATGCTTTGTGCAAAGCAGCTCCTATTCAACCAGAAAACAGGTGGGAGAGAGATTTTATCTCCGCTAGTTAAAAATACAGAAGGGCACCAGATGGAGAGAAAGAAGAGGAGGAATACGACAGTGAAATAAATACTTTTTGATGTGTGAGTGTGTATTTGTGTGCAGTAACAGATAGTGAGGCGTGATAAATAATGCCTGGTGTGTGTTAGAATTGCGTGTGGGATAGTTAATGGTAGTGGTTGCAGGATACAAGTTGACATACAGATAGTAGGATTTGAACACCTTATAATCTTAACCGTGATAAAAGGACAATAGAATGTGGAAAAAAGTTGGACGAGCCACTGATTCTGTAAGTATTTCACCACTGAAAATTACCATTTCAGGGTTGTTTTAATGACACCTTCAATGTTTCTCAACTTAGAAGCACAAGAGGGTCCTGGATAATGTAACAAAACAATGGGTTTAAAGCTGCATTATCAATATTTTTTTATGAACAATTGATCACTTGACAATATGTAAAAAGATAGCGGTCACTCCAACACACAGATAATTATCACCTTGAGTGTTTTAGCACCTTTCAGCTCATTGTTTTGTTCTGCCTGCTAGGTTTGCCATAACTTTGTATTGTAATAATATGTCTGTGATGTGTTTACAGCTTGTTCTGCTGCCCCTAAGTGCCCAAAAAAATCAGTTACAACAAAATTTCAAGGTTTACCAAAATAATCTTAACTCAAGGTCCACTAACTAGCTTTTTCTGGAGCTTTCAACCACATCTTCATCAGCAGATTGTTGGCTCAGTTGTCATGAGTTGATCGGTGATTAGGATATTACTGTAGATTAGGGCTGTCACCAACTCAGGATTTTTACAGTCAACTCAGAGTTGGCATTTCAGACCGATGTATCGACTCTCCTGTGAGAAATACTCATGTCTCCGTCCAGTTACCGCAGTTACAAGAAACTGCCCCACACTAAACTGATACAGCATACACGAGTCTCATGTTTTACCTGTAAGACTTATGTTTAATGCTGTTGTTCATCATTTGTGATGTGATAACATCAGATTTCCACACAGTCAGATAAAAAGTGTGCATCCTGGTATTAGTTCAGTTTTGAAATCAAAGTGCAGCACGGAGCGTCTCTCCTGTCAGCTGCTGACAGCGCTGTCAGCCGAAGAGTCAATCACACTGGACAGTAGAGGAGACGGTAGAGACGTGTCTGTTTAGCCAACTTTACTGTATTTACCACCGGAGCTTTAATACATTCACTCTGCGTGGCGTTGTCCTCCATTTCCATCGTTCCTCTCTGTTTCCATCACAGTTATGCATATAGGTAATTTAGAGACAAGGATCTATAAAAGTCTACAGCCTGTCATGCTGTCAGCCTGCATTACTCTGTGTATAATGATGTGGCTAAAAAAAAAGCGATTCAACTGACAAAATGCAACTTTTAGGGGGGCAGCCAGTTGCTAGATAGGAAGACTTGCTTACATTTGCAGCTTACATAGAACAGACAAACACTCTATTCTTTAAATCTATTCCTTACACTACTACTGTTGTGTTTTTGGTTTTGGAGAGACAATTGAGACACCATGCTCCACTTTGATTATAACCCCATGACGCTACTTTGGCATGTGAAGAAATCTAAAGCACAGTTACTAAGCTATGGGACAATTGGTGTACAAATGCATGGAGCATGGACATGGCGCGACACGTCTATTGCAGCATGGCTGCAGCAAAATGCATCTATTATAATCAACTGAAGCTGCTACACTGAACACAAAAGCTACGCGCACCAGCGGACCTGTGGATAAAAACTACATAGAACTGTGTAAAAAATGAGTACAAACCATTTAAGAATTATTAAAATAAATACCTCGTTGTACCAGAGGCAATGCGACACAGCAGTGCAACCTTGTGGGGTGTTTTTTTTACATTGCATATTAAAATATATCAATCAAATCGATGTGTATCCACGATCCTGTAGTTAAAACAATCTAGTTAATGAATTCAGTACCAGTTAATGTAGCCTACACTTCCAAACCCTGTATAACCAACTGCATTATCACTTGGCAAATCTCAATATGCATGAAGTGAAGGAGACAGAGTTAGTGTAGCAGGTAGAAAACCCTGCTCCGCCCCACCTACATGACGTGTCATGTCCGTGTATTTCAGCTGTTAATGCTCAATTCGGATTTATTGCTCAGATCCTGTTTTTCTGTTTAGCTGTTCACACTATTCTGTCAGATGTCAGAATAGTGTGAATCAATGTCAGATTCCAGTGTGAATTGGTCACGGTCCTGAACTGACCCGCATGCGCAAAAGAACAATAACACATCACATGCAGCACACTGTCGTACAGAAAAAAACATGGAGGCCAATGAAGTCAGCGTTTATGGTTTCATTTATAAGCTGATGTGCAGTGGAAGTCAGCTAATTCATGAGCAGATGATTACTAAGATGAGGAGAAAGAGAGCCAAATTTTTAATTATGGCTTTTTGTGGCCCCGTTCAGCCATTTGTTTTGTTAACTTTCAGACATAGACTGGTTACAATACGACCCCTCAAATTTTGCTTGTACAGAAGTGTCACCCCAAATATGTGGAGGGGCAGTGAGGTCTAACACCATAAAAGTCACATGAATTCTGATATGACTGTTCAGACTGAGGTTGCACTGCAAAAAATCAGACCTGTGTCTGATTTAGGACCACATCTGAAAGTGGCCCAAATGAGCATTGAAGATCCGATTCCATGTGATTTGTGCTGTTCACACTGTAATGAAAAAACATATCTGAGTTACATATGAGCAAAAAAAACACATTTGGGCCACTTTTGCCTGCAGTCTAAACGTAGCCTAAAAGATGTACAATTAGCTTAGAATATGGAAAGAAATTGAAATGAAAAAAAATTATAACAAGCTAATAGAACACAGGCTAGCGAGGAGAGAGAGCAGGACTCTCCACCATGTGTCCTCGAATAAAATACAGCCAATCAAACAGATTTCCAAATAAATGTGTTTTTTTTTTAATCAGACGTCTGTCATTACTTTGTCATCATTGTTCACCGTCAAGAAACAAAAGTCAAGACAAAGATACAGCAGCTCATAGTGGTTTTGTCTCACCTCTGTATTTTCAGACGTGTGTGTTTGTGTGTGTGGTTTGTGAGTGTGTGTGGACACTTGAGAAGAGTGACCTGCATGTAAGCAGAATGTGATTATGTGTGTGCCAGCACAGTATAATGTGTGGATGTGAATTGAATGAAGTGACGGTGTATGTGTATGTCCTCGTGTTGGCTACACATGAGTGGGTAGTAACGCATGTGTTATTCAGGTCTTTTGAAAGATTAGTGTGTGTGAGTATATTTTGGGTATGTGAAATGGTGTGTGGGTGTATAAGCAGCAATGCTTGCGTGTGTGTAAATGTGTGTCTGGTCTCTGGGTATTTTAGCAGCCCCCTGCGGCAGAGGACCAGTGATATTTAATGGATTCTTCACAGCCGGCATGGAGCACTACGGTATTCATGACTGGCAGTCATGGAGGGAACTCAAACAACCAGAGCTAATTGAAACCCCTAAAAACCTTTTGTTCAACTTTCTTAATCACTATTCTCCTTTCTTTTTCTCTTTTCATATAAAAACTGCCTTTGGTCTAGTCTGATCTGACATAAATCTCCATTAATTTACTGTAGTGATGGTGCTCATAGCAGGCCTTTGGTCCTCAACTGCAGTACCAAAGGAAGGTAATTCCCAGCAATATTGTCAGTGCTGGGAATTAATATACACTGAGGAAATCAAAGTAAATGTGTGTACCCATATGAATTAATTATTTCTTACACCTGGCTGTCATTTAGATCTCTTTGTGTGATGTATATTGTTTTAATTAGTTATCACAGTGGTAAAGCCAACCCCATTTTTCCTGGATAATTATATTGAAGTCCAGAGTTAGAGATACTCCAAGAAGGCGGTTGACCACTACTATGAAGCCCAGTATTCTGATTTCAGAAGGAAAAAGCTCCCAAAATACAAAATGGATGAAAGGAAAAAACAACTTTAACTGTCTTAGTGAGGTGCTTGTATAAAACCTTGTTTCTGCCACATCTAGGCAGAAACAAGATTTCAGAAACAAACTATTCCACACCACCCCAAGCAGTGGTAGTAATGGACGGAACCATGTTGCACCAGTTCTGGTTGGGCAGGATTGATCCAGTCAAATCCGCAGTAAAACTGATTATGGACTGGGTGGTGATTCTGTTGTTTGCGGACATGGTTATGCGTGCATGAAACTGTAATTTAGCATTAACCGTTGTTGTGAAAGATGGCAGCATAAACCAGCTAATGCTACATTTATTCACCACTCTACATATTCTATAGTATGCTGATGTGGAGATACCAGAACCTCACAGTTCTAACATTCCTTTATCTTACAATATTCATTTATTGTTTTTGTTGTGCCTTTCTAGATACCATTACATTATGTAATTAGCCAACGTTAAGCTGAAACTGGAATAAAGTCCTGGACAGTGTGGTTGGAAAAGACTGTGGACAGTCATTTCTTCATCATAGTTGGTCACCTGTGCCTCCTAAAAGAGGACAGGAATATCTAGCTGCAGTATACCAGAGATAGTGTCTACACGTATACACAGTGTCCCTTACAGTGCTGTCCCACCACAAGCCCCCAGAAAATCTAGGTCACAACAGAAATTGATACAGTGGAATTAATCTGTCTTTGGTAAACTATTGTAGCTGGTTAGCTAACCACTGACATGCTAGCCAGCCAGGAACATGCTAGTGCTATAGTCACAATAGCTCTCCAAGCTAACTAGTTAGAAAGCTAGTTTAGAGATCTATTGAGACTCATCCTTGTGCCCTCTATGGAAACATCTGAAGTCATTATGTTTCTACCCCCATATTTTTTAGGTTTTTCCTTGTCACCCACCTGTAAGTCATATAAGTTTGCTTGTTACCCCAGCCGACCTTCAAGGTTGTGTTTAAGATGTAATTTGAAGAACAGGCAGAAGTTAACCAACACCTGAGACTTTTACCATCTGTGAAAGGACGTGCATTCTGAAGTTCAGCTAAAGCTAATGTGACGGACTACCAGTGTTATCTACAAGGCCTTCTGGTAAGCAAGGCAGTTAGCGTCAACTCATGGATGTATTATAAGAGTTGGATACCACACCAAAAATGGCACCCATTCAATCCACCAAAAAAGTTTCTAGCTTCCAGGTTTGCTTCCACATTGTGCGGCCCGCTGAATATGCACAGTGGTGTTTCCCCCACTGGCCCCGCCTGTGAGTTCCCCCTCGGCCCATAGACTTTACATTGTGATGACGTCACAGATTTTTAAATTGCTTTTCTTGGCTCAAGGAAAGTTTTACAAATATAAAACCTCCATGGATCACAAATTCATAATAGAAAGAGTCATAATTGATCTTGTTTGCAGTTCGAGGTGTCCTGTCAACAGTTTTACAGATGTCTCTTTTACAATGGTGGTCTACGGGGAAAATGCTTTTTGGGCCGCAGGGAGGCATGTTTCGTTCAAAATTTTTCATAAACATGGTCTGACCTTGACTTGAATGGGCACTTGTAAGTATTCACATGAGCATAAAGCAGTGAAGCACTCAGGTAGGTCCCTGCTTGTAATCAGTGAAGTGGTGTTAAATAAAAAGGTGGCTAAATGATGTTTGTCCAATCAGTGATCAGCAAGAACAACCACCAGTAATGAATTAGAGTTTTAGAAATGGGTGAATTTGCCATTTTCTTTCATTCAAAGATCTTTATCCTCAAATAACCCGTGTAACCTTTAAAGTATTTACAACTCTATTTGCTATCAGTTCCATTTGATAAACATTTGGATTGGCTAAAAATTTAAGAAAAGAAGGATGTTTCAGTGCCATTTTACATAGTGCATGCTGAGGTGCACCTATGTGACATTCTAGTAAGCCACTTTACCACATTAGCATAAAGTCATAGCAATATACATCAAACTTAAAATATATATAGATATGTCTTTTAAAGAAAAGAAAGCATGAAGTAAAACAATTTTGACTGCGGGTAATTTTTCATTTGGCTGTTAGTTTCAGGTATCGATAGTTGGTTTTGATTTGGAACCATTTCCAAATTAATAAGAAACAGGGATTCATTAAGAAATGTGCTTTGTAATTCCAAAATATAATTATTGCATAAAATAAAACACCTCATGCCATGGAGGAGTGATTGATATGGTAAGGTAGAAATGGAAAAATGTGTGAGACTGATTCTAATAACAAGTTGTGGGAAATTTTCAGTGTGTTAAACTTGTTTGTACTCGCTTGCCTGTCTCCTTTCTATGTAATTTATTAAATTATAGTGAAGCACGTTGTGAAGTGTGTTTCGATATGAGTGCTTCAACCTTACTGATCACCTTCCCAACATTTGATGGCCATGATTAGGAGAATAATTTAGAGATACATCTAATGACTAATGAAATATTGACACATGTAATACATTAATAAATACTTATATCTGCTGACAACTATATTGTAGTGTGTTATAAACCATTTATTAGCTGTTTCTACACTGCTTATAAATGCTAAATAGGGGGATTTAAAGTAAATTGTTCCCCAATAGGATTATATTTTTTTATGATTTTACTTTTTAATCAAAAAGATTCCCAGCATACCAAGTTAGTTATGACTAATGAGTATTAAAGGCAGCCTAAATCTGCTTTCTTACTCAAATACTCAAACAAGAATTAGACCCAATATTACCTCTAAGAACCTATGTTGATAGCAGAATTAGAATCAATTACACCCGCTAGATGCATGCAGAGTTCATAAACATTTGTATGTTTGTGTACTAAAAAGTGAAAATATTATATAATAACATCACCCTAAAGCTCTTTTGTCTTCACACAGGAGGCCAAGTCCCAACTGAGTACCCAAATACATATACACTCACACATGTCCCCTTGTGTCAAAAGATGTGATGGATTACAACAATCAAACAATATTTCATGAGTCCCAGTTGGCTGTGAGGAGCCAGAGCCATTTAAATTTGTAGAAGAGAACAGCTCTCTTTGTCTATTTTTGTCCCCGCTGTCTCTCCCTCTCCTTTCCAATGAGTCACGCTCTGTTCCCAACCTACTGTGGCACACACTGATCCAAAGAGACACACATACACACACAAAGGTCTGGTGATTAATATCAATATGTTATTTGTTTATTTTATTAGGATAAAAACACACATAATCCTAAATAAGTTAGCACTTCCTGCTATGATCCCAGAACTCCTCATATTCTCAGAGTCGAACATATCTTTGAAATATCCTTTTTTTCTCTCTGAATGTCCCCTCTTAGTATGCAGTAGTTCCCTTTTCCACCTGATAAATGTGGTGCGGACATCTGTAATCTTAATCCTCCCCCACTGAAAAAAATTCTGCAAAACCCACAATTGCATCCAATGACAAAAATTGGATTTCTATCTGCACATTGCAGTTATGATATGATTAAGGTTGTGGAAAGATCATGGTTAGAGTTTAAAAAAAAACTAACCACACATATATATAACAACAGAAATACTGTATATCTGATACCGTAGAAATATAACATACTCATTACTTTCTTTTTATGGACCACACATTACACGTGGGGAGTACACTGCATTCTCTTCATGAACTTGAAGTCATGTGGCAACTTGTTTTTTGTGTTGTTCTGTATTTATGTATTTTTGCAGTGTGCTTTATGCCTCGTGACATTACAGGTGAGTTCACCTTAGATTCATAAATTAATGTAATTAAAGTTCAAAAGTAAGCTGATTCCAGGTCAGTTCATGGTTTGGATTAAAATTTGTACTTTGTTAAGGTTATGGTTTGGGTTATTTTTTGTCGTGTTGGTTACAATAACAAACAAGTGGTTAAGGTTAGGGGAAGATTGTCATCACAGTTTCGCGGTTGAAAACAGGAAACAAACAGCAATCTCCCGTGTTAAAGCCCGGTGTTTTATTGACCCCTTTGTCCACTGCCACCCCCTCTCTACCCAGACTTTGTCACTCTATAATAACATCACTTGATTTCTTCCTTTGCTCCTGTTGTAATTACTACAGCCACTAGAGGGCACAGTCACTTGAATGTAAACATGCTGTTTTGGGGCGGGTGCTGATACCACTGATTTTGTTAATTTTCTTGGGAGGACAGTCTCAGCACTGCAGGAGGAGAGATATAGAAAGAGACTTTTTAGAATAGAATTTATTATTTATATCGCCACCTCTTACTAATACAAACCTGTTTTCTGCATAACTAATCTGTCGTAGCAAGTAAAACAATACAGACCTGAACCGGTCTTTGCAGCCCATTCGTTGGGAATCGCTGATCTAATCTGACTGAATCCACACACAATGATTACACCTATAGGCACACAAACAGTACTGTATTTTTTACAGACACAAGCAGAAATTGATCTGGTTCCTTCAGATTTAAATATAAAGGATAACAGCATAGCAGCTCAAGACTTTGTGAGCAACACATCACAATGACTTGCTGGTATATACAGTACTTGAATCACATTATCATCATGGGATATTGTCAGGTTACATAATCACGTAAACAGCTTAAAAAAGTTTTTTTTTGACTTGCAGAATTGCAAACAGTGGCATTATTGTGTTCGTGGAAATGCACCCATGTCTGACTAACTGAATGTAAGCCATTTACTCTTGAACACTTGAACATGAACCTTTGTTCTCATACAGACACAACAACACATTGTTATTTGTAGCCTTTCCAACACAGACCCATTGGATCCAGCCAGATATAATTTAATAGAGCCAAGAATACAGGCCAATTAACTGTAAATGCAAGGTAATTGATTTGTAGCGCCTAATGTACTGTAAAACAAGCCAGCTTTGTGTTGACAGGCTAATGGAGATAGCATTGTGAGTGTATGTGTTTGTGTGAGTGTGTGTGTGTGCATGTTTGTGTGTGTGCACAAACAGTGGACCTTGGCATCATTACACATTCACCAACACATGTAACACATGTAAGATCAGACTTTACTAAACTTTTAAAATTCCCGACCAGTTTTACAAACACAGGATTTCAATCAGTTTGAATGTACTTGTGCCCTCAATCTATAAATGTAAGAATGAGATTTGTGTGTTGATGCACATTGCAGAAAAAAAGCTCCACACTTGTACTGCATGGAATGACAGGAGTTCATTGTTTGCTCCCTCTTAGCTAGCATGGAGCAGCATCACACTCCCGCATGGATGAGTATAATAGAAGTAAGCAATTGAATGTTAAAATAATAATCCATATTGATTATAATTTAATAGTCATTAATGACATTTTTTTAAAAAAAAATGATTTCAAGAACTGCTGTGATTTTATATTTTTCGTGAAGTGGCACCTGTAGGGTTGGCACTATTGCTTTTTGAATAGAGGCGTGACAATGAACTAAGTTCTAACAAACTAAGCTCTTGGGTATTACATGAGAAAATGTCTTGGTCTAGTCATAAAGACAGAGTTACATCTAAAATGGGCAGTGCAGTATGTGATATTAAATTATATGAAAATATATTGTGAAGCATTCTGTGTAATGATGAAATGAAGGTTCATGCACATTACAGAGAAGAAGGTCCACCCTTTAGAAGACTTAAGAAAGCAGTGTGCTACTGCCATCGGTCACATGACAACCATCTTGCAGGTCATAGCAGTTCCTAAAGGTTCTCCTAAAGTGCTGCTAATATATGGGCTCTACCAAGGAAGCGGTAATCAGGAGCTTTTGAACATCGGGTCAAGATAGCAGGAAGAAGCCGAGTTAGGTATTAAGATGTTTGTTTGTTTTTCCTTTAGAATGTGGTAACACTGCTTTTAAACCTGGCTTAGATCACTGTGCGAGCCTGACTGCCTCTGGCCAATCTGACTGCATCCTGATTTCTGTTCGGTTCTGTGTGAATTTACACCTGCATTTCCATTATTTTCCTTTAGATATCCAGATACAGATTGCGTGTTAACACCAGGTGTCAATTGGATTATAGTGTCAAAAACAAAAGAATCTGTAATAATTTGTACAATAAAGGGTCACTCATCTTTGGATTTTTGGTTTGGGAGTGAGAGAGGAGTTTAACTGTCCACGAAAACCACTGTTGATTTGCTTTGTATGTTTGCATGTAGAGAGCAATAAAAAACAAAACAAAACATGCATCGATTGATTAATAATTGCAAAGACACTATCACAGTTTAAGGTGAAAGAAAACATTGTAGGTTTACATAATCCACATTATATAGTTTTGAGATTTGGACTTTGATTCAGTCGGTCTCCAAATGCTTGTCAAAGTATAAAAAGCCCATTACACAGGTTTTGTTGAGATTTTGGTCAGTTTTTAAGACCACAATGATCTTCACCACTCCTTCCTTGTAATTTGACTGTGTTTTCCATATGACGTTCTCTTAACCAACACTTACATAATTGAGGCAGCAACTATTTCTGGAACAGAAAGGTTACATTATTTCACGTTCAGGTCATTTCTTTCATGTGTTGTTTCTGTTACATCTTTCTGTATATGTGTCTAGACAAGAGTGCGGTGTCTCCAGCCTTGCTGTCCTCAGCCTCCTCTCTGAGAGACCATGCAGCTTTCTTCCAGTCAGAAACTATGCGGCCGGCCAATGACCCTAAAGAGCGCGACCCTTCCCATGTGCGGATGCTGAATGATGTTCTCCGTGACCTGGAGAAGAGCTTCATCATCCCCCAGCCTCCACCTGGAGTGTACAGGTAAGAGAGAAGTTACAACACTGGTGTAGAGTGGTAGGAGGTGATGGGAATACAGTCAGCCCCCCACCCCTGGGGCGCACATGAACAAGTCTGGAAGATCACTTGTGATTTGTCATAAATTGTTTATTTCAACTTTTTAGCCATACATTGCTATATAAGGCTACCTGTTCCACTCCATTTGTGGGCAAGTTTCACAAAAATGTCAACGAAAGGTAAAAAGAGGAATGTCACACTGCAAAGCTTGAAGTTCTGCTGTTAGAAATCAGCAGAAGAAAACATCACAAATTTTGCAGTGTCAGTATTCGGATATGGGAACCTGAAAAATTTGAAAATATTGCTACAGCTGTGAAGGCCATGTCATCATAGAGCCATACAGTGACAGAAATAAAAAGGGAATGGTTTGACATGAATAAGGTGCCAAAGGACTTAATGCTTGGCATTAAAAATTATTATATAAGTCTTAATAAGTGTTTTTCCCCTGTGTGGAGAGAGGCAGACCATCTGCACATACAGTTCAGACAATAAGTATCTGGAAAGTTACATGTTTTTTTGTTCTTCAGGCTCAGTGCTTCAGCACATTTAGTTTGAAAAAAAGTAATGGATTCTGCATTTAAGTGCCAAGTCTCAATTTTAATATGAGTAGGTTCAATATACAAAGAACTGTGTGTGAGATATAGCCCTTTAAACCCACAGTGCCCAAAGTTTAGGGTTCAAACTTAATTGGACAGATACACATGAAGTCAAACAAAATCATTATATTTAATAATTTGTGGAAAATGAACTTTCATAAGTTTGACTCACCATCTTATATGCAGATGAACCATGAATGGTTTAACCAAGTCTTTTATGTTCAGAATTTGGACACGCATCCCTGAATTTGAAGTTCTTTTCCTGTAGTTCTGCTCAGGGTCTTGGTAACAAACTTAACAGATTGTGTTTTAATGGAAGTCAAGCTGTAACATGAATGAATGAAAAAAGTGATACCAAGCTTAGTCTTCATGAAGTTACACGACACAGGTGACGTGATTTAATGCTTTATGTGTTGAATAGACTTGTTTCAAATGGGATGAACAAAGAGCTTATCTTTTCTGATACTGTGTATGTAATGCAGCTTGAATGTTCTGAACTGAGTGTGAAGGGATTCATCTTCTTTATACTTGATTTCATTGTATTGTTGTGAGACAGTTTGGTCATTTATTGCCTAAATCACGGAGAACTAAGTGGTCTCATATTGGATGTTGAAAGCATCTATACATACTGTATGTATACCATGGACTCATTTCTAAAATGGCTGTTGTTAGTTTATTAATCATTACATTTATTCATTCTCCATCCTTTAGTATGCATAACATTTTATTGTGAGTATATGATGATGACAATAAGTCCATATTGTGCACAAGGACTGCAGTGGTGGCCCACTGCTGGAGAATGAATGTGGTGGAAACACTGGCTTATTCAGAACAAGCTGGCAGACGAAGAAAAAGGTGTTAGGTTACACCTGTTTGAACACAAAAGAATGTAGCCTGCAGAGGCATGATTCATCTCAACAGTTCCTGCTCTGCCTGTGAAACATTTGGAACGCACCTCTAATTTTGGGACAGCGATTCCTGAGGCCAAAACCTAGAATGTAATATGCTGTTCACAATAAGAGTTACAATAAGGGACTGTGTGAATATCATTTGGGTGGTGAGGCGGGCTGAGTCTTATATTTCATTTGTTATTTCATTTTTTTTAAAAAGCAGGGTCCTCCCCAGCATTATAGTTTCTATAGAAAATAATTGCAATACCATCCCCACAACATCTTGAAATCACAAATGTATGGCAAACATAAAAAAATGGAGAACAGACAGCTGCTCTATATTTTATAGTAAAAAGCTGTCAAATAAATGGGTATTGCAGCTGAAAGAAAGAATGAACCGGGCCCAGCAAGGCAGCAGCACTGTGGGTACTGATGGATTTCAGCTTCATAATATTCTCGCCCCACCCTTAGATTCCAAATAATAAAAATGAGAGAAGAGAGAGAAATCTGTATACAGCATGCATTCATACTCTCTGGTACAGATGAGCTCTTTTGCACACAGCTGAGTTGACTTTCACATGCAGGTTTAACAGTTGTTACCACTGTAATGGAATCACACAGAGAGTTCCACAGTGAAATTCACCTGTCCGTTTTCACAAAATATGTGGTTCTAGAAGCTTGGTGACATTATGACCACTCACAGGGCTTGGTGGTAACTACTATAGCTAGCCAACTGACAACGTGCTAGTGCTACTAGTTCTCCAAGCTTCTTTCTGTTTACTCTCCCATTTTGTTCTCAGGATTGTACATCATTTCATTAAGGGAGGAAAAAAGCTCTCTGAGCTAGCTAGATTGTCGCTGACGGAATAATAAATTCACACAGATTATTAACATCGACTCCTGTCTCATAATTGTCTGCAAATTTCTTTTTTGTGAAACAGTTTATACTCGAATAGAGGATGTTAAATAACAGTGATGGTGCAACAGAGCTTTTAAGCTAAGATAGTTACCTCCATTTTGGACTCTCTGGTCTCTATTCCTTCAAAGGTCAGCACTGTCAAGACAGTTTGCTATTAGTCAACAGCTCAAATTCGGGTGTCAAAGTTCACGAGTTAAACTCTATGTGAAAAATTCATGCAGATTTACTCCACTGATCTTAGTGATTCTATCAAAATTAACTGATTTTGCCGTGCTGGTGTGACTTAAGGCTGCTGAGGGGCTTAACCCTTGCAATTTTTGTTGTCCTACTTTGGATTCCAATTACAAATAAATATGAATTATAAATATGAATTGAGTCAGATGGTGTGGCGCATATATTTAAACAAATCCTAAATCTCACAGGGGAAGAATGGAATAAAATATATATTGGGATGTTGAAAAGTTACAAGATCCTCCCCTGCTCCCCCAAAACATTTTTGACTAACCTTCCTTCAGCAAAAAGAAAAATACATAACCCTCCCTCTTATCTGACCCTCCTCCCCCCTATGACTGTAATTTTCATAGTCCCTAAATCACATGCAGTCCTGTGCTGTGGTGATTTAAATCCCCCATCAGCCATCTGTCTTGTACCAGATGCATCCCTTTCTTTTTTCAACTTGTTCTACATATGGAGCAGAACAGCAATAATGTAACATAAAACCTGCGCTTCACAGTCAACACATTCTTATTCCCTCTGACAAAAATAGGGAGAAGGAGAAATAATTTACACATAACAGTGTTTGAATTTTTTCCAAGCTGCAGCTTTTCAGAGCAGAGCAGCAGTGATTCATTGGCTCTACACAGTGTGTGTACAAGAAAGTGAGAGCTCCGGATTAGTTGGTGAAGTTGTTTTAGTCAAACTGTCCAGCTAATGAAAAAACACAATAAATCATATCAAATCACATTTAGTTGGGGGACAGCTGACCTTGACTGATAGTGGGGGACTTTTTTCTCAGCGACTATATTTCTATCTCATAATGGTACAACCTCTGTTCTGTTTGATTTTAGCATCCACACAGTGTCTGGCACACACTCTGTCTTCTCCCACAGCTCTTTAGCTGTCTACTTTTCCACTAGATTCTAACAGAATAAATGGGTTGTGCTACTCAGTGTTATTCACAGTTTATGGCAGTAATAGACATTTTAATTGTCCTAGACTGCCATTAGCATCCAAGCTAAAATTAGCTGCTCCATCATGCTTGGAAAGCATTAAGGCTTAATAGCACTCATTTATAAAGGAAGTTACCATTCCCTCACAGGACTTAGACAATTAGACTAAGAGCACAGAATAGTCTTTTAAAATGTTGACTTTGATGGTTTATATTGAATGTGAAGCCACAAAACCTAAGGTAACATCTTTAAGACTTAAAAACATCACTGTGGCATTTATGGTGTGCAGCAGTTCAGTACAGTAAATTCATAACAATGTTTAAGACTTGTATTTTTGTGGTTATGTGCAGAGTAACTTTCTTAAATTGAACATTTTGCCTATTCAAAGGATCATATCCACTGTGTATGTGACTGCTATAGGAGATAGTGAAGGGTATTTGTAAGTCAGCATAGACCTGGCTGTAAACATTTCAGTTCAAAGATGCAGTTGTTGTTGACACCAGAATGAGATTCAGGATAATAAGTACTCTTGGCCACTAGCAGGGTCAGTGGACGGTCCCACTGTGTGCCATGAGGGGTTTGAACTGTGGTTCAACTTTAAATGTCATTTTTATCCAACTGTAAAGCTGAACAACTGCATTCTCAACCAACAGAATACTACAGTATATACATTTCATGGTAATTAAAGAAAGTGTAAATGTGTACAATTCCAGCAGGGTTCTTAAGCATTTTTTAGTTTTGGGCCCAAAATTGAATTTAGTGTTTCCCAGTGACCCAAGCTCATGAATGTGCTCATAACTTAACATAAATAACAGTCAGTAGGTTGTCCATAAAGTAACAAAAACTAAGGTTTATTATATTACATTATATTCAACATGACAGCATGGGCTAGACATAATAGGAGAAATTGCACAGCTTGTCTGCGACCAGAGCCTCGATCCTAGCAACAAAAGGTGTGACTGCCAGATGAAGTGTTCATAGGTCAAGCAGAATGGATGCATATCTCTGTCCATTCTTTGCAGTTTACAACTCATGTCACATACTGTACACACAGAGCACTGAAAAACATGTGGGCAGGTTCACTCACACAAGAAATGCTAAAAACACTTGAATATGCATCTATATGATATGTAATAAGTGATGGTCATGTCTGGATTGATTTGCTTTTCATTTCAGACAGGACCTTGAGCCAGACTTCAACAAGCCCCAACAGCTCCCCTCAGAAACCACACTGCAGACGCTACTCATTAATCATAATAAACACATATTAGAGATATTTGACTTTATATTTGACATGACTTCAGTTTGGATTGTGGAAGGAAGCTGCCTCACCAACAGCGTACCAACCATTTCACTATGGAGAGCCATTTCATTCAAAACTCCACCCAAACTGCACACCACCTATCCAGTCATCTTGCGCTGCCACCCAGTGGATATCATGCGCGACCCATTCAACAGCACGTGGCACCCAGCCGGGTAGCATGTGATGTCTAATTCGATATCACACGCTACCCAGCTGGATAGCCCCGATTGGAAATTCAATCGCCTCTCTTAAAATGGAAGTAGAGTGAGAAAGGCCAAAACAAACTTTGGAAATAAGTTAAAATCTAAGGCAGAGGAAAGTGGTATTATTAATATTAATGTGTGCCCTCCAGTCTGTTGGTCAGTTGTACCATCATGGCTAATCCCAGAACCCGAAGTTGATCTATGCATACTGAATAATAACAAAAGAAAGAAATCAGGAGATATAGTCAAGGAAGTTTAGTCTCATCCGCAACAAGAATGGAGTTCATATTTACAATTTATAGATGAATCAAAGGATCCAGAGAGGGGGAAAGTGGCATTTGGAGTAACCATTCCTGAATTAAGAATTAAAAACAGACAGAGAATTTCAGATCAGATGTCAGTATTCACAGCAGAGATGTTGGCAATATTATGGGCACTTTAGTGGGTAGAGGGCAATAAACCAGACAACTCAGTCATATGCAGTGATTTAGCAGCAGCTTTAACTACAATAAGAGAAATCAAATCCAAGTCCAGACCTGATATATTGACAGAGATTTATCAAACATTATACAGAATTCACAAGGCAGGATGTGAGGTGGGTTTTATATGGGTACCAGCGCACAGGGGTTGGAGGGAAACGAGGAAGCAGATTACTTGGCAAAGAACGCTGCTCATGAGGATAGAGTAGAAATTGCCCTACAATATAGACTGTCAGAATACACTTCAATCATAAACAAGTCAGTCAAAGAAATATATAGGAAAAAGAAAAGAAGGGGCGGTCTTTACAATACAGAAAACAGTGGAAAAAGCAAAAAGCAATTTTTGCCAACAAAAGAAAAGATTTAGTTGTCATAACCAGGTTGCGGCTTGGGCATTGTGGGTTTAGGAGTGGACTGGCCATGATTGGGAAACACCTGGATGGCAAATGTGAGTGTGGAGACTCAGAGACAGTAAGACATATCCTAATCAATCTGTGTTCCTTTGTCTCAATTGATTTCCTATTCTGAAACAAAACTTGGAAAATTAAAAACGGGGATTTTTAAAAAATTTTGAAAAACTGGATATCAAAGCATTTTCTGACATGAAATAGAATTTATAGAAAAAGGCTCAAAATTCTGTTTTTTCATTCAGAAGTTTGATTTTTTCTTGATAAGGAACCCCCTATCTAGGTTAATATTAACCCTAACCCTTCAACAATACTAACAATGGCTACACCATTGACAGTTCAATTATACGTAGGCTGTGTCCAGTCTATAAATAAGCACAGAATGGCCCACACAGAATAAGTGGAAGACAACAGTGGTCTGCCTACAATATGCAGGGTAATCTCCCCACTATTTTATCAAACTTAATAGCCTATCCACGCCCATGTCATTTCTCTAATTCTAAACTTTTCTAAACTTCAACATTAATTGGCTACAAAATGATTGCACATCATCTGTTAACTCTATATTCTGGCAAGCTCTCTGACAGTTTAATCATCATTACTATTCAACATGTTCAACAAATGGGATACTATTGTAATATTGTAAATCCACTTCACATTTGGCACACTGGACCCTCCCTCTTATTGGGAGTGAACGATAATACCTCAGATGCTATGAATGTTTAAGCCATAACATTTAGTTAAAGCATTTACATGCCAAGCAAACTGTGTTATTTAGCTTGCTTAGTCCCTTGCATGATATATGCGCATTGGGGAGAAGGTGTTGAATTATGGGCAGGGCAACTTGCAAGTCCAATTGCCTCCAGCTGCATAAACAATGGTAGTGGTGAAACATCAGTCAAATCCAGCCTACCTTGTTTTTTCCATTTTCTTATGTAACATAACAATATATACAACAACCATCACTGCAAGACTGCAAGGTATCACACCTAGGTGGACTTGAGTAATTGGTGTCAGTGATTACTGTATTTTCACTGGTACAATCATTGGTACTGAACAATAAGGCTACATACAGACAGCTTTTGTTTTAGCTTGTTCGTAACAATCTGCTGTTAGCTTAACCAGCTCACTGTGGTTGTAAAACGTACCACAGACTGCAGGCAAAGCAGTTGAAAATATCACGTTCTACATGTTTATGCTTGTTCAACAGGTGGTTTGATAAATTACTAGTATTGACTTTTTACTTGCGAAGGAATGAAGCATTGGTACAACAGGGCAACCTTCTTTGAAATCTATGCCATGGTTTTAGCAATGGAAATCCAAGATCTTTTCCGCAATGCATTAAGGAACATATGTTCCTAGGTCAACAGAAGAAAAATCTCATCACCTCAAGTTGCCTAATATGCTGCCACCTGTTCAAGTGAATAAATGTACAGGTTGGGTCCTAACTTCACAATGCTAGTTGGTAGCAATGTTTTCTAAGATATTAGCATTAGTGTTAGTATTGTTTTGTGTTTTATCTGTGCAAGTTCAAGTATAAATTATATATAAAATCATTTTAACTCAAAGTCCATCTACTAGCTTTTCCTGAAGTGAATTTGACATATTGGTTATTGAAGTCAGCTTACCAAATGTGAAAATCAATATCCTGATTTCCAGAAAAGTCAGTATATTGAAAAAGTGATTATCCCAAATCAATATGTATAGTGGCATATGGAACTGGGGACTTCCATATTCATCCATAGAGTCCATATTGGTTTTTGAAGTCAAAATACTAGATTTGGAAGATGGAAAAACTTGGAAGTGTGACTTCCAAAATCAATATGCTGACCTCAAGAACAAAACTAAGGCTCTGAATTAAGACACTTGATACTGCCATATGTGATGTCATAGGTCAGTCATTTAGGGTTAGGATTTTTTAATCATACTTTCTTTGGATTTCACTTCCAATTTCCTAAAATATAGTCTTGCTTTCAATTCTCGACCTTTAGAGTCTGTATCTATTCCATTCATGTGCTTTCAAATTGAATGTAGCACCAAAATAGAAGCATTCCAAATTCACAAAACATCCAAGTTCCCTAATAAATACAGTAAAATTAGACATTTTTCTCCTAACCTTATACCTAAAGCCATTTCCTAATGTTTAACTTTCCTGTTGAAAAAGGGAGGATAAGCCAAATGGTCCTCACTTTGAAACTAAAACTCAAATTGGTTCTCACAAAGAGCTACCAGAACACTCACCACACAGCTGCCAGTGTTGGATGGATACTGCTGCTCCTACATGAGTGGCACCTGGGACCAGCGAACGTAGCTCAAACCCATTTTGTTGTGTTGCGGACCACTCTTAATGGCCTCCATTAAGAGTGGATGTCAGGCTGCTGAGGGCCACACCAATCAATGGCAGATGTCTTTATGTACACTCTGAGGTGCCTCAAAAAGATCTTTTTTCTAACTGGATATTCACAGACAGACGGTGGATGACAGTTTGTTGGTTAGGGGACATGGGCAGAAAAGATTACATTGGTTCTGGGGCACTTTTGAGCATTCTGTCACAAAGGAACAGTACTGTATATCAGAATTGTGCATTGTGCTTCCCTTTTGTTCCCTATTACTGTCTCTGTTCAGTTAACATTTGTGCCTGCCATCTATTAAAATACATTTGTACATTGCCATAACCACAGTCTTTCTCTAACCTGAATTATACTGTTGCCATGCAAAAATGATGGCATTAAAGGTAAAAGTATTCTAAGAAGTATTGAAGAAAGTGTATGCACATCTAAACATGATATCACGTGTGTGGGAAAAAAACACAAAAACAATCTCAAGAGAAAAAAGCACCTGCTAGGAGCAGCAGTATCCATCCAACACTGGCAGAATAGATGCTCTCCAAAAAAGATTGCTTTAGTATAATTGACAAGATGAATGCATACTGTTGAAACCTGTAATTGTACTAAATAAATGTAAGAAAAACAAAAGAAATTAAACAAAAAACAAAAAAAACTTTGTCATTGAATGTACAGTAATTGTGCTTTTGCATAATCATCCAATCATGTCTGGTGATAGGATACCATCCTGACAGCCACTGATTCCTATGCATTTTGAAGCTATTCAGATATCAGCTTGCAGAGACTTGAAAACTGCTGCAGGCGAGCAATCCCTTACAGTTGATATATTATTTTCATATCAATATCTTTTGTTATATTTTTGTCAGAAGTACTTTTTTAACATTGTATGGTAATACAGATAAAAGTGCAGCCTCCTTTGAAAATCTACTGCTGACTTACTATATGTGTTCATGTTCAAATCTATGTCATGAGCTACAGTATGTTTTGGTCGAGCTTGCTTTAACTGCGATGCTATTCAGCAACTAACTTTTGCTGTATTGTTAGGTTTAAGTATCAGAGTCCACCATCACTTTTATCAACAAATAAATATTACAGTATTCTTAACACCCATAACTCACATGACTAGCCTCAGTGGGGCCATATACTGGTGTTATGTGGTAGAGTACATACAGAATCTTCACAGTACTCTGACTTTGAGTCTAAATTGCGTGCTGAAGGTCAGTGTTCCTTCACACCCTACAGCTCACGCCCTGTGTCTTAACAGATGAAGAATCACTCCATTTATTCTCTAAGACTGTCTGTTCAGCCACTTTAAGAGAAATCAATGTACTTCAGCCCAGGGGAGAGCAACACTCCACAGCCCCTGCTATTCTGACCTACAAATGACTACTCTGCTACCCCAAAGGCTTGTCTGTGTTTATATATGTGCTTTGCTTTGTGTGTGCGCAAGCTGGTGTGTACTACACATGTGTGACAGGAAGATAGAGAGACATAGATAGGGGGGTCTTTTTAGGACAATAATTCATATGGCACAGCATGTTTGTGACTTGCTTGTGACAGAAAATTAAACAGAGGGCAAAACCCCAAAAGTTTTTATATGTCCTTGTTTTAGTGGTCATTGTATTCCTTTGATTCTATGAGTGCATGCACATTATCTAAGCAGTTTCTCTTGAAGTTGAACTTCAATTTTAGTGTTGACGTTGCCTGTCACTACTATTCTGTGCTAACATTCAACATCTTTTCAGCCATTTGAATCAGGATTTAGAGAAACATTGGACACAAAGATTGGCTCTGTGCTTGTTGAATGATAGGAGAATGCAATTCATTAGGCTTTCTTAGAGTAACTAAAGTATGATCCCTTTGAGAGTCAACACTTCCTGCAGATTTTTACAGTAAAAGTCTTCCACTCTTTCCTTTATTGGTAGGCTTTTAATGTGAAAAACCTGCAGGAATTGTTGCTTAGCATCAATCGGCAAAAGAAAAACAGGAAGTAATTGGTAATGGAAACTAGTATTTCAGTGTAAATGAGAAACTCAGAGCAGCAGACTGGCATGACATGACTGTTGTATTGATGGACTTAGTGCTGTGGAAATGTACATTATGCTCAATGTGACTTGTTGTAGGCGGCTACAGGTAATTCTGCCCCCTTCAATATTTTTTTACCCAGCCTTTATGAACAACATTTATTTGCATGTGCTAACCCCCAGCTTTGCTATTATTTGAATACTGACTTTTATAGGAGAATTTACAGTTTAATATCAACTGATTCTGGTCACAGTCTACTGTAGATTGCTGACTGCAAAAGCAGTTCTTTTCCTTTTTCCAGAGTAGTAATTTAGACTACATTTCCTTCTTCTGAACCGCCACAGATGGTGGAAATTTATTTTATTTCATACTGTCTCTGTGACTCATCCCATAGTTACATATGTACCTTTCTTGAATATGTAAAGGGGGCATGTTCAAGCCAGAACAGGTTGTTAAGTCATTCTTGAAGTACATTTTTACAAGAATCATGATTAAGCAGTGACAATCATCTACAAACTCAAATATTTATATCAGGTTTTAAAGACTGCCACTGCTTATGTCATTGAGAAAAATCCTCCCACACCACACTACAACATGGCATAATAAAACATTTTGACCACCAAAAGGGCAAAAAAAACATCACTGTATATAGTATCAGAAATGGACAATAATGACTTATTGATATCTGATAACATCAGCTTGACAGACTATTGTAACCACATTTCTCCAGTCATATTCTGCATGTATGAACAAAGGTTTTTTAGTGACTCTCTTTCTCTTTCTCTCTATAGGAACCTGTTATACAGCCTTCCGGGAAAGACTCCCCAGTTTTCCATCCTCAGGTTCTCACAGGAAGCCCTCCTGCGTTGCAAAGTTACCAGCAAAGCAGTCAAACACATCTCTGCAGACCAGGAAGGTCTTTGCCACGACACCATGAACCAGTCCCTGTCTCTCATCCTTCGGGCCATCCGGTCAGCTGAGAGGCTGGTGTGTTTTGGATTGGACCTGTTTGAGAATTACCCAAATGACACCATGTGATCTTGGCTGACACAGACCCACCAGTGAGCTTTTTATGCACTCAACAGCAAAAACTGCCACTGACCAAGTCATAAAGTTCAAATACATTGGGAATATTAAAACATAACTGACCCTCTGACCGAGCTCATCTAAAACCTCAACCCCAAGTTGGAATTCACATTTATCCCCATAATTTCACACTTTCTCAATAACCAATATTGAATCAATGACAACTATATGCAGTCGACATATAGTGAGAAAGTTTAGACATTTTTTCAAAATAATGTTTCATATCAGGGGTTGTGGAATGTTTGCATCTTGCAGAAAATCTGTTTTCAGATTGATGAATGTGCTTGTTGCACACTAGCTCTTAGATATTGACACAATGGGGTCGTTTAAATAGCACTACACCTTCTTCCAATAAAAGCTGATCAGTAATGAATCAGCTTTTTCTTCACCAGACACTTGCTCTGTGGTCTAGAAAACTTTCATCCATCCCTTCCTGGGCACAGCTGGTTATTTTAAAACTAAAGTACCAATTCAGAAATGGTTACCTGGTGAAAACAAATGAGTTTTCACATTCATGACACTTGTACAAATAATTTCATTCTGTCTCTACTGGTGTATCCATGATAAATAAGTATTCACATGCGCTTACATAAGTAGTTAGTAGTACACTGTTTGGCAGGGGTATGCTGAAAAAATACCCTGTCTTTAAAGGGAAATCATGGTATTTTTCAACCTGGGCGTCATGTTAACTTTGCACGCATCACCTTATTTGTAGAGATTATTAAACATGACTCAGGCAAAAACAATGTACTTTGAGACCACGGTGCAAGCTTTGTAAAGCTTTTCATTCAATCCAGCATGACCAAATCTAGTTGGCTAACTAAACAGCCAGCTTTGTTAGCTAGCAAGTTTACCCAGAAGTATATCCCTATGCAGTTAGCTACAATAGCTAAAGGAGGATAATTTCTGTGTTTACAATAATTTGAATTCAAATACCAGTGTTTTAAATTGTAACTGTGTAATTATGTAAAATGTAACTTTATTTGTAAAGCTTTCCAAAGCGCTCACTGCTGATATACAGCATGTTGTTTTGAGTTTCCGGAATCTCTGCATGTAAAGTTTGCATGATCATAGTCAGAATGGACACAATTATGAGAATAAAGGCCAGGTTGAAAAATACCAGATTTTTCCTTAAATTAATTACATGATTGCTCCACCTGTCAACTATAAAATTATAATACTCAGATATCCATAAGGGCCTTTATAATCAATAAGCTATTCTACTAAAAGGCTACCTGACAACACTCTTTAGTTATTCTAAAATCACTGCAAGGCATGGCATCTTATGGCTTGTCGATTTTGTTTAAGAGCAATAACCGACCACAGCTATTCAAGAAATTTAATAAGCAATAAATATTAAACCTTATTTTTTCAAAATGCAATGTAGTCTGCAAATAGCAACTAAAAAAATATCTGCTATTACACAAGGGGTGAATTAGAGTTGATTTGTGTTAGTAAATTCCTACTTAAAATAACTGCTTCAGGCATATTTATACATGACTGGCCTAGTGGCACAGACATAAAACAGTCACCTGGTTATCAATGCCTCTGGCTTGGCCTGGAGCCCCAAAACAACACCCACAGTAGCAGGCAATGTTAACAGGTGGAAGGCTGGTGGGGGAACATGTCCTTGTTGCTCTGATCAGCTGCTCCTGCTGATAAAACTGGTACAATTCTTTACTGTCAGGTGAAAAAAAAGAAGTTAGTCCATGTCCTTTTTGGGAGCCATGCGGTAGGTGGTGTACACAGAGAGGACTGGCAATGATCAGAGATCATCGTATAGAGTGGAAATTGTCAACAATTAAATTTAGGAGACAATTGGGGGAAATGTGAAAATACAAAAAAAAGGACATTATATGAACATAAACACTGCAGTAATGGTTTGTAAACATAGTGGTTATTAAGGACAGAAATCTTTATTTGACACATAAACTTTGTGTTTGTTTGTTTGTCCTCCTGTCTGATTCAGCCAATTGGAATTAAGTGCTACATGTTTTTGAGTCACTATCTCTGGAGGTAGGAATCAACCAAACTTCTTGGCTACCCAGAAACCCTGCCCTGTGTAGCATTAATAATGATCTGACAGAGTAGATGAGGTGAAAACACTCAAATGCTTTGCCATAAGTGAAGTTAGATGTTATACAGCAGAATGGAAGGACATCAGCAATTCTAGCTGTAAGCGTTTAGATTCATAATTGCTTTGAGAAATGCTCTGTATCTCCACTTGTCATTTTGTCGCATTTTCTCATTGTCTGTGCTACACTCTGCAAACTCTTAGTGTTTCAGTTGGCAGTAGTCAGTGTTATCTCTCTGCCTCCTCTTTCTCTGCATTTTTCACATATTCTCTCCCTAATTAATGCCACCATCCAGTGATCTCTCTCATTGTGCAGCACTTTAATCATGACAAGGAATTTAGGAGTCTAAGGCTGATGTGCTGGCACATGCCTGAACAGAGACTTGAGCAATAAGTAAATTGTTGTTGTTTAATAACAGAATAATATTATGAAATGGTATACAAAAAACATGCTGTAACCATATCAGTCAATGTTACCAACCAAAGCTGCAGACCAGGGATCAGCAGCATAGCAATCCTGTCAATTTACAGGGAGTCCTGTCATTTAACATTAATTTTAAAAATATTGGTAAATGAGGCTTCAGGGTTTTTTGTAGTTAGGCATGATGTTTGCTAGAATAGTGTTTGTGTAAAGCACTTTTTATATGGTGATAAAAGTATTTCTTACCTTAACATATTTGTAATAGTTTGAATGTGCTAGCCTTTTTTAGCATGATGGAAGGGCGGGAGGGCATGGGATTGGTGTATAGTGCATTTAGTAATTTCTTATTAACATGAATTTTGTAGAGTTGTCAGCATTCATACACTTTTAAAAATTTCTGAGAAATGATTTTGCATCTGGGGGGATACCAACAGCATTGCCCACAATTGCTTCTTTACCTGTCCTGTTATTCTTATGTTTAGTGTGTCCACAGTCATAATGATGTATTGGAATAAGTTAACTTTAAGTCTTAAAAATACATTTGTTTTTATAAATGTTGTCTCAATTTGAAGCAAAGATTTGATACACAAAATTTTCTAAGATAAATTGATAATTTGTATCTAATTGTCCAATTTGTATATAAGCAGACTTGCAATACTGACTTAAAAAAACTCTTCAGGGATCAAAAATATTAATTGCTTTAAAACATGTGCCTTTTATCAGTAAAAAATGAATGCTTTAATTTACAGGTATTATCAAATGGTATACCAAAAATGTGATTAAGCCCCAGATCTTGATGTAATGCACTGCTTGTTAGCTAGCTAACTGTAGTATCTGGTCAATTAACCAACACTGTGTTGTGAATATATTGTATCTCATTTGGACAATAACTAGTGAATGTTTGCATTAATGTGCTTTCAGACTGCACACAAAATGAATTTTAGAGCGCAATTGCTTACAAAGTCAAAGGAAAGTTAAGCATCAATGCATCAGATTCTCTTGATGGGGTGACAATGCGTTGGTGCAAGTTGAAAACGTTTCAGCTTGAAAGAAAAGGCTGTATGACCCCATTGCATGAACGCACGGAAATGAGGCTGAAGAAGAGGGGTATGGAGGACAACAACAGAAAATGACTTGGGTTTCTGATAAGTTTTGAGTCCAAATCCAAGTAAGCTAGGAAATAACAATGACAAGATGCTTTGCTAAACTAGCCAGCTTGCTAGTTAGCTAGTTAACAAAGACGAAACAACAATAGTGGAAGAATACTGTGACACAGGATACAGTCATGTTATATTCCATATGTTCCAGAAATTCAATCAGTGCAGAAAGCTCTGAGGTGACACACCGAATGTTTTCTATAGTGCTTAAAAAACATCATGCTATTCTGAACAACACAAAGGTACACGTTTTACTGCACGTACAGGCCAGGCACATCAGTGACAGTGGACTACAAGTCACCCTTTCACAGGAATGAACAGGTTACTTAGCAACATGCCTGCTAGCTGATTACAAATCACCATCTTTAATATTTCATACCAGTGCATTCCTGTTTTGCAGTTGCATTGTTGGTTGATTTTTGTATATTTTGTAAAATAAATGTATACTGTGTGTTGTCTAATGGATGAAACATTTATTGATGCTGTTACTGTGACAAACTTACTTTACTGCAAACAGCACCAAGTCTTAGAAGGGGCCCCGTATGCAGGATCATAGGAAGGCCTATTCCTTCAGACCAGGCCAGTGGTTCCAACTCCTTAAAGTCGAGATAAAAGTTAACCCTTTTAGATCATATCCCCATCATATTGTGCACCTATTTAACAATATATGCCAATAAATGCAAAAATCAATCAATGTCTGCTTGCCATCCCTCATCACAGGTTGCATTTGTTTACTGGATGTGACCAGTTGGTTATTTGAATCATTTTCAGAGGTGAATTTATCTAGTAAGAAAATAAAACAAAGTACAAGTAATTTAGAAGAAAGTCAGAAAAAATTAAACATAATTTGGTTTGGCAGAAATATACCCCCCACCCCCACCCCCCTCCTGTTAATCATCTAAGGAATCATCTCGTTAGATTTGGTTATACCATTAGTGATAATAATTGCTAACATTTTAAAAAGTGATTGTTATTCCTGTTGGCCTGCATTACATGGTGTGTTACAGTATGATAAGTCTGCCTCACAGCATGAATCTTTGGCATCTGTATGTACATGTATTTTTTCATAACTGCATGATAATAACAGCCTCACAGAATGTGTCCATCATTACATGGATTATTGTGCTATGTTGCACTGTTGTACATAACAACCTACTGTAACATGGTTGCTTTTTTTTTTACAAACACCTAGGTTTTGAGGATTTTTATCATCTTACAGGTTATTGGACTTGATTAATGATTAGAGGCTGCTGGTTATTTCAATGTCAGTAAAACATAAAGTTAACACGAAGTTCCATAAATTATTTACAGTAAAAAAATATTTAATTGCACAACCAGACCAGAGCCACCTCTACCTCTTAGAGGTCTCAACCCACAGGTTGGAAAAAAATACTTGACTAGGTTGAACCATGAGCTATTTACTGTGTACAGTATTTATTTAAAAATATGGACAGGCCGACCTAATATGCAATGTTGTATGATTTTTGAATAGACAATACTGGAAATTTGCACAAATTGTAATTGTTCTCTGTGATGTTACTGTTCCAAAAGAAATCTCAAAACCAAGCTCAAATGCTCACACTGTACTTTCCTATTATTCGTTTTCTGAATAGTCATTTTAAAAAGAACAATTAAAATGTCATGTTATTGTTTGGAATATTTTTCTTTGCAGAGTCTTTGACAGTGCTTTAAAATGTAACTTTGAAATAAGTTGACTCTTGACTCTCACAATGAACACTATTATATTAATCATTTGATGATTCAGTGTGGCCTGGTTTCTGTATGCATGACATCATAACTTCAGTAGCATATGCAGGGTTTTTTCTGGCATGATTATTTGTCCTTTTCACTGTTCAAATCTGGTTGAATTTTTCATGCAATAAAAGACATTTTATGCATCTATGTCACTGACACTGACGCAGCAAATGATATTACTTGGGTGTTGGGTGTTGGGTGTGGTCACAGGTGCATCAGAGGACACTTCTGTCTCTCTTCAGTGATGCTGGTTGTGATCTGACTTTCAACCAGAGGACAACACAGTTTTTCAGGTATTACAGTAAGTTACTCTTGAATGTAAACTACCATCATGCCTTAGATTATATTTCACTGTCTATTTTTCCTCCACTGACCTGCAGTAATAGTTGGATGATTGGTATGGTCACAGATAGTATCTGACTAAATAAATTTTGCACAATGTTTGCCTGTTTTATAACCCAGCTCAGGAAGAACTGAAAAGGAAAACAACACATGGTTTGCACTTTTAAAGATTATTTTTTTACTCAGCTACAACAGAAATGTGATGTCTGTGGTGCATGACTGAGTGGAAGGTGTGCTGTGACAGTGTTTTATATTGCAGGTAACGCAGGGAAACTATAAGCAAACTCAAAAGACACTGAATATCGAGAGAGGGAGCATACCTGTAGCAACCAGTCAGACCAGGTAAACAGAATTTTTGCAAATACAGTAAATAAATTAATCCAGACATATAAGGAAATGAATACATAGGGGCATAAATAAATGAAATTAATTAAAGTAAATAAACAAGAAAATAAATTAAGAGACAAAGAAATAAAGGCAGCGCTTTGCTGCCACCATGACAGAAAAAAAAACGTTTTCGTTAACAATACATACCAACTTGTGTTATAAGAGAAAGGTTTATTGTTTTAATGAGATAAGTTGGTATGTTATTGTACTAAGAAACATTTCTTGTTTAGTGTTGATTTTGTGTTGCAGCGAGAACATATTTTTTGACATCTAATGCGACAAAGTGGTATGTAAACGTTTTTTGCTGCATTCTTCTTGCATTCAAAATATCTTATTATAGCATCAGAAGTATTCTGTTAAAATTAGAAAAACGTTGTTGTTGTTGTTGTTATCATGAGAAAGTGGTGCCAACATGAGAAAATTGAAAAATATGTCAATAAGGAATGAACTAAATAAGCAAATAAAATGGAATATTATTTACGTATCTATGATTAACTATCCCTATTTTTTTCTTTTTGCAGAAAATAAATATGTGTAGCCTATGTATTTATATATTTCATTGTGTCTGAGCCTCCATAAATCCCTGTGATTCCTGAGAGAGGGACCAAGACACTTCATCTTTATTTATAGCCTGCCGCATGGGATGCTGTAAAATGTTCACAAGAAATAGCTGAATTTGTGTTCATTGTCTATGATCCATTAGTCTACAATACTTTCTAGTTTAGTGAAGTCTCTGCAGATTTTACACAGATAAGTCACTGAAGTCAATTTGTAGCTGTTGATGCTACATGTGACCCAGGAGACTGACTTAATTTATTGTTTCCAACACCTGGTGCGAACTAGTTTTTATTTTAATACTAAAGCCGTATGACGCTCATCATCAAGTCATCGGGAACGTGCAACATCCGGCGGACCGTGCGCGTTCACGCGTCGCGAGGGGCGGGAGAGCAGAAAGAGAGAGTGAGAGAGGAGGTGGGGGTAAAGATAGGGTTATGAAAATGATGGCGACCGATGCAGAGGAGATAAGAATCCAAACAAACCCCTGTCCCATCCCCGACAACAGTCTCAGCACTCTGTCCATCAAAATTACGCGGAAAAACCAGGACAGACACTGGAGGCTGCGGTTTATTTACCTGCAGTGCTGTGAGTACCGACACGCATTACGACGTTTAGAGGCAAACACCTACAGGCTACTGCCCGGTCACAACATGTAGGAAGATGTGCTGCCGTACTGCACTGACCGACAGAGCAAATGTACACTTATCATATCACACTGTTAAATAACAGAACCTCCATTTACTGTGTCATGGAGGAGAGGATGCAGAGTCCAACACAAACTAATTCATATTCTCGCTCATACTGTAATAAGATACACGTCACGTGTCAATTCACGTGCGATTCAGGTCATTTCTCGTTAACTATTTTAAAAAGTAAATTGTTGCATTTTGCTGCCTTTTATAAACAGGAAGGTTTGCTAGCAAGGAAAAATAACATTAAATTGCCGGTTTGTATGTTCTGAAACAAGCTAATGTGTGACTTCCATTACAGTTCAGTACAACGGCTACTATTTAATACAGTGTTAAAAAAATGTAGCTATAAAATCTCATTATCCACACAAATAATATTGATTAAGGAGAAACAGCAGAGGCAGGGAGGTGAAAAAGTTGCAGCTGCTCCTCAGTTAATCTGTAGTGGGCTGTGCTGCCTAGTTACCTATCTACTGCCTCTGACATCTTTAACTTTTATTCTTTTTACTTAAACAGATTTTACATGTATTATGTGAAACGGTTATTACAATGAAATCTGAAATGAATTTATTAATTCAACCATTATTTATGTACACATCTTCTGACATAACCTCCCTGTAATACTGTAGCTTCTTAAAAATATCTCACAGTTTTTCTTAATTCTAATTGAACTAAAGAAAGCATCTGTAACCAAGATGTTAGAGAAGTGACAGTTTGAGTTCTTCTCAACAGCAGCTGTATGAGACAGCTTTATCTGCTCTGCTGAAGGTGTTCAGTGACCATAATGTTTGTAGTGTTACCACAAATTTTGGCTGTTGTGGCTAAGTAGTAGCATCTGTCTGATTAAAGCTTACATTTTGTTCAAACTCATTTCACATGTGGTTAAGCTCTGTTGTTGCTGACTCTGACTCATTCTTACTGATAGATAAAGTATTCTCAAATATGTGTTATTTTAAAGATCCTCTTGTCTCAGTTCACACAGAGGTCAGCACCTCTGGAGGTGGTAGGAGTCCATGCTAATTCTAAGCAGGTTTTGAGTGTGTACTTTTTTTAAACTGAAAAAGTTACATAATACATAACAAAGTATACTCACAACTGTCAATATGCATACTAAAAAAACAAATCAAAATGCCTTTAAATGTCTATTAAGGTCACTTTGTCCATGTTCCTGTCTCACTGTTATAATTCTGTCTCTGTCTGCAACAGTTATTCAGTTATTATATTACATGCCTCAGCAGCTGTGAGAACACAGACAATATGAAAAAGATTATGATGACATGTCTAATTACGGATGCCGTATGTCCCTCAGCCATCTTTAGAGGCGTGGTGGGAGTGCACAGAGGAGGATTGATAAGAGAATAATGAAAAACGATCAGGCTGATTTAAAATGACAGTTTAGATCTAGTGATGATGGGAGGTCTGCAGAGTGCAAGTGATGGATTTGAAGGTGACAGAGAAGTGACCCGCCTCGTCAATACAACCATCAACGTGCAATGACAGAGGGGCTGGTTAATAGTGTTTATTGACATCACAAAAAAGGGTCTCACTGCTGCCTTACAGTGAGTGAGGAATGGACTTTGTGGAAATATAAACATTAATGTTTTTGCATTAAAGTAAGCCTTTTTAATCGAGTTCTGTTTTCTGAGGTTGGTTAGTATGAGGCTGTAGGGGTAGCTGGTCAATACGAACTCCGTCTAACTTGATGCAGACTATGTTGGGTAAAACGTGGGTCCAAGTTGTGATCATCAAGCTAACTGTATCCTGGTGTTTGACTTGCAATACAACAGGAAGGTTTTCTCACACATCAGCACCTGATTGTTACTGATGTGGCAGTTTGTCTCAACTTTCCCCAACTTGTGAAAGCTCACAGGGTTTTCTTTTCCTATCATTGCGACGTGCTGCTCTGATCACCTCACTCATTAAATACACAGGCTTTGCTGTGTGATATAGTGCCACGGCTCGTTCTCCCTGAAGCTTAATAAACCCAATGCTATATTTCATAGAGATATAATAGTTCGTTCTCATGTTAGCAGATTTTCTCTTTATTTCAGGCAAGACAGGAAGCCTTCACTCTGAGTTACAACAGGGAACCCTGACATTATTGTATCCAAAGGCATGATATGTACATACCATTGAAATGTGTATTAATTAAGGGAATATTTCTACATTTTTGGAGGAAAAAACATTCACTGTTTGTATTGGGAGTTAGATGAACCACAATATGTAGTTTTATACTTTGTTTTAGGTACAGATTAAATAAAGGAGATATAATGCGTTATTTAGTGAGCTTTAGAGGAGCTGGTAGGCGGGTCTTGTTACCTTTGGATAGAGCCAGGCTAGCAGTTTACCACTTCAAGTTTTGTTTCCAGTCTTTATGCTAAGTTAAACTAACTCGTCATTCTTTAAGAAAAAAATGTCCAAATTCTCTGATTCCAGCTTCTCAAATGTAATATTTTCTGATTTCTTTAGTTTTCTATTACAGTAAACTGAATATCTTTGAGTTGGACTCAGGACAAAGAAGACATTTGAGGATGTCAGGCTTTGGGTGATAGACATTTTTCACCACTTTCTGACATTTTATAGACCAAACAACTGATTGATTAATCGAGAAAATAATCAACACATTAATTGATAACGAAAATAATTGGTAGTTGCAGCCCTAGCTGCCTGTAGCTTCATATCTACCATACAGACACAAGAGTGGCATTAATCTTCTCATCTAACTCTTGACAAGAAAGCACTGCAAGAAAGTGAATAAGCATATTTTCTGGAATGTTATAAGGCTTGTGTTAGTCTATATACATTTTATTTGGTTAAACAGACATTTGTCAAATTCTTTGTTGGTTCTGGTCTTTTATTGGATTTGTTGAAAAATATGAAATATAGCCAGCCTTATCCTTTGTAGTAGTAGTGAATGTGTACAAATATAAAGTAATGGAGATCATGGAGATATTTCTATTTTATAACTCGGGTCTTATTTTTCTACCCTTAGCCATCATACTGATCAGTGTCCTATTTCACTGTAGGACTGTATTTAGTGCTCAAATTCCAGGCAGTGTTTTTTTTTCCCAAAGAAAAAAGCACTAAAACCTTTCTTTTAGTCAGTGAGGTTAGTTGATTGGTCCCTATGGGAAAATAGTATCCACAAGTTTGTTAGAGAACATGAGAAAACATGAAAAACATCATATGCAAACAACACACGTACTGTATACGGTTGTAAAATACCCAGCAGCCAACATTCATATGGCGATAACAGCTATACAAAATTAGAGAACAATGTACAATTTCCATAACATCATCACTTTGCATCACAGAGTAATAGCAGTGAGGTAGGGAAAGTTTGTTGTGGGAGAAAGAATGATCCCAGAGATGATGAGCAAATTTGAGAAATGTGTTTCTAGAATTGTGTGTAAATTGAAAAAGCAGTCAGAGCAGTAAAGGGGGAGCAGCTAAAGCTCAGCTCAGAGATCACAGCTGGTACCAAAGTCATTTGAGTTTGTGCTGCCTGTTGGTCATGTGGGTTTCATTTTTTTCATCACATTAGAACATTAGTGCAATGACACCTGCCTTTATGTGCTTTTCTGAACTGTCCATATCCTGGAAGTTTAAGGTGTCCATATCTTTGGTAATCTTGACACAGTTTTGACAAAACCTGAACAATGTAAGTGTCTATTAATTGTATGTATAATATATCTGTATTAATTGTTGCACTGCTATTGTAATAGATTACTTTAGATTGTACTGGTGTTCATGATGTTGTGTCCACCCCTAGTTAAATAGCCTATAGTTAAAGTAAAGTCAGACCATCATTGAAGGAACCTTTGTCAGTCCTGAGCAGAAACAGTTTGTTCACTTACACAGACTGCAAATGTAAAATAATACTTTTTTTGCAATCATAGCAACGCTTAACACTCTCTTTATTTGTGGTATCATGTTGGACTCTGAAATCTGATGTGATCTAACCAAGCTTTTCTCTTAACAGATTTCTTGACCATTGCAACAATACTGGGCACTGGAATTTTAGGTGAGTACTCAATCTTTTAGCTTGGGATGCAGGGCTCTGAACATTCAAAAGCCTTAGATGAGATTTTGAAAGGATACTTGATGATTAAAACCTGTTGGTTTTGGGCAAGATGCTTGGCAATCCATTGGATTTGGGAAATGCAAATAGTGACTACCAAGTCAAGGAAAACACACACCTGATGACCAGTTTGATGTTTGAGGGAACACACATTTGATTTGGAAAACAAGTACTGAAAGATTTGTAGAATAATCCAGTCACACTTGATGACACTGGATTACTGGGCAGTATTTCCTCTAGGATTTTTTTCAGCAGTGGTGTTGTGCGTGCGCAGAGCCCACGATGCTAGGCCCTGTATTTGCGCACACAGTGGGACAATTTAAAACTAGCTTAGATTTGTTCCAGATAGGTTTATCCATATCCAGTCGTATGTGAGGATTTTACAGAAGCTTTCGACACCAGAAAGGCTTTGGAGGTCCAGATAAGTGTCATTGCAATAAATGTCAAAAAATGAAATGCCCCGACACAGTTGGGGGGTTTGGGGGTTCTCCCCTAAGAAAATTGGAGCAGCAACAATGTTTACAACAGCAAATTTACTATATAAACTCAATAATATCTCACTGGAAACAAATTGAATATGTCAGTAAAATAAATAATATTCCTGACATCAAAATACTGAGTGAAGTTTAGAAAGAATGAAGAACACAGACATCAGTCAGTATCAGTCAGTCCTCCTGTCCTCTTCTGCTGGTAGAGAGAGGAGGGGCTGCTTTGGGAGGGGGGCTGCTGTCTCAGCCAGTAGCTAAGTTTACAAGAATTTGACCATACATGATACCAGTTCCCATTCGCTCACCACTAGCTCCAGTCAGCTACTTGAAGCAGAGGAAGCGTGGATGGTTTGCGTTCATCGCGATTATTATGTACAATGTGAAATTTCAGCATTGGCATTCATCATTTAGCAGCGGCGCTGTGCTGCTTTTGAAAGCATACAGGGGAAACATGAGGATCAATTGGACTTGGGGAACCCTGTTGACAAAAACATGTTACAACAAATTTAGAGTTCATATGTTTAATACATTTAGGGAAAGATAAAATAACAAGAACAACACTTTATAAAAAACAAACTATACCCTGAAAAATGACTGTACTATAAATTTAGCATCCTTCTCACATAGATTAAGCCTGACAAAGGTATTTATTGAAAGGTTATTGTACTGAACTGCAATTGCACAGGTGAGTATAGTGACATTTGACTCAACTACTGTATGATAGTAAAACTTTGGTGAGCTATATTTGTTCTCTCTACTTTACTTCCTTTTTATAATATCAGTTCATTTGGAACATAATTAAGGTTCTGTCCATCTCTCAGCTTTTATTGGCAGAGCAAATTTAACTGTGGTTTATGAAGTGTAGTTAACACCAGGGAGATTTTTGTAGAGGTGGAAATTACATGGGACATTTCATTTAACTACTTTGTTTTCAGCAGGGTCTTCATGTAGTTCCACAAAGGTGAAGCCCTTCCAAGTTAATACTTGTTCAATCATTTAAATCTCATATTGAAATCAGCACTATTCATTAAATTTTATGGTAAGTTTGAGCCAGAGCAGAAAGGAGTGTCTGCGAAAGAGAAAGACGGGCAGAGACAATGATAGACAGAGTTGTTGATTGTCTAGCACATGTCTTTGAATCTATTTAAATGGGAATAAAGTTCAGAAACAGTTCTATGATTTCAATTTCCAGGGCTTCCAGTAACGATAGCTCATGCTGGACTGTTGCCTTTTCTCATCTCCTTTCTCATTGGCTTCTTTGTCCAGGTGAGTATACTATAAATTTAAATATTGTGAAATAAGCACAATTGACTCTCAACACTTTCCATTAGGTTCTATAAGCATGTTTGAAATTACACAGAAAATATTGTTAATTATTGTTAAGTAAAACTGCTGAAATTCAATCTAATGCAAAAAACGCACAGTAGCCTAATAGCTTCCTTTAAGCTGGGCAGACACTGTACAGATAAAACATCAGGCTTAATTTTAGAATTGGGCTGAATTTCTGCCAGATCTGTTGTCCTTTCATATGCAATTTGAGATCACTGAAAAACTGATTACTTCAGTTCCACTGTCCGATGTGGCTAAAACAGTATCAGTGAAAACAAAATCTTTATACAACACAAAGATGTATCCTAAATTGGGTATCATATACATATCCTATAACCCATCAATTTAATGACCCATCCAATTTCTTCTTTTAGATTTGAAGGCAAAGAACACTTTTTTTTTTTACATTTTACACCTGATGCTCTACATAATTTGTGTCTATTGATGTTTCTTCTGTTTTATGTCATTTAATGTGCTATGATTGCTTCTTTATAGTCAGTGAATTGGGGCTACAGCTCCCAAAAATCTTACATTGTGTAATGGCGCAGGTGATTTGCATCAGGACTCATCAAGGGATTATCTGTGTCTACTGTATATACTGCTGTACTCACAGCTTGTTGTGTATTGGTGCTTGAAGAAGGTCCCTAACCAAAAGAGTGTGCAGATGCTTTTCCGAACATATTCACACAATCTTTAGATAACTGAATGGAACATATCCATTAGAACAACAACAGCAACAACAACAGATTGTGTCCTCTGTTATGCAGGCCTTGCTTATCTACCTGTTTGTGGAACTTCTTCAAAAATGTCAGGTGGTGCAGCTGGAATCTTTAAAGGTAAGAAGCTCCCCATGTATCTGCATATCACATTCACAGTGGCAACACTGGGAGCAGACACCTACCTTCACTGACAAAAGTAGATGCTATTGGAATCCACTCATAAGCACAAATGACAATGTAAGACATAACTTGATTTCATTTAAGGAACCATTAAATATAAAATACGTAGGACAGTAAATTCTTGAAAGTCAAACCAGAAAATGAATATCAATTCTTGGACCTCTGTGTCCATTTTTTTGCCTGAACAGAATGGCAATCTGTAATAAACACTGTGGCTTGCAATAAATATGTGCTGAACTCAAACCTCAGCAACAATGATTTCCATAGCATAGCAACTGAAAGCTGAAACTTCTCTTGGGATTTAATTTGACATATCTAGTCATAGTGATGTCACATGGCACTAGGTAGAGAATCAGCTTTATTGTCATTGTTCAAGACAACAAAATTACTGTATAGAGACAAAAAAATCATAGTATTTATAAAAATTGGCCATTATAATTATAATAATATAGGTGTGGATATTGATTATAAATATTAACAGAATGATTTTTGAATTTGTAACAATGGAACAATCATATAGTCTCTATGTTCATCTTAGACGGGGGTCGCAGAGTGTATTGTGATGGATCAAGTGGGCATGGAGGACCCAGCCCCCACAGAGGAAGAAGATGAGGATGAGGCTGACAATGCAGAAGCAGGCAAGAAACTTTTTTGTTAATCTCTTCAAAATTAAAATCTTCCAGTCAAATTCCATTTGAATTGATATTTCTGAGCAGCTAGCAAACACCGCTGCCTAATCCTTTTGGCACAAGTAGAATTACAGCATTCCAGCAGTGAATTACAGCAGCAAATGGCTATATCTTATGTACAGTACAGATGAACATTTCAAGTTTTTTTCACCCACCATGTGGTACCAGGGTCAGCGGAAACCGCAGAAAAGAAGAAACTTAGCTGGAGGAAGTGTGCAGAATTAGATAAATGCTATAACTTAAAATGTGCTTCCATCTCTCCAAAATATTTTTTATTTGTATTTTATTAGTTTATTTGTCAGGAACAATGCAAAAAACATTGTAACAGGTTACTATAACATACAGGTGTGTTGCATATAGGATTTCTATCCAAGGCTAATTTGCGACACCTGTCCCTGGTTAGGCTTTTCTACTTAAAAATGTCATAATCATAACATATCATCATTACCAAAGTACATTAGTTAAATTGAGCACATACTAAATAGAGACATTCTCATACATGTGACATGATCATACAAAAATTACAATACATCACATTACAATCATTTTATGGTATATTATAGTATAGTATATGGTATATTAGTATATTAGTATATGGATAGGTGAGGACCAAACATGTCCTTTGTGTTCAAGTATAGCTTCACTTCAGCACATTCTGCCAGGGTGTAAAACAAGCCTGTCTCAAGGATGATACTCCTGGAGACATAACAAAGTGCTGAAGTGCATCCATGGAGAGCAGGCACTTGGAAGTAAAGTAACTGGATGCAAAAAGGAGACAAGATGGAATTTTGTTTGTTGGAGAGGTTGAGTTAGTCAGGCAGCAAGCATTTTTGAACAGGCATGATATTGGGGAAGCTAAAGGCACGGAGGGACTGGAAAATTAGAGTAGATTTAGGAAAAAAAGCTCATAATCCTTAAGGAGATAGTTACCACTCACCTAAGGCCTGATCTTGTGTTGTGGTCAGAAGCATGGTGTCTAGAAATGGCCTATGAAAGAAAAAAAGCTTAGATATACTGGTTGGAAAACAAAGGTTGCCCTGTGGAGAGTAGCTTTGGGGCTTTTGTTGGCAAATCAGTTTTTCCCTGCTAACTGAACTGAGTATAAGAGGATAGTAGTGGTAGTAGTAAAAAAAACCACAGCAGACCAGCTCTAGTAAATGGCTGTGAGCAGGAGGAAATGTGAGTTACTAGTAGAGCCCGACCGATATATTAGTCAGATGATAGTATCGGCGTATATGTTTTCCAATATGCACTGATATTTTTCCTATTTTTTAAAGTGATATTGGCAGCATTTTATGTATATTTGATTCTTTTTCCTAATTCAAGTTTAATACGTACATATGTTGTTTTTTTTTGTTTTTTTTACAGTAATTTATAATTATTACATTCTCAGCAGAGTTTACTCTTTCAGTTCACTGTCATTTTATACAATCAAATTTATTGTCAAACTGTAAAATATCATGTCTTCATTACATATCTTTGTCACCAGTGTTTGATAACCACATTTGAGGATCATTGCAGAAATGTGTGTTTATGTATATATTCTGTATATATAAGATTATTGGCTGATATATCGATATTGGAATTTTTTTACTCCCTAATATCAGTATCAGCATTGGCCCCAAAAATCCAGTATCGGTTGGACCCTAGTTACTAGCATGAAGTAGCTGAAGAGGCTTGGTTAGTTAGTTTGTTTGGCGTCTTACAAACCATGCTGCAGGTGATGGCAACATACTAATGAGCTTAACAGGTTGTTATAAACAGAGGTGTATGTTTCGTTGATTGCTAATTTGAGGTAGCTGGAGAGGATTGTTTGCTTTATTTGGTGGCTCAGGCAGCATGCTAGTGAGGTTTGCTTGTTAGCTAGCATGTTGTTGTTAACTGATGGTATTCACTGGTGAAGTTTTAGACAGAGGTGTATGCTCTGCTGATTGCAAAGCTGAAGTAGATGTAGAGGATTGTTTGGTTTGTTGCTTGGTCGGTTGAGCAGCATGCTGCTGGTGACAGCAATGTGCTAGTTAGCTTTAAATGTTATCTGTTTGTTGTTGTTGTTAGCTAGCACTCTCTTAGATGATTATGTTAGCTGGTGATGTCATAGACAGATGTGAAAATATAGCTTGCTTTAGATGGCTGTGTTGAGTGTGTGAGTGCAGGTAAAGAGGGGGTTGTTCTGCGACGCTTGAACTCACTGTTGAGCCTTCTCTGTGTCGACACAAAAATGAAATGAAACACTAAGTTAGTTATTGAGAGGATGCCCACCTGATGACCCTGTAGACTTGCCTGCACTCCTTTCTTTGGTAAGACAGGTCAAGAGCTATTGGTAAGACTAGTGGAACTAGATAAACAGTGATGGTAGTTGGACAACTGCGTGGTCCATGGCATTTGGATTTAGATGAAGCTTCTTATCAAGCCAGCTGGGCCAGTAACAGCAGTGTAGCCTGAACAGATACAATATACATAAGGCTGGGTATCTGCTCTTTACTTGGGTGCGAGTAGGTTTAAAGGTAGATTAAAGGTAAGTTAGGTCATGGCTAGAGAATGGATAGATTTATGACAGCACAGCCTGATAACCACTGCAGGGCCTAATGACAGGTCAAAACATCATCTAACATGAATATTGGGCTTCTTTAGGAATACTCACCCAGTGTTTGGCACATTTCATGGTGTATTGATCACTATACCATACATGCTACATGCATTCGTAATATTTTAACTTCAACTGTTGCTTCTCTTATACTAGCAATGGTATCTGTAGCTAAGTTACAGCAAAGCACCTGTCTGATCAATGAAATTAATTCTAGCAGCCTTTAAGCCATCACTGACTGTACTGAAATGTATTTATGTACTGTGTTAACAGCTTGAGTTATTTATCACAGCTTTAATTTAAAATATCTTTTGACATCTTGTGATATCTTGACACCAGCAACCTGCAACAACTAGAATAAACAAATAACTAATAATGGAATAGATCTGATGACTGCACCAGATATGTTCATTCTCATTCTACTGCCCAGAATATTTAAAATAAAGTGAAATCATCTTAGTCCTTAGTACAAGTACACCCAGGCAAGTGGAAAAGCACCACTCACCTGGGTCCACTTGTACTTCCTGTCACTCTGCATTTACAGTCTAACCCATCACATAATGCTACTGGGTACTGATCCAAATAGCCAACATAATGGCAGATCATACACCTGCACACACCTCTAAACAATACAGTGGTTACTGAAGTGTCCCGTATGCCCCCATTGGATTTAAAATGATTCATCTTTTCACCTTTTAAAAACAGATTACACAGTGAGTGATGGATTATGCTAGTGATAGAATGTCTAACATAAGAAATATTTAAAAATGAATGATGGTTTTATGGTTTAATGCAAAAATGAGATTCCAGAGGTGATGTTGAAAACATTTTATCTCCCCTCATTTCTCTTAGTAGATGAATAGGCATGGGGATGTGTTTCTTTCAAGCAGTTTCAAAACTGTAAGTAAGTTCAGATCAGGGTGCAAAATTAACTTTTTTGTCCAAAGGCCAAATGGCTAGTGAATGTTCAAATTTCACCCGTCACTCAATAGATTACCATTGTTTTTTTTGCTGGCGAGTGAAGCAAATCTACCAGCCACTTGCATATTTTACCAGTATTTGGCTGGTGACTGGTGCTAGTTTTGTGCCCTGGCCCAGTTACAGTGCAAATATTCACACTATTGCAATTGATCCTCAATTGCATAGTGAGATATTAATCAAATGGGTCTCTGTGGGTGAAATAGACAGACCTACTAAAACCTAATTTAAGCATCATTTTGAAACATTAACTGGGAGAGAATACTGAGGGTGAGGTTTACGAGTTGTCTTAATACATTTAGTACATTTCCACAGCATTAATTCTATGAGTACAACAATGTGGTCATGTAATACTCACCACTCTGATGCTCTGAGTTTCAGTTTTTAGCAGGAACTGTTTTAAGTCAATAATTAATTCCAATCTCCTCTGCCATTTTTCAATCTGTGTTAGGCTGATATTAAAGGGGACCTATTATTGTTTTCCTCATTTTCAGTCATATATATTGTTACAATGTCGGATGGTCATATTAAACGTGGCCCATTTAATATGAAGCACTGGCTTCAGACTGCTCTGAACGATCGGTTTCCAACGTTTTTTTCTACTTTCAGCCCGAGCTGACATTAACCCATGACGGATTTCTTTATATTTTCATCTGCTCCACACACAGCGTGCGAGTTCACTGCTTCACTCCACTAACATTATGGCATTTTTCCATTATTTTGGGAGTAGCCATGACTCGAGCTGAGCAAAGTAAAATAAACAGTTTACCTGTTGGAGGTGTACTCGTCGTCTGCAGCTCTTCATCAAACATCATCATCACTGTAGCTGTTTCTGCTTGTACTATTCCTCCCTGTATTATTTCTAACTGATCCGCTGAACAAAGAGCTCCAAATATCTCCATATGTTGTAGTTTCGACTGAAGCTCCCATTAATTAATAATTTAAAAGCTTCTAATATGAAGCAGTAAAGCAGACAGTGTTGAGTTTGCATCAGCAGTAACTTAACACGACTCTGATACGTGCTGCCCCTCAGCAGGCTTCCGGAAAGCTGACCAATCAGAACAGAGTGGACTCATCGGGAGGGGGGCCTTAAAGAGACAGGAGTTAAGACTGCCTGTTAGAGACAGAGGCTGAACTGAGGGGGTGCATAAAGGGCCAGTATAAGAAAAATAAGGAGTTTTTAAACTGTGAATCATGCAAACCTTCTCTAGTGGAGTCCCAGAATAAAAATATAGAGCTGGAAATGAGCACAATAGGTCCCCTTTAAACACCATTACAAACATCAGATGTTTACAATAAAAGCCTTGCAGCAGCTCAAATGACATAATCTCTCGCTTTTTTTGTAGGCTTGCCATGGTCGTCAGTGTTACACGGTGTTTGGGTATACACCTTTTACATTACATTACTTACATTACTTGCCCACCACCCCACCATCGTTTTTCTTTTTTTTATAGAAATAAAACCCATTTAGGTTGTTTTTGCATATCAGTGCACACATTCATCAAAAAAAAATCTAATTTGTAAAACACTAAGCATGTTATCAATACAATTATAAACTGAAAGTGTCTGCTCTGTCGACGTGCACAGCAGAGAGTATGGAGAGAAAGGAGAGAAAGAAGGCTCCATAGTTGACCTTATATTAATTATTGTTAACATTGTCCGGTGTAACCGGTAATACCGGTGTTGTCACAAGTTTATTAATCGATGGGAAATTTTCCTCACCATGGAATCCCTATTTCTTGGCATGAACTCAACTTAAGGTCTGCAGGATGTGTTGAGTTTTGTTGACCGTAGCTCAACAGTGATCAATAAGACAGCAAAGTAGAAGTGACTGGAATTAAATTGTGAATGAAAACAGTTTTTCTGGTCAACAGAAACTTTGCAAAGTGCAGCAGATTGGCAAGTATGACTAGACTCTGTTGCCGTGTTTATGGAATTAGTGCTGTGAAGATGTATAGATGTCTAGATGTTATATTGAATTTACCATGAAGGTGATTCCATGCCCTCTCAATATTTTTGACCCAGCTTTAACTGGCCTTTGTTTGTTCATGATGGCCATTATTTGAACATTTGAAAATGTCACCATCTAACTTCAGGTTTATTTATATTAGTCACCAAGGTGCCGACGTATACTATATGTGTGCATGCACTGGTGTAGCTAGTCCTTCCCCTTGGTTTGGATGAGCAACCAGCAAGACAAAGCCATCTTTGGAGTACTGAATGACAAAAGATGTTTCCCTGAATGTAAGGTCTGCTGAAGAAAAATAGTTTACTAATATTTTAATATTTTATTGTCAAAGTGTAATCTCTCCTGTCTGTTTTTATCATCTCCATTATAAGCATCATGTGGCCAAAACCATCCAGATGTATTTACACTTTCAGACTCTGAGGGATATCAGACAATATGCAGAAAACCTTTCAACTGTGATTATTTGTGGATTAGTGATGAGGCTTATAGCAGGCTGATCCTGTTATTTGCTAATAAAGTGTCACGCTCTCTCATTACACTTCTGAATGTGTGACACAGATGTGCACACATGCATAATGGCCTATATTCACAGGTTCATGCCTAGAAGGACACACTCTTTAAAAAACATGTAGAAACACACACAGCCACAACCAGTGACATTCAGAGCTTGACCTTGTTTACTAAGAAATAATATTAACTTTATTTGTCTAGCAGTTTTCAAAACTATAGTTACAAAGTGCTTCACACTGAAAGATTAGAATAAATAAAAGTTAGGATAAAATGATGCTTCCAAGAAATTAACATCTGAGAATGGCCGTGGATATGTCACATGAGCATTATGACAACTGAAGACATTTAGCAATCATAAAATGCCTCGAGCGCCCAGCCCTATTATGACTGACCTCTCAGAGTACTGTATGTCTGGACAGGGTCAGTGGAAGTGAATGACAACAAACTGTTTAACAGCAGATCTGGTGGTTGGAGAAATGGACTCTTGCTTTGACAGTCAGTCACCTATCTTTGAAGCAGACTGCAGTTACACAATGATGTTCACTCACAGAAAGAAAAGTGGAAAGAAAGTGGACTATTAAACATATTCTCCAAACACAACACAAGTCTTTAGGCTATGTGACTGAGAATACCCTTTGAATTCTCTTCCTGTGGCATAATGATTGGTTTTGAAACATTTATTTACAGTTTGCTGGAGCATTTCCTAAAATAAATTTAAGCAATCTATGTTGAAAGCTCCACAGTGGGTTTAACCCATTATTTAAAAACTGATTTCTAATTATATGGACCAGTGGCTTCTTAGGCCTTCACTTCTAAGCTGCTGGGGCTATCCCACTGACAGGAAAAATTATATTGCATGATAGATCATTTGTTGACCATGTAACTTTGTCATATGTCATTTACAAGTTTTGACCTGAAGTCCATGGGCTCAGTGTTTAAACTGGCTCAGTACTTATTGGTAGAGTACTGGTGGCCTTTGGCATTGCCCATCAGTGTATTGTTACAGCTTACTGTCACTTACAAAGGAATGCATACTGTAGTTACCCTTTAAGCCCTCTGCTGTAGAGGTGCTAGACAAGTGCTTAGAACTTTTGCTTTGGCTTCAAAATCCCCTGCCAGTAAATACCTACCAACATTTTACAGTTCCTATATCATGATATGATATAGGAACTGTGATATGATATCAATAGATGTGTTGGCTGGCAATTACTTCCTGGTGTTTTTTTTTTGTTTGTTTGTTTGTTTTTAAATTTTCTCTAAGTTTGCCCATTAAATGATACTTTAATTAAGACATTAATGAAGTACTCACTCCTAGAGTTTTAAGAGCTCTGAAGTGATCACATGATTGATCACATGCAGGCTCTGAGGAATAGCCAATTAGAGATTGAATTTACCCTACAATCTGCTCCATTGTTCATTCTTTCAAAAAATCATTTTACAAATCTAGTAAAAACATGGAATTTTAATTTCTTTTTAAGTTAATTTTATTTGTCTGAAATCATTAATATTTCTTCTTGCAATTGAACATGTGAAATGAACAGCTGTCTAATATATTTATAATATATAAAGAGGCATCAATAAATAGGGATTTTTTTCAGCCAATTTTGGGAAGTTGGGTGAAATGGAAACAAAACTGAAAACCAAATTAGAGCAGGAAAGGAATTCTGCTGATGACAGTTGAGGTACATCAGAGAAAACATACAAGGAAAATGTAGTACCATATTGACAAGTGAAGACAGTGAAGATACATGGAAAGTAATCGCAAACAAAATCAGTGCCAGCTTTATTTGTTTTTCTTTTACATCCCTGATTATTAAAAAAGAGAAAAGCTACCCTATTTTGAATTCTATGACATCTACAAGTTTGCTTAAGCTAACTTGTCATTAATCATGACCAATAATATTTTCAAGCTCTCCAAAACATGTCTCAGAAGGTATACCCCCCTCTGTTTTAGGGCTGCACTCATCCAAGATCTACTGTTAACCAATTTAACAGACCTAGCATTTTTAAACTGTACGAAATTTGCACATAATGTATATTTCAACATTTTGATCGGAATATGACTTTTAGGCACTTATTTTATTCCGCAGAAAACAAAATAGTTTTTATACAATTCTGAACCTCTGAATAAAAAAGAAACTGAACAAACTCAGAGAACATTTGTTATATGTAATCATTTTTGTCAAATATGAATTTATTACATTTTATTTTTGTGACCTAGTTTTAACATAGATCATTATTTTCTAATCACACCAGACAAAAATGTGCATGCTGTGCAGAGGACTGGCAGGTTTTTTAACATTTATTTTAACTCAAACATTGGCACAGATGGTGATGGTGGTGTGTTTGTGTATGTGTGTCCATGCCCTGCTCTTATATAACAGACTTCTGCATTGCTATTAATTTAATATGCTCATTTTGACTACCATGTTTAATAATATACACTCTGCCAGTACCACTTACATCAAAGTTATTACACCATAAACAGAGTTTCCGCCAGAAAAGTTGTTAGGCCTGGCGGCCAAGTGGGGGGTGGGGAGGGGGGTGGTGAGCAATACTCGATGGAGCGGCTTGTCACTAAAATGAAAATAGCTGGTCCTCCTTAAACGTTAATCTACCTTAAGTGAGCCTGGGCCAAAGTTCGGCGCTAAGCCCCTTCACTTCAGCTGGGTGGCAAGCAAGACACAGGAAATGGGCTTGGGTCTTGAGGAGTTGTAGCATTTATTCACCAACAAATAGCCTAAACTGTACATACACTGCACTGCTACATTCACAGCTATAACGTTACTACTAACTTCATACTCACTGTCACACACACGCTCTCTCTCTCTCTCTCTCTTTCAACCACACACTCGTGCACACAACCTACACACTGAGCTATTCCTTAAAGGAGCTACACTACTTGTATAACACATTTTAGCTTAAAAAACATCTTAAAAATACATTTAAAAAAAAATTCCCTGATGCTTAGGCCCACTGGGGAGTCACCTCCTGCCTGGCTGGCCGCTGGGCTTGCAATACACTGGCGGAAACCCTGATAAACATGCAGTACAATGATGATTGGACAACACATAATGCAATTAATAATTTAAGCAGGATATGAAAATAATAGAAGATAAGGTGGAGAGGAAACGCAATGGTTACAGCTTGACAAACCCTCGATTACCTTTCTTTTCACATTTTGTCCCACTTCACCGATCATCTTTGTCTCTTGATCTCTTTCTCTTCATTATTATCCATGTTCCCTCATCGCCAGCAGTTCACAACCTTGGGGTAAGGACGCCTCCAGGGACTCAAGATAAATCTTCAGGCTTACAAGATGATTTAATGAATGAAAAAAGAAAATGAATTTCATTTCTGTTACTTAAAATGATGTTCATTTCCTCTGGCATTTCTCTACTTTTTTATTTTCTTGAGAAATGCTGGATGTTTTCACCTCTTCGGGCCTCTAAAAATCATTAGATATATAAATTGAGAAAGAAGACTCACAAGCCAAAAAGTGCACTAAGCTAATTGTAAGTCATGTCATCGACCAAATAATAATTTATTAGCAGTCATTGCTCTTCTTTATCCCCCATCATGTAGTCAATATGAGAGGGTCTGGATAACATTATGACATTATTTACATGAGATTTGCATTAGTTTGGTTTTCAGTGTATTGACAGTCTTGTCTGTCTGTGTGTTTCAGATACAGGTTTACTGCAGCCGGATGCAGTAAACCTGCAGAGCCAGGCTGAGAGCATGCAGCCTAACCTTCATCTGCTCGGCCACCTCTTCCTCTCCCGGCCCATGAGCCACGCATTTAACTGCATCCTGCTCTTCCAGTTGTAAGTTACCATGCCAATGATGGAGCCCATCATTTCGTAGGATCTTAACGTTGCTAAATCATCCATTAAATGATGCTGACTGTGGGAGAGAGTATTTGTGTGTGTGTGCTTTTCCCATCACGTAAGTTCACTCGTACTGTATGTTAAGTTGTAAGTTTGTGCTGTTTTTACAAAACAGCATTACCCATTTTAGATGTATATTGTTCTGTTGAGCTGATCCCTGTTTTTTAAGACCTTTTCACCCATCATGTTCAGTACATCTCCACTTCACCGAGCATGTACATTGTGATTTTCATTTAAAAGCATTTCAGTGTTATTGACACAAACTTTTCTGAATTATATGCAAGCATTACCATCCTGGTTGTTTCTGTCCCAATGATAAGTGTATGAATATGTCTGAATGAGTGATAATGATAATGTAATGCTTTCAAAGGCCCACCTCCATCCCAGCATCCACCTGTAACCTCTATGTCTACTTTCCCCTAAGGGGAAGCAAGTATCATCATTCCCGACTCCCTGCCGTGCTAAGCTCAGTGTTTCCTTGTGGGGAGTGACGAGGTCAGAGCCCAGACTCCAAACACTAATGCTGCAAATACTCTCATAGTCTACGCCCACTTGAGTTGACTCACTGAACCATGAGAGCATTTCTCATAGCTATAAGACAGGAAGCTATCCTTATAATTATGACAGGTTACTTATATTGTGAGAAAAAATGGTCTTGCATTAAGCACAGGCAGTTCACAATAAAGAAACACATATACTGGTTTGAACTAAAATCACTAGTCCACATGAACACTCTATAACTAAATACAACTTAATGTTTTGTAAAATTCCAAATCATACATCTCAGAAAATGAAAAGCAAAAAAGTACATTCCTATTACCAAACCTACTTTTCTGACTGGTAAAAACCGTCCTATAGTCATGACTGCCTCTCTAAGGCCACAATCAGACCAAATCCAGCAATGCGTGAAAAACAGCAGCTCTCCCATTCATTTGAATGGGGGCAGTGTGTTTACGCTATGGGGGTGGGGTCCACATAGGTCAAAAAAGTTGAACCAGGCTCAACTTTTGCCGGAACGCAACGTGATGTCATCCAACAAGGCGCTACATTGGCCAATCATGTAAGCAGGCGATCAGACTGAAGACACCCATGGGAAGAAGAACCTTGTTTACCATATAGCATTGTAGCATTCTGCTGCTATCAAGCAACTGTGAAGATGGAAGAGAGAGTCATCGGCGCATGTGATGACCTTTCTAGAGCTGTACAACCCTGCCATGAGGGAGTACAAAGACATAAATCGCTGAGCACTCGCTTAGAGTTGTATCGGGCCGCAAGTCTGATTTTCTGGTTAGTATTTCTACTTGTGCTATGAACAGATATGTCACACAAAGTGACAAAGTGACTATGTAGTGACAAGCTCACACCACCACAGAACCCTGCATGTAAGTGCTGCATTGCTGGATTTGGTCTGAAGATGACCTCACTCTTTTGTCCTCCACGAGGTGCCTTTTAATAAGTTTAACAGACGGAAAAGTGAATACGCTATGACATAATTTTAGTTAGAGTTACTATCTCATAGTTATGACTTACTATCTCAAAATAATTAATTAGAATTAGAATTATTTTATTTTATTTCTCTTAGTGGAAATGGACTTCCATAACTTGTGTTCAGCAGCATGGAGAAAAACACGGCCATGGATTTTTTGTACTAAAATCAATACATGAAGCTAAAATACTTGCTCCTGACCTCTATCACATTTTTTTAATTATACCCCAAATTTAACATATTTTATCATGCAGTTTTATGCTTTTCTGCTTAGTCATTTTTACTGTAAAACAGTGCAATATCCTAGCGTGTTTAATGTAACAATAATGGAGAGAAACCTGCCAAATCATCTCATTTTCAGTGTTCTGGAACAGCACAACTACTCTCAACTAAGCCAGAGCAGCAGACTTGTGTAAAAACTGTCCTTGAGGTTCAGACTTTATATCATTGGCTTCAGCTGCACAGTCCTGAGATATTGAGAGTTACAGGCGTAAGCCATATACTGGTAAAATATGAGCATTTCCACAGCATCTGCAGTACTGCCACCCAGTATTTAAGGTGACCAAACTGTTTTCATTCACTGTTTTCTGTCCTTCATTTAAATTTGACAACTATAGTAAATGAAATGTGTCATACTTCTGAATGAACAGGCAACTGTGGCTGGTTGATGAAAACAATATATTTTGTTTACACACTCAAGAACACCCTGTGCAAGCACTGCTGACACAAGAACATTATGCATATAAAAGGTTTTCTATTACAAACATAGTATATACTGTAGAAACATACCATGTTCACTGATATAAAAGGAAATGATGTTTGATCTCCTTAATGGTGAACGGCATTATGTTTCTGTTTCTTATCAATATCCCTAGTGGCAACAAACTAATGGTTGTCTGTGTCAATCGTTAGAAGCAATGGTCTGGAAAAGTCATTGTATAGGCTGATACTTAATGTTTACTTTTTGGAATTGAAATCAGCAGCAAGAGAAATACGATGCATCAACCAAAAACATGACTTTTATCAGTGTTAGAACCAACTGTGGCTACTGGGGCCATGTTATATGCTGCATAGTCATTTGTTAGTTTATTACAGTGGTACAATAGTGTAGCATAAATCAGTATGGTCTGATATTGTTTGTATGTAATGCTTGCAGCATTGACAGGATTGTGTGTCCGTGTATGTGTGTGTGTGTGTGTGTGTGTGTGTGAGAGAAGGGGGACGGGGCTTTTAGCGTTGCTGGTGGAAGGTCTTGTTATCAGTGCGCAAGCAGCTCAGTAACACCTGGCCAATCGATAGTTCCCTCATTGTGTTCAAGGAGGCTTAGTGGTCGATCAATGCCAAGACTCGACCGCACACACACACACAAACACACACACACACACACACACACAAAACATGACCTGCATATTTTACCCTTGGCGCCCCTTGATCTTTATATACTGCCCTACACAGTGGAGCTGTTGTAGAACACACATAATGATGTAAACTGAGTGGGCAATAATAATGACAATAATAATATAAAGTGAAATATATATGTTTGAGATACACTCAAATGTATGTATTTACACACATACTACATTTAATACACATAGTTCATAGTGATCATATATCTTTAGAAATACCAAGAATTTTGCTGGCAAACATGATTAATTGTACTTACTACATAATAGAGTTGTGTACATGCATTAGGTATACATGCTTTGATCTACATACGTACTATGTACTTTTGTATAGTTTGGAAAAAATGGAACCGCTGGCAAAAACCTGAATAAACGACTAAAGTAACAAATTCAGATGCTTCCATATGCAAGTCACTGAATAGTTTAAAATGATGTGAATTATATGCTATGGCCTTCACAGTCACCAGACCTCAACCCAGCTGAACATCCATGGGAGATTTGGGAATTATGTGTTCACCATCATAAAATGTCATTGTGTGTGTTGATGTGTTTACAGCCTATTTTTGGCAAAAGGGAAATTGATTTACAGTCAGAGTTTACATCCAAATTAGCCAAAAATATGCCCTTTAACCTTGATAATCCTTGTTACCTCTATATTTCTTTTGCAATGGAAGAAATCCAGCCTCATGTTGAGTTTGAATCATCTTAATGTGACTTTGACATCCCAGGTTCTCTGTGCTTTGCTTTCCAGCCTTGATCAGTAATTCCTGTTCAGAAATATGGCTTAGACTGCTGATACATGAGAGGACTAACCTGCTTGACACTTCCTAAATGTGTTGGCATTTCCTTTTTAAGATTTGACAGAGAGGAGATTTAAACGAGTGCGTGTAACTCAGCTCTCCAAAATAACATTTAGCTGTCTGGGAAAACCGCTAATGGATTTGCACTCTCAACAACCAACTGTTGAGAGATTACAGAGGCTTAAAGTTATAAGGAATGGAACAGATGTTGAGCTACAAAAACCTGTCTCGTCATTCATTTTGGATTGAAGCCTACAGTAAGACATTGTTTCTAATGTTTAGCAACATCTAGTCCCTTTATGAAAGCACTGCATTTTGCAAACAGATTCCTTGCTTGATATGAGTGTGTGACGCTTACAGTACATATGAAACGTATGCTTGGAAGTAGCCCCCGAAGACAACTTGTGTTTTCAACAGATATATGTAAAATACATAATTTATGGAGGATTAAGGCACAGTGCTGCAAACAAGGGATGATTTTAAAATTAAATCTCTTAGCTGTTTATAGCCTCAGGCTCAGTGATGAGGCACATTTAATACAGTGGAGGGGTGCTTGTTCAACTTTTGACTTAGAGATAAGTAACTAGGACAGTAGATGACCAATAGACCAATCACAGCTTGACACCTAACAACTTCTCTTTATCTCCCCCCCCCCCTATTTTCCTTTGCCTGTCTCTCTTTTCTACTTTTATCCTTCTCTTTTTCTATCTTTTCCCAGTATTTCTATTGGAATAAGTTATGTCTTAGCTGGCAGTGAGGCCTACGCAGCTCTTTTTCATGTCAGGTAAGTCTAAAATAGCTTAAAATTAGATATACTGTATTACTACAATTAAACTGTAATTGTCCTTCCTTATACTGAGTCATTTTTGGGGGTTTGCATTTTATTGAATGTGAATCCAGTATTCAATCTGCTCATCAAATCAAAGTCCTTTTGAATCCCCAATCAAATCCATGTGAGTGCACTTTTCAATATTCATGTAATTACTTAAATTATTGATGTAATATGAATGAAAGTTTAACTGCTGTGACGCAGCTACATCCTTTTACTAGGAGAGACTCAACACTTTGTTGGCTTTGTTAAGCTACAAAACACATGGCCCACTTGAAACTTAAAGCAATGTTAAAGAGCGGTGCTTCTTTTACCTCACAAATGATCTTTGTCCGAGAACAGACATCAGCCTGCAGAGAGTACATTAACTAGACAACAGCCAAAAGTTTCATTTTGACCTTTTGACATGTAACTAAGGCATTAATTAGCTACATCTGATAAAAGCTGCCACCAGCAACGTTTGTCATTGATGATGAACGTCTTCTTACAGTAATGCAGTAGACTTGTTTAGTTGTATTTAAATGTGAACCAGCATCAGTGATTTGAAGGACAATGTTGAGATTGGTTAATTGGGCATTGGACAAATCATCTTATTCCACAATATCCAACATAGTCCAGATGTCAGCATTTAGGTTTAACCATGGACCAGTTTTTTCATTGCTGTTTAACAGGCACAGTGAAGACGCAGACTTCAGACTTTGTTTTCAGTATGTTTTGTTTATTTGAGAATTATTTTATTTCATTTAAGAATAATTAATTTAATATATTCATAAAACTCTTTGTTTTGGTTTTGTATCTGAGGGCAGTAAATTTGTAAGTGAGGCTTACATGTATGTTAACCATCAAAAAATGACTCACATATGTACAGTGTGTGCTTCAAGTTTCAGCAACTCTCTACAGTAGAGAAAGAAATGCCAAAACCAAGGCACAAAGAATAATTTCATGGGCAAGTAGTTATTTCACAGCGCTCTTTCACAAACGTGTTGAATTTAATATACCGTTATTACTATAAGCAATGTTAAGTGCTATTAATCTTTGCAGTGGTACTTTTCTATTGTTAATTTATGAGTGAAGTGAATTAACTTCAATTTTGTATTATTATTTAATATTCCATTTTCCTGGGTACAGCCACATGCACACACAGGAGCCAACCAGTGTCCAATGTGTTTTTAAAATCACCATAATAGCCATATTACAACAAGAAATTCTTCTAAAATAATTACAAAACATAGCTTCAACTTTTAATTTATTGTTGTAATGTAACCGTAAAAAAAAAAAAAAAACATCCATCAGTATTTTAAACTAATTTTGCTCCTTCTTGAGATGAAGAGACACTGTCCAAATCCCATCCAAACCTTCTTGCCAAAACATGTTCAATATGCTGCAATTCTGTTGACGCAAAAAATGTTCTGGAAACATGTTCAAAAAATGCAAAAAAAACACTAATGAAATGTCCGATTCACAAAAACTGTGAAACATTATGAATCATTTTTTGATTGGTTACATTAATGTCACACACGTCGTTTCTGCGTATATATATAATACTGTACGGTACAACTTTATACTATTTCACTGCTATTCTGATGACTGTTTGCTAGTGTAGTTAGTGTAATGTCCACTGTATAGCATACATGCAGTGAGTTAAGGGGGCTTAGATTGGCTCTTGTGTAACATATGAGTCACTGTGGTTCTGTGATTGGTTTTCCTCCTTAATACACAACATTGAAATTTTGTCAGTGTGTGATGCAGATTGAGTCATTATAACAAGTAAATGAAAGAGAAACTCTTTAAGAAAAGAATTAACAAAACACTTTACTGAACAGTGAAAAAGATTGAAAGAATAAATATGCTAAGAAATCATCATCAAGCATGTGTTATTGCAGGTTTTTAGATGGTTTACAGACAGTGATTATCAACTATAACCTATCTGTCTCACACATCAGTCTGACTCATCAGTCCCACTTTTATTTCTCAGTAAGCAAAAAGTTGAAAGTCAATTGTCAGTTCAGGCAACTATTGCTTCAGGCTACAAGATTTCACAGTAAAATATTTTTCTTGAAATTAAATGTTTTAAAAACTGATGCAATCCTGAGACATGATAGCTGCGCTCTAGAGTGGGAGGCTGTAAAAGCATTGCATGGACTTACAGCAGTCCTTTTAATTAAAGCACACAAACACAGCAGAGATGTTTCCTAAGGCAAAATGTTCCATTATCAGATGGAGAGGATTTATTTATTTATATTTATTATTTGTGTTAGATGACTAACACCAGTCTGAAATCTACATTTCTACTAATGAATACTAAATGACTAATTAGCTGAAAGCCTTCTCATCGGTCACTCACTTTACTTTAAAACTGTGGCCGCTACTTTTAAAGTGGTAAACTGGACTAACTGGCCAACATGAGTCAGTATTTCTACACACATTAATGTACTAAATGAATCAACTTTTTTTTTTCTTGGGTTTTCATGATATAAAGTAGTTGTCTGATCCTAACAAATAGTCATTCTTTTAGCCAGCAAGGAGCAGGACAGACTTGGACAAAGCAAAGTCACATCCAGCATTGATCCTGTTGATCCTTAAATGTTAAAATAATTTTTCTAAACTAAACTAAAGTTGTCTAAAAAATGTTTTGAATTTTCTCCTGCATCACCAAGTTGGCATATTTACAGTATTTAGTCTATGAATTGTCTTAGTTTCTTATGATTTTTACCATCTTGTGATAGTACAAGATTATATTCTGGGACTGAAAGAAAAATGTAATTCCACATACTAATTGTAACCTGTAGCCTTCACAGTTTATCAACTTTTCAATTACCTGGAGAAAAATGACAGCATTGTTTATTTATTCAAATGCTTAAAATGACCAAAGTTTGGGTTTTTCCTAACAAGCGGCTTCTTGTGGTCATGTGAATAAATACTGTCTCGTCTCATCTCCTATCAACAGTTTACATTGGTTTGTTTTAATCATGAAGGTGATCTTTCCCTAAAATAGGAATATAAATGCTCCTATCTCAGTTATGAAGCTTCCTATATGGAGCAAGTGGGACCGCTCCTTGAAGAGAGTGTGATGTTGCAACATGTTTTACAACATTCAGAGCTGCACAATAGAAATTTTGATTAGGTACTGTAGTTTTCCTTTGGGTAAAATTTAGTAAACATTGGCAAAACATTCATATGGCTACTGGAAATGTATATCTACTTGGTAATTTGATACAGCTGTGTAAAATGATCCAGGTCAGCCTTATCCATCACATCAGTTTATGATTCCTATACAAATGCTGTGTCATACACACGCATGCAGCAACGATGTTTCAAATCCTCTGTGGTCTGTGGCACATGTCTCTATGTAAAGCACAAACTCTTCTCTTCCATTGTCCAAATGCCCTTTCAGCCCTTTATCATCACGCAATTGAAATCATCTCACTATGGAGAATTTTTTTGATAATTATGGGCCCAGACCTTAACCTTTAGGGAGGGCAAATCAGAAAACTCCTCATATTGTTTTTGTTTGGTCATACAGCTTATAAAATAAAAAGCTAAATACTGCTCTATTTTCACTTAAATTGTTTCAACTGAATAGTACATTATTATACTGGTGTCGTTGTCTAACTCCAGCACTTTCAAGTTACTGAAGCAAGAATTAATGCAGCGCTGCTAACCGTTTCTTACAGTGATTGTTGTCTCTCCCCCCACCTCAAACCTCCTCTTCTTCTCTCCCAAGCCTATAATTACCTTTATCAGGTAACAGGACTAATTTATTTTGTCATGCCTCAGTAAATACTTAACCCAAATAATATTATTCACACTCTGCAGGTCGGTCGGACTGCTTCATCGGCACGCCTGGGAGCTTCATTATCGGCCTGCTCAGTGCCAGGGGAGATGCTGCGATGCGTTGTGGGAGTGGGAAGTCAGGGTTACTGAACTGAAAAAACAGTGGGCTGCCTCCTTTGGATAAACCACCGTAGTCCCCCTCCCCAAGTGGCAGCAATCAATAGGTTACTGCAGGTCTCTGCACAAAAACTCTCCTCTCAGTCCCACTGCTGCAAAATACTGGGTGTCTTGGAAACAAACCTCACAGAGCTTTGCAAGATTTGAAGAATTACTGAGCTTCAGTTTGAAACTGTCTCAACTCAGGGACCAGATTATTGGGTCTTAATATTAATAACTGTGTTTAGTGTTAGGTTAAAATATGCTAAATTTATATCTCAGGGGTGCACACTTGTTACCTTTCAGTGAAAATTGGCATTTCAAATCCGAAGTAGGTCATTTGTGTGATTCATGTAGATCCAATGAGTCTTTGAAATTTGAATTTGGGGGGTGGTGAGAGAGAGAGAGATAACTTCCCAGGCACACAAATACTGTCACTACAACTTTATCAGTCTGTTTACTGCCACTGCTAAAATGCATTTCTACTCAGAGCAGGGGAGTATCGCTTATACAGTTCATCACTTTTGTGTTGATTTTGTTGGAAGCATTTGTAATTTGAGTCCTTCTGTCTGACACGCAGCCCTCAGCCTGCATTAACCAAGCAGCTGCTTCTGTTCAAGATGCTAGTCTAGCATTAGCATGAGCCTCAGATAGCTAAACCAGACAGCCGCCAGACAAGAATTTCCACAACTTTATGCTTCAGAGTTCACAGATCAAGGCACGCTGCACGTTTTTCTTCCTCCAAAACGAGTTTAGTGATTTGACCATTGCCGTTTTGGATTTGACTGTCACCATATTTGATTTTTGGAGCCAGAAGTGACCATATTTGGATGAGAGGGTGGAGCTGACCCGTAGCGTTAGCTGCTAGCTTGGTTAACATGGTACATTTACAATCTATGGTTAACAGTGATAATGCTAATGGTAATGCTAATTTCCTCTAGTAAAAAACAGGGCTAAAACTATTCAAACAAAATGTACTTACTGGAAAAACTTAACATCTGGCTCCATAGAGGGTCTTTTATCAAAACCAAACATTGAACAAGACTTTTTTAGGTGACCAAAATGTTACAATTAACATTCATGAACTGAAAACACACTGTGAAATAGCAGCAGCTGCGCCTATACTCCGTGAATCTGGGGTTATGCCATGGTTATGTTACATAACTTCTTTTAGCAGCCAGTGGAGTCGCCCCCTGCTGGTCATTAGAAAGAATGCAGGTTTAAGGCACTTCTGTATTGGCTTCACTTTTCAGACTGGGAGCTACCCGCTTGCTTCGGTGTGTTTGTTTTACAGTTTGTGCGGCCCTTATGGGCAGTCACCAAACACACCTGTAACTCAATCTCATTAAAATCTACCTGGTGGTGCAACCGCGTACTGCAGCAAGTCTACAAAACATTTTCTAACAGTTACGCCGGGATCCCACCGGGTGTGTGTGCACCGTGTTCTGGCTCCGATGCGGTTTTGCTCCGTATGGCATCCTATCCCACCGGGAGTGTTTCGGAAGCGGAGCGTCTTAACTGCGGGGGGGAAGCCATCTGCCTTTTAACTTCAGTTGCACTACTACTATAGTAATTATGGCAGTCTAGTCAAAGCTGAAAAAGCGCTTTTAGGCTACCAAAATTACTGCAGTAGCAGGGCAACTAAACTGCCCGATTTTGTTAACTTGCTCAGCTTTTGTTGATTTGGTCATTTTCCTTCATTTTTGTGCTTCTACTATGGTTAAGTAGGCTACGTAGTTAAATGGTTTCTTTATTTGTCTGTTTTAATTGTGTTTATTGTTGATATACGATTGGGGTGTTTCATTTTGAGAATTGACCGGATGCTCTGTGCTGTTTCTGTGTCTGACTTCCTGTCCAGCTCGATCTGCTCTGTGCAGCTTGATGCAGCTTCCGTCAAAAATAGATGGGGCATGTATCTTTAGCACAGCGGAGTGGAGAGCCGCTTCTGGGACGTTTCTGATCCCGGTGGGATCAAACTGTTACACCGCATGTCCCTCATCCTCTGCATTATCGGTTAATATCATTTTAATAGGTTGAATTATTAATGGCAATTAACTAATAATGGATGAATCGTTGGCGTCCCTGCTCTATATCATCTATTTTCTCCGTACTAGTAGGCACAATTTGCAACATAGCCAGGCCTTTGTGAAATTTCTTAATAACCTAAACATGGTGTTATTGTGGCTCCGTCTATTTTTCCTTTTTGCCCACTTAAGCTGTAGAGTCCAAGCATGTAGATGTGCTTCAATAAACTCAGTCAATGTTCTTCATTTCAACCGTTTACTGAACACTTTCTTCCTCACGTACAAAATAAAATACTACATACTACTCAAGCATGATAAGTATAGTAATCATGGTAAGAACAATAAACACACACACGGTAAGCACGGTCAAAGACTAGTGTGCTCTTAAGGCTCCATAGCTTCAATTAAACTACTGGATAACCACATGTTATATATTTTAACCAATCACAAGCCAGAGCTGACTGAAATCATTATACTGCACTATGGAACTGCTTATTATCCTTAGCAATTTAAATACAGCAAGATCTAAATTATGTACAACTATGTGTCTGTTGTACAAATGGTTCTAACACATGGTGTGGGTTAAAGCCAGGCACCACAGTTGAATAGGGATAAAATAAATCCTGTTCTTCTATCAGAATGAAACTTATTAATATATGTCCACATACAATATATTGCTGTATTATAACCTCTATTTTTTATCATTGAATTATGAAAACTCATGAAATAAGTCAGAACAAATATAGCAATTTCAGGTGTGTTGTCTTCCCTTAATCTTATGTGTATAATAATAATTAGTTAATAAGATGAATAAAAATGTATGTAGGTGGTTAATTATTTGAAAGAGTAAAAACAAGCCTCGCAAAAATGAAAAAGTAACAGTTTCATTTTGTTGAAAATGGCATTGAAATGACAAAAAAGAAAACTGGCAATAGAAAAGCTGTTCAAAAGCATATTCTTCCCTTAAAACACTATTGGTCTAGAGTATTTAAACTTTATGGTGCTTGCTCATAATTTTACATATTGTGTTATTTGTTTAGCAGGCATCAAGTAATGTAACCTGTAATAAAATATAACATATAACATACGATATAAGATGAGCTGTGTTTTCCATTTGATTTGTCAGTTGTTGTACATATTGTGTTTTTGTTTTGTTTGATGAACTTTATTGTATAGTGGATGCAATGCACTTTAATACAATTTTGGACCTGGCTCTGCACTCTCTTGACTGTCCCCTGAACTAATGTCCTCCTTACATTACTTTTGTAGCAGTAAGATTACATTAAATCTAGGATGAGTTTTACCCTATATCCTCATGCTAAAATCGACTGTACAATCCACATTTTAAAGCTGATATTTATGAAAGGAGGACTGCGGCATCAGCAAAAATGATGCGGGGGGGGCACATAAGGACATAAAATAACACAATATAGTAAATATATAGTAATATAATATGGTAAAAAACAGTAAAAACACATATGTAAACATATGTATGTGTGTGTGTGTGAGTGAGTGAGTAGAGTTCAGCGGGTGGCCAGGTTCGGTTGGGTATCAGCCTGGTGGAAGAAGCTGTTTTTGAGCCTGGTAGTCCTGGCTTGGAGGGTAAAGGGGAAACAGGCAGTGGTTGGGGTGGGTGGGACCTTTGTTGATGCTGAGACCTCTGCGCGGGCAGTGTTATAAATGATAAATGTCTTTTATGGCTGGGAACGGAACTGTGTACCGATGATATGCTGGGCCACCTTGACAACCTGCTGCAGGGCTTTCTGGTCTGATGTGCAGTTACCGTACCACACTGAGATGCAGCTGGTCAGGATGCTCTCAATGGTGCAGCGATAGTAGTTGGAAAGTATTTTGGGTGATACGCAGGCACTCCTCATCCTCCTCAGAAAATATAGGCGTTTTTGGGCCTTCTTCACAAGGGAGTGTGTATTTGATGTCCAGGAGAGGTCCTCATTGATGTGGACTTCCTGAAGTCCACAATCAGCTCCTTCATCTTCTGCACATTGAGGATGAGATTGTTGGAGGTGCACCATGATGTGAGGTTCAGGATCCTGTCCCTGTAGGCCATACAACCTACAACTACGGCATACAACTGTGGTGTTGTCCATGAACTTTATTGAGTTTGAGTTGTGAATTAGCAGGGTAAAGAGGGAGTAGAGGAGGGGGTTCAGGACACAGCCTTGAGGGGCTCCTGTGCTGAGGGTCAGGGTGGAGGAGGTGTTGTTACCTAACCTAACAGACTGAGGTCTGTTGGTCAGGAAGTCCAGGGTCCAGTGTCTTTAATCAACACAAAAAAGACCTTTTAACATCAAAGTGAAAGCAGATCTCTACTAATTTATCTAAATTAGTTAGTGCTCACCGCCTTTAATAGGACACACCATCGTCACAGTCTTTTGGTTTTAGAGGTCATATAAATAGTTAAATGGAGATCACCTGTGTGTAGTCGAGGGGTTTCAGTTTATAGTATTATAAATACATCTACTGCATATGTAGTTGTAAGGTCCAACTTTTGGTGAGTCAGTATTGTGACAAGACTTCCACCATGAAGACAGAGGAATGCCCCAAGCAGCTCTGTGAAAAAGAGATTGAAAAGCACAGGGGATGTATACATGAACATGTCCAAGTCACCTAACATCCCTTGAAGTACAGTTAAATCTATCTTTCAGAGAAGGAAAAAAATATCTTGCAGCTGTAAATCTGCAGCATATATCCGACACCAAGAGACCTGTGACAACCCTGAAGGAGTTTCAAGCTTCAGGGGCTTAGATTGGAGAGACTGCATACAACAACAGTTGGCCGGGTGCTTCACCAGTTGCAGTTTTATGGGAGAGAAAGCCATTCTTACAAAACCTCACAACATCTTGGCTACAGTTTGCCAGAAGGGATGTGGGAGGCTCTGAATCCTGATCTCAATCCAGTCAAGAATTTGTGGCCAGAAATTGCAGTTCACTTACAACCCCCAGAAAACCTGGCAGAGCTTAAACAGTTTTGCCAAGAAGAATTACACTGTCCAGTTGTGTAAAGCAGATAAAGGCATATCTACCTCTATCACTTTGTAGATTAGTGTCAAAAAAAGCAAATTAAATCTACTTGGATTCAGTGTTGTAAAACAATAAAACCTTAAAACTTCTAAATAGGGCTGGGCGACTTTTTTTAAACTTTTTAATTAATTAATTTATTTACACGGTAAAACAAAGCAGCAGAAACACAACAACAAAGGAGAAGACACAAATTGTGCAGGTGAGATTTAGAAAACCCCTAGAGGCTTACAGAAGGAATCTCACCTCAATACGCATTATAGGCAAATACAAGAGTCATGTAATCCACAGAAATAAGCAAACAAGCAACCATAGGATCAAAAAGCAAATATGAAGTGGGCAGCATCAATCAAGCAAAGACATAAAATAAATAAAATAATGTAATGAGAGTGTGTGTGTTTTGGCGTATGTGAGAGTGTGTGTGTGTATGCGAGTATGTGCGCACACGTACTGAAGCACACCTGTGTTAAGTCAACTCTTTACGAAAGAGAGAGAAAGGCCAATTATAGTCAGATATGATCAGTTCGAATAGTTAAGTTTGGTTCATCAGACAGGTCCTAAGCTTATATTTGAAATTCTTGAGAGAAGTAGACTGAAATGCAATTTGAATACTTTCAATTTGAACTGTTCCACAGCTGAGCCTAATAAAATCTAAAAGAGATTTGACAGAGCCCAGTACGGAACATTGGGAAGTTTAACCATTTGGCATGTCTTGTATTATAATTGTGTAGATCACTATTAGGCTGGAAAGCAGACCAAAATCTCATATCCCAATAACGATACATATCACAATATAGCACATTTTCTGTAAATTCAGTGAATTCCCTGTCAACTGTCCATCTTTTGCGCAGATTAAATTACTCTTCTTGGCTTTAACTTGCTTTTATTGCACTTACAGTAATGTAACGAGTATAGTTGTCATCAACTCGAATGCTTCAACTGGTTCACTGTCTCTCCTCAGTTGCGCTGTGTGCAGCACACACATGGAGGGCTGAAACACAGAGAGCAGAGGAGAGTAGTGCGACCATTAATGACAGCAAAACGCAGTGGAGACTGTCACACTGAGCTGAAATGAAACGAGTGCATATAAATTAGGTAAATAACATAAATAAACATAGTTTCTACTGTCATTTATGGTTAGTGAGTAAAAAGCCAAGAAGAGTAATTTATTAATGTCATTTTTGCAAAAGATGGACAGGCTCCAAATGATGAAAAATATTGCTGTAAAGACTGTGATTTGCGACACAATGAAATAAACAATAGAGTATAATATGAAACAATAGACGTTTTCATCATCACGCAATATATATTGTCATATCACACAGCCCTACTTCCAAGGGGGCTGAATACTTTTTATAGGCACTGTATGTTTTGTTTGTAAAATCTTAATCTGCCAAATAACTTTAACGAATAAATCTAATGGAGTAAATGTATTTGCCTTTTGAATGGAGTGCAGTAGAAATATTAAATAGAATCCATTGGAAATAAATTAGTAAAGTACAAGTGCCTTGAAATTGTACTTAAGTACAGTACTTGAAGAAATGTACTTTGTTACTTTCCACCAAAGGGTTTCCTTTTTAACACACATAAATATACTGTACATTAAGATCTCATGCACACACACACACACCTATTGTAACTTCCAGTGTTAAAATAGTAAACAATGCAAACAATACTCAGAAAACTAAGTTGCCTCCTCATTGCTTATGAGGGTTGAAGCATATTCATCAGATTCAGACTGAATGCAGACTGCTTGTGTTTATGTTTGGCATTCTGGCAGTGTCCCTTTGTTGATGAAGAATCTGCAGACAGGGATGTTCAAGAAAAAAGCCAAATCACAAATCAAGTTCTGCTGTGTGTCTTCAATCACCAGCATTCACCACATTTGGAGAAGTCTCTGCTACTTACACCCTCATAGGTGTGGCTGTCTATCATGACAGAGCATGCATCCAGACAGACATTTGTGTTGTTCATTTGTTCTGTTTATTACTTGTGAGCATAAATAAAAACATTCAACATTTCTGACTGTTGGTATGTTTTCTCCACAGCCACATCTATGTGATCCCGGCCTTCACCTGGATTCTAACTCTTGCTATCTTACTGGCCCACACAGTCATCCAGCCAATCACTTCAGTGCTCACCCTGCTGAAAGGAATCCTGCTCGTTGTCACAGTAAGCATTATTCTTCTTTAATTTGTTTTGTTTTGTTATTGGTATTTTGTTTTTAGTATTTTCCTGCATAATTATTCAGCATCCCCAATGATTAAGTAAGTGCTTGTCAGGAGGGAAGCAGAATGTTTTTTTATCATTCTAATCAGAGCATAACTACAGTAGAATACCAGGAATAGAAATAACAGTTGTGATGAATATTAATTTCATCAATAATGTATTAATGACTCAGACTTAGACTTGATCACATTAGACATTGGCTCCACATCGTTTCAGTGTTAGGTCACAATTTACACTGTTATTTGGGTGGACACTGTTTCCTAGTGATTTAGTCAAGCACAGGAATGAGCACAACAGTGGTAAAATGAAGAAATGAAAAGTCTCATGTTGATTGGTACAACTGGTTCCACATAGCTGTGTGTGTGTGTGTGTGTCACATCTTAAAATAATTATTTCATTTTTATTAATTCATCATTTTTCACCCACAAAGTTTATTTTGTTGCATTTTAAAAACCCTGTCATATTTGAAGGTGACTGTGCTGTGTGGTGCCCATTTTTATCAAGTTCTCAACTAATCACACAAGAGTCAGAGTGAATAGAGATTTATCACTAGCCTTTCATAACAGAAGAGGAATGTGTCAAGGTTGTCCTGTAAGTGCTCTTCTCTTTGGCTTTAGCATAGAAGCTCTTTCTGAAAAGGTAAGATTTAATTCAGTCATGATGCATTGCTATACATCTCTATTGTATATAGTTCAGTGCCCTGCTTGATGATTTGTATTAGATAATGAGATGTGTCACACTGCATTCAATGGTTATCAGTTGTGTTAACTAAATAGTGTCATTTAAAATGTATTGTGGAGCCTTTTGCTCTCTTCCTATTTGATTAAAAAAACTAAATAAAAATATTTCAGGAGTCTCCTCTCACCTTCACGCTTCAGCTGTGTCTTTATTCACTCCCTAAAAGTTTACATCCTTCGGCCGTTTTTGATGGATTTCATGTCATGCTATGACTGCTGTGTATGTGTGTGTGTGTGTGTGTGTGTGTGTGAGGTTGTACTGGCAAAATGGATGGAAGTGTGTACACTTGTGGCCTCATGCAGAAGTCGTGGTGCTTATTGAGCTCCCACTGTGTGTGTGGTGATTTTGCGCTTTTCCAGGTCAGTGCTTGCCATCATCAGGGAGTTTTTACAGCTCAGTAGGAGCTCTTAACGTAAGTCTTTAGGCTCGGACCAGAGAACATTTAACACCTTCGCTGCTACATCTGCTGCTGGCAAATGGAAAATACAGACACTGGGTGAGATGTTGGCCGACACTTTCAATGACACTGCTAACACAATGTACGAATATAGCCTGCCTATGATTATGTAACAACCCTATCACCTAACAAGAGCATTAATAGTGGAAAATTCTGTAAAACTCCAATTATATTTTTAGCTAGCTAGCAGCATGGTTCTAGGGATGGCAATGTCTGTTGGTTGGTCCAACACTTTGGTCCAGACTGAAATATCTCAACAACTGTCGATTGGATTGCAATAAAATTTTGTGGCGATATTAATTTTCCCCAGAGGATGAGTCCTATTGACAATGCACATCTGCCAGTTGTTCCTGTAGTGCCACCTGCAGGTCAGTTTTCTTCTAGTGAAATATCTCAACATCTACAAGATGGATTGGCACTAAATTTAGTACAGACATTCATGGCTTCCAGGGGATATATCATAATCACTTCACTCATCCTCTTCCTTTTCCTCTAGCATGGTTGTGAAACAACTTTCAGCAACTTTTGGATGGATTACACGTTCATTTTGTCACTTAATGTTGACATTAAACCTAAATAGGAAGGTGTGGGATCATCCAAAATGAACATAACTGTCAGAGATACAATGCTTGTAATGTGAGTAATTATGTTACTTTATGGAAATTTGACTTTAAAGATTTACTCTAGTTTCCATAATCTCAAAGGACTTTAAGGTCAGTTTAGGGTTAGAATGCAACAAAATACTCCATTTTTAATGTGTCGTAGATATGATCTAATGCGTTAACCTAATGCCTTTTACTTTTTCCCAGTGTGGAGTAGGAAATCCCTAATGCCTCTTTATAATTAAATACACAATAACTTTTCAAAATTGGGGCCAGCAACTTTAAAATACCTAAATGTGTTATGTACTGTTTGTTATTGCTTGGTGTCTCAGTCTGAGAACTCTACCAGTTCACGCAACTGTAACTCTCTCCATCTTCCTAAAACATTACTTGCTAACTGAAAAACTGAAACTGAAAAATTGTTTAGTCACTGGAAGAAATGCTTACACAGCTTTCCTTTTCTTTTTTTTTCATATACTGGCCTTGCCTGTCTTTGACTTCAGCATTGTTGTTGCTGAAGACAGTTTGTCACAATTCTTTCATTATATAGAATCTCCCCAGGGACAGAGCTTTTAGTTTTCTAGTATGCCCTCTAACTTTGCTGTATATGTACCATGATAGTAGTGTAGATGCTAAAGGGATTAGTACCAGAAGAGATCAATGTCAGTGTTATTTAGTTCATCCGAGCTGTCATTATAAAAAAGTACAACATTTAACAATAAGAAAAATTGTCTTAGTGAACCAACGTAGTGTATGCTTCTCTTTATAGGTTTGATCAAGCTAAACCCTATAAAGTATGTTTCCCATCCTTTATGATCAACCTTTGGCAGCTTCTTAAAGTCCAGTGTGGCAATCATGTTGGCCTTCAAAAGCCAGGATGAATACTGAAAATTATAATGATTTTGTTTTCAAGTTTTGCTTTTTTGCAGTGCTTGTGCTTGTTCAATAGTTGATGAAGTTTTAAGAGTTTCATGGTGTTTGTTTTAATAGTCCTCTAGGACTCTCTGACAGAGACAGTGTGTTAAGTAGCCAGAAGGATGAATCTATTATCTTTTATCCTAATGTGTTCCTCTAATCATAGTACTACTCAAGAAGAGGTTGAAAGGAAGAAAATCCCTCTCTACTCTGTTTCATTCATTCATCAGTCAGGCCTTCTCTTCTGTCTTTATCCTGTCTTTTTATCTTGTTTTCTTTTTTTCTCAGAAATAATCTAGTTTCGGTGAGTTTAGTTTTTTCAGTTTTAATGTTGTAATTCTGTCGTAAATTAATTCTACACTCAGTAGCAACAGATGATTGTTATATAAATTACAATGCACTCTCCTCAGAAGACCCCCACAATAAAAGTAAACCTCAGATCAGTAGTATTTAGCTAATTAGACTTCTCCTCAGTCAACTGGTTTCTACTCACTAGTTTCCTTAGTTAACACTCTGGAGTTGTGAAAACAGCTGTTTTCCAGAACCCAAAAGATTGGGCTCCATCAGTAGTCTTTATGGTTCATAGAGACAGTCACTGCCCTGTATCAGTACACTGGTCTCACATTTGGAGCTGGCTCACATAAGTCCTCTAGGCTCTCTGATATGTAAAGAAGCACCGTCTTTCTTTGAAAACGGTGCCTTTTCTAGTTTACAGAAAATCAATGCAAAAAATGCATGTTTTAATTCCCAGCCTGGCTTAACCGGGTGTCTATGAGTGTACGTGTTTGACAGAGAGATTGAGAGTCAGCAACACTTCAGTTTGACTCCAAAGCAGCCCGTAATTGTGTAAAAAGTAAAAAGTTTAGCATCAGCACAAATGGGAGTCCATTTGACCATTCCACCATCATTAAGTCTTGATGATCACACAATGTCAAACATGAAGTCTACTCACAAAAAAACATGTGTGTTCTCACTTTCTCTTCAAGACATTGTGGATTGAAAATTATCCGCCATGTAGTCTTTGCTTTAATTTTCACCTATCTTACTCATTCAGTATGACTCAAACATCTGGAAGCTTGGGGTGTTCCATTTTGGCATACAATTTATATTGAGGCCAGTGCCTTTCCTAATATGCCATAAAGGGTATGACTGAATATATGTTGGGGTTGTGGGAGAATGGCTATCCATACACCACCACCACATAAGATCAATGACTCCAGAGCTGGAGGCAGCCAGTGGAACCTTTATGACTCCCTAAAGGATATTCTGTCCTTGAAGAACAATGGATAAATTGGACAGATTGATTTTAGATTGCACTGATAACAGACACACACCCTTAAAACACCATAAATGCTGTCACGCACAAACACAAACACACAGATGTCCATCTTAGCCTGAACATAAAAAGTGAGTCTACGTCATAGAGGTGTTGGTTTAATACTGCAGTCACCTCTGAGGCATAGTTTTAGAGGGACGTAGACAAAATAATCTGAACACCTCATAATAACCAAAAAATACCAACAAATGATGCTGACTGGTTTTGTTGTTGTTTCATTTATGCCCTGTAGATGGAGACATTTACACAGAAACTCAATTACACATGTATCTGAATGCACACGCACACACACACACACATACAGTATAAGAGAAATGTGTCCTAGGGCCCCAAACAGGGGGAGGTATTAAGATTTAGAGGTTCAGGACTGGAGCAGGGCACCGAGAACCATTCCCTCTACTCTGCATCAATATGAAAGAGAGCCAGGCAGGCAAGGCCGACTGCACCAGAATAAAACACACTATCATCAAGTACCAGCCATTTATGGCCCAGCAAATGTGATTTTTCTCTTTATGGCTGAAATATTAATGTTTCCATCTTGGTATACTTCGAAAGAAAACAGCAGTTTCCAGACCCTGAACTGCCAAGAGGGGGGTTAGAGAGAGAGCGACAAAGGGAATTTAATAAGTGATGTCATGGCAAATAAAAAGGTGGGGAAAGTATGACCTTCAGTCAGTGACTACTGTAAGGCATCAAAGCCAATGTAATGTAGATTATTTTAATGTAATTTGTGCCTTTACTAGAAAAGCACTTCATCTCTTTTCTATTAAAAAACTCTACAATATATATAACTTGCATTATTTGAGTCTAAAACTATTCATTATGTGAGCCAAAAAACTATGTTCTAAACTATGTTCTAAACTATGTTCAGAGTATGTAATGAGCTATACGTCCCTTAACACTGCTGGAGCTAAAGATTAGTTGATTAATCAATTACTTGATTAACAGAAAATGAATTGGCAACAATTGTGAATGAACAATGAATTATTCATTCAGGTCATTTATCAGGAAACAAGACCAATAGTCTACAGCCATGCTAGGGGTTTTGTGAGACTGTACTTCAGTTAGTTACCATTAGCAGGTATAACGTTAACCATGTTCACCATTTTGATTTATTGTGTTCATCATTTAATTAGCACTAAACACAAAGTACAGTTTAGACTGTGTGTTGTGTTGTGCCAATCTCACAAGTACATGTTGAGATATATCAGGAAAGGTCAGAGAATCACCAAAGTCCTTAAAATATGTCCTCTAGGGACCTTGAATATCTGTTGTAAATTTCATGGCAATCCATCTGACTGTTATTGAAATATTTTACTCTGAACCACAAATGCCAACTTCATGATTGCGCTGTACCTGTATATCATGAATGTGTGTACAAACTTCCATGGTAATCCATCCAATAGTTGTTGAGGTATTGCAGTCTGGACCAAAGTGGTGGACTGACTGACAGACCAACATTGCCATCCCTGGAGCCATGCTGCTAATATTGCTAAAGTGCTAAAATGATTCACTAGTTCTATCCTCTTAAATGTGAAGATTTGCTGTTCCCCTTTTTGGACTGTTGCTGGACAAAAAAGACATTTGAAGATGTCAACTTGGACTTTGAGAGACTGGAAACATTCTATAGACCAAACAATCAGTTAAGAAAATGACTGGCAGATTAATTGACAAGGAAATAATAGTTAGTTGCCTCCCTACATACAGTACCCTAGATTGTCTGCACAGTTAAGTAGTCGCATGCACAGAAAAACTATTCATTCCCAGACACAACTAATCAACTTTTTGTTGGACTCAATAGAGACTGATAGTACCTGGTAGATGGGATAGGGCCACTTTAGTTTTTAATATACCTTAAAGAAATATGCCACAGTATTTTTGTTATTTCAACTACACCATCCTAGTCTTGAATTTAAAACTGCAAAAACATTGCATCTCAGCTGTCTACCCCTGTGGTTGTAATATTACTTTACTGGACCCAAATACAGAGAACACACCACACAGGAAATTTCTGACTTCAAAATAACTATATTTCTTTTCTTTTCTCAAGTCACCACAAAAACAAGAAAATCTACTGTTAGGATGGACAGAATGGAAAGGAATGCCCTGAAGGACATTACTGTTTCGTATAGAAATGAGTCACATTTTTCAGTCAGAATTACCACATTATATCATGTTGGTCTATATACAAATATGGGGGGTTCTTGTTCCCGACAGACTTCCCTTCCTGAAACAGCCAAGGTTCTGTGGTGCTGTTATATGAAGCATTCAGGTAGTTGTAACACCTGTGTTGAGTAAAGAAATACAATTTCTGTGAAGAGATCAGAGATGCCCCCTCTTCTCAAACATATGATGGTTTTTATAGCCACAGTGATATCATCCTTCCAACTATCTTGTTATCCAGCGCAGCATCCAATGGAATTACAGCCATCTTTGATGATTCAAAACCTCACAATTTTAGTTCAATGCTATCATTCAGCACCAATGTATGAAGTAGCATGGGGTCTATGTAGTGAGGCAGAAAGTTAGGGTGGTGGATGGGTGTGTGGCATGACTTTCATGCAGGAGTTTGGAGTTGGTGTCCTGTCACAGACCTGCTATGCATTTTTTAAATTAAGGGTAACCACAATCTTTCCCTAACTAAGTATTGCCTAACCTTAACCATAGCCCACAATTTATTTGCCTTAACCGTGATTTTTCCCTAACCGCACCCCAGTTGCCATGCACAGATATTGTAGACAGTGAGAATTAAAAAAAATATGGAATTGGCTGTAAAAAAATAAGTCACTGAATGTAATCTGGGGTTTTGCAGAATTGTCCAATATTTGTGTTCTTGTCAGGTGATAGGGTTGTGTTATCGTGTATGGGCAAAATATGTAATAATATTATAATATTGTATGTATATGTAATACCATGAGCTCACTGGTCTAGAAGAACATTTTTCGGCATCAAAGCATTATGTCTGGAACACGCTTCTCTGGGCTGTGAATAGCTGAACATGCAAGATAGTAGTATATTTATAAAAATTGTGAGTATAATTTTGAGCGACCTACACTTACCCACAATACCCTTCACTGTGTAAACCCACAAACATTTACATATACAGTATCCCTGTACAAACCATAATTCCAGTGTTATTTATTAACTCATTAAAGTAATTAATTGTTACAGTTAACACCAAAAGAAGAGGAATTCACGACCAGTAACTAACATTTTGACATGTGAGTGTGGTGGCTTAAGAGTTGTTGGAAGGCACCTCTGACTGAGCTGCACTGAGGAACAGAAAGTAAAAATGAATGTAACAAAATTCTGCTGCTGGCTACTTGGTTTATTGGTTATTAAGTATAACAGAGACATAACACGATGGCTTAGTTGAATACTGTGTTGTTTTTTTTCTTTGTCACATTAAAAGTCAGAAAATGTATGGAAATGGCTTTTACAGCATTTGCCAGGATTTCAGCACATTCTCAAAACAAAATCAATGCTGGAGTCTCTTTGATTACCTCCCTTCTCAGGAGCATAATCCTAAATAAAGCAGCCCATAATTTATTCCAATTTCCAAACACTGGCCTCAGGGAGATGTTTCTCTTCTGCAAAAAACACTTTGAGAAAGTGAAAATTAGATTGGTGCATCTAAGTCTTTTTAAGTCAAGTTTATGAAAAGGGAATGTGAAACCTTGGCAGTAAATAACTTATGATTTTGAGTGATGTTTTGGTAGGTTTTAAATACTGTAACAGTTCACTGGAGGTCTGTGAGAGCGAAGGACATGTAAGCAGCCTCCAGGGCAACTTTCTTGATTGGGATTGATTCTGGTGAGTCTAAGGTCAATGTAAGCAACTTAATGGCTTTCAGACAGACTCATCAGCAGTTTGTTTCCCTTCCAGGACACTAAAAGTGGAAATTATTCATGTCACTGCCTCCCTTTACATGCCTTTAAGAGCAATCAAACATGTGTTCACATTTTCTTACCAAACTGAAGCTACTATAGCAAGTCAGACATTATGCATGTATGTAACAATTTAATTTAGTCTACTATTGCCAAGGATAGGATCTCCTTCTTAAAGAGCCTCTCCAGATGTATTTGAAACATGTAAAAATACTTTGCTATGACTATTTGTTCTGATATGGTTTCTCCACAAAAAAGTTCTATTACCTCCTTAGAAATCTGTAAATTACACCCTTCTCCCTCATTGAAAAATCTAGAATCTATGAATATGTAAATATTTTTTTTTCAAAAATGTAACTACTGATGCAAAATGTCTCCTAGTTCACTGAAAAGTCCATTCTAAGTGTATGTGCACTGGAGGCTTCAAGTTTCCATATCACACTTGTGCAAGTTGCACACTGGACCACAATTGGCCCCAAACTAAACTTAGCACAAAAAGTAAGGAAATTTGTGTTTGGTAGATTATTTCTTTATGGTAACAATGCTTTTTGGCAATAAATCTTATACTGTTGGAAAGCCTGTTTATTTCCCTTTTAAATGGTGTCACATTTGTAAGGAACATGCATTTGTGGGATGAGCAGCAGAGCTGAGTATGTGGGTTGCACCCGTGGAAAATTTGCCAAATCTTCCATTGCCAAACAGCTTATTTTGCTGTTGCTATTGACACTTGTTTTGAGCTTCTGGGTCCCCCAGGTGCTGCCAATGAGGTGCCTGGTTGGCACCTCAATGGCAGCACCTGTGAGCATGGGCCCTGCTACAGTGGCCAGTAGGTGTCTGCTCCAAGAATTGGCATGCCACGTTTGACTTGACTGATCTGGATAGGGCCCGTGCGATAGGGCAACTTTAAGCTAGTGTTCCACAAAACCAAGTTGCGGAACGGGGGATGTCAGAGACAGGCCGCGAAGTGGGCGTCCCAAGAAGACGACACCCCAAGAAGACCGTTTTCCTCACCCTGTCAGCACTTAGGTACCGTAGGCTGTCTTCTACAGATTTGCAGTCAAGGTTTGCAGGACAATATGGCCGACGGCCATATGCCCAGACAATCCGGAACAGACTGCACGCAGTCAATCTCCGGTCTCATAGGGCTGCCAGGAGGCCTGCCATGACTGCCCTTCACGGTCAGGCCCGTTTGCGCTGGTATTGGCAACACGTGCACTGGAACCTGAACATGTGGAGGAACGTTATGTTCAGTGATGAGTCCAGATTCTTCCTACAGCAGTTGGATCGTAGGGTCAAAGTGCGGAGAAGACGTGGAGAACGCTATGCTGATTGCTGCACCAATAGAGTAACATCTTTTGGTGGAGGCAGTGTGATGGTGTGGGGCGGCATCTCCCTCACTGGAAAAATGAGGCTTGTCAGCATTGGAGGCAATCTCAATGCAGAGAGCTATCGAGATGAGATTCTGCAATCAGTGGCAATCCCATATCTCCACAGTCTGGGACTGAACTCTATCCTCCACAGAGTGGGGTTTATCAGAGACTACATCCAAAATTTGGGAGTGGAGAGGATGGAATGGCCTGCCAGCAGTCCTGACCTCAACCCCATTGAACACTTGTGGGATCAGCTTGGGCGTGCTGTTCGTGCCAGAGTGACCAACACAACCACGTTGGCTGACTTGTGACAAATGCTGGTTGAAGAATGGGTTGCCATCCCACAGCAGTGTGTGACCAGGCTGGTGACCAGCATGAGGAGGAGGTGCCAGGCTGTTGTGGCTGTGTATGGTTCTTCCACACGCTACTGAGGCTCCTGTTTGTTAAATGAATAAATTGTTAAAATGCCAATATGTCTTGTTTCTTCAAACTTGAATCATCCAATCCACCAAACACCAAACGAGTCAATGGCAGAATAAGCTGTTTGGCATTGGCAGAGAAGATTTGGCAAATTTTTCATGGGCGCAACCCCCATACTCATCTCTGTTGCTTATCCCACAAATGCATGTTCCTTACAAATGTGGCACCATTTAAAAGGGAAATAAACAGGCAAGATTTATTGCCATAAGCATTGTTACAACAAAGAAATAATCTACCAAACACAAATGTCCTTACTTTTTGTGCCAAGTTTAGTTGTCACAAATAATGGTCACACCTTAAACTCACATTTAAGGTGAGCATAGAGAAACTTTCCCCCTTCAGCAGATGAATGTGAAAACAGCCTTCTAGAGTTTCAAACTCTAAGCTTCACTGTGCAGAATGATGTATGTGCAAACATTTAACTGAAGGAAGAAGAATAAAAACACATTTTGACTGGAGGGGGACTTTAAATAAAGTATAAAACTCATGCAAAATAGTATACTTTGTATATGTGTGAGAAATATTTCTGTAGGTTGTGTGAAACTGATTTCAGCTAATAAATGTTAAGTTTCCATCAAGAGAAAAATGATCAAAGCAACAGATGCAAAACTGTTCTTCTCTCCCCCTCATCTCCTCTCTTCTTTCTTTGGGGGCCCTCTGTACTTTGCCTGGAGCCAAGAACTATGAAATAAAACTATAACTATTCCATTTGATTTACTAAACTTTAATCAGTTTCAAAGGCTGCTTTCACAAACCTTCCCAAAGTTAAAACTATTTATTTAGTTTACATCAGATCTAATCTCATCTCATATAATCTCAAGGTAAAAGCTAGCAAGCTAAATTCTGTTAGCTTGCTAGATAGCATTAGTCAAGTTTTTACCAACTCCTAAAATGTTAGCAGCGCTACATGTTACATGGTTGTGTCTGAAATCACTCCCTATTTACTATGTAGTGCACTACATTTACCCTCCGCCATTTTATTTGAGTGTCTGAATGCTGATTGTGTAAATATATCCACTATATAGTGCCCTCAGAAATTCCACAATGGAATAAAAAAAGTACTTTATGCTATCAATCCCACAATGCAATGCTCCACATTTTAAAGATGTGAAAACTACTGTCACGCGATTTTACAGCTGATGGTGACAATTAGTAAGTGTCCGAAATCCTGATTTGCTTCTCACTATTGAGTAAGTTAGTGTCTATTATACAGAGAGTAGTGAATGAGTGAATAAGGGAGTGATTTCAGACACAGCCCATGTGTCTTTGCTAACTAACTTTTTGGCTTACCATTTACTATCATCAATCATCATTTATCATCATTCGTCATTATCTGCTCCACTTAACTGCTGTCCTGCTTTCTTTCTCTTTCTTTTTTCACTCCCGGACAAATAATTCCTCCCTGTTTTGTGCAGTCAATGCAAACAAACTTGTGCTGGTCACAGAGACACCAATGACATGGGGCTCCTTAGGGGGGGGGTTCCTAGTACTGGTTGCTGCTGCAATGGTAACACAGTTAAGGGGAATTCCCACATTTTGAGACAGTGTAAGTTAGGCTTCGGGGGCCCTTTAATGCTGGGGGCCCCAAGCAGTTGCCTTGCCTGTACATAAAATTCACTTTTGCCCAGCAACTTTCTTTCAACTTTCAGCAAAAAAGAATTTGCAGGGCCCTATGCAGTTGTGTATTCAGTGTATAGGGCAGGCCGGTGCTGCTTGTTCCCTCTTGTCCCCTCTATGCTCCTTATGTCCCCTCTCCACTAGTCTCATCTCGTAAACTTTCGTCTCCTGTGCACTCATCTCATCTATTTTTGTCTCCTCTCCTCTGTTCTCATTTCGTCTCCTCCTCTCTCGTCTCCTCTCCTCTCATCCCTTCGCATCCCATTTCCTCGTCTCTCGTTTCTTCTCCACTTGTCTTGTCTCCTCTCCTTTTGTCTCCTTTCTTCTTGTCTCATGTTGTCTTGTCCCCTCTTATCTTTTCTCCTTTCTTTTTGTCTCCTCTCCTCACCTCTCCTCTCTATAATTTCATCCAAATCAATGTGCTGCTCAAGCAGCCCCTGTTGGCCTGACATCTGACTGATTGCTTCACACAAAACCAGTTAAATAAAATAACAGTGGAGCCCAAATGAAGTTGATACACCTTGATAAGAGCTCTATTAAGTCATTGTGAAATAGGCCCGAATGAAGCTTTGGCCATTACATCAACCCCACATAGAAATGTGAATGAACACACACACTCACTCACACACACACACATGCTCATACACACACACATGCTCACACACACACACACACACTTTTAAATGAATCTCATGCACCGAGTTGTGGAATTGTGTTGGAAGGTAGATTATTCACGGAGAATCGACTGCAATTTCACGGCTTTCTGGAAATAATTAGTGTGACATTTATTTAGGTTTTATAATTGGTTAAGACTCCAGACCCTCACCTCTAATAAAGTTGTCATTGAACCTTTAATGCTGCTGGCTCCCAATGACAGCAGGGGAATATTGCAGCTCGGCTCGGTGCACGGCGGTCAAATCATTTGGAAGAGGACAATGCAGTCAGGTTTATGGTGCGTGTGTGTGGTTAAGTAAAATGTGGTCCATTCTTCCTCCAAGCCCTAATGAAACTGCCCACCATGATATGATGAGACAATTTCTCAAAGATTTTTAAAGAGGTCTAACTGAGGTTTCAGTCCATCTAAAAAGCATTAGTTGACAAACGAGAATTTACTCACGTCATTAGAACCAATCTTCCTTTCCTGTTACTTTCCTGTTTACTTTTTTCTTTAATTCCTCCTCATCCTCGCTGCCTTCATCCCTCTCAACTCATTTGTCCTGCCATTTCCTCACACTTCTCTCTGCGCTTCCTGGATTCATCCTTTTCTCCTCTTCAACACACATCTCCCCTCTTCTGTCTCAATTATTTGGTTTATTCACTCCACTCCTCTCTTCTATTTTCCTACTTCACCTCAATTTTTTTTTTACCTCTGGCTGGAAAATAGTATGCCTTTTTTCAACTTTAGCATTTTCACATCTTTCTTTTTCCATTAGGAAAGAGAACACAGTGTGTCTTAGTTGCACAAAGACACAAAGGTTACTCTATTTTCTGGACACACATACACAGGGCTCACTTATCTCCCTAAATGTTGCACATGGTTTGTGTCTACAGTGAGGTAGCTGAGTGGTCTCACCAAAGCAGAGTGGATTTTGTCCTTCTCAATACAGATCTTCATCCCTTATTCCCAGTTTGACACTTTGTTTATAGTTGTAGGTGGAAGTAGACAAGCCGCCATTAATGCGGTGGCACCACACTTGTAGACCAGCGTATAACACTGTAATGTACTTTTCAACTACATTTTGTCCAGTTTTAACAGATGGCTTGACATCTTTCCTGCTCTGTGCTGTTATCAGCTGCTCCAACAAACAGCAAACTAAAAGTAAAAGCCACAGGCCTGTGCTCCATGAAATCAATTTCACTTTCATAAATCTCCATTAAATCATCATGTGGACCAACAGAGACCGCTAAGGAAAGAGTGATTTGCATAGATAGGCCATTTCTTATGATTACAATGCAAGAAATCATGGAGTTTGATGAATTTAATAATAAGCTAGCAAGTAATTACTTAGCTACTCCTCTACTGCTGCTACTACCGCCTTAGCTACTTCAGTAATTTAAAGATCCCCTCTAGACATGTATTAAAACATATAAAAATACTCTTGAAATACGCTTGGAACAGCAATGTGTGTTTGATATGATTTTTTTTTACAAAAATGGTATAATTACCAAGTTAAAATCCTTAAAATGGCATCTACATTTTCATCACTCTTCTCCCTCATTAAAAATTCCAGAATCTATGAATATGTAAATATATTTCACTTCATAACTTTAACTGCTAGACACAAGATGTCTCCTACTTCACTATAAAGTCCACTCCCGCACCACCTGATTTGGTCTGAATACCACCTAAGTGAGGCAGCAACACTGAGCGTCCATAGCAACCAAGCTTGCTATGCTAGCTATTCACTTAGCTAGCTGACAAACCACAGTTAGCAACTTACCACTCTAAAATGTCCTGATGCCCTCTTCTAAAATGTGGCTCCTGGTCCTCTTCATCTGACTGTTCTGAATCTGATTCAGGCTCAAACTGGTAAGGTCTTACTGATCCTGCAGCCAATGTGTGCTTAGCCAATTAGAGTGTTTAGCAGCAAAATCTGACCGTGTTGGGCAGGGACAGAAAGAGGCCCCCGGGTGTTTTTTGTTAATACCATTACGGAAGTGTTTAATGGACACACATAAACAACACAGATATAACTAAGTGTTAAAATATGGGACCTTTAAATTTACACATTACACTTGCGTAAGTTTCATACTGGACTGAAAACAGCCTTTTAGTGTCAAACTCTGCACATACATCATTCTGAACAGTGAAGCTCAAACATCTAACTGTAGGAACAAGAAGAAAAACATATTTTTGTGTGGTGGGGGTCTTTAATAGATTACCCCACACAGCACTTTCACACCCAGACTGTAGAGGTTGCACGGTGGTTTGTCAATGTTTTATTTCCTCCAAGCCTGTGTCATAATTAATGTTAGACTGAATAATTTACACATTTACACAGACTACCTTTGTCTATCAACCGTAATTTAACACAAACATCTCTGCTTCCACTGTCAGTGTAAATGTGTTCAGTTCCACTCTGACAGCGCTGTAGTAGCGGTGGCGCTTGACAGCGCCAAATATGGCTGATTCATGTGTATTTCTTCGGTGTCATGGTTGCAAGGTGAGAAACAAGACTCCTGCATGAGTTATTTTGGAATCAAATTTCAGTAACCTAGACTTAATTCATGAATTTGAGGACTGATTATTTGGCGAGAAATAATTACAGCTGCAGTGTAGTCTGACAAGTAATTTGTTGTGATATTAAGTGCACAGGATTGAGTAGGGGCATAAAAATTTAAGGTGTTTTGGTTAAGAGAAGTTTGCAACACTGAATATTGCTAAATGGTAAAAATCAAAGATTCACAGACATCTTATTCTCACAGCCACCGTTTTACCTGCTGCCAGCGGACTGAAAAACAGCAGCAGTTAGGTGAAGTGAGTGTTGAAACAAGACAATACTGAGTGAAAGCTGTCAAAATCACACGCTAACCAACTGGCTTTTCAAAAGAGATTCAGAAAGAGTATGAGAGGACAAACTTTAGAAAAATGTTTTTTCTGAACCTGCAGCTGTTGGTTTGTGTCTTTGTTTGCTCTCTGTGAAACTGATTGATTTCTTCTTTTATATTTCTGCCAGCTTCCAGCCATTTGAAGCTGCTGTCAGTCTTTCACTACAGGGAGTTTTGTGCTGTTTTGGCTAGTTATGTCTTAAAGGGTACGCACATCTGAAAGTGGATCACAGGTAATGGACAACAAGTCAAAGGAGATTAGATATAAAATAAATTAAAGCTGCACTTTAAAGAGACTCTGGGACTGACTTAGAACTTTTAAAGTTTAAAGTGCTTTAATTGAATTTTGTCTTTTTCTTTTATGTCATGGTTTGTGCATTTGTCCCTAAAACAGGAATACTCTAAGTTAGATTGTTATATGGAAAAGTAAACTTTGTTCCACAGGCTGGTTGAGGGAAAACTTCAGCAGCTCCCAACTTGCCAACTTGTCCGTCACCTGCAGCAGTCACAATGCTCAATAAGAAACCATCTAACATCCTCTTCTACTGTTTGTTTTAAATTGAAAAGTACATGCATCTTTGCTATTTTGTCCTGTGTTGTTTGTGTTGCTGTGGAGGATTTAATTACCTCCAAGACAAATACCTTCATCTTGAATGTGACCTCGACAGAATGAGCCTTTGCTGTTGCAAACATTCTGTTACAGAAGTCCTGTGTGTGTTTGTGTGTCTCAGGTTGCTGTGACATTTGCAGTGGGGTCAGAGGTCGGCCTTCAGAGCAGCAGTGACTTCAGTCAGATGGGGAAACCTTTCCTAATGGGCACAGTAGCTCTGGGTGAGAATCAGCTTTGTACTTTCTTCCTCTCTGCCTTCATCTTTTCATCTTCCTGGCCTTCTGAATTTCCTCTTTTTTCCAGCTCATGCTTCTTCTTTTACAACACTTTCTTTTTTCGGGCCAAGAATACTGAAGGCCTGTGATGTTGCACCTCACACCTGTAATTAAAGTTGACCACCAGATTTGGAAAACAAACTATCAAGGAAAATGGCCAAAAAATAGTGCTCTATTAGAAAATACAATGTGAAAAAGCTGCAGCGATAAGAAATAGCTTTCTGGTGGAGAGCTTGTCAAACACCCTGAAAATGTTGCCCTACATCTCACTGACATTCAATTGGGAAGAAATGTCTGCAAAACATACCTTTCTAAAATATATTTATTGTATGTAGGTATTAATAATAAAAAACTGAGGGAAAACACACACCTATTCTAGTGAGGCTGCTTCTTCTCCTTCAGTTTGAAGGCAGTTTGCCAAAAAGTTTGTCTTCAGTTGTTTAAATAAATGCACCTGAATAATGAATGTGCAGATTTACTATTTTTTTATGAATAAAATCTCATAATTATTGAGACAAGATAAATCTCTTAAGGATAATAAATCTATTCTGCACATTTAAACAAAAAATATTGTTCAAGAAATAGAAAATATTAAAACAACTTCATTTCAACATTTCCTCTAATAATCATTTCACTTTCATTGCCTGTTTGTATTTATGCCCTCTAGAAGAAAATGAAAAACTTTCAGGTCAAGTCTTATTGTTTGTGGGCACATACTCAAAGTTATAGCTATCTCACCCACAAGGCAACAACATTAGGACAAAACAATAAATGCATCACATCCTCAATATCAACATTACAGAAACAACATTTTGACAATTTTATGAATCTAACCTGAAAAGCATCTGTCTTGTTGGACGGATCAAAAATCAAGCTACCCCTGCCACTAAGGAAGTGGTATATCAAACATTTCTTTCCTGTAGAATTGAGTTTGTAAGGAATATTAATTAAATCTTACTCTTTTAAAAAATATACAGATGTATCAGCTGATTTATCACTGTATCTTTGGTCAACTTGACCTGAACCTGCCTAAAGTATAGATTTATTTATTTATTTATATATTTGACTTTTGTTTATTTGCTCCCATTTCTCCTCATCCTCCCTTTTCTCTGTGATGTAAGCCTTTGTAAACCTTTGCAAATTCACAAGCTCACATAAAGCACTTGCACTGAAAATTCACCTTACCAGTAATCCCTACAACTGATATACTTTCTTTTGCATAAAAACATGCATTTTCAGTGTATCAGTCAGTACAATCTGTTAAGCCACACAGACCTAAATAAGACAACTGAAATGAAAACTGATGGAGGTCTGAGATCTGGTCATTGTGTGTGTGTGTTTTTGTGTGTGCTTTGTCATTCACACCACCAGCAAGTACTTTGGCTTCCTGAAGCCACTGCAACACATCAGCCGTGGCAGCATATTGGGTTATTGCTCTGTTTCATTAGCATTCCCGTGACAGCTCTGACTGTACTTCCTACCAGCTTTCATTACTTCACAGGGTCATTTGAACATGCAAACTGCCAGCTGTGACAGCTGCTTTGCAGTTTGTCATTGCTAGTTGTGTGGAACAGCATAGAAAAACTTTAAATCATTTTCCTAAGATTGAAAAAGGATTGTGTTTACCTCAGAACTGTATTCTGGTCAGGTTTCAAAAGCCTCTCTAACAACATTCAGGCTATGATGGGACTCACTGAAACCCAGGCTAATAGCATGCTTTTAGGTTTAGGGTGAGACCAGTTTCACTGCATCTTATATAGACTGACACCTCAAATATGAATAAGTTAAAAGGGAGAAAGCAGCACAATATCAGAACTGACCCCAGACAAGGGGGTGGACTTTCATTTCAATGAATAACTGATAACTGTTAGTGCAGAACCAATAAACTGTAAAGTCATTTTAATCAAAACTTAAGAGTGCTACAATGATTTAGCATTTTACTTCTGTAACATTGTCAGACTAATAACAGTTTAAAAAGAAAAAAGGAAAAATCAATGCAGCAGAATCAGAAATCTCATCTTTTTTATACCATGCATTCTTCTTCCTTGTGGAAATCTGGTGCCTACATTATCCACAATGCAACCCGACCACCAACAGGTATGATGGAGATTGGGGTGTGTTAGGCTAGCAGCAGCTAATGTAGCCTCAACTGTTGGTCTGGTAACCTCAGTTCTTTTCTAACTCCACACTCCCAGATTTTTTCAAACTTGCTGACTCAAGTGGCATCAGATTTATCAGATTTCACACCCTGGAGACATAAACTGTTTTCACATATGCAGTAGTGCTCTCCAACACCTGGAAACACACTTGTTGTTGTTTTGCAAACTGCAGTCAGACTGTGGATCCAGTCTTCTTAGAAGAAAGCATACAGCACCTGTAGATTGGAGATGAAGAAACGATACAGAGTACAAAATATTGTGAAAACGTCTCATTTTGTCCATTATATGTAGATGTTAGACAATCTGACCTAAAATCTGTATATATTCCAATAACATTTACTTTGATATGATAGAGTAAATTAACAATAACGTTTCTGTAACTATGACTTACTATATGAGTTATATATGAACACTAAGAACACACACTGTGTGCTGCAACAGAGTGAAATAATGTTAGGAGCCATAAGAGAAAGCCTAAGATGGATGTAGCATATGAATAAAGATATCAAAAATACAATTTGTCTGCATGTAGTAAAATAAAAATGTTGTGTTTTTGTCTCAACAGGAGGGATTGTAAACGTGATGCCTCTGCTTTTCTCACAGATCTCACACAACAAAACACAGGTAATTCTAGTCTTCCACTACATCCTGCACTGCCTGCTCATTTGTAGACTCAATGTACTAAATTCAGAAATGGCTTATGAGCCACTGTCACCACCCCTGTCAGGGTTTCCTGCTGGCTGTGTCAGTCTTTATTGTGAATGCACAACTCTTTCGCATGTTTGCTGGACAGACTTGCATCTCTAAAGAGTGTGTTTATTTTGTGAAAGTATATAAATGTCAGTATTTATCAAAATTAAGAATAACAAAAAAAGTGAAATACAGGCAAAAGGTATCCATAACCACACTGTTGACTGTCTTCTATATGCATGTAAAAGGTAAGACTGTAGGCAAGGACAATTAACAGCATAGAAAGCATTTTATAGAAACACACAGTTCGCCAACACTTATTCATTAATGAAGCAGAGCTGAAATAATTAATCAATTAATCAATGAGTCAGTCAAAAAATTATAATCTGCAACAATATTGATAATCTATTCATCATAATTTTTCAAGCAAATATGCCAAAAAATTGACTAGTTCCAGCTTCTCCAATCTGAGAGTTTGCTGCTTTTATTTGTCTTCTATGATAGTAAACTGAAGATTTTTGGGTCTTGGACATTGTTTGAACAAAACAAGCAATTTGGACATGACAACCTTGACTGTCAAAAAAACTTGATGGCCATTTTTTCAATATTTTAATTCAATAATAATTGGCATATTCCATAATGGAAATAATCTTAACCCTAAAATTAAGCCCAAAACCCAAGGAACATTAAATAAAACAACACAATCTGGCTTCTGAAGAACAGGCTGCTTGAAGACGTGCCTCTTCTGAAGCATTTCCAGTGGACAGCCGTTGCACACATAACATAACCAAGCCATGTCTGAAGTATATTGTAAGTTAGGTACTGTTTCTGCTTCAAACACATAGCAGTACCCTGATGTTTATGTCCTCCTGACACACTATTGTCAGAATAACATACTCTGCCTCATACATAAATAACCACCTACATCTGACTTGGCTAAAACAACACCAGATGTACATGATTTATATTTTTGATGTCATTGTCCCCAGTGTCTTTGAAGATGGGTATTTTGCATTAATCACAGATATTTTGCATTAATCATACAGAGACAACATCAGGCCTAGTCACTGAAAAGCCTTTAAGAGTTCTCTTCAGCACTGCTCAGGTGTGTAAGTGCACAAATGTGTGGATGTAAGTGGTTTGTACAGCCTGTAGTATTGTATATACTGTCAAGAATATATTATTGTTTACTGACTTTCATTGGTATTGTCTCGGGATTATATGATCATATTGTGTTGTTGTTTAGCAAAATTCTGCTATATCTGTGCCTGAGCAGAATGTTGGTCACATGTCCTGTATCTTCTTTCAGATTTTGTGGTTTCGGAGAGCAGTTCTTGGAGGCTTGACAACCTGCACCGTGCTCAACATCCTCTGGTGAGCACATTAATCTCTCACCGTCCTGCTCTTGAAAAAATGAAACACATATGATGACAAAACACTTTAGGCCATACTGTCCAGCCCAAACACATACATAACATTATTTTACACATTTTGTATCATGCCAGAGGCCTCTCCCTCAGGAGAGCATCTGGTATATTGTCTCCCAGGGTGAGCACCACATGACAGCAGGCTATTTCTGTGAACGACAGCCACAACCTCTCCCCCGGAGGAAGGTCAGGGATTATGGAGGCAGGAAAATCAGGTGGGGGTCTGAATTTGTTTAGGCCACAGTAATTATTAGGTTTAAGTTGTTTCAGTCATCATAAGGAGTGCTAGATTGTTCAATGTGTAAAAAGATTTGTTGTTGAGTGGTCTAACTACAGTAATGCAGTTTTAATTGGGTAATTGTATCAGGAATATGAATTTTGGAGTAACTGTAGTAACAATAGGACTGGGTATGAAATGTCCATGAGTTAAAAACAGAGATAACAGTAGGTGGCTTCGTGGATAGCAGATGGGCTTGGTTGGGATGAAGACTAAAGGCTGACTAGAGAGCATGACTGGGTTAAAAAGTATCATTTAAGCCAGATGTGGAAATTCAGGAAGTGCAGCTTGTACAAACTGATATGTGACAGACCCTGATCCTCTAATCATGAGCCTTGTGGTCAGATGATTGCATGTCCTTATATTAATGCTGGACTATCTGGGAGGCAGAGACTGTTGACATTGACTCAAGAGGCAGAACCCTCTGAGAGGTTCAGCAGAGGTTTGAGGAGAGAGGCAGTAACAGCAGCAGCCAGGAACATTGAGCAAATCTGGTCCAGAGAGAAAGGAGGCCATCTGGCATAACAACCGTCCACAGAGGACTCCAGATGCACCAGAGAACACAGACGAAGGTAGCCTTGAAGGTAGCTGCAGCAGCTTGATCTGATCGCAGCCGCTCTAGTGAATGCTTGTGATCCCACCAGACACGCCGCAGCGCATTTTCAGAAGCATCCCAGAAGCATCCCAGAAGCATCCCAGAAGCATCCCAGAAGCAGCTCTCTGCTCCGCTCTGCTAAACATGCACGCCAGGTCTATTTTTGACGGGAGCCACGTCAAGCTGCACGGAGCCGATGAGCTGGGCAGGGTGTCAGATACAGGAACAGCATAGAGCATCTGGTCAGTTTAAAATAAAATGCCCTGTGCTGACTCCCGATCGTATATCACATGACTACATCAACATTACATTATAACTGCTGGCACCAGGCCAGAGGTCAACCAGAAGTCAGAGGATATTTGTCACCATGGACAACGAGAGATTCATCTTGGAAGTGAAAAAAATCACAAGATTTTATATGACACCACTGCTGCCATGACTGCCCCGGTCCCTGGCTTCCTCTTCTGATAGAGGGGTGGCTGTCTTCTCTCTGCCGGAGCAAAACACTCCGCTTCGGAAACGCTCCCGGTGGGGTATGACACCATGCGGAGGACGGAATAAAACAGCATTACAGCCGGTACACGATGCAGCCGTGTCTGATGGAATCAAGGTGTGAGGCTTAGGGGGAACATTTGACCTGCTATTTTCTGCCCTTAACAAAGAAACAAGCCTCTGGGATATGGAGTTTTGTGTCAAACTATCTTTATATTTATAACAACAGAATTTAAACCTTACAACGTGAAGTACTTTTTGTCTTTGCTGGTTAGTACTGTATATATTTTTGGATGTGTTTTATACCTTTATTTGTATTGGGTAAACTGATAAGACACTCTAATCCCTCTCATTAAACACACACACAACTGCAGCAGCCAACCATATCAGAATATATAAGATCCAACTCTACCATATTATATTACCGTATTAGTACAGAACATTTAGCTTGTTTACTGACGCCCCGGAAATTACAGTAGCAGTTATAATCCTTAACATTTTGATTAAATCAAACCCTGTTTATTTATTGCTGGCACAGAGTCCACCATTCCCACCCTAGATTTAAATGACCTACCTACACCTACCTACAACGTGAGTTTGTTTGGCTGCACTGTTAACAAACACACCAGCAGCTGTTCTGTTGTATGTCTGACAAAGTAGCACCTCAAATAGTGTTTGATGTAGACCACACGTGCAGTCACCACCAGTGACCATGGGTGCCGATAATTAATCAAACCTTAAAGATCCCCTCCAGACATGTTCAATATATAAAATACTTTGAATAATAATTTGTGTCTAATGTGATTTTTCTACAAAAAAGTTCAATTATCTCATCAAAATCCTGAAAATGACATCTATTCCTTCTCACTCATTAAAAATTCCAGAATTGATGAATATGTAAATATAGTTCATTTCAAAAGTTTAACTGCTGGATACAAAATGTCTTCTACAAATCATGCTCGTAGGTACACGCCTTAAACTTTTAGATTTTTGGTGAGCACAAAGAAACTTTCTACTTCAGCAGATGAATGTGAAAACAGCCTTCTGGTGTCAAACTCTGCACATACATCATTCTGTTCAGTGAAGCTCAAACATCCAACTGTAGGAACAAGAAAAAAACAAACATATTTATGAGTGGAGGGGGACTTTAAGGATTAACTTAACACAGTCCTTTTTAACCTTATCTCTCTAGCTGAACTGATATCTCTCACAGTTGCGCTCTTTACATTACAGGTACTCTTAACATGTCACCCATTCTATCTATACTTAAACTATCTACTGTATACTGATAAAACACTTCAATAAAGGGTACTTTTAATTCTTTGACACTTAAAGTACATATACTACATATCAAGAAAGACCGACACTACACTGAACCACACTGTCCAATCTACCAAGACCCCAAGACACAACCAGCTTTCATGTGGACCAGCGTTGCAAGTTTAATCAAAATGCCACATGTTGCAATATCCATCACATCAGATAATTGCTGTTTTTGTCCTCAGTCCTCAACTTCTCATTCTGTACACCCATTGTTTTTTGTCAGTCAGAATGTTAAAATAGTAGGAGATGGTTGCAAATTAATAAAATATCACAATGTAAAAATATAAAAACACATTTTAATCTGGAGAAAATGGTGCATGAGGCATTCTACGCACTCTGATGACAAATTTCACTGAGCTATTTCTAACAATTGGTTGTATCTGACCTTTGGCGTGATATTTGACTCCGCCTTTAAGTTTGACAAGCAAGTTAATGCAGTAGTGAAAGCTAGTTTTTTCTAGCTTCATACTATTGCCAAAGTCAAGCCGTTTCTCTCTTTCAAAGATCTTGAGAAAGTCATTCACACCTTTATATCCTCCCACTTGGACTACTGCAATTCCCTGTATACTGGGATTAGTCAGTCATCCCTGTCCCGTTTACAACTGGTCCAGAACACCGCAGCCAGCCTCTTGACAGGTACCCAGAAGGTACCCATATTACACCTATCCTGGCCTCTCTCCACTGGCTGCCTGTATGGTTCAGAATTGATTTTAAGATTCTTCTGTTTGTTATATAGCCCTAAATGGGCTGGCCCCCTCCCATATCGCAGATCTTCTAACCTCTTAAGCTCAGGGGTGACAGCGCTTTTGCAGCTGCAGCTCTAGACTGTGGAACAGCATTCCCCTCCATATCAGATCTGCTCCCTCCATTGACTCTTTTAAGTCCAGGCTTAAAACTTACTTTTATTCACTACCATTTGAATCTTCCTGATGTGGCTGATTTTTGGCTTGTGCCTCTGCCCATGTGTTGTCTATTTGTGCCTATGAGCTGTGTGCCTTGCTGTTTATGTCTGTGTTTCTTGTATTTGTGATTTTACCTACCTGCTCTGGTCTGTACAGCACTTTGGTCAACGTGGGTTGTTTTTAAATGTGCTTTATAAATAAATTTAACTTGACTTTGACTTCGTGTACTTCACTGATCAGCTTCTGGCAAAACAACTTACAGCAGCTCCACACAATAAGTCTCTCTCCTCTGGGATACTTCTCTGAGATTTATGAGCTTCAGGCTGCATTTTTTTGTTTTATGTCCACACACCAGATTCTGAAAGCAGTGTTGTGTAGCAAAGCAATGCTCTATAATAGCAGGTTTTTTCACAGGGGAGCTCCATTTATCGATTCATGATAACATTTCAGAGTTATCTCAATGCTCAGTAAACAGGCCTCACTTTCTCCCACCACTTATCCAAAGGCCCTTTCATCAACACAATCACTGCAAAACCCAGGAGTATACATTTTCTTTTTTGCCTTTCATTGTTCAGTAAATGTATGGTAAGAGAATACGAGTCTTATTGTCAACAAAGTGTTCTATTTTACATGCATTTTGCCTTCTAACCTGGTTCTGTGTTTAACCCCACATCCTTGTGGACCCACACATCAAAAATTGCATAATGCATCCTCATGAAAGGTGGGGTGCCCTAGCCAACAGTTTAGGATAGCTTTGTTCATTCAACACACCACCCAGCAGAGCTGCTCATGCTGTGGTCTCCTGGCTACTGCAGATCCTCATCAGGCATCATGCTCATGCTTGAGGCTACATCATACGTACATCATAAACACATCATATGCTCAGTTTTTAAAATCAGCCATATCAGGCCCTCTGAATGATCTGGCATATGCAGCACTAGGATTACTATGCTCAAGCTGAGACCTTGGTCATCCCAGTGAAATATTAGTGCTGGATTTGCTCCTGGAGGCTAAAGATGTTCATCTTTAGTGAACTTTGACGTACAAATTTGTGGTGTTGAGAGCTGGTGTAACAAAAAATAGAGGAAGCTATCATATTACCTGTGTTGCACCATTAAATCTTTTACAAGCTTGGTCAGAGATGCAGCATCAATAGAGCTTTCTTCTTTGTATCAATTTTGCTCCGAACAAAACTATGCACAACAAATAGTAGCCACAGCATGACCCACAGTAATAATTACGTCACCAAGCCTCCAGGACCAAGTATTTTGTGAAGAAGCACAAATCAGTTTTGTTTGTGCCATTGTCTGTTGTGACTTGGGTTTACCAATCTCTGTGTGACCTTTGTCAGGATGACTGACAAGTGAAGAGAAGGACAACAAAGTGGTGGAATATCTATAATATCACCTCCTGATAGCCCTGTTGATGATGGTCTCACTGTGTCGCCGGTGCTCGTGACTGTCCCTTAAAGCCTCCGCAATAGAAGAGAGAATTACAGAAAATTGAGCATATGTGTTGTAGCAGGGCAGGGCAGTTCAGTAAACTGTCTGGTGTTGTTGCCACAGCCATGGAAAGAGTCACAATTTTCGCCACATTTGGCAAGTTTGGCTGAGAATCGTCACCCTTCAGTGTCATGACAGGAAAATGTTGCAGGGAACTCTTCTCTGTGCTTCTTTGCCTGACACCTCTGAGACATTCAAGCAGATGAGACAGAAGTAAGGCTGCAGCTTCCCCTGGCCACAAACCTACCAGCCATACCTGACCAGATGTTGTTGGCCAAGCAAACTTCAACCCTCAAGGGAAAGAAGAAAAGTTCCTTTCATCTTCCTAGAAAGAAATGTCCCCTGCTGCACAGTCCTCATGCTTCTTCCTGGCAAATGCATTTTCCACTGAGATGGGACCAGCTACTATCTTACTCTTTCCCTCTAGGCAGCAGACCAAGACAGGCTGCCATCACTTGGTACTGTGTGGCTGTTCTGCCTTTGGTAAGATGAGGTACGAAGCAGCCCCTCCATAGTGAATCCATCTGAGGATAACCACTCTCTTACAATGGGCTTCAAAGAAGGCAGGAAAATCTGCATGTTTTGCTGATAGCTACCAACCAATGGATGCCCCTCAGTGCAGAGATTGACCCTTCAGCAGGCTTTATCTACTGGTTGTGTCAGGTTGTCTCTCTAGCTCTGTTTGGAATTCTAGTTGAAAGTCTACCATTTTCACCATTAGTCTGTACATTGCCCACGTTTTCAAGTAGGTATTATCCACAATTACACATTTGCCTCTTCTTCGGTCAGTGCTTGGCGTCACTAAAAGGACCCTGTATTGCGTTCTCAAGAGATCTTGGTATGTGAGGATGTAGATCAAAGTGGAACAGTTTGTCTTTGCAAGTTTGCACAGTCTCATTGTTTGGGTTGTCTGCCATCGAATGTCAGCATCTTGCAGTATACCTTATAGGAAACTCCTCTAATGTAGCAACCCATCCTTGTGATCTGTCGGCTCCATACAGCAAGTCCATACAGCCATGTTAGTGAAGCCTATGTGAAACACAACTATCATTATTTGTTATTATTCTAGTTCTTTGAACATAGGCAGAGCCCTCGAATTTTCCGGCCCTGCCACTACACTAGGCACTGAACTCGAGTGGATGCAGCACACTCCTTTTTTGGGTCCACTTCAAACATTACTTCAATTATAGAAGAGTATTTGAAACCCCCCTTCTCCTCACACCTTTCTGACGTTGGAACTGGGGCTGCAATTTCTGTAACTTTTTGAAACGGGCAATCTCACTGTTACAACCACTTCATACAGTGACTGGTCAGGTGTGCAGAAGTAAGAAAGTAGGCAGGATTTGAATTCCATACTCACTCTCTTTTCATTCTTCACTACAACCACACTATTCATATGTAAAAACAATTGAAACTCCATGTTAACACGTTATCCCCATTTGAATGATTATTACGTCGCTCTTTCCAGACACACCTTTTTAATTTAATTTCCTCCTTATTTCATAGACATCATTGAGATCTGGGTAAATTATGGCCACAAATGTACAGCTACAGTACATGATGTTTTCAAGAGTATAAGGGTGTAGAACCCATTTAAAGCAAATAAAAATAAAGCATTTAGTCATTCATTTCGTTCTTTTCATGACATATCTTTAGCTAGCTCCCATTTTGCAGACTGCCAAAGATTAAAAACTTTTTATATCATCAGAGAGTTAATATATTAATATTAATATTACCTTTATTTAAACTTGAAAATCAAAGCCACAATGAAATAACTGAACTCAAAAGTTCATGTAATGGATATGAATTGACACAATTTATTCTTCACAAAGACTACAGATTGGCACTGTTTACTATAAGTTGACTGAAATCAACAGAACTGACACTTAACAGATGCAAATCCTCTCTCACCCGTTGCTTTCTCTCACCACTCTCTCTTATCACACTACTTCTTTTTGGGGTCCCTGTTTCTGCTTGACGTCCTGGTAAGCAATTTCCTTTGCCTCCATTTTTCAGACCATAATTTTGATTGATAATTATCGTTGGGGACATAATTCTGTTGAGCCACCCAGCAGAATGAAAGACTAGTAGAATAAAATAGAAATGGTGTGTTGTTGGGTGCATTCAGGCGTAGCCACAACAAATGAATGGATAAATCTCTCAGAGCTGCACAGTGCACAGCCAACTCAAAGAGACCAACAGTCAATGCCGCAGAGAGAGGAGAAAACTTGCTTGTCCGTGACTTGCTTTCTCTCTCCCCTGCAGCCTAACTTTATGGCATCTGGTTTTCAACAAAGAACTTGTGATTCATCCTTTATTTCCCAGCCTGCTGTCTTTGTTTTTTGAAAACCTTCAAAGACTATCTGTACCCTAAAGGATTATCAGGCTGATTTCCACAATACTTATGGAATAAGTATTCCAATACACCTTGACAATCCAAGGGGAAATCCCCAGCAGAGGCTTAGTTGGGACTGTTGGTCAGCCATGATCGTCTCTTATAATACATGTATCCAAGCTGCCTATAATATACATTTGACATAGCAGTTCACAGGACAATCTCCTTTGTGTAATCCATTGTGAACATCTACAGATAAGACCCCAAAACACTGTGAAATCTTACATTATATATGTGAATCTAGTTGAGATTTTGACCTTGGAAACAGTAGTTGACTAAACAACTCTCCTCAAGGTCTATTAAGTAGCCATCCTAGATTCTTTGATCCTATCACATGATCTTCAGGTTTGAAGTTTTTGGGGAAATGTGGATGTTCTACTTTTTGTCCATGGTGGCCTAAACATGACCTAAACATGTTGTAACATGTTTTTTCCACAGGCGCAAGGCCCTCACTAGTCCAGACAAAGTCTTTTTCCCAAAGGAACCCACTTTTTCATACAATTTTGACACCAGGAATCAATCAAATGGAAAGGTCATTGACATGGTACAACCACTCTTTATTGGTGAAAAACAGGCAAATAACAAATGTTAGGCTCATAACAATATAACGTTTGCTACTTTTTTGCAAAAGTCTGTACTAGCGAAATGAAACTAGTTTATTCTCTTATATCAATTGCAAGGTTATCAAGTGGATGGCAATCACTCTAACTGACATAGATGATGATCAGTGAAATGGGATTTTGATTACTTGCATTCAATTAGCCTAGCTAGTATTATCAGATTGCCATCTATGACAGTTCGAGTTATGTTAATGTATGTCTACTCTGTTAAGGAGGACCACCGGTTGTCAGAGGCTATTTTACACACTGATTATGGGAACCCTCCTTTTACAGTCCCCTACTTACTAAGTATTTACCTGGTAAATATATGGTAAATTATAGTATATTATTGGGCAATTACCACTGGTAATAAGTAGGTAAATACAGATAAACTACAGCTGAAATACTAAGAAAAACCTCCACTATTACCCATCAACTCAACTAAGTACTGTGTGGTTGTGACTGTTTTAGGATGGTAATACTATATATAATTGTGCACTTCCTAGTAAAGTAGGCAAATAATTCTTAGAAACACCTCCTCTATTACCCATCAATTCAAGTTACAATTGTAGATTAATTATATAGTAAGTACAAATTAAGATAGTACTTTCCAATAAATTACTTTTTCTTATATAGTTATTGTTCATGACTACACCCATTTATAAAGGGTTTATTAGATTTACCTTATACTTACCTGGTAACAACCCCTAGTGCCATGGTACATCTTCTTAATGTATGTTCTTGCAGATGTTTTTACAATTTACTCAGTAAGTAAGCTGAAACTGTATTGTAAAAGGAAGCCATGTTTGTTTCCATGTTCTTATCATATCCTTTGTAATAGATTATTCTATTGGCCATGCTGTTAACAGGAACTTGTTCCACAATATTACTGAGCAAAACATGACAATTTACTCAGCAAGTAAGCTGAAACTGTACTGTAAAAGGAAACCTTGTTTGTTTCCATGGTATTACCATGTTCTTACCATATAATTTGTAACTGGTTATTCCCTTTTCAATGCAATCAACACAAACTTGTACTATGTATGTTCTGCAACGTTACTAAGTAAGACATTACAATTTACAGATTAAGTAAACTGAAACTGTACTGTAAAAAAGCATGTTTAATCCCATTGTATTACAAGGTCTTTACCACATCCTTTCATCAAAATGGAAGGTTTCCTTTCCCATGCAGTATAGACAAACTTGTACCATATGTTCCATAGTGTTACTAACTAAAACATGACATTTTATTGAATAAGTACGCTGAAACAGGAGAACTGCCAAATAAAGTAAAGCTTAGGATAAATTGGTGTGTGATGATCATTCCTCATGCAATTTTCTGCAAATCCATTGTGTCAATCCTGTTGAATGAAATCTGAAGCAGCTGGCCACACTGTTTCCAGGTTTCCCTCAGAATGTTTCACCACTGGGACTGGCTCGCCTTCACGTTCCAGCAAAGATTTAACTCAAAGCTACAAATCCAGGGTCATCAAAAAACCAATCCACATGTACAGTACAGAATAAATCAGATATATCATCATACAGTCTACTTTCAAATGAGATCTCATCCACTTCCTCAAAACTCAATTTCACAACATTATTGTCTAGGGATTTTTTCTTATAATTTTATAGTATTCCACCAAAAATGTACTTCATGTGGTATCAGTAAAGCAAGGCATTGCTCATATAAATGAAATACATTTCCTATGTCTCTCATATAACATACAATTATAATCCCTTTAAATGGGATCTGACAAAACAGAATAACTTTTGCAGAAATTAAACCATAACTACATTCAACATATTATCATGAATACTATCGATAAAAATACATTTGGACACACAGTATACATCCAAAATATTTTGTAGTACCATTCAAAATACTGTTCCAAATACTCCGATTGGTCTTAATTTCACACAAATTAACTGAATTTCTAATATTCATTTAAGCTAGCAAGACACTATGCTATTAACCGTGCTATTAATGCAGGCTAATTCAAGACACTGGAGCTTCTAAAGTACATACCTGTCAACCCTCCCGATTTTTGTGGGAGTCGATTTCATAGTGATACAAATCAAATGGGTGTTTCTCAGTTTCTATGTGGAATATGCATACCTGCCAACACTCTTTCCCGGGTTTCTGTCGGATTTTCAGCCCCTCTCCCACTGTCCTCCTGTTTTGTTGTTTCTCCCGGGAGACTCCTGTAATTTACATGGCCCTTAACCTTTATTATGAATAATCATAATAGACATGGATCCATAAGTTTTGTATATTTGTCTGAGGTTACCCAAGTTTCCACATCTTCTATGAAACACAATCTACACACACAATCCACACATGACATACAATTTCAACTCATCTGTCATCATATCCTGATTCAAGAGGCATGTGCACAGCTGCAAAAAAACCTCTCATATTTTGAAACCTAAATGTTGGCAGGTATGAGAGTAAGAAAAACAAACAGAATCCAACTCCCTTGGCATATATGACAAAGCAGTTCTAAACCTTCAAAAACATGACTGATAGTCTAGCTGAGCTTTATAACTTGTTTCCGTACTTGTGCTTTCTTATTTATCAACCAGAGTTTTTAGCTTCCCTTTCTCTCTCGATTGGTGGAATAGAGGTGGGCGGATCAATCCCAAAATATCGATACTACAGATACTATGTCTTGTTTTTGAAGATCGATTCTAGTGTCAATAGGATCGATTTCAGTTCCTCTCTTCTACATTGCACCCATTTCATCAAAGAGTATAACTGTGCAAACAATGTTCCATTGTCATGAACAGTGAACATATCTTTGTACATACAATCTTTGCTTCTCCACTGCTGTTGTCATGTCATGTGCACTCATATAACGAACATATGTGTCATGCATGCGCAGTGCACCGCCATGTGCATCCTGACTTCCGGCGCCAATTCGACACATGCATGCACGGCTGAATGAAAGAGGAGCATTGTGTGAAGCTATTTTACAGCTGTCAATGAAAACGTCACAAGCTGCGATGTATGTAGGAAGGCTGTTCGCTACTGTGGCTGTACAAGTTTGTGTTGATTTCATGGAAAAGGGAATAATCTATTACAAATTATATGGTAAGAGCCTGGTAATACCATGGAAACAAACAAGGCTTCCTTTGACAGTACAATTTCAGCTTACTTGCTGAGTAAATTGTCATGTTTTGCTCAGTAATGTTGTGGAACATATATGGTATAAGTTCCTGTTAACTGCACAGCCAATGGAATAATCTATTACAAAGGATATGGTAAGAACATGGTAAGAACATGGAAACAAACAATGCTTCCTTTTACAATACAGTTTCAGCTTACTTACTGAGTAAATTGTAAAAACATCTACAAGACAAATGTTAAGAAGATGTACCATGGCACTAGAGGTTGTTACCAGGTAAGTAAACAATAACTATATAAGAAAAAGTAATTTATAAGTACTATCTTAACTTGTAGTTACTATATAATTAAACTATAATTGTAACTTGAATTGATGGGTAATAGAGGAGGTGTTTCTAAGAATTGTTTGCCTACTTTACTAGGAAGTACGCAATTATATATAGTTATTACCAACCTAAAACAGTCACAACCACACAGTACTTAGTTGAGTTGATGGGTAATAGTGGAGGTTTTTCTTAGTATTTCAGCTGTAGTTTATCTATATTTACCTACTTATTACCAGTGGCAATTACCCAATAATATACTATAATTTACCATATATTTACCAGGTAAATACTTAGTAAGTAGGGGACTGTAAAAGGAAGGGTTCCCATAATCAGTGTGTAAAATAGCCTCTGACAACCAGTGGTCCTCCTTAACAGAGTAGGCATACATTAACATCCTGTATGCTGTGAACAAATAAAACACTTTAAAAGAGGTTTAAAGCTATAATATGTAACTATTCCGCATTGAAATGTCTAAAAACGACAAGAGCTATGTTATATATTTTGTTGAGTTGTACTTACATTATCCCAAATGTTTCCAACAATTTTCAAACCCAGAGAAATCTCATTTTAATCAAGGTAACAGTCTGTTTAATTTGGTCGCCTGTCAATGGCGTCAAATCCCTCTACCAAAGAGTGTATGCATACAAGATGCATGCGTTGGTGTTGTGGTTGTCCACCACAATTGCCTCTACCAAAGAGTATAGGCATACAAGATAATTCGTCGGCATTGTGGCTGTTTGCCAGAAACTGTCATAAATTGACATTTATTCAGTTTTAAGCCACATTTTTATGATAAACCTTTTATGTGTTGGTCGTTTTTAACGATATCTTTTAACCAGATGAACGATTTTAGTCATTGGACATCTGAATCTTAAGTTATCAGAGAAATAAGTTGAGCAAACATTAGCAGCAGCTCGGCTAGCAGCCTGTTCCGGGCGTCGTGTGCCTGCCAAATAGTGGCGGAGAAAATGTGATTTTTTTTACGTGAAACTGCTTTGTTCAGTGTTTTTACCGGTTTTAATCCCCGTGTACATTTGTTCTGGAGATGAGGAGACCTCTGCGGATAATTCCTTTCCCAGTAAAAACATCCTGAACAATGAACACTGAAATAATCCTAACCCAGAGAAGCTGGTTGTTTAACAATGAAGACAACAACTCCCATGATCCCATGCTACTTCAAGTCATCAAACTCCATCTTTTGTTATTGTTTTGATTGAGAGACCCCTAGTGGCAGAAATTACATATTGCGTGTTTAAAAGGAGAGGATTCCTGGAGCAATGTCAATCAATTAAATGTAACAATGAAATTACCAAAGACAACATATATTTAAAGTGTTTTAAATAAATTATGTCAACACATTTTTAAAGAAGGCGGCGATCCTCTAAAATTTGTATTGAGGACGATTGCTAGTTCATTTCACATTCACTCCATCTACAAAGGCAGATACTCTTTTGTAATAAACCAAATTCACAGGGAAAATATGTTACAGAGATCACTTGTATTACATGCTTGCTTGATAATAAGCTTGCTTTTTTTACATATGATTTGATGCAAATTTAATGTATTCTTTGGGGAATTATTCAAGCATGAAAACGTGATGTTTTCACAAAGTAAATTCTGGGTTGTGTAAAATGGATTTTTGTTCATACTGCTGTTATGTTTTATAATAATAACTTTAGGTCATACCCAACTATATAATGACACAAACACACATATAAATAAGGGTCTGACTAAGGTAGAGAGGCATTTACTGCAGCAAATGGCGCATATAATAATACAGTTTTTTAAATTATTTATTATAAGCTACATAACTGTGTTTTACATTAAAGCTTAAAAAGATGAAGGGTTAAAGCAAATTTACATGAGAGGAAAAAGACAACCTAAAGCATTTATTGTATCCACTATTTGAGCAAACCACTAAACTTATACAGCCACATTTTATTAAGCAGAATAGGCTTTGCTCTTGAGGTTGCTCCCTAAGGAATCCTTGCTACAGTGAGAGATTCAGCAGGGAGCACAGTAAACCTCTGGGGCCATACAGCACTGAATCCAGCAGACACACAGCACGGAGAGATTGTGTACACATGGTGTACAAGGAAATAGATACCAACATCAAGTATGGCAAAGGCAAACTACAACAGGAGGAGGCTGTGGTGTTGGAGGGAGTAAATCACAGTATCATCACAATGGACAGTAGTTGGGTGTAACAGTATGACCACATGCAGCAGTGTTATGTTTGGAGTGAAATCACCACCAAGAGTGAGACCATGTCTGTTTCTAAAGATTGGCTCATTTTGTGATTCATTGCTCTACTAGAACTAAGGGGAGGATTCATCTCAGCTTGGTCTTGCTAATGAATGTGTAATTAATTCATGGTGGCCCATGTGAGGTTTTTCAAGAAGTCTCTGTTTCCATGTCATGCTTGGAGGGAGTTTCATCCTCTGAAAGGGCAACCAGGCTTGGAAGTAGGAGTGCCATGCATCCAATGTCATGCAGTTTATTAAAAATGAATGACACATTGTCACAGATTCTATGTTACCTGCAGTCTTTTTAACAGTCTCAGAATTAGAAAGGGTACCCTGGTATAACAAAGGCTGTGAAATTCCTCACAGAAATTATGTATGTTTTTGAAGAGTTGAATAACATAGTCTAACAGTAAATAGTCCTCACTAAAAGTTCACAAAGATTAGTCTAATTGGCACAGTGGCAGTGGGTAGCACTGTCACCTCAGAGCAAGACGGTTCTGGGTTCAAAGCCTTTCTGTGTGGAGTTTGTATGTTCTCCCCATGCCTGCGTGGGTTTCCTCTGGGTCTTCCAGCTTCCTCCCGCACACCAAAGGTTAGGTTAATTCAGCTAATGGATGGATAGTCTCATTGGAGATTTTTTTTCAAAGCACAACCCCTGTCCACCCCTCCCACACTTGGTACTTTCCTCCATAAGAGTCCATATATAGCATTTAGTTTGGCAGTTCTGTGGTCTAAACAAGCAGGGTCAGGTGAATAGGTAATCAGCTTAAATTAAACAATGTAGCAAAATTAAACAGTGTATGACTTTATGCTAACACTGCAAACAAACAGCATCTTAACATTATTGTCGCTAAGACTTAGAAACCATTTTCAATTAATGTGCATTAGCAAACAACACTTGTCAGCTACATGTAGATGTTAAAGCTGCAGTAGATATTGGCAAACTATTGCCTGTTTGCACTTCCAACAAGCCTTCATTATCCTTCATCTGGCCACCCAGTGAATGCAGGTCCACTTTTCACTCTCCTTTTAGTTCTGTTTTGGTCTCCTTGATACTTCTGAGAAAAATATTTGGCTCTTGAGCAGCTAAATGCTCCTCTATGTTCACACTTAGTTTCTAATTTTGTCTGCTATCTGGTGCTGGGCAGGGAGTGTATATTGGGTTTGTCAGAGATTTTTTTTTTTTTTTCTTGAAAACAGCTGCCTGTTGCAGCCCAGAAACAAGCTTGATGAGAATGGTGAGACTGAACAAAAACAGTAAACTTGTGGACTGTAAAACTAAAACAATGAGCTCAAAGTTGTGGTAAAGCTCTGTAGAGATGAGGGGAACTGCAGAATCTGGTGATAATTCTCTGTGGGTTCATCACTACAAATGACACTTTTCACATTACATGTAGTGATTTGATCCATTGTTAATGTAAAAAAAAAATTTAATAGTGCAGCATTGAGAGAAGTGGCAGTGGTGGCTAAGCAGATTAGCAGCACGCTATATCATTCTGACATTAGCCAGTAAGCACTGGATGTCTTTCTACTGCCTCCTATAAGAAACTGAAGCTTGTTCTTGGTACTCTAATTTCAAACAATTTTTATAGAAATCTATCTTTTGTTTTTGTTCCTTGCACATCATGAAACTTATTCAATCCTTCCTCATCCACCCAAAAAATATAGATAAAATCAGATGTACCATGTGACTATATATCTTGGAAAAATGGGAAATTGCTTGTGGTGTCATCTAATGGATCATGATATTATATTTTCATGTGAGCACAGAATAGCCATTAATCCTATTACTACTGCCTTATTAACAGCTCTTTATTTTCAATCTATGTAGTTAAGTCTCAATTTTTTTAAACAAGTAAAAAGTAACCATTCAGGAGTAGGCTTAGCTTTATGGTGAAACTCCCCATCTTATACCCAAGATCTCATTAGTTCAGACACCACAAAAATATTTTTCCAAAATGTGTTTCTGTGATAAGCTATCACCAGTGGCTGCTGAATATTACAGTACATACATTACAGTAAATGTTATAATAACTGGCTGTAGTACATTAAAATGTAGAATATTTGATCAGCATATTTTGTCCCATGTCAGTTATTGTTATGCAAACCTGATGTGGATACAGTCAGTGATGGAGAGGATACTGATTTGTAGTGAAAATCACTTGGAGCAGGCATATGAACAGCTGCATAACATGTGTAGAGGTACTGATGGTGAGTTAGTAAGAGACATCTTGTTTATTCATGTGGTAATTTAGAGCATTTAAATCTGTCATGAATTCTCTCTGTGTGTGCTTTAGGTGCTGGGCAGTGCTGGAAATTGTCCCTCAGACATCATTACCAGAGAGGCGGATGGTAGAAGAGATGACAACCCACCCCGACTCCAGCAGCCTGTCTACTCCTCATTCCTCAGTCTCTCCTCTGCTGTACTCCAACATCTCACTAGAGGAGTGAGTCTTTACTCTGTATGCTTTCCTCTCCTGTTTTGTGCTTTTTATTAGAACCAACAGTCCTTTGGCTACAGGCCTACTTTTGAATCCTGTAAGTTATTGCCTGGACATATTCTCTGAAATGAAAGTCACCTACAGCTGTATTCTTTGGTCTGCATTCAGTGGACATTTTTTGCTTTTCATTTGTGTTTCTGCAGACAACAGATGTACCAGGGTTTATCACATAAGTAGCTTGTTTGATTTGTAGTAACCTGGCTTCACTCCTACTGGGAATCCAAACTGCATGAATATTTTCTGGTTTCTTTAGTCTTCTATGACAGTGAACTAAATATCTTTGGGTTGTGGACAAAACAAGACATTTGAAGACGTTACCTTGGGCTCTGGAAAACCGTGATTGTCATTTATCACCATTTCCTGACATTTTATGAACCGAACAACTAATCAATTAATCAATAATGAAAATAATCCTTAGTTGCTGCCCTATGTGAATGCCCTGTGCTCACCGTGCGGCCATCACTGACCTCAGAACCAGCTGTCTGTCAAAGACACTTCTAAAAACGCTCATGGACTGGCCTTTAGAGTCCAAAAAAAAATCTAATTTCAGAACCTTTAACTGTAGCTGAGCATGATGGACCTTACTGTAATCTTTGTCATAATTGTCCTTCTCCAGTGATCAGCCATTAACTAGTATGCACAATAGCTTGTGTTTTTGGATTGTCTCCTGTAGTGAGTATGGATTATGTTTTAATGAACCACGCCATCATTCTTTTAACTGAGGGCCAATGGCTGTTTCACTGTAAATATCTTAATGTAGTTATTTGGTGCTGAAGTTCAAATGGCATTGCTATCACCTGAACAAATGAACCAAAACAAAGAAGTAAGTAAGTCCGGATGCTTGATGAGAATTAACCCCTTGCGTGATCTTGGGCCAAGCCAAACCATTGATACTGGGTCATGCAGACCACAATTTCAAGGCAATGGGGGAATTTTCTCAATAGAAAATCCTAAGAACATTCAAAGAACTGATTAAAACTCTTTTGTTAATTAACCAGTCTTCAGTCACTATATAATTGTGACAATACAATTGTTTGCATTTTCTGTCACAAATGTGTGGGATGACATAAGCAAAAAGTCTTCTGTTGAAACTCATTGCAAAACTATTAAACAGCTTGTTTAAAATGGAGATCAACAGTTCATTCATACAGCAGTTGACAAAATAATCTCAACTCCAAGTTCACTTACTCGCTTGTTGTTGACTTCTCCTCCATGTTGGTTTAAATTTTGAGGTTGACAGTTCAGTCTTGACCTTGGAAACAGCAGCTGACAAAACAATCTCAACTTTAAGTCCACTTATTGGCTTGTGCTGCAGTTTAAAATTGTTTTGAAGAATCGAGAGGAAGACTCAGTAATAGTGTATAGGTTCGGATACTGATGTATTTAAAGGCCACACCTTAAAAATACAGAAGAGCTTATCAAAGCAACTATCCAAATTGTCCTCTGTGACATGTATTATGAGTTACTGTCAAATAGCATCAAAAACATCAATATTCGGTCGCTCCTTAAATAATTTGGCAGGCATGGAGCTCATTTTGCCATTAGGTTATCCACTCCCATTCTGAGCTCCTAAAAACAGCACCAGATTTCCATTTCTGTTAGCTTTTTGTCATCAGAATTATACAGTGTGCTATTCCGTTGACACCCAAAGGTGACAGTGATGATATATCAGCAGAGATTTGTGTGAATGTGCACAATTAACAGCTCTTGTACTGAATATGTAATTATTTCAAAGCATCTTTGAATAGGAATAGCTCCCTGGCTCAGGCCTTCCCTTTCCATTAAAACCTCCTTCATTTCACTGATTTGCAGAACAACCATTTTTCATTCTGATTGCTTGGCATGAATTTTTATTTCTGTGTTATTCTTTTACCCCCCTACCCATCACTGTTCATTGTTCATCTCTTTAAAAAGCAGAGCTGCTGTGACCCACATGGCTAAAACAACCTCAGGAACAGGTACTCTCCTCTCCCTGCTTGGCAGAGCTGTGGCTTTCATAGACCAACATTGCCCCCTAGTGGAACATGTATATTTTTATGATTTTCTTTGAAAAAAAGCATCTGTTAGGAGCGCATGGTTGTTATACCATTCCAAATCCCAATCCTCTTACCTTGTCCCCCTCATGTGTTGAGTCCTTTAGAGCAGCTATGTGCTTTTAAAGCCATGTCAGGATGAAGGGGGTAATAACAAAGATGCGGACATGGGACTGTCCAGCCTCTCTAATGGCCTTGTGTGTTCTGTTACTTGGATCAGAAACAATAGTTTGCTTTTAGACAAGTTGCAGTTTTAAAAACACTTGGGATTTCTGGGGAGTGTTACTCCTCAGGTAAAGGTGATTGGAGAGCTGTTTAAGGTCTGGAAAAGTTTGGGGGTTGCAAAGGTATAAAGAAATCGGTTTGGTCCAGGGGGCTCATTTATCAAAGCATGAGTAAAACAAGTTCTAAATGTATGTGTAGAAACAGTTCATACAAACAAGAAAATAGGTATTTATCAAACGTGTGTACTCATACCTTTTTGGTATGAATAATGTTAAATCTCACTTGATCTACATCCATCTGCTTGTGCATGTACAGGCTCATTTACATACAGAAACTCCCAGCAGAATGCCAAATATGGTCAGCCACATCCCTTCGAAAAGTCCTACTAACCTTAATGTAGGGTCTCTTCTTTTGCTTCACAGACAATTGTGTCCTAGGAGTAGGTGTGTGGGAAAGCAAACTGTTATATTTTACACTTTAACAAGCAGCTAATCAATAAATAAAGACCCAGCTTGGGGACAGGTAAAGATTATTCACTTTTTGTGATGATCAAATAAAGCATTGCGGGACTCAAACCAGACTTTAGACACAGTATCAAAGTAATAGATTATGAATTTGCTTTTAATGTGCTGTTTAATTGTATCACCTTTTAACAGTTTCAGCAGAAGACAAAATATACCTGGTTTAAGCTGGGCTCAGACTACAGGCGTTTTGGGCCGATTTATCCTAAATTTACCCCTCCCAACAATAGGAGAAATCTGGTTTGTAGTGATGTTTGGTCCAGATTATCTGGTACTGTGAGGGGTTTACAGAACTAATCTTAAACCTCCAGAACTGCTCGCAGACACATCACCCCAATAATTTCAAACATGTTTGATATTTATAATTTATAATCTGAATGATTACATCACTACTTTCAGAGTGGAACCACAATAGAGAGAGAGGCAAGTCTACAAGGAGACGGAAGTGAATGAGAGCACTTTGGAAAAGCCAATGGTGAAGAAACAACAAGCTGTTGTGCGGTTGCGTTGGACAGCTGAGATGGAGGAAAGGCTTGTTGATATGTGGCAAGAACACGACTGCCTATATAAGGTGTCTTCCAAGACATATCATAACTGTACGGACAAAGAGAAGAGTTTTACTAAAACAAGTTGTTGCACAATTTTGTTCACATCTGTTACCCCATGAGATCACATGAGATCACATGGGGTGGTGCATTGCTCCCTCTGGCACAATAATCTTAATAATATCCTGTATTTTATGATGTGCCATTATTTTCAAATCTTGTAGTGTGTGCATGTTTGAGATTCGAGAGAAGAACATCTGTGAAGTTTCTCCTTATGTGTGTGATGCAACCTGATTTCAAAATTGGTTAGGATTTTAAAACTCCTGTAGTCTGAGCTTGGCTTTAGTTAAATAAATTAAAACGAATGGTATCAAAACATTATTTCATTATTAATGTTCTCTGGGACGATAGTTGACAATCTATAAATTATGCTTCCATGGTTGGCAGAGATGCTTTTTGTACCTTTAATTTAGGGATTGGGTTACCCAGGTTTACAAGCAGAATACACATCAGAATAAGTGAAGTTGCCGTTCATACCAGAGAGGGCCTGAGCAGTCTGAGGACTATTGAAGAACATGATATACAGTATGTCCCTGCAAATGTAATCATTGAAGATTTAGATCATTAAAATGCTTGAAAATGTTTTAATGGCCGGTACAACAATGTACAATGTTAAGTCAGCATCCTACCTGAGATAGAGAGGGTCAACACAAATCATCAGAAATGTGGTCCAGACTTAAACATTTTATTCTTACACCTGACTGCATTTTAGTAGTCCTACTATAGGGATGGCTGTGGCTCAGGAGGTAGAGTGGGTCGTCCACTAATCGGAAGATTGGCAGTTCGATTCCTGACAAGATACTAAACCCCAAATTGCTCCCGATGGCTGTGCCAGCACCCTGCGTGGTAGCTTGCCGCCATCGGTGTGTGTGAGTGTGTGAATGGTTAGATTTCCTCTGATGGGCAGGTTGGGACCTTGCATGGTAGCATGTTTAATTAAAAAAAATTATATTTGTGTAATTAAAAAAATTAGTAAATGTGGCATTGGCAAATGTTGGCAATCATTCAGCACTTGGTGACACCTCCTTTGACAGTAATCACAGCTAGCAAACATTTCCTGTTGCTAGGCTTTTTATTTTTTTCCCTTATATATCTATTATTATAATATAATAATAGAAATCTAATTGACGTCATATTTCCTGGGATGGTGTTCTTTGACCTCAAAGTCAGGCATTGTTTCAGTCATGGCAAGACATCACTAATGTGGTGAGTGGATCAATGCTGAGGTAGAAGAGAGGAAATTGTTCAGTAACTTACACAGAGAGAGAAGAAATTTACAGTAAACGCTCAACTGCTCACCTTTATGAATATGTTAAAAATGCAAACCAAAGAAAGACAGAAAAGAATGATATTATCATGAAGAGACTAAGAAACTCTCAAGATGCACCTGCAAGAAATATTTCATAGGCATGGAAGGAATATTGGGAGCCAAATGTGTCAGTGTTAATAATGATCACCACAGTACTTACCAGACTAGTGCATCAGTCTATATTATAAACTGTAGCGCTCTAGAGAAAACTACATTCAAATCTGAATTTAAACTAGGTGTGACAACTGGCTTTGACAGCACAGTACACATGGCATCTATCATAGCTTCACCTCCAAAGTTAGACCATGAAAACATGCCCCACTCGTCTCTTTCCAGTCCTGTGAGAGCTGTAATGTTATCCTTGTTCACCAGGATGGATGAGGACAAGCCTTGCATTCTTTAATTCAGATCAGTACAGGAGTTAAATGTGCCAGCTTGGTACTCTGCACAGTCTGAGAGGTGTGCAGCTAAAAGCTCTTCTCAGAGGTCAAACAGCAGCACCTTGCCCCAAGACAGCCAGCTGTCAGCAGAGTACAGCAACAGGTACTCAAGTTCTCAGCCTATTTCCATACATATTTCTGTCAAAAGCTGAAATTAAAGGATAGGCTCACAATTTTTCAAGTCTGTCTTAAAACAATAGTCCGGTGCTCATATGAATCATCATTCAGTCATCGTTTAACTACGTGTCTGTCTGCCTAATGTAAGCCTCTAACATTAGCAAGTCTAGCTAACTAGCTTGTTATCTACAGTAGTAACGCTGGTTTTCAGGTCAAACAATCAATCAAGCTCTGATTTTATGTATACAGCCATCAAATGCAAATGCCTTTAACAGGTTTCTGATTTTCATAGTCACCAGGAAACATTAAATACTCAGCTGGAGATGGAGTTTTTAACCAACACACAGAGTTAATGTTAGTGAGATAGCCACAGCTAATAAAATCCTGCCAGGGACATTTGGCTTTTCAGCCAACAAGCCTGCTTTTGTCTACTCTTATCTGAAATCAAGGACTATTAGTTTCACAAAATTACAACAAAGTTTTAGTAGCTATCATTGTAAACTACATTATGTGAAGTGCTAACAATTTAATCGCAATGGACTAATCTCACAGAAGGCAGTAACTGAATGTTTCCACACACATACACTGTTGGAATATAATGATGCTATTTTGGAACTTTCCTCCCATTTGCTTAGATATTTTAAATCTGTCCCAATCTGTTGTGAGAAAGTGGAATTTTTGCTATCATTCCTGAAGCTTTCTTCCTTCCACAGCATTTGGTCAAGTCCAGCAACATAGCTCACCCCTGACTGTATGAAGCCTATTAGCTTTGGCAATTTGAAACACCAAAAATAACACACAGTGCTGTTTCTTTGCCTGTGCATGTCCTTTTAATTAGTTTTGTCTTGCTGGTCCCCTTGGTCCGACAGCATGTCACAACCAAGAGTATAAAAACTACCAGCTAAGCAGCTGCTGCAATACAGCAATGGAAGAGAGGAAGAAAGGGAAAGGGATAGGAAGGAGGGAGAAGAAGACATTAGAAAGTGAAGCAGATGTAGGGGAGAACGGGGTAACATGAGCCACTTTTTACATTTGATGATTTTACTGCAAAATAAGTGTATTTGTTTCAAATAGTAGTTACTATATATACCTCAGGTTGTTGTGTACCCATGGAAATTAAAACAATATCTAATTATTATGGTTTTAGAACAATGACCCATCAAATAAAGTTAGTCCTATGGCACAGCTTGCCCCAAGGTAGGGGTAAAATGAGCATGAGGATGGGGTAAATTGAGCACTCTAGGTGTAAATAGTGCCACTGTTAAATACTGATATAAAATGAGATAATTTTGAACTTTATTAATGCCATCAATTTTTTTGTTCAACATGTTACCTAAACATTTTCAGTAAAAATTAAACTGTGATCTTTGTGTGTTAGCTATAAAAAGAATGTGTGTGTAAAATTAAAGGAAAAAACAGTATAGGTCTGAATGCTTGACCCCTACAGTGAGGGGATTTGGTTGCTTTGTTATGCTGTGGGGGGCATTTTGCTGGCATGGTTTGAGCCCACTTGTCCCTTTAGAGGGAAGGGTCACTGCAAATCAATACAAAGTTATTCTGAGTGATCACCTTTATCCTATGATGAAACATTTCTATCATGATGGGAGTGGTGTCTTCCAGGATGACAATGCCCCCATCCATAGGGCATGAGGGGTCACTGAATGGTTTGATGAGTATGAAAATGATGTGCATCATATGCTATGGCCTTCACAGTCACCAGATCTCAACCCAATTGAACACCTATGGGAGATTTTAGACCAACGTGTTAACAGCGCTCTCCACCACCATCATCAAAACACCAAATGAGGGAATATATTTTGGAAGAATGGTGTTCATCCCTCCAGTAGAGTTCAGAGACTGTAGAATCAATGCCAAGGTGCACTGAAGCTGCTCTGGCGGCACATGGTAGCCCAACACCATGTTTGTGTGTGGCTTAAACAATTAGGTATTTATTCATTAACATTGTAACACTTGTAATAGTGATCAAACATTAACATGAACAGTCTCTCCAGAATATCAGAAAATAATACTTAAATACACAGGTTGCTTTGTACATATGTAGCCTATTTAAACTTTTGGGGGTAAATTGAGCCATTGACTCAACTTGCTCCAATATCACTGGCACGTTTTACCCCACAACCTCCATTTTGACAGAACTGTTTCACACAGTGGCTCAGATCCACAATTATGCTAAGTTTATGACCTTGTTTTGTAGCTTACATTGACTTAAATTAACATAAATGTAATGATGTCCAAAATAATAATAATAATGCCCAAAACCTATCTATTTTAATTAAGATACAAGACTGATAACTTTAGTAACATGATGAATTCACTTGGCATGACAAAAATCTTTTTTGCTCTGTTTTGCTTACCACTCTCTCCATGTGCTTGAGTTCAAGATGGATTGAATAATGTGAATTATACTTCCTTAATTTGTGGTCACATGATTACTTTTGTGTATGGTTACCTAGATACAGGGGGTGGCTCATTTTACCCATTGACATACCCCGTTCTCCCCTACTGTACCTTACGTAATGCTGTACAATAACAATCACTGTCTTGCTATTCCCCTACTAGGGTTGGGCGATATGTCATATATCAAGTGTTGTTGTGGATTTTGATTACTTTGAAGTTGAATGGTTAAAGCAGCCCCATGAATGCAGGATAGAGCAGAGTATTCAAAACTAAAAAGAAAGAGGCTGAAGTGCTCTGTCATTCCTGAGCTCAGCAGACATTTCTTCAGGTCTGGCTGTGTTGCCACTGACATGTGGGTACTGAAGTAGACTTCTCTGTCAGGGAAATAAAATTCAAACTTTTCACATTGTGCAGGTCATGAAGTGACTGTCAAAGTCAACCTCCAGTATGTCACAGAGGAGGGTAAAAGTGGTTTAGCAAGTCACAAGTAAGTCTCAGGTCTTAGCTATAAGTTCAAGGTCAAGTTTCAAGCCATGGACAGCAATGTCCACTTTGTTTAGCCTTGGCTCTATGGACTGCAATGTCAGTCTGTTAGTTGTTTATTCAGACACTTCAGTCCAGACTTAAATAGCTCAAAACTACTTGATAGTTTCCCATGAAATTTTGTACAGACATTTGTGGTCCCCAGAGGATAAATTTGAATGAATTTGGTGATCCTCTGACTTTTCCTCTAGCACCACCAGCAGGTCAAAGTTTTCAATTATTGTGAGAAATATCTCTAAATCTACTGTATGAATTGGCACAAAATTTGGCACAGATATTTGCGGTTCCTAGGTGATGAATCCTAATGACTTTGGTCATCACCGGACTTTTATTTCAGCACCACAATGAGGTTGACTTGTGGCTTTGAATGTAATGGCTCAACAACTATTGGATGGATTGAAATGAAATTTAGAACACATATTCATGCCCCCTCAGGGGGTGGGGGTGGAGGGTTGGGGGGGTCGCCATTTTCAGCAAATTCAATCATGGAAAAAAACAAACAAAATCCCCTATTTGGAATTATTTTGGTTTGATAGCATTTATTCACCGTCAAATAGCCTAGACTGTACAGACATTGCACTGCTACGCTATAGCTACAGCTATACTGCTAACTTTGTACTCTCTGCTTCTGTCGCCAGCCGGACATTTGTCCGTTCTCTGTATAGGAGCAGCTGAAATTGTCACTAAAATGAGAATAGCTGGTCCACCTTAAAGGTCAGTCTTCCTTAATTGAGCATGGTCAGTATCCAGACCTTAGTCGGGAAGCACAGGGGAGACTTTGTGTTGTTGACTTCGGGGCTAACCCCCTTCACTTTAATCAGGAGGTGGCAAGCAAGACACGGCAACTTGGCTTGGGTCTTGAGGAGTTAGCATTTATTTACCGACAAATAGCCTAAACTGTACACACATTGCACTGCTACATTCACAGCTATACTGCTAACTTCACACTCTCTGCACCGGTCACAGGCTCTCTCTCTCGACTGCACACTTGCACAACACAAGCTAAACAACCTAGGTACTCCTTAAAGGAGCTACGCTACTTGTATAACACATCTTAGTTTTGATAGTAAGATAGTTAAAATCACCTTAATATCGGCAAAGGAAAAAACAATCATCGATATACGATCCAATCGCCAGTTGGCACAAGCCTATCCCCTACACACCAATACACACACACTCAGAGGTATAAAGTGTTAGTGCAGTGCCTCAGAAAGTTTAGTAGATATACAGTAGCAGTAATTCTCTTTCCAGTGTGTGTAGACTCTTTCCAAGAAACATTTAAGTAACATTTAAGAAACATTCTGTGACAATTTCAAGTCCAGTAAAATAAATATGAGATGCCAACATGAATTGATTTATACTTTGCAACACTTGCATTTTTTATTAGTGTGTTAGTGTTATGTTCAATTCAACACATCACAGTAAATCAGTGGGGTTTATAGAAGGTGAAGGTCGCTATAGTTACTATTATAATTTAAATTCTGTTATCTCAAGATTGATTTAGTTTTCTTCTTATCTCAGAATAACAAGTGAATATTCTCTACATGATGTGTTAATTGTCTTATCTGAAATAAAACAACATTCATTTACTCAACTTAAATGAACACTTCTAAAGCTAACTAATGAACACATTGTATCAGGTTTGTTTAATCCATACACACAAACAGAACTGTCAAGTTGTGGTTTTGAGGGGGCTACATGCTGTAGAGGGGCCTTGTGTCCAAATCTAGTACTTTTATACCTATCTAATACCTTTATTACATCAGTTATGTGCTGTAACTTTATCTTTGCATATAGTGGTTGTATCCACTCGTTGCCTAGCAATCACATACTTGTTTGTTTATTAGCTGCTGTGATACAGCAGCTAATAGCAACCTGCATGGTGGCCTGCACCTGCATTTTTGATTAACTGATGCATGGTGGCATCAGTTAACCAAAAACCTCCACAAGAGACAGACCAAGAGTATATAGAGTACACAAAGAGAAAAGAAAAGATGATGTCAAGGCACCAAAGTCAACTCCAGACTGAAATTGTTAAGGGCATCAGGGAGCTGACCCCAGAGGACAGAAGGAAGGAGCTCAGGAGAGAGATGTTTAGAGAGTTGAGGGAAATGGAGATGGAGCGCAGAAAAAGAGTGTCTCTGGAAGTGCTCCAGAAGTGCAAGAAAGAAAGAGAGAAAGAAAGAAAAACACGAGGAGGAGAGGAGGAGGCTAAACACAGAGAGGAGGAGAGGAGGGCAGATGAGCAAACGGCCCTGGAGAGACAAAAAGAAGACAAACTGAAGATAGAGAAGCTCCAGTGGAAAAAGGTGATGATTGTGGGGGAGGAGCTGGTCAAATTCAGTCTGAGTGATCTGGAAAAGGAGCAGCAGAGGAGGCGCAAGGAGGCTGAGCTTTGCCATCTGCAAAAAGTAGAGGACAAAGCCAGCTTGAAGTGCCCGACTTCTGAGCTGCAGGGTAAGGAGCAGAGTGAAAGAAAAACTCTGAGAGAGCAGAAAACAGACTGTGAGACTGTTGAAAAAGAGATCCACCCACACAGCTCCACCTACCCACCTTCTGCTGAAAAAGCAAGCCCCAAGACTTTAAGTATGTATCTCATTTCTATCCACTTGTTTGACATTGCATTTTACTACTTATTTAATTCAGCAACTTTTTCCTCTGCTCATCATCTTTTTCTTTCCCAGCAATGCCAAAATCCTGCAAGTCCCTGCTGTGGCTGCAGGAGAAACTGAGGTTTGAGTTCTGGTTTGAGAAGTACCAGGACCAGAGAGAGATGAAGAAGGAGGCTCGCAGGCTCAAAGCAGAGAGGCACTATGCAAAGTGGACCGCCTGCAAGGAGAGCCGCTGGAGCAGTTTGTCCGAGCAGTTTGACTGCTACACTGAAGGTCTCACCATGTCCAGAAACAGCATCCTCAAAAAATCCATCTTCTGAATGTAAACGTGAAGGGATGGTTTGATGTTTTCTGATCTAGTATAATAAAACTATGTGCATTGAACCATTTCAGTTGTAGTTTTTGTATAGCACAGGTAGTGGTTAATATGTGCTTAAATATACATATATATAAAGTTTTGTTGTTGTGTTGATTACTTTGAAGTTGAATGGTTAAAGCAGCCCCATGAGTGCAGGATAGAGCAGAGTATTCAAAGCACCACAAGCAGGTCAAGGTTTTCAATTATCATGAGAAATATCTCTAAATCTACTGTATGAATTGGCACAAAATTTGGCACAGATATTTACGGTTCCTAGGTGATGAATCCTAATGACTTTGGTCATCACCTGACTTTTATTCCAGCACCACCACGAGGTTGACTTGTGGCTTTGAATGTAATGGCCCAACAATTGGATGGATTGAAATGAAATTTAGTACACACATTCATGCCCCCTCAGGATGTATTAGTAATAATGATGAGTAACAATGAAGAGTGACAGTGTAGTAAATTTACAGAATTAATGAAAGACAATTTGGAAATTAACTTTCATTGTTTGTTGACCACAGCAGAGTCTTTACATCTGAATGTGATAATGCAAGGTTTCCTATTTTTCCTAGTTTTATATCAATTATTCCAACTCAAAAGGTTGGAGTCACTGGTATTAAAGACTTTTTTAAAGTCTTTTTTGATTTTATTAAGTCCAAGTTATGTGACTCAAGTCAGCACTTCTGATATGTTAAATGACAGCTGTAGTAAAATAATATAATCATAATCTGTGTAACTATCTTCAACAACAAAAATCCCTCTTGTTTTGATAATACAGTAGGTGGTCCACTTAATAGTAATAATAATAATAATAGTAAGACAAAGAAGACAAAAATGTATAGCACATTTTAAAACAATGCTGCTTTACATAGGCACAGTTTGATATTTCATGTGCACAAATGAAATATTTCTCTTAATGGCAATGGAAAATGTGAATACCAAAACAGTTGGATTCCTCCTACACTGAATCCACAGAATGTTATATAGAAATATATTCATTAGTTTTCAGACTTTTTCACAGAGCAAAATGTTTTTGACTTGACTGAATCAGTCAAAGGATCATGCATATCTGTATAACAAATTCTTAGATGTTGAGACATCTTGCTGTGGTGTTGGATGGACTTTTGCTCTTCTTCTTCACAGTGAAGTTGTGGGTTCTGTTTGTTGGGCTACAGAGGGAAGCAGAAAGAAAAAAAAAACTAATGAAACCTACAGCACTTTACAGCAGCAGTAGACAAATGGCAAAAATTAGAGTTTAAAATGGAAACACTGATTCATAGGTTTAGCCGGGGCCTGCCATATGTTTTACTACGATTTGTGCCTCATTTAATATTTAGGATAATATTTTTTCCCCTATACTGTAGTATTCTTGTATCTCCCCAGGAGATCTTTCTGCAGGCTGGGAGCTGGCTGGCTACCAGAGAAAGAGAGAGAGAGCCAGGCTCTATTCAGTGACTCCTAATGAAGCTTAATTAATGCAGAGGGCTGCCCTTTATAAATAATGATTACTATTATAAATGTAAAGGAACAGAGAGAAGAATTTAGCATGAAAGCAAACTTTAGCTTTGTGATGCCACTGTGGAGCACACTGGAAGTGTCAGCACAAATTCATAGCATATTTCAATTCTCCACCTTGTCAGACCAGGTTTTAGTTCTGTTTCTGTGGTTTTATTAGTCATCTATAAATCTCTCCAAACTGACATTAACTACTCAAGTAATAAACTCAAGCATGTTTGACTCCCTCACTCATAATCATCAACCAGTAGCTAACATTTGCATTCAAAAGTCATTCATGTAAATGATACACCGTGTGCATTATTTATATTAATACTACATTTATATTGCATACTTTTGATTATATTATGTGATTATGCTATTCAGGCATATTGTGTAAAGATAAGAATTTTAACTGCATCAATATACACTAATGAAGTACATGTACTGTATGCTGCATTTTTGAAACGTTGGCTTTTTACCTGCACCATTAATTCTAAATGTGTTTAATGATTGCATCATTAAAATCCAAGTTATCACTAACTTAATGAAGAGCTAATTAATTCATGAGTAAACGTCTTTATGAAAAGTAGAGCATTGCAGCATCATAAATATATATATATTCAATTCAATTTTATTTTATTTATATAGTGCCAAATCATAACAAAAGTTATCTCAGGGCACTTTTTACATAGAGCAGGTAAAGGCTGTACTCTTTAAGACGAGAAAGCACAAAAACTCAGGGGAAGAAGCCAAGTTAGTAATATGCACTAATGGTACATGAATGTGTACAGATGGAGAGGGTTAGGAGGAAAGAGGAGCTCCATGCATCATGGGAAGTCCCCCAGCAGTCTAGGTCTATAGCAGCATAATTAGGGGCTTGTCCAAGGCGAGTCTGGGCCGACCTTAAACGTAGAGAGGGTGTCTGCCTCCTGGACCCAAACTGGAAGATGGTTCCACAGGAGAAGAGCCTGACAGCTGAAGGCTCTGCCTCCCATTCTACTTTTGGAGACTCTAGGAACCACAAGTAAGCCTGTATTCTGGGAGCGCAGTGTAAAACTTTAGTCACACAATAAGTGTACCCAAAGCACAGCTCAGCAGAGATTGGGGAGTGACAATAACAACATAGCACATTGTCGTAGCCAAGCTTGCTTGATTATGACTCTAGCTAACATCTGGTACAGATGTATGCAGAGGCTGATGGAAGGATACAGAATGTTCCTGATATACTTAATCTGCCCTCCAGTATTCACAAAATAAAAATTTGATCACAAAAAAGACTCTAGCTCCCATTTAACAATTGCAGAAAGTACTGCAGGTTAGAGTTTTTGTCTTTTTTCTTGGTATTTTTTTCTTAAATATACAGTAAAAGCCCACCACCTTTAAAAAACGAAGAGATGCAGACATCAGGGATAACAGGGAGAAAATCTTCCATTACTAGCATTAAAACCCCATTCTGTATTACTCACTAATTCAATTACTGTGTTCAGGTATGCTTAAAAAGATTAAATATGACAATGGAAAGGGATTCAAATCATGTCATTTCACTGCTTCTACCTGAGATGATGAATTTAGGACACGAAATTGCTTTCATAAAATGGATCTTTAGTTCCACACTATTTCCTGGAAGTCCTTCATGTTAGCCGTGTTAAATGACATAAAAAGAGGTGAATGTAAAAAACAGTGGAAAAAATGTACTATTTGTACTACATTTTACATTTCTTTTTGAATTGAAGAAGGTCTCTTCAGGCCATGTGGGAGTCAGAGAGCAAGTGATAATGTTGAAAGATTGAGGACTCTATTGTAAGGCTGGTGCAGGTGGAGATGTTTTCCTTACATCAGACCATGCACACATGGGCATCAGGTTCTGCTTGGGTGATTTGATGAGACTATTCTGAACTCACTTGACTACCTTTTAGTTCCAAAGTCTCATCTGTAACCTTCACATACACTAACATTTTTTGTGTATGTGTTTGTTTTTCCCTCAGGTCTGAGAAAGCCGGAGAAATTGCAACCATTCCACTGACCAGGGTAAGACTCCACACTCCTTTTTGTGTGTTTGTGTTAGTGGGAAAGATGCCAGAATTCATTTATGAATTCTGAAGTACTCAGAATACTGAGTATTAAAGCTCCTTGGATGAGCGGGGAGCAAAAAAAAACATTTTGCCTTCCACTTGTACATGTCCTGTCACCTGGATGACAGTGAATATATTATATATTTATAATAAAGGTTTGTTTAATAAGAAAACACTTGAAAGACTAAAGACTTCAAGGTTTAAATTAATGTTTTGAATGTATTGATGTGATACTCAACAAGTCCACAGTTTAGACGTGAGGAAGTATCATGTTAGGTGCTATCAAAGCATTTCTATTGCATTTTTGATATTCGTCACTCGTCGCTCTGTTGGCATAGTTCCTCTTTAAAAAATGTATCAATCCACAGCAACTCTAAGAGATGTGCTTCAAGACGCTCTGAGCCTTCTTTTTCCTCTTTCTCATGCTTAGTGAAGCGTAATCTCCACAGACAGCTGTTCAAATCAAATATAAAACGTATTAACTTTATCTATATTGATCAATCAAAGCCCCTAGTTTCACTATGAGTTTTCCAGTTTCACTATGTGCATGTAGAGCTGCGGTGGGTGGGAGAAATTAAATACATTTTTCAAAAGATTATACAGTTTCCTTCTTCCTCTTCCTTCCTACTACTCTGTTTTTGTCCATTGTATTGCTGATTTTAGTCAGTTTGACTGGTCACCTGCTGAGCCCCCACCTTTTGAATGGATGTGTCACAGTGATGACGCTGTACCACAGTGTATACATAATACTGATGCTTTCTCATGGCCACAGGCTGGCCCAGGCTGCATGTAGCACTGATTAAATAAAAAGCCATTCTACAGTAAATATATAATACAGTAAATATCTATATATAATATATATATGGCCTCTGTGTTCTCTGAGAGCCCCATGTAGGGCCAGATAATAGTTTCTGCTGAAATCATCTGCTGTAAGATATGATCAGCCTGTATTTGGATTCATTTACACAGGAAGCAGTGCTTATACCTTGCTAACAACTTCTTGGGTTGCTAATGGAAACATGCAGCAATTAGCTGTCGTGGCTGGCCAGGCTGACAAATTAATTGGTAGTCAAAGCTCATACAATGGAGCTGGCCTGGCTTGACCTCTTTAAAGGGCTCTGTAGCTCTGTAGCTCAGGATAAAACTGCACCAGGAACATTTTTTATGTAAAAGTAAATATCCACATATTGTATCAGCCTAACGCACAAAGTGAGGTTTGGGTGATACAGATGCAGCTCACCCTTTGACTCGCAACATGTGCAAGAATTGATGGAACCAAATCTAATTTTGTGTGGAACACATTTGGATGGATGGATGAGAGTCTGCAGGTCCTCATTCCAACTAAAGTGGTGATTTCACTGATGAGCACAACTTCAAAGAGGGAGCTAATCAATGGAAAACCATCAGGTGCTCTTTGGTCTGAACAATAACCTGCATAATGAAGACAACAAGATCAGAGAGTGATGAAAAATGAATTAAACAGGTCCCCTCTGCTAAAACGATATAAAGTGGCATTTTAACAAATCAGTGGAACAAAAGTCATTTCAACATCCTGAGATAGATAGATAGATAGATAGATAGATAGATAGATAGATAGATAGATAGATAGATAGATAGATAGATAGATAGATAGATAGATAGATAGATAGATAGATAGATAGATAGATAGATAGATAGATAGATAGATAGATAGATAGATAGATAGATAGATAGATAGATAGATAGATAGATAGATGCTTAGAGCAGCTCTGTGAGGTTGTACTTAGGCACAGCAGTGCTTTGAATACATGCTTATGTTAATCAGGTATAGTGGTTACCATCATAGTTTAGCATACTAGCATGGTAGCATTTGCTAATTAGCTGATGGAAATGTCATTAGTTTGGTCATAAACCAAAGTATTGGACAAATTCAGATTTCAACCTGATGATGGCACTAGAGGAAAAGTCAGAGGATTCATTCTCCGGGAATCATGAATACAGTATTTCATGGCAATACATCCAGTAGTTCAAACATTTCAGTCTGGACCAAAGTGGTGAACTGATCAACTGACAGACCAACATTGGCCCCAGAGCCACGCTGCTAGCACTTTCTGCAGTAACCTCAAAACTGAAATAGCTGCAAGATTTTATAAAATACAAACCCCCTTCCTTCCTTCCTTCCTTCCTTCCTTCCTTCCTTCCTTATATGCTTCTCTCATTGTCAACATCCGCCTACATCCATCACCTTCCCCACCAATCCATGTAGATTATTAATGAACGTTACAGGGCGTACTCCTGGGTGGCTGAGCTGATCCAGGTATTTATTGCCATCAGCGTCACTGTGTCCTTCCTGGTGATGGGATCTGCAATGAAGCACACCAGTAAGTTTATTCTGCTTGTCTGTCACTCTGTCTTACTGAAAACTGCCACGGGGACAGTTAGAATTTAAAAGTAGTACTTAGTCAATATAAGGTGACTTGATAAGATGATTTTGCCTTGGTAGGAGGAGGCAGGTTTGGTGGATGGTTAGATAGAAAGTGGACTTTGCTGCAGGAGACCACTGTTTGCTTCGCGTTTCCATCCATGAGTGTCATGTTTCCAACCACGAGTCGAGACATGTTGTGTTGTGGTGTTTACTGTTGCCATGATGATACAGGTGGCGTAACTTTAAGGAAGTATAAACCACGTTTAAAGTGATCATTTTGACCCAAACCATGTTCTTTCCCTAACCAAGCGGTTTTTGTGCCTAAACCTAACCAGACCTTAACCACAGCATCGACACAACATAAAACATCATTATTTTTTAGTGATTTGTAACAGTTTTGGAAAGCCTGAGTGCATTACTACTGTTGCTAGATGGCGTAAACATAACTATGGGTCGTTTTTGTGGGTCGTCTAGTTTTATACCTACATGTATACTGTCATTATTTTATGAGAATGTGTTGTTCTGTCAGTTGATGGTCTGGTGAGCTCGTTGTGGAGCAGCAGACTGGAGTGGCTGTCTAAAGCCTGGGAGCGAAACCTGCCAAACAAACAGCATGTCTGCTCAGCTAGAAGGTGAGTAGTCACAATGGGTGAGAAGGGAGTGAAAGCCAAGTGTTAGGTTTGGTGATTCACCAACACCAACACCAAAAGACCAAAAGACACAATGTTTAATGGAAAATGGCAATATAAAAGATCTAAAAGAGGACTTGTAAGGGGGCACACTTTTTTGAGAACTGATGGCTTTGAGCATGTATGGTTGCCAGTTTGTTGTGCCAGGTGGAAGCAACCAATGTTGGGTGTTGATACAGAAAGGAACCAGTCTGAAATGGCCATCATGGCTTATTTAATTTAATCTAATTAAATGTGGTTATTTTATTTCACTTAACATAACTGATTTAATTGTATTGATTTCATTTATTTTAATTATTTAATTTAATAATGAATTGTGTTTATTAATTTTAAAAAAAATCTATTTAATGACATCTAATTAATTCAACTAAATATATTTAATTGAATTTTAATTGAATTATTTCATTTAGTTATTGTTATTTAACCAAATTAATTTAGTTATTGAATTTAAATGAATTTAATAATTTGATTTAAATTACAATATTTAAAATAGATTAAAATAAATTAAAATATTTTATTTAATTAAACCCAATCAAATTGATTGCATTTTATCTATTTAATTTAATGTATTAAATTTAATCTGACTTAATTTATTTAATCCAGTTTGTTTTATTTTATCCAATTTCACATTTATTTTCATCTTAAATCTCTTAATTGTATTTGAATAAATTGAATGCAATAATCAAATTTATTAAATTTTATACATTTTTTCTTGTAGTTTATCTACTTTAATTGTATTTTATTTAATTGTATTACATTTAATTAAACCTAACCTTTAGCTTATTCAATTGAATGTACTTTAATTTAATTTAAGGTTAGGGAAATGGTTATTCCTGTTACCCCGAAGTATTTCATTTTATTTCAGTTAATTTAATGTAATTTAATCTATTTAATTCAATCAACTTAACTTAATTTAAATTATTGAATTTTATTTAATTTAATCTCATGTAATTCAGTTTAATTTAAATTTATCTGTTCTCCAACCACCCAGATTAATATTAGAGAGTTTTGTTTTATTTAAATTCTTTTAATCTCACAAAAGGGAAACAGCCCAAAACATGTTCATCAAAATCCAAATACTCTGAAGCTAACTGATTGAGTCTAAAATAACTAGTATTTTTCACAAGTTTGAACTAAGAAGTACTCCCGCTGCTATAAAGCCACTTTTTAAACTACCAAAGGTCATCATTGTACAGATCATGTCATGCTCTAGCCAGTTACTACTTATATGAAAAATGTTACTGTCTTGTCATAATTTTGGTTTAAAGCAAACATAAAATCTGTATTACATTACTGAGGACATTTCCTTCAGGCACAAGTCTTTCAAAGTGTCACTGCTCTTATACCATATTTCCACAAAAGTCAGTCAAACTAATTTCACAGTCTGTTTACTGCCAGCTTCTTGCTTTGTCTCTGCCTACTACTCACTTTGTCACCTTACTGGTTTATTATTTAATCTGCAGTGTAAAAGAAGAGCATCCGTGCATGACATATAATTCAGCTGAAACAGTTCTCAGATGTTTACTTTGACTAATTAAATTGATTTTATGCTCCTCTTCTATTTTTCCTTTCTTCCAGCGTGGCGAAAGGATTCATGTCGCTGCTTGGATTTAGTGTCATCTTTATCGTGTCAGTGTGTGATCCCAGGGTAAATGACTCACACACACACTAATAGTAGTGACTGAGGAAAATGAAGATTGATGATAATTAACTATTCGCCTGCAATTCGGCTAGTCAGTGTTTTCTGTCTCCTTCAGGGTTTTGTTGTCATGTTGGACAAAGTCGTGTCGTTCTCCCTCAACACTGAGGTGGGACTGTTTGTCTTCATCATGCTGAGAGAATCCAGAGAAGATCGATTCCAGTGAGTACTTTTCCAAATTCATTTGTCATGTTAAGGGTTTGAGAGATACGAGCATGTTTGAAGTCAGTGAGCAGATATTCATTAAGCTTAATTTTGTTTTGTTTTGCAAAAAAGAAATAATCTATTACTGTAATTACTACAGTTGCCTGTACTGTTAGTTCTGCTACTGCAGCTACAGCTTTCATACTTCCTGAATAACTTTGTCATAGTAACCTAACTTTGACCCACACAGAAGCTACAGCTTTACTCTATGTGCTCATTTGTTCCATTATGACAGCTCTGTGGTTTGACTTTACATTGAGCATATTAAGTTTTAGATTAAATCCAACATGAAAAGCAATAATAGCACATGAGCACATCTCATAATTTACATACTCTTTTATGAAAGATTAAAAATACCTAAATAAAAACAAATCAAACAATGAAAGGGTTCTTGTAATTCTAAATATATTCTTTTAATGTGGATTTCAGTATTAACTGTGACATTCTATGACATTCTATCAAATGGAAATATTTTAGATGATTTATACATCATTCTATACAAGTTTTCCCATAATTCAGTTCTGGGGCCTCATTTACTCCTAACTCCTGTGTACACACAAAACGGGGCTGAAAGATACGTACATCACTTCCGATGAAAAAGTCGCAATTCATAAAAAGAAATTTGACGGGAGAATGTGTGCACTTGTATGTAAACTCTGACTCATGTGTACAAACATTTTGGGGACAGGGACAACTGGCCATGCAGATGTGAGGTGGTGAATTAAAATCAGATTGTATAATAATCCTCTCACACATTTCATTTCACTTCATATCAAACATTAATTATAGATCCACTTGATGTATAGATCCACACATCATAAACATTCAAGCCAGCAGTGTTATTAACTATTCCATAAGCACCTGTCATGGACTCATGGTTTTGAGACTCTGTGTTCAGTCCTTTTGGTCATTTGGTTTTGCTCTTTCATGTTATTTGAGTTGTTTCTTGGAAAGACTATTAGATTATTGGTTAGCTTGTAGTTCTGGGTTCCTAGGTTCATTTATTCAGAGACAGTTTGGCTTATGCTGGGTTGTTGAGTGGTGTTTTCTGGGTTTTGGTTTGCTCTGTGTTTCCCTTGTGTGTTCTTCACTCCTCCTGTGTTCATGTGCTCCTTCTCTCACCTGCCCTGCATTACCCTTGTTAGCCCTGCCCTGCTCTGTTTTCCCCACACCTGTCCTCTATCAGCCTCGTCAGTTCTGCCCTGCTCCCAGTGTCTTTCCCAGTCAATCACTCCCAGTCTGCCCTTGTGTCTAGTCACCTGTTCCCCATTCCTTTATTAGTTCAGTTAGTACATAAGTCTTGGTTTGCAGTCAGTCTTTGTTTGATCCTCTGTTTTGTTCTGTTCTGTCGAGTTTGCTTTTCTCTGTTCAGCCTGTTAGTTGTGTTTTGTAGTCTGCTCAGTTAAGCCAGCTTCTGTGTTTCCCTGCCAGTCTCTAGAATAAAGAAGGTTTTCTTCAACCCTGCATTTCAGTCTCTGCATTTGGGTCCACCTGCTCCACAACCTTGACAGCACCTTTCAGTTTTAAAAGATATGAGCCAACTCAAATCTTAACCAATTACATCTGTGATTTATTATTGAACTATTCATGAAATACTGAGTGCAATGCGCTATCTCACCATCACATTCCCAACCCCCAGAGCGCAGAGGAGAGGGCTGGGCTGTACAGTGTTCACACTTGTGGTCAGTTATGGAGCAGCACAGCTGCTGAAATGAATGTCAGGATGTGGCAGGCGGCAGGATTCTCGAAAATGTGGCTTGCCTTTCACTAATATTAAGCATGAATATGATGATTCCTTTTCATCTCATTACGTTAACTAACTGATAAAATTATCATCAGTTGTAGAATTCCAGGATGACATCAAATAACTTTAGAGAATTGCAGAACATATCTTCTAATACTGTGCGTATATCACCAAGTACGATTTTAGGTTCCATATAGTTTTTGTGTATAAAATCACTGCAATGAACACAACTGGAGAACCTGCAGTGGCTGCCACACACACTCTCACCTCACCGGCACATCTTCACCACCTGCACTGATGTATGGACAGTGGACATTAGAGAAACACCTGCATGCTGGATTTTGTAGTAAATATAACTGAATACAGTGTTTATTGTATTTTAGATATTGAGTGTGGGGTCTCATGAGTCATGTATGACAGTGTGCAGCAATGTGCTTCTTGGCATCTACCTCCATGTCTGACCACTTGGTTAAATTTCGGGAATTGTTTCGTTTGTTGCACCGACTGCATTAACAATTGCTGCAGCCATCAGCCTCTCAAGATTTCTACTGTTACTGCTGCTGTTCTCCACAGGAACAAAATGTACATCAATATTCATGAAGGCTTTTGCATTGAACACTTATGGTTAATTGTGGGAGTGTAGGGGGTGGGATATGAGGTTTTTCCACATGCGCACATTTTCTTTTTTGTTATTTACTCTTTATTAGGTTTTCTTTTAAAGAACACAGATTAATAAAAGTGATACATATGTGCCAACCGGACACAAAAAACACACTTTAAAGGAAAAGAAGAAAAAAAAGGGGGGTGGGGGGAACAATGTATGTATATAATATACAGTCACAACCACACGTGCATATCCATATATCTACACATTCTTATCAACCCATAATAATTATGGAGGAAAAGGAAAATTACTTCAAATTGAGGATATGCCCTAAGTATATTACTGCTATATAAAATCAACACATGGATAAACCATTTTGACCCATTTTCATTAATGATATCAATTTTGAGTTCTTAGTTTAAATGTAATTCTCTCCATTGTGTATATATTATGGTTGTGTGTATCGTTTATGATTGGTATGTCTTTCTTAAGCCATTTTCTAGTCAAAGCCTTTTTGCATGCCACTAACACCCTCAACAGGTATTTATCTTGCTTTGCACAATAAAGCTCTTCTAAATCACCAAAGTACATAGTTTTAAAATTAAAATAGATTTTCATTTCAAAAACTGCCTTCACCATGCAACTAATAAAGAACAAAGAATACAGTAAAATTTCCATGTATTTACTAATATAAACCAATGGAAAAAAAAACAAATTGTACATAAAGAAAGAAATCACATTTATTCTGCCTCAGGTCTTTGTGGATCAATTGTTCCAAAACAATTGAACTGACCAATGGCTCTTTATCTATCTGGCTATCCTGAGGTTCTGATTGGTGTGTGAACAATTTTGACTCTTAGTGTTTCCACCTGTGGAATTGTGTGTTAATTGGTTTCCAGCTGTGATTACTTGAGTTAATGATATTAAATGCCAGTGCGTTCTAAATGAGCACATGAGTGAAAGGTGGGGAATAGTGTTTATAGTTTTGGGAAATGGGTCTGTCTTCTGATAGGTGGCATCATGGTTTGGGGTGTTTAGTTAATAGGCCTAGTTATAGTTTGTAAGCGATCGAGGAAAAACTGTAATATCTGCCATAATTAATTTCTTTGGATAAGTCTATGGGCAACAAAATTCCCAGATATTTTACAAATTCCTAAATAAGGCCAGTTTTTGTTCCCCTGCAGCCATTTTTATACCTTCCATAATGTTGTCTTGTCGAATCCATTGTGCCAGTGGTTCAATAAAAAGTGCGACTAGGAGTGGACTTAAGGGGCAGCCCTGTCTTGTGGATCTTTCTAGCAGAAAAGAATCAGTGAACTCATTATTGATTTTCAATCTAGCTGATGGCTGGCTGTATAGGGCTTGTAATGTCTTAATGATTACTTGGTTAAACCCAAAATTCTCCATAACATTAAATAGGAATTTCCATCTAACAGAATCAAAAGCTTTTTCAGCATCTAAACTTAGATGTGTATGTATTTTATTTTGATTTATATGTGTAATATTTATATGTGTAAGATTTTCTAATGTTATCATGAGTCTGATGTGACAGAACAAATCCTGTTTGGTCCACATTAATTATTTCGGATACATTTTTTTCATGTTTTTTAGCAATGATTGAAGTAAACACGTAATCATGGTTTAGCACACTAATTGGTCTGTAGTTTGCGCATTCTGTTGTATCTTTCCCTCCTTTAGGCATAACTGAAATAATCACTTCTTTCCATGAAGCTGGATTTTCTCCTTTTGTCAGAACCCAATTGAATGTTCTTTCAGGCTTTTATACCACTCCGAGGTGAATCCATCTGTGCCCGGGGATTTATTAGCTTTCAATCTGGCTATAGCCGAGTAAATTTCTTCGTTTGTTATCTGTGAGATTAGTGCTTTTTTTGATTTTGATCTTCTATAAGGGCTGGCAAGTTTAATGATTTGAGTAGTCTCCATTTTCTGGTCATTGTTGACCTGAGGTTGTGAATGTAATTTTTCATAATATTCCTTAAAACAATCTTTAATTTCCTTCATTTGGCGGTGGGTGTCCTTAGTTTTGGGGTCCTTTACCTTTTTATATATCATGTTATCTGCCTGTTTTCAAAGTTTGTAAGCCAGTAGTTTTGTATATTTGCTGCCACCTTTGCAGTATTTTTGCTTAGTGTATATCAGTTTGTTTTGGATTTCTTGTGTATATATTTCTTCGATCTGTTTTTTTTTTTTTTTGTTCCTCATTTTTTCTACTTTAATCTTAGGATCTATTAAGTTCTTATGTACTCTAGGTTTTTCACTTAAGCCTGACGGATGTTGACTTTTTCTCCTCTTTGTTTCCTAAGGAAAGATGTTATTGCAGTCACCTCCCCTCTCATTATTGTTATATTCTAATTAATCAGATTTATTTTGCAAATTGTTCGATCCTATGTTTATTCAGTATATTGGAATTCAATTTCCAATGTGTAAGCTTACTTCTACATGTCATTTTTAAGGACAGATAGACTGGGCAGTGATCGGAAAAGGTCCATTGTTCCAATGTGGCAATTTTGCACCTTGCTGTTATCCGTTCCAAATAATAGGAAATAATTGATTTGAGTATGTGGAATGTGGAGATGAAAAGAAGGTATAGTCTCTAACTGCTGGATTTAGGTGTCTCCAAACATCAATCAGTCCTATCTCTGATATTATTGAGTTTATTTTTTTTGGATTGAAATATTCTCGTTTCAGAGTGGTATTAAAATCACCCCCACACATGAGTCCCTTGTGCTTCTGTTTTAATCCGAGAGGAATATAGACATTGTAGAAGGTAAACAAATTTCCATCAACTTTTCCCTTTATCAGTATGAATCAGCCTTCTCTATCATTAATGGTAGATATACTGTATGTTCATGCATTACTCTTCCGGAAATCAGTGAAACTACTCCTCTTGTATGTTTTGATCTGTTTGAAGAGGAAAATACATATTTAAATCCTTGTTTAAGTTTCTATCCCCATCATGTTCTCTTTTTAATTTTGTAAGAATTTTGTTCTGTTTGACTGGTCTGAGAAGCCCATTAACATTTAGAGAAATTACATTAACCATGTGGTGCCCATACTCAGTTATAGTTTTGAGTGCTATATTGTATAAGGTACTACCCTCCACATTGAGCACTCTTTTAATTCGCCCGTAGGCTCTGTGCTTCCCCATCACTTCATAGGCATAATGATGGTCTAAGAAAATCTGCTTGTTATTTATGTGAACTTTCTTCTTCCAAGCCAACTTCACGATGGTTTCTTTAACATCAAACTGCAGAAAGATTATAATGATGGATCTTGGAGTAGCATCGGGTCCTGGCTTCTGTGTCAGAGCTCTATGAGTGCGATAAATTTGGTGAGACATACCATCAGGTAAGGGGAGCTCTGTAGTCAGCAGATTTTCCACTTAAACTTAATCATCAAGTCACCCTCGGAGTCCTCAGGCACACCGTACATCCGAATGTTTCTTCTAGATCTGCTTTCCAGATTGGTCACTTTTTCCCGCAGCCTGCATCTTTCAGCAGACATAGCAGGGCCTCTTTGGTTACAGCGCTGCATGCTTCCACATGAAGCACAGTGAAATACACAGGTGATAGCCTGGCCTTGGACTTGGAGTGTTGCCTCGACCTTAGATGGCTTCTGGTTAAGCTCGTGTTTTAGCGCTGTCAGCTCTTCCTTCAAGACCTTCTTTAAATCCCCCTTAAGCTCAGAAATAGCCATGTATATATCTTTTTTAAAGTCTTGGAGTTCTTTAGAGATAGACAACATTTCATGGAGCAGCTCGTCTCCAGGCTCAGTGGCTTCTTCTCTGCTAGCTAGCACAACACCATTTTCCTCGTCGGGGGGGGGCTCCATTTGGTCTTTTTTTGACGATAATTGTCCTCTCTGTGATTTCCCTCTACTCATTTCTCTCCCCTCAAAGTTTTGTGAGTTAAAGTTTTCAAGTAGGGTGTTGTTTTTAGGACCGATTGAGTTACAGTAAATAAAAATCCCGAGCATTGCCTCACTGGAAGTCCCCACATGTGCACATTTTCAAGTTGATTGTGATTTATAAAGGGGAAAATGCATGCATTCATGTGTGCGCACAGTTTTATAAATCTGTGGCCATTTTTGGCTTTTGTGTGCATGTACACTTTTGATTTGGATCATATACACTGTTTTATAAATGAGGCCCTTGGTGAAGTTTTAGGGGTCAAAAAAGAATCACTGGACAACATTAATTAACAAAAGAATCTGTTGTTAGGTTAGTTTCATGCTCTCTGAATCTGCTATGCAATGATCTACAGTAACCAAGGATTAACTACAATGAAAGCTTCTCTCTTTCTCCCTGTCTTCCAGACACCTTTCAGTCCCTCTCCCAGTAGGTGACTGTGTTTTCAGCCTCACTTGGCTGCTCCCCACGTACTTCCTGTTTGCAGTAACCTACGATGTCCTGCAGACTCTGGCAGACGTGGCTCATTACCTGCCTCTCTACAGTTACAGTCAAAGGCCATACAACCACAGCTACAGCCTGACAGGGAGCTCAGCATCAGCTAATCTCTCCATCCTGCTCTGATCTGCAAGCAGCAAGATAAGAGATGGACCGATAGGACTGAATATTGCCAAAAATTAGACGCTTAGCAAGTGCTTTTTATTATGTATTCAAGCTTATTATACAATTTGAAAACTTGAAATGACATGATTTGTTTTTGGCAGCCATTACTGTACTACACTTCCATATGAACACTTATGAGTCTAACAGTGTGGCCATTGGTGTAAGTTCTTGTGCAGGGAGCACTTTTTTGTTAACCTGTTCAACCATAGTAGCCATCCCTACTCATGCAAATTTACACTTCTTTTTTTTAATCTTTAAAAAAGAACACTCATGTGCCATAGGATCTCCCACCAGACACCAGGGACCAGATGTATAAACAATGCATAAGCACAATATCTCTAACTCTATCGGTTATGTACATGTTATACTCATCAAGGTAATTGCTGAGATCTCGGGGGGTGGCAACACTAAAACTGCTCCAAATTGCAACAAACACAGTCAGACAGGTTGTTAACAAGCCAACAGTTTTGCACAGGCTGTAAACTATGATGGATGTTCACAACGGACACAATATTCTGTTCGCCTTCATTTCCTCCTCAAATAAATTGGACATACTTTGGGCTTAATACCTGTGTGCTTATATCATTGCTCATGCTTGTTGCCACATTAGACCACAATGGTAATGCATTCTGACAACAATTACTTTGGTGAGTGCGTTTTATAACTGATAGAATCGATGACTTGAGATTCAAATTAAAAGTTGTAGTTAATCTTACTTTTCCTTTAAGTTACTCTACTGTGTGATCAATTTGATCAATGTTTGTATTTACATTGGAGCAGTATTCTTGCTGTATTTAAGTCTTCATTTTATGCTTTATCATGAAGCACTTCATGATGTCTGTTTCAATTTGAATGCTGTAAACTAAATCACTGATTACGTTTCTGAAGTTTAAAGAAGATAGCAGAGATATCACTGCTGATGGTGAACATGGGCACTATAAATAGCCACAGCTGCATGAACGACAGTTACTCTTGCCTTGTCAGATTTCTGGTTCAACTCTGGAATTTGGTTCCAGGAATATTGGTGATATTTTTCCTCTTCTCCACTGTTGTTTTCAGTCACAGATCTATTGTATTGATATGCAATCAATTGATTAAGGGTGTGTCTACATCTATTTATAGTATGGCTAACTGGGAATGACAATCAGGGTCCACATGTGCACAATTTCACAGTGACTTGTGATTTATAAAATATAGTGCATGTGTGTGTGCATGGCATATATATATATATATTTTAAATTGATATGTTTGTCTGCGTTTTAGTCTTGAACACAGAGTTTTATACTTCTGGCCCCTGGTGTTGTAGAGCTGTAACTATAAAAGTTTTAATGAACTGACATGTGTTTAGATGGAACGATATATATATTACTTTCACTAAAGCTGTATTATCATGAGATTAGAACATTTAAAAGCTGTCTTTATCACTAATTACTGCTTAAGAACATTTTCAAGCAGTCCCTAAAAGGACCCACACCCTCATCATCTTGTAAGCATCATTTGTCATCAAAAACGAAACCATAAATACAGTAGTGAACTCTAATGTACTCTGATGGATGCTATTCCTCTTAAATTATTTGGATTTACCAGGGCATTTCACTTTCAGTCTCCTTACTCTTTGTTCTCATCAAATCCTATAAATAATTTAGCTAATTTGTGACACAGAAGGTCCACTAACTGTAAAGTACAACCTGTGACCAAAAGGTTCATTTAGGAGACAAAAATCCAAATGGTCGCAATTTCCCTTCATGTGAAGGGCAAAAAAAACAACTTTTCTCCCACTACAAATAATCCCTGCTGTGGAAACATGCAATGAGAATGAAGCATGCTTATTTAGTTTCACATAGTAGTTTGCTGTGCACCACAGAAAGCACCAGCATGAGGGAGGGAGGTTCAAGCTCTTTGAATGTTTTATTGGTGTATTAAAGCCATTGAAGTTGATGATTTCTTTGTGTTCTGATATGAATAAATATCCGTTAACATGGAATTATGATTGTCATTAACATCAGTTACTCCATGGTGTTCTCCACACAGCATTTCTACACACACACACACACAAATAAAAACTCAAAACTCTTATCAAAATATATTTTATTCTGGACTTTTGTTTCACTGATCTGACTTAAATGATAACAGATCGATGTGATGCGAAAAAAAAAAAAAAGAAAAACAAAGGCTTTGAGACCCCATGGGAGAGATGCTGCTGGGCTGACATGAAGCTCTGTTATGGTGGCACAGATAAAGGCTGACTCAGCAACTTTGGCCAATCAAATAAAATAAAATGAAAAAAAGATCACTGAACTGTGTGGCACAGACTTAAGGATGGCATGAACGCAGACATTTCCCTGTGTGCATGCAGTCATTGAGATATCTTTTTGGATTTTGTTACTGTTGGCTGAAGTGCTTTAAATACAGGAAGGAAAAAACAAAGGGCGCTCAGTAGGAACACATGAAATCTCAGTTAGTCCATTAGTAAAAATCTCCAATTTATTACAGTGGATACAGGAGAAGATAGTCTAGTAGACAGGCTGATTTGAAGGCAAATGTTATGTTTTTGTGTCTATCTTGCAGTACGGAATTATATTTGTCTCAATTTTGAGTGCAAAATGCAACATTTTGAGCACATTTATTTCTGAAGAGAGTGCTTCCCTACTTAACGACCAATGATCCTACTAATGATCGGTTTGGAGACATTACATTGTAAGCAAGTGTCTGAAGGTTTGAGGGAACACAGAGCAGGAAATCTGAGAGGCCAAATTAATAAAACCTTGAGAGGTTATCATGTGGACAGATTTTTTTATCTGCTCAAATAAAATTATTCCTTACACAATAAAAATGTTTCTACAAAATATAATTCATGTTTGTGTTTAAAATGTGCGATTGCGCACTCAGAATTGTGACACAAATATAATTCCATACTAGACCACGGAGAGTATATCTGCTTCCAGAGCAACTTTCTCCTCAAAACATCTGTATGACTCCCAACTTTCACAATGAAAAAAGGGGAGCAGAAAAATTCCCCAGAGTCTTGGCTTGATTGAAAAATTACAATTTTATTCAATTTTAAGAGTCACTTTTTTGAATTGTCTTTCTGTGTAAGCCAAGAGGAGTTTCAGGAGAAAATAATTTTCTCCCTTGCACATTTTGGGACAATGTCTCCCAAAAAGATTCAAGCAAAAGAAAAAGTAAAACATGTCTTTATTAAAACATAGACAAATTTAGTGGTAATTTTCTCCTGGGAAATCCCTCCCAGTCAAGGTGCCTTCAGAATGACAGCTCAGCTCAGTGAGCTTTACATTACAGGGTCAACCTTTACTATCTGCAATAGCATCAAAGTATGAAAACAAAATCTTTCAATTTATAGAACATGTAAATTAACACTGCCAATAAATCATCAATTCACATTTTTCAAATCTACAAAGAAATTACAAAAATGTAACTTTAAATTTTTCTTTAAAAGAGTATAAAATGTCTTGTCATTGGGGAACGTCGGAATAAAATTTGAGCAGAACTTGGGTGGTGAAGAACCAAGAATGAGGGTGAAAGGGTAGATGAATTCAAATGTCTCTTTTACTGTTTTTAATTCACCAAGACTGTCATGTTGTGGGGGTAAAAGACTGTACATTTGACCCTTAGCTACTGTAAGTCTTTGCATGTCTGGTTTGTTTATTTCCTTCAAAACAGAATACATGTAGTTAAGTTTTCCCTCCACATTGTGAAAAGTAATCAAAACAGACAAAACTAAAATGTTCCCATATTGCATTAATGTTGGATCTGCTTTTGCGTTTGATTCCCAAAAGTGTACTCATGAAAATTCATTTCTTATTTGCTGCATTTACACTGGAATGAGACTGTAGTTTTGACCGTTTTTGTGATGTATATCTGTCTCAACAAACATTAGCCTGTTTGACAAAATGCCCCTCCCCTCCACTCCGCCCCGGAGAAATTTGGGTGGCCATGTTATTAAAAATAGTAAAAAAGACAAATTAAAAATCTAGAGTTTCAATTATAAAAATATTTTATAGGGACAGAGCTACTTTAACATCATTAGCTATTGTTTAAATTAAACCTCAAAGAGGGCAGAGCCAAGAGATCAGGATTTTCTAAAGCAAGTTTGCATACTGGCAAATTTGAACGACAAAGCCAGAACTTTGGTCAACCAAAAAAAAAAAAACTTTTAAAATTAATTTAAACATTTTTTCACATTCATTCATCACCATGGTAATTGTATCACACATATGGCTACTTTGAAATTGGGAAAAGTAGCTAAATAACCCAGCTAGCTTAGAACAGCTAGGCTGTGTCCTAAAATGCTCCCCATTTACTATGCAGTGCATTTGGGTATCCGAATTCTGAATGTCCAAAATTATTTACGCTCTATTTAGTGCCTTCACAAAAATGGAATGGAAAAAGCAGTGTCCTTAGCATATTCACTACTTTTTGTTAACAATCCGACTATTGCATCTCAATTGATAGACAGAAATTAGTCATATTACTACACCTGTCAGTGACACATTGATGATTCATTCCAAAATCTTAATTCACTGCCACTAGAGAGTGAACAAGAGTATCTATTATATAGGAAATAGCAAATGAGGGAGTGATTTCAGACACAGCTTCATGCCACATTCCTGTACATTTTTCAACTGTAATTATGAACAGCCAAGTGGTTCAGCCTCCTAGTTGTAATTCAGAGTCAGAGATATGGTTGAAGTGGCTGCTATATTAAATCTAATATTAACATTAATATAGTCTATTCAGCTATTCAAGAAAGAACCATTAAACTGTGTTTTTGGTTTCACTTGTTAAACCACCACAAATGTGTAACACAAGCTACAAAGTTGATTTAGGCTATCTGAGCAATGCGTGAACACAAGTTTTTGTTTTTTTTTTAGTTGTTCCAGTTCTGCCATGATTGTGTGAATGTGTTAAAAGAGCAAATGTTTAGACTCTAATATAAGCTACTAACTGTTACTTGGGAGGTTTTTCTTTGGCTTTGCCCTCTGTGGTTTAACTCAGTATTTCTGCATCCGGAGCATCTACCTCTGAGAATATCACATCTCCAAAAACTAAAAATAACAAAACAATTTTAATGGGATGATCGGCTGACATTTTTCACTGCCACACTTCAGGGCATCAAGGATGTTTGATGATTTGAGGCCTTTTAGGGTGTCAATGAATCAAATTAGAAAAATTTGATGTCTGCCAAATGATGAATTCACCAAAGCCTTACTCAGCAATGTAAAGGAGGACACTATTCAGAGTTATGTATGTACATTTGTATGTGTTTTGCAAAGGTAAAAAAGAGCTGCTGGAGAACCTACTGGCTGAGTATTTGATTTGAGATGGGACCTGACTTACTGTTGCATCATTATCTAAAACACACAATAGACTTGGACATTCAGCGAAGTGGAGGGAACAGTCAGCTTCTTGCCAATCAGACACGCTATGGCTGAAGAGTCCAGAGAGAAGAACTGTGGATAAATCCATCTAGATCAAATAGTGCACAAAGGAACTGTTTTTAAAGCATCTAGATGTACATCATCAGTGTCATGTGCCCAGGTGGATATACATGGGTGATCCAGAATATGTCCTCTGGAAAAGACAACACCTGAATTACTGCATTTCAAGGTTAACTTCAGAAACCATTACTGAAATACGCGGAGAAAAAGCCTTTAGGTTTGCCACATTGGTTTGAAATCATGACAAGGACACTGTTTTTGAGAAGTGTTTGGTGTGCATGTCCAAGTAAGTATGTACTTCTCCACTTAATAAAACTCTGACCTGACCAAGCCCTGCCCCCTCCCCCAAAGATAAAAAATATAAAAACATTGAAACAAGAGATCCGAAATTTAAAAAAACTAAGTGCCATCCTATTTTATGGTGGTGAAGTTGATATGTCTGCACAATGAGATCCAACTAGTAACAAAGATCAACACTTTTTTCATTGTTTTTCATTTTGATGACAATGAGCATGGTTTAAAGATCAAAAAAGCAAAATAGCTTCCAAATTTTGGTACATATACGGATCTGTAACTTTTTTTTGTCTATCAGTTTTTTTCTTTTTTTCACTGCGTCCCTTCTGCATCTCTGTAAGAGTCTGCACAGATAGAGAGGGGCGCATCCATCCGCCCGTTTATCCGTCTGTCTGTCCGTCCGTCCGTCCGTCCGTCCATCTGTTCATCCCTGTGTCTGGACCTGCTGTGTCGGGTGCTTGCTTGCTTCCTGTTCCTGTTTCCTGCTTCCTGTCTCTGTCAGTGGGCGGGGCCATAGTCGTAAGCGTGAGCAGTACGCAGGGCAGGCAGGGACAGTCATTTGGCTATGTACACATTCATGGTCGGTCCATGGCTTCCAACAGCAGCACTATTTCCGAAGGTCTAGTACACACACCTGGGAAAGAGGAGGAAAGAGTTGTCTCAGTTCTTCACATTGATCTATTCCAAAATAAACAGATATATGGAGCTAAAGCGCTTGACTTACAGATCCGTCTGACGCGCTGGCTCCCACTTTGTCCCCTGCTGCATTCCAGCAAACCTCGAAGATTCCCCCTGTCCCTCTGTAACTGTGGACTAAGGCGCCTGTCTGCAGACACAAGACATGGAGAAAGAAAGCATTAAGGGAGAGAAAATAGAAGGGCACTAAGACAACTTCCAGGAAATCCTATTATTTTTATGTAAATTTCTTTCATTTCTTTCTTTCTGTGTGTCTGGCAGAGCTGAGCTTTGGCTGAGTGGTCAGCGCAGTCATCTGTGGTCTAGGAGATCAGGGTTCAAGACCCGGTGTGGGAATCCTACTTTGCAAAATAGTTTATTGAAGAACACTGACATTTTAATATCCTAAAATTATAAGTGTAATAAAAACAAAAGTATTTTTATTCGAATACAAATAATTTTTCTGCCTCAACAAATACAAATACAGATACTGGGCTCTCTGCACATCCCCAACTGTTTGGATTTCTGGGAGTGAGGTCCAAAAACACACCTGCAATTACCACTTAACTTCATATGGTGCCGCCAAAGAGAACAAAACAGAGATCTTCAAAATTGCCACTTTAAAGCAAACTCGTTAGCAAATGTTTGCCTACTTATACATCCAACTGACAGAGCAATGTTAGTATTTATTTGGAGTTGTGTTTCTGGCCACCTGATTAATGTTTAGCTCTGGTTTTGTCTCACCAACTCCTGAGAAATTATCTGACTCTTTGGTTGCTGGATGTTCCCATTTGTACCAGCTAGCTAGTTGCTATCTTCGTGTCTATGTCACTTAATGGGCAGGTAGCGTACAGTGCTTTTATCATAGCAGAATTGCAGGCTGAAAAACCAAAACAATGAGCTAAAAGGTGCTAAAAGCAGAGTAGAGCCAAGGGGACCTGCACAGTCGGGTGATCATTTTCAGTGTCTTCATCTCTACGAGTGACACCTTTCAAATTACACAACGTAATTTGGGCCATTGTTAAATAAAAAATTGACCAGTGCAGCTTTAAAACTTGCACAACACTAACCACATTTGAAAACCTGTGGTGAAAACATTTGTCACTAAGACCCAAAGCACCATGTAAAAAACTATGTATACTATAAAACAGTAAAAAAGTGCTTCTGCCATGTACTTAATGCAGCATTCAATTTAACTCCTACTGAGCCAGATCTGGTTTACAGCCCTCAGTGGAAACATGGATCATGTCTTGCAGCAATATAGGTTATCATCATGTTTGCCTGAACAGTGTGATGTCACATGACATCTCCTTACTGCATTGTCCTGCCGTAAGGAGCTGCAAACTGATCTAGAAAAATTCAGGTTGAAAGCGTGCACACACTGTTTTGATGTGTGCACATATACACTCATATACACACTGTCAGTCTTATTCTTTTCCAACCTGTGTATTCCAGATGTGCACGCATTTGTCAAAGGAGCCACTGGCCAAATGCCGACCGTCGGGGCTGAAAGCCACACTGTAGACTGGCTCCTGGTGTTTGGTCAGCGTATGGATACAGATGCCTCTCTCCACATCCCAAAGACGAACTGTTGAGTCAAACGATGCACTGAGGAAGTAGGAGACAGAGACAAACAGGTTATAGAGGACATATAGCAAGAAAGATGAATCAAATATAGCTTTATTTTAATTCAGATTAACAACCACGTTTAGATTACTGGGACAAAGTAAGCTGCCTTGCATCTCTGTCAGAAATTGAGTACTGATCCACATGTAACAGCTAATATCGAGTTTTATATATACATATGACAGCTATGGCTACATAGTATGTAGCAACACACTGTACATGTAGATTTAGAATGTACAGTGTATGTTTAACCATTTACCACACAGACTTTCTGAAATGCTGAATAAATATACATGGAATTACAATGTCGAGGCCCTCTTAAAGCGAGTGAAAAAGTAGGAAAAACGGACAAGGTGATTATTTTAACTCAGTTATGAATATTTAAGTTCTCAACATGTATGAACTGCAACATTTTGTCAACTTTTTTCCTCACGTTACATGTTATGCAACATATACAATATATAATAATATATATATAATATATATACAATTTAACCATTGTCTGTTATCAACAATTAAAACTGAACAACTGTGACCTGGGAAACTTTGTTTGGCTCTTTTTTGGTACAGCTAAAAGTTTTGGAATAGTCTTTGATTAAAGCACACAAAGAGCAAGGAAAAAAAGCAGATTTTTTTTTTCTTCTGAAAGAAAGTTGTTTAAATTCTCACCATGTATGGACCGCAACATTTTTTTTTCCTTTCTCTTTTAAGCCTAGTCTCTACTCCAAAACAGGCTAAGAAAAGAAACACACTAATTGCAATCATTTGTTAGCTAGCTAACAAGCCAGTAGGCTAACCAAATAAAGTGAAAGCTGTACTGTACAAATTTGTGTGTACAGCTGGAGTGTACTCATTTTCATCTATCTAGCGTTACATTACTGATGCTGTGTTGGAGTAACTTGTTCCAGCTTTACACAGTGCACACACACCTGGCTAGCATGAGGTTAGCGCTGGGATTGTTGGTTCCAGGGCCGGTTGGACTCCATTTGATGGTGTAGATTTCTTTACTGTGGGCCTGCAGGTCATGGACACACGAGTCCTGCTTCATACTCCAGATCTGAAAACACACAAAACCCCAAAGCAAAAGTCAGCAACTTTGTCCTTCACTTTATTTCATCATTAAATCGCATGTGTGCAAGTGTTACAGCACTTTGATTTGACCTCTTTGTCATCATCAGTATCTGACCAACTGGGAAACTTCATATTTGTAAGTTTCTGCCTCCTACCTAACACCATTCAAGTGACAATTTGGGGATAACATCTTTAATTGAAGCATGTAAGAGCAGAGAAAAAAATATAAGGTGAGTATTTGTTTTAGTTTAGCATTATAGTTCATCTTAAGCTCTATGTTTGAAATCTCTCAGGACCTCAGCTCAGAGAAAACCACAAGTTTAAGGGTTTTCATTTCATTTTCAGAACTGAAAATAATCAGTTCCCAGTTATCATAAACCTCAGTGCTTTCATGTCAAGGGTAGCAGGTGATATTAATGACACACTATTTCAACAGGTTTAGCCCTGCTCACCTTCAACGTCATGTCATCTGAGCAGGAGGCTAGCAGGTTCCCTGTCGGATCCCACTTGATTGCATTTACTTCATTCTGGAAGGAAAGAAGAGAGAGATGAAGTATTGTAGGCAAACCCACACATACATACACAGAATGACTTAATTCATGAATTAATTAATAATTAATTAATTTGCATTTACTTTTATCTCAAGTCCAAACATGGGCAGTTAAAACCTTGGGAGAAATCTTGACCTGACAGCATAGAAAAGAACTCTTTACTTCAACGAGGGTAGACTAAATATTACAAACACCTCTCTGTATAATGCAATACAACAAACACTGTGATTCCAAATCACTTTTCTTAACCAGTTTGTAGACAGTGTGTAAATGTTATAAATAAATCTCTCTATATGCCAAAAGTTAGGATCGTTACATCACTTAATATCAGAATAAAAAATCCAGAGCTCCCAATAAAAACAAGAGTGAAGACTTACTATCTGAAAATAAATTTCCCTGGAAATACAGACGGGTGACAAATTAAAGGAAAAACCGGTACAGGTCTGAATGCTTGACCCCTACAGTGAGGGGATCTGGTTGCTCTGTTATGCTGTGGGGGGCATTTTGCTGGCATGGTTTGAGCCCACTTGTCCCTTTAGAGGGAAGGGTCACTGCAAATCAATACAAAGTTATTCTGAGTGATCACCTTTATCCTATGATGAAACATTTCCTGGTCTCTTCCAGGATGACAATGCCCCCATCCATAGGGCATGAGGGGTCACTGAATGGTTTGATGAGTATGAAAATGATGTGAATCATACGCTATGGCCTTCACAGTCACCAGATCTCAACCCAATTGAACACCTATGGGAGATTTTGGACCAATGTGTTAACAGCACTCTCCACCACCATCATCAAAACACCAAATGAGGGAATATCTTTTGGAAGAATGGTGTTCATCCCTCCAGTAGAGTTCAGAGACTGTAGAATCAATGCCAAGGTGCACTGAAGCTGTTCTGGCAGCAGGTGGAGGCCCAACAGCTTACTAAGACACCTTATGTTGTTTTTTCCTTTAATTTGTCATCCGTCTGTATGTACACATACTTACACACACAACAGCATGCTGAAATTTAGCCGTACTGGATCTTATTTATCTGATTTATTTCCATGTTGCTTCATGGATTAGTCTCTTTTAATAGAAGATTATTATTCACAAAAATTCCGCCATGTTTTTTCCTGACAAAATTCAAACAAACTGTCTTGCATTACTGTTTCGTTGCCAAAAAAGAAATCAACTCTGTAACTCACATATACACTGCAGGTTTTTACAAAACAAAAAAATTGCAAAATTGATGAAATTGTTCTTAAAAACATTTGGATTAACCCTAATGCCAACTTTATACCTATAAACACACTCATCCAAACCTTATTCAGACCAGGTTAAGGTTAAACTCTTGTCATTCACACCAATCAGTGTGATGGAACCACACAGACACACTCACACCCTTACCGTGTGTCCCTGGAATGTTTTTATAGGTCTGTCTTGTCCCAGTTTACAGACATGGATGCACATGTCTGTACTACAAGAGGCGAATGTATTGTTGCTTTGCCAGTCCACGTCTAGTGCTGGAGCTGTAGGAGGCAGACAGATGGACGTTAGCAGATGAAGAATAAACAGTGAGACTGTGTGAGAGGGGGAGAGCAGTGAAGATGTTTGTATACCTGAATGGAAGGGAAACTGCTGTTTGGCTTCTCCTGTGTGGGCATCCCATATGATTGTTGTCTGGCAGGACACAAGTGCATGTACAGTTAGAGCTAAGAAAGATGACACAGTACAGCTTTTTTTTCTCCATGCATTATCTTGACCTATTTACTCAACTGTTTCATGAGAAATCATGCTACAAGTTATTCAATATTTGGAGTAATTTATAGTCACAATAGTTTACCTTGTCTACTCCTGCACTAAGGATAAAATTGCCTTTTTTATTCCACTTAAGGGCAAAGATTGGACCTTTGTGTTGGCCAAGTGTACTGGCCAGGTTGCCTGCAGGACAGAACACACAGAAAGGGAAGAAAATCTATAAAATTCTGAGTAACAACAACAAGCCATAAAGCCCAAACAAAGTGACCTAGTCACAGTATGCAAACATGCCTCTAGGTGGCAGCATTGTTCAAGGATAAAACTTAGCCATGTGGCATACAAATACAGCATCAAGAAACACCACACTACAATCTATTATTATTGTTTCCACAGCAACACTTATGTTCATTTTTAATACTTTATCAAAAATATATATTTGTAAGGAAATACACTTTTACATTACAGAAAACTCTTTTTTTTATCTTTCCCCCCAAAATCTGATATTGCGGTTTCCTTAGAGAAAACAATACATGCTTCTGTTTAATGAATTAAAGTCAGCTTACCATCCTTCGTCCATATTCTAGCAAAGCCGTCATATGAGCCTGTTGCTAACAGTGTGCCTTCGCTCTGTCAGAGAGAGAGAGAGAGAGAGAGAGAGAGGAGTGTAAACATGTCTGAGTGTGTGTGCCAGTGAGACAAATACAATTTAGAAGTTTACAGTTCCACGTCCTCTTTTTTTTTTTTTTTAAGAGTGCAGGCTGAATGAACATAGTTATATTTGCTGTGATGCAGCTGGTCTTATAAGAGAGGCCTGTGTTTTCCATCAGCATGGAGGCTTTCCAGGAAATTTTTGCCTCTGCCCTTGGCTCAGGTTCACAGCCCATTGGCTGAACTAAAGGAAAATTCCACTCCCTGATACTCTTCCACTGTTAGATATCATCAACAGTTGTGTTCACTTACTAGATGAATATACTTTTAGACTGTGAAGTGACGTGATACAATGTGAAACAGCAGTTTGTTGGTCAGACATGCTTCTACTATTCCCACAACTTTCACCTTTCATCTGGTCCTGTATTTTGAATGAATACATTGAATGAATATGTGTGTGTGTGTGTGTGTGTGTGTGTGTGTGTGTTGGGGGGGGGGTGCTTACATTCCAATCTAGCGAGGTGACGTCTTTGTTGCTGGGAACGTCCTGTCCTCCCTCTCGTATGCAGTGTCTCAGGACCAGCTGTGTGGAGCTACTTGTACTGTTCTCACTCAGGTTCCAGATCCGAGCCGTTGAGTCACCCGACCTGAAGCGCGCACACACACACACACATTTCAGATTGTCATAGTGGTCCATCTGGCTGTTATGAGAACACAGACACCAAATGAACCATGTTTCCATACAGATCACTGGTTCCAGTGTTCCAATGCAATGGATTTTATCCACTGGTGGGGACATGAGGTTGTCTGATATCAGACAGAATTGTCAACTCATTACACTTGGGTCGTGGTTTCGAACTGCCTGCTGCCATGGTCCTACACCCACGCCTGCTTTTATTAATATTAGTCAAATTTTCTATTATTATTATTATTGTTGTTGTTGTTGTTTTGCTTCTCTGTGTCTCTCTCTTCCCCTCCCTCCTCCTTTCTCTCTCAATCCAACCAGTCAAGGCAGATGGCCGCCCACCTAGCGCCCAGTTCTGCTTGAGGTGTCTTCCCGTTAAAGGGGAGTTTTTCCTTCCTGCTGTAGCCAAGTGCTTGCTCATGGAGAAATGTTGGGTCTCTGTAAATTAAAGAGTACAGTCTAGACCTGCTCTATGTGAAAAGTGCCCTGAGATAACTAAAAATAAATAAAATCGACTTGACTTGACTCCATTTCCATCTCCTCTCTAACCGATTTCTGTGGGGGAGAAGGATTCAATTCGATCACCACTAAACGCTCCAGCTGGTGGTGCCCATATTGCGAGTTGGGTGGTGCTTGGTTGTGGCTCGTCTGTTTTCAACGTGGCGGCTGGGTCACAAACTTTCTCATATTACAGCTAAACAGTACACTAAAATATGTTTCTGAAAACATTAGAGGTGAGAAATAGGCAATGCAGTAACAGAATCTTGATTTATATTTGATCAGTACTAGTTTTACTCCTCCTTGGTCCTGGCCCACAGTTTGACAACAGTGTAAGTCCCCCCTGCGGCGCTCATTGGATCGATTGCTTTTTCAACCAAGAAACCGCTGTTTAATGTCATTATGCCAGACCAGAATCAGTCAACTCCGTGGAGTGGGCGGATTCTAAGGTTTAGACCAAGGCAAGACTTGAGGACATTCACCTAATCAACAATTGTTGTTTCATATGACATCTTGAGTTACAGCAGTGAAGAATTATTCATTATTTGATTTGTTTTTCAACTGCTCTTTCTTGTAAATTTGTCATTTTTCAGCTGGGCAATCATTATCACAATATTAATAAGAATACTTGTCCAATATTGATATTTGTGGCAAATGTGTACAACATTATATATAAAAAATCTAACTGATGCTCCATACATTGAACTGTGTTCTACTGTAATGCATTACAGGTATCCAGGTAAAGCTCAAATTTGTACAAAACCTACAATATGTCTTTTCATACATTTTTCATTGCAATTTGATTGGAATTAATTTAGGCAACAGAACTGCTTATAATATTATCACAATATGATACCACTTAAAGTCAATAATAATAATTAATTCAATTATTAAGCAAAAATATTTTGCTATAACATTTGCTGGTTCAGGTTCCTCAAATGTGAAGATTTGCTGATATGCCTTGTTTTATATCATGTAAATGGGAAATCTTTGGACACTGGGCAGTTTTGACAATATGAAGACATCATCTTGGGCTCTGGGAAAAATGGGACAGGCTTTTTTTTTAACTAATTTCTGAAAAAGGATGGAACTACATGGCAGTATTGTTCACTTGTTTTATTCACACACAATGGTAGGAAAGGGAAAGTGACAAACCCTGATGCCAGCAGGTCGCTGACTGGGTTCCAGGCACAAATGAAGACCTCTGACTCGTGGCCCCTCAAGACCATGGCCTTGTTCTGAGGAATCTCCACGTCTCCGTCCACCTCCATCAGGTCTGCGTGGTTGTCTGAGAGTTTGATGAGTGAAAGGCAGGATGTCAAGTAAACAAGCCAGAATCAAACTTTCATCAGGTCTTCAATTCTTTACCATTGTAAATGAGTGATAAGTAAAGTAGCAATGGTTAATAATGGTAATAGTTCATTCATATAACTCAAGGTGCACTTAAGAATTCCACTAAAGACTTTTTTGTCAAACTAATGTTTCTGAGGTCAAGAATGAACTTTTAATACTTGAGAAGTGCTTCATCATCGCACGTCCTTTTTCTATTTTTAAACATGGTACTCACTAGCTAAGGCATGGGCTCCATTCTCCTCCCCATTGGCAGTATTCTCTCCATTCTTGGCATTGCCTGCGATGTTGCCTCCAGTGGCCGATGTTGGCGCTGAAGCGGCAGCTTGCTGCTGGGCCATTTTGTCCCGGTAGGCCTGCTGCCTCGTCTGAACAACGTCTGGCATCACCGCATCGATCAGGGACAGAGACTCAATGGGCCGCCCGTCAAATAACGTGCCGTCCTACAGAGGAGAGAGATGAACAGTTAGAGGAAACTGAGAAGAGAAGAGAAGAGTTTGTATGATCCTGTTTGTGTCCCACCTCATTGATGCTGACTTCAGCCTCGACGTACTGCAGGCCCTTCTGGATGATGCTGATGAGGGCAGCAGGGGGAACCAGAGCACCATTGATGTTGGACTGGCTGATGTGACTCTCTATACCAAACGTAAACGCTGAGTGGGAGAACCCTGAGGAGCAGGAGAGGAGAGAGTATGTTTTCAACATTGGAAGGCAACAACACACTGTAGGCTATATATTTCCCTCATAATTTTAACACATTTAAATAGGGTAGTGTATACATTCTGAATGTTCCCCTTTGCAGTCTTATAACAGTTTGTATTCATAGTCAGGATATGTGTAATGTGCTAATAATGTATTTGCAGTATTGTGACCACCGCACATTCTTGAGCATTTCTCACTGTGGCTACGATGTTTCACTCTGAGGTTATAAAAGCTACAGCTGTCAACAAGCATAGCATACAGATAACTGAATGCTTTGTCATTGCAAGGTTTCATATAATTTCGGCTGCACTGGTGCACTTCATAAGTAATCAATTCAATAAACAAATGACAAATCAATAAAATGTTGTATATCAGTTATGCTGCCCAACCTTTCATGATGTTATAATTAGTAAATGGAACATGACCTTATGGGAATGTCAACCCAACTTAGCTTAGATAAACATTTGTGTAACACAAAAATTAGATACTCAATATTTTCAAAGGTATGTTTAAAGGGGACATTTTGTGATTTTCTGTTATTTATAATCTGTTATGATGTCAGATGTTAAACATGGTCAAAGCCAAACCTTGAGGTTAACATATGTAGAAATTAGGGATGCCAGTTTCGGTTAATTTTGCTTTCGACAGATCATTAACCAGTAACTAACCGGTTCATTTTGAAGAAAAGTTGTGACGTAGCTTTTGTATGAGGAGAAGAAGGATGAGCTAAAAGTCAAGCTAACGTTAGCTCTGACCACCTACCGCTGGACAGCTCTCACAAAGTGTTTTTCAATGCGTTTAGTCACAGTAACTCTCGAAGGCATAACACACTCAGGCTTGGGGTAGGAATATAAATAATAATACGAATATAAGGCAACCCTGATTATAAAACGACCCCCCTTCTCCATGGAAAAATAACATTTTTGAATGTAACTTACATCATAGTATAGTTACATACTCACACACTCTCCTACCAGGCTCTTGAAAGTGGTAAAAAAACTATTTTCTCCAGCAGTTAGCATTTATAAAACTGCCTGTTTGTCTTCTTGAGCACCTTATCATCTGTCACTGTGGTATTTGGCAGCTTGAAATATTCCGTTCCTGCTGTAGAGACACCCGAAGACGCTTTGGACTCATTTTCACTCGTCATGAATTTATTTCCTCCGTGGCAGAAAAACACATTACATGAGCCTTCAGAAACTCCTGCAGGTTAAACCGGACTAACAAAACACTTTTAGGGCTGACTGACTCAAACACACTCACTATAAACAGTCTTTAAGACACTCACTAGCCTAGCAACATTAATGCTACAAACAACCCATAATGCAACACTCCGTGTAGGAGTCAGTTTTACAGCAGTACTTTAGCCATTCAAAAATAATATCTGATGTTGTGAACACGTAATTGCCTAGCCATTAGCGGAGTGTGTATGCAAATTACATGAGCCATCATGAGCCTTAAAAACACATGATGTGATACATGATATCATACACAATAGTGTGTGGGGAGGAAAGTTACAGACAGGCACAGTACATATAACAGTGGACCAGCACCAGCTGAGCTGAACCTTCTGACAGCTCCTTTGCAGTGATATGAGAGTTTTGGTTTGCATACCTCACCAAAGTTAGATAAAGGTTATTGTCACACCTGCAGAGTTCCTCACACAAAGGGCTTTATAAAGGTAGGGGGCCCAGCTTTACTAATGGCCATGATCATCTATCTAATTGCCCCCAAATTTACTCCTGATGTGCAGGTGCGTGGGTGAAAGAGATGTTTTGTAAAAGCCCTCTGCACTGCTCTCAGGGTAACGGTGCTATATGAATGCACTCTATTTACCATCTCTGATTGATTAAGCAGTGGCAAACCGCCTCTCACTCTGTCCCACTCATTCCTGTTTGTATGACTCATTCTGATGAGTGATTCTGATGTACATAACACTGCAGACATACAGTGCTTTTTGTCCACCTGTTCCATACAGTTGTGTGTGCATGTGTGTGTGGTGTCATTCTCCACCAACAACTCCTCTTCAGTATGTTCTGCCTTTCCAACACCAGGAAGTTGTGTAAACACTTTGACAGGTTGACCTAATAAGCCAAGAGGCCTGTTATATACCAATATTACAAGCTTACATACACAACAGAGATGGTCAATGACAATTTGAAAAAACTACTTGCAGATCTGGTAGGGGGTACACAATATATAAACACAAAAAATAGAAAAACAGAAATGAATAAAATTAACTGTTGGTGTATTAAATTGCACCTAAAAATAGAATAGCATTAATATAGTTTAATAATAAAAATTAAAATAAAACAATCACAATTCCTTAATCAGAGCAGGCATGCAAGCATGATGAATATAAGGACTTGAGAGGGATACCTGACTCCTGTAAGTATCTGTAGACCAGGAAATTGACCTCATCACTGCTAATGCTCATCTTTACTCCTGTTACACCATGAGGTCAGCACGCACACACCAAGCCTGAAAAATAGAGAGAGATTTATCAGTGAACACTCACCAGTATCCCTACTACACATTTAATATGTCCCCAGTACAATGAAGGCTTTTATATGAATATGGCAGGATCTGTTTGGTGTCAGCAATTTTCATCCATTTAAAATTAAATCATTAATTCAGCTGGAATAACAAGATATGTGCAATTTCTTACACTATAAAATGAATGAGGAATGTAACTGAACTTTCCTCATTCATTTCTTAATTTCTGTATCTTTGTTCCTAAACATAATTTAAGCATGATAACATACATTATTTTAGAGACCTGAAGCTTTAATAGGGCACATTTAAAACAGCCTTTATAAATAGAGAGAAAGGGAGATTAGTTTGTTACATAGTTCAGTAGCTGCTGTTAACCAACTACTCAACTAGACTCTATTAACACCTGGTGTGAACATGCGATGTGCATCTGGATATCTTATTTGTGTAGCAGGAAAACCCATATCATAGCATGTGGAAATGCAGACAATCAGAATGCGATCGGATTGGCCAGACCACATCTGATGATCTGGCTTGTGTTATGGTTGGATCTCAGCCAGGTGTAAATGCAAGCTGGATAGTTTGGCCACATTCTTGAGAAAAAGTCAACAACATGTTGAATGGTCATGTAACTCCACCTCTTCCTGCTATCTCATGAAAGCTCGTCAAGAAGCTACAGACAAGCCCTTCCTTGGTAAAGAATAATAAAAGACCCATTTCCACCTGGTATTAACATGTGATCTGTATCCAGATAAGTTATCTGGATAAGAAAAAACACAAGTTAATGCAGGTGTAAATGCACTAAGAACACATTGTAATCGGATCAGCCAGACTAGGTGTAAATGTAATAAATAAAATTCCACCCAGAAAGTTGAAAGGTCACTTAACTCCACCTCTTCCTGCTAGCTTAAGCACCCTGGCAAAAGCTACAAGTAGCTACAAGTCTTCCCTCACAAAAAATGAATAACGCCCATCCATGGCATTGTTTTCCATGACCTGGGATGCTCTATGTTTGTTGTTAAGTCCACCAGCCCCACCTAGCTAATTTGCATATGGCGATCCAATCACAATGCAGGCATAATTGAGAAAACGAGAACACATTTTAATACCAGGTGTAAATACAAAGACCCATAGATCGGATGTCATCCAGAAAATGTATCCAGGTAGAGATCACATGTAATGGGATCCTAGTTGAGTATTCAGACTCACCTGGCATCAGGCACATCCGTAATACAACCCTCAGACATTTCACAACATGTTTCACCAGCCTGAACATTTCACACCAGTGTTGTCATAGTACCAAACTGTCCTATTTGGTGGCAAAAAGATGATTGGCCATTGCCGAATAAATGAGAGAGCCGGGTGTTTTTGGTGGGTCTGAATTTGGTCTAAGGCTGTTACGATAACACCAGGTGTGTAGTACCTGTTGTCTGATCACAAAACTTTGATGAGCTTACAATCCATCATCTCCATTTCCATGTGAACCAAGCACTCATTAGCTGCACATTGGTATGCAAAACACATGAACTTCTCAGGAGATTGTCACTCAGTCAATGTATGACATACATATTTTCTTCAGTTGTTGTTACTGTTCTTTAGTGTTAAATGTTTCACTGTTAAATCATGCCTACACCACAAGCTGCTTCTCTTCTTCTTGACGACTTATAAATCATTTAATGCATTCATTTGGGTACCAATCTACTCAACTGAAAAATATAAGGAAGAAAGAAATCAACAGGACTGTGACGCCTCACGGCATGATTCGAAATTGCTTTTGCCTACGGTTTCATGAACCAAAAAGATTGGGAACCACAACTTTAAAAAGAAGTCAGAGCCAGGGAGCTGATTCCAAATAAGGACCAACTCAAAGCCCATTTCCCCTGAGAATAATCAGCCACGTAATGCCTGGAGCTCAGTGTCTGCAGCCCCCCTCTCCCAGGAGGAGAAATTCTGTGCATTTAATGGCATTTAAGTGGATGAAACACCGTCTCCTGGGCATACATTTCATTTCCCAGGATGTTATATTTTTGGTGTCTGGCACAGCAAAACATTTAACATGACCTGTGGCCTTTACATTGCATAATGTCAAACCCAGTGGGGCAGAGCTAAACCAGCCTCTTGTGACCACCTAACACGAGCAGCAAACTGTGGAATTTCACACAGCGATGTTATCATCTTATATACTTTCCACTGGTAATTAGGAGAGGAAGATGAGATGAGATTAATCTTTAATGATAACCTGAAGGCAAACTGCAACAACAAACAGGGCACATTTACAGAATACACATGGCATTGTGGAAGTTAGAGTGTGTCTACTCCTGTGACCACTGATAGGTTTAGTTGTTTTTGCTAATCCTGAGCCACAACAACAGCAGCAGCAGACTCCACACTAGAGACAGAGACAGAGACGGGAGACTGCATCGCTCTCACAAGAGAGATAGGCTGCCGCCATATCTGAGCTGCTTTGGGATCTGTTCATCACCCAGGAGACAGGTAACAGCCTGGTGGCCGAGAAAGCAGAAGAAGAGGTGATCTTGTTCTCTGGCATGTTGGCTCAGCAATGTTTATCTGTAGGAGAGGATTGTGTTTTCCATGGAGACAACTGTCAGCAAGCAGATTGTTCTGAGGGTCAGATAAAAAAGGGGAGGGGGGGTTGGTAGACAAAATAATGCAAGCCACCACACAGATATGAAGTTCAACTCTGATGTAACTTAATCACATTACAAACACTGCCACAAAAGAAGCCCAATGTTAATAGGCAACTGTTAGTCACGGTGAAATGAGCTGTTACTGCCACCCTATCAAACACTAGCATTGCAGACATACAGTCCTCTAAATCAGGCCTATTCTAAATCATAAGCAGCTGCTGGGCTGCTTTCACTTCTTATACAACTTTACAACAGCTGCATACTTTCAGTTGCCTGGTAGATTTTAAAAACATGCCACACCCCTGCGATTAGTGGTTTATGAGTGTGTGTTTATGACATAACTGTATGACAGTAGAAAATACTGCAGTCTCAGAATTTGTTCAATACCAGTTAATTAAAAGAGTCTTGATTGGCTGTGAAACTGATACAGGTCCAGGTCAACTGGAGACATCTCATGTTACACTTCTACAGAAAAATAAACACCTGTAATGCAATACAATAGTCCTGTAATTAATACCACCTGTGTGAAGCTTCATTGGTGTTTTTTGTGGTGGTGTTGTATTAAATTTATTTTATCTTTTTTTTTTTCTCTTATGAACGAGTGTGTAAATTTGAACTCCACTTACACTATGTATACATTGGCTAAATTGGCTCAATGCCTCTCTGACTATGTAAAAGCAATTGGATTCAATTGACATGGCTACAAGTCAACATTTGCCACATTGGGCCACAATTATGACAATAAACTCCAGTAATGTAAATGTTTCCTGCAGACTTTTGTTCTCAGGAGGGTGGGAATGCCCCAGAAGCAACATTTACATCAGAGGACAGAAACTCTGCACTGAAACTGACACAAATGACGTGATCAAGCTGATCAAGACAGAGTGAGGCACAATTTATTCCATCACCATTTGACACTTATTTTAAACCCAACATACTATTCTTCCTGCTATTATTAGGGCTGAGATCGTTGATCTGGAAGAGTAACTTGTTTAACACCAGCTGTATAACACCTCATCATACAACATTTACAACACTCATTAATTACCACCAATATGATGTAAATGTGTCAGACTTAGCTAAAAGGCTTTTTTCATCTGCAGTCCCTGGGTAGGTTGATGTTCCATTAAAAGAAATAAACAAGACATACAAAAAGCAGACAAAACAACAGCAAAGCACATACAAACTGAGTGAGTATACAAATCAGTTTTATACTGTTACCAAGCTAGTAAATGATATGGAGGCAACACGCCGCTAACCAATGTCTCTGTAGTTTACTGAAGGCAGAAATCAACCAATCTATAATTATGTACTGTAATTTACAGCAACCACTTCCATACTACATTGGCTTGTAACTTTTAGACCCATGCTCTGCTGACAGCACAAATGTAGCTTCAGTAGCTTTTTGATACTACCACTAACTGAGAAATATACTACACTAACTGAGTAATATGGTGCAAAAGATGATCAGAGAGAGTAAAGTACTGAACACAAAAGTAACCCAAGGAGCCTTTGGCAGTCCCTGAAAAAAGGTAGCAGATAAGTACCAGGAGATAGGCTGCCAGGCAACCTTGGGATGTATGATGGAAAATCAATGTTTAATTATTATTCACAATTGGGAGCGGGAGCGGACTCATTTGGCCTTTCTGTGGTTCCACAGGACAAGGTGTTAAAACTATTGAAAGATTTAAAATGTTCTAAAGCAAATGGTCTAGATGAAATGCCTGCCAGATTTCTAAAAGATGCTGTTGAACATATTTCACCTTATCTCACTCATGTTTTAAACCTCTCCATTAAGTCTGGTAGAGTCCCAAAAGATTTGAAATTTGCCAGGGTCATTCCTTTGTATAAGAAAGGGAGCAACTTAGAAGAGGGAAATTATCAACCAGTTTCTATTTTGGGAATCGTTTTTAAAGTCTTGGAGAAAAATAATACATGAGGAAATTAACAGCAACATTTGCAATACTGATTTGTTGTATGCAATGCAATCTGGTCTTAGAGAGTCACACTCAACAGATACATGTTTATTATTTCTATCTGATTTATATAAGGAAAGTGATTGACATGGTAAATTCTATGACATGGAACTATTAGACCTCCAGTCAACATTGTTGACCATCAGATTCTGCTCACTGAACTAAAAGCTCTGGGTTTTAATAGCATGGCTTGTGAGTGGATTTGGTCATATTTGATAGGTGTAAAAGAGTCGATATTAACAGCACTTTATCTGAGGCTAGAGAAATTAGTTATTCACCTTATACCAATACTATTCATCTTATATATTCTTCCTTTGGGTAATATTATTAGGAAACACTCCATAAATTGTCATTGTTATGCAGATGATACCCAATTATATTTATCAATGAAGCCAGATGAAACCAGTCAACTAACTAAACTCCAAGCGTGCCTTAAGGACATAAAGACCTGGATGACCTGCAATTTTCTGTTACTAAACTCAGACAGAAAATGAAGTTATTGTGCTTGGCCCTAAACACCCACATCATCTAATAATATAGTTACTCTATATGGTATTACCCTGGCCTCCAGTACCACCGTAAGGAATCTGGGAGTTATCTTTGATCAGGATTTGTCCTTTAACTCCCACATAAAACAAATTTCAAGGACTGCCTTTTTTCACCTACATAGCATTGCAAAAATCAGGCACATCCTGTCTCAAAAAGATGCAGAAAAACGAGTCCAAAACTAGTTGTTACTTCTAGGCTGGATTATTGTAATTCCTTATTATCAGGCTGCCCCAACAAGTCTCTATTAATGCTCCAGGTGGTCCAGAATGCAGCTGCACGTGTACTGACAAAAACTAGGAAAGGATATCATATTTCTCCCATTTTAGCTTTGCTGCACTGGCTCCCTGTGAAATCTAGAATAGAACTTAAAATCCTTCTCCTCACCTACAAAGCCCTTAATGGTCAGGCACCAGCATATCTTAAAGAGCTCATAGTACCCTATTACCCCACTAGAACACTGCGCTCCCAGAATACAGGCTTACTTGAGGTTCCTAAAGTCTCCAAAAGTAGAATGGGAGGCAGAGCCTTTAGCTGTCAGGCTCCTCTCCTGTGAAACCATCTTCCAGTTTGGGTCCGGGAGGCAGACACCCTCTCTACGTTTAACGTTGGCCCAGGCTTGCCTTGGACAAGCCCCTAATTATGCTGCTATAGGCCTAGCCTGCCAGGGGACTTCCCATAATGCACTGAGCCTCTGTCTCCTCCTCCCCCTCTCCATCTGTACGCATTCATTTACCATTAATGCATGTTACCAACTTGGCATCTTCCCTGGAGTTTTTGTGCTTTCTCATCTTGCAGGTTTGATGGATCAGGGTTGTGGACCCCCTAGTTATGGATCGTGGGCTTCCATGGACTGTGGCTACGGACCCTGTGCTGCTGTGGTCCTGCTTAACACCTGCGCCTGCTTTATTAGTCATATTTTTTTTATTATTATTATTATTGGTATTATTGTTGTTGTTGTTGTTGTTGTTGTGCTTCTCTGTGTGTCTCTCTCCCCCTCCCTCTTTCTCTCTCAACCCAACCAGTCAAGGCAGATGGCCGCCCACCTAGAGCCCAGTTCTGCTTGAGGTTCCTTCCTAAAAAAGGGGAGTTTTTTCTTGCTACTGTCGCCAAGTGCTTGCTCATGGTGGAATGTTGGGTCTCTGTAAATTAAAGAGGACGGTCTAGACCTGCTCTATGTGAAAAGTGCCCTGAGATAACTTCTGTTGTGATTTGGCACTATATAAATAAAATTGACTTGACTTGGTGTGCCGCAGGGAAGCGTCCTAGGTTCTTTGCTATTTCTGTTATATATTAATGACATGAAATCTGTTTGCACATGTAATCTCTTTCTCTATGTGGACGACTCAGCTTTACTGGTTTCCCTTATTTTATAAGATTGTGATTATGCTGATGTTTAAAAGAATCTATTAAACATATGTTTAAACTATGGCCTGATGTTTAATATATAGAAAATAATCTCCATTTAATTGTAACTGAATCATTGGTCATAAAAATCACAATTAGATACTTCCCTCAAATCATTCAGCCCTAAGTCAAATAGAATTCGAGGTCAACTAGTTTCCAATACAAATCAGCTTAATTCATTTTTATTTTCCAAGTCATGTGTCATTATATTGACTGTTGCCTTGCTCATACATACTCATAATTCCTGAATCCGCTGAAACTGCGGAAATGATTATCTCATTTCTTGCTTTAACAAAGATACATCTTAAAAGCTAAAACTGACACTGAAACTACTCAACTGTCCAAACACATTTCTCTAAGGAGATTCATAATTTATGACAATTTATTTGAATCAAACAAGACAGCAGCTGATTTCTTTAAGATAAGGGGCATAGTATTACGTAAAAGTAAAATCACTCGCTGTTGTGTTTGGCTGAAATGAAAACCTACAGACTGTTGAGTCACAGATCAGTCAGACCCTCTGCTTAAATCCCAGCTGACAGCAGCAGCACTGCCTGGGGATGACCAGAGGTTTGTAAACAGCAAGCTGCAGTTCCCTCCACCACCATCCCACTGCAGTGGTGCTGTGGAGCCGCCAGCTACAGCCAGCTCCTCTGTGTTGACAGTGTGGGAGAACAGTGGGGGGATGGGAAAGGAGAAGGGAATCTCTGTCTCTGCATTTCTTCCCTCCCTCCTCTGTCTCTCTCCCCTTGTGACTGCTGCCAGTGGCAAACTGGCCTGTACAGTAAATCTTAAATCAAGTCACAGTGAGAGGAAGGGAGGGAGAGAGAGAGACCAACGAAGACAAACAACCTCAACAAAAGAAAATCAGGACATGACAATTACACACATGCAGCAGAAACTATACAGTAATGTGACACATTTCTGAGAATGCAAATCATATTGATGAGCGAGGGAGCATCTGTCCCTCACAATATGAAACTAAGTAAATCAAATTTCCTTGGGTTATCAGTTGGCATACATAATTCATTCACTTAAGCATGGCTAATGACACATCCAATCAAAAGTTTTACCTCACTCAAAGGGTTGTGATAAAAATACAATATCCTATCTATATATGGTAATGCGCTACTTGCTGTCACAGCAAATTTAACTATATATCTATAGTTAGTTAACTATATATATCTATCAACTCTGACACATTTACTAATCATTCATCACAACTATTATTGTTTATTATTATTGACACAATATTCTTTTCATTATCAGTTAATCTGTCAATTATTTTCTCGATTAATCAATTAGTCATTTACTACACTGATGGGCCTTGTTGCATCATGTATGTTCCTTTGTCTCTCCAGGTCTGTGATGATAATACCCATCATTTAGGTTTCTTGTCTTTTAAAAGCTTTGTTTCATCTATACATTAAGCGTTAGGGTTAGTTGTGATGGCTGCTGCTCTGATACCACTCTGCAGATAGGTTTATTTAAAAAAATCTGTCTGAGAGCTGGCGCGTTGGGTCCATTTCTTTCTGCTACTTTTTAGGTCAGAAAGTAGCAGAAAGAAATGCAGCCCGACCCATGCAGGACTTTTTAAGTTGACACTGATATTGATATTTGGGGGTTTAAAAAAATTTGAATATTTTGGTTGATAGTAATTTTAACACTCTTTATTGTGACCAAGACACACACACATATTTTCATTGTCTCTCACTCAAAATGCATGAACTTCTGCTGTATCCATCTATATACACATGACAAACACACTGTAAACTGGGGCTGCAACTAACACTTATATCCATTATTGATGAATCTGATGACTGTTTTCTCAACTAATCGTTTTGTCCATAAAATGTCAGATAATAGTGAAAAAGCCCATAATATTTTCCTAGAGCCCTGGGTGACGAATTAAAATTGCTTGTTTTATCTGACCAATAGTCCATACCCTAAAGCAGTGTTTCCCCTATATTCATACTGCAGTGGCCACTGATAAAATTTCACATGATCATTAATCAGTGGGCTACTAATGATTTGCACTCACTGTGTGAGCACAATAACACCCTCCATTATCGTGGAATTGTTTTGAGTGATCAACTAGTGCATCAAATCCCAGAATCCCCCCTCTCCTCATTCTTTAAAGGACATCTACATGAAAGGTACTGTTATAAGAGTAGCATAGCTCCTTTAAGGAATAGGACAGTGCGTAGCTAGTGTATGGTTGAGCGAGCGGCAGAAAAGTGACAGTGAATGGAAGTGGAGAAGAGGAAAAGGTTAGCAGTAAGTTGTCAATCTGGCAGTAAATGTACAGTACAGACTACAGTGTGTCAGTTAATAAATGCTGCAGCTTCTCAAGATCAAGAAAAGTCTCGTCTGTTGTTTCCCCAACTGCTGGAAAAGTGAAGGAGGTTATCTCCGAAGTTAGCGACAATGGGATAGCCTAACCAGACCAGGCTCACTTCAGGTGGACTGACCTTTAAGTTGGACCAGCTATTCTCATTTTAGTGTCAATCTCAGCCACTTCTACTGTAAGCAGAGAACGGAGAAATGTCTGGTGGCTGAGTCTCTCCCGAGTTTGGCTCAACCCCAAACTAGTCAGGAAGCCAGGAAACACTGCAAAGATATTCAATTCACTATATTTAAAGGCTTTTGTGCTTGGCAAAAGACTGAAATGATTAATCAATTATTAAAATTAGGCTTGGGCGGTAACGCTCCTCTTTCTATTAAACTGAGGAGATGATGTATTATAGTGCACAGCCACCAGAGGTCAGTCTCTACTGGTGGAACAAGCAGACGGTATGGAATTAGGGCTGTCGAGATAACCGCAATATTGCAGTACCACGCTATTAACAAGCCAACCGCAGGGGATGGCAAGCAACCGCCACAACCATTATGTTCACATTTTTTCTTTCTTTCATGAGGCTAGGCCGATCTTGTTTTACACTTCAAAGCGTGTGTATTGAATGTTCAGCGGCTCCGACAGCCCTGTTGAAAATGACATATTGAAACCTTATAAGGTACATAAGCTTTCATACTAAATGACAGCACTTTAAACCCAAGTACAAAGTTTTTTTATTCCACAGTGCAGTTGTGTATGATGCAATGACAACAGACATGAACTACAATCTGCAGGGTTACTGGTTTCTTGGAGTGACAGATTGCATTGGCAAGCCAAGCCCTGCCTCACATGGCCTATGAGAGGTCAGTGAGGCTAGCTGTCTGTTGGTGACAGATGGTAGCATGTAGGCCTTGCCAGCTAGCTTTGCTTGACGGGTAGTTAAACCTGCTCTAGGCCGCTCTTCTCCATCTAAATGCAGCAGGTCAGCGAGGGCCACTGAATCAGAGGTGGTTATCTCGCTGCAAGTTGTCATGCTGGCTTGGATTAGTAGACCTTGCCAAAGCCCGAATCCCAATCACTTTAAGAAGAAGGTCAAGTCTGTTGCACATATCAGGAACAAGTCGTGGTTACTGTCTGCTTTGCAATTCTTGCAGTGAGACTGGACCTCACAATGACTACAACACAGGTGCAAGTGGATATGCGCTAAAAAGCACAACCATTGTGTCTAGTGTTAGAGGGGTACACCAGTTAATGTCATGTCAATGTGTTTCCATCATCAAACATATCAATGGTGCAATGTTCCCGTTATCAAACCTAACATCAAAGTGCAACTTTTCTATTATCAACTGCAACATCAGTTACTATATGTTTCCATCGTCAAACACAAGATCAAGGGTGCAACGTGTTTCTGTCAAACGCAACATCATAGTGTAACGTTTCTATCGTCCAACACATCATCAAGGGTGCATCGTGTTTCTGTCAAACGCATCATCATAGTGTAACGTCTCTATCGTCCAACACAGATTCAAGGGTGTGGCGCGTTTCTATTGTCAAACGCAACATCAAAGTTTAACGTTTCTATCGTCCAACGTAGCATCAAGGTTGCAACGTGTTTCTATTGTCAAACGCAACATCAAGGGTCCAATGTGTTTCTATCATCAAGCACTTCAATCACTGAGCTCAAGACAAACCTAACAGAACTACAAAACTACAACTAGAAACTACAACTGCAGCTAGAAAGGTTCAAATATATGAAAAAAAAAAAAACCTAAACTCTGGCCGGGCGATACAAATTATTAGACTTACATCACCAACAATGAGGCTCAGCTCCTCCACACACACACACACACACACACACACACACACAAAGCAGCAAGCAGAGAGGACACAGAGAACACAGTGAACTAGGTGAAGTGAAAGATAAATTTTTACTCGAGTTGACAACAACTAAGATCATTAAGCCAATAAGAGCAATTTATCAAAACACCTGTTCAACACACAAACATGTAGAAAAGCGATATTTTCAACTGCTTTGTCCATAGCGAATTGTTATTGAACAAGCTAAAACGAAAGCTGTCTGTATGTATAGTTAAGCTTGGTTTGTCACAAATCTTAAAATGCGGCAAATTCTTGTAAACTGAGCTACTGGCTGAGACAGCAGCTGTCCTCCAAAACCAGCCCCTCCTTCCTCTAACAGCAGCAGAGGGAGGAAGGCAGAGGTCAGAATGAATGACTGATACCTACTAATGTCTATGTTCTTCGTTTTGTCTAAACTTCACTTAGTATTTTGATGCCAGGAATATTATTTATTTTATTGACACTTTAGATTTGTTTCCAGTGAGATATTATTGAGTGTATATAGTGCCTTTGCTGTTGTAAACTTTGCTGTTCCTGCTCTAGAAACCATATTTAGTAACTGCACTATGTTCATGTTTTTTCTTTTCTTCATGAGGCTAGGCCCTTCTTGTTTTACACTTCAATGTGTGTGTATTGAATGTTCGGCGGCTCCTCCAGTCTGGCAGCTCTGAAGGATTCTGCCCCCTTGAGTTTTTGCTCGTGGGGCTCCACGGAGCCTCACGCAAGCCTCCCACAGCTAGCATCCAGGCTAACCTGGCGCCCAGCCCTCATAACAGAGTATAACAGAGCTCGGGGTTAGCTGAGCAGGGGTTGGTGCTGATGCACAGTAGCTAAAAACACGTCTGTATGAATATTTTGTCCCGGTTATATGTTTAAACTCTCCCGGGTCACCGTGCAGCCAAGCAGGCTGCCATTTAACCCGCGAGGTATAGTAGTGTTCCACGAATCATACGCGTCCAGCCAGACGAGCAATCCCAGCTTTAAGGGGTCTCGGCTGTAGGCCAACGTTGTTTCCTGCCACAACACGATTTAAACTGTTTGTGTGTTCATCAGCTGCTCCATTCAGCTGACACATAATCAGACTAACATACCTTGATTTTGCTAATACTGCATACTGCACTGTTGAGCCACCCCGAATCATCGCAGGCGAAATTCCCTCCCCACGACAGCCCTATTAATGATACCCCTCCCTACAGCTGGTTAGTGGAGAGATCACTCACAAAATGTGAAGGATTACTTCAGGCCATAGCACGTACATATCTGTTTCACTTTCTTTGATTAAAAAATAGTGCAATGTTGTGTTGCATCATTGCAAATTCATTGATATATATATTCGTTTCATTCAATGTATAATTAAATTTTGAATACTTTCTTATTGAACTGTTGAAATTTTATATACCCACCACATGATTAGACTCTTTCTAATGACAAAATGTGCTTAAATCATGAAACGCAGAATCCAGATTCAGAAAAATAAAAACGGAATTTGGGAAAAAATAAAACTGAATCTGAGAAAAAAATAAAACATTTCATAGGGCCCTATATTAATACAGCATCTCATCACGCCCAACAGATGCGACTGAATTTAATCTGTGTAAAGTTTCTACGGGCTTTAACATCACAGATTAAAGTCTTGGATCTCTGTTGTTTTGAGTGGTTTCGTTGTAGTAAGCCATTAATCCACATATCCTTACCTAAGAACCAGGCAAGCATCTATTTCTAGTAACAGACTGAGGAAGCGGAGGTAGCACGACAGACAAACAGGATGAGCCAATTTATTGACAGCAGGGGGTATTAGATACCATGGGTAGGTGTGAGCGAGGCTGGAGTGTGTGTTAACTCTATTACCTGTGCAAGTACCCAATGACCTGCATGTGCACCATAGATACTTTTATACACACAAATATGGATTACTTACTACACAGTTAATAATATCCCCCTTTTGCAGCAACTTTTGAGTCACATATACAGGATGTTAACTGGGCCATCAGGTGGAGGAGAGATTGGTTGAAAAACAGAAATTCTTAACCTTGCTGACTTTATAAACTCAACCTGTTTTAGGAAATGTTTGTTATTTCCAAGTGTTAAACATTTTTGACACCACTGCAGTTAGTGATTTAATTATTTACTTGACTGCTTTATGTACCTCCTTTATTCTTTGTCACAACTAATGTTAAACATTAATGAAAAGAAACCAAAATGATTCCTGCCAGTCACGAGTGATGGATGGTATTTTTTATTTCTTGAGAGCTGACTGAATCTGCCAAATTATTCTCAGTTAGTTGTTTGGTCATTGTTTTGATCAATAAATGTAGTCAATACAAATGGCTTCCACAGTCCAATACCCAAAGATATTGAATTTACTACAATCTAAGACCAGTAAAGGCAGCCAATTTCTCAAATTTAAGAAGCTGCGAGCAGAGAATGTTTGATATTTTTGCATGAAAAATGACAAATGATTAATCGATTATTTAAAAAGTTGCTGATTTATTGTCTGAAATCGATTCATCTGCAGTTTGTTTCAGCTCTACTGTACTCATTCATTGGTGTTTGTAAGATAGTTTGCCCTGACTGAAAGGAAAAGAAAGAAATGCACAGATGTCAGTGAGTTAGTTGTACACTATTTGTATTATATAAGTAGTATCATTTATATTTAAATTTCAGCTTAATTAGAATTACTTCAATCAACTCATAGTCAAGATGACTTTGAGGAGCCACTGACAGCTCTAACAATCTGCTGCCAAATAAACCCTGGTCTGTTGCATTAGTGGGTGAGTGTCTTTTCTCCTGTGTCACCCAGATTCCACCATATTTTATTTCTGTATTTAACCATCAGCTAACTCTCTCTTGATTCCTCTCCTCTCTCTTCCTTCAGCTCTCAGACTAAAAAGGTTTTGAGCATCAAGGTTAACCAGGGACAGGTCCTTTGCAAGAGAATTTCTGCCTTTTTTGAAGATACATTGGAGGAAATATGTCTGACATATTTATGGTGTATTTCAAGAATGGGGGTACATTTTAGAAAAGCCGTAGCATACAAGCTCATTTCTAGGCAAACTGCTCCACTGAATCAATACTGTGGGCTGAATCATTTTAAAACAAAGACCTCTTTCTCCTCTTGTTGCATACGACAGCCTTGTGGGAGCAACACAGTTTTCCTCAAGACTGCATCAATAAAAATGAAAAAAAACAAAAAAAACAACGATACTACAATCAGATGTTTCCCAAAACACTTTGCACAGCTCAGTCTAGATGGGACACCCTGCAGCCTTTCACTATAAACTAACACAGGAAAATCAAGGCTGCAATGGCATTCTGTCGTTATCATGCAATTGTTTGTGTTGCTCCTGGGCTCACGGAAAACATTTTACCAGTGTGAAACAACACAAGAAGTCAGAGGGAAATTTAAGACAAAGTTGAGGCTGAAAGGATTCTGCAGGGCACAAACAAATTGGGTGTGTTGTTTATCTTCAACTTCTGTCCTACGAGCTTGGTTTCAAAGTCAGTAATTGCTCAGTATGAAGCTATTCCAAAACACCAAAGCAAGCTGAGCTACATGCCGTCCTTAGCACAAAACACACAAAATAACACATTTATGAGACCAATATGCTCCTCTTCAATGTCAGTTTTCATCAGATAGTTTATCGGTCTGTTACACATTAAGATTACAGTAGGAAATTATTTCAATGACTATATACTGTAATCATGTGCTATATGCAAAATGACATTACATAAATTTGACTGGTTATTATTACATTGAACTGCGTCATAATATCACCCTCACATTTTTATGGATCCCACTTTTTGTGACCAAATCTCAGCCGGTTTTATTTTAAAACACTGTAAAATCCTCCCTGTAAAGTATTTTACGTTTAGAGCCCAAATTGGCTCATTGTCAGCTAGTGCCAATTTTCCTTTTCAATATTAAATGATTAGGTTTGGTGCAAAAAAATCTTAATTGGGACTTCACAAAAAGAAAAGAAAAGCTTGCAGTGTAAAAGGCTTTTTCTATGAGACTATCTATCTGTGTTATTTTTGTAGTATTTTTTTCCCCAATGAGAACGGCACCTATCTGACACAGCGCCTTTAAATCATCTTCATAGATATGATAGCTGCTTGCAAAGAGCACACAATAGTGTTTCTGGCCAAATTCTTGGTTTCTGGTGCTGACTGGTCTGAAAATGAGAACCATGCGCCAGAGCTTATAGGCTTTTTGGGTAAATAAATATGCATACGCTGAATGACGAAGAACTACAGTGCTGACTTACAGCATCATGAATGAAATAAACAAACAGAACTGAGGGCTCTACAGTGAAGAAAACAAAGCCTTGCAATCAGCCTGACCTGACATTAACACATCTAGTTGCCAAAATGGGTGAGAGCAGTAGCGTAGCTGTCACAACACATCTTGGTTCAGCCAGAGAACCAAATGAACAATGTCAGTAAGTCAGACAGAAAGTCCTTGGGTATCCCAATGAAAACAAACACGAACATCACCAAGCAGACTGACAGCTTCTATGGGTCCTATCCTGCATTTAACATTGTGCGCTGCTAGGTAGAGTTAGCAAGAAATCAGTACAACACAGCAAGACAGTGCTGTTCATCTGATGGAAATGCAACTAAAGCTTACAAAATTTCTGGCCATCGCTGATGGTGGAAAGACTGAAAATAAACTCACTTGAAGCATGTTTGTTCTCCTCAGAAAAATATAAAACACTGGGGAGGGAGAGGGGAACAGGAAGTAACAGTGTTTACGGGAAATGTGGTTTCAATGTGGGGAAGCAGTGGCACACCACTGGCGCATGATAGAGTCAGTCAACTTAATCAACAATATGTTGGTTGTCTGTATTGATCCGTGTGAAGCATCAGTGCTGAAATGCACTGAACTACATTATATTGTATAGGTGTTGAAGATCATGTGTCAAACCCCTTTACAATTTATCTTTGTCCTGCAACATGACCCTTCTATACAATTAACTCATATCTGTGTTGAATTAGAATACATTAAAATCTGAAAATCTGAGACCTATCATTTATTTAGCTCTGTTATCAGCAACTGCTCAGTAATTCAGACAAATAAACCACTCACAAATAATATGTAATACAAGCCATTAAAATGCTAATGCAATTAAAGACAGAGATTTAATGGCAACACCACCTACTAAAGTTTGTCTAGTAAAACTTCAAAACAAGCATCAGGCAACAAGAACAGACGTCATTTGGGAACAAATGACGCCTTCAGAGGCCATTAATTACAGAACACAATACAAAATCCAGGTTGCCTTGTCTTATGAGAGTTGTGGATATTTCACATTTTCATGTTCAGGTTCAGAAAACAAACTGTCGGTGAGCTGTAATGTTAAAAAACAGATAAAAACATTTACCACAACACTCACCACAGTAGTAAGTCTGTATGCACCACCAGTATGTTCAGTGACAGCCTTGTACCATGGGCTCAGAACCTGCAACGGCAAGAGGTAGAGGACTTAATAAGAGGATTTTAAATTAGATCAAAATTATGTCATTTAAAGAAAGAGTTCTAAAAGCTATCATTTCCATAAATTTTAACCAAACACACACTCTATGCTCAGTATATGTACAATATCTGTAAAGAGATCAAGCAACGCGTAAACCATTTGTCATAGACCCCCAAATGCAACTGAGAGATTAATTTACAGTAGTAAACCCCAAACACAACTTTTATTTTTTTTATATGCCATTTTAATTGCAAATGCATAAATGATCACAGAACTTTAACTGAACACTGCACACTGTTCATACTGTACTTATGAAGAGCTTTGCCCACATTTTTATGACATGAACAGATAGATTAGGTAAGGAATTAAAATATAAATATAAGTTTGTAATTTCTTTCAGATGTGGAATATTCTTTACACAGCACAAATGTTACAGGAAAATGTTGTCCACATTAAAGGATTTTTTGACCTCTAGTGGTGCTATGGAGCAATGTTTTGATGAGCGGGTCCCTGTTTTGGATGCATCTTTGGCTCTACTAGCACAAGCACGAGGATGCTCATGTATGTGCAAGTGAAATATTAGTTAATAAAATGATTAGTCGGTCAGCAGAAAGTTAATTGGTGAATATTTTTCGATTATTAATTGGCATTAGCATTTCATTAAATGTGATAATGTTCCAGTAAAAGGCAAGGAGGAAGTATAGTGCTAGCTAGCAAACAGGTTCAAATAATGCTCTTCAAAAGACAATCTTCATTTTTCTTCTCATTTATGGTTTTATGAGTAAACAATTCACACAATGCATTTTGGAAACAAATACAAACTATGTATAACTGTGTTTATTTAACTGTTTATGTACCTTTAAAGCATTTTTCAAGGCATATGTCACCTACAGGGGGCACTCAGCACCAACTTGTCTGTGTAACAATGAAAGAAGGTTTCTACCACCTGTCAAATATTGTACCTATATTGGTAAAATTCATCAGAATTCCTGCCTAATCCTAATGATCTGAAAGAGAAAGAGCCTAAAGCCTCAGCCAGCAGTACATGGGGACTGAATGGTCAGACCATGTGACTGACACTCATTCAGAAGTCTGAACAATGGTTCACCCCTTCGGTGTGAGGACAGGGAGACAACAACACATCATGACAGCGTGTTCACTGCTGACATTTACGGGTGACCATCATAAAAGCAACATCTGTGTAATGTAAAGCAATGCAATGTAAAAGCCCTGCAATCAATACTACCTCTGAGAAGCCTATATTGTTCCATTTTTGTTCAGACTGTTAAACTCTATGGAAATTATTAAGGGTGTAGACTGAGGTAGTGCTAAATGTGTTGGATTGCATAATACTGTGAAGTGCACTGGAAATGACTGAACATGAAGAGCTCTCTTCCAGGCTTCCTTCTCCTGGCTCACTGCTTTTTTCCTTATTTTCCCTGACCTTGATTCCTTTTGTGCCTCTTTCCTTTACTCATCCTTTCCCTTTATTCCTCTGTCTTTCCCTTCCTCCTGCCTCATTCAGTGTTTTGGGGATGCTGTGGCAGAGGCTGCAGAGCAAAGAGAGAGATAATGTTACCAAAAATAAGGCAGGAGTAGTCTGGGTGTGGCCAGAGGAACGCTGAAGCGCTGAAGGTTGCTGAGGGCTTGCTGGAGGACACGGCCCTGGCATGACAGGAATGAGGTTTGTAAGCTCCACAAGGCTTTTAAGATAGTTATTTCTTCCATTGAACATAAAATATGAAACACCTGTGCTTTTAGCCATATTAGTGACATGGCCCTTGGGAAAACAGACGGAAATAACTCAGCAACTAACTGAAATTTTGTACAGACATTCGTGGTCCATTGAGGATCTATCCTAATGACTTGATGATGATCACAGAACTGATTTTAACATAGGCTAATATGAACAACCTACCCCCTAACCCCGCTTTATAAAAATTCAAAGGAAAACACAGATGCACTGCACTTTTTTTATTTTTTTAGGAATACACAGTTACTAACTGGGTTGATTTTAAAGGGAACTCCAGACGTAAATAAATACCAATTGAACAAAGTCAACATGGCAAAAAACCTTAGCTTGGCACTTTACCTTTGACTTATTGAGATTAGAGAACTATCACACCAGCCAGACATTTAAGTATTAGCATTGGAACAATATCAACAAATGAGTACAAGTCAGGGGGTGGATTGGTAGATGAGGGCAACTGAGGGTGTGTGTAACAACAGGTTGACATTGAGCACAAGCCTTGTATCAGTCAGGCCCTTGATTCTCAAAAGCTGTCATACCCAGAGCACAATGTTTTACAATTCAGAGAGGATCTGAGATGGATTGAGCTATACATTTAATAGCCTGAGCCCATACTGATCCATTTAAAATGACTTGATAATATCAGAAACTGACCACACAGATCAGCCCAAGACAATATTTAACCTGAGAGATATTTGAAATATAAAGCACCTTTTTGCTGTAAATGTCAATATTCACAGGCATACAATTAGCTTGATACACTAACTCAACACACTGATTGCTTAGGAAGGATGTCCTAATGTTTATATTATTGACTGTACTTGAGTTACAAACTTTTTCAGTTATTTGCACATATTCCATCTGGCCCAAAAACAGAGTATAAGCCCTCAAGTTTGTGTAAGTCATTCCAACAGGTTTGGTGGGAGTCCAAAAATACACCAAGAAAAGTCACCAATACAGCTGCATTTGTTCTGCCATTAGTCTTGATAATGCTCACCAAAGTAATTACTGAGATCTGGGAACACTGCATAGACAAGATTGATTCCACTCTCATGTCTGTACGGTACATATAAGGCTACAGCAAGCAGCCAGTTAGCTTAGCTTAGCACAAAGACTGGAAACAGGTAAACAGCCAGCCCGGCCCTGTCTAAAGAAAATAAAATCCACCTACCAGCAGCTCCAAAGCTCACTAATTAACACACATCTTCTTTATTTATTCTGTACAAAACTTTACTCCAAGTGTAAAAACAGTTGTTATGGGGGTTGTTGAGTTGTTATCAGGGGTTGTGTGCCAGACTATTTCATGGCTGTGTGCACTAATTTTCTCCGTTAGTTGCATGGGAACCTTGCGGTGATGACAAGCCTCCACTGAGAATTTTGAATTAACAGGTGATTATAAATCGATGATTTAGTTTTTTTGTTCAAACAGTAGTTCAAATTTCAAATAAAAAGTGACAGTGCTACAACAACATTCAGCTTTAGTTTAATATTCAGTTTGAGAATTCATAAAATTGCATTCATATTACACATTACATTACAGATTAATATAACAATTAGCTTCTCCCTTGCTCACTCACTTTGCATTAGACAACTTATGAAGCTGCCACTTAAATCTCTCATTCTTTAAATCTATGAGAGACACAGTACATGTTAACACAACAAATCCATGATGAGATCAGCCTTCTTTTTATACTGGCCGATCTGAGGCCATAGCAGACAAGCTCAACCAAAGTATAGATCCTTTAGATTTAACCCTGGATTACAGATAAACACATCAACCTCTGATGCAACACAGAGCCCCGACTATCCCTGATAATGCAATGCATCAGAGCGCTGCAAGGATCCCATGACATTTAACCGGAGTTAAATACACCTCTGCTTTCTCTCTCTCATGAAGTACACAAGCGAAGCGTCATCAGAGAAAATAAATCCCACCTAGTAAAATATTAAATCAAACTCATTGAGATACTTTGAAATGTTTTATTTTGGAAATTCATAATGCAATAATACCAAAGTATGAAAGATGACATCCTCGTGATCTGTTTTTATGTCATCTGGTACTCATAATTAATTCACTGGTATGTTACATCAGCTGTGCAAATTTCACATGGTCTGCTCTCAGATCTACAGAAGTTGTGCCACTATTGCTAAATATAAATGTAGTAACTTCTTCTATGCAGTTAGTAACAATAAGTAAAACAAAGAGAAAAACAGAGAGTGAGAAAAAGACACTTAGTTGTGTCTGTCTAATCACCTTCAATCAAATCAAAAAACATAAGTGTTAAAGTGTAAGGAATTAATTACACACCTCTCATTATCTGAGATATCATTACATTTGCAAGTATTCAGTATTACAAGTATTCAGTTTGTCCTCCTCCTCTCAAATTCCATTTGTATTTATAATGTTGACCAATAGTGTTAGGACTGACTAGCTACCCTGCAACAATATAACAATTCTGCATGTAGCTTTAGCTTTTTAACTTTAGGCTTTAGCTTTAGTTTTTTAACATGTTATGTGCATATTTAAGACCTTTTTACATGGTTAGCATTTTGAAACAAGCAAACTGGCCACAATCAAAATTCAGCTGGAGACTGAGTTCTCAACCAACTCACAGAGTTTGTGTTAATTAGATAGCTAGTACCTGCAGCTGATAAAACCTGCCAGCAACAGCAAAGTGAGGCCTCCTCCGTTTATTTCTGCGTGAAATCAAACAAATTTTGAGTGGTAAATCTGCCACCATTAACACTGTAAACTGCCTACATGCCATTCTAAGTCACAAAGTTTGACAGGTGAAGCAACAGAAGATACGGGGGCGGGGCTTAGGCAACAGTCAATTGAAGTTACTCATTAAAGCAGCAAAAGCACCAAATAAGAAAAAACATTCAGGCTAGTTGTCACATCTTCAGTTATCAGTAAACACTTCCACTGCACAGGCAGCATCCTCACTAATCTAAACACAGGGTCCCTTTGAGTAGCAGAGGAAACCCAAGGCACCAATTTTACACGACTAGTCCTTCGGACAAAGCTTGTTTTTAAACAACTAGTCAGAAACAAATTCTCTTCCCTACAAGTGTTGGCTCTTCACGATGCTGCCTTATGACAACTTTTCTGGCTGCTTTTTAACTTGTACTGCAACCAGTACATCACCAGTTAAATGCCTACAATATTTGCTTATCATGAATACAATAGTGCTGCTGCTGTTTCAGTTTTGTTCCACAATTTTTAAACATTACATAAGGGCAGCTATGCATTTTTTTTACAGGTTCATTACTCTCTAACACAGCAACAGTTTCAGGAACATCTGCTGTGGAATACAGGTTTCCAACCACATAACTATGAGACAGGGTTAATGCAATTATTGAGTTCATCAATCCCACAGACACAGGACCACATTTCACCTCCATTTAAATAAAGACAATTATGTTCAGCCACTTCAAATCTCTATCAATGCACAGACATGATTTTTACTTCAAAAGGGGTTTTTAAAAAACTGGGTAATTAGCCTTAAAAAAATCTTTTACTTGTTCACAGTAGTTTTTTGGGATAAGCAAAAATACTTGTTTGTGCTTAAATGTACACACACACACATACATATATATACACACACACACACACACACATTATATATATTCCATTGGGTCTAACAACCAGAGACAGCAGTCCACGCTACAGCATAAAATCTACACCCAGAGTGGAGTGCAGCTGCAGTGGGGCGTTCCTGTGTTGGCGGGTCAACCCTGTCCTGGAAGCTGAGGAATGCCCACTGCCCCTTTGTCTTTTCTTTCTGGAAACACAGGGACACCAGCTGTATTGGGGTGTTCCCATGCTACCATCCGCCAACAAGCAAAGTGAGCACTCCCGTCACAGTTTGCTAACAAATGCAATGCTTCTGTTTCAGTCAGAGACACTTGAGTCTAGGCATTGACCATTTATAGCAAATGATTGTAAAGTTAGGTTTGGCAGAAAAGGGAGCTCTCAAAAAAAATCTAAGCAGTAACACAGATTCTGCTTGGAAAACTAATCCCCACATAAATATCTGTGCACATATACACAGAGTTTCCCATACATTCATTTATTTGTGGCAACCCACCACAATATCAACATTGCCTGCCACCCAATGATTTCTTATTGTCACTCACAGAATGGACTTTTAAGTATTTAAACAGACAAAAGTGTGTCCTATGGGGGCTTGCTGTAGTCCTCCTTATGCAGGTCTATACCTGGGTAAATGGAAAGAAGATTTTGCATTGAACCATGAAAGAAATAGTTTTCTTAAGCACATTATCCGGTGGGGACGGTACACTGATGATGTCTGTTTGTTTTGGACCGGGTAAGAGGCAGAGCTACAAGCTTTCCATGTTTTTTGAACGATATTAACCCTAACATCAAGCTGTCTCTAGATTACAGCAGGGAGAGCATACATTTTTTACACTTACAATCTTTAAAGATAATCGAGGGATTTTGCATACATCTATATATAGGAAACCAACAGAGAGAAACACCATACTACATGCCAAGAGTGGCTCAAAGAGAATGTAGCTTCCGGCTAGTTCCAATGACTGGGGAGAATTGGTGACCATGAAAAGGAGTTTGAGGCCAAATCGAAGGAAATGGTGCCACACTTACCCTACAGAAAGCATACACTAGAGCCAAACACCTGGACAGATTAACTTTACTACAAAGAAATGCTCCCAAACAAACAAAAGATAGAGTGGTATTTGTCACAACATACAACACAGAGGCAGAAAACAAACGGCTAGCAGAACACAAATATGCCATTCGCACAGGGAATGTAAACTACCCAATGGCTAGACACTATCTGGATTTCCATAACAGTAACCCATCCACATTACAAGCCTTTGGCACTGACCACATCCCATCTTCCATACGAAAAAGGTCATAGACAAAGGAAACTTAACCAACGGGAAGCCTTTTCAAGTTTTCAAATTTCTTTTATTATCACACGGCTAGTCTGGTGGAATTAATCTCAGTACAGATGAAACAGCTGTAACAATACATTAAATACAACACCATGGAGTCCAGTATGAGGAGTTTACAGCCTATAATATTTGATGATTCTATCCATTTTCTTCATTGTCTGCTTAGATGTGTTTCTATACCAGACAGTAATCGATGGTGACAAGATGCTCTGGATTATATGGCTGTGTAAAATTGGACCGGTAGACCTTTCCTGACTTTCCTGATTTTGAGTTGTCTGAGGAAGTAGAGTCTCTGTTGGGCTTTTTGCATTTGATGGTTAGCGTTGAGGTCCTATTCCAGGTTAATGCTGATGTGTGTGCCAAGGAACTTGAAGGAGTCAGTTATTGTAATTGGTTGGCTGTCGATGAGGATAGGTGCTTTTATTGATTGTTTTGCTCTGAAAATTGATGATCATTTCAGTGGTTGGGTTTTCTCTGTAAACCCAACCGGTCAAGGCAGATGGCCGCCCACCTAGAGCCTGGTTCTGTTTGAGGTTTCTTCCCGTTAAAGGGGAGTTTTTCCTTGCCGCTGTCGCCAAGTGCTTGCTCATGGGTGGAATTGTTGGGTAAATAAATGAGTGCGGTCTGGACCTGCTCTATGTGTAAGGTGCCCTGAGATAACGTTTGTTGTGATTTGGCGCTATATAAATAAAACTGAATTGAACTGAATTGAATTGGTCAGATTGGATTGACAAACTTCAGGCTACTAAACATCCAGGCCTAAATGAGGTATGAGGTTTTTTTGGTAAACATCTTTTTGTTTTTTTGTGACCATTCCAATTTTTTGTATTCATGTTTCTGTTTAATTCAGCTTTGATGAATATTGTGTGCCAAAACCATTGTTTGTATTCACTATGTTGCTCTTTAATTCAGCTTTGATGAATAATGTGGGCCAAAACAATGCCATCTGCTGTAGTTTGTATATGTCAACACCCTCTCTAGGCCACAACACCATGTCCAAGTGAAAGATTCCTGTTGGTTGAATACTACTAGAAAAGGGCCAGGTGATTCATGAGATCTGTTTGACTCCCTGACGAAGGCTTGATGCTGAAACACACTGCAGTTTTGTTTTAAAAGTCTAATATAACCATGCCATGAAAGTCATGCCATAAAGGCATTTTAATTGTTTTAAAAGAGAGTGCTTTGGAGCTTTCTTGTGTTTTTTTTATTGCCCACCACATATTGATTTTCTATTTTTGGAGTGGCGCGCCACACTCTTGCTCTCTCTCACAAACATATGACAACAGACCTGTCTGTTGACACACTTTGCTGTAGGAGATGGCGGCGTGCACCTTTAATGTTGGTTTGTAGTCCACCAGTAAAACTAAATAAGAAGAAGAGGAGGGGTATATATGGTTGTTAGCTTTTCTCCGCAGTGAAGACGGCTTGCTGAATCAATCCGGAGATCATGCTGGTTAGTATCATGAACACCTCTGCACCCAATTCTTTAAATAAGTTATTAACAAGCATGTGAGCTCGAGCGGACCTACCATTGTCCCAGGGAGGATGTAATGTTAAATTAATTTTGGGATTAAATTGGGATGAGAGTTGGAAAAAAAGGACAAAGTGTGTAAAAACCGAACAAGTCTAACTCCGGACAGCTTTCTGAGCCCGTTAGCATGTTAGCCTGTGTGTGTGTGTGTGTGTGTGTTTTGACGGTAAGTTAGTTATTATTTACTAATTCTTTTTTTTTTCACACCCATGCCCCCCCCCCCACCTTCTCCCACCACAATTAAAATCTAATTCTGGAGGAAACACTGTATTCATATATGAACATCACATTTTAGGTAAATCAACAATACCAAAAATAGCACAGAAGGTGAAGGTGGGTTGCTGGAGGCAACAAACAGCTTAGGCATAATAGTATAGTATTATATTGTTTATTATTATATGGTTGAACTTGACCAGTCAGCTGATAGCTACACAGCTGTGAATGAGACAATGATTGTGAAGCATGAATTAAACAGCTGAAGCCAATAAGCTAATGCAAGCACCAGTTAAGTGATCTACCTCAACTTACACTTTGCTTCATTAACATGTGATTCACATAAAGATTCTACTGTTTATCAGATATTTCAAATTAAATTATAAATCATATTATGGATTATTTTAAAATGAACTATAAAATAAAATATTACTGTTAACAAAAAATAATAATACTGGCAAGCTAATATTGTCAGATTAGACAAATTATTAGCAAATATTGATATACTGGCAAAGCACTCAAGTTTGATTGTATTTTTTTGATATCACTTGTTGAAAAAAACAATTAGAGCTTAAACAAAATTATATTTTCATTCACTTTGATTAATCGTTGCTGTGATTTTTTCAAGCAAAAAAACAAAAACAAACCAAAGAAAACCCCACCAAAAATCCATTTGCTGCTTTTCTGTTTTGTACATCATCATATACTGAATATCTTTGCATTTTTGACTGTTGGTCAGACAAAGTGGTCACAAAGTGATATTTAAAGAAGCCATTTTTCCTGGCAACATTTTTTCATGACTATAGTATTTTATAGACTAAATGATTAATTGAAAAAATAATTGGCGATAATTAAAATAATCATTAGTTGCAGCCCTACAAACAATCACACAATTTTGCATGACGTGTCATTTGAAACAATGACCATCCCAAAGCTCTGCTGATTACCAGATGGGAACCTACCGCTGGGAACCTAATTGGCTCTTATAGCAGCAACTCATCCCCAAACACGCTTCACCCTGATTCACACTCAGTTCAAAGTATACTTTCCACATCGTAAAGCTGCAATGGTCAGGATTCCCTCATTGACTCATACCCGTTGTGAATGTGCATGCCTACAACGGTGCCAACTGCATACGTACAGACACCTAATGTATAAAGTATAGAATTATGTGTGTATCCACCCTGCTGTCTACTATCTATTTAGGGGTATATCAGACAGTATAATTAGCACAATACTACTCTACAGGGTATAGATTTACTAGATTTACTATATTACCAGAGCCATCTGAAGCAGCACTCCTTCTGTGCCAACACAGTGGTCTCATTGAAATAAATGAGGTGCCTGTATTTTTGGCTGGACCGCAGCGGGGCCAGCCCTACACATGCTGTTATCCATGAGTGAGTGAGTGATAAAGTTACACCATTGGTCAGCCAACCAAGTGTTGGAGTTTCCCCGTTGGCCATTGCTCTTTCAAAATGAATCGGTGCAGTTTTCTATTACATCATCAGGGGGTGTTCACAATGCGTCCACTCATGGCCCTATTCGCACGGGAATAGTATTAGCTGAGGACCTCATGTGATTTAGAAATTTATCCCCCCCACCCGCCCCCCACGTCTGGTTTCGTGCGGCGCATTTGCACAGGATAAGCGAAGTCTGTATTTTACTCCAATTTCCTGACATTACCCCTCTGGATATGCGTAACAACATGACAGGCTGCAAACTTTTACAATCTTGTCTCTAAATGACCTAAATACATAACTGATGGAAACAGATGACACGGCGACACAGAGCAACTGTGTTCCCTTCTCTGAGCTCTCAGTTCCGGTGTTAAATGCAGAGAAGTCGGCTAAACTCCTTTTTAAACAGACGCGCAGGAGGAGAGACGCTCTGCGGTGCGTTTGGATTTTATAAGTGAACTAAATACCAGGACGCAAACTTTTTATTTCTTTTGATGTTTTTACATCACAAACAACAAACAACAGCATTAAAATATGAGTCTTGCAGGTAAAATATGAGACTCATGTAGGTTGATATAAGCCTCCTGAATTTGCACCCAATGCTGTCACAACTTTCATTTATAATTTTTACCGCAGCCTCCAGATGAACATTTAATATCCAGGATTTCACATTATAGGCACTAACACTGACTACCCCTGTAACAAATTGGCCGCAATTTTGCACACACGGTCCAGCCATATACTAGATCTTAACCTAGTCGTTTTTTCTTTGTGGGTCTAAATGCACCCTAAATGTGTATCAACATAAAATTATTTTGCCCAAATGTCAACAATATAGTGAAACTTGCAGGGGAAAAAAAGTGGGTCATTCATAATTTGCTTAAAAGAAGAATCCTTCAATGGTCTTATAACAGGTCAATACAAAGGCAGATAAATCACTATTAACTGAGTAGTAATTCAGTGCTCATGTAGTGATATCCACTTAATAGTCCTGAAAATCTGAATTTACCTCTCTAAAATATCAGATATAGCACTACATGGCATCTAAACTGTGAACTGGGGCTTTCCCAGAGGTTGGGACAGAAGCTGCAGGGTACAAATAATCACCCTTGGTCTCTGCAGCAGAGGGGAAGAGGGGCTGTAGGCCTGTAAACTTCAAAGGCTTGGGGGTAAAGAGGGGGAGGGCCACCGAGCACAGACACATTCTTTACAATGTTGAACTTGACCCCTGGGGTTGCCACACACACCATGTGACTGCTTGTCAACTGTGTGTGTGTGTGTGTGTGTGTGTGTGTGTGTGTGTGTGTGTGTGTGTGTGTGTGTGTGTGTGTGTGTGTGTAATTGAGCAGGAGTGTGAATGCATGCAGTATGTGTGTCCACAGTCCTTTAAACCTGTTTGAGCACTTAAATCGTCAGAAATTATAAAACGGTTCTGCATTTCCTTTGAATAAACACATTACATTACATACAATACACTGAAAAACAACCAAATATAGAGCAATCATGCACGCATTTTTAGTAGGGCTGTAGTCTCCTGGTCAATTTGTTGGTCGATATGCTTTTGTCTGACCAAATTCTCATTGGCCGGACAATCGCTGGTGTTACACTTGGACCCACCCCGGGGTACCGCGAATTCTGTCATCCACCCATGTCTGTGAGGGTTCGTCAATGTTACAGACACATTATGTAGTATGAGCAGAACCACGCACCCGTCCGTTGTTGGCATCCTTAGCGCAGCAGTGCTAACACTACACCACCATGCTGTACTAGCTCACATTTAATAAGGTATTACTGATAAAGACAAAGTTGTCCACATACTGTGATAATGACTAACTATCTGACTAATGACCCCCGTGTGATTCTGTCAATAGCTCTACACTGTAGCTGAATGAGCCACAGTTAGCTTCACAGATGACAGGATAACCTGCGTCAGAATCCTGGAACTCTAGATTAAGAGCTTTTAAGGTGATATCTTCAAACTGTTTATCATGTTAAAAGTTGAAAGATTCCAATTGAATTTCACTATATGACAGCTGCAGGCCATTTACACTGACAGCTACCTGTGATATGACCAGCTAAATTGCTTCTCAAGTAAAGCTCTTTTTTAACAAATATAAAGAGGATGTTTTTTGCTTGAGGAAACTATTTTTGGCCAAGTTTCAAGAATTTAATTTTGTAGTTTGGCCAATTCGTAGAATTTACATTCATTAGCTACAGATTAAATCTGCCAGCAGAAATCAGCAGTTAAAGCTTTCAGCTCTGAAAACTGGTTAGGATGATGATTAGGATTGTTAATATTGTAGGTTATTACTACCACAGATCTTCATGCTGGAAAATTACCCTCATAATCCTTCAATTCTAGTATATAAACAAGCCAGTCTTAGTGCTAGATTCTTAGTGATTTATGTAATTACCTCCCCAGACAACACGGTGTCAGCGCACTAAATTATTATCAGGACTGTATCAGAAAGGTTTTTACTTGATAGTATTTTCTCTACACCTCCCCACAAGCACCATCATTATCATATACAGCATTGTTTGTCTATGAGGCAGTACACAGTCATTCGCTTTTTGGGGATTGTGTTGATTTTGTGGAAGAATATCTTGACCATTTTACAGATGCCTCACAAGAGATGTGCAAGAAGCTTTTAATTTTTTTAATAAATAGAATCAAGGATATAAGGCAACAAATTACCCCCCAGACCATGTTTTACATGCCAGTAGGGACATTCATAGTTATTTTAGCATTTCTAAACCTGTATCGCTGTCTTTTTTTTATCTGAAATCATATCCCATATCATCATATTCCCACTAAATTCCTTAAAGAGGTTACTGACACAGTTGGGCCCAGTATTTTATTGATTATCAATAGCTCCTTAGCAAAAGGCATTTTTCCATCCATTTTTTAAACTTGCTGTGGTCCAACCTCTTTTAAAGAAACCTAACCTCAATCCTTCTGTTTTAACAATTTTAGGCCAATTTCTAAACTTCCATCTTTATCAAAAGTTTTAGAAAAAGTGGTTTCAACCCAACTTTTAGCTTTTATGTCATAACATCTTTGAGAAGTCAGGTTTTAGAGCTTTACATAGCACAGAAACTGCCCTCCTAAAGGTAACCAATGACCTCCTTTTAGCAGCTGACGGGGGAGAGCACAATTTTAATTCTTTTAGACCTAAGTGCAGCTTTTAAAAGAGTAGATCATGCCATTTCATTCTTACGTTTTAGAAAGAACCTACTCAGTCACCATAGGTGATTACTCATCCTCTATAACTAACATTACCTATGGAGTACTGCAAGATTCAATTTTAGGTCCAATTTTATTTTCTATCTACCAAATCATAGTCAAATGATTCAACGTTACAATGTCTCTTTTCATTGCAGCACAGACAACACACAGATATACCTTCCCCTGAGACCTGGTTACCCAAAAGGCCTAGCTGCTGCTGTAGATTGTCTCAGTGATGTCAACTGTTGGATGGCACAAAATTTTCTTCAACTCAAAATCAGAAATTATATTGTTCAGTCCCCCAAACCCCAATCAGTCTCATTGAGAGTGGCCTTGGTCCTTTGTCTGCTAGTGTGAAACCCGCTGCCAGAAACTTGAGAGTACTATGTGATTTCGCTTTGAACCACAGATCAAAAAAATTGTCCAGCCCTGCTTTCTTCAAATAAGAACCATCTCCAGAATTAAACCAATGCTCTCACACTAGGGGTGTAACGGTACGTGTATTGATCCCGAACCATAACAGTATGGATTTTACACGTCGGTGCATACAGTCATACAAAGAATATGCTCTGTGACCCAAACAATTACTGTCAAAATAGTTTCATAATCCACTTACTCTGACGTGTGGAACAATTCTAGAGCGCAAGTTCCACCTGGAAACTTTTGCCAACGCACCACTTAGTTGTAGCATGAATGTATGCTAGCCAGCTTAGCCAAGGTAGCCTGGTTACCCTCGTTACCTTGTAGTGTTATTACCATCAAATGAGGAGACCCACAACACTGACCGAGTGCAACACCATTATTAAAATATGCGTTGTTATCTCCACAGTGAAAGGATACCGCGTCTCCCTGTCCCCCTCACCTCTGTGATGGTCGTCTCCCCGTCCCCCTCCCCCCTCTGTGGCAGTTGGCTTTTCAATCTGCCTTTGAGTGAAGCCGTTCAGAACAACTATTTCTGACGTAGTCAGACAGCACGTCGTAAGAACCAGTTCTGAGAGAGAAAAATGTAGTTAAAAAGAATGAAAGTTAAAGTAGTGGTTTGGTCCCTCTGACTGATATATTATTATATATGACATCATTAGATTATTAATACTGAAGCATCAGTGTGTAAGCAGCATGTTACTGTTGTAGCTGCTGGAGGTGGAGCTAGTTTCAACTACTTTATATGCAGTTAATATATAAATAACTTATAAATAACTGCAGGTTGTTTTCCTTTTCCACTGCAGCACAACTAAACTCTTATAGTGATGACCAACTAATTAATCCATTGTTTTCAATTTTCAAAATAAAGGACCAAAATTATATTTTCTTCCTTTCTTTTTTTCTGCTGTACCAAAATCGTACCGAACTGTGACCCCAAAGCCGAAGTACATACCAAACCATGATTTTTGTGTATTTATTACTAGACTTGACTACTGTAACTCCCTCCTTTGTGGCATAAACCAAAAGTTACTCTCTAGCCTCCAACTAGTTCAGAATGCAGCAGCTAGACTTCTTACTGATTTTAATAGATGACATCACATCACCTCAATCCTGGCTTCTCTCCATTAGCTCGCTGTTCGATTTGGAATTGATTTTAAGATTTTACTGATCACTTTTAAACCACGACTGTCATTTAGTCAGTCATCAGCGTTGTACATTGTACATAGAAACTACACAGGGATGAAATAGAATCAGCTGAACTATACTGTTTAAAAGACAGATCTAATACTGTAGCATGTAAACCACAAGGTAGAGAAACAGTCTGAGAAATCCTGTTTGATAATTGAATCACAGGCTGGGCTTGTCTGAACACAATGTGAGGTATGCATTTGGCACAATTTGGCTCACTGTGAAGGCTGAATTATGGCAAATATTACTCCTCATCTCTGCACACGTACAGGATCCAGGCCTGTTCCATATTTGTGTCTCTCTCCAGCTCATGTCAGGCCATTAACTAAGGAAGACATTTTCACTCACTGCACTTCTTTGTCCATTTTGTCTTTCCCTTCTCAATTCACAACACTGACAAGCACCAGTTACATAACTGTACTACTCCACATCTCTTCCTCTGTGATTTAATAAGGCCAACTAATCAATGTGTTCTGTGTAGATAACATGACTCAGCTGCCTGCTCTGTAACTACCCATATTCTTGTGTCCTGTGCTCAACATTTGCTCTAGGAAAGCAAGATCCAAGACAAATTAGCAAGTCCAGTATATAGTAACAGTGTTCACATTATATTTGTGACCTTCCTGGTCACAGAACAGCTGCACTATACAAGATTTGAATGTACACGTCTGTCTTTCTTCTTAGTCTAAATGACTGAGTGAAAAGAAACAAGTGACTATTTCCAGACAGAGAAACCATATATTACTCTCACTGCCCCATTTTAAGCTCTGGGGTCAGGTACTGTATAGTCGTTACAAGACTCTTTGCTTGGAGTTCAGTCTGAGAAAATGGGCCACTGTGTGGATGGCCAACCAGCTTGTGAGGTAAGAAAAGGTGCCCAGGACCATCATCAGATTTCCATGCATCTTTGTTTTCCTATTTTTTTGTCATACTTCTGCCAGGAAATTGTATAATGTACAAGAAGGTAATTACAGCCATGCAAAGCTTTCAAAGCTCTCTATAGTTTATTTTTGAAAAGAATGGCTATATCCAAGATGAAGCACCAAAGTCATTTTGCTGCACCTTTTTCAATCATTTTCCTGAGCATTCTCATTTATTTTGTCCTTAAATTGCCTAATTCGTGCATGCTAAACCCCTAACCCTAACCCTTTCTCACACCAACTAATGAAAAACACTGTGGCATCATGAATGGATACAAAAGTAGCAGGAAAATGCACTGCCAGTTCACAACACAAAACCAGCACACCAGACACATAGAATATGTACAAGAAGAAAAGGGACAAATCAAAGATTCAGAGGAATACAAACTAAATTCTAAAAATCTGAAAAATGTCCCTCATCTAGTTGGTATCCTGCAGTATAAAGCTATAAAGTACCACAGGGAAGGTTTGGCTTTGAGTTTGCTATGTTTTGTATCTCCTCTCATTGTTGTTCTCTTATATACTGACTAGGACTGAACAATATCATTTCAGCATTGTCATCGGGGGTGTATGCATATGTCATAGTCACAATGCAATCGATGCAATTTAATAAGGCAAATTCATCCCACCATGGTAAAGTTTAGACCCTTTTCTTGATCGTTTGCTTTCATGACTACGACATACAGCCTTATTCATCTGATAAATAACATAATTCATTCAGATTTTATTTTTGCTACTGGTTTCACACATGCTGTGCCTGCACAACAAATTACCAATCACAATCACAATTGAGAAAGAAGCCAACAAGCATCTTCTGTTGATCTTTTTCATCTAGCTTTGAATAACTAAAAACTATGAAAGAAACCAATAAAAAGAAGGCTTGTTAGGGGGGGAAAAAATAAAATCTACTGGTCAGATGTGGTCCACTTGGGCATAGAAAAAATGTTGAATCAACACCTTTTGTACTGTCAACAAAAACTAAATGTGACAGGCTTAATAAAAGGAATTATTGCTGAGCTATTGTATTGGACTGCAGTATACTGTAGCCAGGTGTACCTAATTTGGTGCATATCTGGTAAACACATGCTACATGACAAACAGACTGCAAACAAAATGCATAAATGAGCCAATCAAACCATGTAGGAGTGATGTGTTTTTTTTTTAAGTTTGTATTTTTTCTATTCCAGCTGCTGCGTACAGGAATATAGATGTGTTTTGATCTCTGAGGGTGCTACTTGTTGTCAGTCTGCTTAGGTGTGATTAAAGACCAAGACCATAGTTTACATTATAGCTAGTCAGTGTAATTATGATGAATGTCAATAACTAAAATTGAGTTACCTGCTAAAAAGGCTCAGCAGTGGATCACAGGGGAGTCCAACACATGCTGCGTAAGATCAACCAATTAATTGCTCTGACCTCAAACAACCCACCTTACATGCGCAGGTGTGACCCTGATCTTAATGCGGGTCAGTTATGATGGACACAGAACAACCTACATCGGATGTGAATTAAGAGTTAAGTGTAAAAGAATAGCTCTGACAGCCCAGTGGAGATTTTGTTTTATTTAGGTGTTCTCTTCCTGTAGGGTTACCAACAATTCATCAAAAGTACTGGTGTAGTAATGTGTGTAGGGTTGGGTACCATTAACATTTGTACCAATACCGATACCTGGAATTTGGTACCGGTGCCCAACAGTACCTTTTTTCAGTACTTTACTCCAAATGTTTACGTAGGATTAGCATGCTAGGCTAACAGTCCTTCAGCTGTGTGACTTTATATCTGTGCCGTGACGTCTTTCAGAGCACACAAACACCATAAACACACCTGTCACCCAGCATGCTGCTGTTAAACTGGAGACACTGCGCTACACCTTTTTTTTTTTAATACAGTCTATGGGCTACACACAGCTTGGCACAGCTATGCTAACGATACTAGCCATGCTAACTAGCTGCAAGCTGCCGTGCAGGTTGGTAAAATGGATCTGTCGCATCTCTTTGTATCCGCGGGTTGGTGCTCCTGTCAGTGTTGGAGCCTACGTGTGAGACGTACTTATTTCAGGGCTGCGCTCACTCTCAGTCCCACAAGGTACCGAAATTTGGCACCGACTGATCTAACATGAATCAGTACTCGGTAGTACCAACGTAATCTGGTCGGTATCCTTAAAAGTACCAAGTTCAGTACCCAACCCTAGTAAACAGTAACTAATCAGTACTTAAAATATAATAATCCTGTAATATAATAACAACCAATATCAGACCAATTAACTAATACAATAGGAAAAGGAGCAAGGACACAAAAACTAAAATAATAAGACCAAAAATCAAGGGAAAGCGATCCTCTCCAGTAGTTTTGTTTGCAAAAATGTGACATCTGAATACAAAGCCAAAGTCACACCTCTATACCTTAGCTTAATTTCCACTAGAATCCATTCCAGCCTGTATGTATTTGAATAGGCTAAAATTTGATACTTGGGTTTCTGTTCATATTCCAAGCTGAATGTGTCCTGCTGTTGTACCTACGAATGTCCAAACATCCATCTCATCAACATATAGAAATGTTTGTTTTATTAGCATTCAACAGCTACAAATTACATGCGTCTGTGGCCACAAAAAATACTTGTTTCAAACTGTTTGCCGGGTGTCCTTGCTTGAGACATCAAGCTAACCTCAATGCAGTAGTGCAATCAAAGAGCAAAGGATGTGTTGCCTCACATCTTCTGTTAACAGTTGCACTTGAAAACACCACAAAGACCGACAGCCAGCTGACATGCACATATGCTGTGCACCTGTGTGAGAGGAAATAATCAGTAGTCAGTTCTTAATTCAAAATATATATATCACTTAAAGACATTTTAAAAATTGATACATTTGAATTTATGTATATAATTGAATCTAAATAAATTGTCTTGTCATATGGTTAGAAAAAAATGCAAATATATGAGATATATTCAACAAGCTGAACAGGTCAAACAGCAGATGATAAGGGCCAACTAGTGCCTGTCAATAATCCAGTATTTCCAGGGCTCTATCATCTCTAAAAATTCAATTTAATTCAACTTTTTCTTTTGTTAAGTGGCAATGGTTTATTAGTGATAATGCACTCCAAACCATTCCAATAATGGATTCAGTACTTCTACCTCAATCATTATGTTCTTCTCTCAGGAAACCTTATTACACATTATACATTATATATAATGTATGTATGTGTATGTATGCATATATATTATACATACATACATACATTGTGTATGAACCTACATGACATATAATCCGCAAAATACAATGTGGACAAAAGGAAATATTCAATTAAAAGTAGAGGGAAATTGTGTATTCAAATGTGTTTTGTGACATGATTTAAATTTAAATGAGCACCTAAAAATACCTTAACCCAATTAGTCTGTGAATCCCAACTCTGGCTAAACAGTCTGCATTACCAGACTTTTCCTTCCAAGCACAAGACACTGAAGGCTTATCTGGGACTGGTACATTGTGTCATTGAGTTGAGCTTCACAAGGTTGGCAAGTGGCCCTCCTGGGTGTGTGTGCGCACGCGTGTGTGCACGTTGTGTGTGTTGGTGTTCACCCCTCCCCCACACCGCCCATGGCTTTGGAGCAACCAGCTGCACAGCACTCTAGTAAGCTTTGAATAAGATTGACATAAAGGTAAGGAAATAAAATATAATAGAAAATATAATGCACAAGGGACATTCCTGAAGCTACAATATGTTGCAGACAATCAAGGTTAAATTGCAACTCACATCAAACTGGTAATAACCACAATGGGCCTGTAACACACAACATTTCAAACTGGTGTGTAAAACTATGGGACAAAATGCTGTCAGTGCTCAAACTAAGGTGTCACTTTTGATCTGTGACTGTTGTTGTTACTTTCAATACTTACATAACTTATTTTAACACTTGAGTGTTTTTCATAACAGGTACAAAGTTAACAGAGTAATTAAAGTACATAAGAATTAAAAGCATGTAGCCTTGATTTAAAAAGTATCTAAATTAACAAAAATAAAATAAAAACACAACAGATAAGTAAAAGGTCAATAGCTAAGTAAAACAAAGTAAATTTCAATACAACTTCTAATAGCATGAAATATATGTTATATATAATATCTTTATGGTTGATATTAAAAATCAGTAAAGTGTCTTTAATACAAAGCTAGCAGTAGTTGCAGGAAGGAAGGGCGCGCTCACAAACACAAACCACGCACGAGAACTGCCCTACGAACACATGCACAGTGCGCGCGCGCCTACTCACGCGCTGACGCTGCCCATCCCCCACCCCCGAGAGAAAATATAAAAATAAAGGTTCACAACAGCGCAATAACCCGCCAAACCTTGTACTTACAGCCATATGTTATCACTCTATACGGGGGTATAATTTATAACGGCAATAATAACGTAAAAAGACAATAAACACTCACCAAAAGCTCCAAATCACACAAGGGGGGTGCCTTCTCCTCTGTGCTCCTAATATGGAATCTCCTCCTCCTCCACCACCGTTGTTTCAAGCTCTAATTAAACCTCGAAAAAAGCGTTATAACCGCCCTCAGACCCGGCCAACCGGTGCTAGGAATCCCCAATGACCGATGTGTTTTGGATACACGGGCATATATATTGATAAATCCCCTTAAAATGAGCTGGATGGACAGTTGGGTCTAGATTGTAGGTTTGCTCGCTAGTAGAGAAAAGAGCCAAACGGTTCAGTAGCAGCCAACGGCTTCAGACTGAAACACAGAGCAGCTGACCTGCCAGGCGAAAATGAGGTAGGCCTGAGCTCCTCTCTGCAGGAAGCACACTCCAGTCACATAAACATCAAAATGGGTGTCGCAGTATGGAAAAGGGTGGTAGGAAAGGAAAGTAGGGCTGGGATTTGGCGGTAACTCTTCAAAACCTACTTAAAAACATGAAGTTAAAATATTTTTTTAACCGATATGATTTTTTTTAGATTCTTAGATTAATACATAGCTATATTTTTGGATTGCAGACAGACATGTTAGCGTATATTTTTATTTTATGTTACACCAGATGTAATGTTGTTGTGCAGTTGCTTATTCTTAATTAGGGCTGGGCCATATATCTAATTAGTTTTATAAATTAAAATTTTTTGAATTATGTGTAAAATGTCTACATTGTGAAAATCAAGTTATTACAACGTGCAAAAAAGTTGATTTTCAGTCAAAAAGTATTGTTGATGATAGGTAGCGACATTAGGTGTCAGTCCCAAACTGACATGAAGTTACACTATATACACACCTGCTGCAGTTCGCAGAAAGAAATCGCTATTACAATCGCAAATCGTTGCCGTTCTTTAAAAAGATTTTATTCTTTTAGCCATCGCTCAGTTCCATTGTCTAAATATATGGCAATAGCAGTAAGTGGAAATATTTAAAAATAAAGTTCAAGCCTATGGCAGGGAGGGGACCTCAGGAAGTCCCATCAAACTGTCAAATCCTCCACCCCACCCCCACAGAAAACTGGAACAATTTCTCAGCCATGTTATATAAGGTGGACTCCAGTTAAATCTTGAGAAAAATAAAGCGTTTTATACCTCTGCATTAAGGTGTTACACTGTACATACAGTGGCTATGTAAAGAAAGATAAAGAGAGATGTATAATATACACAGAGGGTGTGAAATGAGGGGCTGTGTTGCATGTATTTAAATGCACTTTATGTCTGCACTTGTCTGTGCTATACACTTTATCTTTGTTACTGCACTATAATTGTATGTATTTTTTATGTTGCAGCCTTTATGTTCAAGGTGAATTTTCCTATAGGGACAAGTAAAGTAATCTTGAATCTTGGAACACATATTCTGCAGACGTAAACAATGAAAAATAGACAACTTACTCATGCATGCATGTATGCATTAACTGAAAGCATATGCTCATCAACATGCACACACGCGCATACACACCACAGATAAAGCCCAGCTGAGACAAACAGACACACACAGACAGAAAGCCCTGGGGTTGTGTGTAGTGAGCTTTAGCGTGGCTGGAGCAGGAGAGTGGGGGATGGGTAATGACTTTTATACAGGGCAGGGGGGGTATCAGTGTATTTCCTCAGCCTGTACTTTTAGATGCCTGAGGAGATTTGTAGAACAAGAGGGACCATATACAATTTTGATGGTGGCAATCATTTCACATTCTTCTCATCTGAGAAGAATGTGAAATGATTTCTCACTGTAATGCCTGTAGTTGTTTTGTTTTGAGGAGGAAATGCAGATATCCCAGCAGCGGTAAGTAATGTTGCTGCTTTTGTGGCCCATCAATGCTGAATGAATGGAGAGTAAACAGCTCCAGTGTGGCAAATTGTGAAGTGAGCCACCTCAGGGCGAAGCAGACCACTGTCAGGGTAATGACTTTCTGGGAAACCACAACACACCATCTATATGCAGCACTCAGCCACAGTGTTTTCTTCCTCTCTGTTTATTTTGCAGCAAACACACAACTTACAATACTGCTAGGGAGGAATTTTAAAATCTTAAAATAATTGCTCTTTGGCTACTGTACATATTATCAGTACTCCTGTATTTGAACACACAGTATAATAAGCATTCATTTGATAGTGTTCCACGTAGCAATCCACAAGCATACCACATTACCATCAACTCAGTTACATGTAATATAAGTGATCTAACTCTAAAAGTATTTCCTTGTTAGACAGTAAAACATAGTTGACATAACTTGTCTGCACTTCACTTTGTGAGAATGTTCACTACTAATTAACCCGCATCTTTGGCTTGATTTTCATGATCCAAAGGTGAGGACCAGATAAAGTTTGGCAGAGCTTACTTGTTTAATTATTACAATGGTTTTGGCATGAAGCTATTGCACTTAAAGTAACTAGTTCATGGTTGGAAAATGATGTATTTTCATTTCAGTTTTACACAAACAAGATAAAGGCCTAACATGTTAATTAGTCAAATGTAGACGTACTGTTGGTTGGATTTTTATACTTTGGACAAAGCCAGGCGAGTTGTTTCCCCAGGCTTCCTGTTTTTATGCTAAGCTAAGCTAATCACCTGCTATCTCTAGCTTCATATTTACCATACATATAAGAGTGGCATCTATCTTCTCATCCTACTTTTCCCAAAATGCTGAGCTTTCTTTGTTCTTTTACTTCTTGTAAAAGACAAATGCCTATTAAGTTATCAAGCTAGTTATTGGGTTTCTTGGAGATTGACATTATTTGTTAAACTGTAAGTACACCAACACAGTAGCCGCATCATCAACTCAACAAGGGTTTAATGGCCTGTTGCAATCCTTGTGTTGAACAAACAAATAATCATTACATATATATAATTTGGATGAAGAAATGAGAAGTTTGAATTCAGCACTGTTTACATGGAAGAAGTAGGCTACTAAGATTATCCAGCCATGCTAGCAGCTCTATGAGACTGTAGGGGAGAGTGGGGTAAGAAAAGCCAGTGGGTAAGTTGACCCACTCTCTAAAACTAGGCAACTGTGCACATGTTTTGTCATGTGACCATAAATTCAGGAAGCTGTGATGGACAGAAGCACATGAGAGAAGTGGTATTTTTCTTACACAGAACAGAAACAGAACAGAAACAGTTTTTTGTCAAAGGTATTTTTCTTACACAGAACAGAAACAGTTTTTTGTCAAAGTAAATTTTCTGCATGTTCGGTGTAATGACTGTTCGGCAAAGCAAATTTCTAAGGCCTAAAAATATGTATTACATGTTGTTGATTTACTAGCGAATAAAACCATGTGAATCACTTAACTAAAGATTAGCCTGAATTGCTAAGCTAGGCTGTTTTTCCAAAATGGTGGCTATGGGGCAAAGTAAGCCAAAGGCTATGGGGGTAAATTGAGCCAGTGGTTCAACTTAAACTTAAACATTGTAGAAAAGCTGTCATGCCAAGAACCTACAAGAGAAAAAACAACTGGGGCTCAACACCCCTTAAAGAGATAGAAGAGCAGCCATTGATGTCAAGAATGGAAAATCCATCAGATCAGTGGCAAAAGAAATATTGACTGGTCTTAAAAAAGAAGAGGGTAAAGGAAGTAAAAACAGTAGGGCACTGTGAAAGAAAGAAGAAGCAACGAGGGTCCTCACAGAGGATTTAGAGAAGGAGCTTGTAGACCGTATCAAGAAGCTGGCTGACCAGTTCCATGGCCTTACTCCAAAGAGATGATGTGAACTGGCATTGGAATTGGCAGAAAGAAACAACATTCCTGTCCCCAACAACTGGAGAAAAGAGAAAGGTTTAGCAGGTAGGGTGGACAGGAAATTACATGACTCAGTAGGCCAGCAAAGGCTAACTTATCTTGTGCAGTTTAAGACAGCATCTTGATAAACCAAAATATTGGACAAAATCTGACCTGATGATAGTGCTAGATTTGGTGAGAAGGTCAAAATTATTACAAATCATCCAGGGAACTATGAATACGTGTGCCAAATTCAATGTTAATCCATCCAATACCTGTTGAAATATGTCAGTAAAAACCAAAGATTTTGATGAAACCAATTGTAACTGCTTTACATACTGTTGAGTAGTTTGATCTATAACAATACATCATGTTTTATGAACTGATCATATATTTTGTATGTCTTGATCTTCAAAGTAACTAGGCACTGTAGCTTTAATTTCCGTCTGAAATGTAGTATAGTAGAAGTATAAAATAACATATAAATGAAGGTCTCAGTTGAATTACCTCTATGTACATAACTTGATTGTTTGTTTTATTAAGAAGAAAAGTTGAAAAGTTTGTAAAAAAAAAAAAAAAGGATTTGAGAACCAAATGGCAACAAGGGGAAATGCAGCTTCACATGTCTCTATTTTACCAGTGTATGTGATAATTTGCCTATTCCCACAAGTATAACTTGAAGTCTTTTGAATACAATAGGAACTGTGGTAAAGGTAATAACAAAAGAAATGTAGGTGACCACCAAACCTGCAGGATTGGTGTGTTTTGCAGTGATGTGTGAAAGGAATGTGACAAAGCTAGTTACAATGGAATGACAATGTACCTTTTAATCTTTCTGTCATCTGTCCCAACCAACACACAACACGGCACTCTTGTCATGCAATTTAGCCAGGAGGTATTAGACGCTGGACAAAAACAGCAATGACTTTGCCTGTTTCTTTCACACGTTTAACTGGAGTGGAACAGTTTGAGTTACAATGTGTGAAACTGGAATTCTTCTTACGAAAAGATACTATCTTCAGTGGGTTGTCACTAAATTTGTCTGCCGTTTGCTGCTGGGCAGGTAGTGTACAGTAGGTTTATCAGAGCTTTTTCACTGAAAACAGCTGCCTCCCGCTGCTGGAAACAAGGTTGATGAGAGCAGTGAGACTGAACTAAAACAGTAAAGTTGTCACCTGCCCATATCTGTGAGAGTTCACATGGACGTCTGCATGCAGCCCAAAATGAATGTCCGTGCAGGTTGTACATGTGGATCATACGTGTTGTTGTACAATCCACATGTACCATGTACCATGTACCCATCCACTGTTTGTGTCTGTTTCAGAGTATATCCAGCCATTTAGTATAGGCATACTTTCAGTTAGCAGTGCTCTCATCTCCTATTCCCTATAGTCTCCTCCTCCCTTCTCTCTAGCTTCTCTCTAGCTAAGTGGAGAACCCATACATATATAGCCACGCACACACACCCTTCGTTTAGCCACTTGTTTAGGCGTTGCACATCCAACAGTAACAATACTGGCCTTTAAAACCCAGCATTAAACTATGGCCACTTCAGAGGACATGTAATACTTCACTCCACCTCTGGCATATTTAGTGCTTTGACAATGATAAGGTCTCAACAAAGCATGGCTCCATAATACATCTTCATAAGGCCTTACAGTAATGGCTGTTCTCTACCTCCAGAGCTATAATTTACCCTCCACTGTTGAGACTGGAATAGCATGGTTGGCTGTTGCTGTTAAGTGATTAAATTATTTAGCGCGGCATAGATGGAGACAGAGGAAAACAGATATTGCATGAGTGTGTGTGTGGGCTTTCATGTGGGTGTGAGGGGGGAGAAGAAAAACTGAAAGAAATGACTTGTATCTTTTATGTATGCACTAGTGCATGTGTGTTTGTGTGTGTATGTGTGTGGGAATGAGAAAGAGAGAGCGGCATGGTGAGTCCTGCCTCATCAGGCTGATTAGACAAAGAGAGTCTGGTTGGTTTAATATTCTCATCGATCCCAGCTCACCTCGTTACACATTAACATTTACAACTAGGAAATCCAACTCAGACAGTTTAAGATTCTCCTGAGTGAAAGGGAGATGAAAAGACAGGAAAGCTATCTTCAGAGGGAGGAAGGGAAAACACCAATAATAAATCCAAGAGTGTGCAAACATACCTGAGTTATAAAATCTACTCAGGAAGACATTATGTCAATACTGGTGATTTTATCTTTTTAAAATGAGATGTTGTCTTCCACTGAAACTCAAAGTACCTATAATTCCTAATAACAGAGAAGAGAAATACTTCAGCCTTGGAGGTATGCTTATGGAGGTTGTGGTATTTTAAATTTAATATTATAAACCAAGGAAGTGTAGCTATTTTTTATGCTAGCAGTGAGGCTTTGGGGATGGTCAGTCAGTCCACAATTTTGGTCCAATCTGTAATATCTTGCTAATTCTTGGATGAATTGCCATGAAATGTTGTACAGACATTCATGGTCCCAGAGGATAAATCCTGATAACTTTGGTGAACCCCTGACATCTACTAGGTGGATTAGAACAAAATTTGGTAGACACATTCATGGTTCCTAGAGGAAGAATCCTTATGACTTTGGTAATCCCCTGACTTTTCATCTGCCACCACCAGTAGGTTGAAATCTTTGGTTCAGAGTAAAATATATCCATAACTATTGGATGGATTGACACAAAATTAGCCAGGAGGTATTAGATGGTAGCACAAGAAGTTGAAATTGAATGCTAAAATAATGCATAAATGGATAAAAACATACAGCTTCTGCAATTTAAAATGGTAATAGTAGGAATGTAAACTTGATCAAACCTACTGAAAAAAAGACAAAACCTAAAGATACATATTGTATAACTGTTTTGTGTGAAAACAACAATATCTACTAATATCTACTATCTCTAAGCATGTTAACATTTAATTGTGAGCATTTTAGCATGGAGGCGTTAGCATTTAGCTGGAAGTACCATTGTGCCTTCACACAGCCTGCTAGCATGGCTGTGGATTCTTGTAGTCTTGTTTAATGCAACGATATTGCTAACAAAGTTAGGGCAACTAACATTTTCATCACCTACAAATGTATTCATTATTTTCTGGTTAATCATTTAGTCTATAAAATGTCTTGAGTGCTTTGCTTTTTTCCCAGTTTTATTTAAAAATAAAGCAAATATCTTTGTCTTTTTGATTGTAGGTCGAACAAAATAATCTCTTTGAAGATGTCACTTTGGGGTCTGGGACATTTTTCATCATTTTCTGACATTACCTAAACTTTATTAATCAGTATATTAATCAGTATATCAAAAATAAGACATATATATATATATATATATATATATATATATATATATATATATATATATATATATATATATATATATATATATATATATATATATATATATATAATGCAAATGTATCTAATCAGTAACTACAACCGGAGGGGGATAAAAGGTACTGGTAGGTTTCTAGTACTGCACACAGTACAATCTGTAAATATTTCATGCTAATAAGTCTGTCTCCTATATCCTGAAATAGTCTGATAATCTTAAGCACCAGCTCTGGGCGCCGTCTAACAGAACCAAGTCATGTCATATGACAGATTATGATTGACTTCCATAAATAGGGCTGCTCTGTGGGGAACATCTTCACTAAATAGAGTGAGTGGCTGTATGTGATGGCTCACACCACACACTATTGTATCTCCTGCAAGACATGCAGACTCTTTAAATGCATTAATCTCAGGCCACAATGGAGCACTACTGGATAAAGCATGTGTATATGACTCCAGCAGTAATATGGATCACTGCAAGATGCAACCTTGAGAATAAATATGTAAATCAAGTCAGTATACAGTATATAGCTTCATATATTGAAACACATTTCTTAGTCTTACTTTAAATTACCATTTTAATTTTCTTGTTAACAAATCCAATTATGTTTTATTATGTGTATCCTTGAGGTCTGACAAATGAGTCGAGTACATTTGCCGCATCATAAAACGTGGAAATCAAATTTTTTAGAATATTTTGAAAAGTGCATTATTTGCAACCATGTTTACATCGGCTAGCAGTCTTCTTCTCTGCCTTTGCTGATGCATTGCTAAGTTTCTGGGCATATTGCCACCACCAACTGTCAATAACTGAAATTTGCCAATGCTGCTGATGGAAAACCAATGAAGACTTGGCTTTCACCCATGACTTCTCCACTGGTACCTGTTAATAACATCTCATAATATCATTGCATAAGTAAAACATGAGTCACTTGTTATCAGGCAGTAGGTGTACATTTCATTATGTGGTGTCAGAATTATTTTCTGACAGTACGGCTCTTTATTTTGAAGAAATTGACTGCAAATATGGCGACTGACTACTGTGAAGCCACTGACAGTGTGTTGAAAGGTCAGTGATGTGGGGTTTGAAAGTTCAGTTTATTTTTGACTTTGAGGTTCACTGTTCATTGCGTAGTAGTATGCATGACTCTGGCTCACAAAACTCCTCTTCATAGAATTCAAAAGCCAAGGGGCCCACAAAACCTTCTTTTTGAAATATGAAATGCTATTTGAAGCAGTCTTTTGACTTTTCACAACGCTATTGTGATGTGGGCTGCTATTCATATGCTTGACTTTTTAAGAGATCTTCAAAGCACACAGCATTGCGAAGACGCATGTGAAATAGATACCAGAAGATGATTTAATTCAGTTGAGACTAACAGACAGCCAATGTCAAGTGTTTATGTGTAAACAAGACCTTTATAACTGAGCTGTAAAACTGTATTGTTGCTGTAAGACTCACACAGTCCACATCCCAACATTTTACTGCAGCTGACAATCACAAATTTCCAATAATCCTTTACATCCTGGACAGTGACACATGTCGTGTAAATGTATAGCATGATATATAAATGTGTTCTAGGCCTCTCTTAAAGTGACATTGTGTCTTTTTTTTAAAATTAGAAATAATACATTCTTCCTCTTATTAATGAAAAGTTACATTTATGAGCAATAAAACACACCTTTGTTGAATTCAGTGAACTCAGTGGTCTTGCTGCTACAGCCTTACTTGATCTGGTATGACCAGTAGCTTGTGGTGGCTAATGTAAGCTAACATTCGCAAACTTATATATATTTTCTTGTGTAGCTGACATTACTAAGTCAGGTCACTAACTTTATGACTCCTCTCTACTTGTGCTACTGTTACACCATGTCACAGATAAAATTTTCAAAAGTAAAACAAAGTAAAAAACACAATGTGCCTCTCTAGAAGACATGTTTGTGGTTTCCTGTTTGTGGTCCCACTCCACCCACTCTCAATCAGGTTGCCTAATGATGACGTCTTTAATGCAACTGACTCAAGTGGATCTTCAATCAATGGGAAATTCAATGTCCCATTATCCTGTAATTGCCACTTGTGGCCACAGTGGCCACTGGTCAGCAATGGTTTCATAGACAAGGTAATGTGCTATAGACTACACTCACTGTGCACTTTATTTGAGACACCTGTGCAATCTAATGCAATCCCATATTTTCAATTCCTAATATTTTGCCACCCTCATGTAAGTTAATGGGGTGGACAAAATATTAGGAACACTTTTCAATATAATGCACTCTGACAATGTCAACAAAAACCGAAAATGTATAAGCTTTGTGAAAGTAGAAGTTATGGCAGAGCTGTTGTATAGGATTGCATTAGATTTCACAGGTGGTCCTACTAAAGTGCTCGGTGAGTGTATATATTCAGACAATAACCCAAAGAGGAATTATCAAGGCTGGCTTTTATCATTCTGCTTTGCAAACTTTCCCAACATGGCTGCCATTCAACAAAGACTCAAACAAACAGGACAAGTCACTAAAACATTTTTTTCTTTAGTGATATATAGTACTTTTATTATTTTGGTGGGTAACTTGTCAAACATAGATCATGTTATGTTACATCAGGATATTTCCAGCACAAAAACAAAGTAATTTGTTATCAGCATGTAAAACAAAAGTAAATGTTACAGCCTTCAGTACCAAAGAAATCCCACTTGTTTCAGCAGCATTTGAAACAGTTTTTAAACCAAATTTAACCTTCATGTCTACACATGTTTTGACTTGCAAATCACCAATTGAATGCTAACTGGGATATCTATCATAGGAAAAAAAAGTTGTAACCTCAGTAGCCTCAGTAGACTTGAATACGATGCAGCCACAAGATACCTTGAATTTTAACATTTTTTCTCAATTTCACTCTCCCACCCCTCTATCACCACAGCGTTCTTTGCCTACTGCGCATGTTTAATATCCCTGGCTCATTTTGGAGTTGCAGAAAGGAATTCTGGAAACCCATAAACAAAAATGGAACTGGTTGTGGTGGGATCAAGGGAATAAAATAAAAATTACACTGAAACTCTTCATAACAACACAACGTCTGAAGTGCATTCAACATCACCGACTGATGACGTCTGAACTGTATTCAAGTATCTGTGAGTGGAGTCCTCCTCAAAGAAACTCATCCTTGTATTAAGAAATTGCTTTCATCTCAAGGTCTTTAAATTTCAAATGTGTTTTTTTAAGTTCCCACATTCCAAGAGCAATGTTTGCACAGAGATGACCTAAACAAAACAGAACTGAAGGTCAGCCTCAGCTAAAAGAAAGGTAAAAACTCATTGCAATGGAGAGCACAGTGGAGAGCTTTGAATAACCTGTGTGGCAGGGAAGGCATGGTTAAGAAGTTTAGGATGATATCAAATAGTGTGTGGGAGCAGCTTGATTGTGTGGATTCTTAGTCCATCTAACTCAAGACCTTTTCAGACATGGAATACATAACTTTGTTATGTAAATGTTTTATTATGGTTCCACTCAAACATAATAGGACTGTTAAAGAGCCACTATCTGCGTACTGGATGCCAAATATCAAGCAACATGCTTGAGTTTAGTGTATTTCTTAGATAGAATATAGACTTTTTTTTCTGCCAGCTTAAGTATGTTATAAACATATTGCAGGTTAATGACAACAACTACCCTGTGTTAATCGGTTATATTGACATTTAAAATGTGTGATCAACAAGAAAGTTAGCATTGACAGAAAGTTGTTTTTGCAACTTCACACACCCACATAGGATTAGCTATTAAGCATTAACCATTTAGCCTAAGCCATCTGTCCTTTTACAACATTCAACATTTCAGAGGATCAGTCATTTCAGTTTGTAGTACCCCAGGAAAACTGAGCCTAGCTTGCTAACAGATTCCTACAAGACATTACTTTTTTTCATGTTATTTCAACACCTGATGAGTCACCAATCAAATACAATACCATCAGTTGTACCAAAAAATGTACACGGCAATGTAGGGGGCGCTATCACCACAGAAAAATAACTAAAATTCAAGTTTCTTCTTTTTGGTAGTTACCATTCTGTTCAAATAAATACACATCAACAGAAACAACAAGGATATTGATTTCTTCGCAAATATGAATTTTAATTTCAGTGCAGCATGAAAATCAATAAGCAGACTTGACTCTTGAAACCTGCTTGGGTTGTGTAATCAATCAGTGAACATCAAGTTGACATTTATTTTTGTCAGTGTTACATTATTGTTGTGAAGTAATGCAGTTTAAGTGTGTATACATTTGAAAAGTCTGAATTGCTTTATCTCAACAGTAATGTAACTTTAACAAAGTGAGATTTGAGAGTCCACTGATAGATGTTTATATTGAAAAGAAATGAATAGAAACCCATGGCTGCCCGAAACAATGTCGAAAAAAATACATTCAAATTTCCCAAATACAGCAGCACAATTTGAAACATGATTAATCATCATGTAAACTATATGAAATTTGTGGTAAATAGTGTAATCAAGCAAAACCACTAATATGGCCCCTTTAAACTTAATTTAAATTAGGCCATATCTGTAGTAAGGTGAGTTGTGACCTATGATATTTCCTCAGTGCTTATTTAGAAATTGATACTGATATAGGACCTTAGAAAAGTCCAACAGTATGCCCTTGTAGACAAGGTCATTTTACCTCAAGTGGCATCGAAGCCTCTATTCTTCCTATCCTCTATTATTGTTAGTCTGTTCTGTTTTTCTTCTCCTGCTTTACTGCCCATTATGTCCATCTCTCCGCCTCACTACTCAGATGGATCTCCACACAAGAGGAGAGAAAGAGAGAGGGGTGGGGGGAGGGGTAGAGAGAGAGGGGGAGAGAGAGAGAGAGAGAGAGCATATTGTAAACTGTAAGAGGTGTGCAGCAACTGGGACAGATTATGTCTGCGGAAACGAGGACTGCAGGATCCCACCCATCCCCCACACCACACAGACACACAGACACAGACACACAGACACACAGACACACAGACACAGACACATACACACACACACACACACACACACATACACACACACACACACACACACACACACACCACAGCTCATTTGTGCCTGGCTGGTCACCTCACTGCAATAGATAGATTCCACCCCACCCCCTATCCTCTGCTCAGTCATTCAGACCTGGGAGAGTCAATAACAAGCTGACATCATCATTGGTTTTGTAGGATACAGTGCTGCCTTTATTCTAGCAGCAATATGAGAGAGAGAGCAGCATCTTCTGTGCTGCTGATGAGGCTGGGGGCCGAGCGACCGAATGCAGGTCAGAGAGTGGAGGTAGAGATAGGTGGACAGAGAGAGACAGAGAGAAAGAGATGGCGGGATGGGGGAGGGGAGGAGCAGCATGGATGGCCTATCTAGTCTGCCTGTATCAGTAACCAACATGCATATCACACACATCCACATACACACATTCTCAGACGGAAGTTCACCCTGGTATGCTCACGTGCACACAACCACACATGCCAGTAAACACACTGTACACAGACATAACCTCAAACAGACAAACACACGCACTCAATAGTTCAACATTTTAGGAAATTTTTCACATGCCAAGAGTGCGATGAGAGGGTCAATATCAATCTTATGTCTGTATGTTAAGTAAAGAGCTAGAGTCAGGACTTGGTTAGCCAGCTTAGCAAAGACTGGAAGTAGGGGGAACAGCTATCCTGTCGTGCCTGTACAGAGATCTGTACTAAAACCTCTGCTCCCGACCATATCGTTTTTACATTTCTGTTCATGTTTTAGTTAAACAAACAAGACACATTCTGTACATTAGTGAGATTTAGGGGTGCTGGTAGGTGTATTTTGAAACCTTGGAGAGAACCAGGCAAGCTGTTTCCTTCTGCCTCCAGTCTTTATGCTAAATTAGGCTTAACACATTCTGACTCCAGCTCCATAGACCAACTTAAAGCATTAAAGGTATCCTGTGGAGTTTTTGAACACTAGTCGCGCTACGGAGTGATATTTTTATGAGTTGCTCCACATTTTGTTTGTATCGTGCACCAGGACGCACACACCTGCATGCGAGCATGTGGTTGGCGCAATACAGACTCCTGCCACCTGTTTCACAATGTTCTGCTGATTGACATTTGGTGGCGGAAAAGTGCCAAGAAATGTAGAAATGTGCCAACAAAGACAGGGAGGAAGAAGCCATCAAACATGACTGTAAACATTACTGGATTTCAAATAATTTTGAAAAATTGGAATTTCAAATGTTTTATGAAGAAAGAAATGCATTCAACACATTTGTTAGGCCTTGCAGATACACACAATCCATTTTGGTGAGAAACACTAAATGTAACTTTTGTTTAACTTTTGTTTAATTAAAAGACTCCACAGTGCACATTTAAGCATGGATAAGGTTAATACATTCAAAACACACATACAGCGGGATATTTGTGTGATATAAGAGCTGCCTGTCCAGATTACGCTTCACTAAACGCAATAGAAACAGACTCGGAGCATAAAAAAACACAAGGAGTCTCCGTGAGACTGTCTCGGATTCAATGTGGATTGATACATTTAATAAAATGGGAGCGTATTTGTTCTATGAGAAAACACTTTCTATGAATTCAACAGGTGCTGGAGACAGGAGACTGTCATGTACTCACACAGACAGCTGCTCTGATGACTTCCCCCTGTCCTGTGCACGAGCACCCTGCTGCTGATTGGCTGGAATAGTGTTATGTGGCTTGCTCCGTGTGTATGAACATTTTTTTCAGCGCACACACAGAAAGCTAGTAGACCGTGACAAGATATTCGCAAATTTGACAAAAAGTGTATTGAACAAGCTTTCTCCAGAATCACTGACTCTACCTTTAACACCCTGTATCTTGTTCGTTTAATCTGTATACATGCAGAAATGTAAAACTTTATGACTTTAGTGGGAGTTAAGTGTACTATATCTAAGTGTCTCCAGCTGTATTTGGTTTCTGGTTTTGGTTTTGGTCTCTGTACGGGCACAATGGTACCAAACCTGGTAACCTCACTGTGACAACCAGACTTTGGAAAGCTGTGCTGTGCTCGAAAGTTGTTTGACTAGAAATAGTTCCTGCATACAACTTCCCCCAAAACCACAAATTGTTGTTTTCACATTTCTGTTTATCTAGAGATACATTGGGTAAATTACAGCAGTGTAGTAAGGTGTTTGTGGGTGTATTTTTTCAATGTGGACAGAGCCAGGTTAGCTGTTTTCCAGTCTTTATGCTAAGCTATGCTAACCACGTCCTGACTCTAACTTAGTATTCCAAAATGATGAAATGTTCAACTATTTCTTTAAAGACAGACCGACAGAAACACACACACACACACATACACACACACACACACACACAAACACAGCCTACATAACATTCCAATCAATTCTCCACACTCAGGTTCAGCATTCCAGCCTGGTGCTTGTTGCTTTCGTCCCACTGCACGCAGGGAGCTGTGTGTGTGTGTGTGTGTGTGTGTGTGTGTGTGTGTGTGTGTGTGTGAGCTTTAGATGTTGCTATAGCAGGGGGCCCAAGTGAAAGGCTCTCTCTGTCAGATCAGCTGCCCTGAGCTCAGTTTCTAATCTGTGGCTGCAACACTCCTTCCCCAAACTGCACTCACAAGTCTGTTTGCTACAGTTTGACCAGTGGGGGCAGTAGCCACAACTGTGACCAATTTAACAGGGTTGTTGGAAATAAGGCTAATCATTGTAGGTTTTTACAAATTTTCACAGAAAAAAGGTCCACATTTTTTAAAGAGGAAGATAGTTTTTCACGTAGCAGTGTTTCATGTAAAACACCACCATAAACAAGGTGCTTTTGCAAAGAGCATGGCTCCAAAGCTTTCGGATAATAGAAAATGAGCAAAACAGGGATAAAACGCAAATGAGCAGTGGATTATGAACCATAATCCCAATAATCAAGAACAGCAAGAAATGTTTAAACTAGTGTTTGCATCAGAGCATATGCAGGAATGGACAAAAATGAAACCAAGATTCCACTGTCAACACTTTTGGTGCATTCATATTAGGGCTATGCATTGCTTGGCCTTGTGGTTGGCATAACCCTAAATAAACGTACCAGAGCTCTTGACAATTTGTGGGACCTTTTCCTAGTGGAAGCTAGTTAGCCTAGCGACTGCAATGATCCCATGAGATGTTACTTTTTGTTCATGTTATTGCCAGTGTCAAGCTCCTACACACTAATACTGTGTTTGTCCCATATTCTACAAAAGAGGGGACTAGCTAGTTTTACCTGTCTCTTACATGGGTCCAGTTGTGTTGATGACAAATGACCAGAAACACAACTCACAGCAACAAGTAGTCCTGAAACTTCAGATGGGAATAAGCAATGGGCTAATGTCAGTGCACCAGCTCTTAACTACCTGTGTGGCCTTTAGAATTGAAGTGGTAGAAGAAGTATTCACATCCTTTACTTAAGTACCAATACGATGTAAAAATACTCCATTACAAGTAAAAGTCCTGCATGGAAAATCTTACTTAAGTAAAAGTACATACAGTACAGGACATGAACACATGTGGAGTTATGTACTTAACAAAAAAAGGTGAAATAACTGAAAACATGTTTTATATTCTAGTTTCTTCAAAATAGCCACCCTTTGCTCTGATTACTGCTTTGCACACTCTTGGCATTCTCTCGATGAGCTTCAAGAGGTAGTCACCTGAAATGGTTTTCCAACAGTCTTGAAGGAGTTCCCAGAGGTGTTTAGCACTTGTTGGCCCCTTTGCCTTCACTCTGCGGTCCAGCTCACCCCAAACCATCTCGATTGGGTTCAGATCCGGTGACTGTGGAGGCCAGGTCATCTGCCGCAGCACTCCATCACTCTCCTTCTTGGTCAAATAGCCCTTACACAGCCTGGAGGTGTGTTTGGGGTCATTGTCCTGTTGAAAAATAAATAATCGTCCAACTAAACGCAAACTGGATGGGATGGCATGTCGCTGCAGGATGCTGTGGTAGCCATGCTGGTTCAGTGTGCCTTCAATTTTGAATAAATCCCCAACAGTGTCACCAGCAAAACACCCCCACACCATCACACCTCCTCCTCCATGCTTCACAGTGGGAACCAGGCATGTGGAATCCATCCGTTCACCTTTTCTGCATCTCACAAAGACACAGTGGTTGGACCCAAAGATCTCAAATTTGGACTCATCAGACCAAAGCACAGATTTCCACTGGTCTAATGTCCATTCCTTGTGTTTCTTGGCCCAAACAAATCTCTTCTGCTTGTTGCCTCTCCTTAGCAGTGGTTTCCTAGCAGCTATTTGACCATGAAGGCCTGATTCGCGCAGTCTCCTCTTAACAGTTGTTCTAGAGATGGGTCTGTGTGGCATTCATCTGGTCTCTGATCTGAGCTGCTGTTAACTTGCGATTTCTGAGGCTGGTGACTCGGATGAACTTGTCCTCAGAAGCAGAGGTGACTCTTGGTCTTCCTTTCCTGGGTCGGTCCTCATGTGTGCCAGTTTCGTTGTAGCGCTTGATGGTTTTTGCGACTCCACTTGGGGACATATTTAAAGTTTTAGCAATTTTCCGGACTGACTGACCTTAATTTTCTTAAAGTAATGATGGCCACTCGTTTTTCTTTAGTTAGCTGATTGGTTCTTGATATAATATGAATTTTAACAGTTGTCCAATAGGGCTGTCGGCTGTGTAGTAACCTGACTTCTGCACAACACAACTGATGGTCCCAACCCCATTGATAAAGCAAGAAATTCCACTAATTAACCCTGATAAGGCACACCTATGAAGTGAAAACCATTTCAGGTGACTACCTCTTGAAGCTCATCGAGAGAATGCCAAGAGTGTGCAAAGCAGTAATCAGAGCAAAGGGTGGCTATTTTGAAGAAACTAGAATATAAAACATGTTTTCAGTTATTTCACCTTTTTTTGTTAAGTACATAACTCCACATGTGTTCATTCATAGTTTTGATGCCTTCAGTGAGAATCTACAATGTAAATAGTCATGAAAATAAAGAAAACACATTGAGTGAGAAGGTGTGTCCAAACTTTTGGCCTGTACTGTAAGTACATAAGTAAGAGACTGCATCTTCTTGTTAAGTACTTGTACTTGTTCAATGACAATAAAGATGAATCTAATCTAATAAGTACTATCAGCCTGATGTAGTTAAAGTATTGTAGTAAAAGTAGTGGTTTGGTCCCTCTGACTGATATATTATTATATATGACATCATTAGATTATTAATACTGAAGCATCAGTGTGTAAGCAACATGTTACTGTTGTAGCTGCTGGAGGTGGAGCTAGTTTCAACTACTTTATATACAGTTAGCTAGTTTAGTCCAGTGGTTCCCAACCTAGGGGTCAGGCCAGATAAATCTGAGGGTTCGTGAGATGATTAATGGGAGAGGAAAGAAGAGAAAACACAGTTCTGATACACAAATCTGTTTTCAGTTTTTGGAATTTTTCTCTAATCTTTGATTTTTGGTGAAATATTGGACTATTTGAACATTTATTGAAATGAAACCATGTGAGAAGTTTAGAGGGAAAACGCACTATTTAGTGGAGCTGTTAACAACTCATAGACATCTGAAATGTGACCCAGACTACACACTGCTTTTTGTAAGACGTCAAAAGCCAAAAAGGTTTAATCTCTAACAATGTGTTGTATTTTAAAAGCTTGTTATATTATCCATTGTGTCAGATAAATGTGGTGGAGTAGAAAGAACAATATTTCCCCCTAAAATGTAGGAGTGGAAGTATAAAGTAGCATCAAATTAAATACTCAAGTAAAGTACAAGTAGCTCAAAATTGTACTTAAGTACGGTACTTTCCACCACTGGAATTGAAGTGATATAATGAGCTATTTTTAGTGCCCGCACCACACAGATATTGCACTATTGAAGTAACATTATCGACATTGTCAGTCTGTAGCAAAAATGTTATGCACCCAGGAGAGGGGAGAAAAAACCATTTCATAGCAAAAATTAATTTTAATTTTTAATTTCAATTATTTGATTACTTTTGTAATTCAGATGCTTCACAGAGCAAAGTTTCCTATAGTGACATCATAGGTGCTTATTTCTGCATCTACACTGAAAATAGTAAAATATCCATCAAAAAAACAAAACAAATTGTAAAGAGGAATGGATGGCAGGGATTTAAAAACTCAAACACACTTGGACAAACTCAAACCCCTAGCATGCCTGCACACCCACATATAGAGTAAACCACATGTAAATGAATAAAAAGCAAACATAATCCCCATCAACCTCCCACACACACACACAAAATGTGAGATAGTGAAGTGTGCGTGTTCAGTCATGGCCATGAACATGAAGATGTGTCTGTGTCTGCATGTGTGTGTGCTGTGGGCTGCACAGTGGACAAAAGGTAATTTCACAGCCTAGCGATGCTGACTTGTGGCTGTTTGCCGCAGTACGGCCTGTGATATGTACATGTTGGTGTAAATGCTGTTGTTGACAACTCGTAAAACCACAAAACCTAAACATTTTGTAGTAGATATTCAGGTCCAACGCTAATATTTCTGAGTTTACTCTGCTCACAGATGACACTGGACAGTTAGATTGTTTTAATGTCATTAAGTTGGATAAAAAATTAAAGAATTCAGATTTTCTTCAGCAATGCCACTATGGCTCTGCTGATAAAAATGGTAATGGAAATGTCAAAAAGACATTTGAATCAGTTCAGGTTAAGGTTTTTTTTTTGCAGATATGTAGTTGCTGATCAGTTACACAATGAATAGTCTGCAATCAATCTACCTGCATGATATCATGTCAGAAGTGGAGGATGTGATCTAATCTTCAAAAAGAGGCCAGTATCAGCTTGTGTAATCAGTACACCCTAGCACACATTTTGACTGCAGTGATATTCACCTCTTCAACCCCTCAAGTTTAATGTTTTACACAAGACTCACATTTTAGAGCCTTTGCTGTTATCTCACAGTTGTGAAATGAAAAACTCTCAGACTGTCACACTATCAAAGAACATAAAAACCCTCCCTGGCTTCAGTGGCTCTTGATATGATGTGTGTTGGTGATCACGTACGTCAGCAGTAGATAATGGGGATTGTAGTCATATCAATTGGCCACAGAGGTTCAGGAGTTGCATGGTTGTTATGGCTCACTACTGCTGGGAATCTCCGACAGTATTGTTGAACTGTGTGAATGAAGTCGGAACTAATAAATAAAATAAACTTTGAGTTTTTCAGATTTTTATTTTGTGCCTGCGATCAAGCTCTCTGTTCATCTGCAAGTGTTGTTCACCTTTTAGGCAAGCAAACAATTTTGGCACTAGAGCAATAATCAGTATACCAAAAGTCTGTTTTTTATTGCCTTTCCAGAAGCAAAAACACAAGAGCAAAGGTTTAAGGAATGGATTAAACTGTGTGTTTTCCTGCTCATAAACTGAAATTGTTAGCATGTCTGGCTAACTTTTTAAAATCATTAGCTGAAAACATTATATATTTGGGATTACAGGTTACTAAAGACAACAAGTCTTCAACTATACTAGTCGCTCTGTGAGGCTGTACTATAGGCACACACTTGTGTTACTATGTTACACATGTTAACATGCTGATGTTTAGCAGGTATAATGTTCATCTTAGTTTAGCATGTTAGCATTTGCTAATATTTGTTAATTAGCACTAAACACAAAGTAGCTTACAGTTGAGGCTGATTGGAATGTGTTTTGCAGGTATTTGGTCATGATTTCATATGACAAGTATTGGACAAATGAAAATTTTCCCCTGTTGATGATGCTAGAGGAAATGTTAAGGGGTCACCAAAGTGATAACAGTTTGCTACTGTAATCTTGAGGGCGACATGAATGTGTGCTCCACATTTCACAACATTCCATCCAATAATTGAGACATTTCACTCAAAAACACAAATGTCAACCTCATTGTGGCACTATAATAAAAGTCAGGGTATCACCACCATTATGATTATCTGTACCAAATTTCATGACAATCCATAAATTACTTGTCAGGACAATACTGAGTCAAATTAACAAAAACACTTAATTGAAATCAGTGTGGAGGCTGCTTTTTTTCACAGTACTAACGTTGGTCTGAACACAGCCCGGGATTTGGCCGACGATTTTCATATATTTTTCTTACTGTCAACAAATCTCATGTGCAGAGCCAAACCAGGAGATTTGTTACGGCGCACAACAAGTTAGAGAAGCTCTGTAAACACAACCACATTCTGCCTGGTGTCTGGCATACTAGGTACCTCTCTTCTGAGGGTTACAATCTTATTGCTGTTGCTACTCTTTGGAGTCATTTCTAAACAACCACTGTCTTCATGGATGAAGGACAATGTCACCCAGTGCAGCGGTGTGACTCATTAACACATTTTTAAATAGTTTTTGGACGACGATGGAGGTCTTCGGCATAGAAGAATAAGATACTGTATATCAGAATTTTCATCATCAGCTAAGTAAATTTGTATCCTGTTCTTATTTCAAGATACAGTATTTTACATTATTTAAATTACAACATTGTTGTTGTGGGTGATGTCCATTGTTCTTTTACATTAACTTATTTCATAATAATATTTAATTTGCACTAATCAAGATTTTTACATTTATATGCAATAAATTGTCCCCTTGTTTTGTGACAGATAACATCAATATGTCCCCTTCTACCATAAATCTGCAAGCCAGCTTGTCATTGCTATAGCCATGTTTGAGCTTTCAAGCTTTCCCTGCCACATTGATGACAAACTTCGCCTGAGCCCTCACCACTCACCCCTCAACTCTTCGGTTTTCTAATTGGCTGCCACTCTATGATTGACTGATTTTCTGGGGATTTTCTTTTTGCATCAAGGAATACCAATGCTAGGATCCTGAAACCAGTACTGATACTATTAAATGGGGAATGTCCTTCATGCACAGAGTGATTTATGTTATGAAGTTCTGACCAGATGCCAGTTAATTATCTCTGTTAATTATCTGAAATACAACAAAACCAACTGGTCTTTGCATTGTACAAAAACTGTTTGCAGGTTGCAACACAATAGGTATGTGTTAGCAGAATAATATGAGGTGGGAGTCCTGTTTTTATTTTATTTTATTGTTTTGTTCTTTTTATTTTCCCCCACCACCGCTTTATGTGAGCTTCACAACACCAGCCCCCAATTCTCACTTCTCTCACTGTGCTCTTATACAGCTAAAAAGACATCTGCTTGAGACAGATGTCATTCCATGTAGGCTGCACAATAGATAATTCACAGTTCACAGTCATTGGATGAGAACTCCACTCACTGCATGGGCTGAAGCTTTTCTGTTTCTTATTTTCAAATTGAGACAAACATGGCAGTTGTTCTGGAAATGACAAATGTCTCGTAAAGTACTCACCAAACTTAGTTTCAGAATGAATGTGAGTCAAAAAAGAGACCATACTGTTGCATAATCTTGTTCATGTTATAACATGTTTAAATAGTATTGTCATCTTACCACTTACCATAGTTCACACACATTGGGTTCAATCATTGTAGGTAGGTGTATTCCAGACTTAAAGCCACAGCAGAACAATCATTGTCTATGTACTGCAGCTCAAAAGTTCTTGAGCAAAAGCATAAAATGTTTATACTTGACCTTGAAAATAGTAGTACAACAAGAAAATCAAGGTCCTTGTTAGCTCTTTGTTTTCAAAGTTTTCAACTACAGCTGCAACAATTAGTCGATTAATTGACTAGTCGACTAGCCAATCGACAGAAAATTAACCAGCAACTATTTTAACAATCAAATAATCATTTTGGTCATTTTTAAAGTAAAAATTTGCTCATTCCAGCCTCTCAGATGTGAAGATTTGATGCTTTTCTTACATTATAAGAAAATGAATATTTTTTGGTTTAGGACTTATGGGTGGTCAAGAACAAGAAATTTGAAGACCTTGTACTATGGGTAATGTCGATTATATAAAATAATTGACAATGAAAATAATCATTAGTTGCAATTACTAGTATTTGCTTGTTAACAATAATCCTCATTGTTTTTGCACAGTTTACAGAAACTTTCCAGTTAATTGTTACAATTAGCTGAGTGCAAACCCAGAACTGATTGAGAGGTAAACAGAACATGCTAGCAGATTAGCTTGCTAGCAGTAATTTAAACTAAAGAGTTTTTCTAAATTAGCTTGCTATTGCTAACTCCATTTTCACAGAAAGTTAAGTATATATTCATTCTTTTGCCACAGTACACATAAAGGTGACGTCTTTGTTGGTGGATGGAGTAACCACATTTTGTTTTTATCCAAGGTGCTCCACTGCTTTGTGAAGCCTGCCCTACTTGGCATCTGTAGCACAGTGGTCTTAAATTTAATTTTGGGAAAGGGAGGGTGTGGATGGCTCACCTATCAGTTTATTTACAAGTTTGTTATGCAATGTCTGTTGCCTTATGCAGTGCCCCTCTGTACTAAGAAACATATGGAAGATATTTAAAGATATTTTGCTGGAAAAAAAGCAAAACTATTTTGAAACATGTCGAAACAGAGGTGTCTTGAAATGCCTATGGGCCAGGGAAATGGTTTTTCTGGAAATCATGCAGGCAGGAATGCTTGGCAGAACAGGAACCTCCATAAAACCCTTTCAAGGAAAAAGGAAAAAAACTTGCCCTGTTATCCAAGCCTTGCATTCTTTTGTCACAGATGGTTCTCCTTAGTGAGCACCTCACACTGAATCTGGATTGGATGGAATTTCGAGAGAGCCCACACTGAAGTGGCTCATTTGGGGGAAACAAACGTCAGCTGCTTCTTTTCAGGCATTATGATTTGTGGCTCTTGTGGGCTGCTGCACATGGAAAATTTTCTTTTCAACTTGCTTGCCTACTTCCAGCGGACAACGTGAGCACTGTTTTTGATTGGTTGTAACCGGGAAGAGAGCAGGGGCTGGTTTATACTGTAGAGGACACATGGTACTGCAACCAAGGGCAGCATCAGAGATGAACTGTTATTTGGGTCCACCTCAACAAGAACATGTTCCAGTTGTAGCTAACAGACAAGGGTACAATCAACCACACCCACTGTTTTCTTTGCTCGTCTAGAACATTTCAATTTTATTCAGTTAGCTTCACACTGTCCAATTACATATAAACCAAACACCACTGTAAACAAGAATTACAGGCACTAACAATTATGGTTTATATTGGAGAGTGTTTTATCCTGTTATCCTGCCAGGTTGTTTTAGTCAAGACATATCTGACTCCAGTTACTATAACTCAGAATGATGGACTCATCTGCAGGCTTGCTGTGATTTCCCCTCCCTTGTGTGCATAAAAGGTAAGAAGATATAAAGAAAGAGTTGATAATTATCTTAAGTCCAGACTGTGGTTTGCCTTCAGCTCATTTTGTTATGCCAGACTTTCCAAGCATGACAAACTCCTGACTATCAGATGTCAACGTCTGTCTCTTTATACCTCTAAACCCTTGTATGTTGGTAAAATTTCGTCCAAACTCCTCCTAACACTTTCAACAAACCACACTACAGTTGTCTTGGAAGAGAACAGGGACAATCATTCTCAGAGTCTTTCAGTACTTGGTGCCTCCCAAGTTCAACCGGCATTGTTCCTGCTTGGCCAAGCAAACCAAACTTATGAAACACAGTCACCAGAGTTCAAATAATCTGCTCCAACATGCTTGGTGTGCACACACCCACAGTCCATGCTAAGAAGAATGTAAGATTCAGAATGCCACGGCATGCCTGGAAAGCTGACTGACTATTTTCCTTCAGAGTGGACAAATAACTCCTAGATCTTCCCTTAAACACATGGAATCCAGTTCAATAAAAGTAACACGAGTTTGTCTCAGAGGATTTATGCTCATTGCTGACAGTACATCTGATAATGTGAATGATTAGATCAGGGTAACAGCCCTGTTAACCCAGATTTATATGACTCTATGTATCATCCATTTCAATATCAGAAATGAAAAATCCACTGGAACATTTTATGAGATAGTACTGGTATATTTGCTCACACTGGTGTATTGCAAAAGCACTATTCTCAGTATTGAAAGTTTTGCCATGTTATTTGTGATTGGCGTATTTTGATGTGGACTGTTGCCAAGGCCCTACTGAACTGTCCCTACCAATACTTTTAGTAATCTGAGACAACTGAAGAAGTACAGTGGTGGAAGAATACTCCACTGCAAGTAAAATTCCTACATTGAAAATGATGCTGAAGTACGTACTGTATGTATTAGCAGCAAAAAGTTCTTAGAGTCACTCTTCTGTAATGTGATGTATTTCCAAGGGAAATGGAACATGTGAGCTAGATATAGTTGCCTCCCTCACCTACATTGGTAGATCAAGAGGAGGAGAACAGGGATGAATGAATATAAATTATCCTCAACCACATTCTTTGGAAATGAAACATTTTTCCAGACAGAAATCCATGCACACATATCCCACTATGACTATGCTATGCTAGCTACTGCAACCCATGAGCTAACAGTCTTTTCCTGCTTTGAGAAGTCAAAATGTCTGCTGTGAAAATATACTATTGTTTGCATAAATGTATGTATGCCCCCTGAGTTCCAAATGAGACATATTTTAGACATATTTTACATTTGACAGAAATACAGTCACGTGGATATATTGATATAAAAACATATATTGTATTATGAAGCGCCAAGTTGGGTATATCTGAGCTATCAAAAAAAATCTGTTTTTTAGTTTCCTGGTTTCCTTTCCTAATTATTATATTTACGACATAGATGTTGAGGTGAACTCTATTTACAAGTCGGAATCTTGTAAATTTGATAATTTTGATATAATGTGAACGCGGCATAATAGCTTGCTTTTTAAGGGTGTCTTTTGAGTGTCTTTTTAGGCTTTAAGCTCATTTTCTTGTCATATGGAAGCTGTAACTCTCAGGTGAAGTCCCTCCAGCAATGGGAGTGCTGTTGTGTGGGTGACCCTGACCTCCAACCACCTTGTTGGCATGTGATTTGACAGAAGTGTCCTTCAGTGATCTGATAATTTGCTTTCATTAATTTTAACATCACTTACATTGTTAGGATGAATGATACATTTTGGCAGGACTCGCTGAATTCTGAACTCTCTTTGTACTGTATCTTTCTTGCACCACCCGTTCCTTCTTCTCTCACTGCTCTAAGTAAAGAAGCTGCCATGACAGGCTGCCTGTTTTCAGAAGGCAGGCAGAGAAGAGCTTAACAGTGGGGAGCTCTGGAGATCAAAGTATTTACACACACACACACACACACACGCACACACACACACACACATTGTTACTCTCAGCTCACGCTCTAACCACAAATACATCCAAAAACATCCTCACATACACACACAGATGGAGGGATGTGACATATCAGCATCAAAGTGAAAGCGACAAGGTCTTTCCCATGGTGCTTTCTGCTGCCTCTTTATGAATACACACACACACACACACACACACACACACAGAAAATATTTGAAATCTGTAAAGGCAGATTAGGGGAAATCTCTACGGGTGTGGCAGCAACCCCCTCTCTCTGACAAGAGAATCCCTTTGTGTACGCACTGCACTGACAGCTTTTTAGTACTGTGTATGTGTGTGCGCACATCATGTGTGAGGTTGAATAGGTGGGACTGACTAAAATTTGTCACAGCCCCAGTGGGCATGAGTGTAGATTTGACCAAATTAACATTTTTCTCCATCGCATCTAACCTTTTTTTCACTCCTTTACACCCCCCCCCCCCTCCTCTGCCGCATCCTAACGAGGGGGCGAGATTATCCAAAGCTACTGTGGTTTCACAAACTACACAAACCCAGGATCTCCAGAGAGCTCCAGATTCTTTTACATAACAGCTCATCATTCACCAAGCACTGGGGAGATTAGGATGCAATTTTAGATCTTTCTCTGAAGGCGAACATTAAAGAGAGTCTTGGGTTTTCATTTGGCACTTGAATGAGATTGTCTGCGATGCTTCAAGCCCAGCATGAGCAGTTAAGGCTGCCTCTGTATGCAAACAAATCTGTTACTTCTTTCCACTTCATCATGTGTTCACAGATATTTATGTTATTGGAGATACCGACTTGGCATGGAGAGATATATCCTGTTATAATCAGGGGTTGAATTGAAATGCGGATTGGGACAAGTGCTGAACCCCCTAATGAGACTTCAGGGACCTTATGCATCTAGCGGTGAGGTTGCAGATTGCAACAAACTGAATACCCCTTTTTTCAAATATTACATAGTATGGCTTTAAAGTGAGTGGCATTTAGCCATAATACATTGTACATTTGGTACATTTTGTCCTGTTTTTTCTTTGATAGCACTTAAGTAATTCTACTTCCCCCTACTATGAGTGAAACATGTGTAGCAATATGAGTTGTCTAGTTGATTTTAGTACTCTGACATAGCTTGAGTCACATTGAGTGAATACCATCTAAAAATAAATACATTTCTGTTTCAGTTTATAGTTGTAGTATAAGATAGCCTGAAAGCTATTTTTGAACACTACTGGTGTTTGTCGGTGTGTCCATTATCCATTTGTCCTTAAAGACTTGCAGGCAGCTGCTTCCATTACAGTTTTAATGCTTCACAGTAGCACTCAGTATCATCTCTCTTCTCTATATATAAAGCAAGGAATCTCTGTCTGTCTGTCTGTCTGTCTATATGTATGTATGTATGTATGTATATATGTATGTAAGTTTGTCCTTCGCATATCTCGAGAATTGTTCATCCGATCTACTTCATACGTGGCAGGTGGATTGCTGGGGAAACGAGGAAGTGCAATATCAATGTGTGAAGTTGTTTGGATGAGCAGTTCTCGAGAAATATATAAAAATACCTCATAAATAATGTTCTTCTGCCTGTGGAGTCAACAAACAGAAATATGGACTGTGCCACCCTCCATTGCAACCCACGTTGTGGTCGGAGGTAGGATTACATCCATAGTGTTAAGGGACTGTTCCTTATTCATCAGAGGGAGGTTGGCTGGGTGGTGACTTCATTTTTTCTTTTTTATCTTGACCCTCCTACAAATATTTTTCCTTGAACCTCTCCGATTGACTGGGGGAAAATACATGACCCTCCTCCACTATAAATAACCAAAATAAAAGACATAAGTCCCTCCCCGGTGCTTAAAAAATTATTTGATGTGCCTCCCCTGTTTTGCACCACACGCCTCCCTGTCATAAATAACGAACAGTCCCTAATGATTTGAAAATGTTTAAGAGACTTAAGTTACTGTGAACGAAACTTGGCATGTACGTTGAAGACAGTGTGTTACTTTCTGAACGTGCCGGAGACATCCAGCACTAAGCTGGATGTCTCCGGCACGTTCAGAAATATATAAAAATACCTCATAAACAATGTTGCTTCTGCTTCTTCTTCTGCACGTGGATTCAACAAATGGAAATATGGACAGCGCCAGACTGCAATTGCAACCCACATTGTGGTTGGAGGTGGGATTACATCCGTAGTGATGAGAACTACCATAAAGAATAAATTGAAAAAGTTTAGAGAGTTAAGGTCTACTCCTGTTCCTTACATGCAGGAACTTTGTGTGTGTTGAAGACATAGTGCAGGATGTCTCAGGCATGTTTTGAACAGGCACTGCAGTTCATCCAATCAACTTCAGCTCAGCTCAAAATTGTAGTCTCCAGATATTCTGTGTGTGAGGCGTTTAAGGAACATCGGTAAATTGTTGTGTCTACTGATAGTCTGCATGAGAGGCGTTTGGGGGGGGGGGTACAACTCTCTTTAGGTATTGAGAAATTGGCTCGTTACGAACAGGCACGTTTTGAACGGGCACTGCACTAAGTTCTTAGAAATTCAGACATTCGGCTTTCTTGTCCAGCAAGGGGTTTCAGCAGGGAGTTGGAGTGACAGATGGAGGTTGAGAAATCCTGATACAGGCTGTACTCTCTATGACAGAAAAAGAACAGCACAACAGGCAGAAATAAGGAGATTGTCTTCATTAGGCAGATTATCTGAATAATAAGCCCACCTTGATTCAGCTGATCCACTCAGCAGGGGGAAAAGCAGAAGGGAACAATTTTGCTCTTCCTTAAACATTTAGCGTTCATATACTTTCAGACAAAGCATTCAAGGACAAGTATGTGCTAATAAGAATGTCAATACTTCCCCTTTTGTGAAATGTTAGTTCATCCTTGGAAAACAAGCCTTACCGAATGTGCTTTTACATCAGGTCTTTCAATGAATAAAGGAAGCAAAAATAAAGGATGAAATGAAGGTTTAAAAAAGAAAAGAGACAGAGACACAGTTATAATTTATTGTTATCAAGTAAATGTACACACGACTACAACAGAGTTAAGAACAGAAAAGCAGCCTATAAAAGGCAGGAAATGTCTTTTCTTTCTGTATTCAGTTTTCACTCAGCCTATTTGGCCTTTGCTCTAGACAGAAAGACAAATGTCACATCATCATCTCCCCCAGAAACCACCGGTGGGTTTTCTAACATTCACCTTCAGCTCTAAAGATAAAACAGACTCTCTCTGTTCATGGCTTTAAAACACTGTCCTCCAGTTATCATGTTTTGTTTTAGGCTGGTGAAGTCATTGTATATAGTAGGTGTAATAGTCAAAAAAGCACAAAACCAACATTACAAGAAGGTACTGAAGAGTGCTAAAGACAAAACACTATAAAAAACCCATGAAATCAGTGAAGCAAGTAATCTAATAAAGATGTAGGAAGAAGAGCCAAGATTTTGTATGTGGAATAAAATTTTACTTTGTCTTGTTTTTGTCTGTGTGTTGTTGCAGACCTGAAAAGCTTCTTTCATCCATCCTTATTTAAGTTCAGGGTATAAACAATAGAAACATATCAATGCTAATTAACATTTGAGTTGGTGGTGGGGGGGGGGGTGGCTCTAACTACCACTGAGTGCAACCAACACCTAAAATGAATGTATCCCAGTACTGTCTGTCTTTTTCTGCCTCTTTTCTGTCTGTACTCTATTTCTTCTCAAAGGTACAAATTCAGTGTGCCATACAATGATCATTAACAAAAATCTTAACTCTGAGCAAGGGGAGACACAATTCATAAAATTTTTTTAAACAAAAGCAGGTATTAATATATATATATATATATATATATATATATATATATATATATATATATATATATATATATATATATAAAGCATTTGGGTTAATAATAATAATAGGAAAACAAACCACCTTTGTAAAAAAAAACCAAGAAGTCAGGCTTTTTACCTGTAACTTTACATTTATGAATATGAAATTTAGCCACTAAAATGAAAAGATCAGTAAAAGATCATATGAGATTTAAATTAGTGTTATCTTCTATGTTGCTATGTTTCCAACATACAAAAATACAAGTGTTATTCCAAACAACTCTTACAAAAGCACAGTACTTTTTGAGGTCTTTACTTCCTATAAATCCTGTATGGTGGCATCATTCAACTTAACATCTTTGCTCATGGTTAAGGTGCTTCATGCTGTGATTTATAAGTAAAGATTTTTCAGAATGCTTGTTATTAAAGTCATTTCCACCAGTGATTATCCCAGCATTGTATTTTCACTGCATAATCTGCTGCACAAAGTAACACACTGTTGACTGCTTTTCATCACGTTTTATTCAAACACTGCCTGGAAACCACTACTAATGTAAATCTAACATCAGGGGTGCGCAATAAATGGCAGCCATGCGCTTTTAGAGTGCTTTATTTACAGCTGTGATCAGCAGGCGGTCTCTTTTTCAAATTGAAGAAGAGCATTGTTACACCAAAACATTTATTTTCCACTTTTTGTTTTAGTGTTTTAAAACTGACAGATAGATATTGTGTAAATGTGTGCTTTTTAAGGTTTATAACATGACTCTTACTTCAATTCGACAAATCTACACTTTTTAATCCTTAAAGCTCAAATATATAATGAAAACCGTGAAAATAGAAATGCAAGGTGCATTTAGTCTTTAATTTGTTTATGGTGAAAATGTATTGAATATATGCTCCGGCTGCAACAAATTGAATTGAACTGTGGGTTTTGTCGATGTGCTCCACCCCCGGAGTGAAGCATATGCAGTGTGTATGTGAAAGCGGGAGAGCATTATTATGTTTCTCGGTGTGTACGTGTATGTGTGTGTCTGTGGTAATATAGGCTGCCTGGATACAGCTGAGCCAATAACAGACATATCCTGAGTTTCCTTGGCAACACTATAGCAACCTTTGCTGTGAATGAGGCTGCTATTTCTGGAGGAATCAAAAGGATGAAAAACATGTGTACAGTATATGTACAGTTCAGATTTTTTTCTTTATTACCACACCTCCAGGGTCATTTTTTAAAATAGTTGCATGAACAGCACTCATACATGGAACATGTTTTAATAGCATTAAAGCCTTGAAACGTTATGTGAAAAAAATGTAATGTTTGACATTGGAGCTGCTGTGCGTGAAGAATTATTAGAGACAGAATAAATGCATAATCACAATTACAATCTTGTTTATTAGCCAAGTAAACATCACATCTTTAAAAAACTTGCATAAAAATGTGCATTAAGTATCTATAGTCAATGTGGCAGGCCCAAACATGATGTTTCTGGGTTGATTGATTGTCTTAATAGATAATGGCAGAATATTTAGCACACAGTATTTACAAAAAACATACTGGCCCTACCGGCAAGTATAAAATAAAAATGAATGTTTTAAAACGTTCAACAATAACACTTATGTTAACAGTTCATATCATCAAGGCTGATGCCCACCTCCTAGTATAATGATCCAGTGTTTCAGCAGTTTTTCATACAGAGTCTGGAAGTGGTTGTTGTTGAAATCAGGCTTTGGATTTAACCTGGTGGATCTGCACTGAAGCCCACCTGCTATATAGTCAGGTTTCACCAGCACCACAGCTGCTGATCACCGGTGACTGTTTGTTCCCAGAGCAATCTGGTGTCTTACTTTTAAAGGAATTTATGTTGTGAGGTTTACAAATTAATACCTCTGATTAAATCTACCACCTTTACTACTGCTGCTAGTAGTATTTCCATTCATGTTACTACTTCTAAAACTAAAATAAATTTGCATGCATGAGGAATTGAGTGTTTTATTTGGTAATGTGATCTCTCCATTTCCAGTCTTCAATTTATGCTGTCATTAGTACATTGATAAGATGCTGGTTTGCATATTTGCATTGCAACACAGACAGCTTGGAGTGAGTCAGAGTGACAACAGATATGAGTTGGAAGCTACTACAAGCAGTCACACTATATTCTGAGTTGCTGACAGGAAGCTTTAGCAGGGTAAAATAATTGTGTGTGCGTGAGTGTGCGTATGTGTGTGTGTTTGTGTGTGTGTGTGTGTGTGTGTGTGTGTGAGAGAGAGAGAGAGAGAGAGAGAGAGAGAGAGAGAGAGAGAGCTGTGGAAGATGGCCAAATCAGCATGGTCTAATTTCAGTCCCAGCCGACCCCGAGGCGCCCTAATGAAGACAGAGCTAACAATCAGCTGCCCTGCTGGAAGACAGGAGGGAGAGAAGATGATATTTATTCCAAATTGCACAATCCTACTTGGTTATTATGTGCATGATATGAAACTTGACAAGCTGTTCAGCCACAGGTCTCCTAGCATTTAGATGGCTGCATATATTAATTTCTACAATCTCTTCATGCATATTGCTGACTTGGGGCCATATTTAATAAATGCCTTTGGAGGCGTGAATGCATTTGTCTAAACCACCACTGCAGATCTTTCAACTTACATATAAGCATGAAACTTTTTGCACATAGAAAGCAGGTTGATGATTTTAATGCACCCAACTTTATTCATGTGTATTTTTTAAATTCATGATTAAATCTGCATTAACTGATTATTTTTGACCACTTGGGGGCATCACAACAAGCTGTAAAGACATAACTGACAGTATCACCTTATAAAAATTAATATGGCATACAAGTTAGCAAACAGTTGAGTTGTGGAATGTAAGTCCAGTATTCACCCTCCTTTTAGCTCTGTCTTGGTCTCCATCAACTCCTGAGGGAAATATCTGGCTCTTTAGCTGCTAAATGTTCCACTATGTTCACCAACTAGACACTAACTGTGTCTGTCTGCTGTTTGGTGCTGGGCAGGTAGCATGTAGTGGGTTTGTCAGAACTTTTTTTGTTGAAAACAGCTGCCAGCTGATGCTGGAGACTATGAGAGCAGTGAAAGTGAACCAAAACAGTAAAGTTGTGGGATGTGACATGAAAACAATGAGCTGAAAAGCTCTGTAAAGCTGAGCAGAACTGCAGTGTTGTCGGTGGGTTTGTCACTGCAAGCAACCATTACATTAGTTCTCACATTATACATAATCATTTAATCCATTGGTCATATAAAAATACTTTTATACACTTTTATTCCTACTCATGTTTCTACATGAGGAAATACAGTATGAGATGAAACTGAGCTGCAGATTGGAAGAGCTTACCAGAAGGATCCTCTCAGATACTGAACTGAACTTACCCTTCTAGCATTAGGGGATAAAGGCCTCAGTATGCTTCAAAAGAACTAGTTTATATAATGTTCCATGCAACCACACCTACAGGGAAATGTTTCTATACCTGTTCCAATTTGTGGGACAAAAGGCCTGCTGTTATAGCCTCCTCCTGGCTGCATCACTCTCCTTGAACCCTTTGACATACGCGTCTTTATAATCATGGCACAATGATTCAGACAAATTGGGAAGACGAAAAATCAGCCATTCATGGTGTTGCAAATGGCTGTACACACAAAAAGTGATGGAAGCACAGTATTTGTGTGAGGAATGAAAAAACAGGGCTTGAGAGAAAAGTACAAACTCCCACACACCTGGCCTATCCGTGCATGAAATGCACTTGATTGTGTGATCGTCTGTTTCAGAGAGTTACAGCCACAGCCAATGCTGCCATCAAAAAAAGAGGTTTCATGTGCTGTAAAACAATCTGACAAACACTTCAGTACTAAGGCCTTGTGAATGATGATGTCAATCAGTTGGTCAGTGAGTGCAAAACTCAGATCCAGAGCAAGATACTACTGGCCAGATTGTTGTGAAATTTGCTGCTCCCCAGATGATGATACCTAATTAATTTGCAAACCCTGTGACATTTGGTTTAGCACTATTGTCAGGTCAAAATTTCCTCTTTACCAACAAGGTCTCTGAGAGGATGTCTTGAAAATGAATAGCAGAATTTTATGGAGTTTTGATATGTAAACGTTCATGGTCACCAGAGGATACATCTTAACATTTTTGGTGTTCCACTGACCTGTTCTTTTAGTATCAGTCCCAATTTTATACTTTTACACAAGAGATAACATCTTTTAGCTGCAGCTTGACATTAAATTCACTGAGCACATTCATGTTTTCTTGCTCCTCAGAAGATGATCCCTTTCTGTTTTGCCACTCTATGAGCTTTCCTCTAGCAATGCCTTCAGGTCAAAATGGCAACTTTGCACATGGGATTTCTTATATTCTAAATTGCAGATTGACATGAAATTTGCTGACCACATTCATGTTCTAAATGGGGGAACCCTGTTTAAATTGAATGACCATATGGCCTTTCCTCCAGTGTCACCCTCAAGAAAAACGTTGTGTTGTTTCTTCCCCACTGCGGGTAAGGCGCTAGAAATAGCGACATTGTCATTATGGCGTTCATTCTGTCCAAAATATTTGTATTGTTGGATGCAAAAAATGTTAGTTGGGATAGTTTTTTTTTCTATGAAACTTGCAAACAAGTCTTACTCTCTGGTTGAGGTTGTTTTTCATCAGTAAAATTCCCTGGTGTAAGATTTTGTGGAAATGAAAGGCTACCAGCTCACAAATGTGAATCAGTGCTATACAGTTCACTGGATATAATTTACTGTAGGTATATTTACTCCAAATACTCAGAGAAAGACTGGGATACTTCATAGGCTTATGTAGACTCTGATCTGTACAACAGCACACCAGAGACGAGGCTTTCTGACTTTCATCATTCCAAAAAAAGAAAGACGATCACAAAGAACCTGCTCTGAATCCAATTAGCAGAGAACTGGAGGCGCTACAGTGAAGCCTCCATATCCTCCAAAACTCAGACAGTACTTCATGTTCAGAGGAGGGAGTGTTAACATTCAAAAGCAAGATGACACATGCGTGGACAGGGGCAAGCTGTTATTATTATTCATTAAAGCTGGCTTCTCTTTGATGCTTTCATCTAGAACTGTAATTCATGCACTTGGCATGTGTTCTACTGCTCAAGGCTACAACAGACCGTGGAGCAACAAGGGATACTGTATGACTTGTATAACTAGCCAGAGTTTTAGAAATACTGAAGTCATGAATCCAAATTTCCCCAACGCAACCCTAACCTCCCTGAAGGAATGGTTCACTAACCTCCAAAAACACATATTCATTGAACTGTTCAAACATATTTTCTTAAATTGTATTGATCTGAATGCTGTTTGGGTATGAATGCTGGAATATTATTATTGTTGAGAAAACACAAAATCCATTTTATTATTATTGTATTATTATTATGACATTATTTTTCTTAATTTGTCTTTATTAAACAGCTTACAGAGAAGATACAGACAGAAAATATGGGTAGAGAGAAGGAGGTATTCATCACATACCTATATGAACATAAAAAAATCTGTATTAAGTGAGCATATGTGATACCTACTTTTCAAATGAATGAAAATCTAACAACTGCATAGTCACACTGTAAATAGAAATAAAGACAACAGTAGTGTTACCAGTGACTACTGCAAAATGTCTTCAAATCTACTGTTAAAGAAATGTAGATTTATATATACTATTTCCAGTAATTAAAGTTCAAACATCAGAGTTCGAATGGCTGCAACTCCTACTGAAACAAAACAGCTTTCTTTGGCATAATTAAACCTCTATAATTTAATTCAATATGCTTTATCGGCATGAAGTGTAGTGTGTGTGTGTGTGTGTTTCTGTGTGTGTCTCTATGTATTGTTTTTGGTTATTCGGTCTCCATGTTTTTCATTTGATAACTTTCTTAGTTTTCCTTATATTTTTGCAATCATTGTCAAACCATTTGTTATTGTTTATTTGTTTGTGGTGGTGAGGTTGCTGCTGAAGGTGATGTCCTTCAGGGTCTTGGTAGGATGGGGACTGCCGCTCTGTACAGGTGTATATAGTCATACAGGCAGTCCAGGTCTAGTATTGGGCGGTGAGCCAGGAACACACTGGGCTTCAGGGCACAGTCCCTAGAGATGCTGGCTCTGTATGGTGTGGGGGTGGAAGTCTCTTCTTTGCAGGAGAGTGGAGATGATGATCCTCCAGGTTGGGAAGGTGGTGGAGGCTTTTTCAGTCAATCTCCTGAGTGAGTCTGCCACTCTCTCATGTTGAGACGTTAGGTCGTTGGTGCCTGTGTGGATTATCTCATCCATGGTCAAGAGCTTGGGGCTCTCTGGGTGTTAGGGCACCAGATCTTCTCTACTCTATGTCTCGGGAAAAGTGTCTGTTCATGGAGTCCATGAGTAGAACAATTTCAGCCCTTCTGCCTCTGTGTACCTATGCAGCCTCAGTGGAGTGTGGAGTTGAATCCACTGGTGCTGGGGTGGGTGCAGGGCTGGAAGCTGGAGCTGGCTGAATGAGATAGGGTGAGCTCCCAGGGGTAGGGCTATGTGGATAGTCTGGCTCTGAGGGGTGTCTGTGGGTAGAGAGCATCGTGTATGTAGTCTTTCCTGTAGACTGAGCAGAGTTCTGTCCTCCAGCAGTTTCCTTCTGAGCTCTCAGTTTCATGGTGGGGAAGTAACCCTCAAACTTTGCCAGGTATCCTTGAACCATGACAGTTCTATTTTTTAACAGGTTGACTGTCATGATGGTGTTGTCTGGGTCATTTTCCTCCAATACACTTATCTTCCATCCATTGCAGATACGTGCTCTCTTTACTGAGGAGTAGTGGAAGTCGATGACATTCAGCCAGGCATGGGGTAAATCAGTGTAGAAATTAAATTACATGCCCTCCCATCTTTATACTAAGCTGTTTTCACATATGAACTCCGGACAATGTCTGGAGAATCAGGTCCGGACATTTTCCAGAGTTGCCCTTTCACACATGTAGCACACAACAGGAGATTGTCTGTGTCAGATGTGTTCTCACCTACTGGTTCTCACCTACTGGAAACCAAAAACCAAAAAACCAAAAAACATTTGGTTTAGGTGAGGGGTGGCGCCTGGGTAGAGCGTACAGGAGGCAGGACATGACGGAAAAAGTATGCTGCAGTTGTAATTTTGTGTTTTTAGGCTTTTCAGCAGAAATAAAACACCTTTTATTTTACAACAAATCACAGAAGTCCTCTCTCCCATTAGTGCTAGCTTCACAGTGGAGCGTTCAGGTCCAGTCAAAACAATGCAGCTTAACGGACCTGTTGCGTTTATCCAGCACCACCCGCATGATAGAAATGTCATCAACATGACCACTCGCTCACTGTGAACTCTCCGGAAAATTCACTGCTGTATTCACACATGGGCTCAATCGAACATCACACGGACTTTGTACTAGAGAGCTGGCAGGGTAAAGTCTGTTGTTGTTAAAGTCTATGTCCAGTCCGAATGATTCAGACATTTGCGTTCACACATACAGCTCCTCCGGATAACTTCAGGGTTGCAGTGCATGTGTGAAAGGGGCTCTGGTCATGGAAGACTGTCTCTGGTCTGTCACGGAGAACTTGTTTATATGCCCCTTGCAGTCTTGCTTTTTACAGTTGGGGGATATTCTATTGTCTCAGAGCAGGTAGACAGCATGATACAGTATTTGGCACTCTGAGGTCTGGGAGCTGTGATTTATAGCAGGAAGTTTCTGCTGGTACAGCTGCCACTAATGCTGTTGCTAGGCAACAGCCCAATTGTTGTTTAGCTAGTGTAAGCTAGTTAGCTGTTAGCTTGAATATTTCAGTTGGATTTTATTTGTCATTACAAGTGTTAAAACTTACGCTGGGTCCAAAATCACATACTATGCACTACAGACTCAATATACTATAGTACAATATATATGATTGTACTATCGTTCAACATACTTTTGTGTGAATAAACAGTAGTTTGTATCTTTTCAGACACACTGATCTGTAACTATCACGTCACTTCCTGAGAGCCTCCTTGCCAGTTGGAGACGCGCAACTAGGGTAACCCATGCCAACCATAAAGTCTGAACTAATTTAAAAAACATATTATGCCTAGCAAAGTGAAACCTTACTTGAATTGAAGTGTTATTGACATTATGCCCGAAAAAGTATGCAGTGCACATACTATTGGTTTCATACTGAGGTTTTGGACATACTAAAAAATCTCACATTCTGTTTTAGCGTACTAAATAGCATGTTAGTATGGAGTTTCGGACGCAGCCTTACTATCAGTGTCCAGTGTCCAGTAGTTTTCATTTAGTCTACTTGTTTGAAGACTTGTTTCTTTGTTGTTTAGTTGAGTCCTCCTCTATCTTTTTATTCTTTTCTTCTAGTTGTTTTGGCTGCTTAGGTTAGCAATTTTGTATCCAACCAGCTAAATCTTTGTCTCCAGGGTTCTGTTCCAGCTGTTTTTCCTCCCTTTCTCTCCTCTGGCTTGTTGTGTTAACTTCTGTATTCAAGTTCTTTACTATTTTTAAGTGTTAACTCCTGTATTCAAGTTCTTTACTATTTTTAAGTGTTCATCTTATTTCTGAACAGAAAACAATTACAGTCACATTTTCAAACTTTGAAAAGTCCATTATTGCAACATTTCTTATCTGATTGTGATTAAACTTAGGACTATTGTTCATTTCCCAGAACAGGCTCCCGCATCATTTATGAGAGATGAATTGTTCATTGTTTTGGGTTAAAACTGTAGATATTATTGTATAGATTTTCAGCCTTTGAAATGTTAGGACTATTTGTATGCCAATAAAATTGATAAAAAGTTAGTGTTCCCCCAAAAATGTATTATTGGCTAGACCAGTATTGGTACCATATATTTCAGTCTAATCCTGGATAGCGTGTAAGTTATGTTGTAACATTGAGGTCAATAATCACCATTTTGCTTATGCAACAGCCTCTAGCAGTTGTGGCACATGGTCCTATCCAGCTCCTCTCCTTTCCCTTTATCTGATCTCCTCCTACAATATTTCCACCTCCTCCCTCTGCTCCTTTGCTTTCTTTTACTCTTCCTGTAGCTATTTTAGAGAGAGGGAGAGGCTGGAGGAGTGACAGAAAGACAAGGTTAAAGAAAGAAAGATAGTGAGAGAGTATGTAAATGTAGACAGATGGTAAATACTTCCCTCCTGTAGGGAGCCATGTCAGACTGCAGAGCACTGCTGCACTCTGCATGACAAGAGCAGGCAGGCAGACTGTGTGTGTGTGTGTGTGTGTGTGTGGATAGGCAGTGAATGTAGGTGAAAGGGCTTTGCTGTCAGAGCGCGGCAATGCAGAGCCGAGCAGAGCAGGGATAAGCTATAATCTACACTCCCCCGCCATCTTTCCCAAGGGGGTGGGGTGGAGAGGTGGATCAATGTGGGAGGAAAAGGGGTTGGTAGTAAGAGAGAAAGACAGAAGTAGCTTGATTAACTTTTCCAGTAAAGCCATAGGTTTCTGGTGTTCTCTGAAACAGTGATCTCTTCAGTATCAAATACTTTGAATCCTTGAAGAAGCTTTAAAGAGGTTGTAAATTCCCCCTTCATAGAAAACAGTGGCTAGTCAGCTTGGATTCATTTTGGACTCAAAACCACATGCTTGTGTTTAAAAAGCATGAAAATATGACAGAGAAGTTGCATCTTTGGCAATATTGTATCAAAGGTACAGTATACACACTCATACTGTCTGCCCATAAGGTCAGTGTGTTCCAAACACGATGCTTCCATGTCGCAGTGTCATGTTACCCATGCACCAGCTTGACAGGTTCAAGATTGGTGGAGTGTCACTCTAACATGTTATTACCATTCAGTGATGTCTAAACACAACTCCCTCAAGTGCAAGTGCATAAGTCAATGGTCAAAGAGACTAATTACCATTAATTTTCCTCCGAATTGTGTTCCTTTTCAATACCTACATGGGTCCAAATGGATTAACAACTCAGCAGCAAATAAAATCTAAAAGAAGTATGCTTTTTAAATAAAGCAGAATGTTTCTCCAGTATCTTTTTTTATATCTTGGAATAAACTGTAATTTTCTAATACAATAAGTACAAGACACCATAGTCAAATAAAAGCTGAAACTAGAGCCCTCAAGCTACAGAAAGAGTACTTAGCACAGTGGTGAGGATGCTATGTTAGACCCCATGTTATGACCCATTCCTAATACACACAGAGACCCATGCTCAGGCACAAAAACAGAATCATAAAATTAAGACACACCCATAATCCATATCATACAAATGGAGAAATAACACTCATTAAAGAAGCATTTGAAGAACAAAATGGGTGTTTCCTGTATTGGACTGTTTTTCACCACATGGTTGAAAACGCAGCTTCAACCAAAACAAGGAACAAGTCCTTATTCCCACTCCTCCTAGATGTTGCCCTTTGAACCATTTGCGCTCTTCATCCATTAAAATAACATTTGTTTTTTTGAAGGCTGCTGGAAATGAATGTCGATACGCTGATGACATGATTTTATATTTAACAAACAACTTTCCAGAGGTGTAACATCCTATCTCTGAGTATTATGGTGTGTTCAGACAGAACGCAAAGCAAATTTTTCATGTGACGCGATTACATACTAAGTCAATGCAAAGGCGCGAGTAGATGCGAATTTGCTCCTGACGACACAAATTGATGCAAATATGCATCCGTGCAAACTGAAAATGTTTCAACTAGAACAAAAAAATTGTGCATAACATGATGCTTTATGAATGTACTTCATGAACGTACAGAAAGGAGAGGGGAAAAGGGAGAGAATGGAGGGAAATAACAGTAAGAAGTGGAGTTCATCATAGGCTGAACTGAACACAAACACAGTCACACTCCCATAGACACGGTTGGTGCAACTGTTACTAGCTAGTTTACAGCTAATGTACAGTAATGTATTTTGGCTATTTGGGGTGAATAAACACAAATAATCTAGCAGTGAAACTCGTGTGAGTAATGCAAGGTGAAAATATGCTTTGTGTTCTGTCTGAACACACCATTATAAGCTGCTGTGCAGTGTTTTGACATCTCATAAGCCTGTCACTCAAACTGGAATTCCTGGATTGGACTTCATGTCATGCTGGTACCTGACACAACACGACCCCACCAACACAGCCTCCTGCATTGTTTTAACGCAGGGCTGTTTTCTTGTGAATGCCTGCTAAAAGTCCAAAACTACAGTTTGTTGCAGTTGACATGAACCATATGCAGCATTGGTCATGTCTCTGGCCACTCTGTAAGCTGGTTCAAATCTTAAATCCTTCCTGTCGCCAGTACTGATCAGTGACCCCAATACTACAGTGTTTGCCATATTATTGCACTGGTTAGCCAAGAATATAGAATATCCAGTGCTTTTTTAAAACTCGCAAGGTGAGACATGCAGCTTTCATGTGCATGAAATTTTGTCTATCTTTGTTAAAACTCACGTTATAGTGTCGCCCAAACATGTCTAAACATGTCATGCCATAATTATGATTAAACTTAATTTTATTACTGACTTGATGAACAGCTGTTGCTAAGCAAATTTAACCCTGAACAGGTGTCTGCCATTATATGTTTGATATGATTGATTATAGGTTGTTAGGCACAAATATAATTCCAAATAGAATGACAAACAAAAAAAATAAAAGATGCATTTAATGAATGTTTTGCCTTCTACTGTAGCCCTGTCTGAACAGGGCTTTTCTGGGTTTAGTCTCATGGGACTCACTGGATGGCACCAACTTTTGGAGTTTCTGGTATAGATCGATACGTAACCTTACTGTTTATTGATAGCGACAGATACCAATCAGTATGTGTACTCTCTCTCTGATTCTCTCATAAACACCACAACATACAGACCCTTATATTTATATGCACTTTTGTGTGTGCTGGCTGAACTAGACTGTGCAATCTTGTTCTAGAGGATATTGGGTTTTTACACATGCAGGAGGAGTGTTTATTCACTTCAGTCCAGTAGATAAGAACATACCTTGTACCTTGGATCTTGTGATGTTCTAAATAAATACTGTCAGACCAAAACCACTACTTCCTTTCAGTGGTTTCATAACTGTCTCGGATAGAAATCTAAAAGCAGAAAGAACCGTAACATTAACATTCATGTGTTTCATTAAAAAGACAAGTTAGAATGGAATTTAAATGAACTGCTCATACTTTAGTGGCATACTTTTAAGTCCCTTGTTATATAACACAGAGCAGTTTTGGCTGCAGGAGATGCTTACTGTTCCTTGGGGAGAAATCTGCTTTCACTGCCTAACAAGAAAGAGCTATAAACAGATAAAGATTCAGTGTGTGTGTGTGTGTGTGTGTGCGTGTGTTTGTGTGGGTGCCTACGTGAGCTCGCTGCAGGCATAAACTGGAAAGGACAATCAACAATTACTGGGAGGCGGGCGTGGGGATGGAGGAGGTGGTGGGGGAGATTTAGGAGGGGGAGGGAAGGAGAAAAATGAATCAGGGCTTGTGTGCTTGGTTAGGTCAGATAATGAATTGCTGACTGGAGAGGGGGAGAAGGAGGTAGAGGAGGAAGGCTGAGGTCACTTCAGGCCAACTCGTCTCACAGGAATAGGCAGACGAAAACAGCACTATGAAACAAAGGCCAACAAACACAGGAATCTGAATATTAAAAAAATACTAAATTTATCAAGGGGATGCTCGAGAAGAATGTTCACAGTTTGTTGTCCTGAATCACCGTTCATAACGTTCTGCATAGTACTCCCCCTGGGAACTGTTTTTGACCACTCTTTGATGCAATGTTTTTCAAGTGGGTCCCCATTTTGTTTGTATAACCAATTGCAATAACCAATAATAACCAATAACCAGTCCTTTTTGGCAGTATTGTACAAGGAAGTGTCGCAGTGCACCAACAAAGACAGGGAAGAAGAAGACAGTAAGCTAGTAAACTTGGATGTAAATAATTTGAGATTTAAGGTGAAAAAAATAGCTTTGTAAATGTTATATGAAAAAGGCAATGCATGCAACAATAAATGTAAATGTCATTTATAATTGTTTACAAGAAAACATGGCACATTTAAAGGTACCCTGTGGAGTGTCTGGCCTCTAGTAGTGCTATGGAGCAGTTTTTAATGATTGGTTCCCCGTTTTGTTTGTCTCGTGTACGTGCAGACAGACATGTGAATACTGGTGACGCAATACCCAAAATAGTTTCACACTCTTCCAGTGATCTTAAGGTGACTGTAATACGCCAAGAAATGCAGCAATGCGGCAACAAAGGCAGAGAAGAAAACTACAAACTAGTAAACATGCAGGATTTAAAATACTTTAAAAACATCTTTGCAAATGCTGTATGTATGCATTTAACACTTTTGTTACACACAGTGAGGTTTGGTGAGTAACACTCAATGTAAACATAACATTGTATGTTTACAACAAAACTCCACAGGGCCCCTTTAAGGCCACCTCAGTCAATGTAAAAATAACATTTCTTCAATGCTGCTAAATTTCTAAATTGGGATTGAGTTTGAATGTGGCAGAAGATATCTCTATACTGAGTTAATGAGGCACCCCATTAGTTGAGGCAGAACATTAAAGTCATATCTGCTTCTGCAGCTGAATACTCGGATGAAACAAGTATCCAGTATGGATAATGTACTTTTTACGAGCATAAGTATTATCATCAGTAAAATGTGTCAATATCCGTACTTGTGATGAAGGAAAATCCTCATTGGGTAGCTGTGTCCACATTGTTCCATGATAGGCTAGGCAGCCACGCACAGAGCTCCTCCCCTACACAGAGCCTATACAAAGTTTACTGCTGCTGCACCACACAACACAATCTTGCCATTATCACAGCCACTCTGTCCACAGGGATCAACAGCTCGCAACTCTTCCTGCTTCAACCTATATCCATTTCAGGCTTAAAATACCAACTTCTGGTTAGGCACAACACACTTCCGGTTTAAGCCCTGCCCCTTCCACGTACTGATACAGATAATTTAGTTGGTTGAACAGATACAGATACAGGTAATGGTGTACTCTCTCACCCCTAGTATAGAGTACGCTACCCATCACCACATGTGCTCACCACAAGTGTCTGCACTCTCTGGCAGCCATATAGCATTGGATTTTGTCTGAGTGTGACAAAGACAGAAACAATCAATACGTCCAGAGTGTGAGGTCACCCCCATCCTTTCCCTTAAATTGGCTGGTATTGGTGAGTCTGCAGGTCAAAGTTCAGTCAGATTTACCCATGTGAGGTGAACAAGGTAAAACATATTTTTGCAATAGGAAGCAAATGCAGATCATCCCCTCCTTCTTCAAATGTGTGAAGTACAAAGTTTGGTGCGATCTCACCTCAAGTCTGCTGATACTCATGTTAGGAGCACTGTGGCTGCTGTAACTACTCCCACTCTTGTTGAGATTAGTTGAAAATGATTTTTACCTGGATTTTATGTTCCCAGGCATCCAAAGGTTGCTGTATTTCCTGTAGTTTACAGTAAACAAGATCTTGTTGTGACAAGCACAGCTCAGAAAATATTCAGTTTATAGTGAGTAAAAAATGAAAATGGAACTGAGCCTCTGATTATGCACCAGAAACCCATTGTGTAAGTAAAAAAAAAAACAAACAAGAAATGGATACACTGCAGTGTGCGCTTGACAAGTTATTTTAAAAATCTGATCCTCACATGGATTTTGTTGTTATTGAATATTTTAAAATCTGATTTTCACCCAGTGCCTAATATTAAAATAAACACCATTAAATTATTGAATTATTTTTGAGAAATAAAATAATAAAAACAGCCCTATATGTAATTTGGAATCCTGTATGCTGTGGTTTGCAGGATTTAGTTCTCCCAGAAAAACAGTTCACATGCTGCTTGGCTTCTTTCACTCCTTCAAGAGAAAAGCATTTTCTGCCAAATACCTCTTGGAATAAACTGTCCAATACTTTAATGCAAGTGCCTCTTACTACACCAGTATTACTGTATGACTTACCAGTGTGGAAGTTCAAGCAGGGAAGGGAAGCAGAGACTTGTGCCAAACTTAATCCGTCAATGTAAATTCAACCAGTTATCACTTCATATATAGAGTTAATTCTGTAATATCCCAAAAACACATTGTAATTTCAGATATTTGTCTAACCCAACCATTTTCACAGATGTCTCTTATTATGAACAAATGCTATAAATACATACATAGGTGTTCACTGTCACTGAATTTTTTACAATGTTTAACATTTAAATGGACTATGTGCAATACATTCAGATGGAGTATACATATCATTCCTGCTATTGCATATTGGTAGCAGCTACTTAGTTAACTGAAAGGGAAGCCTTCACAAACCCTACTTCCAGTTGTAGAGAATTGCCAATTAATCTAAACTGTATTACAGCAATAGCTGCACTCTGATGTTAATTTAATTGTGTGCTAGATGAAAAATGTAAGTGAAACAGACAAAAGTCAACATGAATGAAAGAGTGACTTCATTTTGTAGAGCTCTGTGCGCATGCAACTTAAAGCCACAACAACTGCCCTTTGTGCATGTGTTTATGATAAGAGGAGGTCTGAGGAGATGGAAAATCAGTTGAAAACCAATACAGATATTAAAACTGCACTTTGGTGTCTGGTAAAATAAGCAACACCTCAGCTTTGCCACACCAACCACCTCAGTGCATGTGGATTGGTTGAATTTACCCAGAGAAAAATTAAATTTTTATTGTCATTAGACATTGCCAGAGCACATGCATAACAGAAAATGGAATTATACCTGCAGCAGCCTCACACCAGCAGTTTCACCTTTTTATTTGCCATGTAGTGTTAGAGGAGGTGCTGAAAGGCTATAGTTCCTGTTCTCTCTGGCTTTTAGACTGTCAACCCATCTGGCTCTTCTACATGCAGGGTATGAAAAGCACAGGTGTTACTAATAACATTAATGTTGGCTCAGTTCCACTCAGGTGTGCCAGTAAATCACATCAGTGGGACAGCGTTGACATTAGCAGGGCCCTGGAGCTGGCACACCTAAATGGAAAGCAGCCATTATTGTTAATGTTTAATTTATTTATTTGTAGATTAGTCACACCTGTATTTCAAAGGACAGAATACACAGGAGGTAGTGTTTCTATTTGTCTTGTTTGCTCACTCCATTTTTTAGTCAGTGTTTAGATCATTTCATGTGCTTTTGTTTTTTACTTTAACTCATTGACATTTATTTTGATGCCTGTACTGCATTCCTTAATTTTGATTGTCGGAGATGTAAAGGTTTAGATGGAACAGCCCGGTATCTCGAGGAATTACATTCATATTGGACAAATCTGCAACATGTCAATATTCAGAGTCAATGCAGGCAGCAGTGTGCGCTTCATGTAGCACAGTGGAAAGTAAGGGTGTGTTGATCCGCGTGGTGGATGGAAGCATAATTTTTGTGCAGGAGACTTGAGTTTGCGCCCAATCACAGTTCCACAATTTATGTTTTTTTAACAATAACCACAGTCTTTCCCTAATTGTAGCCAAATGCCTAACCTTTACCATAATTTGCCTTTAACATAATGCTATGACCACCATCTTTCCACAACTGTAACCCTGCTGTAACTGCATTTGCAGATATGGTAGAGAAAGTCATTTTAATAGCATTGTCATTGGACATAATCTAGGGTTTTGCAAAATTGTCTAAATTATTTGATCCCTATTCAAGTTAACAGAGAGCTAACTGGAAGTTAGATGGCTCAGCTGGTGGAAGTCTCTGGATGCGCATTCAAACAGCCAGAGTGGGAATGTCCCTCCCAACATGAGATTTACAAACTCCACATACTGTGAATACAGAGAGTATCACCTGGTGGTGATAGGCTTCATCAGCATTGTGTGAACTCGTTTGGCAAGGGCTTGAATGTAATGGACATTCATTTATATATAAAAGTTCCGCACTGCAGGTTTAAATGGAGGATTTGTACATGAAGTATCTGAAACCTGGCCCGTATTTATCAAACTTCTCAGAATCACTCCTAGGAATCATGATGAAAGTTAATTTAAGATTAAAAATACTCCTACCTCAGAGCAGGACTTGAGACTCATTTATGAAGTGCCCTACTCTTACTTTCAGTAAGGAGGAAGACTACTCCTATGAGAGAGTGTGACGTTGCTGTTTTATGACACTCAGAGCTACAAAGAAGAAACTGATGATGTGTTGTAGTTCTCTTACATAGATATGTATATACATTCCATTTAACCTTCATAGACAAACAAAGCTACTCACATTGGTTAAAAAATAAATGTAGGCTATTAAGTAAATTAAAATAGTATGTTGGCCTAATTTGACTCAGCTGTGTGAAATCAGCCGCAATCAACCACATTGTTTTACAATTCCTGTGATATTGCGGCATCTTGCATATTTTGCACAGACACATGCGGCCTCATGAACAGAACAGCCTCCAGCCTAAATAAATAATAAGATTTAACACCTTATAAAAATATTTTACCCGTGATTCATCACTGTTGCAAAGCTGCTTTTTGGTGGTAAAAACAATCTTTCAATTTGCTTATTCTCATCAAGCTTTCAGAAAACATCTCTCCTCCCACGTAATATTTCTCTGTCTTAACACCCTCTCCTAGAAACTCCGAGACTGAGTGATTTCCTATGTTAAGAAAGTTGATATGATGCTTTTACTCCCAGTCATAAAAGTAGGAACAAAATGTGTCACTCGCCAGTTAGGAGTGATATCCTACAATGAGAAGCTTGATAAATATGGCCCCTGATGTTCTCAACTACTGTTGAGAACTACTGTTACTGTCCTGAAAACATGTGTATGTGTCTGAGATGGGGGTGGGGTGGGCGGTGCTGGTAGTGTTGGGGAACAGGGGGGAGGCATAAATGTTATGAGAAAGTGATTCCCTTAAGTGCATGTCCTAATAAAAACAGGTGTGTGTGTGTGTGTGTGCAGAGAGAGAGGGAAGGGTAAGAGCACTGAATAGAGGAGGGGGATAATAAGGAGAGATGGAGCAGTGAGGTGAGGAGGGGAAGGGGAAAAAAGCAAACAAATCATAGAAGTATGATAGAAGTGGAGGAGGGGGATGGATGGAGACAAAAGAAAGGGGAGGGGAATACAGGAAGAGAAGGGGGGTGACAAAGAGCAAGCTAGCATGGATAGATTAATAGATAAATGGATGGATGGATTGAATTAGGTTGGATGAAAGTTTAATGATTCCCATTGGGAAGAGTTGGTTGTTGCAGGAGCAAAATGGTAACAGGATGCATAGAGAAAAAGGCTACAAATAAAAACAAATGAGGATCATGGGAACATACTATGCAAGTGACACTCAGAATGATTGAATAGAAATTCTGCTTATAAATTCAATGTATATCAGAGTGAAGCATTAACAGCATGTCCAAGGAGGGCTGAATAGAGGGCAACTGGACTTGGTTGTAGATACATGAAGACGTTTCACCTCTCATCCAAGGGGCTTCTTCAGTTCTAACTGACTGGTGGGGAGTCCCAGGTATTTAGACCCCTGTGGGGTCGTTATCAAGGTCATTGATACCACTTGGTTCGTTAGTGCTCCTGGCTGTTGTAACGACAGTCATTAGAGTCACCTGAGGCCAAGTGTAAATGACAGTCGTTGGAGTTGTCACATGAGGCCAAATGTGAATGGTTGTTAGGTCTCCTGGGAAAGGATAAAAGGACAGCATTATAGGTGGGGGATAAGTGGTGTCATAGACCTTCTCCACTGTTGACAGGTGGTTTCTCTACTTTGATGTAGATAGCCTCTTTCATTTCTCTTTCAAACCATCATTAACAGCTTATAAAATAACTGCTGCAGTATCAGCAGAACCCACTACAGGAGAGAAAATGTAACATTTGTCCATGAAAATGTGGATAATTACAAAATGTGGATATATATATATAAGTAATATAGATATCTATTATTTCACTATGAGACATATATGTCATCATAACAAAAAATAATATGTGAAAGGGAAGGCGGTAGTGCCAAGGGGCTTTGGCTTATGTTGATTCAGTATACACTTTGGAGTTTTTAAGACTTTCAAGCATTAGATGTTGCACCTGTTTAGGCCAGAGTGCTGTAAGCTACACTAAACTGATAACTTATGAAGTCATGGAGTGTTTTCCTACAGGTCTCCCTAAAAAGTTGATCAGACAGCTGCAGCTGATTCAGAACACTGCTGCTCAAGTCCTCACTAAAAAAGTGGATCATATCACTCTCAAATCTTTACACTGGCTTCCTGTCTGCCTAAGAATTGATTTTAAAATACTGCTGTTGGTTTATAAAGCACTGAATGGTTTAGGGCCAAAATACATTTCTGATCTGCTGCGTTATGAACCATCCAGACCTCTCAGGTGGTCTGGGACAGGTCTGCTTTCTGTCCACAGAGTCAAAACTAAACATGGAGAAACAGCATTTATTTTTTATGCTCCACATATCTGGAACAAACTCCCAGAAAACTGCAGCTCTTTCAAATCAAGGCTAAAGTCTTTTCTGTTTGCCGCTGTCTTTTATTAAATCGGATAATTATTATTTTTATTATAATTATAAAATTATTATTATTTCTTACACTGCTCTAACTTTTATTCTTGTATTTTATCTGTCTTATTCTATTTTAGCTTGTTTTTTCTATTCTCTTAGCTCTTTAATGACTGTTTTTAATGTATTTAATTGTCCTTTTATGGTGTGTTTCATTTGCACTTTATCTCAGTCCTTTTAATGTTTTATGTAAAGCACCTTGAGCGCCTTGTTGCTGAAATGTGTTATATAAATAAACTTGCCTTGCCTTTCTTTACTTACTGTGATAATGTATGTTGAATCTAAAACAAAAATCTATGAACACGTATGTATGCTTATCAACATGACAGTAGCAGAAATAAGAAATGAATTAAGGTATTGAAATCAATACACAAAATGTATATTAACACGTAACACACATTACAAGCAGTCTATCAACCAAACTGCAGCAGAGTCTTGTTAAACTCGGCAGGCAGTGAGGACTAGCATCCATTGGCTAACGAGCACTGAGTGTAGTGCCTGACACTGGTACATAAACAAAATGTCACCAAAGCAGTCTATTCAGTATTCTTCAGCATACTGGCAGTAATTCATGTCAAGGGCAGCGAGTACGAGAACTGGTTTAAGCAGCAGCTGAATCAGGTCAAGTCGAGTATATGGTTCTGTAGTACTGAATGATCTCAGCAGCAAGTGCATATAGCTGTGACTGCATCTGGGCAGTCAGCATTCTCTGTGAAAGCCACAACTCAGGAGAACGCCCTACTTGATGATATAAAGAGCTGCAGTTCCATCAGTACGTTCAAAACCAAATTAAAAAGTCTGCTAAAAGCTACTCAGCTCTTTAACCACTGACTCTAAATTTCATCTCATGGTCTGCTCATGAATGCAAATAATCTTGCTTTTAATTTGACAAGCATACATTAGTCATTTCTAGTTGACATTGTAAGTATTTGTGCTGTGCTATTGTGTGTAGCTTTGTATTTTGTATTATGTGTCCTGTGTGTTTTTTGTTATTGTGCTGTTATATATTTTAATTGTGACCAGCCAAAGGGACTGCAGAAATTAGCTATAAGCTAACTCTGGTACAGTTCATCAAATGGTAACATTTATTTTTAACACTGTGCATGGTCCCAATAAATACATAAATAAATAAATGGTTAGCCCAGATCAAACATTTATCAGTCAGTAGTGACTTCATTGCTTAAAGGGTTTAATGCTTTTACTTTGATCGCTAGCAGTAAATTAGGTAATATACAGAAGCAGAGTGGGTGGGAGAAGGTGAGAGCTTTTATCAGTGTCAGACTCAGAGAGCGAGGCTGTGGCTTATTTCTAGAAGCAGGATGTACCCCGGTACAAACCAAACTCAAAAAACAATCAGTAGAAGATTCATTTGCTTCTTTTTTTGCTAGCACCAATATATGTATGGATAGATGGATGGATGGATGGATGAATGGGGGATGGGGAGATGGGGCGAGGTTAGAGGAGTGACAGACGGCAGAGTAGACAGCCAGACAGTGAGCTCTGGGTCAGGGTTAATGGATAACGTCCCCCTGGACCACAAACTACCTCCATCTAGACACGACTGGTACTCAAGTGCATTCATCATTCAGCTCATCATGTTAGCTCACTAATACAACTGTTACAGCTTTGTGCGGCAAGAAAGAAAGCAGTGACCTTAAGGAGACTTGACTTCTTGTAATGTTATGTTCTTTATATCTTCAATAAAGAATTAGCACATTCATTTTGAGGTATAGTTACTGGTAACAGCAGTAAGCCAGAGTGCAGTTAATGCTGCACCGGCACAAAATGGACATGGGTGGAAGTGAAAAAAGTTTGATTTAAAATTAGAAACCAGGGAACATCTGTCAGCTGTCAGGTGTAGTATTAAGGCCACAGAGACAGACAGAATAGTTCCCAAACCGAGATAGATGAATGTAGTGGATCCAAAATGTAAGGACAGTCTATACTCTCATGCAGGCTGAAGTGTAGCTGCACAGTGAGCTGCCAGCACTGGAGAACACTTATATATCGTGCATCAAGGTCAAGTATACGGCTGTCCACATTACAACTGTGCTGGGAAGCATGCTTGCCAAGTGTGCCAAAAAGGGGACAGCCTCTAATATCAAGCAAATCACTGAGCAATTAATTCTGTCTAGGAGAACCAAAAACATAAAAATGCTTAAAATAGTATCTCTGTTGGAATATTTGAGATTTACTTTCAGTATTTTCAATTGTGTTGGATTTTCTGTTTCTTCATGTCTTCATACCTAAACAACTAAATAGTTTGCCAGTGTGTTAATTGTAGGCAACTAAGACTAGGGAAATTTTAGGGAAAGGTCTATCCAGGGCCTAGACCCCCTGACTTGGTGCCCATACTCGTTCAAATCAGACCTCACAGGGGCCAGATTATTTTTTACTAACATCAATATGACTTGAATAGACACATAGATATTTTAGGCTACTTTGTGATTTATTATTTTAAATCAATCAATTTATAGCCTATCAATCAATGAGAAATTGCATGTTGGCACATGAAAATGTATGTTTTCCATTGTTTTGGGGGTAGTCATGCCGAGCCATGACTTGAGTCGAGCTGGCATCCTATGAGTGTTTTTCCATTACACAGCAGAGCAAAATAAAATAAGAAGTTTACCTGTTACCTTTACACCCTGGAGGTGTGCTGGTTGTCTGCATCCCACTGTGGCTGTTTCTGCTTGTACTATTCCTCCCTGCATTATTTCTAGCTGATCCGCTGAACAAAGAGCTCCAAATATCTCCACACTGTATGTCGACTGGTTTTGGTCCTCAATTCTCTCTGCCACAGTATTTCTCGACACGCTAATGTTAGTAAACGCTTCTCAGGGCACACCAGCTCTGCTGCCTTCAGGTCTTCACAATCCATCATGTGTCTCTTGACATATGGAAAACACAAATTGTTGTTTTTTTAGAGATGATGCAAGCTCATTCACGTTTTCGGTTTGGAGTCTTCCTGCTGTGTACTTGTCATATTTTTCTGCATGGGTCTCGTAGTGTCATTTGATATCGTACTCCTTTGCCACAGACACTTGTTGTGAGCAAATGAGGCATACAGGTTTACCATTTACCTCCCAGAAGAAATACTGCTCTTTCCAACTTTCTTGAAAAATTCTACATTCCATGTCAACCTTTCACTTTCTTGATAGCATGTTTGCTAAACTAACGTAACACAGCAACAGTCAGTGCAGCAACTAGCCTGGTGATTTTCCTACTTCCAGCCAATGGATGTAGTGCTAGCTCTAATTAATTTATCATATCATAGAAAAATCTTACTTTGCTAATTACACATAGTTGATTATAATTGGATGCAAATATTTTAATTAAAAAAAATAATATTTTGATGTAAAAATATGTTTGTTTTTTTCCCGTTTCCCTCCAAAATATCTTGGGGGCTGGATGAGACATGCCCTGACATCTCTGATTTAGCTGTTACTATTCTTCCGTCTTCCATTTATGATCACCCCAAAGTATAATTTCCCCATCAGTGCTCACAATTACCCATGGGTGCTCAGGGACCCTGGGGTGATTGTGAACATCTAAGGCACCAATGTTTCTGTGCAGCAAGCGGTAGTGATTCTACTGTGGAATCAACAACTGCAGCAAAGTAATACTGTCTGTCATTATTATCAGTCAGTGCTCCCACTTCCCCTTTCCTTCCATCCATCCAACCATCCATCAGTTAATGAGAGAGAAGGGACATGATGAAGGGTGGAGGTAGGACTAAATGAATAGAGGGGTTGGATGGAAAGAATAACAGGGTGTAGTGAGAGAGAGAGACTGTGGAATCTGACATGGAGGGGAATTAGAGAGTTAGAGAGGGAAATGAGGGGAAGCATAATGATGGAAGTGAGATGAAATGAGACGGGGAGGAGAGAGAGAGTTGAGGAAGGAGGGGAGAGGAATCAGGGGAAACAAGTGTGAAATTGTGGGTGAGAATAGGAGAGGTAACATGGGGAGAAGTGTGTAGGTGTGGGTGTGTGTGTATGAGCTGCAGAGAACAGGCAGGGTGATGGCAGGCTGTGCTGCATGATCAGCACTGCTATTTATAGATCTATGGAAACAGGCAAAAGAAGACAAAACCAGCAGTACTGCAGACCTGCGCTATTATCAGCCTTAATATAGTCTCATATTATGCCCGGTTCAGGAGACACAGTGTGAGTGTGATTGTGTATTTGTGTCCCTATGAGGACCAAAGGCCCTCACAAGCACATAAAGATGTGGAAAGTGTATTGTGCCAATCCTCACTGCTGCTTAGTGTCAGTGCTGGGAGTTTGGCTCCTTCAATTTCTGTCTTCCTCATATGCAATGCAGTAAATAAGTGAAGAGTTCAAGTGTTTTTTGTTTTGTTTTTTTGTTTTTCAAATTTAAAGTTTGCTTTTGGGCAAAAGCAGATAACTCCACATTTCATGTTTCAGTGTTAAACAATGCCATGTAATGGATATGGGTTTCTTTAAGTGCAATATTTAACATTCTTTAACATAAAACAAGTAGGTAAAGTGCTGAAAATTGCAACAAAAACAGCTCATTAATGGGAAATATTACACATTTACAAGATCATACCTCGGAAAAACCCCTGAGAACGTGCCAATGTTTTAACCTGCAGAGTGTTATTAAAGACCACAGCTGTCCTTGTTGGCTGGATCGGACACGGACCAGCCCTACTGTGGTCAGTTTAACTCAGTATTCAGAGTTACTCAGTGTTTCACAGTATTCGGTGTTTCACAGTTTTTAGTATTTCAGTGTTTAATATTTCAGTACTTTCTGGATTCAGTATAACTCTATTTTACTTCATTGAAGGAGAAAACATCACAGGCTCTTCAGTTTCGTCCAAATTATCCATCTTTAAAGATGAGCTGAAGTTACACCGAAATTCGCTTTCAGACAGCACATCTCCAGCTGAACATAATTGCTATATTGCATCACCTGACCTGAATACTGTGCACTGATTTGCTGTTGAAGAACTGCACTGGTGTTTAATGTATTCTGCTGTAAATCATGAACTTGCAATGCTTTGACAACGGACAAAGAATGGTATGGTATTTAGGGTTCAGAATGTCTCTTCAAGTATTAAGGCCTCAGCATACTTCAGACAAAGTGCATGTTGGCTTGTCTAACAGTGTCCGAAACCCCCTGTCCATTAACACCCACTTGCAAAAGAATGTAGGGTTTGAACTTTTCTCCCAAGCTCTCTTTTTTTAAATTATTCAGACAAATACTGTCACTTTTCATGTGTACAACACCACAAATGCTTTAAGGGAGAGACCGTCCGAAAGTGTACCAAGATTACAAAGACACGCAAAAGCTACAGAATTCTTAGAGAGATCAGTGAAGTAGTGGGGTGCAGCCAGGAGGAAGTTGTGATGACAGGCTTTTTGCCCCATGTGGTCAGAAGACACATCACATTACCTCGTTCATATGCCGCTTTTTGAGGCCTTTAGAAACACTGACACATGTTTTATTGCCTCAGTACTCGAGCACATTGTATTTGATATGACATAATGACCATTAGTTTAAAGGATTATTCCAGTTAATTACAGATGGTGTCTGTTTTTCATGGTTTTGACCATCATTTCTATTGGTTATGATAACACTGCATTCACCAAAGTAATTGCTGAGATCTGGGTACAAACAGACAGGCTGTAAACAAGCCAGCTGGTTAGCAGATTATGCAATTAAACCACATTAAAAGTGGGCACACCTGAAATGTTAGTAATAATCCCTCATTGCACAGGAAAACTGTGTGCAAACACAACTAAAGTAAGTACAATACATTGAAGCAGAAAGTCTGTAAACTGTGTTTGATGTTTACTGCAGACAATGATGGGTAATGATTTTACCATTTGCATTTCTTTTCTATTCCACAAGTTTGGCTAAGTGCTGTATTTGTTTACAACCTGTCTGAACATTCATGTTTCATGCCCTGTCTGACTTACTTACTTACTGATATTTCTGTGTTACCACATCTCAGCAATTAACTTGACGAGGACAATTATATTATTAAAAATCATTGCAATAACTATGAAAAAAAGACCCAAGTTGTAATAAATTAGACTTACTTGAAGTTTTGCTAAATCCCATCTTAAAATTTTCTGCATCCACAATGAGATGAACAGTGTAGGAATTATAGTGTTTTGTACATAGTCACCCAATTTTAATGCACCAAATGTAACTGGAAAACTTAAATAAAGTCATTATATTTAATATTTGGTATCAAATTGTTTGCAGTAAACAATTTTCTAAAGTGTCTTGATGGCCAGCCATGCATCAACTGCAGCCATCTTCACTTGTTTGTTCCAGGGGCTTTTTAATTCAGTCTTCAATAGGGGTGTAACGATACATGTATTCGTCCTGAACCGTAACGGTATGGATGTTATGGTTTGGTGCATGCAGTCGTATGAAGTATATGCTCCGTGACCCAAACAATTCCTGTGAAAATAGTTTAATAATCCACTTACTCCGATGTGCGGAACAATAATTCTAGAGCACGAGTTCCACCCGGAACGTTTTGTCAGAGCACCACTTAGCTGTAGCATGCTTACGGGTGTATGCTAGCCGGCTTAGTCAAGGTAGCTTTTGGTTACCCTGATTACCCTGTAGTGTTGCTGCTGTCAGAATGACAAACGAAGACCCATAACACTGACCAAGTGCAACACTATTATTAAAATATGTTCTGTTATCTCTGTAGTTAAACAATACTGCGTATCCCTGTCCCCCTCCCCTCCCTGTGATGGTCGGCTTTTCACTCTGCCCTTAAGTGAAGCCGTTCAGAATGACTATAAACACATTTGATTTCTGACGTAGTCAGACAGCATGTCGTAAGAACCAGAGAGAGAAAAATGTAGTTAAAAAGAATGAAAGTAAAAGTAGTGGTTTGGTCCCTCTGACTGTTATATTATTATATATGACATCATTAGATTATTAATACTGAAGCATCAGTGTGTAAGCAGCATGTTACTGTTGTAGCTGCTGGAGGTGGAGCTAGTTTCAACTACTTTATATACCGTTAGACCATAAATCAGCATAAAACAGCTGTCAGCAGGTGTCCTGACTCCTTACAAAAAAACAGAAAGGTTGTTTTCCTTTTCAACTGCAGCACAACTAACCTGTTTCAGTAACAGTTTCCACTGCAACACAACTGAACTGTGTCAGTAATAGTTGTTGGATGTTTACATTTTTCAAAATAAAGGACCAAAAAATTATTTTCTAAAATTTTTTTATTCAAATTTTTTTCTTGACCCTTCCCGGAGCTACAAATATTTTTGCTTGAGGAAAAGTGACTCGGGGAAAATGCACGACCCTCACTCCACCATTATTGTATTCACATCAAAGGTAGGTAGTATTGGAGAATACCTTAAACCTTGGTCCTCTGACGCCCCTTCCCTCAACTTAATGTGTCCTCTCCTACAGTACTGCAAAACTTACCTATTACAATTCCAGCTCTGAAACATAAATAAGCTGCTAACTTAGTCCAGCCAAAGCAACAAGCAAACAGCATGGAGGGAGTGAGTTATCACCTTAACAAACAGCTCATTTCTTAAGCAAAATGCAAAGTCTCCTTACAAATAATCGCATCATCACACAAGCTGCGTGTGCACTTCAGCAGGACTTCAGTGCATGACAATACCCCTCCTACCACATTACACCAACAAAATTTAATAAACCTACACTTGACACACACACACACACACACACACACACACACACACACACACACACCACACACATCACAGCGTGCACACAGCCAATATTAACAACATGTACATATTAATGATAATAAATAATAATAATCCCAAATAAACCCTAACATACAGTAGCAACGGCCAGAATAATATCAGTTGGCAAGGCGGCCGTTATTAGATTTTAAAAACGTACCCTTTGATGATCGCATAACTGGAGTTGAAAAAAACCTTGGTTTTCTGCACCAAATTAGCTCTGGTGTAGGTCTTCCTTTGCCGATTAAGTAGTAAAAATTAATCTTGAAAAAGGCATGGATAATCCTCATGGATACTCCCGGCTGGTTCATCTGTTTTTGTCCCACTAGCTTGTGATTGTGTCCGCTCCATTTCAGTGCACTGGTGCACCACTTAACATGTAATGAAGGCCGGGAAAACTGTTTAAATGGAGTGTAATCTGTAATCTGTGTAATCTGTCAGCCAGCAGCAGCAACCATGTAATTGTCAGCTGACAAAACAAACAATGTCGGCTTACAGAGCAAAAGCCATGGTAGCTTTCCTAGCTGACAAATAATTGCCAGCATGGACAATAATTTTCACAATATAATTTTATGTGAGCCTGAATGACATTCATTAGTTTTATCAGTCTCCCTTGACTTGTTTGTGTTTGTATGGGCCATGTAGTTGTGGTTACGTAAATGCTGCTCTCACCGCTGAAATTTGGCGGCAGATCTGGTGTATCTATCTACGTTAACTGTCAAATGGTGTGCCGATGCTGCGTACTTGGTGCACCACAGGTGTATGCCAACACAGTAATGGTGCAGACCCATTCACAGCGTACAGTGGGCTGCACTCATCATGAAGTAGCAACAACAAAGCCTGTCCATTTAGAGGGAAGATATGGTTATGTCAATTTTACTGTCATTTGAAATTACTTGGCCTTCTGTAAAATTATAGCTGGACCTCCAATCACAGAGCTGAAAGCTGAATTTTCTTTCAAAATTCGGATAGGCTGACAAAAGGGGCTTCTTTCATTTAACCCTCCACACATTCCAACACAAACTGAATAGACAAGTTTGAATGGTTTGTTTCCTCAGAAACGTTTTGTCAGTCCCATCACCATACATTGGTAAAATATGTATTTTGAAAAGAAAAAATGTATTTAAAATATATACAAAATGCAACTATTTAAAGTTCTATGTCCCTCCCCTAAGCCAAAAAAAACAAAAAACAAAAAAGATACACACATTGGGATAAATCATCAATCCCCTTTAAGTCAGGGTTGGTAGGCCTTGAAAGAATGGGTTCTAAATTGGAAATGGTTCTGAGTTTACATGAACTGAATATTCCTTTTCTGGGTATGAGAAATGTACTTTTTGATTCCCCTCCATTCCTCAATTCTGGAAGGAAAGGAAAGGAAAGAAAAGGAAAGGAAATGAAAGACCTACTGTACTCCCATCAACTGTGCATCAAAAAATCCAGCCAGAGAAGAATGCCACCATTGAATGATTATGCAAAACCTGGATTATGTTCAATGACAATGTTTTTTTAAATTTTTTTTATGTCCAATGCCAATGTTTTACAATATTGGTGCATGACAACTAGTGGTTAAGGTTAGTGAAACATTATGGTTATGACAACTGAACTGGACACAAATTCCAGTCTCCTGCTTGAAAGTCAGACCCCAACCCCCACAAACCTTACTTTCCACCTCACTACATAAAGGGCACACTACAGCCTGTCTTGGCACTGAACGTTAGCATGGAACGCAAATTGTGATGTGGGATATGGACGTCCATCATGTGGGATACTGGGCGGCAGATACACATTCATGCATCAATGCATGTGTTGAATCTGTCACATTGTCTAAACTCAAGGCTCTAGGATCATATTGCTTTTCCCACAGTTTTCAAGTGTATTCCCTAACCTTCTATAACATAAGCAGCATTGAGCTTGACTTATTTTATCACAAATATTTGTTCCCAAAGTCAGGAATGAAGCTTCACACTCACATGTAAAATCTTTACAATAGAGGGTACCAGAGGAAGCGCTAAACAGTGAGGTTTACCTGTAAATAAGGCAGCTGCAATGCAGCAAAATGTAATTTCATACAATGGAAGAAATTTGCAAGTCATGCAAGTTTATTGTATAACTACTATGTTACCACACTAATTGTGTATTTCTAAAGGCCAATCATTATTATTCTATCGATTGCAGTATGCCTGAGTAATGTGCTTTTAATTGTAATCACTACTAGTACTAGTACTAGTACACTACTAATCATGTAGTGTACTAGTACTAACAATGTCTGATGGTGATGCAGTGAGTATAGTGTCCAGCACTAATTTTAGTGGATTTGAAGTAAACTTTGTATGCATGAAAATTAGTCAGATTTATTGTATTCACTGCTTCAGTCCTGTTCTACTGGAGTGCCACTTCATAAGGCTTTATAACAGAAATATCTTTCCTAACACATAACAGCAAATGAAAACCATCTCAAGGACACTCAGTCTTTCAATTTCCTCTTAGTGGATAATGAAGGGAAATCAGCAGGAATTGCTCTGCTTGTGGAGTGAATAGTAAAGGGTAACATTGCTCTCTATTTTGACTTTATTATTCTATTCCTTATTTCAGCACAGACTATTGATATCATCTTTTAATATTGGTGTTCTCTTCTTATTAGTGTCTTCGTTCGTCCAACTTTTCTTCATGATTGGTCCTTTCTCTACCCTCATTTCCTCCAATATGTCCTGTGTTCATTTCACTTCCCCTACTTTTCCTTCTGTTTGCCTTTTCCAGCACTGCTAGGTAGATAGTTATGACCACTCTACACCTCTACTGCTCATTTCTGTACACATTAGCTACATTCAAATTGAGAAGAGACTGACAATATTAAATTGTCTATCAAATGTGGCAGAGAAATGCAGCCTTTATTTGCCCCAAACTGGAGGACAAATTCTATTTACCCTTTGCAGTCTTCAGAATGGATCTTCTGTTGACCACCTCATGTGGACAGGAGGCAGTTTCAGGATAAAGGCCTTAGCATGGTTCTTGTGTTGGCATTTGCACTCTAATCAGCATCTGATCAGCATTGTACAAAGGGATCTGCAGGTTTACCCATTTTTACATTGACTTTCTGGATGGCCTTTTTGGTCTACTTGCAATGGCAGCTGTGTATGAAGGTGAACGATTATGTACAATGGTTGCTGACGGTGAGCACAAAGCCACAGAGGAAGTGGCACGAAGAGTGGTGTCAAGACTATGTTGATCCCTTTAGCCATCAGTTTTCTAAAACCCATGTGTTTGTAGGTTTCTAAATTGGGAGTAGTCCTGTTAGAACACATTTTTGCACATTTACCACATTGTAGTTTGTTGGACTTATGCTAAATTATGCAGCAAAGAAGACATTAGCCAGCTACTGTGGTTAATTACTAAGGAAAAGCCATACTAGCCAGAGTACAAGACATTGGACTGCACACAAGAGAAGACACATACAGTATAATGACCTTCATTACACAATACAAGGCAGAACAAGATACTTAATTAAAGGGCAGGAGACAGAGACAGAGTTAGGACAGAAAATGATCCAACTCTCCTCTCCTCACTTTCATCCTTTTCTGTGGATTTCTCTTCTCACTGTCTCTAAGCAGGCCATCAGTGCCAAGGTCAGTTTAACGGCGTGAAAACAAAGTCTCACATTACATTCACACCCTCCATCCTGTCTGAACAGCTTGTGCTGCAAATCTCTGACTCACTATTAAATACTCCTGGGCTTTTAGCCTTGTGCTTGTTAGTATCATTATCCTAATTAAATGTTTTGCAGTGATACGAATACAGCTCCATTTATCCACAACTACAACATGAACAATGAGTAACATTATTGTAAAGCAGTGTTTGCTGCTACCCACAAACCTATGATTCATCTAACCTTGAACACATTCACAGGCCACAGTATTGCGTTTGGCTACATCTCATCTCTGTTTGTATGTATTTTTACATAGTAGTTCATAAGGGGTTTTCAAAAATGTTCATGTACATAGTTCAGTAGTTTCTTTTTCAGTAGTGTCTCTTTTTTTGCTGTTCTGGGGGCTCATACACTCTGCAACTCTATAAAATTTGAACAAGACTAAAAGAGGCAACAGTCAGGGTAGAAGTTCTGCGACAGTGGTCAACAAATTGACAAATGAAACGTGCCTTCCCTCAGCATTACCAAGGCACAGCAGTGCCTCATTACAGTGCCTACATTAGCATGTTAACAGGCTCACAATGACAATGTTAAAATGCTGATAATGTTTAACATGTTCAGCTATTTAGTTAACATGCAAGCTAGCACTGAACATAAAGTACAGCTGTCTCTGATGGGAATGTCATTCATGTATTTGGCCGTAAACCAAAGTATTGGACAAATTGAAATTTTAACATGCTTGTTCATTGTTCATTTATTGGTTTTGTTTTTTGATGGCACCATGTGAAAAGTCAGGGGATCATCCTCTAGGAACCATGAATGTCTGACCCAAGTTTTGTGACAATCATCTTGTAGATGTTGAGATATTTCACTGGATAAGCAAAAAGTTTGCAAATGCTGGTGGCGCTAGATGAAAAGTGAGGAAATCACCATCGTCATTAGGATTTATCTTCTGGGGGCTTTGAATATGTGTACCAAATGTCATGTACAGTGAATCCATCCAAGAGTTGGATGGTCTGAAGTTTGGACATTTCACTCCAAACCATAAAGGTTAATTGCATGGTAACACTTGAGAAAAGGTCAGGGCTCCAATAATAGGGATTCATCCTCTGGGGGACCATGATTGTACAAAATTTTATGACAATCCAATATTTGTGAAGATATTTCACTCCAAAGAGGTGGACCGACAGACCGACATTGCTAGAGCCATACTGCAAGCATTGCTGTAAAGAACCTTTTCAGTGTTGGAGGGTTTCCCACTAAAGGTGTGTTCACATCATCATGGAAAAACAGCTTTTGTGCGTGCCTCGCCATTGTTGTGTATGTGGTGCGTTGCGACGGTGAGTGGTGGTGTGATGAAATCAGTTTGAATTTGTTGAATTTTGACCCATGCTGCACTGATCTTTGTGGGCGCAGACAATTGTTGTGTTGACTACTGCTTGAACTGAAAGATGGATGAAAAACTAATTACATGTGTTGTTGAAATTCCACAACTGTACATAACAAACTGGTCTCATGGTCAGCCCTCAGCGATGTGGACACCAAGGTACTTGAAGCTGTCCACCCTCTCCACCGAGGACCCGTTGATATTAAGGGGGCGTAGTTCCTTCCTTGCTTCTTCCCAAAGTCCACTATCAGCTCCTTCGTCTTGCTGACGTTCAGGAATAGGTCTTTTCATTGTTATCTGTGATCAGGCCCACCACAGCTGTGTCATCAGCAAACCTTATGATGGTGTTGGAGTCAAAAGTGCCTATATAGTTGTGTGTGTACAGGGAATACAGCAGAGGGCTCAAAACGCAGGCCTGGCATGCCCCGGTTTAGAAGGATGAGGGTAGAAGAGGTGTGTCCGCCTACCCTCACCATCTGGGGTCTGCAGGAAGTCCAGGATCCACATGCACAGTGAGGTAATCCTAGGTCCTTGAGCTTTGTGGCGAGCCTGGAGGAAACTATGGTGTTAAACACCAAATACTTTTTTTCCATAGTGTGACACTGTCAGACACTGACAGTGTTTCAACTACGGGAAACATGAACACACTAGGGATGTCAGTTTCAGTTAATTTGGCTTACGATTGACTGACACCCATTAACTGGTAACTATCCAGCTAATTTTTAAGAAAAGTTGTGATGTAGCTTTCGTTTGTGAGAGCTGTCCAGCAGTCGATGGTCAGAGTTAGCTTGTCTGCCCTGGTTAGCTTGACTTTTAGCTCATCCTTCCTCACCTCAAAGTGTTTTCAATGCGTTTAGTCACAGTAGCTCTCAATGGCATAACATACTCGGGCTTGAGGTACTGAACTCGCTCTTTCAATCCCTCGCCCTCTACCACACTGATTGGTAGCACGTTGGTCTCAATCATTCAGCTGGGTGATGGCCTAATAACAAAGTAACACTTTGCTATTACAGATAGACCGTAGGATTTGCATGCTAGGCTAACAGTATGTCAGCTGTGTGACTTTATATCTGTGCCGTGACATCTTTCAGAGCACACAAACACCGTAAACATACCTGTCACCTGCAAAGCACAGTGCTGTTAAACCGGAGACACCGCAGCTACATCTTATTTTTACTATGCTAACAAAGCAATTTCAGGGCTGCAGTCGCTCTCAGTCAAGTTAACCGTTGACATCCCTAGAACACACCTGTATTTTTCGTTAGTGATTAATCACAATATCTCAATGTCTGCTGATGGGACTATATATATATATATATATATATATATATATATATATATATATATATATAAAATAATATATAAAATATGGAACAAATTACTATGCCTGATTTATATTCCATGAATTTTGCTAATAAATAGTTGCTCATTCATTGCATAATATACAATAGAAACAGTTCCAGTAGAGCATGTGGTTCAGTGAGTGTCAAATTCAAACACTTAAAACATTCTTTTCCCTTTCTCCAAAAGGCAAGAGTCTCGGTCATGTGTTTTTATAGAGGAACTCAATGACACAGAAGGCAATACAGTAGAGAGAAGCTTTTCAATCTAAAAGTAGTCCAGATGGAGAAGAGCCAGTGGGTGGCTGAAGAGGTAGGTACACTATGTGAAGGCGAGGAAGAGGAGGAACATTAAGAAATTGGATGAATTAATGATTATTCTGCAGGAAGGCAGCCAAGAGCTAAGAGAGTGTGTGTGTGTGTGAGAAAGACACACACAGACATACACACACACACACACACACACACACACACACACACAAAGAGATAAACACAGTGGAAGAGGGGGAGAGGAGGCATACAGAATGAGAGAACCAGAAATAGCTAGTGTGAAGCAGAGTGTGTAGTGTATGTGAAGGAGAGAGGTTGAGATGGGCTCAGTGCCAGCAGTGTCAGAGCAGCAGAGACAAGTCTGTATCAATAAAAGACTAGGTCAAAACTAGTATATGGCTGGACTGTGTATGAAACGTTAGAGGGCTTTTAATTTGAAGCAAGGGCTTTTAATTTGAAATAGATACAGTAAGTGGCGGCATTTGGCCAACCAATGGTGTAACTCCATCATTCAGACTAAACAAGTTCAGCATGTAAACTGTCACCAAATTGATACAATATTTAGCATTTGGGGCTAGGCAGTATCCTTGTATTATGTCAGGGTATATGAGAATGCTAAGGACTTATGTTAGCTATTGACTTTTGTTTGCCACAGTGCCACTTTACAGCTAGTTTACAGCTAGAGGTACATTTTAGTTCCCCCTCAGACAAAATTCATCTCATGCAGAAACAGCTACTCTGACAGGAGGCTGAGGGGAATGAAGAAGAGAAGTGTTACTGCAGCTGTTTGGCAGCCCTTCTGCTCAGATGACATCAGAAAAGAATCTGATTTGGGATAAGCTGTATGGAGCTGTGTGGGAAAAACCTTTAGTAAATGATGCAAATACAACAAGTACACTAATCTTCAGTACAGAGTCACTAAACAGTAGTTGAGCTACAGGTATGAATGTGTAGAATGTAGGTTTCTCTTGCTCTGTTGACCAATTCATTATTTGAAGCTGCAGTCATGAATCAGTCTGGTGTGTTGACTTACAGTGTATAAGCCAACTGACACTCATTTACTTTCATCAAAACTCATTGTTGCAGTTTCTTTCCGAGAATTAGATAAGAAGATCAGTGCTACACTTGTATCTGTGCGCTAAGTATGTAACTGGAGTCCGGAGGCAATTAGCCTAGCTTAGCATAAACACAGGAAACAGGGTAAAACAGCTAGCCTGGCTCTATCTAAAGTTCAAAATGATGTCTCTTAACACCTCTAAAGCTAACCAATTAAAATATTGACTGTTGTCAGTTTAACCCAAATTTGTTGAAACAGCTGTGCACTGGGACTACCTCTAGTCTTGTCATCACAGCGAGGTTGCCAGGTTTGGTACCAACATACTGTACTCTGTACTCTGTACGGAGACCTTTTGGTGTGCTAGCCAACCGAATCTGGCCTCTCAAGTAAGCAAGTAACATAACATGTTCATTATTGAGATTTAGCTGTGTTGGTAGGTGTTGAACTCTGGAGAGAGACAGGGTAGTAATTTCCCCATTTTTAATCTTAATGCTAAGCTGGGCTAATCACATACAGACTCTAGTTCCATAATTAACACACAGACATGAGGGTGGTATTGAGCTTTTCATCTAACTCTTTCTAATCTAATTCCTTTAAACAGCATTAAGTGAATTTTTGGTCAACCTATGGGGCAGCTGAACACGCTATAAACATTTATAAATTATCATGTTATAAAGTGCTGAACGCTTTAACAAAGAATTGCCTATTTACACATTCAGGAGGTATGGCGCAACATAAGCTTCATTTAAAGTTGTGTTTCTGGTCATCTGATGAATGGATGATGTTCACTGTCCTTTTAGCTCTGTGTTTGGTCTCCACCAACTCCCAAGGGAAATATTTGGCTTGTTACCTGCTAGATGCTCCACTGTTCTCACCAATCTGCTATTTGATATTGGGCAGGTAGTGTACACTGGGTTTATCAGAGCTTCTTTTTGCTGAAAACAGCTGCTTGCTTTGGCTGGAAACAGGAGTGGTGAGACTGAACCAAAACAGTAATATTGCGGATTGTAAAACCAAAACAATGAGCTGAAAGACACATAAGTTCTGTAGAGCTTAGGAGAACTGCAGAAATTAAACCTACAGAGAGCAATAAATTTCTATAGGTTTGTCACTACGTGTGATCCTTTTCACATTACAGTATATTACTCATTTGATCTATTGCTAATGCTAATATAAAACTATTGATTAACGCAGCTTTAATAGTTCAAACGTTGGTTTGTTTAGAGCCTGTGTAGTGCCTTTATTGCTGCTGTGCCTTGCCTTACAGACCTATTTTGAGCTGTGTGTCAGTGCCACTGCCTCCTTAAATAACAAGAAACAATACTAGATCAAAACCTAGTATATGGCTGAACTGTGTATGAAACGCTAGAGGGATTTTAATTTGAAACGATGGATACAGGAAGTGGTGACAATCAGCCAACTGTTGACCAATGCCACTCTGTTTACCAATAGTGTCACTCAGTCAGTCAGGGACAGACTTTCATGTTTATAGGGCTGGATAATAAGAAGAGATAATAAAAAATGATTTTTCTTTAACCTAATGTCTGTTTTTTTCCCTACTTTTTGCATTCATCAGCAAAAAAAGTGCAGTGCCTGCCAGGTGGCTTTTCTCTCCCTGCTCAGCCCAAGTGACTAACATAAAAGGGCTTTTATGTAGATATTAGAGAACTCACAAGCTGCAACGGTGCCAGCACAATTTCTGGCCTGCCAGAGAAAGCGTGTGCACAGAAAGCGAATGAGTAACTGTCTCTGTTCAATATTACTGTCAAGGTGCCTTTGAAGACGCTGCAGCAGAAGAATTGTTGAAGATGTTGAATTGGAAACAGCATGAGAGTGAATGCTGTTTCCTGGCATTTGGAGTGACACAGGATGTTTTTGTAAATGAAGAGCCAAGTTTTCTTAAGTCCTTTGCTGTTTACTGGAAAAAGGACCCTGAATTTGCCCAAGAAGTGGTTTTCTACAATTCCACCTTGTTCCTGATCCTGTTCCTTTCAAGGCCATCATTTCAGCCTCCCATGTTTCCCTAGAGTCTCCCAGCTCCTCCCTGGAGCAGCCAAGCAGTTTTGGGCCTGCTACCCACCAGCCTGTCTCCCAGTCTGCTAGCTTTGGGCCTGCTAGCCTTCAGCCTGCACCCCGGACTGCTAGCAACCAGCCTGCTCTCCAGTTGATTAGGCTTGGTTTCGTGAGCCTGCAGCCTGCCTGTCCTGAGCCAGCTAGCCTCTGTTGCAGGAGTCTTCAATGCCTGTGCTATAGCTGTGTCCTGTTCCTGTGCTGCAGCAGTCTCTTGTTCCTCTTCTGCAGCAATCTTCAATGCCCATGCTGCAGATGTCCCCTGTTCCTGTGCTGTGCTGCAGCAGTCCCCTGTTCCTGCTGAGCTGCAGTAGTCTCCTCTTCTGCAGAACTGCAGCTGCCCCTGTTCCTGCTAAGCTGCAGTAGTCTCCTCCTCTGCAGAACTGCAGCTGCCCCTTTTCCTGCTGAGCTGCAGCAGTCCCCTGTTCCTGCTGAACTGCAGCAATCCCTTGTTCCTGCTGAGTTGCAGCTGTTCCTGTTCCTGCTGAGTTGCAGCTGTCCCCTGTTCCTGTTGATTTGCAGCAGTCCCCTGTTCAGAGCTCTAAGAATCCCCAGTTCCTGAGCTGAAGCAGTTCCCTGTTCCTGCTGAGCTGCAGGTGTCCCCTGTTCCTGCTGAGCTGCAGCAATCTCCTTTTCCTGCTGATCTGCAGCAGTTCCCTGTTCCAAAGCTGTAGAAGTTCCCTGTTCCAGAGCTGCAGCAGTAGCCGGATTCTGGTCCTGCTCTCCAGCCAGTGGACTCTGGTCCTGCACTCCAGCCTCCAGCCTCTGGTCCATCTCCAGCTACTGGTTCCCAGCTTCCAGCCCAAGCCTCAGCTCCTGGTTTCCCCATCTTCCAGACCAAGCCCCAGCCCCAGTTTCCCAGTTAACAGCCCAAGCTTTCCCAGGTTTGCATTCCCTTTCCCCAGCCTTTTCAATAAATACCTTGTTCTATCATATCCCTATCTCCTTGCCATTGAGTGTCTGCACTTGGTTCACCTGCTCTGTCCCATGTAACAGTGGAGCGGCACAGATAACACATTCACAGCAGCACAGTAGTGTGCTCGCACATTATAAACCACCAGACACACACTCTCCCACGCAATGTATACGATATGGTACCATCATATTTTTTTTCTGTGATGCCTTAGAAATTTGAAATAGTATCTGTTAGGTATTGACACTGTGGTCTCATTCCCAACAACATGTACTTCCTGCAGGACTGTAAGATTTCACTGAGGGCCCAGAAACAAGCCCAGAATATATGGATCAGGCTCACTGCACTATTAATTTTTTAAGAGTTAGGAGAACAACAACTGGAGCGACTATGCAGGTGAGAGACTTCTTTCAACACATATTATACAACCTGCTTCACATGCCAAACAAGGAGACACAGATAAATAATAATGTAGTTGCTGCAGGGCCAGTGTTATTTTTTATTATGCTGTGCACAGAACCACTACTATACAGTTTTGTAAAATCTAAAAAATCCTGGAATCCTGTCCATCTGCTATTGCTCTGTGCAGGCTCAGTATCATCTTCTTTACTTCTTCTTTACGTTTACTTTAGCTAGCATGTGGCAAAATGTATTTTGGATTTTTTTGGACATTTTGTGCCTTACTTAGAGAGTTGATAGTGGAAAGAAAACAGGAAATGAGGGTAAAAGAGAATATGACATAACATGCAAGAAAAGACTCAGTTTACTCAGTTGTCTTACATAGACAAAACTTTGTATAGTCCATCACAACACCTAACATTTGCAATCATAATTAAAAATCATATAAAATGTCTTTTTTTCTTATTTATCCCTTTACATAAACGTCTCATTGAGGTCAGAGCTCTTTTTATGGAGAAATGTGTGCACAAAATTAAACATATAAAGTTCCAGCGGATTTTTTCCAAATCCTTTGAACATGTGGTACAGTTAAAATGTCCTGTGACATGACATTATACAGTCACTATGGTATTTAGATGTAATCAGAGAGTAGAGGTATTGTGGCAGTTTTTCCAGTAGAACTTAATAGGTGAAACACTCTCTTCTGTTGGTTAAGGAGGAACAGGCCACTTTTTTATATAGAGACAACATTGAGTGAGAAATTTATCTCATGGGTTTAAAAAGAGAATCTGTTATCTGGTCAGATTCCCAAATATATTTGTTACATTCAGCAATACAAATTTGGCAACTCTGAAGGGTCTGGATATGTGCAATATGCAGGATTTGTGAGTGACCTTGCATACATTTTAAAACAAGCATATATTGAAAAAGAGATATAAAGGCATCAAAAGTGGACTGTGGTTTTATAATGGCCAGGTTAAGAGAAGAACCAGTGGCATATAAAATAGTATCATCTGCAATAATTGTCATTTATTTTGTCTAGCACTTTTCCAACAATGATAAACTACTTTGTGTAAAGCACAGTGAAGTAAAATATTAAAACATCGAGTGGAACCAAATGAATGTTTAATGCAGTGAGTAATGAGTCACTGTAGAAATGTAGTTTTTAACTGTAGAAAACAGGCTCAAGACTGATTATCTCCTCGGAATGATTCATTATTAAGATGATAACAATTTCAGTAATTGCATGTTTTCTTGGAAACTGCTAAAAACATATGAACAAAGCTCTATTTCTATAAATTTAAAAAATGGATCGTCTGATCTCTTCCTCTTCTGCGCCATTTACTTCTCTTATTCAGTGAATGAAATGTGCCTTTTGTCCTACTAGTATGTTGAGGCTTGACAGCATCATCTTTTTCTATTTTTGCACAAGACATTTTCTGTGTACCTTTTCTCTGTCTCACAGCACAGCTGCCACTCTGACCAGCAAACGCCTGCATCATTCACATACATACATGAGACTGGGTGAGATGCAGCAGACTCCAGATTTCAAATGAAGTTATGTGATTTGAATGCAAAGCAGCTACTTAAAGATAAATGTCACTTTCTTCTTTTCTGTTCCCATCGGGACTTTAATTAGAAACACATGGTGTTGATGGAACAATACCCAGTGTAGCTCAGTTCATTTTATCCTCATCCCAGTGGACACCAGGAGGGGAACAGCTACCAAATATTAGAGTTCCACTATTGTGCAGAGAACTTTTGTTTGTACTGACATGTATATTACCACCAGACTGATAGGACACACAGAGAGATGAGATCCTAATCTTTAATAGAAGAATAAAACCTTCTGTCTCAAAATAAGGTTACCTTCAGTAGCTTTCATGCCACCTTTAGCATGGAAACTAGATATAAACCAAATACCTTTGACCAATTACATCCCGTTAAGATCTGAAGAGCTACAAAATTTTCATCTTGAATGTAGTGCAATTTTTGTGTCATTTTCTTGTAATCTATCATGCATATTTTAAAACCATTGGACCTCTCCATGTGCTTTGCCAGTGAGCTCTTACATAGGGGAAGTGAAAACAGACTATTTTTGCCACTGTACGCAGCTGTCACTATTTGATTTACTTTCAGGACTGATTTGTAAAGTAAAACAGTAAAAGCTGCCATTAAATTGCTTCAATTGTGTATTGACATTATATCATGTAAGTGTAACTAGCCCATTAAATGGCCGTTATCAGTTGTTATCATTATCATTATAATGCTTCAGATGGGGCAGACTGCACCTACCAGTAGGTGCATATCAACTCCGCTAATGTGCCAATGTTATGTACTATGTGTTTGTTTTATGTTTTATGGTATGACAACGCTGTGGTTAAAGGTAGAGTCAATGATTCTGGAGAAAGAAAATGCATGCACAGTTGCAATTAGAAAAGCCAAAGCTGATAATTTCCTCTCTGAAACTTCAAACAATCTAAACAATCTCCTGAAAATTTCAAAGACTATTAAAGCCATAGCTGGAAATAAAAATGGCATAGAGCTTCCGCATTGTTAAGGACTCACATAAAATCACTGATAATCAGGTTTTAGGAAAAAACACAGCACAACTACAGCAGCCCTAAAATTAGTTAAAGATTTTATTGAATCCTTGCATCACTGTGCAGCCCTGACTTATCTAAGGCTTTTGACACAGAATTTTGAAGCAAACACTTATCAGTGTAGGACTGTCAGAACAAACTGTCTGTTGGTCTGAAAATGATCTATCAGACAGATCTCAGTGTGTGCCGGCAGAAAGTATCACTTCTTACTCCATTAGTGTATCCAAGGGTGTGCCCCAGTGATTGGTCCTGGGACCACTACTATTCATTATATATATCAAAAGTCTTGATCAAAATGTTTCCAATGCAAATTTCCACTTTTGTGCCAATGATACTGTGATATACTGCTCTGCGTCTACACCATACCAGGGTCTTTGTCAGCTACAACTAGCTTTTAACACTCTACAACATACCCTGTGTGATTTAAAACTTGGTTTAAATGCTGACAAAACAAAACTCATGATGTTTTCAAATGTAAAATCAAAGCCACTGAACCTTCTATCTATCAACACTCCTCAGGGAGCTGAGATTGAGTCTGTATCTCAGTTCAAACATCTAGGAATTGTAATCGATGATTCTCTCTCATTTAAGCCTCACATTCAGCAATTGGTGAAAAAATTGAAGTTGAAATTGATCTTTCTTTTCCTTCAAGGACAAAAGGAGACTTTGCTGTCAACTTTATGTGTGTACTGGACCATGGCGATAGTATTTACATGCATGCATCTTCACAATGCCTACACACGCTGGATACTGTCTACCATGGAGCACTGAGGTTTATTACAAATCTTAAAGCTTACTCACCATTGCTCTTTGTATGCTCAGGTTGGATGGTCTGCCTTGTCCACCTGTAGACTTAACCATTTGCATATTCTTAGTTATAAGGCTATTCTTGGTCTGCTTCCATCTTACCCAAGGATCTACATCCTTTAAAAAAGTATGGGAAGGTATTGTCTTTGCTCCCAGGATTTATTCCTACTATCTGTCCCTAAAGCCTGTACTGATTTGGGAAAAATGACTTGGAGGCAGGCACATCTGGCTGTAGATGTTTTGACTGACTCAAATTGCCCCTGTTTAATCTTTGATATTGATGACTTCAACAAATATGAACTTTATAATATATGAATGAATGAATATGAATTTTAATATTTTATGATTCTGTAATTTATTTTTTATTTTTAATGTCTGCAACCCTGTTAATTTTGCTGCTGCCTGTCTTGGCCAGGACACTCTTGTAAAAGAGACCTCAATGAGACTTTTTTTGGTTAAATAAAGGTTAAATAAAATATATAATAAAAAATTCCTGCCAAATTATCACATTATAAAGTTGTTACAGCTAATGTATTAGCAAACAAGTGTCTATTTACACATCCAGTAGAAATGGCGCAATGTCCACCCAAAACAATTCTAACATCCACTTTATTTAGTTGTTGCTAACTTTTTCTGTAATGATTTTTGGTGCTGTTTGGGAAGTTAGCATACAGTGTTTATCAGAGCTTTTTCAATGAAAACATCTGCCTGCTGCAGCTGGAAACATTAAAGGCAGTAAAATTGGACCATATATTACATTTGTAGGCTCAAAATTATGAGCTAATGTAGGCTGAAATGCTTCACAGGGCTGGAAGGGAGTTCATTTTTGTGGGTTTGTTACTATGAGCAACATCTTTTCACAGTAGTAGTTATTTGATTCATTGTTAAGAGAATAAATATTGTATAAGTGGGGCTTTAAAAGGATGCATTTGAATAGCATACAGTATACATTATGTCTACACAATTGTCTCCACTGAACACAAGTTGTTGTTCTCTGGCTCCACACACTGTGAATTCATCACCCAATCAATCAAACTGAGTTTCTGTCCACATTAGCTCTGCTTCTGTGAAATATTTGGTGAATTAAAAGTCAAATTTGTACAATCCTCTGTCATGATGGATGAAATCAGTACAAGACTGCAGCTGACAACACTATACACTGCATGCACATTTTCCTGTTAAGATGTATTTAAGAACAATTTAAAAAGACATAAAGATAAAGAGGCAGGAATTCAGAGTTAAAGAAGAATCAGGGCAGTTACAATTCATTGGTGGCTGCCAACTCGTTCTCCTTCTGCATCTCTCTCGCTGTCTTCATCTGTCTGATGTGCTGCTGTGTCCTTATGCAACTCTGCCAATGTCAGTTATAAATAGCACTGTAGCCTAGGGTGTTCACTGCTCAGACCCCAAAACACACACATGCACGCACACAGAAATACAGCTTGAGAATACATTTTTAACAACAGAGCCTTTATATTCAGCAGTTGTTGGGTTTGGCTGAAACCTTCTTAAGGCAAAAATATTTTAAACATTTGATTAGAAGTCAGTTCAATTCCTCCATCAACTGAATTCAGCTAGTAGGCTGTAGACCTGCTTACTGAATGACTGAATAAAAGCTTGGATGTTTCACATTTCTCTGTGTGTCTCTCGCTGTACAGTGACAAAGTAGAGATTCAAATGTGGGTTTTGAAGATGCGGTATTTTATGCAGTATGAAAGAATAACAAAAAGAAATCAGGGCATCTCGGTTCACCGCGCTCCACTGAACTTTGCTTGGACATCTTAACTTAACTTGAACTTTAATGCAGCCTGCCTTCTCTTTTAATTATCTATTTTTTTTCTTTCTGGAAATCTGTCTGTTGCAGTCTTGTCATCTGTTCCTCTCTGCCTCCCTTTATCTCTGCAGGCTGGCTATCCTCTATGTGTCTTTCTGTCTCTTCAACTTGTCTCTCTGTTGGATACCGAGCACTTCTGAAGACTCTTACCCTCTCTCTCTAGGGAGGCAGAAACAGAGAGAAACGGAGGCGGGTTTGAGAAGAAAAAGGGGACTGAAGTATGTTTCAGATGCTGTCAGGATTTGAAATGAACACTGACTCGTGTAGGTTTTTAAGACTAATCAATACTAGTACTGATAAATGTGCACTGAAGCTACCAATAAAATCTGTTCTTAGTTCTTAGTAAATGAGACTTAACCTGAATCAGAATTAGGCAGAATCCAAATTAAATTCTTTCTAATCAGTTGGTTGGGGTCCTGTTCTGTTGCCATGGGTTTTGGTTCCGTGTCAATATGTGTGTGTGTGTGGTGCTTCACATGATCAATCATCACAAGAGAAAAATGTGTTTTTTCAAGGTGTGACAGAAAGTGTTAACTGTGAAGAAAAAAAAAACAGTGCATGTGTTGCTATTCTTTTTCTGCTCATTAATTGGTGGCCCATCATCATGTTGCCAGTGTTGGTGTTGTTTCTCTATTAGTGATTTAAATTTAGGACTGTGCCTTTTATTTTCAAAACTAATATATGCACATAAGATTCGGGTAGGTTTTCCATGGCTTTGTTTCGCATTGTTAAGACAACTGCAGAACATGATAAAAATGTCAAAAATAAATCTTTCCAGTTTTAGAGTCAGTGTTTTTCATCAAAACACAATGTGTGTATCCTTGAGCCCTAACAAACATGTTCAATGCATAAAACATTTACAAAGCAGATTTTTTTCTTTTTGCATATTTTGAAACCTGCATTATTTACATCCATCTTTGCATCAGCTAGTTCTTTCCCATATATTTCTGGGCTATTGCTACATTTCTTGGCAGCAGTGTTTTGAGGGAGGGTAACATAGCAAAATCCCTTTTATTTGATGGACATAGCAAATCCTTGAGGTAAATGCAGAATTCATTTAGCATCACACTGGTTGATTTTTCTCCAGCTGACATGGTCCTCTGCATCTTGTTTCACCATGCAATCTTCTTCATGTTTTATGGCTTGCATGTACTACACCTCAGCATTATTGTCCTCTGTATTTGGCAAGAATGTCAGCCATGTACTTGAGCACATGTGCATCCCGAAACAGGAAATACAAACAAAATGGGGACTTACTTAATAGTAAAAAAAAAAAAAAAACTCCACAGGGTAGGTTAAAGTCCTCCTCCATTCAAAAATGTGCTTTGCTTATTGTTACTTCTATTGGATGTTTGAGCTTCTCAGAATGATGTATGTGCAGAGTTTGTTTTCACATTCATCTGTTGAAGGAGGAAAGTTTGTCTGAGTTCACCATAAATCTGAGTTTAACATACCTACGAGCATGATTTGTGACATCACAACTAGTTTGGAGCCAATCATGGCCCAGTAAGCTTACAAGTTACAGTAAGTGTGATATGCAAACTCGAAGCCTCCAGTGCAAATACACTGAGAATAACATAAATTATTTTTGTCTATTTCACTGCACTCTAAAAAAAACTTTGAATGTAAATCTAAATTATCTGTATCTGTACAGCAGGTACAACAAAACCAGGTTATGTGATGGAACATGTTCATCTGTTTGGGGATTTAATCTGAGCCCTAATAAACTGAATATGAGTTTGCTTTATTAAGAGCCACCTTGTCTTCATTTGATTGCAGCCGAGAGTCATTTTTCCTTTGGTATCCCTCCCTGTTTTGGTCATGTAGTTAATATAATCAGGGCAGGCCAGCTTAAACAAAGCATGGTCAATAAATCAATTAATTTGTCTGTGTGTTATAATCATGCCAGCCCAGTTGGTGAGGTTGTATAACACACACCACAAACACACTCACACACACACACACACACACACACACACACACACACACACAGGCACAGTGCTCTGGTATTGTTAGCAGTGAATTAATGTTCCAGTTCTATTTAAAGCTGCTGCCGCAGTGAGAGACAGATTTTCCTTCATTAGTGATAACGTCCCTGCTGAATAAAACAGCACAGTCAACTTGCTGGTCTTGCTAGTGACCAGCTTAGAGTGTATTTTGGGCACTTTTTTGCTGGTCTTGCTGGTGACCAGCCTATGTTGGTGGTTTTTGCTGGTGTATGCTGGTGCTGGTTTAAGCTGGTATTTGTGCTGGTCATGCTGGTGGTTTTTGCTGGTATATGCTGGTGAGCTACTGGTTTAAGCTGGTATTTGTGCTGGTCTTGCTGGTGAGGGAGTCTTCTGTGTGTACTACAACCCTCTTCCACATGTCCTCCCTGAGCCTCACACCACACCCTATGTGGACCTGAAACAGATGAAAACAAAACATGTTTTAGATTTGAGTAAAAGTTTTATCATAAAATAGGTTTCCAAGTCTTTTTATTTTGGATGACAAATGCAGGTATGCTTCTAATGCTAATGCCTCAGCACTCTGACAGTATGGAAATGTGACAGTTGAAACAGTCCTTAATCAGAGCTAGCTTAAAAAAAATTAGGAAGGGCTAATGTTTGATCAGAACACGCTCATTTTTGTAGAATATCACCAAAATGCCTTTCCAGCTACTGCACGTAAAAAGAAAAAAGACACGGCAAGAAAGAAAAAAGTTGCATTGGAGCGGCTGCTGAATTTCACTGTAAAAAGCTCACATTGTTGGGAGAACAACAAAAAATAAAGACCAATACATTTATATTATATGTGTAGGATGTTTTATTAAAAGAACTTTACATGATAGATAAACAGGCAGGTATACTCACCGCAGGAGCAGTCGGCACTTGCTGTCGGTGAAGAAAGAAAAAGCCCGCCAAGTGTGGTCACTAGATGTTGCACTACGTATGTCCTAAACTCAGAGATGACTTTTTTTTAGCCATGGTGCATCATACTGAGCCACAGCCAGTATGTATGGCCACAGCATATTGTCTTGTTAAATAACATTACCACTGTATTTGTCAAACAAAACCACACTTCCTGCACATAAACTATGGAGCTTGGAATATGCCATCTGAATTATTATAGACTGTTAAATTGTTTGATTATATGAATGCATTAATTAATTGCTCAATTTAGCTCATTTGAAGTGTTTATTTATATTTTAAATTGATTAATTACATTTTACTCAAAGTAAAATAAATAAATTAAATTAAAAAATTTATTCATTCATTTTTTTTAATTGAAAGAAATAACAGAACAAACCAGGTCCATAGGTCACTATGAAATCACTCAGTTATAGGTTTGAGGAGAAAAAACCTAAAAAAAAAAATCTTTAACCAGCTTGACCAGGTTTACTGGTCAGTCCATCCAGCCAGCTGGTCAATCAGCTTGACCAGCAGACACCAGCTTAGCCTGACTGGGTGACCAGCCATACCAAGCTAGCCAACTATACTGACAAACCAGCAAGACCAGCTTGACCAGTTTGTCCAGCCTGTTAAACCAACTAAACCAGTCTAAGACCAGCTAAAACCAGTAACCATCTTAAGATGGTCTACAGGAGGCACGCCAAGAGCCAGGAGGAGGTTGACACAGAGAGAAGATGTGAGCGCTGGAACAATTTCCTGGTTCATCTCTGGTTAAACTGTTGAAGCATCATTAGCTTTTGTCATCCAACTTCTAAGTCGTGTTGTAAAGCCCCTCATCACTGTTGCAGTCCTATGGGGTCAAGTCGAGTCTAAAAAGGTTCTAAGCAGTTCATGACTCTAATTGACCTCTAATTATAGGAACTATAGCAATAGTAGCCTGCCTAAGTGGAAATGCTGGAAATTCTAAAAATCTCGAAATATCACAAAAAAGTTTTTACACTTGTCTGAGGTGAAAAAGTTGTATCCTCTACATTGTTTTTAGGTTTGACCAAACTCCCAGGAACAGCAGGACCATGAAGCAATTTTGGCTTTTAGCAATTTAGTGACCACACTGTGTAATTACATCTCCACAAATGTGTTATTCCCATACACAATCACTGAAAAAGGAGCAGCTGTAAAAGGGTGAATGCATTTTTCTGAGCATCATAAACCCACCAATATGACTGTTTTTATCATCAGGGTGTGATCCATTCGGTCCAAACACATTTGGGAAGTCTAGAGAGGTCATGTGATTCACTAAACTACACCATGCGCCACCCCAACCTCCACTCCCTTACTTTCCATCTATAGCTACATTTAGACCACACCACTTTCTGGATGTTGTTTTCTGAGATAAATTGTGAGTTGCAGGGTTCTCTAGTATGGATGTAATTCCTTGAGATACTGGGCTGTCTTGACAGTGATGGTGAGATTTCAAATTGGAGAAAGCATCATATTAGCTGTATCATACCATTCAATTTCATATAACCCTGCCTTGGTGAATTAAAAAAAGCAACAACAATTCATATTCATTTTGCCACAAATTAAACTAGGCACAAACAATTGCTACTGCTGCATCCGCAAGTAGTCGCTACGTAACCAAGTTTCCAGCACCTCCCAAGGACACAAGCCGAAAAAATCTTTTGTGCAAGGTTTGACAGTTTTGCTGAAAATTTCCATTGTGCATTAAACACACTTACCTTACAGTCACAGGGAAGCAAATACTATAGTATTTCCTAGAGCAGAGAAGATTCAGCATCTCAGTATAATCACAGTACCTGTGGACCCAGAGATGCTTCAGTGGTTAAATCCTCACTTTACTGGCCTGGGATCAAACCAAACCAGAACATTTCCTGTCCTGTTTTTACCTTTACGCTGTCCCTCTCAGTCTGTGTCAGTGCAGAGAAAACACTCAGGGGAGTAAAATGACCTCTTTCTCTTGTAAAGATAAAAACAGCAGCACTCCATGAGCACCACACACCAAAATCTGTCTTGACATAGCCTACGCAATGCACAACATAGAGACATGGGCTTTTCAAGACCACTGCCAATACTGGTTTTCTTTTGAAGCTCATAATTCAGTGTGATTTTAAAGATGAGAGATTTCATTTTTGCAGGGTTGCTTAACATGTGTACAAACACGTTTGTACACGTGTTAAGCATGTTTCTAGCAACAGTTTGTACAATGTGGATAGGTGTTTTTCATTTTTTAAAGTGGTGCAAACACTCTTCTGTGCAGTCAAAATGCTTTACAACATATAATGGACGTAACACTAGCAATCAAAAGCCAGCATTGTATTAACCTTGTGTATCAAAATAAGAGGTAAGTGTCAACAAAGTGGCTGAACCTTATATAACACACTCCATATTCCATACTCAGTCGTTGTCCACTTATCTTGGGTAGTTTAAGGGGGGAAAGCCATTGGAAAATAAATTATGATGTGCTTTTGCACTGTTCACCACAATCACAGCCATCCGTGAACATGAAATGTAACTTTTTGTGTGAAGTTTTCTTTGCTGTGAGGCAAAGTGTCATGATGGCAGTAAAATGTTTGTGTGCATTGAGGGTTCACAAAACAGTGGTAATGGTGTGTTATGCTGTATGCTCTCATTTTCAAACAAATTGCACAAATTAGTGTAACACAACAAGAAAAAAAAAAGATCCAACTGAAGTCAATAATAGCCTGCTGTGGCTGTAAGCAACCACTAATGCAGTTGATGGAATTGGGAAATATAATATATAATGACAAATTTTCTGTATCAGTATTAATTACTCAGTGCTGATCTCTTTTTCAAACAATCGTATGTCCTGTTGTATCTCCTCTTCTGTTTCAGCCTTGTTGCCCTTCCTTCCTTTGGGCAGGAATCAAAATCATTTGCTCCTCTGAATTCTTGTTTACTTTCGAATCAATTGGTCACACCGTTTTATACATTTGTCCCTAAAATCTACTTTTTTGATAATCCTCCTAGACTGTTCTCACAAGATAAAAAGTGTATCCTCTGATTCTGAAGACAGAAATGTTACACGAGACTAATGCTGTCTGAAATCACTCCCTTGTTAGCAGAAAGTAGTGTGCATGTCATGCACGCTACTATATTGTGGAACTATATAGTTACACACTCAGAATTTGGACACTCAAACAAAAATATGTAAAATATAATGGACTATATACTGTAGCACATAGGGAGTTATAGCCAAAGATACAGCCAAAGAGTCTACAGCTATTGTACATAGGCAGAGCAGTTCCTTGAGCTAAATGCTAACATCAGCGTGCTAACATGCTCACAGTGACAATGTTAACAATGTTATTCGCCATCTTAGTTCATGTTATGTTAGCATGTTAACATTTGTTTATTAGCACTAAACAAACAGTTCAACTGAGGCTGATGGGAAGTCGTTACTTTTGGTGTTTGGTGGATCTTCTCATGTGATGCTCTGGAACAAATCTGAGCAAACTTGACAAGACTGTCCCTGAGCTCACAAACCCCCCAGCAAATTCTGAGATACACATCATTCGATGAACATAAATACATAAAAAAAAACATTCAACATCACAAACAACTGAATGCCAGTACAGGAAGAGGGTGGGGAGGTGGAAGGAGTTAAATTCTGAAGCAGGCAGCAGCAGAGCTGGGTAGTAACATGTTACATTTACTCTGTTACATGTACTTGAATAATTTTTAAAATAAATTGTACTTCTAAGAGTAGTTTTTTTGCAGAATACTTTTTACTCTTACTCAAGTACATTTGCAATAAAATATATGTAGTTCTACTCCGTTACATTGGGCTACACTTCTCGTTACTTTTACTGATACATTTAACTATACATAATGTTTATATTCAGCTGAGCTCATACATATGAGAGCAATTGTATCGCACTGTATTGTGCTGCAGATCAGCTGTCTGATCTCGCAACTGCACTTTCTGACCCAAACAGCTGATCTGCAGTATAATACAGTGCACGGCTTGCGAAGGAAAACTTAAGTTCTTCAGTTGGAAAAATGTGCCAAAGGAAAGGTCTGTCTGACGGACAGCAGTACAGTGCTCAGCTTCCGTGCCAGGAGGCTACTCCTGCCTTCTTCTCCAAAGTGGGGGCATGCTGACCCCCATCTACTGCAGGTAATACACTGACTATGGATAAGGACCTCATACAACCCCACTCCAAAAAATGACTGACTAACATCGAGGGATGTGCCAACTTTGATGGGCCAATGGTTTGAGAAATACTGGCCCATTAAATTTTAGGGAGTTGGACATACTGACTGAGTCATATACAGTAGTATCTCCCAAAACTGTGTGTACTGTAATATTCATATGATACTGTTTAAATTTTGGTCAAATTTGACAGATTATTTTAATAAAGGGCATGAATCTCTCAATGATTTGCTGAAGGATTTTGACATTTTGTTAGCTTTCTAACATTACACATAATTATCTAATTCTGTTTTAATATGTTCAAAATACTGATTAATGCAGCCTTGAGACATTAAAGACAATATGACACACTGAAGTCCTCTATAACTGTACAATATCAAACTGCTCACTCCTTGGACACTATCAAAGTATCAAAGTTTGCAGGTCATAAAATAAGCTTTAATCTCACATTGTATTTTTATGGTAGACTGTTGTATAGCATATTTTGTGATGTTTCCCCCTGCATTGCAGTGCTGTCGTGCACTCAGGTGATGTCCTTGGTGAATTAGTAGGAGGTAATTTGCATCTCCAGATGGCTCACTTATCAATAATTCATCATGTTTTGGAAACTTTCTCATTCTTTGCACTGAAACATCTAAATGTGAATTTTAATATAACATTTGAAACATTTGAAAGTTAGTCCAACGTTATATCTTCAAATTGATTTTCTATATTGATTGAGCATTTTCTCAAACATACCAGTCCACCAATGATTTTCAGAGTGATTGGGCAGCTGTGCTTGTGTGTTGATAGCAGAGCTGGGGTGCATTCAGAAAAGAAATGGGAAGAGTGGGACTGGGATAAAAGGATAAGTAATTCTGTATTTTTATCTTATCAACAACTCCAATGAAATGACCAGTATGTGTGTATCCAAAGCCTGATATATCTTATTTCTCTGTACAATAGAGCTCAATTGTTGTCCAAAACACATCAGTGAGCCAAACTGTTGCACTGGCTAACATGTTCTTTCATTACCCTTAAACAGACACGCTGTGGTTTATTCATTAATTACTTTGACCAAATCCACTGATCACAGCAATTCCATTGAAATAAACTGACTTTGCCCCGAAATTCTGCCATTTCAAATGCTGGCGTGACCAAGCCTTTGACCTCTATTAGGAAATGCAGACATATATTAGCAGTCAGTGCAATATTTCATTTCATGTTTACCTGTCGGTAATGGAATCACTGCGTTCAGTGAGAGCTGCAGGTCAGTCCTCATCTCTATTACTGCTAGATCTGTCAGCTGCCTTTGACACGGTTAACCACCAAATCCTCCATCCCACACTCACTGAGATTGGTATCTCAGGATCTGCCCTCCGCTGGTTCATGTCCTACCTCTCAGAGAGATCTTTCTTGGAGAAGTGTCCAAACCACACGACTTATCCACAGGGGTTCCTCAAGGGTTAGTGCTCGGTCCCCTTCTCTTCTCAATATACACCAACTCACTTGGTGCAATCATCCACTTTCATGGTTTCTCATACCATTGCTATGCTGATGATACCCACCTCTTCCTATCATTCCCACTGGAAGACCACACAGTCTCAACTCAGATCTCGTCATGCCTTGCCAATATCTCGGCACAGATGAAAGAAGGCCACCTTCAACGTAACCTCTCTAAAACTGAGCTCTTTGTCATCCCAGCCAGTCTCTCTATACAACAACACATCAGTATCCAGCTCGAATCAACCCTAAGTCGCTATCCAGACTTTTCTCTTCTGTAGTTCCCCGGTGGTGGAACAAGTTACCAAACTCTATCCAATGCACAGAGTCCCTTTCAATTTTTTAAGAAAAGCCTAAAGACCCAGCTCTTTTACAAATACCTCTGCACTTGAAAAAAAAAACTGCTTCTATGCATTCTATGCACTCTATGCAGTGCCTCTGTGCACCGCCTGTTGGCACCTATGTCCTATCAGACTTGAACTTAGCTTTATGGCACTTATTCATGTTGTTCTTTCCTGACTAGATCTTTGCTTGTGTTGTATCAACTCTTAGATGTACGTTGATTTGAATAAAAGCGTCTGCTAAATGAAATTGTTCAATCTAAAGTTAGTTTCTTACAATACATATGGTTACAGTACAGTTTGAGTATGCTTTCAATCAAATGTACTACACTGGTACATGGATGTAGCCAGTTAGCTAGTAGGGTGGGGTGTGTTAGTGATCATGGCTATGTCACTTATTGAAAACAAGGATAGTGGCTGGATTGCATTCTCATCTATTGAGGACTATGTTAATGAAGAAAGTACTACTTCTTGCTATTTTTCCTGTATAATTTAGAAAGTTTAATTTTTCTGCTATTAGCTACATTGTAGCTTTTTTGCCATGTTGATGTGTCTTACAGTGGATTTCTTCTTTAATGTATGACCATACACAGACAGTATATAGTAGCACTGACAAATTCTACAGTAAAAACAGAATCAATAAATCTGCATGATATGATTCATGTGGCCAAAGCTCACTGGCTGATATCCAATTTTCAATTAAGAGATCAATATTGCCTCTGTACACCAGTAAACCCATATATCTGTATAAACCTATTTTTTTAGCATGGAGTGTTTCATCTTCAGTAACAGCCAAGCAGAAACACAACTCTTCATTTGAGCTGGAGCACACAGCCTCTGGTCTCCTAGGCAACAAGCCAGGTTTCCCGCGGTAACAAATCGCTGGAGTACATTGGTGGGAGGATGAGGAGCTCCCTGCAGCATTCCCATGGCAACCAGCTCTGTGGTTTCTGAGAAATGATGGCATATTGTTTTTATATAACTCTGTAACACTAGGCTCACCCCCATACTGACTGTCACACACAATTTATACACCAACACATTTGTCTTCTCTAACATGCAGTAAACACAAAAGCAGCCCAGTTCTGTTCTCAGCTGACAAGTGATAAACATGTTTGTGTTCACTGGCTCATCTTTTGGTTCTTCTTTGTCAGACTAGTTTCACTAATTCAAAGGGTCTGAATTAATTTCACATCACCAGCTTTCGGTTTTCGTGACTGGACAAACTGAAACTTCTAATAAATGCTTGCTTTACAGGATTTCTCCGGTGTTATGTCATTAGTGTAGAGGGACTGCAGAGAGGATGAGATGTGACAAAAGCCATTAGCAGGCTTTCATCATACAACCAACACTACTGCAGTCACTGAAACACGCAACCATCAGCCACAATGCTATCTGAGTAAGATGTTGATATTATATAGTCCTAAACTACTAAACAGAATTATCAACCTTGTGATTCTCATGAAATACTAGTACGAATGCATAGACGAGGTGGTACAAGGGTCAAATGAAAAATATGTCTGAAATGGTCCCCAATCCTAACCCTTCTACATATCTTTAACTGAGCAGCTAAAGCGTCCTTTATCTTTGTCTAGACTCATACAAAAGTAATCCCTCTCAATCATCAAAAGACCCACTAGAAGTGTGTGGCAGTGTATCTATCTGCAGAGGCCCTGCCCTTTGCCTGTATTTGCTTATTTTCTTATTATTTTGCTGTGTTCGGGATGCTTCTGGGTGTCAACCTTTGGGCAGTGGGTGTGTAGACCCCAGCCAATAACTAGAGGTCGGGACTCATAACAAGTCAGGCATTGCACCACCTTCCCGCAGGTTTGTACAGATGTATGCAGAGGTGTGGGCATGTTTATTTGTCCTTTAGAACATAACCATAGTGAAACAATCAGAAAATAATGTTTTATTTCTCTCATTCTTGCTACCGCCGCTTGCTCTCTTCATTCGCTCTGTAGCTCGCTCGACCACTGCTGCTCTCTCTCTCTCGCTCATGCTCTCAGCTTGCTTGCGCTCTCTCTCTCTTTTTCTCTCCTCTTTTTTAAAATGACTCAGGAAGCCGAAAGCAAGGCCTAACTTTACTTTTAACATTATCAAACGAAGACACAGCTCTGATCAGTCTGATCGCCGGCTTGGTGGGCCGCTGTGGTTTTTTGCGGCACCTCTATGCGGCCCCCACTCCCACAGCCTAAACACACTACCCTCATTCAAATGAATGGGATGACTGGCGTTTTTGCTGCAATGCCTGATTTGGTGTGAATGCAGCCTTTAATCTCTTGTATTTTTCTGTGAGCCAGACATGATATTGGTGCAGGTTGTCCTTTTAGAGGCAGAGCTGTGTGCTGAAGAACCACTGGGTTATTTTAAGCCTGAATCATGTTTCTGCATCTGCAGGCAAAGGCATGGTGTGCAGATGTTCACAAAGGTGTTGGCCAACATATTTGCATGCTACAGTTTACATGAGCAGCAAGGGTCTGATCAAAAACTGATGTAGAGGTAACGGGTGAAAGTGGAGGTCATCAGGGTCTCAATGTTTTTCTAATATTTTGAGGAGGGACCTTTTAAATGGGTATTTGTATCAACAAGCTCCATCTGCAAGTTGTTCATCGATATGCTGCAGTTTCTGTCTGTGTGCTTTTGCTTTTTCTTGAGTTAGGCACAATACCAGTCATGCCAGAAGCTGTTCCGCACCCAACAAATCTATACATAAGACAGCAAATAAAGATGACATGTAGCTGAGAATTTGAAAATGTGCATTCCAGGATCTCTGTGAGCTGCATTAAACACCTTCCCAAAATGTGTCTTCACAAAAGCATGTTTGAGCTTTCAGTCAAGAGAGTGACTTTGTAGCCAGTATCAGGTCGCCTAGCACGCTTAAGACACCCGTGTCTATAGGATCGTCAAACAACTTTCTTAACTTTCTGAACACAACAATCTGATAGGCACGCCCACTTCACATAGTGATTAGCCAGGTACTGTAGGTGAGAAAGTAAGCCTTCCTCTCAAACCTTTCCTGTGTGCAAACAAGTGCAACGCCACAAATGTCTTTCAAGTGACACTTTTTCAGACGACACTTTGTACAAACTTTGTTTGTTCAAAAGCTTAAAAATACTTGCGTTTAAGTTTTCTTGACAAGTGACCTCTTGCACTTGTGACTCTCCACTGGACTCGCCTCTTTGGTCAAGCTGTTTACCCCGACGATCGTCTTACCGGAAAAGGTGTTCTTTAAAGACAGATTAAAAATATTAAAATATTAAAAATATATAGAAATATTGAATAAACCAAAATATTAGAATGTTTTTTACAGAATTACCATTTCTTTTGCGCTGGTACGTTGGCTAACATTTGCCAATAAGCTAACATTTAGCTCAGCCCTTTCAGGTTAAGGGCATTTTTAAATCTGCTGATGTCAGATTGGAAATTATTTGTGCTAGCAGGAATTTAGTACCATTGGTACATAATATATATTCTGCATATCCAGCAATGTATGAGGCAAACACACACACACACACACACACACACACACTGGGTAATCAGGCCCTCTTTGATCATCCTGGTTTGACTCGGTGGTTGCTATGCCAACGGGCAAGAATAAAGCTTTGAGCTGCAGTACTATGGCTTTCATGACTGTCCCAACCCCCCTCCCCCTGCCACCCTCACACACACACACGCACACACACTTAAAGAGCGAGTGTCTTTTAGTTTTTCTCCAGCAGTTTGGCGGCTTCAGTATTTAGGTCACCGCTTTGTGGAAGGAGAGAGGGAGGAGGGAAGGAGCATCCCAGTATAATGGTTTTTGTTGATTGGTCAGAACACACACACACACACACACACACTTACACACTTGCGATCGATTCAGTACTGCTCTGCTTTTTCTGTCCTTCAGTGACTCTTTGTGTCTTTATGTCCCTGTTGTTCATTTGTCAAAGGACACATCAGGGATTCTGGGAGGCCGAGTGTCTCGTCCTCCTCCCTCTCGTCTCCCTTCTTCTTCATTCTCTTCTTCCTCCCTCCTTTCTAGCATGACCTACATTTCCTCCTCATGCCTTGGCCCTGTGGTTCCTTCCTGTCTTTTCTTCTTTCACACCTTTGGGCACATATAAAAGACACACACATACTAATACACACACACACAGAGTCCCGCAGCAGGATGGGGGTGGGGTGGAGTCACTAGTCCATTTCAAGCTGTTAAGGGTGGAGTTTTAAAATAGAATGCCAAGCTAAGCCCTGGGTGAACCCTTTTTCAAAACACTACCAGTGTGTGTGTGTAAGAGAAAGAGAGAATAGGAAAGGTTATAGCTATAGTGCCTCCTATGGACAAACAGCATCTCTCTCTTGTTGACATGTACAACTCCACACTGCCCCCTACTGAGCTTTGTTCAAGAGTGCAACCACGTTTCATTTTGACATCACAGTCAGATCACCTCTCTGCTTCAACCTAGTGGTGACAGTCTGGCAACTGCAGAGGAGTTCCTGTCTACATAATGTAAGCCCTGCCACGCATGATGGTCAAATTTCTCATTAAATCATGTTCTGATGAAAATCTGACTTTATGTATTAGTTCAAATTATTTCTTAAAAAATGGAATACATTGTTGAATGGTTTTACATGAAATGGGAAGAGGAAAGGGTAAAAATGAATGTTTTAAAGTTAAATTCAATAAACTTTAAGCTACAAATGATTATTATGCTGATCAAATTCAAAGTATTAGAGTATGAATCGATATTAATTGAACTACAAGAAAACAACTTGATAAAGGTATAAATATTTTATCCACTGAATAATAAAAAACAATAGAAAATTGATGTGTAAAGAACACAGAGTCTGGAAAAAACAGTAGCACAGAATGTAGATTAAGGGAAATAAGTAAAGATCTAGATTTTATTCCAAATCAAGTAAAAAATGGTCTCAATAGAGTTTAAATATACGGTATTTGGACATGAAAAATGAATAATTTCCTTTGGGGAACTGCAATTAAAGGACCAGTGTGTAAGATTTAGGAAGATCTATTGGCAGAAATGTTGGAATATAAAATTCATAAGTATGTTTTAACTAGTGTATAATCACCTGAAAATAAGAATCATTGTGTTTTTGTTACCTTAGAATGAGCCCTTTATATCTACATAGGGAGCGGGTCCTCTTCCACAGAGCCCGCCATGTTGTACTGCCATGTTTCTACAGTAGCCCAGAATGGACAAAGCAAACACTGGCTCTAGAGAGGGCCTTTCACATTTTTCGTGAGTTTCACGTCCACCATAGGTTCTCCCACACACTTGGAAGGGGAGGATGAGGGGAGGGGTATTCAGTTGGTTGCAATCTGCAACCTCACTGCTAGATGCCACTAAATCCTACACACTGGTCCTTTGAAATAGGAGCTATCACAAACAATTTAAGCAATCATGAATTTAGAGGGAAATCAACAATGATCTGTACCCACTCCAAATATATTAGGAAGAATTATGAATTCACCAATGTTAAAAATATCATTTAAAAAATGAATAACATTTTAGAACAGGGGCTAAGAAAAGATGGTAAGAAGATCTACAGATATACTTCAGCAAAGGTTAAAGATCTGATCTATATAATCTGAGATATATAATACAACACATACAACTACTGCAGCCAGTTTCTGGAGAGTATATGCAGGAAAATACAGATGTGCTACTTTATGTCATCAAAGCATTCAACAGGCTAAATGTAATTTATCAGTCACATCAAAATGTTAAAGTGAAAACCATGCTGCATACATATTTTGTGATTTTGTGCAGTGTTGAAGATATTTGGGAATATGAAAAACAAATATAAAGACTGTGCCTGAACTGTTTTAATAAATGGAGTTATCATGTCTTAAGAAGTAAATGTATATTTTTTATGTTGTTGTTTGCTCTTTTTATATTTTATACCAATGTTTTTAAAATTTTGTTGTAATATTTGAGTTTTACCTAAGTTAAAGATTTTCTACCTGAATGAAAAGTTACAGTCATACAGTCATTGTTCTAATGACTTTTTCAAGTGTCTGTGCTCAAGAAACATGAGAAAACTGTCAACAACTGGCTTCACCAAGTCCAAGTTCAAACTGGAACTGGATGGAAATATCTAATCACGGCCGCCCTCTCCCACAATCAGGAAAGTGAGCAAAGCTTCCACTTCCTCCAATTCTCTCTGTGTTTTCTTACTGGACTGCACTCCATTCTCTGGTTTGTGTGTGCGTATGTGTGCGTGTGTGCAGTCAGTCAGTCAGACATCAACATAGCAACAGCATGCTACAGCAGAGGAGCTTCAGAAAGGCCGGCGCCTGTGGCACCCGAGGGTGAGCCCACTGATCTGTTTATCCATTAATTCGCAATGTAATACCTTTAGTGTGGTAACTTTCCCCTCAAAAATAAAAAAGGTAGAATTTGTGTAGTAAGTTTGAGAAAAGAAAGAGAAAAAAAGGGTATCCAGAGTAACTACAAACAACAAGAATTCTTTTGTGCTTTTAGTAAGATTATATTTAAAAACCCTTTCTGTTTTCCAGGAGAAAATTAAATATCAATAGAATATCATGATGTTTCTCCACATTTTGAATAATCAAATCTCTCTACTTAACAGATGAAACTGAATCTTCTCATCTATCTCCTGGTAAAAAGTCAAACAAGCATATTTCTCTGCTTTCTGCAGGATTCTTTCTATGGTTAGACCTGTTTTGTCTGGAACAGATCATATCTCATTTCTATGAAACCCCATTATTGTGTCCTTAGCCTGAGCCAAGCTGCTGTGTTATAGGTGACAGCCACCTACCACTAGAGGTCACTGTGTCTAAGGTTTAAGACAATCCTGCTGCATGCCTCAACTGAGGTTTACTGTAAATGGAATTGTATTGCTCTGATCATTTTAATATTTAATATACTAATAACTAAAATATATATATTTCATGTATGTAACATTTCTTAGTGATACATTTAAAATGTATCATATCTCCCTAAGTTAATTTTAAAGGCTATACTGGAAATTATATAAGGTCACCAAACTGAACATTAAAATGATGGTGTAAAGTTTTTCTGCCCTAAGCTGCAACAAGAGAGTGAGGAAGATGTCAATCAAGAGAAGACACCTGTGTGGGCAGACCATGACTGAAGCTACTGATTATCTTTAGGTGATTCATCCAATCATATGAGACTAGAAGCAACAGTCACAAATGTAACATGACCCCTAAATCACCATATCCAAGTTGTTGAACTTTCATAGCTTAAGCTGGTCTTACTTGTGACATGTAAGGTTCTTCCTATGGCTGGGCGATATGGACAAAATCAAATATCACTATATTTTTGACCAAATACGTCATTATCAATATTGCGACAATATTGTAGGGATGACTATTGGTGCTTTCACAAAATATTTACACAAGATTTTTGATAGATAATCATCAGTAATGTGGATATAATGACTAAGTGAGTAAAGGCAAATAATAGAACAGCTAGAACAGTCTGGTAAGTTCAGAAAATTACATCACTTACTGTAATGCAGCCTTTAAAACCAGGAAAAGACAACACTTATGCTATATCATGACATTACAATATCCAAAATCTAAGATGATATTGTTATAATGTTGATATATTGCCCAGCACTAGTTCTTACTGTGCTATTTATGATCCACTGAAGATACCTTTAATTTTGAAACAGTTCTTCTTTTATGCTGTTTTGTCTTTTTCTTTGAGTTGTTGACATCGTCTCATGATATAGTACAATATTCAGTGCAGTGAAACAATATACAGACGTTTACTGGAGTGGTGGGCAAGTGTATAAATGTCTGATCCTGTCTGTTCCCGGGTTTGCTTTTGTTTTCTATAAACATGCTGACGATCTTTTACTAACCTTAACTGATTACAACATTTTCACAACCTTAAAGCTGCACTAATAAATATTTTTACATAAACAATTGTTCAAATTCCTTTGTGTAATGTAACTAGGGTTGCTTGTAGTAATGAACCTGCATACAATTAGCACCCAACTCTGCAGTTCCCCTCAGCTCTGTGTAGCATTAGCATCATTCAGCCTATTGTTTTGTTTTTACAGCCTTTACTGTTTTAATTCACTCTGTGCTCTCATTAACCTTGTTGCTGTTTTCACCAAGAAAAAGCTCTAAAAACCCACTGTTGACTACCTGCTAAGCACCAAAGAGCAAACAGACAATTTTAGTAACTGGCTGGTAAACATGTGCAGCATTTAGCTGATAAAGATAAAGATATTTCTCTCAGGAGATGGTGGAGACCAAAACAGAGCAAAAAGGGATAACATTTTAGACTTGCATTCATCAGGTGGCCAGAAATACAACTCCAAATGAATGCTAATGTTGCTCAATGTCTGCTAGATATGTAAATAGGTAGTTTGTGAACATGTTTGTTATATTAATGATATGTCAATGTTGTGTTTACAGTTTGTCCCACCACCACCAAACCAAGTAGTTTAAGTTGACATGCAAGTGTCATGTTGTATGAGTTGTGTTTGGAACAGTCAAAAGGCAGTGTAAGGGGTGCTTTAATGAGGAAACGTTTCATATTGCAGCTTTGACGTGCTTTATCGTGGGTTTTTTGGCTATTTTGTTGTTTTGTTTCCTCCCTCGGTCTCTCATCTCTTCCTCCCGACTTTACCCTTCCCTTTCCGACACCAAACACAATCTCTCTCCCCCAAATCCCACAGACAATCATCATCATGATTATTAGTGTGAGCATTGAGGGGCAGTGTGGTTATTATTGTTGTGGCTCAGTCAGCAGTCCTATTGGAGGCATGCTGAGGGCTGCCGGAGCTGCTCCGTCCCTGATAGACAGAATATGACATACTGGCTCAGCCTAGAGGACACTTCTTAAAATACCATGGGATTAAAAGACAAAATGAACACCTGCAGCCAGGAAACTTTTTGACTACAGCAGCAAGTTACGGTAAGTTTAGACGGTTTGACAGGATGAGAAAATGTGGGGAACTTTTTGTTGAACTGTTTTGAGTTTAAAAAGTCATCTGATGGTGTTTTGGTTGCTCAAGAAGGTGCCTAGTTTGTCTTTTGATTATCTGATACCTGATTACTTTGCCTACATCTAAGGTGGTTTAAAGGCTCATTGCTGTTATTTACAGAGATTTAATACTATGCCATTATTTAACACTAAAGTTTCACTAACAAACTATAGGTTGAATCACTTATAACAGTCATGTGATGGTAAAAATTGGACATATTGTCAGTCAAGGAGTGTGTAGCTAAAGATGCCTGTTTTGGAGATACAGAAGACTTCCAAGTTACTCATACTTACTCTCACTGATAGGGCAGGGGTGGGCACTAGATAATGAGATAACATGTTATACGTCATTTCTTTAATCTGGAAAAATGACAAGTTGAAGACGTAGCCTACAGGATGTGCCGCACTATTTTTCCCCCTGCTTCCAGTCTTTATGGAATGTGTACAAGGAAAAGGAGTTGTGTGTTGTTCGTGAATCAAATTTTTTTATGGAACTGTGCATTACAATGAGTGGAACAAATAAATGAATTGAAAAATTTATGCTAAGCTAAGGTAACCGTATCCTGGCTTCAGCTTCACATTCAACATACAGAGGTATCAATCTCATCTAACTCTCAGCAAAAATGTCAAACAAAGCCTTTTAAATCTTTAACATCTGAACATTTTCATTCTTTTTATAAATTCTGTTTACTCACCCCTCCTCTTCTCATCATAATTTCTACTGTCTGGCATTTAGAAGCCACAAATACACCTGTGTGTGGGTCTTTGGGTGCACAGCAGCTACCCATTAGATGTGTTGTTTTGAATGGTTAATATACACCTACAGTTTCTCATAATACAAAACCACAACAGCAAATAAGCCAATTTAAGCACAATTTTAATTGAAATATTGTAATTTTAGGGAAAACTGAATGTTTGTTTAATGACCACACTGACAACTGGTTGCCAGAAACTCAAAAGAAAGAAAACAAAAGGGTGTTTATAACATGTTACAAGTATGACACTTTAAAGGTGCACTATGAAGGTTTGGCCAGAATTTTAGTTTAAAACATTCAAAAATTAACTAAAATTATCAACAGAATGTGAAGAAATAACAATTTTGATGTTATGTCAAAGATGTTTAGCTATTGTGTTACAGAGATATCTACTGAAGTTAGCATGCTAACCAGGTAGCCCTGGCCCATCCTGTCTTGTAATACCACTTTGTACCTCAAGGGCAATAGTGAGTCACTGTAGCATCCAGTCTGCCCTTAGTTCAACATGAGAGGGAAAAGAAGTAGCGCTGCCCCGCCCCACCATGGCAGCAATGGTGGAGATTTTGAGCCAGGCTGAAAGCTGCTGTAACTTTTGCTGTAATATGTCACCTTATTAAGATTTATTAAGTTTTGATATTTCAGCGAGAAAGTAACCATTTAGATTCCAAATATGTGGTCAGTTTATCCAAATAACGCCTATATGAAAATTTGCTCCGGCATTGTTGGAAAAGCTCTTTGGTAATTCACAGATTCAATATAAACAGTAAACTTTATGCTATATTCAGTGAGTGATAATTCTATAAGAGTGGTGGTGGTGGTGGGGTGATGTGTTTGGGGGAAGGGAAAGGTGGTGGGGTGTGGGTGGGGTGGGGACTGATCTTTCTGGTGACATGCCGCCCCCTATTTGTTTGGAGTAGGTGGCCAAATCTTGCACCTTTAAGGTGTAAATTAAAACTGATGGAAAAGTAATTAAACAAATCCAATTCCCTTTCTGTATTTGAGACATAAACAAAAGTTGGTAATTTCTCAAAATACTTTCCCCAAATCTGAATTCGGATGAACTACCACCAACCTACTGTAAACTGAAGTTCAGCAGCTGATTTAATTACATGTACTGAAATGACTTCCCAGCAGTCTGGATCATTCCATTAACGTTACCTCGCAGTGGGGAGCCACTCAGTCTGATCTGAACCATTAACACCAGCTGTCTCTACTCCTCTGCTATTAGCACTCATTCTACTGCTCACAACAAAATATGTCTCAGTCAAGCCTCTAATCCCATTTACAGTATTTGACACTTTCTATTTCTCTCTGTCCTGCCATTACAGCTGTAGCTTTACAGAAAGATGACGTACCAGTGAGCCGGTGATATGTATCAGTCTTACCTCCCATGTTTGCTTTCTATCCCAAAGATGTCTTTCAGGCAGTCATAATGGAGGGTACTGGGTCTCAGGCAACAGTGTTAGACAGGCCTATCCCGATAATCAGACTGAATTTTGCTTCACTTCATTCATTCATTCAGTCATTCTGCCTGATGTTGTGTTCATGTTCTTGTCGGTTTGTACAGCTGAGTGAATCTTCACTTTTTTTTCATTAATATAGCAGACTAAATAGGAAGATGACATTTTTAATCCTACAAAGCTCTGATTGTTGTTGCCGACTGTTTTTCCAATCGGCCAAAAGAGATTTTTTTATGTGAAACTGCTTTATTAAGTGTTTTACTGGTTTTAATCCCTGTGTATGATTCTTTTGGAGAGGAGAAGACCTCTGCGGATAATTCGGCTCCCGTTAAAAAAATGCTGAACGTCTGGATCTTAAGTTCTCAGAGAAACAAGCTGAGCAAACATTAGCAGCAGCTCAGCTGGCAGCTCCTCCTGGATGTCCTGTGTCCACCGAACAGCATCGGAGAAACACTGACTTTTTACGTGAAACTGCTTTATTCAGTGTTTTTACCTGTTTTAATCACTGGGTCTGTTTGTTCTGGAGAGGAGGAGACTGGAGATAATTTGGCTCCTGGTAAAAACTTCCTGAATGATGAACACTTAAGTAATGCTAACTGGAAGAAGCTGGTTGTTTAACAATAAAGACAACAACTCCCATGATCCCAGGCTACTACACACTCACATCAAACTCCGTCTTTTGTTATTGTTTCGATTGAGAGACTCCTAGTGACAGAAATTACATATGGTATGCTTAAGCAAATTACCACAAACAGTGAACTTGGGGGCACTGGTCTGAACCCCCAGGGTGGTGGCCCACTTTGCCCAGTTGGTTCAAAGTTCAAAGTAGACTTTATTCTCCATACTATACATGTGGGAATTGCACAGCAGAACAAAACTGCGTTTACTCCTAGCTCAGTGTCCATGATAAAAACGCAAATAAACATAGATTAAAAACATAAAAAATACAAGGACATACCACTTCTTCTTGACGGGGACAGTGATATCTTTTGTTTTGTCGACATTTAGTGACAGGTTGTGTTAGTTGCGTCAGTCCACCAACTGGTGCACTTCTTCTAAGATGATTCATTGCTGTTGCTGATGAGGCCCACCACTGTTGTGTCTTCTGCAACCATAATGATCATGGGTTAGGGTTGTCATGTCATGAAGCATGAAAGGGCAACACCCTGCCTCAGGGAGGTGTTAAAAATGTCTATGAGTACATGTGTTAGTTAGTTTCCTCGCTGGCATGTTGTTCAGTGTCTGAAACCACCCAAAATAACTATTGAGCTTGCTGCGGAAGTCAGTGTTGTCGTTTGCAGGGTGGTCGAGCAGTCATGCACCTGGAATCTCTAGAGTCATGGAAGTGACATGGAAGTGCCCTGATGTCCTGGTTAAGGTTGGCCCTAGCTAATCTAAGGGCCAATTCGTCGTTGGACTTACAGGTAGCATTGCATGCCCTCAACAACACATGCACCTTGGTGGTACACCAGGGTTTTTGGGTGACGTGTGGTGATGTTATTGGTGACAGTGACATCATCAATATGCTTTTTTATGTATTCAGCTACAGACTCAGTTTCTGTGATGGTCAACTGTGGCAGCCTCCTTGAACATGTCCCAGTCAGTGCTGTCAAAACAGTCGTGCTGAAATGGCCCCATCTGGCCAGACCCTGATGTGCTTCACATATGGTTTTGTTCATGTGAGCACGGGCCTCTATGCAGGTATCAGCATCACAGAAAGGTTATCTGAGTTGCCCGGGTGGGGGCAAGGGACTGCTTTGAATGCCTGTTTGTTTGTCTAAGCCAATGTGTTAACCCCTCTGGATGCAAAATGTTGCCAGCTTTGCCTCTGCTGAGGGCTCCAAGGAGCTGGGACACTAAGCCATTATTTTATGTTTAGATGATCTCTTCTTGTTAACGTGTCAATCAGAGTATCCAGAACTACCACTGTCTTGTTGTAAACATGCCTGGGTTATAAAATAACTAATTTATCTGGAAATATTAGTAACACCACCTATTTTTCACCTTAACTTTTATTTTTATCAGGGAAGCTTGCTTGTTTTTTCAGTTACACTCATTCTCACCTGGAAGCTGCCCAGTACAACCACATTCTGACATGCTGGCTGACTAGGTGGCACAAAATGTAAAATACTGTAAAGCTGATATTCAGCTGAAATTCAGATTAAGGTTAAAATAATAGCTTTATTCTTTCCACTTTAGCTCTTTGATTCTAAAGAAGGCTGAGCAGCTGTGTGTCTGTTCTGTTGTCAGTCAGGCAGCAAAAGACAACTGCAGGCTGCACACACTGAAACACATGCCATCCAAATAACCTTCCAGAAACAGAACCATGACATCACTGCTAACACACTGTGTGAATGTGTGTGTGTGTGTGTAAAGGCATGCCTGTGTGTCTGTGAGTCTTCAACCCCATCACAGGGAACGGTAGCAACTATGCCGTTACCATGCCACCTGATGGTCCCACCTTCCAGGAAAGCTGTGAGGTTTATGTGTCAAAGAGAGACAAGTTGGTTAGCTTATGAACTGCTTGAGATGAAGCCAGCATGTGTGTATGTGTGTGTGCGTCCAGCTTGCAGTATGTGGACAGTATGTGTGAGCATGTGTACACAATATGTATGGCAAAAGAGTGTATGACCACATCACAGAACATTCCTCTCCTCATGACCTTTTTAACAGTTGTAAGAAAGGTGAATAAATAGCTCTGTATGTGTGTGTGCATATAATGTAGCAAGACATGTATAAGCCTCTGTGTTCCCCTGCTATTTGATAAGGTTTATATAATACACAAAGGCTTTTACATGAAATAGTTTCAGATGGTATCAATTGAGTCATATATAATATATCAAAACCTATATGATTTATATTTTAACAGTACATCACACTTTTATTTCTTTATTTTTTATATTTTTGCATAGATTACACCATCTCCGATTAAAAAAATCTTCTTTTGTTTCAGTATAATGTAAGTTTTGGTACAATAATGTTGAAAACACAAACACACATACAGAAAAAGCTATTATTTCAGATATCTGTCATGCAGTTAAAGGTCAAAGGCAATGTGTCTCAGACTGATGCAACTACAAAGTGTGGTGCTAGACGTTAGATAATGGCTGGCAGTGCAATTTGGATTTTGGCCCATCCACCAAAAAAGGTAGCAGAAGACTAAGATGACACCAAACTCCTTTCACAACTGCCATTTTTATTTTATTTGTCATCCTATAGTTGTGCAGATGACAGGCACTGACTGGGTCTATTAAACATCACACACTACACACAGGCTATACACTGCCATCTACCTACCAGTCATCTCTGAAGGGAGAAAGAGTTCCTGTACTCAGAGCTGTTTGTTAGCCTAAGCTGATTTTGATGGTAGTTTCTGGCCACCTGATGAATATGAATTTACTCTTTTAGGTCTAGTTTGGTTCCCAGTGGTCTCAGGAGTGATTTCCACAGCCCAGTTTCCTGAGAAATTATGATAGCTTGGACTATTCTGCATCTCACATTTTCCATCCTGGTGCAATGTTCAGTGTTAGTGGAGGAAGTAGTGTGCCCTTTATGGAGCCAAGCAGATAGTAAAGGTGTAGAGTTCAGAGTGGTGGATGGGTGTGTAGTGAATTCTGCTTCCATGCAGAAGATCAGAGTTTGCGTCTTGTCACAGGCACTAACCTTAGTTGCCATGTGAAAATTCTGTTGTAATTTAAAAATGTTGACATTGGACATTAAATCCGTTGTTATTCAGCCTAAATTGTATTTTTGTAGAATAGTCCAATATGAACCTTTTTTCCTGGCAACAGGGTTGGGCATCCTCTCCTCAGAGACATATCAGCTTTTTTTAGCTGTTAAATGTTTTGTTCTTCCTCAGCTAACTTGTCTAATAGCAATTTGTTGCTGCGCAGTTAGCATAATATATAGTCAAATTTATTGTCTGCAATGTAAAATTTTAATTTCTTCAAACCTGCATGTCTTAGGACTTTTAAGGGACAGTATGCAAAATGCACAGAAAGCAAAATACTAGAAGCGACAGTGCTAACTGCTGAGCCACTGTGCAGCTAATGGAAAATACCCAAAGAAAAACAGACTGAAACTAGTTCCCTCCAACTCCATCTCCAGAGCACAGGAGGACACTGCTTGTGATGGCACTAACAGCATTGAGAGTAAGGATGCCAGATTATTTACAAGCGTTATTTATTTGCAAGATGTCACTTTGCCAGGTTTAATTTAACAGCTACTGTTTTCCTGAGTTTGGTCAGTAGTGTGTGTGGTGGTGTGGAGTTGAGGAAAGTGGAGACTGACATTAGTGGTGTTTAAGGAATGCTAAGACGCTTTTGGAAGATGGTTGAGAGGACTTTGTTGTAGTGTTTTGGTAACGTCAGTATTTTCATGTTCACGTTTCTCCCGGCTCTTAGTCAACCCCTCATCCACACAGCCCAGCCACCTCCCACATCCACACTGACAGATGCTGATGAGGCTGACGTAAACTCAGTGTTACACTGCTGTTTTAGAGACCTGACACCTCAGACAGAACAGCAGTCAAAAGCAGAGCCACAAGACTTCTTTCAGCATAGCTGACCACCAAGATGTGTGGGTTATAATTGGAGAATGGCTCCAGATAATGGATCTTTATTGACCTGTTTCTGTTTTTTTCTCATTTTGCATTGGTTTGCTTTCTGCTAAGTAGTGTGCATTTTGTACTTAGTTACTCGGCTTTCCTTAAATAACTTTTTTGAAACAAGCAAAAAAAAAAAAAGGGCTTCAGTTAGTTTAATTTCTTTTTTCCTTTGAAATATTATGTATAGTTTTCTCAGAGTTGAACAGTGCATGACATTGGGAGTGAAAAAAAAATCACTGACAATTAATTTGCTTTTTGTTACCAAACTAGCAGCCAAAAGTGAAGACTGCTGAACATTCTCTCAAGCAGCAGTAGGAACTTTTAGTTGAATTAAACGACAGCAATGTGGATGAAGGTGAATATGAGCCCATGGATGGAGGTGTTTTAAAGCACAAGGTGCCATGTTAGGGGACAACTGCTCCGACAGTCTGACCATTGACTTTTGTCCGACACCACCTTCAGATATCAGGTGAGCTCAATTTTATCATATAGGACTTGTAAGCTATGCTAAAAATGTAAGCTATAGATTTGTTTAAAAGGATGTAATTACTGGATTACAATTGATTTTGTATCATTTCCAGTCCATATATAATCAAGTTAAGCCGAGCTTAGATGATTCTGTTCAGTTTTTGTGTTTTGGTTTGATTGTACTTACTGTCTTCCTCTGCTTCTCTGGCAAATTAACTTGTCAATTGAACCTGAATATCAATTATAACGTTCATTGTTGCCACAAAAAAAGTGAGTTGTTCCTTGTATACAGTACACAACATACAACATATACATCTTAGTTAATGTTCAGTTTCAGGAGTACAAGTATAAGAGACTGTTTGTTACTCTTATTTAATATTGCTATGAGGTCAGTTGGTTAAGGCACCGAAAATCCTTAGTCTGAGTTAAGGTTGAATGATAGACGGAAAATATCTAATTGCAATTTTATTTTTCGGAGATAATATTGCACCAACCATAATCACAAACTTATGTTTCTACATTAATAAAATCTGATAAAAATAATAATGTAGTTGCATTTATAAAGGTAATAGTTGCATACTTGACATATAATTCAGTAATATTTAAGTTTAATCATGACATTCAAAAGTGACATAATATTTATTGAGAACAGCTACATAGTTGGCCAGTTATAGTAATAACTGAGCTAACGCTAACATTAGCGTCACAGACTGACAGGACAAGCTGCTTCACAACAATAAATCCCGGAGGTCTTAATTAAGAGCTTTTAAGGTGTCAAAGTACTCTTAAAATGATGATATGATGTTTGCTACCTGTCTGAAATTGATGTGAGACCAAAATCATTCATGTAAAAAAAACAGTTACCACTCTGTTGGTCTTTTTGAACAGCAAAAAGACATAGCCCACTCCTAATTTTTTCAAACATAAAACTATGGAGTCAACAAACTCATCTTTGGCCAAAATAGTGGACACAGGCATACAGAACATATTAACCAGGTTTCTTTTTCATTGTTTAGCTAACTCGCAGAATTAGCTACAGCCAAGAAAATTTGCTGTTGACATTTAATATGGTGAAAATGACAGTGTCAGGCTGAAAATTTCACTTGCTTCCACTTGTGGCTCTTTCTACCATTACTATGGGGATCATAAATCAACTGGGCTAAGCAATAGATAAAGCTAAGACAGTTGAAGCTTTTGGCCGGCCCCAGTGTCAGTGACAGATATTGTTGAATTTCTTTCTTTCTTTCTTTTTTACCTTTTCTGTCACTTCTTTACAGAAACATTCAGCAAGGTGAGATCTTATTAGTGTCTGGAGGTCCATGACACTGGTTTCCAGCCTTTACGGCACGTGACCCTTTCAAGCAAAGCAATGTCGACTCGTGACCCCTTATCACAGGTGGCATATGTGTATGAGTTATGACCAGTGTAACTAAAGAGTTTATTTGGATCGTTTTGGAGGCATAAAAGATAATATCCAGTATTTGCAAAAAAAACAAAAACAAAACATAGTGAGAAGAATATGTTTGTTTTTTCCCCATCTTATTATTTATCTCATGACCCCTCAGGTTTATCTTGAGACTTTATCTTGAGTTCCCGACCCCCATGTTGGTAACCACTGGTATAAGAGAGAGTGTGGATTTCACACTTAGATTTTGAGGCTTCACATCCTGTGTTGACGTTTCCACCATCTTATCACCAGTGTTGATTTTAGTGAACTCAAGCTGTCACTACACTGCAGCTAATAGCTCTCAGTGCAGAAAGGCTTGTCTGAAACAGTGTTCACAACCACCAAGCAGACATACATTTACGAGATAAGCAAATATTGACTCAGGCACCCTTCAGGTGGTCCATCATTCATGGCCCTATTACTTTTATAGGCCGAGCGTGTCTGTGTGTGTATGTGTGTGCAGTGAAGCGTGCCTCAGTCAATATTTAGTCCTGTCATGTTGACTGCTCCTGCTTTAGTAGCCAGGTGCCAACAGCTTCCTGATGGTTTGGTCTTCTTTTTGCTCTGGTACATGTTGAACTCCCTGCCTGACTTATTTCCAGGTTGTCTGTCAAAAATAACATGAATTTAATCTTTTAATCATTCTGTTTGCTGCTCAGTGAGCTGCTAATTTCCTGTCCAAGCAGGGTTAAAGTATCAAGCAGGCAGTCGATTTAAAACATAGATAAATAAAACAACTAATATTGATCTGGATGTTCTTCAGACTATATTGGTGTACTGTGTGTGAATTAAGCATGTATGTATCAATAAATATATACAGTGGCAGATTTGGAACAGGTTTTGTGGTTGTATTTTTGATAATGGCATGCACACTCAGCAAAAAAGTAAAAAGAAAAGAAAGCTTTGTGTTTACCAGGAAGTTTTATACATGAAAAAATACAGTTTCCAAGTCAAAACAGAACACTTGAAAAATACAATTGAAGTATTCTCTAAAGCCACTGACTCTCAAAAAGTGTAACCTGAGTGATATATGTGAAAAACCACACACACAATGACTACATACACACATAATTTAAACAAAAATAAAAAAAACTGTTACTCCACAGCAGATGACATCCCACTCAGGTTTTCTGACAAGATTTCCGTTCCTTTCCAGCCTTCAGAACAGTTAGATTGAAGTGTCTCTTTAAACTGTCAAACCAGGTGGAAGGACTTGAGATATTTAGTTTGGCAATTGAACAAAAGGTAAGGAAGGGCATTACATATCAGAATAACTTTTAAAATAGACACAATATACAGTAAGTACAACCAAACTACACAAAAAGATGACAGGAATTATAATAAGAAAATAAATGTACGTTAGTGAAATGTTACCCTCACTTTTGTTTTGCAAAGACACTGACACTATGCAGATTCATCCATCTACTCTTGTTTTAGTCTTCCTGTCCAGCATTTTCAAGGTCATGGCCTTGGTTGGAAGTTGCAGGACAAGTAGATCAAGAGGTGTGTCTGTCTTATTTCTTTACAGGGTTAAAAGCCACAGTTGTAACACTTACTTCACAAAACGCAACACTGTTTAGTGTTAGCAAATATAATGTGAGTTTTTCTGTCTGGTTCCAATCACAATGTTGCCTGACCTTCACTACGTCAGTTTTTATGAGAGCATGTTTTCCATTCTTAAACTGTAACGGAATGACAGTTATGTTCTTTAGAGAGAGTATCCACAAACCACTTCACGTGTGGGTGTCACTGGAGTTTTTCCATCAGTTTACAAAGATAACTCTCTTTAGACAAATATAACACTCAAAGACACACATGTAGACCCGTGTAGGCATGCAGTCAGTCAACACACCCATCACACATAAATCAAGCCAACACGTTCTCAGTAAAGACACATGCACACACACAATGCCAGTCCCAGACTTATTTTAGGTTGTGTTTTTCCACACTAACAAGAAGGCAGATATGTTGCCACACTGAATTTGTTTTTCTACAGAAATTTAATTTTGGATTTTATGATCAGAGAATAAATATACAAGACTGAGGCGTGTTCAGACCGACATTAACACTGTGTAAAAAAAAAAACGCAGCTTCCTCAGAGGGCCCTGGCAAAACAGCTGAACTTTTTGTAGCAAAACAATCATACATCATGCAGCTAGGTGTTATGTTGGCCAATCACATATGTGCAAGCAAATGTTCCTATTAGATTACTTTGCAATGTCAATGCTGTATTTCTACTGCTTATTTCACAATTGTCATTATCATGACAACAGCTTTCCAGAGTTGTAAAATCCCAACACTGTCTCCTAGAAAATATGTTCATATACAACTAAATTGCAACAGCAAATATGTTTTGTTAGAGACATAATAATGACTGAATTATGTTTTCTCTCAACATAATGAGAAAATGTTGTTAATTAACTTATTTGGCAACTTGAAAAAATGTTGATACTGAAAGTATGAGTGAAATGTTCAGAGACAATGTAGTTCTTTTTCTTTTTTTAATCAAATATCTGATCTTGCAGCACATTATCCACTAGTAGTGACTACAGCAATATTAAACCTTTCATGGTTGTGTGTAGGCTCTGGCAGCACTTGGTTAAGGTTAGTTAAAGATCATGGTCTTGGTATAATACAGAAAAAGGTCTGCAGTGACTTGAAATGTTTATTAACATTTAAGTGACACCATGGTCTTTCACCAGCCTTAACCAAGGTGCTTTTGTTGCCTAAACCAAACTACACACAGGCCTCAGGATGTGAACCTGGGTCTCTGTTGTAAGATATATCCTGATTTTTAGTCTAAGAGCTTATTGATTGGAGACTCATAGAAGTTCAAAGACATCATTAAGGTTTAAGTTGAGTTCTTAGTTCTTCTGCCCCTGAGCAACTAGTCTATAAAACATACAGTATACACACATACACACACTCAACAGAGCTGACATTACTGTAGCCTCTCAGAGTGAATGCAGGACTCTTATTGATGGCTGATGAAAGAGACCTGTTCAGCCTGGGTTGTAAATAATTGAGGCATGCTGGGTCAGCTCAGTGTTGACATGGATGGTATGGTTGACAACTTGCTAGGGTTGTTTTGACCTCTTTGATCTTACCAGCAGTCTGTACAAGTGACATATTGGCATTGGTGTACAGCTGACAGTATATTGTTAATTGGTGCTGCTGTTAGAGATGCACTTTTGACAGGTACAGCCACTAATGTTTAAAAATCAGAATTAGAAATGTTAAAATTGTACTTGTTGCTCATACTGTAGGTGTGTTTTTCCAATCCTGTCATGCTCTGTTCAGCAGACCTGATACTGGCATATTTATCTTTTACTAATGTCCCCTGATTCAGTTCAGAGCATAGATTTCAGACTGAACACAGATATGGCAGCACTGTAGTTCTTCTATAAGTCTGAGCCATAGCCTACAGTTTCCCTGGCCTTTTTCTACAGAACCGTCAGGACAACAGTAGAGAGATCTTGTATGGTTTTTGATTAACAGTCTCTGCATGTTTTGCAGGTGGGTCAGCGACGGCGGTCTACAGTTTCCACATTCCTCAGATAGGATGTTTCTGTGGGCAGGAAGTAAAGCAACAGATGGAGGAGGTGACCGCAGGTACTGTCTCGCCTGTGTTTGCATTAATGCCAATGACGGTTATTCTGAAACTCACAATCACCTTTAGTCTTTAACTTTAACTTAGGAACTACTTGCAAGGTGTCATCTGAAGATCTCATCTCACTGACTATCAATGAGTAACCAATATTTTCATAATAACAACTGATTAAGTTATTATGTGTAATGTGAAAGCTGTTGCTCGCAGTGACAAGCCCACAGAGATTATCACCCGACTCTGCACTTCCCATCAGCTCAACAGAGCTTTTAGGTCTATTTTGGATGGTTGGTTTGGTTAACCAGACCACTACTCGCTCTCATCAACCTTGTTTTTAGCAGCAGCTGTTGTATCGTGGCCGAGCGCTCTCCACCATCACATACTGTACATCACAACAAAAACTCACGAGTACCCATTACACTCATCATCACCCCTGGCAGAACTATCAGCCGGCCAGCTGGACCAAAAGCATCCTCGCACCAGGACCGGCTGCATTTCATGTTTCAGCGGATGCGCTCACACAGCCGGTATTTCCTTAAACTCTTAAGCTACGGACGTCTTTCTGGTGGGTCCATTTGGGCCTGATCTGATTGGACACAGCAGTCTGTTTGTAGTGTGCCTCATCCTAAAGCACTTCATCATTCTCATAACACTTAATAGGACGCTGTTTTCAGCAAAAGACTCTGATAAACGCACCGTAAACTACCTGCCCAACACTAAATGGCAGACAAAGTTAGCAACTAGCTGGTGAACATAGTGGAGCATTTAGCAGCTAACAGCATCTAAAAAAACAAACAAAAACAATAACGCAGCTTTAAAGCTGCTATAATCAATATCTTTTATAATAACAATGTATCAAATTACAGTATAATATGAGAGGCATCGCTCGTAGTGATGAACCTGTACAGAATTATCAGCAACTCTGCAGCTTCCCTCAGCTTTACAGAGCTTTATAATGAGTTTCAGCTCATTATTTAGCTGTCTGGCTGCAACTTTACTGTTTTGGTTCACTCTCAGCTCTCTCATAGTGTTGTTTTTGCCACAGCAGGCAGCTGTGTCAGAGAAAAAGTTCTAATAACCCACTGTTCACTACCTGCTCAGCACCAAATAGCAAACAGACACAGTTGGCTGTAGACTAGCTGGTGAGCAGCTAAAGAGCCAGATATTTCCCTCAGGAGTTGGTAGAGATCCAAAACAGAGCTAAAAGAAAGTCAATATTGGACTTACATCTTCAGGGACAGAAACACAACTTCAAATGAATGATAATGTTGCTACGTAACTGTTGGATGCGTAATTATTAAACAGAAAAGTTCAACATATCAACTTAAAGGTGATGATATGTCAATGTTGTGTTCACAGCTTGTTTCTGCTGCCCCCAAGTGGCCTAAAAAAATCTGTTACTGCAGATTTCAATGTTCTATAAGGGTATCTAGTTTATTGTCACAGGTAAATGTTGCAGCTATCACAATAACCATTAAAATGTGCTGCCAAATGCTTCTGATGCTTATGTAATTTAGCAAAAAAGAGTAAAACAAACTAATGCCCTGTTTAACACAAAAGGCAACTATTACAGGACTCCACAAAACTGTGACTTTCACCAGTTCTTTTCACCCTCTGGTATGTTGACTGACAAAGAAGCGAATATGCAGTCTTTCAAGCTGCATCTTTCATGTCAACCTTTTTCAGATCCATCTACCAGAAGATTCGTGAGTATGAGGTCCTGGACAAGAGGAAGACAGTGACAGCTCTGAGGGCAGGAGAGGACAGAGCCATACTGCTAGGCCTCGGCATGGTCTTCTTGTCTGTCATGATGTACTTTGTCCTGGGAATCACTATACTACGCTCTTACTCTGACAGGTGATAACAGCTCACAAGGTCACTATAGGCCTGTTTCAGTTTGCAGAACAGCAAATGCATGCTTTGGTTTTTTGCGACTTTATAGTGATTATTGAGTCAAGAGTGGTGTCCTGCAGAAACTACTGAAACCCTTAAAAATATTCCTTAAAAGAAGTAGTAGTAGTAGCAGATGATGATTTGATCTCAGCATGTAGTGGAAATACAGTAACTTCTCTGTTTTTGTCTACAGTGTGTGGACAGACGAAGCTAGCTGCACTATCGTGAACTCCACCATTGTGTGGGATGTAAACTGTTCATACAGCTGTGGAGCAGAGTGCTGGAAGAGTTCTCGTTTCCCTTGCCTCCAGGTCTTTGTCAGCCTCAACTCCTCAGGAAAGGTAGTACGACTGCTGCACAACGAGGAGACGCAGGACAGCAACCACGAGGTACTTGACCACTGCTTGTGTTGCTGATGCTTGCTGTTCTTTCTTCCCTGTATTGGCAGCTTTGGCTTTGTTGGGGAGGATACATATTTTAAGTTTTCAGGCTTATACTTACATAGTACATTACTAAGTATCTTCAACTGACTGCTACAGCCTAATCTGTGATGGAAGAACAACACCGTCTTCCTGCTTTGGTCAATTCACCAGACCCAAGTACTTATCTGTTTCAAATATGTTTAGAAATGCTCCCTGTCAACCACAATTACATGTGCCACGCAAGCTGCATGCAGCTAAAGGATTCAAAATCCTTGAAACAAACGAGGTTGTGTGTCATTTGATCCTGTCTGAAAGCAAAAGTGTTTAAACCTGTTCCGAATGGCCATCACACTCAAAGGTGTGTGAAAAGCCTGCCTCCTACTGGCTACATCACACTGCCTCCCTGATCTCCCCCCAAAAACTCACACACACTTTCAGACAATCTCTGCTGCAAAGCATTCATGGGGTTACACTTGGTTGTACACATAAAAAGTGACAGTGAGTTCTATGAAGAATTTTTAAATAAGCTTGAGAGACAAGTTCAAACCCCACCTACTTTCTCACCCACACACACACCTGACCAATCACTGTGTGAAGTGGGCTTGCAAGTTGGATTGTTTGTTTCAGAAAGTTAAGGTTAAATTGTGGGACAATAGTGTCCACCCACAGCGCATTCAAAAATAGACTTTATTTAGTTTGCATACTGTGTGCTTTGAGTATACAGAACAATGTTACTTTTCCAGTGTGAACACACTACATACTCAAAACCTGATGAGAATTAGTGTGTAGTATGGATTTGGGACACAGTAGACTTTTTCATAGCAGACATTTTGACCTGTCACAGTAGGAAACGCTCAGGTGTTACCAATAAAATTAACAATGTTTAAAATCCTTCTAAGTAATAACAGTGATCAGCCTTTAGAATATGCAGGCCTGTGAAATGAAGCATGTACATGGACTGCAGCCATCATTCATATTACATATTATCCCCTGCTAGTGTTCGACTAGTTGATTTTTCATTTTTGCCAGAGGTCTAATCAATCAGAGTAACTAGAAACACCTGTGTGTGTGCGCGCAGGGCCTTTAAATTTTGTGATTGTTGTCAGGAACTGTGAAGGGTTTTAAAATGAGAATCAATTGAAACAATGTCCATAAGCAATGGTGTTTTTTTCACGTTTATTTATGTTTTTTATGTAAGTTCAGATGCACATAAAAAATGATTCCATTTCATGTTTCTTATAGTTTTACACATGCACCTTCATTTACAGAACTTCTACTACATTATAATGGAGTATTATTTTTTTACCAGTGTTAGATTAAACTGATCACAGATCAGTGATCGCATCCAGTTGATCAAAAGCATCGCTGTGGTGTTAAGCACATGGGAATTATAGTTATTTTTTGCTTCATTTGTTCTCAAATTTCAATCTGAAAATCAAATGTAGTTATCCATCACTCATATATGAGAAATTCAATAGAATAATTGGAAAGCATATGGAAGTATTTTTAACTCTATTTCCAACAGAACAATCTCTTACAGGAGACACTGAACACAACTTCACTCTTTTCTTTTACTTTTCTTTCCTCCAGTGCTTCTACATCCCAAAGTGTCATAAGGACTATGCAGCCACACATGCTATAGTCCAGAACATATCTGAGCGTCTCAGATCTCAGCACACAGTTCAGTGTTTCGTGGACCCAACAGACCGAGTGGACAGCGCCATCTTGACGCAGATCTATGGCCGAGTTGCCGTCTTCCACTCACTGTTCTGGCCAACCTGCACCTTGATTGGAGGAACCATCATCATTGCCATGGTGAAGCTGACCCAGTACCTGTCCATCATGTGTGAGCGACTGAGCCGCATCAAGAGGTGAAGTGTCGGTAACCCAAAAGGATGTTCCCATTATATGGACAAGGGGACAACTGAAGCAGTTGGGGCAGTGTGGGGCCAAGACTGAAAGACAAAGTGGATGGAAGGCTGAGATGTGGCTGGACTCAAAGCCATGTCTGACAATCTGAAAGCAGCTACTATAGAAAAAGAAACACATGTCATACTGGTAGCTGAAGCTCAGTAACAACCTTTGAAACCTTAATTTCCATAATATCTGTAGGCCAATAAGTAATTGTGCAAGCATTTATACAAGTGTGACATACAGTAATTGTGTACCTGTTCTGAAACAGGGAGGTATTCTATAGCTTTACAAAGCTGGTTGTAAAGACGTAATATCTTTAACTGTAGTTTGGTCCCCTAAAGTGTATTTTGGGCCATCTGGGTCCCCATGTAGCAAGGGCTGTTAATGTTTTACTGCAGCTGTGTCTTAGAAAGAGAGAATTTACTGATTTGACAGTGCTTTGGGTGCTATATGTGGAAAAAGTTTAACAGGCACTGCTCTATTGTTAGAAAGTCTGTTTACTGACACTGTGAACTGAATGCGAAGATTATGTGAAACTGAGCTTCTAGGATTATAGGAGGAATTCAAATCTCCAGCTCTGAAATTTCACACGGCAAGTGCAACAAAGTTATGGTGATTTCTTTTTTACAAATAACTTTATTATAAAACCCAAAGTATAAAACCCAAGAAGTATAAAACCCAAAGCAGAGTGCATATTGCAATGACTGTAAAGAAACGAAGAGGGAAAGATACAGGGAAATACAGAAGCATCACTACACTGTGTCAACATACTCAACTAAACCTGTGAGCTCGTGGCACTGTAGTATGCTGATAACGATCACATCTGTATCATAGTCATCTTGGTTTTTCATTTTAGGTTGATTTGATTGCAATGGTATTTTTAAAAGGTCTTTAAAATGCACACAGAAGTTGTTACACTATTCTTGAAGCAGAAGATGAATCGAAAGGTTTTCCATTTTTATGCCTCACTCCACTCTCAGCTCACTTGCCACACAGTTATTCTCTTTAATGTCAAGCTGAAGCTGCAGAAACCATATTCTGCACATGATTGCAGCTGCTTTAAACAAAAGTAATGCCATCTCAAGAGAAAAACCAATGATGCCTATTTTCTGCTACTGGGCTTAATCAGGCTAAACAGAGTTTATTCACAGCTTCACACATTATCACAACTGCCTGAGATTGATTTTACATTTTCTTACCAAACATGTTTTGCTACATGAATGATTGTACTTTCAAATAAACACAAAGTGCTGCTTACCTCTTGATAACGATGTTTGAACCTTTAATATTGATTATTTATTTTGATTGTGTCACAATTCAGAATTTGGATTATGTGAAGTGGTTCATGATGATTGACAGGTTGACGAGCCCTGATTGACTGGATGATGACCAGCACCATCACAGATTAACCAACAGGGAAGTAAGGCAAAGTTCCTGTCAAGTGTACAGTATATATTATGAGATCATTTTTGCAGACTGAGGTACTTTGGATTACATTGAAAGCCAACATGTTCACAGTTAAAGAAAGATGGTATTCTGGGAAACAGGCTTACTATTTACTATGGCAGGAATTATGTTATGTACTACTGCATATGTTACACTACTATGTAACTCAGTTTATGGGACCATATCATTGGTGCGCATGTTGGAGCTCATTTGAATCCTCAAGAAAAGTATTGTGTTATTGTGCTCTGTCCATGTACATACAGATAGCATCCATACTCACTCAGAAACTTGGTGTAAAATGTGTTTCCCACACACACTCAGTCTCTTCTCATCCCAGCTAGTGAGGGCGATACCAAAGTAGCAATAGTCCACATGTGGTTATGGTGTTTGAGCCAGTTTAGTGGAATTACTGACAGAAAACAGCTCTGAACACGGCTCACTCACCTGTTTTATACACTGATATAAAACTTCCAGCTCTTAACTGGATGAACAAACAGTAAATTAACAGGTTTTACCAAACTTAAAATCTGTGTTTAGCTTCTCTCCATTTTCACTCGTTTCTCTGTCAGTCTGTCTCTCGCTCTCTTTAGTCCCACCCCCTCTACGAACTCTGTAAGTTACGATACTCATCTCTGATAGGCTAATAACATTCTTAAGAAATACATTATTAAATTTGGTCTAATATTTGTGTTTCCAAAACAAGGGGGACACACTGTGGTAGTTTGAGCTCCGACTTTATTCAACTTCTTCATCCAGCAGCCTCATATGACACATACCTACATATAACCATGATCACTGTATAAGCCATTGGCAGCTCCACTGGTCCAGTCCAGTAGATGGCAATGTAGCAAGATGGTATGGTAGGCTAAAGTGGGGGCTGTCTGCACTTTTTATATGCACTATTGCATATTTGTATTGCTGTAACTATACAGACACAGAAGCAGTAGGCCTTTAAGCATCAACCAGTAAACCAGTAAGACAGCCAAATCAAGACAGTATTTTTATTACGCTAATGAAAAACAGGAATGGATGTGCATTCTGTAAAAATGTTGAATACAAATGTTTAAAGTCCACCTCCACTCAAAAATGTGCTTATTGTTACTTCACTTGGATGTTTGAGCTTCACTGTGCAGAAAGATGTATGTGCAGAGTTTGACACCAGAAGGCTGTTTTCACTTTCATCTGCTGAAGGTGGAAAGTTTCAATGTGCTCACTGAAAATTTCAATTTAACACGTGTACGTACCAGTATAATTTGTGACATCACAACTAGTTTGGCGCCAGTCGTGGTCCAATATTTAACTTACAGTGTGATGTGAAAACCTGAAGCCTCCAGTGCACATACACTGAGAATGGACTTTTCAGTGAAGTAGGAAACATCTTGTGTCCAACAGTCAAACTTTTGAAATGAACAGCATTTGTATATTCATAGATACTGGATTTATCAATGAGGGAGAAAGAGTAGATGGAATTTTAAGGTTTTTAATGAAGAAATTAAAGGTTTGTTTTATTTTCCAGCCAAGCTGAGTGCACCAAACCAGACAGCAACATTGCTAGTGTGTAAGCAGAATCCCTCAGTGCCTGTAGTCCCACTCCAGAAATGATCACCACAGTGTGATTTTAAATCACATCCATGCAGGTCATATGTGAATTTAAAAATTTGACCCCATGCTGTTCCCACTGATTAAATCTGTTTCACAAATCTGATTCTGTCAGGTAAGGTCAGGTCTGTGTGTGAGTTTACTCTATGTTTGAACTTTTGCAAGGACAAATGTTCTTTGTATCTTCCATGTTGTTCAGTTGTAAGTGCATCACTTCTATAAGCAGCTATTATTTTCCTCAGAACTTTATTTATCCAGATTAGAACACATTCAGAGTCTCTCCTCTCAGGACTTCAAGTAGTGTTTCTTACCCTCAGTCAACGTTGGTTTCTTTTAACCATGACCACAATCGTTCCCTAACTTTAACCCATGGTTATTATTGTAACCATGACAACAAAGGCCACATCATAAGATTTATTTGTCCAACAGTGATTTGTTATGATTTGGCACAGACAAACAATGTCACCCTGCCCATAGTGGCTTCAAATCAGAAAATTTTTATGTATCGTTCTGGAGGGCAGTTACACATGACATACAGTATTTTGTTATTTAATTTGGACAACTTGGTATGCTTGTCAAGAAACTAAATAGATTTGATTTGTTGGTACAATATCCCGTATGTTATGCAGTCAGAATTTGACATCCCCCAGTGGTATTACAAATGTCAAATTACAATGCACACTAATTATGTATTATACAGTTTTACTGCATTATGCAATATTTGTGTGCTCACAATACTGCACAAATCAATAAAACTACATGTTCCAAAAATATTGCATAGTGCAATGTCATATGACTTTGGCCTTAAAAACATGAAGACAATAATATTCTCTCTTCAAGAAAACTAAGAGGGTTGAAATACAGTATGGTGAGATTTACAACTGTACAGACAAAGCATGTATAACATGTTATCATCAAACAGTATCACACTAAAATGTTGACTGTATGGGAATTGTCCATTTGTAAATCGATTGGGGAGGACATGAAGACAGAAAAAACACTGAAATATCTTAGACACTATCATATATTTGGAAACAGGAGCTGTAATGTAACAAGTACATGACCTGTATTAGATGGCCTAAATAAACCTGGACTGGAAGCGTGCTTTAAGTGTTTGAGCAATCAATACACTAATAAAACAAGAATGATTTTCACTCATTAATAACCTGGCAGAGTTACAAGAAAGGTCAGAGTCTACCTGGCATAAGCTGATGTTAATATTGATTGATAATCTTGGGCAATAATCTATAAAATATCAGCACTTAGTAATAAGCCTCATGCAGCCATGAATACCCTGGAGACGCCAGAAATGTTCAGGCAATCAATTATTTATCAAAGACTCATAGCCTTAGAAATGGATCCATTAGTTGTAGATTTTCAGGCATGTTAGCACCTTCAGTTCTGTTGCAAGCTAATATAAACCTATTCTCACAATGATACTTTTGCTTTGTACCTTCAATATCTCTTTAGGGCTTATCAGTTATCAGGCTGGGGGCACTGAGTTGTACATATCGTATCTCGTTCCTTTTATCACTCCCTTCATGCAGGGCAAATAAAAGCTGCATATTACAGAGCATATTTGATCAAAGGTGTCCTGATTCAAACACTTACATTAGATTTTTACATCAAATACTGAAGCACCTCATTGATCAATGATTGATTAAATAAAACATAGGAGGTTATTAGTCTGATATTCAGTAGTGATTTTACCCTTTTCATGCCAATTTCTCACTTAAACACAGTATTTATAGTATTTAAAGAGGTAAGATTGTGCATAATTGTGTTTCTGTACGATTAATCCATCTATGTATTATCTATGTAAAACTATAAGCAGCATTGCAGGATCTGGACTGTAATAAAGAGGTGATATGATAACCCTGGGTTGTTCTGGTCCACTGTGCTGTTTATGTTTTTTGATGAAACTGTGACTGTTTCTTCTCCACAGCTATGTCTTCTAACTTCATGGACAGCTGTAACTTTGAGGAGGAGAACATCTGCAGGATGATCCTGGGAACGCAAAGTGGGAACAGCGTCGTTCTGTGAGTGGAGGACTTCAGACTGACTTCAGTAACATGGGTCAATGCCAAGGTCAGTCTTTATAAATGCAAGTTATGTTGCCAGTGGTGGAATGTAGCATTTACCCAAGTACTGTAGTGGGATTACAATTTTGCAATTTTACAAATTCAGATTTCTATATATACAGACTTTACATACAAAACATGTTCTATCGTCATCATCTAAAATGTAGTGCAATTTTATAGATTACATTATCCAACATTATATAAAATAGTTAAAATTAGCTCCACCTTGACCAATCTGCTACATTTAAAGGCTTACATACGGCACCGGTAATGATAGCACGATGATATTAAATGCTCAATATAACAGTATAAAACAAGCCATTCTGCATGACAAGCACTTTTGATACTTGAGTATATTCTGCTGGTAATATATTTGTACTTTTACTTGTATAAAGGATCTGAATTCTTCTTCCACTAATGTTTGGCATTGAGCTTTGTTCAAAGTCTTTATTTTAAATTCAAGCAGAGTTAAAAGATTTTCTTTAAAAATATGGCACAAAATATCTGCAGATTTCCAGTCAGGGTGTGTCAATGGTTGAGCAATGAAAAATGGCATCTTAGGTTTAAAGCTACATAAGGTAGAATTTAAAGAAAGATTGAGAGTTTAAGAAGGAGATTGACCTAAGACCTTTTTGCATTATGACAGTTATCATCCTCCAGCTTTGAAGAAAAGTCTGCCTTATTTAGTTACTTACCTTTAGTTGTCAATTCTTGTAAGGTGTCCTTACCACGCACCAGTTTGTTAAAGATGTGGTTCATAAACATTGGCATATCTTGGTGTCTGACCCCAGTGTTGGCAAAGCCATAGATTCTGTCACAAGAGTGCGTCCAACATTAGAGACTAAGTGGGTATGTTGGTAAAACAAAATGCAATTCAAAAACTATTAGGAATCATGACAAGTCTCCAGTATCCAGACATTAATATCTAATCTAATCATAAGATTAATGACATTTGCTTTATGGGCAGTGAGGCTGTTCAAGTCCCCTGTTGGGAAGGAAATCGAGAAAAAACAGTTACTGCCGAGAAAATGTTCTTGGATTCATTATGTGTGGCTTGAATGAATGATTTCTCACCGTGAGGATCCAGGATCCAGCACCCGTCTATACATACTGATTGATTCATTATCTACTTTCAAGGGTCCTCGACCATGTGGTAACTGTAACCTGTGGGTACCAAGACAGCCATCTGATTTATAGTTGAAAACGTAGCTGTGAAAGACTAGTCTGTCAGTCACCATAACTGTCTTGTCACTGACTTTGTGGCTCAGAAGCAGCTCCATTTTTTGGAACTTTTTGGAACTTTTGGAAGACTGGGACTGCTTGGGCGTAAGGATCTTTGAAGTAAATGCAGTACATATTTGTTAAGACATTCAACTTGTTGTTGGCTGGAGTGCATAATCAGTTTAAGAGGTATCATGAGAACATTTACCATTAAGGAGTTGCATTAAAAATTTAGATACCCCATTACCATTATTATATCTTAAACCTATAATAATTATGTGTTTAGATTACTATAATTTGCAATATCTTTACCTAAAACTGCCTATCAGGCTATTTGAGAGTAGACTTCATATTTATGGTATCTTCAAGGGAAAAACTAGAACTAGAAATGTAGTCTTGATAGTTATTACAGTATGATCTGCTTCAATTTGACAGTGTTATTTGCATTGAGTTAAAACAATGCTAAAGCTCCTAAGAGGTTTGTCATACAGCTGAGAAATCTGTTCAGTGGTAGTACCACCAGCAGCCACAGAGAGGCACCACACTCAATATTAATGGTCAGGGTAAACACATGTGGAACACCTGCACTGGTCCCTAAACATAATTTACAGTAGGTAAAGGTCAACGTGCAATGTGGGTACTGTTTGGCATGGTTTTGTCCCCAGGTTCTTCATATTAATTATGTACTTGTTGGATTTTGTTTTTAACTGTGTATTCTTAAACAGTTGTTTTTTTGCTACATTTCACAATTCTTATTGTTAAAAAGGTGCAACACAACACTTTTGTTCAGAAATCCCCATCAAAGGGGTGAGAGTGAACACATCCTTTCTGTTATCAGGACAGAAGTATAGTGCACTTAAACTGTTCAAGGCTACACACTATACTATAGGCATCTCCAACTCTACATCTTACATGTCTTAAATAAGTTATATATTTTCCTGCCTAACATTACATTCATCAATCAGTCACTTATTGAGCCCCAAGAGAACAGACACATATTGGTTCAAGTCAAGCATATTTTTATTATGAGATACTCAAAGACAACAGCATGAGTACCATGATTCACTCTCAACTGGAAGGCTGTATAGCATGGACTGACTCACACCTTTTCATACATGCTGGATGTGTCTTTCATACAGTGAACTTCTCACATTGTGCTTCCTTTGAGCAGAACAAAGAGTAACAATCATTTGTTTTCAGTCAACTGTGGGACATTTCATGAAGAGCAGGACTACTGACTGATGACAGATTATCCAACAGTAAAAATGAACATAAACTCTTGATAATTTAATGTTTCACTGAGAATCATGACAATTTATTTGGCCAAATCAATTGCCCCACTTCTTCAAATATCCCACTGTTCTCTGAAACATCATCTAATATTGAAATCCAACATTTACACAACATTCAACAAACTGCTTCTCAACCAAAGGAAGACCACCAAAAAAGGCAACAATTGTCATGAGGATTGTCTTTTGATTTTTGTCTTAATTATTACAATAAAGACTTGACATTTCTGAGTTGTTCAGACTCTGAAGAAACTCAGAATGTTGATAACAATTACTGTGCAAGTTATCCTTTCTCCTCAAATTAAGTTTTTTGGTATTTTGGTATTTCTAGACTCGTGGAGCTTGTGCAGTTTCACATTTATTCCCAAACCTGATTAGACAACAGCAGTAGGTGAGATTTGGGTTTAAATTATTGTTGGGAGAAAAATATCTTTATTAACTCAGGTTGGGGCACAAAAATGTCTTTACCGCTTGGACACTGTCAGAGGTGAAGGACAGATTTTATGTGAAAATACCTGAATGTTCTGACCTAACACAGACAGTTAAAGCTGCACTAATCAATATTTTCATATTGACAATGGATCAAGACTACCTGCAATGTGAATTTGGTCTCTTAAAGTAATGAACCCACAAAGAATTATTACTCAACTCTTCAATTATTTGTTTATTTGGGGTCAGGATTCTTGTTTCCTGGCCTGCAAACTTGGCTATCATCAACCTCTTTTCCAGCCGCAGCAGCCAGCTGTTTTCATAAGAAAGCACCAAATTAATGCTGATGTTGCTCTGTGTGTACTGGAGGTATAAACCAATTCACTATGACAACTTTATCATCAGGTGATAATATGTCAGTGTGTTTTAAAGTTGTTCTACTGACCTCTAGTGGCCAAAAACAAATTTATTTTTATTCAAATTAATACAGCTTTAAATCACAATTGGAAGGCAAAAATGACTTCTGTCATTCACATTAACTCACTGTTCTTTCGTGCCACCAGTAAACATTTTGTCAATTTGATCGACAAGGGACCATTATTGAAGTTGCATCACAGTTATGCGGACTGTTTAAAAATGGAAAAACAGACAACATTTGGAAGTAAAATTACACAATCACTGTTTGTACTGTGATGCACCTATTTACCTTTAGCTCATGAATTTTGTCAACAACTAGTCTTAGTGACTTGACAGTACTGTAGCACTCTCACGAAAACTTCAGCTGACTTCAGTGAAAGTTTTGTGTCAGCCTCTGTTCAGTAGAATGAAACAGTTGATTCATGTTTTTTTCCCATTTCAACTTTCGTTGATGCAACTGAACTCCAGCTTTTATGGTCTGTGCTGTAAAGAGTTTCAAGGTTAGCCCACGTCATGTGTGCTTTTGTTAATAGGAATGGATACTAAAGACATTAGAGTATAAATAGCTGGCTGCACTTTACTCCTCAGTTCCAAACCGACTCTTTCAAAATGATTCCAGATTGCCTTTTGCAAGCAAACAGGAAAACAGCGCTTCAGCTATAGCACTATACACACACACACACACACACACTGATAATTTCATGGAGTAAAATAGTCTAAACTAGTCTGACACGCAATGTTACATACATATCTGTCTCACACAGACATGCCATGCACACAAGTAGACAGCTCTTACAACAACAATAAACGCTGCCTTCAAAACCTCTTTCCAGCTACTTCATCCTCAACACATGTGCACACACACTTTATCTAGACACACACTAATGCACAAATGTGCTGAGAGCTTATCAAGGTCAGGCTGAGAGGTCAGGTGCTGTGAAATTAAAACACAACCCTGAGTCTCTGTCAGTGCACAAAGAAGCCACGCTGAGGAGCAAAAACAACAACAGGAGAGAAAAGTTAATGTCTTAGATGACAGAAAATGGAAAGTAAACTGACTTTAGGCTGCACTTTAGCTCAGTGGCAGACCCAAAGGGCAGTGAGGAGTAAGTGTTTGCAATGTGAAGATTTCAACGCCCAGAAATCAATATATGCAGCCTCAATGAATAAAGCACAAAATTTACTGAATTTGCAGAAGACTGTTTGGATTGTGCTGGTATTTCCCATGAGCAGGGATTTCCCTTTAGTGCCCTCACACAAAACCTGAATTGAATTGAAACAGATGGGAAGACTGATACAAATCTTGCCTAGTAGCTTTAAAAGCTGGAAGAGTAAAAACTAAAGAGGCTTGCTTGAGATGGAAACAAAGACAGGGATGGAGAATGGAGCCGAGCGTGGCAAACACAACCACTTTCCCAACTCCACAATACGAAGTTCAGTAATGACTGAAAGAAAATAACTGTCAGCTCAGGATCTCCTGATGTGTGTGACACAGCTCTTAAAGACATCTGATTCTCTTTTTCAGCCTATCCCCTCTCTGTCCCTGCTGACCAACACTGTCTACCACCACCCTGTAAATCAGATCAAATCAGGCCAATCTGGACTGTTCTTACACCCATTCACTGGTTAATTGTGGCTGTGGATATTTACCACACAGTGTCACCATAACTGAGATAAAATAGAACAATGCATAAATATACAGTTAGTAGGTTTTATATAACTTGTACTAAGAGAAGACTGTTCAACATGTTTCCAATTATTCACAGCTTCATATGTCTGGAAGGTATTTGTCTACAAATCACACGTGGTATAGGACAAAGACATGAAACTCTCTATGAGAGAAAAACTAACTTCATACTAATATATTCCAAAAAAGAAAAAGAAAAAAGACTAACTCCATCTAACCTTATATTAATAGAAACGATAATAGTGTAAACAAGAACAAAAATCTGCTGCTTCTGCATAAACTTGAGCTCATTCCACCAAGAAGATCAGCATGGAGCAAACAACTTGATATTACATCATTCAGGTCAACTGTAACCTGAATGAATATTTGAGTCTAATATTAAAACACTAACAAAGGATTTACTGTTCCACTGTAGACATGGTAACAAATATTGTCAAACGCTGGATAAATTAGTAGCATTTCATTCATTCATAAAGGCAGGGCGGTCACATTATAATTCTAAGGTGCAGCCTTCAAGAGAGAAATGTGCTCTGCTTTTGTCTACATAAACTACAAATTGTAGAAGCCCAAACTCCAGAAACAAAAAAACCTAATACTAACATGAATCAACACCAAACATCCATTAACAGATTCATCCAGTGTGTGATACAAGATGACAAACTATCATAACCAGTTATAAACTGATTATGTTGCAGTGCATTAAACAATGGCAGTGTGAGTTGAAACAGAGGCTCTTCAGTGGATGCTCATGTTGTCTATAGCACTGACTTGATGTAAAAGTTACATTTAGTTCTGTCTCGCACTCTTTTACTTCGATACGTCTCTCCTTTATCACCTGTTTGTTTGTAATCTGTGACTTAGTGTTCATGTCTCCAAAAGGGACCTATGATGATGAAAAGCCATTATTAATGAGCAGTGAATACGGCCCAGCAGCTTTTGAACTGAAGGGAAGAGCAGGACTGGGCTTTAAAGCTAAAGCACAGTTTAGGTGTGGAAGACCACATGAAAACCCTCGATGTAGACCTTGATAAGATATGTGAAAGATGGAATTTTTTATTTGTGTAATTTGTATAATTGTGTCAGGTAAGGATACGTTGTTGTCAGTACCACAATTTTTTTTGCGTCACTTGCTGCTATTCGTCATTTAGCAACTTTTGTCAAAACGTGGATATCTCACTATAAAGTGAACCCAATATGGGTACTGAGGGGCTAACTGGTGGCATAGTGGTTAGACACATACCTGCAACTTGTAATAACTGCCATCAGTGCAATTCAAGCTGCAGACCTTTGTTGCATGTCATACCCCTCTCCCCACGTTTCCTGTCTGCATCTCCACCGTAAACCATCTAATATTAAAGGCAAAATGCCCCCCTGCCCCCTCCCAAAAAGAAACAAAAAGGGAAGGGGGCTCTAACTGGCCCTACATCTCCAACTTTCAAAAAATAAAAAATAAAAAAACCCTATATTTTAAAGATCTGTAATTTCTGCATTATCTTCCAATATTTTCTGAAAGTTTTTCAAGACATTTTCTGAAAAGTGATGGAAAGTGTTGAATTGCTGCATTCAAATGAATTGCTAGAGTTACCTGTCTTTTAGTCAGTGCACAGCAGGTCAGCTGAACATGAAAAAAATGTCAAATTTGTCTGCAGGTAAACATTAAACATATGTGAAGAAAATGTTCTACTTTGCCTGCAATTTGTACCAAAATGCATAGTTCTTTCCACAAAGATTGTGAGAGAAGTACAGACCTACATGTATAAAATAAAGCGTACCCAAAAATACTTTTGATCATTTCACTTTTTGATCATGTAGACTGAGTCTAAAACTTCACATTCAGACTTAATCCGTAACACGGCACAGATTCTACTCACACTCACTAACACAGCCCCTCCAATTATTCAAGTCTACACTCGCACAGTATCTCAATACCATGTAAATAGCTCAACGTACACACACTGATTTGTCATGCATCATGTCATGTCATCAAACACAAACAGCCAAAGGGAGTTCTCTTAAAAATGTCCAAACTCTCCTTATAGTGCTTTAGAAGCCACAGAGTTTAAGGCCCATACTCATCACCAGTAATCGTATGTGGGCCTTATGCCTTAGAGGAATATCCTTGTATTATAAAAGATGACATCCTTGACAAACTATGGAAAAAAAAATTTAAAAATGTTGGAAGAAAATTAGTTTTTAGCCTGTTATTTTTATTTGAGGACCACTGGTTGCAAATAAATTACAACACTGATTGAGTTTTCACACTCCCCAGTTCATTCAGGAACAGGGGGCTGCATTTGAATTTTTTTAAAGATTAAATGGACTCTTGCTTTTGTCCCACAGACTGCTAATTTGAAAGTGCTGTACAGTCAAGTGGTTGGACTCCAATTCAAGTTTTAAATCAAGATTTGTAAGCCAGCAATGCTCTCGTGTGGCAACTTTGTAATTCACATTTGAGGCATATAGAAATAAAAAGTTTTTGTAGTCCACAGAAAAAACTGCAACTTTTCACATTTTCAACATATCCTCTGAATCTAGGATTTTATATTTTTAGTTGCAGAATTTTAACATATTTTCTAATATGTGAAGGAGAAACACATTATATAATAAAACAGATCTCAGACAGAGGATTTACATGTCCTGAAGATTCAAATATTTTCTTGTTTTATATGAATATCTAGATTCTCTTACCTGCTCAAATCACATTACCCTTTTCGACAGACCAGGGCTCTATGTTTGTGCTCTACAAGATGAGCGAACCAATGTCAGCTCTTCACATACTAACTTTAGAGAGAAGAAATTGCACATTCTTCCTCTTGGAAATAATAATCATAATAATAATAATAATAAAACTTCATTTTTGAAAAGTAGAATTCATAAGCAATAAAATGCATCCTTGCTCAATTCAATAAACTCTTAAATGCCTTAAATGGTCTTGTTTGACAAGTAGCTTGGGTGGCTAATGTTAGCTAATATTAGCAAACTTGCAAACTCAGTAACGCACATTACTGAGTCAGTTTGCTGACTTTATAACTCTTCTCTACTTGTGCTACTGTTACAATAGTATTTTAGCTAAATGTTGCAGCTTAATGAAGAAAGTGAAATGGGTGACTGCTCCATTTTATTGTCTGTAACAGTCTGGTTTTGTGTTCTGTTGGGAGGGAATTATTTTCTAAGGCATCCGCAACGGCTAGGGCTACATAAGGAATCAAAGCACGCAAATGTAGCAAGACCTGTTGTTATAGCAGCATTTTGGTTAGTTAGCTAGCTTGTGAATGGCATAGGGCACTTGTGTAGAAATCATCTGATGTTTCAGTGTGACAAAGTGGGCTTAATGGGGGTTGCATATCCACTAGCATCATGAAGTGGAACTAACAGATGATAAATAAATAGTACATTCCACTGCAAAAATTCCAAGTTTGCAGACTCTTTGTCTCTGCTGTCCAACATAAGCATGCGTCTTTATGGACTCCATTGGTCAAACTGTCTTACTGCCCTGATATAACTGATATAAAATCAACAACGACAATTATGTAATAATGTTGGTTCCAAGAAATATTTCTTTCAAGTTTTCAAGAAGCTAACAAACCACAATTGAATGAATGCACATTTTTATGACATTTCAGTCACATTATGTATTCTTAGAACTAATTTCTTTGTCATGCAACTGGCAACATTTTTTGAATTTGTAACATTTGTATGTTCTGCGTTTGGGGTGCTCCAAAAACAGAGGCCCAGGTGAAATGTATTTAATTCCACAGGACAATAATATGCTACATGTTAACTTTGGACTAGCAATCTGCCCAATGCTCAGACTAACTGTATAACAGTATTGTTTGAAGCACTGGAAGACTGTATAACATTACACTTTATCCATCTGGATCAGATTGTACCAGCTATTCGTGAATCCAATACTAAGACTGTGACTAGCTAGTTTCAAACTGGTGATTTACTAAATATGTTGCACTGTTAGAACTTAATGTCTTAGCTTGTAAAGACTTTAGTAATGTGTAAATTTGTTGCTTGGAAACATTGGTTATCTAATCAAAAGCAATGAACTATGTAAACAGGAAGTGACTTTAGCATCACAAACTGTAATATTACTGCCAAAAATATCAATTTAAGAGAGCCAAAAATATATTAAACGTAACTGCTAAACCTTTGTGAATGTAGGTATAACTTTTAATTTTATTTAAATATGCACACATGGAGAAATGTGTTTCAGAGATAGAAGTATTCATGTTCAGAATGAGTAGGAAATATCAGGTTATGCTAACCTAACCGACATTACTTTGTCATTTAGCTGAACGTTATTTGCAATGCGTTTTGTAATTTGTGGTACTGTGTTATTCTTCTGAAATCCAACTTAAATATTCCCATACATTTCACATCATTATTAAACACCATTTTGAATGAGTGTCAGATCTAATATGCTGACCATATTCCATTACTTCTTTTACTCTTAAATAGCATTGTGTCATATATTATCAAGCTACTGTTAATTTAGTCAGGTCAGTTAGCTACATAACAGTTACTGTGTGTAAATATTTAGTAACTTATCTCTACAAAAGAACTAGTTTGTGTGTTTCAACCCATTTTAGTAATGCTCCACTTAGTAAACATTTACGTCATAACTAGGCTATGTTTGAATGTACGAACAACTGGTACAACCAATTCCTGGTAGGGTAGATAGCCACTGCAGAATTCTCCCTCCTGTCATGTTGTCTTTAAAGCCACCATGTGTAGGATTTGCAATTATCAGACATTGGCAAAAACAGCACATAAACTGCACCAATTTCTACCAGGACTGTCTCAGTTCTGTACTAACAAAAACTTTCAAATTATTTGAAACAAGCTATAAAAATTCTACACATAGTGGCTTTTAAATATTCGTTTTGTTGCAGAGCAACAGTTGAGAATGTACAATGGCCAGTGTATGTCTTCTTTTGGTATCATCTCAATGAGACTCTGAACAGTGATATACTGCTCCACACTTTGGCTCTAGACTGTAATTCAAAATACACCATGACTGCAAGGTAAAACCTAAGTGTACTTGGCTTTAGTTAATTAGAAGACATTTTCTACTGCAGTCTGAAGGTCTGCAATTTTTGATCATAGACTCATTTTCCAACAAGGGATTTGTTGGATCTGTTGTTTTCTAACCTCACAAGACAAAAAAATCTGATCATTTTCAACATGTACGTCATGTGTTTCAGTGTTGCTGTCAAAACACAAATCCCACTCACGGGAGCATAGTCAACTGTTGATAAACTCCCAGTATGTCTTTTGTAAATCAAAAGCTACAAACTATAAGGCTACAGGACAGGGCACTGGCTGTCCTTGGCTTGCTCAGATAATGGCAGAGAGTGAATGAGTGAAAACTACCAGCTGGTGGAAGAGTCACTCCAAACCATTTCTCCCTGAAAACCACCTGAGGAGCTGGCAGAGGACACCTGTATATCCCCTTGTACCATGCAGTTTCCTATAATTAACATAACAAATATAATTAGGCAACAATAATATAATGATGATTAATATTCACGTAACAACATTATAAGACACTATCTTTTACCACAGGACATGTTCAGGTAACAGGATGTGATTTTCAGGGTATTTTTGTCATCAGGATTTTAGGTTTGAGATATAAAACTCCCATTCTTTATTACTGGGAGATCAATGTTATCCTGCTGCATTTACCTGATCACATCCATGACTCAACTGATGAGATAAAGTGTTTCACTTATGATTTATCTAAAGAGATGCAACTATTTAGATGTCATGTAGATCGAGGATTCTCAAACTTGACCATGTCTGATGCGCACTAAACTACCATTTGATAAATACTTCTTATCTAGGATCCCTCATCAGTGAAGATTTCAGTTATTATTACGCATCCTCTCAGCACACTAATCCTCTGAATGAATAAATGAGAGTAAAACTGAATTAAACAAGACATATGCAGGTCACCTTGAAGCACTGGGTGAATATGCACTAATAAGAGTATCGCACATCCTGGATGCAGCAGAAATGAGCTGTTGGCATACCCTCCTCACAGCTGAGCTCAATTTACACTCTGCATGGAACACAGATTTGCTGTAGAATACCACATGGATAACATGCAGAACGTTTAACTACACTCATTTATATTATAAGTGAATTATTCTGACTTAAACTGCAGGGTAACCACTCGCGACTTTGTGTTGTTTATAGTTAGTTTTAAGAGGAAATCTTTCTTGCCTATGGTGCCCAGTGCAGTTTTTTTTAAACATGCAAACAATGCAGAGGTGTAAATTGAGCTTTAGGACTTCATTGCACTGTCTGGTACAAGTAACCTCTTTTATAGGCGCTGAGAGGGTAGAAGGTGGCCACAACAAACTTCCCATCAAAGGTGCGGCCAGTCAGCAGCCTCTGAGCTTCTTTGGAGTCACTGGAGTTAGCATACTCTACAAACACCTGGTGGACACACAAAAGACATATGGATGAGGGGAATTATTAATTATTTCAGTAATTTCTTCCCATCCAGACACGTTTTAAGATGTATAGAAAACACTCTACTCTAATAATGTGTCTAGTATGTTTTCAACAAAAAAGTTAATTTCTCTTGTGAAAGTATTTAAACGATGCCTCTATATACTCCTCCTCCAAACTGCAGACTCTATGAATATGCAAATATTTTTCATTTCAAAAGTGTTGAACTGCTGGACACAACATGTCGCTACTTCACTTAAAAGTCCATTGTCAGTGTTTGTGCACTGGAGGCTTCAAGTTTCCACATCACACTTGTGTTATTTGAATAATTGACCGCGATTGGCTCCAAACTAGTTCTGATGTCACAAATCCTGTTTGTAAGTACACGCCTTAAAGTCAGATTTTCGGTGAGCAGAGAGAAACTTTCATCCTTCAGCAGATGAATGTGAAAACTGCTTTCTAGCGTCAAACTCTGCACATACATCATTCTACACAGTGAAGCTCAAAAATCCAACTGTAGGAACACGAAGAATAACATATTTTTGAAGAGATGGGGACTTTAAGTCACTTAACAGAATTGCACAGAATAAATCTGCTAAAAATTACCTGCATCCTTAGATGTGATAGGAGGATCATGCCAATGCCACTCACAAAAGAGTATATTACCCCTTTTTTCCTCTCAATTGGAATCAAATCTTTAACTTGTTTTTATGGCACAATAAATGTGCAGTGTGGTGTGCTACTCCCAATGAAGACTACAGAATGTCTGAAACACATGGGATTTTTTTTTTTTTTTACAATGAAATAGCTGTGAAATATTGTTTTTTGTCTTCCAACAACTTAACTGAAACTTTTCTAAAGAGGCACCCTCACTAAGTAGAACAGTCTAACCTGTCCTTTCCCTGGGTTCTCCTTGGGGATGAGCAAAGAAACCACTGAGCCGTACTTCTGGCACTCCTCTTTCATGTCCTCCAGGATGTCTGGGAAGAACAAAGACAGACACTTTTCCTTTCCAACTGCTATAGGATTCAAGACATTTAAATACTAAATTCAATTAAGAAATGTAATAATTTCAAACAAATAATACAGAAGTGCTTAAATGGAGCTAGAAAAAAGGGAATAAATCTGTGTAGTACCTTCATACTCTTCTTCATTGTGTAGATGGCTGTCATCAATCAGGTTAAGCAGACGCAGAACAGGAGAGGGCAGCAGAACCAGGTCCTCAATGTGAGGAGCTAGCAGACACACATGTACAGTATAGGTAAATATAGCTACTGAGAGACGTGTTAATCTTGGTAGACGTCTCAAATATTGACACATACCAAAGGGAATACTGAAGAATGGGCTCAGCAGGGCAGTTTCAGCGGTGCATCTTTGCTTTGGGTCGTTTAGAAGCATGCTGCACGCACAAAGAGACAAACATCCAATATAAATCAATGACATTATTAGTAGACAATATTCCACTGCTTATACAGGCGAGCATACCATTACACAGTATAGTACATAGCATAATAGTTATATCTAAATCACAGTAAATTCACTACTACATGTGGAAGAAACTACCTTTTAATAAGGTCTCTGAGGTGATAGACTGGGATGGCAGGGCACGCCAGACTGTTGCTAGCAAACATGTGGTCTACAATGGCCGCACTGTTGTTCTGAAGGAGAGAAAGCAGAGTGTAGAATACTTTTTTACTTTTGCAACAAGGAGGACTTTTCCTTACAAATAACATTCAAAACTTGTACAAATTCTACATATATATATACACCATATATATACACATATATGTGTATATATATTTATATACACACACACACACACACATATATACACATATACATATATATACATATATACTAAACACTAATCTAGTCTGTATGTAAAGTGAATATATTTCAACAGAATCATATCTCACTCTGTTTACTTTCCATGCTAGAACGCACCTTTTTGCTAAACATTTACACATTTTGAGAGCTATTGAGACCTTCAATATCATTGATTCATACAGTGATCCACACTGAATATGGTTTCGGCATACCTTCCACTCCTGTGAGCGGACAGTGTCTTTAAGCTTAATTCCTGAGAACATCTCCAACAGGATGATGCCCAGGCTCCACAGGTCCACGGCAGCCGTGCAGCCCGAGTCTCCTTCCATCTCCACCCCGGCCTGGGCCAGACTGTTCTGAAGCTCGGCCTCTGGAGCGCGATACCCGTCTGTCTGGATGTACTTGACATCCTGGAGGAGGTGAGGAGGGGTCGCAGTTAGAAACATAGTCCATAGCTATCCCAGCTCATCTTCTTCATCTACGAATTCCCATACACACACACATCCCACCTGGTTTCCCTCTTTGAAGCTAAGGCCGAAGTCGATGAGCTTGAAACACTCGTCGTCAGCGCTCCAGAGGATGTTGCGCGGCTTGAGGTCGGCATGGACGTAGCCTTCCCTGTGAAGGAAGGCGAGAGCCTCCAGGATGTCTCTGGCACAGTGCTGGACTAGCCACATGGAGTGGCCCTGCTGGGGTCTGCCAAAAATACATCATACCGTGAAATTAAACACAAAGCCCAAGCTCTCCTTTGTGTATGACAGCTTTACTTATTATATGATCTTTCAATAGTTTTGAGACATTCATTCAGGTTAGTAGTTTTTCAGGTTTGTGATGGCCACAGAATCAACTACATACAGTATACAATTACTGAAATACTGTGCTATAAGGCAGCACTGTACTAAATGGCCTCAGTTCATGAATAACATTAGACCAATTTCTCTTATTAATTTCTGCTTTTATTAAATATTTAATAATGACCAGTCAGTCTGTAAAACCAGCACTGAAACTGTTTTTTCATTCAGTATTTTACTGTTTAATGATTATTTTTATTTTGTTATTATCAAACCAGATTTATTCAGTGGAAAAACACAAGCACACAGTTCACAATAGGGGATTTGAACCAGCCTTTGCCATTAACCTATTTGCACTACACATTAGTGCTGGTTCATGTGCCATGTACAGAATCAACATTCCTGTTATTTGCAGCAAATTTGTTTTACCAGTAGATGGAAGTGTGCACAGTTTCATGTGAACCTGTAAGTAAATGAAACTTTTACTGACTCAGTGTATCGGAAACCCTGAGTGCTTCATTTCACCATCACATGTTTGAATGCCCTGAGAGGCACGAACACAATTCCATTCAGCTCCATTATATTAGGGGGCAGTAGAAGTTTGTAAGAGTGATATTGCAAAACCGGGGCAAATGCAGCAGAAACCACCTGCATGGTAAGACACTAGTGGCAAATAAGGAGAATGAATTTTATGTGGTAACTTAGGTGAACTGGAACATTGATATGGAAAAAATTCACAAAATATCAAACACTTGTCAGCAGCTCCAATCTAAAAGTATCATTACTGGTCTTCAGTCTTCAGGAGAGAAGGTGATTTCACAGTTTCATGAGTGGTGATACGCGTGGTTAGGCAGGGGATGCTGCTTTGAACAATACAAAATGTATGAATGTAACATGTCACATTAAGTATTCAAATCAGGACATGGTGGAGCCCCTCTGATGAGCCGGCAACCTGCCACAGTCAGGGTTAAACTGTATGATGAGCACTGACATCACTTCACGTACCTACCACCCTGGGTACCACTGCTGCCTCTCACCAACAGCTCCGACACACTGACATCCAAGAGCTCCAGCAGAAGACAGCGTGTGGCAACGCCCATACAGCTGTGGTTGGTGAACACCCCGTATAGTGTTGCTGCATCAAGAGTAGAGAACAAATCTGTCACTACAAACAGAACGGACTGTACTGTTGCATTCAGATGACATTAAAGAAATGTTGTTTATTGCTATTATCAATAATTTTGTGGAACAACACAATGAAATTTTGAAAGACTGACATATTCACAAGTTTCCTGGGTTATCATAAGCAGAATTTAGTCTTAGAGAATATCAGGACAAGTATATACCACTGATGACAAGCAGGTTCCTGTTAAATTGATAGATTTTCTAATGGAATTTGGCATTTTCTCTTAAAAGAGCTCTGAAACTAAAACAACACATTAGGACTATACGCAGGCTTGATTAAAACAATCCAGTATCATAAACGCCACCATGCAATCTTTCTGTCTCTTATAGAAAGGTTTATAATGACATTCCATGTCACCAAAGCTAATTCCCAGGTTTCGTTGCAGGCTTTATGTTATGCTACACACCCCTCATACCCTGCAGGTTTTCACAGAGGAAATAATGCTGTTACCGATGTTTTTATGTCCCTGGATGTCCTCCAGCACGGACCTCTCCTTGTGAAACCCGTAATCTCCTCCCTGAGTGTCGGCCTGAAACTCCTTGACGGCGGCGGTGGTGGCTCTGCCTGAGCTGACCCGGTACACCGAGGCCGACACTCCCTGGCCGAGCCGCGACTGGACGGTCCAAATCTCGCCGAAGATCTCGAACAGCACCGGCTTCATGCTCTGGTCTACGCCACCCTGCGACGGCATGATAACGGCGCCGCTGTCCGGACGCGGCGGCTGTACCTTCGCGCTCGGCTCGGAGGAGCCGCAGTGAGCCATCGGGAGACAGGAGGAGGAGGAGGAGAGCCAGCTAGTTGACAGGCGGGAGCAGCTGCAGGAGCATTGCGAGCGAACCGGGCTCTATCATAAACACTACCAGCGAGCAGACAACCCGGCTGCACCTGCAGCCTTGTTGAAACTAAGCACAGTGTAATAATATCTGAGCATATTAAACAACTGTTCGCTTACTGGAGCTGTCAAAATGAATTCACACCAGTCAGCTGACAAAAACTGAGCTAACTTAACTCCTCTAAATGGCTCAACTAGCCACCGAGTTTACGCACAGAAACAAACCACTTCCACGACGTGCAGGAAAACACCTCCCCCATAACGTGCCGGGGTCTATTACAGCATTTCTAACGGATTTAATAACTTGATGGAGTTTATCTGTTCCTACTCCAGTGAAGTTTTGGCTGAGTTGTGCAAACTCAGGTTGTTGATATTAATCTTACTTCCGTTTCTGCTTTCCTCCCTGCAGGTTTGCGGTGCGTGTTTTTCTGCAGTCTGCCCCCTGTCGGTTAGGAGTGTCATTTCACCTTTCCCTCTATACCGCCATAATACCCTCTGGCTTCCATCAAAATAGTTTTTGCATTTGCTTTGTCTTTAATCAAGAACGACTCATTACCATTATCATTACGAACTCATCACCTAACGTTTCAGTAATACAGTATCTGTCTAGTCATCATTATCTACTAGCCTTTATTCAGAGTAATTAAGGAACTACTTAACAATTAGTCTATTATCAGATCATTCCTCATTTGTTACTCACTTGTTTCCAGTAACTAGTCACAGTTGTGATGTCACTTTTTTCCTGGTATGACAAGAAAACGGGTTTATTTCCCCAAAATGCTAAACTGATATGCTGTCTACCAACACTGAACAAGACAAGGGAAGTCTAGTTTTTTTCTGGACTGTGAATGCAGTTTGTAGGTGAAGTACATTGAGTGACTTAAAAGACAGAAACATGTACAGTGGGGCAAAAAAGTAGTCAGCCACCAATTGTGCAAGTTCTCCCACTTAAAAAGATGAGAGGCCTGTAATTTTCATCATAGGTACACTTCAAGTATGAGAGACAAAATGAAAAAAAAAATCTAGAAAAGTCACTTTGTCTGATTTTTGAAGAATTTATTTGCAAATTATGGTTTTTACACACTGTTGCTGGTATTTTGACCCATTCCTCCATGCAGATCTCCTCTAGAGCAGTGATGTTTTGGGGCTGTCACCGGGCAACACGGACTTCTGGCACTGCAGGATTTGAGTCCCTGGCGGCGTAGTGTGTTACTGATGGTAGCCTTTGTTACTTTGGTCCCAGCTCTCTGCAGGTCATTCACTAGGTCCCCCCGTGTGGTTCTGGGATTTTTGTTCACCGTTCTTGTGATCATTTTGACCCCACAGGGTGAGATCTTGCATGGAGCCCCAGATTGAGGGAGATTATCAGTGGTCTTGCATGTCTTCCATTTTCTAATAATTGCTCCCACAGTTGATTTCTTCACACCAAGCTGCTTACCTATTGCAGATTCAGTCTTCCCAGCCTGATGCAGGTCTACAATTTTGTTTCTGGTGTCCTTTGACAGCTCTTTGGTCTTGGCCATAGTGAAGTTTGGAGTGTGACTGTTTGAGGTTGTGGACAGGTGTCTATTATACTGATAACAAGTTCAAACAGGTGCCATTAATACAGGTAACGAGTGGAGGACAGAGGAGCCTCTTAAAGAAGATGTTACAGGTCTGTGAGAGCCAGAAATCTTGCTTGTTTGTAAGTGACCAAATACTTATTTTAAAAATCCTACAATGTGATTTCCTGGATTCTTTCCCCCCATTCTGTCTCTTATAGTTGAAGTGTACCTATGATGAAAATTACCAGCATCTCTCATCTTTTAAGTGGGAGAACTTGCACAATTGGTGGCTGACTAAATACTTTTTTGCCCCACTGTAATTGATGATGTGATGAAATTTAACACCTTAATTTGAGACACTGGTGTATCGTTTTCAGAAGATAAGGGCAACATCATGCATCAAACTGCCTTACAGGAAAAAGTAAGGAGACCAGCAGTAAAAATATATATTATAAACAACAGTAATAAAAAACAGTAATGTGGAGTGTTGGAGTACACATAAAGCAAATCCATGACATGATAGAGTAGTAAGAATAATAAACTTTCTTTCATGAATAAGCATAAGCACTTAAACAATGGTTCTAATAGAGCAATGTGTTTTAAGTTGTAAATATGGCTTCATTAATGGTTAATAAATCATGTCATGTAGATTAGTAATTAATTAGTAATAAATGAAGGTTGTCCCACTCTGACAGAATGAGCTAAACATGAGTGTCAGGAAGAGACACTCAGAAAGTTAAGAAAGTTATTATTTATCATTTTGTAAGGGTCTGATTTGTGTTATTTGTGTTTTGTTTCATTCCAGCTAAAAGGGTAAATATATTTGTGTTTTTAAAAAAAAACAAAAAAAAAAACAAACAAAAACAAAGAAGGGTTAGTAAACTGTTATTCCTTTTCATCAACAAGAGTTGTCTGGGTCATTTATTTAAAACACAATATTAATAAATATACTGCTGAGGTTGACAGTTTCTTTGTTTATTAGGGTATTATTGCACCCAAAACAGGTAAACCTTCATGGTAGCTACCTTAGGAAACCGAACCTAAGCACCCCATCATTAGTCTAAAGTTAGTTATAGTAACCTAGGCATAATATAGAGTGTTGGTGTGCTACACAGACAAATGACAAATGTTGTAAAAAGACTGAAACATGAGTCCAGTTGTTACCATGTGTTTTATTTTGATACTCCCAAGGTCCCAAAACAATACACAGTATTTTACAAGCTTCATTTTCACAGCAGAGTTTCAATTTGTAAAACTCTTAATGGCCTCAGAATATAGCACTTTACTTTACAATTATGTTTACACTTTTGCTCTTTATCAATAGCTTTATTTTCATTGTTTTATTGTTGGCTTTTCCATTCATTGGTATAGACATAGATTTTGTAAATATTAGCTTAGCTTTTATAATTTCTTGTATTGTGCACTGCCTGGCAGTTTGACTCAACAACATTTCACTATAAGCTACGTAGCTACTTGTATGCATATGTGACAAATAAAAATCTCTTGATCTTGATCTCTTGAACACTTTATAATACAGTACGCATAAAATAGTGATCTGATACCATTTTATCTGGAGCTGGATCTCAGGATGTAAATATTTCTGTGACTGTGGGACTATATTCTGTCACTGGTAGAAGCTGGTAAGGGATGTGGAGGGATGGGGTCAGAAAATGGAGAGGGAACAAAAGAAATGTAAGATGAGAATTTTGAAGTTAGAAGCGGGAGAGCCTCAGTGAACAGAAAGAAAAAGAAAGTTGATTCATTGAATCATAGTGCATGAAAAAGAAACCTACATGGTTAGAATGAAAATTCAGAGTTTGATAGAGGGTGCTGGATGTGGAGCTTTGTCAGAAAAGCACACCATGGCAAGATGGATTAAGAATGAAGTGGGCAAAGTTAAACTGATCAGTTTAAAATGATCCGGCTTGATAGTCATTGAGGTATGTCAAAGATATAGATGGAAAAAGCCTTGAAAATCTTGGTGTTGGGTTCTGGGATGGATATGTACCCAGTGGTATGCAAGGAGATTTAAAGAGTGTAATGGGATGACAGCTATAGAATGAAGAGGTTTGATGAAGTAGTTAATGAAAAGTATGAGACTACATTTGTTATAGTTCACTTTGATTTGGAGTTCTTGCCTGACTGAGAAAGATCAAGAGTGTCTTCTTTGCGAAGGAAATCATGCAGCATGGGAGGATTACTGTCCAAAGTGACCAAGGGAGGCAGAAATAATCAGGGTCAGATCTAAGAAGAGACCTAAGCACGAGGAAGTAGGTAAGCAATATTGTTATTGAGACAAGAAGCTAAGGAGGACAAATTAGCCAGGAAACATGTTTCTGTAAGGATCAGGTGAAGTTTTTGGCGTTTTTGGCAACTATACTGCTGGAGTAGAAAGAAAATCTGAGAAAATTGACATAATTGTAGATGCAGCAAGGAGAATTCAGGGTGCTGTGAGAGTTTTTGGAGAAGATGTGCAGCAGCTGTCACCTGAAAGATAGAGAAGTTATAGCAGAGTGGGAAATGAATGGGGAGGGGTTATTATTTTATTTAGTCAGTGGAGATTTTAGTTTAAATCCAGTAGATGGCGGTAATGCGACATTTTGGACGCCAAACGCCACTAAAAACAAATAAGAAGAGGAAGATATTGCTTCTTTCCGGGCGCAGTTCATCTCCAACCAGCCTCCTACTTTCACTAGAGAGAAAAAACAACACATGTAGGCTGTTTTAACCGGAAATAGAGGAATCTGCATCCCGGAAAGGGAAATGTCAACAAGATGAGGTGGTGTTTTTGAACACTTGGCAGAAAGAACACAGTGGCATACTCGTCCTGTAGTATTAGAAGACTACAAGAAGAGGAGCTGGTCTGAAAGTCGCAGGTTTTAAAGTCGTGAAACAGTAAGTTGCTGACTGGATCATGTGACGTATTTTACGGCTGGGCTAGACCGACCATGCAGTCATTGAAATGTCAGGTGTTAAAACAAATGCTCCGTCGTTTGTGTTGTGATACCGGCCGGCGGGTGAGTGAGTCTTTTCACTGTGAAAATGTGTCGTTGTGAACGTTGGTGATGTGAACAGAACGAGTACAGTGATGTTAAACCAAGCGCGAGACGCTGCAGCTAGCTGTTAGCTAGCTGTTGTTTTAGTAGGAGGCGGACCTGTGAGTTGATTTTAATGGACAGTTGTTGTTTCTAGCTGAAGAAAATAGTCCCCCGAGTGACTGCACAGTTTATAACCCCAGTCTTAATAAATTCAAATGTAATGTGCTGAGCTCGAGGACATGATCGAGGTGTGGTTGTCGCGCGTGACTTTCCAGGAAATCAGCTGACAGCTGGATACAAGAAAGATCTGGAAAATGTCTCTTTGTCTTCTATATATCAGAAACCTCTGCTGCTTCACCTCACTTTGGTTTTTTTATTCATATCAATCCAACATTTCATCAAAAATGTGCTTTGCATGAGGCAAAGAAATGCATTACAACAGTGACAATAACAGCAATATAAAGAATAAACAATATAAGAGACAAAAATAACAGACAATATAACAGATAAAGTAATATAATAATAAAGTGGACAAAAGTGAAGCAGAGAAGTGAATTCATCAAGATACAGGAAACCATAAGGTTTTTAAATCTCCATCTGTTTGTTAGTTTCAAAGCTGCAAAACAAATAGCAACCTGATGAAGGCATAACATCAACTCCAGCTGCCATAGTCATGTAGTCAGCAGACAATTTCACAACAGACAACGCTGCAAACAAGATACACTATAAACATAAAAGAGGGAGAAAAGACAGCAAAAACAGACAAAAAGGGAGGAATGCCATACGATGCAAAAACGCTGAGTCAGGGTCAGTCATGTTAATTAGGACGATAGTCACACAAAATCATACACTAGTCATTAATAGAGCTATGAGTGTTTAACCTGTGAATAGATACCGTAAGAAAACTATCATTCAGCACAGTTAAACTCACAGTCATAAGAATGCAAAGGACCTCATATCTTGATAAACTTATCTGAGGATAACAGGAATGTGCAAAGCCCCTAATTTGCAAGTACCCACTTAATTTAGATTGTTAGATCAGTGGGAAGTTGGTTTCATCTGTTCATGTGTACAACATTAAATTCAGATATATAGATCTGAGAGATGGACTAAATTTATATTCCTCAAGCATATCTAGCTCTAGTCTGTTAAGTAATTTGGAAACTTGCAGCAGCACTTTAAGATATTTTCCATTAGTAACTGAAAGCCAGTGTAAAGATCAAAGAACAGGACGAATGTGATTAATTTCCTGGCAGCTGCACTCTGAATATGATGCAGTGGTCTAATGGTCTTTTTGGGACAACAGACAGTTATATTAGTCGACCCTGCTGTAGATGAAGGCATGAATGAATTTCTCGGAATCGTCTCTGGACATTAAACCTCACATTCTGGCTATTTTAGATAATAAAAGGCTGTTTTCCTCAGTGTCTTGATTTTGCTATTAAAACACCAATATTTCTAACTTGGCCTTTAGTCTTTATAGTTGTAAAGTATATAATAACTTGTGTGTTTCCTCTTTGTTGCCAAATAGAATGAATTTTGTCATATCTTTTTAAATCAAAGGGAATTGTTCCATTTCTGTCTGGAGACTTTTGAGGGGAAAACAAATCAGCACAGCCTCCTCTCCCTCACAGACAGTGGGCCTGGCAGAGGTTTTGCTAATTAACATGCAAAAAACTGAAACCAATTTCTAATCAGAACAGAGTGGAGCTTCTCCAGTCAGTGTGTTAGTTACAAATGCAGAATGGGCAAAACCTCTGCACAACTTAATATCTCTGCCAGAATATACAGACTGCTAGTTTTATGATTTCACTACATCAGCATATAATGCAGCTGTCTCATGACACTGACTGTCTGATTGCTGCTGTAAAGTTCAAACACTGATTCCTCAGGACATGGTGAAACAGTGTCTGGTAATGCTTTATCACTTTGTCTTTAAAGAAGTGTTTTGGAAGCTATTCAGGTCCGCCTGGGTATGTTTTGGATTAAAATGGTTTTGTGAAAATCTCTTCATTGGTATTGCACTACCTTTTGGAAACTTTCAGTTTGATACTGGGGTCGTTTTTCAGCCCATTTTTCAGGTCATTTTATAAATTAGCTTGACAAACTGTTTATATTGAACTTACCTAGAGATTAACTCGACAGTCTCTTTTACCCACAGTACCGATTTGTACCCAATGCAGGCAGGCTTGTTGCATTAGCTTTCAGTTGTTTCTTGCATTTCTCTGTTGGAGTTTGTAAAAAAGTGAAACAGTTACACCCATTAAACAAATATATGGCTTAAATAAAGGGTGTATTTACATAGAATTATTGCTGCTGCAGCTTTAAACATCCGAGTCAGACTGAATCACGCTCTCCTTGTCCTTTTAAGGTGCTTCTGAGAGGCATGAATGACTTTGCAGTTCTCAACACAGGGCGGAAGATGCCCCTCCTCGGACTGGGAACATGGAAGAGTGAGCCAGGAAAGGTACAGCGTATGCCTCACTTTAATTCTTTGGTTTTTAACCTGTTTGAACAATATGATTTACATGTAACAAATAACCAACATAAAACAGACCAACATTTATTTAGATGTTTCTGTAATGTCAGATATTAAAGCAGCACTACTCAATATTTCTATAATAACAATGGATGAAATGACTGTGTGATGTGAAATGTGTCGCTTGTGGTGATGAACCTACAGAGAATTAACATCCATTTCTGCAGTTGTCCTCAGCTCTACAGAGCATTTTAGCCTCTTTTAGCACAACTTTACTGTTTTAGTTTAGTCTCACCTCTCTCATCAACCTTGCTTTTGGCAGAGAGGTTGGTTTTCAGAGAGAAAGCTCTGAAAACTAACTGCATACTACCTGATCAGGACCAAACAGTAAACAGACACTGCCAGTGGCCGGCTGGTGAACATAGTGGAGCATTCAATATTATTATTATTATTATTAACAACAATGATAATAATGATCCATTTAATTTGTGCCGTACTTTTCAGTCATAATGGAACTCAAAGTGCTACAGTATTAATAACACAGAACACACAACATAAAAAAAATAGTAATAAGAGTTAAGATGAAAAAGCCTTCCTGAATAGAAAGGTTTTTAGGCCTTTTTTAAAAGAGTCTAGGGTCTCTGCTGCCCTCAGATGGTTAGGAAGGCTGTTCCACAAACATGGGGCAGCAGAGCAGAAGGCTCGATCCCCCACGGTGCGGAGCTTAGTACTGGGGTCCAGAGGAGCAGGCTGCTGGCAGAGCTGAGGGTGCGAGTGGAGGTTTGTGGTGTGATCAGTTTCTGTAGGTAGTGGGGCGCATGTCCGTTGATGGATTTGTATGCGAGTAGCAGGACTTTGTAGTCAATCTTGAAGGAGACAAGGAGCCAGTGCAATGAAAACAGAATTGGTGTTAGCCTATATGTTTGTGTTTTTTCGCACTCTTATCAGGATCCTAGCACAGCTGTTCTGAATGTACTGGAGCTTCAGGATGCTCCTGCCAGGGATCCCAGTGAAGAGCGCATTGCAGTAGTCCAGTCTTGAGGAGATAAAGGCACAGACAAGTTTCTCTGCATCTGACAGGTTTAGAGGGGGGCGGAGTTTAGAGATGTTTTTGAGATGGTAGAAAAAGGTTTTGCATAGATGTCTTATATAGTCATCAAAAGTCAGCTGAGGGTCAAACCTAACACCCAGATTAGTGACTGAGGATGGGGACTGGGGATGTCCCAGCCGTCAAAGGTGAGATAAGGTATGGGGGATGACTGAATCTGGTGTGGAGTGCCAATAGGGAGAGCTTCAGTTTTTCTGCTGTTTAACTGGAGGAAATTTGTGCTCATCCAGGTCTTTATCTCCTTAAGACAGGTGCTGAGGCGTGACATGGCTGCAGAAGGGCTTGGGGCAGTTTTGATGTACAGCTGGGTATCATCAGCATAGCAATGAAAAGACATTTATGTCTGCTGATGACGCGTTCAAGGGGGAGCATGTAGATGGTTAACAGGATGGGGCCGGGAACTGATCCTTGTGGATCACAACAGGTGACAGGGAGTGATCTAGACTTGGATCCTTCCAGTGAGACACACTCAATCCACAGTGTCAAATGCAGTGGTCAGGTCAAAGAGAATCAGGAAAGAAGGGGACCCTGCATCAGGTGCCATCAGCATGTCATTCACAACCCTAACCAGAGCTATTTCAGTGCTGTGTACTGAAAAAAAACCTGACTGAAATTTTTCAAATAGGTTGTTGTATTTTAAGGTGGTCCTGAAGCTCAGAAGCACCACCTTCTCCAACACCTTGGACAGGAAAGGGAGGTTGGAGATAGGTCTGTAGTTGGCAAGAACTTCTGGGTCTATTCATTTATCAGCTAAAGAGCCAGATGTTTTTCTCAGGAGTTGATAGAGACCCAAAACAGAGCTTCAAGAGAGTGAATTTTGGACTTACATTTGTCAGATTTGCAGAAGCACGACTCCAAATGAAGGCTAATGTTGCTGCTCTGTATGTGTTAATAGGCAACAGTTTGCTAACATTTTAGCATATCAACTTTATCAGGCGATAATATCAATGTTGTTTGCGGTGTGTGCTGTTGCCCCAAGTGGCCAGAATATCAATGCATTGCTACCCAAATATGGAAAATCTGTCAAAAATGAGTTTGTTTCCTCTGAATTTTCAGGGACAAACACTACAAGAGTTAATGTGTACTCAAACTAAAACTGACGTGTAGCAAGTTCCACACCTTATAAACTGATAGCCATGTCTATTTCATCTGACGATGCACCCTGTCAAGTCTGTGTTTATTTTTAACAGTTGTCCTGTTTTCCCTTGTCACAGGTGAAACAAGCAGTTATCTGGGCCTTGCAGGGTGGGTATCGTCACATTGACTGTGCAGCTATCTATGGCAATGAGGTTGAGATTGGAGAAGCCCTTCAGGAGTCACTCGGCCCAGGCAAGGTAAAACAATCGAGAAATTTCAATCAGTCCTCAAAAATGACAGCTCTGTTTTAAACTAACTGTGTAACATATTTTAAACATTTTCTATACCTGTGTTTTATTGTCTGTACTGACGCTGATGCTGTCTGCGCACCAGGCCCTGAGACGAGAGGACGTGTTCATTACATCCAAGCTGTGGAACACCCGACATCACCCGGAGGACGTGGAGCCGTCTCTCCTGAAGACCCTGAAGGACCTGAAGCTGGAGTATCTGGACCTCTACCTCATCCACTGGCCCTACGCCTTCCAGTGAGCTCAACCTTCACCCAGGTCTAATAACGAGATAATTACCTCGTTATCCCGAGAAAACTACCTTTTGTTTTCTTTAAATAACGGGATAATTAACACGTAATCAGGAGAAAACAGCGTGGTTATCTTCAGATAACGAGCAAATGAATTTATCTCATTATTTCAGGAAAACGAGTAGACCTTGCAAAGGGGCCATATTTTGAAGGTCCAGTGTGTAGGATTTAGTTGCATCTAGCTGTGAGGTTGCAGATTGCAACAAACTGAATACCCCCTACTCTTCCAAGCGTGTAGGAGAACCTATGGTGGCCAGTGTTTGGTCTGGGCTACTGTAGAAACATGGCAGTGCAACATGGCAGGCTCCGTGGAAGAGGACCCACTCCCTATGTAGATATAAAGGGCTTGTTCTAAGGTAACAAAAAACATGATTCTTATCTTCAGGTGACTATACACTAATTAAAACATACTTATGAATATTATATTCCATTTCTGCCAAGTCCGTTCTGCTAAATCCTATTAAATTCTACACACTGGACCTCTAAGGAAATACGTGTGAAGGAAAACTTTTTGTTTTCCAGTTCAGTATGTTTTTAATCTCTCTTTTAATTGCGGCTCCTTCTTGGTATCCCCTAGACGAGGAGATAATTCTTTCCCTCGAAAGAAAGATGGCACCTTGCTGTATGACGACATTGACTACAAGCTGACCTGGGCTGCCATGGAGAAGCTGGTGGGGAAGGGCCTCGTTCGAGCCATCGGCCTGTCCAACTTCAACAGTCGGCAGATAGATGACATCCTGTCTGTCGCCAGCATCAAACCAACTGTCCTTCAGGTACAGGGTGTGGGTCAGCAATGTGGTGACAAGTTTATTTTAACTGCACCACACAGGTTAGGTGTAAAGACAGCTGTAGAATGTCTTAGTCACCCTGGTATCTCTGTGTTTGGTTGAGCAGGTAGAGAGCCACCCCTACCTGGCCCAGGTAGAGCTGCTGGCCCACTGTCGGGACCGGGGCCTGGTGATGACAGCCTACAGCCCTCTGGGGTCTCCTGACCGGGCCTGGAAACATCCAGATGAACCCGTCCTGCTCAATGAGCCCATGATTGCCACCCTCGCAGAGAAATATAAAAAGTCCCCTGCTCAAATTATTCTCAGGTGATTTTATGAGCAGAGTTTCTATCCAATTGTAGTGCAAACTTGCGAATTAATGTGCATTTCCTTCCACTACAGATATGCAAATATTAGGAGTTGGGCTAATTAAGATAAGCAGTTGGTGGCAATAATTCTCCAGTCAGGTGCCATTAAACGAAGTGGGTGCAACAAAATTATGCAACTGAAAAAGTGCCCCTCAAATGATGGGAAACCGGCTTAAGTGCGATAAAAATTACATTTCTATTTGTTTTATGTATTTATTTGAGGAACCTTACAGTCTCCTCATCGCTCCACACAGATCAGATGTTTTCATGTCTTCAGTGGAAGCTTGAGTGATGTTTAAGCCACATCGTTGTTTGTTTATGTAGCCTCCCAAGCGACTGGAAGTCAGCTGTGATGCAGCTTCTGGAAGCTAACCAATCAGAACAGAGTGGGCTCATCGAGAGGGGGGCCTTAAAGAGACAGGAGCTGAAAGTGGCTTGTTTCAGACAGAGTCTGAACTGAGGGGCAGCATAAAGGGCCAGTATAAGATAAATAAGGATTTTTTTGAACTGTGAACCATGCAAAGCTACTCTAGTGGAGTCCCAGAATAAAAATATAGAGCTGGAAATGAGCATAATGGGTCCCCTTTGAATCCAGTTATTAAAGGTTCTTCACATGCTGGCAGCACTATATGCATCCCGTCTGCTTTACTAAATATTGCATGATAACACTTCATGCACACATTTGTAGTAATAAACATTGCAGGAATAAAAGGTTTATTTCTGTATTTCGCATTTTTAAAAAGTTGATTCTATGTAATTTTACTGAAACTTGGCTTTTGATGAAATTGGGGGGCAGCGCAACTAGCTGTAAACACAACTTTGACATATTATCACTGTTATGGAATTTTCTATACTTAGGGGTTGCAACTCAGGCATGGGCCTTGAGGTCATAGACAGCAACCGCACTAATGGAGAAGGCACTGTCTCCCTGATATGCGAGGCAGCTGTTTGGGTTGTCTGAGGGGGGCAGGTGCCAGCTTATCTCGACGTTGCCTGGTAACCGGGTTCGGGGGAGCTGACTGCTGGCTTCCTGGGCGTCACAAATAGCTAGCTGCTGATATTTCATTAACATAATCAGACAACAGTGACCCAGACCAGAATGTGCTGTGACATGGGTAAATACATTCGCCCTGACCATTTTTGGGCGCATAGTATTTGTGGCGTTATCTGTAGGGGTTTTAAGTCTGACCACTGGCATGAGCTGGCAGAATGTGAGACCGACTCATGCACCTACCTGCTGTGAATGAGTGTCTCTATTTCTCCTTGATCAAGCTTCAATAAACATTACAGCACAAGATTTCAGAGGCTCCTGAACACTTTCTTCCCTCCTGACCTGACCATTGCTCAGCAATTTCTCCACAACATCCATACATAAAACACTATGGTAGAGCTGGGCAGTAATTTAATACAATCATTTTTCAGCATGATGCTATCATTTTTTTATCAAATTGTTATCAAAAACTAACAAAATGAGACTGTGGCATGTGTTGTTAAGTATACTTGTTAAAATGTGCACTGGTATGGTCAAGGAACTCTGTTACTTGTATTTCCAGGTGGCAGACACAGCGAGGAGTGGTAACAATCCCCAAGAGTGTGACAGAGTCCCGTATCAAAGAGAATATTCAGGTGGAGTAAAATTGCAGTCATGGCAATTCATTTCCAAATCATGGGGCTTTTGTTGCCTGCAAGTGCTTAAAAGTTAAATATGATGAAAAAGCTGTGCACATATGTATCACACTTTGTCATACAACTTGTTTTTTTGTCAGGTGTTTGACTTTACCCTTGAAGCAGAGGAGATGAAAAGTATTACGGCACTAAACAAAGGCTGGCGCTACATTGTACCAATGATTGAAGTAAGTAGGCTTTATGTACGCTTTCTCTTATGGTTGGTATTTATTGTGTTACTTAAACTGCTCTCTAGCTCAGCTTATAAGAGATAATAGAAAGCCAGTGATTATCCTGGAAAGTACGATTTCCATTGCAGAGGTAGTGTTGTATGGTGGTTTAACTTTGGTTGGGGTGTTGCAGGTGGATGGAAAGCGGGTTCCCAGGGATGCAGGACATCCTCACTACCCTTTCAACGACCCCTACTGATGACTCACAGTGCAACCTGAATTTGTGCCTTCAAAGACCCCATCAACACCACATCACCCTCCTACGCGTCACTTAAAATAGTTCCAGGATCCTTCCATTGGAATATGTCTTTAGATTATGTCAAACCCTGCACTTATTAGAACATTTCAAGTTACTGCTGGTGATGCAGACTGGTAAATCTGGTAAGACTATACATACTGTACGTGTTATTTTTTAAATAAACATTTTGTTACTTCCCTTGCAAGTGTCTTTATTAAACTAGTTGATCGCAGTAAGGTTAAGGAAGGAGAGAAACCACATTGTTGCATTGTGAAATGCTGAATTTCCTCTTTTGCGGTCTATTTTATTAAACCAATGCATTATAACAGAATTATAGTGAAAAACATAACACTGTTTAGTATACACTCTGTAGCAGTTACAGCATTGATGTCTTACATTATTTCACCAGCAAGATGGAGCTGTTATCTTCTTCAAATCATTCAATTCATAAAATATAATTCTATTTATACACAAATGTTCAACATCCCATAATTTACACTATGACACACACTTAAAATTAAATGTATGGCAAAATTTCATGATAGAGTGCACTCTTACAAAAGCTTGAATTCACATCTCAATGGCAATTAACATATCTTAATTCATCCCATAGTAGAAAAATAGTATTAAATAAATGTGTATAAAACTATTTTTTTAATAAGAAAGACAGGGCAAATGTAATCCTGGACAGTCAGTGCTGGTGCTCACATAGAGTGGTAGTCTTTCATCTCCTGCAGCACCTCCTCTAAGGCTTCCTCCATTGTCAGCTTGGGAGGCGTGCGCTTGCGAATGTACTGTGGAAAGAATGAAGAGCTGTTGTAGACAAATGTATGTGTATGTGCATTATCTACAGTCACATTTTAATCTTTTAATGCAGTTTAGAATTTGGAATGTAATACCAATTTAAATTTTATGGGTCTATCTCATGTTACTTTCCACTACACGCTCACAGTAAGTGCATGCAGGAAAGTTGTGTCTCGTCGAGCAGAGATACATGCTGTCACGTTTCATTATGTCAGCTAATGAGGCTTTGAACCAATGAGGAAGCGGTCATCTCTTTTGTTGGGAGAAACTTTGCAGTAAAAACTACTCATGTAACTTCCCCAAGCAACTCAAAAGATACAAACAGGATTATCTGCTATCATGCACTAGTATGTTTGTGTGTGTGTGTGTGTGTGTGTGTGTGTGTGCTTTACCTCCTTGGTGTCCTCCAGAGTGATATATCTGTAGTTTGGTGGCTCCAGGCTCCGCAGCTGGCTGGAGTGCAGATGGCGGCTGCTTTCAATGAAGCGCCTCGTCATGGCGAGATGCTGTTTCAGAATTTCGTTGAGAGCATATACAGCTGGATTGAAGCTGCTAAGGGCTGAGGGGAGGACATGGGACACACATTAAAAAAATACTACCCATGCACAAAGCATCACAGGATTTGTTGCAAGTGCGCTCTTGTGAAAGACTCTTCCAGCACCACTAACTGATCTGACAATCATATGTCAACAGCAAAATATAGCACTTTTATTTAGAGCTGAAACAATTGATCAACAGAAAAATAATCAGCAACTATTTTCTTAACTGATTCACCATTTCAATTATTTTTCAAGCAAAAGTAGTAAAAACATGCCAAACATTCTGTTGGTCATTAGCTGCAACCCTACTTTTGTTACTTTAACAATCTAGTGTAGCAGTGTATGCAGTGTATAAAAGTATTTGAATGAGCGCACAAAAAGTTTGCTTTTTCAATAGCATTTCACCTACAGATGGCGCCACAGCAATGCGATTCATTTAAATGTATCTACCTATCTACCAGTGGTCATTTGATACAGGTCTGTAAGTCTGTAAGTTTTCTGTTATCAAAATGACACACTTGATGACAAAATGACTGAATAGGTAGGCTCTCTCTGAGTGCTTTCTAGTTTTCTAGGTGTATTTATGTTGTATCTTGTTCTGTCTAACTGGGTCTCACCTTCCACAGTATCTGAACTGATAGTATGAGTGGTCACTGGGGTTGGATTCATGTAGGTCATGCCCACTGCTGGGCCAAAAGTAGCCATACCTACAGAGAGAGAGTGGATCAGAAACAGAAATACTTGTCAACTCTATGTAGCACCTTTATTATCCAATATATCATTGTCAGTTTAATGCTGATAATTTAATGATACACAAATATCATTTACTGTATGGCAGACTAACCTGATGACCGTGTGTAAGCCAGTGGATCAGGCTGCGTCTGTACAGCTGCCTCTTTTAAAACTTTTCTAGTTGAAGCATGCTTTCTTGACAGGTGAGATGATTCCCAGTCACTATGTGATGCTGAGGATCTGGAGGATCTGGAGTCTCTGCTTCTGCTGAGTGATCTCTGACTGCGATCTGAGGTCCGTGAGGTGCAGGAGCGACTTGAGTCTGAGAAAGTGCTCGAGTAATTGTCTTCTGTCCTCCCACGGGACACATCTGATTCAAAGGCCTCCTCTCTGATCTCTGATACAACCTCCTCTTCCTCTCCATCTCCTAGCAGGTGCTCTGAAACCTGGCTGGCACTATAATCTGGCTCTGTCCTGCTCTCACTCTCAAAGTCACTTCGGTAGTCCACCTCATCCTCCTGCTGCTGTTCCTCTCCCACCTCCTTCAACCCTGGCAGCTGCTGATGTCTGTTTTGGGATCCAGGAGCAGGGATGCTGTGTTTGGCTTCCCCCTGAAAACAAAAACAGTAGAAAACAAAAACAGGTCCGTTCAATACTAAATGAACAAAAACAATCACACAGTCTTGGTGTGGCTCTGATTTTTGTGGGCCACATTGTTTTACCATGCCAGTATATTTTTATTTAGTATGACTGGGCTCTGTGGAAATAAATTGTCTAAATCAGTCAAAGTTAATGCTCTACTCCTTAAAATTCATCTTATTTTCATAGGTTTAGCCTTTTAAAATGTCCTATCAATTATATAAGAGTGCACAGAGCATTCACATAAGTGATCAGGGAGGTCCTCAGTTTAACCATATTATCTAACAGTTATCTAGTAGTGTAAATGAAAGCAAACATGGAACGTTACTCAGACTGTTGTAAATGTCTACTAGCTTCTTTTGTGTTCAGTGTTGAGCTACCTGTATAACATTGCTACATATGTACATAGCTTAGTTTTTTTGCAGCTGATGATTGTAACAGTAATTAAAGCTGCACTAATCAATATTCTTATATTAAAAATTGATCAAAATAACTACATCTAAGTGAAAGGTGTTGCTCACAGTGACAAACCCACACAGAATTATCGCCACACTCTGTAGCCCTTCTCAGCTCTATGGATCATTTTGGTGTCTTTCAGTGCATTGTTTTCGTTTTATGGCCCACAACTTTACTGTTCTGATTCAGTTTCACCGCTCTCATCAGCATTGTTTTCACACACAGCACGCAGCGGTTTTCTGCAAAAGCTCTAAAAACCCACTGTACTCTACCTGCTCAGCACCAAACAGCAGCCAGACAAAATTAGTGGCTAGCTGGTGAATACAGTGAAGCATTTAGGCGCTAAAGAGCCAGATGTTTCTCTCAGGAGTTGGAGGTGGAAACCACAACAGAGCTAAAAGCAGAGTCAATATCAGGCTGGCATTCATCAAATGGCCAGAAACATAACTCCAATTTACTGCTAATGTCTGCTGGATGTGTATACAGGGCAACTGGTTGCTAGGAGACCAAAATAGAGGTAAAAAGGAGAGTGAATATTGGACTTATAAACTTAGCACAAAAAGTAAGGAAATTTGTGTTTGGTAGATTATTTCTTTGTTGTAACAATGCTTCGTGGCAATAAATCTTATACTGTTGGAAAGCCTGTTTATTTCCCTTTTAAATGGTGCCACATTTGTAAGGAACATGCATGGAGTCACCAGCCTGGTCACACACTGCTGTGGGATGGTATCCCATTCTTCAACCAGCATTTGTCGCAAGTCAGCCAACGTGGTTGTGTTGGTCACTTGGGGTGTCGTCTTCTTGGGACGCCCACTTTGTGACCTATCTCTGACATCCCCCGTTATATGGAACTTGGCCTTCACTTTGGAGATGGTACTAAGGCTCACTCCAAATAATGCCACAACTTGGTTTTGTGGAACACCAGCTTGAAGTTGCCCTATCGCACAGGCCCTATCCAGATCAGTCAAACGTGGCATGCCGATTCTTGGAGCAGACACCTGCTGACCACTGTAGCAGGGCCCATGCTCACAGGTGTGGCTCACCTGGGGGTACCAGAAGCTCAAAACAAGTGTCAATAGCAACAGCAAAATAAGCTGTTTGGCAATTGGAGAGAAGATTTGGTACATTTTTATTGGGCACAACCCACATACTCAGGCTTTCCAATGGTGTAAGATTTATTGCCAAGAAGCATTGTTACAACAAAGAAATAATCTGCCAAACACAAATTTTCTTACTTTTTGTGCTAAGTTTATTTGCGGGGTGGACAGGAACACAACTACAAATGAATGTTAATGGTGCTCAACGTCTGCTGGATGTGTAAATAAGCACAACTAATTTGTAACTTTATTCCACCTTCATTTCCCACCTCCTTTGCTGATGTTTCCTCAGTAAATCCAAGAGAAGCAGGGACAAGGTCGTCTAATGTCATCACATTTATCTTGAAGTCTGCTGTAAGACAAGGTCACAGTGATAGAATTTAACACAGTGATATATCGTGTATATACACACAACTGTCATCAACACTACTACTAGTATTACATTTAGAACATGCTTGTCATGAACCTGTGATGCCCTGCAAAGCAACTCATATTTGTCTTGTTCTCTGTTAGTTCTAACTGTACAGAGGGATGACTTGTGTACCTTGTTGTCCATCTAGGGTGCATGAGATCAAGAATGAAGGATAAAACATGATTAATTAACAAAATTATGCACACCATGCATGGAATTAACAGCAAACATTGAGTACAATTAGAAATAGCTTGTATGCCAAATAATCACCTAAGCATTCTGACATCTCAATTAATTTTTAGACATTAATGATACTCTCAATCATAGTTAATTACAAAACTAACAGCAATCTGTTCTGATGAGCTTCTCTCACCTTCAGAGGAAGCTAAACTCATCTCACTGTGGGGATCTTCGGAGCCAGGCCCAACAGGGAAGAGCTCTTCCAGAGAGAGCACCTCTCCATGGCCTGACATGGAAGAGAGGGAACGCTGTGGACTCTCAGCTCTGTGAGGAGAAGGGGAGACAGAAGGAGGAGGGGATGGAGACAGCATGGAGGGGCTGAAGCGGGCCTGAGCCTGGCCAGTGAATCGAAAAGGAGAACTGTGGCGTGGAGGAGAGGCAGAGGAGCGAGGCGGCACTGTGTTGGAGGACGATGAGGGACGGACAGCAGCAGGAGGTGGTGTGGAGTGGACCCTCTGACTGCTTCTGCTCAACATCTGTAAAAGAGGAAAGCTTTGGAGTAATGCTTTGGCTTGACAAAACAGTGTCTGACAAACTACAGGAGTTATCAGGTTTTCATCCCATCTAATCTTTAAAAGTAACTAAGAAGTTTCCCCAGTGCTTAGTGCATACATGTTTTACATTGTTAAAAACCACTGCGTCAAAATATTGAGTTTGTGAGCTTGATCTAATGATTACACAATCAGTACATTTTTAGCCATGCAGCTGTGTGCTCTAGTGATGGAAATGTTGGTCTGTTGGCTTGTCTACCACTTTGGTCCAGACTGAAATATCTCAACAACTATTAGATGGATTTCCAAGAAATTTTGTAGAGACATTCATGGTCCCCAGAGGATGAATCCTACTGACTTTGGGAATCCCTTGACTTCTATCTAGCTCCACCGTGAGGGTGACATTTGAGGTTCAGAATCTCAACAACTTTTAGATGGATTGCAATGAATTTTTACGACAGATATTTGAGGTCCCAGAAGGATACACTATAACCACTTTGGTGATCTTGTGACTTTCTCTCTAGCACCACAAGAGGGTCAAAGTTTTCATTTATCCAGTTAAATATCTCAACATCTATTTGATGGATTGGCACATTTGGTACAAATATTCATGGTTCCCAGATGATGTATTCTAATGATTTTTCCTCTAGCTTTACCATGAGGTTGACTTTTTAGTTCTTTATTTTAATATCTCAACAACTATTGGAGGGATTGCTGTGAACCTTGGTACACACATTCATGGTCCCCAGAGGATGATGAGGATTGTAATAATTTTAAAGTTCTGACTTTCTATCTATTGTCATCATCTGGAAAAAATGTCCTTTTGTCCAACACTTTGGTTTATGACTAAATACCTGAAAAAGTCATGACAGCCTCAGATGTACGTTTTTTGTGCTAATAAGTGAATGTTTGCATGCTAACATGCTAAACCAACACAGTGAACACAGTAAACATTATCCCTGCTAAACATCAACATGCTAGCACTATCACTGTGAGCATGTTAGCATGCTGATGATGATGTAAAAATAAACAGTAACAGCAGTGATGGGGATCAATGGAGAGGCGAGGACGTTTCGAATTTGTTGGAAATTTATGGAGAAGATTCTACTCAAGCCAGACTCAAAAAGGAACTTATCGTAACCGAAGGCTAGCACAACCATGTCATCAATGTTTATGATTTGACTATCAAACAAATGACGTCACATTTCAGTTAAGTCTGCACGTGTGGCAGTTTAGGATGTCAACGGTGTTCACACCGGAGCCAGATACAAGTCACTTACAAACATAAATGTGAACAATCAATACAAAAGATCAGGATTGAGCATTAAGGCCTGTAATGTGAATATAGCCTTAATCTTGTTTGACAGAGCTAAAGCTCAAAATGTCCCATCAACATGATTCTTATATGTCTGGAAAACCGACACTCATTCATGTACAGATATTTACTCTGTGTTGAAAACCTGTGGACATAAAGACACAGAAAATCATGACTGTGTATACTGTTCTTTATGTGAGCCATGTCAGACAAATTTCTGTTGCCTTGTCATAGACAAACAGGGTTTTCTGAATCTGAAAGAATTTAAAATTTGAAACTTTTTTTATAAAAAACTTTTTATAAAAACTTTTTCATAAAAACTCTCCTATAACACATATAGAACCACTGACATGCCAGCTGATGGCATTAGCCTAGCTTCTCTTGAAAATAGCAATATACTCAAGTCAATTCAATTCAATTTTATTTACATAGCGCCAAATCACAACTTCATGCCTTGCAGTGAGTGAGCCATCAGCCTGTAAATAAAGGTTGAGGATGAATGTGGAAGAACGAGCAGGGTTCACAGTTAAAAGTTACCTTGTCCGCAGTCCTCCTGGAAGAGGGTCTCTCTGGTCTTAACAAGCTGTTGTCTGTTGAATCCAAAGAGTCTCCGAGCAGTTTCCTCATGTCCTCCTCATCACTATCCAGACTCACACTGCTCACTATTCTTACTGACTTTGTCTCCAACCCCACCAAAGGCACTGATGGGTCAGCAGCTCTGGACCTGAACCTGACATTAACATCTGGGCCTTTTGGAGACCCAGCACTACCATCAACAGCTACAGCCACCTTGCTCTTGAGGAAACGTTTCCCCTTCTGGCTCTCCTCACTGCTGGACTGTGCTGAGAGGAGCAAAGGGGCCTCCAGGGACTGGGAGACTACTGGTGGTGGTGAGATCCCCATGTCTGAGGTTAGATTGTGGGCAGGTTTCGGCCCTTCTCTTGCCTGTTCTTCAGCCTGCTTCCGGCTGCGGATGCGGCTCTCAATTTGAGCCAGTCTTCTCAAAGCAGCAGTCTGGGAGCCATGCTGGGAAGACGACACATATCTGAGCAGAGAGGGAGGAATGAAGCAGAAGACACAAGATATGAGTTTCAGCAGCAGAAGTAAAAAAATCCAAACAGGAAATATTTTCAGTAGAATCAGGGGTTCAGGTGATAGAATATTCACTTTTTCCAATCTTGTGCTCAATAAAATGTGTTTCTCTTACATCCAAAGAACCATACCTGTGTTCAGGGACCTGCTGTATTTGGCTCTTGTGTAAGGGTGACTGGCTGCTGTTTGTTGCAGGTGGTGGAACCTTCTTCAAGAACCTGCTCCCTCCTCCTCCCAGAGAGCTCTGAGGTCTGGGATCCTGGCAGAGGAAAACAAGGAGGGCTCAGACAGCATCATAACAAGTTGACTTTACAGGGCTCCCAGATCTCCCACTGTGGTAGGGGTTGACAAGTAGTATTCTTCAGTTGTTTACCTTGGTGGGATCTCCCTCTCTTCTCTGGTGATTCTCAGCATCAGCAGATCCCACAATGCCACCTCCATGTTCTGAAGCTGAGCTGACTGAGGACAGGTCACTCAGGTCTGACAATAATGTGTGTTTATTTGAGGGAGCAGATCTGGGTTTGACATACCCCCCTACAGCACCCTAGGGAGAAGCGAAGCAGTGATAACACACGTTTCTGGTTTTACAAACGTGTGTAAATGTGTGGACTGCTTAAAACATCTCTCAAAATAATACTGCTGTTTATGAAAACACATGAAGAATTTAAACTTACTGTATGTATCGGTGTTTTGGCTGTTGGCCCCTGTGTTGACTCGGCGTCTCCTCCGCTGGTTCTCTTGCCGGACAGCAGCGCCTGAGCTCGGTCCAGAGCGCTGCTTCGACCGCCTCGTCTCCACATCTTTAAACTGGTGCTCGTCCGGACGCTGTCTCGCTAACTCTTAGCTACTTAATACACTTTGGTGTATACTAACATTTAATGTGTGCATTTATGACATATTGTGCAAGTTTGCCACAAAAAAATCGTTATTTTCCTTTAGTCCTATCCGCTAACTGTTCACTCTGGCGTCCCTCGTCTCCATGGAAGTTTCCGTTTTCTTCTTCTTCTTCTTAGTCCTTAATGGCGAATCACGTCCACCCCGGGGTAATAGCGACACCAACTGTTCATTGTGTGTACCTTTTAAGAATTTAAACACAATCCTGAAGACGAAGCAAATATTTAAAGATATAAATGAGATTTCCAGATGTATAATAGAAAAAATATAAAGGGTAAGACCGTAATTATGTTCTGATCCAGTTTTTTATTGAAGACACCGTCTGTCTGAGGACAGCTGGTCTTTTATTGGTTTTTATTTTATTCCTACCTTGGTCAGATTCTTGTGTGGGGTGTTTTGATAACAGATTATTTTTGAAACGCTTGTGTGAATGACATACAAAGGACTTTTAAAAAGTTATGGTTTGCATGTCAAAAATGTACTGGTTTTTGCATATTTCACACCAAATTACACCCCAGGACAAGGAAAGAACATAAATACATAAATACATAAATCAAATAGTGCCTAAATGGTTATTTGGTCATTCAATTACCACACAGTGTGTGGATTTGAAAAGCAAATATAGCATTTCAGAACAGTGTCACAGCATTTGATCAATTGTGCAGATGAACAAAATGGATAAAACCAACTACATGCAGAAGCATGTCTAAATCCATTTCACCAGATGACTGTTCTATGTCGGCAACTATGTGTAACATCAGTGACCTTGATTTAACTGTACTTTGCCATCAACAAGCTGAAGACAGATGTCCCTGCAATTTGTTGTTTAAACTCTCCCTGTTTAAACATGTTTTCATCATCCTGGCCTTAGCATTGTTCCTGTGTTATTATAATATGTTGTTCTTGTACGCAACCACCTCTGCATGTACCTTATCCACATGGCCTGTATACACTGGCACCATCAGACTGTTACCTCCACTTTGACAAAAAGAATCCCCTACATTAGTATACTTCCCTGTTAGATGAACCATACACATACAGTGTGCTCAGCTAAAATGAGTTGACAATGGTCTATCATGGACTAGGCTTTGCTGAGGTGGTGAGGATGCAATTGTGGTAACGTGGCAGGGCTGTAGCTACCATTGAGGGCACAGAGGCCATGCCCTCAGTATTGTTGGTCTGACGGTCGACTGATCGACCGTCAGTCAGTCAGCCGACCGATCACCACTTTGGTCCAGATTGAAATATCTCATCAACTATTGGATGGATTACTATGAAATTTTGTGCAGACATTCATGGTAACCAGACAATGTATCCCAATGACTTTGATGAGCCCATGACTTTTCATCCAGCACCACCATGAGGTACACATTAATGGTTTTGAGTGAAATGTCACAACAATTATTGGATGGATTGCCATGAAATTTAGTGAGCACATTCATGTACCCATCAGGATGAATAGTTAAGTCTTAAGTGATAATGTACGTACTTCACCGAGTAGCATTGCACTCCTATTCCACAATTGACAGAAAAATAAAAGATGCAGCAGAACCAGAGATATTGTCTTTGTTATTTTAAAGAATTCTTCTTCCTTGTCAGAAACTGGCATTACCCACAATGCACCTTGACTCAGTTCTCTCTGCTGTACAGATTTGGGATATGCTAGTAGTGGCGAATGTACCCTCAAGCCAGTGGCCTCAAGTAGAAATGAGGAGCTACAGTGGTTTGGTAACCTCACTTTTTTCTAACTTTTAAAATGTTCAAACTTGTAGTCTTCAGCCCCAACTGACACTGACTCAAGTAACATCACTTGAAATCACTTATTTCACACAGCTTCCTCTGGAGCCATAAAAGGCTTTATACAACTTTCTTCACATATGCAGTAGTACTCTCCAACTCCTGGAAACACACTTTGATGTTGGTGTTAACTTCTCATGTACCATCAAAATGAAAATTTGTCCACTACTTTGGTTAATGACCAAATACCTGCAACTGACAATCCCATCAGCCTCAGCTATATTCTGTACAGTTTGACATTTTGCAAATTAGTTAAAATGGTGAACATGGTAAACATTACTATTACTGTAATGCTTGGTATGCACTTAGCCCCAAAACCAAGTTTTTCCAATAAGGGGGCGACACATTTGGGTCACAAATTGCTGTTTTTTTCTTTTGCATTTTACAGCATTGCTCCACTGTAGATCCTGCTTACATGTGTCCTTTCTATGTCTATGTCTACAAGGTCACTTTTTTTTTATTTCCAGATGCATCCTCCTTTTCCTGCCTCAGATTTTCAGATGCCTATAGAGCAGCACCAATTATAGCCTAACCTCTGAATACCTTTCATTGCTCTCTTGTAGAAGAGTGCAAATGGAAACAAAGTACATTTATTTGACCCTACAAAAGATCCCATAGATGAATAAATACAGTTACGTGAGGATAATTCCTCAATATTATTGCTACAAGTTGCCATGACTCCACAGTCCCGTCAACTTGTCGACGCAGTAATGAGTCCACTTTCAACCTTTACTTTGAATTCATCTCCATTTAAATGTGAAAACTTTCAAAAGTCAGTTTCTTTTGCTCTGTCACTGCCCACAGCAACTTGTTACTGTGGATTTTGCATCTTAATCGTGGAAGTGATAAAGTTGTAATTCCAGGGTCACGTCCGCTTATAGGTTCTCTCTAGCTACTGTAGGGCTGCGGCCCCATTTAAGATGGTGACTGAACAAGCATACTCTTTGTTCTGAAAAACAAAGGAAGCCACCATTTGTATACTCCTTCATGAGGAAGGGCAATAAGGGATAAGCCGGGTCCCCAAGCAGAAACATTGGAATAGGCTCTTTGTCTTCCACAATCCATTTTTTTAAAGGCAGGGATATGACCATTCTTGAAATGAGTGTTCAACTGGTAATTGGCGAACACTTGAGTGTCGTGAACGCTTCTGGGCCATTTGATCACAACATCGATGAATTCGTACTGAATATGCGCAGTAGTGTTTCCCCTGCTGGCCCCACCCGCAAGTTCCCGCTCAGCCCATAGACTTTACATTGTGATGACGTCACAGATTTTTAAATCGCTTTTCTCAGTTTGAGGAAAGTTTTACAAATATAAAACCTAGAAAGATAATAGAAAGAGTCATAATTGACCTTGTTTGCAGTTCGAGGTGTCCTGTCAACAGTTTTACATACTTGGGATTCCTTCTGTCAAGCATCCTCCTGGATTTCTCCCCCTCACCTCAGCTCAAACACCAGCTGTCCACCATCCCTGCCTGTCTCATTGTTAATTCACTGTACCTGCTTGTCCGGTGTCAGCATTTGGGTTCAGCCTTGATACATGACACATACTGAAATAAAAAAATTACATTTGTGACAAACTCATAAAACACATTTCTCTGATCAACATGGAAAATGGTAAGTTAAATGCTTTTAGCAACAGCAACTTTCATGATTGGTTTGGGTAAAACAAAACAAAAAGAACCCCCCCACCCCCTCCCTAAAATCAGCTAGCATGAACATAATGTTACGTGTAAAATAAGTATAATTTTATGTAGCATAAATTATGTTTTCTGCTTTCCTGTCCTGTTTACTGTCTCCCGACCCCTCAAGTTCTCCTTGTGACCCAAGGTGGTCCTTGGGAACTATTGGCTTAAATGACAGAGTTCAAATTTATTGTTGAACACTTATTTCTGTGGCTTACTTACATACAACCCAAACACCCCCAAGAAATGTTTAGATTTACAAACTGTACAATTATCTGACAGCTATAGATATTATTTACTTTGCAGATTAAGATTTTATATACAAAACATTTGATAAAGTTATAGAATACGGTGCATCACTATTGATGAAACAAAATAGTATAATAGAGTATAAATACATTTAAATGAGCTCTACTTTAACCAGTTGCAACATTAAAATGTTACTTACATGTTAATGCATCAATAAAAATTATAAAATAATATATAAATAACAGTAATATAATATTCTGAAAGGAGCCGTTCTACATTATGAGTATTCTAACTTTTGGTAGTATGTTTTATTGTTAATACTTAATAAGATTTTGAATGCAGGACTTTTACTAGCAGTGGATATTTTTACAGTGTGGTTTTGTAAAGGATTGAATACTTCTTCAACACTAGTTTAAGGGCTTGAAAATTAAATGATTGTCTAATTGCTCTGTTCTGAACAAAAATACAATGGCGTTGTTTTCACAAACTGCAAGGAAAGAATTTAAAGGACAGGTTCACAATTTTTCAAGCCTGTCTTAAAACAATAGTCAGGTGCCCAAATGAACACTCTTGGCATAATTATTCCTCTTGTTCATACTGATCTTTAGACGACCTCTTCATAATGCATTTACAATGTAAGTGATAGGGGCCAAAATCTACAAGCCTCTTTCTCTGCAAAAATGTATTTAAAAGTTTATCTGAAGCTAATATGAAGCCTCAGCCGTCCAAATTAGTCCAATCAAGTAGATATCTTTCAACATTACAGTCTTTTTAGTGCCAAAGTCCCTCTTTTTGTTACTATACTTCCACCGCAGCTCAACAGGGAAACACTGTTTGAGGAAACACAAAGAGGGAATTTGATGCTAAAAAGACTGTAAATGTGGCAGATATCCACTTGATATGACTAACCGATGACAGACTGCTGAAGCGTCATATATGTTTCAGATCAACTTTAAAATGCATTTTTGCACAAAATGACTGTGTGGACACACTGTGGATTTTGGCCACCTTCACTTACATTGAAAGTACATTTGAAGGGGATCTTTTAATAGCCAGTATGAACAGGAGGAACGATTACAGCGAGGAAAAACTCTTTCACTGTTCATATGTGCACCTGACTGTTGTTTTAAGATACAGACTTAAAAAATTGTGAACCTGTCCTTTAAAGGTATACTATGCAGGATTGTCCAAAAAACAATGTAGAGATTAATACAAAATCATCACTTATGACCCACTAGAAGTGTTGCAGTGTATGTATCTGCAGAGACTCTGCCCTCTGCCTGTATTTTCTTATTATTTTGCTGTGTTTGGGACTCTTCTGGGTGTCAACCTTTGGGCAGTGGGTGTGAAGCCCTCAGCCAATAACAGTGTGCAGGGTGTGAGGTCGGGACTCATGGCGTAGCAAGCAGGTTACATCGCTGTGTTTTTATTTGATTCAGTTTTTCTCCTGCTTCTCCGTCTCTCTCTCCTCCGCTGTGTGCTGCTCCTCTGCTGTCACTGTGTTTGTCTGACTGATACACACATACACAGCAGAGAGTGGGTGTGTTTATTTGTGCTTTCGAATGTAACCACTGTGAAATAATGTTTTATTGCTCTGATTCACGGCTTTGTTCTCACCAGCACCGCTCTCTCTCTTAATTCACTCTCTAGCTCGCTCAACCACCACGCTCTCTCTCTCTCTCTCTCTCTCTCTCTCTCTCTCTCTCTTGCTTGCTTGTTGAGCCGGGGAGGAGGGGCCAAGAGTCAGTCATTAAACTGCAGTACACAGTCTTGACAGTGTTGAACTTTCATCACAACTAAACCTATACAGCCTCCAGACAGATTAAAGCACATCAGCCTGAGCTGCTATGCACTGCTTAAAAATAAATAAATAAATAAGAAACTCTGGGTATCATCTTTAAATATATGTTTATGTATCACCTACAACCTGAAAGTTGCTCATTAATTTTGAAGCACTTTGAAAGTAAATTGTAAACTTCAGTTTCAAACCATCAAGAAAAGGATTTAAGGATCTAAGTGTGCAAAATCTAGTTTATTTGGCATCTTCAAGATGAATATGACTGGCTAAAATCACACAACAGAGAATAAATAATCTGAGCAGCTCCAACAGGTGCTTGGACCCATAAAATATGCATTACCTGAGGTAAGGGGAAAATAAGATTTAAAGACATTGCTTGAGATGCAGCAAGATCAAAGTTAAGTTGAGCATCAAAGCAAGAGACACAGCACACACGTTATTAACTTTAATAACTGGAAAATACACATTTATCAGTAAGAGGCACTTAAGCTGCAAAAATATCTTGCTATAAATACAATGATGTGAAACAAGTCATTAACAAGCTAGTAAAAACAGAGATTAACATTACATGAATATTCATAAAATTAAGTCAGAAGTCAACAGGAGAATTCACAGCAACAACAAAAAGAAAATGATTTTTGGCTTTTTCAAAGCCAAATACAAATTTAGCCACAAGCGGCAATAATCGGGGTCCAAGCAGATCATGAAAAAACACAAAATTTTTAGAGCAGAAGACCAGATGCAGATGACTTGAGAGATTAAAATGATTAAAAAATTTTTACTTTGCTTGAGTAGTGGATGGAATTTACAACCTACCTGCCAATTTTTGGTGTTTTTTTCCTGCACAAACACTTTTAGCAGAGAAAAATAATAGTAAAAAGAAATTTTCACAGGGTCACAATAGGCAACCTTTGACTTAATATGACCTCAATAACATACCACATGCATGAATTGATACATTGCTGTAAAGTAGGTCTGGGCCACCTGGGATTTCAAACCCTGGACATGGAAGTGACTTACTGCACCACTGGGGAGACACAGTTTCCACACACCTTCTCATAACTTCAGGCAATGACAATCACATTTGCAAAACTGGAGTATTTTTGTCTAAACTTAAAACACAACAGTCAAAATGTTGGTCATAAAATTATGAAAAAAATCACACATCATTCTGCTGGTTTCAGGTGTATTGTCAAATACTTTGGTGAAATTTATTCAACAATTGGATGAAATAGAAAATGTGCAGTACAAATTACAGCAAGATATAATATCACAAGCACATAATTTGACATACATGTACAACTTTTGTACCACAAGTGTTCACAACAGATGGGCAGAAACCGCAGGATGCACACACTTTGGTGCCAGGCTGGATTCAAACAGGTGACCTTGTTCAAATGAGTTTAGACCACTAGACCATAAGGACAACACAGCTGTCTCTGACAGCAGTTGACACTAAACATTAACTTCTCTATCTTATCTTTCTATTCATTCAAGCACCTTTAAACATCTTGAATATTAGAAAAAAAATCTTTGGGAGGGGGCCATTGGGAGGCCATTTTCCTGTCATTGACATTGTCCACATTTATTTATTTATTTTTAATTTAACAAAGTTATAATTTAGGATACATTTACTCTTTAAAGGGAAATTACACCCCAACAGTAAAGTGTTAAGCCACAGTGGCTGTCCACATGAGACATACAACACAATGTGTTTACAGATTAACATATTTAAATATGTAAATCTGGAATATAAGTATTTTTTTTTAAATTTACTGTGTCACATTTCCACTTCACTGCAATCGCTGGTGACAATATTAATGATACAAATATTTAATGGTGCATTTTATTAATTACTGACCCTGTCTTTATGGATCTTTATGGATATATACGAAAGTAGTATTTCTTGTTTGTTTATGTCACAAAGCAGAGGAGGAGATGTCGTGAATATAGGTCAAGCTCAAAAAACACTGGAGCCTACAGTTCCCATAATGCTACTCAATAGACCCTTCCTGCCTGGTGAGCAAATAGTAACCTGGATGTAACTTCAGTTCTATGAGTACATGCGGAGCCCTCTAATGGGCTTTACTATTGGTTTACCCCTCAAGGTTCCACCTTGGCACCTGAGAAAGATCTTTGCACCCATTGCCCAATCAGGAGGTAGCAACTGCGCAGCATCCTCCCATGTCTACACTGCTCGACTCCCTTTGAAACTCAGCAATAAACAACTGAGGCCAGCTGGGCTTGTAGTTAGAGGGCTCCACACATACTCCTCCATCCTCTAATGGGCTTCACTATTAGTTTTTACCGAAGGCGAAGGGAATTTGGGATGAGATGTACTCCCAGCAGCTAAACAGGTGATTCAGGCTTAAAATTGTCCCATCTTGACTATTGCCCAGCAGTATGGTCTAGTGTTACAGTGGATAAGATAAAGAAATTACAGATGGTACAAAACAGAGCAGCACGTATAGAGCTCCGGTGTGAATCCAGAATGAATGTTGTTGCAATGCATAATTGTTTAGCCTGGTTATATGTTAAAAACAGATTACTCTATTAATTAATTGTATTTATCAGAAATATCTCTGTTACAAAGACATTTATTTTGTATATGAATTTATCATTCAGTTTAGATAAACATGACTACTCTACCAGACATGCTATAGGAGGAAATTTTACATTACCGAATGCAAGAACAAACTCAATCAAACAAACGGTTATGTACCGAGCTATGCATGAATGGAATTTACTCCCTAGACATATCACAAGAAAACAGCAAAAATCGATTTAAAGTTAATTATAACAGCATCTTTTGACTAGGAGCATTGAACAGATGTAGAAACTGTATGGAGGTTAAAGTGCCAGTATTCCAAATGTGGACAGGCCAGCAGCACCACAAGACATGGAAGCATGTTTTAACTTCTAGTCAACAGGCTAAGGTTTGAAGAAAATGTTTGAATGTGAGTGTGATTGTGCTGATGTATCTTGTGGCTGTGGAGGGTCTGTCTGCGTTTGTGGTCTGGGGATACTAGAGTGAAACGGACCACATTATGATTTGCAATGAGTTATGAAAGTTGTGAGGAGTTGTTTTCCATGTTTTCCAAATGTGATTGTTAGGAATAAGTGTAAATGTGAGTTACATTTATATGGTCAAATACTCTGTATTGGCACTTTGTGCATTGTAACAGCATCATTATTATGTTAGAATTATATTACTGGTATTTAACTTTTTCATTAGTTAGTAAGTTATATGTGTATGAACATATATAGACGTGTATACATATATATGTACATACATAATTATTCTTTAGCTCATAATTATGACTATGGTAACTACCATGTTGGGTAGCAGATTGTATCTAACTTGGTTACAGTGTTTTAATGAAAGAAATGTGGTAACTAACTGGTGATTGCTTTTAGATAACCCAGGACAATGTTTAAAGAAATAACATACTGGAATGAGATTAAGAACATAAATGATTATAAACTACTTAAAATGCAGTAATGCTAGTTATGAATCCAGGTAATCCTAAAATATTCAAATAGAATCAGGTTAAGTTACTGTGTTGGAGTAATCCAACAAATTATGTTACTAAGTACAATTGCAAAGTAATCAGTAAACTGTAAAAAACAAAAAAAGTATTTAAAGGAAAAGCATTTACCCAACATACTTGCCATAAATGAAGTAGTTGGATTTCATATATTTTGATTACTGTATTGTCAGGCGCTCGTCTTGCCTGCATGCATGTTCTAGTCTTTGTCCTGTTTATTTGGTAATGTTATGTGTTATGATGTAAGTTGCTATGGTTGCATTGTCACAGTTTTTGGTGGACCCCAGGGAGTATAGCTGCTGCGATGCCGTAGCTAATGGGGATCCTAATAAACTAAATGTGTTGTTATGTGGAACACGTCTGTGGCTGGAATGCGGAAAGCATGAATTGGCTTTAATTCGCCTCACCTGGGGATGAAAGGGAAACATCCCCTCCGACCCAGGTGGGACATCTCTCACGGCTATCAGCGCTATCGTCTGAAACAACCTGTGTGTCAGAGGGTGTAGTGCTAGGATACTGCTCTGTTAGGGAGATGTGATGAGCGCAGCCAAGTTCATGAAAGGGTGTTGCTGTTGCTACTGCTGCTGGAAAGAAGGAGGCTGCTTGGGGTGGAGATGGGTGCCCAGCTGCTCAGACGCCTTCTGGGACATCTCCAACCAGCCAATCAGGACCTGGATGTCAAGGCCAAACAGGGATTCGGTGGAGAGTGGCGTGTTCATGAGTAGGCACAGCTCATGATCCCTCAAGGTGGACAGGCCCAGCCAAAGGTGGCTGTGTCCCACCTGACACACACGGCACAGCCACCGCTGATGGCAAACACATGTGACATACGGAGGAGGGCGGCCGCTGCCAACTCAGATCTCTGGTGTGTGTCTTTCTCAGGTGCCAAGGCACAGCCTTTAGGGGTAAACCAACAGCAAAGCCTGTTAGAGGGCACAGCACGTACAAAATCACGTTTCAAACTCCTTGCCAATCTTTGTCAAGTCTAATCATCATGATGATTAAACTGATCTTCATGTGTAAAATCTGAGTAACATTTGCTACATGGGTCCAGAAGACTAATACTTTCCTTTTTATCTCCAGTGTATTATCAGAGAATTTTTGATTAAGAACTATTCTATTAAGAACTATCTATTGAGCTCCTTTAATTATTCACTTTATATTCTCCTTCACACAGAGAAGATTAAATGAGAAGAAACCAGAACGGTCACAAAGAAAAATAAAAAAACACAGCATTTGAGTAAACTCAGTACCCCAGAGATTTCTGTTGTTTGTCAAACTCACTCTATCTGTCAGCTTCAACAAAAACATTTCTTAATCTGTGATGTCAATGGTTACTTGTCATTCAGAGGACGCACTGAGGTTATATCTCATTTTGAGAACAAGGGATGAATTCTGCATGTGTTTTTTTTTCAGTTTTACAGAAACTGGAAAGCTAAACTAAAATGCAGGTGACAACCTCTGGACTTTGGGGAATTGTCAAGGGAAATTAGCGCTAATAAATTTATTATAACTTGTCTCATCTCATTCATCTAAAGACAATTATAACTTATCTGTATTCTGTTCTTGTAATTTCGCAGTTAGCATACATCATTTTCCAAAGACTTTCTGCAGGTTTAAAACTTTAAAATAAGTGAGTCTATACACTCACAGCTCATACAGCTCAGTACTTTTTTGTTTTTGTTGACTTTCCTTCAAACTTTGTTTCAAGCTTTGTGCACTGATGAAACAGCACATTAATGCATGTCCTCCCTTTGAGGCAAGCAACAAAATAGAGAGTTTTGTTCTGTATGTTGATTATCAGGTGCAAAATCACTTACAAACAGATTACAGAAACACATATGACAACAAATGACACCCCAAACTAAAGCTAATAAATGAAAAAATGTGAAGCAACCATAATCACATATGCATCTGTTTTCATTCTTGTATTTGAATTTTTAAATGCTGAGATTTCCTCTTAAGAGTTCTCAAGCTCAGCTGTGTTCAACATAATCAAAGATAACTATGTTTGATTATTTGGAAATCTAAATTCAACCCACCCAGTAGCCTTCTACTGAGGAAGGATACAGTATAGTGAACAGGTAATTGGCCACCATGTAAGAATCAAAGTTAAAGTCTATGTAGGACCCTCGACATTGATAGATGTGACAGTAGCCATGAAACATCGCTGGAAAAGGCGGTCAGGGTCCGGTGGCTGGTTGTCACAGTCAAGCTTGCCTCTCAGGAAGTGTTTCCGGAGGCCTTGAGGGCCAGGAGGGGCGCTGGTCTGACTTGGTCCTAGTCCTTGTGGACTGGATGTAGAGCCTGGAAGACAGAAACACATTTTTAATGAAACGCTATTTGAAGGGAAATTACAGGTTATCAATACTTGGGGTTTAGTTTCATGGCTCAGGCCATGGGTTCTAACGGTTATGATAAAGTTGGACTCACCAAAGTTATTGCTCTGAACATGGTGACATTGCTGAAAATATGTCCAACGGGCAACAAACACGAGTGGTCAGCTAGACAGTCATACAGATTGTAAACAAGCCGACAGATTAGCGAGATTAGCTACCACTTAATTTGGAGGGAAAACCAAAAGTGAGTGTGTCTATGATGGTTAAAGTTGAACCAGGAAGTAGAGTTGTAAACTGTGGTGGATGTTTACAACAGGCATTTTGGGTAATTTTACCATTCGTCTACATTTTCTGTTCCAAATAGGTTTGACTAACCTGCGGGTTTGTTTTCAACCTGTATGATCATCTGAGCACTGATGCTTGTTGCCCCATAGAACCTATTTTTAGCAATGTTGCAGCATTCCTTGATCTAAGCAATCATTGTGGTGAGTAAAATGTTATCATGGTTGTTTTTTTAAGGCTGGATATGATGTTTTTTAGAGTCAATATTTTTACATTTGACTGTTTTTACGCAGCAGAACAACAAACACAACACTGACATATCATTGCCTTATAAAGCTGTTGTGGGGAACACGTTAGCAGTTGCCTCTGGCCACCTGATTAATATAAGTCTGATATTCACTTTTAGCGCTGTTTTGGTCTCCACTCTTTAGCTGCTAAATGTTCTACTACAATCACCAGCTGTCTGCTGTTTGTTGCCATTCAGGTAGTGTAAAGCAACTGAAAACAACTGATTCAGAGTTAATGAGAGTGGAGAGACTGAAACAAAACAGTAAAGTTGTGGGCTGTAAAACAAAATCAATGAGCTGAAAGACATTAAAATGCTCTGTGAAGCTGAGAAGAACTGTAGAATCAGGTGCAAATTTTCTGTGGTTTGTCACTATGAGCGACCCATTTCACATTACATAGTCATTTTATTCATTGTTAACATAAAAATATTGAAAGAAGAAACTTTGGTGGCTACAGCCCTGCTATTATAGTTTTTATTCCCTTTAATGCCATCAGACAAACAGCAAACAGTAGACAGCACAAATGAAACATGCTCCAAAACGTCATATTATCTGATTTAAGTTTTTCCAAGTTACAAATCTTTAGACAGTCCCTCAGTGCTGGAGTTTGTTATCTCTGCTCCCACAGCAGATACTTGAGAGCAGACATGATGACAGTTTCCTTGCAGAACTGGGTTAAAACTCAGCCTTTTACTTGAAAGAAACAAAGAAACAAGAATCATACAGTACATACACATAATATATAAAGTTTGGATTGTATCGTATAGTCTCAAGGCCATGAAGGACAAGGACAGCCCACAGTAGTTGTTTGGAACTGAGCCAGATCATATCTTTATATAATTAACAATTAAGTCTGACACTATTGCATGTTAAAATGACACCATCTCGTCTCGTACTTCCAAAAATGTAGATCATACCTAATGCTCTGACATGATATCGATCTTCTCATCTAACTCATAACAATAAAGTGAATAAACTTGAACAAACTTTTTAACAAAGAACTGTCGCTAGGTTTTTTTGTATTAATGAAAAAAAGAAAAAACATTATGCAAAATGACTAATTACACTAATCATTACAGATAATTTAAATATCTTCTCTCTATATCACTGTAAGAGAGAGATTCAGCAACTGCAGTATGGACTAATCTGCTCTTAAAATGAAATCAGTCTGAACACCTGAAACAAAGCTTAAGTTAAGGACAGCCTAGATGGTCAGACTTTTGTCCAGTCTGGTGTGGGAGGGGTTCATGTTCCTAACAAAAGAGACCACACAATTCCATTGTTTCTCTGCAAACACACACACAAATAGCCTGAATATGGTGGACGCTCATTAACAATTAAAGATTAAAAAATGAGCACAATAGATATTTTAAGCTCACAAAGAGATTTGTGTTGTTAGATCTGAGTTGAGGGTTTCCTTTGCTCAGTTTCTTTTAGGTTTTTTTTTTTCAGTTTTCATCCCTTAATGAAATGCAAATTCAGAGATTAATTTGCTTTGACCTGCAGGTTATGTGTTGTCCTGTTACACTTCTAAGTGACATTGGACTACTTCCCTATAAGCTTGATCCATAGTCTGCATATATAAGTGTGAAACAAGTATGAATAGAGACATAGTGACATGTCCTTGTACAGGGCAAAATTATCATGTGCTGAGAATCTGCTAAAACCTTGGGAGAAAATGATGAGTGCAGTTTTCAAATGCACCAAGCATAAAATCCAAGCACTCCAAACTAGTTGTGTGCTTATGAATGTGCTGCTGCACTCAAATCTTTTCTTGCTGGTTGATTGTAACCTTAATTTGTTTGGTGCTCATTCAATAGTTTTGTAATTATTGTCAAAATAAACCAAAATATATATAAAAAGATTATGAAGATTATTATTATGAACCAAGCAAAGAGCATTGAATGTATGAGCAGTCTGGTTACTTGTTTCATTTGAGTACAGATGCTCCTTTTCCTAGACAATTTTTCTTTCAAAACATTCTGCTCAGCCATTAATAAATGTCAGAATGTTGCTCCTAAATAATTCAGTGTATTTTATCGATGTTTTAGTAGAATGCCCCCTGAAGAGAAACCAAGCTGTAGTGATTACCTGGTGCTTGGAGTGGCAGCCCATTGTCCAGACCTCTGGGTTTGGTGGTGATGAACAGATAGCAGAGGACACAGAGAGTAATGATGAACGCAAGGAGAACCACCGCTGCTACAGAGAGACCCACGAGAGCTCCAAGACTATAAGACACAGAACAAAGACACAGTAGTAGTATCACCTTTCTCAGTATACTGTACAGTAGAAGGGAAATAACATACAGTAGATGCATAACAATGCATCCATTTGCACCTATTTGAAATGTTGGTACAGGTTAAAATTGAGAAATATTGCTTTGATGTCCATTATGACAATTGGTCGTGATAACATTTTACTCACCACCTCAGTTGCAGAAATTTGGAAAAAGCTGAGAGACTTCAATCAGGGCAAAGATTATGAGCCTCTTAAAGTATTCCAAAGAACTTTAATTTAGTGGAAATCATCTCAAACACGTTTTTGAGTCAGTAAGTCTTTGTATGGAATCCAAAGCTGTAGCTCCCTATGTCTGTGTTTCTCATGTTGGGCCTCAACCACGGGGTCAGACAAAGGCAGGCCTACATGTACGCTCTGAAGCCTGGCCACAAGGCCGTCTTTTTCCTTTGTTCCCTGAAACAAAGGCCACAGTGCCACAATGCTGCTCACAGACTCCGTTTCCCATGATGCTTGCCAGTTCGCACCTAAGTGAGAACTCAGCAGGAAGCCTTAAACTCTTGTCTCTGATTGGCAGAGATGCACTAACATAACTGGGAGTCATGGCAAAACAGCATTGACGTCACCGCCCCTTTAAGAAGAGGCTGCACAAATTCAACACTGCCTTTCCAGTTTAACCAAGCTAGGAGAAGGTTCCGCTTTCTTCACAAGCCAGATTACTAACAGAGGTAAATTGTGCACATGTACTTATCCCCCTTTTCTGGAGCTTCTCCCCTTGCTGGATGAGACGAGACTTTGACCCGTGTTCTCCCAAACACCACTAGATCCGCGAGAGACCACCCCGCTGTCTACCGACTGAGTCGACCACCCTGAGTTTCTTCACTGCCCCACTGAGAAACCAGCTGCCGTCAGCCTCCAGGAAATAAGGACGGCACCGCCAGTACCACACACCTGAAGACCCCATGCTGGATTTAACTGATGGACTGTAACACACACCGGTTCGCTTCCAAGAGCGAGAAACGTAAGAGGTTGTCTGGGCAGAGATTGTATTAGATTTGTGTGTTTTATAAGCTTAGTACTTGTGTTTTTCTTTCTGTGTTGTATGATTTAACAGAGCGGCAAGTCCCTTGCCTGCTACACTCTTAGGAGTATTTGAAGTTGTTGCCTGTTTAGTTTGTGTTCACCACGCTAGACTGTTTGTGTTGTCCCACTTTGGACTGCTGTGTTTGTTCCACCGTGAGAGAAAAGTAAGTTGCTTTGTCAGTTAACCACAAAACAACGCGCATACAGACTACCATCTGTACGCACGCTCTGTAGATAAAGCGACTGCTGCTCTCCCCTCATGGTCGCAAGAATCAGCTTTTTCTCCTTTGTCTTCCCTCTCTTGTTACTAACACATGCACACAAGCACACGTACACACCTACATAACCACGCACCTTTCCTACACATCTGACGGTTAGACAGCATGGGACACAGCACCGCTCTGCCCCTCGTTATCTGCCATCAGACACGTGTTTGATAAATTGAATTGGGTGTACTGTGTTCACTGGTATCGTTACCTGTCGGACCAGCCAGCACGGCTCGTCTCTACAGCTAATGGTGATGTGGCAAGCTGCGTTATATTCTCACTGAGGAATAACGCTTCGTGCCCACACACTGACTGGGGAGAGGAAGCTTCATGTCTGCTTAGTGTCAGCACTGTCTCCTGCAGTTTTCGCCGCTGTCCTTCACAGGACTGGCATACACAGCTTATCTCTTGGGCGGCATTACTTCCTCCTTAGAGAATAATGTTCCTGACCCACACATGAACCGAGGAGAGGAGACATCATGTCTGCTCCGCTCCCCTCCAATTATTTCCATGGGAAATACAGAGGGGAGTGGATGCAGTGACACGACATCAAGCACTTTGTGAGCCGGCCGATGGTGATATGTTCACGGACCACTCTGTGAGATCAGCCTTTCAAAATCGCCCCCCCCCCCCCATTGACCAATCTTCCATCTATGGAAGGTTCGGCGGTGGAGAAGACCGAATCGGAGTACCACACCCAGCTGGCTGCCCACCCTCTGACACAGCTTCATGAAGAATGGTGTCACGGCTTCCTCTTCCATTCTTGGGCATCAAAGAGAATCTATCCTCCCAAGAGGAGACAGATCCTCTGTCTGAGGAGATCCAGGACCTGTTGCTGAAACAGGCTGTCTCGATTGTTCCCACTCACGACAGACAGAAGGCGTTTTACTCCATGTACTTGTTGGTTCCCAAGAAGACGGGAGGTTTCAGACCCATTTTGGATCTCTGCATCCTGAATCAGTGCATCGCCCGAAATACGTTCTGTATGATAACCATCAGGAGATTGCTGGAACTGGTTCAACCAGGCGACTGGTTCACCATCATCGACCTGAAAGATGCATATTTTCATGTTGTGGTGGTGCCAAAACACAGGAGGTTCCTGCATTTTGCCTTTCAGGGGATAGCCTATGAGTACAACAGTCTACTCCCTGGCTCCCCGCACATTCAGCAAGCGTGTTTTACGTGATTTGACTGTCATGCAGGTATTGGCACTCATGGTGGCGGACTATCCAGTGGTTTCACTAGGGCTTCTGCACATGCACCACCTGCAATGGTGGTTCATCAGCCTGTGCTTGGATCCCAAGAGACACAAGCACCACATGGTGAATGTTCCCCCATCAGTGCAGGAGGACCTGCATTACTGGAGGTCCCCACAGTATCTGTAGACATGGACACCACTGGGTCGAGTGACCTCCTATATAGCGGTGTTCACAGATGTGTCGGCTGGCACCTGCCTGGGGAGAGCGATAGATGTTGTGTGGCCTTCAGGGGAAAACCAACACATCAACCTCCCCGAACTCGAACTCTTGGTTTTCCAACACTTTCTGACTCTGGTTCAGGGGAGATGTGTTGGTGAGAACAGACAACTGCACCATGGTTGCCTACATCAACAGGCAGGGCTAAGTTCGATTCACAGCCCTGTTGAAGATGGCAGAGAATCTGTTGTTGTGGGCTTCAGAACACCTCCTGTCTCTGAGAGCCCTCTACATTCAGGCTCTGGAAAACAAGGGCACCGACCTCATGTTGAGAGGCAGCCCTCTGGCAGACGAGTGGGTGCTGCAGATTTGGAACCAGTTCAGGAAAGCGGAAGTGGACCTGTTCGCCAGCTGAAACAACACCCACTGCCCACTCTGGTTCTCCCTGAGTGGGCACCCAGGTTTGGGGGGCCCTGTCCCAGTAGGCGGGCTCGATAGGAACGCTGCCCATGCTGGGCACCTCTCCAGGCTTGGCTCCTGAGAGGGACAAGCTGATGTGGGCTGTACTGTCACAAGTGGTGCAGACCATCCAGGCAGTGAGAGCAGAATCCACCATTGCTTGCTACAAAGCTATGTGGTTGGGATTCCAACGTTGGTGCAAGGAAAGGAGACTGGACCCCCTGGACATGCAGTGGGAGTGGTTCTCTCCTTTCTACAGTATCTGGTGGAAAAGGGGCTGTCTCATCGCACTGTTAAAGTGCATGTAGCAGCTGTTCCCTCCCTTCATCAGAGCTTTGGCGACAGACCTGTCTTCACCCACCCCCCCGTGAAACATTTCTTACAGGAGGGTTAGGAGACAACACCTGGTGATGCGTGTCTCTGCCGCCCAGTGGGAAATACCGTTGGTGCTCGAGGCCCCAGTGAGCGATTCCTATGAACCTCTGGAGCGCTCCTCTCTGAAGGTCATTCAAGACAGCTTTGCTGCTTGCGCTGACCTCAGCTAAGAGAGTGTGTGAGCTGTGAGCTGTGTGCCATGTCGGTTCACCCCAGTTGTCTGCTGTTTTGTGGTGACCACAGTGGTGCTACTCTCAGACCAAACCCCTCCTTTTTTCCCAAGAACATAAGGAGTTCATTTAGATTGAGAACTATTCAGCTAGAGGCATTTTGTCCTCCACCCCATGGGGATGTCAGGGAGGCAAAACTGCATTTATTGTGCCCAGTACATGTGTTGGCATGTTATGTTGAATGCATGGCCCCCTTTCGGCGTGTTGAACAGCTGTTTGTATGCTATGGAGAGGGAGTGGCACCTAACTAGTTCGCTTTGTAAGTGCATCTCCCAAGCCTACAGGCAGGCGGGTAAGGACCCCCCACTGTGATCAAAAAATAGAACAAGTGTAACTAGTTTTTACACAGTTTTTTACACATTTTTCAAGGTGTTAATTCAATGTGTGTCAGATGGTCTGCTTGTCTACCATCCTTTGCATGAGAAAAGATGAATATATACAGTACTTAAAATATTTTTCTCTTTCTTTGGTCCAATGATATGTATGTGTTCATCTCTTGTACTTTTCGGAAAGCTCTAATCCTGGTCAAATCATATTGAATCAAATAGAATTGTGGGTAGAATGTGGGATGTTATGGAAATCACAGAAAATCAAAGCTCTGGATGAAATCTTTATATGCATATTTGGTATTAATGATCAGTCTGTTTACTGTCAGCTGGAACATAAAAATAGACAGCTAGAGCGTATATGAATATCTCGGCAAGCTCAAACCAAAAGAAATATGAAGCTGATTTAATTTCAGATTCTCTGATTCTCTAAAAATGTTTACTATCTTTTGTTGCAAAGTGCTAGTATGCTTCAACTATGAGCAATGGAGTGCAGGAGTGATGTGTTCATGCACATTGCATGTGCATTCATGCCTTATGATACGAACGCCTACTCTGTACCTTGAGAGTAGCAAAGCACTCCGCAGTGTTTCAGTGGAATTCTTGTTACACATAATGGCACATAATGATGCAGAATGACCAGATATATGCTGTACAGAGCAGGCTAATTACACTGGACCAAACCTCCTACAGAGATGATTCAATGTCGGTTACATTATGATGCATTTCAAACATATTAAAAACCCATTATAAACCAGGATAAACTTTTTTTTTTTACACAGAAAAGCTTCACACACCTAAATTCAATAACAACATTACTAATTATATGATAAAATATTCAGGATCCACACATTGTACACTCTGATTTTCACTACAATACTGTGCATTACAATGTGATTTTATATGTAAAATGCACTTTCTTTATGACGACTGAAATGGTCATTTCACCAAAGTACAAAAACATATTCGTTCACTCACCTTTAGTGGCATCTAGTCATGCAGATAGTTTGGGTTTTATTTTCATTTAGTTTTGAGATATCCACAAAATCTCTCCACACCTAGTACAATGGAGGCGACTGGAATCTTGTTTGTGGTCACAGCATTTAAAAATTACATCCACACAATCCTTACATCCACTCAATGTGAACAGTTCATTGGAACTACTTTCTAATCCCCATAGGAAACTAGTGACTATATGAGGTCTGTGGATTATTATATCTGTGGAGTAACAGAGACCCAGTGGGAAAAGCGTGTTTTTAACATGAGCACCGCAAATTAAATTCAATCCACCTAGATTGTACTAGAGTGGCAGTAAAAATCTCAGAGACAGATTTCTCAAAGCCTGGATGAATAAAAGCACAACTTTCTGTGCGAGATACCAATAGAGGTAAGTGAAGTATCTGAAATATGTGTTTTTTGTCTTTAGCTTTAAAAAGCAGTCAAAACACCCACATTTTGATAACAAACTAATCTGGATCACAGCAAATAGTATAAGCTGTTCTAACATTTGCAAATATCCTAATTCCAAGTCTACCTTTTAACCTGTATTATATTTGACAGTTTTGCTGTTAAAACATAATGAAAGTCGAGGTAACATTAAAAATCAGAACTCCCCTTCACCGGTGTTAAATGCTAAATCAAAAGTCTTCTTAATAAGTCTTCACTCTCTCACTGATGACAGCTAATTAGCCTCATTAGAGCCAAACTGAGACAATCTGCACAATGCCATTAACGTGTTGGCTTCTGAACACAAACCACTGATATACACGTTTTTTAACCATTAAAAGATCCCATTGCTATAAAAGTCTTGATCTTGATTTTGTGCAGAATTGCTGTTTGCTGCAGGGGAAATCATGCTTGATGATACTCAGCTATTATGTGTCATAATGTAGCTGAGAAGATGCTGCGTGATGATCCACGCCGGATGCAGGGACATTTACTCTCCACTACACATCTCTGACACGTAGCAGATACACAGGTGAGAAAAAAATTCTAGGCAATACTTTAATTTGACTGTTTCTCTCTCCTTACCTTAACCACCACATGTATCCATATTCGTATGGGAAAAAACTGTTGGGGTCATCACAACAGTACTTCAAGTCACTGAACCCGCAGCAGAAAAGTGCCGTGGTGTCACTGTCCGCTTTGGGACACGTGAAGCCCTCCACGAGCACGTTTTCTTTGCTGTAATAACTTTCGCAGTCCGAGCTCATATCAGAAACAGACTGTCCGCACAGGGACAGCCCGGTGCGGTGCGGCGCACATGAAACCTGCTCTTATTTCGTCCATCTCCCACTGCAACTTCCCAGCACCGTCACACAACTGTGTGAACCAGGAGCTGCACCCCCACCTATCTCTCTCTCTCTCTCTCTGTCTCCCTCTCTCTCTAATTGAAATCCAAATTCAATAGGCTTATTACTGTATCCCCAAAGCACTGTATAAATACTGAAATTAATATAATGATCTGAATAATCCATTCAGATCATTGTTACGGAAAGGCAAAAGAGAAATAAATTTACTGTATATAGGTTTGTTTATAATCTCTCTCTCTCTCTCTCTCTCTCTCTCTCTATATATATATATATATATATATATATATATATATATATATATATATATATATACACTGTAGGCCTTCATGTATGTAATAATTATTATTTTAACATTGGCTAAAAAAAGATGCAGTAGAAAAAAAAACGTGTTTTTATCGTGTGTATGCATGTGTGTGTAAGTTACCAGAAAACAGAAATAATAATAATAATAATAATAATAAGAAGAAGAAGAAGAACAGAACAAACACATGCATATTTTTTCATGATAAGACAGAAGAAAAATAAATATAAAATAATATTAGTAATAGAAATAGAAATAATAAATATATATTCTTTCTCTCTATATATACAGTATATATATAGACATACATACACACACACACACACACACACACACACACACACATATATATATATATGAGCCTGTTTGTGGCATACTTCATCTGCAACACTATATTAAAGGATAGGTTCACAGTTTTTTAAGTCTGTCTTAAAACAGTCAGGTGTCCATATGAGCACTAAAAGAGGTTTTCCTCGCTGTAATCATTCCTCCTGTTCATACTGACTATTAAAAGATCTTTAAATGTGTTTTCAATGTAAGTGATGGGGGCCAAAATCCACAGTGTGTCCACACAGTCATTTTGTGAAAAAATGCATTTCAAAGTTGATCTGAAGCTTATATGAGGGTTCAACAGTATGTAATTAGTCATATCAAGTGGATATCTGCCACATCAGATTCCCTCTCTGTGTTTCCTTGGACAGTGTTTCCCTGTTGTGGTGGAAGTATAGTAACAAAAAGAGGGACTTTGGCTACTTGATTTGACTCATTTGGACGCTGAAGCTTCATATTAGCTTCAGATAAACTTTTAAATACATTTTTGCACAGAAGGAGGACTGTGGATTTTGTCTCTTATCACTTACATTGTAAGTGCATTATGAAGGGATCTTCTAATGGTCAGTATGAACAGCAGGAATTATTATGGCAAGAAAACCCCATTTCATTGTTCATTTGGGCACCTGACTAAGACAGACTTGAAAAATTGTGAACCCATCCTTTAACAGTGCATGACTTATCAGTGAATTATAAGAAGGTAATTGAAGGGTCATGACTATATTAGGCTGCCTACAACATCAACAGCTTAATATTCCTTAATTACCAGTACTCAGAGGGGTGAATATGACATCAAATATTTGTGAATGAGTATAAAAGCACATCTTATCTCTGTGTTCAGAGGAGTATCTGATTAATCTTTCCATCCACCAGCCTGATAGGTGGCTACACCAATCTGCTCCACTTCATTGCATGACCCCTGCGTCTATAGCCAAGGTGTTACATATTCAGATTTCATTCTGTCAAACAGTCATATTGGGTGATGAGACTACACATCTGCATACTCCAATAGGCATCAGTCCCAGTAATTTAACGCCTGAGCACACTGTGAATTATTTGTTTCATGGAAGGATGCAATGAAACTATAACAAGGGCCTGCAGTGATGACATAAACATAGTAATGAGTAATGAAATATTCATGAAATAAAACAATTATAAGTAATTATAATGAATTCAGTTAGAGTCTTTTTGTTTGCTTGTAAAATACATCAATTAGTGGTGCAACCTGGACACATCATCAGTGATGTTACCTGGGGTCTTCAGATGTTTAGGGTCTTTCAAACATCATGCACTCTCACCCAGGTGACCCAGCTAGGGGTGATCAAGCCCCAGCTTGTGTCCAGGTAGCACTAACCTACCCACAGATCTCCTCTTTTGATCCACAGCCACCGTGAGGCAACTTCGGCTGCCTCAGTGGCTTCCTTGATGGCCCTTTGCCTCCTCGCCCCTGTGATGCCCAGCATGTTATAGGCCCTACAGAGGGACTTGCCTGTGAACCCTCTGCATCCTACCTCAATGGGTTCACATCTTGCCCCCCACCCATTGCAACGGCACTCCTCCACTAGCTGAGCATACTTGGTCCTCTTCCTCTCGTTGGCCTCCTCAATGCGCTCCTCCCACGGAACAGTGAGCTCCAAGAGGACCACCTGCTTGGTGGTTTCTGAGTTGAGGACTAGATCTGGTCTTAGCGTTGTTGTGGCTACCTTTTCCGGGAACTTCAGTTGCTTTCCCAAGTCAGCTCTCAGCTCCCAGTCTTGAGCTTTTGCCAACAGACCAGAATAATTGGTCCTGGCCACAGTTGGTGGTTTCTCCCCGGCTCTGACAAAAGCGACGGTCTGCTTTGTAGGGTGGAGGCACTGGTTGATTCCGCTGCAGATGGTATTTGCAATCGCCCTTAACAGTTGGTCATGGCACCAGCAGTAGCATCCCTCACCCAGGGCTCTTGGACAGCTGCTAAGGATATGCTCCAGTGTCCCTTTTTTCTGGCACAGGGCGCAGGCTGGTGACTCCACCTTCCCCCAGCTGAACAAGTTTGATGGGCTTGGTAACACATCGTAGACAGCCTGGATTAGGAACCGTATGCGATGGGGCTCTACTCTCCACAGCTCATTCCAGGAGACTTCGATGGATGCCCGCACCTCTTCCTGAACCAGTGCTCTTCTGTCCTCTCCCTTTGCCTGGTCATAGCAAGGTGTTACATTGCTGCTGAGGCCTGCTCTACCCCAAGCCACTGTCCCAACCAGTGTTCTGTATCGTAGCCATGATTAAACCCCCTCCACGGTATCTGCAGCCCTCCACTTCCACCCAGTCCTGACTTCAATACTGGCCTGAGAGACTTTTGGGTCTTGGTACTGCTCGTACAGCTCACTTTGAACTCTTCAATCAGGCTGCTAGTTGGGAGTTTCAGCATGTTGTTATGGCCATACAGGGCAATGCTGCTCAGGCTCCAAGGAAGGCCCAACCACTTCTGCAGGAACCTGCTGACTCTCCTCTCCAAGATCTCGATCATAGAGATTAGAACCTCATAGATCATGAGGGGCTACAGAATCCTTGGGAGGATGCCATGTTGGTAAATCCAGGCTTTGAACTTGCCTGGTAGGCCCAATTTGTCCACTGCAGTCAATCATGCTTCCAGCTCTTGGTTGGTTGATTGAATGGCTGCTGTGTCTCTCAGGCTGCAGTTGAAAACCTTCCCCAGGCTCTTTATGGGTTTCTCTGTGATTAGTGGAATCTGGGTACTGCCCAGGGTGAACTGGAACTTGTTTGTGACTTTACCTTTCTTCAGCACAAGGCATCTGGATTTTTGTGGCTTAAAGGTCATGCGGGCCCAGGTGAACAGTTCCTCCAGGCCCTTCAAGATCCACCTGCTTCCTGGCACGTGTGGTGTAGTTACAGTCAGGTCGTCCATGAAGGCCCTGATTGGTGGCTGTCTGATGCCTGACTTGGAGAGGGGCCCTCTGCACTGAGATTCGGCTGATTTTACCAGCATATTCATGGCTAGTACGAAAAGAATCACTGAGATAGTACACCCAGTAATGATTCCCTTCTCGACCTTATGCCAGTCCAATGTTGTGGACCCTGAAGAGACTCTCATACTGAAGCCATTGTAGTAGTTGAGAATGAGGTTCTTGAATTTATCTGGGATATGGTGCCGCTGCAATGTCTCTTCCACCAGCTTGTGTGGTATGGATCCGTAGGCATTTGTGAGGTCCTGCACAGCACAACTAGATCACCTCTGTTCTCTCGGGCTTCTCTGATCAGCTGGGTGACCATGCCTGTGTGCTCCAAAAACCCTGGTACCTTGGGGATCCCTCCTTTTTGATGTAATCAATCGAGGTATCAATGTAATCATTCTTCAGGAGGTAGTCCGTTAGGCGCCTGGCAATGATGCTGAAGAATATCTTTCCTTCAACACTGAGCAGGAAGATGGTTCTAAACTGGTCAATATTCTTTGACTCTTCCTCCTTCAGAATCCACACTCCTTCAGCAAACCTCCACTGTTCAGTGACCTTTCCCCTCCTGCATATCACCTTAAGGATCCTCCAGAGCCTGTGGAGTAATTATGGGCAGTTCTTATAAACCCTGTAAGGCACCCCACTAGGCCCTGGGGCTGAGCTTGTTCTTGCATTCTTGACTACCTCCTGGATCTCCTTCCAACTGGGCTCCTTTCCATCAAAGTCCAGTACTGGTGCAGGAGGGTCAATTAGGGGCTTGCAATTGCCAAGATCTTGCTCCCTAAGTGTGTCACATAAGGTGGTAGAGAGATGTTGGTCAATGTCATCTTTGGAACAGTTCAGCTTGCCGCTGCGCTTCTGCCCCAGCAGCTGTTTTGTGAATCCAAATGTATTTGCTAGAAAGGCAGTTCACTTCCTGGCTCTTTCTTTCCTCCTCCTCCTATGCCATTCAGCCCTCCTCAAGGTCATGAGCATCTTGTGGAGGATGCTGTGTAGCTCTGACAGAGGTCCCTTCTCCTCCTCACTTGCCTCTTTGAACTGCCACCTCAGGCTCTTCAGTTCTTGCCTGAGCTGGTGAATCTTGTTTGCCCGGTTGTTCTTGGTGTAGGGAAGTTTCACTGTTTTCTCCTCTTCCAGTCCAAACCTCTCGGCTGCTAGGCTCATGATGATGGTGGTCATGGACTGAAGGCGCTGGTCAGCATCGCCCTTCGCCATGCCGTCTAAGATGATATCAGCATCTTCATCAAACTGGAGCCACTCCCTCTCCTTGCTGGCTTGTGGCCACTTGACCCGATCGTGTTCTGATGGTCTGTGTGACTTTGGAACTTGTGTCACCTGGAGGTTCTGGTCGCCATGGGTTGACTCTGGGCCTTGCTTCTCCTGTGTCTCACCAGGGTTGGTCCCTGAGCGCTGTGGCACCTGCACCATCTGCACACATCTCATCTTGGCCTGGTGGATCCTCAGGCCATGTGGGTTTTTGCACACTTTGCCACAAGTGCAAACTGCGTTCGTAATCGTACTTCCGTTTCCAAGGTCAGTCATTCTTTGGTCTGTCCCAATAAGATCCTCATTCTCCATTCTCTGGGCATTTACAGCTGGTTTATGCTGCCTTCTTTTTAGAATGGCATTGTCAGTCTGTCAGTTACAGGGACCATGAAGTGCAAATCACAATGGCAAATAAAACACAACAGTAAATAACAAAACACAACAACAAATTGCAAATTAAATTAACAGAGAGAAAACACAACAATAAATCGGAAATCACAACGGCAAAACAGATACCACAACTGCTAGAAAACACAACAACATTATCTTCTACCAGAAAAGGTAGGTACCTACTATCGACAATGATTGTTGCTGATCGGACGGACGCACTGTCTGTCTTTTTAACAGGAAGGAAAGGCGCCATATGCCTTCATTTGGGGTCCGTCCAAGGCTATGTTCAACTTGTTTGATAACAAGAGAACTCAAATACACCTCACGGTGATACTTGGACATGTCCTCAGTGATGAACCTGGGGTCATAGGGTGTTTCAGGTCTTTAATCATCAGACACCCTCGCCCGGGCGACCCAGCCGGGGGTGATCAGACCCCGGCCTGCGTCCAAGTAGCGCACCACGGATCCCCCCTACGGATCCACAGCCACCGGGAGGCCTTTTCTGCGACCTCAAGGATGTTCTTGGTGGCTTTTCTCGACTGCAGTCCTCTAATGCCAAGGAGTTTGAACACTCGCTGTAGAGAGTGACCTGCAAAACCCCTGCACCCGATTTCGACTGGTTCACAACAGGCTCCGGCACTCTGTGGTGAGCTCAGAGTATTTGGCCCTCTTACACTCATTGGCTTTGTCAATCCAGTCCTCCCAGGGGACAGTCAGCTCCAGTAGCACCACTTGCTTGGTTGACTCCGATGTTAACACCATGTCTGGGTGGAGTGAAGTGGTAGCAATGTTGGCCAGGAACTTGAGTTGCCTTCCCAGGTCAACTTGGAGCTGCCAGTCACGAGCGGTGGCGAGGAGCCCTTCTGAGGAGTTGGGCTGGTGTTTTGCCTTCTGCCCCACCCTGATGAAGGTGATTGACTGCTTCGGAGCGACCTGGGACTTGCTGTTCTGTATCGCTGTGCAGATGGAATCCGCCAGAGATTTTAAAACTTGGTCGTGGCGCCAGCAATACCGCCCCTCCCCTAGAGCCTTTGGGCAACAGCTCAGAATGTTCTCCAAAGTGCCCCTCCTCTGGCATAGTTTACACTCCGGAGTGTCTGCTAGGCCGCAGGTGTGAAGGTTGGCCGGACTTGGGAGGACATCGTACACAGACTGTATGAGGAATTTTGTGTGCAGAGGTTCAGCCCTCCATAGCTCTGCCCAGGTGAGTATATTATTATCTGCCCCTACTGGCTGTCCTTGATATAGCATAGATAGATAGATAGATAGATAGATAGATAGATAGCCACAGGAATATGATTTCAGCTGGGGGTGTTTTTAGTTTATTAAATACCTGCAGCAATCCCCCACGCAGAGAGACATGCGCATTTACACACAAGGCATAGCAGCATAATTTGATTATGATTATTTAAATCTCCCAACACACTGACAGGATCGGTGTTCTTCTACACATTCAAAAGGTCAGCTCTTACATACACACAGTCCAGGTTCATACAGCGAAGCAGCCGTCCTCCTGATAAATCCTGAACTGTCTAAAAAATTATATTTCAGAGGCTAAATGTTTAATTCTGTTTCCCTTGGAGAGTTTGCACTTCACGGCCACTGTAGTCAGTCGACCACTTAAGTCCAGACTAAAATAACAACAGTAACTATTGGATGGATTGCTATGACATTTTATACAGATATTCACGGTTACCTAAATGATGAATACTGTCTTTTGAGATCCCCTGACTTTTCCTCTAGCACCACCATGAAGTTGACATTTGAGGTTTGTGAGAGGGATTTAAATAGTGGTTATCATTTGATGTATTCATGTATATATTATATATTTTACAAATCATGTTCTGAAACTAAGTGGTCAGTCTTATTCTGTCATTCAGCACCTGCTTTACATTATCAAAATGCTGTGTAAAATGAGACAGTTGACTATATTATTCAGCCTTTGTTTAACAGTATGTACTTTTGTCTGAGCCAGTGGTAGGACAAGTCATAGTTATGTAGATTTCTATTTCTCCTCAATGTGTTGATATGACAAGACTTTAGAGGATAGTATTGTTTGTTCTTTATTTCAATGTGATAGCAATGTCACTTTGTCATCTGATGCTGCTTTGGTCCACACCTGTGTGCTGTTATTCTGGCATACATGGTTGAGAAGAAATCCTGCTCCTAGACTAGTTGAACTCTTGACCCTTGTTTCTATCTGAGGGTTGTTCACTAACCTGTTGGGTTAGCTATGGATATTTTTGATCCTGTACAGGGGTATTTAAGAGCTGGCTGAGTGCCAACTCGCCAGAGCAAGGAAAGGTAATTCTAGGTGGTATGCTCTCTCTCTCAGAAATATGATGCATTGTACTTCTGATTATATTATTTTATTACATTATTTCAAAACCTGACAATGCTCTCTTTATGTGTTTGTTGAGTGATCAAGCAATTCTCCACTACAGATTCTTCCACGTCACTGTTCAAATGTCCATTAGTGGACAATGCATCAAGGTTCATATTGTCGTGCCATCTTCAGTTCAGTAGTGCATTCAGTCCATTGCTAGTTCAAGTTGTGCAGTATAAACTAGTCATATACAGCACATTTTATAAGGCTAATTCATAATATGATTGTTTCTGTGGGTTTTGCAGTTTTTAACTAAGTTTTTAACGAGAAAGTAAAAAACTGTGTAGCTGACCAGTCACCAGTAAGTGGAGCTCCACTGGTAAAGCTAATGATTCGGTCATTGACAATGGGGCTTCAGTTTAAATATTTGGTGTTAAAGATTAGTTTGTACATATACTGAACACCTCTACCAACAGCCTCAGCTGTACTTTGTGTTAATCATAAAATTAGTATAGTACTAACACACTACACTAAGACAGTGACCATAGTAAACATTATACATGCTAAACATCAGCATGTTAGCATTGTCATTGTGAGCATGTTAGCATGCTGACATTAGCATTTTACTCAAAGCACATTAAGAGACCTGGATACGGCACCGCTCAGCTTTGCTGCCAATTTTGCCCAGTGGCCACTCGCGCTATTGCAATGATAAAAGTGTTTTCCCCATAGACCAACATGATAAAGGAGACATCTGTAAAACTGTTGACAGGACACTTCTAACTGCAAATAAGGTAAATTATGACGCTTTCTATTATGAATTTTTAATCCATTAAGGTTTTATATTTATAAAACTTTCCTCAAGCCTAGAAATGCAATTTTAAAATCTGTGATGTCATCCTAATCTCAGCAAGCTCAGTCTATGGGCTGAGCGGGAACTCACAGGAGAAACACTACTGTGCATATTAAATAGCCTGCACAACACAGAAGCAAACCTGGAAGCTAGAGACTTGCACCTATGCGCCAAGCGAGCAATTTTTATTTAATTCAATAGGCGCCATCTTTGGGTCTGGTATCCAGTTCTTATAATACATCCTTGGTACAGCACAGAGTTGCTAGCATGGCTTAAGACTCTGTTAATTTACAAATTAGTTCTTATCATGATCACTAGTTTCCATAAACAACCTAACTAATGGCTATTTTGATGTTACATTGTGTGAGCATGTCCATGAAATACTTCATGTACAGTCGATTAATCGACATGCATTGTTCAGAGTGAGATAATGAAATGCAATTTTACAAAGAAATTGGTGAGAAAGAAATGCCTGTTTTAAGGTAAGACAGCTCACACTGTTACTGTGTGTTTATGGCTGTTTGATGAATATTGCAAACATTTGTCAGGATCCATGATCAATGCTTAGGTGTGTGTTTCGTGTGGGACTTAGAGACAGCTGATAGGGCTGCAGACTGATGGCATTGGATGTAAAATGAATGCAACAGGTATACAGCCTCTTTTCATGATCCTGTGTAGCTGATAAATAATACTTATATGAGGTATTGCACTAACAAAGCAGATCTAGCATATATCTAGTGTCTAATATTGTTTGATGGTAAAAAGCAGGATTCTCATACATGCTAATACTAATAAACTTTCCAGAATAAGGGAGCTTCTGTGCACCATTGCAACTGGCTGCTGTTTCTCATTGAAATTTCATGTGTAATGTAAGCTAGCTAGAGCCAAAAGATGTCTATGAAATTGTAGCATTAGGTAAAAACGCTTTGGAATTTGAGGATGAGTGCCACATGAATAGTCATTTTAGTGTTTTTTTCTAAATACTGAAAATGTTCATATGCAAGTTTTGAATAGCATATTTTCTAGCCCCCTTCTGTGTGCGTATCAGTGTGGCCTGTCCAAATTACTAGATCATTTATTAACCATTACATAATAAAACTAATAGTTAGAAAGAAAGAGAATTTTGAAATCTGACAACACGTATCCTTCACTCTGACTGGTGTCCGTCTGTCACTGCTGTTGACATGTAGATCATTGTATCATTCTACATATTTTAAGTTCTTGCCTGAGTTGAAGATGTGCCATCACATAAAACTTTCAATAATCCAAAATCTGAGTAAGGTGCATGCAACAATAATATCCTGATTTCTTTTGGAGTCAACTAGCTTGCATATTGCGGTTTAAGTAAAACCAAGGCGGGCTCCTGTTAACAGGAAGAATAAGGAGATTACATGGGCAAACATGTCACAGGATACTCTAAAAGTGTGCATGTAAGCTCACTGTTGCAGTGCAAAAGAGCAGCAGAGTAGGTTACCTTAATTTTCAGGACAGTATATATTGAAAAATATAAATCACTCAAGTCCTTGTTCAAAGTTTGCTGTAGTGGGGGTGGTTTTATTAGTATTCAGAAATACGGTGAGCTTACTGATACAAAGCGGGTCTGAGACAGTAGACTGACCCAGAGCAGAGGGCAGGGGGACAGTTATACAGTGGGCTGAGGGGCGGTGATCAGACCGTATGCAAATACAATTGTGATTAGGAAGTATTCAGACAGAATCAAAAAGGTCAAATCAGCAGGGGTCAGGTTGCAGGAAAGACAAACATTACACATATGGTTGATCAAGGGGTTGTTCCCAGACATTACTTGATTATCAAGTCTCTACCCAAATGTGTATTCCTTCCTCAATCCAAATGTGTATTTCTTCCTCAATATGCAGCAAAGACAAAACATTTTGTACTTATCAGTGGAGGATAAGTTGCTTCTCTATGTGATGTACTGAAGAGGCAGCATCCAGGCAGGATTTATTAACTACTGAGGGTCTGTACAACTGAGGAATATCATGGTGACAGCAAGCTAATAATGAATTCCATCTTGGACAACACGTCTCATCTCGTCTACAGTTGATGATGCAGAAACAAAACTTTAGCTTCTCACCAAGATGCAACAGGGACCATCTGGTAATATTTTCAGTTGTCACAACAACACCATGTGGAGTTCTGATCATAGACAGTTAACCTTACAGTCAATGTCAAAAAGCCTGATTATGCAATTATGAGTTTTTCTTTATAGTCCATGTCAATTAGAAATCAAGCTGTGTCCATCTGTCCATAAAATCTGAATCGGATGATATATGAATCACCACTGATCTGAGTTTGTCCTCCAGTGTAATAATTACGCAAAGAGGGAGCTGATATTAAAGGTCAAAATTACTAACTCAAATGTAATATCCCAGCTGTGATATCTCAAATACCACATGGCTGACTCTTTAGAATAAAATCATCTTCAGCACAGAGCAGTGTGCTGGTTCTGACAAAGGTCACGCTATGCAAACAACAGTAGAGGAAAGCTTAATAGTGTTGATTTTGCTGTATGTGCCATTCATGTTATTTACACAGAATTTGGAAAATTTTTCATTTCTTATTGAAGCCACCAGCCACTAGGCGCATCATATGAAAAGCTTTTCTCCTTTTTGTGACTTCTTTTCACCAAATTAAGTATCAGCTTTTATGTAATTCCATTTAAAGAACTGTTGCTAACTTCTGATATCAGCACTTAAAATCGCCCTCCACTCAAAAATGTGTGTTACTTCACTTGGATGTTTGAGTTTCACTGTGCAGAATGATGTATGTGCAGAGTTTAACACTAGAAGGTTGTTTTCACATTCATCTGCTGAAGGAGGAAAGTTTTTGTGTTCCCACCTTAAATCTCAGTTTAAGGCGTGTACTTACGAGCATGATTTGTGACATCACAAATAGTTTGGACCAATCATGGTCCAATATGCAATTTACACAAATATGTTCATAGATTTTGGATTTTTCAGTGAGGGAGAAGGAGTAGATGTAATTTTAAGGATTTTAATGCTCTTGTCATATGCTCTCATTAACTATGCTCCTGTGGAAAGATTGACTTACTACATCTTTTAAGTCCTGTGGTGTGAAGTAACTAAGTATATTCACTCAAATACTGTACTTAAGTGCAATTGTGAGGTACCTTACATGTGTGCATTTTATACATTTAAGGATAAATATTGTACTTTTTACTCTGGCATTTATTCGATACATTGTAGTGTCATCTGGTACGTTGCCAACTGACACTGACTGCTCACAGCTCAGCGTTGGTTTGGTGTCAACATACAAATGCAGATGGATACTACACCAAAATACTACAGACATGAGGGTTATCATTCATTATTCATCAACAAAGGAGTTCCTGGCTTTTCTGCACCGCAACAACTTCCTTGTCCATAACGTTCAGCAACTGTGACTGTAACAATAGTTACTCAGCAGATTAAGATTTTATAACAATGCTTACAATGAGTTTTATAGGTTAAACTACCAAATAGTATATAAGGTAGACCTAATTAAAATTAGCTTGCCCTCAACCAGCTGCAACATTAAAAGGCTGCTTACATGTTAATTAATTAGTATAGCAAAATCCAATTTAATGCATGCACTGTAATAATATAACACTCTCATAAGTGCCGTTCTGTGTAACAAGAACCATTACTTTTGATACTTATGAACATTGTGCTGTTATAACCTATGTACTTTTACACTATTTAGTACATTTACTTGTAATAGTGTACTTTTACATGATGGTATTTATACTTTTGGTGAAAGAATACTTCTTCCACAACTGGTTCTGTCTGCAGAGACCAAAGCTTAGGACCACTGGAGGGATGATGATACATTGTGGTATTTCAGCTAGCAGTAACAATGATCAGCCTGATGGGGGCACCATACTTAAAGGGCAAAATGTCTGCATCACTGGTCTGACTGACAACATCAGAGGGCTGTATTGTACATCAAATTATGATATAACTAAGAAAGATGATTCTTTGCTGTATCTTTCAGTCAGATTCCACAGGGATCATTAGCTGAATCTGACATTCCCACATTGTCGCTTGTCCTTGTTACTGTAGTTCACACAATGCACTGTGTGTAGCAGGGGCTATGGAGCTTAGTGTGGATGACAATTTTCACTTGCAGATTTTTCTTTTTTTTTACTTTATAAACCCTGACTGGCAAATGATTAAAATATCTGACATGCCTTAACAGAGTTTATGAAAAAAACTTTTTTTTTCCAGAGGACCAGCCATTGTTACCCAAGAACATCAATGAAAGACTGAGCCTCTCTGTGTAAGAGCCTTGCCTTCTAGGAGTTGTTGTGACTACTTTATGCGTGGTTATACTCATACAGACATGGCAGGATATGCTTGAGCATGAACAGATGTTCTTTGTTTGTCTTTCACTCAGGAACATACTGTTCAGATGTACAAACATGGTTTCTATGACTCTCACTAAGGATTTTTAACCTTTCAGAAGTTCACACAAACATTTATACATATTCATACAATAATTTCCCTCACAACACACACTGTAGTTTATTTTGACTCAATCACATACACATCCTTCTGCTGCCAGAAATACTCACTAGTAAGAATACACCAAATGGGTATTAATCTGTAGCTGAAAATAGTCACCATCAAATCCACTATTTCCTCCTGTTTGGGTAATATTTGCTAAAAACTACAATGGCAAGATGTTTGAGAAAATTACTGAGCCTTTAAAAGAAATTACACTATATTCGTTTTTATAATCTGTTTTTAAAGATTAATGTTTTCAGTAGGACTAATGGGTTTGGGGCTGATTGCCACCAGCAGGATAGGGAAGTCAGAAATGATTGAGAAACGGACTAACACAATGTTGGTTTTGGTCTTTATTATGGGATTCATTGACACTAGGGAAAATATAGAATAATGCCAGCCACATTCTCTCAAAAGGAAAAAGAAACTAAACACAAGCTAGAGACAGAACCAGACACTTGTAGGGTACTTTCTATCCCTCTAATTTGGATAAAAGTTTAGCTAATAAACTTCACTTCTAAACTGCACTTACAATATGCTTCTTCTTTCATTAGTCCTGAATTCATGGATTACAGTTACTTCTTCCTGACATGCACAATGCTTTGAGACATATGTGAAGCTTCCTGTCAGCAACTGTAAGGGAAAACATTCAAGGATTTAAAACCAACTAGGATGACACAAAAACCAACTAGGATGAAAATGCTATCACTTATAGCAATCAATTTTGATTTCGTCTGGGAGTTGAACTCAAATCCCTTTTCTTCAAAGAAGACCAGAGGAAAAACTGTGGTCTAAGTTCATTTTGTGCTGTGTTGTGCTGCATGGTGGTTGTGGTTGTAGCTGTGGCTCTGCAAACTAAGTATTTTGACCCTTAAAAAGAAATAATAATATATAATGTACGTGGTATGCGTAGAGCAAAACAGAACTAAAATGGATCATTGTTATTATTATTTACACTTTCCCTCCCTGGCTCAATGCCGTTGTATTGGCAGTGACATTGAGCCATATGTTTCATTACTTATACAGTTCCCCAACTATAGTGTCACTTTTCATACAAGTAGTGACACTCACAAGGACATTCCAGTGTCAAATATCATTATTCTATGCAAAAGTCATTAAATGCTTTATCTGTGATTTCAAGTTTTGTCCTTTCCAACACTTTCTGTGCTCACCTCTGCTAAGGCACATCACATCTTAAAACATGTCTTCTTTCTGCTCAGCCACCATGACTAACTGCTACCAAAGTATAGTGTTACCCTTGATCAGCTTGTCAAGCAAAGTGCTCATGTCCTACAGTACATCTTGACAGATCACTATAATAGTTGACTGTTTAAAAAACACAAAGAGGGAATTTGACGCTAAAAAGACTGTAAATGTGGCAGATATCCACTTGATATGACTAACTCAGACTGCTAAAGCCTCATATAAGCTTCACATCAACTTTTAAATGCATTTTTTCACAAAATGACTGTGTGGACACACTGTGGATTTTGGCCCCCATCATTTATGTTGAAAGCAAATTTTAAGGGGATCTTTTAATAGCCAGTATGAACAGGAGGAATGATTACAGCGAGGAAAACCTCTTTCACTGTTCATATGGGCAGCTGACTGTTTAAGACACACTTGAAAAATTGTGAACCTGTCCTTTAAGGAGTTGAAAAATGCATGCAAAGTCTTCCAAAAGATTCAAGTATTTTTCCAGGTTATCTGGTGTGATAAGCCATTACAAAACGCTAATATGAATTCCTTAATGTATATAGGTACAGGTGTCTAACTGAAATCACATACAGTAGGTCATCTCTTTTTGCAGTCAAAATTTTGTCGAAGGGAATTTAAAAATCATTGCCATTATTATTTTTAATTATTGAAAGGAAGAATAAAAGGTCTTCTTTTAAGGGGCCAGTATACTCCATCACAACCACTTGTTGGATGGCCGAATAGCTTTGGAAAGCTCACCCACACCTTTCCGATGTTGGATTAGGGAGGACTGTTATGGAAAGGGCCATTTCCATAACTTTCTGTGATTGGCCAGCTGTGTGGAGATGAGAAAGGAGCCAGGGTTTGAACTTCTTTATCTAGCTCTCTTTATTAATTCTTGACACAATTTTTCATGTGAACAACCAAGTGCAACAGTATAAATGTCTTCCATGAGAGATTGTGTATTTAAATGTTATCACGTCTTCCTCCTTTCTATGTCTCCGCCTTTGAGTGTGGGCATTTGGAACAACTATAAACATTTTTGATCTGCAACGTGGTTGGACAACACATTATATGAGGTAGTTCTGATTGAGTGCAAAACAACCCTTAGACAGTGTCACCGTGAGCCTATGACAGAACAGTGTGATGTGTGCAAATTAGTCAACGATTAGTTGAAATGATTTGATTGGCTGCATATCACGGAATTCTGGCATTCAGACAGGTTAATGCACAGACAGGAGGCATTCTCACGAAACCAAAAAGTATAGAATATAAATTCCTTCCTTTTCTGATACAGATTTTTAGCCATGCTAGTCAGTCTGTTGGTCAGTCCACCACTTTGGTTCAGACTGATACATCTTCATGGCAATATGTATGGATTGCCATGAAATTTTGTTCATTTATGGTCCCCAGAGGATGAATCCTACTGACTTTGGTGATCCCCTGACTTTATCTCTAGTGCCAATGGCGATTTTAGGGGGTGGCCTGGGGTGGTTCATCAACACAATAAGGCAGGACAAACGCTGGTCAATCAATGATGACAGCTGATCAGGGCCAGTTTGACATTACCAACTGCTTTAGTAATGGTAGGACTGAGGCCCTGAGAGCTGATCTCTAATCAGCATACTTTTTTTGAACACACAAGTGGCTGAATCCTGAAGTTGCCATGTACTCTCATATTTGGTTTAATTTAAAAAGGATGGTCCACTTTTGCTCAAAGTGTATGAATTGCTAATATAGTGCAAACCCCACACTTAAGCATACACAATCTATTCTTTAGATCTCAGTGAAAAACATTATACAAAGAAAACAAAATATGTGACACCAATGTGACCATGTTCAGCCTATTGATGTAATAGTTATGATTTTTATGACTCCAGGTACTTTACCTAGTGACCAACCACATCCAGACGAGGATGCAGGTCTCCATGTCAGGGCATGTCAATAAGTGACAGTGACAGTGACAGCGACAGATAGGCTATTCCTTTTACATCGATCACAACCTGGACCTCACGGTTTGTTGTGACATTTTGTCTTTCAGTCTTACACAGCATTATGAGGGTCCAGAGAACAAGTTGTAATACTGACTACTAATTAACTATGTATCTAATCCTTTTGAATAAGACTTGAATGTTAGTTTCTTGCTCATATGACATGCCTTATAAGATGCTGCTGCAATGCATTGATACATTGCAACAGTTAGTCTCATGCTAGGTAAGGAATGATCTTGATTATTTATAATTTTCAGATGTTGCACAGTCTAGAGCAGCAGGTCCTACACAGCTTGATTTAAAGGTATTTCCATGAACCATACAAGGCAAGGCAAGGAAGAGATCCTTCAACAGCGTGTGGTATAAACATCCAAGTCTTGAGCAAAGCCAAGACTCTGCCTACTGTTTTTCTACCCCAGGATCTGTATTCACATCAAAATTGGGATTCTCTCATTGGAAAAAGGCAATCTACAAAGATCTTGGGTTTAAAGTACATGGAAAGTCAGAGGGTCAATGCTATGATTGCATGGGGTGAACACAAGAAGGCAGTACTTACAGATACTTCCATGCTTGATGCCATAAATAAGGCATACAACAAGAAAGTCTAAGAGAATTGAAAATACATTAAAACAGTGGCTGAAGTACTTCTTTTGACGGTGACACAGAACATTGCACAAAGAGGTCATCGTGAGACAGAAAAGGCAGATAACAAAGGAAACTTGGAAATTTTGGAAATGATTGCAAAGCATGACCAGTGGTACAGAAAAAATGAAGGGAAGGCAGAAAGCCAAGTACACGAGCAGTACAATACAGAATGAAATCCTAGAATTCTTGGCAAATATGGTCTGTGATAATATAATTGAGGAAGTGAAGGAAAGTGAAGTGTTCTCTGTCATTGCTGATGAAACCAAAGACCTGAAAAACAAGGCGCGGCTATCACTGGTATTTAGGTACTACTATAATGGGGCAGTGCACGAAAGCTTTCTTGACTTTCAACAAGCTACACGATTATATGCAGAAGGACTTACAGACAAAATCATCCACTGTTTGGGAAGGTATGGACCTGAGTAGCAAATCCAGTCTTGCAAAAGAAAACTTTGCTTATGTACACTACCACTGCACATTGCCTTAACTTAGTACTTGATACTGTGAAGGCAGTCCCAGAGGCTGATTGCTTCTTTTCACTACTGCAGAAGCTTTACATGATTATGTCTGGGTCCTATGATCAGCAGAGGTGGCTGGATGTGCAAAAGGAAATGTACACAGGTCAGCCCAGGGAGTTGCAGAAGCTCAGTGATACAAGATGGACATGTAGGTACTTGGTCTGCAGGAATCTAATGGACAGATTACCCACTGTACTTTGTGTTCTGCATGACATTGATACCGAAAACAACGGAGAAAGATCTGTAGACACTCAAGGTCAGTTAGACCTAAGCTTTGTTAGTCTTGCAACTTTCCAAAGGTTCCTTGGGGATGCAAAGCTGCTATCTGACTCCAATCCCCATTACTTTACCTAGCTATGGTAGTGGATTTAGTTAATGCACTTAAAGACACATTTCAGGAGTACAGAAGTGAAACATTTGTTGTGGAAAGATATTGAAGACACTGCCACACAGTGTAGTATGAGAAGAAGTCTCAAAAAGTCAGCTCCAGACTTGGTAGGTTTGTCATAACATCTACAATAGGTCAATGCAAATGCAATGATGGTGACAAGGATACCTTTAGGAGGACAATCTTCTACCCCATCGTGGACACCATAGTTGGAGAGTTAGACAGGCATTTCTCCAAAGACAACTGTGACATAATGAGAGGAATACAAGCTCTGGACCCAGAGAGCACAAGTTTCCTTCAAGAGGGAGCAGTCTTTCACTTAGGAGACATTTATTAATGTGATTCTGAAGATCTCAGTCATGAACTTCCCCAAACATGGAGGCCTTTGCAAAGGAAAACCCAAAGTGGAATGCAGAAATTGTCAAGTATTATTGAACATAAAGTGTTCCTTGAGCTTTCACAAGCTTTTACGTCTGTGTAGGATAGCCATAGCCCTGCCAGTAAGTAGTGCAGCACGTGAACGCAGCTTCTCAGCTCTTAAACTCATTAAGACCCATTTGCACACAACTATGACAGACAGCAGACTGAGCAACCTGGGTGTCCTCAGCATTTAGACTAAGAGAGCTAGGTCACTTGACATGGACAAGATTAGCAAAATTCTTGCTAGCCATCACCAAAACAGGACAGTTATGAACGCAGAACTTGTCTTGATTATGGTCTATGTGAAAGCACTTTGTAGCAGGAGAATTAAACTGTGCGAAAAGCACAGCACAAGACGAAAGCAAGAGCTAGCTACCTCTATTGTATTCTTTTACTCTATTATAATCCTCTATTGTTCATTAGAGTTTAAAGGTTTACATATTACTTTATAGTACACACTCTTTTTGGAGTTAAGGTTTGTTTGGTTTATGTTACAATTGTTTCTTTCCAGTTTTCATAATTTAATTTTTTAAATTTTTGACATGTTTAAATAACCACTGCTGTCCAAAGACTGTAATAGGTGCAAATGGAAAACATAATGTACATGGAATAGAAAACTGAGTAGAATGGAAGCTGCATGTTAGTGCTGTTCTAGGTTGTCATATCAAATTTAGTTGTTGTGGGTGGTCAGCCTGGCACCTTTAGTTGAATGCTGTATTGTAAAATGTAAAAACAACAATGTGGTCTTGAGTACAAACATTACAATGGATGCTAACATGAATTGGCATTTTGGAATTCAATTATGATTTATCTGTGCATAGGCTGAAGCAATGCGATGTATTGAACATCTGTATTTACATATTTTGATCACCCACAATTCATTAAGGTTCACTATGCCATGCCACCCCACACTAGTTCTGTGTCCCATCTTGGCCACCCCAGTCAAAATGTCCTGGATGCACCACTGTCTAGTGCCACCACAAGGTTGACATTTTTTATATTTAGTGAGTTATTTTGACAGCTATGGGATGGATTGCCGTGAACCTTGGTACAGACATTCATGGTCCCCAGAGGATGAATCCTAAGGGCTTTGGTGATCCCCTGACATTTCCTTTTGTGCTGTCAGCGGTTAAAGTTTCAACATATCCAGTGAAGGAACTCAACACCTTCTAACACAAAATTGAGTTCAGACATTCATGGTTCCCATAGGATGAATCCTAGTGACTTTGGTGATCCCCTGACTTTTCCTCTTGTGCCACCATGAGGTTGACATTTGTGGGTTTGAAGGAAATGTTTTGACAACTGTTGGGGGAGATGCCATGAAATTTGGTACAGACATTCATGTCCTCCTCAGGATGACTTGGAACAACTTTAGTGATCCTTTAACTGTCCAAAAAGCACCATCATCAGGTCAAAATTTGAATTGGTCCAATACCTGCAAAACTAATGCTTTCCCCATCAGCCTCAGCTGTACTTTGTGTTTCTCTTTCAGCTTAAGTACTGCTGTATCAAAGCAAAGCCTCACAGTGCTGCTGTAGTCTTTTAATCTTGTTTCTCAAAAGAGAACACATGACAATTGACAGAGCAGGAAATTAATTTTGACTTGAACGTAGATTAAATTAGATGTATTAGATGTTATGATTATAAAATAAAGAAGGTTTCTGTAATTGCATGGCCTATTTTTTATCCCTAGATTTGTTCAGAATCTGATTTTGGTTGATGTTCCAAGAGAATGTGTCATATTTTCCAGACTGAAAACCTCCATGGTTTTTCTATTTTGAAAGTCAGAATCAAAGACCAATCACAGCCCAGCAAGTGGTGCATTTGTCCAATCAGCTGCCAGTAGGGTTTGTGTTGATGGGAGAGAACTGTCAGTCATCTAGTGAACAGCTTACTTGAAATGACATCTGTCCCAAGCAGATGCCTAATGAGCCTTAGCAGACCACAATGAGAGTCTGGCTTTGTGAGACTAGTAAAAGAGAAAACAAAACTGATTGAATCAAGGTTGCATCCAAACGGATTCAGTTTGCATCAGAAAGAAAAATATTATATATATAAAATATTATATTTATTATCATAATTGGTTAGAATTTCCTGTAAGATCAGAAAATGAGGTGTGGAAATGATTATGAGGTGTTTCTGCTTGGTCAACACTTATATATTTTATTCAGAACATTTTAAAAACAACTTTAAAAGACTTCATTGTGGTGTATGTCAGTACAGTAGTATAAACAGTGTGCTATATAGAGCCATTGGTAATCTTTTTGAGAATCAGGCAGCCGGAGGATCACGCTCTGCAGACTGATTGCCTGCTGCTCCGAGGTAGAGGGCAGACGAAGGTTGTTAAACTACAACCTCAATACCACTCCTATCCTGATGACATCAGGGTCCCATGCTGTCATCACTATATTACATAATCACAGAGCACTCAAGACAACACTCTTGGCAAAATGGCCATATTTCACATAAATATATCTGAAGAAACTTCATACTGCAGGTTTCATGTGTGGATCATGTATTGCTTTGGGCCTAATTGGTGCATTTTGGCTAAATTGGAGGCGTGTGAGCAACTGCATTTGGATTTTTAATGAATGAATGCATGTCAGCTTCTGGGAGGTTGTCTAATCCTGTGTAATCCCTGCCTGATGAAACCAGATAGAGTGGAAATATTGGCAAAAAAAAAGGGATTAGTGACCATGGAGTCTGGCAAAACATGTGATAGCAGCACGAGCACATACTTTACTCACACATATGCAGCTCTCTCCTGGCACACACACAGACAACACGCTACAGCACTGGACTTCATTCATGATTCTTCCATATGTAATATGAAAGACTGAGAGGAGAGTGTGTATGTGTGTTATCAGGGGTTTCAAGTGCTCTGCTCCATCTTTCTCCAAGAAATATTGCCTTATTGATCATATTTTATTGATAAATAAGAATTATAATCATTATATTATTATATTATTAGAATAGGAGATGCTGCAGTACCAGTACATCATGTTGCTTTCCATCCTTTCATTTATTGTGTTTATCATTAACTCAATTACAGCAATATCTTTTCCCTAATATCCAAGTTTTTAAAAGTACACCTGAAGCCCAATGGGAGGTATGCACTGCAAAAAAAAGGGATTAAAAAAATTGACAAACTGAATCTGTGTGACCTGACTGTCGCATACATGGTTTCATCATGAGGACAGACTGTGAAGGACAAAGCGACCTGAATCACTCTGGCTTTGGGCAAACGAAAGATTAAAACTCCTCTCTGGGTGAAATAAATAAATAAAATAAAATCTGTGCCGCAAACAGGACAGTTCAGGCTGCACTTGTGCAAACACACAGCAGGAGTGTGTCTTCAAACTACAATCATAGTTTTTACCTACCTAGACTGCCCGGGGGCCAGCCCGAGGGGCTTTTTAGCTGTTGTTCAACTTGTTTTTTTGCACCATGTTGCGTTTTGTTTGTTAAATCCATATATATATATATATATATATATATATATACAATGTAAAAACGACAAGTTGTGGTTTTATGTTTGGTAATATAACTATTTCTTGGTGAACAGGCAACCAGCGGACACACCAGAAAGTCATAGCACCCGGCAATGTAACTCCCTGTAAAACCACAACTTGTTTTACATTTTGGTGTGTGAAGGGTTTAACCAAATGAGATACAATGTGTTACAGGATTTTTTAAATTTGGACTGAGCCAGTTTTCACTCAAGGCTAACCACGTCCTACAGTTAGGGCCTGGTTGCACCAGCATTTAAAATGGCAACATTTTGAACTTCTTCTTCTAGAACCAAATATTTTGCAAAGAGAAGTGGATGAATTTGGCTGTGCCACTTTCTGGTGTGACCAGACCTTAACATTAGCTCTAGATTTAACAGACAGACATGACAGTGGTATCTTCTTATCCAACTCTTGGCAAAAGAACAAATAAGCATATTTCCCAAAATGTTGAGCAATTCCTGTAGCCAAACTTATTAAGTTGCAATTACAAAATAGGTATTAATTATCACCATAATAATGAGTGTTGGATGCTTGTTTAAAATTCAACAAAAATACTAATGAAGTTTGGAAAATCCCTCTTTGAATATCATATAAAATCAACAAGACTGTATCCTACTACAGATTAACATCCAAAAGTAGATGACAGCTGTTACAACAAATCATGAGAGGAATTGTTATGGATCTCACGTGACAAGCCAGGACTCCAGTATACTGACAGCTACTCTACAAATACATGCAAGTCCACTCAAATGCATTTCTGCTAATCCCCTGGCTATTCTCATAAGGCATTTATACATACATTACTGAATGAAATCCATCTGAATTGTAAAGCCCTCATGCACACCACCTCCCAACCATGCAGCAGAGGAAGTTATCCTTTAAATACAACTTGTCATTGGACACAGCTGCAGTACCTTCTGGATAAGTAGTCACATGATTTTAAGGTGGTAAAATTCCTCTCTACCAGAATATATTTTTTACAACAACTCCAACATGTCACTTCACTGATTGAATGGAGACCAGGATGGGCACCCCTCCTCCTCCTTTGTTGAAACTAGTCAAGTCAAGTCAATTTTATTTATATAGCGCCAAATCACAACAGAAGTTATCTCAGGGCACTTTTCACATAGAGCAGCTCTAGACTGTACTCTTTGGCAATGAAAAACGTTTAACGGGAAGAAACCTCAAGCAGAACCGGGCTCTAGGTGGGTGGCCATCTGCCTTGACCAGTTGGGTTGAGAGAGAAAGGAGGAGTAGGAGAGGGGAGAGAGAGGAACTACAGGAATCTAAATTAACAAAATTAATTGCTTTCACTTCACAACAATACAAAAAGGCACTGCTGCCAGTTTTCCTCCAAGAGAGACAAGGATTAGAAAATAGCTAAAACTGCAGTTAATCTCCTCACATACTGTACAATTAATACACTCAGGTCTGCAGAGATTGAGAGTTTATACAACAGCAGGGCCACCCCTAGAAATGCGAATGTCTTTCACTGACTGAGTGATGAGTCACTTTATTAAGTTTTAATATTTTCTCAGGCAAGAAAGTAACTATTTAGATTCCCAATATGTGGTCAGTTTATTCAAATAATGCCTATTTGGAAACTTGCTTCGATGATGTGATGAGCTGCTGGCCGGTGAGACTGGCTGGTCATCTTGGTATTGATAAAGGCCCTATGTCAAATAAGGCTTGTTTGAGAAGAACTGCATCTCACCTGGAAAATGGACAGGATCAGGCAGCAGCAGCAGGAGGAGGTGACAAAAAGCTGCAGTCAAGTCAGACAGTTTCCAGCAACCTTCAAAGAATATAGGCTACAGGAAGTCACAGAAATATTTACATCCTGTTAGATCTGGTCCTGATAATAAAATGTTATCAGATCAATCTAGCCAAGCTACCTGGTACCTTGTGATGATCAATACAGCATTTACTCTGTTATCTCCAATATTAAATTATTTATTTATAATTATTAATTATTATTAAATTATTTTACATAGATATTTAACCACTGCAGCAAGCAGACCACTACTTGCCAGTCAACATGCTGACCATAATGAGCTGCCATCAGACTAACCAAACTCATTCACATCTCATTCCTGAAATAAAGAAATTCAAATAAAACAAAATTATTATTTTTTTCTATGTAATTTATCTTGTCTTCAGTTTTTGGGAGAGGTTTTTCTATAACCTTTTAGCTTCCTACCTCTCCTGTACAATGGTTTATTTACTTTAAATGAATGACTAGCTAAGTATAGACAGGTAAAAGTTTGTTTGTTAACTATATGTGAATGTCTTCGTGTACATGGCAAATTTTCAAATATTGTATAAAAAATAGTATTTTGTAATGCACAAATAAATAAATAAATAAAGTAAAACACAGATCAAACCTGGGCTATTCAAAATTCAAGAGGAGAGGAAAAGCAGAAATAGACATATCTCATTTATTTAGACTGTCAGGGCTTTACATATGTACAGATGAGAATCTTCTCACACTTGTTACCAACATGCTGAAGAATGAAATAATGACAATGTTCATATTGTGTCTATTTGTAACATTTGGTTACTAAATGTTTTTGGTCTATTTGGCTGATAAAAGTTATCATCAACACATCTGAATTCTTAATACAAGATCAGACTAATAAAATCCAAATCTTTACAATTAAACAAAAATGAAGAGTTTCTATAAAACATCATGTTGTTGATCCAACACCTGAGCCAATCAGCTCTTTGATCAGGGGACATCCAGGCATTTCCCATCATGCCCTGATCCTGGCAGTCAGTGTGATTTTGCAAATCATCCCTTTGGCTGATCCAATCTAGCGCCAATTATTATAGATCCATGGTCAGACACAAATCCAACCAGCATGCAATGTGTGGTGATCGCTGGTGATCGATTCTACACAGGCCTGGCTCATCTTGAATGAGCCTATTGGCTTCAGTGAAAGCCCGGCACACTTCCTGTGGGCTTGGTCGCCATGTCTTGCCACTTCCTGTATCCTTTGTTTCAAATTAAAAGCCCTCTAGTGTTTCATACACGGTCCAGCCATATATTAGGTTTTGACCTAGTCTTGTTACTCATTATGTTGAGGTAAGTTATTATTCTACTGATGTTTTTGGTGTTCCTTCTTGTCAGTTCAGGTGAACTTCAAGTTCAAATGCAAATTTTTTTTAGAACTTGTTTTAGACTTCTTTTTGCATTGAGATAATTTGTTAAGGATTGGTGGGTGACCCTCCCAGTCAGTTGAGGGTACTCATACAGAGATGGGTTAATTGATTTGAAGTGTTTATTAAATCTGATGAATGTGGTATGACATTGGATCTGTTCTGTCCTGCATGCAATAGGGTCTGTGATGTTTGGGACATATCTGCAGGCTCTGTATGCCTTTGATTTTACTTCACTATCATTTCAGAAAAACACATTAATGTAAAATAAGACTGACACACTTTTGCCACATGATGTCAATTTCAAAAGAATATTTTTTACTAGCAAAAAGGTCTGTACTCCTGTACTAGAACTGTCTCTCTGAAGAGTCATGGCTAATGGGACATAAAATAACACAATTACAGTTCTATATTCGGCCCCACCATAACAATGGGTTGTCAGAATCATCTCACAGTTAGGGAACACATAATGGATTGGTGCAGATACAGCTCACTTTGCTCTCATCTTGTATAATTTTGTAGAAAACAGTATTTTTGTATATTAACTGACAAAATAGTACACTATGAATATTAGCACCAAGTGTGTATCTCATAGTATTAATACATGGTATGAAACTGGGGCAAAGATCATGATTCAAGACACCCTTTCAGATATTTAAAGGTAATGTTACAGATTCTACAGAAATATGCTTCTTCATTTCCATGTCTTCTACATGGATCATTATCTGGTGAGGCTTCTGACTGTTAGCTTGGGACATGCAGCTGCAGCCTCAGTGTCAGTCTTTTAGCATGATATCATGTATGTATACCATCAAGACCATATTTAAGACCATTTGTTTTAATTAAAGGCTAAAAAGTCAGCTGAAACAGCCTTTTCAACCACTTCAGGGAGCTAGCCTAGTTAGCCAGCGAGCTACAGCTGATAAAATTGAGTAGCCACCGTTGTCAACGGCCAGAAATGAGAAGCCTGCTTTTGTCTACCTCTGTCTGAAATTCATGGTTGCAAAAAGTAAATCTGCCGCCATTATCATTGTAAACTGCATGTGTGCTAGAATGGAATTTTTCAGTGTAGCGACTGGTGTGGGGCTCAGCGAGGCTTTAATTAAACAGTAAAAACTTTCTCACAGAGTGCAGTTATTTTAGGGTAAGGTTTACTTTTATTTTTGGTCAGGCTGAATTTCTGTATGTGAGATCTGTCCTTCCATTAGGACACCATTTGAAAAATTTATGGATAGTGATTTGGGGTTTTACAGGACATCATGAGGGTTGGTTTTGGTCAGAACAGACAACATTATGTGGAGTGTTTTGGTGGTGGTTTTTTATCAGCTTCATTTTTTTAAATATTGGTTTGATATCTAGTGGTGTTGCTTATTAGGGTCTGAAAATAATCAGCTGACGAAGACCACGTTATTCATCTCTGAAGTTCATAGTACTGTCTGTGTGTTAGTATCATGGTGGAGGGCCCTCTCTCTCTCTCTCCACACTTTTTGCTACCCTTTAATGGCAAAAATGTGCCATAACTTTATATATTCATAGACTTAACATAGACTAAACATTTTCAGACAGGGCAGAAATGTGCAAAAACAGCTCCACATAGGAGATGGACTAGAGCAACTTCATCATTAAGAGAAACAGAGGGAGATCTAAAGGCATGTTTTGCCCATGGTCCTGCTCCCTGTCAGACATCTTCACTAGTTTAACATTCATCATCGTTACCCCTGATTTTGACATTGTGTTTGGAATTTGAATAATGAGCAAAGAAGCAAGCCAAGAACCAAAACTCTCAAGATCTATCTCCAGGAAAGTCAGACAAGGCCAGTGTTGATGCATTTAATTTGATTACATTTACATTAATATTGCATTTTTCTTTAAATTTACATATTCAGGAAGGGTTGTATTTAATACAATCTAGATTAGAAAAATAGAAGTCAAAAACTTACATCCTAAGCTTGTCAGAAGAAAACTCTTGTAATGGTGAAGATGACAGGGAGATTGTATGATGGTAGATAATTGAAAATATTTAGTTGAATATCACCTCTGTGTGAAACTGAATTACATGTTTGATTTATCTGCTTTTCAAAAATGAGTCTTGGGACAGAAGTTGCTTAGCACAGCTTGTGAGAAGTTAAAAGACTCAGTGTTAGTGTAGGCAATACTGGTGAGTTTATTCCTAATTTAATATACAGCATTTACTTTACATTACATTTCAAATATTACATGAATGGTTGAATGGGTTTGGAAAGCTAAGGGACACATTTTAATGAAACAGTCCTTTATTAACACAAAGTTATTTTCATTAAGGAAAAGTTAAGCAGCCAAATCACAGCTGTCATTGTCAGGATTAAAGTTGATGAACTGGAGTAAACTGTCTTTCTTTGGGCTCCAACCAGAACCTAGTGGACTAATCAGAGCTGCTTACAATACAATACAATACCTATGAGCCCTAGTTGGTTTTGCTATGAACAAGAAGTCGGAGGCACAAATTAAAGGTGTAGCAATTTGAAAACTCTTTGTTGTTGCAGTTGTAAATGAAACACAATGCCATAGTTGCTGGATTTATCCAGAATAGAATAGGATCTGAATCCAGACTCTGAAAGTGAATTGATTTAAATACTAAATTGTACTGTCAGTTTTCTCAACAGTGTAATCTTTAACTTCTGCTCACTGTTAGCAGCACATGTAATTTTAAAGGGGGCATTTTATGCTTTTTGTGATTTTCTGTTATTTTTATACTGTTATGATGTCGGAAGTCTATGTTAAAATGCTCCCTGCAAGTCAAAAGCCCAGGTTTCAGCCTTCTCTGTGTGCTTCACTTGCAATTTTACCTCTACGTCCTCCTGGTGATGATGTCTGATTGCACATTCTCACAAACGGCTTTTACAAACATGGCTGTTCCATGTGTACAGATGTATTTGAGAAGTTTCCATTTCGAGTAAAGAACGAAAAAAAGAAGTAAAATACTACTACTATTGTTTGTTTACATAGCCTCTCAAACCGCCGGAAGTTGGCCACAACATCTGGAAGCTAACCAATCAGGGCAGAGTGGACTCACTGGAAGGGGGGGCTTAAAGAGACAGGAGCTAAAACAACCTGTTTCAGACCTGAGGCTGAACTGACGGGCTGCATAAAGGGCCAGTATAAGATAAATAAGGAGTTTTTTGAACTGTAAGTCATGCAGAGATATTCCAGTAAAGCTCAGAATATAAATATAGACCTGGAAACTTTAAGCTCTGGGACTGATGTTACTGAAATGCACTCTGGGCATTGCATTGAACTCCTCCTTATGTTTTTTGTACACAGGCTTGTACCTTTGACTTTTTATCAAAGAACCTCATATATATTATTATTACTATATTCTTATTATTATTAACAGAGCTGCTAATCTTTTGTACTGATTATTCAAAAAGGAGAGTCATGCTAATCCAAGCCTTAGATGTACTCCAAATGTTATGGTGAGTCATGTTAACTTGTATTTTCTCTGTGTTAAATTCTTAGGTGGACCCCAGGAATAGTAGCAGAAAAGCCAACAAAGATCCAAATAAACAAACAGTGGCAATTTCACTGCTCAGGTATCTCTGCTTTACATGGAGTAATAATTATTACCCCTCACTATTTGAAATGTTTTTGTATTTCAGAAAGCTGTCCATAAAGCTGTAGATGTTTTTAGAAACCTCACACAGATCTCCTTCTGTTTTCTATCAGTGTACCAGGTTCAAAAGGCCTGTGAGGTTGCTCCGCTCCGCTAACCTTTGTCAAATTGTTCATGGATTTATAATCCAGCCTCAGACCTGTTTAATACAGTAGCGCTCTAACAGGATTGGTGATGTTAGCCCCCAGCGTTGCCAGCTGTTCCATCCCCCTGGCGGCGGCGGTGGTGGGTTACAGCACACACAGGCCTGCTGATGGGTGGAGCAGGGTGGGAGGGGATGCCTGGAAAGTGAGAGGATCTTCTTAGTTTAGTGCAGATTGCTGCAGTGAGTGGACAAGGGGGATGCTGAGCCCGAAGGTGCTATAAAAACGCCACAAACGATTGGATATTTCACACAGCATCACATCTGATCCTGGACTTTTTTTTTCTTTCATTTCTGTGTTTTCATCCACACACCTGGATTTTAGGCTTTGGGGTTGGGTACATTTATGGGTTACTGATTGGACACAGGACAGGTGACTCACAATGGCCGTGGCTTTGGACGCAGTGTGGGTGAGGGTGAAGAACGTCTGCAAACAGAATGGACTCCTCATCATGTCGGTGCTGGCTGTGGTCATTGGGTGTCTTTTGGGATTCTTCCTGAGGACACGGCGTCTCACAGAGCAGGTCAGTCTGTCTCCTCCCCCTTAACCCAGTGTGACGTCAAGCAAGCAGAAGATGGTGTTTGGGAGAGAATCTTTTCCCCATGACTCTAATAGTCAACATGAAGTGTACTGTGATAAATGATCTCTTTCAAGTTCTAAATTTCTAAAATTAGATTCTCATACCATGATGACCTGCCTGGAAGATAGGAACAAATTTAAATAATAAGACACAACAATTGGCATTGCAAAGTGATCAACAATAATGGATGAAATATGGATGAAATAGTGAAAAGATGCAAACACTGACTAAAAACCACATGGGTTACGCTGATACACTGATACTATCATGTGAAATCATGGATAAAAATGCAGTAAAGCAGGAGAAAGCATGAGGAGGTGTGCTCTATTTATATAGGTTACTGGTAAGTCATTGTTGCATTGTAAAACAGTGCAGACCTCCCACATCAATCTGCACTTGCAAGCAACAATAACACCTTTGACAACAACAAAAGCAGAAATGATGTTCACTGTAATGAATTACCTAAATCAAATAAGCTTCAAGTTTATGTCTGTTGACTTTCATACTGCAGTGACATATGTATATATTAAAAGCAATGGACTTGTTTGAAAGCTTGGGAAAACACAAAAGTCTAAAACACTACAGCAGTAATGGAAGCGTGATTGGTTGTAAATAGGTTAAACCCTTAACAGGCAGCAATATGCTGGTGGGTCAGTCATCATAAACCTACACTGTGCGACCAAATGTTCAGACTTTCATAACTTTATTTTAAATTCTAGTGGGGATCTCAAAGTTTCCAAAGATACCAAATATATGATACTGATTACTGGGACAATGTATCTAAAGCAATGCATATGACATTTAGAATATTTTCATTTGATGAAATTATGCAAGCATAAGACACATGGATTATTAGGTTTGATTTTTTTAAATTAAGTGTAAACATCATATAGCTTCAAAGAGTTGGAATAAGCGGATACAAAATATATGTGATAGTGTCAGATAGTGTGAAACAAGATTATTTTTCCATCCTTAAAGCTACACAAGGGAAATTTAAAAAGTACTCACAGATTTAGCATTCCACCCCTGTAAAATTGTCAGACTAACAATGAACAGTATGGTAAAAAAAAAATCTAAATCCAAGCTGCAGAACCAGAGATATCGTCTTGTATCTATGCATTCTACTCCTTTGTCAAAACCTACACACCTACATTACCCACAATGTCACTCAATCGCTGACGGTTTGGTCAGAGATTCAGTTGTGTAGCAGCTAATGTAGCCTCGATCTGCTAGCCTCAAGCAGAGATGAGGAGCGGACTACAGAGGTCTGGTAACCTCACTTCCTTCTAACTCCACACCCCCAGATTTTTTTCATTTTTCATCAAAATTTGTTGTCTTCAGCCCCAACTGATATTTCCTCCAATGACATCCCTTGAGGCAATTTATTTGACTTCACACAGCTTCCTCTAAAGACACAAGGGGCTTTGTACAATTTTTTTCACATGTGCGGTAGTAACACCGGTAAAACTAATTTTTTGGATGTGTAAAATCAGCATTATTAATCAACATTATTAATATTCCATAAATGTGTGTTGTTGTTTTTTTACATTGCATCCTTCAAACTGTTCATTCCTCCATTTATTGTGGTAAAAATGTTCCTTCCAAGGTTTCCTCTAGAGTTATTTGGCTTTTGTCTGGCATCAGTTTCAAAAGAAAAATTTCCAAAGATCAAATATTTTCTCTTGTTGGCTAAGTAGCTACATTCAGGAGGGACAATTGTGACAGATGAGCAAGAGGTCCATTCACCCTCACACTTAACACCCAGAGGTGGATCTACTGGGGTAAAAAATGCCTTGCCACCCCAGTTTTGGACAATCTAATTCAAACATATATATATGAAAAGTTATGGCTAGTCGTAAATTTACAAGAGTGAAATTCCGATGTCCAAGTGTAAGTGAATACAGTAAGAGATGATGCTCCCCATAGACTTCTAGGTTCTACCCCTCCCCCAACAGGAGCTGTTTGAAACTTCGCATGCATTCAGTTAGTTGACCTCACAATTTTGTATAGTGGAGCCACTTTTTGATATATATTAGCTGTGGAAGCAGGGAATAGAAAGTGAATGTAAGTGAATTAAATGTCTTACTGTGAATAAACTGATTATTGCACTCAGCTTGGACATACCTATTACAGCAGTCTTTGCAAAGATTTGGTGGCCCCTGTTGGTCTAATAGTGCAAAAGACAGTATTTTGTGGTAAGGAAAGTCAGCTTTTTTATATAGTGCATTTCATACACATAATTCAATGGGTTTCAGCCATGCTATGGCCTGTTTTTAGGCTGTAGAGAGGGATTAAAGGTGGCCCTAAGTTTAAGTCTCTCATTTTTATTGGTTTTGTCCTTGTCCTTTTATTGGTTTTAGTTTTAGAATATCCAAAACCATTAAGACAAATGAAATGATTTTGTGTCTGTCTATCTGTCTATCTATCTATCTGTCTATCTATCTATCTATCTATCTATATCTATATATCTATATATCTATATCTATATCTCTCTCTCTATATATATATATATAGCGTATATATATAGATATAGATATATATACGCTAAGTGATAGGCCAATGTTCAATGAAAAAAGACGTATTTGGAAAAATGTCTGAAGATTTGGAAATAAAACAATTTGTTTTCTAATGCCACCTTTAGATATTTCTATTCAATGCTTTACTAATGTGCCACAATAATTTAATGTTTTTGAGTTAAAATATCTCAATTTTGGGGCTTTTACAAGCAAATATTGATATATGTGATTGTTTGTGATTCAGTCATCATATATATATTTTCTGCCCTTAAAGTCTCCATGCCACACTCTTGCCACCCCATGAATATATGTCAGGGTACCTGTTAACGTGTTAACGCCCTTAACCTACAGAAGTATGCATGGCTTTGAATTGGTGCGACATGCAGTGAGAAGTGGGGTGTTAGTGGTTGTTTGTTACTTTTGATTAATAGGTAGAAAACATCCATACACAAATCCAGGCTAAAAACAAGCCCACAAGCTTACAGTAAATACATTGACACAGCTTCAGCACATTGCTCTAAATACAGCCACCGAGCAGCTTTATGGAGGGGCCCTATAAACAAAATGCAGCCTTTTCTTTCCCATTACCCCTCTGACTAAAGCCCTGTCATATTCTTAAATAGGCCTAAAAATAGCCTGTGGCTCCTTTAGTCTAACAAAGGAGGATTACAATCCAATCAAACAAATGCTTTCTCTAATTGTACATCAAATAAGAGTGCATGTCAGTGTGACGCATTACAAGGTACACAGGAGGCACAGACCTTTGTGTTTTCAGACATTAGAGACCCAGGGCCCCTGGTAGTTTAGAGCCAAGACCTTGAAGTACAGGTAATCTGTTTGAGTGTGTGTGCTGGTGTGTGTAAGTGTATGTGCACCATTAGTAACGTGAGATAAGATCAGACTTGACTCATCTCTGAGGAGAAATTAGACCTCTGCAGTAGCAAAAAGTTAATGGATTACCCTGAAATAAAAAAAGGAAATGTAATTTAAAATGGAAGTAATTCAAATTTATGTAAACACAAGAACTCACTGAGTGGAAATGTATGGATAAATCCATGACATAAGTCTGGATTATAGTATTAGGAGGATCTGCAGAATCACACCATCAGCAGCAAATTTCACAGTTAAAAAGACAAAGAATGTGACATATGTGTGAAGTGAGCAAGTACCAAGATATCAATTTATGGCCATATTTAATAACTGAACTGTGTGATTGAATACTGAAATGTAATAAAGCACCTCAGTGGTAGTATGGAGGCATGAACAACTGCTGTTCTTCCTCCAGTCACAAGCTTGCTTCTCTAACCTTTATGTCCAAAATACAGAAAGAGCCTATATTCAAGACGCGAGCAGTGACTTCTACATACATTGTTTGATTTAGTAGACTGGTCTTGTTTGCTAGTACTGGATTTAGTCTCTAGTTGATGGAGTACAAAGTATTGACAAAATACTTCACCTTCGTTTCACAAAGCTAATTACTAAGCTATTAAATCCAAGGTGCCCAGACACTTGCCTTTTTGTGAAGATGAACTACAAGATAACGCTAATGTTTGCAAGCTGTACACTGTGCCGCACTGCCCTTGTGGTTGCGATTTTTGCCATTTGTGAATTGATTCAGAATCACTGAGGATAAGAATTATGATTTTTACTGTGTGAATCGATTTTTTAACCCACTCCTAAAATACACAGTAGATAGTGTAAATAGATTTTTCTCCAATGTTTCTAAGCAATATAAACATAATTTAACTTAGTAGTATTAGAAGTATTTAAACTTCTAATACCTAAAAGAAAAATAAAATGAAAAGAAATGATTTCTTTATTCCATACATACAGGTAGCTTCTTCTCTTCATAGACACCCTCTAACCTACAACAACAGAAGAATAAATCAAGCTTGTTAAAGAATAATAGAAAGATTAGAGATACACTGTAAAACCATATACAACTGAACAGATGTTATTATGGCTTTCAGGTAATTTACACTTAAAGTGGCTGTATTTATACCTGACACAATGATAACGCATTGCAGTCCTGCCATAGATACGTATGGTGTAGGTTTTGATTTATAGTGTAGCATCAGATTTCACCTGTTGATAACTCCACTACAACACATGTATCATATGTGATCATCAGTGTTTACATTCTTTAATTTACTTTGTGATATTGAGCAATGCACATACTCAGAGAACTGTCCAGGTATATTTCTCCTCGTCTTGTTACTGAATAGGAGACCACTGCCATTCAGTTGCCGTGTTCATGTTCTTTTATTCACTGTGACAGAGAACTGTGATAAACAGTGAGCACAAGGTTTACTGTGGAGATGGCTTTCCTAGATGTGTGTTACTGACAGGGAGAATATAACTGAGCCTTTCTTAAAGTCCCACCCATTTCTCCTTCAGCAACCAGAATACATTTGTTTGTGCTGTCACTTGAACATAGGCTGCATGAGACTGGCAGGCATTAGCAAACCCATAGTACCTCCACTACAGTTTCTCTAATAGCATTAATGGTGAATAGTTGAATACATCTTATACACGTTTCAAAGAGAGAAAAGTTGAATTTACTCAGTATTCTTATAAAATCCTTTGGGATTAATAAAGTTCTGTTTTATGTTAAAGGTATAGTATGCAGGATTTGTTGGTTGGTGTTTGCATTCAAAGTTGGCTTCTCCTCCCCGGCTCTACCAGAGCAAGCTGACAGCAGAGCAAGAGAGAGAGAGAGAGCGAAAGAGACAGAAAGAGAGAGAGAGAGAGCAGTGGTGGTCGAGCGAGCTAGAGAGTGAATAAAGAGAGCCAGTGACACTGGTGAGAACAAAGCCGTGAAACAGATAAATAAATGGTTATTTTATGATTGTTTCACAGCAGTTATGTTCTAAAGCACAAATAAACACGTTCACACCTCCGCACAACCTTGTGGCAATGCTTTCACACAATGTATTACATTGCATTGTGTGAATGCAGAGCTTCATCCTGTCTGCTGTGGCCTCTCTGCTCTGCATGTGTGTAGCTCAGCCAAGCCCTCGGTCAGACACACCTGACCTATTCCTATACATCCATGACACAGAGACAGAGAGCAGAGCGGAGCAGAGGAGAGAGATGGAGACAGCGATGTAACCTGGTCCCAACCTCACACACTGCACGCTGTTATTGGCTGGGGGCTACACACCCACTGCCCAAAGGTTGATGCCCAGAAGCGTCCCGAACAGAACAAAATAATTACTTTTGTATGAGTCTATATATTGTTTTTTAGTAAAATCCTGCATAGTACACCTTTAAAATAGGATAAATAATTGAAGGTTATGTTTTAATTTTTGCTCATGCTAGCAGGCAAGCTATGTGTAGGTGTGAGGCTTCTTTGCAGAATTTACACCTACACCAAGGATACTTTGAATCAAAATTCTTACCAGTTCCGAAGGACAAAATCTCAACGTTTATTTGTTTCTGTCAGGGGAGCTTGAACCTTGGTGCTTTTGGTGTACAGTGACAGCCTGTCACCAACCAGCTGAGCCTAATTTGTCCACCAGGGACCCTGCTGTGAACTGTGGAAGAACTTAAATGACTTGGACATATCAGTCATTGTAAACTGAGTTGAAGGTTTGAGGCCGGAAAGAGAGAGAGAGATTTGCAATGAATTAATGAATGCAATGAACTCAGCTAAACATGACCAGTCTGCATGCTGTCCATTGGTTGCATTCATATTTTAATGTTGAACTAGTTGAGCTCTGACTTCCACTTTGCAACTCTGAGGTGTTTTTAGTGTAAGCAGTGATCACAAATCCTCCCAACACTCATCATTGCAATTTTTTTCCTGTCAAACATGTTCCACCTACTTGATTTTTTCTAAACTTGTAACCACATCTCAAAGTCTTCATCAGTGGATGGAGTTTGCTCCAAAGGCAGTTCTAGGGTGCCCTGCCAAGAAATTACTAGACGTTAACATTCACAATCCTGACTGATTTTTTTCGGCTGCTACTGTATCTATCCCGTTCTCCAGCTGGTCCAATCCGATAGTGCCAATGATTGCACTGGAATAACAGTGGTGAGTTCATGTTGCTTACTTCAGGCGAGATTTATTCACTCAGCTTTTTTAGTTTGCCTTGGCAAGCTGGCAATGTGATAAAAATGCATCTTTTCATCATCAAACAACCTGGTCGAGAAGAACCAGAAACTAGTGAAAATGAGCAAAGTGGAGGAAGACATCAAGACAGAGAGACAACAGTGGGGTGAGATCACCTGTGACAGACTGCAGTAGCTCCTCCAGTGCTACTTACTCTTGGCACTGCTGTTAGTGGTGTTGAAAAGCCCCCACAAAACTCTACAACCAGCAAAGAAACTTAATGTGGGACTGCTACTCCTGGCTGGAATACTTTGTCACTAATGATGCAACTGTTTGATTTTCAAGGACCATACCGCAATCTTAACCTTGTTTATCAATTTATTTACTTCATACTTCATAGCCCCACCAGTAAATAATGAAGCCCCCAACCAGCCACAGCAAGAAAAAAATCTCTGCTGCCATCTCCAGATCTCTGGTTTGCTTATAGCTGTCATGGAGTTAGAGAACAGTATTTTGTCAAATTTCTGGAAAGAAATTAGAAAGGCAAATTACACAATGGAGGACTGCAGTATTGTTGGTAGCTGCAGTAATTCTTTTCTTGTTGGCATAAAGGAATTGGGTCATAGGAAACTGATGTCAAATCACTATTGCATTGAAAGCATGTACTGTTTGATTATTTTGTGATGTGGGCAGAGCACAGCATGGACATAATGGTACTTGTCCCTGAAAGTTGTATTACTCACAAAGTTGTATTGACCTCTTCTTCTTTCAACTGTTTCCATTAGGGGAACAGCGGATCATCTGTTTCCATCTCTTCCTGTTCTCTGCATCTTCCTCTATCGTGCCAACCACCTACATGTCTTCCTTCACCATATCCATAAACCTCCTCTTTGGCCTTCCTCTTTTCCTCTTGCCTGACAGCTCCAACTTCAGCATCCCTCTCCCACTATAACGAACATCTCTCCTCTGCACATGTCCAAATCATCTCAATCTCGCCTCTCTCACTTTGTCTCCAAACTGTCCAACCTATGCTGTCTCTTTAATATACTCATTCCTAATCCTGTCCATCCTCGTCACACTAAAAGAAAATCTTAGCATCTTCAACTCTGCCACCTCCAGCTCCACCTCCTGTCTTTTCGTCAGTGCCACCGCCTCCAAACCATACAACAGGTCTCCAAACAGCTGGTCTCTATCCTCTTGGGAACTTCTACTTCACTCTTGCTGGTACCCTTCTGTCGCAAATCACTCCTGACACTGTTTTTTCACCCACTCCACCCTGCCTTCTTCACCTCTCTTCCTCACTCTCCATTACTTTGAACAGTTAACAGTTAAAAGTATTTAAAGGTCCCTTGAAACAGATGTTAGAGTGTCTTTAGCTTCTGTAGTGTGACATATTTCCCAGTGAAACAGAATATTTGAGTGGTGTACAATTACAAGAGGGATTTAAATCAAATTATTCACATTTGATTGGACTGCCAAAAAGTGGGCGGGGCTTAGAGTTTAGTGCGATATGGAGTTGCAGAGAGAAACAGAGCTGCAGAGGACTGTTGGCTCCACACACACCTCCCTCACCTGTTGTTAGATCAGGAGAAGGACGAGGGAGAGAATGAATGAATTAGACCTCAGCCACAATGTTTTGGAAATGAAAAGTTTTTACCCACTGATATCCAAACCAAATCTCTTCCTATCTCCCTCCATATTGCTCCATATTGCTCTGTTAGCTACTACTACAAAGGATGAAGTGCAAAGTGGTTACCTACTTACCCAAAGTCACATTTGATTGGATGGACTTTTGTAAATGCCCCGAGTGCAGGATGAGTCATCAAACATTTGAAACAGTTTTAGAAGAAGAGAAAAGACAGGGATTTTGATGTAAAAATACTGCTACTGATTTTCTGATATAGATTTGGCATATAATTAAGGTAGATAGATGAACAATTAACACAGGGACACAGGATTAAAACTGGGAAAATGTATTTTTCATTTCATGGGGCCTTTAAACTCATCCACCTTCGCCACCTCTACTCCTTGCATTCTCACTATTCTGCTGTCTTCCCTCCCAATCATGCACATGTATTCCGTCTTGCTCCTACTGACTTTCATTCCTCTTCTCTCCAGTGCATACCTCCACCTCTCCAGGCTCTCCTCAACCTACTCCTTACTCTCACTGCAGATCACAATGTCATCCGTGAACATCATAGTCCCAAAGACTCCTGTCTGATCTCGTCAACCTGTCCATCACCATTGCAAACAAGAAAGGGCTCAGAGCCAATGCGATCCAATGTAATCCCACCTGCATCTTAAACCCACTCCAACTGCACACCTCATCGATGTCACACTGCCCTCATACATATTCTGCACCACTCTTACATACTTCTCTGCCACTCCTGACTACCTAATACAACACCACACCTCCTCTCTTGACACCCTGTCATATGCTTTCTCTAGATCCACAAAGACACAATGCAACTCCTTCTGACCTTCTCTATACTTCTCCATCAACATTCTCAAAGCAAACATTGCATCTGTAGTGCTCTGTCCTGGCATAAAACCATAGTGCTGCTCATTAATTATCACCTCTCCTCTCAACCTAGCTTCCACTGCTCTTTCCCATAACTTCATGCTGTGGATGATCAACTTTATACCTCTGTAGACTGAAAACCTGAAAAAGTCATCTCTGTCTGTGGTGCTGCTAGGGATATATCAAGTCTGATGGAGATTTATAACACAGATTACATAAGCCGCAGCATCAGTATCAGTGGTCTGACTTAAACCAGCCCACCACTGCCTACAGAAGAGACGACATCCATGCTAGTGGCTCATTGAGGCTGCACATAAGCATAGTGGTGCTAAAGGTAACAACAAGGTAACATGCTTACAAAGACAATGTTGAAATTATGCAGTTTAGCAGGTTATGTTTACCATGTTCACCATTTTAGTTTAGTATGCTAACATTTGTTATTAGTAATAAACACAAAATACAGCTGAGGTTGGTGGAAATATCATTAATCAATGAACTTGTTGTGCCGGGCAAAATTTCCCATGATGATGACGCTGAATCATCAAACTAATCAAATTCATTGTGTGGAAACATGAATGTTTGTACCAAATTTCATGTCAATCCATTCAGTACTATAGTTGTTGGCATTTTACCCTTAACCTGAACCAGTCAGGTGATGACCAAAGTCATGTGGAATTGTCCTTTGGGGACCATTCATTCCTGTACAAAATTGGTGGACAGACTGAATGACCAATATAACCATCCCTAGAGCAAAGACTATGTAACTTTTACTTATTGACTTTTGAAAATAATTCATTCTTCCTTTTACAAATAAAAAAATTATTTAAAAAGCAATAAAATGCATTCTTGCTCAATTCAATACACTCAGCCATTTTGCTGCTACAGCTTTACTTGGTCTGGTATGACCAGTTACAGTAGCTTGTGGTGACTAATGTTAGGTAATGTTAGCAAACCTAAGATACACATTGCTTTGTCACTAACATCACTGAGTCTGGTCACTAACTTTATGACTTCCCTAACTGTGCTGCTGTGCATTTTAGCATTTACCTGTGGCTGTCACTTGTTGCCAAAGTGGTCACTGTTTAGCAAAAGTTACATGGTCTCGTTTTAAAGGCCATGTGTCACATTTTTTAATATGACAAACTCATAACAAAAAGTTCCCTACATCTATTCTACATAATCAGCTGTAGAAGCCAAACTCATGAGTGTACTAAATTTAGACAAGGTGCATTTTAATGCTTATAATTTTTCATTTGTAAGAGGAGGAATTTTTTTTCTTTCTAAAGTTACATAGTCTCACTTTAAGCTGTACATGTACAGTATCCTGTCATCATTTCCCTTTTAAAACATATATCCAAAGAGTGTTAATATTCAGAGTATAAGTTGTATATCTTGTACCATTGATGCTGTTTTGTTATATTGTACTGCTTCATATTGTGTCACACTTGGTTGGTAAAACCTGTCAAACTGCAGCTGCCCTGTTGACTGGTCCTTTAGAAACAGCAGCACTTGCCCCATGCACCACAAAAACACTCACACATGCAGGCAAATACACACTGAGCCATTCACATGAGTGCAAGATGAGCAGAGCAGAGACAAACCTCTGGTTCGCTGGCTGTATGTGAGTGCTGATCCTGCTCTTATACAGCAAACTAAGCTCTCTCTGCTTAATGCCCAACAGAAAAGCTCTTTAGCTGTCATTATGCACCCGCCTCGCCCTGCAGCCCCTCAAATGCACCATCCTCCCATCTCCCCTGTCATCCCTACCCTCACACTCACTTTCATCATCTCCATACAATACCGAACTTTTATATGTTTATTAATCATAAGACAGATAGCCTTGGTGCCATGGTGGTCAACCATTTAAAATGATATTAAAAAGTGTACAGAGAATCACGCATATTTTAAATCAATCCAACCGCTGCCAATCGTGCAAGAGCAGGAAGGAAAGACTTACAGTCTGACAAAAGATAATACCTGGGATTATCATATTCAAATATAAACACTATTAGCTGAACAAAAAAAGTGTATGGCAACATGCAGAATATTACACAAAGAATTTTAGGCTAAGGCTAATATTAATGCATTTTGGTGAGCTAAAATTTAAGTTAAAGTTAGCTAGGAGCTAGCGTAAAGTAGTTAACTTTTCAAAATCAAGGAGCACTCGACACAGTCAGCTAGGTAATAATGTAAGATGCATCCAAGATTTGTTAGCCATAAATGTTGTCTTTTGTCATCAATAAAAAATAAGCAATGTCTAATGTTAGCTTTCTATCATTGATCGAAGGCCAGCAGAAACGTTAGCCTAATGTTGCTGCTGTTCCTAATTCCATGATGACTTAGTACTCAAAACACAAAGTTTAAGAGACTTAGGCTACATCTACATTAAGCCGGCTAAATTCTACAACACCATTTTCATACAGAGACAACATGCGTCCACAGCAGGCATTTAAGTTATTTTACTTGTAAGTACTTTACTTGTTACTTGCAAGTACTTTACTTGTTACTTAAATGAATTTGCCAGCCCTTTCCCATGCCATGTCATGTCTAGTTCCTTGCATTATTTCATATTCATGTTGATGGAGGAGAAACAACCATTTCAAGTGTGAACAAGTAATCTGTGCAGGGCTGTTTTGAGCCAATTATCTCTGAAGACACTGAAGTCTTCTCCTCTGTAGTTTGGAGTATATGAGGGTTGTAGCAACCTGTTAAAAAATGTCATGTTCAAGGGTATGCACACAAAATGTCAGAATTTTTAAAATCCTGGCTACAGAGCTGTAACTTTTGAAACATTTACAGAAATCCATTTGTACAGGTGAAAATGTTCTAGAAAATACCTAAAATCTTGTTCAATGATGTGGCCTTATGTAGAATCCAAATACTTTTGTATCATTAAATACATCTAAAGAAAGACACAAATCAAGTTAGAACACCCACATGTCCATCCACATCAATAGAGGGCAGAAAGAAATTAACATATTAAACAAATAAACATGAGCCCACACACCATATTGCTAATCTATACACACCTTGGGAGAATAATAAAATATGCATTTAGCGTTTAATGTGGCACATTCAGTCACTTAGTATGTAAACTGTCAACCTATCTCTAGCTGTCCATGCTCTGTTGGCAAATGTGTGAAGGACAATTACATTTTAAAGTCATAGAACACTGACTCCTGTTGCACATCCCTTAAACCACACCATGACCACAACGATGACTTGGGAGTAAAGAAGCTTTTTCAAACTCTTGATACACTGCCAAGTTCATTTTGACAGAGTGGAGATATGAAGTCTGGCTGCAGGAGATGGAGCAGCACAGCTGTTAAAGAACAGCTGTCGACTGCTGCTTTGGACAGAGGCCAGCGTTAAGCCCAGTGGACACTGAGGCAAATACACAAAAACCCTGTGAGATCCTCAGACTTCAGCCAAACTGTCACCCCAAATTCTTCAGCTTTGGAAACATTTCACCTGTGTTTTATCTGTTTAATTTCATGACTTCCCTCTTTTTTTTTTAGCTGTCATCCTCTGACTCTCTTTTCTATCTATTTCATATCTTCTTCAACCTTCTTGTGAAGTGACCATTGCCTCCACCAACACCAGTTTCTGACACAGCACACAGCCTGCTGAGTAACACAGGCATGTGATTGAAATAAACAACAAAGTCTAATTTTCACAACTGAGACTTGTTGTCTTGCTTTGGGGGTGTCTCAAAGACAGTGGGAAGGGATAAGATAAAGAAAAGAAAACTCAACTTATCTACTGCCAGTGTTTTTGCAAAATCAAGAATCATTGTTCTTCTCTAACACAACATCTTTGAGATATTGCTAGGGGAGTTGCACTGGGATGTTGTATTCTATAAAGCTTGTGAGTGTGCACAAGAACAAACAGAATCCACATGTAAAACTAAACTAAACCCCAAGCAAAAAATAATGATCTATCACACAATTTGAGTAATTATCATGTTTATCATTCAATAGCACATGAAATGAGTACATTTGAACATTTTTTAGAGATTGCAATGCCCGTCCATCATCTTTGGTCCAGACTTACATATCTCAGCAACTATTGGATGGATTGCTGTGAAATGATATACAGTACAGACATTCGTAGTTCTCAGAGGATTAATCCTAATGACTCTCATGATTCCCTGACTTTTCTTCTAGTGCCGCCATCACTGACATTTTTGTTTTTTAGTGAAATGTCTCAGCAACTATTGAATGGATTGTTATGAAATTTGGTACAAACATTTATGTCCCCCTCAGGATGAATGGTAACCTATGAAGAGTTTTGTCATCTGATGCCACTGATCTGATGCCACTATTGACAGGATGACATTGTTTCAAAAATACATCAGCTATATTGCATATAGTAGACAGAAAAATATGTTGTGTCAACAGTATAGCTAATAGCTTGCTCCCATAAACAATGTTTCCTCCTGGGCTCCATATAAGAGACCCAAAGCTTCACAAGTTCCTCCTTAAAGGTGTCTGTGGAGTTGGAAAGCCTTGTGTGCATCCCTGAGGCCTTCAAACCTTCATTGTTTACATCCATGTTTAGTTGCTAACAGTTTTCTTCTTCCCTGGCTTAGTTGGTGCATTGCTGGGACGACCTCAGGATGAATTGTAATAAATTTGGTGATCTCTGACTTTTCATCTTTCATCCATTTTGTCTAATACTTTAGTTTAATTTGCAAAACTAATGACCTTCCCATCAGCCTCAGCTTTGTGTTTAGTGCTAATTAGCTAATGTTAGCATGCTAACACACTAAACTAAGATGGTAATCCTTATACCTGTTAAACATCAGCATTGCCTCCTCTAAGCACAGCCTCATAGAGCTGCTAAAGTGGCTGTAGACTCTTAGCCTTGTTATTAAAGAAGGTTGACCCATTTGGGGGTTAGTGGGGTTATCACAAACAAAAAAAAGGTAAAACTTTGGGATATTATACACGTTAGGCCTTTTATCTCCCCTACTTCTTTTGAAGAGACTCTGAGCACCTACTTTACTGCAAAATCTGTATCCTGTTGTTGTGGATATATGGTGAAAGGTGTCCACACTGAGAGTTACAACCCAACTCTGCAGTTACCCCATGAACCCCATTTCAGATGCAGCAGGCAGCTGTTTCCAACGAAAAGCTCTGATAACCCACCATACACTACCTGCTCAGCACCAAACAGGAGACACACAAAGTTAGTCACTAGCTGGTGAACATATAGCATTTAGCAGCTAATGGGAGAGACATTTATCTCGGGAGTCAGTGGAGACCAAAACAGAGCTAAAGAAGACCACAAATATCGGACTTATATTTGTCAGGTGGATAGGAACATGATTCCAAATGAAGGATACTATTGCTTTGGCAAAAAAAAATCTATTATTGCAGCTTTAAAAATCAAAGCAAACATGTTTTTTCTTCCAACAAAGAGTGGCAATTTCGACAAGCTAAGGCAGTGGTTCTCAAAGTGGGGTCCAGAGACCCCCAGGGGTCCTTGAGGGAGTTCCAGGGGGTCCATAGCAAAAAGGGGGATAATTTATTTTCAATATAATTCTATCCATAAATAACATAATGACAAAATTACTAAAAATTGCTGTTTCAACTATTGAACAATTTTGGTCATGGGTTTCACTTTCTGTAATAAAACATCTAAAAGCAAAAATCTTATCAGATGGGGGACCCTGGGACAAAATCTTATCAAATAGGGGTCCGTGGTCTAATTTGTGTCAATTTAGGGGTGCTTGACGTAAAAAAAGTTTGAGAACCACTGAGCTAAGGGTTTACAGTGGAAATAGCTGTGTCATATACCCAAATGCTGTATGTCTAGTGTTTTTTTTTTAATTTAAAATAACTTCTACCTACATCAGTGAAACAAAAGCAGCCCAAGCCAACAATCACAGTTTTTGTATAAATAAATACAGACCACTGAGTAAAATAAAGTCAAGAAACTGCTCTGCTGAAACTGCACAAATTAGGCATAAAAACCTTACTGTATTATCAAGAAAATGTTGAACGATTAAGAAAATAGTTACATTAACAGTGTGTATAAACTCTGTGTATACATGTATATGTGTTGTATTCTGTCCGTGAATAAAACCTCAAATTATTCCTACTATTCCTGTAAAGCATGTCAGTTTAAGATAAGACTTTATTGATCCTTGAGGGGAAATTCATATATTACAGTAGCAGGCTGAGAGGCAAGAACAGATAAAGAACACTTTGAATGAATGAAATCAAAAAGCTATATATATTAGAATACATTAGACTATATAAATAAATTGTACAAATATTTATGCAAATGTAGTCCAGTATATTGTTACAGGTATGAATAAGTACAATATACATATACAATAATCGAATAATATATAATGTTATATTCAGTATAGGTGCAGTATATTACATATACTGCACCTGTACTATATATATACTCTACTCTACTATACCATACTATACATATAGGTGCAGTACATATAATATACACACAGTATACAGTAATAATACAATACTATGAAGGGGATACTTTGATACAGTATATTATATACAAAAACACAATAATAATAATGCAATAGTTATATGGTATTGTTATATACTGATACTTCTACTATTTTAATAGTCATAGTCCAGTGGCTCATTTACATCCATGGAGTGCTTTCTATTTTAGATATCCACAGAGACTTTTCAAGAAATTATTCGGCCATTCTCATTTTCTTACTAAGTAAGGGATCATTTTTAATCATAAATTGTTGGTAGAGAAAAAAAACATTCTTTCCCTCTTCATGATGCTGCAGTTAGAGTGCTCATTTCAGAGCTCCAGACATTCTAACAATGCCGAGAAGGGCTCCAGATATCTTAATAAGGCCTTGTTCCTGTTCATAATTTTTAAAATAACAAAGTTCCTTTTCACTAACTCCAATGCTCTCCGTCAAATTACCTATGACCATCATTTCTTCTTCCTTCCTGACAGGAGGTGAAATACTTCCAGTTTCCCGGAGAGCTGCTAATGAGGATGCTGAAGATGTTGATTCTCCCACTCGTTGTGTCCAGGTACTGATGTCTATCCCCCGCACTCGTCATTATAACCCTCACAACTTGAACCTGTTCACCCCTTGGCTTAACAAATTAGGAGTTTTCAGTGATATTCTTTGAGACATGTTCTATTTCACACAGGCTCCGCTCTCTACTGGACTCTATGGGTAATATATGTATGTAAAAAATGTAGCCAGCCAATCAGGATTCGCCTACCGATTCCATGTGTCCCACACAGTATAAAAGGCAGCGCCTCACTGCAATTCCTATCCTTCTCACTTCGGTGATGGCAAAATCAGCTCACTGATCTTATTTCTCCATGGATGGACTCATCGCTCTAAGCTCATTCCTGCCCATCGTGCCCCAATCTCCTCTGCTTCAAGTACCTCAGATGGGACCGAGCAGAGAGTGGCATGATGCAGCAACCGCCTTGCACACTTCCTTCAACTCAGCACCGTCAATGGTGGGACCATTTTCGGCTGGGTGGCAAGCAGGAAGCTGCAGCCTCGCTGGAATATTACGAGAAAATATTCAGGCTGGGTGCGCAGCTGGCCATGGCAGCTAACAAATACATTTCTGGGTTGCACCATTGATTATTTCTGTGGGAAATATGGAGGGTGACAGACGTATGAACACAACATCTAACACTGTATTGAGGCAACCAACAGTGATGCGTTCATGGACCACTCTGTCAGCTCGGCCCTTTCGATACCGGCCGTCCATGGGCCAATCTTCTGTTTATGGAAGGTTTGACAGGAGAGGGCTGAATAGGAATATCACAGCTTCCTGGCTGCTGCTCCCCAGCTAGCCGCCCTCTGACACAGTTTTAAGAGGCATGGCATCACAGCTGCACGTTATCAGAATGGATGGACAAAACACTGAGACTGGGTTATTTCTTCCAGTTCTGCCGTGTTCCTCATGTCGAGGTGGCGCCGAAACAGGAAGTTCTTCGCCTTCCAGGGGATAGCCTACGAGTACAACAGGCTACTGTTTGGCCACTCCCTGGCTCCCTGCACGTTCAGCAAGTGTGTGGAGGCGGCGCTGCAGCCGCTACGCAACCCGGGGCATGAGGGTCCTCTCTTTACTTAGGTGACCTCATTGTCATGGCCAGGTCCAGAGAATGGGCCATTTTCCACACAGCCAGGTGGTACTGCACCTAACCTGGTTAGGCTTCACCATCAACTGAAAGAAGAGCACCCCCAGCCACGCCAGCAGGCGGAGTACCTGGGAGTCGTACTCAACTCGGTCAGTCTGCAGGCTGTTCTGTCAGAACCCAGACGGATGGCCCTGCAGCAGGCAGGAATGGCAGTGACAGCTTTGTCTGTCATGCAGGTATTGAGACTCATGGTGGCAGGCCATCCAGTTGTTCTATTGGGGCTCCTGCACATGCACCACCTGCAACGGTAGTCGGCCAGCCTGCGTTTGGATCCCAAGAGGCACAAGTACCGCTTGGAGAACGTGATTGATCAGTGCAGGAGGACCTGTGTTATTGGGGGTCCCCACAGCATCTGCTGATGGGAACACCGCTCGGTCGAGTGACCTCCTACATAGCAGTGTTCACAGATGCGTCCCTGACAGGGTGGGGGGGGCACCTGTCTGGGGAGAGTGATAGGTGGTGTGTGGCTTTCAGGGGAAAACCGATACATCAACCTCCTCAAACTTCAAGTGCTCCTGGTAACCTTTAGCTGGTCGGGTTCAGTGAGGCAGTCTGATGACATGTCGCATTTTGTTAATATCCATGCACCTCTATCAGACTTTTGATTATGCCTTGTGTGGACACACTGAATATGTCACAGGTTTATTTATACTCAGTCTATAATTATTGTAATAAGGTAGGAGCAGTGCCACAGCCATCTTCTCATAATGAAAGTCCAGCGTGTAGTTCCATGTGTGACAGCGATTGTTTAAGTTGACTGCATGTCACACTGTGTGAGACAGCTCTAATAAAATCTGTCAGACTGAATGAAATCAATTTGAGGCATGCCAGAATCTGACACGTGTGTATATATGTATGTATGTATGATGTCGCCATTTGTAGCATTGCTCTCACATACTATCACAGGTTTGTTTGTGGTTAGTTTAGTTTTGTTATATTTACATCTGCAGTACACCTGAGTTTCTTAAGTTATACATATTACCTTGTTGTGTTACTTACCATACCCATGCTTTCAATACCCCCCCTGGAGGGCCTATTTAGGGGGAGTTTTGTTTGTTTACAGAAGAGCAGAAAGGAAAGAGGGTGTCTGTGTAGCTGTGTGTACATTATCATGCATAAATTAGTTGAGTTTTCTGAGTTAAACCAGAATAAGCCAAGTTTGATTTGTTTGTTTTTCATTTCATTTCAGTTTTTAGTTACACTGGTCTGAATCAATGCTCTGGCCAAGCTCCCTCACAGAGTGATAAATCATGTAAACACCGATAAGAGTGTCATGACAAACTGTCAGGCATTCGTATGCACTGAACTCCATTATCAGCACAATTTTTAATTAACTGATATGGTTCTCGGTTTCGTACACTGTAATTATATATGTTGTGTCAGATACTGTCACTCATACAACACAGCTGCTCTGAGGATCACTCTGTGTGTGTGTGTGTGTGTGTGTGTTGCCATTCTCTCCCTGAATGAAAGCAGTGGGGGATTAAGAGCATTGATCCTTACATTACAAGAGAAATCTAACAGACATCACTAACCCTGATGTGATGCCAGCCTGGCTGTGATTAAAATGCTGTCTTTGTACCAATAGTTACTGGTGGTTACAAAAATGTTACAAGCAGACATGAGTTTAATGCTTCCCAAACATTTGACTTGATCTCTAAGACATTAAAAGGTATATATATCGGGGTATGCAATCCTTTATTTGAAAACGTAATCAAACTTGGACAATATGGTTTGATTAAGTCTTCAAATAAAGGATTGCTTACCCTGATATAGGTTGGCAATATTGTCCAAGCTCTTAGCCTCATCATACTCTCATCGAAATGCAATGGGATTTCTCCAAAATGCATTGTTAGAAAGATGCAGAAAAGTTGACATGTTGGACAACATTTTATCTGACAGTAGTGCTGTGTCAAAGTGGGGAGACTGGGAAAGAAAATAGTACTAAAAGATGGTTACAAAAGTAAGAACTGCTTACTTACAGCTTGCATTAATGCGTTTGCCATAACGTCAAAGCACCACTTATAGATGAGTCTAACATGTGCGTGTCCTCTTCCAGTTTGATGTCGGGACTGGCAGCCCTCGATGCCAAGTGCTCCAGCCGGCTCGGTCTGATCACAGTGTCTTATTACCTGTGGACCACCTTTGTGGCTGTGGTAGTGGGGATCATCATGGTCTCCATCATCCACCCAGGCGGCGCAGCCCAGAAGGAGGACTCTGAGGACAGCGGCAAGCCTATCATGAGTTCTGCTGATGCTCTGCTCGACCTCATTCGGTAAGATTACTCACTTGATAGCAATTAGTCTTAGAGTCACAGGTCAGTCTCTAAATGCTTTGCTCATAGAGACTGAGGACAAATCTCCCAGGTTTCGTTGTTAAAACTGGGTGGAAACAATTAGAGACTATAAAAAAACCTGCATTGCAGAGCCAATCCAAAATCTTTAGGGCAGCCCTTCATATTGGGGCAGTGACATGCAGTTCACTACGGGGTAGAATTTGGGGGGAGAGCATCATTTCCGATAAGGCATGACCTTGACAAAATGTAAGGGGCATATTTTGTTAGTGGCCATTCTCACTGCCGTTCAAGCAAATACCGTGCATTTAGAAATCCCCAGACTTCAGTAGGTGGAGATCTTTGATTGTCTGGTATTGCGAGACTACATGTGGCAGCAGAAGAAGTCTGTAACTGAAGATAATTAGCAGAGAACAAACAGGGCTTGAGAGGGCTGCAGAAAGCCACAGTCCTCAAAAAAACTGTACACTGCAGCCAGATTTATGTCTGTGCTGCAGAAGATTTGTGTTTTCATGGTTTATGGAATGTATGATGCATAGAAATAAGGATGAATTCTGAAGAGAGGGACATACAGGTGGAGATATAAAGAGACTGATTCAGAGTGTGCTGCATAAAAAACAGTACATAGCATAAAAAATGAATACATGTACTCTTTTTTTATTTATATCAATAAGGTTAGATTTAATATTATAAATACCTCTCAGTGCAACACAAAATATCTCAGTAGCACTACAAACTACAGAACAGGTGAGGGCAGTCTATCATACGTGAAAGAGTTTTATGAAGCCATATGATAATAATAAAGTCAGGATTTAATGAGAAAGAAGTCACAAATGTATATTACATATAGAGAAACATACTTGTATAACTTTGAGAATAAAGTGGTAATATAATGATAAAGAAATTGTAATAAAAGTCTTAATATTTAAATAAAAAGTAGAATTGTGGGTATATGAGAGGATATAACCTATGATTGGATGTGTATCATAGATTTAAAGGGGGACATATAAAAAAAGAATGGTCAGAATTTAAGCAGCAGAGGCCAAGATATCATGACTTTAAGTTTCTAGTATGGATCAAGCTCCAAAAGGTTTGATCCTACATTTCCCATAATGCAACTCAGTAGCATCTTTAATCAAATCCTCTCTGTCTTGTTAACACCAGCATCTTTTAAACTGCACACCACTAGTCTGTAACACAGACTTTCTGTTATAAATTTGTAGTCTCCAAGCCCAAGCTGAGAGAAACCTGATTGCCTCATCATCATATGTAAACTGAATCTTGTGTGTAAAATCTGTGAAAACCCATTTAAGGACATTGGACATCTGGGTTTGATCACTCCCAATATTTCCACTTCCACAAATGAAAACAAGATTATGTTTAGTCTCAGATGGGTGTAAGATTTGCATTACAATCAGACATAATAAATAAAACAAACTGCATGTTTCTGAGTGGCATAACCGGGCCTGAAGCAGCAGCTGGAGCACAGCAGGGACATGGTTTCCTCAATACATAACTTAATGGTGTTAAAAAATTGATTAATCACATACAACTTTTTGATTTTTATGTTCTCAGAAAATCTCCAAATGTTCTTACTTTATTCTCATAATAATATGATTTTGTTCTGTATGGGTCTGACTCAGATATACATACAGTATGTACATGATGGTAGATCCTTTCTTCAATATTCACAACATATCCAACATGTTATGTCCAATATTTAACACCTGAGCATATTTGAAAGATCAGTTTCACTGGATGTGGTGTTACAGTGGCTAAATATGACAAGAAACAATCAGTGCTTTTACACTTACAGTAAAAAGAGCTCAATAAAACTGAATATGGAAATTATTTCATGGGTGTGAAGACACCCACTAGATTTTCTGGTTCATATATGATGGCATAAGAATAATGTCAGGCATGATTGGATATAAAACAGCCAGAGTTTGGCTATCAGTACTGTTACATTCTCATGGTCACATACATTCAATTCTTAGTGAGTAATAGTAGCCTTGTAGGGCAGATGTCAGACATCATCCTCACAGGATACTAGTGTTTCAGACTGTTTGGATTTGCCACAAATCCTGAGACAGGATTAAAAACATTGGTTATCTTAAACTATTCAGTTCCCATATTCCAAGATGACTTCATTGTAGACTAAAAAACATTTAATCTTCTTTAATAGGAGACATTACCCAGTTTCTCATACTGGTAACAGTCACCTGACATACATTGTATCTGTGTGGTTGTTTAATCTGAGTATTTTATTTCATGCTGTTGCTGGGACTGTGGGGAGAGTCTCAGCCCAGGCCATTAATCACACAGCACAGAGCTGTGTAGGCAGGCTGAATGGATCAGCAGGTGACCTTAAGAATGCAGTCGGTTTAAACTCTATGTTCACAAAAGTGTGTTTCCTAAGTGCCATTATGAAGCCATGCACACAAAACATAATATTAGTAGCACTTCATATTTGAATTTTTCAAATCTGTTATACAATGTTGGATTAAACTTGAGTCAGAAGGTGACGACTGGTCTGCATTTTAGCACTACATTGCAAGCAGTGACTAGTGAAACATCTGAACCTGATTTAATTCACCCTAGCAATTATTTTTAAATATTCTTTTGGGCATTTTATGCATTTATAGAGAGGTGATAATGTAGGAAATAAAGGGAGAGAAAGGAGGAATGATATTCAAAAAAGATCACTGGCTGGACTTGATGGTGGATGTTTTCACTGCATATGCTTACGATGGGTTTCTTTTTATTTCTTTTTTTACATGGGAATTTTTAAATGGTAATAGTAAATTGACTGCACTTATATAGCGCCTTTTCTAGTCTTCCAACCACTCAAAGCACTTTTACACTACAAGCCACATTCACACACTGATGGCAGGGGCTACCATGCAAAGTGCCAACCTGTACATCAGTAGGAACTAATCATTCACACACACACTCTGATGGCGCAGCAATTTGGCTTTCAGTATCTTGCCCAAGGACACTTCAACATGTGGACTGGAGGAGCCAGGAATCAAACCACCGATCTTCCGAATAGCGGACGACCTGCTCTACCTTCTGAGCCACAGCTGCCACATGACTTATACTGTATAACATAATTTCAAAGCTTGTGACCAAAGCTTAATTTATTTTCTTTGTTTGCACTGCCACAAAGGTCTGCACGAAATAAATCTTGTCCTCTGCTAATGTCCGTGAAGGTCCAAAATGTATGACTGAGCACCATACACACTGACATGTGTACACACGTCTGCAGTATGCAGACACCCAGTGTAGTAAAAGCAGAACAGTACACTGTTGTACACTGTGTTTTTGGACCATGTTCATACCTTAATGTTTGCATAGCTTCTGGATTTTTTTGTGATTTGATTTTGTGTTCTTGACACTATAGACCAGTGGAAAGCAAGGTGATCTGCTATTGTTAGCACAGTTTGATCTTCCCCATGTATTTCTTATGGATCTTCTTCTGCTTCTTTTCCTCCTCCTCCTGGGTCTTTTTTTATTTACATAAGAATATATTCATTGGCAGCACATAAAACTGCCATTGGTTTAAAGCGAGGCTAGTATGAACAGTAGGTTTTGGTGACTCATGTTAGAAAACCTTAAACAGATGTTGCTGTGTTACTGAGTGAATTTGCTGACTCCTTTCTTCTTGTTTTACTGTTAGACTACATTTTAGCATTTACCATCAACTTGTTATTGCCACTTAAGACCTCTTTTGCTGCTGTTCAGCAAAAGTTACATCAGAGGTTTAAGAAAAAGTCTGTATTGGCATAGAGAGTTAGATTTTTTCATTCCTAGTTTCATCCAAACAACAGTTTTGCACTTTATGGTTTGATGGTTATTTTACTGTGTTACTGTTATTTACAGGAGATTTATGATCCATAATTCATTTTTTAGCTATCACACCTTTGTGGGCAATTAGGTTTTTAGTTAGTACAGCTGTGCAGTTGTTGGTCATTTTAATAGACAGAGATACAGAGATAAAATGGTCTGTTTTTTATTATTATTGTCAGAGCTGATCTGGCCTTTCATATTTTACACTCCCCCTCTCTCTTTCCCTCTCTCCAATTAGCAGGGGGGCTGGTGAGTGGAGTGTAGTCGATGATTTTTAAAATGACATTTTGGAAAGCAACCCTGTGGTTTTGTGAGATAAAAGTTAAAGTTTAGGTTGTGTAACTGAAGTTATTTGGATAAGGTTAGAGTAAAGTTTTGGTCGTGGTTAAATAAACCAAATTTCACTGAAAATTAAACCTTTCAGCTTTTTCACCCTCTCTCTAGCCCTGTTTTGGCCTGGTTCTTCAGCTGATAAATGTTCCACTATGTTAATCAGCTAGTTGCTAACTTGTCTGTGTGCAGTTTGGTGTTGGGCAGGTAGTGTGCAGTGGATTGTCAGAGGTTTTTGGTGTCTTCACGTTGTTTTGGCAGGTATCTCATCTCTCTGTTTCATCCTGAAAATCACTAGGTGTGTGATCTTTGTTTGGTGAAGGCATAGCAAATTGAAAACAGGTCTAATTTGGGCTTTTGGATAAATTTACATCTGTTGTGCTTTGTGCAGTGCTTGCTCTGAGTCTCCACAAGGCTCTGCTTCCATTTAAAGTCAAGCTAGCTGAACTGTAAGCCTGAATAAATACTACATGTGAAACACAATTAGAATTTCAATTGGCCAAGATGACAGGTTTTCAAGATCATAGAGCATCTTTAAAACAACACATTTCAGTATGGAATGGATCATGGTCATCTTATGTGTTACTTTGTAGTGTGTGGGAGGCAAGAATTTAAAATTTGGAATCTACCTACTGAGCATCACTGTGATCACACTCTTCATAATTATATCAGACATGTTTGATTTCTATTAATGGAATCTGGATAGATGTGATCAAATTTGCTAGTTCATGTGAGAAACAAAAACTTTCATTGTTGTCTCAGCACAAGACCAGTGAAGGCTGCAAGAAGGCTGAGCTGTTTGGTTGTCCTGATGTTTTCAGTCATAGTTTTATCTAGACTCTTTAACAAGGATACAAGTCAGATGATACAAAGCAACAGGGGTTTGGGGTTTATTTTTCAAATGAGTTCCTATATCCACAGTGTTGCAGATTAAGGTCAGAGTATTTTGGGCTGGATGTCTTTATAAATAGGTAATATTTTGTTATTTTATTAGTCTACTTTTTTAGAAATCTAATGTATTTGGTTTACACATGGATTAAGATCTTATTAAGATACAAGTTAGCATTTTATAGTCTGGTTGTATTTCAGAGATAGGGTATTTCATTGTATTTGAGTTTTGTACTGCACAGTAAGTTCATGCAGTTAGAGTGAATCTATGTAACGCTTGTTGCATGAACAGTGGCCACTGTATCCAAAAGTGACAATTATGGCATAGTGGTAAATGCTAAAATATAGTATAACAAAGCACAAGGGAGACATAGAAGAGTTATAAAGTCAGCAAACTGACTGAGTAATGTCAGATACAATAATATGCGTGTAAAGTTTGCTAACATTAGCTGTCATATGTTAACTGGTCATATCAGACCATGTAAGGCTGCAGCAGCAAAACTCATGAGTGTATTAATTTGAGCAAGGGTGTGTTTTATTTATTATAACTTTAAATTTCTATTTGTAAGAGGAAGTTTGTGTTATATCATCTCTGAAAATTTACATCCTATCCTTTACACACACCTACGTGTGCAATTAGGTTTTTCAGCAGCTGTGCAGTTGTTGGTAATTTTAATAGTCAGGAGCAGAGATAAAATGGATCTGTTTGGGCCATTATTGTCAGACTGTTGTATTTTACACATAACTCGCACTAAACAGAGTGACTGGTGGGTGGAGTACAGTGGATGATTTTTAAAATGAGGTTTTGGAAAGCAACCCCATAGTTGTGTGGGATAAAAGTTTAGATTTAGGTCGGGCAGCTGAAGGTATTTGGAGTGAGGTTTTGGTCATGATTAAATAAACCAAATTTCACAGAAAATGAAACCTTTCAGCTATTTGTTTCATTCAAATGAACCCTACCACACTTTTTTCTTGAATTGTAGAATATAAAATAGACACTATTATTCTTCATAACTATGAGCTTGATGTGAGGTCAGGCTTGTGGAACAAGCATTTCCAATATCTGTATTGAACAACTTCACCAAATGCAGTCAAACAGGCCAGCAATCAAATTATTTCAGCGGGGGTTGGTTTGTTTAGACAGGGGGTACATATCACTGGATTGGATCAAATTATGGAGCAGGAGACCTGGAAGCACAATGTAATAATTCCATTTTGTTGTTTGTTTTCATTATGTTTGTTTATTTGTTTGAATAATCATGTCCCCTGCCACCACCTCTCCTGGAAATAGATTACAGAGTGAGAGCCATACTGATCACTGTTCCAACCTCTGTATTATGTTAGCCAGTCTAAAATACTGGGATGTTATCTTTGGAACCTGGTGACTATGACTCACTGCCTTTTCATTTACACCAAAGCAAGAACCTTTAAAACTTCTCACTGTTTTGCAGTAAAGTAGGATGTGATTTGAAATAAATCTGAATAAACTTGAAAGAAAAAATGAATAAATGTATAAATATATTCTGAAAAAAATAAAGAAGTGTATGTATATTGATATGGAAGACAACACCTAGTATCCCAATATTAATACTCATTAATTAAACTGATGGGGTGAGGTATTTTTACCCCCAAAAAGCATCCAATACTTTTCTTGCTTTCTTATTTTTTCAACCTTTCCGAACCATACAGCAGTGTGATTTAATAATTGTGTATCTCTGCCTTGCAGCAACATGTTCCCAGCTAATCTGGTCCAGGCCACGTTTCAACAGGTGAGACCTTTGATATCACACACAGCCCTTTCAAACACAAAGGCTTAACTTTTTTAGAACTTAAATCCAAGTCTTTTCTGCTTCTGTTTCTATTCCCTGGCAACAGTATCGAACAAGTAGTGAGTACATTGTGAAACCCAAGCCTACGGTGAGTCAGGCCCAGTCAGAGTCCACCACACGGCGAGCGCTCATCTATGGTATCCAGGACGATAATGGAACAGACATCCAAAACTTCGCCCTTGACCTGACTCCACCACCTGATGTGCTCATACGTACTCGGGAAGGAACAAGCGATGGAATGAATGTCCTGGGAATTGTTATCTTTTCAGCCACAATGGGTACAAACCTCTTATTCATCGCCTGATTTTGTTGCGTGCCTTTTGGCCTCAGATGTAGAATTTATCAGTGCTAATTAAAGCTCTTTAAAGGATTGGGCTGGCAATTTTCTATATTTTCTTATTGTCAACAAATCTCATGTGCAGAGCCAAACCAACAATGAACTCATCCTACTTACAAGTATTGTGCGTGTATCCAAAGTCTGATATATCTTATTCCTCTGTGCCGTAGACCTCTGTTGTCCAAAACCTATTAAAAAGATGTCAGAGTCACACCACTGCACTGGGTGACATGTTCCTGCGTCCCTGAAGACAGTGGAGTCAATATCACTATAAAGTGCCTTTGGTGTCCTCATCAGAATCACTCAGTCATCATGAAAATGTAGCAGAATAATTAAACTCTGAGGTCTTATTATAAGTGACCAAAGATTTGCACACATATCAGTAGAATAATATGTCTCTTAAAATGTGTTTCCTTCATTTTATACCATTTTTTTTCTTTGGGTGTACGTGATTTTAGCATGCCCCACACACTGTTCTGCTAACTTCAGTGTGTGTAATAAGTGGTTAAATGATACCAAATCAAAATTTTTTTTACATGGTTTTATTGTCACAACAAGTTATTTGATAAAGTCATTTTGATTATGTATATTCTATTTTCATAATAGTATTGAACATTTTGCATGTGTCCCTGAAATTGCTGTCCACCCTGTCATTTTGGGCTAACTGCCCCTTTAAGAAACCCGCTGATGTTTTCAGTGACATCACAACCACCATTTTGTCTTTCTTCATTGGAGACTGAAACAGTGGCTGGTTGCAGAGTAAGTATTTACACTTATGTTTCGTAATTTTCATCATATTAGGTGTGTAGTTAGATGTTGTCAAGCTTAACATGTCCACTCTGTCATAGTGAAATATCAATTAATATAAAAACATTTCAGAAATTCGAAATATATGTGTTAAACAGTACACAGTCTGCTTCCTAACTGAATCATGTTGCTAAATGAAGGTCCACCATGTGCTCATTAAATGCTAACATTAGCCAAAAATGTCCACCCTGTCATTGTCCACCCTGTCAGCAAGCTTCCATGACAGGGTGGACATGGTTCATGACAGGAAGGACATTTGCATAGTTTAGGCCACAAGCTGATATTGTTACACATATTACAACAGCTATTACAGACATTTTATAACAGTACATGCTATACATAGTAAAAATGTATCAGCAAGCCTCATTTGATCAAGCAAGCCAAGTTTACTGGGACTCCCAATTAAAGTGTTTAAGGGAAATTTTGAATTGTCTTATTCAGTATGAGATCAAAAGGAGCTGAGATAGCAAGGAGATATTGGGAACCTCGTGATGCTGACCCAGAAAGAAGAAGAAAGTATCTTGAGAAGGAAAGGGACAAATGGAAAAAAGACAGAGAGACTGGAAAAAGAAGGGTGTCAATGAGCTCAGTGAGAAAGAGAAGAGGGCAAAAAGAAAGAAATGGAGAGAGGCAAAAAGTCGAGCCAGAGCCAGAAACAGGGCCAGTGCTTTGCTACAGGCAAAGACACCATCCAACTCCCATGCAGCTGCTGAAACTCCTGAAAATCAGCATGAGCCAGGGCCCTCCAGGTTACATTATTTGAAGTTTAGCTGATGAGACTTATTTGAAAGTTTCGAATTATTTGAATGACAATTATCAACTGTTTATGTCCCCATAAATGACAGATTGACAACTAACTTGCTAAAATCTTACTAAAAATCCTCACAAATATTTTGGGTTTCAGGCAACGGCGTCAAGGGGAAAGCATTCGAAGGAGTTCGAAGAGGAAACTGAAAAAACAGATCGAAATATTGGAGGCATAGCTTGAAAAAGAGAAAACTAAAACTGAGAAATATAAGAAGAGGTACCATAGGGCCAAGAAAGAATTGCATCCAAATCACCATGTAGACAAGTGAATGCTTTGTTGGCACGTAAAAAAGTGAATTCACCCATCAAAAGAGCTCTTCTTTTCCATACATCCCTGATTGAGGATATTAGAAGAAAATATGAACATGCAAAAACAAACAGAGAGAAGCAGTTGATAGCAAAAGTGGTCAGTGGAAACATTCTGAAGAAGTACAAGCTCCAAAAGCATGCCCAGACTGCTTTTGGCTACTCTAAGAAGAGAGCAAAGTATCCCGTGGATCTTACATATCGTGGGAGGAAGTGCCATCAGTTGAAATGAGATTAGGAAGAACATTACATAATTTTTTCTTCGAGATGATGTTAGTCGAATAACGACTTGACGCAGACAAATGATGCAAAAGAGGTTGCTTACTGATACAATGAAGAACTTGCATAGGAGGTTTGTCCTCCTTTTGCCGTCTCAGACCCTTTTGGGTGGTAACCCCCTCTTCCTCTGACCGTGACACATCTCTCTGCAATAAAACATGAGAACTTGCAATTCATTGCCAATGCCTTGCAGAGCCAAGGGTTACTGTCCTCAAGAAACATCAAGGAAATGTCTGTAGCAACCACCCGAAAGCCAAGGTCTGTGCTTACAGTGAGTGCAGTGAATGCTTCCTAACTTGTCGCCCAATGCTGAAAACTCCTGGGAATGAGAACATCCGTTTATCTCAGTGGATGACAGAGAAGATCACAAAGGATGAGAAGGCGTCAACAATCACAGTGAAAAGGGAGATAACAACAACAGAGCATGACCTTAACACAGATTTCCAGGAGAGGCTTCTCCATTTTAGGCACCATGTTTTCAATATTAAATGGCAGTTTGATGCCTACAGGGAGCTCAGGAGCAGCCTGAAGCACAATGAGTCCCTCCTGCATATAGATTTTAGCGAAAATTACTCACGCAAGTACAGCGAAGACATACAATCTGTGCATTTTGGAGGTTCACACAAGCAGGCCAGTCTGCACACTGGAGTGCTCTACACCACTGGTGAACAAGCGCCACACACCTTCTGTTCCATATCACCCTCCAGAAGACATGACCCTGTGGCCATCTGGGCCCACCTCGATCCAGTTCTGAAGGTAGTGAGAGAATGACACCCACAAGTCAGCATACTTCATTTTTTCAGCAACGGGCCTGCAACGCAGTATCGACAAAAGGGAAATTTCTTCTACCTCTCAACAGAACTCTACAAGTATGGCTTCAAAGAAATAACGTGGAATTTCTTTGAGGCTAGTCATGGCAAGGGGGCACCAGGTGGTGTGGGTGGGGCCCTCAAGAGGTCAGCAGACCAGATTGTCGACACATCTGTCGAGCTGTTCCCAGAGAGGGATATTGAATCCAAGACTGAGGTACCTGCAATAGCTGCCATAAAAGGCACTATGAGAATCCACCAAGCTATCAGTCTGAAACGCGGCCAAATGAAATACAGAGAAATTTCATGTTTGTGTAAAAGGGAGGAAGGTTTTTTGGACTGTCCCTGCTTTAACCTTCAAGAGGTCATCAGATAATCCTAGGAGACCAGAAATGATTGAGGTAAAGCACATTGGAGAGTGGTGCGTCGTTAATTACGAGAATGAAGCCTACCCAGGTGTCATCAGAGATGCTCAAGGGCACAGTGTAAAAGTTAAGTGTATGCACCGCCATGGCATAAACAAGTTCCATTGGCCAAGTCTCCGGGATGACATCTGTTGGTACCATGACTGGCAGGTACTTTGCCTAATACCAGAACCACAGGCTCTGAACAAGCGCTCTGTACAGATTGAAGCGTCTGCATGGAAGTATGTGGAACAGCAAGTGCAGAATTGAGCCATGCTTCTGCAGGAAGGGAGACTGGAGATGTGATTGATTTTCAAATCAATCGTTCTCCACTTAAAACAACATTTTTCTTCTCGTTCTACAGATGAATGTTTGACTGTGCAGAATGATGTACAGAATTTAACTCTAGAATGCCACATTAATGGCTCATTTTTGGTGTTTTGCTGCGTGCAGGTAGAGTGGATCAAAACCAGTCTGTAACCAGTCTGTTCACCTGGTAATTTCCCCCTACTTTGAAAAAGGACCTCTGGCATTTTTTTTTACATAATTTGTTTTTGATTTATTGCAAAATGAGGCCATTCAATGACCTTTCACAATGTGTCCACCCTGCTATTCCCAAGGTCCACCCTGTCATGTTACTGTCAACCCTGTTATTTTCATGTTCTAAGAAAATAAACAATTTATTTTCACAAGTTAGCAAACTCTTTGTGTGATTCCTTTATAAACAAGTGAGGGCCAAATAGTATTGTTTGAAAATTTGACCAGATATCTTTGCTGTTAGATTTTATTTAGAAAAGAAAGTGCAATTCTCGCTGATTTTATAGAGAAACAAATAGTTTGCCCTAATTTCATTACTATCCAAATACTTTTCCCATTAACTAAAACATAGTATTGAGAAAGGGACTAAATAGCTTTCTGAAAATATGCATTTTATAATCACTATGTAATAGTGTCTCAAAGGCACCTTATGGTGATATTGACTCTGTGGTTACTGTAGCTTGTTTAGAAAACAAAGAGTAAAAACAGCAACGCGGTTCCATTTACAGAGCTTCGCTAGCTTGTTGTGCTACATATCACAACCTCTTGACTTTCTTTGAGAAATATATAATGTAGTACAAAGTCAAGAGGTTGTGATATGTAGCACAACAAGCTAGCGAAACTGTAAACGGAACGGCAGTGGCCGTCTGCCTTACTAGGTACCTCTCTCTTGGGGGTTACAATCTTATTGCTGTTGTTACTCTTTGGAGCCATTTCTAAACAAGTTACGGTAACCACTGTCTTCATGGATGAAGGAACGTGTCACTCAGTGCGGCAGTGTGGCTCAGTAACATGTTTTTAATAGTTTTAAGTCAACAACGGAGGTCTACGGCACAGAGGAATACAATACATCAGAATTCGGATACACGCACAATACTTGTAGGATGAGTTCATTGTTGGTTTGGCTCTGCATGTGAGATTTCTTGACAATAAGAAAATTGCCAGCCAAATCCTTTAATGCTTTATTTTAAATATGCGCTTTATATTTTCACAGGTATTATGTTGGGAAGGATGGGGCCAAACGGCAGCGCCTTGGTGAACTTCTGCCAGAGCCTGAATGAGGCTGTCCTTAGAATCGTTGCCATTGTTATATGGTAATGATTTCTGTAAACAGTACATAGATTTTTTACTTTGGGAAGCTATACAGCTTCCCAGTAACAAACAATCAAGGAATTTTCACATAGAAAGGGGGTAAAAACATAAATTGCCAGAATGTCATGATATATGGACATTTTCAGTATTTAGAAACTACAACTTTTTACCCTTTTCCAAGTAAAAATTACTGTTTAGAGGTACATGCCACATTTATAGACATCGGTCGGCTCTAGTTAGCTGACATGACAGATGTAATTACAGTGAGAAATGGCAGCTAATAACATGCTAACCTACACAAATTTTGTTGTACAGCTAGTGAGAAGTGAACTGTGTCTGTCCTAGACCCTCAACCAGCAGCATGGGTTAAGAGCACAGTAGCCCTTTCATTCTGTTTATTAGTAATGTTAGCATGAAAATCCTACCAGACACTAGATACTGTACATGGTAGTTTACCAAAAAAAAGTCTCATATTGACTCACTATAATGCATACAGGCAAAGCTCCATCACTAGAAACTACATCAATATAGGATTTAATAAGTCTGATTTATCTCATCACTAGTGAGACTCTGCACGACTGTGATTTTTTTTTTCTCTGAAAATAATGTGAAGCTTTTTCCATGCAAAGCTAGCAGTCTGGCACCTCTATCAGCTGTCAACCATACATACAACGAAACTTTTAACACACGTCAAATTGATCACCTAAGCACTGATCATAGCGCCTGATAAACTTTTGTAATATTCATTAAACAGCAGCAGTAAGAATGTGGGCCATTTTACCTTAAATAACAGGTTCACAATTCTTTAAGTGTGTCTTAAATCAACAGGTGTCCATATGAACCCCGAAAGAGGTTTTCCTTGCTGTAATCATTCCTCCTGTTCATACAGGCTATTAAAAGATCCCCTTCAAATATGCTTTCAATCTACAGCTAAGTGGTGCGCTGCCCAAACGTTCCAGGTGGAATTTATACTCTAGAATTATTGTTCCACATGTTGGAGTAAGTGGATTATTAAACTATTTTAACAGTAATTGTTTGGGTCATAGCGTATTCTTTATACGACTGCATTCACCAAACCTTAAGGTCTGTACCATGATGGTTCAGGGCAAATACATGGTTCTAGGAGAGACTCTTAATTAGGATATTGTATTAAGAGACAGTTGGTAGGAAATTTGAAACCTGGAGACACAACTGAGGTTTCTTCTGTCAAGACAGGGAAACCTACTGAATTGTCACATTTTTGCAGCATTTTTGCCTTACTGAAATCCATTTGTGGGTTGTACATGGAATTTGTTGTTGTACTTTTTCTAATAAATAATGGAGCAGCCCAGTCCTGGCACCAGAAGAACTGGCGGGAATTCGTTTTTTATGGGCGGGCCCACACCCACGTTAAAGGCTTTTAGGAGGACACCTACATGTTCTGTTCGTGTTTTCAACAGCTGCCGTCAACACGACAACCACAACACATTCAGCTGAAAGTCACCAGAACACGGTCACTGGTTAAACCGCTGGCATGCTAACCTCAGCTAGCCATTTTAATTTCCCGCTCTGGCATCACACACCGACAAAAACTCAGAATAACAGTAAATGCTGCAAACTGAAGTTCAGATGGTTAAACAACCTTCTTAGAAACAGAAAGAGACGACAGAAAGAGTGAAACTTAAAGTGTAAATGTGACGACTGTTGCTGACAACAAAACAAACACTGCACTTCTGGTTTCCGATTAGGAGCAGCAGAGATACTAAACACTACGTGATGTCTCACTTTGCTCTAAATCCAGACACCACAAAAAAAAATGTACAACCAAGGCAGGGGTTTTTTGTCCTCCCTGTGAATTTTATTTTATTTTATTTTTTTTCTCCAAGCCTCGTGTGCCCTTTCATGTCGTTGGGCCTGAGCCCGTGCATTAAAACAGCGATGATACTGATTTCTCCTGGGAGGGTCAAATTCCTGGATGGGCAGGCCTGGACCCCCAGGGCCTGCCCATAACGCTGGGACTGGAGCAGCCCATGTCCCAGACTGCAGCAGTATATTTATGCCCAGCACAGAATTAGCCCCTTAAAATCCACAGGGTCACCCGCTTAAATAAAGATTTTAAAAAATAAAAAAATCTTGTGTACAGATTGTGTCTTGTGTACACTGTCTACATTAAATATATTAAACATATTAAAAATCTACATTAAAAATATCTATCTGGTATTGTATTATTAAAATATCTGTATCTATAGAAAGATTTTTTAGATATAAATATTGATATTGATGTGTGTTGCAGCAAGACATCTATGCACAAAACAAACACACACACATACACACACACTCACACACATAGACATAAACAGTCAAATAGACAGTCAAAAGTTGCTCATTTAAATGGTAGTCTGTGGCTAGAACACATGGCATCCATACACTTTCTGACATACAGCCAATTATAATGTGTAACGTCATCTGTAAATGCAGGACCCTGAGCTGATCTGGCAGGCCGAGCCGATCTGGTACCTACCCCGGTGTAGCCAGTGGATATCTACATAATGGATATCCAGACCAAGACTTCCTCTATTGTGCACCGGTCATTGTTTATAGTCCGATTAGCAACTAGAAATGCAAGAATGGAGTTGGAGTTGAGCTGTGGTGGAAGTATAGTAACAAAAAGAGGGACTTTGGCACTAAAAAAACTGTAATGTTGAAAGATATCTACTTGATTTGACTCATTTGGACGCTGAAGCTTCATATTAGCTTCAGATAAACTTTTAAATACATTTTTGCACAGGAGGACTGTGGATTTTGGCCCCATCACTTACATTGTAAGTGCATTATGAAGGGATCTTCTAATGGTCAGTTTGAACCGGAGGAATGGTTATGACAAGAAAAAACAGTTTCAATGTTAATTTGGGCACTTGACTGTTGTTTTAAGACCGACTTTGAAGTTGTGTGCCTATTCTTTAAAACGGGTGTTTTTTCCTCACCAGTGTTTGTGTAAAATCCACAGCCTTATTAAAACCCAGGGCTCTGACCAGATTACTACATGGTAATAGTGATTTGTGCACACAGGGAGGTTTCTTAGAATACTGAACATTTTTCAACCCCTTTGTGATTTGTGCTGTTTATACCCTTGCTTAATGGCGGAAACCTGTCCATAGGTCAACTAATCTCTTTTTGTATAACTTATATAAGGCTTCATAGTTACTGTTGCTGACTTTAGCTCTGACTGTCCTCATCCTACCAGGTACTTCCCATTTGGCATCGTGTTCCTGGTGGCTGGTAAGATCCTAGAGATGAGCGATCCGTCAGCCATGGGGAAGAAGCTGGGTTTTTATGCCGTCACTGTGGTGTTTGGTCTGGTGCTGCACGGCTTGTTCATCCTGCCTGCCATGTACTTCTTCATCACCAAAAAGAGCCCCATTGTTTATATTCGGGGAATCCTGCAAGCCCTGCTCATTGCCCTGGCAACCTCTTCCAGGTAAAGGAAACTAAATGAAAAGTAAAATTCAATTCAAATTTTACTTATATAGTAAAATAAGGGACTTTTTATTTTCTCATTTGAGAATCAAAATTATATACTATATTATACTATACCATACTATACTAGTTTGAAATAAAAACATCCCTGAGTCCTAATACCACACATTGTTTCCTTCCCTTTCCTTTTACTGGGACACTCCTGTGAAAAGCCTCAAAGGGACGTTGGGAGATCAGAAAACATCTGGTGTGTGTGGGAAGAAATGGGAATGTAAAGGAGAAATCCACATATTTGATTGGTCTGGCAACTAGCCATATGTGTCTGTGCTCGGTCCTGCATGTGTGCATGCACACGTGGCTGATAGTTTAGGATATAGCTCCTCTATATAAACTCACTCATGAATTTAAATGACCATGTCAGTGTTATCCCATGTTTTTGCCTGGTTATATTAGCAGACATCATGTTCACTGTGGTAGATTTAAGACAGGTTTCATATTCAGCCCATATGGAAATGAATGAAAACCAGTGGCTGCCTGGAAGGTAGGAAAGAAACAAACTGAAATCTAAATCACAACAATGTGCTTTGGAAAATGCTCCTCAATGCAACGTAAAGTTATGTGATTCGACACACAGAAACACTGGTATGCTCCATTAAATTCCCAAGTTTGTCCATGTGAAATCAATCCTTGTTCTTGGGGCAGACTGGAGAAGGCAGTGTGTATTCAGTTTGTAGTATAATGGTTCTGGTGATCACAATATCCAATCAGCAAAAAGCATCTGCATCTGAATGTCTTGTTAAGCATTATTGCATCTTTTTGTGCTCTTAGCAGTTCCAGCTGTTTCTTTCACCACAACAAACCATAAAAGATACTGCTTGTTAACACGCATGCGGGTGAAATTAGGAGGTGGTTATGTAACAATTTTTTGCCTGACCTTTGAATGTTCTGAGCTCTCTTTCTTGTTCTCTGTCTTCCTCAGCTCTGCCACATTGCCTATAACCTTCAAGTGCCTCTTAGAGAACAACCACATTGACCGCCGCATCATCCGTTTTGTGCTCCCCGTGGGCGCCACCATCAATATGGATGGCACCGCTCTCTATGAGGCTGTGGCAGCGATATTCATCGCACAAGTTAACAATTATGAGCTAGACTTTGGCCAGATCATCACCATCAGGTCAGTGGACTGTGCAGTGTGCCATCTGTGCTTCTAAGCTCATTAATATGGGAAAGATACTGTATCATTAGGATTTGAAAGCAATGATATCACGAACAATAAATCCTCCACACATCCTCCAATAGCATAAATATGTGATGGTATGTTTATATCTCTGGTTTTTATAACTGCTGTAATTTCCCCTGTTTTCTGTGCTTTTCTGATCTGATTAGATGCAAAACAAATTTATTTAAGTGTTTATGTGATAAGTGTAAATGGTCATAACTATAACAAGGATGGCTGTCTCACAAGCTTGCCCACCCCCCAGTCAGGTGCGGAAGGGACTAATCAGTAGCAAGATCCTTTGATCAAGTAGTAAGCCTGTCATCAAAAACTCCAAGAAATCAAAATAAACATATTGAAGATCATTGATAAACAGCTGAATCTATTGTTTAAAAAGTAACCTGTATCTGCTGTATCTAGTATCCCTTATGACCCTATAGCAGACATAACCAAAATACAAAGCTTGGTTTGTGTAGCTTGGTTTTCGTGATAGGTGGAACGGTCTAACAATGGGGTATGTCATGTATTCATGTTATCATGAGGGATACGTTTTGAAAAGAATGGTCTAGTTTGTTTGTCTAAAAGAAAATCACATTCAAACTTGGGACAAAAAGCCTATCATAATAGAGATGGCCTAGCATGGTTGAACATACAAAGGAGGATAATGGCATACACTTTTGTAAAGTCCCTCCTTGAAAGCATTTATAGTGTTGTGCTGGTTGTGACAGTTGTGGGAAGAATGAAAAAAGAGAGATAAATTCAAATCCTGCCTACTTTCTTCAGCACACTTGGCCAATCACAAGTGTGAAGTGGATGAGCTTGATGGATTGTCTGTTTCAGAAAGTTACAAAAATTGTTGGACGCAGCTCCCCCAATTCTGATAGTGTAAAGGTCTGTGGGGAGGAGGTTTCAGACCCCGTGTGACAATCCGACAAGCACTTAGTTTGAAGCATACTGACACCTTTAGGTGTCTTAGATCTGGGTTTTAAACTCTTTGACAATTATGCCATTTTACGGCTTTTAACCAGTTACTGTAGTACAACTGCAGTATCACAAATCTAGAAATGATCTCTTGCATTCATTATTTTTAATTTCTAAAGCTGGGGGAAGCAGGTATTTCATACTGACACATCAACCAATACCTTATAATTCACTCTAAGGGCATTTTGAAACCTGCATGATTTAGTTCACTTTAATCGCGTACGATTCGTTTGAGCAGATCTGAACACAGCATCTGTACTCGGGTGCAGACCAAAACAACTGCACCAAGACTTGGTACAGTCACAAACAAATTCTGGAGCAGTTTGTTGTGGTGGAAACATGATCCAAACACATCCAACTCATCCACTGATTCAGACCAGAGCAAACCAACAATAGGTTTGGAAATGCCCTAAAAGACTACTCTTCTGTTGCTGAAGACCGGGGAGTGACCTACTGGGAGAGAGAACTAGAAGTAGAGATTACAAAAAACAGATGTGCACAGAAAATAATCTGCAATCAGACAAAAGCATTACAATTGCAAGCAATACAAGATAAAGTATACTTATCTCCTTAAAAATTAAAAGCAGGCTCCGTTGTGCTTAAGTGTGAGGCAAACACTGACAGTTCTCCATGGGTCAAATCTGGCCCTATTACGAAAAAATATTGGGTAGATATCCTGTATGGTGTGTATGAATTCTTGAAAGATTGGGCGAATTAATCATGAACTCAATCCAGTTTATCTTCTCCTACATCTTCCTAGTAGATGTATCACTGATGCACACAAGAAAAACTTATTGATGTTTAAAGACTCTGAGGAAAAGCATACTACCACAGTGAATTTCTAATGAGGCTCCCGCAATGTCTGGCTGGCATAAATACTAATGGGGTATATTCTGTTCGTGACATGCCTGCTGCATTCAAGATCAGATCTTTATTAGAAGATTTAACATATGGAACCCTTTTCTGAAATATGTGAATGTCTGCTGTATTAAGTAATAAGACTATTTTGTTTCACTGTAATATTGCTGCTAACATGTACTCATGTCCCTGTATTTTTATCTTTTCTGAGTTAAAAATTCTAATATTCAATATCTCCATAATTCCATATAGCAACTGTAGATTGAAAGTATCCCCTTATCTGTCACTGAAAAGAGCCACGTGACCTTGACCACATTCCTGTCACGACAACCACCCCACCCCCACCCCCCCCACCCCACCCTCCCCATCTCTCACCATCATGCTGTAGTGGTAGGATCATCATCCTTAACCTCTGGTTCTGCACCAGATCAGATGTTCACCAGCATGTAGCTCACTCTCCACACAGTCTCTATAACTATGCACCATTGTAGTTTGACAGTTTCTATGGAGACATTATTAGTTTATTCTCTCAATTACTTAGGTGAACAAAGTCATGAAACCAGCTTTATCTTTAGATTCGATCTGATACACTAATTAGGAGAATAAGATACTTTATTAATTGAATCTAGAGTGTACGAGCTCAATTTTTCCTTCAAATTCTTTTGATCAGTAATTGCTGCAAGCATTTGTCAAAACAACCTATCTACTGTCTGCTGCTGCCCACAGGGGAAGTAGGGTAGCTCAATAAAAGACTGGCTCAGTCTATAAGAATGCCAAGACTAAAGGATGGTTAAATTATGTTTGACACAATTGAGAATCCCCAGCAGATAACATACAACACCACAAAAAGACACATATGTAGATTTTTTTTAAATTCCCCCATTAAAGCTACTGTGTAGAATTTCATATGTGATTATAACATCTACAGGTTACTCTGATGACATAGTTTGTAAAAAAGTAAAACAGCCCCAGTGAAAATTTGTGTAGTCTTTCAGCCCATTCATCTCTGTACATTCAATGACTGACTTTTTTTCCGCGTCTTGCTTTTAAAAACGCCTGTGCAAGGCAGCTACGGTATGGATAAGAATAGGGGAAGATGGCAAATAAACTATGGCTAAGATTAGGCAACTAAAAAATCCAGAATATATGAAAATGCAAATATTTTTCTTTCAAAATTTAAACCACTGGACACAAAATGTTTCCTACTACACTAAAATGTCCATTCTCATTGTATGGGCCGTGGTGGTTTCACCCATTACACTTGTTTACTTGCCTATTGTACCAGGACTGGCAGCCAAACTAGTTGAGATATCACAAAGTCAGGCTCGTACATATTGTACACGTCTGAAATTGAGATTTAAGTTAAACATAAATAAACTTTCCCCCTTCGACAGATGATGTGAAATGATGAGAAAACACCCTCAAACAGCCGAGTGAAGTAAAAATAAGAAAAACACATTTTTGAGTGGAGGGGGACTTTAAGGTTTGGGAAACGTTGTGGTTACAGTTAACTAAATGACAAATGTTAATTGCAGGTCTGGGATTGGATACTTGTCTCCTGCATAAAAACAAGACCCTGACCTTTACACCTTTAATTTCTGCCTTGCTACATAAAGGGTACACTATGTCAACAGTATGAATATTCTCAGTCTTTAAGGCTATGCTATACCCACAAGAGATGAGTCAAGGGCAACTGCACTACACCTCTCATCCAAAAGGTATTAGTTTTCAAGAATCTGTAACTAGTCCACTTACACTTGACTCAGCTCTTCTGGCATGGCTTTAGGGGTGGCAGTGTTTACCTACTGGATGGATTGCCATGAAATTTTGTGTGGACATTCATTGTTCCCAAACACTGTATCATGTTGAGGTTGGTGATACCCTGACTTTTAACCTATGTAGTTTTTAGGGAAATGCCTCAACAACTATTGGAAGGATTGCCATGAAATTTGATGCAAATATTCATGTCCCCCTCAGGATGAATTGTTATAACTTTGGTCATCCCCTGACTTTTAGTTTAGCACCATCATCAACACAAAATTTAAATTTGTCCAATACCTTGGTTTATGACCAAATCAGCCTCAGCAGTACTTTGTGTTTAGTGCTAATTAGCCAATGTTAGCATGCTAACACAATGAACTAAGATGTAAGCATGGTAAACATTATACCTGATAAACATCCGCATGTTAGCACTGTTACTATGAGCATGTTAGCATGCTGATGTTAGCATTTAGCACAAAGCACCCCTGTGTCTAAAGACAGTCTTACAGAGCCACTAGCATGGCTACATCTTAGTCTTGTTGATACGAACACTGTGGCCAAAGTCAGAAATTTTTAGAAGTATTTGTATATTCATCAGGGCAAAGTCCTAGTTAAAAAACTAAATACCAATGGTAGCAGTAAATTTCATGTAATGAAATCAGTTAGAGTGCCACAAGAGAGAAGATGGACAAAGAATTAGAAAAGAGAAGGGGGTGGAGAAAAAAGTTTTGAAAATAACAAGGACCCCAAATAGCATATCCTTGTGACCTTTGGTTGTGTATTGCAACACTAACCGTAAAAAAGATGCAGGAAGTTTTCTGTGAATCACAGAAAACCTCCTGCGTCTCATTTGTGTTCATGTCAACAGCAACAGTGAACACAACAGCTGTGAGTGCTGCGCCAAAGCTTTGGGTCCGTCCTGTAGGTCCTGTGGGCTGCCACTGCTTCAGCCCCGAATGGTTTGAGCCTAGCCCTGCATATTTTTGGCCCTTAAAACTGGTATTTTAATGTAACACAGTGGAACTTAATGTGGAGCGGGAGGGGGAGAAATATGGTGCTGCAAGTAACAAGACGTATACAGGCCATGGATGTATTACAGGCAGTAAAGTTACTGTTTATGGGGAGCGGAGCGGTTCCCAGTGTTTCAGGATTTCCTCCACGTTTCAGCACATTTTGGTCCATAATGAAACTGCAGAGAGCACAAAAGTCTCAAATTGTATGTCTTTAATTAGCAGAGATGCACACACACAGCTCTCCACAATCACAAACCAACTTCCATGTATTTTGCTTCCTTTACTTCTCTAGTATTTTTCATCTATAACACTACTACTATTTCACTCTACTGAAATGTCCATCAAAATACATCTATCAATGTGGTTCAGGCAGGTCTGAAATGTATTAGATTAGATTAATGTCTGAATCTTACAATAATCTAGTTCAGATGTCACTGAATATATCCGAGTATTTCGCAGAAACATCAGTACTGTTCTGTGAGACAATGAAATATGATCCAGCAAGTCTGGTTAGAGTAACAGATTATTGTGTTTAAAGGCTGATCAGAAAAACACTGTACAGCAGTTTGTAATACTCACAACTCTGGAAAGTTATCACGCTGCAGCCCTGTTTACTAGTGCGCACATCTGGAATGCGTCTCTATCCACAGACCCCCAAAAAGTATGAATGGAACTGTGCGTGCGTCCGCGGGCCGCATGCAAGTCCACAGGTGTCCGTGGACGCGGAATACGGGAAGTATGAAGAGGTCACACACACACACGCACTATTTGGCCCCTGTACTTCTGAAATGAATCCGGCGCCACTGGCCACTGCCACTGTTCAGGATCAATGGGCATTGTTTCTCTTAAGTTGTTACCTTACTTACAGTTCTTGGAGAATCAGGTTTTTCTCTGTAATCACATCAAATTCCTAAATCTCCACCAGCATCACAGCCACTGCAGCCAGTATTGGTGCAGCAGGGATACCACAAGCCGGACTGGTCACCATGGTGATAGTGCTAACATCCGTGGGGTTGCCAACTGATGATATCACTCTCATCATCGCAGTAGATTGGGCATTGTAAGTACCATATGTGCTAACTTCCATCTTTTTTGTGTGACAAATCCAAACTAATCATCCCAGAGCAAAAACACGAGTCCCATCTTCTTCATCTCATTTTAGGCCAGAATGTCCAGGAATGTTTCAGCTTTAAATTCATTCATATCGTCTCTCAAATATCTTCTTCCTGTACAGAGACAGATTCCGCACCATGGTGAATGTAATGGGTGATGCTTTGGCCACGGGCATCATGGCGCACATCTGCAGGAAAGACTTCATGAAAGAGGGAGATGGGGTGAGTTTTAACTGTGGCCTTACCTTACCTGACCTTATTATGTCACTTAGTTTAAAAGCTATCAAGAACTGCTTCTGAATGATCGAGCTGTTACAATTAAATGTTGGTCCCCCAGTGTGCTGCCAATACTACTTCCTGAAGCTGAAAACCCCATGATGTCATGTTGCCTTTTCTGTTTCTTCAAATGTCAAAGCTTTTGCTCAACACACCAAAATAGCAGATTAGTGAGGCATTTAGGAGGGAAGGATGCATTTGTATGTAACTGCTGTAATTGGAAATGAAATCTCTTAATGTTACATCCTTCTTAATTCCTTGTTTCCTTCCTGACATGATTTCCTTCCCTTAATCTTCATTTTGAATCCTCATCTTCCCATAATTCCCTTTCCTGCTTCCCTTGCTGTGGCCCTTTTGGCCGCCAGGTGCCTTTGATCTGCGAGACCAAACCCGCGATGAACACCCCACCTCTGATGAACTGTCACAACAACAACGGCAACTACCGGCCCCCTTCCTCAGGGGCCAAACACAAGCTCGTCCCTCCCGACGTGGCACGACTCATGCAGCTGGAAGAGGGTGTCCGGCCGTCGTCAGAGAGGAAGCAGCCTCCAATCCCTCCGAGGCACCTGAAGAAAAGTAAAGAACAGTGTGCCATTGACATGAATGGCCTTGAGACCAATGTATAGCCTCCTCCTGGTGTTTAACGTCAGGGCTGTCTGCATGGTTGCACTGATGAGGACCTCTGAGTGAAGGGCACCTGTCCAGGTGGTAGGACAGCATGCCCAAGCTCCTCTGCAAGTCTCAACTTATTTTGGAGTCAAAACGCTTGTGATATTGTTGTGAATATAAAGAAGAGGCATTTTAACGTGAAGCTTTTGTTGTATGGACTGTAAGACTGGACAAGAGTCACATTGACAGTGGAATTTATGACACCAAACAACAACTACAAGATTTTACTCATAAAACACTCGTCCTTGTTCTGGACCTGCACCCAGACTCTGAACACAGTTGTGAGAACTTGCACTTACACCTGATTAACTGATTTCTATTTGATATTGACATTTTATATGATTTCTTAAATTTGTTTTGTCCGTGTGCAACATGTTAATAAGACAAGTGTTTATTATATTTTATACTACTGCAAGCAGCAAGTGGTTTGTGTCATAAAAAAGAGAAGACAGGATTGCAGGACAGTTCAATGATCCGGAGGCAAAGTGTAATGCCCAAATTGTTTAATTTTGCCTTAACATTGCTGGTGGTGCTAGGCTAACAGCGATAACAGGGAAGAGAGGACTGAAGAAGAATATCAGAAACTTCACTTTCCCTTGTGGTCATAACTTCAGTAAATGGGCAAAATAGAGATTTGAATGGTTGGAAGTAGTTGAACCGCCTCAGGAGCACTTGAATTAAACTTTCCTGGCACTTGAACAGCCTGAAAACTACCTATGGTATTTTAACATAAACCAAATGGTCCTTGTTTGTTGGTTGAGTGTTTTTTTATGGGGGGGGGGTTGCTACTGAAACAAGAGGTCTAAACATGAAAATCTACAACACATTAGCTTGATTTGGAGCCTGGGGATTTCTACTGTATCAGTTTTTTTTTTACCATTTATGCATTGATGTAATACAGTCAAAGGACAGGTTTGGATCTTTTCAGGTCTATGTTTAAACAATACTCGTGTGGCAGTATGTAGAGTTGAAAGTTGAAAGAGTTATATGCTGTAATCATTGCTCCTTTCTATAATGGCCCTGAAATGACTGCACTAGAGTTCTGCATGGGTCTAAAACTGAGGTCTGAACCTGGCCCATACCGGAGCCCTTCAGACCCAACCTGATTGAAACCGCCTGATTGGTCCCACAGAATTTGAGACCCAAACAATTATAATCCAGAACAGAACTTTGTACAGGTGATTGCAATGATGTTTAAGGGTCGAAGATTGGAGGTTTTTATCTGTTGTCACAACAAGGTCATAATGTCCCCACAATGCAACAGCCTTCCCTGAATCATCGGGGATTTTACGAAGCTCCCCTTTTGCTTTTTTTCATCCATTACTGACCTCCAGCTCGCCAGGCTAATGTTAATGCTTTGGCCACACTCTGTTTATCTTCCCATCTCCCAGAGGGCATTGCGTATCTGCTTGTAACACGACACACACTGATGCAGACGATTAGCAGAAAGTCAGTGAGAGAAAGAGTGAGAGATTAATAATGACATTTGAAAATACTCAGACCCAAGCCTCAATCTTCATGCAAAAAAATGGATGCAGAGCTCTAGATTGCACCCTAGCATGACACCAAAGTCACAGATGGCAGACAAAAAACCCACTCCTTGATCCACACAAAAATGCATTTTAAACTTTAATCAAGGCTAATTTAAAGCTTTAGCAGTCTGAGTTTGCTGGTTGTGGCTTACAAGTGGGCATATTTCAATGTCTTTTAGTAGAAAATTCCCTCTGGGTGTTTTTCTTACTAAGCCGCTGCAGCAGGATATTTCCTGATGGTCGCATGATGTCGGACCTAGCTAACTACTTCTGACTGCGAAATTAATTTTTGACTTTCTTCATTTGCAGTGCTATTTTTCTAGCATAGACATTAACTCTTGCTAGCTAACAACACACTCCGACTCTTGTGAATTGTGTTTGTTTTCTGAGTCACACCTCAGACTTGGACTGACTTCAAAACTTGTTTGGAACTCCATCTGTTTATCTTATTTCTCTCCAGATGCTCTCTCTTTTGTTCTTTAAAGACAGTCAATTGGGAAAATACCATCTTGAATTAGATAACTTGCACAACTGAAGCCTCATACAGTATTAGCTTAGGCTGAACTGAGAGCAGTTTTGGGCAGAATGAGAACTGTGGGTTTCGCACCCTCTTTGTTAAAATGTGTTCAGACAGAACAAAGCAAATTTTCACTTCAGGTTATCCCTGTGAATTTGATTGCTGAACTGCACAGCCAATGTACCAACCTTAGAGACATTAGCTGTAGCTAGCTATCAAGGTACGCACCAACCGTGTGTGTGTGTGTGTGTGTGTGTGTGTGTGTGTGTGTGTGTGTGTGTGTGAGAGAGAGAGAGACAGCTCAGACTCGGACTTATCTTAGAACTAACCAGGCACTCCCGTTCTTTCAGTTATTTCCCTCCAGTCTCTTTTTTCTTTAGTCTCTGTACATTTATGAAGTATATTCATTAAAGGGGACATATTATGCTTTTTCTGATTTTCTGTTATTTATGTTCTGTTATGTCAAATGTTAAACATGGTCAAAGTTCCAAAACTTATATACATATATATATAAAATATGTGAAAATGCTCCCTGCACGTCAAAAGTCAGGGATCAGCTTTCCCTGAACGCTTCGTTTGCAACAGTTTTTTCTACCTTGCCAACGTCGGCTCACGGAGCATTCCCGTAAACATTCCATAGCCTTTGTTGCTAAGGTTGTTGCTAAGGTTTTTCCATGTGTTGTTTGCGTTGTCAACTCTCATATTCGGATTGCAGCTCAAACATGTACAGATGTATTTGAGAAGTTGACATTTCAAGTAAAGAGCAAGAAAAAGTAGTGAAATCCGACTATTATTGTTTGTTTCATGGTTTGTTGACGTAGCCTCCACAGCCAGTGGATGTCTGCCGAGGGGCATAATATGCGAAATGTGCATAATATGTTCCCTTTGAGCTCTGGGACAAATACGCTCAAGTTTTTCCATGGAATTTATCACGCTGCATCTAAAATTTGCTTTCTGTCTGAACACACGATTAAGTTACATTTAAGTTGCATTAAGAAGGGACTGCTTTATGGACATGATTAGGACAAATGATTACAGCCACCAATAATTCTCTCAATTATGTGGCATGTAAGTATTGTTTTGTCAGATGATGTCAGATGTAGAAGTCCTTTGCATTGCATTTAACTTTTGTCACAGAGGGTCCCATTTACTATGTCAAATACTATATTTCATGTATTTCGTCCTTTCATTAATCACATTTTGTCAGCTCTGTGCACATTAACTGCCAGAGATTTTCTCTTCTCATTGAACAAATCGTTTTTTTCTCATGGGAAGATAACAGATTGTATTCTGAGATGTAATTTTTTACAATATCTGGATCATATTTATGATATTGGACAGATTATCTGCACTTGAGACATACTGGAGACAAATGAACTCTGAAATGAGCAGTGGCACTGCCCTGTGTGGAAGAATCTGCTGAAATATTAATCTGATGTTTTGGTGAATGTTAGAAAACGCACAGTCTTTTTCAGCCTTTTCAAATAATTTATTGCTGTGTTTGATGACTGTATATGTGACAATACAATACTGCTGTACGTGAAAGTGACACTGTATTCATAGCAATATAGTGAGTGTAATAGGATGAGTATTTTCAATGTCATATAAAAATATTTGCTATCTTTTTTTTATAAAACAACAATGGGCTGAAGTAGCAGCAGCAGCAGCATGATTGAAGCTCTGAATATGTTGAAATTGCTTTTACGTTTGGAATATTAAATTCACAAGCACTTGTCAAAAGAATAAGATAAAAATAATGATATCCACATTCATCCACATTGTAGGTAAATCACTGCTTTTCAAGATTATTGCTGTCATTCCAACAACTCACTGGCTCCATGTTCACTTGTCACTTTTTAATACCTTCTAAAAGATTTGAGAGTGGTGTTGATACGCTCCTTTTTAATCAGTCAATTGAAATCAAAGTAATGTGAGATCATTTTGATCATCAACTAATTATTTAAATAATTTATCAAGTAAAATTACTTAACTGGCTTAAGTTACAATCCTTTAAAATTTTAGTTCTGGTGATTTGACAACAGAAGTAGTTCCATTTAAAATGACACAGTGTTTTGCTCTGTATAATTTGAGAGTTTTGGATTGTAATTTGAAAAAATCACTTTGGGCTTTTATAACTTTTGAGGGACATTTGTCATTTTTGACATTTTATAGATAATTTATTACTTATTAGTCATTATTTATTACTTGAAAAAATAAGTGATACATTAATCAATACTGAAAATAATAATTAGTTGCAGCCCATTTGAGCCTAAAATTCTGGTTTATTATAACTTGGAGCTTATTTTTGTAGGTTTGGCCATCGTTTCTATCAGTTATAATAACTTTGTCCTCACCAGTTATTGTTATTGTTGAGATGTGGGAACACAACAACATCACTACAACAAAGTTCAAGTTCAAGTTCAAGCTCAATCATTTAGACAATCAGACAGGTTATAAAAAGCCCAATAGTTTAGCCAGGTTATCTACCAGTCTCAATATGGAGGTACATATTGAGCACAAACTTGAGCACACCCAATATGTTGGTAATGATCATTATTTTCACAGGAAAACTGCATGCACAACCACCAGAAAGGCCAAAGTTGAATCAGAAAGTCTACCCATAAACTGAGATGGATGTGTAAGACGTACAAGTTTCGTGCCTTATCAGTTTGTGTTGTAGAGATGTTGCTGCATTCCCAGATCTCAGGAATAACTTTGGTGCATACACTAATATCATAACTGATCTGAATTGATGGCCAAACCTACAAAAAATGCTTTTGTTGGTTTCGGTGAGAGTCAGATTGCTTCTGTTGCTACCCTTAGTGTTACAAACAAAATTCACAAATTCTTTCACAGTATTTCTAGTAAAATCACTTGTTTAAGGCAGGTGGACAAGGCGGCGATTAACAAAATGACATAAAGCAGAGAAAGACACACGCAGTGTGAACATCTGTCCCTTTTCACTCTGCTTACATTTTTGGCATTCATTCTGAAACATTTACATGGGAAAATTCACATTGAGTTTTGTGAATGCATTTGATAGAATAAAGCAGAAAAACACCATTTAGATGATAGATATTACATGTCAACAGTCATAAACAAACATTAAAGCTCAGACATAAAGATATGCAATTCTAACCAGCCCACAAAAAGGAAACTAAAGTAACTTCATCTGGTATCCTGCACCAGAAATATGTGACAGCACAATAATGGACCTGGGAAATGACATTCACAGGTTCATTCCCATTTAAGAGCCCTTTCTGTCCTTGACACAATGCAGTCCAACGTCAGTTCAACTGAGCGTGTCTTATGTTTCCTGCTCCTCCTCCATCGTCTTGTCACCATCCATCTCGTCTCTTTTAAAGGGGAGTTCAGTGTTTCCTGTGCCGAAGTCCAGCACTTGCAAGTTGGACAGGTGTGAGAAAGAGCTCTCATCCACAGAGCCCACAGACAGGCGGTTAAACCTTGAACAGTAAAAAAAAGAAGACACACAGGTTTGTAAGGTGTATTTTTCTCACTTGACAGTTTATCAAAATACTCTGTTGACGGCTGAGCTTTCAGAGGCTAAAAGCAAAAGTCCTACCATGCAGAAGAGATGGTTAACAGACAGCAGGTGACATTTACAACCCACATCTGTCAGGAGGAGCATCTGACAGCTTCTCTCCGCTCAGGGATAAGCCTAGTGGGTCCCATCTGTTGAGTACGTATGTGCACACTGAACTGCACCCACGTTAATGTCTAATGACTATATTGACTCGATCAAACACACAATCACAGGTGTTTTACTCACAGCAAAGCACTTCCGAAACACCTGGAACTAACTGCATCTATTCTTATCTATCAGTGAAAATGCTTGCATATGTTGCCCATGAACTTTAACTAGCCAGCATGCAATACACATGAACATGCAATTAGTAATGAACACACATAAATCCTCCCTCCACTTCCCCCACTGATGGCTCTAAATTGGCTCAGGCCAAAGGCTCCCAGCTGTAGGGGGAATTTGGTGAAAAAAAAAAGAAATGTGGCAGCAGCTGATATGAACAACATGAAGAGCATAACAGCTTGGAAGGGGTTAAGGCCCGTAAACACAAGCCATAAAGCAACTAGGTTGAGGTCAGACTGAAAACCAAACAGAACAAAAGCCTTCAAAGCACTCGTCCGAAACCTCTTTACGCTGCTGTCTGACCGCTGCTTTCAGCTACAGCGCTTGTGGGTATTAGCCTGCACTATGTGGAATAAAGCAAAGTGGAAAGTTTGCTGAATGCACATAAGTTAGAGGAGATGGAGAGATTAGATACCACATTGCAGTACTCTGCAAAATGAAGCTCAGTTGTAAATTTGGTTGATTAGTAGCAGACCAGGACGCAAGAGATTTTTGTAAAACTTTATCAAAAGGTGAACTTTTAGGAGATTTTAGACATAATTAATAAAACTGAAGCTATATAACTATATAGTTTGAAATGTTGAAAGTAAGTTTTGAAAGTTTAAACAATGGTGTGACAAGTTAAAAGTATGGTTTGAAAGTTTAAAACTAACATTTGAGCATCTTTAATTTTAGGTTTGCACTCAGATTGTTTGCAGTGTTACAAAACAACCTATATAACATGTCTGGTAAATATGAAACTAGCACCAGCAGCTGGTTAGCTTAGGAAGTCACTGCACCCAGCCAAGAAATAGTCCGACACATCTTGTTTTGACACTTACGTTTTCGTAAGGATTAAACAAACACATAAAGTGAGCTTTAGAGGTGCTGATAGGTGTTTCCCTCTGTTTCCAGTCTTTGTTCTAACCTGAGGTAACTGGCTGCTGGCTGCAGCTTCATATTTACCATGCAGACGATCTTCTTATCTAACTCTCAGCAAGAAAGCAAATAACCACATTTCCCAAAATGTCAAACTATTGCTTTAAATAGTTTTGCAATATGCCATGCAGAGTCCATCACTACATTCACATATTCACCACACTTCTTTTAGAGAGTTTTTATGAACTGTGAAAGAAATCTAAACCTTTTCACTGTGCCAAAATTAACTGGAGGTGATTGTAAAAAATATATTTTTAAAAAGCGGGGAAGAGCACTGGTGTACGTCTACCTGAGTGCAGCTGACCCTTGGAGACTAGCAGAGCAGTATAAACAAAACCCACCCACAAGATTTCTACAAAGCCCCAAGGGCGGTGAAGAGTGTCAGGTTAAAGTTTGTCCTCTTCTACATGTGTCGTGTAACTACTTTGAAGAGAAACTGTTTATGCAAACAATCGTGGAGGATGAATGGTGTGTTGACAAAAGTTTAACACCTGTTCACTTCTCTTTTGGAAAGAAAATCAAGAATCTTACAATTACACTACTAGTAACGTGTAAAACTAAAATTACAATCTTCATTCAAAACTGGTTTGTGAGTCTATGTGTCCCTCACCGGAGGAAGATGCCTTTGATGTTCGGAGTGCCTTCAAATGCTGAAGCAGGAACACTGGAGATGCGGTTACTTTGCAGGTAAAGGTACTCCAGAGACTCAGGCAGGTCAGAGGGGATGTGCGACAGCTGGTTGCCAGACAGGTCGAGCGTCTAAAATTACAACATGCGTAATGAAACAAATATGATTTGTTATGTCTATGGGACTTAGAAGAATTATACAAAAGCCTGTTTTGTGTGTGCAGCTTATAACCCTTTTCCACTGCAGGAACATAACAAATCAAAAACAGGTTCTCACAGGATCTGCTTTTGTTTCTACTGTTATACAGTCACTTTGGAGTCAAGTTCCTGGCACTAAATTTCGGTGTTGCTAAGGAGGTGATACAAAATGAAAGTTCCAGGTAACTGGGGTTGCCGGCAGTAATGTTGATCATGATTGGGCAAGCAGATGTGTCGTCACACCACAATAAGTACAACAAATACGCAAAATGGGGATACAACTAAAAATTTAAAATATTAAACAAGTAAAATACAATATTATAATGTGTGCAATGGAGCAAAGCGAAAACCAACAAAGGAGTTTGATAAGCTGGACGTAGTTTTGGACCACCAACTGGCTTGGGCCAAGCCCAGCAGTTCCCTGGATTCTCTGCCGCTTTTGTAAATTATGTTCACTTAAACTTGAAAAGAAGTATAAAATCTTTAACAATGTCAGCACCACTGCTTTTACTGTTGGCTGTCCCAGAACCACTTCCACACTTGCATGAAAATGATCGGTCTCACCTTTGACCTTTAATGGTATATATCCGAAATGGCTCACTTTGTAAAATACAGTGGAAGACCAAGGAAGAAACTCATACTAAAGCCTCCCATGGTTTTTAAAAGCTATTGGAAGCCCCAGGTTACAGGTTGTTAGGTTCCTGAAGTGGAAAAACGTCTTGCACTAGTATCTGATGTGTCTCCCTCATCCACTCACTGTGAGCGCACTGAGCTCCATCCAGGCTCCCTGGTAGATTGAATTTAGTTTCAGATGGTTACCACTTAGGATGAGCTTTTGGAGCTTCTCCATGCCTGTCAGCGCCCTGTCTGGTATGGAGGTCAGCTGGTTGTTCTTGATTTCGAGCACCTGTAGGCTGCGAGGAAGACCCAGGGGCATCGAGTGAAGGCTGTTCCCTGACAGGTCCAGAGTTTCCAACAAACGCAATTTCCTAAAAGCCTCGCGGTGCATCTTGGAGCTGGTCAGCTGGTTGTAGCTGAGGTTGAGCTCCGTCAGGGTGTACAGCAGGGCCAGGTCATTGCGGCCAATTTCGGTAATGGAGTTGTGGAGTAGCATTAGAGTCTTAGCCCGCCGAGGCAGACCCCTGGGAACCCTCTCCAGCAAGTTGTTGTACATGTGGAGAGTGTGCAGCTTCTTCAAGCCCTAGTGAGAATGCAAATTAAAGATTCAATTGATGATCCATTATTACGCAGAGTCTGAAAATGTCTACATTTGTCAGATGCTCACATAAAAGCAGTTGAGCATCACCAATTCTAGTCTGTTCTTACAATTGAAAATACTAAAATAAATGTATATTTTTACATGGGTCTGTTTTCTTGGGAAAACAATCAAAAGAATATGACATGACAAAGAAATGTACCTGGAAGGCAGCCGGGTGGATGGAACGTGCTCGGAGTTTGTTATTGTGGAGGAGCAGGTACTCAAGGTTTCGGACAGAAGTAAGAGCGTCTCCAGGGATGCTGCGGATGGAGTTCTTCTCCAGGTGTAGCAGCACTAGATTGCGAGGCAGACCCTTGGGGACAACGGTCAGGTTGTTATTTGACAAGTCCAGACACTCCAGGCTGCTCAGTTGGCTGCCAGGAGACAGAGAGAGGAAGTCATCAAATCAGTTCTGTGCTTTTGTACTGTGTGCTTTCTCTCTATTGCTGCAACACGAGCCATCAGATAGTCTGTGGATGCTCTCGTCTTGTACTGACTTGAAAACACTTGAATGCATGCATAATTAAGGTTTTTCTTTTCTTTTCTTTTTTTTACACTCGACAAAGGCATTAAGATGGTAGAATATGTAATCGCCTGGGGGTTTTGTGAGTGAGGATTTTTGTCCACCTGAAAGTCTCATTGTCCATGCCCTCATTGCTGAGGAGGTTGTTCTGTAGATACAGTTCTCTAAGGTTTCGCAAGTTGTCAAAGGCCTCTGCTGGGATTTTCTCCAGCTTGTTATTCTGTAACAACAGGTACAATCCTTATATGTTATCATTAACATATTCATAAATAGTCAAATTCAAACGTATGCAGCAAGGTGCTCCAGTGTGTTATGAGGGACCTTCAAATGAAGACGGTAAAGGGTGGCGGGCAGGTTCTTGGGGACAACTCGCAGGAAGTTGCTGGACATGGTAAGAATCTCCAGGGAGACAGAACCGTTGAACATGTCATCAGGAAGCCCTGCATCAGTTAGCTTGTTGTTGTGGAGATACACAGACCTGGGGGTCACAAGCAAGGGTCATTGCAGTGTGTAAATGGGCATACTGTATCTCCAGAAATAGAGGGGAAATTTGCACAAAAACACACATTTGTACCTCAGTTTTGGTTTATGGCCAAACGTATACAGATAGATCCTTGTAAGCTGATTAGCAGCAAAGTCAGCACTAACCAAAGAGGGCGGTAGAACCTTTGGCGCTGAGGCGAGCTGCAAACACAAGAAAAGAAGCATGACAGGACTTTATTACAAAGATTTGATTCCGTTGATGTAGGGAGTATGTGATTTTTGAGACTGTCCTCACCAGAAAATAGATAGTATCAAAATGTTTTATGTTTAAGTTTACCTGACAAGAAACCTTGTAGATGAATACTGAATGTTCTCTCTCAGAAGCAAAGGAATAGCAATGTCAGTCAGTCAGACCACTACTTTGGTCCAGAGTGAATTATTACAACAAATATTAGATTATTTGACATGAAATTTTGCACAGATAATCATGTTCCCCAGAGGATGAATTGTAATGAATTTAGTGATCCCCTGACTTTTCACTAGTGCCAACACGAGGTTGACATTTTTGGTTTTGTGTGAAATATATTGACTTCTGTCGAATGGAGTACCAAATCGTGGTTGCCGGAGGATGAATCCTAACGACATCATTGAACCTTTGATTTTTTATCTAATGCCACTAGCAGGTCAAAGTTTTAATAATATTGATGAGCTCCTAAATTTTTCTCTTGCGCTGACCACTACTTGACATTCGTGTACCCCTCAGCACGAACTGAAATAAGTTTGATGATCCATTAACTTTTTAACCATTTTAACCATCATCAGGTCAAAATTCATATTTGCCCAATGCTTTGACCAAATACCTGCAAAACTAAAGACATTTCTATCAGCCTAGCATTATAATGCTAACATGCTAAGATGGTGGCTATGGTAAACATTATACCTGCTAAATATCAACATGTTAATATTGTCATTGTGAGCATGTTGCCATGCTAATCTTAGCATTTAGCTCGAAGCACTGCTGCAGCTAACATGACTGTAGGGTCTTAGTCTTGTTTTCAACCATGCATGATCACAAACTCTCCCTTATCTTAACCAAGTAGTTTGAGTTGCCTAAATTTAACCAAGCCTTAACCATAGAGGTGGCAGATGGCTTTTTCTTCAATTCCAAATATTTGCTTCGATTCAGCCAGTCTGTCCTCTCCAAATAAGCGGGCACGGCTTCATTTGCTACAGAGTGGAAATGCTGTATGCGTACCCCTTCATGTAAAAGCAAGGTTTCCCTCACTTTAGTCACTCCTGCCAGAACTAGCGCAACATTGTACAAAACAGCAGAGAGTATAGAGATCCGAGAAGCACTGGTGAGATTAGATGTTCATTTAGAGCTCTCTCCTTTATAACATGGTTTATGGATTAAAGCAGCATGGGTGTCTTTGAGGCTTAGTGAGCACTTAAAAATCCCCTATTCTTCCTGTATCCTGTTTGCCTATTCATCCCTGTGAAGGCACAAACAAATCTGTCCATCCTTTCTCTCTTGCTCTGTGTCCAAAAGGGTCACTAACATTTTAGCTCTGACCAGCTGGCACAGCCATACTGGAAGTGATTACAAGCATAAGCTCGCACACAGTGTGTGAGAGGAGACTGCCACCTCTCTCTGCCAGCTGGCACTGTGTTGATGTATCAGAGTAGTATAGAATAAACTAAAATAGGATAAAATTATCAAGAGATGAACATGTAAAAGATAACATTTCTTTTGAATCACGTAAGCAGAATTGAGGTTAGTAGAGAGAACAAACATTTTAGAGGCTGGTGTATGACTCACCTTGTTATTTGCCAAGTATAAATAAGCCAGCTGTTCGAGCATCTCAAAACCTTCATCTTCAAGGCCTGTAAAGTGAAAAACATACTAAATTGCAAATCAAAATACTAACAACACAAGCCAAAAACTGCTACATGTAGTTTTTTTTTTTTTTTTTAACAATGTTACACATGAAAATAATCTGGAATTCTGAATCTGTGGTTCAAGGAAAACTGCAATAATATTAAATATTAGAGACGGTTTCCTTGTTGTAGAACTGCTCAGCACATAAAAGAGGTCTTATAAAGCACTGTCTAGATAGAGCCGTGGAATGCCAACCTACTGGTGTGATATTATCTCAGTTATTCAGATTATTTATAGGCTAATGGGCACTTCAATCTTGAAAAGTCCACCCATACAATGATTTGTAGTCACCCACTATGTGGTCCATTCATTCCAATTGTTTTGTTCACTTCAGTACAAAACTAGCTTGATGATTCACGATTCAGAACAGAGAAGAAATAAATATTAACATTTTACATTTTGTACATACAAGTTTTTTTTTGTTTGTTTTTTTTTAAAAAGCAACGCAAATGTCTGCGAACAGCCCCCGTGAACATTTGTCTACATGCAGCCAGGAGAGATATGTTTCAGCTTTACAGCTAAACCTTGACTAACCCTAGTTCAGACTCAGAGATTCAGGCAAATGTGGGAATTAAAGAAAGGATTTTTCAAACACAACCTTGAGACTTTAGTGAAGAACAAAACATTAACCAGAACTAGGACCATGGCAGGCTCAGAAATCAACCCATATATTGAACAAGATGGGAAAAGCAGGCTGAAGAAGAGGTTTTAGTTAATGAACAGTCAGGTGGACTAGAGCAAGGATTGCCAAATTGGACACCCAAGAGCGCTCCCAACAGCAAAAAAATAGGAAAATGTAAGTGTTAATATTGTTTGACAAAAAAGTATTTTTTCATACATACACTGTAGCCAGGTACACAATCTAACTCTTTTGTTGGCCTTATGTTGGTCTGTTAGCGGCTCTATTACGTAAAATGTTTGATACACAGTGATTTGGGAAACTGCAGTTAGAGCTTTAGCAACAGAGACACAAACAGTTGTCCGGGTGCAGCTGGCCAGGAGGACAATAATCCATTGAGCTATCTGTTCATCTTGGCAGCACCATTAGCCAGAATGGTAAAAACCAACTGGCATTTAGCCACACCACTAGCAGAAACAAGAAAGGCTTAGCCAGTAGGTGAAAAAAGTTGTTCCCAGCAGGTTTGACTCTGTGTGCCATTTGATGTTTATTTTGGATTCTGTTTTGAATGGTAAAACATAACCATAAGTGGAGCTTGAAACTGATGTCTTTAAACACAAACTGCAAGAATTAACCAGTGTCAGTCAAGAGAGCAGTTGCCTGCTGTATGGCTGTGTGATGGCTTGTATATGGCTGAAAATAATTTTTTTTATGTTTATGGATGCTGTGTGGCTAGTGTAGATGCTACAGCTAGTATAGGTAGCTAATATAGGGATATTAATAGTGTCATCTGACCCTTCCAAACACACAAAAAATGGCCATTGTGCATCTGTTGTGAATTTGCAATGTTGTTTGTATACTGGTAAAGCACAGCTATGCTTGACATAAGCATTTTAGAGCATTTCTTTCTGCTCTGACTATTTTGCTGAATAGCGACAACTGTGGTCACAAGGACAATTACGTTATTATGTTATTAAGTTATTGGTAAATGCTAAAATGTAGAGTAACTATAGAAGTAATGTTGTAAAGTCAGTGAACTGACTGAAATGTCAGTTACACAGTAGTATCAGTTACACAGTAAATACAGTTTGCTAACATTAGCTGACATTAGCCACCATGAGCTACTGGTCATACAAGACCAAGTACAGCTGTAACAGCAAAACTCCTGAGTGTATTGAACTGAGCAAGGGTGCATTTTATTGCTTATGAATTCAACTTTTGATTTGAAAGAGGGGAAAATATGTTATTTCTTCTTTCAAAAGTAACAGTCTTGCTTTAAAGGAACAGTGTGTAGGATTTAGGGGGATCTATTGGCAGAAATATTGGCAGAAATGGAATATAATATTCATAAGTACATTTTAATTAGTGTATAACCACCTGACCTTGTGTTTTCGTTACCTTAGAATGAGCACTTTATATCTACATAGGGAGCGGGTCCTCTTCCACGGAGCCCGCCATGTTGCACCGCCATGTTTCTACAGTAGCCCAGAATGGACAAAACAAACACTGGCTCTAGAGAGGGCCATTTGTGTTTTTCACGAGTTTCACGGCCAATCTCCGTGAAGGGGAAGGGGGGTTTCCAATCTGCAAACTCAATGCTAGATGCCACTAAATCCTACACACTGGTCCTTTAAAGCTCTCTTTTACACAACTAAATCTGCAGCAACAAAACACTTTTAAAACTTGCCCATCCTGTGAAAATTGATTCAGTTGTCCCCATAGATTGTCCTCCATTCCCTGGACCTGACTATTGACTGAGAGCAGACACTGGGTGCTAGGAAGGGTTAAACTGGAAACTGCATTTCCTCTGCCACATTTGGGTGTATTTGAAAAATTTTGTTTCCATAAATAAAAGTAATAAATGACTAAATAACACCCCAGCAGCAGAATAGCTACTGATCTAACTAACATTGCTCCAAATTGAACAGTTCAAGGCTCCAATAGAACAAGTCAACAAAGACCAGCTAACAAAGCAAGACAAACAGAAATTCAACAGACCCATTTGTCCCACACAGAACAACTTTGTATACAACAGGTCTGTAATATGCTCTCCCACTGTATGTCAGGTTCCTGCAAGAGATTTTGATTGTGTTGCTGTGTTTACCAGCTGTGGTGAGCCAGTTGTTCTGAAGGTTGAGAGTCTCAAGCTGATGCAGATGGGAAATGTGCTCCACTGTTATCTGCTCGATTTTGTTGTTCTGGCATCAGGAAACAAAACACAAATATACATACATACATACTAGACAGAGTTACAAAATGTGGATGTGTATTACAGTCTCTGTGTGTATGTGTGTGCAAGACCTGCAGAGAGAGCTGGCGGGTTTTGTCAGACAGCTTGCTGGGAAACTCGGTGAGGTCGACTCCAGCACAGTCCACTGCCCCCTCTGCCATACAGCTGCATTGCGATGGACATTCGCTCAGCTCAGTTTTCTTCACCACTGTTGTGATGTCGGCCTCCTTTACCTGCTCTTCCTCCTCCTCTTCCTCTGGTTCGAGAGGGGCCTGGCAACGCACCAACACACAGGCCAAGAGCAGCACACTCAGAGCCTGCAGGATGGAATGTTTGGGAAAGGCCATGTCCACTGCTGAGCTCTTCTGTTGCACAAGCACATGGACAGTAAAGTTAAAAAGACAGTTCTTGGAGTATTCTGTTCCTGGAAGCAGGACCTTGTTAAAGCTACAATCTGCTACTTTTTAATCATCATGTTGTCAATCATTATGAATGAGGAAGGGTTGTGTTAACTGTTTGACTTTTATTATTAGTGTGTTTTTCAGTCAGGTTCTAATGTTAATTAGTGTTCTGTGTTCTTCTACACATCCAAAAGGTCAGCTGTTACACACACACACACACAGTCCACGTTCATATGGTGAAATTGTTTGGCGTAAAGCAGCCGTCCTCCTGATAAATCCTGAGTTCCATTATGTTGAGCAGTGCAGCAAAACTAAAAACTGTAGTTATCAACTTGACAGGACAGAGGAAACTATCCAGGGGAAACAGAATTAAACATTTACCTTTGGAAATATTTTTTTAGACAGAGAAGCAAAAAACAAGTTATTTTCTGGTTTTGGTTTAATTTCTATTCCAATTGCCGATTTGAAGAGCAAAACGGGTTAGGGGAACAGGAAAAACGGGAAAAAATGGGAAGTGGATTACGTTTTTTTAATTCACATGAAAAATGGAAAAACAAAATAATGTTTTTGTTTATCCTGTTATCAAACAAGTTGAATAGCTTTGGACAAAGGGTTCATGGACCAGGAGGCAGCAATGCACTTCCCGTAGAGAATGTCAGTTGAGTAGGCGGTCCTTCAATGTGGCCCAGGACACATTGTGTTCACACTGCTAAAAGAATGTGGCCACATGCGGTCCAGACCACCTCCGAATGTGGTTCCAAATCGGATTCAACAAACTGTCTTAACTGCCTGAACTTATCATAAATTGCTTGTTTCAGCCTAATGAATGTCACCTGTTAGGTGCACGTTTGTGAGATGTGATCATTAGCATAATTCACGCCCCTAAGAGTACATGTCCTGCTCCGTTTATGGGCAAGTTCCCAAAAAATAAAAACACTGCACAGCTTCAAGTCCTACTTTCAGAAATCAGTAGACAAAAACATAACACATTTAGGAGTGTCAGTATTAGAGGACCCAAAACAATTAGAAAATATGAATCCAGCTGTCAATGACATATCATCAGATCAGATCAGCGCTGTACTGTGACAGAAATAAAGAGGGAATGCTTGGACATGACGTTAGATGCTAAAAAACGTCTTTCTAAAGCAAATCGCTCTGTGATTAATATGAGAGGCAGTCATGTGACAGACAGAGATATTAGAGGAGAATATTATAGTCTACAGGTGATGTTACACTGTCAGCTGCAACAGAAGCTGATAATGAGAGAGACCTGCAGGGAGACAAAGAGGCAGCTGAGTGAGAGAAGTTTCCTAGCAATGACTGAATTGTAGAAGTTGCAAAATATGCCAATAAAAATCATAAAATCTAAAAAACCTTTCAGTAAATTGGCAGCTATGATGCTAATAATATGGCAAACATAATATTAATTTTGCATTAAGTTTGTTTTAGTTATATATTTATTTTTTGTTAATTTCAGTATCATATTTAAACTCCAAACTTCTCTCACTCTGTCAATATCACATTATGCACATCATGGTTCCATTCCACAGTACAGTACGTAAAATACATTTTACACCATATTAAATGCAACTTTGTAAAAAAGAAAGGAATAAATTGCTAGAAATAATTTAAAATAATTAAGACCAATTTAAGAAGTAAAGTGCCAGTTACATGGGGTTCAAAACAATACTGGCATGTCTATTAATTACCAGTTTAACTGGTATATGGCATGTGGGATGAATGATTTTATATATATTTTTTTTTTGCACGGTACTCTGTACTGCCTCCCAGAAGGCAGGAGCTGAAAGTGATGATTCAGGGGATGGCATGAATCCTCCAAGATTTTGTCTGTCATTTGCTCAGCTGTTTTGCCTGATATTGCACTGCCAAGTTTGAGTATTCTGGAGAGTTTGGCCTTGTTTTTGATGTTGTTGTTGATGCCAGAAAGACTGTTACCAAGAAACTGATGGAGTCGTTGTATTAAAGGGGACGTATCATGCACATTTCCAGGTCTATTTTTATATTCTGGCGCTCTACTGGAATATCTTTGCATGTTTACAACTCATACTGACCCTTTATGCAGACCCTCAGTTCAGCCTCTGTCTGAAACAGGCAGTTTTAGCTCCTTTCTCTTTTAAGGTCCCCCTCTCCTCAAGCTTTGGACCTTTGACTATATTTAACATAGATATCATAACAGTATAAAAAATCAAAGCAAAAAGCATGATATGTCCCCTCAGGTCCAACGCAGCATGTAGCTGTGTTTACTCCAGCCTGCTAAGTGACTTTCTGGTCATGACACACAACATAAAACAAACTGAATACAAGACTAGTATAAACTATAAGGAAGAAGGTTATTTCTGTTAAGGCTCTAGAGATTCAAAGATTCATCAGTCAAACAAGTTAACTGAAGTTGTGTAGCTAAAGCTCTGCAACAGCCAAGTTTAAAAACATGATGTTGTTATAGCACACAGTAGTGCCTCCAAACCACAGAATTTCCTCCCAGCTCACTGTTAATATTTTAAAATGGTTCACAGTTGTGGTGAAAAACATGAAAAAAAAAAGAAATTTTGTGAGCACCAGAAAAGGATTTTCCAAAACCGAGGTACTCTTTTATTGTATATTCCCTGTGGTCACCACCTGCTGGCTTTATGCATAACAGCTGGGATGACAAGGAGCTTGACCCGAGGCTGTGTGGTCTTCTGGCAGGAACGATAGGAAGAGCTGGGTATCGTCAGCATAGCAATGGTAAAAGAAACCATGGCAGCAGATGATTGCACCAAATGAGGTGGTGTATATTGAGAAGAGAAGGGAACCGAGCACTTAACTTTTGAGGAACCCCTGTGGATAAGCCGTGCGGTTTGGACACTTCTCCCCTAGATACTTTTAAAAGATCTCCCTGAGAGATAAGACATGAACCAGTGGAGGGCAGATCCTGAGATACCAATCTCAGTGAGCGTGGCGAGGAGGATCTGGTGGTTAACTGTGTCAAAGGCAGCTGACAGATCTAGCAGTAATAGAGCTGAGGACTGACCAGCAGCTCTCACTGAACGCAGCGATTCCATTACCGACAGGAGTGCAGTCTCAGTAGAGTGACCCTGCTTAAAGCCAGACTGATTCGGATCGTACAGGTTGTACAGAACATTTTCCAATCATCTGTGGCACCACAGATCTTGTTCTGATAGTAAGTGGTCTTAGCAGTTTTTAAACTGGATTTACGCCATTTTCTCTCTGCCGCTCTGAGCGCCACCCTTTGCTCTTTAATGACTTCAATGAGCATGGACTTGGGGGGGGGGGGGGGGGGGGGTTGCGAGCAGGTCTGGATGATGTTTGAGGGCAAAGATTGTTAAGAGAGAAGGCAAGTGAGGACCAGAGCATGTCTGTAGCCTCACTGACAGGGAGTGGGGAGAATTCATTATGAGGAGACATGGTAGCCAAGACCTCATTGGAAAGTTGAGTCAGTAGGAGGGGCCGGATGTTTCGGCAGAAGGAGACCCATGGAGAAACATGAAGATGTTCTGGTAAGGAGATTGTGAATTGAATAAAGAAGTGGTCAGATAGATGTAGGGGGGTGACAGTCAGATTTGCTGTAGAGCAGTTCCAAGTCAAAATCGGATCAAGAGTATTGCCTGCTTTTTGTGTGGGAGGGGTGGAGACCTGTTTGAGGTCAAATGAGGACAGAAGTGAAAGGAAGTCAGCTGCTTGGGTTTTGACAGTATGGATATTCATGTCACCCATGACAATCAGCCATTCCTGCCATTGTCAGGAATGGCTAAGAGTAACATGTCTAGTTCAACTACAGAGTTCCCCAGTTGACACCCTGGTGGGCGATATATGACAACCACAAACAGTTTAACAGGAGCAGTAACCCTGATTGCATGGTATTTAAAGGAGGAGTTGTAGCTTAGTGAATTTCCAGTCTTTGGAAATGAGGACTCCTGTACTGCCTTGTCTGTTCCGTGACCACAGCAGCCGCAGAATCTCAGCAGCAGAATTGCAGCAAAAAGTAGCAGAGTGAGACGTTTGTCCTCCTTCCTGCTCTCTGTTGTAAACAAACGTAACACTGGCTGTTAGCGGGCAGGTGCTCTCATGTCTCCCCAGGTCTCTGTACTTGTTTTCAGCAGAAACTCTCCCGCTATCTGCCTGTGGCAGTCGTCCTCTGGCTCTTTCCCATCTGTGTCCACTGCAGCCCGGCTGCACTCAGAGGATGACCCGCTGGCAGCAGCCTGTAGGCCGCCGTCAGTAACTCTTGAGTAAGGGGAAGATCTAAACTAAAAATCTAACGTTAAAAGATCAAAGTAAGCACTCTACGTGTAAGTGTCATCAACGAATATCTTATCTTGTAAAATGACCGGTGTAACCGGTGTGTTGGTCGGTGGGAAAATTCCCTCACCGTGGCATCCCTATGAGAAAGTGGAGTTAACAGAGAGTGCGGTCGGTGTGGCAGTGTGTTCTGGACTGATCCAGGTTTCGGTCAGGGCTAGTACCTAAATGTCTGACAGATTAGCAAATGCTTGGATAAATTCTGTTTCGTTTATAGCCGATTGGCAATTCCATAGGCCAAGAGTAGAGGAGGCTTTTCTGAATGAATAGAGGTTCTCAGGGTTGCATTGTCTGCGACAGATGCAATTTTTTCAAAAACCTTGGATGACAGGGATGTCTTTGTAGCACATGGTGAGTGAGGCAAGCTATGTGAATAGATACTAGAAAAGGAATAACCAGTTGGTGTCCTTGCTTGGTGGACTCGCACAGGTAGACTCGCAGGTCTTTACCCAATTCTGTCTTCACACAATAAGGGCTGACGCATCTGCTAAAGCTACAGCGCAGCTTGTGTGTTTAAGTACCAGGAAGTATCACATCTGAACCTGCCCCTTTCAGATTTTCACAGCAAGGCAACAATAGAGGATGTGATCCGTGTCAGCTGACCCTCCTAACAAGACTCAGAGAGTGAAACCAGGAAGTTCTCTGCTCCAACAAAGCCTGACAACAGCTTAAGTCTGAATCAAGCTCAAAAACAAAATTTCAAAAACACTTGCCAACCAACTGCTATCTCCTATGTTCTTGATCAGAGCTTCTTCTGTATGTGGTTACTTTAAGTTAAATGAGAGCGCAGACTAACACTGACATCATTATAAATCTGTGCTTTCATTCAGTGGGTATAAATAAATAATTACATTATCTTAACACTATCTAGCCCCCAACCGTTTTTTTAAAGTCAGAGGACCAAACTGGAAGTCTCATCTTTCCCATAAACACAACTTGTCTGAGCACTCTTAAAAATGTATTTATTTATTTTTCCATTACTATTTTTTAATGCGTACCCTCATTTTAGCTTTTCCACATTAATATTTTCTCTATCATGACCAACCCCAGGGACTCATGTAGAGCTTTGCCAAACAGAGTAAAATTACTCAGATGACATCATTTAGTAATCTGGGGTTGTGCTTGGAGGCTGCAAAAGTTTAACAGAAAAACTGCATTATAAACTGCAGGCGATGAGTTTGAAAGACATGGGTCCGGCACATAACACTCCGTAAAAACCCCATGTGCAATATTTGTACAGATTAAACAAATGAAATATAACATGTTACTTGGTGAGATTTAGAGATGCTGGTAGGTGAATTTATTACCTTTGACCAAGCCAGGCTAGCTGTTTCCCTCGTTCTAAATGTTGAACTATTGCTTTAATATAATTTTCTGTTCTTAATGATTTAATAATTTCTTTTCAAATCCATTTAGTCCAGTAAATTTAGTCTATCCCTGCAGGCCCATTTGTAACTGCTGTATAAAAAAACACAGGTGAGCTTTCAGTATCATAAATCTATGAATTAATTAGCTCACAATGTTTACGCACCAGGTCAACAACAAAAGACAGCGGGCTCTATGCCCCCTCTGTCTATTCTACTTATTCCGTGTCTGAAGCTTCAGTCCTCACCAGCTGCAAGGGCTAATTTGGAAGGAAAAAAGCATAAGCACCACCAATGATTGATTTTCACACACACACACACACACACACACACACACACACACACACACACACACACACACACACACACACACATTCGCAAAAATCAACAATTTTAAAGGAGTCAAATCTATAGGTGGAATAAAATAATAAGAATCTAGCCTTTTGCAGCTGGCTGACGAGCTCAAGGACAGCAGTGTTTTGGTAAAGCCAGGAAAAAGCCCTCTAATCATCTCTGCCAATGTGGCTAGAAATATACGAAATGGGCACTCAAGGCGAACGTCTAAAAGCCATCCATCAGAAGTGCCTTTTCTGCCTGTCATACCACAACAACTACCAATGGACAGTGGCACATACACACACACACATACAAAGGAAAGCTACACACAAACATGCATACACCCATAGCAAATGAAAAATAAGAGCCTGTGCACTTGCCTGCAATTATAGCACAATGTCGACCCTGGCTAGAATAAAAACATCACTTAGGGGTCAGAGAGAAGTTTAAAGCCTTCACTTCTAAGTCAACACTCTCTTGTTACCTTATAATTTTAAGGCTTGAAGTGAGAATAGTCTTTATTAGCGGCAATACTGAGCATTTTAAAAGTCATCATCTTGTTTTCATGCTATTCTGCTCTTTCTCGGTTGAGCAGAGGTTGTGAAGTGACTCTACTGCACTGTTAAATAGTCAGGATCGCCTGGTATACACATGCCTGAACTGTCATGCACAGATGAATGACGCTGACACTTAAAGCTAAGTCTCAGCTCCATATAATATAACAGCCACACATAAAACATGCAGCAGTAAGGTCTGAAAAAAAACAAAAACATTCTGGTCTACTTCTTTACCCTTTCCGAACGTTTGCTGAAATGCACTGAAGTCTGACGTCCAGTCCAAACACAGGCTGTCCCATAGCAGGCGAGGAGTCGCACAGCCACACCAGATACCCTCCAGATGTGAGAGAGAGTGGGAGTGGGAGAGGGAAAGTTAAGAAAAAGAAAGGAAGGGAAACAGGCGAGAGTGAAAAGGAAGGGAGTGAGTAAGAGAGACAGCTCTGACTTGAATGAGAGCCAGAAACATAAATTCTTTCTCCTTTTTTTCTCGTATTTTTTTCCCCTTGCATCAATTTTTTCCCACAATGTTGTAGTTTTAGTATTGAGATGTAATAAGTTCATGTTGTTGATTTTGTTAAAACTGTAATTTTTTCAACTGGATTTAACAAAAACTTTCCAATCCCAGTTGATTCAACTGTGATTGTAATCATACAGTTGGGATAAGACTTAGAGGCCTGATCACTTCAAACAGACATGGTGGTTGTATCTTGGATATTCTTTCATTGTGCAATCAAACCAGAGTTGGAAACCAATCCCTTTTTTGTACAGGAGATTATTGATAAAAGATGTTATTCTTGTTATTCTAAAAGTGGATTTGTTTCTTTCTTGCTGAAAAATATCTGTGCCTGTATTTGTTTGACAGCAACATTTTCTGAGATAACCTAAAGGTGCTCTAAATATCCCAATAATAAATGAAAAAGTGGGAGAAGTGTCTGCCAAAAAGGGGTGTTAGGATATGATCTAATGTCCCCCGTGTTTCTGGATTAGGCCTCTTTTTCAACAAGCCAACCTCCCAATAGGCATAGTGGGTGAACATCTGCTGCCATTACAATGCATTAGCACAGTTTATTGTTATTTCAGATTCACATGCGCAAGAGTTTTGAGTTGATTCATCACCAGGAGTAGTCCAAAAATGCTTCAACAAGTAAATAAATTAGTTTTATTTCTGTTTTTTTTATGTCACACCTCATTTCTTACCTTCTGCTTCTAATTACAAACATTTTCAACAACTATTGAAGCCGTATGTCTCCTCTTCACTTAAGTTGATTTAGTTTTTGTGTGTGGAAGGTGTTAGAATAAAAGAGCTACCAAAAATCTGAGGATATCCACATTGTTCTACAAAGCCAAAACATATTTGGTCAAAACTGAGTTAAAGGAATCATTGGACATTTTGGGAAATACACTTCTTTGCTTTCTTACTGAGAATAACATGAAACGACTCCAAGAAGTCTGTGCGTCCCACCAACAGATAGTCCCACGCATAACCTCCCACCACAGCGTATTGTTTTTACACTTTGTTTTTCGTTACCCCCTGGCTTCAGACTGGCTGATTCCCCCAGTCTTTGTGCTAAGCTAAGCTAACCAGCTGCTGGCGGTAGCTTTGCCGTACAGACATGAGAGTAGTAACAATATCCTCATCTAACTCTCACAAGAAGGCAAATAAGAAGCACATTTCTCAAATGTTGAACTATATTGCTTTTAGACCAGACTTTTCGGCTTCTGTTTATATAAAAACTGCTATGCCATTTTTCATTTCCATGAAAACAGCGTCCAAAAAAACAAGTCAAACTGGCTTAAGAAGCCACAGCACACTGTAACTGTCAACTACACAGCTAAAAACTGTGATGTATCAAGTTGGCGAGCCTCAGGTAAAGCTTTTTGATTAACTGAAATTTCTAAATCTAAAAATCTAAATGAGACAGTTGCTAAATCCAATCATGATGGAAAGAGTAAAAAACCGCTAGACTCCTGCTAACGCTAACTAGCTCAGCAGAGTAGCAGTAACCAACATCACAGCTTTTGACTGTAGTTGAATTCCTGCAATTTGGTGTCATTATGCTATCTTTATACCATATATTTAAATTAATTAAATTTTAAATGAATTTATTTTATTGATTTCAATATAAGGTAGATGGATAGACACCAAGAAAAAAAGAGATATGATACCTTATCATAATCTGCATTTCTGGTATTAAGTAGACTGTATGGATAAAATAATCACCCTCAAAAAGCATAAAATGAAAGCATTAAAACCTTTTTATCTGTTATACAGTTTTCCTGTCTGAATAGTCAAAAACTTTTTTTTTCCTTTTCTCAATTTCACTGCTTGGGTGTCAAAAAGCAGCCTAGATAAACCTCTGTGTATTTTCTGTAAAGTAAAATATCCACAGGCCCCTAATTTTCCCATTAATTCCCTGGAAATGTTATTAATAATTTCCTAGACAGCTGCTGGTATTTATTTAACTGTTAATCTTTATAATGTTTGCAAGAAAGGGCCACATAATTATTTTAACAAATTTTAAAGTCAATGGAGAAAATGTTTAGATACTACAGTTGAAAAAAAAGCTGTTGCATATGATATAATAGAAAGTGAGTGATTCATAAAGAACACTTCCAGGACATGTATACAGTATATACTCATTCACCAGTGTCTCCTACATTTATCTGTCTAGTTTTAAAAGTCTTGAAACTGCACATTTGAACCGAAAAAATGTTTTGAGAAAGTGCATCTGGACTTGATCAATACTGCACAAATGCAGTGGTCTCTATAATTCTGCCTAGAATATAAATCTCCCTCTTCAAGCTATTTGTGCTGGAACTGCAGCCACTGAGTGCAGACAGGAATGAAGACAGTGATGAATGCTTGGACTTGGGTGAAAGATATTGGGTCCCTTGCGGTTAGTGAGTCTGATGGGGGTTTGGGAGTCTCACTTACTGATGGCATGCCTGCTGAGCTGCTGCTTTCAAGCTGAGAGACAGAGACACAGAACTCAGTTTGTAGCCTTGAATCCTCTCCCAAAATGGGAGAAAACACACTCTGGTCCATACTCTTATTCTTACTCATCACATTTTTTGGCAGGCTGTTTGCCCCTCAGAGGGGCTCTGGTCACTGCTACATGTTTTTAATAAGTTTCCACTCTTTCAGGGGAATGTGTCTCAAAGCAATAGCCACTCCAATAGATTCTTTTTACAATTGCTTTGAAAAGGTTGCAGGTTCTTAGATTTAAAGTCATTCTCTGGGACGCTGCACAGAACAGCAGGGATCATGTGTGCTATTATAAAGATCTGACCTGAGCTCTGATCTCTATATTTTTCTCGTTTTTGGAGAAAATGAATACAAACTTATACTGCTGCCTCTGCTGTGTTGAAGCATGGTCACCAACAGTCAAACGGCCCCAGCATGATAATGTTTTGTTTCCACTTTCTATCATTCACAGCTGGGATATTGCCTTCTGTCATTGCACATAGCTGAAGCCCTGCCCGCATTTTTATAAACTAATCCTTTTCATCTTTAACTTTAAGAAAATATTTTCCGCTGAGCACAGCTCTTTAAAGGGCAGCTGCCTCATTGTTTCATGTAAGAGCGGACCAAGAAACAAGGCTTCAAGTCCCACCCAGAGTTTGTTTGCAATGTGAAAAGTGCCCAATAAAGCTTGTCTGCTGCTCTTTTAGTCACCAAGCTTACACGAACCCTGCTAATCCCACAAGTGTGACATTTATTACATTATGTAGCATTTACATTGTGTTGTTGGATATATTGTAATCTGGGAGATGTTTTTTCCTGCTTTATTGCATTTTTTGTAAGATTCGTTTTTAAGTGGTGGTTATCACTGCTCCACTGCTTGTTCCAAACAAGCCCTCATATTTCTGGAAACATACAACATAGCTCATTTTGCAGCAGGTAATTATTTCCTGGTAACAACCTGCACATAAGCTGAATCACTACTGTGTTACATAACTTATAGAAAGCAGGCAAACATGTTATTTGGGTCAGGGTTATAGTGACACAGAGCAAGCAGAGACATCATGGAAGATCATTAAAGGCCTTAATGCAGGAGTATCACAACACATTAAAACCTACTTTACATCTTAGTGGTCTTAAAGGGGCACTCCACTGATTTATTGCTGATTTATTTCACGAAGTGAGGAAACTTGTGAGTAAAACATTAAAAAGAGAAAAGTGACACAGCTGTGACTGAAACATCCTGGTTTTTAGACTTTTAGTAGGGGTCAAGCTCGGACAACGCTGGATCCTACACACCCCATGCAACTGAATAGCATCGTTTGTTAGACGCTTCTTTCCTGCTAAAGCCCCAGTTTGTAAATTGGGCTTTTTTGTCCTAAATTGTTCTTAAGACATCTTTGTCCAGAGTTACAGAAGACATTATGAAACTGTTCTGACACACTGAGTAGCACTCGCATATACAAGTAAACTGAACATAATGTGTAAAATATGCTGAGTGCCCATTTAAATGTATTTCTTTTATCATCAATTTTTTAAAGCTGGTTTGTTATTCACATGAAGATTAGAGCATTTTGACATTATTCTACTCTATTAACTATGTTTTAAATAAAGGTCTCTTATTTCTCATTAAAATTTGAATGTCCCATTGCGAAAAAAACAAAGGAAAAAAATCAAGTATTACACTTATGAAATCTCACACTAAAAGCAGTCATTGTTGACCACTGAAATAACCTGACTGTGACTGTGGAGTAGGAACCAGAAAGCTACAAGGGTCGAGCCAAAGCTGCAGTGGAATCTGGGTCAGAGCTAGTTAACAGATTTGTCTTTTAGCCACGCTCTTCCATTTACAAAGGAAAAACTACAGCGTGGCAGTCTGGAACCAGGTCGCTGCAGTGTTGGAAAAGTAGAAGGGTCCTCCAAAAAGGGGAACATATGCAGGCCAAGCCCACATGACAGTGACATCCAAATACTGTCACGCCTGAACAGTGGGCCATTATTGTGGAAGGTCATACTAAGTAACTCACACAACCTCAAACAAGGCCTCCTAAACCGTGCAGGAGGAGTCATTTGGGCAGACAAGAAAGTTGATATCTTGTGGAGCCACAGATGTGGCAGAGAGAGGGTATATTATGTGAATTTTAATGTGCACACACAATGTTCACACTGAATAAACACTGAAGCTAATGTTAGGACAGCTAGCCAATATTTCCATTTGCTCAACATTATCCATAAACTCACTATTACCATTTGGTCATAAAAGTCAAGAGGCCGCAATCTTTAAAAAAAAAAAGTAACAGAGCCAGCATGTTGTTAAGTCTAGTTTAATGTAGTATTTCACAGATAAACTGTTCTGGGCTTTTTGTTTATGTCAGCAAAATTATTACAAACAGAAAGTCAGTGGCAGACATTCAGACAAAGTTCCTCGAGTGTGTTAAGTACAATTACTGTTGAAGAAAAACAGACCTGAGTCAAGACACCCAATGGAAAGATGATTTATTTAGTAGAAATCTTGTTTGAGATTCATACAATAATGACACCATGGCAGAACATTACAACCCTGTCTGTTAAAGGTGCAGTGTGTAGAATTTAGTGGCAGAAATGGAATATAATATTCATAAGTATGTTTTAACTAGTGTATAATCACCCTGAAAATAAGAATCCTTGTGTTTTCGTTACCTTAGAATGAGCCCTTTATATCTACATAGGGAGCGGGTCCTCTTCCACAGAGCCCGCCATGTTGTACCGCCATGTTTCTACAGTAGCCCAGAACGGACAAACCAAACACTGGTTCTAGAGAGGGGCTTTCACGTTTTTTGCAAGTTTTGCGACCACCGTATGTTCTCCTTCATGCTTGGAAGGTGAGGGGGAGGTGTAATCATTTGGTTGCAATCTGCAACCTCACTGCTAGATGCCACTAAATTCTACACACTGGTCCTTTAAAATGGCCAGTGGCCACAGTGAAAAACATTTCTATGTTGTTGACTAAAAACCTTTGAGCAAACTGCGAATTTGAGACAAGGAGGCACTTAGACTGTTGTGTCCATGATTGTGGAAATTTACATCAATCTGTTCTACTCAAAACATTTCCAGCCAAAATGCACTCAAAGAAAAATTTCATTGCCATTGGAAAATTACAGAAAAGCGGACTTAAACTGAATTAGTATCACAAAGTAGGGAGCACCTGTCTCTACTCTAGTGTACTGAGGGTATTATCATGAGAGGTACTTTATTAGAGAATTAATGATCTACCCATCTATCTTTTTCTCCAGTTAGCTTGGCAGGGCTGCTGACTAATCCCCCGGCTGGTCAGTAGCAGGAAAAGTGGTTCAGTCCAGTGAGAGAAGGTTTAACAGACCTTTAACACTGATCTGAAACCAGACTCGCTCTTAAATTCGTTGTGGTTTTAATCTGCAATACGGAAACTATTCAGTGTTCAGAGGTGTAGTAGTTACAGCTAGCTCCAACGTTTCATCTACAGCTTGGCTTTGCCCGGCTGCAACTGCAGGTTTTGAAGCTTCATGGCCAGTCCCATGTTCCCTGTGATCTTCAGCTTGCCCTGGAAAAACGCCTGTGAATCAGAAAGAGTGGTAAACATCATCCAGACAGTTGTGAATCTGAAGTACGGCTCAGTGTGTGTTGTGGAGGACTACATGCTGCTATTAAGAGTTACCGTGAGAGATTAACCCAGTGAAAGTGGGGCAACAACAACAACAGCTTATAAAATGTCATGAAACTGCATGGCACACAGGCATGGAGTGGGTAGAGTTGGAGCAATTAATGTTTGTGGACTGGAGTGCAAAAGGAGAAAAAAATAAAGTTGAAAGGGTAAATCAGATGAGAATTTAATGATTCGATCACATAGTTCTTGGCACATTGACTCTTGTTCATGTTTTGACCAGAACACTTTTTCTGGGGACCCTGGGTACATGTAATCACTGTTAATGGCTATGGACTGATGGGAGCAAGGTGATTCATCAAATCACTCTTCCAGTACAAACGACCAGTGTGGGCCTCATGATTCACTGCTTTGCCCGTAATAATTCAGAGATGGAAAATATTTCTGCACACAACATGAAAACGAGAAAGTTGAAAGTTAAAAAGATGAGATGGTTAGATTCATGCTTCACTGAAAGATTCTGTATGTGAGATTCCAAATTTTACATGGCAGGGGTGAAAATAGCACTAATAATGGCTTTCTTGGCCCAGTGAAAACACAGCTACTAATCAACACCCTTATCTTCCTTGACTCTAGATGAAAAGTCAGGGGATCACCAAAGTTATTACAAAATCATCCTGAATGTCTGTAACAAATTTGTTGTCATTCCATCCAATAATTGTCGAGACAATTCTTTCAAAACCACAAATGTCAACTTCAAGGTGGCGGTAGAGGAAAAGTCAGGTGATCACCAAAGTTGTTATGATTCATCCTATTGGGACCATGAATGTTTGTACAAAAGTGTGTGCCAATCCATGTAGTAGATGTTGAGATATTTCACAGAATAAGTGAAGTGAAAATTCACGAGGGTTCATCCTCTGCATACAATACAAAACACTTGTCGTGCTATTTCAGTAAAAGTCAAAAGAGTCAACCTGCTGGTGGCGCTAGAGAAAAGATCAGGGGATCTACAAAATTTAATCTCAATCTGAGAATATTTACAGCAGCAGGATATGTGATAAAATCAAAATTAACTTCAGTGTGTGTGTTCATGATGAAGGAACACGTCAGCCAGTCAGCCATGTTAAACAGTGCAACAGTGTGGCTCATTGATGTGTTTTAATAGTTTTAGGACAACAGAAACAATAGTTGTTAATAGGATAATTTAATTGGTAGATTGACCCTTTTCATGGAATTTGTTGAAAAGAAACATCCACACATCCTGCACCCTGGCTGATTAGCATCTGGTCACTATGCTGGGAATTATGACATATTATGGGATGTCACTCTCTGGACTAAGAATGATCATGGGGTAAATTTACCAACCTTAAAAGGCCCAACTAACAGGAAACTGAGGGAGAAGTCAATCAAGGACAGTTAGTGCACACCCACAGAGTCCTGAGCCTAATCAGTGAGTGGAAACATAAGTAGAAACAGCTGTGTGGGTGTTGTATAGCAGCACTAGTGTTTCTACTGACATGTTAGAGAATAGTGTTAAATACTTACAACTGTGAATGTCAATCCCTCAGTATAATCTTTCTATCAATGTTTATTATTTGGTTTTGACACTGATGCTGCAAGAGGATAAAAACATTTGCCTTTTTTGTGTTTCTTAGGTAGTCATGAAACAAATCTCCATTGTTTAATTCTCAGGTCTCTTTTGCAGGCTGCATGCAGGAAATCTGTATCATGTTTTCACCCTACACAGCAACAACTTTATGGCCTCTGGTCTGAGGGCGGGAAATATCAGCCAATAATGATACAGCACACAGTTTCCTCTTAGTTTCACACAAGCGCTAACAAAATATCCTGTTAGTGCCACATCCAACTGGCAAGCAAATCTGTTTGGACAGGATACACAGGCTGAAGTGAAAGGGAATGAACTACAGAAAAAAGCCAAGAGGATATGCAACTACATAATTCTGTCAGTCCCCAGACTATTATACTGATGCCATATAAAGAATTACCATACAGTAGAGTACAACAGTGGGTATGTTAGTATAAAGATAGGCCTTATATACACAATAAAAAAACTTAAAACTATGAATATGTCTCTTATATACTTTCTATAATTGTTTTGTTTCTTTGTCTCCTTAAATCAGGATTTTTCTGCTCTTATTTTGTTTTGTGTGCAACTGTGCATGTAACCTTTTAATAATTAATCAATACAAAATATCATAAATGAGTCCTCAGATATGAAGTGTAACCCCAGATGTCCACTGGATCCAGCTGCACTGTGTTCCTGTAGCACCACAGATCCATCATGGTTCTAATGTCCTTTGAAAGGGATTCAGAAGTGGAGTGTCTCCTCTTGAGCAGCATCCTTTCCAATATAGTTTCAAGTTGTTTTTCACAAGCATATAAACAACATGTTTGGAGTTCATTTAGAGGTGACAGCAGCTGCTTTGTGGCTGTACTTTACTCAGTTTCCAACAGTCTTTTCTACTTTCTAAGGTCATCTGCTCCACGCACAGAGCATGAGTTCACTGCTCTGCTCCACTAACATTATGGCATTTTTCCATTGTTGTGGGGTTGCCAAGCCATGACTTGAGTCGAGCTGGCACTCTGAATAGAATCCTTTAATAGAATTAAAAGATGTCTGTCTTCTTCCATCCTATTGTGCAGTCAACCTTCATGTCTGTCCTTGACTATGGAGATATTCTGTATTGTCATGCTGCCCCTTCTACACTTTAACAGTTAAACCCTGTGTATCTTAGAGCATTACGCTTTATCACAAATGACAAATTTCATACTCATCATTGTTCTCTGTAGTTTGTTGGACTTCCTCACAGTCAAGAAGAAAAAAAACATCTCATGTTATTCATCTATAAAGCTCTACTGTAGCACTACCTCACCTCTCTCCTCTCATTTAAATCTAGTAACTACAGCACACGATCCAGTAACTACTTAACCATACATATCCCTCAGGTACGCACTAATGTTGGCAGAACTGGTTTCAGGTACTATGCACCTTTTAAATGGAATCAACTGCAAACTGACCTCAAACTTGAGTCTTGAGATTTTAAAGCTGTTATGTTTTTAGATTCTTGTAAGTTTTTTTATAAAATTATCCTTTTCTCTCTACAAACAAGAAAATGACTTTTGCTGTATATTTGTTTGTTTTCTGTCCTAAAACAACACTCCAAAGCTCACATCACAAGATTCAAACAATTTGTTGGTTGCTGATTAATTGTTCTGTCCATCAATACTGGCTGTAAAGAGATCCTTTCCAAATATGATTTCAGTGTAAGATTGGGTGGACAAAAGTCCTCATTCAGAGTAAAATAATGCATTCTGAAGTTAAGATGAAGCTCATATGAGGTTTCAGCAGTCTGACTTAAGATAAATCAGGTGGTTTCATTCTTTTTAGTACAAACTTCACTGTCCTTCCACAGCAGTGAGCAGGGAAACAAAAAGAGGGAATTTCCCACTAAGACGACTGTCACCCACTTGATTTGTCAAACTCAGACTTCTGAAAACTGCGGAAGGAGCCGGAACACATCACAGCCGCATCTGGTAGACATTGGGGTAAGACAGATATAATTTAAATACTCCCATACCAACCAAACACAAGCTATGAGGAGTGTATCTGCACTCACCTGACTTTTAGCTTAAAAAGACAAAGGTGTAAGACTTCATCATCAATAATGCAAATGAGCTGCGAATACAATCACAGCACGTCACAGATGAATACTCACAGTCTGTGGGTTCATCTTTCCTGTCATCAAGGCCAGCAGGTCTGTATCTGACATGCAAATGGTGCAATCTGCTTTCTTAGCTGTGGGGCAGAGACACAGGAGCTAAGCTTAACTCACAAATATACAACCATCATCTTGGGGATATTAGTTCAATGGCTTGCAGGTAGTTTTATTGTATTAGGATAATGTCAACAAAATTTCAAATGTTTAAAGGACCAGTGTGTAAGATTTAGTGACATCAAGTGGTGAGGTTGCAGATTTTAAACAACTGAATACCCCTCCCCTTCCAAGCGTGTAGGAGAACCTACGGTGGCCAAGAAACTCGTGAAAAACGTGAAAAGCCCTCTCTAAAGCCAGTGTTTGGTTTGTCCATTCTGGGCTACTGTAGAACCATGGCGGTGCAACATGGCGGCCTCAGTGGAAGAAGACCCGCTCCCTATGTAGATATAAAAGGCTCATTCTAAGGTAACGAAAATACAAGGATTCTTATTTTCAGGTGATTATACACTATTCACTATTCATACTGAATATGAATATTATATTCCATTTCTGCCAAGTCCATTCCGCTAGATGCCACTAAATTCTACACACTGCACCTTTAAGTAATGTAAAAATCACAGAAAGATGAGGCAGGAAAACAGCCTGTGTAGGCCTTGAACTTTAAACAGCATGTCGCCATATAGTTAAATATTAATACTGACTATATTTGAGTTTTCTCACCTGTGTCATTGTGAACGCAGCCCTTGCCGTTCTTCACATCCACAAACCAAGTTGCCTCCTGTCCATTTGGTCCGTCCTTCACTTTGAAAGCAAACACCCCCCCAATCTTTTTCACAAACTGCTCCCCTTCCTGTTCAAAGTACACAGAGAGTTTCCATACATTAAACAATACAACATTATTACATGTCAATAAAGAGAAGAGAAATCAGAGAATTGGACATTTTGAGCAGTAACTGGAATTTTAATATCAACCCTGTGGAGGTTTCTCTCAAGTTTGTATACTTTTATTTTTTTAACACTACTTTTAGGGCCAAAGAATTACATCTTGAAAAATTAACCAAAATGAACTACTAAACTTAACTCACTTAATTCAAATATAAAAACTACAGGATCTAAGTAAAAAGAAAAAAAAGTCCCAGTGTTTTATCATATCAATGTCAAAGATGGAAGAAACAAATGACAGAGCTCAGACAAACACGTTCAATACTTTACTGAATGAGTACAGTTTTGCATTTTACCAAAGAATTTCAACATGAACCAAACATTTTTATGTAATAATTCATATGCTGTGAAAAATGTCATACAATATAATAAGAATGCTGAAAACAGATAAAAAGTTCCATGAGGTAAACCTGTGCTGGCTGAGATATTTCTCTTTTATCTCAATGTATTCATTATCTTTGCCTACACTGACATCTGACCAAAATAAACAATATAAAAGTAACTACAGGATCTGAGTTAAAAAAACTAATTACCAGTGTTTTATCAAATTAATGTCAGCGATGGAAGAAACAAAAAAACACAGCTCAGACAAAGACATTCAAGTACACTGCTCTGTGTAAGATTTTGCATACATTTAAGTCAAGTCAAATTTATCTATATAGCACCAAATCACAACAGAAGTTATCTCAGGGCACTTTTCATATAGAGCAGGTCTATGTGGTTTGTCCATGTGGTGTTGCCTTACCTAGCTGTCCAAGATGGCGGACCCGCTCAACCAATTATATTTAGGGATACAATGGTGAGTGGGTCCGCCCACTTACTGCCTAAAATAAAAACCACTCGCGAGCGAGCAGGTGAAAGTTTTGCGAGCAGAGGCCTGTACTATGAAGCAGAATTTGGGGTTAGACGGTGGTTCACTTCTTACCGGGGTACATCACCATGGTAACTTATGCTGAACAGTTTACCTGCTCTGGAGCAGGTTATCTTCAGAGGATCAGATCACAACCTATCAACACCCCAACCAGTGACTAATCAGATCACTGGGAAAAAGGAGTCATCATTCCTACAGGATCCTGACATGGACAAAAGTCCTGAGTTTACATTAAAGTGACAAGTAAAAAAGAGCAATATATATTTTTATAGGAAAACAGAGCTTCTAACAAACAGAGAGATTGTTTACGACACTAAACACATAATGATGATTTTAGCTGCATTTTAATCGTGCAAAGTTTATTTTATCCCTGGAGTGAGAGCTGACAGTGTGGATGATTTTACACTCTGATTCCATCACTACAGCTCAGAATAACATGAGACACCTGTGTGATGATAACTGGAGATAAAAACCAAAGATTGTCTTTTATTAGAAAAATAATCCACATACTGTTAATTGGCTCCCATGATTATAAATGCATCATTTGGGTCAGATGGACTTCATCAGTCATTAACTACTTTTCCACTCTTTGCTTCAGTAGCAGAAACAGTCTGACATTACTTCTAAGTTTCTTTTTTTATGTGACATATTCAGAATGGTTTCTTCATTATCCAACTACATAGCAAAAATACTCACTCTGTACCTATTATATATAATAATACCTACATGTATTTTAAGCCTTAGTCTTCTATTAATATGTGGAAATTATTTCTAGTGTTTCATCTACATTTCACTTTGTTGACTTTAGGCCGTCCCTACAACAGAAGTTTATGAGGTACATATGAAGTATTCATGGTTCTGATGATGTTGCTCGTAATTAACAACCCCGCCTCTTTCACATGAACAAAACCCTGATTATTGGTACTGGTTATGTGAAGTGAAGCCAGCTAATGAAAAGATATCCTGGGTATGTTGAACTTGCTTCGTAATACAGGCCCCAGGAGAGCAATGATAGTAGTTGTGCGCTCGGGGATAACAGTCACATGCTCCTTCAGATTCTGCACGTGCTCGAAGCATGGTTTTCTCCTTGCAGGCTACAATATTGCTCGTGTAAGCAGAGATATTCTGTGCACGAGTGCTGTGAAAGTGCTTGCAAAAATAATATGCATGCCCGGCTGTCTGAGTTGCAAGCACGGCTCCTCTACATCCATGCGCATGGATCTCATTTGCGTTTGCAGATTTTGGCAGAGATATGTCGTCATAACATGTCTCAGCTGGCCATTCCATATATTGTTATTTTCAGGATTCATTTGACTACTAAGAAATGCCATTATATATGTGTGAGTGATACCATTTAATGGGGAAAAAAAACCTTAATACAATTCCAATTGCCTTTATGTCCAAAGGTTTTCAACAGATAGTAAAATGCTGTATCTGTATATGAATGGAGAACCATGTTGATGGGACATTCTATGACTTGGTACTTTCAAAAAATTTACTAATAGTGTGAATTGATCAACAAAAACTAAATTTTCATGGATTTTGTCACTACAGTATCTTTCTTCTTCTTTCTTTTTGTGGTGAAAATGTTCTGTTTGGGGACTATAATAATAATAATTTCATTGCTGACATGCAATCATCACAGGTAAGCTATTTACTTTGTCCCCATTATAGTTTATTGTGCATATGGATGCATATCTACAATTAATTAGATGATTGTTTGACCAAAAGATTAATCGATTCATTGTAAAAATAATGGGTAGATTCAAAAAGTGTTAGCTGCAGCTCTAGTATAGATCTGATGCTGCTATACGTCTGTGATCTTGAAAGGAGCAGATGTTGCTGCTGCTGTATGACTGTGTGTGATTACAGGCTGTTGTTTCTGGTTTTGAAACAACAACCTCTAAGCTAGTTGATTTTTAAGTGCTTGTGTTTTGTTTAAATATTTGGTTTAACTTTAGCATGCTGCGGTTGTTTCTGCCAGTTTTTAAAAAAAAAAAAACAATGCTTTAGAATCTAACAGTCTCAGCCCACCTGATTTCCTCTGATGATTTCTGGCTACTTTGAGTAATCCAAAATATGAAGCAAATTTTTGTTTGTTTAACACTTTTTTGTTTATTACATAATTCCATACGTGATATTTCGTAATTATTATGTCTTTAATATTGTTCTATAATGTAGAAAATAGAGAATGAGTAGGTGTGTCCAAACTTTTGTCTGGTAGTGTATATGAAGCAACTTTTTAATATGATTTCTAATATCAAATTTAGCTACATTTGTCCACCATTAAAGAGACAAGTTGTGCTGATTTGCATAATTTTGGTGTCAGTTGGGTTCTAAGGGTTCATTTCTTTCAGACCTGGATTTGTGTATTACAAACTGTGATGTATTTCTGAATTCTTATGTCTACCATTACAGTAGAAAAAGGGTCTACAGACTAATATACATCAAATAACCAGGTAAGAAACTCACTGCTTTGGGATATCTAAAATCTGCCTTAAAATGTAGGATTTGAAAAGAAAGAAAAAAGGAATTCCCTCTCAACGCTCAACCAATATGAAAAGTCAAAAGTGGGACAACAGAGTCTCTCACTAAAATAAGCTGCACATCTAAAATGCTTGCAATCTGTTTGTCTGATCAGTTTCCTGAGATATTACACCAAACCATGTCTCTAAGTATCCACACTGCTCCCCTTTTTGCCATTTCCTCATTAATGACAAATCCCATTCATTACACAGACAGCACTGGCAGTGAGCTTGAGATGAACTGAGTACGATTGAGGCCACACAAAAGTAACTGAGTTCTGGAGGAAACCATTTGTCTGATTGAGTCAACATAAGCTTGAAATTTTATTTTATTTATTTATTTTATGCTATGAAAATGACAGTTTGGGAAGTGATCCAAATGCCCCACCATGAGGCTAAAGGCCACATGAAGTGATATGATGCAGACCTGGAAATACCATATGTGACTGGATGGAATGACAGAGCCAAGTTTATCTGAAGCTAATATGAAGCTTCAGTCTGTCCAAATGAGTCAAATCAAGTAGATATCTTTCAACGTTACAGTCTTTTTAGTGCCAAAGTCCCTCTTTTTGTTACTGTACTTCCACCGCAGCTCAACAGGGAAACACTGTCTGAGGAAACACAAAGAGGGAATTTGATGCTAAAAAGATGAAAATATGGCAGAAATCCACTTGATATGACTGACTCAGACTGCTGAAGCCTCATATAAGCTTCACATCAACTTCTAAATGTATTTTAGCACAAAATGACTGTGTGGACACACTGTGGATTTTGGCCCCCCATCACTTACACTGAAAGTACATTTGAAGGAGATCTTTTAATAGCCAGTATGAACAGGAGGAATGATTACAGAGAGGAAAACCTCTTTCAGTGTTCATATGGATCCTGACTGTTGTTTTAAGACAGGACTTGAAAAATTGTGAACCTGTCCTTTAACAATAGTGTCTCCTATTGTTAGACATGTTATCACCTCTTGAAGCTTCTTGTTGATTTCCTGGAACACAGCATGTGCTTTGAACCCCTCCAGTCCGTCACTAGCATTGGTGTTAACCGCTTGAATCCTTGACACAGTGTAGGAAAAGACATGGAAATGAGAAAGTTAGCAATCAAAACAAAGAGATGAAAACACACACAGTACAATCCAATTATTTTGTATTGGCCTCAGCACAGAAGCTCAACGTGTGTCCAGTCTCAGTCAATTTAGTATAGCAAGTGGATAACACCCAGCAATCACCAACACTGAGGTGACACACCACACAAAACCAACTCAATTATCATGTCCACAAACTGGATGAGGATCCATCAATTGACACCTTCACTGCTTGGTTCCCAGTCTGTGTACCTAAACATCAACACAGCCTCTTCCAGCTGCCACTATCTTTATATCTTTATACATCTGCCACTGTTTTTATATCTTTATACAGCTGCCAGATGGCTGAGTAGATGCTGGTGCTGTGCAACACAGTGGCAAACACTCCATACTGCAGATGTTGAGGGGGGTCATCTTTTAGTTTTACACAAACTCCAACTACATAATTATGTGCTAATTAACCAACGGGAAGTTAGCACGCTAGCTATAAAGCCTTATAAGCTGGTAAATGTACGAATGAGCTGACTTAAACAAGCGTTAACGTTGCAGTTTGTTTGACATTTTGTAGCTAACTTGGTGTCATGTTAACAGGGTACAGCAAGGGTGACCTCGTGAATTACTCAAAATTCAAAACAAAAACAACGCAAACAAACAAAAGTTCAGTATTCTTACCTTAGTGTCAGTACTTCAGGCATTTTGCAAGAACGTTAGGTGAACAAACAGTGCCTGAAGCTCAACAAAGCCGCTGATGTAGCTTGTACTTGCCTGCTGTTTGCTAACTGCACTTCCTTGTTTCTTCCTTCTCTCCGGGATCTTCAGACTCGACGTGTCGATGCCAGATAGTCCCCAGTGCCTGAGCGTAGCCTATGTGTGTTAAAATAGTCTTGCTACGTTATAGTTCATTTATGCTCTACAAAAGTAACATACGTTCTCAGTTCAAATGGATTTATTTATAGGAGCAGACCAGTGGTTTGCATGTTTTAGCCCGTTCACTACAACATAGCCTACATCACTACTAACTCTTCAGCAAACTCTGCTGCTTTTGAATGTATTGTTTTCTATTTTTTCAGGCAACTATCGGTTATCATTCATCTCTGCATGGTATAAAATCATTCAGCAGACTCTTCAGACTTGCTTGAATTGTGTAATTCATCTCAGTAAACACAAAGCCTGCTTTAATTTTTGTCAAAGTGACATTGTATGGGTTAATACTGTGCACACTGTTCAAATCAATCCTCCCCATAGTCGTAAAGTACGTCTGACAAAAAATAAAACAAAACATTACAGTCCCCCTCCACTCAAAAACATGTTTTTCTTGTTACCTCAGTTGAATGTTTGAGCTTCACTGTGCAGAATGATGTATGTGCAGAGTTTGACACTAGAAGATTGTTTCTCTGTACTCATTGAAAATCTGATTTCAAAGGGCAGGCCTATGAGCATGATTTGTGACAATCCTGGTCCAATATTCAATGTACACAAGTGTGATGTGGAAACTTGAAGCCTTCAGTGCACATACACTGAGAATGGATTATACAGTGAAATATGAGACATCTTGTGTTCAGCAGTTCAAACTTCTGAGATGAAATATTTTTACATATTCATAGATTCTGTGTTTTTTAATAAGACAGAAGGAGTTGATTTCATTTTAAGGATTTTCACAAGGTTATTATATTTTTTTTGTGGAAAAAACATATCAAACACATTATTGTATTGGGATCTTTAGTGATTAAAAATGCAGACGTGATAGTAACAGTGATGGATCACAAAAGTGCTCACTGATTTTCACACTGTGCCGAAACTAAAGTAAATGAATAGAAGTCTGGAAATGTTGAAAAAATAAACCCCAAGCCTATCCAGCAGCTATTCAACAATGTTCAGCAAAAATGTAAAGTATAGATGATTTGTATTTAAGAAGCTAAAACTTGCAAACACACTGGTCCCTAAAGAGACTTGAGAGGTTCCAAATGTTGATTTCTGTGCTCACTTCAAAGCCAAAAAGATGAACCTCAAGTGAAATTTTTGGGTAAAATGAAGCATAAAATACTTCCCATGCACACTAGTTTATGAACTGTATTATCCATGGCTATACTAGCCTAGAGGACACAAGGACAAATTGGGGGGGTTATTGTGTTATCTGCCTGTCAGAAGTGATGTAACATAAGGTTTGCATGGCTATCCTGGCATCCAAGGTTTTAAAGGTACTCTATCACATAAATCTTGCATTATTGTTAAATACCATATGAGATATATGAGAGAACATTAAATTATTGCTATCACAACCATACAATCCTCAGTGGCCTTTGTCTGCCATGGTTGTTGGCAGAGGCTTGATGGTGGTTGTACAAGAGGATGTTTAATCCTGTTTTTGCATAATCCCGTTCCAAATACACAAAGACAGATTGTCAGACTTCATAAGGTACACTTCAGGCTTCTTGCCAAAGTCTGTGCTACTGCACCTTTGATTTAAACATAATAGGCACTGAAAAATATGATGGTGTTATAGAGAGATAAGCACACAGTCAACATGTGCATAACATTTTTGCTCGTAGCCGATCAATAGCCAAGACATAACATGTTTGATCTCAATTTGATACAGAAGTCAAAGATATGGTGATGGGTGTATTGGTGGGAGTACCTGCTTCATGTCATACAATCAGAGAACATTTAAATGTGCAGGATGCAATTGTGTATATGCCGTAAGCTATTCAAAGAGGGCAGGTCAGCAAATGACACTGCATTTAATGTACACAGCATGAGTGGAGGCAAACATGAGAAAATCTCATCAGTCTAATGGAAGCGGTGAACTGTCACCTTCAATGCTTTTTCATAGAACAGTGAGGGGGGGTTCATCGGATAGTGGCAGGCAGAAGCTAGTGCCCGGGGGGAGGGCTCAAGAGCAAGCACCCAAATCACTCTCTCACTCATCACTATGATAGGCTGAACGCTTGCCAAGCCACGGGAAAGCCATGCTGTCATGCTATATGATTCAGTCTGGGCTTTTTTTCTGTAGTCCATGCATGGAGTTTGAGCTCACCACACAGCTTGGAGAACTTGACACCCACTAATAAGGAGAACACTGCACTCTGCTGGCCAGAAGGCTAAATAATAACAGGTTGAAAATACTGTAGATAGTTCACAGTGAGCCATCAGCTAAAGTTCACTTTTTTTCTGCACAACGCATCACAAATTGTAGGTAAATGTTAAGGTGTGAGCTTGGAAATGTGCTTTTTCACAGTATGTTTTAAATTTTACATATTCTATGTTAGCCTACTTGCCCTACTTGTGGAGGTTGTGATGTAGGCTAAACAATGACAGAAAGGTGAGTTGAATTATAATAATGGGACACTATTTATGGAGAAATAACCTACACTTTTAGCTCACCTCTGTGCAAAGGGAGCTGCCTGCCTCTGTGAAATATTTTACACCCGCGGGGTAATCGTGGTTATTGTCAAAATGACAATGGTCTTTTGTAGTTGCATTTTGAATGACAGTGACTTATGAGTTCAATCAGATTGAATTAGACACCTTTTTACACCGGGATGACACACAGGGCAATGTTTCACATGTGATAAAAGGCATACGTTTCACCCATATAATGATATAATGATGTTCATGTTTACACAGATGTGATTTTATTTAGTGCTTAAATGTGTGTTGTTTGTACTGTAGAGCCTGATCCATACTGGATTTTTTAGGCTGAATTATTAGATATATTCAAAGATATGTACTGAATGTGACAGTTGTCAGTCAAATGTGTAAGGACTCTCTGGTGGACAGGCTATGTAATAGTAACACTGTTTATAAACTACCTCAAACATGTCTTTGACATTTCTGTATTGCAATATCTTGCTACTTCGACCTACAGTTATATCAAATCTGATATATCTTGACCAAGCCAATATCAATTTATTTTTCAGACTCTGATAGTAGCTTCATTTCAGTTTATTTTATTGTGATGTGTGTATTTGTTTATTACAATTTTATATTAATTTGATTGTATTTCTTTTACTACATTGTAATATTGATTCCTTTTTTCTGTGAAATCAACATGCATGTTTTACTGTTAAAGTATATGTTGTAGCAACATGTTTAAGAATTACAATAAAGATGAAAAACTGTTGTGTTTTGTCTTATCTCTCAAGACATAACTGAAAGACTGTCGCCTCAGAGCAGTGCTGTATATAAATATATATTTATATACACATACATATACTGGTATATAAATATATATATACAGTCTGTGGCTGTGGACTGGATGGCACTGATGCCGCGTTCAGGTCTTATCTCAGTTATCGTAGTTACGAATACTAACTTATAAAAAGCGTTCATCTCAACATAGAAGTCGTAATTACGGCAAGAAACCTCCTAAAATTGTCCAAAATGTCCGACTTGTCACTACATAATACGTGTCTGGAAATCACGGAAATAGGGACGCCTCGCGTCAGCAAAAGTCCGTTGTTCAATGAAATTAAACCCACATTTATAGATATGGTGTTATATTGACAATGCACAGTATTTTTAACCCTCACTCGACAAACTCTGTAATTATACAACCGTCTTGAGCTGTGATGTGAACGCTCGCAGCTTGTAAACATAGGGACCTTTCTCCATTTCTCCCATCCATCCCATACATGGTTCCATGATCCCATATAACGTGAATGCGGCAAGTCACGTGACCAGTATTGCCGGGTTAGACTTCCTGTTGTCAATTCAGTGTATTCAAGTGTTTGTTTTGCTCTAACGTATATTTAACGTATCATTCACTGTGTTTGGTCAGAAGTGGGTTTTCTGTGAGTCGCCTTTTTTATCTCAGGAGAAACGGTTCGGAAACAAACAGGTCAGTTAGTAGGGTAATTTGACACGGACTCTGCTTTTTTGCATTAACTAGCCTTAACTGTCCGGTGTGCTTAACATTATACAGCTCCACCAGGTATCCAGTGTGCTTGCTAGTACCATGTCGAAACTGCTTTCAATGCAATGCGTCGCCTCTCTGAGGAAACCTGGAAGTCTTATTCATTTAAGAGCGACTGCATTGGGTATCGATAAGCGGAACTACAGCAGCAAAACAGGCTCTTCATCCGAGTATTTGCACCGAAGCGTCGTGCCATCGATGCATTACCAGAAGAGTTTACCCAGGTAAGGAGATAAATGTGAATGTTGTCATGCACATTTTGTCATACACATTTTTTCGACATTACAAAATAATAAATGTGGTCTAATATGAATCTAAATGACCTCTGAAGTGTTATATGATGTAGTAAGGTGTTTTGTGTTAAAGAAGGTGACCCATCAGGCTTTTAGATGAATCTAGGTGAAAGTGCACTGTTGGTTTGAGCTCGATGGCCACTAGGGGGCATCACATGACTCACAACATGTACTGTACATGGACAGCTGAAATACCTTCTCCTTGATTTACATTTTGTGAATTGTTTAGGCTACCCATACCAAAACTGGAGGATACTATCAGGAGGTATTTAGCCGCTCAGAGGCCACTTTTGGATGATGACCAGTTCAGGTAGGTTCTTGACAAGGACAAACCACCTTTTGATTCCATTATTTGATGCTTTGTGACCAGCAGTAACAGTTTAAGTCTTGCAACAATGTTTTTTGTGTGCCCTCAGAACAACAGAGAAACTTGCAGAGGATTTCCAGAACGGTGTGGGGAAACAGCTGCACGAGGAACTAGTTGCTCAGGACAAAAACAATAAGCAAACAAGCTACATCTCAGGTGAGTGTGCCATTATTTTAAAGTCCCCTTCTGGTCAAAAATGTGTTGTTTTTTTTTTGTTCCTACAGTTGGATGTTTGAGCTTCATTGTGCAGAATGATGTATGCGCAGAGTTTGTTTTTTCGCATTCGTCTGCTGAAAGTGGAAAGTTTCTCTGTGCTCATTGAAAATCTGGTTTTTAGGGGCGGGCCTATGAGCATGATTTGTGACATCACAACTAGTTTTGAAGCCAGTCCTGGTCCAATATTCAACTTATACAAGTGTGATGTGGAAACTTGAAGCCTCCAGTGCACAAACACTGAAAATGGACTTTACAGTGAAGTAGGAGACATCTTGTGATCAGCAGTTAAACTTCTGAGATTAACAATATTTACATATTTGCAGATTCTGGAATTTTTAATGAGCGATTTTAACTTGATAATGATACTTTTTCTCTGGGAAAACCATACCAGACACACATGATTGTTCCAAGCAGAGTATTTTTGTATGTCTTCATACATGTGAGGAGGGGATCTTTAAGTACTACATCAACATGAAATTGAGCATCTTCAATGCATACAGGCACTAATGAATCTTGTCTTCTTTGCTTTCAGGGCCATGGTTTGATATGTATCTTTCTGCACGTGACTCTGTGGTGCTGAACTTCAACCCTTTCATGTCCTTTAACCCCGACCCTAAGACAGAGTACAATGACCAGCTTGTGCGGGCGACCAACATGGTGTGTTCAGCAGTGCGCTTCATGAAAACGCTGCGAGCTGGAGTACTAGAGCCAGAGGTTTTCCACCTCAACCCGGCAAAGAGTGACACAGACGGTTTCAAAAAGCTCATCCGTTGGGTCCCGTCCTCACTGTCTTGGTACGGAGCCTACATGGTGAATGCTTACCCCCTGGACATGTCTCAGTACTTTCGCCTCTTCAACTCAACTCGGATTCCCAAGCACGGGCGAGACGAGCTGTTCACTGATGAGAAAGGCCGACATCTCCTGGTTATGAGGAAAGGCAACATGTATGTGTTTGACATAGTGGACAGGGATGGAAATCTGGTGGAGCCTGCAGAGATCCAGTCCCACTTGAAGCACATTTTGTCTGATCCCACGCCAGCGCCTGCCTTCCCGCTCGGGGTGCTGACCAGTGAGAACAGGGATGTGTGGGCCGGGCTGAGGGACAAGCTGGTAGCAGCTGGAAACGCAGAGGATTTACGGATGGTGGACAGCGCCCTTTTCTGTCTCTGCCTGGACGATGAGAGCATGAGGGACCATATTCACATCTCCCACAACATGCTGCATGGCGACGGCTGCAACCGCTGGTACGACAAGTCCTTCAGCATCATTCTGGCTAAAGATGGACAGGCAGCCATCAATTTTGAGCACTCCTGGGGCGATGGTGTAGCTGTGCTCCGCTTTCAGAACGAGATCTTCAAAGACACAACTGAGCAGCCGCTGGTACACCCAGGCTCTGCTCCCGCTGCTGTAGATTCAGCCTCTGCTGTGCGCAGACTGCAGTTCAACCTGGACAGCGCGCTGGAGAATGGCATCACAAAAGCCAAGGAGAACTTTGACTCAGCTGTATCAAAACTGACCATTGATGCCATGGAGTTCAAGAAGGGTGGGAAAGAGCAGTTGAAGAAGAGCAAGTTGAGTCCGGATGCTATAGCACAGCTAGCTTTTCAAATGGGCTTCCTGAGGCAGTATGGACAGACAGTAGCCACGTACGAGTCATGTAGCACTGCAGCGTTCAAGCATGGCCGCACAGAGACCATCCGTCCAGCCACCATACACACCAAACAGTGTTCACATGCCTTTGTCTGCCAGCCAGGGAAACACAGTGTGGAGCAACTGAAGGCCATGCTCCATGAATGCTCAAAATATCACGGGCAGCTCACCAAGGAGGCAGCTATGGGTGGGTAGAAGACATTTTTTATATTTGGTGTGAAAATCCCTTGAAAAATTCAAAATACTGTCCAACTAAGAGACAATTGGAGCTTGTTTCTGAAAACACTCCATGAAGCCATTTTTCCTCTTGCACTCATTACACTGTAACATATTCCTGATCTCATTTTATGTGCAAGACAAGATGCTTTGGTAATTTATTAACAGGAATGACAGTCCAGGCTTAACTATGTAGGTCAGCCATAGTTCCAGTGCCCAAATGAGATATGTATGGTGTACAAGCTGAACTACTTATTTGAAACATAAAAGCCACTAAACATATTACATTTTCATCTTATTATGAATATTTTATAACTTACGATAGTTGTGATTATTTCACATATTTGCACATTTATTCTACATGTGCATTGATTCTGGGCACTGTGTTTTTTTCTTTCCTTTTTGTTTCTGGGAGCTACTGCAGCAAGAGTCTGATACATCACTTTTTGGTACATAAAGTGCCATTTTTAAAGCCACTGAAAATTTGGTGTCAAAATTTTAAGTATTATTCTAAAAAAATAATATTTATGACTTGAAAAAGTTAAAGTTCAGAAAAACACCTTTTGATATATTATTTAGTAAGAGTTTAACACTCAAAAATTCAGCTTCTTTAGGACTGTGTGGGTGTGGTTTGACCAGATTGGGTTGACTGTGGCCTGGCAACATAAGCAACTTCCCCCAACTGTCATCACAGATTTCGAAGTAATCAACATCACGTTTTTTCAATGCACACTTTAAACACACTTTAAAACACATACAGGTAACTCTACTGTCACCTGCAACCCTGTCAACTCATAATTACAATCTGATTGGGAAAATAGGTTTTCCATCTTTGATACCTATACTGACTGTAAGCAGCTTCACACCAACACTTACTGGTATCTGCTTGGAGCAACCCTTATTTTTGAAATCTAAGAAGTAAAATTGCACCAGTTAAGACATCAGCTGTTTCCCAAATCCATACTACATACTAACTGGCAGTATACCAGTCTTTATAGTATACTATATTTTAGTTTTAGATTTTGCAGTTAGTATACAAGAAATCAATTATCTTTACTGTTTTATACTAACATGGAATTATGAAATACATGCACCATATAAAGTGAATCAAACTGCAACTAGAATGACTCCACTTAATGCTAACAGAGAGAAAGCAAATGTTTTTCCAAAAATTCAGTGTTCCTGGAGCTGTTTCACCACCATCCACTGTTAATTTCAATTTTTCCCAACTGTGACAACCCCCTCCATTTCTTTTGTGCATTGCATTGTGGGAAAATAATGTACATCATTAGTACAGCACTGTGAGCAAACTGCATGCTAAAAACCTGCTTATAATTAGTATGTATTATAAATTTGGGACATAGCCATGGTCTCAACTCACTCACACACACTCTTTGATCTGCTGCACTAACCACTTCCTTCATTTCTCTCACCAGGTCAAGGTTTTGACCGTCACCTGTTTGCCATGCGATACCTGGCCAACTCAAAGGGTCAGGCTCTGCACAGCCTGTACGCAGACCCCGCTTACTCTTCCATCAACCACAACATCCTCTCCACTAGCACCCTCACCAGCCCGGCTGTGAACCTTGGTGGCTTTGCCCCGGTGGTGCCCGATGGGTTCGGTGTGGGCTATGGTGTTCACGACGACTGGATCGGTTGCAATGTGTCCAGCTACCCAGCTCGCAATGTCCACGAATTCCTGCAGTGTGTCCACAAGTCTTTAGAGGACATTTTCACTGTCCTAGAAGGAAAGCCACTCAGCTAAGAGACAAGTGTTTGTCATCACCGAAGAGAAAATATGATAGTTTTACAGTTTAGTGAAGGTGAGTGCAGTCATTCAGTTTAATATTTCTGGGAAAAGATGCTTAAAGTGAGATAAGTAATATATTTTCTACATTAACACCAATACATAAATTACCAATAATGGAAAAACGGTTCATTTTCATCTTAAACTGATTCTATCTACTGGCTCTCCAGGACACCAGTCTCTCAAGTTTAACTGAACTTTACAGCAATGTTCATTCTGACACTGCAGTGCTGTAGCCTAATGTGAAATGTTAGCTGTCTTTTTATTTTTAGACAAACAGAAGTTATACAGTGACAGCCGAGATTCAAGGTGCTGATCCCATAATTTATGTAGCTTTTTTCAGATTTAGAACTTCACTGCAATAGATTACAGTACGAAGAGGGACACTGTGCCTTATCAGAATGTTGCAGATGTCACAGAGCATTTACCTATTATTACTAATACCTTTGATTTCAGCTGTCATCATTGTTTATCATTTACCGCCTTATTTGTGCAGTTGAATGTATTTTGAAATAAAACTTGAATTATATTTGCTCCATTATTTCATAAATGGTGATGTACCAGAACATCTTCCCATTAAACTGCATTATAACTAAAACTGATACTTGAATACACTGAAACTACATTAGTCATTGCATTGTTTTTTTTCACCCTTTATTTAAAATAAAACAACCAAAAGCAAATGTACAAATGCGGTAGTACAACAACAGAAACATAGCTAAAGCACTTAAAATGAACAATATCCACGTTTTAGATTGGCTTGATCTTGAAGTGTAGACCAATGAGACTGAAGACGAGACATTTCAGATCTTGCACCAGGTAGTAGAACACACGAAGACCTTCAGGATCCCTGAAACACAGTGCAGTTTTAAAAGTTACAGCCTTTTGTCAGTGACAAATATCCAGTATCTGCTACCCCAAATGCTGGAGACAAAGTACTCACTTTGACTGGTTGACGTCAATCAACGAGCCGATTTTGGAAGTTGTGAATGAAATGTGCTCGTCCCCAATGACAATCTCCAGCTCCTGTGAAACAACAGAAAAAGGCAAGTGGTTCCTAAGGCTTGAATAAAACCTTTTTTGGGCAACTTTATAAATGCAATCAATACAGAGTGGATTTTACTGCAATGTCCGAAGTTTTTTTTTTTTCCTAGTACAGAGAACCCTGTACAATGTAATAATAATATTAATAATAAAGTCTATCTGTATAGCACAAACCAATGTTACAAAGTATGATAAAAAAGTTTTAAATTACTTAAATGAAGATAATAATTTAGTGTTTTGGGTTTCCCTGGTTTTACACCTGTTGAAAAGACCATAGTAGTGCAGTTCTAAGGAAAAAAGGGCAACATCTGCATCTTTAAAATTTGGGTTGCATTAAAAGAAATAAGTTTTCACTACCGGTTTGATGTTGTAAGTAACAACAACAAGATATGGCTTGATTTGTGCATGCAGGTTTTCTGCTCCAATAATAAAACCCTACAAAATGATACAATAAATGGGTCAACAGGCAACATAATCAGGTCAGTGATACTGAATGGAGTCAGTGAACAAACCTGTCTGCCAACTCTGTCTGGAGGCGGCCACAGTGCATCATCTTCCTTGGTGATCTCGCTGTCATCGATGATCCTCTTCAGCTCCTCCATCACACTCTTGTGTACATAAGCCTGGGTTGGTGTTCAGAAAATAAAAACTAAATGATCTCTAGATGTATTCAGCGTCACGGCACACAGATGAATGAGATTAAACTTTAAACTTCTGCAGCTAGCATATTTACTGATAATACAGAAATCACGGTGTGATTTGGCTGTAACACTGGTTATCACATTGTTAAGATATATTTAATGCTCTCTCCTGTTAATTGAACAAGAAATCCCTCTACTGGCTTAGTTGAGCATCATGATCATAATAATGAATGCCCACCACAGCCAACAGTTATGTCTAAAATATAGTCACATTATTGATATCTAAGCATTAAATCAAAGCTATTCTGGGTTTATGTGGCATTATATGACTGTAGACATAAAAGTTTACCAGAAATATGGACTGGCAATGCTACAAAAGTTTGGGAACACAGATACTCCAACAAGTTTCGTGTTGATAACCACATATTACCTCTTTTCTGATCATGACGTCGTTCTTGTAGTTGCTGTTGTTTGCATACCTCAGTTTACCTGCAAGAAAACGAACAGTTTGAAGCAGAAATTTAAAAAACAATGCATCTTTAACCAGAGACCTCTGAAGTTAGGAGTCCTGCGGGCCACATGGCGTTTATACTTGAAGTTAATTATACGTAAATCAGCACCGCGTTGACAGAAAGTTAACTTTACAGATTTAATTCAGTTTACATTATACGTACTATATTTTTCACACAATGGAAACCAGCGAGAGAATTGGGCGCTAACAACTCACTGACTCCGCTGCGGCCTAGTCACCAGCGATGTTAGCTTTCACGCAGGAAAAGCTAAATCATATAAATTAACGACAAATTAAACTTACCATCAGGTCTGAATTCAAATTCCAGGAATTCGTGTCCAAACTTGCCCTTGTGCCCAACATAATATCTCAAATAGAAGTCGCTTGTTGACATTTTCACTCTCCAGAAAGTCTTCCTGGGGAAGTCTGCGGACAAAACTCAGCTAACGAGGGTAGCCTCGCCAATCATGTACGCATGCGTAGAGGCTCACAAGGCGGTTTGATACTCAATTGCCCACATTTTTGTCTTTCAGGTATTTCTTACCGTCATTGTACTACACAATTTTACACAAGACATTTCCCTTCACGGCCCTTTAGTAACACATATGCTCATTTATAGAAACACTCAAATCAACAATTTGATAAATAAATGTTTTTTGGCAGGGCAAACATAACAGCCTGATTTAGGTTTTACCAAATACAACCCTGCTTTGTGTTGAATTTCATACTTTCTCTATGAAGATCTGTGAAAAAAGAAGCCTTCAAGCATCCTTTAAGAAACATTGTGGATTGTGTGTGGATTGTTAAAGATTTGTATTAAGTTTATAATTTTGTGACTTGATTCTACTGATTTTAAGTATTTACTCGTAAAATGTACTTACTCATTTTTAAATTATATGTTTTCCTTTTATTATTTACTTACTTTTTAAAAATAGTTATAGTTTATAGCTATATTTATAGTTTTTACTGCTTTTGTTTTCCGTCTGTTTTTTCCAATAATCCCTGTATAACTGTTTATGGTCTTATAACGTAATTGTTCCTGTAATAAAGATTTAGTTAAGCAAATTATTGCGAAAACGCCAGAATGAATAGCAGTTAGAGAAAATATTCTGCCTGGAAGACGACGCACAGGGGGAAAACAATCAATTTTCGTCGCATTTTAATGATGTCATCTTCTTCCGCACCGAGGATCAGATCTGAGCGCAGCACACGTGTGTTTGTTAGAAACGTTTAATCATGGCAGGCTCATTTTCACAGGAGCTTGAGGAGTTGTTGAATCCTTTGCCTAAATTCGCGGATCCAGAGGATGATGGGGACGAGGCGACCAAAGCCAGAGTCACGGAGAGATCTCATGAGGACGAAGATGATGATGATGATGTCGGCCTCAGCGCCCTGCGGAAGCACAACACAGCTCTGCTCACAGAGACAGACAGAAGGTACATGGGGAAGACAGTCTCTCGTAAACAGCTGCTGATGGATATTGAGGGATCTGGTGCAGAAGATGATGATGATGAGGAGGAGGGTGATGATGATGAGGAGGAGGAGGAGGAGGAAGGTAGCATAGAAGAAGATGAGGAGGAGGATGCTATAGGGGATGAAGAAGGTGATTTGGAAGATGAAGAGGACACAAATAAACTGTCTAAAATGAAGGGTGCTGACTTCACGCTTCCTCAGGGAGTGGACTTTCACAAACTGACAGAGGGTATGGATGACCTTGGAGTGAGTGAGGAAGATGATGATGACAGTGGCGAGGAGGAGGATGAAGGCAGCGATGAAGACGAAGGCACTGATGATGATGATGATGATGAAGATGGCGATTATGAGGGAGCCGTCCGCACATTTTCTAAAGAGAAAGTGGATGAGGAGGTTGAGAAGGGGAAGGCTGTGAAGGACCAGCTGGCGCTGTGGGACCAACTGCTTGAGGGTAGAATCAGAATCCAGAAAGCTCTGATGACCACCAACCAGCTTCCACAGCCGCAGACGTTCCCCGAGTTCAAGAGGCAGGGTGGGGCTGAGATCACAGGGGCGCTGAAGAACACCCATAAGGCTTTAAAGGCTCTGCAGAGATCCCTGCTGGAACTGCACGATCAGCTGCTTTACCAGAACACAGACACAAAGACCATCGCTCTGGGGAAGCCCGAAGGAGCCCAGAGTGAAGACGAGGAGATAAACAGTGATGAGAGTGAAGAGGAGTCCATGCAGGAGAGAGGACCGGCCAAGCGAAAACTGGAGATGGCTGACTACCCGGACTTTATGGCCAAACGCTTTGCTGCCTTTCAGCCGTACCGCAACGCCACGCTGCAGAAGTGGCATGACAAAACCAGACTGACCATGGGCAAGAGCACCAAGGGTTTCGGGGCATTTGATAGGAACATATTAACCCAGGTGGAGCAGGTGCTAATGGACAATGAGAGGCTGGTGCGGCGCACTCAGACCAAACGCTCAGAATACAGAGTGCTGGGTAAAAAAGAGGCCTCTGCTCTCACCTCTGAGAGTGTCTCCACAGAGGGCGAGGAGGCCGACCAGCATCTGAAGGCAAACGCACATCTGAAAGACCTGGACGAGGACATATTTGACGACGACGATTTCTACCACCAGCTGCTGAGAGAGCTAATCGAGCGCAAGACGAGCGCAGCCGACCCCAATGACCAGGTGGCCATGGGCAAGCAGTGGCTGGCCATCCAGAAACTACGCAGCAAGATCAAGAAGAAGGTCGACACCAAGGCCAGCAAGGGACGCAAAGTCCGATTCCACATCCACAGTAAACTGGTCAATTTCATGGCTCCTGTGGACCACAGCTCAGTGAGTGACGAGGCACGCAGCGAACTGTATCGTGGCCTCTTTGGTCAGAACTCTACAGTCAGGGAGTGATACCAGGGAGGTGCTCATCATGTGGAGCAAACAAAGTAGTGCCTTCTCTACATACCCAGGATGATGCCAAGCAGCAGTTTGGATTAGGACAGACAAGCCTGCTCTACGTCAGAGTACTTCAGACTGAGAGGGTGGTGCTTATGGTGCTTTCTTTCTATCTTTTTATACTGAGTAATATTTTCAGTATGTCTTTGCCTAATGACCAATCTGTGGTCAAATGTAATATGTACGTAAGAGTAATTCAACTCAAAACAAAATGCCTGCTGAGTGTTCAGTGGACTAGAAGGAAAACAATTCATGTATTGTACATTTTATACTGTATTGTTTGTCTTCTGTCACTAAGTCTCATATGATTCAAGTAAAGGGTTAACTTTAAATGGTATGGCCTTTTTTTTAAACTGTAGTGGAGTGTCCTAACATTGACTTATGACATTACACGTCAACCAGTTTTGACCACACACTTAACAATTTAGATCTTTTTTATTTTTCATATCTAATAATTCAATTGTATAATAATGAATTGTTAAATTAATGTTTTCTGTAATGGTCTAATTATTGTTTCTCCACACTGCTTTTGTTGTTGGCTGAAAAAAGGTCAAATTTAAATATATACTTTATTTATTGAGTAAATATTGCCATTTTGAAGAGCACAGTTGTTACAGATAACATTAGGTGGTGCCTATTCAAGTGTCCCAATAAGCCATCATTCATTTCATATGTGTGTGTGTGTGTGTATATATATATATATATATATATATATATATATATATATATATACACACTTTCCATACTGTGACAAAATTAGCCACCATGAGCAGGTTTCTTAATTTAGAATGTATAAACTCCCTGCAGTTTGCTATCAACGCTCAATTTCCCAGATAATATGTGGCCTCAATGGTAGTTCCAGCCCTGGTTGTCACTTTATTCACATTATGTGTACCTTAAAAGACAGGTTTACAATTTTTCAAATCTGTCTTAGAAAGAACACTCAGGTGCCCAAATGAACAGTGAAACATGTTTTTCCATGCTGTAATCATTCCTCCTGTTCATACTGACTATTAGAAGATCCCTTAATAGTTCACTTACAATGTAAGTGATGGGAGACAAAATCCACAGTCCTCCTTCTGTGCAAAAATGTATTTTATGGTTTATCTGAAGCTAATATGAAGTTTCAGCATCCAAATGAATCAAATCAAGCAGATATCTTTCAACATCACAGTCTTTTTAGTAACAAAGTGCCTCTTTTTGTTACTATACTTCTACCACAGCTCAACAGGAAACACAAAGAGGGAATTTGATGCTGTAAAGTAAAATGTGGCAGATATCTACTTGATATGACTAACTCAGACTGCTGAAGCCTCATAAGCTTCACATCAACAAAACAACTGTGTGGACACACTGTGGATTTTGGCCCCCATCACTTACACTGAAAGCACATTTGGAGGAGATCTTTTAATACATGATTTTATATATATATATATATATATATATATATATATATATATATATATATATATATATATATATATATATATATATATATATATTCATAAATAAGTAAATACAAGAATTTGGAGGTGTCGTGCGTCAACTCAAAGACAGTACCTGAGAACTTTATAAGAAAATGTATACACAGTACATTTACAGAACACATTTACATTGGCTTTCATGTACTTAATGGCATTTTACAGCTCAATGCATTTAGTAGAAACTGGATTTGCAGCATCTAGTTTTACTGCTTTTAAATCAAACTTGCATATATGTGCATCTGAGGATTCAAGTTTAAGGGAACCAGAGAAAAATAATATTTTGTGGTAATTCCGTAACAGAATTAATTATTCTTTATGTGACCAAGTTGCACATTAGTTACAGTAATGTCAATACTACATTGCAAGAAAAATCATATTACACAATTAGACCGAAGACAGTACAGAACATTTTCTTTGGTGATGATGTACATGATGTACATTGAATGATCTGAGGTGGAAGTCGGTTGTTTAATTTGACTACTAACTAATTCAGTTTGTTTGATTTACACAAGACAAAACAAATGCTGCTTTTGAGCAACATGAAACAAAGTGTACAACACCAGGAATCTCAACTCATCCATACATCATTTCAAAATTTATTTCCATGAGTCAAAATATGATTGAGCTTGAAAAAGATGTCAAGTGGCATTGATAAAGGGAGTTAGTCAGGTCACACAGTGAAGCTTTAAGGGTAGTGAGGCCCTGCCATTAAGCAGCATGTTGCTACACTGCATTTATACCGTTAAAGGCTGTCAAGTGGTCAGAAATCTTTAAACGCAAAACTGCATCTTAAGTTTCTCCATTTCAGTGCTGTGGTAAAGGCAAGCAGCAGTTTTAAATGAAATTACAAGTTCGTCCCTTTGTATTTCTGCTCCTTCAATCTCCTACATTACACAAAATAAAAGAGAAAAATAGAACTGAATACATCTTCTTTAAACCAGCTCCGCAAAGGAATGGTTTCCCTTCTTCTCATATTTCCTCAGTCCAAACAGAATCATATCAAAAGGCTGTTAGCCACATGAAGTGCTCAATCGGCACGTACAGGCGAACCTTCCCTTTCATCTCTTTGGGGGAGTGCTGTGCTCAGTGGGGCCGACTGCTGGAATCCATGTTTGCCTGCTTCTTCGTCATTCCGTAACTGTTAAACCAGCCGTTCAGCCGTTTGGTCAAACCACCATTTAGAATATCCTGGATGTGTTGAACTATAAGATTTATGGCAACTGTATAGGGAGATAAAGAGATTGTGTGGTCAGGGGAGCCCCAGTTTGTGAGTCTCATATTTGTACCTTTACATTCGAATCACAGAATCGTCCGATTTTCCAAAAAAATACATTTCCTGAAATCATCCAAAACAAACTGCGAATGAGACTGCACTAAAAGAGGTTTTCCTTGCTGTAATCATTCCTCCTGTTCATACTGGCTATTAAAAGATCCCCTTCAAATGTGCTTTCAATGATGGGGGCCAAAATCCACAGTGTGTCCACACAGTTGTTTCTATGCCACATTTACAGTCTTTTAGCATCAAATTCCCTCTTTGTGTTTCCCTGTTGAGCTGTGGTGGAAGTATAGTAACAAAAAGAGGGACTTTGGCACTAAAAGGACTGTAACTTTGAAAGATATCTACTTGATTTGATTCATTCGGATGCTGAAGCTTCATATTAGCTTCAGATAAACTTTAAATACATTTTTGCACAGACTGTGGATTTTGTCCCCATCACCTACATTGTAAGTGCATTATGAAGGGATCTTCTAATGGTCAGTATGAACAGGAGGAATGATTATGGCAAGAAAAAACTGTTTCAATGTGTGACTCTGTTTCTTAATACAAACAAAGTAGTGTCAAATGTCCTTGTTCAAAAATCAAACATGAAACAAAATTACCAAAAAATGTGTCTTTTTTTATATTTTCAAAACAAAATGACACATTCATATTGAGCTTGTGTTAAAAAGCAGGAACATATGTAATTTTCAGCTACTTACAGTCGCACCTTGAGAAATATGTTAAAAAATATATTTTTCTGTGCAACAGATGGAATATTTTTTCATCCAGATGGTTAGAAGAGTCTTTTAGGATTCTGAAAATACCCTCAAAACAACAGCCAGTGTTGTTAAACAATCTTCTGGGTTCTTCCTAGTTGCCAGGTGTGTAGAGTATGTTTGGGAAAATCTGATACTTAGCTCTTTGTCTCGAGCCCCAGTTTGTGCCTCTCATGTATTACTGTGATATCACAGTAATACATGAGAGGCACAAACTGGGGCTTGGTCAGGGCGGGTATCCTGCTTCAGCATCTTCACAGTATCTACAGTGTGATTTCATTTGCAGTTTGTTTCAGATGTTTTCAAGTTCTTTCCTCACATCAACAGACAAAGCTGTTTTGTCCTCCCAGCAGCAGACGCTTTTGCTGCTGCTTTGTTTCGAGAGCACAATTCCCAGCTTGGAGGTCAACAATAAACACAGCTGTGTCCTTCATGATAACACTGTTGAGACTAGTGTCTCAAACATTTGGTTTCAATTGCATTACTATGATCCCTAATGTAGTCTACTGGGAGAATCTCCCAGGGTACAAAAGCACATATACTCACCGAAGTTATCAGCTCCTCTCGGTATGATCACATCTGCATATTTCTTCGTCTAAATAGCGTCAATAAAAAAAAAAAAAAAGGGGAAAAAAAGTTTCGACCATGAGTCCATTTTCAGGGACACAACCTTGCAAACTGGGTTGAGTAGTTTTACATGTAGAATATGCACTCACTGGCAGACAGAACTCCTCAAATGCAGGCTTGACAAAAGTAATGTACTGTGCTAGAATGCTTTCCAAGTCCCGACCACGTTCGCTTATATCACGCAGCACTGAGGGAAAAGGAGACCAGGTTAAAGTTACCTTTCAAAAGTAATAGTTGAGACACTTTGAGAAACATGCATACTAGTTTTCCAGAAATTTAAAGGATTCATTCAGTTGTGATTGTATGTCTCACCTCTGCGCGATAGCCGCGTGTCTGCGTCAGTGTCCACAAACAGCTTCATTTGGAAAAGGTCTCGAATGTCTTGAGCGTAGAACATCAGGATGCCCTCAAACAGCACCACATCAGCAGGGTAGACCGTCTCTGTCTCTTCCTTCCTGCCACAAAGACATTAAATATAAAAAAAAACAAAAAACATTTAAAGCGCACCTGTGTAACATTTGGTGAACAACAAGTGACAATGGCCAATCTTAATACATAGTGTAACAGAGCCACAAGTAGTTTGAGGAGTTTTGTCAGCTTTGTCCACATCATTTTCTTTAAGGCATGTAAGCATAGCTTGGATATTGCTGGTAGGGAGGACATAACAAGAGTGAAACACCTTAAGTTCTGTAATTCAATACTTTCAACCTTAAGTTCTGAAGTTCAATACGGTCTTCCTCAATGTCAGAATTGGCAAATATCCTTGAAAGACAGGGCAGCTGTCATTTGTCATACCTTTCCAGTTCCTTGGGATGGTAATGCACTGACATACAGCACTAGCCCTTTTGCCTTTGTCATATATGTTTTTACCCCCACCAGGGAAGTTATGTTTTCACTCCTCTACCTTTGTTTTTCTCTTCCAGATTTCATGACAGAATACATTTTTTTAAACTTTTCAACATGTCTAGGCAGAGGTTTAAGGGTTGTTAATGGATTTTGAATAAAGAATACTCTAATGATTTCCTTAAAGATTTTACCACACCACAAGGTTGGTTTCCAGTTTGTACCAAATATTTAGTATAGAGATGGCTAAGTATATAGCTAGCTAGCTAGATACTATCTATCTAGCATATTGTTTAGCATGTTATAGAGCTTTGGACAGGCCGACATCAAATATGTCAAATAAAATCTACTTAGAAAATAGTCTACATACATTAGTAATGCATCCTTAATAAAATTTAATCCATACACTTGTTTTATTTGCAAAAAAGCCTTGCTTGTGATCTATGTCACAAATTGTTGTCGGATCAAGACCGCACTGACCCAAACAATCTAAAGAGGTGTGACTGAGCAAACTAGTGAGCAGCACTGTACCAAAATCAACTGAATGGAATAATGTCAGCTATAACAACTACATGTTTTTAAGGGTGCTTTATTTTCCTAATGGTCAGCCTACATAAAGGATACATTCATTTCTACCAGAAGTATCTCATGTTGTTCACTGAAAGGGCATTTAACAGGGTTCGTTCCCATACAGTGCACCCTATAGGACACTTTCTTTTCATTGAAAGGGAACCAAATTCTGCACTGCAGTATGTTAGACTTCGGGGAACCCTGAATTGCACTTTTTCCTTTTTTTTTGTTCACTAGAAGGGCACCCATACAGAACCTCCAGCTCGCCCCATTACAACAGCAGCTCATAAGGCACTGCATCACATCCTCTTCATTTAAAAAGGCACATCATGTTTTCTCGCTTTTGGGGGTTCTTAACAGGGCACTTCATTCCAGATTGTCACATATAGAGGCCCTCTATAGGGCATTTCATCCTGATTTAGTCGTAACTAAGACAGTGATTACAGAACTTTGGTATGTTTTCTCCTTTGTGCTGGCACCTTAGAGGGCACTTTATCATACTGTGGGGCACTTTAGAGGGTAGTAGTAGTAAAGTAATAAACTCAGTGATTTGACTCAGTGATGTCAATTATTCAAGAATATTTAACCTAATGTTTGCTAACATTACTTAACATTAACTACCATAAGCTTCTAGTCAGACCAGTTAAAGCTGTAGCAGCAGAACCCTTGAGTGTGTTGAAATGAGTAATGTCGGGTTTGATTGCTTGTGAATTCAACTTTTCCACTGCATAAGGAAGAATGTGTCATTTCCTCTTTAAAAAGTTATATAATCTCAGTTTAAAGCTACGATGAAAGGTTTTATATGTTTAATTCTACATTGTTCCAGTGCAATACATAAAAGAAAAAACAAGAATTTAAAACACGATCATACCAGAGCTTTTGCATGTTTTAGCCTATTTATTGCAATTTACATATATTTTGCATTACTGGTGACTGTTTTCGAAAGCATACTGTAGTGTTTTAAATTTTCACATATGTTTTTCCTACCTCCCAGGCAGCCATCAGCTTCCATTAATTTCACTATGCTATCAAAATCAATTTGCATAAAAGGTAGAGTAATTGATCCACCACAGTGGAAATCACATCTGCTTTTATTGTTAACTGTAGTGCAGCATTATGATGCATTGGAGACATCTTTTATAGTACGTGGGCTGAAACATGCAAATACACTCTTTGAAAGACTCATTCACCTGGAATGGGTAACAAAGTCATAAACAGGGATGTGCACTGTTTTGCCCTCCTTGATGTCCCATAGAGTCGCAATTATGAGATCGTTGTCAAATGCATCTGTAAGGAAAGAGCACAAAGCAGCGGGATGAAATATTACAGTAGATGAAACGTCACACCAAGAACCTGAGTCACGTACAGTTAACGGCTGGAATTGTCTCTGAATAAACAATGCTTAAGTTTCCCTTATCTTACCACCAGAGGATACATGAATGCAATGAGGTGTGTTATTGGCAAGATAAATAATACTGAGAGCTGACATACCTGGGTGGTCGAAGTTGAACTGGCCCTTGAGGGCCTTGGCCTTCTGCTCTGGGGTGAGGACCCTGTAGAAGCTGTCCTGGCTGAGGATGGCCACTTGCCGCTGGTGGTGGTCAATCTCGTTCTGCCCCAGCAGCTCCATGATCTTGCTGCACACCGATGACTGGCCACAAAAGCACAACGAAAACAAGTAGTATGACAAAATACTGGCCCGTTATCTGATTTACCACATCCTTCTGTTTTTGGAACTTGCGGCGGTTGTCTGTGCAAATTAAACCAAAATATAAGCCTTCATTAACACTTTATTTACTTTACTTGTGTGTTTGTGGAGATATTATATTGGAAATCAATCTAAAGCTGCAAATGTGGATTTGTGATATCATGGCTACATGAGGATGGTGTCTAAAAAGAAGACTCCAAGTCACCAGTATCAGTCAGATCCTAACTGGAGTGCCGACCTCTTTTCTCAGTGTTAATTTTGTCTGAACTCAGTAGACAGAGACACACTCAAAGATAGATTCATACAGAAAACAAAAGACTGCAGTCAACTCCCCACTCAAATAACGTGTGAAGAACAGGTGGTATCATACCAGGAAGTCAAAGCCACAAACAACTGTCTGCTGAGCCACAACTTATCTTTTGTTGATAATCAAGTTACTCTATCATCACCGTTTTGGCTTGTTTGTATTTGTCAAGCCAAGGAATAGGCTGAGTGTTGCTGCAAAATTTAACTATCTTTCAAGTTCACACTGCGTGTCCGAAACGTCACACACTGCAGCGTTGAGGACTGCTAGACTGCAACTCTGTTGCTTTACTACATCTCTGACACCATTGAAATGACCAAATTTGTCACACATTATGAAGACTAATGCATTCCTTTCTGGTGCAACAGAACAACAGTTATTGCCAACCCTTCACAATCTTTGAAATGCTGCACAAGGTTGGATATAGGATGGAGAATTATAATGCAGATTTTTACTCTTTCAAGGCACATTATAATGAGCCAGACAGTGAAATGAGGGGGCCAGAGATGCACAAAACGAGACAATGGATGCATCAGTATTACAAAAGAAGAAAATTATGAAGACTTTGCAGGATGAGATCAGCACATCCACCAGAAACAATACAGATGAGGATAGTAAAAATAAACCTTCCTCAGACTACCACATCTTTAAATGGTTTTTTTAAGTCTCTAATTTCCTGGAACTTAAAGGCTAAGGAACCTACACAGCTGATGCTAATTAAGTGAAATCGCACTTTTACTGTCGCCCTTGCCACTCTTTATAGACCCCCTGAAGTTGAGAAATGTGAAGGAATAATGGCTACATATGAGAGCCCTTAATTTTCATCTATCACACAGCTTTATTAACCATCCAAGCAAAAGACATATCATAGACAATAGACATGTAGAGTTCTTATCCTAGTTTGACATGCGGCCTACACTCCGCTAATTTCTGATCAGCTTACAAAATCAGTCTAATTGATCTGAAAAGAAACATGATAAATTGCCTATGATTTTTTTTCCCGAAAAAAATATATTGCGCGTCATCAATATTCTAAATTATATCAACCCCGCTGTGTCAGCCTAATATTAAAACCTAATAAATACCAAGACATAAAAAGTGTGATATAAACGCCAACCTTGCCGCTGGCTGTTCCTCCAGCCACACCAATGAGGAAAGGCTGCCGATTATTGCTCTCATTTTCGGCTTGGTCACCTGGCTTTGTCTCGCTGTCGCCTGCCATGCTTCATCTGCAGCGCTATGCGGCCCTCTGACACACGGGGGTGTCTGCGCTCCTCCCATTTCATGATGCTGCCGGTGATGATGAAGTGGATGATAATGATGAGGCTGACGGTGATGGGCACGATGATGATGATATGGTGGTTATCAAAATGTTGTGGTGAGTAGCCTGTATAGTCTAGTGATGTTGATGATGATGAAATCAGAGTTGGGCAGATTACATTAAAAATGTTGGTCAATTACTGTTAACTCACCTTAGGCTAGACATTCATTTATTAGATACTTAAAAATTCTACCACTCAATATTGAGTAAACAAAGTAAACAAATTAATTACAAAAAATGCATTTTCATTGTACTTGTAAGAGATTTTTTGTGTTTCTTACTCATATTTCAGTCCTGTATGGAGAGGGACCGCCTTTGTAAAACTTTTTTTTTTTTTTTTTGCCATTGTCGATACTGCGTCAAAAAAGGTGCTGATTCAACTCGGACTAGAAAAGCTAAAAAATGAATATAATGCAATCAAATACAACACCTTAGAATAACACATCTGAATGGACACATCTGTCCCCCGTGTCAGCTTCAGTTAAAAATAGGTATTATTTATCACAGAACTGCATTGTGTTAAGTATTAAGTGTTTCCCTTCAGTGTAGAAAAGGCGCTAAAACAGCTGGCAAGATATACTGTGACATGATTAAGTTTTTAAAAGAAACTGATTTAGCTAAAATAATTGAGTGTTTTTTTTTATTTGAGAAGATTGAGAAGAAGAAGAGGAAGAAGAATATTTTTTTCATTAACTTTATTAACAACACATTAGCTCAATTCAGGAGCTGCAGCCTTTGAAGGATGCAGCCCCTGAATTGAGACACAGCTATATATTACAATACAAATAACTGTACAGAGAGTATTAGAGATAAAACAAAATAAGCACAAAAACACAAACAGACATAAAATTGTATAAAGTAAGAAGATACATAATACAGAAATTAAGAGAGAAAATAAATAAATATAACTTTAAAAAGTGAATAAGATTATTGTTTTGATTGTAATTCTTTATTTGGTAGAAATATTAGAGAGGGTAACTCTTTAGTTCACACTCCAAATCAGTGGGTGGCGCTAATGCACCCGGAAGCTGCTTGCCAACCGCCAATAAAACCAAAAGAAGAAGAAGAAAAGCCGCTGAACCGGACGTACTTTACAAACGTCTGACCTTTCCACTACTGCTGACCCAGCTTTAAGAAACTGTAACACACAGATCAGCCTAATGTGATCAGGGAGTATTGTCTAATATAAAAACTACAGTATTTGTCTGCAGTCGGATAACGGGACACTAGCGCCATGAGTACTATGTTTGCAGACACGATTCTGATCGTTTTCATCTCTGTGTGCACAGCGCTGTTAGCCGAAGGTGAGTGAAACCAGGTAGCTTACTGTCGACCTTTTATATCATTCTGATAACATAGAATGACATAACACTGACAGTGTTATTACTATTGATAAATAGTTACTTTGGGATCGTATAACGTCCTGCAGTTCAGTATTTAGCCAACAAAGCCAAACGCTAATGCCGTACGTTAGTGTCGAGGCAGATAGAGCAACAAACAGAATTTCCGGTCCAAATTTCACAGTAAGGCCGTATTAAGACCAAATCAGGTTCACCGGCTTTCTCACTACCAGCGCTCACTCTCTAGCTCGCTTGACCACAGCTTATGTCCCCCCTCTCTCATCTTTTTAAAAATGAGTCGGGAAGCCGATAGCAAAGCCTGACTTTACTTTTAACGTTATAAAACGAAGAGAAATGTCCTCCCTTCCTCCTAATAACGTCTTTGAACTCCCTCATGGCAGAGTTTACAGCTCTGATCAGGCTGATCTCTGGCTGTGATTGGCCACCGCAGCTTTCAGCTGCAGTGAGGTCGGGTTGCGATTCTTCAAAAGTTGACTCTGACTCAACTTTCGACCGCAGGTCGCTGCGGCGCCACTGCGGCTAAAAAGACCGCAGCCGAAACGCACCACCCTCATTCAAATGAATGGGAGGACTGGCGTTTTCGCCGCACCGCCCGATTTGGTCTGAATACGGTCTAACAGTCTGACGAGAATAATGTCCAGGTGTGAATAATGAAATGGATCCTCTGCTTCCATCCTAATTAATGAGAATATAAAAATTTAAAAACTGAAAAATATACATTCAAGTTTAAAATGTGTACTAAAACTAGCACTAAAGTTGTTGTTACAGGTTGGTATGACTCTGATAGTGTGCTTTTATGTGCCTGTTCCCACTGAATACTTCCAGAAACAGGACTTCCTTTCTTTTGTTTGTTGTTAAAGTTGTGTAAAAGTACCAATACAGCAATGTAAAATACTCCATTACAAAAAAAATGCATGCAAAATCCTATCCAGAAAAAGTACATAAGAGAAGGCATCTTGTTGTTAAGTACTTATACTGAATGACAAAGTACCTTGAGTAAATAGTACTTAGATAAATACTACTTACTTAGTACTTATTTTCCACCACTGTCCCACTCTAATGAATAAATAAAATAAGGCTGCAGAATGTTCTCTGTGGTTAATAATTGGTATCAATCAAGTATCTGCAAGTTGATCTAAATTCCTTACTGGCAGGAATAAAGTCAGACAGGTACTGTAGAGCCTGTTGCTATGAGGAAACTGCTCGATCAAATCTTGTTGACAATCAAAACACCTCAATGCAAGTCAAGAGTGTAAGTGTAACACCAGGAATGAGTAATTTGGATAAAAATCTCAATGGCTGTCTATGTAATTTTATATAGTGATATCATCATGAAATAGTACATTTTCACAAACAATTCTCTTATCAATTTTCTTCTCAGGAATTACCTGGGTTTTAGTGTATCGCACTGAAAAGTACAAGAGGCTAAAGGCTGAGGTAGAAAAACAAAGCAAAAAACGTAAGTGACTCATACTCGTACCTTATACAATGCTACTATTATTATCTATGTAATATATTGATTTCCTCTGGACTGTTAATATTTATTCACTGTTGCTTGTTTGGTATTAGTTGAGAAGAAAAAGGAAACCATCACAGAATCTGCAGGACGTCAACAGAAGAAGAAGATCGGTAAGAGCTCAGTGTACAAATTGGTGTCTTTTAAATGATAAATAATATGTATGTTTTAGCAGAAATTAATAGATTGAACAGGAAAACCTCAACACATTTTTATGAAGAGCCTCTTTCCTCACAGCGATGGTGTTCTAAATAAATGATCTATGCTTCTGAATGTATTACAGAAAGACAAGAAGAGAAGCTGAAGAACAACAACAGAGACCTGTCTATGGTGAGAGACAGAGACATACACTGAATTTTGATTGTCATATCACTGTATGTCCCACTTGTAGTATGAGAGAACAGTTGCACATTATCAGTATTAACAATGAATGTGTCAGTGTTCTAGTTCAATCTAATCTGCATTCAAAACAACCATTTGTAATCTTTGTTTGTAGGTGCGCATGAAGTCCATGTTCGCTATAGGCTTCTGTTTCACAGCTTTGATGGGCATGTTCAACTCCATGTAAGTGCACATTACACATTGTTACATCAGGTTAAACCACCATTTATATTTTGTAAAGGTATTTTTTCAAAAAAGAAAATAAGATAAAAGTCAAAATGTTGATGACTGTAAGCCACTGCTGGTCACTGAGTGCACAGGAATATTATTGCTCTAGTGACAAAAGTAATTCATATCTAATTATTTTGTACTATATATCCAGCAAACATTATCTGATTTAAATTCTCCAGACCACTAATTAAAATGTGCAGTCAAACTCTCACCGCTGTTTGTCTGTTTGTTTTTCTTCAGTTTTGATGGAAGAGTAGTGGCCAAATTGCCGTTTGTGCCACTGTCTTACATCCAGGGACTGTCACATCGCAACCTGCTGGGCGAGGATTACACTGACTGCTCCTTCATCTTCCTCTACATCCTCTGCACCATGTCCATCAGACAGGTAACTTCTACGCTTGCAACAACTGAAGACTCAGGTTGGGGTCAATGCCTTTTACTGTATGTGACTGGACAAATATGGATTTCATGACTTGTATCGTATTGTATCTTACGTTTTTGGAGAGGAAACACTACATTCTCTGAGCAGCAATATTATTATATTCTTTGAGATGTATCATCTAGTTTTCAATGGTAGCCTTAATCCATCTGATTTAATTTCTGGTCTGTAATGAACACTACAGCCTTAAGGGGCTACTAGTGCAGCTTTAGATTTCAGCCTTGTAGACATTTTGAAGATCAAACAATTAAGCAGCTGTTTGAAACATATTCAATACTTTTTGTAATTGTATTATTGCCCCACCAGTGGAAAGCAGATTAGAAAGTGACTTTTGTGAGATCAGCAATTGAGACGTAATCTTATCAAACTCCCATTAATAAAACCAGTACATTACAGCCATTCAGTGCTTTGGGACAGGACATTTTTCTAGCTTCTTCAATGGGATAAGGCTGGTTTTATTCTATATTTTTCTCATTGTCAACAAATCCCATGAAAAATCCCAAACCAACAATGTGTTAGTCTTTTAATACTTTCTGACTTCATCACACTGTTGTGGCACTCAGCTCCAAGCCCAGCAGTTCCCACTGAAGATTTACATCTTGTGTGAGAGTGTGTGTGAGAGTGTGTGTGTGAGAGTGTGTGTGTGAGAGTGTGTGTGTGAGAGTGTGTGTGAGAGTGTGTGTGTGAGAGTGTGTGTGTGAGAGTGTGTGTGTGAGAGTGTGTGTGAGAGTGTGTGAGAGTGTGTGTGAGAGTGTGTGTGTGAGAGTGTGTGTGTGAGAGTGTGTGTGAGAGTGTGTGTGAGAGTGTGTGTGTGAGTGTGTGTGAGATTGAGTCAAAATAAACTACAGTGCCCATTCATCATAATAAAGGAACTTGTTACCCAGTGCAACAGTGTGGCTCACTGATGTTTTTGGACAACAATGAAGCTCTATTGCACAGAGTACTATGTCAGGCTTTGATACACAGTATTTGTTAGTAGGATTAATTCATTGTTGGTTTTGTCTTTTCATGGGATTTGTAGCCTGGGAACCAGACAAATCTGCCGAGCTCGTGTTTTATTTGCTCTGGCAGATACGTCTGGCCCCCCTCCCACTCAGACAGATTTATCTACATGCGTGGGGACGTATGGGGGGTGCCCACATGGGGATGCCACGCTGTGGTCGACGTAGCTAAACTCCATCAGAACACCTGATTGGTTAGTGCAGGACCCATGACTGACAGTCTTCGCGCAACGCACCAGGCTCACAAAACTCAGATCAAACTGTCAAACTAGGCAGTGTTGATCAAATATGAATCAAGATTCTGTTAGTGCCTATTTCCTGCCTCAAATGTTTTCACAAACATATTTTAGTGTACTGTTTAGCTGTAATATGAGAAGGTTTGTGACCAGGCCGCCATTTTTTTCCTTCTTGAAAACAGATGCAGCACTGCCTAACTTGCATGTGTCGCTCAGCACTATGTCACACGTTTCGTTGCTGATTGGTTGTAGGTCTATTCAATTGCGTCCAGAGGCTTTTCTGCGTCCATTGATAACGTCCCTTGGCAATCGAAAATGAACTGAGAGATTCCAGATTAATACACATACACATTTGCAAATTAGTCTGGCGATGCCCGCCTATGGGATTTGGGTACAATAGGAAAAACAGAAAACATTGCTTTGCAGTTACACACAGTAATTATGCGCTTGCCTAAGGTTTGGGATAGATGGGTGTTTAAACCTGATCTACTTTAATAGTTTATTGTGCCATATAAACCTTTATCACATGAACCTCAGATAGAAAATCAATTTCCTCATGTTTTCCTGTTTCTGAAAGTTTTTGTGTGCTTTGTCTTTTCTCCAGAACATTCAGAAGATGCTGGGTCTTGCGCCTTCTAGAGCTGCAACAAAACAGGCTGGAGGCTTCCTGGGTCCTCCTCCCCAAGCAGCTAAGTTTTCCTAATCATTGGACAGGTTCAACAGTGCTGTTCCATCACTGCAACTGTGTGCAGTCATGGCTTCCTCATCAGACCACAGACACGACTGCTCATGCTGTGCTGGAGCAAACATTTTCTATATTGTAGCTACTGTATCACTACCCCCTGTTGGATTTCTAATACACGTGTTGTTTATTTAACTTTCAGATTGTCTTATGTAGAAATTAGAAGAAAAGTTGTTCTTAATTATATTGATCACCAAAAGATACAAATGTTTACCTTGTATTCTGTGCAGCCATATGTTGTTTTTGGAATTTTAATTATTAATTGGCACAATAACCATTTGATCCATTTGTCAGTATTATCATATGTCATTGTCTGTCACTTCTTACATATTAAAGTTTTATGATCATATTTTAGTCGTGTTTTTTTATTTCTGATTTTTGCTCCTTTTTTCTCCAACTTTGGAAAGCCAAATTCCCTCTGTACTGCCGTCTTTTGTCATTGTCAGCTCGACTGTTCACACCCTTGTGAGACCTCCATGGCATGAAATTATCCCCCGTTTCCACCGTCCACTATACAGGCGTCCTGACCAACCAGTTGGAGTCACTAGTGCAGCAACAAGGTTGACAACTTTCACAGACACGGAAAAGCCAGTGGTACCTTAAAGGGACCCTGTGGAGTTTTTCTGTAAACAGTGTTACTCACCAAAATGCACTGTGTGTATCCTTGAGCTCTAACAAATGTGTTCAATGTGTTTCCTTCCTCAAAACATTTGCATTTTGCAATTTGTCTTAAAATTGTATAACCTGCATTGTTTACATCCATCTTTACTAGCTTAGTATTTTTCTTCCCTGCCTTTGCTGTTGAATTGCTGTGTTTCTTGGTGTGTTATTGCCACCTGTTGAGTGAAATCAAGTGGAACCATTGACTGGAATGTGTGCAGGACAAGAAACAAAACCACAACCCAAATCTAAAAACATTGTTCCAAAGTGCTGCTTGCAGTCACTGTACAGGTCACCTTTAATTGGGTATCATACCCTGGGTTTCTTTTCACAACAAACACTTGTTATGGTAGGAAAAGCACAGGTGTTACTAATAACATTAACTATACCAATAGCCCTAGTAAGCCATGTGTGACAGTGAGCCAGCATGCACAATACCAGGACCCTGAAACTGAAGCAGCTAAATGGAATTCAGCCATCATTCATTTTATTACTTAGACCTGACCATGTCAAAATGTCTTCTGGAAAAAAGATTTTCTCTTTAATTATTGTGCTTTAATGAATGCAGTTAAAGGACAGTCAGCTGCCCATATGAGCACAAAAAAGAGTTTTTCCTCCTGTGATCATTCCTCTTGTTCATACTGGCTATTAAAAGATCTCCTTCAAATGTACTTTCAGTGTAAGTGATGGGGGCCAAAATCCACAGTGTGTCCACAGTCATTTTGTGTAAAATGCATTTAAAAGTTGATGTGAAGCTTATATGAGGCTTCAGCAGTCTGAGTTAGTCATATCAAGTAGATATCTGCCACATTTACAGTCTTTTAGCATCAAATTCCCTCTTTGTGTTTCCTCAGACAGTGTTTCCCTGTTGAGCTGTGGTGGAAGTATAGAAACAAAAAGAGGAACTTTGGCACTAAAAAGACTTTAACGTTGAAAGAGATCTACTTGATTTGACTCATTTGGACAGACTGAAGCTTCATATTAGCTTCAGATAAACAGGAATAATTACAGCAAGAAAAATCCATTTCAATGTTCATTTGTCACCTGACTATTGTTTTAAGACAGACTTGAAGAATTGTGAACTTATCCTTTAAGGCTAATTTCAGTGTCAAATAGAGCAGTCTACGCCCTCTTCCAGCAGAAACAACTGTCTGTCACATGTGTTTTGTGTATTTTTACTGGAGCAGCTTTATCACTTTGCTGGAAAAATGTATGACTCTTACCCAACAGATGATTTGACCAATAATAAATAAAAGAAATGCATAACAGTAAATGAATACATAGATTTAAAAGATTTTTCAATACAATAGACTTTTGTGAAGAACATGCTTTTGAGGTGGCTTTAGAGGATTTGATTTAGTACAGCAGGATTTTTGTGCTATTTCAAATAAATCCTAATAATATAAATATTAAATAAATAATAAATCTTTTTTTTTTTTACCACTAAAGCAGAATGATAGATAATTTCATGGGAAAATTCATTATCCTTGAATAATTTTTCCTTCCTTCCAGAGTTATCTATATTTATTTTATTTTTTATGTATATTATTAACTTACTTATAACTTGGGTCTTCTCAACTAACTCGAGCAAGTAAAAAGTAACATGTTCTCTCTCCAAAGGATAAAATAAACAGAAATGAGACGCACCCAGTGGCTGCACTCTGAAGGAGGCGTGTCCTGTTCGTTAAATGATCTTCATTGTATCATTTGCTGTCGAGTGAACGTCCAGTCCGTCTGCTGAAGCATTAACAGTAAGTATGCAGCTCACTTTCTCTCTCTGTGTTACTGTTATTAACGCATAAGCCCTGCTAGCTTCAGTGCTTCTGCGTTAGCTGAGCTAACGGTTAGAGCATGAACATATACAGCGTGAATTTGCATGTTGTCGTAAATATTATTCTGCACAGTAAATGTGAGTAACTTCTCTGTAACTGTTGCAGGCCCTCTCCATCTCATAATGGCCCAGTCAACCCTCGACACCATGCCCGGAGCCTCGACAGGAACTGTGGAGGTCGCCGAGCCGCTGAACTTCTGGGCTGGGAAACGAGTGAAACCCAGACAGGAGAAAAACGCAGAGCCCGTGTTTGAGCCTGCGACTGGTAAATACAGCACAATAAAGTCTGGTTTCTCATTTAATGCTGGTTTTAATGAGGCGAAGGCTTAATAAAGACATTTGAGAAAAATATAGGTTTGTAGGTTAGTCTGTAATGTGTGTCACCATGAGGACATGCTGTTATATAACAGGGACCCTCCATTTCCTTCTTCTGTGTAAGGACGGAGTAAATAATTTAATTCAAAAGGAAAACTGAAATCTGAAGAAAACTTTTTTCCTGTTGTTTGTTAAATTGCTATTAATATAGACATAAATAATATATCACCGTAAGTCTTTAATTTTTATGTTAATATGCTTGTTTCTGCAGGCAGGGTCTTGTGTCAGATGGTACCCTGTGGGGAGCAGGAGGTGGACGAGGCCATTAAGAGCGCCCACACTGCCTACCTAAAATGGAGCAAGATGGCAGGCATGGAGAGAGCTCGGGTGATGCTAGAGGCCGCCCGCATAATCAGGGTGAGACAGTCAAGCTGATGGGTCATTTCCACATTCAGAATGAGAAATTGGCCAGTCAGCTTTCAGTGTTGTGCAACATAAATTGAGGCTGACTGTTGCAAGCACGCAGTAAGACTAGTTATTCATTAAAAACACCAACCTCCTCCCTCCTCTGCTGGCCTACATTTGCACAAAATAGACCTTTTGTATGGTTGTGTCACCTCTTTGATCATATTATGCCGGTGAGGATTTTAACCTCAGTTTGTCCCTGTCATTGCATTAATCCTAAAGCTATATACATGAAATAAAACTGCATTTCCACAAAATGTCATTTCAAATAGTTTAGCCAAGGTTTTGCATTTACAAACTTCTTTGTTATTCCAAAAAAATAGGAACGAAGGGAAAAGATTGCAAAGCTGGAAGTGATCAACAATGGCAAATCCATCACTGAAGCACTGGTGGATATTGATATTGCCTGGCAGACAATTGAGTACTATGCTGGCATGGCTGGTACGCTTGCAGGTGGGTAGCTTTTGTCAAAACAGCGTGATTCGTCTCTGCCTAAACTTTATCTATACATCAGAAGCTTTATGCTGGGTTCTTCTGTTATATTTGTTCCAAAACTGAACTTACTGTTGTGTTGTTTTAAAGTTGTGCTGTGTTTATATTTTCTTCAGGCCAGCACGTCCAGCTTCCCGGTGGAGCATTTGCTTACACCAGGAGGGAGGCCCTTGGTGTGTGTGTGGGAATCGGCGCCTGGAACTACCCCTTCCAGATAGCATCATGGAAGTCTGCTCCTGCTCTGGCATGTGGTGAGTTCATAACAGTGTGTCTTACACATTGTTATAAGTCCAGCAATCATGTGTCTTTTGTGTTTATGAATCCTACTATGTGGACTGTAACCAGCAGTGTTTAAAATTTCCTGTTGTGTTTAGGTAATGCTATGGTATTTAAGCCCTCTCCAATGACTCCTGTGACTGCCGTCATACTGGCTGAGATCTACAAAGAGGCGGGGGTGCCTGACGGGCTCTTCTGTGTGGTGCAAGGTGGAGCAGAGACTGGCACCTTGCTCTGCCATCACCCGATGGTTGCCAAAGTCTCGTTCACTGGCAGCGTGCCGACAGGCAAAAAGGTACACTGACAGAGTGCCATCATACATAACATCGCTCTGTGAAACTTAACACCTTAAAAACAATTAAATAAAATTAAAGGGTGTGTTTTTGTTCAGAAGTATGAAAAGTTATAGTATTGGAAAATGTGGATCAGTAGTGTAGATTATTTGTGCTTTGTCAGAACTCTGTTAAAATACACTAATACACTGTGTTCTTGCACTCAGGTCATGGAAATGTCTTCAAAGGGGGTGAAGCAGGTGACTCTGGAGCTTGGAGGGAAATCTCCCCTCATCATCTTCAAAGACTGTGAGCTGGAGAACGCAGTGAAGGGAGCACTCATGGCAAACTTCCTCACACAGGGACAGGTGAGTTTACAGGGTTTATTCATTTATTCATTTACTTATTCTATTCAATGCACTTCACCCCACAGGTTAAAAAAATCAATCTGCTTTGTAAAGGTTTGCTGCAATGGGACCAGAGTGTTTGTTCAGAGAGAGATCATGCCGCAGTTCCTGGCAGAGGTGGTCAAGAGGACCAAGGCCATCCCTGTGGGTGACCCCCTGCTGGAGGGCACTCGGATGGGGGCGCTGATCAGCAAGCCACACCTGGAGAAGGTGCTGGGATTTGTCAGTCAAGCCAAGAAAGAGGTGCGTACTAAATGATCAAAGCAGTAGTACTTTGATCATTAGATTAGACAAACGTGTCACAATCCCTACAGATGAATTGAGCAATTGTGGAGAGGCCTTTATCAGGGAATTAATCAGCTATGATAGCACCTCAAGAACATTCACAGAGCTATAAAGCAATTTAAATAGTTTTCGTTTTTTAATATGTTTGTTTCTCCAGGGAGCCAAGGTGCTTTGTGGAGGGGAGCCTTTTGTGCCCAGTGATCCCAAACTGAAAGGAGGCTATTTCATGTCACCCTGCATACTTGGTATATCTGTCTGTATATTCTCCAGCATATGTCTTTTTGGTGCCCCCTCCAGCTACTGATGATATAGCTTCACATAATCTGAGTCAGAGATTATCTGCATGTGTTGTGTCCTAGTATGCACTATATGTTACAGCCTGCTCTCTCTCCCCCGACACAGAGAACTGCAGAGATGATATGACCTGCGTGAAGGAGGAGATTTTTGGCCCGGTCATGTCTGTTTTGCCTTTTGACACAGAGGAAGAAGTTCTCCGGAGGGCCAACAATACCACCTTTGGATTAGCCTCTGGAGTCTTCACCAGGTCAGCCAAGGAAACACTGTGTACACACACACACACACAGTTCAGTTTGTCATTACTCAGTAGTCTGTTGCAACTACTGATACACAGTGCTGATGGTTTACACTTGAAGATAAAGAGGTTATTGCATTCTATTGGCAGCGATTCAGGATTTTTCCACAAAATGGTCAATAAAAACTTGGCAAGTAACAAGTGAAATTCATTGTGCAATAATAGTCTTTCCATCTGGACGGCAGATGACACAGCATTTTAGCTGCATGATCAAGTTGCATTTAGACTGAGTGTTTTTTGTGCTGAAAATCCAAAATCTGTCCTTTTTTTCTCTGCCTGTAGGGACATTTCACGAGCCCATCGTGTGGCTGAGAACCTGGAGGCAGGAACCTGCTTCATCAACAACTACAACATTAGCCCTGTGGAAGTGCCATTTGGTGGATACAAGATGTCAGGTAGGATGTTCTAAAGTTAAAATGGTCAGAAGTACCACTTCTGTCAATGCAGATACAGTAAATATGAAGCATGTGATCATAGTATTACATGTTATTGAAGTAGATGACCTGAATTATCCTTACTGAATGACAGTAGGGTGAATCATTCAAAAAGACTTTTTTATATATATATATATATATATATATATATATATATATATATATATATATATATATATATATGTGTGTGTGTGTGTGTATAAAATGTTTACTGTGCTTTACCAGGCTTTGGCAGAGAGAACGGCCAGGTGACAATAGAATACTACTCCCAACTGAAGACTGTGGTCGTAGAAATGGGCGATGTCGAGAGCCTCTTCTGAAACTCCTCTCAGCAAGTTTTACACTGCTATGACCAGAACTTTGATAACACTCTTCCTTTAGTCATGATCAATGCACCAGACATGATGATATGTAGCACTTTTGCATTGTGTTCACATTACACCTGCATACTTGGAGAAACATGCCTGAACAATCACTGAAGATTGTTCAGTGACGTGGACTATATTAGCTTCTTACCTCTTCACAATCTTCATTTTTATTACCCAATAAGTGGACCTGCTTTAGCATTGAGCAAGTAAATAAATGCACTGCTAATCAAATAAATAAAAAAATAAAATAAAACTGCCTTAAGTAGAAACTGAGAAGGAATTTGCAGTAGAGGAAATACAGCTGGTGTCAGATTCTATACTGTATGCTTCTGTGAAATGCTATTGGACAACTACTACCTTTTTTCAAAATAAATTCCTTTTAGATACAAACTCTCTGTGTCTGGTTACTTGCTGCTTCTGAGAAGAGGAGAGAAAATGACGAGACAAAATAGAGCTATGGATGAATGTTGGACTTTTTTTTTTTTACAGATATGGAACAGCCAACATTCTTAATGTTTGCCAGTACAAATACTGACTGAGATATGTGACATCTTAATATAATACCACATGTCCACCCTTGACTACTGCAGTACATCTGTTGTATTGGAACTGATAGTTGATGCAGATGCACATGTACACTGTGTTGCTCAGCTTATCACTATTGGGCAATTATTGCTTAATAATTTATCACACCTCATTTGCAGTGTGTGCAGTCGCTCAAGCACCAATTACTTTCTCTCAAGTGCAGAAATTGTATATATGCTAAACATTTATTTTTGCATAACATTTTTAAATGTGTTCTTGAAATGAAAATTCACATTAATATTGATAAATGTAACATCTTCATTTTGGATGTTTCATATTAAATATGCGTGTTGTGAAGCACGATTTTGATATAGGTTAAAGTCCCCCTCCACTCAATATGTTTTTCTTCTTGTTCATACAGTTGGATGTTTGAGCTTTACAGTGCAGAATGCTGGAAGTGGAAAGTTTCTCTGTGTTCATTGAAAATGTGATTTTTAATGGGCAGGACTATGAGCATGATTTGTGACATCACAACTAGTTTGGAGCCAATTCTGGTCCAATATTCAACTTACAAAAGTGTGATGAGGAAACTTGAAGCCTCCAGTGCACAAACACTGAGAATGTCTCATCTTGTGTCCAGCAGTTCAACTTTTGAAATAAAATATATTTGCATATTCCATATTTAATGAGGGAGAAGAAGTAGATGCCATTTTAAGGATTTTAACATGGTAATTATACTTTTTTACACGCATTATTGTTTCAAGCAGGGTATTTTTGTATGTCTCAATACATGTGAGGAGGGGATCTTTAAGTAACAACTACTGTTAAACTGACAGGTATGGGACACTCCTGCAGCACGTTGTAGGTAAAAGGCAGTGTGCACAGCCAGAGTTCTGTCTGGATAATAATAATAATAACAAACTTTATTTTTTATAGCACTTCTCTCAACAATGTTACAAAGTGTTTTACAAAAACAAAAGAAAACCAGACAAGGCAGATAAAAAGAGAGAGACAATAAAATTAATAGGATCAAATAAATAAAGACATATCAAACATTTCCAAAAGCTTTTACAAAGAGTAAAGTAAGAGATTTAAAAAAAAAAAAAAAAGACATTTTTAAAAAAGCTAGAGAATAAGTGTGTGAGTTCAGCAGGCAGAGATAGTGTGGGAGCTCTAAGAACAAATGCCAGATCACCCTTAGTCACTAACTGTGGATCTGGGAGTAACCAGCAGGATTATTATTGTATCATTCCTCTGCAAGCTGTCAGCGCTATCATCAAAAGATTGATGCACATATGTATAATTTTTTAAGCACAGATTACTGTTCTGGGTGAATTTTCACAGGAATGATATATTTCAGCGTAGTGAAAAGTAATACGAAGTGTGAATGAAGGACAGTGTTCCTCACTAGTTCCAAACCATAGACTGTAAAAACATAGTGGACGTGGCCACCATGATGTCACCCATTGATTTGTGGACTCCCGCTCCAAACACAAGGAAAATTACATTTTTACGGGTACTGACTGGCAGGGGGTATGGCTGTTAGTATATAAATTCTGTATTACCAATAAGATTAAGATAAAGAAGTACACATCTAAATTTTACACAGTATATATCCAACAAATCTATATTTCTCCAAATTTTTAGATATTAAAAACAAATGTAATTTATGCAATGATGAACCAGAATCTATTTTACCATTGCATACATTCAGTTACTTTTTGGACTCTATTGGAAGATTATATATTGTGTAAAACTAATCATAATATTCAAATTGAGGGCAAAAATGTCATTACACATTTTGAACATGATAAAAATATATAAAATAACAAAACTTTCCACCAATTTCACTTGATTTTATGTGAATGTATTAATATATATAGAATATATTAAAACTCTCAAACATATAAACACTAAGAAAGTAATAAAAACTGTCAAACTGTACGGTGAACTCTTTAAAGAAGAATAACTAATGTTTTTTTATCATAATTTTATATTAATATATACATCTAAAATTATTAATATATCCAAACTCTTTCTTTTTTAATTGTTATTATTCTCATATTCTTGGTTCTTTGTACACATCACGTGGCTGCACTGTTTGTGTATTTGAATGTTTTTTAAATAAAGTTTGAAAAAAAAAACACAAGCTTTTATTTTGACAGCGGTAAACCGGATGTGCTTTTGCTGACTGCTTTGAGCATTTCATCGTTAGCTTGTAGCGTTAGTTCAACAATGCAGGTAATGTCATTTTAACGTCTATATATATTGCAAAAGACCATATGGTGCTTTATTATAGTATTTATTAGAGTTTAATTTGTATTCGGTGCTTGTGGTATATTTGTCATTAGAGCTAAGTTAGCAGTAGTTAGTTTGCTACATTAGGTAGTTAGCGTTTAGCTAGGTTAGCATAATTAACATCACTGTGAGCCCTACAGACTGTCGCTATGATGGTCGGGTATATGCGGTGTGTAGTGGATGTATTGATGTATGTAGTGGGTGTATTTCGGTATTAGACTGACTTGTCTTTTTGCCTCCTTCAGCAGCGAGAAGAGAAGCAGTTAGAAGCGTCGGTGGAGTCGCTCGCTTCTCGAGTGGCACACGTCAAAAACGCTCTTCACAGTTTCATTTATAAGTTGGAAAATGAATACGAGCGATTAACATGGTAAGTAAAGCGTCTGTATTACTTATTAGCGGGTAACAACAATGACATCAAAATCTTGTGGGAATGATTATATAGGTGGTTGGCCACCAAACATTTAATATCACACGTGTTTGATTTTTCATGCATAATAAAGAATTGAAATACTAATATTACTCAATTCTGTTTACATAAATGTAGATATATTAAAGGTTTTAGGTAGATTGATTTTTATTCTCAGATGCTGTGATATGTGTTTTTGTCACTCAGGCCCCAGGTTTTGGACAACTTCGCTCTTTTATCTGGTCAGCTGAACACTATCAATAAACTGCTCAAGAATGAGAAGACCCCATCCTTTCGCAACCAGGTCATAATACCCCTGCTTCTGTCTCCAGACCGAGATGAGGATTTAGCAGTGAGTATCTTTCACTCTTAAAGCCACTGAAGTGTCTGTCTTTCTGACCTGGCCATTCATCACATCTGCTTGTTCTCTATCAGAAACTCACAGAGCAGCGCGTCCCGGTGTTCAGCCATGAGATTGTGCCAGACTACTTGCGGACCAAGCCTGATCCAGAGGTGGAGGAGCAGGAGAAACAGCTGAGTGCAGAGGCCACGCGTATAGGCCCGGAGGTGGCACAGGTATGTTAGTTATTGTACAGACTGATGGGATCGATTCTGTCTTATTCATGATGAAACATTGAGCAATTTTACTGTTCAAAAATGTAGAAATCTCACTTAAGTATTTTGCATTATTAAAATTACCAGGTGACATTTTTCCCCAACAGAAACAGATTCAGACGTTGAATAAGTTGTGTTCTAATCTGCTGGAGAAGCTGAACAATCCTCGTGATGACAGAGACGCAGAAAGTGCAGGTATGTACATGGCTTCACTGCGCACGTCATTTATCTTAAATTGTAAAACTGAACTGAATTGTAAACTGAACTGTGTATGATTTGGTCTTTTCAGCAATGCGCCAGAACAAACCATCTTTTAACCCCGCCGACACAAACGCACTGGTTGGAGCGGTTGCATTTGGAAAGGGGCTTTCCAAATGTAGACCCCCAGGGCAGGTGGCCCCAGGACACCCAGGACAAGGGCCCATGATGAGTGGAGGTCCCACCTTACAGCAGGTCACCATTGGTGGTGGTTCAAACCAGCAAGCAGGTATGGGAGGACCTGTGGCTCCACAGCAGCAAGGACAGCCAGGTAGGAGGCCTGGAGATCTGGGTTAGTACTTCACCTGACAACTTTGATTATTTTTTGCACTACATCACACATTGCATGCACTGTAGCAGTCACAGCTGAGCAACAAAGTTCTGCAGTGGTGGAAAGTAACTAAGTACATTTACTCAAGTACTGTACTTAAGTACAATTTTGAGGTACTTGTACTTGAGTATTTCCATTTGATGCTACTTTTATACTTCCACTCTGCTACATTTCAGAGGGAAATATTGTACTTTCTACTCCACTACATTTATTTGACAGCTTTAGTTACTTCTCAGATGAAGATTTGACACAATGGATAATATAACAAGCTTTTAAAATACAACACATTGTTAAAGATGAAACCAGTGGTTTCCAACCTTTTTGGCTTTTGACGTCTTACAAAAAGCAGTGTGTAGTCAGGGTCACAATTTAGATATCTATGAGTTGTTAACAGCTCCACCAAATAGTGATTTAACAACTGAAAACGGATGTGTATCAGAACTGTGTTTTTTCTTCTTTCCTCTCCCATTAATCATCTCACGACCCCTCAGATTTATCTGGTGACACTTTGATGCGGCCCGACCCCTAGGTTGGGAACCACTGGACTAAACCAGCTAACTGTATATAAAGTAGTTGAAACTAGCTCCACCTCCAGCAGCTACAACAGTAACATGCTGCTTACACACTGATGCTTCAGTATTAATAATCTAATGATGTCAGTCAGTCAGAGGGACCAAACTTTTACTGCAATACTTTAACTGTAGCAGGCAGACTTTTACCTGTAATGGAGTATTTTTACATTGTTGTATTGGTACTTTTACTAAGTAAAGGATCTGAATACTTCTTCTACCACTGAAGTTCTGAAACAATATCCAGCGTATAGTAGCATCAAAACCATATGACAGTGTTGAGGGACAAGGACACATAAAATGGGTGTCATAACTTAAGTATATTGATGTAAGGGGAGGAATTCAGTAGTTTGTTGGCTTAACACTAAAACACAGGGAGGGACAAAGTGTTTATGGAAACAATCAGGGTACTCCTCCCTAACTGACACAGTACGGCTACAGTAACAAATGCTGTTCATTTGAGGGAGTTAATTCATTTGATAGTTCAGTAGTCAGAGGGCACAACTTTGTAATTGCACAAAATAGCTTCTAAGTCTCGCACAAGTACTATTATAGTATTTTGAGATGAGCCACACCTGTGCAGAATCAGGTGATCACTGCACAATGCATGTCAGTCACATTTCTGTTTGTAAAACATGTTTTACAAAAAAAGTGAAGATCTAGATTTTATTAGTCTTTATTTATACCATGACGTTTCACTCTGCCTACAAAATAATGTTCTGATTGATGATGACTTTTATGAGCCTGAGAAGCTGACAAGTTAATCTGTGTTTATGTGTATTTAGGGTATTTTTTCTTTCTTTCCCTGTTTTTGTTACTCAGGAAAAATGCCAAGCAGCATCAAGACCAACATCAAGTCTGCGTCTGGTTCAATGCATCCATACAACCGATGAGCTCCTTTCTTCTTAGTTCTTCACCCAGCATTTGTAACATTTCAGACTCACCAACATGTCGCTTTTGTATGCCATGTTACTTACATGGAACAGATCGACTTCTAAGAAGTTGTTACTCTGTCCTCTATACTGTAAGTTCTGAAAAATGATGTCTAACCTAAAATGTTCATATTTTTCACCATTAGTGTACATATTTTCATTGTTTATACCACATCTGAGCCTCAACGTTTGAGCCACTAGATGGCAGTATGTCAACATTTATGGGATTATGAACTGCTTGTATTTTGGGACTGTACTCCTAACATTTTTTCAATAAAAGATGCGTTTAAATGACTGCTTGGTTGTGTGATAAATGTATACAAATGAGTGTTTGGATGATGTATTCATAAATATTACAACAATGAACTTCAGGAAAGTAAAAATTCTATAAATCTTAAAAGTAAGTTTTGACTTTTTAAATTTTGAACAAGTAAATTGTGTTACAGTCAGTAGTCCCAGTGTAGTTTTTTCACATTTAGGTGATGTTTACACAGCTCTGCATTGTCAAATTTGAAGCCTTGTAACTAAACATCACTGGTATCAGTCTATCTGAGTGTCTCCACATGGACGAGACAGTTCCCATCAAAAGACCATCCCAACATTTCAGACATGCACCATGATCTGATGTCTGTTCAGTATTTCTGCCGGTTTCTTCTTCTCCTGCTTCTCTTTGCCCATTTTGCTGCAGTACCAAACCTGAGAATAATGAGGGTGGACGTCGCTCTGTGTGGCCTGATAATGTCAAAGTGTTTAAGGGGGGAAATGAGGAAGTATCAATGCTGACGTGTGAGGGGGGCCTCTCTCCACGCCGGGTCTCTCTGTCCACTCCAATCCCTGTCCTGCTGCACGGCACAGTGACCGTGCTGCTGTCACAGCATGCAGGCCCATGGCTGACCTACATACACCCTCTGTCCCCAAACAGGCAGACGTCTCGCTGTGTCAGCCACCGTGGTCAGACGCTCTGCTGAGACAGCTCAAAGCTGCACAAGGTCACACTTGCGTCCACAGATGAGGTCTAAATTATAAACAAAGACCTAACAGGCAACATCCTGCAAACCTCAGAGAAAATGAACGGAACGTAAATGATCAACTGAATTTTCTGCTAAACAAAAGTTAAAAGATTATGAGTGTTATGCCCATTTGCTACAAATCACACATAAAGTTTACATCAGTGCAGACCATTTTTCTAAACACGAGAGTTGAGATTTTCTAGGTACTTGGATTTCTAATTTGTTTTTCCTGCTTTACAGGCAGCTGTTGGTTTGCGTACATTTTATTACACCTATCGTGCTTTTTTTATGTTGCATTATCTTTGTGTGGTAATGTGTTTGAAAGGTCTGCATAGCAGTACAAAACAGTAATGTAACTTTGATAGAAGTTAAAGCTGATATGAGCTTACATATTCAGAAATGATTAGCAGAAATAAAGATAGTAAATGGCCTAAAATGTGCAAAAACACTAGTGGTTCATTTCAGGTAAATGGACCTTGTAATTAGATTGGTACCACTTTCTGGTAAGGCACCCTTTATAAAGGGTTATAAGCAGTCATCAGTGGTTAATAAAACATTTACTAATGTTTTACAAATCATTTATAAGCCACTAATAAACCTGATTTTTGGGTTGCCAGGTTGTGGCCACCATACCACCATAACATTTGCTTTATTTAATTCTTTAGGAAGACACTTCTAATGTACTGTTCAACCATTTACCTTCTGGAAAGGGCTGCAGGGCATCCAGACCAAAATCCATTTATTAACAATTTATTAACATTTATAACTGCAGACTTATTAAAGTTTATTTTCATTAATGACTAACTAAATATAACTGCAAACCTGATGACAGAAAATGTGAAACACTAACCCTTTATTAATCAGAAAGTGTGAGACATTTAGCCCTTAATTTATGATTCATAATCATTTATAACTGTAGGACTGATGACATCAGAAAGTGAACATTTACAGTTATGATTGTTATAAGTCATTAATAAAGGGTTAGTGTTTCACATTTTCTAAGTCACCAGGTCTGCAGTTATATTTAATAAGGGATTAATGTTAATAAATTGATTATAAACGGATTTTGGTCTGGATGCCCCGCAGCCCTTTCCAGAAGGTAAGTGGTTGAACATCGGAGGTGTCTTCCTGAAGAATTAGATAAAGCAAATGTTATGGTGGTATAGAAAGGAGGGATTTTTCACAACCTGGCAACCCAAAAAATATGCTCATTAATTGGTTATAAATTATTTAAAAAGCATTAGTAAATGATTTATTAACCATTAATTAAGCCACTAATTAATGCTTATTAACCCTTTATAAAGTGGCCTTATCAGAAAGTGGTATCATTAGAATTATTCATTTGTCATGCTGATGAACAGTTTATTTCTTCATTTTCTATAATCTCCAGTTAACTTAAAGTCACAATAACAAATTTTTAGTACAGTTCTTTCATTATTTTTTCTTTTCAGCAGTATTATTTACATACATTTATTATTATTAATGACTTTTATAAAAAACTGAAATGATTTTTAAATCATCAATATAGTTTTGCTCTATCCCAGTTATCCCCCCAAATGTGTCATCTTACACGATTGAGAGTGAAAAAGATGAATGTCCTTAAACGTGCTCTGTAAGTTCTTTTCCTGTTGTGTTGCGTTTTCCACGTCTCATAATAAAAATTCATAACGAGTGCAGTAAAGAAAAACATTGATTTTGTGAACACCGATACTTTAAGAACTGTAGGAGCAGATATAGAGGAGGCAGTGATTGCACTCCCTGGGGAGGCACATACATTAATAGCACACTATCACTGCCCTGATACTGCTGTCACTGCCATCTGAACCTCATGACAGTTATGTCTCCTCTGTGATATGCAATTAGAATATTAATTTACTCCTCGTCATAAAACAAGCATGTTGCACTTGGATTTGAGTACAAACCATTCATGCAGCCTTACAAAACCAAAACGCAGACTAGATTCTGACTTTTTGACATCTTACATGACCATAGAAATGATTTTACCATAGAATCTTTCATTTTTGTGAAAAGAAAAAAATAAGAAATTCACACGAAGCAGAAAAAAAGCAGAAAAAAAAAAAAAACTACACTGACCGCACTAGCTAATTGAGGCTAGCTGGTGAGATAGCCTCAGCTTAAGCTAATTTTCCCACTTTTTCCTGGAATTGTAAAATCATTATTACAATTATGCTCCAACATCTTAGTATTTACACCACATAAATAACAGTAGCTAAATCTTAAATCATAATAAAGAGTAACACCAGAGAAACTGGTCCTGCTAAAAGCTATAGCAGAGTAGCAGTAAGCTAACAAACTCATAATTTCAGGTGGTTAAGCAACCTTTAAATCACATATTTAAATGTATTTAACTAAAAATTCATAATCATTAAACTTACTCAATAGTTAAAATGGACAAAAGATGAAGAAGAAACAAAGTCACATTATGATTGTAGATACTGCTCTTTCCCTGTGCTCTTTATTGTCCAAAAATCAAGTGCAGTATCTACATTTTTTTAGGTTTTATGTAAGGTCTGTGACAATGATTAATAATCAGCATAAAAAGGCACAGAGTAGGGTTTTACAACTTATATGTTACACTTTGGCAAAGAGCCTTCAAACATTAAACCCTTTTTCTCAACTTCAGTGTTTCTGTAGTTTCTGCTCTCTGCCTTTGTAAAACATTAAGTAAACATCTCAAGTCATGGACCATGAGGGGTGAGCAGGGTTTCACTGTTGGGAGGCACATGACCTGCCGCAGGCACAATCTGTAAAAACACAAATTCAAACTGCCTTCTGTTTGGACTATTAATTTGAATATTGATTTGAATTCATAAATCAATGTTGAGTGTATGTGTGAAACAGAAAGAGATGGAGGGTGTAGTCACATCCAGTGCATTCAGACTGACTCTGAGCCACGCTCTGAGATAGTGGATAATGGCAAAACTCAATATGACAGCTGCCTCCTAAATTACAATATACAGTATATAGCAGGGTACACAGAGCAGGGGTATCTGGGCAGTTTTTTTTACCAGACATAAATCCATCGTGACAGCATAATCAGCATTGCTATCTTATGAAAAGACAAGATTTCCCTCTAAAGCAACACACTGCAGTGACCAAACATGTCAAATGACTTTATGTCCAGAAATGCAGGGAAAACACTTTAAAAAAGATGAAAACACAGACACAAAACCAAAACAAATTAGCTGACAGTTACATGAGAATCGACATGAACTTTTGTTCTTGGATGTGAGTGCAATAATTATTGCAACAGCACTGTATCCGAATGTCCTTGATCATCAGCACAAACATTTTTTTGTTTCATTTTTGATTCATGTTTTGGAGAGATAACTTCCTCATTTCTTTAATAAGAGCATCTCCTGGCACAGTTTTAAAGGTTTTTTTCCCCCCAATAATTAAAGAACATGATAAGGTCCATATCTTGCTCATTATGGAAGCTTTAGGCAAATATAAAGAAACCCTTTATAGCCTTAAACTCCCACACCCCAAATGCTCAAATATACTGCAGATTCTAATTCAAATGTTCCATGGCTGAAATAACTTGAAAGGCTATGATGACGCATACTGATCTGTGAAATCTTTTCCAAATGTCTTCTTTATGAAAGTTGGGATCAGAGGAATTCATTAAAGATCTGTGGGTGGCATAGGCAATTCAAGACTGAGGCTTTCCAGTGGCAAGTCTCTGCCAAACTGAACTGAACTGTTTCCAAATCTGAAATCTGCACCACTGACTGGAACACACCCACAGTCACTAATTACTTGACCCTATTCCTGCAGAACCTTTTTTGGTTTTTGGAGTTATTTTGTGAGCAGCGTGATTCATATGAGCTCTATCAATGGAGAAGAAGACTTATTCCATCATATTAATGCAGAGGGTTTCCTTGAGACAAAGCCTCTCTCCATTATGTCAGACCTCAGACCTCAGACCTTGCATCGTCTGCTTCAGTAGCCCTTCCCTCAGGCACGTGTGTGGCTTTGGTTTGTGTGTGTATCATGCTGGCAGGCATTGATGTAACTGATGCACATTATGCATTGTGAATAAGGCCAGCGTTTTTATGAGCCTCGTTACTGTCATTGATATAATGTGAGCCCTGAGCTCTATACTGTGTGTGCCACATGCACTGAGGTCTGGTTGAGGATGATTGATATGAAATTCCAATGATGAGAAGGCTCCGATGTACAAAACCAATGAGGGATGACGTCAAAGTAGACATTTGTGCTTTTGTCTTACATTTTAATGTCCTATGCTTTTATTTCCCCCCTCAGATCAGAGTGAGAAAGGTTTTAGCAGTAGAGTACAGAGATGTGAATTAGACTTTAAAGGCCTGTGTGTGACTACTTTTGCATTTTATTTCCAAAACAGTTATTTTATCGCTTTTTAATAATCAAGCATTTTACAAATCTAAAATCAAAAATCTATTTTCTATGTGTAGCCAGTTTGAGATTTTTTAAATTTGGAAGCACCGACATGACAGAAGAGCAGAAATGATAATTATGTTTTCTCTCATGGTTTAAGTCTGAAAGGGTTATTTTTCTCTTCCATAAGAAAGTATGTTCTGCCATTTGGAGCCGTACCAAATTGTTCACCTACAGGGCTGGATTAATCCACTAGGGGGCCCCTGGGCAAAAATAGTTGTAGGCCCCGCATTTCCCTTCCTCCGCATCTCCCCCTCAAGTGAGTTTGTGATTATTTCAGTTACACACAAATTTGTTTAAAATTGCATTAGCTGATTTTTTTGGCCAGTTGGCAGCGGTGGAAACAACACTGACATATTTATAAAGTTGATTTGGCAATCATTTTAGCAAACTGTTACCTATTTACGTATCCAGCAGACACTTAGAGAAACATTAGCATTCATTTGGCGTCATGTCTCTGTCCAACCAATGAATCTATGTCGTTTCCACCAAATCCACCAACTTCAATGAGCTGAAAGACATTAAAACTTTCTGAGAGCTGAGGGGAAGTGCAGAGTTGGGTGATGATTTATATGGGTTCATCACTATATCTAGTCATTTGATCCATTGTATGAAAACATTGATTATAGCAGCCGTAAGACTACAAACTGTATACATAATCATAATACAATACCTAATATATTAAAGGTATTGTGCTTTTATGAAACAAATTTTCAATTAATCAAATTAAATTGCCACATGGTGAACCTGGGTCTGGAGTCCCAAAGGTTTAATACCTTAAAAAATAAAAATAGACAGAGAGGAACATGAACATGACATGAATTATGTCCAGGAGTCCATATTTTCCAAGCAACCCCCCTCCCCCATCCCATCAATCAAAGACATTTTTGACTAGCCACCTGTGAAAATTTTAGTATTTAAAAAAAAAAAAAATCACAAAATATCACATTTGATTTATTCATTTAACTGTTCCACTATATTTATTGCAAAGTTGATCTTCCCACATTATGTCCTTAGATATGTTGTAGCCTTCTGTCAGGTGTGTAATACTGGTGAAGAATCTCTTTTATTTTAACTTTAGTGTTAATTTTTGCCCCACAACAAATCAACAAGATATTTAGTATTTAAAATCAGCCTTAAAACCTATCATGTGGACTATGTGTGTGATTGTAAAATGTAAAATCCCCTTCATGTAATCAAATCTCCCACGTGTCCAGCAATATTACAGAGGACATGACTTCAGTGTCAGTGACACTGAGCCAGCATGAATAATACCAGGATATATAAATATAAGTCAGTATTCAGAATTTTAGAGTGAACAACAACAAAATATCAGGAAAGACAGAAAAGATTCAAGATTCTTAGGGTACATTTTATTTATTACTCTTTATTTCTGCCAAGGTATTTGTTAATGGATAAGAGACTTCAATAGGTCCTGATTCTGTTCCTGATTGGATTAGCATTTTTTCACCATGTAAAATGGATAATGATCAGTGTAGTCCTCTTAAAAACCGACATTGCATTTGTCACGGCGTAGCATGTTATCTAGCCTATTTGTTAAGGAATCAGAAATTCAAAGGAATGTACACTGATTTTACTCAGAATGGGATTTACACCTTTTCACCATATAATCAGCCTCACAATGCCTTTTGGTTTGTGGGAGCACATGAATAAATTATACACGTCCAGCACTTCTTGCCTTTCATTCCTCAAACAGTGGCTAAAAGAAGCCCTTTGATAGAAACAAGGAGGCTCCTCCATGTAATTACACTTGATCATGTTTGCATATGTCACTCCCACAGTCTCTGTCACGCTCTCTGATTTTGGATGCTCCTGGGAACCTCTTCCTAATCCACAAGTTAATGTTTCAACCACGTCCCTCCTCTTTTTACATTTTTTTCCAGGGACGGATGAATTGGAGGAGCAGAATCAGACATCCTGTCTGGTTTATCTGGAGGAGAGAGATAAGTGTGGATTCCGCCTCTTTCAGGGAATGCACATTAACCATGCCTCGGAGGGAGCGCTGGGTGTGGGGAAGGGTGTGTGTGTGGGGGGTGGGGGGAGGAGGCGTCTGTCGGCCGGGAGCGCACAGCCTTCACTCACTTCGAAAACTGTGAAAATGTCCCCTTCACACCCTCGGCAGCTCGGCCGAGCTCCGGCGCTATGTTAGTGGTGATAAAATGCCTGCGTGCCGCAGCATAGTTGGAAGTGAGATGTGCAATGTTATCCAGAGGTGTTGGACTGACAAGTTTACAACGTGTAAACTTGTGTCCTACAGTGACTCCTGACCCTGACCCTGTTACAAAAGTCTGGAGGAGAAACTGCAAACAAGTTTGTGCTGAAATCCAGCCGTACATTTGTAGAAAATGTACAAACAGCAAATGAAAAATGACAAAACTGCAATTTATGCAACAAAAGAAACTATTTATTTGGGATACGCATTGCCAGTACAAATTAAGAGACCATAAAACCTACACCTTTCAGCTATTTTTCTCCACAGAAAACAGGTTTTGAATTGTAATTAAAAAGACAATAGTTTTCCATTTGATACCTTTTTACATACGCAGAGATCTTAAAAGTTAAAACCTGTCAAGAAAAAGGCTCCACGATTTCACTCTGAAATCCTTATAAAAAAGAAGTTAACATTCAAAACACTGCAGTACGTTATTTTATTGAAGAACAAAAAGACATGCAACAAATAAAACATTTTATGTTTTACAAATTGTTCATTTTCTTTTCATGTCTCTTTTCCTTTTATATTCAAAAACTAAAAGCATCATTACATGAAGCTTCGATAATATTTGACAGGCAATGTGAAAAGTAGAGTTAAGCCTTTCTTTTTGAGGGGTGCAAAAACAATCCTTGTGTTTGCCTTGCATGGCCGCTGCTGTCAATTCACTCCAATGACTTCAGAAGACACGACTGAGGCAGGTTCTGTGTATCACTTCAATGGCGCTCGGCCCCTCGACTGCAATACTGAGCAGGTGAGACGAGGAGGAGCCGTTCTGAATGATCCAGATGAGTTTGTCTGGTGTAATCACACCGTGGTTGACCTCCACATTGTGGCTCCAAACATCCATGATTCATCCATGTATGTGTGATAAATACAAACACACTGACAACTGTTCAGAAACACCAGTTGTTTCCAGGCTGTGGTGAACTATTTTGTTAGTTGTTGGGATCTTGGGGTTGGATTCTGTTCTCTTGTTTTGTAAGGGTTCAGTTAAGCTAAAAACAACGCCAGAGGGCAATGTTAACACTAACTTTTCACGTCACCTTCACTTGGACAGTAGCCATCTTGGAGGCAGGCTTGTGTCGGTGGTCATAGTATAAAATAAGAAGGATTTCACCATAAATCCATCTTGAACTCCATCAGGCTGCGTTAAAATGGCTACTGGCCAAATTGAAAGATGCAAAAGAAGAGTAAAGGTGCATATCTACATACTGTATACAGAGCATTCTTGGGCTAATTCACATATAATGGTAGCATAAAAAAAGAAACATAGTCCTGTAGCAAAGCAAAATAATATCGAATGAAAACAAAAAAAAGATGAATTATTCACAAAATGGAGGCATAAAAATATATCCAAACATCATCTGGATTTGTGTGCCATCAGGGTATTTGTTTCCATTTTGATTCATATAAACACGACTGTATTCCAACTGCATTTTTTTGGCTTTGAATACAGAGTACTAGAGCTCTGTGAGATGCTCACTAGTACCATAGATAATAAAATCCTACGAAAAGAGGAAAAACAAAAGGTTGATAAAGCTGATCCCAATGTAGAGGATAAAAATTCTGCCATTTTTTTGGTATCAAAGTATGTAAATGCTGATATCTCGTGAGGACTATTGTAATCATGTATACATGTTAGACCACATAATATACTGTACATACAACAAAGGTCACAAATCTAGTTTCACATTTTGGATTGGTTTGTAGTTGATGAATGTGGTGTTTGCAGTGTCATTTTAAAACAAAACAAAAAGTGAAGGGACCCTTGGATACTGAAAATATAAACACTGTCGCTGTTTTTCAAACATCCTCACTCATGTTATCAGAGAACAGGGGTTACAGGATAGGTAACGTCACGTTTTTTCAGCACTGAATGCATATGGAGTTATATATGTGCCTCAATCCTGAACGTGTGATGGGACAATTTAAGACGCACCTGCATAAATTATATATTGTAGTGAAATTATTACCACGCAAAGAATAATTAAATTTGAGCAAAGAAAAATCTGTTCTAAGCTCACAATGTCTCATCTTGTGTTCAGGATTGTAACACAAATATAATTCCATACAAGAAAAGTGAATGTGTATTCAGAGAAAAGACATGCAATGTGTTAAATCCCAACAATATGGTGCCTAGAAATCAGGATTGCAATTTTTGTTTTGGATTTGGTTACCAGCAGTATTTGGCTATATTGATCTCACTGATACACGCTGACGATGACTGACAATGTACTGTATGTACACTCTTTCTTCCATATATGACTACTATAGTTAAATCTTACATTTCCTCTGTATGGTTTTCTCTTCGACATTTACAAATGTTACCCTTTGACTTCAATCATTAGGTGTTATTGTGCTTTAATACATATCGACGTGCCATAATTGCAGCTAATGTTGTCATTGATTTAGTGTTTCAATTCAATTTTCCAGCCTTCTTTGAATATTGTGGATGCAACCAACATTACCTCGAGAAGAGAAAAATTATCTAACCTCATCCCTTTGTATGTCATACTCAATTTGTCAATTGCTCACTTAAAAAATGGTAAATTCTCTGCATTATTCTACTGCATATGAGCAGAAAACATACTACTCTGGCAATAAAATATAAAATGCCTTATATGTCACTGTCTGCTGTAGAAGTTCTGAGTACAAACTATATAAATTGAGGCTGGATACTTGGATATTAACTGATTAAGAAGACTGGACCAACATAATAATACCTCACAAAGTATGGCATGAAAAATGTAAGGACACGACATAAAAATGTTATCAAAATTCACCTCTAGGGCTGAACTTTGGCACTATAGATAAACAAAAAGAAAAATGTGTGAGCACAGTAATAAAGACAGGCATACTGTAAATGACAGGGGTGGTGTACAGTAAAATTCCAATAATTATAAAAATTTGTAAAACCGAAGCATTTGAAATGTTGTTTGCTCTGTTGTTATTTCGAATAGAGGTAGTGTGAAAGCTTTTCAATTTACAAGACGTGGGGCAATATGCTGCTAACTGTGTGCCTACTGTGGTATATATGATGTAAGAGAAATACAAAGAGGCAACATGGACATCAAGTGGAAACTGTACAAACTGTGAAGTGTGGATATGAGTCCCCTACGTAGGCTGCTAACAGTGCCGCGGTGGTCCAGAGTGAAATATGTTTTGTCCGTAATGGTAATGACGTCATCCCAAACCCCAACTGTGTGTCCCCCAGTGTGACTCCATACTGTACAGTACGTCACATCAAGTCCCGATGGGGTCAAAGGTTAAGTTTTTGGAGATATGAGGGTGCAGCGGTGGAGGAACGTGGAGAGCAGAGAGGACGGAGGGGTGGGGGAGGATCAGTTGGATGTGTCAGAGTGCACGCTTCCGGGTCCTTCTGTAGGTGAAGTCACTGATGAGGGGGTCGGAGCATCCTGCCAGCCACCGTTTGCCTGAGAGAATAAAAAAAGAGACAGAAACAGGAGGGGGAGTTAGTTACTTACAATGCAGCTGGGTAAAACAAACAATGAATGGAAGTCCTGAGGGCAAGGTAGTGTATGAACGCGGCAGAGAATGCTGGGATACTTTCAGTTACACAGCCTTAAGCTAAATTGCTTCATGGATTGGAGGAAAATGAACCTAGCTCAAATTACAGCTGATATTTCACAACAGGACTGACATAAAAAATATATATAATCATGTTTTCAACCAAGCAGAAATAGAGTGAATTATAGTCTCTACCCCTCATACACTACATACTCAAATTCATATAAGGAAAATACAGAAGAAAAGTCAAGATTTTGCCTGTAATAAATGCCTGTCACTGTCATTTTAAATAATATGAATAATATGTAGATTGTATGAAAAGGCCTCTGTAACAAAACAAGTACAATCAATGTCATGTGCACTAATTATGACGCTGACAGCTAGAATTAACATACAAGAAGAGCTATGGAGGTCCTTTCCAGTGGCAGAGACAGGCCTGTTAAAGAGCATTTAGGATATTAATAGTAAATTTAAAGCCATCAGAAAAACTGGAAATGGTCCTCGACAGCCTTTCATTTCAAAGCCTGTTATTTAAGGCGGCAGAGGGTAGTGTGTAATCAAAAGTGGAGGGGCCAGATTGTAGAATGTCTGACTTTGGTGACGCTCTGCCTGTTTCAGAATTGTAATTACGGCTGTAATCATCCACAGCATGCATTATGTATCTCCTCAGTCATTATTCAGTCTTTTTTTTAAGATGGAATGTTTCCTTTAACTCATCGTTTGTTCCACTCTTCATTCATAACATCTGTCTTCAGATGTCTGTAAAACTGTTGTTCTGGATACAGGGGTGTTCATATATTTGATTAACAAATATGTAGCACAGAGGTTCTGCCCTGTGGTGTTGAAACCTTGTATGGGGTTGAATTTTATTTTGATATATTTTTGATTTAAAAAATAATTTATGTCCATTTGGAGCTCATTTATGCTCCAAATTGTGGAACCTAAAATGGGAAAACATGCCAGAAAAGGTTGAGAGACCCTGATGTAACATATTCTACACTGGTGAAAAATATATAAGATCAACAACTTTGACAACAAATGTGGCTACTTGCAAAAACTTTTCAGAAAACAAAACTACAGAGTACATTTAAAAAAAGGCAAGTGAAAAGCCAAACTTGCTAACTTACTAGCCTTAGCTACATATATCACAGGCAAACAGCCTGGCAGACAGATATTCTGCTCTTACATTATGCATTGCAGGGCTTCTTTACAGGGTATAAAAGTGAATAACACAGCATATTGTGGCAGTGTAAGATGTGGTAGAGCAAGCAGGCGTCCAAGGAGAACCGTATCTGTGAGGTCAAAGGACTGAGAAAGAACAGGGCCTGCATACGTTAGCGGCCTCTCAGGGTTAGCACAGCTGGCTGTGGGATGCGCTCGGAGCAGCCAGGAAGTCTATTTGAATACACATACATGTTTTTATACGGGGGACCTTTCATCTTATTATCATATGGCCACTGAGGCACGACGACGACAGCAGAGGAACCCAGCCGCGGCTGTGACCGTCCTCGTCCTCTCAGCGTGGCTCGCTGTCAAGGCCATTAGTGTGGCAGGAACATGATCTGAGCAATGCGCTTGGATTGCTGTCCCAAGTCCACACTCTGCTCTCCTTGTGTCTGTCTTATCGATTTTCCCCTTTACGACACGGCTTGTCGCTGTGAATTTCCCTACTGTTCGCAGCCGCCCGCTAGCAAACCCCCCACCCCTCACCCCCCACCCACAGCCCCCACTCCTATACCCGAACATTGCTGCAAAATAAGACAAACACGAGGGGAACACACCCCTACGGCACATGAGCAGTTGTTTCCAGCGGCATGAGGTATTATTTTTAGCGGGACAGCAGCACTGTCTCCTGGGAGGCTTTAATGGGAGCTTCTGGCCCCAGGCTGCTAATCACAGGTCAGGTGGTCAGAGAGATTTGAAGTCCAGTGCAGGAGGTGTCACCTCACCTGTTTGTGCAGTTTGCTCACGGCTGACCATGTGTGGCTGCAGGTGCTACGCTGGACCTGATGCAACATGACAGGCTCAGACGGCGGCTCTGCATGTGTGTGGCCAGCCCCATGCCTGCGTACGCCGGGCAGCGCGCTACCCATGGCGCAAGCAATACAGAAGCAATCAACTAGGTGACCATGGAGCGGAGACAAGTCCTACTAAGTGGCATTCTGAGCCCTATGGCTTTAAAATAATTGGTAGGGGAAGAAAGTAAAAAAAAGAATGCTTACATTGATGCCCTGCGGACTGTACATCTGGTTGGCTGTGAGTCCTTCACTGTACCCGCCTGTCTGACTGATAACATGGCGAAGGGTATCCACCTGAAACATTCAGAAACAAACAAAGCAAGGTCAGAGTCAACACAAGAGAAGCACAAGAGAAAAGAGAAAGGGATGACAGTATAACAAGGGAGACAAGAGTACAGTGCTGCATGTATATCCTTGGAGACAACAAGGTCCAATCAAAAAAAAAGGAAATTTGGGATAAAAACTTTTGCTTTTCACTAGTAGAGATAAAACTATTTTCATGGTAAACACATCGTGACAAATACTCTGCCCTTGAGACTCTGTCAGAGCCAACAATAAAGAAGCTCGGTATCGGGGCCAGTACAAGCCTGTATGGACATTTTTCACAGCAGACATTCTGACTTGTCACAGCAGGAAAAGCACAGGTGTAACTAATAACATTAATGATGACTGTTATATTTAGGTTCCAGTAAGCACCCCCCCCCCCCCCCACCCACCCGAGGACATAGAAAATACAAAGACTGGGCTGAAAAATGTGTATTGGAATTAAAGTTGAATTAATCGGTCTCGTGGGAAAAACAAACAATCAAAAGTGCTTTCATACTAGCAAGAATTAGCTTGGCAAGATTTTTCTAAACAGCAAAATGAAATGCATTGTACAATGGACACATTGACAGGTAGGAAAAGAAAAACAGTCATATTCATCAAGAAAACACATCATTTCAAAACTGAAATCAAGAAAAGGTGACTAATGCTGCATTCATGCAACGTTGGAAAGAAGGAAAAACAGGGAAACTTTCTGTTTTGACTTGGGAGCATTCATGCATTTAATGGTTATCCCAATTGCTAGCCTTGCTAGTCACAGAAAATAGCCTAAATTAGCTTAATGAATGCGTTACATTAGTGATTGTTTGTTAACAAGTGAAGCCAGAAACCTTGTATAGCTCCTTTTTAGTTAGCTGAATCAACTAAATTAGAGTCAATATCAGATTTAATTTTGATGTAACTGATGTCTGCCAAATGACAAAATGTAAATGTAACTGTCAGTGACTGTCAGTGACTGTCAGTGACGGTGGTGACATGATCAGTCAGCTCACTCAGCTGCTCATAATTATGGTCTGACGTGAGCGTGAATGCTGCATTAGTCTAATTAATGTTATTAGTTACACCTGTGTATGACAAGTCAAAATATCTGCTATGAAAAGGGTCTATAGGCATTTTCACAGCATTTTGTTTTATCGTAGTAGGAAGAGCTCAGGTGTTACTAATGACATTAACGATAGCTCTGTTCAATTCAAGTGTCCCCGACAGTCATGACAGCGTGACAGTTAGCCAGCATGCAAAATACCATGACCCTGAAACTGAAGCAGCTATATGGAATTCAGCTATCATTCATTTTCTTATTTACACCTGTGCTTGTCCTATTGTGACCTGTCAAAATATCTGCCACAAGAATGGCTGATTGGTTGGTTGGTCTGCCACTGTATTATCTGCTGCACTGCCTGGGGCCCTACCTGTGACTGCACGTTGGCTCCCACCTGAGCCCCCTGGTACGAGTCCCCATTGAGAGACTGCACGCTCATGAACAAGTCCCCGGAGTTTGACATGTTAAAAGAGCCACCAGAACCTGAAAGGAGAGAGGGAGCAGTCGAATCACAGAGAGACAGAGAGCAAGCAGGGCAAGCAAGTCAGCCCGTCCAGGGAGCAGCCTGGAGGGGCTCCATGCAGAGGTTAGCTAGCAGCCAGACAGGCTCTGTTAGATCAGAGGAGCGGAGCCAAGAGGAAACTAGCTGATGTGATGATAGAAGAACTATAGCTGTAACCTGACATTAGAAGTATTTGTGTCAAGTTTTTACTACAAAACATACAAAGAGGTAAGTTATTTGCTAGTCCAATAGCAGTAGTGCTCTTAAGAGATTATTTGTGGCTAAAGCTAAAACCAGAAAAAAATTGGTTGAAACGCAGTCCAACATTATGAAAAATGCACTTGTTTGCAATCTTATCCAGAGTCAAATTATCAATATAATTTCATCTCAGAATTGAGCACACCTGGGCTCAGGATGTGTTTAGCCTAGCTTATTAGGACACTGCTAGCCTAGCCTAGGTCAAATGAGATAAAATACACTTTTCAACAAAACTTTCCAACAAACTGACTTTATTTGGTGACTACTTGGTAAAAAGGCTAGGCTAAAAATGTTTCACGATTTGACTCCTGATAAGACTGCAAATACACACATTTCTCAAAATATTGGACAGTTGCTTTAAAAGATAAGGCTGGCATTATTCTATTTTTTTTATTTTCATTGTTAACAAATCTCATAAAAAGACCAAAATTTACAATGTGTCAGTCTGTCTTTTAGTATTTTACCACCTCCCTGCCCTATCAGTAGCCCTCATACTGAAGATGGAAATCTTGGGCTGTAAATATGTTTTAATCTTTAAAAAGGTTCAGTAATTTCATTCAGTGGGGCACTGTACTGTAGTTTACCCAAAGATAAGAAAATAGTGAATATTTGGGTGACTCTTAATACAGATTTGGTGAGATAATGAGTAGCCTATTTGGATTTATGTAGGATTGACTCGATGACGTGTTCTTGCTCTATGACACAGAGGATATATCCAGCTTTGGCTGGACAGTCAATATTTATTTGATAAATTCATTGTTGGTTTTGTTTTTTATGTGATTTGTTGACAGTAAGAAAAATATAGAATATGACCAGATTTTTCCTTTAAATGCCAGTGCAGCACAACATAATGAATACAGAGTAAATAAACATACATGAAGAACATGATTAATTGAGAAGAAGACAAAAGGACAGTAAGCATAGGGAGACTTGGCATGGGGCTCAGGTTGGCTAATCTCTGACACAGCTTTGCTCTAGAGGGGTTGTTGTACTTGAGAAAAACCTGCTCAACATAATAGTGGTGCATTACCCAGTGATAGGCATGTTCCTTGTAGAAAAGCTGCCTTTTTTAAAATCCTAATTCTTTTATTCCTTAAAAATCACAAGCACCAGCATTGAAATAGCCTCAATTTCTTATAGCGCAATAGTTGTTGAATTGTAGTAATGCACAGAGAGGAGTTACATGTCTAATAGCTGAGCAGAGCCAGGGACTTCCTGTCTCACCTGCAGAGTTTGGAGTTGAGGGTGAATTTGCTTGGCTTCCATGTGAGGATGCATTAGCCGCATTCACGGCAGTTCTCGCAGCGTACATGTTGGCTTCTTCTTGGAACTTACCAATGTTTTTCTTGTATCTGATTCTTTTATTCCCAAACCAGTTGGAAACCTATGGAGACAAACAAAAGAATGTAGTTTATTTCTCATGTAATCTCAACACACTGAACAGAGCCTCTCTACATTTAAGGGCAAGCATTCAGAGGAAACAGGGTAGTGTTTAGCTTGCATGGCTTTAATGGCATGTGTAACACTGCAGAGAGCCTCTGTCAGAGGTAGGGGCTACTTAGACTGCTGCTGTGAATCCGCATTAGTGCCAGAATGGAATGATTGCCAATAACAGTCTCATTATGTCACCATGACTGCAGCTATCATCAGAACTCACGCACGCACCAATCAGTCAACATCCGCTAACACCCATTACTGCTAATGGACTCCCAGATGAAGCCAGGGGGGTAATCCCAGCGCTAATGATAAACAACATTAAAATGAAAACCAAATCAATCCTGCAAAGTTTCAAATACTCAGAGTAGGTAAACATTCTCCTTTGTTATGGCCAAGAAACGGAAACTCTACAAATCATTCAGCCGCTGAGCAGCTTCCACAATCAGGCCCAGATGCATCCCCAAATCATTTGGTATGAATTAATGAAACCAATTGAGAAAACAATCCATTCCCAAATGATGGATTCAACACACAAACTGCTGTTTACCTTGGCGTTGTCATTGCTTTCCTTATTATCAATTCTCACAGGATTGAAACAACTTGAGTGCTAGAATGCAAAGATGAAAAAACAAGGTGCCTAAATGTTTTACTGTTTTTGCTTGTCAGCAGCACTGGCACAAACATCTCAATGTTCAGATGTTTAATTAGTTACTGTAAGATTTATAGTAAATCATCATTGCACATGCCTCAACTGACTGCAGTGCTAATCTTCTAGAGCTGATGGTCCTGCTATTTACTCACTTATAGGGATGAAACTAACTATTATTTTCACAAGTGATTAACCTTTCTATCTTTTTTACTGTCAATAGTCAATGGCGTCAAAAATAATGACAAATGGAAATCACATTTTCACAGCTCAAAGTTTTAGCTAATGATTTGCAACTTTGTGTGATGACTATACAAAAAACATTAACTTCATAATGATATAGAACAAAGAAAGGGAAAAAATGCTATTAAAGTATGAATCATTAGGTATAGCCCGACTGATACGGGATTATGGTGGCCGATACTGATATTGATATTTGAGTTAAAAAAATCTGATAATCTGATATGTGTGCCAATATTAATTTTCTTTACAGAACACATAACATAAACATTTTTGATGAGGTTGCCTTCAATTTGTTTTTTTAACAACTGCAACCGTGAAATGTACTGGGAAGGATGTTTTAATATTGAAAAATAAACTTATCACTACTTCTGGTGAACAAACTAAAGAATTGTGTTTAAAAATATATATTCAGCATTTCTGTACTTCAGTTTTTTGTCATTTATTGGCTGACATATAATAGTACACTGACACTGATATGGCTGCAATGAGCTAATATCGGCCTGGCTGATAAATCGGTCTAATCAAAAGTATAGCTGATTAAATATCTATCCATTGTGTCCATTTTTGTGTTACAGTTCATAAAAGTAATTGTACTGGAAGATGTGATCCACTATATGATAACATAAGAAGTATGACAGCAGTGTTGTCACAGCTTGTGTTTCTTCAGTAGAAACAAAGAGTCATTGGTCAAAAATAGCTTTGTCTGGTTTAATTTACAAGACTACAAACTTATGACATGTCACATTTAGACTTTGAGTTCTTTGTTGTCTCAATGAAAGGTACTGCAAAAAGATTAGAGGAGCTGTCTCTACTCATGACAGTCACAAAACATATTATTAGGTTACTTGCCAAGACGCTCACAGCAGCTGCTTCACGTATTCAGATTTAATACGTATTCTGCTTACAGCTCTGTGCACAGTAGTTTTCCTACAGGTGGTGTGGGGTGGCAGTGATCTGTGGTGTACCTGGGCAACTGTGATGGCACACTTCTTTGCCAGCTCTTCTTTAGCTTCCTCGCTCGGGTAAGGGTTACTGAGGTGTGAGTAGAAATACTCGTTCAGGATCTCTGTCGCCTGCTTATTGAAGTTTCGTCTTTTCCGTCTGCGAAAAGAGAATCAGAAGTTAACACAGAAATACAATCCAGTTCATGTCAATCATAAAAACATGCAGCAGCAGTGTGCATTGCTGTCCACCACAGTCTCACACCACAGTCAGACATTCAAATCCTACTGATAGGTGCTTTAATCCTGCTGATTTTAAGAAAGAGAAAAAGAATTCTCTTCCACTAAACCAGAAGTAAAAAAAATGTTTTTGCAGGATCAAGTGGGGCTTCTTTTTACTCTGTCTATAGCTGAACCTGGGCAAGTCACCAAATCCAGAATAAATTCAACCATCCCAGTTCACCACTGTTTTAGACTGTATGTTTTATGCAGTTTTGCATTAATAGCATAGAGTAGAATATATACAATTTTATTGTCCATGAGCGGAAAAAATTGTCTTTAACTCATCAAAACATTAAAGTAGCACAAGAACATGTAACGTATAGAATATGGTAACAAAAACACCGTAGAAGTATAAAACATACAGATACAGATGCTTAAAGCAAAGCACAAATCATTGAAACATGAAATATAATAATGTAAAGCAATATTTGAGGCTCAGTCTTTGAATTTAAAATGCTGATTGCACTTAAATAAAATACTTCTTTAAATAATTTTAGTTGCCAAGACACCCTATAGTGCCTTCCAGGATCTCAAACTGAGGAAATAAAGGATGAGAACTGTGTGTCAGGATGCTACTTGACAGTATATATAAGTCACTTAGCTTTATCGGAGAATTCAAAATGATTTTGCTGGCACATGACAACTATTCTAGCATACTAGTGTCAGATCTAATGTTGAGTTGAAACTTTTGTTTCTGTTGGCCTGGCTAAACATTTCAGCCTCTTGTGTGGTTGAAGTGGTTTGGAAAAATGCTGCTGTCATTAAAGCTGCAATTTTCTAATCATCCAACCCAACTGGAGCCTAACATTCAAGATTTTAGCCTGATATACTGGTCTTCAGATGATGTGGTCTATTTCCCTGGTCTCGGTTTGGATGAGAATGTCTCTGCCCTCACCAGAAACTTTCAATTTAACTGCAGTTTTGTCAGGACTCAGGAGAGCAATTTGGCCCAGAACTGCTTCACTCCAGTCTCTGCTTATGAGCAACTGCAAAAAAGCATTAGCAGGAGCAATAATGGCACATAGAGGGCAGTAATATTTCCGTCAATATTTACTGTTAGTTGTTGAAATAACAAAACAATTCGCAATCTGTGTGTTAACGTTTGAAAAAAAGGTTTATTAGCTATTTGGAAAAACCTTATGACTGTAAAATGTGAAGTATGAACTGAATGAATTGGATTTTGATAAATTATGAAAACAGAAATGTGTCCACAGCATCAGGTAAAGAAAACCATCAAGTACTGAATGTCTGGTCAAATTCTTAATCTTTTTAATTTATTCTTCAAATCAAATCATCATTTAATAACGCAAAGTCCACACAAAGTTCTTGTGCAGCTGCCTGTTTTTAGAAAGAGACGTTTGGCTTCTTTTTTAAAATAGAAAAACAAGCTTATATACCTTACAGTAAGGTAATGAAAACAACATTATTTTGGTGTCAGTACCAAAACTTGACAATAGCACTGGGATATTTCAAACAATACCCAGCCCTGCTTCTTGGTAGAAAAAGTTTTTTGTACCCAGTGTCCCATTAAAGTAAACCATATTATTAATACAAATGAATACAATACACATAAACATAAACAGATACAGAATATCTGTATTTAGTAGTAAACACACAGATAATACATGCAAAATCTCAATATCCCAGCATGCCATGCATGGCAGCACAAGAAGGCCAGTTTGATCCAACATGAAATACTGATATAAATCTTTCCAAGGTTTGCATATGAAAAAATGCAGCCCTCCCGACACACACACACACACACACACACACACACACACACACACAAAGCAGATATCATATGCCGATGCCCATGAGTTGACTGACCCTCCATCTCCTGCACCTATCAGGTCATGTCTGCATGTGCCACATCTAAAGAGGGCTTTACATAAGCTGGAGGGGAACCCTGCAAAATCTCTTTGCATGTATCCACCGGTGAGGAGATTTGTGCTAAAATCTCTGTCCCGCACTCCAAAAGCCTGCTTGAGAATATGTAAATGTGCACAGCATGGGCTCCAGCAGCCAGTAGATTAATCAGCGGAGCTGAGCATGGCAGTGCCTCTCAACCAGTGAAAGCTTTCCTCTTCCTCTCCCTTCCCCTTCCCCTCGCCGCACCGCCACAATCATTTGCAGGAGAATAGATAGGGAGCTTTGTAAGGGGGTGCATGCCTCATTTAAATGTTATGCCTCCAACTCATACTTTGAGTGAGATTTATCCTTGGAGAAATGTATGCAAATCCGAAGCACGCATCAAAAGGAACAAGCGATTACATTAAAAAAGGGAAACAGTTAGCGTTATGGAGCAAGCAGGGAACTCTTATTGGCCGGTGTGGCTGGGTATGCCAAGTCCAAATTGCATCCATAGATGCAAACCAGCCCAGCGTGTGTGGTAAATAGCAAAACAGCATGTGTTACAGCATGTTTATAGCATGATAGGCCTCCTACAGCCATTCATATGGATATGAGGCTGAGAGGAAAGCAACATGATAAGGTATTTGCAGTGTTGTTAAATTGGGATGTTATTTGCAGCATGGAGCGTGGTGTGCACAGTTTGAAAATACAAGGACACACACCTGGCATCGAGGAAGCGTGAGCGCAGGATCATGACGGCCTCGCAGGTGCTCTGCTTGAGCTGCATCTGGATGGAGCTGAACTTGCGGTGGATGATGCTCACCATGCGCTCAATCTCTTTGGGCGAAATCGGCCGTGTGCGTGACTGCTCTCGCAACAGGTTCATCACATGGGTGGTGAACTCGTTACACGCCTGTAGGGAGAAAACAAACACACACACGCACACACAAGAATCAAAGAGCGCACCAAAACACTTGCCTTGAGGTTAAAAACTGTGTATAAGACCTTAATTCACCAGTGTGGCAAATTACAGAAACACACATCTGCACACACACAATAACATTCAGTGTTTAGAATTCACAGATGAGGGAATCTAAAAAAAAAAAAAAAGAATCCAGCTCTTTGCTTAATGTAGTTTTGGGGCAAGCTTTCTCACAGAGCCAAGGGGGAATATAAGCGCTGATATATTTCATATTTAATAGAAGTGGTGATGGCAGTGTGTTGAGAGGAACCAATGACAGCTGTTCCCTTCTCAGACACACACTTTCACAGCATAGCCACCCTGAGAGACGAACACGCCGCAACGTTTCATTCATCCCCTCATGTGACACCAGGCGTGAATCTGCCACGATATTACACTCCGACTCCCTGTCTCTTACTGTCTCCTCTTCTTTATTTCTTCTCTTCCTGTCGATCTCTCTCTGGATTTGGCTGTGTCAGGCTTTGTCTGTGTCTGTCTATCTGCATGTTCATCTGTCTCACTCACATGCATCTGAAAGTGATGCTATTGTCATGAATGCACCGGTTATCAAGGCAATGAGAGGAAATCACCCCCCCCCCCCTCAGCAGCTTTAAAGACTATACTTGGCATACACACAGAGACACACAACATGCTGCGTACGCTGGACTATTCTGGGGTGAAAACACAGTTGAAAGCTTTGTAGAGAAGTATCACTGACAGCAACATATTTTGAGGAAACATAACAAGTCTACAAGGGTTGCAACCAAATCTTAAGACTGATCCTGCTTCACTGAAGACTTAAAGCCTGGATTAAAAAGTTCAGGTGTAGAGCAGAAAAGTCAGATAATGAATAATCAGTTGGCCAAACTTTTGACAATATTTAATATTTGCCTGAGGCTGTCAGTCTTACCTGCACTGACACTGTGGCTTCTAACAGATGTAAATCAGTAGCAGAAGTATATTTTTTTCTATTAATTCATAATTTAGTCTAAAAAAATGTTAGAAAAAAAAGGAAAAATGAGCATCACAATTCCCAAAAGCCTTAGGTGCATCTTCAAATATCCTGTTTTGTCTGAACAACAATCCAACAAACGAAAGCTGCAAATCCTCACAAATGAGCTGCTGGAACTAAGGAACGTTTTGTATTTTTAGCTGAAAAATGACATTGCTGATTTAGCTTTCTCGATCAACTGACTGTTAACGGACTTTGTTTCAGCTCTAAAATACCCGGCTTTCATTACAAACAGTATGCATCCACACTAGTGCCCTAATGGATGATCACAAAGCCAAGAAACATAAAATGATGTTTTAATGAAATCCACTAAATTAAAGGAGAAGTCCACAGATTTTACTTTATTTTCATATTATTTTTGCTTGCTCACACTCATATCAACTGATACTATTGGTGGATAACACCTCATGGTTTACATATTAATCAACACTTATATGCTGTTTTACATGTTGTTTCTAATGTTGTGTGTCTTGATGGTGTTCATATGTGCAGACCAGTCTGCTGTCCTCACCTGTTCGTACTTCTCGAGCTCTGTGTGGTAGATCTGTCTGATCTGGGTCAGCTTGGCCCTGTAGTCAGAGTGCTCTGCAGAGTTGTCCGCCCCTGCTCCTCCTGAGGCCGCCGCTGCAGCCGCTGCCGCCGCCGAGCCGCCGCCTTTCTCTGGACCAGATACGCCCTCTGCCAGCAGCATGTTGTCCAACCGCATGAGCTGGGGATCCGGGGGCTCCTCCTCCTGGGCGCCACGGATACTCAGCACTGCAATGACAGGAAAAGGTCAGAGGTCAGTCATAAAGGTCACACCTACAGTGGCGTGATGCACCGTAACAAGCTGTCAGCTGCAGTGCCTGACTGCATGGCTGACACCACTGAGCTGCATCCACACATCCACCAGCTCTGAGTGAGCGATGCATTATGTTGTAGAAACAGACAGACACTTAAGCAACACTCCAGAAACTAAAACTGATTTCTTTATCTTTCATTACATGAAAGTGTCTTTGGGCTTTGGTGTAAAAAAAAGTATTGAAACAATTAAAGATCTGTACATAGAGAGAACATTTCCTAGTTTCTCTGAGTATTTTATGAAATTAAAATCCCCTAAAACTTATCTTTTTAGATGCTTTAAGACCTGTGATTTAGTGGGGAAAAGTGTTTCTGTTTCCACAGGAGCTGGGTCTATGTTGTATAATTGTGGGAAAATGTTTTAATCATTTATTTCAAACTTACACATCACATATACTGAAAATTAAATCAGATATTGACCTTATTTGGAATAGATGCAAAGCCTCATTGTTACAAATGTTTTGGGCTCGATAATCAACTGTTGTCTACTCTTTATGCGCTCTTTATCCTTTCACCAAAAGACACAACACTCTCCATAAGAATGCTCTGGCTTCTTCCACTGTAATATCCAGACGGTTGATTCTCTTGAATTGGAAATCCAGCCATGCACCCTGCCATATGATTTAATGAGCTACCCTCGTCTTGAGAAGATAAGGTACTGGAGAGATTATAAGGCTGGGATCACTCCTTTAACTCCATTTTCCTTTTTGATGTAAATCAACACTCTAGAAACCCTGTGTCTATTATTTTGTTATGTTTTTCATATATACATGTAGATTTGATTGGTTGGCATATAGCAGACTGAGGGGAAAAATAGACAAGAAGGGAATGACACGTGATAAAGGTTTCACACCTGGATTCACACCTTTTTAGTGACCTGATGTAATCTGATGCAACAATGTTCATTCAGTTATAAAGAATTCTAACTGACATCTTTGCAATGTCAAGTGTTACATGGTACAATAAATGCTAATCTCGACATCAACAACAATAACCTGGATGGATGGATACCTCTGCCTTCCACTAGAGGTCTCCCTTGCCATTCTTTAGGAGCATCAAATCCCACCTTCCATTTTCTGAGGTGAAAACACTCACAGGCTCTGACTCGTCCTCCTCCATCTGAGAAGCATCCATTTCAATATAAAACACCTCCTCCTGGGTGGAGTGTGGTGCTGCTAGGATCCAAATTGATCCCAGAGTGGTCATTGAAAGTGCATCGACGGCAGCCGGCGTCATCGTTACAGGGCCTCGGCCATTGAGCTAACATGAGATGTGACTTGGTGACTTTATGCCCCGTGTGTGTCGATAGCCATTTAAAATGTTACCATTTGTCATTTGTCTCGTTGCCAGTGAATGAGAAGGGACAGGCAGGGAGCACTTCATTAATTCAGAGACAATGGGAGTGCTTGGTGCATTAACCCCAGACTGCTGTCCGGGTTGGTAGGCCTGGGCAGGGGGTCACTGGGATGAGAATGAGGCCTGCTGCACTAGCGGAGGAAGAGGAGGGGGCTCCCTCCGTCACCCCCCCGGTCTTTAAGTGGACTGGAAATGCAAATATGGCAACTGTTGGCGAGTGGAAGGGGTCAGGGGTTCAGGCCACGGGCTCAGCAGGAGGTAGATTGAGTGTGGGAGGAGTGCTGGAGGAGGAGGAGGAGGAGGAGGAGGGTGCCTCTTGGGATGGCAGGACTGTACAAACATCCTGTCTCATTACCCAGACTCCTTCATCACTCTGGTAATGTATGGACAGGCTTGGAGGGGAAATCTCGCATGGCTTCACACCCTGCTTACCTCTGTGCTGTCGCAACTGCAACCCCGTTATGACCCAATCAAACCTGCTCCATCAGAAACTCTAAACCCGCCTGTCCGCTTTAGTTAACGTACATCAGCAGAAGCCCCACTGCTCCCCAGCTCCTGAGCACTCACCGCTATAGAGAGGCAGTTCTTTTCTATAGTTACCACCTCATAAATACCAGACTGAAGTGGGTGTTAAAATGAGAGCACACCACAATATCCCATGGAAGGAAATGAGCTTCACTTTCTGGAAGTAATTTTTAGTTGGAAAACAATTCATAGCAGTGCACACTTTGAAGAAAAAGAAAGAAAACTGACAATTCTGACAAAAGATGCACAATAAGAGATATTCCAGTGTGAACTGAAAATGAGTTACAAGGCTTGGAATATTCAGAGAATGTTGATTTCTAAATTCGGCCTATTGTTTTTAGATATCTCACCTGACCCTATCCATTGAAAACAGAGGAAGGGGAAAAATGTCACTAAATAATGAGCAACAGCACAATCCAAAGAACACCAGCACAAAAATATGTAAGGGAGGAAGCTCTTCTCAGATGTTTCTACCGAAAAACCGAGGCCGGATTTCTTCCCAAACTCATAAAATGTCTAGACTGTCAAATGAAAATGGAACATAAAAATTCCCAGTGTCCACAAAACCATTCGATTCATGCCTGCCAAGTTCCAGCTTAACATTCATGAAGTGTTTATTTTACTTGGCTTAAAGCACCTCCAACATCAGTCTTACAAGAGTGGCTGTTGCAGAGGTCATTTCTTAGGAGATCTCTCGGAAGGGGAAGAAGAGGGCCGCCTTTTTTAAAAGGATGGAATAAGAAAGGTCATGTGCAAATGGAAAGCAAATGACTACATTCGACACCGCTGTGAATTCTATACAGAGGTTTTTGCTCAAAATAGATAGGTAAACATGCCTTAAACTGACTAATTAACACAAACTCCGACATTATCCCCAGGCCTTGCTTGTTGACATGAGTCTACCCTCTCTAATCAGGTGCATATCACATCCTCTCCTCGTGCACAGCCCAGATCCCAGCTCCATTCTTGCTGCTGATCCAGCTGTCTTGGAGAGCATCTGTCAGGAGGGACCCAGGAAGGAACAATGCATTACGCCATGTTGGCTGTGTACTGTCATCCCTCATTGACAGCACATTGTCACACTTACACAGTGTCCTCTGAGCTGGGAACAGGCTAAGTAGATACTGCCTATAATAACAGCTCTTCCTGCCTCCGCTTACCATACAATCTGATGGGAACCTGCTTCGAGTGGTGTTAATGTGGATTCTGCAAGGAGGATACGATGGTGCTCATTTTGAATTTAAGCGACTAATCAGCGCAATCCGTATAACGATGACAGACGTGATGGTTACAACCTCTTGTCTTGTGATGGGTCGTTTTCCCCACATGGAGAAAACTGCCGACCTGCAGTGTTCGGAAGAGAACGTCTGACGGAAGCAAATGATGATTTATTTATTCCACCCTGAACCTAAAGCACATAATTAAAACCATGGAGGGATTATCTCAAACAAATAAAATTAATAAAGAAAAGAAAGGGATAATGTGCTTCCATAAAATTGGCTTTGCTGTGGGTCATAATTACACGACTCAGTGAGGGCCACTTTATTGGCTAATGGGAGCCTAATTGATTCATCCTAATGTTTTTCGAGCCTTGGGTCTGCTGGGCACTCCCTGTCCAATAGTGCTGGTGAACTTACTTAGCCACCCGCAGACAAACACTCAAGGTTCTCCCAGGGATAAACAATTATCTGTGTGTGTGTGTGATTTGGACCCCCCTCCCCCCTCAGTGAACACACATTTTCTGTATGTCTCTAATGGATGCCATTTCCCTCTTGGAGGCGTTTCAAAGATGGCTTGTTGTCATACGATGCCTTATTCCTCCCTCCTGTTGTTGACAAGCAATTCTCACAGGGAGGCATGTGCCAGGCTTTATCACTTCGCTTTATTTTGTGTGTAATATAATAATATGGGATTCTTGCATTGGCTTTGGTGTATGATTACTTTACCAATAACATACAGAATGTAGGATTGTGGTGTAATGTTGGAGGAAAATCTCAACATATGTAAATCCATTGGATCAGGATGCACCGGTCGCTGGTGGTTTTACTGCTTTGTGTACACACAGCAAGACAAAATGTCACAGACTATGAAGACAAGAAAAGTAAACTGCAATGGGAGAAATATGACATTTATTTAACCTTGCAACATCTGGCCTTTTACAAATCAAATCGATATTTAATAAAAACCCCAGGCAATTGGCTTTTGGAGAGGTGGATGTTTAACTGTCTGGTCGTTTATCTGGTAATATTTATTTCATTTCTGCACAGCTGAGGGGAAAAGCTTTTGCTCTTTGAGGATAAGCTTGGAATATCATGCTCAGAGATGATTTACGTCCCTATTTGGGGGAGAGCAGCTTGCCTAAACCCCCGTCTTCTCCCCCCTCGTTGCTTGTTTTCAGCAAGCACATGTGTAACGTTCCCCATATATTAGTCATTCGAGAAGATTGGCTGGTGGCCTCATATGAAGACGGGTGTGGGTATTAAAATATTAATTGAACTACTTGCAACAGAGATGCATCATTTTGGAGCAGCTCAGAGTTTGGGGTGAGTCTTAATTGAACAAAGACCAGAGAATAAACTCTGTCTCCTCTCTGAAGGGGAATGAACCGTGGCAAAACAAAAGTGGGTTGGCAGCCTGGGGCTAGCATCATAACTAGCTTCTTTGGAGAGATGTTATCAGTAGGGAAGGACACAAGTCCGGTATAGATTGTCATATCATCGCGCCATACATGACAGGAGTTCATAAATGTGAAAAATATTAAAATTGACAGCAAATACAAGCAAGAGCCAGTTCTAAAAATACACTTTTGAGTCAGTGACAATATTTGGGAATGTATCAAAAGCTTGTCAGGGGATTAAGATTTCTTCCAGGACACTGCTTGCATCTTCAAAATGATTCAGTTTTTTTATGGCATAACAATATCAGACTCAAAGAGTTACAGCACACCATGCTCTGCAGTCCAGATATCTTATCCTATCAGATTAACGGAGGCAAATGGCAGGCTGTCAAAAACCATTACCATATGTAATCCCCTTCTAGATTTCGAAGGCATGTCGACAGGGACTGTTGGCATGGCAGCCTGTCATGGCGAACGGGTGATTGGGGGAAAGCCTGATGTTTAATTAATGATGTTGGGCCGTTCTGTCACAGTTAGCGAGATGGACGGTCAAATATAAAGGCCTCTGACAGAGATTGGGTGCCTCAGTTCAAACTGGCAAACACCTTTGGAGACTCTCCGTTCTGCACCCAGATGCTGAAATGTGATCCACAGTGTTACGTCACGGGTAGCAGCACAGGGCGAGTCAGCCAAAAGTGACACGCGATGCCAGTCAGGTGACAGCATGTCCAGGCAGATCAACAACTGCCTGGCTTGACATTTCTAAGAGCACTTTGATTAGAAAGGTGAAGGGCACAAGACTTTAAAGTGACAACCCGTGATGTTTTCATATTAGTTTTTCTGTTCTGTCATTGAACATTATGACCTGATAGTAATTCAACTTAAACACAGTTAATTCAAACTTTTGCTGTGTCAGGTAGGTCTTTCCTGAGAAAAAAAAAATCCTCTGATACACAGGAAGTAATGCTTCCTGTGTTTGTGGCAGCAGAAATAGTGGTTTGTTTGCAGGGAAAAAGAGAAGAAATGGGTTGTTAGCTTTAGCAGCAACAACTATCATGGCTAAAAACAAAAAAATGTAGCTACTAAGGCTGTCACTTTTTATTCAAAAATTAGTAAATTACTTAATTAAATTAAATTAATTAGTGTTTAGACGTGGGGAAAGAAATAAATGTTTAATCTACTGTATAATGCTCTGTTTGAATTCACAGTGTACAGGCTGGGCTATTGTTGTTCTCTTTGTTAAAATGGAGAAAACTAGCGAACCATGCTGAGTGAATAACCATAACCAAAAGATCTGAGAAGTAATGTGAGGACCATTTTGGATTTGACACCATAGATGGAAAAAGGAGGGTAAAGGTACGGCTGTTTGCTGACTGCCTCAGGTAACATTAGCTTGTCACTCAGTAAGCTAGCTGAGGTCCGTGAATGAACGGAACAACATAAAATCTTAATTAAGATGTGGGTTGCTTTCAAATTTATACAAATGAATTAGATGTGATTTTTTGAAAAAGTGACAACCCTGGTATCCATCAAGACTCAATCTTCATTCAATCTGACTGTGATGTGTAAAATATTGTATCAACAAATTTGAATATAACTTTAATGGCTTCCTGTAGTATTGAAAAAATGGCATAAGATATCTAAATCATTGCTGAGGAAATACAATAAGCATGTTTAAAAAAAATTGTCTCTTAAATATTTATAATAATATGTGTAGCTCTTATATCTTTAACCAAATAGAGGCATGATGTAATCCTGCCTCAGATAATCATTCCATCCTTAAAAAAAGACTAGTGTGTCTGGTGAAAGCGAAATGCTTTTGCATAATTAACCCTTCCTGGTCAGGCTGTGGTCGACCTGTCTGCTTGAATTTACAGTACAGTGACAGCTCTGGCCCTATTTGTTTGCATTGGTGCTTCAGTGGGCACACTTCATTGTGGCTTCAGCAGTTAATAAATCACAGTAGAAGCCCCCTCTCTCGACGCCAGCCTGTGCTACGGTGGTCCTGTCACAAGGCAGGCACCAGAGCCGAAGCGACAGCTACATGCTAATTCTACATCGGCATAATTCATTATACAGTCGCAAGTGTACTGGAATGGAAAGAGAACCAACATACACCAGGAGGAAGACGACAGGCATCAAACTGTTAAATCTAGCTCCCCTTAAGTCCCCTCTGTTTGTCTTTGTAAAGACTCGAGTCTTTAAACTCCTGCAAACAACATAAAATTATACTTCACTTATTACATATGCACAAAAGGAGCTTTGGGATGTGTAAAGAATAAAATAATTTTACTGCATTTACTTTCAAAGCGTAGTTACAAAGTCATGTAATTCATTTCAGGGGAAAAAGGTTAACAGACAATATCAAAGAGGTTAATGGACAATGAAGACAATTAAGAAGCAACTGAGCTCCTTAACAGTGTTGTTAAAAAAGAAATCTACCTTTTTATGAAATATGGTAATCTACACCACCACTTCCTGTAAGTCAATGCTAAAGCCAATGTAAAATGACATATCAAAAGGTAGAATGGCAGCTATTGCACTAAAGGGGAAATTAACAAAAAGATAAAGAGTCAATTAAACCGATAAGGCCTTGTGCTCTTCAGAAGGTGAAAACCAAGGGGAGTGGAGCTGACAGCCTTCACATTAAAGCGCTTTGCTGCCTTCTCATCCTTTCTGTGGCCCCTCGGCTTTGTAACCACCACTTCATAACTGAAACAGCACTCTCTGTTAAGAAAGCCTGATCACACACACGCTCGTTCTCTGCAGATACCACTAATGAAGGTAATTAGAATTAGGTCCACCAAGGCCTCAGGGCCACGAATAACGATGTAGTCTTTCATACAGTGGACGTACACTTCCTATTGGAATTTACATGAAAAATGATTTCCATTATTCAGTATTCACTTCTGTCTGACACTTTTTTTATGAAAAACTTTTCTGTATAAAAATGGTACATTTGACCTAATCTCAGTGCATTCAGGAGGAAGTTTAGAAACCAGGCTTCTTTCTATGCCTTATTCTGTCTACATGATGAGTGCAAATACATTTTTCTAAAAAGTGCGTTTCAATATTTTTTATTGCATAACAGTTTGGCTTTTGACCCTTTAGAAGTGATGCAAAGCCTTCTTGCAAACCCTTGTCACAGGTTGAGTATATTTTTTACCTGAAAAGGTCAAACTGTCCAGTATCTCACAAGAAATAAAACAAAGATACAAAAAAACATGATGATAAGTAATTTTGGTTTGGCAAAAATGTTTTTTTATCAAGTGTGAAAGTTCACTCTTGGTCTTGTAAATAGCTTGACAAAGTCATCTCAACTGACAGTACATTTACAAGCTTCTTCTGAAGCTTTCAACCACATCTCATGGTTTTCATCAGCCTCTGTCCACTGGTGAAGCTTAAGATGTGGAAAAAACTAGTAAGTGGAGCTTGAGTTAAGATCCTTTAGTCAAATGTTTCTTCTTTTTTCTTCTGTTAATCATTCGGGGACCCCTCCGATCTATCTTGACCCAAAAGTTGGGCACCACTGAACTAAAGGACAACCCTACCATCAATGTGTTTGAAAATCCTGTTTCAATGAGCAAGTTTCTTCCTTTACTGGAAAATAATAAAGCTTAAAATTGAATAAATGTCAAGCAGTCAGACAGAGATTTGGAATCCAGCAAAGTTACGGACAACTTTGTGGTGTTGTCTGTTGCTGGACCCAGTAGCATCTGTCAATGTCAAAATGTCTTTCTCAATCGTTTCCGATTTTATTGGCTATCACAATCTGTTGCTGGATGATGTAATACAATCCGCAAAAGTTTGGACTTGTCTTAACTTTTTCTGGTACACTGCTCTGCTATGTGACAGGCCCACTATTCTGGCTATGGACAGAACTCAATAGCATACAGAGGAGGTCTGTTGTTTTTTCACATGGCTAGTGCCAACCTGAGAGTCACTCCTGCGCTGTGATTGGCTTTTTCAAACATGCGATTTTGGGAATTTCATACCATTCATTCTCCACTCTTTGACTCCTACGTCCTGAACCCAGTATTCTAAACTTGCAATTTCAATAACTGCCAAGATTAAGAACAGAAGTCATCGTTCACCCAAGTTTATTCAAAATCAGACAAAAGGTCTCTATGGTACTGCCTGTGATTAAATGCAGTATAATGCAGGAAGTCGGGTTGGGTTCATTTCACTGTGCGACTTCTCAGCCCACATAAAGGATGGGTAGCAGTTAAAGAGCATCCAGACAAGTGTCCTGCGTGTCCCACATGAGATAGTGAGCGTCCAGCAGCGTGCACCAGACTGGGGCCATCCATGGCCTCAGGCAGTGTGTTGACTGGGCCTGCCATGTCATTAACAGTTGCCTTGATCTGCTCTACCTTATTAAAGCCATTCCTTCAGGAGAGCAGACGAGCATGTCACAGTGTGAAACCAGGCCAAGGAGGGAAGGTGACCACACTGCCACCCTCAGCTTGTGCAAGGGGTGGGGGGTGGGGGGTGGGGGGATACGAGCACAGTGCAGCGGCTTTGTTGTCAGCCTCATCCCGGACCCCCTGATGTCCCTGTGATTCCCTTGTCAGTCTGTGTTAATGGAACTCACAGTGGTTATGCTCCTTCACATTCTTATCTCCTGTAGCAGGATAGTCGCACAGCCCAGCAGTGTCTGTTTAGCCTCGGCTGACCAGGAGCTGTTTGGAGACAACTGCTGTGTTGAATATTGACAATGTGTCTCCTGTTAGCAAGAATGTGTCCAGGATGACTTCTATTTAGGAATGCAGAGACTCAACCAATCTACATAAACATTCAGTACAAACTGGCTTTGTACTATTTGACCAGTATTAACTGATGCAGAGAATTATTAGAGGTTAACTTCCTTTGACTGGTGTGCTCATGAGTAAGAAAGCTACAGCATAAACCCACAGGAGCATCCGACTGGGAAACCCGGCGCCTTCCAGTTCTGTCCCATTCCATCTATCTGACTACACACACTTGTGTGGTATTTTCCACAGAGCGCAGCTCTCCTACTGCCAACCAGTTTATGTAAAAGTGATTAACAGTAATTAATCCTTAATCACCATGATTAGCCAAGTCGCAGTAAATTAAGCCACATCTGGAGCAGCTGAGGGCTTGTGAGTGGCAGCAGGCATGCTGAGTGTGAATGCCACTGTTTACCGAGGTCTACCTGAACCATCTGAAAGCAAACAGCAGAACGCTCATCTCAACTGCTTTGGGCTGTTAGGTGGTGTGTACATTCAGACAATGCCCCTCCAAGAGCAAAAATCCTTTTATAGTTGTGTTATGAACATCCAGAAAATAAACTCAAATTCATACAATCATAAATATTTGCGCATTTGTTCCTGATCATTATTAATGCAACTTCTCATACTGCAAAGTTCAGCTGTGCAAGTAGACATGTTGTACAACACAAAAAGTCGCTGGTACAGTAGCAGACAGAACCCTCGACACAATGTTGTAACAAACACATTACAGCTTTTGCATGAACACATACAGACATTTTGACAAGGATCCTTTAAATTATGTTTTACTAGAATTGTGACCAAGGTAAGTACTGAGCAGGACATTTTACAGTTGAGAAATAAACTTCTCAGTGCTCGCTGGTGGACAAACTATGTAATGATGACACTTTAAATCTTTATGTCAAACATATTTCTGACATTTCTCTACTGCAATTCTTTGTTACTTATCACAGACATGCCGATATGCCGACGTATCACTGAAAAGCCACTATTGGCCCAATATATCAGCTCCATTGATTCATTGGTTTACTCTGAAATTCTGCAACCTGAAAATATTTGTGCACCTACAAATAAAGCTTTAGAAATACAATACCTTGTGTTCTTTGTCTGAAGACATTTACATTTTCTTTTGAGGATTTTTTATATGATGGTCCACACTGGCCTTTTATCCCATTTATAATCTTTTGCCACAGCAAAATGGCATATTTTATACTAGATACTCAACATTTCCTTACTGTGAAATTTATTTTGGTATCTGTTATGATACCAAAGTGATAGTTGGTAGGCAGAAAGCATTTAAGTCATGGTACTGTAGTAACTGAAAGTAAAAGTTCTTTTTAAAAATATCCTTAATTTTTTGCTATGCTGTTTCCTATTTAATAAATTGTTCATGTGTAATAATTTTCCAACAGAAAAGTACTATAGAACATTTAGGTCCTTGACTATAGTTGATAATATAATGTGTTAAAGTGTTCTATGAGTACATAAATGATCTCTGAACACTTACATTTCATTTGCAAATTTTAGGGGAATCGGTGCTGACTAAAAAAGCCTTCCAAGAAACACAGAAACTGACCTTCAACATCTACAGTAAACAGACACCAGAGCAGATTCTCCACATTCACAAGGACACACACACACACACACACACACACAGCCTCAGCACCCTGTGCGCACCCGCGCTGCATCGTTGATTGGCTGAGTTGCCTGAAGATGTCTCGGTGCGGCGGCGCCTCTCTGTAGCTTTTTTCTGCCAGATAAATGATGCAGGAGGACTGGTTGTGTGCCGGGGAACTGGTTCCATCACAGCGGGTGTGCTGTGTCTCTTAGCCCAATGTTTCTCTTGTGCCCCCCCTGGAGAGTTTCCTCCCTGCGCCCCAGTCTCTCCCTGTTACACAGCTCCAGATTAATTACACACTTTAATGAGCTGAATTATTAATGGGGCTCTTACTTGGCAGTTTAAGGAAATGCAGAGGAGAAGACAGCGTTGAGCATCGGGATTCGGGGCTCTCATTAAAACATCACACGACGCCTTTGGGACCGGTGTTATTTAGCTGGAGAAATAATAGGATTTGGTATTTTACATATCAGGAACAGTGAAGCTGCTTTGAGTATGAATCCACAGTGAAAGATAGAGAGAAGAGCCCTGCAGAGGCTCGTGCACAACATTATGTCATTATGATTGCAGGCCCAAGGAAAATAAAAGGCTATCTAATGCAGCCACTAGAAAAGGTTTCCTCTCTGATTGTTCAGCACAGATGGGAGCAATATTATCTGAAATGAGGTGGACTAAAGCAGGAAGTGAAATGAATGAAAAGAAAGGCAATTTCTTGGTGAATATGTCTCATTCCCTTCTCAGTCAAAAGGGGTGTTCTTTTTATCTCACACAACTGAAACACTTACGGCGGCGAGGATGTTCTTCAAAATCGGGAATATGGAACCTTGTCATTGTGAAAGCTGCAAAAAAAAAGCTGCTGAGAAAATGAGATTATTCACATATCACACTTGCTGATAAGAGAAAATCCCACAGTGAAGAGACAGGAAATGAAACCAGGAAACAAGTTCCAGAGTTGTTCCTGCGAGTCTAAATTTATATTTCTGCTGGAGCAAAATTCAATCTGCTCAACGCATCTATGCATGATTCGTATATGCATGTGTCTGTTCAATAAGAGTGTTACAATGTGTGAACATGTCCGACACTGTGAAGCATTGTTAAAGCTCAAATATGTGATCTGACAGTGTTGTGAAAAGAACAGAAAGAAGGCGACTTGTTCTCTAAACACACTTTAATGTGTCTGTCTCTTCTCTATTTTTGACAAAGCATCTTTATCAAGAAGCTGCTCGTATTTCCGGTGTGATGATTGTGTTTATCCGACAGGTTTGCTGTGATGGCTGCTGCACTAACATGAGCTACATGTCTTGAGAGCACTGTGCGTCTTTCACGCTCGCTCATGGAATCCACAGTGGGATCCCAGGGGATCACTCTCTCTCTATTTGTGTACAAGCTGCTGCCGGCACCGACTGTTCCTGGTGTTTGGGAGGAAACAATACCAGACTCATTGCACAGTCAGATTATATTACAGCCCAATGCTCTGCACGACTAGGACTCTGAATAGATTTTGGCTTTATTGCCATATTTGGGAGGACACTTCAGGAAAACTGATGACATAGCACTGACAAATAAGATTGAAATCTGACTGATGACTTCGCCTCTGCGTCTCGGTGATACAGCATTAGCACAAGTCCCTGATTAGTAATCACCATGAAGTGCAATCAGATGACCTAGAATGGCCTGTGTAGCCACGCAGGCAGCCCTGCAGCTCCAGACACAAAGCCCCGGGGACACCACTAACACCGCAGCACAGCTAAACACCCCCCTGTATCCGGGGATGAAAGCCACACAAGTTCCTGCTCGGCATTCAAAAAAATAAATAAAAAATGGCCGAACGGCTCGTTACGTGGGTCCTATTTGGGTCAGGGAGCAGATGCAAATGTAGGTCAGAAGGAACCCCTGTTGTCAATCAAGAAAGAGAAAAGGGTGGAGTAATGGAGGAGGATAAAGATCGCGCCTGCTGCTCTTCACAGCCCATCCCCAAGGACGAAGGGTATCAAATTATACGCGGTGAGGAGGAGTGGCGCTAAGCTTCAATGAGGAAACTTAATTAGACTCATGCTTGTGAGGTTAATTTGAGCTAACTGGCGCGAGTGAAAAAGCATTAAAATGTGTCTGTAGCGGGACTGATCTAACACTCCACATCAAGCTCTGTTTTCAGTCTCGTGTCACCGGGCCATATATCACCACCGCACCAGTAAAGCCGTTTCCCATCTACTATAGCCTATCCTGCATGATGTGCAGTTGGATGATGAGGCCGGTCTGACCTACATGCCACAGACCTCCAGAGAGTCCAGGATCCAACTCCTCCGGCAGCCTGAGAGGGAGTAAACTGTACACTTTAAGTCACCTTGACGCAGGATCTGCTGTCACATTTCCATGCTTTTTCCTTTTTAAGCGTGGAGTGCATCATCTTTTCTTACTCTTGCACTTTTGGCCAATTCCTGCTCCTCTCTGAAAATCTCACAGCAGCAGCAGCTACTCCAACTCTGTAGCACTTCATTTCACCCTCACACTGAGCTTAGATGCAGCGCTAACTGCCTCGAGGTTGACACTTGTCTGAATAATGTTATGCTAATGCTCCAGTCTACCTGTATTTACCCCTAAGTGCAGCAAGCAATCTGTTGATTGCGCGAAAGCAATTTTCCTGAAAGAGAGGGAGAGCGGGCGGCAAGAAAGACTGAATGAGAGGATAACAAGAGATCTTCTTTAAGCTGTGGCAAAGCAATTTACAGAGGACGACAATTTTCTCTAGCTGTGAAAGGAGCGCTCTCTCTAATTGTGCCTACGCAGAGCCATCAAGATGGGGATACAGAAAACAGCAGAGCCTGCTCACACATATCCCAGAGCAACTTAGAGGTATAAGCAGAAAAAACAGCTATAAAAACCTTTCTTTTTAGTCGGGAATATGTTTTTAAATACATTGAGGTGCCCATTCCTTCTGTAGAATATGAAAAAAAGAATAGCTCACATGAACACCGTAGTATTGTATGTATTATGTTTTACAGCTCATTACTTTTAGGTTCTACATTATATGTAACAAAGTGTGACCAAATATGATGACATGCATAAGGGAGAATGCCCTCCATCTTCCTGCTCTTGTTTCTTTTCTCATGCACAGGCATTCTGAAACTCCAAATGCTACAATGATAAATGGGGACATTGTCCTTTTAATTTGTTTGTTGGTCCTTGTGTTGCCCGAGAAGGCAGATGTAGAAATTAATTGCTCGTTCTGACAAGGAGTGGGGCTGGTGTTGTGTGGTGTGTGTGTGTATGTGTTTGTGTGTGTGTTTGGGGAGGGGAGGGTGACAAGGCTTCTAAAAATAAAGCAGCAGAACCGTGTGTGTGTGGTGCCAGATTGGGCTCAGTGCTGTGCTCGTCTCGCTCTGGCTCGACTTCTATCTGCCCGTGTGATAAAGCTGCTAACAGGCCTTTATCGGGGAGCAAGGGGAAATATGTTCCTGCCAGATTAGGCCCCAGACTCTGCCAAGGTTATAAACAGCCTGTTATCTGTGTCCCAAACAGAGTAATCCACGCTCTATCAGCACCCAAACATATGGGCCACACAGAGCAGAGATAGCCTCTGATGGACACTTGGTTTTAATTGCAATGAGAGCCAGCGGAGCATCGCTGGGAGAGAAAGAGGACATAAAAAAGGTCTGTTATTGTGGACATCTCCCAGCCCCGGTATAGCTGGACAACATTCACAAAGACCAACCTCGACCTTTCTGCAATCATCAAGAAATAGAGCCGCTGGCGAGCTTTCTTTACCATGGTGTCCACGTGTAGTGACCAGGAGAGGTCCTCGGTGATGTGCACACCAAGGAACTTGAAGCTGCTGACCCTTTTGACTTCAGCATCACCAATGTGGATGGGGAGGTGTCCAACCCCCTGCTGTCTCCTCTAGTCCACGATCATCTCTTTAGTTTTACTGACGTTGAGAGAGAGTTTGTTGTCCTGGCACCAGCTGGTTTGTGTCTTCACCTCCTCTCTGTAGACCATCTCATCGTTGTCCGTGATGACGCCCAGGAAGGTCATGTCATCAGCAAGCTTAATGATGACATTGGAGCTGTGCTTGGCAGCACAGTCGTAAGTGAGCAGTGAGTACAGGAGGGGGCTGAGCACACAGCCCTGTGGTATGCCTGTGTTGAGGATCAGCGAGGAGGAGGTGTGACTGCAGATTCTCACCGCCTGGGGCCTGCCTGTCAGGAAGTCAAATATCCAGCTGCAGATTGAGGTCTCCAGTCCAAGATCAATGAGCTTAGAGACAAAGTTTTGGGGGAATGATGGTATTGAATGCCAAGCTGTAATCAATGAAGAGCATTCTCACATATGTATTCCCTTTGTCCAGGTGGGTAAGCCAGTGTGTGTCACCAAGGCGATGACGTCATCCATGGCCCTGTTTGGTCTATATGCAAACTGAAGAGGGTCCAAGATGTCAGAAAGGGAGGAGCAGGTGGTTTCTTGGGGACAGGAACGATGGTGGATGCCTTGAAGGGGATATGTGGAACCATGGACTGACTCAGGGAGAGGTTGAAGATGTTGGGATAGCTGCCTGGGTTACCGCCCGGTCCCAGATCTTTGCAGGGGTTGACCCTTTTGAAGAATGTCTCACGTTCTCACTAGGGTCAATGTGGCAGCCTTCCCAGCCCACATGTGGACACATGGCGGGCGCTGTGTTGTCTGCATTGAACCGAGCATAAAAGATGCTGAGCTTGTCTGGTAGCGATATGCTGGGCTGAACAATGTCCCTGTTTTTCCCTTTGTAGTCAATGTTGCAGCGTAATCCACTCCACATTCGTCTGAGATCAGAGCTGTAGAAGTTGGACTCCACTTTGTCACTGTAGGCCCTCTTGGCACTGGACTTCCAGAAGTCAGAAGCGGCTGCTTTGTAGGCGTCAGGGTCCCCTTAGTTAAAGGCGGTGGTCCGTGCTTTGAGTTTAGCGCAGATCTCTCAGCTGACCCAGGGTTTCTGGTTGGGGTAGGTGCAGACGGTGGGTTTCGGAACAACATCGCAGATGCACTTACTTATATAGCCTATGACAGAGTCTGTGTATTCACTGATGTTGCCATTGGCTGTGCCCTCAAACATCTGCTAGTCAGTTGTTTCACAGCAGTCCTCTTTGTTCCATTTGCAAATGACCCTGGAAACTGTTTTTTCCTGTTTCAATTTCTGCCTATATGCAGGCAACAGTAGGATGGAGCAGTGGTCTGCCTTTCCAAAAGCAGGGCGGGGGAGGGGTTTATAGCTGTCTCTGAATGGGGTGTAACAGTGATCCATGGTCTGCTCTCCCCTGGTGGGAAAAGTGATATGTTGATAGTATTTTGGGAGAACCTTCTTTATGTTGGCTCTGTTAAAGTCTCCCAAAACAATGAACGCAGCCTCTGTGTGTGAGTTCTCCAGTCCATTTACAATCCTATTCAGCTCATGCAGGGCTAAAGATTTATCAGCCTGTGGGGGGATGTAAACAGCTGTGAGGAGGACTGAGCTGAACTCTCTGGGGAGGTAGAAAGGTCTAACTCTGATGGTCAGCAGCTCCAGAACTGGGGAGCCGTGTATTGTTAAAACACAGACATCCGTGGCCCACAAAGAGTTAACCATAAAGCACACAGCCCCTCCCTCAACTTGCCTGAGTCCTTCGTTCTGTTTCAGCACAACTCAGTAAAAGTCTGAGTGAAGTGAGGACAGCAGACACAGAGATAAACCAAGTCTTCCAGCCCCACAGGAATTGTGTAGTGTGTGTGTTGACAGATAGCTATAAATACAATAGAATATATTGATATTTCAGTGTTACAGCTTCTGCCAAGGAATACTTCATCTTTTTGTTTAAAGTAGCTTTATCGGACTTTGCCTTCAATAACTTTAAACCTGCAGTAACTGATTTTTTTGGCCAATTGGGGGAAGCGCGACAAGTTGTAAATGAAACATTGACGTTTTAGCATCTTACAAAGTAGATGATGACAAATGTATTAGCAAACAGTTGCCTCTTTACAATTCCAGCAGACATGCAGCATCATTATCATTCATTTGCAGTCGTGTTTATGACCACCTGACAAATATAAGTCCAACATTCACTCTCCTTTTAGCTCTGTTTTGGTCTCTACCAACTCCTAAAAATACATTTTGCTCTTTAGCTGCTAAATGCTGCACTATGTTCACCAGCTAGTTGCTAACTTTGTCTGTTGTTTTGTGCTGGGCCGGTAGCGTACAGAGGATTTATCAGCAAACCAGAAGCTGGGGCTGGAAAAGATGCTAATGAGAGCAGTGAGAGCTAACCAAACAGTAATATAAACCAAAACAATGAGCTGGAAGACATGCTCCATAGAGCTCCATAGCTCTAAGGTGGCAGATAATTCTTTGCGGTTTTGTCACTATGAATGACTCCTTTCACATTACACATAGTCACATAGTTTGGCAAAATAGGAGGTGATGGTGCCCTTTGCCAAATTTATAGACAAGGAAGTGTTCTAACTTGGAGTTTCAATCAATTTAATTATACATATCTTAAAGTGCTGGCTAAATTATTGGCTTGTTTACAGCCTGTCTGATCATTTGACAGCTCTTGTTTCTTAAGGCCTCAGAATGCTTCAAATGAAGTAGGCCAGGTGTCCCAGGGTGTGAAAGAAGGCGGGATTTTAACTAACAGGTAGGCGGTCCAAAAGTGTGCAGGTACGCGGCACCATATTTGAATGATTACCACGTCTTGCCCCTCTCTGCGACAGCAGGCCTTTTGCACCGCCTTTGAGTGTGGCCATTTGGAACATCTATAAACACTTATGCCTTCAGACATGGTTGGGTTTCATTTTGGGCATGCCAGCTTTTGGTGATTACAATATTATTATAAAATAAGATCCAAGTTACAATAAGTTGTCCTTAAAATCGTGCTTGATCATGACATCTGACGAATGCAACCATAATGCAATGGGAAAATATACTGAATGGTTACTGTGACATGATTCTTATATTCCCACATTGTTGCTCATTTTTGGCAACACAGTGCCAGAAAACTAAACATTCACAACTTTCACCCTCTTCCACTGTGAGGCACAACACGAAACGTGCAGCAGCTCCTGCGTTAATGAGGACTGAGGTAAATCTGGGAGAGATTTAGACCCTCTACTACTCTCTGTCTCCTCATATAAGCAGCAGGCTGCTCTTTCTGTCGGCAGAGCTGTGATCTGAATACCTCTGCCTTCATAAAAGATTCAGGCCTTATTGACTTCCTACTTTGGTTTCCCCGCAGAGCCTACCTCCCCGGCTCCTTTTAAATTCTGCTCTCGTGGCTGAGGATGCGCACCTGCCTCAGGAAAAAAGTCGCTGGCTTAACACAGGGCTTTTATAGCCTTCCCTTAACTGTGTCTAGAACATATCATTCTCTGTGCAGGAAATGTACATCTCAGCTCAGTACATCATTAGAGGATGACCCTGAAAATAAAAATAAAATCCTGTATATCAGATAAACTGAAACTAAAATAAACAGTTCTGAACAATTGTATTGTTCGATTTACTAATCACTGAGCTGGGTCAGGGTCAGTCGGGGATTATTGGCATTATAAAATGCCACATCACATCTGTTATGCTAAATATTGATATATCATGTTCCTTTTATTTCAGCATCTGTTACCTGCTCTTTACTGCACATCATTACTGACTGACTACAGCATTAAAACCACACAGGCTGAGCTCATCTGTCTCTCTATACGATATTTCAAACACAACCTACACAAAAGGGCACAAAGTCTAATAAATTCCTCATTTTATATACTGCCCCCAGATTTCAAAGTCCTGTCCAATAAAGTTTTAAATGTCATGAAGGACCTATAATATAGATAGTATAAACCAGAGCCAAGAAAACCATACAGTGCTCTGTCCCATATCTTTTTATCCAATAAAGTTTTATATCTTTGAATCAACTATAAAATGGTTTGGAAACTGTCAACAAGGGGATAATTGGCAGACTTTATTGTTATGGTGATATGTCCCAATAGACTCATTTCTCTTTTCTGACAGCAAATGAGAAAAATATATACTATACAACATAGTCTTTCAATAAGCCTGTGCAGTCTGAATTAAACTAATTTATATATTTAGTTTGGGATGATAATGGTACAATGATGATATATATTAAGGATATACTCTCATGTTGGAGCCTGTGTAAGAAAAGTAAATAATACCCAAAAGAAATGTGTTCTTGACCTCTAAAAGCAGCACTAACCTTCTGTCCAGGATTTCTGAGTTGCAACCAACTGGTCGAACAAACAAAAGCAGACCAGCATCTCCAAGGCGCAGCATTTCACACTTGGGTAGAGGCAGAGGACGGGCCTTTAATGACACACAGTCCCCCCAGTCACCTAGAATGAACACGCAGCGCTGGAAATAGACCGGAAACTCTGCCTCCACACGGGCCAGAAACCTGGTGATGCCTGCCTGCCTGCCTGCCAAACAAATCCTACCACTGCAGAGAGACACAAACCCCTACCTATGTCTCAATCATACAAGCGAAACATTATCGAAGCATGTTATTCACTGAGTTATAATGCTGACACCATCACTGAGTGAAGTGCTCACATACTGCAGCACACTTCAGTCAGCTGATGTGCTGTCCAGTGATGTGTGATAACACTATAGATGGCAGAATGCCCATCTTTTTTTTCTGTCCATGTTGTGTGTGGATAACAACAAAATGCTACACTCACTGTGCAACAAAATCCTCATCAAAACCAAAAGCATATTTCTGTTGTCGGTGAATTTTCTCCCTGACGAAATCCTGAATATGATGTGAAGATTGTAGTTACAGCAAATAAAATAACAGAAACAAAGGACCCAGTAAGCACTGGGGCTGGGTATTGAAATTTTGCGATACTTGTGCCGGGTTTCAGTCAATACCAATATCTTTTTCTATACCTTAATGTTTATAAACATGTTTTTCTATAAAACCATCAATACTGTGAATATGATTTGATGTTACCAGTCAGCTGATATATGACCCAGTGATTGTGAAGCATGAATAAAATAGCTGATGCTAATCAGCTAATACAAGTGCAACATCAGTGCTCTTCCTGAACTTACACTATGTTTCTTAAGCCAAACTTCTAAAATGTACATGGACTTTGCTGTATATACAAGTACAGAAGAGTATGAATCAGACAAAACATTTAAGGCCATCTTTTAGTACTTGTTGCTATGGACACGTGTTGGTCAGTACCAAAAAAGTATTCAGGTTCAGTACCCAACCCTTTTACTGTAAGCACTTGTTTTTGGGATTTAGATTTGAATCACTGCTGGCTTTGAGTTTTTTTCTAAATTTAACATGACATATAGATGACTTATATAGTATTAATACTGAGTGCTTTCCTATTGATTGTGCTTCCTTGCCAGTGGGAGCGACATGGCTGGTTTGCTGCTTGGAGACAGGCCATTTCGTACATAAAGTAACTCACCTGTGCCTCTGTGCAAAGACCCCCAAGTATTGAATTCCACCTTCCAAAATGAATTTTCCCCCTCCAGCCCTAAATTCCCTGGCTTCCACCAGTCTGATATGACAAAGGGAGTAAAGGCAAGCAGCACTGGGGTTAAGGCTCCAGTCACCTAATGAGCTTCTCTGTTCCAGTATGTTGCATAAACCCATTACCTCCCAGCACATTACCTTATTCATTTCTTATATGTGGATAGCTTCCCCCCTCCCAAGAGCATGGCATTTCAGACACAGATCGTCGTATACTATATGCACACACGCACTTGTAAAGTCTTACAGTAAGAGTCTATAATGTTTCTATTTCACACAGCCATTGTGTTGACCCTGAGATACCAGGCAAACACTGAAGGGGAAAAAAGAAGTTCTACTGGCAGGAGATCTATTATTCAGAGAAAAGACAAAGAAAGAAAAACAGAAAGAGAGAAGGAAAGAAAATGTCTTCCCTCGCAGTAGTATTATCTCAGTATGTGGTAACTATTGCAGTGTAGGATGAAAGACGCAGGTGGTAGTGAGCTCCACTGTGCCTCAAGCTAAACTGCAGATGCAATCCAGGATGATGGTGTTCCAAGATTCTCTCTCAATTTGCCTGATGGTCGTATACAGTCAATTCTCAAATAATGACAAGGATTCACGCAATGACCAAGTCTCAAGTATTGCCGGTGAGCACAAAGAAATAAAAACTATTAGGTACTATGGGCTGGGTAAAAAACAATTGGCTGTCACTATATGGTGCCATGGTACCTTTCATCAGTACAACATACTGTACATCATACTTACCTCAAGTTTTTCTTTTCAACAGAAATATTAGATAATATTTACCAAATATTTAGAAGTTTCTTCTACTTTGCTGTTTTTTTGATTGCTATAAAATTATTGTCAGTGAAACTCAACACTAGCAGATATTTTACATTAAAGGGAAATGCTACTGGGGGAAAGGCCTAATATGAAAGATGTGAGCAGGAAGTGTTGCGTTTCATTGATTGTGGCTAAATACTAATTGAAAAAACGGCAAAGTATAAGTGGCTAGAATTTCTCTTTTAAACAGAAATACTATTTTCACTCACTTATTATTTTTGTTATTTCAACTGTTTTGACTGTTAAACTATTGTCAGTGAAACACTCCCTGTGTTTCCTGTTTAATATTAAAAGCCTAGCAGGAAAGCAAGGAATCTGAGCAGGAAGTTTTGCATTTCACTAACGGTAGCTTAACAGTGATTAAAAAACAGCAGTAGAAGTGACTGAAATTTGTCTTTCCAACAGATATACTCTTTTCTTTCACTACTTATTTTCTATTGCTCCTACTGCAGTTTTTTCAATCACTGTTAAACTATTGTCCATGAAACTCAATACTATTGACTATCTATTTGCAATTATTTGCATAATTCTCCATTTGAGAATTTACTGTATTTGCATTTAAAATGCTTCGATAAAGGCATGAAATGACCAATGAAAAAAAACATATTTACATTTGAGCAGACTGCAAGTGACGGCAATACAACTGAATGCACAGATAGAAGTCTCCAAAACTCCATGTGCAAGCATGTAGAACATGCTTTGGACCACACTCATGCAAATGAAACAATCAAAGGCATGACTGGCTTTCATGTAACAAACAACTTTATAGAGTGTTGTGTTGATGGATTGTGGAAGCCAAATAAATCTTGTCAATTATCAATTAGGCCATACTAATCCTCTGTCTTTTCCCAACGAGAGAATATTTATGTCTGTGGAAGACAATATTAAATTACTGCGACAGCCGCTGCTTCACGTATGCTGCAAACCAAGGACATATGTGTTAGCTTGCACTGACAGAAGGATTTATTCAAATTCACTGACACCTTAGTTGGAAATTGGTTGGGCCTTAATTTCAGCTCGGTGTCAGAACACTTTATTTTGTCACCATAAATCAACAGTGAGCCCAGAAACAATGGGCCTATTTCTCAAGCGAGCAGCAGCTCATTCCACACTGCGGAGGGAGACTGTGACTCTGAATGAAGTACTCAATATGGCACGAGTGTTTACATAGATATCAATATTTAATCAGAGTTCACAGAGACAATGAATGGAGTTTATATGAGTGCCATTGCCATCAGCCAAACAATGTGTGGAGTTTGCTTGACTTCCTTGGCACTTAAATGAAAAACAATAAACAATGACATCAAATCAAAGCCAAGTGGGATTCTGTACCCAGAGTCTGCGCGCAATAACTAAATCTTCTTACATTACAAGTGATAATGAGAATAACGTGAGATCCTGTCTCGTGTTTAGTTGATTCATCACTCATTTCTCCCACTTCTATGGCAACCAGCGCCAAGGACACCGATGTCTGTTGTTGATGTTATTGTTTGTCAGGCTGAGTCAATAAGTAATGTTTCAATCCGAGCCATTTGGACTTCGTTAGAGCTCCGACCACAGCCCTCACACATCAATCAAAGGAAACATTGTGAGCAAATGTGTCCCCTGTTATAATTGGATGCAGCCCCTTTTTCTATCACACAGTGACAGTGTACGCAGCACTGGAAAACTGTAATGCAACCCGCGGTAAATTATTCTGTTTGAAGAGGGAATGTCTGCAATATGAAATCCATATGAATGTTTCAAAACCTCCTCCAAGTTTCCATTAAAAAAAGAGAAAAACTTGTAATAAATTGCCATAGAAAATTGTCACCATCTTTCTCTTCCTTCAGGGGAGGGATGTGAGGCTTGGCTAGGCTACTGTCTTCTGCATGTGGCTCCCTTCTCTTCTCTTCTCTTCTCTTCCAAGGCTAAGTTAAAACAGAGCATCAAAATCCCAGCTTTAATAATTGAGGGAGAGACTGCAGGGTACTCTGCTCAGGCCTTCTTGATGTGAGGAGTCCTTAAAAGATGCATGGATGCCTCCCCAGAGGGAAATGGAAGGGCTTCATGGAGCCGAGGCTCTGTACACTTAAAGATTATGTGTGCATCCGCTAAAGCAAGATGACCAGAAAAATGCTCAGAGGACCATTATTCTCTACAGAGTGGTTTGAGGGATGGGCACCAACCTGATAAGATGCTATCAATATTCATGCCTCTAAATCAATTATATCCCCATGTACTTCAAATGCAAATCATTTGGCGAGCGAGACATTTTCAGAGTGACTCTGCAGACTGCAATAATTGAATGCAGGATATACAAAGATAGGTAAACAAGCACTTAGACCCAGACTTAGCTTTAGAGGAAGAGCAATAAGGATTCCAGTAAACATAAAAGTGTCAGCTGTTTACAGCAAACACATTCAGGGGTTTCTAGTTAACTCTGCTAGCCTGACTGGAGTAGAGCTTGGGCTGTGCCTTTAAAATGTAATCTCTGACTCAGATGTATCGCTTTCTCCTCACCCCGCCATTAAGGCTAGGGCCTAAATTATTGATCCCCTGCCTTCATCAGCATAGCAGTCACGTCCGAGCGCCGGGGATCTAACTCCGGCTGTGTCCCCACGCTCCAGCCACTGAAATAATTAGGAGGAGTTCTCATTAAGGGAGAATGAAAGGTTGAGAAAGAGAGGAGGGGAGAGCAGCCTGAGGGGCATTCTGGGTGTTTAATGTCTTCCCCTGGGCCTCCAGATCATTCTGATCAAATCCTGAGGCTGTGTCTAAAGACGACAGGAATCTCTGCACGCTGCGTGGACACACAAATAATACATCAAGACATCAAGAGAGAGGAACGATGCATAAATAAAGATGCTGCACTGTGCAGCCAAATTAATAATAAATTGTTAGGATTAGGATCAATAGCATCAGCACATAACCTCAGCTGCATGAATAAGACAAAAAAAGAGACTAGTATGCATGCAGTATATTTAGAAAATGCAGCAATGTGAATGAAGTGGAGCAATCCCTGCTCAGCTTGTTTTATTTTAGCTGCTGAGGGAATCCACAGGGCTTTGGTGCCCCAAGGTAGTTTCCTCCTTAACACTCAGTGAATCATAAAGCCAAAAATCTAGTGTGCACGTCTGTGTGTGTGTGTGTTTGTGCTGTACATGGAATGCAAAATGTTGACTCTGAACAGAAGACATTTCAGAATGTAGCTGCCAGAAATAAAAATATGCTATATGTGCCAATGCTCACACAAGAAACGACACCTTTGATTTTAGTCAGTCCAAGATACCGAGATTTCTTCATTTATTGTTCAAGATAAGAGTGCACAACAAAGAAATTGCATTGTCATGTCTCTACACTGAGCAGTGCTTCTAAACTGAGTTTGCAAAGGAACCAACTGAGGAATTTGCATGCTACAGTTACATTCGTGCCAAAATGGGTTTTGCAACGACTAGTGAAGTCCATGAATCTTTTTGTCACATTGTGCTTTCACTGTCAGCTCGCCTCATGCTGCGACTCCTAAGCTTTCTAAGTAGCTCAGTGTTGAGGCCACACCCCTCGTTAGTGGGGAGGGTTCATTATGCAAATGATCCTGCTGGAGCGGTATCAACGAGGCGCACGCTCCGTTATCATTTTCTGCCGCCGGGGCTCTTCTTCTCCCCGATCGCTCATACGGAATCATGGCCTAATAGCATCCCATTAACATAATTGCCAGCACAACTAGTGTTCCGTGTCTCAGAGCCACTCTGCTGCTCTGCCAGCCGAAAAAGAGAGAAGAGGATGGGTGAGGGTGAGGATGGGGGGGCTGGGGAGTGTAGAAAAAAATTTAATTAAGCCAACGCATTGGCCACTCCCTCCCACAGTAAATGTCTGTTTTCTTTCTTCTTTTTTTTTTCAAAGAGAAGAGGGCAGAGCTTTTGTTTTCAAGAGACCTTGAGAGTCTCCCTGTGCTCCTGAGAAGCAGGCGAGGTGCTCAATATTCCACTGATGAGCTCAAAGCAGACGCCAGAATCATGTCCAAACCCAGTCTGCCAGGCAAAATAAAATCCCCATTATTTTTTAATTAATCCTTAATTAAAATATATTACAGCGCCGATTCCGCAAATCTCTCCTAATGTGAAGATGTGGCCCATTCAAGCATATTTACACATCTTTAATTAACGTAGCACATTCTTTCAGTCTAACAAGCCGTGGACTTTGAGTGTCAAGGTGGTCCAAAACACGGCTGTGACTGTGGAGCTGCTAGGAAGGAGGCCCTTTACACTCCCACTAGACAACAGTTAGCCATTGCGGTCCTCTAAGGACGCTCTGCAGGACTCTTTGTAGCCGTGCAACGATGGGTGTACAGTCAATCAGTCCATTAAGGCACTGCAGCATCAGCTACAGCGGTGAGGGGAAATAGTTGCAGCAGGGAGCCATAATCATGTGCTGCGCTCCTCCTGCACGCTGCCATTACCACGCCCCCAGCTCTCCTCTCTGCACAGCCACCCGTGTTGCTCTGATGAATTGATTGACACCATTTTCCATCTTCCGGTGCTGTCAGAGAAAGAGAGAGAGCCACACAGGGAGGCCTGCTCCTCTGACACTCCGGCAGCAGCAGCAGCAGCACTGTGGTCATTTTCTGAAGGGTCTCCACTGGGAAATGGACATATACTGTAAAACATAGCACTGGCCTCGCTTAACCCCAATATGCACCCTGTGTAATCATAAAGTAGAACAAAAAGATTGGTGCTATTGTAACAGAAGTATGTAATGTAAAAATGATCAGATTCTAAACAATAACAATGTTATTCACACTGTATATTTCCCAGAATCATAAACGCTCAACATAAAGGCTCCGTCAGAGAGAATATGTTGGGGGTGAATATAAGAAATCTGCTTTCCCACTGCAGCCTCACAGCTCAATAACATGTCTAGCCTCGTTACGCTTATCACAATGACAACTAAATAAGCACAATTAACAGTCATCCAGGCATCTGCACTGCTGCTGATTTCATTCCCCAAATCATCCCAGAGATCCCAAATGTTAAAAGCAACAATTCTTCATCAAGTAACACATGATAATCACACAAAGGAGGTTAAAGCAGCGAGTCGACATCACAAGCAGCTCTTGTATTTACAGGATCGCTTGCATCAAACTCATTGCTACAGCAGAGAGGTGCTTTTGTTTGGTGTTGACTAATTATTTAATTGAAAGATAAAAAGTTCATTTTGTTCATTTGTTCTCAATGGTCAGGAAATCCACACTGTCTCAATCCTAGCCACTTCAAACAGATCACTTCCCCTAAACACAATAAATAATGCAACAAGAGGGACATACAAGCAATGAGACAAACATACACACATACTGTACATGCTAGAACGGTTTCCTCTCTCTTTTCCCAGGCTGTTTTAATTTGACACCTTGAGCTGGGGTAACTAGGTGGGGAGTGAGGAGCCGCAGAGGAATTCATTAGGCGCGCCACTGCAGGGTCCTGGCTCGCAGCGTTAATGACATTGGAGGATAGGGAAACGAGACAGCCCAGACGCAAAATGAAATAAACATGAGGACTGTCAGTTCTGACAGCACCAGCAAAGGGGACAGAGTCATTTGGGCCGGAGACCTTCAGCCCGTAAGATCAGACCAGACGGCTTATGGACCAAAACAATATTAGTGTGGGAGCACAATCATCCTTACCAGGCCCTTAGATTCACATTGACAGACACTGTGCGTGTGTGTGTGTGTGTGTGTGTGTGTGTGTGTGTGTGTGTGTGTGTGTGTGTGTGCTGGCATTGATCTTTCTGGGCTTCACTCTTCATATCATTAAAAATATCCATCACTTGGCGCTCCTGCAGTATTCAGATACACGACAGCAATTAAATTATTAATGTCACAGCACTCCCCCCCATACAAACAGCACTCTTAATGTGGCTGCTGAAAGACATTAAATATACAGCAATCATTGTCCGGCTTCACCGTGGATCAATTTAGATCACTACAAAAATAACACAGAGAAAAAATAGGAATGCTAGCCACAGTATGAAGACAGGGTCGAGAGAGAGAGAGAGAGAGAGAGAGAGAAAAGGGGACATTAGTCATTTGGCTTTCATGTCAATTCCTTGAATAAAAATGTCATGCACTGGCAGGTAGAACAGTAGCGAAATATGGACAAATTGCTTCTAAAATCATGGAACTTTAGCATCTCTCTGTCTCTCCATATACAGAATATGTTGTAAAGTGAAGGTGTTAAAAAGGAAAAAGGAACATTTCAGACTTGAGCTTTACTTGAAAAATCCAAAAGCCATTTTTACAAGTGTTGTTCAATGCCCCATGTCTCAAACACCAACTCTTGTCCTCCGCTGCAACAGTATTGCAGGATTGCGTATAAATATGGCATTGCATTGGCTCAACTCGTGAGGTTGTGCTAGCAACTAGAGAAAAAGCACTATTTTAAATGCTTTGCTACATGTAGCAATGCACATTTTTAAGTACTTTTGCTACTTGTAACTACATCTCTGTGGTTGAAGTTTTGTTCAACTCCTGCATTCCTGTACATACTTATCTATCTATATAACAGATATCAGCCTTACTGATGCTTCCATATAGCTGTATCTGAGATGTATTTGCTGTGTTAAGTTACTGCTAATGGAAACAGAATATTACCTGCTACTACTGCTTCACATTTAAAGTAAAACTATGTGACTTTTGAAAGAAGAACACATTCTTCTTCTTACAAATGAAAACTGAAATAATCAGCAAAAAATACACCATTGCTCAATTAAATACACTGAGAGGTTTACTGCAATGACCTCACTTGATCTGGTATGACCAGTAGCTTATGGTTGCTAATGTTAGCAAACATTAGATACACATTGTGATGTAACTGATATTGTAGAGTGTTCATGACTTTTTTGTGCTTTGTTTCACTATGATTTAGTATTTACCAATATCCTAAAATTGTCACTTGTGGCCAAATGCTTGCTTTTAAGCTTTCCACAAGCTAACCACTGGCTTTTATTGGGGATTAGCTACAGGAAATGCATTGTATTTGTAACTCAAATTAGCTGTACTTTGTCAGTGGCGCTATTGTTCTGCGCAACAAGATATGGACGTATGTGGTATTCTGTAAGCCAAACTGTTTTAAATATTATAATAATAAGGAATGAATGAAAAGTAGGTGATGATGTTCATATAACTTGGCTTATATCCAAAAAGTCACTGGTGTTAGCAAGTGTAGCATCATTAGACTGCTGCATCCTGAATAAAAGCTAAACGATTTTCAGATTCTTTATGAAAAGAAGCTAACAAGCTAACAAGAGTTCCTCATGAAATTCCTGAATCCTTGGAGCTGAAGCTTTGTAGCCAGAATATAATGAGTCAGATTCCTTAACGGCTGCTTTTGTACAATTAGAAAAGTGTTGTCAGCTAAAAGACGTGGACTCTATACAAAGAAACAACAATTCATACAATAGAAACGAGCAATTCTTCCCGAGCATGACTGAGTATGGTCTGTGTTTGTAAGGCCTCTTCATGAGAGCCTTTCATCCCCGTTCCTCAAAGGACACAATAAAGCTGTCAGTCAGCGTGTCAGTCAGTCAGGATGCAGCCCCAGTCTGTAATGCTCTTGGACTGGGACAGTCTCTTCTGGTGGATGCTCCATATCTGACACAAGTGCTCTCACACGCTGATAGAGCTTCGGTCTCTTGTGATAAGGCAACTGTGAATGGGTGGCAGAGATGACCCTTCTTTCTGAGTTGCTCAGCTTCAAATATGTGGCTCCGTCGCAGCAGGCATCTGCCTGGATGAGCGAGGGGGGGTGGGGGCTGCGGGTTGCTGACACCTGTCTCTCCTAGGACGAGCCCGCCTTTGTGACATGGGAGCCCGGGTTGGCTGTCGGGACAGGGCCGAGACAGATATGACAGGGCCGCTGACAAGGGCCAGGCTGCATGCTGGGAGCAACACTGCAGTCCAACACAAACAAGACTTCTGCTCTCTTCACTGGGCCTGCAGTGAGACCCACAGCTGGCAGCTGAGAAGCCTCAGTCAGTGAAAGCAACGCTGTGAGCCACTGGCTTCACAACAATGCTAATCACTGTTGCATGGATGGACCTCCAAAACACAAACACAGAAAATCAAATGCAGCTTTAACTGTATGTTAGTGGCAAAAGGCTGCATGCTTCTCCGAGACTTCAAACTCGGCAGACACAAGAGCTGCTCTCCTCTGTGCTGCATCTGTTCATTATGTCAACCTCGCTTGGCACGCTCATATTTCTGAGCCCCATTCCAAAGCAGACGCCTCCTAATTGTTATCGGGTCTGTGTTGAGACAGTCTGAGCAGAGAGACGACGATAAAAACTCCCCCGGAGCTGATGAGACTTCTCACAAATAGCTGCAGAACCCAACACGTTATGGATGTCTAGGTACAGTGGAGGGTGTGGAGGCATCAGCTTTGCTCTCTGACCACAGTTAGAACAATATGACAAATTGGCCTAGTTTTCCTTTTAATTAATCATTGCCTTGCTGACAGCTACCTGTACCACACATCATCATTAGTCAAGAGGAGAGGAAACCCCAGCCACATATGATAAGACAGGAGGATACACCTCATTAACTAGTTTTCCTCCATTTATTTTTTACAGCAACACAGCAATCACAGAAAGAATATTCTACACCTGTATTTTTGTAATTATAAGTGAGCTGATTTGCTTTGATTTACAGAACTGTCAACAGGTAGAAGTTGGGTGATGTGACAGTACATACTGTGAGTCAGAGCGTTTTCCATACCATTTGTACTGTGGTAGGAATCTCTTTAATGTGTCTGGGTGTACAGTATTACAGTAGCACAATACTGTAAAACGCTGCAGATCAATGAGCAAGACTGCTTTATGACAATATTAGATTTTTGTATCAATGTGATAAAGTACCCTGATTTGTTATTTGTAGAACCTCTTAGGATAGCAAAGAGACATTCTCATCTCAATCGATTTTCTAGAAAATTTACTGTATCAAGATACAATATATATGCTATATACAGTATATCAATATCGGAATATAGAATCACATATACCATGACAGAGGAATTTATCCATATGGCCCACTCCTATCTCAGCATGCAAGTAAAATTATTTTTATTATTATTTTTATATTAATGGTTAATTTCCATTTACTACAACTTTGATTTAATGTTTACCTACTGTGCTTTCTGTAGTTTTCCTGTACAAGGGGGGATTATTACCAACATTTGGGGTATGCACACTTGCCTTTTTACCTCCAAATAACGTTATAATATAGATAATTAGATATAGATAATAGATCATTTGTTGGCTTGTTTGCAACCTGTCTTTTTGTCTGACCTCTCATTTCTTACCCCACTGGACAGTAGCGATGTTGGCACTTTTCCCGATCTCAGCAGTTACTTAGTCAGTACAATGTTAAAACTGAAATAAATGATGGTCATAACTCAAAAAATCCAAACTGTGATAAGCTGTAATTATTCTTTAAAAAATACCTCCAAGTCACAGGATCTAAATGACCAGACTCTGCTTTGCTATATTCAGTAATCATCTGTGTTCCTCCCCCTATGTGCTTCATTCAGACTGAAAGTATGAATTTAATTAAAGGGTAACACACTGTCTACAGAATAGCCCACAGAAATGCACATGTGTGACAACAGAAGTCATTGTTCCAGTCCCTCAGTGAGAACTGACGCTGCCTCACAGGACTCGGGATGCCTATGACTGACAGCTCCATCTTTATAGGGGCCATCCAGCAAAAAGGCAGAAAGAGAGGGGCCATTCCCACCCACTGAGCTGAATAAGCTTGGAGACCAGATTTTTTTTATCTCACACCGGTGAGATAAAAAAATTAATTAATTAATGAGAAAAGCATGATGCCTCTTGCAGATTCTCATTTATGCCTGGGAACACTGATACTAGGCAGCCTCTAATTGGACTTATTGTTTATAACAGGCAGTTCAGGTTATACCTACCCTGCAGACATTTTAACAACTAACCATATGCTGTTTAATGCATTGTGTTTGGTCTTATCCTACTCATAAAGGGATAATTACTACCTTCATAAGGCAATAAACACCTCGTTACAACCAAGATCTCGTGTAGCCAGGGTAGAAAATAGCTAGAGCCCATGTTCAGGCAGTAGGTACAATGTTGGAATATTCTATCGCTTCCATTAGTGAGGGAAAGATATTTGAGGTGAGATAGACTAGTCTACATGTGGAAAGAGGGTTGATGGATATCATCTAAAACATGAAAAAAAGCTGGTGGAGTAATAGCCTTCCTGAACTCACACAAATAAATGTTCCACCGCCTGTGCTGACATAGTTAAAAATGAAGAGAAATGTAGCAATGTAAAATTCTCTACAAGCTGTTAATATTTCATGAGTAGCCGTTCTGACACTGTCAGTATCTAATTTGTATGGCATGCAAGGAGAGGGGAAGGGAAGAACTAGGGAAGGGAAGAAAAAGGGGAAAGAAAGGGTAGATAGCAGTGGAAGAAACAGTAGAAGATATAAGATAAAGGTGGACAAGTGTCTCCAAAAAGACTTCAGCATGCGACGAGCTAGTTGACAGGGAATTTTTTGGAAGTCAGCATGGTACAAAGAACATTTGAAATGGCCATTTAACAGCACTGTACTCCACTCCCAGCCGATGCCACCATTTGCATACTTCATATCAGATGAAGATGGATGGTGAAAATCAATGTCACTGAGATGAGCATTTTATCAAGGTTACGCTATCCTCCAAACTCCTAAAACCTCTTTATCTCATCTCTGTTGTCAGAATATTAACTTATCAACACAATCTTTTTACAGCAGAGGCAGAGGCAATGTGAATTTATCAGCTGGAATAGCAGTGACAGGCTGGCCAGCTGGCTTTCAGAGCTGCAAACAATGATTGTTTTCATTAGTGGTTTGTCTCCTGATTATTTTGTGATTAATCAACCAAGTGTTCAGGCTGTAAAATTTCAGAAAAGTGTGAAAAATGCCAATCACAATTTGTCCAGCCAATTATCTAAAATCCAAAGATATTCAATTTACATTTATATAAAACAGAGAAAAGCAGCAAATACTAACATATAAGGAGCTGGAACCAGCAAGTGGTATTTTTGCCTGATAAATTACTAAACGATCGAGCAACATCAGAATTATTGTTGATCAATTTTCATCAATTCAATCAATAAATTGCTTTGTGATTTAATCATTCCAGTACTACTGTTATTTAAACAGGGTTTGGTCACATAAGATGTCCTGTCACTAAATCAAGAGTACAATCATATGTTAGCGGGCTTCTCTCTCATTTTTACATTTCATTAACATTTATTCTGTGAGTTATCCTAACTTCAGAATTAAAATGTTGGCTGTTACTTAGTAAACATGCATTGAATGGGGTTTATTAGAGAGAAACTTTTGATACTTAAAAGATTAGTGGGAATTGTTTGTTGTTCAAATGACAAGGTGACGAGGCCACAAAAGGCTTTTAACATTAGCTTGTCGTGTGTCATTTTCCAGCTCTGTACTGTATGTTGTAGCTAGACAGCAGTTGTGTACTGACCGACAGATAACACTAGTGGAAAGTAAATAATAGTCAGAGTTCCTCAGTTATACTTTTAATCATGTCACATCAGTATTGTAATCATCTCTGGACATTCAAAGCTGAACAGAAGCTTGTCCTGTCTGTGAAATTATAACGTTAGCTAACATTACCTCAGCATCTAAAGGGGAGACTGAGAGCTGGCAACATGATCAATTTAGATCATATCTAATATCTTCAGCTTTAATTATCATTTGTGGCTTACCAGTAGTTTGTCATTATTACCAAGTAGACAATACTATTACAATAGTTACCATTAAATACAGTATAACTCCACTTTTCAGTGTAATGATTAGTCAAAGTATCACAGCAATGTAGCAATTATCACTTAATGTGGGCTACAGTAAATTGATATGATTTTTCTAGATAAAGATGAATTTTTAAGTTCTTTGAAATTGACTTTTGACAAGCAAAATACTGTTTAACATATTTGTCAGTGGCACAGCCCTGGTGAAACAAAGAGGTGTACTTGCTTGACAGCCTTCATTCTCATCCATATGGTTAAATAATTTCCTTAAATTTCTTATTTGTTTAGTGTAATCGATAATGAAATTAGTTTCTGTGTAAGGTAATGTGGCTAGCATCAAGTATCATATCATTTTAATATTATTTTTTAGCACTCAACAGGTGTAGCTACAGTTTTAACAATGTTGTTTATTCTTCCACTTGGATTGGGTAATGACCCCCTAGAAAAGTAGGAAGACACTTAAACACTGTTAAAATCACAACCTATCGAGCTCTGCTGTCAATGTTTAGTAAAAGATCATTATACGTGCTCACCTCTCTTGCTGCCAAGATACAGGCTCCTTTCCTTTGTCTGCATGATTAGCTACTGGTCCCTCATTATGGAGGTGAAGACTGAACTTCCATTTCAAGCCTTTGTGACTCCCACCTTTACTTCAGTCCACTAGTCATAAAAATGTCATGGCAGCTATAGAACACACAGGCCACAGTGAGATCTAACAGGAATCACACACTCAGGGCCAAACCCAACAGGGCAGATACAGCCAGTGGTTACACTTTGGAGGTCAGTAAGGAATCTCTGCATATGACTTTCCACATGCTCACCCCTTCCAGCCTCCTGACATCAGCCTGAAAGTGACTTTAACCAAGTGCACATCCTCCGTTTACTCTCTCCTGGTGTACTGTTGCACCGCAGAAAGAAAATGACAGACCATTTATAAAACAGGAAGAGGAGCTAACTACAGTAAGCATAAGCTATTTCTGGAGGAGGATGTCTGCAAATAACAAAGAGCTGTCAAAATGTAACAGGTCCACAGTGGAATGAAATCACTTTAAAAATAAATAAAATGACACTTTAGGCTATGTAGAAAAACTCCAAGTTTTACATCTGTGATCCCACCTGCTGTGACCCCTGCTGATGGTACAGACGATCACACTCCACGTTTTAAGTTCCCCACCATGTCGCTGGTGTCGGCGCTGGGAAGGCATCCAAAACCACAATGCATTTCTGCTATGGAACATTTGTTTCCTTTCAGGGGGGGCGCAGGGCCCCAACATGCTCCTTCTACATTTTTCTGTCCTGCCACATTGCATGACAGTTTATTTTGGGAAGCGCAGGTTGGCACCTGAGACACAGAGCTGACAAAGCACTCAGTGTCACTTCAATGAGGCCAGTTGGTGCCATGACAATGCCTCTGGCCAAGCAATCCTACAAGATGGACAACACTGCGCTGAATATCTTGGCAAAGTAGGAAAAGAGGCATCAGCTGTTTGCACAATTTCATCTTCAGAGGGGAACAAAGCAAAAGTCAAAATCTGAGACAGTTGCAGGAGGGATTCCACCTCAGATTATTAGACAATAATAAAATCTGAACTGCTGTGATGGACTGTTCGCCAGTTCAGGGTGTCTCCCTGGCTTCCACCCAATGCATGCTGGGACTAATTCCAGCACATCCAGCTCCCTAAATAGGACCAACTAAGGGGCTAAGGCTGAAAGAATGAAAATCTGAATGTTAAAAAAAATGGTAGAAATCATGATACCCACTTTTTAATAACATAAAGAAGGTACAGATATCAGATTAAAGGGCTGCAACTTTTTCAAAAAAAATATTTTGAACAAATTAAAACAAAAAAGTAATTAATTAATTAGTTTAGTTTATTCACAGTGCCTCCACTCCATCATTTTGAGTGACAGTTGCATTTTACATTTATTTTAAGTTAGCAAGCAGCCTTACCTTCACACATTATTTTTAAAAATAACATCTAGGGGGCAGTCCCCCTAAATGTTGATGATTCAAACCATCAGTCAAATCTCATTTTGTCAGTCGACTTTCTTTTTTTCAGCAAGCTAGCGACATCATTCACAGAGCAATGCAGGATGACAGGATGTAAACTTTTACAAACAGTCTCAAAACAAAACAGTCTCAAAATTACCTGACTGCATAACTAACTGTAATGGAAATAGAGAAGGATGATGGAAACAAGTGGTCTCTGCTGCAGTGCTAACCATTAGCAAAGTCGGCTAAAACTACTTTTGAACCAGACGTTGGTACAACTTCCTCTACTGTCCAGTGTGATTGACTCTTTGGCTGAGTGCATTCCTGAAAAGGGAAAATTCCAAGAGTTTTACCTACAACTGTGATATAAAGAGGAATGTAACTCATTTGAAGAATTCACTACATTAGAGATATCATTAACTACTACTACATGTGTAATTTTGTAATAATTTTCATCATATGTTATATGATGAACTTCTATTCCTGCTGTAAAAACTTACATACAGAAGTCATAATAATGATAAGAATGAAAACACTGATATTCTGTTGACATACTCACAGTGGATATGACTCAGTAATGCACTCCTTTTTTTCTCTATAAGAATGATGTAAACTACATTCACATCTACAGCAAAGATATAGACACTGTTTAGTTTCAGTTTCGTAATAATCATCCCTCTGAGCGTGTTTTTATTGGAGCTGGTGGAATGACAAAGAGATGAGCAGCAGCAGTGGAATTGCGGCCTGCATTAGCTCGGCCAATTATGAGCCTTCGTGGAATGCTTAATGTTTCTCTGTGAGGAGGGCTGCTGATTAGCTGAGAGAAGAGTCAGCGGATCTTTGGATGCCACTACTGCCAGTCATTGAAAAAATAAAATTACGATATACAGTGTTGATTTAGATTGAAATGGAACATTGCAGACTTTCAGGATAAAACATGTAGTTGTTTAAATGTGAAAACTTTTTCTTATAGCAGGACCTTGAAGTTCAGTTTCCCAGTAGTGGGGAATCTAAAATGCTTCTTTCCAGACAATGAAGTGTTGTATAAATACACTACCTGACACACACACACTCAGAACCGAAAAGCAAATGTATATCCTGTTTCTCATAATGCAGTGGCGACTGAGTGCAGATAAAATTACTGACTGGAATGACTGCTTCAAAAACGTACATGGACAAAAGCCTGTGTGCACACACTCATACATACCCACACACATACACACTTGTACTGTAAAGTGACAGAGCAACTGCTTTGCTGTGTTAAATATCAGATGCAAATGAAAAGAGAAAATCTATCATGACTCTAATGTGGCCTGATAGGAGGGGGCGCACTCTCTTCTGAGGAGCCGAGCGGTGTGAGGAGGGTGATGTATGGAGGAGCTGGATGAGAGGTGAAAAGCGTAGCGAGACGGACGAAGGGAGGGGTGGATTGCTGGGAGGGAATGGAAGGGGGGGGGGGGGGGGGGGGGGGGTTTGGGGGGGGCACGCAGTCCTGCCAGACTCCTGAGAGCCCAGGGCAAAAGTGGAATAAATGTTGATTAGTGTTGATTTTGTCCAACGAGCACCCGGCAACTGACAGTGGGACTAAGCTGCAGCGAAAGGGAACCATTAATCTTGGTCTGGTTTAAGTAGTGTATATTAATTTGTGTCATTTCCACTACGTGGAGAGAGGCCTCTCTCTCCCTCTCTCTTTTCTTTCTCCCTCCCTCCAGTGTTTGAAAGCTGTGGAAGCCGAGCCTCTTTCATAGCGAACATACAGTGGAAGCCTGGAGGTGGCGTCTGCAAGTAGCAGCAGGGGAGAGTGGAGGAAATGAGATTCCAAACACTACATTATGGAAAATGAACTCCTGGGGGGTTGGTATGACAACCACATTCAAATGTGCCATTGCATGTTCAATTTAACGTGCATAACAAATTTGCAGACTTGATTAAATTCGTAACATATTAAGGAGGCCGGTATAAAAAAAAAGGCAGACCAAACCTGCAGGGACTGAGATTGCAAAGAGAGCCTTGAACGAGGTAAATGGCGGAACAGTGATATTTAAGCAATCGTTTCTCAGCGTTGAGCACAGGAGTCGACATTCAGGTAAAAGATTGAGGCCCGCGCTCTTTTACAAGTCTACTTGGATCTTGCCTTCATTCTGTAATCTCCACACTGGCAGGGCTGCTCGGAGCTAAATGTAATTTTTCTGCAAACAGCATTTCAGTGGCCTTCAGCAAAGAGGGAAAAAAACATTAATCAGTTCAGAAACTTCAGAAAATATATCAGTTAAAAACATAAAAATGATATAGTGCTCATAGTCATTCCTTTTCACAAGGATGAGAGGAGACTATCATGGTAGAGAAACTTCTGGAAAAAAAAATAGATCACTTTCCTTGTACATGTGATGTCAGTGTTAATTAACAAACGCAGCACAGTAAGAATTCCTATAATTAAGCTCTTTAATATGATTAACATGTATCAATTAGGTGACTGACAATTTGCATAATGTATAATGTAACCACATTGTTCTATACTGTAATGGTATTAACACACCATTTACAATGCTGTCACTAACTCATGATTCTGTGATTAGGATTCTGCATCAAATACAGTAAAAAAAAAACTCAGTACAAGCCTTATGCTGGTTAATCAAAACACATTTTCCCACTTGTCTACATCCTCTGAGCAGAATTAGACTTTAGCTCTTCCTCTCTCTTGGTGGATGATTAAGCAGAGAGATTGGGGAAACAGCTGTGGTGGCGAGCTTGGCATTTCTCTCCCCCTGAATGCTGCTGTATCAGCATTGAGGAGGAAGGATAAGAGGGAGACAAAAGCAGCACGTATTAAAGAGTCGTCTCTCTGTCCGCCGAGAGAGGCACAGCCCCGTGACACAACACTCGCTATAAGAGCAGACATCTACTGTACATCGAAGGTAACATTAACTGTCACTGCCTGCTGGTTAACACTTACAATGACTATGAACAAGCCCTACAAACGGTATTACGGATACTCTTTAAGATGGCTTTTTAATAGTGACATCAAGTTCAGATTAGCACCAATTAGCTCTACTGAAAATGTGGAAGAAATTCCTTTTTTTTCTGTATTATGGGGCTATTTTTCCAATCTTTATTCAAGAGCATGGTCTTTCAATTTGAGAGCATGATCCATTGATTGATATTTCATATTCAGATTTTGTAATGCTTTCCCTCAAACTCAAATAGTCCCTGCTCACGCTTAGATTTGCTCTGCTTCTGCTCAAACTGTATGCTTGCACTCAGATATATTGTTGCTTGCACAGATTTCCTGCTCCAGCTTCAGCTCTTCTCCTCGCACTCAGGCTGCTTCTTTGCGCGTCAAAATCCCCCAACCAACAATGCCAGGTGTAGTGTTGACCAATGAAATGATCCCTGCCTCCTTGCAGGGGCATTCGCTTTATTTCTTAGAGCGTCCTACGGGCATTTACTCTTTAACTGGGTTCATCAACTCCCGCCCTCCAAGGCTTTATTAAATGTACTTCCCTTGCTTTCTTTACAACATGGAATAAAAGGACAGTTAATATATACACCAGTGTCTGTACTTTTTCTTTTACTATTATAATTACATATAATAGTAGCCATATAGCACACTCCTGTTGCCTCCCGTCGGTGTGCTAGAGGAGAAAACAGCGTCACCTTCATGACTCAGGAGCGGGAGTCTAGCAGACCGCCAAAGTCAAGGACCTCAAGTAAGTTTTTTATTTTAATGGTGCCATTACTTCCTTCAAATTGAATTTATTAAGTCATATTTGTGGCACAAGAATACATCCATGATAATATGCTGGCTTTCAAGTGTTGTACGTTACATGAACACTGTTGCTAGGCAACTAACAACAAAATGGATGCCGCTGTGTTTCTTTTTTAAATCTGTATTTCAGTGTTTAGGAATGGGAAAAGTACCAACATGTATATATATAACTACACAATACACAACATCACCAATTGCATTTTAAAAAAATGCAGTAGCTCATTGAAGTCTACTGTCTTAATGTGTTAGCTAGCGTTTGTTACTTTTGCTGTTGGTACTTCCATTCCTAAACAATGAAATACAGATTTATAAAAAGAAACACGGCGGCGTCCATTTTGTAAGTAATATTTTTTGGAAGTAATAGCACCTTTAAAATAAAAAACTTACTTGAGGTCCTTGACTTTGGCAGTCTGCTAGACTCCAGCTCCTGAGTCATGAAGGTGACGTTTTCTCCTCTAGCACACCGACGGGAGGCCAAATGTCATTATTCCAAATCTATTAACTGTCATTTTATTCCAAATGTTGTAAAGAAAGCAAGGGAGGTACGTTTAATAAAGCCCTGGAGTGGATGAACCCGGTTAAAGACTAACCACCTGTACGGGACGCTCTAAGAAGTGAAGCGAACGCCCCCACAAGGCAGGGATCATTTCATTGGTCAACACTACACCCGGCATTCTATTGGTTGGGGAACTCTGACAAGGTAATTGCGCAAAAAATTGAAGAGCAGAGCAGAAATCTGAGACCAGATGTTTCACAAGCGCACAGAAGCAGCCTGAGTGTGAGCATACAGTTTGAGCAGAAGCAGAGCAAATCTAAGCACAAGCAGGGACTATTTGAGTGTGAGGCAGGGTTTGAGGGGAAAAAATGACAAAATCTGAATGTGAAATCAATAAATCATGCTCTCAAATTGAAAGACCACACTTGAATAAAGATAGGAAAAAAGCTCCATACCTGTATCACCAGATAAGTGCTGCAACTAATAATTAGAGCTGAAACAATTAGTTGATTAATGGATTAGTCAATCAACAGAAAATTAATCATTTTGATAATTAAAAAAATGTTTCAGTCATTTTCCAACCATAATTATCAAACATTCCCTTGTTCCAGCTTATAAATTGTGAGGTTTTGATGCTTTCTCTTCTCTTATGTAATAGTAAGCTTGATGTCTTTGGGTTTTAGACTTTTGGTTGGCAAGCAGTATGAAGACGTCAAGTGTGAAAAATTGTTATCTTTCCCTTCTTTCTGACCTTTTATAGACCAAACAATTATTCACTAAATCGAGAAAATACCCACACACCACAGCAGCACTACCATGAAGACATCAGGGGCGTAGCTGAAGGTGAGGGAGAAGAGCGGGGGTGCAGGTGAGGCTAAGGCGATGTGCCAGCCGACTCCCGCTTCCCATTCTGCTAGCGAATGTACAATTCCTGGATAACAAGCTCTGCTCTTGAGAGCAAGGATCCCCTTCCAGCGGGAAACAAGGGATTGTAACATCATCTGCCTTACAGAGACTTGGTCGTTGGAAGAGATACTAGACCACACCATTGTACCCTTGGGGTTCTCTGTGTTTTGTGTGGACAGGTCCAGAGAACTCTCTGGGAAAGGCAAGGGAGGAGGTATATGTTTCATGGTCAACAATGCTTGGTGTGACCCTAGGAACGTTCATTCCCTCAAGCCTTTCTGCTCCCCGGACCTAGAATATCTCACGCTCTTGTGTCAGCCATTCTGGCTGCCTAGGGAGTTCACGGCTATTGTTGGGACAGCTGTGTACATCCTGCCACAAGCTGACATAGACCAGGCACTCAAAGAACTGTATGGGACAATCAGCAACACAAAAAACATGCACCCAGAGGCCGCTTTCATTGTGGTTGGGGACTTCAACCAAGTGTCTCTGGGTAAAGTATTACCAAAATACTTTCAACACATCGATGTAAATACACAGGGAGATAGTTTACTCAACCACTGCTACTCTCCATTCCGCAATGCCTTCAAACCCCTCGTCCGTCTGGCAAATCGGATCACTCCTCCATCCTCCTCCTGCCCGCCTATAGGCAAAAGCTGAAGCAAGCAGCGCCCATATCAGGATCACGATCTACTGCTGGTCTGACCAGTTGGATGCTGTATTCCAGGACTGTTTTTATCACGTGGACTGGGAGATGGTCTGTGATTCGTCAGATGACAACATCGATGAGTACACAGAAGTAGTCATAGGATTCATCCAGAGGTGTATAGAGGACGTTGTCCCCACAACATATATATCCAAACCAGAAACCATGGACCAACAGCACCATACGAGCTAAATCCAAATACAGACCAAATTTGTAGCATGTTAGTGCTCACCCTGGACGCTCACCAATTTGCTTACCAACAAAACAGATCCATGGATGATGCCATAGCCACAACACTCCACACCACCCTCACCCACCTGAAGAAGAGGAATTCTTACGTGAGGATGCTATTCGTAGACTATAGTTCAGCATTCAATGCCATAGTTCCCTCCAGACTCGACACCAAGCTCAGGGATCTAGGACTCAACCCCAGCCTGTGCAGCTGGATCCTCAAATTCCTTGATGCCTGGTGGCGAGGATGGGCTCCAGTACCTCTGCCCCTCAACACAGGAGGCCCTCAGGGCTGTGTCCTGAGCCCCCTCCTCTATTCTCTATACATTCACAACTGCATGGCCATGTACAGCTCCAACTTGGTAATTAAGTTCACCGACGATACGACAATGACAACACGGCCTACAGGAGAGAGGTCAACAACCTGACACAATGGTGCCAGGAGAACAACCTCTCACTCAACGTTGATAAGACCAAGAAGCTCATGGTGGACTTCAGGAGGAGAGGAGAGAGGCTGGACCCCCTTGCCATCAACAGGTCTGCTGTAGAGAAAGTCAGCAGCTTCAAACTCCTCTGCATTCACATCACCGAGGACCTCACCTGGGATGAGCGCACTCGCCATGTGGTGAAAAAGGCACAGCAACACCTCTTTCACCGCAGGCAGCTAAAAAGGTTTGGCATGGTGCCCAAGATCCTACAGGCCTTCTACAGAGGCACAACCAGGAGCATCCTGACTGGATGCATCACTGCCTGGTATGGGAGCTGCACTGCCCTCAACCGCAAAGCACTGTAGAGGGTTGTGCGGACAGCCCAGAGCATCAGTGGATGTGAGCTTCCTTCCATCCAGGACATTTACAATGGACGGTGTGTCAGTAAAGCCCACAGGATTCAAAGACCCCAGCCACCACAACCACGGACTGTTCAGCTGCTGCTGTCTGGCAAGTGGTACCACAGCCTCAAGGCCCGGACCAGCAGGCTTTTTTCCACCAAGCAGTTTTTTCCACCAAGCAACCAGGCTTATGAATAATGGACACTAACGGCCTGTTGCCTGTCTGTCTGTGACACACACACGCACACAGACGTAGCTGTGCATACACAAACACACACAAAACATATATATATATGCACATTTATGAAGGCTACACACACTATACATTATTTATATTATTTATATTTTTATTTTATTGTATTTTTTAGTACTACTTTTCTAGTACTATTTTTAGTACACACACACAGCATTTTACACACACTATACATTATTTATATTATTCATATTTTTATTGTATTGTATTTTTTTAGTACTATTTTTACTGCTATTTCTATTGTTATTTTATTTTTATTGTTGCTGCAATGTTGAGGAGCCGAAACCCAAGAATTTTACTCTCTTATACTTGTATAATGGGATGTAACAATAAAGGAATCTTGAATCTTGATACTGATAATGGACCCCCTGCACCCTACTTAATTGTTTTCAATCTCAATTAATCTGTCAATGATTTTTTCCATTAATACATTAATTGTCTAATCTATATATGTAGGGCTGAAACTAACTATTATTATCTTTATCGATTAGTCTGCCGATCATATTCTCTATTAATCGTTTGCTCTATAAAATATCAGAAAATAGTTAAAAATACCTGTCACAGTTTCCAAAAGCCCTGGGTGATGTCTTCAAATGTCTTGTTTTGTCTGACCAAAAGTCAAAAACCCATAAATGTTCAGCAGTGAAGAAGCTGGAAGAAGTGAATGTTTGGCATTTTTGCTAAAAAAAAATTAATCAGATTAGTAGTAGATTAATTTTCTGTCAACTGACTAACTGACTAATTGTTTCAGCTCTATATAAATGTGAATGGCTATCAAAATTTCCCAGAGCCTGAGGGGGCATCTTCAAATGTCTTGTTTTGTCTGTCCTACAGTCCAAAGTCCCCAACTACCAGACTGTATTAAAGTTAAAGTTGAAATCAAACCAGGCTGATTCAAAGTATTTATTCAGTGACATGCAGGGCTGAGCTGAGTTCAGCCTCTGTAATACAAAAAGGCAGATGCCAAACATCTGAATGGACTGACAAGTCAATTTAGTGTAGGCTTCTATGCACCTTCCATAATCAGACCTCTGGCTCATTTCATCCTGTCAAACACTACTCGGCTGCCCTCTGTAAAACACCCTATTTTCACCCTTCAAAAAATAACATTACATCACTCGGCTAGTCATTTTTATAAATGGAGGATCCCCTAGGCTTGAAACCTTACACTATACAAACACAGGCCACAAGAAAGCTGGCCTTTTGTTGAGGTTGAGAGGAAAAAAATTAAACAGCAAGTCAGAGCAGCACATTTACTGAGCAGCTCAGTCAAGGATTGGTTTTGTTTGACACTGCTGGAGATTTATGATGTTGGTGAAGTGTTTACAGAGGTCAAGGCGGCTCATTTTTTCAAATCAGTTTGTCAAGCATTTGCTTATCTAAAGAGGCCTTTTCATCAATCATAAAAAGCTGATGGTGAAAACTCGAAGAAATCAGTCCACCTTAAAAAAAAAAATATATATATATATTATATATATATATAACTATATATAATATATAGTTCTTTTAGATAGATGGATAGAAAGTGAGAATATTTAGATGAAGCTGTGTCATGTTATTTGATATCATGGCCTAATAGCCGCAGAGTCAAATTGTTTGGATATACTTTTGGAAAGTCTCTGTGAGAACCTTTCCTAACAGATTACACCAGTGTTGCTAGGACATACGCTAACACAGACAAACCAAAACTAAAGCTGTTTTTACCTTTGCTCCACATTTTGGACACATAAAGTAATATAATTAATATGATTCAATATATTTTTATGCCTTGTCTCTTCTTGCGAATGCACTATGCCACACACACTCACACACACAGAGTTGTGCGCAGCATCTGAAAAACAGCATTCCTTTGAAGTAAAAAAGACAACCGAACTATGCCTGGAATGAAACTGGGTGAAAACGAAGCCAATCTGTCCAAAAAAAAAAAAAAAGAAAAAAAGAAAAAAATTGAGGCATTGGTTTAAATTAAGTGTTCCTTCCTTCTCCTTTCCTCCCGGGTGTTGCTGCACCATTGTGCTTGTTTATACTGCACAATATTTCTGCTGGCCATCCCTCACTTCATCCCAGTAAAAATACACAGAGTAGGTCAGAAGTTCAGGCCCTAGATCAACGCTGGCATTGTGTCCTGCAGGTGCTGTCAGCTGCTCCGGGGACAGCCAGGGATGGAAAATATACACAAGCAAGCAGCAGCTCTGTGGATACGCACTGTCTCTGCACTGAGATGGCACTTGGGACAAAGTTACAGCGGCACAACTACAGCTTCGAGGAGTCACTAAAGCTGTTATAGCACAAAATGAAACTGAAACAGCAAAGTAAATAATAGCTAAAGTTGTATGTAAAAATAACAATTAGGTGTAAGCAGTGTATACAGAAACCTTCTTTCACTAATACACTGCCAACTGTAATACATTAGAAAAGTAAAATAGCCATTTACTCTGCTTTACCCAGGCTATCACAACTAAAGGATAATTTCATTACGAAAACCAGTACTGAAGTTGAAATACAATACAATACGATTAAAAATCAAATAAGTCTCAAACATTTAATAACCCTCGTCAGACACTTGAAGTATGTTTTAACTCAATTTCTAAAGGAGACTGAGCCACTAGAGGGAGCAACAAGCTGCGACTTCTTCTAAAAATTTTAAGTCAGTTAATATTAATGTTCAGGACAGAACTGGCATTTATTTATTAGAGACATAATGAAAAAAAATACTGGTTCATAATATCACCAGTTAAGTAAAAGTGTGTACCAACTAGCCAGTGGCAGTAAGCCTCACAACAACTTGAGCTCTGAAGAGGAGAGAAATATTATTCAAAAATATTAAAAATAATTGATGATCAAGTCCATGTGCAACTCCAGTCATACAGTATGTTCTCTATTTGATGAGTGAACCTCAAGAAGCAGGAAGTAAAAAAGGACACTGCATTATGTGTTTTCTTATGTGCAGGTAAAATAAAAAGCACTTTTCTGACAGGTTTGCTATGAGGACATGGATCTTTTTAACACTCCATCTTTTATTTACTCTAAACCCGACAGTACTGCCGAGGTGTTGGGATTGCCGAAGATGAAATAGTGTTTGAGGCACAATTACTGTGTAGTGATCGTGATGATTTTTACGCCATGACAGCAAGTGAAGAACAGCAAAGAGAGGACTTATAGTATTAAGAGTATAAAAATATGTTGTTAAACCTCCAAATAAACTGAATTAGAGAAGCACTATAAATTTCAGTAAATGTGAAAGGTTTCTCACTTACCCTTACAACAAAGCTAACTGGATAAAAATGGAAGTCTACAACAAGACAAGCACCATATCTCTTGTGTAAAGCTCCATAAGCTGCACCTTGTATTAGGTTGCCAGCTGAAAGAGAGAAGAATGGGTGTGCAGGCAGGAAGAGGTCCAAGTTACTTTGTACTCTCAGCAGAGCCGAACTTTGGATGAACTCCGAGAAGCGCCAGGGAGTAAAACACTATGCATAACTGTGTCACTCCCCCTCCAAAAACCTACCAAGACAACAAAAAAGAAGAGCGAGCCAGCAGGCTTCAAAAGGCCCCCTGCTCTCTCCTGAGGCAGTGGCCAATTCAAGATAAACTGCCGGGCTTGGGGGTAGGCAGCGAGGTGAACTTCAATGAAAACCTCAATGAAAACATCCATGAAAGCACCAGGCGAGGGTCGAGATCGCACACACAAGAAACAATATAAACAGCGCCAGTCATCGCCGCCGCAAAGGTCAAGTATGAGCGAGAGCAACTTTGGAGACAATGAAAACAATATCTTCTTCATCCTCCATCCATTCCATTTGATTTCATGCACTAATAAGTGTGAAACATACAGAAAGCACTGCCTCTCGCGGTAAACTGCCATGCTTTGGCAACTCAATATCTCAGCTGTGTAAGTTTTGAAGAGTCCTATAGCACATCAGTGTGAAGACAGGAAAATAAAAGATGAGATGCATGCTATCAGTCTGAAGTGCACTGAATTCTATCTGTGCCAATTTCAAAAATGTCACCAGGAAAATGATTTGGAAACATGACTTACGCCTCCTATGTTACGTTATTTCTCTCCTAGCAATTATTCTGCTGACACGCTCTCTCACAACTGCTTTAATAGACACACAATACAGAATAGAAAGAGACGTGCTCACCAGACTTGACAGTTAACTCACAAGGGGAGACATGAACATGCTTGTGACAATTTTGCTCAATACTCTCTATTATTCCACAACAGCATAAAAAAACCTCCTTCATATTTTGACACAATAATTGATAAGGACTGCTTGAAGTAATTGTCTACAGTTCCTAAAAATAGTTAAAATGCGCAGACTTTATGGCTACAGGAGGAAACACATGTCTTACATGTCAGTGAAATTTATGGTGAATTGTGTTGTGACTGAATATCCAACATCAGGTTGTCCAATGTGAATTTGAGTCTGAATAGCAAATTACCCTTTGATGATAAAATAGCCCACACAGAGCTGTGATTTTTTTTTAATGTTCCTTTAGTGAAAAATACTGTGTGCACTATTATATCTATCCTACCTGGTTAAGGAGACTTATGATATTTCTTGCAAGTATGGAGAAACAACGGTGCAGTGTTGCAGTTTAGGTTCTCGTATTAGAGTGCAGAATAAATATGAACTTACCTGTTTTTTCTTTGATTTCACACAAGACATTGAAAAGAGCTGGCTTCATTCTGTGACAGTTCAGAGCATGTTTCCTGAAACAGAAAAGTGGCTTCATGAGCAAACCACAGCAGGAGAAACACGTCTAAAAATGTATTCAACCTCTAAATTATTGGACAATGAGGCTACCTAATATCATTTGAAATTTTATTTGTTTGATAAGATGTTGCAGTGCAATTACAGGCACAAATATTAAAGCTACTTAATAAACACCTGTATATGTACACATGTGCTGCAATCTCTTTGTTGTAACCTATATCCATTTTACCTGTATGCATAGTTACTGATAAGACATTTATTTAGCTTTATCTACTCTCCTGTTATCATATTATAAAATAATGCTTTTTTTGACCAACTATATTAAAAAAATTTATATTTTTAAATGTTTATTTTTTGCCATTTGCAGCTTCACCAATTTTAATGTGGATAACAAGATGGGTTAAATCTTGAATTATGTATCATAAGTAAGAAAGTTACATTGCATTTGTTCAACACGCTGTAATCACGCTATAAGCCACTAAATATAGTCTGGACTGTTACTCAGTAATTACATTTCATATGTAGAGAATAAAATAGCAGCTATATTTGCGTTGACCAATAAATGCAGCGTGACTGTATTAAGGTGTTAAGATGAAAGTGAGCGACACGTTGGCATGTAACTGTAATAAACGCCATATTCAAACACTTATTTTCTTTTTAAGGAGCTCGGATGTTGAGTTATTCGAATGTGAAGTAAACTATGATTTGCAGCCATGCCACCGTTGTTTTCCAGTTTTGCACAAGGCTGTACAAGGCGCGTACATTTATAGTTTCATCTACACTGCGCTGGATTGTGAATTTTATTTCTAATATATTTTTTAAAATTTTCTTTTTGCTTTCTTTTTTAATTGGTCCTAGTTTGCCGCCTCCTCCTGACAGTGGAGGATGAGGTTGAATCGGCGCACAGCCTTTACCTGGCTTGGGCTTCGTCCAGACTTTGATCTGTGATGGTCATAATTTGCTGTAAAATGTCTCCAATGTCCTGTTTTCTTCCATCGCCGTCCGTTCCTCCGGTGCCTTCCTGCATATGCTGCGGCAGGCCGGGGTGCCCTGCCATGCCTACCCCCGTGTGAGAGTGCATCAACCTCGGCTGCTCGTCCATCTCTTCTTCCCTCTATCTAATTCTCTGTGGCGCTCTCGCTGCTGAAATCCTGCAAAAATACATAAAAGAAAAAAAGGAGGGGAAACAAATCCCGGTGGTGCTTTAATATTTGCGCCGTGCACCCGGTTCTTCCTCGCAGGGGCTTTTTCTGGCGCTTCTGGCCAAACAGAGAGAGGGAATCGGAGGTGGGAAAGCGGAGAAACGGACCTCCTGCTCTCTGGCTGTCTCTCTCTCAGCTGGTCGGAGCTGAATGTGAAATCTGATCTGAACTGCTGCTGCCTTCACTGGAGTAGGGTGTGCGTAAAAAAAAAGATAGGCTGCTGGTTTCTACTACTAACATGAACTAAGACACGATTTCATGTAATGTGGCGCAGTGATCCAAAAACCCCTCTTCCTGCCAAATTACAAAAAAGTGGCTGTGAGAAATAAGAAGTGTGGATTTATTTCACTCACTCCATCCTCTTGCTTTTGTCATGTACAGTACAGGCTGGGCAAGCAGCGGCATAGCAAGGAGCATGAGAGTCAGACTCCGCCTACGCGACATGATTGGGAATATAAGACCATTTAGCCCCACCTTGAGGTGCCTCTCATGAAACGTCGATCATTGGACTGTAAAGGTGGGATGCAGAGGAGAAGCTGGGAGATGTGGCTGCTGCCTAACAAACAGGGAGACGGTACAGAGTGACAACACGGTGATGGATAGAGCCTGAACTCCAAATAAATAATAGTGGCTGACACAAGAGGTCTGCTTTAGTCTCCCCTTCTGACCTCAGCAAGAGCCCCCACTGGCTCCACATGAGACCATTTCATTTCCATGCTGTGCCAAGATATGAAGTACACTAATCAAAACTATTGGCCAGTCCTTTCATTTGTTAAAATTAGTGGTTAGATAATGTGTTTAAAGATTTATGGCAAGAAAAATCCATCCATTGAGACATAACGCTAAACACACCTTTGTGATGTCATAAATATTTCATGTTCATATCACATGATATGATAAACAGAATCCAACATTAAAACATGCTTGTTTTGTTGCAGTAGGCAGTGGAGCATCGACTTTGTTCATTCATTTTCAGGTATGTTGCAGGGCTCCGCTTGGCTGACTTTGGCAGGGTCCTCCTAATGTAAGGCGGTGACCCATGTTGCGCAGCCAAGCAGCAAGGCCCGAGTGTGTCTGGCCAGGCTGAAAAGTGCCCTTCAGGCCCAGCGCTGCCTCACTGCCGCTGCTCTCCTCCGCCACTGAGAGCCATTCAGAGGGAAGAGAGGAGGAGGAGGAGGAGGAGGAGGAGGGGCAAAAAAAAGCTCCAGTGTGCAACTAAAGTATGAACAGTGCTGTGCAAATCACCGGCCTGGATGTATACGTGTGTGACACACAAAATAAGGAATGTAGTGTATGTAAATGCCTCAGAGTGCCAAAGTGTTTTATGGTGAGCAGCTTAAAATCAAACCAGAGTAAAATGAGATGTTGATGACTGCTACCTGAGACTGGCTCTTTGTAACAGATGCATTATTAACAAATATACAGTAGTTATAGTGAAATGGCCTGTGAACATGTTATTGAATATATATTGATATATACTGAACAGATTTAAAGCCTGTGAAAACTTGGTTTCAAATTTTAAGTATCTCTTTATAACATTAATGATGCCCTGGAGATTTTTCCTGTAAATAAAGTTTCAGTGTTACTCACCAAAACACATTGTGTCCTTAAGCTCTAACAAACATGTGGAGCTGTTTTTTTTTGGACCATTTTGAAACCTGCATTGTTTACATTCGTGTTCACGGATCTTCTTCTTCCCTGCCTTGGTTGGTGAATTGTTATGTTTCTTGGCCACCTGTATATAAGTAGAATAATGTGAAATCATTGGCAGGAATATGTATCGTGTCACCCATGTGCTAGTGTGAATGCATGTGCGTCCTCTTGCGTATGCACCAGAGCAAACAAAACAGGGACCCACTAGTAAAAATATTGCTCCATAGCATATAACGCTACTAGCAGTCAAAACTCCACAGGGTACCGTTAAGTATTCATGACTTAATAAACAAGAATCACAGTTCATGAAAAAAACATTGTCAGGTATTATTTATTAAGAGTTTAACACTCAGAAACTCAGGCTATTGTTTCAACTGTTGAGTTTGTTTCACATGTTGCTAAATCCTGATTGGCGCACAGAAGTATGTGACATTACTTTTCTCCGAGTCCCACTAATTTCAAACCAGTGAGAAGAGCACAAACAAAAACACAAACACATTTGAAATAACCAAAACTGTTCCAACTTTGGAGAGAATTGTGTAGGACCCCATCACTTACAGTGACAGTCTGACCAAGAAAATAGGTTTTCAGGGCTTTTACATGTTCAAAGACTAATTTGAGGTTGAAAGGCTAACAGATTGTTCATGCATCAATTCTGAAACTTGAAACTCCTGTGTGAGGGGCTGCATATGCAAACACTCCTGAATACAATAAAAAAACACAATTTTACCATCTTATTAAGTCTCATTCATAATAAAACATTTCCTGATTGATATTAAACTGGAGATTTTTCTTCCTTACAATTCAAACTATACAACTGGGATGCACCCATTGGAATTCCTCTGTACAACTATTAGCATATATGAGTTTGAGGTGTAGCGGCAGTGACATCTCAGACTGTCTTCTGAGCCTCAGGTGGAGCTGCAGCGCAATCCTGGGGCTAGGTACTCTCCCTGTAGGAGCTCCTGTGAAGCACCAGCTATGTAAATTGGGAGCAGAATATGTATGATGGATAATGGTAAGTGTGGTAAGTTTCCCTGCCATCTGCTCAGTAGTAGAATAATGAGAATACCTGAGGGGGTCTCTGTTACACCAACATCCATATGACTCCCCAACATCTGCTAAGTTACGTTAGCAGGGCATTTAGAAATCTAAATATATGCTGATACTTTCAGGCTACGTGGCAAGGCAAACAAATCACAGAGCTGGCAGTGATCTTCATCCATTCATTGCCAGGCTGATATATGATCAGCTACTCACTAGTGATAAAACAGGAAATGCTAATAGATGTCCTGTAAAATGGTTAATTTGCAGCAGAGACGTAAGCGATATATTATGGAGCGTGGGGCTGAATACATGAATTTTCCATGCCAAAGTACCATCCACACTTGTGGTATTCTGTGATACTGTCACAGTTATTAAAAGTAACAAAGGCAGCTTCTAACAGTGGTGGCAAATATAACGCCAAGGTGAAGCACAGACCAGCAGCTTTGGCCCTCACACCTCTGCACTGTAGATCTTCCAGGGCACTGGTATGGAAGACAAAACCTGACATCTGGAAATAAAATTGATACATTAAAAAATTAGCCCAAATAATTCGATAATTAAATTAATTAATAACATCTACAAAGAAAGTTTGAAAAAAAATATAATCTATTACCTATAACTACATTGACTCAAGTACTGTACTTTATTACAATGTTGAGTTCTATGAGTATTAATGCCACTTTATTTTATTTATGACACTTTATACTTCAACTTTTAAAATAAAAAGCTACTTAAACATTTATGCATTAGTAATAATATTCCTATAATATAAAATATAGTACACTTACTGGAGCATTTTTCTATGAGTACTTTTATTTTTGATTCTTTTAATACTTGATACTTTTTATTTTCAGAGTAACATTTTCAATGCAGAACTTTTACTTGTAATAGAATATTTTTACACTGTAGCATTTGCTAGTTTTCCTTAAGTCAAGGTTTTGAATACTTCTTCCACCAGTGGTTTTACCTTCAATGTGTAAATTATATGGATGTCAGTCAGACCTTTGTTGTTCTGTTCTTTGTTCTGTGTCACAACACTGGCTTAAAGAGAGGACGTTAATGAGGTAATAGCTAAAAGTTACATTTTAGCCATTACAACTATTGCTCTTTGCTAGCAAAAAAGAGAAAGAAGGTATGAAAAGATTGATTAGCATCAGAGTTTAGGCAATTTATTTTTGCCAACTGGGAACCAGAATAGAACCCAACCCTAATGTCCATCTATCCATTCATGTTCTAAACCACTATGCAGGGTTTGTGGGGTGCATTGGAAAAGAGGCAGGGGATACACTGGATAGGTCACCAGTCTATCACAGGGCTAACACATATAGAGCTGAAATGATTAATTGATTAATAGATCAGTCAATGGACAGAAAATTAATTAATTAATAATAAATATATAATTAATACTCGATAAAAGGTTTTGGTAATTATTTAAGCAAAAATAAGAATTTTTTTGCTTAAAATAAATTGCTGGCTCCAGCTTTAAATTGTGATGATTTGAAGTTTTTGTCTTTGTCCTACATGATAGTAAACTGAATGTCTTTAGATTTTGGACTGTTGGTTGGACAAAACAAACTATTTGAAGATGCCACCTTAGCTCTAGGAAACTACAATGGGTTTGGCAATGGCAATGCAGTTTTCATTATTTTCTGATATTTTATAGACAAAATAATTAATAAATTTACTTGAGAAAATAATTGGCAGATTTATAGTAATAATCGATAATGAAAATAATCGTTAGTTGGAGTCCTTAACACATACATAAACCTCACACCTATGGCGAATTTAGAGATGCCATTCACCTAGCCTGCATGGCTTCGGCTCAGTATTTCTCAATTTATTTGTGTTTTTTATTAACATACTCAATACACAATAAGTCATGTTTGGTCCTCCATACTTTGATTGGCTTTTTTCATACGACATTTTGACAAATCACAGTAGGAAAAGCACAGGTGTAAATAATAAAATGAATGAGGGCTGACTTCCATTTAGCTATCTTGGTTTCAGGGTCCTGGTTTTGTGTATGCTGGCTCACTGTATCATCGAGTGGAGCAATTGTTAATGTTATTAAAGCACCTGGGCTTTTCCTAGTGTGATGATGCACATCATTAAACATAAAAAAACACATATTCATTGGATTCACTGACTTAAATATTGTATTTAATTAAGAAGAGACTGAAAGAGCCATCACAAGGTCGAGAAATTCGTTGATCATATCTTAGCCCTGTAGCGCACATTGCAATATTGTACATTATTCTCATGGTTAAGTACTATGTATCAATAGCATCATGAGTTAAATCCCAACAAAACAGGGTTCTCCCAGCTTTGGAATCATCTTTTTAAAAACTAACTCAGATATTCAACAGGCCTGAGAAGCCTCCACAGTGTCAGCCAGATATCTGCACAGGAAGTACAGAGGGCGACTGGAGGACGACAGGACAAGTAGCCAGAGGTGGACTGGTTTCCATGGCACCTGAGAGAGAGACCTTTCTACTCCAGGCCCCGGGTCACACCATGTGATGAGGTTGTGCAGATAAATCCTCCCTTTCATCGTGCACAGCTTTTGGCCAGTGTGGAGGCAGCACTAATGGAACGTATTCATAGACATAACACTCTCTTTGATTCTAATACGTTTGGACTGAGAAACTAATGCACGAGAGCTCCATGTCCACTCTGTTTCCAAACATACAAAACAGCATAAAGTATATGAACAGCAGTGAGTGTAGAAAAGAGTTATTTACTTTCATAGAAGCTTATTACATTTAGAAAGTAAGGATGTGACTCTGATTTAAGCTTCAGTATTAGATGCATTAAAAATTCTTTGTAATACCACCAGTGAGTCATCATGGCTGACATGTTGGTTGTTCTCTGAGCGACCTGGCAATAAGCGACACTAGCTGCTCCACTGGAGTCTTCCTTTTTGTGTCAGAATATATACTGCAGTGTGACAAGACAACTAGGAAATGCAAACATTAGTCCTCTATCTTATTTCTATGTTATTTATTCTCCATCTTATTTATGACTTCATTGTTATTATCTTGATCCTGTGTTTTTGTTTGATTGTAACCATCAATCAAGTAATCCCATAATTTTAATTTATCTGTAAAGCACTTTGGTCAACATCTCTTGTTTTTAAATGTGCTCTATAAATAAATTGACTTGACTTGACTCTCCTAACAACCCCCAAAACATGTTTTATGAAAGATACATTCCTGAGGACACAATCAATTGATCTGCCTGCATGGTCTTTAATTGATCGGTTCAATCCATGAATTGTTAAAATACTTTAAAGGGTGGAAATGATATGATTGACAACAGAAAGTTTGAAGTAACAAAAACATGTACAGGTTTTTAAAGCAACTACAAGGAGGTTTTAACTGGTTATAATACAGTCTCAATTTAATATTGATGCCTCTATATGACCTACATAAGAAAACAAGACCATCAGCAAGAAGATTGGCTATTTTTATGTAGTTATTCTAAATGCCTGCCACTGGGTCACATTCGCAAAATCAGACAAAATGATTTACGGCACGCAGACCGGAAGAGCCTGTGTTTACATTTTCCCAGGCAAAGTTTCACAGTGAGTAGTACGTTAGCCAGACAAAAGGAAGCAGGAGGAGATTTTTTTTAGATCATTTTATTTTTGACATTATATTTTGTGGTTATGGCTGATACTGGGGCAGGATCAGCAAAGAGAATGACTGAAGAACAAAAAAGGCTAAAAGGGACAGTGATAGAGCACGGTTCCTTGTAGTTGCTTTAAGGGGGACCTATGCTTTTCCTTATTTTCAGTCCTGTTACAATGTTGGATGTTCACATTATACATGGCCAAAGTGTCAAATAATGAGGTAAACGTATGTAGAAGTAATCCCTGTGAGCAAAAAGCACCGGCTTCAGACTGTTTTGAACACTCGGTTTCCAACAGTTTTTTCATCGGCTCGTGACAGATTTCTTTATATGGTCCACACACAGTGCGTGAGTTCACTGCTCTGCTAACATTATGGCATTTTTCCATTGTTTTGGGAGTAGTCACGCTGAGCCATGACTTGAGTCGAACTGGCACGCTGTTAGTGTTTTTCCATTACACAGCACAGCAAAGTAAAATAAGTAGTTTACCTGTTGGAGATGTGCTGGTCGTCTGCAGCTCTTCATCAAATATCATCATCACTGTGGTGTATTATTTCTAACTGATCCTCTTAACAAAGAGCTCCAAATATGTCCAAATTTTGTTGTGTCGACTGGTTTTTAGCGCCATTAACGAAGCTCCACTAATTTGATGAGGAACACGTTTAATTTCCCATAAATTCTTCACAATAAAAGTCTCCCATTATTTAGTAATTTAAAAGCTTTTCATATGAAGCAGTAAAGCAGGAAGTGTTGGGTTTTCATCAGCAGTAACTTAACACAACTGATACGGCTGCCCCTTGGCAGGCTTCCTGAAGCTGGCCAATCAGAACAGAGTGGGCTCATGGGTAGGGGGGCTTAAAGAGACAGGAGCTAAAACTGCCTGTTAAGAGACAGAGGCTGAACTGAGGGGCTGTATAAATGGTATAGTATAAGATAAATAAGGAGTTTTTTTAACTGTGTCCCAGAAAATAAACATAGAGCTGGAAATTAGCACATTAGGTCCCTTTTAATTGTTCACAAAGTCATTATTAGCTGAGAAGAAGTCTTTGGGTTTTTGTGGAGTCTGTTTTCTAGTTGCTGTGTGAGTGAGCATTAAAATGGAAGATCCATGGCACAAGCTGGTTTGAGCAGAGTGAGCACCAGTGGAGTACATTCGGGAGGAGGTCTGAATGGATCAATACATCACAGAACAAAGGGGAACTGTGCTTCAGCAGGGGCCCTAGAACAAGACAGGCCCATTGCTCAACCACTGTCACAGTAGTGTATCACAGGCATCTCACATGCACCTTTTCAGTCCTGAGCCTCCAGTAACAGAACAGGGATAAAGACAGATGTGTGGATGGGTGGATAAACTGAGGAAACTTGGGACTCACGCAACAGATTGACAGATAAACTACTTCTGATAAACTACACAGAGCTTCTTTGGCTAGCAAAGTAGCTTTGTTATGTTCCACTGTTATGTAACTGTTTATTGTATTAAAATTGATATTCTATTGTTTTGGAATTCAAATGTGTTTTAATTCTAAAACAATTAAATATAATTTAAAAAAATGCAGTAATACATTACAGTGTAACTTGTTGCAGTAATGTTAGGGATAACAGTAATTACATTACAGTTACAAATCCTACTAATGTTGTTCTGACATTTTGGGTATATTGTTGTTTGCTATCTTACAAGGATTTGAATGAGACATTTGATATCAGCTTGGTCTCTGCGAGTTCAGTGAACAGACTGTTAGCATGATGCAGGTCCTAGAGGTAGGGGCGTGGCGGCTAGCTTCTGCCAAAAGGAGGAATACACCCTCAGATAACACCACAGTTATCTCGTTTACATGTTGTGTCTTCTTAGCTGGCTAGTGAATGTTAGCTAGTGGTGAGCCCACATTCAGGAATCACCTTGTTTTGTTCAGAGTTGGAGGGTGTGTGAACCCCTTCACTTCACTCATGAAAGTGATAGTTGTGCTGTGTGCAGTCACTGGGGCTAAGCTAGCTGTTGACGGTCAGTAAACACCTCCAAACATGTAGGCCGGTTTCTTGTTTAAGGATAATGTCACATTTTGGATGTTGGGCGGTTGGACGACGGAGCTGGTCTGAGAAATGAAATGTAAAGAATAATGCAACTGATTTCTCAAGTAACTTGCCCAACAGTGCTTTTAACTATGGCCAGATACTGATTTGAAAATAAGCAGAATCAGAGAATTAAGACAAGTATCACTTAAAGTTTAAGGTTATTTTATTAAGGTTCCACTATCAACATGAGGAGAAAAATAAAGGCCTCAGTATGTTACAAACTAACTATGCTGATTTTTCCTCTGGCCACCTCTAAAAGCAAAACGTGTTCTCAAACGTGGCAAAAAGCCTGCCTTCATAGCCACCACCTTTCTGCATCCCACTTTCAGATAGGATCTTTTCAAAAGAACACTGTATGTGTTGCTGCACTCGGTTATACATATGGAAGGTTACGGAAATAGCTGTGTGAAGAATGAAATTAGAACTTAAAGTGGGCATTATTGTCAGATTGTCTGTTTTGTAAAGTTACAGAAGTTTTGGAAAAGGGGTTTCACATGCTTATTCTGACAAGCACTTTGTATGAAGCATATTATATATTATGAATACAGTGCATTGATCCACAAATCTAAAATTAACTGCCTCAGGTCATATGGTATGACCAAAAATGACTTAAACTCATAGAATTTCTCCTTTTAGAGCAGGACATTAAGCTGTGCCTGATCAGTGCTTGTCCACCTGACCAATCCTTAATATGGTAGATACAATGTCAACCCATCACATAAAGGTTACTGACAGTCTAGTTACCCTTCACACACCAGTAACTGCATGCCCTTTCGCTCATTCATTTCAAGACATCTCTTTTTTAGCTATCTGTCATATTTCTTATGATATTGTTTATACCTCTCATTCCAGTGCACATCTGGCGTGTTTTCACAACAGTTTTTACTCCAACCAGCGAGAAGGAAAAGAGCTCTTCTCTGAACTTTGAAGAGACCCCTCGCCTCTTTCTTTTAAATCTAACCTGTTTAATTTTTGTGCTGGTAGGCTGCTGGAGACTTAAATGAAGCTATAATCAAACCTCAAGATAAATTAAGAGGCAAGTGTTGACTCAGCGTTTTGTTGCCCTAGCGATCCATTGACCCTGAGGGCCGGCAGTGAGAAAATTGAGAAATGCTCGTTTTAATGCCTATCCAATATATACGGCATCTACCTCGAGATGGGGCTGTGCAATCAACCACTAATCCATTAGACAGAGATGTTTTTCAAAGATTGACGCGTTATTGTGCTGCTGTCTGCACTGGCTCACGTTCAAGGTTAACCTTTTAGAGACGCCTGATTGTTGCTAGAAGGTTAAACAACACATTAACATGCATTAAAATATTAAATTATGGCTCCATTTGCTATATGAGAGAAAAACAACAACATAAAAAAGGCTTTTAAAATTATGAAGGCAATTGATAAAGTGGGTGGCTAGCAGAGGCGCTTACTCTTGGGGAAAAATGGGGTTGAGGAAGTGCGATGGTTTTCAAATGGGCAGACCAGGTGCAGTTCTGGCAGAATGAGGGCTTCTTTTATTGCTGGGTTAATGAACTGATGGTGAGGTCAAGTATTGAAGCCTTTGCAATTAAGATGACTTCTCCCATAAGAGCTGGCCAATACACGGGATGAAAACAAATTGAAACAGCCACCTCTCTGGCTGATATTTTATACCAATTTTTGCAGCACATGGAGCCTCTCAGAAATTGCTACAGAAATTGCTACACAGGTTACATATGGGCTACATCTATCTTCCAGCAAGAGTAAACCCACACGGCAGGAGGCCGGAGAGAAGCCCCTCTATGTTACAGTATATTGACAGTGGGAGGACTCTGAATAAGTGATGCCTCCTGTCTGCTTGAGTGAAATACAACCCCTACCTTGTTCCAGCGGATAACCAATTAACTAATCTGAGCGTTACAGTAGAGCTACAGTGGCAGCATGCGCTCCTTCCCTATCTCGTCCATTTAAGTAATTGAAGGATTGGAGAGGCTGTCCTGTTTTAAACATTATAAGGGAGCAATCCCATCATGCACGTCTTCACTCTCGCCGTCCCATCTTGTGCTGCCTCCTGTCAAATGTCTCTGACTGACAGCATTTCCTTTTTAAGGGTCCCACAGCACACCAAGTTCAATTTACTTTGTGCAGTGCCAATAGTGGCCAGGAATGAGGATGCGCATTTCCGTAGCCGCAGCAAGGATGGAGGAGAGGAAAAGACAAGCTTGGGGGATGGGGTTGTGGTGCAAGAGAGGAAGAGATGGAAATGGTGAGGGGGAGAAAGGACAGACAGAAAGACAGAGAAGGAAGAAAGAGAGAGAGAAAGAGAGGAGACCCTGTCACTTGGAATCACCATCACGGAGCAGGTGAAGAGAGATAAATGTCAAAGGACTCTCGGCGAAATAAAACAACAACTCGCCTGCACTCATCCAGGCAAGCACAAGTCAGCCACAGTTCGTGAGTCTGCTGGCCTCTGGTCTAAATAGACACACAGAGATGCAGCAGAGAAAAAAATCTATAAAACCGAATGCAAAGGAGAATTGAAAATAGGGTGCAGGATTTGACTAATATGCACTCATTTAAAATAAGAAACTCAATAGGTTAACCCTAATTAATGTTTGTGTGCATGCTGTGAATAATTTAAAATTCTAACCATATCTCAAGATTTTAATCTTCTGGTTCTGGTATGTTTTTCAAGAAGTTTGATGGTACAAATTATTCATTGTTTTGACGTGAGGTATTATACCTGGAAAGGACACCTAAAAGTGCAGGAAAGGCTCCAAAATTTGGTCTAGGTCCCATGTGTGTGAAGAGTGTCACAGCTGCGGTGTGACAGGTCCTCCTGCAGGCCCTATTCTCACAAACACACTGAGGCTGCTTTTATTAACACCCCCCGCCCAACCCCCCCTCCAAAAAAAATAACAGAGAATGGAGCCAGGACTCTGGAGCCAAGTAGCTGTTGCTGGAATTTTTCTGGCCTAATTTGCATTAATAAAGAGGCTGTTCCTTGTCGGAATGTGTTTTATCCAGCTCAAAAAATCCCTGGGCGATCCCTCTCCGTAGAGCACTGGGAGAATCCGACTGTCAGAGCCGACAAGACAAATGAATCCTGGTGTCAGCGCCGAGTGGCTCCACGTTGACAGATTGAGAAGAACTGTCCCTCTGTCGACAGGCATGCTTCATTTTCAAATTAATAAATCTGAATAAAATATTTTACCCTTCATTATGAGTGCTGCCGCTGTGACAGCTTTGCTGAACAGGGCTGGGATGGGGATATGTGTGTGTGTGTGTGTGTGTGTGTGTGTGTGTGTGTGAGAGGGGGGGGGGGGGGGGGGGGGGGGTAGGGGGGGTTGCTGCCAGTGAAAACAGCTTGCACCAAATCCACCTGGGCTTATGCTGTGTATTTATAATGTTTGCATGTGTGTGTGTAGGTGATGTGGAGGTGTGCGTGTTTCTGTTTTTTTTCTTCTTTTATGCACATGTGCTTGTGCGTTTTCCATTGATCCCCCACTCACACATTTTCCGCTCAACGCACTCCCCCAGCCCATCACGTTCTACCAAAGAGGATGGGACAAACAAAAATAACTAGCACCGCTGCAGTACAGTAGTGATAGATTCCTCACACATTCTCCCCTCACACCTGTACAGCCATATGGAGACACGTCAACATGGCAAAAAATAACTTTTCAATGAGACTGTTGAGCATGACGTAAATGCTGAATGTAGTGTTTGGCTAATAGCAACAATGCAAATGTGTGTCTTCACTCATTTCAGCAAAATCTGAAAGTCTACTTAGTGCTGCGTGTGATTTGATTCTCCCAAACCACAGCTAATCATGTGTGCCACATGCAGGCCCACTATCTTAAATTCATTGTATGAAGTAAATGAGGATTGATCAAAAAGTCAAGTGTTTAGCAGTGAATGAACAGACGAGTCTCCCGGCAAAACAGTGCGGTGGGTATAAATAGATGTTGAGTGACAGATTGATGGGGTGAAAGACATAATTGCTTGAGATAAAAGGACTAGAAAGAGGGGGATGTATAAATATAACACACAGGGCTCATAATCCTGCAATATTACCCCCTCCAGGGCGAGAGAGGAAGGCATAAAGCAGCATGGTGGGTTGTATCCAGTCATTCTGGATGCTAAATTAATATGCAACAGCAAACACTAATATGCCCTTTGAGGAAGCCTGGCATATTGTGCAAGACTTTATGCTCTCGAAGTTGCCTGAGGGCATGGCCATACGCACCATTCAGGTCCCCGAGGTCAGGACCTCGGTATTTTTTCCGATGTATATTATAATAAGTCAAATGTGTTTAAAATGACTTAACTTTGGTGCAGCAAATATTTTATACAGTGCCAAGATCCCTCAAAAGTTGCCATTGTTGTCGTTACTACAATATCTTTGCTCAACACAGCGGCTTTTTGATTACACATGTTGACAGGCAGTCGCTGAATTGAAGTATACTTTGGGTAACCAGACAAACTACTGATTTTTTACTTAATTTTACTAGTGGACTGTTGACAAATAGGTTCTTTCCAGTCACGCTACAGACAGTGGCCTCCATTATGTTTTATTCAGGCTAGTTTCACCTGAGTGATTTAGCTAGCTAACGTAGCCAGTCATTTGATGGCAGACGGCCAAACTTTAAGCGAAATGCTTTTCTTTCAGTTCAGCATTTGACCCTGTTTACTCTCTTCACTGAGACAGAGAAGAAAATGAAAAAATTAAGACAGACAAAGCTGAGCTTTGGGATGGTAGGAGATGCAGGACAAAAGGTGAATGAGAGAAAGAGAAAGAGAGAAGGCGATGGAGATGACAGAGGAAGAGCAGCAGGTACTGCACACTGTACTACACACAATGCAATCTCAAGCAAAAGAATGAAATAAAGAACATGTATCTAATTTTATTAAATTATTTTTATCACACTGGCAGGAGACACAAGTGAGGAGTCACAAAGAAAGGGACTGGCAGTGAACATAGAGGGTGAAAGGAGGAGAGAGAGAGAACAAAGAGTTGAAGATGGACAGAGAAATGTACAGACAGGATATAATGTTGAATCCAAAGAGACAAGAGGATATGAGGGAGAAAGAGAGTAGAAATGGAAAGAATGGACTGGAAAGAAGAAAGACACAGAAAAGGAGGCTGACCAAAAGAACACAGGAGACAGTCAGGAAAACGAAAGAGAGACATCAGACCAGCAGAGCAATACTCAGGGAGACGAGGTTGGAAAAAAGGTGACAAGAGGAGAGGAGAGAGAGATGAGAGGTGAGAGAGCTGATGTCAGTCAAACAGACATGTTTCTACATGAAGTGCATCCAACCAAGTTGAAAAATAAACCACTAACAGATGAGAAAAAGTAATGCCTTCTCAAAAATAAGTGGGTCAAATATAACTATAATTACCCCAAAACAAAGTTTGGCGAAAAGCAATTACGCTGTAATGTAAAGTGGAAGCAGAAATACCCTTGGCTTAGATATTTAGTTTCAGAAGATTCCACCTACTGTATTTATATGTCATTTAGCAAAAAAACAACACCATTTTCATAAACGAAGGATTTCGAGACTAGAAATGCCATTAGGGAGAAACTGGGAATTATTTCGAGCTGCAGTCCAGGGCACCTAAAGGCCTCTGAGCTTGCTGAAAAATTTCTGTCAGTTGCACAAGGGCAACAGAAAAGCATTAACTCTATTCTAAGCAAAGTATATGCTGAGAAGGTTGGTGAGAATCGCAAAGCTCTCCTTTCCATCTTAGATGTTATAATCAACCTGTCAAAGAGGAACATTGCACTGCGAGGTAACTGGACAGGAGAAAGTGAAATCTTCATTCGATGCCACACTGAAACATCATCTTCAGACAGCACCAAAAATGCCAAATACAGAGCACCAAGGATTCAAAATGAACTGATAGCAGGCTGTGAAGCTGAGATTCAGGAGGACATAGTTAAGGACATTAAAAAGCCAGGTTTTTTACAGTCCTTGCAGATGAAACTATGGACATGAGTGGGACAGAACAACTGTCTGTCTGCATTCCTTACATAAACCATGACAGTGGAGCTGAAATATGACTTTTTAGGTTTTTGTCCTCTCGCTAATCAAGATGCTGCATCTATTTCACAAACCATCCTCTCTCAGTCAAGTGGGGTCTGGAGATTAAATACCTCAGAGGGCAAAGCTATGATGGAGCCAGCATGATGAGTGGGCATTTGAGTGGAGTACAATGGCACATTGGAGAGGTTCAACCACATGCACTATTCACACATTGCCGAAGCCCTGCACTCAACCTTGTGGTAGTTCATGGATGTTCTCCCCATCATCAGGAACATCATGGCTACGATTGAGAGGACTGCTATGTTTTTCTCTGCGTCTGCTGTTAGGAAGAACATGTTACAAGAACAACCACAACGAAGCAAGGAAATACAGGCAAGTGACAAATGGAAAACAGGAGGTATCCTACTCATGTCGGACACATGCTGGGGCTCCAGAGGGACGACAGTGAATGCTTTTCTGGATCACTTCAGTGCAGCCCACTCTGCACTCACAGAAATAGAATCAGGATCATCAAAAAACTCCCAACACTGCTAGCAACCTACAACACAGTATAGAGTCATTTGACACAATTGTCACTGCTGTCACAACAAACAAAATTCTAGGCTACATTTAGCCATTGACAAAAGAGTTACAGTCACCAAATATCGACCTTGTGACTGCCTACAGAGAGGCCAGAGAGTTGGCTCAGGTCATTTCTATGCTAAGGAATGAGGAGGCCTTCAGTGAAATTTATGAAAAGTCAACAGAACTTGTCAGGACCATTGACATGGTTCCAGTAAAGAAGCGTGTGACCAATTGGCAGCAAAACAGAGAGAACACACCAACACAGTCAATAGAAGAACATTACTGACTCAATCTGTTCTACCCCCTTATTGACCATGTGACAAGCCAACTAAAACCAGGTTTGTGGGAAACTCTGAGCCAGCTATGCTTGCCATATACCTCATACCTTCAACTCTATCCAAACTCTCAAAAGAAAAGATGGTGTCATGGTACAGAGAAGACCTCCCTTAGCCTGACTCCATTTATCAAGATATTTACGGATGGAAGGAAAAGAACCAGTCACAAACAGCACTACCATCAACAGCAAAAGGGACATTGGATCAAATGGACATGCAATACTACCCCAACATCCACTGTATCCTGTCAATGTATCTCACCCTACCAGTGACCACCTGTTCATGTGAGAGATCATTCTCTGCATTGAGGTGGCTGAAGACCTGGCAACGATTGAGCATGGCTGATGAGAGGCTATCAGGACTTGCAATGATGCACCTACACAAAAACAGAGCTCTGGATCCTGAAGAAATTCTCAGGCATTGGGATGCCTCTGGACACAAGAAGATTGCACTGGTGTTTGAGAAAAAATAATAAAAAAACCCTTAGTTTACCAATTTCAATGGTCTGGAGTGTGGATTTCCCTTTACTTAAGGACTTTGTTTGGTTAAACTTGGTCAAAATTAATTTTCAGACATTTTATGGTCATTTACCCTTTTTTGTATTTCCAGATCGTAGTGTGGATCATTCATTTAACATTTAAAGCTAGATTATTTCACAAAGTTTTCGGCAGAATTATTACATTTATTAATTACATTCCAGCAGCTATCAAAAACGTAAGTGTTCTGTGAAATAATACAATCTGTGTGAGTGTCCTGGGCTCTGTATTAGACAAGTCAAAAAATCTCACCCCAGTCTTAGATAAACCAACCAATCAGAGCTATCTATGTAGCTACCAATCAAGTCAGCTCTCTACAAGCCAGGGTCGTCCCATGGGCATATGCCCATGTGTGTCTGGAGCATGGTTTAGTGGGAGAGGCTTAGGAAAAAGCTTTTGGCATTGTTTTTTTTTTTTCTTCCAAATTCTTGTTGGTTCTTGGCATTTCCTTCACACTTACATATTGCAGTTTTATCCTGATTCTCATGTATTACTCCTTGACAGATAATTTATGTTATTGTCCACCGATATGGTTATAAGCTATTGTTATCCAATTTTTTGCTGTCAAATCATCTTAAAATGCACATATTTAGATCAGGAAAATAAACATTTTTTCAGGGGGCCATACCCCCAACCCCCCTGGCAAGCTCATTTTTTGGACCTTGGTATTTCTTAAATCCTGTGTATGGCCATGCCTGAGGGCAAATTCCTCTAAATAACATAAAATATAATATCATGCTCTGTAAATTGTGGAATTTTTATGGTGCTGTGTATCCTGTCAGTTGCCTATTGCTGTTTTCTGCTGACTACTTTAGTGACATTCACTACAAATTCATAAAATTATGGCTCACTGTAATAACAGCAGTCAATATTTGGTGGTATGAAATATTAAATGCTCATAATTTAGCCAAAAACACATTCAAATGATGCAAATTTGGGAGTAAATATTCATAAAGTAATGAAAATAATTTATACTATATAAAAGCGGGCTTAAACTACAATGTAAAGCAGTGCACATTTAGAGCAGAGGGATCTGTTCAATGTCACTGTGTTTCTGGTCTTACGCTTGATTTCTGGGAAACTGCACATGCAAAAGCTATAGGAGCCATTTCTGAAAGGTATCCCATTTCCTTTAATCAGCATACAAAAAAATGCTATCCAGCCCATTAATTTACACACAGCTGACATGTGTATAATAATGACAGGCAGCACAAAGGACTCGATGTTCCTCCTTATGTAGGCCTTCAATATTTAAAGAAGAGTACATGTTTTTGGCAAGGCTACGGCAATGCATGTCAGTTAAACTTCTTAGACGTCAGCCCTCCCTGTGAACATCACATCATCAAAGATGACATTTCATCAACTAGCTCAATAAATAATAGAACACAGTGCCTGCCATTTGAACCTTGGGTGACAGCATCTGAGGAAATTGTCACCCTGTAATTTGTTTTCTTTTGTCTTCTGTCATCTTTTATTAGAGTTATCACCTGTTTGTAATATCCCAAGTACAGTAAATCTGGGATTACTGTAAAACTCAGAGCATATATAAATTTAATCCAGGTACTAGTGACATAAACATATATAATATATCTATAAAGGCTGGAAAGAAAGCAGCCCTCCTTAAAAATGTCAATAAAGTAAAAACTATAGTGATATTTAAAAGAAATCCTTACAGCCTGACTTGATTTGACATCCTTGCTTTGACCATAGATAGATAGAAATCAAGTAAACAGAGCAGACAGGGAGTGACAGCACTGTATTTGTGATCTCTTTCCAGTGGATAAGGATTGTTAGGAGGGGAGCTGGAGAAATGTGCCAGCCCTAATGCCTTATGGCAACTCATGCTCAGCTGATAAGACAATATTTCATGTAGGGTCACGGCCAATAAGGAGCCTTTTCAACACCACAGAGATGAATAGGGCCTGACTGTCGTGATCAAAATGCCAGCCACACATGCACATTCAGGCACACACACATACACTCCAGAGAATGTAAAACACGGCTGAACAACACTTACTGATGATAATACAAATTATCTCAAACTGACTGAGAGGGTGTAATCAGGTCTCTGTGTGTGTGTGTGTGTGTGTGTGTGTGTGTGTGTGTGTGTGTATAGTGATACTGAAAGCTCACTGACAAGACTAGCTGACATAACAATGGCTTACTTTCTTGTAATGTAGAGAGGTGGAAGGCAAGGATGACTCTTGAGGGCCCTTCTCAAAAATTGTATTTATTTATTATTTATTTTGGACTTGGCCACCTCTCTGTTGGCACTCTGCATCCAATAAATTTAATGACGTTGCTTTATGGGATTGTTTGAATAATGTAACCTTCTATTTTAGTGTACTGTTGATTTAGATTCAGAAATATACAGGTCAGGGCTGAGGTATTTACATTAACCTCTATATATATATTCCAAATTATTTGAAATGACATGGGGCATTTAAAAAAAGATTTCCATGCAATATCATCACATCAGTTCAAGATTTAGAGCTGAAACACAGCCACCAGGAAATCCATTGATGTATTGTCCAATCAGTTCTAAAAAATGAACACTTAAAGAGTAACTTAATACCATACTGAAAAGCATTGTTTCACTGACCTCGTCTGGAGGAAAGTTTCAAGTCTGTTTCACCTCTAACCACAACCATGTACTCTGTTGCACCTGTAACCACACCCAACAGTGATGTCATGGTGTACTGACAAACCCTGGAGTACACTTCTACATCACTGCCACAAGAATGTGAGAACTGTTTTCAGATTATGTGAAGGTGATTGTTAAACAATGTATCTAGAGCATTATGTACATTGAATTAACTGAACAACTAGACTGATTCTCTTCAGAGATCGAGCCAACAGTTTGCCAACAGCGGAGGGGACTCACAGCGCTAAAATTGTGTTTGACATGACAATATAACAATCGTGTGGCAGATAGACACGGTTACCTTCTCCATCACAAAACTGTGTTCCAGTTGCCAATATAGTATGTAGTATACCTAAAACCGAAAAAACAAACAAACAAACTGTAAACACAACACTGACATATTGTCCCTTTATACCGTATGCCAAAGTGTAAGCAAAGAATTACCATTAGTATTCATTCAAAATCGTGTTTCTGGCCATCTCCAAATGCAAGTCCTTTATTTTTCGCTCTCCTTTTAGCTTTGTTTTGGTCTCCACCAACTCCTGAGGGAAATATCTGCCTACGGCTAAATGCTTCACTATGTTCAACAGCTAGTCACTAACTTTGGCTTTACGCTGTCTGGTGCTGGGCTGGTAGTGTACAGTGGGTTTATTCGAGCTTTTTCACTGAAAACTGCTCCTCTGGAAACCACGTTGATGGGAGCAGTTTCGGAATCAAAAAAACAAAACAATGAGCTGAAAGATGCAAATGCTAAAACGTAGCACAGAGCTGAGGGGAACTGCAGAGTCAGGTGATAATTCTTGGTGGGTTCATCACTACAAGTGAGCTCTTTCACATTGCATATAGCAATTTAATCTGTTGTTAATATAAAATTATTGACTAGTGCAACTTAAACTTATACTTAAATGTTTACTAAAATGTCCTGATTTTTGCCTCAAAATGCTACTTTTAACATTAACTATTATGTGATGATAATGCAGCACTGGTGTTGCTGAGAAAGTACAAAAAATGCATAAGACAATTGGACACCAGTGTTGTAGGAAGCTGTACAGTCCATTAAGATCAGAGTTTGTCAACACCGGAGTTGCTTGATATGCTGACAAGTTACTGAATTGTACAATTTATACTGGCACATTTTAAGAAAGTATATTAAATACTTTTGAAACATATTTTTAAATATCATTTTAAGATCCTTCATGCAGTTTAACATGATTACCATTGTTACTGGAATTTTAGGATCTAAAAATGGAATCTGATTAGAATATTAGATTGCAGTTAGATTAGATTACATTTGCAATGTGACCCAAAGCCTGCTTTATATTACTTCAATGGTCTATATTCATTAGGTATGATACAATGTGTACACCAAAATAATAATTATTGTCAACATTCACCCTTTCTGTTTCTGTATAGTGATAATTGGATTACAGGACAGGGAAGGGTTAAACCTATAAAGAGATATATGTACCTCAGCTGTGACCCCTTGCTCTCCAAGGTATCTCCCCTGTGCAGGATTCTTATTCAACTTCAAACTGACAGTGTTTTTAATCTTTTCTTTGCTTCTCTCCTGGAGATTGGGGAAACAAAAATCAATACACTGTGGCAGGCGATCTAGAAGCCTGTGAATTACAAGGCCTGGATCCAGCCGGGCCGCCTGCTCGGCAGCCTTGAGCAGGGGACCATGGGAGTATCATCAGAGACCAAGGGGAGGTCACAGGTTCAGGTCAGGAGCACAGACAGAAAAGCAAGGTATTTACTGTCTGTGCACGAAAATGAGAAATAAGTTCCACACGGCAACAGGGGAGCCTCGAATCTTCTCTCTTCATTTTTTTTTTTCTTCCTGAGAATAGTTCTGGCCTCCATACTGCTCTCCCACCACACTCCTCTGCTGACTCCCTTTGGATGATATACTGGGCCTGAGCCTGTGATAATGCCCACACTACAAATCTGAGCGCAGAACATATCGACACCCAGGTCTGTCATTATCCGTTAATCACGCTGCTGACGTACGTTTCAATCCAGGCTTCTTGGCAGCCCACCAAGCTACATAACTGACCTCAGATAAATCCATGGTGCTACAGCACAGAGCTCATACTTTCATCTCAACTCCAGACACTAACCAAACTTACAGACTAAAACACTGGCTTGCAAGAGATGCACATAGCCTACAAAATTATTACACTGACTATAAACTAAACATGTGAAATGAGAGTAGATTTAACGGTCCCTTAAAGAGAAATTAAGTTTAAGATCAGCTGTTCAGCAAATTGTCATATCACTGCACTTTTTACTTGATTTGAAATAAAAAATCAGATTTCCCCCATTAAGTTTTTTTTTTCTGTGTGTTTGTCTAGATGCTGGGTCAGGGAGGCATTAGCAAAACTGATCTGAAGCAGTTAATGGTTTAAAACTTTATATGCCATGCACACTGCTTTTTGCATTTTTTTTCCATCTGTTCCATTGAGGAAATTATTGAGGGCACTATACAGTGTAGTGTATATATTTCACACTCAGACACTCAAACAAAGTGGCAGACAGTAACTATAGTGCACAATATAGTAAATAGGTGATCAGACAGAGCCTTACATTTAACTGTGCGTTTGCATACACATGGTGGGTACTCCCGTATATCCTGCGTTCTTTGAGAACGTTGGTAGTTTGCATCATCACAATGTCGGACATGTGTGCAATTACCACGTGAACAGAGGGAGCAGCACGGTCAGCAGCAGCCTCTGAACAAACCACAACAACAATGGCAGAAAGTTTTGAAGAGAAACTAATAGAGCTTTTCCCTGATGCTTTTTTGGTCATGATCTTGACATACTGGACATACTGCATATATATCCTAATAATATAGTAAGCCCCTGTGGGTGTTGCCGTGGTTAGTTGTGTTTATGTTGTGTTTATGTTATGTTAGTTGTGTTACTGGTAGTTGTGTCACAGAAACTTGTCTATGTGTATGTATCCCAAGCTACTGCTGCTGCTAAACTACATCACATATTTTTTGTAAGATAAAAAAAAATTCAAAATAAAACTGTCATAGTTAGATATGTATGTGCAAAGGATGAAGAGAAATAATGTGATAGGTAGGTAGGTACACTCAGCTATATCCAGCACAATCGCATACAACAGCACCTGCTGTAAATCCTGTTTATGAAGCTTATCATGTGCAGTTCAATTTCACTGTGTCAGAGAAGTGTTGATCTCTTGTTGAACTCTTAATTAGTGTCATGCCATAACAAAAGCCTCACCCCTTATTTGAGGACTGAGGTTTGAAGAGTTGTCACGTTACGACCCCTCTGCCAATCAGGTGGGCTTTATTTTTCACCCAGAATCCATCTGCCCTACAGGATCAAGGAAGACCCACTGTGTTGAATTTTCTGAGGTATCTTAAAAACTCTGATGTGTTAAAATCACAATATAATTTGATCTGATTTTAATTACACATGTCGCTGTATGGTAATGTCAGAGGCTGGAGTTTGTCAATGTTTAGCAGTCAGGCCTTTACTTAAAGGTGATGATATAACCTCCAGAGATCTTTGACTTCTTGACTCACTGACTGGACTGTGATTAGAGTGACTCCTTTAAACTGGATGTCTCTGCGTCATTGCACAGCGATTCATATTCCCTGATGTCATCTTATGTTCGGGCAATAATCCAGTGAAAAACAAAATTGCTTTGTAAACACCACATCATCCACATCCTATCAAACATGGGGGAGTTTGAGATTTCATATTTTTCTTCAGCAAAAATAATGCCAGATTAATTTCTGCTTCAGAGTCCAGCCTTAAGCACTTTGATCAATATGTGTGCAACTACCTGCCAATGCTGGACTGACTGAGTAATTAGCCAATGTGCTTGGCGGGCCTGACGGGGGTAATGAAGTCACACAGGCTAAGAGCTGCCAGGAAGAAAATTCCGCCTGTTATTCCAATACAAATAAAGATGCTTTCACTTCAAAGCTCTGCATGTATAGACAAATAAATTGAGAGAACACTATAAGATGCTCAGATACGCTTTAACATCACAACAACACAAATCATTTCCGTCCCCACATACGATGACAGAAACAGAGAGCCCGTTCATTTGCATGAATATTAATTCCTTCCATGATTGAGGAAGAGTGCTATAAATATCTGTGACCGCCTGATTGCTCTGGGAAGATCAAACGGACACAAACAATGTACTTTCTAAACAGTTTGTTCTCTGAGAGAATTATGACAGAAATAACTGACAGGTCTTGATGAACAGGAACATCCAAAGATCAGACAAGTTTTTATTGCATCAGAAATTAATTCTAAAAATGATACATCACTCAATGGCATATTAAAAGCATTCAGCTCCCCAGTTGAAGAATTCTTGATTTCCCTGACAACGGAGTCTAATTAGACCAAACACATCTCTGTTTGTCTGACTGAAATAACTCAATTATAGAAACTCCAAACATCTGGCTGCACACTCACAGAATTGATTAGAACAAATTCTCCTGAAATGATTAAATAAGACAGTAATCACTTTAGAGCCAGTTCCATCTCCATTAGAAGTATGTAGAAGTCAAAAGACGTGGAACCTCAACTAATCCAATCACTGCCACGGCTGAACCCACACTCCTCCTTGTGTGCCGTTACATGTGAGGTTGACGAATAATCAAATGCAACTTTGTGCACAAAATAGGTTTAGAATCGCAGCCATATCACATCTTGACTGGTTCTGTTTTACTTGGCTTGTTCTTTCAGAAGTAATGCCATGAATCGCTTTTATTTTTAGGTTGTTTTTGTTTGTGACAGATTACACAGAGCTGGTCTATAATTATGATTATGTGCAAATTACTGTTGGCTACATGCTTCACCGATGCGTGCCATGATTGCCATGAACATTTTTGAATGCCAGACCTACTCAGATATGTTTTTCAGTAAGGCTTTGGGCTTGTGGGCTTGTTACCTCTTCTTCTTCCTGTGTAGCCTCTGCCATCAAGCCATTACCCATGACAGGGCAGAGCAGAGGAGGACAGAGTAGAATTTGCTGTAGCCTCTAATTTCAGGAGAAGGAGGGAAGAAAAAAAAAAACCTAATTGAAACTTTCTCTCAATGATTTGCTACTTGATTTGACGCTGGACTTTCCCATTGTCACAAAATCGATAAAGGCAAGACAGGCAGGGCCTAACTGGAAAAGGCTTTTGGCTTTTCATGCCCAGTGAAGGCGAGTGAGAGCGTCAGGGTTAAGTGATGTGTTTCTGACGCTGAGTGGGTCTGGGACACCCCATTCGCTCACCAGCCCTCTGGAACTCGCAGGTCTAATGGCAGGGCAAATCACTGGGGGGGAAGGGGACTGACTCATAGTGATGTGTGTGCAAGTGTGCGTGAATGTGTGTGCTTATCTATTGTCCATGCGTGCCTGTTTGTTTGTGTGTGTGTGTGTGTGTGTGTGTGTGTGGGTGTGTCTGCGTGTGTGCGTGCGTGTGTGTGTGAGTGTGTGTGTGTAGAGGAGAACGTCTCTAGGGCATTGGATTGTTCATAAAACCAAGCACAGGCTGCAACATAATGACTTCACTCAACTCCCGAAATCAAAATTAAAAAGTGGGACATCACAATGGACATAGCTATTATCTTTGTAATAGGGTAGCCACAATCTGCCAGCTGCTGTGTGTGTGAGTGCATGTTTTATGTGTGTGTGAGCGTGTGTGTGTGTGTGTCTGTGTTCGGGCCATCTTTATCTCTTCACTCATGTCACCCATCATCTCAACAAACACAACAACAAATACAAATACAAGACAAATATCACTGCTGTCAGGTGAAAATCTCCAAAATGTCAACTTTTATAGGAAGTGCCAGTTTATTTAAAGTTTTAATCCGTAACATTTTCATTATATCAAACTCCATTTTTGAGGAACTGGCTGTTGGATACACAGGAAACAATGCATGCATGTACTGGACGTGATGTTAAAGACAAAAGCTGGTGTATGTGCACATTTTTACGTAAAGCAGAGGAAGATATTCATTCATGAGTTAAGTATTAACGTATCAAACAACATTGTAGATTGTCTTCTTTAATTTTCTTTATTAAAACAAACTGATGCTCTTCTTCTACTGCTTTCCTGACAGAGTAGCTGCTCAAGGTGTGTTTGCTTCCCCAGTGGTTGATACAAGTGTCATTTCAAACTAGACTCTGGGACCTGTGTCATCAAAACGCTCTTGCTGTTACCAGTAACCAGAGGTGTTGCCAGATTAACACAGACTAAAACCTTTTAAAGGGGAAGTCCACCAATTTTATTCATCAAATTCTGTTTGCAGGTCTTGTGTAGTACAACTGAATATTTGAAAAACAATTTATGAAGCCTTTTGTGACTTTTGTGAAGTCTGATAAACTTGGTTGGAGCTGAAGACTATAAAACTCTGGGGGTGTGGGGTGAGGTTACCAGACGTTTGTAGCCCGCTCCTCCTCTCTGCTTGAGGCTAGCAGCTGCAGGCTACATTAGCCACTACCATAGATTGTAAAAAATATGGACATAGCTACCATGACATCACCCATTGGTTTCTGAAGAGTGGTTTTGAAGCTCAAAGTGGGCAGCTCCATCTTGACAGTGCCTGACTCCGCCTAACTCCCGGCTAACCCAAAATGGGCAAAGAGGTGGAGCTGAGGTGGGCCGAATGAAGCCTGGTTGCTGAAACCAGCCACCTAGTGGATGGCGGCCTGTCACTTAAAGCGGCCATGTCCTTAATTATGCATAATTTTACGGCTTAATAACATTTAAACAGGTGAATTATAAAAAAATTCAAACATGTTTATTTCTGCTGTAAAGTAACATGGGGGTCTATGGACATTAACTCGCTTTTGAAGCCAGCCTCAAGTAGCCATTCAAGGAACTACAGTTTTTGGCACTTCTGCATTGGCTTCATTTCTCAGTCCTGAAGGTTGCAGCTTGGTTGCTATTAGCATAACACACCTGATTCTGACAGAACTGTTGGAATTGGATTGCGGGTAATGTTGGCACCAGGTTTTGACAAGTGCATGGAATAAAAAAAAGACGATCTCTGGTTCTGCTGCATTGATTTTTATCCTTTTTTTTTTTGGTGATTCCAACAATGTTATAGGAGTGTAATGCCAAATTGGTGTAGTACTCTTTTAAGGGAAGCTACTGTCTATCTGGGAACATGGCAACATCACTACAAATCCAGCGGGGCAACACATACAGGCAGTCAAACAACCATACAGGATGGAAACAAAGGTTAGTATGATATATATATGAGAGAAAACAAAGGCGAATGGTAAAATTACAACCCGAATTGTCTATTATAAACATCCATTGCAGCTTATAGCCTGACTTCCTCATTCAACTTTGACCAGCATACTTGCTGCAGTTGTGCACACTGATGGATGTGGAAGCTTAATTTTTTGACCAAATTAAGTTGTAGCTAATATGGCAAAATTGTCGACTGTATGATCATCCGACAGCTCATGCTTGTTACCCTGTTGGGTACCCTGTTTTCAGCAATGTCACTGTGTTCCCAGATCTCAGCACTTACTTTGGAGAGTGACAAGTTATCATAAGTGATAAAACCAATAGCCAAAGTTATGAAAATAAAACCAGAGATCTAATGAACCTTTTCTTAAAAAAAACATTTTGATGGATTTTGAAAGATCTCTACATAGCAAAGTAGATCTCTCTGAACCCATAGAGGACTGCATAATCCTTCAAGGTAAAACATGGAAATTTCAAGGTTTTTCCTTAACAGCCACAATATGCAAAACAACACATTTAGGCTGACATTACAATGAATGATAGTAATGAAGCAACTGACACGGAGTTCAGCATAAAGGACTAGTCAAAGAGGTTTGAACCAGGCGCATGTATTCCTGAGAAGCCTGAGTAAATGCTCTTAGGCAAATAGAGAAGGCCATAGCCATTTGGGTAAGTAGGGAGCAATTACACACGAGGATGATTTAGGGGAATGCTTTCACTGTGGTGAGGAGCCAGGACCTCTGCAGATGAAATGAAAATGGCCCGGTATAATGGCAGAAGCGACAACGCAGCCACTTTGGACGGACTGACTATTACGGCATGTCAACACAGGCAAGAAAAAGAGCAAAACTATGAGGATGGCAATTAGAGAACATGAAAGAAAATGGATCGGGGTGGCATCGGAGCTGAGGAGAATGTTACAGCAAAGGACTTCTGAGCAGGAGTTAATGCAATGATTTATAGAATTTGTCATCACAGACATGCATGTTATAAATTTCCTGACTGCAGTAATAGCGATAATGAGGTCACCAACTGTACAGTGTCATCTCAGCACTTTGGGGTTCAGGCACAGCGCTGAGAGAGGTTACCCGCCCCAGCATTCTGAATCATTAGAAGACGGCATCAGTCACCAAACATTACCTTAATGCAAATGTCAGTCTGACTTTGGGCATGTCTCTGTCTCGTGATAGCTCATCGCTCTGAGATGCTCAGACTACAGGAAGAACAGCTAGTGATCAGTTAGGGAAGGTCATCATTCAAAATCTACAGTAAATACAGCCCAGATATGAACAGTCATCTGTATCATCATCATCATCATCATCATCACCATTATCCACACGACCATCATCATCATAATCATTATGTAAATATGCTCTCAACGTTTTGCAGTTTGGATCCTGGACAGCACAGCAGGCCCTGTCTTGCATTTGCATGTGCATATTTCAGTGTTTTCAGAGAACGCGCCACAGCAATTAACACAGGATTAATTGGCATCTTTATCTCATTAGGGCCAATCTGATTAGAGTATGATGAGGTTTCGGTGCGCTCCCATTTGTTTAAGCGGATTGTGGTAATTGCTGTCATTATTATGGGCTCTTTAGCGTCATCCGTGGGCCTCCTCTTGCTGCCCGGACCCCATAAAGCCCAGCCATGTGTCACGGCTCAGTTTAGTTAACCCCTGAAATGAGCCTGGTGGTGCCGGCGTGTGGTTAACGGCCAGGCGGTGATTAGCTCTCACACATCAACCCATTAACACGTCGCCCCCCTCTAAAACTGCCTTTGTGTTCACTCCTAATTGCAGTCCTACCTTCCCAAATAAAAACTTTACAAGCCCCATGCGGGGGGAAACATGTACACACAGTGTGGAATCGGGCAACCTTGAGTTGAGTATGTGGTAGGGTGTTTTACAAAGCCCCGGGGCCTCATTTATCAATCCTGCAATGATGTACTTCACAACAGTGGCACGAACATGCCATAAAAGGCGATAGATATCACTTTATAGACAATGAGAAGGAATTATGGCTGTTTCACACACTGATATGAAGGTTTTGAGTAGGGCCAATATTACAAACTAGGAACAGGTTTTCATGGCATGTCCCTACACCCAGAATATATGTTTTACAGCATCCTCACCATAATAAATATACTGTGGATCTAAAGCATGCAGCATCAAAAGACAGTATTTCTGAGAGAGGGAGCTATTACTTCAACATGAACTCAGATCTACAACCCACCAGAGAGAAGTAACAGACAGATATTGAGATATAGTGTACAATAGAAAAAGGGAACCATTGATCCCATGGAGTGCAAACTTTACACTTGCTGCTAAGTTCTCTAAAGGGGGCAATCAAATTTTATACGCTCGTAACTATTTCACCCCCTCTAAATGTTAACAACTGTGCACTCACGCTATATGGCCCTTCCCCTTTGTTGATCTACCACAGTGATGAGCCCCATCTTCATGGATTTGCAATATAATAACAATCTGAGCCCATACGACGTAATGAGCTGCAACGAGCGTTTCACCTTGACAACCAGTGTCTTAAAGTAAATTCATAGGGCCAATATACTGCCTTCACAAGTCAATCAAGTCCTTTGGGTGCTCTAAAAACATATGGGTGAAGATCTATCTGTCAAACTCTTCGAACAAGGGCAGTATTGAGACACCCAGGAGGCACTCTGATATATCATCTACTCTGCTCTGCAGCAACTTTGCATCTTGGTAAGGCTGACAATTTGTTGAAAGTAGTGGGAAGCATGACTATTGCTACATAAACTGACTTTTGATGCTACCGTAAAATATCCAAAAGAACATTGTAAGTCAATACCTCGGCCATGAAATTATTTGAAAATAACAGATAATTCCATGAAATCTAACTATGTCTTCATTTGGAATTATTTTTAAAAATAAACACCGAATGCACCAAATAAATATTCTTTGAACGCCCATACATATGAATTCAACATTTTGGAAACTTAATTTGTTTCGACACCCTTTCAAAACCCACTTAGGTAGTGATTTTTCTGGTGTGCGGACCCCCTTTTGCCTCCCAAGTAAGGTGACATAAAAAAAAATTTAAACCAAACCTTGAGACAAGGAGACACAAATACTTCTTGAGTGTGTCGTGAAGGAGAACCAGAGATTGTCAAAATTAGACAACCATGAACACCATCAGAGACCTGACACCCTCTCCTTATATGACAGCAGCAGGCACCAGTTGTACCCACTCACCTATGCCTCTAAGCACAAACAAAGCTTTGATTTTCTCAAATTCCCAAAAAGTAACCCCCCCACCCTCCTCCTCCACCTCAATGCGTACCACGGCGACAACACACTCCACCCCGCCACCCCTCATCTCCCCTAACACAATCTGAGAAGGCGCGTAGCCATCTGTACCTCCAGGGAGGCTTCTTCTTCTTCAAAGAGCAACATGATCAGCATTATGGCATCTGAAAGACTCTCTCCATGACTGGGGAGAGTAAATCAGTCACATAGTTGAAGACTGACACACTCGCAAAAAGGCACATCAAACACCCACAGCAAGACTGTAAGGCCTTACAAACTTTAAATGCATTCTGTCCTGTTATTTAGGCTGGGAGGTCACCTGTTTAAACATTCTTTGTCTGTCTCATTTTTCAGTAAGTATCCCTTTATGAACATGGAAATCAAATTAAAATTTGTATCTTTGCTTAATTATAAATCTCATAGGTAAGATACAAAAATGATAAAAGCTGTCCAATTTCAAATATACAGAACTGCCATTGAAAAATCATTTTTATCACAGAGGCAGCATTGCAGTCCATAATGCTGCCAATATTGCAGTCAATAAACTTTGTGGCAAGCTTCAGGGATCATGCGCTCAATTACGGCTGAAGCACTGTGAGGCACCGACAGCAAATGTCTCTGATGCAGCAGAAATATTCATGTCAGTGGTGCCCTACAGAATCCAATAGGCCTGGCTGCCTTTGAGGAGAGACAGATGAATAATCAGAAAGGGGAGAGTCCAACGTGAGAGGAGCTTTGGTGGAATAAAAAAAAAATGAGGAAAAAAAGTGAAAAAGCGAAGCAGCCTTTGCTCTGCTGGGTCTTTGAAGTCCTTCTTCTAGCAGACACTGGTGTACAGACACACAAAGGCACACAGTCTCTCTCTCTCTCTCTCTCTCTTCCTCTGTTTTCTCTCGTCCTCTCTCTCTCTTCTCCCTCTTTCATCTCTTCTACATCCCTTCATCTTTACCCTCGGTTTGCTCCAGGGATCCCCCTGTCCCCGAGTACTTACCACTCGTTTGCTGTCCAGGCTTTGATATCTGTATGCAGAAAGATCAACAGCATACTTTGGATTCATTTCTCCAGCTACCACAGCTTTAATAACAGCAACAAAGCCAAGGCTTTTCAACTGCACTGACTCACATCTATTTGTTATTCATAGCCCACTATCATTTCCCCAAAGCACTGAAACATATGCATGCGGCACTGACTTCATGATTTCTCTAAAACATGAAAAGCGAGCATACGCTGTGTGGGTTTCTCAAAAGTAGTGAGTACCACTCTGAACACAAGTTTTGTAAAGAAAAAGCAAAAACTTCACTATGAACTGTGCTGAACTACACCGGTGAGCATATGCCAGAATAAAGCTATGAATAAACTACTGTAACTGTTTTATATATTACATACAATCTTGTTTACACACCAGATTAATCCCAATCTTACAAAATTGGGTTTCAAAAGTTGATAAACGTCAAAAGCCAGAATTGTAAACACAAAGGCAGCCATCCCATTTCTCAGTATGCACACAGTATACTGTGGTTTGACGATGCTTTCTGGCCAGGCAGACAAATGCAGCCTGGTTTTGTCTCAGTAAAGGTTCTGCGAGCCTCCAGGCCAGCCATCACACCAGGCATGAATCATGGAAATGTCAAGTACAAAGTCTGCCACAGAACACACTGAAGAGCCTCCGCACTGAGAGACACCAACCACAACACACTAAAGCACAGTACCAGAACAGTACCGCCATTATTAACAAAAAATTTCTCTATTTTTCTCTCTTGATGATAAAATGTTATCAGTTCAATCATTTTTTAGGTAAAGTGGAATTACACTGCTGTCTGCAAGCACTGGACAAGTGGCAGCCCAAAGAGCCAATTAAATGAATGTAATAGTTAATCTCCTTCCTTTAGCCAAGTCTGTCTCCATATGGAAAGGGAGTCCACCCCTTCCAGTGTAAACAAATAAACACAAATAAACAAGGACCACAGGAGGGCAGGAAGAATGCGAAACAGAAGTATTATTTTTAGAGAGTGTGGAGAAAGAATGTCAAACATGCAAATTCAACTCAACATGACAACCTTGCCTCCTAAAAATTACTTTTATAAATTCAACAACAAATAAGATAAGATAATATAATATATAAGATAATAATTTTATCAGAGAATAAATGCCACCTGGCATTACATTTGCAATCAACATATTTGCCAAGTCGGGAAATTCTGATAAAGAATGTATCATCAAAATATTCACAGACTGTAGCCAAGTTTACCAAATGTAGCACAAATTCTTACCAGATTTCCAGAAAATCGGCAAAAGAAAATGAATGTCTGTTTCCTTTCACTAGCGTGGTGTCAATATTAGGACTTGGGTTGATCAAGATAAACAGTTGGTGTTCCTCATTCTTCAGTCCAGTACCGCTACACCACTGCAGAAGAAGAGGGTGCAGTGACAGTCAATCAATCGAAGGAAAACCATGTTGGAAAACATGATGGAAATATGACATTTCTGTTAGTTTCATGTATTAATTTGGGGAAGGTTACAGTGTCCTCATTAGTCCACCCAGATCTCATATTTTCGTCTCTTCATTGGAAGCTGATATTTAAGTCACATGCTTCAAGTACGTCATAATTTATTCACCAAGTCGCTGAGGCTGAGGTGGAAAAGTCACCAAATTTTTCCCCCTCAGCCAAGTGGAAAAGCTTTTATTTTAATATTTCGACTTTTTCCCAAATTCCACACATTTCCACTCAGGTTTTTTTATGTGCAAATTGAAAATGTGCATAAAAACAGGTGGAAGGAAACACACTCACTGCATTTCCAATAACTGCTCTTGTATCATAATATGTGCTCATAGCAACTAAGGTTATGTTTAGGCACTCACAGCAATTGGTTAACTGTAGGGAAAGATAGAGATCTTGGTAATTACTGAAAAAGACAAATGTGAATTGAAAACATGAAACATGACATGTTTACTTTAAACATTTACACACAACCTCAATCCTTCCCTAACCTTAATCAAAATGACTTCATTGCCTAAACCTAACCACACCTGGGACACAGGATGCAAACTATGACCACCAATGTCAAAGTAGCAACAACTTCACTGTCTTCAAAATGTATTTGGAAAAAAAACAATTAGGAGACAGGAATGGCTATTTAAAGGTGCAGACAAAATGTTTTTTATACATTGTATTTTATACTGAATGGGATATGTTAAAAACTTTACAGTGAAAGCAATCCTCAAGTCCATTTTTTGGCAGATCTATCACAAATGACTTGTCAAACTTGTTATATTGAATTAATTGTTTTTATGACTGGTCTCTGGTCTATTAAACCTTTTTCATTATAAACTTTAAAGCCTTATCATATATAACTGGAGGCTTATATACTGTACTTTGCTACCTTTTCTACTCACAAATACAAGAATAATGATGTGTACTATAGACACAGGTTGGAAGATGACATTAAGACGACTGAGATGGACCCCTCAACTCTTGTACTACAATAGCTGTTCACTTAATAAAAATCTGATGATTAAAGCTGCAAAGATAAAAACAGAGGTGGTACAATGTTCCCTTGCTCCAGCTGAGGACATACAGCACTAACCTTTATACCATATCACCTTGAGGAAATGGGCCAGATGATTAGGAAGGTGTTAGTGGGCTGCTATTTTTACACTTCTGTCTCTCCCTCTGTCTGTCTTATTATCTCTTTCTCCTTGTTTCAGGAAACAAGTTGTTAATAAGCCCTGGCTGAGGTGGGATAATGGTCTTTCAGTTCACTTACTTTAAAATATTCAGAGTTAAAGATTTTACCTACAATGCCATAATGGAGGCACAGCCATGTTTTTTAAGTATTGGTTTATACTGAAAATCAGTGAAGCTACAATAGCTGGGTAACATCATAGAGCCAAACTTCTTTTTGGTGACAACAAACGTATGAACCATCAAATTTTGATCCACGACAGATTGTCAGCAACTGCAGCAGGTACACTTTGCCATATATGAATGCGCCTCCAACAGATGGATCAAAGATGTGCAGTGCACAGCAAATCTGGAACTCTTAATAATTCAGCAACTTCTTGTGTGACATTGACTGCAGTTTAGCTCACTCTCAAACTGGGCACAGATGGAAAGGCAGACGCGTCTCTTACAGCAAACACTACACTAACAGGAGAAGTCCCCAAAGAGAGCAGAGAAGAAGTGAAATAGGTAAGGACAGACAGACTGCAGCACAAGCCCCCTGAGACCCAGGGAGACTGCTCCTCAGCTGCGCCTGTTCAGCTGCTAACAGCTTGAGCTGCTGTGCCACATGCTGCTGCAGACACTTCCTCCTGTTCACCAGTTTAATTTGTGCTGAAATTAGAGTACAGCCAGAATGTACCAGGTTAAGAATGACTGACCAGACCCAAAACAATGGTAGTTAACCCTCCTAGGTTCACAAAACTGCATTTGGAGTTGTTATAGCATGAGTAACATACAGTATAGATTAGAATCTTATACAGTAGATAAAAAGGCAATTCAGTGTGTAACTTTTTGTTTTTGTAATAAAAATTAATTCTTTCCCATTATAAACCAAGATACTGAGCTCTACACACAGCTACAAACAATGTGAACATGACAGAAATATTTTACTTACGATCAATATGAAATAAGCAGTTGTATGGTAGGGGTCAGTAGCAGTTATACAACAGTCATTTTCATCTGGGAAGATAAACAAACTTAGACTGGACAGCTTTAGTACTGCCAAGCTTCACTTTTCCTGTAAAACCCACCCTAAATCTGAGTGGTGCATCCCATGTTGTTACCAAGGCAACATAATGGATTTATTCCACTTGAGCACTGAAACCCAATGGTGTCTCAGCAGTAACATTTAGCTTAAGAAGGTGACCTGGACTCTTACACATTGACTAGCCACATATATTCTATACTTTCATTTCTGTCCAAGTTAAACATAGCATTAAAGCTTCTACATACAGAATTTGAAATTTGACTAATGTGGTGACCCCCTATAGTTGTACAATGTTTCAGAGCAATCATTGTCCCCCGCAGCATATGGCTGGAGGTGCACATCATTCAGAAGCAAACTGAACAATGGACCTAGAATAAACTTCTGAAGAATGCAGGTTATTTTCCCACAACTCAAGATGTGTTCAGAAGCCAATTTCAGGTCCACTGTTTCTGTAAGTATGTTTTTCCATTCAGAAACATAGTCTCCCAGTGTCAATGTAAAAAAAAAGTAAAATAATTATAGGATTGTGAGAATTATAGGATGTCGTGGGTATTGATTGTTGGGGAAGATGCCAGTTACTGTAAATCCAAAAAATCTGAGTTCAGTCATACTGAAAACCGACTGAAAACGTTGTTGCAATAGACCCTTTATAATGGCTGACATTTTAACTTGTCAAGGTAGGTAAAGCACAGGTGTGGCATTAACAATAACAACATTAAAAATGGCTCTGTTCCATTAAAGTGCCCCAATAACGAATGCCAGTAAGCCATGCACAATACCAGGTCTCTGGAATACAGCCATTATTGATGTCACTAATTACGCTTGTGTTTTTCTGCTGTCAAATTGTCTGCTTTGACATTTGTGCATTTCTGGTCTGCTTTGACCACGTTCTATTGGGAGTACAAAACCACAACATAGTTATGGAATTCATCTGAACAGATCCCAAACCAGAAAATAAATCAATTCAAGCTGTTAAAAGTATTCAGTAAATTCTACAAAAACTCCAACAGAATTTTAAGATCGTGTGTTTTAAGAATGTATGTTTCTTACCATCTTATCATCTTGACTTGTCAAGGTATTGTAAGGTATAACTAATAACATTAGCGTTGGCTCTGTTACATTAAAGTGTCCCGGTGTGTCAGGCCAGTTACCTAGCATACATAATAGCGGGACTCTGGTGCTGACACACCTAAATGGAATGCAGCCATTGTTAATGTTATTAATAAAACTTTGGTTTGACAAGTTAAGAAGTCATGTGTGAGAAAGTATTAATCAAGTCTTTCAACATAAGAACTAATTGTTTTAACTGGTGAATTAAAATTGACGTTCATCCACGTTTTAGAAATGTTTTGACAGCCAGTAACATAACATGTACAACAACATACATATATTCTTGTTCTAGTGACATATACCAATTCTGAGTGATATATCACTTTGACTTGTGGTATGTCAGTGCTGTCCGATCGGCATATGGCAGCAACATACCAATAGCCAGCAGCATATGCCAGTAAAGAATTGTCATAAACCACTGGGGAGTGGTATGTGGCAGTGGAAGACAAGTAACATACTGTTTTCATGTGACATATGCCGGTCAAACAGCATCGGCATACCATTAGTCCACTAAGAATCGGCATATGTCACTAAAACAAGAGTGGCACACCACAGGTATGTCGGTAGACAGTGGTATCTGCCAGTGATATGGGAGTGATAAGCCGTTTTTAAGTCACACACAGCATCAACATATGAAAATAAGAAATGGCATATGTCAATAAGAATCGGTATATGCCGGTAAGAAGTGGTATTACAATGAAACATGAGTGACATACCACTTATGCCAGAATGGCAGCCGCATACCAAATACAAAACAGTGACATACCACTCAGAATTGGCATATTCCACTAAAACAATAGTGGCATATCATATCAGCCACTTTTCAATCTCTGCATCTTCTTAAATTTTGCTAATGAATATTTTAGTTACAACCAATTAAAAAGGTTACAGATGTAGAGCTTTGACATTACTGAACCAGCAAGCAGATATGTAACAGAAAGACAGCTAACCTAGCTGGTATGAGACTGGACATGGGCCTAAAGCTCAAGTGATATGAATTATTCCACAACTGTAGTAATGTGTAATGTAAGAGGCATCGCTTGTAGTGATGAACCTACTGAGAATTATCACCTGACTTTGCAGCTCCCCTCAGTTTTACAGAGTTTTAGCGAATTTCAGCTAATATTTAGCTGTCCGGCTGTTTTGGTTCACTCAGCGCTCTCATGGTGTTGTTTTTGGCTACGGCAGGCAGCTGTTTTCAATGAAAAAGTTCTAATAACCCACTGTATACTACCTGCTCAGCACCAAATAGCAAACAGACACAGTTGGCTTTCGACTAGCTGGTAAACATGGTGGAGCATTTAGCAGCTAAAGAGCCAGATATTTCCCTCAGGAGTTGGTAGAGATCCAAAACAGAGCTAAAAGAGAGTCAATATTGGACTTACATCTTCAGGGACAGAAACACAACTCCAAATGAATGATAATGTTGCTCCGTAACTGTTGGATGTGTAAATAAGGAACTGTTTGCTAACAAGTTCCGCATATCAACTTAAAAGGTAATAATATGTCAGTGTTGTGTTCACAACATTTTTCCGCTGCCTCCAAGTGGCATGGATGTATGAAGAGAACTCGATACAGAGTTGGAGGCAGGGCTCTGTTCATTCCTATGAAAGTTGTTCAGTGGCGCATAAAGCCAAAAAAGCCACTTTCCACTGTAAAGACATTACCCGGATGAAAACATACTGCACATCCTATGGGCCCCATGTGCCCAAAGAACGTGCTCGCTAGCCACTTCCACCAGCTGAGACAGCTAACTTCCGGTTAAGCTCTCCAGCTAACTTGAATGGGGAAAAGACAATTAAATCGTGCAGCTCTTCTAGACTTTCGAAATGTGATTGGACCTAATGGATCAAATTCTGGTAGGGAAATGAGTCATTTTGTGGGGGTTGTGATGCTCAAAACAATGTATCCACCATTTTACAGCCGGTCCTTTTCCTATGATTGTGTTCAGGACCACTATGTCAAATTGGCTTCAAAGCTCAGTTCTGTTCCTGGGAGCTTGCATTTAATGCAAAGAATATATGAAATATTACACTGAATATTTCCTATGCCCAATAGGAAGGTTAGTAGCACTAGGCTGACATATAATAGCAAGATTTTTACCTGTGGGTTAATATCAGTATCATATCAGTTACAATTTGACTTTAGTATCAGAGATAAAATAAATATATGTGACATTGTCTCTGTAATTTCATGATATTCATAACATAACATGGTATCTGATCTATGTTGTTGCATAGGCACATTTTATTCTATAATGCTACAGACTGTACGCCTAATGACTTGTCAGATGAGCAGGGGCATACTCTGGAAAAACTCATGACATACCATGTGTGGGAAGATTTTTCAAAAGATGGCTTTCAGTGCCATCTCTACTTCTCAGACACTTTCCCACTAATTATGACATAAACAAAAGCACCAGTTGTACAGTATGCCAAGATTTAGTCACCAAGGGCCAGATTGGCTTGTGCTTTCTAAAAAGAGTAATGATAAACAAGAAGAAGAAGAAAAAAAAATTAAACCAAATCAAACTTTACGACCTTCACAAACAGGTCACGGTCTGATTGGACAGTTTGATGGCAACAGTTTTCATAAGGCCTATTAGATTTTTTGGGTAGAAAATAACTCCCACTGAAACTGTGAACAGTGAGGTCTTTGCATCATATGAGTAATACTGTTTCTGGAAAAAAAGTATTTAAGTTTTTTTCAATGATATGAGCACCACAAATATTTTTCCTCTTATTGTACTGGGGTGGAGGCAGACATTTAAGAGAAGGATATCTCAAAACCTGGGCAAAAATACCCAAACTATCTGCATTGTGCAGCAAGAAAATGTGTTTTTCCTCTAATTTGGGTGCACCAACCTTTTAATTATGGGAATGCCAGTGCTGCATTCACATCATGTGGGATGGCAGTTAGCCCATAGTTATGACTCATGTCATTGGACAACTAAATATAGTGACTGCCGGTGTTATTTGCACACGGAATGAGTAGTTACCTAGAGATGAGCTACGGTTGTATGATAGGCAGAGTTGGGGCAAAAAATCTGCTCAGTATTCCTGGGAATTACGTCCATATTGGATGATCAAAATCATATGCATAATCGTTCAATATTGAGATAGGGTTGCAAAAAATAATCATGTAATGGCACTAGTCCAATAAACTGACATGAAAACCAAAAACAGAATCTTTAAATCTATTCTAAAACTAACTAGCAAGCAATGAGGAGACTTTCTAACAAGAGTTTGTCTTCTCTTTCTGGTCTTGGTTGGCAAACTAGCTCCTGCATTTTGGCTCATATTCAGCTTATCCAAAGCTTTCTTGGATATACCAGATAGAAGAACATTGCAGTAATCCAGCCTCTTATGGATACGAACATGCATTATCTGTTCAGGAGAGAAAGATTTGTGTTGTTTGTTTTTTTTTGTTCTAATAAGTAAAACATCTGTATGTATCCAGTTGCAGACATTTTGAGACACTCATGAACTGAAATGTTAAGTGCTCCTCAAGAAATTGTTTGACATTTTGGGAAATACACATTCATTTTCTTGCCAAAAATTAGATGAGAAGATTGATGACACTGTAACATCTGTCTGTTTAATTTGATACTAGTGCCAGTAGCCGGTTAGCCTAGCTTAGCATAAAGATCGGAAATGGGGAAAAAAACAGCCTGGCTCTTGCTTTAGTTAAAAAAATCTGCCTACCACCACCTCTAAAGCTCACTAATTAAGACGTTATGTCTCATTAGTTTAATCTGTACAAAAACCTAAGTGTAAAAATAATAAATTGTGGTTATATGGGATGGAGGGTAGAGATGGGAAAGATTCCTATGTTAATCACTTGCGAGTGTTCATGTCATCTGAGGACTCAAGTAGGTTGTATGTTGCTGTGTGAGAGTTTATAGTACTGTGGATTGACAAAATGACATCATCCACTGAATTTGGGTCTAATTACTTTGAACGTTTGACAGAGTTCAGCTGATGTAAGGCATCCAAATTTGTTCAGTTTTCAGGCACTTACATATTATCAAGTGTCAAGTAAGATATATCGAAGCTTTCAGTAAAATCAGAGTTTCCCAGTTCCTGCTTCCTGTCTTGGATGTTTGACTTGAATGCTAGTAACAAATTGGAAACTCATAATTATGATAACTCCAATATGACATGAACACTGCATTAATGCAGTGACTTCCTCAGGAAGCTAAGTGGCTGCTGGCTGTTTTGTCTTGTATTTAAAGGCTTGTTGTGAGTGTGGCATCGTTCTTCTCATCTGACTCTCGGCAAAAAGGCAATTAAGCGTATTCCCCAAAATGTCAAGCTACTGCTTTATCAAAACTTTTGACGATGAAGATGATATGAATAGAATTCTGTAAGTTTTACCAAAATTTAAAAACGGTCAATTATGAAATGTGCACATAAATTAGTAATTAACATAGATTCACAAATACCATGCTGTGGGAGAAGGCTTGACTGCTCAGTGCCTGTTGGCAACTATAGAAACTTCCACACAACTTGGCACAGCTCCTTCAAGACCTCTGAAAACCCCTGGCAGTGCATGAGTCACAATCACACACACATGCACACACACTTCATAAGGATAACTTCCACTTCAGCTGGTTAGGTGGACTGCCTGGTCTCTCTCTTTCTCTCTCACACTCTATTTTTTCCCCATTTCACTCTTTCTTTTTCTCACTGCCTATCTCACGGACATCCCCGGGGCACCAGCAGTTGTTAGTGTCTCGTAGTGGAGGTGGCAGTGGGGGCCGTGGAGCACCATGGTCTCATTACCTCAACACGCTCACCCTGCAGCCCGCAGTGGGGGCCTGAGATGAGGGGTGGCGGACGGAGCTTGATTCGTTTTGATGTTGCGCACATAACGAGGCTCCCTAGTGTTACTCCTCGTCCACAAGCAGAGCCCCAGGGACCCTGACGCGCATACGACGCCGTGGCTGCATGAACGCCTTGCCGCAGCGTCCCCAGCAAACCTCACAAAGGTCAGGGAGTAATGTCTGCTGAATTTCTGTGTCCTCGGGGCTTTTCTCATTAGCAACCCAGAGTGGGTGGATCTCCAGCGTCAATCAAGAAACACTCTAAGGATCTCCCAGTAGGATAAAGAGAACAAAACCATGCTGTACTGTCTCCGTAACAAAGCAGGCATAATACAGTTGGGACTCTTCTGCAACCAAACCTCTGGAAGTTGCAACTAATCCCTCTATCCCCTACTCACACACACACACACTTCCTACCACCCCGGATCCCGACCACATGCATCGCACCGTCACACATATCCCACACTTAATCTCCACGGCTCGGCCTCCAGCCTGACAGTTGAGCTTGATAAGGTATCTGGTTTTCCATTATTGTGTCTGGGATGATGGCTGAGTGTATGTACACATGTACAGCTAACACCGAGCTGTGTCTGCCTCACTGATGCTTCTAACTGGTAGAGCCTAATACCACCTGATTGCCAGCGCTCAGAGAGGCTTTGCTCCCAGTCTGCCACCCTCTCCGCTGCCTCCTCTCCCAGCTCTGTTGTTTGGTCTCTGGGATAATCTAATAGGCACATCACGCCTGAGATGCTTCGGCCTAATATTCCCTCTCAGAGGCAGCGCGGATATAGCTGGGAGTGAATGCCAGCTGACTGCCTGGTGAAGTATTCAGTCATGACAGTGTGCTGAAAATTCAGATGTATTTTTTAATATATTTGGATTAAAATATAAAAATGTTTCAACGGTATCAATAAAAATACGAACACTAAAATGACTGTTACTGCAGTGCATATAGTAATCTGCTATTATTATGGCTTCTAATGCTACTGCAACTGCTACTATTAACATAGCTTTGGATTATTTGTCCAGGTTTTGAGATATTTGACACTGACCCAGATACAATGGAAGTGAATGGAATTTTATTTGTGAGCTCACAGCATTGAAAAATGACAGAAAAACATTTAACAGGAACATCTTTTCCCAGTATAAGTGTCACTGGCATCAATAGGCATTGTAGTTTAATTTGAATCAAACCTACACACCCCTCCTGCTGCTATAAATATTCAATAGACATCAGCAGTGTGTCCTACAAATAATGATTCTCATGAAAATAATAAAGTTCACTTAATAACAACTCAAAGTGCAACTGATATTAAAGATTTAAAAAGAGTACAGAATATAGTCATGATAATGAACTGAATGACAACTTATTTTATTTAATAAAGCTTTATTTGTGGCAGTAAGATGAGGAAGATTTAAATAAATATTTTCTCTTACAGCAGTTGGTCCACCTGTATGCCAGACACTCCTATAGTAAAATGTAAGTATAGTAACATGGAACAGAAAACATCAGACATTAACTAACAATATTGCAAAAAGAAACTGTGAAACTGTGAATGAAGATGTCACTACTTTTTCATCAGGGGAAATTGTCCATTGCTGTCACTGTCTCAATGTCAAGAGCAGAAGCTGTGAGTTAGAAAATAACCAAATTTTGACTATCATTTTGAGTTTGCAGGGTCTGCAAAAGTGAACCAGAACAGGTTACAAAGCAGCCTGTCTAGTCTCTCTGTTTCTCACCTTTACTTTCTTTCACCTGGTAACCCTGTAATGTATGTGTCTCCAATATACCGACTTCAGCAGAACTGTGATTGGCTCCTTTGTGCCTGTCCTATCAGATTGGAGTTTAAAAAGAGAGGTCTCCCTCAGCCTTCAAGACATCCATTCAGTCCTGCTCCTCTCCTCTCTGCTCTGCCAGGCCAACAGAATGAAAGACTGCAGACGGACGGCAGCGGGCAGGTGGAGACGGGATGAAGCACACTCAAGAGTTTCTTGCTGATCACTATCTGACACACAGGCAGGGAAAAGCAATCAGCACAGCAACCAGTTCTTACTTTTCTACTGCAATAGCATTTTATCACAGCAAATTTTATCTGCAACTGATACAGAGATATCCAAGGATCTGGGGACATGGGGAGAGATTACCAAAAATATACAGCCCGGTATCAAATCCGATTCTACCTACACATTATGCATAACATGAATAACAATCTACTGTAGGTTGTTTACTCCTCCAATTCCAATACTACAACCCATTTAAAGCTGAACTGAATTTAAAATGTATTTTTGCTAAGAAATCAGTACAGGGTATTATTGGTGTTTGACTTGTGTACTAATTTTGGAATTGTACTTAGCAAAAAGAAGAAATGTATGTTTTATTTACTTTCCTGCAGTGATAGCACAGTGATAGTGTTCATCAGGGGGTGTGAGTTTTTTGTTGGTAATGCAATTTGATGTAATATCTGTCTTAACGGGCACTAAAATAGTTTGTAGCTAATAGCTGTTGGTTAATCCTATCTATGATTTTAGCACTTTTAGTACATTTTTCCGTGTCATGATGCAGGGTAACATACACAGTGCTGAGGTTACAGAACTACATGTCACAGTTTTGAAAGTGTAGTTATTTGCCATCAGCACAACTGATCTCACGAAAGAGAGACAGCTAATGTTAGCAAGAGCCATCTTCTTTGTATAATGTGGGACGAACACAACACTGTGTACAGGAACTGCCAATGACTAAGCAGGTGTTGATAAAACATGACAAAAAGTACCATCCAGCGAGCTAGGCTAACTAGCTTCCGCTTTCCCAGTTGAAGTTTATAAGTCCAACTTGCTAGCTTCCACTTTGCACATGGAATGCAAACGGCACAGTGGGTCCTCCCAAATGTTGAATGTAACAGACAGCTTAAACCGGTGTACGGTACATAACCAGTGCTATGTGTGCTTGTTGGAAAAGTTGAACAATATCTTGTATCAGTGTTTGTAGATATAGTGCTAGTAGTGCACTACGGAAATGTCTCGCTGTTTCCATAAATATTTCAAATATGACTTTTTCTGCTTTTGAAAATGGAAAACCAATGTTTTTAGCTTACTGAAAAAACTTTTACTTTTAATTTTAGTGGCACCAGTTCACTTTACATTTCTGTTTTTAAAAAAAATCTGTTTATGGACAAGAATATTTCTCTGTGGTTGCCTGATGACGCCGTACAGTATGTGTTTATTAAAGTGGGCCTGCCTTTCAAAGCATTTCTGCAGCATTCTTAAAGTGGATTGCAATGTGCTCTGGGAGTGCTGGTCTGTTTTCTCTTACTCCAGAGCAGGAGATGGGGATCAGAGGGTGAAAAGTCAGAGGGAGGACAGCTTGACAGATAGAGCCAGGGTGGTGGAAGGGTCAGCGCTGGGAGGGCCATTTCCTCGCTGATTTTTATCTATCTATTAACACAATACACCACCTGGCAGCTATAAACACACATGAATAAGAACACAGCGCAAGCAAGCATGTTGTGTAAAATATATTTTAGGAACAAACCTCGAAGAAAACAAGAAAAGTTGAATATACATCATATTGAAAAAGTCGCAAACAGCCAAACAATATGTTCCGGTATGTTTCTCTCATACCAAACTCAATTCGAAGAACTGAGTCACACATTAATCAAAGTAACTTTGATGACAAACTTGAAGGTAACTCTTTGTCCCAAGCAACCGTCTCTTTGATTGCATTTTCCTTTTATTCTTCAGTGTAATCAGAGGAGCCTTTTCAATAGAGAATTCAATTACTCCACACACCTGAACACACAATGCTTTGGACCTCATTCAGCGCAGGTCATTGTTGGTTTAAGCATCAGCGTCTCTAATAGGAAATATTGATTCAAACTTCCTCGCCTTATTTCTGTTCAGGCACCGCCGTGTGTTCTGTTCTGAGGCTGAGCAGATTCAAATCAAAAGTGAACCAGTGTTTATTTCATTTGGGCGTATTTCCCAATAGACCAGAAACGCCTCTCTGCAGTTTATTGCCTGGACTATCATCCTGAAAAAGCAATTAGTATGAAATGATCCCTTCAATTCATTACTATTGGGAGAGAGATGAGGACTGAGGGCTGAACATGCTAACCTTTCTATGTGGTGAAACGTCGTCTGAATCTCATTTGTAATAAGAGCTGAAGCACTGGGAGCTGCCTAATGCTACACAGTTAATATTTGTGACAAAGGTATCCATGTTGTTGTAGCAGACACTGTAAAAAAAATCATAATGGCAAAATTACTTAAAGGAATGAATGCCCTTTGCAAGAATGGTGGCATATTTTGTTAAAGGTCAACATGGTTGAGCAGAGTCAGAGAATAAACAGGAGCGCTCCATCCAGCTCTGGAAACAAGCAGCGTTCTCTGGACAGCACCAATTTCAGATTCAGCAGTCCAGCCAGAGCCAAGTGGAGTATATTCATCATGTCCAGGTCTAAAGCGAACAGCGTCTACAAACGACTTCTGCAAAGATCACTTCATAAATCTACTAAAGCACACTTAATGAAGGTCTACGATCCCAGCCACAGAGATTTACATACAGGTTATGACACTGCAGAAGGCTCCGAGTCGATGCTGTTATCTACTTTCATTTGGTTTTAGCTGGTGCAGAGGGCACTTTTTATCCAAGTACATGCCAAGTCTATCAATTTCATATTACAGGCAGGAGACACTCACTGCAAGACCACATCATAAAAACATTTCTATAAGTATTTACCTGAACTGAATGTACCGCTACAATACTACTTAAACATGGTTCTTCTTATTGTATGCACCCATTAATGTGCTGTAGGATCAACTCTCATTGGTAATATTCGAAAATATTATATGTTCAGTTCTCTGCTTTAGGTTTTCGTCTGTACCTTCTGTATAATATTTTAACTAGACTTGCAAGCAAGTATACCAGGGTCCAAGGCCCCATGCAATTCAGCTCCGAAGGCTTACTGATCCAGAGCACTTAAGGAGCCAAGAGCACTGCAGAATAAGGCTTAAACATGTGGCATAACATGAATTTTGTTTGCATGCTTGGTTTGGCTCAGACACCCTCCTGCAGGTCACACTGCCAGGATCTGATCCAGTCTTGGACTGGGAAGGCTGCAGAGTTTGCGTCTGCACCAAAACTTTTGTCAGTAAATCATTTTTCATCTTATTCTCCAGTCGTGAAGTGTCTCCTAGTTTAAATACTGCTCTCTGAAAAAGTGAGGCAAAATTTTACTCAATATACAATCAAAACCCTAACTACCACTTACAGTGATTATTCATATTTGGTAAGAAAATGTAGCAGTTGTGAATAGTTTCTTTGACCAGCATAGTATTACAGAGGTTATTTTATTTTGGAGTTAATGTATATTTTTTGTTGCAAAAATACTGTTTAAACAGTTTAACATTTAGCATTTATTTAATTGCATATTTATCCATTGAGAAGGTAGTAGAAATTATTCTTCTTTAAAAAAAATTGTTTCATGTCACATTTTTCACATTTATTTGAACATGGTTTAAATTAACATGAGCAACAGTGTTATTATAAAGGTTATTTTCCACAAACAAAAGCTTTTCAGCAGAGACCTAAAATAACCCCACAGTCATTAGCGATTTTGATAGCTTTAGAGGGAATGAGAACTGTTGAAGATGGTTTCCCAAACTGGCAACCATAAAACAAAATCTTCTGGGACAGTTTTTGCTCCTTAAAACAAACCAATGTGGTCCATCATCACTGCTTTTAAAACCAACCAGTAATTCACACATGAAAAAAAGCAAAGATTAGAGGAATGTTTGATAATACATTTATTAAAGATATAATTTTGTGTAATTTTTTTCCCTGCTTTTCTATCCTGGTAATCTTCTTGCGACCCCTTAGGTTTATCTGACACCTTGGACGGCCCTGACCCCCAGGTTGGGAACCACTTTTCTTGGAGGCAAGTAACCAGAGGGAAATCGTGCAGATAGATAGCAACCAAAGAAATGAAAGTAATATACTTAGAAGAAAATCTCCAGTACAGGTTACAGCACTTAAAATTAAATGCAGATTTCTTCTTCAATATTTAATAAGAGCAAAGTCTTCAGTTTATGTCAGAACAAAAATAAAAATGCTGTTTATTTTTTCTACTGTTTTTTATTGGCAGGCTTATCCTTCTCAGTAACACAGAGAATTACAGTGTCATATCTACAATGGAGCCTCCCTCTGTGTTTTCTATCCCAGAATGGAGGTGCTCTGCAGAGCATGTAGGCCTCTCTGTGTGTGTATCTGTGTGTGTGTGTGTGTGCTGTCTACCTGCCTCCACCACTGAACCCATTGCAATGGGAGGGAGGAATCCGTGATCTCCCATCAAGCGCTCAGGAGAGCGCAGCCACGCAAGATTGATGACACCCTCCGGAAGAAACAAAAGATCTGCCGCCTGCGAGAACTGGCTTATGAGACCTGATAGACTCGTCTCTTAATAAACATCACTGATATGTCAGCCACGGCATGTTTCACCCACAGCTGCATCGTGGAGGGTGCAGTGAGCAACTACACCCCTACTGTCACTGCACTCCCACAGTAAAATGCCATAGTGGTTACACCCAGACCAGACAGGGAAATACACTAAACTGTTAATATCAGGGTGGAGCTTTTTCCTCAGAATTTCATGGGGACTCTATCATGACCTGCCACATCAATGGCAATACACACACACACACACACACACACATATATATATATATATATATATATATATATATATATACTTTTTTAAAGGAGGCACAGTTCAGTGATGGCATTAATGGCATATATGATATAAAATAGGCTTTGGGCTTTGTTAGCATGTCTTGTATGCACACCAAACCATATGGCAGTTTTCACAAATTTTCAGTATCGCTGTGGTCAGGGTGGATGAACTGCATTTTGGCAACTGTAAAAATACTGTATGTCATAGATATACAGTTGCAGTTGACATAGTTGCTGGTGAAATTGTCTATTTGTGTTTGCCAGTATGACATGGTTCATATTTTTGCAATAGCGCGATGTAACTAAATGGCACATAATCAATATATTAAAATCTGTAATCTCTGAATTATAATTTTTTTATAGATGAAGCCTGAACAATTGCTGCAGCTGCTATTGCTTCTACACCCTAAATGAATGGAACCTTGACAGTGGACATCATTTCCACAGGGAAGAGGAGACTGAATGACATCTAAACATACATGAGCAGATTTCCTCTCTGAACTCTGCCACATTTATACACTTTGCTGTTTACAATATTCTGTATTTTCACCATAAAAAATGTTGTATCTGTCACAATTCTATCTCTCAGACCTTCCCTCGGTGCTGTATAATGCCTTGTTAAAGTCAGCCGTGTGTGAAATGGCGTTTTAAAATAAATGAAACCGAGCAGGAAAGTGAGGAGAAGGGGAATATTGCGATGTCAAGCTGACAGACAGGCAGTGAAAATGTAACAAGAGCTATCATCTTAAAGAAAACCGGATTAAATAAGAACCTAGGACCGTCGGTGCATCTCCAGCCCTGATATTGACATGTCGCTGGCTAGGGCCATTTTTCATTGTCTCATCAAGACAAAGCATTATGGGAGATCAATCTCCCCTCCTGCATCAGATAGGCACATCCAGTTTAAAGTGCTTGGTGTTGGTTTTATTATTCCTGGTAATCCACTGAATGTTTTGGACACTATACCAAGCGCGTCACTGTCAGACTCTGGTATGCCGAGTGGAGGGTGTTTAATTTTAACATGGAAGGATGTATAGCATCTGTTGTCACCACACACATCACAGACCAGCATAATCTTAATCAATAAAACACTGCTGAAATCACTTTGCATTTATTTAGTCATCCCACTTACTTCTGAGGGAAAAATCCAGATGATGCACATCTTAACTTTTAACCACAAACAGCTACAAAACAATACATTTAGTATCTATGATGCACTGCAGCAAAAGCAAAAAGATTTTTTATCTTTCTTTGAGAATAGGTTTAAAAGCATGGCCAATAGTAATAATGACATGAAACTGTACATCACGCCTTTAACCTCGAGAGCTTGTACATCTTTAGGGGTCGTTAATTTTAAAAGTCAACCATTAACCTGCGGTGTAATGTGGAATGAGAGAGGTAAGGCAGGTCTCTATAAAAACAAACATGCATGCAGACGTGCCACCGGGAGACCGAGATGCTGTGCAAACAGCTGCGCTGGAAGAAGAACTGGAAGAAGATATTTTACTCAAGTAAAAGTAGAAATTAAAAAAAAGCATTCAAAATTGTGCTTGAGTAAAAGTAGAGAGGTATTATTAGAAAAAATCTGTAAGAAAAGTGAAAATGCTAATTATGCAGAATGTCTATATTGTTTAATTATTACTGACACCTTAAAGAGGTATTTAAATGGTGCAGCTGGTCAGTATGAAGCTAATTTAACTACTTTACACACTGCTGGGTACTTTAATTTATAATAACGTATCTGATTTTGTAAGCATCATAGATTTTGTATATTTAATTGAGTAAATTGAATCTGCAAAGTAACTGGTAACTATAGCTGTCAAATAAATGTAGTGGAGTCCAATGTTTCCTTTTGAAATATGGGGGAGTAGAAGTATAAAGTGGTAAGTAAAGCACAAGTACCTCATAGTTTACTCAAGTACAGTACATGAGTAAATGTTACTTTCCAACACTGACACAAAGGGACACAAATCCTACAGTGTATCTGTAAAAAAAGAAAATGTAAAATGTAAATTTAATTGAAAATGTAAATATCTGATTGGTTGATGGTTTTGTTAGATTTACCATTGTTTTTATTTTTTATGATTAGCATGAAGACCAACAAACTGAGCGTTCATAACTATAAAGTCTGTTTTCTCATTATCTGAGATAACAATTAAATCATTTTGCATTGTGAGTCACATGCAATCAACTGAATAATTACATTATTAAGTACCAGCTTTTTTGCAGAAACAATAGGCTAATTGTAAAGCCTCCTTCCTCCACCCGAACACAACTTGACTCAAACAAAAACAAACCGCTCGTCCGGTTGAGCTCGTCTTCCCCCAGTGAGTTCAGACCTCGGTGGTTTTACCTTTATAGCCCCGCTGGGAGTTAGGTATGAAGCTCTGGCTTCGCCTGTTGATTGCACTTTGACCGATCATTTCCTTGAAGTGCTCCAGAATGTCACATACAAAAAGCATTCTTCATTCAGCACCGAGAACCTAACGTCCACTGTGATCAAAGAGACATGAGTGTTTTTGGCACTCTCCCACTCTCCCACAGAAACATAAGTCCTGAGTGTTTAGACTCCACTGTCTACTACTATATTTGGCTGTGTCACAGTGAAACACCCAAGGTTTCTCAAAACTATTATTTTTCTTGTGAGGAGATTTAAATACAGAAATACAGAATTTCTTTCCATAATCTTTGTCTATAATATAAAAACTAATATAATGCTGATGTTTAAAGCCTTGTTAGTTTGCTTATACATTTGACATAATAGTGAAAAACAACAACAGCTACAAACAGCAGAGATTTAGCTCAGTGTACTTCAGTCAACAGCAAAAAGAGAACTTGATGTGTCCTTCCCGAGGAGAAAATCAGACCCAGAGCTGTGTTTGTGAGGATTAAGATGTTTGACGACCAGGGCCCCCTGACCGAGGCGGTTTCTGACCACAAATAAACATCAGCCTCAGCGGGTCCCCATGCTCTGGCCTCTGCACGGTCAGCAACAGGAGCGCATCAATCACAGCTGGAGTGGGGGCTCCCCAAGGCGGGTGCACGGAAAAAAAGCCTCAGCCAGCTGCCGCCCCAACCCTTCACTCGCTCTCACATACACACACACACACACACACGCACACACACACGGACAGACAAAATGCACAAACACACACATAGAGGCTCTCTGATAGACACCCCGTGGCCTGGCTGAGACACAGACACAGGCTGAACAAAGAAGAAGAGGCAACAATAAAATAAGCACTTACAGTAAAAAAGTGAATTTGATGAAGATTTTACTACTTTGTGATTTCATGTATCATTTGTAAACATGTTATCCAATTAGTATTTTCAATATTAAAAATCTTTCAAATATTTTTATATTTAGCAATTTTTGTTTGTTAAAATGTCACCTTAAATATGTTAGAAGCAGTTGAAGAAGAACACAGATGCTTTACATAAGTAAAAATAGCAATACACAATTTATGAATGCTCTATTACAAGTAGAAGTCCAGAATTTACAGTACAGAATTACCAGCAAAATATGCTCAAAAGTAAAAGTACTTATTATGCAGACTTGTCCCTTTCAGAGGTTATATATTCTATTGTTGGATCATTGTTATTGTAAATTAATACAATGTAAGTATACATTTTTCGTCTTTCAGGCTGGAGCTAATTTTACATTAACTAGACTATTTTTTACATTTTACACTGCTGAAAAAATGGAAAGTATGAAGTAGCATAAAGTACCTCAAAATTGTATTTAAGTAAAGTACTTGTGTACAATATAGTTTAGTTTCCACCACTGTAGAAGGCAGTATAAAGGTAAAAGGTAAGGACCATAACAATAAATCTGTCAACAAATACTGATGTATAACTTTTTCCGTTTTTTTTTCTGTATCATCTCCTTTATCAAAGCTTTAATATTTTTGGATTTCTGCTTTGTTTTTGGTAACAATTCTGAATAATTGCGTAACACTTTCACCTCACCTACGAAGGTGAAAATACATTATGCAGTGATAATAATCCACTGCTCTTGTGGTAGTCTGCTTTGCCTCAGGAAGTGGGATGAAATTATGCAGCCTGTAGTGGTATACTGTATGTGTGTGTGTGTGTGTGTGTGTGTGTGTGTGTGTAACGTGTTGTCTTTCAAACAAAACAAATGTTCACATTTGGGATTTGAGACAAAATGTGTAATAAAGTTGGTTTGTGTGCAGCATCAATCAGTTTATTGGGTATCAAAGGCTGTCTTGCCTGTGAAGCAGCTGTTTGTTTACTCCGAGCATTTCACAAAGGAAGAGCTGATCATTTGAAGCACTGTTGTACATTTGAGGTGGATCCTCAACATTATGGAACAGTTTATTGCATTCCGTAAATCATCTCTGCATGTTGTAATCGTGGATAGCCTATTCACCACAACATAGCTGACCTATTTCTTGTGCTGGAGTAGAGTTTAATTAATATCTTACAACATGTACTTTTAATCTTTTGTTTTGGTTAGTAGTAACAAATCTTCATTTTACAGTAATTTCAGTTAACCCCTTCCTACATTGATGGCACGTGCTTCTCCTCCCTCCCTGGTTAATATTGCCCCCTGCTGGACAAAAACTGTTGTTGCCATCTTTTGCCTTTGAAATTACAGTATAAAACTATAGTTTCATTTCCAGAAAACAGGATGAAAGCAAATAATGTCACATCAGAGAGGGTGCACATTCTTCTTCATTAACCTGTCAGCTTGTGTGGTGAGCTTCTGATCACATCTTGGGAGTTTAAAATGTGACTGATTTTTATCATCTATTTTCTCTGGCATCCCTTTTAATTAATTATTTTATTTATGACACCAGTGTTATAGTTGATCCTCTAGAAAACAACAAGTATTTCAGCTTCTTCTGGACGTGTTCTTGCAAGTGAATTTTCTCTGTTGCCATCAGGCAGGGCGGTTAGTTTTACCTGCTTGTAAAACTAACCGCTATTCTAAATCGTTCATTCCCTCTAAAATTCAACTACTAAATGCTCAGTGTTTTTTTTTAACCATTGTCATTGTTGGTGAATGTTTTATCTAATCTTTTCTTATGTTTATCAAGTTTATTTATCAATATTCATAGATTTTATTCCACATTTAGCTCCCTGTTTTTTATATTCCTTTTTTTTGCTGTATATTGTATGATTTATTTGTTGTTTGTACGTTACTGTGTTTTGTGTACAACAAGCTGCTCCAAACAAATTGCCCCTAGTGGGATTAATAAAGTTGTTTGTATTGTATTGATACACTGTTGCCTTGAGGCAAGACCTGCTAATCACTCTTATGCCACATTCACTGACTCACTCACTATCTTTAACAAACAGGTTTACGCACAGTGGAAATGGCTTTCTGGTGGTGCACGAAGTACTCAGATTATTTAAGTATTATTAGCAAAATGTACTTAAAGTATTAAAAGTATTCATGCAGAAAAATGGCCAGAGCTATGGCAGCAACCTGGGGAGAGTTTACACTCTACAATTATAAACTTACACCAGTATTTTACAGGCTGATTTCAGTGTTTTCCGACTCAGTATATTTAAATGTGTCTACTTTTAGATCAATGCATAAAATCAGTCTCCGCCAGAATCTTGTGCTTTGAAACAGCATTTACACCTTAGTGTTGGAAATTAAATGTTCAAAAAAACATAACTGCACTGTTAACTTAATGGATAAAATATAAAAATATTTAAAGACTTGAGGGAGAGAGGTGCTTTGAGGGGACTTGGACTCTTAGAGTCTCTTGGATTATTTTCACTGATGCATCATTAAGTAAGAAGCATTTTGGCTGATGTGGCGCTCATTTTAATTATTTTATACACGTTTGTGTAATTACTCTGTGACAATACATCAGGATTAAATAGCTCATCATGTGTTTTGTGTGTAAAATATTAATCAACAAAGTTACTAGTATACATGTTAAATCAATGTAAATGAGTAAAGAGTACAATATTTCCCTCTGAGATGTGAAGGACTTGAAATATAAAGTAGCATAAAACTGAAATATTCATGTTTATATTCACAGGACTTTACTAAATGTACAAATTTTCAGATATTTGCAGCAGTTGCATGGTCTTTGAGACTACATGTAAGTCTGTGTTTGCATAAAGATCAAATGAACAGTTTTCAAGTTTATTTATTTCAGTGTGAGCTATTCACATGTATTTTTTGCCAAAAGACAACGAGGAAGTCAAACCTTTTAAAGTCTTTTCTTTTTATTGTGATCTGCTCCTCATTCTGCACCAGACTGAGTATGGAACAGAGCATTGCTGAAAAAGAGCAACCCACTCCGGATACTAAAGGAAATTGCTTGCGAGGTGCCAGCGAACATTCGTATTTCTGCTTTTTAGAAAGGTTTTTGCACATCTTTACCTGTTAGGGACTGCATGTTGTGGTGCCAGCAAATTAATGTCTTCGGTGTGCATAAACAGCAAAGCTCTATCATCAAAGTGCTGAATATTCATTTCCCAGGACGCAGCGTGAGCAAATTAAAACAGCTGACCTCATCTGTTGGATTGATTGATATCTGTCAAAAGCGTAAAAGCAGCCAGACGGAGCAAAGATTCACCTGACAGTGTTTAAAGCAGCACGCCAACCGCTGAAAACTAACTCAACAAAACACAAGTACATATGCAGTGTTATGTTGAGTTTTAACAATGTATCTTAAAATGTTGTTATTTCTAAATGTCACTTTCAAAGAGACAAGTTTTCTCTAATAAAACTCCATGCTGAACAAAGGCTGAGGATCCTGACCTAGATGTGTGTTAGTGCATGATTTGTGTTATAATTGAAAGCTGGTTAGGGATGCAATAATTAGTCAAGGGTTCTTTCCTCCTCTGCCATTCGCAGCCATTATGAACACTGCCTACACAAAGCTCTCCATGTAATTGATATTGTGAACAAAGATCATAAAATCTACCTAAATCAAATAAAAAACTGTTAATTGGTCGACTTATTACATTCCAGAGTCCATTATGAAGAATTATAATATATTCCTTTTCTCTGGGAGGTAATTGAATTTCTAATAGAACATTTAGTTTTTGAAATGACCTTTTTCAATTAAAGCTCTTTAATTGAAACTATATCTTTTTCAATCACTGGATGTCATTTAATTAAACTGTATCAGAGATATATAGGACATGCCACTTCTCAAATTGTATTCATTTTTTGACACCTAACACTTGCAGAATATTTGTGCCTTTGGCAAACTGACATTTGACAAAATAATATTCACATCAAACTTGCTGCTGAATTATTGATAGTAGTTAAAATAGGGATGCTACATTGTCACTTACATTACAATACATTCATACACTAAGACCATAGTCATAAATTTACACTTCATCAAAAATGCAAAAGAATCGGTTTAGATTTCAGACATGAAGAGCCCATACAAGAGCTCACAAATAAATAAAAGTGTTCACACACTGGAGCCCATTCTGTCCTACAGAGACAGAGAGCAGTAACTACAGAAGCAGTGAAGATGAGAAGATAAGGGTTTAAAGTTTTGAGGCTGGCCAGCAAACTGTGTAACAGATGCTTTAATTTTATGCCTTTTTAGGCTGATTATTTTACCCATAGAACCTTTAGTACCTAAAAATGTTAATACTGCACTCTGTCTTTGGATAACCTTCACACAATGCAAAAAGAGAGTGCAAGTTTCCACCAACAAAATGTGTTCTTTCAGCTTTTTTGTCCATGTTAAAGTTTGTTTAAAAAATTAACTTATAAAACTTATAAAAACTAATATACTTTGATTATTTACAGTTCACAGGAATGAAATGTATCTCTGTTTTGTTAGGTGTCTGTTCATCTGCCATTAATGTTTATATTGAGATCAGTATTTAAATATCTGATTTAAAGGTGGCTTAACCACACCAGCTGTAGTATGATTGTGGCTTCTGGAGCCTTCAGATTATTATTATTAGAGTGCAGTTACTGTAGTTCAGCTTGGTTTTTAGATCTCTTTTGTAGTTTCTGCAAATTACTCTGTTTCCCTGGAAATTATATTCCCCTGGAAATATGGTAAAAACAGACATCAAAAAGTCAGATTTTGGTCTCAACTCAATTTCAGACCAAATATGTAGAGGCTGACTTTTGGCTTTGTAAGGCAGTGTTCCTCTTTTAAAAAATGATTGGAAAGCCCAAATTGCATATGAATCTGGACCTAACACAAGGGCATTATTTCCCTCAGTTAATCACTTTTTCATCTTCTAGCTGGTGTTTTGTTAGCAGTATAAAAAAATGCAGATATTTGTGGTGAGTGCACAGATGACATAAGGAAAGTCATTTTAGAAAAACAAGAAGGCGCAATGAGAAATCCATCAACCACAACAACATCTGACAAACAAACTGCACACTTTGCCCAATTCTGCTGTTGCCCTGAAATGTTTTTGTGTTTTTGTCTCACCTTTCGGCAGTGCACTGTAATGCTACATGCCTGTCTGCTCTCTTTCTTGCTGCAGCTGCCGATGCGCCCACCCCCCCCCCCATCTCCCTCCCCTTTTCCCCCAACCCCCTCAAAATCACCTTTTCTTTTCGAATCAAGTTCAACATCTGGGGGAGGTAGAAGTCCCTGAAAACTGCTTTTGTTCTCTGCGTCAGAACAGACGGGCTCAGATGCCACTTAGGGCAGCTGCAGTAATTCATTCATTTCAGCAGCAGTGACCAACTGAATTGGACTTTTACAGCTTCCATTTACACATTCATGATTTCTGCGTCTGTATCCAGTGAGTGCTAAACCGCAGCACCTCCAAATCTTACTCCAAGGCTTTGGTGTAATAACTTTTGTAATAAGTCCCACTCAGCCTGCACAAAGCATCGTGGTCATCTTATTAAAACATTTTCGTCTACACTCCTCTGACAAACAGCATAAAAAACTGAGAAGAGAGGATTTGACAGCATGAAATTTTTAATGATATCAGTGTAGGTACTGTAATCCAGTGGCATATTCAGGCTCTATTCAATATAGAGACTCAACAGTAAGGCCCACATTGGATTATGTCAACCTGAGGCCTAAACTCAACTGCAAGCGGTGCAGATCTGTGACAGTATCTGACCAAAAGGGACTAATAACTAGGGGAAAAAAAACAAACATTGGAGCTGCACAGCCAAGCGGCGATTATTTGTTTCCAGTATGTATCACCCCTCAGAACACAGGATGCCTTTACATGCAATGTGACAAGACTTCCTCTATTCTTAACTTCTGCTTCTGTGGCTGCTGGGGTGGAGGAGAGCAGGGTTGGGGCATTGGGGGTGGGTGGTGGTGGGGGGGGGGCACGGCAGGCTCCTGGCAGTGGCCTGACGGAGGAACGTCTGACACAGCCTCAGCCTCTCCGCTCCACGACTGTGTGCCTGCAAGACAGCACGCAGCCATCTGCTGGATCCCCCCCCCCCCCATCACCATCACCACCACCACAACCACGGACAACCCAGACCCCCCACACACACACACACACACACACACATCCCCATCCGGATGCTGCTATAACCACTGACAACGCAACAAGCTAATTAGGAGATTTACTGTGCTAATTACACATGCACAGAAGTGTTGCTGGAGATTTCTATTTGGGGCCCAGCTCTGCGCACGATTTCCCCTCGATTAAAGTCAAATGTAGCATGTAAAACTGTGTGATTGTCTTTTACACCCCTGCCTGATGCTGATTCACAATGACACCCGACAGACAGCTGGAATGGCTGAAGGCCACCTGACTTCTGAGGGCTGTAAGAAAGCCCCTGTAACCAAAGTGAGAAATGAGTTGTGCGGTGCACTGAGGGGATGCTAGACTGGAGATCACACCCACAATCCATAACATTCTGGTCTACTTTCTCTGTCAATTAAGAGACAAGCAACAAGATGACTACAAAGGTAACAACAAGCCTACAGTATGGAACACCCGCACAACACACCCAGCAGTTTCCTTTGATATCAAAGTCAGGGTTACTGCAGAGCTTTTCAAAAGTTGCATTGAGCCCAAAGGAGTAAAATGGATATCAAATTTATTCTCAAGAAACTGAAATGGCGGTGTTATTTTGAGAAACCTTTCCCTGAATCTTGCACTATTGGGTTCATAAAATACTACAGGTGAATACAAAAAATGATCCGCAGTCTCTGTGAACTTGCTGACATTTAACTGAACAACCCAAAATAGCTTCCAAAAAGCAGCAACTGCTACATACTATATGCCTGCAAATTTATCCCAAAGTTGCACATGTGAACGCTAAATTGGGCTCAAATAAAGGTCAGTAAGGTGCTGAGCTTGTTCAATGATATCAAGAAATAATTTCTACACCTGTGGTTGTATATCACACTTTGTAATCCTGTGTAAAAACCCTGCATGAAAAAAAGTTTGTGAATATGCAGAAAAGATGTGTGTTTGTGTGGAACTTGTTTGCCAATAGTTGGCTTTTTAACAGATTTAGCAATATTAGCATTTATTGGAGTCGTGTTTCTGTCCACATGATGACTCTAAGTCCAATATTCACTCTCTGTTTAGCTCTGTTTTGGTCTTCTCCAACTCCTGAGTAAAGTATCTGGCTCTTTAACTGCTGAATATTGAAGTATGTTCACCAGCTAGTTGCCAGCTTTGTCTGTCTGCTATTTAGACAGGTAATAGGTTTATCAGAGCTTTTTCACTGAAAACAGCTGCCTGCTGTTTTTATCTTGAAGATACACATTTTTTCCTGCTGCTGCTGGAAACAAGCTGATGAGAGCAGTGAGACTGAACCAAAACAGTAAAGTAAAACTAACACAATGAGCTGAAAGATGCTTAAAAAGCCCTGCAGAGCTGAGGAAAACTGTAGTTTGGTGATCATTCTCTGTGGTTTCATTCATATGAGCAACCCCATTTATCCACTGTGAATATAAAAATATTGATTAAAGTGACTGCGTTAACTTTAACTTCAGCGTCACACACATTACAACTTTGAGCGCTGAGTTTCAAACAGTATTCTGCTTTGAACGCCTTCTCAGATTTTTCCCTATTTCTCAGTCTTTCTGTAACTTTTTGTTGATATCATTTTATTTAGATCTTCTCAGTTTTTTTCTACAACCACAAATGTTGTCTGCACATTCACAAAGTTTCTTTTCACAGGTTTACAAAGAGTGATATACAACCACAGACTTTGAAATTATTTCTGAACCTCATTTCACTAGCTCAAAAGCTGAAAAGCTGAAAAAAAACTAATAATTTTATTGTAAGGAATTGTTCAGCATTTTGGGTGCACTTAGTCACTTTCTTGGCGAAAGTTAAATCATCCATACCACTCTCATATTGAGATTTTCTCATCTAAGTCTTGGCAAAAAAAGATCCCCCAAAAAACTAAAACATATTGTTGAACTACTCCTTAATGCACAAACTATCTTGATCATAAGTACAGTAATTCTACCTCTAACCAGGGTTAAGTGTACAGTCATTTAAGCACTGCAGTACCAGCACGCTGCCTTTCTGCCTTATTACTGGCACAGGCTGGAAGCCCACAGGGTCTCTAAATATTAATGAACTTCTCCCTCACACAGGAATAGCGGGAGCATCTCCTTCTTCTTTTCCCCTCCTTTATTACACTCGTTTGTTTAATTAAAAGAGTGTGTTTTAGGGAAATGAGCCGCTGTCGACCGCCTCTGGTTCTCACCGGGAGCGGTCTGCTGGCATTTAGATGGAGAGGCTGCGTGACATTGATCAGACCTGAGACCTGGTGAAACATTGCATTGTTTTTAGCCATGTACACCTCATTACTGTAGTTGTGTTAGAATTTGATAATTGGATCATTTAGATATGTTTAATTAAAGATAAAACTGTGTTTGAGCTGCATCCAGAGAAAACCCCCACAGTGGAATGAACAATAAACATGATTGATATGTAGCAAAATAATGCTGGTATCATTGCTGATTTCCTTAAAAAGCATCAAATAAAACCTAACATGTATGTAACATCTTTAACATGAAAACATGATGCTATAAAAGATGGGATGGGATAAGATGGGAAATGCGGTCCAGCTGCATAAAAACATGGCCTAGGGCAGCTTTTAAATTCATGCCGCACAGTCTTTCATCATTAATAAGAGCGAGGTATCAGATAAGCTCATCTCTTCTGTAACAATAACATGAGTAAACAGGACCTCCTTTGGCAAGAATCATCCCAGACTTTCTGTTATAGCTTCCAATTTCTCAATACTTTATCCTTTTTCAGAATCCAATTCACTTCAAGGAACTACATAAATGAGTTCAGTTTGAAAAGATAGTAGACATAGAGCTTTTTTTTCTTCTCAGAATATAAGACTGACAGGTTTGTGGAGAATACGACCACTCTCGAATCCCTGTTTTAATTGCTTTTCAACAGCGGTAACAAAGGAGTAATTTAGACCACATACAATAGCATTCTCAGCTGGCCTGCCCTAGTTATTCCAGAAAGAAACTTTTAATTCAAAGTGCTGTGTAGATTAATTTTCTGATATGTTAAACATTGTTCTGCATACTAATTGACACGATTTTTTTTATTGTGCAAAGCAAGTCTTTTCATGGAGGCGTAATTAAAAGGGTCGGCGAGGCTTTTATGGCACACGTTAGAGCAGAAATTAGCCAATTACCATTTCTGTTTGAGGGGTGAAATGACCATCACTGCGCCTGGCTCTCTTTTATGTGTCCTACTTAATGGTTTTTAAAGCTCCCCCCCCCAAATATTTAGTATTCCAAGCCCAAAGAGAGAGACCCAGAGCAAATTACCAGAGCAATATATCTGTCCTCAGACAAGAATTACTGTATAACACAACAAATAGAAAGAGAATTTCCTCTCATATCCTAAATGTCCTGTGTTATATTGAGTGCAGCATTTGTTTCTCTGTATTTCGGCAAATTTGGAAAAGAATGAAATTTATCTTTTTGAATTTTCAGCAAATGACAAACTAATTCGTCTTATTCCATATCACTTTGGTTTAGGATGCACTGTAGCTTGAAAGGCTCTCTACATGTTGGGACTGACAACTGTAACAAAAACTAATTTTCAACTGTAAAATCAACTTTGGATTGAATTGCCCATTACCTTTTAAAGTAAGATTTATTCCACAGAATAAAACTGGTGTTTTTGGTTCTCATCAGTTTTTCAGAAGAGTAAGAATACTGTATGTACTGGGTGGAGTGACTGCGCCACCCTGTGGTTCAAGTGAGTACAACATGTAAAGAAGGAAACCTTATTTGACCTCATGCGGTGACTGAAGTTAGTTTGAAAGCTGCTAGAATCAGCCATAAATAGACACTCTTAAGTGCTTAATTGTCTGATGACCATGCACATCAAACACTGTACAGTGAGGCACAATGCTGTTGAAGTCAGATATATAGATGGGTGACAAATCAATGGAAAAACTTGAATAAATGAACTCATATCATATCATATAAACATATCAAATATAGATGCTTCCATAGACAGCATGAGGACTCTCTGAGTGGTTTGATGAGTATGAAAATATCAATCATATACTGTGTTTTTTTCCTTTAATTTGTCATTCTTTTCTGAAGGTGGTGTGTCAAACATGTCTGTGCAGCCCTGGATGGGACTACATATTGTGGTATGACTTTTGGCTATGCCATGGCAGAACTTTAATCACTTAAGTAAATAAAGATATTTTTGCATTGATGTCATAATTTGGGCATGTTGGACTGACTATGGAAAAAAGAAATGAATTGTCATAAAGTTTTACTGCATTCTTATAAGCACATAGTGATGAGACTGTAATTGACTACATTTTATTGTTCTCATCATACAGGAACAACAACATTTTCTGGCATCATAAGCATTTTAAAAATATTGATTGATTCATTTATTGTTGTTCTGAAAAATATGTGCTAATATGTAGATTTCACTGACTACTATTGCTACTATGACAACTAAGGAATGATATCCATTGAAGTTGTTTTGAAAAAAAAAGGTTTTGCAATGTTTGGTGGATTCAGATGAGAAGCAGAAATAGTTCAGGTTGGTAGTCCACACATATTACAATGGGCCCATGTGTGAAATTAAACAATGAGATGTATGGAATAATTTGTAATCTGATAATTTATCATTTAAAACTGCTGCAGTAACCTTTTATCTTTACTTTTTTGTGTATTGTAAGTTTTTTTGTCTTTCCAGGTGAAAATATGGGGGGTTTGGATGTCAGGACCTCAGGTTTTGTTTCATTTTTGTTTTACCTGGTTTGTGATAGGACTGAAAATCTCTAAGTGCAACTCATCATTGTTGTGCATGGACACTGAAATCAATGTATGGAATCATTATACCATAAACTTAATGAGAACAAACAATTCATTTAAGCACCAAGACATAAAGGAAGCAGAGTAAAAATCTCTTTGACTGAACAGAACAATGTGCAAAAAATCAAGAAGTAACTTTTGAGATGCGGCTCAAACATGGTATGTGGCCCAGTGGTCTAGGTTGAATACAGTATATTGACAGAATCTTTACAGCACACATCTAACGTCACAGTAGAATATCTTAAGACAAAGGTAAATGCAGAAGAATTCATAAATGTACAAGAGTTATGCTGATTACACAGACTGACTTGCTTAAAAAGGGGACAGTTTGTCATTCATGCCCTCAGGTTGTAAAGTCAATTCAAAGTCAACATCATTTTCCACATCTCCTCCTCTGTGTCATATTTTAATGCTCTATGACAGAATATATTTAATGTATGTGTGAATATAACAGATCTGACAATTTATGTTTTAAATCTACCACTGAAGTGCTCTCATCTCTACAGTTATCACAGGTCTTGGTGTCTTTTTTTTCTTTCTTTCTTACATGTCTGTAGCAGAGAAAGGTGCCATAAATTCCTGAAACGGGTATTCCAGTGATTTAGGAATTGTATAAAGTTGGAGGACTCACAAGAGAAAAAAAAAAAAAAAAAGAACCGTACAAACTGAAGAAGCAGCGAAGATATCCTGATTTTCTTTCTCTGGTATGGCTCAAACACCAAAAATGACCTCATGGGGACATCATCTGGGTTATTTTTTTCAAACTTAAAAAAGTTCCTCCCAGAACCACAAAAGACACTGTACAACTGTTTTTTACTGGCTGAGTAGTAGCTTACTCCTTTTTACAAGTAAACTGAACAATTTTAAACATATTATGAAAACAAGGAAGCTGTGTGATCAATATCCCAGTTATGTGAATGACCAATTACAATAATGTAACAGTCAGATTATATATCAGGTTGTGGAATAGCAATACAATGCTGAAACACAGTGACTGCAAGCAATTAGACTTTTATGAAAGGTTTAACAGCAGAGAAAGGAGCAGTCTTCTGCTCTTCTGCATTTTATCCACTAGATGTCGCAGTCTGACCACAGATCTCATGTTACTGTTTATGAAAGAGAAAGTTGAGTGAAAATGGTCTACTGATTTTCTCCTAACATTAAAAGATGTTATAATAATATTGATAATTATATAATTTAACATGTACCTTTAGCCTTTGGCCTGAGCTGAGTGATGGTGTCTATAGGAAGACTTGCCTTTCTGTGAATTAAGCAGAATACTGTATGTCTGCATGACCCTACAGCTTGTGTTAGGAGTATATACATACATGGAAAACCAGAGTAAACCTGCTGTCTCCAGGGGCTTTTGCAGCTGCAGTGAGGCCTCTGACCAACAAAAAGCAAAGGAGACACACAGAACAAGCTGTCAGTTTGCATGTCACAATGGGTGCCCTGGCTGTGGAAATGGTAGGCTGGAAGGAAGGAACAGACAGAGGTTGCCATAGTTAACATTGTTTTTTTTTTATTTTTTACTATATCACACCATTTTTTAATAGTGCACATTTACACTCTTAGGTTAATTAGTTATTAGTTTTCCACATACAGAATTCATTTCATTATACTGCCCCACATTCTGGCTACTCTTCCCAAAGCAACAAAAAACAAAGACCTTACATAGATTTGGTGCACATGTTTTTAATTGAAAATATGATGTGCAAACATTACTGTTTAGTGTTATGCTGAACACATAGTTAACTTAATATACCAGTCATTTAGCTATTCCTATAAACAGCCTCACAGATATTAAACACTGCAGAATTGTCCACAACCAAAGTGGAAACACTGTTTTTTGGCCCTTTTTCATTCACCACTCTGTCTACCAACATAAAGCTACTGGCAGGAGAAATTAGTTCATTTATTTCTGCTACATATTGAGAGAATACTGTATTGCTTTCTTATAGCTTTGAATACAATGTCATACACAAAGGTAATGAATTAATTAATTAATTTGTTTATTGTTTATTTGTCAGATTTGAGTAACTGGATTTGTTTAATTTGCATTTGAACAACCTGAATATATTCTTTTGAATATTGGACACTTTTTTTGTCAGAAAAAAGGAAAACTCAGAGAGGGGAATTCAAACCACATGCATTCAGTTTTCAAAGTAAAATATTGCAATGCTATAAATTCAGTGCTGTTTATGTTTCAACATTCAATAGCAGTTAAATTTTACAATCAGGATTCAGTTGCTTTTACAATTCAATAATGGCCAGTTTTTGCTTCCATAGCCTTGTGTCCTCAGCATGTATCTGAATCATCTGAAACAACTCTGTGATTTCAACACAGCACTCTGGTCCAAACCCCAGACCAGCCCTGCTTAACGGTAAATGTCTTAGATGTCATCATGTCAGCATTTAATGACCTCTGATTGTACAGCCATGCAAGGTCAAGAATCATAGGTGTACTTATGTGCTGCTCACAGAGTTGGACAAACTTGTTTTAGAGTTGTCAGTTTTCTTCCAACTGATGGAAGATTTTGGTCTTGGCCAAGTTTTCATCACTAATTCTACTTTGTTACATGAGCCATGTTCATCAACCAAAGTGAATCAAACTGAAACCAAACACAAAGTGTCTCAGTAAGGCTGAGAGCTTCAATAACAGCTTCAAGGCTTTTTTCCAAGCCAAAGGAGGGATGAAAAACATTCTTCCAAAACATGTTTTCTCATTTGATGGTTTGATAATGGTGTTGGAGAGCATAACACTCCAAAATCCCCTCTCATAGGTGTTCAGCTGGGTTTAGACATGGTGACTGTGAAGGTCATAACATATATATTCACATTTACACCAAACAATTCAGTGAGCCCTCATGCCATGTATGGAAACATCAGCAATCGTTATGTTTCTACACTCATTTATTCTGTCTTTGTCACCCATCTATATCCTGCAGTGTTATGGTGCATACTGTACACATGGTATGGTATAGAATACTATAGAACAGAGGTGGAAAGTAATTACTGTACTGTACTTCAGTGCAGTTTTGATGCACTTTACTTAGTTCCATTTTATGCTTCTTTACCGTTCTACTCCACAACATTTCAGATGCAAACATTGTACTTTTTACTCCGCTACATTTATCTGACAGCTATAGTTGTTAGTAACGTTGCAAATTATGACTTTACAAAAATGCATACATACATGATCAGATTATAACATATAATGCATTATTTTATATATACTGTATATACACGTCCCAACAGTATAGTAAAGTAATTAAGATTAACTCCACCCCCACCAGCTACTGTACAATATGAAAATGTTGATACATGTTAATGAATAAGTAATAACCATCAAATAATATAATATATTTAATAATAAATTACTAACAGGGGTGATTCTGCTGCATAATGAACATTTTTGATACTTTAAATAAACTTTGCGGTGGGTGCTTTGACTTGAAAAAATGTAATACTAGACTTTTACTTCCAATGGAGTGTTTTTCCTATGTGGTATTTCTACTTTTACTAAAGTAAAGGATCTGAATACTTTGTCCACCACTGTTATAATAGTTTATATTAGTATAGTATAGTATAGTATAGTATAGTATAACATAGTATAGTGTAGTGTAGAATAGTCGTAAATGCTAGTGTAATACAACTGTATTTTATTAGGCCAAACCATATGTGAGTAAAATATATTTTTAATGATTATTTGATTATTGGGTATTTCTTATAACAGGGTATTTGGACCTGTGAGAACAAATTGTTCTGTTTATAAAACTCGGCTTTAAGGTCACTAGAGGGCGCACTACTTGTTTATCACTTCACTTCACAAAAAGTGTCTTTTTCACTCTTTGTGTGTCACATTTGAAATCCTATTTGAATCTCTTTCGTTGTCCTTGTGTGTTTTTTCCATGCTCCACATACGTTGATAAAAGGTTAACGAGAGTTAAAAGCCTCTCTGTGGGATTTCTCCTTTTGTTATGACCGCTGAGAGCCTCATCACGGACTGGTCTCCCTTCAGCCAATCAGAGGCGGCAGAGAAGCTAGGCAGCGGTATAAATGCGCCGTGGAAGAGCTGGAGGAAGCAGGAATGAGCAACAATAGATACCTTCAAACCGACCACACACCTAGAGGCTCTTTTAATCTTTTAATATTTGTCTACACTTAACATAAGGTAAGTTATATCGGTCGCTGAGCTGTATAGAGACTACTGGATTCATTTCTACAAGGCTGTTTGTTTTCTGTTGGTGCGCTGCTGGAAAGTTTCCCTTTGTTTCAACCTGTTATTTCAACGTGTGGGTGTTTACTTTTTCCTAATACACACAGTTAAATGTTACTCTTAAACGTTACCCTTATATTTATATATTTTTCACCTCTTATGCCTTTATATAAGCTCGTATTATTTGAATCGGAGCAATAGATGATTAGACAGGTTGTGTCCTGAATTACTGATGGTGTTGTTGTATAATCAGTCATAATGTAGTTCTATTGTCGTGGGATTTTTCCTAGCCAATAACATTCACTTCAACCTCATTTTTGTCAGCCTTATGTGATTTTTTTTTTTTTTTTCTCAAGACATCCTCTCACACCATCTTACATGTGCAGTCAGATATAGTGTACTGTGGTCAGTAGTGAAGCTCATCATCTGATCTCTTTACTCTGTAGGTTTCAGGGTCAAAAATGGCCACCTCAGCAAGTTCAAAACTGAACAAAGCTGTTAAGCAGCAGTACATGGATCTCCCTCAAGGAGACAAAGTCCAAGCCATGTACATCTGGATTGATGGATCTGGAGAGGGACTGCGCTGCAAGACCAGGACGCTGGATTCTGAACCCAAGACAATTGAGGGTAAGATCCGGCTCCAATCTGATCAATACCAACATTCATTTAAAAAAAAAAAAAAAAATTAAGATTTTGAAGTTGATCGTTGATTTCTCTGTCAGATCTTCCCGAGTGGAACTTTGACGGCTCCAGCACCTACCAGTCAGAGGGCTCCAACAGCGACATGTTCCTAATACCTGCAGCCATGTTCAGGGACCCGTTCAGGAAAGACCCCAACAAGCTGGTGCTCTGTGAAGTGCTCAAGTACAACCGCAAGCCAGCAGGTATGAGTGCAGTTAAAACCTGAATGTTTCTGGGATTAGAGCTGTCTTGTACTTCGGCTAATCTCTGCCGCTGTTTCAACAGAGACCAATCTGCGCCACACCTGTAAACAGATCATGAGCATGGTGGAAAATAGTCACCCGTGGTTCGGTATGGAGCAGGAGTACACTCTCCTGGGCACGGACGGACATCCCTTCGGCTGGCCCTCCAACGGCTTCCCAGGTCCACAAGGTGAGGATCGAGTTGCTAGCTTGACTCATTTTTTTAAAATAATGTAATACATTAAAAATCCCAATGGCCAACTGAGCCTTAATATGCAGTCTCTTTCTGCCTGTTTAGGTCCTTATTACTGTGGGGTGGGAGCAGATAAGGCATATGGACGAGACATAGTGGAGGCGCACTACAGAGCCTGTCTGTATGCTGGGGTTGACATCTGCGGCACCAATGCTGAAGTCATGCCAGCTCAGGTATTGCCTCATTGTCTTTTTTTTTTTTTTTTTTAATTTTGTATTGTCATGCTTCCACAGCAAAATTCAGTTATGTTTTTGGAAAACAAAAATTGGATTTTCTTGGAAATGAATAAAACAACAAAAATACAGAGGAAATAAAAGAAGCCACAGTGGTTAAATGGTGTAATAACACTTAATCATTAAAGTAAGGCTTCACTGCAGCTTCTCATGCTGTCTGCTGTGTTTCAGTGGGAGTTCCAGGTTGGGCCTTGTGAAGGTATCAACATGGGGGACCATCTGTGGGTTGCTCGCTTCATCCTTCACAGAGTTTGTGAGGATTTCGGTGTGGTGGTATCCTTTGACCCCAAACCAATCTCAGGGAACTGGAATGGTGCTGGCTGCCACACCAACTTCAGCACAAAGGACATGCGAGAGGATGGTGGACTGAAGTAAGAATGAGTTTTAATTGTTTCAGTGTATCAAATATTGTTTAAGTGTGTTTCTAAGTCCTTTTTTTTTTTTTTTTTTTTTTTTTTTTCTCCCACAGAATCATTGAGGAGTCGATCGAGAGGCTGGCGAAGAGACACATGTACCACATCCGGGCCTATGATCCCAAAGGTGGGCTGGACAATGCCAGGCGTCTGACTGGTCATCACGAAACCTCAAACATCGACGAGTTCTCTGCCGGTGTGGCCAACCGTGGCGCCAGCATCCGCATCCCTCGCTCAGTGGGGCAGGAGAAGAAGGGTTACTTCGAGGACCGCCGTCCATCTGCCAATTGTGACCCTTATATTGTCACAGAGGCTCTGGTGCGCACATGTTTACTCAAAGAAGAGGGAGAGGAGCCCTCAGATTACAGCAAATGAACAGTCTGAGAAGAAGTGTCATTACCAGTACTATATTTAGCCTTGTCTGTTCCAAGACTTTATGGATCGATCTTTAACTTTTTTGAATTTTTTACTTGACAGATGAAAGTATGATTGAGGTATCCCTGCATTCTATGTGAATTCAGTTGTATGCAGCAGTTCTTTACCTCTGACACGAACCCTGCCTTTTTGTCAACAACAGTGCATTTTGTCATGGTAGTTGATGTGTATAGAATTACATTATTGTAATGTGTTTAACTTGTACTAACAAGAAACTGTCCATGAGAGCAGCAAGATTTTGCTGCCAATCTTGTAATTGTGACCCAAAGGATCCTAAAGGCATTTGAATGTTTTAGCAGTCTTGGCCTCACTGTCACACTGGTGGTTTTATTGTGTTGTGGATAAATGAGGTCATTATGTAAGCCAGTCTACTTTTGTGTCATTTTTTTTTTTTTTAACTTGTAATTGCCACTTGCAAAAAACATCTTTAATAAACAGCTAACATTTTTACAACTGTAGTTTGACTCCAGTTTAACCCCACATCTATCCTGTTTTGCCTGAAGTTATAGTCTGACAGAAACCAATTTATCACATCCAGACTATCAGCTGATACAAATCTGTGAATTGTGATCAGTGTTAAGGGAAAATGCTCCGTAATGTTTAACAAATGGTGGTGAATTAAGACCCGGGAACATCCACATCCTCTTACTTATTCAAACAGCTGATCAGACCAAGTGACTGTCACCATTAGAAAATTAACAAGATGTCAAACCTTTAAAAGGGGTTTTGACAGATTCATCATTTACTGTAAAAGTGACAGCAGGAATGTGAGCACACTGACTTGGCTGTCTACTGGAGGGTATCACTTCTGTATGGCACAGGTCAGTCCACAAATAGGGTGTGTAAATGGTTGGTATGTTTTGACACACACTTCAATAACCTATGCACTAGTTTTTAAAGTGGGCCAGGAAAGTAAAGGGAGGATGGGTGTTTCCTTCTAAAATCTGCCTGAGGACCTGAGAACCCATGGAGAGGAATGGGAACTTATTTTGTGTAGTTGTACATTTGTACAGCGTCACTCACTGTAATGCTTAAACAAGTTTAGGCAACTAATGCAATTTGGTAAATAGGGTTAGACTTTGTCAGGTTTACATAAGAACAACTTTAACTGATTATCAAAACTTAAAGATCCCCTCCAAACGTGTTAAGTCATACAAAAATACTTTGAATAATTAAAAATACAAAAAAGTTTTAAAAAAGAAAGTTTAATAAACTTACAAATTCTAAGCACATCTGCTCCCCCCCTTCATTGAAATACAGAATCTATCATTATGCAACACGCAATAGTCTTTTTCGTCACAGAAAAGTCCATTCTCACTATATGTGCACTGGGGGATTCAAATTTCTAGATTACATTAGTATAAGTTGATACTGGACCACAACAGGCTTTTAAACAAGCTGTGATGTCACAAGTCCTGCTTGTATGTACATTTGTAAACTCAAATTTAAGGAGAGCACAGAAAAGCTTTCCCCCTTCAACAGATGAATTAGTGTCAAACTCTACATCATTCTGCACAGTGGAGCTCAAACAACTGCAGGAATTTCTGCAAGTTCATCAGACTGTCTTCCATACATTTACTACACATTTATGATGAATTCTATTCAATTCAACCTACTTTGCATTGCTGCTAATCATTACTTCAAAGCATGTTATAATGTCTCTAGCATGAAAACCATTTTGCAAAGATTTGAAACATGTTGAGTTGGGTAATCCATCACAGAGAACATCATGCCTGCTTTAATTGGGCACAAGACATTCTTGTTGTAAGAGAAGTTATAAGAGCAGATTTTTGAAGTTCATAATTTAATAAAATGAAAAAAATAATATAATTGACAGAAATGAAGGCAGACATGATGTTCAAATTACTGCTATTAAGCTTGGTGGGTTTTTAGCATCTTGTTTATCTTAGAGTGATTTATCATTTAGGAATTAATCCTAAACTGAATATGAATAACCATGTGTGTTTGAAAGTTTATTTTATTCCAAGAGCAATGAACTGAGATCACTGGTGTCAGTGGGGTGACAGTGTCATTCAGTAAGACATTTAACCTCTACTCACAAAACTAGACATACTTTTTCCATAAGCAGCCAGTGAAGGAAAATGCTGCCATCTCATCTTCATCAGGAACTTATGTATGGATCATATACAGATCTACAGTGTATGAGGGGGCAAAGAAGAGCTAATAAGTGACAGAGAAATACATATGAAAGGAAATAAAGGCTGATCCTTACATCAAAAAAGTATTTAGTGCTATAAGGGAAAACACTGTAAGGTTGGCCCATGTCATGCTTTTACTCATTGATCTGTACAGAATTACACCATGACTAGAAGTTATGGTGCTCTGCTCTATTAAACCTGATGTAAAATATACCTTCTTTGAGGTTCATTAGGTGAACACCTGGGGGAAAAGAAGTGTACTGAACTGTAAACCTAATGCAAGTTACCTAATCATTCAGTGAGGTTGTGGGTGTGTTTCTGTGATGGTCAAGAACAGATTTAGGACTGACATTGTGTCAAATTGTGTCAAAAGCAAGGTAAACCAAAAGTGTGTGTTAGGACCAATTTAATGAGGTTGTCTGCTCAGTTTGTGTATTTGGATACAAATGTAAATGAATGCTGACTGTCTTTGACATAAAAATGTCTCACTGTGTGAATTAAGGCAATGTGCTCCTAATGTGAATTTGGGGTGTTTCTTCATGTAAGATACAAACAAAATGAAGTTCTGCATATAGGCTCTATCACAGCAATGCCGTGCAAAGTCTAGTGAGCCAAACCTATTTCAGTTTATCCATAAAGTGACTATACAGTATATCAGTTGTAGTGCAGCTCTGTGTTTTCTTCTTCTTGACTGAGCATGGAAGTCATTAGAGAAACTGGAGTTACAGTGTGTGCAGTGGTATCTGCTTGCAGCAGTGTATTTGACAGCAATCTGAGAACAAACCAAATTCAATTTAGTTTGGAGTTTACTGCCAAATCAGTTTGAACCTGCCTCCTTAAATTATGTCTACAAGCCTGAGATCAGGAAATATAAATGCCAAAGAGCGAGATTAGACAAATCACAGATATGTCAGTGTCAGTGGTGTATTTAGTCAGTTTTTATAGTGCAATGGAGGAGAAACACTTAAGAATGTTCACTTCTACTACAAAATGAAGTCTAGTGATTGATGCTATTGTAGTAATGCCTGAAAAAGTGCACATCCTATTGAAATGCACTGTCTAGCGTGTGCATGGATGTTACTGCATATTTATTGTTGCACAACCTATTCAAATGTTCCTTCTGCATTACAAGTGGAGCCCCTCCTCCCTCTCTCCTATGTTACTCAACCCCATTGTGCTTTGTGTCCGCACAGAGGGGTGTAAAGTGAAGTGTGTGATTGTGCAACAATATGAGGATAAATAATATTTCATATAAGATATAGCCTGGAGTCTAAACTCAGGCAATCTGGTGTGTGTGAGAGGCGGGGGTGGGGCTCCATACCAGGATATTACATAACAACAGACAGGTCATGAATATGCATAGTGCACAGAACAAAGAACGTAGTTTTCAAAGTGTGACTGTGATTCTTCAAAACAAAATGTCCAGATAAGCCAGTGTGGTATCACATATCAAGACATGCTACATAATCTCACTCTAATCTGCCCTTTTCATCACACAACACAGACTATTCATTGTAAATAAACAGGCATCTGAACTGCAATTCAATCAGATGCACTAGACCTAATTAGATATTCTGAGACCAAACAGTAAATGAAGCACCATCCTTGGCTGCCTTAGGTCTAATCACATCACATGAATGCAGTCTCCTTTGCTTTGGAGGCTCTTTAGCTCCAGCTATCACTGCTATCACTGGTGACAACAGACTGGCTGTTTCTGTTCCACCCATCCCCCTCTTCCTGACCCCCTCCTCCCCCCTGCAGCAGTGGGTTTGGGGACATGTAGTGAAAACCGTCGCAGTGTGGATGGCCTAAAGGTTGGAAACTTGAGCAGCTGTGAAAGCAGAGCCGCACAGTGAGATGGAGAGGTTAGAGAACCCTGGATGGAGGATCGTGGATGGAGATCAGACCACCACCAATTGTTGCAAACGTCATCAGTGTTCAAAACAAACACAAGGCAGTTGTATGATGAGAACCGACCTGACTGTCATGATTAAATCTGACCTTAAAGCCCAGATCTTATCTGTGAATAGTAGAGTGGATGGAATTTCTCCAGCTGCATAATGGAATACAACAAGGTTCAATCCAGGTTACATCCAAACTCTGCACAAAAAAAAGTCAGTAATTTTTGGACAAGGAGATTCTTTCAGTGCTTGTATGCGTGTCCCATCAAGTTTCTGCCATCTGGCTGCACGTGCACAACAGCTGATCCAGTGATAAGAAACATGAGAGAGCAGAAAGGCAAGGCAAGTGACAGACCTAAGAATATACTCAAGACATATTAACATTGAAAACATGATGTTAACAGGCATGTCTTTAATTTGTAGGATTCATGGGATAAACAAATGATAAGTTCTGCTTTGCAATTAAAGTGCCAAAATAACATGTTACATTGGAGGCCTGGGAACAGAAAAATAACTCTAAAACTATTTAACTCAGTAACAAGTAGCACAACATGTTGTGAAATACATTTAACTTTTTATGCTGAGAGTTATATGAGAAGATGGATACCAATCTCAGATTAAGTGTGGTATCCATCTTCTAATCTAACTCTCTGCAAGAAAGCAAATGCGTGTACATACCCAAAATGTTGAATGAATGTTCAGTTAGGTCTCATACGTACCTTCATTACAATCACTACAATGTTGTGATTCATTTTAGGCTTAGAGCTCCTCTCTGTGGTACATATACTGTATAAAAAACAGACAATTTCTACAAAAAAGGCCATGTTCTATGTCATCATCCATTTGTGAAAAAACTCACTTTGGTGTAAACATTTCTGTCTACACCTACTGGAGAGCGGGGGCAGGCAGGTTAGTGGGAAGTTGTTTAAAGTTAACGAGAAAGGCCCAACTGCTTTAAGGCAAAATGAGGTTTTCCCACAATCTGGCTGACACTTACAAACAGAGAAACCATCATGGCCTATGTTCTATAGAGTTTTGTGCTGTATCCATATCAATGGGATCATGCAGTATGTTTTTGCTTCATGCCTGAATAGCAAATACAGTAAGTTGACCTGCACTGAAAGCCAAACATGAGAAGTTGTAAACATGGCTCAGAGGTCTACTTGTTTTTCTCCTCGCTGTTTGGCAGACAAGACCAGGCTAGACACGTCCCTGAAAAATTTTCCTCTTACTGTTTTGCTAAATTCCCTGGTAACAAAAAAGTCCCTCTCTCTTTATCTGTAACCTGTGTACATGTGCTGGCTAAGTGTAGTTTGTTTTTTGGAAAATTTTAAAAATTGCAACATTGAAAAGGTTTTTGTAATGACTTCACATAACAAACAAGCCTTTGCCCTGTAAGACAAACTAATCAGCAGCAAACTCCTCTTTAACTATCTTTCCTTCTTTTGTGGTTTATCTGAATGTAATGAAACTACATCAATCAATCAATGCTAACATATAGAACTGATAAGTTTAAAGCAAAAATAACCCAAAGCCAGTTGTTTTCATTGTTATTATTGTTTGGTTGGACTCTCTCACTGGACTCTAAGTTTCCCCCAGTCCTCTTGTTGCATTTACACCCCCCCCTTCTGTCAAATCCCATCCTGCAGTTTACAATCCCCCATTCCAAGACCTTTAGGAACCGTGAAGGCCACACAACCCCCATCCCCTAGTCACAAAGATAATGGAATTTCACAAAGGTCACACAAGTAAGCACAGGGTGATTAAAAATCAGAACCATGCCTGTGGGCCTGATGCAAGTAGGTCAACATAAAAAACACCTCAGCTTGCAGTTCTGGAAAAATGCTGTCACGGCTGCACCTAAATTGAATGTCTTCATTCATTCAATTTTCTGAAAAATTGATATGGTTTATTTTATTTATTTTCACATTATTTGTGTTACACTTTCTGTAAGCAAAAGTACACATTAGACAGCGGCCTCCTTTTGCAATTTTCAGACTGCCCTTATTTATATAAGAATTGAAGATACACTCCCTTATTTTAGCTGCTGGGTGTCCAACAGCTCCCCCAAATCCCCACATTTCTTCCCAGCTCACGTTTTGCAATCATTGCAGTTCAGCTGTGAACTCTATTGAGTTTCAAAACAACTAAACAGTCAGCTGGGTGGAAATTTTGGAATATGGGGGCACTGTTGGACACTGTAACAAAATGAAGGCATATACTTTTAAAGGTATACAACGTGTGATATAAACAAAACGATTACATAATCACCAAAAATCAAAATATATCACTGGAACCTGCTATGACTTTGGGGTTATTAATATACAGACCAAGACTAGACAAAAGCTATATCTAAGTTTCAACATGACCAGTTAATAAGCACATTTATTTTATATAAGTTTATTATTTATTTATTATTAAATAATTTATTATTTTTCATCAAAAAATCAAACTCCTGTATTATGTTTGCAAATATACATTAAATTAGTATGGTTAAAAAAAAATGCATATTGGCCCTTTAAGTGGACTAGTTGGACGTGATCAGGCAGCTTACTGTAAGCCTTTAACTCAAATCCCATCACCATTGAGTGCTTGTCAAATTGAATTGCCAATGATAGACCAAAAATAACAAACAAGCAAGTTCAGTCTTGCATTTAATAGGCTCCAGTCTACGGATTATAAGCTCCAATTAAAATCCATGTGAACTGAGAAAGTACAGTTGTGATAGTAGCTGCAGGTTCAACCAGTCCAGCTGGCTTCTTTAAAGACAGAGGTTCAATATGGAGGTAAATGGAAAGAACAGTTTGTCTCCTAATGCACTAAAGTTAAGAATTGGTACCCTGATGATGAATGTTACGGACTTTAGAGTCAAGTTCTTTATCGACCAGGCTCACTTCATTCCTTGAACTCACTTATAGGTGGAATAATTTATGACAAAAACAGCAACAGAGAGCAGCAAGGTGGGACTTTGAGGAAGGAAACTGCTCTTCAAATGGGAGCCCCAGTTCAACACACTGTGTTAGCAACTACACCAAACCCATCCCAGCACTCTGATCTCCTTGTGATGGCCAAAAACATTCACATTTCCTTTGTTATTAGAAAGGAAAATCTCTAATCTGATACTTTTTTTTACTAACATGTTTTTCTGCAGTGCTTTGGTACAGATCCTTCCACTATATTTAAACGGTACATTAGCATTGTCAGTTCTGCATGCCACTGACAGTGCCAAGCATGTTAGCTTTTTCACAGATATGAACATACTGAACAAGTCATTATAGACATCAGCCTGAGGATGAATGTTTTGCAAGCTGGTAACATATTGCTGACACAAACAGTTGACAATGCTATTCTCTTTTTTCACTGTGTTACTGAGGCCTTTATCTTATTGTATGCGTGAGGAGATTAAGATGGCAGTGATTACATGACACAATTAAGACAATGTCTAAATTTCAATTACAGTTTATCTCCTTCTCTTGTCATCACTATCTTGTGGTCACAAAGGTGTTGATTGAACCCTATTTTGAGGTCTTACAACAGTTTGTAGTGTTGTTGTATTGGATTATATTCTGTTATAAAGCGTTTGTTATTTTGTCCTGTACTTCTACTCCCCACAATGCGTAGGTGATATAAACAGTCATCCAATATAAAATTTCAGTTGTGTCAAGATAAAAACCTAATAAAATATAATGCTTCATTCAAATTAAGCAATACCACAATAAACATGCAAATCCACATAGGGAGAATACTGTCAAGTAGAAATACATCTAGTCTGTATTAAGATGTTCAGTGTGGGTTGATGCTCTATAGGTTACAACTTATGCAACTGGATGCATAGCGAAGCAAATCCAACTATTACCACACAGAACGGAGTTCTGTGGAAAATTCCTAGACCGAGTATGTTCTCAATTAAGGAAGTCTACTCCACCATGAAATTCAAGAACCACCCCCAGAATGACTCGGCACTTTTCCCTGTGCAGTGTGCCACTGGGTTATATGTATCAATGAAATATTCATTCATGTCCAACTTTCTAGCGAAGCAGATTCAACTTGATGTATTTAAATCTATTGGTGTCCGCTGATGATCCTAACAGATTACATACTGAGTCACATTCATACTGATTTTGTTAGGATGAAAAGAAACACTGAAGTTATGTAAAGTCAAATTTTTACTAAACGAACAGTTTGTGAATGGAGTTCTCAAATTCAGTGTGAGCAAGCATGTACATGTCTCCTCTTTTATTTCTTTGAAGTGGTCATGATGGAGAAACACTTTCCTGACTGGGGGTCTGGAAGAAACACAAACACCCAGTAAACTAACAAACCACAATCTTTTTAATCCCAACAAGGACGTCCTGGGTGACGCTCCCTAAAGTGGTTGTTAGTACAGCTTTGGCATCCGGGTTCATTTATAACGTCACCACAAAGTTTTTTATGTAACATCCACCACAGCTTTGTTGTGACAGCTTCCAGTTGACAAACACAGAGATGCCGAGTCATAAACATTTCACCTCCTTCACTCCAGTTTTACCTTTTTGTCACTTTTATTGATTTGAAGGCATGACAACAGTAAACATGTGCAAAGAGGTTCACTTTTTGCAGCTGAGAGTTTAATACAATTTAATTTTCATGCCTTCAAATGGAGACGAAACTCCTTCGACACTGGCAAACTGTGTCATACAACACATGCATATGCACAGAGACATAGTTATGTAACTATAACACATAAAATCAGGAAGAATGTAGTTGCCAGTAATAATTTCAGCCAACAATTAATATGCTTTTTACTGAGCTACAGAGGTTATTTTCATCAGCCTGTTTTTTGTTATTTTGCTTCTTGTCCATGTGTTTTTCTTCTAATCTTAATTTTAAATGTCAATATGATAATATGCTTGATTTATTTGCTTGACATATTCCTAAATTTGGATATTACATAGAGATAGAGTCATCGGGTAACAAAAGGGGCACTGTTCACTATTTCTGAAAGCTTGGAAATTTACCAGTACATATGTGGTGTTGATGTGTGGGAAACTGGAAAGAGGAGAGACACCACAGACACCAAAACCTGATATGTGTAGACTACAAGGTACATCTGAGTTTAAAACATAGCTTTGTGAAGGTGATTTGTCCGAATGTTGAATTGCTGGAAAAAATGCACTTACTGCAGACCAGCACTGTCCAGTTAATTATGACATCAGTCTCACGAGAACCTTTGGTACTTAAGGCCAGTGATCACCATGTCAGCCACAGAAGAATTTTGTCCAATTCATGAATCTCATTTCAGGAGAAATCCAGAAGAGGAGAAACATTATGAAAAGATTTCCCCGAACTGATGAAGACATGGTAGTTTTTGAGAATAAAAGTAATAGACTGATTATAGCACCAGCAAATGTCCAACACCTCCATCCTCCTCACTGAATTCTTCATTCAACATGAACTGTGTGTTTTGAATGCATAATGGTTACTAAAGGGATTTGAGGTCATCTACTGACAAGAAAATGAATTGCAACTTATTTATCAAGACTGTAAGAACAAGAAGCACATAGTGTTCTCAAATCCAAATCATACATAATCAAATCCATTCCCCATTTTCATTTTTAAATCATATACTGGACACAGCACCTACTTCCTGAAAAATATGGTACTTCAAAACAAAAACCAACTGTTTCCATGAAAAGAGAAAAAAAAAAGCTGATACATCCTTTTTAACTCTCTAATTTAAATGTTAAATTGAGAACATTCTGTTATAGTTCAGCAGCACATATGTCCACAATAAGATGTATTTTAAGAAAATATTTCCATTGAAGGTTTTTGTATGGAGCTGGTGATTTTCCACCATCTGTGGTTCATGTGATCATAAAAATACTTGTAAACAGCGACATCTTGAGGACATTGATGGAAAATACTCACGAATTTAAAAAAGAAAGCACCTGTAGATTTGCTGTAATCTAATACGCATCAGCAGTGATACAGAATTAAAAAATATAAGTGTGAATGGGCTGAATTCAACATATATAAAGCAGACTGCTAAATAGAGATATCATTCAAGCTTATTACTTTAGTATTTATTTAGAAACGTAGGTTTCACTGGCCTGAACAGTGGTGCGTTCATTGATGCACACGTGACCTCATCACCTAAAATGGTAAATTGAAAGTTTAAATTTTAGCTATCAAAACGCGTGAATATTATCTTTTTTTTCCTTTTTACAAGGTGTTTGTTTCGAAAAAAATAGTCATATACTTAATTAGCCTTTCCCTGCCTTTAACATATTGAAGAGAGTTGAGAGGCGAAATACAAGCAACTCACGTAAGTAACATAAAAAGCATAAATGTTGCAACAAAGTAGGATCTAACTTAGCTAAAGAACGACAAATCTTTTGACATCTCAACCGGAATTTAAAGTTCTCGGTCTTTGAAACAGACTGTGTAAGCTACTCATCAGGCTATACAAACGGGTGGTAAGCTAAATCAGTGGTAGTAAGCTGAGCCAGGCTCTGAGGGTATCATTGCTGTTGCTGACTAGCAGGATAGATGCTGACCCAGAGAGACCCTCCGCCAAACTCCGCCCGGTAACACCCACACGGTAGACCGGCTGCTAGTATAACTCTGTGGCATCTCCTGGAAGTGACCTGCGCGGAGGGGGAGACCGCAGGGTAAGTAGTGCTGTAAAAATGTTTTTCATTTATGAAGGAAAAATTTATGAGGTCGAGGTCGGTGTTTTATTTTTATTGACAAATAAGATAGAGCTCAGGACACCTGTCACATGACTGTATGGTATGTCCCTGAAGATTATGTGTAGGATGTTCCGAGGATACTGGTAAATACTGCAGAAAAGAAGTTGCAAGCAGGCTGGTTATAGATAAAGATGCATTAATATGACAAATATGATAATGATAATTTATATTGAGAAATAAATTGTTAGAAGTTCTTATAAAACCCCTGAGATGTTAAAGATGATGCTAATAAGATGATTTTATTATTTTTAGGTCTTTTTAAGGAGGAATTGTGTCAGGAAATCCCTGAGCATCTTAAACCTCATGCAGATTTCATGCCCCTCCGTACAAGTGACCATGGCTGAAGAAATGTCCCCACAGATGACTGAAAGAGCAGTTGTTATAAAGAGAAGCAAAAGGAAACATCAAAAAAAGCATCATGTCACTCAATCTCTTCCAAGTGCAGAGATCTCTGGTAATAATGTGAAGACTGACTCCTCATCTGGAAATATTTGTACAGGTATGAACTCACTGTCAGAGAGTACGGACACTGGAGTCCTTTATCTTAACCCTCAAACACCAAACTGGTCTCTTGTGGAGAAATTTGCTGAGCTGTCACCGGGAGATGAATCAGGACTTAATAATGACCAAGATCACAGCAGTCCAGAATTGTTACAATGCTCTGAATATACTGAGAACAATACAATGTTTAGAGCTAATGAAGTGCACTTGGATTCACTGAAAAAAAAGACAAGGAACAGCTCAAAATACCTCAAGACTCATGATGTACAAAATGATGCTTCTGCCAAACAGCGAGCACCTAAGCTCAGAGAGCAAAATGTAGAGGAATGTGCCCCGGGTGGAGTTGTGAATAAAAAGAAGACTGGAAATAATCCTCCTGATAAGAAATTACTTAAAAAGAGTGAAGACGACCAGATCCCTCGACTTTTTGCAGCAATGAAAAAACGCAGTGGAGTTGACACAGAGCACCGTCCCTTCAAGTGCACACACTGTCCCTGGGCTTTTAAGAAACTCTGCAACTTACAGAGTCACTTACAGACACACACGGGCCTCAAGCCCCATGTGTGTGACATATGTGGCAAGGCATACTCTCACCAGGGGACGCTTCAGCAGCACAAGCGTCTACACACAGGTGAAAGACCATATCACTGCCCATTCTGTGTCAAGACCTATATCTGGTCCTCAGATTACCGCAAACATATTCGCACACACACAGGTGAAAAGCCCTACGTCTGTGACACTTGCGGCAAGGATTTCATACGCTCCTCTGACCTGCGAAAGCATGAGCGGAACATGCACACCAATGACAAGCCCTTCCCATGCACGCACTGTGAGAAGACCTTCAATAAACCTCTCTCCCTGAAGCGTCACGAGCGCAAGCACCTGGGAGCGAGGCCTTTCTCCTGCCCCGACTGTGGGAAGACATTTGCTCTGGCCAGTCGTATGGCAGAGCACCAGAAGATCCACACAGGAGTGCGTCCGTACGTCTGCTCGGTGTGCTCCAAGTGTTTCACAAAGTCCTCCAACCTGACCGAGCATGAGGCCATTCACAGTGGAGAGCGGCCCCACAAGTGCGCGGAGTGCGGCGTGTCGTTTGCCATGCCTTCCCGCCTCGTTCGCCACCAGTACGTTCACAATAAAGAAAAACCCCACAGCTGCACTGGCTGCAGCAAGAACTTTAGCAACCTAGCCACACTGAAGCTTCACCAGGAGCAAACCTGTGCTGGGAGGATCTTTGTCTGTGTGGAGTGTGACAAATCTTTCCAGTGTGACGCAAAGCTTGCACAGCATATGCTGAGCCACAGGGACACGAATGTCTGAATCTTTTTAAAGACAGGTACCGTACACCTCCATCACTGTGCTAGTACTGTTCATTTAATTTCCAACCTCATATCCAATGGCAGTGGTATCATTTTTTATTGTATAATAAACTTATCAAATATTGGGTTTAAGAGACATTGGATCCATTCAAGGTCATAGGGCACCAGTTTATTTATGTTAAGGTTATCATAATCGTGCCTGAGTTTACTATTTTATTATGCACACAGCCCCTCTCCTCATGGCACTGGATTGTCTCATGAGAATGTTGTGGGATAAAAATGTCCATTAGCACAGCAGACACTGGAGCTGACAGCTTAATGGTCTTATGTGCAGAAGTGTGAATACATATGCAATTAATAATACAAACAACATTGCATTTTAGAGATGCAGTTTATGATGATAAATGGCTACCAACAATGCACTAGTGTATCTATGTCTAGACCATTTTGAATCTGGTGAGCAAGGTTGCACATGCTGACTTGATTCAAGTAGGGATGGCACTGAGCGTGGCATTTCAGAGGGCCCATCACTTCCTCACCCTGAATTTATAGATACACAGAGATTTAAATACCCAACTTTAGCATCAGTGACATTTGCCAAACATAGATGACAGCTTTGTTATCCAGTTTAGGCCTGTAGGCAGCTAGTACATTATATTATCCTGACAGATGGAGGGACAGCTTAATATCTCAACCCTCAACCATCAGTGTCTGTCATATGCATACAACAAATGCACCGACATGAATGTTTTAAGTGTTTATTCTCAGGTGCAGTGTTTAATCTTTGCCAGTTACTCTTTGATTGTGGTCAGACATTTATGGTATCGCTATTGTTTCACATGAATTTGGATGCTGTACTTTTTATTGATGCAAGCAGCACAACTAACAATAGCCACAATACTGTTGCCACTTGTTCTCCAACATAGATTATGGGCTGGCAACTCATAAGAAACACTACTGTGACCACACTAATAGACCAGTCCAGCTTTTTCTCAGTTCAGTGTAGCTTGCTAACCAGTCAGTCATGACTGCTTTTTTGCCAAGTTTTTCCAGGGCTATCCAAAGTCAGTACAGTCCTATTATTTTGTACTCATGGTGCCTTCTTTTTATTATCATGTTTTAAAATACAGCTGTTTTCATGCTGGAAGTTTTGTCTGATATGTGGCTTTATAGTTTAGTTCAATATGCATCATGGAAATTACCCCCAAATCAAACTGCAGGAATTGTAATGTTATTTTGTAAGTAAGTTAAGTGCACTTATGATGTAGGTTAAATCTACATATGTGTTATGAACTTATGTTAATGAACTATCTGAATGTTAGTTGTAAAACCGTTGTTTTAATCATATTGATAAACACAACAAGCATGTTTAGTTTGCATGTATGTCTTCTTAGTGGATTAAAGGGAACCAACAACGCAAACCTGTAGTAACAACATTTTATTGTGAAGGTGAATCTCAATAAATTTCAACCAGATGGTAATTCTTGAAAATAAAGTCATCAGGCCTTTCTTTAACTAATAATATTGTTTGCTCACTTTAAAACAAGTGGGACAAACCATCCAACCAAACTAATCCAACCAAAAAAAAACCAAACATTTTTAGCAGACTTGGACATATTGAGAGATTTTGGGATGCCACTTGAAACTGTCTTTCATAAAGCTATCCATTCTGAATGTTTTTATGTTCTGACACATTATTGGCAGGCAGCAATGAGAGGTGACACACATCCTGAATATCTATGTGTGCTGGTTTCTTGGCCAGAGAGCCTCACTCACACTTGGCTCCTGCAGAGTAATCGTAAAAGGAGACAGCACCTGCCATGTTGTCACTTGCTCTCCACTTAGTGAGAAGCTCCCTTTGGCATGCCTATTTCTTGGCAAGATATATTTATCCAATATGTGATTTGATTTTGCTATTAAGTGAGTGGTATGTCATAAAAAAACAACCATATACTGACTGTAGATTAAGTTTTTACATTTTGTAATACTAAGAAATTACTTTGAGGCAAAAATGCGTAGATAAACTGGTAATTAATACATTTCAGGTGCTGGCACAGAGGTACAAAAAAGCACGTACATATATTGTAATAATACATATATAAACCACATGACATACATATACATGGCAGAAAAAACATGTTTACAAGGTGACAGGATAATTTATCAACTTTGTTCAAAATTTTATTCCAAGAATATATATTACTGTGTGTTTTATATACAATTTAGGAGCTTAACCCTAATCCTCAGCACGTAAACAATTTGTTCCTGTAAGTGTCTGCTGGCTGGGGGCAGAGGTGTAAGGCATGTTGGCTGTTTGCCTGGCAGAGGTCTTTCCCAATCTCCCCTCCCCCACCTGCCATGTGGTACCATCCATCTTGCAGCATGACAACACTCTTCCATTTTTTCTTTATATGTCTCATATATAATTAAAACTATTAAAACTATTTCACTTTACAGATTGTAAAATTAACCAAATGGTGCTTACATTGTGCTTTAATTAACTAGCCAGGCTACAGATTCTGCTTACTCAGCTTGCAAGATTAAAGCTGGCTTCTGTGAGGCTACATTTTAGTTTGGATCTCATGTATACTTGAATGTATTTTTGAGTTTAATTGTGTTTAGGTGCATTGGCATTTTATCATTAAAAGATGGTGCAGTGGGATTGGTGGAATTACCCATTTTAAATATAATACCTTTATTAAATGTGTAGCGCTTGCAGTATATAGCATGGATAATTATTTAAGAGTGGTCTGGGCTGTGAGAGTCTAACGACATATTCACTGGGTAGGTGGTAAGTTGCACCAACTATTTCAAACTTTTTCTGCCACAGTAGAACTTGCGTTGGTGTTGCTGGCATCGCTGGTTCAGGTCAGATCCATCGTGCATAAATGGTTATTGAGGTCAATTAAGATATCCTTTCAAATATGTCCTGCATCTACTGGTAATTCCCCTGCTGTCAGCTTTTAGGAAGCACATCTCAACTGTTTTAGCCCCCTGCAATATGAGTTACTATGCCAGTCCATCTAGTGTATTTCTGTAGCTAAAGTGCAACTTGATGGTGTGCAAGCTAAGGGGATTTAAAAGGGCATCCTTAAAAAAGAAACGTGGGTGGTGGTGAGCAGTATGGATCTTATTGGTGTCCCTCCAAGCTCAGGTGAAGTTCTCATTAGACTTAAAGCCAACATTAATAGCTGGTAGTGTGCTATCCCTACTTTGGTTTTAGTGGTGTCAGTGATCCTGTGAACACAAGATTTAAACGTGAGTCATGAATCGTTTAAAATGGTACAGATACTGTATGTTTCTCTTAAAGAAACTCATTTTACCTGTGATGCAGGCTAGTGGTGGTGACAGGGTTTCTACCCCAGCTGCTGGCCTATGTGGAATACATGGATAAATATAGTAAACTATCACATTTGCATAATTTAACGTAGGTAAAATATCATCAGTGACAGCCAAACCACCGCAATGATTTCAATTTCAGCACTAAATAGATGCAAGCTGCGTATCATGACTATATTTCTGCCAAATATGAAACCAAACACGCTAGTCAGCAAGTGTGTTACTGGCAGCAACACAGAAGGCTCACCGCTCCTCTAGAGGGCCCACATAACATAATCAGTATGTGAAACCTGCAACATATTTATGACTTACCTAAATGAAATCTCTAAGAAAAATCAGGGACAATTGAACAACATTCCATGAACACTGACATTGATCATTACAAAACTCACCTGCTTTCCTTGAAAAGGGATTGACTCCAGCTGAGGAGGGCTGGGATGGAAACATGCCAGGGGAGACAATAGCAGGCGGGGGAGGAGGACAGAAGCCAGTAGTGGGTGGTAGCTCCTGGGAAAATAAAAATAGTATCTTACATCACCAAATTGAAAACTTAATTATAACTGAACAGTATAATATATATTTACTCGGACTCTTACGGTCTGTGCTGGGCTTCCCTGCTCTGAGCTCTCCTTTTGGACATCTTTGGATTTTGATTTGAACCAACCACTAAACCACCCCACCTTGGTGCGCTGATTATAACACAGAGACAGTGAGACACACGTCAAATGATTTTAATGTGGTTTAATAGGTGTCAATATAACATGGACCTCACCTGTTTAGCAGGCTCGTTGGTCTGCTCGGAGGCCTCGCAACCTTGCGGGATACTCTCTTGCACTGGCCCCTGCTGACTGATGTCAACATCCAGCATCTGACCCCCCATCTCCAAAGGCAAATACAGACAACAACAAACATCCAGGTAATTTTTTGGAAACACTTATCAATGCTCTGTACACTTAAAAAGGTTACAATCTTTAAACATACTATTTACGGTGGTAACACATTATGTCTATTAGCAAAGATTTAATTTTAGCAATAAAAATCTAGAAAAAGATGAAAAATGTGATACAATCCAACCAGTGGGTTGCCATCTTTGTGTTCCTTGCCTTTTTATTAAGAAGGACTATTACTAACATTACTCACAGTGCCTACTACAGAGGACAATCCAGCACCTGTAGGAGCAATAAAATCAAAATATCACACAGAAGCTGACTCCCCACAGCCCATAGCAAATATCTGAATAGAGAAATGAACGAATGCTCTCTAACATTAGATACTCACCCTCTGCTGTTGATGGCAAATTACTCAGAGGACAATGTGGCAAGGCAGTTCCAACTTCAGCACTATCTGTGTTATGATAACTGAAGTCTTGGCTACCAGCCACTGTGGGCGCTGGGGGATCATAAACCACCGTCACCGGCATCGGAGAATTGGCCTGTGGCCTAAACAAAGCAACAGGGAGAGGACAGTGATATAACAGGGTATGTTAGGACTGGATATCACATGTGCAGTAAGGGTTTTCATCTATGCGGTTGACATAAGTGGATGAGGCATGCTGCTGTACTATACTGTTGTACCATTCCTGATGTCCTCTGATGTCCCATGACAAAGCTGTCATTTCCTCATTTCTTTCTTGAAGTTGATGTACAGGGGTTTCTTGATCCTCAGTGCCTCTGTAATAAAGCAGTTCAGGACTCTGGATGTCCTTGTACCTTGGGTCATCCAGGTCAGATTCTGTAGAAAATGAAAACATTCATTAACCTATGTGCAAGAAAGCAGAGGCTGAAGACACTACTCTCAGGTGGCAAACAGGCCACATAGTCCATCATTAGAAAGTATGAAAGGATAAAAAAAAACTACCTGAGAACATTTTGTTATCCTCATTGATCACAGCACGTCCCTCAGGAGGTGGATGGTATGTTTCAATGAAGTCATAACTCCCCGTCTGAGCATAATAACAAAAATAAGTTGGGACATGTATAGTTTTAAATATATGCTTTAGCTTTATAGATATATCATGCTCACAACGACAATGTTAACATGCTACTATTTAGCAGATGTAATGTCCACCATCTTAGTTTAGTGTGTTGCTAATTTTTGCTAATTATCCCTAAACACAAAGTACAGCTTAGGCTGTTGGAAATGTAATAAATTTTTCAGGGATTTGGCCATTAACCAAAGTATAGGACAAATTAACATTTTGACTTGATGGCACTAAATGAAACATCAAGGGACCAACAAAGTTATTACATTTCATCCTGGAAGGTACATAATTGTCTGTACCCTATCCAAGTAGTTGTGGAGAAATTTAAGTCAAAACCACAAATATAAACTTCATGGTGGCGCTACAGAAAAACAGGGGGATCACCAAATTCATTACAAAATGTTGTAGCAAACCATCTAGTAGATGATAAGATATTTCAATGGATAAGTGAAAACTTTGACCTGCTGGTAGTGCTAGATAAAAAGTCAGAGAATCACCAAAGTCACAAGGATTCATGGGAACAATAAATGTCTGTACCAAATTTCATGGCAATTAATCCAATAGTTGATATATTTCAGTCTGGACCAGTCAGTGGACCTTTTTCACAGCAGAAATTTTGACCCAAGGAAAAGCACAAGTGGAATTAATAACATCAACGATGGCTCAGTTCCATTAAGGGTCCCAGTAAGCATCATCAGTGAACCAACACGCACAATAGCAGGGCCCTGGAAATGGTTAATATAAATTAATTGCAGTTATTAATGTTATTGATTATACCTGTGTTTGACATGTCAATATGTCTGCTGTGAAAAGGGTCTATAGTGACAATACTGCTAGTGTGGATAAAATAAGTTTTGCTATATTAAGGTAGCCATTTGAAAGCCAAATAAATTTTCAAGCAGAAAATGGATGACAGTGTAAGCTCCACTTGTGGAAATTTCATGTGAAATAAAAGCCATTGAGAAGCTGATCTGAAGCAGTCACCTGTAAACTGTGGTGCCTAGCACGCAGTTGTTTCAGCCAGTCAGGCTCCTGCCCAGCTCCGCAAACCCCTGCTTCACTGAACTGACCCTCAGAGTGTCTCAGCCTGTCTGCCAACTGCAGGAGAGGAGATACAGAATGCTCATCCATGTAGACCTTCATTGACACACACTGATGCACTTATCAAATGTGTAATACATAATAACTATATTGTCTGTGTAGAAGCATGTGTGAATACCTTAATAACCTCTTCAGTCAAGACAAAGAAAGGCTCAGTGTGTCTGAGGATTGCCTGTCCTACCACCTCGCAGTAATGGAAGGCTTGAGATGCAAGTCCACAGTCTAGAAGTCGACTGGCATACAGGAACTTATACACCTTACAACCACACAGCAATATTCAGCATCACATACATATTAAAATTGCAATTTCTTGACCTTGACATTTTTTTAAAGATGCAAATGCCTTTGTTAGACTGCTGCTGGAAGGCAGTGAGATCAGATGTAAATGGGAGCTACCTGAAAGGATGGGATCGAAAGGCATTTGCCTCCAAGTGTCTGGCAGTACTCATACAACTCAGTGCAGTGGATGGCAGAGTTTGTGGCAAAGTATTCAAAAGACTGCCTAAAGGAGAAATAAATAAAGATGACTTATATGAGAGAAGAGGAGCATGTAGATGATGAATAATGACAAATGATCTACTTGTGGAAACCAGTGAAGCACAGCAGAAAAAAATCTGACCATACAGTAACAAATTATCAGACATAAATAAAATAATTTAACGAAACAATATCCTGAGGCTACAACAAATAAGAAGATAAAAGACTAAGATTAAAATAAGGAACATAAGGAGACATCTCTTGTTTTGTGTTAATTTCATGTAATTCTTTTTCTTTTACAAATAGTTGCTTTCACCAGGAAATTAAGTTCAAGTTCAATTTCACATTTCCATCAAATATGACCATCTGAACACCAATTAGACTGATGAATGGCATCAAGGTTCAAACACAGCTCACCTGTGGCTGCTGCCTAGAAGCACCAGTCTTGCTGCCTTCTGCATGAACATCCCGAAGGGAACACTGGCTGTCAGGTAGCAGACGTGGGCGGCATGTATGAGGCCCCTGGAGGCTGCACGGGGAAGAGAAGCACAAAACAATCACCTTATCTATCTGTGCAGGAACAATATCACAACCTGTCAGTCAGTCAGTGCTTCCATACCTAGTGTGTCCCCCATGGTGATGATGGCCTTCTGTTGGACGGCAGGATCTCCCGTCTCATTGGAGAGCATAACGGCCAGATGGGGTCTCCAGTCACCCCACTTTTCATTTCCACAGCACTGGGCACAAAACATCACTATCAAAACTCTTTGTGGTTAATAAGACACAGACTGACATCTTTAAAATACAATTTAAATGATAACAATTGGGATGTGTGAACAGTTAATGTTCTGGGTGTTTTACCGTGGCTACAGAAGGGATTCTCCCGGACAGTAGTTGGAAGATAGTCTGAAGGGGATCGCTGGCTGTTAGCTGGCCTGTAAACCTACCAACAGAGCCATTGTGTTATTGCACATCTTAACTAAGGCTTGATTACATGCTAGCAGCAATATTCTTTACTAAAACAGAACATTTAAAGAGCACCTCTGCTGCAGAACTGATACACCACACCTGTTCACCACCCTCCCTTCAGGCAGGCTCAGAACCATACACACATAGACCAACAGGCTGAGAACCAGCTTTTAGAGGCTGCTACACCCATACCCCTCCCCCTAACCCCCCCAACACCCCCCACACCAACCCACCAAAACCTAACTGCTGCTAATGCAAATAAGTGCAATAACTGTCAATGGATTGTTGTCAAACCAAGTTTTGTTGTGTTTAACATGCAGTGACAATAAAGCATTGATCTATCTATATATCTATCTATCTATATCTATCTATCTATCTGATAGCTCATGTTCTGCCCTTCTTGTCAATCACAAATCAAAATCAGTCTGGCTATCTGTCAGCCCTGCCCCACACATTCCTCTAATGATACTCAGGCATTTGCTGCTGTGGGACATACTGCTCATGCCAAAATAGTCTGCAGTTTAGTGATATAATATAAACATTTCACCATATTAAACATGGCACGTTCACTCAGGACAGTTGTCCAGTTGAAAATTGTCAATTCCCAATGACTGGTGTGTAGAGATTAAAAGGCTTTAATTGAATGTACTATATGTCAAGCCAGATGATTTACACTCTCAGGAAAGTGTTAATGGTCTCTGGTATGTACTGCAATAAGACTACCCTGTGCAAATTATAAATAACTCAGAAGCAAATATGAGCTCTGAAAAGCAAGATAGCAAGTAATGACATTTTGTGAGCTCAAAGAAATAATGAATCATTACTGATTAATTAATGAGTTTCCACCTTTAACTACTTGCAGGACAAATACATATTAGAAATAGCATCAATAAACAAACTACATCATATGTATCACCTCATGAAATGTTTTTTTTTTTTTTTTGAACGAAGTCAAATTGACGTGTTCCAGAGGTTTTATCTCTCCTTGCTTTCATTAATTACCTTCTGTAAATTCTAAATAAAGCGCTTTATTTTTGGACACATGGCTGTAGGAAAGCCACAAGACTTGTTAGATGGAGTAGATGTCTGTCTGTTCCTTGCCATGTGCTACACAAGTCACAAATATAAGCAACCAAATGCTATAGGACATGATGATGAGGAGTGTGATCAGTTGATTTGGTTTTATTTACTGAATTATCTCATCATCTGTTCAGAACAGGGACATGCTGAAGGTGTAAGGTGCAATTATACCTGAAAAAAAACATGATAAGTTCCACAAATTAATAAAACTAATAGTCTACAGCCATGCTAGCGGCTCTGTGATAGTATACTTGGGCATCGCAATGCTTTTAGCTAAATGCTCACATCCACATGCTAACATGCTCACAATGACAATTCTAACAGGCTGATGTTAAGCTGGTATAATGTTTACCATCTTAGTTTGGTTTGTTATCATGTTAACATTTGTTATTTAGCAAATTACCATTACCATGCCCAGAGCCCTGCCCCTAGTGTAGCTAAAAATCACAACAGGAAGTTGACAGAAATGCTGTCCATATTTGCTTGAAGCTGTAACACAAGTTTTAAGGTGACCATAAGTGTCAGAGGGAGCATTTCTTCACAAATTACCGCTTGTGTGTGGAGTTGTACACTGGTTTCTTGCAGCTGTCATGTCTCGAATTACTTTGCTTTTCTCACCTGTTCAGCACAGTGGTATAGGACCTGTTGTCCATTTTGCTGGCCAGAAAAAGTGCATGCCCCCAGAGGCCGCTGCTCATAGCCGACTCCAAGGCCTCCTGGAAACCACATGGGAAAGTGTGTGGGGACAAACACTCAGATCCCAGCACAGTATGAGAGCTATGAAAACTCGTATTAATAATTAACAAGGTTGTCCTCCTATGAATGACCCAGGCACAGCTTTGAGCCACATTGTAAATGTTGACCTGTGGTTATAGCTTTCAGATCACACCAATCAGTTATATCCTTTGACACAACAATACTGTGCCAAAATGCGTCATTCCTTATTTTTTACAGCCCTGCTCTGAGGTATCTGTTTTGGAGGACAGTCTGTCACTATCTAAGAATATTCATACACTGCTCCGGAGATTTACAGTATATTGTGACATTTGCAGTAACACTGAGATTACTAAAAGAAGCTAAACAGAACATCAGATGATTAGATGTAGAAACCTTCTTTCTTCCAGCCAGCAGCAGTTGGGTGTAGCTCTGCAGGGCCTTCTTAGAGGTCTCAGAGCTGAAGCTGGTCCAGTTTCCTGTGAGCAGGTCATCTCCTTTGCGGGGTGGTGCTTCAGCAGTTGTGCCCTCACTGAAGTCAATGAGTGTAGGAGCATCTGACTCCCAGCTTCCATCTGAATGTGAGCCCTGCATAAGGAGCTCTGCAATATCTGACCCAACTATTTGCTGAAACAATGGAAATATAAGTAAAAATTGTATTAAAAAATATGATAATTGCTTTGATGGCTGTTTGATGGCAAGCCAAATGTGTATTATTTCTACATATGATATTAAGACATGACCCACTTACTCCATTCTGCCTGCACAGCAGTATCAGAAGATTCCACAAGAGGGCAGCAGAGCTCTTATCATGCAGTTTGTCATCTCTCATGCAGGTGCCTGCCCTCTGGTGGGCAAACTCTATAGCATCTACTTTGTGCAAATCCTCCCTTCAAAAACATGGAAAAGTGTCAAATACACTCAACATTCAGATATTGAATTTGAAATATATCCTTTTCTTCGCCTGAAGAGGGCAAGTAAAAAAAAATCAGACATCCATGACATCCAGCAAGCGGAATTCTGATGGTGAGGACATTTTATTTGATAAGATCATTTAGTAGTGAGCATTTTCAGTTTCATAATTGCAAAACAAATGACAAAATCAATACCTAGTTAAGGGCCCAGGGAAGTTTCTCATCTCCTGCTGTTCCTGTGTCTCACTCAGGATGACCTGTGTAGATATAAAGACAAAAAAGCCAACAGAAATAAACAGTGAGTGCATATACCTAACAATGCTAATAAACAAATTATATTTATTAAAAATGAGAGTGATCACTGCCTGTATTCTGTCCCATTTCAAAGAATATGTTGTAACTATCTGAAAGGAGACAGTCCAGATAATCCAGTCCAATAATTTATCCAGCATGTTAAATTACAGAAAGGGAAGTGACAAATCTTTAGAGGTTAGACCAAGTAAAAAGAACACAGGATCTTTTATCATTTTAGTTTTAACAAGCCATCTAGCAGCTCTGTGAGGCTGTACTGTTAGTTAAATGCTCATTTCAGCATGTTAAAATGCTCACAGCAACAATGACAACACCATCTGAGTTTAGCATGTTAGTATGCTAACATCTGCTAATTAGCACTAAACACAATACAGCTGAGGCTGTGGGGAATGACATTAGTTTGGTCATAAAGGACAAATAAAGAGTTTGACCTGATGGTGGTGCTAGATGAAAGGTCAACAGGTACAGGCCACATTTATTACTGTTAATTTGGAGTTGAACATGAATGTCTGTGCCAAATATCATGGCAAATCATCTAGAAGTTGTTGAGACATTTCACTGAAAACTATAAATGTTTGAATGTTTGTTTTTTTAAACTTTATGATGACACTACAAGAAAAGTGTGGGGATCACCATAGCCATTAGAGTGCATCCTCTGGGCACCATGGATATCTATACCACATTTCATCATGCCATCATTTAAAAATGGGTTAGATTTATTAATTAGAACATCATATGAGATAAAGTTATTAAAAAGAGACAAGAAAAATGTGAATTATAAAGGACTATGGAATAAATTTACGTTACATTTAAAGGGAACAAATTTAACTCAAATCAATCTGTATGGTTAAGTCAATTATGTGTGTGTCTTTGAATATATACAGTATCACATAACAGATAACAGTGGACTAATGAAGTGTAATGTGGGTTAATGAATTCTTAACCAGGTACATTATAGAAAAAATGATAAGCAGATCCATAATAGCATATGTGTGAGGTGTATAAAATGAGAGAGTTATATGTAATCTAAATTTGTATGTTTCGTTTTCCCTAAGTCTAATGCATGTAAAGACTGTGCTAACATAGTCAACAGCTTCTTGCAAGTCATCAAGTCATCATATTTATTGTCAAATTCCCTCTCCCATTTACATTTAATATTATATGTATATACTGGTTGAGTTAGAGGAGTGTAGACACCAGTAAAAGACATGAAATGGGAGGGATTCTGTTGCTCCAACAGGAAAGACTCTAATTTAAAGGGACATTGTGTGCATTAACAAAGAGATGAATTTGCAAGTCCCTAAAGAAAGATGCTCCTTCTGTAAACCAAACTTACTGAAGTTGCAGAAAAGACACAAGAGTATCTACTTTAATGTTATGTTGCATGCTAATGTTGAACCTACTTCCAGACTGTGGATTTCCAGCTGGCTGACATTCTCCTGCGTGGAAAAGCCTGGAGTGACCCGTATCAGCTGGCCTGCAGGTCCAAAGCTGACAACCGCATGAGGGATTGAATACTTCAGAGGAGCCGACATCTGACGCACAGCTCCATGCTCTGAGGAGATGTGCCATTATAAACACTACATGAAGTGAACCTGAGAGAAAACAGCTTTAACTGTATACTCACCTGCGTCAGATGTGTAAGCAGGTTGCGGGCCAGGGTCACTGTGTTCAGCTCCATTTATGTACTGACTCAGTTCATAGCTGCTGGACGATAACCCTGAGTTTTTGGAACTTTCTAACGTCCCAAGGTAATAAGAGGAAACCTCTTCGTTCTCTCTGGAGGGATTATCCTCGTAGTCATTGACGTAATGCTGGGAGTTGTCTCTCCCTTGGTCATACCTGGAAGAATTAAAGAAATAAATACATTTCGCTACTTTCTATTGGTGCCAAAGATATACAGTGAATGAGCCTGTGCTTACATCATGAAAACATTTGCTTTCGATACACGTGCAGTTATCAACACTGAGTACCAGCTTTGTCTTGTCGGTACTTGGTCACTAATAACTTTTATTTTCTCCAAAATACTGTATATTGATGATTTGTTGACTCTTTATTAATTTTTGGTCCCCTGAGATTGGTAAATGGGGCTCTGCATGTTATTCCTAGGTCTTAGCTGGTGACCAAGGCCTTATAGGTAAAGCCAATGTCTTTAACTTCTTAATTTGATATGCCATTGTGTGAACACAACTTGAACAAATCTTCCCCCAATTTGATTTTAGACAACTCAAGCCCATGGTTGCATGGTATGGAGTTCAACCAAAGTATAAAATACAATCATGACAGAGGAAAGAAATACAACGATATAAATTACTTTGCAAAGGTGGAACATTCTTCAAGAAGGCACCTCATTTATATACACTCACCTGTGTATATAAATCCCAGCTCGTAGTGGGTGGTGGTGTACTGGAATGCATTATATCGAAAAGTGCTCCTAATATTTTGCCCCCCTCATGTATGTTAATGGAGTGGACAAAATATTAGGAACACCAATCAATATAATGCACTTCAGTACACCACCACCCACTACAACCTCAATAATAAACATAAAGTAGAATTATCACCTTTCTGACAATGTCAACAAAAATTAAAAATATATGAGCTCCGTAAATGTACAATTTATAGCAGAGCTGTTGTATTGGATTGCATTAGATTGTACAGGTGTACCTAATAAAGTGGCTGGTGAGTGTATAACTTTTGGCTTATCTGACTCTACTAAAAATGTTTTAACATAGATGGGTGGTTTTAATAATACTTTGGCATTATGCATACATTCTTACATTAATGCAAAATGTGATACACGTCTCTCAGATGACTGTCATTGCAAAGGTTAGAGATCCTCTGATTCCTATCGGGGCCTTTATATCTTCCAGTGACTTTTGGGTATTCCAAAACCATTAAATTTGAATTTCAAATCCGCTTACTACTCTGAATTATAAATCTATAAAAGAGTTGATTGTCATAGAAGTAAAATCTTGTGGTTCACCTGTACTCCTCAGTGTAGGAGCTCCCTGGATGTTCCTGCTTGTATGTTCTTTCATGGTGACGCTCCGTTCTCCATGAGTCTTGGGGCACCCACTGGCCAGCATCTTAATGATCAGAGTAACAAACCATATCATTAAAGGACTGAGATGCCTATTGATAAAAGCTTTGTTGCCTGACAGAGTTGTGTAGTATCACTGCACCTGGTCGGCCCTGCTGTCCACCGTAATAGTCATGGTCATAATAACTGTAGCTCTCCCTGTAGTCCCAGTGACTGTGGGGTGGATAGTCATACCCATGCCTGAAAACAAATCAATGCATTTATTCATTTTTTTCATCTGTTCAGTCCTTCCATTTCAACATTGCACTTGGCAGCAAGAAGGGAAATATCAACCCCACCCCTACATGGTTAAAAGGTCGAGCCTGTGCTTCTGCATCACCATGCTGTCCCCAAATCCATACACCATACTGTAAAGTGTTATGACTTTTATCTGATTGACGTTTATTGCATTGCATACAGAGAAATGATTATTAACTTATTCCTAATATTGAGTTGCAATCACTTTTGCAAAATCGATAAAATAAAAACAATTAAAATGAATAACTGGAGACAATTTATACACACCTGGACTGGGGTCTTTGGTGTTCTGGTCGCCCATAGCTATAAGGATACTGCTGAGTGCTGTAAGGATACTGCTCCGGTCTGGCAGGAGGACTGGTGAAATTAGCCCTGTAGCGAGCATCAGGATGAGCCCGGTGCCGGTCCCTCTCTCTGGGATCTGGTGGTGGGTAGCTCTGGTCCCTGTCCTGGTGAGAATACCTGTGGTAGTCCTCTCTGTCTTTTGATCTGTGGGAGTGACGGCCAGACTGGGGCCAGGGGTGAGATCCTCTGTGATCCATGATGACCTTTTTCACGCACGGCCAGCCTACCTTAACACCTGAGGTAAACAATGGGAAATTTTTGTCTAGGAATGTAAAATCCACCAAAAAAAAATCAATACAAAGAAAAGTTTGTTTAGGTACTTACAGCTCACACATGCCAAACGCAGTCAAAGTACATCCACGACTGCCACATCATTTCACAGGAAACTCGCAACATGAGCTGATAACATGTCAGCATGATAACAGGGGGATAAAGTTCACAAAATACAGAGACCAATGTGTGTTGTTGCTGCGCTGAAAACCAAAAACCAGAGGAAAGTATTCCAAAGAAAGGAAACTAACTAACTAAAAGACACCAATAATAAAAGAATGAAACACATACTATTCAGAGTATGTATGTGCATAATCCCTGATCTCCGTCTTGTGTGTGTCAGTGAGCTGAAAGTAAACAGTGGAGCACGCCCTGAGGAGTTTGACAGCTGCAGTCCCAGAAGGTTGGAAAAGAGGAAATCACGTCCACCTTCAGGCTAATCAGAATAATAAAATCACAGTCCGCCTTGTCTGTGTCATATCCACATGAGTAACCGTGTCCTCGGATAGTAGCTTACATGGAGGAAAACAGTAGCCTACAACTTTTAAGTCTTGCCACGTTGCCGGTAGGGAGGATGCAGCGGACCCTCACAGTTCAGTTATTCAGAGTAGGCTGGTCTCCGGTCAGCTTCAGTGGTGTTTCAGGGACACAGTGGGGAACGGAAACTGATTACTAGTCAGATCTGAACGTTTCTTGTAGTAAAAAGCGTTCATCTGAAATTCCCACCAGAGGCGCTCTAACCCTTTTTATAGTGTGTTAGATGAACTAATTCAAGCTGCAAATACATTAAAAGTGATTTAGTCTATCCCGTATACTTTTGTTTTTTCAAGTTATTTGATTCATTTAATAAGTAAATAGAATGGGCGTTTCCTTTTATATAGACTGATATAACCCCCTACTTTATATTATATTACATTTTACACTTCTATCTTTTTTACTCTTAACAGTGTGGATATTTTTATTTTTCCCGGATTCTCATGTTTCACAGAGCACATTTTGACTTGTCACAGGTGTTACTAATTACATTAACGACGGCTCTGTATATTCAAGGGTCCCACTGATGCAACTAAATGTGATTCAGCCATCAATCATTTTATTATTTACACCAGTGCTTCTCCTACTGTGACAGTTACTTGCAATGTATTTTATATCCCATGTTCCATCCACTTTACAGTACTACTTACTGCTCACTGCATTGTGCACACTTTTCTTTTTCTTTTTTCTTTTGCTTTAATTTGCTTTTTATAATGTTCCTGTTTTAAAAAAAAAACTGTGTATATTTCTAATTTTTCTCTATTTAATTATGCATTGATTATGCAGTTTATGGACATGATAACTAAACATTTCACTGCACACTCTACTGTGTAAGATTGTGTATGTTACAAATTGATCATCTTTGGGTCTATATGCCAGAATTATACATTTGGTGTGGATTTCAAGTCTTTTTCACAGTCTAGATGAGGAGGAAGAGGACATGAAGCCTAACATCTATAGTGGCTGCTCAGTTGGTTTTTTATTTTTGAACCTTTATACTGTCATAAAATTTATTGGAGTGGAATTCCCTTCCACTCATGCCTTTAATAGAAGCTAGATGTTTAATTTCTGCAATAAAAGGCTATGTGTGGTCCAGTTGGAGACATAAATATGTAATTGTTTTACACCCATTTCATTATAATGTTTTTTTAGAGGTAGGGTGATCAAACACAAAATGAGAACAGCTCATTTATTAGATATGGAAGTGCAATAAATTATAAAAACAGACTTTTAATGACTCACTTTGTGTTTACATGTCACGTGCTGCTCCCCTCAGACATTGCAGTTGTCACAAATAGGCTACGGTATATTGAGATATATATATATTATTTTTTACAGTTACTGAGTGCAGAAAAAGCATATGTAAACCAAATATCATAAGTAAGATCAAATGGACAGACTAAAGTTAAAATTCTAGGGAGCAATATATAGCTAAAGTTGATTACATGTGGCCTTGTTATCAATCAATGGAGCTCTATTGTTATTAACACATTTTTATATGAAACGTGCTGTTACAGCCACTGGGTGTCGCTGTATTCAAAGGACGAGTTGAAAATGAAATCTGTATGTGACCAATGGGACTGGTTTATGCAAATGAGCCCTGAGCAGCAGAGGTTTTACTACTGTGAACACGGCACTCAGTCAGCAGACACACAGCAGGCAGACTTCACTCTGGATATTATACGACACCAAACCGCTCGGATGTGCAATATGACTTTAGAAGAAACCAGTGGAGAGAGTTCATCAGAAAGGTTATTATTATTATTATATTGTTATCCACTTTGCTCTTCGGTGGATTTTGTCCTGGCTGTAATTTGTTTGTGTGTGAACTTCACCGTCGACTGTTTTTAAGACTTTTGGGTGGAAGAAACGTTGCAAAAGCCTGAACTTGGAGTTGTTTTATTTTACTTACTATTTTCAGTGAGGTGTCTTTCATACAGTTAGTTTTGACTGTCGGCGTTGTTTGGTCTCACCTCCTGTAACGTTAGTTAACACAAGTGCAACGTCCAGCTAACGTCAAGTTGGTCTGCTAAAAAGCTTTAGTCATGCTAGTTAACTGTTGATGTATGTAGCTGTATGCCTGTGTGTATGTATGTATGTATGATAATCTAACATGCTCATATTGCTAAATTTGGTCCAGTGTATAAAACATGCAACGTTACACCATTAATCAATCTCATATGAATAATATTGGATATTCTGGGCTTAAATAATTAATTGAATTAACAAAAAAACTGTTATTGGTGTTGTGCGTTTTGCTGGTTCCATTTTCAATAAATGTCTTCAATGTGTGTTTCCTCAGGATGGAATCAGTGGCCAAAGCATTAGAGGAGGTGCTGAGCTCTGCATTGCCTCAGGGTTGCATCACTGTTGGAGTCTATGAGGCAGCAAAGTCACTAAATGCGTAAGTTTAAAAATAACATCACTACTGGAGCTCCAGTAAATCCGCTCTAAAACAAAAGTGAGATATACTTTGTTTCCTTTTCCTTACAAACTTTATTGTGCTGCTCTTAGGGATCCAGACAATGTGGTGTTGTGTCTGTTGGCCACAGACGATGAAGAGGATGTGGCTCTCCAGATTCATTTCACCTTAATCCAGGCATTCTGCTGTGAGAATGACATCAACATCCTACGGGTGAGCAACATGAGGCGTCTGGCAGAAATACTCGGTGGAGTGAAACCTGGAGGGGAGCCCATGGACCTGCACTGTGTTCTAGTGAGCGTAAGTGTCATTATTCATACCTGTTTACTAAAGGACTACTGTATATTGCTCACTTCCCTTCATTCAGTAAAGAGAGATGTCTTACCCTCACTTAGGCATGTGCCAGTTTTTATACTAAGGCTTTCGCAATGTCATTGTCAGTACTTGCAAGGAACTGTTGCTAGCAGTGGTTGTGCAATATAAATTGTTGTGTTTGCACATTTCATAAATCAGCAGATGGTAACTGCATTGTCCCTTTTCCTGCAGAACCCTCAGTCGTCACTGTGGAAGGACCCTGCACTGAGCAAAGTGAACAGATTCTGCAGAGACAGTCGCTGTTTGGATCAGTGGGTGCCTGTCATTAACCTGCCCGATCGATGAAACCTGCTTGGATTTTAAATGTATTGTGTGCATTTTGGGGAAAATAACTGCACAAGGCCTGTGTTAATGTCTGTGTTGGACTTCTTTGGAAGGGCCCCAGAGAAAGAGACAGGAGGAGCAGAAAGAAAAGAAGAAAGAGAAACGTTCCAACAAATATTACCAGGTCAGGGTGAAGTCGTGGGCCAAGGAAGAGTGACTCAGCAGTCTGGGTTACAGGATTTCCAATGAATGACTGCGCCTTTCTTTCCCGAGAAAGAAGCCTTTACAGGAAACTGAATCATGTGAGCAGACAAGCACACGTGGTGGTGAGCACAGGCGCAGGACTGGGAAAAGCAGACAGAGAGCCTCAGTTGACAAGACTCCAAGAACTGGACCACGCTGGAAAGGACCAGTCAGAGCTCTCAGCTTGAAGAATTCCTCATGAAAATTCGACCAAATCCAAGCATTTCTTTAATAGCACATTTTATTTAAGTATTTAAGACTTGTCACTTTGATAATTCAAAAGGGAATGTTTTCACAGTTTATTATTATTATTCTTATTTTAAGGGCAATGCAATGTTCTGACTTGTCCACTAACTGATGTTTCTATGTGTTTATTAATTTAATGAATTATATTTATTGTGCATAGTTCATGGAATTTGTTAAACAGAATGAAATAAAAAAAACAAGAAACAGTTCTCAGGGTTTTGCCTCCATAATTTTCAAGTACAACAGGCTTAGCGTGCTTTTAGGAAGTCACACAGTGTCCTGACGAAGAGTGCATACCTCTCGTGCCCACAGCCAGCACATATGAAGCATGTTGCCCCACAAGGTTTTGTTTTGTCCTGGCATGTCATTGGGCAGGTTACACTATCTACTAAATACATTTCTAGCCTATTCTGCAGCTTTCATTTCTTGGACCAGAAACAAAGATACTGTTTTGTTTTTTCTGGGTAGTCTGTTAGGGTAGTAAGTTAAATATACTTTATAGCTTAAAATAGTAACCTGTTCTGGTCTAAATCTGTCACTGGCATGAGATTAGTTGGAATCAGCTTTACTCCTGCATGGGAACTGTAGTAAAATGTGACCTTTTGCACAGTTTGAGGATCTAGTTACACTGAGAGGAGAATTCCCATTGTAGTTGAATCTGAGTGGGACGGGGCACATCGTCACAGCTCATTCTTCACAGCTTCTGAATCTACGCAATCAGGGCTAAATTTACTGCTGAGGGGATTAAAAATAGCAGTGAGGCAAGAAGGGGGAAAAAAAACATGTTGAGTAATCATTGGAGTCGTGTTTCTTTCCACCCAACAAATGTAAGTCCAATATTCACTCTCCTTTTGGCTCTGTTTTGGTCTCCACCAACTCCTGAGAAAAAATATTTGGCTGCTAAATGATCCACTATGTTTACCAGCTAATTGTTAATTTTGTCAGTCTTCTGTTTGGTGCTGGACAGGTAGTGTACAGTAGGTTTATCTGAGCTTTTTGTGCTGAAAAAATATCGAGAATGGTGAGAGTGAACCAAACAGTAACGTTACGGGCTGTAAAACCATAACATTGGGCTGAAAGATGCTAAACTGCTTTGTAGAACTGAGGGGAACTGCAGGGTTGGATGATAATGCTTTGTGTGTTCTTCACTACAAACTATCTCTTTCACATTATATATAGTAATTTGACCAATTGTTTACATAAAAAATATCACTGCAAAATGAAGCTGCTACAAAGCCGGTCCTATCCATCATCTCACTCCAGTGAGGGTTACATCAATGTGGGTCAACAAATATGGCCTGACCTGATTGTAGATGTAACATCACCCCTGCGGAAACAGAGAAAGGAGAGAAAGGGCTACTTGGAGAAGTGGGGATTATTGCATAACAGGCTGGCCATGGCTCGGGGGCAGAGAAACACCTTCACTGAGAAATTAGAGTAAACAAGATTGTTTATGTGCTCCTGACCTGATACTAGAGATACTCATCCACTTGTCTGAACTACCTGTGATTTCAACAAAGGAACAACTATTAGTTAACCACAGGCCTAGTTAATGACTGCTTTCACTAATGAATGCAAATAAGGTCAAAGTGGTTTTGACTGAAAAGGTATCTCTATTTCAGTTTGGGCAGGGAAGAGTTACTACCCTCAAAATACAGACTGTATGTCATGAATACAGCAGAAACTATGTTATATTTGACAGCTACTTGTTGTTTAATGTTGGATGCTTGTGTATCTTGACCATAGCCAAAAGACCAAAGTCTACACACACACACACACACACATAAAAACATTTCCAAGACAAAGATATATGAATTTAAAAGCAAGTAGTACATTGAGTAAGTTTTTCCCATGTAAACACTTACAGGAAGCCATGCCTCAGGCACTCTGTACACATTGGTGGTGTAATTAATATGGCTAGGAACAAAAAGAAGAAACTGGCTATGTCAGATTCTTTGTCACCATTTCACTTCAATCAAATGTGATAATCTGAACACAATGCACCATAGAAGAAACACTATGTGCCAAGAAATTCCATTTTAGCATTAATTGACTGGCCATTTGGGGTAATGTAATAAGCTGTAAACACAACATTAAAGGACGGGTTCACAATTTTTCAAGTCTGAAACACTGTCTAAGGAAACACAAAGAGGGAATTTGATGCTAAAAAGACTGTAAATGTGGCAGATATCCACTTGATATGACTAACTATGACTATGCTGAAGCCTCATATATGTTTCAGATATACTTTAAAATGCATTTTTGAACAAAATGAATGTGTGGACACACTGTGGATTTTGGCCCCCATCACTTACACAAGACAGCACATTTGAAGGGGATCTTTTAATAGCCAGTATGAACAGGAGGAATGATTACAGCGAGGAAAACCTCTTTCACTGTTCATATGGGCACCTGACTGTTGTTTTAAGACAGACTTTAAAAAATGTGAACCTATCATTTAACATATTATCACCTTAAAGTTGATATGGCTAATGTTATAGCAAAGAATTGCTAATACTTAAACAGTTCTTACACATCCAGCAGACACATTAGTAATCATTGGAGTCATGTTTCTTTCCACCCAACAAATGTAAGACCCATTGCAGTCAAAAAGAGAAAACCAGAAATTATTGGTGCTTGCACAGAGTGGGGAGGGACAAAGCCCTCTACACAGAGGGTCACGAGACAATGGGTGCATGAGTCAGGGCTATTCAGGTCTCCATTGCTAGAGCAGTACAGTACTTTAACTTAATGGCTAAAAATAGCCCTGTGAATAGAGGCGTTCCCCATGACCACTGACACACTGACAATAGTAGCATGTCTAATTAACAGGCAGCATGCACAGAGAGGCTGACCTGCTGCAGAGATGTCAGTGTGCAGCCGGGGATATGAAGGGGACAACAAGCCTCTGTGGTATTGCTATCAGGTGGTGGATAGCAGATGGAGATTAAAAAAAATTGGGTCAAAATGCAAGACAGATGAGAAGACTGGAGAGGAATGCGGGGTGTGACAGAGTGGCCGGAGGGTTTGTGGTTGTGTTAAATTCTAGTTAAAGAATGTAGTTTGCAAGTGAGCACAGTGAGCACAGCGGATGGGACATGCAGATCTAGATTTTATTGTACTCTGGAGGAGATATGGGAATGATATTAGAGTAAAAGGTTAGACACAAGCTCAGGACAAAAAGCAGCAATAAAGGAAAAGGAGAGGCTGTCTACACAATGAATATTGCAAGCTCCCAATTTTTTACTAATGCAACATTTCGACCTGCAAAGTCTGTCAGACAAAAAAGGCTCCTCTTTTCCACTGATATTAGAGTCCCCTCACTTCCACAGGCTATGGCAGAACACTTCAAATTTTCCAATAGCTCTGCAGTTTTGCTGCTGTCTTTCTTCAGGGAAGTTGCAAATCAGCAGAACTAAAACATTTTCAGTACAAAGAGCACACTTGGCTTCTAGATGAAGCACAAAAAAGGCCAAAGTAAATTTCTAAGATTAGATTTTTCCTTTGAAAGTGGAGCAATCATACCACAAATATCAGAGCAGAATGAAAGTAAAATGGTACCTGAGAGCCAATTTGACAATTAAAAGGGTGAAACACCTTTTTCTTTTCTTCTTCCTGTCACACAAGGAGGGGCCACCAAAAGTAGGTGAGATATTGGAGATACTGGATTATTGGCTTATCCTGGAGTTTCTTCACTGCACCGACAGGTAACACAATCACTGCATGTGAAGCTGCTACAAAGCCGGTCCTATCCATCATCTCACTCCAGTGAGGGTTACATCAATGTGGGTCAACAAATATGGCCTGACCTGATTGTAGATGTAACATCACCCCTGCGGAAACAGAGAAAGGAGAGAAAGGGCTACTTGGAGAAGTGGGGATTATTGCATAACAGGCTGGCCATGGCTCGGGGGCAGAGAAACACCTTCACTGAGAAATTAGAGTAAACAAGATTGTTTATGTGCTCCTGACCTGATACTAGAGATACTCATCCACTTGTCTGAACTACCTGTGATTTCAACAAGGGAACGATAATTAGTTAACCACAGGCCTAGTTAATGACTGCTTTCACTAATGAATGCAAATAAGGTCAAAGTGGTTTTGACTGAAAAGGTATCTCTATTTCAGTTTGGGCAAGGAAGAGTTACTACCCTCAAAATACAGACTGTATGTCATGAATACAGCAGAAACTATGTTATATTTGACAGTTACTTGTTGTTTAATGTTGGATGCTTGTGTATCTTGACCATAGCCAAAAGACCAAAGTCTACACACACACACACACACACACACATAAAACATTTCCAAGACAAAGATAAATGAATTTAAAAGCAAGTAGTACATTGAGTAAGTTTTTCCCATGTAAACACTTACAGGAAACCATGCCTCAGGCACTCTGTACACATTGGTGGTGTAATTAATATGGCTAGGAACAAAAAGATGAAACTGGCTATGTCAGATTCTTTGTCACCATTTCACTTCAATCAAATGTGATGATCTGAACACCATGCACCATAGAAGAAACACTATGTGCCAAGAAATTCCATTTTAGCATTAATTGACTGGCCATTTGGGGTAGTGTAATAAGCTGTAAACACAACATTAAAGGACGGGTTCACAATTTTTCAAGTCTATAATAGCCAGTATGAACAGGAGGAATGATTACAGCGAGGAAAACCTCTTTCACTGTTCATATGGGCACCTGACTGTTGTTTTAAGACAGACTTTAAAAAATGTGAACCTATCATTTAACATATTATCACCTTAAAGTTGATATGGCTAATGTTATAGCAAAGAATTGCTAACACTTAAGCAGTTCTTACACATCCAGCAGACACATTAGTAATCATTGGAGTCATGTTTCTTTCCACCCAACAAATGTAAGTCCAATATTCACTCTCCTTTTGGCTCTGTTTTGGTCTCCACCAACTCCTGAGAAAAAATATTAGGCTGCTAAATGGTCCACTATGTTTACCAGCTAGTTGTTAATTTTGTCAGTCTTCTGTTTGGTGCTGGACAGGTAGTGTACAGTAGGTTTATCTGAGCTTTTTCTGCTGAAAAATATCAAGAATGGTGAGAGTGAACCAATCAGTAATGTTACGGGCTGTAAAACCAAAACATTGAGTTGAAAGATGCTAAACTGCTTTGTAGAACTGAGGGGAACTGCAGGGTTGGATGATAATGCTTTGTGTGTTCTTCACTGCAAACTATCTCTTTCACATTATATATAGTAATTTGACCAATTGTTTACATAAAAAATATTGATTAGTGCAGCTTTAATTAATCATATAAATTGTGTTTAAAGATTACCATAAATCTTGTTATTTCACATCTAAACTATTCAATGAATATATCCACAATACTCAGTATCACCAAATAGATTTCAATGAAACTCATCACATATTGTGGCTTAGCAACCGAGACTGTCAAAATAACTGATTTCCATGTAAGGGTTAGTTCTTCTTTCTAACTTTACATTAGTTAAATAAATCATATGAATGACTTGTTTTCTATATGTTTATTTGCATTTACCATAAACAGGTAAAGGCAGTGTGACATAAGTTGTTACCTAAACTTACCATGTGTGAGAAACCACAGACACTGTAATTGTTTTCTAACAAAACCACAAATTTACAGGTAAAAAGCAACCAAATACATCCATAACTAAAACAACACATTCATTTTTAATTCAAAGGGTTGAATTAATGTCGCAAAACAGAAATTTAAAGATGAGGTTTGACTGAATTGGTACAGTCCAGTAAAGTACATTAAACAGTTACAAGCCAGCACATACTGCAGTACATGCGGACATACAGTGTTTTACAATATTTATCAACATAAGGGAGATATATTGATGCAATTTATTACTGAAAATGAGTCATTTTGAAAGAGGAAGTCATACACAAAGTTAATATCCAATAGTAAGATATAATCCCTTCAACTAAAGGGCCTTCATTCTTCACAGTATTAGACAACAGCACTTGTGACTAATAGGTAGTCAAGAGGTTGAAGCAGGATCACTTCATTAAGGCCCTGGCTGGTAAAATTGCAAAATTAGTTGCTTATGTTTTCCATGAGCACCAACACACAAATGACACACAGTCACAGCTGTACACCGCCCGTCCTAATAAACATACTACAACATAGTAAAATCAAAGTAAGTTTTAGAGCAGTTGTAAACGTGGAATGTTTCAAACTCAAGAGTATAACAGTCATCTGGTGTTTACATGTTTAAAAGTGCCTGAATAATACAGCAATAAGCCTCAGTTCTGCAGACAGAAGAAGAGAAACTGTTGGGAAAAAAATCAAAACTTTTGTAGTGTTGTGAAGTGCAAAAGTGACATTAAATAGGTAGATCTGATACGATGGCACACACTGGTCCTGAATCTTTTTTTCAGCATGATGGCATCATTGACATATTTAAATATCTAAATAAAGGAATACCTTGTACAGTGATCTCAAAAGTTCATATTGGTACTGTTATGTATTGTGTGTGTTGCACATTCTTTTGTAAGGTAAATGGACCTTACAAAAGACAATTCACCAATCTGGTATTAAACTTCACAATCTAGATGTATTCTTCAAACAGTCAGCTTGATTTAACACATTTAATAGCTGTATTTTGGATGCCAATGAAGTAAGAATCGAAAGTCATATAACAGGGGTGCATTTCTGGAATGCAGCTATCTAGGATTGTGAAGGAAAGTTTCAGAAAACAAAAATGCGTTGTCAACCCATCCCAAAATCCCAGGTCTACGCTGCAACTGCACTACACTATAACCTACCACTGTCAAAAGAAATTAATATCTTAAAAATAAAAATCCAATCAATGTTTTAAGTGAATTGTTTGTCACTGAAAAGGTTAAATTCTACTTGAAGGGACATTTTGAACCAATTTCCTGACCATAAAAAGGTGAATTGTTTGCACTTTGTGTGCCCGTAAAACACTTTAAGAGCCAATTTCTAAAGACTATTATTGCTGACTGTGACCAGATGACATGATGTAATGCAGAAGCTGTGCATCACTGGCAATGGACCTCTGCCCTATCTATCTATCCTCCTGCGGTGGAAAGCACAGTTACCCATCCAACGACAGGATATCACTATCTGGGGTGTTCATTATCAGTAGCACACAAACTGCAACAACTGTTTCCTCAAGCAAGGCTGATGAAAGTAAGAGGTGAAAGCTGAAAGCCTGAATCTGATTGGACCAGCATGATTGAGGGGGCTTGTTTATGCATGCTGCGATAATTAGAGAGTCAGGAAACTCTCCCATCCACAGCACAGCTTCTTTCAGTTGATGTCTTCTAGATCTCATCAGATAACAGCACAGAGAAACAAAAAAACCTTTATACAAAAACGTTTAATCATCTTTGTCTGAGCTAAAGCTTTGATCCAAGGTCACAGCCACTGATTCTGCATGTTCTTTGGTGTAACTGCTATCTGACTGAAAGGCAGAGGGTAATAAAATCTTTTTCAAACTGCAACAGGCATTTGTGAAAGTAAGAGGGTTATGAGGCCTTAAGGCAAGTTGTGAACAGTATTACTATCAGCTTTTTTCCCCACATAAAAACCAGAATGAAAAGCAGCAAGTGTTCAGGTATTCTCCTACAAAACAGTGCAAGGCTTCTTGTCCTTGAAGGGGTTTTCTGAAGCGGGGACGCCCATGAGCAGCGGGTCGTTCTTGGCATGTTCTCCACAGTACCGCATCAGGTCTGATGACGCCTTGGACACCTGCAAAGAAATCAGTGCACACACTGATCCACTTTGACATACTGTACATGTGACAGAAGTAGGCCACTCTGGGTGGTGTAAATGACTATGAATGTGAACGCACCTTTATTCTCTCAATGCTGGCCTCTATCCTCAGCTGCTGCACCGTCCGCCTGGCCTGAGCTATGCTCTGCATTTTTGATGACATCGTAGGCTGCAGACAGCTGTGCTCAAATCTGTGTTAGGAAAAATAATAATTCACTGACTGTATGTACGTTAATTAGTGTAGAGATGCAGTTGGTATTTGCACAAAGGAAACCAACAAAGCCACAGTGTAATACATCTATTCAAATGCTTCCTGGCAACATGATGTTCCTGTGGGATTAAAGAAGCAACATAAAGGTCAGGCTGCTGCTAAAAATACTGCAGAGGCTATTACTGCCTTTACACAATGCCAAAACACACATTTTATCCAATCAGCAACCAAGTTGACTTAGATTTGATGTTGTAATTGGCATTATATCACTAAATGTATTTAATAACTGTCTTGTTGAGATCGATTTTTCATCTAGCATAGCACATGCAGGTGCATGTACATGAATCCAGTTCTGCAAAGGTTAATGGTACATATAGGATGTCTAATAATTGGATTGTATGCTGAAGACAGATAGCCTTTAATTCTAGACAGAACACCTAGTTTAATCTTTTGAGCTATGCTAGCAGCATGGCTTTATGGATGGAAATGTAGGTCAGTCCACCACTTTGGTCAAGACTGAAATATCTCTCTGTTGGATGGATTGCCATTAAATTTTGTACAGACATTCATGGGAACCTGTGGATGAAGCCCGCTAATTTTGGTGATCCCCTGACTTTACCCTCCAGTGGCACCACGAGGTTGACATTTTTTTGTTTTTAGTGAAATGTGTGGACAACTATTCACTGGATTGCCATTAAAATTTGGTACAAATATTCATGGTGCACAGAGGATGAATCCTAATGACTTTGGAGATCCCCTGACTTTTCATCTAGTGCCACCAGCAGGTCAAAAGTTATTGTGAAATATCTCAACATCTACAAGGTGGATTGGCATCAAATTTCGGTTACATTCATGGTTAGTGGACAATGTATCCCACAGACTTTTGTGACTTTTCCTCTAGTGCCACCATGAAGTTGACCTTTGTGGTTCTGAGTGCAATGTCTCAAAACTGTTGCTTGAATTGACATTAGATTTGGTACGTTCTTGTCCCCCACAGGATGAAATGTAATAACTTTGGTAATGCCCTGAGTTTTCCTCTAGCGCCATCATTTCAATTTGTCCAATTTATGACCAAATACCTGCAAAAATTATGACATTCTCATCAGCCTCAGCTGTACTTAGTTTGTTTAGTGCGAATTTGCAAATATTATCATGCTAGCAAGCTAAACTAAGATGGTGAACATGTTGAAAATTATACCTTATAAATATAAGCATGGTAGCATTGCAATTGTGAGCATGTTAGTATGCTGATAACAAACATGGTGGTGCTAGATAAATAGTCAGGGGATCATCAAAACCATTAGAGTATATTATCTGGGAACAATAAATGTCTATCCAAAATTTCATGACAATCCATCTAATCTATCAGATTGATATTGCCATATGCTACTAGCAGGCTACTATTGTAGATTATAAATAAATTGATCAAAGCTGCATCTGCATTATGCATTATGTTGCAGCACTTGGTTTATGCACAAACAGCTTTGCACAATATGGCAGTAATTATAAGAAGTGAAGCTACTGACATATTACTGCACAATGTCTAATGTCAATAGCTGTGCAACTTCCCAGAAGTGGCAGTTGACTTAATCTGGAATTGGTCCAATGTGCGTAAAAGCTGTGGCCCAACCTAACGGACTCCTGTTTCACAATTCCCACTTCCAGGATACAATGGGTTGCTTTTACGGCTCATTACGTCACTCCCTGATCTACTTGAAGGAGAGGCTGCACAGTTGCAATTTTCTACCTTTCACTCCAGCCAACTGTGGTGCAGAGCTCAAAAGGAGAAGTGGCCTTTTGAGCCAAAACCTACTGTTTCTTTTCTGTTTTCTGCATAAGCATAATTTCATAGACGCATGAAGAAAAAGGAAGTTTCTACTGCAAGAACACCATGTGTAGACCACAGTGCCAGAATGCTGATGAGCAAATGTGAGAAATTCTCTGTGTACATAACAATTGTTCAGCAGAAACTTGGGGCTCTTGTTCCTGGAACAAATTAATCAAACACTGCAGAAAGTGGCTCTGTGGGACAGACAAAAATGATCTTTGACATGTGGTGTGGTAAATGTTTGCTCTGTGCTTTGGTGCAGGATATTACGGAGGTGGGGGGCCCCGCTGAAACGGAAGGGAGATGAAACATGGACAACTACAGAACCGACTACAGAAAGGAGACAAGACCATGCATCCCTCTAATCCCCCCACCCACTCTTTTCCGCTTCCTCCACAGGAAGCTGTATCGCCAGTTAGCCTCTAAAGTATAAATGATTAAATATGGGGTGGAGGCTTTAAAAATAGAAGCCTCTACACACAGGCCAGTAACCAAGGAAACAGAAAGCATAGCTGCTGAGTGACTTATGAAACTGATTTTTTGTTTTTAAGGTAACTTTCCTTGAGACAGCATTCTGACATTAAAAGCACAAGCAGAAGCAATATTACACTCTTTTACTGTCAGACTAGTATACACAATTTGCTTTCGTAGTTTTTGGTTTCTTGACCCTGTGCACTCATTATTCACAGGAACGTAAAACACTTCATGTTGTGGTCAACACAGCTGCAGTTTTCAAGTCCTCAGCTGCACCAGCCAGGCATGAGCAGACACAGGAAAAAGGAGAGTTGCGTCACACAAGGGCTTGTCCTCACCCCTCGACGTCTGCAGGCCTGCTATGTGACGCCAGCATTTACTATTGAGAGTTTTATAGGTTTGGAAGGAGGCTCTAGAGGTGCAATGGGTTGTTAAGGATGTTAACAAGGCTAAGTGTTTTATGGTTTACTGCACCATTGTTGTGTCTCTGGTTGTACTTGAAAGTGGCACTAATGCAGACTAATCTCGCAGCACTTGGTCATCGCTGGTATATGCTCCCCTTTTATGTTTTGAAAGATACAACAGTGCAAGGTCACAGTTACACTTGTCGTTAGATTTTTAAGATGTAATCCTAAAGATATACTTCTCCTTCTGCATCCTGTCACATTGTTAGCTTATACAGTATTGTTGCATTGCATTTATCCCAAAGAGAAATTAATAAAAGTTAACATTTTGTGCACCTGTATGTTTGGGAGGTGGTTAGAGCAGAGGGCTGTGTGCAACTAACACTGGTTTTAAGTTGTTATATATACACTATACACACATAAAGGCACAAATGTCCATGTTGCAACTTTTACTTGGATTCATGTAAGAAAGGCAGTGAGACAGACAGATGAGTTAAATACTGGCTCCATAAAAATATAGCTGCTGCAGCATATTCCACCAGCAGTCACAGAAATGGGGACTGTGGAGACTCTTCCCCTCAGGCCAGAGGTACCAGATGTGGCACATCGTCTGCAGTAGTCAGTCTGGCCGGGGTGAACAAGTTTAGAACACACACTTGCAACAGGACTGGTTCGTCCCCCTGGTGTGGGCGCACACAGACTCTGCTGTGCAGCTCTTCTCAAGGAGCTGTCTGATCCAGTGAGGTCCCAAGCCTCAAATGAGGTGAATTTCAAATAATCTCTCTCTGGGCAGAGTGGTGGCCAGCTTTACAGTAACCCTGATGGTTGTAAGGGACTGAGACATTCTTACACACTACATCTAGATTTAATGTGCATCACCAATATGACTTTTCTATTACACTGTCATTATTTATAGATATACATACAGATTCTAACTTTTCTATGGATATCTATGTTACCTAATAAAATATTACAAATTAAAGGAATAGTTCAATATTTTGGGAACTGTGCTTATTCGCTTTCTTGCTGAGATTAAGATGAAGAGATTGATAGCACTCTCATGTCTGTACACTAAATTTGAAGCTACAGACAGTTGTTTCTTAGCTTAGCTTAGCATAAAGACTTGAAGCAGTTCGGCTCTGTCCAAAGGCAAGTTTGCATACCAGCAGCTCTAAAGCTCACTAATACACATTATAACACATTATATCTTTTGTTTAATGTGTACAACCCAGAGTGTTAAAACAGAAACAGGTTGCGGTTTTACGGGAGGTTGAACCAGGCTAGCTGTTTTCCCTCTGCTTCCTGCAAAGCTAAGCTAACTGTATCCTGGCTGTGTCACATTTAGTGTACAGATATGACAGTGGTATCAATCTTCTAACTCAAGAAAGCAAATAAGAGTATTTACCAAGATGTCACATTACAGCTTTAATGTTTGATAAGTGAAAATTTCAACCACCATACATGTGACCAGCTTTCTGCAATGACCACAATGACCGCTTCAGCAGAGCACCCTTCATATTAAAAATGTGAAGCTGAAGAGGGAAAACATAAAGAATATATTTTAAGCTATTGCCTAATTGCCGTATAATTTTATTTTTGAATCAAGACGTCGGCCACTTAATGCATGAGTGAAAAGAGTCCTCATTCCAGTAAAACAAACACAAACAAGCTGAGAAAGTTGTCACTGCACGGTGTGTAATTTTATGTATGCGGACTGAGCCTTTAAAATCCTTCTAGCCAAAAGAATGTCTGCAATGCCTTCAGCTGTCTGCATCCAGCATGTGTACTTATGTGTGGTGAATGTAAACATGTGGCACACTGAAAGCATTGATAAAAATATATTTGAAGTCTTACAGCAGAGCCATTTCTTTGATGTGGTGGTGGGGCTTTGCACAGGTGGGCTCCAACAGTGCCAACAGAGAGGTTCTGCAGAGTTTATGACAGCAAGTTTTGCCCTGTGGTGTGTAATTCAAAACACTGCTTAGATCTGCCGCCTGAACAAATACACTAATAACTCACTTACTTTAAAATTAAAATTAACAGTCGAGGGGACTTAATGTGCATTTTTGTGCTGAACAAAGGAACAATGGTCATCTAGATTGTACATCTGATACTGCAAAGATCACAATATAGGAAATGTATGCAAAGTCATATATAAAGTAATCAAATTTTTGTGGATGCAATGCACTCTGATCCATTGTTAAGCATTACATCTGGCAAAACTCTTCGCAAATGAAAAGAAAAATGTGAGTGACTCACTACTAAGGCTGCCACAGTGATTCTTTAAATCATCAATTCATCTGAATGATCAGCCTTTAATCTATAAAATGTCTGAAAATAGAGAAAAAACAATACTCTTCACAATTATCAATTGTCTACAATATTTCTTTGTTTTGGAATTTTTAGTTTTCAGAATTGTTAGCTTGACAAAAAAAAGTCTCAAAACTTTTCTAGTGCTTTTAACCATATCTTCATCAGCAGGTGGAGTTTGCTCAGTTGTCATCAATCGACCTAAGTATGTAGTCAATTAATTAACTGATTAATCAACCAATCGCTTCAGCACTAGCCATTACACTTACAACATTAAGAGCAATTAAAGACAAGTAGAGTGGGAACAATTACTCAACTGATTCATTACGTTCATCAACATAAAATTAATCAGCAACAGTTTTTTACATTTTTTGAGCAAAAGTGCAAATTGTACCTTTTCCTGGTCCCAGATTCTCAAATATGAACCTTTGCTGCTTTTTTCTGTTTTATATTATTCTAAATTGGATATTTTTCAGTTTTGTGTTGTTTTGTCAGACAAAACCAGACATTTCAAGATGTCACGTTTGGCTCTGGGAATTATTTTCTGACATTTAAATGATTACAGACATGATTAATCGATTAATCAAAAAAATTATAAAAAGTATATCTTAGCATCCCCATATGTACAATGAAACATTTTTGTTTTTGCAGTAATAGTCCTCCTGTCCATAAGGGATCCCTTCCTCACAGTATGAAAGATGGAGGACAAAATCCACAGACATGTGAAAATGTTTTCTAAAGCTCCCACTTTATTTGTCTATGAAGCCTCATATTGGCTTTGACTTTACTTTAGAATCAATTTTTGCAGAGAAAAAAGATTGTGATGTGATAGTGAAAATAATTGTTGCAGACTTGGGTGTTAAATGCAATAAACTATGAACTGGTTTCCACAGTTATCTCACTACCAGTGAAAACAGAAACTTCAATAACTCATTGCATTTATTATATTACTAGTAAAAGAACAAACCAAGGTGCATTTTGTTCACAGATTACGCTGGTGTAATTCAGTGACTGATAAACAGAAGGCAGGCTGAGCGCTGCAGCCTAAACGATTAGTTATCAGCTGTCCACTTCCAAAAATGCAGGGCCATGGGACACTGAGCAGCTCCATTATCTGTCCGGTACACCACTAAACTGCCTGGCAACAACACCGGCAGGCTCCGCAGTCTGCTCCTGGGCTGGGATCTGTGGCTGCCTCTACAATAAGCTCTGAGGCTTAGGCACATTTGAGAGGCACGGTGACAATGCAGACATGCTATCAGTATTGTGCCACACTCGCGACTGCTATTTGGGCATTGTGTGGAACAGAGGCACCAGGACAGAAGTCCAGAGCTTTTACAAGTTTAACTGCGCCCTCATGAGTGCTAATCTCAGACAGCCTGATGCTATCTGGGAGCCAGACTGTCCAGTGAGGCATGCAGAGGAAAGAGACAGGCGTCCCAAAGAGAAACAAACACACAATGTCTCTTCTAAGTTTTGATGGAGACAAACTGCATGACTAACGTGGTAACACTCCAATCTGTACAGGAACATCATCGATCACAAGCTTTGATGGTGACAGATTCTTAAATGTGTGTGGGTGCTGTCCAAAAAGCTTTGAAGACCTGCTGTGTGAAGTCAGCCGACATAAAAAAGAAAGGCAGAAGGCGTTGGTGTTTGCACTGCAGACTAAAACAGGAGATGAGGGTTCCAAACCACTGAGTCACAGGCTGTGAGCGTTTCTCTGCGCTCCACCGTACACCATTCCCCTGAGCTGTGTGGCAGCATGCAAACACCTTTGCCGAGGGTGAGGTCACCTGTAGGACAACAAATCCTCACTCCAGTTTCCCTCATTCTGTCCTTTCCTCCCACCTGGGCCCCATGTGCAGAAAAACAGGTTCCTGAGAGTGTGTGTGTGTGTGTGTGTGTGTGTCCTGTCACACAGCCTGCAGACAGTCACAGCCGTTTAAGTTCAAAGCTTCGAGTAATGTGCGTCTGATTTCCTGAGAAATAACTTCATCTACAGCCCTTCATACGCACCCTGCAGAGAGGTAGAGTGAATAACATCCATGGATTAGGGCTCTCTTTGAAGTTTTGGCGACTTTCCTTTCATGTATTTGGAAGTCAATAGTGGAAGACAAGTGGCTAAAAAGCCCTGAACCAGGTGCTGCTCTCCTCTACTACACATCATCATGCATGTGCTGCTTTCATTGTTTTCCAAACAAAATGTTGTAATTTGCAATGGGAAGAGATTGCTTTGATTTGACACACACACACACACACACACACACACACACACACACACACACACACACACACACACACACACACACACACACACACACACACACACACACACACACACACACACACACACACACACACACAACACACAGAAAGACTGGCACATAAAAAAATTCTCCACCATGTCTGGAGCTAAATCTGGACGGCCAGATGCAACGCACTGTGCCACCAGCTGCTTCTATTAATACAGAAATGCTGTCATACAGATGAATGTGGGTGGGGGTTATCATGCAAACCTGTTGCATGCAGAATAGGGACAGTCTGTTCTCCACAGAGAAGCTTTTTGGATTGATGTTTTGCATACTCGTACACAAGCAATCCTCTTTAAACAAAGATTGTTCCTTGACGTGTTTTTTGTCAAGAGTCACAGGGAATTTTGTATTTATTTATATTTCCTTGTGCTGCTATTGTGGATTTTTAAGGGAATTTCCTGGTTCAATTTAATGTTATGCCAGATGTATTATGTTGAAGGATCATTCTTATGCCTAAAGTATGTATTACCGCCACCTGCATGTGCTCCACAATAACACAATAAGCACGCTGAGGAAGGGCTCTGCCCCAAACGTCTGTGCATGTAATCATATTTTCTGCATAAGTCATGGTGTGCAGAACATGGGTCAGTAGCATATCTCCTTTTGGTTCCTTACAGTACATAGACACAAATAATACATCATCCCCAATACATACTGTCCACTTCCAATGCTTGTTCACAACAGAGGGGTAGCAAGAACACAAATCAAGGAGTCGATCACCTTTGGACATTCCCATACCATACAAATAATTATCTAGCGGAAAAGTACAATTTATGAAGGAATTAATAGTGGATCATTTCATAATCCAGATTCCTAAATAGAAGAATGCTAACTGCCAGTTAATACCTATTTGAAAGGTTAAGTCTGATAAGTCTTGCAGCCTTAAGTTATTTAAAGGAAGGTCTAATTGTTTATGTTCTAACATAAATTTGTAAAGACTTGAGACTACTCCTTTGGCAGATTGCTTCAGGATTTCCATCCATCCACCCATAAGCCTGTGCAGCAGTGTGTAATTGAAAGAAAATTAGAATAAAAAAGGGAGAATTAGGGAGACTAAAATTATATTTAAGGTCTTTGAACGTAAGCAGACCATTTTGTCCCACAATATCTTTCAAAGTGAGGACACCCTTTCTACTCCTCTCATTAAAAGCAGGCGGCCAACCACAAGACGGTCATGGTTATTAAATATTGGAATATCTAAGTGCCATTTACTGTCGCTTTTAAGTTACTAGCATACAAACCGCTATACTATAAGACAGTTATTAATAATGGTAATGGGCCCAAACCTAACTGGCTAATTTGAAGGGAGGTTGGTATACAAATTTTTCAAAATCTCTCAACTAGCATGCAAAACTTTGAAGAAATACATTTTGAGAAGGGGGGGTGGGGTTCTGCAGTGTTATTTCTGTCTTTTTCCAGACTGTATTATCTTCACTTAGATACTGAAACACCTAATAACTCATCTGTCATCACTACACATCCTTTGAAGACAAGAAACTGTCTCGACTCCAGTGGAACGGCGAACACGGCTCCAAGAAAGAGCCCTCAGGGCACGGCTGAGTGTAACAGTTAATGAACCCTTAGTCAGCCCTGTCTGCTCCCTGATCCGACACTGTGTGAACCGTCATGCTGCCTGTCTTTGCCTTATCTTGCTGTACACAGTCACTCAAAGACAATAGAGACACAACAAGTGGCTCCAGGAGCAGAGAGCTCAATAGCTGCTTTTGTGTTTTGGTGTCAGGAGGTAAAAAATTGCAAATCTGATGGGTACAGTGCAGTATCCCAGTGCAGTATCCCACAACAGTGAGTGCGTGGCTCTGCGTGTGTGTCTGTGAATGCTCTGTGTGCAAGGTGGGCTTGGCTGCTATTTCCTGCTGAGTGGGAGACATAAAAGCGGCAAGATTTTTATGCTGTTGATATCAATGCACAAATGCACCAAGCTGTCTCCACCCTATCATGGGAGAAAAACTCCCACCACCACCAACAACAAAAAAAAATCCTGCTCTCAGCAGTTGACTGCATTTGTTGAAATCCCCCAAGGAGGGAAAAGTGAGCAGGATGAAAAAAAAAAAAAACAAGCCCACTCTCTCCCACCAATACTTCCTGGAGCCCGGGGCAGTCCTGGATCTACACGGGTCTCCCCGACAACTGAGCTTTGTCTAGACAGAAACCAATGCTCTGCTCACTGGATAGGAATTCAGTAAACCCACAGCCCCTCATTCTCACACCACCTTTAGCCTGCCGCTCTCACATGGCACCAAACAACCAAGTCACAGCTCTCATTGTTACAATAATCCAGCATTTCCCTCCAACCAAATGCACCACCCCTTCACTTTGGACAATAATAACAGTCAAAGTATCTCATTGTGAAAATTGGTACATTTTGCTAAACAGGGTGCTTTCTGTGCCCTTTTCACTTCTAACTATGTGGGAATGTAAAACAAGCTGCAGAAAATTCCTCTCATTCCACCACCAACACACACCAATCACGTTCTGCTTGCTTTCCATCAAGCTTTAAAACCAGTAATATGGGTTGCAAACAGTGCAGTGTGAAGGGCATGGAGGCCTGATATGTCAATCGGGAGGCCAACATGCTTTTTTGACACGGTCCGTTGCTTAAGGATAAACATTGGCAAATACCCCCTCCACACACACACACACACACACACACACACACACACACACACACACACACACACACACACACACACACACACACACACACACACACTCCTTCCAGCCTTACCGTTACACATAAAGCTAGCTGATATTTTAATGCCATTCCTTCAAGTGCTCTCACCTTTTCCCCACTCTCCCACACTCACATGCCTCACTAACAGACACAGACACACAAGTATGCACGCACGGACGCACACAGCCATAATTTCACGTGCATGCTAAGGTTTCTTTATGTTCCTTCTTTTATTGATTCTGTCAGGGAGGGAGGGTTCATTCGGCATGATACTGACTACACAGTCTGTTGTAAAGTTTTCCTACAAATTCTCCTACTTTTATATTAAAATAATTCTTCTTGCACTGCTCTTACAATACTGTTGTCCATGAAAACATTTAGTACCATTTCATAGACTTAATTTTGACAGGCAATAAAGCTGCAACATAAAACATTGCTTTTTAAGCAGGGCCGTAGTCAAGAGTTTGGAAATACTAATGTCAGGGTCCAAAGTATTTGGACCCCCCCCCCCCCTCAGAAAATTAGAACCAGACCACACATAAAAGAAAGACTCAAATATGTTTTTAATAATTTGGACTTTTCATATTCTGTGTTTTTTCTATACACGCAATGTGTCAATTATATTTTATGTAAATTAAATTTATTATCCCAAAAGGTCTAAATGCTGTGTCAAAAGCTTGTCAACACTGCTAGAACTAAATTCTGACGGGGAAATAATAAATCCCAAATCTGTTTATGTTGTTGGCTTCAAATAGTCAAAATGTGAATATACTAAATCAAAAAATATTGGAATTACCCAATTAAATACCCACCATGTGTAATTTTTTTAACTGTAGAACACGCCCAGGTTGCTAAAACCTTAATTCCCAGAAAAGAAATTCAGAGGACATGACCTCAGTGTCCTCAAGCTGTGTTTTCATGTAGAAAATAGTCTAACCCAAATACTACAAATACAAAAGAACCACAGTTGCAAATTTGTAACAACTGCACTGAGTGAAGCATAGCTTAGTGAAGTTAGCTCAGGCACAGCACTGAAGTCCCACTTGTATTGGCTGATTGGCATCAGTTGTTTTATATTTGCTTTACAATCATTGGCTCATTCATAGCTGCTTAGCTAGTAACATTCAATCATAAGGAGCAAATATTCCCGCTGCACCGTCTACCCTGCTGCTGACCGCTGTCCACATTCTGAGACTTCATGGTCAGCTGGTTGTCAAACAGCTATTGGGTCAGATGCCAAGACAGAAGCCAAGTTTTCCTTTGTTTTCTGTCAGGCTACGTATGTATGCCGAGATGTAAGCCAAGTATCTGCTGTTGTGCTGCTTGTGCTTATCAGCATTTATGGCTTCTGCATGCTTTGTTGTTTTGTTTGGCTGCTCAGTTTACTATTTTGTCTTCATTTGCAATCTGTCTATTCAGTTGCATTGATATTTATGAAAACATTAGGCTCATGTGGCATATGAGCTCATTTCTTGTGGTGTTGTGCGGTATGTGCTTGATGTGAAATATGAATACTCCTGTGTGGGCTGCATTGGTTTTAGCGGTCTGGAGTTGTTTCAGAGGATTCCCTTTAGCTCATATATGCTATTTTGCTAAGAACTAGAGAATACTTGGTTTATAGTAAAGCCTTACTGTTGTTCATGTCATTATTGAACCACTGTTCTTTGCTAATTTGGCTAGCTTTAAGGGAGGAGAGGAGACTACCTAGACTACTACATAGTCAAGTATATTTCAGTTGTAGAATATTTCCCTTGTATCAAGATACCATAATATCTTACTGTATGTTCATCTAATATTACATCTCATCTCAGATGACAAAAGTTTTACTAGCATTAAAGGAATACTGCAACATGCATGTAGCATAGATTTATGAGTAGCTGTGTTGTTCTGGGGGTTCTAATGCACTCCCTGCCAATACCTATTAAGCAGGGAGCAGTCATTTTGTTTTAGGGGATTAGCTCTCTCAGCAGAATCCTCGCCGCTGCTTGTCAGATTCTTTGAGATGTATATATGCTGTATAACCGTTTGCTATGAAAGGTCAATACCTAGACGTAAGTGTCTCTGACTGAAATTAAGCATAGTATTAGCTAAAACAAAGCACTGAAGTCATCAGCATCAGCTGTTTCATATTTGCTTTACAATGATTGGCTCATTCACAGCTGTGTGGCCATAATATCGACAACCTGAGTTTCTCCTTGTGTGGTATTTCATATTGTTGATTTTAATTTAGATTAATGTTCATGTATGTTTATATAAGAGATTAGTTCTCCCACAGAATCCTTGTTGCTGCTCAAATTCTTTGAGAGCCTTCTCAAAGAGCAGAGCCTTTCCCGCCAAGACCAGTCGCTATAAATGGTCATTCACTGACGAAAGTGTCTCTAACTGAAACTGCATTGTTTATGTGAATTCTTAAGTGGTCAGTTAACCCAAATTACAACAAAACACACTTTCTCACTTACCACTAGTGGTATATACTGTACCCATGCTGACAGTTTCCATTTTTATGGTAGTAGAAATCTCAGAGACAGATATTACAAAAAACTGCAAAAATAAAAACATCTGCATGCCTAGATACCATGAGAGGTAAGTAAGAAAATGTCTTTTTTAACCTTTGTAAATGAGTTTATCATGCATCGAGGCAGCTGTAAACTGCCGCAAGACTACTTGAAGCATGCAAACACTGTTGACTGAATCAACAGAATAAGACACTGAATAAGCGGTCTTGTGGTTTCTGTAGTTAAAGAGGCTGATCTAATCAGCACATGCCCAGCACTGAGGGAAGGTGGTGGTAGGTGATAGGGAGGCTTCTCCATGGCTGCCACCTGACTGCTTATCATGACGAACAAAAGACAGAGAGAGAGAGACAGAATAAAGGGAGGGCTGGGAAAAAAAACACAGCCTTCTGACCTCAGTAACAGGAATGACTCTGCCACCTCCCCCTTCTCCTTCCTGTGAACTTTGGAGCACCCCAGAGCTGAGTGAGCACTAAACTGCACATAATAAGCAGCCATGGGGGAGGCAGAGGAGAGGGCAATGGGCGGAGGAGCCACTGGGGTGGACACCGTGTCCTAAGTGTCCTTTTAGGGAGGCTCCACAAGTGGTTGCGGCTTTTGTCTCATGACATCTTCCTGATTGGAAGCCACCTGATTGTAACTCTGCAGTCTTAACACATTAGTAATCTGCCCTTTGGCCCTACATGTTATTGCCAGAGAGTATATACGCTGTGAGCTGAGAGATTTAGAGCAGCAAAACAGGTATCATTAACTGAGAAGGAATCCCAACCATCCACCTCACCCAGCCCTGCACAAGGGTCACTGCAGCCAAAGTGCACATTTTCAAAGGAAGCACATGGGAACATTTCCTGTGCTTTCCTGCTGTCACTGAATGCAAAACTTTGAAAATTAGATGCATCACTGGATAAGTTTTCACACATTTTGCTGGGACTGCAAGTCCAACTCTGAATACATACATTTGTGCAGCAAAAAAAAGTCAATGGAAGATCTAGGGCTGCAACTAATGATTATTTTCATTATCAATTAATCATTTGGTCTATAAAATATCAGAAAATAGTGAAAAATGCATGTCACAACTGCAAGCTGACATATTGTCTGACCAAAAGTCAAAAACCCAAATTTCAGTTTGCTAGAAAAGCAGCACATGTTCACATTTGTCATTTTTGCTTTAAAAATGACTTAAATGATTACTCAATCAAAACAATTGACTACTGGTTTCACCTGTATGACAGGGGACATCTTTAAATAACAAACTATACATTACTTTGTTAGAGAAATGTTTCCAATAGTTTGGACTATCACATGGAATACGTTGCAAATCAATAGTCCCTCATTGGGATCTTCAGTGATGAAAAGTATTAATTACATTTACCCAAGTACTGTACTTTTACTTTACTGCAGTATTTCCATCCCATGCTAAAATTTGTAATTTTTACTCAACTACATTCATTTGGCATCTCCAGTTAATAGTTACTTTACAGATAGATTCTAGATACAAAACACATGATGTTCTTAGAAAACATGATGCATTTTATAGATTAATCACCCAATAGTATGAATTATTTAGCATTGATAATATGAAAGGAGCCATTCTGCCTAATAAGTCATTTTACCTGTATTACTACATGCAATGCAGTATATGTGGTATTGCTACCTGGGGTTCTATAAAGTCTTTTCAAGAAAAATGAAAATGAAAGTTTCTCAAGCAGGGGGGCAAAGATCTTTCATCTTATGACAAGGCACAGAGCGGAGAGCAGCACAGTTCCTACTTAAAGCTGTAACATTTGTGCACAACACATCATGGTGAAGCTCTGCAAAATGAAGAATGAGCAGATGGAGAATCTGACTTTCATAACCTGTGTGTGTATGTTCAGTCTAGACCACTGTGCAGAGAATAATTCCTCCATTAACAGGGCGTGACATTGTGGTGCAAGAGCCAAGTGTTTGTCCTCTGTGGTGGAGTCACTTGTTCACATAGGCACCAACATGTACACATTCCCGGAAAAAGTGCATATATATAAAAAACCGAGGAATGCTGTAAGACATATACACATTCATTATACTTCAATGGCCTGCATGCATTCGCATACCAACTGGTACAGTCCATGAAATCCAGTCACAGGATTTCTTGCAGGATTTCACAAATTTTATATGAGCTGGTTCATCTCTCAAGTTCAGCTGGTTCTCAAGTGCCACGTGTGTGCTGACCTGCTGTTCCACTGTCTAGAGGTTACACTCCCCAGCTTTTCTTTTGAGAATGCTACCAGAACATGGTTTGACAATGAAAGGTAAACAGAACACTTTTGAATACACATTATCACATTGCAGTCAATCATTTACATGAGAGAGAACATTTATGCTGTCATGAGGTTGCGAAGACCTAGAAAAGTCTGCTCCTAAAAAGGGCAGAGATGTGTCGTTTAATGCAATGTTAAGCTGCTTATTATCCAAAGTGAGCGACTCATCTTCCCAAACCAAAGCTGTGCAATACCCCAGACAATAATGACCTATATTATATGATATTCAAACCTGGCCTGGTGCAGAGAGTTCAAATGATGACTGAGCCTTTTTCAGTCATGCATTTTGGCGCATTATAATGCTGTATTCATTCAAAGCACCAACCAGGATCTCACAGGGAAAGTATGTGAGGGCCGGTTGCAGCGGTTTGTTTTCAGAACAGTGTAACTCCAATGGAACGCGGGTGCAATGCCGAGCAGCATACCACCCTGTTTCGCCCCTAATGAACATCAATCAAAGGCACATTTTTACAGCGGTACAGACCACCAGCTATACACTCGCAAGGCAATGCAATTAAAAGCATCTTATTTCTGGACTGGAAAATATTTCCTTTGCCACTGTCTGGTGGAGGAAAATGTTTTAGAAAAAAATAATCAAAGCAGGAAGGAGCAGCTTGTAGAAAAGAATCCCAGGCATGTAACCAGTGGCTGGGGCAGATTTTCTGGGCAGGGTGACATCCCAACTGCTGCTTGGTCTTCCTCTCTTAACTGCCAGACTCTTATGTTTGTTAACTGGAGGCCGACATTCCCTGAATGGCTCCCGCAGAAGATCAGGGTGGCTGGAATTCTTGGAGACACGTGGCACAGGAGCATCTCAAAGTGGACACAGCAGCACACGAACAGATAAAGCAAGCTGTGTGGGCTGTTTATTGTCAGAGCCCTGCAGTCATGATTAGAGGGTTTTTCACAGCAGACAGACTGTTGCTATGCAGAAGCACTTTCTTTACCAAAGACATTCTATGCACCAGCAAGAAAAATAAGAAGTGAAACTAAACAAAGTCACAATTAAATAAATGTATCTGTTTGGTCACACACAACAGTATGACATAGTGATGGCACTGGATGAAAAGGTCAGGGATCACCAGTTATTATATAAATTTCTGTACCAAATTCATGACAATCCATCCAATAGTTTGAGACATTTCACTCAAAACCACAAATGTCAACCTCATAGTGGCACTAGAGGGAAATTCAGAGGATCACCAAAGTAACTATGATATATCCTCTGGGTAACATGAATGTCTCTACAAAATTTCACAGCAATCCATGCAATAGTTGTTGAGATATTTGGACCAAACTGGTGGACCAGTATACCAAAATTTGACATCGGCATCCCTATAAAACCACACCGCTAGCGTGGCTAAAATAACCTTTCTTGCAATTCCCTACACAGACAGAAGTGAAGTCAGCACCTGGCAGGCAGTTGTGTGAAAAAACTACCCATGGAAACAGGATCTGCAGTGACCCAGTTGTTGAGTGGGTTGTGCTGATAATATGTCACAAGGGGACATCATGGACAGGGGTGGGGGGGGTCGGGGGGTGGGGGGGGGTTATGGTACTTACACATCTCAAACTACAGCAATAATTCATTCATGCTAATGGTTTTGTGTAGGCACAACGTTGGCCAGGATGGACATTTTTTGTTTTTGTTCCCACAAAGTATCACATGAAAAATGCTAAGAGGCGACATAAAACTACATTTATTATATTAATCTAATGCATATGGTTTACATTGTAAATATTTTGGTGAAGGTAAGAAAAAGATTAATTCAGTGGCTGAAGGAGCCCTAGCTGCACTCATGCGATACTTTCTGTGCCCTGTGGCAAAAATTGATGAGGCTGTTTGTCCTACTTCAAAGCCAACATGTGTCTACATTATAGTTGTGCAGATAAAACAGCTAATCTCAAGTGGTATCTGCATGCATCCAAGGCACTTGGAGGCCACCCAGTGCACATTGATCCTGGCTTGAATTCCCAGAAGTAGAGGTGCATGTGCATAAATAACATTAAGAACGTAAATCCTTGGAAGTCAAAGATTTATTTTTACAAGCAACATGGACTACATCGTAGTTCCTGTGAACAGAAGAAAGCTGCCAAAAATATCACACATGAGAACAGAAGGTCTTGAATACACTCAGTTCTGTCTGTTACAGATCAAACAGGCTCTTGTTTTGCTTACATGAAAAAAAGTGTGACATGTGTGGCAAGAGGGAAATAAACAGCTTCACATGCAGACATATGAGCTATTTCCATCAGTCTTAACATATGGTTGCAGATGGAACTTGCACCCACCAAAAAAAAAAAAAAAAGAAGTACACAACCAGTGCCAGATTTCTGGTCATGAATGCAATACATCAGAACCGGTGATCAAATGAGTATTAACCACATTACTTCCTGCACAGGGAAGAGCCACTCCCGCCTCTGCCCATAGCTAACCAACATGAGTAGGAGTGTGTATGTGTGTGTGATGGAGGGAGTGGGAGGGAGAGTTGGGGGGGGGGGGCATGTTCAGGAAGCGGACGTAGTGCAACCGAGCAGGAGGGAGGAAGATGCCCATATATGAGCAGACGCTTATGAAACAGGATGGAAGACATGCCTGAGGAGGCCTGGGATCTCCCTGGGGTGCCACAATAATGCAGTAAATGTGTACACACAGTACAAACACACACCCTGGCACTCAAAAGCTCAAGTTGCACTGAGCTCAAAATTTTCATTCAACCTGACACATCCATCCTACCTGAAACCTTGCAGTTATATGATGATCATTACAGTACAGTCCGGTGTCGGGAAGATTCATTATTGTCCACAAATTGATGCTACTGACCCTGCGGGATCAATGTTGAGAGCATGTTTCTGTTTCTGCAAACTGCTCAGAATAAAGCGAGACCATGCAGCCAATTATCAATACGGCTGCATGCTCACAAAAACAGCCTTTGTTTAACACCTGCATCTGGCCTGCATCACTTTTTTATTCTCACATTTAATTATAAGTGATGATCATGGAAACAAATTTTGAAAGCTTTGTCTCAATCAAACAAACTACATTTCTAAAAAACATCTTCTAACCTACACACATTATAATTCTTGCTCCTGCCATGTTGTTAGGTGACTGATCTACTTATGACACTATATTTTATTTTATTCATACCATCTTATTTTTATATGTCTGTGTTTCTTCTCTAGGTGCAATTCCTGCCCTTATAAATCTTTCACCTTTTTCTCCCTATGGAAAGATGTTGTATTGTGTTGTTCTCATACATGTGCAGAATATCTCCTGTGTGAAGAACTGTGCACATTATTTATTAATCAACACGTGCAGTTCTTTAAGACACTACAATGCAGTGATGAGCTCTTATGCTTTATAGGCAACAATTGCCACTACAGTTTTTCCACACATGAACAAAGCTACAGAAATGTGCAGACTTACTGTGCATGCTAAAGTATGCAACTATGTTGTTGTGGGGTGTGTGCTGAGATGTTCAAGAGATAGAGATAATAGACTGCCAAATGCTGCCATCATGTGGAGGAAACGTATTATTACAGAACACAGGAACGTGGCTCCCTGAACACTGATATCATCCTGCAATGACAACAATGTAATGTATTGAAAAGTTATGACATTTAATGGAGCATTCAGGTGAAGTCTTCTGCCACAATCAGATTCCAGTGCAAGCAAATAAATAAAAATACAAAAATAACGAAATAATTAATCTAATAAATAACTAGATGATTAACAAGAGAGGGAAAGCAAAAAGAACACATTTCTGCTTCACTAAAAAGTTAAGCTTTTTTCAGACTTTGTTGCTTTTTTTGTTGTAAACTACCTAATTTGACTTCTTACTACAAAGAAAAAAATGTACTCTTTCATTGAACTAGTCACAACTTGTACAAGTAGACATTGCTTTGTTTTAAGGGATCACTGATCTAATGCATCTTTAATGCTGCAACTCACATTAGAACTAAAACAACAGACTCTATAGACTCCTGTAGACTAAAGAATCTACATCTGATAACAACAACACTAGAGCCTACATTTCCCATGATCCTATAACAACCAATATTATATTTTCATTAGACCTTCCCTGCTTGCTAAATGCCCTCATTGTTCAAACCCCACAGCTCCAGTTTATATATCTCCAGGTTTTCTGTTAAAAATGTTCCGTCTCAGATCCTTTGTCAAAGTGACCCTAATGACATCATCAGGGTTATTTTCTCAAATTTTCTCCAGAGCCACAGAAGACATTATACGCTCCTCATATCTACTAAACTGACCTTTATTATGCGTACAATTTGTGTAGTTCCCCTTTAAGGCAACATGGGACACAAGTACTTAAAACATCACAATCTACCAATGCTACAGATTTCTCATTTAGAATAAGGAAGAAAATTAATTGGTTATTTACCTACCAAGGCAAGTTACAAAAGTAACAAATTTACCAGAAAAAATGGAAGTGTAATTTCCTGCTTGCTGCCATTTACAACAGCAATGTGAACTCTATTAGGACCACCAGAGGGCAGCACCTCTCAAGCAGATAACAAAGTCTGACCCGAGATATGAAAGACTTATGAGGATTAGGTGTGATTAATAATGCATAGACTGGTGAAGCAATGCTTGCAACATGATCCTTCTCTCAATTACAGTAAAGGCTGTGGGACGCTAGTGGCAACAGTTGACTCCAATGGGAGCCAGTCTGCAGACAGAGTCACTGACCTGTGTGGGAAGAGATGTCAAGGAGCATGTACCGGAGGCTCCAGTCTGTGTGACCAGCATAAATCTGGAAAGAAAAGCAAAGGAAATGTGTTGGAATTACACCAAAAAGTCCAAAATTCAAATGGATTTTCAAAACAAGGGAGTCAGACTTTTCCAGTGAGCATGTTGGTGGAAAGGTTGTGCATGTGGGGGAAATAGAAATGTTCACAACATTCAAGACATTTTTCTTGAACCTCATCAGAAACACTGTTTATCTAAATATAGAAAATGGTTTATGTATTAGTCCTCCAGCAGAGGGCAAACAAACGCCTGCAAGTTTGAGCTCCCACAGTGTGATGTGAAACCAGTTTCCCTATCATTTAGGGAAAATGTTGAGCACTGGCAGGCCAATTCTATTGTGGGTAGAGGCACTCAGGCCTTTGCTCCATTTGCATTCATTACCACATTCCAGTGAAACCAGTTAGATGGCCAGTCCTTTGGTCTGAGAACTCTGTGTGTGTCTGTACGCTTTCAGTCAGGACAACAAGAGGAGGCCGGATTTGGTGGTGTGAACTAGAGAGCAGACAGTCAAAAATACTGTTTACTTACTTTCTACTGTTTATTTACTTTCAGCACTTACATTTCTTCCTCATTTAAAGGCCTAATCCATCACAAACGCTTATATATAAATACTGTATTAAAGCAGCACCATTTTTTTTTTCTTGGCCACATGGGGGCAACCGAACATGCAATACACACAAATGTTGACATATTATTACCTACTTTATATAATAAACATGTTATTTTCAAGTGGCAACCTCTTGGCTGAAAAATGAACTCAATGCAGAAGTGCCAAAAACTGCAGTTCCTTCGAATGGCCACTTGAGCCTGGCTCCAAAGGTGAGTCAATCCCCATAAACCGCCATGTTAAAATGCCCAACTTTACAGCAGAAATGTTTACAGCCTGGTACAAAAAACAGTTTTGGTCTCTATAGTTAGTTTCCCCTGTCATGACAGCTGTACAGGGGGTGAATTTTTTTATAACTCACCCATTTAAATTTTATTAGACTGTAAAGTTATGCATAATTAAGGGCGTGGCTGCTTTGAGTGACAGGTCGCTAGCCGCAAGGTGGCTTGTTTGAGCAACCAGGCTTCATTCACGCCGCCTCAGCTCCACCTTTTTGCCCAATTTGGATTAGCCGGGAGTTAAGCGGAGTCAGGCACTGCCAAGATGGCGACGGCCGGAGGCGCCCACTTTGAGCTTCAAAACAGCTCTTCAGAAACCAGTGGGTGGATATGTCCATATTTCTTACAGTCTATGTTTTTTTTTACACTATTACGCATCCAGCAGACATGGAGCAAAATAAGTGTTCATTTGGAGTTGTGTTTGTGTCCATCTGATGAATGACAGCCCAAGATTGACTCTCTTTTTAGCTTTGTTTTGTTCTCCACCAACTCCCAAGGAAAATGTCTGGCTATTTAGCTATTAAATGCTCCAATATGTTCACCAGCTAGTCGCTAACTTGCTGAGCAGGTAGTGTACAGTGAGTTTTTGAGCAAGCTTTTTTGCTGTAAACAGGCTGATGAGTACAGTAAGACTGAACCAAAACAGTAAAAGTTGTGACCTGTAAAAACCAAAACAATGAGCTAAAAGATGTTAAAATGCTCGGCAGAGCTGAGAGGACCTGCAGAGTCTGCTGATAATTATCTGATGTGATTTTATCACTACAAACAACCCTTTTCAGATTACACATTGTGATTGAATCCATTGGTATTATAAAAAATATTGATTTGTGCAGCTTTTAGCACCAAAAATGTATTAAAGGCACTGTTTGTGATTAAAAATGTAAACAAAAGCTTTGCACACCACCAAAATTCAAAACATAGGAACCTGCTGTCACTACTTTCATGCTTATTGGAAAGGTTTTACCTGATTGTTTTATGATACTGCAAAATTAGTGTATATTACTAGAATAAACAAATAATAACCATCAATCTGTTGTACCAACACTCAGAGGACTGTTCTTGTACACTGAGACCAAACATGTTTTATTACTTGCTGTGTTCCAGTTGCTAAGCAACCCCTGACTTCCTTGTCTAGTTTATAATTCACCATACTGTCCAGTATCATTGCAGTGTGGTGGAGGGTTGTTGTGTGTTTCAGGTCAGTATAAACAATGTTAATGTAGCCTAAGAGGAACTAAACAACTAATCACTACCTGTGATGTCATCAAGGTCCCCTAAGGTAACAGACACATGCTGGGATAATATTCTCTTCTACTCCCGCACTAGATTGTTATTTATTTAAATTAAGCTAAAATATTAATAAAATATCTTTTTTGGAATGAGGTACAAACAACACTGGACTTTAAAGTGTATTAACACGTGATTTAGTTTACATAATCAAATATTGGTATATTTTCATTAAACCATTAAGCCATTTTATCCTTTACAATATCAGCTTTCATTCATTCCTAATGTTTAATTTATTGAACCATCCTAAACAGGGACACATATCTGTGGCATAGAAATAAATAAATTTTTATTTTCAAATTTGGAGCATTTGTCATCGTAGCTATGGTGGAAGAAAAAAACTAAGATTGTCTTTTGTATTTATAGAAGTGACGTGTTCAATAGGTATACCTTAATTAAAACACCCTAAGAGATATACACAGAGCATCCCAACCAACCAATCCCTGCATACCTCATATATGGGAGGCATAAAGAGACGATAATTAAAATTCAATGACAGTGGCTTTATTAGGAGACTCATTCTCCGGTGCTGCACAGATGCACGACAGAGACCTGGAGTGTGTTTGTGTAATTGTGTCAGTTGAGCTTCATGTCATGCAGGACTGCACGAAGCACATTCCTATAAATATCCCACTGCAGCAATATGACAAGTGACACAATGTCAATGAAATCATTCACAGGTCGACCTCGCCGGTGACCACATGTGCACCCTGTCACTCTGGAAAGACATCCTGTCACAGAGGAGGGCAGAGAGAGCAACAGTGAGGCAGCAAAAACAGATTATATCAGTGATGGAGCTTCCTGTTAGCCCCAGTGAAAAGTTATCAATAGAACAAAAGGGATATTCAATTTGAATTCATAAGCAACAAAAATGTGTCCAGCATTGCTCTCTTGATTTACATGGCAATGTATACCTGTTACCTCACTACAGAGTGCTTAAAATCACAGTCACACGGCCCAAAAGGGGCTGACAGTAAGAGCTTTAACTTATTAATTAGCATTCATTGTGTGAATTCATGTGTGGCTTTCTCAGTGACATGGATGTGGACAGCCATGGAAGCTTAATTTCATCTATGCTGCTACCAGGTTGCCATGGCAACACTCTATTTGGACTATTTCACATCAGCATCCCCGCCCCAGTCAAACACATCTTTGCTTTTATTCCCAAAAACTGTGGGAATGCTTTTTCCTTCAGATTCTCCCCCATGATACAAATACACTGATATTTTATATATTGTTTATATATTGTACCACTCCAATAATGAGCCAAACCTACTGTACATCAAACAATTTCAGTGTTTAAAAATAGTTGTACTTAGTCTGCATCTGCACTGGATATGTAACAAAATGTAATATTATTGCATAAGGGAGGTCACACAGTCCTGATGTATGTACATTTATATACACATTAGCATCCTTGTTATGATCAGGTTTTTGGGCTATTCTGTTACAAAAAAACACACAAACACAATGCCACAAGATGCCACAACTTAAATGACACGGCAGTCACAATTTAGAAGGCAGCAAAAGCTTCTTGCTTCTTGCTTCTTCTAGAGAGATGAATTTGAACTTTTGTTGCGCTAAGACCATCAACTCAACTTGGTTACTATGGTAATTATGTATTGAATTTAAACTTAAAAGACAGATCATCTTAAAATATTTAAAAAACACACAAAAAATACACTAAAAAATATTCTTAGAGGGAAGAATCGCCTAAATATTACAATATTATATTATTATGTATGTACAGCTTGGCCAGTGGTTCCCAACATTCCCAAAGCCAAAATATATTTAATTTGCAATAATATTTTATAAAGAAAACCAGCAAATTCACATATTGAAGAGGCTGGAACCAGATTAATAAACAGTTATCAATTGATGGTAATTCTTTTTCTGTCAATTCACAATGCAATCACGCAATTAATGATTTCAGGACTTTGCTAGAATCTAACTATACACTGTGGAGCAAATAATGGAAGTGGAAAAGTCTGTTAACATTATTACACTGCCAAAGACTAAAGTGAAAGAAGTTGCTTTTATCCGGCAATCTTTAAATTTGCCAAATTAAGATGTTTGGTCAGTGCCTGTTTGATACCACAGACGATGTTGCTTGAATCTGATCCTGAATATGAACAAAGACAAAATTAAGAGAGATAATAGTGTGCATGTAAACATACTATCAATTTTTAAATTTAAGTATTTAAGGAAAAGCCAATATAACCCATATGGCCCATTGTGAAAGCCTGTTATGACTTGCTGATAAGCAGTTAATGCTTTGTGTACCAAGCAGCCCTCTCATGAGTGACATATAGTAGCCTCCTGATACTCAGTGCCTGTATAATACCTTCATCACTCTGATACGCTCCAGTGAGGAGGCTGAGAGATCTCTGACGTGTGTCAAAGCAGGAGGACATTTTTCACATATTGCTGTGGACTAACGGGGCTTGAGGCTGGCGGCGGCGGCTCCAGTGTGTTGACTAGAAGCATTCTCTGAAGGTCTTTGTGACCACAGCAGTGACGCACAGACCAGCTCCCTGGAGGCCGAGCGTGGAATTTGAGTCGAGGGATAGAGGGGAGGAAGGGGGGCAACACTCTCACAAGATTAAACAGCGCTACGGTCTGCACCAGTGACTGTGGTGTAACCAGGCAACACGGCCAAACCCACGTCAGCACCAAAAACCCACTCAGGTGGAGTCACACTGACCTGCCAGAAGCCATGCTACTGAGAAGATCAATCTCCCAAAAACCTGAAGAATGAGTCAAATACTAAAAACACTTTGATTCCTTTCATTTTCTGGTCTGTTATACAAGTAAACAATTTACATTATATGTTTATTATGTCAAATATTCCCTGTCAAAGATTCCTGAGATACTACTGCTGCTGTTTGAAGCATGATCACATAATTGTACAGTATATTATCCCTAATATTTATTAAAGTGGATGTTTGAGTGAGAAACCATCAATATCCATTTGATACATACAGTAAAAGTACTGATAAACTCATGTCATTATAGCAGCCTAAACCTGTAGCCAAAATAAGAGAAAACATTTGGTATTTGCCACATTATTGCAAAAAAGTGGTATTTAAAAGTATGTTTTATCCTAATAAAGTATTTCTTGAGTTGCAACAGATGAAAATACAATATGAGTAATCAGTGTAAGGGCATCTAGCCGAAGCCCCCATCTTTGTTTAGGCTTTTAAAATCCAAGGATCCATTCAAGTCTCATTTAATGTTTACATGTTTGCTGTTGCTTAAGCCACTGGTGTTTTTAATTCAGGTGAAGGCAATTCATATCTGTCAGCCAGACTGACTGAAAGTTGTTCTGCACATTGGAACTCTACAGTTACCACTTTAGGGCTGCAACTAAAGATTATTTCCATTACTGATTAATCTGGTGATTATTTTCTTGATTAATCAATTAGTTGTTTGGTCTATAAAAATGTCAGAAAATTGTGAAAAATGTCGTTCACTGTTTCCCAAAGCCCGAGGTGCAACATCAAATGTCTTGTTTTGTCCTGACCAACAGTCCACAACCCAAAGATATTCAGTTTACTGTCATAGAAAATTAAATAACCGGAACAAATTCACATTTTTAGCAAAATAGCAAAGCTCCTTTGCTATTATATTATTTGTTTGTGCAAATACGTTTGGACAGTAACAATCATTGTTATTATGATTCTGTCACGGGTAGGCCCAGGAAGCAAACCAGCATCTAACAACTATCTCAGAGGCTGTCTGTCAGTGTAGAAGAAGCCTCCCTATGAAGCCGCATGCAGCACAAACCAGCACTGCAGTCACGTCATCATCAGTCAAAATGAGAATAAATCAAATCCAGGATTAGGTTAAAACAAAGACCAAAGTTTAGCAGTCAAAGCCAAGGATCAAGCACACAGAGACTCAACAGAGTCTAAACTGAAATCATGGACTGCTTTATTTAAATGATTTACTGAAATTGTAATTATGACAATGTGTGAGTCCAAATAATTAAGATTGTCAAACTTTTTACTATTTGGCATCAGGCAGAGACACAAATACATACTGCAAACAATCTGCCAAAATGCCTCATGTAGATTATAAAAACATCACTTATGTCTTCCCTCTCCAAAAATTGGGTCATAATCAGTATCACAATGACAACATAACGTTGCTCTAAGGCTGCATTTAACAGTTATTTTCATTTTCATAATCTGATGGTTATTGTCTCCATTATTCCCAAATCCACACTGCCCATTTCAGCTGATGCACACCCGGGCCTATAACCTGAGCTGACGTCATGGTTGGGTCAATCGTCCCCATTGTTGTACTCCAAAGCACCAAACAGCCAACTTAAATAAAAAAAGTATTAAGTTTCAATCTTCTCGCTGTGGCCCTGATGTGATGCAATATTCTCAGATTTTTCCATGACTGTCAATGACTAAGCTGAAGTGTTTCCATGTATGACCTAAACTTTTTTATTCTTTTCTGATTTGTTATTGAATATTGATGCTATTCAGTTCACAGAAACATCTGTAATATCACAGCAGGTTTTCTATGGGGAAGTATATGTTCATTAATCTATAAACCTTTTTGTGAATGTCTAAATGACTTCGCCAGGGATTTTACCAACATCACTGAGTTTACAACCTCCATGAAATAACTGAGAAGCAGACTGTTTCCTCCTCTTTTTTCCTCTTAGGATCACCTGTAACCTACAGCCATCCATGCTGCTTATAAAACACCTGTTTACCAACCAGAGTATTTGAAGAATAGCTTTGAATTTAAAGCTTTGACATAAACTTTCACGACATTACATGGCAAATAGAGACAGGCAACCTATCGATCTGATGAGAAGACATTATATTTATGATGTTTTACCTACATTTTACATACCTGCTTGTTTGGGTAGTGTTGCAGGTCATCGTCATCTGGTGTTACTTAACCACACCATCAGTGTCCATACATCGCTGCTGTCATGTCATGTTACAGCTGCTAAAACATTATTCATGACACACTTACCTGGCCTTTCTCTCTCTCTCTCGGATCCGACGGAGTTTTTGTTTTTCTCAAAGTCCAGCCATGAAACGATCCAGATGAAGCTCCTTCGATTAAGAAATGGTGTCCCGGTTGTGTCGATTGAGAAGTTTCCTGGCGGAGAAAATAAACATTCAGCCTTGTTGGTGTGAAGCAGAGTGACAGCAGACACTCTCTCCTCGGAGTCTGCTGGCTGGGACTTCAGTTTCTCTGCTGTTTGGAAAAGACACCAGCTCCCTCTGTCGGTGGCTTGCACGCACGCAAACAGACAATCCACAAAAATCTATGACATACAGTATTTATAAAGAAATGTAAAAACGACTGCAGTGGGAGGTAACTATTTATTCAGGTGCTGTTTTGTACAGTTTTGAGGTACTTTAACGTTACTTGAGTATTTCTGTTTAATGCTACTTTAAACTTCAACTGCACTACATATCAGAGGGGAATGTTAAAGATCCCCTCCACCAAAAAATATGTTGTTCTTCTTGTTCCTTCAGTTGGATGTTTGAGCTTCACTGTGCATAATGATGTATGTGCAGAGTTTAACACTAGAAGGCTGTTTTCACATTTATCTGCTGAAAGTGGAAAGTTTCTCTGTTCTAATTAAAAATCTGATTTTGAGGGGAATTTAGTTTTTTCTTCTTCCCTACCTTAATTTGAATCACTAGATTAAGCTATACATATTGGGGTTACATTTGTGTCATAATTGAACAAAATCTACCACGAACCAAACAAAAAAAATAACTGAAAGTGAATAAAAATAAATTGAAAACAAAAAATTGACCTCAAAGGCAGAACTTACCAAAAAAAAAAAAAAAACTATAGAAGAGTGTTACATTTGATTACAATACTCTCCACTTTTCTTTCACCAATCGGGATTTCTCTTTTTTTTCAGTTTCAGTTCACACAGTATATCAAATAGGTCAAATTAGTTCCACCTTAACCAGCCAAAACAGTAAATCCCATCAATGCATCAGCATTAACAATCTAATATGAATCTAATGTGCTAATAATAGAAAACTGACAGAGGCCATTATTCTACAAAAAAAGTACTTTTACTTTTGATACTTTAAGTACCTTTAGTTAATGAAACTTACTTGTAGGTTAAGTAGGATTTTGAATGTAGGACTTGTAGTTGTAACAGAGTATTCTTACACTGTTGTACTGGCACTTTTATTGAATTCTTCTTCCACCACTGAAAAGTGGTTAGCCTACATGAACATACAGTGTTTGTATATTTAATGTTTTAGTTTAGTACCACATGTTCAAGTTTAGTATGAAGCAGTTTTTTATATGACACCATCTGGATATACTTTATTTTACAGGTCTCATTTCCTAAAGCTTCAAACAAGCAATTCTTAGGAAATAATGGACTTGTAAAATAAAGCCTTATAAAAAATTAAAAAAAAAAAAAAATATCTCTCTAACTCTGATTTCTATTTAGGTTATGTCATTTCTCAAAACCAGACCAAAAAAGTAAAAGTATATTTACAGTAAATTCATGCAGAAAGAGATTTTGTCCCAACGGTAAAAGGCCACACCCATACAGGTGTTTTCAATTATTCTGGCTGATTAGAACTCTGCTCTGACTGAAGTAGAGCTAAGCTATTCTGAAAAATGTGTCAGGTCACCAAATACCATGTACTAGTACAGTAGATAGGCGTATAGTTTTTAAAAAAAAGGCATTTGGGTGTATCTTGCTGGAACACCTAAATGGGAGAGAGCCATTGTTAATGTTATTAGTTCAACCTGCGCTTTTCCTGCTATGACAAGTCAAAATGTCTGCTGTGAAAAGGTCTGGTGTAATGATACAGGTGTAAGTTGTCCCAGGTGCTGACAGGAGAAACAGGGAGATGTCAGTCAGCTGCGCCCACACACACTGTGTCTGAAATCACTTCTTAGTTCACACGTTCACTATTCCCTACTTAATGTGAACTTTGAGCTGCTCCTGTCTGACCATCGATTCAGGGCCCCAAGGGCCAGCCGGAACATATACAAGAAGTCTTTTATTCCCTTTGCCATACAGGCATTGAACACAGAATGACTGCATCAAGGAACACTTGTTGTTATATAAGATTTGCTCTCTGGTATTATTTATACCTATCTGCTGCTGCCTGCCCATTTGCACTATTGTATGTTATATGTTTTTTAATGGTGTGTTGTGCTATGTGTAGTGTATATACTTTTACTGTACTTTGGGAGGAGCCAAAGAAAAATTTCCAATGGTGGACAATAAAGTCAATCGATTCTAATCTAATGAAAATTCAATAGTTTACTCTTTAGTGAGCATTAACTTTGAATTTTGGACACCTAGAAATCATCATCATTTTACAGGTGTAGTGTTGCATGGCTTTATTTTTACATATACCATAAATAAGGTATTGCATTGTGGAATTTGGACAATATTTTTTCATTTCATACTATACACACTATATAGTGCATAAATGTCACACTGAGAATTCAGACACTCACTAAAAAATTAAACGTAAACTGTGCACTATGTAGCACTGTGTGATTTTGGACACAGCTAGTCTTGAGAAAAGCAATTACACACCATTAGTGTGGGCTTTAATGAATGAATAAGGATCTACCACATGTTTTGATTCCCTCGTATAGGATATGAATACACCAAAAATGAGATAAAACTTTCAGATTACTGCAACACTAATCAACAAAAATCAATTAATCTTATTGCAATAATATACAGTATTATAAATACTATATATTATAAATAAGAATATAAATACAAATTAGACTATTAGAAAAATAAACTACATATTAAAAATTAACAAGCTAATATCCAAATACGTTCAAGGTGTTGCCATGTTTAACAATTCAGTGTTGTATGATGTCACTCTATACTGAGCCCCCATTTATTCATAGACAGTACAGTACAGTACAGTACAGTGGAAGCTTTTAGGTGAATAAAGAAACTGCTTTCATTACTTGATAAATTACAGCTGGTATCTCTACAGTGAGACATTTAGCAGTGATATTCTCATCCACTTCTACTTTTCATCTCATGCTTAAAGAAACAAATCTGCATTAAAAAGCTGCATCAAAATACTTAAATTGTCGGCTCTCACTCTCCCAAACATGCACAGTGCATTTCAGGTATCGTGATAAACCATACTGCTAACTTTTATAGCATGTCAGTATTTATAATGTGGCCAAAAGGTTCTGGAAACAGCAAAAGTATGAAAAAAATAACACAACAAAACAGGATTTTTAAAATAAATTAGGTCCGGCAGCTACTCCTCAACCACCTTCCCTGTGATCCTGTAGGTCTCTGTTGGCCCCTGCTCTCCACATGTCAGCTGTGTCTCTTGGCTCTCTGGCTTCTCCAGTGTATCTGTCAGTAGTGAACATGATCTTAGACAAACAGCTGTTGCTATGGAACATGTTTGACATATTCACAATGCAAATATTTCTTTCCATTTGTTCTTGCAGAACTGGATTTCTAATAACGAAGCAGAAATGTTACAGACCTGTCTGTCGACTGTCTCCTGACTTGTTTCTGTAGTGCTTGTGGGAGGGGGCATAGAGGAAGATAATGGTGAACACATACAGGTTCCACATGCCGTAGATCCCTGTGAGAAAGGCACTGTGGATTTGCAGAGTGTAGTCTCCCCAGTGCCAGTGACCCTCACTGACCTGGTCACACATAAAAAACATTTGGAATGATTTTTAGGAGCTCAATCGTGTCAAAATAATAATGACTTCCATGTTGATCATAAGGGTTATTCTTACTTGAGTTAAGATGAAGAAGATGACAGTCATGGCTGCACATGCTAGAGTCACCAGCATCAAAAACTTGAACCTGAAGATGATACCCTGCCAACACCAGTAAAAGTGGAGAAAAAAAGTGAGAATAATGCTTCGTCTGTTATAGGGAAAGATGTTCTACCACAGTTTTACTTTTTATTTGTGGTAAATCAAACCTTATAATGTAGTTTCCTAGCCTCAGGCATCGCAGGAAGTTGCTGGATTTTCCCACCAATGTTCCTGAACACACAAACCACCATGTGACACAGGGAGAGGAAGTAGAGACAAGCAGCAATCCCTGCCACAATAATGAAGGTTATCTGTGAGGTCGGTCAAGGGAAAGGCATGGATGACACAGAGAGACTCACATTTAAGGTATGTTCTCATAATGCAGAATCCGACTTTTATAATACAGTATAAATATCTGAAGGATACAACAAGATTCGTCCCAAATTCTGATGCCCACGCGCTGTAGAAAGGGTTGGTCAAATGAACCCCCCTTTCATATGAAATGAAGCACATATTCATATTTAAGGAAAGATACAACAATGACACACAAGACCTCATCCAAAGCAATACTGTCATTACCTTTCACTAAGGTCAAATATGAGAAGAACAGATGAACCAAACACCACAAGTCCAACCTGCCACCAGTACGCTGAGAGCCGATTCCTCTGACTTTGGTCCTAAAGGAAGTTGTTGAAAGAAAGAGCATGATTGGCGTGAAGGCATGCAGCAATGTACAACAGAGAATGAGAGCGAGATGCTAACCATGAGGTGTTCCCCACAGAAGATGATCCAGAAACAGAAGAGTGTAGAGTAGAAGACGCCCTGTTGGACATCTTCAAATAGCAGCATCCATGTCCACTCAAAGCCCAGGGAGAGCCACTCCACCGGAACGTTTAGGAACGTCATAGAGATACCCAGGGCAAATATTACCCTGGACAAGGCAAATACAGTCCAACTAGTATTCTGCAGAATATAAGGACTTACATTTGCTCTTAAAAGACAAATAACATTGTGCTGCAGGCAGAGTATTGACCTGGTTCCACCAGGCCAAACATGCACTTAAGATCAAGCATTTTTCATCACTCTTGCTCTCTATATGCCACCCTGAGGCACTGTATACCTCTGAAAGTTGGACAGAAGGGTTACCTGTGGCTTTTAACTTCTCATTGTGAGAGTGGAGAAGCCTGGGATGCACTCAGTGTTTCAATTAAAGAGCAATGGAGCTGTGTTGTATAACCTGTAATAAAATATTTGAAGCCTGTATAAATGTAGAGATTTTATGGAGCCCCAAAGTCTTCTATATGAAATAAATGAATAAGACATTATGAAATAATTATTTATATAAATAAGTAGAATAAAAAATATACAATTGAACCAATAAATTGTGGAATATTTTAAGAAATTATTAAAATCATTATGAAATGCTATTTTATCAATTTTAACTGGAATTCATAATATTTTTAAAAGTTTTTATATCATAATTCTTTTTGCCGGTGACACTTTTATTTCATGTCACTTTTATCTTAGAATGCCACTTTTTATAATGTGACTTTTTATTTCATAATGTCACTTTTTGTGACTGGAGTTATCACCAGTTCCCACCCTTTTTATCTTTCAGCCAATCAGAATTTTTTGAGTCAATTTTATTTATTTTTATTTTGTGTTATCATAATTTGTTACTTATTTACTATTGAACACTTTAGGCTTCCATAGAATTGTACCTTTGGTACTAAAATGCACCCATATTCTTCATGTGGCTACACAATTGTAGTGTTAAGTAGTGCTGTAACTAAGGCAAACAGTTGGTTTAATAAATACATTCAGCCATTCTTCCTTATTGGCTCATACTTTTCCAGGAGGACTGGCGGTCTCGCCATGAGGCTGATCCTGTGCCAGTACCAAGCTGTGGCTACAAATATCCAGGGGCTGAAGACAGTCTTCATGCTGATCCACACTCTAGTGAAGCCTCCATTCTGGTGGATGCCCTTAGAGAAGGAGGACATTGAATATTTCAATGTGACACATGCAGGCTCTGGAAGTCAAAACAATAATGGAAGCTAAATTAGAAGGATTAAACTCACCACTATATGGATGTCCTTTATTTCTCCAATTCCAACGTTCACTGTGTCATTAACTGGCAAGCGTATGTTAATTAGAAAATATTTGTGGGCCACACTTCCTAGTTCCATGAACGGTATGGGGTCACAGTGATAAAAGCGGCCTTCATTTTCATATATCTGCAAAACCATGGACTGTTACAGGTTACTCTGCAGAGACAAATTTTATTATAATTTATTTGCATGTGTTAAATGCAACCATGCAGGTTTACCTTAGGGACTTCAAATGTGCACCTGAGCGGTCTTTGCTCCACTGAGCGAAATTTTGTGGTCCACTCAGACACCAAATCATCCCTGTACGCCACGCCAGCATCAATAGTGACAATAACATCATCTTCTACACAGAAAGGGACATGATTCACAAGAACTAGAGAACAGCTGTGATCGACAGTATACCATTTAAATTTCTGACACAAAGACACACATCTTACCAATCTGATTGATCATTTTGAATGCGATATCAAATTGTAGAACAGCCAGCATATACTGAAACCAGGGGCTCATCTCTTTGTTGGGAAGAGGTACGTGCAAGGCAAAAACGATGTCATTGGCATCCAGTGTTTTTGCCAAAGGCTCATCGAAACTGTGGATCTGCTGGCACCGATTTGATCCCCATGGCATGAGCCAGACATGTGCCCTGTGGCCATTTATGCATTTGGTGGCCAAGTAGCGGATGGCACTTGTGGGACTGGGAGCTATGGCAAAGGGAAATGACCTGATCAGTGACAATATTTGAGTTGTTTTGTCAAGCACTGACAGTAAAACTCCACATTTTATTAAGCTTCAATGGGAATCTTAAGATTTTTCATGAACTTCTAACATACAATCTATGTCACACTTTGCCACAGATACATTTAACCAATTGTAGTTGCGATTTATCAAAGAATAAAATCTGACTACTTACCGATTAATGCGCCGACCAAGATGGACAGAACTTGAAAAACAAGAATAAAGAGACCCAAGAAAACCAATTTCTTAGTGCTCATGTTCTCTATGATTGCTCCTGCCATGTCTAAAAGATAATTTGAGAAAGTGACTACAAGCGCGTGGTCCCAGTAGGCTGAGTGCTCCACTACGTCTGACTATCCCAAGGGATGAAGTGTATGAGACATCAGCATCAAACAGCGTGTGCGGTGGCAGTGGTGGTGGAGGTGGGGGGGGGGTAGACATGTGTTTAGATTCAGAACATTAAAAGAGCAATTACGGTTGACACAAAACAGTTGTCTATAAAACATGATTCCTTTATTGCTTAAAGAATACAACTTTGTAGTATAGGCGAGTGAATGTGTATCACAACTAGGTTACTTGTCTTTACACTGAGGATTTACCACAGTCACAATGCAAATGTTTGATACTGCACCCAAGGAGAGGGGGAAATAACAAATTCAGCCTGATATCAAAGCATCTTACAAAGTCATAGGTTAATAATCTTTAACACTGACTTGGAGTCAGCAACGAGAATCACAGTAGCACCTACACCTTTAAAAAACACTAACTCTGGGCTGTTAGTCTGTCCTCTATCTTTGGTTCTATGAGACAAAATATTCCGCTTCTGAAAGGTGTAGCTAATTAGCAATACTGTGGGTGGTTTAAGGTAAGAAAAACAATGCAACATAAAGTATCTGAGTGAGCTAAAATTAAACAAAATGTCAGTTTATTTCTCTACTTAACAAAAACAATTCCAATATTCACAACCCCCTGAAAAGATCCTCTGTTGAACAAATATACCAAGATAGGGGTAAAAGAAAACCCTTTCTGTAAAAATGACCGTGAAACCACAAGAAAGGAGGAATCAGCTGCTCTGAAATCATTCTAGAGCAGTTCTTCTAAACCACTAAAAGTGATCTAGTACAACGGATAACATAAGTAACCTAATCTGGGGCAGTACCACACGAAGTGAACACTTGCTGCTTTATCACCAAAAATCACTGACATATCTCGGGCGACGTTTGCCTTCAGTGTGTCCATAACACATCCAGAAATCTACAAATTACTCACAACAGAATATCAAGACATAATTAAACAGAAGCAACTGGAAAAAAAAGGGGAGGGGGAATGAGATTAATCGAAAACTTCATAAACAGCCTCTCGATCCAAATCATTTTCAGGTACTCGTATCTGAGGCTATCTTGAAATCCCCCTTCAGCTTTCTCTTCACTGTCCATTCCAATGTGCATTTCCCATGTTTCACTGATGTATCCCAGCGGTCACACGTGTCTCATGTCTCTGCCAATGACAGTACTGGGAGATTTGTGTGCCGACACTGTCCCAGGAAGGGATTTCGGACAATTGAACGCCGTCCTGGGATCACATGTCATCCTCCTCGTCTTCATCCTGAGAGGAGCCGGCCTGCTGTGCGGCGCTGGCAGATGCTGCCATCTGTGCCTGTTGGGCGGCCTGCTGCATCTGCAACCACTCCTGCTGGGCGAGCTCTGCCTGCTGCTGCCGCGCCTGCAGAAACACAATCCACCCAAAGCAGCCATTAAACACAGGAAGGCAAGCAAAGAGCTTATTAGACCATTAGTGTTACATGTTGATATCAGACGTCCCATTAGAGCTCAAGTATCACAATTATGAATCAAAGATATTACACCATTATGTATATTGGGCATGAGAAGTCGCAGAGTCGTGCCTGAGATGGACCATCTGCAGAGTCGGGCCAAAGTGCACCCGACCCGCCTCCAAGCAGGTTGCGGTGACGTCTTGCCGACCGTGGCACTTCTCCCCACTTCTACCGTATCGGAGCCGTGTTGAGTTACTGCTGATGAAAACATTTCCTGCTGCTGCTTCATATTAAAAGCTTTCCACTAACAAACTAATGGAAGGCTTTTATTGTGAAGAATTTATAGGAAATTAGATGCATTTATCCACCATTTTACAGCCATGACTTTTACCACTACCAGCCTGCTGCTTTTCAACTCAAGACAAGCACATCATCAGTTAAAGACACACCTTCAAGCAGGTAGCCCTGTTGTAATGGAGATGCAAATCCCTGCTGTGCTCGGCTGAAGTGCCAAGTCAAACTGAGTAAAGCCAAGCCAGCACATGTGTATGGAAAAGGCCTTGTAGTTACACCTCTGAGGAGGTGCACCTTAGCTACTGCTGGACCCACAGTACACACCCAGGAAGCTGCTGTACCAACCCTGTCCCCTAGAAATTACATTTACATACGACTAAATTGCAACAGCAAATACTTTTTGTAGGAAACAATGCTTTCTATAAACATAAGAAAATGTTATTTAACTATCAGTCAAGTTGCAAAAATGTTGATACTCAGTAAAATTTTCGTGCAACATATTCATTTGTTTTCTGCCAAAATATCTGATGTTGCAGTATAATATACACTGGTAGTAACTACAGCAATATTAAACTTTTTATGGATATGTTTAGGCACTGGCAGCACTTGGTTAAGGTTTGCGAAAGGTCAAGGTATACAATGAAGCATAACATGTTTATGACATTTAACCGAAAACACCATCTTTCACTAACCTTGACCAAAGTGCTTTTGTTGTGTGCCCTCCTCTCTACGACTTCAGTGTGGTACATAAGTGTAGCCCTTCATTCACTCGAAAAAAAAAAAAAAAAACAATGCCTGAGAGCATAACACAGGCAGGGATTATGTTTGTCAATGCAACATGATTGAGAAAACAACTTAGTAATATACAAGGTAATTTCTAGCAGACATGGTTGGCTACATATAGGTGTGACAACAACGCAATATGTTGCTTTATGTTCAGTTGTGACACTGTATCCCTCCTTCTATACTGCAGACAATTGTTATATTTTGTGCCAGTTCATGGTCTTCTGCAGTTTCACATATTGTCTTATTACATTTACTAAAAAACTGTAAAAGTAAAAACAACAAGAAAAAAAACTAAATATGGAGATATTTGTAGTTCTTTGTTCATTGGATCAGTTAGAAATAATACAGGGAGGAATAGTGGAAGCAGAAACAGCCACAGTGATGATGATGTTTGATGAAGAGTTGCAGACGACGAGTACACCTCCAACAGGTAAACTACTTATTTTACTTTGCTGTGCTGTGTAATGAAAAAACACTAACAGCGTGCCAGCTCGACTCGAATCATGGCTCGGTGTGACTACTCCCAAAACAATCGAAAAAATGGCATAATGTTAGCAGGGCAGAGCAATGAACTCGCACGCTGTGTGTGTGGAGCAGATGACCATATAAAGAAATCCGTCACAAGCCGAAGTTGGCTCAGGCTGGAAGTAGAAAAAAACCGTTGGAAACTGAGTAGTCTGAAGCCGGTGCTTTTTGCTCACAGGGATTACTTTTACATACGTTTACCTCATTATTTGACAAGTTTTATATGAACATCTGACATTGTAATATTATATATATGACTGAAAATATGGAAACGCATAATAGGTCCCCTTTAAAGATGTGCTTTCCTGTGATGTGAAACTGTAATGTGTCAACAGCATTAATAACTTTCACTGAAGAAAGATCATTCAGTTAACTTCCTCTTCAGTGACACGCCAACATTGATGCCTGATTACAATCTTGCAATATGTCACCTGCAATACTGCCTGTAATGCAGTACCACTGCTATTATATTGTGGGAACTCATAGTATCATATTGTGTGAAACCAGTGACTTTCACCGCCCAGCTCACAGTGTAATGGAGATGATGCTCATCAATACATGGAGAATCAAGTTAGTAACTTATAGCTTCAGCTCATACCTTAGCAAACAATTCCTGTTGTTGTCTGAGGAGCTCTTCCTCTGGGATGCCGAGGTTCTCCAGTCGAGAGCTGGCCTTCCTCCTCTTTAGAGCCACAGTTTTACACTCCTGCAGGACATCTTTCACCTCCGTGATGTATGAAGCGAAACCAAGACTCTCAAGGGCTGCGGCGTGAAAAACAAGAGGCGAAAGCGAAATAATTAAGTTACTGTGTGTGTGTGTGTGGTTAAACTCGTGGCAGGGAGAGCGACACACCCCCTCTCTTGTATTCTCAATACATTTAGCCACTTGTTGGACAAACATGGGCCAGGACTCACCATTGATGACATGCTCAGGAGATATGGTCTTCTTGTCGGACTTGTTGCATATTTCATTGGCCTCGGAGGATATGAGGTGTATGAACTCTGTGCAGCAGTTAACCACAAGCTCCCGGGCGTCGTTGGCCACTCGTACGTTTGGGAGAGTTTCTTTAATCATTTTGTTGATAGCTGCTCTGGGGATAGTGAGGTCGTCGTCGTTTCCAGAGGAAGAAGCCATCGTGACGGTCAAACGAAACCACAAACTAAAGAAACTAAAGCTTCGGCTCTCGACTCAGTGGTGTAAAACGTTAGCAAACAGCCCTTTCTTGATTGACGGAGTTACCGCACAGGTCAAAGCAACGTCAACACCAAATTAAAGAAGTCACCAAGCGATGAGACGTTTCCTCAAAGTTAGCCGGCTGGCTTGCTAACAGCCAATTCTGCGCGTTAAAACAAAACGAGGTGACGTTTCTGCTGTTACACGGGATGTGACAAAAAGTTAACGTTCAAACAACCGTTAAAGCACAACGAAGAAAACACAAACACGTTAACACTGCGGGGAAATGCTTGGCAAGCCAGCCACAACCCAGCAGACAAGTGAAAGCGGAGTGTGAGAGCATGGCTAACCTACAGCCAGGCTAACAATGAGCTGCTCCTGCCGTATCAAACTAAATAGGTGGCCGGGCAGACACGACGAGGGGGAATAAAGTCGCCACAGTACTGCAGCTTACTCTTCCTCGCATCGACCAAATGAGCCAAATATGTCAAACAATCCTAAAGCTGCTAGCAATTAATTAAAACATTTTGCAATTTGGGCAACATTAGCTTCATTTTATCCGGATGCAACGTCAAACAAAAAGCCGGATGCGGCGTGTCCCTGAGAGGTAGCCTGGCTGGTGTTTACCGCCATCTGCTGCTCTCTTTGCTTTATTCTTTTTCCACCCACGTTCGGCAAAGATCCGCCCTACTCTGCCTCTGATTGGCTGGATTCGTTGCCATCGTTGGTTAGATTGGTTAGGTCAAATTAGGGTAAGAATATCAGGATCAGAGCCAATCAGAGGCAGAGTACGGCAGGTCTTCGCAGAATGCGGGTGGGTGGGGGGGATAACGCGCTCTTTCTTTGGTGAAGTAGTTCTTCTTCTTTGGGGTTTTACGGCAGTTGGCATCCTTTAAGTTGCATTACTGCCCCCCTCTGGATTTAATCGTCCACTGTTGTCCCATTCTATTACAATCTTGGAATTAGTCCAGTTGCTCTCAAAAATCCAAATATCTTTTTTCCCTACACCGTGTCCCCACACTCAAGCAGATATTTAACCCTGGCCTCCACTCGTCCTAGCCTCTGTAGACCTATAATCATTCCACTTCTTTCCTCTTCATATTTCCTGTATGAAATTGGGAAGTGCTCCACTGTTTCCTTTTCCTTGGTGAATTAGTTACAGATTTCTATTCAATTTTAATCTATTTTATTATATTGTATTCTATTCTCTGCCTACATATTAAGAACTCATTAATGTTTCTTTAATAACAAAGGTTTCTTAATAACAAAAGTCCATGTGGCGTGGCCTTGTGAGGCTTAGACAAACAGCTGAATCCCAGATTAGGCAAAGTGTAAATACATAATCCAGTGTCACAAACACAATATCTATATGTATGTATAAAAAGTGGCTGATACAGTAATAAATATTTTCAAAGGATGGCTTTAAAATTTCTTTAAAATTACACATCACCCCTCAATAAGACAGTATAACCATCTGAATTATCTGAAAGCTTCCTCTAATGCATTGACTTTGCTGCTGTCCTTCATAGTTTTGATTACCTGTTACATATTATGTAATATAAAGGCTTTGAGGCTTAAGAAGTTAATTATATAGGTCAGTTCAGTGTATAGGGTGTGGTTTACAATCTTCAGCAAGAGCTCAGAGATACATGGAAAAGGACATTGCATTGTCATCATTATCCATGGTTTGTCATGTTTTATTTATTCACAATAATCATTGTTTCAGCATGTTATAGCAAAGAAGTCTTATATGTCAAAATAAAATAAACGCAAAATTACTGAAAAGCCATTAGTATACACACATGAATTCATCTCACAAAAGCAGCAAAGATGAGAAATGGACTCTATGAGTTGCTCTTGTCTTTTTCCAACGTAAAGCTCTTTCGACTTCTCCAGCGTAGCAGCTTGAGGAAGTTTAGACTGGCACTGAAGACCTTATCATGTTCAAACACCATTTTGTAAAATGTGTCGATTGGGAGGTCACCATTGGGGTCAGCATATTTGAGGGTGGTCATAGGGGTGTAAAGCGTATTTGTCTGATGACGGAAAGGGGGATTCTCCATGGTGATGATCTTGTGAGTATGCTAGAAGAAAAAACAAAAAACAAACATAAACCATTGGTGCAGAAATAAATGTACACTAACTTATCTCAGTTGCAGTGTATTAATAGCAAAGCAACATATGATGAGGTGAATGATGTTTGTGGATGAATAATACTATACCTCTGCTACATCCTCAGCAGTCTGCCCAAGGGTTTCAAAGATTTGTTTGAAGAGCTTCAAGTAAATGGTCTTGAAGATGTCAGCAGTAACTTCGTCAGTATTGCTGAGATCAGTCTTCAAGGCCTCATCATAGACTTTACGCTCAAACTCTGTTAACACTGGACCTGGCTCAATCAGACTGATACTGAGAAAAGAAAACAGAAGTACACACACATTCATTTCCCTCCCAATAGGAAACTGAAGAACAAGTCACTAAAAGCTACATAGATAACTTTACCTTTAATACATTGTAGTGGAACATTTTGTGCTAAGTATATGCCTGTATTCCTCTGCTCCTATCTGAGATGAAACCATCCTTTATATGCTCTCTTACTGGTGGATGCTGTGTTAGGACTTGCCCAGAACCAGGGTGTGGTGTGGTTGACATACTTAGGCTGGCATAATTTTCCCTCAATGTTGAGACAATGGTGGGCTTGGTTGTGCAATATAAATGTGCAGATAGTAGAGACATACAATTGACAAGTGCTAGTTTGCAGGCATTCACATGTTATGGAATGTTGCTCTGACATACAGTATCTTTCCCTTACTGATCCCATCCCTGGAAGCTCAGTACAAGAGAAACCAGCACAAAAATATGCAACAGTCTCTGTGTTCTATGGATGTAGCATGAGAGAATCAGTATCTCACTTGAGATTAAACCTTAGGGCTTGTACTGCCAAGCTTTCACAGAAGCCTTCCACTGCAAATTTGGATGCTGCATAGACATCATTGAATAAAATCCCTGAAAATCAGACAAAGACACTGTTAACACACTGTTTTGTCAACATAGTTGAATGTGAGAATGATGAAGAGATGTAACCATCCTCACCCTGGATGCCCATGATGCTGCTAATGACCACAATATGGCCTTTTTTCCTCCTCTTCATGTCAGGTAGGATTTCCTTCAGCAGCCGCACCAGCCCAAAGAAGTTGGTATCCATGACAGTCTTCATTTCATCAACTGACTGACACTCAATGGGTCCAATCAGACCCACCCCAGCATTACTTACTATGAGAGGAAGGAAAGCACGGAAAAAATGTACAGTTGGAATATATTGGAAAAATATGCATAGTTGCAATAATAACACTCAATATTGAAAGCTGATAGCATTTAACTAAAAGGTTTTTTGACTCACTAAGAATGTCCACCCTGCGCTCAGGCAGGCTGTCCACACAGGCTTTGATGGAGTTCTCATCACATACGTCCAGCTGTTTGATTTCCAAAGTTCTGCCCAGACTCGGGCCTGCTGCCTCAACCAGCGCCTCACCCTTACTCAGGTTCCTCATGGTTGCATAGACTAAAACAAATGAAATCAATTTGAACCAGTGATTTTGTTTACTACTTGGATACAGAGGTGGGTCAGTATACCCATCACCACAAATTAAAACATATTTTCTTAGTAACCTCCATGGTAACCTGCAATGGTGTCTGCTGCCACCCCAAATATAATTAAAGGTAATAGAATTTTGTTCATGATGTTCAAAGCATTGACAAATGACATTTAAAAATTTAAATGCAATGTTGTTTCCAGAAACAGTGTCCTAGATACTCAGGATAATCTGCAGGGTTTCAGATTATTTCTTCCATAGAAAGCAGTTCCAATAAAAACTGTTGATAGTGAGGTGTGTGGATTATCCAGAGTAACCGGGACAATGTTTCTGGAAAGAGATGTTAGTGTTAGTGCTGGCAAAGGTGACTATCTCACAAAACCAAAACTATCTCCATTATGTTTTTTTGTGTGTGATTTGGGTAAAATGCCTCTATAAACCTTTTTTGTAGCCATACAACCACTATTAGCACACAATCTTGAATATTCATCATTATAAAACTGGGTATAATCCTTCAAATTTCTACAGTTTAGGTTAGGGACTGTGCAAAAAATTATTGGGGCAGCTGAACCATACCTTCATGACAGCTTTCTAAATTTTCAATAGACCCTCCCCTTCACTTGAAAAAACTGCAACACCCTCCCCCTTAGTATCTTAAAATAATTGAACAATGTTGAATTGGTAAAACCTGTTTAATCATAAAAGCTTAAGATGCATAAAGAATTTGAAATGCTGTACTATTTTAAACTTAATCTGTAAATGGAACAATAATTTTCTCAATATCTACCAAATTTCCAATGAGAAAATATGGAAAACATTATGCAACCATTACAGTGACTAAATGAACCAGGCACACGTGGCAGCTCTTTGCAGCTCAAAGGAAGGCTGAAATATATAAATCCAGGGTGATAAAAATTCACCCCAAATTCACTTCAAAAATTTCAGACTACTCTCCCATTAGCAAAAAGAGAAAATTCATAACACTCCCCCTTTTTTGATACCTTCTTCTCCCTAATAATTTTTTACAGTACCTAAACTGTTAAATTACCATTCTCTAATTTTGTCTTCAACATATACAACCTGATAAATTTACAAAACAGACATCTCCTCAGTCTATTTGCACATGAGTGATACAGTTTCAGAAATGCACACATCAATTATGGCAAGACACAAAATTTAGCTATTTTACCCATGAACCTCTTCTTCTCATCTTGTGAGATGCGGGTAGCCAAGGCAAGGCCAATCCCAGAGGAGCAGCCAGTGATGAGTACCACCTTCTGGTTCATTGTGCCTGATCAGTGTTTGTCTTGCAACTCCAGCAGCAGAGAATGACAGAGAACAATAGACAGAAGGCAATAGGCGACGTGGAGGCACTTTTAAAGCCCAGTCCTTAATCCACAGGTTTGCAACTCAGCAGAAGCCTTGTACACATGGGTTGAAGATTACCATCAAGCATGGCCTACACGTGGTGCTGATGCCTAGTGAGGATTTAGGCTAATGATAACAAGTTTATTGTTGCAGTGAATCGTGAGATGTGAAAAATATGGTCAAAGACTTGACAGCAAAAGCTTGTGTTTCTGTCTGAATGGGAACAAAATGAAATCAGAAAAGACCATTTTCAAAAATGGTTATATTTTTATTCAAATTCATAATGCCCAATCTAAATTTGTCTTTGCAAACTAGGCTCTAAAAAGGAAAACATTAGGTAAAAATATAGTCTTTTACTCGTAAACACAAATACTTATGTTATTGTGCTTAACATCACAATAATGTTTAAAATGCTGGTACCTCATTTATTAAACATGTCAAATTACAAAATTTCCTTCAGGCCACACTGGATTTGGAATACATAGTGCATCTTTTTTTCTTTTTTTACAGGATCGTAAACAGTTGTTAGTTCATCATTTACTGCATATGAAAAAAATTCAGCAAAAGCAAAAGTTTGCTGCAATATACTGTACTTACTGTGAGGTTGGAATAATAAGATTCTGCCTGTGTTTTCTTATGTCACAGTTTGAATATTACTTCAGACTTTGTTGTGTTATTCAAAAAGTACCCACTAAGTACATCAGTGATGCAAAATGGGATGTCAAATGCACCACCAAGCTGCCCTCCACCTACACAGAACCTTGAAATTCCAAGCTTGCAGTATTTTACAGGTTGATTATGCTACAAGTTCAACAATACATGATAAGCAATGAATCTTTGTAGATGTCTTACAGGTGCTACTGCTTGTGTTTTTCTACTAATGCGCTTTGATACGGGCTTGCAGGCAGGCCAAAAGATCTTTTTCCCACATCTTGGAGTCCCAGGCATGAAACCAGCCAGTGAAGGAGAGTGGCTCCTCTCCTTGCTTAATGGTGCTGATGGGGATGCCACGACGTCCAGAGGGGTCCGAATTGATATACTCTTGGGCTGAAAGGAAAACAAGGATACATTTGTGAACAAAGTCTCTTCTGTAATTTCTCCTTCTCTTTAATATGGTTGTGTTTGTCTTACCGATCTTCAGTGAACCACTTCTCTCTTCCTCATTGGCATCTTTTCCAACCCAAACGAAGATCTGATGGGAAAAACAAGTAAAAAGGGATTTAGAGATAAGGTCGTGATAAAAATGAGATCTACAAAAATTGAGACTGAATCACTTCATCATGTAGCACACCTGATCCCAAGTGTCCAGAATCATGACATCATCGGTTGCCAGATCCATCTGTGTGAACTCACCGGGCACCTCCTCCGCCTAAATATTGAGCAGTACACATTTACAAAGTGGCTATATATACAATTTTCAAATGAGTTAAATTACCATGTACATATAATATACAATGACTTCTTTTAATGAATTTAAATTGATGAATACTCACTATCAGCCTGCCAGTCTTGTTTGAACAGGCAAACAGTCGTGGAGGCCTGATTGTATTCTGCAGGGTCTTGGAGGTCTGGTAGTCCTTCTTCCCACCCAGTGCTGCCCAGAAACCAGCTGACGACAAAGAAAAACAAAAGAGTTTTCCACAGGAAATATTTTACACAGTTACCCTGCAGAGATCAAAGCTCGGTTTTCAGCACTCACCTGGCTCCTTGGTCTCAGCTACCTCAGTGGCAGTTCCTCCGAGCAAACCAGCAACATACTTGGCTGCAGTCACTTCCCCCTCAGTTGCTCCCTGTCCTTTCCACAGAAACAGGGAGTTATCTGCCTTCAGCACAAACACGTCGTTAGTGTTCAGAGAGGAGGCAGTGGGCTGTACCTGGATCAGTGAGACACAAAGAAGGAAAGAAATGGTGTGAATGGTTCATTATAAAGCTCCATTTTGTGCATGTTCAGTGTTCATGTTCGAGGAAGACCTCAACAGCCCGCATGGCTTTGGTGGAGCTCTGGCGGATATGAAAGAGTCGTGTGCTGCCAGGCTTGCTCTCGCCAGACTTGCGGGACGTCCCACCCAGGTGGATGACCAAAGGCTTGTCCTTAAACACGCTCACAAGATGAGGGGGTTCTTGGCCCTGAGTGACACGAACCTGCCAGGACACAGCAGTAGAAACAGCTAAACATGCATCTTTGATGAAGACAGCAGTGATAGGAGTTGTTCTCCCTATGCTGGAAGTCATTAAAAGAATCGTTTGACATTTTGGGAAATACTCTTCCTAAGATTTAGATGAGATGATTGGTACCACTCTCATGTCTGTTCCTTAAATATCAAGCTACAACCAGCAGCTAGTTAGCTTAGCTTAGCATAAAGAATGGAAACAGGACGAAATAGATAGTTTGGTTCTGTCCAAGGGTAACCAAATCTGCCTCTAAAGCTCACAAATTAATACTTTATATCTCTTTTATTTAATCCATATAACAATCCAGACTATTTCTTTGCCTTGTCTGGTGGAGCCAGGCTAACTCATTGTTTTATCTCATTCTTTATGCTAAGCTAACCAGCTGCTGCCAGTGGCCCCATATTTAATGGACAGATATCAATCTTTTCATCAACTCTTGCCAAGAAAGCGAATAAGTGTATTTCCCAAAATGTCAAATTAACTTAACACTATAGATTGTTTCCCCAGTAAATGTCTTACTTGAGTGGCTACTCCTCCCATGGAATCGTCTAGGTTGACGGTGAGAAAGGCTGAAGCAGCCAGTTCATCCTTAGTGCACTTCTGCCCTTGCCTAAAGAAAACAAAGCCGTAATGTGCTCAGAATTCTTGCTCCAAGCAAAATGAATGGTGATGTTCACTATGAAGGCTGGTTTACCAACCAGGTAAAGCAGCAACTGCCCCAGAGCCCCAGAGCCCCAGACCCCCCAGGTGCCCACAAAGTCCAAGGTTCTTAGCACGTCAGCTGGTTGTGTATAATTTGAATTATTGCGATTTTGTTTAGGATTTTGCTCCACTATTCCATTATGCTCCCTTTGGGATCAAAATCTATTGTCTATCATCTATCATATCCAAGCATTGTTGACTGATGAGTTGCTCCATAATCTGCCAAGACATCGAAAGAAGATCCTTCTTAACCGCTACAATTGAATCCAGTGAATCAAATTAAACATGCAGTATATTTAAAATTTATTTGAAAGACAGACTATGACTATTTATGTATAACTGTCAAGATGAGGTTGGGTGGCCTTATATTGGCATGGCTCTATGGATGAATCCTTAGGACTTTGGTGATCTGTTGACTTTTCATCTAGCACCACGTCAAAATGTTTCACTTATCCCATTTATCCAGTTAAATATCTTAACATTCACTAAATGGATTGGCACAAAATTGTGTACAGACATTTAGGGTTCCCAGATGATGTATTCTACTGACTTGGTGATCCTACTGACTTTTCCTCTAGTGCCATCATCTGGTCAAAATTTCAGTTGTCCAATTTCATTAATTTAGTCTCAATTTAGTTATGTTTATGACCAAATATTTGCAAAACCAATGACCAAATCTTTGCATACTAATATACTAAACTAAGAGTGAAAATGGTACACTGTACATTATACTGCTGACCCTCAGCTTGTTAACATTGTCATTGTAAACATTTTTGTATGCTGATGTTACCATTTTGCTTAAAGTACCACTGCGCCTAAGTGCAGCCTCACAGAGTCGCTAGCATGGCTGTAGACTCTTAGTCTTGCTTTGCAGAGTAAAATATCTACTGAGATCGTTCCTGCATTATTTTAGTTTAATTTTTGGGCCCATCAACAAATGTTTGCCTTAGGGCCTCCTAACAGGTAAATCCAGCCATGTTTAAAAAGCCGCACTCACCAGGTGTAGATGATATGCTTCTCTCTGCCTCCTGCATTGTAAGAGTACAGCACCAGGTAACAGTCACCTCCAAAGAACTGTCCATAGGTGGATGGGTCCACAGGTACTTTATCACCCCCCTCCACACGCCATATCTACAGACACCCACCATTGTCACAGCACACTGTTTAGGTAAACATGTTGATATTTGAAGAATTGAATATGCAGCATGAGCATAGTAATTTTAGTGATCATACCTTTACTTTCCCGGAGCCATCATCCACCATACCATGCTGGGCAGCCATGGCGTTGTTGCTGTGGAGCTTGGAGGAGTCAAAGGGAATCTTCTCCACCCGGGCGATGCGACCGATGGTGTAGGCCTTGCTGGGACCCGTGGTCTCATCCTTGTCCAACCAGTTGAAGAAGAACTGCTTAAACAGGGTGGTCTCACCCCCTGTCGGTATGATCTGGATCTATACATGTCAGAAAGAGACAGAAGACCAAGCATATTCATAGATATTAGACAAGATAGGGAGGATGAGGCTCTGGTAGCAGACTTTACTACATTGTCACATTACCTGAGTATTTTGGGGGTAATTCTTTTCTTTGATGAACTTGTTTGCAGCATTCAGTGCTGCTTTGCGCTCATCTGCATTTGCATTCTTCCCTGCAGATTGGGGTGTGGTACAGTGGTTAGAGACTTCAGACTCTGGTAAAATCTATGAATGAGTCATATATTCTCAATTGGAGTAAAACCACGCAATTCTGACAAACAACTTGTTGCTATGAGCGATCTGAGCATTGACAAAACAGAGTGTATCCAAAGAAGAAGAGATTGCTGAAATGAATTCACAGATGTCATGATCTATTACCTTTCCAGACAAATATCTTATTGTCTCCTCCATTGTCCAAGATGTAGCATTCACTCTGGGAAAGCATGCTTTGTTTGAACGGGTTGCTCTCAGCCACTAAAGTTGTCGTCATGGAACCAGCAGCATCTGAGATCTAAAGAAAGAAAGAAAAAAAAGAGATGATCAAAACATTAACATCTGAATCTTTCAGATACTGTGATGTTTCTTCACAGGAATTCATTTAAAAGCGGAATATTTGTGCTTATTTACCAAATAGAGAGATGCCAGGCTCTTGTTTTTCTTATCAGTTGATTCATCATCAGCGCTTCCTGGTGGGAGGTTGGGCATGGGTCCAAGCACCTATAAATAAACACACACACACAGATTGCAACATTGCAACTTACATCCTTCCTAGCAGCCACATGAACCAGAAAAATTCTTTTTCACAGCCACAGGAACAAATATCCACAGAGCTTTTGTGAGTAAAACTTTTAAAAGTTAAAAGTAAAAAAAATGCTTACTTTAATGACAGCTTCTGGCTCAGAGCCTTCGTCAATCATGTGTAATTGAGCGCGGCCTTTTCGCTCATTGTCACGGATATCAATGGCCAACTCAGTGGTTTTCAGGCGCTCATAGCGGTTGCTTTCACTGCCAGACCAGTGGTAGATGTCCTATGATTTGACAGAGAGGAGCACAGGAAAAGCAGATATGGTAAAAAAAATTGTACAGTGGCCTGTACTATTTCAGTCTTTTTAGAAATCGAGACCCTAATCTAGATCACCTTTCCCAAGTCAATGATGAAGCAGTCTCCTTTGTTGAAGCTGGACCAGGACAAGTCCACCTCTGTTCCTCTGATCCTCCGACGACCTTTCACATGCAGCAAGCGCTTGACATTTGTGTCATTGGTCACCACATGCTGGAAGCCTGAAGCTACTCCACCTTTCTGTGATAGTCAAGTAGAATAAAGTATTAGAACTATTATATTAAAATACAACAGTATGGTTTATAGATTAAAAGGATACAAATCACAGATGCAAAGATTGATGTTAAAGGAATAGTTTTACTTTTTGGAAACTGTTTAAACTTATTTAAACAACTAATTTTTTCACTTTCTGACTGAGACTTAGATGAGAAGATCGATATCACTCTCATGTTCGGTGTTAAATATGAAGCTACAGCCAGCAGCCAGTTAGCAGAGAGTTGCATAAAGACCGGAAACTGGTGGAATCAGCTAGCCTGAATCTATCCAACAGTAAAAAAATTCCTACCAGTAGCTCTAAAGCTCATAAATGAATACATAATATCTTGTTCTTTTATTTCATATAACAACCAACCAAGTGTAAAAACAACAATTTGCTGTTTACGGACTAAATCCTGGCCAGGTTGACAGGAAACCAGCCGAGACACTGCAGTCAGACAAGAAACAGCTTGTCATTTTTACTTCAGTTTTTGTACAGATTTAACATAAGAGATATAACGCAGATTTTCTTTTGGACAGGACCGGGTTAGCTGTTCCACATATTCACAGTATTTATGCTTAGCTAAGCTAACCAGCTGCTGGCTATAGCTTTATATTTATAGTACTGTACAAACATAAGTTTGATATCAATCTTTTCATTTAACTCTTGGCAAGAAAGCAAATAACTGTATTTCCCAGAATGTCAAACTATTCCTTTAAAGATGTTCAAAAAATGATTTTGATTTGAGAAGATTAATATTTCAAATTCAAATTCAAATTCAACATCTATGACACTAAAATACAACAGTGGCTGGTCTGTTTTTCAGTGGCCTACTTAAGCTTATGACATCTGCAGCCTTTTGGTGTTTTGGCATTATGTTTCTACCCGGCTTGTTTGCTAATTCAAACTGTCCATGGAAACCCTCGGCGGAAAACCTGAGGAAGCAATTAACCACAACTCCAAACATCTCAAAATAGCACTATGATGAGTTCCACTTCCTATATAAACACACAATACATGAACATTCTGTTTATCTTAGGTCATTAATTTGGTTTCACTTGGTAGCTCAAGACTTGCTTTTGTCGTCTGGTACACAGAAGTTAATCTCAACATCCATCTTTATCCTGTTTCTGCAGAGGACATAACTTTGTTGTTTCTGTGAAAAATAAGCTTCAAATGACTTCAACCCATGCATTTATTATGTTTCACCTTGTATTTGATGCCAGACTTGAAGTAGCCCAGAAAGGTGACTGACTCTTGGTTTTGAAACTCAGTAAACTGTCTTGGGGCTCCTCCCAGGAAGTCATCCAGCTGGGTCATAAAGATGGCAGCACCCCCTCTCTCATCCTGGGAAGCTTCTTCGCCTGTGGTATTACAGATAATGGTATATAAACAAAAGAATGATTGTAAAATATAAGAGAGACAGAAAAATAAGTGGAATTTAATTCTATTATAAGCCAGAGTGTGCTTTGAGGTGTCATCAAATAATCTAAATTCATTACCAATCCATGAGTGAACATTGTAGGAAGGAGCAGGAGTGGTGTAGAGCACTATGTAAGAGTCTCCGGTGAAAAAGTCTCCATGGAGTTCAGTAGGGACAGGCTTTAAGTCCATTTTTTCAACACGCCACACCTGCAGGCCGGGTTTCTTCCCGGCAGTCTCAAACTCTTTGTGGTGCGCCATAGTGCTCCGGACCTGAGAGGAGACACATCTTCATTAACAAGTGACTCATCAGGTCAAAACAAGGACAATAATCAATTCATCATTTTAGTCATTTTTCAAGCAAAAATGTGCTTCTTTACTTTGTCTCATACTTTATGATCGTGGTACTGATTATCTTTGGGTTTTGGACTGTTGGTCAGATACAACAAGCAACTTGGTAGCCTTAGGTTTTATTTTCTGAATTTTTATAGACAGCAGATACTGTAAATCATTAATGAACATAACTGTTAGTTCCATTTAGTTAGTTTCCATTAAAATTCTCTTTTTTCCGAGACCACAGTGTCCAGCCTGTGTTTAGTACCATGTGATTTATAGAAGTGTGTTGGTATAAAGTAGTGAAAGTCACTTGATGTACCAGGGAGTGCCCTCTCCACTTTGCTGTCAGACTGCAATGCACAGTGTTTGTGTGGTATTTTAGGACAGGAAGAGCCACTCCCCAGGAAAAGACAACAGCCTGCAGTGTTTGATACAGTATGTAATTATTGCCCTGCAAAGTTCCCAGCCAACACTGGCAATACAAAAATTCATACTGTAAATAAATATGTATCATGCACGAGAGAATTACATAACATTACATTACATCACATTACATAAGCCTATGTATTGCGAAATTATTATTATATTGTCTGTTGCCCACTTTATAAATGCTGACTGAGCTACAGAGAACTTTTCTATAGCACTGTCCATTCCCTAAAACATACAGTACACAGATTATTAACACATTTTCTTTACCTGGTGAGGACAGAAGACAGATGCTGGGTGTGAAGAAGCTGACACTGTTGCAATGCTGCTCTTCCAGGTTTCCACCCAGGCTGTCTGCGCTGAGGTCTGCTATATAGCCCGGAGAAATATCCTTTTTCAGAAGAAGAGGCGTGTCCAGCTGCATCCAACCCAGCCCATTACACCCCTGCATGAACACCCTTTAAGCAGCAAAGAAAATAAGATATGTAATTTCATGCAACAATGAATAAAATCTCAGAATGTATATGCTGCTTTTCTAAAACTGACAGAAAGCACAAAGAGATTTACTGCACCTGGATCAGACTGGTGGCAGTGGACCAACACCAAAAGCCAATGAGCTTTGCTTTTTTTTCCAGTGAAATCCATCATGATCCATGCATGAGCACCATAAGCATGCAGCCAAAATAAATGCAAAATACTTTTATGCAATTTTAATTTGATATTAAAGATGTTAAGGAGTTATTTGCAAACAAACTTTCATCAATGGTCTCTTTCATCCTACAACAGTTGAAACAGGACCAAAAAAAGTCTACAGCCACGCTAGCAGCTCTGTTAGCATGTAATTAGGCATCTAATTAGCCTACATTGCAGGTATAATGTTTACCATGTTCACCGTATTAGAGTAGCATGTACTAATAATAATATTTATTTATATAGCACTTATCAAAACCAGAGATCACAAACTTCACAAGGAAAGGAAAAAATAAGCAGAGGACATAGCTACATGTTACATTTATATTTCATACAGAAGCAACCTGCATACACACATAAATACACACATGCAGACAAATGTACCCAAACTGAATAAAGGTATAAAAAGTCATAATAAAAATACACTTTCAGAAGCTATTTAAATGAGGAAAAGAGATTTAGCATGCTAACATTTGTTTTTTTAGCACTAAACACGGAGCTGAGGTATTGCAGGTATTTGGTTATAAGTAAGTATTGAACAAATTACAAAATTGACCTGACGGTGGCGCTGGATGAAAAGTTAAGGAATCACCAAAGTTATTACAATTCATCCTAAGGGGAACATGAATGGGTGTAACAAATTTCATATAAATCCTTCTAAGTGAAACATTTCACTCAAAATTACAAATATGAAATTCATGGTGGTGCTATAGAAAAGGTCAGGGGATCACCAGAGTCACAGTCTGAGCATCCAAAAGTTGTTGAGCTATTTCACAAAAAGAGTGGCGCTCAAGGAAAAGTCAAAGGATCACCATTCAATAGGATTCTTCCACTGGGAACAATAAATGTCTACAAAATTCCATTGTAATCCATCCAAAAGATTTTTAGATATTTCAGTCTGGACCAAATTGATGGATCTACCAACCAACCAACAACTGACAGACAGTTCTGTTTTTACCTTAATTATGACACAGTAAATGCATACATAAAAAAGAATTACATTTAACAGTTTGTATTGTATTTTACTTTATTTCTTTGTTTGAGTTGTTTTTATTTAGGCATTTTAAAGGACCAGTAGGTAGGATTTAGTGGCATCTAGTGGTGAACCAACTGAACACCCCTCCCCTCACCCTCCCCTTCCAAGTGTGTAGGAGAACCTAGGGTGGCTGCGAAACTTGTGAAAAATGCAAAAGGCCGTCTCTCGAGCCAGTGTTTGGTTTGTCCGTTCTGGGCTACTGTAGAAACAAGGCCGAGCAACATGGCGGGCTCCATGGAAGAGGACCCGCTCCTTATGTAGATATAAAGGGCTCATTCTAAGGTAACAAAAACACAGCAATTCTTATTTTCAGACGATTATACACTAAATAAAACTTATTTATGCATATTATATTTCATTTCTGCCAAGTCCGTTCTGCTAGATGCCACTAAATTCTACACACTGCACCTTTAAATCTTCCATACACCTGGATGGTTACAAAAATTTAAACACATGCCAATTTCCTTTGGGCTTTCTATGAGTTATAGACATGATCATGATTGTAGGAAGTGGACAGAGAAACTTTTACAGGAGATCAGAGATTAAATATTAATGCAACTAAATCTGACTTGCACAGGATATATCATGCTGAAGGCAATTTAGAGTCATGTGTCAGAGGAGATCTCAAGAATAATCACATTTGTAGGTTGATATACCCAGCAACATTAAAAGGAATTCATAGAGTTACAAAACAGCCAAATATTTAAGTGGGTCCCCTATTTACAGGCATGGCAGTAAGGAAAACTGCAAATTTATTTAGAGCAACAGAGAAGCCATCTTTAACGTCATATCCAGACATCAGAAAAGAGGAGGAATAGTTATGTTAACACTCACCATCAGGGAAATATTTAACACAATAACTATCATACACCACAGAATTAAGACCAGATGTTGCCAAAGAAATGATTCAGAATTTCTGTAAAGCAGCACAAAAAACATACTGTGAGCTTCATAAGGACTACTTGTATTCTAAAATAACGCACCAACATGCATATCCTGGTGTAAGGAGCACAGAAACTGGACCTAATATGGACTGCTGAGTCATCCCTTTCCAACGTCCGGCAGTAGATCTGTAATGGCAGGAAAATCTGCTCTTGGATGCCATTAGATCTAATTATTGTCAGTAAAGTCATATAAAAGCCTCAGAAAAGATGTAGCCTAGGCCCCCAAACACACACCCGAACACATACAGCAGTAGATTCACAGATCTCAGACATGATCTATGACAACAGACTCCTTTTGCAACCTTCCATGTCACTAGGCCAGACTATGTTGAGAATGTGTATGATAGCATTACAGTTAGGAATAAAGCAGATGAATCTACTTCTGATTTACGTCTGTTCACATATTGTTGGTTGGTTCCTTTATTTTGCCCCATACTGTGATAAGACTAGTTTTGCACAATTACATTGTTGTTTTTTAGCATGTGCTTGAGCGTCTGTGTAATTGTCTGGCACTGGGCTGTCAGCAGCTGGAGTTTGTGACCACTCCCATGGCTCCCATGTGGCAGCTTGACAGAAATAAAAGGCACAAATCTCTCCTCTGAGCTCCGGCAGTCGCCTCAAGTTAGGGATGGGTCCATGACTCCTACTATGAGAGCTGCATCAGCACATTCTACCTCATTGTGTAGTGTAGACACCACTCACGTAGTGCCTATCTAGGACATACCACTGTGTCTCCACAAGACTAAACACATACACAAGAGCACGCACACACAAGTGCACGCACAGTTTAACCACAGTAGATGAAGGCAAAGGCTGCCCACAGGCTACTTGTTCTAACTTGAGTAGGACTAAAATGCCCCTGCATTTATTGCATAACTGTGAAGGATGTTGCCTGATATCATAACCGACAGGGCTGCAAAATTTCACATGAAGACTTAAGCAGCCCTCAGCTGTATTTTGGTGGAACACTGCTGTAAAGCACAATCACACGTTTGATAACAGGGCTTCTTTCTGGTTGAACAAGGGATACATGCGGATATAATTGAGCCAAAATTTCCTGCAGCAGAGCTTGCTCATGAAGACAATCTTTTGAAGCACTTCAAGGGATTTCACTGGTCACTAGCATGTTCATTGCTAATTTATCAGTCAATTTAATCAAGAGTTAGATAGGCTTGAATCACCTAGATATGGTTAAAGGATTAGTTTGACATTTTGGGAAATAAGTTTATCTGCTTTCTTGCTGGGAGTTAGATGAAAAAATTGATACCATTCTCATATCTGTACGGTCAATGTGAAATTATAGCCAGCAGCCAGTTAGCTTAGCTTAGCATAAGGACTGAAAACAGGGGGAAACAGATAGCCTTGTTAACTTTGCAGATATAAACAAACGATACATCAAGTATAAATGAATGAGATTTACAGGTGCTGGTAGATGGATTTTTTTCACCTATGAGAGCCAGACTAGCTGTTTTCCCCTGCTTCTAGTCTTTATGCTAAGCTACGCTAACCACCTCTTGGCTGTAGCTTCAGACAGACATGACAGTGGTATAATTCTTCTCATCTAACTCTTAGCAAGACTGAGAATATTTCTCAAAATGTCAAACTATTCCTTTAAAGCAAAATATTTCCTAACATGTTCATTTGTAAGTAAGGGTAAACATTAGAGGTAAATAACTACCAGTGCAATCACTGAACTACAAGTTTAGGCCTATTTGAAAGAGAAATAAAACAATAAACGCCTCTAAATCTGCTTTTTATCGTATATTTAGTTGAATATTGCAGAGCAATATTCTTGGATTATCCTCAGTCTTCCATAGTACCCTTACTAACACCTTGCCCTTCTTTTGGGGTCAATGGGTTTACTTTTAATGTATATAGAATTTATCCAGGATAGGAAGAAGAAAAACAATAACCTGACTGGAATACTGTATAATGTGGCAAAGCAGAGGCAGTTGTGGTTCAGTAGGCTATGAGTTCACCTGAGGAGTGCAGTTGAACTGGAGGTCAGGAGTGGGGCTTGCTTTTGTTTGTAGGTGAGTGTGATAGACTTGCTTGGTATATTGCTTCTTTTGTTGGTCTTGAGTGGATTTGTGAGTGGACATTTGACTAAAGCAAAGACATTTATTAAATATCATTTACACACATGAAGTACAGAAAAATAAGTCAATTGCAAGGTAAAGTATCAACTGCTGTTATGATGAATTAATGTAATGAATTCAGCATTTTATCTCTATACTATCTCAATAATACTGTTCAATGCATTAAAGGGGTACTCCACTGATACACGTAAAGGTCAATTTACTATGTCACAGCAAAGGTTGGTAAAACCTTTATTGTTAGGTCTAGGAGAAGACTTTTGTCTATATTAGCTACTACCAGGCAACATCATACCCTGAATGCCTTTGGTTGCCAACAACAAGAAAGGAAATGCTTTATTTATTTTCACTGCTGTTTGCAAGTCAAAGATTATTTTTGGATGACTGTTTTCTCTTGAACTACACATCACATCCTGTCTGGTCTATACCTACACCTTGTTTATCCCACTTGCATTTAATAATTAATAATAGCCTACTATCTAAAGCACATTACAATTGAAATTTATTCAAATATGGAGCCAAGTTTAATACGATATGTTGGCTGCTGAGCCCCAAAACACAGAGTGATTATATTGGTTATCTTAGCTCAGCCCAAGTGTGTTTCTAAGCTGTAGCTAGGTTGCTGCAAATATACTGTAGTTTGTTGCCAAGTTGCACTAAAACCTGATTTGTTACTTCATTGTGATTAACCCTGAAAGGGGAACAGAGGCCAGCCAGGGAAAATAATTCCTAAGAAGACAAATGAGTTCAAACAAGTGAATCCTCGTCACCACTCTTCTGAAAAACTTTGAAAAACTTACTTTGTAAAGGTAAGTTAGGTGTCCTTGTTTGAATGTTTATCTCTGCCATTCAATTGTTCCATTTCTCTTTCTCTCACTCTGTGCTCAATTTTCATTTTTATTTCTTTTTCACCCAGTGAGCTGTGAGCCTGGAAGCTTGCCAACCTTCTGCCAATTATAACAGAGGACATTTGAAGGCATTACAAATTGTGTAATCCTGCAATCTATTTATTTGTGCTTTTATATTTTTTTAAACAGTAGTTTGCAAAGCAGTTGCTGTTCAGTATATTATAATTAACAGATTTACATTGACCCCATTTGAAAGGGCATGAACCTTGAGAATTTTTTTTTAAACAAGCATACGTGAATATACTTAGATTATTTGAAAGCTTCTGAATAAATGCTCAGTTCCATAAAGCTGTCACTTGTCTCATCCTCTTTTGTGCTAGATGTTTATGTGTTTTTAAATGTAAAACTGAGCTGATCTCATTACTGGACCATTAAGATTGAAGATACATTGTTATTTACAGTATATGTCTGCAATTTATAGTTGTTTTTATTAATATGAATAAGAAGAAAACCTTTCAGTTGTTTACTGTAACATTTACAGTAAGAAACTGTTCATGTAGATTGCAATAGCAACACTGTAAAAATGCTGTATATCACTGCAGGCCTAGCTCCAGTATCAAATTGTAAACCTCACATTCTAGCAGAATACTGTAATCATTTTTACAGCAATTAACTGTTAAAGTAAATTTAAGAAAATGGTAAAATGCTGGGACACACACAAGATGTAAGATGCAATGAGTTTCTTTCTTCTCATATCAGCTGTTACAAACTTAGACTAATTAGCGAAAGACTTCAAGTATTTAAAAAATCCAGTAATAACATGGCTGTGATCACCACATTCATTGTTATGATGTCTGTGTCTGGCTTCTTTGGTTTCAGTGAATGCTGAAAATCTGTCATAACTAGGGCATCTGTCATGACTCTGGTAAACAATGTTTTTCTTTCTACACACACAGTCAATTTAGCACCAGCTCGCACAAACAATTCCAAACAATGCATTAAATCAACTGGAGTTGTGTCACCAGTGCTTGCAAAAACTTACAGCGGACCGTTCATTATGCATAACTGAATAATATGGCAACTGAAAGTGATGTGAGGAAGAAGTCACAGAATTTATTGTGCTTGTGGCTAGCATGTGTAGGTGGTGCTACAATACCTAAAGGCAACCCTTAAAAAGTCATCCAAGACATTATTAGACTGGAACAAAGAATATTGTTGGCAGGCAAACTAACCTGTTTTCTCTCTGTGGAAAGGTATTGTAACTAAAGTTGAATGGCGGCCATTAATTAAATTGTGCTAGACTTAAAGGTATTTAAATATTAACCCCATAAACACCAGCTACATAAAGTAGCAAAGCAAAAAAGGGGAGAATACTGCATACAAAGCAGGAAATCAGGATGACAAATCTGTGTTTAGATAATATTTTACCAACTTAACCAACTGCATTTCACAGGCTCCGGCTGAAAATCAAATTGCAAAACAAAAACTACAGATGTGCAAATCTTGAAAGACACCTGCCTTTTCACATCGGTGATTTGTACGTTTTTCCCTATCGTTAAAACTGAAATGTCTTAAGCACACATCCCGCAGCTCCAACAATCCAGTGTTATTGCAGAAAACCAATCTGCTACAAACTACACCAGCTTGTTGGCCCGCTGTGATAAAGTGGATGCATGCCCCAGTTGTACAGTGTGTGAGGTGAAGAACCACACTCTGCTGCAGACGCGCATTTCTCTCTCTAACACCAAACATCTTGCATTCACATGGTAATCATGCATTTCTAGCTACCCACAAAATACTCAAATGTCCAGGCGCACCTGTATGGTTAGCTGTAGAAAAATCATCCAAACCATCAAGTGCTCTTGATGAAGATGGTGCTAATTGCTGCAAATCTAAACGAGGGAAAAAAAGCACACTGTACTTCAAAAAATGTATTCAGATAACAAGCAACACGACTGGATGGAAAGATTTTGTTTTCACAGCACTAACCCTAGCATCAATAAAACATGCACCCCTTCTTACACTGAAACTGTAAAACCAGTGGTCTTACATAAGCTAACATAGACAGGAAAATACACAGGTCAGGGGCACTGCGAGGTTGAGAGATTATTGGGGGCCTTCATGGCTGATATTAAGGAAGAATGAGTTTAAAACAGTACTCCCATTGAGATGGATAAAAGGGACCTGTGATGCTCATTTCCAGCTCTATATTTTATTCTGGGACTCTGCTAGAGATTCCAAAAAAAGTATATGACCCTTAAATGCATTCTGATCAATCGATTGATTGGTCAAGTGACATTCTAAAAACTGAATCTGAAGATTCCAGAAATAAAATATTATTCTCTAACCACGTTTTAAGGGGAATGTGAAGTGCTATAATATTGGTGCAGAGGAGTAAAGAATGGAACATATCAGAGATGTAGAATTTTTTGGGAATAAACACTAACCCAGTACATGGTTTTAATTTGGGTTAATCAGGCTGACTAACCAGTCTTATATATCTGTCACTCAAGAGCCAGACAAAACATGCACATGGTAAGCTGCAAAATCAAATGAACACCTCAGTGCAGACAGGTTGGTCACTTTTGGACAAAAGAAAACAAAATACTCCTGAGGTGGTGAAACTGGGGGAGTAGACCAAGACAGTGCACAATGTTGGCATCAATTATCTGGAGAACAGCACCATTGTGTGGCCTTTTGGTGTTAGTAAAACCACTACTGGAAACTCTTCCACCTTGTTATGAATCAATCCTCCTTAAAATATCTCTAATTGGTAATATGCTAATAGTCATATCTGTATCAGTAGCCCCGTTTTCCGATTGTAATTTAACTTATCTGTTTCATTCAAATATATCAGCAACTGGTGATGACAGCAAGGATGAAAGCAAGTGAAAGCAGTAATCAGGTAGGAAAGGAGGGACCAAAGACTGAAAGTGGAGGGACAAGACAACACAATACAACATGTGTGCGGTATGTGACGTAATATAAAGAATAATTGCAAAATCAACCATTGTTTTTACATAAAACTATGCAACAGATTATATTATTGTCTGTTTGTTACCTGTGCATGCAGTCTGATTTCCCCATAAAAATAAATTACTTGATAAACTCCTTTAGAGTAAAGGAAATCCTTCTCAAAATCACAAGAACCAATCCAAAATCTAATATGTTTTAACAGCCAGTCAAGCTGATGACAGAGCTGATCTACCCTTAGTTGAACCCAACTCTATGAATAAGTGTGATATGGCAGGAGAAAATGTGTATTCCAAACTGGCGGGTTTAATAGATTCTTTGGTGAACTGCAAACATAACTGATATTCCCTTTGACAGACCACTGGAGCTGAGAATGGGAATCAGTCCATCTGATAATTGTTTTGCTTTTTGAGGTTCATGCCTCAGTTGCTGTCTTCATATTAGTACATAGGCCACATTTTACATTTGTTCTATGTTTTTGCTCTGTTGCTACTTTACTCAATTTATTAATGCAGTTTCATTTTGCTGATCCAAACAAAGCAGCAAAGAATGGATGTCAGTTTGTCAGTGTTTGTGTACATGTCACTGAAAAGGAACTCTCTGGGACTTGTACTTATCTGTAATGGAGCTGCCAGGTCTCACACAGATTACAGTGTTTTAGAAAGGCGACCAGACAGCGGTACTTCTGGGTAGCCAGGTTGGCTGCACAGCTTCTGTAACCTTCCCTTGTGACAATTGCAATTGTAACCCAAGAATGAATTCAATTTAGAAAGCATGGCAGTTAGGCCAAGCAGCAGATTCTGAGACTTTAAATATGACAGTTGTGAATTATGGTCAATTCTACTGCAATAGTGTTGCAATAGTAAGCATCATCCCCAAGTGTGCTAATAGAATAAATTGGCGATAAATTAAATATACTAGCCTCAAGATACCATTTAAATAAACATACTGCAGTTTTTGAATCCCCTGGACATTGCCTCCATCTTTCAGCAGAAAGCCTCCATCATAATACCCCAAATTTACTATTCAGAAGCCAGCTCATAGGAAGTGGAATAAAGGCACATTTCAATAATGCAGCCACAGACTGTTAACTACTTGACTACGCAAGATGACTATGGGTATTAGAAAAAATGATGTGCATAGAAAACTCAATCGCTCTGTTCTAGTTTTAGATTCAGAACACCACTGGAAACCAGGTGTGCCAAGTCAACCTCAGGCCATCTGCAACGTGAAGGGCTACTACTGCTCCCGCTCCAAAGTTCACACACTGATGCAATGAGAGCAAGTTGTGCGCTGCAACCAGTTTTCTAATTTAGTTACATGTAAGTCTTCACTTTAACGCTTATATTGTGATATTTTTTCTTCACTAGGAATGGCCACTGCTGTTCTCCATCTGTTATTTACAGGTGTGTCTCACATGTGTTTGTTGAAAGTGAAAGGGCATCTTTACCTGAAAAACAACAACCACCATTCTCTCAAAAGCAGACATTTCATGGTCTTCAACAGTACATGGAGTTTGCCCTGTTGTCATGGATGAGAATAATCCATGTCCAATTAAATCTGCATTAGCATAATTTTGGCCACTTGGGGGCAGCAGAAACAAGCTGTGAACACAACACTGACATACTGTATATATAAATTATTTCCAAACAGTTGTATGTTTACACATCCTGCAGAAACAGGGGAAAATTAGCATTCATTTGAGGTCATGTTTATGGCTACCTCATGTATGAAAGTCCAATATTAACTCTTTTTGTTCTGTTTTGGCCTTCAACAAACACTTGAGGAAAATATCTGGCTTTTCAGCCACTATGTTCAACAGTTAGTCACCAACTGTTTTGTTGCTGGGCAGGAAGTATATAGTGGGTTTTTAGAGCTTTTTCCCTGAAAACAGTTGCCTCCTGCGTCTGGAAACAACGCTATGGGAGCGGTGGGATGGAATCACAACAATCATGTTGCGGCCCAGAAAACTTCAATAAAAAAAAAACTTCAAAAAAATTCAATTCAATTTTATTTATATAGCGCCAAATCATAACAAAAGTCATCCCAGTGCAGTTTTCACATAGAGCAGGTCAAGACCATACTTTTTAATTAGCTGAAAGAAGCTATAAAGCGTAGCGCTTCAGAGATGGGTGTTAATTCTCTGTAGATTCATCACTATGAGCGACCCGTTTCATATACAAGTAGTCACATCATCCATTGTCAATATAATGATAAAGATTATTACTGCTTTTGGAAGATCAATGTAATACGATAAAAGCTCCAGCATCACTACTAAATAGACTTTGAGGTGACATTGTTTTGTAAAACAATTTTGTATTTTAAATGTGCATATTTCAACAACCAGAGCTCTCAATAAGCTCCCAGGCACTGTAAGAAACTGCATTAATAAAAATATATCAAAGTATGTGAACAAAAGCTATAGTTCTTTCTAAACTTTCTAAACTAACTTTCTAAATATTCATCAGTGGTGGAATTCAAAAATCAAGCAATGATCAAGATCTCAGGCCTAGAGTTAAACAAAAAGGAGAAAAGGCTCCAGGTATGAAAACGATTGATTTAATGACAAATTAAAACAGAAAAAAGTCAAAGAATTGAAGGAGCACAGCAACATTACTGAGACTCCACATGGAGAGAAAGGGAGAGATGATTGGATTCACATCCCTCCCTCCTCATAGACAAAAAAAAGAAAAAGAAAAAAAGAGACTTGCCACACAAACACAAGAGGACAGAGTGACAAATAGATGAGGAAAATCAATCCAACTTAGGGGGGTCGGGACTAACCTAACAATACAACTTGTTTTTATTGGTGAGCCACAAATTTTACAACTGCCTTTAGATTTTAGTTTGTAAAAGTCATTACAAAAAATTGAGAAAGAGAGCAGGCTTCTTGCCAAATGTCTATTTCTCACGCACACACACATACATACATACCAGAGTTCTTCTCTCTCATGCAAAAAAGAACTACAATAATTTTTTTTTAAATTAAGAAATAAACCCTGAAAGAAAAACTGTGACTCAACTGAAATGCAGTGTTGTTTTTTCTTCATCACAAACAAACAAAAAACAGACCCCTCTATTCCTTGGTCAAAATGCTCTGACACACACTCAATTCATCCACTGTTACACCTGCACACTAGTTTTTTACAAATTACATTACAAAGAAGACCCATTAAAAACCCTCTATCAATATGATGAGGTGAGTAAATCTATTGATGATTTCACCATTTCACCTTAGTAACCTTTGTAACAAAAACGCATGTCCTTCAGTACAACACATACTTTTAATCTTACTATTTTATAAAAAGCTATATTAAATATGAAAAATAAGGGTAATCTTTATAGGTCAAGGTCATTACTTTATATAGGTAGCCAAGGAAATGCCTGTTAAATATGTATGAAATCTGTCCTTCAGCGCAACAAAAGTTTCATGTTATACCACAGTGTCACCTGTTATGCTGAATGACATTAGCTTTGTTATCCCATGTTTTCACTAGTTTGCAACATTTAATCATGCAATTCATATTTACTTGTATGAATATTGAATATTATCATTTTAAACTATTTTATGGCATGCCATTGTCTAATAAGGAGAGGGCTGCACAGCACAGACAAAAGTAGCAAAGATCCAGTTGCTAGGGAGGAAAATTTAGCCACAAAAAAGCAAAGTATTGTTTTCATGGTTTCATGCTACTGTCAGCAACAGAATAGGATATAATAGGATGTAAAGCTTGGTGGACAACATTAAGTAGTACTGTAGTTAGTTTTATTGCACTGTAGTTAAGGTATAACTGATTAGTTAATATAAGTAAATATAATATTACACACACAGGTTAAATGGATTATGAATTATATTAGTTAATAGCTGCTTCACATTTGGGGCACAAAATAGGGTTAGGGTTAGGGTTAGGGTTAGGGTTAGGGGACTGTACAGGTTTAAATTGAAGTCGTTTGATGGCCATTTTATGTAGCTATTTTGTGTAGGTATCTTGAAATTGCATTTATGTACCTGCATTGAATAGAAATTTACCAGTTACAGTGCAACAATGCATGATTACAATATTAAATATAGCCGCAAGCGGCAATCGGTTCAAACCTTTTTGCGCTCAACAGAAGGAGGCAGCTCAATCGGTCAAAAATTAAAGCCACAAGCAGCAACGATCGAGTTTCAGGCTTCACGAAGGTGAGCAAAGTTACTTCATCTAGTTTAATTCAGTTTAAGAAAGGAGTGAGACCAATCACACACTTGTTTCATCATCAAAATGCCTGCAGAATTTCACTGCATGAGTGATGCAGTATAGCAATATAAATATAAAAAGAGGGGGGGGGGGTTATTTTACTTAGTTAAATGTTTGGTTTTGTATCTATATATATTACATTGTCATATGCCAGTTGTTGGTAGGAAAAGGACATCCCTGCAAGAAATGTGGTTCTGCCTAATAGATTAGAGGGCCTATTTAAGGGGAGAGATGTGGGTTTAGGAGAGCAGAAATGACAGGATGACAGTGTAGTTGTGTGCACGTAATCATGCCTGAGTTATCCTGAGTTAAGCCAGTTAAATTTGATTTGCTTGCATTCATTTATTTTTTGAAACACTTGTTTTTTTGTTATACTGGACAGAATAAATCATTTTTACTCATCAAACAAGTCTGAGTCTGCCTCCTACTACCTTCCTAGCCACTCTGGTCAGGCTTCCTCACAGGCCTACACAAGAAAACGACATACACAAGCAATCTAAAAAGAAATCCATGTTTTAAAGATGTTATTGAATGATGAGTTCAGTTTGAGCATGTTGATGAGTTCCATTTGATGGCCAGACAATAGATTTGGTTAATATTCTGATATTCAGAATAGAGAAATATTTTGTTTTGATGTTGGTGGAATTATATTTTATGCATTTTCTTTCAAATGCCTATTGTCATGTAAAGTCATGATATTACTTTGAGAAAGATATCCGTTGTTTTGTGTTGATTTTAAGCAAAACTACAGTTTTTTGCACAATGTTTATGTAATGTTTTTTAATTAATGCTTTGTTTGAAATGTTCAATGTTGATTTAATCCCACGTGAATGAAATTGTAACTAATGTGTCAGTTAAACTATGTTGCATAGTAAAACCCATGATCTTTATGTGTGTGGCATATGGGTCATTTCTCTCTCACTCTCTAGTATGGAAGAGATCTAAGTTCAGCTAGCCTACAAATTTTAAACATCTTATCCTGTTTTTTACACAGTTTTATAACTTAAAAAAGCTAAAAGAAAAATATTATTACTGTTGCTAACAATAGTTCATATGCTCATTATTGTAATTGCTGAAGGAATCACATTTAAAAAATATTTGTGGGCCATAGTGATATATGTCATTCAGGATAACAAAATATTGTATTACAGTATAACACCAGTATTTTATATTAAAATATAATAACTTTGTTTTGTTGACTTTGTTGAGTTGTACCCATGGCAAAATAAAATAATGTCATTTTTTTTCTGGGTAGTTATATTTCTGCTAGTCTAAGCATGAATATATAACCTTCTGATTATGAAAAATGGGCATAAAATGTAATTTTTTGAAAAAAACATTTGGTGATATACTGAATGACATTTTACTAGGATACATTCATATGAATCACAATAAAAAATAATTATTGGTTTTATTCTTGGATATAACTAATATAAGGGTATAGGTGACACTCCAATAAACATAAAAAGCCTTTTAGGGAATTGTAATTGCTGTTTTATTATTTACCATACGTCTTTGAAAATGGTGACGTTGATGTTCAGGTCACCATTCTCAGCGAACACCAGGCAGCTGCTATTCATGCGGCTTGGCCTCCCAGGTCAAGGTGCTTGTGCCCGTTCAGCTCCAGCCGGTAAACAAAGTTCTCTGCTTGCTTGCGAGTCCCAATGAGCTGCATGGTGGCAAAGCACTGGTGGTGGCCGTCGTACCTTTCCCACTTCTCCAGCACCAGCATTAAGTGGAAGCTGTAGCACGACTGCATCATTAGCCAGCCCAATTCGCCTGGCAGGTTAATGTCTGTGGCCAGGAACATGATGTCCTCCCCCTGGATAAAGAAAGACAGGCTGAACAGCTTCAGTCATAATTTCTTGAAGCTTCAATATAATAGGAAGTGTTTTAGAACTGTTTCCAACATTGCCTCACCTAGAGCCATGCATGGCATGGCCAAAAACCTTACATTGCTTACTTGTATACTTTTTGAGAATGACCCATTTTAATCTAGTTATTTTTGGGATTGAGTTTATTTATTTCAAATACATTCTTGTAACATTATTTATCATTTAGCATCCACACATACAGTATATCAACAGTTTGTAAATATGGTGATGTTAATGAACTGAGTGTGCATGAAACTGATGGAAAACACCAACTGCTGTGATGTATGCAGGGTAACATATTTAGGATACAGAGCATGCAGGAGGCAACAGTTCGTATAGACAGAATATCATGTGCAGGAGTCAGATTGTTGGTAGATGCGGCGTGGAGGTGGATGTAATTTAGTGAAGAATTATGATCACACTGATATTTCCTCATTCTTGGCAAGCAGTGATAAAGTGAAGCACAGAGTCATTTCTGCAGACTAAGATGCTGTTATTGTACTTTGGAAATGCAAATGAGCAGAAGCATTTTGTAGTTTTGGGGTGTTGACATCATGAAAAAGCAAATTAAAGACAGGTAAAAGACAGGTAAAGGAGTAGATTGTGCTCATGACAATTTGGTTTTGAGTCAGACTAGAATGACTAAAACATACATAGTGTAATCTGTAATATAACATCATGCATCATGATGTTATATTATGCATGATGCATAATATAACATTTATGCATCATGCATAAAAGAAATGTGATCAGTTTGTGGAACTATCAGAGTATCTGAACTTTGAGCAGAAATCATGTTTCATTATGGTAGGGTAGATGACAATATATGCAGCATCTAAACAAAGTTGACATTTCCATTTTTGGAATTATTCAAAATGTAACATGATTCATAATTTTAGTGGAGTCAGAGGCATGCTTGTGTGAAGTCTGCCTTGTTTCTAACCCTGCCCAGGGGATAGGACATTCAGTAAGCGATGGGAGAGCGATGTGAATGGAGGGAGACACAAATGTAGGATAAGATTAGATTGAGTAAATGTTAATAAAGAAAGGAATAGATAAGAGTGGATGAAAGAACGAACAAGAACAGTGAAGACAAACTATGAGTAATTGTGAGAGGAAAAAAGAGTAGGAGGATAGAAATAGAGGGAAGGGTTTAAGGAGAAAAATGTTACAAAACAATAGGTTACAACAGGATACAAACCAACAGTCAGTAAAACAAGATTCACAGAATCCAAATAATCAAAGTACACTCCCAAAGATCAGTTCATCAACTACAACACAGCAAAGCACATCTTTATAACACCACACACTGCAAAATCTTTCCAGATCCTTCATCATTCTGTAATAATTCAAATCTATTTTTAAACAAGCTTTTAATATTTTTACAAACACAGCATCATCATCCATTTGTCTTTGTTCTTCTGAGAGTACCTGTAACCCAGAATGAACATGCATTTAAAAAAAACATCCCCAAACAATCCAAAATATTTTCCAGCACTGTAAACAGTGGCAGCAGTCGACAACACTCCATGAAACAATGAAAAAGTTTCACAATTAGTGTAGAACGGGCAATCATGGCTAACATCAGAATTAATGACAGAGACAAAAGCTTCAACAGCTATGATAGCATGTAAAATCCTCCACTGCAGATCAATGGTGGCTTATACAGCGCTCTCCACTCAGGTCCAACACTGTCACTAATATCTAAGTGAGCTCTCCATGGAGTGTCAGTTTTACCATTTAATTTGTCCCTGTGCAAAACTTTAACAAACATTTTATACATTGACTTTTTATTTGCCCCTTGAAAAGAAACGAAGATTACCACTTTTTAAAAAAGGTCCTGTACAGTCCTTAAAATCTGGGGAAAAGCTCATTGAAGGGAAAACATCATTCTCACCAGGTTTAACAGAGCCATCACAAAACTGATTCAACAGTGTCTGCTCACTGTGAGAGCTTCTCTCCATTTATTAAGAAACAGAGTGATAGCACAAATCAATCTCACCTCTAAGCGGGAGGCAAGAGGAGCTACATTGTCCATGTTTGCACCTGCAAGCTGAACTACATGTCCCAGAGTCAGAGCATTAGACACATAGAACTGACTGAGCAGAGTCAGCCCCACCTGACAGACTGCACTGAAATGGATCCCATATACAGTACAGGCCAAAAGTTTGGTCACACCTTCTCATTCAATGCATTTTCTTTATTTTCATGACATGTAGATTCTCACTGAAGGCATCAAAACTATGAATGAACACATGTGGAGTTATGTACTTAACAAAAAAAGGTGAAATAACTGAAAATAACCACCCTTTGCTCTGATTACTGCTTTGCACACTGGCATTCACATGTCCTCAGGTTTCTTCTTCTTATCTCTGTCATTAGAAGAGTCTTGGTCTACCAACATCTCACTTTCCTCCTCCAGAAAACATTCTGCCTCCTTTGTTTCAGTCTATGTGACCACTGTGTTAATACTGTCAGTGTGTGACTGTAACCTCCACAACAGCACCTTTACCAACAGAACCCAGAACAGCAGCACCTGAACCAGCAGATCCCGAACCAGCAGCCTGAAGCTGAGCTTCAGTCTGTACACTTCAGTCTTTCTGCTGTGAACTCTGTATTTTCCTGTTTTGAGCTCAGTTCCAGTTTGCTTTGAACTGTGCCTATTTAAATCTAAACTATCTACTCTTAACTTCAACATCAAATTTACCTCCTCAATGTTATTCTTCAGAATCATAAAGACCTGCCTTCTGAAAGAAACATGTTTTAGTTGCAGAGATTTACAGCCCAGGGGAATCAGTTTAATTGGAGACATTAATTGTTCGTGTCTCGCCAGTTATCTCCGCAACATTTCGTTGTTAATGAACGGAGGGGCTTTGTGTAATATGATCTTTTTGAATAACCAAGGTGTCCTGGATCACCACACCTTGCTCAACAACAACGCTTACTTTGTCAACACTGTCCAGAAAAATAACAACTCCATTATTCATTCTAACATAACTGACAATTTTACCGATCGCTAAAGTGCAATCTTCCACAGAGCAATTGACAGTCAGACAGAGTTTACCTCCATGTCGGCGTGTAAGCTTCTCCAGCCCCACGCCTCCGACTCCACCAGTCTGCATGACTCCCAGCTGGGTCGGTCGCAACCGCTCCGCGACCACAAAACACCACTACGATGAGAAATCTATCAAAATACACAACCAAAGATAAACAACAAAAAATAGAAAAGACATAAAACACACACGCTGAAACGCGCAACAAATCTCACCATCCACTCCCAGCATGCACTCAGAGAGAGAGAGTTTGTTCTTTTTATTTATTCATTGAATTTATTTTATTGGGTGAATTGTATTAACCTTCACGCTTTGGCATTATTGTTCATCTGACATTCATGCAAATAAAGCTTATTGAATTAAATTGAATTAAATCGAGAGAGAGAGAGAGAGAGAGAGAGAGAGAGAGAGAGCGAGAGAGAACGTCATTTGCATATGGAACCCTAATTTGCATATGGAACATCAGGATTCCACTGGATCTATGTACGTCACAGCTGGCCCACTTACACATAGTTATCACTTGGCAACTCTCAGACACTCAACACAATTTAGATGGTCCAGAAAACGGGATTAACAACTTTTACTCGACGATTTTCTCTGCAGCAGAGACATCCACCGAAGCTGTTTTGCATCCGGACATCCACTGACAGCCCACTGACATTGTTCAAAGAGCTTCAATCCTGGAAGATATGAGATTTGCATCCTACTTTTCAAGTTCATGGTGACCTGGTAAGTTTTTTCACTCCTTTGACTTTCAAAACGTCCTAGTTTCATCGAGGCATTGCTAATAAGCCACTGTTGAGTGAAAATTTCAGTATATAATCATTTATTGTGGCAGATGTTTAACTGTACAAGGTTGATAGACCTATGTTTATTGATAGAAATAAGCACATACAGTATTTAAGCAGCGACAGTGCTGCATTTATAACATACAATGTAAAATAACACATATCTTCAGTTTTCCTAAATTCATCTGATTTAACACAAAAGTTATTATACCTAAGGCTCCCTTTTCAGTGGTGGAAGAAGTACTAAGATGATTTACTTAAATAAGAATAGCAGTTTCACTATAAAAATTACTCAACTACAAGTAAAAGTCTTGCATCCAGATTTTTACTTAAAGGTGCAATATATGACATTTAGCCCCACTAGATGTTGCACTATAGCACCAGCACTTCAGACCAAAACAAATGTGCGTATAATTTACGCGTTAAAGTTGGAAAACAAAGAAGAAAGCAGCCCCTGAACCCACAGCTCACAAAACTCGGATCAAACTGTCAAACTAGGCAGTGCTGATCAAATATGGATGAAGTTTCTGTTACTGCATTGCCTAATTCTCATTTCAAATGTTTTCAGGAACATATTTTAGTGTACTGTTTAGCTGTAATATGAGAAACTTTTTGACCATCATGTTGAAAACGGATGTGGGGAGGACATGGAGGGACTCACATATACGAACAGGCACACTCACATGCACACTCACATGCACTAACATGCATGCGATATATTGATATATTTTAAGGTAGTGTCATTGATTGCAAGGGATCATATTTTACAAACTAATGATACGTTTTGTATGTAAGATCTTAATCTGAAAAGTAACGATAGCTGTTAGGTAAATGTAGTGGAAATATAGTACATTGGAAGTACAATATTTGCTTCTGAAATGTATAATAGGATAATAGTATAACATAAAATGGAAATAATGTAATTGAGGAAATGTACTTAGTTACCTTCTACCACTGCATATGATCATTTATTAGTCACAAAGCTGTTTTTTTTGGTGTGAAAATATTTTTCTAATCAGCTGTGGACAAGTCCTCAGTTCCTTCAGGTAAGTGAAAGAATTTAGTTGTAGAAGTAATTTTTAGTATTAGTATAGTAGTTATCAGTGAGGCCTTAAGGTGAGAGCTGCATTTCAGTATTGTAGTTAGGTGGAGTTGATACTTTATATAGTACTGTTGGGTTGTTGGGTGTACAAGTACCTTAACATTGTACTTACGTGCAGTAGTAGATTAAATGTACTGTTTTTTTTTCCAACACTCAGTAATAAAACTGTTATTTAATTGCTATTCATGAAATTACATAATCAGGTTCTGTTGAGCAGAGGGGCAAAGTACATTGTCTGAAGTACTGTACTTAAGTCTGATGTATTGACTTTACTTAATTATGTGCGGTGTTTGAGATTTTTTAAATTTAAGGGGGAAATATAATAATTTTTACTCCACTTTACATTCATTTGACAGTTAAAAAAGAGTTCTTTGGGAGGGTAAGCATCTACAAATAAGGTATATAATGTGTTGTTAATTTCTTATGATAGCCACTGTGACTCCGGTATCAAAGTAATTTATATTTTATCAAAGTTTTTCTGATATATAGTAGCATTAAGTTGATTTTCCAGCAACATATGATATGATCATCTTAAACTTAAGGCCTCCTGCAATAAAAAAAACAGTCAAAGCAGTACATTACAATTGTGATGCTTAACTGCAAATACTTTTGCTTGCGTGTAATGTACTGATACGGTTATCTAAAAGATTCTGTCAGTGCAAGAGTAACATTGATGAACTGTTCTGTTGACACCTCAGTCAGTTCACCCAGGACAAATTAATTTTTTTCTTTTTAATTTAATTTTCTTCTGTTCATTTTTCTTCATTTACTCCCTTATTTTGAGTTTCCTTTAGTGTTTCCTTTTGGTTCATTTTTTCTTCAAATTATTTTCTTTCCTTCATTGTTTCATTTTTTCATCACATTGTACTGCAATGAACTGTCGCCGCCCTCCAACAAGCTGTTACTGGGCAGTCTTATAATTTTCTCATGACATTAGACTTCACTTCGTTATTTTAAGTTTCCTTTGTTTTTACTTCTTTTTTGCAACTGTTATTGTTTTTTCCTTCATCCCACTGTAGATGGACTCCAACGAGGTGTCGCCGGGCTGCAACGATCCAGGTAGCATCTATTTATTTTTCTTTCACACCTTCGCCAATTTTCTTGCAACAAGCTTTCGCCGGACGCCAACAACCTGTCGTAAGGCTGCAACGAGCCAAGGAGCATTTCGCTTTTCTAATTCCGTTTTCGTCTATTTATTTTCGTTCGTTTATCATTTCGTTTTTTCATCACATTTTATTGCAACAAGCTTTCGCCGGACTCCAACAAACTGTCGCAAGGCTGCAACGAGCCAAGGAGCATTTCATTTTTCTAATTCCGTTTTCGTCGATTTATTTTAGTTCGTTTATCATTTCATTTTTTCATCACATTTTATTGCAAAAAGCTTTCGCCGGACTCCAACAACCTGTCGCAAGGCTGCAACGAGCCAAGGAGCATTTAATTTTTCTAATTCCGTTAGAAAGCCAAGCGAGCCAAGGAGCATTTCACTTTTCTAATTCCGTTTTCGTCGATTTATTTTGGTTTATCATTTCGTTTTTTCATCACATTTTATTGCAACAAGCTTTCGCCGGACGCCAACAACCTGTCGCAAGGCTGCAACGAGCAAAGGAGCATTTCATTTTTCTAATTCCGTTAGAAAGCCAAGCGAGCCAAGGAGCATTTCATTTTTCTAATTCCGTTTTCGTCGATTTATTTTCGTTCGTTTATCATTTCGTTTTTTCATCACATTTTATTGCAACAAGCTTTCGCCGGACGCCAACAACCTGTCGCAAGGCTGCAACGAGCCAAGGAGCATTTCATTTTTCTAACTCCGTTAGAAAGCCAAGCGAGCCAAGGAGCATTTCCTTTTTCTAATTCCGTTTTCGTCGATTTATTTTCGTTCGTTTATCATTTCGTTTTTTCATCACATTTTCTTGCAACAAGCTTTCGCCGGATGCCAACAACCTGTCGCAAGGCTGGAACGAGCCAAGGAGCATTTCACTTTTCTAATTCCGTTTTCGTCGATTTATTTTCGTTTATCATTTCATTTTTTGATCACATTTTATTGCAACAAGCTTTCGCCGGACTCCAACAACCTATCGCAAGGCTGCAACGAGCCAAGGAGCATTTCATTTTTCTATTTCTGTTTTCGTCGATTTATTTTCGTTCGTTTATCATTTCGTTTTTTCATCACATTTTATTGCAACAAGCTTTCGCCGGACGCCAACAACCTGTCGCAAGGCTGCAACGAGCCAAGGAGCATTTCATTTTTCTAATTCCGTTTTCGTCGACTTATTTTCGTTCGTTTATCATGTCGTTTTTTCATCACATTTTCTTGCAACAAGCTTTCGCCGGACTCCAACAACCTGTCGCAAGGCTGCAACGAGCCAAGGAGCATTTCACTTTTCTAATTCCGTTTTCGTCGATTTATTTTCGTTTATCATTTCGTTTTTTCATCACATTTTATTGCAACAAGCTTTCGCCGGACGCCAACAACCTGTCGCAAGGCTGCAACGAGCCAAGGAGCATTTCATTTTTCTAATTCCGTTTTCGTCGATTTATTTTCGTTCGTTGATCATGTCGTGTTTTCATCACATTTTATTGCAACAAGCATTCGCCGGAGTCCAACAACCTGTCGCAAGGCTGCAACGAGCCAAGGAGCATTTCATTTTTCTAATTCCGTTTTCGTCGATTTATTTTCGTTCGTTTATCATTTCGTTTTTTCATCACATTTTATTGCAACAAGCTTTCGCCGGACTCCAACAACCTATCGCAAGGCTGCAACGAGCCAAGGAGCATTTCACTTTTCTAATTCCGTTTTCGTCGATTTATTTTCGTTTTTCATTTCGTTTTTTCATCACATTTTATTGCAACAAGCTTTCGCCGGACGCCAACAACCTGTCGCAAGGCTGCAACGAGCCAAGGAGCATTTCATTTTTCTAATTCCGTTTTCGTCGATTTATTTTCGTTCGTTTATCATGTCGTGTTTTCATCACATTTTATTGCAACAAGCTTTCGCCGGACGCCAACAACCTGTCGCAAGACTTCAACGTGCCAAGGAGCATTTCATTTTTCTAATTCCGTTTTCGTCGATTTATTTTCGTTCGTTTATCATTTCGTTTTTTCATCACATTTTATTGCAACAAGCTTTCGCCGGACTCCAACAACCTGTCGCAAGGCTGCAACAAGCCAAGGAGCATTTCATTTTTCTAATTCCGTTTTCGTCGATTTATTTTCGTTCGTTTATCATTTCGTTTTTTCATCACATTTTATTGCAACAAGCTTTCGCCGGACTCCAACAACCTGTCGCAAGGCTGCAACAAGCCAAGGAGCATTTCATTTTTCTAATTCCGTTTTCGACGATTTATTTTCGTTCGTTTATCATTTCGTTTTTTCATCACATTTTATTGCAACAAGCTTTCGCCGGACTCCAACAAGCTGTCGCAAGGCTGCAACGAGCCAAGGAGCGTTTCACTTTTCTAATTCCGTTTTCATCGATTTATTTTCGTTCGTTTATCATTTCGTTTTTTCATCACATCTTATTGCAAAAAGCTTTCGCCAGACGCCAACAACCTGTCGCAAGGCTGCAACGAGCCAAGGAGCATTTCATTTTTCTAATTCCGTTAGAAAGCCAAGCGAGCCAAGGAGCATTTCATTTTTCTAATTCCGTTTTCGTCGATTTATTTTCGTTCGTTTATCATTTCGTTTTTTCATCACATTTTATTGCAACAAGCTTTCGCCGGACTCCAACAACCTGTCGCAAGGCTGCAACAAGCCAAGGAGCATTTCATTTTTCTAATTCCGTTTTCGACGATTTATTTTCGTTCGTTTATCATTTCGTTTTTTCATCACATTTTATTGCAACAAGCTTTCGCCGGACTCCAACAAGCTGTCGCAAGGCTGCAACGAGCCAAGGAGCGTTTCACTTTTCTAATTCCGTTTTCATCGATTTATTTTCGTTCGTTTATCATTTCGTTTTTTCATCACATCTTATTGCAAAAAGCTTTCGCCAGACGCCAACAACCTGTCGCAAGGCTGCAACGAGCCAAGGAGCATTTCATTTTTCTAATTCCGTTAGAAAGCCAAGCGAGCCAAGGAGCATTTCATTTTTCTATTTCCGTTTTCGTCGATTTATTTTCGTTCGTTTATCATTTCGTTTTTTCATCACATTTTATTGCAACAAGCTTTCGCCGGACGCCAACAACCTGTCGCAAGGCTGCAACGAGCCAAGGAGCATTTCATTTTTCTAATTCCGTTTTCGTCGATTTATTTTCGTTCGTTTATCATGTCGTGTTTTCATCACATTTTATTGCAACAAGCTTTCGCCGGACGCCAACAACCTGTCGCAAGACTTCAACGTGCCAAGGAGCATTTCATTTTTCTAATTCCGTTTTCGTCGATTTATTTTCGTTCGTTTATCATTTCGTTTTTTCATCACATTTTATTGCAACAAGCTTTCGCCGGACTCCAACAACCTGTCGCAAGGCTGCAACAAGCCAAGGAGCATTTCATTTTTCTAATTCCGTTTTCGTCGATTTATTTTCGTTCGTTTATCATTTCGTTTTTTCATCACATTTTATTGCAACAAGCTTTCGCCGGACTCCAACAAGCTGTCGCAAGGCTGCAACGAGCCAAGGAGCGTTTCACTTTTCTAATTCCGTTTTCATCGATTTATTTTCGTTCGTTTATCATTTCGTTTTTTTCATCACATCTTATTGCAAAAAGCTTTCGCCAGACGCCAACAACCTGTCGCAAGGCTGCAACGAGCCAAGGAGCATTTCATTTTTCTAATTCCGTTAGAAAGCCAAGCGAGCCAAGGAGCATTTCATTTTTCTATTTCCGTTTTCGTCGATTTATTTTCGTTCGTTTATCATTTCGTTTTTTCATCACATTTTATTGCAACAAGCTTTCGCCGGACTCCAACAAGCTGTCGCAAGGCTGCAACGAGCCAAGGAGCGTTTCACTTTTCTAATTCCGTTTTCATCGATTTATTTTCGTTCGTTTATCATTTCGTTTTTTCATCACATGTTATTGCAAAAAGCTTTCGCCAGACGCCAACAACCTTTCGCAAGGCTGCAACGAGCCAAGTAGCATTTCATTTTTCTAATTCCGTTAGAAAGCCAAGCGAGCCAAGGAGCATTTCATTTTTCTATTTCCGTTTTCGTCGATTTATTTTCGTTCGTTTATCATGTCGTATTTTCATCACATTTTATTGCAACAAGCTTTCGCCGGACTCCAACAACCTGTCGCAAGGCTGCAACGAGCCAAGGAGCATTTCATTTTTCTAATTCCGTTTTCGTCGACTTATTTTCGTTCGTTTATCATGTCGTTTTTTCATCACATTTTATTGCAACAAGCTTTCGCCGGACTCCAACAACCTGTCGCAAGGCTGCAACGAGCCAAGGAGCATTTCATTTTTCTAATTCCGTTTTCGTCGACTTATTTTCGTTCGTTTATCATGTCGTTTTTTCATCACATTTTATTGCAACAAGCTTTCGCCGGACGCCAACAACCTGTCGCAAGGCTGCAACGAGCCAAGGAGCATGTCATTTTTCTAATTCCGTTTTCGTCGATTTATTTTCGTTCGTTTATCATGTCGTTTTTCATCACATTTTATTGCAACAAGCTTTCGCCGGACTCCAACAACCTGTCGCAAGGCTGCAACGAGCCAAGGAGCATTTCGTTTTTCTAATTCCGTTTTCGTCGATTTATTTTCGTTCGTTTATCATTTCGTTTTTTCATCACATTTTATTGCAACAAGCTTTCGCCGGACTCCAACAACCTGTCGCAAGGCTGCAACAAGCCAAGGAGCATTTTTATTTTTCTAATTCCGTTTTCGTCGATTTATTTTCGTTCGTTTATCATTTCGTTTTTTCATCACATTTTATTGCAACAAGCTTTCGCCGGACTCCAACAACCTGTCGCAAGGCTGCAACGAGCCAAGGAGCATTTCATTTTTCTAATTCCGTTTTCGACGATTTATTTTCGTTCGTTTATCATTTCGTTTTTTCATCACATTTTATTGCAACAAGCTTTCGCCGGACTCCAACAAGCTGTCGCAAGGCTGCAACGAGCCAAGGAGCGTTTCACTTTTCTAATTCCGTTTTCATCGATTTATTTTCGTTCGTTTATCATTTCGTTTTTTTCATCACATCTTATTGCAAAAAGCTTTCGCCAGACGCCAACAACCTGTCGCAAGGCTGCAACGAGCCAAGGAGCATTTCATTTTTCTAATTCCGTTAGAAAGCCAAGCGAGCCAAGGAGCATTTCATTTTTCTATTTCCGTTTTCGTCGATTTATTTTCGTTCGTTTATCATTTCGTTTTTTCATCACATTTTATTGCAACAAGCTTTCGCCGGACTCCAACAGGCTGTCGCAAGGCTGCAACGAGCCAAGGAGCGTTTCACTTTTCTAATTCCGTTTTCATCGATTTATTTTCGTTCGTTTATCATTTCGTTTTTTCATCACATGTTATTGCAAAAAGCTTTCGCCAGACGCCAACAACCTGTCGCAAGGCTGCAACGAGCCAAGGAGCATTTCATTTTTCTAATTCCGTTAGAAAGCCAAGCGAGCCAAGGAGCATTTCATTTTTCTAATTCCTTTTTCGTCGACTTATTTTCGTTCGTTTATCATGTCGTTCTTTCATCACATTTTATTGCAACAAACTTTCGCCGGACTCCAACAACCTGTCGCAAGGCTGCAACGAGCCAAGGAGCATTTCATTTTTCTAATTCCGTTTTTGTCGACTTATTTTCGTTCGTTTATCATGTCGTTTTTTCATCACATTTTATTGCAACAAGCTTTCGCCGGACGCCAACAACCTGTCGCAAGGCTGCAACGAGCCAAGGAGCATTTCACTTTTCTAATTCCGTTTTCTTCGATTTATTTTCGTTCGTTTATCATTTCGTTTTTTCATCACATCTTATTGCAAAAAGCTTTCGCCAGACGCCAACAACCTGTTGCAAGGCTGCAACGAGCCAAGGAGCATTTCATTTTTCTAATTCCGTTAGAAAGCCAAGCGAGCCAAGGAGCATTTCATTTTTCTATTTCCGTTTTCGTCGATTTATTTTCGTTCGTTTATCATTTCGTTTTTTCATCACATTTTATTGCAACAAGCTTTCGCCGGACTCCAACAAGCTGTCGCAAGGCTGCAACGAGCCAAGGAGCGTTTCACTTTTCTAATTCCGTTTTCATCGATTTATTTTCGTTCGTTTATCATTTCGTTTTTTCATCACATGTTATTGCAAAAAGCTTTCGCCAGACGCCAACAACCTGTCGCAAGGCTGCAACGAGCCAAGGAGCATTTCATTTTTCTAATTCCGTTAGAAAGCCAAGCGAGCCAAGGAGCATTTCATTTTTCTATTTCCGTTTTCGTCGATTTATTTTCGTTCGTTTATCATGTCGTATTTTCATCACATTTTATTGCAACAAGCTTTCGCCGGACTCCAACAACCTGTCGCAAGGCTGCAACGAGCCAAGGAGCATTTCATTTTTCTAATTCAGTTTTCATCGACTTATTTTCGTTCGTTTATCATGTCGTTTTTTCATCACATTTTATTGCAACAAGCTTTCGCCGGACTCCAACAACCTGTCGCAAGGCTGCAACGAGCCAAGGAGCATTTCATTTTTCTAATTCCGTTTTCGTCGACTTATTTTCGTTCGTTTATCATGTCGTTTTTTCATCACATTTTATTGCAACAAGCTTTCGCCGGACGCCAACAACCTGTCGCAAGGCTGCAACGAGCCAAGGAGCATTTCACTTTTCTAATTCCGTTTTCTTCGATTTATTTTCGTTCGTTTATCATTTCGTTTTTTCATCACGTTTTATTGCAACAAGCTTTCGCCGGACGCCAACAACCTGTCGCAAGGCTGCAACGAGCCAAGGAGCATGTCATTTTTCTAATTCCGTTTTCGTCGATTTATTTTCGTTCGTTTATCATGTCGTTTTTCATCACATTTTATTGCAACAAGCTTTCGCCGGACTCCAACAACCTGTCGCAAGGCTGCAACGAGCCAAGGAGCATTTCGTTTTTCTAATTCCGTTTTCGTCGATTTATTTTCGTTCGTTTATCATTTCGTTTTTTCATCACATTTTATTGCAACAAGCTTTCGCCGGACTCCAACAACCTGTCGCAAGGCTGCAACAAGCCAAGGAGCATTTCATTTTTCTAATTCCGTTTTCGTCGATTTATTTTCGTTCGTTTATCATTTCGTTTTTTCATCACATTTTATTGCAACAAGCTTTCGCCGGACTCCAACAACCTGTCGCAAGGCTGCAACGAGCCAAGGAGCATTTCATTTTTCTAATTCCGTTTTCGACGATTTATTTTCGTTCGTTTATCATTTCGTTTTTTCATCACATTTTATTGCAACAAGCTTTCGCCGGACTCCAACAAGCTGTCGCAAGGCTGCAACGAGCCAAGGAGCGTTTCACTTTTCTAATTCCGTTTTCATCGATTTATTTTCGTTCGTTTATCATTTCGTTTTTTCATCACATCTTATTGCAAAAAGCTTTCGCCAGACGCCAACAACCTGTTGCAAGGCTGCAACGAGCCAAGGAGCATTTCATTTTTCTAATTCCGTTAGAAAGCCAAGCGAGCCAAGGAGCATTTCATTTTTCTATTTCCGTTTTCGTCGATTTATTTTCGTTCGTTTATCATTTCGTTTTTTCATCACATTTTATTGCAACAAGCTTTCGCCGGACTCCAACAAGCTGTCGCAAGGCTGCAACGAGCCAAGGAGCGTTTCACTTTTCTAATTCCGTTTTCATCGATTTATTTTCGTTCGTTTATCATTTCGTTTTTTCATCACATGTTATTGCAAAAAGCTTTCGCCAGACGCCAACAACCTGTCGCAAGGCTGCAACGAGCCAAGGAGCATTTCATTTTTCTAATTCCGTTAGAAAGCCAAGCGAGCCAAGGAGCATTTCATTTTTCTATTTCCGTTTTCGTCGATTTATTTTCGTTCGTTTATCATGTCGTATTTTCATCACATTTTATTGCAACAAGCTTTCGCCGGACTCCAACAACCTGTCGCAAGGCTGCAACGAGCCAAGGAGCATTTCATTTTTCTAATTCCGTTTTCGTCGACTTATTTTCGTTCGTTTATCATGTCGTTTTTTCATCACATTTTATTGCAACAAGCTTTCGCCGGACTCCAACAACCTGTCGCAAGGCTGCAACGAGCCAAGGAGCATTTCATTTTTCTAATTCCGTTTTCGTCGACTTATTTTCGTTCGTTTATCATGTCGTTTTTTCATCACATTTTATTGCAACAAGCTTTCGCCGGACGCCAACAACCTGTCGCAAGGCTGCAACGAGCCAAGGAGCATTTCACTTTTCTAATTCCGTTTTCTTCGATTTATTTTCGTTCGTTTATCATTTCGTTTTTTCATCACATTTTATTGCAACAAGCTTTCGCCGGACGCCAACAACCTGTCGCAAGGCTGCAACGAGCCAAGGAGCATGTCATTTTTCTAATTCCGTTTTCGTCGATTTATTTTCGTTCGTTTATCATGTCGTTTTTCATCACATTTTATTGCAACAAGCTTTCGCCGGACTCCAACAACCTGTCGCAAGGCTGCAACGAGCCAAGGAGCATTTCGTTTTTCTAATTCCGTTTTCGTCGATTTATTTTCGTTCGTTTATCATTTCGTTTTTTCATCACATTTTATTGCAACAAGCTTTCGCCGGACTCCAACAACCTGTAGCAAGGCTGCAACAAGCCAAGGAGCATTTCATTTTTCTAATTCCGTTTTCGTCGATTTATTTTCGTTCGTTTATCATTTCGTTTTTTTCATCACATTTTATTGCAACAAGCTTTCGCCGGACTCCAACAACCTGTCGCAAGGCTGCAACGAGCCAAGGAGCATTTCATTTTTCTAATTCCGTTTTCGATGATTTATTTTCGTTCGTTTATCATTTCGTTTTTTCATCACATTTTATTGCAACAAGCTTTCGCCGGACGCCAACAACCTGTCGCAAGGCTGCAACGAGCCAAGGAGCATGTCATTTTTCTAATTCCGTTTTCGTCGATTTATTTTCGTTCGTTTATCATGTCGTTTTTCATCACATTTTATTGCAACAAGCTTTCGCCGGACTCCAACAACCTGTCGCAAGGCTGCAACGAGCCAAGGAGCATTTCGTTTTTCTAATTCCGTTTTCGTCGATTTATTTTCGTTCGTTTATCATTTCGTTTTTTCATCACATTTTATTGCAACAAGCTTTCGCCGGACTCCAACAACCTGTCGCAAGGCTGCAACGAGCCAAGGAGCATTTCGTTTTTCTAATTCCGTTTTCGTCGATTTATTTTCGTTCGTTTATCATTTCGTTTTTTCATCACATTTTATTGCAACAAGCTTTCGCCGGACTCCAACAAGCTGTCGCAAGGCTGCAACGAGCCAAGGAGCGTTTCACTTTTCTAATTCCGTTTTCATCGATTTATTTTCGTTCGTTTATCATTTCGTTTTTTCATCACATCTTATTGCAAAAAGCTTTCGCCAGACGCCAACAACCTGTTGCAAGGCTGCAACGAGCCAAGGAGCATTTCATTTTTCTAATTCCGTTAGAAAGCCAAGCGAGCCAAGGAGCATTTCATTTTTCTATTTCCGTTTTCGTCGATTTATTTTCGTTCGTTTATCATTTCGTTTTTTCATCACATTTTATTGCAACAAGCTTTCGCCGGACTCCAACAAGCTGTCGCAAGGCTGCAACGAGCCAAGGAGCGTTTCACTTTTCTAATTCCGTTTTCATCGATTTATTTTCGTTCGTTTATCATTTCGTTTTTTCATCACATGTTATTGCAAAAAGCTTTCGCCAGACGCCAACAACCTGTCGCAAGGCTGCAACGAGCCAAGGAGCATTTCATTTTTCTAATTCCGTTAGAAAGCCAAGCGAGCCAAGGAGCATTTCATTTTTCTATTTCCGTTTTCGTCGATTTATTTTCGTTCGTTTATCATGTCGTATTTTCATCACATTTTATTGCAACAAGCTTTCGCCGGACTCCAACAACCTGTCGCAAGGCTGCAACGAGCCAAGGAGCATTTCATTTTTCTAATTCCGTTTTCGTCGACTTATTTTCGTTCGTTTATCATGTCGTTTTTTCATCACATTTTATTGCAACAAGCTTTCGCCGGACTCCAACAACCTGTCGCAAGGCTGCAACGAGCCAAGGAGCATTTCATTTTTCTCATTCCGTTTTCGTCGACTTATTTTCGTTCGTTTATCATGTCGTTTTTTCATCACATTTTATTGCAACAAGCTTTCGCCGGACGCCAACAACCTGTCGCAAGGCTGCAACGAGCCAAGGAGCATTTCACTTTTCTAATTCCGTTTTCTTCGATTTATTTTCGTTCGTTTATCATTTCGTTTTTTTCATCACATTTTATTGCAACAAGCTTTCGCCGGACGCCAACAACCTGTCGCAAGGCTGCAACGAGCCAAGGAGCATGTCATTTTTCTAATTCCGTTTTCGTCGATTTATTTTCGTTCGTTTATCATGTCGTTTTTCATCACATTTTATTGCAACAAGCTTTCCCGGACTCCAACAACCTGTCGCAAGGCTGCAACGAGCCAAGGAGCATTTCGTTTTTCTAATTCCGTTTTCGTCGATTTATTTTCGTTCGTTTATCATTTCGTTTTTTCATCACATTTTATTGCAACAAGCTTTCGCCGGACTCCAACAACCTGTAGCAAGGCTGCAACAAGCCAAGGAGCATTTCATTTTTCTAATTCCGTTTTCGTCGATTTATTTTCGTTCGTTTATCATTTCGTTTTTTCATCACATTTTATTGCAACAAGCTTTCGCCGGACTCCAACAACCTGTCGCAAGGCTGCAACGAGCCAAGGAGCATTTCATTTTTCTAATTCCGTTTTCGATGATTTATTTTCGTTCGTTTATCATTTCGTTTTTTCATCACATTTTATTGCAACAAGCTTTCGCCGGACGCCAACAACCTGTCGCAAGGCTGCAACGAGCCAAGGAGCATGTCATTTTTCTAATTCCGTTTTCGTCGATTTATTTTCGTTCGTTTATCATGTCGTTTTTCATCACATTTTATTGCAACAAGCTTTCGCCGGACTCCAACAACCTGTCGCAAGGCTGCAACGAGCCAAGGAGCATTTCGTTTTTCTAATTCCGTTTTCGTCGATTTATTTTCGTTCGTTTATCATTTCGTTTTTTCATCACATTTTATTGCAACAAGCTTTCGCCGGACTCCAACAACCTGTCGCAAGGCTGCAACAAGCCAAGGAGCATTTCATTTTTCTAATTCCGTTTTCGTCGATTTATTTTCGTTCGTTTATCATTTCGTTTTTTCATCACATTTTATTGCAACAAGCTTTCGCCGGACTCCAACAACCTGTCGCAAGGCTGCAACGAGCCAAGGAGCATTTCATTTTTCTAATTCCGTTTTCGACGATTTATTTTCGTTCGTTTATCATTTCGTTTTTTCATCACATTTTATTGCAACAAGCTTTCGCCGGACTCCAACAAGCTGTCGTAAGGCTGCAACGAGCCAAGGAGCGTTTCACTTTTCTAATTCCGTTTTCATCGATTTATTTTCGTTCGTTTATCATTTCGTTTTTTCATCACATCTTATTGCAAAAAGCTTTCGCCAGACGCCAACAACCTGTCGCAAGGCTGCAATGAGCCAAGGAGCATTTCATTTTTCTAATTCCGTTAGAAAGCCAAGCGAGCCAAGGAGCATTTCATTTTTCTATTTCCGTTTTCGTCGATTTATTTTCGTTCGTTTATCATTTCGTTTTTTCATCACATTTTATTGCAACAAGCTTTCGCCGGACTCCAACAAGCTGTCGCAAGGCTGCAACGAGCCAAGGAGCGTTTCATTTTTCTAATTCCGTTAGAAAGCCAAGCGAACCAAGAAGCATTTCATTTTTCTAATTCCTTTTTCGTCGACTTATTTTCGTTCGTTTATCATGTCGTTCTTTCATCACATTTTATTGCAACAAGCTTTCGCCGGACTCCAACAACCTGTCGCAAGGCTGCAACGAGCCAAGGAGCATTTCATTTTTCTAATTCCGTTTTTGTCGACTTATTTTCGTTCGTTTATCATGTCGTTTTTTCATCACATTTTATTGCAACAAGATTTCGCCGGACGCCAACAACCTGTCGCAAGGCTGCAACGAGCCAAGGAGCATTTCACTTTTCTAATTCCGTTTTCTTCGATTTATTTTCGTTCGTTTATCATTTCGTTTTTTCATCACATGTTATTGCAAAAAGCTTTCGCCAGACGCCAACAACCTGTTGCAAGGCTGCAACGAGCCAAGGAGCATTTCATTTTTCTAATTCCGTTAGAAAGCCAAGCGAGCCAAGGAGCATTTCATTTTTCTATTTCCGTTTTCGTCGATTTATTTTCGTTCGTTTATCATTTCGTTTTTTCATCACATTTTATTGCAACAAGCTTTCGCCGGACTCCAACAAGCTGTCGCAAGGCTGCAACGAGCCAAGGAGCGTTTCACTTTTCTAATTCCGTTTTCATCGATTTATTTTCGTTCGTTTATCATTTCGTTTTTTTCATCACATGTTATTGCAAAAAGCTTTCGCCAGACGCCAACAACCTGTCGCAAGGCTGCAACGAGCCAAGGAGCATTTCATTTTTCTAATTCCGTTAGAAAGCCAAGCGAGCCAAGGAGCATTTCATTTTTCTATTTCCGTTTTCGTCGATTTATTTTCGTTCGTTTATCATGTCATATTTTCATCACATTTTATTGCAACAAGCTTTCGCCGGACTCCAACAACCTGTCGCAAGGCTGCAACGAGCCAAGGAGCATTTCATTTTTCTAATTCCGTTTTCGTCGACTTATTTTCGTTCGTTTATCATGTCGTTTTTTCATCACATTTTATTGCAACAAGCTTTCGCCGGACTCCAACAACCTGTCGCAAGGCTGCAACGAGCCAAGGAGCATTTCATTTTTCTAATTCCGTTTTCGTCGACTTATTTTCGTTCGTTTATCATGTCGTTTTTTCATCACATTTTATTGCAACAAGCTTTCGCCGGACGCCAACAACCTGTCGCAAGGCTGCAACGAGCCAAGGAGCATTTCACTTTTCTAATTCCGTTTTCTTCGATTTATTTTCGTTCGTTTATCATTTCGTTTTTTCATCACATTTTATTGCAACAAGCTTTCGCCGGACGCCAACAACCTGTCGCAAGGCTGCAACGAGCCAAGGAGCATGTCATTTTTCTAATTCCGTTTTCGTCGATTTATTTTCGTTCGTTTATCATGTCGTTTTTCATCACATTTTATTGCAACAAGCTTTCGCCGGACTCCAACAACCTGTCGCAAGGCTGCAACGAGCCAAGGAGCATTTCGTTTTTCTAATTCCGTTTTCGTCGATTTATTTTCGTTCGTTTATCATTTCGTTTTTTCATCACATTTTATTGCAACAAGCTTTCGCCGAACTCCAACAAGCTGTCGCAAGGCTGCAACGAGCCACGGAGCGTTTCACTTTTCTAATTCCGTTTTCATCGATTTATTTTCGTTCGTTTATCATTTCGTTTTTTCATCACATCTTATTGCAAAAAGCTTTCGCCAGACGCCAACAACCTGTCGCAAGGCTGCAACGAGCCAAGGAGCATTTCATTTTTCTAATTCCGTTAGAAAGCCAAGCGAGCCAAGGAGCATTTCATTTTTCTATTTCCGTTTTCGTCGATTTATTTTCGTTCGTTTATCATTTCGTTTTTTCATCACATTTTATTGCAACAAGCTTTCGCCGGACTCCAACAAGCTGTCGCAAGGCTGCAACGAGCCAAGGAGCGTTTCACTTTTCTAATTCCGTTTTCATCGATTTATTTTCGTTCGTTTATCATTTCGTTTTTTCATCACATGTTATTGCAAAAAGCTTTCGCCAGACGCCAACAACCTGTCGCAAGGCTGCAACGAGCCAAGGAGCATTTCATTTTTCTAATTCCGTTAGAAAGCCAAGCGAACCAAGGAGCATTTCATTTTTCTAATTCCTTTTTCGTCGACTTATTTTCGTTCGTTTATCATGTCGTTCTTTCATCACATTTTATTGCAACAAGCTTTCGCCGGACTCCAACAACCTGTCGCAAGGCTGCAACGAGCCAAGGAGCATTTCATTTTTCTAATTCCGTTTTTGTCGACTTATTTTCGTTCGTTTATCATGTCGTTTTTTCATCACATTTTATTGCAACAAGCTTTCGCCGGACGCCAACAACCTGTCGCAAGGCTGCAACGAGCCAAGGAGCATTTCACTTTTCTAATTCCGTTTTCTTCGATTTATTTTCGTTCGTTTATCATTTCGTTTTTTCATCACATCTTATTGCAAAAAGCTTTCGCCAGACGCCAACAACCTGTTGCAAGGCTGCAACGAGCCAAGGAGCATTTCATTTTTCTAATTCCGTTAGAAAGCCAAGCGAGCCAAGGAGCATTTCATTTTTCTATTTCCGTTTTCGTCGATTTATTTTCGTTCGTTTATCATTTCGTTTTTTCATCACATTTTATTGCAACAAGCTTTCGCCGGACTCCAACAAGCTGTCGCAAGGCTGCAACGAGCCAAGGAGCGTTTCACTTTTCTAATTCCGTTTTCATCGATTTATTTTCGTTCGTTTATCATTTCGTTTTTTCATCACATGTTATTGCAAAAAGCTTTCGCCAGACGCCAACAACCTGTCGCAAGGCTGCAACGAGCCAAGGAGCATTTCATTTTTCTAATTCCGTTAGAAAGCCAAGCGAGCCAAGGAGCATTTCATTTTTCTATTTCCGTTTTCGTCGATTTATTTTCGTTCGTTTATCATGTCGTATTTTCATCACATTTTATTGCAACAAGCTTTCGCCGGACTCCAACAACCTGTCGCAAGGCTGCAACGAGCCAAGGAGCATTTCATTTTTCTAATTCCGTTTTCGTCGACTTATTTTCGTTCGTTTATCATGTCGTTTTTTCATCACATTTTATTGCAACAAGCTTTCGCCGGACTCCAACAACCTGTCGCAAGGCTGCAACGAGCCAAGGAGCATTTCATTTTTCTAATTCCGTTTTCGTCGACTTATTTTCGTTCGTTTATCATGTCGTTTTTTCATCACATTTTATTGCAACAAGCTTTCGCCGGACGCCAACAACCTGTCGCAAGGCTGCAACGAGCCAAGGAGCATTTCACTTTTCTAATTCCGTTTTCTTCGATTTATTTTCGTTCGTTTATCATTTCGTTTTTTCATCACATTTTATTGCAACAAGCTTTCGCCGGACGCCAACAACCTGTCGCAAGGCTGCAACGAGCCAAGGAGCATGTCATTTTTCTAATTCCGTTTTCGTCGATTTATTTTCGTTCGTTTATCATGTCGTTTTTCATCACATTTTATTGCAACAAGCTTTCGCCGGACTCCAACAACCTGTCGCAAGGCTGCAACGAGCCAAGGAGCATTTCGTTTTTCTAATTCCGTTTTCGTCGATTTATTTTCGTTCGTTTATCATTTCGTTTTTTCATCACATTTTATTGCAACAAGCTTTCGCCGGACTCCAACAACCTGTCGCAAGGCTGCAACAAGCCAAGGAGCATTTCATTTTTCTAATTCCGTTTTCGTCGATTTATTTTCGTTCGTTTATCATTTCGTTTTTTCATCACATTTTATTGCAACAAGCTTTCGCCGGACTCCAACAACCTGTCGCAAGGCTGCAACGAGCCAAGGAGCATTTCATTTTTCTAATTCCGTTTTCGACGATTTATTTTCGTTCGTTTATCATTTCGTTTTTTCATCACATTTTATTGCAACAAGCTTTCGCCGGACTCCAACAAGCTGTCGCAAGGCTGCAACGAGCCAAGGAGCGTTTCACTTTTCTAATTCCGTTTTCATCGATTTATTTTCGTTCGTTTATCATTTCGTTTTTTCATCACATCTTATTGCAAAAAGCTTTCGCCAGACGCCAACAACCTGTCGCAAGGCTGCAACGGGCCAAGGAGCATTTCATTTTTCTAATTCCGTTAGAAAGCCAAGCGAGCCAAGGAGCATTTCATTTTTCTATTTCCGTTTTCGTCGATTTATTTTCGTTCGTTTATCATTTCGTTTTTTCATCACATTTTATTGCAACAAGCTTTCGCCGGACTCCAACAAGCTGTCGCAAGGCTGCAACGAGCCAAGGAGCGTTTCACTTTTCTAATTCCGTTTTCATCGATTTATTTTCGTTCGTTTATCATTTCGTTTTTTCATCACATGTTATTGCAAAAAGCTTTCGCCAGACGCCAACAACCTGTCGCAAGGCTGCAACGAGCCAAGGAGCATTCCATTTTTCTAATTCCGTTAGAAAGCCAAGCGAGCCAAGGAGCATTTCATTTTTCTATTTCCGTTTTCGTCAATTTATTTTCGTTCGTTTATCATGTCGTATTTTCATCACATTTTATTGCAACAAGCTTTCGCCGGACTCCAACAACCTGTCGCAAGGCTGCAACGAGCCAAGAAGCATTTCATTTTTCTAATTCCGTTTTCGTCGACTTATTTTCGTTCGTTTATCATGTCGTTTTTTCATCACATTTTATTGCAACAAGCTTTCGCCGGACGCCAACAACCTGTCGCAAGGCTGCAACGAGCCAAGGAGCATTTCACTTTTCTAATTCCGTTTTCATCGATTTATTTTCGTTCGTTTATCATGTCGTTCTTTCATCACATTTTATTGCAACAAGCTTTCGCCGGACTCCAACAACCTGTCGCAAGGCTGCAACGAGCCAAGGAGCATTTCATTTTTCTAATTCCGTTTTCGTCGACTTATTTTCGTTCGTTTATCATGTCGTTTTTTCATCACATTTTATTGCAACAAGCTTTCGCCGGACGCCAACAACCTGTCGCAAGGCTGCAACGAGCCAAGGAGCATTTCACTTTTCTAATTCCGTTTTCTTCGATTTATTTTCGTTCGTTTATCATTTCGTTTTTTCATCACATCTTATTGCAAAAAGCTTTCGCCAGACGCCAACAACCTGTTGCAAGGCTGCAACGAGCCAAGGAGCATTTCATTTTTCTAATTCCGTTAGAAAGCCAAGCGAGCCAAGGAGCATTTCATTTTTCTATTTCCGTTTTCGTCAATTTATTTTCGTTCGTTTATCATGTCGTATTTTCATCACATTTTATTGCAACAAGCTTTCGCCGGACTCCAACAACCTGTCGCAAGGCTGCAACGAGCCAAGAAGCATTTCATTTTTCTAATTCCGTTTTCGTCGACTTATTTTCGTTCGTTTATCATGTCGTTTTTTCATCACATTTTATTGCAACAAGCTTTCGCCGGACTCCAACAACCTGTCGCAAGGCTGCAACGAGCCAAGGAGCATTTCATTTTTCTAATTCCGTTTTCGTCGACTTATTTTCGTTCGTTTATCATGTCGTTTTTTCATCACATTTTATTGCAACAAGCTTTCGCCGGACGCCAACAACCTGTCGCAAGGCTGCAACGAGCCAAGGAGCATTTCACTTTTCTAATTCCGTTTTCTTCGATTTATTTTCGTTCGTTTATCATTTCGTTTTTTCATCACATTTTATTGCAACAAGCTTTCGCCGGACGCCAACAACCTGTCGCAAGGCTGCAACGAGCCAAGGAGCATGTCATTTTTCTAATTCCGTTTTCGTCGATTTATTTTCGTTCGTTTATCATGTCGTTTTTCATCACATTTTATTGCAACAAGCTTTCGCCGGACTCCAACAACCTGTCGCAAGGCTGCAACGAGCCAAGGAGCATTTCGTTTTTCTAATTCCGTTTTCGTCGATTTATTTTCGTTCGTTTATCATTTCGTTTTTCATCACATTTTATTGCAACAAGCTTTCGCCGGACTCCAACAACCTGTCGCAAGGCTGCAACGAGCCAAGGAGCATTTCGTTTTTCTAATTCCGTTTTCGTCGATTTATTTTCGTTCGTTTATCATTTCGTTTTTTCATCACATTTTATTGCAACAAGCTTTCGCCGGACTCCAACAACCTGTCGCAAGGCTGCAACGAGCCAAGGAGCATTTCATTTTTCTAATTCCGTTTTCGACGATTTATTTTCGTTCGTTTATCATTTCGTTTTTTCATCACATTTTATTGCAACAAGCTTTCGCCGGACTCCAACAAGCTGTCGCAAGGCTGCAACGAGCCAAGGAGCGTTTCACTTTTCTAATTCCGTTTTCATCGATTTATTTTCGTTCGTTTATCATTTCGTTTTTTCATCACATCTTATTGCAAAAAGCTTTCGCCAGACGCCAACAACCTGTCGCAAGGCTGCAACGAGCCAAGGAGCATTTCACTTTTCTAATTCCGTTTTCGTCGATTTATTTTCGTTTATCATTTCGTTTTTTCATCACATTTTATTGCAACAAGCTTTCGCCGGACGCCAACAACCTGTCGTAAGGCTGCAACGAGCCAAGGAGCATTTCATTTTTCTAATTCCGTTAGAAAGCCAAGCGAGCCAAGGAGCATTTCATTTTTCTATTTCCGTTTTCGTCGATTTATTTTCGTTCGTTTATCATGTCGTATTTTCATCACATTTTATTGCAACAAGCTTTCGCCGGACTCCAACAACCTGTCGCAAGGCTGCAACGAGCCAAGGAGCATTTCACTTTTCTAATTCCGTTTTCATCGATTTATTTTCGTTTGTTTATCATTTTGTTTTTTCATCACATTTTATTGCAAAAAGCTTTCGCCAGACGCCAACAACCTGTCGCAAGGCTGCAACGAGCCAAGGAGCATTTCACTTTTCTAATTCCGTTTTCGTTGATTTATTTTCGTTTATCATTTCGTTTTTTCATCACATTTTATTGCAACAAGCTTTCGCCGGACGCCAACAACCTGTCGCAAGGCTGCAACGAGCCAAGGAGCATTTCATTTTTCTAATTCCGTTAGAAAGCCAAGCGAGCCAAGGAGCATTTCATTTTTCTATTTCCGTTTTCGTCGATTTATTTTCCTTTGTTTATCATGTCGTTTTTTCATCACATTTTATTGCAACAAGCTTTCGCCAGACGCCAACAACCTGTCGCAAGGCTGCAACGAGCCAAGGAGCATTTCACTTTTCTAATTCCGTTTTCGTCGATTTATTTTTGTTTATCATTTCGTTTTTTCATCACATTTTATTGCAACAAGCTTTCGCCGGACTCCAACAACCTATCGCAAGGCTGCAACGAGCCAAGGAGCATTTCACTTTTCTAATTCCGTTTTCGTCGATTTATTTTCGTTTATCATTTCGTTTTTTCATCACATTTTATTGCAACAAGCTTTCGCCGGACGCCAACAACCTGTCGCAAGGCTGCAACGAGCCAAGGAGCATTTCATTTTTCTAATTCCGTTTTCGTCGATTTATTTTCGTTCGTTTATCATGTCGTTTTTTCATCAAATTTTATTGCAACAAGCTTTCGCCGGACGCCAACAACCTGTCGCAAGACTGCAACGAGCCAAGGAGCATTTCATTTTTCTAATTCCGTTTTCGTCGATCTATTTTCGTTCGTTTATCATTTCGTTTTTTCATCACATTTTATTGCAACAAGCTTTCGCCGGACTCCAACAACCTGTCGCAAGGCTGCAACAAGCCAAGGAGCATTTCATTTTTCTAATTCCGTTTTCGACGATTTATTTTCGTTCGTTTATCATTTCGTTTTTTCATCACATTTTATTGCAACAAACTTTCGCCGGACTCCAACAAGCTGTCGCAAGGCTGCAACGAGCCAAGGAGCGTTTCACTTTTCTAATTCCGTTTTCATCGATTTATTTTCGTTCGTTTATCATTTCGTTTTTTCATCACATCTTATTGCAAAAAGCTTTCGCCAGACGCCAACAACCTGTCGCAAGGCTGCAACGAGCCAAGGAGCATTTCACTTTTCTAATTCCGTTTTCGTCGATTTATTTTCGTTTATCATTTCGTTTTTTCATCACATTTTATTTCAACAAGCTTTCGCCGGACGCCAACAACCTGTCACAGGGCTGCAACGAGCCAAGGAGCATTTCATTTTTCTAATTCCGTTAGAAAGCCAAGCGAGCCAAGGAGCATTTCATTTTTCTATTACCGTTTTCGTCGATTTATTTTCGTTCGTTTATCATGTCGTTTTTTCATCACATTTTATTGCAAAAAGCTTTCGCCAGACGCCAACAACCTGTCGCAAGGCTGCAACGAGCCAAGGAGCATTTCACTTTTCTAATTCCGTTTTCGCCGATTTATTTTCGTTTATCATTTCGTTTTTTCATCAAATTTTATTGCAACAAACTTTCGCCGGACGCCAACAACCTGTCGCAAGGCTGCAACGAGCCAAGGAGCATTTCATTTTTCTAATTCCGTTAGAAAGCCAAGCGAGCCAAGGAGCATTTCATTTTTCTATTTCCGTTTTCGTCGATTTATTTTCGTTCGTTTATCATGTCGTGTTTTCATCACATTTTATTGCAACAAGCTTTCGCCGGACGCCAACAACCTGTCGCAAGGCTGCAACGAGCCAAGGAGCATTTCATTTTTCTAATTCCGTTTTCATCGATTTATTTTCGTTCGTTTATCATTTCGTTTTTTCATCACATGTTATTGCAAAAAGCTTTCGCCAGACGCCAACAACCTGTCGCAAGGCTGCAACGAGCCAAGTAGCATTTCATTTTTCTAATTCCGTTAGAAAGCCAAGCGAGCCAAGGAGCATTTCATTTTTCTATTTCCGTTTTCGTCGATTTATTTTCGTTCGTTTATCATGTCGTATTTTCATCACATTTTATTGCAACAAGCTTTCGCCGGACTCCAACAACCTGTCGCAAGGCTGCAACGAGCCAAGGAGCATTTCATTTTTCTAATTCCGTTTTCGTCGACTTATTTTCGTTCGTTTATCATGTCGTTTTTTCATCACATTTTATTGCAACAAGCTTTCGCCGGACTCCAACAACCTGTCGCAAGGCTGCAACGAGCCAAGGAGCATTTCATTTTTCTAATTCCGTTTTCGTCGACTTATTTTCGTTCGTTTATCATGTCGTTTTTTCATCACATTTTATTGCAACAAGCTTTCGCCGGACGCCAACAACCTGTCGCAAGGCTGCAACGAGCCAAGGAGCATTTCACTTTTCTAATTCCGTTTTCTTCGATTTATTTTCGTTCGTTTATCATTTCGTTTTTTCATCACATTTTATTGCAACAAGCTTTCGCCGGACGCCAACAACCTGTCGCAAGGCTGCAACGAGCCAAGGAGCATGTCATTTTTCTAATTCCGTTTTCGTCGATTTATTTTCGTTCGTTTATCATGTCGTTTTTCATCACATTTTATTGCAACAAGCTTTCGCCGGACTCCAACAACCTGTCGCAAGGCTGCAACGAGCCAAGGAGCATTTCGTTTTTCTAATTCCGTTTTCTTCGATTTATTTTCGTTCGTTTATCATTTCGTTTTTTCATCACATTTTATTGCAACAAGCTTTCGCCGGACTCCAACAACCTGTCGCAAGGCTGCAACAAGCCAAGGAGCATTTTTATTTTTCTAATTCCGTTTTCGTCGATTTATTTTCGTTCGTTTATCATTTCGTTTTTTCATCACATTTTATTGCAACAAGCTTTCGCCGGACTCCAACAACCTGTCGCAAGGCTGCAACGAGCCAAGGAGCATTTCATTTTTCTAATTCCGTTTTCGACGATTTATTTTCGTTCGTTTATCATTTCGTTTTTTCATCACATTTTATTGCAACAAGCTTTCGCCGGACTCCAACAAGCTGTCGCAAGGCTGCAACGAGCCAAGGAGCGTTTCACTTTTCTAATTCCGTTTTCATCGATTTATTTTCGTTCGTTTATCATTTCGTTTTTTCATCACATCTTATTGCAAAAAGCTTTCGCCAGACGCCAACAACCTGTCGCAAGGCTGCAACGAGCCAAGGAGCATTTCATTTTTCTAATTCCGTTAGAAAGCCAAGCGAGCCAAGGAGCATTTCATTTTTCTATTTCCGTTTTCGTCGATTTATTTTCGTTCGTTTATCATTTCGTTTTTTCATCACATTTTATTGCAACAAGCTTTCGCCGGACTCCAACAAGCTGTCGCAAGGCTGCAACGAGCCAAGGAGCGTTTCACTTTTCTAATTCCGTTTTCATCGATTTATTTTCGTTCGTTTATCATTTCGTTTTTTCATCACATGTTATTGCAAAAAGCTTTCGCCAGACGCCAACAATCTGTCGCAAGGCTGCAACGAGCCAAGGAGCATTTCATTTTTCTAATTCCGTTAGAAAGCCAAGCGAGCCAAGGAGCATTTCATTTTTCTAATTCCTTTTTCGTCGACTTATTTTCGTTCGTTTATCATGTCGTTCTTTCATCACATTTTATTGCAACAAGCTTTCGCCGGACTCCAACAACCTGTCGCAAGGCTGCAACGAGCCAAGGAGCATTTCATTTTTCTAATTCCGTTTTTGTCGACTTATTTTCGTTCGTTTATCATGTCGTTTTTTCATCACATTTTATTGCAACAAGCTTTCGCCGGACGCCAACAACCTGTCGCAAGGCTGCAACGAGCCAAGGAGCATTTCACTTTTCTAATTCCGTTTTCTTCGATTTATTTTCGTTCGTTTATCATTTCGTTTTTTCATCACATCTTATTGCAAAAAGCTTTCGCCAGACGCCAACAACCTGTTGCAAGGCTGCAACGAGCCAAGGAGCATTTCATTTTTCTAATTCCGTTAGAAAGCCAAGCGAGCCAAGGAGCATTTCATTTTTCTAATTCCGTTTTCGTCGACTTATTTTCGTTCGTTTATCATGTCGTTTTTTCATCACATTTTATTGCAACAAGCTTTCGCCGGACGCCAACAACCTGTCGCAAGGCTGCAACGAGCCAAGGAGCATTTCACTTTTCGAATTCCGTTTTCTTCGATTTATTTTCGTTCGTTTATCATTTCGTTTTTTCATCACATTTTATTGCAACAAGCTTTCGCCGGACGCCAACAACCTGTCGCAAGGCTGCAACGAGCCAAGGAGCATGTCATTTTTCTAATTCCGTTTTCGTCGATTTATTTTCGTTCGTTTATCATGTCGTTTTTCATCACATTTTATTGCAACAAGCTTTCGCCGGACTCCAACAACCTGTCGCAAGGCTGCAACAAGCCAAGGAGCATTTTTATTTTTCTAATTCCGTTTTCGTCGATTTATTTTCGTTCGTTTATCATTTCGTTTTTTCATCACATTTTATTGCAACAAGCTTTCGCCGGACTCCAACAACCTGTCGCAAGGCTGCAACGAGCCAAGGAGCATTTCATTTTTCTAATTCCGTTTTCGACGATTTATTTTCGTTCGTTTATCATTTCGTTTTTTCATCACATTTTATTGCAACAAGCTTTCGCCGGACTCCAACAAGCTGTCGCAAGGCTGCAACGAGCCAAGGAGCGTTTCACTTTTCTAATTCCGTTTTCATCGATTTATTTTCGTTCGTTTATCATTTCGTTTTTTCATCACATGTTATTGCAAAAAGCTTTCGCCAGACGCCAACAACCTGTCGCAAGGCTGCAACGAGCCAAGGAGCATTTCATTTTTCTAATTCCGTTAGAAAGCCAAGCGAGCCAAGGAGCATTTCATTTTTCTAATTCCTTTTTCGTCGACTTATTTTCGTTCGTTTATCATGTCATTCTTTCATCACATTTTATTGCAACAAGCTTTCGCCGGACTCCAACAACCTGTCGCAAGGCTGCAACGAGCCAAGGAGCATTTCATTTTTCTAATTCCGTTTTTGTCGACTTATTTTCGTTCGTTTATCATGTCGTTTTTTCATCACATTTTATTGCAACAAGCTTTCGCCGGACGCCAACAACCTGTCGCAAGGCTGCAACGAGCCAAGGAGCATTTCACTTTTCTAATTCCGTTTTCTTCGATTTATTTTCGTTCGTTTATCATTTCGTTTTTTCATCACATCTTATTGCAAAAAGCTTTCGCCAGACGCCAACAACCTGTTGCAAGGCTGCAACGAGCCAAGGAGCATTTCATTTTTCTAATTCCGTTAGAAAGCCAAGCGAGCCAAGGAGCATTTCATTTTTCTATTTCCGTTTTCGTCGATTTATTTTCGTTCGTTTATCATTTCGTTTTTTCATCACATTTTATTGCAACAAGCTTTCGCCGGACTCCAACAAGCTGTCGCAAGGCTGCAACGAGCCAAGGAGCGTTTCACTTTTCTAATTCCGTTTTCATCGATTTATTTTCGTTCGTTTATCATTTCGTTTTTTCATCACATGTTATTGCAAAAAGCTTTCGCCAGACGCCAACAACCTGTCGCAAGGCTGCAACGAGCCAAGGAGCATTTCATTTTTCTAATTCCGTTAGAAAGCCAAGCGAGCCAAGGAGCATTTCATTTTTCTATTTCCGTTTTCGTCGATTTATTTTCGTTCGTTTATCATGTCGTATTTTCATCACATTTTATTGCAACAAGCTTTCGCCGGACTCCAACAACCTGTCGCAAGGCTGCAACGAGCCAAGGAGCATTTCATTTTTCTAATTCCGTTTTCGTCGACTTATTTTCGTTCGTTTATCATGTCGTTTTTTCATCACATTTTATTGCAACAAGCTTTCGCCGGACTCCAACAACCTGTCGCAAGGCTGCAACGAGCCAAGGAGCATTTCATTTTTCTAATTCCGTTTTCGTCGACTTATTTTCGTTCGTTTATCATGTCGTTTTTTCATCACATTTTATTGCAACAAGCTTTCGCCGGACGCCAACAACCTGTCGCAAGGCTGCAACGAGCCAAGGAGCATTTCACTTTTCTAATTCCGTTTTCTTCGATTTATTTTCGTTCGTTTATCATTTCGTTTTTTCATCACATTTTATTGCAACAAGCTTTCGCCGGACTCCAACAACCTGTCGCAAGGCTGCAACAAGCCAAGGAGCATTTCATTTTTCTAATTCCGTTTTCGTCGATTTATTTTCGTTCGTTTATCATTTCGTTTTTTCATCACATTTTATTGCAACAAGCTTTCGCCGGACTCCAACAACCTGTCGCAAGGCTGCAACGAGCCAAGGAGCATTTCATTTTTCTAATTCCGTTTTCGACGATTTATTTTCGTTCGTTTATCATTTCATTTTTTCATCACATTTTATTGCAACAAGCTTTCGCCGGACTCCAACAAGCTGTCGCAAGGCTGCAACGAGCCAAGGAGCGTTTCACTTTTCTAATTCCGTTTTCATCGATTTATTTTCGTTCGTTTATCATTTCGTTTTTTCATCACATCTTATTGCAAAAAGCTTTCGCCAGACGCCAACAACCTGTCGCAAGGCTGCAACGGGCCAAGGAGCATTTCATTTTTCTAATTCCGTTAGAAAGCCAAGCGAGCCAGGGAGCATTTCATTTTTCTATTTCCGTTTTCGTCGATTTATTTTCGTTCGTTTATCATTTCGTTTTTTCATCACATTTTATTGCAACAAGCTTTCGCCGGACTCCAACAAGCTGTCGCAAGGCTGCAATGAGCCAAGGAGCGTTTCACTTTTCTAATTCCGTTTTCATCGATTTATTTTCGTTCGTTTATCATTTCGTTTTTTCATCACATGTTATTGCAAAAAGCTTTCGCCAGACGCCAACAACCTGTCGCAAGGCTGCAACGAGCCAAGGAGCATTCCATTTTTCTAATTCCGTTAGAAAGCCAAGCGAGCCAAGGAGCATTTCATTTTTCTAATTCCGTTTTCGTCGACTTATTTTCGTTCGTTTATCATGTCGTTCTTTCATCACATTTTATTGCAACAAGCTTTCGCCGGACTCCAACAACCTGTCGCAAGGCTGCAACGAGCCAAGGAGCATTTCATTTTTCTAATTCCGTTTTCGTCGACTTATTTTCGTTCGTTTATCATGTCGTTTTTTCATCACATTTTATTGCAACAAGCTTTCGCCGGACGCCAACAACCTGTCGCAAGGCTGCAACGAGCCAAGGAGCATTTCACTTTTCTAATTCCGTTTTCTTCGATTTATTTTCGTTCGTTTATCATTTCGTTTTTTCATCACATCTTATTGCAAAAAGCTTTCGCCAGACGCCAACAACCTGTCGCAAGGCTGCAACGAGCCAAGGAGCATTTCACTTTTCTAATTCCGTTTTCTTCGATTTATTTTCGTTCGTTTATCATTTCGTTTTTTCATCACATTTTATTGCAACAAGCTTTCGCCGGACGCCAACAACCTGTCGCAAGGCTGCAACGAGCCAAGGAGCATGTCATTTTTCTAATTCCGTTTTCGTCGATTTATTTTCGTTCGTTTATCATGTCGTTTTTCATCACATTTTATTGCAACAAGCTTTCGCCGGACTCCAACAACCTGTCGCAAGGCTGCAACGAGCCAAGGAGCATTTCGTTTTTCTAATTCCGTTTTCGTCGATTTATTTTCGTTCGTTTATCATTTCGTTTTTTCATCACATTTTATTGCAACAAGCTTTCGCCGGACTCCAACAAGCTGTCGCAAGGCTGCAACGAGCCAAGGAGCGTTTCACTTTTCTAATTCCGTTTTCATCGATTTATTTTCGTTCGTTTATCATTTCGTTTTTTCATCACATGTTATTGCAAAAAGCTTTCGCCAGACGCCAACAATCTGTCGCAAGGCTGCAACGAGCCAAGGAGCATTTCATTTTTCTAATTCCGTTAGAAAGCCAAGCGAGCCAAGGAGCATTTCATTTTTCTAATTCCTTTTTCGTCGACTTATTTTCGTTCGTTTATCATGTCGTTCTTTCATCACATTTTATTGCAACAAGCTTTCGCCGGACTCCAACAACCTGTCGCAAGGCTGCAACGAGCCAAGGAGCATTTCATTTTTCTAATTCCGTTTTTGTCGACTTATTTTCGTTCGTTTATCATGTCGTTTTTTCATCACATTTTATTGCAACAAGCTTTCGCCGGACGCCAACAACCTGTCGCAAGGCTGCAACGAGCCAAGGAGCATTTCACTTTTCTAATTCCGTTTTCTTCGATTTATTTTCGTTCGTTTATCATTTCGTTTTTTCATCACATCTTATTGCAAAAAGCTTTCGCCAGACGCCAACAACCTGTTGCAAGGCTGCAACGAGCCAAGGAGCATTTCATTTTTCTAATTCCGTTAGAAAGCCAAGCGAGCCAAGGAGCATTTCATTTTTCTAATTCCGTTTTCGTCGACTTATTTTCGTTCGTTTATCATGTCGTTTTTTCATCACATTTTATTGCAACAAGCTTTCGCCGGACGCCAACAACCTGTCGCAAGGCTGCAACGAGCCAAGGAGCATTTCACTTTTCTAATTCCGTTTTCTTCGATTTATTTTCGTTCGTTTATCATTTCGTTTTTTCATCACATTTTATTGCAACAAGCTTTCGCCGGACGCCAACAACCTGTCGCAAGGCTGCAACGAGCCAAGGAGCATGTCATTTTTCTAATTCCGTTTTCGTCGATTTATTTTCGTTCGTTTATCATGTCGTTTTTCATCACATTTTATTGCAACAAGCTTTCGCCGGACTCCAACAACCTGTCGCAAGGCTGCAACAAGCCAAGGAGCATTTTTATTTTTCTAATTCCGTTTTCGTCGATTTATTTTCGTTCGTTTATCATTTCGTTTTTTCATCACATTTTATTGCAACAAGCTTTCGCCGGACTCCAACAACCTGTCGCAAGGCTGCAACGAGCCAAGGAGCATTTCATTTTTCTAATTCCGTTTTCGACGATTTATTTTCGTTCGTTTATCATTTCGTTTTTTCATCACATTTTATTGCAACAAGCTTTCGCCGGACTCCAACAAGCTGTCGCAAGGCTGCAACGAGCCAAGGAGCGTTTCACTTTTCTAATTCCGTTTTCATCGATTTATTTTCGTTCGTTTATCATTTCGTTTTTTCATCACATCTTATTGCAAAAAGCTTTCGCCAGACGCCAACAACCTGTCGCAAGGCTGCAACGAGCCAAGGAGCATTTCATTTTTCTAATTCCGTTAGAAAGCCAAGCGAGCCAAGGAGCATTTCATTTTTCTATTTCCGTTTTCGTCGATTTATTTTCGTTCGTTTATCATTTCGTTTTTTCATCACATTTTATTGCAACAAGCTTTCGCCGGACTCCAACAAGCTGTCGCAAGGCTGCAACGAGCCAAGGAGCGTTTCACTTTTCTAATTCCGTTTTCATCGATTTATTTTCGTTCGTTTATCATTTCGTTTTTTCATCACATGTTATTGCAAAAAGCTTTCGCCAGACGCCAACAACCTGTCGCAAGGCTGCAACGAGCCAAGGAGCATTTCATTTTTCTAATTCCGTTAGAAAGCCAAGCGAGCCAAGGAGCATTTCATTTTTCTAATTCCTTTTTCGTCGACTTATTTTCGTTCGTTTATCATGTCATTCTTTCATCACATTTTATTGCAACAAGCTTTCGCCGGACTCCAACAACCTGTCGCAAGGCTGCAACGAGCCAAGGAGCATTTCATTTTTCTAATTCCGTTTTTGTCGACTTATTTTCGTTCGTTTATCATGTCGTTTTTTCATCACATTTTATTGCAACAAGCTTTCGCCGGACGCCAACAACCTGTCGCAAGGCTGCAACGAGCCAAGGAGCATTTCACTTTTCTAATTCCGTTTTCTTCGATTTATTTTCGTTCGTTTATCATTTCGTTTTTTCATCACATCTTATTGCAAAAAGCTTTCGCCAGACGCCAACAACCTGTTGCAAGGCTGCAACGAGCCAAGGAGCATTTCATTTTTCTAATTCCGTTAGAAAGCCAAGCGAGCCAAGGAGCATTTCATTTTTCTATTTCCGTTTTCGTCGATTTATTTTCGTTCGTTTATCATTTCGTTTTTTCATCACATTTTATTGCAACAAGCTTTCGCCGGACTCCAACAAGCTGTCGCAAGGCTGCAACGAGCCAAGGAGCGTTTCACTTTTCTAATTCCGTTTTCATCGATTTATTTTCGTTCGTTTATCATTTCGTTTTTTCATCACATGTTATTGCAAAAAGCTTTCGCCAGACGCCAACAACCTGTCGCAAGGCTGCAACGAGCCAAGGAGCATTTCATTTTTCTAATTCCGTTAGAAAGCCAAGCGAGCCAAGGAGCATTTCATTTTTCTATTTCCGTTTTCGTCGATTTATTTTCGTTCGTTTATCATGTCGTATTTTCATCACATTTTATTGCAACAAGCTTTCGCCGGACTCCAACAACCTGTCGCAAGGCTGCAACGAGCCAAGGAGCATTTCATTTTTCTAATTCCGTTTTCGTCGACTTATTTTCGTTCGTTTATCATGTCGTTTTTTCATCACATTTTATTGCAACAAGCTTTCGCCGGACTCCAACAACCTGTCGCAAGGCTGCAACGAGCCAAGGAGCATTTCATTTTTCTAATTCCGTTTTCGTCGACTTATTTTCGTTCGTTTATCATGTCGTTTTTTCATCACATTTTATTGCAACAAGCTTTCGCCGGACGCCAACAACCTGTCGCAAGGCTGCAACGAGCCAAGGAGCATTTCACTTTTCTAATTCCGTTTTCTTCGATTTATTTTCGTTCGTTTATCATTTCGTTTTTTCATCACATTTTATTGCAACAAGCTTTCGCCGGACTCCAACAACCTGTCGCAAGGCTGCAACAAGCCAAGGAGCATTTCATTTTTCTAATTCCGTTTTCGTCGATTTATTTTCGTTCGTTTATCATTTCGTTTTTTCATCACATTTTATTGCAACAAGCTTTCGCCGGACTCCAACAACCTGTCGCAAGGCTGCAACGAGCCAAGGAGCATTTCATTTTTCTAATTCCGTTTTCGACGATTTATTTTCGTTCGTTTATCATTTCATTTTTTCATCACATTTTATTGCAACAAGCTTTCGCCGGACTCCAACAAGCTGTCGCAAGGCTGCAACGAGCCAAGGAGCGTTTCACTTTTCTAATTCCGTTTTCATCGATTTATTTTCGTTCGTTTATCATTTCGTTTTTTCATCACATCTTATTGCAAAAAGCTTTCGCCAGACGCCAACAACCTGTCGCAAGGCTGCAACGGGCCAAGGAGCATTTCATTTTTCTAATTCCGTTAGAAAGCCAAGCGAGCCAGGGAGCATTTCATTTTTCTATTTCCGTTTTCGTCGATTTATTTTCGTTCGTTTATCATTTCGTTTTTTCATCACATTTTATTGCAACAAGCTTTCGCCGGACTCCAACAAGCTGTCGCAAGGCTGCAATGAGCCAAGGAGCGTTTCACTTTTCTAATTCCGTTTTCATCGATTTATTTTCGTTCGTTTATCATTTCGTTTTTTCATCACATGTTATTGCAAAAAGCTTTCGCCAGACGCCAACAACCTGTCGCAAGGCTGCAACGAGCCAAGGAGCATTCCATTTTTCTAATTCCGTTAGAAAGCCAAGCGAGCCAAGGAGCATTTCATTTTTCTAATTCCGTTTTCGTCGACTTATTTTCGTTCGTTTATCATGTCGTTCTTTCATCACATTTTATTGCAACAAGCTTTCGCCGGACTCCAACAACCTGTCGCAAGGCTGCAACGAGCCAAGGAGCATTTCATTTTTCTAATTCCGTTTTCGTCGACTTATTTTCGTTCGTTTATCATGTCGTTTTTTCATCACATTTTATTGCAACAAGCTTTCGCCGGACGCCAACAACCTGTCGCAAGGCTGCAACGAGCCAAGGAGCATTTCACTTTTCTAATTCCGTTTTCTTCGATTTATTTTCGTTCGTTTATCATTTCGTTTTTTCATCACATCTTATTGCAAAAAGCTTTCGCCAGACGCCAACAACCTGTCGCAAGGCTGCAACGAGCCAAGGAGCATTTCACTTTTCTAATTCCGTTTTCTTCGATTTATTTTCGTTCGTTTATCATTTCGTTTTTTCATCACATTTTATTGCAACAAGCTTTCGCCGGACGCCAACAACCTGTCGCAAGGCTGCAACGAGCCAAGGAGCATGTCATTTTTCTAATTCCGTTTTCGTCGATTTATTTTCGTTCGTTTATCATGTCGTTTTTCATCACATTTTATTGCAACAAGCTTTCGCCGGACTCCAACAACCTGTCGCAAGGCTGCAACGAGCCAAGGAGCATTTCGTTTTTCTAATTCCGTTTTCGTCGATTTATTTTCGTTCGTTTATCATTTCGTTTTTTCATCACATTTTATTGCAACAAGCTTTCGCCGGACTCCAACAAGCTGTCGCAAGGCTGCAACGAGCCAAGGAGCGTTTCACTTTTCTAATTCCGTTTTCATCGATTTATTTTCGTTCGTTTATCATTTCGTTTTTTCATCACATCTTATTGCAAAAAGCTTTCGCCAGACGCCAACAACCTGTCGCAAGGCTGCAACGAGCCAAGGAGCATTTCATTTTTCTAATTCCGTTAGAAAGCCAAGCGAGCCAAGGAGCATTTCATTTTTCTATTTCCGTTTTCGTCGATTTATTTTCGTTCGTTTATCATTTCGTTTTTTCATCACATTTTATTGCAACAAGCTTTCGCCGGACTCCAACAAGCTGTCGCAAGGCTGCAACGAGCCAAGGAGCGTTTCACTTTTCTAATTCCGTTTTCATCGATTTATTTTCGTTCGTTTATCATTTCGTTTTTTCATCACATGTTATTGCAAAAAGCTTTCGCCAGACGCCAACAACCTGTCGCAAGGCTGCAACGAGCCAAGGAGCATTTCATTTTTCTAATTCCGTTTTTGTCGACTTATTTTCGTTCGTTTATCATGTCGTTTTTTCATCACATTTTATTGCAACAAGCTTTCGCCGGACTCCAACAACCTGTCGCAAGGCTGCAACGAGCCAAGGAGCATTTCATTTTTCTAATTCCGTTTTCGTCGACTTATTTTCGTTCGTTTATCATGTCGTTTTTTCATCACATTTTATTGCAACAAGCTTTCGCCGGACTCCAACAACCTGTCGCAAGGCTGCAACGAGCCAAGGAGCATTTCATTTTTCTAATTCCGTTTTCGTCGACTTATTTTCGTTCGTTTATCATGTCGTTTTTTCATCACATTTTATTGCAACAAGCTTTCGCCGGACGCCAACAACCTGTCGCAAGGCTGCAACGAGCCAAGGAGCATTTCACTTTTCTAATTCCGTTTTCTTCGATTTATTTTCGTTCGTTTATCATTTCGTTTTTTCATCACATTTTATTGCAACAAGCTTTCGCCGGACGCCAACAACCTGTCGCAAGGCTGCAACGAGCCAAGGAGCATGTCATTTTTCTAATTCCGTTTTCGTCGATTTATTTTCGTTCGTTTATCATGTCGTTTTTCATCACATTTTATTGCAACAAGCTTTCGCCGGACTCCAACAACCTGTCGCAAGGCTGCAACGAGCCAAGGAGCATTTCGTTTTTCTAATTCCGTTTTCGTCGATTTATTTTCGTTGGTTTATCATTTCGTTTTTTCATCACATTTTATTGCAACAAGCTTTCGCCGGACTCCAACAACCTGTCGCAAGGCTGCAACAAGCCAAGGAGCATTTCATTTTTCTAATTCCGTTTTCGTCGATTTATTTTCGTTCGTTTATCATTTCGTTTTTTCATCACATTTTATTGCAACAAGCTTTCGCCGGACTCCAACAACCTGTCGCAAGGCTGCAACGAGCCAAGGAGCATTTCATTTTTCTAATTCCGTTTTCGACGATTTATTTTCGTTCGTTTATCATTTCGTTTTTTCATCACATTTTATTGCAACAAGCTTTCGCCGGACTCCAACAAGCTGTCGCAAGGCTGCAACGAGCCAAGGAGCGTTTCACTTTTCTAATTCCGTTTTCATCGATTTATTTTCGTTCGTTTATCATTTCGTTTTTTCATCACATCTTATTGCAAAAAGCTTTCGCCAGACGCCAACAACCTGTCGCAAGGCTGCAACGGGCCAAGGAGCATTTCATTTTTCTAATTCCGTTAGAAAGCCAAGCGAGCCAAGGAGCATTTCATTTTTCTATTTCCGTTTTCGTCGATTTATTTTCGTTCGTTTATCATTTCGTTTTTTCATCACATTTTATTGCAACAAGCTTTCGCCGGACTCCAACAAGCTGTCGCAAGGCTGCAACGAGCCAAGGAGCGTTTCACTTTTCTAATTCCGTTTTCATCGATTTATTTTCGTTCGTTTATCATTTCGTTTTTTCATCACATGTTATTGCAAAAAGCTTTCGCCAGACGCCAACAACCTGTCGCAAGGCTGCAACGAGCCAAGGAGCATTCCATTTTTCTAATTCCGTTAGAAAGCCAAGCGAGCCAAGGAGCATTTCATTTTTCTAATTCCGTTTTCGTCGACTTATTTTCGTTCGTTTATCATGTCGTTCTTTCATCACATTTTATTGCAACAAGCTTTCGCCGGACTCCAACAACCTGTCGCAAGGCTGCAACGAGCCAAGGAGCATTTCATTTTTCTAATTCCGTTTTCGTCGACTTATTTTCGTTCGTTTATCATGTCGTTTTTTCATCACATTTTATTGCAACAAGCTTTCGCCGGACGCCAACAACCTGTCGCAAGGCTGCAACGAGCCAAGGAGCATTTCACTTTTCTAATTCCGTTTTCTTCGATTTATTTTCGTTCGTTTATCATTTCGTTTTTTCATCACATCTTATTGCAAAAAGCTTTCGCCAGACGCCAACAACCTGTTGCAAGGCTGCAACGAGCCAAGGAGCATTTCATTTTTCTAATTCCGTTAGAAAGCCAAGCGAGCCAAGGAGCATTTCATTTTTCTATTTCCGTTTTCGTCGATTTATTTTCGTTCGTTTATCATTTCGTTTTTTCATCACATTTTATTGCAACAAGCTTTCGCCGGACTCCAACAAGCTGTCGCAAGGCTGCAACGAGCCAAGGAGCGTTTCACTTTTCTAATTCCGTTTTCATCGATTTATTTTCGTTCGTTTATCATTTCGTTTTTTCATCACATGTTATTGCAAAAAGCTTTCGCCAGACGCCAACAACCTGTCGCAAGGCTGCAACGAGCCAAGGAGCATTTCATTTTTCTAATTCCGTTAGAAAGCCAAGCGAGCCAAGGAGCATTTCATTTTTCTATTTCCGTTTTCGTCAATTTATTTTCGTTCGTTTATCATGTCGTATTTTCATCACATTTTATTGCAACAAGCTTTCGCCGGACTCCAACAACCTGTCGCAAGGCTGCAACGAGCCAAGAAGCATTTCATTTTTCTAATTCCGTTTTCGTCGACTTATTTTCATTCGTTTATCATGTCGTTTTTTCATCACATTTTATTGCAACAAGCTTTCGCCGGACTCCAACAACCTGTCGCAAGGCTGCAACGAGCCAAGGAGCATTTCATTTTTCTAATTCCGTTTTCGTCGACTTATTTTCGTTCGTTTATCATGTCGTTTTTTCATCACATTTTATTGCAACAAGCTTTCGCCGGACGCCAACAACCTGTCGCAAGGCTGCAACGAGCCAAGGAGCATTTCACTTTTCTAATTCCGTTTTCTTCGATTTATTTTCGTTCGTTTATCATTTCGTTTTTTCATCACATTTTATTGCAACAAGCTTTCGCCGGACGCCAACAACCTGTCGCAAGGCTGCAACGAGCCAAGGAGCATGTCATTTTTCTAATTCCGTTTTCGTCGATTTATTTTCGTTCGTTTATCATGTCGTTTTTCATCACATTTTATTGCAACAAGCTTTCGCCGGACTCCAACAACCTGTCGCAAGGCTGCAACGAGCCAAGGAGCATTTCGTTTTTCTAATTCCGTTTTCGTCGATTTATTTTCGTTCGTTTATCATTTCGTTTTTTCATCACATTTTATTGCAACAAGCTTTCGCCGGACTCCAACAACCTGTCGCAAGGCTGCAACGAGCCAAGGAGCATTTCATTTTTCTAATTCCGTTTTCGACGATTTATTTTCGTTCGTTTATCATTTCGTTTTTTCATCACATTTTATTGCAACAAGCTTTCGCCGGACTCCAACAAGCTGTCGCAAGGCTGCAACGAGCCAAGGAGCGTTTCACTTTTCTAATTCCGTTTTCATCGATTTATTTTCGTTCGTTTATCATTTCGTTTTTTCATCACATCTTATTGCAAAAAGCTTTCGCCAGACGCCAACAACCTGTCGCAAGGCTGCAACGAGCCAAGGAGCATTTCACTTTTCTAATTCCGTTTTCGTCGATTTATTTTCGTTTATCATTTCGTTTTTTCATCACATTTTATTGCAACAAGCTTTAGCCGGACGCCAACAACCTGTCGTAAGGCTGCAACGAGCCAAGGAGCATTTCATTTTTCTAATTCCGTTAGAAAGCCAAGCGAGCCAAGGAGCATTTCACTTTTCTAATTCCGTTTTCATCGATTTATTTTCGTTCGTTTATCATTTTGTTTTTTCATCACATTTTATTGCAAAAAGCTTTCGCCAGACGCCAACAACCTGTCGCAAGGCTGCAACGAGCCAAGGAGCATTTCACTTTTCTAATTCCGTTTTCGTTGATTTATTTTCGTTTATCATTTCGTTTTTTCATCACATTTTATTGCAACAAGCTTTCGCCGGACGCCAACAACCTGTCGCAAGGCTGCAACGAGCCAAGGAGCATTTCATTTTTCTAATTCCGTTAGAAAGCCAAGCGAGCCAAGGAGCATTTCATTTTTCTATTTCCGTTTTCGTCGATTTATTTTCCTTTGTTTATCATGTCGTTTTTTCATCACATTTTATTGCAACAAGCTTTCGCCAGACGCCAACAACCTGTCGCAAGGCTGCAACGAGCCAAGGAGCATTTCACTTTTCTAATTCCGTTTTCGTCGATTTATTTTTGTTTATCATTTCGTTTTTTCATCACATTTTATTGCAACAAGCTTTCGCCGGACTCCAACAACCTATCGCAAGGCTGCAACGAGCCAAGGAGCATTTCACTTTTCTAATTCCGTTTTCGTCGATTTATTTTCGTTTATCATTTCGTTTTTTCATCACATTTTATTGCAACAAGCTTTCGCCGGACGCCAACAACCTGTCGCAAGGCTGCAACGAGCCAAGGAGCATTTCATTTTTCTAATTCCGTTTTCGTCGATTTATTTTCGTTCGTTTATCATGTCGTTTTTTCATCAAATTTTATTGCAACAAGCTTTCGCCGGACGCCAACAACCTGTCGCAAGACTGCAACGAGCCAAGGAGCATTTCATTTTTCTAATTCCGTTTTCGTCGATCTATTTTCGTTCGTTTATCATTTCGTTTTTTCATCACATTTTATTGCAACAAGCTTTCGCCGGACTCCAACAACCTGTCGCAAGGCTGCAACAAGCCAAGGAGCATTTCATTTTTCTAATTCCGTTTTCGACGATTTATTTTCGTTCGTTTATCATTTCGTTTTTTCATCACATTTTATTGCAACAAACTTTCGCCGGACTCCAACAAGCTGTCGCAAGGCTGCAACGAGCCAAGGAGCGTTTCACTTTTCTAATTCCGTTTTCATCGATTTATTTTCGTTCGTTTATCATTTCGTTTTTTCATCACATCTTATTGCAAAAAGCTTTCGCCAGACGCCAACAACCTGTCGCAAGGCTGCAACGAGCCAAGGAGCATTTCACTTTTCTAATTCCGTTTTCGTCGATTTATTTTCGTTTATCATTTCGTTTTTTCATCACATTTTATTTCAACAAGCTTTCGCCGGACGCCAACAACCTGTCACAGGGCTGCAACGAGCCAAGGAGCATTTCATTTTTCTAATTCCGTTAGAAAGCCAAGCGAGCCAAGGAGCATTTCATTTTTCTATTACCGTTTTCGTCGATTTATTTTCGTTCGTTTATCATGTCGTTTTTTCATCACATTTTATTGCAAAAAGCTTTCGCCAGACGCCAACAACCTGTCGCAAGGCTGCAACGAGCCAAGGAGCATTTCACTTTTCTAATTCCGTTTTCGCCGATTTATTTTCGTTTATCATTTCGTTTTTTCATCAAATTTTATTGCAACAAACTTTCGCCGGACGCCAACAACCTGTCGCAAGGCTGCAACGAGCCAAGGAGCATTTCATTTTTCTAATTCCGTTAGAAAGCCAAGCGAGCCAAGGAGCATTTCATTTTTCTATTTCCGTTTTCGTCGATTTATTTTCGTTCGTTTATCATGTCGTGTTTTCATCACATTTTATTGCAACAAGCTTTCGCCGGACGCCAACAACCTGTCGCAAGGCTGCAACGAGCCAAGGAGCATTTCATTTTTCTAATTCCGTTTTCATCGATTTATTTTCGTTCGTTTATCATTTCGTTTTTTCATCACATGTTATTGCAAAAAGCTTTCGCCAGACGCCAACAACCTGTCGCAAGGCTGCAACGAGCCAAGTAGCATTTCATTTTTCTAATTCCGTTAGAAAGCCAAGCGAGCCAAGGAGCATTTCATTTTTCTATTTCCGTTTTCGTCGATTTATTTTCGTTCGTTTATCATGTCGTATTTTCATCACATTTTATTGCAACAAGCTTTCGCCGGACTCCAACAACCTGTCGCAAGGCTGCAACGAGCCAAGGAGCATTTCATTTTTCTAATTCCGTTTTCGTCGACTTATTTTCGTTCGTTTATCATGTCGTTTTTTCATCACATTTTATTGCAACAAGCTTTCGCCGGACTCCAACAACCTGTCGCAAGGCTGCAACGAGCCAAGGAGCATTTCATTTTTCTAATTCCGTTTTCGTCGACTTATTTTCGTTCGTTTATCATGTCGTTTTTTCATCACATTTTATTGCAACAAGCTTTCGCCGGACGCCAACAACCTGTCGCAAGGCTGCAACGAGCCAAGGAGCATTTCACTTTTCTAATTCCGTTTTCTTCGATTTATTTTCGTTCGTTTATCATTTCGTTTTTTCATCACATTTTATTGCAACAAGCTTTCGCCGGACGCCAACAACCTGTCGCAAGGCTGCAACGAGCCAAGGAGCATGTCATTTTTCTAATTCCGTTTTCGTCGATTTATTTTCGTTCGTTTATCATGTCGTTTTTCATCACATTTTATTGCAACAAGCTTTCGCCGGACTCCAACAACCTGTCGCAAGGCTGCAACGAGCCAAGGAGCATTTCGTTTTTCTAATTCCGTTTTCTTCGATTTATTTTCGTTCGTTTATCATTTCGTTTTTTCATCACATTTTATTGCAACAAGCTTTCGCCGGACTCCAACAACCTGTCGCAAGGCTGCAACAAGCCAAGGAGCATTTTTATTTTTCTAATTCCGTTTTCGTCGATTTATTTTCGTTCGTTTATCATTTCGTTTTTTCATCACATTTTATTGCAACAAGCTTTCGCCGGACTCCAACAACCTGTCGCAAGGCTGCAACGAGCCAAGGAGCATTTCATTTTTCTAATTCCGTTTTCGACGATTTATTTTCGTTCGTTTATCATTTCGTTTTTTCATCACATTTTATTGCAACAAGCTTTCGCCGGACTCCAACAAGCTGTCGCAAGGCTGCAACGAGCCAAGGAGCGTTTCACTTTTCTAATTCCGTTTTCATCGATTTATTTTCGTTCGTTTATCATTTCGTTTTTTCATCACATCTTATTGCAAAAAGCTTTCGCCAGACGCCAACAACCTGTCGCAAGGCTGCAACGAGCCAAGGAGCATTTCATTTTTCTAATTCCGTTAGAAAGCCAAGCGAGCCAAGGAGCATTTCATTTTTCTATTTCCGTTTTCGTCGATTTATTTTCGTTCGTTTATCATTTAGTTTTTTCATCACATTTTATTGCAACAAGCTTTCGCCGGACTCCAACAAGCTGTCGCAAGGCTGCAACGAGCCAAGGAGCGTTTCACTTTTCTAATTCCGTTTTCATCGATTTATTTTCGTTCGTTTATCATTTCGTTTTTTCATCACATGTTATTGCAAAAAGCTTTCGCCAGACGCCAACAATCTGTCGCAAGGCTGCAACGAGCCAAGGAGCATTTCATTTTTCTAATTCCGTTAGAAAGCCAAGCGAGCCAAGGAGCATTTCATTTTTCTAATTCCTTTTTCGTCGACTTATTTTCGTTCGTTTATCATGTCGTTCTTTCATCACATTTTATTGCAACAAGCTTTCGCCGGACTCCAACAACCTGTCGCAAGGCTGCAACGAGCCAAGGAGCATTTCATTTTTCTAATTCCGTTTTTGTCGACTTATTTTCGTTCGTTTATCATGTCGTTTTTTCATCACATTTTATTGCAACAAGCTTTCGCCGGACGCCAACAACCTGTCGCAAGGCTGCAACGAGCCAAGGAGCATTTCACTTTTCTAATTCCGTTTTCTTCGATTTATTTTCGTTCGTTTATCATTTCGTTTTTTCATCACATCTTATTGCAAAAAGCTTTCGCCAGACGCCAACAACCTGTTGCAAGGCTGCAACGAGCCAAGGAGCATTTCATTTTTCTAATTCCGTTAGAAAGCCAAGCGAGCCAAGGAGCATTTCATTTTTCTAATTCCGTTTTCGTCGACTTATTTTCGTTCGTTTATCATGTCGTTTTTTCATCACATTTTATTGCAACAAGCTTTCGCCGGACGCCAACAACCTGTCGCAAGGCTGCAACGAGCCAAGGAGCATTTCACTTTTCTAATTCCGTTTTCTTCGATTTATTTTCGTTCGTTTATCATTTCGTTTTTTCATCACATTTTATTGCAACAAGCTTTCGCCGGACGCCAACAACCTGTCGCAAGGCTGCAACGAGCCAAGGAGCATGTCATTTTTCTAATTCCGTTTTCGTCGATTTATTTTCGTTCGTTTATCATGTCGTTTTTCATCACATTTTATTGCAACAAGCTTTCGCCGGACTCCAACAACCTGTCGCAAGGCTGCAACAAGCCAAGGAGCATTTTTATTTTTCTAATTCCGTTTTCGTCGATTTATTTTCGTTCGTTTATCATTTCGTTTTTTCATCACATTTTATTGCAACAAGCTTTCGCCGGACTCCAACAACCTGTCGCAAGGCTGCAACGAGCCAAGGAGCATTTCATTTTTCTAATTCCGTTTTCGACGATTTATTTTCGTTCGTTTATCATTTCGTTTTTTCATCACATTTTATTGCAACAAGCTTTCGCCGGACTCCAACAAGCTGTCGCAAGGCTGCAACGAGCCAAGGAGCGTTTCACTTTTCTAATTCCGTTTTCATCGATTTATTTTCGTTCGTTTATCATTTCGTTTTTTCATCACATCTTATTGCAAAAAGCTTTCGCCAGACGCCAACAACCTGTCGCAAGGCTGCAACGAGCCAAGGAGCATTTCATTTTTCTAATTCCGTTAGAAAGCCAAGCGAGCCAAGGAGCATTTCATTTTTCTATTTCCGTTTTCGTCGATTTATTTTCGTTCGTTTATCATTTCGTTTTTTCATCACATTTTATTGCAACAAGCTTTCGCCGGACTCCAACAAGCTGTCGCAAGGCTGCAACGAGCCAAGGAGCGTTTCACTTTTCTAATTCCGTTTTCATCGATTTATTTTCGTTCGTTTATCATTTCGTTTTTTCATCACATGTTATTGCAAAAAGCTTTCGCCAGACGCCAACAACCTGTCGCAAGGCTGCAACGAGCCAAGGAGCATTTCATTTTTCTAATTCCGTTAGAAAGCCAAGCGAGCCAAGGAGCAATTCATTTTTCTAATTCCTTTTTCGTCGACTTATTTTCGTTCGTTTATCATGTCGTTCTTTCATCACATTTTATTGCAACAAGCTTTCGCCGGACTCCAACAACCTGTCGCAAGGCTGCAACGAGCCAAGGAGCATTTCATTTTTCTAATTCCGTTTTTGTCGACTTATTTTCGTTCGTTTATCATGTCGTTTTTTCATCACATTTTATTGCAACAAGCTTTCGCCGGACGCCAACAACCTGTCGCAAGGCTGCAACGAGCCAAGGAGCATTTCACTTTTCTAATTCCGTTTTCTTCGATTTATTTTCGTTCGTTTATCATTTCGTTTTTTCATCACATCTTATTGCAAAAAGCTTTCGCCAGACGCCAACAACCTGTTGCAAGGCTGCAACGAGCCAAGGAGCATTTCATTTTTCTAATTCCGTTAGAAAGCCAAGCGAGCCAAGGAGCATTTCATTTTTCTATTTCCGTTTTCGTCGATTTATTTTTGTTCGTTTATCATTTCGTTTTTTCATCACATTTTATTGCAACAAGCTTTCGCCGGACTCCAACAAGCTGTCGCAAGGCTGCAACGAGCCAAGGAGCGTTTCACTTTTCTAATTCCGTTTTCATCGATTTATTTTCGTTCGTTTATCATTTCGTTTTTTCATCACATGTTATTGCAAAAAGCTTTCGCCAGACGCCAACAACCTGTCGCAAGGCTGCAACGAGCCAAGGAGCATTTCATTTTTCTAATTCCGTTAGAAAGCCAAGCGAGCCAAGGAGCATTTCATTTTTCTATTTCCGTTTTCGTCGATTTATTTTCGTTCGTTTATCATGTCGTATTTTCATCACATTTTATTGCAACAAGCTTTCGCCGGACTCCAACAACCTGTCGCAAGGCTGCAACGAGCCAAGGAGCATTTCATTTTTCTAATTCCGTTTTCGTCGACTTATTTTCGTTCGTTTATCATGTCGTTTTTTCATCACATTTTATTGCAACAAGCTTTCGCCGGACTCCAACAACCTGTCGCAAGGCTGCAACGAGCCAAGGAGCATTTCGTTTTTCTAATTCCGTTTTCGTCGATTTATTTTCGTTCGTTTATCATTTCGTTTTTTCATCACATTTTATTGCAACAAGCTTTCGCCAGACTCCAACAACCTGTCGCAAGGCTGCAACAAGCCAAGGAGCATTTCATTTTTCTAATTCCGTTTTCGTCGATTTATTTTCGTTCGTTTATCATTTCGTTTTTTCATCACATTTTATTGCAACAAGCTTTCGCCGGACTCCAACAACCTGTCGCAAGGCTGTAACGAGCCAAGGAGCATTTCATTTTTCTAATTCCGTTTTCGACGATTTATTTTCGTTCGTTTATCATTTCGTTTTTTCATCACATTTTATTGCAACAAGCTTTCGCCGGACTCCAACAAGCTGTCGCAAGGCTGCAACGAGCCAAGGAGCGTTTCACTTTTCTAATTCCGTTTTCATCGATTTATTTTCGTTCGTTTATCATTTCGTTTTTTCATCACATCTTATTGCAAAAAGCTTTCGCCAGACGCCAACAACCTGTTGCAAGGCTGCAACGAGCCAAGGAGCATTTCATTTTTCTAATTCCGTTAGAAAGCCAAGCGAGCCAAGGAGCATTTCATTTTTCTATTTCCGTTTTCGTCGATTTATTTTCGTTCGTTTATCATGTCGTATTTTCATCACATTTTATTGCAACAAGCTTTCGCCGGACTCCAACAACCTGTCGCAAGGCTGCAACGAGCCAAGGAGCATTTCATTTTTCTAATTCCGTTTTCGTCGACTTATTTTCGTTCGTTTATCATGTCGTTTTTTCATCACATTTTATTGCAACAAGCTTTCGCCGGACTCCAACAACCTGTCGCAAGGCTGCAACGAGCCAAGGAGCATTTCATTTTTCTAATTCCGTTTTCGTCGACTTATTTTCGTTCGTTTATCATGTCGTTTTTTCATCACATTTTATTGCAACAAGCTTTCGCCGGACGCCAACAACCTGTCGCAAGGCTGCAACGAGCCAAGGAGCATTTCACTTTTCTAATTCCGTTTTCTTAGATTTATTTTCGTTCGTTTATCATTTCGTTTTTTCATCACATTTTATTGCAACAAGCTTTCGCCGGACGCCAACAACCTGTCGCGAGGCTGCAACGAGCCAAGGAGCATGTCATTTTTCTAATTCCGTTTTCGTCGATTTATTTTCGTTCGTTTATCATGTCGTTTTTCATCACATTTTATTGCAACAAGCTTTCGCCGGACTCCAACAACCTGTCGCAAGGCTGCAACGAGCCAAGGAGCATTTCGTTTTTCTAATTCCGTTTTCGTCGATTTATTTTCGTTCGTTTATCATTTCGTTTTTTCATCACATTTTATTGCAACAAGCTTTCGCCGGACTCCAACAACCTGTCGCAAGGCTGCAACAAGCCAAGGAGCATTTCATTTTTCTAATTCCGTTTTCGTCGATTTATTTTCGTTCGTTTATCATTTCGTTTTTTCATCACATTTTATTGCAACAAGCTTTCGCCGGACTCCAACAACCTGTCGCAAGGCTGCAACGAGCCAAGGAGCATTTCATTTTTCTAATTCCGTTTTCGATGATTTATTTTCGTTCGTTTATCATTTCGTTTTTTCATCACATTTTATTGCAACAAGCTTTCGCCGGACTCCAACAAGCTGTCGCAAGGCTGCAACGAGCCAAGGAGCGTTTCACTTTTCTAATTCCGTTTTCATCGATTTATTTTCGTTCGTTTATCATTTCGTTTTTTCATCACATCTTATTGCAAAAAGCTTTCGCCAGACGCCAACAACCTGTCGCAAGGCTGCAACGAGCCAAGGAGCATTTCATTTTTCTATTTCCGTTTTCGTCGATTTATTTTCGTTCGTTTATCATGTCGTTTTTTCATCACATTTTATTGCAACAAGCTTTCGCCGGACGCCAACAACCTGTCGCAAGGCTGCAACGAGCCAAGGAGCATTTCACTTTTCTAATTCCGTTTTCTTCGATTTATTTTCGTTCGTTTATCATTTCGTTTTTTCATCACATCTTATTGCAAAAAGCTTTCGCCAGACGCCAACAACCTGTTGCAAGGCTGCAACGAGCCAAGGAGCATTTCATTTTTCTAATTCCGTTAGAAAGCCAAGCGAGCCAAGGAGCATTTCATTTTTCTATTTCCGTTTTCGTCGATTTATTTTCGTTCGTTTATCATTTCGTTTTTTCATCACATTTTATTGCAACAAGCTTTCGCCGGACTCCAACAAGCTGTCGCAAGGCTGCAACGAGCCAAGGAGCGTTTCACTTTTCTAATTCCGTTTTCATCGATTTATTTTCGTTCGTTTATCATTTCGTTTTTTCATCACATGTTATTGCAAAAAGCTTTCGCCAGACGCCAACAACCTGTCGCAAGGCTGCAACGAGCCAAGGAGCATTTCATTTTTCTAATTCCGTTAGAAAGCCAAGCGAGCCAAGGAGCATTTCATTTTTCTATTTCCGTTTTCGTCGATTTATTTTCGTTCGTTTATCATGTCGTATTTTCATCACATTTTATTGCAACAAGCTTTCGCCGGACTCCAACAACCTGTCGCAAGGCTGCAACGAGCCAAGGAGCATTTCATTTTTCTAATTCCGTTTTCGTCGACTTATTTTCGTTCGTTTATCATGTCGTTTTTTCATCACATTTTATTGCAACAAGCTTTCGCCGGACTCCAACAACCTGTCGCAAGGCTGCAACGAGCCAAGGAGCATTTCGTTTTTCTAATTCCGTTTTCGTCGATTTATTTTCGTTCGTTTATCATTTCGTTTTTTCATCACATTTTATTGCAACAAGCTTTCGCCGGACTCCAACAACCTGTCGCAAGGCTGCAACAAGCCAAGGAGCATTTCATTTTTCTAATTCCGTTTTCGTCGATTTATTTTCGTTCGTTTATCATTTCGTTTTTTCATCACATTTTATTGCAACAAGCTTTCGCCGGACTCCAACAACCTGTCGCAAGGCTGCAACGAGCCAAGGAGCATTTCATTTTTCTAATTCCGTTTTCGACGATTTATTTTCGTTCGTTTATCATTTCGTTTTTTCATCACATTTTATTGCAACAAGCTTTCGCCGGACTCCAACAAGCTGTCGCAAGGCTGCAACGAGCCAAGGAGCGTTTCACTTTTCTAATTCCGTTTTCATCGATTTATTTTCGTTCGTTTATCATTTCGTTTTTTCATCACATCTTATTGCAAAAAGCTTTCGCCAGACGCCAACAACCTGTTGCAAGGCTGCAACGAGCCAAGGAGCATTTCATTTTTCTAATTCCGTTAGAAAGCCAAGCGAGCCAAGGAGCATTTCATTTTTCTATTTCCGTTTTCGTCGATTTATTTTCGTTCGTTTATCATGTCGTATTTTCATCACATTTTATTGCAACAAGCTTTCGCCGGACTCCAACAACCTGTCGCAAGGCTGCAACGAGCCAAGGAGCATTTCATTTTTCTAATTCCGTTTTCGTCGACTTATTTTCGTTCGTTTATCATGTCGTTTTTTCATCACATTTTATTGCAACAAGCTTTCGCCGGACTCCAACAACCTGTCGCAAGGCTGCAACGAGCCAAGGAGCATTTCATTTTTCTAATTCCGTTTTCGTCGACTTATTTTCGTTCGTTTATCATGTCGTTTTTTCATCACATTTTATTGCAACAAGCTTTCGCCGGACGCCAACAACCTGTCGCAAGGCTGCAACGAGCCAAGGAGCATTTCACTTTTCTAATTCCGTTTTCTTAGATTTATTTTCGTTCGTTTATCATGTCGTATTTTCATCACATTTTATTGCAACAAGCTTTCGCCGGACTCCAACAACCTGTCGCAAGGCTGCAACGAGCCAAGGAGCATGTCATTTTTCTAATTCCGTTTTCGTCGATTTATTTTCGTTCGTTTATCATGTCGTTTTTCATCACATTTTATTGCAACAAGCTTTCGCCGGACTCCAACAACCTGTCGCAAGGCTGCAACGAGCCAAGGAGCATTTCGTTTTTCTAATTCCGTTTTCGTCGATTTATTTTCGTTTGTTTATCATTTCGTTTTTTCATCACATTTTATTGCAACAAGCTTTCGCCGGACTCCAACAACCTGTCGCAAGGCTGCAACAAGCCAAGGACCGTTTCATTTTTCTAATTCCGTTTTCGACGATTTATTTTCGTTCGTTTATCATTTCGTTTTTTCATCACATTTTATTGCAACAAGCTTTCGCCGGACTCCAACAAGCTGTCGCAGGGCTGCAACGAGCCAAGGAGCGTTTCACTTTTCTAATTCCGTTTTCATCGATTTATTTTCGTTCGTTTATCATTTCGTTTTTTCATCACATCTTATTGCAAAAAGCTTTCGCCAGACGCCAACAACCTGTCGCAAGGCTGCAACGAGCCAAGGAGCATTTCATTTTTCTAATTCCGTTAGAAAGCCAAGCGAGCCAAGGAGCATTTCATTTTTCTATTTCCGTTTTCGTCGATTTATTTTCGTTCGTTTATCATTTCGTTTTTTCATCACATCTTATTGCAAAAAGCTTTCGCCAGACGCCAACAACCTGTCGCAAGGCTGCAACGAGCCAAGGAGCATTTCATTTTTCTATTTCCGTTTTCGTCGATTTATTTTCGTTCGTTTATCATGTCGTTTTTTCATCACATTTTATTGCAACAAGCTTTCGCCGGACGCCAACAACCTGTCGCAAGGCTGCAACGAGCCAAGGAGCATTTCATTTTTCTAATTCCGTTTTCTTCGATTTATTTTCGTTCGTTTATCATTTCGTTTTTTCATCACATCTTATTGCAAAAAGCTTTCGCCAGACGCCAACAACCTGTTGCAAGGCTGCAACGAGCCAAGGAGCATTTCATTTTTCTAATTCCGTTAGAAAGCCAAGCGAGCCAAGGAGCATTTCATTTTTCTATTTCCGTTTTCGTCGATTTATTTTCGTTCGTTTATCATTTCGTTTTTTCATCACATTTTATTGCAACAAGCTTTCGCCGGACTCCAACAAGCTGTCGCAAGGCTGCAACGAGCCAAGGAGCGTTTCACTTTTCTAATTCCGTTTTCATCGATTTATTTTCGTTCGTTTATCATTTCGTTTTTTCATCACATGTTATTGCAAAAAGCTTTCGCCAGACGCCAACAACCTGTCGCAAGGCTGCAACGAGCCAAGGAGCATTTCATTTTTCTAATTCCGTTAGAAAGCCAAGCGAGCCAAGGAGCATTTCATTTTTCTATTTCCGTTTTCGTCGATTTATTTTCGTTCGTTTATCATGTCGTATTTTCATCACATTTTATTGCAACAAGCTTTCGCCGGACTCCAACAACCTGTCGCAAGGCTGCAACAAGCCAAGGAGCATTTCATTTTTCTAATTCCGTTTTCGTCGATTTATTTTCGTTCGTTTATCATTTCGTTTTTTCATCACATTTTATTGCAACAAGCTTTCGCCGGACTCCAACAACCTGTCGCAAGGCTGCAACGAGCCAAGGAGCATTTCATTTTTCTAATTCCGTTTTCGACGATTTATTTTCGTTCGTTTATCATTTCGTTTTTTCATCACATTTTATTGCAACAAGCTTTCGCCGGACTCCAACAAGCTGTCGCAAGGCTGCAACGAGCCAAGGAGCGTTTCACTTTTCTAATTCCGTTTTCATCGATTTATTTTCGTTCGTTTATCATTTCGTTTTTTCATCACATCTTATTGCAAAAAGCTTTCGCCAGACGCCAACAACCTGTTGCAAGGCTGCAACGAGCCAAGGAGCATTTCATTTTTCTAATTCCGTTAGAAAGCCAAGCGAGCCAAGGAGCATTTCATTTTTCTAATTCCGTTTTCGTCGATTTATTTTCGTTCGTTTATCATTTCGTTTTTTCATCACATTTTATTGCAACAAGCTTTCGCCGGACTCCAACAACCTGTCGCAAGGCTGCAACGAGCCAAGGAGCATTTCATTTTTCTAATTCCGTTTTCGACGATTTATTTTCGTTCGTTTATCATTTCGTTTTTTCATCACATTTTATTGCAACAAGCTTTCGCCGGACTCCAACAAGCTGTCGCAAGGCTGCAACGAGCCAAGGAGCGTTTCACTTTTCTAATTCCGTTTTCATCGATTTATTTTCGTTCGTTTATCATTTCGTTTTTTCATCACATCTTATTGCAAAAAGCTTTCGCCAGACGCCAACAACCTGTTGCAAGGCTGCAACGAGCCAAGGAGCATTTCATTTTTCTAATTCCGTTAGAAAGCCAAGCGAGCCAAGGAGCATTTCATTTTTCTATTTCCGTTTTCGTCGATTTATTTTCGTTCGTTTATCATGTCGTATTTTCATCACATTTTATTGCAACAAGCTTTCGCCGGACTCCAACAACCTGTCGCAAGGCTGCAACGAGCCAAGGAGCATTTCATTTTTCTAATTCCGTTTTCGTCGACTTATTTTCGTTCGTTTATCATGTCGTTTTTTCATCACATTTTATTGCAACAAGCTTTCGCCGGACTCCAACAACCTGTCGCAAGGCTGCAACGAGCCAAGGAGCATTTCATTTTTCTAATTCCGTTTTCGTCGACTTATTTTCGTTCGTTTATCATGTCGTTTTTTCATCACATTTTATTGCAACAAGCTTTCGCCGGACGCCAACAACCTGTCGCAAGGCTGCAACGAGCCAAGGAGCATTTCACTTTTCTAATTCCGTTTTCTTAGATTTATTTTCGTTCGTTTATCATGTCGTATTTTCATCACATTTTATTGCAACAAGCTTTCGCCGGACTCCAACAACCTGTCGCAAGGCTGCAACGAGCCAAGGAGCATGTCATTTTTCTAATTCCGTTTTCGTCGATTTATTTTCGTTCGTTTATCATGTCGTTTTTCATCACATTTTATTGCAACAAGCTTTCGCCGGACTCCAACAACCTGTCGCAAGGCTGCAACGAGCCAAGGAGCATTTCGTTTTTCTAATTCCGTTTTCGTCGATTTATTTTCGTTTGTTTATCATTTCGTTTTTTCATCACATTTTATTGCAACAAGCTTTCGCCGGACTCCAACAACCTGTCGCAAGGCTGCAACAAGCCAAGGAGCATTTCATTTTTCTAATTCCGTTTTCGACGATTTATTTTCGTTCGTTTATCATTTCGTTTTTTCATCACATTTTATTGCAACAAGCTTTCGCCGGACTCCAACAACCTATCGCAAGGCTGCAACGAGCCAAGGAGCGTTTCACTTTTCTAATTCCGTTTTCATCGATTTATTTTCGTTCGTTTATCATTTCGTTTTTTCATCACATCTTATTGCAAAAAGCTTTCGCCAGACGCCAACAACCTGTCGCAAGGCTGCAACGAGCCAAGGAGCATTTCATTTTTCTAATTCCGTTAGAAAGCCAAGCGAGCCAAGGAGCATTTCATTTTTCTATTTCCGTTTTCGTCGATTTATTTTCGTTCGTTTATCATTTCGTTTTTTCATCACATTTTATTGCAACAAGCTTTCACCGGACTCCAACAAGCTGTCGCAAGGCTGCAACGAGCCAAGGAGCGTTTCACTTTTCTAATTCCGTTTTCATCGATTTATTTTCGTTCGTTTATCATTTCGTTTTTTCATCACATGTTATTGCAAAAAGCTTTCGCCAGACGCCAACAACCTGTCGCAAGGCTGCAACGAGCCAAGGAGCATTTCATTTTTCTAATTCCGTTAGAAAGCCAAGCGAGCCAAGGAGCATTTCATTTTTCTAATTCCTTTTTCGTCGACTTATTTTCGTTCGTTTATCATGTCGTTCTTTCATCACATTTTATTGCAACAAGCTTTCGCCGGACTCCAACAACCTGTCGCAAGGCTGCAACGAGCCAAGGAGCATTTCATTTTTCTAATTCCGTTTTTGTCGACTTATTTTCGTTCGTTTATCATGTCGTTTTTTCATCACATTTTATTGCAACAAGCTTTCGCCGGACGCCAACAACCTGTCGCAAGGCTGCAACGAGCCAAGGAGCATTTCACTTTTCTAATTCCGTTTTCTTCGATTTATTTTCGTTCGTTTATCATTTCGTTTTTTCATCACATCTTATTGCAAAAAGCTTTCGCCAGACGCCAACAACCTGTTGCAAGGCTGCAACGAGCCAAGGAGCATTTCATTTTTCTAATTCCGTTAGAAAGCCAAGCGAGCCAAGGAGCATTTCATTTTTCTATTTCCGTTTTCGTCGATTTATTTTCGTTCGTTTATCATTTCGTTTTTTCATCACATTTTATTGCAACAAGCTTTCGCCGGACTCCAACAAGCTGTCGCAAGGCTGCAACGAGCCAAGGAGCGTTTCACTTTTCTAATTCCGTTTTCATCGATTTATTTTCGTTCGTTTATCATTTCGTTTTTTCATCACATGTTATTGCAAAAAGCTTTCGCCAGACGCCAACAACCTGTCGCAAGGCTGCAACGAGCCAAGGAGCATTTCATTTTTCTAATTCCGTTAGAAAGCCAAGCGAGCCAAGGAGCATTTCATTTTTCTATTTCCGTTTTCGTCGATTTATTTTCGTTCGTTTATCATGTCGTATTTTCATCACATTTTATTGCAACAAGCTTTCGCCGGACTCCAACAACCTGTCGCAAGGCTGCAACGAGCCAAGGAGCATTTCATTTTTCTAATTCCGTTTTCGTCGACTTATTTTCGTTCGTTTATCATGTCGTTTTTTCATCACATTTTATTGCAACAAGCTTTCGCCGGACTCCAACAACCTGTCGCAAGGCTGCAACGAGCCAAGGAGCATTTCATTTTTCTAATTCCGTTTTCGTCGACTTATTTTCGTTCGTTTATCATGTCGTTTTTTCATCACATTTTATTGCAACAAGCTTTCGCCGGACGCCAACAACCTGTCGCAAGGCTGCAACGAGCCAAGGAGCATTTCACTTTTCTAATTCCGTTTTCTTCGATTTATTTTCGTTCGTTTATCATTTCGTTTTTTCATCACATTTTATTGCAACAAGCTTTCGCCGGACGCCAACAACCTGTCGCAAGGCTGCAACGAGCCAAGGAGCATGTCATTTTTCTAATTCCGTTTTCGTCGATTTATTTTCGTTCGTTTATCATGTCGTTTTTCATCACATTTTATTGCAACAAGCTTTCGCCGGACTCCAACAACCTGTCGCAAGGCTGCAACGAGCCAAGGAGCATTTCGTTTTTCTAATTCCGTTTTCGTCGATTTATTTTCGTTCGTTTATCATTTCGTTTTTTCATCACATTTTATTGCAACAAGCTTTCGCCGGACTCCAACAACCTGTCGCAAGGCTGCAACAAGCCAAGGAGCATTTCATTTTTCTAATTCCGTTTTCGTCGATTTATTTTCGTTCGTTTATCATTTCGTTTTTTCATCACATTTTATTGCAACAAGCTTTCGCCGGACTCCAACAACCTGTCGCAAGGCTGCAACGAGCCAAGGAGCATTTCATTTTTCTAATTCCGTTTTCGACGATTTATTTTCGTTCGTTTATCATTTCGTTTTTTCATCACATTTTATTGCAACAAGCTTTCGCCGGACTCCAACAAGCTGTCGCAAGGCTGCAACGAGCCAAGGAGCGTTTCACTTTTCTAATTCCGTTTTCATCGATTTATTTTCGTTCGTTTATCATTTCGTTTTTTCATCACATCTTATTGCAAAAAGCTTTCGCCAGACGCCAACAACCTGTCGCAAGGCTGCAACGGGCCAAGGAGCATTTCATTTTTCTAATTCCGTTAGAAAGCCAAGCGAGCCAAGGAGCATTTCATTTTTCTATTTCCGTTTTCGTCGATTTATTTTCGTTCGTTTATCATTTCGTTTTTTTCATCACATTTTATTGCAACAAGCTTTCGCCGGACTCCAACAAGCTGTCGCAAGGCTGCAATGAGCCAAGGAGCGTTTCACTTTTCTAATTCCGTTTTCATCGATTTATTTTCGTTCGTTTATCATTTCGTTTTTTCATCACATGTTATTGCAAAAAGCTTTCGCCAGACGCCAACAACCTGTCGCAAGGCTGCAACGAGCCAAGGAGCATTCCATTTTTCTAATTCTGTTAGAAAGCCAAGCGAGCCAAGGAGCATTTCATTTTTCTAATTCCGTTTTCGTCGACTTATTTTCGTTCGTTTATCATGTCGTTCCTTCATCACATTTTATTGCAACAAGCTTTCGCCGGACTCCAACAACCTGTCGCAAGGCTGCAACGAGCCAAGGAGCATTTCATTTTTCTAATTCCGTTTTCGTCGACTTATTTTCGTTCGTTTATCATGTCGTTTTTTCATCACATTTTATTGCAACAAGCTTTCGCCGGACGCCAACAACCTGTCGCAAGGCTGCAACGAGCCAAGGAGCATTTCACTTTTCTAATTCCGTTTTCTTCGATTTATTTTCGTTCGTTTATCATTTCGTTTTTTCATCACATCTTATTGCAAAAAGCTTTCGCCAGACGCCAACAACCTGTTGCAAGGCTGCAACGAGCCAAGGAGCATTTCATTTTTCTAATTCCGTTATAAAGCCAAGCGAGCCAAGGAGCATTTCATTTTTCTATTTCCGTTTTCGTCGATTTATTTTCGTTCGTTTATCATTTCGTTTTTTCATCACATTTTATTGCAACAAGCTTTCGCCGGACTCCAACAAGCTGTCGCAAGGCTGCAACGAGCCAAGGAGCGTTTCACTTTTCTAATTCCGTTTTCATCGATTTATTTTCGTTCGTTTATCATTTCGTTTTTTCATCACATGTTATTGCAAAAAGCTTTCGCCAGACGCCAACAACCTGTCGCAAGGCTGCAACGAGCCAAGGAGCATTTCATTTTTCTAATTCCGTTAGAAAGCCAAGCGAGCCAAGGAGCATTTCATTTTTCTATTTCCGTTTTCGTCAATTTATTTTCGTTCGTTTATCATGTCGTATTTTCATCACATTTTATTGCAACAAGCTTTCGCCGGACTCCAACAACCTGTCGCAAGGCTGCAACGAGCCAAGGAGCATTTCATTTTTCTAATTCCGTTTTCGTCGACTTATTTTCGTTCGTTTATCATGTCGTTTTTTCATCACATTTTATTGCAACAAGCTTTCGCCGGACTCCAACAAGCTGTCGCAAGGCTGCAACGAGCCAAGGAGCGTTTCACTTTTCTAATTCCGTTTTCATCGATTTATTTTCGTTCGTTTATCATTTCGTTTTTTCATCACATGTTATTGCAAAAAGCTTTCGCCAGACGCCAACAACCTGTCGCAAGGCTGCAACGAGCCAAGGAGCATTTCATTTTTCTAATTCCGTTAGAAAGCCAAGCGAGCCAAGGAGCATTTCATTTTTCTAATTCCTTTTTCGTCGACTTATTTTCGTTCGTTTATCATGTCGTTCTTTCATCACATTTTATTGCAACAAGCTTTCGCCGGACTCCAACAACCTGTCGCAAGGCTGCAACGAGCCAAGGAGCATTTCATTTTTCTAATTCCGTTTTTGTCGACTTATTTTCGTTCGTTTATCATGTCGTTTTTTCATCACATTTTATTGCAACAAGCTTTCGCCGGACGCCAACAACCTGTCGCAAGGCTGCAACGAGCCAAGGAGCATTTCACTTTTCTAATTCCGTTTTCTTCGATTTATTTTCGTTCGTTTATCATTTCGTTTTTTCATCACATCTTATTGCAAAAAGCTTTCGCCAGACGCCAACAACCTGTTGCAAGGCTGCAACGAGCCAAGGAGCATTTCATTTTTCTAATTCCGTTAGAAAGCCAAGCGAGCCAAGGAGCATTTCATTTTTCTATTTCCGTTTTCGTCGATTTATTTTCGTTCGTTTCTCATTTCGTTTTTTCATCACATTTTATTGCAACAAGCTTTCGCCGGACTCCAACAAGCTGTCGCAAGGCTGCAACGAGCCAAGGAGCGTTTCACTTTTCTAATTCCGTTTTCATCGATTTATTTTCGTTCGTTTATCATTTCGTTTTTTCATCACATGTTATTGCAAAAAGCTTTCGCCAGACGCCAACAACCTGTCGCAAGGCTGCAACGAGCCAAGGAGCATTTCATTTTTCTAATTCCGTTAGAAAGCCAAGCGAGCCAAGGAGCATTTCATTTTTCTATTTCCGTTTTCGTCGATTTATTTTCGTTCGTTTATCATGTCGTATTTTCATCACATTTTATTGCAACAAGCTTTCGCCGGACTCCAACAACCTGTCGCAAGGCTGCAACGAGCCAAGGAGCATTTCATTTTTCTAATTCCGTTTTCGTCGACTTATTTTCGTTCGTTTATCATGTCGTTTTTTCATCACATTTTATTGCAACAAGCTTTCGCCGGACTCCAACAACCTGTCGCAAGGCTGCAACGAGCCAAGGAGCATTTCATTTTTCTAATTCCGTTTTCGTCGACTTATTTTCGTTCGTTTATCATGTCGTTTTTTCATCACATTTTATTGCAACAAGCTTTCGCCGGACGCCAACAACCTGTCGCAAGGCTGCAACGAGCCAAGGAGCATTTCACTTTTCTAATTCCGTTTTCTTCGATTTATTTTCGTTCGTTTATCATTTCGTTTTTTCATCACATTTTATTGCAACAAGCTTTCGCCGGACGCCAACAACCTGTCGCAAGGCTGCAACGAGCCAAGGAGCATGTCATTTTTCTAATTCCGTTTTCGTCGATTTATTTTCGTTCGTTTATCATGTCGTTTTTCATCACATTTTATTGCAACAAGCTTTCGCCGGACTCCAACAACCTGTCGCAAGGCTGCAACGAGCCAAGGAGCATTTCGTTTTTCTAATTCCGTTTTCGTCGATTTATTTTCGTTCGTTTATCATTTCGTTTTTTCATCACATTTTATTGCAACAAGCTTTCGCCGGACTCCAACAACCTGTCGCAAGGCTGCAACAAGCCAAGGAGCATTTCATTTTTCTAATTCCGTTTTCGTCGATTTATTTTCGTTCGTTTATCATTTCGTTTTTTCATCACATTTTATTGCAACAAGCTTTCGCCGGACTCCAACAACCTGTCGCAAGGCTGCAACGAGCCAAGGAGCATTTCATTTTTCTAATTCCGTTTTCGACGATTTATTTTCGTTCGTTTATCATTTCGTTTTTTCATCACATTTTATTGCAACAAGCTTTCGCCGGACTCCAACAAGCTGTCGCAAGGCTGCAACGAGCCAAGGAGCGTTTCACTTTTCTAATTCCGTTTTCATCGATTTATTTTCGTTCGTTTATCATTTCGTTTTTTCATCACATCTTATTGCAAAAAGCTTTCGCCAGACGCCAACAACCTGTCGCAAGGCTGCAACGGGCCAAGGAGCATTTCATTTTTCTAATTCCGTTAGAAAGCCAAGCGAGCCAAGGAGCATTTCATTTTTCTATTTCCGTTTTCGTCGATTTATTTTCGTTCGTTTATCATTTCGTTTTTTCATCAAATTTTATTGCAACAAGCTTTCGCCGGACTCCAACAAGCTGTCGCAAGGCTGCAATGAGCCAAGGAGCGTTTCACTTTTCTAATTCCGTTTTCATCGATTTATTTTCGTTCGTTTATCATTTCGTTTTTTCATCACATGTTATTGCAAAAAGCTTTCGCCAGACGCCAACAACCTGTCGCAAGGCTGCAACGAGCCAAGGAGCATTCCATTTTTCTAATTCCGTTAGAAAGCCAAGCGAGCCAAGGAGCATTTCATTTTTCTAATTCCGTTTTCGTCGACTTATTTTCGTTCGTTTATCATGTCGTTCTTTCATCACATTTTATTGCAACAAGCTTTCGCCGGACTCCAACAACCTGTCGCAAGGCTGCAACGAGCCAAGGAGCATTTCATTTTTCTAATTCCGTTTTCGTCGACTTATTTTCGTTCGTTTATCATGTCGTTTTTTCATCACATTTTATTGCAACAAGCTTTCGCCGGACGCCAACAACCTGTCGCAAGGCTGCAACGAGCCAAGGAGCATTTCACTTTTCTAATTCCGTTTTCTTCGATTTATTTTCGTTCGTTTATCATTTCGTTTTTTCATCACATCTTATTGCAAAAAGCTTTCGCCAGACGCCAACAACCTGTTGCAAGGCTGCAACGAGCCAAGGAGCATTTCATTTTTCTAATTCCGTTATAAAGCCAAGCGAGCCAAGGAGCATTTCATTTTTCTATTTCCGTTTTCGTCGATTTATTTTCGTTCGTTTATCATTTCGTTTTTTCATCACATTTTATTGCAACAAGCTTTCGCCGGACTCCAACAAGCTGTCGCAAGGCTGCAACGAGCCAAGGAGCGTTTCACTTTTCTAATTCCGTTTTCATCGATTTATTTTCGTTCGTTTATCATTTCGTTTTTTCATCACGTTATTGCAAAAAGCTTTCGCCAGACGCCAACAACCTGTCGCAAGGCTGCAACGAGCCAAGGAGCATTTCATTTTTCTAATTCCGTTAGAAAGCCAAGCGAGCCAAGGAGCATTTCATTTTTCTATTTCCGTTTTCGTCAATTTATTTTCGTTCGTTTATCATGTCGTATTTTCATCACATTTTATTGCAACAAGCTTTCGCCGGACTCCAACAACCTGTCACAAGGCTGCAACGAGCCAAGGAGCATTTCATTTTTCTAATTCCGTTTTCGTCGACTTATTTTCGTTCGTTTATCATGTCGTTTTTTCATCACATTTTATTGCAACAAGCTTTCGCCGGACTCCAACAACCTGTCGCAAGGCTGCAACGAGCCAAGGAGCATTTCATTTTTCTAATTCCGTTTTCGTCGACTTATTTTCGTTCGTTTATCATGTCGTTTTTTCATCACATTTTATTGCAACAAGCTTTCGCCGGACGCCAACAACCTGTCGCAAGGCTGCAACGAGCCAAGGAGCATTTCACTTTTCTAATTCCGTTTTCTTCAATTTATTTTCGTTCGTTTATCATTTCGTTTTTTCATCACATTTTATTGCAACAAGCTTTCGCCGGACTCCAACAACCTGTCGCAAGGCTGCAACGAGCCAAGGAGCATTTCATTTTTCTAATTCCGTTTTCGACGATTTATTTTCGTTCGTTTATCATTTCGTTTTTTCATCACATTTTATTGCAACAAGCTTTCGCCGGACTCCAACAAGCTGTCGCAAGGCTGCAACGAGCCAAGGAGCGTTTCACTTTTCTAATTCCGTTTTCATCGATTTATTTTCGTTCGTTTATCATTTCGTTTTTTCATCACATCTTATTGCAAAAAGCTTTCGCCAGACGCCAACAACCTGTCGCAAGGCTGCAACGAGCCAAGGAGCATTTCACTTTTCTAATTCCGTTTTCGTTGATTTATTTTCGTTTATCATTTCGTTTTTTCATCACATTTTATTGCAACAAGCTTTCGCCGGACGCCAACAACCTGTCGCAAGGCTGCAACGAGCCAAGGAGCATTGCATTTTTCTAATTCCGTTAGAAAGCCAAGCGAGCCAAGGAGCATTTCATTTTTCTATTTCCGTTTTCGTCGATTTATTTTCGTTCGTTTGTCATGTCGTATTTTCATCACATTTTATTGCAACAAGCTTTCGCCGGACTCCAACAACCTGTCGCAAGGCTGCAACGAGCCAAGGAGCATTTCATTTTTCTAATTCCGTTTTCGTCGATTTATTTTCGTTCGTTTATCATTTCGTTTTTTCATCACATTTTATTGCAACAAGCTTTCGCCGGACTCCAACAACCTGTCGCAAGGCTGCAACGAGCCAAGGAGCATTTCACTTTTCTAATTCCGTTTTCATCGATTTATTTTCGTTCGTTTATCATTTCGTTTTTTCATCACATTTTATTGCAAAAAGCTTTCGCCAGACGCCAACAACCTGTTGCAAGGCTGCAACGAGCCAAGGAGCATTTCACTTTTCTAATTCCGTTTTCGTCGATTTATTTTGGTTTATCATTTCGTTTTTTCATCACATTTTATTTCAACAAGCTTTCGCCGGACGCCAACAACCTGTCACAGGGCTGCAACGAGCCAAGGAGCATTTCATTTTTCTAATTCCGTTAGAAAGCCAAGCGAGCCAAGGAGCATTTCATTTTTCTATTACCGTTTTCGTCGATTTATTTTCGTTCGTTTATCATGTCGTTTTTTCATCACATTTTATTGCAAAAAGCTTTCGCCAGACGCCAACAACCTGTCGCAAGGCTGCAACGAGCCAAGGAGCATTTCACTTTTCTAATTCCGTTTTCGCCGATTTATTTTCGTTTATCATTTCGTTTTTTCATCAAATTTTATTGCAACAAGCTTTCGCCGGACGCCAACAACCTGTCGCAAGGCTGCAACGAGCCAAGGAGCATTTCATTTTTCTAATTCCGTTTTCGTCGATTTATTTTCGTTCGTTTATCATTTCGTTTTTTCATCACATTTTATTGCAACAAGCTTTCGCCGGACTCCAACAACCTATCGCAAGGCTGCAACGAGCCAAGGAGCATTTCATTTTTCTATTTCCGTTTTCGTCGATTTATTTTCGTTCGTTTATCATTTCGTTTTTTCATCACATTTTATTGCAACAAGCTTTCGCCGGACGCCAACAACCTGTCGCAAGGCTGCAACGAGCCAAGGAGCATTTCATTTTTCTAATTCCGTTTTCGTCGATTTATTTTCGTTCGTTTATCATTTCGTTTTTTCATCACATTTTATTGCAACAAGCATTCGCCGGAGTCCAACAACCTGTCGCAAGGCTGCAACGAGTCAAGGAACATTTCATTTTTCTAATTCCGTTTTCGTCGATTTATTTTCGTTCGTTTATCATGTCGTTTTTTCATCAAATTTTATTGCAACAAGCTTTCGCCGGACGCCAACAACCTGTCGCAAGACTGCAACGAGTCAAGGAGCATTTCATTTTTCTAATTCCGTTTTCGTCGATTTATTTTCGTTCGTTTATCATTTCGTTTTTTCATCACATTTTATTGCAACAAGCTTTCGCCGGACTCCAACAACCTGTCGCAAGGCTGCAACAAGCCAAGGAGCATTTCATTTTTCTAATTCCGTTTTCGACGATTTATTTTCGTTTATCATTTCGTTTTTTCATCACATTTTATTGCAACAAGCTTTCGCCGGACGCCAACAACCTGTCGCAAGGCTGCAACGAGCCAAGGAGCATGTCATTTTTCTAATTCCGTTTTCGTTGATTTATTTTCGTTCGTTTATCATGTCGTATTTTCATCACATTTTATTGCAACAAGCTTTCGCCGGACTCCAACAACCTGTCGCAAGGCTGCAACGAGCCAAGGAGCATTTCGTTTTTCTAATTCCGTTTTCGTCGATTTATTTTCGTTCGTTTATCATTTCGTTTTTTCATCACATTTTATTGCAACAAGCTTTCGCCGGACTCCAACAACCTGTCGCAAGGCTGCAACAAGCCAAGGAGCATTTCATTTTTCTATTTCCGTTTTCGTCGATTTATTTTATTTCCTTTATCATTTCGTTTTTTCATCACATTTTATTGCAACAAGCTTTCGCCGGACTCCAACAACCTGTCGCAAGGCTGCAACGAGCCAAGGAGCATTTCATTTTTCTAATTCCGTTTTCGACGATTTATTTTCGTTCGTTTATCATTTCGTTTTTTCATCACATTTTATTGCAACAAGCTTTCGCCGGACTCCAACAAGCTGTCGCAAGGCTGCAACGAGCCAAGGAGCGTTTCACTTTTCTAATTCCGTTTTCATCGATTTATTTTCGTTCGTTTATCATTTCGTTTTTTCATCACATCTTATTGCAAAAAGCTTTCGCCAGACGCCAACAACCTGTCGCAAGGCTGCAACGAGCCAAGGAGCATTTCATTTTTCTAATTCCGTTAGAAAGCCAAGCGAGCCAAGGAGCATTTCATTTTTCTATTTCCGTTTTCGTCGATTTATTTTCGTTCGTTTATCATTTCGTTTTTTCATCACATTTTATTGCAACAAGCTTTCGCCGGACTCCAACAAGCTGTCGCAAGGCTGCAACGAGCCAAGGAGCGTTTCACTTTTCTAATTCCGTTTTCATCGATTTATTTTCGTTCGTTTATCATTTCGTTTTTTCATCACATGTTATTGCAAAAAGCTTTCGCCAGACGCCAACAACCTGTCGCAAGGCTGCAACGAGCCAAGGAGCATTTCATTTTTCTAATTCCGTTAGAAAGCCAAGCGAGCCAAGGAGCATTTCATTTTTCTAATTCCTTTTTCGTCGACTTATTTTCGTTCGTTTATCATGTCGTTCTTTCATCACATTTTATTGCAACAAGCTTTCGCCGGACTCCAACAAGCTGTCGCAAGGCTGCAACGAGCCAAGGAGCGTTTCACTTTTCTAATTCCGTTTTCATCGATTTATTTTCGTTCGTTTATCATTTCGTTTTTTCATCACATGTTATTGCAAAAAGCTTTCGCCAGACGCCAACAACCTGTCGCAAGGCTGCAACGAGCCAAGGAGCATTTCATTTTTCTAATTCCGTTAGAAAGCCAAGCGAGCCAAGGAGCATTTCATTTTTCTATTTCCGTTTTCGTCAATTTATTTTCGTTCGTTTATCATGTCGTATTTTCATCACATTTTATTGCAACAAGCTTTCGCCGGACTCCAACAACCTGTCGCAAGGCTGCAACGAGCCAAGAAGCATTTCATTTTTCTAATTCCGTTTTCGTCGACTTATTTTCGTTCGTTTATCATGTCGTTTTTTCATCACATTTTATTGCAACAAGCTTTCGCCGGACTCCAACAACCTGTCGCAAGGCTGCAACGAGCCAAGGAGCATTTCATTTTTCTAATTCCGTTTTCGTCGACTTATTTTCGTTCGTTTATCATGTCGTTTTTTCATCACATTTTATTGCAACAAGCTTTCGCCGGACGCCAACAACCTGTCGCAAGGCTGCAACGAGCCAAGGAGCATTTCACTTTTCTAATTCCGTTTTCTTCGATTTATTTTCGTTCGTTTATCATTTCGTTTTTTCATCACATTTTATTGCAACAAGCTTTCGCCGGACGCCAACAACCTGTCGCAAGGCTGCAACGAGCCAAGGAGCATGTCATTTTTCTAATTCCGTTTTCGTCGATTTATTTTCGTTCGTTTATCATGTCGTTTTTCATCACATTTTATTGCAACAAGCTTTCGCCGGACTCCAACAACCTGTCGCAAGGCTGCAACGAGCCAAGGAGCGTTTCACTTTTCTAATTCCGTTTTCATCGATTTATTTTCGTTCGTTTATCATTTCGTTTTTTCATCACATGTTATTGCAAAAAGCTTTCGCCAGACGCCAACAACCTGTCGCAAGGCTGCAACGAGCCAAGGAGCATTTCATTTTTCTAATTCCGTTAGAAAGCCAAGCGAGCCAAGGAGCATTTCATTTTTCTAATTCCTTTTTCGTCGACTTATTTTCGTTCGTTTATCATGTCGTTCTTTCATCACATTTTATTGCAACAAGCTTTCGCCGGACTCCAACAAGCTGTCGCAAGGCTGCAACGAGCCAAGGAGCGTTTCACTTTTCTAATTCCGTTTTCATCGATTTATTTTCGTTCGTTTATCATTTCGTTTTTTCATCACATGTTATTGCAAAAAGCTTTCGCCAGACGCCAACAACCTGTCGCAAGGCTGCAACGAGCCAAGGAGCATTTCATTTTTCTAATTCCGTTAGAAAGCCAAGCGAGCCAAGGAGCATTTCATTTTTCTAATTCCTTTTTCGTCGACTTATTTTCGTTCGTTTATCATGTCGTTCTTTCATCACATTTTATTGCAACAAGCTTTCGCCGGACTCCAACAAGCTGTCGCAAGGCTGCAACGAGCCAAGGAGCGTTTCACTTTTCTAATTCCGTTTTCATCGATTTATTTTCGTTCGTTTATCATTTCGTTTTTTCATCACATGTTATTGCAAAAAGCTTTCGCCAGACGCCAACAACCTGTCGCAAGGCTGCAACGAGCCAAGGAGCATTTCATTTTTCTAATTCCGTTAGAAAGCCAAGCGAGCCAAGGAGCATTTCATTTTTCTATTTCCGTTTTCGTCAATTTATTTTCGTTCGTTTATCATGTCGTATTTTCATCACATTTTATTGCAACAAGCTTTCGCCGGACTCCAACAACCTGTCGCAAGGCTGCAACGAGCCAAGAAGCATTTCATTTTTCTAATTCCGTTTTCGTCGACTTATTTTCGTTCGTTTATCATGTCGTTTTTTCATCACATTTTATTGCAACAAGCTTTCGCCGGACTCCAACAACCTGTCGCAAGGCTGCAACGAGCCAAGGAGCATTTCATTTTTCTATTTCCGTTTTCGTCAATTTATTTTCGTTCGTTTATCATGTCGTATTTTCATCACATTTTATTGCAACAAGCTTTCGCCGGACTCCAACAACCTGTCGCAAGGCTGCAACGAGCCAAGAAGCATTTCATTTTTCTAATTCCGTTTTCGTCGACTTATTTTCGTTCGTTTATCATGTCGTTTTTTCATCACATTTTATTGCAACAAGCTTTCGCCGGACTCCAACAACCTGTCGCAAGGCTGCAACGAGCCAAGGAGCATTTCATTTTTCTAATTCCGTTTTCGTCGACTTATTTTCGTTCGTTTATCATGTCGTTTTTTCATCACATTTTATTGCAACAAGCTTTCGCCGGACGCCAACAACCTGTCGCAAGGCTGCAACGAGCCAAGGAGCATTTCACTTTTCTAATTCCGTTTTCTTCGATTTATTTTCGTTCGTTTATCATTTCGTTTTTTCATCACATTTTATTGCAACAAGCTTTCGCCGGACGCCAACAACCTGTCGCAAGGCTGCAACGAGCCAAGGAGCATGTCATTTTTCTAATTCCGTTTTCGTCGATTTATTTTCGTTCGTTTATCATGTCGTTTTTCATCACATTTTATTGCAACAAGCTTTCGCCGGACTCCAACAACCTGTCGCAAGGCTGCAACGAGCCAAGGAGCGTTTCACTTTTCTAATTCCGTTTTCATCGATTTATTTTCGTTCGTTTATCATTTCGTTTTTTCATCACATGTTATTGCAAAAAGCTTTCGCCAGACGCCAACAACCTGTCGCAAGGCTGCAACGAGCCAAGGAGCATTTCATTTTTCTAATTCCGTTAGAAAGCCAAGCGAGCCAAGGAGCATTTCATTTTTCTAATTCCTTTTTCGTCGACTTATTTTCGTTCGTTTATCATGTCGTTCTTTCATCACATTTTATTGCAACAAGCTTTCGCCGGACTCCAACAAGCTGTCGCAAGGCTGCAACGAGCCAAGGAGCGTTTCACTTTTCTAATTCCGTTTTCATCGATTTATTTTCGTTCGTTTATCATTTCGTTTTTTCATCACATGTTATTGCAAAAAGCTTTCGCCAGACGCCAACAACCTGTCGCAAGGCTGCAACGAGCCAAGGAGCATTTCATTTTTCTAATTCCGTTAGAAAGCCAAGCGAGCCAAGGAGCATTTCATTTTTCTATTTCCGTTTTCGTCAATTTATTTTCGTTCGTTTATCATGTCGTATTTTCATCACATTTTATTGCAACAAGCTTTCGCCGGACTCCAACAACCTGTCGCAAGGCTGCAACGAGCCAAGAAGCATTTCATTTTTCTAATTCCGTTTTCGTCGACTTATTTTCGTTCGTTTATCATGTCGTTTTTTCATCACATTTTATTGCAACAAGCTTTCGCCGGACTCCAACAACCTGTCGCAAGGCTGCAACGAGCCAAGGAGCATTTCATTTTTCTAATTCCGTTTTCGTCGACTTATTTTCGTTCGTTTATCATGTCGTTTTTTCATCACATTTTATTGCAACAAGCTTTCGCCGGACGCCAACAACCTGTCGCAAGGCTGCAACGAGCCAAGGAGCATTTCACTTTTCTAATTCCGTTTTCTTCGATTTATTTTCGTTCGTTTATCATTTCGTTTTTTCATCACATTTTATTGCAACAAGCTTTCGCCGGACGCCAACAACCTGTCGCAAGGCTGCAACGAGCCAAGGAGCATGTCATTTTTCTAATTCCGTTTTCGTCGATTTATTTTCGTTCGTTTATCATGTCGTTTTTCATCACATTTTATTGCAACAAGCTTTCGCCGGACTCCAACAACCTGTCGCAAGGCTGCAACGAGCCAAGGAGCGTTTCACTTTTCTAATTCCGTTTTCATCGATTTATTTTCGTTCGTTTATCATTTCGTTTTTTCATCACATCTTATTGCAAAAAGCTTTCGCCAGACGCCAACAACCTGTCGCAAGGCTGCAACGAGCCAAGGAGCATTTCATTTTTCTAATTCCGTTAGAAAGCCAAGCGAGCCAAGGAGCATTTCATTTTTCTATTTCCGTTTTCGTCGATTTATTTTCGTTCGTTTATCATTTCGTTTTTTCATCACATTTTATTGCAACAAGCTTTCGCCGGACTCCAACAAGCTGTCGCAAGGCTGCAACGAGCCAAGGAGCGTTTCACTTTTCTAATTCCGTTTTCATCGATTTATTTTCGTTCGTTTATCATTTCGTTTTTTCATCACATTTTATTGCAAAAAGCTTTCGCCAGACGCCAACAACCTGTCGCAAGGCTGCAACGAGCCAAGGAGCATTTCATTTTTCTAATTCCGTTAGAAAGCCAAGCGAGCCAAGGAGCATTTCATTTTTCTAATTCCTTTTTCGTCGACTTATTTTCGTTCGTTTATCATGTCGTTCTTTCATCACATTTTATTGCAACAAGCTTTCGCCGGACTCCAACAACCTGTCGCAAGGCTGCAACGAGCCAAGGAGCATTTCATTTTTCTAATTCCGTTTTCGTCGACTTATTTTCGTTCGTTTATCATGTCGTTTTTTCATCACATTTTATTGCAACAAGCTTTCGCCGGACGCCAACAACCTGTCGCAAGGCTGCAACGAGCCAAGGAGCATTTCACTTTTCTAATTCCGTTTTCTTCGATTTATTTTCGTTCGTTTATCATTTCGTTTTTTCATCACATCTTATTGCAAAAAGCTTTCGCCAGACGCCAACAACCTGTTGCAAGGCTGCAAAGAGCCAAGGAGCATTTCATTTTTCTAATTCCGTTATAAAGCCAAGCGAGCCAAGGAGCATTTCATTTTTCTATTTCCGTTTTCGTCGATTTATTTTCGTTCGTTTATCATTTCGTTTTTTCATCACATTTTATTGCAACAAGCTTTCGCCGGACTCCAACAAGCTGTCGCAAGGCTGCAACGAGCCAAGGAGCGTTTCACTTTTCTAATTCCGTTTTCATCGATTTATTTTCGTTCGTTTATCATTTCGTTTTTTCATCACATGTTATTGCAAAAAGCTTTCGCCAGACGCCAACAACCTGTCGCAAGGCTGCAACGAGCCAAGGAGCATTTCATTTTTCTAATTCCGTTAGAAAGCCAAGCGAGCCAAGGAGCATTTCATTTTTCTATTTCCGTTTTCGTCAATTTATTTTCGTTCGTTTATCATGTCGTATTTTCATCACATTTTATTGCAACAAGCTTTCGCCGGACTCCAACAACCTGTCGCAAGGCTGCAACGAGCCAAGGAGCATTTCATTTTTCTAATTCCGTTTTCGTCGACTTATTTTCGTTCGTTTATCATGTCGTTTTTTCATCACATTTTATTGCAACAAGCTTTCGCCGGACTCCAACAACCTGTCGCAAGGCTGCAACGAGCCAAGGAGCATTTCATTTTTCTAATTCCGTTTTCGTCGACTTATTTTCGTTCGTTTATCATGTCGTTTTTTCATCACATTTTATTGCAACAAGCTTTCGCCGGACGCCAACAACCTGTCGCAAGGCTGCAACGAGCCAAGGAGCATTTCACTTTTCTAATTCCGTTTTCTTCAATTTATTTTCGTTCGTTTATCATTTCGTTTTTTCATCACATTTTATTGCAACAAGCTTTCGCCGGACTCCAACAACCTGTCGCAAGGCTGCAACGAGCCAAGGAGCATTTCATTTTTCTAATTCCGTTTTCGACGATTTATTTTCGTTCGTTTATCATTTCGTTTTTTCATCACATTTTATTGCAACAAGCTTTCGCCGGACTCCAACAAGCTGTCGCAAGGCTGCAACGAGCCAAGGAGCGTTTCACTTTTCTAATTCCGTTTTCATCGATTTATTTTCGTTCGTTTATCATTTCGTTTTTTCATCACATCTTATTGCAAAAAGCTTTCGCCGGACGCCAACAACCTGTCGCAAGGCTGCAACGAGCCAAGGAGCATTTCATTTTTCTAATTCCGTTAGAAAGCCAAGCGAGCCAAGGAGCATTTCATTTTTCTAATTCCTTTTTCGTCGATTTATTTTCGTTCGTTTATCATGTCGTTCTTTCATCACATTTTATTGCAACAAGCTTTCGCCGGACTCCAACAAGCTGTCGCAAGGCTGCAACGAGCCAAGGAGCGTTTCACTTTTCTAATTCCGTTTTCATCGATTTATTTTCGTTCGTTTATCATTTCATTTTTTCATCACATGTTATTGCAAAAAGCTTTCGCCAGACGCCAACAACCTGTCGCAAGGCTGCAACGAGCCAAGGAGCATTTCATTTTTCTAATTCCGTTAGAAAGCCAAGCGGGCCAAGGAGCATTTCATTTTTCTATTTCCGTTTTCGTCAATTTATTTTCGTTCGTTTATCATGTCGTATTTTCATCACATTTTATTGCAACAAGCTTTCGCCGGACTCCAACAACCTGTCGCAAGGCTGCAACGAGCCAAGAAGCATTTCATTTTTCTAATTCCGTTTTCGTCGACTTATTTTCGTTCGTTTATCATGTCGTTTTTTCATCACATTTTATTGCAACAAGCTTTCGCCGGACGCCAACAACCTGTCGCAAGGCTGCAACGAGCCAAGGAGCATTTCACTTTTCTAATTCCGTTTTCTTCGATTTATTTTCGTTCGTTTATCATTTCGTTTTTTCATCACATCTTATTGCAAAAAGCTTTCGCCAGACGCCAACAACCTGTCGCAAGGCTGCAACGAGCCAAGGAGCATTTCATTTTTCTAATTCCGTTAGAAAGCCAAGCGAGCCAAGGAGCATTTCATTTTTCTAATTCCTTTTTCGTCGACTTATTTTCGTTCGTTTATCATGTCGTTCTTTCATCACATTTTATTGCAACAAGCTTTCGCCGGACTCCAACAAGCTGTCGCAAGGCTGCAACGAGCCAAGGAGCGTTTCACTTTTCTAATTCCGTTTTCATCGATTTATTTTCGTTCGTTTATCATTTCATTTTTTCATCACATGTTATTGCAAAAAGCTTTCGCCAGACGCCAACAACCTGTCGCAAGGCTGCAACGAGCCAAGGAGCATTTCATTTTTCTAATTCCGTTAGAAAGCCAAGCGAGCCAAGGAGCATTTCATTTTTCTATTTCCGTTTTCGTCAATTTATTTTCGTTCGTTTATCATGTCGTATTTTCATCACATTTTATTGCAACAAGCTTTCGCCGGACTCCAACAACCTGTCGCAAGGCTGCAACGAGCCAAGAAGCATTTCATTTTTCTAATTCCGTTTTCGTCGACTTATTTTCGTTCGTTTATCATGTCGTTTTTTCATCACATTTTATTGCAACAAGCTTTCGCCGGACGCCAACAACCTGTCGCAAGGCTGCAACGAGCCAAGGAGCATTTCACTTTTCTAATTCCGTTTTCTTCGATTTATTTTCGTTCGTTTATCATTTCGTTTTTTCATCACATCTTATTGCAAAAAGCTTTCGCCAGACGCCAACAACCTGTTGCAAGGCTGCAACGAGCCAAGGAGCATTTCATTTTTCTAATTCCGTTAGAAAGCCAAGCGAGCCAAGGAGCATTTCATTTTTCTATTTCCGTTTTCGTCGATTTATTTTCGTTCGTTTATCATTTCGTTTTTTCATCACATTTTATTGCAACAAGCTTTCGCCGGACTCCAACAAGCTGTCGCAAGGCTGCAACGAGCCAAGGAGCGTTTCACTTTTCTAATTCCGTTTTCATCGATTTATTTTCGTTCGTTTATCATTTCGTTTTTTCATCACATGTTATTGCAAAAAGCTTTCGCCAGACGCCAACAACCTGTCGCAAGGCTGCAACGAGCCAAGGAGCATTTCATTTTTCTAATTCCGTTAGAAAGCCAAGCGAGCCAAGGAGCATTTCATTTTTCCATTTCCGTTTTCGTCGATTTATTTTCGTTCGTTTATCATGTCGTTTTTTCATCACATTTTATTGCAACAAGCTTTCGCCGGACTCCAACAACCTGTCGCAAGGCTGCAACGAGCCAAGGAGCATTTCATTTTTCTAATTCCGTTTTCGTCGACTTATTTTCGTTCGTTTATCATGTCGTTTTTTCATCACATTTTATTGCAACAAGCTTTCGCCGGACGCCAACAACCTGTCGCAAGGCTGCAACGAGCCAAGGAGCATTTCACTTTTCTAATTCCGTTTTCTTCGATTTATTTTCGTTCGTTTATCATTTCGTTTTTTCATCACATTTTATTGCAACAAGCTTTCGCCGGACGCCAACAACCTGTCGCAAGCCTGCAACGAGCCAAGGAGCATGTCATTTTTCTAATTCCGTTTTCGTCGATTTATTTTCGTTCGTTTATCATGTCGTTTTTCATCACATTTTATTGCAACAAGCTTTCGCCGGACTCCAACAACCTGTCGCAAGGCTGCAACGAGCCAAGGAGCATTTCGTTTTTCTAATTCCGTTTTCGTCGATTTATTTTCGTTCGTTTATCATTTCGTTTTTTCATCACATTTTATTGCAACAAGCTTTCGCCGGACTCCAACAACCTGTCGCAAGGCTGCAACAAGCCAAGGAGCATTTCATTTTTCTAATTCCGTTTTCGTCGATTTATTTTCGTTCGTTTATCATTTCGTTTTTTCATCACATTTTATTGCAACAAGCTTTCGCCGGACTCCAACAACCTGTCGCAAGGCTGCAACGAGCCAAGGAGCATTTCATTTTTCTAATTCCGTTTTCGACGATTTATTTTCGTTCGTTTATCATTTCGTTTTTTCATCACATTTTATTGCAACAAGCTTTCGCCGGACTCCAACAAGCTGTCGCAAGGCTGCAACGAGCCAAGGAGCGTTTCACTTTTCTAATTCCGTTTTCATCGATTTATTTTCGTTCGTTTATCATTTCGTTTTTTCATCACATCTTATTGCAAAAAGCTTTCGCCAGACGCCAACAACCTGTCGCAAGGCTGCAACGAGCCAAGGAGCATTCCATTTTTCTAATTCCGTTAGAAAGCCAAGCGAGCCAAGGAGCATTTCATTTTTCTAATTCCGTTTTCGTCGACTTATTTTCGTTCGTTTATCATGTCGTTCTTTCATCACATTTTATTGCAACAAGCTTTCGCCGGACTCCAACAACCTGTCGCAAGGCTGCAACGAGCCAAGGAGCATTTCATTTTTCTAATTCCGTTTTCGTCGACTTATTTACGTTCGTTTATCATGTCGTTTTTTCATCACATTTTATTGCAACAAGCTTTCGCCGGACGCCAACAACCTGTCGCAAGGCTGCAACGAGCCAAGGAGCATTTCACTTTTCTAATTCCGTTTTCTTCGATTTATTTTCGTTCGTTTATCATTTCGTTTTTTCATCACATCTTATTGCAAAAAGCTTTCGCCAGACGCCAACAACCTGTTGCAAGGCTGCAACGAGCCAAGGAGCATTTCATTTTTCTAATTCCGTTAGAAAGCCAAGCGAGCCAAGGAGCATTTCATTTTTCTATTTCCGTTTTCGTCGATTTATTTTCGTTCGTTTATCATTTCGTTTTTTCATCACATTTTATTGCAACAAGCTTTCGCCGGACTCCAACAAGCTGTCGCAAGGCTGCAACGAGCCAAGGAGCGTTTCACTTTTCTAATTCCGTTTTCATCGATTTATTTTCGTTCGTTTATCATTTCGTTTTTTCATCACATGTTATTGCAAAAAGCTTTCGCCAGACGCTAACAACCTGTCGCAAGGCTGCAACGAGCCAAGGAGCATTTCATTTTTCTAATTCCGTTAGAAAGCCAAGCGAGCCAAGGAGCATTTCATTTTTCTATTTCCGTTTTCGTCAATTTATTTTCGTTCGTTTATCATGTCGTATTTTCATCACATTTTATTGCAACAAGCTTTCGCCGGACTCCAACAACCTGTCGCAAGGCTGCAACGAGCCAAGGAGCATTTCATTTTTCTAATTCCGTTTTCGTCGACTTATTTACGTTCGTTTATCATGTCGTTTTTTCATCACATTTTATTGCAACAAGCTTTCGCCGGACGCCAACAACCTGTCGCAAGGCTGCAACGAGCCAAGGAGCATTTCACTTTTCTAATTCCGTTTTCTTCGATTTATTTTCGTTCGTTTATCATTTCGTTTTTTCATCACATCTTATTGCAAAAAGCTTTCGCCAGACGCCAACAACCTGTTGCAAGGCTGCAACGAGCCAAGGAGCATTTCATTTTTCTAATTCCGTTAGAAAGCCAAGCGAGCCAAGGAGCATTTCATTTTTCTATTTCCGTTTTCGTCGATTTATTTTCGTTCGTTTATCATTTCGTTTTTTCATCACATTTTATTGCAACAAGCTTTCGCCGGACTCCAACAAGCTGTCGCAAGGCTGCAACGAGCCAAGGAGCGTTTCACTTTTCTAATTCCGTTTTCATCGATTTATTTTCGTTCGTTTATCATTTCGTTTTTTCATCACATGTTATTGCAAAAAGCTTTCGCCAGACGCTAACAACCTGTCGCAAGGCTGCAACGAGCCAAGGAGCATTTCATTTTTCTAATTCCGTTAGAAAGCCAAGCGAGCCAAGGAGCATTTCATTTTTCTATTTCCGTTTTCGTCAATTTATTTTCGTTCGTTTATCATGTCGTATTTTCATCACATTTTATTGCAACAAGCTTTCGCCGGACTCCAACAACCTGTCGCAAGGCTGCAACGAGCCAAGGAGCATTTCATTTTTCTAATTCCGTTTTCGTCGACTTATTTTCGTTCGTTTATCATGTCGTTTTTTCATCACATTTTATTGCAACAAGCTTTCGCCGGACTCCAACAACCTGTCGCAAGGCTGCAACGAGCCAAGGAGCATTTCATTTTTCTAATTCCGTTTTCGTCGACTTATTTTCGTTCGTTTATCATTTCGTTTTTTCATCACATTTTATTGCAACAAGCTTTCGCCGGACTCCAACAACCTGTCGCAAGGCTGCAACGAGCCAAGGAGCATTTCGTTTTTCTAATTCCGTTTTCGTCGATTTATTTTCGTTCGTTTATCATTTCGTTTTTTCATCACATTTTATTGCAACAAGCTTTCGCCGGACTCCAACAACCTGTCGCAAGGCTGCAACAAGCCAAGGAGCATTTCATTTTTCTAATTCCGTTTTCGTCGATTTATTTTCGTTCGTTTATCATTTCGTTTTTTCATCACATTTTATTGCAACAAGCTTTCGCCGGACTCCAACAACCTGTCGCAAGGCTGCAACGAGCCAAGGAGCATTTCATTTTTCTAATTCCGTTTTCGACGATTTATTTTCGTTCGTTTATCATTTCGTTTTTTCATCACATTTTATTGCAACAAGCTTTCGCCGGACTCCAACAAGCTGTCGCAAGGCTGCAACGAGCCAAGGAGCGTTTCACTTTTCTAATTCCGTTTTCATCGATTTATTTTCGTTCGTTTATCATTTCGTTTTTTCATCACATCTTATTGCAAAAAGCTTTCGCCAGACGCCAACAACCTGTCGCAAGGCTGCAACGAGCCAAGGAGCATTTCACTTTTCTAATTCCGTTTTCGTCGATTTATTTTCGTTTATCATTTCGTTTTTTCATCACATTTTATTGCAACAAGCTTTCGCCGGACGCCAACAACCTGTCGTAAGGCTGCAACGAGCCAAGGAAGCATTTCATTTTTCTAATTCCGTTAGAAAGGCCAAGCGAGCCAAGGAGCATTTCATTTTTCTATTTCCGTTTTCGTCGATTTATTTTCGTTCGTTTATCATGTCGTATTTTCATCACATTTTATTGCAACAAGCTTTCGCCGGACTCCAACAACCTGTCGCAAGGCTGCAACGAGCCAAGGAGCATTTCACTTTTCTAATTCCGTTTTCATCGATATTTTCGTTCGTTTATCATTTTGTTTTTTCATCACATTTTATTGCAAAAAGCTTTCGCCAGACGCCAACAACCTGTCGCAAGGCTGCAACGAGCCAAGGAGCATTTCACTTTTCTAATTCCGTTTTCGTTGATTTATTTTCGTTTATCATTTCGTTTTTTCATCACATTTTATTGCAACAAGCTTTCACCGGACGCCAACAACCTGTCGCAAGGCTGCAACGAGCCAAGGAGCATTTCATTTTTCTAATTCCGTTAGAAAGCCAAGCGAGCCAAGGAGCATTTCATTTTTCTATTTCCGTTTTCGTCGATTTATTTTCCTTTGTTTATCATGTCGTTTTTTCATCACATTTTATTGCAACAAGCTTTCGCCAGACGCCAACAACCTGTCGCAAGGCTGCAACGAGCCAAGGAGCATTTCACTTTTCTAATTCCGTTTTCGTCGATTTATTTTTGTTTATCATTTCGTTTTTTCATCACATTTTATTACAACAAGCTTTCGCCGGACTCCAACAACCTATCGCAAGGCTGCAACGAGCCAAGGAGCATTTCACTTTTCTAATTCCGTTTTCGTCGATTTATTTTCGTTTATCATTTCGTTTTTTCATCACATTTTATTGCAACAAGCTTTCGCCGGACGCCAACAACCTGTCGCAAGGCTGCAACGAGCCAAGGAGCATTTCATTTTTCTAATTCCGTTTTCGTCGATTTATTTTCGTTCGTTTATCATGTCGTATTTTCATCACATTTTATTGCAACAAGCATTCGCCGGAGTCCAACAACCTGTCGCAAGGCTGCAACGAGCCAAGGAGCATTTCATTTTTCTAATTCCGTTTTCGTCGATTTATTTTCGTTCGTTTATCATGTCGTTTTTTCATCAAATTTTATTGCAACAAGCTTTCGCCGGACGCCAACAACCTGTCGCAAGACTGCAACGAGCCAAGGAGCATTTCATTTTTCTAATTCCGTTTTCGTCGATTTATTTTCGTTCGTTTATCATTTCGTTTTTTCATCACATTTTATTGCAACAAGCTTTCGCCGGACTCCAACAACCTGTCGCAAGGCTGCAACAAGCCAAGGAGCATTTCATTTTTCTAATTCCGTTTTCGACGATTTATTTTCGTTCGTTTATCATTTCGTTTTTTCATCACATTTTATTGCAACAAGCTTTCGCCGGACTCCAACAAGCTGTCGCAAGGCTGCAACGAGCCAAGGAGCGTTTCACTTTTCTAATTCCGTTTTCATCGATTTATTTTCGTTCGTTTATCATTTCGTTTTTTCATCACATTTTATTGCAACAAGCTTTCACCGGACGCCAACAACCTGTCGCAAGGCTGCAACGAGCCAAGGAGCATTTCATTTTTCTAATTCCGTTAGAAAGCCAAGCGAGCCAAGGAGCATTTCATTTTTCTATTTCCGTTTTCGTCGATTTATTTTCCTTTGCTTATCATGTCGTTTTTTCATCACATTTTATTGCAACAAGCTTTCGCCAGACGCCAACAACCTGTCGCAAGGCTGCAACGAGCCAAGGAGCATTTCACTTTTCTAATTCCGTTTTCGTCGATTTATTTTTGTTTATCATTTCGTTTTTTCATCACATTTTATTACAACAAGCTTTCGCCGGACTCCAACAACCTATCGCAAGGCTGCAACGAGCCAAGGAGCATTTCACTTTTCTAATTCCGTTTTCGTCGATTTATTTTCGTTTATCATTTCGTTTTTTCATCACATTTTATTGCAACAAGCTTTCGCCGGACGCCAACAACCTGTCGCAAGGCTGCAACGAGCCAAGGAGCATTTCATTTTTCTAATTCCGTTTTCGTCGATTTATTTTCGTTCGTTTATCATGTCGTATTTTCATCACATTTTATTGCAACAAGCATTCGCCGGAGTCCAACAACCTGTCGCAAGGCTGCAACGAGCCAAGGAGCATTTCATTTTTCTAATTCCGTTTTCGTCGATTTATTTTCGTTCGTTTATCATGTCGTTTTTTCATCAAATTTTATTGCAACAAGCTTTCGCCGGACGCCAACAACCTGTCGCAAGACTGCAACGAGCCAAGGAGCATTTCATTTTTCTAATTCCGTTTTCGTCGATTTATTTTCGTTCGTTTATCATTTCGTTTTTTCATCACATTTTATTGCAACAAGCTTTCGCCGGACTCCAACAACCTGTCGCAAGGCTGCAACAAGCCAAGGAGCATTTCATTTTTCTAATTCCGTTTTCGACGATTTATTTTCGTTCGTTTATCATTTCGTTTTTTCATCACATTTTATTGCAACAAACTTTCGCCGGACTCCAACAAGCTGTCGCAAGGCTGCAACGAGCCAAGGAGCGTTTCACTTTTCTAATTCCGTTTTCATCGATTTATTTTCGTTCGTTTATCATTTCGTTTTTTCATCACATCTTATTGCAAAAAGCTTTCGCCAGACGCCAACAACCTGTCGCAAGGCTGCAACGAGCCAAGGAGCATTTCACTTTTCTAATTCCGTTTTCGTCGATTTATTTTCGTTTATCATTTCGTTTTTTCATCACATTTTATTGCAACAAGCTTTCGCCGGACGCCAACAACCTGTCGCAAGGCTGCAACGAGCCAAGGAGCATTGCATTTTTCTAATTCCGTTAGAAAGCCAAGCGAGCCAAGGAGCATTTCATTTTTCTATTTCCGTTTTCGTCGATTTATTTTCGTTCGTTTATCATGTCGTATTTTCATCACATTTTATTGCAACAAGCTTTCGCCGGACTCCAACAACCTGTCGCAAGGCTGCAACGAGCCAAGGAGCATTTCATTTTTCTAATTCCGTTTTCGTCGACTTATTTTCGTTCGTTTATCATGTCGTTTTTTCATCACATTTTATTGCAACAAGCTTTCGCCGGACTCCAACAACCTGTCGCAAGGCTGCAACGAGCCAAGGAGCATTTCATTTTTCTAATTACGTTTTCGTCGATTTATTTTCGTTCGTTTATCATTTCGTTTTTTCATCACATTTTATTGCAACAAGCTTTCGCCGGACTCCAACAACCTGTCGCAAGGCTGCAACGAGCCAAGGAGCATTTCACTTTTCTAATTCCGTTTTCATCGATTTATTTTCGTTCGTTTATCATTTCGTTTTTTCATCACATTTTATTGCAAAAACCTTTCGCCAGACGCCAACAACCTGTTGCAAGGCTGCAACGAGCCAAGGAGCATTTCACTTTTCTAATTCCGTTTTTGTCGATTTATTTTGGTTTATCATTTCGTTTTTTCATCACATTTTATTTCAACAAGCTTTCGCCGGACGCCAACAACCTGTCACAAGGCTGCAACGAGCCAAGGAGCATTTCATTTTTCTAATTCCGTTAGAAAGCCAAGCGAGCCAAGGAGCATTTCATTTTTCTATTACCGTTTTCGTCGATTTATTTTCGTTCGTTTATCATGTCGTTTTTTCATCACATTTTATTGCAAAAAGCTTTCGCCAGACGCCAACAACCTGTCGCAAGGCTGCAACGAGCCAAGGAGCATTTCACTTTTCTAATTCCGTTTTCGCCGATTTATTTTCGTTTATCATTTCGTTTTTTCATCAAATTTTATTGCAACAAGCTTTCGCCGGACGCCAACAACCTGTCGCAAGGCTGCAACGAGCCAAGGAGCATTTCATTTTTCTAATTCCGTTAGAAAGCCAAGCGAGCCAAGGAGCATTTCATTTTTCTATTTCCGTTTTCGTCGATTTATTTTCGTTCGTTTATCATGTCGTGTTTTCATCACATTTTATTGCAACAAGCTTTCGCCGGACGCCAACAACCTGTCGCAAGGCTGCAACGAGCCAAGGAGCATTTCATTTTTCTAATTCCGTTAGAAAGCCAAGCGAGCCAAGGAGCATTTCATTTTTCTAATTCCGTTTTCGTCGATTTATTTTCGTTCGTTTATCATTTCGTTTTTTCATCACATTTTATTGCAACAAGCTTTCGCCGGACGCCAACAACCTGTCGCAAGGCTGCAATGAGCCAAGGAGCATTTCACTTTTCTAATTCCGTTTTCGTCGATTTATTTTCGTTTATCATTTCATTTTTTGATCACATTTTATTGCAACAAGCTTTCGCCGGACTCCAACAACCTATCGCAAGGCTGCAACGAGCCAAGGAGCATTTCATTTTTCTATTTCCGTTTTCGTCGATTTATTTTCGTTCGTTTATCATTTCGTTTTTTCATCACATTTTATTGCAACAAGCTTTCGCCGGACGCCAACAACCTGTCGCAAGGCTGCAACGAGCCAAGGAGCATTTCATTTTTCTAATTCCGTTTTCGTCGACTTATTTTCGTTCGTTTATCATGTCGTTTTTTCATCACATTTTCTTGCAACAAGCTTTCGCCGGACTCCAACAACCTGTCGCAAGGCTGCAACAAGCCAAGGAGCATTTCATTTTTCTAATTCCGTTTTCGTCGATTTATTTTCGTTCGTTTATCATTTCGTTTTTTCATCACATTTTATTGCAACAAGCTTTCGCCGGACTCCAACAACCTATCGCAAGGCTGCAACGAGCCAAGGAGCATTTCACTTGTCTAATTCCGTTTTCGTCGATTTATTTTCGTTTATCATTTCGTTTTTTCATCACATTTTATTGCAACAAGCTTTCGCCGGACGCCAACAACCTGTCGCAAGGCTGCAACGAGCCAAGGAGCATTTCATTTTTCTAATTCCGTTTTCGTCGATTTATTTTCGTTCGTTTATCATTTCGTTTTTTCATCACATTTTATTGCAACAAGCATTCGCCGGAGTCCAACAACCTGTCGCAAGGCTGCAACGAGTCAAGGAACATTTCATTTTTCTAATTCCGTTTTCGTCGATTTATTTTCGTTCGTTTATCATTTCGTTTTTTCATCACATTTTATTGCAACAAGCTTTCGCCGGACTCCAACAACCTGTCGCAAGGCTGCAACAAGCCAAGGAGCATTTCATTTTTCTAATTCCGTTTTCGACGATTTATTTTCGTTTATCATTTCGTTTTTTCATCACATTTTATTGCAACAAGCTTTCGCCGGACGCCAACAACCTGTCGCAAGGCTGCAACGAGCCAAGGAGCATTTCATTTTTCTATTTCCGTTTTCGTCGATTTATTTTCGTTCGTTTATCATGTCGTATTTTCATCACATTTTATTGCAACAAGCTTTCGCCGGACTCCAACAACCTGTCGCAAGGCTGCAACGAGCCAAGGAGCATTTCATTTTTCTAATTCCGTTTTCGTCGACTTATTTTCGTTCGTTTATCATGTCGTATTTTCATCACATTTTATTGCAACAAGCTTTCGCCGGACTCCAACAACCTGTCGCAAGGCTGCAACGAGCCAAGGAGCATTTCATTTTTCTAATTACGTTTTCGTCGATTTATTTTCGTTCGTTTATCATTTCGTTTTTTCATCACATTTTATTGCAACAAGCTTTCGCCGGACTCCAACAACCTGTTGCAAGGCTGCAACGAGCCAAGGAGCATTTCACTTTTCTAATTCCGTTTTCATCGATTTATTTTCGTTCGTTTATCATTTCGTTTTTTCATCACATTTTATTGCAAAAAGCTTTCGCCAGACGCCAACAAGCTGTTGCAAGGCTGCAACGAGCCAAGGAGCATTTCACTTTTCTAATTCCGTTTTCGTCGATTTATTTTCGTTTATCATTTCGTTTTTTCATCACATTTTATTGCAACAAGCTTTCGCCGGACGCCAACAACCTGTCGAAAGGCTGCAACGAGCCAAGGAGCATTTCATTTTTCTAATTCCGTTTGAAAGCCAAGCGAGCCAAGGAGCATTTCATTTTTCTATTTCCGTTTTCGTCGATTTATTTTCGTTCGTTTATCATGTCGTTTTTTCATCACATTCTATTGCAAAAAGCTTTCGCCAGACGCCAACAACCTGTCGCAAGGCTGCAACGAGCCAAGGAGCATTTCACTTTTCTAATTCCGTTTTCGTCGATTTATTTTCGTTTATCATTTCGTTTTTTCATCACATTTTATTGCAACAAGCTTTCGCCGGACGCCAACAACCTGTCGCAAGGCTGCAACGAGCCAAGGAGCATTCCATTTTTCTAATTCCGTTAGAAAGCCAAGCGAGCCAAGGAGCATTTCATTTTTCTATTTCCGTTTTCGTCGATTTATTTTCGTTCGTTTATCATGTCGTTTTTTCATCACATTTTATTGCAACAAACTTTCGCCGGTCGCCAACAACCTGTCGCAAGGCTGCAACGAGCCAAGGAGCATTTCACTTTTCTAATTCCGTTTTCATCGATTTATTTTCGTTCGTTTATCATTTCGTTTTTTCATCACATTTTATTGCAACAAGCTTTCGCCGGACGCCAACAACCTGTCGCAAGGCTGCAACGAGCCAAGGAGCATTTCATTTTTCTAATTCCGTTTTCGTCGATTTATTTTCGTTCGTTTATCATGTCGTTTTTCATCACATTTTATTGCAACAAGCTTTCGCCGGACTCCAACAACCTGTCGCAAGGCTGCAACGAGCCAAGGAGCATTTCGTTTTTCTAATTCCGTTTTCGTCGATTTATTTTCGTTCGTTTATCATTTCGTTTTTTCATCACATTTTATTGCAACAAGCTTTCGCCGGACTCCAACAAGCTGTCGCAAGGCTGCAACGAGCCAAGGAGCGTTTCACTTTTCTAATTCCGTTTTCATCGATTTATTTTCGTTCGTTTATCATTTCGTTTTTTCATCACATCTTATTGCAAAAAGCTTTCGCCAGACGCCAACAACCTGTCGCAAGGCTGCAACGAGCCAAGGAGCATTTCATTTTTCTAATTCCGTTAGAAAGCCAAGCGAGCCAAGGAGCATTTCATTTTTCTATTTCCGTTTTCGTCGATTTATTTTCGTTCGTTTATCATTTCGTTTTTTCATCACATTTTATTGCAACAAGCTTTCGCCGGACTCCAACAAGCTGTCGCAAGGCTGCAACGAGCCAAGGAGCGTTTCACTTTTCTAATTCCGTTTTCATCGATTTATTTTCGTTCGTTTATCATCTCGTTTTTTCATCACATGTTATTGCAAAAAGCTTTCGCCAGACGCCAACAACCTGTCGCAAGGCTGCAACGAGCCAAGGAGCATTTCATTTTTCTAATTCCGTTAGAAAGCCAAGCGAGCCAAGGAGCATTTCATTTTTCTAATTCCGTTTTCGTCGATTTATTTTCGTTCGTTTATCATTTCGTTTTTTCATCACATTTTATTGCAACAAGCTTTCGCCGGACTCCAACAAGCTGTCGCAAGGCTGCAACGAGCCAAGGAGCGTTTCACTTTTCTAATTCCGTTTTCATCGATTTATTTTCGTTCGTTTATCATTTCGTTTTTTCATCACATGTTATTGCAAAAAGCTTTCGCCAGACGCCAACAACCTGTCGCAAGGCTGCAACGAGCCAAGGAGCATTTCATTTTTCTAATTCCGTTAGAAAGCCAAGCGAGCCAAGGAGCATTTCATTTTTCTAATTCCGTTTTCGTCGACTTATTTTCGTTCGTTTATCATGTCGTTTTTTCATCACATTTTATTGCAACAAGCTTTCGCCGGACTCCAACAACCTGTCGCAAGGCTGCAACGAGCCAAGGAGCATTTCATTTTTCTAATTCCGTTTTCGTCGACTTATTTTCGTTCGTTTATCATGTCGTTTTTTCATCACATTTTATTGCAACAAGCTTTCGCCGGACGCCAACAACCTGTCGCAAGGCTGCAACGAGCCAAGGAGCGTTTCACTTTTCTAATTCCGTTTTCATCGATTTATTTTCGTTCGTTTATCATCTCGTTTTTTCATCACATGTTATTGCAAAAAGCTTTCGCCAGACGCCAACAACCTGTCGCAAGGCTGCAACGAGCCAAGGAGCATTTCATTTTTCTAATTCCGTTAGAAAGCCAAGCGAGCCAAGGAGCATTTCATTTTTCTAATTCCGTTTTCGTCGATTTATTTTCGTTCGTTTATCATTTCGTTTTTTCATCACATTTTATTGCAACAAGCTTTCGCCGGACTCCAACAAGCTGTCGCAAGGCTGCAACGAGCCAAGGAGCGTTTCACTTTTCTAATTCCGTTTTCATCGATTTATTTTCGTTCGTTTATCATTTCGTTTTTTCATCACATGTTATTGCAAAAGGCTTTCGCCAGACGCCAACAACCTGTCGCAAGGCTGCAACGAGCCAAGGAGCATTTCATTTTTCTAATTCCGTTAGAAAGCCAAGCGAGCCAAGGAGCATTTCATTTTTCTAATTCCGTTTTCGTCGACTTATTTTCGTTCGTTTATCATGTCGTTTTTTCATCACATTTTATTGCAACAAGCTTTCGCCGGACTCCAACAACCTGTCGCAAGGCTGCAACGAGCCAAGGAGCATTTCATTTTTCTAATTCCGTTTTCGTCGACTTATTTTCGTTCGTTTATCATGTCGTTTTTTCATCACATTTTATTGCAACAAGCTTTCGCCGGACGCCAACAACCTGTCGCAAGGCTGCAACGAGCCAAGGAGCATTTCACTTTTCTAATTCCGTTTTCTTCGATTTATTTTCGTTCGTTTATCATTTCGTTTTTTCATCACATCTTATTGCAAAAAGCTTTCGCCAGACGCCAACAACCTGTTGCAAGGCTGCAACGAGCGAAGGAGCATTTCATTTTTCTAATTCCGTTAGAAAGCCAAGCGAGCCAAGGAGCATTTCATTTTTCTATTTCAGTTTTCATCGATTTATTTTCGTTCGTTTATCATTTCGTTTTTTCATCACATGTTATTGCAAAAAGCTTTCGCCAGACGCCAACAACCTGTCGCAAGGCTGCAACGAGCCAAGGAGCATTTCATTTTTCTAATTCCGTTAGAAAGCCAAGCGAGCCAAGGAGCATTTCATTTTTCTAATTCCGTTTTCTTCGACTTATTTTCGTTCGTTTATCATTTCGTTTTTTCATCACATTTTATTGCAACAAGCTTTCGCCGGACGCCAACAACCTGTCGCAAGGCTGCAACGAGCCAAGGAGCATGTCATTTTTCTAATTCCGTTTTCGTCGATTTATTTTCGTTCGTTTATCATGTCGTTTTTCATCACATTTTATTGCAACAAGCTTTCGCCGGACTCCAACAACCTGTCGCAAGGCTGCAACGAGCCAAGGAGCATTTCGTTTTTCTAATTCCGTTTTCGTCGATTTATTTTCGTTCGTTTATCATTTCGTTTTTTCATCACATTTTATTGCAACAAGCTTTCGCCGGACTCCAACAACCTGTCGCAAGGCTGCAACAAGCCAAGGAGCATTTCATTTTTCTAATTCCGTTTTCGTCGATTTATTTTCGTTCGTTTATCATTTCGTTTTTTCATCACATTTTATTGCAACAAGCTTTCGCCGGACTCCAACAACCTGTCGCAAGGCTGCAACGAGCCAAGGAGCATTTCATTTTTCTAATTCCGTTTTCGTCGACTTATTTTCGTTCGTTTATCATTTCGTTTTTTCATCACATTTTATTGCAACAAGCTTTCGCCGGACTCCAACAACCTGTCGCAAGGCTGCAACGAGCCAAGGAGCATTTCACTTTTCTAATTCCGTTTTCATCGATTTATTTTCGTTCGTTTATCATTTTGTTTTTTCATCACATTTTATTGCAAAAAGCTTTCGCCAGACGCCAACAACCTGTCGCAAGGCTGCAACGAGCCAAGGAGCATTTCATTTTTCTAATTCCGTTTTCGTCGATTTATTTTCGTTCGTTTATCATTTCGTTTTTTCATCACATTTTATTGCAACAAGCTTTCGCCGGACTCCAACAACCTGTCGCAAGGCTGCAACGAGCCAAGGAGCATTTCATTTTTCTATTTCCGTTTTCGTCGATTTATTTTCGTTCGTTTATCATTTCGTTTTTTCATCACATTTTATTGCAACAAGCTTTCGCCGGACTCCAACAACCTATCGCAAGGCTGCAACGAGCCAAGGAGCATTTCATTTTTCTAATTCCGTTTTCGTCGATTTATTTTCGTTCGTTTATCATTTCGTTTTTTCATCACATTTTATTGCAACAAGCTTTCGCCGGACTCCAACAACCTGTCGCAAGGCTGCAACGAGCCAAGGAGCATTTCACTTTTCTAATTCCGTTTTCGTCGATTTATTTTGGTTTATCATTTCGTTTTTTCATCACATTTTATTGCAACAAGCTTTCGCCGGACGCCAACAACCTGTCGCAAGGCTGCAACGAGCCAAGGAGCATTTCATTTTTCTAATTCCGTTAGAAAGCCAAGCGAGCCAAGGAGCATTTCATTTTTCAAATTCCGTTTTCATCGATTTATTTTCGTTCGTTTATCATGTCGTTTTTTCATCACATTTTATTGCAACAAGCTTTCGCCGGACGCCAACAACCTGTCGCAAGACTGCAACGAGCCAAGGAGCATTTCATTTTTCTAATTCCGTTTTCGTCGATTTATTTTCGTTCGTTTATCATGTCGTTTTTTCATCACATTTTATTGCAACAAGCTTTCGCCGGACTCCAACAACCTGTCGCAAGGCTGCAACGAGCCAAGGAACATTTCGTTTTTCTAATTACGTTTTCGTCGATTTATTTTCGTTCGTTTATCATTTCGTTTTTTCATCACATTTTATTGCAACAAGCTTTCGCCGGACTCCAACAACCTGTCGCAAGGCTGCAACGAGCCAAGGAGCATTTCATTTTTCTAATTCTGTTTGAAAGCCAAGCGAGCCAAGGAGCATTTCATTTTTCTAATTCCGTTTTCGTCGATTTATTTTCGTTCGTTTATCATTTCGTTTTTTCATCACATCTTATTGCAAAAAGCTTTCGCCAGACGCCAACAACCTGTCGCAAGGCTGCAACGAGCCAAGGAGCATTTCATTTTTCTAATTCTGTTAGAAAGCCAAGCGAGCCAAGGAGCATTTCATTTTTCTAATTCCGTTTTCGACGATTTATTTTCGTTCGTTTATCATTTCGTTTTTTCATCACATCTTATTGCAAAAAGCTTTTGCCAGACGCCAACAACCTGTCGCAAGGCTGCAACGAGCCAAGGAGCATTTCACTTTTCTAATTCCGTTTTCGTCGATTTATTTTCGTTTATCATTTCGTTTTTTCATCACATTTTATTGCAACAAGCTTTCGCCGGACGCCAACAACCTGTCGCAAGGCTGCAACGAGCCAAGGAGCATTTCATTTTTCTAATTCCGTTAGAAAGCCAAGCGAGCCAAGGAGCATTTCATTTTTCTATTTCCGTTTTCGTCGATTTATTTTCGTTCGTTTATCATTTCGTTTTTTCATCACATTTTATTGCAACAAGCTTTCGCCGGACTCCAACAACCTGTCGCAAGGCTGCAACGAGCCAAGGAACATTTCGTTTTTCTAATTACGTTTTCGTCGATTTATTTTCGTTCGTTTATCATTTCGTTTTTTCATCACATTTTATTGCAACAAGCTTTCGCCGGACTCCAACAACCTGTCGCAAGACTGCAACGAGCCAAGGAGCATTTCACTTTTCTAATTCCGTTTTCATCGATTTATTTTCGTTCGTTTATCATTTCGTTTTTTTCATCACATTTTATTGCAAAAAGCTTTCGCCAGACGCCAACAACCTGTCGCAAGGCTGCAACGAGCCAAGGAGCATTTCATTTTTCTAATTCTGTTAGAAAGCCAAGCGAGCCAAGGAGCATTTCATTTTTCTAATTCCGTTTTCGTCGATTTATTTTCGTTCATCATTTCGTTTTTTCATCACATTTTATTGCAACAAGCTTTCGCCGGACGCCAACAACCTGTCGCAAGGCTGCAACGAGCCAAGGAGCATTTCATTTTTCTAATTCTGTTAGAAAGCCAAGCGAGCCAAGGAGCATTTCATTTTTCTATTTCCGTTTTCGTCGATTTATTTTCGTTCGTTTATCATGTTGTTTTTTCATAACATTTTATTGCAACAAGCTTTCGCCGGACTCCAACAACCTGTTGCAAGGCTGCAACGAGCCAAGGAGCATTTCATTTTTCTAATTCCGTTTTCGTCGATTTATTTTCGTTCGTTTATCATTTCGTTTTTTCATCACATTTTATTGCAACAAGCTTTCGCCGGACTCCAACAACCTGTCGCAAGGCTGCAACGAGCCAAGGAGCATTTCATTTTTCTAATTCCGTTTTCGTCGATTTATTTTCGTTCATTTATCATGTCGTTTTTTCATCACATTTTATTGCAACAAGCTTTCGCCGGACTACAACAACCTGTCGCAAGGCTGCAACGAGCCAAGGAGCATTTCGTTTTTCTAATTGCGTTTTCGTCGATTTATTTTCGTTCGTTTATCATTTCGTTTTTTCATCACATTTTATTGCAACAAGCTTTCGCCGGACACCAACAACCTGTCGCAAGGCTGCAACGAGCCAAGGAGCATTTCACTTTTCTATTTCCGTTTTCGTCGATTTATTTTCGTTTATCATTTCATTTTTTGATCACATTTTATTGCAACAAGCTTTCCCCGGACTCCAACAACCTGTCGCAAGGCTGCAACGAGCCAAGGAGCATTTCATTTTTCTAATTCCGTTTTCGTCGATTTATTTTCGTTCGTTTATCATTTCGTTTTTTCATCACATTTTATTGCAACAAGCTTTCGCCGGAGTCCAACAACCTGTCGCAAGGCTGCAACGAGCCAAGGAGCATTTCATTTTTCTAATTCCGTTTTCGTCGATTTATTTTCGTTCATTTATCATGTCGTTTTTTCATCACATTTTATTGCAACAAGCTTTCGCCGGAGTCCAACAACCTGTCGCAAGGCTGCAACGAGCCAAGGAGCATTTCATTTTTCTAATTCCGTTTTCGTCGATTTATTTTCGTTCATTTATCATGTCGTTTTTTCATCACATTTTCTTGCAACAAGCTTTCGCCGGACGCCAACAACCTGTCGCAAGGCTGCAACGAGCCAAGGAGCATTTCATTTTTCTAATTCTGTTAGAAAGCCAAGCGAGCCAAGGAGCATTTCATTTTTCTATTTCCGTTTTCGTCGATTTATTTTCGTTCGTTTATCATGTTGTTTTTTCATAACATTTTATTGCAACAAGCTTTCGCCGGACTCCAACAACCTGTTGCAAGGCTGCAACGAGCCAAGGAGCATTTCATTTTTCTAATTCCGTTTTCGTCGATTTATTTTCGTTCGTTTATCATTTCGTTTTTTCATCACATTTTATTGCAACAAGCTTTCGCCGGACTCCAACAACCTGTCGCAAGGCTGCAACGAGCCAAGGAGCATTTCATTTTTCTAATTCCGTTTTCGTCGATTTATTTTCGTTCATTTATCATGTCGTTTTTTCATCACATTTTATTGCAACAAGCTTTCGCCGGACTACAACAACCTGTCGCAAGGCTGCAACGAGCCAAGGAGCATTTCGTTTTTCTAATTGCGTTTTCGTCGATTTATTTTCGTTCGTTTATCATTTCGTTTTTTCATCACATTTTATTGCAACAAGCTTTCGCCGGACACCAACAACCTGTCGCAAGGCTGCAACGAGCCAAGGAGCATTTCACTTTTCTATTTCCGTTTTCGTCGATTTATTTTCGTTTATCATTTCATTTTTTGATCACATTTTATTGCAACAAGCTTTCCCCGGACTCCAACAACCTGTCGCAAGGCTGCAACGAGCCAAGGAGCATTTCATTTTTCTAATTCCGTTTTCGTCGATTTATTTTCGTTCGTTTATCATTTCGTTTTTTCATCACATTTTATTGCAACAAGCTTTCGCCGGAGTCCAACAACCTGTCGCAAGGCTGCAACGAGCCAAGGAGCATTTCATTTTTCTAATTCCGTTTTCGTCGATTTATTTTCGTTCATTTATCATGTCGTTTTTTCATCACATTTTCTTGCAACAAGCTTTCGCCGGACTCCAACAACCTATCGCAAGGCTGCAACGCGCCAAGGAGCATTTCATTTTTCTAATTCCGTTTTCGTCGATTTATTTTCGTTCGTTTATCATTTCGTTTTTTCATCACATTTTATTGCAACAAGCTTTCGCCGGACGCCAACAACCTGTCGCAAGGCTGCAACGAGCCAAGGAGCATTTCATTTTTCTAATTCCGTTAGAAAGCCAAGCGAGCCAAGGAGCATTTCATTTTTCTAATTCCGTTTTCGTCGATTTATTTTCGTTCGTTTATCATTTCGTTTTTTCATCACATTTTATTGCAAAAAGCTTTCGCCGGACGCCAACAACCTGTCGCAAGGCTGCAACGAGCCAAGGAGCATTTCATTTTTCTAATTCCGTTTTCGTCGACTTATTTTCGTTCGTTTATCATTTCGTTTTTTCATCACATTTTATTGCAACAAGCTTTCGCCGGACTCCAACCACCTGTCGCAAGGCTGCAACGAGCCAAGGAGCATTTCATTTTTCTAATTCCGTTTTCGTCGACTTATTTTCGTTCGTTTATCATTTCGTTTTTTCATCACATTTTATTGCAACAAGCTTTCGCCGGACTCCAACCACCTGTCGCAAGGCTGCAACGAGCCAAGGAGCATTTCATTTTTCTAATTCCGTTTTCGTCGATTTATTTTCGTTCGTTTATCATTTCGTTTTTTCATCACATTTTATTGCAACAAGCTTTCGCCGGAGTCCAACAACCTGTCGCAAGGCTGCAACGAGCCAAGGAGCATTTCATTTTTCTAATTCCGTTTTCGTCGATTTATTTTCGTTCATTTATCATGTCGTTTTTTCATCACATTTTCTTGCAACAAGCTTTCGCCGGACTCCAACAACCTATCGCAAGGCTGCAACGCGCCAAGGAGCATTTCATTTTTCTAATTCCGTTTTCGTCGATTTATTTTCGTTCGTTTATCATTTCGTTTTTTCATCACATTTTATTGCAACAAGCTTTCGCCGGACGCCAACAACCTGTCGCAAGGCTGCAACGAGCCAAGGAGCATTTCATTTTTCTAATTCCGTTAGAAAGCCAAGCGAGCCAAGGAGCATTTCATTTTTCTAATTCCGTTTTCGTCGATTTATTTTCGTTCGTTTATCATTTCGTTTTTTCATCACATTTTATTGCAAAAAGCTTTCGCCGGACGCCAACAACCTGTCGCAAGGCTGCAACGAGCCAAGGAGCATTTCATTTTTCTAATTCCGTTTTCGTCGACTTATTTTCGTTCGTTTATCATTTCGTTTTTTCATCACATTTTATTGCAACAAGCTTTCGCCGGACACCAACAACCTGTCGCAAGGCTGCAACAAGCCAAGGAACATATCCTTTTTTCCGTTTTCGTCGATTTATTTTCTTTCCTTTATTATTTCATTTTTTCATTACATTGTACTTCACTTAGTTATGTTAAGTTTCCTTTGTTTTTACTTTTTTGTTAAATTTCCTTTCATTTTATTTTATTTTTTTTTATCGCGCCGTCGCCAGGCAGCAACGAGTCGTGGTCGGGGAGCAAGAAGCTTTAGGAACATCGCGCATTTACTCTTATATTTACGTTCTCCTCAATTCATTTTATCCTTTATTATTTCATTTTTTCATCACATTTTATTGCATCAAGCTTTCGCCGGAATACAACAACCTGTCGCAAGGCTGCAACGAGCCAAGGAGCATATCCTTTTTCTATTTCCGTTTTCGTCGATTTATTTTCTTTCCTTTATTATTTCATTTTTTCATCACATTGTACTTCACTCAGTTATATGAAGTTTCCTTTGCAAGGAGTCGTGGTCGGGGAGCAAGAAGCTTTAGGAACATCGCGCTATGGAGCTGGGAGCATTTACTCTTGTATTTACGTTTTCTTCAATTCATTTTTTCCTTTATTTTTTCATTTTTTCATCACATTTTATTGTATCAAGCTTTCGCCGGACTCCAACAACCTGTCGCAAGGCTGCAACGAGCCAAGGAGCATATCCTTTTTCTATTTCCGTTTTCGTCGATTTATTTTCTTTCCTTTATTATTTCATTTTTTCATCACATTGTACTTCACTTAGTTATGTTAAGTTTCCTTTGTTTTTACTTTTTTGTTAAATTTCCTTTCATTTTATTTTTTTTTTTTTTATCGCGCCGTCGCCAGGCAGCAACAAGTCGTGGTCGGGGAGCAAGAAGCTTTAGGAACATTGTGCTATGGACTTGGGAGCATTTACTCTTGTATTTACGTTTTCTTCAATTCATTTTTTCATTTATTATTTCATTTTTTCATCACATTTTATTGCAACAAGCTTTCGCCGGACTCCAACAACCTGTCGCAAGGCTGCAACGAGCCAAGGAGCATATCCTTTTTCTATTTCCGTTTTCGTCGATTTATTTTCTTTCCTTTATTATTTCATTTTTTCATCACATTCTACTTCACTTAGTTATGTTAAGTTTCCTTTGTTTTTACTTTTTTGTTAAATTTCCTTTCATTTTATTTTTTTTTTTTTTATCGCGCCGTCGCCAGGCAGCAACGAGTCGTGGTCGGGGAGCAAGAAGCTTTAGGAACATCGTGCTATGGACTTGGGAGCATTTACTCTTGTATTTACGTTTTCTTCAATTCATTTTTTCATTTATTATTTCATTTTTTCATCTCATTTCATTGCAACAAGCTTTCGCCAGACTCCAACAACCTGTCGCAAGGCTGCAACGAGCCAAGGAGCATATCCTTTTTCTATTTCCGTTTTCGTCGATTTATTTTCTTTCCTTTATTATTTCATTTTTTCATCACATTGTACTTCACTTAGTTATTGTAAGTTTCCTTTGTTTTTACTTTTTTGTTAAATTTCTTTTCTTTTCCTTTTTTTTTTTTATCGCGCCGTCGCCAGGCAGCAACGAGTCGTGGTCGGGGAGCAAGAAGCTTTAGGAACATCGCGCATTTACTCTTATATTTACGTTCTCCTCAATTCATTTTATCCTTTATTATTTCATTTTTTCATCACATTTTATTGCATCAAGCTTTCGCCGGAATACAACAACCTGTCGCAAGGCTGCAACGAGCCAAGGAGCATATCCTTTTTCTATTTCCGTTTTCGTCGATTTATTTTCTTTCCTTTATTATTTCATTTTTTCATCACATTGTACTTCACTCAGTTATATGAAGTTTCCTTTGCAAGGAGTCGTGGTCGGGGAGCAAGAAGGTTTAGGAACATCGCGCTATGGAGCTGGGAGCATTTACTCTTGTATTTACGTTTTCTTCAATTCATTTTTTCCTTTATTTTTTCATTTTTTCATCACATTTTATTGTATCAAGCTGTCGCCGGACTCCAACAACCTGTCGCAAGGCTGCAACGAGCCAAGGAGCATATCCTTTTTCTATTTCCGTTTTCGTCGATTTATTTTCTTTCCTTTATTATTTCATTTTTTCATCACATTGTACTTCACTTAGTTATGTTAAGTTTCCTTTGTTTTTACTTTTTTGTTAAATTTCCTTTCCTTTTATTTTTTTTTTTTTTATCGCGCCGTCGCCAGGCAGCAACGAGTCGTGGTCGGGGAGCAAGAAGCTTTAGGAACATTGTGCTATGGACTTGGGAGCATTTACTCTTGTATTTACGTTTTCTTCAATTCATTTTTTCATTTATTATTTCATTTTTTCATCACATTTTATTGCAACAAGCTTTCGCCGGACTCCAACAACCTGTCGCAAGGCTGCAACGAGCCAAGGAGCATATCCTTTTTCTATTTCCGTTTTCGTCAATTTATTTTCTTTCCTTTATTATTTCATTTTTTCATCACATTGTACTTCACTTAGTTATGTTAAGTTTCCTTTGTTTTTACTTTTTTGTTAAATTTCCTTTCATTTTATTATTTTTTTTTTTTTATCGCGCCGTCGCCAGGCAGCAACGAGTCATGGTCGGGGAGCAAGAAGCTTTAGGAACATCGTGCTATGGACTTGGGAGCATTTACTCTTGTATTTACGTTTTCTTCAATTCATTTTTTCCTTTATTTTTTCATTTTTTCATCACATTTTATTGTATCAAGCTTTCGCCGGACTCCAACAACCTGTCGCAAGGCTGCAACGAGCCAAGGAGCATATCCTTTTTCTATTTCCGTTTTCGTCGATTTATTTTCTTTCCTTTATTATTTCATTTTTTCATCACATTGTACTTCACTTAGTTATGTTAAGTTTCCTTTGTTTTTACTTTTTTGTTAAATTTCCTTTCATTTTATTTTTTTTTTTTTTATCGCGCCGTCGCCAGGCAGCAACAAGTCGTGGTCGGGGAGCAAGAAGCTTTAGGAACATTGTGCTATGGACTTGGGAGCATTTACTCTTGTATTTACGTTTTCTTCAATTCATTTTTTCATTTATTATTTCATTTTTTCATCACATTTTATTGCAACAAGCTTTCGCCGGACTCCAACAACCTGTCGCAAGGCTGCAACGAGCCAAGGAGCATATCCTTTTTCTATTTCCGTTTTCGTCGATTTATTTTCTTTCCTTTATTATTTCATTTTTTCATCACATTGTACTTCACTTAGTTATGTTAAGTTTCCTTTGTTTTTACTTTTTTGTTAAATTTCTTTTCTTTTCCTTTTTTTTTTTATCGCGCCGTCGCCAGGCAGCAATGAGTCGTGGTCGGGGAGCAAGAAGCTTTAGGAACATCGCGCATTTACTCTTATATTTACGTTCTCCTCAATTCATTTTATCTTTTATTATTTCATTTTTTCATCACATTTTATTGCATCAAGCTTTCGCCGGAATACAACAACCTGTCGCAAGGCTGCAACGAGCCAAGGAGCATATCCTTTTTCTATTTCCGTTTTCGTCGATTTATTTTCTTTCCTTTATTATTTCATTTTTTCATCACATTGTACTTCACTCAGTTATATGAAGTTTCCTTTGCAAGGAGTCGTGGTTGGGGAGCAAGAAGCTTTAGGAACATCGCGCTATGGAGCTGGGAGCATTTACTCTTGTATTTACGTTTTCTTCAATTCATTTTTTCCTTTATTTTTTCATTTTTTCATCACATTTTATTGTATCAAGCTTTCGCCGGACTCCAACAACCTGTCGCAAGGCTGCAACGAGCCAAGGAGCATATCCTTTTTCTATTTCCGTTTTCGTCGATTTATTTTCTTTCCTTTATTATTTCATTTTTTCATCACATTGTACTTCACTTAGTTATGTTAAGTTTCCTTTGTTTTTACTTTTTTGTTAAATTTCCTTTCATTTTATTTTTTTTTTTTTATCGCGCCGTCGCCAGGCAGCAACAAGTCGTGGTCGGGGAGCAAGAAGCTTTAGGAACATTGTGCTATGGACTTGGGAGCATTTACTCTTGTATTTACGTTTTCTTCAATTCATTTTTTCATTTATTATTTCATTTTTTCATCACATTTTATTGCAACAAGCTTTCGCCGGACTCCAACAACCTGTCGCAAGGCTGCAACGAGCCAAGGAGCATATCCTTTTTCTATTTCCGTTTTCGTCGATTTATTTTCTTTCCTTTATTATTTCATTTTTTCATCACATTGTACTTCACTTAGTTATGTTAAGTTTCCTTTGTTTTTACTTTTTTGTTAAATTTCCTTTCATTTTATTATTTTTTTTTTTTATCGCGCCGTCGCCAGGCAGCAACGAGTCGTGGTCGGGGAGCAAGAAGCTTTAGGAACATCGTGCTATGGACTTGGGAGCATTTACTCTTGTATTTACGTTTTCTTCAATTCATTTTTTCATTTATTATTTCATTTTTTCATCTCATTTCATTGCAACAAGCTTTCGCCAGACTCCAACAACCTGTCGCAAGGCTGCAACGAGCCAAGGAGCATATCCTTTTTCTATTTCCGTTTTCGTCGATTTATTTTCTTTCCTTTATTATTTCATTTTTTCATCACATTGTACTTCACTTAGTTATGTTAAGTTTCCTTTGTTTTTACTTTTTTGTTAAATTTCTTTTCTTTTCCTTTTTTTTTTTTATCGCGCCGTCGCCAGGCAGCAACGAGTCGTGGTCGGGGAGCAAGAAGCTTTAGGAACATCGCGCATTTACTCTTATATTTACGTTCTCCTCAATTCATTTTATCCTTTATTATTTCATTTTTTCATCACATTTTATTGCATCAAGCTTTCGCCGGAATACAACAACCTGTCGCAAGGCTGCAACGAGCCAAGGAGCATATCCTTTTTCTATTTCCGTTTTCGTCGATTTATTTTCTTTCCTTTATTATTTCATTTTTTCATCACATTGTACTTCACTCAGTTATATGAAGTTTCCTTTGCAAGGAGTCGTGGTCGGGGAGCAAGAAGCTTTAGGAACATCGCGCTATGGAGCTGGGAGCATTTACTCTTGTATTTACGTTTTCTTCAATTCATTTTTTCCTTTATTTTTTCATTTTTTCATCACATTTTATTGTATGAAGCTTTCGCCGGACTCCAACAACCTGTCGCAAGGCTGCAACGAGCCAAGGAGCATATCCTTTTTCTATTTCCGTTTTCGTCGATTTATTTTCTTTCCTTTATTATTTCATTTTTTCATCACATTGTACTTCACTTAGTTATGTTAAGTTTCCTTTGTTTTTACTTTTTTGTTAAATTTCCTTTCATTTTATTTTATTTTTTTTTATCGCGCCGTCGCCAGGCAGCAACAAGTCGTGGTCGGGGAGCAAGAAGCTTTAGGAACATTGTGCTATGGACTTGGGAGCATTTACTCTTGTATTTACGTTTTCTTCAATTCATTTTTTCATTTATTATTTCATTTTTTCATCACATTTTATTGCAACAAGCTTTCGCCGGACTCCAACAACCTGTCGCAAGGCTGCAACGAGCCAAGGAGCATATCCTTTTTCTATTTCCGTTTTCGTCGATTTATTTTCTTTCCTTTATTATTTCATTTTTTCATCACATTGTACTTCACTTAGTTATGTTAAGTTTCCTTTGTTTTTACTTTTTTGTTAAATTTCCTTTCATTTTATTTATTTTTTTTTTTATCGCGCCGTCGCCAGGCAGCAACGAGTCGTGGTCGGGGAGCAAGAAGCTTTAGGAACATCGTGCTATGGACTTGGGAGCATTTACTCTTGTATTTACGTTTTCTTCATTCATTTTTTCATTTATTATTTCATTTTTTCATCTCATTTCATTGCAACAAGCTTTCGCCAGACTCCAACAACCTGTCGCAAGGCTGCAACGAGCCAAGGAGCATATCCTTTTTCTATTTCCGTTTTCGTCGATTTATTTTCTTTCCTTTATTATTTCATTTTTTCATCACATTGTACTTCACTTAGTTATGTTAAGTTTCCTTTGTTTTTACTTTTTTGTTAAATTTCCTTTCATTTTATTATTTTTTTTTTTTATCGCGCCGTCGCCAGGCAGCAACGAGTCGTGGTCGGGGAGCAAGAAGCTTTAGGAACATCGTGCTATGGACTTGGGAGCATTTACTCTTGTATTTACGTTTTCTTCAATTCATTTTTTCATTTATTATTTCATTTTTTCATCTCATTTCATTGCAACAAGCTTTCGCCAGACTCCAACAACCTGTCGCAAGGCTGCAACAAGCCAAGGAGCATATCCTTTTTCTATTTCCGTTTTCGTCGATTTATTTTCTTTCCTTTATTATTTCATTTTTTCATCACATTGTACTTCAATTAGTTATGTTAAGTTTCCTTTGTTTTTACTTTTTTGTTAAATTTCTTTTCTTTTCCTTTTTTTTTTTTATCGCACCGTCGCCAGGCAGCAACGAGTCGTGGTCGGGGAGCAAGAAGCTTTAGGAACATCGTGCTATGGACTTGGGAGCATTTACTCTTGTATTTACGTTTTCTTCAATTCATTTTTTCATTTATTATTTCATTTTTTCATCACATTTTACTGCAACAAGCTTTCGCCGGACTCCAACAACCTGTCGCAAGGCTGCAACGAGCCAAGGAGCATATCCTTTTTCTATTTCCGTTTTCGTCGATTTATTTTCTTTCCTTTATTATTTCATTTTTTCATCACATTGTACTTCACTCAGTTATATGAAGTTTCCTTTGTTTTTACTTTTTTGTTAAATTTCTTTTCTTTTCCTTTTTTTTTTTATCGCACCGTCGCCAGGCAGCAACGAGTCGTGGTCTGGGAGCAAGAAGCTTTAGGAACATCGTGCTATGGACTTGGGAGCATTTACTCTTGTATTTACGTTTTCTTCAATTCATTTTTTCATTTATTATTTCATTTTTTCATCACATTTTATTGCAACAAGCTTTCGCCGGACTCCAACAACCTGTCGCAAGGCTGCAACGAGCCAAGGAACATATCGTTTTTCTATTTCCGTTTTCGTCGATTTATTTTATTTCCTTTATTATTTCCTTTTTTCATCACATTGTACTTCACTTAGATATATTAAGTTTCCTTTGTTTTTACTTTTTTGTTAAATTTCCTTTCATTTTATTATTATTTTTTTTTATCGCGCCGTCGCCAGGCAGCAACGAGTCGTGGTCGGGGAGCAAGAAGCTTTAGGAACATCGTGCTATGGACTTGGGAGCATTTACTCTTGTATTTACGTTTTCTTCAATTCATTTTTTCATTTATTATTTCATTTTTTCATCTCATTTCATTGCAACAAGCTTTCGCCAGACTCCAACAACCTGTCGCAAGGCTGCAACAAGCCAAGGAGCATATCCTTTTTCTATTTCCGTTTTCGTCGATTTATTTTCTTTCCTTTATTATTTCATTTTTTCATCACATTGTACTTCACTTAGTTATGTTAAGTTTCCTTTGTTTTTACTTTTTTGTTAAATTTCTTTTCTTTTCCTTTTTTTTTTTTATCGCACCGTCGCCAGGCAGCAACGAGTCGTGGTCGGGGAGCAAGAAGCTTTAGGAACATCGTGCTATGGACTTGGGAGCATTTACTCTTGTATTTACGTTTTCTTCAATTCATTTTTTCATTTATTATTTCATTTTTTCATCACATTTTACTGCAACAAGCTTTCGCCGGACTCCAACAACCTGTCGCAAGGCTGCAACGAGCCAAGGAGCATATCCTTTTTCTATTTCCGTTTTCGTCGATTTATTTTCTTTCCTTTATTATTTCATTTTTTCATCACATTGTACTTCACTCAGTTATATGAAGTTTCCTTTGTTTTTACTTTTTTGTTAAATTTCTTTTCTTTTCCTTTTTTTTTTTATCGCACCGTCGCCAGGCAGCAACGAGTCGTGGTCTGGGAGCAAGAAGCTTTAGGAACATCGTGCTATGGACTTGGGAGCATTTACTCTTGTATTTACGTTTTCTTCAATTCATTTTTTCATTTATTATTTCATTTTTTCATCACATTTTATTGCAACAAGCTTTCGCCGGACTCCAACAACCTGTCGCAAGGCTGCAACGAGCCAAGGAACATATCGTTTTTCTATTTCCGTTTTCGTCGATTTATTTTATTTCCTTTATTATTTCCTTTTTTCATCACATTGTACTTCACTTAGATATATTAAGTTTCCTTTGTTTTTACTTTTTTGTTAAATTTCCTTTCATTTTATTTATTTTTTTTTTTCGCGCCGTCGCCAGGCAGCAACGAGTCATGGTCGGGGAGCAAGAAGCTTTAGGAACATCGCGCTATGGAGCTGGGAGCATTTACTCTTATATTTACGTTCTCCTCAATTCATTTTTTCCTTTATTTTTTCATTTTTTCATCACATTTTATTGTATCAAGCTTTCGCCGGACTCCAACAACCTGTCGCAAGGCTGCAACGAGCCAAGGAGCATATCCTTTTTCTATTTCCGTTTTCGTCGATTTATTTTCTTTCCTTTATTATTTCATTTTTTCATCACATTGTACTTCACTTAGTTATGTTAAGTTTCCTTTGTTTTTACTTTTTTGTTAAATTTCTTTTCTTTTCCTTTTTTTTTTTTATCGCGCCGTCGCCAGGCAGCAACGAGTCGTGGTCGGGGAGCAAGAAGCTTTAGGAACATCGTGCTATGGACTTGGGAGCATTTACTCTTGTATTTACGTTTTCTTCAATTCATTTTTTCATTTATTATTTCATTTTTTCATCTCATTTCATTGCAACAAGCTTTCGCCAGACTCCAACAACCTGTCGCAAGGCTGCAACGAGCCAAGGAGCATATCCTTTTTCTATTTCCGTTTTCGTCGATTTATTTTCTTTCCTTTATTATTTCATTTTTTCATCACATTGTACTTCACTTAGTTATGTTAAGTTTCCTTTGTTTTTACTTTTTTGTTAAATTTCTTTTCTTTTCCTTTTTTTTTTTATCGCGCCGTCGCCAGGCAGCAACGAGTCGTGGTCGGGGAGCAAGAAGCTTTAGGAACATCGCGCATTTACTCTTATATTTACGTTCTCCTCAATTCATTTTATCCTTTATTATTTCATTTTTTCATCACATTTTATTGTATCAAGCTTTCGCCGGACTCCAACAACCTGTCGCAAGGCTGCAACGAGCCAAGGAGCATATCCTTTTTCTATTTCCGTTTTCGTCGATTTATCTTCTTTCCTTTATTATTTCATTTTTTCATCACATTGTACTTCACTTAGTTATGTTAAGTTTCCTTTGTTTTTACTTTTTTGTTAAATTTCCTTTCATTTTATTATTATTTTTTTTATCGCGCCGTCGCCAGGCAGCAACGAGTCGTGGTCGGGGAGCAAGAAGCTTTAGGAACATCGTGCTATGGACTTGGGAGCATTTACTCTTGTATTTACGTTTTCTTCAATTCATTTTTTCATTTATTATTTCATTTTTTCATCTCATTTCATTGCAACAAGCTTTCGCCAGACTCCAACAACCTGTCGCAAGGCTGCAACGAGCCAAGGAGCATATCCTTTTTCTATTTCCGTTTTCGTCATTTTATTTTCTTTCCTTTATTATTTCATTTTTTCATCACATTGTACTTCACTTAGTTATGTTAAGTTTCCTTTGTTTTTACTTTTTTGTTAAATTTCTTTTCTTTTCCTTTTTTTTTTTTATCGCACCGTCGCCAGGCAGCAACGAGTCGTGGTCGGGGAGCAAGAAGCTTTAGAAACATTGTGCTATGGACTTGGGAGCATTTACTCTTGTATTTACGTTTTCTTCAATTAATTTTTTCATTTATTATTTCATTTTTTCATCACATTTTATTGCAACAAGCTTTCGCCGGACTCCAACAACCTGTCGCAAGGCTGCAACGAGCCAAGGAACATATCGTTTTTCTATTTCCGTTTTCGTCGATTTATTTTATTTCCTTTATTATTTCATTTTTTCATCACATTGTACTTCACTTAGATATATTAAGTTTCCTTTGTTTTTACTTTTTTGTTAAATTTCCTTTCATTTTATTTTATTTTTTTTTTTGTCGCGCCGTCGCCAGGCAGCAACGAGTCGTGGTCGGGGAGCAAGAAGCTTTAGGAACATCGCGCATTTACTCTTATATTTACGTTCTCCTCAATTCATTTTATCCTTTATTATTTCATTTTTTCATCACATTTTATTGCATCAAGCTTTCGCCGGAATACAACAACCTGTCGCAAGGCTGCAACGAGCCAAGGAGCATATCCTTTTTCTATTTCCGTTTTCGTCGATTTATTTTCTTTCCTTTATTATTTCATTTTTTCATCACATTGTACTTCACTTAGTTATGTTAAGTTTCCTTTGTTTTTACTTTTTTGTTAAATTTCTTTTCTTTTCCTTTTTTTTTTTTATCGCACCGTCGCCAGGCAGCAACGAGTCGTGGTCGGGGAGCAAGAAGCTTTAGAAACATTGTGCTATGGACTTGGGAGCATTTACTCTTGTATTTACGTTTTCTTCAATTAATTTTTTCATTTATTATTTCATTTTTTCATCACATTTTATTGCAACAAGCTTTCGCCGGACTCCAACAACCTGTCGCAAGGCTGCAACGAGCCAAGGAACATATCGTTTTTCTATTTCCGTTTTCGTCGATTTATTTTATTTCCTTTATTATTTCATTTTTTCATCACATTGTACTTCACTTAGATATATTAAGTTTCCTTTGTTTTTACTTTTTTGTTAAATTTCCTTTCATTTTATTTTATTTTTTTTTTTGTCGCGCCGTCGCCAGGCAGCAACGAGTCGTGGTCGGGGAGCAAGAAGCTTTAGGAACATCGCGCATTTACTCTTATATTTACGTTCTCCTCAATTCATTTTATCCTTTATTATTTCATTTTTTCATCACATTTTATTGCATCAAGCTTTCGCCGGAATACAACAACCTGTCGCAAGGCTGCAACGAGCCAAGGAGCATATCCTTTTTCTATTTCCGTTTTCGTCGATTTATTTTCTTTCCTTTATTATTTCATTTTTTCATCACATTGTACTTCACTTAGTTATGTTAAGTTTCCTTTGTTTTTACTTTTTTGTTAAATTTCTTTTCTTTTCCTTTTTTTTTTTATCGCACCGTCGCCAGGCAGCAACGAGTCGTGGTCGGGGAGCAAGAAGCTTTAGGAACATCGTGCTATGGACTTGGGAGCATTTACTCTTGTATTTACGTTTTCTTCAATTCATTTTTTCATTTATTATTTCATTTTTTCATCACATTTTATTGCAACAAGCTTTCGCCGGACTCCAACAACCTGTCGCAAGGCTGCAACGAGCCAAGGAGCATATCCTTTTTCTATTTCCGTTTTCGTCGATTTTTTTTTCTTTCCTTTATTATTTCATTTTTTCATCACGTTGTACTTCACTTAGTTATGTTAAGTTTCCTTTGTTTTTACTTTTTTGTTAAATTTCTTTTCTTTTCCTTTTTTTTTTTTATCGCACCGTCGCCAGGCAGCAACGAGTCGTGGTCTGGGAGCAAGAAGCTTTAGGAACATCGTGCTATGGACTTGGGAGCATTTACTCTTGTATTTACGTTTTCTTCAATTCATTTTTTCATTTATTATTTCATTTTTTCATCACATTTTATTGCAACAAGCTTTCGCCGGACTCCAACAACCTGTCGCAAGGCTGCAACGAGCCAAGGAGCATATCCTTTTTCTATTTCCGTTTTCGTCGATTTATTTTCTTTCCTTTATTATTTCATTTTTTCATCACATTGTACTTCACGTAGTTATATTAAGTTTCCTTTGTTTTTACTTTTTTGTTAATTTTCCTTTCATTTTATTATTATTTTTTTTATCACGCCGTCGCCAGGCAGCAACAAGTCGTGGTCGGGGAGCAAGAAGCTTTAGGAACATCGCGCTATGGAGCTGGGAGCATTTACTCTTATATTTACGTTCTCCTCAATTCATTTTTTCCTTTATTTTTTCATTTTTTCATCACATTTTATTGCATCAAGCTTTCGCCGGACTCCAACAACCTGTCGCAAGGCTGCAACGAGCCAAGGAGCATATCCTTTTTCTATTTCCGTTTTCGTCGATTTATTTTATTTCCTTTATTATTTCATTTTTTCATCACATTGTACTTCACTTAGTTATGTTAAGTTTCCTTTGTTTTTACTTTTTTGTTAAAATTCCTTTCATTTTATTATTTTTTTTTTTTATCGCGCCGTCGGCAGGCAGCAACGAGTCGTGGTCGGGGAGCAAGAAGCTTTAGGAACATCGTGCTATGGACTTGGGAGCATTTACTCTTGTATTTACGTTTTCTTCAATTCATTTTTTCCTTTATTTTTTCATTTTTTCATCACATTTTATTGTATCAAGCTTTCGCCGGACTCCAACAACCTGTCGCAAGGCTGCAACGAGCCAAGGAGCATATCCTTTTTCTATTTCCGTTTTCGTCGATTTATTTTCTTTCCTTTATTATTTCATTTTTTCATCACATTGTACTTCACTTAGTTATGTTAAGTTTCCTTTGTTTTTACTTTTTTGTTAAATTTCTTTTCTTTTCCTTTTTTTTTTTTTATCGCACCGTCGCCAGGCAGCAACGAGTCGTGGTCTGGGAGCAAGAAGCTTTAGGAACATCGTGCTATGGACTTGGGAGCATTTACTCTTGTATTTACGTTTTCTTCAATTCATTTTTTCATTTATTATTTCATTTTTTCATCACATTTTATTGCAACAAGCTTTCGCCGGACTCCAACAACCTGTCGCAAGGCTGCAACGAGCCAAGGAGCATATCCTTTTTCTATTTCCGTTTTGGTCGATTTATTTTATTTCCTTTATTATTTCATTTTTTCATCACATTGTACTTCACTTAGATATATTAAGTTTCCTTTGTTTTTACTTTTTTGTTAAATTTCCTTTCATTTTATTTTATTTTTTTTTTTGTCGCGCCGTCGCCAGGCAGCAACGAGTCGTGGTCGGGGAGCAAGAAGCTTTAGGAACATCGCGCATTTACTCTTATATTTACATTCTCTTCAATTCATTTTTTCCTTTATTATTTCATTTTTTCATCACATTTTATTGCATCAAGCTTTCGCCGGACTCCAACAACCTGTCGCAAGGCTGCAACGAGCCAAGGAGCATATCCTTTTTCTATTTCCGTTTTCGTCGATTTATTTTCTTTCCTTTATTATTTCATTTTTTCATCACATTGTACTTCACTTAGTTATGTTAAGTTTCCTTTGTTTTTACTTTTTTGTTAAATTTCTTTTCTTTTCCTTTTTTTTTTTTATCGCACCGTCGCCAGGCAGCAACGAGTCGTGGTCGGGGAGCAAGAAGCTTTAGGAACATCGCGCTATGGAGCTGGGAGCATTTACTCTTGTATTTACGTTTTCTTCAATTCATTTTTTCCTTTATTTTTTCATTTTTTCATCACATTTTATTGTATCAAGCTTTCGCCGGACTCCAACAACCTGTCGCAAGGCTGCAACGAGCCAAGGAGCATATCCTTTTTCTATTTCCGTTTTCGTCGATTTATTTTCTTTCCTTTATTATTTCTTTTTTTCATCACATTGTACTTCACTTAGTTATGTTAAGTTTCCTTTGTTTTTACTTTTTTGTTAAATTTCCTTTCATTTTATTATTATTTTTTTTATCGCGCCGTCGCCAGGCAGCAACGAGTCGTGGTCGGGGAGCAAGAAGCTTTAGGAACATCGTGCTATGGACTTGGGAGCATTTACTCTTGTATTTACGTTTTCTTCAATTCATTTTTTCATTTATTATTTCATTTTTTCATCTCATTTCATTGCAACAAGCTTTCGCCAGACTCCAACAACCTGTCGCAAGGCTGCAACGAGCCAAGGAGCATATCCTTTTTCTGTTTCCGTTTTCGTCATTTTATTTTCTTTCCTTTATTATTTCATTTTTTCATCACATTGTACTTCACTTAGTTATGTTAAGTTTCCTTTGTTTTTACTTTTTTGTTAAATTTCTTTTCTTTTCCTTTTTTTTTTTTATCGCACCGTCGCCAGGCAGCAACGAGTCGTGGTCGGGGAGCAAGAAGCTTTAGGAACATTGTGCTATGGACTTGGGAGCATTTACTCTTGTATTTACGTTTTCTTCAATTAATTTTTTCATTTATTATTTCATTTTTTCATCACATTTTATTGCAACAAGCTTTCGCCGGACTCCAACAACCTGTCGCAAGGCTGCAACGAGCCAAGGAACATATCGTTTTTCTATTTCCGTTTTCGTCGATTTATTTTATTTCCTTTATTATTTCATTTTTTCATCACATTGTACTTCACTTAGATATATTAAGTTTCCTTTGTTTTTACTTTTTTGTTAAATTTCCTTTCATTTTATTATTTTTATTTTTTTTGTCGCGCCGTCGCCAGGCAGCAACGAGTCGTGGTCGGGGAGCAAGAAGCTTTAGGAACATCGCGCATTTACTCTTATATTTACGTTCTCCTCAATTCATTTTATCCTTTATTATTTCATTTTTTCATCACATTTTATTGCATCAAGCTTTCGCCGGAATACAACAACCTGTCGCAAGGCTGCAACGAGCCAAGGAGCATATCCTTTTTCTATTTCCGTTTTCGTCGATTTATTTTCTTTCCTTTATTATTTCATTTTTTCATCACATTGTACTTCACTTAGTTATGTTAAGTTTCCTTTGTTTTTACTTTTTTGTTAAATTTCCTTTCATTTTATTATTATTTTTTTTATCGCGCCGTCGCCAGGCAGCAACGAGTCGTGGTCGGGGAGCAAGAAGCTTTAGGAACATCGTGCTATGGACTTGGGAGCATTTACTCTTGTATTTACGTTTTCTTCAATTCATTTTTTCATTTATTATTTCATTTTTTCATCTCATTTCATTGCAACAAGCTTTCGCCAGACTCCAACAACCTGTCGCAAGGCTGCAACGAGCCAAGGAGCATATCCTTTTTCTATTTCCGTTTTCGTCATTTTATTTTCTTTCCTTTATTATTTCATTTTTTCATCACATTGTACTTCACTTAGTTATGTTAAGTTTCCTTTGTTTTTACTTTTTTGTTAAATTTCTTTTCTTTTCCTTTTTTTTTTTTATCGCACCGTCGCCAGGCAGCAACGAGTCGTGGTCGGGGAGCAAGAAGCTTTAGGAACATTGTGCTATGGACTTGGGAGCATTTACTCTTGTATTTACGTTTTCTTCAATTAATTTTTTCATTTATTATTTCATTTTTTCATCACATTTTATTGCAACAAGCTTTCGCCGGACTCCAACAACCTGTCGCAAGGCTGCAACGAGCCAAGGAACATATCGTTTTTCTATTTCCGTTTTCGTCGATTTATTTTATTTCCTTTATTATTTCATTTTTTCATCACATTGTACTTCACTTAGATATATTAAGTTTCCTTTGTTTTTACTTTTTTGTTAAATTTCCTTTCATTTTATTATTATTTTTTTTTTGTCGCGCCGTCGCCAGGCAGCAACGAGTCGTGGTCGGGGAGCAAGAAGCTTTAGGAACATCGCGCATTTACTCTTATATTTACGTTCTCCTCAATTCATTTTATCCTTTATTATTTCATTTTTTCATCACATTTTATTGCATCAAGCTTTCGCCGGAATACAACAACCTGTCGCAAGGCTGCAACGAGCCAAGGAGCATATCCTTTTTCTATTTCCGTTTTCGTCGATTTATTTTCTTTCCTTTATTATTTCTTTTTTTCATCACATTGTACTTCACTTAGTTATGTTAAGTTTCCTTTGTTTTTACTTTTTTGTTAAATTTCCTTTCATTTTATTTTTTTTTTTTTTTATCGCGCCGTCGCCAGGCAGCAACGAGTCGTGGTCGGGGAGCAAGAAGCTTTAGGAACATCGTGCTATGGACTTGGGAGCATTTACTCTTGTATTTACGTTTTCTTCAATTCATTTTTTCATTTATTATTTCATTTTTTCATCTCATTTCATTGCAACAAGCTTTCGCCAGACTCCAACAACCTGTCGCAAGGCTGCAACAAGCCAAGGAGCATATCCTTTTTCTATTTCCGTTTTCGTCGATTTATTTTCTTTCCTTTATTATTTCATTTTTTCATCACATTGTACTTCACGTAGTTATATTAAGTTTCCTTTGTTTTTACTTTTTTGTTAAATTTCTTTTCTTTTCCTTTTTTTTTTTTATCGCACCGTCGCCAGGCAGCAACGAGTCGTGGTCTGGGAGCAAGAAGCTTTAGGAACATCGTGCTATGGACTTGGGAGCATTTACTCTTGTATTTACGTTTTCTTCAATTCATTTTTTCATTTATTATTTCATTTTTTCATCACATTTTATTGCAACAAGCTTTCGCCGGACTCCAACAACCTGTCGCAAGGCTGCAACGAGCCAAGGAACATATCGTTTTTCTATTTCCGTTTTCGTCGATTTATTTTATTTCCTTTATTATTTCCTTTTTTCATCACATTGTACTTCACTTCGATATATTAAGTTTCCTTTGTTTTTACTTTTTTGTTAAATTTCCTTTCATTTTATTATTATTTTTTTTTCGCGCCGTCGCCAGGCAGCAACGAGTCATGGTCGGGGAGCAAGAAGCTTTAGGAACATCGCGCATTTACTCTTATATTTACATTCTCTTCAATTCATTTTTTCCTTTATTATTTCATTTTTTCATCACATTTTATTGCATCAAGCTTTCGCCGGACTCCAACAACCTGTCGCAAGGCTGCAACGAGCCAAGGAGCATATCCTTTTTCTATTTCCGTTTTCGTCGATTTATTTTCTTTCCTTTATTATTTCATTTTTTCATCACATTTTACTTCACTTAGTTATGTTAAGTTTCCTTTCTTTTCACTTTTTTGTTAAATTTCTTTTCTTTTCCTTTTTTTTTTTTATCGCACCGTCGCCAGGCAGCAACGAGTCGTGGTCGGGGAGCAAGAAGCTTTAGGAACATCGTGCTATGGACTTGGGAGCATTTACTCTTGTATTTACGTTTTCTTCAATTCATTTTTTCATTTATTATTTCATTTTTTCATCTCATTTCATTGCAACAAGCTTTCGCCAGACTCCAACAACCTGTCGCAAGGCTGCAACAAGCCAAGGAGCATATCCTTTTTCTATTTCCGTTTTCGTCGATTTATTTTCTTTCCTTTATTATTTCATTTTTTCATCACATTGTACTTCACGTAGTTATATTAAGTTTCCTTTGTTTTTACTTTTTTGTTAAATTTCCTTTCATTTTATTATTATTTTTTTTCTGTCGCGCCGCCGCCAGGCAGCAACGAGTCGTGGTCGGGGAGCAAGAAGCTTTAGGAACATCGCGCATTTACTCTTATATTTACGTTCTCTTTAATTCATTTTATCCTTTATTATTTCATTTTTTCATCACATTTTATTGCATCAAGCTTTCGCCGGAATACAACAACCTGTCGCAAGGCTGCAACGAGCCAAGGAGCATATCCTTTTTCTATTTCCGTTTTCGTCGATTTATTTTCTTTCCTTTATTATTTCATTTTTTCATCACATTGTACTTCAATTAGTTATGTTAAGTTTCCTTTGTTTTTACTTTTTTGTTAAATTTCTTTTCTTTTCCTTTTTTTTTTTTATCGCACCATCGCCAGGCAGCAACGAGTCGTGGTCGGGGAGCAAGAAGCTTTAGGAACATCGTGCTATGGACTTGGGAGCATTTACTCTTGTATTTACGTTTTCTTCAATTCATTTTTTCATTTATTATTTCATTTTTTCATCACATTTTACTGCAACAAGCTTTCGCCGGACTCCAACAACCTGTCGCAAGGCTGCAACGAGCCAAGGAGCATATCCTTTTTCTATTTCCGTTTTCGTCGATTTATTTTCTTTCCTTTATTATTTCATTTTTTCATCACATTGTACTTCACTCAGTTATATGAAGTTTCCTTTGTTTTTACTTTTTTGTTAAATTTCTTTTCTTTTCCTTTTTTTTTTTATCGCACCGTCGCCAGGCAGCAACGAGTCGTGGTCTGGGAGCAAGAAGCTTTAGGAACATCGTGCTATGGACTTGGGAGCATTTACTCTTGTATTTACGTTTTCTTCAATTCATTTTTTCATTTATTATTTCATTTTTTCATCACATTTTATTGCAACAAGCTTTCGCCGGACTCCAACAACCTGTCGCAAGGCTGCAACGAGCCAAGGAACATATCGTTTTTCTATTTCCGTTTTCGTCGATTTATTTTATTTCCTTTATTATTTCCTTTTTTCATCACATTGTACTTCACTTAGATATATTAAGTTTCCTTTGTTTTTACTTTTTTGTTAAATTTCCTTTCATTTTATTATTTTTATTTTTTTTGTCGCGCCGTCGCCAGGCAGCAACGAGTCGTGGTCGGGGAGCAAGAAGCTTTAGGAACATCGCGCATTTACTCTTATATTTACGTTCTCCTCAATTCATTTTATCCTTTATTATTTCATTTTTTCATTACATTTTATTGCATCAAGCTTTCGCCGGAATACAACAACCTGTCGCAAGGCTGCAACGAGCCAAGGAGCATATCCTTTTTCTATTTCCGTTTTCGTCGATTTATTTTCTTTCCTTTATTATTTCATTTTTTCATCACATTGTACTTCACTTAGTTATGTTAAGTTTCCTTTGTTTTTACTTTTTTGTTAAATTTCCTTTCATTTTATTATTATTTTTTTTATCGCGCCGTCGCCAGGCAGCAACGAGTCGTGGTCGGGGAGCAAGAAGCTTTAGGAACATCGTGCTATGGACTTGGGAGCATTTACTCTTGTATTTACGTTTTCTTCAATTCATTTTTTCATTTATTATTTCATTTTTTCATCTCATTTCATTGCATCAAGCTTTCGCCGGACTCCAACAACCTGTCGCAAGGCTGCAACGAGCCAAGGAGCATATCCTTTTTCTATTTCCGTTTTCGTCGATTTATTTTCTTTCCTTTATTATTTCATTTTTTCATCACATTGTACTTCACTTCGATATATTAAGTTTCCTTTGTTTTTACTTTTTTGTTAAATTTCCTTTCATTTTATTATTATTTTTTTTTCGCGCCGTCGCCAGGCAGCAACGAGTCATGGTCGGGGAGCAAGAAGCTTTAGGAACATCGCGCATTTACTCTTATATTTACATTCTCTTCAATTCATTTTTTCCTTTATTATTTCATTTTTTCATCACATTTTATTGCATCAAGCTTTCGCCGGACTCCAACAACCTGTCGCAAGGCTGCAACGAGCCAAGGAGCATATCCTTTTTCTATTTCCGTTTTCGTCGATTTATTTTCTTTCCTTTATTATTTCATTTTTTCATCACATTTTACTTCACTTAGTTATGTTAAGTTTCCTTTCTTTTCACTTTTTTGTTAAATTTCTTTTCTTTTCCTTTTTTTTTTTTATCGCACCGTCGCCAGGCAGCAACGAGTCGTGGTCGGGGAGCAAGAAGCTTTAGGAACATCGTGCTATGGACTTGGGAGCATTTACTCTTGTATTTACGTTTTCTTCAATTCATTTTTTCATTTATTATTTCATTTTTTCATCTCATTTCATTGCAACAAGCTTTCGCCAGACTCCAACAACCTGTCGCAAGGCTGCAACAAGCCAAGGAGCATATCCTTTTTCTATTTCCGTTTTCGTCGATTTATTTTCTTTCCTTTATTATTTCATTTTTTCATCACATTGTACTTCACGTAGTTATATTAAGTTTCCTTTGTTTTTACTTTTTTGTTAAATTTCCTTTCATTTTATTATTATTTTTTTTCTGTCGCGCCGCCGCCAGGCAGCAACGAGTCGTGGTCGGGGAGCAAGAAGCTTTAGGAACATCGCGCATTTACTCTTATATTTACGTTCTCTTTAATTCATTTTATCCTTTATTATTTCATTTTTTCATCACATTTTATTGCATCAAGCTTTCGCCGGAATACAACAACCTGTCGCAAGGCTGCAACGAGCCAAGGAGCATATCCTTTTTCTATTTCCGTTTTCGTCGATTTATTTTCTTTCCTTTATTATTTCATTTTTTCATCACGTTGTACTTCACTTAGTTATGTTAAGTTTCCTTTGTTTTTACTTTTTTGTTAAATTTCTTTTCTTTTCCTTTTTTTTTTTTATCGCACCGTCGCCAGGCAGCAACGAGTCGTGGTCTGGGAGCAAGAAGCTTTAGGAACATCGTGCTCGTGCTATGGACTTGGGAGCATTTACTCTTGTATTTACGTTTTCTTCAATTCATTTTTTCATTTATTATTTCATTTTTTCATCACATTTTATTGCAACAAGCTTTCGCCGGACTCCAACAACCTGTCGCAAGGCTGCAACGAGCCAAGGAGCATATCCTTTTTCTATTTCCGTTTTCGTCGATTTATTTTATTTCCTTTATTATTTCATTTTTTCATCACATTGTACTTCACTTAGATATATTAAGTTTCCTTTGTTTTTACTTTTTTGTTAAATTTCCTTTCATTTTATTTATTTTTTTTTTTTTGTCGCGCCGTCGCCAGGCAGCAACGAGTCGTGGTCGGGGAGCAAGAAGCTTTAGGAACATCGCGCTATGGAGCTGGGAGCATTTACTCTTGTATTTACGTTTTCTTCAATTCATTTTTTCCTTTATTTTTTCATTTTTTCATCACATTTTATTGTATCAAGCTTTCGCCGGACTCCAACAACCTGTCGCAAGGCTGCAACGAGCCAAGGAGCATATCCTTTTTCTATTTCCGTTTTCGTCGATTTATTTTATTTCCTTTATTATTTCATTTTTTCATCACATTGTACTTCACTTAGATATATTAAGTTTCCTTTGTTTTTACTTTTTTGTTAAATTTCCTTTCATTTTATTTTTTTTTTTTTTTTTTGTCGCGCCGTCGCCAGGCAGCAACGAGTCGTGGTCGGGGAGCAAGAAGCTTTAGGAACATCGCGCATTTACTCTTATATTTACGTTCTCCTCAATTCATTTTATCCTTTATTATTTCATTTTTTCATCACATTTTATTGCATCAAGCTTTCGCCGGAATACAACAACCTGTCGCAAGGCTGCAACGAGCCAAGGAGCATATCCTTTTTCTATTTCCGTTTTCGTCGATTTATTTTCTTTCCTTTATTATTTCATTTTTTCATCACATTGTACTTCACTTAGTTATGTTAAGTTTCCTTTGTTTTTACTTTTTTGTTAAATTTCCTTTCATTTTATTTTTTTATTTTTTTGTCGCGCCGTCGCCAGGCAGCAACGAGTCGTGGTCGGGGAGCAAGAAGCTTTAGGAACATCGCGCATTTACTCTTATATTTACATTCTCTTCAATTCATTTTTTCCTTTATTATTTCATTTTTTCATCACATTTTATTGCATCAAGCTTTCGCCGGACTCCAACAACCTGTCGCAAGGCTGCAACGAGCCAAGGAGCATATCCTTTTTCTATTTCCGTTTTCGTCGATTTATTTTCTTTCCTTTATTATTTCATTTTTTCATCACATTGTACTTCACTTAGTTATGTTAAGTTTCCTTTGTTTTTACTTTTTTGTTAAATTTCTTTTCTTTTCCTTTTTTTTTTTTATCGCACCGTCGCCAGGCAGCAACGAGTCGTGGTCGGGGAGCAAGAAGCTTTAGGAACATCGCGCTATGGAGCTGGGAGCATTTACTCTTGTATTTACGTTTTCTTCAATTCATTTTTTTCTTTATTTTTTCATTTTTTCATCACATTTTATTGTATCAAGCTTTCGCCGGACTCCAACAACCTGTCGCAAGGCTGCAACGAGCCAAGGAGCATATCCTTTTTCTATTTCCGTTTTCGTCGATTTATTTTCTTTCCTTTATTATTTCATTTTTTCATCACATTGTACTTCACTTAGTTATGTTAAGTTTCCTTTGTTTTTACTTTTTTGTTAAATTTCCTTTCATTTTATTATTATTTTTTTTATCGCGCCGTCGCCAGGCAGCAACGAGTCGTGGTCGGGGAGCAAGAAGCTTTAGGAACATCGTGCTATGGACTTGGGAGCATTTACTCTTGTATTTACGTTTTCTTCAATTCATTTTTTCATTTATTATTTCATTTTTTCATCTCATTTCATTGCAACAAGCTTTCGCCAGACTCCAACAACCTGTCGCAAGGCTGCAACGAGCCAAGGAGCATATCCTTTTTCTATTTCCGTTTTCGTCATTTTATTTTCTTTCCTTTATTATTTCATTTTTTCATCACATTGTACTTCACTTAGTTATGTTAAGTTTCCTTTGTTTTTACTTTTTTGTTAAAATTCCTTTTATTTTTTTTTTTTTTTTTTTTATCGCGCCGTCGGCAGGCAGCAACGAGTCGTGGTCGGGGAGCAAGAAGCTTTAGGAACATCGTGCTATGGACTTGGGAGCATTTACTCTTGTATTTACGTTTTCTTCAATTCATTTTTTCATTTATTTTTTCATTTTTTCATCACATTTTATTGTATCAAGCTTTCGCCGGACTCCAACAACCTGTCGCAAGGCTGCAACGAGCCAAGGAGCATATCCTTTTTCTATTTCCGTTTTCGTCGATTTATTTTCTTTCCTTTATTATTTCATTTTTTCATCACGTTGTACTTCACTTAGTTATGTTAAGTTTCCTTTGTTTTTACTTTTTTGTTAAATTTCTTTTCTTTTCCTTTTTTTTTTTTATCGCACCGTCGCCAGGCAGCAACGAGTCGTGGTCTGGGAGCAAGAAGCTTTAGGAACATCGTGCTATGGACTTGGGAGCATTTACTCTTGTATTTACGTTTTCTTCAATTCATTTTTTCATTTATTATTTCATTTTTTCATCACATTTTATTGCAACAAGCTTTCGCCGGACTCCAACAACCTGTCGCAAGGCTGCAACGAGCCAAGGAACATATCGTTTTTCTATTTCCGTTTTCGTCGATTTATTTTATTTCCTTTATTATTTCCTTTTTTCATCACATTGTACTTCACTTCGATATATTAAGTTTCCTTTGTTTTTACTTTTTTGTTAAATTTCCTTTCATTTTATTTTTTTTTTTTTTTCGCGCCGTCGCCAGGCAGCAACGAGTCATGGTCGGGGAGCAAGAAGCTTTAGGAACATCGCGCATTTACTCTTATATTTACATTCTCTTCAATTCATTTTTTCCTTTATTATTTCATTTTTTCATCACATTTTATTGCATCAAGCTTTCGCCGGACTCCAACAACCTGTCGCAAGGCTGCAACGAGCCAAGGAGCATATCCTTTTTCTATTTCCGTTTTCGTCGATTTATTTTCTTTCCTTTATTATTTCATTTTTTCATCACATTGTACTTCACTTAGTTATGTTAAGTTTCCTTTGTTTTTACTTTTTTGTTAAATTTCTTTTCTTTTCCTTTTTTTTTTTTATCGCACCGTCGCCAGGCAGCAACGAGTCGTGGTCGGGGAGCAAGAAGCTTTAGGAACATCGCGCTATGGAGCTGGGAGCATTTACTCTTTTTTTTACGTTTTGTTCAATTCATTTTTTCCTTTATTTTTTCATTTTTTCATCACATTTTATTGTATCAAGCTTTCGCCGGACTCCAACAACCTGTCGCAAGGCTGCAACGAGCCAAGGAGCATATCCTTTTTCTATTTCCGTTTTCGTCGATTTATTTTCTTTCCTTTATTATTTCTTTTTTTCATCACATTGTACTTCACTTAGTTATGTTAAGTTTCCTTTGTTTTTACTTTTTTGTTAAATTTCCTTTCATTTTATTATTATTTTTTTTATCGCGCCGTCGCCAGGCAGCAACGAGTCGTGGTCGGGGAGCAAGAAGCTTTAGGAACATCGTGCTATGGACTTGGGAGCATTTACTCTTGTATTTACGTTTTCTTCAATTCATTTTTTCATTTATTATTTCATTTTTTCATCTCATTTCATTGCAACAAGCTTTCGCCAGACTCCAACAACCTGTCGCAAGGCTGCAACGAGCCAAGGAGCATATCCTTTTTCTATTTCCGTTTTCGTCATTTTATTTTCTTTCCTTTATTATTTCATTTTTTCATCACATTGTACTTCACTTAGTTATGTTAAGTTTCCTTTGTTTTTACTTTTTTGTTAAATTTCTTTTCTTTTCCTTTTTTTTTTTTATCGCACCGTCGCCAGGCAGCAACGAGTCGTGGTCGGGGAGCAAGAAGCTTTAGGAACATTGTGCTATGGACTTGGGAGCATTTACTCTTGTATTTACGTTTTCTTCAATTAATTTTTTCATTTATTATTTCATTTTTTCATCACATTTTATTGCAACAAGCTTTCGCCGGACTCCAACAACCTGTCGCAAGGCTGCAACGAGCCAAGGAACATATCGTTTTTCTATTTCCGTTTTCGTCGATTTATTTTATTTCCTTTATTATTTCATTTTTTCATCACATTGTACTTCACTTAGATATATTAAGTTTCCTTTGTTTTTACTTTTTTGTTAAATTTCCTTTCATTTTATTATTTTTTTTTTTTTGTCGCGCCGTCGCCAGGCAGCAACGAGTCGTGGTCGGGGAGCAAGAAGCTTTAGGAACATCGCGCATTTACTCTTATATTTACGTTCTCCTCAATTCATTTTATCCTTTATTATTTCATTTTTTCATCACATTTTATTGCATCAAGCTTTCGCCGGAATACAACAACCTGTCGCAAGGCTGCAACGAGCCAAGGAGCATATCCTTTTTCTATTTCCGTTTTCGTCGATTTATTTTCTTTCCTTTATTATTTCTTTTTTTCATCACATTGTACTTCACTTAGTTATGTTAAGTTTCCTTTGTTTTTACTTTTTTGTTAAATTTCCTTTCATTTTATTATTTTTTTTTTTTATCGCGCCGTCGCCAGGCAGCAACGAGTCGTGGTCGGGGAGCAAGAAGCTTTAGGAACATCGTGCTATGGACTTGGGAGCATTTACTCTTGTATTTACGTTTTCTTCAATTCATTTTTTCATTTATTATTTCATTTTTTCATCTCATTTCATTGCAACAAGCTTTCGCCAGACTCCAACAACCTGTCGCAAGGCTGCAACAAGCCAAGGAGCATATCCTTTTTCTATTTCCGTTTTCGTCGATTTATTTTCTTTCCTTTATTATTTCATTTTTTCATCACATTGTACTTCACGTAGTTATATTAAGTTTCCTTTGTTTTTACTTTTTTGTTAATTTTCCTTTCATTTTATTATTATTTTTTTTATCACGCCGTCGCCAGGCAGCAACAAGTCGTGGTCGGGGAGCAAGAAGCTTTAGGAACATCGCGCTATGGAGCTGGGAGCATTTACTCTTATATTTACGTTCTCCTCAATTCATTTTTTCCTTTATTTTTTCATTTTTTCATCACATTTTATTGCATCAAGCTTTCGCCGGACTCCAACAACCTGTCGCAAGGCTGCAACGAGCCAAGGAGCATATCCTTTTTCTATTTCCGTTTTCGTCGATTTATTTTCTTTCCTTTATTATTTCATTTTTTCATCACGTTGTACTTCACTTAGTTATGTTAAGTTTCCTTTGTTTTTACTTTTTTGTTAAATTTCCTTTCATTTTATTTATTTATTTTTTTTCGCGCCGTCGCCAGGCAGCAACGAGTCATGGTCGGGGAGCAAGAAGCTTTAGGAACATCGCGCATTTACTCTTATATTTACATTCTCTTCAATTCATTTTTTCCTTTATTATTTCATTTTTTCATCACATTTTATTGCATCAAGCTTTCGCCGGACTCCAACAACCTGTCGCAAGGCTGCAACGAGCCAAGGAGCATATCCTTTTTCTATTTCCGTTTTCGTCGATTTATTTTCTTTCCTTTATTATTTCATTTTTTCATCACATTGTACTTCACTTAGTTATGTTAAGTTTCCTTTGTTTTTACTTTTTTGTTAAATTTCTTTTCTTTTCCTTTTTTTTTTTTATCGCACCGTCGCCAGGCAGCAACGAGTCGTGGTCGGGGAGCAAGAAGCTTTAGGAACATCGCGCTATGGAGCTGGGAGCATTTACTCTTGTATTTACGTTTTCTTCAATTCATTTTTTCATTTATTATTTCATTTTTTCATCTCATTTCATTGCAACAAGCTTTCGCCAGACTCCAACAACCTGTCGCAAGGCTGCAACGAGCCAAGGAGCATATCCTTTTTCTATTTCCGTTTTCGTCATTTTATTTTCTTTCCTTTATTATTTCATTTTTTCATCACATTGTACTTCACTTAGTTATGTTAAGTTTCCTTTGTTTTTACTTTTTTGTTAAATTTCTTTTCTTTTCCTTTTTTTTTTTTATCGCGCCGTCGGCAGGCAGCAACGAGTCGTGGTCGGGGAGCAAGAAGCTTTAGGAACATCGTGCTATGGACTTGGGAGCATTTACTCTTGTATTTACGTTTTCTTCAATTCATTTTTTCCTTTATTTTTTCATTTTTTCATCACATTTAATTGTATCAAGCTTTCGCCGGACTCCAACAACCTGTCGCAAGGCTGCAACGAGCCAAGGAGCATATCCTTTTTCTATTTCCGTTTTCGTCGATTTATTTTCTTTCCTTTATTATTTCATTTTTTCATCACGTTGTACTTCACTTAGTTATGTTAAGTTTCCTTTGTTTTTACTTTTTTGGTAAATTTCTTTTCTTTTCCTTTTTTTTTTTTATCGCACCGTCGCCAGGCAGCAACGAGTCGTGGTCTGGGAGCAAGAAGCTTTAGGAACATCGTGCTATGGACTTGGGAGCATTTACTCTTGTATTTACGTTTTCTTCAATTCATTTTTTCATTTATTATTTCATTTTTTCATCACATTTTATTGCAACAAGCTTTCGCCGGACTCCAACAACCTGTCGCAAGGCTGCAACGAGCCAAGGAACATATCGTTTTTCTATTTCCGTTTTCGTCGATTTATTTTATTTCCTTTATTATTTCCTTTTTTCATCACATTCTACTTCACTTCGATATATTAAGTTTCCTTTGTTTTTACTTTTTTGTTAAATTTCCTTTCATTTTATTTATTTATTTTTTTTCGCGCCGTCGCCAGGCAGCAACGAGTCATGGTCGGGGAGCAAGAAGCTTTAGGAACATCGCGCATTTACTCTTATATTTACATTCTCTTCAATTCATTTTTTCCTTTATTATTTCATTTTTTCATCACATTTTATTGCATCAAGCTTTCGCCGGACTCCAACAACCTGTCGCAAGGCTGCAACGAGCCAAGGAGCATATCCTTTTTCTATTTCCGTTTTCGTCGATTTATTTTCTTTCCTTTATTATTTCATTTTTTCATCACATTGTACTTCACTTAGTTATGTTAAGTTTCCTTTGTTTTTACTTTTTTGTTAAATTTCTTTTCTTTTCCTTTTTTTTTTTTATCGCACCGTCGCCAGGCAGCAACGAGTCGTGGTCGGGGAGCAAGAAGCTTTAGGAACATCGCGCTATGGAGCTGGGAGCATTTACTCTTGTATTTACGTTTTCTTCAATTCATTTTTTCATTTATTATTTCATTTTTTCATCTCATTTCATTGCAACAAGCTTTCGCCAGACTCCAACAACCTGTCGCAAGGCTGCAACGAGCCAAGGAGCATATCCTTTTTCTATTTCCGTTTTCGTCATTTTATTTTCTTTCCTTTATTATTTCATTTTTTCATCACATTGTACTTCACTTAGTTATGTTAAGTTTCCTTTGTTTTTACTTTTTTGTTAAATTTCTTTTCTTTTCCTTTTTTTTTTTTATCGCACCGTCGCCAGGCAGCAACGAGTCGTGGTCGGGGAGCAAGAAGCTTTAGGAACATTGTGCTATGGACTTGGGAGCATTTACTCTTGTATTTACGTTTTCTTCAATTAATTTTTTCATTTATTATTTCATTTTTTCATCACATTTTATTGCAACAAGCTTTCGCCGGACTCCAACAACCTGTCGCAAGGCTGCAACGAGCCAAGGAACATATCGTTTTTCTATTTCCGTTTTCGTCGATTTATTTTATTTCCTTTATTATTTCATTTTTTCATCACATTGTACTTCACTTAGATATATTAAGTTTCCTTTGTTTTTACTTTTTTGTTAAATTTCCTTTCATTTTATTATTTTTTTTTTTTTTGTCGCGCCGTCGCCAGGCAGCAACGAGTCGTGGTCGGGGAGCAAGAAGCTTTAGGAACATCGCGCATTTACTCTTATATTTACGTTCTCCTCAATTCATTTTATCCTTTATTATTTCATTTTTTCATCACATTTTATTGCATCAAGCTTTCGCCGGAATACAACAACCTGTCGCAAGGCTGCAACGAGCCAAGGAGCATATCCTTTTTCTATTTCCGTTTTCGTCGATTTATTTTCTTTCCTTTATTATTTCATTTTTTCATCACATTGTACTTCACTTAGTTATGTTAAGTTTCCTTTGTTTTTACTTTTTTGTTAAATTTCCTTTCATTTTATTATTATTTTTTTTATCGCGCCGTCGCCAGGCAGCAACGAGTCGTGGTCGGGGAGCAAGAAGCTTTAGGAACATCGTGCTATGGACTTGGGAGCATTTACTCTTGTATTTACGTTTTCTTCAATTCATTTTTTCATTTATTATTTCATTTTTTCATCTCATTTCATTGCAACAAGCTTTCGCCAGACTCCAACAACCTGTCGCAAGGCTGCAACGAGCCAAGGAGCATATCCTTTTTCTATTTCCGTTTTCGTCATTTTATTTTCTTTCCTTTATTATTTCATTTTTTCATCACATTGTACTTCACTTAGTTATGTTAAGTTTCCTTTGTTTTTACTTTTTTGTTAAAATTCCTTTTATTTTATTTTTTTTTTTTTTTATCGCGCCGTCGGCAGGCAGCAACGAGTCGTGGTCGGGGAGCAAGAAGCTTTAGGAACATCGTGCTATGGACTTGGGAGCATTTACTCTTGTATTTACGTTTTCTTCAATTCATTTTTTCCTTTATTTTTTCATTTTTTCATCACATTTTATTGTATCAAGCTTTCGCCGGACTCCAACAACCTGTCGCAAGGCTGCAACGAGCCAAGGAGCATATCCTTTTTCTATTTCCGTTTTCGTCGATTTATTTTCTTTCCTTTATTATTTCATTTTTTCATCACGTTGTACTTCACTTAGTTATGTTAAGTTTCCTTTGTTTTTACTTTTTTGTTAAATTTCTTTTCTTTTCCTTTTTTTTTTTTATCGCACCGTCGCCAGGCAGCAACGAGTCGTGGTCTGGGAGCAAGAAGCTTTAGGAACATCGTGCTATGGACTTGGGAGCATTTACTCTTGTATTTACGTTTTCTTCAATTCATTTTTTCATTTATTATTTCATTTTTTCATCACATTTTATTGCAACAAGCTTTCGCCGGACTCCAACAACCTGTCGCAAGGCTGCAACGAGCCAAGGAACATATCGTTTTTCTATTTCCGTTTTCGTCGATTTATTTTATTTCCTTTATTATTTCCTTTTTTCATCACATTGTACTTCACTTCGATATATTAAGTTTCCTTTGTTTTTACTTTTTTGTTAAATTTCCTTTCATTTTATTTTTTTTTTTTTTTCGCGCCGTCGCCAGGCAGCAACGAGTCATGGTCGGGGAGCAAGAAGCTTTAGGAACATCGCGCATTTACTCTTATATTTACATTCTCTTCAATTCATTTTTTCCTTTATTATTTCATTTTTTCATCACATTTTATTGCATCAAGCTTTCGCCGGACTCCAACAACCTGTCGCAAGGCTGCAACGAGCCAAGGAGCATATCCTTTTTCTATTTCCGTTTTCGTCGATTTATTTTCTTTCCTTTATTATTTCATTTTTTCATCACATTGTACTTCACTTAGTTATGTTAAGTTTCCTTTGTTTTTACTTTTTTGTTAAATTTCTTTTCTTTTCCTTTTTTTTTTTTATCGCACCGTCGCCAGGCAGCAACGAGTCGTGGTCGGGGAGCAAGAAGCTTTAGGAACATCGCGCTATGGAGCTGGGAGCATTTACTCTTGTATTTACGTTTTGTTCAATTCATTTTTTCCTTTATTTTTTCATTTTTTCATCACATTTTATTGTATCAAGCTTTCGCCGGACTCCAACAACCTGTCGCAAGGCTGCAACGAGCCAAGGAGCATATCCTTTTTCTATTTCCGTTTTCGTCGATTTATTTTCTTTCCTTTATTATTTCTTTTTTTCATCACATTGTACTTCACTTAGTTATGTTAAGTTTCCTTTGTTTTTACTTTTTTGTTAAATTTCCTTTCATTTTATTATTATTTTTTTTATCGCGCCGTCGCCAGGCAGCAACGAGTCGTGGTCGGGGAGCAAGAAGCTTTAGGAACATCGTGCTATGGACTTGGGAGCATTTACTCTTGTATTTACGTTTTCTTCAATTCATTTTTTCATTTATTATTTCATTTTTTCATCTCATTTCATTGCAACAAGCTTTCGCCAGACTCCAACAACCTGTCGCAAGGCTGCAACGAGCCAAGGAGCATATCCTTTTTCTATTTCCGTTTTCGTCATTTTATTTTCTTTCCTTTATTATTTCATTTTTTCATCACATTGTACTTCACTTAGTTATGTTAAGTTTCCTTTGTTTTTACTTTTTTGTTAAATTTCTTTTCTTTTCCTTTTTTTTTTTTTATCGCACCGTCGCCAGGCAGCAACGAGTCGTGGTCGGGGAGCAAGAAGCTTTAGGAACATTGTGCTATGGACTTGGGAGCATTTACTCTTGTATTTACGTTTTCTTCAATTAATTTTTTCATTTATTATTTCATTTTTTCATCACATTTTATTGCAACAAGCTTTCGCCGGACTCCAACAACCTGTCGCAAGGCTGCAACGAGCCAAGGAACATATCGTTTTTCTATTTCCGTTTTCGTCGATTTATTTTATTTCCTTTATTATTTCATTTTTTCATCACATTGTACTTCACTTAGATATATTAAGTTTCCTTTGTTTTTACTTTTTTGTTAAATTTCCTTTCATTTTATTATTTTTTTTTTTTTTGTCGCGCCGTCGCCAGGCAGCAACGAGTCGTGGTCGGGGAGCAAGAAGCTTTAGGAACATCGCGCATTTACTCTTATATTTACGTTCTCCTCAATTCATTTTATCCTTTATTATTTCATTTTTTCATCACATTTTATTGCATCAAGCTTTCGCCGGAATACAACAACCTGTCGCAAGGCTGCAACGAGCCAAGGAGCATATCCTTTTTCTATTTCCGTTTTCGTCGATTTATTTTCTTTCCTTTATTATTTCATTTTTTCATCACATTGTACTTCACGTAGTTATATTAAGTTTCCTTTGTTTTTACTTTTTTGTTAATTTTCCTTTCATTTTATTATTATTTTTTTTATCACGCCGTCGCCAGGCAGCAACAAGTCGTGGTCGGGGAGCAAGAAGCTTTAGGAACATCGCGCTATGGAGCTGGGAGCATTTACTCTTATATTTACGTTCTCCTCAATTCATTTTTTCCTTTATTTTTTCATTTTTTCATCACATTTTATTGCATCAAGCTTTCGCCGGACTCCAACAACCTGTCGCAAGGCTGCAACGAGCCAAGGAGCATATCCTTTTTCTATTTCCGTTTTCGTCGATTTATTTTCTTTCCTTTATTATTTCATTTTTTCATCACGTTGTACTTCACTTAGTTATGTTAAGTTTCCTTTGTTTTTACTTTTTTGTTAAATTTCTTTTCTTTTCCTTTTTTTTTTTTATCGCACCGTCGCCAGGCAGCAACGAGTCGTGGTCTGGGAGCAAGAAGCTTTAGGAACATCGTGCTATGGACTTGGGAGCATTTACTCTTGTATTTACGTTTCTTCAATTCATTTTTTCATTTATTATTTCATTTTTTCATCACATTTTATTGCAACAAGCTTTCGCCGGACTCCAACAACCTGTCGCAAGGCTGCAACGAGCCAAGGAACATATCGTTTTTCTATTTCCGTTTTCGTCGATTTATTTTATTTCCTTTATTATTTCCTTTTTTCATCACATTCTACTTCACTTCGATATATTAAGTTTCCTTTGTTTTTACTTTTTTGTTAAATTTCCTTTCATTTTATTTATTTATTTTTTTTCGCGCCGTCGCCAGGCAGCAACGAGTCATGGTCGGGGAGCAAGAAGCTTTAGGAACATCGCGCATTTACTCTTATATTTACATTCTCTTCAATTCATTTTTTCCTTTATTATTTCATTTTTTTCATCACATTTTATTGCATCAAGCTTTCGCCGGACTCCAACAACCTGTCGCAAGGCTGCAACGAGCCAAGGAGCATATCCTTTTTCTATTTCCGTTTTCGTCGATTTATTTTCTTTCCTTTATTATTTCATTTTTTCATCACATTGTACTTCACTTAGTTATGTTAAGTTTCCTTTGTTTTTACTTTTTTGTTAAATTTCTTTTCTTTTCCTTTTTTTTTTTTATCGCACCGTCGCCAGGCAGCAACGAGTCGTGGTCGGGGAGCAAGAAGCTTTAGGAACATCGCGCTATGGAGCTGGGAGCATTTACTCTTGTATTTACGTTTTCTTCAATTCATTTTTTCATTTATTATTTCATTTTTTCATCTCATTTCATTGCAACAAGCTTTCGCCAGACTCCAACAACCTGTCGCAAGGCTGCAACGAGCCAAGGAGCATATCCTTTTTCTATTTCCGTTTTCGTCATTTTATTTTCTTTCCTTTATTATTTCATTTTTTCATCACATTGTACTTCACTTAGTTATGTTAAGTTTCCTTTGTTTTTACTTTTTTGTTAAATTTCTTTTCTTTTCCTTTTTTTTTTTTTATCGCACCGTCGCCAGGCAGCAACGAGTCGTGGTCGGGGAGCAAGAAGCTTTAGGAACATTGTGCTATGGACTTGGGAGCATTTACTCTTGTATTTACGTTTTCTTCAATTAATTTTTTCATTTATTATTTCATTTTTTCATCACATTTTATTGCAACAAGCTTTCGCCGGACTCCAACAACCTGTCGCAAGGCTGCAACGAGCCAAGGAACATATCGTTTTTCTATTTCCGTTTTCGTCGATTTATTTTATTTCCTTTATTATTTCATTTTTTCATCACATTGTACTTCACTTAGATATATTAAGTTTCCTTTGTTTTTACTTTTTTGTTAAATTTCCTTTCATTTTATTTATTTTTTTTTTTTTGTCGCGCCGTCGCCAGGCAGCAACGAGTCGTGGTCGGGGAGCAAGAAGCTTTAGGAACATCGCGCATTTACTCTTATATTTACGTTCTCCTCAATTCATTTTATCCTTTATTATTTCATTTTTTCATCACATTTTATTGCATCAAGCTTTCACCGGAATACAACAACCTGTCGCAAGGCTGCAACGAGCCAAGGAGCATATCCTTTTTCTATTTCCGTTTTCGTCGATTTATTTTCTTTCCTTTATTATTTCATTTTTTCATCACATTGTACTTCACTTAGTTATGTTAAGTTTCCTTTGTTTTTACTTTTTTGTTAAATTTCCTTTCATTTTATTATTATTTTTTTTTATCGCGCCGTCGCCAGGCAGCAACGAGTCGTGGTCGGGGAGCAAGAAGCTTTAGGAACATCGTGCTATGGACTTGGGAGCATTTACTCTTGTATTTACGTTTTCTTCAATTCATTTTTTCATTTATTATTTCATTTTTTCATCTCATTTCATTGCAACAAGCTTTCGCCAGACTCCAACAACCTGTCGCAAGGCTGCAACGAGCCAAGGAGCATATCCTTTTTCTATTTCCGTTTTCGTCATTTTATTTTCTTTCCTTTATTATTTCATTTTTTCATCACATTGTACTTCACTTAGTTATGTTAAGTTTCCTTTGTTTTTACTTTTTTGTTAAAATTCCTTTTATTTATTTTTTTTTTTTTTTATCGCGCCGTCGGCAGGCAGCAACGAGTCGTGGTCGGGGAGCAAGAAGCTTTAGGAACATCGTGCTATGGACTTGGGAGCATTTACTCTTGTATTTATGTTTTCTTCAATTCATTTTTTCCTTTATTTTTTCATTTTTTCATCACATTTTATTGTATCAAGCTTTCGCCGGACTCCAACAACCTGTCGCAAGGCTGCAACGAGCCAAGGAGCATATCCTTTTTCTATTTCCGTTTTCGTCGATTTATTTTCTTTCCTTTATTATTTCATTTTTTCATCACGTTGTACTTCACTTAGTTATGTTAAGTTTCCTTTGTTTTTACTTTTTTGTTAAATTTCTTTTCTTTTCCTTTTTTTTTTTTTATCGCACCGTCGCCAGGCAGCAACGAGTCGTGGTCTGGGAGCAAGAAGCTTTAGGAACATCGTGCTATGGACTTGGGAGCATTTACTCTTGTATTTACGTTTTCTTCAATTCATTTTTTCATTTATTATTTCATTTTTTCATCACATTTTATTGCAACAAGCTTTCGCCGGACTCCAACAACCTGTCGCAAGGCTGCAACGAGCCAAGGAACATATCGTTTTTCTATTTCCGTTTTCGTCGATTTATTTTATTTCCTTTATTATTTCCTTTTTTCATCACATTGTACTTCACTTCGATATATTAAGTTTCCTTTGTTTTTACTTTTTTGTTAAATTTCCTTACATTTTATTTTTTTTTTTTTTTTCGCGCCGTCGCCAGGCAGCAACGAGTCATGGTCGGGGAGCAAGAAGCTTTAGGAACATCGCGCATTTACTCTTATATTTACATTCTCTTCAATTCATTTTTTCCTTTATTATTTCATTTTTTCATCACATTTTATTGCATCAAGCTTTCGCCGGACTCCAACAACCTGTCGCAAGGCTGCAACGAGCCAAGGAGCATATCCTTTTTCTATTTCCGTTTTCGTCGATTTATTTTCTTTCCTTTATTATTTCATTTTTTCATCACATTGTACTTCACTTAGTTATGTTAAGTTTCCTTTGTTTTTACTTTTTTGTTAAATTTCTTTTCTTTTCCTTTTTTTTTTTTATCGCACCGTCGCCAGGCAGCAACGAGTCGTGGTCGGGGAGCAAGAAGCTTTAGGAACATCGCGCTATGGAGCTGGGAGCATTTACTCTTGTATTTACGTTTTGTTCAATTCATTTTTTCCTTTATTTTTTCATTTTTTCATCACATTTTATTGTATCAAGCTTTCGCCGGACTCCAACAACCTGTCGCAAGGCTGCAACGAGCCAAGGAGCATATCCTTTTTCTATTTCCGTTTTCGTCGATTTATTTTCTTTCCTTTATTATTTCTTTTTTTCATCACATTGTACTTCACTTAGTTATGTTAAGTTTCCTTTGTTTTTACTTTTTTGTTAAATTTCCTTTCATTTTATTATTATTTTTTTTATCGCGCCGTCGCCAGGCAGCAACGAGTCGTGGTCGGGGAGCAAGAAGCTTTAGGAACATCGTGCTATGGACTTGGGAGCATTTACTCTTGTATTTACGTTTTCTTCAATTCATTTTTTCATTTATTATTTCATTTTTTCATCTCATTTCATTGCAACAAGCTTTCGCCAGACTCCAACAACCTGTCGCAAGGCTGCAACGAGCCAAGGAGCATATCCTTTTTCTATTTCCGTTTTCGTCATTTTATTTTCTTTCCTTTATTATTTCATTTTTTCATCACATTGTACTTCACTTAGTTATGTTAAGTTTCCTTTGTTTTTACTTTTTTGTTAAATTTCTTTTCTTTTCCTTTTTTTTTTTTATCGCACCGTCGCCAGGCAGCAACGAGTCGTGGTCGGGGAGCAAGAAGCTTTAGGAACATTGTGCTATGGACTTGGGAGCATTTACTCTTGTATTTACGTTTTCTTCAATTAATTTTTTCATTTATTATTTCATTTTTTCATCACATTTTATTGCAACAAGCTTTCGCCGGACTCCAACAACCTGTCGCAAGGCTGCAACGAGCCAAGGAACATATCGTTTTTCTATTTCCGTTTTCGTCGATTTATTTTATTTCCTTTATTATTTCATTTTTTCATCACATTGTACTTCACTTAGATATATTAAGTTTCCTTTGTTTTTACTTTTTTGTTAAATTTCCTTTCATTTTATTATTTTTTTTTTTTTGTCGCGCCGTCGCCAGGCAGCAACGAGTCGTGGTCGGGGAGCAAGAAGCTTTAGGAACATCGCGCATTTACTCTTATATTTACGTTCTCCTCAATTCATTTTATCCTTTATTATTTCATTTTTTCATCACATTTTATTGCATCAAGCTTTCGCCGGAATACAACAACCTGTCGCAAGGCTGCAACGAGCCAAGGAGCATATCCTTTTTCTATTTCCGTTTTCGTCGATTTATTTTCTTTCCTTTATTATTTCTTTTTTTCATCACATTGTACTTCACCTAGTTATGTTAAGTTTCCTTTGTTTTTACTTTTTTGTTAAATTTCCTTTCATTTTATTTTTTTTTTTTTTTATCGCGCCGTCGCCAGGCAGCAACGAGTCGTGGTCGGGGAGCAAGAAGCTTTAGGAACATCGTGCTATGGACTTGGGAGCATTTACTCTTGTATTTACGTTTTCTTCAATTCATTTTTTCATTTATTATTTCATTTTTTCATCTCATTTCATTGCAACAAGCTTTCGCCAGACTCCAACAACCTGTCGCAAGGCTGCAACAAGCCAAGGAGCATATCCTTTTTCTATTTCCGTTTTCGTCGATTTATTTTCTTTCCTTTATTATTTCATTTTTTCATCACATTGTACTTCACGTAGTTATATTAAGTTTCCCTTGTTTTTACTTTTTTGTTAATTTTCCTTTCATTTTATTATTATTTTTTTTATCACGCCGTCGCCAGGCAGCAACAAGTCGTGGTCGGGGATCAAGAAGCTTTAGGAACATCGCGCTATGGAGCTGGGAGCATTTACTCTTATATTTACGTTCTCCTCAATTCATTTTTTCCTTTATTTTTTCATTTTTTCATCACATTTTATTGCATCAAGCTTTCGCCGGACTCCAACAACCTGTCGCAAGGCTGCAACGAGCCAAGGAGCATATCCTTTTTCTATTTCCGTTTTCGTCGATTTATTTTCTTTCCTTTATTATTTCATTTTTTCATCACATTGTACTTCACTTAGTTATGTTAAGTTTCCTTTGTTTTTACTTTTTTGTTAAATTTCTTTTCTTTTCCTTTTTTTTTTTTATCGCACCGTCGCCAGGCAGCAACGAGTCGTGGTCTGGGAGCAAGAAGCTTTAGGAACATCGTGCTATGGACTTGGGAGCATTTACTCTTGTATTTACGTTTTCTTCAATTCATTTTTTCATTTATTATTTCATTTTTTCATCACATTTTATTGCAACAAGCTTTCGCCGGACTCCAACAACCTGTCGCAAGGCTGCAACGAGCCAAGGAACATATCGTTTTTCTATTTCCGTTTTCGTCGATTTATTTTATTTCCTTTATTATTTCCTTTTTTCATCACATTGTACTTCACTTCGATATATTAAGTTTCCTTTGTTTTTACTTTTTTGTTAAATTTCCTTTCATTTTATTTATTTTTTTTTTTTCGCGCCGTCGCCAGGCAGCAACGAGTCATGGTCGGGGAGCAAGAAGCTTTAGGAACATCGCGCATTTACTCTTATATTTACATTCTCTTCAATTCATTTTTTCCTTTATTATTTCATTTTTTCATCACATTTTATTGCATCAAGCTTTCGCCGGACTCCAACAACCTGTCGCAAGGCTGCAACGAGCCAAGGAGCATATCCTTTTTCTATTTCCGTTTTCGTCGATTTATTTTCTTTCCTTTATTATTTCATTTTTTCATCACATTTTACTTCACTTAGTTATGTTAAGTTTCCTTTCTTTTCACTTTTTTGTTAAATTTCTTTTCTTTTCCTTTTTTTTTTTATCGCACCGTCGCCAGGCAGCAACGAGTCGTGGTCTGGGAGCAAGAAGCTTTAGGAACATCGTGCTATGGACTTGGGAGCATTTACTCTTGTATTTACGTTTTCTTCAATTCATTTTTTCATTTATTATTTCATTTTTTCATCACATTTTATTGCAACAAGCTTTCGCCAGACTCCAACAACCTGTCGCAAGGCTGCAACGAGCCAAGGAACATATCGTTTTTCTATTTCCGTTTTCGTCGATTTATTTTATTTCCTTTATTATTTCCTTTTTTCATCACATTGTACTTCACTTCGATATATTAAGTTTCCTTTGTTTTTACTTTTTTGTTAAATTTCCTTTCATTTTATTTTATTTTTTTTTTTCGCGCCGTCACCAGGCAGCAACGAGTCATGGTCGGGGAGCAAGAAGCTTTAGGAACATCGCGCATTTACTCTTATATTTACATTCTCTTCAATTCATTTTTTCCTTTATTATTTCATTTTTTCATCACATTTTATTGCATCAAGCTTTCGCCGGACTCCAACAACCTGTCGCAAGGCTGCAACGAGCCAAGGAGCATATCCTTTTTCTATTTCCGTTTTCGTCGATTTATTTTCTTTCCTTTATTATTTCATTTTTTCATCACATTTTACTTCACTTAGTTATGTTAAGTTTCCTTTCTTTTCACTTTTTTGTTAAATTTCTTTTCTTTTCCTTTTTTTTTTTTATCGCACCGTCGCCAGGCAGCAACGAGTCGTGGTCGGGGAGCAAGAAGCTTTAGGAACATCGTGCTATGGACTTGGGAGCATTTACTCTTGTATTTACGTTTTCTTCAATTCATTTTTTCATTTATTATTTCATTTTTTCATCTCATTTCATTGCAACAAGCTTTCGCCAGACTCCAACAACCTGTCGCAAGGCTGCAACAAGCCAAGGAGCATATCCTTTTTCTATTTCCGTTTTCGTCGATTTATTTTCTTTCCTTTATTATTTCATTTTTTCATCACATTGTACTTCACTTAGTTATGTTAAGTTTCCTTTGTTTTTACTTTTTTGTTAAATTTCTTTTCTTTTCCTTTTTTTTTTTTATCGCACCGTCGCCAGGCAGCAACGAGTCGTGGTCGGGGAGCAAGAAGCTTTAGGAACATCGTGCTATGGACTTGGGAGCATTTACTCTTGTATTTACGTTTTCTTCAATTCATTTTTTCATTTATTATTTCATTTTTTCATCACATTTTACTGCAACAAGCTTTCGCCGGACTCCAACAACCTGTCGCAAGGCTGCAACGAGCCAAGGAGCATATCCTTTTTCTATTTCCGTTTTCGTCGATTTATTTTCTTTCCTTTATTATTTCATTTTTTCATCACATTGTACTTCACTCAGTTATATGAAGTTTCCTTTGTTTTTACTTTTTTGTTAAATTTCTTTTCTTTTCCTTTTTTTTTTTATCGCACCGTCGCCAGGCAGCAACGAGTCGTGGTCTGGGAGCAAGAAGCTTTAGGAACATCGTGCTATGGACTTGGGAGCATTTACTCTTGTATTTACGTTTTCTTCAATTCATTTTTTCATTTATTATTTCATTTTTTCATCACATTTTATTGCAACAAGCTTTCGCCGGACTCCAACAACCTGTCGCAAGGCTGCAGCGAGCCAAGGAACATATCGTTTTTCTATTTCCGTTTTCATCGATTTATTTTATTTCCTTTATTATTTCCTTTTTTCATCACATTGTACTTCACCTCGATATATTAAGTTTCCTTTGTTTTTACTTTTTTGTTAAATTTCCTTTCATTTTTTTTTTTTTTTTTTTTCGCGCCGTCGCCAGGCAGCAACGAGTCATGGTCGGGGAGCAAGAAGCTTTAGGAACATCGCGCATTTACTCTTATATTTACATTCTCTTCAATTCATTTTTTCCTTTATTATTTCATTTTTTCATCACATTGTACTTCACGTAGTTATATTAAGTTTCCTTTGTTTTTACTTTTTTGTTAATTTTCCTTTCATTTTATTATTATTTTTTTTATCACGCCGTCGCCAGGCAGCAACAAGTCGTGGTCGGGGAGCAAGAAGCTTTAGGAACATCGCGCTATGGAGCTGGGAGCATTTACTCTTATATTTACGTTCTCCTCAATTCATTTTTTCCTTTATTTTTTCATTTTTTCATCACATTTTATTGCATCAAGCTTTCGCCGGACTCCAATAACCTGTCGCAAGGCTGCAACGAGCCAAGGAGCATATCCTTTTTCTATTTCCGTTTTCGTCGATTTATTTTATTTCCTTTATTATTTCATTTTTTCATCACATTGTACTTCACTTAGTTATGTTAAGTTTCCTTTGTTTTTACTATTTTGTTAAAATTCCTTTCATTTTATTATTATTTTTTTTTATCGCGCCGTCGGCAGGCAGCAACGAGTCGTGGTCGGGGAGCAAGAAGCTTTAGGAACATCGTGCTATGGACTTGGGAGCATTTACTCTTGTATTTACGTTTTCTTCAATTCATTTTTTCCTTTATTTTTTCATTTTTTCATCACATTTTATTGTATCAAGCTTTCGCCGGACTCCAACAACCTGTCGCAAGGCTGCAACGAGCCAAGGAGCATATCCTTTTTCTATTTCCGTTTTCGTCGATTTATTTTCTTTCCTTTATTATTTCATTTTTTCATCACATTGTACTTCACTTAGTTTTGTTAAGTTTCCTTTGTTTTTACTTTTTTGTTAAATTTCTTTTCTTTTCCTTTTTTTTTTTTATCGCACCGTCACCAGGCAGCAACGAGTCGTGGTCTGGGAGCAAGAAGCTTTAGGAACATCGTGCTATGGACTTGGGAGCATTTACTCTTGTATTTACGTTTTCTTCAATTCATTTTTTCATTTATTATTTCATTTTTTCATCACATTTTATTGCAACAAGCTTTCGCCGGACTCCAACAACCTGTCGCAAGGCTGCAACGAGCCAAGGAGCATATCCTTTTTCTATTTCCGTTTTCGTCGATTTATTTTATTTCCTTTATTATTTCATTTTTTCATCACATTGTACTTCACTTAGATATATTAAGTTTCCTTTATTTTTACTTTTTTGTTAAATTTCCTTTCATTTTATTTTATTTTTTTTTTGTCGCGCCGTCGCCAGGCAGCAACGAGTCGTGGTCGGGGAGCAAGAAGCTTTAGGAACATCGCGCATTTACTCTTATATTTACATTCTCTTCAATTCATTTTTTCCTTTATTATTTCATTTTTTCATCACATTTTATTGCATCAAGCTTTCGCCGGACTCCAACAACCTGTCGCAAGGCTGCAACGAGCCAAGGAGCATATCCTTTTTCTATTTCGTTTTCGTCGATTTATTTTCTTTCCTTTATTATTTCATTTTTTCATCACATTTTACTTCACTTAGTTATGTTAAGTTTCCTTTCTTTTCACTTTTTTGTTAAATTTCTTTTCTTTTCCTTTTTTTTTTTTTATCGCACCGTCGCCAGGCAGCAATGAGTCGTGGTCGGGGAGCAAGAAGCTTTAGGAACATCGTGCTATGGACTTGGGAGCATTTACTCTTGTATTTACGTTTTCTTCAATTCATTTTTTCATTTATTATTTCATTTTTTCATCTCATTTCATTGCAACAAGCTTTCGCCAGACTCCAACAACCTGTCGCAAGGCTGGAACAAGCCAAGGAGCATATCCTTTTTCTATTTCCGTTTTCGTCGATTTATTTTCTTTCCTTTATTATTTCATTTTTTCATCACATTGTACTTCACTTAGTTATATTAAGTTTCCTATGTTTTTACTTTTTTGTTAATTTTCCTTTCATTTTATTATTATTTTTTTTATCGCACCGTCGCCAGGCAGCAACGAGTCGTGGTCGGGGAGCAAGAAGCTTTAGGAACATCGCGCATTTACTCTTATATTTACATTCTCTTCAATTCATTTTTTCCTTTATTATTTCATTTTTTCATCACATTTTATTGCATCAAGCTTTCGCCGGACTCCAACAACCTGTCGCAAGGCTGCAACGAGCCAAGGAGCATATCCTTTTTCTATTTCCGTTTTCGTCGATTTATTTTCTTTCCTTTATTATTTCATTTTTTCATCACATTTTACTTCACTTAGTTATGTTAAGTTTCCTTTCTTTTCACTTTTTTGTTAAATTTCTTTTCTTTTCCTTTTTTTTTTTTATCGCACCGTCGCCAGGCAGCAACGAGTCGTGGTCGGAGAGCAAGAAGCTTTAGGAACATCGTGCTATGGACTTGGGAGCATTTACTCTTGTATTTACGTTTTCTTCAATTCATTTTTTCATTTATTATTTCATTTTTTCATCTCATTTCATTGCAACAAGCTTTCGCTAGACTCCAACAACCTGTCGCAAGGCTGCAACAAGCCAAGGAGCATATCCTTTTTCTATTTCCGTTTTCGTCGATTTATTTTCTTTCCTTTATTATTTCATTTTTTCATCACATTGTACTTCACTTAGTTATGTTAAGTTTCCTTTGTTTTTACTTTTTTGTTAAATTTCTTTTCTTTTCCTTTTTTTTTTTTATCGCACCGTCGCCAGGCAGCAACGAGTCGTGGTCGGGGAGCAAGAAGCTTTAGGAACATCGTGCTATGGACTTGGGAGCATTTACTCTTGTATTTACGTTTTCTTCAATTCATTTTTTCATTTATTATTTCATTTTTTCATCACATTTTACTGCAACAAGCTTTCGCCGGACTCCAACAACCTGTCGCAAGGCTGCAACGAGCCAAGGAGCATATCCTTTTTCTATTTCCGTTTTCGTCGATTTATTTTCTTTCCTTTATTATTTCATTTTTTCATCACATTGTACTTCACTCAGTTATATGAAGTTTCCTTTGTTTTTACTTTTTTGTTAAATTTCTTTTCTTTTCCTTTTTTTTTTTATCGCACCGTCGCCAGGCAGCAACGAGTCGTGGTCTGGGAGCAAGAAGCTTTAGGAACATCGTGCTATGGACTTGGGAGCATTTACTCTTGTATTTACGTTTTCTTCAATTCATTTTTTCATTTATTATTTCATTTTTTCATCACATTTTATTGCAACAAGCTTTCGCCGGACTCCAACAACCTGTCGCAAGGCTGCAACGAGCCAAGGAACATATCGTTTTTCTATTTCCGTTTTCGTTGATTTATTTTATTTCCTTTATTATTTCCTTTTTTCATCACATTGTACTTCACTTCGATATATTAAGTTTCCTTTGTTTTTACTTTTTTGTTAAATTTCCTTTCATTTTATTTTTTTTTTTTTTTTCGCGCCGTCGCCAGGCAGCAACGAGTCATGGTCGGGGAGCAAGAAGCTTTAGGAACATCGCGCATTTACTCTTATATTTACATTCTCTTCAATTCATTTTTTCCTTTATTATTTCATTTTTTCATCACATTTTATTGCATCAAGCTTTCGCCGGACTCCAACAACCTGTCGCAAGGCTGCAACGAGCCAAGGAGCATATCCTTTTTCTATTTCCGTTTTCGTCGATTTATTTTCTTTCCTTTCTTATTTCATTTTTTCATCACATTGTACTTCACTTAGTTATGTTAAGTTTCCTTTGTTTTTACTTTTTTGTTAAATTTCCTTTCATTTTATTTATGTTTTTTTTTATCGCACCGTCGCCAGGCAGCAACGAGTCGTGGTCGGGGAACAAGAAGCTTTATTATTAAATTTTTTCATCACATTGTATTTCACTTAGTTATTTTAAGTTTCCTTTCTTTTCACTTTTTTGTTAAATTTCTTTTCTTTTCCTTTTTTTTTTTTATCGCACCGTCGCCAGGCAGCAACGAGTCGTGGTCGGGGAGCAAGAAGCTTTAGGAACATCGTGCTATGGACTTGGGAGCATTTACTCTTGTATTTACGTTTTCTTCAATTCATTTTTTCATTTATTATTTCATTTTTTCATCTCATTTCATTGCAACAAGCTTTCGCCAGACTCCAACAACCTGTCGCAAGGCTGCAACAAGCCAAGGAGCATATCCTTTTTCTATTTCCGTTTTCGTCGATTTATTTTCTTTCCTTTATTATTTCATTTTTTCATCACATTGTACTTCACGTAGTTATATTAAGTTTCCTTTGTTTTTACTTTTTTGTTAATTTTCCTTTCATTTTATTATTATTTTTTTTATCACGCCGTCGCCAGGCAGCAACAAGTCGTGGTCGGGGAGCAAGAAGCTTTAGGAACATCGTGCTATGGACTTGGGAGCATTTACTCTTGTATTTACGTTTTCTTCAATTCATTTTTTCCTTTATTTTTTCATTTTTTCATCACATTTTATTGTATCAAGCTTTCGCCGGACTCCAACAACCTGTCGCAAGGCTGCAACGAGCCAAGGAGCATATCCTTTTTCTATTTCCGTTTTCGTCGATTTATTTTCTTTCCTTTATTATTTCATTTTTTCATCACATTGTACTTCACTTAGATATATTAAGTTTCCTTTGTTTTTACTTTTTTGTTAAATTTCCTTTCATTTTATTTTATTTTTTTTTTGTCGCGCCGTCGCCAGGCAACAACGAGTCGTGGTCGGGGAGCAAGAAGCTTTAGGAACATCGCGCATTTACTCTTATATTTACATTCTCTTCAATTCATTTTTTCCTTTATTATTTCATTTTTTCATCACATTTTATTGCATCAAGCTTTCGCCGGACTCCAACAACCTGTCGCAAGGCTGCAACAAGCCAAGGAGCATATCCTTTTTCTATTTCCGTTTTCGTCGATTTATTTTCTTTCCTTTATTATTTCATTTTTTCATCACATTGTACTTCACGTAGTTATATTAAGTTTCCTTTGTTTTTACTTTTTTGTTAATTTTCCTTTCATTTTATTATTATTTTTTTTATCACGCCGTCGCCAGGCAGCAACGAGTCATGGTCGGGGAGCAAGAAGCTTTAGGAACATCGTGCTATGGACTTGGGAGCATTTACTCTTGTATTTACGTTTTCTTCAATTCATTTTTTCATTTATTATTTCATTTTTTCATCTCATTTCATTGCAACAAGCTTTCGCCAGACTCCAACAACCTGTCGCAAGGCTGCAACAAGCCAAGGAGCATATCCTTTTTCTATTTCCGTTTTCGTCGATTTATTTTCTTTCCTTTATTATTTCATTTTTTCATCACATTTTACTTCACTTAGTTATGTTAAGTTTCCTTTCTTTTCACTTTTTTGTTAAATTTCTTTTCTTTTCCTTTTTTTTTTTTATCGCACCGTCGCCAGGCAGCAACGAGTCGTGGTCGGGGAGCAAGAAGCTTTAGGAACATCGTGCTATGGACTTGGGAGCATTTACTCTTGTATTTACGTTTTCTTCAATTCATTTTTTCATTTATTATTTCATTTTTTCATCTCATTTCATTGCAACAAGCTTTCGCCAGACTCCAACAACCTGTCGCAAGGCTGCAACAAGCCAAGGAGCATATCCTTTTTCTATTTCCGTTTTCGTCGATTTATTTTCTTTCCTTTATTATTTCATTTTTTCATCACATTGTACTTCACGTAGTTATATTAAGTTTCCTTTGTTTTTACTTTTTTGTTAATTTTCCTTTCATTTTATTATTATTTTTTTAATCACGCCGTCGCCAGGCAGCAACGAGTCGTGGTCTGGGAGCAAGAAGCTTTAGGAACATCGTGCTATGGACTTGGGAGCATTTACTCTTGTATTTACGTTTTCTTCAATTCATTTTTTCATTTATTATTTCATTTTTTCATCACATTTTATTGCAACAAGCTTTCGCCGGACTCCAACAACCTGTCGCAAGGCTGCAACAAACCAAGGAGCATATCCTTTTTCTATTTCCGTTTTCGTCGATTTATTTTATTTCCTTTATTATTTCATTTTTTCATCACATTGTACTTCACTTAGATATATTAAGTTTCCTTTGTTTTTACTTTTTTGTTAAATTTCCTTTCATTTTATTTTATTTTTTTTTTGTCGCGCCGTCGCCAGGCAACAACGAGTCGTGGTCTGGGAGCAAGAAGCTTTAGGAACATCGCGCTATGGAGCTGGGAGCATTTACTCTTATATTTACGTTCTCCTCAATTCATTTTTTCCTTTATTTTTTCATTTTTTCATCACATTTTATTGCATCAAGCTTTCGCCGGACTCCAACAACCTGTCGCAAGGCTGCAACGAGCCAAGGAGCATATCCTTTTTCTATTTCCGTTTTCGTCGATTTATTTTCTTTCCTTTATTATTTCATTTTTTCATCACATTGTACTTCACTTAGTTATGTTAAGTTTCCTTTGTTTTTACTTTTTTTTAAAAATTCCTTTCATTTTATTATTATTTTTTTTTATCGCGCCGTCGGCAGGCAGCAACGAGTCGTGGTCGGGGAGCAAGAAGCTTTAGGAACATCGTGCTATGGACTTGGGAGCATTTACTCTTGTATTTACGTTTTCTTCAATTCATTTTTTCCTTTATTTTTTCATTTTTTCATCACATTTTATTGTATCAAGCTTTCGCCGGACTCCAACAACCTGTCGCAAGGCTGCAACGAGCCAAGGAGCATATCCTTTTTCTATTTCCGTTTTCGTCGATTTATTTTCTTTCCTTTATTATTTCATTTTTTCATCACATTGTACTTCACTTAGTTATGTTAAGTTTCCTTTGTTTTTACTTTTTTGTTAAATTTCTTTTCTATTCCTTTTTTTTTTTTATCGCACCGTCGCCAGGCAGCAACGAGTCGTGGTCTGGGAGCAAGAAGCTTTAGGAACATCGTGCTATGGACTTGGGAGCATTTACTCTTGTATTTACGTTTTCTTCAATTCATTTTTTCATTTATTATTTCATTTTTTCATCACATTTTATTGCAACAAGCTTTCGCCGGACTCCAACAACCTGTCGCAAGGCTGCAACGAGCCAAGGAGCATATCCTTTTTCTATTTCCGTTTTCGTCGATTTATTTTATTTCCTTTATTATTTCATTTTTTCATCACATTGTACTTCACTCAGTTATATGAAGTTTCCTTTGTTTTTACTTTTTTGTTAAATTTCTTTTCTTTTCCTTTTTTTTTTTATCGCACCGTCGCCAGGCAGCAACGAGTCGTGGTCTGGGAGCAAGAAGCTTTAGGAACATCGTGCTATGGACTTGGGAGCATTTACTCTTGTATTTACGTTTTCTTCAATTCATTTTTTCATTTATTATTTCATTTTTTCATCACATTTTATTGCAACAAGCTTTCGCCGGACTCCAACAACCTGTCGCAAGGCTGCAACGAGCCAAGGAACATATCGTTTTTCTATTTCCGTTTTCGTCGATTTATTTTATTTCCTTTATTATTTCCTTTTTTCATCACATTGTACTTCACTTCGATATATTAAGTTTCCTTTGTTTTTACTTTTTTGTTAAATTTCCTTTCATTTTATTTTTTATTTTTTTTTCGCGCCGTCGCCAGGCAGCAACGAGTCATGGTCGGGAAGCAAGAAGCTTTAGGAACATCGCGCATTTACTCTTATATTTACATTCTCTTCAATTCATTTTTTCCTTTATTATTTCATTTTTTCATCACATTTTATTGCATCAAGCTTTCGCCGGACTCCAACAACCTGTCGCAAGGCTGCAACGAGCCAAGGAGCATATCCTTTTTCTATTTCCGTTTTCGTCGATTTATTTTCTTTCCTTTATTATTTCATTTTTTCATCACATTGTACTTCACTTAGTTATATTAAGTTTCCTATGTTTTTACTTTTTTGTTAATTTTCCTTTCATTTTATTATTATTTTTTTTATCGCGCCGTCGGCAGGCAGCAACGAGTCGTGGTCGGGGAGCAAGAAGCTTTAGGAACATCGTGCTATGGACTTGGGAGCATTTACTCTTGTATTTACGTTTTCTTCAATTCATTTTTTCCTTTATTTTTTCATTTTTTCATCACATTTTATTGTATCAAGCTTTCGCCGGACTCCAACAACCTGTCGCAAGGCTGCAACGAGCCAAGGAGCATATCCTTTTTCTATTTCCGTTTTCGTCGATTTATTTTCTTTCCTTTATTATTTCATTTTTTCATCACATTGTACTTCACTTAGTTATGTTAAGTTTCCTTTGTTTTTACTTTTTTGTTAAATTTCTTTTCTTTTCCTTTTTTTTTTTTATCGCACCGTCGCCAGGCAGCAACGAGTCGTGGTCTGGGAGCAAGAAGCTTTAGCAACATCGTGCTATGGACTTGGGAGCATTTACTCTTGTATTTACGTTTTCTTCAATTCATTTTTTCATTTATTATTTCATTTTTTCATCACATTTTATTGCAACAAGCTTTCGCCGGACTCCAACAACCTGTCGCAAGGCTGCAACGAGCCAAGGAGCATATCCTTTTTCTATTTCCGTTTTCGTCGATTTATTTTATTTCCTTTATTATTTCATTTTTTCATCACATTGTACTTCACTCAGTTATATGAAGTTTCCTTTGTTTTTACTTTTTTGTTAAATTTCTTTTCTTTTCCTTTTTTTTTTTATCGCACCGTCGCCAGGCAGCAACGAGTCGTGGTCTGGGAGCAAGAAGCTTTAGGAACATCGTGCTATGGACTTGGGAGCATTTACTCTTGTATTTACGTTTTCTTCAATTCATTTTTTCATTTATTATTTCATTTTTTCATCACATTTTATTGCAACAAGCTTTCGCCGGACTCCAACAACCTGTCGCAAGGCTGCAACGAGCCAAGGAACATATCGTTTTTCTATTTCCGTTTTCGTCGATTTATTTTATTTCCTTTATTATTTCCTTTTTTCATCACATTGTACTTCACTTCGATATATTAAGTTTCCTTTGTTTTTACTTTTTTGTTAAATTTCCTTTCATTTTATTTTTTTTTTTTTTTTCGCGCCGTCGCCAGGCAGCAACGAGTCATGGTCGGGAAGCAAGAAGCTTTAGGAACATCGCGCATTTACTCTTATATTTACATTCTCTTCAATTCATTTTTTCCTTTATTATTTCATTTTTTCATCACATTTTATTGCATCAAGCTTTCGCCGGACTCCAACAACCTGTCGCAAGGCTGCAACGAGCCAAGGAGCATATCCTTTTTCTATTTCCGTTTTCGTCGATTTATTTTCTTTCCTTTATTATTTCATTTTTTCATCACATTGTACTTCACTTAGTTATATTAAGTTTCCTATGTTTTTACTTTTTTGTTAATTTTCCTTTCATTTTATTATTATTTTTTTTATCGCACCGTCGCCAGGCAGCAACAAGTCGTGGTCGGGGAGCAAGAAGCTTTAGGAACATCGCGCTATGGAGCTGGGAGCATTTACTCTTGTATTTACGTTTTCTTCAATTCATTTTTTCCTTTATTTTTTCATTTTTTCATCACATTTTATTGCATCAAGCTTTTGCCGGACTCCAACAACCTGTCGCAAGGCTGCAACGAGCCAAGGAGCATATCCTTTTTCTATTTCCGTTTTCGTCGATTTATTTTCTTTCCTTTATTATTTCATTTTTTCATCACATTGTACTTCACTTAGTTATGTTAAGTTTCCTTTGTTTTTACTTTTTTGTTAAATTTCTTTTCTTTTCCTTTTTTTTTTATCGCACCGTCGCCAGGCAGCAACGAGTCGTGGTCGGGGAGCAAGAAGCTTTAGGAACATCGCGCATTTACTCTTATATTTACGTTCTCTTCAAATCATTTTTTCCTTTATTATTTCATTTTTTCATCTCATCTTATTGCAACAAGCTTTCGCCGGACTCCAACAACCTGTCGCAAGGCTGCAACGAGCCAAGGAGCATATCCTTTTTCTATTTCCGTTTTCGTCGATTTATTTTATTTCCTTTATTATTTCATTTTTTCATCACATTGTACTTCACTTAGGTATATTAAGCTTCTTTTGTTTTTACTTTTTTGTTAAATTTCCTTTCATTTTATTTATGGTTTTTTTTATCGCACCGTCGCCAGGCAGCAACGAGTCGTGGTCGGGGAACAAGAAGCTTTAGGAACATTGCGCATTTAGTCTTATATTTACGTTGTCTTCAATTCATTTTTTCCTTTATTATTTCATTTTTTCATCACATTTTATTGCATCAAGCTTTCGCCGGACTCCAACAACCTGTCGCAAGGCTGCAACGAGCCAAGGAGCATATCCTTTTTCTATTTCCGTTTTCGTCGATTTATTTTCTTTCCTTTCTTATTTCATTTTTTCATCACATTGTACTTCACTTAGTTATGTTAAGTTTCCTTTGTTTTTACTTTTTTGTTAAATTTCCTTTCATTTTATTTATGTTTTTTTTTATCGCACCGTCGCCAGGCAGCAACGAGTCGTGGTCGGGGAACAAGAAGCTTTATTATTAAATTTTTTCATCACATTGTATTTCACTTAGTTATTTTAAGTTTCCTTTGTTTTTACTTTTTTGTTTCATTTTTTTTCATTATATTACTTTTTCTTTTATTGCAGAACAGAGAGCATTCCCAGCTGTATTTACTTTTTCTTCAATTTATTTTCTTTCCGTTATTATTTCATTTTTTCATCACATTGTAATTTACTTCTTTATTTTCCTTTCATCACGTTGTACTTCACTTAGTTATTTTAAGTTTCCTTTGTTTTTACTTTTTTGTTTCATTTTTTTTCATTATATTACTTTTTCTTTTATTGCAGAACAGAGAGCATTTCCTGCTGTATTTACTTTTTCTTCAATTTATTTTCTTTCCTTTATTATTTCATTTTTTCATCACATTGTACTTCACTTAGTTATGTTAAGTTTCCTTTGTTTTTACTTTTTTGTTAAATTTCTTTTCTTTTCCTTTTTTTTTTTATCGCACCGTCGCCAGGCAGCAACGATTCGTGGTCGGGGAGCAATAAGCTTTAGGAACATCGTGCTATGGACTTGGGAGCATTTACTCTTGTTTTTACGTTTTCTTCAATTCATTTTTTCCTTTATTATTTCATTTTTTCATCTCATTTTATTGCAACAAGCTTTCGCCGGACTCCAACAACCTGTCGCAAGGCTGCAACGAGCCAAGGAGCATATCCTTTTTCTATTTCCGTTTTCGTCGATTTATTTTATTTCCTTTATTATTTCATTTTTTCATCACATTGTACTTCACTTAGATATATTAAGTTTCCTTTGTTTTTACTTTTTTGTTAAATTTCCTTTCATTTTATTATTTTTTTTTTTATCGCGCCGTCGCCAGGCAGCAAGGAGTCGTGGTCGGGGAGCAAGAAGCTTTAGGAACATCGGGCATTTACTCTTATATTTACGTTCTCTTCAATTCATTTTTTCCTTTATTATTTCATTTTTTCATCACATTTTATTGCATCAAGCTTTCGCCGGAATCCAACAACCTGTCGCAAGGCTGCAACGAGCCAAGGAGCATATCCTTTTTCTACTTCCGTTTTCGTCGATTTATTTTCTTTCCTTTATTATTTCATTTTTTCATCACATTGTACTTCACTCAGTTATATTAAGTTTCCTTTGTTATTACTTTTTTTTAAAATTTCCTTTCATTTTATTTATTTATTTTTTATCGCGCCGTCGCCAGGCAGCAACGAGTCATGGTCAGGGAGCAAGAAGCTTTATTATTAAATTTTTTCATCACATTGTACTTTACTTAGTTATTTTAAGTTTCCTTTGTTTTTACTTTTTTGTTTCATTTTTTTTCATTATATTACTTTTTCTTTTATTGCAGAACAGAGAGCATTTCCAGCTGTGTTTACTTTTTCTTCAATTTATTTTCTTTCCGTTATTATTTCATTTTTTCATCGCATTGTAATTTACTTCTTTATTTTCCTTTCATCACATTGTACTTCACTTAGTTATTTTAAGTTTCCTTTGTTTTTACTTTTTTGTTTCATTTTTTTTCATTATATTACTTTTTCTTTTATTGCAGAACAGAGAGCATTTCCTGCTGTATTTACTTTTTCTTCAATTTATTTTCTTTATTATTTCATTTTTTCATCACATTGTACTTCACTCAGTTATATTAAGTTTCCTTTGTTTTTACTTTTTTGTTAAATTTCCTTTCATTTTTTTTTTTTTTTTTTATCGCGCCGTCGCCAGGCAGCAACGAGTCGTGGTCGGGGAGCAAGAAGCTTTAGGAACATCGCGCTATGGAGCTGGGAGCATTTACTCTTGTATTTACGTTTTCTTCAATTCATTTTTTCCTTTATTTTTTCATTTTTTCATCACATTTTATTGCATCAAGCTTTCGCCGGACTCCAACAACCTGTCGCAAGGCTGCAACGAGCCAAGGAGCATATCCTTTTTCTATTTCCGTTTTCGTCGATTTATTTTCTTTCCTTTATTATTTCATTTTTTCATCACATTGTACTTCACTTAGTTATGTTAAGTTTCCTTTGTTTTTACTTTTTTGTTAAATTTCTTTTCTTTTCCTTTTTTTTTTTTTATCGCACCGTCGCCAGGCAGCAATGAGTCATGGTCGGGGAGCAAGAAGCTTTAGGAACATCGTGCTATGGACTTGGGAGCATTTACTCTTGTATTTACGTTTTCTTCAATTCATTTTTTCATTTATTATTTCATTTTTTCATCTCATTTTATTGCAACAAGCTTTCGCCGGACTCCAACAACCTGTCGCAAGGCTGCAACGAGCCAAGGAGCATATCCTTTTTCTATTTCCGTTTTCGTCGATTTATTTTCTTTCCTTTATTATTTCATTTTTTCATCACATTGTACTTCACTTAGTTATGTTAAGTTTCCTTTGTTTTTACTTTTTTGTTAAATTTCTTTTCTTTTCCTTTTTTTTTTTTTATCGCACCGTCGCCAGGCAGCAATGAGTCATGGTCGGGGAGCAAGAAGCTTTAGGAACATCGTGCTATGGACTTGGGAGCATTTACTCTTGTATTTACGTTTTCTTCAATTCATTTTTTCATTTATTATTTCATTTTTTCATCTCATTTTATTGCAACAAGCTTTCGCCGGACTCCAACAACCTGTCGCAAGGCTGCAACGAGCCAAGGAGCATATCCTTTTTCTATTTCCGTTTTTGTCAATTTATTTTCTTTCCTTTATTATTTCATTTTTTCATCACATTGTACTACACTCAGTTATATGAAGTTTCCTTTGTTTTTACTTTTTTGTTAAATTTCCTTTCATTTTATTTATTTATTTTTTATCGCGCCGTCGCCAGGCAGCAAGGAGTCGTGGTCGGGGAGCAAGAAGCTTTAGGAACATCGCGCTATGGAGCTGGGAGCATTTACTCTTGTATTTACGTTTTCTTCAATTCATTTTTTCATTTATTTTTTCATTTTTTCATCACATTTTATTGTATCAAGCTTTCGCCGGACTCCAACAACCTGTCGCAAGGCTGCAACGAGCCAAGGAGCATATCCTTTTTCTATTTCCGTTTTCGTCGATTTATTTTCTTTCCTTTATTATTTCATTTTTTCATCACATTGTACTTCACTTAGTTATGTTAAGTTTCCTTTGTTTTTACTTTTTTGTTAAATTTCCTTTCATTTTATGATTATTTTTTTTATCGCGCCGTCGCCAGGCAGCAACGAGTCGTGGTCGGGGAGCAAGAAGCTTTAGGAACATCGTGCTATGGACTTGGGAGCATTTACTCTTGTATTTACGTTTTCTTCAATTCATTTTTTCATTTATTATTTCATTTTTTCATCTCATTTCATTGCAACAAGCTTTCGCCAGACTCCAACAACCTGTCGTAAGGCTGCAACGAGCCAAGGAGCATATCCTTTTTCTATTTCCGTTTTCGTCGATTTATTTTCTTTCCATTATTATTTCATTTTTTCATCACATTGTACTTCACTTAGTTATGTTAAGTTTCCTTTGTTTTTACTTTTTTGTGAAATTTCCTTTCATTTTATTATTATTTTTTTATCGCGCCGTCGCCAGGCAGCAACGAGTCGTGGTCGGGGAGCAAGAAGCTTTAGGAACATCGTGCTATGGACTTGGGAGCATTTACTCTTGTATTTAGGTTTTCTTCAATTCATTTTTTCATTTATTATTTCATTTTTTCATCTCATTTTATTGCAACAAGCTTTCGCCGGACGCCAACAACCTGTCGCAAGGCTGCAACGAGCCAAGGAGCATTTCATTCTTCTAATTCCGTTAAAAAACCAAGGGAGCCAAGGAGCATTTCATTTTTTTATTTCCGTTTTCGTCCATTTATTTTTGTTCGTTTATCATTTCGTTTTTTCATCACATTTTATTGCAACAAGCTTTCGCCGGATGCCAACAACCTGTCGCAAGGCTGCAACGAGCCAAGGAACATATCCTTTTTTCCGTTTTCGTCGATTTATTTTCTTTCCTTTATTATTTCATTTTTTCATTACATTGTACTTCACTTAGTTATATTAAGTTTCCTTTGTTTTTACTTTTTTGTTAAATTTCTTTTCATTTTATTTTTTTTTTTTTTATGACGCCGTCGCCAGGCAGCAACGAGTCATGGTCGGGGAGCAAGAAGCTTTAGGAACATCGCGCATTTACTCTTATATTTACGTTCTCCTCAATTCATTTTATCCTTTATTATTTCATTTTTTCATCACATTTTATTGCATCAAGCTTTCGCCGGACTCCAACAACCTGTCGCAAGGCTGCAACGAGCCAAGGAGCATATCCTTTTTCTATTTCCGTTTTCGTCGATTTATTTTCTTTCCTTTATTATTTCATTTTTTCATCACATTTTACTTCACTTAGTTATGTTAAGTTTCCCTTCTTTTCACTTTTTTGTTAAATTTCTTTTCTTTTCCTTTTTTTTTTTTATCGCACCGTCGCCAGGCAGCAACGAGTCGTGGTCGGGGAGCAAGAAGCTTTAGGAACATCGTGCTATGGACTTGGGAACATTTACTCTTGTATTTACGTTTTCTTCAATTCATTTTTTCATTTATTATTTCATTTTTTCATCTCATTTCATTGCAACAAGCTTTCGCCAGACTCCAACAACCTGTCGCAAGGCTGCAACAAGCCAAGGAGCATATCCTTTTTCTATTTCCGTTTTCGTCGATTTATTTTCTTTCCTTTATTATTTCATTTTTTCATCACATTGTACTTCACTTAGTTGTATTAAGTTTCCTTTGTTTTTACTTTTTTGTTAAATTTCCTTTCATTTTTTTTTTTTTTTTTTTATCGCGCCGTCGCCAGGCAGCAACGAGTCGTGGTCTGAGAGCAAGAAGCTTTAGGAACATTGCGCTATGGAGCTGGGAGCATTTACTCTTGTATTTACGTTTTCTTCAATTCATTTTTTCATTTATTTTTTCATTTTTTCATCACCTTTTATTGCATCAAGCTTTCGCCGGACTCCAACAACCTGTCGCAAGGCTGCAACGAACCAAGGAGCATATCCTTTTTCTATTTTTTCATTTTTTCATCACATTTTATTGCATCAAGCTTTCGCCAGACTCCAACAACCTGTCGCAAGGCTGCAACGAGCCAAGGAGCATATCCTTTTTCTATTTCCGTTTTCGTCGATTTATTTTCTTTCCTTTATTATTTCATTTTTTCATCACATTGTACTTCACTTAGATATATTAAGTTTCCTTTGTTTTTACTTTTTTGTTAAATTTCCTTTCATTTTATTATTATTTTTTTTATCGCGCCGTCGCCAGGCAGCAACAAGTCGTGGTCGGGGAGCAAGAAGCTTTAGGAACATTGCGCTATGGAGCTGGGAGCATTTACTCTTGTATTTACGTTTTCTTCAATTCATTTTTTCCTTTATTTTTTCATTTTTTCATCACATTTTATTGCATCAAGCTTTCGCCGGACTCCAACAACCTGTCGCAAGGCTGCAACGAGCCAAGGAGCATATCCTTTTTCTATTTTCGTTTTCGTCGATTTATTTTATTTCCTTTATTATTTCATTTTTTCATCACATTGTACTTCACTTAGTTATGTTAAGTTTCCTTTGTTTTTACTTTTTTGTTAAATTTCTTTTCTTTTCCTTTTTTTTTTTTATCGCACCGTCGCCAGGCAGCAACGAGTCGTGGTCGGGGAGCAAGAAGCTTTAGGAACATCGCGCTATGGAGCTGGGAGCATTTACTCTTGTATTTACGTTTTCTTCAATTCATTTTTTCCTTTATTTTTTCATTTTTTCATCACATTTTATTGCATCAAGCTTTCGCCGGACTCCAACAACCTGTCGCAAGGCTGCAACGAGCCAAGGAGCATATCCTTTTTCTATTTCCGTTTTCGTCGATTTATTTTCTTTCCTTTATTATTTCATTTTTTCATCACATTGTACTTCACTTAGTTATGTTAAGTTTCCTTTGTTTTTACTTTTTTGTTAAATTTCTTTCCTTTTCCTTTTTTTTTTTTTATCGCACCGTCGCCAGGCAGCAACGACTCGTGGTCGGGGAGCAAGAAGCTTTAGGAACATCGTGCTATGGACTTGGGAGCATTTACTCTTGTATTTACGTTTTCTTCAATTCATTTTTTCCTTTATTTTTTCATTTTTTCATCACATTTTATTGCATCAAGCTTTCGCCGGACTCCAACAACCTGTCGCAAGGCTGCAACGAGCCAAGGAGCATATCCTTTTTCTATTTCCGTTTTCGTCGATTTATTTTCTTTCCTTTATTATTTCATTTTTTCATCACATTGTACTTCACTTAGTTATGTTAAGTTTCCTTTGTTTTTACTTTTTTGTTAAATTTCTTTTCTTTTCCTTTTTTTTTTTTTATCGCACCGTCGCCAGGCAGCAATGAGTCATGGTCGGGGAGCAAGAAGCTTTAGGAACATCGTGCTATGGACTTGGGAGCATTTACTCTTGTATTTACGTTTTCTTCAATTCATTTTTTCATTTATTATTTCATTTTTTCATCTCATTTTATTGCAACAAGCTTTCGCCGGACTCCAACAACCTGTCGCAAGGCTGCAACGAGCCAAGGAGCATATCCTTTTTCTATTTCCGTTTTTGTCAATTTATTTTCTTTCCTTTATTATTTCATTTTTTCATCACATTGTACTACACTCAGTTATATGAAGTTTCCTTTGTTTTTACTTTTTTGTTAAATTTCCTTTCATTTTATTTATTTATTTTTTATCGCGCCGTCGCCAGGCAGCAAGGAGTCGTGGTCGGGGAGCAAGAAGCTTTAGGAACATCGCGCTATGGAGCTGGGAGCATTTACTCTTGTATTTACGTTTTCTTCAATTCATTTTTTCATTTATTTTTTCATTTTTTCATCACATTTTATTGTATCAAGCTTTCGCCGGACTCCAACAACCTGTCGCAAGGCTGCAACGAGCCAAGGAGCATATCCTTTTTCTATTTCCGTTTTCGTCGATTTATTTTCTTTCCTTTATTATTTCATTTTTTCATCACATTGTACTTCACTTAGTTATGTTAAGTTTCCTTTGTTTTTACTTTTTTGTTAAATTTCCTTTCATTTTATGATTATTTTTTTTATCGCGCCGTCGCCAGGCAGCAACGAGTCGTGGTCGGGGAGCAAGAAGCTTTAGGAACATCGTGCTATGGACTTGGGAGCATTTACTCTTGTATTTACGTTTTCTTCAATTCATTTTTTCATTTATTATTTCATTTTTTCATCTCATTTCATTGCAACAAGCTTTCGCCAGACTCCAACAACCTGTCGTAAGGCTGCAACGAGCCAAGGAGCATATCCTTTTTCTATTTCCGTTTTCGTCGATTTATTTTCTTTCCATTATTATTTCATTTTTTCATCACATTGTACTTCACTTAGTTATGTTAAGTTTCCTTTGTTTTTACTTTTTTGTTAAATTTCCTTTCATTTTATTATTATTTTTTTATCGCGCCGTCGCCAGGCAGCAACGAGTCGTGGTCGGGGAGCAAGAAGCTTTAGGAACATCGTGCTATGGACTTGGGAGCATTTACTCTTGTATTTAGGTTTTCTTCAATTCATTTTTTCATTTATTATTTCATTTTTTCATCTCATTTTATTGCAACAAGCTTTCGCCGGACGCCAACAACCTGTCGCAAGGCTGCAACGAGCCAAGGAGCATTTCATTCTTCTAATTCCGTTAAAAAACCAAGGGAGCCAAGGAGCATTTCATTTTTTTATTTCCGTTTTCGTCCATTTATTTTTGTTCGTTTATCATTTCGTTTTTTCATCACATTTTATTGCAACAAGCTTTCGCCGGATGCCAACAACCTGTCGCAAGGCTGCAACGAGCCAAGGAACATATCCTTTTTTCCGTTTTCGTCGATTTATTTTCTTTCCTTTATTATTTCATTTTTTCATTACATTGTACTTCACTTAGTTATATTAAGTTTCCTTTGTTTTTACTTTTTTGTTAAATTTCTTTTCATTTTATTTTTTTTTTTTTTATGACGCCGTCGCCAGGCAGCAACGAGTCATGGTCGGGGAGCAAGAAGCTTTAGGAACATCGCGCATTTGCTCTTATATTTACGTTCTCCTCAATTCATTTTATCCTTTATTATTTCATTTTTTCATCACATTTTATTGCATCAAGCTTTCGCCGGACTCCAACAACCTGTCGCAAGGCTGCAACGAGCCAAGGAGCATATCCTTTTTCTATTTCCGTTTTCGTCGATTTATTTTCTTTCCTTTATTATTTCATTTTTTCATCACATTTTACTTCACTTAGTTATGTTAAGTTTCCCTTCTTTTCACTTTTTTGTTAAATTTCTTTTCTTTTCCTTTTTTTTTTTATCGCACCGTCGCCAGGCAGCAACGAGTCGTGGTCGGGGAGCAAGAAGCTTTAGGAACATCGTGCTATGGACTTGGGAACATTTACTCTTGTATTTACGTTTTCTTCAATTCATTTTTTCATTTATTATTTCATTTTTTCATCTCATTTCATTGCAACAAGCTTTCGCCAGACTCCAACAACCTGTCGCAAGGCTGCAACAAGCCAAGGAGCATATCCTTTTTCTATTTCCGTTTTCGTCGATTTATTTTCTTTCCTTTATTATTTCATTTTTTCATCACATTTTATTGCATCATGCTTTCGCCGGAATCCAACAACCTGTCTCAAGGCTGCAACGAGCCAAGGAGCATATCCTTTTTCTATTTCCGTTTTCGTCGATTTATTTTCTTTCCTTTATTATTTCATTTTTTCATCACATTGTACTTCACTCAGTTATATTAAGTTTCCTTTGTTTTTACTTTTTTGTTAAATTTCCTTTCATTTTATTATTATTTTTTTTATTGCGCCGTCGCCAGGCAGCAACGAGTCGTGGTCAGGGAGCAAGAAGCTTTATTATTAAATTTTTTCATCACATTGTACTTCACTTAGTTATTTTAAGTTTCCTTTGTTTTTACTTTTTTGTTTCATTTTTTTTCATTATATTACTTTTTCTTTTATTGCAGAACAGAGAGCATTTCCTGCTGTATTTACTTTTTCTTCAATTTATTTTCTTTCCTTTATTATTTCATTTTTTCATCACATTGTACTTCACTCAGTTATATTAAGTTTCCTTTGTTTTTTCTTTTTTGTTAAATTTCCTTTCATTTTATTATTATTTTTTTTATCGCGCCGTCGCCAGGCAGCAACGAGTCGTGGTCGGGGAGCAAGAAGCTTTAGGAACATCGTGCTATAGACTTGGGAGCATTTACTCTTGTGTTTACGTTTTCTTCAATTCATTTTTTCATTTATTATTTCATTTTTTCATCTCATTTTATTGCAACAAGCTTTCGCCGGACTCCAACAACCTGTCGCAAGGCTGCAACGAGCCAAGGAGCATATCCTTTTTCTATTTCCGTTTTCGTCTATTTATTTTATTTCCTTTATTATTTCATTTTTTCATCACATTGTACTTCACTTAGTTATATTAAGTTTCCTTTGTTTTTACTTTTTTGTTAAATTTCCTTTCATTTTATTATTATGTTTTTTTATCGCGCCGTCGCCAGGCAGCAACGAGTCGTGATCAGGGAGCAAGAAGCTTTATTATTAAATTTTTTCATCACATTGTACTTCACTTAGTTATTTTAAGTTTCCTTTGTTTTTACTTTTTTGTTTCATTTTTTTTCATTATAATACTTTTTCTTTTATTGCAGAACAGAGAGCATTTCCTGCTGTATTTACTTTTTCTTCAATTTATTTTCTTTCCGTTATTATTTCATTTTTTCATCACATTGTAATTTACTTAGTTATATTAAGTTTCCTTTGTTTTTACTTTTTTGTTAAATTTCCTTTCATTTTTTTTTATTTTTTTTTATCGCGCCGTCGCCAGGCAGCAACGAGTCGTGGTCGGGGAGCAAGAAGCTTTAGGAACATCGCGCATTTACTCTTATATTTACGTTCTCTTCAATTCATTTTTTCCTTTATTATTTCATTTTTTCATCACATTTTATTGCATCAAGCTTTCGCCGGACTCCAACAACCTGTCGCAAGGCTGCAACGAGCCAAGGAGCATATCCTTTTTCTATTTCCGTTTTTGTCGATTTATTTTCTTTCCTTTATTATTTCATTTTTTCATCACATTGTACTTCACTCAGTTATATTAAGTTTCCTTTGTTTTTACTTTTTTGTTAAATTTCCTTTCATTTTATTTTTTTTTTTTTTTATCGCGCCGTCGCCAGGCAGCAACGAGTCGTGGTCAGGGAGCAAGAAGATTTATTATTAAATTTTTTCATCACATTGTACTTCACTTAGTTATTTTAAGTTTCCTTTGTTTTTACTTTTTTGTTTCATTTTTTTTCATTATATTACTTTTTCTTTTATTGCAGAACAGAGAGCATCTCCTGCTGTATTTACTTTTTCTTCAATTTATTTTCTTTCCTTTATTATTTCATTTTTTCATCACATTGTACTTCACTCAGTTATATTAAGTTTCCTTTGTTTTTACTTTTTTGTTAAATTTCCTTTCATTTTATTATTATTTTTTTTATCGCGCCGTCGCCAGGCAGCAACGAGTCGTGGTCGGGGAGCAAGAAGCTTTAGGAACATCGCGCTATGGACTTGGGAGCATTTACTCTTGTATTTACATTTTCTTCAATTCATTTTTTCATTTATTATTTCATTTTTTCATCTCATTTTATTGCAACAAGCTTTCGCCAGACTCCAACAACCTGTCGCAAGGCTGCAACGAGCCAAGGAGCATATCCTTTTTCTATTTCTGTTTTCGTCGATTTATTTTCTTTCCTTTATTATTTCATTTTTTCATCACATTGTACTTCACTTAGTTATGTTAAGTTTCCTTTGTTTTTACTTTTTTGTTAAATTTCTTTTCTTTTCCTTTTTTTTTTTTATCGCACCGTCGCCAGGCAGCAACGAGTCGTGGTCGGGGAGCAAGAAGCTTTAGGAACATCGTGCTATGGACTTGGGAGCATTTACTCTTGTATTTACGTTTTCTTCAATTCATTTTTTCATTTATTATTTCATTTTTTCATCTCATTTTATTGCAACAAGCTTTCGCCGGACTCCAACAACCTGTCGCAAGGCTGCAACGAGCCAAGGAGCATATCCTTTTTCTATTTCCGTTTTCGTCGATTTATTTTATTTCCTTTATTATTTCATTTTTTCATCACATTGTACTTCACTTAGTTATATTAAGTTTCCTTTGTTTTTACTTTTTTGTTTAATTTCCTTTCATGTTATTATTATTTTTCTTATCACGCCGTCGCCAGGCAGCAACGAGTCGTGGTCGGGGAGCAAGAAGCTTTAGGAACATCGCGCATTTACTCTTATATTTACGTTCTCTTCAATTCATTTTTTCCTTTATTATTGCATTTTTTCATCTCATTTTATTGCATCAAGCTTTCGCCGGACTCCAACAACCTGTCGCAAGGCTGCAACGAGCCAAGAAGCATATCCTTTTTCTATTTCCGTTTTCGTCGATTTATTTTCTTTCCTTTATTATTTCATTTTTTCATCACATTGTACTTCACTCAGTTATATTAAGTTTCCTTTGTTTTTACTTTTTTGTTAAATTTCCTTTCATTTTATTTTTTTTTTTTTTATCGCGCCGTCGCCAGGCAGCAACGAGTCGTGGTCAGGGAGCAAGAAGCTTTATTATTAAATTTTTTCATCACATTGTACTTCACTTAGTTATTTTAAGTTTCCTTTGTTTTTACTTTTTTGTTTCATTTTTTTTCATTATATTACTTTTTCTTTTATTGCAGAACAGAGAGCATTTCCTGCTGTATTTACTTTTTCTTCAATTTATTTTCTTTCCGTTATTATTTCATTTTTTCATCACATTGTAATTTACTTCTTTATTTTCCTTTCATCATATTGTACTGCAACAAGCTGTTGCCAGACTGCAACGAGCTGTCACCAGGCAGCAATTAGCTTTGGACTGTGGAGCATCGCACTGTGGACCGGGAAGCATTTCCTTTTGTATTTACTTTTTCTTCAATTTATTTTCTTTCCTTTATTATTTCTGACAAAAATTGTGTGCATAAAGATTAATTTTTATACATGTTAGAAATTGAATTATAAGGAAGGACTAGTCCTTGCACACCTGTAAACAGACAGGTGTTTATAGGAGCAATGGTTCAAGAAATATTAAACTCTGAATGAAGTCTCATTAGTGTTCATCCAAGCATATGTAATAACTTGCCAGAAACTGGGCCTAAAATGTTTTTTCCCACTTTTTCTTAACAGTGAAGAGCTGACCAAAGTGGAGAAAACCCTGAACTACCAATTAGGAAAGTACAATCAAGAGACCCATGAATATCCACAATGACTTTTGGCATGACCAAACAGTGCTTTAAATAAAAATTAAAAAAAGATGAACAGTCTCACTTTTGTTTTAAAGGTTTATGTTTTACTTTTACTTTGATTTAATATAGTATTGTATGTTGGAATATCAAAAGGCAACAGCAGCAACAAAATACGTGCACTAGAGGTCCAAGAGAGATGTGAGGAATGGGAAAAACGTTGGTCTGATAATGGATTTGAATCCTGAAAGTAGCACACCATGAGTATCCGGAGGAATTGGAAAAGCAAAGAAATAGTCTTTTTCTTTTTCTAAAATGTAGTTTTTGGATGTCATGGCCTCACTCAGAGGAGTCTTTTCCTTCTACCATTTAAACAGAGCATGGGTGTGTTCTTCTTAGATGTCAATTCTGCACAGCAGGATGGAAGATGTAAAACGTGGGGTCAGATATTCAGTTGGCATAGCACAGCTTGAAAAGGTCGAGGCCTCGTTTCAGCAGGTGGTTCTTCTAAGCCCTGCTGCCAGCTTCTCCATTGCGGCTGTGCGCTTTTCAGCTTTCTGCTGTGAGCGAAGAGACATGCGAGGAATGGGAAAAAGTTGGTCTGATAATGGACTTCACTCCCAAAAGTAGCACACCGTGAGTATCTGGAGGAAATGGAAAAGCAAGGAAACAGCTAGTTGGTTGACCTCTAGCTCATCCTCCTCCAGAGCATGGTCCCTGCCAGTTTCCTGCATCACACTCACACTGGACTGAACTCCCACTGGTCACTGCTGAGCTGTAGCTGCTCTAACTGTCCACCCTTGATCTTCTCTGCAGCCCACCATCCAGATCCTTGTATTTAGGATCTCCTTGAATGCCATAGATGGCCATGGAGTATGAGGGGTAGCTGTTGTTTCTCCATGTGGGCCGCTCTTCTGTGTCACTGTCACCAATGAAGTCGCTGACTTTGACCATGTGAAGCTTGTGTAGCAGGTCTTTGTAAAGGCCAGAATCTTTGTGGATGTGTGGGACCGTCCGCTATGAGGATAGTGCCATTTAGCCCTTTGACAATAATAATTTACTGTAATTCATTTGGGGAACTATTCAGAGTTATGTCTGGTTATATCTCAATGAATATAACCATTGAGGTGAATGTTTTGACATTTAGAAACTCAGGTAAAGCATAACTTAGGTGACAGAGAAAAATCTGTTAAATAAATTAATTCCTTAATATGTGGTCTCATAAAGGAGAAGAGTAAGAGCTAGTTTTCTTTCCCAAACTGTTCTCTAAAAAGCCTCCAGTGCTCCCTGCAGGGTCATTTGTTGTGATCCTCTACATCTGTCTAAAAAACACCTCTGCACTATTTATCTTAAAGTAACAAAACAAACAAACAAAAAAGAAATATTTTTTCTTTAACAATAGGATGTGAATGAATCTGTCAGGAACACTATGTAATGATGAATGTTTGTGCACTGCCTGTTCCTGTTTGTTTTTTTCCCAAATGATCACAAATGAGCTTCACTTCACTTCACTTTTTGTCCCTCAGATAAATATATACACACATAAGCGTCTCACACAGAGAATAAACTCACATTCAAATTATATATATATCAACAGTTACACATGGGCCAATGTATGAAAATATTTTGACTTGAGAGGATTTGATTTATTATTATGTTTATTATTAATAAATTAATTGAGCTAAATCTCTCAAGAATTAAATAAATAAGAAAAAAGAAATTGAGAGTGAGTAAAAAAATAATGTCACATGATGCAAGTAAGTAAACAAACAAACCCTTGTACTGTAAGACAAAAGGCAGATGTGCATACTCACAGCAGTAAAGTAGCAGGTGTAGCAGCCTAAATTATACTTCAAGTTTCTTGTCTTTAGGTGCACAAAACTCCCTGACAACTGCATTACTGAATTGCTCTAAAAATGTTGTTACTTTAATTTAACTATATGATAGACTCTTGTATAGTTTTATAATTTTTAAGTTATTTTCATTCACTCTCAATTTATTAATTTTTTGTGGTAGAGTTTGTTCAATAATACTGAACCAAATCTGATTCCATAAGCAGACATCATTCAAAATCAGACACAGAAAAAGTAAGTTAGAGCACAGCTCTACATAATGAACAGTCTTTGCTCTGTAATGGTGTTATAATGACAGTAAAATGTCTAGGTCAGGGTCAGTGACTGAAATCCCCCCATAGCCTCACAGCATGTGACACTGTGTGAAACAAGCTGTGCTAAATTAGGTATGGTCACGTCTCAGCCACAGGGAAGGCACAAATACAGCTTTCAGATGACTCACCGCAGGAAACAGACAACACTCTATTGATCCCAGAGGGAGTCAAAACACTGAGAGCTTCTGCACAGCACCAAAGACACTTTTCTATCATCAGGAGGGAAGATACATTATAAAACACACACTCTCTCCATCTCTGCATCAAAGCTATAATACTGTGTTTAATGTTCACATCCCAGAATGATTTATTTGTGTGTCCCTGTTAATAAATTATCACACAGTTCATTTTACAGACAAATCTGAACTGTTTTTTCCTATATGTCAGCCCTGCAAAAATATTAATTTTCTGCAGGCAGGACAGTATATCCATTTTCTGTGGATATACTGTAGATGTAGAAACAAATATTGCTATTATTGTCCGAGAAACAATTCATACAACATGAGACAAATCCATTTGTAAGAATTTAATAATATCACAATGATAATCAAGTTACAGATTGTAATTACAAAAGACAAAAATGTTTTTTATTGGCAGGGTTTGAGTTTCAAGCGCTGTAATCTAGGAATATGAGCAAAGTTATTGGGTTGGGTTTATCAAGCAATAACATGGAATTGACCCCTGTGAGGAGATAAAAACTGTCCAAATAAAGTTGATATTGTGGAGATATTTCCTTTTCATAAATGGATGAGCATGCAAAGATATGCAGAGGTCACCGACAACCCAAAGGAAACACTCACAGTCATATTGCCTCTGAGATGAGAAGTCTCCGTATTTCAGAAGTAAAATGATTTTATAACATCACACAGATTAGGAATTACATATGTAATTAACATTCAGTTTCAAATCTGTTCTTTGTCTTGACCAGTGGTATAAGCACCAGGGACTTATAATCACCTTCTGATTGTTTCCAGGAGACAGAGAAGCAGGTGCTGGGCAAAAACTGACAAATTCAAAGCCTTCAAAGCCACAAGCCTTCAAGATAAGAGATTAATAAGAGAGGTGCAAAAATGGGGAAGGAAAGAAAGAAAAGAAGAATATATTTGTAACCATTTACCAGAAGCAGATTGTGTAACAGTCTTTTTCTTTTTTTTAAATGTAGTTTTTGGATGTCATGGCCTCACTCAGAAGGAGGACCAACACAGCAGCTCAAGTCTTTTCCTTCTGCCATTTAACCAGAGTATGGGTGCGGTCTTCTTAGATGTAAAACATGGGGTCAGATATGGGGTCAGAGCTTGAAAAGGTTGAAGCCTCATTTCAGCATGTGGTTCACCTAAGCCCTGCTGCCAGCTTCTCCATCGCAGCTTTGCGCTCTTCAGCTTTCTGCTGTGAGCGCCGCAGGACGTTCCGTAGCTCCTGAAGATGGTCCAGCGTTCCCACCAGTTCGCCTTTCACTGTTTTCATCTGGCTCTCCAGCATCTGTGTGTGATGGAGGGAGTTTCTCCTGTACCGCCTGCTGGAGCGCACTTTCTCCTCTAGGTCCTCCACTGCAACAAGCAAGCAGAAAACACATTCACAAACCACAACCACCAACAAGAGTCTTTAAACACATTTAAAACATTAAATTAGAATGCTGTGTTTGTGATACAGACCCATGTTCTCCTGGTAGCCCATGCTCTCTGGACCAGACTCTGTCTTCTTGTCCAACAGGTTCTTGGTCTGCTGCAGCATCTTCTCCATCTTGACAAGTTCAGCGGCTTTGGTGTCACTGTCTCGACGAATTTTCAGCAACTCCTTCTCTCTCTGAGTCGGTTCCCCGCCACCACACTTATTCATGTTAAGTGGTAAAAATCTAAACAGCACAACCTGGAACTCAGCACCACAGCACCTCAGTGAATGTCAGACACAAGGATGATGCCTCTGAAACTGATTTCAACATCCGATGATGTTCCACACTGGATTCCTCTGAACAGTGTAGGCTTCTCTTCTTCTTTGCTGGTTTGTTTTCAAATGTACTCTACTGCTGGTGATACTTGGCTTTTTATAGGCCATAACCCCAGCACATGTCTGGAAGTCATTTGAAAACAGCCAACTCTCTATACACACCATTACAATTGGCAAGTCATAAGACTGTCTTCCCAAAGCCCCTCGAGCAAAATTGATATTTGAATTTTTACCCTGAATTTCTACACTTACTCACTGATAACAAAGTTCTTAGGAAGAGCAGACGTTGGCCAGCTCGTCCCAACTCTTTGGATGATTTAAAACAGGTAAAACATCCGTCTTTAGTCACACCTGAAGAAGATCTTCAAAACAATGTGAAACCATAGCAGTGACAACAGCAAGCTATATATGACATTACTTGGGTATGAGTACGATACTATGAGCATTTAAAGCAACTGGACAAATGTGATATAAAAATGAGAAAATAGAAAATGATACAAACACAATATAAACTGTAGCTACAGAGCAGCGTCTTAACATGCCCTCAGTTTTTGTAATCTTGTTTCATACCACATCATATGTGGAGGAAGTCAGTCAGCATGTATTTCAGTGGTTTACTTAGAAAGTAAATGAAGAGTTATCCGGCTGCATGTGAAAGAACTTCACAATAGTCATGCTTATTCCCACATGCCATACCAACATTTATGTCTGCTGGGTGAAAACGTGGTTTATTAGATGCTTCTGATAATTATTGGTGGTCCAGCACAGGGAGAGAATCTTGTCTTCTATGATGAGTTAGACTGCAATAGTCTCTTCCTCACACACTCTCTGTTACTACTGGTTTCTCATGGCACCTCCACCTTCACTTCCTTGGATTTTACATATCCCATCGCTCCCTGACCACTCAGCATGGTTAACCCAGAGTAACCCCGCTCCAAGACACGGTGAACCCACGTCCCCTGCTGTCCAAAGTAAGCATCCCCAGCTGGATCGCAGCAACGGACAACTTCATCCACATGGACTTTATTTCCCATAGATATTATTATTTTACCACCTGGTTACACATACAAAACCCATGGCCAATTTATAAAATATAATTGTAACTGTCAAAGAATAAACTGCCCAAATGTATGTAAATTAATTAAAATTGGCTCCCTCTCACTAGCTGCAACATTAAAATGATGCCTACATGTTAATGCATTAGTAATAATCATTGTCAGGGACCAAGCAGTAAGGCTCCAGGTGTGAAAAGCAAAAATGGTAATTTATTTACAAATTAATTTGCAATTAACAAAGTAGCAAATTATGTAAAATACAAATGTAGGAAAACCAGAGAAATTTGAAAAACTAGGGCTCTTTAACTTAAATTGAGTTCAACTAAACAAACAGTAACTAATTATAACTGACCTAACAAATGACACACAAAGTGGGTTTATACAGACTAAGGCTGGCCTACACAGACACACAGGGCAGCAGTAATAAACAATTAACTCTATGCTATGTATGAAATTAGTGTGGAACAATGAAAGAGAGCAAAGGTATGACATAAATAAAGCAAATATCCGAGTTGATATTTCACTAAAATGTGTGCACGTTAGCACTGTCAAGCAATAAAGTGTGTGCTGAAAGCAAAAGACTATCACTTGAAATATTTGTATGTTAATTCTGCTAAAAAGAAAGAAAAAACTCATCAAAATCATTATATGTATTAACATCATACTGCTGCATAATGAGTACTACTTTAATTCCAAAAACACAAATTCACAAAAACAGAGCATGTTCAGACTCAACACACCTTTATGTTTCAGGCTTGGCAAAGTGCTTAGTCACATGTGCACAGTTGTACCCAACATCTAAGAATGTTTTGTTCATACGGGCACTGCACATAAACGGTTGGGTAAAGTGGAACATAAGAGTGTAACTAATCTTCCCTCCCTCTCGCATTAGATGCATCACACCATTTCAATAGCTAATCAACAGTGACGCTTTGCACTGCTCACAAATGGAGAGCAGAGGGCAAACCAGTTTCTGCATGTCTAAAAATAAATACAGAGCAGTGAGGTGCAAATACTGTCGAAGGCACAACAATGATCCTGTCTTTTTCCTGCATTCTCAGTGACCCAAAGATCAGCACCATGAACAGCGGTCAGGATACATAAAGGTGATCACCTGAGTTGTAGAGGAAGTAGGAGCATGTTAGATGCATGTAATATTCCAATTATTGTAGTTATTGTAGTTATTATATGTGCAATATTACATGCATATACTCATTAAGTATTTATTACTTAGGATTTCTTTTAGATTTTAGATTTCAGTAATTGCTGTTTTGCCAAGTTCACAAATATTTTGTTTTAAATAAACCTTTAAAAGCCACAGACAACATTAATAAATAAGATTCTGTTGTTGTCTAGTGTTAGTCCAGACCTGTCAATCGATTTGGGAGTCATAGCAGGTACAAGTTTTGCATTGTTACAGGGTTGATCCTTTTGTTTACAGTTGGGTAATAGATTGTACTTTTAATGTGCTGCCTTCCTCTACTGGGAGTCATTCATAGGCATGTATTTTCATTAAGAGCATATTGTGAAATGATATTTTCCTGGGGCACAGTGAGGGTTTTTCCTGGCCTGAGCCTGTTTGGTGTTTTGGTGACTGGCTATGAGCTGCAGTGGGAGGAGAGGCACAGCAGGGGGAGTGTGACTGACAATCCACATGTGTACTGCAATTATAGTGTCAAGATTTACTGAACAGCTTTACTGAATAGCAACGGAGAGCCATCAGGTCCTTGACAGTGCTGCACCTTGATTGATTAAAATAGAGTCTAGCCTAGAGTCTGTCAGGTTCCTGTGTTGCTGGTGCTATCAAGCCAGCGTTTACTCTTCCCTCAGCTCCTTCTCTGTCGTATGCACTGATATGCACATCTTTCTGGTGTCAAGCAGAGCTTAATCAGTAGGTACTGATTAGAAATAGATGTAAGCTCCTCCCAGATAACTTAAATTGTACTTTAATAAGTGATTTGCGTTGTGGGCCATGCTCTAAGTTTTCAACTTGCTGTGCTATTATTACTTTGCCACATGTCTCTGCATGAAAGTCACTCACCTCCTGGGCTTTCTGTGGCTTCTTGTCAGTGTGACTAGAACTTTCTGTGTCTCCACTTCGCTTCCTTCAGGCCGGCCACATGCAGAAACACAAACAAAATAACTTTTATTCTTGCAAACTTAAACCCAAACTTTAAAATTATGAATGCTATACTGTATAGCCAGATCCTGAGGAGAATCAAGGTCAGACATGCTTGGCCACAATGGTATCTTAACTGAGTCAAGCTCAGTTAAATTTAAACAGTTTTGAAGTAGCACGAGAAACATTATAACCTCGGCCGACTAATCTGATACTTGAGACTGAATGTAAAATAGCTTATCCCCTGGTGTTCAAGGTTCGTCTTTATTGTAATTATACAATACAGGAATGCACAATGAAATGCAATTGCACCCCCCTCTGTGCTACACACAGAGAAAATTGATACAAAGTTAAAATATTCTAAATTACAATAGAATAAAATAATAAAATAGAACAAGGTACAGTTGAAATAGCACTGAAGGAAGAAACAAAAAAGAAACTATATTATATTGATGAGGGGAAAAACATATATACACACAAACAATAGGTACAATATACAAAATCACTGTGAAATGAGTTGTTGCTCTCACTTACTTCAAACACACCAACTGAACCTCTGTTCCCATGTGGCTCAGTTACAAAATAATAAAATATTATACTATGGACCATTTCATCCATTAAATCTTACTTAGTCACATTTTTACTTCCTTTCCAAGAAAGCAATGTAATTTTAAAAACCATAGGTGGGGGGGGCAAAATGTCATTAAATTATATGGGATCTCTTTCAGGAAAAACACCTCTTCCTTCTGGGCAATTCTGTTTAAAGAGTGACCCATAAAAGGTTCCTGTGTTAGAATGTGAGTGAATACATTTGAAACACTTATCTACAATGAAGCAATTGTGTCCCAAAAAATCCCCATACATGCACGACAGATTTTTTTTAAAAGCATATAGCATTGTTGATCACATTTGAACCTGATCCAGTAGCTCAGTGTCCACAAGCCTGAGCTTGTGTCTGTGCTCTGCTGTAATGTGTCTTGCTGTGTTGTAGCATGTCCTGAAAGTCTTCAGGCTCTGGTGCTTCAGCTATGGATGTTCCTCACCTCTGCTCTGCCTGCAGCACTTCCATCTGACCCAGTTTTTATGTCAGACTGTGTTGCTGTGGTTAAAGACCTTTTCAAAGAAGTACTGGGTCAGCAAAGGTTTACAGAATAGGTGGTCACATTCATACAAGACATACTGTAACAGACTTTTGTACACATATACACAAACATACAAATACAATACATCAATACATACTGTAGTATTCCTATTAACATAAACAACTATACAACTCATGACCTCTTTTTGTGGCACCTGTGTCTGTATGATTTATGTCACCTTTTCTAATATGTCACTTTGCATTAATCTAAAAAAAATACTTTGATGCACAACAGTTCAATTTGTCACAAATTGTGGTCTTCAAAATCCATCACATTTAGAAGAAAGAGAGTGAGACATAAAAGAGTCACTCTAAATAATACCTCAGTGTCTCCATCTACATCTTATTGCATTTACATAAAACACACTCAAAGCAATACACGCCATCTGCTGTGTCATTTTAAGTGAGAACGGCATATTTCCAGAAATGCTGTTCCATGAATAAATTTGCATCTTCCCGTATGTAGTGTACTATGTTTTGAGGGAACTTTCAAATTGCAACCAGCCAAATCTACATCAGACTGGAGAATCTTAAACCATCTGTGCCTCCTTACCAGAGATGACTGAGGAATTATAGCTAGTTTGGAAACATATGTGACTCAAAGGAAATGTGTTCTTCATGCTGAGTACACATATGTTACTAATATTAGAGTTAATAGAGAGTATTGGTTTAATTGGAGTAATTCAGGTTTATAGGTTTAATATCTTTATTGGTGTGTATTGTGCAAATGAAGGAGGTGCTTTACTCATATCATCCACAGAATGGTCCTAACTGAAATGAAGCAAGACACATTGTGACTGCCTGTTACCAGAAGAAAAAAGACGAGTCACAGACAAGAAGCAGTCATAATCAGTCAACCCATTTAACGACCTGGTAATCTGCTCCACACTGGACCTTATCTTTCTCGTTTTGCTGTTAGAAGTTTCTCTCGGTCTGACCATCCCTTCAGTCACTGTTAATCTTCATAGACAAGAATCACTGTAGAAAACAACAAAATAATTTAAAAAATCTTTCTTGCATCCTTCTAGTTCCTGACATTTTCCAGACTTGAACCCACCACAACACTCATCACTTGAGCAATCCAGAGTGGCTTCTAAGAAACCTGACTACAGCTGTAAAACTGCAATACAGAACTCTCACCATGAGAGGGAAGACTAACAACACTTATATCTTACGTGTCTGTCTGCTCTCTCTCGTCAATGCAGGTTTGATAAAGCAATATTTAATTTTTGTGAGTCACTTTTTCACTTTTAGCCTCCATGTGAGGGTTTTAAAATGAGTCATCAAACCTAAAACATCCACTGTCGCAAACACCTCATAATCTCTGTTAATGATAATTGCATCACAGGTACAAATTGTTCCAAAATCAGGAATGTTGACATCGGAAATGGTTTCTGATAGGCTGTGGGATGGACATTTCCTGTCATATGTTACCAAGGTTACTTATTAGGTTTGGCTGGAGGTCAAGGTAATGAGCAGGTGTGGGCTGTAAGACTAAACAAGGATTATTGCTGTTAATGAAAGGCAAATTGAATTTAGGCATGAAAATTTGGAACCTATGCAGATGTTTTCCACTGTGTTAATTAATCTGAAAGGTTATGTTTGCAGAGAAAACGTTTGTACATAATTATCTACACCTGTCTTCATCAGGCACCTAAAGAGGACTATGAGATTGGAATTTTTCTCTTCCATATCCTCTGTGTACTTCAGCAACGCCTCTGCCTTCGTCTCGGCATCAACAAGGTTGTTATTTGTTTGTTCTTATATGGAAATAGAATTTTTTATCTGCCCACTCAGAGTGCCTCAAGGTAATCAGCATTACATAATCACAGGAAACACCTTATCTGCTTCCAGTTTCTGTCCTCTCAGCTCCAAACTCTTCCCCAAACTCTCAGCAAATCTAATTTTGCAGGCATTTATGCTAGCTGTCAAGACAAATTGCTCTGTTGTGGTGTTGTCTTATTGATGGATGATACTGTATGTGCTGCTCATGCTAATGTACTGTATAACAGAGTGCCCATTATCTTTCCTTGGTGCATTCCCTTGAGATGCAGCCTCGTATCTCTTCATTTATAAGGTGCCAGCAAGAGGTCTCACATCCCACAGCAGCATCAGGTACAAACACCTTTTCAAAAACAACAGGGTAAGAATCTAAGAAATGTTATAAACTTCTAAAATTATGCTTTGATATTTATACTTTTCATATTTCATAAAGACGAGTTGCCAGGATGTTACTTCTGCTGTTGACAAATGTTCAGTAACAGGAGGAAACACACACATTGAATACAGATGTAGCCTAAACTCATAAATCAAACAGAGGTATGATACTGTGGTATTGGAGCTGAAAGCTTCTCATCCACCATCCTCCTCTGTTGACACAAGCTTAATTCCCTCTGAGCTGTGAGAGTTTGGACTCCATGTCCCTCAAGAGTGCCTCAAGAGATCTGTCCTGTCCTCCAATGAGACTGTGATAGTCTGCTCTAAATGACTTTTTGTTTTTGTGTGTTGTTTTTAAACCAGCAAGGCATTACAAATCTCCCCTGAAGCCATTTTTCCTGGGAACCGTGGTAACTTGTGTAGGTCATTTTAAAATGCAGCAAAGCAACATTTCTTAGTTTCCTTCATAGCTTCAATAAGCTAGCAAGTGGGTCAATTCAGAATTTTCTCTCCACCTCTGCCTAACATCTTTGTATTATTCTAAATTACATCTTTATCCTTAGCTTACAGTTTATTCACTTGAAAAAATGACAGGGCAAACTTAGTCAGGCTTAATTACATCCAATACTCTGTATAACTGTATAACTTTATGTATTGTAAGTCTATGGCTATTAGTGGAACAAGCTGTAACACAAAATTGTGATATTACTTTAAAAAGCTGTTATGATGAATGTTTATAATTGCTTATTTATACATCCAGTTGACGGGGAGCAACATTATCATTCATTTGGAGTCATGTTTCTGCCCACTTGATGAATGTAAGTCCAATATTCCCTTTGCTTTCAGCTCTGTCTTGGTTTCCACTAAGTTCTGAGGAAAATATCCTGATATCCTCATCCTGCGGATGGCATATTACTTGCACATCTTTCAGCTCTATTTGCACTATATTTGTCCTATTTGCACTATACTTGTTATCATTACTGGGTTGTTTTTTTTGTTCTTGATCTATACCTTGTTATTGTCTTGTATATATATAGGCTATTTCTCACATATGAAATGCTGTTTTACATGTGTTAAATTCACATATGAAATATTTGTTCCTCAAAAAAAGAATGTGTGAAATTGATGCCACGTGTTGTACTAAAATGCACATGTAAAATGTGATAGTTTCACTTGTGGGTCATTCCGCCAAAAGAGTGAAATTTGCTCGTTGTAACTCTTCATTCCATTTCTATATAGAATTTAGTAATATACACATTTACTCATCCAAAATGAGTACTCGTCAATCTCAGGCTACTTTATTTAATTTTTTAATAAACTTTCGAAAGTTTATTATCATTGCATTTTTTTCTCTGCTGTTACCAAAACTCAAATGCCATTTTAAAACCATGTTTAAAAGAATATCAACCACATACATTGTTTTCCCTTAGAAAAAGAGTTAATGTAGAAGAAATGGTTGGTTACATGATGAAAATACTAATATTTATGACAAAAAAATGACTATATTTTGTCCAGAGTTGTATTTCTCTAAGAATGCAAATCAAACCTTTTCCTTTATAGGACATTAAAAAAAACAAATTTAATCCAAAGATTGAGCATGTATTTCATTAAGCAATCAGACAACTGTTGGAACCGATACAAATGTAAAAATACAGTTTATTTTCTTTATTTTTGAAGAAACAATTGAATAATCAGAAAAAAACATTTGGTAACAGGAATGAAAATCAGTAACAGGAATGAGTATGTGAGTGCGTTATGTGATCTGTTAATTGTGTCAAACCCATTGCACTACTGCGCTACATGAAGAACATCATATTAAAATGCATTGTTGATAGTATTGGTAAGATTAAAAGACAGAACATATACAAAATTATTAAAATACATCAACATTTCAAAAAACTGTTAGAGGTAGTATAGTGGGAGTAAAAAGAGGAAAGCCCCACTAACTAACTGTGTGTAGGTGTGTGTGTGTGTGTGTGGGTGAGTGAGTGTGAGTGAATGAGTGGAAGAGAGAGTGTGAGTATGTGAATGTGTGTGACCTGCATGTAGCTCAGTCCGAACATCATATTAAAATACATTGTTGCTATTGGTAAGATTGAAACTCATTTAGACTCATTTTTTCTTTTCAACCTTGTTTCTTGTATTTGTCCTTTCTTCGTGTTACATTTTTCAGACGACTGTGTAACAATTTGTTTAATCAACTTATATTTTGTTCTCCTGCGCCTTCGCTGTCCTTGATCACGTTGCCTAAAACACAAGTACATCACAATAAATACACATTGCATTGTATTACACTGTTCAGTAACACTGTTTAATTAATGTCTGTATCCTATTTAGAAATGTATTTATGGATTATTTATTTGTTTAACTATTTATTTACATCACACACATACACATCAGACGATTTGGTTCCACCATAATTTTTTTTGGAAAGTGACTGTATTCAGGATTCTTTAAGATTAATTAATTGTGTCATTTAATACCGCAATTTATTGTGAAAACAAATAATTGTGGCATCCCTTCAACACACATACAAAAACTAAACCTTGAGAAGCTGGGCTGCACATCTAGAGCTGGTTCTGGGCTGTGTGGAAGAGTACCGGCTCAATACCGCTGCTGCTTTTCAGCAGCGCTCAATGGTCCCTGTAATTATGACTCACAAAACTGATCTCAGATGACAGCAACTTTAGTTAGCCTATTTCATTTAAAATGTATGCAATCATGTAAACTAATTAATATTCATCCATTCATTATATTATTTACATTCATTCATTCATTGTATTCTTTTAATTAATATAAAAGGGCATCAGAGGGCACTACTCATTGCTGTTACTGCCAACTCAGTGCTGTTACTCTTTATTTGAGTAACAGCAATGAGGGTAACAGCAATGAGTTTTTAGCATAAAATTAGCAATTGTGTGAAATCTAGTCACTTAGCATCTATGCTAGTAACTTGAGCACATGGAGTACATTCTTAAGATTTAACTGAATATTTTACTTTTGATATCAACAAATATTGTCTTAGAGATAATTTAGGTAACAGGACTGAGTTTTTAGATTGACCGTCTCTGACACAGCTAATATATCATTAAATTTAAGGAAAAATAAATGAGATAACTTACTTTTGGTCTTCCCCTGACTTGCAGAAGACCCAAATGATGTCACTTCCTGCAGAACATGTCACTGGTGGAATGTTCCAAAATTTTCAGAGTGGGAAATGTGTTTGGGTAACAGCAATGAGTGAAAACCTGGGGACAGCACTAAAATGTGAATTTTAACCATAATATAATGACGTTTTTGTAAAACTTTTGTTTTACAAGTGTAGATAGAATATGGAGTCACACTTAAATGCAAAAAAAAAAAGATTTTGGAAGGATTTTGTTCGTGATGCATTGTGGTAAAGTGTAGCGTTTGGCTGTGGGGACAGGCAAGAAATGCTATGCATCAGTGTTTTAGATGCCTTTTTAAAATATTTAAAAAATATATATCTGTAATTTCTACAATGATTCATGTGTACGGTGTTTTGTATAATAATAAAATATAATTTGTATTATATTATTACTTGTGTTTATACATTTAATACACAATAATATGCTGGGGACGGAAAAGTCGCTCTTTTGGCGGAATCGCCCTTGTAACAAACTAAGTAGGTCTACATAATATGGTTTTGCACATGCGAAATCAACCCCCCAAGCTGGCTAGAGCCAAAAAAAACAAAACAAAAAACAAGAAGCTACTGCTTCTCCCTTTTAATGAAGAGTTTTGCTAGAGAAACCCTAGCACGCATGAAGTCACCATGTAAGCTGTTTTCTAAAATGAAAATGAAACACATAAGGTTGCATGGTGTCACCGTCCTCCTCCTGTAATTGGTCAAAACACCCAGAAGTGATCATGGCCAGTATATGAGCCTCACTGCGCTGCAGTCGTGCCGCCGCGCCGGATCAAAGCGCACATCCATGCTGCTGCCGACTGAATTAATAATGTTAAATATTTGGAAAATTTCCAGGGTCAGTTTAGTAGGCGTTGCCTGACACCGTATGAAGTGTACGCCAATTATTATTCCTTCAGCGGCTGTTGTGAGATGTTCTGCATTTGCCATGGCAAGAGGTCTGTTTCCATGGGGGCTCTTCAGAAAGCCTCTGCACATCCAGGTAAGCTTCTGGGAAATCCCTCTTATCCGGTGGAAAGTCCAATTGGGAATCCACCCCGGCTCTGTGTATGCAGGCTATAGGCTTCTTTACACACTCGGGTGTTTCGGGTAGATATAAGCGACGAAGCGACTGACTATTATTACAGCCTACACTATTTAATCATTTGACCTTCATACGTTGCATATGGATTGGTGATAATTTGCAGGTAGGCTATTTCTGTATACGTTTCAGACTGAATCATAAAGTCACTTGATGCTCGACGGCTCGACAGGAATCAACCATCCTCCTGATCCCCGTTGCTGTAGCAACCACTTCCATGATGTATCCAGCTGGTACCGTCATACATTCAAGCGAGGTTGTTTCTGCGGCTGCAAAAGTTTTATCATGGCATTATATAACATGAGTCGAATATTGTTTCAGTAGTTTCTCTGTGACATTTTGTTTTCTATAGAGGATGAATGTGTGTGAGTTGGTTGCTTTACCATCACTTACTTAGAAACCATTATCAAACGTTTCTGCATTTGATATGATGCTGCCTTGATGAGCCTCATCTGGAAAGCTGTTAAAGAACATTGTGTAACATTTGATGTGAGTGAAATGAGGTGGCATTTCTCATAAGTAAAATTAAACTGTCAGGGAAGCCCCCCAAGGACACCTGGAGGTCTCAGAAACCCAAATTTAGGAACCACAGATCATTTATAGAAAGTCGACCTGAACACCCTCTCTGGCTTAATGGAGTAGTAAAAATGCCTCCCTACATCACCAGATTATTCTGACTGCATTTATTCTTTAAAGCTTGGTTACATCTATTTTTGAGGCATTCCTCTGTTTGCTTCACTAATTTTGGTCAAACACGGTCTCATCTCAGCTGCTGCCGCTTGCTTCCTGTGTGTGCCCCTGTATGTTAGACACAAAAAACTGTGAAGTGTAGCGAATAGAGGATGAGACAGGCAGTCACAAGGGACAGCCACTGCATCTAGGCCACCTCAGCCTTCCAGTGACAACTTAAGAAGTGTCATTCAGTGATCCTTGGAGAGAAGCAAAAACAGACAAATGGACAAAAGCCAACAATTTAATATGGATTCTGTTTTATTTTTCATAGTTATAGTTTACAATCAAGTACAGATATTACAATAAAATGTACCAATAAATAATGCTTAGCACTTTCTTCCCTCAACAAGTGATAAAATGTCTTCATATCATACTGCAGAGTTGCTTCAAACAGATGTATTCAGTTCAAAAGTAAGGTGGGTAAAAGGATATAGTGCCAAATGAGAACTGCACTGTCCATCCGTCAAGCTGGTGCTGAATATTTACATCCACTAAAACTGATTTCTTTGCTCTTTCTGGAAATTTACACAACTACCACGATATGTAAACATCATATCGTCACTTTTTTCTGGACCTACTTTAAACTGTCATTGTTGTAGTATTTTTTCCTCAGGTGCCCTGTATTCATAAATGTCATATTGTTATCTTCAGTATTTTACATTTAAAATAACCTATGTGTAGTGTTTTGTATAGAAAGCCATCAGCTTTTGTACAAACGATAAAATATTTTCAATACTATAAAAAAAATGTCTCCAGAACAGACTGTTCACATGACATGACACAATGACATGACATGTTTGCGTGACCTATGCACTTTCCTCACCACAGAGACAGTATGAGAGATAGTGAGAGAGCCTTGTAGTTGCAGCTGAGTGGAAACTAAATTAACACTTGTGTTTGAAAATTACAATTTGGTACACATCTGATTTGATTGATTTCAGTGATGATTTAATCAGCTTTATATATAGTTGAGTTGATTTATGCTGGAGATAGACTTTCAGCAGCCCTTCTCTGCTTGGATTTCTTTGCACACTACAGCTCTGACGTCTTGCTTCAGATATGGGAGCGGGTTTCCCCTAACAGGAAGCTGCAGTCCCCACAGGAATAACATGCGCCTGCATTTATTGCGTGTATTGTGTCTTTGTTGACACCATGCTCTTGGTGCTGGATTGTTAGATTTACAGCATCCCCACAGTTGGAAAAACTGCTGATAAAGTAAAGTTCACATGCGTCAATGTCACAGGATTTAGTCAGCATGGAAATGTGTGTCTTGTATGTGTGTGTGAGAGTGGTGGGGGGTTGCCTGCTGTCTGGACTGTGATGAGTCAGATCTTTGTAGTGTCTGTGCAGACAGTGGAAGCATCCTTTTTTCCTTCAGAGAGTCTGTGTTCTGTAAGAAGGCAGAGGCATGCTGGGCTGTTGCTGGTGCTCAACTCTCTCAGGTGGTCATTTCCATCAACATTATACCTGGATCACTGTTTGTGTGCATACTGCATGGCTGTTTTTATATTTGCCAGTGATATTGTTCACTCTCCCAGCCCTCTCCAGTCTTATGTTTCTCTATTTTCATGGCTTTCTCTGCTCTGCACAGCAGCCAACGGAGCCCATTAACCGGCAACCTCTGAGGGATAGCTTTATAATCATACATAATGGATGAATGGCGTGCAGGCTGCAAAAACCAAGTGTCATAACAGTAATGTGCTACTCTTGATCAGCTTTAATCTTCTCTCTGCCTCAGTAGTTCAATATCGGGTGGTACTTTGTACCTTTACAGTACATATTCTGCATATATTTTTTGTACTCTTAATATCAGTTCAGCTGAACATTTGGGGTTAATATGGGTTGAATACTTCAGCTCTCTAACAGGGCTGTGGGTGGTTTTAGAGGAGTTCAACCAGACAGGACAGACCAATTCTTTCCGCCCACCTCAGCATACGGCCACAGCTCCCAGTCAGTCTCTAATTAATAGCTGTCACAGCAGCCACAATCAATATCACCTCATTAGCCATGTTTGTGTAACTCTCTCCCCTCACAAAGGGTCAATACATAATCCCAGAGATAGAAATGCATCGTCCAGAGCTGAAACGAAAGCCACAAGCTATCGATTTGAAGGCCAACCATACATTTGTTTCCCCGTAGTGTTATTTCCATAATGCTTTTGCTGTTGATGCATTCACCTACAGAAAAATCAATGGGAGGTACGCGCAGCATTCACTTGTGTGGTCACTGCTGTTAAATTTTCTGAGGGCCAGCATGGTCAGATTTGTAAGTAAACCAATCAATACAGAAAGCTGTAGAAAAATCTGATTTCAAATAGCATGGGTTAAATAGCATTTATATATAATTATATACTGTCTCAGTATATAATTCCTTTATTATATTTTATTTCATTTAACATTATTACCTAAAAACTGTCAAATTTCAAGCTGCTCTAATCAATATTTTTATATTAATAATGGATCAAATGACTAAATGTGTATGAAGAGTCGCTTGGTTCAGTCTCGCCACTCTTGTCAACATTGTCACAGCAGGCACCACTTTTCAGTTAAAAAAGCTCTGATAAACCAGCTGAATACACTCCTCAAGTTGTTAAAATCCAAAAATTCTCAGAAATAATAAAGAGAACACAACCTCATGTCCTCAGTTGCAGCTACGACTCTGGTGGCAATGACAGAGAAATACACTTATATCGACTAAAATGAGATTACAGGTCACTGCATGGAGAGAAATAAGATTAGAGAGTGGCATATAGAGGCTGTCTGAAAGCTTGATTTCTGCATTATCTCTGGTGTCAAAAGCAGAAAATGGATGGAAGATCCATTTGGCAACAGATACAAATGACAAATAAAAATCAAATCTCTTTTTCAACACTGAAAATAAACCTTGTATTCGTGCTCTAAATTAGCTTTTTTTAATTACGTTGAAAGCATGTATAAACAGCAGAGGGACCGACAAGCTATATTCTGTTAAACTGTGAACTTTAGTCAAAAGGAACTGATAGAGTGTTACATAAAGGAAAAAGAAGCAGGGGGGAGGGGAGATAGAGAGACTTATGCCAATAAAGAAAATTGGAAGTGAAAGGGGCAGAGGGTGAAAGCAAGGGAGTCCATCACTGTCAAGTACTGAGTGCAAGAATTATTAACAGACAGGAAAGTAGGACTGCTAAAAAGTCTGTTGTTTCTCACTAATGTTCTCCAGTTGGAGGATTGCCATTATGGATCTAAGCAGTCTGTGTTTATCGGTTTGGGAATTAGAAAGAAAATCAAAAGACAGGGTAATGAGTCTGGAGTCACTCTAAATGTTCCACTGTTGCTGTGCCAGACCACAAACAGCATTTACTGTTAATTATAGAGCACCTATTTAGAAGCAATTGCATTAATGATGTACTCTGTGATACAACTCAGTTTGGAGAGTCTCTAATTTGTATTCCACTTACAGGCCTGATAGGCCTAATTAATATTGTAAACATAAAAAAGTTTGCCATGTTGACTTTTAATATTTTTGGTATATTTGGTGCTGCTTTCCATTAATAACGGTCCTGAGATGAAGGGACCACTTTAAAGAAATGTGCCTCAATATAACCTTCACATCAGGTTATGCTTTAAAAGATGAAATTGTCCAAATGAATCTGTTCCACCCTACTTAGATTATTTTATGAATACTGTTTCATAGCTAGAAGCATTATCAATGACAATGTTTCCTGACCAAAATGTATATATTTAGTGTAAAAATCGCAGTCTTTTAAGAGTATAGTGATAAATTAGGGGACTTGTGAGAAGCAGAATTTAAAATATTGTCAGAATAAGACAAGCAGATACAGAGATATGCTAACTTTAATGTCCTTATGTAGGTCAAGCTCCTAAAACACCCGATCCTACATTTCCCATTATGCAGCTCTTTCATCTCCGTGCCTGGTAAACTAAATACTAAACTCGACTTGTGCAGGCTTTCTGCTCAGATATTGTACATTCCAAGCCCAAACTGAGATTATTTTCATTCATTTTCTCAGACTTTTACATGTAAAATCAGTAGCATGTGAGACAACAAGTTCGCAACTTTGTTATTTCCCCATTGTGTATTGTGCATTTATCCTCAGACTTAACATTGCTTCTAAGAATATGCAGGTTAATGCAAAGGTCACTGCTTTGCTAGACAAAAAAACAAAATAAAAAGTGTTTATGGTTAGGGCTCACTGTGTGCTCTTCACATGAAAAAAGGGACTGATGAACCGGCCTCAGGCAACAAACATGACTCCCATCCTCTAATAAATCTCCATCATGATATCATCTGTGAAATATAACTTAACAGGCTGGCCTCAGATCACCCTGGCCATTATATTGTGCCACAAACATCCACAGAAAGCACACTGCACTGCAGATAATTTAATGAGCAAGAAGGCGATGCAGGTTTCTGTTTAGATAAGATATGACAACACTGAATCTAAGTATATGAGCTTATTGAATTTAACACATTTTTTTGTCATTTTTCAAGTTGTCATTCTTTCCAGCCGTGACACAAATCGTTAAAATATGTCTCCAACAGGCCAGATTCTCTTACCTACATATGAAGTACCTGTTCTTTTCCTGGCTGGCAGTGTTCGTGGGGAGCTGGATAGTGTATGTGGAGTACTCCTCCTACACAGAGCTGTGTCGTGGGCACGAGTGCAAAAATTCAATAGTGAGTATTTCATCTCCTATATCCATCTATCCATCCAGACATTGCCCTAAAAAATTGTGTTCTTAACGAGTTCATAGTCCTGATTTTACAACTCATACACCTTGTGCAGCTTACCCAATATTTCCATTGTGTTTACAGTGTGACAAATATAGAAAAGGAGTCATTGACGGCTCAGCCTGCAGCAGCCTGTGTGAGAAAGACACACTGTACCTGGGGAAGTGCTTCACTGCCAAGCCCAGCAACCAGGTCAGCATTTTTTTTTTAAATCAGACAGCCAGATTGTTAATAATCCGGCTTTGTGTCATACCTTTCCGTTGATTATTTTAGGTGTACTCGGGCAGCTGGGGAGACCTGGAGGGGGTCATTAAATGCCAGATGGAGGAGGCTCCTCATTATGATTTGGGAAATGAGATGGAGCCCAGGAAGGAGGCTGTGGCCTTCAACAAGCCCACCAAGGGGACCTCTGTGGAGAAGTTCAGAGAGATGATCCTCAACCACCTGAAGGTCAGGAAGCCCTCATTAACCAGGGAAAAACTGCTATTTAAGCTTTTTCATCTTCCAGCATCACAATGTCAGTGCAAAAACATGTTCAAGTAATAAAATACCCAAGAGCAAAGGCTTTGGTTTATCATAAAACATTTTCTTTCTTTACAGGCCAAAGTGGGGGATCAGACCAACCTCGCAGACCTGGCAACTCAAGTATTATCTATAGCAGATGCCAACAAGGACGGCCATATCTCACTGCCTGAGGCTCGCTCCACGTGGGCTCTGCTGCAGCTCAACGAGTTCCTGCTGGCGCTAGTGCTACAAGACAGAGAGCACACACCCAAGTTACTGGGCTTCTGTGGAGACCTGTATGTGATGGAGAAAGTGCCATACTCTCCCCTTTATGGCATCAGTCTACCTTGGGTGATCGAGGTGTGGATTCCTGCGGGTCTGCGTCGCAGCATGGACCAGTGGTTCACCCCCTCATGGCCACACAAGGCCAAGATCTCCATCGGCCTGCTGGAACTGGTCGAGGACGTTTTCCACGGCACCTTTGGCAGCTTCCTCATGTGCGATGTGAGCGCCACCAGCTTTGGCTACAACGATCGCCATGATTTGAAGGTGATGGACGCACGGTACATTGTTCCTGAGGCCATCTTCCAAGAAGGCATTAGGCAGCAGCACTGCGATATGGACGAGGACTGTCTCTACGGGTCTGACTGCCTCACTTCCTGTGACCTCACCAAGCACCGCTGCACACCCGAGGTCACCAGGCCAAACTTAGCCAAAGCCTGTGACGCACTCAAGGACTATATTCTGAGGGGTGCACCATCTGATGTGAGCGAGGAGCTCGAGAAGCAGCTGTACGCCTGCATTGCCCTGAAAGGTGCAGCAGAACAAATGGAAATTGAGCACTCGCTTATTCTGAACAACCTCAAGACTTTGTTATGGAAGAAAATTTCTCACACAAAAGATTCCTAAGTAGCAGGCACTGTATAGAGGCACAGAGACCCATATATGTCCCCCTTTTCCAGTAAAATAATGGACTCAATTTCAGGAGAACAGGAGGAAATTATGCCGACAAGATTTCCTTTCTATTCAACTTTACATGTATCAATATTTTATCTTGATTTCATTCTGTCTTAAATCATGTAATTTTCCTAATGTACAGGAGAAAAGTGACGATTTTTTTAAGCCATATTAATGGTTAATAAATATGATTTAAGAACTGGATAAGCCTCAACAGTGAGTGCTTGCCTAAACTTCTGCAGTCATTTGGGTAGTTTGTGCACATTGATTTTATATTAACTTTTCAGTTTTCCCTTTACTCAGCACTTCACACAAGACTCATTTTTTCTGGGTGGGAGGTTTGTCAATTTGCTTAAAGATACCCTGACATTGTTAACAATAATGATGCATTAAGTACAGTATAAAAAGTACACATGAGATTTGACGCTTTTCAACATATTTATTAGAACAAATTTTGGACCGACGCCTCAATCTGCATCCTCCTGTTCCTGAGCCCGGAGGAAGCTGGCCTTCTTCTGGGCGACACGGTCTTTCCTCTGAGCCAGAGAGAGCTTGGCACGGTTCCACCTAGGTCACAAAACAAGCACAATTAGCATTTAATGTTTTATAACAACTCATTTTTGTACCTTCCAAGTGTTTTATTAGGCTCAACTTTGATTCCGACAGCCTTATGGGTGGGTGAATATAACCTGCAACCTCCATGAATATAAATCTATACAAATTTGATTCATTTGAGATCTTAGAACAAACCTAACAAAAAACATTAAGATGTCAGCATTTTGTCGTCTTACCTCTTCTTCTTGACTTCTTTGGGAGGCTTCTTTTCATGGACTGGGTTCTCACGAATGGTAGCATGAGCCTTTTTGTACATTTCCTCAATCTGAAACAAAGATAACAACATTAGTCTGTGGGGCAAAATCTTTTCTGCCTTTGATGGCCAAACCTGCTCCTTTCTAATGATGTTAACAGCTGGTGTAGCTTGTGGCCCAAGTCCCAATACACACAAAAGCCACATCTGACAACATACTGTTTGGGCAAATGTTCTACTTTTTAATGTTATTTACAAGGCACAGTGATTGGTCCTGGATTTGTAAACTGGTCAACTTCTTAAATCTGATAAAACACCATATAATCTGCATGAGGCAATTATGATAGTCTCAATCTGTTCATAAGTATGAATTAATTGGACAAAAGATGATGCATGAGCTATGGCTGAATTAAAGCTGGTTGTGGAGGCCAAGATGCATTTGTAATGATAAATGAGGCATCATCTACACAAGCAACCGGACAAACTCAAATTATTTTGTAGTTTTCTTTTTCTTTGAGTGTGATGGTGTGACTGCACCATGACCCTGAAATCTAATGTCAGTGTGTGAAATGTGCCACTAATGAGAAAGTAATTTCCCTTGATAATTAAAAGCTCTTAGCTTATGAGCTAATACTTGCACTCAAGCTTTCTGAGGGTCCTTTATTAGATAAAACCAACTCAAAAAAAGCCATCTACCAACTGACCATTTTTTGGATGTTGTAATACGGAGTGGAAAGGCACATTAACGTGTGTAAAGAGGACTTGCCGAATCAGGGGTGACGCCATTCTTGATGAAGCGGGAGAACTGCTTCTTGTAAGCATCCTCATCCTCCTCCATCAGGTAGCTCATGTACTCAGACACGTTGATGCCCATGATGTGCTTGCGGTGGACCTCAGCGTTGAACTCCTTGCTCTCTGTATCATACCCAGGGAAGCGCTTGGTGCTGGGAAGAGAGGAAAGTGGGAAAAAAAAAAGCGTAAATTAGGAGGTACATCCCCAGGTTCAGTACAACATTATAATACTCAAAATCACCCCGCAGAACCTCCAGATATCTTGTCAAGGTATAATTAATTGAAGGGATAATGAATATAGCACTGCATTTTGGCATGTACAATTAATCTTTCCTCAATTATGTGCATTAAAACAGCTTTACATAAAATTCCACATGGGTCTCATTTACACCTGCAACTGAAAATGATCTGTATCTTGATATGTCAGCAGGAAACATCCCACAGTGCTGCTTACATTCACACCAGGTGTTTATTTGTTCTACACACTAAACTGTAACTGATCTAAGAAAAAAAAAAAAAAAGGTAAGCTGTCAGACTGCAAACTGCTGTATTCAACTTGCTTTTGTGTGAATTCAAGCAAGCAGTACAGATACATTTAGAAATGCATGCTTTATCCAGGTACAGACTGCATTTTAAAGCTAAGTACAAACAGAACTACTGGAAATTGAACCTGAACTGAAACCTAAGTTGATCTTTTGGAACCAAACGACAGACATTCAGTTCACTTTGAGGTATTCAGATAAACATCTGTGTGAAGTCATGTTTTAGTATTTTTTCCTCAACATTTTATAGCATTTACTTTTTGAATGTGTTGCAGTACTGCTAGTAGTCAGATCTGTGTATGCCAGATATTTAATTTATTGTAAACTGCACATATAGGCACCTATAGTAAGTGTAGCAAATATGAAAGCTTTGCATTTTGCTGCTGTTAGGAAAACACATCTGACAGGATGTAGAGGCCAATTAATCCAGAATTTAGTTCTTTTTATCCTGACGAGCTGATGATCAATTCAACAGGTGACTGATAACTTGCCTAAATGGCAAACAAACTTGTGAGCACAAGGTCTGAGTGCAGTCGATACTGTGCTCTACTATTAACCCCTCTCATATTAGGAAATGCAGGCAAACTACTGAATGAGCACTCAACACGTGTTGGACACATTTATATGAGCCTGTTGTCACAGCTTAATCTGTCACCAGCCGGACTCCAGCCTACAGTGGAGTTTCATACACCTCACTGATAAACCAAGACTACCACAGGAGTTTACAGACTTTAAACATCCATATTACTACATAGTTTCCATAGAGGCACCTGACAAGGTGGGCAGTGTCCAACCTGCAGTCAATCCAGGCATAGAAGAAGAATGATGGTAGAAAGCTCATATTTAGATATCCCACGCAAAAAATCTGTTTGAGACAACTAAAAGCAGCTGGCAATAGACTAGATGAAACCAATCATTGTTCAATATCTGACAAAGCAGCGTGGGCACATGCCACACAGTTTGACAGACGATAAACTCAATACAACCGTTTCATTCTAAAAGTTGAATTCACCACAATACAGCAGTCCTCACTGTACCAGTGCTATTTCATAATGAGTTCAACTAGGACAGGGTGCCTGCACACTTCATCAGCTTAAGAAATATTCACTTGTCATGGTAGGAAAAGCACAGGTGTTAACCATGGCTCTGTTCTATTCAAATGTCCCAGTAAACCATGACAGTGTGACTGTGAGCCAACAGGCACAGTACCCGGACCCTGAAACTGAGGCAGCTAGATGGAATTTAGCCATCATTAATGTATTATTTACACCTGTGTTTTTCATACTGTGACATGTCAAAATGCCTCCCAAGAAAAAAAAATGATTGTGTAATTTCACACCAGAAAAACAAAAGCAACAAAAACCACATTGACACATTATAAACACTATTTCTGTAGCCTTTACAGCTTTGAATTTGGTAACGACCCAACATTTCATCCAAGGTGTGTCTTGATAAAAACTGTGCATCATTCCTACCCTATCAAGCAAAATTCATTTTAGAACAAAGCCACATTTTCTCATACAGCCTGCATCACCAAGCACATCAAATCTAAAGATGTTACGGACATTTAGAGGGGACAGGTTACCTGTGTGGGATGGACAGGCCTCCATCCACAGCCCCTTTCAGGGCACCGAACACCTTGTTGCCTGTAGTGGTTCTGGCAAGCCCAGCATCCAGGTAGCAGGTGAAAGCACCTGGCTGACCATCAATGCTCTCCACGTTGAACTCGTCACCTGTCACCTCCACCTGGCCTTCGTACACCTTATCCAGGCCAAACTTGTTCAGAAGCTGAGGACAGAACATCACAACGTTGATGAGACTTAAATCAACATCTGGTTCAGGAACTAGTCACTTTTACTCTACATTTGACAGCCAATAAGAATTCGCTTGGGTCAGCATTTCATTGATTTATATACATCAATAGTTTTTTCATGCCCTAGTGCCAAAATTCACATTTTATACGAACTACTTAAAAAACATAAGTTAAACTAAACTTAAACTACTTTAAAATGTGTATATTTTCAACACCTTACACCAATGCAATTAAAACTTTGTTGAGTTAACAATTTGTCTATTTGCCCCCCCCCAATGTATTTTCTTTTGCCAAAACCAATCATTTACTTTTACAAATGACTCATCTTGAAAACTTTTAAGTGGAGGTTAACACAGTGGGGCATTCACCATTTACTACCTGGATCTCCAACTTTGAAAAAAACACTGAAATTTGGGGTTCAAGAGGACCAGTATACTTACTCTACGGGCCAGCAGCAGACCAGTGCAGTAGGCTGCTGCGTAGTTTGTCAAGCCCACGGAGACCCCGTATTTTGGCAGCTCGTGTGAGTAGGCCGCACACACGATCATGTCACCCTCAATCTTGGCATAGGCAATCTGCAATGTAATCACAGACAATCATAAATGAACAGCAGAGTCATGACACTGCTTACATGGACTGCAAAAATCTTCACTAGAGGCCAAATTAGACAGTATAATCGCTGTAAGGCATGAATGAAATGTCCCTCAAAAGTTTAGATGTTGCAGTTAATACAAACAGAGTGAGCAGTGTCCCTTTGGATAAAAAGAGTTTTCTGCATGCATGCTCACCTGGCAGATAATGTCCCTGTTAGAGAAACGGACAATCATCCGGTACTTAGGTGTGTTGTACTTGTTCTTATCTTGTACGACCAGGCGCTTGCGAGCAAAGAAGTCAGTCTTTCCCTCTGGAAGGAACATACACTTCAAGTTAGTTACAAATAACTGTACCCCAACAGTTGAACATTAATAAGATAACTGTCAGGGGGTTACTTACCTCTCCTCCTCCTGAATTTGACCTGGTACCTCTTGAAATAGGCCTTATTCTTCACCACCTTAACAAAACCCTGTAAAAAGGACATCAATTCACTCAGCATTAGGACACAACATCCAGTGGAACAATAACCAACTTTACGTTGCTTTACTACGTAGTTGTGTTAAGTTAATTGTAGTTAGTTGGGCTGTCACTGTCACCGGGTGCTCCATGCTAACATTAGCAAGCCGAGCCAATGAAAATGAACGACTTGACGACCAGCAAACGGGCTAACGGTCAGTTGTAATAGGTGGAAATTAAGGGGATATGAACGTTACAACGTAATGGTCACATACTGGTGAAAATATCACAGTGTAGTAGTTTACAGGCAACAGGAAGCAGTGAGTTTGTAAAGGTGGCCATTAGGCCACGTTTAACCAGCCCCGGGTTAGCACTAGCAGGACTGAATCTATGTTCATCTCAACATCAGCGACATGCTTTCAGACATCTGACACCACAGAGTTCACAATGTATGTGTTAGGTATGTATGTAGGCACATATTGGGACGAATTACAAACCATTTTGCAGTCTTTTCGTCTCCTTATGAAGGAGCCCGGAGCCAAAGACCGGCGATTGACTCCGCTGCACTGGAAAAAGGAAGATAAGCGTGCGCATGCTCAGTAAATAGCGTGTCACAGGATGAGCCTCGGAGGCCATGCTGCAGAGGATTCACCACTCTGCCCCCTATCGAGCCGGGGCGGCCACTCACCCAATGAACTCATTTTCAAGCCATTCTCAATATCATCATAATTATGGGTAAAAATCACATTCATTTATGTAAATGGGAAAATCACAAACCTTCACCTACTTGGTTTATAAATGAGTTTCTTCTTAACGAATACTAGCTGATACATGCCAGCCAGTACAAAAACTTTGGCAAGCTCTGTTGCAGTTTCTAATGTTTTGACCAAAACTTTGTGTTTTAATTATTTATTCCATATTTTTTGCCACAACATGGGTCATCTGTGGGATTCGTTGATAGGGTATCTGTATATAAATGATTTATGGTACAATGGGTTTGTTTACGAACAGTTAACTCAGGCACTCTGCAATAATCCTGTAACACTATAATACCCACTGCACCTACAAATTATCCATATTTATTTTAGCCAAAATACAAATGTGCAATACATTTCACTCATTACTGTATATCTGAATGAGCTGTATATACTGTACATAACCACCAACTACATGTATATAAACGTCACTTATAACGTCACTTATTTTTACCATTTAATAATTGTCTCATCCCTCCTTGCACTCTTCACTTCTTTGTACTAATTGTATCCTGTTTACAGTCCACAGAAGCGGTTTCACCTGTTTATTGTCATTCCTTGTATATATTTCTGAAGATTGTTGTGTTGTTATTTTCGTGTAGGTACATTGAGAGCCACTAAACCAGAGTCAAATTCATTGTATGATAACATACTTGGTCAAAAAAGATGATTCTGATTAGGTTAGGCTAATTGAAACTCAATATATTGACTCCTGGAATGAAAAGATATTTAGCTTTAAGTATTTTTTTTTTTCATTTACAGTACAGGCCAAAAGTTTGGACACACCTTCTCATTCAATGCGTTTTCTTTATTTTCATGACTATTTACATTGTAGATTCTCACTGAAGGCATCAAAACTATGAATGAACATTATGTACTTAACAAAAAAAGGTGAAATAACATGTTTTATATTCTAGTTTCTTCAAAATAGCCACCCTTTGCTCTGATTACTGCTTTGCACACTCTTGGCATTCTCTCGATGAGCTTCAAGAGGTAGTCACCTGAAATGGTTTTCCAACAGTCTTGAAGGAGTTCCCAGAGGTGTTTAGCACTTGTTGGCCCCTTTGCCTTCACTCTGCAGTCCAGCTCACCCCAAACCATCTCGATTGGGTTCAGGTCCGGTGACTGTGGAGGCCAGATCATCTGCCGCAGCACTCCATCACTCTCCTTCTTGGTCAAATAGCTCTTACACAGCCTGGAGGTGTGTTTGGGGTCATTGTCCTGTTGAAAAATAAATGATCGTCCAACTAAACGCAAACCGGATGGGATGGCATGTCGCTGCAGGATGCTGTGGTAGCCATGCTGGTTCAGTGTGCCTTCAATTTTGAATAAATCCCCAACAGTGTCACCAGCAAAACACCCCCACACCATCACACCTCCTCCTCCATGCTTCACAGTGGGAACCAGGCATGTGGAATCCATCCGTTCACCTTTTCTGCGTCTCACAAAGACACAGCAGTTGGAACCAAAGATCTCAAATTTGGACTCATCAGACCAAAGCACAGATTTCCACTGGTCTAACGTCTATTCCTTTTGTTTCTTGGCCCAAACAAATCTCTTCTGCTTGTTGCCTCTCCTTAGCAGTGGTTTCCTAGCAGCTATTTGACCATGAAGGCCTGATTCGCGCAGTCTCCTCTTAACAGTTGTTCTAGAGATGGGTCTGCTGCTAGAACTCTGTGTGGCATTCATCTGGTCTCTGATCTGAGCTGCTGTTAACTTGCGATTTGTGAGGCTGGTGACTCGGATGAACTTGTCCTCAGAAGCAGAGGTGACTCTTGGTCTTCCTTTCCTGGGTCGGTCTTCATGTGTGCCAGTATCATTGTAGCGCTTGATGGTTTTTGCGACTCCACTTGGGGACACATTTAAAGTTTTTGCAATTTTCCGGACTGACTGACCTTCATTTCTTAAAGTAATGATGGCCACTCATTTTTCTTTAGTTAGCTGATTGGTTCTTGCCATAATATGAATTTTAACAGTTGTCCAATAGGGCTGTCGGCTGTGTAGTAACCTGACTTCTGCACAACACAACTGATGGTCCCAACCCCATTGATAAAGCAAGAAATTCCACTAATTAACCCTGATAAGGCACACCTATGAAGTGAAAACCATTTCAGGTGACTACCTCTTGAAGCTCATCGAGAGAATGCCAAGAGTGTGCAAAGCAGTAATCAGAGCAAAGGGTGGCTATTTTAAGAAACTAGAATATAAAACATGTTTTCAGTTATTTCACCTTTTTTTGTTAAGTACACACGTGGACAAAATTGTTGGTACCCCTCAGTTAATGAAAGAAAAACCCACAATTCTCACTGAAATCATTTGAAATGTACAAAAGTAACCATGAATAAAAATTTATTGAAAATTAAACAATCAAAATCAGCCATTACTTTTGAATTGTTGATTAACATAATTATTTTAAAAAATGAAACTAATGAAACTAATGAAACAGGCCTGGACAAAAATGATGGTACCCATAATTTAATATTTTGTTGCACCACCTTTTGAGGCAATCACTGCAATTAAACAATTTCTATATTTGTCAATGAGCCTTCTAGATCTATCAACAGGTATTTTGGCCCACTCCTCGTGAGCAAACTGCTCCAGTTGTGTCAAGTTTGATAGGTGTCTTCTCCAGATGGCATGTTTCAGCTCCTTCCACAGATGTTCAATGGGATTCAGATCTGGGCTCATAGAAGGCCACTTCAGAATAGTCCAACGCTTTTCTCTTAGCCATTCTTGGGTGTTTTTGGCTGTGTGTTTTGGATCGTTGTCCTGTTGGAAGACCCATGACCTGCGACTGAGACCTAGCTTTCTGACACTAGGCAGCACATTTCTCTCCAGAATGCCTTGATAGTCTTGAGATTTCATTGTACCTCGCACAGATTCAAGACATCCTGTGCCAGATGCAGCAAAGCAGCCCCAAAACATAACTGAGCCTCCTCCATGTTTCACCGTAGGGACAGTGTTCTTTTCTTCATACGCTTGATTTGAGTCTATGAACATAGAGTTGATGTGCTTTACCAAAAAGCTCCAGTTTTGTCTCATCTGTCCAAAAGACATTCTCCCAGAAGCTTTGTGGCTTGTCAACATGCATTTTTGCAAATTCCAGTCTCGCTTTTTTATGATTTGCTTTCAACAGTGGTGTCCTCCTTGGTCGTCTCCCATGAAGTCCACTTTGGCTCAAACAACGACGAATGGTGCGATCTGACACTGATGTACCTTGGCCTTGGAGTTCACCTTTAATATCTTTGGAGGTTGTTCTGGGCTCTTTGATTACAATTTGAACTATCCGTCTCTTCAACTTGTCATCAATTTTCTTCTTGCGGCCACGTCCAGGGAGGTTGGCTACTGTCCCGTGGATCTTAAACTTCTGAATAATATGTGCCACTGTTGTCACAGGAACTTCAAGCTGCTTAGAGATGGTCTTATAGCCTTTACCTTTAAGATGTTTGTCTATAATTTTGTTTCGAATGTCCTGGGACAATTCTCTCCTTTGCTTTCTGTTGTCCATGTTCAGTGTGGTACACACCTTGTCACCAAACAGCACAGTGACTATTTGTCACCCTTTAAATAGGCAGACTGACTGATTATGAGCTTGAAGACACCTGTGATGTCAATTAAAGGACACACCTGAGTTAAACATGTCCCTCTGGTCAAATTATTTTCAATCTTTTATAGGGGTACCATCATTTTTGTCCAGGCCTGTTTCATTAGTTTGTTTTTTTAAATAATTATGTTAATCAACAATTCAAAAGTGATGGCTGGTTTTGATTGTTTAATTTTCAACACATTTTTATTTATTATTACTTTTGTAAGTTTCAAGTGATTTCAGTGAGAATTGTGGGTTTTTTCTTTCATTAACTGAGGGGTACCAACAATTTTGTCCACGTGTGTACATAACTCCACATGTGTTCATTCATAGTTTTGATGCCTTCAGTGAGAATCTACAATGTAAATAGTCATGAAAATAAAGAAAACACATTGAATGAGAAGGTGTGTCCAAACTTTTGGCCTGTACTGTATATATATGCATTTTATTTTGTATAGGCTACTGTTTGCTGTTGTTTCAATCTGTTTGTTTCTTGAGGAATGTGTTATTAACAGTCCTACTAGAACTTGTACTAAGAGGTTGAAATAAAGTTGGGGGGAAAAACATTTTTTTTAAACCATTCTGATTGCCATTTGTATGTTGTTGTTGTTTTGGCTCTCTGAACTACTTCCACATAATTTCATTCAAGCGATAACAAGGTCCAGCTCATTTAGGACATATTTTTCATTAGTTACACATTTTTGTTTGTTTAATAACAATAGAAATAATGGGATTACAGAGTCTTCAAGTCTTTAAGATTATTTAAAAGTTCAACCCCTCTTCAAGGAGTTCATTTAAACTCTCACTCTGGAAGCTCATTTCTCATCTCAGGAGAACTACGCTAATCCTATATTTCTCACAGAGCAACAGAGTTCATCTCTGGGGCACCACCTGTCCTGCCTATTTCAGACATGAAAAAAAGGGAAAGCACAGAAGAAAATAATGCTGCCTTCAAATGGAGCTTGTGAGGTCATATTTTCAACATGCAAGTCAAGTACACTGTATGCTTGGCACTGGTTTAGGTCATCAAAACACTGTTACTGATGGTTAATGATTTGGTATCTTCTGCATTTCATTGTCATGTTAGGAAGTTGCGCAGCTATCATTGTTAGGGCATCGTATTGACTTCCATTCACTGTGGACAGACTAAACCCAACCTTAACCTTAACCTAAACTCAATTCACACCTTACCGAGCTTTAGTCCCCATGAGGTTGGTGTTTATACTGGAAAAGGTCCCAATGAGGTAACAAAAATACACACACACATACACAGATATACACACATACAGAATTCAAACATATGTTAATATAACAATAGGATTGAGGTTAAGAAAGCAAGAAAGCTAATATGGTAATAAGTAATACAGTAATCAGTTGAATGTTTACCCAGATAAACAAAATTACGAGGGACAATAACAGAGGAAAAAATATGGGTTTTAAGCCTTGTTTTAAAATATCAAAAGAGCATGAGAGTTTGAAGTGGAAGTTTATTCCAATGAAGGTGATCTAGATTAGCGATACTCCCCTAAAAAAGTTTAAAAAAAAAAAAATAAATAAAAAAAAAACCATCTTCTATGGGTTTCAACAGTTTTTAAAAAAGGTATGTCATGACGTGAACTGAGCTCTCAATCTTCATTTCCACTCATAAAATTATGAATACCACATCAGCGGTTCACTCAAGTGGACTCTTCTCAATAAACACGGTGAATACAACCCCACAACGTTCATGATGGCTCTCTTCCATTTTTGACGGCCATCAGTGAGTTATATGCACACAACAAGGGCCCTAGAGCCTTGTACACCTCAGTGGAAAGCAGCAAATATGAATATGCTTTTTTTCTGCTAAAAGTGCCATTACTAATCCTTCTGCTGCGACATTTCCTGCAGCCTACACATTTGAAGTATCAGTTGCTTAACAACTGACACCTCATCTCTCTTTAGTAGGCTACAGTCAAGCTTATTACAGCGTTTCTTCAACTGATATGTCAGAATTGTTTCCTCCTTCCTTCTTTTACTCTATTTCAAACTCATAACACTCTTACTCTTCTAACTGGTCCTTCTGCTCTTCCTTCTTTTGCAGCTGAGTGATTACTTTCACTCCCAGCAACCACACCTCACTTTCTTTAGAAAATGCACTCTCACAGAGCATGGTAGCCAAGATCTATTAAGTGCATTATTGATTTGAAAAGGCGAAAACAAAATCTGACAGAAACACCTTTGTTTCAAAGGCCATAATCAGCAAATTATGTAGATTTTAAGGGGTACGAGCACTTTCTGATATATGGACAAATATTCATTATTCATCGTATATCCAGTCTTTGTAATTTTCATTCCTTAAATAATCCATTCACAAAAAGATATTATCTGCCAATAAGACATCTGACGTCACCACAATACAAAGGAGGTGAATGGAATTTCATATGTGACGATCACAGCATTGAAATACTCTATGATGATCCCTTTTCAGAAATAATGTCCTGGTTACTCAGAATAATCCACAGACCGGACTGTCAACAATTTTCAATGGGAACTGTTTAACTTTTGAAGAAAAAATATAGTGAAATGTCCATAATGAGTTATGTGGATTATCCTGTGTAATGTTTCTGTGCAGGAAATATTTGGGTTTTTTTTAAATGTAACATTTCAATGCTTTGAGCACCACAAACATCTTTTCACCTTCAGTGTGTCAGGGTGCTAGAAAGTCTCAGTGAGGGAGATTGCAAAATCTCTGCAAATAAAACTAAAACTAGCTGCGTGGCTTGATACCAAGGGTAAGTGAGAAACTTATATGAACTTGGGGATAGCCATGAGTGCATAGAAACCTATAGCAGAGTCAAAGTTAAGTAGGTAATATAAGGTGAAGTTTATACAGTGGTGTACGAAAGTATCAATACCACAAAGTAAAATGACTTCGTTAACAAGTAAAATTCCTGCATTTAAAATCCTAATTAAGTAAAAGTACAGAAGTATTATCAGCTAAATTTACATAAAAGTTAAAAGTAAAAGTACACGTTTTGCAGAAAATCAGTTGCTGTGACTATGACTGATATCAGCCGGGTCAAAAATTAAGTTCTGCCACACAAATTTTTTCTTCTTTTTTTTTTTAACTCTTCTCTAAACTTTGCTTTTTTGTAAAATATTGGAACGTTTTACCTCTTTGGGCCTCGAAGATTTGATAACAACTGAAACATCTGTAACATGACAAGGAGCCACAACTACACACAGAGGTGACAAGCCGAAAAGTTTGGGTACTACTGCTTTAACATTTTTTTGTATTTTATTAGAAATATATACAAATAAATAGTAAAAAGACTTCCCCATGCATTATAGTGAAGTAGAAGTATAAAGTAGCATAAAATGGAAATACTCAAATAAAGTACAAGTAAAAATTGTACTTAAGTCCAGTACTTGAGTAAATGTAGTTAGATTCACCACTGAGTTTATATCTGATGCACCTGCCACATCATGATTTTGGCCGCTGCCAGCTCAGCCAACACACAGCTAATACAGATCATCACAGTGGAATTATTCCTAAAAAGCCACTTTCTAGTAATACTTTTTGCTGCATTTCATTTGATCTAATTTTATTCTTTTAGAGTGAGTCAACTGCTTTTTTTCAAAATGTCCTCATTACTGGGAATTACTCTTTGACTGTGTGTTCGTAGCTATCTAATTATTTGTGTCTGACAGACTGAGATGTGATTGTTGTGACGGTGTATCAGATTCAGAGGCCTACAGTCGCCATGGTGTTGCCAAGTCGAGCCTACAACGTCAGCTGCTTTTCAGCTACTTCTATGAGCAGAGGAGTGTCTAACAGCCAACAAAAGATATGCGTCACTGCTCCCATGTAAAACCTGAAAAGTTGGTTTTATGACTGTTTGGTATGTGAATCGAGGCAGTCGGCTTAGTCACATTTTCATCCGAGAACTTTTGCTCTGATGTGGTTAGTTATTCATGAGTTTCTATTGATTGCTCTCGCTCAGTGAAACCCAGCTGTGTGACACCACCTCTTGTTAGTTTCTAGTCAGTTTTAACCTAATGTATTGTTACACATGTAATTAGTTTTCTAGGTTTATTTTGTGAGGACTAACTACAAAGTAAGAACAGAGTTTTCATAAATTGACTTATGGTATTTTCTGTTTCTACAATGAAGACAACATGCCTTAACTGAAAGAGCTGCCGGTAGTTGTAAGACTTAAGTGTTTTAACCTTCAGTGTACTCCAGCAGAAGTATTTCTTCTCTCAGCAATGAACTTCAGGTAAGACATTTTGAGTATCAGATGCTGATTAGATAAGCACCACACACACAAAGCTACAGGAATCTTGAGCCTCTTTTCTTTGACTATAGTACTCATAAAGTGCTGGGCTGAAACAGAAACATACATTTAGGACTGGAATATTTCTTGACTTGATAACATCTCAAAATAAATCTCAATGTGAGTCAGTATCTAATCATATATGTCGTGAAAGAATGAATAAGATAAATCTGGCTGAATCTAAAATGCTCCCATTGCTTGCCTCATGTTTCTGACACTTCTGTCACTGCCCAACCAAATGTTGTAGTAGGATAAATTTGACATATTGAAACATTTTTCAAAAATAATTGTAACGTGTCCTTATAGGCACTAACATCAGTTTCTCACTCTGAAATTCTTTCAAAACCTGTGTTTCATATATTGTAAGACATGTTGACACGACATGACATGTTCATAATTGAATCAGTAATGGGACATGCTCACACTTGATGACCCCAATGACTTATTCCTAGCTGTCTTCTCCAGGGATAGAAGTACTCTTGCTAGAGCAACTGATGAGGGTTTTTAAATAGTATTAGTAATAAATCTACTTTTACTGAAGATTTTTGAAGCTGTATGGTGCTCAGCTGCCTTTGGAAAGGGGTATTATGGAGTAGCCACAGTGACGCTGTTATGGTCCAACCAGGAGGACTTACATCAAATTGCTTTATGTCTAACTTTACCTCACAAGGCAAATTGTGTTTGGTAAACTATATTCATATTGAAAAAATATGGTCAAATATGCCACATTGGCCATGTCATAATTATCAATATATAGCCTAATAATTTTAGTTTATTAAATTGGACAGCTATTTTACACTAAAGTAACCATACTACACCATGTATGATACAACCACATTCCTCTTTTAATCCCTGCACTGGCCACTTTCATATATTTCATCAAACATTGTACATTGCATTCAACCTCCACTGTTACATATTTGAATTATTTATTACACATGTCACATTTAATTTTTGCACTTGTCACCATTTCTTGGTCTGTAGTGCAGGCCATATTTCCTTTGTACGGTCAATATTTCATTTCAAGTTTTATATCCCATTTCAAAACTATTATTATTCCACTCTGTAAATAGATTTTAGACTTTTTTCATTTAATTGTAGGACTACTTTGTTTATTTTATTATTTCATTATTATTATTACCTTGTTACATTTTTATTCTGCTATGTTGTATTTGCCAAGACAAATTCTTTGTATGCTTGCATACTTGGCTAATAAACAGATTCTGACTCTGATGATTTGGCATAGCCTATATAAATGCACTTCTTTTTCTTTTAATAAGATATAATAATGGCCATTCTAGCCTTGAGGTCATCACAACTACCTCTTTTTTGTCCCAGACAAAATAAGTTTTTATTCGGAAATATTTCCTCGTCCTGAATGAATGAAAAGAAGTAGTCTAATATCTTTGAAGTGCAGTTGCTCATCATGAACACGTGGTGGTAGTGTTGCTCCAGGTTGGGGCTGGTGCGCATGCTCGGTGCGATGTAAACACTTTGTAGGCCGCCCGTGCGCGAGCCGCTCCGCAGACATTTGTGTACACGTATTACGGCTGCATGGGCTGGACCGGAGAGGCAATGGCAACGAGCTAACTTAACGGTGGAAACCTAGCCAGGCTAACTTGAAAAATATAGCTAATGCACTCGGATAAAGTGTGTTTTTCTCATAATAGTAGGACTGTACTTTCGTGCATGGGAAGCAGACGACGTTTGCTGCTGGTGGTTAAAATCGCTTCAAGGTAAAGGATGTTCTAGTTTTTTCGGGCTCTGTCTATTAACTGGAGTGAACACTAACTCATAAAACGACCCCTCGTTATCATTGTTATCTGTTCAAGTGAATGGTGTGAAATTACACCGAAGCTATATAGAGGGTGTCATTAATTAGCTCCCACATTTTCTTAGTCGCAATATCAGCTTGTATTACAGCTTGTCACTTGTGTTAAATACTTGTGTTTGAACTCCCTAATTGGCTTGAAAAGGACTCCAGCTATTGCCTGGAACGAAAATACTACATAACGTTAATGCAAAGTGATATTTTTTCTGCTCGATAATGTCGAATAAGCATGTTAATTTAATATTACTGCAGCGTCGTCGACGTTGGGGCTGTCTGGTAGAATTACACTACATACTATTGCGTTTGATGCTGGGTCTCCATTTCAGCCCATAACACCAGCGAGCCATAAAAGGAGTAACAGGGACTTCTCCTGTGTCTAATGCATCGGTCCTGTGCCTACTGCCTGTAAATCAAAGTGTTTGTGATAGGAGAGAACATGATGTGTAGCCTAAGCAGAGGATTTAAACCGCTCAGCAGTGGCACTGGCTGTGTTAAAGCCAAGGATATCTTTAAGTCAAACTGTAAGTTGCGGCAACAACGCAGCTCTTGTGACCACAGATGTAGTGGAAGATAAACCCACCAAAGTTTAACACTTTTAAAACTGCGGAAGTACAACTTACTGTACAACTTATATGTCACATATATTTATCAGCCCATATATTTATCAGCTTGCAACACCAGGCTCACATATATTTATCAGCCTGGTGCTGTAACACCAGGCTGATAAATATATGTGAGGATGAGGGAATAGGGAAAACACAATGTAGGCCTATGCTGCAGTGGATGTCAATAGGTTTTTGTGTAACTTGGCGAGTAAGACTTGACACTGTATCTCAGCACGTTGGTCCAGTAAACAAGGGATTTTTAGAGGTAGGCTATTTAAAGACTGGGGCTAGAAGAAATACTAAACACCAACCACAAATGAGTAATGCTCCATTAAATGTGTCCCATTGGTCAGGTGTGAGGAATGTCAGTTTTCATATTGAGTTTCATGATGCACATGTAGATGAAATGTTAATAGATAAAAAATAGTGGAGTAGAAAATGTCACAGTGTAGGTATGAGGTCTCACCAAACGGAAATACCCAAGTAATGTACTTGTATATCGTATGTCTGGATGTGTTTAGTTCTTCATTTGACTAATGTATTCAGTTTCATTTAGGAGTGAAACTACTGATTATTTTCATTATCGATTAATCTGTCTATTATTTTCTTGATTAATTGATTAATTGTTTGGTCTATCAAATGTCAGAAAATGGAGACAAATGTGGATCACTGTTTCCCAAAGCCCAAGATGACGTCCTCAAATGTCTTGTTTTGTCCTGACCAACAGTCACAACCCAAAGATATTGAGTTTACTGTCATAGAGGACTAAAAAAACCAGAAATTATTCACATTTGAGAAGTTTGAATCAGAGAATTTGACTTCTCTAATTGTAAATGATGGAATTAATGGATGGTCATGGCTAGCTGCTTCTGTAAGTAGCATTGAACAACGTTTAAACTTTTTGTCTGACAGTAAGTTGCATCTGTGAGACTAGAGATGGCCATGTCATGTCAGAGGATACACTTGTCAGTACTTGTTGCCATTACGACAGATAGCTTCAAAAGCTTTACTCTGACCCCCGGCACTCAGTGTAGACCTGGAGACGCCGAAGGGGCGTTATAATAAATCTTTAGTAAGAAAGGAGCAGAAGACTTGCATGTGTTTGTTTTATGTTTTGTACCTGATTTCAGTTCTGTTATTTTGTAATTGTCACATACATATAAAGTTTCTGTGAATGATTAGTAAATGGCTAAGTGAGTGCAAATGAAAGTAGTGCTGCAACTAACGATTATTTTCATTATCGATTAATCTGTCGATTATTTTCTTAATTAATCGATTAGTTGTTTGGTCCATAAAATGTCGGAAAATGATTTTTAAAAAATGTCAATCACTGTTTCCCAAAGCCCAAGGATGACGTCATCAAATGTCTTGTTTTGTCCCGCCCAACAGACACAACCCAAAGATATTCAGTTTACTGTCATAGAGGATTAAAGAAACCAGAAAATATTCACATTGAGAAGCTGGAGTAAGAGAATTTGGCCTTTAAAAAAAGACTCAAAACAATGAATTGATTATCAAAATAGATGGCAATTTTTTTATTTTTTTTAAATAGTTGGTAGCCAATCAATTAATTGACTAATTGTTGCAGCTATGAATGAAAAAGGTAAATTTTTAAAGTAATAACACAGGGGCATACCCAGAGTACATTAGATGGGCAAAATATCAGTATTTCACAGTTGATGGTTATTGTAATATTATGATATTGCATCAGTGTTGTCTTGAGACTTACAGCATTAAAGGCATTCCAATGCAGTGATACAATATTCTGAATTTATCAGACTTTTCTAGCTGACTGAGATAAAAGGATGCCACCTACTACTATTTTCTTTCTCAGAAATCTTGTCATCCACCTCTAGTATTGAAAGCCATAATAGTCAAGATATGATTGTATTATCAACTCAAAAAATATCTCAACTATAGGCCTTTTTCACATTTTAACGTGTTCTAGCAGGAAAATCACAGGTGTAATTAATAACATTAATGATGGCTCTTTTCCATTGTTGTGTCTCATTAAGCATCGTCAGTAAGCCAGCATACACATTAACAGGATCCTGGAACAAAATGAACAAAATGAAATTAAGCCATCGTTAATGTTATTAATTACAGTGGTGATTTTTCCCCTGCCGCATATTAAAATATCTTTTGTGAAAACGGCTTGTTTTGTTATTGTTTTGGTCAACAACACTCAACACACTCACCCAACATCAGTTGAAAATCTGTTTAGGTGCTGGTTTAGTTGCTGTATATGAAGACATAGATTTATATGGGGACTGTATTTGTGAGCAGGGATCTAGAAGTAGTCTGTGGGAGGCCATCTGCCAGTCACTGATGTAGACAGTGGAGATTACACACACTTTCATAGAATGCTTTGTAGTTGGTGTTTTTGATTTAGCTGTCAGTCCCACAGAATAAATTTAGTCAAGGCTGAGATTTAAGAGTTGGCGTTATTGATTGAGACTAGGCTGAAGCCAGCACATTTGATTTTCTACACAACTATAAAGATACTTTTCAGAGTGCAGGTTTTGTGGGCCAAATGTAGAATATTAGCCAGCATTTGTAGCTCTCATTATGTGGCTGCATAATGAAGAATAGCCTTCAGCAAGACCATTGAAATGCTGATTGTACACTGGGAAAATCTGAGCTTCCCCCTGTGTGTGAAGTGAAAGGCCTTTCTACCTCAGTGTGAGTGTGTTATTGTAAGTCAGGCCTGTGTTTTAATACCCTCACACAGCACATAGACGGTATGTTTCCCTGAAGATGGCCTTGCTCTCTCCTGCTGGGCCAGACGATTTTGTTCTGGTTCACTGCTTAGGAATAGCATGTGAAAGACAAGTAAAATACAGAAAGGCAAGTTAAATTAGTCTTATTTTTCACCTCAGATAATAATAATAAATAATAATAATGATGAAATAAAAACTGAATGTTGTAGTTTTACATTTGTCCTGGCTTAAAAGTTTTGAACAGTCTTTCTGCCTGATCGATTTACAGCACTGTGAGGCATCTGTTAGGTGCTGTGCATTTTGAATTAGGAGAAAGGAAATGCTGTTCTGTTGTGCCTGTGGTCTTTCTCAGTTCCCCAATCGTCTTGAAGTTTTTTTGCTGAGGCTTTCTTCTTGCCTTGCTGTGGGTTTCATTAGCTATGCGCACTGCATCTGAGGGCCCCTTTGAGTTCTCTGGCAAACAAAAGCAGAAACAATCTCTGTACCCAGGATTTATAGGGACGCCTCGCTTCAGTTGGCTGGGCTCGCCAGAAAGAATGTCTTCTTAGGCCACCTGGACATTGGCATCTCTCAAAACATGGCCTTCCTCTGTCCTGACTCAGTTGATTAAATTTTAGGTCTGCTCTTTTGCTCCCTGAATAATGCCTGTCGTTTCTAGCCTGATGGGAAAAAAAAGATGCAATAAGGCACACTGGGATTTCATTTTAAGGTTTTGTAAATCAGGACATCAACTAATAAGGTTCTTCATTAATCAGACAAAGTAACAACACACATAGACAAAGCAAGGTCCAGGCCTCACTTTACTTGGTTCTTTCTGGTGTTTAGTCTACAGTACATGGTCATCTTTTCTCTCCCCAGTTAGTTCTGCATGGCATCGCACATTGGGAATCAGTCTTTGAAGGAACCTAATGCCCTTACATTCTCCCCTCTGATTTCAGTACAGACACAATGCTAGCCTGGCTCAGTCGTGTAAAAAGAGTTGGGTAGGGTGTGAAGAAATGTTCATGTAAGATATAAATTGAGAAAGGTTTTTTGTTCATTTTCCCACATTAGTGACCTAGCTGATCCTTTTTGATATTCTTTTAATATGTAATAATTTGTGAGTGCATTGCAGTCAACTATAATTGGATTAATTGGATTAAATTGGCTGTAAGGAAGATTAAATGTCCTATATTTAGTGTGCTGTTTGAATTTAGTCACAGTATGACTCTGTGAATTCTTTGTTATATAAACAAATTTTATGGATTCTTTTACTTTTCTGCTGTTGAAGTGGAAAATGTGCTGATCAGCATCTGAGTCAGTTTTAGCTGCACACAACCATTGGAAATTCTTGTTCTCTGCAGGATAAAGATATGCCTGTAACTGCTGTGGATCCTGTTATTTGTGTTAATAACAGTCTGAGTGGGTAAATGCAACCTGAATTTTCAGATGTACTCCCTGGTTGCGTGAGAAGTGTACTGGGTTATATGAAAAATGTATTATGATAGATTATGATATGATCCCCAGTATAGATATCACAGTATCTGTCATATGGATAAATCGCCCTTTTAATTGTCTTATTATGTATAGTAGTTGATGTGTAAGACGGTGGTCTGCATGATAATGCAAAGTCAAACTGGAACTGTCATTTTCAGCTGCATTAAATTTTTCAGAAATCACTCTGTAGTGCAAAAATATACAGTAAAACCAAAACCCACAATATATGGTAAACAATAATACTGTTATTCTGCCCAGCCACACTCTCACTGCCTTGTCTTCTTTACTTGGCATACTGAAAAAGAAAATAATGGATTGAAATTAGATGAATTTGCAAAAGGGTTTTTAGTTCATAATAAATCTACATGCATTTGTGCTAGTGTAGTTATTCTGCAGACCATTGTTGCTGTTATCATGTTTTTGCTACAAGGTGGGTGTTGACTTCTATAGTTTAGATGTCATGGTATCATCCATCCATGCTGATTTAATGCAGCCACCTGTAGGATCTACAGGATGAGGATCAGTTTAGCTCGAACGTCATATTGTTGATGAAGGCCACTAAATACGCTCCCCACAGTGACAGGTCAGGAACAGGGTGTTGTAATGAAAACTGTAAAAGTTTGGTGCACCAACTTCCTGTTTCTTTCCATTTCAGGATAGACTTGGTGCAGGAAATACCTAGAGACCCTTCCACGTGTGTGTTGTGTGGTAACAGTAAAGTCACTCAGTGTGTCTGTTTTGTGCACAGGAGGGGAAAAAGCGCTCAGCTATCAGTATTTTCAGTCTGTACTGTAGCACATTCCTATCATCACAGCTTTTTCCTCCACCTCCCTTTGTTTTTCTCTCCCTCTACTTTATATCTTTGGCCCTCTATAGATCTGATTCTCACAAAGAAGTGACTCATCATTTTTATACAGAGCTAGATGCATGAAATGATTAGCTTCCTGCCTGGTGGCAGTATCCAGACTTCCTGTTGGGGTGAAACTGAAGAAAAGACTCAGGTGTGAGGTGAATTTCAGACTGAGTTTCTTGCTGAGTACAGAAGTACACTTCCTGTTGTGTACTGATTTCAGCTGTATACTTAAAGAAGTCGTATCTTTGGTAGAGCACTTTGACCCTTCCTGACAGTGTGATCAGCATATGACTACAGGGCAGTGTGTTATTAAATCGGTCGAAGGTTCAGAAGTGCGGATTACCTTCGGGAAAGTGTTACTGACATTTGAATTCAATGTTTTTTCTTGGTGTTCTCTTAATGAATACATACTGGACTTCTCATGGAGTATGTTAACAGCTGAAAGCCAGGGATTTTGGATTATTTGGAATAACAGGTAGGAATGTAGGGAGACACCCTGCATTCAGTTATTGTTTGGCTGTGAGTAGGTGGTTTGGTGATAGTAGATGGGCCATTGCTGAGCACTGATCCAAATACTTGTTTTTTCATTTTTCATGTTGTCAGTAGTTTACCATGAAATGTAAAACTTAGAGAAATGTGTGTGTCAGTTAACAGCAGTAGGTTATAACATTGTAACAGAATGCTCTGTGATTCATTGTGGCCTATAGTGGTGGTGTGATCTGTTGGGCACCAGAAGCTCTTCCTCAATAAAACTGCAATATTAGATATGACAATAAACAATGGACTACTCCTGTAGTGTATTAAAGGTTACAGGCAAACAAATGTGTCGTTCAAGTATGATAATAAAAACCTGCATAGAGAGAGAATATCAATTAATGTCATTCAATCCTTATTCACCACACTTTAACTGGAAAAGGGCATGTCATTTAAAGTATTGATCGTGGTATCAGGAACAGACAAATTCATTTGCCAATGCCGAGTCTGAAAACTAAACGGCTGCATCAGTGGTGCAGCTTTAACACAACTGAAAATGTTCAGGGTTTTCCCTGGATTTTTTTTGAGACAAAGGTGGCAAAGGCTGGAGAACGTGTGTGGTGCGGCGTACACAGTTTGTGTGCGCACCTTTAGAGTGTCATGCACTATGCTTATCTCCTGATTTGATACTATCATGATACTTTGGTGCCGATTTGATTCAGAATTGATTCTCGATTGAATAATTAGAAAAGGGGGCACTATTTTCAGTCTCTTGCTCCGGTATACTGTGTGCCAAACTATTCACTGATGTCCTTAGTCCACTGAAATACAATATGAAACATAACTGGCAGATAAGATAAATGGTCCACAGCCTTTTTATTTTAAAAAGTTAACTGCATTAATTAATGAATTAATTAATTTGAAAGCATCATCTATGAGAATAACAAACTGAGGGGGCGGCAGAGTGCTCTGCTGTGTTGATATTAAGTTATTCTTTGCACCAGAGTTGGGTTAAGTTGTTGAATGCTGTAGTGTGTGTTGGTCAGCTGGTCTCGTTTGTTACTGCTGGAGTTTGCTGTTAATCTCTGAGTGATGATGTAGAAAGTTCACAATATACTTCACGTTTGTCTCACAAAGGTAATTATTTAGTCCTTAAATCAAAACATGCTTGCAACAGCGGCCTTTTGTGAAGATGAACTATAAAATAACTCTAGCGTGTGCACGCTGTGCACTGTCTGGGTGCTGCACTGCACACAGTTCAACCTTTTTCATTCAGTTCAGTTGAGAGGGTGGAAAATATTTACTTAAACCGATTTTATTACTGTGATGTTATGACAGAATTAAGAGGTAGTCATGTTCTTTTTTTTAATTCTCTGCAGGTGGCGACAGACAAGGTTGCTGGTAAGCTGAGTTCTACTCTCTCATGGGTGAAGAACTCAGTCAGTCAGATGGCTAGTCAGGTGGCCACACCCACGTCCCTGCAGACCACTGCCACCTCCTCCTCTACATCTCTGTCCTCGCCTGCCCTCTCTCCGTCCTCACCGGCGCAGCTCAGTCCAGATGATGTGGAGCTGCTTGCTAAGCTTGAGGAGCAGAACAGGTAAGCAGTCCATCTCTGAAGCTCCTCCTGCCTGTCACCTTAAGGTGAAGGTTGTGTGGTAGAGGGAAGATACCATGGATACACAAGTAGATGAACATTTTTGTCATAAGAGACAATCTTTGGACTGTTAAAAACATAACACATTTACAGTTAGTCATTTTTCACTATATGTGGACAAAATGTTGGATATTTTCTCTGATTGTTTAGACATGTCTATACTGTGAGATATTTGAGCTGCTTAGTAAACTCAATGAGCTACAACAGTGAGATTGCTTGCCTTTAAGTTTTTTCCAACATATTAAGATAGTCTCGGTGGACAAGGCTTAAGGAAAATTCTTCTTGCAAATGGGTTATAAAATAATGTACATACATTTAGAATATGAAATACAATGTATATATCAAGGCAATCAAATAAAATTGGAAACAAAGTATTGTATATTCAGCTGCTAAACCTATATTGAACAGATCAGAACACATCATCACTCGCCAGCATGATCATCTATCTCATCATTAGTACATAAGCTAAACCTTGTTTTCTTTGGCACAGTCATCAACTAGTGGGTGAGACTTTAACAAGCCAGTGGTACAGGACTTAACAGTTTGACTTCGATGACCCTGTTTGATTTGGCTGTTGGTAGCCTGAATGCAAGTCCAAAGGCAAGAAACTCAGAGTGTATATAAGGAGGATAGAGTGGCTGCTAACTCTCCTGTTTAAAAATGAGGCAGTGAGGCAGGTTCAGACCTCATTATGCTGTGCAGCCCGTTGTTGTCACCAGCAGACAGATAAGCATGTTCAGAAATGACAGAAATGTGATAGAGTTGTAGTGTCATTAGCTTCCTACACACCCCAGACAAGTTAAACTTCCTCAGGAAGTATAATTGCAGAGGGTCTGTAGTGCAGGCTATAGTGATATATTCATTAACTATTAGCTGATTTGATAATAAATTATAAGATGTAGATACTACAGAAAATAATTACTTACACACTACAACAAATATTACATTTTTTACATATTTTTTTCTCCTACTTTCATATACAGATATACAAAAGCTTGGCCTCAAATATTTGAATATTGATTTGTTAAATTTTTATTCATATTCAAATCTTTTCTTATTTTCATTATTATTTTGTCACACCTGCACTACTCAGAGTGCTGTAGAATCATTCTTCACAACCACACCATCCCCCTCCTGATCCACACGTAAGTGACATAAAACAGGTTAAGACTTGCCAACTAGCTAACTGGAGGATACAAAGAGTAAAACACTTAGAATAGTCTCCAGTTTGACGGGCTCTGGAGAATTCTGGTCTTTCACTTAAATTGTTTTAAAGATTTTGGTGTTTGCAGACTCAGACAGATTGGTTTGAAAACTTTATCTCTGTGTGTGATAGTTGGCTCACAAGGCTATAGCTCCATTTGGGACTGACTCATCCTCTGGCTAGACTGTAACAGGCTCATCATGGCTGAACCTGTGTCTGTTAAACAATGGACGACTGAGGACTGCAGCTCCTATAGGACTGCAACAAGCTCCAGGACTTGTTGTAGGCCAAGTTTTGTGACTTCATGTTTATATCAGCTACACAGTCTTTCTTATGGAACTGGTAATAGCATCAGCTCCAAAAATCCACATCCCAGCATGCTTAGTTGTACACAGGTTCATTTTGTAACTGTTGTCATGCAACAATGGAGTCTTATTATATATACTACAGATTGATAGATTAATTTATCTGATTATTGGTTCAAATAAGAGTATGCTGTAAATTAAGAAGTAAATTGCCCATTGTTCACGTCAGATTAAAGTACTGTTAGAGGATGACGCAACACCTCTCCACTGCCAACTTTGTGAATTCTTCCCCCGTTGTGACTCTCACCCATGGCTAGTGCACTCAGTGTCAGCATGGAAACCAAGCGTACAGTTCAGAGTTCGGGACTGTCTCACAGTTAACTCCGGTGAAGAAGACAGCAAAGCTCTGTTGAATGCAGAAGTTGGTGACTCATCGCTACACCCACAGCTACTACTCCAGAATGTCAAGTGACACTTGTTGTGATGCTTTTCCTCATTAGAGGATATCAAAACTAATCAGGGAAATGTTTCATTTTCTCCCTAAGGTCCTTTATGACGCTCTGAGTAGACTCCTCATCTGGTGAACAGAAGTTGTAGTGTCCAGAGGCTCATAGTTCATCTGCCCTTTGACCCCTGCCTCCACCCCAGCATGACTGACAATGCAGTATCTTCTTTCTACATCACTGTGTAGCAACATACTTTTACCCACCGAACACAAATCTTATCATTTTATCATCAACGTATTTGCAAGACAGCTGCAACAACATGTAGGCTACATGGAGGTGGGGGGACTTTGGTATACATGTTAATGTTACAAACACTGTGATGCATCCTGCGCTTGCTTACCAAGTGTTTGTGTGTTTGCTGAGGCCTTTGTACCCTGCAGAGCAGATAAAAGGCACAAGCATTGGTTCAATAGCGTCACACAGACGAGGAACTCCCGCATTGACTGCTACAATCTGTAAATCAGACACACCATTGCTCCAGAATTCCTAAAAACCAGAGACATGAGGAGTACATCATGAGTTTATCTTGGTAAGGTCTATAGTATTTTAGATTTGTACTGCTGCTGTAATGAGTTTGAAACTCATCATGACGTAATGACAATCACACATTTGAAACAGAGAATGTAGCACTAAATGTTTGGCTTCTTTTCCTAGCTCATAATTTTATTGAAATTTTCCTTTAAAGTAATGCAAATGTTGCTCGACCATAATTTATTCTGTTTCGTTTTTTCATCTTTCGTATTCTCAAAGTTTCAGACTTGTTTGACTACTGGTGAATTATTAGCAGAGCTGTAAATATGTTCAGGTTCATGTATAACACAGACTGGTACTGCAGTGTGTATGAGTATTTCACACAGGCTAACTAAAACGCTTGGAAAACCGGCAACTCCTGCTAAACTAAGCTATAAGATGTTCCTTTTTTCACTTTTTTAGATTCATGTCAGAGCTGAACACAAGTATAAAAGCTCTCTTGCAGGATGGTCTTTGTGGCCATGTATTTCACTCCCTCCCACATGACCCAAATTTGGCTGTAACCCTAGCCATTCTTGGAGCATGCTCGGTGATGTCACAGGATCCAGAGGAGAGGCCCCAGCCTTTTTCCGATATCAGGTGTCTGAGCCTTTGTGTGTCTGTCATGAGCTCCTCTGTGGTGCACAGGTTGGGAGTCACAGCTTCTTTTCTCTGCACACTATTCCTTGATCAGGTAACCCTGTCAGTAAATTCAGAAACAAACTGATAAGAGTGATACAGTTCAAGATTAACCTGCTGTAAAACATATTGGTTAAGCTCTTCGTCCCCAGCAACACACTGCAGATGCTGACTGTGGATAAAAACCCTCAGTAAAATAGACATGAGTCAGGAGTTATTTTACTGACCTGCGCTGGATAGGCTTTTTCAGCCACTTCAAGCTGCTGCCAGTAGAATTTAAATGAGTGCCAAACCTCTCTACTTTACATCCTTATTGTGTAGTCTTTCAATCAGAGTGTAGGAGTTTAATGTCAGTATTAACCTGCTGGTCATTGTGAGAATTTCTGGGACTTGCATTAATTAAGAATGTAGCTAAATTCCTCCTGTTTGTAATCACATTGCGACTGCTGCTGGCTGCTGATGAACTAACGCTAGATAACTGGTCCTGCTGTTTTACCAGCAGTGATGGTGTCATTTATTTTTTGTCTGGGCAATTCTTGAATCAGATGGGGATTTTTAGAGTAGAGTCATTATAGAGGGGAATTAGTTGCTAATTGCCTGTTAATTCTTGGGCTCTGTCAGTCAGTCAATGTGATGCAGTGTGTTTCTTTACAGTCGTAAAGCTATAATACACAAGTGCAAAGTGGCTTTTTAAATAAGCTCCTCCATTTTTAGCACAGCACTAGAAATGTGAGTGGCTTTGATGTTAACACTGGTAGGCCTTTTCCATACACATGTGCTGGCTTGGCTTTACTCAGTTTGACTCGGCGCGCCAGCCTAGTGCAGCAGGATTTGCATTACAACAGGGCTACCTGCTTGAAGGTGTGTCTTTAACTGATGACACGCTTGTCTTGACTCGAAAAGCAGCGGGCTGTATACATCAAGGCTTTGACTAGTGGTCGGTTGCGGGTGTAAAACAGTGGATAAACACATTTCATTTCCTATAAATTCTTCAAAATAAAAGTCCCATTACTTTGTTATTTAAAAGCGGCATGGTTTGACTTGGTGCAGCCAAAAGTGCCAATGGTTTGTCTGTTTGCCTCAATCACAGCTTGCAAATTTTCTGACACTGATTCTACATTTAGCAGAATCTGAGGATCCATATTAGCAATCCTGCACTCCTCCAGCACATCCCACTGAGAGGTGTTACAGTATGTTCTTGCTTTTTCTGTGCTCAAATTTTACCAAATTTGATTGTTATGGGGAAAGCCAGCACTCCCTGCTCTTCTCTGGATGTCAAACAGGCCTGGCACAGGCTGGATGTATGATTTGTTTTCCCATAAAATAAATCCTGTCTTCACAACTTTAAGCCAGAGTAGACTGCCAATTCTCTTGCTGTACAATTTACCAACTCCAGAGTAAAAGAAACACTCCCACACCTGAATAAGTCCACCACCATGTTTTGACTGTATTTTTTTTTCACAATAGATAGTTTCACAATCACACATCTCATGGAGCTGATTGCATCCTTAAAGTTAAAATTTGGATTCATCTCTAAAGATGGCTTTCTTCAATTCTTCAAACAATTTTTGGTACTTGCCCCATACTAATCTGCTTTGTCATTGCAAAACTGGTTTGAGAAATGCTGTCATTAAGGCCACTGTTTCCTAGAAGACTATATTTTTAGAAACTGGACTCGGAGGGGACTTTGCATTGTAGCTGCACATACTGTATTGTTTCATAAAGATGTTAGCGTTGATCTTCATTGATCTTCAGAGTGTGTGGTCTGTCTATTCTTGTATTGGATGAATTTGACTGATAGTGATACTGATACTGACATTTGGCACCAATAGAGCAACATATTGATTTAGTCAGTATCTCCTAGTTGGTAAAAGATCAATTCAATTTACACTATGTGTTAAGAACATACATGTGTTTTTCTGTTCGGGGGGTCAACATGTGGAGCTCTTAAACCACAGAACTCAAAATGTTTGTAAAGGATCAATTATTTCTTGTCAATTCTAAACTATGTATTCTTGAATCTTGTCAGTTAAGAAGAGATGTTTAATTAGGTTTTGATAAACAGTTGAAGCAAACATTACATCGTAATTGACTTTTGGCCCACACAAAAATATAATTTATGGAATATTAACAGTACCTCTTCACATCTGCAGGCTGCTGGAGACTGACAGCAAGTCGCTGCGCTCCATGAATGGCTCAAGGAGAAACAGTGGCTCCTCCCTGGTGTCAAGCTCCTCCGCCTCCTCTAACCTCTCCCACCTGGAGGAGGACTCGTGGATCCTCTGGGGACGAATAGTCAATGAGTGGGAGGAAGTGCGCAAGAAGAAGGAGAAGCAACTTAAGGTGAGAGCAGTACACATGACTGCCTGTGAAGTGACAGCCGAGTCTCGTGCAGACACGCTTAACAGCTTACCGAAACCTGGCTGCATTAAGAGCTTACTGCAACACATCTGACCCTCTGCTGAAGAGGAGGTTAAGGCATTTGTGGAGCTGTAATCTTATAGATTTACTTTTTAGACATGCATTTGTGTGTTCATGTTTTGGTCATTTTCCATTTGAGAAGAATAATATTAAGTTTCTATTATTTTGGGTCCTAAAGAAATGGGCATGCTTCCATGATACTATTAAAGGGTGCAAATGGCTTTAAACTTTATAATAAAGTTAATCTTTATGCCACACTTTCTCTCTCATGATAAACATGCATTTCATGGGCATTTGTATCAAGCTCTGGCCTGAATGCTACAATGTCCATATCTGTTTGAACGTTTACTTGGTCCAGAAATAATTTCTATGGCTATCTTTGTTGTTTATGTAGGTGACCCTGTAGTGTTGTCATTGAACTTGTTATTTTAGTTCTTGACATTTGAAGCTAATTTTAGGTTGCTTGTTTCTACAGTTACTCCCTGAAGTCTTGTGATAACTCTATGGCCAGTGACTGTCAAGTGTGGTATTATTTAAACTGCACATGTACAATGCAGAATTTGTGTAAACACAGTGACCAGAAAAATAGAAAACTCTGTTCAGTTCTATGTTGGACCACCTGATAACAGTCACAAGTACTGGCAATGACTCTGCAAGCAGCCTGTAGTTTCCTGATGTTAAACTACTTAATGCAACTGGTAAAGGGGGGAGGGTAGATCCTCCTCTCTACACCTGCTGCATTTGAGTTCATTGCTCATTTATCTGAAGATTTTGAATGGTTCTTGCAGTGTGACAGGTCTGTTCATTGTTTCTTTTTTTGACACTTAGATTTTATTAGACTTTTTTTTTTTTTTTTTTTTTTGACGAAAACAACAGCAAGGTACAACAACATTGTTACCAGGCATCATGATATCCACAACATCCAGATAACAAGCAGTATATAATGGATTATGGACAGGGGGTCTTTATACAGCACTACCAAAATCTCATATCCCAATATAGGTAATTTCATATCCCGATAACAATACTTATCCTGATATAACACGCCTCGTGATTTCCGGGGTATAAGTTGTCGGTGGAAATCTCTGAGCCTCTCTCAGGCTTGTACGGTGCAATCTCTGTCCTTTTTGCTCCAGTGTGCAGCTTGGGTGAGTCTCTGGTCCCAGTTGGTGTCTGTCATTTGCAGCAGGTCCAGGTCCTATCCTTCTCATATACTCAAATACTTCTGTTGCACTTTTGTAGAGGCATGGTCCGTTTTCCCAGTGAATCATCATGTTGGCAAGATATGGTGTTTGGAAACGTATCTGTTTCTCGTTGAGAATTTTCTTTATGTCTTTGTACTCTTTGAGTTTATTGTTTACCTCGGTAGGAGAGTCGTGTGCAGACGCGACCACTTCTCCTTCACAGGTGATCTTCTTTGCCCAGGCTGTTTTAACTATTTTGTCCTTGATTTCATATCTCTGGAAATTAACCAGAATGGATCTTGAGATGGTTTCATCTTGAGGTTTGGGGCCAATTGACACGTGGGTGGATGTGGTTGTGGACATCCCCGACAACATTTTGTAACTTCTGATTTATCTCCATCCTGAAACTGTTGAATTCCTGTTTAATGTCATTTCTGAAGTCGTTTTTGAAGTCTTTTTTGAAGTCCATTAATTCCCGTTTGTGTTCTGTTTTCAGGTTTTCGATAGCTTTAGCGGTAATAAAGTCCCCTTCCTCGCCACCAGCTTCCATCCTTTCTACACTGGTTTTGTTGTCATTCGTTGTTTTCTTTTCTCTAGTTGTGGTCTTTATTTTTCACAGAAATTGTTTTGCTTCTAACACCACTCATTCTAGATCATTTTAGTTTCTTGTGAGAGCAATACTCGTGTTTTGGTGGAGTTTTTTTTTTTTTTTTAATTAAATTGAATGGGAGAGTTTCCGATCTTTGCCGCCATCTTGAAACGGAATTCCGCTCTGTTCATTGTTTCATTGTTTGAAATTGCCGCCCAACAGCTCCAAAGTCATGGCAACACTGGAAACTGTGTGCTCAGTACCCATGATTGTGGTTTTCTCATAATCAGTCACACTTAAAGCTCATTGTCTGTAATCAGTTAATATGCAAAAACGAGTATGGAGTTGCTGTTGCATGAACCTGTTGCTGTAGCTACACACGTGCAAATAGCATGGGTAAAGTTTCAGTTTTTTTCTTGTCACTGTGTGTGTAAATGGGGAAGTCTTGTGAAGGACCCATGAACATGCATGGGTGTTATTATGTAATGTCAGAGAGGTAGTAATGACCGGATGGCTGCAACTAGCCAGGGAAATTAATCATAGCTGCTGAGGCCTGGACAAGCACAGTTTCTGTGGCTTGTAAGAAGGAACCTTGATTTTTCTGTCTTCGTCAGCAAAATGTGTCATGTTTTCAATACTATATATTTCATCAAAACCCACTACTATTGAGGAGAAATGTATTTAGTTTAGTGGCTATATTGTTAACTGTTAAGGTGATCTTGAAATATTTCCTGCACTAATTAAGTCCTGAAATGCACTGAACATTACAGATTGATGCTTTTATATCTACATTGGAGCCCGTCACCAAGTATTAGTGGTAATAGAAAGTAAGGATGGTTAAAGAAGTGGTGTGGCACAGAAAGCAGCTTTGACTCAGACGCAGCCAAGATATGAGATGGTGCATTGTTCCAGTACAAAGCTTGGTTTGTCTTGTCTGACCTCAGAGAGAGATCCCCTGCTGAAAGTCTGTGTGGGTGGACCTCTGCTCCAGATGCACCCTGGACTGACCAGATGCAACACGCACACTCATGCACACTCCCATCACAGCAGGAAAGACCAGTGTTCCCTGTCAGCACAGGAAATTGCTTAATCAAATTGTATCAGCAGCAATATATGGAAACAAATCACACTACCAAGTGCCTTATTGACAAGATTCTATTTGTCAGTAGAAATTGTATTATCATGAGGTGCACATTGTGCTGAAATGGGAAAATAAATACTAGAGCACGAAGCATGCCTGTAGCTGTATCCTGTTGTAAGAAATGCAAGTGTTCTTTTTCTCTGCAGGAGACCGGTCTGTTTTCTTACACTTTTTCTATACACATTCAGAAATGAACAAAGACAGTCGCCTCATGTCCACTTAAACTTTTCCTAAAATTCTTTAAAATTCAAGCCAGATTTAAAATACAGCTGGATCACAAACATTTACTTTTTCCACAGGATCTTGTTAGAAAAGGGATTCCACACCACTTTCGGGCAATAGTGTGGCAGCTGTTGTGCAACGCCCAGAATATGCCCATCAAGGATCAGTACTCGGAGCTCCTGAAGATGACGTCGCCATGCGAGAAGCTGATTCGCAGGGACATTGCCCGCACTTATCCTGAACACGAATTCTTCAAGGAGAAAGACAGCTTGGGCCAGGAAGTGCTCTTCAATGTCATGAAAGTAAGTCTCTCATTTATGTCTGAGGAACCAGATTGTATGCAGATAAACTGTTAATCATGTGTACAGATAACAAAAACTATTGATTTAGGGTAAAAAATGTAGGTAAAGTAAATCCACAGAGAAAAGTCTTGCAAACACTAAAATAGTTGATCAGTTTTTGTGACAATTACTGAGACTCATCCAAAGCAAATCCTTAATCCTTACCTCAGGCATATTCTCTGGTGGACCGTGAAGTTGGCTATTGTCAAGGAAGTGCATTCATTGTAGGACTACTACTCATGCAGGTAATAATCCACATGCGCACAGACACAGATTCATCAGCTTCCAGCAAACATTTTGGCAAGTTTGACTGTTTGCAAGCGTAAATAACAGACAGATTTGAGGTTTAATTTCATCCTGTTATTTTTCTAGATGCCAGAGGAGGAGGCTTTTTGCGTGTTTGTGAAGTTGATGCAAGACTACAGATTACGAGAGCTCTTCAAACCCAGCATGGCAGAGCTGGGACTCTGCATGTACCAGTTTGAGTGCATGATCCAGGTACAAACCTCACACCATACATGCACACTGCACATCAAAGGCTGCAGACAGGAATTTTGAAAGTTTGACAGAAATGTGGAGATGTAATTATTTTATGGGTTTTTTTGCCTTGTAGGAGCACCTCCCAGAGCTGCACATGCATTTCCAGGCTCAGAGCTTTCACACCTCCATGTATGCCTCCTCCTGGTTCCTCACCATCTTCCTCACCTCCTTCCCTCTGGCCGTTGCCACGAGGATCTTCGATATCTTCATGTGTGAGGTCAGTTAAAAGGGACTGAGGCTGTTTTGAATCACCTGCTTTGAATATCCTGTATTTACCTAAAGGTATCAGTCTACAGAAAATGTGTATCTTTGCATATTTGTCATTCTGTTTAATTTGCTTGAATTTTACTTTACATTGTTCACTGTTCTCAGAGCTCTGTCTCTGCACTTGCACTTTTGATTGCACCTCATCCTACTGCTGCACTCACTGTATGTCACTGTGGCTCACAGCCTCAGCCAAATGCAAATGTGAAGGGAAAGGAAATGTGTTCATTTGCAGAGTAAAAACCTTCAAATATTTAGTAAAGATTCAAGGTTAGCATATCTTCTACTGTTCAAGGAGTAACTGCAGATAAAATGCAGATTAGCTTGATTGTCATGGAAATGTTATCCATCACCGCCACCTGTTGGAGAAAAAAAACGCTACAAGAAGTCCAGATTTAATAGTAATTATAAGTTCTTTCGTTACTTCCTTGAGACCTATTGTAACAATTTTTCCATCAATTCTTAATCAACTTTAAAGTGCATTCCACGGCACACTGAACAGCACAGATGTGTAACTCATTATTGCTAAAAATCCTCATTGTTATTACTTCAGGGTCTGGAAATTGTTTTCCGTGTGGGACTGGCCATCCTTCAGATGAACCAGACTGAACTCATCCAGCTTGACATGGAGGGCATGTTACAGGTATATCATCATAACCTCCACATAACTTGTCATTCAAGCAGCTCAGATTTCTGGTGCAAACTGTGCTGTGCCTTACAGGGACGAACCTCCACCACACCCAGTTAAATGATACATGTAAACTCCCAACTTGTACCTGAGCACATGTTTACATTTAATGTAGGGTTTGAGGTCAGAGAAGCACCTGACTGAGACATCAGGGTGCATATTTGTTTGAAAGTAGCTGCTTTATGGGTGTGTGCCACTCATCCTGCCTCTGTTTCTTAACTGTGCTCCAGCACTTTCAGAAGGTCATCCCACACCAGCTCGACAGCGGACCAGATAAAGTCATCCAGGCTGCTTATCAAGTGAAATATAATGCCAAGAAGATGAAAAAGTAAGCCCAACTTCCATTTCATAATCCCCCACCGACCTCCCTTTTTATTTATGCCTTTGAAATGTACATCATGTATCTTTACATTTTTCCAAACTTTTCTGTAACTGCTTCATAACTTCATAACCAAATTTTAATTCACTACTTCAGTGACATGTAATGGCTGCAGTATGCTTGAAACCAACTAGTTCATATGATGTGTTGTCCAACCACATCTAAGGGCAAAAGTGTTTATAGATGCAAGCAACCAAACTTTAATGCAGGGAGAAAATCTGCTGTCATGGAGACAGAGGAGTGAGACACAATAATTGTAGAAATGGGGATCATGGCGCACACTTTTGGGCAATCTTTCCACAGAAGAGTTCAGTGTTGTACACACAAAAAGTGACATAAATAGTAGAAAAAAGAGGGCTGAGAGAGAAGTCGAAATGTTCCCTGCGTAAAGTAGGCGTTCATGTTGGATTGTCAGTTTCGAAAAGTTGCAATAATTGTCAGAGGCAGCCCCCACAATTCAGACATCAGAAGGTGATTTCAGACTCAATCAGACAACAATCTGGCAATTAGGGCTGCAACTAGTGATCACTGTTATTATCAATTAATCTGGGGATAATTTTTTCAATTAACCATTAAGTCTATAGAGTGTCATATAATGAAAATGTCAGAAAAATGCCTGTTGTAATTAATTTATTTATATATATGTGTATGTATGTGTGTGTATATATATGACCAGACCAAGCAAATCGTCACATTTGAGAAAATGGAACCAGTAATTGTTGGGCATTTTTTGCTTGAAAAATGAGTGAAATTATTAATCAATTAACAAAATAGCTGCCAATTATTTTTCTGTCAATTGACTAATCGATTAATCAACTAATTGTTTCAGTTCTACTGACAAGAACTTTGTTGAAGCATATTGAACTAAGACAGCCTCTACTAATTTTGTGATGTTGAAAATCTGTATATGAGACTTGCAGATATGATTGTGAATCTCAATCAAGGCTGCAAAACCTTTAAATTTAATATTTGTAAACGTGTTATTTCCTGTTTTTTATGTTAATAATATTTTTTTTAAATCAGTACTTGAGTCCACGATTTTATCCTGTCTGATTTTTCTTGAACTGTGAACTGTTTTCAGGTTAGAGAAGGAATACACTACAATCAAAACTAAAGAGATGGAGGAGCAGGTGGAGATAAAGGTGAGTGGAGGTTGTTGAGTGTGTAAAGAAATGTCGAGAAGGCTCCACTGTGCTTGTTTTATATTCTGTTAAACATGATTTTGTAACTGCTTGCTTTACAGAGGCTGCGGACAGAGAACAGACTCTTGAAGCAGAGGATAGACACACTAGAGAAAGTGAGTGCAACAGTGTTTGGCAGTGGTGCTCTGTCACCAGATACTGTTCCCTGCTCATCATCTTACATTAACCCATCCAGCTGTGTATGCTCATACATCATGCATCTCCTCCTAATGATGGAGTCTTGTCTTTCACTAACTGGACTGTGTTAGTTGAAAGTTGTCCATTTACACGATAAGGCCTCGTTGACTGGTATGCTGAATTTTCTGATTGTATATAAAGTTACTATCAGAGACAGAGGCCGGGTTCATATTTCAAGTTGTCTTGTTGTCATGGTGACTGTCGGTGTGGCTTGAGTAACTTTTAAAATTCACCAGACACCGGTAACTGCAGAAGAGACTGTAAAAAGCCGGTTTGGAATGTGAAAGTGGCTGCTTGACGCTGTTCAAGACGATACAAAGCACTGCATGCCAGGTTGCACCATTTGTATCATTCTGCACCTTTTTGTGTCTCTTTGAATGAGCACTACTGCTGCCGGGTAAAAGGCACCATGCATGAGGTCTGCCATGGATAGCAAGGGTGTCTGCCGTGCCGCGTTTGCTTGCAGGAGGAACACTGTGATCTAAATGAGTCTGTTATTTAAAACCAGCTCAAGGCTGCTGCTCTCTGTCACATAACTCCCAGAACGTTTTTAACTCTTCACTAACTAAAACTGTTCAAACTGGAATGAACCACATCAAAGCCCAGAGCTTGTGTTGTGCTTAACAACACGTAGCTCCTTTACACTGTTATTGATCTGTTGTTGTAGCAGCATACTTCTCTCTCGGCTTTAACTAGAACTGTCCTGTGCTTCTTCCTGTCTGAAACCTACCTCTGTGTTATCAGCAACACCTAATTTTTCACTTTGTCACCAGCTCATTTGCACCTGCATGCAATGTTCCTTTTTCTGCCCTTGAATGTAAACAAAAATCTGTAGTTTGTAAAAGCTGAGTATTTCTGGAGGGAAAATGAACATTGCATTTCTTCTCTAAAACAATCAATTGTTCTTTTGTGTGCTTTAAACTGTCCTCTGGATTGTCTCTCTCTGCTGTCTCTTGTTGATATTTCTGTTTTGTAGGAAAGTGCTTCCTTGGCAGATAGATTGATCCAGGTATATTCCTTATTTTCTCTTTACCCTTTTTACTTATGCTGCACCTGCTCCTCCTTCCTCTCTCTCTTTAGCATTGCATGCTCATGATTAGCACAATGAAGGACAGAGTAATAATACAGTACCTAGAAAACTGACCAGCAATTTACTCTCTGAATGAAAGAACTAAACCAGATTATGATAGCTGAATACAGTATTGAATAAGTGCATGGAATTAATACACTTTGGCATGCCAGACAAAGAGAATCCCAAATAATGCTGAGGAAGGCTAAGGAATTAAAATGTGAATCACAAATTGCTAGAGTTATAACAAGCATGTCCTTAGAAAACACAATCCCTCATCTTCTTTTCTGATTTGCCCACCCATTCCGCCCTCTCGTTTCACTTCTTGTCGTGCTTACTCCACCCCTCCTCGGTTGGTTATGTCCCAAGGGACAAGTGACTCGAGCTCAGGAGGCCGAGGAGAACTACCTGGTCAAGCGGGAGCTGGCCACAGTCAAACAGCAGAGCGAGGAGGCCAGTGCTCAGCTGGAGCAGGCCAAGAACACCATCAGGCAGCTCCAGCAGCAGCAGCAGCCACATGCGGTAAGGAGGGCCACAGAGTCCCCAGCTGGCAGGTTGCACCGGCTCAGGTCCTGCCCAGTGTGTGACAGGAGCTGTGACATTGAGAGTGGGATGTTTCCCAGATCAGTTTGTGTTGTACAGTGCTGAAACCTCAGGCTGACCATGTAAAGATTATCTGGTGTGCTAGAACTGACACCTGGAACAGTTAAAATGTGTTTGTTTTCACCAGAGTTCAGATGTGTCATGGTTGGCATATATTGCCTATCAACACAACCCAAGCAGTGGCAGAGCAGGGCTTTTCTCACTTTGCATATGGGCTTTGCGTAATGATCTGTTTTGGTATGCATGAATTCAAATTGGGACATGGAGTACTACACAGTTTAGCCACCATTTACAGTCCTCTGCATTCTCTGAAATGCATTCATAAATTTGTTAGCAGCAGGCTGGTAGATTTCACACATGGCACTCTGTTCACCGAATCCTCGCCTTGCATATATATTGACCTAACATTCTTAATTATTGATGGTTGGATTCCAGATGTTAATGTGCAGGCATTACCATGTTTTACATAATGTGTAATCTTGTTTCACAATGAGCATCATGAATTATTTATGTGTAAGTGAAAGGCAAAATGTTTGGTGTCATGAGAAATTAAGGTTGAGTTCTTTGTAGTGGAGTGTGAAGATGCACTGAGGTGCATTTTCTCCAAAAGAATATCATGTACTTGGCATAAGATGAGTATATTAATAGACTGGAATTATTTGTGGGCTCTGGTTTACATCACTGGAGGCTGAATATTTTGTTCATCATTAAATGCTGACATTGAGGGCACACAGGTACCGACACTTGTAGCTCTGCTTTGCTGTCTCTGCTCAATCACATGTCGTGTTGGTTGTAGAAGGGAGCCCCTCGGTTCTCTGAGGAGTCCGTCCTGCAGCTGGAGAGAGAGCTTGTGCAGGCCAGGCTGAAGGAGGCAGAGTCCCAGTGTGCTCTCAAGGAAATGCAAGACAAAATCCTGGAAATGGAAAAGGTGTGTTGCCTCAGACACACTGTACTTCTTAAATCTCAGCCACCATACAACTGGGCTACATCACTGTGTACCTGTCACTACCCATGCTGGCTTTTAAAACATACCTTTCTTACACACTGCCATTAGAGGAACACGTCACTACCAGATGACACCAATGTTGTGCGACTACAAGAGGAGCTGATTGGGGTAAAGCTGAGGGAGGCAGAGGCTCTGACCGGCCTGAAAGAGCTGAGACAGCAGGTCAGAGACCTGGAAGAGCACTGGCAGGTGAGCACCAACACCTCAGCTCACATGATAATTCTGACAAAGACAAGTCATTGAACAAACATCTGATTAAAACCTAAAGAGAGATATCTTGCAGGGCGAGAGGCAATAAAGGTTCAAAATGCAAAACTGCACACACCATGCAGTATAGCTTAAACCTTACGCATTACAGTGCAAATGGCTGTCAAAGAGAAATGGAAAAAAGTATAGAGTGTTAAGTATTGGACTGACTGTAACACCTCTCCTCAGCGTCACTTGGCTCGCACCGCTAGTCGCTGGAAGGACAGCCCCAGGAAGAATACGCTGAGTGAGCTGCAGGACGAGCTGATGAGTGTGAGGCTGCGTGAGGCCGAGGCTCAGGCAGAGCTGCGAGAGACACGGCAGAGGATGCTGGAGCTGGAGACACAGGTCACAGGCCACATTAATCTGATCACACAGATTCTTTGAATTAAATACTTGTCCTGCTTTATCAGATTCTTAGCTTTTATGTCCTTACAGTGCCATTAATCATGAGGAATTAAATGTACATTGTAGCACGGACACATCAGTGAGTACGGTGTGACCAAGTTTACCTATTGTATGTCTAATAAACTGCAAATGAGCTGGAAAATAAGCGTATTCTCCACCTGTATTGTCACACAGTAGCCTTCAGAGGGCAGCAGTCATCTGTTCAAACAACTCAGAAAATAAAGTGTGAAGCAGTGCAGGCAGAACTCACCACTCAGATTTTGTGTTTGAATATATCCAGAAATTTCAGATATGTCAAAGTTTAAAAAAGTTAAACATTTCAATCTATAAATCTATAAATCTTTGCTCTCACAGAATCAGATTCACAGCAACCACCTACGACGGGCGGAGCAGGAGAGCCGGAGTCTCCAGGAGCGTGTACAAACACTGACAGTGCAAAACAAAGACTTGCATGTACAACTGCAAGAGATCAAGCGCAGACAGGCTGAGATTGAGTGCAAGGTACGACTCTGCTAATGATCTGCATGACAGGATTGATGCATGATTTGTAAAATATAAGACAAGATTTTAAACACTTCAAAGTTCATGGTGACTTGTAAAATTGTATGATATTATGGATTATTTTACTGTTAAGAGAAAGAAGTTCCAGTTGTGTTAAGTCTTTGCCCTTGAGCCTCACTTTATATATGTATCTTTTAATACTTGTGATGTCTTGTTATAAAATCAGTTCTGTCTGATGAGGTCAGTATCCAGATTCAGATAGAGGAAACAACTTATTTTGTTGTTCGCAAAATAATATCTCAGTGCTGATGGGTCTGTTGATGCTGCAACACTCCCTATCTCTCTGGATTTTCCCCCTGAAAGATTCACACTCACACACTAACAGTTCAAAAGAAAGTTTCACCTAAATAGTCTACAGAACATGTTTTTTTTTTTCCAGAACTGTTGTTGAGATAATGTCTTTAGCTTATTTTGCTCTGGTATGTTTTGTGCAGAGTAAGGAAGAGGTGATGGCAGTGAGGCTGCGAGAAGCTGACAACATTGCTGCTATGGCTGAACTCCAGCAACAGATCTCAGAGCTTGAGATTCAGGTAAAGTCCACATACGCTCCCTGCTCTGTTTATCTGTAACTTCACACTACAGCCTCTGCATCAAACTTTGGATTTCCTCAACTCCCTCGCAAACCACATTTAACATTTCTGAACTTCCTTCACAAAAAGAAAGAAATGTCCCACACGGGAATGTGAGATAACAAAGCTGATAACAAGTCTTCTTTTCATTAGTATTTCATCCTCTTCTTACTGTAAGCTATGGATTTCTATGTGGACTTTATAGTTTCTGGCAAAGTTAAAATGATGGTGGTTACTTCAAATACTTCTGTATTTGTGTTTTGTTTGAGCTCTTCTCCCTGGTTTGAAGTGGGTGGAGCTCTGTTGGAAAGAGGTGATGTTACAAATTTCCATCTACCAATCACAGTATAAGAATCTCAATCTGATAGCAGTTGATGTGTTCTTTGCTTATGTTGCTAAGGAGACACCAGTGGCAATCAAATCAGATCAAACCACACCCACGCATTCCGAATGAAGCAGATTAGTAATGTTGTACAGAAATATTTAAGATATGAAACTGAGTTTTACAGGTTTAAGACACAGATAAAGCAGTGGAAATGTAAGGTCAACAACTAACCAGGAGATGCTGGTGTGGACTTATTTTACAAAATAAAAGTGAAAATATGTCCCTAACCATAAATTTGTACGACACACGATCTGTGTTTAAGACTGTATTTAAACACAATGACACTATATTGTTTTTGTTTTCTAGTTGTATTTTTGTACAAATTGTAGATGTAAATACAACTTATTTAGGATTTATGTGTGAAGACTCTTTTAATTGCAAGATGAATGAAGATGAATAAACTTACTCCCTGTATGAACATGTCATCACAACATGGAGTAAAGAGGCCAATATTTATCCTCAAATGAATGTAACGCCACACACAACAAGGATGACCAAGGGTGTCCTTCATTGCCAACACCGGGAGAGTACTGATTGATAAGATAAAATTATCTTAAAATCTATCCCAAACTAGTGCAGTGCCCGATTGCTTATTGCTGCTTGCAGCAGAACCCTATCGATCTATCTATCGATCGTATCAATTAAAACGATAAAGACTTAATACATTTTAAAATAATTGGTTTAAATCCAGACAGAAACCTCACCAGTGTTTCGTGCGGCACACTTGCACAGGATAAGCTAAGTCTGTATTTTACTTGAATTTACTGACATTATCCTTCCAGACGTGTGTGACAACATGATAGGCTGCAAACTTTTACAGTCTTGTTTCTAAATGACCTAAATACATAACTGTGATGGAAATAGAGAAGGATGAAACAGAGAGGAAGGAAACGGAGGGCAGCATGATGCAGAGTGACTGTGTTTCTGACTCCAGCGTTCTCAGCTCTGGTGTTAAATGCAGCAAAGTCAGATAAACTCCTCTTTAAACAGACATGTACCAGCATCTCTACATCTCCTCCTCTGCCATTCAGTGTGATCAACTCTTCAGCTACCAGCGCTGCCAGCAGCTGGCAGGAGAGACGCTCCGTGCTGTACTTGAGAATTCCCCTCCCACTGTGATGTGACGGTGTACGGAGCGAGAGGCTCACTGTTCACTTTATTCAAAGTTTATTAATATTGATCGTGTCGTGTTGCAGATCAATGGTTCAAGAGCTACGTGAAGGACATACAGACATACAGAGAATCCTTCCTTTAGTAGAGAGATTGGTTTAGGCTTGTTTGTGGGCTCAACACTTGCCAAGGCCACTATTTCCAACTTCCAATTGTTTCTGTCAACTTCTTTTCATACGAATAAAGCTTTGTTATGAACAGTGAGTGTGGCATCAGGCAGATAATGTTGTCACATGCAAACAGGCTGTCGGGGATGAATGTTTTATACGCTTTAAATTGCAATAGAGTGTGAATATGTGTCTGAAGCCTTTTATGGAATTTTTTCTTTGTTGCTTGAGATTTGAGCCAGTTGAATACATGAAGGTTTTTAGATAAATCAGGAGACGTTTTTTACTTTGAGTATTTAAGTGAGTAAGTGTCTGACACTTGAACATATGTACCTATAAAGTATCAATATTTTGGAATTTCAAATGATTTACTGTTTCACAACTTTGAATCACAGCTTATTGACTCATTAGCACTGATCAGACAGATAGACATAATGTCAAAGTGGAAAAAAATCTTTACCAATTGATCAAGCATGAATGTGAAATTCAGAAGCAGTGATTGTAATAATATTAACTGTCTTCCAGTAAATACTAAAAAAAAAAATAGAGGTATGATTGGGCAGCAAAGAAAAAGCCAAGCAAATAAATCACGAGGTTCCCAGAGCACAAACACAGAGTTGAGTGTTGATTCTCAGCAGGCAGCAGTACTAGGAATCCTTTCACATTTCTATAGTGTTCATATCAACATTATTGCTTAAATAGATTCATTTAGCATGTTGGCCAGCTAGAGAAGACAGTCTCACCTTTCTACCTTGACACCCCACCCCTGCTGTGTACACATCTTCCCTTTTTTGCCTCACTGTTCCCATGCTGCAGCCTGTGATTTGAACTCCTCTGTGCCCCTGTCACTGGTCTCACTATAACCCGGCAGGTTCATGGGTGTGATTTGAGGTTTGAGATAGAGAATATGTTTTTCTCCTGTGTCTGCAGATGTCTTCACTGAGGAAGGTAAACATCACATGGGCTGTTTAACTGTTAAAGTTGACAACCAGCATATCATATCAACATTATTGCTTAAATAGATTCATTTAGCGTGGATAGCATTTATTGATTATATTAATTGATGAACTGTGAACATCAGTTGCTTGAGTTGAGTGTCAAACCAAAAACTGTGGTCAACTTTGACTGGAGTTACCGACAGCTCTGTTAGAAACAGTTGTGACTTTGGTCCAGTGGAGGATGCTTTGCAGAATACCGTTGCAAATATATTCCTGAGTTTAAGTTGTTTCATGTAGTCTTAGCTGAAGGCCCAGACTATTTATAAGTATGACACCTACGAAACCTCCCCCTCTTCCCCTTCACAGGCACACACAATCACACAGTGTGGTCTGAGGTTTTGTTACTAGGTGATAGAGCAAAAACATGGAACACCAGAAATTTACCACTACCGCCCTCATACTTTTTAGAATCTGCATAATGAACTCTTAGTTCAGTACATCAAAAATGTGCAGAGGCCTACACTTTTTCATTCATTTTATGCGATGCATTTAAAATGTGTATGGATGTGTGTGCGCGCACACACACACACACACATGCATACACTTCATACTTCTTCCTATCAGGGGCAGGGTATTAGATCTAACTTGTGTCTGAGATGAAATCACTGTGCCAGTGTTGGCTTCTTGGTCTGTGGTTTGGTTACCTGCTCTATAAGTTGTGGGGTGAAAACTGCTTCAATTGCAAGAAAATGTAAAAAAAAAAAAATTAAATCAGTTTCATTGCTTCCTCATCTCAGATTGTGACGCATGTTGTTGGTGAAAGTTTGCATCAGAGTTGATGGTGTGAGAGGTTACTATAATCAGAATAGCTTTGTCTCAATACTGAGGGAAGAAGACAGAGCTGTGGCAGTAATTGATAAAGGGCCTGTCACTTTGAACATTTAGGTGATGTGTACCTTTTTAGTCCTTCAGTAACATTAGAGATAACCCTGCAGAGATTGAATTAACAGATAGAATGGAATGATAGCAGCTCATGAGTAACATGGAGAACCATGTCACTGAAACTCAGATGTCTAGTAAAGTTTATGTGTAGGACTCTTTCGCTATCACAGCCATAGCCTCTGTTTAACGCCATAGCTCCACTGTCTCTGGGCCTGATAGGAAGTGGTTTCTCATCTTGAAGCTGAGACTCTACCAAAGGTGACATGCATGGTTTATTTTGAGGTTTCTATGACATGCTCAGAGATTTATATTAAATGTTTTAGCATGTAAAGGACATTATCATGTTTACTCTGTATTTGTATTAATAGGGGAGATATATCTGTCTCGTTAATCTGGCACAGTCCAGGTCAAGAAGCGAACTCAGAGCAGTCAGCATGTGTCTGTACTGTACACATGCACCACAGTCCCATTTTCTCCATCTTTCTATTACTCCACTGTTAAAACTAAACAAAGTTCAACAGACTTGAGAGGGACAGAGAGGGAGCAGGAATGAGAGCTTCTGTGAGACGTTTGACATCCCCAGCCACAGCCTGACACCTGGTGATTCACACAGCTGAGCACAAGGAAGTCTTATTAACTGCCTGGCCTTTACCGTTGCAGTGTTTTGGAGTGGGGAAACCTCAAAAACAATAGATTCTTGGAATATGCTCACTTGTTTAGACCACTCCTTGTGAAAAAAAAAAAGCCTTCTGGGACCTGCCATATCAACCCCACTTTACCACAGGAATCAGAAACCCTATCTGTATTTTGGGGTGTTGGCCAGCTAGAGAAGACAGTCTCACCTTTCTACCTTGACACCCCACCCCTGCTGTGTACACATCTTCCCTTTTTTGCCTCACTGTTCCCATGCTGCAGCCTGTGATTTGAACTCCTCTGTGCCCCTGTCACTGGTCTCACTATAACCCGGCAGGTTCATGGGTGTGATTTGAGGTTTGAGATAGAGAATATGTTTTTCTCCTGTGTCTGCAGATGTCTTCACTGAGGAAGGTAAACATCACATGGGCTGTTTAACTGTTAAAGTTGACAACCAGCCTCATCCCCAGGGCCCCAGGAGGAAATCAAGCACAAATTACACTGTTTTGTGTTTCCCCTGACATCTGCCACACATGGAGGACACTTTGTGATGCTGCTTTTTTTAAACATGCCATTAAGTCCCAAGTTTAACCACTTCATGTCTGCAGACATGACATGATGCTGAATATTACTTGACCTTCTCAGTATTTAGAAAACCACCTGTATCACTGAGTACTGTAGCTTTTTTTAACTCATGTCTCTTCTACCAACAGAAAGAAGAAGGAAAGGTCCAAGGCCAGCTGAACCACACAGACTCGAGTCAGTACATCCACGACCTCAAAGACCAGATAACAGAGCTAAAACATGAGGTGAGACTTGTAAAACCAGCTACAGGTCCATCGGTATTCGAAATATCTTCCTTTGCAACTTTTTTTTTTCACTTTTAGAGATTCAGATTTGTTGTTGCCATTTCTTTGATCTGTCATTTCAGAAGATTTCACAATAATTCCCTCAGATATGGTTTTACTTTGAGGCTAACAGATTAGTGGAAGTGTCAACTACACCCAGAAACTTCCTGTACAGATCTACTATTGCACATCTCTTGAAAACACCCTCAGAGATATACCCTGCACAGCTCTCTACAAGAGGGTTTCACCAGATTTATCAGAGTGTAAAGCCAGGATAGATAGTAAGGATGTATGTTCATATTTTGAAAATGTCTTTTGAAAGTAGAAGTGAAGATTTGATTATAAAAAACTAATAAAATGTGATTAGTGATGAATTTGTCTGGCATCAGAGAGAAAGCCTTCTCCCCTCAATATTAATGCCTTAATGTCAGCAATTCTTAAAAAAAGAGGAGATGCTCTCAAATGACAATTGCGCATTTTACTGAACATGCCAAATGGTGAGTTTCTTCTTGTTGATGATTATGAAGCTTGCATTTATTTTTAAGATGGTGTTATGTCTTCAAAAACGCATAGACAGGGGTGTTCAGTCATTTCCTCTGTCACTTGGTTTTGCCTGGTGGTCATCTGGGTAGACAGTAGCCTGCTATGAATCATTCAAAGTCAAGTGTCTGGTGAGCAAACCTGAAAGTTGAGAGTGGCTCAGTAACGAGGCCTACGATCCTCCCTTACCATTTGAGCTCAAACCTGCATCATATTGCTGGAAATTCTGAGATGTTGATTAGATCACAGTTTCCTTTTTGCATGGCAACAATAAGGCACACTGCCTAAGTTTAGACAGGTGCAGGTAAACATAGGCTTATTTTTGTTATTCCATTTTACTGCTTGCTGATGTGTAATGTGCTCTAAATTGGTTTCTGAATACGTCTCTTCCTACATGTCTGTCTGTTGCATGGCAGGCTGACCCAGGTGAGTTGGTACAGATGTCCGTGTGACCTCTAGTGGTTCAAACCTGACCTTGTGTTGACCCTCACCTCTTTGGCTCTGTAGCCCTGTTTGGGACTGGAGACAGTCCTGGTTGCTTCCCACTGAAAAGCTTAGGGAAGTGGCTGCACGCTCTTTATTGTTATTGAGGAAAGTTAACCCAATGAACAGTTGCCAAACCAACCACTAGTCAACACCCTTTAGTGTCATCTTACCTTTGTTTGGTTTGTTTGAGTGTGGCCAGAATGGTCTTACTGCTGCTCCCTGTGGTCAATGTAGGAAGCAACCACTACAACTGCAGTTCTCACCAACTGTAGTTGCAGTGTGTGGCCACAAGAGGCAGTCAGCCCAGTCTGGCTTAGTGCACTAGAAAGAGGCAAAGTAGACAAAGAAGGTGAGTAAACTTATTTGGACAAGTCACATAAAGGTAAGATTTCTTCTTTTTCAGGAGCGTTAGGTTTAACTAACTGGTTGTTTTGGCAAATATATGCCAGGTTAACATCCTTACCTCCGATAAAGAGCAGCGCACAGCCATTTCCCTAAACTTTTCAACAGGACACATCAGGGACTGTCTCCCATGCTGTCCCAAATGGAGCTAGCCCTGCTCCATCAAGAAATTATTCAATAGCTGTGTCCCAAATCCATACTACATATTTTTGAGTATGTAGTGCATTAACACTTGAAAAGTGACAAAGTTAAGTATACAAAATCTGCTTTTTGAATGTGCAGTTAATGGGCACTATTGTCTCAGTATACTAATTGCAAAAACAGTATATACTTACTATATGCTGTTAGTCTGCAGTATGGAAGTGGGACACAGGTGATATGTTATCACATTGTTCCCATTTGGTTTCTGATTGTTAGATTTGTGAATGACATCCCATTCTCTTTGTGCCAGTGATACTGAAGAAGTGTCACTGATGATAATTGTATATATTCATATCATCTCTGTCAGTATATGTGTTTGGTTTATTTTAGCATGCAGGATTAAACAGTGCGTTGCCCCTAACACTCCTCATGTTGGCTCCCACAGATTTGCTGCTTAAAAGGGCAGAGGGGCTTGGCCAAACAGCCCGCTTTTGATGGGATCCATATCGTCAATCACTATGTGGGGGATGATGAGTCTTACCAGTCTTCAGATGAAGATGGAGTCAAGGACCCCACCCTCCAGGACACCCAGCAGAGGAGCGGCGGTGGCGGCCCTATCAGACTGCGCTCCAACCTCGGAGACACAGATAGCGAGGAGGAGGAGGACGGGGAGGCCCTGCGGCTCACTGTACCTACCAGCGGCAGTCACAAGTCCACCACCGTGTGACAAGCACCCGCTGACTGCCAGAGTCAGGACATAAGCTGACAGCACTCACTGAGGAAGAGAGGGTGTTCCCAGCAGCCATTTCAGAGGAGAGGTCTGGATTTGGAGTACTGAATTTCAGAATGGAAATGCATCATCATTTCATATCATAAGAATCACACTTATAGATTTAGTTTTTCTTTGTTTACCTCCCTTTTGTACTCTTTTGTTTTCTTCTGGAGGGCAGCAAACAGCTGTCTGTCTGAGCACCAGTGACAGCTGGCACATCATCAGTCTGCACCTCAGCAGAGAATGAAATAATGTGGAGTATATCAAACCCAACTGGGCCACAGAGACCAGAGGATGAAGGGCAGGGAGTGGCGGGAGGTGGGGTGGGGGGCAGTCTGTCACTCCTCTGACCCCCTCCTGCTAGGTACAACACAGAGAAAGAGACTGTGCAATAAAACATTTTATGCTATCTTACACACTTCATCCAATGTGTTTTTATATTTTTAAAGCATTTTATTGATGAACATCAAAGATATATTGATGCCATTACTACTAAGTGTCCATCGTGCAGAGGCAGAATTGTATGAGCAGTGTGTGTGTATGTGTGTGTGTGTGTGTGTATATATATATATATCTATTGTCTTGATGAGCTTGATCGGAGCCTGGTATCAAAGCCGCTTGGATCAGCGAGCATTGACTTTTTGGCCTTAGCACATGCTGCATGCCTTTCACCAGGGCTGGTGTACCACGAGGTCAATGTGACTCTGCAAACTTGTAGATATGTAAATGTGTATTATGTCTTGTTTTGTTTTTTCAATTCCCTTTGAACTTGAAAATATGTATCTATTGCATATCTGATGTTTAGAATATATTGTACAATTCAGAAAAAAGGGACGTTAGTATAAATGACAAATCCTGCTTTAGAGATGGCTAAGGACAGTTTCTGTTAAGAGAAAAAAACTCTTCTTTTTTTTTCTTTCCTCACTAGAAGGCTCCAACTTGCTGTTTTCTGAGCAGTAGAAACAGGGACAGAATTATTTCTTAACTACTGTTGCTGTTGTTCTCTGAAAGCATCCTGACCTTACTTTCAAAATGAGCCCTGCAGAAAATCAATTCGGCACATAGTAATTGCTTTTCGCTGATGAGTCAAACATGAGTAATGTCTATCATGTGTTTTGTGTATCACAAATTTGCACAGAAATGGATGACAGACCTAGGGAACTTCAACTGGGAGATAAAGCTGAGATAAAACAACATAGTACACTTTATAACACGGTGTGGAGGGGAGCCGATGATGCATTTTGTCAAGTGTTACCAAAGTAAGCACTATATTCTGCATTGTGCTGTCCACAGGCCAGTTCCACCCTCAAGAACCTGGGTGTGTAAATGTTTCTCTGAATGTCCGTGTTGAACACTAACTCCTATATTCACTGACAGACATGGCGAAAGTGAATGCAACAGTCTTAGCTGTCATGTCCAGGAAACAGAAAAAAAATCTGACTTTGGGTTGATGATGATAATGTCCCTTTGATAAACAAGATATTCTGTGTCGTTTGATGGGAGAGGAACATGTTTTGGCACTTTTTGAGTCTGCAGTGCAGTAAGGACACAGTCGCAACGCTATGGAGCAGTCCGCACACTCTGGAGACTACATGAGATTGTTGTGTGTGTGATGAGTTCACAATAAAATGTTTAATAAACTCTTCCACTGGTGGTCTTTTCATTGTGGCAGCAGACTTCTAACCTGCTCTTGCAGACCGAAATGAATTCAGATGACTGTGAGCACATGTGGGATGTTTTGTCTCAACACTGCCTTCCCCTGTGAAGATTGTTGCTTAGATTGAGTGCTTTCAGGAAGTGATTTTTCGCGGTTTTCAGAGCTAAGCCTCAACTACTAATCATTTCATGCAGAAAACCACATTTTAAAAGAGCATTTCACTTCGGGCATTAACCAGGTTTGTATCTCTGTCAAATGCTGCTGCTGGTTTTTGTATTAGACATTGAGTGCAGTGTAGTTGTAAAAGCTGAGGTACTGTGATTTTATATTTAATGTAGTGACTGATGATGCTTGCTGATATTTTGAACATGCAACACTAAATAATGTCCCTGACTCATGGCGCAGTGAGAGCCAGGTTAGTTTATTCAGATGTGTATAGGCTGGTTGTGAAGCTTCAGCATTGTAAGAAAGCAATTTCAGTTCAATTTTTTTTTAATTTTGTCTCATAGGTGCCAGATTATGTTATCACGAAAAATCCGATTTAAATCATTTCTAATTTAATCGGTGTGTAATTGTAATATATTTACATTTAACACTACCCGAATTTGAGATAAAATCGCATTATCTATTAGTTTAAAGAGGTATAATCACGGTACAGCCTAGACTGTGTTACAGCTACAGTTATATATTTATAAATATTGAAACTAACCGTATCTTTGTCCAAGTTGAAATCCTGTAACGTTCACTAGGGCGCATTAAAATCTGACACTGATGTGCCGAGTGGGACGCATCAATCATTTGCTGTTTTCACGCGTAGAGGCGTTTTTAAGGCTGAATTTCACCAGTGAATAAAAAAATATTTTTAAAAATTCTGCAGAAAAAAGCAAAAAAGAAAATTGCATTCATGCAGTGCTAAAACAACTACACACGGACAGAAATACTTTCTGCTCTTAGACAAACTGGCTCCTGCTGAACCGCAGGTGATAAAAACCTTAAATAATGTTTTATTATAATTACGATCATTATTATTATTGGTCGGTTGTCTTTACTTTGATGGTTATTAGCAGCGTTACGAAACTGTCGGCCTAATCGGGTCTCTGCGGGCAGCAGGGCCACTTTTATCTTGACCAACACGGTGTCCGGATGCGTCTAATCGAGCTGAGGCATGTGGCGCTTTGATTTCCTGGCTTTTATTTACCGATAGGCTGGTTGGTCTGCAGCCGTAAAGCTGTTCTGAGTGAAGTTCTGTTCTCATAAAAATGTGTTCACTGTAAACAGTAAGATGGTTCATTGTAGGGTAGTATTAGCCTTTGTGTCCTTCGGACTAAATGCCAAAGCTGATTGGGCAGGTTGAAAGAGTCCCTGAACCAATCTGGGTTTGCAAATTTGTGTTTTAGTGGAAAAATCTTTACAGCTGTGGAAGATTTGACTTGAGCTGATTTACTGGTGAGTAAATGCGGGTGTAAAAGATGTTAAACTCACTCAGCAGTGTATGAGGAGGCTCTATTGCAGCTTTATCTAAGATTTGACATCCTTTGGTTAAAGTCGTAGCCTAAGTGTAAAAAGTAAGACGGTTTAAGCACAGAAATTAGTTGATATCCACATGCAGCATATTAAATATAGTTTATTTTATTCAGGTCTCTCTTAAAGGTGATTCATATATTCCACCTGCGGAGGATAGAAGGGACCTGGACTCACAGCTCTATTGTTCCGTGCGTAATGACACTAAATAGGCGCTGTAATCTGCGTCCTGCAGAAAACTAGTTGTCTCCTTTTGAGCATAATGTCCAGGGTAATGTGAAACTGTCCCCGCAGGCGTGAGGACGGCAAGTGTCTGTCACATAATAAGAGTCTACGGGCTCAACTGACCACCAGACCGGGACAAAGCCTCCCTAACGTGTGGACCCCTGCAGCCCCTAGTGAGGTTTAATCACAGGTGCTCATTGTGTTACCGGGACTTATATTTGTGATTGACAGTTAGGCAATCATTCAGCTTGTCACTGCGCTTTAAAATCGGACTAAAACACACTCCTGACAAACCTACAGGGGTGCACAGAGTAGTGTTGTATTTATATATGCATATATAGGCTATAACTGACTATGAGCTACAGCCTTAAGCTTTCAGAATTTCCCCCACCCATTTATTTACCACTACGTGCAACTACAGGCTGTCAGCGACGTGCTCAGACACCCTGGGGTGCGCCACCGTGTTTCCTCCCCCCTACCCCCCACCCCGTCCACCCCCCCGCCCACCTCCAAGATTCAGTAAAGCGCTGATAAAGCGTGTATCACTCCTCCTGATGGCCACGCGCTCCTCTGGAGACACGAGCTGCAGTCTGATCCGAGGGGCACGACCGGCAGCTCCAGGCGGTGGTCTCAACACTGCAAAAAGTCTCAGATTCAGGCCTGTTGTCGGATTTCTATTTTTAAAAAGCTGCTGATAATTCCGCGGTTGTTTCTTCTTGAAATTACAGCAGATAAAGACAAATCTTTACGTCATATGTTAAAAGAAAAGTCCTGAAATGAGTGAAGGTGCAGTGAAGAGGAGCGACAAGTCGCCCACGCTGCAGACTGTTTTCTTATTAGCTTATTACCACATTACATGCTGACTAAAACACTACAGGCGCATATTTTTTTTTGCGCTGGGCTGCGGTGACACCTGTCCGTGCAACACCTGGCAGACGGGACGGTCGCTCTGCGCATGCTCCCTCGTCAGGTTGAAATCTCTTAAAGCACTTGGAGTCACATCACTCCAGCAGTGGAGATCAAATCTTTGCAGGGTTCAGACCGCGCAGCTCCTCTGTACAGCCGAATTATTCTCACCGATTTTTGTGCACAGCTCAGAGATGCCTCGCTCCTTCCTGGTGAAGAGTAAGAAGGCGCACAGTTACCACCAGCCCCGCAGTTTAGAGGATGACTACAACAGGCTGGACACTCTACTGGCTCACATATGCTCAGGTATGTGCAATGATGCTGCTTTGAAATATTCTTCACCGCGTAAAATCAATGTTAAAATTTGATCCCCAAGATTCAGTTTTTAACCACAGACGATTTACAAATGCATTATTATAATTAAAGACATGTTAAATGATGAAACACGAAGGGAAACAAGCAACCTAACAGTTTAAAGAACTAAAAACATCCGTTCAGCTTATTGGAAAAGGCCTTAAAACGTTTTTTTCTCCCAAAAATGCTAAAACAAAAAGATAGAATTCACAGAAAAATCCCTTCCACAAAATAAAATGAATCATATTTATAGTGACGCAATCATTATTTTTAATCCTCTATTGTTTTTGTTATAGTACATTATATTGCTAAAAGTGAGGTAATATTGGTTTCCCCATTTCATAACTGTGCACACTAATACCTCAGTTATATTTTGACAGTTACGCTATTGCGCCCAAATGAATCTAAATATAATTAAAGCCATTTATGGTCGTTTTTGAATGACCTATAGTAACCTTACATTGCAGCAGACGTGCAGTGATGTCGCATTATTAAAACTATGAGGATTTTACCTTGTTGAGTTGCTTTTCGTTGAGATGTTGACTGTCCTTTGTGTCCGCTCAGAAGCAGATAAGCTCCCAGAGGAGGCGGACATGTCGGTAGACAGGTGCGGTTTCTCTCCGGACTCTCACCTGGCTGACGCTGCTCATTTCTCCCCGAAGTCTCCGCTGAGCTGCGCCGACAGTCTGTGCGCTCGCTCCCCGGACTACGAGGACTTCTGGAGGCCTCCGTCCCCCTCTGCATCACCGGGTACACACACTCACCCACACACACACCGACACACAGCTCCATCACTTCTGACCCTGTACATCTTTTCATTAGCACTGTAAGCGTCAAAGGCCCAGGAGGGATATCAGAGTAAAACCTACAGGAGAGGAAGAAAAAACACAGATGGTGGCGATTATATTTAATGCTAAAGTCTCTGGATTATTATATTTTTACACGAGGCTATGTCTATCTGAAATATATTGTGAGATAGTTTAATTTGAGAGAATTTGAAAGAAATTATACTTTGTGTTTGGGGGATTAGGATGATCACATATGTATAAATTCACTAACAAAACGTATGAAGTCTTGGTGGTAAATTACATTACAGCAAGTTTACACTTTTTCCTTCACGTGTCAACATATAAGCATGATGGGACATTTGTATAGTAGCCTATCTATAACTAATTAGGCTACTTTTAAGGTATTTTTGTCATATAGTTTGTTTATATTTTTAATGGCGTGTTGGGCCTTGAAATAACTTTAAGACAAATTTCCGAAACTTGTTTTATTAGAGTGCCTTTTTTTTTAAAATCTCCTATTCCTGGTTTTCCTAACAGTGCCCCCACCCCCACCCCCCCATTCAGCCATGGCACTGGTATCATTAAAATTTCATCTGACCTCTCTGTTTCTTCCTCCAGTTGATTCTGAGAAATCGCTGTCCCCTCTGGTGGATGAGATCCAGCCCTTTACCGTTCCCTTCCGGCCGTACGCATGGAGCAGCTACCCGGGGCCGGGGCTGAGGCCCCTGGTGCAGCAGGGCCTCCATCCGGGCGTGGAGGTGGACAGTGGCCCGGCGGCGATGGCCTTTTACGGGGAAAGGAGCACCCTGTACACAGACCGGGCTCTGGGAGAGGAGACCTACAGCGAGTACAGGAGGCAAACTGCTGCTCTGATGTTTACTGAGAGAAGCCTGAACGGAAAAACCCACGATGTGAAAGCCCCGTCTGACCTGCTGTGCTCCAGTCTGATCCTAAATGGTGCATATAAGTGTGTCGAGTGCAGTAAGGTGAGGATGGAGACGCCTGCACAACCTCAGCTTTGTATAGATAAATAACTAGATGGGTTACACAGGCTGTAGTATGTAAACTAATTTGATGATTTGGGATCATTTGAGTTGTTGATTGTAAACCCACATGGTTACTGTGGAACTAAGCAAACACACACTGCTAAAAGTGTGTATGAGCAAGACACCAAACAGGGGCTCTGCTCTGTGACTGACCTCTGACCTCCTAACTGGAGTCAATATTCAGTTACATTTTTTAAAAATGACCTGTTAGTTTCAAATCTTCCTTAACATTATTATATTTGTCTGTCCACCAGGTGTTTTCTACTCCGCACGGTTTGGAAGTGCATGTCCGCAGATCTCACAGTGGTACTCGGCCGTTTGCGTGTGAAATCTGCGGCAAAACATTCGGACACTCAGTCAGTCTGGAGCAACACAAAGCTGTGCACTCACAGGTGACTTCACTCACACCAAAACCTCCAACTCACACCTTCCCCTGTGTTTTTCCTCTTGTTGTCGATCTGCTTTCCTGTCAGCGGTGTGCTGCTGACTTGAAATCAACACTAACCTCGCCTCTGCTCACGTTTCAGGAAAGAAGTTTCGACTGCAAAATATGCGGTAAAAGTTTTAAGAGGTCTTCAACTCTGTCGACGCACCTGCTCATCCACTCTGACACCCGGCCCTACCCCTGCCAGTACTGCGGCAAGAGGTTCCACCAGAAATCAGACATGAAGAAACACACGTTTATCCACACAGGCAAGTGCAGAAAAGACAGAAAGCCCAAAAATCTTCCTGATTTTAAGACATTTTGAAAACTCAGATTGGAAAATGACTCATGCCTAGACTGTAAAAAGAAAACATGATTCACCTTATAGAACTGAAACTTAATATATTTTAATATGTTTCTTTTCCAGGTGAGAAGCCGCACAAGTGCCAGGTGTGCGGGAAAGCGTTCAGTCAGAGCTCCAACCTCATCACACACAGCAGGAAACACACTGGATACAAACCTTTCGGCTGCGACATCTGCGGCAAAGGTTTCCAGAGAAAGGTGGATCTGCGGAGACACAAAGAGACGCAGCACGGACTGAAATGAAGCGCTCACTGCACACATCATCTCATATAATCTGAGTCTTTATTTTACAAAAAACGAGTGGGGAAATCTAACATTTCGCTTGAGGACATTTTCTGGCTCAACATTCACTTTGATCCACTTTTAGCGTCGTAAAAACTTCATATGAAAGTGCTTTGGAAATATATAGCTATATAATTTATTCTAATGAGGAAAACGACTTGTTTGCAGTGTGGAGACATCGGCAACACTACGTATCATACTAACCTTCTGCAGATTGTTCTAAAGGTCCAGAAAACCAGAGATAAGCTGCGAACTGTAAGACATGCAGATCAGATATGATGAAGCGTGATAAATTCATTTATCGTGTTTGTATGTCGACTGATATGAATCAGCTTTAGAGGGCATTACACCCAAAATATTTGTACTCACACTTAAATAACCAGATCGACAATAAAGCCACCAAGAAACAGCGATGAAAATCTGCGTCTCTCCAAAGAACAGAGAGACATTTTGTTTTCAGTTCGGAGCTGCTGGCAAAACAGCCCGAGTCTTTCTCACCAAGCTGGCATCTTACACATTTTGCACATTTTTGCCTTTTTTGTCGTTTACAAAATAAATACGTTTTTTTTTCAGGCTATTTTATTTTCTGGTTGGTTTAAGAGAAATTAAAAACTGCAATAATAAACTCCAAAAATGAAAAATGAAATGAGCTAAGATGACTTCTTCTTCCCGATGAAAGAAATGGAGGGAGTGAATTAAACAAGTGGTTTAGTTCAGACTGGTCATCTCATCAGTTTCACCTAAATCACCTAAATGAAAGAACTTGTCTTTCCTTACACACTCTGTAGCCTTTACACCAAGGCGAGTCATTTATTATGTTCATAGTATAGCAGAAATATTGCAATTTATTTGTACATTATATACCTTTTTTTTTACAACTTTATTATTATTATTATTTTAATTAGTATCGGATTGTGTTGGTTTAATGTCGTTATGAATTATTTCACATTGCGCTTGTGCAGTAATTGAGTTTTTTAAGTAAACTGCTTCATTATAACCTTCCACCCACAAAACAAAACTAACATGCTAATAACAATAAATAAGCGAATAAGATCTTTGGTTTCTAACGTGTTTATGAAGGTGAATTAAAGCTATAGGCTGATATGGGACATTTAACCATCATGCTGCTGTGATTGGGATTGCCCAGAGGCTACCGCAGCTCCTGTTTGTTTTGACCACTGCAGCCATGTGTTTGAACCTTAAACAGTCAGAGCTGATTTAACCGTTAACCAGATGCTTTTTACCCTCATGGCTGTTATTAAAAAAAGAAGAAAAAAAAACAAAACGAGTTTTGGCAGAAAGCTGGCAGCACACGCAGCAGCTGTGGTCCTCTGAGGGATTGGTGCAGAGAGGCAGTTTCAAGTAGTTTCTTTTTGTTTGGCTTTGTTACTGTTAGTGATGAGCAGACGGGTGGATTCATTTGGATGTGCAGTTTGACACTATCAGGAAAAAAAAAGTCATATTGAGGCACTGGCGGTAAAGATACAGAAATTACAGCAAATGAAAGAAACTGACGGTATATGTATCCTTATTATAGACAGTGACACACAGTATGATGGTAAAGAAAAAGGTGTGATTTCCATTTAATCAATTCACTAAGAAATGAGTTTCCACTAAAGATATGATTATGTTCATATAACATCCATTACTTTGTTGTTGTGGATAAAACAGCTGGCTGGGACTTTATACACTGCATTGCTGATCAACAGACATAAGCAACTGTCAGATTAATGACTTGCCTCATTTACTGTCTCATCTTTTTTTTAAAAAGAGGAACAATCAGTTGGTCGTCTCCCCTCAACATTGATTGAAATCACTGACTCACAAAGATTTTCTATGCCTCACTTCCCCCAAAATCGTACAACATCCAGGCCTTGCAAAAATACTGAATATTTTAAACCCCCAGATGAACAGACTAAAGGAGAACAGGAAACAGTGAGCTCATTTGAAGCTGGAGGGATGGGGATGTAATGCAAGACTTACCGGAGCTGTGCACCTTGGTGCTAAGTGGCAGGGAGAGAACCACGTCATTTATTCTTGAGATAAAAATACATTTAATGTGGAACAAGCTCATAGTTTTTTTTCTAAAATTAGTTAGAAAAAAACGTGCACAGTGTCATCTCGAAGAGTAGCTCACCTAACAGGAAATCTGCAGACTATAAAGGAAATTGCTGCACGCGTCACAGATAAATCACCAAGACAAATGCTGCTGTCTGAAAAGGGCGCACACTCTGTTCAGGCTGATGTTGAATCACAGCACAGGGGAATTTCCTCCTGTTGGAATGAAGAGGAGTTTGCCGTTAAGTGCCTTTAACACTCTGAGGCAGCCTCAAGCCACCAGCATGACCACGACTCTCTGCAGTAACGGGCAAGTGGGTCATCTCAGGTGTGCTGCCTCACTGCTGTGCAGAGCAGGTAGACATCAGCTGAACTTTTGACATCAAACTCATAACTTTTTCATGCATCTGTTTTAAAACAATGGCTTGTTATTTAGAAGCTGAATCATTTGTGAGGTGCTGCATGATTCCGTCTGAGAGAAGCTCCTCAAATGCACAATCTCAGAAAGAGGCTTTTCATGCAAAAAATCTTCAAACGAGCCATTAGGCTGACCAGATTTCCTCCAAGGGCACGGGTGGATTTTTTAAGGCATTACCCCACTGCCCCGAGGCATATCAAATATGAATAGAATATGGCTCGATCGATTGGGGTGGGCCAGTAATCAGAGCATTGCAGTCTAAAAGGCTCAAATCTTGGCCTGCGTCTTGGTCCAAGAAGTGCACACAAAACACACTCAAGGAATAGGCACAACACACACACACACACACACACACACACACATATCCGTGCACACGACCACACATTTGTACACACAGATGTAGTGAATTAATTTCTCTTGACAGACATAGTTGTGCAATTAGAAAGTTCGGAATTCTGAGTTTCGTGGTTTTGGATGATTCATTATTAATCTGAAATGAAACATGAATTATAAAAGAGGGATTTTAGATTTTCTGTATCTTCCACAGTTTAAATAAGCTGAATAAATTCTAAATCTGGATTAAAACAGGAAGATCTGTTATGGGTTTTACTGTCAGCGACCGTTGACAGGGCCTGTTGTTTCAAAAGACTGTAGAAAAGAGTTTAGATAAATCCAGAAATACCTTAATATAACATTTTTTTTCCCCATGTAAAGACACAAAACTTTGAAATGTGACATGAAAAGTGTAGAAGAGACATTACTACAGGTCAGCAAGCTGCAGCAGTTTTTGAAACCAGACACTATCTCCTGATTTACAAATGTGATATGTAGCCTGACACACTAAAGGAAAGAATCGCATTAAAACATCATATGCAATACGTTTAAAAAAAAAAGAAACAAAGATCAAGATCACAGCCACGCAGCTGACAAACGTCAATATCTGGAATCAGCAACATCTGGTTGATATGCTCACAAGAGAAGATAGAGAGACTTTCATGAAGAGAGAGCTAATGTGATTATTCCCCTGAGGGTGAGCAGGCCTGTTGTGTATATTGTGATAATAATGTGGTATTTGCTCTCACGCTCTGTTCAGCAGATTTCACACAGGTTTGACAAGATACACAGAGAGATAAGGTGAGAAGGACTCAGAATTTTCTAAGAGCAAGCTTTGGAGAAAAAGCACTGATTAATATGCTCTGATGTGGGGATGATCACAAGAGTTTCCTGGAAGATGAAAAGATATGAAAGGATCATATCCTGTTTTCATACCCTCTGCATACACATTTCATTTAGGAAAGTTTCTGCGTCAGAGAGACTTTTCTGCTCACCTGTCCCCTCCCCAGTGGTTGACACGCCAACTAAGCCAGGACAGATGAAGAGAGGCCGAGCTCATATAGGACACAGCTCTTTTGTTGCAGAGGCTTATTCATTATTCACCTGATCTGAAAAACAGACTGCAAACCTTCTGCACAGCTGTCATCAAGCAACAAGGCGTAGGCACAAATTATTCATGACTCTGGAAAGAAAAGGCAGTAGAATGAGAGGAAAATAATAACAAGAGACACCAGCGAGGCAGCTGACGGGCTGAACACGTGTGAGGAGAGCCGGCCTCTTCGGGCTGACATGCCTCCTCCTGGAGCGCCAGCCGCGGCTACAACACACTTTCCCTATGCCTGCCTGGACCGCTCTGACACAACTACTGACTTTTACACAGTGGCATGAAACAAGGATGCAAATGTGTGTCCAACTTTTATATTGTTTAGGAGATTTTTTCACCATTAATCAGCCTATTTATCTCACATTTATGTTTCAACAGTGATCTTAAATGACTGAGTTTAGTATCTCCTGATGTTTTAGCAGCTCTTCTGAGGGTGTAAGGTGTCTCGTCTTTATTATTGCAAAGCTCTTTTCACCTGCCTTAATCACAACGCCTTAGACAGGTACAGATTGTACAAAACTCTGCTGCAAGGCTTTTAACTGAAACTTAGACATGGGATCATATTACACCTGTTTCAGCTTCTCTACGCTGCCTGTTTGTTTCAGAATTGATTTTAAAGTTGTAACTTTTAAAGCACCTAGCCACATCACTAAACTGTTAAAGGTGCAGTGTGTAGAATTTAGTGGCAGAAATGGAATATAATATTCACAAGTATGTTTATTTATTGTATAATCACCTGAAAATAAGAATTGTGTTTTTGTTACCTTAGAATGAGCCCTTTATATCTACAGAGGGAGCAGGTCCTCTTCTACAGAGGTCGCCATGTTGCACCGCCATGTTTCTACAGTAGCCCAGAACGGACAAACCAAACAGTGAGTTTTGTGGCCACCATAGGTTCTCCTACACGCTTGGAAGGGGAGGGAGAGGCCAATTTTTTTTCCTAGGATGGCAAAAACATGATCCACCCTACTTTGCTTCAGTTTGACTAGTACTTGTTGCCTTTGTTGGTTGGGTTGATTAGGTTTAGGCATTAAGAGTGAGATTGGTTAGGGTTAGAGTAAGAATATCAAGGTAAGCCAATCAGAGGCACAGTAGGGCAGGTCATGACTTTGCCATCCTAGGAAAAAAATATCGCAAGGGAAAGACCTTGGTATACAGTTAGTTGCAATATGCAACTTCACCACTAGATGCCACTAAATCCTACACACTGGTCCTTTAAGTCCATACGAATCGTAACGTAACCTAAGATCTTCGAGCAGTGTCCTCTTAGAGTCCGTGTCTTCTTGAAATCACTTTGGGCAACATAACATGACACATTCATGCAGGCCTATGCAAGTGTGTGTGTGTTTCTGTGTGTGTGTGTGTGCACGGGTGGGGGGGTTGGGGGGGTGGATAGTGTTGTTGTTTTCAGTCTTCAGGCCTGTTTATAATGGCATGTCCCAAGGTGTTTGTGCGTGTGTGATTCTAAAGCCGTGGCCACACACACACACGCACACACACACAGCAGCGACATCAGAAAATGGTGGAAGCCAGATGAGAGTCGACATATTTCTCCAGCCGTCTTGAAAGCTTTCCATTAGCCAGGCTCTGTTCTGAGGGTCTCGGGCCCTGAACAGCATGAGTCTGTGTGGGGGCTGGTGGTGGAGGGGTGGGTGGGTTGCTGTTAGGGGCTGTTTGGGGCTGGGGACCCACAGGTTTGATGAAAGGGGGGTTGGTAAGCCTGTCCGCTCATTTAAAGACATGTTTATCTGGTTCATTTAGCATTACATATCAGTAGACAATTTGGATGTGAGCTGTCAGTCACGGACAGAAAGGCTGCTCAGATAGAACTTGTCTGTGTCGGTGTCCTCTGCTCTCTGGGTGGTTTTACACAACAGATTTCATATTCTGTACCTGTACAAAAAGAACCTGTGCTCAATCCTTTTACTGCATCTGCTGCTACATAACTCTCTCGCCTTGTTGGCCTGGTTTGTCTTTTATCTAAAGTCATGTCTAATAACATATGAATCCTGAAGGTGACATTAAAAGGACCCACTCTGGGTTGATAACAAAGGATTCTCTTCTCTTCAGGGGAAAGAAAACACATGAAAAGGAAATCCTCTGAACACAAGTGACAAGAAAGAGCAGCCTTTTAGTCTGTAGCTGATATTCTTGTTCACTCAGAAAAGGCTTTACATCGCTGAGAATTTGTGATGAGATGGTGTGCGGAACATAAATCTATGAGATTCATGCATTCAAATCCATGCATGCCATACAGTTAACATGCTGAGAATAACATGTGAGAATCAGCCTGTGCAGTAAAACACTATGAGCAGCACACAGAAAACACACAGAGTTGTGGCTTGAACAAAATATATATATGTATATATATATATATATATATATACACACACACACACACACACACACACACACACATATATATATATATATATATATAAGGTTCTGATTTAAATCATAATTTTGATAACTTTAGACTGTATTTTGTACAACTGCCTTTGTTCAGAAAACATTTATCATTTGACAAATTTGGCTTCTTATATTGAAACGGATTAAATGTTTACATTTAATCCGTTTAATAAAAGAAAAGTCCTCAGGTATAGTATCTACACTAGTATAGACAATTTTCATTGATACCAAGCAATATAAAGTATAAAGCTCAACAGTTGTACTGATGTCAGTGATCCTACCACTCAAAAGTGTAAAGCACATGTAAATTACGATGTACTTATGCATAAATAAACAAATCATATGCAGTAGAATCCACTGCTGTGTATCCAAAATGTTAATTAAGTTGTAAACTGTGTTGTTACACAGGAAAGTTTGGTGCCTCTGTGACAAAAACACAAAAAGCTCTTTCTGCTTATATTATCTATGCAAACATCAAATGATTTGAGTGAGCATGACAGCACAAGATGTTACTTTGTGATACAGTCATACCCTTAACCTGGCCTGATTGCAGCTATGAATCTTTCTAAAATATTCATAAGATCCATTTCACAAATGACCAAGCCAAGCATGTGCCTGTATCTGAATAGCAAAGAGAGAGCGAGGCGAGGAAGATCTATAAGAGGAGCCCGCAACCGGAGGAAGGAGTACAAAATGACAAAGATTTATTCTCAGCCATGATCAAATATTTATGCTGAGGCATTCAAGTAAAGTTACTTTTTGTGTTCTGATTTAATGAATGATTTGAGCAGTGGCAGTGCTGGGAGGCACAGATGTTGGGTTTGCTGAAGCCTGCGCTAATGCCCATTCAGGGGTCTGTGTGGTCATGTGTCAGACTGCAGCAGGATCAAAGCAGAGTAATGCCATTGTGGGGATCACAGCATAGAGGAGTAGGATGGTAAGTACTTCCACAGCCCCAGAGGTCTATACTGGGCCACGGCTGAGGAAGATGAAGCGAGAACGGAATGGGAATAATTACTATATTAATATTTTGTCTTTGTTGAAAAATCCTGCTGGAGAAAGGGTGACTAAAGGAAAAGATGATCCTGAATCATTAGCTGACCTTTCTTGAAAGCGCAACAACAACCCAATATTTGTTGTTCTTTTTATCACATGTCAGTATGTTGCCAATCACTCCATTAGAGACGAGCCACTTTACAATAGGCCTGCATACGGTGGGATTGATCCAAAACGACAAAGCCACAGTCAAAAGAAATGGATCCCGGCAGTGCAGTGACTCTCCCATTCTCCCTCTGGCATCCTCTGAAACATTAATGACCCCAAGCTGAATCTGATCTGGCCCTCTTTACTCAGTGTTTTATCTTTACTCTGAAACCGTCTACCCACTAATAATATTCACGTAACATCATCTGAGATAAATATAAAGGAACTATTGATTTGTTGTGTCAAAAAAATGCTAGATTTCTCAGGATAATACAGTATATAGGAAAAAGTTCAACTTCATAACTATGAAAAGATTCCAAATAAAGTTGGTAAGTCTGCAAATTCAAAGAACAGTCCGGGTCAGATGACCTGAAATGAAGCCGTGAGTGAGCAGGAAGTGCCAGGAGACGTCTTTGGCAGGTGAAATAGAAATTCTAACACTCAAGTGAACACTTAAACGGATAAAGGGAGTTCGGAGAAAAAAAAAAAAAGGCTAAAAGCCTCCATCACTTCCAACAAGACATTGGTACCCCAAACACAGTGTGTCAGCATCTTTAAACACCAGAGAGAAGGGGAGATGACAAAATCGTTTTGACAGCCAGTTCACATGTAACATCTCCGATTCATTCACCTTGGGGAGTTGCTGGGCAGTTTTACCCTGCTGCTGGGGGAAACTAAGCCCTGTGCGCGATAGCAGAGTGGGCAGTGCTGAGCTTGTGCACCGCGCCACGCTCCACTTATTGATCAGAGTCAGACAGGGTGTCAGTCTCCACAGCCCCGAGATACAGCAGGCAAGCAGCAGTTATCTGTGTCTATTAAGGCATCCGCTCTGTGTGTATTGATTGGGAACAACTCGACACTAGGAATTGTCATCAAAATGCCGATTTACAAAAGGTTGAGCAAGTGGTGGTGAAGTCTGCATGGTCCAGGCAGTATGGATTTGTTGATGCTGTTCCCCCAGCGGTGCTCAATACCAGACAGACGCTGCAGCTCAGAAAAAGGCGTCCGGCCTGGTCCTTTGTCTCGCCTTGGGAGCTTTCACCTCATGGTACACTGGTACATAAAGCAGCATTACGCCATGTTGAAAGATGTGAAAAAGACTGGACTACATTCTCCCAACAGCCTTTGCCAGAGCACAAACAAATGTTCTCCAAACACACTCACACACTCAGACCACACCCACACAGCCCCTCCCTGCAATTGTTTGCCACAGGGGCAAAGCTTTTACAAAAAGGGGCCGAGGTCAAGATTTTCCCTTGTGAGACCACCATCTCCATTAGCTCTCAGTTCACTGGGGTATCTCTTCCCCCCTAAAGATATTCTGCTTCTAGACTCCACTTCCAAAGACTAGCATCATCAGTGAGAGAAGTCGGAAAAGAAAGAAATACCTAATGTCAAATCATCTGCACATCACTTGCAAACAGGCTTTGACTTCAGAACTTACATCCAGACATATTTTTATCACTTAGTGATAATCTAGCCATGCAGATAAACTACTTTCAGTTTCATCTGCTGAGGTTTTCAGATATGCCATCCAAATATAATTAATTTTTCAGGTTCATTTGAGCAGTGAAAGTGACATTTAAAAAACTGACTAGCAACTTTTCAGAAACAATGTCAGGGTTGCTCGGGAAAATCCACCAACCTCACTCTGGACAGTTTTCATAGGAACTACACTCCACCAAAAAATTACTCCCTATAAAAATGTCCCCAGGTCTGCAGATTATCCTGCGCAAAAAAATGTTGAGTTTTTCAAATCTACTTTTTAATGCTAGAATGCTAGAAGAAAACGTGTTCAGCCATCTGGCCTTCATCAGTGTCACAACTATGCAGAACAGAGGCCAATTACATAGCAAAGACACAAGTGAACCAATTTAAGGTCATTGGCGTAACAACTAGCAAGCAATCACATATTAACATAGCAACAAAATGTGCAAACAGTCTACCAAATGTGCCCCATGAAACTCCACAAATCTATGAAAACACATCATATTTTAATGCATATCCAAATATGTAATATGTAGACACTGTATAGCTTCCTAATCCACAGTTAAGACAATCAAAATATCTACATTGGGATGTAAAAAAAAGAAGGACCAAAACAAAACATACAACTCTATAAAAGAAGAGCTTGGTATGCTGTGAACATATGGCCAAGAGCTCCTGGAGAACAAGAGCAGCAAAAGCTTCTGAATATACACCCTTAAAACTTCATGTAATTGTTGCCTTTACATATTAGTATTATTGATTAATGAACAGCACTTAATGTATGGCTAGATAGGGTTTACACAAGAATACATGGGCTTCCTGTGATTTGGGTGAACTGAACCAAATTCAAACTACGAAACATTTAAATTCAATTGACATCCTTTTGCTCGAAAGGTAACGCAGCAATCACAAAAGCAAATCTGGACTGTATAAAAATATCTTAAAATCAAATTCATCTGCGCGGCTCAGAAAGCAGCAGTGTTGCTGAAGCGGGACCCCCGGGAGAGGCCCTAAACATGACAGTTTTTCTTGACAAGCACAGCGGGGCCTGGGGAGGTTTTGGGCAGACAGGAGAGCTTGCAGCAGTCTGCCGAGGCCTCCGGGGGAAGCCGACTGGATAAATAGTTCACTTAGAACCTCTTGCTCTCTAAGAGGTCACCAAGGAAATATGGGATGGAGAGGGAAAATGGAGAGGCTTTATCCGGCTCTCATAGGATTGCTCTCTGTTTGTATATTAGACTACTCCATAAATACTGCACTATCTGCTGCACTACTGAAATGAGATACAGTCAATCATGTTTCATTCCTGCTCTTTCTTGTTCTGTTTTCTTCGTTCCTGTTCTCTCAATCAGAGAACAAACTCATTTAACTGTACCTTGTTTTCTATCAGGAAATATCAACATGTAATAAACTTTGAGCTACATCCTCAAAACACATACTGTACCTTCAAATTTAATTAGATTTTTTTAATTTAAAAAATGAATGAAACTCAAATAATGATCCTAAACTCATGCACAGTATTTCTAATACCAGAGCTTACAGAAGGCCATCCTCTGCACACCTTGTTAGACAATTGTGTTGTTGTAGTCCAGCAAATTAAATATAAATGGATATGTGATATCAGTGACCTGAGATATGCCTCTGAACACTGCCGGCCGCTCCCCACATGCCTAGACAGCACACAGACTGTCGTACAGTATCATCACCTGACCTGAAGATAACTCAGGATATGCATCCATGGAAATGGATACTATAGTTGAAGAAATATATCCTTCCAAATAAATTTACCTGCTAGCTACTCTATAATAACCTGCAGGTGTAAAGTGCAGCTGCAGATTGTGTCAGATTTCACACGCAAAGATTTTATCTCCTGAAGAATGACACAGGTAGCAAGATACATTAGTGGCCACACTTTATAAGCCACCTTTATACACTATTCAATTATTAAACCAATGCAAAAATATAAGAAGGTTTGGACAAGACATTTAGGCCACGCTAACAGTCAGTATACAGCAAAACACAGACACTTCAGACTAATGTGATTTTCTCTGCATTGTTATGTATAAGATGTACTCTATATGTAGTGGTGGAATGTACAGTATATAACAAAACTGAGTATCATCTTAGAATAATAGTAGTATTTTTAGGGTGAAGTGTAGGGTATTTGATCTTATTTGTAATTAAAAACAAACAGGTTAGATAGATTAAATTGAGGATACAGGCCTCAAAGTACAACCAGTGCAACAAAAGTGAGTTACACCTGTGACCTCCAATTAAGACTAATTGCCTGAACAAGGTTATAAAGAACCTGTGAACACCACAACTTTCTCAGCTTTGGCCTGGGTAGTGTCTCATGCAACATGGAGGGTAAAAGATCATCGGTAGGCTGCTAAACAGATGCCAAAAGACAGTTACAGCAGTGGTTAGGAAGTACAGGAGGACCCATACTACCAATAACAGAAGGTCCAGTGGCCGTCCTTGAAAAACGACGGCACGCACAATTCGCTATTTACGCAACCTTGCATTGGAGAACAGACGGGCAAGTGCTTCTGACTTGGCACAAGGATTATCTGTGGAAATCGGTGTTTCATTGACTGCTCAGACAGTGTGAAGGACACTGCATGAAGTCAACCTCTACAGACGACATCCAAATAGGAAAACCATTGCTCACAAAACAGCACAAAACTACAAAATTAAAGAACATGAAAAGAAGCCTGATGAATACTGGCGGCACATTCTTTGGTCAGATAAAATCAAAATAGCATGTTTGGTGTGGACCTGGCCAGGACTACCACAATGACCACATAGTGTCGACTGTGAAACATGGAGGTGGGAGTGTGCTGATATGGGGCTGCATGAGTGCATTAGACCATGTAGGGGAGATGCCATTTATAGAGAGCACTCTGAACTCTAGTTTGTATACACAAATACAGATTGAAAAGATGACTCCCAGTCACAAGAAGGTTGGCAGGAGAGGAATTTTTACAACATGACAATGATCCCAAACACACTGCAAAAACACACAAGAGTTTTTAAAGAAGAAAAAAGTGAAAACTATGACCTGGCCAAGTATGTCCCCTGACCTGAAGCAACAAGAGCAACAAACCCCCCCCCCAGCAAAGAGCAGCTGAATAGAATTATCTGTGAAGAATGACAGAACATCTCTCCACAGATTTGTTCTAGACTGGTATCAGGATACAATCTGTCATCAATAATAATAATAATAATAATAACAACAACAACAACAACAATAATAATAATAATAATAATATAAAGTGGGCATACAAAATATTAAAAAATAAAAGAATGGAGTCTCACTAATAAAGGGTGTGCTGACTTTTGTTGCAGTTCGTTCTTAAATATGGACCTTTCATTATCACAGGTGAATTGGTTTAATTCTTCTTGGATTTTGTCTAAAAACAAATTGCATTTAATTTAAAGTATTTGTAATTACTTAACATTTTATTGATATTGACCAGGGGTATACTCAGTTTTGTTATATACTGTAACTAAGTACATTTACTCAAGTACTGTACCTAAGAACAATTTGGAGGTACTAGCACTTTACTTGAGCACTGCCATATATTTGCTACTTCAACTGCATTTCAGGGAGAAATATTGTACTTTTTACTTCACTACATCTATTTTAAAGTTAAAATTAATAGCAACTTTGCATATTACAATTCGACCTAATCTAAAACATACGATCAGCTAAAATATGATGCTTTGTTAAAGATAAACTACCAAAAATGAAATCAAGCACTTAAAATTATCTCCACTTTGACCAACTACAACATTAAAATGTATTAAAATATAAGCATAACAAGTATTTTTTTACTTTTGATCATTTAAGTACATTTTGTTGATGACATTTTGTGCTGTGCTTTTACTTAAGTATAATTTTGAATGCAGGACACTTTTACTGTACATTGTAGTATTGCAGGCTGCAGTCATGCATATGGCCCTCCAGACAAACAGTGCCCTCCTGAGTTGGAAAGCGATCACTGCTTTTACAATTAATTTTCACTTTAATGCTTCTTCAGTGTTTTGTACCCATGAATGTAAACACAACAGTTGTTCCATTTCAATGAAAACAAAATTATTTAGGCCGGTTATTTAGATGGAGTCAAAGCTCAATTTATTTGTAGTTTTGTTATTAAAACACAAATTTAAAAAGGCTATTAATTGGGGTGTATTTCATGATTTGCTTCACTTCAGCAACTGCAGGTATACAAAGATATAAGTGATATCATAATAACACATACTGATCCTGGATGTTATTTTGTATTTCCTGCACTCAGGCAGCACTGTCAAAACAAAACCTCATCAGCCAGTAATTAAGAATGACAAAATCAGGTACAAACATGGAGTGAGTGACAGTCTGTGTGCTGTATTTGCTTTGTGGCTTTTGTCTAAGGCTTTCATCACGCAGCAATACCGAGAGCAAACCTAAGCGGCAGATGTTGGCTAAATCCGACCGTTCAAACAAGCTTCTCTCCCTATTCATCTAAAATCAGGACTAGAGCTGCTCCTTCACTGGAGCAGGAAGTCAGTGATTGTACCTTTATTATATTACAAATGCATGCGAACGCTGGGAGGAAAAAGATGATCCAAGCCTTTGAAGCCTTTGTGTTTAACCAGAAGAGCAATATGTTGTCATTAAGCAATCATGGAAAGTCATTCTTAATCCTTGTGCCTCTACAACAACAGGCTCTTCCATTTAATTATATAGTGAAGTCTGGAGCAGACAGCAAGCGTCCCAGGTGGATTAATTCATCTAATAAACTGTCAAAGCACAACGACACTCAGACCAGTGCTGCTCGTGTTATAGATTCTAAACAAATTCTTCATCCGTCATAAAATCTATTTCAAAGGCCCATACCAGTCCATTTACTACAAATCATGTATACATCACATTATTGGTGATCTTTTCCCAAAGTAAGATGCCAGTTTATTAGGTACACATAGCTAAAAGTCTAAAAAAAAGCCCTGCAATAAAACCTCTATCTTATAGTCATTTTGGAGGCTGTTTGTGTTGCTGTTGTTGTATTGCGTCAAGCGAAGGGCTAGCAGGGCACCAGGAACTACAGCCTCAAATGACTAAGCTGAATCAGCACCTCTTTGAAACAGGTTCAACAAAAACTCAACATTATTCAACATTTAGTTTTAGCTAGGTGTACCTAATAAACCGTTGTTTTCCTTTAGTATAAGTATAAAAATAAACTTGTAGAGACTTGAAGATTGCAAGAGAAAGGAAATGCAGTAAACGTGGCTGTTTTCATTTTTGTAAAACTTTACATTCCTGTTGTGTTGAAATTTCTTCTCAAATCCGTCTGCACTTTGTAACTGCTTTACCACACGCTGAGGTTATTGATGTCATGGACAACCATCACATCACAACCTCCTTTAGCATTCAATAAAACCAGACACAATGTTCTCTGTGATGGATTACCTAACACAAGCAACACCTCAGTATGCTACAGAAAAAGGATCTTAAAAAAGATCTTAAATGCACACTCATTAAAATGATTAAAAAATCCCATTAATTTAACAAACACTGCAGATGCTGATGCAATATGAAAATGTATGCGTCACAGACTGTGCTCAAGTGGCATATCCCCACCTACAGTGCAGGAAATGAGGCAAATATTTCAGTGAGTGAATGAGAATTACAAAACCTTTTGAAGTGGATTCCCTGGTATGACATATTTAATTTGGAGTCCTTCCAAAGAATGACAACCTCTGCACTATTTGTTTTACACAACTGCGAGTGTTATTCAACCGGCTCCTTCCAGACACTTCTAACATTTTCTGTGACCACATAGAAGTGCTCTGGTTTAATCCTATTACATGTGAAGCACAAAGGGAGATAAGAGGTTTATGTTAGGGACTGAATCTCTCTCCTTCAAGACATCTGAGCTGAGCTGCACATTTGGTTCGGACACATTATTCTAGCTGCCACAGCTGCTATTGTTCAAGCCTTTTTTGGTGCACTGAAAATAAAGACATATTGATAATAGGATTGCCTGTGAGGACTAAAGAGACACTGATGATGAATGAGAGTCAGGTGAATGATATAATCAAGAGATGGGTAAGTCAACAATATTTTACACTCACCGGCCACTTTATTAAGTACACCTGTGCAATCTAATGCAATCCAATACAACAGCTCTGCTATAAATTCTACAATTGTACAAAATTCTACAAAAGTGTTCCCAATATTTTGCCACCCTCATGTATGTTAATGGAGTGGACAAAATATTACGAACACCATTCAGTATAATGCACCGCAGTACACCACCACCCACTACAACCTCAATAATAAACATAAAGTAGAATTATCACCTTTCTGACAATGTCAACAAAAACTGAAAATGTATAAGCTTCAGAAATGTAGAATTTATGGCAGAGCTGTTGTATTGGATTGTATTAGATTGCACAGTAATACAATTTAGCTGAGGTAATCATACTTATGATTGCCTGTGAAGATTGTGGGGGATATTGACAGCTTAATATTTCAAGTGTGCGCTTTCAAGAAGTGGTATCTACCCCACTCTACTGTAACCTATCTAGATAGTACTCAAGAGCATGAGGAGAGCATCGATACCGGAAGAGGTAGAGCGCCTTTTCTTCATGCTATTGAATGTCTATATCTGTGCATATTTTGAGCATTATACATTTTCTCTTTTTCCATATTCCCATTCTTTTTTTTTCTGAGTATTATCACTGACCTGCTTGGGAAGTCCTTTTCCACTGTGGATTCCTGGAATTATCAAGATTTAAAAAAGCAAACATGCCAAAAAAGCTATATAATTCAACGTATTTGCTATTTTAAGGTTTGTAATAAAAACAAAATTTGCTGACATCCTGGGTTTAAAGAAAACAAATTGGTATTTTAGCTTATCATCAAATTTCCCTTTGACGGTTTATGTTATTTGACTATCATATTTGTTCAAAACTGTATATTGGCTATAAAAAGATGCATTTGGAGGTGTTACATTTTAAAGTGATATGGTAAGCAGCGAAAATGTCACCACCAATTTTTTTTTTCTTTGAGTTTCATACAGGAAACACACATTTTAAAGCTGAAATAATTCTGTTTATCAGACAAAGTGAAGAGTCCCTTGTGTATTTGACAATCCTCTATTCTGTATTTAGAGAGGTACTCCGGAAGAAGATTTAAAGCCAGAAGACTACCAACAGTTCAAGAATTTGGGATCTGCCTGTCTCACTCAGGGAGACAGCGAACAACTCCTGAAATTTATTCAAGATAAGAAAAACCAGGTATTTCTCCTCCATCACTAACAGCTCTAACAAAGACAGATCTCCATTCTCAGAGGTAAAACACTAACTAGAACACACTTTACGAAAGTAGAGTCGCAGTAGATTGACAGTGTTAATCTGTCATACAGGAGTAAAAGCACATACACAGTCACACTGCAGCCTCCTGAGCAACAGCAGCCACATATCTACTGAGGCGAACAGCAGCAGACACTTCCCCGCTACCCAACTATGCTAAACATCAACATGCAGCCACTACTCTCTGCTTACTGGCCTCTTGACCTGGAGGTGTGGGGAGGAGACGAGCAGATATTCAGTCAGATTTCTCGCTCCACTGATAAGCATCTACAATACGGTGCTCCTCTAAGTGCCCTTGGTTGTCCCATCTCTCCACGCTTCACGCAGTTGTGTTCAGCGTACTTTTAGAAGCATGTGTCATCTCTTACTCCTTCCTCTTTCTAAAGTGAGAACAATCTCAAGGGGTTCAAATGATTACCAAATGAGAAACCTTTGGCTTTCAACATAGCTGTAGAGAAAGAACTTGGGGGCATGGTGCAGAGTGACACATTTATTATATCATGTTAGTAAAGAGAATGCATTCCTACAACAATTTATTAAATTCTGTTGGAATCTTTTGACAGTCTGCCAATATCCCATATTCATATAACAAGCGCGGCCTCGCAGATAAAGTCACAAATATGTCTTATGTGTACGTCAATTCATTGTAGCCTTTGACATTGTCAGCTTCAAAAAGATCTGCATCTTGGAGATCTTGGAGATGCCCAAACCTGCCCGAAAGGCACCAAACCACTGATAACACCCTTTATGCACAGTTGGTTGTCAATTCAGATGCAAAAACTGTGTGAAACTGCAGTTGCTTGCACCTGTTTATGTAGCGACACATGCAAATGAAAAGGAAGGACCTGCCAAATGTACAGCGGTAGAGTTGGTTACCGATCACAGATGAATATCATAATTGTGTTTTCTCTTGCACTTGCAGATTGTTGTCAAGTCGATGGGTTATGTTCTCTTGGTACCTCTGGTAAATGAAGTAGTTAAAAAAGACAAGAGTCTTGATTACTGCCAGGCTGCCATCACACATTTGACCAGGGTAGGTGCAAACTATTATTCATCTATATAATGAAACATGTTTCCTGTATATTAGGTTATATGTCTGTTCTGTTGTCTAGACTTGCAGCCCAGATGAACTCCTGCATAGCTTGCTTGCACTAATTGAAGACATTGATCCAGATGCCATTTCTGAGACCATCATAGCCCTTATTCCACATCTTCGAACAGGTATCAAAGCTCTTGATGTGCTGCTATTACCTACTGTACATCCTCCCCTCCAGAAATACTGTCTGTGACGTCTATATTTTATATTTAATATCTTGTTTTGTCCGACCAACAGTCTAAAAGATATTCAGTTTACTATCATATGCGGCATAATAAAGCATAAAATCCTCACATTTGAGAAGCTGAAATGAGAAAATGTTTGGCGTTTTTGCTTAAAAAAATCAACAACTGAAGCTATTATTCGATTATCAAAATAGTAGCAGATTAATCATTGCAGCTCTAGATATGACAAATATAGTATTAAATAAAGGATTCTGGCAACTTTTATAATGAATTATGCAAGTGCTGTAAATCTCACTGCTGATATTCCCTTAACAAAAATGAATTATCCCTTCCTGTATTCTTTACTATTATTGGTTTAAATATGGCCAACAAATATATCTGTGAACACTGTCAGTCATACAGGCCACTGGATGTGTAGCAGTCTTACTACTTCTAGATATACTCATGGATGTTTTACTGGTGATAAAGCAGTTGTTTAAAAAATAGTATTTGGCTCCCCCTGCTGATAATAACATCAACTAACAACAACACTGTCTTGAAAAGTGCTGCTACGGCTGGATGAGAGAAAAGCAGCCTCTGTGGGTTTGGCTCTGTCTGCCCTGCAGAAGCAGCTGTCCCGGCTGCCTGTGCCTTACACCCAGCAGCAGGAGGAAGCTGATGAGTACGGCCTGTGTCGCTGCTGCACCGCCTTAACTGCGCTCACAAAGCCCTTCATAGAGGAGGTGAAGAGGAAAGATGGAAAATGTGTTAGCAACACAGAGGATGAGGAGCTAAAGACTGAGCTTCTCAAGTTGTAGGTTTCTGTTTTTATGTAGTTGATCTATCTATCTATCTATCTATCCATTTTTAACAATTTTTTTAGTTTAGAGTTTCGTCTCTAGCTGTATTATTTTGGTAAAAGTGATATTTTTTATAATAATGCTACATGATTTTTAGGTTTATTGATACATTGCAGTGCATCCTCAACATATTAACAGTGGCTCATCAAAGTTCTCTGTTTTCAAAAAAGGCAAAAGTTAAAACATTTCAATTTTTTACTTTATTATTAACCTACTAGACAGTAGGATGTTATTAAGGAGCAATTAATAACATTTATTATGACTGCATTCCATTTAGGTGAGCCAATTTCAGGGTTCTGGTGTTGTGTTGTGTTGGTGCTCACTCACTGACAGGGCTCACTGGGACGATTAATGGAATGGAGCCATTGTTAATATTATTATTCACACCTGTTGATGACAATGTATATTAACACTTTTAACACCATGTTTAAGTTTAGTATGACTTTACAATATTACATTTGGAGGTGAAGCATCAAAAACAAATGGTTGAAAAGGCTTAGTGATGATCTGTTTTTCTGTGCAGCTGCATGAGGAGCTTGAGAGAGCCTTTGCTTGAGGCTGAACTGACCCGAGACAGAAAATCCTTACTGTGGCTCTTTGCAACAGAGATAATGGTAAGTGCATGATCTTCTTTTCTTCTTTTCCCATCAAAAGGAGAACAGTCATACAGTAGAGGATTTTTTAGTGTGATATATTTTTTTTTAACAATCACTATACAATCCAACAGGTCATACTACCTGCAATCCAAGAGTCTCTCTCAGAGCTCCTGTTCTTCAGCTCACTGAAAAAAAAAACCCTGATGGACAACAGTCAGTCCAGGGAGTCACGAGCATGTCTAGCGTATCTGCTGTTTGTCCAGCTCATCGCCATTGACAGATTCCCAGCAGTGTTCAGGTGAAATGAGAACCTGGTCATGATGCTGATACACAGACTATCCTCATCGTAACTGTACTGTAACAAGATATTTAAATTGTACTTTTTCCTGCTGTTCCAGCCCTGTGTTTGTTCTTCAGTGCAACATGGAATACATCAATCAGCTGCTCAGTAGGTATGCTGCCAATACAACATGAAGTGGATATGGTTCTTGTTTTAAAATGATTTTTTTAAGTATCATCTGTTGTATGTTGTTTCTTTGACAGCAAAAAGGAATCACACTTACTCAAAGGACTGGTAAGGGCATATCAATATTACTTTAATTTCACAGAGGTGAGAGTAGACTGAAAACAGAGACCTAAATTTTTTTTTTCTTGGGCATAACTGTGTATGAATCAGGCACTGTATACAAAAAGCTTGGAGAGTGTGCAGGACAACAGCCTTCCCGTGAGTCTACTGGAACTGAAGAGCTTCTACAGTGTACCACAGGTAAGACAAGCGTGACATCAGCTCATGTTTTACAGTCTTAAAAAGCTGCGTACAGAATTTTACTGCCATATATCACAAAATGACTACAGTTTATCTGCAGGGCTCTAGGGTTGTTTATCAGTACAACTTCATCACTCAACAATTACTTTTTGAAAAAAAAAAAAAAACAAAACTCCCACTCCTGTTGTGTACTCTATGTTTGGGCACTGACTGAAGAAACTCTCATAACTCTCAGTGGGATTACACTGATTTGGAAACAGGGGAAATACTACCAAACCAAATTTGTCATAAAGTGTTAAGTGTCAGATTTCTTCTACAACAAAAATTATGACCAAATACCAGTGATCTATATGCTGCAGGTCAATTTTTGTGATCAAATGATACACTTGAACCAAATGCAGAGTATGATTATTTTGGAGTAATCAATGATATTCATGGTGTGCTGAAATTCACAGAACCTGCGGCAACTTCTTACTGACTGCCCTATGCAACATTTGGTGAGTATACAAAGATCCTTGATAAGAAGAATGTATTCTGCACCTGTGATAATATGAAACACATGAATTTGCTGAATTTTCTTTGTGTGATCACTGCTTCCCCAGCGGGAATCAGGACTACAGGTTCTCCAGCTCTTCATCAATAAATTAGATGCTGAAGCAAAGCACAAGTTCTTCAGGTGAGAGTATCATCAAAGAAGAAAGAAAACATCAAACCATGAGTTTATGTGTTGTGTTAATAGTACAAAAAAATACAGGATATGCCTTTAAAAGTTAAGCTTACATGCTCACTGTGGACTAGTTCACATGAACACAATGCATGTTTTGCATATGATTTACTGTATATTTGCTCTTAAGTCACATCATTTTTAAAAATATTCCATTGTCAGATGTATTTAGCATCTACTATATACTGATGTTTCTAGATTTACTTCATACTGAATACTTGTTTTATTTTCATATCGTATTTTAAATTCTTTTTGCCTAGTTTAAATTAAACTGCATCTGATTATTTTCCATCAAATCATATATATTTTCCTCAGTTTTTTAATCAATAAATTAGTTAATGTGCTGTGTTAAAAATGTTGCACGTTTATGTAACTCCACTGGACAGAGATATATCTATATTCTATTTTCTTGGCTACGTTCTCTTAGCATTTGCAGCTGCTGCATCTGAAACTGATAATCTTACATTTATTAACTGAATTATATTTTCTATTGCAGGTGCATGTTAAAAACCAGCAACCATCCAGGAGTAGAGGGTTATATAATAAAGAACATCAGGAATCAAGTAGAATTTTCCATGAAGGTGAGTGTGGGCTTATGAAAGTCTAAAGACTATTTTTGCATGAATTTTTGCCTTTGTATTTTTCTTCAGTCTTAACAACTAAGAGGGTGTTTGATCTGTTATTAATTTGAACCTGTTTAACCTGTGATAACACTCCTCTAGCCGGGCAATGCCAATGAATGGTTCCTGGGAGTGGAGTTTCTCTCGTTGCTTGGACTGATGTTATGTTTGCCACAGGGTGCTGAGACAGATCTGCTTCACAACATGGACAGGTAAGTAAATGAACAATGGTTTAACTTACAGGCAGGCCTGCTCATTTCTTACTTCTAAGTCTACACTAGGCATATCTATTAACTACTCAACCTTTTTTGAAACGTGGCTTTCCCGCAGAGATTCAAAGACAAAGTTCTGTAAATGTGAGAACTGGAACGTTTCATCTAGACTAAACCATCATGCATTGCCCTGTCTCTGTTTATCCAGGATAATGGAATGTCTGAATCTTCTACGCTACCTCCTTATCAGAGACAAAGAACTGAGGAGCAATGTAAGTCAAGTCTAATTCAACACTTTCACTGCTCTTCTGCTAGCTAGCCTGGTTAATGCAGAAAGCTGATGATCCACTCCTCCTACCTTCAGGCAGATGTGTGGGAAGAGCTGTGCAGGATCAAAGACAAATATCTCAAAATGCTGCGTGTGTGTATCAGCATATCAAGAGCATATTACTCAGCTGAACTGAAGGCGCTGAGAGAGGATCAAAAGCTAAAAGCAAAAGGTAGGCATTAGCTGCTAATCTGTGTAACAAAATGACATTCATATAACCTTGAACATGGCAGTACAATATTAACAGTCTGTCTTCATGCTGTTTCTTGTTACTACTGTCCTCCTCTAGAGGCCAGAGCTTCTGCTAGATCCACAAAATTATTCAAAAGCATAATGGTGAAACATGAGAAAGTATCTAATATGTCCCCAGAGGTCCAGCACCAGGTACAGAAACTTTCTTTCTGGTCATTTGTCACAGTTGTTTTGATTTTGATCTCAGTGAGATCATTCAGCTAATCACATATGTCATATGTCTCAGGTGTTGCAGAGTGCTTTGGTGACATTCGACCTGATGGAGAGTCTTATTGTCCGCATTGAAGAGATCACAGAAGAATAGTTGAGGCTGAATTTTCACCTCAGATCATTGAGTTATTATCTAAACATGTTTGTTTTATTTTATTTGTCCTGTTTGACCAATAAAAACATTAAAAATATTAACAAACGTGTGAATCTGCCAAAACTCTTTGAGAATGTACCTCAACTGTTCAATTCAACAATGTTAAAACTAACAAACTGTGTTAATACTGTATGTTCAAACACATCTTTTACCTGTATTTTGTATATTCAATGTTGGAACACTTGCTGAGATTTACAGTATGTCTCTTAGCATCTCCCACACAGAACTGCTTTCAATGATGTGAGCCCGAGCCAGAGACATCCGGTCCCGGATACTGTCTACATGGGGCTTACTGGTGGCCTGCAGACACATTAGCCTTTGCTTACTTCAAAAGTATCACAAGAGTACAACAGCATAGTCTTATTTATTATAAGAATTACCATTTGTGCACTGCCGTTATCTTTACCTTGGCAACTGTCAACATTCCTTTGACAATCTCAGCATTGTTTCGCACAGGCAAGATCCTGAGATTGCTACCAAAGAATCTGAAAGAGACAAAATAAGACTTTCTCAGTAATTATACATGTATGACTGAACGAATAACATATCTTAGAATCAGTAAGGCACGTTTTAAGAAACTACTAAAAAACATTAACACTAACCATAACATTAATTAACTGACCTGAACAACCACGATGAAATGCAGTTTCATGTGTTGTGATGTTTAGTTTTTTACTTGACTTTTACTTGTCTTGAACATGTTTTTATTGAGACTTGTTACATGTGTTATATGTCTTCTTATATATGTTATGTTTTTGTTGTGTGTGGACCCCAGGAAGAGTAGCTGCTACCTTAGTGGCAGCTAATGGGGATACAAATAAAGAATACAAATAAGAATCAATGCATGTGTAACCAGAATCCTTCTTACAATAGAGCAAAACAAGGAGATAATACCTTCCCAGATTATAACTTGAGAAAGTGACTGACATCATAAAAAACACCCATTTATCTACCTGTGCTGAATTAGAGACAAGGTTTCCAGTTCCCTTTTCCCATTGAAGGGTGCATGTAGAAGTAGAAAGCTGTTCCTGTGGACTTCCACAAACTGCTTTATCCGCTCAATGAGTCCTGACTCCTCACAACGCTCTGGGAGATCTTGAGGGTCAACCAACAAAAATGCAGTCCCTAAGCAAAGTTATAAATGTCAATCTTATGTTCAACTAAAACAAAAAATGGCATTACTTGTTCACTGTCAGGCTTACTTTGGACACAACGGCTTAATATTTGTAGTATGTGTTTCCAATTTTAGCAGCTCCACAAAGTACTAATGTGGTATCGTGTATTTAAAACAGTAAGACAAGTGTATTGGAAAACTAACTGTTCAGGGAGCTCTATGGGGATAGTGTTAGAGGTGTTTACCTGACAAAGGAAAGATAAAGGCTCCGGACTCCACACTGTGTGAAAACCTGATGCGGTGCTGCTGCGCGCTCAGCATCCTGCTTGTATCATGGTTCTGGTAAAAACAAATAAACATAATTAAAAGAACTTATCTTACAAATCCCGCTAAAGGCCAGATAAGTGTGAATGAGTAATGTTTGGCTGCAGTCACGTTATTTTATAGTTTGCTTTGGTGGTAGTACGTTAGCAATATAACGCTAGCTAGCAAACCTATTTTCTTCACGTTATGAAATTAACCGCTATCTGAAACCAATTTGTCAAAATGTGTGACAGCCCAACCTGGAGTGATGTGCTAACTATAATTGTTGTTTTCCACTGAGGAGTCGATTCTTTGTTTGTTGCCATTTCCTTCTGGCCGCTGAGTTAAGGGACCAGTGTGTAAGATTTAGTGGCATCTAGCGGTGAAATTGAACTGGATACGCGTGTAGGAAAACCTACGGTGGCCGCGAAAATCGCGAAAGGCCCACTTTAGGGCCAGTGTTTGGTTTGTCCGTTCTGGGCTACTGTAGAAAAATGGTGGTGCAACCTGCCGGACTCCGTAGAAGAGGACCCGCTCCCTAGGTCATGCTATTTGAAATATCCCTCCACTTGTCACAGTGTAAACCTTTTTCACTGCAGACATTTAACTTGTCATAGCAGCAGAAGTAATAACAAGATGTAACAACATTAATAAAGACTCCACTTCATTTAAGTGTCCTAGTAAGCAAATGTTAATGTTGTAACACATCAGTCTGTTGTGTAAAAGGTCTTTTGTGTGCTGTATAAAAAGAGCCTAAATGAAAAATGACAAAAATGACAAAAAAAAGAGAATACAGTTTTGAACTTTAATTAATATTCTCTATATGTCTGTGTCTCCTGAGCAAATAATCCCTCATTGACAAGACAGTGACAAGTTTTCTTTTCTTCAGAAACACAAACCTTTATTTTCAATATGACATTAAATGCAAGCCAGTAGGCCAGTATTATTTTTCTTTAAGAAACTCCAGTCAGCCATATTATCAGAAGACTGCCATGAGAAAGAAATTGTATTTTTTTCTTAATCTTATTCTTTTCTAGAACTTTGAAGCAACATCAATTAAACAGTCAAACATACAAAAATATCAGCATGCATAACAGCCCGTTTGTGTCAAGAAACAGACCACTGAGGGCATAATGGGTAATGCAAATAAGCTGCTGCAAACAGTTCTGCAGTGTCCACATAAAGACAGAGAAACAAGTTCTTATAAATTATAATAAATTAAGACAAAGTTGATGTAAAGATGTTTAAAGTTCATAGAGAAGGTGTCAACTGTCCGGCAGGCTCTCCTCTGTGCAGTCAGTGATGTGTTTCCAGTTCCACGATGGTCCACTCCCCTTGTGGAGAGGCAGCGTCTTCTGGAGAGAAGCTGGTCACAGTGATGCTGGTGGAGGAGTCCTCCATGGGTGAGATGAGCTCTGCCCAGCGCTTGAAGGTCTCCTTCTCTGGGGACAAGAAGGCCTGTGAGTCCAGGCAGTCACGTGACAGGGACAGTGTCTGTTTAATAAGGTACTGGGCAAGGTTGAGCTCCTCAGGCACAGGGTTTATGATGCCCAAATTGGACTCATGGTCTGAGAGGAGCTGCCTGAGCAGGCTCCAGTCCCGCTCTGCAAACTCACTGCTTTTATCATCGTCCCCTATCTGCTTGTCTTCCTCTGCCTGCAGTTTGTCCGAGCAGTGCTCAAAGGTTTCTCCCACATCCATCTCGTAAATGGGAGAGAGGGCTTTGGATGGTCGGCGGTCATGTTTGCAGGTTTGATCCAATCTGTCACAACCATTGTCTCCTAAAAACAATTGACAATACTGCAAAATGACAAAATGATTCACTCCTCCACAGTTCTTTTTTTCATTTAAGAGACTAATCACTGCCTACTACAATAAAACAGATTACTGAAATTTTACCCTTAAGGCAACTGTGTCCTTTCCGCACAGTGAAGTCAGGTGAAGACAGCACAGCGGGGAGGAGGTGACGCTGATGGTCACATTATGGTCCATAAATTAAAGTAAATGAATCACTTTCAGAGTCACCAATCACTTGAAAGATGGATGTCAAGGGTAGACAGTTGCCTTAAAAGTAATGCACAGAGGATGTTTTTCTGAATGCATCTCTTTATCCACCTGTTCAAACAAAGTAAGCCATGCATTGCCAGCACCAGTAAACTTTGTATTTGTCAGTAAGTACCAGTGATATGTTTTGAGGTTTACGTGCAGGTCATTGAACGAGCAGACCTAATGAACAGTACTGTCACAAAAACCTAAATGCAAGCAACAGTGATTTACTTAGTAGCACAAAAATGGCACACCACCAAGTTGTTTTTTTTTTTGACATTCTTTGTGTTTTCTAGTTTTAACAATTTCAGCAAACGATGAAGTAACAAAATAATTGACATGTTTGCATGGGGATATACCCTCGGTAATGGTGCAGCAGGATTTCTTTTTCTGAATATGATTGTGAAAAAAGAGAGACATGGCAGAACCATGACAGCTGCCACAGAAACACATCACATACTTTACAGAGGAGGCTACTGACACTACACAAAACCTACCGAACAAAAGCTTTCAGACAACAAAACACAGTTTTCTTAAAAGGTGGACATCTACATATCTAGACACAAGTCTACTGGGCATGACAAAAGGTAATGGAAAATGAAAAAAAAACATACAAAAAATAACAGATGGATATAAGGGAATGGCAAAATAATTTTAACAGTAGCATGCATGTGTGCAGTGCAAAAAAAAACAAAAACAAAAAAAACAAAACTCAGGAACAGGTACATTCTCAAATGCAGATAAACAGCGAGAAGATGCAAGGGAAAAGTTTCCCAGCACAACACACTTTTTTGAGAAGCAGTGGCAGTTTAGTATCGTCTATTTTGTACAAACATTTTGTATTTGACCTTTACGTCAGGTAGTCACTCTACAGAAATTTGAAAAAAATCATTACTTGCTTGTCATTTACCTGAACACAATTTTTAAAGGGGCAACATATAGCATTTCAACATCAGCTAATCTTTCAAAATTAATTTTGACATGTTGGCACAATTACTGTAAACAAAAAGACCATCACAGAGAGGCCCAGCCCCATCTAGTGACACTACATTGTATTTAACATTGTGTACCACAAGGTCAAGATTTGTTTGTAGCTTATGGAACTGGACGTTTGTGTTCCTTAAAATGGCAATGGTGTAGTGAATGAAAAGCCAAACATATTTATCCTTTTCAATAAAGCAAAAGAAAATGCAACACACATGGATACAGAAAGAAGAGACTCGCTGTAGCAACATCTTCTGAGATAAGATGCAATGGTGTTTATGGGAACTGTAGTCTTACTTTTAAGAAACACAAGCTTGATCAATATCAGTATCAGCAGAATGATATAGAATTATCCCAGCAATGATGTAATTGTCAAAGTAATTATACCAACAAATCATAATCAATTTGGCAATGTTATGTTGATGTTTGAGTGCTATATATAACACCTTCAACAATGTCAAATTATCTATGGCTTAAAAAGACTGTTCCACTGCATAAAATAAATGACAAAAATAATCAAAAAATCTTATTTTTATGTACATAAAAGTGCATTGGTATAACTATGTAACAGGCCTTGTCACAAGGCAGATTCATTTTGACAAATACAATTCTATGATCAGTCTTCGTGAAATGTACACTGCTTTCCCCTTTTTTTGTGTAAACTGAGTTACCAAAAGCTTCTGCCTAAAGGTAGTTCAGTTGTTTAAAATGTACAGTTTAGATTAATTGTTTGATTGTTTAAAAGGATATTGATGTTGCAAATTCAAATTTACAACAGATATACATTCAATGCATGGAAATGAGAGCAAGCTTTTAGCTATGAAAATGATGACTACTGATTTAATTTGAATTTGAACTTGTATTTATAACTAGTTACTAAACTAGTATGCTGAATAATATCCTTTTTCTAAAGGAGGGATAGTTATATGCTGGACGTAGGTAAGGTCTAGGAGTCAGAGCAAAGGAGAATGAATCTTGCAGGGATAAACTGTACCTTCACTGATTGAGTTTGGGGAAAGAAGATGGGATTGGATTTGGGGTCTAGGATCATACATTACCTGCTGGAGATTGTGCAGCATGTACAGGAGAGTCCCCTGTCAGCTGAGGCTCATTTAAGTCTAGATGTAAATCAGCTTTCTTGCTTTCTGGGGGATGGGGGTGATTTTTTCGCAGCCCTCCATTGCTGTACTGTTCAGTGTGCCGCAGATCCAGGTGACATGGCCGCTCCTGGGGAGGGATGTCTCTCATGTCAGCGTCCAGGAGAGGGCCGCTGGACTTCACTCCATCCACCTGGATGTGATTACTCTCCTCCTGCACAGGATCCTGAATCTCGGTAAGGAATACAGAGGATTTTTCTTCCTTTTCCTCGTTGTGTTTTTTGTGCTTCATACCTGCATTTTCAATATGACAGGGCAGGTGATTCTCTTGGTGACTGGAAGGGGCACAATTAGACTGAGGAGCTGTAGAGTCAGACTCAAAAACATCACAGGGGGTCACAGCGTCATCGGCCTGTTGAGGTGGAGTCTGGATGCCACCCTCTTCTGAGCCCAACTCCTCACACTCATCAACAGAGAGCAACACCGACCGCCGGAAGTTAGAACTCGACTGGTAGTCGGGCTGCTCGTTATCCTGGTCCACAACATCATCATCGAAAGCTAGGTTGACGATCCCCTGAAAGTGTGGTGAGGGATCAGTGGGTGGCAGTGGTTCCTGACCTGGGACCACCTCAACTTCTGACTTCTCATCTTCTGTCTCCTCTTCATCGTCATCTTCTTCTTCCTCCTCAGAGGAGAAGAGCTGGTGGTCGGGGACGCTCTTTACAGTCACAGTGGCCTCGACTTCTGAGTGCTCCTCCTCTAAAGGAACCTCATCTCTTTGCAACCATGAACGGGGACGTTGTCTTACTCCCTCCTCCTCACTGGTGGTCTCTGCCTCTCGCCCACGCAGCCGCACCTCCACTCTCAACCCGGCCCCGCCTTCGTACATCTTTAACTCCTCTGGGGTGCTTGTATCACTGCTACTGCGACCCAAGAAGTCATGACAGCGCATGGTGCCGCATTTGGACACACCTCTGTCGTTGGAGCAGTCGTCATCTTGTGATCCTCCAGCGTCGTAGTCCTCTGAGCGGGGCTTGATGTCGTCAGAGGAAGTGGTGTGTGTGCTGCCAGTCTCAGACTCTGGGCTGACCTGATGGTGGATGCCGCTCCAGGAGTCCTCCAAAGGAGTATCAGTGCTTCCCATGCTGCAGGGGGTGTCTATGGGGCGTTCAGTATCTCTCGGGGAATTCGGGGACCTGACCTCGTGAACTTGCCCTCCGCTGATGTGAGCAGGGATGACACCGCTTGGAGACTGCTTCCCTTTATTCCCTTCAGACTGTTTACAAGCATCTGAATTAACAAATCTGACTTGGGGGATGTTGTTGGCTGTTGGTGTAACACTGGTCTCATCTTCTGCCTCATCTGTGTTTCCTGACTGTATTTCAGTTTTCTGAAGACTCTGCTTAGGGCTTGATTCTATTGAGAGGCTAAGTGAATCCCCTCCACCGTGGCTTGTTGGATGTGTACTGTGTGCTGCAGGCTGGTCAGAGGGTGCTGGCGCTGTACTAGCTTTGGTCTCTGCAACATCACTAGTGTTTTCAGTTGGAGCGAGTTCAGTTTTACCAGTCGCTGCCTCTTTTCCTTTAGCTCCTGGCTTTTTGGAGGCTGTGGCAGCCGAAGTTTTGGAAGTTCCTACAGATTTTGGTGAAGCTTTCTCCGTAGACGATTCAGTTGTACTTTTCAGCTTTGGTCCAGATTTGGCAGATGTTACTGAAGACTGCTTCGAGAGGGCCGAAGAGGCTTTTGCTGGTTTAGTACTTGATTTAGCTAAGGCTCCAGTTGCTGAAATGGGTTTTGTGATTTTCTTCTTAGGAGCTTCACTGGCTGTTTTGTCTGGTCCTGAGGATTTTAACCCGTCCTTGCTGTCCTCTTTCTTGGGGGAAGCAGGCTTTTTCACGGAGGATCCATGCTTGGAGACTAAATCACACAGAGAAAAGAGTGTGAGCAGGACATTAATACATTGCCACAGTTTAGGGACAGACATTTGAATTAAGCAGACTTTGAACATCTCACCATGGCTGTCAAGTATGCCTCTTCCCTTGGCGTCTGCTCTTGCTGCTGTCGCTGCAGTTGATGCTTTCTCTGCTGCAGTCTTGACTTTGCCACTTTCTCTCACGCTTGACTTATTGGTAGGACTGCGACAACAGAAGCACAAAACCATAAAACAGAATGACCACAGATGTTTAAACACAATATCCCCTTTAATAATACCGCTGAATAACATCATCATAAAAATATTTATGAGCTGAGCTGCAGGGAAAGTAAATCATGAATTCATATTTAACACCAGTGGGGGGCAGCAAAGTTTTTTTCCCCCCTTTCTGTCAAGGGCAAGACTCTGAGACATGAGCTTAATATCAATGCAAAGAGTTGATACTTGTGACCTTGTGAAGGATGTTCTTCCCAGGTTTTTAACAAAATCTAAACAGAAGGTACATTTTTTACAGTCTGAGATTCACTGTGCGCCCAAGGTTGATGGAATTTGAAATCTCCTCATTGGTTGACATCTTTACCCAGTGCAGGTTTACAGAATCTACCTTAGATGGGCTTGATTGTTAATAATATTACAGACCAGGTTTAAAAAGTACATAATGTACAAATGATTAGTCTCGTCACCCACATTGATGCAATTTTAGGTGAGCGGGGAGTTCAATGTTAACTACTCTCTCTACACTGTACATTTTTAGAAAATTATACAGTTAACTCCAGAAAAATAAAATTTGGATACTGCATGGATGAACTGTTACCGTTGCCAACTTTTTCTTTACAAAAGATCTGGTATGCAATAAGGCCCATATGTAATATGTTTTATTAGGTTATCCATGCTTTCCATGGAATTATTCAATATTAATGTGCTCCCAGGACAGATGGAGTTTGGATGATGCTGATTGTAAAATGGATATTTTTAACATCTTTGAAGGACAGATAAGAGGCTTGTCAGAAAATGCTACACAGCTGCTTTCATCCTCCTGACAGCTACATGGGGCCTAAAAAAACAACCAGGTGATACTCTGCTGCAAAATCTGCCTCATTTTTCCTACATTTACATTACTGAACATGTATTTGTTTTGTTTCCAATGACCTAAATGTTTTATGCTCTCTAATGACGTTGGGTATATTGGCAATTAATTCATTCCTTCTTGTTAAAATGTTTTACTAATTTGTAAATGTTGTATTTCATCACTTTTGGGGTTTCTCAATCACTACTGTCCCTCTGACATGTCCATGTACTCATTTGTCAATATAGCAGTGACATACAGTATAACACAAAGGCACTTGTTGAATGGTTGGCTAGTCTGAGTAGTGGGCAGAGCTGAGCTCATTTGGCTCAGAAATGAGAATAAAACATCTCAAATGGGTTATTTATTTTCTGAAAATCGTTAAATTACAGCTGTAAAGTGCTTTTTCCTAGATGTTGGTTCTGCACAGACAAACCGGAATGCTTTCTGGAGGCACTCGTGAACTCAACTGCTGCATATACTGTACTTGATGACTAGCTTCCTGTTCCCTTAAAAAGGAGACTCTCCCATAAATCACTTTTTGAGTATGGCACTACTGAGGGGAAACTGACAAGGATATAAATTAGGGCTGTTAGATGTTATGCCTAGCATTTCATTGAAAACACAAGACAACAGATGAGAGAGCATACTGATGAGCACTGTGAGTATAAGAGTAAAGCTCACCTGCTGGTCTTTGTTGAATCGGATTTCTGAGGTTTTGTCAGTGGGGATTTGTTTGCCGCCTTAGCCTGGTGTTTGGGCTTTGCTCCTAAAACACAGAACATAAACCACATGCACTGTTGCAAATAGAAGTTTGTCAAAGCATACAGTTTTGAGAGCAATCAACGAAAAGGGTAGCAGGGATACACAGGGTAGGTGGATGTGCTGTGCTTGTAGTGCATGAGCTCACATCACAGACATGTAGCCAGTTGCTTTTAGGGTGGGGTACAGAGACACAGGCTGTTCTCTTGCTCTGTTCCCATCTCTTTTGTACCAGCAGGACAGACAGCTGAGGCCCACTTTAGCAGTGAACATGGTATCAGTCGGGATTACCCCACCTCCCTAAAACCATCTTTGCCACAAAGGCTCAAAGCGATCAGTCACACCCCCCTGTGTGACAGCTGTACAGGGCTTTGACCTATGCTGTTCGGCTGTTCACTGTTACCAGCAGGCTGCCATCAACAGCCTCATTTGCTTTCTTTTCCCAATAAATCAACATATCAACATACATGATACTACCCAAAAACCCCTCTTGGTCATAGCACAACATTCATCATGCTAATTGGTCTGCAGGTCCTTTCATATCTCTGCTACAGTATTATGCCTGAAGCTGATTGGCAACACTTCACTTTAGCTACAGTGATGTCCTCCATTGTAACTGTCAGTCAAAATGATTAAACATAAAGAAGCCAATAAAAAGTGTAAACCTGGGATGGAGTGAGTGTCGTTGCGAGGGCTGCTGGCACCGTTCTCTGGTGAGGCGCTGCCTGATGTGGATGAAACGCTGGGCTGAGCTTGGGTGGTGCCAGCAGTACTGTCAGCCTTTCCTGCTGAGCTCTTCTGAGCCTTCATTACTGCTGTCTGGCTTGTAGATGTGCAGCTTGGGGGAGAGGTTTTAGGCCTTGCACCTGGGTTTGGCCTCTTGTCTTGCTCTTTAGCCCCATGAGAGCTTCTGAGGCCATTGGCACTGGCTACATCCCGCCTGGCCCCTGTAGCTCCTGTGCCGTTGACAACTGGCGTGCCAGTCGATGCTGTCTTTGCCTTCGCTCCCACACTCCGGTCTCCTGGCTTCTTCACATTCTTTGCTTTGGATGTGTGACCGTCCCCTGGTTTGTTAGCTGTCCCCAGTCCATCAGACTTCATGGCTGATGCAGTGCTACGGCAAGAAGAATAAGTGTAGTCGGACACCCTCTGGGTCCTGTGCACAGGAGGACTCTCAGGTGCAGATGAAGGGCATTTCACAGCCCTCTGCTGCAAAAAAAGCAAAACATATTACTCATACAATTGTAATATCACATTAATCAGCAAATAACCAGAGGGCAGTCATATGAAACTGAGTAATATTAGGACAGATTAGTACAAGCCACTGGAGCATACTTAATGTGTGTAACATCAACTTAAAGATCTGCAGTCTGTTAAGGACTCTATAGTCTGTGCTTATCAGCCAACCAAAGTCCCACTACTGTAGCTCCTGCTGTTTTTTTTTTTCTTTCTTTTTTAGCAGATGTTAATGGGATGAAGCCTTAGTGCTTCTTTCTTGCTCTACTTTATGTTTCAGTTTGTGAACTTTTCAAAGTTAAATAAACAAATCGGTAATTCCTAATTGCCTTTAAGTGTCAGTGAAACAATTAGCCTTTCTGTAAACTGCTTCTTGAAAGTTCAGAGAATTAGCACTAAGAGCCTGTAACTGTTTTGACTGCATCAAACCATTTCCTCTGCAATCTGTAGAAGCTTCACTGCTCTAAACCATTCCTGCCTGGATCCCCTCAGCCAAGCTTATCTTAGCTATACATCTGTTTAGAGAGGCCCTGCTGTTCATGTCATACCATATCTCTTTGCTATGAGGGTGGGGCATTTATGACATATGGCCTCCGATGGCCAGCGACTGTAATCACTGGCAGGGATAACACAAATTTACATGGATTGCTCTGAGCTAAAACAGGGTCATAAGATCACATCATCAGCCAAGTTTAAGCCAGAGATCTGATTAACAAGTAAAACTTCAATGGTTTCTTGTTTCTGAAATAGAAATAAAACTATAAAAGAACAAATGTTAATGCATTGTTGAATAATAAAATTACCTGTGAGCTAGTGAATACAGGCTTTTTACCAAGTCTTCGACTGTCCCCTTTATCAATAGCATCTGTCAAAACAGGATAAAAGGAAGGCAAAAATCATCAGTTAACCAGCTGGTATTTCCTGCAAAAGAGAATATTTAAATACGGCCATAACACGATGAAAAGGGTTGCACCGATGTCTTTCAAGAGGCTGCCTAGGTCCTTCATTATGTTAGCTAGAGGAGCCATTCTCTTCATTCACAAATACCCATTTCCACACCCAGTGTTGATGCTCTGACCAAAGGGAAACAAACATTAAATCAGTGGATTGACCAGTCAGCCATGTCTGGTGAGCTAATTCACAAAAAGCAAAGCTGTTTCTTTACTTCATATACAAACAATTTCACAACCTAAAGATTTATCTTATTTAATAAAAAAAACAAACGTGGTGAAATTTGTGCATCTGAGACCTGGAATCCAATTACACTGGCAAGAAATATACCAGTAATAGGCACATGCTGATACCAGCCAAATAAATTATTCATGCAGTGCATTTCAACACAACTAGCTCAACAGTGAGGAAGCAGCATATTATTTGTATTTGTGGATGTGTCTAATCATGTGCAGACTCACAAAGACGGAATTTCAGCCTTTCACTCCCACCCATTAAAAACAAGCATGGCGCGTCTGCTGCATTTACCATGTTAGCGTACACTCATCTACCCAACACAGTTTAAAAGATACCTCGGAAATGAAGCAAAATCATATGAGAAGCACTGGCCAAACAATAAACAGGTTAGCAATGCCCAGCTAGCTGTGTAGAAAGAAGCCATTAAATGTTAAATCAGCAAGCACCATATTTTCCAAGGGCTTTGGTTCATCTCTAATGATGCAGAGCCACTGCTTCAGCGCTAGGCTGGGTTAGAGAGAGAGAAAAAAAAACACACATACATCCACACACACCGCAGCATGAATATCCTGTGTATGACTGGAAAAAGAGCTCACAGATACAGCTGCCAGATTATTTCTTTACCTGCCAGTATCCTCTCTCTGTGTTTGGACGACAGGGTCTCCCATCCCTGCGTGTGGCGGACCGCGTAAAAGGTCTGAAGCAGGAAGGTCCACAGCCGCCCGCGTAGCGTACAAATCTCTTGCCTGAACGGCTGGCGGTAACACAGAGGAGAGAGAGAGGGAGAGGAGAAGAATGGAAAAGGGTGCGCTACGACACAAGCGAATCAGCAGCTGCTTGAAGAACCTTTCACCATGGCAACAAATACCCCTCCCTCCCCTGTCTCTGTCCCTCCCTCCCCCTCTGTCTCTGTAGCAGAATCCACTTGAGCTCCCTTGAGCAAAATCAGTGATGTCACCGGCTGATGCCCATACTCCTGTTTCCACGCCTGATTATAAAAACAGGGCTGGAAGGTAGGGAGGAGCTATCTCTACCTCCTCCTCTGCACTAACCACACACACCCTTTCCCCAGCACAGCCAGATTAGTGAAGCCTAATCCATTCTGCCATACTGTACGGTATTTACTGGGGGTTATGCGCTTTAACTTATGCAGCCAGGTCACTTTCCCCTGCAAGTCATCTCACGAGCTTAACCTGCCTCCTCAGACAATAGACTTTATTAGTCTGTATTATTTTATTGACTGATTAGACATAAAATTATCTTCACCAATCCTTAACATAGCTGACAGTGTATTTAAGATTTTAATGGTACAATTTTAAAACATGGTTCGACTACCACAAACCATCATTTCAATACTTGTTGATGCATCAACTCAGAATCACAGTTAACTCAGTTTACATTGAGAAATGACAGGGCTGATATTCTATTCTTTTGTTAAGGTAAACAATTCCTATGTCAAGACAAAAACCAACACTGTGCCAGTCTGTCTCTCAATACTTTACGACTTCCTCAGCCTGGACTTGGCACTGGGACCAACAACAGGTAACGAATATATACTTTTTGAAAAGGCTAAATTATTTCCTAAAACAGCTGCTCACTATAGTTTTTAGCAGAAGTTGCTCAGACAGGAGTAAATTGTGCATTTGTTGGGGACTATTTTCAGAGGTGGATTTGGTGTGCTAGTGAGTATTTACAACAGGACAGTGAATATTTACATGAAGTTCTATGTCACCCAGTGCAACTGTGCGGTTCACTGACGTGTTTTTATAGTTTTTTGACTACAAGAAAAATATAGATCACCAAACTTATCCTTTAAGATGATATCTGAAGTAAAAAAATAGTTGAAGGAAAGAATCATGCACTGTGATCTGACATTTAAAAATTTGATTTTGATGAAACTCACTGGCCCACAGAGTGGCTGCATGTTTTCTATCATTTTATGTCATGTGTTGTTAAATTTAGAAAGGTGCAGGAGGCAATTTAATGTATAGGAGATGAGTTTTATATTGTTTAATATTGTTTTTTAAACCAACACTAATATCCTAAATCTTTACATTTGCATGTATTGATAACAGATTCCACTGACAACATGCATTTTCTCTATCTGAATATAAAGTAATACTTTTTATTCTGTTTCTAATGTGACAGTTATACTAAGTTAAAGTCAACATGGCAAACAGTGTGGCCAGTGAGGTGAAACCGTAGGATTTTTTCTCTTTCCTCAACTCAACAACTCACAGTAAACATTCAATAGCTGAAGTAAGTCACCATTCAAATCTATTATAGGATTAAAGTTATGCTACAGCAACTCAATAGTCATTTGAGAAACCTTTGATCACCCTTTCATATCAAATCTGAGCAGCATCAGACCTACACCACACCCTGGTTAGGAGCAGGGCTGCAAAGCCAAGTTGGACAACCCATGCTAACCCATTCAGATAAACCGTAAACACATGTGACCCCAAGGTCCTCACTTTGGTCTGAAAAGCCAAGTAAATGTGGAGTTTGCTCTTCCAAAGCTGTATGCTACCCTGCATCCAGAATGAAGTAAAACACATGAAGACATATAATGGTTGTAAGTAGTTCAGAGAGCAAACATTTCAAACACAAAGTCAAAGCTGTTTTCACAACTATAGTTCAGTTCGTTTGGTCGAGATCAAAGCAAAAATCTACTGTCGCCTTTCAATACTAGTCTGTTTAGGCCTCCTGAAGAAATGAATTAAGGTTTGTAAACTCACATCAAAAACATTATTCTGGTGCCTGACAGCTGGTCAGGCTGTGCTGCACTGTGTTTGGAAGCTTTATTTCTCTTCTCCAGACAAATAAAGCTTCATAAATAAAACTCAAAATGCTCACACATAAAAACCTGCATATGAGCATTAATCAAAAACAAACAGGGCTTTATCTGTCATGCCAGGCAGACAGAGAAAACAAAATCATAACTCAAGCTCCACTTACTAGTTTTTCTGTAGCTTTCAACTACATCTCACATCCTTCCTCAATGGATGGAGTTATATAGTTAGACGTTAGAAGTTAGTTTCTCAGGGAATCCTTCCACTGATTGAAATTAGATCGTTTTTTTTTGTCAAACTACATCTTGCTTAGAAGCAGACCAAACCCCACCTTTTCAGGTAGTCTTGGTGTGGCTGTTTGGTCTGCAGCTGCTATGGCCTGAATGGACTAAACTAAATGAGCAAGTTTAATTTTAACTGCATTACACACATTAGATATGAACACAAGTTAATGGTCACAGAATGAGGTCTATTCTTGAAGAGACTGAGACAAAATGGTCAGTAAAGAGAATCTGCTTCATTTCACCTCCTCTTGTTTTTGCCCTCCCTGCTCCAGAGGAAAGTCGTCCTCCATGTCATCTCCACACAGATAGTGCACAGCAGCGAAAAGTTCACAGCAGTTGTCCACAGTCACACCTTCTCTGACAGCTGAACACAGCTTCTTCAACAAGGTCGGCTCTCGGGTAAACTCTTCTCTCTGTAATGACCCAACGAACACTGTGAAAACAACCTTTCCAAAGAGCCTCACAGTAAAGGAGAGTGTACTACCTCTCTGCCTTACCCTGCGTAGTTCCTGGAAGGCTTGAGTGCGGATGACTCTGGGGAAGTTTTGGACTATGACATGCAGGCTCTCCTCTTGCAGCTCTGTGGCCAGGCTTCTCACCTGTTGAGCCCACTTGACTTCTGGGAGACTGCCAATCAACTGCTCAGTGCCACAGAGTATGGTTACTGCGTTCTGCACAGTCTGAATGCAAACATTTATCAGCTAAACAAACTCCCCTGCTGAGAACATAAAATAAAGTCATATGAACACAATCCTACATGAAATCCTGCTGTTATTCCTGTCAGGGACCTACTGATCAGTAGAGGGATTCCCTGAAATGTGTAACGGTTCTTGGCCGGCACCTGAATCTCAGTACTTGCCAAGAGTGAACAATGGTGCATTTGTCTTGCTTTACTCATGAACACCACATCTTTTGTAATGATGAAAGACATATTCAGTTATCAATAACAAGCCTGGATCACTCCCCATCTGTCTACAGCAACGTCATATTCCTAAATTAGCCTGTCTTTAATAACTGAGAATTTAATAAAGGTCATCTTTGATTAGATCACATTCAGATTTCCTTCCTGTAGAAAAAACACTGGAGAATGATTAGATGATATTTAGTGTAATTACATGAATACAGCATGGCTGATGACACTCGGAAGGAGGAACTCACCATGGTTTCAGTTACAGCAGCTAGACAGGCTCTGTGGAGCTCAGGCGGCAAGAGGGAAAAGTTCCTCTCGCACCAGCTCTTCACAAAATGTTCAGCAACCCACCTGAAAATATGCATGTTGTTTAGTCACTGCACTAAATTACTTGCTTTTGTGTTTGTTTTTTTAAACAGGGTAGTTTGGAATCTGAGCAATTTCACAATATTTCCCCTAGTCAGATAAACTCATGAACGCTTTTTCTAAGTCTCTGCAGAGAAACCCTGAGGCTCCAAACAGAGCAGAGCAGAGCTTTGCTTGAGGGAACAGCAGAATGAGTGAGGATGAGAAGGTCAATAACGCACTGCTGCACAGAGCAGCGCAGTTCCCCGTCATACTCGCGTGACTCATCAGACTCAGCAGAGACAACATGGCAAGGCCACATCCCCACCACACACACACACACACACACACACACACACACACACACACACACACACACACACACACACACACACACACACACACACACACACACACACACACACACACACACACACACACACACACACACACACACACACACACACACACACACACCCACACACACACCCACACCCACCACTTCAAATCAGAACCAGCTCACAGTCTCGCTCAACACATCCTATCCCCCTGACCTACATTCACTTCTTGCCTTACTCACTGCAGTGTGCGACACAGCGGTTAGCATGCAGTAATATCGGCTACAGAAGTCTCAAAATGAAAAATTAAGTTATGGGAACACAAATTATCTCATCTGAGTGCACCAGCAAACTTCTCTGAGCTTGATGCAGCAGTGTCTATAAAATACAACTTTGACAAACATAATTTAAATTCAACACATAAATTTATCTTTTACAATTTAAAAAAATAAAATTAACCAGAATGTAAACACACTGCCTGAAATGACGTGTATTCCTTACATTTATACAGTAATTTGCCGTGGTTATACAGAATTATGCAGCTGCATGCTGGTTACCTAGCAACAAGATACTGATGTAACTTGCCATGGCAGGAATGGCGACAGGTCTAAATCGTGTGACATAACCTCACAACTAGCATTTTCCCAATTTTGGTACACTTTTCCAAACAACATGTGAATTTATTGTCAAGCTTGAGAAAAATAAAAGGACCCTTAATTTAAATGTAATTATTTTCCAAATGTTTTATATTATACACTGTGTTACAAACATTTCCAAAGCTGGAAGAAAATACAAGTTTTTATGTTCCATAACTTTTTCAAGATTTTCAAAACAGTGGGAGCCCTGTTAAATGGCCTGCCATGGCATGTCATTTGTTGAAAAAGACAAAGACTGTGGAACAATTAGTCCTGTCACTCACCTCTTACACAGCATGTGGAGGTGTTGAAGGCCTAAGGCATGTGTGAGGGACAGGCACTCCAGAACCGTCCTCTGAACCCCTTCAATTGGCTGCAAACACAGTTATTTTAGACAGTGATGGTCTAATGGCTCTGTGACATACAGTAGAAAAATGATATACTGAATAACAGGAATATAGTAAGACAGGAATTAAACAGAGAGCTGTTACAGAATTATTGACACTGAACATGCAGGCACGAAACAAAGCAAAAGGAATAACACAGAGGTTTGTTCTTGGTGTTTTCAGCTGTGATCTCAGATACTCTACATACTGCTACATGTCTTGCACTGAGACCACTATGCTGAAAATCCTGATAATGTTTTGGAATTAATAACATTTGATTAGGTACAATATTGACACTTAGTATTTAGAGTGCATGCCATGTATATCTAGTGAGCACTCTATTGACAGGTGATGCATCAGCCTTCATTTGAAGCACACTTTAACTGGTTTCTGCTTCACAAACTCAGTTGCAACTACAGGCAACAGAAGTTTCAGTGCCCAGCACACCTGCAAGTGTGATGCAACTGCATTTTCACAGCTTTTTAATTTGATTACATGCCATGGTGACATACTGTTATTACCAAGTTTTATTTGATTTATGCTTGGATTTAGGCAGACACACTGTTTGATGTGAAGTACGTTATGCTGTGTATCAGTTTCTATAGTTCAAATTTTCTTGAAATTTTGTTTCCAAATCTGGAAGAATAATGCTGAAAATAAGTGTGCATCCTGAAAATAATTTCATATTTATCGTAATCCTAAATTCAACATATATATTTTAAAGAATCAAAATGCTGCACATCTTAAATTTGGCAGGTTGCTCTTAATGTCATACACACAAGCTAAGCCCATGCTTTAAGGCGTTCATTGCATTTTTCTTCAGTATAGCTGACCTTGGGGAAGAAGCGGCAGTAGTCTCGGGTCAGAACCATCTGCACTACATCTTTCAGCCCCTCCAAACCCAACATGTCTGCTGCCAGCACCACCTGACTACAGGACAGGAGACACCAAATACAGGTCAGGTTATTTTCTGGGGTTTGCATGCTAATTTTGGACAGTCTTTGTCTGTTCACATATAGTACCTGGCACTGGCTCCAGAGGGCAGATCTACAATTGCACCGTACATGAACTGGAGCAGGATCTCCATCTCCTCTGGCCCTAAGCTGAAAAGATTGACATTAAAAACTGTTGACAAGCCACAGCCTAATATTCTCTGTGAATTCAGGCACACAGTGTAGATGTATTTTTTCTGTCAATACTGCATATCTTTCCATAAACACAACTGAGAATGCTTTAAACAACATCCACATAACGTGCAGCACTGGGTCCACGTGACTGCAGCCCGAGGGCCACTTCACAGGTTTCCCCCGCACGTCAGCCCAACCGCTCTCCATTCTGACAGCCGCGTCTTCCCCCGTTACACTCAGATCAGTAATGGCGAGGCGAGTGACATGTCTTTCCCCGGAGGAAAAAATAGGCTTCATTTGTCTCTGCCGCTCTGAAAGGAGACTGCGGGTGGTAGTGGGGGGCGGTGGGTGGTGATGGGGGCTCTTCAGGAGGCAGTGGATGAGAAGACATTTGTGTGCCTCACAGAGGAGGCAGTGCAACCTTGGTTGATAGAAATCTGAGCGAGCCACTGCGTGTGTGTGTGTGTGTGTGGGCATGTGGAGTTAAAACATGGCATTGTGAGTGAAACCCCATACTGTACAGAGCCACCTCTGTTGCAGGGCATGAATTATTAATGCGGTATAGTAGAAATTCAGCAGATTGTTCGAGAATGAAGCGTAGAATTGTTAGACCAGGATTGGAGATGTATTATTGATCCCTGTGTCCTGCTGATGCTGATGTACCAGTCTTACCCTTGCAGAGTGATGCACTGTCTGGAGCTCTCCATCCAACTCCCGCTCAGCATGGCTCGGAAGTACTGAGACCGCGCACACAGAATTGCCCTAGAAACCCAATAAAGCAGACAGTTGCATGTCAGATCCACCCACCATTTTAATATTTCACATGTCATCTGGCAGGCCTGTGTGTACTTAAGTGGCTTTGAAATGACAAGAAAGAGGACAAAAAGAAATTCTATTGTGTGTTCGGTGGTCTCTAGAGACTGTTTTATTCTCCCTGGTGTCTCTAGACTGTACTGTCATTGACAGGGAAACATGCAGCCACTGAGGTGTTTACAGCACATAATTAGCTACATTAAAGGATAAGACTTGTGATTTTTATCAACAATGAAATGATCCTTCTAACAAGTACTGTCTATGTATCCAAACCTTGATATATCTTATTCCTGTGCCATGGAGCTCCACTGTTGTCTAAAAACTATTAAAATAACATCAATGAGCGTATCACTGGGTGACATGTTCCTTCATTACCATGAACACACACACACACTGAAGTTTATTATGACTCAATTGCACATACACCATCCTGCTGCTGTAAATATTCACTACCATGCCAAATGAGCAGTGATCCGTGACAGAAAATAGTCCCTAACAAATGCACTGTTTCCTCCTGTTTGAGTAATGATTATTAAAAAACTACAGTGCCCTGCTGTTTCGGCACATCAGTTATTTCTTTTAAGAGTAAGCTATACATTTGTGACTGGTTTTTAAAAATGGACATCTTTAGTAGGAAGCAACGGGCTGGTTGCCAGAGACAGAGTAAGAGAGTCAGAAAGTTCTGAGAGACAGATTAACGCATTCATATTTCGGTCTTTTCATGGTATTTATTGACGATCAGAAACATATAGAATAATGCCAGCCTTATCCTTTAAACGCATTTCAGAGCCTTCGTGTCATGGAAGTCAGTTCATTCTGTTGTCGCAACCTTGTAATCCCTCTGCCCTACCTCACACTGCTAATCCGTTGTTTTATGATTTGGTATAACACGATGTGACTTCACTAGGGGTTGACAATACGGATATAATCCGTGTTATATCCATACATGTTATTTTAGACCACAACAGTGGTGTATATTGTGATACTGTACAGTATATTTTCAACTGAGAAAACCTTTATAGATGAATAAACAGGAGGCAAATTAGCCTTCAGAATATTGTAAAACTCACTCAATATCAATATATAACAATATAATCTGAGGATAAGCATCTGTGGTTTAGGAAACATTGATAATGTTTCTGTGGTTTAGGAAACATTGATAATGTTTCCTAAACCACAGATAACCACAGATAAATAATGTGTAATGTGAATATGATGACCAAACAAGTAGTTTGCTCTAACTCTATCCTGAGCTAGAACACTCAGATAAGCTCAGAAAATGCTATTTCTTATGTGTAACGCAGCCTTAAAGACCTGGAAAACAACACTTGAGATATATCTTGATATCGTTATAACCAAATCCCCATCAAATCTTTGTCATATCATATTTATATATTGATAAGTATCATATTGATTCATTGTCCAGTTCTACTCCCCATGATGTGTAGCAGATATATCTCTTGCTTAGTAAAATTAACAACTCAAAGTAGTGACCAGCAATCTTGTCTACAGTAATGGTGGGGTATGGGCGTGGGGCTGGAGAAGCCGTGGCTCAGCCTCTGGTAGGGAACTGCAGCAGCTCACACTGGGCCGTCATACAGATCGCTGCTGCAGAGCAACCAAAGTATAGCCCAGCTTCTTCTCTCTTGCAAGCATTCGCTGGCTGGCTGCTCCCCTGAGCACGAGCTGGGAGAAACCAGTCTCCATGGTTACCGGCTGCTACTACTACCTCTGCATCACTGAATGACCACCCACTGTTGCTCCACACTGGCAGAGTCAGCAGCAGATGTGCAACCTCCAGCTGTAGTGTGTTACAGCTGGTAAATGTGACTAAGATGTAGTGAAATAAACATGACCTGACCACACCTGAAGACATTTTTTAAGAGATTGTGCTTTTGTATTCCAGATGTTTCTATACAGAGGTCTGAGAGCCACAGAAAACAGTTCTAACCTGTGGCAGGAGAAGACCTGCTCCGCCACTTGGATGGTGATGTCACACTGCTCACCCCTCTGGTACAGATCCAGCAAGTCAGCTCCGAGGCCTGATGCTGGCTCAAGAACAACAGCGTCTGCGGAGAAGTTGAGACGGATAATGAGGAAGGACAGGAAGGAGGGAGTGATGAAGAGAAAGGCTGTGTGTGTGTGTGTAAGCCACAAACATGGGTATTTGTGTGTGTGAAGATGCAGAAGTAGCTCTTATTAAACCCACTTAACTCAAAATACTGACAACATTTCTGACAAAAAGTTTTCTGAGGCACAGCTAAATCTTGAATTATCCGTAGCACTGGCCATGCTGCAATTAGCAGTAGCAACAACAGGGATCCAAATGCGATTAGTGGAAAAGTGGATTATGGCTGAGATAACATGATGTGAAGAAAACGGGAGGGAGGAGAGGGCAGCTGAATGGTCACATAACCTAGAATAAGCCCTCCATGGAATAGAGTCTTGATCTGTTTACCTGAGTCAGTGGAACTATGAAGGTGCGTAGGATCGGGAGCAGACGGCGTACTTTCTGGCTCGCAAACTTCCATGTGTGGGATTATTTCAGCTGAGCGCATGCTCTGGTTTGCTGTGTACACTCGCCTGCAGGGGAGAGACTCTAAAGGTTAATGAAAACTAGATCTTTCATACCTTTTAAATTACAACCTCATTTGATGCACTGTGACACTATGACACACCAAGGAGCCACAGCCTCAACTACGCAGGATTTCTTTTTTTGCCCACACAGAAACACCTCATGAGGTGGCAACCTTATAAATGATTCTGCATTATAGGCAGCCTATAGTGATACTTTTACCTTCCATACTTCAAAATCATGCTGTAGCATTCTGGCTAGCTCCTCCAGTTCCTCACTGTCTATAATGTGTCCATTTTCAAATTGCTTGCCCTGAGCAGATCAACCAAACATATTTCCCCCCCAAACAGCTTCCTCCAGACCCTACTGCAAGATCCCCAAATGCTCCCAGCACAGCACAGAGATGCAAACCCTTCTGTCACCTACCAGGCAGTTATGCCCAGTTGCCTGGAGAACAGAAAACTGTCAAGTATCGAAAGTTGGCATCAAATGTATGGTCAGCTTCTTACTGGGTGTTCAGACCAAAATAAAATAATGCAAGAGGCTGCATTGGTGGGGGCATGTTGTTTCAGTATTGATGAGAGGTAAAGTAACGTTGAAGTTATGCAAAGGTCTTGTAGAGCTGCTTGCATTAAGGTAAGGCTGAACACTGATGACATGACAAGTTTGGTGTATTTTGTTGAAATCTTTGTAGAAAAACGTGCTTATATTCCTCAAACCAAGGTACTGAAAAAGGACCAAAACTCAGGTATTATAATGGTTTATTGGCTCCTTCGGGATAAAAGAGTGGTGGGTCTAAATCAGGGTCCTATTGAAACACTAGGACCCTTCATTCTTCAACTCACTAGCCAAAGTCTTGACCATACTGCGTCTGGTCACATGTGTCTGGTTTCAATTTCTGCATTTTTTCATTTACATCTCATTTGCTCACAGTATTTAAAAAAACAGCAATCTAATTTTAAACAGTGTCATATTTAAGAGATTATTTTATTAATGCTACATTTTCTTTGGTTGCTATAGGGAATTTTGACAACCCTAGGCAGCGTTGAAGCAGGGGAGAGTCTCTCAGCAGTGTCACTCTTGTTCTGTAGTGTTACTAATGCAATTTACCAACATGCTGCTGTTTTCCAACAGTGCTGCCACCATGAGGAGTAATAAAAAAGCCTCATCTATCTCCAGTAAGTGATGCCCTGTGGTTCAACACAGACTTTTGATGGTCGACCTGTGAAAGCCAAAAACCTCTACCTAATTCATGCCTGATGAAAAATGAAGCTGTCCGCTGCAGAGCAGCAGTGGACCGCTATGTTCACATTTTAGAGAATGTAATTAATATTTTCCTCATTAATAATGTATTATTTCACCACCCGCGACCCATCCACTATTAATCAGAATGTCATTTTTTATGACCCAACCCGCCTAATCCACAGATTGACCGCGGATATAACTGCAATCGCACATCACTACTGTCCATGTACAAACTATGTTTGATAAGTGTTTAAGGCTTAGATTAGAACAAAAAAGGCCATAACAATATATTGAAATTGTATATATTGTATTGTAATGTATGCTCTAGCTAATATACTCAAACACATCCAGGGTACCACTACGTTTTGTTTATCCAGCGCAACATATTTGTGAGGTCCTGCCAGCAAGTCATTTGTGACTGAGGGGATAGATGGACCGATACAGCGGAAACATTTCTGAGCCAGCCAGTGATAGTAATTATAGTAACAGTATGAGAAGACGTGCTCTGTTGTAGTCAGCACTCTGTTCAGTTTGTCATTTGATAAGCGATAGTTTAAAATAAATAAATAAATATATATAAAGTCCCTTTTGTCCCAGAGACCTCCCAGGGAAGATCTCTGTTCGTCCCGAACACATTTTCTACTGTCCCTGGGATGACGGGATGCTGTTAGTCTCGAGGGCTCGAGACTACCCACAAAACAATGGAAAAAATGCCATAATGGTCATCTTGTAAAGAAATCTGTCATGAGCCGATGTCAGCTCGGGCTGAAAGTAGAAAAAACAGTTGGAAACCGAGCGTTCAGAGCAATCTGAAGCTGGTGCTTTTGCTCACAGGGATTATTTCTACATACATTTACCTCATCTGACATTGCAACATTATAAATATAACTGAAAATAAGAAAAAGCATAATAGGTCCCCTTTAACAAACTTCGACTCCATGGTCATGTAGCAAAAACAAGGACGACTTTCTTCTACTCCTAATTATAAATTGCTAATGAGACAAAGACACAAAGACACAAATCAGTGGATCAAAGACTTGTGCACTCCAAGAGACCACACTGAATAACCTTGATGAAAAGTAGGCAATTGCTACATTAGAAACTTATTGCAGTTCATTATAAACACTCATTCAATTTGGGAATTGTGTCTCGACACCAACATGAGAATGTGATGTGCAATTTATTATTTAACAGCATTGCAGCATTTGCAACGCTCCTTGAAACCAACACACTGCCCATGCAGCAGCACATCCTGCAGATTAAAGAGGAGCGCTTGGCGCCCTCTGTCAGAGAGTCACTGAAACTGCAACTCTTGGAGAGAAGGATAAATGATGTCTCTTGAGGTCCCCTTCTAAAAAAGCAGACGTGGCGTTAAGGCTACAAGTGAAACTATTAAGAGGTGCTTGTATTCATAAAAGACATAAGAAGTTCTTTGTAGAGGAGCAAGAAAAAGAAACCGCTTAGCTCAAGAACCAAAATGTATACTGTGACCATCAAATGAGAGATAACTTGTTCCTCCTGCCTACCTGATAAAATCTTTCAGCCCAGAGAGTTCATAGCCAGGCAGATGGATGATGTTGGGGTCTTTGTGCATCTGTCCCTGCAGGACACTAGGAGCTCTGGCCAACAGTACAGCTCTGTGTGCTTGGAGTGAGCCAGAGCCCGCACACAGACAAACATCAGCCTCCAGCTCCTCCTGCAGCAACCTGGGAAAACACATTACAACACTTTCTCAGAGGGAGTGTGAATAGCATTCTCTTTTCTTACTGATTATAAAGAAAATACCAAAACTATGGGTGAAGACAAAGAAAAAAACAAAGACCATAAACAATTAACTGAGGCCTTGTTAACATCTCAAGTGACCTCAAAGATCTATGAAATTCAAAGATTCGTCTGATGGCCTATTTTTCCACTTCAGAATAACACAAGTACAGTCCTGAGGCGGTCCATTTCATCTTCACCATCATTAGCTTGCGCCTCGATGACTGATATGGGTGACCCAGAAATCAGTCTGCTTAAGGCCAATTGGCCGGTATGAGTTGCAATGCTGGTGCTGTGTCCATTTCTGTAATCCTCTGAGTGTCTAAATTGTTGAGCCACTCGTGCAACAAGGAGACTCACATCCCTGTTGACTCAAACCCCATGAACTGCTCAAAGAGCACATGAGCTAGTTTAGTGTGGGCCTCCAGTCATCAGAGAAATTTAGTGCTACTTTGCTCTATGCCAAGTTTTATATTCCAGATCCACTGATCCTATTATCTGAGGAAAAACTCTACCTTTGGCTACTACTTTTGTAATGAAAAGCTGGATTTTACTTTCCCCATTGCACAAAATGTCCCTCAACTGTTTTGTCTCCTTTTTTCCTCAGTTAGTGAATTGTTATGGTTCTCAAAACGTGGGCCGCTTTCACAGCTGTAGTTTGGTTCATTTTATCTGGATCAAGGGTTTTTTGTGGCTGTCATCCTGCATCATCAGTGCTATGTGGAGAAATCTTAATTTGGTGTCAGACAGCAGGTCATGCTGCACTTTCATGCTTCTTCTGTATCAACTTATTTTCTCTGGTGTCACTAAGAGCTCATGAAGAAATAACTGATGAATAATATTAGTTGAGATTGCAACAGGACATGATTTCATGTAAAATTATGAACAGGTAGAAATGGTAATAATAATATTATGGGGAGAGATAGTTGCTGTGTGGTCACTACATTTAAAACTGCTAGTGTGACACAAGCTCAACACACCTCTGTTTTAACTTCTTTTGACTTTCTGATTGATCAGGGAAAATCCCTGCAATCCAATGCTTTAAATACAAGTTAGTTGTTTTGTTTTTTGTATTTGTTGGGTGTCTGATTATTCTAGGTATTTGCATAATTTATATTAGACTGATTTAGAATTTTCTTTTGATTTTTGTTTGGTTTATTTAGGTTTGTTTTCAAAGAACAAAGCAGCACTAAAGGCTCCTAAGGATTTATATAGGTGGGCAGGTATAGGACCAGCATGCATCTGGGAGGATCTATGTTTTTTTTTTGTTGTTGTTTCTTTTTAATCAGAGCAAGAGAGGCAGCAGGAGCCATGATTTCTTTGTTCTATTGTTTGCTTACTTGCAATGGTTAAATAACCCAAAAAAAAAAGCGCAAAGACTTTGTTTGGACAATGGACTTTTTCTGCCTGAGTACACAACATCCCTGTGGTGCATCAGAGGTCATCTGATTTCAAGTTTGATTGTGATTATGGACAAACAGCCACTGCACCATGATTACAAAATGATCTGCATAAAATATACACAGACCAGTCACTTATACAGATTACTTCCAGACTTCTTATAAAGCCTGTTTCTTGACAGTTCAGGGCCAGATGATGAGTTTAATAGTAGTTTAGCTTTTGAAGCCCTGCTAAAATCACATATCTATTATCATAGTTTTCACAAATAAACCACACCAGAGTCTGCTTGGAAGAGGACAGAGACCATTTCAGGGGATCTTGGCCTGGTTTGGTTTGGTTTCATGGTTGGTTTCGCATTTCTTTGTTTGGGTTGGCATCAATGCTGTCAAAATATAGTGTATTTTGTGATAGCAGATATGTGACTTTAATTCACAGCTAAACTACTATTAAATCCATCTGCTAATCGTGAACTAACAATGAAGTGATCTCCTGATCTGCACAATGTATAGCCTGTTTTTATGCAAGATAATTGGTAATCATGGTAACACGTTTGTGCATCAGCACGTGAGTGCAGGGATTCTCTGATAAATCATAAAGTGAGGTAAGTGTTGAGATTTGCGTATCTACTTTAGCTGCTCCTCGTTAAAGAGTTAAATAGGTGAAACATATAGTGACCACACACTCACTATCCCCATAACATTACAGTACAAAGTCCATATGACTGTCAGTTTATACCTCTTGGATCATTTGTCATAAGTCAATATGCACACAAAGTGGGAGAGAACTTAAAGGAAACAATGTATCTATTTTTTCATGATTCCTCTTCTACAGAGAAAGAAACACATTTTCCCTGAATAACAGTTGAACACTAAAACATGTCAATAAAACTTCTGCTTCTTTTTACTCAGTCATAACTGTGCTGGACATAGCTCAGTGTGACACCAAACCTATAATCAATAAACCTGCCTGGCAGGCCATGGTAGTATTTAGGAAGCCGGCCAGTGTTTCCCCTATAATTGTACAGACCTGGCAGGCCGCCAGGACGGCGAGAGGCTCAGCCCCTCCACACACACACAGAGCAGGGCAGAGGAGAGACAGGTGAAGTGAAGATAATGTTGCTTGAGTTGACTACAACTACACTCATTACATTACTGTAGGGGCAATAAAAGCTTTGCAGGTAAAAAGCCAACGAGACTAATTTATTAATGGAATCTCCCCAAAAGATGAACAGATGTCAACCCCAGACGTCTGAAATTCAGGCCAACATATCTGTTTTTTTTTAAATGTACCCAACCTGAATCTGGCGGATGCTAGAAACTAGCATGACTTTGGAAAAAATTGTTCTGAGTGGATCACTGGGAAATAAAATAAAATATGGGAAGACTTGTAAAATGACTCCTATAACTGTTTATTTGATCAAACAACCCCCTGCCGCCCATCCCACCACCCCAAAGCAGTCAACCTAGTGGAAACACTGACAGTGACGTGGTTAAATTCTTAAAAAGGTTAAAGAGGATTGAGTGAAGATTTTTGTCAAACAAGTGTTAGACTTGATTTACAATGACTATAATCATCATGATTAAATTTGATCTACCATCAGGTTTTTTTACACTGGTTAATCATTAGTGACTGGGTGATAGCAGACTGTTCAAGTACCTTAAAAAGAGAAGCAGCAGCAGTAAGAAAAGGTAAACTGACTTTTACAAGTCATTTTTTTGTGTTGCACCCTTGTACTGATCTGACTTGGGTGGAAATACATGAAGACAAGGGTCAATATTTAACCCAGGTCTAATCAGTTCAGTGCATACTGTCATGTGTCTTACCTGTTAAGGTCTGCAGACAAAGCAGATGATAAACATCTCTTCAGCTGCTCTTTGTATTTGCGCTCTTTGGCCTGGAACTCTCTTGCAGCCTCGGTGGTGATCATGGTTTATTTTCTTCTCTAAAACAAAGACAAAAAGCTCAGCCCTTAAAACTGTAAAGCAGCTCTAGAAGAACAGTACTAGATAACTAGTGGCTGCTGTGTAAAAGTAATAGAGTTAGTCAAGTGAGACAGGGCCTATAAGAAATGGCAAAAGGCATAAATTGTGACAAATATGCCAGCTGGCACTGCTTTACTATCAAATATGATAGAATACAACAAGCCACATGTGATTCAATTTTATACTTTACTATTTTTTTAATTATAGGATGTGGATGCTAACTTCACCTAGCTGCCCACGGTGACTTAACATGATCGCGACTGCAATACCTTTCTTCACCACACAGGCTGACTTACGTTTACCAGCCGTTACAACCCAGAGGGGCGCTGTTTTACTCATTTTAGGAGAATCAATGAAAAATTGAAGAAATGTACAGCCACTGGTGTATGACCAAGAATATCATTTAACATATTATTAACCTTATTATTAAAAAGACTATACAAACTTCGGTAGTGGCGGAAGACTCCCTTAGCTTCCAGGAGAAAACACAACTGATAACATCACCAAGAACAACCAGCTTCTTTCCATTTGAAGAAGTTTCATTTATTCATAATCAATCCTCATCCAAAATAAAACACTCACATACCTACGCAGACACATGTATTTGGTCTCGCTTTGCCCGGCACGGTGTTTGCTGCAAGCGCAATATTACAAACACTCTCATTTTCCTCTCTGGGCTAGCATGCTAGCGCTAGCTTTACACACAAGCCACCGCTACGAGTTACTTATGTTCTTAAACCTTAAACCCCGAAGGCCTGGTGATAAAAAATAGAGCTGTAGAAATAAACTACAGTCTGTCTGTATGAGGTGCGGTGACAGGCAGAAGTAACATCTTCATTAACGGGCTGACCCACTGACCGATGTTGTTGACATCACCGCTGCACGCTGTTCGCCACCCACTAGGACACGGTCTGCAAAAAGGAGAAGGAGCGGACAACTCGTCACAGCCTGAAAGCTGTTGCACATGCGCAGTGCAATTAAGAAGAGAGTCGTGCCCTCAAATGCTGCCTTCAGATGCTCAAAACTGTAAAGAAAAAATTCAGTGCATTTGGTTTGGTCGGTGATAATGGGAAGGTCATATGACACAGGCGTCCGCTGGTGGTGCCCTTCCTACCTCAGAAAGGAATGGCTCAGAATAACAATTACGCTGCATTGTGGTATCAGGGTAGCAATGCCATTTATATCTGAAACTATGTATATTATTTGTTTTGCAGTTAATCAGACTAAACTCTTTTGTTTTTGCATCGTTATAAGTGTTCCCCCCCAAAGCCTGTTCAGCTATTATGCTGGAAAAGGTTTGCCACTGGTCATCCTGGATAATCTGTATCATAATGCTCATTGTAAACTGGCTTCCTTACTCACCGATCCAGCTATGAGAGCAAGAACATAAGAGGTGGAGATTTTAATCTGTTTCTCAGCAGAAAACCCAGTCACTTATACAGACAGGGCCTAAAGGGAAAATAATCCAGAAAATAACGAACTATTGTAATAACTATTTTTGTACAGCAGCAGCAGCAGCAATATGGATTGGGATTTTAACACATGTAGAAATAAGAAAATTCACAACTAAAAAGTAGACTTATAGGTTTTTGTTTTATAACATATATGTATTCAGTCTCATTAATTTCTTTATAAATGAAACAAAAACATTCTAAAAGTTAAATATAATAATAATGTGAAAGTCATCTTTACACTCCAGTCTGTACACTATTCATTTGAAATACTGACCTGGAAAATATCATTTATATACCCCCAACTACTTACTTCCTACTGCCCTTGAAGGCAGCAAAAAAAACTTGCCGCTGACTGCCGTTGATATCATTGTCCTCTCCTGCATCATTACTCCTCTTGTATGATGTCAGCGCAAAAATTGATTGTAAATGTTTGAATCAGCGTTACACAAAAGATGAAAAATCTTCTGGTTAGATAGTGATATACTGCAATGCAGCCGCAATATTACTACCACTTAATAATACTAATAAGGCATACATTATGGGGTTAAGTTGTAACTAATGGGTTTTTAAATAATTTATGAATGCTTTATAAATTATAAATAATGACCCTTCAATAAGGGCAACTTTTGGGTTACCCAGTTGTAAAAAAAAATCAATTTGGCAGGTGTATATTTGTCTAGTATACTCCTGGACTACAATAAATCCAATACAAAAAAAGTACACAAATATAAAAATATTTTTTTAAAAGCTCTAAATGGTAAATGTTTTGTATTGGTTTAGAACAGACATAATCACGCTTTGCCTGAGTATTCACTTCTCTAACTGGCTCAGCAGTGAATATGTGTGTGTGTGTGTGTGTGTGTGTGTGTGTGTGTGTGTGTGTGTGTGTGTGTGTGTGTGTGTGTGTGTGTGTGTGTGCTGGCACAGCACTAAAACCTGTTTATGTAAGACTGATGTATACACACCTCAATGTGTCTGTTGGCATAAAATCACATGAAGGTTTAAATATGAACCTTAAAAAATGTCTAAATGTTTGATCTACAGACTAGACCCAAAATAACCAACTTCAACTGCTGTGTCACTCAGCTCTGTGCTATTTTTAACAGCACATCCTTTACTATTTCTGGTGTTTTTCATCTCTTCTGTGTAAAAGCTTGCAGTGACTGTTCTGAGACAGTGGCAAAACACATGGGGTTCAAGAGGCACACTGCAGAATTTCAATCACACCACCGTTGTTATTTTCTTAAAACGAGCCGGAAATTTTAAAGAGCTGTGTAGTCCAACAGATTGACACTTACTCAGTTTATTTATAAAATCAAATGGTGTAGACCTGGCTCAGTGAATTTCAAAATGCAGTGTGTAGGAAGAGATACAAAAGAGCACAATAGTCAACCATCACTGACATTTCTATACAGAAAGATCAAGATAACAACATTCTCTACATTTGAGCAATTATCTTCAAGGAAAATATACAAAAAAGAAAAAATCCTTTAGACAACACTACCTGATAAAGGGAGTGGGAGAGTTATAGCTCCCAAAGGACTGTGCCCAAAGTAGAGTGGAGCGACCCAGTGAAACATACAAGTATAGCAGACGATGCCACATCCAAATCTCTCAGGACATCTTTACACTGCAACAACTCGAAAGTTAAAAGGCACCACACAATACAAGTCACAAGGAGATTCTTCCACACATTTGTAATGCTGTAACCGACAAACTTTAAGGCGGATGTCATGTGCAAAAAACATCTTGAATATGTGTCACGCGTACTGCTGAGTGTCCTCTCCAGTGAAGTGTGCTTTGATTCTTTCCTTTACTGCTGACGTCTTTAAAAAATATTTGAAATGTAAGAGATTTTAAAGAATGATTGCATTATCACTATGTTGCTTGGTATCACAGGCATATTCCAGGCTTCCAGGAGTGGCAAGTGAGAGGGGAAAAGAGGGGCTTGGCTGGAGGAGGTCTCGGTGTGGGTTTAGTTCCTGTAGCTTTTGCGTCCCTCTCCCTCCTTGAGGAAGGTCCATATGAGGGTGTTCACGATATCAGGCTGGTCCTGCTGCAGCCAGTGGCTGGCCCCAGAGATGATGTTGAGACGGAAATGGTTTCTGATGTAGAGGCGGCATGCCTCGGCCATTTCCTGCTCCAAGAACGCGTCGCGCTCGCCCCACAGCAGCAGCACCGGGGACCTGACGTGATTCTGGTTCAGGGGGAGGGAGCTAAGAACAGAAAGAGAAAAGAACTTTGTGGTTTGAGAGATTTTAAAGGGAAAAGAATAAAAGAGAATTTACACTGTGATATTTCAGTGATTATGGAGCTTGTTGACGCTGACATCTGAATGAGTTGTATCTGATGTTAATAAGAGACAGCTTCATAGCTTGACTTTGTCTCCAACACAGTGTGTACAGCATTATACCATTGTTTGCATTCAATTATTGAAGTTTTGGCAAAATAAAACTTCAATCAGTGAGTGTTAGGTTGGAGGATGTGACAAGATTGCAACATTACCCTGGCACCAGTAACTGTCATACATCCTGGTATTTGCTGCTTCCCACCTAATATAGCATTTGTGTTGTCTCTTGTTTTTGGAACGAGGGAATGTGTCTCTGACAGCGTGAAAGGTGTTTTGGGCTTTCTTGTGAAGTAGAGACATGTAACTGTGAAGACGCAGAGGCAAACACCCTCAGATCAATGTGATAGTGTCAACTTTTCTCCCTCAGCCAAGCGTATAAACTGTTTTGAGATATTTTCACTTTTATTCCACATTTCTGGTATTTTCACTCAGGTTGTTTATGTACATAAAAACAGGAAGTCATCTACGTTCTTAGAGACTGGTTCCAATTCACAAAACTGAACATTATCATAGTATATTGGAATCGTATCTTCAGAATTCCCTCTTCATTGACTTCAAAGAATTTCATTGTGTTGCACCCACTGTGTGCTGGGGCAGACTCCACCTCCCCACAACCCTGTACAGGATACGTGAATATAATGTAAATAAAATGGATGGATGTTGCTGTGAGTTTATGTATTTGTGTCCCTGCTGCTTAGATACAGTATGCGCTTGTGAAGAGGCTAATTGGGCATGGGTCAGTGATATTTCTTTTATGTAAGCATATAAAAGCTATTCTGAGATAACTCGTTGCTTGAGAAGGGAGCAGATGGCGCGCTCAGTCATGCATGTAGTGTTCACATGTCAAAAATTCATTCACTGAGATTTTTTTGATCTGATTTGTGGTGATTACTCTTGGCCAGCTAGTCAGTCATACATACAACAATGAAGGTGTATGTAAATATTTGACTGCGCTATGGCCCTGAGAGAGGGAGATGCTGTTTGGTTTTGTGCCCCTTCAGTGCTCTAACAGTAGAGGGCACTACGAAACAAGACTGGTACAACATCCCTGCATCCAGAAATCAACTTATGTACATATCAACTACGTCAGTTGTGGTTGCACTATGTTATTCTATCTTTTGGTGAGTGAACTGTTCCCCACCTGAAAACATTCCTGTAATAGTTGAGGGCTCCAGTCAGAGCGCCCGGCTGTGAGAGTGCATACAGATATGCCTCCAAGTCCTCTGCAGTGAGCCATCGGCCTTTCCTCCCAATCCCTGTGCTGCGGCTGGTGAACAAGGCCTTCAGAGCCTACAGCAGAGACAGCAGAAATCACAGAGTGAGTTCGTGTGATTGGTGCAGTTTGATCTAGGCAACATTTTCAGAAGGGCATCCATGTCACTGTAATACGAGTCAGAAAGGGTACTTCAGTGGTGAAATCAGCTCTCATGACCTTCAGTCAAAGCTCTGGCACCGTGACTTACTGCTGGCTCAACAACAATTCATGCTGTGCTTCTACTCCTGAAAATTCCAACACAGGCATATGGGAACATTATGTAGTTTTACATTTAATAAGCAAATGTCTAAAATACTGGCAAACACTTTTAGCATTAGGTGATATTGAAATCATTGTCATTACAAGAAAAATGGATTTAGATTTAAATATTTTATTTGCTTTCTTGCAAAGATGAGAAGATCAATACCACTCTCTACGCAGTGGTATCACTCTTCTCATCTAACTCATCTAATGAAAGTTTTTCCAAAAACTCTACATTTTTAGACCCAAACTGTTCATTTGTAACCCTGAACTGTGTGCATGTTTGACATGATAATAAAACTGATGATGATTCAATATTATAAGTGATGTTACTGACTTAGAATAGCACATTTTAAAATGAAAAAACAATAAAGTTGAGGAGAAAAATCAATATTACTACCTGATGTTTGAAAAAAAAAAGGCCTTAATGAGGTCAACATATGATTTGCTAATACTCTATAATTTTCCACAGCATCATTTTCTTTGCTACAAATAACCTCTTTCCAGCAGGCTATTTTTAGAGTTCACAATGATACAAACACTAAAAATAGACTGTTCCCACATGCAGCATACACTCATGCACATGCATATAAACACCCATGCATGCACACACAACACACACAGAGACGCATACACACACACACACTCACACACACACACGCACGCACACACACACACACACACACATACACACAGACAAACACACAACCTTGACCTTGAAACTGCTTAAGCCCACACACAATAGACCACCTTGAAATCATTGATGGAGAGCATGAGCTCCGGGAAGCGGGGCAGCTGGAAGAAAAAGAAATGACTGGATTTCAGCAGCTGGCTCGGGTGACGCAGAGCGTAATCTGAAAGAGAGGAGAGGAGAGGAGAGGAGAGGAGAGGAGAGAGAACTTCAGTTGTTTCGACTGCAATTAAAGGGCAAGTTTGTACGCACTGCAGGGTCATTTACGTGATAACTCCCAATGACTTTGCCTCTCTGTCTGTACCCGTTAAACCAGCTGTTCCAACTTCACATTAGCCTCCTGTAATTAGCTTCTCATCATCTTCCCCTTAAGGTAGAAGAGGATTTGCCAGATGGATGCAAACATGGAACTGATGTAATAATACTTCCTAATTATAATGATAATAATTACGGTAATAATCCAAGAGCCAAACCAGAGCCTCACAAATTCGAATGAAGAAAATTGGTTTTCTTTCACAACATTAAAAAATAATGTCTGAGGATCTGTTTGTTCATTTGCTCACAGTGAAATCATACCTGCATACACAGATGGATGGGGACAGTTCAGGACAATGAGTTTTGTCACCATCTCTGGGTAGTGAATGGCAAACAGCCACGCAATGGTCCCACCCCAGTCATGGCCAACGAGGCAACATCTGTTGTATCCTTGGAAGAAAATCAAAAGCACATTAGACAGTTATTATAAGAGAAAAGCTGGATGTTCATGGCGATGTTTATTAAAGCATCAGTGCCTGAATACTGTTTTCACTGCTTTATTGCTGGCTTCCTCCCTCAGAGGACATTTACACCCATCAAATGGATGTATTTCATGACATACAGCCAAATGCAGATCAAGGTCAAGGCATCCGTCTGAGGGATTCTGATCACATTACTGATCCACTCCCAACAAAGTAATCACCTTACCTGCCCTACCACCAATTACACCCACTGGTATGACTCATCCCAGCAAGCCTCATCTCAACTTTGATATGACAGGGGTAGTCATACAGCTAAGTTTGGGAGCCACTTTTGGAAAATGACAAGTGGGCCACAGCTGTTTCTGCTGACTGTCTTTCAGTGTTTGCTTAGAATGCTAATACTTATTACCAAAATGGGAAAAGGGGAATGCTGCTTGCCATGCATGGTCAAAGGACAAACCTGTGATTGGTGCACAGCACAGTGTGAATGTGGACGACAATGTGGACCATGTGGGTTCAGTAGTCCAACCACAGACTGGAGCACAGCAGTTATCATACAGTACGATCAATGCAAGCATCCCACTTCCTCTGAAATGTCCATTAAATGAATCATTTGGACAGCAATGTGCTTCAGCAGATACATGCTTAGCTCTTGAAAGCCTGTTAAGAAATTAACAACTAGAATAATTCAAGAAGACACAAAACGTCAACTATAACCTTTTCTCAAGAGCACTTTCTCAGAGAATGTAAATTTTTTATGATAAACATGTTCAAAAGCCACTTGAGCATATTTACAGGCCACTTAGTGCCTCTGGACATTCATTGGGTTAGAGTTATGGAACAAAGACCTGTTATATTTATATTTATTTTTCTGCTCTGTTAAATATTTTTATATGAGCAGTGGACCAGTTGACTATGTTTACTGTGAAAGGGGTTGCTCGTAGTGATGAACCCACACCCACAGAGAATTATCACCAGACTGCAGTTCTCCTTAGCTCTATAGAGCATTTTAACGTCTTTCAGCTCATTGTTTTGGTTTTATGGTCCACAACTTTACTGTTTTGGTTCAGTCACACCGCTCTCATCAACTGCATCCAGTGCTGTCCAGTTTAACCAGTTACCTAAACCACCCCTACCAAACCCTACTTGGAGGAAGTGGACAAGAAAACTGCTAGAACTACAGAAAGTTCAGCAGGTTAAATTTAAGGCAAGAAGTCTGTCTGCAAACTTTAATGGACGGTTACAACGGACAGTTTGCATAAGAATTTTGCCATTCACCTTTGTTTTCTCCTCCAAATACTGTCTGATTATCCGACTGTTCATGTTTCTTCCCCCATCTGACTTCTTTTTAGTGAAGTCAACACCTTTCTATATCTCAGCAATTAACCTGGTGAGTACAATGTTATCATTAATGACTGAAAAATAAGCCCCAAGTTGTAAAAACTGTAATAAATAATACTGAACAAGTGGTGACAGTGCATATGTGTCCTGACTCCTGTGCTGTGTAGCACAGTGACTGTCTGAATTATTTCAGTCTTCGTGTAATTAGCCCTATGACAGAAGCTTTAATATACTTGAATACGAGGTGACAGGTGTGAAGGAGAGGACAATAAAACAGCTCCTTGACACAATCTCCTGTACTTTGAGTCATTAAAGCATTTCCCTGATGTTTCCATGCTGAGACAGGTTATCATGCTGTTACAGTCTGTAACCAGTGCTAAAATAACAGTGAAAAGTGTGATGTGCTGGCCAGCAAAAGAGCAAAAACTGTCACTCTGGCCAGATAATTATGAGTTGATGCTGGTGTGTGCAGACAGCCTCGGGCCAGCCATGGAAGCTTCCCCGTAGTGTTAGCATGCAGTCAGCAGGCTGTGGACTCTGTATCTGCACAATGTCCCATATTCAGTAAGAATGAGTCACAGGAAGTTTGTCATGCCACGCTGCAGGCTTGAGGGCTGTCCACAGCTTAATACTGATAAACAAGTTTATTTTTGACTCTAGACACTGTTTTGAGTTATTTCAGATTGCAGATGCACAGTTCTCCTGTGTTCCCTCACCTAGGTACTCCACGATATCCTTGATGTCGGTAACTAGGTACTCGAAGCGGTAACTTTCAGTGGAGAGTGGCAAGTCGGACTCCCCATAGCCCCGCATGTCGATGGCCACCACACGGAATTCACTCTTAAACTCCCGCAGCTGGTAGCGCCAGGAGAACCTGAGGCACACAAACAGATACAAAGATTACTTCTTTTAACTACTTACTACTTACCTACATACCTAAAGAGACAGTTCTCAATTTGCATCAAAAAACTGAGTACAGACTCTTTCTGCACTTTATCTTTCTGCTTAATCTAGTCTGAAACTCATCACTCAAGACATTTGTGCACCCGCAAGATGGCCCTGACAGTCCAGATGATTCAATATGTGGTGAGGCGAAGGATATAATTTCTACTAGAGCAGCTTTACTGTCCTTTTTAAAGGGGTATTTCGCTGATTTAATATTGCACTTCCATAAAGTTGGGGGACTAACAAGAGACAGATTTTAAAAAGAATGGTCAAAATCTGTGCAGCAGACGACAAGATATCCTGACTTCTAGTTCCTAGTATGGGGTCAAGCCCCCAAAACATTGAATCTTAAATTCCCATAATGCAATTCGACAGTGTCTTTCATTTGCTCCTCCCTGCCGGGTAAATCTGCATGTCTTTTAAACTCCACGCCCCTAGTTTGTCATGGAAAATATGTAATTTTTCTGTCTTCAAGCCCAAACTCAGACAACCCTGATTACATCATCAGGGTTCTTTTCTTCAGACTCAGAGCCACACAACACACAGGTTGAGTAGTACTCTGCATGACAAGTACACTGAATTTGGACTGTAAAACCAGTAGAGTCCCCCTTTAAACTTTTATACTGTCCAAATTTGAGGATAGGTACAAACTAACTTCACAAACTTTTTTTCAAAGCTAACACTCAGCTTTCTTTCCAGCTGAGTGAAGGTCACCTCAGTATAATAGAAGCTGTTATAGATTTGAATCCGCCCACTGATCATGTGGATGACTTCCTAATTGAAGATCTTGTCGGCTGTAGAGGCTCTTCATCAGGACTGAAATCCCCCTCCTCCTCTTCCGCTGCAGAGCAAGGATGGAAAGTAAGATGCAGAGCTCTGACTGTGATTCTGATGAGTCAGGATAAGATCCCGGCACTGAACCCTCAGATCTTAGAATATAGATGAGGTTTAAAGCAAAGTAAGCCTCTCTGACACACACACTCTACCTTCTCATCTCTAAGAGGGAATTAACACATTTTAAGAAAGTGTTAAGAGTTCTTTCCAACCATCTCACTCTCAGCAGAGTCGAGTTCATCATTCCTGTGAAGAATACGGCAAGTGAAGCAGAAACAGCTCCCGTCTATACACTAATTAATCCCTGTCCTGTCTGCAGTTTAGATAGTATGTTAGAGATATGGACAGGCTTACAGCTCTTGACAGCCTCTTTGGCCCCAATCCAGGAGTAACGACACCGTTTTTCATTTCACATCAGGGGGAAGAGATCTTGAATGGTTTGGACCATTTCCCCCCTCGATAGCAAATCATGTGTGTGAATTAGGACTCCTGGCTGACGTGGATTTGTTTTTGCAGCCCAGGAGCCAGACCGCAGAGATTTAACAGTACTGCTGGAGAGCCAAGAACTTCTCATAGTCAGGGGAATTTTTTTAGAGAGGTGACTGATGTAACAAATGCTGAGCATTGAGCAAAACAAAATCTTACAGTCTGCTTGTCTGTAACCGCAACTGCCCCCCACTCTGATTAATCTTTGACCTACCAGAACTCAGGGAAGCCGTGCAGAAACAGCATGAGTGGTTTTCCTCTCTCTCCTGCAGCAACATAGTGAAACCTCAGGCCAGATTCCTGGATGGAAAGAAGACACATCAAGCAAGCAGTCTTAGCCGAAGCTACTTAGAGGGCACAAAAGAACAAGTCAGCATTCATAAATTATTACCTCATAAGTGGACAATAATATAATTATCTGAATCAATGCACAAAAGAGAACCAGCATATCACAATCTTGCAACGTCATGCACATTTGTGAATCTGTTTTGTTAGAATATTATCTAACTGTTCCAAAAGGTTCACATTTGTTCAAGTCTGCCTTAAGACAATACTGACATGCCCATATATATGTACGAAACGAAAAATGCATTGTGAAATTCAATGGAAGCTAATATATGAGGCTTCTGCAGTCAGATAGAGTGAGAATCTTTCAAAAATGTGTCGTTTCTCCTGACAGTGTTTCCTTGCTGACCTGATGTAGAGTAACTTGAGTATTTCCATTTTGTGCTACTTTGTACTTCACAGCATGTCAGAAAGCACTTTTTACTCCTTCCACTTCATTTATCCAGCTATAGTTAGTAGTTACTTTGCAGATTAACATTTAACACACAAAACCTATGATCAGTTTATTAAATGGGATGCAATGTTATAGATTAAACTACCCAAACAGAGGTATACAGTGCTGGCTCTCTCTCGACCAGCTATAACTTTAAAATGCTTCTTATGCGCCAATCATAGTAACCCAATAACACAACAATGTCAAAAACAATCCTGCTGTTTAATAAGTACTATAACTGTTCATACTTAAAGTTCATTTTTTAACGATACTTCTACTTAAGATATATTTCTGGATGCAGGACAGAGTATTTTTATATTGCAGTATTGCTGCTTTAACCTTGGTGAAGGATCTGAATACTTCTCCCACCGCTGACACTCGGCTCTTTTTAACAGACATGCCTTGGTATTTAATTACATAATGTTAAACACACACAGTGGGTTGTTAGTTAGAGGCTGGCAGCCCGCCGCTGATATCTGCATGTGGAGACGTGAGGCGGAGGAGCTGTTCTTTCAGCACCACCTGAGCGCAGCGCCAGCAAACCGCGACTCCGCCGAAAAACGTCTCAAAAACACAAACAGACGCCTCATGATTTGCTCAAAGATCAGGCCTGTTTGGCTCTCCACGACGCGACACGGCAAACAAGGTGTTGTAGCATTTCACAGCTGAATATCCTAACGGGAGAGGCTCACACACACATACACACACACACAATGGGCTTTTTCCCTTCACAGAGACCAGACACCTTTCATGTCCAAGTGCATGTGTGTGTGTGTCTTACCTTGATCCGAACATAACAGTGGGTTCCCAAGGACGTGTCATTCAGGCAAGCCGGGGGAGTTTCACGTATCACCCATTGGAAGGTTGTTGTCGGCCTCAAGATGATGTTCCACCAAAGTTTGAGCAGGGTTACGATGGTGCAAAGAGCACAATAACCGTATATCAATGACCAATACCCCAAAACTCTGATTTTCTGCGCAAGTCTGATTAGAAATAAAAGCAAGTTGTGGAGCACTCTCGCCATCTTTACATTGCCGCAGGAAATCAATCCAGATCACGTTACCTATTGATTTCTTTCTGTTAATTGGTCGTTTCTGTTTAAGCACTGCTCTGACAATGCCGTTGTTTCGTTACCAGCTCATACGCACGACTGTCTGAAGGGAGGATCCCAACAAGCGGTTGAATGGGACGGTGGCAAGAGCATCACGTCAGATTTCACGCTTGCGTGTGACAGCAGTGGCTGTTTAGCAGGAGACGGTGTTGTTGACTATACAAGGCAAGTCCGAAATCAAGCAATAAAGATGCGATGCGGGGCTTTACAGAGATTTCAGCGCAGCTAAGAGGCGCTGTTAGGCAGAGAGACATCTCTGCAAAGCACCGGGGCTTCACGCCGGTGTTATTAGAAAGACATGTTTACTGTTCATCAATGAAAATGATTGTAGTTATATTCCATTATATCACCAACCGGGTCTGGAACAATAATAATGTAACAATAATAATGTCTGTCACGCGGTTTAATTAGCAGGTATGACTGTTTTTCTCTGCAGGTGTGCTATGATCAGGTCATGTAAACCAGACACAGGTGAGCAGTTCAACTTTCTGTTAGATAACACAGCAGGAGACACGGTAACACACATAACAGAGCCAGTTAACCAACTTCAGATTAGCCTAATCTCTCACGTGACTGGATATGTAACAGATGAAGACCTTTGTACTCTTCAGCGCCGATATATGGAGCCCCGAAGCTGACAAAATATAACTGAATACATAAATACATTAAATGAAATGGATTGTAAAAATAAATGTATTTCCTAGTTGGAAAAAAGCATTGTTTTTGTTTGTTTTTTAACTTTAACATAATTTATAAATTAAAACTTTATTGACTTTACTCTTCTATTCATCTTTCACTAGCTCATTTTTGCTCAATAAAATCTCGTTTATTTTATGGTCTTGGCACACATTTAATAATTTATCTATTCCATTTTTTCCCAAGCAAAATTTGGTGGTAAAAGAAAAAAAATAAAAAGCTTTGTTTTTTTTTCTTCGACTGATTGCAGATTAAAGAAAAAGTATAAAAGCTTTACATTTCTTATCACACTCCATTTTAATTATTTAATTAATCGTATAATTTATTTATGTATTCAGTCATATTCTTGACTTGTCTGATAACCTTTTTCTACATTAGTCGGTTTAGGGCTCCATATAATAAGTCTCACGGCAGTAAAATTACAATATCATGCAACTCCTATATACTATAAGTGAAGTATCCGTCAGTATTAATAAATTCACTTGACATACAAGAGGAGACACACATACAAGAAGGATGACAACTGTGCGCCTGAACTCACCATTGTTCCTTATAGAGCAGGGCGGGGCCAGCATCTCCCAAGTGATGGAGGTGCCCTGAGATACTAGCTGGATTTATCAAAATGGGCTTAATTGCTGGAAAAAAATTATTTGGTATTACATGAAGAATCCATCTTCCATTTCTATGTGGTTCAAGGACATAGTCTCATGGCCTCGGAATAAAATGTTTAATTACAAAACAAATTCAATGCCTTTTGATACATTTTGTGACTTAATATTTGACAACCACTCCATATTCATTAGCTTGATAGAACAGCAGACAACAGTCTTGCACTTGAGGTCAGGGATACATTTTAGATGCAATATTTTGTGGTCTGCCATTACAAGTGGATGTAATGATGAAGTGATGCAGATCGCTTAGTGAAAATAGCTTTAATATTTTGAGTAAAAAAAAAAAAAAAAAATACTCCTATTTATTTTAGCATATACAAACTGGAACATACAGAATATGCTGATAATGTCCAAAAAACAACTTTGGAACAGCCAGAACTGTATGGACAACAAAGTGCAGTGCATGTACAGTTAACACAATGTATGGCATTTTCAAGTAGTCAAGAAAAATAAGGATCTGAGATTAATTCAATCCCACATTGGAATCATTGGTGAGGACCAAAATATTAAAGAAAAAACAAATCACAGGATGTGTGCATGTAACATGTACATATAATCAAGTATCTTGTCAACAGTATATTTTAGAGTCAGGATGAACTTGGTGATAAGGGTTCACTGACTGGGATAACTGCAAAACTAGAACAACACTGCATATTTCAGCAAACATGACAACAAGGTGGCATCTTAAACTACTCTGTGTGGACACATTAATCAGCTTGTCATGCACAACTGTCAACTGTAGGAGGACTCATTCAAATGTGAAACAAACAGAAAAACATGCAGGATTCAGGTTTGAATTATGACAGTGCTTCACCCAATCATCCCAAATTCAAGAGTGCATCAGTGCAGACATTTACCAACCATCTCAAATACAAATTAAGGGCAAGACCCATTTATGTTTTATTTAATGTTTTTCACAATTAACATTTTAGTCTCAAGAACATACATCAGCTTGTTGTCTCTTCTACCCGGGAAAGTTATTCACTGAGACAACAAATAGAAGTTTTGCACCGGGGGCTCATTTTTCAAGTAAAGGTTATTTTTAGTCCAGGTTAAGCTCAAATGTAGTCATGATGTCCCGCTGCATAGTCATGTCAATACCAGACATCTATAGAGAGAAAAAGAAAACACAAAAACAGTTATTAAAATGCCATTTTATTACAACCAGGAAAAACAAAAAGCACACTAAAACATAGACAAAGACACTCACTGCCTCTCGCCTGCGACGCTCTTGCTCCTTTTTGCGGGCCATCTCTCTTTCCCGATCCACCGAGGACTGTGTGGTTAGAAGTTGTGTTTCCATGGGAGACTTTGGCTGTTGCTGCTCCACATCTTCGGGAACATCTAAGGTGACCTCTGTGCAAATGCTCTCTGGTGAATCAGGATCCTCTTTACCAGGTTGTGGGTTTTTTTCTGTTTGGCCTGGTAGACTAGAAGGAGAATGTCCTTGTTACGTGAAAGTTGCTCTCAGACATTAAGTTTCTAGGAAAACACTCATTTTACTTATCAGCTTCCATTCAAAAACTTGGATTTGAACACTGATACTGAACAATGTAGTCTTTGCTGTTATTTTAGCCTGGAAAACAAAATGAGAAAATAAAAATCAGAGGAACATGTGAAGAAAAGCATTATCTGGATGTGTAGGAATACCTCTTTTCAGGACTCTCCCTCTCCTTGTTTTCTTCCATCTGTTTCTTCTTCAGGGCTTTTTCACGTTCTTCCTTTTCTATTGCAGCCTTACGGAACTGCTGGAAGCTCTCCTTTGATGATTTGATTGCAGTTGAGTTGACTGACTGTCTCACCAGTTTAGCCCAAGACTCAGCATTTTTCAGAACAATGTCCTAAACAAAACAAATGGCCATGTTCACTTGCCACACCAACAAGGATCACGTTTAAAGCTAGAGGGCAGGACCCACCCTTAGTGTCCCAATCCGCAGAACTGTTTTTCAACTATTCAGGAAAAACATGTTAACACTCTACAGGAGAAGTATACCAAGTTAAACAAAGCTAACCTTTTTAGGGAGTTGGGTTTTTTCCTGCTCAGCAGATTTACTCTCTGTGTTGGTGTAAGGCACGTTAGTAACCTGACTGTCAGGAAAATCTTCAGGGTACCTGAAATCTAGAATGATGGTTTTAAAAATGAATGTTCAGCAAAAGCATCAGTCATTTCAGAAAAAAATGTGATGTCAAAGTTGGAGTCTTCAAGTGACTTACTGGACCTCATCTCCTCTTTGGCCTGCAGTGGGCTATCTCTCAGAGGGGACAGCACCGGGCCCTGCTGAAAGGTGACATGCAGTTTTGATATTAGCAATGCAGCCATCATTTGAAAATATTCAAATCCAAACAAGCAAAGATATTATTATTATTATTATATATGCCTTTAAATAAAATTGTGAGAACATGGTATAGGTCATGTTGTAGCTGGACCTTTAATCAATCCATATTTTTCAGACGTGTTTTTTTTTGTGATTCTGATAGAATCTGAATACTTTATGATTAAGAGTCTATGAACAGACAAGAAATCTAATTAAATGGATGGGCCAAATTTGTTGATATTCACACAGTTGTTAGAAATAAATACATGATGTCACAGTGGGTACCAAGATGCATGCAAACTAAATCACTGAAAATTGAAAGAGCTGAACACTTTAATTGTTAATATCCTGGCCGATTAAACCTCTGCTCAGGTTGAAGTTTGGTGGAACGATGCTCAAAATTATGTAACCAACTCTGTGTGCACCTACAGTCCTTAGAGGAGGTCTGACCAGCCAACATAAGTGAAAACACCTGTGTGGCTGGGACTTTAAATGACTTTGTAGGCATACTGTACACCACCAGAGAAGATATGCCTTTAAAAGCACTCAGATGAAGATCAGTTCGTTTGTCATGAGGAGTACTGCACAGCATGTATGAGACAGTGATCTGTCATGTCTGAGCAAATAACCCTGATGTTATCATGAAGCCTACAAATTTAGTAGTAGACAAGTCTGAATTACAAACTGGGGAGTTTGGCATGAGGGAGGGATCTATTGAATTGCATTATGGGAATTGTAGGATCCAGTCCTTTTTTAGAGCTTGACCCATACTTTCAAACTCCAATTGAACTAAAAGTCAGGATAACTCTGCCTCTGTTGCAATTTTCACCATTATTTTATTAATCTGACTCTTGCAAACCCCCCAATATTATGGAAAAACAATACTAAACTACTGGAGTACCTCTTTAAGCACTTCTCATTTGACTGGCTGTATTGAGCAGCATTAACAAAATCAGAACAGCAGCAACAAGGCAGCACATTCACCTTTGATTCAGACCATTTTCAGACCATACATATTATATGTACAGTGTTTCTGCTTTTATGAACTATATACTACTACTATAACATGTAGTAAACATGAGATAACTGTGATGCACTCAATCTGGAGATTTCTGCTCATCTGCTTGTAAAAACCAAGCAGATGGGCTGAAGTTGTTATTGCTGCTCTGTGAAGGCCTTCCTTGGCTGTACGAGCTGGCTCACTGAAAAATGATACAATATATCAGCAAATAGGCAGAAATTACACGTAGAACCTTAATGAGTGAATAAGTTCACCTGTGTGATCTTATTAATACCCGTCTTATTAAAAAAAGATACACTTCAGTCTTTTTAACAGTAATAGCAAATGGTGTGTGTAGAGTAGCAGTTCTCAACCTGGGGTCTGGGGACCCCCAGAGGTCCTTGAGGGGGTTTCCAGGGGTTCCCTAGAAAAATGGGGGATATTTTAATTTCACTATTATTTAGGTAATAAGTCAGCCCAAAGAGAGAATGTATAAGAATGACTATTCTGTTCATAGGTTTCACACTCTTCACTGTAAATGTGCCAATCTACAGTATAGACAGATATGGAATAACTAAATCTTATCAGATGGGGATCCCTGAGACTACATCTTATCAAATACGGGTCCACAGCCTGATGTCTACCAATTTGGGGGTCCTTGACACCAAAAAGGTTGAGAACCACTGGTGTAGAGTATTGTCATCTCATTAGAAGCACCTCAAATCTGGTGGCAGCCCAGTCTAGCAAAATTCCTGGCGATGCCATGGGGGACAACAGGGCAGACAAATCTGTCAAACAATAAATGACAGTGACATTGATTTACAACATGTCCACCCAGAGTCACTGTACAGTAAAGCTGAATCAGTATATTCCTTTAAATTGACAGAGTCAGAGACCGAGAAAGTTGTAAGCATGGAATTTCCCATGCTGGCAAAATGTCGGTAAGCCTTGGAAAAACAGAATTGGCTGAAAGATCCTGTACATTTCTATACCTGAAATTGAGGTAAATAAGCATTACCTGGAGGTGACAGAGTCATCTCATCACAGGTCTGGTCTGCATGAGGCTGTGTCGAGTGGCCTTTAGTTTGTGCTAGTGAGGACTGCAGAGCAGGAGGAGGCTGACAAGTCTTGACTGGGGCTTTTGACAAATCTTTTGTCTCCAATATCTGCTTATTACAGGCAGCGCGATTCACCTTTGACTTAAGGAGAAATTGCATTCTTACATTTCATTATAGCCATTATAGCCATCATTTTTGTCTTACTGTGAATCAAGAAGTAGATTTATTTACCTTTGTCTTAACCTTTTGGCAAGAGTCTTTACCTTTCTGCTTCTTTGTTTTTGGCACTGCAAGACATGCACATTAATAATTCACTACAGATTCGGGCAGACCTCTTTCCCCCTCAAAAAAGTCTGTTTATATCAAAACTATAACATTTGACAAAGTTTCTATGGTAATGTAGAAGGATGTATGATTATTACATGACAGTAAAATCATGTGTATTGCAACACCCTTTAACAAAACTCAAGTCATTTGTTTTGATTAGCTTTTCACGTCTCAATTAAAATCGACAAGATAATTTCCAAACACTTTACTTTAGTAACCAAAGAACATAAATAGGCAGATAGAGCACCAATGATTAGTTCCAATTTTCACTTTTGTACTATTACATTTTAATTGAAAAAATGCTGAGTTAACAATTCCCTGACTTTAGAGTGGGTGGTGGTGGTATACTGAAGTGCATTATATCAAAAAGCATTCTTAACACCATATTTTGTCCACTCCATTAACATAAATGAGGATATCAAAATATTAGGAACACTTTTCAATTTAATGCACTCCAGTACACCACCACCCGCTACGACCTCAGTAATAAAGATAAAGTAGAATTATGACCTTTCTGACAATGTCAACAAAAACTGAAAATGTACAAGCTTCATAAAAGTTGAATTTATAGCAGAGCTGTTGTATTGGATTGCATTAGACTGTACAGGTGTACCTAATAAAGTGCTCGGTTAGTGTATACAGTACTAATATTCATTTTCATAGTATACCATTTTTAACAGTATATAAGATTTCGAATTTGTATTGTATGAATTTGGGGTACAGCCATTGATATACCCTGTGTCTGCCATATTGTTCATTCTTTAACTATTATTTTTTTAAAGTTAATTTTACTTCTCTCTCCAGTAGCAATTAACATGTGAAACTAATTACAATCTAACATATTTACAATGAATAAACAGAGAAAAAGATTACAGTAAATTACTGTGGAATTAAGAAGAAAACCAAACTGGAGCAAAAGAACAAAAGTATGAACAATGATATTTTGTAGAATCACTCCAAAATACAGTACAGGCCAAAAGTTTGGACACACCTTCTCATTCAATGCGTTTTCTTTATTTTCATGACTATTTACATTGTAGATTCTCACTGAAGGCATCAAAACTATGAATGAACACATGTGGAGTTATGTACTTAACAAAAAAAGGTGAAATAACTGAAATCATGTTTTATATTCTAGTTTCTTCAAAATAGCCACCCTTTGCTCTGATTACTGCTTTGCACACTCTTGGCATTCTCTCGATGAGCTTCAAGAGGTAGTCACCTGAAATGGTTTTCACTTCATAGATGTGCCTTATCAGGGTTAATTAGTGGAATTTCTTGCTTTATCAATGGGGTTGGGACCATCAGTTGTGTTGTGCAGAAGTCAGGTTACTACACAGCCGACAGCCCTATTGGACAACTGTTAAAATTCATATTATGGCAAGAACCAATCAGCTAACTAAAGAAAAATGAGTGGCCATCATTACTTTAAGAAATTAAGGTCAGTCAGTCCGGAAAATTGCTAAAACTTTAAATATGTCCCCAAGTGGAGTCGCAAAAACCATCAAGCGCTACAACGAAACTGGCACACATGAGGACCGACCCAGGAAAGGAAGACCAAGAGTCACCTCTGCTTCTGAGGACAAGTTCATCTGAGTCACCAGCCTCAGAAATCGCAAGTTAACAGCAGCTCAGATCAGAGACCAGATGAATAGCACACAGAGTTCTAGCAGCAGACCCATCTCTAGAACAACTGTTAAGAGGAGACTGCGCGAATCAGGCCTTCATGGTCAAATAGCTTATAGGAAACCACTGCTAAGGAGAGGCAACAAGCAGAAGAGATTTGTTTGGGCCAAGAAACACAAGGAATGGACATTAGACCAGTGGAAATCTGTGCTTTAGTCTGATGAGTCCAAATTTGAGATCTTTGGTTCCAACCGCTGTGTCTTTGTGAGACGCAGAAAAGGTGAACGGATGGATTCCACATGCCTGGTTCCCACTGTGAAGCATGGAGGAGGAGGTGTGATGGTGTGGGGGTGTTTTGCTGGTGACACTGTTGGGGATTTATTCAAAATTGAAGGCACACTGAACCAGCATGGCTACCACAGCATCCTGCAGCGACATGCCATCCCATTCGGTTTGCGTTTAGTTGGACGATCATTTATTTTTCAACAGGACAATGACCCCAAACACACCTCCAGGCTGTGTAAGGGCTATTTGACCAAGAAGGAGAGTGATGGAGTGCTGCGGCAGATGACCTGGCCTCCACAGTCACCGGACCTGAACCCAATCGAGATGGTTTGGGGTGAGCTGGACTGCAGAGTGAAGGCAAAGGGGCCAACAAGTGCTAAACACCTCTGGGAACTCCTTCAAGACTGTTGGAAAACCATTTCAGGTGACTACCTCTTGAAGCTCATCGAGAGAATGCCAAGAGTAATCAGAGCAAAGGGTGGCTATTTTGAAGAAACTAGAATATAAAACATGTTTTCAGTTATTTCACCTTTTTTTGTTAAGTACATAACTCCACATGTGTTCATTCATAGTTTCGATGCCTTCAGTGAGAATCTACAATGTAAATAGTCATGAAAATAAAGAAAACACATTGAATGAGAAGGTGTGTCCAAACTTTTGGCCTGTACTGTATGTCTCTGAAGTCATGTGCTCATCTCTCTGTGCTGCAGATATCTGATTAACTCTTAAAGGAAAATGAGAGATTTCTTTTAAAACATTATACATGTTATAAAATAATTGTGAAAATGTGAAAAGACTGAACTATGTAGTACTGAATTGTGGAGTTAGAGTGTTAAACTGTTTTTCACCATCTCTGTGTTCAGGATATTTTGGGCGGGCCTGAAATGGTGGCTCTATGATGTAGAGGGGTGACTAGCACCCTTTTTTAAATTGTGTATTTTTAATATGGGAGTTTGGTACGAGCATTGTTAACTCAGAGGCTGTTGGGCCATGCTGTCAGTGCCTTCAGTGGACACGCATCCAGTGTTTCAGAGCAGAGAATACTGCTTATTTTTCTTTATATACTTGGCGATTTTTGTAATCATTCAAATTTGGCTAGGTGGTTAATAACACATTTTTTGTGGTGTGACAAACTCAGAACACATTTATTATTGCTTTACACAGACTTTAAGTTTATGAGTAGGAGTATTAAAAATTAAAGATTTTTACTTTTATCCAAAACTTTACTTTAAGCAGCAAATATGAGCAGACGTTTTCTGTGTAAGAGCAACTGAACAGTATCTGAAAATCTTGTTTTTGTTGACCTACAGTGGTTCATCTTCTCACCTTGATGTAGTAATGTATACTCCAGGGTGTGGTAATACACGGTGACGTCACTTTTGGGTTAAAGGGATAGTTCGTACCCCAAATACACTGACTATGGATAACTACCTCATACAACCCCACTTCAAAAAATCTGAACTATCGCTGTAAGTTACTTTTTAATTTTTACTTTCACTTATTATCTGATGTTAACATTATAGTACTAATGGCACAGCTTACCAGGCATAGATTGATGTACACTAAGATAAAATACCCGTGCTATCAAAGATTTTGCTACAACAATCTCAAAAGTTATCGGGGCAGATGTGCGCACCTTTTCAGTGTAAACCATTAATAAAAAAAGTGTGGGTGAAAGAATGAACACAACATGTGATGAATGCGTAAAAATACAAAATAATTTAATATTAGGTGTGCAACCAACAGAAATAGGGTTTGAAACGTAGTGTTAAGGCACCCAGGTGGATTTTATCCATAGCTTAATTTCTTTTAAAAGGAGAGAGGGGAAGATGAAACAAACATAGGTGAGGGCAAAGTGCTGAGGAGAGCAGCTAACCTGATTCAGAGTCACTGCTATCAGAAGTACTAGAATGACTACTGCTGCTGCTGCTGCCAGAGCTGGAGGATGAGCTGCTGCTGCTGCTGCTACTGCTGCTGCTGCTGCTGCTGCTGCTGCTGTCGTCACTGAGGCGTGACGGGCAGCTGAGGTCAGGGGGTGCAATGAGTTTAGCTGTTAACAAAAAAAATAAAATGTTGAAGTAAAATTGATGTCATTTTTACAACCAATGACTCACATGTAGAAGCATAATTGTGACAGTTAGTGTTAATAAGATTCATTTCTTACCTACTGGCTTTTTCTTTTTAATCAAGTGCTGCTCTTTACTGACAACCTGAGATCTTCCAGCATCCTTTAATTTCCCAGTCTGTATTCCTTCAGTGGGCTTCACCTGCTTTTTTTCTGCAGGAAAGAAGAGACAATAACATTCCATTATCATAGTGAAGATAATTTACAAAAACTTTCATTTTACAAATCTGATTTTAAAAAAGAAAAGCTGTATTTGCAGACAAAGGAAAGCTTTAGGAGGAGCAGGATTGAACTGTACTTACTGCTAATGCTCTTGTTGCATTTCCTCAGACATGTTGCAACAAACCTCTGCAAAGCTCTCAGTGTGGAAGTCTTTAGCATTTCAAAGTCAACTTCAATCTCCTCTGGAGCAGAATCTCGCAGACAGGACTCCCTAGCATGAATGATGTTCACCAACTTTCCCAGTTTGTCACCAGGCAGTTTGTCGATGTCCAATTTCAACTGCTTCTTCTCCTGGTAAGTCATTGGTATTGATGGAACCTCGGCCTCACATTTTAAGGGTACTCCTTGAATATTGTGTCTGTTGCCATACCTACACATGCATACAAATGTCTAACATTATCAACAGAATAAACTGTAGAACACAGTTCTACATTACTTGTACTAAGCAAACCATATTGAAAAATGAAGTGAAGTGTACGTACAAAGTAGAGCTCTTGTTGGTCATTTTTTCTACAATAGACTTGTATTTTGATGATTTGTACTTCAGCCTAGCAATATCCTTTTCTTTAGATCTTTTTTCCTTTTTCAACTTGTCTCTCTTCTTTGGTTTCATCAGGGGCTCTTGGGTAAGTTTCTTCAGCTGATCACTTACTGCTTTCAACTGAAAACACAATTAAATAAGATGCACTGAAGTGAATAAAAATCCCAAAATGCCATTTTCACTGACTCTTACTGCCATGCAGAATACCAACCCGCTCCTCTAGATTGGCCAGCTGCATGGCCACCTCTTCTGATGAACCTTCTGGCTCGGAGGAGCTTTCACTTTCAGAACTTGCTGAGGTTGACGGACTTCGAACTCTTTCTCCTTTTTCCTTGTCAACTCGCTGACGAGGTATGGAACAACCATCTGGCTTTTGTGGAACCTTCAAATATCGGGCCTCAAAAACATCCTGTTGATGGCAAATACATGTAAATGTGTTTACAGCAATAACAGAACAACAAATTTTTTTTTAGAGTTTATACATATATGTATAAACACACACACACACAGTGGGTGAAATAAGTAGAACACACTTTTTTTTCAGTAAACATATTTCCAGTGCAGCTATTCACATGCCATTAAGACCAGACATTGATATTAACTCAATAAAAACTCAGCTAAAGAAATCATAAACTTTATTTTCTTTCTCTGGAACCAGTTGAGAGTCTCCTTTGCAGTATGTTTTGGATCGTTGTCCTGTTGGAAGGTCCGCCCGCTTCTCATCCTCATTGTGCTGGTGGACGGCTACATTTTCTTCTCAAGAATATCCCGATACATGGCTCCATTCATCTTCCCTTCAACAATTTGGATTCATCCATGAGAAGAGAAACAGCCCCATACCATAGTGCTTCCACCTCTGAACTTCACTGTAGGTATGGTATTTTTAAGGTCATATGCAGAGCCATTTCTCCTCCAAACATTGTGTGAAGTGTTATTGCCAAAAATTTAAATTTTTGTCACATCTGACCACACCACATTCTTCCAGTAATCTACAAGCTTCTCCAAATGTTGTGTAGCAAACCTCAAACGAGCTTCAACATGTCTTTTCTTCAAAAATTGGAGTCTTATACGGTGATCGTGCATGAAGACCGTGGCGGTGGAGTACACTGCCTGTTGTTTTCTCTGTGACAATTGTACCTGCTTCTTCCAGGTCTTTCTAGAGCTCTTTAAGGGGTTCTTGGATCTTTGGCTACTCTTCTGACAAATTTTCTTACTGCCCGGTCAGCAATCTTGCGAGAAGCTCCTGTGCGTGGCCGGTTGATGGTGGAGTGATGCTGCTTCCACTTACCGATAATGGCCCCAGTGGAGCTTATGAGAACATTTAGGAGTTGAGAAATCAGTTGGTAACATGTGCCATTCCTATGTTGCTCAACAAGCTTGTTGCGAATGTTTTGGGAGAGCTCTTTACCTCTACCCATCATGAGATGGTTCTTGCATGACAGCTTGGTAGCAAATGATGCATTGACAGATGGCTAACCCTTTTTAAAAGAGTGCAAGTGCTAATAGCCACATGCACTAACCCAGCTGATTCTAATTAGCACAGGTAAGAAGACTAATTAGTGAAATCACCTGGTGTGCGTTTAATACTTTTTTTCCTGTGTTAATCCAATTTAATGTACATAACTTTTTTGTTGATTAGAATACTATGATTTTAAGTTAATACAATGTCTGGTCGTAAATTCATGTGAATAGCTGCACTGGAAATATGTTTAATCAAAAACAAGTTGATGTGTTAAATACTTTTGGAGATTTTGGAGAGGTGTGCACATCTGCCAACAAGACATGAAAATAGCTTATTATGCAGTCTCAGCAGATGGAAATGCTTGTAAAGGGGGTGCTTTTACCTGTATATGCTTATACCGCCTGTGCCAGCAGCCGGCGCTGAGTACATGCATCAACACCAACAAGATGTCCAATGCATTTCCATTCTAAATCATTACAGTTAATGAACATCACTTGGATGTTTGTCCTGCTGATTCGACAGAAAAGAAAATCTATACCTGCAGTTTTCTTGCCATGTAGACTACTTCATGTGAAGGTGGATTGTATTTGTAACAGTTGGAGAACATCAGTCTGACATCAGCAGCAAACTCTTTTGCATTTGCATACTCTCGCTGATCCATTTTTTTCTGAGGAAATAATATTTTGAGTCAGTACAAAAGTGTTATATTGTGCATATTGAATTATATTGAAAACAATGTTATATATTCCAACTATGCGTCATAATCAACTTACCCTGATGGTGCTCAGGTCCATAGGCTGTTTGATAATGTCATGGTAGTCGTGCAAGCCCAAAGCAACTGCATCAACAGGGGTATAAAAGGGCCACGCGCATGCATAGTGCCTCTTTGAGAGCATCTCTTTCAGGATATCGTTGCAGTACCTCAGCTGCTCAGACAGTTTGACCTTCTTGCCCTCAGATGCAGGCAAGTCTTTCTTAGGAGGTTTGATGGGCCTTCCACTGCCTCGCCTGGACAATAATATGCAAGGCGCTGAATGACGGTCAGCAAGGGATGCCTCACTACTGGTGATCACTGAGTTGGTGGTGGTGGTTGTGGGGTCTGATTTCCTCTTAAGACCTTTTTTAATCTAAATATATAGAAAAAGGTTGCACATAAACAGTAAATCACTAGATCACTGTAAATTAGACCAAAAAGCGAGACAAATCATTTACATTTTCTTCTGCATTTTGACATTTAAAAATTGGGTTCAAGGCACAATGTGCTTTAACATGCCTATCTAGCCTTTCTATCTTAAATTTGTGAAACATTATCATTCCTTATCTTTGACAAAGATAATTCAGTGTGGTAGAGGAGCCTCATGACTATGAGCTCATAACAGTAATCCTTTCAGCTCCTGTTGGGATCTGGTCACCTTCCAGCAAAGCTTGAGCCTGGTATGCTTCCTCTTTGCAGTTAATTTCATAACTCGACTCTACCGTGGCCGACAAGGGCAAACGTGCTGCAACTTAAGAAAACACATGCAAATAGACAAAACGCAAGCAAACTGAGAAAACATCTTCATCAATTTGACAACACATGGGCAGCATTTAGAAAACGCACCGCAAATACCACAACACAACGGAAGTGTTTCCACTTAAGAGTGATGAACACGTCAATAACTCATAAGCGAAACGTTGTTAAAACACAAACGAGGCCTCTGTCCTATTGTAGGAAGATAGACAACGAGCTACAACCTTATTTTCACCAAAACGAGCCGTCCTCCGAGCTGGACAGATAACAATGTTCTCTATGTACAGCTGGCTGAAGACAAGTTTGCAGGGACAAAGTGCAACACCGAAAAGAGGTACTTCAAACAATATTCAATAACCCCTAACCCTTTTTGTAGCTCGTTGTCTATCTTACTACGGTAGGAAAGAGGCTTCATTAGTGTTTTAACCATGTTTCGCTTATGAGTTATTGACGTGATGCTGTGTATGTGCTGTCAAATTGATTAAGATCTTTGCTTGTGTTTTGTCTATTTGCATGCGTTTTAAGTTGCAGCATGTTTGCCCTTGTCGGCCACCATATAACTCTAGTAAATATAATATACAAGTTGCTGGTGAACCATTCAAATACTTACTGTTGCATCAATTTGTGCAGAGAGCTGGATGGGAGGGATGGAATGAGGCACATCAGGAGGAATGACTGTCACGGTCTGCTGGAGAACAACTTCTGACACAAGGGATCTCTGCTTTAATGCACCTGCATGACAAGAGGTGAAAAGAACACATGCGCAAGAATTGGATACAATGTTAAATAGTAAAATGAAGCTACACAATTACTGTCCAGAGGTGATGGCAAGATTTGTGTTCTAACATGGCAGTATTTGAGGGTATTTTAAGTAATTAATCCTCATTTTCATTCATCATCATTCATCTGCAAGATGAAGCACCAAAAAGAGTCCAAAACCAAAAATTTGAGGTACTGTTTCCAAAGGAAATATTATGTAATATCAGACTGCATCTGTTATTTTGTACCTGTATTGGTCTTCCTCCCTTTCACTGGGTCTTTTGTAGTAACTGCTGTAACTTCACACTCTTCCTTAGGCATTTGGGAAACTTTGTGCAAAAAAAGCTTCTCCAAGGTCTGTGCCATGAAAACAATGTCATCTCCAGGCTATGGAGAGAATGTATATATTACAATAAAAATAATGGCCCAGTATGTAGCATGTACTCTGATAATTTCAAAATTACATAAAATAGATTAGTGAATGTTATACATTACTCTCAGCTAATTTTCAGTAGGTTTATTTGTGTGTGCACTTTAAAATTCACTTTGCAGTTGTACGTGCGTGGTGTAATATATAGCACATAAAACTGTATTCTCTTACCCGATTGTACATATAGCAGTTGGTGAACATGGTGTTGAAGTCTTGTATACATTCAAGTGCTTGCCAGTAATATTTGTTTTGGAGACGCATCTTAATAGTGCTCAGATCCATAGGATTTGTAATAATTGTATAATAATCCTGGAAAAAACAAAAAGGCACTGACATAAATACACCGAAGTCTTTCTTTCACAGATAGCAGCCTAATCTAACTCATCCATTAAGATAAAGTGTGTAAGATTTAATTTTAGGTTCAAACACTGAATACTTAAACTGACAGTTTAAGTATTCTGACAAACAACTCACAACTGCATCTGAAGAACACATTTAGAGTCAGGAGGTGATGCTACAACTGATCAATTGATGAGAACTGTATCGCTTACTGGGAGACGCAGTGCCACTGCGTCGACAGGCTGGCGGAAGGGCCATGAAAAGTGATGTCTCCATAAAGCTTTGATCACCACCTTCTCCAGATACTGCAGTTGATTGGTGACACGTCCAGGAGTCTTGGGATTAATGACCTCTGGCGGAGGGGGATTTCCACTCATAGTTGGACAGACTTTCACATCAGACATTGTGTTGTCCAAAGGCCATGAAGAGGGAAACTGTCGGAAGTATGCCTTGCTGCAACTTAGCTCTCATCACACATTTTCCTAAACAAGGAGTGAAGAGTAGTTTCCAATGCTTCAGTAATATTGTAGGTTAATACAAAATCAATGCTGACACCTAATCCATATTCATGGAATATTTACTGTATGTCGACAATCTGAAGGATAGAACCAATTGTGCAATGGTTCTCAGTAAGAACATTCATTTGCTGTCACAAAAATCAGCCTCATCACACAGCATGTTAAGACACAGCATGTTATCACACAGTATATTAAGATAATATTATGCCTCTGGCCACGGCTGTCGTCAGCACGGCAGCATAATAACCTACAGTAAAATTAGAGACTGTAAAAATGGCATTATCTGTTAACAATTCTAATTCAATTAAATAAAACACGATGGTTTTGATAACTGGATGTGCCTTATTTATGTGTGCATGCATTAAAATGCTTCATTGTTCCCTGTGTAAAACCAAAAGAATTCACAGAACATTGACGGTATATTTAAAGAGCCAGTCAAATAGATGTGAACACTCACCTCTAACTAGAGAAGCATCTTTACTGCTAAACATGGGTAATGCTGCCATCTACAGCATCTCTAATTGCACCATTCAGAATTTTACCTCTGCAAAACTAGACCATTGTAGATCAATGTTTGACTTTCAATATTTCAAAAGGTTAAGTACTGAAAGAGTAATAGGGGATATGTCAGACTACAACACTATAGTATGCTCCACAAACACTGCCATGCAATTATGTGGAAAATGGTTTACATAGGCCAAGCTAAAGGCTTATCTTACTGTGTATCTGTGTAGGCTGGAGGCATAATAAACAATATCTGAAGGATGTTTTGTATATGCTCCTAATTACCAATTGTTGCAAGAGAAATCTGAAAGCAAACATTTCTAAATAAACTTACAGTAAAACTATACTCCTGTCTTTTAAAATTTTTCTTTAAGATCTTTGTAACTGATAATATATACTTTGTGTTTGCTCTTCTCAGCCATTTTAAATGGAAACATAAACTATATATGTTATTGATGCAAACAGCCAAATTCTTTAAGATCCAAGCAGGTTTGAAAAAGTGGGGCCATACAATTAGGAGTTTTACACTGAGTACATAAGTGTCATTCCTGCCACTTTAAAACGATCTTTTCAATGTTCAGATTTCTTTTCACACATACCAATTTATTTATATTTTATTTGTAACCCAACCCAAATAATTTACATAGCAAGTTCTGTTTCTTATTTCCATTTTATTTTTCAAGAAGATGACAAATGAAGACAATACTTTCATACATAATAAATCCAGAAAGCCCGGGCCCGGCCTGTCTAACAAACTTCAAGTAGCATATGACCTACACTCCAGTGACTAACAGCAAGATGTATGTGAGGAGTTTTACTGTTCAACTGCTAGATTGTAAATCATGTACTATTTGATGTTCACAATTCTATCATACAAAAAGTATATTTGCAAAAAAGAACATTCACCTTTTTGGACAAACTACAGCTGAAACAATCACTCAATTCATTGATCAATAGAATATACCAATTATCATTGGCTGTTCTTGACTTCATCTGTTGTTGAAGTCATTAATCAAGTAAAACTACCATGCAGTTACTGGTTATTACCTATAAACATTTCTGCATTTATCAATTAACCTGTTGATTTTTTTTCTCAATTACTCATTTGGTCTAAAAAAAAAAAATGTCAGAAAATAGTGAAAAATGTCGATCACTGTTTCCCAAAGCCCAAGGTGACGTCCTCACGTCTTGTTTTGTCCTGACCAACAGTCCACAACCCAAAGATATTTGGTTTACTATCATAGACTAAGTAAAGTCTACTAGACTAAAGAAACCAGAAAATATTCACATTTGAGAAGCTTGAATCAGAGAATTTGGGATTTTGTTTTTAAAATTGATGATTGATAATCAAAATAATTGCTGGTTAATTTAATAGTTGGCAACTAATCGATTGACTAATCGTTGCAGTTCTAAATGAATACTGTATCCAGGTTTCCTGTCTGTTGGTCAAACAAACAACTTAAAGACATCAGTTGGGGTGACCTTAAAAAGTTACAAAAAAATACCAAACACAAACAATGTTAAGATGCATCACTCTATCCTACTGTTAAAGCATGATGTGGGAGGTTGTTTTCTGTTTGGAGCTATCAAGAAATAGACTAAGATCAAACAGTTAAACTCAAACTCCTACACTTAAAAAAAACAACAGCAGCAACAACAACAACAAAAAAAAAAAAAAACAAAGAAAAAAAAAAACAGGAAAATCTAATTAAGACTGGTTGGCAAAATCTGATTGATCAAGATTGTCTCTTTTAGTAGACATAAAGATGGCTGCCACAAAATTTTGGTTGTAGTCAAGAGGAAAGCTTCTGCATAATCAGGGCAACATAAAGTACCTAATGGCAAACAAAATGTATAGTTATGGAAAAGCTTTGTTATGAGAACCACCAAAAAATATTGTACTTCTGTCTAGATCAGTGACTTCATCACAGATATTAGAGATGTGAAAATGAGCATGGTGGGCAGTGTACACAGCATGTCTACCATAAAATAAGATATCCATGCCAAAATTATGAAAACTTTCAACTTCTGCAGCAGCAGTCTTTAAGGCAACCAATAGACAACCATTCAGCCACGCACATTTAAAGTATAAACCTTCTGAAACATACTAGTTCTGTAGGTTTGGCTGTTTGAAAACACTACTGACAAAACCTGGTCCTGCATGTCAACACAAGCCTAATAATCTAGAATAAAGTAAATTAAGGTTAAAGATGTTAAATTACAAACTTGAAGGAGACATGTCAGAAGCGAGGAGAGTACAAGAGAATGATTTCAAATCTTATCCAGCTTCCCATTAACTGTTAAACCCTCACAATAACTACCATTACTGCAAACACACTGTTGACTGACAGTGTAACTGGTTGTATTTAGAGCTCTCCTGAACAGATTTAGCACCAAACCAATCTGTCCCTGCCTTTGTATTGTTTCATGCCATATGAAAGTGCACACATCAATGTACCTACCACTAGTTTTAATGTTGTGGCGTTACAGCACTCTTAAACACTTAGCTAATGATTGCATTAACATAAGGACATTTGAAGCTCTGAGATGCTAAAGTTCTCATAAGATCAGTTTGACATCCAATTAAAGGCTTTATCTTGTCATTTTACAGACATCAGTCTTGGTATTGAGCAAAAAGCACGGCTGCATGCTGCACTGTTGACATTGCTCGGGCCAACACGTGAAGCCATCAACACGCCCACCGGTTAGTTTAGCGTTTAGCATTTAGCTTCCACGTTGCTGAGAGCACGGGTGAATTATGAAAAATGAAAAGGACTGAGAGGGATATGAAGCTAGTTGTTGTCAGAGCCTCGCTTTAAAATTGCAGTAGCTTCATTAACGTCCGACGACTTACGTAAACGGCACAATGGTAACGTTAGCCTACGCAGTAGCTACCGTTGGTAACCAGTATGAAAAATGCTAACGTTGCTAGGCGAGTTAAGCCGCCACAAGTTTAGCCTGACTGCTAGTTAACCGACATGTCGGCACAATAGTAAACTAGCTAGCTGTCAATTACTTTGTTTAATCTAACAAAATAAGGCCCAGGACGTCTTATCAGAAGCATTTTTCACTGAAGAATCACTTCACGCAAGCGTCTGGCGTAGCTAACGTTAACGCAGCTAATGTACAGCTAGGGTTATGTATTGAAATGTGGTCGACTTTCAACGTTACGGATTCCTTACAAACTTATGTTAACCTAGCGATCCCACATTTTTGACTTGAGTAGTAGAAATAACACCAGCTACCTTAATAGAAGTGTACGTTTGGCAAACATAGCGTTTCGCAAACATTACCTTACGAGATATCACCGGCTCTTGCGTTCAACTCCTCAGTGGCAGACGTCTCTACGGCAACTGCCTCACATTTATACCCCTCTGCTGCTGGCGCCACGACTGATTGGTCAAAACACCACCTATACACGTCTACACTTTGCTTTTCTGCACAGAAACAACTTCTTTCATGGAAAAAAATAAAAATACAACCCACTGTGTCACCAGCCAATTTGCAGCTAACTAGGTTTTTTTTTTAAAACCATTAGGTAAATGTTTTTACTGAGTTCTTCCAAAGCAAAATGCAACTCGACGTCACGGAAGCATTCTGGAGCATTATGAATCGATACGAATACTGACAGTCACCAAACTCCTGTAAATAATGTCACTTGTCTTGCGTGTTCGCCAGTAAAGACAAACCGTGGCAGCGGCCAGGAAGCGGTAGTCTGACTACCGGAGGAGGGTGAACTGTGTGCGGCTCCACTGGAACGGAAACGGTGATTTCACGTGCTGACCCAGAAGCGGAAAACATGGTTTCACTGAACAGGTAAAATCTACCAACCCTTATCCATCAGGAAAAATTTACTAAATTAATTATATGATTTACAAACATTATATTTTCCTTTCGAAGGTTACAGGAAACTACACATTGTAAGAAATAACTAGACTTAACATTCCCATAGCTACAAAGATGACTGCTTTGCATGAGATGTTGTCGGATTTTGATGTGCCAAAAAATGCAGTAAGACAGAAGGAGGAACACACAGGAACATGTCTGACCACCATATAGAACCACCTAAGTTTAAATAAGACTTTCTCTTAGTACAGTAGCCTAGTCCAGTATTCCAGGGTATTAAAACGAGGTGGTGAAGTTGTACTTTACGAGGGTCACTCGAACTACACATAAAATTACTTCCTGTGAACTGTAAATTTGGAACCCTGATGCCCTGGATTATATATACACACACACACACACACACACACACACACACACACGTATGTATAGTACTAAATGAGCTATTTCAGTTTATATAAATAATTGGTAATCATTAATTATTATATTAATAGGTTAAGCCTTAATGCATTGCCCCTTACATTACAAACATGAATATCATGTTCTCCCATGATGGTGTGGTCTGTATTTACTAATTATGACTTGTCCCATGCTATTTATATATTGTATATAATGGTTGGTAGGCCAATTATAATGAAAAAGACAACATATTTGTTTTTTTTTTCATTCATTTAAACTGAAAAACATAATTTGAACACATTGAGGCAAGCAGTTGTGGTCTCATATTTACACATGGATTCGGTCCATTTACTGTTCAACTTACTTCAGTAATTTAAAAACAAAATTTTTATCTTTAACATCAGTAAGTTAAACATGCTTGCATTACATGTTATTCTATAATCACTCTGAAAACACCAATTAAAGTGACTTGGAAAACATTACACTTTTAAAAGGGCCAATAGTTCACATGGAGATATTAGACTTCAGACTAAAATCCTCTTCTTAATCAGAAACACTTTCTGTCCACAAGATGGAGCCATAAGCAAAAATGTGTGATTCAAACCAGAAGTGTGTGGAATGTGATTAAGCTGTGTGTTTTTCATACCTAAAGTGATTGACTGAAATATTTTCAGTTTTTCGTCAATGAGAAAACTCTTTTTATGATGTTTCATAATGTTATTTAACTCATGAAAGCAAACGCAGGAGGGTGTGTAGAATATGTTAGGATTACAAAGGGTTAGTCTGTCATAGAAGCACCCCTGAAAATCCTACAGTTCACAGTCAACTACATTATATTTAGCATTGTACTGTAGAAAAGCAGTTTTTCGTGCACACTCGGAGGTGGAGAACACTATATGTACATTTTATGAGAACACTGCATATGCAACACAGCAGCCTACAGTACTAGCACACAAAGTGCAGGAAAATTTAGACAGGGAGATGAATGGACGGTAAGTCAGATTGTCAGATGTCGTAAATGTGTTTTGAATCTGCACATAAATACTGACACAGTGTCTGTTCCTCTGACAATGACAGGAAACTTGTTCAGGAGGGAGGAGGTCATATAGGAAAAGGCCCTGCCTGCTGATGGTCCAAATGTGAGGAGTAACAAGGGATATTTGTTTATGAAGGAATAAATATAAACTCCGCAAAACAAGTGAGTGAACTAGAAAAGATGACCGCTGATACTCAGTGGTGGAATGTAACTAAATACATTTACTCAAGTGCTATATTCGAGTATGTTTTTAAATACTTTACTCAAGTATTTCAGTTATATGCACCTTTATACTTCTACTTCATTTCAGAGGGAAATATTGTACTTTTTATTCCATTACATTCATTTGAACTGCAATAGTTACTCTAGTTACTTGTCACTTTTTAGATTGTACATACTGTACAAAGCCTTTAATGATTTTATAAAATGTGTTTTTTTTGTAGACTAAAAACCCAACAAAGTAGTTAGAATTAGCTCCCCCTGGAAAGATGCAACTTTAAAATACTGCTTACACAGTAACACATCACTAATAAATAATCCAGTATTAAATATATAGTAATATCAAACTGACAGGGATCATTTCATGCATAATGAGTACCTTTATGTACTTTAAGTACATTATGCTGCTAACACTTCCACTTTTGAATACAGGGCTTTTACTTGTAATGGTGTATTTTTACATTATGGTGTTGCTACTTTTACTTAAGGAAAGGATCTGATCACTTCCTCCATCACTGCTGCTGCTACTCCTACCACTTCATTGTCTGAATCATTCAGTAAAGAACACCTAAAAAGAAATATGCAGCAGGCTTTTCTGTCTCAAGATTACCTTGGTCTATATCATCCATAAGAGGGCAACAGAATCCACATATTTGTGTTTACCAAATGATAAGACTAATACTGTTTGTACTGAGTTGTATAGAATGTGTTGCTTACAATTTTATCATTCCATTATAACTACTGTCAACATACACAACAAGGCCCTTGAAAGTCCAAATTTATGAGCACATTCCATACACTTTGGTATTTTTCAAGGCCTTATTAGATACAGTGGATGAGAAAGGAGTAAATGTAAGACCCCAGAATATACAGCAGGTGGGAGAGGTGTTGATGAGTCTAATTGTTTAATAAAGAGGCTGAATTAGTATGACCAGAGACAAAGTTTAATGTGCCCCTTATGCTGTTGGTAAAAGATGGGCAGTCTGTTAAGAAAAACACACACATAAGATGTTTGGAGTGGTCTATGGCATGTGGTTTAGTTTTTAAATGAATTAAAAGGAAAGTCTACACTTAAATAGGATTCAGATGTGTGTCTGTTATGATTTAGGGCATAAAACCCAGCATTACAAGACAGAATCATCTCATCTTTTCTGCTACTGATAGGTATTTGAAATCAAAGTGAGAACATATGAGAGACTGTCCTAGGCCATTCAAAGTCACGGTGTAGTGCCAAGAGCCAGCTGGAGTAAAATTGAGCTTTAATGTTAAGTTTGTCTTTTTTTTTTTTTTTTCTTGTGGCCTTTATGCGATTGAGAAAGCATGAGGCAGTGACTCTCCACTCTGGCCATCTGATAACTCCCTGCAACTCAAGTCAGCACCAATCCAATAACAATCCCTGCCCAAATCAAATATTTAGAGTCTCCCAAAGACCTTTCTGGAAGAGGGACAAAACAAAGGGGGTTTTCACCTTGATCAGAAGTTATTCTATTCATTAACAAAGATCACTGCAACCGGATTCAAAGTAAAATAACTCTTTATCATATGAATTGCTTATGTATGAGATTGTGCTCTCCAAATAAACATGAAAAAGTGTTTCATTTTATTCTACTTTGATTTTATTTCTCCCTTTATTGTGCATTTACAGTATGTGCCTTCTGTAAAGCACTTTGAAGTGCCTCTGTGGTTGAAAGCTATACAAATAAACTTGACATGCCAATATGACTTGAGAATGCAACATAATTGAATGTGTTTGCCCTGCATTGAGAGGCTATGGTGCCTTTTTTTAAAAAAAAATATGACTTAGCAATCATATGGAATCTTAGCACAATTCTGTCACGTTATATTTTTTTGTTTATCATTGCTTTTTATTATACATTCATTATAGGTTGTTAAAGCAGCACTTGGTAGTTGGCAGTTTGGTATTGAACTTCCATGAAGTTGGGGGACTTGTGAAAGACAGATTTAAAAAAACAGTCAAACAGAAAGCATCAGAGGCCAAAATATACTGTATACAATATACAGTGCAACATGGTGGGCTCCGTGAAAGGGACCCGCTCCCTATGTAGATATAAAGGACTCATTCTAAGGTAACGAAAACACAGCAATTCCTAATTTCAGGTGATTATACACTAATTAAAACATACTTATGAATATTATATTTAATTTCAGCTAAGTCCGTTCTGCTAGATCCCACTAAAATCTACATACTGTACCTTTAAGTCTCAAGCCCAAACCTGACATCATCAGGGTTATTTTTTCATACTTCGGAAAGTGCCCTCCAATACTACACAAGAAATTATACAACTGTTTTAACAGGCTGAGTACTACTCAGTGATGAGATAACTGAATTTCATGTGATATTGGTGGAGTGCTGCCTGAAAAGTATATTGCATTATGGTTGATTGGTTGATTCATGAATCATTTCAATTACACTGTACAACAAAAATATAAAACTGAGAATGCAAAATCAATCAAAACTATACAGTAATTGCATAAACTCTACATATTAGCAAATACATCAATAATATCAACAGTGAAAATGAACAGTTTCTTTAGAAAATGGTTCTCAAGTAAGTCCAAATTATGTGAAAATGCACCATATTTTAATTCCTGTATTACATTCCAACCTAACACTGAGATCATTTGTTATTATATGCGCTAACACTTGGTGGCATTTGCACTGAGTGTCATGATAGCTCTGACAGAGCAATGTTGGACTTGACAGCCAGAGCAATCAACTGGGTCAATACAAACTCAAAGACTCGAGTTACATTAATGGAATGTGAAGATGCTTCAGATTGCACGCATCTTTGATGCACTGTTACGCTTTCTATTCCCCTTCATCTCAGCTGTATTCACAACCCTAACACAGTGTAAATAAACAAAGTGGAACACTTTAACTGAGACATGCATATGTATGAGATGTAAAATAATTTGATCCCTTTGAGCGTTTCCTTGTCAACTCTCAAAAGCAGCACATCAGTGTTTTTTTTATTTCTGTGTGTTTTCCACAACAAAAGTTTCCTTCCCTCTTGTCACAGGTGCCATCTCATTAGTGGTAAATCACTAAGCTGACATTTATGTTGTACCCAGTCACACAGCATCTTCCTTTCAGTGGAAATCTGATATTCCAGTGAAGCAATGCAGTATTTGTTTAGGAGAGATTTCACACAGAGAAATCATTCTGCGCGCAGTTTAGTGCTTGTGATTAGGGTTGTGGGGTGGTGAAATTTAAGTATGTGACAAAAATGTCTTGTGAGAGCAGTCATAAAATATTTCACATCCTAATAGCAAAAGCCACCCAAAATTTAAATATGGAAATGGATGAAAAGCCAAATGTGCAACTGATGTTTATGTGTATTGTGATTACAAACCTAATATCTGGCTGTGTGCTAATATGTTCATAATGAAAAGCTTAAAATGAAAATTTACTCTTAACTAAAATCAAAAGCCATAATGTACAAAAGGAATGAAAAGGATTCATGTAGTTTTTCCCTTTGAAGAAAAGCTGCCAAATGAATGTATTGTAATGTAACATGTTTTCCTCTCTCTGAACCCAAAAAAACCTTAAAATATCCAAATGATCTCATCCATACCAATATTGCATGTACACTTGTCACACTTGTTGGTTGTGCTTGGTTGACCACTAAATTGAAAAATGAATAATGCTTGATGAACACTGTTCCTTAAACAGTGTGTGACATGCCTTCATGTACAAGACTTTTTTCTGCCCCACAAGAAAACCAAATATTTCAGTAAAAATAATAATAAATGCTTATTCATTAACAGTATTGGAACATACAGTAACTATATATGTGTGTGTGTGTGTGTGTGTGTGTGTAGACCTATATCATCAGCGACAGTAAAGTCTCGAGGTTGATACTCTCTGTTTGCATGTTATTCACATGCTCACATAGGTTTGTGAAAAGGCATTCACATCAGGTAGATTGGAAACTGCCTATGAGTGTTAGTCCCTGTGATTGCCTGATTTCCCCCTACCTCCACCTATTTTAGGTTTTACCATGAAAAATAATAAGCATGTAAAAAAAAAAGTCTTATTTATTTTACAAACAAAAATATTCCATGTGATGGAGGGGGATCACAGGGTGAGATCATTTTTGGAGCATCAGAAAATGATTTATAGGAGAGAAATGAAGCACATTTCTGCAATACAAATGTGTTAATATGACTATGTTTTTCTTTACTGTGTTTTATTGTATACACTTGTGAAATACTTTTCCCCCCCAAACCTCCTGATACTGATAGCTAAAACTGGAACTCTGATTTTACAGCTAGAACAACTGATATATGTGCTTTCTAAAATGTACTACAAACTATAGATAATTTTGTACATGCTATTGTAGATAGTGAACATAATATTGCAGGCAGTACAGCAGATACTGGTGTCTGAAAATGTATGGATGAATGAATGGTTTTCACTGTCATCTTCATTAAATTTGTATTATTGTATTTGTTAACATATCTTTTTTGGCAGTACTGATTATATCAACAGAGATAATAATGTTTTTGCAAACCTATGACACAAGTAGTCCAATCTGAGCGTCCAAATGGTCAAACCCAAAAGTTAGATATGGAAGAAATGATGCATGCAAACCAGTCTGCTCTTACAGTACTCTACTGATGCTAAATGGGAAACTGGCAAGGTATGGCTGCATCTCACTGTACTTTCCAGCTGTCTATATAAACAATAAAACCAACATTAAAACTGAGTGTATTGCCCATCTTGTGGCTTATTCTGTTTCCCCTTTAAATACTGTTTCCAGTTGTACTGCCCTCTGTTGTTGGGATTTAAACTAAAGTTGGGTTCAGCTTAAGGTTTAACACAAATCCCCCAAATGGGGAAACAAAATTTCACACAACTGTTGCGTTGTTAGGCAAACCCTTACACCTATAAGCCAGAGATATAGCCTCCACAATCCAGTGGGACAGCCTCTGGTGGGACAATGGCTTGCCTTTATGGGGAGTAGCCCAAGACACAAACAGCTGATCCTCTTTCCTGAACTCTGCTGTCCTACTCACATATACATGCAGAGCCCTCACCGGGCATAATGTGTTACTCCTTTGCTCCTCCATTGAGGAGAATAGAGGTGAGTGAGAAGCCAAAAGCTCCAATGTGGGACATCTGTATGCTGACTCCACCACCTCAGGCACAAAAGCCAGGTTGAGCCGCAGGCAGACCTTGGTGAGCCCCGGGGCAAAGTGCAGGAAGGGCGGATGGACAAAGCCTGTAAGTCACTCACACGCTTTGCTGTGGTTAAAGCTAAGAGCAATACTGTTTTCAGTGAAACAAACTTCATACCCACTGCCTCTACAGGCTCAAACAGGTGAGGAGAGAGGGCATCCAACAACACTAACAGATCCCACAGAGGAACCAGGGGCATGGAAACCAGGAGCTTGCAGCGTGCACCCTTCATGACAAAAAGAATGCAGCCCCACAGGCTTATCCCCGAAGCCCACTTGACAAGGTGAGATCGCTGCTAAGTACACTTTAACTGTAGAAAAGGCTTTCCCCTTATCTACTAATTCTTGCAGGAAACACAGCAGGTCAACCACTGAACACTGAAAAGGAATGGTGTACCTCAAGTTGCACCACTCCTCAAAAAGCTGCCAGTTACCACTGTAAAGAAAGCAAGTGGAGGATGCACTTGCACTCTGAATGGTGTCAATGACCTGTGCAGACACGCCTGCAGCTTTCAGGTTTCACCTCTCACGGGCGAGGCCCAGAGCACTATGCCATCTGGGTGAGGGTGGTAGATTTCCTCGCACGCCTGGGACAGAAGATCCCTCCATATGGGGAGAGGCCACAGCTCACCTGCCAGCAGCTGTATTATTTCCGCTACCCAATGCTTGGATGACCACCACAGCGCTATCAGGATTAGCTCTTACCCTGGCTAGGGTGGGGGAGATCAGGCTGTGGGGGAAATGCATAGAGCACATTTGGTCATGGGTGGGCCAGAGCATCAACACCCAGAGGTGCATTTACGTCTGACCGGGAGAAAAACAGTGGACACTGAGCATTTTCCTGTGAGGTGAAGAGATCTACGGCTGCTCTGCCATATTTCTGCCAGATTTGCTCCACCACCTGTGGGTAGAGAGTCCACTGTGCGTACAGGGGGTTCCCTCAGGACAGAGGATCTACACCCCTGTTCAAAACACCTAGCACATGTCACTCGAAGAGACAGGAGCCTGGTGCTGCTCCACATGATTATCTCCTGAGCTAACTTGTGCAACTGCACAGAACGAGTGCCTCCCTGGCAGTTGATGTACACTACCATAATTGTCTAGGATGTGTCCATTGTCATGGTTTCCCTGGATGACGCCGCCCCCAGCATGACACCGGACGTGAGAACTGTTGAGTCCCTCCACAGGCGGAGAGCCACCACACCTGCCGGTGTTATTTTCACCTTGCAGCTGAAGTGACGGCATGAGCAGAGGTGCGATGCTGCAACCCAACCCTGAAAATACCTCATCATTAGAAGCCCCAGATGTACAACAGAAATCACTGAAGCCATGAAGATAAGCAGGCACAGGCATAGTCTGAATGATACGACTTTTACCAGCGTGACATGATAAGAGAGGGAATTTATGTTGAGACCCAAGTATTCTGTACATTGCATGGGTTCTACTTTGCCCAGTTTATATTGAACCCAAGATCCCTTAGATGAGAAGAAGAATCCCTGACTGCCTGTTCCTGCGAGTGGGACCATATCAGATAGTCATCTATGTACCACTGTTCCTTAATGGAGACAGAGCTGCTTCCAAACACTTGCCGCGGGGCTACTGAAAACCCGAAAGGGTTTCTGTGTGCGGGATAAATCATGATGTAAAAATATGCATCTGAGACACCAATTGCTATAAACCAATCGCCCAGATGGATTGAATGTCAGAGCACTTTGTGTGTTAACATCCTGAACGTGTATTGTCGTAGGTGTCTGTTCAACACACAGAGATCAAAAATGGGTGAAGGAATGAGCTCCCCTTCATCGGAACAAGGAAGTAATGGAAGTAAAAAGGTTGTGCTTCCTTGCTCAGTATGGCTCTGATCGCTTATTTGTTTAACAGGGATGTTATTTTGTCTTCTAGGACATGCTGAATCCCCCTTGGCTACTGGTTTCATACCGAAGTTTTGTCCGTAACCCTGAGAAATAGTGAACACAACCCATGGGTGAACTGCGCATGCGCACCAGTGGTCTGCCTGGGCAGGAAGTGGGCCCTTATAGTCGCACTGCACGTCACCTCCAGCACCTGGAGGGAGCGGTCTGCCCTCGAAGGAGCATGAGCTCCCTCTGCTGGGATTAAGGCGGCATGACATTGTTTTTTTTTTTTTTTGTTTTTGGGGAAGCATTTCGCCCTTGGCCCTGGGCATGGCTGTGAGAATGCAAGCTTTATTTCTGTTATCTCTGAACAGGGTGGAAATGTTTGGTGACACTGTGTTACCTACTGCCGCTGATTCTCCTCCTCTTGAACGTGAGGGGAAAGAAACTGAGAGAGGACACCTGGAAAACTGGAAATCACCACGGTCTCTCAACAGCAAACTTTGGGGTTTTGTTCTACCTCCCTTCTTTTCTTTGTGGGAGGGGGAGAGGGAGAAGCTACGGTAGGAGTGTAAGGTCGCATGCTTCTTCCTGCCTTCCACAGGGTGGGAGGGGTGGTTTGTGGCTGCCACTGCAGTAACGAAGTGTTTGCCCCATGGCCTTGGGTTTTCTGACTGGTTAGTCTGTTGCCCAACTGCCTGTCTCTGTGGTTTGTCTCTGTCCTCCCCTTGACTGCTGGGGCTGCAGCAGCAAAGCCAGCTCTTGATCCCAGAGGGGGGTGAAGAATGTGTTTCCGGGGTAGGCAGAAGTCAAAAGCTTCACCTTCTTGTTTCTTGTTTCTCCCTCACTTTTTCCAGAGCTGGACCAAAAAGACCTTTGGTGGGGTCGTATGCTGCATCCACAACCCCTGCCTTCTGTGCATCACTCAGGCCTGAGAGGTTCAGCCACAGGGCTCTCTCAACTGAGTCTGCCAGTCCCATCACTCAACCGCAGCCTTGTACTGCGCCACGTGAGGAGCACAAGATGAGGTCATTCACCACACAGATCTCGGCAGGGTTAGGTGACCCAGTGTCCAGCTGTTGGCCTATCTCCTCTAGGATTTCTACCTGATACGCAGATAGCAGTGTCATTGCATTCATAGAGTATACTGACTGTGCTGAGTGTTTGTATATTCTCTGGAAAACAGAGGCGGTGAGGCATTCCATTTTGCTAGGCAGAGAAATGTTGGAGGAAGCTGAGAGAGAGCAAAGGTTAGGGTGGAGGTGATAAGTCACTGAAGGGTCCACCACTAGGTGTTTGGCTAGCCTCAGTTACCCCATCCTGTGGATCTCCAGCTTAGAGTAGCCCTTGGTGGGAAGCTTACTCAGACAACGGACTGGACCAGTACTAGCTCATTTCCTTCATACAAGCAGACACTGCTGGTAGGAGTTGTTTTGATCGCGGTTGGGCTGGTGAGAGCCTCTTACAGTTATACAGGTCTCTCTCCGCCCCCTCAGCGTCCTGGCCTGTCGGCCATTGTACCCCCAATTTGGATGTGGCTAGTTCAGAGACCTCATATAAGTTGCTGTCTAGTGGGGGGACAGTGTCGGATGCACTGGGGGGTCTGGACTGTTGAACAGGGTAGGTGGAGTCATCCACCTCTTCCTCGATCTTGTCCATGTCAAGGAGGTCAGAGTTGGCATCGCCCTCTGCGTCCTCACAGCCCGGTTCCACTTCAAGGAGCTCCTCAAAAAGGCATGTCCGGGGACTCAGCTTCCATCATGTCCGCCCAACTCGATGTGGCTCGCGGCTGATGGGTGCTGGCTGTGGCTTTTGGGGTGGATCCTGACAGGCATGGGTCCTGATTACTGGCCACTGCCACTCTCAGCCTCCTTTCTAGTATCTTTTCTGGCATTGATGTGCAGTAGGAACATGACTGGTGGTCAGCCAGTGATGCCTGAGCATGTTTAGCGCCCACTCACACACAGGGTGAGGATCCTTGCCTGAGATGGACACCCTGCATGATGTGGGGCACAGGCAGGATGCAGCCTCTTTAGCCTTCAGTTCCGACCCTTTGGCGGTTGAAGTCATGGTGCCTGGAAAGGAAGAAAATTGTATAAATATTTAGCCACACTAGATGCGCCATTAGCCTGTCAGCCAGTAGTGCTAGCACACGGGGTTTAGCCTGTGCTAACTGCATACCAAAAGAGTCTGCTTGTCATGAAACGTTAGCTGACCTCCGGGTACTCGGCTCAGCTAACAAACTAACCCTGGTAGTTTCGCCGTGACGTGTTAGCTGGAGGGTATAATGTTACACAGTCACTGGCCACACCGGTAAGCAAATACAGGGTAGCCGGAGGAACAGCTCGCTTTGACATGGACACTGGTCTGAATTATCCTGTGTAACAGCAAAGTTACTTAATCTTAATCAGCAAATCCAGACTGAAGCCAGAAACTGCGTTTGGCGACATAATCTTTAACGGGTCATCTGTGAACTGTTGAGCAGATATCCAAGCTAGCCTAGATGAGTTTAGGGAGCTTTGTATAGTTTCTTCACAGGATCCCTGCAACAATCTTTACGCCAACAGTTGTGTCCTTAAGCAAAACACTTTACTCCTACCTGTTCACACATAAGACACTTGTGGTAGGAAGAGTGTCAGTAAATACTAGTGGTGGAAAAAGTGTGCAGATGATTTACCTAAATAAAATAATGTAAAAAAAATTCTACTTTAAGTAGCGGTCCTGCCTTCCAAAATGTATATCAATGAACACAGAAGTAATATTAAAAGTAAAAATACTCATAATGCAGAATAGCCCCTTTCAGAGGGTTATTATTATACATATCATATAATTGGATTGGAATGGCTAATGCATTAGTTTGTAAAAAGCATGTTTATGTTGTAGGCTATGTCATTGATGTGGAGCTAATTTTAATGACTATAAACTGATGGGTACTTAAATCTGTAACAGTGCAACTTGTCAAATCTTATTCTGCAAAGTATCCCATACTTACATCTGTCAAATAAATGCAGTGAAGTAAAAAATATATTTACTCCACATAATATTTCCTCCTGAAATGTAATGAAGTGTAGGTATAAAGTAGTATGAATACACTCAAGTCAAGTAAAAATGCCTCAAATTTGTTCAAAGTGCAGTAATTGAGTGCATTATGTTACTTACACTACTATTTTTCCATTAACTTCCTATGTCCCCATTATACTTTTTCCAACAATAACAGAGATATTTAAGCCATTTTTCTGCAGTTATAGATGCTCATCATAAGTGCTCAGGCAATTAAGCGTGCAATGACTAGCAACAAGACTCATACCTTAGCCAGACTTTCCCATAATCTGGCATGAAGACCCTCCATATAGATACAGATCACTCCATGGGCCCTTATGTGATAAGAGTGACCCTATACAATAACATTTTGGAAGTTTTGTATAGAATTGCACATCTGTCTGCACTGTAAACGGGGACTGAGTGTCAAGACTTAAGAGCATACAGTATTTGTATGATCGGTCAAAATAGCTGAGTGATGGTCCGCCCGACACTACTGCAGGGACCTCCGAGGAGACCGCGCGCCCGCTTTGGGAAGCTCTGCAACGGCCCATCTCGCTCACAGCTCAACCTCCTCCCTCCAAGCGCCGCCTCCAGATGAAGCCCCCTCTTAAAAGCAGATAGATAGTAAACTGCTTAAAACTTGGAGCCAGAGGGGCTGTTTTTTCCACTGTTTTGTCAAATATCGCGTCAAATTCGTCCACGCAACCTCGTCAAAACAACGGAATGGAGTGAACGTCCAGCCGAGAGAGGAACGACTTTAATTTATCCACATCCACCAAGAGCGACTTTAAACTTCAACCAAGTTTCCTTGGACATTTTCTGGAGACTGTGCATGGTACGCCCGCTAGCTTTCAAGGACTAACACTTTGAACACTTACCACTTAACATGTTTCTAAAAGAATTTGGTTGATCAGAAGACTGTCATTGTACACGGTATCTAAGAATACTGTAAAAATAATAATTTACGGCGCTCGCTGTGTTAACTTAACATCTGTCTCTTCAATCCGTTGACATGCAGCTTTCCTTCTTGAAGCTACAGAGTTGTTAGCTCCTAGGTATTCATGTTTATTTCCACTGTTTAGGTCATGTTTTATTTAAAAAGCCTGAATTAAACAAAGGTAAACAGACTGCGTATCCAGCGCATACAGAGGGATTCCCTTCAGATAGAGACCAGCGTGATGTGTAGCTCACTCCGCTCCTTTGTTGGTCACCCAGGAGCTCCTGTGGGATGAAACGTGACTGACAGTGCAGACGTGCTAGTTTAGATACACTGAACAAGTCAACAGGTATTCCTTTACTTCCTCATGACAGTGAGAATTGCCAGTAATTAAGAGCTGTGTTGCTGTGTATTTGTTGTCACTAATGGCAGTCAGAGAGTTGCTGTGACAAGGGATGACGTTTCTAACAGTTTTGGACCCTGGAGAAACAGCAGTGTAGATTAATTTAATTAATTGGCACCAAAGACATTACACTAACCTAAAACAGATTATTTTTCCATCATGTATTATTCTATCCCTGTAGTCTATATTGTATCTGCACCTTTCAACATTTTCTCACATCTTGGAACATTTGAATCCGACATTCTTAGCCAGTCAGCTCTATTTAATAATTAGATGTTAATACTTACACTTGCTTATTAGAGCATGCTATTTGATGGACCCATCAGGACCTTAAGTCACATAAACTCAGCATTATGAGTGTTGCAAATGAGTATTGAGTTGCATGTCATATACAGGAATCAGGGTCTAAACTGTGTCCAGGATGTTTTTAGCCAATCATACCTCATTCAGAGCTGTATTTTTGTGATGGAAACAGAGATAGGTTTTGGTGGTTAGTCAGTTCTGCGCACATTGTGTACACATTCACACTGAAAACAGAGACGTGCTCATTTAATATCATTAACCAGGTCACGTGATCACACGCACATCTAGAAGACTTATGAAGCAAGCGGGTGTCAGATTAGTAAGTCTTAACATCTTACTCACGTATCACAACATGCAGTATGTAGGACAGTTGTGTTGCTCTCTTCACTTCTGGCTTTGTGATCACGGGAACATATATGCCCTCTGGACATAACAACACTTAACTGCAGTGTATGCATACATGATGACACAGATGTAAGCCAGGCCTTTAACACTGAAGCGACCACAAGTATGTAGGTTGGTTTCAGTAATGTGCAGCGCGTTCAGTCTGGGGTCTGCACGTTCTGATGCATTTTCCAGATCTTCTCTGGGTGAAATAGCTGCTCGGCTTAGACGGTCAGGGTTGAGGAGAAGTCACATGAGGTGATTTGAGTGTTGCTGCAACAAAACCAGCACCGTGGCATGGAGATTTTGGAGTAAAACCCCCACATGAAACCCAAAACATGTTTGAATAGTTAATGGATAAGCTATGTGATGCCTTAAATTTAACTTAAAACTTTTCAAAATTCTATGTGATCTTTCAGTGTAATAAGAATACTTTTCCATCAGATATTTCAATCTTCTACACAACAGAAGAGTAAGTAGGTTTGAGTCGCTTTTCTTTGATTTGGTCTTTGCCTCACAGAAACTATTGCAACACAGTTTACCTTTGAGTCAGGGAGAAGATGAAGGTCAAGGAGGGGCATAAATCAAACAGAGGGTACTGGCTCTGCTTCACTAGCTGAAAGTGTAATATTTGTCATGATCTTTCAAAATGACTTCCCAGCCTCTCCAGCTGCCAAACAGTGAAAGGCCCTTTTGTCCTGTGCAGCTGCTTGCACTGCAGAGTGATGCACCTTAGTTCTTTGTGCATCACTTCCCATACACCCTCTATGGTTCACCACGAGTAAGATAGACGCACATCTGTTTCTTCCACGTGGTCCTGTACCAGTCTCAGACGAAACCTTTACACCGCGAGTGCAATTCCTGTCACAGTTCCTTCACCACATAGGTATATGTATCCCTGATCTGTTTTGCTGTTTTGCTTCATTCAGTTGAGAATATCCTCTGCTTTTCTAGTCTGATCCGGAGTCTGATCATCACAGCTCACTGCTTTGATGCAACAGCAATGATGTCTTGCTATCTGATGTCTTTCCACTTTGTTGTAAGCCTTTTTGAAGTGTGGCAGCCAAGAAAATTAAATGAATATACAGTATATGTTTTATTTAGAACTATACAGCATCATGAGTATATTTCTAGGTTGATAGTGGCTTTAAACAAATGACCCACTATTCATATGAATGTCTTATTTAAATCTTCATTTTAAACATTCATGGTTCATTTCTAATGCTCAGATTACCAATCAAGATTGTTGACCGGCACAGCCATCCAATCCAACTCCGGTTACCTAATTTTAGACAAGAGCATAATGCAAACATTGACATTTTAACTCAAACAACTGAAATATTATCATGAAATGGTTAAATGGGGGAAAAATAAGTAATACAAAACATACATTATAATCTCGATCAGGACATCGCTCATTTGATTCTAAGTAGCTGCAAATTAACTAATGGGAAGGATTTGGATCAAATACATCTAATACATAGTTTTTAAAAATCCTCTAACAACTGCTGTGATATCCTTAAAGAGGTCATATTATGCCTCTTTCCCAGTTTAATATTTTCATTTTTGTGGTCTGTTTACAAACATTTGCATGTTTTTAGGGTCAAAAAGCACATAGTTACAGCTGTACAAGCCTTAGATGCAGCCCCTCTGCCTCACTCAGCCTGAAACGGGCTGTTTTGTGTCTCCTCAATGCCCCTGTCTCCTGATTGGCCGACTGTTTTCTGAGTGACACACACCCAGGCCAACACATAAGGCAGTAAAGACTCTCACTGAGCCGAAATGAAACGAGTACACATAAATTAGGTAAATAACATAAATAAACATTTTGTTTCTTTCAGGAAGGGCGAGCTGCCCCTCCAAGGCGATGGTAGGGGAAATGCTGAGCTTATAGTTGTGACATCACAACCTCACGGAAGTCTAAACGGCTTTTTTAACGGTTGTTTTTTAGGTCGGTCAAGGGAAAGTGTGTTAGACACCCTCAGTGTAAAATAGTGCATGTATTTTTTGCTCTGTCATGGTGGTCAGTGTTTGGGGTTAAATTAGTAAAGTTATAGCTTTAGGCAAGGTCATGCTTGTTAGCGCAGTGGTGCTAAGCTGCTTACTCAAGACCCCACTGGAGCATCCAGTGTTTCCTGACACTCTCAGTTAAAGCGCGTTAATAACCTGTGGCATGTTCCAAGTGTTTCACACCCAGCAAGCCAGTCAGCCATCCCGCACTCCTCAGAAGGTTCTCTCTGACCGGCCATGGGCACGGGAAGGTGTGTGCAGCTTGGTCCTTTGAAGCATGCATGACCCCCAATTAACCTCCCCAGATTAATCCCCTGGTCTACAAACTAACACCACTCTTGTCTCATCTCATCATTCCCACAGGGTATATTACCCTGCTGTTTGTCCACGCTGAATCATAACCTGCTTCTTTTGGTTGACTTTCCCTACTTTTGTTCACTTTGCAGCTGGAGCTTGTAGCTGACTTCGTGTAGACTGCTCCATAGAGAGGGAAACCTTTTGTGAAAAGCAGGAGAAAGGCCTGTTCACCCGCCTCCTGTACACTGGAAGCTGCAGGATAATAACACAATGGCTCGAAGATCCACCATTCCCTTGTTACTTCTTACAATATGTTGCCTGGCATCTGCAGGTAAGTTTCTCTCACTGCTAATTTGTTTAGAATGTGAAACGAATAGAGCTGCACTCCTACACATGATTGTTGTTTGTTTATATGCATTAAAATGAGATATTTTTAGATAATTCAATTTTTATTAGCTGGAGCCAATGTCAGGAATGAATTACATTAACTATTGTATGCACCAAGCCTTGCACTCCTGTGTTGTCAAGTTTGCCCACTCTCTGGGATTTTCCACTGTTTCTCCCTACATGCCTTTCTAGACAGTGCTTGTCAGAGTAGTGAATAAGGGGGATTTACATTTAATAAAGCGCTGACAAGTTCAATCTCAGAATGCAAACACTAAGCAGGCTTACGTGTATCTGTCAGACTGATTGGAATGAGACTGAGATACTGCCAAATAGTAATTTACAGCTGTTAAACAGGCAAAGAGAGAGTGAACAGGCTACAAACATGAATACAGGAAACAAATGTGTGCTATCATGGTGCTATATCAAATAATGGGTATCAAGTAAGGCTCTGGATGATGTCATTTACTGCCACAACCCACCCTATGAACCTTATCTAACTGAAGGGAAATACTGTGCCTCTCACTCTGAGGAATGTGCATGTTACTTATGAGTGCTGAGACTTGTATCTGTGACACCCTGCCACTCACTTTACTTTGTCACAGTCACTTCTATCTCTTTAGATTGTTCTCCTTCAGGGTTTTCCCTGGATTTTTTTGAGACAAAGGTGGCAAAGGCTGGAGAACGTGCATGGTGCCGCGTACACGGTTTGTGCGCGCACCTTTAGAGTGTTGTGCAAATAAGTGAAAAAAATCATGATTTGACAGACGCAAGTGTTCATAGGGATTTCAATTTTATACCAAGATGGAACAAAAAGATGAAAAATAAAGGTTGTGACAAGTGACAGTGTTGACTTTGTAGGCCTGGGAACATATGCTTATCTCCCGATTTGATACTATCACGATACTTGGGTGCCGATTCGATTCAGAGTCAATTCTCGATTCTAAACAGATTCTCGATTGAATGAATAGAAAGCGGGGGCACTATCTTCAGTCTCTTGCTCCAGTATACTGTGTGCCAAACCATTCACTGCTGTCCTTAGTCCACTGAAATACAATATGAAACATAACGGGCAGATAAGATAAATGGTCGTTGTTGGAGCAGCCGGCTGCTGCTCAGACACTGGCTGGGGAGACATCAGCTGGCCATCTCAGCTGATCCTACGAACTGCATCAGCTATGTGAAAGCTGGCCATTTGGCATCGTAGGACATCGTAGTAAGCTGGATTGATATTGAAATATCATATCAATAAATTAGGTCTCTACTGGATTACTGTGTTGCTAGATGGCAGCAATTAATGAAAATATGATGCTGTGTGGCAGAAAAAGTGCTGTTTTACCATCACCTACCCTAGGGTCATGTGTGTGTAACTATTTAGTTTTTACTTAGAGTTATGTTGTAACTATCTGTGGTGCATTCACTTTCTGATCTGTGCATGTCTTTGGCAATTTTCCACTGTCTCTAATGTCTCTGTAGCATTTTGATATCTTGACGCCATAGCACAGATTCACTGTAAGCTTTACGCTATATTCAGTGAGTGATAAAGGTGGTGGGGTGATGCATTTGGGTGGTGATATTCTGCCCCCTATTTGTTTGGATCAGGTGGCCAATTCTTACCTTTCATGGTCATGGGAATGTAAGATTTAAGTTACATTTAATGTGTCAGTCAAACAGTGGACAAAGAGCCTGGTCCCAAGATTGGCCAGTCAGATTTGAACAGCAGCCAGACCCTGACAATGACTTTATTAAAACTTTCATAAAAACTACACGGGCAAGTTGAATTGAATTTTTAAAAATTGCTTAATTATTGCTTATTTATTTACATTTTTTATTTCCTATAGCAGAAAAAAAATGTTGATGTTCTCATACTTGGTATTGTTTGTGAAAAGTTTGGGTCGTGGTCATATGTGTTGGCTAGAAGTGGGCGGAGCTTCAATATGTTGTGGGGTTTGCCAGTAGATGTAATTGGAGGAAACTGTCACTGCTGTAACATCTAAATCGGCAGTGGTTTTCGTTGCTTGGTAACATGACCCAAATATTATAATAACTGACTAAACAGTTAGCGGACCTTAGCCTGACAAAATCTGTCAAGTTGTCAACAATCTGGCGCTAACTTCACTGAGAATCAAATGTACATTCCTCTTTTCTATTTTTCAGATTTTGAGATGTCCTGTTTATAAAGGCTGGTTTCACAATGTACGACTTTGGAGCTGAACTCACTCCAGCTTTAATCTGCAACATCCCGTGTTGTTTTTCTGTGGCAGCACAGGAATAATTACCCAGTAGGAGGCATGCTAGCTTGCGCTCCAAAAAAGTGTGGTTCGCGTTTTTCATGCTTTCAGTCTGATTGCCGCCATAGGTTATTATTTCAAAAGTTCTTCTGCATTCTCCTGAGGCTTGAACCGCACTCCAGAGAGCTGACTTTTACACAAACAATAGCAGTGTAGTCAGTATGTGCTGTGGGTAGAGCAAACATAATTTCTCCCACAATGCCAGGATCTCCAACACAATGAAGTCGTGTATGAAGTTTCCCTCTAGATTCTTCCTCATACGGCAAGATGCATTGTTGTACTGTGACACAAGGGACATATATTTACAGTTAAACAACCAATGCCCTTTCCTTCAAAGTGCACTGGCAGCGTGTGTACTTCTTGATTTATGGACAAATCTTCAGATCCTTTTAAGTTGATTTTTGAACAGGTAAAATGCAGGCCATCTACTTTGGACTTCTTCTTTTTCATACACCGACACTTTGGCCTATCTTTCACTTTTCTCTCCTTTTCTGTCTATTTCTATCATCTTGCAGCATCTGTGTAAACAGTCACATCTGCCCTCTAAACTTGTCAAAAGAGCTCTTACGTAATGTTTAGATTAGTCTGCAATGAGTCTTCTCTCAGCGTAATGCAATCCAGGATCTGGGCCTCCCATAACTCTTAAAAGTCAGACTGAAAGCACCTTAACGTTCATATTTCAAGTCTCTGCTCTGCTGCTTCACTCTACTTTTTGTTGTTTATCCCTTTTTTTTCCTCCCCATATTCTTACTACTATTTTGTGGTTGTCTCTCCTCAACGTGCCAGAATTGCTATTTTGTGAAGGATATACCATGGACATTTAGGCAGAGTTTGGGTTTCGCAATCAAATGAAGTCTCGCAGGAGCCATGCCAGATATTAATTTGAGGCACTTGCCAGAAACAGCTCCAGCAGGATGCTGGTTATACTGGAGGCACAACGCCGGGCTGGTGGCTCACTAAAAAAACACAGCAGCATAATTGAGTGCAAAAGTACTTTCTCCTCTTATAGCCTTTCCTGATTTTACATACGGGGTGGCTTGATGAATGACGAAGCTATTAGTGCGAATCTGTCTTCAGCTATTCATTGTAGAACCACATAGTCTTACAACGGGATTGTGAAATGAAACAATGACTGGAAAAAGGAATTGAATTGTGCTCATATTCACAGTCCATATGTTCAAATGTAGGGCTTTGCTGGAAAGTAAACAACTTTTTTGTCTACATTTTTGTATACTCTTGGCAGATGAGAGTCATTGCAAAGCCAAAAGTGGTTATAATGTTTTTCCCCTCACAGTTGAGCAAAAGGTTCGTCTTCATATCCACAATGCTTTCTTCGGGCCAGCAAGAGGGGTGACTGCCAAAATGCATTGTGCAACCGCTGTAATCTGAGAGGTGGGGTGGCCGGGGGGGAGGAGAGAGGCAGGCGCAGGCGTGGGTCGTCTGGTCCAAATCGACACACTCCACACACGTACAGCGTGCCAAACCGACAAAGTCCCTTCCAGCATGCTAAACCAGATGTTGCCCTGTGATTCATGTGAGGAGCCGGAGCAGCACAGCTCAGAGGCAGTGTGCTGCTAGGCAGAGTGGTTGGGATGTTTACATAGCAACGGGAGTCCCGTGTGTGTCTAATTACAGGTCTGCTCTCCCCCATGGTGAGGCCTTTATCTTAACAGTGCTGTCAAGGAGGAGACAGCCATGCTGGCCCTGTCTGTTAATATCACTTGCTTACTGAATGAAGGTCACCTCAGTATTACCCAGTTTATTTAACAGCAGTGTATACATTTGGTTTTGATTGATGTCGAATCACAAGTAGGCCTGCGGTAAAGTGAAACTTTTCAAAAGATGAGTCTACTTTTCCTTAATCTCTTCCTACTCACTTAATCTGTCATTCTCTCTCAGTAACACACACACTATCTCACACAAGGAGGAGCACCGATATGAACTGCAGCAGACAGGTCTCTACAGATAGACTTGTATCTCCATCCAGGGCTATCTTGTCAGCCTCCAGTCAAGGGGATGCTTGCGCAAATCTGCAGGAGTAAACTGAAGCCCGCCCCCTTCCCTCTGTCTCTCTCCATAGTTCCAGTAAGCAGGCGTGTAAATAATTTCGGTCAGAATCAGTAATGGGAGACAGCTGGGGTGATCGTGCGTTTTCCATTGTGTTTCACAGCCCTGTAAAGGAGAAAAAAAAGCCACTGAAGCTGGGGAGAGTTAGAGTAAAAGAGTTACGTGAAGTGTGACTTCATTGAAGAAAGATAGAGTAATAGTAAAAAATTAGACTCCCTCTGTTCAGATAACCTTCAGAGGCAGTGAGACAAAAATGTGTGTTTTGTGTTCTCAAATGTTAATGGCTGAGTTTTTATTTCTCAACCGTCACAAGTTTATTTGAACATAAGCTGCTTAATAACCGTGCAGAGGTGCCAACTTTTGAGTGCATGATTCTTTATCTGCAAAGGACTCCTAATGTGAGATACTCGCTGAAGGCTTCCAGGTGGTGTCTTTCATCACACCAGCCCCTCCTGGGGCCTAACCTTCCCCACCCCATTTCCACCAGATGAGTCCTGCTGAAAGACCATGTCCTAATTTTGGAATGGTCCTTTGAAAAAAATATCCAAAAAGTGACAGTAGGCCCTTCTCTGAGCCTTAAATAATAGATATTTTCCTTAGATCACAAACATGCACACACTTGGTAATGCTCTATTTTCCACTTTTTTTTCAAATTTGATTGATTTCAGATAACTAAAAGAGAAAGCAATTTTGGTCTAATTTGTTGTAGGAATAAAATAAGCATCAGCTGCAGTGGTATACCTTTTAAAAAGTACTGTAATAGGCTGTTAGAATCCAGCCTACTCCTGTCTTCTTTTGAAGCAGATCTGCACACAGTTAAGGAAAACACTGAAAGCAATAAAACACTATAATTCAGCAGCACATCTCTTTGTCACAAGTCAGGAGTTCCCCTGTTTTTTTAATTGTAGCATTTCCTAAACATCATGTATATATTATCTGCTGTCTTTGTATTTTGCAATGAAACTTATTTCATAGCTTTTTTTATTGTCTATTGACTTTTCTAACCAACCTATTATTCATCACACTTTCCATTTGTTAACTGTCCAGTAAAGAGGCCCTCCCAGCATCTTTTTGTGCATGTTAATACACAAGGCAGCATGGCATTTGACAAGTCATTCTTCTTTGCTCTCCCTCTCCTGAAGATGAAGAAGCCCAGTGGAATGTAGTCTCTTCCAGCTTGTGTGAAAAGGCTGTCTGCTTTGCCCTTTCTCACCTCTCTGGCTCCTTCACACTGGGCTCACACACTGGCACAAAGGCCCAGCATTGTTTCACTCTTCACTTTCTGTTGATGGCAACCTGCTGATTCTCAAAGGCCCCTGTTATCACATCTGAGCGATGGTGTTTTTGGAAAAATATCACAAGAACAAAGACATCTTTTTTTTTAAGCTTTATTTGATTGATGTAGCCTTAAAAAAATCTATCAATGCCCTAAATGTGCTCAGTACTATTGATTTAGCAAAATCCCTTCTTCATGCCCCTAACAAAGTAATGAGCTGAGACTTATCTGCTGATTTTTCCAGGGTATGGAAGGGTGTGTGTCTGTATTTCAGTTTGGATGTTAGATTACAATGATATGGCTAAAAATGGCTCATCTTGATACCCAGATCGTCATGCTGGCAGTCAAGATTTGTTGCTTGTGGTCTCTTGAGGCATGAAGTGGATAAATGTGACATTATAAACCTTAAAATGCAAGTCCATTATGATTTACAGTATTGTGTAAGCTCTACAACATTTTTGCTAACCTCTTTACATTATGCTGGCTTTTAGAATTTTCAGGCTTAAGGATACTAACTCATTAAAACTTGTCCACCAGATTGACTTTTCACCCCTGCTAGCAGATGATATTTAACACTGTACATTAAGGAATTCCTGAAAGGCTGGGGTTTTAACCATTGACTGTAAAAATATGGACGTAGCCACTGTGATATCAACTGTTGGTTTCTGAAGAGCGGTTTTGAAGCTCAAAGTGGGCAGCTCCGGCCGTCGTCATCTTGGCAGTGCCTGACTCCCGGCTAATCCAAAATGGGCAAAAAGGTGAAGCTGAGGTGGGCCGAATGAAGCCTGGTTGCTGAAACAAGCCATTTAGCGGCTAGCGACCTGTCACTCAAAGAGGCCACGTCCTTAATTATGCATAACTTTTTGGCTTTATCAAAATTTAAACGGGTGAGTTAAAGTAAAATTCACCCCTTGTACAGTTGTCATGACAGGGGAAATTAGCTATAGAGACCAAAACTGTTTTTTGTACCAGGCTGTAAACATGTTTATTTCTGCTGTAAATTTGGGCATTTTAACATGGCGGTTTATGGGGATTGACTCGCTTTTGGAGCCAGCCTCAAGTGGCCATTCGAGGAACTGCAGTTTTTGGCACTTCTGCATTGGCTTCATTTTTCAGCCCCGGAGGTTGACGCTTGGTTTTGACACACACAAAATGAGGATAATATCAAGAAGGACAAGAATGTTGACCCCAGGGTTGACCCCCCTGCCTCCCCTACTGGGTCTGAATCTTGTTCAATGTAGATGAAGTGGCTGCTTCTCCCAAACCCCTGCCAAGCTGCTGTCAAAGAACATGGCTTTTGCAGGCATCTATGATTGATGAGTGATATGCCCTTGGAGCAGCAGGACAGAAATGTCTCTCCGTTTGCCCCTTTTAACCAGCAAAGGCAGTTGTGATCGGGTACTTTAAGTACGGCAAATCGCTGCACTGTGCTGGGTGAGCTGATGGCTGATGCAGTCCTCTCATGGTATCTCAACAAAGTCGTGCAGCAGTCTGGTGGAAACCTTCCCACACAACCGCTGTGTAATAATGTTATTACACTGTTTACTACTGATGCATTTTACAGTCCTTTCTGCTATTGCCACCCAAGCCTTCATTTGTTTTGGGTTAGCTCAGGGTGTGACAATAGTTGGTCGGTATGGAGTGCTCCTTAACAGAGAATTAAGAATACTGCTCATGCTTTACATTTGTCACTAGTTGGGTTGGTTTAGTTTACTGATGTTGGACCAGTGTGTGCAAAATGTTCTCAGCTGATCTTATCCATTGAGTACTTTATAGATGCCTGAACAGCCAGTTCTTGTTCCGTGACTATGTTGACAACTTTTTTGTCTTTTGATATTATAGGTCCAGACAGCACATGTCAGCACCCATCAGTAAAGACATACTGTAGTAGCACAGCCAGTAAAGTCTTTAGTCATATGCACAAATGCTTGGTCTCTCCCAGCTGTCTCACTTTACACAGAGGCTCCTGTGTTCCTCTGAGAATTAGCCATGTCATCCATCTCTTCAAAGCCCTCTGATTTATGTCTGCATTCAGAGGTAGAGAGAAATGTACCCACTTCTATCTTCTCTGCTTGCCTGGGGCTTCATATGCTGCTCGTAATTGGTCAAGTATTTTTTTTCAGCTAATGCTGATGGTTTACCAACAGGTGCCTGCTTCATCTGTCAGGGCAGATGAATAATAACTGGGCTCACTGTCAGTAACAGAAAAGTGTTTTACTCACCTTTCAGTGCACAGAATATAATAACTCATGTATCTTTTATTTTAGGGCTGCGTGATATGACAAAAAAACCTGGGGACAGTTCATGATTTTAATCTTTTTTCCCCTGCAAAATGCAGAAAATGTAAAATATGAGTGGAACATTGTATTTTAGGGTTTAATGCGCAAGACAGTTGGGTAAGAATAACAAAAGACCTGCACCACCTGCAAGGCTGTTATTGCTAACCATATTTAAAAGATACAGGTTATCTCATACAGCTAAGGAGGTCAGTGCAACATGCTCCAACTAAATATACAAGGACATCCAGTTTAATAATCAGTTTCAGCTCAGATAGAGCATTTGCTGTTTGTGTTTTGACATGACATCAGCATGATATGTGCAGACTGCTGGGTAGCTAGCATTAGCTACACAGCTACATTGCAGGGACTGATTGAACAAAATAGAATCCACACTGTTCAGTCGATTCCCATAATTTCACTGCTCATAACCAGAGATTATGCCCCGTCAACAAACACAAGCCAAGAGAGCAGACTCAAGACAGCTAATGTAGCCAGCTATCATCCACATTACATTTTGACACAAAATAACCTTTTTGTGCATGATGTAATAACTCGATTTTCACAATGTAGATATTTTATACATCATGCCAAACAAAGATTCAAATTGATCAAATTATTCCATATATTGCCATTAAAGTTATAGTTGGAAATTTTGGGAAATATGCTTATCACTTTCTTGCCAAGAGTTAGATGAAAATATTGATACCACTCTCATATCTGTATGCTAAATATGAAGCTATAGCCAGGTGATTAGCTTAGCTTAGCATAAAAGCTATAAGCGAGGGGAAACAACTAGCCTGACTCTGACTAAAGATAAAAAATCCATCTACCATCAGCTCTAAAGCTCATTACTAGCAACTATTAGCATGTTATGTCTTGTTTGTTTAATTTTTTTTACCTTTGGACCGAGCAAAGGCTAGCTATTTCAACCCCAAGCAAAGCTAAGTCTCCTGGTTCTAGCTTCATATTTAATGGCCCAATATGAGAGTGGTAATGTTATTGTAATGAAGCAAATCAGACAATTAATAATAATTAATATCATAGTTTACCAGCAGAAAAAACTGCTTTTAAATGAGAGAGATGCATTTTTACCAGCACCGTTTCTTTTGTGTTCAATGCCTTTTATTGTTGCTGCTGGTTTTACATACACAGGGATGTTATTTATTGTCTGAACACCTGTTAACTTACTTAAGAAGAAGCTTCGCCTGCATATACATACTTGCTCCACATCTCCCACATAGGTAAAATATAATCCATTAAATCTACTGTTTTTTAACTGTTTTTCCAATTATATGTTAGCTGACAAGATTATGGTAGATGAACCTTCCAATATAAAGTTCTTGGGTGATATTGAGTTACACTACAGATGGGATATCTGACTTAAGATTTCACACTTTGATGGGGGAGTTTATGACTTCCCTAATGGATCTCAAGCTCACCCCTGCCCTCCTCCCTTCATCCCATTCCAGTTTCCTCCTCTTATGCCTCCAATTTTACAGTCGAGAGATAAATCCTTTTCATAGGCCGGCCAGTGAAGTGAACTTACACTACCCTTATGAAAGGCTTTATTCACTTCCTGTAGTAGTGGCTCAAGGTTCAGGGGTATGTGGGCTGTGCTAGTGTCAACACTGCAGAGCTAGTGATTCTTTAGTCCAAAGCCCCTTAGGAAAACAAAAGCGAGCAGAATATTACATTCCCTAAACTCGTTTGCGTGGTTCATGGTCCATGGGAAATGTGCCCTGCAGTAGAAAACAAAAGAGGCCAGAGGATTCATTTAATCCTGTGGTTCATATGGGAATGGGGATATCTTAGATAGGGAGGAGATATATTGAAACAAAGAGGCCCCTTTGTAGTACTTCATATTTATTGTAATTAAATTGACCTTATTATATCTTTGCATTGTTAGACAAGTGTATTTTTTGTGTTTAAGCTTCATTATTTTCCTCATCTGCATGTACGTTCATATAGGGAATCCTAGCATACTGTATGTTTTATGAAGCATGTGCTGACAATAGTGAAGTTTTCTTCACCCCTTTGACTTTCTTATGCATCTGAAGAAACACAATCAGGCTGCCCACTGAAGGATACTGGGAACAAGTGAGGATGTGTATACACACATAGGGGGAAGGTTCTGTTTGTTTATCTTCGGAAATGGCTTTGTGGGAATATCAGATTTGTCCCTAACTGGCACACAGACTGACATCACTTCCTGTACTCAAATCTTGGCTCTGTGCCGCAGTATGGAAAGCAACAAAGTGCATTCTTTAGAAACAGAGGCGTTTATCTCTAGTAGGACGGGAGAAGATTGTATTGACAAATGTATCTCGCAGGGAGGGTCCTACTTTTGCAGTCTTTCAATTCTGAATGTAAAAATAAATATGTATAAACTTGAGTTTGAAACTTGTAACAGAAGCTTTGATAACACAGTGTAAGATAGATAATTTTGTCAATAGCTGGAACTACAGTATTTGAGTAATTGATGGCGGTTTGACAGACAAATAATCAGCAACTATTTAGATAATCTGTTATTGCTTGAAGGAATTTTCAAGCAAGTAATAATTTCTGTTTCATCCATTAGCAATGTCTTGAAGTATTCACTTCAAGACATTGCTGTTAGGGATACATTCAGTGAAAGTACAGACACAGAACACTTCAGAGCGCTACAAACTCATCATAGCATTGTTTCTGTTACAGGCCCTCAGATATTTTTTTTATCCTGAATATTTATCCTGTGATTCTTCTCTCATCCAATTTCACCAATGTTTTTGCAATTATGTTTTAAGTAAGTGGCTGGTTTTGTTACTTGAAAATAACAGGTCCAGACACATCATTTACAGGAACTGCAAGGCAACCAGTAATCTACATAAGTTCAATTTATATAGCGATTATTTTCTACCCTTGAAATATGATACGACTGCACCTGGAGGGAGCTCTAAAGAAAGGTGTGAAAATGAGACAAGGAGTTTTAATAACTTTAATTTTATCACACATTATGACAACCTTCTGAACTTAACACATCTAAAAGAGATATTAAGATATATTAGTGCTTAAATCACAAAGGAGGTTATAGTCCAAAAGGAGCTTGCAGAAAAGTATCAAAAGTGTCTAGTGACATCACTGCGTGGACCTCACACTGTTGAAATAATTCAAAGTGGGTTGGCTTTCAGCTTATTTATACAGTTTCTCCCTTCTTAATTTGGATTTACAACGTTTACTTCCTTTCTTACCTCTAACACTATCACAGTCAAGCTTAAATGCATTTTAGGCCATGTATAATAATAAAAGGATATAATCAATATCCTTTTACAGAAAATAAATTCCTCTAGCACATGGTCTTGTAATGCCATATCCAGTGTTGCTGTTAGAATCAGTCTGTGTATATTTGGTGCTAATCCCCAAAAAAGGTGTAACTGTAGAAATAAACATTTAACTGGGGGCGGTTAGGAGAAAAAGAAGTAGGTTAAGGTATACGTCAATCACTGGTGGTAGTCTTTCATGTTCATATCCTTTACTCATTGTGTAGAATGAGTCACACTGCGGGGAACCCTGGTCATGCACTCTGCAGGAAGGGACCATCATTAAAAATTTAACTGATGCACACTAAAATAAAGGGCCACTGTTCAGTCAAGCAAATAAACCTGTGTTTATTGCAAAGTAAATTTTAAGTTATGTGGATACCAACGATATTTCAACAGCTTACAGTGTCCACATTTGAATTGTCTCCAGCGCTTCCACTTCAACTGACATTTCAACTAGAAAGAGCTGCAATGATTAGTCGATAATTGATTAGTTGACAAAATTAATCAACAACTATTTTGATAATCGTTTTGAGTCATTTTTTAAGAAAAAAATGCCAACATTCTCTGATTCCAGCTTCTCAAATATGATTTTTTTTTTTTAATGATAGTAAACTGAATCTCTTTGAGTTGTAGACTGTTGGTCGGCTCAGCTGCTTTCATATCTTACTCTTCAACAGATATTTCAACTGAATTAATCTTACTCTTCAAATGACAATCCAACTGCTTTCAGCACATGTCAACTGATAGTTCCACTGCTTTCATCTCTTATTCTTTGACTAGGAATTAAACTCAGTTTCTCACGGATGCTTTGATATCAGCTCCTTTCAGTGCTTCACCTTTAACTGAATCTACACTTCCTTCAGTTTTTTCAATTCAACTGTTACTCCAACTTAATTCTTAATACTGAAACATAAACCTCTTTCAGCTCCTACATTTTACCTTTAAGTATCTGACAAAAGTAGTCGAGTGGGCATAATTCCGACGCAGGCCTTACCAACTTCCTGTGACTGTGCCCACCCACAGCCAAAGAGGCTAAATGTGGTGAGGAAATGTTATGATCTGAAAAAGTCTGTCACTTTTTCCACATAGTAAACTAAAAAAAAACTTTCACATCCAACCACAGTCTTCATATAGTGTTACACCTTGTCTTTACACTTGTGCCATTTGTCATTCTGTACTGTTAGTTGCCACTTTGAAGGCCTAATTTTGAAACAGAACTTGTAAAATTCCTCCTGTCTGATAAAATGCATAAATGTCTTCATAAATGCAATGATTATGGTTAAGTCACAGCATCTTGTCACAGCAACTTTCTTTTGATTGTGGTCGAATGGATAGTTTGTAATGATGTAATGATGTCCCAAGCTGACCTGCAGGATTCTGGATACAAACACTTTTTGATGCATCCCATTGCCTACGTACAGCCTGACCTATTTCTGACCCTTTGTTTGTTTGCTCCACGTATGCCAGCTGTCAAAAACACCCCACTGAGCTCTGTTACAACACAGGAGCGTCTCCTAACACATAGGGTCAGTGGATGGTACCACTGTGTTACCACCCAGTCCAGTTTGGGTTGTTTTGTGTGAAGAGTGTGAATGAAAAGAGTGAATCTCTTCAAGGTATTTTCTGTTTTGTAGAATTGCAAATATTGCAGTACATAAACATATTTAAAGAGATTTTGTTCTTAGTTTCAAATTGTCAAATCCTACTTTCAAACTTCAAAATCTTAAAAAACTACATTTAAACCTAATAATTACAGTTTCAGATGTGTGAATTGTGAACAGATTTTACCTCACAGCTGGGCTCCCTGCATGCAGGTGGGTTGGAGTAGGGCGGAGTCTGTTGGGCCATGTTGCTGCCTGTTGTGTCCATGTTAGCATGTGGTCCAAAAACCTTGTCTGTTGCTGATTTAGCCTAACACAGAGTCCTATGTGTTTCCAATATTAACAATCAGGATTCAAAGTTAAGAAATAGGTAAGTAGAGCTCTTCGGCCTTTTACTGTAGTTGGGTTCTAGGGGTCAGTTTTCCATGGTTGACTGATTGAGAATGATGTACAGTAAAATGAAGGTATAGAATCATTTGTACAGTATCTCAAAAATCACAGATCAGATTCTGCCAGATCTTGAGGAAGCATCTCACCACTTTATTCCATATTTTACAATGAATGTTAAGCTGCATTTGATAGGCCATTGTCATGTAATTTGCTGAGGTTTGGAGATATTTATAATTTGGTACAGTGGTACCAGTTTTTTTGTGGTAAGCTACAAGCTACAAAAGTGCCTGGATGGACACAATGTCTGGATTTGAATGTTTGGATAGACTAAAGTTGGATTTACAATCTCTGCCATGCATCTTAAATACAGCTGCTACTTCAAGTTTCTCAATGTTAATCATCTCATTAAAAGAGGCTTAATATATTTTAGAGATTGCAGTTGCAGATGGGGTAGCAGATTGAACATCAGATTTAGCTGTATCTGTTGGGTTAAGGATGTATTTGCTGTATAGTCTCAGGGGGGCTCAGGCTGGACTTGTTTTTCATGCAGACTGAACAACAGCTTCTCTCATTCCTCTGCTGTGGGCGTTTGGCCTGGCCAGCGAAAAGGCACTAGTAGCAGCTGGACAGGACATAGTGTGTACTCCATCGATGACCGAGGAAACAGAAAGATGGCTGGATAGGTGGGGAGACAGAAGCGGGGGAGAAAGGCAGACAGACAAGGTGACAAAAGACACAAAGCTGCGGCAAGGCCAACAGATGCAAGTGTTTTTTCCCTCACTATAACATTTCTGTCCATGGAGATTGTATGCTGATGGCAATAGCATATGTGAGGGGTTAGAACACAGTTGGTTTCAGCTTGATAGAAAATCTATATGACAGGTGAATGTCTATTGTCAGTTGTTCTGAATCATTTTGAAGATTCTAAGGATTATTTTTCACATACATGTACTATAGATCATCATAGCGAAACTAAGTCCCTATAGCTCATGGTTGAGTCATTTGCAATGAATAATTTGTGTGAGTCTTTTAACAATCTGATCTAATAAAGTTAATTTGAAAGCATTACTGATTGCATTTTATCCTAAAACACAAAAACACACAACCTCCTGCAGTGTTCAACACAATGGATCTAATGTGATGTGAAATGATATTATCACGTCATACAACTCTGCAGCTTCCAAGTCTCATTATTCATTAGATCATTATTTTGGTTTTACTTAACGCTACTGTTTTTGTTCACTCTTATCACTCTCTGAGGAACATGAATGTGCTTGGTAAATTTTATGGCGGTCAGATTTAAAGGGGACATATTATGTATTTGTGATTTTCTGCTATTTTTATACTGTTATGATGTCGGGAGTCTATGTTAAACATGGTCAACAGTCTACAATCTTGAGGTGAACATATGTAAAAATGCTCTCTGCCAGTTAAAAGCCCAGGCTTTAGCCTTCCCTGAACACTTCTACACCTCCACCTCCTCCTTGTGATGACATCAGATTGTTTGCACATGCCAACAAATGGCCGTCCAATGGAAGCCTTTGTTGCTAAGGGTTTTCCATGTGTTGTTTGCGCTGTCCGCTCATATTTTGGATAGGATTCAGGCTCATGGTTTGATGTATTTGAGAAGTTTCCATTTTGTGTAAAGTAGTGAAATGCTGCTACTGTTATTTGTTAATGTGGCCTCCAGTGCAGGAGCTGGCCAATCAGAACAGAGTGGGCTCATTGGGAGGGGGGTCTGAAAGAGACAGGAGCTAAAACGGTCAGTTTCAGACAGAGGCTGGACTGAGGGACAGTGTAAAGGGCCAGTATAAGATAAATAAGGAGTTTATACTGTAAATCATGCAAAGATACACCAGTAGAACCCCATATAATCATTATAGACTTGGAAATGTGCATGATATGTCCCCTTTAAGATTTAGATAAATCCTGTGTTGTTGTGGAAATTCAAAGTATGGGGGATCCTCAAAACATTAGGATTTATTCTCTGGAAACTATGAGGCTGCACTGCAGATATCATGAAAATCCAAACAGTTGTGGAGATAAACCAAAGCGTTAGTCATAGGGATCATTTGGCCAGATGGTGGGGCTAGATGAAAGGTCAGCAGGTGACCAAAGCGGTCAGGAATGATCCTCTGGGGGGAATTAATTTCTTTTCCAACTTTCATAAAAGTCTGTCCTAGAGCAAGAAAGCTGAACAAAAACTGATCAATGTATTGAATAGACAGACTGATGTTGCCTTTCTTAGGCTTGGCAAAAACAATACAATGAAAACTTTGTCCTACTTTTCTATCCATGCCTCCCTTTTCTTTTGTATTTTTAAGCAATTTAAAGAATCAGATTCTTGCCCAACAAGCATTGTAATCTTTTGGCAGTCTCCCAGAAAGAACTACGTTTTTCTTTGTTTGGTTGGCTGTTGTTTGTTATTCTCCATGTGTGAGGGGAAAAAGTGAGTTGGAGTGCCCTCAGACGTGTTTGTGGGAGTGAGGCGTGATGACATGGCTAGAGAGGGAATTGGGTTTTGGTCCTTTGGGAGGAAAAGGGGGGGGGGTGTAGGCGGGGGTTGAAATACTGATGCACCGCAGGTTTTTGCTGTTAAGCCCTGTCCTTTTATCACTATTGCCAGACCTTGCCATGTTTTAATATATGTATGCTCCCAACAAGCGTTTCAGTAATCTCTCTGGGCTTGGAGTGAACTCGCAAGCAACAAAAGACAGCACAAAGTCCATGTTGAGACATCTGTCAAGGGCTTGGGATTTCTCTCAAGAGACAAATATTGTAACAATAAAGCTTCTGTGTTTTTCTCACAACAAGGAGAGGGAAGGTATGCCATACATGATCTCTGGCTTTATGCTGATCTAACATAGGCTTATTGGACAGTGAGGAAAGAGAAAACAATAGCTATGTGTTCTGAGCATAAAAAAACAAAAACCTTTCCCCCCTAGCTGTACCCCACTGCTGAGGCACAGTGTTTTTGGAGTCAGTTGGGGAGAATTTAACATTGTTATCAAACTGTCTTTCTCTTAGACTTTAATTATTTCCAAATGTTCCATCTGATTGCTATTGGCAACCCTTGCGTGTTTAGTGTGATGTGTTTGAAATGTGAGCGGGGCTTTGGCTGGCACAAGGCTGTGGGGTAAAACACAAGCTCTGACCCTGAGAAAAACCTGGCCACAGACATTCTCATAGTATACACAGCTTTCTAATGGAAAAGAGCTGTTTGGTACCTCACTCAAACCTCAGCGCCTTGTTTTTGTGCCCCCCCTGACTTCATGTGAACCGGGCGCATTCTTGTGTATGCACAAGTTACACCCTGGATGTGTTTAAGTGGGTCGTATTGACGTAAAATGTAAAGGATGTTTACACTAAAGATGGATCTCAGGCTGTGGTGAAGCTTGTTAACCACCTGAAAAGCTTGTGGCTGATGAAAAGGAAGTGCCGCATCATGCAAGAGCAAATGTGAATGTTAAGTGCAGTCCTGTAAACATAAATGATTCTTTGTTTAAGTCAAGTAGCCCAGATATTCACAGATCACTGAGCTGCTAAAGCCGACTAGAACACAGATAGAGATGAAAATGACTGGGGTGCAGTGTCTTTACACCCTGCTGGGTGCTGCTCTGCTTAACCGACCAACTCTGTCAGTGTGTTTTTGTAGTTGTGGCTGCTGCAATGTCTGTGACTCTAGAGAGTAAAAAAAATCCCCAATGCTTTCAGATACTTAACAGTTTGTCATGACTGATACAGATGCGATAACAAATAACATTACTCATACATTCAAAACTGAGAAGAGGCCAATAGAGGCTAACCTTTTAGTTTGACCCGTTTATTTTCCCACTGTCGATGCAATTATTGAAAACATACTGTAAGTTTTTATAACAAAGACCATTCTTACAGACGATGGGCCTCATGCAAGAACCGCTCACCCTAACCCAAACCCAAACCCTATAACCACTGCTCTTAAATGGCACATTTAAGATGTTTAGGAGAATTTGTGGCATTCACCAAAATATAAATTTCACCCTTAGAAACGAACGCAAATTCATTAGTAGTCCGACCTGTCGTACATGTCATGAACAGGGCAAAAAACACTCATTTGATGTGAGATCATATTGCCTTAATCTGTATTAATTTTGAGTTTAAATATGATACTCAAATGAACTAAAATAAAATATATAACTAAGACAAAGTTAATGTAAAATTAAAATTCTGTTAACCATTATCATTGTCATCATGGCTGCCAGTTTACTGTGAAGTAAATCAGATTTGATTATTTTCATTGACATATTTCGACACAACAACTTCTACATTTCAGTAGTTGTTGGAAAGAGCTGCCTCGGGATCTTTCTGCAGGATTCTGTCCCTCCAGTATCGTCTTTGTTGAACCTGACAGTGTAAAAGGGTTTTGGAAATAATGGGGAAAATCCCATCTCTGACATGTAACCTTTTTAAGGACTCCTTGCAACAGTGACTTGCTCATATGTTTGGTTTTGTGATATCTCATGAATAAGCCTGCTCCAGATGTTTTGATTGTTCAGTGAGTTGCCCTATGTAGTATGACCTGTAGAGAGTTGGACAGTGTGAACTGGATCATTACTGTAGACCATGCTGCTGGATTTTTCACCTCAAATTGTCCAGGAGCTTGTCACATCTCCAAGGCAACTAGTGAAGGCCGTAGCTAATAGTTAGTTACAGGCTTTACAGGCAGAGTCCACTTAAAGTGTAAAGTCTGGTTCTCCTTCGAAGTGATTAGAGAAGGTCAAATTTGACCATTCAAGGAAAATAAAAATGGCTGAAACTGCCTTAAGGGGAATATAATTGGAAAGCTGTGTGTTGATTACATGTCTCACACATTACTCAGCCTATAGATGGTCAGACTGAACGACGCTACATTGTTCTGAAGGAAAAACTTACATTATATGGGACTGAGGACTGGGTAGAAAGTCAAATGTACATTTGCCCAGTACTAGTTGTTTTTGTCAGAATGACCTTTTGCTTAAAAACTTAAAACATACAGTTCATCAAATGTGATGCAATTTTGGAATTTTCTATTACTCATCTCAAGCTAGATAGACTATCTATTGTATGTCATCAGTATACTCCTTACAGGTCAGTGCATTAGTAAGAAGGATTACACCATGATACCATGATTACAAATTGCAGTTGTCCAGAAGAAGGCTGCATTTCTTATTCTACTGTAACACTGACTGCATTCCTGCTGTATGTCATTTTGGCCAAGGGATACAAGTGCTCATATATGATTTGCATAAAAGTCAGCATCATGTGAGACATGACATTTGAATCCTGCACATACTGTAGCATTTGATACTTATAATATGCTTTTTTTTTCTTCACTGCAGGGCCATTATTTCGCAGCCCATGTGAGTTGCTGCCGGTGGGGATAGGACACCCAGTGCAGGCCATGTTGAAGAGCTTCACCGCCCTGTCAGGCTGTGCAAGCAGGGGCACCACCAACCTTCCTCAGGAGGTCCACATCATCAACCTGAGAGGACATGCTCCAGAGGGACCAGACAACACCCAGGCTGAAGTGAGTCATCCCTAGTAAAAGAAACCAAGCTCATATAGCTAGCAAAATAATTAACTCCTAAGCAAAACTGGTCAAGATTAGAGCTTGGACCAAAATAGTACCCCATTTATATTATATTAATTGAAGTCTTAATAATGCGTTATAGACAGAGAGTTGTGTATTGGTTTGTCAACATTACATTAAAAATATTCCAGTAGATGATCTGCCTTCCACATCGTCTCATCTTCAGGTGACTTTAGTGTTTAAGCCCAATAGAGATTGCTGCATTCAATGTGTCAACTGCCCTCCTTTGCTCTATTTTAATCAGTGACTCTGATAGAGTCTGTTGGTTCTTTTTACTTTTGCATATAGGAAGCTTCTTGGCCAAAGCTTGGCACAGTGAAGTTCTTCTGACGATCTTCACAAAATAGGCAGTGCTAGAGGCTTTGTGACATAGGGACTAGTTTTAGAGCTAATTGGTGAACTTCTGTTGCTGATGAACAAATGACTAACACACTAGCAAGCTGGGAACATGCTTTCTAGTGGGTGAAAAAAAAGGAAGACAGTGATTAGTCATTTAAGTGTCTGTATTTTCCAACCATTTAGTTGTTTTGACATAATCCTCATTCAATAAACTCATGCAAACTGTCAGCACTTTTTCGAATAGTGTTTCAAAGGTTGATGTCAGTTAAAGCCACTCCCTGTCTTTAGGTGTTGTACTGCACATTGCATGGAAGGACTCCTCCAAGTTAGCAATAGTTTTAAGATGAATCATGGGCCCACGGCCTTCGTTAATGCTGTGTCTGAAAATTTTAAACTGCCCTAAGTTCCCATCCCCCTTAGTCACAGCAGTGCGAGAAGCAGCATGTATAGACTCGCCATAGCAATTTTGCTGCCTAAACATTCCCAAGGCCAAACACATAGACTGAAAGTGTGTAAGTGTGCTGCATCAGCAGGTAAATAAAGAAATTACTCTCTGATTTCAGTGGCTCTGTGGTGATTTTGAAGGTTTACTACGTGCACATAAATTATAGAGTTCTGTGATGACAACAATGAGAAGGATTTGTCTTTTGTTGAAATCTGTCATGTTCACTGTACTAAAGATGAGTTGAAGCTGTACAGGTTGCTTCACTTCACCTCTCAGCTTTTCCCTGCATGATACAAAATATAAAATGGCAAAATTTGAGTAGTCTTAAAGATAAGCATTCTAGTCCATCTGATAAATTACATAATTAATATTGATTTAATTATATTTTATTCTTCCTTTATTGCAATGGTTTTGCATGTATACTGCCTGCACAGTGGATGACCAGTTATAATTATTGAGAATGGAATGATTTGTTTCACAAATCTAACTTTCAAACAAAGAAGACAATAGAAACAGTCAAAATAAAGAACTGCTTGTGAAAAAAAATCACATCTGCTATTAGGAAGTACTGAAGTTTAACAAAAGCCCCTTTCACACATGCACTGCAACCCTGATATTTTCTGGACATTATCTGGAGGAGCTGCGTGTGTGAACGCAAATGTCCGAATCAGTCGGACCAGACACATAAACAGACTTTACCCTGCCAGCTCCCTAGTACAAAGTCTGTGTAATGTCCAATTGAGCCCATGTGTGAATACAGCAGTAAATTCTCCAGAGAACTCACAGTGAGCGAGTGGGCGTGTTGATGATGTTTCTATCATGTGGCTGGCGCTGGATAAACGCAGCAGGCCAGTTAAGCTACGTTATTTTGACTGGACCTGAACGCTCGCTAGCTAGCGTTAATGGGAAAGAGACTTCCTGTGATTTCTTGTAAAATAAAAGCCATTTTATTTTCTGGTGAAAAAGCTTTAAAACGCTGGAATTACAGCCGCAGCGTACTTTTTGCGTCATGTCTTGCCTCCTGCATGCTCTACCCAGGCGCCACCCCTCGCCTAAACCAAACTGATTTTCAGTGTGAGAACGTGTCTGACACAGACAATGACCACTCAAAGCATTACTGTTGTACAGCAGATAGCCTGGTAAAATCTTTAGTATGAGGATCTGTGAAATCCATCTCCTCACATCAGCCTACCTAGCTTTTGGTAACCCACCACCTCCATGGTCAAGCGAGGACTTATGTGGAGGAGGCAGAAATCCGGCTGTCCGTTCCCCTGCCTACATCCTTGGCTGCAGAAGGTCACTCTGGCTTTAGTTGAGATTAGGTGGCCCTGTAGAAGCTCATTCTGTGACTGGAGGTTGCTGCTTGTGATTAGATAAGATCCGCTAAAGGACACTTGGACAATCTGCCCACTCATGCTCTGGTCCTTAATGGCATTTCCACCTGGGTCATGGGCACACATCAGCCTGTTGGGACACAAATTTAGCCTTCAACAAAACTGCGTTTGTGGGCACAGTGCGTCAGACTGTGGTCTCATTGATACAATCTGCCCCAGATCTTTTGTGGCAGGAGGTGGTGATAATCTATGTGTGATATTCATACACAACCCAGTGGAAAAAGAAATTACAGTTTGAAAGAACACAGATCACAAACATTTAACTCTGAAATCCCTAAATTAACCACATTTGTTGAAGGATGTTCGCACCTAAAAGCTTGTGAAATAAGACAAATTTGTCTTTATTTTTAAGGCACAGTTGAACTCCTTGACTGATTTTTGAAAAAATATAGCTTTGCTTGTTGTCCATAGATGATCTTACTGGGAATCCACATCAAAGGCGAGACATCAGCCGCGCAAAACATTTTCAATCCAGATTAGTGTTCGGCAGTCACTGTCCTCAGAACCAGCTGCCCATCACATATGTTTCCTTGATTTGATAAAATGGAAGTGTATCTGTTCTGTAAGATGGGTGAGTGTCCCATTTTAAATCCATGGGTTTAGATCATCTTAGCCTTAAGATGCTTTAGGGAAACAAGGCTCAGGACCGTAAACAATAAAATACTCAGTGAAGGTAAATAAGTAAGTCAGAAAGTAAGTAAAGTTTATTTAATATAGCACCTTTCACAGAGCAAAGTAAACATTTTAAAGAAATAAGACCATAAAAGTCGTATGATATAAGATACAATAAATAAATTAATTAATTGAATAGGTAATAAATTCAAACTTGAATGTTAAATTCAAGTTAGTGTCTGAGCCCTTTGAAGAGCACGCTCTTAATTTTTGTGGTTTAGTTCATTTCAGTCTGTAGATTTGGAAGCGTTTCACTCTGAGTAATGGGTCTTTTCCCCTGTTTGCTTTGGCACATGTATCCTTTGCTTATTTTCTAAGTCAGCAGAGAGGTGCCCGGTCAGTCTGTGATTATGTAGATTTTCTCTGAGCTCTCCTCTTCACCTCTCCTGTTGGAGGAGGAAGTGGTGTCTGGGCCACAGAACAGACTGTATTTGGATGTTTTGAACGATGGCCTGCAGTACAAGAGGTGCCTGTGGCTGACCTTTGGTTGTGCTGTACTGGCTGTCTGGGTCGAGGGGCTGCTGGAGAGAACATGATGTGCCTCGGTGACACTTTACTAAGTGACTGCAAAGCAAAGCCTTGACCAGGTAGAGCAATAAATCTGCTACTGCGCATTGTGCACATGGGCTAATACAGACAAGGGGGATCACAGGCTCAATTACAGGCACTTTTATACACACACAGGCACACACACACACATCCTGCAGCTGCAATGTGTGAGGCCTGCTTCACATCGCTTTCACATCCATGTGTGAAAGTCGCGGCTCGCAGTTTGTCCATATTTTCCGTCAAGACGTGAGAGCAGTGAATTGTTTCCTGCCTGCACCAGTGAACCCATTTTGTATGGGTATTAACCGAGGGTATGAACTGTTATCCACAGAAAGAAATGCACAGCTGGACCTGACTCAGAATACACATTTTGGCTCCTGGCCAATCTCCACACCAAAGCTGACTTATTAAGTGCAACAGAACACCTCAGTAGTGCCTGTGCATAGCGCTTCGTCAGGCATATACTCACATTTACAGGGCTTGGAGTGACCATAGAATAACAGTCCAGAGGAGAAAATATGCTAATACCCATGTGGTGTACAAGCCATGTGTTCAAATCTGCTGATGTTAATGTATGGCAGTCCTTACTTAATTAAAAATAGACTATCATTGATCTTGGTGTATCCCTTATAAAAGTATGACCTTTAGAATCACTTGTTTTTAATTTCAGTGCTGCTTACTTTAAATAACGAGTAACAACAGCTGTTAGGCTCTTGTGTCAACATAAAAAACATAAAAGTCTAGTGTTGCAAGGTTTCCCTTTGCTGAATCAATTGACTAAAATCAAGTGCAGCATCCTAACAACTGAGCTCAAGTACAGTATCTAATTGCCTGGTAACTGTCCATAATTTCCACCAGTGAGTGACTGTTTACTCCTTATTGTTGTAGCACTGAAACATGGAATGGCAATGGTGGACCAGTGAGTGGTACACTGGTACATTTAGTCCATTTTCATCTCTTGTACAACCTGAAAAGGTGTCTGTCCTAAAACAGTGCTTTAAAAACCATGCAATTTCATTTTTATTTTTATTATATATTTTTTAAATTGATATTTTATTATATATATATTTATTATTATGCTCTGGTTTATTACTCAACATGTCCTTTAGAAAGTAGACTCTTTGTTTCATAGACTCCTAAGTCTATCTCTATAAAATGACCAGTACTGACTGGCTCGCCTGGACAATATTTTTTTGCTTCTTAAGTGTTATTCACATTTGGCTGAAATAAAGAGTGATGATTTCTTCAGATTCAGTGGTCCTGATCAAAGTAACAGAAGCCCTTTTCCTATGTAATACCCATGTGGGCTTCTAAAGGAGAGACAGGCCAGACTGGAAAGGCAGTAAGCTGGAATAGGACTAGTAAAGTGACCGTTTTGGGCTGGCAAGTCATTGTAAGGTCTGTGTGTTTCAGAGGGTAATGATTTCCTCAAATTATGGCTAAATAATTTCCACATCTTCACAAAATTCAAGTACATTTTATAAAAAGGTTCTAATCTTGTGGAGTAGAGAACAAACGAGAGTTCCAGTCAGAGTGAGACGTGTGGCAGACTAGACTTGCTGCTCATATTTCATCCAAGATTTAAGCCCATGAGAGCAAAATATATTTTGGTGAGCTGACTATTGACCTGAAGGTGTTGGTGTTTTGCCACTTTAACTCTACCAAAACAATGACTTCATCCTGAAGTGGTTATTTCTGTTAGTCCAGCTCTGGTTCAACGGTGTAGGTATCAAGTTTGAACATTTTTCCATATGCTCCCTCCGTCACATACCAAAGTGGCCTTTTGCACCCTGCTAACAAGCCACCGCCACATTTGTGTTGATGCAGAGCTTTACGTTGTGGCAAACTCTCAATGGTCGTGTTTCCCCAAGTGGCTGCAAAAATGTGTAGCACAAAAATAAGCAACTCAAAAAAGAGGCATACAGTCGGGTGACGGGGTAAAAAATAAACAAAAGGGGCTGGTGATATCTCGAACCGGCCATCTTTCTCTAATCAGTTTACCAAAGGCAAACATCAAACACTGCCACTGGCTTGGAATCAGGGTGAAGCAGAGCAGATGATTGTTTTATCAGCTGGAATTCGTTGATATCTTTGACTGTGTGAGTGACTAGCTGGAGAAGCTCACCAGGCACAAACAGCTGGCGAGAGCACAGTGTCAGATATGAGTCAAGCTCACACTATAGATGTTCTGCTCACACAAAGCCAGCAATGTTTTAATTTAAAATTCCTTTTGGCCTTTTGTATGTCCTTATACTGCTATCAAATGTCATACAGTTTTTACTCACTAGGACTTATCTTCCTCCAAGGAGTTCTGAAGTAGTCGAACTGAAATTTGAGTTCTCCTCATTTTTGTGCAAGGGAATATAAAATAAAACAATACTCCAGCTATTGTGCATAGCTTTCCGTTTTTCGAAGGAGGATGAACCCAATTTTGGACATTCTTTGTTTATTCAAACAGCGTCTGCGTTTCAACCCTCTGTGTGGGCGTTTCGCTTGGCAGCAGTTGATGACAATCAAGGGCGTTGCTAGGAGACGCACTGAAAACTGTCACGGTGTGCTACTGACTGGAAAATATCTCTTTTTAACCCACAAATGATGATACAAGATGTTTTTTCCCACTTTCTTAATAAACCCACATAGCATTGGTTATGTAGCATTAGCGATTTTAAGACACCTGTCCCTTAACAACATGACGGGTCCTCCCAAATGCTGAATGTTGTAAAGTGGAAGCTAGCAAGCTACTGTAGACTAGCTTCCACCTTCTAAACTAGTTAGCTTGCTGACATTAGTATTGAGTCAGATGAGATGTTGCTTGTTGTTTATGTTATTTTAACACAGCAGCTCCCACACACTCATGTGTTTTCATCCCACATTGTACAAAGCCCCCTCCTTTTTATAATGTGGGACGAACACACAAACTAGCTAGCGCCAGCTGTGTCTCTCTCATAGGTATAGTTGTGGTGATGGTAAATAACCAGACTGTCAAAACTTACAGCAACAGGTAGTCCTGTACTGTCCTGTCATTACTCACGACACAGAGCAAAACTAGAGTTACATTGGGAGTGCTGAAATCACAGAGGGGACTGAGCAACAGCTAACGTCATCCCTAGTTGGTATTTATATGGTATTAATATTGGATAACAGTAATATTACAAACTATTTGTATATTATAATGTATAATGTCAATCCACACAGATATTAAACTAACTATTAAACTGTCAAAATTGGCCAAAAATGTTGTTTGAATATTCCTTCTAAGAAAACACATTGGTTCAAATAATATAAGCCAATACAATAAGAGCCATAACTACTTTAGAGGTATATTTATTTCAACATAAAAGACCGTAGCCGGGAGCACCAGCCAATTTGCTATGCTGGGGGGCACCAATGTGAAAAAAATTAAAAATGTAAATAGTTTTTATGGTCAGAAACGGGCAGATACCCCATTTGTAAAACACTTGATTTAGCTTTTATTTATCATTATTCATATTACTAAGGATATGAATAATAAGAATAAGAAAACAGTGGAAAAGTAGCCGCTGCTGTGCGTCTTTCATTACCACGGAGGTGTGGAGAGAGAGAGAGATGCTGTTTATTTCAGTAATAACAGTAGTACACTTTATTGCTGATAGAAAATATGTTCAAAGACCATTTCACTAATAAGCACACCTTCATATTCCTGAGTGCTACGGTTCATACATTAGTTTTATTTTCTGTTTTACAAAGGCAAGCAGCAAAATCAAGTCCTTTATAAATGTTGTAGCCTATCTGCTATTTCTGAAAAACTCTCCTTTCTCTGCCCGCCAAGCCCATGAGATTTCTGACCAATGAACAGACTGACAGCTCCCACATGGCTGTTGTTAATACATTTTGGTTCTTTTGAAAGTTTGCTGTGTAAAACCAAACCGAACTAAAGTGAAAATTGTGCAAATCACTCTCTCTGCGGCTGAGTTGGCTTGGGAACTCTCTGCCATCATTACCACATGTAGAATTATTTGTTCGCAGTAGTGCTGCTTTTTTCACAATCGAATATTCATTTTCACAATCAAATGTCTGTGTTTTTTTTCCAATTTGATTATAGAATCGAATTTAGAATATTCGTTGACAGCGCTATACAGTTCTGTCATTGTCAGTCAAAACCAAAAATTCACAGTTCTGTGGCTTGGATTGGCATGAAACTCTCTGGGTTAAATCATCAGTACAAAAGATAAACAACTGCATTAGAAAATATTTGATTCCTTAATAAAAAGTTGAAGGTAGAAGACTATGAACATAAAAATTTCAGGGTAGAAGTTAACTCCCAAGGTGCTTTTCAGCAAGAAACCGAGCTTAACATTCAGTCACGTGCCCGCTAACAGCAGCTAAAGATTCCAGTGTTGAGAAAGCTGATTTTACAATCTGCAGCGTGAACCAGTTTTGATTTCTGGGTCACTTTTGAGTGAATTTAGCTACTACATCAGCACGTCTTGTTTACAACTTCAGAGACAAGGTGTTTCAAATTCATTACCACTGTGATTCAAGCCTCTGACTAGCTTCTTCTCCATAGCAACAGCAGGCGAGGCCTATGGGTATTGTAGTATTCTTAGTTTGTATTCCGCTCGACTTTAATCTTCACAGTGTAATCTCAGGCCATCCTCCTGACCCTTTCCCCCCACCTCGATGCTGTGTTGTTTTCTTCAGCATGTCCTGCCATTCTGCCATATCACTCAGAGATCCCTATCCAGATGCCCCGTCTCATTTTAACGTCTCTCCGGGCTGGGTTTTTTTTTTTTTTTTTTTTTCTGCAGTTTGGCATTGAGCTGAGTGCAGACTGATTACCATCACAGTTCAGGGGAAAGGCTCCAGGTATCCCCACCGTGCTCAAATATGTGGGTAGCACTGATAAGAGTGGTCAACAGGTTTTGTTCCGTCTGCACTCCATCACTGAGCTTTTTTCCCCCCGCCTCTCTTTCCCGCTGTATACCCTCAGTGATCCAGAAAGAACCAAGATCCAGACAGACAAGACACACGCATACACACACCACATCAGATAACAGGCAGTGCTCCTTTCTCCCCTTGTAGTCATGACTTCTCAGTTCTTAACCAGCTCTCTTCTGCAATAAAAGACAATGTTCCAGGGTTCAGTTTGCAGCAGTTTGTCTATCCAGTTTAGTTCAAGTTGTTGCTTTGTTATACTCTTGAGATATCAGTCTTTTTGAATGCTTGCTGATTCCTATTTAAACATGTCTTTGTTATTATTCAGACACTGTGCGGTAAGTTTATGTTTCATGTCATTGAATGCATTGTGCTGTCTATCTTTCTCAAGTTGATTATTATTTCCTGGGAGGGAGAGTGTGTTCCTAGATTAGCCTTCTTTTTGGCTAATTAAAGGATGTTTTGGGTTTTCTCTGAATCACCAGGGATCATCAGGCACTTAATTAGCTCTGTCAATAAAGGAAACTCCCTTTTCCTGCAAGGACACTAAGCAGCACTGATACTGAGCCCTGACTGCAGGGTGACTGCTGGTTGCATTGCTGGGCACAATATTTGACTATGAAAGTATCACATTACAATGTTGATACGCAGTGTTTATGAAGCACACAAACTAAGAGTAATTTAGCTGGTCCGAAAGGTCATAAAATTACAACCACATGCTCAAGAAAGGACAAACAAATCACCCGTTACAATTACAGTGGCACAGGCATCAATGGCTTTTAAATCTAACCATGTGTTGTTGTTATACAATAAAGGCTTGTGTATTGTCTTATCATTTGCATTTTTGTTCAAGTTGGCGATGTGTTTGCTGTTGGAGCTGATTTAGAGCTTAAAGTTGATGCTCTATTGTTTTCTTTTTACATTTCTATTGTTTACTCATGCTACCACCACTAATGGTATGCTGTGTGACGGGCCTTGCTTATCCCGCTACAGCTGTCGTCCCTTGTGTGGAGTTTAATTTCAGTAACGTGATAGGTCTAGACAAGCCTCCATCCTTGGCTGCCGGCAAATGCAGCCCATAACTGTAATGGACCTTGGACCCCAAATCCTTGTGCCAGCTTCCTGATAATCAATCAGGCGTGGCCTCCTGTCCCCGGCAGACCCTCTCTGCAGGGCCCTCTGAAGGTAACTGCACCAGGGACAACTCAGTGCCACCTGATCCTTGCGAACACCATTAGAGGTACTTTGATGCCTGGTGTTTCTGCACCTCTTCTATCCACACCCTGGCTGTGTGACAAGGCCTGTTGCTATGTGTACCAGTCTTACCAAACCTCATGACGGCATCTCTGTGGGCAGAAATGAGCACCAGCTGCTGTTGAGTCCTGATCATTGCTTACATTGTGCAACCCAGCTCCAACCAACTTATTCAGATAAAGATTAGGATGGTATTATCAGTGTTTTCTTACTAAACCTCGAATAACAACAGATAATCACCACAGTTTTCCCTTTTTCACTCTCAGCGCCTCTTGGCACTTTGTCTCCTTAGCGTTCTGTTTATGCGTGTGTTTTCAGGTGACTCACGTCTTCTGGAAATGTTTCTGTCTGGGTTTAAAATTCCTCATCTTTTACAACTTTCTCCCTCACTCTCATTCTTTTTCTGTCTCTCTCTTCCATCTCTCAAAGCCAGGAACTCAAAGCCAAGCCAGGTATGATTATATCTTGGTTGTAGTTATTCCCAGAGGTGTGATGCACAGGCTTTTTCCAGAGTCTGGGCTGAGAGAGAAGCAAATATGCAAAAAAAAAAGGACAGCAGTGAGTCTCTGGATCACCATCCAGTTTGCCTCATATATAAGTGTTCAGTAATTTCTTCCATTTTCTTGTCTCTGAGGGACTTTTTAATGATTTTTGCAGCACTTTCATGGACCACATCACTAAACACTCGTTTGTGTTCCTGTCCTCCAGGGCTTACATCTGTGGAGGACTGATAATTAGGCTTTGATGCTTCATGTTCTCTGTATATGCTGCCAGTGTCTCTTTTTCATTATATGGCTTTATTTAGCATCACAGTGACAAGTCTTTGAACACAGAGTGTCTGTGAGAAGACAGAAATCAGTTTCCTGTGCAGAATACATTGCCGCAGAGGTAGACAGAAATCTAGCATGCAGTTGGCTTGGTGAAGTGTGTGTGTGAGGGGGAGATACAGTGAGGTTTTGTTCATTTCTTGCCCACTGGGAGAACATCTAGTTGCATTTTTTTCTGACCAATATTGCAGTGATTGCAACTCAAATTTTCATTGTCTATCAATTAAACTCCAGGTCTGTACTGAACATGGTAGGTTTGTTCAAGTTCAAAGTTCATTATTGGAAACTGCAGTTGACAAATTCACAATAACATCTGAAGGTCAGTTTAGTAGCTTCTAGGAGTTTTTGATCATATCACAGGATCTTCATCAGCTGATGCAGTTTGCTAAGTTGTCATGGGATTGTAGATGTCCAAATCTCCATTTTTTTTGTATTGGCTTAAGGTTTGTTTCAAGCATAATCACATTTCTTGTTGCACATAATCTTGTTTCTACGTAAAAGAAATCAGATAAAACAATGCAGTTACTTGTTGTTGATTTCCTCCCAGGATTTTTTTACTTTTTTCTGCTGAAAAAAACTGACCAATTTAATTCACATTTTTCATATAAACATATATAATCATTACAGCCAAAAGTGTCCACCTAATACTGACAATATAATTGAAACTGAAAAAATACTGGTAAGTCACGCCTGACAACTGTTGTTTCGATATTCGACTGACCCTAGTGATGATGTTTACAGTTCTGCACTGCTAGCAAGGTCTTTATTCAGAGCTTTCAACATGATAAGCTTAAAACAATGATATGATGTGCTTCAAAGTATAACTGCAAGATTCTGAGTGCTGTTCACTATGTGCCAGCTGTCAGCAGTTGACACTAACGAGCTAGCTCGTTTAGATGATCACCTCACTTCACATTCAACTACTAATGAGCCAGCCAGGTGATCACCTAGACTGCTTATCTAGAGAAAGATAAGCACTCTGCTGAACAGCAAAAAGACACAGTCCACTCTGTCTTTTCAAACACAGCAATGATACAGAGTGGTGCCTCCTCTGCCTCTGTCTTTGGCCAGTTATAAATAGTACAGACACCGGCATGGAGAGAGCTTAATAACCACACAGAAAGAAAAATGTCACTATGTAGTTGCACTATCAACAGCAACAGTCAAGAGTTTTATTTTGTGGTTTGGTCAACAGTAGGCAGATATTACATAAATTGTTTACTTTGTCCTTTTGCAGTCTAAAAAAATACAGTATTGTTTGTATGTTTTGTAATGATTGAAATAAAGAGAGTGTAGTAGAAATGCAGAGCGCCAGAAAAATGGTATCTGTGTCTTGATAATATACTCGCCATAATCCAAACAAATGATTGGTATGAATGTCCTCTACAGTTTTTCATGCTTCTAACTCATTCAAACACTCCTATTGTTATTATTAAACTGTCAATTCATTTTTACAGTCTCTAACATTGTGATTATAGATTGTTTGTTCCATTATTAGCTTAAATGGAAGCACAAGGGCTGTATTTATTGTGAAAAGCAAATGCCAATGTTTTTTTGCCAGCCATGACTGATTAAGTTACTGTAGGGGTCATTACATCATATAATGTGAATCCTTGTGGGTTGAATTAATGATTTACAGGCTTTTATCGCTGACGCACAGCATGGGGCTAATATGATTAGTCTGGGAATACAAAGGGGGAGAAGTTTAAAGAAGAGTGTCAGACAGACCAACATACCTTCTAGAGTATAAGTTCTCATCAAAGCTTGAGAGAGAGAAAAGATGACATTTTTAACTATTCTTAAGTAAGTTTTGGCCAGTGTTCATCAATTATAGAGTACTACTTAAAAGTTATGCTTATCTGTAAAAATGACGATGAAAAGCCAGATCCTCGCCTGAGATGAGTTTGGGTTCAGTGAATGCAGAGTCAACACCAGAAACAAGAAAACAACAGTTTAGATCCCAAAACATTGAGTTTGGTTTGTTTTTCACTAACAGACTGTGAAAATGTATTTTAATGAAAACCAAAGGCATAGTTGCATGCTGTAAAGATGGTAACAGAGACCCGCTACTTACTATTTTTTTTCTCTGCTAACAAAGACTCCACTGTGTGAAAGTTCAGATCCTGCTGAGGCTACATATCAGAGCTAAGCAAGTGCCTTTTAGGGAAAACACAGCATGCCGCCTTTGTAAGTTTATCAGAAAAGTAAGTACATAAACAACCACAAAGCCTGATAAAGAAGAACAGTCTACAACATTATGGCGCTGCAATTACACCAGGATAGCAGCTGTTTATCGCCTGATATTTTTGCTTACATTGAGTGAGCATGAGAAAATCAAAGCTTTGACATTTGCACAGTGTTGCTGTGTGAAATGGGCTCATGTGATGTGCTGTGACTGATCTTGTGAATTTTGAGTTTTTTTGCCTTTATCTCCTCCACAGTACACTGATACTGTTTCACCAGCATGTAGTTCCTTTATGTGACTCCAATCTCTCTCTCTCTTTTTTTTTTTTTTTTTTTTTTTTGCCTTACCAGGTTGAGCTGCATCTGAAGCCCATCCAGTCTTTGTTGCGCCACCAGAAGCCCCTGGTCTTCGTGCTCAACTCCCCCCAACCACTGATCTGGAAGATCAAGACAGAGAACCTGGCTGCAGGCATCAAACGCACCTTTCATGTGAGTCCGACATCACTAAAACCATTTAAATCCTACTTCCTAAAACTGTGTATTCATTTCCTCACTGGCTAAACTGTATTTCCATTTCAGTGGCCCGTTTCTTTGAGTACAATATTAAAAGTGATGTTAATTTGCAGAGGAGGACTTTCCACACTCCAAAATAGGTTTTCCATAATAGTAGTTTAATCTTGACTACGGTTATTGTAGCGTGGCATTAATCTCTGCATACCCATGCATATTTTAATCCAGCTACAGCTGTGTACTGCTCTCAAAACTGTGCAGATGAATTTCTTTAGGACACAATAATTGTGGTCATAGTTTTACATAGGGATGAACACACACATAATTATTTTGAATATTTTGCCAAATTCAAACCAGTATCACTCCCTTACATCATGGTGTAAATTGTATGTATCTAAAAAGATGAAATGCGCATTGTCAGCTTTATTTACACTCAACTCCCTTATAAAATGATTGTTTTCGCGTGTTGTGTGTTAAAAAGCAGAGGGCCGTATCCCCACTGCCTCCCTCCCTTCTCTAAACAGCCCTGTGGATAGTTTGGCAGCTGTTCAAATCAGGCAGGGCGTATCCATATACCACGAAAAACCCTAACAAAGGGGAATGTGTGGTAGCAAACACTAAACCTCTAAAACTGCGCTGACGCATCCTCTCATCTGCCGATTTCATGTGTTTAAGTAATGTATGTCATCAATTGGTTTTGACTTGGTTTGAATCTTTTACTGTCTAATCTGCAGTGTGAAGTGATCCAAATTTGTAACGTCAGCAAGCCACAACTTGATTCAAACAAGAAGTCTTTGTTACAATACAGCGAGGAGAAGAGAAGAAGTTTTGGTGAGGGGGGGGGTACAGTGTCTTAGTTTAGTTGGAATCAGGTCCCCTGGAGAGCCAGCCATATTTAGTAAAGGTACCACAGGGCCTTGCTGGGAAACTTAATAAAAAATGTAAAAATGGACTGCTTCAGTGCTCTTGTTCAAAGCCTGTGTATCACATGAGAAAATCATAGCAAAATAAGACCCAGAAGCCTCAGCCGTGGCTTAACTATTCTCTATTCTATATTGCTATGAAGACTTTTCCTTTTTCCTTATATGCTCTGAAGGCTTTTCTGCATCTTTGGCTTCCAAGAAGTAATCATCTTCAACTGTATGATAACACCACAGCATTCTGCAAGAATGCAGTATCAGGTACACAAATTATTTCCATATGTGGTCAAGTGTTTTCTTGCTTACTTCGCGTGCGCAAAACATCCTGCCTGTGAAAGCAAACATGACACGGAGGAGAATATACATTGATTGCAAAATCCCTGCATTATGCACAGGCTCATCTGCACACATGCACACACACACATTATATAAAGAGCTTTGTGTTCCACTTAAATAGTCTCTGCGGCCCAGGCTTTTTGACATTTAGCAGCTGGAGTATTAATGTGTGTCTTCTAGACTTTTTGAAACTTTTTTAGGCTTATCTGACATGTGACTTTCATCAAGCAGACATATAAGTAAATCCTCACCTCTACATCAAGAGTGATTACTGTACACTAGAAATGGTTTCATAGTTAAAGGATATGTTTTTTCATCCAAATAAATCTTTCTTTTAAGAGAATCCACAGAGAAATTTAGAAAATCAGTTGTTCTGCCCATAACACACTTCTGAGGTCCCTGTGAGGTGAAATTGAAAGCTCCAAAAATCTTTTTATAATTTATAATTTTCTTAGAGTAGGATCATGGCTTTCAGGGAAATCCACAACACAAAGACACAAGGCCTGAGTGCCAAATATTTCTTTAAGTTATTATTTCCTGTAGTAATGGCAATGTTCTCATGTCAAAAGAAATTAATGTGTTTCATGCAGATGGGTGTGCATCTGGCCTGCTTGTGTTTTCTTAAGCTCTGATAATGTGTAGTCAGCGAGATGGGTGTTTTTTTTTGTTTTGTTTTGGTTTTTTTTAAACCAGCAGGTCAGCATCATAGTAAATGTCTCCCCTTGTCAGTTGTGGCAGACAGAAAACAGCTGACAACCATCATTAAAATCTACAGTACAGGCAGAGCTGAGTGTCTAATGATGTTGGATCAGTTTTTATGCAGAGCAAGGAGTTTTCATGTCTTCATTATCTCATATAAAAGAAAACTGTTTTGAATTTACTTTTTAAATGATAAGGTATTAGAGGAGTGTGTGTCTTCAGATTAATTTACAGTAGCTACACATGCACAGACATCATCTGACTGGAGCAAAAATATATTTTCTGAGGCAAAAGTGAGTATTAGCTTTCCCTGTTGGCCCTTCAGTGTGATACTTGCCTGACACATAGTTGCGGTTTTTCAAGTGGGGCGAGGAGAGATAAAGGGAATCTTAGCAGTGAATAAGGAGGCTCCTGCAGTCAGACAAAGCTGAGCTAATGGTTTTGACTGACTGCAGGGGCCTCTGCTGAATTACAGTAGGTGTTAAGTATTTTGTGTTTTGAGTGACAGCACTGAGCCCTCTGGCTGTGCAAGCTGTTGGTATATCCACCAGCCTGACTCCACATGGCCATAACCCAGAGGAGTACCAGACGCTGCTCCTCTTCTCAGGTTCTCTTCACAGTGACACCTCCTTAACATACCACGAAACTGAAATACCACGCAACATCCTTTCAGCATCCCGCTTATTTATTGTTGCCACACCTGTCAAGCTTTCTGTTCTCGCAGTTACCACATGACACTGGTGACAGTTTTGAATTTTTGTAACAACTGATCTTTGATTGCTCTCGAAGTACACAAAAGCATTTCTAGCCTGTGACTATCGATGTTTGTCTGCTGAAATGACAACTATCACCAGCAGATTTGATCAGCTGAGGCTAGCTAGCTAATTATGCTCATTCTTTAACATTCATTCTGTGAGTCGGTTGACATTGTCTCTGGGTGTCTTTTTTAGTGCTTCCAGCTAACTCGTTTTAAAATAAGAACCCTGTGAAAGAGATCTTAAATATGCAATTGATGGCTATATACATGATATCATGCTAAAAGACTGAGGCTGACGGACACAGACACAGAGATAAAGAAACAGCATTGTTCTTTTATCGCAGTGTAAAGCTAGTTAGTCTGATACGTGTGACGAGGGACAAATGTAAGATCAGACCAGTTATTTCATTCTAACATAACCCTGTTTGGCTGCTTAGCTTACATACGTGTATGTGTATGTATTTTCAAACTGTAAGTTTTCTCTTTTTACAATAGAAAGGGCTTTTAAAATGAGAACTAACTGATGTATTTGGCAAATGTTACGCTATCTCAGGTAACACTGGCCAATAATAATCCAGTAACGAACAGAACAGAGCTGCGAACGTTAACCTAAATCAGTTGCCATTGTGAATGGGGCTTTTTTTAAAGTTGCAATAAACAATATTTAGCTGTGTTAGTTGTCAAAAAACAACTATTTGCTATGTAGAGATATCGCAGAGTAATGGCGTCCTTACCAGTGAATGAAGTCACACTCCTTCTGTGTGTGTTGTTATCCGAGTTTCTCTATTCTTTGTTTTGGTAGCCGCGCCAGCCGTGCGTGCAACTTTAAAGTAACTGCTAACTTTATAGTAGTAATACTACTATATACTGTAGTATGCTAGTTAGCCAGACATGCTAATGATTGAAGCTTATGTTAGAGCCAATAAAGACACTGTTAAATCCATTCCTTACACTTTTGCTGTTGTATTTCTGGTTTTGAAAGGCTAAGAAAAAGACGCCACTCTCCAAACCTTTAAAATGCAGAGTGTCACACCACCTCGGAAAGCGGTCAGTTAAATTGAAAACTTGCACCAGACCCCACAAGTATGTACAATGACCACAGATGCCATAATGTTGGTGTATTAGTCACCTTGCCAATTCCCACACTTTCTGATCCATGCCGTGCATCTCAGGTGGAGATGAGGAGTTGCTGTGGTGAGAGCATAGAATAACTGAGTCAAGGGGAACAGGTTCTGGGACTTAACGTTTCAGAACAGAAACCCCCCGCCAGACCTCACTCACTCTTCCTTTCCACCAGAGAGGCTATTTCCTGGGGCTAATTGGACTCTGAATCGGGCCTGCCAGTCCTTGTTTCCTGGTCCCTTTGCTCTGGGCTCCGTGGACACAGATGGGCAGCCTGGAAAGGCATCAGACACGCTGAGCACACTGTTGCTGTTGGCCAGTGGACCCTACCGGCTTTTAAAATGCCAGAATCCAGACTTTTGTTGTAAAACATGTTCTCCCTAGTACTCCTTGTCAATCAGCAGCAGGCAGGAATCATCATGGGTCTAAAATTGATATGAAATATGAACATTGAAATCAGGCCAAATTTTATTTTCCCAAGGGACACAGCGGTTTGAAGTAAGACACATGTGCAGATTGGCTGTGTTGACTCTGTGGCCAAATGTATATATATTTCCTTTCGGGGGTTAGGGGAGGAGGGCTGTACTGCATCTCTGCTTGAAAGGCTTGATCTGGAGCAAATGTTTTATGACTCTTGATGGAACAACACTGTAAAGTTTTGCTGTTGGCTTGTGTTGCCTATTGTTTGTTTGCCAAGCTGTGCCTTTTTCACTCCTGTATTTCTTTCATTAGTTGAAAGCTTGTGTATGAATTCCATCGCTCTCGCACACACAAGTGCTCTCCTCAGTGTAATTGTTAATGGAAACCATGGGTAGCCACTATTGGTTTTTATTTGGAGACAGGCATGGCAGAGGAACGCTCCAGAGTGGCGCTGAGACATATGGTATTGTTTTCTCCACAACAGAGCTTGCCAGTTCACAGGAACACACGCACATCTGCAGCAAGCGGGATGATTAGCTTCCCGTATCTCATCAAAAGAGAGAAGAAAGAAGAAATCAGCCACAAAAGCATTTATCACATTAATATCATCAGCATGCTCATAGTGTCTGTCAACCCTTTTTGCACTTTCCATCACCCTCCAATGTTTGCAACACCTCTTAATTTCCAAACAGCCTTTTGCAGTTTCCCATGCTCAGGGTGTTGCTCAGTGAGAAGCCAGTGGAGGATTACAGCTTGATGATAATTGATCTCAAACATTTGGCATGCTTTCTCCTTTTTACTGCACGTATGGCTAGAATATGTTGATGCTTATAGGCAGAAAGGACAGGAAACATACTTTCAAATGTTTTGGTCCATGCAGGGTTCTCAGTAGTGGCAGATGTGTGTTTTTCAGAATAGATAATGAAGAAAAGTTTATTTTACAATTTAAAAGACAGTACATTCGTATTATAAACAGATATAATACTGAACTAACACTAATTTTCTATTACTTAAGTCAACATTTGAGTTGCTGAAGTAACATGCCTGCCTGCAAATACCATTACGAACATGAGTACATGAGTTTCTAGCATTACGAACATGAAAGCAGGAGTTTCAGTCCCTATGGTATGTCGCTAACTTCTCCTCTACATTCTTTGTTTGCTCTCAACTGCCAAGTCTGTGGAAATTCCTCTGTAAGTCGAGTTAATATCCAGTTTTCCTGTATTTAAAGTTCAGAACACATTACAAGGTCTTTACAGCTAACAACATCTACATTCAACACAGTTTTTGGCAGTAATACCAATAGATTGCTTACTAAGAGATGGGCTCTATTTTCATATTGTGAGTTTATGCTTTACTTGGCAAAGGACTTCTGCTTGCAGCTCAGAAGAGCTCTAGATAGACATGAGACCTTTGCTGCAAGCACTGGTTGGTCACATGAATCCAACCCAAAGATCTTTCAGGTCTTTAGCAGTTTCCTGACAAGAGAAGAAACCAAACAGATTGACTGAAGCACACTATGCTTTAAATAAATCTGACTTTTATAATTGTAATGGTTTTCTTTGAATTTGTAAGACCTTTTTGCTTTGAGTACATTAGCAACAATCATAACACTATTTAGAGTATTGAATGACAGCTTATGTAAATAGTATGCAGTATAGTACGGTATATCTACATATATTTAAATATCCTATTTAAGCCTGTGACAGAAATTGCTCTTTGCTTTCCAGCGTTTTAAGTCCTTTTGGTCTTTCAACTGGGCATGCGAGAGAGAGAGAGAGAGAGAGAGAGAGAGTTTGTTAAAGCCCAGAGTGGGTCCCGCACTTCCCCATTTCAAATTCCTGAGGTTTTCAGAGCTTTGGAAGGCCTGGAGCTAATTTGGCTTTCAGGCTTTCCCCTCTAATTCTTTGCAACTAATTACAGTCGTATTCCCTCAATTAAACTGATAAACTCTGCTGAGCTTGGCGAGGTTAGCAAAGAAACCCTAGGCCCTCCTCACTGGCTCAGGGCGCCACCTCTCTCCTCTTCGCCATCTTTCTGTCCGTTCCCTCTTACCGTAGTAAACACACTAAAAATGAAATCAACCTGAATTCTTCGACAGAGTCTGTCTCCTAGGCCTCAGTATTTACTGCCTCTGGTGACAATGCCAGGAACATCAAGAGGAGCGTCCAGAGGTCAGACAAATGTTGCACATGAGGGGATTTGAAAAGTTATGTCTGAAAAAACCTAAAGACCCCAAAGGGATCTTACTGTATTATCATTAAAGCATGATTGCAATTTAGGGACAACTTCATAACATCATCATAAAGAAAGCAGTCTTACGTTTTCCTCGTGGATTCAAATGGATTTGTCGATTTAATGTTTTAATTGGCGCAGTCTCAGCTGAATGCTCGTGCATACAGAGAGGATACCTTTGGAGTAAGAAAAACAAGCATGGAAATAAAAAGAGGTAGGCTGTCTAGACCGTGTGCTTGGACTCATTTGGTTGCTCAGTAGGTTTTTCAGCACATGTGAATGTTTATCTCTCTGAAATGAAGCATATGGGTTGAGCTCCATTAAGTGCCAAAGGGGTGGTCCTTCCTAAATATGGCTCCGCCAGTTTCCCTGTCAAATAATTTCTTCTTCACCTTCCATATTTTTTTTAATACTTCTCCCTCCCTTTTTGTGATTGTTTACATTTTGCAGCTGGATGCAGTGCAGCAACCACCGCCTGCAACACTGTAGTATTCAGTGATCCTAAAGGGTGGGGAAATTGCAATGCAATAAGTCACTGTCCCCTGAAAATGTCTGGATGTTTTCAAAAGATACTTTTATACAGCAGTTTAACCACTGAGTACTAGCGTGCACCTTGACCATTTGTGTGTGAGTGTTTTACCTGTTATGAGTGTGTGTTCTCACCTACTGGGCCTTCTATCTGACAGTTTATAGTATAAGTATAAGTATTTGTGTCTTCTCTGTTACTCCTTGTGGCCATCTTGAAGCAGACCTACACATTTGTGATGACGCACTACAACGCAGTACACTGTGTAAACAGTGGAAACCAGACACCTTATTGTGTAGAGGAACATGTGTAAAAATACGCAGAGCATATTTGTAGAAGCTTTGAAATAACGGTGGGGATGGAGTGTGAAGGATGGGTTTCACCAATGTTTATAGAGAGGGTTTAATTTTGGAAAGGCTGAGCTCTCTTTTCGGTTTGCCTGCAGGTTCCTCATTTTACAATCTTACATCTCTTGTGTAAAATAAAGTTGACTTTTATGTGCATATCATTCTCAGCTAAGAGGTTACTGTTGGCTTGAATGATTTTGTTTTCTGTGAAGGCAGTCTTTTTTTCCACTTCAGTAAATAACTCATACTTTTTGCTGGACATCAATAAAATTGAATAGACTGAAGAAATTATGCACTTTATCACAATATTTTGTCCTCTAACACTCCTGCGTTTTCTCCTCCTCAAGGTATCTGAGGGCTCAGAGGTCCACTTTCAGGTGGGAAACTTCTCCCTCTCCTGCCAGATCCAGAAGGAGACCCTTCCCCATGGCAATGAGCACCTCCTCAACTGGGCTCAGAAGAAGTACAGGGCAGTCACCTCTTTCTCTGAGCTCAGGATGACTCAAGACATCTACATCAAAGTTGGAGAAGGTGTGTACTAGATTCCCAAAATTCCCAAACATAGCTCTAGGCCCCAAGGCACGCCTCCCCAGTCCCCTTCAGCTCCCAGAACTTTACTTAGCTTTGTGTTTGAGCCCTGGCTGCAGGTTTACATGCACTGCTCTGTTAAAGAATTTCCTTCCCTCAACAGGCATTCACTTTCCCAAACTCTTAAACAGGCTACTTGTGGTCATTCTAAGTTGTTGCTGCTTACAGCCTAAAAAATGATGACCCCAGAAGAAAAAAGAAAGTTCACAGACTATGTATTGTAGTATTTTTCCTGAATTACAATGAATTTAAGATAATTTATAATGTATAAACAAATACTTTCCTCCTTAATGCTCAAGTTCTTTTTATCAGAGCTGAAACAAAGTGGATTAATCGATTACTCGATCAACAGAAAAATAATCTGCAACTATTTTCATAATTGATTAGCCACTTAACAAATTTTTCAAGCACATAGTTGCCAGAAATGACCTAGTTCCAGCTTCTCTGATGTGAGGATTAGCTGCTTTTCTTATGTGATAGTAAACTGAATATCTTTGGGTTTTGAACTGTTGGTCAGACAAACAAACAATTTGAAGCCATAAAATAGGAAATAGTTTTTCACCATATTTTGATATCTCATAGACCAAATGATTGATTATTTGAAATAATACAAACAAAAGTTATGTTTGTCCTTGAGGTCTAACAAACACGTTGACCTCTTGCTTTGACCTCTCTGTGGTGGAGGAGCAACTAAAAGCCATATTTCTTCTTTGGGGGATCAAGATAGCACCACAGAACCCCCAACAAGAAACATAAACACATCTCCATCAAAATGTTGCTCATCAAAGATTTGCAAAACAAAAGTTTTTTCAGAATGTTTTAAATCATGCACTGTTTATATCCATGTTTGCTAACTTGTAGTTTTCTTCACTGCCTTTGTGGGTTACCGCCACCAACAGTCAGTCAGCAGAACAGTGTGACACCAGCAACAGGAATGCGTATCGTGTCGCCAGCGTGCTTGTGCTGCTAGTGGTCAAAAACTGTTTGTTGAAAATGACATCAGAGTCATTGTTTGAACTGTTAGGCCTGAGACAATCACTAGTGTGTTTGTATCTGTGTATCTATGTGTATTAATGTGCAAGAGGGAGACAAATAGAGATGTTGAAAGACATAGAAACTAAAATATGAAGCTAGACTTTAGAAAGTGTGAATTTATTTTTCAACAGATTGGCAGATAGTCACTGGCAGTATGTTATTCAAATCCTTGAAAAAGTCTGTCATTTGTCTCCTTGACAAAGTGATGTTATGCCCACAGTTTTCAGTAAGATGATAAATCTTCGATAAAACAACAAAAAATAAATGTTTAAAATCTGGCTGGGGGTATGTACAGATTGACCAAATGTTAGTGGAAAAAATCTGTGAGAAGTAAGCAGGAGGTAGGCTATATTTCTCTTATTTCTGCTATAAGTAAGGTTAGGAAGGGGTGTGTGTGAAGTGAAGAAGCACCGGGGGGATTCTCAAGAGAGGCTGTGATTGATCTTCACACATGTTTGAGCTGTGGACCTTCAATTCTTCATTCTCTGTTGGCCGGTCTATACAGCGAACAGACAGCACGTTCAGCTTCAGAATGTATCAGCTCTCAGACAGGACGTCTTGTTTTTAATGAGCATCTTTCACTGCATGGAAATAAAACAAAGTCTGGAGAGAAATAATGGCTCCACTACTGCTGGTGATAAGTTCTCTCTATTTACTGTGGAGAACAGAGTGGTTGCTCAGCCTTCAAGCGCTTGTGTCATTAGGGGCTGTGGTTTGGCAAAAGCCCAGAGTGCCATGATGTATACTTAGAGCAAAGAGCTGTAGATTTCCACTCCTTCACATCTTCAGCGGTGTTTCATGAAGACAGACAGATTCTCACTTTGCTTTCTAACCAGGCCTGTACTCAAGGTCTCTTCTCAGCTTTTTAAAGTGCCACAAGGGTTCCGGAGAGGAAGGTGCCAACCTTCAGTTTACACTTTGTCCAAAGCTCTGTTTGCCAAATAAGGAAGCATCTGTCTCGTGTTTTCTCCGAGTGCTGAGAAGGGGCCTAACTTTTCATGTTCTGTGAAGGTGCTTTCTTAGCAGTTAACGAATATTTGAACAGTCGTGATAGCGGAGGAAAAACACTAGAAGGTTTGATTGAGTGTGTTTATGAATATTATTGTCCTGTTCTTGTGGAGGAATTTCAGTTTTAGCTTTCCCACGTAAAATGAGAAGAGCAATTTCCCTGTTGATAGGAAGACAGGTCATGCCAGCCAGAACACGCCCAATCTCATCCAACACAGGGCTTGGCTTAGTTAAATTTGGATGGGAGACAATGGGAATACCAGCTGCAGGGTTGATTAGTAAAGTGAGTGCTCTTTGGCTAGAACAGCAGGGTCAAAGCAAACATCCAACCTACTGAAGTATCTGTGAGCAGGACATTGAATTCCTGCCAGAAGCTGTTCTGTAGCTGCCCTCTCGCTCTGACCTCTCTGTGGTGGAGGAGCAACAAAAAGCTGTATTTCTCCTTTGGGGGGTCAAAATAGCACCATAGAACCCCCAGCCAGTAACATAAACACATCTCCACTTTCAGATCCAGTGTTTTCTGACACCTGCAAGATTGATACCAAGTTCCTGTCTCTGAACTACCTGGGGGGCTACGTGGAGCCACAGGCATCAAAGGGTTGTGTCCTGTCTGGACCTGACAAAGACAGAGAAGTCCACATTATTGAGCTTCAAGCCCCGAACTCCAGCAGGTAAGCAACCAAAGCAGCCAAAGCAAAGATTACATGTTGTCATAGTTTATTTTTGAGGTCAAGATGCTCTCAGTAATCTCTGTGGGTTTTTGCTTTGGACGGTTCACTTAGTGGTGTTCTTGTGAGAAAGATATTTCAAAACTGTGTCTCAAAGTCCAGGTTGCCAGATAATCTCCTCACTCCCCCAGTGGAGTGATTATTCTGTACAAATCTGGGAATGTGGTGGCAGCGGTGCTGTATCTCACCAGAGTGCTATCTGGTCTGTAGTACATATGTCTGACTTTTTTTCTGGGTAAGCGTCCAGCTTTTTAATTAGTTGGCCAGACACAGAAGACACGATAACACTACATTGAACCTAACCATCCAGAATTTTTTGTCTCTCTCTCACTCTCTCTCTCCCTCTTTCTGCAGTGCATTCCAGGTCGATGTCATAGTGGATCTACGGCCTCTGGAGGATGATGCTCCGCTGCATCGTGACGTCGTCTTGCTGCTCAAATGCGCGAAGTCTGTCAACTGGGTCATCAAGGCCCACAGTGTGATTGGCAAGCTGGATGTAGTGGTAAGTTGGCATCATGACAGCAGACAAAAGCTTCCCATCCAGAAATATCCTTTTTTTTTTTTTTTACCTTTACAGACTTCACCACTGAGATTTTATATAGTCTTATCACACATCACAGCGGCATACAAGTCATGTCACAGATAGAAATATAATCACTTTGCAACAGTGACTAAGGAATTTGTCAAACTGGGATGTGTGTTGAATTGGCGCCTGGTCCAAACTGGGGGGGGGGTAACACGTTAGGAGTAAACTGTGAAATTTCATCGTGGCAGCTTCGGGGATTGTCATCACATTCACAGAGCCAGAGGCGGGAGTGGTTAAGGCATCACATATTTTCAGAGCCAAGGCTACTGCAGAGCTTTAGCTGCACATAGAGCCCAAGTTGCCTGCCATCAGTCATAATGTGAATTATGAGCAGCGCTTGTTTCAGGTACTTACATAAGCTGCAAGCTGTTAGGACCTCCTCGCCACACACAAAAGACAAACACTGGCTAATTACTGCAATATATCAAAGTGCCCTTTACTTAGAAATGTGGTTTCATACATGTCAACGCTGAGCATGGGTATACAGTTTTGATATTAAATGTTCATTAGTGTTACTCACATCTCTCAGGACCCTCAGGAACTGTACGAAAATAAATGACACCTATGTACACTTTAGAAGAATAGTATAACTGTAGAGTATGTCAATGGGAAATTGGCTGCTGTCCAACCACCATACTTGCTCCATGGTTGTAATTTTTAAACCCTGTCTCTGGAGTGAAAAATAAGTGCAGTAAAACTGAAAGAACCTCACCAATATTGTGAGTTTCCCAAAATTATTTAATTTCTGCTGATTCTGGTGACATTTAGTAGTCACTGTATGGCTGATCCTTGATGCCCATTTGTCATGCACCTCTGCGTTCTGTTGGCCCTGTACTGGTTTCAGTGGAGGCAGGGGACTCTGGGTTTCCTCAGTGTGTAATGCTGATACTCCTACAGGGCTGCTGCAGCCATGACACTGCACTTTTGCCAGGCGCGGTGTGTTTGTACAGCTGCCCCGTCACTGCTGTACTGTAAGTCAGTCAGGTTGTGTGAGTGTAACGCAGGTCAACGCCTGTGAAACTTACAAAACAGCAAAAATGGATGGTAATGCCTTTGGTGAAGATATACCCAACAGATTTATGTTTTCACATGCACTTACCACTTTCGACAACATATAGAAGTTTGGGTTTGGAATTTAGATTTTTTTTCCCTGCATAAACAGTCATTGCACTATATACAGTAAAGCAGTTTCATAACTGCTACTTATGTTCACAGTAGCACACATAAGTAGCAGTTGTTTCCATCAATTTTCAATGTTGCTTCAATTATTATTTTTTAAATGAATTGTTTAGCTTAATAAATGGCACAAAATTGTGACAAAGCCCAAGATGAGGTCTTCAGACATCTTTGTTTCATTAATTCAGAGGTTTTCCAACGTTTAATACATATACAGCACATGTTCACAAGATACTAAAGTGCAATTTTCCCCAAAATGCTGACATTGTGATTTTTAATGAGTGGTACACAGGATGCTGTGCTTGTGCAACAAGTGTTGGGAGTGTATCAACTATGCGATATGATAGCCTCATAAAACCGAGCCCTCGCTTCTGTCAGAAAGCAGGTTCTCCTTAGTATTGCTCAAGAGACTTGAATCTGTGGGAAATGGCTGTGAGAAAGATCACTTCTCCCTCACACAGGGAGGGTTGCAGGGCAAGACACAAATTTTAGGAGTACACTAACATGTTGGTTTCTCAGCATTGATCGAGCTGCGACACACCCATTACCTCACACTCATTCACATGATTCACACTTGACGAAGAAAAAGTGCATGACTCTACTTGAAGTTGTATATCTGTGATAATGCCTGAACAGTAAATCATATCGTTTGTTTCTGATGATCTTAATGGAGCTGACTTAAATGTATGGTCAACATGAAACTTCTTCTTTCTTTTCCACAGGCCTCTGATACAGTGAGTGTAAGTTCAAATACGGAGAAGCTGATGCAAGTGTCAAAATCCCCCAAGCAGCTCTTGCCATCAGGGTCACAAGCCTTGATCAAGTGGGCAGAGGAGCACAGCTATAGTCCAGTCACGTCTTACACCAGCACTCCTGTGGCTAACCACTTCAATATCCGGCTTAGAGAGCCAGGTAATCTGAAAAAACATCCTCTGAATGCTCCACTCAGTATAAGTTCAAATGTAACAGAAACAGTGTGTTACAGTAAGTTAACCAATAGCTAAAATAGAATGTGCAAGACATACATTTTAGCAGCTGCTACAATTTTGTTCATGACTAATATTACACTGTTCTTATAAAGAAATTGGCGTGATATTTTGAAATGGTTTTATAGCCATAGTCGTGTAATTTCCATGCCTGTAAAATCAGCCTCATGAGGCTCTGACTGTGTGTGACTTCCAGATGTGGTGGATCCTCTGGAGAGCATGTTGCCTCCAGAGCTGTCCATCCTGCGTGACTCCAGTCCTCATCCAGGAGCAGGAACTGCTTCACGGCGCTCCAGTCTACCCTTTCCCTTCCCTCCTCCTCCTGTGTCTCAGGACCTGCCTCACCTGCCGCTGCCCTCCCTCCTCGATGACCGTCCCTGGGAAAACGGAGAGCCAGAGGAGCACCAGAGCGTTGGCCTCAGTGTGCAGTGCGAAGAAACGAAGATGGTGGTCAGCATCGACAAAGAGAGCCTGCAAGTGAGTGGAGAGTATGATTTCATGGATCCTGCCTGGAGGGCACACAGAGCTACAACTAATGATTATTTTAGTTTATCTAAATTTTTCTTTATCAGAAAACAACATGTATAATACACTTAACACATGAGAAATTTGGAAAACCAAAACCAAAAATACCTGGGAATGGGACCCCATACTGTACATTTGAAGACAAAAAATGTATTTTAACTACTATAACTATTGACTTTTATTATAAATAGCATGTAACACAAACAAGATGTATAAAACTAATTATCCATCAAATATTCCCAAAGCAGGCAAATCTGAGCATGTGTGAAGCCTAATTGTAGGTGTTTTATCAGTAATATTAATTATCAAATTGAATGAAATAAATACATTTTCTGTCAGTAAGCTAATTGAGTAATCAATTGTTTCAGCACAGAAACAAACAGCTGAAGCATGTTCCCCACTGCAACAAATTCAATGTTTTTTTTTCCAGACTCTACTTCATCTAGTACGGTCGATGATTTGAAATGTGGTAAAAGTCTGAAAACTGTTCTCAGTCTGATCAATCAGACAGACTTTGGGGTATTTTGTTTTTACATCTCTGCTCATGCAACACAGACTTGATGTGACAAACCATGACAAGAAGAGAAGAAAACAACCATAGAGGACACCAATAGACAATACCAGTGTCTGGACCAATTAGGGGGCTATTTTCTGCACGGCAATTAGAAAATGGCAACGTAGACCTCCTTGTTGCTATGTTGTTGTTATCTGAAAAGCATCCAACATATGCATGCATCAGCATGATGGTCAATGTAATAATTGCAAATTAATAAACTGTTTAAAAACACAAATCTAAATCTAATGGATTCATATTTTGGCTGCCAGCCTTAGTGATTTATAGCTTTACATAAAAATAAATTGGTTGCAGGACGTTTCAGGTATACTAAAGTTAAATGAAAAGATTTTTTTCACTTTTATACTTGGGCTGACATTGAAGTAAATAGGACGGTTCCCAACATTTGGCATCTGTCCATGGGGACAACGCAGTCAGCCCACATCACAGAATGGAAACTGGCATAGACTGTAATTAGGAGAGGCTGGGGTTGGAGCTGGACCACCTTGTGGGATTTGTTTATTCCTGGGAACTCAAAGTCTCACACAGCCACTTTGACATTTTTTTTCCTTTTTTTATAATTCTGAAAATGAATTAATACGTTTTTTTGATCTGTATCCAATCTTGCCATTTTTTGATGTTTCCTCAGGCGAAAGGGTTTGCGCATGCCAACCTCACGCTCCAAGACCCAGAATGCAAAGCAACAGTCAATGCCACCCACTACACACTGGAAACTCCTCTGACTGGCTGTCAGACCACTGTATATCCCATGCAGGGTAGCTCAATGGCCCTTTACATCAACTCTGTAAGTATAATACCTGTAATTATAATTTAGTTTAAAATAGGTTGTGGGAATATAGCTGCTTAACCTGAACCATGAAAAGTGGCCTCACTGAGCATCAGAGTTCTAGTTTATAATTAATTTTTGCTAAGAAATCTGTGTATGCATATGTATTATGTATTTTTTATACTTGGTGTTGGTGTTTTGACATTACCAAAAAGAAGAAATTTAAGTTTTATTTATTTGGTAGCGCCTTTAAATTGTGTCTTTGAGTGGGCATGAATTTTTGGTTCCGTCTGACAATGTTGGTACTGATCATTTGTTCCAATATCTGTGTGGGCAGGTACTAAAGATAGCTTCTTATATCACTTCAGTTTCAGGTTGGGAACAGTCATTGTTAATTGTCTAGTCTGTACTTGTTGAAAAAGGGTGAAAAAAAACGTCATCAACGTTGGTAGATAGAAGTATGAGTCAGTAACACACTATGAAAGGCACGTTTCTTAGCAGTGCTGGCAAATTCAAATGTCAGTCAGCTGCGACCATGGGAAATGCCCACAGTCATGCCTGCTGTGTTCACAAATATATGTTCAAAAATTAAGAAATATGCACAATATTTGCAGTTTATATTTAAGATCTGTGGACACTGTGGACACCTTTAAAAAGCAGCTCAACCCATTTGTTCAGGCTTGACTTTGTGTAATTTCTCTTTTTTCCATTTATTCTGTTTTTTATTGTGTTTTATGTCTGTCTGTATGTTTTTGCTTTATCTCCTCTGTGAAGCACTGTGTGACATCTCTGCTTTTGAAAGGTGCACACTATAAATAAAGTTACTAATTACTTATTTTTTTATGTAATGGTGAACTCCTGAGTGGGTTTATGGGATTGAACGTTCACATCCGACAACGCCAGCTATCTTCATTATTATGGAATGCATTCAGTGCGATTGTTCTAACAAGCAAGGATGAATCACTTCCTCCCTGGCCTTTTGAAATCCTGGGCGCATGTCCAAGGTCATCTTTTGTGTTAGCACTTGGATGCAAGGATAACCTCTGGTCAAAAGAGATTCATTGTCATTGTCTAGGTCCCTACACATCAAAGATCATCTGTTTTATGTATTATTTCTTCTGTCTTGCGATATGTTGTTTTAGTTCAGCAGTGGCACCAATGGCAGGTCAGCTAGCATGTGGTGTAGACAGGAAAAACACTGTCAGTGTCACTGAGATTGTCCTCTCACCTCATTAAATCAAACATTTCTTAAAGCAGCATGTACTTGTCTCAGAGCCCTGACACGCCTCTTCTCTGTTGAGAAATTAGAAATGTGTTTTATGTGTTTGTCCAGGGTGAGTCCCACTGCTGAAGCCACAGGACATTCCCACATTTTAAATCCAACTCATTGGTTGCAGAATGTTTTGGCGACCCCTCTCAGAGATCTTAATCTCTGTGCCTTTGGCTTATTGAACACCCTGAATTAAGCAACACTACTTGCAACTGGAGCTGCTGAAAAGAAACGTCTGGAAATTATTTTTGTGAAAGTTATTCTTTGACTTACTATTGATGTGGCTTAGTTTTTCGAGTAATGGACTCCTTTGTGGACTACAGGTCTTGATAAGTCATGCTGAGACTAAGGATGGGAGCGGTGGACCCTTGGATTATGAGGATCTGGAATCTGGAGATGTGCTGTTCCCAAGGGAAACAGTGGAGTTAGAGAGGACATTTACGGAGCCCATAGAACACCAGTTTGCCATAGCGGTAAGACAGTTCACTCATTATATCACTGTATTTCTGTCATTGTGAGAACAGCACTTCATTGCAGGGTGAATGTTGACAAATCAAGACCACCGATCATCTACATCTCTATGTAAATCATGCAGAGTTCAAAGAAACTCCATTTCCCAGAGTCCCTTGGTGCTAGTAAAGACTCATCTGGTTCCTGCAATCTCTCCATCTTTCCATTATGTCTGTTTCATGAACTTGACCTGACATTTTCCATTTTGAAGTTTCTCCATCTTCATCCCTCTGCTGACTTATTTTCCTTTGTCTCATCCATTCCTTGTCTCCTACTTATTGTTCTTATTTATACATTATCTTTGATGTTCTTTCCCTATTTTTTGGTCCATCTTAATGTGGTCAAACACTGACACACAGTCATGTAGGGTGAGGGTGCTTGAGTGGTGGAATTTGATGTCAGATCCCTGCTGATATTTGTCTTGGCTTTGTCTTATTTTCCTCCTAGTTCAATTGCTCGTACCAAAAGAGCCAGGAAACCCACGATACACTTCCCAGGATTTTACCCGGACCAGCGAGGCAACCAGTCAACAACATGACCTATAACATGGAGCTGTACAACACATTGCCGTTGAACAACCCTTCACGCCAGGCCTTCCACACCGTCGCACAAAATCAGCAAGTCTTTGTGGAGGTATGCTTTGCATTTCTAATACATTACGTGTCATGTGTGCAACTTGTGTTTTTGTCTCCAAATTAAAACCTTCATAACAGCAGAGAAAACTGTGCTGTGTGTACTCTGTCTGGGATTTTAGCTCTTCCTACTTTGATCTCTTAGTGTGGCATCCACAAGGTCAATTTGTATTTTGTCTAGTTGGGGCTAAAAAGCTAACACTCACTTTCACCCCTCACATTCATTCATCTCCCCTCTACGTGTCCCCGTCTGTCTAGCTGGCTCAAAATACTCGTTTTGCAACAGTAATTACGGAGGTCATGTAAGAGATGGCAAAGACTCATACTATGAAGTCCTTTGAAGAGATGATTTATGATAATATCAACGGGAGATGCTCCGCTGACAGTGTGAACGCGGAGCTAGCAGGTTACAAAGAGTTGTCTGTGTATGAGGCTTTGGCGTAACCTTCTCTTCAGAACTCACACTGTGCTGCAACCTGACCTGAGGCAATGGCCAAAAGGTGCACAAGTGCACTTTGATGCTCATAAAGGGACTTTGTTCAAAAACATACCCCCTCTCCAATAGTGCACATTTGAGATTCTGTTGTAAATAAACTGTATGTTTAAACAAACTTAACTTCTTTTATACTTTATAAGTCATAATCTGCATAATTTACTGTCTCTTTAAAATATTGTTTTTTTATGTGTCTGTGTCTGTTTTTCACTCTGGCAAAGACCTTTCTAATGAGGATACCATCATTAGAAAACATTCGCACTGAAAGTCAAAAGGAGGAAAGAGTAGAAATAATAACTCAGGGGACTGTCTTGTGGTTGGAAGGATATTACTACCATCCTAACTGGGACTGAAATATTACTTGAAGACATTTGTTTGAATTTCTGTCTTGTGTCAATATCAAAGTGGTGGTCCTTACTGTGGTTTCCAGACACTCACAAGGAGAGCTAGATTGTGACAGATGGTTAGGTGAGCAGGAATGAATACAATGCAGATTTGTCCTTTAACTGAAGACTGAATTATTCCAGGTGATTCTCTTTAAAAGAGTTATCATTTTATTTTTAATTTATTCCTGTTTTAACTCACCTGCCCAACTCAAAATTTGTCATATAAACAGACTTAAAATTGATTGATCTTTTATTTGTTTAATTGATTTTTAATTGATTTTTTTTTTTTTGGCCACTTTTGGGAAGTGGAACAAGCTGTAAACACAACATTTGACATGTCATTGTGTTTCTGGCCAACTGATAAATTTAAAGGTGCAGTGTGTAAGATTTAGTGGCATCTAGTGGTGAGGTTGCAGATTGCAACAAACTGAATACTGCTCCCCTCACCCTCCCCTTCCAAGCGTGTAGGAGAACCCACGGTGGCCGTGAAACTAGCAAAAAATGCACAAAACGTGAAAGGCCCTCTCTAGAGCCAGGTTTGGTTTGTCCATTCTGGGCTACTGTAGAAATATGGCAATACAACATGGCAGGCTCCATAGAAGAGGACCTGCTCCCTATGTAGATATAAAGGGCTCGTTCTAAGGTAACAAAAACACGATTCTTATTTTCAGGTGATTATACACTAATTAAAACATTAGTGTTTTAATTAGTAGTTTAATATATTCCATTTCTGCCAAGTCTGTTACACTAGATGCCACTAAATTCTACATACTGCACCTTTAAGTCCAATATTCATCCCCCTTTTAACTCTATGTTGGTCTCCACCAACTCCTGAGTGAAACATCTGGCTCTTCAACTGCTAAATGCCCTGCTTTATTCACCAGCTAGTCGCTAACTTTGTCCATCTGCTGTTCGGTGCTGGGCAGATAGTGTGCAGTGCGTTTATCAGGGTTTTTTTTTAGTTTTTTTTTTTTTACTAAAAACAGCTGCCTCCTGTAGCTGGAAACGGGCTTTAAGAGAGCAGTGAGAGTAAACTGAACAGTTAAGTTCTGTTGGTGTAAAATGGCAATATTCTGTGAAAAAAGGAAGTGTAAGAGCAGCATAAACAATCATGGTGTGAAAAAAAGCTAGTTAAATTATATTCCTGGCCAAACTTGTCAATAAGAAACAACGTCACTCAGTCTGTCAGTCAGCCATGGCTTCACTCTTACTTACATGAAAAGGCTTTTTAAGACAAATGATATTTTTATTTGAAGAATAAATGTTTTTGTTCTCTCTCACATGCTTCAGGTCACATCAACCGCATCAGATCCGGAGCTGGGGTTCACCATTATATCGTGCTTCATTTCTCCCAACTCCAACCCCAGCATGACCTCAGACTACATGCTCATTGAGACAGTCTGCCCCACAGATGACTCGCTGAAGTACTATCCTCAGAGGGACTTCCCTGTCCCTCACACCCAGATGGATAAGAAAATTTTCAGCTTCACCTTCAACTCAAAGTTCAACATCTCCCTTCTCTTCCTGCACTGTGAGATGTCTCTGTGCGCCAAAAGATCTCAGAGCAACCAAAGACTACCGCCGGTATGCAGTATAACCATCTCCAAATTACATTTATTCTTCTGTGTGTTTAATGATTTTACTGTACAAGCCAGTTGCTTTAGTCTCTCCAGAGCCACATAGTATTAGCAGTGTTTGTTTGAGAAAATTTCAAGTGTTTTAGTGCACCATCTTTACTCTGGCTGAACCGAGTCATTCAGTGTCAGGTCTGCACCCAGAGCTAAGCAGGTAACATGAATCGATGCAAGGTTTGCCAAGTATCCAGCTGCAGAACAAAATAAGCATCCATCTTTGCCATCATTTTCATTTTTCTCTTTCTGTGTTATCTGTCCAACTTATACAGTCTCTTACAAGTTCTTTCCTCTGCTTTTACCTCTTTTTACATGAAAAAACTTGTCAAAGTAATGAGGGAGTAGTGATCTGGGTCTGATTTACAAAAGAGAAGTTAATTGTTGTTTTCTGATTATGATCAGGGTCATGTTGAGGTTCATGTTGGATTTCCATGTTTATACTTTTAGTCAGGTATGACAGAAAGCATTTACTTGAGGTTGAGATATTTAAATGTTTTCTGTTGCTTTTATTAAAAAAACATTTTTTTTCAGAAGGAAAATGCAAAGCATAAAAGTTCTCAATCCTCACATTCTTTCATTTTTATCCTCACAGTGCTTACAATCCAGTGAAACCTGTGATTCTCTGACTTTGGACAATATCCTAACGATGATGATGAACACCAAGACATCTACCAAGCCGCTGGTTGTGGTGGATGGATCTGGTCAGCCAGAGATAACAGGTTAGCCAAGTGTTAATAAACACACATTTTACACCTACTTACTATAGACCTTATGCCATAAGCTCAGCCTAAGTTCTTGTCACTCTCATTCATGTTTCCCTTTTTCCATCATTGCTACACCTTATGAATTAAGCTCTGATTTGCATTGTTTTGAGTATATAGAGTGTAATAAAGAGTAAAGAGAGAAGCCAGTCTGAGGGCGAAGGAGCCAGAGAAAGCTTGGTCCGGTACTTGGAGATTAAAACCGAAACCACAAAACACTGCACATCACTTCCCCACATCTGGTCATCATTAACTGCGGTGTGTGTGTGTGTGTGTGTGAGAGAGTGAGAAAGATTGTTTGTGTGAATGTGTACGCAGGTGTGTGTGTATGCACATTTGGTGTGTGCGCTCATGTGTCTTTCAACATTAACCGTCTGTACACAAATGTGTGTGTTTTTGTGCGTGTGTACATACTAGCATGTGGTCGACTGCAGTAAAGGGGAGTGTGCTAACGCTGAGGCCCAGTTCAGTTGCTCTGGACCAGTCCATGCTGAGAGAGAGGTGGAAAAAGAGGAGTCATACAGCACTGAGCTCCAGTTGTTTTCACTTAGGACCTTCACTGTGGCCTCCCTTTTCCATTAGAAAGGGGGAGAGGGGAGGAGTGTGTGTATGTGTGTGTGTGTGTGTGTGTGTGTTAGGGGAGTAGTGGTCCTCTTGTTGGCTTTGGGAGTCCAGCCAGCGCTTAAAGGCCCCTGGATCATCGCTTATTTAGTCACTCGTTCATTCACTGGCAGTATCGCGCAGTCTCAGGGGCTGTGACTGTGATCAGAGGGAGCAGCCTGGAGGGGGGTCTGATGTAACCACCATCACATTTTACTAATTATGACCTAAACTGAGATGGAGTGATATCATGAGTGCCCAATTACTGGTGGACTGCCAGAACTTTTCAAATCAGTTCCCCCTCTGAGCAATGACATCAACAAGAGACGTGTGGTCAGTTTGAGTCAACTTTACGGATTCATGAGTTTACTGTAAATCATGACATTTTAACCAGTGTGAGCTAGAGCCTGACCGATATATCAGCATGGCCGATAAGAATCAAGAAACTGCTGTTTTGAAAACGGAATTAGAGCTACAGGATTCATCATATCAACGTATAGCGGTATTGCTTCATGCCTCCCAACTATTCTGTCGTGTTTGCATTAGCAGTCAGATCCATCTCATCAAATCGGTTTCTCCCTAAGCTGTAGCAACACCAGTGTGTCCATGTTACAAACTGTGCACAGGAAGAGGGGGGCAGGACGTTAATGTAAATAAATGTTTGATGTGAGAGACAGGAGTAAAATGCGGTGGAAGAAAAAAAAACTTTTGAGGAATTACAAAAATGTGTCCGAATCGTATAAACACAGCGATGATGAGGAAGAACAAATAAATGTACCCACCCTCATTTTCTGACAAAAACACCGTGTAACGGCAAAAGTTGTCCGTGTGCTGTGTGGAACCAGATTCAAAAACAATGAAGACAGTCAAAAGCAGCCATGTTACTTTGCAAGCAAAAGAAACACTGCAAATTATTTAAACCACTTAACACATCACAAATGTATACATGATAAAGCCTATTATCTGCTTTTATGCCATTTTATGCGATTTTCCATAGAGAGAGATACAACAATGCTTTGCTAGACCAACGTTACTCAATACCTTCCTGCCACTGTTCTTCATGTTTTTGCTACCTGTTGTAAATTTACACTAACATTAAGTATCAAGCAGCAGTTGAGGCAGAAATACTTAACTGAATCGTACATGAGCCTGACAGGAGGTGGAAAATGGTTTGCATAACAAAGGATTAAAATTGTGAAAGCAGTCTCTTTTCACAACTGGACTAGGTCTGAGTGATTTGGGGCGCAGGCTACATCTGAGTATAGGTGAGCTGTGTATTAGTTATAATTTTTTATCTATTTTAAAATTCTACTCACACGCAGGAAAGTATTTGTTCAAATGTATTGATATCAATTCTGAGTGGAGAAAATCATGATACTGATTTTTAGCACAATAGTGCAGCTTGATTAGATATGTTGTGCATGATTTAGAAACTGTGTCACTGTGTCTTGCATAGTTTGTTCGCCAGATAAGTTTTTTCAACTATAAAATATCCTGCTTAGTTAGAGCTGAAACAATTACCCTATAAGCCTTTATGAGCCCTATTAGACGATAAGTCGACAGAAAACTTCTGTCTCTGAAATCTCTCTGAATGCCTTTGAACTTTGGATTGTTGGTCAGACAACAGAAGCAATTTATCATCATGGGCTTAGAGAAATTGCGATGAGCCTTTTTCACTATTTACTGACATTTTATAGACCAGACGATTAATTGATTAATCGAGAAAACAGTCGGCAGATGAATTGATAATGAAACTAATTGTTAGCTGAAGCGATACACTCAGTACCTGTGTTGGCCAGCAAAATTTAAGGGATTCTTATAAAAAAATGTTTATGTCATGTGCCAATCTTAAAAAATGAATACTAGTCGACATATTGAGAACTCCCAATTATCGATATCGGTATCTGTCAGGTTATAGTGTGAGTAGTCAGAGATGTACAGGAAAATGCTGAACAGAAGTTGGAGATGGTGGATTTATTACATTTTATTTGAACATTCATAACCTTTGGGTTTCACTGCTGGGCAGAGACATAGATGCAGTCACTGAGGGAAGTGCCATTGTCGATGTTAGAGGAGCTGCTGAGGCTACTGGTGAACAGAGATTGTGAAATGTGCAGTAATGAGTGAGTGAGCAAGCTGAGCTAGTCCAAACTAGGCAGCAGGGTGCACTGCCTACACCATTATGCCAATGCTGCGGGTTTATTTTCCATGGAGCAGATTAAGTAAACACAAATATGCCGTAAACACAGTGGAAAAAAAGAAATCTCAATTTCAAAGGCAGTGTTTTCTTCTTCAAAGCCATCTCTTATGCTAGGATGGCAAACAAAACAAGCAGCCTATTCAAGGGCCACAGTTCTGCACTGGACTGCATCCCAAAGAGCTGAAGTTGATCTACAAATCAAAGAGGGCCATATCTGGCCAACTTGGTGCATGGAAAAATATAAAGCCTCAAAGCCCTACCATCAAAAGTAGATTTACTGCTTCACAACATCAATAAATTGTATCCCTTTTTATGGATCTGGTAGTGTTCAGGAAAAGTTGAAAATATCATTCTTTTGAGTTGGCAGTTGGCAGTGTAGATTATATTATAACCCCAGTAAAAATAGTATTACTTTTGTTTAAGGAAGAATATACAAAACCTACTTGATTAAGTAGGTTATATGTGGTGTGGCACATGTGTGGTGTATGTGCATAACAATATTAGACAGGCTAAAACTGCAGCGTGTAAAATGTGCACTGTAGGTATGTTGACTCTTCAGATTGCTTATCTTTCTATGCATCTGATTTCTGTGATAAATGTATGTGATGATGCATCGTATGAGAGTTTTTTTGTTCTCCAATTGTATTCTCTGGCCGGATGTCAGGTTGCTTACTTTATCATTAAAATGAACCTATCATTTTAAAACTCAAAAAAGGATGCTTCTACTTGTGCACGAGTTAGGATTCATGCCTCAGCAGGCTGTGGCCATTAAAAAAGTATAAATCTAGGGAGCAAAAATGCTTTTCTGTGTAACTATATAAAACCACTGTGTATTATCAGTTATATGTAGTGCTAATGGCTTTATGGGTCTGAGCTGATTTCAGTAACAAGCTTTGAACCGTGGAGTTCAACTGTAGTTGGCTTTAAAAGTATTGACTCCCAGTGTCAAGAGTCTTGCAAAGACTACATCAGTGGTTTCTGCACTCCATGAGGAGAGGTCAGAGTTGAACAAAAACAAGTCATTATGCAGGAGTACTCTTTCCTTCTATAGCAAGCAAACTTACATAAACAAATGACGTTCATAGAGATATCAGAACTGTTCCAGCTCTGGCAACAGCTTAAAGCTGCAAACATAAAATCATAAGTTGATCTTTGAGGGTGATGTCTGGTTCTGTTAAAGCAGTGAATAAAAGTCAGAATTCCAGCAGAGCATTATTTGAAGTGGTACACTGAGATTTGATAACCATTCAAGTTCTGTAAGGCTCATATAAAGTATGCTGCTCCTCTCTCTTGTGCTTGTGGGGCTGAAAGCGTTAATGGCCACTCTGCATTCTTAACATAACATGTCGCACAGATAACACTGGAGCGATGGGACTGGGGGCGGGGGGTGTCAGAGAGGACGTCCTCTGGCCATCGTCCCCTCTGAAATTAAAGTCTTCTCTGATGATCTGTCATCATCCATTACGCGAGATGAAAACTCAAAGGTGTTCTTTCTAAGAATAGCACCCATTGTGCCACAGTCTTGGACATGTACCAGGCTCGCTCTTGAGTTTGCCCGTACACAAGCGCCTTTGTATTGTTTGTAAAGACATCATTACAGCTAATTTGGCTTTTGAAAGCCTTCCAGATGGCTTGAAATAAATGGCTAAGCAGAGCTGGTCCGAGTCAGTCGGTTCATCCTTTATGATACTTGTCAGCTTACAGAATAGCTGCTCCTTCAGCGTTGTCCTGGTTCAGGTTGCTGTATCACATTCCACAGAGAATCACTTCAATGCACTGCAACATCAGCAATCTGCTGATCCTCTGTTTGACCCAGAACATGTATTGTGTCATTTTTTTATGTTCGTCATGTATACATGATGGACAACATACATTAAAATTAAATTGTATTTTATTTTTCAGTTACTACTCCAAACGAAAGCCCGAAAGCACCGGATCCCCCTCATGATCGTAAGTTATTTTACAAAGTGTCATACTACATTATTTTGAATATCTTACTCATTATCATTCTTATTTTCATAATAACAAAGATTTAATGAAGTTCATTTTTTATTATAGATATCTTTATTTCAAAATGTCCTTTTTCAAACATCTGTTGAAATCTTGCATAATGAAATATAAATTAATTCCTCTGGGTGTCTAGGGATTAAGGTGCATTTGTGTTGTATGTCATGTCATCTAGTATGAACTGTGTGCTGCTTTGTTTTCCAGCCACAATGTACGTGCTGGACACTCCGACAGTGGTGGGGATCGCCTTCGCAGCCTTTGTGATTGGGGCTCTGTTGACTGGAGCCCTGTGGTTTATCTACTCTCACACAGGTAGGTCCTTTACCTGCTGCTCCACAGCCCCGGCTCACCTCTCTACATTAATGAAAAGATAAGATGCAAAGGAATGTGCAAGTGTCTCAGTGCCAGAAATGTGCCGCTGTGATTGCCAAACATCCTGCTGCGGACAGAGGCCAGTTCACAATAACATATTGACTCCTTTACTGTAAATATATCCTGTTGGTCAGCAGCAAGAGCTCTTCTCTTTCCTGCCTTTGAATGTTTTTCGGGGCTGTGGGGTGGTCAGTGAACATTCTCAGTACAATGGCTGGAGACGAGTTGGAAATTCCCCTTGTTGGGTTTAGCGGGCGCTCACAGGAAAAGACACACAATCTGTCCATTAGATGCCAAGACCTTCCCCATCGTCCCCAGCCTGCTGACTCTAGCTGACCCCTGAGAGGATGTGCGCTCCCAGCAGTCCACTGAGTTCACTGCTGCATAGAGCTGCCCTGTTCTCCTTGGCCTGACTGTTTGACTGGTGTCCCGTCATACCATTGAACCGTTGCCCCGTGGCTGATGTGTTCTCCATGGACTTCTTTTATACACAGGGTCAGGATGTTTGAGTTTAGAAGTCAGGGCTTTCAGAAAATATAACAATGTGAGTGTTTAAGTTTACAGTTTGGAGTTGGAGAGTGTTGGAGGGCTGGATTCGTAAATAATCTTCCCTCATAGTTAAATGCAGCAGCGATACGGACACTTGTCAGAACGGTGACAAACTGTTAAAAACTTAAGTCATGCTCAGTCACATTTATGAGTGTTTACTGAGCAGAATTTCTTCTAGCAGGAAAGATCAGCTGTCAGATTTTAGTGCCCTTATCTTTATCACAATATTGGCATTGGCTCCTCTTGAGAAAGCCACTTCATTTAAGCTTTATGAGTTTTCTAGAATGACCAACAAAGGCACACATGCCTTGTAATTGTCTGGCCTTCCCAAGATATTAGAGGTCAAATGTGAACATATACAGAGAGCAGGTGTAGGGATAGTGGTTATAAAAAAAAATCACATAGCCAAGACTTTGGTGTATTTAATGGCGACCCTGCTGATGTTATTAAAATAGGCCTTTGTATAGATGGGTGTGTTATGCCATCTTTTCTGAAATGACCTTACATGGAAATATTGGCAGCTCCATGTAAACCCCAAGAAAGTAGATCCCCAAAAACAACCACCAAAAATATAAGTGTATTTTAAACCAGAGTGGTGAAACATGAAAATAGAGCTGCGCCTTTCCCCTCAGGGTCTGAGGACGATGTTCCTGGCCTCTCTCTCCAGAGAGAGAGAGAGAGAGAGAGAGAGAAACTTTTCCCCTTTTTGAATGACATATACTCAATGGAATTGTCTTTTTTTTTGTATCCATTACAGTTGAATTCCCTAAAAGGGAATTAGAAGTAAATACTTTAAAAGGCACCTCCACAATATATTATTTGACATTTTGCTCATTATCTTGGCACATACAGTGAGTCTGCATTCTACCAGGGCTGCACTCACCTCTGCCAAGAGATCTGCTCTCCACCTCGACTCAACTGCTGAACAGAAGAATGAAAAATCTGAACTAATTGTGAAAACAGGTTGAAAGCAGCACAAACATGAGGAGAAATTTTACAAACATATGCTACAAGATCAGAAAATAATGGTGGATCACACAACACACAGTCATATTGTCAGAGAAGCAACTACATGCCTTCTTTCTTTCTTTCTTTCTTTCTTATATATCATATTCTGTTAAACTCTATCACTCTGTTTGGTGAATATACTGTGTATATATATAAAATTGGTGGAGTGTGCCTTTAAGGCAAACTGTCCCTGAGTCAGACATCTATTGCAACAACTGGATACAGAGTTTTCATACACGGTATGTTTCTGTGACATAAAAGTGGCCTTTATCTCTCCTATCTAGAAAGATAATATTGGACTTGGGAATTTATATTTCCTCAGACAGATGAGGTGAATCCAAATCCCTTTGTTTTGTAGAGCTCATGGTCCTGTGAGGGAAAGACTTCTGGCAGCTCTGCTCTGGTAAACATTAGCAGAAGTAAGGGGCCCAAAAGAGGGAGCGCAATGCAAGATGGCCTGTGGACACATATGCCTGTGATATATGCAAGCACTTATGCATAAACAAAGACACACAACTTGTAGCACAAACTATAGATAGAAGCATCTTTTTCTCACAAAGAATGTTTTATTGTGTTGCTCTTTACTTCTCTGGGTGTATTATAGCAAGGAAGCAACCAAGGAGCAGACTGCAGTAATGATTGTGCCAAAATCTCAAATTAAACACAGACTTGGCTTTATGTCAAAAGCTGTTCATTGTCTGACAGAGACATTTTTTGTAAACAAATGTAAGCACTTTCATTTGCCCTTTCATTTAAGGGTTGGATCCCAAGAGTCTACAAAATGAGATGCTTATTTAAGCCGAGCTCAGACTACAGGAGTTTTAAAATCTTAACCCGTTTTGCATCACGCACATAAGGAGAAACGTCATAGATGTTCTTCTCTCTAATCTTGAGATTAGAGAGAAGACACACTACAAGATTTGAAAATAATGGCACATCACACACTACAGGATATTAAGATTATCTTGCCAGAGGGAGCAATGCACCACCTCACATGATCTCACGTGATCTCATGTGATCTCACGTGATCTCATGGGGAAGCAGATGTAAACAAAATGGAGACTGACATGGTGTAACAACTTGTTTTAGTAAAGCTCTTCTCTTTGTCCGTACAGTTATGATATGTCTTGGAAGACACGTTATATAGGCAGTCATGTCAACAAGCCTTTCCTCCATCGCAACTGTCCAACGCAACCGTACAACAGCTTGTTGTTGTTTCTTCGCCGTCGCCATTTCAAAAGTGCTCTCATTCACGTCCGTCTCCTTGTAGACTTGTCTCTCTCTCATTGGCTATTGTGGTTCTGCTCGGAAAGTAGTGACTTAATCATCCAAATTTTAAATCCTAAATATCAAACATGTTTGAAATTATCGGGGCCGATGAGTCTGCAAGCAGTTCTGAAGGGTTTAAGATTGGATCTGTGAACTCCTCACAGTACCAGATAATCTGGACCAAACATCACTACAAACCAAGGTCCCAGACCAGATTTCTCCTCCGATTGTCGGAAGGGGTAAATCAGGGATAAATCGGCCCAAAACTCCTGTAGTCTGAGCCCAGCTTTAAACACAGAACAATAAACCAGTCAGTGGTTTGTGATGCAGTCAGAAGGTCCTGTCTTGTGTTTCTTCTTGTGTTTGTTCTGCTTTATCTGCTAAAGCCAGGCTAATTGATTCCAGATAACAAAAGAAATGAACTCCACAAACGGGAAACCTCTTCATCTCTCTCTGTTCAAAGTATCATCTGTCAGATAGGATGTGACCAGTTCTTTCTGGGCTTTCTGAGGTGACATTTTTTGGATTGTAGCAGTTCGAAACACCTTGTGAATCTGTTGCAGATTGTGCTTGAAAATGGCAAAAGTTAGGGCAGATGAAATCCAGAGTTGTTCCTGCTTACTTGCACTGAAAAAATGATCTTTTTTACTTCTGCTTCAGTAAGAATGTACACGTCTACACAAGGCTGTGCACAAAACACCAGAATCATGAAGTGTATTTTGTCCACTGTACAATATAAAGTTTATATATATATATATATATATATATATATCAAGTAGCGACAGTCATAATAAACTGTAGGAGATTACACAGTGCATTTTTTCTTTCAATATGTAAAAGTACAGATGAACAATGGAAGCTCCAGAGTCTTAGAGGAGTGCACTTTGTCGTTTTAACTAAATAGATTTGTCATGTTCTTGCCTACCTCTGGCTTTTTCTAACTTATACATTTTTTTTCTATTTTTTGGTCCAATCCTTTCCTCCATTCCTCCCCTACACCCTCTCCTGCTCTATGTCTAGGTGAGACAGCTGGCACACAGCAGGTCCAGAAGTCTCAGCCCGTCTCAGAGAACAGCAGTGCAGCCCACAGTATTGGCAGCACACAAAGCACACCCTGCTCCAGCAGCAGCACAGCATAGCCCAGGGCACCCCAGCGGGACACGCAGCCCTGCCATGGCACAGGAAGGGCCCGGACGGTTCGCAGGAACCGGTTTGTGAACTCCAGTTTCCTTCGATGAAAGGACTTATTTTGGGGATGCAATAGGAAGGAAAGAAATATGATTTATAAAAAAAAGAAGAAAACACACAATAACACCTTTAGTTCTGGTGTAAATTCCTTTTGTGCCACTTCAAGTGTGTGCCGACTAATGTGCTGTTGGTGTTATTGGTCTGCAATAGTAGTGAGACTCAGCTTGGCAGCCTCACCTCTTATCTAGTATCTTACTAAAACTACAAGAAACAAATGTGAGTTTATACCAGACATTTCTCTATAATCCAAATGCTGCTTTTTTTTTTTCACAACACAGCCTGTTGTTTTGACCTTAAAAGGTCTGTAACAAGCAGGTGTACTCTAACAGCAAGGAAAAGCAATAGCAGTGATGTCAGTATTAGTAAGTCAGATGTTGATGGCTGGACTGTAACACATTACTTTGACATGACACACGACCCTGGAGGTGGCAAAGGAGCAAAACAACCACTATTAACATTCGGACAAAAGTGCAGTATGAACAGAAGTCATCATCTTCACACACAGTGAGATAATGACTTTAAAAAGATAAGAAACAGTGTAGGTATTGAATGTATACAGAAGAGTAAATGCCAAAAATGTGAAAGAAAAATGTGAAAGACATGCTGATAAAAAGCCACATTTTATAATGTACTAATTTCATTCTGCCCTTACAATAGATTTATACACACAGTATGGTAAAATATATCTCACATGCTGTCTATACCGTAGTTATAGTGATGCATTTCAGTAAATCTAGGTCTAAGCTAAGGTCTGAGTCTCAATTTTCAACTTCACAGGGGCATTATGGGTTCCTTTTTACTAGATGAACAGTTGTCATTTATGAATAATTCAACATTTTGGAAAATATACTTGATTTTTTTCAGAGAGACAAGAAGATTGATACAGCTCTCATATTTGTTCGTTAGGTACGGAGCTGGACATTTAACATGTTAATTAGCGAGCTTTAGAAGCATTGGACATAGCCAGGCTAGCTGTTTCCTCCTGCTTCCAGTGCTAAGTGCTTTATGCTAGGCTAGGCTAATCACCTTTTGGCTCCAGCTCGGTGCTCAACATACAGACATGAGAGCAGTACCAATCTTCTTATCTCACTCTTAGAAAGAAAGTGAATGAGCTTATTTCCCAAAATGTCAAATTATTCTTTTTTTAAAACGTGTATATTTTTGTAAATATTGTAAATACTCAAAAATATTATGAGGCAGAGTGTGTGCAAATGCTGTTGGACTCTGTTGTCTGGATTAGACAGGATTAACAGTTGCAAGTTAATACGATTTTGTACTTTAAAAGTGATCAAATTTAAACCACAGTGTTGAATGACAGGATCAACATATGGTATAAGTTAAGGACATGCCCCTTAAATCGTTGTCACTTATTGTTTGTCCTTTTACAATAGGGCTGCTACTCAATACTATTTTCATTATTAATTCATCTGTTGATTACTTTTTTGGTTAATTGGTTAATCGTTTAGTTTATAAAATTTCTGGAAATAATGAAAATCATGAATCATAATTTTCTGTCCATTGACTAATCAACTGATGGAATAATCATTTCAGTTCTACTTTACACATTCAGTCAATTGCCCTGTTATTAGATAGAGCCAGAGAAAGAGTAGATTTGTTACATTATAAAGCCAAATGTATATGGATACGGATTTTCTTATCCCAGTTATTTTTGTATAAATCCTGGCACTGACAGTGTGTTGTTTAGAAAAAATAAGCTGTAGCTAAAGGTCACTGTTATGGACATATATTTTCATGTTTTGCCAGTGTGTTCCTTAAACTGCAACACCACAACTACCCCACCGTCTCAGAATAATATGAATGTTTGCCGTAGTGCCCTCCTTTAACCTGTATTTGTGTTTTCTTTTTATTAGACTGTGTGTGGGACAAACTGGGGCCTTTGAATTGCAGGGGGAGGTTTCCCTGTAATGATTTAACCATGTCTCCAGTAAGGAGTAACAAGAAAAACAGAATGTATATTATCTCAAAGCTTTAGATTTTTTTTCTTCTTTTCTTATGTAAACATGTATAAAGCTTTCTACAGAGGGAACAGAGTATAAATATATATATTTGTGTATAAAATTATATTTTGGAATATATTTACCTAAGAGAAATTTATTGTCTTCTATGTGTGTAAGTACTGTGAATTGTGGATGTGCTCATGACACACGTTTGTGGGGGATTTATTTGCTTTATTCATAAAAGCCTCATGGCATATTTTTATGACACTTTCACTGATGAAAATGAAATATATACAAATTTATTCAGCACATTGTTAAAAGAATCACACATTGAGTCTGTTATACTGACTAAAAGAAGTTAAAAGTATACACTTTCCTGACAAAATTTGAAAAATAGATACTGTATGCCTACATTTAAAAAAAAATCACATCTAAAAACATTTTATATATATTTATAAATTAGACATATATGTATATTTCATTATCAAGAAATGTCATAAAACATGTTATTAAATTATAATAACACAATATATAAATCCATTTTAAACAAAGCATTACATGCAGGTTTTTTTCTTCTGTACATGGAATACAACTCATGATGTTTTGTTTAAACAATATCATTGTTTGTCATCTAATATTCTTTTTAATTCCCCACTTGGCAATACTGGCTCATTCTTGCTGTTGCAGATTGATTACTATGTTGTATGAATAATAGGTTTACTCAAATATTTTCATGTGAAGTAAATCAGAAATTAATATATTTGAATCTATATCTTAAATACAAACTTCATATCATGGAAGATAAGCTGTAGCAATGCGTATTAAACTATATTTTTATCCTGATTTGAATAAATAATTAGATTTAGTTTCACATTAAATCAGTGTTTTCATTCAGTTATCACCAAATAACAAAACCCAGATCCCAAACTAAATGCTGTTCGGTCCTTCTGTTGTCACAACAATTATTTTTACTCCCTTAAAATAATTTTTGCTTAACCACTAATGATAGCAGTTAAGCCAAATTTGGAATATGAAAGTGGAATATATATTAAGTGTGAATGTATTCAGTTAGAATGGAGGGTGGAATAAATCCAGCTATCTTGTTATTGTGTTTCTGGAAACTCAACTGTTTTCAATAACACTTGAGAAATAAATTTTGAGTTGTATTAGAACCACTTGGTTTTAGAGCAACATTAGAACTTGTTTGTTTTATTGGGCTTTCTGCCAGGTGTGTCTGCTGCCAAAACCCAAACCTTTTGAAACTCAGTTCCACATATACAGCATTGATATGTAGTGCAGTTTTGCTGTTATCAAGCAGAATTATTGTGAACAACAACACTCATACAGAATATACTTAGTGAAAGATCCATGTCTTGCAGAGTGGAAATGTGCCTCAGCCTATAATCAGTGGTCATTGTGGGATTAAGGGTTTCTGACATTCCTGTAGTTTTGCGGTTTCTCTTATCGACTGTGGCAAATCCATCTCCCATATGTAATTATCCCCTCTGCCCCCTCGTGTCATGCTGTTAAGTGACCGAGCCTCAAATTATGTTCTGGATCTAATCTTTTCATTTGGGGATATTCTTTCACTCAAACTAACGATACGTTTCATGAGAGTTGCTGTTCAAGAATCAACATTCCTCCTTTTGGCCCAGTGCATGCTGGGAAAAGCTCCACCACTTCCCCCATCCTGACCATTAATAAATAAGTATAGATATTAAGATATCAATATGAAATAATGATGCTGTATCACACAACATGGGCACTGTTACAATAAGTGTGCTGAAGTAGCAAAAGACTTTCACTACATGATTTATAGTTAATGCTGAACTGAAAACAGCTGTAATTGGAGCACAGATCCATATGTCTAGTTATTGATTGTATTTTTTTTAACCATTTGACTACCTCGTGTTTTTCTATGAATGTGTCTTTTGTGTACAATGTGTGTGTCTGTATGTGTGCGTCTATGTTTGAACTCAAGAAAAGTGTAAATGCTTGTAGATTATACTGCAGTTGGATGATTTGGGGCCCCTACCTGTATGTGATTTTATTGCAGGTTTTTTTTCTTTTTTTTTTTCAATCTCAAAGCAAACAATGAAGAGTTTGCACTTTCCTATGATGCCAAGAGTGCCTTTTTCTGGGTGTTGTAAATGTGTTGGTTACCTGTTTTTGTTTTTTTGGTCTTTTTATATGCTGTAAATATGCATGATATTTGTATATCCATTATGCCCAATAAATTTTACATCATAATTCACAAGACTGTCGTGGTTGTTTCATGATTTCTCTGCCATTCGGGGGATGTGTGTGGATACCTCCTGTATGGATTTGGTTTAGAACAATGAGCTGTATTAATGATGTGTTAGGCTTGGCTCTGTTGCGGTGAAGTCATGACTCGTCTCTGGTGAGCTCATAACATGATACAGACCATGTGGACCTCTGGCTGGAGGTTTTCGGGGGGGAGACCACAGCGATGATTGCAGTCGTGCACTCATTCCTCATGTCTTCCCCCTCCCACCAGCATTCGCTCCATCTTTGCTTTTGATTAGGGCTCCCTGGAGACGGCCGTAAGCAGCATGCCTTGGAGTATTTTGTGAGCTCTGTGATTATAGTATGAGAGAAAGAAGCCAAAGTTGCTTCTATTTATGCCAGCTCAGGTTCGGGTTGACTGGTCCACATGTCTCAAATCCTTCTGACTCCATCTAGCCCTCTGTGATGTCACATCTGTATCTCTTTTTTCTCCCTGACTGCCCTTACTGAGGCACCCTTCATGCTGTGAGGCTCTTGTCCAACTGATGACTAATTTATTGACTTTGTTGTATAAAGGGTTAACCACAGTTAAATGCTATATCCAATCAGAATACATGCTCAACAGATATACAAAAGTTGTGTGTCTGGGTCCTAAAGGAAGTAAAGTAATTTCTTTTTCCAAGGATGGTGACTGAATGACCCACCCTACTCTGCCTCTGATTGGCTAGTACTCATTACCTTTGTGTTAGGTTGGTTAGGTTTAGTCATGAGGAGAAGGTTAAGGTAAGAATATCAGGGTCAGAGCCAATCAGAGGTAGAGTAGGGGTGGGTCTTACGTCGCCATCCTAGGAAACGTAAACTTGCTAACCGCAACCTCACTCGCTGCCTCATTGTTATAAAAGATATCTGAAGTCACCCGAGGGGAGGAGAACGATGCGCCTCCACAAGACAGTCGGAAAAAAAAGTTGACTGCAAGTCCTCCTGTGTGAAGAATGGAATTAGTGAGTAACATAAGCTAAATCGCTTAAACAAACTAGTGGTGTCGCCAAAGCCAAAAAAAAAAAAAAAAATTGTTGGCCAACCATAAAACAAGTGAGAGTGAGCCCAGCCGAAGATAAGTTGGAGAATAGCACAGGAAACAGGCATGTGAGGCTGTGAATAAGTCAGACAAACGTAAACGAGCAAATTAACAGAAAAAACGAAGTGAAAGGCAGAAAACATGAGCCAGCCAGCACAAGCAGCAGCAGCAGCTCCAGCTTTCAGTGTGGAACTGACACCACTAATCAAGAGCCAGGAGAAAGTTCTGAAGCATTTATTACTGCAGTCCATAGCCTAGCTGAGCATTGTGCATTTGGAGATCTAAGAGGAGAACTGATCTGAGACAGGATCGTTCTTGGCCTAAGAGCTGCAAAACTGTCTGAGTCATTGCAGTTAGATCCTGAACTTGCACTAGTCAAAATAGCAATAGCCAGAGTGCGTCACAGTGAGGAAATAAAGAAGCGGGAGCCAATACTACGTGGCAGTTTAAATGAGAGGCAGTCAGAGAACTTAGATGCAATAAGTGCAAGGTGACAGACCCAGAGAGGCACAAAAGGACAAAAATACAGCTCATAAGTCAAGCCAGAAAAAAAACCAAAACCAAGACATTGGTTGTGGAAGATGTGGAAATGCAAGACTGCCCAGCCAAAGATGCAGAATGTCGCCAAAGCAAACAAAAAGGACATTTTGCCTGGAAATGTCGATCAGCTGGTGGTATCTATGATATCACAGAAAATTCTGCAGACCATGGAGCAGAAAATGTCACCTCTCTTGGAGAGGGTGTTGAACATGAGTTGACAGAAACTCTTGAGTTGAATGGAAACAACAGAGTTCAAATTAGACACTGGAGCTGGAGTTACAGCTATCCCGAGCCACCACTACTCCACAGACAAACATGGGACACTGCAGCCACCCAGGATACCCCTGTATGGTCCGGGCAGGCAGCTCCTGGATCTAAGAAGATACTTCAAAGGAAAACTGGAGTTTGGAAACAAGACAACTGATCTATGTGATCGTCAAACTGATGAAACCACTGTTTGGGCGTCCAGCCATTGAGGCCTTGACTCTTGTTAAACGAGTGCACACGGTTCAGGTGGGAGAAGACATCAGAAATAGTTACCCCATGGTGTTAAAAGGGTTGGGTAAGCTGAAGGACCCAGAAAAGACTTAACTGGAGCCAGAGGCCATACCATATGCACTGTCTGCCCCACGTAGAGTCCCTCTCCCACTGTGGGATAAAGTCAGGGTAGAACTGGATTGCATGGAAGTGATATCGGAAGTCACTCAACCCACTGGTGTGCCAGCCTAGTGGTTGTGCCCAAAGTGAGATTAAAGGAGAAACTCAGGCTGTGTGTAGATCTGACACCCCTGAATAAGTGGGTCAAGCTGGAGAGACATATCCTACCAGCTGTGGATCACACACTAGCTATGCTCTCAGGAGCAAAACTGGATGCCACATCAGGATTTTGGCAAATTCCGTTGACCGAAGACAGCGCTCTCCTGACCACCTTAGTAACCCCATTTGGTTGCTACTGTTTCAACAGGCTGCCGTTTGGGATCTCCTCAGCCCCAGAACATTTCCAGCAACGGATGACGCAAATGCTGGAGGGCTGCAAAGGAGTGGTATGCCATGCCGATGACATTTTGATGTATGGCAAAGATCAGGCATGATATCAAGCTGCACCAGGTACTCGGGAGACTGAGAGATGAAGGGCTAACTCTAGACAATGACAAATGTGAGTTTGCCAGGAGCAAAATTATGTTTCTCTGACACTGCATTACCACTAAGAGAGTCAACCCTGACCCAAGAAAGGTCAAAGCCATTCTGGAAATGCCAGAGCCAGCCTGTGTTGCCGACATCAGAAGAGTGATGGGCATGGCAAATTACCTGGGCAAGTTTGTGACTCACCTGGCATCATTCCCACAACCTTTGAAAGATCTTCTGTCTGAGAGGACAGAAGGGTGTTGAGGAGCACTACAATGAGAGGCTTTTCAGACGCTGAAGTTCAGAACTCGGCTCACCCAAAGTCCTCACTGTACAGTATACTCACCCAGTGCAGAAACGCATGTGTCAGCTGATGCATTGTCCTTCTGATCCAGAAACAGCCAGAGACAAGTGACTGGAAGCCAGCATCTCCAGAGGTTTGTCTGATGCTTAGAAACACTATGCTCAGATTGAGAAGGAGGCACTAGCAGTGACCTGGTCATCGAGTGCCTGCAATTTTACCTGCTTGGCATGAGGTTCACAATCGAGATGGATCACAAACCTCTGCTGCCCCTACTAAGTACTAAGGTGCTGGATGAGCTTCTTCCTCAAATCCTGAGATTCCAACTGAGACTGTTGAAATTCTCTTATGACATTGTACACGTGCCCGGAAAGTTACTCATCACCACAGACACACTGTCACGAGCACCAGTGGAGCACACACTCACTCAGGCAGAGGAAAAGCAGGAAGCAGATGTCCAAATCTTTGCAGACTCAATCAGACAGTCTCTCCCAGCTACTGAAGCTCGACTGCAGCAGCTTGCAGAGAGGCAGAAAGAAGACCCCATCTGCAGTACACCAATCCACTACTGTCATGGTACCTTACTGGGAGGAGAGACAGAACCTGTCCCTGGCTGGAGATCTTCTCCTGAAAGAACAATGAATTGTCATCCCCTGCTCATTAAGAAATGAAATGCTCAACATCCTCCATTAGGGCCGCCAAGTGATAGTCAAGTGCCGAGCCAGGGCCTGTCAGTCAGTCTGGTGGCCAGCACTTTCAACTAACATTAGCCAGAAAGTTGGAAACTGTCCCACATGCACAAAACACGGAATAACACAGAGGGAACCCCTGTTGACAACTCCTGTACCTGGGAGACAGTCAGGACAGACATATTCATCTGGGACAAGAACACCTACCTTGTAGTGGTTGACTATTTTTCTCAATACTTTGAAGTCGCTCATTTCCATGCTGCATCAGCCAACACAGCCATATCGGCTCTGAAGAACATTTTGGGTCAGCATGGTGTCCCGGAGCTGCTGATGTCAGACAACAGCCCACAGTATGCCTGTACCCTCTTCAAAGACTTTGCCAGAGAGTATGGATTCGCTCACATAACCAGCAGCCCAAGGTACCGACAAGCCAATGGAGAGGCTGAGCGTGCCACCGTGAAAGGCTTGTGGAAAGAGGGAGGAGATCATGCTAAAGCTCTACTCAGTTATCGAGCCACTCCAATGGAGAACGGTTATTCTCCAGCACAGCTTCTCATGGGGAGACAGCTAAAGACAACTCTGCCTCAAGTGCTCAAAGCATTGTCTCCACACTGGCCCAAGATCAAGGAGTTCTGGAGTATGGAGACACAAGGAAAGACAAAACACTACCTACCTGATTTGCACCCAGGCCAGAGTGTATGGATCACCATGGAGAACACTCACGGGACTGTCATACAACAGACAGCAGCACCAAGGTCTTACCTCGTCAGAACAGAGGATGGACTGTTGTGGAGAAATCATACACATCTGTGTGCAACCCATCAGCCGACATTGAATTCAAATGCCAAAGATGACACAGACTCAGGTATTACTGACAAAAGTGCAGGTGACCCAGACACCAGATATGTTACAAGCTCAGGCAGACACTCACGTCCTCCCAAGAGACTGGAGGACTGGTACAATGTTAGTGAGAAACATAAGTGTTACATGTGTTGTAAAAAAAAAAAAAAAAGGAAATGACTTGGTTTCAGTTCAAGTAGTTATGGTTCAAAAGAAATGAATGGGATCATTAATGTGAATAAAAATAAGGCTAAGCATTTTTTGTTGTTAAATGCTAAAGGGAAAAAGAGTTTCTTACTTAAAAGGGGGATATGTTGTATAAATGTGGCTTGTTCTAAAGGAAGTAAAGTGTTAACTGCAACCTCACTCTCTGCCTTACTATTATAGATAATAATGTAACAGACCTCTTCAACAAATGCTCATCCTCATCATGCTGTAGATTGTGATGTAATTATTTTCATTTCCAGCTTTCCCCTTTGGGTACCTGGGACACAAATTCATTGTTTTGCTTTTACATTCTGAAGCTAATCCATTTAGTCACTGATTGCATGCGCCCCAGACAATAATGCATGACAAATACAGGCTCAAATTAAAAGGGGCTTTCGGTTTTTTTTTTTAGCTGACAGGACCAAATCCTGACGCTGGGGAGGCTAGTCTAATTTAGAACAGACCTTTGGTCCTTAACATAATTACTTGAATTAAGTTAAGTGAGATGTTTTGGAACTTTTGGCTGCTTTACAACATCAGAGGAGGATGAGACCAGATTAACAGGCTGTGTACACCTACCCTCACAGCACCTCTTCCTGTCCCATGGCAAATAACTGTAATGTGGTTGGAAGAATAATAGCACGTCCTGTGATGAGCTGGGACCAAATGGGCAGACTTTGAAGACATTGCTTCATATTCTGGCCCAATTTACACAGAAAATAAATGTCACAAACTGTCTACAGAACTTGTGTCATTAGTAAAAAATTAATATAGTCTACCTGCTCTGCTGCACATAGTCACAGCCGTCATACAGTATTTGCCACCTCTCCTTTAGTGCTAATAAATGCTGAGCAATAAAAAACAACCACGCCATATATGGTGTTGAAGCCTGTCAGCCTCCACAGAGGGCTCAAATATCCATATTTGTGTTTGCTAATGTGTGGAAATGGTCAAAAAAATAGCTCTGACGTGGGAAATCAAGTCTTTGTCGCATTGTAATTTCATGCAATATTATAAACAACAAAGGGCTTGAATTTTAAAGCTGCATTAATTGATATTAATTGATTTTTTGCCCCCTTGGGGGCAGAAGTCCCCAATAACCTGAAAACACAACATCTGGCATACAATTATTATCACCATGTAGAGTTGCGAAGTGGAAGATGCCATTTTGAAGTAAAGTTGAAGTCCCATTCACTCTCTGCATAGTCAGTGTTAGGTGACTCATAGTTGGAGCACATCTACAGCTTTGATGGACATGAAACTCAGTACAGAAAATGTAGAAAATAGAAAATATCTTGTTCTTAAACAAAAGTTGAAGGTACCAGCTTGTGTAGCCTACATAAAAAACAACTCCCAAGGTGCATTTTGGTAAGAAATGTTCATTCTGTTACTTACTACAAGCGTAAGCTAAAGATTACATTGTTGATAAAACCGATAACACGAGTGGTGTTTTTGGTCACCAGACAAATGTAAGTCCAATATTCACTCTCCTTTTAGCTCTGTTTTGGTCACCACCAACTCCTGAAAAGGATATCTGTGTCTTTACTGCTTTTTCACTAGCTAGTTGTTAACTTTAAAACAAGCTAACGTAGCACCATAGAGGGGTTGGGTGGTACATTTTGTGTGGGTTTGTCACTACATATCATACCTCTCACATTACTCATTGTCATTTGAACCTTTGTTAATATGAAACATACTGATTAGTGGAGCTTTAATATATTGTTGGAGGCTACTCAGTAAGCCAAAGGATTCCCACCACTCACATAGTAGTCTACTGTTTTTTAGAATCGGGGACACAGCTCCCTTGCTAGGCTCTAGTGAAATTTTTTAAAAATTTGAGTTTCAACAAATTGAACGTATTGAGCAATAAAAATGCTTATTTGGTCCAGTTAGCATTCTTTTCCTGTTGAGGGAATTATTTTTCAGCCATGCTGAAACTGTAGCTGCAACTGAGCTATGCTAACTTTATCCTCACATCACAGCTGGTTCCTATGCTGCACAAAAATATGACTATGCAACGTTTCATAGTGCTGCCAGAATCCATAAAACTGTTTATTGTACTGTAATTTTGCTGAATGGCAAACTCTGTTTTGATTGTGGCACATGGGTACTGCATGTGTGTGTTTTTTTAGAGATTTGAGGCTCTTGTACTTATTGCTGGAAAACGCTGGAGTGTTTCCAGTTGGAAGAAAAAAAAAAAGTAGCCTAAAATTACATTGCTCATAATAAAAAAGCTCAATCACAACTAGCTTTATACTCTAAACATATCCCAATCAATTAATGTTAACATCTTTTTCTCTGCCCTCCTTTTTCTTTATCTCCAAGCACAGAGTTAGGGTTAGGGTTACAATATACATGCACATGTCCATATGTACATGTCCACACACACACTAAACAGACTCCTTGCAGTCAATGTTACAGACTGATTTGCTGCCTAAGCCACAAAACCAAACTGAAAACAAAACCAAACTGGGAAAAGTGAGCCAGCATTCACTCTTCCAGTTCCTATGTCTATACTGTTTGGACAAACTGTCTTATCTGAGAAAGCTGCTATCTGCTTTTCAAATGGAGGATTTCAAGCAACAAAATGAATGCAGCAACATAACCATCAGTCTACAGTTAAGGCAGACAACTTCCAACAATCTATTCAAAAACTCACTATTAGACTCTATAGATAGATCCACTCCATCCACATCATATTTACACCTGGCCACATCTTCCTTCACACAGCAGAGGTCTGATTGCATCGACCCAACAGCTTCCTGTGAAAATAACTTTTTTCATTTGCGGTGGTTGGGAGTTTATGTTTCCGCTGGTGTGGTTAAGTCGTAACTTTTTAGGAGGAGCATGATGGCGCATGTGGCTCGTGCAGACACATCATTCATTTACACTTGCCTGACTTGTGGCCTCAACCCCAAAGTGTCTCAAACCACCTGGGGAGGTGGTTTTTAATGAATATGTATAACAGATAAACAAATTAGAATCCAGAACCATAATGTGATCTGGCTGCATATACCTAGCTTTTTAGCTATTTTATTGATGTCTAAGTGTAAATGTTTTTCTTTTTTAGAAAACATTGATCCATACTCAGAACTGAAACTTCAGTGATGGTTTAACTACTCTTTTGAAAGACTGTTATTGGTCTAAAACTCATAGAGAGTGGGACAGCCGCTGTTTATTTTCAATAGAAGGAACTTTTGCCTTTCTCATTTGGCTTGGTGCCAAAGTAAGCATATCATCTGTGCAGCAGATGACAGTCATGCAGCAGTTGGTTGCTGCTTATGTGTGTGCTAACTAGTTCAAAATACCATTTTTATGCCTTTTGGTTTCTCAACTAGTATTCATAATGTACCAAGAATGCACATTTAATCTTAAAAAGGTCTTATTGTATTCATAGTTGTATTTATTTCTATCAAATCAACATTAAACTTAAATAAAGGTTATTCCAGTCTGCACCTTCCATTTATACAAGGTTTTTCATAACTGGGGCAGAATATATGGAAGCTGGAAGTTGGTCCACTGGTAATAGTAAACAGACTGTTAAATAGTTGTTTTTCCAGAGGAGATTCCATGGTAATGTCTGGAAATGTTTCCATGGAGTTTGATTTAATACAGTGTCTGATTTGAAAGTATTTGAAAAGTTTGTTTATTGGAAAATTGTACTTTTGGGATAGCTGTTGAAAACTGTCAAATATGTATACAGTAGTTGATATATAGATTCTCATTTTGTCCACAATAGGGTTTGGGATGTTTTCCACAGAGGTGTGTTTCTAAATAGGTGCCCTTTTAGTCAAAGGAGTGAAAGGGCCTCTCGCCATGGAGTGAGGTTGCTGAGTGTTATTGGGTTCTTAGTGCACATTCTTAATGCACATTCTCCTTGTTACTCAAAAATGGTGCAACATTCATTGAAATGGCATTCAGTTCATGTTCTGTTGAGATCATCTGATTTCATCCATCTTCCGAATGAAGCCAAACCCATATTGGTCTGAACTAGGATAAAATGATTTTAACCTAAAGTTTATACATTCTTGCAAAAGCATGTAAATAACTGTTGACATAAGGGACAACAATTCTCTGAGTATCTTTCCCATATAACCACACACAATTTGATTTCTGCAAAATTTTCCTTCAACCATCCTGATGAAAACACATCCCTCCTTGCTGCCAGGGCCCGCAAGCGACACACAGCACAAGTTGCAGAAGGAAAGGCAAGACTTTATTAAGATTTGTTTTTCCATCCAGGATCCTGCACAGAGAGCTGCCTTGCCAGGCCTCTAAAGTTCAAATCTGTGCTGCAACCAAACTAAATAGGCCTGGTCCAAGTACCCTGCTCCTAAATGCAACCAGATGTCTGCCCTCAACTAATAATCAGAGAAAATACACACCTTTTCTATGATATGTCCAGTGGAAGCCCCAGCTGATCAGTGAAAGCTGTCATCCAGAAAACAGATGTGCAGACTGAGTGTAGGAATTATGGTTAGAGCCTGAGGCAGCACTGAAAGGTGAATGGAGCAGAGGTGTAGTTAAAGAAAGTAAAATAGAGAAGAGAGGAAAGCTGCTCTGCAGAACTCTGCAGCTGATATTTACACTGAGAGGACTAAACCTTTTTTTAAGAAAACCTGCATTTGTGCATCTCAAATTGATTTAGGCTTCCTGGTCAATAACAAAATGTTTTGTGGATCAAGAATTCACACTCTAGTTTTAATTACCAGCACTGGAAATACTGGTTTCCACTTACTGTTGACGATACAAAAAAAGATTTAAAGAGCCTTTCCCCAGAATCAATACCACAGTCTCATTGATAATTGATAGGTCTGAGTGATAAATTTGTTTACTGTCTGATTGTCAGGCTGACATGACAGGGCAGATCAACAACCTCCGTGTGGGTCAGGGTGGGAGCCGACAAATCAAACTTCACAATGTGGCGCAAAAAGCCTGAGGCAGCCCCGAGGCTGAGAGAAGTGTTCTCACATAAAGATGTGAGACACGTGTGTGTTGTGAGGTATGCTGTTATATTGACAACAAGACTTAAACACACCACTCAGCTGCATGTTCCACACAGAATACCTAAGTGCAAATGATGATAATCATGTCATAAAACTTGAAGTGCTACCATTGCAAAGATTGCAGTTTGGGTCAAGTCAAGTTCCTGGGTTTTCTATGTGAGTCTGCAAGGCCTCTAACCTCTGTCATTTCAGACTCTGAGGTTCTCCTCTTGTCCAGCAGTTGTCACCAGTGTATCCCTGCTTTTCATTTGAACAAGGGCTGCTGGTTGTGCCACGCTCAAAGTTCACCCTATTTAACCCAATTTATTCTCAAAAGCATTTTACTGATGCTTCCTCACATCAATACTTAATACTTACTTAATACTTTCTTACTTTCACCAACATCACGTGGGCTGTGTCCAAAATCACTCCCTATTTAGTTCATGTCATATGGGATGGGTGGTAGAGATTGGAAAGATTCTAATATTAACAACTTGTGAGTATTCACATCACCAAGACGGTTGTATGATTAGAGTTGGTCAAATATGTGTTTAATTACTTTGAACTTTGGTCTTTTCTGATGAGAGCCATCAGTATTTGTTTGGTTTTCAGTCAGATATATTGGAGCTTTCAAAAACTCTATATTTACCCCCCTGCCATTTTATTTGAGTGTCCCACAATGCAACATGCCACATTTTATAGATGCAAAATTGATTGAGTCAGTGATGACACAAAATGATGACAGTTAGTGTACAAATCTCTCTTTCAAACCTACTATATATGGAGTAGTGAGCGGGTGGGTGAGTGATTTCAGACACAGCCCTGATCTCTACTCCCACCTGCTCTTAATTTCCTCATCAGCTCTCCTATTATATGTACCTGCCCTCTAGCACCAGTACTCTGCCAGTTCCTCTATTGTGCATCCTACTGGCAGTGTTCCAGCTCTCTGTCTAGTTATCCTGCTTGTCTTTTTGGACCTGTGCCTGCCTGTTTATGCCCCTTTGGCCTTGATTGCCTGTTCTGTTCTGATTCCAGCCAGCGTGTTGGAGCTTTTCCTGGTCAACTCCCCAGTGAACTCTGCTGCTTCTTCTGCTTTTTGCTGTTCTGCCTGTTAAATCCATACATTGCTCACCTGAATCATAACATGGTTAAAGAGTTCATTCACCCAAATTACAAAAGAAAAAAACAAAACATAGGGACTGTCCCTTCAGGCAAATGTAATTCCAATGCAAACTGTTGACAGTGTGTTCTGTGGATTATCCAAAGCAACCAGGATATTGTTTCTGCAAACACACAGCTTTGTTGAAGCCTTTTTATTATTTCTTTGTGCACCACAAAATTGCATTTATCTCCATTTTTTGGAGAGGAGGCAGAAATCTAAGAGACAAATATCTCAAACCTTAACCTAACCATTAGATTTAAACTGAGATGTATGTCTTTATTTTGTAATTTTGGTAAACAAACCCTTTAAATATGATCTAGTGGATCCATATGTTTCAAATGCAGGGGTCTACTGGATATATCAGCTATTATAAAGTGTGGAGGAATGTGAGGATGTTATTTGTCATTATGGTTAAATAATGATCTAACCATAGCAGAGGGAAAATCACTCTGTTTTGCCATTTCACTTAAAAATCAGTTGCTGCTCATCGTTGGCATTAAAATGAAAACCAGTTGGTAGCAGCTAGCAGCATAATAAACCTGCAGCAAGTGCCACCAATCAGGTTCAAAGGGGGACGCTGACGTCTGTTTTTAGGGTAGCTCAAGGACAAATGTGGAATATTTTTCTAAAATTGGTCACGTGCCTGGCAAAGCAAGATATCAGAGTAAAATCGTCAAGGTATCCCTTAAAGGGGCCCTCAGTGTTGGCTGGACCGAACTACATTCCACAGACACGTTACTATAAAGACTCCCTGAGGAGTTTGATCTCTTCTCTCAATCTTAATAACAGACTCTTCCATGCAGCCCAGTCACAGTTAGGTCAGACCTGGCCATGGTTTGTCTCTTCTCTCCTCCTCCATCTGCTCTCTAACTCCCTCTTCTCCAAGCCCTCTCCCTCTCTTACTGATTCATTTTCTATCCAGCTTGCTTCAATTTGTCTTCCAGCATTGGCACAAAGATTCCTGGTGTTTTGAAGCAAGTCGTGCAATTCTAAGAGCTCCTCATTACGAATCTACTAGTTTATACAGTCTGACAGCTGGGCTTGACTTGCTCTTGAGTTCCTCTGAAGATCAACAATGTCCTGCAGACAGCAATGGTAGGATTACATAAACAGCGCTTGCGATGAGGGCCCCATACACAGGATCATGACTCTGTATGCTTTGGAGACAGAGCCTCTTTCACACCGAGATATCTGCTTCTTTTACTCTGGAAGCTGTCAAGAGTAAGAGGGGCAGCAGGCATGCTAATTTATTAAAAGAAGCCCACTGATTCTTATAAAAGTCCTGCTTGCCTGATTGCTCTGGTGTAAACAGTGCTGTCCCAGCTCTGCAGATCCAGCCATGCTCTGCTGCCCTGCAGAGAGTCTACACCCTATATGGTCTGCATAGTAAAAACACTCAGGGTTAGGACTCAAAACAAATTATTCACAGGGACCTATGTTTATGGAAGTGTCACTGTCTTGAGGTTTCACATTTTTGTGAAGGTTCCTGTCGTCTGTTTGAGCCCAGCTTTACAAAATCTCACCCTTAAAACATAGGATAGTGAAGCATTAACCCCTGTAGGAAGCGTGCATCTGCGCACTCAGCTTTAACAACACATCTCAATGTCATAAATCCCTCGTGATCAATACGTCACACAAACAGGATTAAAGTTGACGTCCATGAAAATGCCACGCGCTCTTCAGCACCTGTGAGACCTCCTCGGACCCACAGATGTTGCTCACCGTCAGATTACATCAGCTGTTCGGTTTATTAAGCATGCACATGTGTTTAATTTGTTCAGCATTTTCCAATAATGAGGGGAATTTACTGGCGTGCTAACACATCAGCGCTGGTATAAATCAGACGTGGATATGATGCAGAGCAGAGTGTTGTGACCTTGCTGGGCAGTGCGGAGCGGAACACTATTACAGACACAGACAGTCTTCGGGTTGATTTGCTAATGTATTACCCAGCTGCATCTTCCCCCACCCTCTTATTATGGAAGTCTTATATAAGTGGCCCTGGAAGGTTGGTCTTATCAAAATCTCAGCTAAAAGATATTATACAATATATAATTATTTATATATATATATGTTATTATATAATAATAATAGAAGTTGAGTTGTTTGCTACTGTGAAATAAGTTCTATGTGACCAAACAAGAATGATTTTAAAGTTCAGATTCTGTGGTTTTTTTTTAATAAATTAAAGTTACTATGTGTAGAATTTTATCCTGTCACTTTTCATCTTTCACTTTATTCTGATGGCTTACCTTTTTGTTTGTAGAAAAATGAGACAATTGCAGTGAAAATTCTATTTCTATATTTCTATATTATTCTATTTCCTAGGATTTGATTCTTTGAGTTGGGGGATTGTTGGGTGAAGTGGCCACAGTGTCATTCTTGATACTACCATCAGATGGCCATAGAACAGACACATAGAAGCCTCACATAAAAAATTCCACATTTTGGGGTATACACTTATTTGTTTTCTTGCCGTGAGTTAGATGACAAGATCAACACCACTCTCATGTGAGTTCATTCACTATAGAGCCAAGAGTTGATTAGCTTAGCTTAGCATAAAAACTGGAAGCAGTGGGAAACAACTACCCTGGTTCTGTCCAAAGTTATAAATACACCTCTAATTATGGCATGTAACTCCCTGTAAAACCACAAATTGATGTTTTTGGCTAGCTGTTTAACACACTGATATGACAGTGGTATTGATCTTCTCTTCTCTTCTGTGCTATAATCCAGGGCAACAAGTGCTTCAAAAACAATTTAAATCACCATTTATTGTGCAGATATTTAAGCACTGAGTGAATAAATTTGGTTATTACTTATCAAAACTGTCCCTCCAATCATAGCATTGCATTAAATGAGGCCCATGAGACTTACATAAGACTCACCAGTTGCACAATCCACTACCTCGACACCAAAAATTGGTCAGCTAAGCAGTTCAAGAACTGAAGTTTGCTTATTATGTAACATAATTATTCATAGAACTGAAAATGCTTCATGTCTGCCCATACAAGCTTTCCTATTTAATCATTGCTCTGGTCATGGAAAGATTTCCATATTTTAGGCCCAAGCTGACACCTTTCTCCTCAACCACAGACTGGCTCTCATGCACCTGCATCCATAAAATGTGTGATTCTTCCAGGAAGCTGACTCCACATCCCAATTTCATGGAAAAAAAGTCTAACTTAAAAACTGTCTTCACTGGCAGTTCAGTATACCTTAGTAGCCATTGACAATGCCTCATGTAGGCAACTGAATCTGGCTATTCTCTCTAGGTACATAGTTTAAGTTCACAAATACTGACTGGGTCAAGACTAAGAAGTTACAAAAGACAAAATCAAATGCACACTGCCATGAATATAAGTCTCAATCAGTGTTCACCTAGCCATTAGCTTTTGGTGACACACTAGCACATAACTGGTTGCTTCTATAATGAATCATACTTATTTTGCCTCCATAGCCCATGACTCCCTCCAGCCAAGTTTCTTTCATTCTATATTTCATCCAGTGGCCCTGTATTGCCAAAGAGACAACCTTGACACACCTTGGTCCTTCCTCCTAACAATATATTTACCCTGCAACCTTGCTTTACTACATGAGGGTTGCCATATATCTGGCTTAAGACTCCCTTCATTTGTTGTATCCCTAATGTCTGAGTGCTAACTGAATGGGCCTCTTGAGTTCCATTTTTGCCTTGCTGCTATTGTAGACACTGTTCTCATCAAGGTTAGCTCTCTTGACTCTGTCAGAATCTTCTCCAGCTGTTGCTTTGTATAGTTACCATGAACACCGACATGAACAATTTTAATTCTGATGTCCAGTGAACAATGTATTTTTTAACCTTTGTTTTCATGAAGATTAATAATTTCTCCTTTACAGTACATGACATTTGAAAGCACTGCAGCAGTACCATATTAGTTTTTCAAATTTTCCTTTGTTGGTGCCACTTGGAGTCTAAATGCATAGCAGGATGAGTCAGTCTTTGCACATGTAATGTGTTCTTGGAGTTTACATCTCTTGCACATTTGTACATTACACCTTTAGTATGACTGAATTGTACAAAACTCCACTCAATACTATTAAAACTTCATTATTCATTTCTTTGGCCACTTAGGCTAACAAGCCTTAAGCACAACATTGACATATCACAATATAAAGTTGATATGGTGAACAACTTAGCAAATTACTTTTTGCAGACACAAAACAACATTAGCATTCATTTGTGGTCTTGTTTAGGTCCACTCTCCCTCCCTGTTTTGCTTGCCAGTGCCAGAGAAAAATATCTGGATTTTTGGCTGCTAAATGTTCCACTATGTTCACTATGTCCATTAACAAATGTTAATTCTTTGTTGGTTCTTCACTACAAACAACCCCTTTCACTTTACTTGTAGCCTATAATTTGATACACTGTTTAATAACTATTGATATAGAATAGATATTGATCAGAGCAGAATTATTGTCATAATGTTTGTTCATGTGATTTGTTACATGCTGTTCTGACTCTCATTTAGAACAAATCATCAGGTTTGCCAAGCTTTCGGTATCATTCGGTACACCTGTGCTAAACTTAACTGCGCCATTAGTGTCTTTTGTAAGTAAAAGTTATCATTGTGTAATTATCTTTGCATTTTGACACTGGCGATGGTGATCATTTGAAATAGGAACTTTTTCTGTCCATAAATGATCTTTTAGGGTCTTCATCATTTAATTTTTTTTTTCTTGGGCTCAACATTGTTTCATTCTTTTCTTTTTTTTAGGGCTTTGTACTATTACATTATGACTTAATGTTTACATATACTGATTGGACTAACAGAGGAATTGTTTACATGAGTGATATTTCTATTATTATTTCTATGACTAAATTACAAACAATATCTGATAATCAATCGACTACCAACATTTGGATGAAATGAAAACCTAAAAAGAACAACCATGTCAGTATGGCCTACACTGTGATCTTTCCTTTCCTCGAGTATACGCCTTCACATTGAAGTATGCATGATGTGTACTTGAGAATTCAAAGCAGCCCTTTGAGGCAATACACAGAGCTGCAAATAGGGAACTGTAGGGCAGTGGGCTTTGTAGCCCATGTCACTGGGGACATGGACAGTCCACTTTGATTTGACAGGTTCACTGCTGTCCCTTTCGGGTTTCTTTGGTCCTTCAAGAGCCCCTTCAGTGCCCTCCAGGACCTAAATGTATCACCCCTGCTCTTCATCTCTTGCCTTGCTGTTGATCCAGAGGCTTCAGTGGTCAGTTACTCAAACATGCAATGCAATAAAGTCTCTTTCATGGACAATATGAAAAATTCAGCAATCATGCCTCATATTCCCTCTAATCCAACCATCATTTGTAAAAACTGGTTGTTTTTAGCCATGTTAGTGACTTTGCACTAGTTTGTTCGTCAACCCTTTTGGTCCAGACTGAAATATCTTAACAATTATTAGATAGATGGTCCCCAGAGGATGAAGCCTATTGAATTTAGTGATCCCCTGACTCTTTCTCTGGCATCACCAGCAGGTTGCAACTATTGGATGGATTGCAATGAAATTTGGTACAGACTTCCACATCACCCCCAGCATGAATTGTAATAATTTGAACTTAAGTGATCATTTAACTTTTCACTGAGCACCATTCAGGTCAAAAGTTTAATTTGTCCAATAGTTTGGACCAAATACTAATGACATTCCCATCAGCCTCAGCTGTAATTTGTCGTTAGTGCTAATTAGCAAATGTTAGTATGCTAATGTGCTAAACTAAGGTGGTGTTAGCAGTTTCTACTAAACATTGGAATGTTAGTATAGTCACTGTGAGCATGTTAGCAAGTGCAACCTCAAAGAGCCACTGGTGTGGCTGTATTTTTATTATCTTAGAGTCTTATTAGTGAATGTCTCCTTGGAAAAAGGTGAACTTTTCTTAAATGTTACACTGTAAATTTCCTTCAAGTATCTAACACAATGCAACTAAGATGTACAAAGTGAAAAGAAAGGTGTTGATATTCATACTGTACATAGTTGCAATAATCTCCAGTCTCCAGACCTCAACCCTAAATAACTCACCCCGAGGACTTTAAAAAAGCTGCTAAGATGAAAAGTGTTTTTTTGTTTTAACAATGCTATTTATGCCCACTCTCTGTGTTATTTGCAAGCCTGTAGAGTACTGAACTAAGAAAAGAAAACAGTGGAAAGGTGCTATCTGTATAGGGCGATCAGATTCTGAAATAAATAGGCTTTTAGTGGGGTGATAAAATGCTGATAAAATATAGGCTATTCATGCCTATTAACAGGATTTAGTGTGAAACCCTCACATTATGCCAGTTTAGCCCCGGTCTGCATTACAGACTGGAGCCTGATGACGGCAAGTGATACACTGTGGTGCCAAGAAATGTAGTGTCTCCTGTAAAAATGCAGACCGCGTGCGTATGGTGGGCTCAAAGCGGATAGGGGCCTTCTTTGCTATAAACTGCATGGTTAATGACGCCAGTGTAGCTTGTGTGGTAGCTGGGCCACACCAAATCTCCGTTCCCAGGGGTAAACGTAATCACATGGGCAATCATTAAGATTCAGGCTCTGTTGTGATCAAAACTGCGGCATACACACAAAAAGCTCCCCCTACTCTTATAAAGCATATTTAGACCATTAGATTAGCCACAACTGACAATTAGGCGTTTGGCTCGCTTTCCCAGACATTTTCCTGAGCCTGGTTCGAATTTTAAACACAATCTTTGCACGGAGTGAGGAAGGGCCTGCCTCATTGAACTCTTAAAAAAGTGTTGATTCAGTGTTGATCAACAGTGTGTGGAGAATTAATTCATTCACACAGTAAATAGTGCTGTTGTTGTTATTGAGCTTCTTTGCATGCTATGATTTGAATGTGCATGTGTAGTCCATCTTATCTGAGCTAGATGTTTCCAGGGTTGAGGCCATTTTAATACATGTGACTTAAAGGGTGTTAAATAAAGGAAATTACATCAGCTGTCTTCACTTTCACAGACTACTGTCACATGTATCCTCACATTCAGCCCAGTAAACAGGAAATGGCTTAAGAGAGTAACAAATCCTTTTAATCAGTTCCATGAGTTGCAGATAATGAAACAAAGGTGTATTGTTTATTATTCCATTGCTATCTGTGAGGGATTCATTGTTTGAAGAAAGCAAATGTCCAACAGAAATTACTGCAAAAGGGTTTCTGGGTATAAATTTACCTTTTCGTTACCTGTTTAAATCTTTCACGGTCTTGAAACAGTACATGGCATTATCCCAAACCGCTCTACTTCTGGACGCTGTGGTTTACCTTCTGTCCAGCACCCACCTGCTCTTCTCCACAGAGCAGCAAAAACATCTGCAACCTGGAGAGACTTGGCTGCCTGGTGTAAGCCCAGTAAGCAGAGACCAAATCATAGAGGGGGGAGGGAGAAAAAATATGGAGGAATAAAGAAGGAATCACAGATGTTGCATTGCAGATTAATGCTAATAATCCTGTGTGCAAGGACCGGAAAAAAAAATGCTCAGTCATCCAGATGTGTGGAGGAAGCGACTCCCGGGGGGAAACTCCTGGAAGAGGAGCTATGTCTCTTCGAGACAGAACGGAGAAGAATAATTCATCCTTGCCTGCACTGTGTTTGGGCCAAAGGTTCGCTGTGGATGTCTGGTGATCAGCCTCAGATAAACCTAGCTGTCCCCTCCATCCATGTACTGTCACCTTAAAAAAGATGGGTTACAAATTAAAGGAAAAACTTGCCTTTGCAAAATCAAAAACACAAGAGCAAAAGTGTAAGGAATGGTGTGCAACAGTGTGTTAATCTGCTCTAACATGAACTGCCATCATTGCATGTCTAGCTCCAATTAGCTTATACAGAGGCAAAGAGAATTACTTCTTAGACCAAAGAGCACATTATTAACCCACTACACTAGGTGTAGGATTACAGGTTTAGTGTAAAAAAAAAAGCTCACTTCATGTCCAGCACATCCATTGTTTAATATTTACCCACTGTGTGATAGCCATGTTATCAGAGGTTAGGCTAACGTCAGCAGCACTGCACTGCTCTTTATGGGATTTTGGGAGGTTTACACTCCAGCAACCCTTACCAACATTGCCTGAGATTGTGGGTAACAAATGTCCAGGTCAGGGTTGTGGTGGCAAAGAGAGTGTCCCAGATGTTTTGAGAAGGGTTCAACTGCAAACTTCAAGTCTGGGGACCCCAGGTCTGTGAGCTAATGCAAGGAGATGTACGTCACTTCTGTTAGCAGTCCCTTTTTTTCTTTTTATTTAACCAGATTTGAAAATGCTCATGTTTCTCTACTTAATTAACATTAACATGATGTTTTTATCAGGTAAAAAAACTAGCTGAATATTTTTTTGAAGTGTGTTAGGTAAAAGAAATGCTATGCTAAATTACCTAAAAAAAATATAACCTGGTAGATGTTATGTAAAGTGCAGGTGATAGCCTGTTGGACAAGCTAACATTTATGTCGCCCTATAAAACCATGTGAAACAGATTCTAGTATATCTTCTACATAAAATACAGACATTGAAACATGTTTTTTATATTCTTAATTCCTCATACACTCTGGGTATAAAGGTCACAGTACCGTTACTTCATTGAAAAACACAAAATGAACATGTTAAAATGAACTAACATTTAGCAGCACATTCGATGAATAACGTTTTGCCCAATAATATGTGGCTTTCTTAAATCTTTACTCTATCACTTATAGCATATTTTTCAGACGGTTAAATTAACTGTAAAAGTAGGCCTATTTGCTTTAATACCTTTGTGGCAGAAAAGGAAGTGACCCACCTCACTTTTGGGGACCCTACTCTCCTCCCATTGGCTCACCGGCCTGGGTTCCCCATAGGTGATGTTCTTCCACTGTGTCCTGGCTGTGCACCAAGGTTTCCATCCAGTCAGTTGTGTTTGGTACACCTCCAAAAGGAGGAGTGGCATCATTCAGCACCTCAAATGATCTAATAAGACCACAGATGATGATCACTATTCAACAACATAATGAAAGGTCAAGGAAGAGCATGCCTCAGGTTCCAACACAAACAAATGTAAGTCCTGTTTATTGATCATTTAAATCTGCTCACTAAAAGGGGGCAGTGAGGCCATCGCTTGTTCTTGCTTGCTCAGAGAAACCTCCCTGGGATTACAGATGGCACAAACTGTAGTTTCTGCTGCTGCATTAGATGTGTTCATTGGCACCGTAGAGGGCCGTGGTAACACACTGCAGAGGCAAAAATGGTTTATGTTGGATAAGAACCAGCAGTGAGGGTTGCGCAACATTAGGCTGAGGTCACTGTGCGTAATATCTGGGATGGGGAGGGACAAGGGCAGCAGCTTTAGTGTAGACAAACCATCAGACTGAAGCTCAGAAAGCAATAGAAGGGAAGGGGAGCCAAGCTTCCCCAGAAGATGACCGATACAAATCCTCTTCTCATAAAAGGTGATGAGTGGAGTGTAACTCAGACTTTGTCACTGAGACAAGAGACAAGTACAAGAGAAAGAAAGAGAAAAATAAGACTGTCTGGAGGTGAAGATGTTATGATTAGCTCATTTTCAGCTCAGTCAGGTCAAACTGTGAGATTAGATAACACACACAACATCCTATTTCTCTGTGAAGTTGATATGCTGAGGTCAGTGAAGTTGCACTATACAACTGTGTTGTCTCCCCTCACTGGTACCATCCCAGTTCTTTGTAGCTGGACACACACGTTTGACAGATGCACACACAGTACGCTATAAGACATATTTCGTGCATGCATGCATACATTGAACCAACACATACAGACGGATGACAAATTAAAGGAAAAACCAACATAAGGTGTCTTAGTAAGGTGTTGGGCCACAACGTGCTACCAGAACAGCTTCAGTGCACCTTGGCATTGATTCTACAGTCTCTGAACTCTACTGGAGGGATGAACACCATTCTTCCAAAAGATATTCCCTCATTTGGTGTTGTGATGATGGTGGTGGAGAGCGCTGTCTAACATGTTGGTCCAAAATCTCCCACAGGTGTTCAATTGGGTTGAGATCTGGTGACTGTGAAGGCCATAGCATATGATTCACATCATTTTCATACTCATCAAACCATTCAGTGGGCCCAAACCATGCCAGCAAAATGCCCCCCACAGCATAACAGAGCAACCAAATCCCCTCACCGTAGGGGTCAAGCATTCAGGCCTGTACTGGTTTTTCCTTTAATTTGTTGCCTGTCTGTATGTATACACATGCACTGATGCAAGTGTGCACCAGCATGTATACACAAACAGGAGTTATTGCGTGCTATTCACTGTCTACATATAATACATGTTACAGGTATTAAACACAATTAATGCAGAATCACTGAAGGCAAAAACAACATGGTGTCATTGCTTCAGGCTACCCAGCTGCACTTGCTGCTATTGCTCAGGTAGCCTTTAAAAGGAAGGGTAGTTAAATCACTAAGATGAATTTGCTCATCTGCAGCACCCTCTAGTGGAAATAAAATTACATTAACGCCTACAGCAGGATAATAGAAAATGGTTCAGCTGCTCATATGAGTGGCAAATCATACACAATTATATGTAGCATTATCAGAATTATAAGTTTATGTTGAGGGAGCTTGAATTATCAGTTGCTCGAATAGCACTTAATATTTCATTTATTATGGATGTATTTTGTTTTTACCATTCACAGCCAACATGCTTACCCCACTGACAGTTTTACCAGATGTTGCTTAAATGAGTATTTTCTGCTCTTTTTGTGCCATTTTAGCCATACATTTTTCTCTAATCTTGACATATATCCTCTGTAACGCCATTCATGTACAATTACATGGACAAAACTGAGGAGAAATTAACTGTCAGCAAAGACTAATCTATTAACCAAAATAGTCAATAATAGAGATAATCTGGTTAAGTGTTTGTATTGTTTGATGTCTGGCTGACATGCAAAACAAAAATATGGTGAAGTATATTTTTGAGATGGATCTGAACTTGATTGAACCCCTCCAACACAGACAGACACTTCTGCTGCAAGAGGGATGAGTGTGTGGAGGAGTGCAGACTGCGACCCGGAGCCAAAGTCTGCATTCCACAGCAGTACAGTGCAGTCCGGAGTACTAGCGCATTTACAGCAGCTGGATGTACAGGAAGCTGCTTGGCTCGTTGCGTGTGCTCATCGTGCCAAAGTGTTGGGGATAACTGGCCGCTGAGCAAAAAAAGTACATCACATACTGCCACACTCCCACAAAAAAAAGTGAAACTCCTTCACCATTACTGTCTGGAAAACAAAAGAATTAATCTGTGATATTGGAATTGACGTGGAGCGGCCAGCTGGATGCCAACATCCAACTGGGTGCTTCGATGGGATTTCACAGAAAAAAAAGATGACTATGAACAAAAAAAGAAAAAAAAAACACTTGCAGCGTGCTGTTATTGTGAGATCAGAGTGCAAAGAGACTCAGTTCACTGTGGATCTAACTTTTCTGGCGGGGGAATCATTAAAACAGTCCCATCGCTTGATTTCCCCTACGGCAGTGTTGCCCTTATACCCAATTGTTTCTCAATTAAATTGAAAGTGTTGCAGCATGCAAGTGCAGCAGTAAATAATACAGCTGCATGAAAGCTCAAAGACTGTCAATCAATTATCCCATTAGTGAAAAACTTTACAGAAGAGCCCAAGCAGCCCTTGTTTGTCTTGTGTGATTAATAACTCAAGCAGACTACCATGTTCCAGAGGGCCACATTCTACGGCGGACTCATCCAGTCCATTTGAGGCAGCGGCCATGATAACAAGGCAGACTAGGGGCCCCATGGTAACCTCACTGTTACCCAAACCAGCATCTGTTATTCCTTTGTGCAAAAGCATTAACTTAACAACAGAGCCAGGGTCATCCACAATTCTCTTTATAGAGCAATCACGAGAGGCAAAGTGGGCTTATTGAAATAATGATCATGCACATACAACATCTGACACAAAAACAAAAAAAAAAGACACAAGATTTCTCTCTCTCTGCTTTGAAGAGAACAAACACATCGGTGAAACTTTAAGCATTCTCTTTATTTCTCTTCCTCAGATATGTTCTGAAAAGAAAACAAATATGATCCCAGACTCCAAAGCACTGCTCATCTCCAGTGTACAAAACTTATCAGCCTGTGTTACTCGCCCAAGGTCTTCCCACTTTTTATTAGCAACGTTCAGCCCCCAAAGTGAAGCAACATGAAAGAGAACGCAGAACGCTCAAAAGATGGCTTCGTCTTTGCAATTTATGTCAATCTTGCTTGCTTTAACAGGTTTACAGAGAGATCAATTCCCAAAATCCAAGGGCCAACATTGTCAAAAATGAATAATTTAATGATGATAACCTTAAACTTTCTGTTTTTCCATAATTGCCTCTGTAATATTTTCCTGTTTTTTTTTTCCCTTCTTGTGCCAAATAGACATAACTGGAATCAAAGTAGTGCTGCTTGTTTATTCGTGGTGGTGACAAATAAATGTTTTTTTAATGACTTTGACCTTCAGCTGTCAACAGATTTGGAAATGAGGCTTGCAAAGCTTTTGTCTGTGAGGCCTCCGATGTCTTAAAATATATCTTAATATCTACACAGCTTTAAAATGACTTTGCTGGCTGATTTTTTGAAAAGCATTTTCAATAAACACAAAGTTCACACAGATCAGTTTTCCTTGCCCTCTACTTAGCCCTTTAAATCAGTCTGCGGCACCACTGAGGCCAGCCCAGCACCACACCACTCTGTTATATCCATTCCACAACTGAGCACTGTTTAAGATCTTGCATAAGCATTAGGATGTGAATATCTGCAGCTCCACATAGCTCATCAATGAATTATGGCCCACTGCTTTCCAAAAGATACCACTGTGTGAGATCTGCTTAGCCGATGAAAAATTACATCAACATCAAAGAAGTCCCCTTAAAAGAGCAAGTTTAGAAGAATTAATATTTGATAATGCTGAAACCCTGCATGAGCACACAGGCAATGAGTGCCTGCTAATCTCTTAAGAATATTAAAACCCCTAATATGCCATATTTACTGATATTAAGGATTAAAACAGCATATAATATGCGTTTAAAAATCGTTTTGCATATCAAAATACAATTTGTGAGCTGTGATTTAATGGTAGTTAATAAGACTCATTTCAAATGGCATGCTGGAAATGGACACAGCAGGCTTTCCTCTGCCACCTTATGGTCATTCTATGCTACTGCAGGGATGAGGGGGTTCAAAGCATTATTATTACTTGACATGGTGCATGTTGGAGTTGCATTTTTGTGTTTATAATGCATACATGTGAGGTATACTTTACCTTATAATTACTGCATAATTGTTGTTAAAGGTGTAAATTAAAGGGGCATGCCACTCATTTTACACACAATCAGCTCACTCTTCATGAGGAGTAGTACTCACCCTGTGAAAACAGTTGTTTTATGTCTTCTGTGGCCGTGGAGAAGCTTTGTCAGGTCTAAGAAAAAGACTCTGATGAAGCCATCATGGTTGCATTTCAATTTGGGATTGAAGATGACACATTTATAAGAGGAAGGCTGTGTTACAAACTGGGGGAGTGGAGCATTAACAGGCAGAGAAGACCTATACTAGGAACCAAAAGTCAGGTATTACTGCCTCTGCTGCTTTGACTTGACCTTTCTATTTTTACTGTGTCTCTTTGAAGTCTTCCAACTTTACTTTAAGTGCAACACTAAATGCAGTGCTAGAATTGATGTGTTCTGACTATACAAGTGTAAATATAAGTTATTTTGGATTTATGGCAGGACATAAGTTCTTATAAGTCTTTTACTGCAGTGCGTTTTTTTGTATGCTTCTTGTTTTTTTAGTTTTCCAGTTCGATTTTATGATATAACTGATTAAACTAGGTCTTTCATCTGCAATAGCTACATTTTGTGTGCTCTGCTGACCCCCTCTGCTGACTTTAAAGTCTATGACCACAGGTGATTCCATATGCTTCTGAAATTAAAATTTCTGTCTCATCTTTTTAAATCACTGATAAATCCTGTTTTTACAGAAAGCATCGGGGATTTTTCTCTGAGGACATTTTGACATGTCACAGTAGGAAAAGCACAGGTCTAAATAATAAACTAATGATGACTGAATTCCATTTAGCTACTTCAGTTTCAGGGTCCTGGTATTATGCATGCTGGCTCACTGTCACACTGCCATGACTTACTGGGACGCTAAGAACGGAACCATTGTTAATGGTAATACTTTACAATGTTCATACTTTTCCTACTGTGGAAATTCAAAATGTCTGCTATAAAAAGGCCGATAGGTACACACAGTTAGCTTAATAAATTCTGCAAATGTATGAGGACCAAAAGGGAACTGCATGAGAAAAGAAATGAAGACCATCAGAGAGGAGAAAGGCTACAGCTACATGAGGGTCCAACTAATCATGCATCAAAGGTCATCACTGCTGCTCAGCTGATGCAGATGGCACTCACGTTTGGACTACAGCGTAATTCATAATAGAACTAAATGAATTCAAAGTATTGAAGAGTGGTCAGGCACTGACCGACCTTGAATTCAAACTGAGGTCTGAAACAGCCTTCATTAGTGAGCCAGTTCACCTGTGCAACTGACAGGCGATGAAACATGCATCTGAGTTAGTGAACTCAGTAATTCCTCATACTGTCTTGTGCCCTGTGATTTAAACTGGTTCTCTGCCTCTCTTTGTTAACTAGCTTCAGTATAATGATGTAGTTTTCTGTGATGTTCCAACACCATGGCTGGAGGCAGGAGTTTAGTCAGCAGCGTGCAGGATCAAGAAAAAAAAAAGTGAGCCACTGAAAATGGAGAAAAATGGCTTGCAGTACCCCAAGGTAGGAAATAAATTGCAGACGATAACTAGTGAAGCGAGGCACAAACAGCATAATAAATTGTTCGAGATTTTTGCTCTCATTTTGCAGAGCAAAATCAAACTTTGGAGTGCACAGTTGGCAGGCCATTAAAAGAATTACTTCATGCTCTGAAAACAGAGGGCTTGTGTCAATCCCTATATCTCACACACAAAGACAACGCACTCCTCGGAATTGCTTTGTGTTTTCTGCCATCTAGGTGGGTACAATGATAAGCTCAGATCACAGTGAGACAAGCACAAATACAGTAAGTGACTTGGAAATAGCTTTGAAAGAAACATATCGCTGTTGAATAAGGAGCTAAAGCTAAAGTTAATACACACTGGCATGGCGTAGATAAATATTTATGCACAAATATTTATGTCTTACAGTTTCTCAATATATCAATATTAATGATCTGCATTCCACACATTTAATAATTTAGCAAAAATAAATAAGTCATATTTTGCCCACTCTATAAATATTCAGCAGATTTGGAGAAATTTCAGTTGTCTGCAGACTTTTTCCTTGTTGATAATAGCAGTCACTGGAGCAATGTACATTCACAGATTTGTTAGTTGTTTGCTTAATCCAATCAATATTTTATATGTTTATGAATATGAGGATTACCACTCCAATTAACCACCGCAGACAGCACACACAGACTATGTTTTCCTCAATGCACTGGTTAAAGACGTACTAATGTTTCACACATTAAAAGTATGGTTTGGAAAATCTGCTTTTACGTCACCGTGTGTGTAGAATCAAGAAGAATATTCTGACTATTATAATGCACTACTATTATAATGCACTACTGTAGATTTACATGCCAGTTTAACCATTGATAAAATCATCTAAACATGACCCAGACAGATCATATGGAAGGGATTTAACATAAATTACATTATTAGTTAGAGGTCAGTTACCCATGCTTAAAGCTTGTGTTCCTGGATTATTAGACAGGAATTATGTTGGCAAAGAAAATACCAATTGTAACATTAAAAGAAATGATCATTCTAATAATTAACACCTGTTCCAAAACACACTGATGATGATACAGTATTTTTTTTTTCTCTGACTCATGAGGTTTGAAATGCCTGATGGTTTTCCTGTGGAAACATGGAAATAACACTTGGGCAAGAAAAGCCATGCGACAGTATTAATAATGCATTTTGAGCATTCATTCTGCATCATTATTCTACAATTTAAATGAGGGTTAAAGCTCACTGCTTTACTTGTACAAGAGCAATTGAACATTAAATATACAACAGTAGCATATTTTCACCAGTGAAACTTTGATTAGAAGCATTTTGAAGTCCATGGTCACATAAGACATATTTAACCCTTTCTGTCCTGTCCTGCTTGCAGTCCTCACTGTTGTTACACTGTGGGCAACACTGCTGGGATTTGTTAGACCCAAAACAGAGCAATAGAAAAGGCTACTGAACAGTCAGACCTAATACAAAGTCTAAGTTATATGAAATTGAAAGATGTTGATAAACTGGAATATAAATTTTTATTAGTGTATTACCCATTATATAGCAGTGACAGTGTGAATGTGGTGTACAGTCCAAGGTCACCTCATGCCCAAACTAAAAAAATATTTACACTATCAATACATTATCACATTATTATCTTCCAGTTTAAAATTTGGGGACATGTGTCGTTTCAATATTGTAGTTAAGTTATTAAGGCGAGCTGGTCCAACTGGTCGGACTGGCGGGGAACCGAAATGGTCATAAGGGGTCGGTGTGCAGCAACATCCCTCTCCTCTGGACCGGAGTGTAACCTGCGTGATTTTAAAGCAAAATGGCGACAGTCTAATAGAGGGGAAGAACGGTGTCAAGTGCAATGACAAACTTGTGGACATGAGTCGTCGTCCTGAGGTAGGTGTTACAGCCTGCTGTACAGTTTGATGTGCGCAGGGATACATTGTAGCCAGGTACGGTCATCAGTCAGTGATGTGTCGCTGTCGTAGGTCGCTATGAAGGTATGAAAACAGTAACACTGCAGTGTCTGGTAACTGTGGACAGGCAGGCTACACAGTCTTACCTCAACAACTTAAACTGGTTCACTATTGTAACATAAACTCTTTGTCCAAGACATTTCTGATACAGTTTTCTCTGCGTGTCGCATCACAGCGTGTAGAGGTGGCTCTCTGCTATCCATCTGTAGTGTTTCACTTGGTACTAAAACGTGCCAGTCAATGTGTAGCAGAAGCCGATAACGTTTTTTGTTAGGATGTATGCAAATTATTTGATGCAGAGCTATGTGCTCACATAAGTTTTATATCTCTACCTCACCCCTCACTGACTTAAAATAGCCCATTAGAAACACAGAGTGATTCTGAGACTGAGGTAAATGCAATGTGTGCCTGTGGGAAATTGTTACACCCACAATGTATGGAAGTTCTCACATGGCAAAAGGGCCTATTGCAAAGTTGAACTCCAATCAATTAAGTTGAAGCTGTGATCAATTATTTATATGAATAATGCATCAAATGGCTGTTTGTATGTGATAAGGGTTGCTCATAGTGACCTACAGATAGTTAGATTATCTGCAGTTCGCTTCAGCTCAAGGGAGCGTTTCAGCACCTTTAAGCTCCTTGTTTTGGTTTTACAGCCCACAGCTTTAGACAACTGTTTTGATTCAGTCTCTTCGATCTCATCAAGAGTCGGTTCCAGCCGCCACAGGTAGCTGTTGCTAAACAGCTCTAAAAAACAATTGTACACTACCTGCCCAGCTCCAAACAGCTGACAGACAAAGTTGGCGATTATAGCTGGTGAACATAATGGAGCATTAATCATCTAAAGATAGTTGGATATTTCAATCAGGAGTTGGTGGAGAGCAAAACAGAGCTAAAAGGAGAGTGAATATTGGGCTTAAATTAGTCAGGTAGCCAAATCCAACTCTAAATTAATATCCTGTATCTGCTGGATAATTAAGCAACTGATTGCAAACAAGTTGACAAAATCAATTTAAAAGGTGATAAAATGTCGGAGTGGTGACATTTTTTTGTGAAAGAAAAAATCTGTTAATGCAGGTTTAAGATTTGATAGCACTGCAGGGTCAAATTTCTAAGTTCAGAGCAAGGACAACAAAACATGACAAGCAACTAAGGACAGAATTTGAAATATTTTTTTTCTTCCTTTTAAATTGTGGTACTGGATACGAGCAGAAGACTATAGCTGTCCCAACAAGATTTCAAAGATTATCCTTTTATTCATTTATTTTTGTAGTAATTATTGTCTTAAATTGTCTTATAATGTAACACAATGTAATGACATAACATGTAAAACATGCAATACAATTTGCAACTGTTTTGCATTGTACAACTAAACTGCAGTAATATTTGGGAATTAAGCCAGTAGGACAAAATTGCAAATGTTTTAGTAACTAACTGATGGTTGGAAGTGTGCAATTAGCTCCAGTAACAGTAAAAATATGTTAAAGTTTATTTTTTAAATTCTCCGAGGTATTTTCACGTTCCAGTGCAGCCGATGCTCTTCGATTAACTTGGCAAAAATGCTGGGAAGAGCAGGTTAAAGGGTGGCTGAGTTTTAGTATAGGCTAATTGTAAAAACGACTTGTTTACATATTAATGACTTGTGCTTGTGGGGGGCTATACACAGCTTATGAGTAAATGTTCCCTAGGAGACCAAAGAAATTAACATATCAGGGAAGTTGTTTTTTAAGAGTTCATTTCATTTGACTGGTGGCTTTGAACTGGAGTGTGCTATACAGTGAAGGATGATGATTGGTAGAAATTTGCAAGCACTCTTCAGGTTTGATCAGTAATGCAGAGATTGTTTGAATCTGCTTTAATTGTTGGATCTGCTTAGATCACACAATTCCTGGATGGACTGAGGATTTTGTCTTTATTTTTGTTCTGGCTCAGTAGTTTTGTCATTAAAGAACTTCCGTAACGTTTGATCTATGGGAGTTTATTTACATTGCAGTTTGATCTTGTGAAACTTTGTAGGTTAAATATATTGTTTTCATGTTTTTTTTTTTCTGTTTTTGAGAAAAATGTATGCAGTACACACAAAATAAATTCTGTCAGACTGTACTCCAAAAACACAACTGTGGGTCTACCTCGCAAGCATTACTCTTAGTAAACTGGTAAATAATAGTAAACTGGTGGTAAATAATCTTCATTGAGACTCTTGCAGTTTGTATTTGTCTACCAGGGCTGGTGATGGTAAATCAATATCAGACCCATTTTGTTTCAAATGGTACTTCATCCATCCATCCATCCATCCATATGGTCTGTGGTGACCACCCAGAATCATTATATTATATATAATAATTGTATTTCTCAAAAATATGTGATTTTCTGAGACAACTATCAATCATTAAACAAAAGGACTGACTGCAGAGATAACAAGCATAGAGGCAAGAATAGGACTCTTTATTGTCTCTATTGCAGATAATTGGTGTGTGTCATATCCCTTTTATCAGCTGAAGAATTGAAGTTTTTGTAAAATCAAAGTGTAGACCTACATAAGTGAGTCCATCCCTCCCTGCAGGTGTCCAAGGATGAGCTTACATGGCTATAGGAAGATGTCAATGGCAGTTTAACAGCCTTGTGTAGGTTTGATTGCATTAGTATAGAGTAAAGGAGTCAACTGCCCGACTAAATAAATCAGATGGTTGAGGCATGTTATCCACAAATTGATTATATGTCACTTGACAAGGTCAAATATTTTAACCAAGATGCCTGAAGTCCCTGAATGCTCAGCATAGCAAACAGTTATGTGTTCTCTGTTGGCCTGGCTGGCTGCTTACACAGCTATAAATGAAGACACCTGGGACTACTTAAATGGGAGTACACTGGCCTGAATTAGCAACTCAGCTGAGGAACAGCTGCAGAGATGAGATATTTTAGTAATCAGGTGGATCCACCAAGAACATTGAGGTCTGCAGAAATATATCAGTGGCGGAGGAGGAAATAAGGGCAGCTTGTTTTCATAGAATCACATTGACTGACTCACCCTTCGACGACCCATTAAAACATCTGCATGAAATGAATAACTTATTATCACAGTTGTTTCTTTTGATGAACATACCACACTGAAGCTGTTCAGTAGTCTCCTTTTGCTCTTGAAAATTTCCATACAATTACAGCGTCAACCTCAAAGCTTCACTTTGGCAAAAAAAATGTCAGTTTTTGATGTTCATATTTAAGTTAAACATTATTAGCTGTCTCCAATATCTTTTGTAATGGTGGCTATTTGGCATTTAGGCTAACAAATTATACTGCTGCTGTAACATACAGTGTATTCTGTGTCGATATAAACTAATGATTATTTTCATTATAGTTTTTAGTCTAAAAAATATCAGAAAACTGTGAAAAATGAGCCAAATATGAAACCTTCAAATTCATTTTTCTGTCTGACCAACAGTCCAAATTTAAAGATGTTAAATTTGCAACTATATAAAAAAATGAATATGTAAAACAGAGAAAAAGCAGCAAATCCTCATATTTAAGAAGCTGGAACCAGCAAGTTTTTTGGCATTAATGGTGATAAATGGTTATCAAAATTGTTGTCAATTGACATAATTGCTTTAGCACTTATTATGACCCTACCAAATGTTATTTCCTTGTGTCCATGGATGTATTTTTCAAGAAAGAATGTCGTCAGCTTTCGGGTATGGATCCCAAAACTGAGGCTAAATTTGGAGCTTGGATTCCCTGCGGCAGGGTGTGTCAGATACAGTCATGAAATCTTACTGAAATATATGGTAAAAAAATCACAGTGATCTGTGTAGTGTGCTGCTTGTCAGCTTTAAAAAAAAAAAACAAAGTTACAGAATACTGACTTGTTCTTCGACTCTTTGTTACAGGTGTGATTTCTAAGAGCCATGTGGCAGAATCAGTGTTACAACGTAGACTGGTAAGTATACATTGACTGTCTCATCACTTTTCATCATCATTCATCATTTTCATTCATCTTGTTTAACGTACCACTTAATAATTATGATCAGAATCTGACAAACTCGGGTGGTACTAGTAACATTTTGTCTCTTATTTGAAGTGATATTATCAGCTCTGCTTTATAATTTGAACAAGAATCACAACAAGGTGACATGCAGTTAACGTGACACACTCTTTAATTTTTTTTAAATAGTCACTCAACTGAAATAAAATTTTATTGGAACAGGTAAATGTGAGCTCAAAATGAGTGTTGATTGCGTTTTAATTGAAAAGTACAAAAAATGTGAGTTATGCGGCGTCTAATATTCTTGTTAGTATTATCATTATTACAATCATAATGGCAGAGCATAAACCAAAATGTGACCGTCGCTGAAGAGGTGTTATCATTCAGAGGCACAGTTGGTATGTCTCCTTACCGGCTTAACACCTGAAACTGTAGCTCAGATGTGTGAAATGCTCTGAAACTATAGCTGGGTGTGATTACCAGTCAAATTAAATCTGAGATGTCAGTTACATGTGTCAGTGCTTCCACTCCTACACTTGGCAGGTTGTAGGGAGTGACAAGCTGGCTGTTGATTATTTTCCAGTGTGAAACAGAATCACTGACACAAACTAGTTTTCACAATACTCTGTTTTTTTTAAATTTTCTTGAAATGTAAGCTGTGCTCAGGTTGTATCAATTAAATACACATTTATGAATAGTTATTCGGCCTTATTATGTTTAAGATCATTGATACAGTGGTTCCTTGCTGTTCATTCTTACTAAACAACCTGGCAAAACACAGACGTACATACATAAGAAGCTATATTTCTCTAGGAGTTCATTTCAGTTCTATGATGTCGGCCCTCTAAATGAGCTTTGTTACAGGACCTGACAGGAAAGGCTCTACACGGTAGAACAGATATCATATTCTTTGAACTTATAGCTAATTTCAGCCTCTTACAGGGCAGCACAATCCACTTTTCTACATGTCAGTTTTTCTTTGTCCAGTTTCCAGCTATTCTTCCAGCTACACATACATAAAGAAACCAAACACATTAAGTACTAAGCATGTAGTGTCTTTTTTAATATAAAATGTGTGTATGTATTGAATAATCATATTGCATTAACAAAGCCATTACAGAGCTTATAAATGTGGGCTTTTGAGGCATATTGCACTTGTCATTTACTCCATTTCTATATCTATAGTTCCTATACTTTTTGAATCCATGTTTCATGTGAGGGGGGAACAGGTTTCAACAAGCTACAGTATTTTTGCTACACCTCATGGCAGCAACTTGTTGGATTTTGTAATAGATTTTACAGACATCATTTCACTGTATGTGTATGTGCAACTGCATCCTTCATTTTTACTCTAATTTCAGCTCTCACATTTGTTTGTCTTTTTCCTGGTTACATTTTAGTTCACATTAGCGAACTCATTCACTGCTGCGTGTGTAGCAAACACTGAGAAGATATGAAAAAAAGCTTTTACCTCCCTAATTTGCGACGGCAGCTCTACTGAGAGGGATTTGCAGGAATGTTATTTTGGATGAATTTCTAGGGATAAGGGTTCTTTCTCTGATTCTTTGACACATGATGCAGCCTGATTACGTAAAAAAAGCTTCAAATAAGAAGCTTTTGAAGCCAGTTTACATCTTGACAACAACCAAACTTGCTTTTCTATTCTTTTTAGTATCTATTTTTGGAGATTTTTTATGTGGATAAACATGCAATTGATTTCTGAATTGAGTAGGACTCCCTTTTAAAAGAGCCATGGGACGTCTTTGGAGAAGAGTTCATTTTAAAGGAGGGACAGGCTTCAGGGACTTAAACATCATGAGGACCAGCAGGTGAGAGTGCTGCAGTCCATCAAAAGCTGAATGAAGCTGCAGATGTCCACAGTCCAGCCTGCTGCTCTGTCTCTGCAGATCAAGCCTCCCACTACACCGTCTCACTCAGGTTATGGACCATTTCCTCCACTAAGGGGCAGAATATGATCACTGATACTCTCTGCCCTTGCTCTAAGGGATGATACATTGAAAAGCAACATTGGTTAATGTGGCCTGTGTAATCACATTACAGTAAATTGAATGGATGATTATAAGAGGGATGATGGATGAACACATAAAAAGCGCATCCTTGTTATTTACAGAGTTGTCATTGCAATCAACCTGCAAGCACATAATGTACAAAAGTTTTTTTTTTTAAAAATAAAAAAAATTTTAAAAGAGGCCATAATTACATGCAGTTATGAACGAGAATGTTTTGATATAAAATAATAATATTTCAAAGAATTATAATTGGGGCTATTGTGGAGGATGAAAATGTTTTTATACAGGTAATCTAGAGTACCTCTATTTTTTTATATCAGTTAATTGTGACTTGTTCTTAGCTCTGTTCTTAGCATAATTGCTTCCCTAATTAAATCCAAATTACCTAAAAATAAATTGTTATTTCCATTTTCTGGTATATTCTGGGGATGATGCATCTCCCCATGCAGATGCTCCCAGTTCTGCAAGAATATCAAATCAGTATGGGTTTGTATTTATCCCTCCTGAACATTTCACAAGTCCAAACAACCTCTATCTTTGAAGGTTTGGATTAGCGAGCTTCTATTGTACATGAGCTGTGAGGCAGCTAACCCTTTCTGTGATACCTATCTAAGGTTGAGCTCAGCACTTTCCTCATTAATTTCCCATTTATTCTCAGAGTTGGATGTGATATTTTAGAGATTTGAGCATGCGGGGCACAGGTTAGGCGCAATTATGCTGACGGAGGGCTTTTACAGATGTGCTCAATGAAATCTGGAGTGTAGGATTATACATGTAGAAAGTTATATAGTGATTAACCTTCATTTCAGTCCCCTCTGTGATCTCTAGGAGGCAAATCCTCCTCCGATCAGCTGCTGTCAGTTATATTTCTCCACCTTGATGAATGACCTTCAAAATGATAGATTGAGGCATTCCTTCTTCTTCTTATGCTTTTGAAGCATTTGTTTGCCCTTTCAGGTAGTTCAAATGCTTCCTTTTACTACATACCACTCTGATTTTCTTCAGTAGTAAGGCTGTATGGATTTGGAGGTAACTTAAAGGTACCCTGTGGAGTTTTTGACCACTAGTAGCGCTAAGGAGCAATGTTTTTAAGAGTGGGCCCTTGTTTTGTTTGTATCGTGCACACTGACGGGCAAATTCACAAAAGGATTGCACGGCTATTGCGGCTGCTAAACCTGCACAAATAAGACAGAAAGAAACTGTGTAATTCACAAAGCACCAGCAAAGGGTGAAATACACCCCTAACTGCACTGCCAAGCAAATAGCTTCTCGGTGCTCCTTTGCTATTTGCACGTATTTAAATGAGGTAATATGCATACATTTGGTGCAGAATTGGCCCCTATGGCCAAGTGGCTCTATGCAAATGAACCTCATTGCAAAAACAGTCCAATTCTCAAAGACCAGCACTAATAGCCACATGCAGTTAAATTATTAGCATCTGAGAGTTGGTGGTAACTAAGGTGCATTTATAAGGGGTGTCACACCCAGACTTTCCAGTGATCATGTCATGTTTAAATTCCTACCTGAAGTTTTGAGGAATTCCTCAGCACCTCTTTGGTCAGGAAGTGTAGCTTGCAGTCTGAAAATGTAATTTTTCTCTTTCTCTCTGCCATTGTCCTGCCTACTGTGTTTTTGGCCAATATATAGTATAAATGTTGCCTCCAAAGGCAACATTTGTACTTTGCCACATGGATAATTGCAATCACACGCAAAAAAGGGCATTTGCACTCACCTGCAAAACTTTATGGGTGTGTTTGCACTGTAATATCATTAACGCAAAATCTTTTTCGAACTGGACCTTGAGAAGGGGCAGGTAGCGGTTGCAAGTGATGCACAATTCATGGTGCGATCAACGGCTGAAATCCATTCTTTGTGAATTTGCCCCTGAGTGCAAACATAACTTTGTTTGTTTACGTAAAAACTCCACAGGGCAGCTTTAAGGTGTCATTGTGGTCATGGAGATGTACATTTTAGTATATTCAGAGGAAAGAAATTCCGTTATCATAAGAAAAGATAGAAAACATGTTTTTCTCCACGAGTCATGAAGTTTATCTTGTGCCAATTTTTTGTGTTTTTAGCTAGTTTCCATGGCTGCAGGTGTCATCTGTTGGTGATTTATGGTACTAGAGGGGATTTACACTGGATATGTTGCAGCAGTGATTTCCAGGAAACAACTGCAACTGGAAATGAAAATAGAAATAAATATGTGGATATATTTCAGAATTTTTTGTGGAATTCCATTTTTCATTATACCAAACTAAAATCAAACTTATTTATTATTTGGTTTGGGGTTAGATGTTTGATTAGACACAGGAAAACCAGAAGTCAGTTTATGCAGGGTAAAATCTTCATCTTAACAAATCATTCTGTTTATTAATAACTCCTAAAAAGCATTTAATCCAATTTCAAACAAGTAAAAATCTCCCAGTAGTGTGAGATTATTTTAACTGGCTTCTCAAAACAAATCCACTTGCTTTAGTGCTCTATAACTGGGTGTACGCAATTTGAAACAGATTTCTGCACTTAAATCAGGAAAATGACACTTGAAAAAGTTCTTGAAACAAGCTTTTTTGTTTGTTTGTTTTGGGAACAGGTGAAATAATCATACCCCCATTTACAGGTTATGCATTTGTTTGAAGAACATAAGATTTATGGGGAGTGGGGATTTTCATGTTGTGTGTTTGAACATGATGGCGCGTGTGTGCCTGTGTGGATTTTTGTTTTTATTTTGTTCAGGCTTTTGCCATGGTGTCATGGATAGAATAACTGAAGGTATGTTAACAGCAGCAGTTAAATATTGTCTTCATTTTCAGTAGTGAAAGTGAAAGTGTTTCTTTCTAACAAGAAACTGAAAAATATACTGATATAGAAAAGAAAAAATGTCACAGTTGTAAAGCACCATTCAATTAATTAAATGTACTAATACTATAATTTTCTAGTTATTCTCAAACGCTGCAAATCTATCTTGTATTTTTTGCGCGTTTGTACATCGACGCCGCATGAAAGGAGGCTTTGACAACAATGGCAGTTCCCTTCTTCACCCCTCAAGAAAGGACATATTTGAGCCCCTTTGATTTGGCCCGATTTGTTTTGATGTGAGGAGTGAGTGGTTTTTAAAATCTCCTTAACTCCCCAGGCCTGGCCCAGCCTCCCACAGGGCTAATGACCGTAGCCTGGCCCGTGTTGAATAATACAGACGCTGGCGAGGTGGAAGTGGGGAGGAGGGCAAGGGTTAGACGTGGGCCCTCCTTCTACAGTACACCTCCATTGATAAGATTGTATTAATTGGTATGAATAGAGAGGGTTTTCTCCCTCTCCTTGTATACATTTACCATTATACTCATTAGCTTCCCGTTGCCTCCCAGCAAGTTTCTCTTTCACATCCCCCGGGGTCTCCTGGGAGGCAATTTGCATCTCTCCATGGTGTCTCTCTGGGGTTATTGAGGAAATATTAGCCCCTTTTCTTCTGTGGCCGACCCTTTGATTTATTTGGAGCTGGAGCTGATAGAGTGGCACTCACATGTTAATGACTGGCGCTGATACAGGCCCCTGGTGCAAGACGACTCATTGATCCGGGTTGAAAAGGTACAATTGACAAGCAGTACTGAATAACCGTCTTACATGCGTCTGTGTGTGTGTGTGAGTGTCTGTGTGTGTGTGTGTGTGTGGACCTTGAGAAATGACAAGGGAATCCCACTGCTGTCAAGGCTACTGCGCTCGAGCTGTCCAGGTTTCCTGATAGAGTTAGATAAATAGGCTTTTGTTGGCCTCTGAATTCCTTGTGACTTTTTGACAGCCACAGTTTTTGTGTTATCTCTTCAGAGGTTCGCTTCTTCTCTGTTCACTGCAGACTTCGCTATTCAGGCCATCCGTCTGACCCCATGTGATCACAGTAGTGCTTACTTTAGCCACTTCTAGGCCTCGAAACCCAATCAGAGCCTGCAAATGACACACTTGATCCAGTTCCTGTTTAGAGTTGTTTGTCCTGGTCCAATAATAGAATTCAAGGTGACTACTGAGGAATCACTTTGGTTGTGTTTAGTGACTATGAGGCCCCTGCTCCCTGCGCTCCCATTCCTGCCGTGGCGCACTCATGTTATGTTTTAAAGAAAGATAATGAGAGATTTCATCCTAATACCTGCGATGCTTGACATGCCTCCGAATTTAAGCTCACTGATGTCTGCTCGGCAATGTGGAGCCTGTCCTCAATTTGGAGAGCAGCTTGACACCGACTCCCTTTCATCTGAATGGTCACATGTCTACAGCAAAGTGGCAGCAACAAAGTTTGATATATAGTTAATTTTTTTTTCTCCGTCTCAACTGGAGAGGAAAGCATCTGAGCATGCCTAATCATAGCAACAACTTCTGTCTTGCTTAGTATTTATATACTTTCAGTTATATGGTAATAATAACATTTAATAAAAGTCAACATCCTAACTGCCACTAAACAAAAATACCTACCACGGCAATCGCTGCATCTTCTCTGCATACTTATAACAGATTAGAGGTTATGTATATCAATTGTGCAGCTCATGCATATTGTTATGAAGGAGAAATGCAGGAAATGGAAATGTGCCATTTCAACGAGCCGGCACAGCTTGCCAAAAGCGGGCAAGTGGGTAGTGCTTGTGGTGATGGTCGGGTTTGTTTTCCTCTCAGTGCTGGGAGATGAGAAGTCATGTATCTAAACAGAGCAGATATGATGTTTATGAGAGCCATCTGCTTGGCAGCCCTCCTGTGCCCACTGCCCTCCTCAACGTGAGAGCAGCCTCATTAAAACGGTCACATGCCTGAGAAATTTCTAACTGCTGTGTTTTTTTTTCTTCTTTCTTCCCCCCTTTAAAAGGAGTAGAGTTTAAAACTAACAAAGCCTTGGGAAATCCCCATCAGACATCCCTCCCTTAATCCATTTAATTTTGAAAGGTATTGTTTAAAGCTTTAAAGTTTATATCGTTTAATCCCCCTCCAACACTACGGGCAGCAAATGAGGCCGTGTCAGCAGCTTCAACAGTTATAATCTACTCCACACAACAGAAAATCCTCCTTCAAGACAAGGTTGCATGGGTTTCCTGTGAACTCACTTGTTTGATGTTTCTACCTGCTATTGAACATGACTTCTGTCTTAACCCAACTGTCACTCGCTCCCTGTCCCCTTTTATCACTCCGAATGTTCTCGCTTCACCTTTTTTCATCAGTAAATCTACCATCACAGCCATTTCACTCATTCCCCTTTTTTAGGAAGGGGGGCAAGGAGAAGTTTGTTGTGGGCAGGTTCGGGGGGATTTTGTAGATAGTGTTGAACCATGGCCAAAGGACAGCATTGTTTTGGGTTTGTGAGAGTCTCATCTGTGGTTCAAGGCACCACTCTTTAATACTTGTTCTTATGTGGTTTTTGTGTCTACTGGATGTGCAAGTATTTATCATATATGTGCGTATACCCTATGCAGATTTTCTATCACATTATTTTGTATACTAACATTAGATTAGTTAAAGGAAAAGTTTTATTTTGGGAAATACACTTATTTGCTTTTTTTGCCAAGAGTTAAATGATAAGATTGATACCTCACTCATGTTTGTATGATAAACATGAAGCTATAGCTGGTAGCTAGTTAGCTTAACTGAACAAAGTCTGGAGAGACAGCTAGCCTGCCTCTTCGCAAAGGTAACAAAACCTGCCTACAGCAACTTGTCATTTTTACACTTTGATTTTTCTTAACGTCAAACAAACAAGATATAATCTATGTTAATTGGTGATTTTATCACCTTCAGACAGAGCCAGGCTAGCTGCTTCCCCCTGTTTCCAGTCTTTATGCTAAGCTAAGCTAACCTAACCGGCTGCTGACTGTAGCTTCATATTTAGCAAACAGACACAAAGGTAGTATGAATCTTCATTTAACTCTCGGCAAGAAAGCAAATAAGCGTATTTCCCAAAATGTTGCTTCAAGGTACCACTTCCAGTTATACTTATCTGCAATTTTTTTTTTCATAAATCACTTGAATGCACACCATTATTCTTGTTGTTAAAGTATGCATTTGCATTTAATTTGTGCTTACTATAAAGAACACAATTTTCTTTGCAGCACATACCACCTATGGTTCTCATATATTTTCCTTTAGTGTATAATTTGAGTCATATAACTCCAGTGTATATTTCCACTCAAGCAGTAAATTACATTGTTTAGTTATCAAAGGCTTTGTGTAATTACATTTGTGCAATTCACGATGACAGGGCTGATAGTGTCTGCACAAGACGCTGGCATACATAATCACAGCCAAAATCCCATTAGGGAGAATGGAGACCATTATTATGGAAATGACCTTTGGGTGACAAGAATTCAGTGGGATAAAAGAGTATGTAATCCAGACAAAGACATCGTGTGAAGCCGCTCTCTTTATTTTCTCCTGTGCAAATTTAAGAAATTTAGGGTGTTTCATGAATCTGCTATTGTCGTGTTTTTTTGTTTCACATTCTTCTGCAGAACAAGCCAGTTAGTCACAATGAGGAAAGTGAGATTTGGGTTGTGGTGTGTTGCTAATTTCCTTCTGCTTTTCTGCTGTTTGATACTGTGGGTAACTGCAGGGCTAAGATAGCAGAAGAACAACGGTGCGTTTTTGTTTTTTTTTTCTTTTCGCTGTGGCACTTTCGCTGAGAGAACATACTCACCTTGGGATTACCAGAGTGTCGAGCTGAATCTCTGTCTGTTTGTTTTGAGCCACGCTTTGATACTCTCACACTAAAGAGGCAGCTTCATAAATTCACATTGTGTCAAATAAATCAATAGATCCCATTAGCTGAGGAAGTTGTGTAGTGCAGTACTTGAGGGACCGTGGCCCCCCTTGTTTAGACATTTCTCCAGCAAAGGCGATGGAAGAGGAATATAGGGTTGGCTGTTGATCCATACAGACAGCTCCAGCAGTTGAAATGGTTTGGCTGACTGGTCCCAGTTGGTCTTCAGCGCTGTCTCCACTGTGCTGCCAGCCTGGGTCTTTAGTTGTACAGGAAGAAGGAATTTGCTTAGACATTCACAGTCTTACAAGCCTACAGCATCAAACTTTTCCTCCTCAATATGTTTGTTGTTCTCCTGAGACTCAAAGTTTGTGTATTTCAATTTTTTGACTTAAATAATTGTCTAATATGGAAAAGAAATGTCACAGTGAATATATTTGCTACTTTATTTTTTATGGAATGTCCAGCAACAGGAATTTGGCATACCATTATTTTCATTATCGTTTAATCTTTAGATTATTTTCTCAATTTATAATTTGGTCTTTAAAATTGAATTGTGAAAAATGCTCATCATGTTCAATTATCTAAAACAGTAAAAAAGCCAGAAGCTGGTACCAGCAACTTTTTGACATTATTTCATGATAAATGACTAATCAATCAATCAACTAATTGTTTCAGCTCTTGTCCAATGTATTAACTGTATCTTCTCCACTGTTTTGCATCACCAAAAATCAGGAAAATACACATTTATACATGTAAATTGTGTGTACTTTTAACCTTTCTGTATTCAAAAAATGAATTACAAAAGCAGCATAAATCTTAGATCCCTGGCACAAGTCTATGTAGTCATTTAAGTCAAAAACTACTCAAACTGCACTATGGCACAGTGTACATTGTATTCAATTTCAGTGCCCATCATCACAGCATCAGTTGGTAGATTAAAACATTCAGTTTTTAGCCATTTTAACTAAGTCCAGAGGATTTCATTCATTCATTGACATTTTTGACACCAGAAATGACATTATACGCCTGACCCCAATGTGACCACAAAGTGTCATTATTTTCCTCCTGCTCATCCTCAGCTGAAGCTTTCTTTTCCTTCTGAACTCTCCACTCCTTCCTCTGTTGAATCCTGCCTGTCTTACTGTCTGTCCTCATCTCAAAGTATGACTGACTCATACGCTGGCATTTTAAAAAAAGTCAAACATTTTTTAAAACAACACAAACCCTTGAAAGCATACTGCAAAGGCAACTGTGCTTGCTGTCAAAACTACAAAAAGCTTGCCTTTATGCTGTTTAATGTTTAAACACTTGTCCAGTCTTCCTTTGCTGGGTTCTTCCACTGTGGCACCAAACGTGACCTGTAATGGCACAATGCAATATTTTAAGTTATTGACAAGTTATTGTTATTGACTCCCATAATCCAACTTTTTTTCTGTCTCTGTCAGTGCCCCGTCTATATCAGGCATGATATATTACATTACATTCATCTAGCAGATGCTTTTGTCCAAAATGACGTACATTTTTTTCCCAGACACATACATGGGGAGAAAGTTGTGAGAGAGAAATTATCTTGCTTGAGGACAGTTCAAAATGTGGACACTAGGAGCAATTAATGTGCTGTATGTCTACACAATTGTAAAAATGCTGTTTACACATCTTTTTTTCTAAAATCATTTTCATCATTTTAATAAATTGCATCACCAGCTCTGGCGGTGATACTTGACCTTTGCACTCATCATGTCATCATGTCATTGTGATGAAAGCAGACTGTTGACTTCGAGTCATTTACACCTGCTGTTGTAGTAATATTTGCCTTAAAGAACATGTGTAAAATTACTGCTTACATAGTGACTTGGATTAATGACACAAGTAATTTGGGCAAAAACATTTTTTACAGGCAAATCTTTTGGTGTTTTCATTAGATTAGATTGTGCAGAGTAGAGAATGACAGGAAGATGAAAGAGAATATGGCATGACATGCGCTGAGGTTGTGAGCCAGACTCAAAGCAATAGTGATGTGAGTACATGGCATGCTTCCCAGCCCACCAACTTTCAGAGCATGCTGCATGAGATCAATTTGAACTCCATAACTCGCTAGTGGCAAAGTATAAATTAAAGCTTTTAAATTGGTTTTGTATATATGAAACTCATAATTTAAAAAAAGGGAAACTCATATTCGTGGTTGATTGTTATGAACAGGGAGTTACCAGTTGATTCGGTGCACCTGTACATCCTAAAGCAATCCAGCTCAACAGAATTGCAATGTTTTCTATTTTTATAAAGCTTATGTTCAGTTTTGTTTGGCACACAGGTGTTGGTTCTGTACTGAACTGCATACATTTAGAATATTAGAGACACCTCTTAATATAATGCACTCCAGTAAAACACCAACACTGACCACGGCAACAGTAGTTGAGTTAACACATCTTTGGCAGTGTCAACAAAAATGAAACATCAACATGAAGCTGTTGTATTGGATTGCATTAGACTGTACAAGTGCACCTCTTGATAAACATCACAAAGATAGTCAAGTCAATTTTATTTATAGCGCCAAATCACAGCAGAAGTTATCTCAGGGCACTTTTCACATAGAGCAGGTCTAGACTGTACTCTTTAATTTACAGAGACCCAACATTCCCCCATGAGCAAGCATGGGATTTATTGCAGGGCTATTGTATTGGATTACATTGGATTGTACAGATGTGCCTAATAAACTAGTAACTCTAGAGGTTTATATATAGCATATACAGAAATACAATTTGCAAACATAATTTTCAAACTTCAGGTGCTGCAAGGCAAAACATGAAATTAAGAGGAAAAGAAAAGAAAAAAATCTAAAGACTCCTCAATATATAACTGTGCAGTGTTGTAGTGTGTTTTCTCTTGTCTAACAGAACACAGTCTCATTTACCAAACTGCAAGAGTCTTGGGGAAAATACCAGACAGGGTTAGTAAAAGCTCATGGCAGATTGATCTGTGCATATACAGTACATCTTAACTGTATTAAAGCTTATAATCCCTGTAAACATCTTCAGGCAAGGCAAAGTCAGCCTTTTAACATTGACTAAGTGAAGTAAATAGAAGCAAATACATTTTTTGAAAAATTGCATTTCTGTTGAACCCCTGTTCGTTATATATAGAAGCGAGTTGTGTGAGTTGGCTGCTAATGAGCCTTACACATTTTGAACCACGATATTTTGATGGTTTTGCCACCCTGCCGTTTGGGGGTAACAGTGAAGTTTGCTTTAAATGTAGAACGTCTGTTCCCCCTTCGAACCTCTAACACCACAACAGATGGGGAGAATATGGAGCTCGGAAGGTTTTACCTCTGAGGTGGTAACAGTGAAGCCACTCATTAACACTGAATTTACCACTTCGTTAGCAACGCAGCTTCCTGTAGAGAGCGACCAGCCCTGGATGCCAAATCCACTGAGCATACATTTTAAACTAAATCAGCTCTGGACACATAATGTAATCTGTTGTAAAATGTAGCACACACATATTAAATCATCATATATTGCAATGCTGATTATAATACTATTTACTAACTCAAATTCTGCATATTTAAGTCCTTTCAAGTCAAAAAACAACAAAAAAATGAATGTATTGTGCCTTGAATTTAACCATTCATAAGCCAGTCCATGTGTATGTGCAAAGGCATATGTTTTCTTTGTGTGGGTCTGTGTTTGTGTTTTAGACAGATTGTGTGCTTGCCAATTTGTCAGGATTCAAGTAACAACAGTCTCATGCTGGGATCTGTGTTGGCACCATCACAGAGTGATAAGACGCAATATGATCTCATTGGAGGTGTACTTTGTTCCCATGGAAATTGGTCAATTTTAGCAGACGACTGAGAACTTTAGGTGGAGAAGCAGGAAGGTTGTATCCCAGAGGTACGCTCACATAATTAAGCATCCTCGCCAGGGTATTCAGGGCTAACAGCAGGGTTTGTTGTGAATAGAGGTGGCGAAAGAGGGTGTTGGAAAATCATAATGCGGCGCAGAATAATACCTCTCTCATTTTACGGAGCAGTGGGAATAGCCCAAAAAACTATTTTTTTTAACAGTACCACATTTTCAGCGTGAGTGAGAAAAAAAGCATTAGTTTTTATTATACCTGTTTATAATTTGCATCTGCATTATTTCTTTGGCAAAGTATCTTCACATGTTGGAATACTGCACTTGGATAAAGGAAAGTAATATGCTTGTAAGGCATGTCATGCTTGATATGATTAGAAATATACATACAGAGTACACTTTTGTGCTTCTTTTATATTTCAGAAAGTATTGCTACTATGTCTGATCTGAAGCCAAATGCACAAGAGGACAAAGACGTGGAACCGGTGTCTGACAGCCCAGGTCGTACTCAGGAGCCATTACAGAGTCACACATTCTCCCTGAAGAACAATGCTGCAGGTCTGTCCTCAGATGAACACGAAAACCCTTTAAATGGAACCCAGCCGAATCCATTTGTATACAGGAGTGTCCCTGCTGTTCCTCATGCAGGCAATTCATTGCCTTCAGGAGCACTTGTTAATGGACCTGGTTCACACCCCACCTCAGAGGTACACTGTGTCCTGAACAAAGGCACTGTTTTATCCAACAATGTCCTGGACGCTGCGTGGCAACCGGAGAAGGACACGAGCCCCGAGGTGTTACCACCACCTAGTGAGCTTCAATCAGACGCTTGGAAGAACACAGCGGGGCCCGTCGTAAAAACACTGGCCACACAGCCAGGTGTCAACACGCCACTGTCTCACTCGGAGGAGAAGGAGTCTAAACTGGCCTATTCCACACTGTCAGGTGACAGTGCAGAGCAAATGCACATTAGCCAACCTTTGACAAAACAGACAATAAAAACAAGATCTCGACGGGATGCAGAACGGTCAGAAAGCTCCTTGGACAATTATGATGATAGTGAAGTAATCAGATGGGATTCAGCAAGAGAGTGCTTCTTGCACAATGACAGAAGGCTGGAGACCAAAGTGATGCACCAAAGGCACAGGAAGCACAATACACATGTCATAAGCATGTCAGGCTCGCTAGAAAAGGTTACCAACAGCTTAAATCACACATACAGACATTTTTGCAGAGGTAATAATGTTGAAAATGTCGCCAACAAACACAAATCTATGGGAACACAATCTGATAATAAATATTCAGTTGTGCCATTCAAAGATCTTTCTAGGAGCATAGCTTTAGACTCCGAGCATCATGTGTATAACACAGCACAGGAAGGCTGTAATGAGGAAAATGACCCTGAAGATGAAGACAGTTTTAGTCCCAAAGTGGAACAGCTGAAGACAGAGCAACTTGAACAAGATCCACTTTTCTTTTCTTGCACAATATGCAATGTTAATTTCAAGGAAAAAAGACATTTCCATAGACATATGATGTATCATTTAGGCAAGCATAATCAGGTGAACAGTGACAATGTTTCACAGCCCTTTATATGCAGGGAGTGTGGGCGTTTGTTCTGTGATAGCAACTCTCTCATGAGGCACATTATTATTCACCAAGACAGGCTGGAAAAACTTATGGAGGAAATCAAAGTTCTCAAAAACACTGAATTCAAAGATGGGGGCACAACAGTGCAGTGCCCTCAGTGTGTATTTGGCTGTAATTGCCCTAAAATCTTGGTCCAGCATGCCAAAACACATGATAATCTGAAACACTACTACTTCTGTGAGGAGTGTAACTACATTACACTGACACAGCAGGCGCTTGAAGCACACTTACATGTCGCACACCTCAACACACACCAGACTCAATACAGGAAAATGATTCATACTAATGATGAAGAGGAAGCAGACCATGTTCATGTTCAGTGTAAAATGGGTTTTTTCACTTGCAGGGACAAAGTAGTATTGGAAAGTCTTCCAGAGTTGGAGCGTCAGCGATCACACTGTGGCAATTATAAGAAGTTTGCTGAACAGTCAAAAATTGCCAGGTCTAAACCTCAGTCTACTTTTGGAGAAACAGCCCATTTCCCCCACTGGCCCAGTAAAAAAGGGGACATTTACATTAAAAAGTCCAAAACGCTAAATTCAGACAAAAACATAAAGTCCCCTCAATTCAAGTGCTGCACCGAAAAAACGATGTCACCATCTTTGTGGAGGATCGACAAGCATGGAAAATTACTCCTACAACCAGTAGAAAAATTAGATGTGGCAACTGATCTCACCTGTGTGGAACAAGACGATGAAAAGAATGACCACAAGGCTTTTGGCAGCTCAAAGCAGGCAAACTGTCCTGCAACTGTAGATTTTTTACTATCAACCAGAAATCCTAAATTAGACCAGATGTTCTGTCAGGGAAACGGGAACGACCCAGCAAGCGGGAGTTCACAAGAGCCAGCAAACCAAAATTCTCCATCGGTGAGAAAAATGGCAGCACCTTTGCGTAACAGTATTGACAATATGAATGGTAATATATTGCCAAGGCTTAGCCAGAGGCTTCAGAAGCAGTCTGCAGATAGGGAGCTAGAGAAAGGCTGTGAGGGCAACGATAACTTCAGTGATGACACCAGTGAAGCTACAGGCAGCTTCTTGGAAAGCAGCGAGAATGAAAGGAACCCGTATGCTCGGAGGTATTTCAGAAAGAGGCAGAGGTTTTCAGCCAAAGACCAAAGCTCCCATATACCCCAGAGTGAAGATGATGGAGATGAAGACTGCAGTGACATAGAGCAACTCATAATCAAGGAGGAGTATATCGAAACTACAGTGTGTGATGATTCCCTGGAGTCGCCTTTTACGTCTACAAGTGACAGCTTTGACGTTTTGCCCACACCAGGGGTTGAACACAAGCTCTGCCCATACTGCCCTGCCATGTTTGAGTCTGGAGTGGGTCTGTCCAATCATGTGCGAGGGCACCTTCACCGAGTTGGCTTGAGCTATAACGCTCGTCACATGGTTTCGCCGGAGCAAGTGGCGTTGCGGGACCGGCAGCCGCGAATCCGCAGAAGGATCCCCACTGGCATGAGGAAACTGAGAAAAGGTGAGAATATTAGTTCAACTCTTGTTACACACCAACTCAGAACAGAAGTTTCTTTCTTCTTTTTAATGAAGCCAACTTTCTCTGGCTTAAAGGAATAGTTCAACATTTTGGGAAATGCTTATTTGCTTTCTTGCAGAGAGTTAGAGGAGAGGATCAATAACACTTTCACATCTGTACAGCCAGCAGCTGGTTAGCTTAGCTTAGCATAAAGACTGGCAAACAAAATCAGCACCTTTTTGTATCTACTTTGTTTAATCCGTACAAAAATCTAAATGTAAAAATGACAATTCTCAGGTGGTTATGAGCCAGACTATTTCTTGGCTGGGACCAATACCTTCCTGGAGTCTTCACTGGTTGCCTAGCATCTGGCCCCTTTGACAGAGCCAGGTTAGCTGTTTCCCTTTTTCCAGTAACTGGCTGCTGGCTCCAGCTACATATTTACTATACAGACATGAGAGTGGTAGCAATCTTCTCATCTATCTTGCAGGAAGAAAGTTTATAAGAATATTTTTCAAAATGTCAAGTTATTCCTTTAAAATGATGTGGTTACCATAGAATCCTGCTTTATATAAAAGCTTGTGCAATGTAAAGCAATCCAGAACAGTCTACACTATCATACTAGCTTATAATGTTAAACTGTGTCTGAGTGTTGTTGATCAAAACCGTGTTAATAGAGTTCTTTTTCTTTCATTTCATTTATTGTATCAATCTTCTGAACTTGTATTACAGCCGTTAAGCCAGAAACAAAAGGAGAGCACACATGTCCTCTGTGCTGGGGTTGGTTTGATACTAAGACTGGGCTGTCAAACCACGTGAGGGGACACCTGAAACGAATTGGGAGAAATGTTACCAGTAGCAGTAAGTCCCCCTTGTGCATCCTAAATGAACTCCTGCAGGACAAAAAGGAGCATCGCAACATCCTCCAGGTCCTCAACAAGAGCCAGTTCCCCTCACAGCCTTTTGTCTCTCAGAAGATCATCAGCAGCAATGGCTTGTTCCTGATGCGTACTGGACTACCAGTGAAAATCCAGTATGAGATGAGGAGTCCACATCCCATATTGGACAGCTTTGTACCAAAACAGGAGACAGAGGCCTTTTCAGAGCAGAAAAAGCTAAAGTTAGAAGCACAAAAAGGCACTAAGGCCTCCTCAAGCATTTTAGTTGAACTTCTCAAGGCAAGACAGGAAAGTATGGAGCTTACAGCGAGAAACAAGCAGGAAGCCTATGCAACCAAGCTCCATGATATTACCAAAGATTGCATGGAGGAGACCGAGGTGACCAGTGTGGAACCAAACTGGGCTCATGGTATGGAGTGTTATGCTCAGGGTTTGATAGCAATTTCATGTTTTAACAGTCTCTTAAAGGGCCATATGAGTGGTATTGCCTTAAATTTAAGACAACATATAAATTATTAATTTAACATGACAACCATTAAGAATCAATATTTTTCTTTCCTTCTGTGAAGACGAGATCATAGCATCACTATATATTTTTTAAATATTTTCTTGTAAAGCTAAATTCACCTTAAAAAGAAATATCATGTTCCTTTTCTCATACCACAGCAATAATGAAGTCTGGGCAACCTGCTTTAGTTCATTTTGAAAGAAAACTATGTAACGTCTAATTCTGAATATTTATTAACAGGTAGTGGTGCACAGCAGTACCATTGCCAGTTTTCTGTCATAGGACTAACAGATCTGTGATTTTTTTCGTGTGGTTTATGAATCCTCCGTGACTCTCATGAGGTGGTGTATGTGAAAATAGGCCCCCTGAAGACACAAGATTGTGTTAAACTTTACCAGTAACACTTTTCAAACAGGAGAGTGCAAATCAGATGCTTAGAATGAAACCAGGTGGAAGAAGAGTTTAGAGCACCATGGGAGTAACAGTTTTGCTTGATAATAAAATTACTGCATAAACTCAAACTCTATCCTAGAATACTATTCTCCTTAAATACTATCTAACTTATACTCCAGCATTTAAGATGTAGGTATTAGCTAAACTGTATTAAAATGAATATTATCCAATAAAATTTTCCATTTAAGCTAAAAGATTTTGCAAATGGAAAGGACAATCATATCATTTCAACCTAAATGTTTTGATCTATTTGCCTTAATTCTCATGGCGTTAATTTAGATTTTCAATGTTCTGTCTTTCAGGAGAATGTGATTCAAATAAATCATGTCTTCAGTGTAACAGCAGCTTCCCCACTGCTGTCAGTCTGTCTGGTCGTCTTCAAGCCTATGCATGCAGGAAGAGGATTGCCATTTTGGAAGGACCAGGTAAGTTTTTGACAATATACAAAAGAAAAGTGTCATCATATTTGTTTCCTGTGCCATGCAATTAAAGTTGTGGTCTAAGTGTAGAGATCAACTGGTGCAATCTGTGGAACCAAATTAAGAAGAAACAGAATATATGTGATTAATGCTGCATTGGCACATTCAATGAATTAGTCTACCCCAATGTATGTTAATTAAAAAATGAAAGTTGACTAGAATAGATTTTTGGCTTTGGGATTATTTATTTATGCCTTCTGTCAGTGATAACTTAATACACTCTCTCAGATACAGCAGTTTTGTCCTTTTAGGCTATGATTATAAACAGAAGAAGCCAAGACCAAGGCCTGGGCTCAAAAAGAAGATTTTACCCTCCTTGAATGCTGAGATATACACACTCACCTGCAGGTAACATAGAATGGAAAGTTACACAAGTAACCATTGGTCTCTGAGAAAGAGTGAAGTGAGAGGTCTCTCTACCCAGTTACATATTTCGTCTGTATGGGACCAAGACACTAGAAATAGATAGGTGGTCATTTCTCATCTGGAATCACTGATTTATCAAGATCCACCCAGGAGACAGATATGAATACCAACTGTTGAGCACCCGCTCCCCAGAGAAAGTGGTTGCAAGCACATTATGAGAGTAGAACAATGTAAGCATGGATATGACAGATTAAGTGGCAGCAGTACATACCTGCCAGTGGTGCAGTAATGCCCATTATGCAGCTATGCCATGACACCTGATTGCAGTGGCACACCATCATCCACATAAACCTGGCATTCTCCAGCCCACTGACAACCAACTCCAAACTCCAGGGTGGACCTTGTGATGTATTCCCAGACTTTACTTATAAAAATGGCAAACCAGTTTGCATTCCCCCTCAGCTGACTTGTATTTCCATATTTGTCTTAATTACAGCCACCACCCCCACTCTCTTGAGTTGAAGAGTTTCTGGAGGAACTGGGAGATATCAGGGGCTTTAAAGATGTACCTGGTGTTCCCTGCACCATGTCCCAAAAGTCATGTGAAAAGTGACATTGCACAGTCTGGGATCCAACATTAGGTCCAGGAACTCTGGTCTCTGAGGATCCCACCTGATCTTAAAAAGCAGGCCTAAGTGCTGCAGATGTGGCTGGACCTACCACAGATGAGTCACTTTCCCTGAAGCACAGGCCAGCAAGCTTCCAAGGATCAGTTCATGTATGATGAAGGGTACTCCCTTGCTTAGGTGTACCTCTTCTTAAACTTAGGATGCAGCTATTGTGTCTATCCTCTTCCAGACTTTGCACCCAATATTTTCCACAAATATGGGCCACATGGCTTGCCAAATATCTCAAGATCTACAACTCCTTTGAGAGTGCAAACATTGAGGCATTGGCTTTTTCTGTGTTTGTTAGTGTAGTCAGTTCTCCTGGGAAACCACTGAGGTGTATAGTCTATAGCTGCTTGGGAGACCACTGAGTCAGCTTAAAAGTGAAAAGGGAGGCATTTGATAAACGGGGGAAGTGGGGCAGATACTGCAGCCCTCACAAAACAACCCTCTCAAAACTACGAAGGAACTGCAAACTGTGAAGACACAGTAGTCAGTGGACAACAGCTTTCCCTTCACTAGCTTCAATTGAAGCCTTTGTACCTGGGGCATGTGAACCCCTTGTTAGAGTAATATGCCAGGTACATCATCATTAACCCAACAATCTTCACAGAAACCCTAAGACTGAGAGAATCAGCTCTTGAATTCTCTCTTATACTATTAAGTCACAAAGGTTGTCCTCTTGTACATCTCTTACTGCTCTTGTGGAATTGGTGGCTGCAGACGGCTGCAGACATCACCTGACCCCTGTGCCAGTCCATGTACATAAGGAATATGCAACTGGGTGGTGGAGAGATCTTGATACTATAGAGAACAGTTTACATTTGTTACTGGAAGAACATGATGGTGCATTCACTCTCCCCTTGCTTTATTTCTGCAGATTCTGTGACCTAGTCTTCCAGGGTCCCCTGTCTATCCAGGAGGACTGGATCAAGCATTTACAGAGGCACCTTCTGCACACCAGCGTGCCCTACTCAGGGACAGGGATGGTAGAGGTTTTGGGTCTTCATCACAAAATACAAATAAGCATGTCACATGAGCACCCAGACCCTGAGTAGAGTTGTACCAGCTGCGTCCTGATTTTGCACACTGTTTATACGTATGTTCAGTACATTATTTTAGATGAATCCTGTAACTGTTTAAATGAGTATATACTAGTTAATCAAGACTTCTTAATAATACTATATCTTAATAATACCTTGTGTATTAGCAAAAACTAAATTATATGAAATTCTGATGCAATGCTTTGCCTTATCAATGTAGCTAATGCAACTTATAGGATTTATGTTTTTAACTGCTGTATAAGTTAGGGACAATAATGACAAGAATCAGTGGCAGTCTGAGCAGCACCAGCACAAAACATTTCCTCAGTATAAGCTGGTCTGGCAGTGCAGAGCTGCCATTGTGAGAAAAAAATATTTCTCATATTTTTGTCATGATAAAAAAGTGCCTTGTTATTGAGAAAACATTCTCATTATAAAATGAAAAAATATCCAAATATTTCACCTGTAACTTTTGTTGTCAAAAAGGGGAAGTTTTCTAATTATTTATAAAAAAAATCTCGTGGTAGGAGGAACTTTTTGTCATTGTGAGAAAAGCTAAAAGCAGCGATGTTACTCCACTATGACAGAAATCCCTTTGACTGAGCATTTGAATTAACTTCATGTCTCCTTTTCTATTGCAACCAATACACAATGAAATAGTGCTCTTGTTAAGCAGTGTACACAGGACTGTCATTAGTTTGCAGGATTTCGCCTCTCTGTGCCTGCATCAGAGAGAGAATCTGGCTTAATCAAAGTGAGACTCAAGATGTTGTATTATGTTGGGACAGCTTGTTCTGTCAGTGTTTGTTCTCCTGCTTAGCCATCAGTGTAATTTCTGAAATCCTGTTCTCATTATAGCCGTGAACATCTTTTTATAATGAGAAACATCTCAAGTTATAACAAGAAAACTTTCCAGTTATAACAATATACCGTGAGAGTTTTTTTTTTTTCATTTTGGCAGCTCTCTATTTCCAAAGGCTTGGACCCAAAGTGAGTTGTGGTTTAATTTCTTTCCTCTTTTGGTTCTCATGTAAGTAAGAATGTGTTGTAATTAGTGACGTCACGCTAAAATCCATCCTTAAAAAAGTCTAGACTGCTGTTAGTGAACGTTATGCATGTCCATCATCTGTCCTCCAATCCCTACAGCTCTCAGAACTCGGTGCTTATTTTGCAGGGTAGCAGACAATACTTTCTGACAGGAGAGCAGGCTATGCAAAGTGCAAAGATGACATTTTGAAATTATGTCGCACTTTTTTGTAGTACATTTACAGTATAGTGCTCAACCAACCCAACAAGATCAGATAATGACTGAAATTTTTACCAGGTTCACTGAAGGATAGGACTTTGTCTTTTGTGAAAGTACGTTTAATATATTTAATGCTCTGTGTGCTCATGGTCCATGTGTGCTTTATTTCAGCAGTTTGTCCTCCTTTGACCCTCTTCTCTTAACCAATGTAGTCTAGTCTCATTGCCAAAAGACAAAAACTCACACTAACCTACTTTGATAAAAACTCTTTTTTTAATTAGAAACTCAAAATAAGAAAGAAAAATTATTATATATTGCATCAATATTATGATGAATATTTACAATGTTTATATTGCTTTCAGCAATGCCTGTATGGCCCATGATAGTTTTTCACATTTTATTAGATGCCAATGACTATAATATAATGTAAAAATCTTAAAAAAAAAAAAAAAGAATAGAACTGTAGATTTACACTGGTTATTTGACCAGAAGTCATAAAAAGTTAGTTATAAAGGTATTTTATGTATTTATTTATCTTCTCAAAATATTGAGATTGTTATACTGGAGATTTTAAAATGTAGAAGTGTAGCACTCCCTAACATACAGTGCAATTCAGAGTTTTATCATTACAAGTTGTTAATTCTTACTCAGGCTTCATAGTTTTTAGACTTAGCATTGGTCCGATTCTAATGCAGCTTTTGTAGGTGACTGTGTATTAATCAGTGACATTAATAAATAACTTGCATGATAATAGTAAATGTCACTGCTATGAATCTAGGGAATTATTCTTAAAGCTAAATATACTCAGTAACAATGCAATGTTGATATTGGAGAATAGATTATGGCACCGTCACACCACAGTTTTACCACATAAAGAGAATTTAAGGTACTGGGAGTAGCATCTGGCTACATGGTAACTGCTGAGATCATTTACAACAGCAGTTTAGGTGGAGTGGACAAAGGGTTTGACAAGAGTGGATAATTGAACAAGCTGTGTGAGATTTAGGTAGAACAAAAGACTTAATTTGCAAGAGAATGCTGTTTATCACATAAGATGATGCTAAAGGAGGAGATGAGCCAAATGTCTGTGGATATTCAACATCAGGTGAAAAAGCATTACAGTGAATTAACAAATTAAGGGATGGCCACAGTGATCAGTATGAGAAGATGTACAACATTTCTGACTGTCAGGTTTTTATTCAGTAATGTGTTTTGGAAACTCAGTGTGGAGTTCAGGGCCAACAATACAGGAAGGACAATGAATTGATGCTCACAGCTCTTCATAGAAAATTGAACTGAAGAATTTACAATTATTCCATTGTAATGTAATGTTTAGTAGTGTTTGTAGTGTTTATCCACGATGTTTAGTTCTGCTATATCTGTATTAAAGTAATTATTCATATTTTCATGTCAATAATTGTTCGTTTTACTATCTTCAGTCACTCATGGATGTAACAATACTGACTCAACCTCAGTTTAAATACAGTTACAGTCTTTCAGTGTCTGTCGAGTCTCCTTTTTAAGGGAAAATCCCTGGTTTTTCAAGTTTTTCTAGTGTTTATCACTCACTGTGCTTACTTCACTGCCTATAGTTGTGATGAATGCCCTGTAAGCAGTAGCATAAACAAACTTGATAAATACAGTAATATTTTAGTTAAAAACTGATTAAAAACATAAACATAATTCAAAGCATTTAATTTCAGATCACAGACACAACCTTTCAGTTGTTTAAAGGTGTGTTATGTGATGATGGACCATTCCCTGCCCATATTTATTTGTCCTGTTAAACAAAATTTGTTGCCACTCTATTAGGTAAAAGATAGAGATTTCAGTGTGACTTTGCACCATTATTCCCAACAGAAAGTAATTTTAGGGCTATGTGCTATTTTAAACTTGCGTTTTTAGTGTTACAGGCTGAGTATTTGATGTATCCAATGCTTGATAGCCACATCTGGGTTTTCTACTTACCAGTGGCAAAGGGGGCTAACCCTGCAGTTTATCTTGGGCAGTATTTAAAGCAGCGATCAAAGCTGTACAAACCAATTGTCATCATGCTTCTCCGGAGGGAATTTTGAAGTACATTAATGCTCCTTCTTTGGGAAATAATTGTGCCACTCTGTGACTTCATTAGGTCTCCTGGCTGTTTCAAAAGATGTTCTCTCTGGAGGTTGAAAGCCACATCGCTGGCAGACAGCATCCCAAGGGGCCGAATGAATAAAAAAGGAGAGATTATAATGAGATTGAGTTAGCCATGACCAGAATTGGGCTTTTCATTATTCCACTGGCTGGAGAGAGAGAGAGAGAGAGAGAGAGAGAGAGAGAGAGAGAGAGAGGGACAAGGCTGACATAAAGAAATGTGTTGTTGCAGGACCCACACTCACCATCTGCCATGGGGGTCCAATTGTAGGCAACCAATGCATGCTTATCATTGCCATGGGTATCAAAGGGGCCTCCTCTCTGGAGATTGCTCCATTAAAACTGCAAATGGCAACCCCTGCACGCACAAAACAGAGAGTAACCCTGCATTTAATTCAGAGGTAACACTTGATATTGACTTAGCAAATTAAAATGAGAAAAGGTATAAAGTGAGAAAACCTTGAACTGCTTTGTACTTTTTGTTACATTTGTAAATTAGACACTGAAGTAAATTTTGAACTCAGAACTGTTTTTATCATTCGTGTTGCTGCATCCTGATAAAGCGTGCATTAGGACTTTTTTTGTCAGCTAGACTCGTTTTTTCCCATTCAGTGTCCATGGCAGCAGTGATCCAGAGATCAGGACCATTGATCATGACCTGTCCTTTGGCCAGTTGTTCAGAAGTGCCACAGACTGCCTGTGTGAAAAAGAAAAAAAAAAAAAAAAAAAAAGAAGAAAAATCAATAGGTTTCCATTATCTGGTTGGGCAGTGTCACTGGCCTGTCAATGATCCTGTTACAGCCGTGGTACAAGGGTGACACAGGCCCACACTCAATCGCTGCTGACAAGAGGAAAACATGCTGACAGGCACCGGGAACAAGTTGGAACACAGATTTGCACTTCAAGCAGCCGTCCAAGGAGGTATCGTGCAAGGCCACCACGCGGCAAGGGGCGAGCTCAGTTGGGGCAGGGCGGAGGGGTTGAGATGGGGGTGGTGGTGGTGGTGGGGGGGTATTCTTAGCCAGCCTCCTTCTACTGTCTGACTGTCTAGCTCTCTACCACAAATGCTTTTATCCTCCTATAAATTATTCACCTCTGGATACACCAAAGGAAACTCGGCTGCACTGATTGTGGCTGAGGGGAAATTCATAAAACCTTCGACCCAGTCTGCATCCACTGTAGCTGCCTGACCACCAGTCACCACCCCTGCAACTGTGTGCAAACCTTTCAGTACATATGCTATATATTGTATGTGAAGCATGTGCATGGGATTATACATGATAGTGTGACATCACTGACCCTTTCTGTTGCAATTTATCATTCAGGGAATTTTGTGTCATATATACATTTGATAGGAAATGATCATATTCATAGTTCTTAATTAACTTCTTAGGTTTCTGATTGATTAGCTCTTTGCCTGCAAAGAAAACAAGAGTCTCCTCTCATCAGTCAGTCCAGATGGGCAGTCAGAAATTAAGGAAGACATCAACTGTCTCTTGAAAGAACATGAATCAATATATTTTGACAAGGATCAAATGTGCTTGAGATGAACCTTTTGGCCCTCACAAAACAGTCTTTCTCCTCATGTCAAACCTCTTTATTTTTGTTTGTCTCCATTTAATGACCAGATATCCGATGACTCATGATTTTTGAGATCACTTTTAGCAAAGTAATTTAATATTCAACAGCTTTAACTCGGATACCTAACATATTTAACAGTATCTTCATTTGGCAGTCTACATTTTATCTTAAAAAAAAACAGTTATATACCAGTAGATATATTTCAACATGTAAGTCTGGCACAATAGGTTTAACAGTTTTCATTCAAGCTTTTGTTGTCTAAACCAGGCCTTGGGACAATATGTGACGTCACGCTCCTTGTTAATACTATAATAGCCTACTTCTTTTTTTTTTAAAATTACACATACCCGTACATATGTGTACATTCATTTCCTTTTTCCTTATGTTGGCAATTCAGTCCATAATGACTGGGGAATTCAGGTTAATATGTTGACAAGGTTTAACAACAGCGGGTCATGTTGCACAACACGCATGGCTGGCTCCGTTCACTTCAGCAGCTGACAGGTCCTAATCATGCGCTGCCCTAAAGGCACTGGGGCAGAGAGGGTTTTAATCACTGAATTATAGACCAGCGCGAGGCTTCAAATTGAGACGTAATTAAAGTCAAAGTTGCAATAATTGTTTCAGCTAATTGGGCAGACAAGTGCGTTATGGCGCGATTACATTATCTGCTGTAATTACCTGAGTCAGATGATTTTTCTGGTGGAAGAAAAAAAATTCTGTGTGTTTCTATAATGACAGCGGTGTTGATCGTGCATGAAAAATGACGTTATAAATAAAAGACTTTAAAAAAGGAGGGGATCATTCTAGCCTGTCAGAGCTGATGGGTACTTTTTATTTTGGCTTCTATTGTGCCAAAATGCACAAAAAAAGCCTCCAACCATGCAATATTTTCCCGTTTAAAATAATTATAATTGTATTATATTTTTCCATCTTTGCCTATCAATTCAGGCCAGGCGCTGCCATCACACAGCCTGCTGTATAAATGAACAGGCTGAGCATCATCACCAGCATCAATGTGTCATTTACAGTAAGGAAATGAATAATGTAGCCAACAATATGCCCAGTCTTGACATCCTCGGTAGCGATGCCGCACCTTCGGCAACATCATTATTTCCTATTAATTACTCGCCAACCAAATGCCTTTAGAACCGGGGCTGCAGTAGGTGTGACGGGGGAGCTGGTCAGGGAGCAGCTGCCCTGCATCCCGCCGGGCTCAGGCTGACCTCCTTTTTTTTTTTTTTTTTTTTTTTACATCACTGAACTGGAGGCTTGACAAGCCGTACAAGCAGAGGTTTTGATTTGGATGAGGGGAGAAATGTAGAATATGAGCCAGAAATGACGAGTCAAGCAGGATTTCGGGTGCAGCCAAAGAATACAATTGTATGAAGAAAAAAAAAAAAAAAGAAAAAAAATCCATATCTTAACGTGTGTGTGTTTGGGGCGAAAGTGTCTGCACTGATCCATCATATCACACCCGGACTGCTGAAGCCGCTCTCCCCCTTAAATATGGACCTCCATCGACACTGATGCAGTCAGATTTTGTCCATCTTTGTGCCACATCGCCTGCTCAACAACAAAGATGAACATGTGCTTTGAAATCCCGCAATCATTCACACAGAAAGTGAATATTTACGGTTGTGATTGTATTCCAGTAGTCACTTAGAAGGGTGTGAAACGGCTCTATGGGATTAAAAAGTGTTTACTAACCACTGGGTTGCTCTCTTGAAAACAGGCCCATGAGCTGTATGTGCTGGTGTTGCTGTGCAGTTTGAGTGTCGGACAGCAGGGGGCGCTGCTCATTTCGTTCTGAGAGCCAGGAGGAGAAACACACCAACTGGGAAACACAAAGTGGTTACACTGAATTTGAACAAACAATATAATAATACATAAAACACAATAAAATAATAGCAGGAAATATATGCAGTAATTTTACATTTTTGCCTAAATTGTTGCTTTTTTCCTTTGGTCTTCTGCAGATATTCAAGCTGAGCCATCCCTGTTCAGTTTATTTGGATGTTTTTAGATATTACTGATATAATATTGCCAGAATGATCTGTACTTCGCAGGCCCTTTGCAGACAGATTGGATTTTTCTCCTTTTGCAGGCTGAAGGACAGTGAGCTCCAGTCATGCTGCCTTTAAGGCCCTTTTTGTGTCTCATTCCTCTCCATTAGTGGCTACTGAGAGCTCACATCCCGCCTTATTGCTCTCAGGACGCACAAGTCTGCAGGAGCTGCACAGAGTGTTTCACCATCACATCAGTAATCAAACACGTCTCACAACAACAACAACAAAAAAACAAACAAACAAACAAACAACAAAAAAAAAACAATCTTCTTTGTCTTTTGTCGCATTTGAGGCAGAAATTTAATTACAACCGCGGGTGTATGCAAGGCATCGGGAAAAAAAAAATACCAGGCGACAAATGAATATACAGAGCAAATGACAAAACATGAGGGGGGATAACTGACAGATGAAAAGACAGAGGATGTGCAGCTAACAGGCAAAACGCGCCGGTACAAAGCCGCACACACCTTTGAGAGCAGAGTTTGTTTTATTGCACTTCTCCCGGGTTGCATCTCCTGTCGATTTGCAGAAAAAGAAGGGGGGATAAGCGAACATGCCCTGTTTAAGAAACAAACATGCAGATTAGATGGGATTCTGACAACACACGGCTCAGTCTTCATGTCCCACAGCTCATATCTCAACAATGAAAAAAAAGGGGGTTGAAAAATCCACTCAGCGCCGTTGACAACACTTACCGTCACTCTGCAAAAAGTAAATGCAAATAATGAGGTGGCATCTGGAAATAAATAGTGGAAGTTAAGACAGACTGATAACAACCCTGGTCCGCTTAAGACCCAAAGGGCGGCAGTAAAAATCTTTATTTAGACCTTTCAAAGGTATAGACACAAATCTGAAAAAAATCTATAATGCGATAAACATGAATTTGATGGATTTGGCACACAAAAATAAATATTTTTTTTTATTTGTAAAATAGAAATGAAACCCCCCAAAAGCCTCTCTTCATACATCCTGACGCGCATTGGATTTGGGCGTAGCCAGCAGGAAGCCTCTCTAAAGAAGAAAAAAAATATCAGACCTCACACATGTGTAACATTTACTTCAAGTGCAGGGAGCTGTCACCTGTTATGTGGTACCAGGCTCCATGTCACCAGCAGCACTCACTCACTCACTCACTCACTCACTCACTCACTCACTCACTCAGGCCTGCAGCAGCTAAACACGTAAACACGCCCCAGACCTACCTATGACCTTCTTATAGTAGCTGGAGCGAGTCTTCAGGCCGGTAGAAATCATACTGTGGCCATTTATGAAGATGTGAGAGATTATTATGAGTCAGTGTTGTGACGGAAAAATCACAAACTAGAGGGGATTTAATTTACCTTTAGAATTTTTTAAACATATAAATATGACATTAGAAGGTCACATTTATACTTTTGGAGGGGAAAAAAATCCTTATTTCTACAGAAATTCAAATACGGATGATTTCTGTCATGCTATATGATCATATGTTCAAAAGTCCCATTTACAATAGGCAAATATCCTTCCTGCGGGTGCTGGGTGTATTGGTTAATTTCAGGAGAAATAAATAAATATAAAAACAAACTTATGAGGAATAAAAATAAATGAATTCATGATAAAATACAACCATTTGTTTAATACTCACCCTACTCCTGCACATTTTCTATTTGCTTTTTCCCCCTTTCCTTAGAATTTAAAAGGTCACGTGACGCTCGGTCACGAGGTTTTAAATCAGGAAATACAGGTAAATGGCGGGATCTTTGTCGGACAGCTAAAATAAAACGTGCACAATAAAATACTAGTTTACAGCTGTTTCAGTCCCTGTAAGCACATTACCTTACTGCGGCTGGGCACATTGACTCTAACAGCAGGTGCATTAACCGTGAATACCGCGCTAGTTTGCAAAGTTAGTGCCAGAAAGTTCTGAAAAAAGCTGTTTGCAAATAATTGAGAAAGCGCTGAGTTTGCGTGGATGGCTGATGGATCACGTGAACGTTGGTGGGAGCTGAATGATGTCATCTCATCTGCGTAAGGTAAAGCATTTCTGACATTACACCATTAGGCACTCCTCTGACTCCTGTTGGCTTCTTCAATAGGATTCAATGCTATGATATAAAACACATTGTTATGGAGGGGCTCAGTGTCTCCATGGTTTCTTCTCTCTAAACTATCAAGGATCAGATCTTCCTACATGGCCTTCTGGTTGTCTAGTGAAGTGGTTTCCAACCTGGGGGGCAAGAAATAATAGAGAGAGCCTCATTTTAAAGCCCCCCTCCACTCAAAAATGTGTTTTTTCTTCTTGTTATTTCAGTTGGATGTTTGAGCTTCACTGTGCAGAGTTTGACACTATACTTTTTCACTTTCATCTGCTAAGAGTGGAAAGTTTTCTCTGAGCTCACCTTAAATCTTTAAACACATGTACCACATGATTTGTGACATCACAACTAGTTTGGAGCCAATCCTGGTCCAGTATGCAACTTACACAAGTATAATGGGGAAACCTCCAGTGCACAAACACTGAGTGGACTTTACAGTGAAGTAGGAGACATCTTGTGTTCAGCAGTTAAGCTTTTGAAATTACAAATATTTGCATATTTATATATTTTTTCCAATGATGGTAAAAGATATATGTTTTTAAGAATTTTTAACTTTAGTTAATTGAACTTTTGTGGAAAAACCACATCAGACACAAATTATTATTCAAAGAAGAGTATTTTTATATGTCTGGAGGGGATATTTAGGTGGTCACATGGGACAAAGGTTGGGAACCACTCCTCTAGTCTGTGAGAATGAACTATAACACATTGAAGCATAATAAGCTCACAACTGGTGATTTTCTTTTTTTTATAAAATGAAAATTCAAGCTTCTCTAAATTAAGAATTAGTTTTCCTGCACCTCAGTAAACCACTAATGAAGCTCCCTAAAAATTGAGAATTTCTTCCTCATAATCTGTGGACCAGTGCTCAGTCATCTTCAGACCACACTTTAAATGCTCTTCATTTTTTTGCCTTATTTCCCTCCCTGTGAACTGTAACAGTACACGGTGGCAGCGTCCCCACTGGCCTGAGCGTTACAGGCTGCTGTGCATCAAATCTCATTATTCCATTCTCCTCCACTATCCAAGGTTGATCTAATCACCAGATCAACAACCGGGATGTGTGAGAGAACAAATAAGGGAGACAAAATGAACAAATGATTAGTATGCTGTGAAAAGTACAATACGTTTCTTATTTAGCATTTAGATAACTATCTATCCTGAGGAGCAAGCTTCAAAGTTGAACTCAGTTTAGGCGAGGGGGATTAATTCTCTCTACTGCATGCTTCATTGAATCTCTCATTACCAAACTTTGTCTGTATTGATGTTAGATTTGATTGAAGATTAGAGCATTTAGCAAATCTTGCTTTTCCGCATGTATCAGGCTTTTTCAAGCGCGGCACACCACTCGCTGGTCAATACCCTCACTTTTATCCAGTGTCTGCTTCATTTAAACTTAATCAACTCCATCAATGAACTGGAACAGCGAAACGTCCCCTGGAACAATAGCTTTTGTTGGATAATGCTTTGGTCTTATTCCCAACCGGGTGGCGATAAACCTAAAATTACACTATGATGAACTATTTCAATCAATATGATAATGGAAATTGGCTTGGGTGACTCTTTGCAGGGCTTAAGGAGGCAGGCTAAAGCCTATGTGACATTAATACATCTCCATGCTCTCTCCCTGCTGTTGCAACCCCCTACCTCACTTTATTGTCCCATCTTTTCAGTGACATTGACTACACCATATTGCAAAGCGCTTGGTAGCTTAATGATCTCTCTTCACCAGGGAATGCTTGTGCTGAAATGGATGCACAACCTGACGGTCTCATGCATTGTTTTCCAACTAAATTATAGGCTCTATACTTTGTTTCCTGTAGTGGCTCAGCGGGGTGTAGATCAATCATTGATGGCACTGTTGTAAAGCAGCTACAACACGACTTTTGCTGCTCATTTGGACGTTTTGTCCTTGTGTGGGATCCAGTGCCTGTTATAGGCTACAGTTCATCATATTTATACTGCTACCAAAAGACCCATTTCAGAAGCCTTAGCAAGGAAAATGCAGGCTCCCCATCTGTTGCATACTAATAAATATGCCACCTTCTGGGACAATCCAGGAGTGATCATGATGATCAACTGCCAAGTGATATGACTTACCATAAAGCTGTTTATTTGAAAAGTTTCCCCTCAGCCAATAATTGTCAAATGTATTTCGGTATCTGTTATTATTTTCTGAAATGATTTATAAAACACGTAGTTGTTTTCCTCCATGCCTTTCACAGTCATTTCATTATCATTTCTAAAGCCAGTGCTGGCATGCGGCATGGGATGGATGCCTTTGTGTTGTTTTACAAAGAAATGAGCAGTTATTACTGGAGCTTAAAGTCACAGCTGTCTTTTAGCAGCGAGTCACTGATCAAGCCAATCTCCTGTACAAATTCTGTGCGCTGATGGAGTTATTGGCCACTTGGGGGCAGTGGAGACAAGTTGTGGACACAACATTGACAAATTATTACCTTTTAAATTGATAAGGCCCACTTCCAGCATCAAGCATTTGCAGAGCAACATTATCTTTCATGTGGAATTGTTACTGGACACAAATTTAAGTCCAATATGAACTCTCGTTAAGTCTTAGATAGTGTACAGTGTGTTTATTAGAGCTTTTTCACTGAAAACTGCTGCCTGCGTCAACCGAAAACAACCAGTAAGAGTTGTGGGCTGGACAGCAATTTATTCAGCCTCTGCAATTAATGTCATTACAAACCACCAAAGATGGCACCAGACTCCTTCCTCACTCAATGGCTGGAGTTATGAAAGGTATGAAAATCAAAGGGAAGGGATTTAAAACCTGTTTGAAACAGAAAATCCATCACAGTAAATGTCATTTCTGATTTTTTTATATTATATTGAAGTTATATTGTGTGGTAACATAGTGCACTTTTCAAAAAACTGCACTCTTAACTGTAAAGTATATATTATACTAAAACCTGCAAAAACACTGGTACTGTCCTTTTTAAGGTATTGTCCACTAAAGAGATGAAGGTGTTATTTGCCTGAGAATTGATATTACCTTCAGATTAAGTGCTAATGAGTAATGTCTCTGTGTCACCACCACATAGGTGTTGGACTGCATACAATCTGTACCTGTTTTATTAAACCACGCATTGGCTCACATCTTTCAGCAACCCTTATGAAGGTTTGTTAACACGGTTAGCATTTCTAATTTAAACTACTAATAACTGCTAGCTTGTGGCTGACATCAACCACTAGTTTCAGCAAGACATATCACTGAAACTAACAGACAATTTTAGGGTTGTTTAACGTGTTGATAAGAGTCAGACTGATACGGTCTTTTTAGGCTGATAAGTATATTGATATCTGAGAGTAAAAAAAACCCAGCTGATACTCATTTTTTGATAAGGATCCCTTAAATGTAGTTATTAAATTAAAATTAAATTGTGACCAATGTCTGTACTGTGCAATACAGTTGAAAAATTAAATTTCCTATTACTTATTGGCCCACATGCAATATATATTGGTATACTGATATATCTGTGATAAGATACGTAAAGTCATACAATAATGTTTCCCATTCCAATATATTGGTCAGTTTCTAATACCAATGGAAAACATCATCCTCCATGTTGCCAAGAGTTCCTGACAAGAAATTGAAATTTACACTTAGCACGCTTTAGAAGTGGTGGGCATGTTTTTGAACTTTGGACAGAGCCAGGCTAGCTTTTTCCTTCTGCTTCCAGTCTTTATGCTAAGCTAGGCTAATCATCTCCTTGCTCCAGCTCTGTATTTAACACACAGACATGAGATTGGTACCAGTCTTCTCATCTTACTCTTGGCAAGAGACCAAATAAGCTTATTTCCTAAAATGTTGAACTATTCCTTTAAGGATTTGCTATTGACAGTCATGTGTGTACAGGTTGTCGTTTCATAGATTAGTCACCGTCTGAAGGCGCTGATGAGTGACATAAGTTGCTGTAGTGTTTGGTTGAAATGAAAATAATCAGCCCGTTCTCACTCCCAACTTGTCAAATACTGACACTTCGTCACGCCCCATCTCGTCACTTTTCAAGATACTTCCAATTGAAATGCATTATATAGATTAAATTTCATTAAATGCTGTAATACTGCATGTTGAAAAATGCATCTAATAATGACGCGGATAGGTTTACATTGGAGTAAGTTGAAAACCCGGTGCATTTCATATAGATGCTAAATGGTGCCTTGTGTGTCAGTATCAGACGCTGAGGGGTGTGACAGAGCATCGGTATTTCACTATCTGGGAATGAGGGATTGAAATAATACCACTAAATAACATTTATATTATTGACCTATCTATCAATTAGAAAAAATCATTTAGTCTACAAAATGTCACAACAATATTGAAGAAAAATGACCATTACAAGTTCTCAGAGAGCAAAGTTCTGATGCTCAAAACCCAAAGGCATTCAAACTACAATGAAAACAGAGAAAAGCAGCAAATTCTCCCATTTCAGAATCTGGAACCACAGAATGACACTTCTGTTTTGTGAATGACTTAAATGATTAATCGGTCATCATATTGGTTTTCGGTTAATTTCTGTCGACACCACTACTCTGTGCGTCAGGTTAGAGTCTTTATCCTCCTCTTTTAACGCTATACTTTGAAGTCTTCAATCAACAATTTATACGCAGTCTAATTAGAGTTAGTTTTGCTGGAGGATAATTCATGACAGGGATGGATACTCCCTGCCTCTCTAACCTCTCACCTCCTGCAGCAGCCAGCCTCTATTATGCTGTCCTGCATCTTAACTGACTGAAGTTGCTTCCATGTCACCATCCAGCTAACATGAAACACCAGATGTGTCATTTGACACTTTTGAATATGTTGTTTGCCTTTGTTTCCATGTTTTACTCCCAGTGCTGGAAATGATTTGAGAGGACAGACATGCACAACAGATACAGCACCTTGAACATCAAAGACCCGCACCGCAACATTAGTAACACTGTGTGTGTCTGTGTTTCTGCTGTAACTCTGCACACGCTCACACACACCCGTAAGCGCTGTTGTGAGTTTGCGTGCACGTCGGTGTGCCTGCCATAGGAAAGCATCTGAGACAGCCCAGAATATAAAAATTTACAGGCCTTTTTCCTGCTTTGTCTGTCTTCTTTCCCATTCTCTTAGGTGAACGGGGCCTGAGTGATAGACCCAGAACCTTTCATCTCACCCAGTGAGTGTAAATAGCTGTCATGTTTGATTGATGGTTTGACGTGCACATGTGATTCCCTGGAAGAGGGGAAGAAATTCAATCAGAACACAGTGCATGATGGTTATGCTGTCTTCAAACCAAAGATGTAATGAATGAGTAATTACACAAAAAATCAACAGTGTTCTACACTTCCTCATACGAGAGTTCATGCAGAGAAATTTGCATAAATTCCATAACAGCTTATACTGTGAAAGATTGGAGTCACCTTATTGGCTTTAAATCTCATTATAGTATTACAAATTTTAGAATTTCATAGTCACTAAACAGAATAATTTCAAAAACTCCTGCGCTGCCTGAACCTACAAGTACATAAAACATAAAATCATTACTCTCTTTAAAAAGAAACAATCACCCAATCATGTTTCAGTGTGAGTCTACAAAGCATGTCACAGCCTGTGGAGCCCATGGAGCACAATGACGCTTGAAGTTACATATTATTATAATTGCGAACTCTTATATAGTATGTACCCTGTAATACCAAGCATATTTACGAATTTACATGAAATTGTTTTTTTTTTTTTTTTACACATTTAAACTGAAAGTAGTGATGACTCTATCTCCTATCTATTCTCAATTAATGGAGTTGTTGATGGGTATGGGATAGCATTCAGCTGAGTTGGTGTTGGGTAGTTCATCAGATAAACTGAGTATCATTACTCAGTACATTGTCCACCAATTTTAGAAGGACAGAGTAATTGCACAAGTGGACATACTGTACACTTAAAGCTGGAGTGCAGGACTTTTGTCTCCCCCTTCTGGCAGTGAAAGTAATTACAAAAACACTGTCAACACATGCTTACGTTATAGGCTCCGCTGTAGCCTACTCTGTCGCTACTGTTGCGGCTGTAAAATGGTGGATAAATTGTTTTGAGTGTCACACAACCCCTGCGAAATGACTAGTTTCAATGTCAGAATTTGATCCATTCAGTCAGGTTTAAAGCTGCATTAATCAATATTTTTATATGGACTAAATGACTATGTCATTCATAGTGACAGACCCACATATTACAACCTATTTCTGCAGGTCAGCTCAGTGTTTTATTTTTACAGCACGCGACTTTACCATTTTGGTTCAGTCTCACAGCTCTCATCAACATAATTTCCAGCAGCAGCAGCAAGCCTCATATACATACCCATTGTACAAACAATGTTAGCAAGTAGCTAGTTTGCATAGTGGAGCATTTAGCAGCTCAGAGCCAGATCTTTCCCTCAAAACAAAGCTAAAAGGTGGACAGAAACATGACTCAAGAAGACCAAAAGTCTACTGCCATGGAAATGGCTCTGTAAAGATGTAGCTAAATGTTAATTTAGCATGCTAACTTGCTCACAATACTGCTGCTAAGCAGGCATAATATTTATCATTCATTCGTTCACATATCGTTCACCATCTTTGTTCAGCATGTTAACATGCTAACATATGCTAATTAGCACTAAACAGCTGAGGCTTATGGGAATGTCCTTAGTTTTGTAAATATTTAGACACAAAGTATTAGACAAAATTAAAATGAGATGATGGTGCTAGTTGAAAAGTTAAGGGATCACCAAAGTCATTACAATTAATCCTGTGGGGGAAATAGATGTCTGAACGAAATTTCATGGCAATCCATCAAATAGTTGATGAGACTGAAGAACACAAATGTCAGACACTGCATTGTCATACAATTGGGGCCTGTGTATGAAAAGCACTATGATTACTACTACACTGTTCAACCAGTACAGATGCGGACACTCTCAAACACAATAAAGTGTGTTTGAGAGTGTCCGCATCTGAAGCTGAAAGTCAACACTTAAACCCTATAGACACTGTTTCATATTAAAAGTACAATACCAATGTCACTGTCCAGATACCTATGGACAGCATTCTATATACTATTATACCACCCTATTTTTGATTTGAAGAGTTAATGCATTGATTTAGTATACATTATGCACTGAGCATTGTGATGGCTGTGTGGCTTGACACATATTTCTTTGTTTGGCCTCAGAATGATGATGCTGACGTATTTTACAATGGGCTTTTGCTTTGATTTAGTACACAAAAAAGCATATCACTCTCATCTGCACTCCAATGGGCTGGAACTGGCGAGAAATAAACAATTTAACTAAAGAGAATATATGCATCAAATGAAAAGCAGATGAAAAAATATGCAATTATGTTCCTGATTGGGTTAAGTATTTCTCTGCCAGCACATGCCAGCTACCACTAGAACCTGTCCCAAATGGGCGGCTTCCAGGCCTGGGCGAGGCCCCAGAAAACGTCACATCAGAACGGTGCCATCTCCCGCTACATCTACTTTTCCTCAGATCCACGGCCAGTGCGTCCCCCTCGTTCCCCTCTCCTCTTTGCTCCGCTCAGCCCCACTCTGCGTCCCAGATAATGGAGCTCAGCTTCTGCCAGAGGGTCCGTGGCTGCCCGGGAGTAATGACCTGAGGGGGTACTTTGTGACAACCAGGGTATAATAATGCCTCCAGCCACGGACAAAGCAGACCCTAGGGGTCAATTTTTAAATACTTTTATGTTTTTCACAGAGGGTAAGAGTCATTTGTTTTTATTGCAGGCCATACTACATTTACACTGCAGAAACAACACATTTATTCCAAACAACAAGGGATATGAAGTGTGGTTAATGTTTATTTTACCAAAATGGTGGCTAAGTTTTCATAGAACCGTGCTAGAGCTGACGGTTTTGATGAAACATCTTCCACTTTTCAACAGAATTTATCCGGCAAATGTCTGTAGGCCGTAGTCCCTCAGATCAAAATTGTGTTATTGAGGCACGCAAGGGAGTATGGAATCACCTGCGAATGAAAGGCTTCTCCTAATAGGTTAATTGTAACAAAAGCACAGGGTCTTGCCCCATTGAACAAAAGAGGATTGTGGAACACAGGCCTGTGGAAATGATGTCAAGCAATGTGCTGCCTGCTCTCCCCTGCAGGGCCAGAGTTTGTCTGTCAGCAGTTAAATGCTTACCTCCTACCCCTCCCCTAACACTCAACAATCAATTTACCTCCTCGGGGTCTATGAACCCAAAGATTTGACCTTGCAGACTCTAGCTTTGTTTCCCCCCTCATCTCTCACACCTCAAAGAGTACTTATTAGAACGGAGAAAAGGTATTTTGAAATTGTTTTTTATACACAAAGAGCACATAGAGTCAAATGTTTCTGCTACCCAAACCACAGGAATTAATTTGGTAAATCCGAAACTTCCATACAAGTCTGTTGTGTCATCAACAACAAAAGACATGCAGTAGCACTGTAACAATGTGCCCAATTTAATTCCTGTTTCAGACTAAATGAGCGGTTTTGCTTCAATGAATGTTATCAGGTGCTTATAGGAATGTTTAGACATTGTGGGAAATGTTTATTCACTTTCTTGCCAAGAGTTTGATGATAGGATTGATATCACTCTGTCTGTATGGTAAAAAGAAATAGTTTGTCAAATATGCTTATTTGATTTCTTGCCAAAAGTTAGATGAGGAGATTACCATTCTCACGCCTGATGGTAAATATGAAGCCATAGCCAGTTAGCTTAGCTTAAAGACTAGAAACAGAGGGAAACAGCTAGCATAGCTCTTTCCTGAACATAACACCCTGTAAAACCACAACTTTTTGTTTTTACACTTCCGTTTTTGTATGGATTAAACCAAGATATACCATGTTAATTAGTGAGCTTTAGAGCTGTTGACGTTGGATTTTGTTGCCTTTGAACACAGCCAGGCTAGCTGTGTCCCACTGTTTGCACTCCTTATGCTAAGCTAAGTTAGCTGGCTTCTGGCTGTAGCTTAATATTTACCATCAGGCGTGAGAATGGTATTAATCTCCTCATCTAACTTTTGGCAAGAAATCAAATAAGCATATTTGACAAACTATTTCTTTAAGAGGGAATATAGTGGTAGAAAATCACAGCATACACTTTTGTTTTGACAGGTTGTGCTGGCCAGTGGAAACCATTAATGAAAGATGTCACTACCAAGGCTGACTGAGTCATACTCCATCGTCTGCTATCCAGGTATATATATGAATTATCCAGTAGAGTTAACTCAAAAACAAAGGCAGTTCCTAATGAATGACTGTGCTATAGGTAATGACGTTCTAATCAGAAATGAATGAATGGCATTTCACTGACAAATAAATTTATCAAAACTGAATAACAGTTTTTAGTGTTTTGTACATTCTACTCCTGGTTTACTTTTATGTTGATGGGTACACAGCCCGGGGATGTCTCTGCGTCAATCAATCTTCAAATCCTAAGATTTATTCATTCCACCTCCCATTTGAACAGTAACCAATGGTGAGAGTGAACACCCAGAAAGGTGCTAGCTAATTGGGAATACTGAGAATAAAAATGAGGAAAAGCAGCATTTTTTTGTGTGATATTTACTGAAACTGCTGATTGTTCCGTCACAAAGCTTTCTTCAGGGTGTATGAGGACAGCTTTGAAGTGAAGTATCATTTCTTTTGAAAGATTATCTTTTTGGCGTTTTTGCTTTTCTGTTTATGGTGTTTAAATTTATAGCAGAGTACACAGAATTTAGTGTGCATGTGGTAATATGCTACGCAAATTCACAAGACTATTACTGCTGTACAGAAGTTGGCTCCAAATTTAGCACTAAAGCTCACACATAGACTGACTTTTTTTGACTTGTGTTCTACTGTATTATGTTCCCATTCAAATGCATTTGAATGGAATTAAAATGGGTTGCAAAAAGAGGGATGCAAAATGGCTAACACAGAAAGTCTGCAAATTGCAGCTGTGACATCCATCCAGTAAAATAGTGGATAGTTCAATTTCTTAGGAATAGTTAAGAATTAGATGAAAACATTGATCAGTGGATATATTACCTTTGGACAGAGCCAAGCTACCCATTTTCCCTTGTTTCCTGTTTTTATGCTAAGCTAAGCTAACCGGCTGCTAGCTGTAGCTTCATATTTAGTGTACAGCCAGGAGAGTGGTATCGATCTTTTCATCTAACACTGGGCAAGAAAATGGATACATGTGTTTCCCTAAATGTTGTTCTTATTTAATCATTATGTTGATGTAGGTTGTTGGTTACAGAATGTTTCAACCAAAATATTGTTCAATATATATATATATATATATATATATATATATATATATATAGCTAATAGCCTATTAATAGCTTATATTAAAAACAAATGAAATACATGTCATCATTTTTTTTCTCACTCCACTTTCTCTCCTGAAAATTAGCTTTTGTCTGACTCATGCAAGCATAATGAACAACAATTTCCATTATACAAGTTGATGTGTAATAGCTCAGTGTTTAAGTCTAAAACAGATGCTTTTGAGGTCGTTCTCTGTTATTTGTTCCCAGGCTCGGCTTGTTTTTCACTGCTGCGTTAACCATTAGAACACCATATAGTTTGTGCTGGTGGAATTTTTTATTTGCTGAGGGGAAGACAGAGTGGTTGAGGATGTATACATGTGGGGGAAGAGCTGCAGTAATAGAACTCAGCTGGAGTAGGTTACTTGAGGGAATGCTTCAGGAGCGGGAACAGAGCCAAAAGAGCGAGGAAACATACTTCACTTTATTGATTTTGTCGATCGTCTTAAATGAGGGGCACTCCAGGCCAAGGGCTCACCTCTGCATTTTCTCTCTGTGTGCCTGTGCTGTTCAATAGACAACAAGCAGTAGTTACAGGCACTGGGAGAGAGGAATTATGTTTGTGTTTATGTGTGGGAAAGGTGTGTACTGTATGTGTGATTCCACTGTAGTGAACTCTAACTCAAGTTTACTTATGATCTCAAAAAGACTTGAATATCAACCTTCTGTCATTATGTTACACTTTTCATGAGGTACTATACACTGCCTCTTGTGTCTGTAGCGTAAATGAGCCTATTGTTTGAGTCACATGCATCATCTTGAAGTCCAGAAAGGACACCGCCCCCATCACAGATCATGACCTTTTGCTTTACACTAGAGATACACGCTACTATTGCCACTTATTCGTCAACTGTGACTTGGTTATGAATGGCTTTTTAAGGCAAATATTGATTAAGTCAAGCGTAACATCACATGGCTTAAAGCAAATGTCCATAAGCAATTACAGCTTGTAGTCTGTGTTTTCCATTTTTGCGTCGGCTGACAAACTCATTTGTTTTATATTCCCATATGTCCTGTCAGGTTGGACAGGATTTCTTTTTATACAGTCAGTATCAATAGTTATTCAATAACCAGTACCCTGAAGTTTTTACCTTTTGACCCTTAATACATGTACACAACATTTGAGTCATTGAGAGTCATTGTATAGTGTTTCTGCTACACTCCAGACCCTTTTTTTTAAGAAGAAAAAAGATTTTTTTGTTGAGCAACAAGAATATGTAATCATATTCAGGGTGGATGATAAAAGAAAAATCCTATGTCACTGTATACGTAATTTTATTTTTCATTATCAGTATATATTGTGATATAGAACACTTTCTGGGAATTCAATTGAGAAGCAAAATAACCACAGGAGAATTAAAGTGCCCCTCCATTCAAAAATGTATTTTATTTATTGTTACTTCACTTCAGTGTTTGAGCTTCACTGTGCAGAGTTTGACACTAGGAGGCTGTTTTCACATTCATCACAGCTAGTTTGGAAACCAGTAATGGTCGAGTATACAGCTCACAGTGAGAGTGGACTTCTCAGTGAACTAGAAGTCATCTTGTGTCCAACAGTTAAACTTTCGAAATCAAAATATTTACATAGATTTTTCAATGAGGGAAAAGTAGATGTAATTTTAAGAGTTAATGAAGTAATTGAACTTGAATTCAAAGCAGAGTATTTTTTATGTTGTAAAACCTGTCTGGAGGGGGTCTTTAAATACAGAACATCTTTATCTCATTACTGCAAAAATCCCATAAATCCAAATACAATAAAACTGATTAATCGATTAAACAATCAACCAAAAAGTAATTAACTATTTTGATAGCTGATTAATTGTTTAGCTAATTTTGTAGACAATTGCTCTGCCTCCAACTTCTTAATTGTGAGGATTTGCTACTTTCCTTTGTCTTATGTGATAATGAATGATTATAAATCTTTAGGGTTTGAAATGTTGGTTGGACAAAAAAAGCAATTCGATGCCATCATGTTGGGCTTTGTATATTGTGGTGGCCACTTATTTCCTCCTATATACTATATACTATACTTGTGGATGCTTGGTATTTTCTTCCTAACAGCAGGCACAACCTGCCTTTGTGTGATCTGAGTGTTATCCTGTATGGTTTTACTCTGACAACATCAGTTTAGCTGTGTTGAAGGATGGGTATGTGCTTTACAGGGTCTTTCCCTTTGCATCCCCATGCATGTCCTGCAAATCATCTTCATTTGTGTCCCTGTTATAAACTATTAAAGCTTCCTTATCTTTTGTCCCTCTCATTTCATTACACAAAATCCCAAAGAAACCACTGGGCAGGATCAGTTAGTTCCAGCCAGCTCAGTGGTTTTCCTGTTCTTTATTAAAGTGTAATCAAACATCGGTTTAAGTGGAAAATAAATATCCAGATCTAATAAGCTGCTCAGCCGGATCATGTAAATGCAAATTTTCAAGCTGGTTCCCATCCGTCCCACCGAGGGGAGAACAAGCCACAGCAATCGCCTCCTCCACCCGCGATTGTAAATCAAGGAAAATAATGGCTGGATAATGACCAGTTTGCGGTCTCAAGCAGATTGAATGATAACAAACAGTGCATGTTGCACGCAGCTTTTCATTTAACATCCTATCATGGGGAAAGCCGGCGAACAGCTTGGTGTGCCTCATTAAAGGGGTTGTCGATGCCTTGTAAATTTTGCGGAGCAAGGGGTAGAAAATTCACAAGACAAACTTCCCGATAGGGGAAGACAGGGTTTATTCCCCGCCCATAGGGGCCTCCTGCGCCGATGCGGGGAGCCCGAAGATCTGAGAGGACCAGTGAGCCGCCAACTGCATTGCAGTCGTCTGTTTTCTAATGTGAAGGAGTGAGAGTGTGAATGAAAAGAGAAGAAAACCCACTTAGACAAGCGCTAAATAATAGACACATAAATTGCTTCGTTTTCTTGTTTGGGGAGATGCTGATTTAGCTGCTAATTGGTGACAGAAACTGTCAAATGGGTGGCAGATAATGATTGTGGTGGCTTCTGTCAGGATTAGGTGAGAGGGAGGAAAAAAAAGAGCTTTCTTCTGGTGAAGGCAAAGACAATATGACGGCAGTCCCCTCCCTTCCCTTGTCTGATATTTACCCAAAACACATTAAACAGATAAAGAAGAGAACAGAAACAATAAGCTCGGGATTATGGACCCTGTCTCTTGCCTTCGTCTCGTGCTCTCATGTCTTCTCTTTTTTCTCTCCTATAAGCTGTCTCTGTGATTGATTAACGTGTTTGTTTGAAGAAATTTTGAATGTTTGCTCGCGCGATAAAACACACACACACACAGGCGGCGAATACATGCAGGATGCACACAGGCACGAGTGCTCGCATGCACAAAGACAATGAACTCACTGTGAGCAGAGAGACAGCGAAAGAGACGGATAAAGACTGACTGAGTGATCTCTCGAGGGCATCTTCCTCTAACCCTGCCTTGACTCTCCTCCCTTTTCTCTGGAGCATTAAAATGAACAGTAATTAGGCTTTGATACTCTGGCAAATGAACAGTAATTAGAGTGTGCTACTGTGGATCCTCTGCCTGGGCTGCTCATTGAATATTCACACCATTATTGAACGTTAAGATTAGCTCGCCGCCGTCATGCACAAACAGTGTGGCATGGCAACGGCCCTTTGCAGATGGTGTTAGGGGGATGGTGGAGGCTGTGTGTGTCTGTGTGTGTGTGTGTGTGTGTGTGTGTGTGTGTGTGTAGACAGGTCGCCCAAGCCCGGCGGACCCTCAGAGGGGATTTTCTGGTTATTAGATCCTTGCCAGATCATGGGCCAATTATAAAGAAAACTGTCAGTCAAGGCAAAGTGGCTATGTGATTAGCGGAAAAGGACAAAATCAGGTGAGGAGTGTGAATCTTTCTGGAGGCAGCTTTGATTTGCTAATAAGAGGGAGAGGGAAAGGACCGGGGCAGGGTCCCCAGCTGTAGTCCTGCTTTGCTCTCTTCATTTTCACTGTGACCTTCTTAGCACTGCCGGTCTAATCTGCGCTGCAGAGGAGACATAAAGAATGGCTCTCGAGGGGTTTTCTGGGTCCAGGCTCTGAATGAGGCACAAGGGGGTTAGCCACCAAAAATGAGAGCAGTACCCCCTACTCACAACCAGAGGGACATGAGTAATCAAATAGTTCCTTGAGCGCGACAGGGGCCAAATACTGCTTAATTACCCTAATAGTTTTTAAAGACTTCTTACTCCTGATAGAAAAAGGGGGAAAAAAACACTTAAAGCTATGTCACAGAGAGAAGGAGGAGTGAAAGGATAAGAGGAGGGAGGGAGAATCGCTTGTCTCAGAGAGCATCCTCAGCAGACAGAAGCTCTGTCCGCTCCTCTTCCTAATTTCTAAAAGCACGACAGTGTATCCTAATTTAGTGAATGGTGACCAGGGCTGACATTGAGGGGCGTGGTGGGGCCTTTTTTCTCCCTCCAGCTGTGGTTTCTGGCTGGGGAGAAGCAAGCGCAGAGGGGAGACAGGCAGCACAGTGCCAGCGCTATAATGAAGCGCGGTAGACAGCAGGCCTGACAGCTCTGGCAGGTGATGCATGGGGCCCATGCTAATTCTTCAGCAAGCCAGTGATGGATCCTGAAATCTTGACCACACATCCCATTAGCCCCTGTCTGTGACAGGAGAATAAAGATATTAAAAAATCCGGGAGAAGTTGGGAGACGGGGGTGTAGGGGGACGCGGTGCGGGACGTGGACAGCCAGTCAAAGGACCTTACGCAAACCTCCAAGTCCTCTGCAATATTTTCAGCAGCAAAGTTATTGATGACTTAACCTCTGGGGTGCAGGTTATGGGTGATGGATACTGTGCATCCCCAGCATGGAACAGCAGAGGATAACAAGGTAGACAGTGAATCACCTGCCCACAGCTGATAAAAATAGAATATGACATGTTCTATAGCATATACACTGCATTATTCCACTGTAAATTCTAAAGAGATGAGTGAACTGGGCTTTCCTGTAAATAGATTAGTTCATTGAATGGATTTTCTATGGTCTCAGCTGTTCTGTGCATCCCCACTGCCCTGGCTTTTGCATCTCAGCACTATGAATGGAAGGACTGTTTATTAGGCTGTCCCTGCCAACTCCTCTGCGACTTACCCTCCTTTCAGGTATAAAAAAGAGTAAGGAAATAAAAAGCGGAGGAGGCTGTGGAGCTCCTCAGCTATCAAGCACTCAGGTGTGTTTACCATATATCTTTTATCTTCCTGTGCAGGATAAGGCTAATATTTTTGACAAGTTTTGTGTGAAATATAAATGACCCAGTCTTGATACAAATAGGAAAACCGGTAGCGAAGCGAGCCGAATCGTAGCAAGGCCCCGGGAATCCTTCCTATTTCTCAGGGTTGACAAATAGCACTGAGGAAGTTCCAGGGGAAACTGAGAGGTTACTGTGACAGACAAGGAGCACAATTATCACACTATGATGAAAGAGCCATGGCGAGCGCGCGTCGCACCGTTAATTACCGTCCTTTTTCCACCAGCCTCTAATGTGAGGAAAAACACGCGATGACAAGTGTGTAAAAGAGCAAGCACTAAATTACTGTCAGAAAAAATAAACGGAGGATCGCGTGGCCCGCACAGTGATTTACGGGGGCAATTAGTCACCGCCCCACGGAGATGCTGAGGACAGCAGTGCGGCGGGAGTGTGTCAGGGAGAGAGAGTGTGAGAGACACCCCTACGCTCCACCCACACTTCTAAAGAAATGGGATGGGAAGTAGGAAAATGTTCTCTGTGCTCTTGGCTGAGTGACCTTTGTCTGGGCAGAGGGCCTTTACCCAACTTTTCACTGGTTTTAAAGAAGTTGTGCTTCAAAATAAATGATCAAGCAGGCTACAGTGCGGCAAACATCCTACTTCAAATCAGTGCCATGTTGTCATACGTATATGTATCATAATAGAATGAAAGAAGTAACATCAATGGGCGATATGGAGCAAATTTAGGTCACCATTGCTTGTTTTATGCTGAAGTAAGTTGATTACGACATGGGTGTAAGACAAGCTAAAGCAATGTCTGTCATTACGCTATCAGTAGAATACAGCCTTTTATCTTAAGTCAGATATGTCAGCATACTTGAAATGCTAAACGTCTAAAATGAGCGGTCCCCTACTCCACCATCAAACATCAATGGACTCTAATTGTTTCTAAACGTGACACAAGTTAAGATACTTCAGTTTAAAGCCCGTCGTCACATCTCGAAAGTGACGCTTGATTTTTCCCGTCTTGTCTCTGCGAGCAGCTTCTGAGACAGGAGGTCGCATCCCAGTCGTCACATGTCCCTCATATTTCATGCTCTTCAATGAAATGAGCCTTTCATCATGCATTAAAATACCTGCTGTACTTTTAAGGAAGTAAAACCATTGGGAATATGCCTGAGTGGATGGAGAGTCCATTGATTTGTAATGGCTGATGACAGATTATGTCACATCATCTTTGTTAATTTCACTCATTCCGAGCCATTGAACAAACATGGCGTGCCCGTTTTTTTTTTTTTTTTTTTTTTTTAATTTTCTGAGAGAAATTTCTGAAGTGATAGGCTATTGTTGAATAAATTTGAAGCAGGCCTTGTTAAGAAATTGTCACGCTGTGTGATATCTTACAGACAAGTGATGAAATAAAGTAAAGATGGAGGGAGGCAGTAGAAAATCTATCTTAATATATCCATCACAGCCAAATAAAGACAATTATAGTCGCGCACTTTAAAGAAAACCCTCAAACATAGACTCTTGACTTGCTAAGCTTTTGAAGCGTTCACTTCACTTAACGCTTGTGATTGATGCTAACATGACAGTGTGTTGGAGGATGTTGACATTTTAATCTGCCTTGATTTAGCCGTATACATATTTAGACTGAGCATTTGCACATGTATTGTAGGACAATAATAACACTGCCAGTAAGCTGAGCGTTATGGACAGTGTGATATGAAGTGGGATGAAGGTGGGGGGGGGGGTTCACATTCTCCCGGCCATACAAATTCAGTAGGGGCTAGTAAGTGGGCTTGCTAGGTTGAGCCACGTTTCCAGGTCAGTGGCCTTGAGCATGCTTGGTTACAGCTGCCTTGCCCATTCTTATTGGCAAAGGTGCCATAAGACAGGGTTGCGAGGGGCTGTAAGTGGTGAGGAGGAAACGGTGGAGAAGCTAACCAGGAGAGGACCATATGCATGTCCAGTAGACTGCCTCCCTCAGGCTCTTTTTCTCCCTCCACATCCCTCACTTCACTGCATTATCCACTCCTTTTGCCGGCCTATAAGTGCCAGGACATCAGACTTCCTCAAGCTGTCAGCCCGTTTTTTCCCCCCAAAACAACACGATGTTGAGATTGGATGAGACTAAGAAAAAACAGCTGGTGGAGTTGGAGAGCGATGAGTAGAGAAACCCTCGCAATCAGATCGAAAAGAGGTCTAATCTGCTTTAGCTTCAGCCGCTGCCAATTAAAGGCATTTTTCTTTGTGGCTGTCAAGGACCTATGTGTCATGCAGCTTATTTTTGCCTTTACCATTGGCTGTACAGTGTTACAGTCAGAGACATTTCAGTTTGATGTTTCTCAAACTGTCTTGTAATTTTAAAGATGTTTAAACTGACAGTGTGCCATGACATGCTGAATATTTCTACAATGGTTTCAGTCATCCAAGTTCTGATATCGTTCTCCTGTTCTTTACAGGCACAGAATGCATTTTTACATGGGCAGTGAACTGGCCAGGACCCACTACAGTATAACCTAAAGCAATGTGGAGACTTTTAAGGTCTGTGGACATAGAAGCATCGAATAAGCTTTGTTCAATACATGACATTGTTATGCACATTTCATTATTATGAATAACCTTCATTCCACTGAACTGGAGTGTAGCAGATCAGGTAGTTCAAGTAATAGTTAGACATTTTGGGAAATGCTCTAATTTGCTTTCTTGCAGAGGGTCAGAAGGTCAATACCACTCTCATGTTGGTAAATATGTAGCTGGAGCCGGTTAGCTTAATTAAGCCAAAAGACAGGAAATGGGGAAAAAAAAGCTGGCCTGGCTCTGTCCAATGGTAAGAGAGATATGTGTCAATTACTGAGCTTTAGAGGTGCTGGTAGGTGGATTTTATTTCTTTTAGACAGAGCCAGCCAGCAGTTTCCCCCTGTTTCCAGTCTTTGTGCTAAGCTAAGCTACCTGGCTGCTGGCTGTATATTCTTATATTAAATGAACATGACAGTGGTGTCAGACTTCTCATTTAACACAATCAATCAATAAGCGACCTATTCTTTTACGTTTAAAAATGAATATGATAATGTCAAATTTTCACATTTTAATGGACACGACTTTGCTGAGGCAGAGCCAGAGACAGAGCACTGAAAGTTCAATAGGCTACATATTTTATTTTATTATTTATTCATTTATTTTTTCTGTTTTTGTGGAAATAGTGACAAAAATCCTTCAAGGTAAAATTGTTTGACTTGGCCTACTTTTAACCTTATTTTCATGATGAAATGCAGGATCTATGTTGTCAGCCCTAATGAGAAAGTTCCTGTGGAAGCTGGCTAAATGTGCTTTCTTCACCAGATGTCAAGCTTAGTGTAAACATACCTTAGCTGAAATATAAAAGAACACTTTCATTTCTAACTATGCTATCTATATAAGATACAATTACATATTATGTTTATAGTGTGTGATAAAATATATGAAAGTGACAAGTACAGGGATTAAATGAGGAATGTGAAATTTAAAGTCCAGTTTGATAACCCTGTCTTCATCCCGTTTATATGGCCATGGTACACGATTTGATGCAATGTAGTGCAAGGGCAGGTGAAGGTTAGGGAAGGGCATTGTGTTGTAGGTGGACTTGGCACGTTCGACTCCTGTTTTGGGTTGTCTGCCGTGGGTTGGCTTCATTCCATTTCAAATTGCAGCCGGTCAGCCTCGATCACAACTATTCCAAATCCAAACCTGTCTCTGTTGTGTGTGAAGGGGAGGACTCCATGAACACACACAACATCTCAGTTACATAAAATAACACAAATAACATAACAGCTCAGATAATCACACAACACAAAGACAATGATTCAAACAACATACAAGCTACATGGTTTCAGCGATAGCAGCGTCCATAGCAACCACCATATCAACAAAAGAAAGCCTGCAAGAATCTCCGTAATAACTGACAAACTAAAGATCACATACATTCACTGAACGAGGATTATGAAAATAAAATGCACATTTCTCACTAGAAATGTTATCAAAACACATTTTAATGTTGAAACTATCTTAAAATATAGCATTTTCCACTAAGAATAAAAGGAATGTCAGCCATTTTTTTGTTTTCACAGAAAGAAACTTGACAGTCACGTGACGTGGACGCAGGCCAATAGAAAAGAATAGGCCAAAAGAAATGTAGGCATCTCACAATTTTAGAGCTGTTATTGTGAAAATACGTTTTGCGCTGTGGGCAACGTAGTTATTACACATTTTGATGTGAGACTGGGTTGTAAGTTTCTGTTTGAAATATTCTGTAGGTAAAATAGATTATTTGGAGTCATAATGAAACAAATATAGAGTTTGTTTTCCATCTGTAAGCCTCTTCACAAATCTGTGTGTATTCTGAAAATATCCTCCACAAAACCCACATTGGGGATTTAAATGTGTAATTTTATCAATGTTAAGTTAGTAGTAATCAAATTAATTTTGCCACCCCTGCTGTAATCTTTGTGTTATGTGTTTCTTGTTTATCAAGGAAAGCTATTTAAAAAAAAAGTATTGGGGCTTTGTTCATAAAAGAGATTCAAGTGTGAAAACACACTCTTCCACTTTTTCCGTCTTAATGGCTTCTGGTGTTCTGTGAAAACAGGCTTTGAAATTAGACTCACTAACTGGCTATGAAATAACAGACAGCCAAGGAGAAGAGGAGGTAAAAAATAGGGTCTATGAATCAATATGGGCAATGGGGGAAGGCCAAATGTAATAAATAATACAATAACAAGCCTAACTAATGAGCTGTTGCGACGGTGCAGTTCACAGAATAGTCCCTTTGTATGAATCCCTGCTAATAATCTTGGGGAGCCGGTGGATGATGAAGTGTTGCCATAAGGCAACACCTGTGCAATTAAAGCAGCGGATTCTTTTGCACGTAACATTAATTTCAGCCCTTTATAAAGGCCCGATGAGCACACTAATAATCTAGTCTACTTGACTCCATGTCTAGCTGAAACAGAGCATCTAATTAGGTAAAGGTAATTAATTAGAGATAAACGGAGCTAATCAGGGCCTGTTAGCACTCCCACTTTCTTGGCATTAAGACACAGAGCCTCCTGCTCTCTCATTGGCTGCCCTGTCATCTGTGCAGCGAACATGAAAAAGATATGTTTTTAATAGAGGCTCTGTGATCTGACAATGAACTACCCTGCTCCCTCAAGATCAAGATGTTCTTCTATTGCTTCTCTAATGATCTTTTTAACTGCTGAATTTCGTGGTAAATTATTGTTTTATAAAATTTGAGTCTGTTCTTAAATAACCATCATGATGATAGTTACACATTCTGTTGATTGGGGTTAGTTTAGGTGCTTAACAGAATGGAATGTAGATATAGCAGATAAATTTAATAAAGAATTGACTATAACAGAGCTGAAATGTAGTCAATCAACAGAAATTGACTATTTTGATAATTGATTGATCATTTATGGTATTTTTCAAGCAAAAAAGTCACAAATGATCAAGTTTCAGCCTCTTAATGGTAAGATTTTATTCTTCTTTGTTTCATGTAACGTTAAATGTTTCTGTGCATTTGTGCTACAGGACTAGTCTCCTTTGTGGAAATTGTGATTGTGGCATTAAAAAAAAAACAAATTTCTGCAATTTTATACACCAACTGATTAATCAATTAATCAAGAAAATAACCTGTAATTAAGACTTGATTATGAAATAAAATTTCATTAACAAATAAAGGGAATTCATTTCTTTAAAAAATATCAAGATTAGCTGGTAGCATATCATTGATGGCCAAGACGACAATTTTTTAACAAGGAATCGTGTTAGAAATACATGAATGTAATTTGGTGTTCTTCCCCCACTATTTCATGAGGGAACATTAAGCCCCAGACAGCAAACATCTAACTTCCTATCACTTTTGCTCTAATTATAATATGAAAGGTGAAGGGGGGAACCTGAAATGTATGCACAGGGATAGAAACAGTTGCTTCCCTGTTACATTGATGCAATAGCTGCTTGAAGATCCCTGTGCTTCCACTCATGTACCTATCATGTCCAATTTTTTTCCAATACATATCCAAGTCTGCACATATGTGCAAATACTGTTTGAAACTGGAAATTTAATGGTTATTGTAATGAATGTTGACTCAGTGGATCAGAAAGGCAGGAAGAAGGAAATGCGAGAGATCCTGAGAGAAGGAGAGGTTTGTTTAGATGCTCGGGTGTCGTTGGGTTTCACGAGGAGGAATGATTTGGGGAAACATGATTATTTTCTCCCTCTGCTTTTCCTCATACACAGGGGAGTCGTCTGCTACAAGAAGGCAGGGCGCTCCCTCGACACGCATCATTAGAAGGTTTTTTACAAGCGACAAGCAGGCTATTTGGCTGTCATTGGGATTGTTTGAAGAGAATATGTTTCTGCACCATACTCCAGGGAGCCCCACATCAGGAAAAAAGTAGATCACCCTTGAGCACTTGACACTGCTGTTATGCATTTGTCAATATTAAGGCTAAGAGGTTGGGCCAGTGTGTGTAAATTGGGAGTTTGCCGCCATTGCTTGCCTCAAATGTGAGTTGACCTTTAACCTGGCATGTCACTCATTTGCTAACCTTGTTTTTGCTAATTGCGGCAGTCAGCCTCACTTGGACTATTCAGAGAAATATCTAAATAGGTTTGTAGTGTGCTCACACAGTAACACTTTACTTTAAGTCCCCCTTTTTAGCATTTATAAGCAGTATACAAATATTTAATAAATGGTTTACACACTAGAATGAAGGTGTAAGCAGATATAAGGAAATAGGAGAGTTTTTATTAATGTTCAGTATTTGTCAGCAATTGTAACCTCTCCTATGAGGACATAATTCATATCATCATTTATAAGACTATAACATCATTCATCTGTATATACATCAGTCTCCATTCATGGGTACCCATAATTGTCAGTCATTATTTTTGAAAAATAAACACTTATATCTGCTCACTATTATATTTTATTAAATTATATTATCAAATGATTAACTGCTGATATACTGCTTATAAATGCTAAATAGGGTGACTTAAAGTATTACTGCTATCAGTAGTACAACTAGCGTTTGTTAATCTTTACTAACAAAACCAGGCTGTCAACTATTTAGCAATTATTAAGCACATTATGCAACACATTTGCAGGCATTTGTTTGTTTCATCACTAATAGCAATCCAGTTAATACATTTCAAACTTTCCCAAAGCAGTGTAAGCCATAAAAAAACCTCTGTATGCTATAAACTGCATGAGACAGCAGTGAAAAGTGAAGTGGTACATTGTGTGGACATGATGGACTGTCATATTCTGAGCGCAGCCCATAATGCAACCATCACTGGTCCAAAGTGCAGGGTGTGTGTAGCGTTTACAATTGAAATGAGGCAGAGTGTAGGCATAGAGATCCTCATTATATCATTTCCCTAAGGGCTGAGGGCAGCGCTTCAGTTGGGAATGAGGGAGACAAGTGCATCCTCGCTGTTCCACAAAGACAGAGACGAGTAACAGTTTGGTTTCAGCACAAGTCCTCCAAATTAAACGACCACATAAGTCGTTTGTACCGTGCACTCCAGAACAACAAGTGTAATATGCCGCTTTCCAAAACCGTTACAAATCACTGTTAAAAATAATTATGTTTTATGGTGTGACAACGGTGTGGTTAAGGTCTGGTTAGGCTTAGATACAAAAAACATGACTATTGTTGTCACGTTTTTTAAAAAAATGTCCCGACTCGCGGTTGGAAACGGGAAGTGAACAGTGCTCTCCTGCAGCTAAGTCCACTTTTTGCCATCTACATCTAACCTAAGTCACCTTATATTGACGTCATCTGAACTGCGTCACTTCCACATAATTACTACGGCCGCTAGATGGCGTCTGTCACTCAAACGTGACTATAGGTCATTTTTGCCGACTGAATTTACGACCTATAGTGTCGTTATTCTTGGGTGGAAAGGCTCTTTCAACACCAATCTCCAAATGGCTTTTCAAAAGCGAATAGAGACTAACACAGTGGGGGAACGGCGCAGAGATTTGTGTCGGTGTCTGTGATTCTGGTTCATTTGTCTGCTGCTCACCATGGGCGAAACAGGCAAACATGGCACACAGGTCACATCTGATTCCCTATTGGAGACGAGATGGTGAGAGGATGGCAGCAGTGCGAGGCAGCATTGCAGCACTCCGCCATGTCCAAAAGTATCTGCATCAGTGGTGCTGATTGTGAGGCACCCGCTGGCGCTGTTTAGATAGTTTGACTACATCAAGCTCCCTTCCAGACGGCTCTTACTGGTGCGATTAGAGGAGGGTGAAGATGAAAGGTGTTCGGTGTATTTTTAAAATTGTTGATTTTCCGCGTAATGATAGCTCGTGCAATTAAGCACTGGCTTCAGGCTCTGCATGTCCTTGTGAATGTGAAAAAAAATCTCAATTATTTGTGTGTGTGTGTGTATGTAATTGAGAATGAACGTGTGTGTCTGCATGTCTGCTTGTGCCTATGCTTCAGATAGATTTTCTACATTGATATTTTAATGGATAATTTTAATTTTATGCACCAAGCAGATTATTATTAGTGTTAGATAGATGTAATTACTTACTTCATATATGATTTATGGACTTATAGTAAGTTAATGTTTTTGATTAAATTAGTCCAGATGGATTACGTTATGTTACTAAAAGTACCCAAAAAGCAATCATAAAAACACAGATTAACAGAAATATTGTGCTTCTTTTTGTGTTTCTATTATTCTGATGATACTGCTGAAAGTGTGGATGTGCGGTAAACATGAGCAGAGCCAACAGAGCCAGCTAACAATATGAATCTCCTCATATTGTCTATTGAAATGAATTCGCCTGACAGTAAATGTTTCCTCTTGGATTGAAACATAAGCCAGTGTTTTCTTTGTTTTCTGATGTATAGTTTTCACGGTATGGATGACAGGACGTTTTGTGTTTGTGTGTGTGTCTAAAAAAAAAAAACCATCACTGTGTGCGTGTGTGCACACAGTGATGGTCTGGGGAAGGGCTAACCTGTAGGGGAGATTGTCAAAAGGGCTAAATTTGCCATGAGAGTAATTGTGCTGTTCCATGACATTCACTTCTGCTAAATGTAATCACTTTAAATAATGTCAGTGACATCTTGTGAAGTATTTGGTGGAAGAAAAGGCACTATGTAGGGCAGGCATCTTAGTGTGTGATCCCGACTGTCTGTGCGTTATCTTCTCTTTCATTAGAGATGAACAGCCTGGGGTGGGATTGGTGGTGGTGGGGAGGGGGGATGGAGGGCAGGGAGTGTGTGTGGATCCAGGGGGTGGGCAGTGGGTATGAGAGGGGGTGGTTTCACTGGAAATGGTAAATAGGATTATAAAGAGGGCTCCATTGTTGCCTAGAAGACAAAAGTGACTGATGATTAGCGTAATATTTGTTGCACAATGCAACACTGGCTGAACATTGTAAACACTTATTGCTAGTGCCAGGCACTTTCAGCAAGCATTTCATCACACCCCACTCTGGCCCTGTGAAATCCCTTGTAATTTTACAGTCAGCGTGCTAGAGACAGAAGAGAAAAAAAGAGAGAGAACATGTTATCGGCGACCGCCTGATGTGCCTTCTATACCTTGAGGCACGGTGCTGGAAAATTCAGCGTGAACTTTCGACACTTAAATGCTAAAATGCGACTGATTTGGGATGATAATAGGCGCCCTAATAGAAGCTGATCCTTTGCAATGGCTTGGAGTCTTATAGCACGCAGCTGTAATGCAATGTGAGTCGACAGTTCGGGGAAAAAAAATAGAGAAAGGCACAGATAGTGAAAGATAACACAACACATAACCCTCCTTGCTGGCTGAGAGGGAAACATGTCTTGTAGTGCTCTGCTATGTATCGGGGTCGGTCGGAGGTAGCAGCAGATTGGAGAGGGAGCAGGAGACGGGGCAGGAGACAGTAAGTGGAGTTGGCAGAGTGAGGATCCAGGCAAAGGGGGCTTGACGGTGTAAGAACGGAGCTGACCCCTCAGCCCTCCAAGATCCACAAATGGATGGAGGCGTTGGACGGGACAGGCCTGGAGTCAGAGACCTGCTCAAGGTTGACAAGAGCTGGGGTCAAACTTCAGCGAGGCCGACTGTAAACAAGCTGCTGGAAGAAACCTAAAGGGCTCGAATCAGGAGTGCTTCCATGGTAATTCTCCGCTTATTGCCATGCTGAATTGGCCTTAGATATTTGAGGGTTGCCTAAAAGGAAAAGCTCTTGTAAGTGTTCAACTCCAGTGTTTTCATCAGCAGCAACTGTCACGGAAATTATACAGTTGTTTGCACTTTAAATTGTTCCCATTCACTTATAGGCTCTTAACGGTTTGGATCACCTAAATTAGCAATAAAAAATATATATTTTCTCATATACCTCTAGTGGTATTGTCATTTAAAACATAAATAAATGAAAATTTAAAAGGGTAAGGCCAACATAATATTTTCTTAATGTCAACAAATACCCAAGCCCATTGGTTCCTACTGAACACATAAATCCTTAAAAATGGGTTGCAAATATGTTGTCATGTTTTAAAGAGGCTAAATTTCCTAAAACAGCTGGGAACTGTAGTTTTTAGCAAACACTCCTCAAACAGGATTAAATAGTGCATTTGTTGGGAACTAATTTTCATTTGGTGCTCTAGCAAGTATGTCTGGCAGCAGGATGGCGTATGTGTTTAATGTAATGAAGAAACGTGTTTTTGGACAACAATGGAGATCTGTTGGAGGAATAAGTTATATCAGGCTTGTTAGAGGGATCAAGTCATTGTTTGTTATAGTATTTTTATGTCATTGGTTGACCGTAAGAAAAATATAGAATATCACCAACCTTATCCTTACTAGCTTTTTATAGAGCTTTCAACCCTACCTTCTTTTTTTGTCAAAACCAAAACTATCTGCATGGTTAGATACCATAGAGGTAAGAAAATATATTTTTGGTAAGTTGGTGAATGAAACTAACTCTTGTGGAGTTAGTTGTAGTGTGATATGAAACAACAAAATGTTAATAGACAAAGCTGGATTGTATGTGATGACATACAATCCAACGAGCTGAGGTGAGCTGAGAGTACATTTACATGAGACTAGCTGTCCTGACTTGTGATGACTTGAAGAAATGGCATGAGAGCAGGTTCAATTATTATGGAGATAAATGTAGCTGCCTCCTGACTATAGAAGAATGTGTTAAAAAATAAACTTCTGCTCATCTGTGTTGTTGATCATCTCATCAACACGCCGGGGTCCTATGGTGACCATGTCCCAGGCAGACAGACGGTTTGTCAAGAGTTTTAATTAATAATGGGGGATCTCCAGGGGGATGGTGCTCAGTGGAGGAAGAGGGAAATGTGTGTGTGTCTGTGTTGTCTGTGAATATATATATACATGTATGACAAAAAGTATTCATAAATATATAAAAATATATAGATATGATAAAATATTCTTCCTTTTCATGAAAACTGTTGTTTGCTGATTGCGAACAATACATTATTTCATGAGTTGAGTCTGGTTTAACGCATCCTTCCCGCACAGTGGAAATTAACACACACACATACTGTATCTTCCCTACTCAGAGAGAGACGGAAGCCGCCAGCAGTGACACACACGCTTGCATTATTATTATTTCTGATGCATTTAATATCCTCGGTTTAAGCTTTGAAGACAATCTTTGGGGAATATTGAATCTAACCATTCTCTTTTGCCCTGGATTCCTCTCTCAGACAAAACTTTGTTAATTAGCCCCATACCTATAGGCAGAGTTTTCATTTTCTGACTTTTCCCTGATATTATTAAAGATGCTGCTGACTCTTCCCACCCTGCCTCTTCCTCCTCCTCCTCCTCCTCCTCCTCCTCCTCCTCTGTTGTCTTGTTATCCGAACGTGCCATTGGCGTTTTTTTTCCATGCAAATTTGGGCAAAGCATTTTTCCAGCATCCTCCCATACCATTAATGGTTGTGGCCTAAGGTTGGCCCTCCACGCCGGTTGAAGCAGAGTCTTCAACTGATTCTGAATGTCTCCTTAAGGCCCTCTTAGCCCAGTCCACACCAGCGCTGTCTTGTTAGGAGTTATCTCAGCACCCTTGTTCTGGAGTAGTTCAAAGTCTTCACAAATCCAGCTGTCAAACTAAAGTTAGGCATGGGACCTTTTAGAATGTATTTTACAGATCAATAAGCCTTGCCGAGCCCGCCGCCTCCTTTCTTGCCTCCCCCATTCTATAAACTTGCCACAAATTCCTTTACAGTCTGACTTCAGTTTGCTGATACCTTTTGTCTAGAATATCTAATCCATTCAGTTTTCCAGTCAAAGTAGCAACATTAAAGATTATTTGAAAGGTAATTTGCATAATACAGATACAACTGTAATCTGGATATTACAGAATTATGTTACTTTAATCACCAAACAATATTAACACACTGTATACAGCGTTTGGGCTTGGGGGTTAATTAATATGCAGATGGGGTTGCATACAAATTTTCTTCAGTAAATAGGTTTGTATTATATCATAATTCTCTTCTCTGTGCCTTTGATAATTGATTATAATATGCCCTCCGTAAATTCACATGACAGCTTGACAACTCTCATGAGAATTTTAGGAGTCGAAAAGGGTTTTATGGGCTGGAAAAGGCTGAGAAACCCTGGATTGGGCGTAATGTTTAGGTGAATCTAACACTACATTAAAGCGGGCGTATGCACAGTAACTTTCCTGAACAGCGGCCACTGTGGTCAGTAGTGACTATTGCAGGTTAATGGTAAATAAGACCAGGTGAAAACCTAGTATATGGCTGGACTGTGTATGGTCAATGTGTGAAATTGTGGCCACTTTGTTACAGGGATAGTCAGTGGTAGTGTCTATAATGTGAATTCCTGGATATTAAATGTTCATCTGCAATTTTCTGTTGTGGTCCCAGTAATGTTTACTGGTAAAGTGTACTGAAATATATATCACATAAATATATCACATAACTGCAGTTGCAAGAACAATACTTTGCACTAATATCGTGGGATGTTTGATTTGAAAGAGAGCTTATTTTAATTCTAATTATACCTATTCTAATTATCTGTTAACTCCCTCTGCTCTTTCATCTGGTTGACTCTGCAGATGTCTCTCATTTTTCACTCTGCATTGAGTGTTTTGTCAGTGATGGTTATTTGGGGTGCTTTAACTGTCTCCCTCATGCCTTTATGTGCCTTTTTTCTGCCTCTTTCCTGTCGATGACTATGGAGGCTGTGGTGGAAATTGTAAATGAAAGTTTTGACAACATTTTGGGTGCAAATTCAGAAGGGTTATCTCCAGCCAGTTACTGCAGTTACAGTTAAATCAAGCGCACCTGATGCAGTTGCATGTTTTACCTGCAAGAATCATGTTTTAATGCTGTTGTTCATCGTTTGTGATGTGAAAACGTCAGAGAAATAAAAAGCTTGCGTCCTGGTATTAGTTCAGTTATAAAATGCAAACGCACCGCAGAGCGTCTCTCCTGCCGGCTGCTGACAGCAATGTTAGCCAAAGAGTCGATCACACTGGACGGTAGAGGAGTTTATCCGACTTCTCTGCATTTAACACCAGAGCTGAGAGTGTCAGAGCTCGGAGCAGGAAACACAGTCACTCTGCGCCGTGCTGCTGTCCTCCAATTCCATCATCTCGCGGCAATTAATTTTGAAAGAGCAACGGCCAATGGGGGAACTCCAACACTTGGCTGGCTGACCAATGGTGTTCATCACTCACTCGCTCACTCACGGGCCGCCTGCTGTGAGTTTTACTGCTTATTAATTCACCTTTTCATTTATAAGAAGAAGAATGTGCTATTTTTTTCTTTCAAAAGTTACAAAAACTACAAAAAAACCCACATTGTTGAACTGACTATTGTTCTGTGCTTCCGTGATGTTTGCAGTGCTTATTTGCTGCCCTACTTGAGTGACAGGCTAACTTTACTGTAAGTCAGCAAACAGCCTTACCTTTATCCACAATTGTTTTTTATCTATGGGGTCAAATCCAAAATGCTTCCCCACATTATTTCTCTGATGTCACAACATGACATGCAGTGTATCACATTTTAAGAAAGCTCCTACTGGAGTACAAGTATAGTCTGTTGCACTTATACACTGAGAACAGGCAACAGCCACTGGACAGGTAAAGAATGAACTTATGTTTTTAAATGGTAATTTGGGAACCAAAAGTGTATTTTTCTTGGGACAGAATGGGCCACTACTCATGAGGGACATTTTAATGAATGAAATCCATCCTGTGTACAGAATGCAGTTGTGTTTCTTAGTCTTTCTTTCAAAGTAAGAACCTTGCTACTCAGATATAAGCAAAACATTACTAATGACATACTAATATAATGATTCAAACAATTAAAAGCACTGCTGCTGATTAGTCAAGTTTGAAATGTTTAGATGGATGAACACCCACTTTTACAAAATATTTGACTGTCTTTTGAATAATTACATTTTCAGGCCTTTGATTTGCCTCTGACTTTAAGAATATGAAGCGATAACCTCCAGCGATGTGATTCACACTAAAGGACTGCTTTACATTGCCAAAGGGGCAATGCTAGGTTCTCCCCCATCACACAAACGGATGTTATTCACAACAATATGCAAAGTGCTATCACCTGGGACTCTCAAAAGGAAGTAGACTTCAGCATTAAATCACTGGAAAGTCATTATTCAAAGAAGCTCTATATTTTTTGTTTTCATAGCATACTAAAAACATGATTTATCTACATTGACTAGGTAATATGGTATGATCACAACCCTGGGCTTGTTGTATTTCACATTGAAACAATTTACTATATACATAAACAGCTGCATGATTGTGTTGTAGCTATGAAGAAAGAAAAGAAAAATGACAGTATAGGTCTAAAATTCAGGCCAGGAAAAACTACCTATAGTAACGTTTATGCCATTTAGCGGCCATAGTAATTATGAACCGAGGAAGTGACGCAGTTCAAATGACGTCAATATAAGGTGACTTGATAAGATGATTTTGCTTCATTAGGAATAGGCAGGTTGGATGGACAGCTAGATGGTTAGATGCAAAAAGCGGACTTTGCTACAGGAGAACTCTGTTCACTTCCTGCTTCCAACCACGAGTTCCCGCTTCCACCGTGAGTGAGTGAGTGCCTGAGTGAGTGAGTGATGTTGGAGTTTCCCCATTGGCTGTTGCTATTTCAAAATGAATCGGCATGAGATGATGGAAGTGGAGGACAGCAGCGCAACGCAGAGTGACTGTGTTTCCTCCTCCGAGCTCTGACGCACTCAGCTGCAGTGTTAAATAAAGTTGGCTAAACTCAGCAGATAGGTAATTATAATAGTTATAATTAGAATTAAAATAAGATCAAGCATCACAAGATATGAGTGGAAAGTATTGTTCTTGCAACTACATTTATGTGATATATTATGTGATATGCTATTTCAGTACACTTTACCAGCAAATATTACTGGGACCACTACAGAAAAATGATCTTTCACTAACCCTAACAGAGGGGTTTTTGTGCCTAAACCACACAGTTGTGGTACCTTAACCACAGCGTTGTCATGGCGTAAAACATCGTTATTTTTTAACCATTACTTGTAACGGTAAATGTAATTATTAGTCGTTTTTTGCTGGCTGAATTTTAGACCTATACTGTCATTTAATTATGAGGATGTGTTGGTATTTTTATTTGTGTCTATTGCGTCTGTCTAATGAAGAATAAAAAAAAGGCAGACGTCTCTGTTGTTCATAGCTCTGAAAAATGTAGACCTTTTAAATCCAGTCTCGCCTCAGTGACTGTGTATCACTTTGCAAAGTGCTGGTCAGATTTGTCTTTAGGCAGTTGTGTGCAGACGAGGTGTATTTTGTAATCCTTGATCCAGACATATACAGGGAGAAGCAGAGGGGAGAGCCATGTTTGAATGAGCCATTTCTTCTGATGCTGCACCCAGACAGGCTTTAACAATGCTGTAAAGCATAATGACAGCCCCTCAGAACAGCACCATGATCACAGGCAGTAAAACTATGCAGATGGTGGCAGATGATCAGTGCCGTGTGAACAGAATACAAATGACTGCAGTCCAATAGAGTGAACTGTGGATCCCGTTAGGACAAAGGCACAGTAATGGCCGCCTCTGGGATAATACATAGCCTTCTGCTGTTGCTGCTTTTATGGCGGCAAACTTTTCATTTGTGCAAAGTTATTGAAGTTATTTGCAGAAAGCTGCAAAACTGACAGTGTGCTCATGTTGCCCATTAAATCCCATATGAAGGGTAAGTGTGGTTCCATTGTACGTCCTATATCTGTTAATACAGCTGGATATTTACTGAGGCAATTCGGGTTAAGTACCTTAGATACACAGTAGCGTCCCAGCTGGGATTCCAACCTTCTGGTCACAAGTCTGGTCTTTTAAACATCCCTGCTAATTGGGCTGTGGGTAGATTTCAGAAATTGTTCAGGAGACCAGCTTTCCCCTGGTTACCAGTGCCAGACGCAAAGTTTGAACACACTGTAACAAGCATATCATTTATAGTAGTTACAGGCATATTATATAAAGGCCTTTAACTTTATTTTTGAGCTGATGCTTTATGAACAGCAGTTAATACCAGAAGAAAGTGAGTGAGGATTCATTTTTTAAAGATTGTATAGAATTGAAGCTCATTCAACATTCTTTTTCTTTTGTTTTTGTTTGATTATTTAAGATTTGAAAATATTTTATTTTATGATAATTTTGTTGAAGAAATAGTTCAACATTCTGGGAAACACATTTATTTGATTTCTTGCAGAGTTAAACAAGAAGATTGATACCACTCTAATGTCTGTACGCTAAATATGAAGCTACAGCCAGGAGACAGTTAGCTTAGCTTAGCATAAAGACTGGAAATGGGGGGAAATGGCTAGCCTGGCTCTGTCCAAAGGTAAAAATAAATCCATCTACCAGCACCTCTAAAGCTCACTAATTAACATGTGATATGTTTGTTTAACCTGTACAAAAACCGAAATTTAAAAATGACAAGTCATGGTTTTCCAGGAAGGCACTGCAGGAAATACTCCCACATACAACACCCCGTTAAAGCACAATGTTCCACGTTTTTACTTAGTTTTTTCTTTCAAAAGTTACTTAGTCTTGATTAAACAAACAAGATATAATGTGTAAAATAAAATTGTGATGTATAGAGGTGTTTTTTTTTTGTTTGTTTTTTGTTAACCTTTTGGACAGGGATAGGCTTGCTGTTTCCCCCAGCTTCTAGTCTTTATGCTAAGCTAAACTAACTGTCTCCTGGCTGTAGCTTCATATTTACAGCACAGCCATGAGTGTGGTATCAATCTGCTCAACTCTTGGCAAGAAAGCAAATTTAACCCAAATTGTTAAACTATTCCATTAAACCATGTATAACCACAATGTGGAGCATATACTCTTATAGTACTGTAATTGTACCTTGTACAAAGCTCACCATTAATCTACACAAAATTTTATGCTGGTACATTTTCCGCACTTGCAGCCACTTTGTTGTTCAGATCTGTATATCATTTATGTCTGTACTGATGGGGATTGGTCAGTTGTCGTTCAGTGCATTCAAACAAAAACATGTGCTCTGTCAAATTTGTCAGTGCGATATCCCTACTGCGATTGGGCATGCACAATGTTAGTGTGTGACAACCCCTGACAAAAGCATGTGGCAGAAATGGGTCACTGTATTTTTATGTCTTAAATAAAGCAATGACTGATAAATAAAGCTGCTATTCTTTTTTTTTTAGGTTACTTTGAAAACTATATCATAAAACAACACTTTGAAGACAGAATACATAGGTGAAAGTCAGTTTAAGAATTGCATATCACTAATGGGATGTGTTTTTAGATTAACAATAAACAACCCAATGTTAATCAATATTATTATTCATTTGCACTGAATTTGAAACAGACAATAATTAATTTTCCTAATAATAATAATAATAATCACTGTACGCCTTAATAATTCAAATAGAGTCTCTCCTATCAGTGTTGTTCCTTTGTTGTCTTTCATACTGCTTCTGCTGTACAGTGTAAAGTGAGGTGTGAGCTTGAATTAGTGAAGTGATAATGCACCTTGTTTGGGTGTTGCTGTAAGCTCATGTGGATGGTAGGTTTGGGGAACAGTGTGTGACCCCCATAGGTTGCTCATTTGTACTGTATATTTAGATCATTTTGAAGTGTGTGATGCAGCATTAGAATACCCTTTAACCTCTGAATCTTGACTGAACTGTGCATAATTGGTTGGTCAGCTCCTTTGCTAATTAGTGTAGCATTAATGTGTGCAGCCCTGGGCTAACGGGGTGCCAGAGTTGCTGGGGGAGTGTGGGGGCTGGCATGGCTCTGTGGAGCAGCCACCATTAACAGTGGCCTATAGGCAGCCTGCTGGGAGGTGAGAGTGCTCTAGACCCAGTCCAATCCCGGCTCTGGGTTAAGGCTCGGAGGTCCCTCCAATCCATATCTTCAATGTCCTTGTGAAGGACCACTGATGCAGGCACACAGAGCTCCAGTGATGCTGCAGAGGCTCCTCTGGATCCCTTGCTTTGTAAACTCATGACAGGCATGCGACCCCTGCCACTCCTCAGCAGGCTGCCCTCACTGCTGGCAGGGCAGCGTCGAACAGTGACTGATGTTGGCATGAGACGTGCTGCCAAGTGCCCTACCCTGTGTGTCCAATCATGGATGTTGATTTCAATTAGCTCAATCACATGCTCCAGTACTGACCTCTCTTATTCAAGGGCTTTGTCTTTGGTTGCATTTTATCTTCTCCGCATATTGCCTCAAATGCCCCTCGGCCAGCAGGGTCTAATTGTTTGGTGTTTATGTGGCTCCTGGTAATGGCGGGTCCTTGGTTATGTTGGCCAAGACTTTTCAGCGGTGGCCTGCCAAGCCTGGTTGGTCATCAGGAGGTGGGCCAAAGGGGAAGGGGGATGGGCTAATGATGTAAAAGCTAACCTGATAATCAGTCTGAACAGTGGTTGGTCCTGATGGCTGGTGGCTGCCTGGTGCTGCGTTGATTGATGCTGGCCTGCGCTTCCATACAGATCCCTGCCATGTGGACCCCACTGTGTAAACACTGTCACTGTAGTGAATCTCTTAGTTCCTTAAAGCCTAGATCAGTGGCAAGCTTTGTAATCTGCAGCGGTGACCAAAAGGAGGCGTGTAGGAGGATCACAGGACTGTGATCATGTAACTTGACTGTGTTTAAGGATTTTCCACAAAATGTAGCTTGTGATGTAAAATATTTAGATAAGATTCTGTTTTAGTATATTTTTTTACATTGATTTCTAGGCACGTTTCTGAGTGTTTCATCTCTTATTTTAGCCAAAAAAGTACTAATGCTTACTATTTCTGTTAAATCGTTTCAAAGACATAAAAACAAAGACCCATCTCTATTTTACAACCTTTTATCATGTCTCAACCATGAATTTCCTTACTTCCAGAGCCCATTGTCTGCGGCCCAGTGGGAGGAGGCCATTTCTTTAAATATCTTCAATGTCACTGCAATGCAGCGTAGGTCGGCTCTGGGGCCTGCAGACCAGAGCAGTGCTCCCCTCTCCCATCCCATCCCAAATGCTGAGCTCACAGTCAGAGATAAGTGCTTCTCCAGAGATGGCCCCTCTATCTCAAATTGCCTTCCACATCTGTGTAAGAATGTCCACGATGTGCATGTTTAACATGTGACCATTAATCACAGCAAGACAGTCAATTAAAGCCATCAGAGCCACAGGGGCCTGACTGAGCCAGAAGCATGTGGCTGGCAAAATAATACACACACATCAGAGGACACTTTTTACTTTTAGCAATTAATCAACAATTTCTCAAATGTGGCTGTCCAGCTTGAGGAAGATGTTGTCCAGTAGATCAAGGACTGATCTATGTTGGTGTGGACAGTAACTGCTAAAATGTTAACTGTAAGTACCAGGTCCAATGTTACATCTTTTAATATCTTCTGTCTTTTTTGTGTATTATTTAGATTTTTTTTAGACTTCCCAAGTGCATGACTGATATATAGTCATGTGAATTGAATGTCTTTGTAGTTAAGGTTGAGTGATAATTCAGTATTTCTACACTTTGAGCAGATTCATACTGTGATGATCTTATCACGCTATGATCCTACAAATGTATTTTGTCCAAAGTAAACTTTCATTGAAAACTAACAAAAATAGCTATTAAAGTTTTTGATTTACACTTATGAAGAGTTTTGTCTATGTAATGTACAAAAGTAGAACATAGATCATTGCTTTAAATGTTAATTTAAGTATGTTGAAATGATTTTACATACATTTTTGATGATGTGACATATATTGATATCTTATTAATATAGTGATAATTACAACTCTATTGCCCACTTCGAATTATAGTAAGCATTTAGTTCCTGGCAGTGGTGGCGGAAGTATTTAGATCATTTACTTAAGTAATAGTAACAATATCACAATGTAAAAATACTCCATTACAAGTAAAACTATGGAAGCCTATAGGAGACTATATTAAAATTATAATGTAAACTTGAAAATGAAAATGTAATTCTATATTAGCATTATAATTTCTGCGTTATTTGAGTAAAAATAAAAATGCATTTTAATTTTCACATACTCGTTTTATGACTATATTAAAATGAAAATGCATTTTAATTTTCACATACTCGTTTTATGACTATATTAAAATGAAAATGGAAAAGCTGTTTGACATTTAATTTTCAAAGTTGTACACCACTGTACAGTGGACAATATTCAAATGTTAATTCAAATTTGAAAATGAAAATGCAATATTAAAAAATGTAACCTGATGATGTTATGGAAGCAATATTTAAGTCACAATTAAAATTAAAATGCAATTTTCTAACAATTTGAAAATCAAAACGGCATTTGACATTTCTTTTTCAAAGACTTAACGTGCTGTACAGTGAACAATATTCAAATGCAATAAGCGAAACAGCGCATCCAGTCTATTGCATTTACATTTACATGTCACCATGCTCTTTTGGTGTCAAAATTAAATTTACATGCAATCTGCCAGTCCTCATCAAGGCGGGTCTTCAGTTCAGCTACATCACTTCCTTGTTTATAACTTTTACTCTACCATTGACTGTATATAAATATGTACGACATAACAGCTCCCCAAAAGTGAAGCCAAAAATAACCTCATTGACAGAGAGATGCAGTAAATTGTTATTCAGTCTGTAATGTAGGTATAATAAAAATCATGTAGCTTAATAAAATAAAACAATTGAATATAGACTGATCTGTTCATTTTAATACATTTATATTTTATTGAAACGTGGTGATATCTGTACATATAGAGCCCCAGAGGCAGCGCTGTTGTTCTGTCCAGTAAAAACATGAAGCTTCACTTTACATTCAGACAAACTAAAATTGTTAGATTTCATCTGTGAGATCAACATTTATCTTCCAAAAGAAATTATATCATATATCAAAATGCTACGGAGATATTAGAGTCAGTGGTAAACGACCAAAGAGCTGCATAGATCAGTTCATCAGATCATTTTCTCCCTGGGATGACGACGGACGTTGACTGGCCAACCATCTCACAAGATGACTAGCTGGTGTCAATTGGCCAGCCGCTCCTCGCATCTCTGAAAATGTCGCAGCAAATTTCCAATCAGGCTTTGTTTGGATAAACTGACCACATATTGGGAATCTGAATGGTTACTTTCTTGCCTGGAAAAATAAAGTGCCTGGAAAAATAAAGTGACATATTAACAGTCCGAGAGTGAAAATTAATTAACAGCCTGGTTCAAAATCTCCGCCATAGCCCTACGGTATCTTCGTCAGACTACAAGGCATACTGGGAATCCAGGCACAGCAAGGCCGAACCAAGTCACTGAACAAGGAAGTGACGATGATGAGAGGACTAACAGATTGCATTTTCATTTTCATTTTGACACCGAAAGAGCGTGGTGACAAGTAAATGTAAATGCAATAGACTGGGGGCGCTTATTGCATTTGAATATTGTCCACTGTACAGTAGGTTAAGTCTGTGAAAATGAAATATAAAATGCCGTTTTCATTTTAAAATTGTTAGAAAATCTCAATGTAATTTTAATTGTGACTTAGCAAAATGTACTTAAAGGTATACTATACAGGAATTGTCGGGTGGTGTTTGTAAACACACAGCATCACAGCAGCCCAGTGAGTGAGTGAGTGCGTGAGAGAGATTTTTGTATAAGTCTATACATTGTGTTTTTTTTTTTTTTTTGTAAAATCCTGCATAGTAGGTACCTTTTTAAAGTATCAAAAATAAAAGTACTCATTATGCAGCAGAATTGCTCCTGCCAGTATTATATTATTATTTATTATATCATTTGATCATAATTATGGATGCATGTAAGGATAGATTTACAAATTAGAACAATAGTCAGGTGCCCATATGTACTGGGCTAATCATTCCTCCTATTCATTCTTCTGTTAAAAGATACCTCAACATGTTACCAATGGAAGTGATGGTCTGTGTACAAATGTATTCTTTTTATTATGAAATGTTCTTTTTGTGTTTCTATAGAGTATGTCCTTGTTAAAGGACCAGTGTTTAAGATTTAGTAGTATCTAGCGGAACAGACTTGGCATAAATGGAATATAATATTCATAAGTACATTTTAATTAGTGTATAATCACCTGAAAACAGGAATAGTTATTTTTTTGTTACCTTAGTATGATCCCTTTATATCTACACAGGGAGCGGGTCCTCTTCCACGGAGGTTGCCATGTTAGACCGCCATATTTCTACAGTAGCCCAGATTGGACAAACCAAACACTGGCTCTAGAGAGGGCCTTTTGCAGCCACCGTAGCTTCTCCTACACACTTGGAAGGTGAGGGGGAGGGGTATTCAGTTGGTTGCAATCTGCAGTCTCACCACTAGATGTCACTAAATCTTACACACTGGTCCTTTAAGCTGTGGTGGAGGAATGATAACAGCAAGCAAAATCTGTGTTCATATGGACATTGTTTTAGGACAGACTTGAAAACCTGAACCTGCTTTAACATTTAAGCAGCATTTCTGTTGTAGCTGGTTGAAAGGGAGCTAATTTTAATGACTTGAAAAAACATGTATATTGTTGTGTAGCAGTGAATCATATTAAATAAACTCATGTTTTATATAAATCTTAACCTGCAAAGTAACTGAAGATGGCAGATAATAGTAGTGAAATATACTTCCCTCTGAATTATAGTAGATAAAATAGCATAAGTAAAGCAGTACCTCAAAATGAATAATAATAATAATAATCTTTTATTTTATATGTATTTATATTTATAGAGCACCTTTCATATAAGAGATATAGCTCAAAGTGCTTTACAACAAAATTTAAAAAATGCAACACATTAAAACAAGGGCAAAAAGATAATAAAATTAGACAATAAAAAGACAGTACATTATAAAATATATAAGTGAAAGTAAAAACAGAGACCAGTAAGAATAATAAAAAATGAGAGAATTAGTAAAAAATTAATAAGAATGACATTAATTAAGAGCCAAATTAAATAAATAGGTTTTCAGCTGTTGTTTGAAAATGTTCACAGAGCCTGAATCTCTTATAGCTCTTGGTAGGGTATTCTATAATTTTGGAGCATAGTTAAAAGCTGCGCTGCCTTTTTTTTCTTGTGTGTATAATTGTGTGTATTGAAAAGCCCAGCAGTAGAAGATCTGAGAGCTTGTGAAGGATTATAAAATGACAGAGTTTGCAATATAGGCTGGTCCCAAACCACCCACCACCAAGAGCTTTAAAACCAGTAAAAGAACCTTAAAATCTATTCTAAAAGATACTCAGGGCCAGATACTTGGTTAAAAGTCTAGCAACACAGTTCTGAATAAATTGAAATTTTTCAATTGACTGCTTTGGAAGACCAGTAAGAAGAGCATTTCAATAATCGAATCTATTTGAAAGCATTAATAAGTCTTTCAGCATCTTTATAGGTTAGGAATGATCGTACTTTGGCAATGTTTCTTAAGTGATAAGAAGCTGTTTTGGTCACCTCCTTATGGATGAAGTAAAATTTAACTACAATCTAGAACAATGCCCAGGCATGTTACTTCTGATTTAATGTCTGGGGGCAGATGCCCAAGTTTGTAAGAGTGTAGATCTCTTTTAGCTTGTGGGCCAACTAAGAGTATTTCACTGTTATCTTCATTTAGTTTAAGAAGTTATTGCTCATCCAATTTTTAACTGCTGCCATCCCATTAATCAGGGAACACAAGGCATTGTCATCGTCAGGCTTAAGCAAAATACAGTTGCTTGTCATCAGCATAACTATGCAAATTAAGTTTATATTCCCTGATGATATTACCTAAAGGGAGCATATATGGTGAAAAAAGGAGTGAACCAAGACAACTTCCCTGAGCAACACTGAAGGGCAAATCATATTTTTCTGATACATAATCTCCAATTTTAACAAAAAATCCTCCCTGACAGGTAAGATCGGAACCAGTTTACAGTTCCAGAGAGCCCAACCCAGTTCTCAAGGCGATCCATAAGAATATCATGGTTAATTGTATTGAACAAGGCACTTAGATCCAAAAGAATCAGAGCAGAGACCTTATTGGCATCAGTGCAAATTCTGACGTGACTGAAAACTTTAAGTCTTTAGCCGTCTCTGTGCTGTAGTTAGCCCTGAAACCTGATTGAAACATTTTGGTTTTCATTCTGGTTTTCATCCAGAAAAAAACGTACCAAGAAAAAACTTTTTTGAGTACCTGCTTAAAAAAGAAAGATTTGATATAGGTCTATAATTACTTAAAGCTTCACTGTCAAGGTTTGATTGTAGGGGCTTTACAGCTACAGTTTTGAAGTCATCAAGAAAAATTCCAGTTTCAAGGGATATGTCAATAATATCTCTGGCAGAGGTAAAAACACAAACAATTTTTAAAAAGTTAACAGGGGACAGTGTCAAGACAATAGGCAGAAGATTTACTCTCTGATACAGTTGTGCAGAGTTTAGGGCCCAAAATCATTGCGAATTTTGACATAACCCTTTTTTCTTTCGGTTGACTATAAGAGTTGTGAGTATTAAGTAACAATTTCTGCTCTAATAGAAGACACACGATTGGTAAAGAATGTTGCAAATTCCTCACATTTTGCAGGAGATGCTTGACTGAGAAGGTCACAAACTGGACAGTCAATTTACTGGTGTAATTTACTGTTTCTAGCTGTTTTCACATATGAACTTCAGACAATGTCTGGAGAATCAGGTCCGGACATTGTCCGGAATTGCCCTTTTCACACATGTAGCACACAACAGGAGATTGTCTGTGTCAGTTCTCACCTACTGGAAATACTTACTGGTTTAGGCGAAGGGTGGCGCCTGGTTAGAGTGTGCAGGAGGACGTGACGCAAAAAGTTTTTATTTTACGAGAAATTACAGGAAGTTCTATCTCCTATTAGCGCTAGATTCACAGCAGAGCGTTCAGGTCCAGTCAAAACAATCATGCGCTAGCTGCATGATGGAAACATCATCAACACGCCCACTTGCTCGCTGTGAATTCTTAATCGCCGGTCCAACTGACTCGGACATTTGCGTTCAAACATACAGCTCCTCCGGGTAATGTATGGATAACTTTGGGGTTGCAGTGCATGTGTGAAAGGGGCTCTGGAGTTGCTGCCACCCTCTGTTATTACCCTGGAGAAATAGGCTCTTCTTGCATTGCGAAGCATATAGCAGAGTTTAAAGAAGCTAATTTATCCTTGTATATATTGTAGTGGACTACCAGTCCAGATTTCCGCCATTTTCTCTTGGCTGTTCTACATGATCTCTTTTGTTTGTGAACAGAGCTTGTTATCCAAGGTGATGGTTTACTAGGAGTTCTTTTTCACCTTTAAGAGGGCCTCAATATTTAGGATGTAAACGAAGTTGTTACAAGATGAATCTCATTTAATGAGCCATTTAGTGGCTTACCAACTCTGACAATTTAAGTTGTGCAGCAGTGTCTATAAATCGCTTGTGAACTGTAACTTTTTTTGTGCTTTTTGTTACTGGCAAACATGCATCAAAACATATACAGAAGTGATCACATATAGTGATGTCAGTCACCAAGACATTAACAATTCCAGGGTAGAGAGGCCTGTAGAATGGATTGCTTCACCTACAGACCACGGAATATTGACCTGGGCTAAAGCTGTATGCTCTGCGTGGCAGGACAGGTTGGCACCACCTTGATTGCCCAGGAGGGAGAGGTTTTTTGACTGTGCTGTGGCTACGGATGATAGCTCCAGGACTAACTTGTCCCTCTCTCTGAGTTCAGCCTGTAGTCGGGTGACGTCTGTCTCCAGTTGTGCAAAGCTAGGATGTCAATCCAAACACACAGCCATGTTTGTTAACCTCCTCGCTAAAACTAAGCTGCCAGCCTAGCGCCAGGCTAAAAGCAAATCTAGTTAGGCTTAGCGGGAATTGAGGTAGTCCAGTGAAGGTGAGGGGAAAAAGTGCGATCAAGCAATAAAATTGGCACAAAGAACATAAAAGTGCAAAAAGTGACTCGCTAGCCTAGCCACCAGGCTAAAAACAAACCTAGCGAGGCAGTCCAGTAGGCCACATCCAGCTGACAGGTAACTTAAGATTACAATTTAAGATCCACTAAAATCTGACTGAAATCTTACACCTTGTCAAAACATATAGGTGAAACAACTGGGATCTAAAAGTGTAGAGTAAAATTGTGGCTTGAAAACTGGATAAAAATGTCAATTTATGACAGAGCTTCAGGTGGACAAACTCAACACTGATGCATCTTAATGGTCAGCATGAACAGGATGGAGAGGAGGCTTTCCTTTTACATTGGTCATATGTACAGTACTTGAGTTACATTCCAGCACTGGCTACTCTTTTGGTTAATGGTTTGGTTCCTTGTAGATAATTACATTCTGGCAAAAATTAAAAACGTATTTATGTAAGTGATTTAAATATCAGGAACACATAAAGAATTAACTATAGAATCAACATTTAACCATGCAGTTATCCTCCTAGAAAAGATACCTCTCAGGTCATCAGAAGCGCAGCCCTGCTCTTTTATTTTCTCTTTCTATCTGTCAGCGCTGCCTTTGTCATGGTCACAGGCTATAGATAGAGTTGTCAAGTCGGGCCTGCGGGTCACGGGGTCGGGGAACCTCTTCACTTCTGTTGACCTTCAGACAGACAGATTTATACACTGTCAAGTCTCTCTGCGAGTCTCGGTGCTCCCACCGCAGCCATGCCTTTTGTGATCAGAGACAACTATAATAAAGACATCAGGTTTTGACCCTGTCACTCTTCATTTCACAGTCAATTGTCATGATTGCTGAATAACACACGGATTCGAAACAAATGCATTAGCCAAATGAGGTGAGGTGAAGACTTTGATGGGTAGCCTGTCCGTGCTCTTGTCAGAGATGGGCTGTTTGGGGGAAAAAAAACAACTTTACTGATTTGCAAGTAAAATCACAGTAAATTACTTGTAGCTCATTTGCAGATTGTTGTCAGCGAGATGGAGTGCAGTTTACCCATTTGACAGCTTAGTTAGCAGTCCAAGGACTTGTGAAATATCACACGTCCTATTTTTCCAATTTGAAAGCCACGCAGGGAAAGTGAGACTGGAAATTGTGAGATTAAGCTGAGGTTCACCTCCAGCACCCACTGGGCATATGTCATATATTTCACAATAATAAACAATTGTGACTATGAATTAAAGCTTTTATGTGTTTTTTTCTATTTATTGTTGTCAATAAACACAAAAGTATTTTTTATAAGTTCCATAAATTAGACATTTTGTAACTAAACAAGTAACCAAAGGGCAGTAATTGCAAGACCAGAAGGGCTCCACTAACAAGCTAACAATAAATGTGAATTATCATTGTCATGGCATCGCAGCATTTTCACCTCTTTTTGTGTTACCCCATGTGGGTAAACAAGCGGTTGACATAAGTTAATTATTAATTAAACATGAAGCAGAGAGAGAAAAGCATGGAGCAGTCCCTAAAGAGACCTCTAAACAAACGGGGCGTGGAGCAGGTACCAATGCGACCCCGGTCCCAAGAGTGCTGTCTGTGGTGAGACTGCCGACTCACTAATGAGCTGTTTGCAGAACTGGGTACACAGTGACAATGACCCCTGACCTTCACCCACACCGTCTAGGGAACAGTGAGGGTTAGAGAAGAAAAACCTGCCCTATCTGTGCTTCTTCTTCACTCCCTGCTCCTGGTCAAATGAGTTTTGTGACTCTACTGTCCTGCTGCACTTTTCTCTTCTCTCCCTCAGAATGAATCGCTGCAACTGAAGAGTAACATTTCTTTTCTTTCTCAAACTAAATCCACGGTGCTTCATAATGTCACAGCGTCAGGAACTTGATAACACTGGCTGAGCTTCACAATCACTTACATAATTACTATTGTAAAATGGCCATAATGAGCATATTGAAACACACAGCCTTCAGGCACTCTATTGCCATCCCGTTTTTTAATTATCCTGAACATACACCGTTTTTTCTCCTCACAAGTGTTCTTTACAGTGAAAGAATATGAGATACTAATGACCAGTTTGACAGTTTGATAGGGGGGAGATGTGTGTTTGAGGATGCCAGCGCGTTGGCCGCCAGGCCCAGCGACAGTAAAAACCCATCTAATTAACCCTCCTGGTATGACATCATGTGATTGAATTAAAACCACATCATCTCCCTCTGGGTTTGCCTGGAAACAAACCCCAACAATTCATTCGCTAAGCTTTAATTTTCAAACCTGTTTCCTGATGCAAAGATAATTACCAGCTTCATCTCGGGTGGGTTTTTGTTCCATCCGCTGTTCATTAATAACGATAAGAGGTTGGAGGTTAAAAACCCATTTAATTGCCTTTATATTAATGACATTATGAATAGCAGGGACTGTGGAGTCTAATTCTGTCCAGTAGTTAGTCTACATGCAGGGCCCCCTGGAGGGCCGCTCATTTTGCCAGAGTTACACCACGGCAAAACTAGAATTAATGTGTGCCACACTTTAACAGTGATGACAAACATGCTCTCCAGCAAGGAATTATCTTGAGAAATGGCTGCAGAGACACACTCTCTCTCTCTCTCTCTCTCTCTCTCTCTCTCTCTCTCTCTCTCTCTCTCTCTTCTCTCTCTCTCTCTCTCTCTCTCACACACACACACACTCGCTCTAGCTGAAATTGCATCATGAATCCCCATTTTGTAAACAGAGTCCAGTCAAACTCATTTTAGATATTCTATTGCCTTTCAGGGCCCCAGCACTAATTAGAGTCTCTTTACCCTCATGTCCTGTAGAGGTGAATTCCTTCCCACCTCCAAAAAGAACTGCAACCGAGTCGGGCACTGATGACTAAATTGTACTCTACTTAGGAATAATGATAATGAAAATGCCTCTCAGCCAAGCCATTTCACCCATGAATATTGCAAAGAGGTAATTTCAGCGAAACGTTGGCATTTTAACTAATTTAAATTCCTGTTATCTCTCTGGTTTTTGGCTGGTTTTATGGTTACTGGAGCAGATTTAGTTGTGTATGCATTATGGCCACAAGAGCCTAACCATACATTTGAATGCTAATTAAACATTTGAATAATCAGCTGAAAAAGTAGTACAACATGCTGAATGCTGCCTTGTAAGTGAAGCTAACATCTAAGCATCTAAACCCTGATTTTCTCTTAAATTTGCATTATTATTTCTTGCTGCTAGTTAACTCTTTAACCAATGCAGTTGATTGTCTTTGTTTCCGTCCCTCTACTGTCAACACCTTCCTGTGTCTGCTTATCCTCACACAGTATGAATAAAGTTAAAGTTCCTGAATTTGTAGCATAATGATCCTAACTAAATAGCACAAGGAACTTATTAGTTTACAAGTATCACCAGCCAGAAATGAGGCCAAGGGGGGATGATGAATGAGTATATTTCCCCAAGCAAAAGGCTGACCTGGATACTGCTTTCTTTCCTCCCCTTCCTCAGTGCCAAGTGGGCCACCATTTTTCACTGGCCTCACACTTAGCCACGGACAGACTTATTTGGGCCCATGCTAACGGTAGCCCTGACCCGCAAGTCTGCCTCCGCCGCCAGCCTCCCTCTGCACTCATCCGAAAATTGTAATCCCTTCGCCAGGGTCCCGTAATTTGATCAAATAGCACGCACCCTTCCCCACCACTTATTGGCCAATTAAGTCAAGTTCTCACGCAGGGGGTCCAGCTGGCTCGGTGTTATCTGGGGATGAATTGATTGAAGCCATTCCACATCTATGAACCCTTCTTTAATGATGTAGGTGATAATACTTGTAATTCTTCTCAGTCAGGGGACTCATGGGCGCAGCTGTTACCGCAATAATCCTTGTCCTGATACACTGAAGTACCAGCAAGGCATTAATCTGTCTCTCAGATTCTCCTCCGCCAGGTTTTTCTCCACCCTTTCCTCCCTCATTCCTGCCTTTGCTTATGTCTGGTAGCTAATACTACATCTGTGAAATGTGACATTGAAGGTGTGCGCAAAAAAAAAAAAAAAAAAAAGATGAGGTGTAACACACGATTGTGGGGGATTTCAATGTTAATGATTACGCACCGCTTGCATTCTCCAGTTCGGGCCCTGACCACTTTGTTAAAAAAAAGACAATCCCCCCACCCCCCTCCTCCAACTACCATGACAACTTAAGAAGGATAGATTTAGGACTGAAAAATCAATAAATACATGCATTAGTTTCAAAGGCAGACATTAACATTCTAAAACAGACTTCTCTATAATCCTGCCTCTAGCCATTCAGTCAAAATATCAAATTATCATAATGAGGTCTAACTGCATATAAATGCTAAGCATTAAAATCAGAGAAGGAGGTTACACATAATGCAATACATTCTTTATTACAAATTGCACAGTATCTCTATATAGGTACATCTCTCTATAGGCTCCTCACTTAATATTGTAACATGAATTTGCATTGCAGCACATTTCATTATCGATAAAAAAAAAAAACTACTATGACAATGGGAATAGGTAATGATAGAGCATGAGCGTCATGTCCTCATGCCTTTGTTTTGCATATTTCTTCATAAAGGTGGAATACTTTGTCAAAAATTAAAAATACAACACGTGACCTGAATTTTAGGCATATTATGCACAAAAGAGTCGAGCACGCTCTTAAGAGTGTCGACGTTGTCTTTTAACTTGAGATCAGAGAGTAAGAATTGCATAGGAATTAGTCTGAAAGTGTAGCCTCCATCCCTCCTAAGTTACTCAGTTAGAGATGGGAGAGGAGGCCGCTGGGACCTTGACAGGCTCCGTTTTTAGCCAGTCAAATCACTGCAGTTTTTCCAGTTCTGCAGAGCATGGAGCCATTTGATCCATACACACACAAACAGTAGCTAATAACACGCTCCAAGTCACCATTAGGTCACGATTAGGGTCCTCAGGGGTGCACAGATCTGGCGGGGTCAGGGGTTGCCAAAGCCAGGTGGAGTCTGGAACAAATGTATCAAGGGAATGAGACCATGCAGGCTATGCTACAAAGTATCGTCAACAAGGGCAAACACATGCAGGCCAGCTGGTGCTCTGTGACACTGACAACACTCACCTGCCAATAAAGAATGAAGATATTTCCACAACAATTCATTAACCAGCTTCTCTTTCGTGTCTCCCTTCAAACGCTATGCTGGGCATTTACTGTCTGCAGTTATTAAAATAATTTCCACATAGTAATGTTCACAAGGCAGAGTATCCATTTATCTGTGCCATTAAATTTACATTGCCAACTTCTGTAAAATGTATTTCCCTTAAAGCAATTGTGTCTTGTAGGGAAACATAAAATCTTACATTTTGTATTATGTGTGTAAACTTAAGTATACTGATAGAATTTGCAAATCACTCTGAAAATGCATTGAATAATGATGAATAATACATAACCGCTGTACAAATTAGACTGGTGTGAGCTCCAGCGTGCCCCACTACGAGTGTTCGCCGAATGCCATGAAAGATCTTGATATTATGGATGAAAAATTGGGCGAGTAAGCAGCACTAGCAAGCTGGATCAGACTCATGGTAAACAATTTAGCGTGGGGGTGTACAGTAATTACTGCTTTCAGTCTCATTTAGAAAGCCTGTTGGCGTTCGGGAGCATGATGTCACTACAATGCTGGATGCGTTTCTCGATTCGTGATGTGCAGATATGAACAGTGATTTAAGTGACAGGACGTTTGAGCTGTCGTGCCAGCTTTGAACACTTCCTACCCCCCCCCTTTTTTTTTTCTTTTTTTTTTTTTTTGCTCCCCTTCTAGACAGTGTCACGCCTACTTTTGTCTGAACACATATTGCTCAGTTTAACTGCTACTTTTTTGTCTTACAAATGTGCGTTTGTGGGGGGAAGAAGCCGTAAATGATCAGCAACCTTGAAGTCTGTTTATGTCTTCAGCTGATATAGGGGGGTTCATTGAAAAATCAAATGAAGAAATGTATTATGTACATTTATGTGCATACATAGCAAATTAGCAAAGCAGCGCGGGTTTGCATATGTATGTGTGTGTGTGTGTGGCTGCAGGATAAAATAAGCAACAAGCATTTTGGGCTTGTAAACACAAACATAGAGGAGCGTCTGTTGGTTTCTGTCCTTATTATTTTTGGCAGGGTTGCATATGTTCCCTGTGCAGAGCCGAGCTTGATTATCATTCCAATCAGCAGAGGTGGAGAGAGTCACATTAATTTGTAGTAATTAATAGCACTGCTGCATCTGACAGCACATGCTAACGAGACCCTTTGATTGTTTGGATCTCTAAGTGTGCCTCTCCTTGTTTGCATCACCTCGGAGGAATTCGTAATATCAAAGCTTAGCGCTATCTGATACTTGTCAAAATGCAATTTATAAAAGTTTAATTCTTTTATTGATTTAGTTTAGGTTTGATGCCTGCAGTGTCAGCTCCCCTGGTAGAACTTAGTGGATTCAAATGCTTGTCACCAGCTCGGCCTCCTTTTTACTGAGAACAATTGCCATAGGCCAGCCCAACAGGCATGGTTTAATTGCCATTAATTAAAAGCATAAATCTTTTTCTTCAGTTGCTCTGCTCTTAAACAGGGCTTTGCGTAGCTGCTTTTTTCCTGTGCTTGTCAGAATCCCTCCTGGCTAGTCAGGGTTCAAACCCCCCCTCCTCCCCCCTTTCCTCCCCCCTTTCCTCCCTCCTCTCTTCCTCCCTCCCTCCCTCCCTCTCTCCTACACCCCCCCCCCCCCTCTCTCTCTGCTCACCAGACGTTTCTGGAATCATCTTTTTAGCACGCTCCTGCATGATCTGACGTGAAGTGCGGGCAGCATGGTGATATTTAGTAAACCGGCTTCCTTCTTTATTGATGTATAATGAGGTCAAATGAATCCCCTCATACGCATGCTTAGATGGCTCCTTGCCTCAAATCCTTTCTGACAGCGAGTAAAACAGCCGGCAAACACAACGCCGGCTCCCAGAGACATGGTTGTGAAAAAGCAGGAGAGGGAGGAGGAAAAAAAAACCCTTTTTTATACCTTTTGCAATTTCCCTCCTGTCTAGTCCTTAATTAGACACTTATTAGCCTCTGAACAGTATTGCTCTTCTGCTCTAAGCCTCTAATACTGCAAATACTGGATGGTAGAATTAACATTAATGCCAGGTTTATTATCAAATGACAACTCTATTTACCTTAAGAAAAAAGGAAAACATGATTTGCTTTTTTTTTTTTTTTTTTTTGTCGAACATTAGATGTTTTCATAAAACTTCAGTTTGAACTGTGCTACATTCTGCAGTTTTACATTGGTTGTATGTTGGGGTGATGTGTGGCGTCACTCAAAGCAAGACACCACTGTTTAAAAAGGGATCATTGGCATCTTAAATTATCAGGGGTGTCAAAATAATTCAGTTCCCTTTCGTTGCCAGGCCTCATCCCCTCGCCCTTAGCCCGGCGCCCACTGCTCCTGGGTGGCCATGTCACCGTCAGTGGCTCATCCGAGCCCTACGCCCGTTTACGCATATTAGCTTTTTGCCTCATCTGGCAGTATTCGCAGCCATTCCCCCTGTGCAGCTGCATATATAGTCAGGGCTGAGCCTTCCCAGGCCTTATTAAAGCCAAGAGAGTGTTTCAGTTCAGGGTCATTGAGAGAGTGCAGCACATAAATATGTTAGGGCTGCACTATCAGCCGGTCAGTTTACTGGGGGTGATCGATGATGGTCCCAGCACACTCGCCCAACAAACATCTTAAGCGGATGCGGTTTCTGCTTAATTGGGAGCTTTGCAGCTCAGATTCCGACTTATTTGATGTTGATGATGAAGTCCCAGGAAAGCTGTGAGATTCTTGTAAACTAAATGTGTATGCGTGCTGTCTTCATTTGTACGCTGGTCAGAACTGTTACCCGTCAATTTGACCTGCATAGTTTTCCTCTTCATCTGAGGGAGTATGAACGCACACACATACATGCACACATGCCCCAAGCTCATTTTTAATCCTCGCAGCTCACTGTGAAGGCAGGAGGAAGTTCCAATTAAAATTAAAATAAGCTCTTTTAACGGTCTCTTAAATTGACAACTGAACAATGATTTTTGAATTGGTATCTGTCAAAGGTCTTGGAAAATCCTCAGTTGATAAGGCCCAACGCATCCAATTAGTAGCAGAGTAGGGCCTCAGCCAGTAATGATTTCCAGGTCCCTTAAGATGTGGCGCGGACACTTATTGCAAATTACTGACAAAGAGCCCTGCTGTATTGATGAGGGGGAGAACAGCCAAGTCTCCATGTTCCCATCAGGTGGACGAGCACCAAGAGGGGCCTGAAGGAGAGCCCGGGTGTCTCTCTCTCTTCCTCTCTCTCCCTCTCTGCAGCCATAATGTGGCCTCGCTATGTAGCTCATATATAGCCCCCCTGCTGACACGGACTCTGAGAGACCAGCCTCTCTTGACATGAGCCCCAGCTCAGGGAAAATGCTAATGCTAACATGAGGGAGGTGTCAGGAGCGGATCATCAATAATGTCTGCAAGTTTACTGCCCTCTTCTAATTATAGCTCCTATCTCTCAGGGCCACAGGAGGCTGCAGGGCAGCTACTTAATTGAGCTGAGGTAGATTTCCTTCCCTATCATATCCGTGGCCCTATTGTTTACAGTCCTTGAAACTGATTGAAAGGAATCAAAAGATTCATGGAGATGTGATTCAGTGCAGAATGTATTTGGTATGCAGGAAGAATGAATAAAGGAGGATGATTCTTGCTGGTCAGGTAGGGATTTAGATGTGAAGGCCATACTGTAGCCAGAGGTCATATCATTTATTCTCAGCATTGATGCTTCTGGAATGCTCTATGTGCTATGTATTTGCTTCTCTGTGTTACAGCTGGGCCTGGTACCAGAAGGGTAAATGAGAGCAGCCGCTATGACAGTCAAGTAACTAGTGCTGTTCACCTCGGTTATGGGAGTTAATGAGTAGATAATCACATTTTGCATTTAGATCTGCTGCTTGTGTAGCGTTTCCTCCACAGTCTCTTGGGAGCGTTGCTGCGGGTCCACAAAGCTCTCAGGCCATGTTAAGTCCCCAGATGGTTCCACGAGTTTGAGGCTTCCATCCTGCTGTAGGCTCAGTAAAGAAGGTGTTGACCCTGGTGACCTGAGCCTGCTTCCATTGGGTGAGAGAAGGCCGCTCCATACTCTGTGCTTCAGGGTCAAATGGTTGGTAGTTTGTAGTTTCCTCTAGTTAGATGTTTGTTGCAAATGACTGTTGCGGACTGAGAGGATTCGGGCTGATAGCGGAGTACGTATCTCCGGCAAAGGAGGGATATATGATGTTTTTGATATTTTGCTTAAGGAGATGATTGTGCTTCTATTCTCACGTGCGAACACAGCATGAGCTGGCTGTTGATTGGTGATTAGCGCTAATTTCATTGTTTATCTTTTATAATACACGCAGAAATATTTGATTTTTTTATGCTTTGTCTGCATCTGTTCATTGTCTGTGTGCCTGTGTTTCTAATCCCCAGTAAACTTGTAGCCCTCTGCATGTCTGTGTTCCTTTAAGATGAGAGAGGCTTTGATTTCCCCCATCTTTGTGTCACACTGACTGGCATACTATTTGACAGGTGGAGTTAAAATAGAGAAAATTGTGGATGAAAATTCGTCAGTCTCAATCTCTTGCCCTGGGCTGTAGGCAGCAGAGACAGAAGCCCACTGCTTTGTGTCAAATGTTTATCAAAGGGCCTGATTAAATTGCTGTGTTCAGGGTAACAGCCTAATAGAAAGAAAAAATGAACTTCCTATACCTTGAAAAGCAGTCCTTGTATGATTGTGAGCAGAATCAAGTGGGGGGGGTACCGAGGTGCCAGAAGAAACCTCTGACCAGCCAGCTGTAAAGGAGGCTGGAATATCATATGCCCTTTGTTGTCGCAAAGAGAGACGCAGGGTCTGAGATCTGTTGTTGTTCTCACTTTCCTCTGTCTTCTCAATCATTCTTTTTTTCTCTTTATTGCTGGAGGAAATAAACCTGGCCCCTTTTGCTGAGGCTGGCTAGCTTCCCCTGGCCATTCCTCTCTGTTTTGTTTCAAAAGGGCAAGGCTCTCCAGCCTGAACAGTTTGCCCTGCAGTGCCACGCCAGGGGCGATGCTTGCCTCAGCTGCTTCATCACCGGGGGACTGGGCTAACGTCTCCTGACTGCACTTAGCTGTGTTTCTCTGATACGGTCATATCACATCAGCCTGGGCACATGTGACATTGCATCTCTTCCTAACTTTAAGCAGTTTGTTGCCATCCATGTTCTTTCGGCTTTTATCTTCTCCTTTTTGAGTGATGTTATGATTTGTTGCAGTATTTTCTGGCAGCGCCGCTGCCACACATTTGTGTCGGATAACAGGGCCTATTACAAGATCTCTCGATCTGGCCAGTTTTCCCCTACAGGAGACACAGAGAGCTAGGCCTCCCCCCCCCTCCCAGTTTTTTTTTTTTTCTCATCCTTACCCCCGCATTTGAATTTCTAGATAATAGGCTTTGACTTCTGGCTGCACGTTTATGGGTCTTTTCATGTTATCAGCTTAGCTCATAGCGTGGAGCTGAAGAACACAGACTCCTAGTGACAGGCCAGCCAGTCAGCAAGGCGAGCCTGTCAGGATCTCTCATACACTAATGATTTCCCTTTAGTCTATTTTCTGTCTCATTGGCCGTTTCCTTCAAAAACAAAATTGCTCATTTAAATTCTCATGCCTGGGGCATTTTGGTCTTCAAATATTGTTGGAAAGTGAAAGGATTAGGCAAAATATGCTTTTTTAAAATGTTAATATATTTTCTGGTTCACTTTCTCCTCTGAGGCCAATTAGGGAATTTCTGCTGGCTGCATTAATGTCAAACTGACATCCCCAGCTATAATTACACTGTGCTTGAAACCTAACTTTCACTTGTGGGTAGATGAGTGTGCCTTGCAGTGACACAGAGACTCGCTCTGCCAGCTTTTGATCATTTAATCATTGCTTGCTTTCTTTCACTCTTTCCTCCCTTGCTTGCTGATGATTTCACCTTTTATTCTTTCTGTTGCAAAATGCAGCGTTGTGTTTCATTATTCACCGCCGTATTTTGCAGGGTTCATTAGTGACATCATCCCTCCACTTTGCCTGCTCACAATAACACAAGAAGAATCGGATGGTCCCTTCAGGTGCAGATACCATATGTACATTGTTTACTCGCTTGATTCACAATTTACATTATGTAGTTTGTGTTTTCTGCGTGTTTTTTTTTTTTTTTTTTAACGGTGCAGGGAGTGAGCGTACTGTCAGGAATTGAAGGATGGGTAATGCGTGGCACAAATGCACCGTGCCTTTGCCAGTTCTCCTTATGCTGCAGTTCTGTGTCAAGACCAGGGAATCGCTTAATGATGGTTAATGCCTTCACCATGAATATGAATGCCTCCACAAAGTGCATCTGAAACTGTGTGGCAGATTCCGCTTGTGATTTGGGCTCCTTTTGCCTGTCAGTTGCCATGGAACCACCGATACTTAATACATTCTAAATATCTGTAAGGAAAAGGTAGATTGACATATAACCAAATAATCTACTTAAACATAAGAACAACAGTTATACTGATAAGGTTTTTTTTAAAGGTTGTGTCTGTGCGATTTGTGTACTGATGTGCTGCCATTTTCATATTTATACACTCAGGGTGAAAGAAAAGGCAGGTTGCATTGAGACTTTTTCTCTTAAATCAGATACATTTTTCAGGAGAGAGGGGGAAAATGCTTCAGGAGTGAAGAGTTTTAGTGAAAGCTTTCAGGGCTTTATGGTTATGGTCAAGCTGTTATCTGGCATCAATACCAAGTTTCCCTCCCTCCAGGTGGGAATACCTGTGCAGCGATGTGATTTCGAAGCCAACCTTCACCGCTAATACGAGGTTTGGAGCTAATTTCTGACAGCAAGTGTTGCTATCAGATGAAAGCAGGCTCTTCTGAATGAGATACACTCCTCCTCATTTCCCTCTAACAGCTTGACAACGGTGACACCAATCAAGTTAATGACCCTGTGATTGTTATGAATTTCCATTAGCCCATGTTGGACACCATCAATCTGTTACAGTATGTGCTGTTGCTGGCTCTGGGGAGGAAGGGAAAAAAAAAAAAATCACACAGCACAGTTTGACAAAGTGCACACAAGCTTCCTCGGCTACTCGTAATGTCCATCGGCCACCCCGTCCACCCTCTTCTCCCCTCCTCCTCCTCCTCCTCCTCTTCCTCCTCCTCCTCCGTCTTTTCTCCTCGCCTAACTCTGTTTGCATTGTTTTACCATTTTGCTTGGACTTCAGGTAATAGGAAATGGCACTGACCCCTCCTGATCCCCCCGATTACCTTTGTGAAGCGTGAATGTGGTATGAAATCACACATCAGGGGACGAGTTGTAATTATTTTTGCGATGCCATCAGCATGGATCAATCACTCAGGGAGGCTGCTAGTGGAACGCCGCTCGCAGCCATGGATGGAGCCAGCAGCGACCCTCTTTGACTGACAGCTTTGGTAATTAAGTGATTGTATAGACCCCTCTGACTGTTATAACAACCTTGTCAGGGCCAGTCTGCGTTTGGAACACACTCAAATCAATGTGTTCTCCACTCCCTGAGCATTTCTGATCATGTACCTCAGACAGAAGCAAGAAAAAACAGAATCCTTTGCAGTGACATTGCTTTTCTTAAATATTTGCCATGGCAAAAAAAATACTCTTACACATAATGCAGGTTTTTAAGAATGTTTTATTCTCACGGCAGATCAAAAGTGTAAACCTTGATAAATAAAAGCTGATTTTACTCAACTTATATCTCGTTCCTCTTTCATTATGTTTAGAATCGTATGTCATCAAATAAAACTAACCTGTGCTTCAAATTTGAATGTCACATGTTTCATTACTGCACAGACCCGTGAGTGGAAATGACGTTTAGAGGTTGGAATAATATACAATATGTCCATCCTAAATGTCACATTGCACTCGTGCTGCAACCTTTAATTTCAAAGCTCCTGGGATGTAATTTTGCATTGAAATTTGATTCCCATCATCGCATCATGTTAGCCTTTTCCATCGCACGGAAATGAAAAAAATGTTATCCATCTGCCAGAGGAGAAGTACGGTGTCCTGCATGTGTAATCTGATCACTAATACACTTGTAAAAGAGAGTAATTGGTGTGAATGTTCCCCAACTATCAACATCCATCTCACTGAAGTGCAGCTGTTTGCTTTAACAACTATAATAGTGATGTGTTATTGATTACTAATCAATTTAGAGCTGCAACAATTAGTCATTCAATCAATTATTAAGCAACTACTAAATTACTCACTAACTATTTTGATAACCAGTTAATCATTTGGTGTCATTTTTTAAGAATGATGACTCACACTCTGATTCCAGCTTCTCTAATGTTGATATTTTCTTGTTTCTTCAGTCTTCGATAACAGTAAACTGAATATCATTGTGTTGTGGACTGTCGGTTGGGACAGAAGAAGACATTTGAGGATGTCATCTTGGGCTTTGGGGAAATAGTGATCGACATTTTTCACCATTTTATAGAGCAAATTACTAATCGATTAATCGAGAAAATAGCTGACAGATTAATCGATAATGAAAATAACTGTAAGCTAAATCAGTTTACTCATGAGTTCAGTCTATAGTTTACTTGTCGACTGTCTGAACTACTAAATTAGATTTAGGAAAGGATGCAAAATTGTGAAGGTACCTAGAGTGTCCAGGTCAAGTTAAATCAACAGTAGACAAGTCCACTCATTTAAAATTAACACAGAACTAATTAAACTTGAAATAGTTATGAGTTCTTGATTAATTAAATCATAGCTGAACTTTGGAGAGGAGTCTGCACTGTAAATATGTTCATTGTGACATCTGTCTGATTATTAACCCTAACCAGTCTGACCACTTTTTCCTCTTCTTGTTTCTTATTCCACAACATGAAGCACTTCCTGTGTGTCTGTTTTTTGATTTACAATATTTGGAGTCCATCAACACACCATAAATAAAAAAAAAAAAAATGAATTCAGTTATTTGCCAGTTGATGTAAAGTTTTGTCACTGCTCCCTCTGTAAAATGAGCCACATCAGTCGCTTCTTCCACAACTTCACTCAACTTGATCTGACGTCTGAGTTGAACAAACTGTTGCTTCAACACTAAGAGGTCTGCAAGTCAAATTCAATTAAATGTTATTTTCTTGCCTGTTGGACATATTACAGCACTGTGCAGGCAGTTAAGCTAGAAGGAGACAGAGCATGGAGCTCTGTTATCACAAGCAGATTTCAGAGCAGTTCAGCTTGTGGAGGAAATGCACAGTTACTTCAAACAGCTAAATTAGCTAATCAAGCTATACTCAGAGGAATTCCTATCAACACTTGTGATTATTTTGACCTGTAATTTTCTCTGTTTTCTGAATCAAGCATCTAAAAGGAACAGAACACATATTTTCCAATAGTTCTTTCTAATAAATCTGCAAAGATGCTTTTAGTGAATTTTAGGACATATTCAGAGTGCTCCACAGCATCCAGACAAATCAACAGTTGTTTTGAACAATGATTCTTTGGAGAAATATGCATGTGTTGGTGGCAGTTAAAGTCTCCTAATTGGCTCTGAACTTCTGTGTCAATTAACATAACTAGAAGATCACTGATCTCTCCTGTTTCCACCAGTTCTCCTCTAAACATTTTCTCTTGGCTTACCGTGACCTCTGGGGAATGTTACACACACACACACACACACACAGATTAAGTGCGTGATATTTGCTGCACCCAGATACTTCAAAACACATAAGACCTCCGTGTGCCCAGGTGTGAAAACGGTCTTGAAGTCTGGGAAGATATTTCACAGAGGTTCATTTTAACTTCTTTTTTTTTCTTTACTAGAAGTAAGTAGTCATTGCACCAGACTGACTTGCAGCAACGTGGTTCTGGGATTTTAAAGGATTTAATTTTGGGGATTGTGTAGAATCCTGCAGGCTGCACATTTTATTAAGTGGCCTAATAGAGGTTTGACAGCTATACAGCCAGCCGCCGCGTCCTGGGACACGGATAAATGCAATATTTAGCCTTTGAATAAATGCATTTCTCCTACTCAAACATCGACCAGACAGAAGTGAGCTCTGGCTGATACTGGTTTGATTGGTCACTATGATATTCTGACTGTGAAATAACTAGAAATCATACGTACCGTCACACAACTCGTCCACAGCTATTAATCAAAGTCATTTTCCGAAAATCTGTCAAGACAACAACACTGATGGGATGGTCAGTCAGACTTTAGACCACACCCTGCTCATGCTTTGCTTTCCATAACAATATGAAGCATTTAGTGCAGCACTAAAGCAAATTTATCGGTCCATATTTTCTAATTTAGTAAAATATCCCCGCAAATATGTAACTGCAAGTTTCCAAACAAGAAATAACCCTTATCTCCACTTCTTTCTGAATGAATGAAAACTTAATGGCTAAAATGTGTATTTTTGTGATTTTAATTCTGTAAATTTGATCATACATTAGTCCACAAATGTAGTTTTCCTCTAAGTCATGTAGTTTAGTTTAAACGTTTTTAATTACTCGACAAGCTTTTATCAGATCATAAAGAACTTTTTTCTTGAGTGACTGTCTGAGATCACAGTCTTGACTGACTTGAAGTTATTTTTGTTGCTAAGTTAAAGGCTGAACAGACGCACTTTGTCTCTTTAAGTGACATTTTCAGTCACCGTTTGCGTTTCAGTTTGCTCTGCAGAAGCGTGACAGGTACATGCTTTTTACTGGAGCCTGAATTTTGTAGTGAGATCAAATTACATTTACATTTAACTGGGAAAATGACTATTTAAAAATTCTACTTTTTAAAGTGGATACTTGAAAATCACACCAAAATCCAAATGAATTTTTTCCACTTTCATATTTTAGTCCAAACCAATCAATCGATTGGCCTCTCATCTATCCTGATTGGATCCTGCTTTTCATGACGTTGTTGCAGAGATGTAGTGTCATTTAAAAAAAAATTAGATCTGCACTCTGTGATCATTATAAGAACCAAATTTACAGAAACTTATTTTAACCTTTACCATGACTCTTTTTAAAACTTGTACAACCACTCCTACACACACACACACACACACACACACACACTCTCTGCATCTGTGTGTGCAGCTCCGGCTGGTCCAGCACCTCTCCTGCGGTGATTGACAGTCTAAATGCGGGGTGTCTCTTTGTAAACGCTGCAACTGTGCAACCTAAAGGTCGCCAGCGGTGAAGTGACAGCTTACACGCAAAGCCGCCAGAGAATCAATATGGTGCCAGCCACTATTACACTGTCCCATCATCGACCATCAGCTGAGGCCAATAAGACGATACCCTAACTGGTAGCATTCAATTTGCTCCTGCGGCGCCTTAAAGCTAATAAAGCGATTGATTGTTCCTGTTTTCAGTTGATGAACAACACATTGACTGACATGTTTAAGCATCGCTTTGATCTGATCTGAGCGATTTGTAGGGAATAAGGTTTAGAAAGGGCCTGATTACAGGCTGCAGGATATTCTAATTGGCTCTCCACTGTGGAGATAATGTCTTTTATATTTGTTCCAGGTTGTTTCTGTGACTGTCACTTGGTTTTAGACTGAGCTCCATTAATGGCTGACTGCTTGATGAATTTAACATCCAGTTCTTGAGCTGAAATGTGAAGCAGCTCTGCTCATTAAAGGGCAGCTGGCTCTCAGTTTGCTGGTGAACTTCACTCCGGCAGACTCTGGCCTCGCTTTGTCGCCGCCTGCTGCTCAAACTTGGCCAGCAAACACAGATCATCTGAACAGATACTGTTAGGTAAATAAAGCCTCACACTCTTCTGCTGTTCAGTTCACTGCGACATCTAAGAACATTTAACTAAAATATGCTAATTTAATTGATGTGGCGTAAGGCCTGATACTAAACCGGTTGATCGATTTTTCAATTCAGTTTGTTGCTGAAATTGAAAATGAACAAATTAAAAAAAAAATGTAACTGACCCACAAAAAGCTGCTGTAAGGAAGAAGAGTCAGACAGTAAATGTTTGAGCACATGTGAATCCTCAAAATATTAAAACTGATGAGAAGCAGCTTGTTGATAATTTAAAGCTTTGACTTATTAATTGAAAAAAAAAATCTGGTGCAACCCTGTAAGAGTTTGGAGAAATTAAACAAGCGATGAAAAAGAAGTTAAAAATCAGACATACAGGCCTATTTTTTGTAAAAAAAAAAAATAAAAAAAAAAAAAGGCTGATTTTTTTCTAATACTTTTAATTGTTTTATGTACAATGTGTTGCATGCAAAGAGAAACGCCAATATATAAATATAAATACAAAGTCATTGATTAGCGTTTTAATTGATTAGCTCCATTTATAAATGTAATTTAAAGAATTAAATCGAGAACAAACCTACAGTCCGGATTTCAGAGCAGCGTGAACAACAGCATAAAATCTTGATCCGTCTCACATCTGTAATCATCATCAGCATCATCTTCATCACGAACCTGCTGGAGAGAGAAAAAAAAAACCAAAACAACAATATAAACTAAATAAACCCACTCGATGATTCATTTCAGCAAATTCCGGGAAAGTGCGGAGGCTGTGCTGAAAGAAAAAATCCATCTGAAAGAAAAAGAAATCACACACGTCCGCCAAAAAAGAAAAAAAAAAAGAAAAAAAGTGGATCCCGAGCATACATTCACCTATCTATGAGAAGTGGCATTTCCCATGAACAGAGTGCGCAGAGCTGCAGCCTCGGAGACACTTTGTCAGCTGAACGCACAGCACATTTTCCTCCATATCCTTCAAACCCACGTCGCGGGAAAAAGTGCTGAATTTCTACTACCTTTGAACGCTCATTAGCACCTCATAATTACTTCACTAATTAGGATGACATGGTTATTAACAAGATGCGCTGTCATGACAGTCACCAGCACTCCTCCCCATCTCTAAATATGTCGACCTCGCGGCTCTCAGAATATCCATAAAGAAAGAAAGATGCTTTATAACACCGCGGCCGCTCATCAAGACGCGATTATGGCCTGAATTTCAGATTTTGATTTTTTTTCTCTTTTTTTTTTCAAAATCCTTTTTTTTTCGCCCAAAATTGAAAATCAGATCTTAAATTTGACTATTTTAAAATATGGCAACAGCTGAGCTGAGGCGATCTCCTTTAAAACTATTAGTCACAACTTATAGGCTTTGAAAAGTTTAACAAGATAGAGGAAGATTGTGGAAAGACTCAATAAACTTAAATAATATCTGGAAGGAAAAGAAATGTTTATAATTTATCCTACCATAGTGCTGGAACTGCTGTGGATATTTGCCTCTCAGTTATCAAATTATTTAGAGTTCAGAATTTATTTATTCTTCTTCTTTTTTTTTTTTTATTCTCCACTTCCTGACTCTTTTCTCTAGCAGCCTTTTCATTAAGAAAATGTTTCCAGCATGGCCTTAAAGCACATGCATGTTTTTTTTTTTCCTCCTTTTTTAAAGAGCTATACTAGAATTCAATTCAATTGAATGGTTGGCTTGAACTGTCTAGATAAAGAAACAACTCCCTGATTGGTGAGGTGTCGGAGCCGGTCATGATGTAAGCCAATAGCAGCGGAGGAAGGTGGGGGTGGGTGGGGTGGGGTGGGGGGATTGGGGGAGAGAGAAAAGGCGTCGAGTGTTTATTATAAAGGAGAAAATATTAATTCCCCCTCGCCGTGGGCCGTGACGTCAGTATAGGAAGTCATTGTAGAGCAACACTGGAGCGATTAGCAGCAAAAAGGGGGAGCCTGATGTCGAGGAGTCAGCCCTATGTATATCTCTCTATACGCCTCAACTTTTAACACAAAGTTCAATATCCAAACACATAAAGGGACGTGGACTACGCAGACCCACATTTTCACTGAATGTAACACCTTGGACCATAGGCTGCCTGAGCCGCTTTAAACGTGGATTTTGTTTCTTTCCTGGGTTTATTTATCAGCTATTTTTTTTAATTTTTTTTTTTTTGTAACTCAGAGTTCATTTTGTTGACTTTCTTGTGATTTGCATCGGAGGAGAAGCATCTCACTGTTGTTATGAAGACTTCATCACTCCTTTCTTAATATGGAAGGATCCAGCGGGTCGAGTTTTGGGATAGACACTATTTTATCCAGCGCTTCTAACTCTGGTAACCCCGTGCTCATGAACGGAGATTTTCGGCTCGGCGACAGCAGGACAGCGGATTTCAGGAGCCAGGCAACCCCGTCACCATGCTCGGAGATAGACACTGTGGGAACAGCCCCCTCATCCCCCATCTCGGTCACCATGGAGCACGCCGCCGATCCGCATCTGGTCCAGGACAGCCTTCAGCATCACCACCATCACCACAACCAGCCGCAGAGTTTGCCGCTGTCGCCTCAGCAGCAGCAGCCGCTCGCCGGGGCCGGCTGCGCCCCGAGGACTGCCACCTCCTCGTTTTTAATCAAAGACATTTTAGGCGACAGTAAACCGCTGGCAGCCTGCGCACCTTACAGCACCAGTGTATCCTCACCGCATCACACGCCAAAACCAGAAAGTGCCACGGCTCCGGACGGCTTCAGGCCCAAATTGGAACAAGACGAAAACAGAAGCAAGCTGGACAGAAGAGACGATATTCAAAGTGAAATGAAATGCAACGGTAAGGACGCATAAAATCATATTTATCTTAGAAAAAACGCCAATTAAGCTGAATGTTTAATTAACCAAAACATACAGTCTGTTGAAGATAATTACTGAAGGCTACATACAGTCAAAATGTAGCCAGTATAATATAGACAGGGACTGACCAAAAATAATGTAGTAGTAGTAATAATAATAATAATCATAATAATAATAGTCGTACTCTTTGTCTTACTTTGAGCCTCCTTTATTAGTGTAATAGATGTGAAAACAGATGTAAGCCTAGTGATTTTCCCCGTGCGCGGGCCTCCCTAGTGGGTCAATTAGAGAGATTATTGTTCTTCCTGGAGGGGGGATCATGCTGCACTGAAAAACAGCTACAAATAGAGATGGATTGACATATTGATTTCTCGTTTTCTGAAGGAAAAGAAGCACCCAAAAAAAAAAAAAAAAAACTTCAGGTGACAAATACTCCCAAATTTCTTTCATTGCTCTCACTTCGCTTCCCTGCCACACGTGTCTCAGTAGATCACTGTGAGCAAGTGTTTATACGAGGTGGTGAAAGTTTGACTGGAGGCTCTGAGCACACACGCCTCCGTATGGTTAGGATGTGGATATTTATTGGTTCGATGTTGAAAGAAAGATTAAATAAAATTGTGAACTGTTATGTGAGATATATATATATATATTTTAAAGGCAGGCCTGTTTATTTATGTGTCATCAGTAGTCTAATTGCTCTGTCTTGCTCTGTGTTCAGGGACTAAAGAAGAAGGTGACCGGGAAATCTCCAGTAGCAGAGACAGTCCACCGGTGCGCTCGAAAAAACCCCGCAAAGCACGGACAGCCTTTACCGACCACCAGCTCAACCAGCTGGAGAGGAGCTTTGAGCGACAAAAATACCTCAGCGTGCAGGACCGCATGGACCTGGCCGCGGCTCTCAACCTGACAGACACACAAGTCAAGACCTGGTACCAAAACAGACGGTAAGCATGAAGCTCAGCATCATTAACTGCTGCAGATATACAGACACACAGACGCAACCAGAGCAGCGTCCAACTGCTGCAGCACAGCCGTTTTTATTTTTCTGTTTTTATTTTTGGTGCTTTCAAAAAAAATCATCTTGAATGATCCAGCAGCGTTTCACATAAGCAAGAACAACAACAGTTAGATATTTAGAATTTGCAGTAAAAAATAATTTGACCACATGATGGGAGTTATTACATCGTTAAAGAATCACTTCCGAAATAAACATTTATGAACTCCCACGTTTTCTGTCTATCGATCACATTTATGATCAATATTTTTTTTTCTTAAGTTGCTTCATCATTTTTTCAGCCATTCTGCTTCACATTTCGCAGCTTGACAGGCCTGTATTTCGGCATCACTTTTATTTAACATTTCTAATCCATGCAAACCCAGTGGACACACACACACACACAGAGAGAGGCAGTGCAGGCATGCAACACCTTTATGTGGATTGTTCAGGCGCTCACGGAAGGCCCGCCGAGCCTCAGCGTCTGTAATTTGAGATAAATCAGTAAAATCTGATCTTAAAGTCTTTATTCAATGAAGTTGTTTGTTGAGTAAATTTGGCTCTGACATTATGACAAATTCAAACCACAGTTTTGTCTCATGTCAGAAAGTATTTTACAAGAAGAACTGACCACTGATTTTTCTGAAAACGTCCATTTTTGATTGCTTTTATTTACCTTTTTGGTTAACAGCTTTTTCCAGGAATATTACTTATAATTATATTTAAACTGTTAGTAGTTAATCACTGCATATATTTAATTTTTGAGTGTCTGAAAATATATTTTCTACATTATATATGTTGCGAAAACACATCTTGTCTGCGCAAAATGTCTTTTCCACCTTCATGTAAAATCCTGCAACTTTTAGATTTTACCTGCGTCTCCTCACAATAAAGCTTCACTGAAATACTTTGTTATTGTGCGTTTTTCCCGGGTCTTGTACAGGTGTGAGAAAAGTAGGCTTGGAGAAGTTTGGACTAAAGCATTTTAACAAGGAGACCTCAGACTTGATATTTCCTTTTTTTGCCTAATTAAACCTTAGCCATAAATTCGTGCCTGCAATAATTAGGCCTCTGCATACCAATTAAGGGGGCGTTTGGGGGATTAGCAAAGAGAACGAACTGATTAAATAATTCATATGTTGTATTTTGATCTGATTTCCAGGACGAAGTGGAAGAGGCAGACGGCGGTGGGACTGGAGCTCCTGGCTGAAGCCGGAAACTACTCGGCCTTACAGAGAATGTTCCCGTCGCCCTATTTCTACCACCCGAGCCTGCTGGGCACCGTGGACAGCACGACGGCAGCCGCGGCGGCCGCAGCCATGTACAGCAGTATGTACCGGACTCCTTCCACGCCGCATCCCAGTCTCCAGAGACCTCTTGTCCCGAGGGTGCTCATTCATGGCCTTGGGCCGGGGGGGCAACCAGCACTAAACCCCCTGTCTAACCCCATGCCCGGCACACCGCATCCGCGATAAAACACGAAATAAGACGATGACCAGAAACCTGGTTGAACACGTGATGTGAGTAACTGCATCGGAACCACATTGCAGGACTTTTTCTCCCCCCAAAAAGACACATTTAAAGACATTTTACAGAAGTAAAGGAGGTATTTAATATAGGCCCAAATAGCCTAAACCCAGTCCTAAAGACTCTCTGTCCGGCCGAGACAGACCACAAGGACTGCCCATGTCTGATTGTTTGTTTGTTTGTCTTTTGTACAAATACACTTACATTAGTAAATAAACTTATAAAGTTTATTAGATGGAGAAGAACGGAATGAATAAAGAAGTAATGATACTAATTCAATTGCAGACGCTTCTATTGAAACTTCAAATTTCATTTTTTTACGCAAAAGAAAATACAAAAATCTAACAGCAATTTTAACCAACTAATAAATGTATTTATTATATTTTCTAGATGATAAACTGGGTATTGGGTAATTAGAGCATTTCTCTAAATAACGTCATAGCACTTAAATCTTTATTTTCCAAATTATAAAAATAGTTAAGCTTTATTCTGTGGCTCTAATCTTATTAAAGCAAATTTTATCCAATAATGATATTTGAACCCACCATGATTACAGTGGTGTCTGACCCACATAATCTCAGTTTACTTTTTTTTATGCTGACACAATTTTTCTGACGTAAAGGGATCAACGTAAATAATGTTATAAGAGCATATGGTCTATAAAGCGGAGGATGTTTAATTTAGTTTCAAACTGGTCACCGACTGGAGGTCAGTTTACACGCCTGTACATTTATGTTTACCAGCACATATACATATGGATGCGCAGCAGCTGATTGGTGGTGGGATGAATGGTTTGATGAGTCGGGTATACTGGGAATGTGGTCTTGGCTTAGCAGCTGTTCCCTGGGAGCACAGCAGACAATAAGCCTGGATTTCTCAGCGTGAGCGATCAGGCGCAGGATCAGGAGAAGAAGCCTGCAAGAAAGAGAGAAAAAAAAACTGCTGATAATCTGCTCATTCTCAATAACCAATAGCCGTTAGTGAACTTGTTTCAGGAAGTTTTGAGGGAAAAATAATCTCTAACAATCTCTAGTGACCCTATAACGCATTATGGTATTTTCAGTCTCCCTTTAATTTTTGCATCATCCTTTTAATCATTTGCATGTTTGCATCATCCTGCTTCACCTTTTTTTTTAAATTCTATTTTTAATGTTTTTGGACTGTGTCTAAATGATGAGCATATTTTCCTCTGTGGTACTCACCGTTTCTCTGAAGCTGTCTGTACTGCGGCAAGATGCTGGTTTAAGAGGAGAACTAAGCAAATACAGCGCGGGACTGACATTAAATGTTATCAAAACACTTTGATTTTATTTAGCCTCCTATACGCGCGCACCCCGGAGAATATGGCGAGGAGGTGCATCGTGTGAATTAATGCCTCGGGGCCCGTTTGTTTGGGTTTCTCTTCTTAGACCTCATTGCTTATTGCAGTGAGCCAAATTGACCTTTTGCTGGTCTCTAAAAACGAGGAATGCATGCAGATCTTCAGTAGAAATACACATTTTATTTCCCGTTTTCTATTTTTGTTTAGACTGAAAATTCTGCAAAGATTATGAGCGCTTGTTTTTTTTTTTTTTTTTTTTTTTGCTTTGTTCGTGAATGCTATTTCACATTCCGGTCATGTTTGTGGAGATGCAACGATGCTTTTGCATTTTAATACGAGTTCTGGATTTTTAGAAAACTGTCTGTGGTCGCGTAGACACACATGATACACACACGCACGCACTAAAAAAGCCCACAGACACCCCCAAAAAACCCATATGACAGTGTCAGTTTGCCAGTGGAAGCAGTAAACACAGGCTTAAGTTTAGCTGCGTCTTAATACTTTGAACACGTGTTAATGTAGCCTGTTTAAGCCGTCTGCTTGTCATTCACTGCATGGACACCTCCTCTCAATCATTTAGTGGAAAACAGTCCCGTTGCGCTGCTTTTCACTTTTTGCAGCTCGCAGTTCGCTGCATGCTTGGACAGAACCCATTAAACGCGTTTTCTCATTTCACCAATTTGCGGAGACAGAGCCAAGAGTTTTTTTTTCTTGTCTCGAGCTCAATTATGGAGCGCTTCCTTGTACAGTTACTACCGTTCAGAGAAATTACACTAAATACAATATCCATTCTCATTAAATCTCAGGGTTTATTGATAATAGCGCGAGGCTGCAGGAGAAGCGTTTGGAGAGCAGACTGTTGGAGGATTAATCGCTCCCTTCTTGGCCTTGTAAGCAATGGGAAATGATTGCGAAAACAGCTATGGCCTATATCGCCAGTGCTGAAAAATATTAGCCTACCATATTGACCCTACAGCTTCTGCCCATTACTGCAGTATAGTGCCGACGCATGTTGTTCATATGCATGACTTCTGCAGCATTATTTATTTATTGCACTCTGCGGGTGGGAGGGGTGTGGGGGTGTCGGCGGTTGTGCGGGCTGTTCCAATTCATTAATAATAGCCTAAGCCATACAGCAGCACTGAATTAATAGGCTGCTCCCATCTCATGCTACCTGGCAATTTTTTGGCGTTGCTATAATCAGATTTTTTTTTGTATCAGTATTATTTTTGTTTGTTTGTTTATTTTTTTGGTGGGCTAATTCCGCGAATTTATAGCACAAACAAAGCAGCTGAAATCTTTCAGTCAGTTTAAAGTGGGCCACAGTGAGTCTGAGTCAAACTGGCAGCATGAAGCTGTCTGGCATGTTTTGCATTTGTTATGGACTCAGTCAATGGCAGAATGTACATTTATTATTTTTCTTATTAATATTAAGATATGCTTTTATATTCGTGCTTGATGAGGTTTAAAAGTTGAAATGCGAGAGTCGTTTTTTCGACCGATAACATATAAACAGGTGCAGTATCTTAGAAATCCGTCCTAATAGAAAATGAAATATGATGAGATTATTGAGTTTTATCTTTGGATATTTGGACTACAACTTCCTGAGTTGTGGGTGGAGATGAGCAATAGTTGAGGAAATAGTCACTGGTGGAAAAAGGGCAGCAGACTTGAATAAAGAGGATTAGGCCCTTCTTTTACATGGCGCATATTATCCAGAACAGATGGGCTTTAGAGAGTCGTTTTCTTCTTCTTCTTGCCTCAAGGAACCTTGTTGGGTACTTTAATTGCCACTTTTTCCAACTGATGTAATGGTGGGATATCTTTTTCATTACAATAATGAGGTAACACTTGCTCTCCTTGGCCTCTCATTATCACATCTCCTACATCGCTCACTAAACACAAATTTAACCCCACCTCCCTTCCCCAAAAAAATCTTAGCGCTACGTTCTCCTATACATCTTGTACACTATTATCATCAGCTGCTGTCTGCCGCTCCATGCCTGACTGTGTGTCGATGCGCGTTGCTGCAGTCCTTTTCATTAACAGCCTGCAGGAGAACTGAAAGCTCTACATAATAATGGTTTGACCAGCAGCATTTACAAGGCAGATCGTATTTAAAATGTGTAAATTATAGCTTCTGTTGTAAAATAAGCATAGGATGGAAATATTGGAGGTTACGTGCTGTGCAGCTTTTGCGGACCAAACACATGCCTGCATGCATCAAGTTGGTCGTACTGTATGGACTGATGATTGTCCAACACACACACACACACACAAACGCCCAAGAAAACTAGATGGTCAGCCTTGATATTTTCTGTATTTTCCCCAATTACAAGCAGTCTTTAAAAAAAATCTGAGGATGTGATTCTAATTTTCAGAACCCTGAACCAAAGTGTCCTCTGCAGCTGCAAGATGGTTCAAAGAGGTGTAGGTCTGCTCCACATGTGTGAAATAATGGTTGAAAATAAATAAGCTACAAGTTGAATCAGTGTCACCCAAAAAGCAGAGACCTCTGCGTGTGCAACCTCTTTAATTAATTTAATAGAGAGAAAATAATTAACTTTAAAAGGAAAAAACAAAACATCTTTTAACATTGATTAGTATTTATTGCAACATTAATGTAGATGATAAAACATTGTTGGCATTGTTGGTCATAAGGTGATTTTTTAAGTTTTAGGCTACTTGAACATTAAACATTAATTAAAAATGTAATTGTATATATGTTTTTTATTACAGAAGTTAAACTCGGTAGCCTCGTCAAACTAAATCCTAACATTCCTGACGGCTCAGAAGCAGATATTGTGATGAGATAGGCCAATGACAAATTTTACTTTGAGATCTCTTATTTGATTTCATTGTGTGGTTATTTTAATTAGTTTTGAATCCTGAGATGTCAGTAAATCCACAACAGTGGACTATTAGTTCTTATCCTCAAAGTTATTTTGCTATCTAAAATCCCTAATGTGCACTGAGGTCAGGATTCTGTGCAGAAAGATGAAAGTACATAAAAATCATTATCAAACACTGTTAATCACAGCTTTCCTTATGTGCAAAGAGTTGCCACTCTTCCTGACCTGCAACATGTTACCTTTAGTCCCTCTGTGCTGGTGCAACAAATTAGTGATCGGAAGCATCTGTGATAAAAAGTGCTTTATAGCTTTCCCTAACTAAAAATGCTCCTAAAGTTTGGTTGTTAAAGAGCAGTGAGTAACCACCGAGCAGACTTGTTGACATGGAGGCTGTAAGCCATCCACTCGTCATCTTATAAACACCCACCTCACGGCTAAGCCTAGACTAGCACAGACATCTGCACCAGTCCCGCTGAATGATGCCGTATAGCTGCGACATATCATAGTTTAAATGGCCTCATCATTTCAGCAAATCCAGCCAGTTTCCCTCTCTCTTTTTGTCAAGTGACAGGACAGCTGATGGCAGAGAAGCTCCGCTACCTTTCAAGTTTCAACCAGGCGCCGTCACATGCGACCGCACAACCAAGAAGAAAAAAGTCTGTCAGCAGTGATGTCAAAAGCTTCAATTTTTACAGAGCAATTAGGGGTTTCATCACAGCGGAGTGATGTCAGGATTCATTACAGCTCAGCAACAGCTAATTGCTTCAAGGTTAAAGTAACAGATCTGACGGCATTATATTTTAAGTGACAGACTCAAATTCTGGTGGTGTTTCACAGAGCACAGTGCTGACATTAAGGGAGTGTGGTTGGGAGGATGGGGGCTGAGAAGCAATTGAAATTACTGCACATTAGGACTGTGATTGGTTGGAGTCGCAGTAACTCTCTGAGGAACATACAGTACATATGGACTAGTGTTTGGTGTACTTCTGTGAGGGAAAACAAAGGACAATGTAACATGCACTTCGCAAACATCCTTTCGAGTACACCAATCGTGAATTGTTTCTTGGCTATCATAGGTGTAAAGTATTTACCCAATATGGGAAAACTGATGGGAAATCGAATTTCGGTTAGAACTTTGCACCTGTTAAAACTGCTCAGCATCTTTGACTGTTTGTCGGTCAATGTACAGCAGTAGTACCCAACCTTGTTTGTTTGTGACCCCTTAATATGAAGCAATATGTCCTTGCAATCCCTCATAATAAGTTGCTTGCTGTTCACTTGGAGAGCGATTTTCCCCTCTCAGATTTTTTCAGATTTAATTTTAAAGACCTGAAAGGTTAAAACAACCTAATATTTTACGAGAGAAGTAAAGATTAGAGAAAAAGTCTAAAAAACAAAAAAATACAGAATTTTATGTCTCAGAATTTTATCTTTTCTTATTTCCTATCTGGGCAATCACCTCGTGACCCACTAGATTCATCTCGCAACCACTTGTAGGTGTGCCGACTCCCAGGTTTGGAACTGCTCATGTACGGTATTAAACCTGCAATAACTGATTATTTTTAACACCACACTGACACATCATCACCTTGTACATTGATATTGGGAACTTATTAGCAAACAGTTGCTTATTTACACATTGGGCAGATGCAGTGCAACATTAGCATACATTTGGAGTCGTGTTTCTGGCAACCTGGCAAATGTAAGTCCAATATTCACTCTCCTTTTAGCTCTATTTTTGGTCTCCACCAACTCCTAACGGAAATATCTGGCTCTTTAGCTGCTAAATGCTCCACTATGTTCACCACCTAGTCACCAACTTTGTCTTTCTGATGTTTAGTGTTGTGATGGTAGTGTACAGTAGGTTTATCAGAACTTTTTCGTGGAAAACAGCTGCCTGCTGTAGCTCAAAATGATGCTATGAGAGCAGTAAGACTGAACCGAAACAGTAAACTTGTAGAGTCCAGTGATTATTTTCTGTTGGTTCATCAGTATGAGTGACCCCTTTCACATACAGGTAGTCATATATGATCCATGCTTAATATGAGATATTGATTATAGCCACTTTAAGACATGGCAGCAGTAAGCAAAGGCAGCAGAGAGCTCCAGCTTTAGTCCAGGCTAAGCTAGTACCCTTGTATTTAGACCTTTTCATAACTTAATGACCCAATTTAAGAAAGAAATCGAATGTATTTGAGCAAAATGAATTATAGATTGGGGCATCCATGCCAGAGAGCTGCTGGCGTCATTTCTTTCAAATGAGCAGTTGTTTACCCTTGGCTTTTTTCTCCTCTTAAAGTAGAATACCTGATCCTTTGAACTGATTGTTTGTTTAACCGCTGCTGGGAATCAAGAATCCCCGAAGTCTGAGTAAGTGTTGATCTAAGGTTGGATTTGAAATAGCCTAATGAGGAACTCTTTGGATAATTAGTGATAGCCGGAATGCTTGTGGATAATTTGAGTGCTTCGCCACCCTGTATGAGCAAGACGATGGGGAGGAGGGCAGATGATGAAAGAACAGAAAGATCAGGGTTAATGAAAATTAGCATGTCAAGTTAGTCCCTACCTCTGTGGTTTTTTTCTTTTTTTTTAATCTTTTGTTCTTCTTAAGATGCGTTATTGTTGATGTAATGGAACAATTAGCGGCGTGGTTCATTGCAGGGATAAGGTGCTGCTGGGGAGGACTGCTGCTGCTGCTGGAACTACAACTAACGCTGTTGTAATTAGAGTCAGGGAGGTGTCTAGTGGTGAGGTCCAGCAGGAAATGAGGAGGTGGCAGTGGGCCTATGGGGAGAAAAAGGCTGTCCCCCTTCTGTGCCCACTCGGTAGTCAGTGGGAGACCACAAACAAGAGCTGTGCCCAGTTCAGACAATCATACAAGTTTGGACTGGTCTGGACTAAACCACCAGTAATTCTGCTTTTGATAGTTTTCACGGTTGATCTGCCATCTGTGTGTGTGTGTGTGTGTGTGTGTGTGTGTGTGTGTTTGTGTGTCAAGACACATGGACATGACTGGTCTTAGTAAAGATTTTTTTCTTTTAGAAGGTAAGAGTCATCATAAGAGTAAGAGTCATTGTTTTAATTTGCCATTTTTTTTTAAAGCAAACAACAAATCTTTAAAAGGCTAACTGTGTTATATAGTGTATCTATGAAGCCAAAATTACAAAATTTGATTAAATAACCCCAGACACAATCTGATCCCTTATATGATGATTGTTAAAGAGAACTGTGTAAATGACAATCAACTTCACTTTTGTAATGATGAAAAAAAATATCTACAGAAGCAGAACAGGAAATCTTGTCTAAACAGGACCAGAGTCGGATCAGATTTTACAATATGGCAAAGCGAGGGTGATGCTGTTAACCTCATTTCCCTCACATTGTTTGTTTTTGTTTTGAATCACAAGAATAAGTAGCGAGCACTTGCTCACTTGTTGTGTTGTGGCACACTTAATTACATTTTTAAATTAAGGCTGTCTCCAGATCAACTTGGTGAGTAACACTGGGTGTGAAGAGAAGGACTGATAGGAGTTTACAAGTACCTGTGATGTGCAAGCACAGGCCTGCCGAGTGGTGAAATGTGATTAGGAGCTTGTGCTAAGCACTGTCTGGCCGTCTCACCACTTCACTGCTGCAGGCTTCAGGCCAGAATGCAAGTTGTTGATTGGCACTGCGTTTCTAGATATTTCACAACCGTCATCTCCTGCAAGAATCTGAATGAATGTATTTCTAACACATGCACATGCAGACATATGTCTGTATCTCATACACATAACATGGTGAGAAACTTGGACATATGCGTGTACATAAACAGTTGGAATTGCTAAAAGTGTTGCTAAATGGATAAGGAAGGATTGGATCACCAAGGGAGTCAGAATGGTACATTGAAACAATCGTCGTGTTTTTCGCTGGCAGTTGGAAATAAACAGAGCTTTTCCAGGGACAAAACTGGTCTTTCTCTGCATTAACTATTGGTATGGGCTTTTTATAAGGTTATTTTCCCCATAGCCACACAAAGCAGCTACCCCCCTAGTTGAAGCGATTTGCTGTTCACAATGCCTCAGCTTAACCAGCTAGGTCAGGTCAAGTTGACTCAGACAATAGGGACTTTAGTGTCTCACCCACAGCACAGAGTGTCGCAGAAACAAAGCAGCTCGCTGCAAGTGGAGCAAACATTTCATAAAGTCGTGGCCTCAGTCTATAAATGTCCTGTCTAATCTGCTAGTTCTCATCAAGCAGAGCTTTTATCCATTTCTGGCCCTTTTTTCCAAAACAAAAACAATATTTGGTCAAATATTCTACCATATTACTCTCTTAGATTGTTTTTGTGATTTTCATGAACATTTCCAGAGACCATTTATTTTCAAGCTTGTTCGTTTTATTACAATTTTTAAATATGTACACAAAAGAATCACATATCACTATATTAAGCTTGAGTATAATAAGAATGCAATAAAATAGCGCTGTGTGATAATTCAATATTGTTGTTTATTGACTTTTGGTGGATCATATTGTGATGATATGATCTTATTGTGCTAGTTTTATATTTTTAAACACGATTCTCATCTAAATGATTGATTGTAGGTATACTGTAATTAATAACAAATTATTTTTTTAAATGTTTGTTTTAAGCATTTTAAGCATGTAGCATTTGTCTGTGGAAAAAATATTCTTATTATTAATGAGATACTGATTTCAGCCATAATACCCTGTCCTATAATAAACAACATGCATGTGCTGTAAAGAGAATTAGCTGAAACAATTAGCTGACTAATCAGTTAGTTAATGGACAGATATTTGATAATCAATAATAAATGAAATTCTCTAAGTAATTTTTTAAGCTTATAAAAATTCCAAGAATTCACAAGCCTGAGCTTCTTAAATGTGAATATTTTCAGTTTTTCTTATTCTTCTATGACAGTAAACTGAATATTTGGGTACTTTGGGTTTTGAACTGTTGGTTGGACAAAACAAGACATCTGAATATGTCAACTTGGACTCTGGGAAACTGTGATGGGTATTTTTCACCATTTTTTGACATTTTAATGATCAAATGATCAATTGATTAATAAAAGTATGAGGCAGATTAATTGATAATAAAAGTAATCATTAGTTGCAGCCTTAAAGATTATGAGTGTCATGGGTTTTCTCAACCTACACAGACACATAATGTTTTTACTGTATCCAAGGAGGGTTGAATCGAGGGCAGCTGGACTCGATTCAACCCTCCTTGTATAACCATGACCTGGATGACTGAGAATCTTCACGGACGTTTTTATTGTATGACCTTTCAGCACATATAGACAAAACATGGTTTTCCAACACATATAGACAATGTAATTTCATTAGAGGTTGCCATTCACTGTCAAAGCTCCACTCCTCTGTAATGACGAGGGGGGAGGCGATAATAGGGAGATAATTGCATGGTGTTCACATACTCATCACAAGACCTAGCAGCTATCTCTCCACTCAGCAGCAGTATAAGAAAATATAATTCAGCAGGCTCATTCTAGCCCCCAGATTCTGCAAAACCACCCTCTAGTTATCATTATAATATACTGATAATAGCTGTGTATGAAATACATACTAACAACACCCAAGTATTACTACCCATATCTGAATGTAGGCATTCAAAGAGAATCCCCTGAATATATCCCACTCTGAGGCTGTATACCTTGTCCATACTTTATGGATGTGCACATCAACACCTACGGGAATTCATATACAAAGGTCTCCCAGCAGCATACACAATGGCTGCATATAGCAGGAGATGAACATCTGATTTGTCACATTTGAAACGCTAATGTTTAAACCAAAAGGAAGAGCACACAGTAATGTGTTCATTCATCTGCATAAACACCACCTGTCCCGGCACAGACAACTCCTCAAGCAGCGAAAGTTTAGTGGCAGCCTGTGTGCAAGCCAATCAGTAGGGGCCCAGCTGTGGTTTCACGAACCCGTAGCGTTTTCAAGTGTCAGAAAGCGCTCTGAGTACTGTTGGTGGTGCTAGAGAGAGAATACTTTCATTTCATGTCATCCGCCAGCGAGACGAATAGGCGACACGATAACAAAAAGAAAACAGGGTGTGCTATCACGATTGACATCCAAAGGTAATTTATGCTGGCCCTTTATTTACTCACGCAGCCTCCATATACACACAGAGTGTTCTTGAAGGCTAATTTGGAGCATATTTGGCATATTGCAGGCCCTTTCTCCTTAAGAATTTCCATCATTTGTCTCAGGCATGAGCAATGTGTTATCAAAATCCAGAACAGCATTGATCACCTCGCCTTTTTTTATTGTTATCATCCCTGGAACAGCTCCTTAGTGCCAAAGCTTTTGTTTGTTTTTCTGTTGTTTTTTTTTCTACACTGATACCAGAACAATACTGTCAGTTTCTGTCTTGACTTCTTTCCAAAAGTGGAATATGGCATGTTCCTCAAATGGTATCTGTAATGAAAAGGAAAGCTTGCCTCACATGACACCTCTTCAGCTGCATGGGAGGGACAAAGCTTGTAGTTTGTTTTGATGGTTAAAGAGGGGATGGCATCTGGCATCTTAATTATTTGAATAAATTACTGCAGAGCTCTGATAAATGAAACCGAAGTGCTGTCAGATGTTGATCAGATTCTGTTTTTTTTAACTTGCACAACCCTTTTAGAAATACAACCACAATTCTCATATGCTTGTTTTTAATTATGTGTCATCTGCTCCCTTTGACTGCAATATTTTTTTATTATTTGATAAATGCAATTCAATTACCTATTGCTTTTGATAGATGTAATAAGTCTGCGAGTGGAAATCTTTTTCTGGCATAGGTTTTTTTTTTTTGCACAATTGTAGTTTAGGTAATGGTCACTTCTTTCAAGTAGTCCACTTTCAAGAGAAGCTTTTAAAGGTAGAATTGTGGGTAAGTCGACTGTCACCGCCAAAATCATACAACTGATCCACACGGAAGAAAGGGCCAATTAGAGATCATTTGGCAAAGAAGCTTTCGATTGCTTTCACTCTGGTATTATTTGGTCTTTTGTTGACCTCTGCTGAGAGCAAAGGCGGATTCTCTGACAACCAGGAGAGGGGCTGCCGCCACGCTGCTCTTTCATCTAGCATTGTGAGAGCACAAGTGCCTGTGTTCGCCAACCACTTTAATCAATTTAATGCAACTGATACTGCCTGTTGTTATGAGCCTCTGGTCCGATTCAAAGAGGCCCACAGATGGACGACGCTGTGGAGGCTTTTCCGCAGACCTCTGTGGCCAACAAGTGCTGTGTGGGTTAGAGATGGAGGCACGAGGAAGATGGGGGTCATGGGACATGCAGACAACACTCAGACAACCTGTCTGCAAGGGCATGCTGGTTCCTATCTCCCATCTTTCCATATCCACGTCTTTACAAGGGCTACACAGCACATCTGATATGAAATGTGGGTGATGGACCTTTGTTTAGTTCAAAGGTTCATACTTCTTTATTCTGAAGTCCCTTTGTGGATCCTTGGGGCCTTGAAATATGTATAACTGTCCTTTTCATTCCAGCCATCTGAGGGGGAATTCAAAGCCACAAGTTTCTGTGAGAATCAGTTTGAAATGGAGTGTCCATACAGTGTCATCATTTCTTAACCTGATACCCAGCACAGAGCCCTTCATGACCTCCAAAACATCAACATCCACTGTAGGCTTATCGACAGCATCCCCGATCACAAAAATAACTGTAGCTGTCAATATTTTCAGGTAAATTAAGTGCATATTGGTACAATCTAGTTTTAGCTATTTTCATATTATTGTGAAACACTAGTGTATGAAATATACCAACCAATAATTGAATACAGATGTCGTCCTTTCTGGTGGATGCAAAAGCTAATATTGCTAAACTATCAACAAACTACTGAAGGTGACATAAAAGAGTGAAGTAAACAGATAAAACACCTGATAGTCCAATAGGTAAGGCATAGCAAAAGTGTTGAAATAAATGTGTTGAACCAAACATACCACATTGTATAAATCTGAATGATTTTATTTAAATCTGACTCTCTATGAGAGTGGTATCAATCTTCTCATTTAACTCTCGCAAGATGGCAAATACTCTCTTCCTTTAATTTGCTTTTCCTTTGATTTTCCTGTAATATCTTCACAGTTTAAATTGAATGTGAAATTCTATAACAATCAAAAAAAGCTATTAGATTCTTACAATTTAGCTAGCTGGCATTAATGTAGCAGCGTCTTCGGTACCAAAAGTTCGGGCTGAATCACTGATTCAAGGATTTAGCATCATTACCAGTAGACATACAGGTAATGATTTTTTTTTCTTTCATTATTATATTAGATTTTCTAAAATAAGCTAGATAAGACCATCCTCTGAAACATTTGTATTCCTGAAAATAAATCAGAGCCACAGTGGGCCTATATAGACTATGAGGCATAGTAGGCTGTTTCTTGCAGTTGTTACAGTAACATTTATAAAATAATTATGAACAATTACAAAACTTGAACTTGACCACTGTATTTGCAGGAATAATTTAAACCATTTTTTAAAAATTTCATTCATCAAAACACTTACACTGGAGATATACTTGCTTTTAACCATGAGTTCGCATAGACAACCGGCTCCGTCGTGGATGTAATTGTTCACATACTTGTCTATGTCCTTCACGTGTTACTGGAGGATTCCACTAGAGGGCACACCAGAGAACTAAGGATATAAATAGAACTTGCATGATGTAAACAATAAACATGGCGACACTCGAGGAGGTTACTATTTTGTTAATTCTGAGATCAGAGCAGAAAAAGCGACAGCGGCACCATCACCATTGTAGATGGTATGTAAAGGCCCCTAAATCAAGCATATTGTGACAATGACACATCATAGACATGCGGGTAATTGCAGACTTGTCTTCAAAACTTTCCGCCATTGTTGTCGCTGCTGACGTGTCTAATGACCCCTGACCCTGTCACGTCCCCATACTGCCCCTACACTGCCCCTACCGTTCACGTGTGTATTGCATCTTGCTGATGCGTAGCATTAATTTCCGAGGACGTGCACAACCAACGCTCCAAGTGGACGCAGGATATGCGAGGCAGCCATCATGTGCACTCGAACGTGTAGTTAAAAGCATCTGTTAAGTCGCTGTTTATTTCAGCTCGATGTGCAGCATGCAGCAAACTTCAATAGCCTATCGAATAGAAAATAATCACAACATGCAATAGCACAACGTGCTGTCATCATAAAAATAAATAGGCTACAGTATATGCCTGCTTGTCAGAATAAGAAAACAGTCTGTTTTGATGACGGACTTCTGTCTTCTTTCCTGTGGAGGGGTCAACTGCAGTGTGTCGCCCCTCTTTTACCCACATCTCTGCAAATCTCCAAGCAGGGAAGGAGGCAACCCCTGCTCCATTTACTGTGTCATCACATAGCCTAGACGCGGTGTCATCTCTATTGTCACACGAGCACGAGCGCTGACAATAAAAGTCCCTTTCTGATTTTATTGTTGTTTGCACTAATGACTGTTCTCACATTGCAGCGCTTTACTTAAATTTTTTTTTAAATAGCCTATTTTTACTTTAGATATTTTATATGATCTATGGGTGAAGCAGCATTAATCACTATGAGGAGGATACATTTTTGTCCCCACCAGGGATAAAAATAACTCAGCAGAGGCAGGGATATATAGACCAGAGGGGGGGAAATCCCCACCATCATCCCCAGCAAATCACACCCTGGTTACAATAAAGTCCATGTAAAACTGTCTCTCTGTATAAAAATTATGATAGAAAATAGGAATTGTCTGATAATACCTGTGTCTATTGTCTGCTCTATGTAAGAAATTTAATTGAGTAGTGCAGAAGCCTTACAAAAGGACAGAGAGAGACACACAGCCCTCCAAGGCATGACATTGTTTTTGACTTGGCAAAGTGCTGAGCTCAACAGCAGACCACTAACAAGGAGACAATCACCCCTGAAGGAAGGATGCGTACACAGAATGGCAGGAGGACTCTTCTTTAAAGGGAAAGTGGTAAGCACTCACTCTTGAATACTCCTGTGGTTAGTTCCTCAGTCATAACAAAGATATACCGGACAGTGATTTTTATACTCATCTGCTTCATTTTATATTTGCACTGCGGTTCAGCATCAACATTAAGATTTCTCTTGAATATCAATAATTTAGCTTTTGCATGGAGTTCATTTTCAAAGCACTCAGTCAGATGAAAAACTATCAACTTGCTTTTATCTAACATTGAGAACAAACCAATCTAAGGCATTGATGTTATTTCTGTGCTTTGTTGTCTGAATTGGAGCGTTGATCCCCGAGACACAGAGGTTTTGTTTTTATCTTTGGATTAAGGAAGCATAGGTCTTTTTTAGATTGGGGAGTGCTCTCGCAGGGGTCAAATAACAGATTAATAGGTCCAGTAATGAGCTCCCTGGAGTGTCCAAGTCTCTCCTACTTCCCCAACCTCCATTATGTCCTTTTATGATGGATAGTGGCAAACATCATTCACACATCTCAAAGAAAAATGACTTGGATGCCATTTGTGTGAAGGAGAAACATCAGCTGTAGTGATGTATTGTTCTGGTATGATGTTCTCTTTTGTATCTTTGTTTGTCATCCATGCTAAACTGTCAGTGCTGTCTCCTTTTGTTTGGTCTCCTCACAGCAACAGGGATGTTGACACGCCACTCTGGGTTTCTTGAAGGAGCTTAAAGGAACTTGGATTTTAGATCTGGTGAATTCGTCTGCTTTGATCCAATCACATCCTTGATGCTCAGACCATGCACTTAAAAATATGAATGACAAGACACCAAAGCTGCCCATTCTTTCTTCACAATAAACCACTTACTGCTAAATCAGCGCAAATCAGTCAAAGATGGTTTTAGGTAATCAAATCTACACAATATTATGACACATTCCAAGCAATATGGTCTTGATCTCTTACTATGACTGTATGTAAATCTAATTCACAGAGCAGATTTTTAAACTTGGAAATTGTACAGATGTCCATTATAATTCATGTTTACACATTAAAAGCATTGTCTTTGACACTGACATCATGTTGGTATTATGTTGTGATCCAACCTGAAAAACCCTAGATTATGTTCAATGACAGTGGACCTCATACAAGAACATTTACATATTCTCTTCTGTGAGGTTTGGTCGTATGAGTGTTCCAAGGCTCACTCACCAAACTCCCTTAACTGGACAAACTTATTGTAAATCGCTTGTTTCAGTCAGACGAATGCCATCTGTGCATGAAGAGGCGAGTGTTTGGAAAAGTTAATCATTAGCATAATCAACACTCCTAAAAGTGCTATATATACTGTATACAGTGTGCAAAATACTGTCTGACAATCCAGGGGGTCCGGGTGCCATGGGCGGTACTTCCAAAACAGTATAGACATACAAGTGTGGTGCGTTTTTTAAAATTTTTTTATTGGTCTATTAATTTGCTGATTCTGTGATAGGAGGACTGTTTAAGGACTTTTATTTTGTATACAGTATGAATCAGTTCACATTTACATTTTTATTGGACGTTTTAAATATGCAGAAGCAGAGCAAATTGCATTCAAATGCCGTAAATGATTTGACTGCAAATATAGGCCTATTTTTATTGTGTTATTATTAAAATGATCAGAAGATTTTGATAGTTTTGATTTTGAAGGATAAATTATGCTTATGGCAAATAAACTCTGGTTAAGGTATGGTTATCATTAGGCAACTTAAAGATTGATGTTTCGGCAAACTACCTAACTTCTTTATGATGATCCTGATGAGAATAGTTTGCTGAAACATTAATCTTTATATGTTTAAAAAAAATATTGTATTGGAGTTTTGAGTGTGCGGCTCTCTCATTGCTTGCACCTCTTTAGAATATGTGTGCGTTTTTCCGTTTTTTCATAGGGTCAGGCAGCTAAAACACTTGGTCAAGGCTAGAGAAAGATCAGTTAATAAAAACGTGAACATTACTTGCAACTTCGGTCTCTTGCCACTGGAAATAAATTGAGTTGCAAAATCATCCAATATAGATGTAGTTTTAGGGATACTAGGCTGTGATCACTCCAATGCCATGTTTTTGCTCCCACATTATAAAGCTCAGTCATTAAATTGGGCCATTAACAGATGAATAAACTGGGATAAAATTCAGTTACAATTTAATATTTAAATGATTCAGGAAATGTTATTTCTATGTTCTGGTATGCCGAGACATCATTCATTAATCCCTCTCTGGAAGGTGGAAATGTTGCAGGAGAACCAGAGTTTCACACCTACCCACTCAATCCCAATTTATGGTCAGCCTACTCTCATTGCAAAATCTTTGATGAGCAGCGGGGAATGTTTAAAATCCTTAACAGCATCGGCCTTGTCATTTCGTCGCTGATTAAGAAGTGTCGGGAGCAGAGCATAATCAGCTGCCTGAGCGGCTCCCCTGGTCAGATATCTCTGTCCACCATCATTAACTGACCTTACACGTGTAGAGAATAACCACAGGGGGAAGACAGACAGTACAGCAGTCACAGCAGACAGATCTCAGGAGGTGATTACTTTATGCTACACCATGGAGCGATGCTAATGACCTCTGTGCTCTTGCATTAATGGCCTTTGCTGTCACATTATCATGTGGCAGAGGTGTATGAAGAGGTCCTCACCTCTCGGAGACAGTTTAATCTGAAAAAGCTCCACTAATACTCAGAATGAGGTTAGATGTTTCAGACGTGCGAGGATGAGCAACTTTGATGGTAGCATGGGACAAAAAAGTTCTGTAATCACCTACAACAGAGTCAGAAGGTGTTTGTATGTGATATTCTTAGAACCATATATACTGGCATATTATTTCTATGCTGTTGGATATGCCTGTAATAAGCAGAAGCCCTTTATATTAAATAAAAAGAAATATGCCTGTATGGTTTCTTTCTGAGAGTCATATGAGTGGGTTGATAAAGAGCTGGAGTCAGGGTGTGGTTAGCTAGCTTAGCATCAAGACTGGAGGCAGGCAGAAACAACTAGCCTGGCTCTGTCCGAAGTGATCAAATATGCCTATAGACATTTTATCTTGATTGTTCAACCTGTATATAAACAGAAATATAAAAATGACAGTTTGAAGTTTTTGGGTAAGTTACATGCTGAAACTTTGTGAACAACAGACGCAGCGACGGCACACACCCTTCCGGAGTTTTGTTGTCATTGTGAGGTTCCCAGGTTTGGTACCATAGTGCATGTACAGAGATTCAAACCTGTGCTCACCAACAGAAGACTCTTGACGGACCCGTACGACATGCAAGGGAAGGGTCACAGGACAGACAAAAACAGCTGAAGGCGTCAGTAGGCCCAGTGGTGGAAGAAGTATTACTTAAATAAAAGTAGCAATTCCACAGTATAAAAATACACCATTACACGTAAATGTCATATTCTAAATCTTAAATAAATTACTTAATATTAGTTGCAAAACTGACTAAAAGTATCAAAAGTAGAAGAACTAATTATTTAAAATGGTCTAATTTAGTTATGTATAGTTATGTGTGTGTATATATGTATACATATATATACATATATATATACATACACACATACATACATATATACGTATATAAGTATGTGTGTGTGTATATATGTATATGTGTGTGTGTGAATATATATATATATATATATATAATATAACCCATGCACACAGTGTCTGTAAAAGTATTGGAAGTTTTAATATTTTATTGAGTTTCAACATTGAATCACTGATCAACAAAAAAAACATTTATTGTCAAATGGAAAACAGATCTCTCTAAAGTCAATTAATTACAATTATATAAAATAAAAATACATAATCAGTTTCACATGTACAATTTAGATCGGAAAAGTATAATTACATTATGAAATAAATGTAGAGTAAAAAGTGAAATATTTCTCTTTGAAATGTAGTGGAGTAGAAGTATACAGTAGTGTAAAATGGAAATACTCAAGTTATTCAAAATTGAGTAAATGTACGCTACTTAGTTATATTAGTAGGCAACTTTTCCTTTGCGTTGCTGGCCAACCTCAATCCAAAATGACATTATATCTATGAATATTCATGCAAACATAATTTGTAGTTTAATCAGATTTTGAAAACCACATTATTAATGATTCCTTCAGGTCTGTCACAGCAAAACACTTCCACCAGTGTATCAGAGAGTGGGATATAAAAAGACAGCAAACATCATTTTCAATAATCAATTCCGTTGTTTTCATTTTTCAATAAAAATTCTTAGCATTGTCAAACTCAGCCTAACAGTGTAGTAATAGTTCATCAGCTAGCAGTAAACATGCTAGCAGATTAGCTTACTAGCGGTAGTGCTAGCTTGGCTACTCCCAATCAGTCAGTCATGTCAGTCATGTCAGTCATGTGACCCTCACTTTGCAGGTTGTAGCAGTCTGTCGAGCTCATCTGGTAAGACACACTTGAGCCAGAGATGAAGCACAGAAATGCTGTGTGAATAGATAATTGTTCATCAAGAAATAGTTCAACCACCTAACTCCCCCTAAAATCACAAATTGTCAGTTTTACATTTCTTATCATAGACAGCTTAAAGCAAAGGCATGCAATGTGTTAATTAGTCAACTTTATAGGTGTTGGTGGGTGCATTTTTCTCATTTTGGACAGAGCCAGGCTAGCTGTTTCCCCCTGCTTCCAGTCTTTATGCTAAGCTAGGCTAACCACATCCCAACCCCAGCTCTGTACTTAACGCACAGACATGACATTGATATCGATCTTCTCATCCCATTCTCTTAAAGAAAACAAATAAAACCAAAACAATGTTTGACTATTCCTTTAGCTACAGTACGTATTGGGGGAATATGTACAAACTATACAGGCTCTGGGTACCGCAGAGGATTTCTTGTGCTTTTTTTTGTTTATTTTTCCATTAAAACAAAATGATAGCCTTTTACAGCAAGAAAAATGTGTGCTGGGCTCCAGAAATGACACCATCACTGCCTCAGTGGAGAGAAGTCTGTCATTCCAAGTTCAGCAACAGTTTCTATTACAGCTTCAATACATCTCATACAGAGAGGAAAAGCTTTATGTATCTTAGGACCCAATTTCAGAGTGAAAAGAGCTGATTGACTTAGGGGCCCAACTTTTTTTTTTCTTTCTATGAACCTCAGCTAGAGTGAATGCAAATCAAGGTAGGTGTATTAATGGACATCTCTCTCACTGTATGAGACAGGGACTTAACGTCATGCTAAATTGTTTGTCTTGTGCTCTGGGTTGATCTCTTCATTATATGGCTCATGGAGGATTACTCCAGGATTTGGGCAATCCCTCTGACTCATAATGTGAACAGTGAAAACAACGCTGAGGTGTAGTATATTGAAGTGGCATATGGGGAAATGAAACAGCAGGACAATATTAAATCGCTTGGATATTTAAAGTCACATACACGTATTATCTATTTTTGTTAATGTGCTGTTTAATGTTGTGTCTGCAAAAACAATTTTTCTATGATTCCTGGCAACATTTTGCGTCTGTATTTAATTTAAATTCTTTCATATCAAATGCAACATCTCTGCCCTTATTCAGTCTACATTATATTTTCTCTGTTGTGGCTCTCTATCTTGTGTCAAGTGGGGCCATAACTTGTGTGTTTGGGTTGCCCCACCAACACTGATGTCAACACGCTTGTGTCCCCTCTGTGAAAAACCAGGCCCTGAAGGCAAATGTGCTCATTCGCAAGGTCGAGTGGACAAGGCTCTTTGGTTTCATGGGTGTAATGTACAGAACATACGAGAACCTATCACATTATATTTATGTCGGCTGCTTCTTGAACTATTTTCACGAGCTCTTGTTGACAGTGTTGCCAACTTTTGCTTCAAACCCGCAATTTGGAAAATGTTTTGCCCTATTTTATGAAGTAATTGGTGTGCTAAAACGGGCTAAAAGCTGAAGTAGTTTGATTTCAATGAATCCTTAGTTTTTACTTGGCCAGCCAAACAGAGGACACAGCTCCTCAGTCTCCATTTCTCTATAGTAGACAGCAGTGGTTAAATGGCTGCCGTGTGATTCCTGCATCTTCAGCAGACCCAGGCCTGAAGGAAAAGTGTCGTCTTTGAATTCACTGCAGAGACACAGAGCTCTGGCCCCTTTCTCCTCTCAACTTCCCCCTTGAAGTTTTTTTCTTACAGCTGAAAAGAGAGCAGGATTGTGCTTTAAAAAAAAAAAAAAAACTAGGGGGTTTTTAATCTGGGGAATGAGTGCTTTGCCATGCAGCCCAGCTCTGGAGAGAGTGCCAAGCAGGGCCGGGCAGTGTATTAATATTTAAATTCCAGTCCAGATAATCAATAGAAGGGGGTACTTCTGTGCACTGTTACCCTCAGATGGGAAACGATAATAGGGAGAAAACCTGCTGATTAGCCTCCTTAGAAGCTCTCTTCTCTGTGTAGTGCTCAATACTTTAGGAGTGATTATAACCTATTGAGGCAGAAAACCTGATCGAATATAACCTCTTTTGAATTCCTTGTTCCCTCAATAGTGTGTCAAAAAGAGCATTCAGCAGTTCATGTTACAAAATCACCGCCTCTCTAAGTTATTCTCATTTCTTCTTTGCATATGGTGCGCAAGAAAAATTTCAGGCAGCCTTTATATCGTAACATAATGCTTTAATATGGGTGCCACTGCCATAACAGGCACCAATAGGGAACTTATATTTTATTCTTCTTTTCAGTGTACATAAAAAATCCCAGCTTAGTCCTTTTTGTCTTTTCAATGCTTTGAACTCCTTTCAGCCTTTAGGGGGACTTTTTGTGCTGTGGACTGTGGTGTGCATTCACTGTAAAGGCACTCAATACCGCAATAAGACCACAAGCAAAACTGAGTGTCTTAAGCGGGACCACACATCTAAGGCATTTGCATAATTTAAGGAGGAAAAAAAGAGAAGGCAAAAAACCAACCCTCTTCATTTAAGATGAGAATCGAGGCAACGCATACCTCTCTCGACCTATCGGGTTACTGCATGTTTTGGTCAAAATGGCCCAACAACAGCTGAAACACAAAGTCTTAGAATTTAAGCCTTTCAGGCGAGATTCGTCTTTTTGTGGGGTTGAGGTTTTAGCCACTTTACCATATTCTCATAACACGGTGTGTCTGAAAATCTGAGTGTTTAAGAGAGGTCAGGATTTTTTTTTGCCATTGTCCTCACTTAGTTAAAGCATCTGAGATAAAGAAAAGAGGGTGCATGGGAGGGGGGGGGTTGCAATGCTTTTCCTGAGGATAATATCTCGTTTGAAGGGCCAGCAGAAAGAAAAGCAGAAGGAGTTGAAGTAGTGGTGGTGAGTATCTTGAAAGAGAGCAAGGCCAAAGCTGAACTGCTCAGTTCATTTTCCACCTCACTGGCCATCGTAATCCATCTTGGCCAGCTGCTAACAAGATTGAGTCTGAAGTTTACCTCCACAATGAGATAATCAGATTAAGATGCACAAAGATCAAATAATGACCCGGCTTTAGGGCAAGTTCAGCAGGCCCTTGATTGCGATGTGTGGTCCTTCAGATATATTAAAGAATTAAAATAGTCTTGCTATGACACGTATGAAATTATCAGAGAAGTACGTCTGAATGGATAACGATGCTTATTTCATGCTTAAATATTTAGATGGATCATATATGTAGACTTTGTGAAAATGTAAAGCTTCATCAACTATGCCTTCAGTTATAGTTTATATTTCTGCAATTAAACTGAAAATCAACATTTTAAACAATTTTAGAGACTACTTAGGTTTTCTAAGTGATATATAATTGAGAAGTTTTGTATTTTCCATTCAGACTTGTCTTTCCCTGCATACTGCTTTGCTTTAATAGAGTAACGGGATTATTCAGAGAGGCATACAAATGTGATTGTCTCACAGCAGATGGTGCGCACTGCTTCACCTTTGAGAGAAGTTAATTAAGCCCACCATATTGTGCCTATCCAGGGGAAAAAATGTAGATTAATATTGAGCAATCGAACCCTGTCTCTTTCTCAGTCCTCAGCACAGGGACAGAGAAGGTCACTGACACAGAATTATGTACAGAGTTCAATTAATTCCCATCCACTTTTCAGCTCTCGCTTCCCACGTTTCCACAGTGGAGCGCAACAGACCTCCTGAAAGTTCGACCCTCGCTAAATGCGCCGCACCACGACGGCTGCCAAATTCTCAAACAACCTCTGTTGTGTGATATCAAACGGGTCAGTGGGAGGGAACTTTCCTAATTCCCCTACTCTCTCACCATCAACAAATTACCTTCGATGACCTTACAAAAAACTCAGTTTTCACGCTAATGCCGCTCTAGTTATATTTTCACGATGGTTAGTAAATTAGTGAAAGTCAGAAACTTAACCTCTATATTAAGTGTTTTCTGCTGTGTGGTTTTTCAGAGTTAACCCATCAAACACCAGCCGCCTAAATCAGCTACAGTGTGTATTCCACTAAACATCAAAGGCCTGTGAAGTAGAGTTAAAAAAAAAGAGACAAAAAACAGGGAACTGCGGATTATTAAACCAAGTGAAGTCAGAATAACAAAATAGTGTTCAAAGTGCCCAACATGGAGGGGGAAACCTGCTGAGTGCAATATAAAAGTAGGGGTTAAGCTTATTGTAAACTCCCTCTGCTACGTTCCAAAGGTAGATGTTACATATGATTAGAGGAACTCTGCTGTGGCAGTCACCGCAAGCTACTTCCGTTCCAGTTGAGCATTGCTAATTTTTTAAACCCTCGACCACATGTGTGGCACTACTGTGTAGCCCCTTTTTTCTCTCTTTTTGATCTGTTTTCAGGGGGGGTGACTGCAATTTTATGGTAAAATGCCTACTTGAGCCATATCCTCTAATGTTTAATCATGCTTAGTGGTTCCCAAATTATGTGGTGAAATAACTTAGAATGGCTGTAATTAAAGGTTCCTCTATAATTTAATAAGATACAGAGATGATTTTTTCAGTTATATCCCCCGCTCAGGTCACATTATTGGCCAAATAGTTTGACTTTTAATTTGTATATTTTGAATTGTCTTACAATGATTTATCTTATTTTAGACAAGACATTTTTGCCAAGATTGATGATCCATTGTATATTATCAATGTTTGACCTTCTTACGTACTGAAAGTAGAGCACTGTCCTTAAAGGTATTTTAAATATTTTTGTGGTTTCTTAAGCGTAATGTCATCTGTCGAAGGTGTGATATAAATCAATATTATATAGATGTTATAAATGATTTGAGCGACACATATTTTTTGCCTAATGCAATAAAGAGAATAACTTCTTTGATTACATCTTAGGGAACTGGTCTAGGCTGTTCCCATTCAAACCTGAGTCCTAGGAATTACGTTTCTGTACTACTAAATAGTATATGCTTTGGCGGCAATGTAATTACTGTGTGCGTGATGTTCACTGAGAATAATTTAGTCCAAGAATTGCTATGTTCTTGTACCGCAAGAACACTGCAGACCAGTATTTGTGTTCTGCATTGATGTAGTAAACATGATGTTGGCCATGGAGAAATTCAGTGGAAATAACATTCGACCTTTTAAATAATCTCTGATCGAAATCGAGTTCATCTTAAAGGGGACCTATTATGCTCATTTCCAGCTCTATATTTTTATTTTTGGACTCCACTAGAGTAGCTTTGTATGAATCACAGTTCAAAAAGCTCTTTATTTATCTTATACTGGCCCTTTATGCAGCCCCTCAGTTCAGCCTCTGTCTCTTAACAGGCAGTCTTAGCTCCTGTCTCTTTAAGGCCCCTCTCCCAATGAGCCCACTCTTTTGATTGGCAAGCTTTTATGAAGCCTGCCGAAGGGCACGTATCAGAGTCATGTTACCGCCGATGCAAACCCAACATTTCCTGCTTTACTGTTTCAAATGAAAAGCTTTTAAATGAGTAAATAATGGGAGACTTTTATTGTGAAGAGTTTACAGGAAGTGAAACATGTTCCTCACTGAATTAGTGGAGCGCCGTTAGCGGCGCTAAAAAACGGTTGAAATAACAAGATATGGAGATATTTGGAGCTCTTTGTTGAGCACATCAGTTAGAAATAATGCAGGGAGGAATAGTACAAGCAGAAACAGCCACAGTGATGATGATGTTTGCTGAAGAGCTGCAGATGACCAGCACACCTCCAACAGGTAAACTACTTATTTTACTTTGCTGTGCTGTGTAATGGAAAAACACTCACAGCGTGCCAGCTTGACTTGAGTCATGGCTCAACATGACAACCCCCAAAACAATGGAAAAACACCATAATGTTAGTGGAGCGGAGCAGTGAGCTCGCACACTGTGCGTGGAGCAGATGACCAAATAAAGAAATTCGTCGTGACGATGTCAGCTCGGGCTGAGAATAGAAAAAACCATTGGAAGCCAAGCCTTCAGAACAGTCTGAAGCTGCTGCTTTTTCCTCACAGGGATTACTTCTACGTACGTCTACATCATTATTTGACACTTTGGCCACGTTTAATATGAACATTTGACATTGTAACATTATATATATGACTGAAAATAAGGAAAAACATAATAGGTACCCTTTAAAGATCATTCATTATTTTCTTCCATTAAGTATATCTTTAAAGTGTTGAGTCTTTATAGATATAGTCCCACTCTCACTACCATATCTGCGATTTACTGGAACTACAAAATCCAAGTTGGGACAAAAAGGACAGGAGTGGAGTGGGTGTGGGTGAGTTGGCAGGCACAAGCCATGACTACCACAGCTGAATTTGATAGGCTGAGACACCTGTCAATCAAGTAAACACGACAGAAACACAGTTCTGTTTACGCCTTTATTACTATGGGAACAATGATTCTCAAAGTTACCATAAACATAGAAAAGTAGAATTAAGATTTGTGTATTGAGGAATAAAAAATAACTTGGTATTTTGTATTGCATCTTAAAGTCCCCCTGCACCCAACAATGTGTTTTGCTTCTTGTTACTTCACTTGGATATTTGAGCTTCACTGTGCAGAATGATGTATGTGCAGAGTTTGACACTAGAAGGCTGTTTTCATATTCATCTGCTGAAGCAGGAAAGTTTCTCTGTGCTCACCTCAAATCTGAGTTTAAGGCATGTACCTACCAGCATGATTTCTGACTTTTATCACAAATGATCACAAATGATCACAAATAGTGATCAATTGTGATCCAATATGCAACTTACACAAGTTTAATGTAAAAACTTGAAGCCTCCAGTGCAAATACACTTAGAATTTACTTTTCAGTGAAGAAGGAGACATCTTGTCCCCAGTAGTTAAATATTTCAGATTAAAAATATTAGCACATTGAGACATGCTGGATTTCCCAATAAAGGAAAAAGAGTCATTTTATGAATTTAAAGGTAATTTAAGTTATTTTGTGGAAAAATAACATATCAGACACAAATTATTGTATTTTTTTGTGGCCAATTAATTTATCTGTTGACCGTGAATGAGAGAGTGATTTGAAACGGCGATTTAAGTTCATTATTAGTACATTAAATTCCAATGCATGAAATGACAATACTAAGACATAAACTTTTCTTTTTGATCCTGTTAGACCACGGCATCACACTAGCTGTTAGTCCTGGAAAAAAAGCCTCTACAGCTTCTAAATTGCTTTTCATTGTTACCTGTGTACTTGCAGAATGGATTTACACGGTTGCCATTGCTCATTCAAAAGGTACTTACAGTATAATGTAAGTCATATTAAACAAAATAGGGAACAAGACTTGAAAGTGACAAGACAAGCAGTGTGGGTGTTTTACAACAGAAGTAATATCATGCAAGCCCATCTCTGTGAGTATACCTCTGCTCAGGCTAACACTCATTAAAAACAGGGATGACGCTGCAGGGTGTAGGGTCATATTACAAGGTTGGGGATTATGCAGCTCCATCACTTTTAAATTGACAACACAAGTTACCCAGATCTATAATTATACTTCTCTTATCTGCCGTTACATTGGCTAATGATGGAGGAAACTTGAAGGCTTCTCCTGGTTAGTTTTAATGAGTCCCCTTTCTTTAAAGACCATAAAATGCCACCAATTTAAGTCCTGCCAATGCTCTCCATTTCAAGTTGAGAAACACCCACAGAGAGGAAAAAAATCACCTCGTTGACCGGCAGTGTCAGTTAAGAAGCCAGCATGAGCCTGCTCATTCTCTGTGGCAGGGATCAGATTAGAATTCATGAAATAAAAGTTTTCTGGCACGAGATGATCACTCAAACCTTTAATTAAAATAAAAATAGTCCATCTGGCAGAAGCACTATATTTAAAGGGGTTATTTTTAAAACAGCAGTGATTTAAAAATCCAAGTGTTCTTGTTGATTGCTAAGATTAATATAATTGTGTGGTACTGGTATAATAAATATGGTCGACTATCTACGAAAGCTTGGAAGCAGAAATATAATGAAGTACAGAATTTAATCAGAACAAATAGAACAACTCAGGCTGGGTTGGTATGATAGCCAGCTTCGAGGTGGGTTTACAGTCAACTTTCTATCCCAAAATGCCACAATGGCTTTAAAATTAAATGTCATTGCAGCTTGAATGCCTATTGAGCATCTGCTGACACCTGTCTGACCTTCAAGTGAAGCATTTTGGTAACAAGCACAAACAACAAGCAGCATCATGCAGCTCAAAGACAAAACTACAGACTACAAACTACAGCTGTAAGCTAAAGTATCCCAACGCTGAGAAATGCAACACTTTTGACGTGGAAATGAAGTAGTCTGTCTGAGTGTCGGATGTTGAGATTTTTCAGGCTTTTTGACAGTAGTGAACCCATTCAAGTTGTTCATTTGATTAGTAACCATGAAGTGTTGTTTGAGATGAGAATGACTGAATAATTACTTACTTAACAAAGCCAAGATGGAACTAGCATCCAGTTAGCGAGAGGACTCGAACCAACGATTTCCCCTGATATACAATCTGATTTTTGGTGTCACAGCCAGAGGTCCTTTCCCCTTTTTAGCCAATAGCCTTTATATAAACTGTATCTCCTTAAAATTACCTTCTAGCTTGGCCCATGCATCATGCAAATTAGCTGTAGCTAAAACATTTGCCAGCAAAACTAAATTTGGTCAGCTTTAGCTATTGTAGCAACAAACACATAATGCAATATTGTGATGGATGCAGAAGGCAACCAAGAGTTAATCTGTACTAAAAGTGACTGCTGAAAAACTTCCCAAACTTTCTGTTAACTTTTAGCTTTGCTAGCTCAGTCTAGTTGTAGTTGTATACATTTGCCAGGAAAAAAACATGTTTCAAAAAGCACTGTCCTGATTATAAAAACACAGAGATAAAGGCAGACTCCCAGTAAAACCAGGATTATAAAGCAGGATAAAGATTTAAGCTGGGAAACTTTGCTGAGTACATTTTGGAAACCCCCAAATCTGGAACAAAAACTGTGATTTTCTCCTTTCGCATAGTTTTTCAACCTTTTTCACAATTAGCAAGGCAGGCATTAGCGAGGCTTTACAATATATAATCTAAAACATTGTGATTTCTAGATTTTTTTCTCACAGCTCCCTCTATAATTGACATCCACTAAATTTTATTATCACCTGACATCTTGCTAAAAAGTTTTCAACCCAATCTTTAAGCCTCCCTTTATTTACAAATTTCTATGATATGAACAGAAAATGCTATTGTTTAAGTGATTACTGCAGTATTGGTGCATTCCAACGACCTCTATGAGTTTATATTGTTGGGTTATATGATAAGTAGTAGACACTTGTACATTTAATTTCCTGAACAATATTAAAAGCATTTTCCATTTGCTCAATGCCTCTCTCTAATGATGAAGCACATGTGTGTCAAAATTGGCATCATAATTGGCATATAGGAACATTTTCATGTATAACTCTGGGATTTTAATATCAATTCAATCAAAGCCAATGCAGGGGCGTTTTATTTGAGACTTTATAGTTGTTCAGCACAGTAAAGACATTCAGGTGTAAATAATTTCAAATAATATTATTCATTGGCTCATAGTTTATATGAGATTTGATAATCTATCACATATTTTGCCATCAGACTGTCACTTAAATCCGTAACGAACAGCAAGTCTTCAGTTGATTTTATATACTAGTATATGGAATCAAATGCAGCACAGTTTGTGTTTGAAGCTGATCCTGTAATATTTGGTTGGCTTTACGTTTTATGCTCACGTGACCTTTAAACCCTTGAAAGAATATTATAACTGTAATTGGGTTTGAGAGCACAGTAAAAGAGTAAACCCTGCTGAATACTTGTCTGGTCCAAACTCTAAACACCGTCTTGTCTCATTAAACCTGCTTTGAGAGACCACACGGAAAGATTCTATTGAATGGAACCAATAGTTAAAATATGAAGGAAAAAAAGCAAAATACTAGTTGCTACTGCTGTGAAGAAATAGCCATGAAGGTTCACTGAGGAGAGAGTATAACAAACTATATAGACAGATAGAGACGAAACAGTCATTTCAGAAGCATTCAATAAAAATTTAAAGAGTATGAAAGCTGAGGGAAAATACCTGCATGAAATTCAACACCTGGACCCTTCATTTCATTTTAATTCAAGAGAGCAGTAAAAACGGATTTTCTACACACCGGGAGGCTCAATTATATTCTTGTAAATGCAAATTTTTCACCGATGTATTTTTCTCTTCTGATTTGGTTTAATGATCTTAAATGCTTATTTGGAAATAAATGAGTCGTTGCAGTGTGGGATTTAGCCTAGCTGCATTTGCTTTCTGAAGTTGCATTGGTATTCAGCCGTAACACCTGTTCATCCAGCCAAGGCTCTTCTGCAGAAACTCTTGCTCTCCTTCCTCATGCCCATCTGATTTGTTGCAGCATCGTATGATGATTGGATACCGAGTGGGGAAAAAGAGGGGGGAGGTGGGGGTCTGTTTATCCACCAAGTTAAGTCAACTGGCAGGTGTTGGGTCTACCAAGAAGGATTTTGATTTTCAGTGTGACTCATGTTGCACTTGAAGCTGGAGTGGTATGATTGGTTTGTGAATGATTTAATTTGCAGGCGCAGTCGGCGTCCAGCCCGCTCAGTAGCAGTGAATAACACAGTTGAGCAATATCACAAACTGACCTGAGAGTGTCCTCATTCACAGAGAGGCTGACTGTTTCCCTTTTTGGATAATTGTCAGGCAGATTTGGGAAAACGTATTATTCATTTAGAATGTGAGAAATTCAAAAAGAAGTTCTCAGATACAAGCTCTAAACACCACATGCTCAGACAACTCATTTCATTTTCCAATATTTTGTCTAACCTCAGTGATATACAGTACATGGGGTGGACAAAATATTAGAAACATCTCTCAGTATAATGCAATACAATGCAACAGCACCACAAAGTAATTTGTGTACAAAATGATCATTCAGTTGAATCAACACCTCTTTGAAACAAAACAATAACTGAACATTATAATTTGTTTTTTTGTTGGGGATGTTGGGGACCGTCTCAAAAGTGTATGCAAAATTACCAAAACAGCTTTTCAGGTGTTGGTCAACAGCTTTCACTTTGAGACTTTATTTTCACCTTGTTTTATTACATGAACAACCTTTTTAAAACAATGCAGTATGGCCAAATGAGCTATTATGGCCCACTTTTTGTCTTATTTTTTTAATCAAACACAAAATCATGCAATATGGCCGAATGCATTCCTGTATTTTCCCATTTCACCGTTAAAACCCCCAGTTCCATTTCAACTATTTATTTCCACCCGGACCCTTAACAGTTAAACAACCTTTATTTATACTCACTTACTTTTTTCTTTTCTTAAAGATGGGGCTGAGATGGAAATCCTGCTTTATTAATGGATTAATTTAGGTACATGATTAAAATATTATGCTATTTTGCTGGCAGCTAAACTTATTTATGTATGTGGGAGGGGTGTAAATGGCAGTAGAAGACAATTAAACAGAAAATTAAGCAATCTAGGCAATTTTAACAACTTCTGGTGCAGGCCAAATCCAAATCCAGATATAAGTAGATATTTTTGTGACACAAACTAATACAATATAATAATAGCTTTGTGTTATATTCCTAGCACCTGAACTGGCAACTGAAATATAGATTTGGTGAAGTCCTACAGCCGGTGACCAATCAAATGACCAACCTCTATACTTTGAGAGCATTTGCATAATAAGTGTTTTATGCTAGCAGCTGCATATGGGCTTGTTTATCATGCATTACAATAGAAGTACAAGAAATTACATCAGCAAGAAACAATTTATGCTGTTTCCCTTAAGCCAAAAAGTGCATAGAGAAAGCTGGTGGCAGATAGAGCTGGTGGTCTGCGCAGAAGATGTTTGCCTTTAGAGCTTAAATGTTTCATTTCAAAATAGCTGATAATACCTGAAAAATCCCTGGTATTTTGCAACACATAGATGATGAAATATCAAACTCCAAATGATAATCAGGTGTGATAATGTTCTGGAATGAGAAAGAGGTTACAAACATTATAGATTTGAAGATCTTTTAGATCAAAATCTGTCAACTCTTACATGCATTTTCACAAAATATAACAAACATTTCCCTGTGAATCAGATGCTAACACCATTTGCTAATGGACTGGAAAATTGGTCTTTAAAAATTCAAGCCTTAGAATTGAAATTCTTAATTAGCTTCTCATGATAATGTGTATGTGTCCCTGGATCATCTATGCGCTACCAGACAATTAAGTCTGTGCTCTTCAACATGGATGTTGAAGTGTTATTCTGCACAACTATATTTGCAAAATACAGCTAAGCGATCATATTCAGCGTTCATGATGGAAATATTGTCCAAAGGCGTCATTGTGATACAAAAACTTAAATGCATGGTTGTGTTTTCACATCACAGCGTTCCTTTTTCTCCCAGATTCAAACAATGTAGGCTAGACAAAAACAAACAATGCAAAGCTATTTGGTTTTTAGCTCGCATCCCCCCCTTTTTCCCCTCTTCTGTCTGTACAGAAATGACAGGAGAAGTGCACATTTGTAGCTTGCAGGTAGTGGTGGGGGTACAGATTGAAGCTATGATATATGACATGTGTTGCAAGCAGTCTCTGTGTATCTCCCAAGGACCTGTCACAGCTCCAGCACAGGCAGTTAAAGGCTCTGTTATACACAGTTTAATCCTCCATTTAGGTCACAATTCACCAGCAAAAATATGGTTTATGTTCAGAAGTCTCTTAATTTAAACACCATTTCCCTTGATAGTTTAAAAATCAGTTTTTATCAGCCTCATCTTTACATATTTCCCTTCATTTTCTGGCTACTCCTGCATCCAAAATATTTAAATGTGAAAAAACATAATGGCTGAGGAGCAGAAGCATCTCTCTGTTGCACTGTGTGTATATTGGATCACATATTTGCATAACCAGTATCACATTTTTCCATGTGCTTTGATTCTTTCCAAACTGCATTTTTCCCCCCACACATACTACACATGTCCTTAAATACAGACAATTATGTATTAGCCCCATGCAAATAAGTAATTGTTCTCTGTTACATTTAAAGGTTCCTTATTTTCCCTCAAGTGTTTAGCCCCAGATCATACACTGATTAGGACTGGATTATTCACTCAAGGTTGTGTCATTGCTAGAAGCTAAACTAAGCACAAGCCTTGTCCAATAGACTTTATTTCAACGGTTAAATGTATATGCGCACATCGCAAATTGCACTTTAGAGAGCATATGAACACAAATGCGCATTCACATTTTGTATGAACATGTATCAAAGCCAAAAAATAAATATGAATCTGAAGAAAAGTCTGGTGACAAAAATATATATATTAAATAGTAAATGGGAGCAAGATGATCTCAAGGCATTGATCTGCTTGTGGTGTGTTTTTATGACACCAAATCAGGTCAAATTTCATTGAACATTTTCTCTCTCGCCCTTTTGTACAAATGTGATGCCCTATATGTATTGAGCAGGAGTAGTCAAAGAGCAGATACTAGCTGTTAGGACTTAATAGATGTTTCTTTTTTGTGTTACTTTTACCCTCTGGAAATTGCAGTGATTCTATGCCACATAATAGTCATAGTTTGACCAGAAATAGATCTCACACTAAGCAAACTGGGTTGATATTTTCCTCTAAGTGGAGCACTAAAGAAATATGGGTTCGTCTCTGTTGTGACATGCGATGATGAGAAAGGCACATCCCCTGAAATGCAGTCTGAAGGTGTCTCTGTGCTTAGAGGACACAACCTGTATATATGACATTCCACCAGGCTATATCCCTACGTTTTTCCGTTGTGACCTATGGGTTGGGGGTTGTGTGCCTCCGATCACAGCAATAGTCTGAGGGGGGAATCTGCTAAGAGTACAGTAAAGGGAGCATGTCTTTCTCCAGAGCCCGCGGCCCGCTGGTGCTGAGTAAGCCCATGCAGCAGAGGATGCCTGTGAATTAATACTCCTTGACAGTAAATGTCAACAGAATTTAAATTACACTGCCTGCTCTCTCTCATAAGCATGAGAATGTCTTTAACTTATATTGGGTGCCATGAACACGGCCACAGGAGCCTTTGGGGGAAATCTTTTTTTGCACTTCAAGATGTCTCCGCGTTTCAAACCACCAGCTCAGTGTTTCTTGTCGCGTATCTGAAACCAGCAGCAAATTCACCAGGCATGCATGTGGCTAATTAGTTGAATTTAACCGCAATGATCATTAGCGTTGTAGACAGATCTGCTGCGATCTCAAGCCGGTGCCCTCCCTTCTCCTGGTCAATGGAGCATTTCACTGTTCATTAGAGGAAGGCATTGTGATGGAGCAGGCCTGGCTGCCTGTGTTAGTGTTAAATCCCGTAGCCCGAGAAGATCAACAACATCTCTACATCTTCATTTCAAATACTGTTTTTCCCCCTCACACCTCTGGAGGAACAGAAACATTCTGAAATCTAGTTTTAGTTTTGTAACTGCGATCATAACCACATGAAACTGGAAGTCGTAACGTGCCAGAAGATTACTTTAAATAGGAGACTCTAGAAATGAAGCAGAACTATTTTTTATTACAGCATCTGTTTTTTAACACATAGAACTAGAAGGCCTCTAATAGTGAAAATAAGCCTATTTGTCTTTGTTAAAAGATCACATCAGGTCACGATGTGAATAATGACAATTGAAACACAAAAATTAAAGATACTAAATGCACACCATAAAAATAGTAAAAAAACAAAGTGTAAGCTATCACAAATAAGTATTGAAATGAGGAAGTTGTAATTAATAATTAAGTACAAAAATTGCACTTAAGGGAGAGGAATCGGGTGGTGAGTGATTGTGTCTGCAGATAGCAGTGTTAGCAGCATTAACACAATTATTCTGTAGCAGCAAAATAATTAGTAATGCAGAGACAATTGGTAAGAACATTTGGGGAAATAGACTAATTTGATCAGTGCGTTGGAAAAACCAAATCTTTGCACACCTGAATGTGTGACAGGCACCAATTAACTTAATTTCTGTGGTCCCATGACTGAAATTAACATCTGTTGATGTTTATGGAACTTAGGTGATGCTTGATTAAGGTTCATTAGACTCAAATGTTGTATGAAACAGTGAGTGATGCAGCATGAGTAATTTTTCTGGTTTTAATCAAGATCAGCACATTTGAAGACTTAAAATCAGCAATGTTGATAATAATAATAACAATACATGAATGATTAAGTTGGCAAAGGAAAAGCTAAAAAATTGTCAAAGTCCATGTTTCGGAGGCTGGCGTTGAAAAGTAACACAAATGTCGGCGGGCAGTGGCTACCCTGCAGTGACCCCTGGGACTGGACTTGTTTCAAAGAACACAGTTGACAGGCCAGCAGTATCAATGAGCTGACCTCTCTGCAGCCCACGCCAGCAGGTATTTTTCCAATTGTGTGTTTTTTCTTCCTTTCTTCACCTTGCCACTATTTATTCCCGGTGTGTCAGAAGCTGTTGAGGTATGAATTGTGGATTTTGATGGTTGGCCTACTGGTACTGAGATGTGTGATCAGTGAAATACATTTAGACTGGCATATTTTCAAACTATCTCTCTGTCTTTAACTTGTATTGGGTGCCATCTATCTGTCTAGCTCTCTGGTTTGGGCAAACTGTGAGGTTAACTAGTTAGCTTGCAGCCATGGCTAATTACAAAGACAACCTGACTAATTATGCTTAATGACACGCTTGTTACAAATAAATTATGAATAGTAAACAAATGAATAGTAAGCCTAACAATTCTGGTGTCCTTTGATTCAAGCAAATCAATTCTACATATAGATCTGTCTGGTCTGGGTGCCTTTGGGAGTCAGCTAGTTATATTGTGATTCATATTTTCTAACTTCTACTATAATTAATAGTAAGCCTTATCTATCTATCTATCTATCTATCTATCTATCTATCTATCTATCTATCTATCTATCTATCTATCTATCTATCTATCTATCTATCTATCTATCTATCTATCTATCTATCTATCTATCTATCTATCTATCTATCTATCTATCTATCTATCTATCTATCTATCTATCTATCTATCTATCTATTATCTTGCTGGACTGGTTTCTCATTTACCTTTAGTGTAAATTGCAAATGTTACTGAATGTAAGCACACTGTCAAATCAGAGACAGGGAAGGAATATTACATGTCAACAGCATGAAATCACCTTTACCTGAATAGGCTCTAATAAGCTAATTGACCTTTTCCCATCACTGGCTCTTTCACTGCTGTCTTAAGCTTAGAGGAAATGTTGAAAAGTGAATGCGTTTCTCGTTTTAGTGAGTACATGTGAAGAACTCTTGTTTCTTTACTTGGCTTTTTGGTTTGATTTGAGCTTAATGAGCAGACTTTCTCCATCTGGGTGTTCAGGTTTCTTTTATCTCTAACCTTCCATATTAGATGGAAGCATACCTACCTACTAAAAACTCTCCTTTCTTTGTGTGCTGAGGAGACAGAGGGCAAATGTCTCCTTTCATTTATTTCCAGAGTAATAGTATTGTGGTGCGGGAGAGCACAACATTTATTAAGCTATTTATAAATTGTAGTTGGAATATATACATGTCAGATGTGATTCCATTCCAGTTGTTGTGCCATGTGTTCCAGCAACATCCCAGACTGTTCAACAAGGAGGCCACATTATAACCTATAAACATCAAAATTTTTACAGAGTCTCCCACTGCGGTTGTTTCAGGAAATACATTTGTGACACCCTTTGGTTTGAATTCCAAAGTGTATTTGTTTAATGCTCTTTAAAGCTTGTCTCTGTAAGTATACACATCTGTCTTTGAATTCTCTATCCTACAGAATTGTGGTGCAAGAAATGTCAGGACAGATCTTGACTCCACCTCCGTCCCTACCCCCTCTAAAACCACTTAGCCATGCTGAAGTGCACTTTGTCCGTAACTAGATATAAAGGCCCTTGTTTTGCTCCATTTGGAGAAGCCGCGGTGTCCAAAGCATTGAGTGTAAAGCGCACATCTCCTTGTATATGTAATTTTCTGTGCAAATATGTGTTTTGTTTACAGAGGGGGAAAAGGTTCATTGACAAACCAAGCATGAAGTGGAAAAAATATGATTCTGATGGAGCATGAGTGGTCAGTTAGAGATGTGTGCTTTCTTTTCTGTCTTGACTATCCTTAGGTCATTTCTTTTATTCTGTTAACTCCAGTCTCTGCCCCATCCAGCCCTCAAACCCTATTTTATCTCTTTAATTGCAGTCCTCACGAGCAGACACATAAGTTATACAATTGGGTGTCAACAGAAGAATCGTGCGCTGCGGTTTTGCATAATCTTTGACATTGGTCCTATGTATGCCGGGACAATATCTGCATCTGATGTTTACCGTTCTTAAGACTGGAGGGCAGGAAGGAGATCCATACTTTGGAAAGTGCTACAGATCAAACGCCAAGGGCCAGGCTTCCCTACGATGGGAGGCAATAGCATGTCCATGGGGAGATGACCATTGAAACAAATTGGAGCACAATTTTCCGATTGTGTTACCATCATAAAGACTAGAATATAAAAACTACAGCTGCAGTTGCAATGCATCCATTACACAAATGTGACTTGCTGCCCTCACTGACAGTAAATGGGGGAATGTGAAACTTGTTCAAACAAAGCCAGCTAGGCTTGTATTACATTAGATATTAATATTTTCATTAATTTTGATGTGCATTAGAAGTTGTAACTATAAAGAAACATTTAGACTTGAAGGAAAGTGCCGTATAAAGTGTAGCATTCCCTTTAGGCCACACGGCGTAACCATTTTATTCACAGTAATTAAACTTGCTTAGCTCTTAAGCAGACACACATATCTCTTATAGCCTGTGGTGTTTTTGCTCAAAGGTTTATCCAGAAGGAAGAACAGCCAACTTTCACACAACTGTGTTAGTACTCCTTTATTGTTTATTTTCCATTGAAAGCTATAGTATCAACCTGTAGTTTAGTTATCATTGGTGGCCAAGACATTTTTTAAGGTTTCAAGCATATGTGGAGGACAGAAATGAGTCTGTTTCTATAAAAAAAAATGAAGATTTTGTGAAAGATTGTGTGTCAGAATTAGCCCTTGCTCTTTTTACTGAAGTTGAAACGCGTTCAACATCCCAGTCGCCTCTCATTTCATTAGAGAGCCCCTCTTTGTGGGTTTTACTCTCCGCTCTGCGAGGGCCTTATGGCTCAGACAAGAGAAGCAAAGAGAGCAAACACGCTGTGACAATCGTGTCCTGCTTTTTATTCAGGAGCTTTCACCATTGGCACGATGGTTGGCCAGGTTAATGTCTCCATACAGCATGTCAGCAGAAGCATCCTCTCCACTAGATGTGCACACTGGTGTGACGGCTAGCTTGGGCCTGTTTGCTTGGAATATTCCACTGGAACCAAACCACAGGAAATGTGTGCTTTTATTTGCTAATTTTGACACCGTAATCAGTGGTACATGATTTTGAGTGAAGATGAGAAAGTGGGTGTTGTTTGTCTTGCGTATAGAACAAAAAAAAAAAAGTGAAATAGAATGCAAAGGCATATTTTGACAGCATGGCTATTACTGAAGTATTTGTTATACTTGCCAAGTATCCATGGTCAGCTAATTTTATCATTCCTGTCTTTATGCAGGCCCTGATAACTTCACATCAGCTTCGCATGGACGAGTCACATTTCTTGTCTTCACAACAAACGTGTGAATCATGGTGTGGCAAACCTTGTTAATCTGCCTGTTTACAGTTTGTTGAGCGGTATCACACTATTCAGGGCACTTGGGAAGGCGTGGAGCCTCTCCAGAGTTCTGTACCGTCCTGTGTCATTTACTCCCTGCATGACAGAATATGCAAACCATGCTTATTGGAGGGAGCATGACTTCTTTTCAACTCGAGTGCGTTTGGCTATTTTGGACGGATGGTTTGACAAAGGCCAGCCATTCTCGAGCTTGCCGCATAAAATACTCCCATTTAAGTATTTGGTTGACTTTAAGGCGAGACGCTCCCTCTACTTCTAAGCAAATGTGGCATGATTGTGTGCCACAAAGTGAGTCCATTTGCTTCGACCGCTGCGCTTTCACTTGACCATGCGTCTGAAATGAAGGGACATTTAGGCTACATATGGAACAGAACTGTTGTCACATAGATTTGTTGTTCATATGCTTTGCTGAATGTGAAATTGCATCTAATTTGTGCGTGGTTGTTCTGCATTTTGGAGTGCTGGGATTCAAGCTGTGCCAGTACGCCCTTTTTGCACACCTGTAGTTAGTTGTGTGATCTGACACCATTATGTCAAAACAATCTGATTTATAGAGATTAGTTAGAGTTGGCTGATGTTTGCTTAATAATTAAGCACATGCCACAATGCCAATTTTTAGTTTCTGATAAGTTTCTACTTTATTTTAAATGCTATAAAAATATTCTTCTTGTATTAAATGTTGCTAGTATTGGTGATTAAACCAGTTTTTCCTCATTAATATCATAAGACCACATTTTAAAATCATAATATAGAACTTGTCAGCATTTTTACGTAACTAAGTGTCTTAAATTTCATGATTCTTTCCATTTGAAAAACTTCTAAATATATTTATTTGAGTTACATTCAGGAAATCTGATTTAACTCTGATCAGCTATCAGATGAGTCATACTGGTTTGAGAATAAATGCTGTCCACAGTCAGTATATCCCTTGGATATCTAAGGTCCTCAGTGATCTTAGCCATGTGTGAGCTGTAAATAGAGAAATATATGCTGGGGCACAGTCTCTCAGATCCTTCATGATTAGGTTGCTTAACAGTTTAGAGGATGCTTTGAAAGTGAGATTCCTCCTCTCTTTAACTCATTGTCACGTTGTTTTTCAGGTCTATAGATTCTGTCACTAATCTGTTTAGCTGTACTTAAATTGGCTGCGTTGACATCTCCTCGCTTTAAGGCTGGGATTCCTTTTCTCCCTGGTCGAATACCCTTTCACGTAACTTAATATGCCATTTTGGTCTCCCAGGGACAATAATTGAGTTTAGGCGAAGTTTAAATAGCTTAAAGGACAGGCAATACAGATGGGCATCTCTGTGATTAACAAACTCCAGCCCAAGGTCTCTGTGTCAGGCGCTGGATTAGGACATTACGAAGAGAATGACAGAGCTTTTTGGCACTTTATTCCCTCTCAATAACATTCTTTCACATATTAAGTTAATTCCACCCCTAGGTAGGGACTTTATCATGCAGAAGACCTTAATCCACTGTTGTTGAGTCCATCTCGCCCAAGCTTTGATGAAGCCCCCCTGCTTTTCTGTGGGTGCAGCGGGCCTTGGTAAGACAAAGCACCCGTGACAGAGACAATAAGATGCAGCTTGAACCACAACAAAAAGAGGTTTCATCCACTGGAGTGGAGAGAAGAGGTGTTGTTGAAGAAAAAGGAGAAAAAACATCAAAGGATAAAGAAAAAGAAGACAAATTCACACAGGAGTGCCAACACTTCTGATCAAGAAATGTATCACTATTAACACTGTGTGTGCTTTTATTAGGCGTAGAAGGCCCAGCCCCACTGATCTCTTGTATAGCACTTTATCTGAGGGCCACCTTTGACCCCCTGTTGAAAAGCCCCAGTTGATATGATGAGCGTAAGCTTTGGGTGTTCTTTTAGATCTCGTATTGGTACTATCCCAAATTGAAAAGGCGTGTTTGTGATGCCAGCGGCCAATTTATCCTTTGGCTTCTGTCACTCTGCATGGGAAAAAAGATTAGTAGTCAGTTTCCCCCCCTGCGAAATGACCACCAAGGGAAATTGAGAAAAGTCAAAGCTTGACACTACAAAAGAACATACTGGAAAATTCTTGGTCTTCTAATTGATTCTCTTAGCTTGTGGTTAACAGGAGGTTAGTGAAGTTTGAATGTTTATACCATTTTAAATAATAATTATTTCTTGAAATAAAAAAAAAAATCATGCTTAATTTTTTTCGGAGCTCACAGTTTGGAAACAGTAACAAAAAGCTGAGCAGAGCATATGAGCAGTCCATTGACCACTCTATTGAGAACATCTCTGTTACACCCTGAATAGAATAATTAATTCAGTCACCTGTCTGAACTTAAGCTGTCCATTTGATTGTCAGTGGTGCTGAGAGTCTCTGAAGGTTTTGATCCTTCTAGCGCTAACAGATGGTTGTTGTGGCTTGGCCTGGGCTGGGAATCGCTCCTTAAGAGCAGACAGAGGGTTGGAGGGGGAAAATCCCCTGTTGCCGTCCCTAAGAAGACCATAAGCTTGAGCAGAGAAAAAGAAAGGGCCTGCTACTGGTGCTAATTACCCAGAAACCACACAGAAAGTGCCCACTGTCACTAACTGAAGAGGTTCACATCCCTTCTTACACAGATAAAAGGCGTAGTACGAAAACATTTCGCAGGGGACAAAGAAGGGAAGATTACCATAATCTTTTGGTTTGTATCCCCTGTAAGCTGTCCGTGTGTCCTTTTCCCTCACTCTTTCTCTTTCTCCTCCTCCTCCACCCTTTCTCGCTCGCTCTCCACTGCTCTCTTGTTTCTTCTTGTCTAAAATCTGGTTTGAAGGAGCAGAAATGGTGGGAATTGGCTTTGCAGCCTAAGCCTGACAGTTGTGTTCTTCCCGCCTTTCTGTGATCATCCCTGTCATTGGTGGGCTGCTGTTGGGGTAATCAGACAATGGCAGACGAAACGAGGTGTCACTGTGCTGACAGACCCCTCTTCATGTTATGTCATTGTTAATCCTCAGCCTTCAGCCCGCTCCCACTGCTGCTTTCATCCAAGCATTCTCCATGAAGGGGATAGGGGATAAATATGATGCCTTCATATTTCTACATATCAAAGCGCTCTCAAGCGGCTGTTTTCTCCCTAAGTGGCGAGGGATTGTACAGCACACAACTCGGAGCAAGAACTTTTTAAATGAGGACATCACAGCGGCTCCGTCGCATTGGCTCCCTGACTGTCCCAGTCACAGGAAGCCTGGACCAAAGTCAGTCACACAGCCAGGAAAACAGGCGCTTTAAAGGCATTGCATAAACGCTGTCTTCTCTGGTGAATCACCCCAGAGGTCTGATCCTTTTAGCATCGTGGCTGCCTTAGAGCACCTCTGCAAAGCTCATTGGAGACTGTGATGAAGCGTCGAGACATAGCGGAGGAAATGGTTTCAATTAAAGGCAGAGAGTGACGGGTGACACTAAGAGCCCTGTGTCTCTGTGAGAACAACAGCAAGTGGTAGAGTCTCTGGCAATCATTATCCAGTGCTTTTATAGCATCTAAAAGCTCACAACATTCAGACTGATGGCAGAATGTGTGCTCAGTGTAAAAGACATCCCATAAATGGCTCCGTTTTCACTCTCTTGCTGTCTGCTTTTTTTGGCTTCTGAGTGGGTGGTGTTGAAACAATGTCAGGAAACCTGCTAGTTTTGGTAAAATCTCAAGTTTATAAGCGATTATATTACTTCTCAGCATTGTGAGGAAGAACACTTTGCATATTTTTCTCACGTCATTGGGAGCAAAGTGACTATTTTCATTCAAATATCCTAGTCATTACATTTCCTCAACATACCCTTTGGATCAGTTGGTGTTTGGTGTGTGTTTTGAGATTCAAGACATTGACTTGTGTCTGTTCACCCGCCGTAAACGCAGGTCATGGTTTTATTTGTCTTTTGAGCAAATCTTGATTTGTGCTTTTTCAGATGTGACACATTCTGCTAAAACATGCTCAGTCCTGTGCTCAGTCGTGGTGTCCTTTTCATTTTATTGTTTGGTTTGCTGAGCTCTGATTGCATTTGAAAGTGATGCCACAGGTCCATTCCCATTGTGTGCGCTGTGCTGTGAATCTGCGCCTTGTTTCTTTGACAGCCTCAGTGTGAGACTGATGTTTCAGAAGGTAGACATGTGTGCTGCCTGTAACACTGTGTTTACAGAGCCTCCCCACCAAGTCTCTGCTCATTGCATACATGGCACAGAGGACCCAGATGAGATAACACAGTTTACTGCTGCTCTTTCGAGTGGATGGCAGCAGCCAGGGAGAGGCAACCAGTGGACATATTCCACTATGGCTCAAGCTCCATTTTTAGATAAAAGGAAACCAATTCAGAATTATTTCCATGGTCATCACAGTTTTCATGATCTTTCTGCTTTGTTATGATGATGATGATGGTGATGGGACAAGTCAGCAAACACCACAGTTATCAGAATCACAATTACATGAAATATTGTTTCCATCATTATTATTAAAAAAATCATAGACAAAAGTCAGTAAATTTCACTGTCAAGGCTTCTATTTAAAAAAAAATACTAGTAATTATTATTCAAGCTCTATAGCCATGGGTCAGTATTGCCTCCACTGTCTCACTAAACCAATTTGTGCTGTAATATTGAGAAGGTCTACATTTTAAAAAAAAAGAACCCCAAAATTGTATCATTCTTATTTTTTTCATAAAGAATAAAAATAATACTTTTGAAATGAGACTATGTAACTTTTGAAAGAAGCAATAATACATTCTTCCTCTTACACATGAAAAGTTCAATTAATAAGCACAATACAAAAAACACACTCTTGCTCAGTTCAGTAAACTCATGACCGGTAGATTAACTGCAGGGAGACAATCAGTTGTCTTTATGTTCAGCTAAACAAAGCTAGAGAGGACACATAGCTAGCCAGCTATGTAACTAGCTTGGTTTGTGAGCTAGAATCGTTTTATGTTTGCAGTATTTTGAGGAAAATACACTTTTTAAAGTTAATTAGTGGCTAGGCGGGTTCCAGAGCTACATGTCCTCTTGGAATATGTGTTTGTGTATTATTGTTACTATTTGTTGTGGCAGTATGTTTTTCATGTTGTCTGCTATGAGATGTTTGACTTGTGTATCTATTGTTATTGTGCATGGGCGATTAAACTAGCTTCCCTTCTGGGGATTAATAAAGTTATCTATCGCTTTATGAAGAGCAATAAACAAATAAATAAATTAAATAGAATAAAGAGAGAAAATTGTATGTTTTTTCCCCCAAAGTATTCATATTGCATCATATCAGAATTATAGTAATTATCAGGGATTGACAGTCTTGAAGCTCCATAGATACCAACCTCTAGGAACAATCTCTGACTTACACTCACTGATGTAAAAGAAAGACACATTACAAATGCCCTGAAACAGCTTTCCTTGTAACACAAGTCAAAATGACAGCAGAGATGTCTGGCGAAGGCCACAGATTGGACTGCAGTGAGCTGAGCACATGTCTATTTATCCACAGATTCCTGTTACAGTCAGTCTGCATTTCTTATTTAACCTGACCGAGCTCATTTACAGGAGATGAAACGGGAGAAATAGAAAAGAAACAGGAGATCTTGCATTTTTAATCCAGGACATTGGGTAGTAGATTTTTTTTGACAACAAACAGCACTTACAGGCGTGTTACACACAAAGAGATTCTCCTACCCTGGAGCCCTGTTGTTGAGAAGCAGACAGTGAAGTGCTGGCCCTGAACCAGTCAGTTTAAGATCATTCTCCATTAAGGATCTCTTGTCTAACATCACTGAATTCCGAATCTGCACACACAAACCCAGCCTTCCCAGGGTTGTCAGCATCATACATATGCCCTGGAGTCCTCTAGCTACCATCACTGGAGGATATTTACTCAAATCTATAATTGTTTCTGAATCAGATCATTCTGGAAAACTGTGAAGAGAAAGAGAGAAAACTCTTTAAGAGGCTCAGTGGGATTTTGTGGCGTAAGTGTTTGAACCATAAGCGAGAGTTGCTTTAAAAAATATACACACCTAATGTATTTTTCATCCTTTCCAAACTGTAATGGGACTGAACAGAAGTTCAGTGTTTGGGAGCCATCTGAACTAATTATAATCACTATCCATAATTGAGAGGCAAATGCATGGAAAATCGCTCTACATCACATTTCATTTTAGTGACAAAGCATTTCAGAGCAGCGGGTGACTTTTTTTGTGTTGTAGCTTATGCCTGGGTGGTGCAGAGCTTGATTCCGTGACAGAGTTTATCGAAATGATTTAGTTTGTAGCGGGCTGCGTCCAGGGATTTGCTGTCCAAAGGTGTTGGGTCTGAAATTTGAGCAGCACTTCTTAGTGCTCCATTTTCCTTTGTTCAGTTTGTCTTAACACTTCATGCTTGATGAATATCAAGCCTTCTTTAGCGGTACAACATTAGCTCGTGCACTTAAAGCGTGTATATATTTAAAGCGTGTTGTTTTGAGGTTTATATTCAGACTCTTTCCCACAGATGCACTGCCCTGACTGTACTGTAAATGCAGCTGTGTTTTTAGTCAATTGGCTCATAATCCTCCGTTAACTAAATGGATCCTGTGTATCCAAATGCCCCTCAGCTGAACCTGTAGCATTGTGTCTTTGTGTAAGCTCACACAAAAAAGGAGTATTTACTTAATTCCCCAAAGCACAATAACCATTGGGAATATGGGTTGTGCTCTTAGGTCACTAAATCTAGCATCACCAGATGGGATGTTTTATTTGATGGATCTTTGCTGCTTTGTGAAACACAAACCCACCTTGTTCATATTCTTCAGCTGGCAAAAAGATTTGGATGCCGCACACTGCTCTGTCATCTTGGATTTGTGCATCCATGTTGGCCTAAATATGCTTTTTCTCTGGTGTGGCCAATGTTGCACTCTTATGGAACCCTTGATCAAAGGATAATGCACAGACTGTCACTTGGCCTCCCTTAGCAGTTGGCAAGAGCACTCTGAATTATTCAAATGCATTCTCATGAATACTTGTGCAGCTTACAACACTGTTGATGGCAAATAACACTTATCTAAATAGAGTAACATATCGCCTTTTGTAATTCTTAGTCTACGCAGCAGGGAGGACTGCATTCATATCTGGAGCATTGAGCGTTTATGTTTGGGTTGGGTTGTCCATTATTATACTGTAGCTACTGCATGTAGCACACAGTTCTTTTGTGTTACTTGGTTTGTACTGTAGATCAGTGGTTCCCAACCTGGGGATGGAGGTTCCCTAAAAGGGCCCCAAGATGAGCTGAGGGACAGTGGTGGAAAGTAATGTTCATTTACTCAGGTACTGTACTTACATTTTGTAACTTGAAGATTTCCATTTTATGCTACTTTATACTCTAACTACTCTACACTTCAGAGGGAAATACTACACTTTTTACCCTACTACATTTGGCTGACATCTAGCTACTTTAAAGATCAAGGCTTTACAGACAAAACATATAAAATATGGTACATTGTGATAGATTATTATCATCTTTACTTGGACCAGCTACAACATTAAATGCTGCATATACAGTTATGCATCAGTATTAATCCTGTAATAATATATATAATATAACACAGACAGGGGTCATTCCACTGAACAATGAGCACCTTTACTGTACTTTTTATACTTACAAGTACATTTTGCTATTAATACTTCTGAACTTGTATGTAAGTAAAATGTTGAATGCAGGACTTTTAATTGTAGTGGAGTATTTGTTACCTTATTTACAGTATTGATGCTTGTATTCGAGTCTATACTTTGTCCACAATTTGAGAAATCAGCCTTTGGTTGATCTGCTCTCCAGTCATGTCTATAGTAAGGCCTTAGACTGTGATGACAGTAAATGTACAGACGGCTTTATTTTAAGGGAATCACTGCTGTAGATAACAGGTTAATAGGGGCAGTCAACATGAAAAAAACACCCATTACAACTTATTGTAAATAAGTTGCAAATTTTCACTGTCAGATCCTTCACTTACTGTCAGTTTTTAGTCAGGATTTTCTGTTTTTCTGTTTCCTTGTTTTGACATGAGCAGGGCTTTGTGGGTTTAATAGGCCATGTCAAAGACATGTCAAAGGTCACCTCAGGCTCACCTACCAGGTTGCTCTAGTTCACCTGCTCCAAGCAAGTAGAAACATGGAGAGTACAGAGGATCCAGCACCTGATAGATAACCTCTTAATATTTTTGTTTCTGTGCTGTTGCTATACAGTATTGTTTTATGAATCTGGACTATGCTTTTTTGGTTAATTGACAACACAGATATTTAACAGTAACAAGCATGTCTGAGGTGACATTTCATATTCACCCAATAAGTGGTAACAGGATAGAAATGGCAAAAAGTAACTACTATAGCTACAGTAACAGTAGTATTTTAACAATAGTTTGTATTGTAAGGTTTGAAATGCTTAAATATATGGTGTACATAAACTAATCTTGGATTAAAGGGAAGAAAGGTTCTGACATCACCATTTAAGTGTAACACAATCCAAACATGTAAATTTTTTGGTGCTGCTGTAAATTGTACTCAAAAATTTGGGGTCCACCAACATGGACATTTCTCCATGATTGTGAAATTGTTTGTGTTTATCCTCTCAAAAAAGTGAAGCTATTGATTTTGTAGGCATCCGGTGTCTCCTCTTATTCCTTAAGGGTGAAATTTCGGAACAGTGCTACCAACAGAGGCCAGAGGAGCCCAGAAAGACTGTGTGACCGTGCACAAGAATGTCAGGTCATCTTTTCAAGCTGCCTCTGATCTCAGAGCTCTGTACTCATCCCACAGATAGGCCAACTGAATAGATCAAGGTTGGATGTTCCTATGCATGAGTCGCTGTTGTTAGTATAACAGGGGGAAGTGCCTATCAAATGCAGTTTTGCGCAGGAAGATTAAATTTGTACCACTGCCTACTCTAAAAATGTAAGAACACTACAGTTTTATATAGCTTAGGGCTTCATCATGTGGATTTGGCATTAAAATATATCAAGTGGGAGTAGAAATTTTTCTTTTTTTTAATGTACTGAGTAGTGACCTCTTGGAGTATCCAATTTGGCATCCAAATGCCGAAGTTAACAGCAATCACCCATTCAATGTCAGGACTTTCTAGTAAAACATGCCTGTAGCTGTGACATGTCATCATGAATTCATGTATGAATAAAATAAATATACATGTCTGTCTATCTATCTATCTATCTATCTATCTATCTATAGGGCAAAGTGAGAAGCTAGCTAGTTAGCTTGTAGCCCTCTGTAATTGCAAAGACACTTACTGTACATCTACTGTAAAAATAAATTTGGTTTCATGATGGCTCCCCCTAGCTTTGCATTTATTTGATGAAATACCTGTCTACGTAGATGGCGACCTAATTTTGTTATAGCACATCAAATCTTGCATAAAGCAATAACGTGGCAGTCTATAATAGGCAGAGCAGACGGTCACACTGAGCCTGATAGCATCCTGCTACACAACACTAGACCCACAGACTCTGAACAACAACCCACGTTAGCTTTCCTGCTGTCTCCTTCTTATCGAACTTACAAACATGAAAACACTTGCACCTTAGCTTGTTGGATGAGCCACCAAACAAATCTTCACTGTGCAAAAGTGCACTACTAACGTCAGTTAGCAGACCAGACAGCTAATTAACTGCTCAGCTGCAGCACATTAAACAGCATGTAAACATACCTGAAAATGTCACTTCTGACCTGTTAGATTCTGCTGTGGTTATTATTCTTCAGTACCACTGCTAACAACACACTGTCTGCCCATGATTTGTAGGCTACAGCGCAACTTTGTTTAGTTTGTCTCTCATTCCCTATGGTGTAACACTGGCACTCTGCCTGCTGCTGTCAATCAAACACAGACACAGACACGCCCTTCCAGCTGGCTGAGACAAAAAGGAGAATTTCTGATACTTCCCCAAAGACCTCTTTTCTTCCTTTTAATAATAAAAAACTATTAACAATACATTTAAAAATATGTTGACATTATTTTTGACTGCAAAAAGGATGAAATGGGATTTCAGTTAGACTTTAAATAGTGACATACTTGGGATACAGTTACATTGTAATCTTTTTGATTTTGTGATTTCTGTACTTATATGTGTATAATTAATAGTAACCCTAATGATTGGTGTCCTTTGATTCAAGCTAATCTATCTACCTATCTGGGAGGCTAGCTAGTTGGCTTATTTTTGTTTTAATTTTTATCTATCTTATCTAGCTTGCAGCTTACTAATTGAAAAGACCCCATTAAGGGGCAAATTATAATAGTGATATACTTTGTGATCTTTATTTTTATTCTAATTAGTGTAATATATTATATATAATGATACATATCAATATTAGTGACATTTACCATTCTTGTTGCCCCTAATAAAAGCTACTTCAGTAATCACACCTTGACTGACACACTGCTTTTCAATTACTCGTCCTATCAGCCTCAGTTTATATCATATTGTTGAAAAGTGAAGGGAAATGAATATTTCAGCATCTGAGTGAGCACGGAGCACCAGCAGGGTTTCATACATCTTGTTTGCACTTACTACAGCCATTACGTTTACAAGCAGCATTTGTATTTATCACCGGGCCTGTATGGTTAGAAGCAATCAAAAACCAAACACAAGGAGAGAAATGCAAGGTTCAGGTTGACATGTGAAGAAAAACTGAGGTGAAGTGCTGACATGCTGATGTCTTAGCAGATAACACTTAAATCATTTTCCTCCAAAACTTCACTGGTAGCGGTTCAAAGAGATATAGCCATAATACAAATTTTCGGAGTAAGTAGTGGTGTTTGAAGTTATTTTATGGGATTTTGCTGTAAGGCCCAGAATTGATTTGCAGAAGGGATAAAAGGAAGATACTTTATCTTCGGAGCTTTGTCGGAAAAAGCTTAGCATCCATTGGTAGTTCCGCCAATATGCCTGCAGGGCATGGAGGTAGGGTGAGAGGGGTGTTGCTGGCATTGACATTATATACCAGAATGAATTGTGCTGAGTTTACACCTCCTGCTGCTTACGTTCTGCTCTTTCATAATCTTTCATGAACCATACAATGTTTTATTTAATGTCCTGGGTCAGAGAGAAACTTGAGAAAAAACATATTAATAATGAAACGCATAGTACTGGGGAGGGAAAGAAGGAGAAAAAAAAAAACTTGGTTTGAGGCTCCTCAGCAAACAGGTCAGAAGGACCTTTTGAAGTCTACTGCTTCAGTGCAGTCAATAGTTTAAGAACTTGTGTTATTTCTGAATGTAAGGCCAGCTTGGACTTTTTCCTACCTGAAAATGCCAAATATCTCATCGCTGCTGCCCAGTGTCTCACTGCGGTCCTTGAAAGGCTTTTCAAGCAGCCAAGAAAAAAACTCCTCAGTATCTCAGGTTGGTACTTCAGTGAAAACAGTCCATGACCGAGAGATTATTCTGTAAATACTCTTTGGTTTAGAAAATGTAGAGAACTGTTTTTGCAATACCAAATAATATGTGATCTTCAAGGTTATTATAAATCAAATAAACACACACTAATGTTTTAAATGTATGTGAAAATATAAAGAGAGTTAAACATGTCTGTGTACACATGTCATATTACCCAATGCTTGTTCCCTCTACTCCTTTGACATAAGCCATTGCTATCAGCACCAAAGGGAGCAAGCATATGCCATAGTCATAATGTTTGTATTCCCTGGTGAATCCTCATTTGCCGTCTGTTTAGATGTGTAAGGAAAGCCAGCTCTTGGCCTCTCTGCCTCTCAGGTCTTAATTGCTTAATTACAGTCATTATTTGAACTGGAAGCAGAATCACCTGGCACTCTGACACCATGCTGGCCTTGCTGAAAGAAAAAAAAAAAAAGCTTTGAAAAACTGAGTGGATGTTGCAGGGTCTCTAGAGGATGAATGAAGATGCCTGGTGTGTGATCCACAGGGTTGTGATGTACTCGCATACATACACAAGACAGCCCGCATGCATATACAGTCTATTCACTTGCATGTATCTGAATTCCCCACGTCTCCGGGACATTTCGGAGCTATCAGATGAAAAAGCTCAATGTCAGAGCCTCGGTACCTTCAGAGGAAGGTCCACGGGCTGTGTGACTTATTCATGACTCTCCTGGTGCTCTCCGTCCCGGGTCTCTTCACTCTGTAACCTGTGTTTGCTCACAGACCAGTTCTTTGCCCTTTCATATGGTGTAGCACGCTCATCCTGTTTAAAAAGTAAACAGTAGGTTGCATCTGTGCTAATAATTTATGTGCAGGGAGAGAGAAAGGTGTTTATGTGGGGAAATGAGATGGCATTAACACCTGCTCCACGATGGAATTAGCTCCCGTCATGGTTTATGCAGCCTTTTCCTCACATAATTCACCTAAGGGGTTTTTATCGTGTAGCCTTTGTACATCAGATCTTTTCACTGTTACCTCTTTGACTGGTCATTTTCCAAGCTGTAATTAGCCCTGTATTTCTTTGGTTATGAAACAGTCTAACAGTAAAAAAAAAAAAAAACAGTGGTTACACATGTCAGCTCGCAGGTGTGAATGTCTGGAATGGTGTTAATTTTAAGCAGGACACAACTGGAAATGAGCATGTGAGGTCAGGCAACATTACATGAAGAAGAAAAGGCACAAAAAGAAGGAGAGTAAAATCTAAACCGACGATGAAGCATTCTATTTAAGTAGGTGTGCAACTAATGATTCATATGCAAATAATAATGAACAATATTCTTTTTTTTTTGATTGATTAAATTTTTAGTCTATAAAATATCTGAAAATAGGCAGAAATACCCATCACAACTTCCCAGAGCCCTAATTGACGTCTTCGTATCATTTGTTTTGTCCAAACTATACTCCAAATGACAGAGATTCAGTTTACTTAGGAAGCTGGAGAAGCAGTAAATGTTTAGTATTTTTAGCCATGCCATTTTTGCCGGTTTGTTGGTCATCCCCAGAGGATGAATCCTATAGAGTTCCCTGACATTACATCTAGTGCCACCATGAGGTTGACATTTGTCATTTTCTGTGAAATGTCACAACAGCATTTGGATGGATTGCCATGAAATTTGGTACAAAATCCCCCACAGGGTGAAATGTAATGACTTTGGTGACCACCTGACTTTTCATCTAGCACCATCACCAGGTCAACATTTATATTTTGTCCGGTGCTAATTAGCAAATATTAGCATGCTTACATGCTAAACTCAGGTGAACCTGGTAAACATTATTCATGCTAAACATCATAATATCTTAGCATTGTCATTGTAAGCATGTTCGCATGCTGATGTTAGCATTTAGCTCAAAGCACCAATGTGCCTAAGTAGACTTAAACAATTAATCAATTGTTGAAATTGTTGTGGATTAATTTTCTGTAAATCACGTAATTAATTATTTTTAAAATTTATTTCTAATTATTTTAATGATTTCAGCACTATATTTAAATTCACTGTTACCAACAATGCAGCACATTATATACAGACATTGCATTGGGATCTATTCTATCCTGGCTTAATACTAGCTGATTGTGTACCTGATTTAGCATGACAGGTGTTATACGTACTATATGGCAGGAATACACTTCAGCTGTATTTAAATATATCTGGCTAATGCCCCATAAAATAGTTAAGCGTTTGCATCTTTCAAGACCCCACTCTAAGCCATTTCTTTGAAACTTCTTTTTAATCGTCCATGCTTAAATGTTAATTGCACATACCTCTCCCAAACACTCTCTTTTTTCCATTGTCAGGGGCTTTTTGTTAGAGAAATATGTTACTAATGGCTTATGAATTAATAAGAAGCCAAACTGAATTAGACTTTCATGCAAGGTGATTGTAAAGAGCTTGAAAGCCCCAGCATTTTATTCAGATTTCAGAATTTTCTGGACGAGTGGATTCCTTTTTGCTGTGGCCTATAATGCATCCTTTGTCATCATCTCTCAGCAGTGATTTAGGCTCTGGGATGTTCTTGGTGTAATTTACTTACCCAAGCAGAGCCATTAATTTTCTATTATTGTGAAAAGATGATTCGTGTTTTGGAGGCTGTCTTGATTATTTATTTAGATACACAGCAGGGAAACATGAGGCAGTGGCTAATGGAATATAAAGTCACAGGCCTCATTCCCATTCTGACATTTAACTACAGAAGCGGCACATGTGTTAATGTGTCCTCCCCAAGCACCTTAATTCGACTTGAAATTCCTAATGGATCTCGCTATCTGTGCTGGGCCTTTGAGACAGTGAGGGGGAGGGAGGGGGACACCAACTTAACACATAAATTCACTTGTCTGAGTCTTGGCTGTGCATCTAGCGACTTACTGTAAATGCTCCACTGGTTGTATGTCTAGAGGGAAATGACAGCAGATAGTAGCATTTTCACTTGCACTGTTGCCTCCCGTCCTGGTTTTATACAGTGACATGATCTTTGCCTTACTAACTCACAGCTATTCATATTTGTAAGGGACCTTTTTAATACAAAATACCTGATAGATTATTGGAGGAAGTCCAAACTTTTTAATAAAATATACGGGTACCAGTTTCTTGCAAGGCACCCTTTATAAAAATATTTGTAAAAAATTGCTTTATTAATGGTTAATGAATGATTTAGTAATGCTATATACATATAAAGCCATTAATAAGAAAAATATTTGGGTTGCCAGGTTGTGAAAAATCTATCATTGCTGTTCATGAGTTTCTCACTTTCAAATAAGCCATTAAGTCAAGAGTTAGATGAAAAGACTGATAGAACATTCTGTTTGTTTAGTATAAGGCTACAACCCACAGTCAACCAGCTTAGCTTAGCAATGGGGTAAACAACTCAATACAAATGTAACAAGATCTGTCTACCAGTATGTCTAAAGGCCTCTAATTAACACATTAGATCCTTTTAGTTTTATGTGTACAAAAACCAACGTGTAAAAACAATTTGTGGTTTTACAAGGAGTTATGTGCCAAAATGACTTTTCTCGCTGGGTGCGATGACGTCCGTTTTTATACTTTTTGTACAGATTAAACAAATGAGATAGAACGTGTTAATTAGTGAGCTTCAGAGGTTATGGTTGGCAGATTTTGTTAGTTTTGTGCACAGCCAAGCTAGCTGTTTCCAGTCTTTATGCTAAGCTAAGCTAACTGGCTGCTCGCTGTGGCTTCATATTTAACGGACAGATGAGAGTGGTATCACTCTTCTCTCCTCACTCTCTGCAAGAAAGAAAATAAGTTTCTGTTTGTTGAACTATTTTTTAAATAAAGGGTAATAAGCATTCAATTCTGCAGTTACACGTTAATAGTCATTACATAGTCATTACAGAAAGGTTGAGTTCCTCTCTTTCTAATAAGTCATCAGCAGTTAAATGTTAATAGGTAACTGATAAAGGGTTTTTACAACAATCCAATGAATCTGCAGTTATACATGTGAATAAAAAGTTGATAAATGGATTGTCAGTTCAAATGCCCTACAGCTAAAAACACCAATCAAGTGTCCTGCTGATTTTTCCAAATACTGCCAAACCAAAAGTTGCTGGCGCCTGATTGATGCAGCTTGCTCCAAAAACCGCACTCCTCTTTTCTGAGACACAACTTTCTGGGGATATCGATATCTGGGATGTAAATAATGGATACACATCCATAAATTCGCTGAGAATTCATAGAAAAAAGAGGCTTCTCATATCTTCAGATCTTGCTTTATAGTGATCAGGTTCGAAGGTTTTCTTTAGTATTAAAAGTAATCCAGTGATAGTTGTGTGTTCATCAGCGGTTGCAGTGCCAGCAGGAACTGTTAATAGCTAAACCACACAAAACTGTTTTCTGTTCTGTTCTGAGGGGTGAAAGTTGAGCAAATTGCTGCTGCACTGAAATGAAACTATGCTGAGTGGCCAAAAATGTTTGCAGGATGCGTTGGCTGTGAATCACAGCCTTCACACTCAGTCGTTATTACAATTAATGACAGCGTCTCATCTGTATGAGTAACATGTGATGAAGTGGTATGACTCTTGCCTTTTTGGCTTTTCTCCAGCGCTGTGGCCAGTGGCTCAGTCAGTCTTGTTCACTTTACTGCAAAGGACATCTAGTGGTTACACACCCAATTGACTCACTCTGTCTCCACTGCCTTCTATCTGCAGCCTGCACAAACTCACAGCAATAATTGTCTAAGGTAAGAGTTGTAGAGAGAATCTCCTGAGTATATCCTGATCATGAAATAGTATGTTCTTCAAGGATGAAAATAGCTGTTAATTAAACAGTGTCTTTTAGAATAAAGCCAATAGAAATTGATCTCATAAAAGATGTGATGGGACAGAGAGCTGACTGACACAGTTGTAATCTCAGTATGAATGCGGTGCAGACCGTCGGATAATTAAAGAGACGAGGCAGGAAGGACATGGCTATTAGCAGGTTAATTAGGCAATAATGAAACAGATACCTCAGGTTACTGTGGGCTTTAGCGCTATATGATTCCTCGCAGAACGATATAAGGTGGGTGTTAAATTTAATCCTTTCACATTAATAGAGAACAGCATACCTTCCAGTCAATTATTGCCAAAAGACTTCACCTGCTCTGCACAGTCACAAATGGAGAATTCAGAACAGATTCTATTTGGTGGCTGTCCACTCCGATTAGTTTGATGAAGCTTACAAAGCTTTTAGAGGGGATATTTGCGAATTTAGCAGGTGGCACATATCATTCATGGATCTCCTTATTAGAGAGATTCAAGTGTTTCATTTAATGAGTAATTCATTTCCTGCTACTTTTTGACCCACTTTGACAGAAGTAGAAGTACGGTGTCTACCATTTATTTAAAAAAAAAAAAAAAAAAAAAGCCACTTAATGGTAGTTTCATAACCTTGAGTGTAGCGCTGTCCTAGTCACCATTTGACACCGTCCTCATCTTTCTTTAAATATTCCATTTAATTATGAATCAGTGTCTGCTGTGATCAATTCAACCACTGACTCGGAGCGTTTACAACCTGCCGTTGCAGAGAAGTGGCCTGCAGATGTTAGAAGTCAGAGGACGGGTGAGGTCAAAGGTCAGTGTCCAGCGTTATCCTCCTCAGGTTAGAGTGACAGCAAAACCATGTGCTTCATCCACCCCCTCTAATTGACTTACAAATGCTGCAGCGCTTTTGGTGTCAAGTAACTCACAGCATTAAGTATGTCTGTAAAGTCAATATGACTTTATTAGTGGCTAGGTCTCCATTGACAGGCCCTACTTGCACTTTTGACCTCAGCTAACTGTGATCTACTGTCCAGAGACCGCTCTTCTCTTCCTTTCCCTTCCTCTCTATCTCTCTCTCACTCTGTCATTATCCCACCTCTCAATGATCATGTCACCCTCTGACTCCAAATCCCGGAAGAGTGCAGGCGGCCAGGAAATTCTACATTGTTGCTTCCCTTTTTAGGAGTCTATCGGTAAACCTTGCTAATCCACAAATCCAACCTTGGATTTGAGCCGCTGAGTCTGAAGGGAAAGTAATTGGGTTGTTGCTAATAATTGGATTTTCTGCTGCTTGGTCAAAAAAAAAAAAAAAAAACATAAGCAATGTCCAGGCAAGAACGAGCCCGCAACACTTTAAGCTTCAGTTCATAGGTCAAGGCAGGCCCCAGGTTGCGCATATAAAATGATTAACTTTTAAAATCTGCTTTCAGCGTCTGTTTCAAAAAGCGCTTTCTTGAAAGCTCTGTAATTTTTGGTAAGTATGTTGTAAAGTCCTCATTAAATGGACTGAAAGGGTCATTAATGGAAAGAAATCATTAGTTGCCTGTATTACAGCTACTGGCAGGAGAAAGGTGACACAAGGGTGAGAAAATCACCGAAACATACAGAAATCTGATCAGGTTGAGGGTGTGTTTCCCAAAGCTCTTTCAGCTCTAAGCATTTGTTCATTGTTCTTTGATTGTTCTGTTCATTCATTGTATCAAAATTGGTGCACTGCTGTTGCAGAGTGGATTTATTAACATGAGCAGAGCTGTGACCAAGCTCGGTGGGCATACCTGCACAATGGTACATTTACACACTGGCCTTAGGTACAAATTTGGGGTACTTGTTTACTTGAGTATTTCAATTTCATACCACTTTCTACTCCCGTACAGTTCAGAGACAAATATTAAGTTATTTGACAGCTATATTTACTAGTTACTTTACAAATTAAAATCTTATTTACAAAATATATGATAAGCTTATAAAATACGGTACATTGTTATAGATGAACCTACCCAACAATGTAGGTTATGTAAATTAGATTAAATTAGCTCTACCTCGATCAACTACAACAGTATAATGCTACTTACACATTAATGCCTTATCAGGTAAAAATAGAATAATACATAATAGTATAACACTCATAGGGGTTAGTTATCTGCATTGAGTACTTAAACCTTTGATACTTTAGGTACATTTAGCTATAAAAATATAGTACATACATACTTTTACTTAACATTTTGAATGCAGGACTTCTACTTGAGTATTTTTACTTAAGTAAAGGAGCTAAATATTTCCCCCAATTTGTTAGTGGAAACAGATTTATCCCAATCGTGTTTCAGTTTGTTTTTTTTATTTTTCAGTTTTATAATTAGCAGCATACTGTAGCAGTATAGCAGCAGTCATGGTTGATTGTGCATTTTTTTCTGTAAGCAGTAAACAGTAGACAGTGCAGACAAGCACGTAAGCAAAAATGAGATGTGGAATATTTAGATATATGAGTTGGGAAGCCTGATGGTCTGGTGGTAAAAACTGTCCTTAAAGGAAAACTTTGGTATTTTTAAACCTGGACCCTATTTTCCCATCTTTTTGTATCTAAGTGACTAATGGGGACAACAATTTTTGAAATTGGTCCAGTATTGCGCGAGAGTGCTGCAGCCAGCGTTCAGCGTTAAACAGGCTGCAATGTAATCTGACAGGGCAATAGCGCCCTGTCAATGTATGTCCACTAAAAGTGCTTGTTTTTGCCACTGACAGGCTCAGATTGTTATTCTAAGTGTCTGACAACATTATGGAAAGGACCATACAGAGAAATAAAACGTTCTTCTTTACCTCTCATTTGATCTGGTCTGTTTGTTGTTGTGTGTGAGAGTTGAGTTGTTGTCGACATCAGCTAAATAAAATAAATTCAGCCATGACAGAGTTGGAGAGAGGAGTGCTGGGAGGAGTTTGTTGTGTACAGAAGCGTAGGTTAGTGTTATCTAAAATATTTTCAAGGTCATGGTGGAATATTTAGCTGATTTCAACAACAACTCAACTCTTGCGAGATTTCAGAACAAGACTTCTCTTTGAGCGAGACTTGGTTAGACACAAGAACAAACCATGGATTTAAGAGAACTGGATACAGGAAGAGCGCCGGGCTTTGAAGCCAATTTGACATAGCGGCCAAACCAAGTAATTACAACATCATGTGATGCTATTGGGCCCAAAAAGACTTTTTCCCATAGACTTAAATTGTGAAAGATACATCTGTAAAACAGCGGATACATTTTTTTGACCATCACAATCACTGCGATGATCCATTCGGTGCGATCACAATTCAAAAGTCTAGAAGAGCAGCGCAACTGAATCGTTTTAGCCCCATTCAAATTAGCCGGAAGCCTAAACCGGAAGTAGCCAGGTCGGCCAGCGGAAGTCTCTAGTGAGCATGCTCCATGGAAGCACAGAATGTTTTCAGGAAGTGGCTTTTTTGGCTACATGCGCCACTGAGCAACTTTAATAGGAATGAACGGGGCCCCGCCTCTGACGCTGTATCCAGTTCTCTTTATACATCCATGGAACAAACAGATGTTTTACGTTTTATCTCTCTGTATGGTCCTTTCCATAATGTTGTCAGACACTTAGAATAACAATATGAGCCTGTCAGTGGCAAAAACAAGCACTTTTAGTGGACATACATTGACAGGGCGCAATTGCTCTGATGGATTACATTGCAGCCTGTTTCGTGGCTGCCAGCTGCAGCACTCTCACTCAATACTGGACCAATTTCAAAAATTGTTGTCCCTATTAGTCACTTAGACACAAAAATATGGGAAAATGTGGTCCAGATTGAAAAATACCGAAGTTTCCCTTTATGCCTGGTGGTACGTGCGGCCATGCTCCTGTATCGTCTGCCAGATGGTAACAAGGAGAAAGGTCTGCGTGCTGGGTGGCTGTGGTCCTTGATGCTGTGTGCCTTCCGCAGGCACCGCTTGTGGAAAATATCCTGAATGGGAGTCTGTTGCCAGTGATGCCACCACTCTCTGTAGTGATTTGCGGCTGTGGGCAGGGTGGGCATGTGAATAACTTTAAGAAACACTAAATGTATGCAGTGTTTTCAGAAACACACCATAAGCGGTGGAAGAAGTTTCCAGATCATTTACTTAAGTAAAAGTGTATGTAGAAATATTTGTTATAAGTAAAAGTCCTGAAATTGAAATAGTAGGTGTACTTGTAAAAAGTACTAAAAGTACAAGTATTATCAGTAAAATGAAGTCTCAAAACTAGGAGTACTCATTATGTATAAAAATAGCCCCCCTGAGTATATTATTGTATTGTAATCATTATTACTGATACTTTACTGTAATGTGTAAGAAGCATTTTACCTTTGTAGCTAGTTTGGGTGGAGCTAATTTTAACTACTAATGTACCATATTTTATGTTTCAGTTGAAATTAAGTTGATATGTGCATGTAAAATCTTACATTCCACCATTGATACTGTAAGATTAAAGATCTTAAAGTTATTGCTGAAATACTCAATTTCCAGCTTTAATGTTCTTACAGGGTTCTCATGGACAACATTTAATATGTTAACGTTAGTTCTGTAAAACTGCCTCCACTGTACACCATTTTAATTTATATTTTGTAACATGCAGTATTAACAGAAGACTGTCTGTGAGTTAAAAGCCTAAGAAGAAAGAAAAGAGAGTATTATTTGTGTTATTTGTGAGAAAGGGCGCCTGGCAGTCTTGGTTTTAGAACCTGTATTCATAGGCTGGCTGAAAAAGTTTACAAGAAGCCATGGGCAGCTACGGAAATGAGCAGCATACCACATGTTGGGTCGGTGGATAGACCGGGGGAACAACAATGCTCCCTATCGTGGCTTTGAGATCCCAGCCCAGATTATTGGAAGGAGCAAACTTCATGTTGCTTTAAGGGAATAGTGGAGAGCTTGCTGCACTCTCCTGCAGCTTACCACCACCCTAGATGATACAGTGAAGTCATCCTGATTGTTTTCCCTTGTGAAGCCATTAGATCTAGAGACACGCTGGCTTCACAATGCACTACTCTAATGGCCAACATCCACCAAACAAGTCCTCTATACAGCAAATCCATAGGCTCCTACAAATGTTATTATACTGTAGATCCCTGCTGGGCGCACAGAAAGTCAGTTTTTGTGTTGGGAAAAACTGGATACACACTCGTCTAGTAGAGAAATGCAGAAAAAGTGCCAGATTTCATCCTTGTGTAGTTTTGTTGGATGGATTTTTGAAAATGTTAGAAATGCTTGTTCTTCTATGAGGTTATCCAAAGAGTCATATACTAATGTTTTTTACCATGAGGTATGTAAATGAAGCCAATGTGGTGAATCTCTTTGGTGAGTCCTTAGTAGAGAAAACACATCAGAATTCATTGATGTTACTCAAATAATGTGAAGACAAGGTTTTGTTACAGTTTTGTAAATTGTGCATTGGGTTTTAAAGCTAAAATAAGGATTTTATACATATAATTTGCAACTGACTAATTGCAGTATACTAATGATATAATACAACTAATACCAATATAAACACTAATAGTAGTGGTACTAATAGTATCAACATAGCCTGAGAGACAGCATCTATCCCTCAAAGACTGAGATGTGGGTGAGACAGAAAATCTGCTCCCCATCATTTTCTGTATTACTGCGCACTAAAGGTCAAAGCTCAAAAATGGAGTGACTACAATTATATATGATTTTTGCAAGAGCAGGAACAAAGGACTGAAAGAGCACAAGCCTTTTCTTGCAGTAATTTTCAGAAAGCTCTAATTTTGTGATATAAAATAAGGGCAAGTTAGAAGCACTAGACGATCCTTGAGTAATGGAAAAAAACATCCTGTAGATTATGGAGTCTGAAATTGGGGTGGTATTGGAATTGTATTAACACAACAAAGGGAGTGGGCATAAAGCATAGAGGAACACAAGTACAGTATGTGTATGCATGCAAGCACACAGGCACACACACCGAACATTTGGAAACACGCTTATAAGCACATAGGCCAATCTGTATGGACATGACAGTAAATACACAGAGAGCAGATAGCATCCTATAAATAGCACCTAATGAACTAACCTAATTGTGTTCACACTGAAATCTCAATATTTCCACATAAATCTGAGTTGCTTGTCCTTCCAGCATTCCATAGGCAGTGTTACTGAGAAGCAATTCATAATTAATATCCATGTATTGTGCTACAACACTAGCCAAAAGTGAAACAATGGCATTTTCTCCTAGACCCAAAAATAGCATAATGTCCATGACCATGCTCCGCTTCATTTTCACTGGAAAATTAACAGGATTGGAGCTAACAGCAACATACATGTATGAGGTACAAAATGTCAAGTGTAAGAATAATCCTTGTATTTTGTTAAAACCTGCATTTAAATCATTTTGAATTGTTGAAGATGCTGTATGTTTGGTCGAACAATAATAAATTGACACATGAAAAAATTAACATTGAAATAATGGACACAAATGGTTATACCTGGTGTGAAATGTACAACAAATGGTCAATTTAATATTTTTTTTCAAGTTTTACTTAAAGTAATTCAAAAGTTAGAGAGTAATTAAATAGTTAATATGTTATCATTATGATCATAAGATGAATTTGTGTAATTTAGTGGATTATAACATGTCAGCAGCAGTATGTGAGGATTTGCACTTTGTCAGTACAGATTGAAGTGTTGTGTCACCTTTTGTGGAAAATATTTCTGCCTGACTTTAGGGTTTCTATAGGAAATAGGTATGGATGGAAAAATTATATTTATTTGTTTGTCTTCTATTCAAGTTAAAAGACCTGTAAAATATAAGAAATGTTATGATTCATATGGTGAGTTATTGACATTAGTCACCTATGGGGCTTGTATAAAAAATAAGGACAATGTGGCTCTGCTGTAATTGTGATTATATGGGACTTGATGTCAAAAACACCATGTTGCTTGGAAATAAGGTTGTTAATAGAGCAACACTGAGAACTTTTGATTTCCTTTTAAGCAGAAACAACAGAATGAGAGAGACTTTGTTCTCCCACCATTGTCCACCCAAGTTCCCTCTTTTCGTTTTCATGTCTCAAAAGCCCGCATTGTCTCCCAGGACACAAATAAATCAGTGTTCTTCCCTTTTCATCTATGTTGGAAAATAATTAAAAAGAGAGTGCTGAATTGTGTACAAGCTGATTCCTCTGTTCAGTAAGCCACCTTCATCTAAGAAAAGCACCCCCCCCCACCCTCCCACACCCTCTGTTTTTTTCTTAATAATATGTTCTGCTCTGTTTAAGATTGAGATCAAATACTCTCTCATAGAGCCAGGGTAATTAGATTTCACTATGTAAATGGCCTTTAAAGCGCACTCAGAGTGTGAGATGCTGTGCTCACATTTGTTCGCTGCACTGCTGCCTCCCTCAGGTCATTTGTGTATGAATCACTTGGCATCGCCCTGCACTGAAACACACAGCTCTGCCGCAGAATGTAGTCCAAATAAACACTGATAGGAACGCATTAATACTAGCTGCTCAATGAGTCATTTGCAAAACACTAAAAACAGCTTTTACTCCTAATTTCTGTACAAATGTAATAGCAGTTACTGTGCACATATTTTTATTTAATTTGTTTTTAGTGATTGTATTTCCCATTATAATTTGTAAACTGAGCCTGACCTGCACTTATAACCAATAACCAATTTATTGTCCTGTGATGTCACACAGTGTGATCTATTTGTCTGTTGGCATAGCAGTTGAGTGTTAGATTTTGTTGATACGTTTAGTAAAGCAATCTGTGGTAAAAACACAGCATTAATGGAAAAAATAATGTTTTTTTTTCTTCCTGTCCCCAAAATAGTGTAATCATTTTCCTGATTTTATACACCTAACAAAATCTATTTCTAATTATTTTTAAAATGGCTGCTTTGCAACAATAAGTTAACAAAAACGGCTTTAAAATTCAACACTTATCCATATAATTTCTAAGAAATAGCTATGAATTTGGACACATCCCTATGTGCATAATTGAGATGTGCAGTAGCATTTAGTGATGGATTTGTTATTCTTATTCAAATGTCATCTTTAGGGTGGGGGGGTGGGGGGGGTGGGTATGTGTGCCTGTCTTGCTTGTGAGGCAGAGACAGCAGCTATTGTCTTGAGGAGACAAAAGGAGTAGTGACATCACTAATGTTTCAAAAATAAACAGCAGGCTCCTATTATGTGGTACAGTTAAAGCCTGGAAAGGAGACCATATGTTAGGCTGAGGGCTATGCTGCTGAGAGTAGCCACGCATTTCATATCACTGACAAGTCTCCTCTCCCTCAGCCTTGTCAAACCACTGTTGTAAAACAATTAAGCTCCTATTAACATATATTTTATTAATTGCCCTATCAACATGGAAACACAAAGACATGTAAATGCCCCGGCCTGACAGATTTAGAAAAGCATAGCGTGGCAGCTTTCTCACAGATAGTGACAGCTGAAGGAATCAGGTCAGATTATATGAGCATGGACAACTCAACAGATTTGTTTGCTATTGATAGCAGCAATCAATTCAATTAGCTGTCTCTCATACGTTGAATGGCTGATGAGATTAGCAGAGGTAGTGTTTTGTCATTTAATGTATGCATGGATTTCTTTTTCAAAAGAAAAAGCTCTTGTTTTTTTTTTTTTTTCTCCAATGTGCAGTGACTGTTTCATAATTATTGCCTCACAGCTTTCTATTTCCTCTGGAGTAATTGGACTGCCCTGTTAGATTATCCGGTCTAAATTGCAATACTAATTATAAAGCCTAACAGTTGTGTCGCATCAATAGTCTATTAGGATTAATTAAGATAGGAAGTGACAGCTGACGATTAAGCGCATCAGTTGCAGTTCAACAATGTAGAGGTCAAATGATCAAGTTCTTTTCTGTCACACGAACGTTAAGCCTCCTTTCAAAAATGCTAATGCTTTTTTTTTTTTTTTTTTAACCGACATGTTATGTTTTACAATCACATGCACGGATAATTTTGTTATTTATTTTATTGTATGCAGATTTAGACACGACCCATTGTTATCCTGTCACAGTCACAGAACAAACGATTTCATAATTGATTATGCTTCTAATTACAAAGCATACAATTAGTGGAAGTTATTGATAGTTCAGCATGTGCCTTTTAACCCCGGAGCTGTCCGTTTACTCCCAGAGGAGATGTGTGTCCTTCTGTGTTAATGATGGAAACGACTTTTAGATAACAAGGGTGTCCCAGACAATCAGCTGTGTTTACACAGTGACCTGGACATTTACTTGCTTGGCCTCTGTATCTCCCCTGCCTTTATATATGCCAACATGACTCCTAATTACATAGCACCAAAGCAGACCAACTAAAACTTCTGCCACATGCTTCTGTATTATAGTGAAGAATATCATATTTTAGACAGATTTGGAAATTATTTTTTTACCTGATACATTTCCTTTTTAATTGGTTGAATATTTATGAATGCCCTAAAAAGCCCAGAGAAATACACTTGTCAAAATGTTTTCAAGAAAAGAGGACTCCTCACAAATTTCATAGAAAAACTCTGCAATGCTTTAATAGTTAGCCTCAGACATTTTCAAATGTCAGGTCTAGAAAGCTTACTATTTCAGCACTCTATTCATATCTTCTCATTTAATGACACTTATCTGCAGTAGTGCGGTGGTTCTCAACCTTTTTTGTCTGACGTGCCCCCACAGCCCTATCAAATGAACTCCCATACCCCTTCATAGACCCACCTGTCATATTCCAAATGTGTTTATTTCAACTGATTCTGAAGTGAATGTTAAATAACACTACATAAAGGTGGATGTTTTTATAAAAATATTTATTTAATTTAACTGGCAGTGTTCAGGTTGGTTAGGTCAAGTCTGCAGTGAGTACTTGTAGTGGCAGAAGCTGGGTCCTTCAACCATTTATCCTTTTCCTTTAGCTAATTATTTCAACTGTTTATCCATTACTTTCAGCTAACTATTTCAACCATTCATCAATTACCTGTAGCTAATTATTCCAACTGTTTATCCTTTACTCTTAGCTAACAAGTTTAACCATTTATCCATTTTTCTTTTAGATAATTAATTCAACAGTTTTTTTTGTTGCTTTAAGCTAACCTTCTTTAAATATTTATCAATTACCTGTAGCTAATTATTCTGACTGTTGTCCATTACTTTTAGCTAACAATTTAATCTGTTTATAAATAACTGTTAGCTAACTATTTCAACTGCTTATCCATTACATTAAGCTAATTATTCCAATTGTTTATTATAGTCCATTACTTTTAGCGTCTTTAACCATTCATTCATTACTTTTAGCGATTTCTTTACTTCTCTGTTAGCTTGCTAAATAGTTTTGATGTAATCTTAATGACAATATGTGGCTTTAATGTGTTGACTGACCGTGGGAAGTGTACTTTGCAGCGAGCCTATTGTTGCTGGTAGCTCACTGGTTTTGTGAAAACAAAAGTACTTCAGGTTAGCATCACAAAAATGTCGTATCGTATTTGGACTTCCTACTTAATACAAATATGTGGTTAGTTTTTTTTTATTTTTATCAAATCCTAATTTCTATTTTTTTCATATTAGTTGAGCTAATTTAAACCACAAGTGCTCTCTTGGGTGTTCCTGGTTGGGGATCTTTGCTTTAGTGGACAGGTATCAGTGGAACAAGCAGTGAGTCTTCTGTCAAATGCCTTGTCATCATTAACTTCTGTCTAGTGATTGTAACAGAGCTTTGTTTTGGGGGGGGGGGGGGGTTCTGCAGATTTACTGTAAAGTAATTTGCCATTAAACATGCATGGGCATTGATCTCAGTATATTTATGTATAATTTAATATTCTATGGAAACTGTTATTCTCTGCAGGAGATAAATCTGTTTCTCAGTTGCACAAAATCCTCTTGAGAATGCTCAGTATCTTATACTGTATGTTGTAAGCAAGTGCAAGGACTGTATTCAGTCCAGTATAGTGAGTCTCTAAAAGGGCTGGAGTGCTAGGGGGCATACTTACCCTTGAGCTCCCAGAGGAGCAATGTTATTATTGGTAATAAGAAGTGATAAATACGGTGTGAGGGAAGCGTATGCCTCCATAGAAGTTACACTCCACTGAGTGTAGGCACCTTTGAGAGTTACTGTAGATGAATTTCTGTCTGTTTTTCCCCCAGAAAAAAACCTTTAAGCATTTGTGCAACAGCTAACAAACAATTTTGTTAAGAAAGTTAGTTTAGGACATTGCAGACTGTGCAGCACAAAAGAGTGGGGCATCTGTGCTTATGACAATTTCAATAGTTTAATCTTTCAGGGAGGGTGGAGTGGGGAGCGATGCTAAACTACTGTCAAGACAAATATTTCCAGCAGAGTCCACTTGTATAATGGAATGAAAAAAAAATATATAAGACGGCACTAAAAGTGTTTCTTCTGCCTCTTGCCCTTGGCATTAGGCTTTTTCCTTTCCTTATCCAGCACAAAGAGTGCATTGTTAGCAGGGCCATTACAAGCAGTCTCGACTACACTGGACAACATATGGCTCAAGGGAGAAAGCTATAGATTGCAGGGATGGGAAAAATGGGAAAGTTCATCAGACCCATCTCGTCTGACCTCAGTTGGTTCTGGGGAAGAATGCGCCGGGACGCTAACGCTGAATAGACAGATTTTCCAAATGCTTTGAATTCCGTTAGGATAGCGAGAAAGAAAAAGGCAAGATGCTCAAAGAAATGGATTTGGCCTATAAAGTGTAAGTGGCGTGATGCCCATTTCTTCAGAAGGATGACATTAGGGGACCGCTTTTATTGATGGCTGCACAAAAAGGGGTAAAGAGTGCACACAATTAGGAGTCAATTGAAGGACTGGGATATTAGGGTTGATATATTTTAGCCCTATAGCTTTAGGTCTTTTCATTTTGGAAATACAAAGAGGAAAAATGGAGTGCTGTGTTCATTCTTAAATGCCTTTTTTCCTCTGTTCTTTTATTTATTTTATTCTATCATTAGTTGTTTGTTTCTTTTTTTCGTGGATAGTAACCACGACCCCGCTTGGAACAGATGTATTACTTATGACATCCCAGTTTTCATCCGTTCACAATTTTTACATTAGAGATAAATCTCTGCAGCTGGAATCTCACGGCTGAGTTAGCCCGAGCCTATAAAATATTGAAGCCTTCAGAGCCACTGGCAGGCAGGTTGAGGGGAGTTCATGTCCAAAGCCAAGCTTCAGATTCACAGACATCCCAATAGGAGTGTACTACAGAAAAAAGCACTAATAAAAATTTCATTGAAATGAGACGGGGATATTGCTAGCATTCTCCCCAGCATCAGTATGAAATCTTAATCTGAGTTAATGGAAGAGATATGAAAGCCTTTCTCAATTCAAACACAAGCAGTGCATAATTTATAAATTATTGTCAGAAAAGTGATTCCACTCTGAGATTTACTCTCTTCTAGATGGAAGTGAACTCAGCAAGACAATAAGAAAACATAGTCGCTTTGACCTCTAATGCCAGGAGATTTTACAGTAGAGCTGTCGATATAATCAGGTAAACTGGTCTTTTTAAAAAAAAAAAAAAAAAAAAAAAAAAAAACACACTACAGCAGCGCTCAGAGCGAATAATACCAATAGAGGCATTTTCTGGCAAGCCACAGACCTGGTGCAAAATGAGTAAATAAAACAGCCTCAGGAGGATGGAGTGTAAGAATCCTTTGTCCTGGAGGTTGACAGTTTGCTAAAGGCTTGGTAATGTCTCAAACATAGCGTCTCAGTGATGTAGAGGAGTGGAGTGTTATTTTAAAAAGCCTTTCCCCCTCTTCCCCTTTGCTCACTTTTTTACTCCAATTACACAAGATATGTTTGCATGGCATGCTCTGCGGTTAATTCACAGTGACAGCTTTCTCTTCCTGCCGCATGTGGAGCGTAATAGAAACGGTGTCCCATGCTGGAAAACATTATTCACTAATGTAGCCTCAGCGTGTCCAGCGTGGAGCTCGGGGTTGTTCCTACTCCATTACATGGCAGGGAACAGGTCCTGATTAGGATTAGCACATGTACTCGCCCTCCCTGAAGACAGCCAAGTTCAATCATCCCGACTGCTGCACTCTATTCACACTCTGCAGCCGCTCCTAGCGAGGCCTGCAGCCTTACGTTTCCTTTCATGCAAACGCTTGTGGGACACACTTTAACAGTCCAAACGGAATAAGTTATCTTTCATTTATTTTACTGAGCAAATTAAAGAGATTACTGGGTTTCCAGACATCACACAGTAATTGAAACATTGTTGTTTATTAGTTGCCATCAACATGATGAACCCAAAACATTTTGGCTTGATTAGTTTCATAAATAAAACACTAAATCATATTCACACGTTCAGTTTTTTAAATTATGACTCAAATTCATCTCAAAAAATTTGACCTGCTCCCATATACAGTAAACTGCATAGAGTGGAAAAAAACAAACCTAGGTTAACATTTGTTATCTATCAGCCATATAATGCAACTTGATGTTTGTGTCACTAAATGGTAAAGGCGAAGTTGCGGACACGCAGCGCAGGATGTGTTTTACTTTGGCGGGCCACTAGATGTTCCTGAAACTGGCAGATAAGAGAGCGAGTACACGCTTGGCTGAGTCAGGCGTATCCAAGGTGATAAAAGCATAAAAAGGAGACATGAATGTTGGATGGGGTGCTGAAGTATACACTGCAAACTTATTTAGGACAGTGGCGACGAGCGTTCTAATGTGAATAAATGGACGTGCATCTCGGTTTCCCTTTGCTTTTGTGTGTTCCGCCTATCCTCCGGTGAATCCAATTTGATGAAGCTCCAGAAAGCTTTATGGGAGCGGTGAGCGAGGCAACAATGTCATTACATGCCCCGAGTCTGCATTCGTAGCCACAGGTTACGGAAATGGAGTTTTAACATGTAAACTGGGAGTTTTATCTATTATTTACCGTTGCTTATTGTGCTTAATCCACAATAACAGCCTTTTAATGTAAGTTATTCACTCAGTGGTTATTATTAGGTGAGTGCTATGTTGAAATGAGGCTATAGAGCAGAGTGTATACCGACTCAGAGGAACGTGCGGAATCACTTCAGACGACACAATCAGTGAGTGCAGGCTAGTAAATTGGAGCTGCCAGTGATGACTTATTGATGACTGAGCTTGTTCTTTCCTCAGTTTAATTATGAGAGCTAGTTAATTCACGGCAGCTGGAGAGTCAAAAGGTTGGGTGTCATTAAGATATCCCACAACTTCATCACTAAGGCCCCATCCATAATTCACCCTCAGTTCATGTGTGACTAAGAGGGCTTTATTTTAGAACAGCCTTAACGGGTAAACTCATGTGGAAAAAGGTCTGCTGTGCTGCAGTGGTCTCCGTGTCCCGCCAAGTGGAAGAGTTAAGAAGTGTAAAAGCTGCCTTTTTGAGAGGCCAGAGTGGACCAGCAAGAGGAGGGAAACATCTCTGGGCGGACGAGGAGAGGTCACATGATGTAAGGGGAAGGAGGGCCATGTGCAGTGGGAGCAATTTTTCGACCTTCTAACTGTAGCTGAGGTGATGCTGTTCATCTTTGGGAGGCTACTTATGTCAGGAAGTGCCTCAGCTCCCGGCGCTCAGGGACCTGACATGCACTCCGAAGTGTCCGGCCTGGAAAAACCTGCGAGATGTCCCTGGACTGGTGGTGCTCACTCACTCAGCTTTACCTTACAATTTCTCTTGTGGGACTTGGTGCCGACCACTCACTCTTTCTCAATCGGTCTCCTTATCTCCCTCCCCTGTCTCCTTTCTCTTTCGATTCTATCCATTTTTTCAACCTAATTTTTTCCCTCTCTACCTCTCCACCAACCCCTATCACATCCATCACCGGACCCGCACATCCATCTGTTGTCTTCTCAGCTTATCCTGGCTTATTATTGTTTTTCTTTTAGGTTTGGCAGGCATGTATTCACAAATGGTTTGCTGCCCGCTGACCAATGTCTTAGACTCTCTTGTATCTATTACTTGAAAAGCAGGATGGCCTTGAGCAGGGATGAATGAAATGCCAAAGGCCACAATCTCATATTTTTCTTAACTTCTCTCCCTGATAAATGCGAGATTTAGAGTGATGGTAACAACCTCCTTGTCATTGCCCTCATGATGAAGTCAGTAAAATACTCTATGCATCAGTTAATCAGATATTCTTGTGCAAAAAGGACTGAAATGTGCTCGATCTATCTGGAGAAACACATGTCTCGTCTTTGTTTTTCTGTTTACTTTCACCTGACTTGGCTGTGTGCTCTGATCATGGGACGGCGTGCTGGCCCTGATCCCAGCACTTGCATATTCATCTGGTCTAGGTGCTAATTTGTGTGTTTCATGCCTGTACTCACAAGCTTGTTTGCACACCCTGTTCCACCTGGGCTTGTTTTGGCGTCCTGTCAAAACCCAGGCCAGCGGAACAAACAGCGTCTGTGAAAAAAATACCCATGCATGTTTAATTATGACAGGACACTCTCTCTCTCTCGTATTCTCTCCATAGACCTCTCCTCTGAGAGGAGGTGCCTCCTTGCAACCCTGCATTATTGTCGCCTTTTTGAAGTATGGCAAGAAAAAAAGGTATTAATATTTAAAGTGCTTGCTGCCATCCCCTCACACACACACACACACACACTCACACGTATATACACACATCTCCTCAGCTTAATCCAGTCCTGATTTGGGATTTAAAATAAAGTATCATGTATGAATTGTTTGATGCATGAATTGCTGAAACATTCAAATGTAGGTATGTTCTGTAATCCATGAGGCAAAATTAATCTGTTTCATTTCTTTAGATGGCTTTCAAGCAATAATAGGCTACACATTAAACTTATGTAACAAAATTAGCATACACCTTGCTATATGAATATTACCGATTCTTAAAGTCAAACAGAAATTTGAATTCTCGCTTTTTGTGTAAGGAAATATAAGCTGTAATTATACTGCAGCTATTGTGCATATTTTTCCATTTTCTAATGAGGATAAAACAGTTTTTGGACATATTGCTAATTGTTGCTATTATTGCAAAGTGATGCACTGTCATGTTCCATGGTGCGCTAAAGACTGTAGCCAGTCCTAGCTCTTTACAGCCTATGAACATACAACACATTTTCCCCCTTTTTCAACAAGCCCACATAGCAGAGTAGACCCTAACCATGATTTAAACTCTGTCTCTTTATGACATTCAACATTTTGGAGGACCCATTAGGTCGGTAAATTTGTATTCCCCTTAAAAAGTTAAAGCTAGCAAGCTACCCTAACTAGTTCCCAGTTTCTGAGTGGAAGCTAGCTTGCTAACGTTGGTACTATAGTAACATCCAGAGTTAAGAGTAACATAAGAAGAGCTCAAATCACAGATGGGACAAAGCAACGGCCAACAATGTCGGTTAACTGTTAAGCAATATTACAAACAATATTTTGTACCTACACATACAGATATTGTTCAAATTAAAATGACCAAAAAACTTACCAAAAATGCAAACCCCCTGGAGCACATACCAGGAAGACTGATAGGAGGTGCTATTAGCACTTTCTTTGTGGTGCTTACAAAATACAAAACAAAAACCAAGGATACATATACTGATTTCTAAGCAAAAATGTATTTTAATGGTCATTCAACTATAAAAGTATTCTTGACAAAATGTCAATTATGAAATACTAAAACCCTTGATTTAACTGACTAAAATATTTAGGAAAACCTTGCTACATGACATTATCAATTGTTTTCTGCTGGTAGAGAAACTTTTTAACGTTCACATACCTAGACTGTGTTTTGTTTTCAGGTAATTGCTTCCCTAAAGGACCTACAAAACAAAGGTATGCAGGATGCGTGTTAAAAAATGATCAGTAATATTGGTCCATTCCAGTGCGAATGAGGGGGATCATTTTATATCTACTCAATATCTGCATGTTATCGAAAACATCACCGATTAGAAGCTGCCTCAAATCAAAGCATGAATTTTAAGTTAGAGGCAATATAAACTTGCTCAGCAATATAAAAGCAGCCACTGTGAGGCAAAACAATAGACTCATCATATAAAAGGAGAGAAGGAGGAAGGCTTGTTTTCTCACAGGCCTGACCTCTTTTTCTGACGTGTCACATTATGGTTACACAGAATGTGTCTCCTTTGCATACAAAAGGTCAGGAAGATAAATCAAAATCCGCATATGTGACTTGCCCGATTCATCACAGCAAAGAGGGTCAAAGTGTTAGCTATAATCAGATTTTCCCCCCTAAATATAAGATGAATTGTCTTTGTTAGCCAAATGCATCTGTGGAAATGGAGAATATGGCGCTTTGTACAAATATACAGTTCTAATTAAACTATTCAGTGAAACCGTGTCCCCGCTTTTGAAAGGAATGCAGTGAATTTTGTTTTATTACTTTTTACACTTTGGGTGTGAGGAAGGAGACTAATTTACCCCTCCAGGTCTTAGAGATGTTTGTTGGCTTAGTGACACTTGTGCTTGTTAGATAATCCGTGATGATGCAATACTCTGAAATAAAATGCTCTCCCAGCTAGTAAAGCTCCAGTTTGGATCTGGGCCTGTGAGGGTTTTTAGCTCCGTCTCAATGTTCCCTCCACCCCTGCTGAGACATTAATTAAGGCTCCTTTCAGGTCCTTTTTTCAGCAGTTGCCCCCGTAATACTCTTGCTCAGTTAAAACCTGCACATGCAGGTGCCCCCATCATCTCACAACAAGCTCCTTAATTAACTTGAAGTCGTAACAAATGGCTACACTTTTGTCTCTATCTTTGCTCTTTCTCTCTGTTTCCCTCTCTCCAAGTTTCTTCGATTGAACATAATAAATATAAAGAAGATACAAAAAAGTCAGTCCTGTCTCTTTAACCCGGCATCTTTACTCTGTGAAGCATTTGTCTTCCTCTCTCTGTAGTCTGTCATTTCACACAGTGGATGATCTCCAGAACAGGCAGAGGTTCAGGAAGGAGTATAGTGCTGCCATCGAAACAGGCATCACACCTCTCCAACACACTGCTAATTAGAGTTAATTATTAATACACTTTGATTTAGCCTTGCTCCCCCACCATCAGGTGCCAGAGTATTTTTTAACATGTTTTTACAAATGAAAGGAGTGAAGCAAATTGATTGATACTGAAGTTTTTTCCTTACCTTACAACTTAAATCAAAGGCCCCGCCAGTTTAATTGAAGGCAGAGAACGTTTGAAAGTCAATTTAAAAAGATATTAGAAGTAGAGTTAAAAGGATAAACTTATTGAATGGAAAACTTTGTGGTAAAGAGAAAGGCATATCAGGTTTGTATGGATAGAAAAGAGCAAGACGTGTATATCTGGACATTGTGATCCTTTTGGTAGATGCTGCACAACTAGTTCTCCAAACTAAATGACAAAATATGTAGTTTGTGATTGCCTTCCAAAACAATGTATATGAGCATTTTATGATTTGACACCCCTAATGGCATGACCATATTCTGTCAGTATCGTTACATGTGGCTGTTACAAAAGTGGTTCATATAACCATTTTTTGATCTTCAACCGTTACGGTTAAGGTTAGGCCACTAAAACTACTGGGTCAAGGTAAGGAAATGATTGTGGTCATGGTCAAAAGAAGAACTAATTGATTAAAGTTAGATGTGAGATCAGTCAGAGGCAGAGCTGTCACAAACACACAGTCAGTGTGTACGTAGCTTACAGCTGTACAGTCAGCTCTTTCAGGCTGTCAAGGGGTCAAATCACGCAAATGATGCAAGGTGAAAATTTCACTTGCCTGAACATACCTTAAGAGGTTTTGTGGCGCTAATAGTAATGTCACGATAACTGCTTTTACTCTTGATAGACAGATAAAAAAATCACATGGCTACTGAAATGCCCAACTTTACAGCAAAAATAAACATGGTGCAAAAAACAGTTTTGGTCTCTATAGCTAATTTCCCTGTTCATGACTGTACAGAGGGTGAATTTTTTTATAACTCACCCATTTAAATTTTATTAAGACTTAAAGTTATGCATAATTAAGGTGTGGCCGCTTTGAGTGACAGGTCACTACCACAGCGACTCAGTTAGTTAGGTGACGTAACCATGGCGTAACCCCATATTCACAGAGTATAGGCGTAGCATAGTGTTTGCAGTTCATGAAAATTAACTGTAACATTTTGGTCGCCTAAAAAAGTCTTATTCAGCGTTTGGTTGTACTAAAAGACCCTCTAAGAAGTCGGATGTTCAGTTTTTCTGGTAAGTACATTTTGTTTTAATGGTTGAGCCTTCAAAATCGGAGTCCACAAACCAATGGGTAACATCATGTTGGTTATGTCCATTGTTTTTGTTTTTTACAGTCTATGGTTTATTCTCACAAACCTCCAGTGTAGTGTCTGTACACTAGCTGTAGCTTTTAGCTAGCTAGCAGCGTATGTTCCAACTATGTAGAATGAGAAAAGTGTGTTTGTGTGACTGCTCTACCAGGAACTTTCACTTCTGTTCTTTCATTCATGAAGCGGAGTTACACTGTATAGCCGTATATGTTGGTATATATTGGTTTTAGTGCAAATTTTTCATTCACTACTCAGTGTAACTCAGCACCCTTGCGCCCACCTTTAACTTTCCATTCCGTTGTTGTATGAAATCACACCACCTCCAAAACTTGCTTTGCATTCAGTTTAAACACACCATCCTTTAGAGGGATCAGAAATGCTTTTTTTCTCCAGCAGAACACAACAGTAGATGGATACATAATGAACGACAGGGCAATAGGACAGAGGAGGGGTGTAAAAACCAGGTTAAACTGCAGTCACAGGTTGACCCTGGGAGTACCGGTGCCGTCACATCTGATGACAATCACCAGGGCTTGAGCGCAGAGAGGGATGAAGGGTTGAGAGAAAGAGCAATGGTGGAAAATGGCGGCTTGATTCCGATAAGACATTAATCAGTGATGACGGGCGTTAGGGTTAAGACCCCTCTCTCCACTGGTCATGTTTCTGTCTGACTATACAGAGGCTTGCAGGTACAGTAATTGCCCTCTAAACTGCACATTTGAGCCTGGACAAAGCTGGTTGAGCAAAGTTTATGTTTTTACAAAGACACTGAAACCAGAAAGGGATAACCCAACTAAAGGCTAAGGTAAGATTTTGTAAAATTATTATTATTATTATTATTATTATTATGTCAAGATGGACAGTGGTAGATGGCTGCCTTGGTTGTTCTATCTCTCGTGCTTTCACTGTTTTTGTTTATTTGTTCTGCCTTAGGCCACTCTCAAAAGATTACTTTTACCAGGGAAGAACCGCTGAACATTCTGCAGTTTGCTGCACACAATTTTTCTCCAATCTTCACCAATGCAGAAAGTTTTGTGGAGATTTTGTTCTTCCACCTACTGTTTGTACATAAAGTAACATCACTTTTTTAACCATTCAATATTAATTTCAGCACTCTTTGCACTGTTTACACCTTTGCACAATTTCTATCCTGTTTACAGAAATGGTTTCACCTGTATATAGACATTGTATGTTGTTGTCCACTTGTTGTTTCTATATTTATGTATCTATTTTTTCACCCACTTGCTTGTACATAATAGTGATATGTTTATGTTTAATTATCTTTTTTCGGCTTGTTGTCCTTGTCTATCTTTCATAACATTGTTGTGTATAAGCACATTGAGAGCCACTAAACCGGAGTCAAATTCCGGTTGTATGCATAAACATACTTGATTCTGATTCTGATTGTAAAAGAGGACTACATCAATACAACAGATTAATGCTAAACAAGGAAATATGGCGATGCCACCACACCCTGATTCCTTGGGGGCAGTGTTAATTACAATATGAAAAATATTCGTTGACAACGTTTTTTTTACAACAAGACTAAAACAGAGGTTGATTTAACAGCTTGAAATGGTGGAACTAGTAAGTAGGAACTTAAATGTCGGTAACATTATGCCTGTGTCAGTAATGTTAGCTTACCAGACCTGGGAAGGGAAAAAGAAACAGATTCATGGACTAAATGCATCCACAGCCAACAAGAACTAAACAGCCACGCAAACATGATGGCCTAGCATGCCAACATTTGGGTAAGCTAATGTAACATTATCAAGGGCTATAGATGCCTCAGCCTTTTGTGTTAATAGGCTTAATAGGAATGGAGCACAGGATTAATGTGGGTTGTCAAATCATCTTCTAGATGTTGGTTAAAGCAATATTAAGGAGTAAATGTTATCCACCGTCTTGTCTATAGCTAAACCCAGACACTGAACAGCATTTTAGCAAAAAAGTAAGTGTATGCAGAGTTTGGGAATGAGTAATGTCATGGACCTTAATACCTGTCCACATCAAAGATGGCGATAAGCGTTAGAATGTTTAAAAGACATAAAAATTTAAAATGCGACTAAATTTTCACTGACTGAAACTAACAATAATCAAATGGTTAAAATTTTCATCTAAAGATAAAATGAAATCAAAATCAGGTGCCAACATTAACACTACAAGGGGGTTGTTTGAATATGTTGAGAGGGAAAAAAGTTAGACCATAGAGAGAGAAATGTTCCTCCATACTGGTCATTTGAAGTTTGGTCTTTAACACCACATCACTGCTCCCACCCTGCAGCAAAAGGCACACTTTGATAACACCTAAGTGACTCACCCATTAAATTGCGCTGACTTTTCTGCTGATCCTGTTGTATTCCCAGTTTGGGGGTGAAACTGGCTTGCCTTGGACTCTGTAACTCATCACTGGGGCCTGTGATAATACCCCTGAACCTGTGGCTGTCTTGTGCACGGCTTTGACTCCCATGAAATAGAATCATCACCCCCTACAACAAAAACAAATAAATCCTTCCTCCCAGTCTGTTTTGATATGTAATGAGTCGGTGTTTCACTCTTCTGAGATCTTGTTATGTGGCGTATCGGTGATGTGTCTCTCTGCGGCCGCGGTTCATCTGTCAAACTGGATTTTTCCACCTCAAAATAATGATCCTCTGCTGCACCGAGGGCCCCGCTAAAGTATCTGCTTATTTAAGATGGCTTTGCACTGTTGTTCCATGTAGGTAACACCTGGCCCTCAGGAGTTGTCTGCAGCGGGTTACAAGTGGAGAGGCCCCTGACAGAGATGGAGACACAAAGAAGCATAGATAGTATCAAGAGGTGTTGGATTTTGCAATGTGCGAGTAATGCTATGGTTATTGTCTGTGGATCTACACCAATGATGGATGTCATAAAAATATATACCATACTTAGCAGCAGTGTTGGGTTCCAACAACCCTGAAGAAGAGCGCCACATCTTGTCAGGAGAGACATTTTAGGGAAGTAAGTGATGGAGTAAGTCAGGCTGCCACTGCAGCATGAGTGTATTGTGCAAAGGCAGGGATTCACTACTATCTGCATTCACATATCAAACATTTCTTTGACATCAAAAGACATTAAGAGTCTCTTAATGGGCTTTGTGCGCTTATGTACCTGATTCCGACTTCATTAAAGTCCTCTCTATATACTGAGTATCGGCAGGATGGATGAGTTTTGCAAATACATTGTGCTTGCAAGATGAAGTCTTAAGAAATCATTTTTAAGAGCTATTGGTATAATAAAACCAGTTTGGCTACCTCATGTTCTTTATACAATTGTGCTTTTATCCAGTTAGTATTTCTCCCTGCCTATAAATAGCTAAATACATGAAATGCAATTAATTATTTTGATGCGACCTTGTTGCCTGGTGTACTCATGGAAGTGTGTGCTACCCAGAAGTACTGTAGGTGTCTAAAGACAAGATCGCCCTTGATTTGCACATTATGCTGCATATGCAACAATGTAATTTACTATAAAATAGGCCGTAATAGCATAGCATGCCAACTAAACCACAGATCAAAGTGATATGTCTTATTGTAAAATTGAAACAAGATATGCTGGCCTACATAGTGTGTTTGATAACATCATTTATCAAAGGTCTGTAGACTTTGAGTTTCCTTGATAGCCTAGTAAAAAGACATCTGTCCAGTTAGATGAAAATACACTCATATAATACATATTCTCACAATATTTCAATGTAAACGTGACAACTCAAATGTTGTATGAAACCTTTAATCTATTTGAGCAACATAAATCAATCGATAGATGAGCTTTGTTTTCAATTTGCTATCTTTATCACTTTATAGTGTCAATTTCCTTCACAGATCCACTGTGCTTTTAATTTGTCTGTGAACAGCTTTTCGCCTGTGTAGTTTTAGAGAACAGGATGGCACAAGGTCGAGTGTGAGGGCAGGCGAAAACAGTTGGTGCTGTGGTTTTGAGAAACAGCTTGCCCTTAAAACCTGGCCTGTTCTTCATTGTACTGTCAGACCCACGGAGGAACCCTCCCCAGTGAACAGCCAAGGCCAGTATGGCCCACCTCTCTATCCTCCACCCTGCTCTCCGTCATAATTGAGCTGGGCTTTGAGAATGTCTTTAAAACCCAGTGTGTTCCCAAGATGCAACCTTAAGCCCATCTTAAATAATAAGAGCACCGCAAGTTGGGAAGGCTTTTCTTAACCCAGCCAAATGCAAAGGATCAAGTGAACTACTGAGAGAAGGAAAGGTGTGTGGACTTGCTAAGGCTATGAATAAGAGAAACATTGGTTGGGACGATACCTGTCTTTAATATACTCCTATTATCTCTGTCTACCACCTTCTCCTCTCTTCACACTGCTCATCTTACTCCCTGCTTTGTCCTTTTAGAGGGAAATTAAGGTGATGATTGAGCTTCATTAAAGAGGTAAATAAAGAGGGGTAGTGCGTGGCCCCGGTGCTTCAGCCGTGTTGCTAATTGGCACAGCATGTGGGTTTGATGTGGAGCGCTGCAGAAGGGGAAGACGTCAGGGGCGGGCCAACCATGTGACCTGGGAGCTTCGCCAACCGCCGCGCAGCCCTCACTCGCTCTGTTCTCCCTGTGATCCTGCTGTGGTTCTCTGCATGTTTGTTGAGTTTGCTAAGTCAAGGTCTTCTCATTCATTTTAATGACTCCACTTGGATGTAAAAGATTAATTGATATTCTTACAAGCAAACACCTTCAGGCTCATTAATCAATGTGTCAGTTTCTGCCTGCCATAAAAATGTACTTTACAGGATAATTAATTTCCTAATATCCTCCAGTCATCCTGAGTGCCCTCAACTTAAAATACTTGACATTTAGCCCTTCATATACAGCTCACTGGCTCCAGGAGCTCTTGCATGCATTTTAGTGGAGACAAAACTAAAACAAAACTAATGAACTTAACAAAAAGGGGGCATGTATTTTTTGGTCAGTTTCATTGGGAAAAAAATGCTAAAATTTTGTCAACTTGCTCCTGTTCTGTAATTGTGTCATTTGCAACATGCCTGCATATGCAAAGCTTGGTGGTGCAGCTCTGGGTTTATGCACTTGCTGTAATGCAGTGCGATTTTGGAATCCACTTTTGCATTAAATTGCACCGTCACCTCTGCCAGCTAAAATCACATCTTTGCTTGCTACTATTCTGGAGTAGTTTTATGGCTGTCAGCATCGGCATTACACTCCATTTTAACATTAATCATTAAACCAATAAATAGCTGAATTCAACCAAGTAGATGAATGCATTGCACTGAGAAATTTGCCTAAATATAATATGTGGCTGTTGAACTTAATGTGAATCAAAGACTGTTGATGTTCCAGTCCCTTTTATAGCCTGCTGTCCTGTGTTGCACCGGTGTTACATTGTCACCAAAATTGCAAAAAGTATGTTACATTAGTATGCAGTCTGGGGTGGTGGGTGAGAAAATAGAGTCCATAGTCTTTTTTAATATCAACACTGAAATCTTGCAGATGACTTAATGTGAATACATATACTATTGATACACTGATTAACCTTATTCATGAGAAAGAATACACTTCATACAGTCAACACAAAGTGCCTTTTGGGTGTCAATAGTCAATATTATTTTGGAAAAGGAACATACATTTTCCACAGACTGTGGGGAGCTAAAGTGCTTCTGTTATCATCATGATCATGCTAAAATATCAACAGAAAAGTGAGCTAGTGAGCAGCTGTCCAAACATTTATTTTGGATGATTAAGATCATAGATCAGTCTAGAAGAGTCACATATAATGTACTATGTATGTTTTGTTTTAGTTTTATTATTGACCAAATGAATAGATCACAGAGCAAGTGGGTAACTGATATTTGAGGAAACTATGAGGTGAAGATAACGCAAGTAAATTGGATCTTTTATGAAACGTTTTATATATTTCGTAACTGAAAGAAACAGGTCTGTGCTGTGTAATCTGATCCTCAAAGGTAAGGCTGCTGTCAAAAAGAACTCTCAGGTTCATGGACATTGATGTAATGTTGTCAGGCGGACTCTCACTTTGTTCTGAATCCTGCCTCTGGAGCTGGAAGACCAAATGAAATTATTTAACACTTACTCTGAGTTGTAAAAAGTTTGCAGACACTATGGTGGAGGCATTTTTTTGTGTATATAAATATATATATGCTACCCAAACTTATAGGGTATCGGTGAATACCAAGTACCGATTCAATACCAACATTTTTCACAGATTTAATATTTGTACACCAAACTGTGTTGAACTGAATAAGATCAATCTCCTTTTTAACTATAAATGGGGATGTTTATACACCAATCCTTATCCACTTATGCAAACTTTAATTACAGGTTTATGAAATTGAAGTTTATGAAGTTACAATGCATCATCATCACATGACACCATCACGCTCAAAACTATCCTTGTAACAAACAGCACTGATCAGAGCTGATGCTGCTGTGTCCACATGGTAGATGGAAAAGGCTTCACTGAACATAATTATATGCTTATTCATCTCTTCACCAATTCACCTGTGCGTGACAAGACAACCCACCTGTTAAACAGCATAGCCTCTCCAATAGCATGTTCCAAACACACTAACTCTTAATTAGATGTAATCAGTCGTCATTCTCTGAGCTGTTCTCCTTTATCAAGCCTTCTTGATCATTCGATAAAATGTATTTTGTCCATCCAAGAAGTGAAAATGTTTAAATCTAGTTTTAGAAAAACTCCAGAGTAAATGTAGTGTTGGCTAATGTTAGCTACATGCAAATGTCTTGTGCGGCTTCACAGTAAAGGGCTACCACTGCTTTCACATTAAAAAGCAATTAATAGGAAGCACATGCTGCAAGTGGCAAAGTATCAGCAGTAGGTTTACACATAATTTGCTCATGCAACAAATGAACAGAGCAGAAAAGAAAAGTGTATTTACTGTGGCTCGGTCACATCTGGCAGATACCCAATCCATTTGATAAGGTCTGTATCGGTATTGGTGCATCCTGCGCTGCATCTCATCAGCATGGCAGTGAAATAAAATATAATTGAAACATGAAAATATCTACAGGGGGTATATTTATTAGGTTTAATGTGAAGTTAGGATTGACACACCAACCAAAAAGGCACAGTTGTCCTCACAGTAATATGACTTGCTGAAATACTGCATTTCAAAAGACTTTTCACTGTTAAAATAAAAAGTAGATTTATGTTAGCAAATAAGAATTGTTTGCTGCTCATTTTATTTACGCTTTGACTCTTAGCTGCTAGAAATATCTAGCAGTCCAAAGCTGAAAACACTGCAGCGTACACTGCAGAGTGTATTTTGTCATCTTAAATCTTAAGTGTGGATTATGGGTTTCAAGTAAACAGTGTCTTTCCGCATGTTGTTTTAGATCCTTCTAGAAAAGAGTGGCACAGGAAAGAGTGTAATTGCAGTAATGTCACAAGGAATTAGTTTAACTGCTATTGTACCTAATATAATGGATATAATGCCGAGGCACACATGAGCGTGCCGGGGCAGGCGAGGATTTTTCACCACTGTTGATTCTTGTTGATGGCTCTGTGGTAAACCTTTTGGAAGGAAAGGCATTTATCTCCTCTCACTGGTGTAAATGCACTAACTCCAGTGCTTTCTTGTGTCCCACACTACAGCAGACATCTTGCTGTGAACTTAATGATTCAGCACTCACACATCAGACTGAGAGGCAGGAGAGAACATTGGAATATTTGATTTGTCATCACGCAACTGAGCATAAGTAACACCCTGGAAAATGTCCAATAAGTGATTAACAATGTGCCTTCCTTACATTACTCCCACTTAAGATGTCTACTAATTTTACTCAGAATGTAGTATAGTTGCATTATATTGTCACTACAGGAAAAAGCTACTAATTTTTAGCAGAGACTGTAGCATTTGCCGAGTAGATACACACTTTCTAAAGGCCGTTGCTGCAACACAACATGCCCTGTGCTTATATTTTGTACATTTTCAGTATAATAGTTGGTTTGTGAGAAAAAATTGGAAACATGCAAACTCTATAAACTGAGTTGCTGTTCATGTTACAAAGTAATCTGTCAGGATTGTGTGCAGGGGGAAATCAGTAAAGCTAACGTTAGCTCAAACACTGGTCACAGTGAGACTGGTTAGCCGAGCTTCATCAAAAATAAGAAAAAACTAAACAAAACTTTCATACAAACCTTAGGTAGCCTTGTTAACTGGTTCTATCTTTTTAACGTGTAGAAACAAAAATAAAGACATTATGGTTAAAGGAGCAGTTAGCTTCCCTATTGAAACTTTTGACTGCACACAGCATGACAAGTCTTGTCTCCATAGTGGAGTTGTCCAATTTGCACAGTGTTATAACTCTTAAAGGCCACACCAAGGATGTATTATCACAGCTAGATAACTATATACTCCAAAATGGCACCCATTCATTCCAATGAAAGCTGCTCATACGCCAAAATCTTGTCTCTCATCGTGGTGTACTCGCGCTTTGCGTGGCCCGCTGCAAATGCACTTTATATTTTCTCTCACTGGGCCTCTCCAGAGCCCTCATCTCTGCCATCAGAGACAATTAGCTTTTTAGGCTGTGGGGACGTCTTACAAATATTAACCTTTCATGGTTTAACCCTTTATGGTAATAATTGACCTTTTTTTGCAGTATGGTGTGTCCTGTCTACAGTTTTATAGTTGTTTTTTTTGTAGTATCATATTGGACCACTGGGACTAACTAGTAGCGGGGTTTACTTATTACTTATCAAGCTCTCTTTACACACCCTTGGGCCACAACCACACATATAATTTTTTTTATTATTTCTGCTAATTAGACTTCGGTTTTGGTTAAATTTGACCAAAGTTGTGCAGGAGTCATCAAACTCCCTGAACTAAAAGGGATGATAAAGGTGTAAACTTTTCCCAAACAGGTAAAACTAAACTGACATAAGAGTGAAGGAGATGTCAATCAGTCTGTACATGCCTACACCGTCCTGAGACGAGCTCTAATCAGGTAACGTAAGTAAAAAGAACCGTATGGATGCGAGGAATCAAACTCACATGACTCTTGAATATGTAGTTGGCCAAATTACTAGTTATAATACAACAAACAAGTAAAGTAAACAGGACAGTTTTAGAGTTGTTGGGAGGCATGGTTTTCACTTTTGACAGAGGCTAACTGATTTAAGCTGGGCTAAACACCTCCGGACCCAACTCTGTACTGAACGCAGAGAGATGAACCTGATATCAGTTCTCTTGTAAATAAGTAAGTAAGAAAGAAAGCAAATTATCGAGCTCTCTTTATCACACCAGAGCCTTGTGATTTTAATGCTTTGCTGCCATAGCGTGTTGCTTATGGAGTTCAACTATTTCTAACACGCAACAGCAACAGGCTCGCGCTGGTCAAATGGATGTTGTGTCCCACTCAGGGCAGGCTGTGGCTTGTTTACTGTACATGTGTGAATGCTCCAGCAGCCCACTCAGTGTCTGAAAACCTCCTATACAGTTGCAAATGCACAGAAAAATGTCTGGCACAGACATTTAAGCTAGCTTGTACTGTAACACGTCCTCCTACTCACTCCTCCGAAAAGTCAACTACCGAGCTGTATAGCTCAATGTATGTTGACTTTTTTATGTCTTCCCAGATTATGTGCACATATTTCTAACTCTAAGGCATTGCATCTATTCATGCCCACAATCTTTTGAAAATAATAGCTGAGATAAAGAATAGTGAGCACAAGATTAGTTAATTCTTTGCTTGTGACACCGGCTGTTATAAATTCCTGGCAGAGTCCAAACAGTTAATCCTCCTTTTAGGTCTGTGTTGTGCATCGTTATACAGTTAAGAGGAATATTTACTAAAGCAATCCACAGTAAATCCTTGGCTTGGGGCGGCATCACCAGGTTTGTCACCATATGGTGTGAGCCTGCAACCCTCCAGTCATCCACCTAAACTGTGCTGTCAAGCTGCAGCCTTTTAGAAACACAAGTTCACTGATTAACATTTTCAAACTGTGCAGCTCAGAAAATTAGGCCTTGGCTTTATGTACAAAATCTGTTTCTGTTAAATGATTCATGCCCTCCAATATGTTAAGACTGGGAATTATACTTCTGATATTTATTTCATGGTATCATGCCCTTGGAAACAAATAGAACTTTATGCTGAGAATGAAATATTAAAATCAGATCTGTAAAATAAATAAGTAGAAAGACCAGTATACATATTTACAAGAGACATGGTGTGATATTTGAAAATAAATGAGGGCTCATCTAGCATACTTAGAAAATGATGTACAATGAGGCAAAAACTGCTTTGGGATATTTTGATGAAATTATTTATGAGTTTAAATAAATCATTTATTCACCCGAGCTTAAACTATTTATCTAAAATGAATGCACCCTGCATTAGTTTTCATAGCTCAGCATTTAGAGCTGCTTTAAAAGAGGAACTGTGGAATAACTGAACTCGTACAGAGAAACACAGACAATGTCAATAAGACAGGACGTGGTGTTACAACACATTGGAGCCTCGCTGAAGAAATAATCATGCTTTTTATTGACCACCTCTGACCTGCGTGTCGTGCGTTGAAAATATAATTTCTCTGAAGCTTATTTTGTGCATTTATCTTAAATATTTCAAGACCGCTTTCCACGACTCAGCAAGCACACCAAGACATAATTTTGTAATTTAAATCTTTTTGAAGTGATGACTTCTGTTTGAATCTAATTGAATTTAATCAGGTCAAACACTTATAAGCTTATTTTTCAAACGTGCTATCTGTGTTTATTGAAAAGTAGGACAGCAGCCTACACTATATAAAGCATACTGTAACGCTAAGTGACCAATTAAAAAAGATAAATACTGTGGAAATGAGTGTGCTGATGATATTATTAGGAATGATAAGGAGGCAGAAAACAGGGGGAATTACCATAAAGTTGAAAAAGCAATGAGCTACTTAATGTGGATAATGAATCGTCACACTTCTTACAAATAAAAACTGTTGCATTTAAAACATTTAACCCATTTTGCTTCACCGTATTTCACATATCAAAAGGCTGTTTTTGAAAAGCACTCTGTTTTATAACTGCAGGGTACACTTTGTACGCTTGTTACCCTCACCCCCTTCCCTGGCCCGCCACCCCTCCACTCTCGTTTCTGAAGAAAGCTAGGTGTTAACACTACAGAAGCAAGAGGAGTAAGAAAAAATCCTGCAGGTACCCTGTGGGTATCTTTCAAATTAATCGTCTGGCTGGTCTGTCTTATGTGCAGTTTTGAAACATTAACAAGACCTTTGAGAGCCGGGGAGAAGGGGAGAGGGAGAGGGAAAGAGAGCAGGACATGGCATGATGGTCTTTAATGTTTTATTGAACAGATACAAATTATTTTGGCCCTGGCCTTCACTGTTTGGTGGAAGTCGGTGAGAAAGCAAGTCAGGGCATGCCATGGGCACTGTGTGGGGACGAAAGAGGAGCTGTGTGTGATTGAGGGTCTGAGGCTTAAAGCCACATTCACTTTAGTTATTTATTTCTTTTCTGGGGGAAACAATAGCATGAGAAATTCTCAGAAAAACACTGGATGAAGAGCTTGATGTACATTTATAATACCTCAATAGAAGAAATATGCTTCAAAAAGTCTGGTCATTAAATTGATGTGATCTTGAATATAGGAGAACCTTTACAAAACTAAATGAGTTGTTATGCTAATGCTTGTACAAAAGCATGAAAACAGGTTGTCTCAATGATTTGCTTTCTGTTTTTAAGTTGGATATAATTACATTAAAAGCACACTTTTATTCATGATATTGTTATCAACACTTCCTTTCATGTGACGGTAATGGAGAATATGTTTTACTTATAAATGTATTGATTGGTTTTTTAGAGTAATAATCACATTTATGTACTACAGCTTGCTGCTTGAAATCCTAAAATTATACTTCATGCAAAACATTTCCTCCCACACACTCAGTTGTACATCTCACCATATACCACTTTTCCACAGAGAAGTGATTAGTTTCAATGAATTATTAGTGGATCTAATATTAAGTGATATAGATGGTCTCTCTCACCCATATGTATGACATTAATGCAGGTCAGGATACCAGGATATTAAGGTATACTGGTATAAGAGGCTATGATAGTTTTCTGCAATACCAGTTGTCCATCAGTGACAGTAGTGACAGTTTCAAAATAAAACTGTCTGTCAAGATCAGCTGTTGTATTACAGAAATGTAATTATCTTCAAATTTTGTAATGGAAATGCTTAAATAATTCAGTCAAGTGCAGGTTTGGGTGACTGACAGCAACACTAACAGCGGAAATAAAAGACAAAAATTTTGATTAATGATGAATATATTGCTTTATATCCAGTCTCTGTTTTGTTTGCTGAGGTATTACTGAATATCTGTGGAAACATTTGATGAAGCACAATTAAGACTCGTATAGTTTGCTCACTGTCATTTCTGCCATGACTTGATTTCATTAGAGACATTTCACTGCTTTTAGTCAGTCTTGACTGGAGGACAAGGGACATGCATACACACATTGGGCCACACCTTTAAACTGTGGATCTTGTGACAACACAGGTGCAACTAATAACAATTAACAACAGCTGCCATGTGTTTATGTGTATGAGTTAATCATGCCAATGGGCTAGCATGTGCAATATTAAGGACCTGGCATGCTTTTAATGGAATCCAGCCACTATTTGTTATTATTTACACGTGTGTTTAACAAGTCACAATAGACCTGTGCTATTACCTAGTTTACCCATTCAATATGCCCTATATAATAGACACAATGTAGTTTACTCTACTGTATAGTGAGCAGTAAATTTAGATTTTGGGATTTCATGAGCCTTCATTATTTTGTACCATATCTGACAGGTGTGGTGTTGCACAACTTACGCATTGCAATGTGGGATTGTTAGCAGAAAGTAGTGTACATATTATGGATGCTACTTGTTTCATTGTGGGAATTTTTGAGGGCACTACATAGAGCATACATCTCACACTGAGAATTCGGGCAATCAAATAGGACTGCAGACAGTAAATATAGTGCACTATAGTAAATAAGGAGTGTTTATAGACACAGCCCTGCTTCACGGCAGACATTTTGGCATGCCATAGCAGGAAAACCACAGGTGTAGTTAGTGTTGTCAATAACAACTGCATTCCATTCAGGTGTACCAGTTCCAGGGACACTAAAATGAGTGAGTCATTAGAGTTATTAGTTACAGTACACCTGTGCATTTTCTGCTATGATAATTTAAAATATCTGCCATTAAAAAGGGTCTATTACTTTAAATTATACATACAGTATACTCAGTACTGTGCAAACATTTTACACACTACAAAAATATAGCTATATATTGTTTTTAATTATCAATTAACTTCAAGTGCAGTAAAAAAAAGAAACCTAAATGAAATCAATATTTGGTGTGAACAGCTTTGCCTTTAAAACAGCAGCAGTTCTCCTCAGTACACCTGCACAGTTTTTTAGGTACTTGGCAGGTCTGTTGTTCCTGCATCTTGGAGAAGTTGCCACAGTTCTTCTGTGGATTTAGGCGTCTCAGCTGCTTCTGTCTCTTCATGTAATCCCAGACTGACTCCATGATGTTGAGATCAGGGCTCTGTGGGGGCCAAACTGTCTGTTGCAGGACTCCTTGTTCTGCTTGTTGCTGAAGATAGTTCTTTATGACTCTGGCTGGATGTTTGGGGTCGTTGTCATGCCGCAGAATAAATTTGGGACTGATCAGAAGCCTTCCTGATGGTATTATATTGTGGATAAGAATCTAAACTTCTAAAGTGCCTAAAACTTTTGCACAGTACTGTACATATGACACAGGTCTAGCAAGTTGGACAAGTTGTTCCATGTAACTTGTGCAACAAACATGGCAATTTACCTATTAGGTTTATTGTATTTAAGTGGGGATTTTGCCCTGGTGTTGGTGCTAGAGGAAAGATTATGGGGTCATTAACATTAGTGACTATCCTCTGGGGATGATAAATATTCATATCAGAATATGTGGACCAGATGTCTAACTCTGGGTCATATAGGCCGCTTTTAGGATCCTTTTGGTATTTATCACACAATCTGGGACACTTGAATAGAACAGAGCCATCATTAATGCTATTAGTAACACCTGTGTTTTTCAGATGTCTGCTATGTCATAATTAAGATTTATGAAAAATATTGTCAAGAGATTAAATTCCCAAAATGACCTCAAAAATATGTAAAAATTCTACAAGCCGAATTTAACCTGAGACCTAACATTCCTACCGTAAATGAACCGATGTAAAACACGTGTAAGCTGCTAATGAGAGAGGCTGAAGTGAAATGAGAGCAGGCCTGGTTGATAAAGCTACCTCTAAAAGGAAATGACAACAAAGAGAATCACTACCTTGATTTCACTTGTTGTCCTTAGAGTGCAATCACTATTTATGCATGATTAACAGACCTGCTAATTCAATTAATGTAACAAGTCATGCTATTTTCCCTTACACCCAATTGTTTCTAATGTGCTAATAATACATTTACATTGTTAATTCAAGATACTTTTTCATGTTCAGCATATAAATGATTCCTTTAGGATTGAGTGCAGTCTGTTGTCATTAATCCTGTTAGAATATCCCACTCTTATCTGTGCTGGCACTGCCTCATTACTACACGATAATGTACCTGCTAATGCATGTAGTTTTGAATACAAGGAAGTCCAGTTCAGTCCAGTTTGTGATAACATACACTGTGTTGGTTGTGTTAACACAGTTGTTAAGTCCCATGTTATCTTGTAGTAAGTGCTGTTTACATGGCAGGTCCTGGTCCTGTTAAGTGATTTCTACCAGAGTCAGTCTTGCTTTAATTTTTTCATGGAAAGACATGCACACAGGAGGAAATATTCACTTTCACTGTTTTGCAGTCTAGGAAAAATGCAGGAGTCGGCACTAATTAAAACAGAGATTGTGGTTGTTATATTTTCACTAAGTAGAAGACTATTTTCTCTGAAATACTATTTTCAGTCAGCTGCCATATATATTTGTTTTATGTTCTACTGGTACAGTTACTACTGGTACTACTGGTACAGTTTCAATCCCACTCAGTACATTTTATGATGGAGCCATTAGCCATTAGACTGGTGATGTTTATATTTTTTTATAACTATCACCAAACCCTCAACTCTAAAACCACCAGTGAATAGTTCCTACTAATATGTTTTGTCTATGTAGCTAAAGCCTGATATATCTTATTGCTTTGTATTGCTCCAGTAAATTCTCCCTAGAGCACCAAAAGTGTATTAATCCACTGCTGAAAATAGTCCTCAACAAACACAGGATTTATTTCTGTTTCTGTTCATAAAACCTACAGTGCCCAGCTTTAAAAAAAAACAAACAAAATCTATACATTTGTGACCTGTTTTTAAAGATTTGAATCTTCAGTAGGAACCATTGGACTTGGGGCTAAGAGCCACAGACAGGGGAAGTCAGAACCCACTGAGAGACAGACTAACACATTATTGGTTTTGGTCTTTTTATGGGATTTGTTGACATTAACAACATGTAGAATATTGCCTGCCTTATCCTTTAATATGTAGCCAAACACTAACATTTAGACTATTCTCTGGTCGTGTTGTTGGAAGTAAGTATAAGTATGTTTTTCATACATCACACATGACTTGCAAATGATTTGTAAGCCTGGAAATACTGTTAGATCATAAAATAGTATGGTGTATATAGTATGCTTTTTCAATGCAAAAAAATACAATGTGGTCATTATCTAATGTACAGACGAGACTTTATTCAGAAAGCTCACAAAAACATAACAAGGGGCAGACTGAGAAGTGAAATATTACTGATCAAATTTTTATTTCTACTCTTATTCTAATTATTATTCTTATTACACACTATTCTTTTAGCACAGCTTCAATAGTGTATTACCCTGCATTTCACTGCATATATTGTATCAGCATGTGACAAATAAAACTGAATCTTGCAGATCCATTATATCACAGCAGTGTCACAAGGTCTACAGTATATCTTGGTCTAATCCAAGTGATAACAATATGCTAAATAGAAGAGGAAACCCAGGGAACCGATGCAATAATTCATTGTTGTAATATAGACTTACATGCAGTTTAGACAATGCAACATTAACATTAACATGTTTCAAGAGTCTATGTCTAGATCTACAATATATCAACAGAGCACATGGTAGCTCACCACAACTACTCCAGTCAAGAAGTGGGGGAGACAAATGAATATGATGTACACATGTGATTTATAAAGTACCAGCACTAAGAATCACCCAGCTCAAGACTGAGTGCAACTACTGACAGAAAAATGGTTTCTTGCTCTCAGACAAAAGCCTGTTTGAACTACAGTTTCTGTGCACTGAGAACATAACAGAGAATGGGATCGCATTACAAGTATATATCATACGGTCTTCCTTTATGGTGGATTGTGTTGTAGCGTGAAAGATAGAGCTGACTTCTCCCATGGATGGACCGATGCATACATTAATGAGGATGGATGATATGCACATCATGTGCTTTCAGGTTCAGCTTTGTGGGGCCCTAATGTGAAAGCGGAATAGTTCACTGGTCATGAAAATTTCATTATCTGCCATAGGAAAGCCAGCAAAGTAGCCATCAGACAGGCAATTTTAATAAGGAAGAGAAAAGAAATTTAGCCCAGCTGAGCCACTGAACATAATTTGACTGTAGAGGGCTGAAGTAAAACTTTGAATCCAGTTTTTGTATGACCAGCAGAGTGATTTTATTATTTAATATGTACACCATTCATTTTATATTTGGAGGTCCATCTGGGAATCAGATAATGTAGCATTCCTCTGGGAATGCTAATGATATAGTAAAGCATGCAAGAAAAAAGGATGCAGTGAAGATTTACCTGAGACTAATAGAGGCTGAGACTAAGGAAAGAGGATTGTTGTATTTGAGATTACATTGCAAGTACAGTGATGAGTAAAGGCACTCTACAACTGTCCTAAAATGTATTTTAGAAGTTCAGTTCAGTGCAAGCGTAGTGGGCCTAACAATTTATTGCAAGACACCATAAACAGCATTAGGGACAATGAATTCCCGGGGTCTCTCTTGCTTAAATGCTCTCTTTGCCTTCCCAGGGATATATCAAAAATGAAAAGAGGACACAATGGACAGTAAAATTACAAAATAACAAATACAATTATCATAAAGTAAATAAATAATTAAAATACATTATTTCAGACTTATATTACAATAAAATTAGCTAGGCAAAAAACCCACATATCTGTAATTGTAGAGACAAAACACAAAGACTTCCCAGGGTCTCTCTTAACAGTCACTGAACGCTCCACACTAACAACAATATCTCAACAGTACACTTCAGCATTAATCATTTTCATGCAGTAGAGTTATACATGAAAATGAATAAAACTTCAAGGGTAATTCTGGTATTTTTCAACCTGGACCCTATTTTTTCCATTATTTGTCTAAGTGACTAATGGGGACAAAAAATTTTGGAATTAAATTACAGTAATCCTTGGGGGCCATTGCACCCATCAAAGTATGTCCACTAAAAGTGCTTGTTTTTGCCACAGACAGGCTTAGATTGTTATTATAAGTGTCTGACAATGAAAGTAACCACAGGAACTAGCTGCCTGTAGCAGCATTATGGCTAACTGCATAGGGAACTGCATCTGGGGCAGTTTGCAGTTTGCTGTTTATAGCTCAATGTCTGTTCATGAAGTAATAACTTTTATCTCCTCTCTGTTTACTCCAGCTCAAATAAATACGGTTGGTCAGTCAAAGTGAAATTACTCATGATGGTCCTCCTAATACTGGGATATTCTATCATTGCACTTCGTTTTTTTAGTTTCCTTACAGTCTAACCATAGTGAAAGTCAGCCTCATACATGTAAACAAACCGGCATGTGCGGATGAATATTTGGGTGGTTCGGTTAGCCAGCAAGCTACTATAGATCTCTATGCAGTTAACCATAATGCTGCTACAGGTGGCTAGTTCCTGTGGTTACTTTCATTGTCAGACACTTATAGCCTGTCAGTGGCAAAAACAAGCACTTTTACTTTGACAGGCGCAATTGCCCCCCAATGATTACATTGCAGCCCATTTCACGGCTGCTGGCTGAAGTGATCTTGCTCAATACTGGACCAATTGCAAAAAAATTTGTCTCCATTAGTCACTTAGACCCGAAATGATGGGAAAATAGGGTCCAGGTAGAAAAATACCTGAATTACCCTTTAAGCTCCAAAAGGTAAAAATATGAATACATTCATTTTACACTTGTTTTGAGTAACTTAATGTCATACATAATAGCAAGACTAATAGTCTATCGCCATGCTAGCCACTCCATGAGGCTTTGAGCTAAATGCTAACGTCATCGTGCTAACATGCTCACAATGGCAATTCTAACATGTTGATGTTTAACAGGTATAATGTTTACCCTGCTCAACATCACTTAGTTTAGCGTTAGCACGATAACATTTGCTAATTACAAACACTGAACTGAGCTGAACACAATCACAAAGTGCAGCTGAGGCTGATGGGAAAGTTTTGCCAGTAGTTGGTCATAAAAAAAGTAACAGACAAATTAAAATTTGGACCTGATGATGGTGCTGCTTGACAGGTTAAGGGATCACCAAATGTGATTTCAATTCTTCCAGACTGGAACATGGATGTCTGTACTAGTTCATGAAATCTATACAGTAGATGTTGAAATATTTCAGTCTGGACCAAAGTGGTGGACCAACCAACCAATGCTGCCATCCACAGTGCAACCCTGTCTCCTAGAAATTACGTTCATACACTACTACATTGCAAAAGCAAATGCATTTTGAAGGAAACATAATGCCGCCCAAATTATGCTTTCTGGGGACATGAAAATGTTGTTAATTATTGTATCTTGAAAATCGCAAAAATGTTGATACTGAATGTATGAGTAAAACATGTTAAGTGACAATGTTTTTCTTTTTTAATTAATTATTAAAATAATATAGTTATGTTTAGAAAATGCAGAATATTTACTTTTACAGGTAAGTATAAAAATTCTACATTACAACATATTTACATATTTGCAAAAAAGAAGGTAATATAACACCAGGCATGTACTCTCTCCTCTCTAATTCTAATGCCCGACTTGCAAGCAAGCACTGTGACTACACTGTTTAGAATTGAGAATTTCATATTATTCTCAACATCCATTATTAAATCAATACGTCATACTTGAGACATCTACCCTTGACTGATTGTTTTACATTCATCCTTTTCTTTTGTTGTCACTTTCAATTATGCTATTTTCATTATAACAACACCTTTGAATGGGCTAGTATAGAATCAGTAGCGCTGTGGAGTGGAAGAAACTGTGTTAACTAGGTGGAGGGCTTTTGTAGTAGTGATGTGACTGGGGGTCTGTGAAGTGTGTCTGCTTTGTGTAGTGCACTGCAGCCTCGCCTCTTGCTTTGAATACTTGACATAATTGATTTCTTCTTACAGTGGCAAAAGGAGCAGTAATTAAGAGCCCAGGCCAGTTCATTGATTCGACTTCCTGCCTCAGACTTCACACTGACAAATCATTGCAGCTCCTCCCAAGGGGTCGATCAAGTAACCCAAGTTTGTGTTTTAACTACTTCGAAAAAAAAACACAAGATAAACTGTATATCTGCCCCCCACCACACACACACACACACACACACACACACACACACACACACTAACAAGAGTGAGAATATAAAGAAGAACGGGAGGACTGTGGTAGTAATTAAAAAACATAACAACAGCAGAAGTTGTAATAGTTTGTAACAACAGTAACACTGTTGCTGCAAAAATATTGTATTATGATGACAGTAGATGAGAGAGCAAACATATAATGCCAGAAGCTTCTTCATTACAAAGACAGAAAAAGTTGCCACCGTTTCAGTGGAAACAAACATTGCTTTGGGCCCCTTTGTAAACAGCACACAGCTGCTATTTCGAGTGATGGGAGCTCCACCTTGTCACAACAATTCCCTTAAAGAGAAACAGTTTAATGTCAACAATATTTTCTCCATCTGCCTGCTCATGAAAACCTTCCAATCCACAGGGAAAATATTACTCCCATTCCAAAAGGAAAAGCACAATAGAGGAAGATGAACTGATAACATCAAGCAAGAATGCAGTCAAAGGCGCAGTATTAGCCCACCGCAATGAGAGCTTTCGGTGGCACACATCCATCAGTTCACTTTTGCATTTTTCAAAGAGGTGTCATGCCTTCCGTTATTTCGAAATTTCTATGCAATTTTCACAAGGAATTCCTTCAAGCGCGGTGCCAGCTGACTGATTTGCATGGCCATGTTTCCAGTAAAACGGAGGTATTCCACCTGCCAGGCCCCCGCGCTGTCTTCTGAGAAGTTTGATCGCTCAGTGGTAATCTGATTGGGAGAGATCCATCCAATTTGCGCTGATAATGAGACAGCTTGACAGGGACACAACAGCAATTATGTTGCAAGGCATAGAGTGTCACAGTCTAATTAGACAAGGTTATATATTTCAATTGAACCAATTGTATTGTATATTATACTCTTCTTTTTTTGCAAGACGGAGCTGAATGCAGCGTACAACTGTTCCAGCAGCTTTCACATTGTTTTCTATTATTCTATAATTATTTCACCTACTTTTTCAACTCATGTGACCACCTTTTTGCAGTATTAGTGCACTCTTAAATGTTATTGGTGTCTGGGAGCAGCTGATCGCCCCAAGGCCAAAGATTCTTCCAACAAAGCTGCTGGCACAATAGAGAGGGAAGAGTGCAGAGGTGAAGGTGAGAGCTATGGAAAGGAGATTTAATCTCGATCTTCCATCATCGTCATGGGAAATGTGAGATCACTAAAAAAAAAATGGATGAGCCCCTTGACCCAGCTGGGAATTTCAGCAGGTCTATGGGGCTAAAACAGTTACAGTTAAATTTTGGTATCGAAAGTAAAATTTGGCATTGAAAACAAAATTGAAAAATAAACATTGGCATTCGAAACACTTGTAATGGAAAAAGTTGTACTGGCACTGAAAAAAAGTTCCACTGAAAAATAAAACACAGACATTAAAAAATGACAATCTTACAATCTTATTATCTTATTTTATGTTGATATTTTTTGCATTGTTGTGTTTTTCAATGTCAATTTTCAGATTTTTTCAGTGACAGTTTTTTTTTTCTGTGTCACTGGTTTTCAGTTTCAACTTTCTGGTTTTCAGTTTCAACTTTCTGTCACCGCTTTGGCATAGAGAGGAGGGGTTTGAGGGAGAGACTGCATACCCAGTATGCCTTGCGGTCCGATGGAGATACACGAGGGCGATGGTGGAGATTTTGGCAGAGATTTTGAGCCAGACTGTTCGCTGTAGGACTGTTAATATTCACTCACTTTATTAAGTTTTAATATTTTTTGCGGGCGATAAAGTAACCATTTAGATTCCCAATATGTAGTCCATTTATCCAAATAACGCCTGTTTGTAAATCTGTTGCGACGTTTTCGGAGCAGCTGGCTAGGTGAGACCAGCCTGTCATCTCGCAGCAGTAGCCCGACTCCTGAGATGGTCGGCCGATAAACGTCGTCATCCTGGGGAGAACATGATCCGATGAACTGATCTGTGCAGCTCTTTGGTGATTCACCGCTGGCTCTAATGTCTCTGTAGCATTTTGGTATACGATATAATTCCTTTTGGAAGATAAATGTTGGTCTCACAGATGAAATCTAACAATTGTAGTTTGTCTGAATGTAAAGTGAAGCTTCATGTTTTTACTGGACAGAACAACAGTGCTGCCTCTGGGGCTCTATATGTACTGATATCACCACATTTCAGTAAATATAAATGTATTAAAATGAACAGATCAGTCTATATTCAATTTCATTTTATTTTATTAAGCTACATAACAGTTTGGATTTTTATTATAGCTACATTACAGACTGAATAACATAATTTACTGCATTTCTCTGTCAATGAGATTATTTTTTGTGAGAAAAAGTCTGTTAGTGGAGCTTTGAGTTGAGATTATTTTGTCACAGCACAGTCAGGTAGTCGTGTTGAGGACTTAGCAAGTTTGCCTCAGGAGTACAAACTTCCAAGGACAGGAGGAGGACGCTTCATAAAATTAAATGAAATTTAATATTTTAATATTGACAGCAAAAAATGTCAAAATAAAACAAGATAAGATTATATATTTTTTTAATGTCAATGCCAATGTTTCCTTTTCAGTTTTGTTTTCAATGCCAAATTTTATTTTCGCACAGTTGTAGCCTCATACACCAGCCTAATGTGCATCATTGAGACACAGCTTCAGGGAAATAAACCAGATGCTACTATCGAGGTTTTTCAACTGTTACGTCTTAGTTACAGCACAACAGCGAGATGCAAGGATGAAATAGCAGAAATAGCATTACTTATGACCAAAGCAGAGTATTGAACCTCATTGTTTAAATGTTTTGTTTGTTTTTTTTGGGTGGGTGGGTTGGGGGTGGGGGTGGGGGGGGGGTGTGTTCATAGCACCAAGAACTTATAAACTGTCAAGATTCAAAAAGCTGACATTGAATACTTTCTCATATTCTTACTTACGTTATCTATTATTTGATCAGACAGTCTGAATCTTTTGTAAAATGAAGACAAATGGTGGTGTAGAAAATCATGGTAACATCTCTTGGGTAAAGCATCATTAAAAAGTTAAGAATCGTGTCGGTCTTCAGTATCAAAAATATGCAGATACCCATCCCTACCAGCGACATGTTACACAGCTGCATCACCTGTCAGTGGGCTTGTAATGTATGTTTCTGTACCACTTTGTTGTCTTAGAGGGTGGATTTACTCTGCTAATGTCCCATTGTATTAGATAATACACTTATGTGTGAAGTTATTGCCTCTCTTTTTTCTTCTCATTTCATTCATTTGCTTCAATGCAAAATGACAGATGTGAAAATAAGTATGATTGAATTGTTTGATGCCCAGTGTTTCACAGATCCACACATACGACTGTTGAGGCCCATGTGAATAAAGATCAATCAGTTTGAAAGTTTATTTCACAAGCTCATGTCATTATACTTAATACACCATATTCCAGCTATTCATCAATTAACCTTTCAAATACATAAGCATATTCTTTTATTAAATCTTAACCATATGGCAACGAAGTTAACCACAAAGAGGAGAACAGAAAACCTGAGAGACAGTGAAACTAATAACTTCCTTAATGTCACACACACACTAAAAGTGAGGAAAAATAACAACAATGTAAATTGAAAACCATGTCTTCATCCATGTAATACAGAGGGATCTGTCAGCACAGGCACTCCCACACACCACAGGCAGCAAAAGAGTTCAGGACCATAGACAGCAGCCACTCAGAGAGACCAAGACAAAACACAAGTTGATTCCTTTAAATGTGTTGATAAAGTATGTACTTTCCTCAAGTGTGCACAGAATAGCAAATAGCATGTGAATGTGGAGTATTTATATGTATTTATATGTCACGCTTTTTGAGAAATGACTTATGCACAAGACAACACTTGTGTTATGTATTGTGTATTTGTTAGGATGCATCATAAGGACACACTACAAAACAAATATTTTGAGCTGGGTAGAGCCCAGTGTATTTTCATTGTTGCTAACTCACTTGCAACTTCAATCAATTACTCTGCTGATACTTTTTTAATTAATCATTTGGTCTATGAAATGTCAAGAAAGTGTGAAAAATGTTGTCACTATTTCCTAAAGCCCAAGGTGATGTCATACATGTAGCTTGTTTTGTCCAACCAACAGTTCAAAACCCAAAGATATTTCAAGATCCCCTCCTTGACAAATAAAAATACATTGCTTTAAAAAATAATTTGTCTAATATGGTTTTCCCCCAAAGAAGTTCAGTTACCGAGTTAAAATGCTTAAATGTCACCTACTTCCTCTCCCTTCTTTAAATACTATAGAATCAACCAAATGTTTACCCAACTACTTGTTTCAGCTCTATTTTAGATGGTTTAATGACAAACTGGATGGATGATAAACTGACATGGAAATCTCATATAGCACATGTAAAAAAGTGTCTAAAATATTCCTGTTTTAAACAAAGCAAAGTGTGTGTCAGATTACAAGGCAGTGCAAATTCTATACTTTTCACTTATTTTGCCATATTGTAGTTACTGTGCGGCAACACGTACATGAGCAACATAAAGCCATTTTTATATTACAGAAAAGAGCAGTAAGAATTATTCATAAAGTGGATTCAAGAGAACACACCAACAGACTGTTTATTAAGTCAGGGTTAATGAAACTTAAAGATTTAGTTGAGTTACAGACATGATTAATTATGTACAGGACAAAAAGCAGAATATTACCAGAAAATTTACAAAAGTTGTTTGTTTTTAGTTCAGAGGACGAGGACCATAGAAGGAAATTTAATTTTAAGCATCAATATGCATGAACTACTTTAAAGCAGGAGTGTATTTCAGTTGTTGGCGTCAAACTGTGGAATTCTCTACAGAATGAGTTAAAGGGTTTTATAAATATCTTTAATCTCAAGAAAATGTATAAAGAAAGAATAATTAGACTATATGAAGCTGTCAGATAATGTTAATGCTGAACTATTGTGTATGGCTTTTAACTCTTTTTTTTGTCACGTTACTGTAAGTATTGGTTATTAAGTAACTGTAATTGACAGACCATCTAATTTTATAGTATATTTATGTTTTGAGTAAGGGGCAGGCAACATAAGATTTTCTTCTCTCTGCTCCTTTTCAGTCACAGAATGTGTAAATTGAGTTGTGTTTTGATCGTGAATGGCTTTTTATTTTTCTTTTCTGGATCTGTGCATTACCATGAGCGGCACAAATAAATAATGAATGAATGAATAATGTGATGCCTATATTATAACAGTGAAGGTTGTTATCTTCTGTCCAGGAGTAACTGTTGCTGTTGTAGTTTATGTTTTTTCCCTCAGCTCATGCATGAACAGTGTGTGACATTTTGTTTATGTCTTCATGTCCTCACCAACATCACTCAGTACATTCACTGTGGACTTGCTGTATGTACTTCCTGTCCTTTGTCTTTCTGGGGTATTTATTCCTCAGTGTAAATGACTGTGGCCATGAGTTTTATTGGTTTGTGACTTCATTCACGCCTGACAATTTTCATACCAGGCCTATATACAGCAGGCCAGTCAGTAACAAATAAATAACTTATTTACTTTACAGGAGAGTGACATTGCTAAGATTTCAGCAAGACGATCCACTTCACTGTTAGAAAAGAATTAGTAGGATTCCAGATGTCTGTGAGTTTAGTTCTTTGTGGTTTTTTTAAAATACCATTTGGTCGTTTTGCCTGTTTTGCTCAGCTGTACATGAAGTAGAACTTGACTTTCGACTTGAGTTAGCCCTTACCATACAGAGGACTGGATTACACTCATTCTGATGTGTGCGGATGAAATCAAATGACTGAACTCTCCTGGTGATAGTAATGTCATCCAGAGAGGGCTTTATAGTCAATTGACAGGTTTAGATGACATGATAGCAACTCAGCATAATGAAATGAAACATTTCATTTACAGATTTAAGAAGCCATCCTGGTGAATCAGTCAGGTAGTGAATGTGTAATAGGGGAATCTGGTTGCTCAGTTTGGTCATTTTACTAACTCTTTGCCACAGGATGACATGATTCAAAATCTCTATCCATCTGAGCTATTGTATACTGACTATAAGACAGACAAGCAGTGAAATATGGCCTACAGTGTAACATTTCAGCATGCAATGTCAGACTAATTGCAAACTATAGTAATTACAAATGTCTTTTACATATAAATATATCTGATTAACCCCAAAATGGAGGCTGAAGTAAACATTTGTTGGTCGGTCTGATGTCGAAGGTCATGCTCAGCACTGAACATGCTCAGGTTCCAGTATCTTGATCAAAAGGTTGTGTCCGCATATGAATCCAATGGTGGCTTATTAATTTACACAATTGATATTGAGACCTTTCTCATAAAACACAGTATATATGTTTGTGTTGTGCTACTCCCTGAAACAGTCATCCCATCATAAATGACATGTACTTTAAAGTTTTTTGTCATCCACATAACATCTGAGGACCGACCAATCAATTACGTCTCCTCAGCAGCTCAGTTGCACCCAGTGTGAGGCCTGCTCAGATATGAAAATAGTATGGAGATTTACTGAAATTTGCAGTATTTAATTGGAGTTTGTGTGCATCTCTGTGTATGTCTCTGTATCTACTGGCAATGTGCCTCACGAAATTAAAGCAAAATTCTTTGATCTGATATAAGATTTGAATAGTGGAGATTTAAATATTTAAAATTCTTCTGCAGTGTCACTTTGATCTCTGAAATGATTAATAGGGGTTTGTTATAGAAAAAACACTAAACGGATGTGGGAGAGCCAACCCACTGTAATTGTGAGTTGTTTCGCAGAGTGAGGGTAAATTACACATTTTAAAGTAACAGGGTAAACAGTTCATTTGAATTTTATTTCATTCTTTTATGTTTAATGAGACAAGAAGACAGAGAGTGACTTCAAACACCCCAATCTAAAGTGGAAAAGATTTTCTCCATGAGAGAATGACACTTGGAAGGGAAAAGTGCTTTCATCGTTTATCATGATGATTAGGAAGAGGAGGCTCTTTGTCTCCCATCTCTGCCTTTTTCAAGCATGAAGTGGGAGAACTTGGCCAACACCCGTGAAGGAAACATCACCAAATAACGCTGATACTGATAACAGGGACTGTTGACTGTGTGATGCTCTTCTAGCAACTAATCAGCGTTAATGAGAATATACTGCACAGAACCTTAAGAGTGGTACTACATTGACATTTTGATCCCTCCTTTTTCAACTTATTTAGCTGCTGTGACCAAGTTCCTCGTTCCAAGAATTAGAGTCGATGGATATGTTTTATGTGTTAACCGTTTAAGGGTTTTCTCAACCGTATAGTAGAGCATGTATACTGTAAGCTGTGATATCATGTAGAATTACCAACCTGAGCCGTCTACAGTGCTGGTGCTGGCTTTCTACAGTCAAAAAATCCTCAGGGTACAGTGTGGTTTCCAAAACCAGGGCTGTGTCCAAAATCACTCCCTATTAACTATATAATGCTCTATATTTACTGTACGCCACTTTATTTGAGTGTCTGAAAGTGAATGTAAATGTATCCACTACATACTCAATGGCTTGACAAAACCCTGAAGTATTCTTGTGTACAAAAATGAGAATGGCTGTTTATATCTGATGTGCTTAAGTTTGCTAACTTTGTCTCATAAGCCTATTCTGATTTCTCCAGTAATATATAGTACAAGTTTTTGTCAGTGATCAATGAATTTTCAGTAATGCAGTGTGACTCTGCACGGCAGTGTCAGCCTTTGACTGAAATATGTTGACATTCATGGTTCCCATAGAATGAATCCTACTGACTTTGGTGGTCCCCCAGACTTTTCTTCTGGCGTCACCATGAGGTTGACATTTGTTTTGTTTTGAGTTAAATGTCTTGACAACTATTGGATTGAAAAAATTTGAAATTTCATTTTACATTCATGTTCTCCTCAGGATGAGTTGTAATCACTTTGGTTATTCCCCGGACCTTTCTTCCAGGGCCATCATCAGGTCAAATATTTTATTTGTCCAATACTGTGGTGAATATGGTAAAAATTACCAGCTAAACATTAGCACGTTACTATTGTCATTGTCATTATGAGTTATGTTAGCAAGCTGATAGTAGCATTTAGCCTCACCGAGCCAATAGCATAGCTATTATAATTAGTATAATGCACCTCAGAGGAGTCTTGTTTAAAAACTTGTCCATTAATGGTCGAGGTTTTGCTAATAATTTTTTGATAAAACTGAAAATTGCCGTGGAATACAAAGTTTTATGATTATGAGCAGTTGTCTGTATGATAAATCTCATGTAATTCCATTGTATATCTGTTGAAATGATTATATCTGTAACATGTTTCGTTTTCAGTGAAAACATGTGATTGATTAGGTAAATCCAGGGTATTGCTGCATTATTGCTAATGTTTTAATAAAGGCTCATTTAGGCACATTAACAGTGGTATCCAGAAGTGTATTGGAAACATTGGAAAACCTGCCGTGCTGTTCACCACCACACAGAGAAAGTCTTTCTACTTCTACTAAAGTTGCACTTGTTATTTTTATATGACCATTACTTTTTCCATAAAAAGAGATGTGTAACTTAAAAACATCTTTTATTTCACTTTAATGGAGAAAAATAAATGCAAATTGTTGAAAAGTGTGCTTTCACTGTCGAGTGAATGTTTAGTATTTTGCTATATTTATAGTCTTGTTTTGTCAGGTCAACCTTAAACCATTTTCCCACAAATTAAAGTAGCAAATGTGCTGCACTGTCACACTGATACTGAGCTGAAATGTACTGAATCTGTTTTGATTCAACAATTATGTTAATATGCTATTTGCTTAGAATTAATGTTTAATTCATCCCCATCATATTTAAATTGATTAGCATGCAAAGAATAGAATAAGTGTGTCCAGTACATCCTCTAATGCTCCAGTGACTCTACCCAGTTAAATATAATAGTCTTGTAAATACAATTTTAGTATAGATATTCAAAATTTAGATTGCTACAAAAACAAATATGCTATGTTGCTGTTGTCATCTTTCATTTATGTATGAATTCAAAACATTTGAATTTCTTCCACCACTATCAGCTGCACCTACAATTAACTGAGAAATTCAGTTAATTTGTCTCAGACTAAAGAATTGTGAACATGTTTTTTGTAGATGAGTTGAAATCTTACCAATCTGTACATATTTGCTACCACTGTGCACTAAGCGTTTACCTTACACTTGACCTTTCATAACCAAACACACACTTTTTATCCTCTTTGTCTTGACGGCTTTCCTTATCAAACACACCAAGAGCTTGCAAAAAGTCTCAACTGAGGCAGAAGTGGGAGTTGAGCGTGTGCTTTTGTGCCTGTGCGTGTGGGGGTTCGTGCAGCGTTACTCTTAATGGCGGCCACAGGTCAGTGAAGATGTGTCTTCAAAAACTGTTGTCGGCGGCTGACAGGTGACCTACTGGACCATGAATTGCCTGTCTAACATTTCGGGCAGCGTACCAACCAGTGTTTGCAATTGTTGTGGCACACTGCAAGAGAGCCACCTGCTCACCGACCACAGTGATCAATGAAGATGATTTTTTTTTTTTTTTTTTTGTGACACAACCCAAAAGAGGTGGTATTGACATTTGAGGCTGGGGCGTGAATCGATAGCAACCAGTCAAGCCGTCTGACTGAGCAAAACCCATAAACGTCGAGCCCTCTTGTAGAGGTTAGAGGATTGATTGATTGTTGGAATGGCAAATATTAAGGGAGGGTGTCAGTTGGTGTTTTTTTTTCCTTTCTCACTAGCATTTTGCAAGGATGTAAAAGTGCTGAAAATATAAAAGAAGTGAATGAAATAGTGTTCTTTTGGTTGTCATACATAAAACTACTTTTCAGTTATATTTAACTGACGATGCAATAAGGAGCAGAGTAATGTGTTGTTATTTGTAAATGGATAAACTCACTGATATACAGAAAAGGACATGCTGTATGTTAACTGTCTCCAAGCATAGCTGTGCCTTAAGTAGCCACCTCCAAGCTGCCTTTGCCTGTCTTGTCAATATCATCCCCTCAGTAAGTAAAAGCCACTGACAGGTCTGATTTAGTCATTGTGCCTCTCAAAGTATCTTTCCACACTAATCAAAATGACTCTCTGTTAAATAAAGCATGAAAAAAGCTTTCCCATGAATGGTGTGCTGGAGCGGAAGTCATCTTGCCTGTAACGCTAGATGATTAATCAACAGATTGGATTCTGCTCAGCATTGCAATTCCTTCCTGCGGCACTCACTTTAACCCAAACATTAGATTTAAAAAAAGAAAGATGTGGGTTTTTTTCTAAGAGGAATTAAAAGGCAAACTGATGGTGTTTCTTTGAGGGGAGGTGAGGTTTTTTTTAGGGCTGAGACCTGCCAGGAAGTATCAGTGAGTGTTTCTGGCTCTGCTGTCAGCAGGGCTGGTAAATGGTTTAAAGACAGTGGGGGGGTGGCACTGTATATACTAGATTGTGGTCTGACTGGAAAGTTGGCACCCATTGGTGCGTGCCTTCACTTAACAGGGTGTGGCAGTTAGCTCTCTGCACTCACCACATGGTTTATGGGTCAGTCAGTGATGAAATGTAGCATAAAATTGCCTGGTTTCTTAGTTAGTGGCTGTTGTGACAGGAAATAACCACAAAACAAGCTTTTGCTGTCATCAGACAAGGTATTACTGGCTTGATAATTATCACTCCCATTGTGGTGTATAACCATAATGTTGCCCAGACAATCCATAAGTGTAATAGTTATTTCTAAAAATGAAATTGAATTTTTTCTGTTTTCTGTTTGTTTACTGTAGCATGAGGGAGGGAAAGGGCACATTAGAATCAAATAGAATCAGCCTTGTCTTTTTCTGCTTGACGCGTGAAAATAGTATTGATTAATGGTCATCGCCCCTTTTTCCATGCAGAATGATGTAAAGACCCTGTCAGTTACCATCACCTTCTCTGAGAATGTGTTCCATCAATCCCACAGCCAAACAGGCAAGCAATGGCAGGTGGCACATATTTCACCTGCCCAGGCAAAATGGGCCAGTAAGTGGGACAAGGCAGAGAGACAAAAATGACACATATGAAGGTGACAGCTTTTCACACCTGGAAATAATGGTTTTGATAGGCGTCCTGCTTGTTTCGCTGCTGTGGACTGGACAGAGACCAAAAATGTGTGATAATATACACAATTAGCTCATGGCACAAAAAAGACCCAGGGCCTTCACAAGCTGGGGCAAATCTAAACTCTACCTTTCACCAGGAAGTGTGATGGCTCAGTCTCCACGCAATACTGGAAGAATACCGTGTTTTGACACATTAGGATACAATTATTGGACCCTAGAGCTGTGCTTGTCCACACATGCACCCTATCAGTTAGATTGTGAATAGTTGTGGGCGCACTGCAGATAATTTCCACATCGGCGCAGAACACATCATCATCATCATCATCCTAGCTCCACCGTTCTCTGTGTACATTACTGAAAAGAATACAAATCACCACTGGAACATATATCTATCTATCTATATATATATAGATATATATACATATATATGCTGTATGTATTTCTGTGATATCCCTGTCTTGTCTGTTTTATGTCAGCTGATATTACACATGTGCAGCAACTTCAAAAGTAAATCAGTGTTAATATCACTTTGGATGTCCAATTTATCCTGTCACAATTTCCCTCTCCCTTGTGTTTTGTAAAGGAAAAGATGGCCCTTCAACAGAGAAGCCTCACCAATTTATGTGTCATTATCACTGTGAGTACATGCAGAGCTATTTTTGTTTTTCATCTGACCATGTTGACACGCTTGCCACATTAACATCCTACAGTGGAGCTGGAGCTTGACAGAATAGAGGATGTGCGGGAGTGTGACGGGACGTTTTGATCATCTCTATGGTATATTATCTGCATACTGTTCTTACAGCTTGTCAGCACGAGACAAAGTTGCACTGCTCACTCTCTGTAGGGCATCCCTAAGATACTCCAGCTTATTATCAGTGCCTCTTAAATGCTTCCCAGCAAACGCAGCTGTTGGCCCTGAAAGAGAAAGGAACAGGAAGAAATCAATAAAATCATGCCTCTAATAAGGTGAGAGAAGGATTAAATATACATGGTAAACCCTGCACATGAATACTGGAACTAATGGTGTCCTGAAGCCACAGTCAGCAAAAATTACATGAAAATTGAATATGAAATCAAAACACTCATTATTAACATGTATTAAGATTTTAGGACTGAAAAGGAATTTTTATACCAAATAAATTTAGCAGATTTAGGTCCTAGCACACATGTTCCTCTGTTTTTATGAGTTAAATTTGCAGTATTATGCAAGTTAATATAGGACCAAGTTAAAAACTTTCATAAATTGTATAGCTGTGTTTAATAGTCATTGGAAAGCATTACCTTCCATGGCTTGGTAAAACATGGCACCCAATTTAATGACCCTTAAAGTTCAGCCTAAAGCTAACAAACTAGCAATATATTGCCTCTACTTAAAACTAGTTTTCTATGATACCAAACATCCTTATATACTGTATATTATATGTATAATGAAAACTATATGGATGCAGTCAGAGTAACTCTTGCAGTGTAAATATGTTGCATATACAGGATACCAACAAAATACCAAGAAGTTCAGGGAATCAGCAGCTTAGAAATCTGCATTTCGTAAGGACCTACTGTAGAAATAAATTACTGTGACTACAAATCACATAATTGCAGGGTATACACAGGGAACTATAACAGGCTTATGTCATTAAAGGAGCCACAATAGGTGTGGCACTTTTGCTTAATTTAAAGAAGCAAATTTTATTTTAAGCTTATTTTAAATATAAAATAGGATATATTTCATTTCATTAGGCACACACCTGAATTGTTCTTTTTATTGCTGCAGCTATACATATACACCCTCCTTCCCAGGCTTAGCCTAATGCTTTGTATTAGCAAAATATTAATAATAGTACTGTATGTTTAAAAACCTTTTACAATTTCATTTAGTATGTCTTTTTTTCATTGTATTGCTGTTACCCTGTTTTTCCCACTTCCCTATCTTTTTACCCAGCAACACTATTACTGTACTCTGTTAAGGAGTGGTAAATACTTATTCCCTATCCTCTTGTTTTCTTTCTTTGTACTTAAATCTTTTCCCAGTATAGTGTAGAGATGTTACTTTAATTGTTTTAACTCAATGTGATTTCAGTGTGATGAACAGGAAAGTACCAGTATGAATGCTATTAATGTTGTTGTCTACTGAAGTTGTTCAGTAACTATAATATAAAAAAAGAATAATTCAGTCAGAAGGGAGCATAGTTAGAAAAGACCAAGTTCCTCTCAGTGATAATCCAGGGACACTGTCACCTCCCTCGTTCCCTCCACCCAGTCCTCCCTCCCGGGGTCAGCCGGTGGAGGCAGGACTGGGACGTGTTTATGGCAGGTTGGGATTAAGGAGACCAAATCCAGCCTGCTGTTTCTCAAGGCCTCAAAAGCTGAGTTGGATAATTAAACTGTCGAGACATGGGTCCTTTTCTTCTTTTTCGACTCTCGCCTTCCATTCCTGTGGTTTAATTTATTTGGACAGGGGGCAACCCGGTGGGCAGGCCGGGCAGCCTTCCAGCTCGGCTGCAAACACGTTGTTGGAATGATGCAGTGGCTGGGAGAGTTCAGAGGTTGGGGTGAAAAGGTAGAGCCATCAGGGATGAGCCGGGTCAAGCTATTTAAGTCAATATTGCTCACCCTGTCTGACAGCCAGAGTAACACCTTCCTAATCCACAAGGCCAATGGACAAAAGCGAAAGGAGGCAGCGTCTACGTCTCATCAGTGAGGGATTGTGGGCTTCTGCTGCTGTAGAATAGCTTGAGGGGCAGAGGCATGTGTCCGAGGGTCCCTGTAGAGCAGGCATTACAATGAAGGACTCCACTGTTGTTGACCTAGCCCCAGGTCATGTGTGTCACTAGCAAAGCCGTCAATACTACCATGTCATCACATTTGCATTTCAAAAATATAAGGAGTTGATAGATTCTATGGCCATTGTCAGCATTTATATTCAGTAGAGCCTAAGACAAACTCAAACCATCTGGGGATGATTTTTTCTCTTTCGCAGTTGTATTAAATATGTGGTTCAAAAATAGTCACGTGTATTTAACATGTTGGCATTCTGTTTTATCCACTTAAATTTGTTACAATGGTACAACATTGAAATTGAGAGAAAATGGCTTATCTTGTATCAACCCATGCACTGTGGTATGGACACATGACATACATGGTGTTTGTCCACAGTGTAGTAATAGCAACAATCAGTAGGCTCTGCACACAGTATCTGCCCTCCCAGCCCTTGTGTGGGGTCAATCGTCCCACCTCTTCCCAAGCTTATAAAATGTCCCTTATCAATATTTTAGCACATCAATTGTAACCCTTGGTAAACACATCTCCTCCTGAAAAGTAAATTATCAGTGGACACAGTCACTGGGGATTGACTGTCTGGGACGCTGTCAAGGCTTTCTGTCTCTTGTGTTTTCTCTATCTCACACACTCTGTCAATTCCATCTTTGAATGAGGGACCAATAGAATCCAGCAAAGCTCTTGTTGAGGATTTTTCAAACTAAACAATGCCCTGGGCATATTGTATTCTCCGGAGGACTGTTGGCCAAAGTAAGATATGTTTCAATTCCCAGAATGCTGAACACTGTACAGTACAGTAAGAAGTCCATGTACACAAAGAGTGTTAGTATGAAAATGAATAGAGAGGAATGAACGAGCTGACATTCATCAGAAACTGTGCAGTCTATTGATTTTACCATTTAAAGAGTTCAAATATATGTAAATCTATAATATGTTGCCAGGAATTCTAATAAAGGAATAGTTTGACATTTTGGGGAATACGCTTATACGCTTTCTTGCTGAGAATTAGATGAGAATATCAATACCACTCTAATGTCTGTATGGTGAATATCAAGCTTCAGCTAGCAGTCGATTAGCTTAGTTTAGCATAAAGACTCGAAACGGGGGGAAAACAGTTTGCCTAGCTTTTTCTAAATGTAACAAAGTCCACCTACCAGCACTTCTGACGATCACTCATCACTCACAAATTAATACGTTATGTCTCATTTGTTTAATCCATACAAAAACAGAAGTGTAAAAACATCAAGTTGTGGTTTTACAGGGGTTATACGCAGACTTGGTACGGATTAAGCTAACAAGATATAACCTGTTAATTAATGCCAGGCAGCCAGGTTAGCTATTTCCAGTCTTTGTGCTAAGCTAAGCTAACCGACAACTGGCGGTAGCTTCATATACCAACCCTATCTCCTAGAAATTACATTCATATACAACTCAATTGTTTTCCCAATTACATTGTGGTAGCAAGTGTAATCACTGCCTGGATTATGTTCACAGGTAATGTTTTTTTCAAATACATTTATATATCTGAAGGAAGTTGGGGTGGATGGGGGGCATACAAGGCGCAGGACTTTGGTAACACAGACCCAGGTTCACATACTGAGTCCCGCATGTGGTTAGGTTTAGGCAACAAAAGCACTTTGGTTAAGGTTAGGGAAAGTTTGTTGTGTCGCTTACATTTTATAAACACGTTATGCTTCAAGTCACTGCCGACCTTTTTCTGTATTAAATCAAGACCACAATCTTTACCTAACTGTAACCAAGAGCTGCCAGTGCCGAAAATAACCATAAAAAGTTTAATATTGCTGTAGTTTCTACTAGCGGATATTGTGCTGCAAGATCAGATATTTTGGTGGACAGAAAAACACCCAGGTACGTTGTCTGAACGTTTCACTCATACATTCAGTGTCAACATTTTTGCAACTTGCCAAATACATTAACAACATTTTGTCATTATGTTGAGAGAAAATGTAATGCAGCCAGCATTATATTTCTAGCAAAACGTATTTGCTGTTGCAGTTTAGTTGTATATAAAAGTAATTTCTAGGAGACAGAGTTGTATTTACTACACAGATGTGAGAGTGGTATCAATCTTCTCATCTAACTTCCCGGCAAAAAAGCGAAATAAGCGTGTTTCCAAAATGTTTGACTATTCCTTTAAGAATTCAGTTAAAGAGGAATTAGAGAAAACAATGTATTTCAGTACAAAGCCCTGTAAACAAGGCTTCTGTTGTAGCAGCAGTGTCTGAAATTAAGGATTTAGCCATTACATCTGTTCAACTACAGCATATTCACATATTTGTTATAGCTCAGTGGCAGCAGTTCGTGCTGCCTGTTTGTACAATAAAGCAAACAGAAAGTAATAATACGGCTGATGTATCATCTTGCTGTAGCTTTTGCTGCAAACTGCAGCTGCATCAGGGGCTGGTGGAAAGACCTGCAGAGCAAGAGAGAGCTTCATCACGCTGAGATGATGAGGTTCATCGGTGTGTGAAGTTTCTTCAGGCTTTTAATGTCGGAAAGGGTTTAAAAACACAGATTATCATTTTATACCAAGTCTTTGCCAACGTAATATCTGATGGTGCTGTTATTAATTTGTAAATACTATTAAAAATAACTATACTAAAAAAATAATGGATTTTAGTTTTAAAATATTGAACTTTTATAACTTGGTCTGAAATAATGAACATTCAGGGCTGAAGGAAGAAGAGTTTTCTGGCCTTATCTGCAATATTGTTCTTACTGTATGTGATGCTCCATAGGGAATGAGCAGTAAAAGAACATCACCACAGATATCAAACATCAGGAGAATAGCTTAATATGAACTGTTGAAATGAATCTCACTCTGTAAAATTCAATTTCTGTAACAACAATATTAAATTTACAGAGGCAACATGAAGCACCATTAACAGCATCACAATAACTGTAGCGTGTGTGCAAATACAGTTAACACAGCACTTGAAAAAATAGAGAAATAAACAATAATGAAAAAATTACTGCATAGAAAGCACACACAGCATCATAAATATAGCGTGTTGATTATTTTAACAGAAAACTCTTTTTTCCAACTGAATCAGTTTATCAGTACTGGTGATGGAGAGCCACAGTCACATCATATCGCACATTACTGACTTTGCTTTGCAAAACCACCTCAACAGCCACAAGCGAGGCATTGCTCATGTCATCTGCAAATCACAAATCGTAGCTCCTGACGCGAACCGCTGCACAGAAGCCAAGTGCCAAAGGGCTCTGGCCAAAGCCAGCATCAGACTTTAAAGTGATTTGAAACAGTGAGCAAAGGAGGGGCAGAATTTGCCTCAGAGCCTAACATAGACAGAGCTTCAATCTTCAATGGAATCAAAAAAAAAAGAAAGAAAAAGATGAGAAAGGGGAAGAAACAGTAGCATGGCCAGCTCATCCATCATTTCTTTAAAAGGTCAGGATTTTGTAGGTGGAATTGTGAAGAGCAGCGAATTGCAGATGCACCGAACAGCAGGGTATTTTCCGCTGCCATGACCAGCTAAGGAGAGCTCCTTTAAAACACATCTGCCAGTAAACATTTTGGCCTGACTCTGGGTCATCTCTCCTGTCTGGACGAGACTCAGCAGAGCATGAAGATGTACCTGCACAAACCCGAAGACCGACTTAGTCACTTCAGACTTTCCTTTTAGCCTTACCGCCTCTCTGTTAATTGTTATGATGATACGTACTGTAGCACAAATATCTCCTGGCTTCTGAAGGATTTTTTCACCTCCTCTTCCTTAAAGTTAAAGTTTCTTTTTTGACATCCACTAGAATATAAAAAAATATTTTTTTAATCGCATAATCCCCAGGCAACAACCACTCTGATCTCCTCAACTTCTGATATACAAACAGAAACAGCCTTATAAATCAGAAAAGCATCACAGCAGCATGAGTATTGATTTACAAAATACGGTGTATCAGAAACTTGAATTTAATAAATGACAAGAAAATGTGGCACCATAACACAGCAAATGAGTAAATGAAATGTCACTCCAAATGATATGTAATTATCTGACTACATGTCTCAGAGGTACATTTGGAAAATCGAGAGGAAATGGGGCAAAGAAATCACCAGTGAGGCCTGTCTGAAGTAAGCCCATCAGTGGCTAAGTGCCTCTTTACCTCCTTCAACCACTAGAGACGAGGGGGAAATGACCTTCTGGCATTATGGACGGGGAGAAACAAACCAAACACACATCACTCATAAAAGACACACACTTTTTCAGAATGTACTGTACTTACAGAGGAATTCAGTACAGTCAGAAAGCACTTTCTCTTCCACTGTCAGAGTGATGAAAAGGTTGCTCTCCCAGTAAAAAAAAAAAAAAAAAAAAAAAAAAAAGACGGTGGCGAGAGGGACAGATGTGAGCTTGGTTATAAGTCTCTCCATCAGGCCTGTAGATGCGGCTCAGACACCCCTGGGATACACAGAAACATCTGGAAAGAATTGTCAATGGGATTGATACAGTACCTAGAGTAATAAAAAATGAATTTCCCTGCCGCGATATAAACACAAATGACCTGAGCCATGATGCATTTGCTTAGATCCGCTTTGATCCCCCCACTATCTCTGCCTTCCTCCCTCTCCGTCTCATGTGTTTCAGTGTGCACACAGTTTGAGCAAAGTCGACAATTGCAAATAGTCCCGTGGATTGTATGGATTCAGCCTCAGTGTTACAAAATCTATGACGCCCGAATGGCTCGCTAGTTAATGCCTGCCTGATCCTAAACACCTGTTTAAAGGTGTCTTAATATCAAAATTTAAAAAGCAGATGACACATTATTGCCTTCCTATAGAGATATAACAAGCACTAAAGCTGCTGTACAATCTTTGAACAGCCTGCGCGGATGGCTAGACAAGTAAAAGAGAAGTTGATACATTAAACATGAATTGTTCGAAGGACACAGACTACATAAAAGCATGTGGTGACAGGGTCACAGGCACTGTGCGCGACGTGAGTAGAGGGGACAGATTTGCAGAGAGTCTTTTAATGTGCGCGGTTGTGCTTAACATTGTTTAGAGCTTAGTGATTTGAGATTACTACCACAGGGGGCAGCCCGAGGGCATTTTTATGATGAGCTTTGGAAAATGTCGCCAGTATAGCTCTTTCTTCTGCTTGGAAAAATCTTTAACAACTACATCAAAATTTTGACTTAAACTGATTTTAAAAAAAGATGCCGTGCTTATCCAGATCCTAATAAAACTGTGTAGCATTTCTGATAGTTTCAGGTGTAATGCCCACATCAGTAACCTCAACCAGTGTTTTCCCACAGAGGAGCTGCTCTGCTACTAAGCTGTCAGTGAGGTGTTTAAGTTGTGGCCTTGAAAGTTGTGCTACGAGCCCTAGTATGGCTCCTGCTCCACAGATGATCCCTGGGATACGAGTCAGGTTCCACCCCGCCGGCCCGCCTCCAGGGACCTCTTCATTATCTGTCATTAAATGTTTTTAAGTTTGCATAATTGATCTTCTCCAATAAGTCGTCATTGATTTATGGAGGTCTGGGCTGAAGGAGGAACTGGTTAAAAATTCATAACCCTGCAACGCGTCTTCACAATCCATTAGCTGCTCCTGGACCCAGAGTCCTTCCATTGATTGACCTTGCGCCGAGAATCTCATGGACTCTGCATTTTTCCCTCTTTTATTGCACTGTGGGAAGAGTTATGTTTCAGCTTTTTCCCCAGATAGGTCTTACTTTGATTTTCTCCCTCTCTATTGCTGTATGTCTTTCTCTCTGTCTCACCCTCCCTCTGTCTCTCTGTTTCTCCCTCTCCATCTAAACTGAAGACCTTACTCTGAGACGATGAATAAATAAAGCATGTTCCATAAACAGCTTTCCACTATTATTTAAGCTTCCAGGGCCTCGCACTCTGACAGCCTCCTTTCCCTGCCATCAAATTCAAGTGTGTAAATTTTCTAAAAGGCTCTGAATGTTTTATGATGATTTCAGGGAATGATGGAGTAATAGCTGAATAGTGAAGCTATTACTTTTAATATTTATATTGAGTGCTTTGAATCATTAATGTGACAGGATGTAAAATCAGAGCTGCGGGACGTATGTACTTCACAACCACAGCCACTTGGCAAAAAATATTTGTTTTCTTGAGCAGGCTGTTCCAAACTGTTGTGAGCTACCCATCGGGGCATGGGGGTGACGCTCTTTTCCATAAATTTTAATCCTACATTGAGAAAAGGCAATTCTTGGAAAGCATTACTTAAAATATGAAGTGTATGTCTAAAATGGCAACAAATATTTTGGAAAGTTGTGTTTACAGAGATCAAGTGGACAGATTGCTTGAGTCTAGACTGTTTTTATTCTCCTCATATCCAGTAATATTGAGTAATGTGTATGTATCAAATGAAAAACTATCAAATGTACGGAAGCCCAGGTCTGCCAGGAAAAGAAAAAAGATAAATGAAATGTTAGGAATGACAAAAGGTACAAATACTCATGGTGAGTCAAGATTGTGAGATACTATGTAAAACTTTACTTAGTATATTATAATGTTTACTTAAATAATAAAAATGTATTTTGACTTTGTCATAATAATTATTTATTTATATTATATCATAATTTTAGGTCGTAAAGTCAAAATTTTGACTTAGTATCTTATAATTGTGACTTACCATGAGTATATGATATTTTTTTATTTTACTGGTGGACATACTAGGTGTCCGTAAAATGTAACCATTTTGTATAATTTAGTGTGAAGTGAGATAGTAAATATAATTATGAGATATTTGCGCAAATAATTAATATTAGTATCTCATAATTTTGACTTCCTACACTACCGGTCAAACATTTTAGAACACCCCCATTTTTCCAGTTGAATTCCAATTGAAATTTAAGCAGTTCAAGTCCAATGAATAACCTTAAATGGTACAAAGGTAAGCAGTAAACTGCCAGAGGTGAAAAAAAGTTTAGATTACCAAAAACTGAAAATTTCAGTTATTAAAAGGCCTTTTTCAGGGACCAAGTAATGGGTTAAAAACTTATGGCTTTTCTGAAGCAATGGATAGAAATTAAGTGTTGAAATTTGATGCAAACAATTCCTACAGATATCCCAACCTCTGCTGATTACTTACAAACCCCTTTGCCTGTGTAAGAGCTTGGAGGAGGATGCGTGATGGTCTGCGGCTCTTTTGCTGGATCCAGAGTTGGTGACTTGCACAGAGTGACTGGCACCCTGGAACAAAAGGGCTACCACAGCATTTTGCAGAGCCATGCAGTACCCTCTGGTCTACACCTAGTTGCTCAGGGGTTCATCCTACAGCAAGATAATGAACCAAAACATACCTCCAGGCTGTCAGAATTACCTTAAAAGAAAAGAACAAGACAGTAGGCTTCAAATCATGGAATGGCCAGCACTGTGTCAAGACCTAAACCCCACTGAGCTGGTTTGGGATGAAAAAATTTAGATTAAATTTTGTTAAAGAAAGAGATTCCATGATATCTTTTTTTTCAAATCTCTAATTGTTTATTTGTTCTATGCTCTAAGTTCAGGGTACATTGAGACAGTAAAGGTCCAGTGTGTAGAATTCAGTGGCATCTAACGGAACGGACTTGGCAGAAATGGAATATAATATTCATAAGTATGTTTTAATTAGTGTATAACCACATGAAAATGAGAATTGTGTTTTCATTACCTTAAAATGAGCCCTTTATATCTACAGAGGGAGCGGGTCCCCTTCCACAGAGCCCGCCATGTTGCACCATCATGTTTCTACAGTAGCCCAGAACGGAAAAACCAACACTACTATTTTGTGTATTTTTACTTTTTGTTCCTACCAAACTCCTAACATTCATTCCTAACCTTTCCCTGGTGGAAATAGGCTTCCATACGATTGTAACAATGTTGCATTGTTTTGTAAAAACATCTGAGATTTCATACCATTTGACTGTTTCTATCACGTTTTTATTTTGTGTAAAAGTTGCCTCCTAAAATATTTAACCACTAACTTTGCATGTACTCACAACTACTTACTGTCAGTTGTTATTAATTAGTTGCAAGTTAAACGTTACTATTATCTCTTGATAAAGTTCATCTGAATTACATTGTTTTCATTTATCTCATTACATTTCTTAAATAGAAAACCATAATAGCAATGATTGCCAGCAGAAAAGAGAAATCAGGGATTTGGTTTTGACATTAGTTATCAGGTGGTCTTATTCAGATATTACTGGCAGAGGTAATAGTGTGGGGTATTCACAGACTTGTAGCCTTGGTTTGGTGTTGTTCTGTCCCTTTGGCACGGGGAGGCTTTAGTCCGTGTATCTTGTGCTGTGTGGAGCTTCACAGTTAAAGGCCAGTTTATTCTTGCGGGTATCAGGCAGCCTTGTCCTGAGGGAACAAGCGCTTTCATGCACAGTTAGTGCACTTGACTCAGCATGGAGATGCTTTCAGATGGAAAAGCCATGTTTAGAGGACGTCTTATGAGACATTAAAGCACTACTGTTCCATTGTTTTAGCTCTTCCTAAATGTCACTTTCCTCTCCTGAGTCTGCCCTTCACTACAATATTGTGGGACACATCACAGAGAAAGGCCTTTTCCCTGCTCCCACTGAGGGTCCATTTGAAAAGCAGACAGATTGTAAACTCACCGCTCTGGCCATTACTGTCTTCTTCATCTGTTTACTTTCTATGCAATATTTATTCAAAGAAAAATAAGACAAATCAGGAACATTATGGCCTCTTAAGGATACATTTTTGTGGAGTTTTTTTTTCTTTTTGGCTCATGTCCTCTAACCTTAATTCTTTAATGTTTGGTTGTGTTTTTAAATTGCACATTTTAGTTTGATATTGTGTATCATATATATTTTGTCATTTCCTGATTCGGTCAGGTTAATCACAACATAAGTGAGGGGGCGCTTGTTGGATATATGATGATAATGATGATGAAGGTTGATTATTATTATCATTATCAGAGTCCCAAAAGGTAAATGCTACACACGTGGACAAAATTGTTGGTACCCCTCAGTTAATGAAAGAAAAACCCACAATTCTCACTGAAATCATTTGAAATGTACAAAAGTAACCATGAATAAAAATTTATTGAAAATTAAACAATCAAAATCAGCCATCACTTTTGAATTGTTGATTAACATAATTATTTAAAAAAACAAACTAATGAAACAGGCCTGGACAAAAATGATGGTACCCCTATAAAAGATTGAAAATAATTTGACTAGAGGGACATGTTTAACTCAGGTGTGTCCTTTAATTGACATCACAGGTGTCTTCAAGCTCATAATCAGTCAGTCTGCCTATTTAAAGGGTGACAAATAGTCACTGTGCTGTTTGGTGACAAGGTGTGTACCACACTGAACATGGACAACAGAAAGCAAAGGAGAGAATTGTCCCAGGACATTCGAAACAAAATTATAGACAAACATCTTAAAGGTAAAGGCTATAAGACCATCTCTAAGCAGCTTGAAGTTCCTGTGACAACAGTGGCACATATTATTCAGAAGTTTAAGATCCACGGGACAGTAGCCAACCTCCCTGGACGTGGCCGCAAGAAGAAAATTGATGACAAGTTGAAGAGACGGATAGTTCGAATTGTAACCAAAGAGCCCAGAACAACCTCCAAAGATATTAAAGGTGAACTCCAAGGCCAAGGTACATCAGTGTCAGATCGCACCATTCGTCGTTGTTTGAGCCAAAGTGGACTTCATGGGAGACGACCAAGGAGGGCACCACTGTTGAAAGCAAATCATAAAAAAGCGAGACTGGAATTTGCAAAAATGCATGTTGACAAGCCACAAAGCTTCTGGGAGAATGTCCTTTGGACAGATGAGACAAAACTGGAGCTTTTTGGTAAAGCACATCAACTCTATGTTCATAGACTCAAAAATCAAGCGTATGAAGAAAAGAACACTGTCCCTACGGTGAAACATGGAGGAGGCTCAGTTATGTTTTGGGGCTGCTTTGCTGCATCTGGCACAGGATGTCTTGAATCTGTGCGAGGTACAATGAAATCTCAAGACTATCAAGGCATTCTGGAGAGAAATGTGCTGCCTAGTGTCAGAAAGCTAGGTCTCAGTCGCAGGTCATGGGTCTTCCAACAGGACAACGATCCAAAACACACAGCCAAAAACACCCAAGAATGGCTAAGAGAAAAGCGTTGGACTATTCTGAAGTGGCCTTCTATGAGCCCAGATCTGAATCCCATTGAACATCTGTGGAAGGAGCTGAAACATGCCATCTGGAGAAGACACCCATCAAACTTGACACAACTGGAGCAGTTTGCTCACGAGGAGTGGGCCAAAATACCTGTTGATAGATCTAGAAGGCTCATTGACAAATATAGAAATCGTTTAATTGCAGTGATTGCCTCAAAAGGTGGTGCAACAAAATATTAAATTATGGGTACCATCATTTTTGTCCAGGCCTGTTTCATTAGTTTCATTAGTTTCATTTTTTTAAATAATTATGTTAATCAACAATTCAAAAGTAATGGCTGATTTTGATTGTTTAATTTTCAATAAATTTTTATTCATGGTTACTTTTGTACATTTCAAATGATTTCAGTGAGAATTGTGGGTTTTTCTTTCATTAACTGAGGGGTACCAACAATTTTGTCCACGTGTGTAAGTTCTACTTAGTTTTACCTTGTGTTATGACTATTTCTCTTCATCAAATATCAATACTACATTCTAAAAATAACATACACCGCGCCAAAATAGTCCCATCTGTAGTTATCTCAGAAAGAAAACAACCTTCACTCTTTGAATTTAAAAATACTTTTAGGGGGAATAATACATATATATGAAAATATTACAACCCGAGTGAAGTCAAGAGGTCTTTTTCTTTTAATAAAATGGAACCTGCTCCGTTTGTACTGATGTGTTTATGGCCTTGGACTGACAAAGATATCTGTCAGTCGGCTGCTTCATACATTTTCTAACTTAATAGAAGCTATCAGCAGTGGAAGCTGAGGCAAACCTGAAATGCATATGCAATAGCACACAATACATAGCCAACAAGAGCCTGGCTGTGCGAAGGTGGTGGAAAGACAGAGATGAGCTGAACTCATTAACTCTCAGTACTTCTTTAAGTGTATGTTTATCCACTTAGAATAGCAATTGAAAACAGACTGTTATGGACTGTCAGCGGTGGAGCTGCTGACCCATTCCTGATAGTGCAGGTGAGTTTCAAAATGAAATTAGATTCACAAGAAGTATTGAGGTGTGTGCCCCTACCTCTGCTTGGTAATGCTGTCTCAGGTTCACGGTAATGACTTGTGTGGATTCAAATGTTGGTATAATTGAGAAAGAGAAGCCGTGACTGGAACAGATGTTTCATATAGACTTCTCCTCAAACTTCTGTGTGCGTGTGTTTGTGAGGGCCGCATTACCAGTCAGAATACGAAGTTTTAACCGACTAGTCTGATGTGTGTAGAGGTGTGTGTGGTTATTTTATAGTAGCCTAGTCATTTTCAGCCGACTTAATCAAGGTAAAAACAGTGGATGGTTGAGCGTAATGGCACTGCACTTTGACACGTTACTTCTCAAATCAGAGGCTGCATATTTAGCAACATATCTGTCCTGCTGCCTTCAGATGCTGCAGAGATTTAATGAACTGAAGGTGAAGGATTTCATACAGTAGCAGCTGTGTACAACATATTAATTTACAGATAAATGCAGATTTACTGATGACATTCCTGCTTTATGTTAAATGATATTTGATTTTATTTTACATTTTAACCATTATTCCGTTATTGCTTCACATTTGCTAAAAGTATTTCATTTTCTCTTGTTGATAAAATCACTAACAGTGGAGTGACAGATGTGGTTCTGAGACATCTTCCAACGACCCAATTTCCACCAAAATACCAAGAACTAACTTTGCGCATCTCCTCCCACCTGTACCAAAATACGACACACACGGGCAAAACGAATGTCAAGGTCAGGAAAATACCAAACTGTCCCTCTGGTCATTGAGTCCTAAGTCTCCAGTATGAATCAAACTCCAAAAATGCCCATTATGCAACCAATAGTATTATGCTGTTTCAGGCACTTCCATAATATGCTTATGCTTAGTCAGATATATTGTAGCTTTACTGTCTTGGATTTTAACGTGAACAGCATTTAACTTCCATATCACATGAACACAACATTAATACTTCGTGACCTGACTTTAGTAGTGTCCAAGCTAAAGACCCTGATGACACTATCAGGGTTATTTTCTCAGACTTGACAAAGCTCCTCTAAAGCCACAGTAGACATTATACACAGATTGAGTAGTACTCCATGTGAAATGTGTAAAATGACCAGCTTTATGTGTAAAATAGAGTTCCTCTTTAAAGTCCAGCTCATATCGTTTATCGTGTGCAAATTACTGTATATGCCCTGGCCCCCCTTTAAGGAAAACAATTAGGAGAGGCAGAAACTTAGTTTTCAGTAGCTGTTGATCAGCTATCTATGTAGCTGGAGAACTTGCATATAGCCAATAAAAACATTTTATTTTATGCTGAATTTGCATGAAGCAGTAACCAGCATTTTAGCAGATTGACAACCAGACAATATCCCACAACAAAAACACAGAAGAATCATGGACATCAGCTTTCAGGCTAATGTCTCCATCTGATCTCCAAGCAAAGACACATACAGTATTTCATCTTGCACTCTGGCTTGTTGAACAAGCTAGAAAAAGCTTGTTCATTCAGCATTTTGCAGTCTGGATAGCCAATTAGCTAATCAGCTGGAGCACTTTAAGCCAATTAAAAACATCCCTGCAAATGTTATGATCAGTCAGTGTACATGTGGAATGGTGAGATGCTTTTCATCAGTGTCACTATAGCATTTCACTTTCTGTCCTTAGATAACAGTTACCAGGCCGTGTGTCTTGCTATGCTGCTTTTACTCTTTACCTTTTATTTTCAGAATCTTTTCCACTCTCATTTATCTCCAATCAACATCACAATCTATTTTCTGACTAACGGTAAAATGGTTTCATGGACACCATGAGTGCCATATTTGCATCTGCAGTCTTTTAACCACACTAGCTACAAAACAGAAATCCTCTTTTTTGTGAATGACAATTAATTCCTTCACAAAAGTATCATTTTTGTAATTAATACCTTCACAAAGCTCCAATTTAACAAAAAAGGTGAAATAGTGGATTTCTAGTTATTTGTTGTCAGCACCAGCTTCTTCCATCTTCCATCCACCATAGTACATACTTTTATCTCCTCCTGCATTGACTATTGTAATTCTCTGTATATAGGAATTAGTCAGTCAGCTTTATCTCATTTGCAGCTGGTTCAAAATGTGACTCCTCACTGGTACCAAACAGAGAGACGACATCACTCCTGTACCCGCCTCTCTTCACTGGTTACCAATAAAATGCAAAACTGATTTTAAGATTCTTTTATTTGTTTTTAAAGCACTGCATGGACTGGCACCAGCGTATCTTTCAGAACTCCTCACCCCCTATTCTAATGTCAGACCCCTCAGATCTGCTGACCAATCACTGCCCGGCTGCTAGGCATTTCACGCTCCCAGTTAAAATCCAGAGGTGATCGGGCATTTTTCATTGTTGGCCCTAAACTGTGGAACAGTTTGCCTCTCATAATTAATCCCCTGGATTGATCTTCTTAAAACCGCTCTCTTTTCTTCAGCCTTTTAATAGTCATCATGAAGACATGAATGGTCACGCTTTGTTTTATTTATTTTCTCTCTCTATTAATTATTTGTTCTCTGTTCAATGCTGTTGTGTTTTTAAGATTTAAATCCCATCTTTATTTATTTTATTCTATTTTCTCCTCATAACTGTGTGTTTTCATTTGATTGTATTTTTCAATCTCTGGAAGCATTTTGGTCAACTTTTGCTGTTTTTAAATGTGCTCTATAAATAAATTGACTTGACTTCACTACAATGCTAGGTGAAAATGTAAACATTCGAACAATTAAGTATCCCAGACACTGTAGCTGCACATAGCTGTGTCAGAGAAGGTGCAGAGCCCCATGCTGACATGACAGGCCTGTCTTAGATCCTGTCTAGGCCTGCTCTCTCTCTCCCATGTCTTACCCCTGTCTTCCTGTCTCACCTTCAACAGTGTCACCTCTGACTCAGTGCCATTTCCCAATGCTTGTGTGAACGCACACAATAAAAGGACACACTTATAATACACAATACTGTGACACTTCTTTCCCAGTCTCACAAGTCGTAGATGCACACAGACACACACACACACATGCATGCACACAGGAAGATGGTTTCATGGTTTAAAAATGCTAGCGGCCTCTATAGGATGCAGTGTTTAATGGAACAAACACAATTTTCTAATCCTGGAGCCTTAGTAGTACTTGGGTAAAATAAAATCTGTCATGAGGGTGGTGCTATAAGAAATGACTTTTGTTCATTAAAATCAAGAAGGGTTTATCCCCTTAGCATAATAAATGTGCTTAGCAAATGTCATATACAATCTGCCTGTTAGATTTTGTTCTGTCTTGTGTAGAAGTGATAAATTTGGGCTGATATTGGAGCTAGAGGAAATGCCAGGGATTCACCAAAAACAGTAAAGATTCGTCTTCAAGCAACTGAATATACATAACAAATTTTGTGGAAATCCAGATGTTTATTTTTGTTTAAACTTACCAAAGACCCAAGTGTTAGTCAAGGGGATTTTTTTTAAAGCTGCATTAATTGGACACCAAGCTGGAAGTTCTTGCACACCAGAAAGTCTTATAGACGTACTCCGGATTATAAACTCTGACTGTGAAAGAGCCAAATGTCCAAAACACTATTAATAAAGTGAATTGAAGTGAAAACAGCTGCCTGCTGATGAGAGTGGTAACAGTGAACCAAAACAGTACATTTGAGAGCCGAAACAATGAGCTAAAAGACGCTAAAACACTTTGGATGGCCTCTTCAGTACGAGCAACATATAGTAATTTGATTCATTGTTAATATAAATACATTGATTTTGGCCTCTTTAATGTTGATGATGCACTGTCTTCAGGCCTGTAATGCTGCTAGCGTTTGAAAAAATCAACCAATACACATCAACTCAAATTCCCTCAGAAGCAGCACATGGTTCTGACACTGTGCTGGTGCTGAGAATACAATCTACAACCATAATTAGACATTTTCATCATGCTTACATGACAAGACTAATTAGTGGGTTTGTTTAATTACTGCCATTGTGTTGGGAATGTATACAGAGGACTCCCAAGGTCTGTTTAATATTCAGGTGCAGCATTGTCAACATCCTCTGTGAAGCAGTCAGAGAGATTTCGTATCGATCTAGTGCATGTGATACATGCAGGCCCCATTGTGAAGCCACAGTACACTTTATACAGATGGATGATTGACAGGCTGTTGTATTTCCTCAGAAGAGTGTGAACCAGTGAACCTGGTTAATAAAACATTAGAAGCACCCGAGAGGCCCAGCTGAAACGAGGGGTGGGGGAGAAGGGGTCACTGGTGTTCAACCACCGTCACGGCCTTAGAGCGAGTGCGGGTTCTCCCCATCCTCCAAAGCACATCACAGGGGGTCCATGTGGCCTCATTAAAATCAAGGAGATCACATGTAAGGACCAGAGGAAGAGGGCTAGTCCCATCTCAAAGCGCCTGGACTCCCAGGGCATTACTCTTTGAGGAAGCACCACTGGAGAACACAGGGATAAAGCCTCAAACCGTTAAAACAATGGACATTTAACACAGCCTGTGCACTCTCCCTTCTCCAGGACTCATTCAGCTAATGCTTCAAAGATAGTGCCGCAGCAGCTACGGAGATACCCTGACTCGGATTGGAAGTGAGCCATGTCAAGTTCACCTGATTTGATTTCTTAGATAACCTAGTTGGATGGAGAGATAAAGGCTGGCAGCTAGCTGTGTTATGTGGTGGTCTGAGCCCTCTTTGCTTTGGATGTACTCCAGTATCTGATAGATCTCCCCTGTTTTCCACATAAACAATAGTCTTTTTCATTCCATTCATTACCGAGGAGAAAAACACTGATATATGCAGCTAAATTGCATAATTGGGGCTTGGCAGAGCCTTTTTTTATTGAACTATTTATTTTTCATGATATCTCAATAATTTACATGGTTGATTGTATAAAGAGTGGGGGAAGAGTGAGCTGTTAGGCCCATTTTCTAAGTCATTGCGTTTGTTCAGCTGTCTGCCTCACTGTCGCATGCATTTCATCTTTTCCCTCCTTTATTTACTCTGGTCTTTGGACGCCTTCCTAGTCATGTATTAAAGCTTTGCAGCTTGGCGGCGACAGTGCGGCTGTCAGAGTGGGGGGTGCTGTTGCGCATCATCACTGCCTTTAATGGCTCGCATCAAGTTCTGACAAGGCTACTTAAAGCAATGGGCTTAGCAAAATGAGGGGTTGGGCGGCTGGTGCACCTTGGGATAAATAAATCGCTTATTTATGTTTTAGTCTTATACATTTCCAGTAAGCAGCAGCCCCCCTGTCGTAGGTCATACTTATAGCTAACTTTCCTGGTTAAAGAAGAGGGTCAGAACCTACTATACACGACAGTATTGTTAGAGAACATTTACGATGTTGAGATGTCATTAAAAAGCTGCTGTCAGACTCAGGGACACTCTCTGACCAGGTCTGTTGTGAGAAGAACACCCATAATGAGTGGGTGGCACATGGGGGAGAAGGAGGAGGAGGGAGTGTGCGTGTGCTGGTTTGTTTATGGATACAGTCTAAGAAAGCTCTTGTTTGGGGGACAAGGGTTCACGGCGAGCAGAGGGTAATTATGCTCCATCCGGTGGGTTCGGGATGCTTCACAAAACCTGACACAGGAGGGCAGGCGCGCCAGGCGAACAGGGAGGAGGGAGGGAAGGTGGGGAGAGAGCACAGGAACAAACGGCAGTGACAGTGATATTATGGCGCTTGCAAATACACACACATGCAGCACACACACATGCATAAACACACACCATCCGTGTAACTGGCATGTGCCCCAGGAAGGCAGGAATGCCAGGGAGAGAGGAAGCAGCAGAGAGTTAATTAGGGCTTGGATACACACTCTTAGGGCTCTCACACCTCACTCACCTCCAGCCTGCTTCCTTCCTGTCATTGTTCCCTGCAGTTCAGCCAGGGAGACACACACAACAAGATGGCCCCCAAATAGCTGCTCCCTCTATGACAAGTTTACGATCAGTTGTTGGAAGAAGCGTCAGAGAGGTGTGTGTGTGTGTGTGTCTGTGGCTCTGTGGCTGGGTGTGTGTTCAGTTCTAGTCATACATTTAACCATTTTTACTTTAAGAGACAAAACACAGGGACTCCAGCTGTTTATTTACTCATTACCCAATTATCACTCTCACGGCTATAGACAGCATGGAACAGTGAAACTTTCCTGTGAGAACAGAAGTGCAGATCATGCTACATGTTGAGTACACATTCGCCTTGGTTGACAGCAAATAGATGTGACACATATGGCAAGAGGTGTGTTGCGTTATGTCAGCAGACAATGTGTCATATTTTGGACTGTAAGCCAACACTGAGATGCATTACTTGGTGTACTTTCTATATCTATTTAAAATTTGTAATGTGTGTACATAGTGTAAGTTTAAGCTACAGAATAGAGTCTCCATCTGCACTTGTCTCCTACAGAACACTTTTATATACAAGTAATTTGCTTTGCTCAATATGTTTTGGAAAAGACAGTATTGCTGCCTGTCTGTCTCATTACAGGACTCACTTGTCATATGTACATTGAAAGAGTTATTGGTGGCTGTAATCATTTCTCCACTGGCTGTGAAGTGATCCTTTCCTAACACAACTCCACTCCACTTTTACAGTGTAAAAATGCATTCTAAATTTTAAGCTAATATGAGGTCTTAGCACTGTGAATTAGCCGAATTAAGTGGGTCCTTAGTGATGGCAGTCGTGTAGAACTACAAAGAAACTACAGTGTATGATTAACAATTTGAGTCATTTGTTCTATCAGTTCTTGTACTCACCGAAATGATTGCTGGCGTCTTGGAATGTGGACACATTGCTAAAAATAGTGATTAGATGATCAGACAGGTCATAAATAAGCTAACCATTTAGCCAGATTAGTTGCCCCTTTATTTGGAGGCAAAACTGAAAGTGACCACACCCATAATTTCACTAAATTGTAAGTGCACAAAAGTACGGTAAGTATTGTAGGTCAAAGTTGAACCGGTCTGTAAACTGTAATGGATGTTTAGAATGGACATTTTGGGATGAATTTTGACTGTCTGCCTTTATTTTCTCTTCCAGATAAATTGGGGTAACCCAGAGGTTTGTTTTGAACCTGTATGATCATCTGTTCCTGTGTCTCGCCCTGTTGGACCTCTCTTTAGCAACATCACCACGTTCCAAGAACAATGGCTCTCATTCACCAACTGTTCTTAGTTCTTCTTAAAACCCACTTACACAGTTTTCACGAAGATTCTGACATTCATCAGTGTTTTCTTATTTGGGATTTGTTCTAAGGTAAGAACAGAATCTACACACACTCAAGAGCACACTTACACACATTTGAGTGCTGACATGTTTGTGCTAAATAATTGGTTATTGTGTTTTGTTCAATTCTACAGTTGTATAATATTATGGGATTTAAATTACAATAATATTTTTTATCATTTATAATATTTGTAATAATTAATTTCATTATTTCACAAAGCATTGTGATCTTATAAAACAAATAAACACAAACAACAAGAGGATGTGCATCCTCATACACTCCTGGGACAACAGACTTGTCCAAGTTCGACAGCAATTAATTGCTCATTTGTAAATAGAGGCTTTAAAATTAATTTGACTTTTACAGTGTGATTATTTATAGCTTACAATTAATCTCATGAAAGAAACACATCACTTAAAAAAATCAATTATGTTTCAGTGCATATCTTTATTTGTATTATTATATTATTATTTGTATTCATTTCTTCAAGTGTCTCAGAGATTGTGGCCAGTGTTCAGGCTATCTGTGAAAGCGTTTGGGCCATTCTCTCTTGGTTGTCAGGGACTGCATCTGAGATCAGATGTGGGTCAGTTGAACAGGACCTGGGTGTACGCACGGAGGTACTGCTGCAGGAAGGTACTGGCTGAGAGGTTCCACCTCAGAGGGTGGTTGCCTCAGCGGGAGATCATCTGTAAATAAATGATAAAAATCAAACCATTGTAGTGGCCTTTTATTTTGGGGGCTTTCAATTGTGCAATATTGGTCTATACTGCAAAATCAAATGTTTAAATTTTGAATACAAACTAAGCACTAAACACTTTTTAAACATATGTTGAAGAAGAGAACACTTATTCACAAAAATAATCACCTGCCTTTAGGTTGGACACACTGGTGTTTACATGTTAAATGTGTCACATGTTCCATGGTTTTACAGCTACAGCTTTTAGATAAAATGTACCATCAAATTGTATTAATTCTGAAAAAACAGCTTACCTTCTGATTCTGAGGAGATGAAACCACTGACACAGGGCCCAGGTCTGTGTCCAAATGCTCAGCTGATGGCACACCCGAGAGTTCTGTCTCTCCAATAATGGCCCCTATGCGCTGGTCCAGCTCAGATAACTCTCCAGGGATCAGCATCTCTCTTCTGTGTTTGGCAATATTTTTTTGGCCTCAGATTTGAGATCAAACCATTTTTTTTATTTCATCAGCTGTGTGCCCTTCTCCGGATACAGCGTTCACTGAATGAGTAATAGCATCCCATGCATATTTTTTTCTGTTATTTTATATCCACTATTGACGCTACTACATATGACAGCTCGTTTGGTGTTCACTTCCTGCAGCAGTACCTCCACTTCAGTACTATTGAGGGTTTTTGACGTTTGGAATCTGATGCTCCAGCCTCTTTAGACTTTCATTTGGGTATTCTTGACTTCTCTCAACTTTTCTTTTCAATTTGTGTGTGTTCACACAGCCCAGCAGTCTCATGCCCTTTTATGAGGTTTGGTGGTGCGTTCACCTGTGCTAATAAGGAGCACCTGGCATGCGCTTTCAACTTAGGAGGACAATGGGATTCATCATTATAAGAACACATGTGCAAACAATTCTGCAGTTTAAGAACACATCATGAATCATGACTTTTCTTAGGATTTTTCTTCAGAACAAATTTAAGAAAATAACATTGCCTCATTATGTTGATAAAAAATAGTAATATGTTGCCTAGATTCTTAGAGAAAATAACATGTCTTGATTTCCTACTGCTAGTGTAGAAAAGACAATAGAGTTCCTGTTATCATAACAGTCATGAAACAGATGGTGAGTGGAACCTTACTAACCCCGACCTCAAAGGAATTACTGCTGAGTGTTCAGATGTCTGACACACAGGTAATACTGGACAATTTTGTGTTGTGCATTTTCACGAATTGTTTAACATTTATTTTCTTTTTGTGTGGTCATTCATGTATACATCCGTGAATGGTAATTACCATGAACAATTTTGCATTGCCACAAGCTGTCCTGTTAAATGTTGATGAAGGTCTGTAGTTTCATTTAGAGCCTGCCCACACAAGAAAAACGACACAAAAGGTCATAATGTCAGTCGCCAAAAACAACCTATAGTTACGTTAACCTATAGTTAAGGTGACAAATTTCCATATTTTGAGGTGGGGGTTAGGGTGGCAGGTTATTTATTGGACTTTGCTGCAGGAGACCGCTGTTCACCTCCCACTTCCCACTGAGCGTGTTATGTTTCCTATTGTTAGTCAGGGCAGTTTTTTAAAAACCGTGACTACGATTGTCGTGGTGTTTACTGTTGCCATGACAACAAACAACTTTAAGGAAGTAGTAATTTTAACCCACACCACGTTTTAAGTGATCATTTTAACCCAAACCATGATCTTTCCCTAACCCTAACCAAGTGTTTTTTGTGCCTAACCCTAACCAGACCTTAACCACAGCATCGTCACACCATAAAACATGATTATTTTTTAACAGTGATTTGACAAATGATGTTGTCCTGCTGATTACTGCGGATTGAGCTGCCTGATTAGAAAACGCTCCTATGGGTCGTTCTGGAGTGCAAATGACCTATGTGGTCATTTAATTTGGACGACTTCTTAATTCACCATCAGTTCAGTACAGTACAATACAGTGTAGCACAAAGGTTTATTTTCAGCAGAGGTGCTTGTTATGTCAAGAGAGCCGATGGTTTCAGCTAATTTACCTCCCAACCCAAGCACGGTGTAATTATTGACAGAATTCAGGTGTTGCCTGTAACACCAGTGGCAATCCATCTGTTTCCTCACAGAATTTCCCTAATTGGAAAACTCAATATTTGACACACAAAACGAACCAAGCTAAGAATTCAGATTTAACATTTCCTGTATAAACTCAATGGGATTCTGATTTTGAAAAGTTATGTGTGAAAGAGTGTTTGTGCTGTTTGGCTAGATGTAAATACCAGAGAAAGACTGTTACTATGCGTGCCGCATGTGTTTGCACTGATTGAGGAACATACAGGCTGGCTCTTTGGCAGATGTACAGAGCATCATGTATAATATATGTGTGCTCTTTCAGCTATGCACAAAAGCCAGATGTTCTTTCTATCAGCGGGTCCCCGCGCCGTTAACATGTTGGAACACGGTGACGAAAACCAAACAACAACAAACAAGTGTTTTCTGTTACCAACAGCAGCCATTTTGGAACAAATAACAAAAGGACTTTTCTGGGCTTTCGACAGCAGGAGGTCTAAAAGTTGTGTTCTTCTAGAGAAAGAGTGCCAGTGTTTCTTATACACTTACAGTTTTTTCATTGTGTTTGGACCTGCTCTGTGCCTGTCTTTCTCTCCATATCAGGTTAATGAGGGAGTTTCTTTTTTGTTGTAATGCAAGTGTGGTTTCCAGGAGTCTCTTGGAGTACAGCTTTGGCAGGGTGACAGAGAGCTCTCCCAGGGCTAAACAAACAGCTGTGGCATATGCGTAGGACGTACAGCACAGCGCCACGTCTGAGCCACACGGCGGAGGGGATGAGGGACTTGTGGGAATGTGAAACCTAACCTGTCTGTGTTTAATGGCCTGGTCAGTCACGTTCTTGCAAATGCAGCAGCAGCAGCAGCCCCACTCGACATTCATTAGGCGCAGGGGCCTGAGCCGTGCCCCACGATGAAAGCCCGGTGTCAGGCATGAGCTCTGATGCCACGGCGAGGGAGCGAGGAGGAGGAGTAGGAGGAGGTGTGGGGTGGGGGGGGTGCTCTGCAAAGACCCACCCCTGGGTATCCATCACACACAGCCATCACTCGGGAGCAGAGTAGACCTGATAAATAAATCAACTTAGAGGCCCAGTGAGGTTTCAGGGCCTATTCCTCTTTATGAGTACAGCGGGGTGAGAGATGGAGAAGGGGGAAAAAAAAAACTTTGACTTCTTCACGCCTTGGTCCCAGTAGGCATGAGGACCAAAGACACCAACTCTGTGATTCTTTCAAAAATTAAATATATTCACTTATCTGAAAGGCCCAGGCTCAAGATCCTCATCTTTTTCTTTAACATCCTAGATTAAAGTGTGAGGACTTTCCCATTGGCTTTCAATCGGCAGCTCTTTGAAAACTCATACTTAATGATTTGAAGCTCTTTTAGAACTTACTTTGGGACAACAATTTCTGAACTGCCCCTTTTATGTGGAGATGAGTAGAAAAGGCCTGTATGAAAACATCAGGGAGCTTCAAATTACCCCAACTTTAGAAAGAACATTGGTTATTAGGCCTTAATTGAACACGACTGACTTTACTCCAGCAGCCCTCTTTATTTTTAATCCACTCCCCAAAGTTTTATTTGTGCTGTTATTTATTTATTACAGACAAAAGTAAAAGACATGTCTTGGATTTCGTCAAGTTTCTTCAAGTAACTTTATAGATGGGGGACATTAAGGTTACGGTTTCAAGACCGTTTTCGGTACAATGCCGCAGTGATTTGTGCGCTGAGGTGAAGGAGCGCTGAAATGTGGCGACATGGGTTTCACCCTTTCAGACTGGTGGCTATGTTTCATCTTCAGAAGTTTAAATGAAATACTTGAGTGGTGGATTTCAAAATTTGTCCCCATCAAAACACCCTAAGGAACAAAACAAAACAAAGACCGGGTTGGGAGGGGGAGGAAGAGGAGAAAGGAGGGGGGGGATCAGGAGACAAAAGCACAATTCAAATTCCCTGTGCGCTCTGTCTCAGTTAGAAACTTAATGGTTGTGTTTACCTTCTCCCCCTGAATGTTTTCTCTCAAGGCTCTCCTTTTACATACTGTATTTGACTCTAGGAAACATTTCATTCGATCTTATTTTCCTATCGCTTCCTCATTCCGTTTGTTCTCAGCTGCTGTTAAGTTTGCTGCAGTTTGGCAAGTGTTACATAGCCTGAATGGGAGATGTGTCTTAAGGCACATTTCTCCCTGACAGAGGCTGCTGTATGAGAGGGGTGACAGCGTCGGCTGGAAATTCTTTCTTCCTTTGTGGTTCAGATAAGTAAGCATGCACAACACCCCTGTGATTAAAATCTCCTTCTGATATTTCTATCAAGATTTCTATTAGGAGACAGACAGCGGAAAGAGGCTGCCAAAACAGCAGGCAGACAAGACAAGTATATACATCCTGAGAGTGAAATACCATTCAAAAAGAGCGGAGGGTATTTAAAATATTTAAGCCAAACTGTTTGGCATTTTTCCTGTGTTTATTGTTTGTTGATTGCTGGCATGTGAATACATTCGCAAGCAGGGATTCCAAACCCGGAGCAGTACATCTCGTGCGAAACCGCGGACCGTCACTCACGGAGAACAGGGGAAATTTGACATATGAGGAACGATCCCTGCCACGCACTTGCTGACAGTGCTGCATTTCACCCTGTCTGCAGCACTTCAGAGGCGGAGAGCAACAATCACCTGCGCTGGCCTGTCATCTCCTAAAGTATCTGGTAATTGTGTTTCCACCGTACAATTATGTACGGTGAGCCCACAAACAGCGGCGAGCTTTAGTTCTGCTTCCTCACGGTTTCATATTTTCACCCATGTCTGAGACAAAAGAGTCATTTACATTTCCATGGGCGAGTACTCTCTGTCAACCCCCCCACCCCCCCACCCCACCCCTTCTCTCTCTTGCTCTCTCTCTCACTAACAAAAGCTTATTTAACCCAAGGTTAGATTACAACAGTGAGGTGATTGCCTGGCCCTCTTCCAGCACCCCATTATCAGAGGGGCCACCACCTAATCTGGAGGAGCAGCTCTTCATTAATGTATTATTAACAAGCCTGTTACAGTGTAATGCAGGAAAAGGCTCTCCACTGGGGATAGTCCTAATGGGGAGGGCAAGAGTGCGCCTAGTGAAGCAGATTACAGCGAAAGGCCAATGAATTGGGCTGAGAGGGGACTGATGAGGCCTGCCCCTCATCATCCTCCACAATGGATCACTAAGAGTCATTTTACCAATTAGCTTAATTGCATATTTGGAATGTTAAAGACAACAGGGTTTAATTGAAAGACACTCTCCAACCCCCACAGCGACGGTGTTGTAAACAATCTCCTTTGCACACATGTGGCAAACACAATGAGTGTTAGATCGCTGATTCCTTTAATACTGATGATACCAAAATAGATGTATAAGTGGAACTGCTCTGCCAATTATTACATTTATAGCACATTACACAGAATTCCACTTATTGTCACTATTTTTATTTAGACTAAGTTTTTTTAATACTAAACACTTCAAGCAAATATTCCACAATTTCCTATTAGTATGAATGTCCATTTACAAGTGCTTAGTCTGAATGACAAAGATACTCATCCCTATCAGATATGTCTGAAATATAGATTAAAGGACAGGTCTGGTGATATTCTCTATTTTTTTTTATTGCCTGTTTAGCCAAAGCGTAATATATCAAAAGCGCTCACCCAAGAAAATGTAAATGTCTCTTTTGTCTCAAAAACTGTAATGTTCCTTCATTACAGTGAACATGGGCTCTGTAGTTAAATCATTCCCACATACACTGTTGCAGTGCTGTAAAAACTTGCTAGCGCACCAAATCCGTAGTTGATAGTCTCCAACAAATGTATCATTTACTTCTGTTTGAGTAATGTTTGCTAAAAACTACAGTTCCCAGGTGTTTTAAGAGATTATTTTGATTTTTTTTAAAACTAAAGTATTTATTTGTAACCCATTTTTAAAGATACGTGTTCAGTAGGAACTAAGGGAACAGGCCTTGAAAGTTGAAAATATTGAGATACGGACAAAGGCATTGTTGGTTACAGACATGTTAACAATAAGAGAAATATAGAACCACCCATCTTCTTTAACTCAGCTGTATAATGACACAAAACACTTTCTTTGCTACTAGTTTGAGTTGCTAAATTCTAGCTAATTCTGAAAAAGCTAACACGCTAGCTAACAGAATATGGCTGCAATATAGTTATAGTATTGTATTAGATTAACAAAATATGTATTGCAGCTACAAAAGCCCAAACTGAGATGCATAATCTGGATGTATCAACCCACAAAAGCACAAATGATATTAACATATGCCACCTGTTTTCAAAAGAGTGTTGACTAATATTCTAATTAGGGAGATAAGAGAAAAGCCATTTATGTGACCTCTTTTCGTAATCAGAGTACTGTCTCTAATGAATAATGAACAGTTCAACTAGTATTTGTTGGAGCTGAATTAGTTTTCTTTTACAGTGTTAATTCTGGGCCAAGTCTGCTTCATCCTCATCACATGACGTCAAAACATCGCTAACCATGGCTGCTGATTCTTCCTGCCCATAAGCACATGTTCCTCCCTCCACTCTTCACACTCTCTCTCTCCTGTCTAATTGACTTCATGCCTGTTCATGAAAAGGATCCTGGTTTCCACCTGCTCTGCCTCTATTCACAGTGTAACACCAAATTCTCCTGTGCTCTCACTCTATTAACAGAGATCATACCCAAGTTCAGCTCCCCGCTATTATTGCAGGAGATGCTAAAATCTCATTTTCAACTCAATTTAACCTGGTCCACCTCAGGGGGAATGGGAAAGTCCTCTCTCTGACTTAATTATGAACATACAGTACCGCGAGTCAAGAAAATCTTTTCATATTAACATTTTGATTATTGCTTGGCAGTCAGAAAACAACATCATTATGCTACTTATGAGCATGTATATTGTGGCTAGACAATTTAATATGAGAAAATGAAGTGAAGAGGGATTTCTGTGGCTTAAATATATTGTGTATGTTTTTGGGTGCAGTAATTGGCACCAGTGTTTTATATAGAATCCTTTTTTTAACTTACTATTAAAGATTCCTCATTTGATTCAATCTTTTTCAACTAGGTGCCCCAATTATAATTAATAATTCAGTGATCTTTATGCTGTTAGTTCAAGTGACCTAGATAGCAGGTTTTTTTAATGAAGTAGTCTCTTGTTTCATATTCCACTTGCTTCTGTTGAGAGACCCATTACCTGGCTTCACTGTTTCACAGCCAGCCTTCACCCTGACTCCCCGAAATATAAACTCCCCAATAAATTCACTCTGGAAGTGCAGTGTCTGCGCCTATCAGACAAGATTGTCAGATAATGTCATTCAGTGCTGTTGCTGCTCAGTACAGATGCTGGTAGAAGCGTGTTGGCTATGGCACATTCCCATTCTGCATTCTCAGAAAGAATTCTGCTGCGCTTTGATTTGATCACCCATATGGATATTCATGTGCTTCAGCAGACGACAGGTTTAATTCGCATGCAACATCACGAGATAGAGGGTTCCATCTAACAAGAGTAAAAGGTGACGTTTATGTGGCATCCTTGAGGAGGTTGTCTGTGGCTGTTGCTTTGAGCTCCCCTCAAGCAGATACACAGATCCTTAGCAGAAACAGTCTGGCTCAGTGTTTAATGGTACACCAATACCAGGTTCAGTGTGATACCGAGGCTCCTGTCTGCGCTCCTTCCTCCCAGCTATTGAGCACTGTTACCGGGCCATCTGTGACTAAGTGCTGTGCAGTTACCCCAGTTTTGGAGCATTACCCCCAGCACATCTATGATCTTAATGAACCCACAAGCTTTTTACTGTCAATCAATAATTGAACAGCCACTGAAGGAGCTTTTTCCACAGCTATTTGAAGGGGCACAAGGGTGGCTGAGTTTACCCAGCAAGTTAAAATGCACGTTGGAAAGCTTTGCCAGACTGAATGCAGCTGCTGCTGAGGAGGCTGCGGAAGCAAGTGTACTCAGGCTTTATTCTGTAGGCTGGGAGATTTGTCTTTTTTTTTGGCATCTGTATTGAGCCTAATCCACTAAATCTGTTTTGAACAGCACATGACATACAAACACAATGAATACATGGTCTCAGCCGTTCCTATCCAATCCTCATTTTCACCTCATTCGCGCCTATAGGGATGCATCTGACTACTATTAACAACAGGTCATAGCGCAGCACTGCACTCTACCAGAGGTAACACCTTCAAGCAGCTGTCAAGTCAGGCATGATGCCTATTAACATCTCACAATGACTGAAGCTAAGAGTGAATTCAGTCAGGCTTTATAGCTATGTATGGCCTTTTACAAGTAATTAAACAAAGGCAAGTATTCAAACAGTAATTGCCCCATTATCAGATTAAATCTTACATTAAGGTTGTGGCTATGTTTAGGTTATGTCAAAGTAAGTGCTGAACCCACAGTGCACACCCTAAGGCACAACTTAGGAAAAAGAAAATACGTGCACATGAACAAAACACAATCAGAAGAAGATTGAACATTTTCGCCAATTTGACAGTACACGTGCAGCATAACAAATTACGTTCCAACACAACCAAATCCAGAAGAAATGCACAGCAAATAAAGAAAACTCAACCAAATACAGAAAGAAATGCAGCAAATACAGAAAGAAATGCAGCAAATACAGAAAGAAATGCAGCAAATACAGAAAACACAGCCAAATATGTGCAACACAAGCAAATACAGAAAAAAACTACAAAATATAGACCAAAACCAAATACAGAAATATGCTGCAAATATAAACAACACAACCAAATACAGAAAAGCTGTGAGCTGCACTGAAAAAACAGCACTAAGTTACAAAACAAAGTTTCCAGAGGACACTAAAAACGAATAAACACACACAGGTAGGTAAGTTGTTGCCAAGGTTGCGGCTTATGGATTTACTACTTACTCCAAAACATAACATGATAGCCTTTACACTATATACACTAGGTGTATAGCAAATGGCTGCTAAAATGTTGTCTGTATTTGGTAGTGTAGTCTGAGTTTACAGCACATTTCATTATGCTGCATATGTGTTGTCAAACTGGTGAATGTGTTCCTCAATTTGCCCATGTGTTTTCTTTCTTTGCAGCATTTTTTCTCTAAATCCTGCACATGTGTTGTCAAAAGTGTTGTGTTGTGAGCTCTCTGAGCTACCATACACAACAGATTACCAAGCTACTTCCTAAACTGTTCTTTGCCTGCAGCTCAAAACTGACAGATCTGCTTTGAAATGCTCTAGGAGGTTTTAGGAATATGAGCTGCATCCAACCATTTATTGTGACGCCATTACTGAAATGAAGCAAGAATGCAGCAACAACCCGGCCTGTGCTTGTGAAACTCCCACCATCAGCTGGCAGTAACAGTGTTCTTCGGTTGCTTTTAGTCGGGAGGTTAAGCAGCTGAGAGCAGAGTTTTTCTTCCTCTAGTATTCCCCACAGGCGGCGGGGGAATACTAGAGGAAGTATGTCCCTTGGTTCTCTTAGCCCTCTTTATCCCGAGACTTCCACAGAATAGACCTTAAACCACTTTAGCTCTGCTTTATGGTATCATCATTGAGTCACTTGTGACATGTAGATGCACAGGGTGCTAGAGATCTACAGATTCATCCATTATTTATGAATTGTGTCGCAAGGATATAAATGCTGCTATCTCATTGTGGGGTACTTGGCCTTTCGAACCCAGCTCACAAACTGCGCCATCTATTCACAGACAGTGATGCTGAGATTTTCATTCCACCACTGCTCGTGTAGAGAGTGTTATATCTGCCAGGGGATCTGGTCTAGACCGGACCCGAGCTGTTTGTTATGTGCATTTCCATTTTTGCATTATTTTATGAAGATTTGAAGAGTGTAAGCAAACAACTTTCAGATCCGCCTGAGGCCAGCCCAAGAAGTGAAAAAAGCCATATCTTGCATTCTCCTGGGAACCACAAATCCCTCTCCACACAAACTTCCCCTTAATTAGTTGGACTGTGCGTAATGGGAAAACATTAGTATTGTTATGAGGGGAAAGGGAGTTTGACTGACAAGGTCCTGCTCTTGACTTTTGTTGAATTAAAAGAGGATAGCTATCGAAGGTTTGGTATATTGAAACGGCCATTTGCATATTTGCAGCTATATTAAAAGGGATTAGCTCCAGCCAGTGAAGCACAACAAACAGAAGGAGGAGGACAGCATGGTTTAATATCACAAATGACACCCAGGGAGTTACCCCCTAGCTCCAAGCCTGATTACAGCTTCTTAATTAGGACAGCTTCTCAACTCTCACACATCTTCTTCCCCTGCTCTGCCGTGTACAGCAGGAGTTTAGTCCCAGATTCAATATTTACCCTGCACTCCTCTACTTGTACCAGGAGTTTTTACCGGGGATAGAGAGGTGAGTTGGGGGTAATATTAATCATGAAATCTGCTTCTCGTATGCAGGTGCAAAGCAATTAGCAGGCTGGCATTTAAAGGACTTTAATTAATATTTTGTCACTGAAGAAATCAGATATCAGTTATGTTTAAATGCCTCTCACATGAATTTTCAAATATTGGGGTGCTGAGTGTTGCATTATTGGCAGCTGTGTGTCAGCAGGTTGGAGATTTATCTTCCTCTGTTGACATCTCACATTTGCACACATGTGCTGAGTGCAAACTGTGGCGCAGTAACAAAGTTGTTACATGCAGTATTTTCAAGGCCAGGGAGGAATGAAAATCACTCCCCAGACAGGAGAAGCAACGTACGTAAATATATAAAACATAAAAAAACATAATAAAACATAAAAAACATAAATATATATTTCAGGGTGTTTCTATTATATCAGTGTTCTGGCCAGCACACGATCATGATATTAATGCACTGTTTTTTACATGAGCTGCAGCTCTGTCTCCCTTTAAATAAAAAGGTAAAGAAACATTTGCAGTATATCAGCATTTTATGTCAGACGTGATCACATCACAGATACTGTCGTCAGTCCATCCACATACAATGCATATTGAATGACCCAAATGACTACTGATTTATGTTTGCATTTTAAAGATTTGCACGACAGTGAATAGGTTGGTGTAGCAGATGGTTGATAATTTAATGTTGGAAAATCAGCTTTGATTTTTTTAGTGTATGAATGGTTGGTTAGTTATGTTGTTATTTATTGTATCACACAATGATTCATAGGACGCCAGAAATACAGTTTCAGCCATTAAACATTGGCCAGACATATATGGCAAACAATAACTTTATTTGTCCCAAGCTTGACAACATTATGTCTCTCACAAAAAGGTTCCCTTCCTAAAACACAACTCATGTTTTTTTATAATCATCTATTCAAAGGAAATTAAGAAAAAAAGGTGTAGCCCTTAAAAAAAAAGCAGTGTTATATACGTCAAGCATTAATATTAAAGATTATGTCATCCTCACTTTCTGTTGAGGTTCAGCTTCATGAAATCACACAAGAGGCTGCTGACCTGCAAAGATGCAACTTGAACCACTTTTTTCAGCCACCGCAGAGGCTTGGGGGGGGGTTAAAGGTCAACTGTGACAGAAGCCACAGAGGATCCTCCTGGGTGAAGATCCTTGAGACTTTTCCCTTAAACCAAGACACCATGGCCAGGTTTCACAGGTCTGCCCTGCAGCTGCCTCGGGGCTTGAATACATCTGTGTGTTTATAGGACGATGTGGTACCACTAGCCACAAAACCCCAACCATTTCCCCAGTCAAGACGCCTCGTGGTACACTTGATGTTAATGTTTAAGTAGGCTTACTGCTTTTCCACGACATAGTATAGTGCGTGTTCAAATTCATACTACCGGTGGTGATGTATTTACTTGCTAATGCAAGTTGTGCTGACACTAAAACTTCATTATGCTTTTTGTACCAGTCCTGTTCCATCAGGATGTACTTCATAATGTAAGGAAACACATTAACCAGCCTCTGCTGGACTTAAAACAGTAACAGTAGGCCACACATCCAGCGATAAATGAGATTTTGCTCATTTGCATGTCATTCAGTGTCGGTAAAGCATAGCCTATAGTAAGCACTGATTGGGAATCCACTCAGCCAGAACTAAACTGTGTTTGCTCTATCCACAGTGGAAAAAAAATCATATTAGCAAAAATAAATGTTGGTGGGTTGTTAGAGAGTCTGATTATGTGTGTCTCAGGCAAATTGGCGGTAATGAGTCAAGAGACTGCACTCATTCACATACATTAAAACAGCGATCATTAGGAAATTAGGGCCCAGATTAATCCTGTTAATGACACACTGGTGCTCATGGGAAAAAAGACGGCCCCAGATGTCGGGGTGCGGCGGCGTGATGAAGCATCAACTGCGTACGACGGCTCCTGCTCTCGCCTCCTCTCTCTCTGTCTTTCTCTCTTTCTCCCTGCCTGGCGGTAACGCGGGGCTGCTCCTGCACAGCGCCGCCACTTGAAATGCAAACGAGGGGGGCCGCAGCCGACTGCTAATGAGAGCAGATCCCAGTGATAAGGAGCGAGAGAGAGAGAAGGAGAAAGAGGGGGAGAAGGGAAAGTGAATAAATTAAAAAAGGAGCGATCTGAACTGAGGATAAGAAGCAGCAGCAGGAACTCTGATGTCCCCAATTAGGAGGGATGTCACCCCCTGTCTGGGCCGTAGTAATAAAGCCCTCACTCTGTATTCGGAATCACATGGCTCCAACACTGTTAACATTCTAATATCTTGGGCGTGCGTGGTAACATTAATTACTTGGCCATTTGGATGGCTCCTGAATCTCCTTAATGTTTGCTTCCAAATGGAAATCTGAGCTCAGGCTTAGGAGTGTTACATTAGAAAATAATAAGTAATATTTACCCAACCAGCAAGCAGTCATGCCTGCTTCGCAACTGGTTCAATTTCTCCTATTGACTGTTTGGATATACTGTTCTCCTATACAAAGACAATTATTCTGTGAATTTTAACAAGAATGTGATCCCTGGAAATTGTGTCTTTTTCTCCGGTTTCTGGTCCTCTTGCATGTAAAGCTCGCTGTTTGAGAGAGGCCATGCCACATTTAGATTTAATTACAGGTGTTTGAAATCTATGCAAATCTCTCCAATCTATTCCTATCAGGCAAGCCCAATAATTGAGGGGAACCTTCCCAAACAATTCCTGCTACCATTAAAATTCATGGTCACCTTGAAAGGCATGTCTGCGGCTGACAATCCTATCAGTCGGCACTTCTCTCACTCTGAGAAACAAACACTCTTCTTCTTTAGTTGCCACAATATATATCATATTGGATAAGGAATTGCGCAGGAATGAACATTCTTCAGACTGTGTCTCCAAATGGTCAACTTTCATCTGGTGGAAGCCGTGTCTACTGTATTGTTTTCAAAGTGTAGTGAACCTAAAAGAGAAAGGGTAAAGCCATTTTGGTGTGTGTATACAGCAGAAATGTGTTCTTTGGGGTGGCAATATAAGAGGAGCCCTGGATAAAGGAGAAAAAGATTACAATTTTCCCCCCATGTTGTGGTGGCAGAGCTGCCAGCGAGAGGCTGAGAAGAGCAGCGAATGTAATGGTTGTATTACTGCACTCGGCGATGCATTATTAATGCAAACGTGATCAAGGCAGGTGGACAAGCCCAGGAGAGATAGCGCTGCTTAATGAACAGCCCCCTCTCTCTCGGCAGAACAAGGCCTGGCAGCTGTTAGTGTTGCACTGTGAGGTGTGAGCTGCTGTACCTTTGTGGTTAAGGTAGCCCCTATTTAATTAACAAATAATCTGCAGCCGCTCCTAATTGACTCTGTTCATAGACCGGTGCATGTGTCAGCTCTGTGGTCATGCCCACCTGCATTTTAAATGAAAACGTAAACGGATGTTTTGTGCCATTCATTATTTGTTTTTTTTGTTTTTTTAAAACAATTCAAGCGGATCAAACTGTGCATGACTGGACCAGGTAAACTATCTGAATCTACACATGTTGAAATATACGGCTCCTCAAAATTAAAGCATTTTACATTATCTTTTTACCGCAAATAAAGGGGATTTCTTGTATACACTGGGTGGGCCTCAGCAACAGTGTATGTTAATAAAAAATCAGATTTAAATGCAAGGATATGACAGAGGTGTCATGAAAGATCCAGAAATCTGGAGCTACTAGACTTATTTTAAATTAATTTAAAATAAACATAAAAAAATGCACATTCATCTACAGCTATATAAGTTATTATGAACCTGCACACGGGTCTCCTCAAATTCTAAACATATTTTCCAGCCGTAACACAGCTTCATTGTGTGTATTTCCCCCGAAGACCACTAACTTTATGAGATATGGATCTCACAACACAACAGTGAACGAGTATCTGTGAAACTATGCTGTGAAAACAAGGGACTAGCCACTAATCCTGCTAAGGTAGTACATGCTACAGTATGCCGCATTTTGAAAGAACTACATACATGGAGCCTCACTGCAGCATATATTATTATTTAGAGGCTGTTAAATTCACACGTGATATACACGGCTTGTAGGAATGTTGCTGATGTGTGCTGTGAGGATTGCTTTTATAGAGGATAACATCAATTTGACTTTAAATTTTCATTAATTTTTGGAGTGCGCACATGGGCCTGTCAAGGCACTGGCTCCATCGGTGCATGTTTATAAGTCACATACTGCCCCCTAGTGTGAGTGTGGAGCATTGCAGCTATAAATCAGTGCATCTGCCCTGCCTGGCAGCCTGCTCCTGTGGGAGAGTCTGCTGTACTTAGAGAAGCATTGTAGCAAGAATGCAATGCATAAGCTTAAGAAAATGCATGATTATCCAAAATTTTTTGTTGATACCGTGTGCTTTTGTGTGTGTGTGTGTCTGTGTGTGTGTGTGCATGTGTGCGTGCATGTGTGTTTGTGTATGTGTGTTTATGAACACAATAGGAGAGCATTTTTGGATTTAAACCAGCAGAGTGGGGATGGCTTATCTAATTGGGGACAGAATTGGCGTCCCAAAGTTCCTATAACTGCAGTTACACTGCAGATGGACTGGTTCTTCATCAAGCTTAAGGTTAATGTTAGGTTACGCTAAGAATCCACAGAATGAATGGAAGTCAGTGCAATTTATAACATGCTGTTCTGTTTACCATCATGTGCATGTGGATGCACATTTGTGTGCATACAGTAGTGTGTGAGATGTATTCCTTTATCCTCAAACCCCTAAGGTAATACCAGCTCCAAGCAGGTGAACCCTCCCACCCCCAGCTGGGGACCCCATGCTGTTTTGCAGGGGACTGCAGACTGCAAAGGGCCTACAGGGCCCTGAAGTAAAAGGGGAAGATATAGGGGCGTATCCACAGCAAATGAGCACTCAGACTTTCTTTATAGCATGATGAGGGACCAGCAGGTACAGATACAGTCACTTGTATGTATTTGTAGGCATGTATTTGTAGACATACGTGATGCATTAACATTGACAAAGACACAAACAGACAAAGCACATATAGGCTGATGCACACACACTCATTGATTTAGTCATGTCCAGCTCTTCAGACAGGTAGGACTGGGGTTAATGGAATACTTATGGATGTAGTGTGTCTGAGGCTGAGGGAAAGATTGGGATGGAGGTGGGATTTGGGGTCGCAGTGGTGCTCGCCGCCTCGGTGAAGCCCCCGCTAACCGACAGAGCGCATCCCTTCGTCAGGCTGGATTAAGAGCATGTCAGGCTAGACGGAGCAGATAGCTGGGTTTATATATCACACAGGACGGACACACCGCAGCGACACCAGCTCATACATCCTGCCCTTTTACAAAGGATTTTGTCACGGAACAGTTATTTATGACTCCAGATATGGACAGACGCATGGGGAAATTATTCCAGGATTATATATATGATGCTTGAAAGCCATCAGTGTTATGAATTTGAATTAGATGATAATATTTTTTGGATGTGATGGGGCATTATTTTATAGAGGAGGGATTGAGCAGTAATATGTTACAGCTGTTAGTTCTGACATGCAGGATTTGGAATCTGGAGTGACTTGAATTGTTGGAAATTGGTTGGTGTTAATGTATCCAGAAATCCAGTGCACGTGATCAGCTCAAAAATAGACAAAGGAATCTCTCAAATTTCTCGATGTTCATCTTCTTAATGAACAGTGAGGCGTGAATTCCACTCAAACTGTCAGTATTTAGAACTTGTTTAGATTTGATCAGCTCTGAATTCATCCCAAACCAAGGTAAATCCAAGCAAGACGCTCTGTAATACCAATGCGAGTCAAGGGTACAATTGTATCTACGACTTGTCGACTTGTCATTATATTTCAGCCGAGCAAAAATAAACATTTGGATACTGTGAAGCCAAGAATTGATTGTGGCTTTGGGGAGGGTAACATTGTAGCCCATGTAGCTTTGCCTGAGGCTGAAGCTTACCAGTGCTTTTATACATAGTTTATTCCTACCTGTTCTCTCTCCATGTCTTGGACCTGTATGATAGTATCTGCTTCAATTCCCCAGTCTGAGCAATCTGTTTGAATCCACAAGGTTGTGAATAAAACAAACCTGCTCTCCTGCTCAGCTTAGTGTATAATGCAGGACCTCGCCATTGGTCATGAATTGACAAAGTCCACATAGAGCTATATCCCACACCCTTACCTGCTGGAAATAGCCATACAGCAGACATGCTACCATCAAGGAATGAGGTGGGAGGAATTTTTGTTTGCATGACGGCGTGGAGAAACCTACGGTGAAGATAAGCAGAAAATGGGACATTATGTTCGGAGGGAGTGGACTCCAGAGTTCACCCCCTGAAGACCGTGCGGTTCAAGGTATGGAGTGGACACTGGACACTGGAGTGCAGGCCATGCTAACAAAGCCACAGCCACCAGCCTGGTCTCAGGGAAGTACTAAGCCTGAATATTTCATGACTGCTCCAAGCACAAAAAGACTACAAAACTGACCCGGCTCATTTGAAGCCGCATGCTCGCTGAAGGTCAGGACCCGAAAACAGAGAGGCAGGGGCAACGACTTGTATGAGAAAAAGTCAGAACATCAAACATATCTGTGGCTTAATAATATCATTTTTGTTGTTTTGCATAATGTTGTTTCTCTATTGGCGTTGATTTTAAGCTTGGAACATCTACAGTAGTACATGTATTACTGTTGAACAGCACATCACTTGAGACTCCTGTACTCTCCAGAGTAGATACAGTTGGTTCATTAGATTGATGTATTGTTCTTCTAGTTGTAAATGCATAAAGTTGCTCTTTATTATAGCAAGCCTTGACGAGGTGGGTGTAAAATTCACATTCACTCACTTCTCCTAACAACACAAAAGAGAAAACAATGGGGTGGTTTATACCCTGCAGACCCTAAAGGGAGGCGTTTAGCTCCTTGTGACTTTGTGTGCAAAGCAACCCAAACTCCCCACGCTGGCGCATGGCAGAGAACAACAGCAAGAACTCAAGGGCTGTCTCTGACAAAAGGGAGCAGGATGGCGGTGTCTGAAACCCTTGTGTACCTCCTTCCTATTCCCTCCCTAATCAATATCAAAAGCAACAAAAACGCAGGCGCGAGGAAGACACACAAAAACACACGCAAAAGCAAACAAATGTCTGTTCAGTGGGGGGAGAGAATTAGAGCACGGCGCCATCTCCTCATCTTACCTGTCATTATCTTCTTTAGCTCTTAATGAGTGCTCCTCTACACTTGGTCACATCACATTTGTTTTATACAAGTCCCTTTGAACAGCTGAGAGATATTGAGCCTCCTTTGATCATGGAATCCGTCTGAATTTCAAATCAGATATGAACCCCTCCCCCCCCTCCCCATATCTCAAGCTAGGTCGTCTCCACATTTTCAGTCACTATTTTGTTTGTTTATACACCAGCTAAGAAAAAAGAGGGTGAAATAAAAATACAGAAAGAAAGAAAGAAATCAGATAAAGAAAAAGTGGAGAGATGTGGGAGCCTCTGAAAAGGAGGAGGGTTGTATAAATTTTGTTCATTAATGTTTATGGATTTAACAGAGAAATAATAAAAGAATAAAAGAGAAACATTGCCACAAGATTCTGTGGTGTGCCTGTTTTTTTTTTCTTTTCTTTTTTTCTTTTTTTTGAAGGGAGCCGTCTTCTAATGATGACCCTTGGCATGCTGTGGCACCTGGGACCTCCCCTAGCGTGAGGGAGGCTGATGAAAATTAGCCCATTCACATTTCAAACAGAATTTGGCCTGGCCCCTGATCATAGTGCTGGGGCCCCCCTCACGGTCCTGCAGAGAGAACACGCACCACCAGAAAAGATCTCCACCCGGCCAGAGCCTCTCCCCTGGCGATCATTGCGGGAACACATGGCGACATGACTGTGGGACGCGAGGGGTCTGGATGTACTCCGGCTGTTATTCCCTGTTAAAAGATTTAAACCATTGGGGTATGATAGGTCCCTTTGATGTTTGCTAAGCATAGAGCCAGGGAACAGGGGAGAAGGAGAAGGAGAAAGGGGGGAGAGGTGGGGCGAGGTAGTGGTGATGGTATAGCGGTGATGTGGGGCAGAGGCTTGTTACTAGAAGGCATCCATCTTTGTGGAGCCACACCAGAGGAGGGAGGAGATGCGTTGAACCTCTGTCTCAACGCAGCCACGCCAACAAAGGGAAGATAAAAGACAGAGGTTGAAGCCGGGGCCAAGACCCGCTGTGAAGCCAAGATTACTGCCAGCACAAAGTTTTGGCACTTCTACCACTCTAGCAACTTTTACGCTCCTAATTGCCCCAATTTGTCTCTTATTTATAGAGTGGCAGGAAAGGGTGGCATACATCATAGTCATAGTGAGATTATTTTTAATATTAAAGGAATTATTTCACATTTTGGGAAATATGCTTATTTGCTGTCTTTCCAAGATTGAGACAAGAAGATCTGTCAATCTCAGATCTGTACATTAAAGAAAAACTATGGCTTGTTACAACTTTGGTTTTATTTTTGTAACTCCAGCCACCAGTTCTGTTGGTTATGATAACTTTGTACTCACCAAAGTAAATGCTAAGTCCTCAGAATGTTGCTAAAAATAGTTCCAATCATACAGGTTGTTGACAAAATCCCAGGTTAGCTAAATTTATTTGGAGGTGAAAATGAAGGCAAACAGAAAAGTTATTATCTAAACTGTCTGTTCTAAACATTCATCACAGTTTACAGCCCAGTTTCCTTGTCCAACTTTGACATACCATACTTGCCATAGTTGTGCACACTTACGGTTCTCCTTTAATGAGAGATTATTAGAGACATTATGAGTGCACTCACTTTAGGTTTTACCTTCAAGTAATGTGGTAGCTAATCTGGCAAAATTGTTGGCTTGTTTACAACCTGTATGATTGTCTGACTGCGCACGTTTCTTGCCCCATTTCACCTATTGTTAGTGTTGTTGCCAAGATCTTAGCAATTACTTAGCTGCACTATCAGTGCAAAGTTATTGTTACTACAAAAATTAAATGCAAGCTGTAGAAAGTACATTTGTTTATTATGTTTATATATGGGCCTGTATGTCGTATGTGTTTAGCCTAGCTTAGCAGGGGGAACCGCTAAGCCTGGCTCTGCTCAAAGTTAAATAAATATACACCTACCAATTAACACAGTTTATCTCATTTGTTAAATTTGTACAGGAATTTAAAGGTACAATGTGTAGAATTTAGTGGCATCTAGTGGAACGGACTTGGCAGAAGTGGAATATAATATGCATAAGTATGTTTTAATTAGTGTATAATCACCTGAAAATAAGAATCGTTGTGTTTCTCGTTACCTTAGAATGAGCCCTTTATATCTACATAGGGAGCGGGTCCTCTTCCACCAAGCCCACCATGTTTCTACAGTAGCCCAGAATGGACAAACCAAATCCTACACAGAGCACCTTTAAATCTAAAAATGACAATTTGTGGTTTTACAGGTTTTTTGTTTACCCCTGCTTCCAGTCTTTATGCTAAGCTAGGCTAAACAAGTCCTGACTTGGGTTTCATACTTAACATACAAACTTGAGACTGATATCAATCTTCTGAACTCGCTCTTGGAAACAAAGCTAATAAGCATATTTCCCAGACTATTCCTTTAAGTCAGTTACACAATTTCAAAAACCTCCTGACTCTCATTGTGTGAACCTGATTAAACTTTCATGATACCTCAAGAACTCAAGTATAGATATGGTATAACGTATATAGTACATTATTACATATAGACAGTGACAAATTAAAGGAAAAACCAACATAAAGTGTCTTAGTAAGGTGTTGAGCCACCACGTGCCACCAGAACAGCTTCAATGCATCTTGGCATTGATTCTACAAACCTATGAAACTCTAGTGGAAGGATGAACACCATTCTTTCAAAGGATATTCCCTCATTTGTTGTTTTGATGATGGTGGTGTACAGCGCTGTCTATCACGTTGGTCCAAAATCTCCCACAGGTGTATAATGATGTCTTTCCCAAAAATCTAAATGCAGATGTCACTTTAGTCACTGTTCTAATTGAAACACTAGCTAGTTGAGCAGTTTTTGTGACTGAAGCTCTTGCCATCTGTGCCCTAACAATGAACCCTTTTTCAAAGTAACTTAGATCTTTTCCTCTTGCCATCTTGATACAAAATTAGAATCGACTGGGCCTGCTCAGTATTTTTATACATGCCACAGAGCATGATTGGATGTTAATTGCTTAATTGTACCATAAAGTGCACTTGTGTGGAAGCATCTGCATTCGTTATGTTTCTCCACTCATTTATTCAGATTTTTCCTTTAATTTGTCACCCGTCTGTATATATTATATAGCACATTATTACAGATTTGGGTCCATATAGCCACATCATACTGTACCGTGGGTATGACAGATAACAGAGTCAAGAAATCTGATGCTGCTTTGGCTGGTGAAGTTGGGAGGGAATGTAAAAAGGGGGTAAACAGATGGTCATTTTCACTAGAGCTTCAGTAACTACTGTGCTTATATGACAAGAATTAATCAGAGAGGGTGTCCTTTGATCTTACCATATACGTTAATAGTGAATCAATTATGTGAGTTCAAAAATTAATGTTCCAGAACTTTAACCCTCTAATGAATAATTATCTGAGGCTTACATTGGCCCTGTGTGTGTGTGTGTGTGTGTGTGTGTGTTGCATCCCCCTTCATGGTACAGCATTTGGGAGACAGATGGAAGAAAGTCTCAGCAAAGGGAATACTAAAGATCTGAAAGCGTTTTAGAAACAATTAAAATCTTTGATGGATTAATCTGTTCACATCAAAAGCAACAATCCCTCTGTTTGATTTTCTTTTGATGACACAGTATAAAACCTATTAAGCCAACTGTTAGCAAACACTGATGTAAACCACAGACGGAGAAGCGCCATATACAGTACACTGCTATACAACCATGGGACAAAACTGTCCATATTGCTCATTTGAAATGAAAATGAGCATATGCACACAGGGAAGATCAATATTTGATGGAGAGTGCGTGCTGAAAAATAATTTCTCTTCAACATTTTAATAGCTCCGGCTGTTTTCAGGTAAAGCCTCAACTCAACAGACAACGACATGCAAAATTAAAACAGCTAAGGATTGTAGGCCAAGTGTTTTATTTGACCTAATCTTTTGGTTAAATGTTTGGCTCCGGGGAATCACCAAAGAATTTTTAATCAGAGGACAAAAGTCTTATCAAACTGCTTAAGAAGCATTATTCTGACCTATTTCATTGCTGTCTTTGTGCATGTTCATTAGACAGTTAATCACAGGAGGGAGTGCTTCATAGGGAAGGAGATTAGTCGAGTCAGGGTGGCTTTTTGACATTCTGACAGTGTTCCACCGGGTCACTCCTCCTCACTTTCCCTCCAGAAACTCTGCTTCAGCTCTTCCCTAGATGCTCTCACAGTCTGTCATTCTCCAGGGAAAGAACTCATTTACTTGTCTTCAAATTAACAACGGTTCAAAGGAAGATCTGCACTACTTCCAAACCTTGCATCGATGTGTTGATAGTGTAATAATGCATGCCGGTTTTATTGTAGTCAAATCACTGTTATCAAATTGTCTTTTTTTTTTCTCCAACAGTAAAAATGGTCAAAACAGTAAAAAGTGTTTTCACAGCTATTGTTTTGAGAATTTACTTTTCATAAAACATATTTTTTTCTTTTCTAATTTACACATCCTTTAGTGGAAGTCAAATCACATTCCTGCCTGCTTGCGTCTGATGACCCTGGACTACAGAGATTTGCACTTGTGCCTCGCGTGCGGGATGTTTACATTTGTCTAAAAGCGGTGTAAATTGAATTCTGCTGTATGTTCCCGACAGTGACTACAAGTGTAAAGTGGCGTGTACAGAGTTGTACATAAAACTCCTCTGGGGCCCAACCCTCCCTCATTGTTCCATCAAGGCTCAGAATGATGGCTCTGAGAGCGGGAGGAAAATAATCAATAACTCACATGGCATCCTGCATCCAGGAAGATTCTGCTGTAAATTAACTTGACAATGGGGATGAAAAAGGAGAGAAAGCTCCTCTGGATATCTGTTTGTCTGCTCTCTTCCTCAGATGTGGCAAGGAAAGAAGTACCAAACGGGGAGCAATTGAATGCAAAGTGCTCGTTTTCTTGCCGACTTTTCTGCAAGCGCAGCCTACCCCCCGACCCCTTGAGGCGAGACCAGCAGAAACCCGCATCAGATCAGAAGGTGACATATCAAAAACCGTGTCACAAAAAAAGGCAGTAATGGTTGCCAAAGATGTGGCAGCAGTTCTAGTTTTCTACTGGGCTCTTTCTATTGCTCCCCTGTCTATTGGGGTTGTATGGTATCAGAGGGAAACGCACTCTCAGGCCTGCCATGCAGAAGCAGGATTTGATCTTGATGGCTTTGTGACAGTTTGGGATGAGGGATAGCGGTTAGTGCTGAACAAGAGACTCACAGCTGATCAATGGGACCTTTCAGACAGGCCTGTGTGCAGAGAAGTTATGGGATGGTACCTCTGTGCTGCTCAAAAGCTCCCCTTTCCACTTTCTCACTTAACAACCACTCTTCTCTTTTCCTTCAGTCTCCAAAAGCACAAGATGACAACGTGCACACACAGCATTGGAAACTGACCTATCGTCTACTTGCAGTATTTTGTTCAAGAATGGATTAATTAGATAGAACAAGCATATTTTACTGCTTTGGTGGAGGGTATAAGGTAGAGATTAATCCTTTTACTATTGAAGCTATGATTTTAAAGAGTGCAATTTACAAAGCTGCAAAAACATTAAGTGAAAGTATAGTTGCTGACATTGGTGTCAGCTTCACCAGGTATAAAGATCATTGTCACTGGCAGATTTAATCAGTTGTAGCTGGTTAACATTAATTCCATGAGATGGCCAAAGTACAAAATGAAACTTAACTGTGGTTAATTTGCTCTCCTCATGCTGGTGCTACACTCAGCTGAAGACTGTTTCATCCAAAAAGAAGCACTGTTCATTATCAGTTATTATCACAATAAATGGACAACTACATACCTGTTTTGTGACTATTTAACATCTGTCCAAGGACTGCAGATTAAAATAGCATTTTAGCTAGCTCTGGCACATTTGCATCAATGTCTATTAATGTGAATTGTCACTGTTAAAGGACCAGTGTGTAGGATTTAGTGGCATCTAGCGGTGAGGTTGCAGATGCAACCAGCTGAATACCGCTCCCCTTCTCTTTCCAAGTGCAAAATATATGAAAGGCCCTCTCTAGAGCCAGTATGTTGTTTGTCCGTTCTGGGCTACTGTAGAAACATGGTGGTGCAACATGGACCCGCTCCCTATGTAGATATAAAGGGCTCATCATTTCAGGTGATTATACACTAACTAAAACATATTTATGAATATTATATTCCATTTCTGCCAAGTCTGTTCCACTAGATGCCACTAAATTCTACACACTGCACCTTTAAATAAGCCAGTAAATAAAACAAATATATAAACTTTTAAATTTTGTTGAGACATGTCAGTACAAATAGTGTAATTTATATTTTACTAAATGCTAAACTGGTATTTTTTTTGCATAGAAAATTAGCTAAGTTTACATGTAAGTTCACTTTTCTCCCACTGACTGGTTAAATAAAAACCTCAAAGGAACTCAACAACAAGCAACTGCATAATTTCAGCTTTTAGACATTTTTTGTGAGTAAGCTTAGTACAAATTTATTTTGTTACATACTATATACAATATACCACCAACAGGCCTGAAATTAAATGTAGAGAAAATTACTTATTTAAATCACAATCACAATATCAATCAGTAAATTTGAATTAGATATTTTCTTCAAATTGTAAAGCCCAAGTGACACTACTATCAGATTCTTTTTATTACAGTGAGGTTAGTTTTCCACATTAGGGTCACAGGCTTGCTCTAAGTCTGAAGAGATGAGACAGCCTTAAAGGTCTGTCCTACTGGCTCACATAGTCTAATCAAAGAGCAGCAGACAGGGCCACAGATGAATGACTGTGGAGTGACCAAGGCGCCCAACTACTGCGCCATGATGGCAGGTCCCAGAGGTGCATGGTCACCAAAAGAGGAAACGTGTTAAGGATCAAATGCCAGCAACCACGAGAAATCAAAGGCGAAGACATACAGTGAGGCACCTTTTACCATTTAGAGGCAGCTGTAGAGGAGGTGCAGGTTTCATTATGGATGTAATGGAGAGCCGGCCAAGGTCAGAAAGCAATCATCATTCTGACACCTCACCCAGCAGGCAGCGCTGCTCCTCGGAGCACCGCCAGCACTAGAAGAGCTGTCTTACACATAACAACAACAGGCGATAGAGGCCAAAGGCAATGTCACAGGCCACCCCTCCATCGATAACGGTGCAAAGGACCTGTAAGAGAGCTTTCTCATAGCAGAAAACAGAGCCTGTCAGTGCGCAAAATTCTAGGGCTTCATGTCAGAGAGTGTAGTCCAGCATGTGATCTTGGGTGTGGATATGTGTTGACTTGACATATGTCTAAACTGGCTGGAGAAGCAGTGAGTCAAGAATAAGTGTCTCTTTTGTAGGAGCCAACCTAAGCTCAGCATATGGCAGGGCCCTGTGGTGGCGTAAAGTAAAGACAGGAGGCAGAAGAGCGCGAGGCTCGTCCCAGGCATGAGCTGCCATCCCCGTAGAGGAGCCCTGTAATTAGCAAGGCTAATGAAGAATAGGGCTGAGACTAATGTCCCCACTGACCTCTTAGCCCTCTTGGCAGAGTGAGAGGGTGGACTTCAACAGAGCAGAACATGATACTATGCTATAGCCATTAACCCTGACCCAGCACTCCCCTTAGGCTTACATCTGGTGTAGGACTGGACCAGTACCAAGTCTCAGTAGGCAGCAAGACTGAATACCTGGGTCCACGGGTAATGAATTGTCTGATAGGCCCTATTATCTCTCATCTACTCTAATTCACTAACTGTAAAGATAACCTTTAGGAGACTGTTTTATTTCCAGGCGGTGCTTCTCACACAGCTGCCATTGACTTAAAAATGCAATTCAAAAGTGCATCTGAAGAGTCCTCGTTTTAAGTCTGCAAACTGTAGATATTCCATCATTATAAAAACTGTTGTTGTCTGTTTTGCACAGCATGGTTCCTCACACTGTGATTACATACCGGAGGAAGACACCTGTCACATGGAGCTGTTACTAGCTGTTACTAGCTGTCAAGGCTTCCCACAGATTGGTTGCTGCTCATATGAATGCGTAGAAAAAAGACAAACATAATCTTGAAGCGTATCATTTTGTGTTTGCGTATGCCCAAAACCCAATTTGAGAAACAAAATGTTCCAGCCTAAGGAGGCAAAAGAATAACAGACTGTAGAAAGTGATAGGTATTTGGAGCTATGGTACATGGTAAATCATTTTCATCCCAACTTGAAGTTTCTGGGTGAAGCGGTAATGTTACTGCTAGGTGCTGAAGATGAGAGATAGGAGGTCTAAAATGCTGAATGAAAGGATTGTCCTGCGGTACATATCAGCATCAAATTAGTTGTGATGACACATTTGAACACCAACAAAGCAACATGACTGTCACCAGTCACCATTATAAACAGCAGCCCCACTGATGTGTGTCAAGCTTTACATGTGAAAGAAGAAAAATACACATCAAACAATGCAAAATAATGGACATCCCAGAAGAAAGTAGCAGAGAGCATGGATGGCCATTATCACAATTCATGTAACAGTCTGTCAGAAAATGTTAAACTATATCCAAATTATAAAAAATTGTATTTTTTTCATTTACCGCATGAAGGGACACCTCACATTTTAAAAGATCAAAATTACAATTTGCCAAATAAGACAAAAAAAGTTCATAACACCATATGTATGTTATTAAAAAAGTCTGATAAAACTGTTATTTCTAATCTATTTATTGTTTTCTAAAGATTCTAATGATCCCACACATCTACAGAATAGGATCTTCCACTCAGTAGTACTGTGTGAGAGAAAAAAGTAAAATTTCCTGTAATACAGTAATATATATACTGTACTGTGGGGTATGTAAAAAGAATAAAAAACACACTAGCTGTGTGTGTATGTCTGTTTGATTAGACCTAGTTGAGGAAAGGGACAGATAAATATTGTATAAATGAATTTATTGTGTAATGTGAGCAATCAAATTAATTAAGGGGTCCACAGCTGTTGGAGGCGAATAAGGCCATGAATTTTTCAGTGCTACCACTTCTCCCTAAGATTTTACAATAAATATTTCTGGAGGTCTTGGATGAATTTTTCATGGCTGAGTGGGGGAGATGAAAGGCGAGTGAGGGATCCAGAGGACGGGAGCTCTCTGCTGCTGACACACCACAGAGAGGTGCATCGGCTCCAATCTTTATCAATGAAACCCAACCGGCACTATTGCTTTAATTACCCTGCTTTGTCAAGCATTCCACTATCAATAAAGAAAGGCTGGGCCATGTGGTCGGCTAAAGGAGGAGGAGGGGGGTGATATCATGAGTTCCATGCCCTCCCACTTTAAGAAAGGAAATGATGTAACAATGATCGAACGGAAAACTACTCCGTACTACATTGCTACTGCAATACATCTGCAACCTGCGTTTTGTTTGGAGGCTTCCTAATGGTCATCCAAATCCCAGTCCCATGATTTTGTCAGGAACAGCAGCAATTCAAGGCTGTATCATTTATTTATCTATGATATCCTTGTAGGAGACAATTCAATAAAACATCCAATTCCTATATCCATACTACTGTACAGTATATACCATGGAACTGTAATAAAATGCCATTGATTTGCATGCTATTGTCTCAGTATGAGGCATAGGATGGATGAATAAATCAGAATTGTGCACAACTTGTATGTTTCCCCTGATTTGGTATTCAGGGAGGATCCTGAGGTAACTAATTCAGGAGAGACATCTGTTTGATGGGCAATACACCAGCAATATTCCACCTGGAATAGCATCCATAAACAGCATCCCTTCTTATTCATCTAGTACTGAAATACAGGGAGCAGAGAGCAGAGGTGGTGGTGGTGGAGGTTATGTGTGTTTATGTAGAGGATCTGATGGTTTTAACAGCACTAATGCCAGGTTCTAATTAATAACAGAGATCTTGAACATCTGTATATGGAAGAAGTGAAAATTCTTGAAAGGTGATCATAGAAAAATAAAGTTTGGGATTTAATTTAAGAGAAATATTTAACTTGCATTAATTGATTTATTTTTTGGCAGCTTGGGGGCAGTGCTAGCTTTAAACACAACATTAACATATTATCACCTTAATAAGTTGATATGGAAAAGGCTTAGCATTTATTTGATGTCATGTTTCAGGCCACCCGAGGAATGTAAGTCCAATATCCACTCTCCTTTAGCTCCTCACTAACTTCTCATTTTAGCTCTGTTTTGGTTTTCACAACTTCTGAAGGAAATATCTGGCTCCTTAGCTGCTAAATGCTCCACTATGTTCATTAGCTAGTTGCTAACTGTGTCTGTTTGCCGTTTGGTGCAGAGCAAGTAGTGTACAGTTCTTCATCAGACCTTTTTTGCTGAAAAAACAGCTGCTGGAAACAAGGTTGATGATTCCAGTGAGAGTTAACCAAAACAGTAAAGGTTTGGGCCAAAACAATACTGAAAGAGGCTAAAATGCTCCATAGAGCTGATGGAAATGCAGAGTTTGACACCTTTCATGTGTCCCATGTGCACAAAATAGGGTTCATAAATAAATGTTTTTTCAAGTTTGGTGTGGAGGTACCAGCCCATCATCCCTAGAAATTACATTTATATTGGACATTTCCACACCTCGTGATTTATGTCCAATGCTAACTTGGCCAGTGCAGGAAGTAGTGCCCTTTATGCTGCAACAGTGTGGAGGTAGAGGTGGTGGAGGACTGTGTAGCGTGTTAGACTTCTATGTGTATCTAAATTTAATCATGCCTTAAGCATAGTTTATTTACCATGACCATGATCTTTCCCTAAGCTTAACCATATCATAATTGCTATTTATGGATATTGTAGAAAAGAATTAGCATTGAAAGTTTAAAACCTTTGTCACTGAACATAATCCACGTCATCCACTATCAACGACCGGCCTGTAGAGTAATCTGTCAATATGGTAATCTGTGTTCTACTATTGGTGCTGTTTTGTTCTCTATTAATAGAAGGGAAGGCAGGCTTACGATAACAGACAGCTCCACTCAGCACTTAGGAGGACCGATTGTTTAATTCTGTTATATTCTCTTCAATCAATGCGTTCACTTCAAAGCGATGGGAAACGCTTGCATCCAAAGTAGATTGATCAGTTCTAATACAAGTCATTAACATACAAGTTGTTAACAAGTGAGGCCTCTGTACTGTATCTAGGAATCAAGAGAGTCATCGATAAAGCCATTTTAAGACTTTTAATGTCTTAAAACCTTGAGTACACAGTCCTCCACTCCAGAATGGGATCAACCACTGTTAAACCGTTTTCTCTCCTTCTTTCTCTCTCTCTCTCTCTGTGTTTTTCTGTCTCTGTCCATCGTTCACTCACCCAGCCCTAGCCACTTAGCTTGAAGCGCTGTACTAAGGCATGAGACCACTGGTATACTTTACTGATGATAAATTTATAAGCCAAACTGAGGGGAAAGTATTAAACAACCTCGTGAATAGCCGGGGCTTGCTTTAACCGAGGCGGTGTATCCTTTTCATCAACAAAAATAACTCTTCAAAGGCAGTAAAAGCATGCTTAGAAAGTAAAAGGCCATTTTAGCAGACGAGGCCAACAGTGGGAGGGGTGAAAACAGAAAACAGTCCAGCCTCTGATAGCCCACAACTCCCCCCACTCCTCTTCCTCCCCTCCCTACTATCCCCAACCCCTGGCCACATCACTACCAGCACTGCACACATCCCACCCCTTAAAAAAGCTAAATCAAGGCTTTGAAAAACTTACAGTGTCTTTAATAATTGAAGCATTGGTGGGTTTGAATAGCCTCTTTAGCGTAGAAATATACAGCCTCCTGATATAAGATCAGTCCCTCAGGGGGCTCCCTCACCATCTTACTGCAGCATGCCTTTTCTTAACTGCACTATGGGCTGCTGCTTAAGATGCAACTACCTGCCTGATTATATTAAGTATAAAAATGGAATGTATACAGGATTGTGCAGGGTGTACCAGCATTTCCAAAAATATATTTTTTTAATGGATGTACATTTTTTTTAAAAAAGAAAAGCGCTCTGAACTTGTACAACACTCCATGAATCTGTGAATCAAGTGCAAAGTTTTGCAGTAAAGCAATTATTGCAGTTGACTAGCATCTTTACTGGGGTTGTGGACTAACACAGGATTGTAAATATTTAACTATCTTTGCACCCAATGCACATTCATATTTCATCAGGTTTCTTGCAGTTTATTCTCAAAGCAAAGTGTTGGACTGCATAATTATTTCAGTTTAGCATTTTTTCCCAACCTATTACTTCCATAAATACAGGAATTTGAGTTATAGCTCCTCAGAGGGCTAATTTAAGAAAAGCATGCATTAATTAATACAACCTAGATGGAAAGGAAGAAATCCCTAAGTAAGTAAGCTGTTGGCAGATATCAAGGATGATTTTCGCCTTCAAAGGAAATGGGGATGGATTTGAGAGGATGCAGCGGTTTAATCAATACTGTTGACTCTTGAGGTTGGCAGGTGTGGTGCGTACCTCTCAGTAGAAGCATTTCCATCATTCAGGAAGAAAACCTCAGCGTGGCCACTCTGGAAATCTGCTCCCAACTTTCCAAGGCCCTTTAGTTGTCATTGGAAGTGTTTAATCGTAGTTAATTTCCTGCTTTGCCTTAAAAAAATATGGCAACCCTGTTGAAATATTCATCTGGGCATCTCTTTGTCTATACTTGAGCCAGTTCAGCGTACAGTATGTGACTTTAAACCTTTTGTTGTATGCTTCCATTTGTGTGTATGTCCATTCTCACATCCGATGTGTGGAATAATGAAATAAATATTGAACCGTTAAATATTTTAGTGCATTCTAGGAGTAAAGTGGAAGTGTTTTTCTGACAGACCTTGTCTTTTTTCACCCCCCCCTCACCTCACCCCCCTCTCTCTCTCTCTCTCTTCACAAATGCATTGTGTGCACTGGCCAGCCCAATCCATCACTCGGCGTCTGGCGGGAGAAAAAGCACTTTCCCAGGGTGGGTGTTTTTTAGCTCTGCCAGCGCTGCTGTTTCAGTGGGCACCCGTGAGACCTCGCTGATGGACACTCTGGTCATCACTGGTAGGGAGCTTTGGGACTCTCTTCAACCTCCCACTCCCTCCCCCTCTTCCCCCTATCTCCACCTCAGCCTGTTCCACTCACCTCGTGTTTTCACCAGCACCTTCCTTTGTCCCAGCAGTGTTGTGCACTCCTTTTTGACAATGATGACTACTGTACCTGCCTGAATTCTCCCTTGCAAAGTGGCTCGGCCTTCAGAGACCAGCCACACTCCGTTCCAGGGCTCGGGTCTCTCAGGGTGTTGTGAGACTTGAACAGAAGACTACAGCTTGAAAACTAATAGACTATTTTACTGGCAGGTGGCAGATAACAGGAGAAGACACAGATTTAAGATAATAATGTTGGTAGTTTTGGTTGATATGTAAGTTTGAGCCTAGTGGAGGATTACATTTCCCAGTCTGGAGGGATTCTCAAATGGTACAGCCAGGGAGGGGCACTGAGACATACGTAGTAGTTCTCACAGTGGCTCCCATTCAACCCTATTTTGCATCACAACCATGCAAAGCGCAGAAGAAGAGGGTTCCGCGCATGTATGTGCTCAGAACAATTAGTGTATAAACAATGTAGAAATAAATCTATTCAAATTGAAGTCTGCTCCAGTTTTACGCCGACAAACTGAGATTTGATTTCCAAAATGCTCGCTCGTCTCTTCTACACAAAGAAGCCGGCGGGGAGAGGGTGCAATCGCTGGAGAGAAGTGGGCTGGAAGGCAAATCTAGGTGATGCGTATGTTCTTAGAGTGCCCCTGGGTCTTCTATGGGTAGGTAGGATCTGACAAAAGAGATCTGTACAGCAAAAAAATCCTCCACTCTGCTTGAGCATGGGAAATTAAGCCCAGATAAAGATTCTCTCTTAAACATACTCCCTTCTCTCTTTTCATCCCTCTTTTTTTTCCCTCCCTCTGCAGTGGCAGAAGAAATTACCCATTGTACCATTAGATAAACCCAAACAGCCCTCTCCGTAAGACCTCCAGTTCCTTGTGCAGTCCCAGCTTGGCGTCCCTCGGGTGTTTGTTCAAAAGGAAAACTCTGCGGTGCCTCCGGGGGATGTTTAACTCATTGCAATGGCAAGTATTTAGAGAAAACTCAACAAGTTCGAGGCTGTCAAAGCTAGAATCCAACTGTCAGGCAGAATTATGTCTCCAAGGCATCTGATGCGAGGTAATGACCAATTGCATCATTTTGACAAACCCACCATCGATGAGAACTAGGGCAGACGGCAATTGCTTTTACACAAGTGTTTCATTTGAATTTGAAACACTGCGGCTAAGTGCATTAAATGATGCTGATTAACTAAGATTATAGCTGCAGCAGGGATGTGATTTCTGTTTTGATACGGAGCATACGGAGGCAGAGCAAACAGTTTTTTTTTTTGAGTGGCTGATGAATAATTGAGAGTCAGCAGAGGGTACATCAATAAAGTGGTAATGAAGCATATTTGTGTGAAATTTTCTAATTCTGAAACTCTGTCACTCTTCTAGCAGTCTATAACATCTGGTGTTGTAATGAAGCTCATTGCGTGTCAATTTGCTCCTTATTAAATGGCAACTTTTTAAATATGGCCACAAATAATTCAAAACAAGAAACAATGAAACTGAAAAATAATAATACCATTAATGCCACAACTGTAACTGCTGCTTTAGCTAATCATGACTGCTTATTATTATTATTATTATTATTGTTGTTGTTATTATTATTATCATTATCATTATCATTATTCTATATTACCATTTAATATTATTCCCGGTTCTGTAACATTATGTAGCTATTTTATCCAAAAATACTTCCTAATCCCTGACCCTGACCCTGACCCTGACCCTGGATAGTCTAAAATTACAAAAATACACAAAACACTAAATACATAAAACACTTGAAACCCTCTGTGCTGATGTTTTAACCACAGTCATCCAAAATTGAGGCTTTGGTGCCCTCTATCTTCAAGTCAAAGCACCAAAAAAATATTGTCAACTAGATGTAAACTGATTAACTCTTCCTTGACAAATTCATACATTTGCAGTCATTTCTAGTTGCAGTCTGTTCTCTGAATGTAATTTTTATGACATACAGCCACAAATCTGTGATGGGCATCAGAGTAAACATGAGAATATTCTGCCGACAGAGACATCCTTACAATATGTATGACTTGATGCTGAGATTATAAGCAATGCTGAATGATTCTGTTTGTGAAATTTAAAAAAGCAACGCATCACTTTGATTTTTTATTTACAACAGTGTCTACGGGTCACTTTCTTTTGGAGTAAAACTGCTCCTTTGTTCTGCCTTTTTCTAACACAGTTGTGGCATGTTGTGTCCACCTGGAGTACTGTTGACCTTCTGCGAGGCAGCTACCTAGTTAAAGAAGTCCATTTTCAAGGCTGCTCTTGCTCAAATCAAAACTCCATTATAGATTTTACCTCCAGGGGAACCTAGGGCTCACAAGGTCCTTGGCAATTTTACCTGAGGAAGAAGCTAAAAGGATTTGAATCTCAGAGGATGGGCGAAGAGAGGGAGGGTGTGAGGACGAGAGAGGGTGGGATACGCACCCCAGGACCCGAGCCCCTAATCTTTCTCTGCCAAGCAGGGAGCAAAGCAGAGCAAAAATGGAGATTTAGAGATGGTTCAGTGGCACTGAACCCTGAACATCAGGGCCTGCAGAACTGGTGGAGAAGGCAGAGAAAGAAGCCTTATAAAAACAAGAGGTGGAAAAGAAGAGCTGAGAGATTGTTGTTGAGAGGATTGCCAGGGGAGCTAGTTTCAGCTCCCAGAAACAGGAGCTTTCCAATACATTTAACATATATGAAAGAACAACAGCTCTCTCCTCACACCATCCTTAACTATGTGTACTAACAAGACAGATGGAGGCCAAAGATGCAGACAGATCACATCAGGACATCTGTCACTTCATGGTAACAGCCTCCTTAATAAGTGACAAGGCTTCCTCACCCGTGGGCACAGGATGGGGGGCGGTGTAGTGGAGGAGGTTAGTGTCTTGGAGCAGTGGCTGTGCAAAGCAGCCGTCAAAGTCATGTGGTGCCCTTTTTTTTTAAACAACTTGTCCCAATTACAGCCAATCACATGCGATCTGTGCCCTTGATTATCATCCTGGGCAGTAGACATCAAAGCTGCCTTCTATGGGTGCTGACACGAGGCTGTGCAGTAATTAGCGGACTTCACTGAAGAGAGTTTCATCACCAAATGTTTTCAAAATACTGAACGTCTTAATTTGCGAGGGGGGGAGGCGGGGGAGGAGGGGGTGGGGGTGGGGGGGGATTCAAGTCAGGAGAGAATGATGCCCTACAGAAATAATTAAAACATAATTACAGCTCATCAGCTGTGCAAGTGCTCACAAAGTGCTGTCGCTGAAGATCTGCCACTTTCCTCGGGGCATCTGCGGAGTAACAGGCCACATACAGATTCAAAATTCACAGCACGGTTGCACTTACACCAAATAAATGCTCATGTCTTCTTACCAAAAATACCACTTAGAAAATAAATTAGCCATAACATTCCCAACTTATGAATTTCTCTTGCTGGTAAATCGACGTATTACTTTCTGGATATTGCATGAGTGCTTATTATCCTCGATAAACACCTGCATTTGTTAAAAATATGTTGTCTGCCAAGGACAAACCATGCAGCGCTCATCAAACCAGAAGAGTGCAGAATGCACAGCAGGTCGTTAAAACAATAACTTGTCTCCTCGGCTGATGTGTCAAATTGTGTGCTCTGTAAAACAGAGATGCACAGATTGAGGAGCCAGTCAACCTTTGAAATTGACATCATGTTAGGTCTGCCCCCTAGGTCACAATATGGGTTGATGGCCAATGGTTCTGTGATGACCACTTCATACAAATATGGCTGGCAGTGTAGTCCTGCAAGGGGAGAAGTGCATGCTAAGTATTTGTGACGAGTGCTAAGGCCATTGCTTGATCCCAAGGAAGTAATGAAGGCTGGACTGTAGGCAGTGTGTTTTCTTCATCCACCTGATGGCAGACTTCTAACAACCCCAGTGTCAGGCCAGCTTAAAGTCAGACCTCCTCTCTCCACTGCTCCTCCAGAGTTATCACGACATGTGTTTACCCCTCCCAGCCTAGCACTGTGGAGACAAATGGCACAATAGTCACAATCAAGTCTGTTCTGATGATGCATGCCCTGTATGTAATTCAGAAAATAAATCAGGCGTTTACATTCGTGTATGCTAAGTAGAACATAGGCTAAAAGCATGCTGTGCAAAAGTAAAATGCAAGTGGTGAAAGATGCAACATAATAAGATTATGTGATTGTGTTGGTATTGTTTGGAACACAACTTAATTCTTTACACCAAGACATGGTATCTATGGTAAACAGACAAAGGTATTAATGTGAGATTCCATCTTAAATTCTTAATTATCTTATTTAAAATTTAGCAGAAGGTCAAAAAAAAGAGAAGCACCTATACCTGTACCAAACACTGTATTTATCAACATGCAGCCACATTAAATGGACTATTTATGAGCAGTAAACACTTATTACACTATAATGTAGTTATAAGCAAACATAAAAATGAAATGTTTTAAAGCTTAGATTAATAATTAGTACATATATTTTTAGTGTTTATTAGTGGATTGAAATTAAATTAAATTAAATTTTGTGGACATTGTGTGTGTGTGTGTGTGTGTGTGTGTGTGTGTGTGTATACAGCATGTATTAACATGTACAAATCATTCACAGGCAGGTTTAAAACAGTTCATAAATGTGTTCAAAACACATACAAACTATGTTATATATAATATTTACTATGATAAATATTATGCTATCAATAAGTGCACAACAATTCATAGGGATGATAGTTGTTGACATATACATTACTGAACATTTAAAAAGTCAGAGGATATATATTATATATATTATATCTTACTGAGTTTTTCAATGCTTAATCCTGATTGATTCATTCATTCATTAAAAAAATTTGATGGCACATTCGAGCCTCTGTACTTTACATATATGTGTGTATGTAAGTATGTGTGGGATATATGTTGGGGCATGAATGTATATGTGCATATATGACCATATGTCAACTGCATGTATCAGTTGTTTGCATTGATACCAATGCCCTCATATATCCATCCATCCACTATCTATACAGGGTCAGGGGGCATAGTCTAGGATGAGATATAGGAGGACACATAACTGACAATCATTCACACATGTAAATTTAGGCTCTGCAGTTCACTTAAACTGCATGTTTTTGAACTGTTGTGGACAGCATGAGTTCCTGGAGGAAACCCACACAGGCACAGGGAGAACATGTAAACACAGTAAGGCCTCAGCCAGCTGCTTCTGCATTTTAACCCAGGACTTTTTAACCAAATGATAACTGCACTTCCCATGCGTTGCCCCTTCATCATACAATTCAGTAATTCAGTCACATAAAATGATTACAAATCCAAAATTGGGCACTGAGAAAATAGTTGGATACTGGGGCTAATGTAACAGTAACAGATTTGGAAGGTCAATATGGTGTAGAAACACCATTTCAGCATCCCCCAGAAGACCAGAAGATTTTCGAGATAACTTGTGAAAAACATAAAAGTAATATCCAGAGCTTCTTGCATAGTGTTACTCCAGTGTTACTATATTGTTAACCAAGTGTCATTAACATGTTGGTTGATGAAATGATATGTATAATACGATACATGATTTTTTTTCTCTAAAATTATGTAGTTGGCTAGCTACCAATTTAACACAAGTCTGTTGTATCAGTTCATCCTCATATTAGAGAATTTGTTAGAAGAGCCATGAGCACACTTTGTTTAATTGTTTCTTTTTTTAACTGTGCACATATAGAAGTATATGTAAATACCCACACACACCTGCTTCACCTAATTAAACCCATTTACAGTTAGAGTTAAACTATTACAACAATTCAAGGTTTAATTAATTACTAACAATTTCCTGAACATAATGATTTCCGGATAGCAGCTTAAAACTATACTTTAGCCCACACAAACAGTTCAGTGTTGCTGAGCATGACTCACAGAAACAAAGAAAAATGACACAGTTCTATGACATGTAGTAACAATTTACTTCCACGTGAGGGCAACATGATCCAAGAAATGTGTTCAGTCAGTCTAACAATGAGATGCTCCACTGCCACATCCATAGATTTTTCTGGATATATCATATTTATCATGTTTAGTATCAAATACAGTTGAAACTACATGTATATCAAAATAAATGTACAAGGTTTGGTGTGAGGATTCATCATGACAGTGGTTTTCAGTGCTGGATGTACTGTCTTATGTTGGCACTCTGTTATCACAGACATACTGCCACTGTTGGAGCATTAAATTACTGTTTAAACATGTTCTAAAAATGTTTTATTTTTAACCTCCTTCACACTTTACACTGAGAAATACAAAAACACAAAGGACTAATGAGATTCTTGAATTCTTCTGTCATACATGTCTATATTCCCTCAAGATCAGCCTGTTATGAAATATGTAATGACAGTTAGTTCTAACTTTTACACCAGTGTCATTCAAAGATTGCTTTTCATTTAGGGAGGAGTGAATATATTGCAGAATGTGTGGCAGCCATCACATAAAACTCAAATCAAAATCAAACTGATTATAGTATCAGCATTTATTTATCATGTATTTCATTTCATTTGTTCCACTGAAATGTGTTGATCTCCCTCAATATATATATATATATATATATATATATGTATGTGAAAAGTTCATCTTCATATGTACACAGCTATCCCCATCTCTCTCACACACACACAGATTGTCCTGCATGAACAGTAAGAAAGAGAATTTAACTATTTTGTGAAATGCAACACAGTACCAGTGACCTAGTCATCCTACACTGTCAGCAAAAAGTGATGAGTCACTCCTACATACTGGCCAAAATAGTGAAATATAGGAACACTTGAAATTCTCACCGTGTCAAACTAGTTCATGTATGTTATACATACATAATATGCAGTGTGTTATATTTCTTTGTGTATTTTTCAGATACTTAATAGCAAAAGACTTTTCAGTGTTTGGCATTCTGTCAGACAGACGGGAGGTAAAAGCAAAGGAAGTGTTGGCAAAACTACATATTTACTTTATAGCATTTTAAAATACAAAATTAAAATGTATTTTGCTATATTCTGTAGTAAAATTATTTAAAATTGCATCTAGCTATGACAGCATGATATCATCACATTATAGTTCACAAACTGAAAAAATACCTCTATGAACGTACAGTGTTTATACAATATTAGTCAAAATGTGTAGAAACCCCATTAAAATTAAAGTAAAAGCTCTAATATGAAATATTGTATAAACGAAATACAAGGAATTTTCCCACTTGTGATCCTGATGACAAAGTTCAGCATGCTGGGCACAGATAATACAGTGTTTAAACAGTTACTTACATGCAATGAGATGATTATATTATATTATATATATGTGTGTGTTGCTTATCAGTGAACACACAAGATGAATAAAATTTGTTTCATGGAGTTTGGGCATCAAGGTTCACCTGCACAGTTATAAAGGAAAATTCAAAATATGTTCTTTTGTTGTGCAAAACCAGCATTACAGTGCAATTTAAGCTGCTTTTTCTAGCTTTAAATAATAGTAATTCCTTTATTTAAATAGCACATTTTAAAACCAAGTTTACAAAGTACTGTGCAGAAAGAAGAGCAGACAAAAGACAATTAAATAATAAATACTTACAAAGAGCACATAAAATACATGATAAATGCAAGAATAAAACATTACAGGAAAAGTAAACAATAATTAAAAGGGTCATTGTGGGTTGGCTGTACACAAGAAACCATCTACTGTCTACTGTCTGTGAAAAAAGAATACAGTTGTATCAAACACCATGGCATGACTGAAGACTTTTTAAAGAATTAGAGAGAAGAATCAGGTGGGAATCTTTATCATTTTGGTGTATAAAATGAAAATGTATTACAAGTATATTGAAATTGGAATGCATTAGGTTATACGTACACTAGGTTACACCTACACAGTTATTCAATTTGTTTGTGCAGCAGATATCATTGTTTATGGTTTATACTGTAGTGGTTGTAAACATATCATAAACAGTTTTTAAAAGTAGAAGAGTAACATTGACCTTGATCAAACAGTAGTTTGACTAAAAATATATTATTAACTAAAGGTCCACTTACTAGCTTTTTCCTGAGCTTTTGACTTTTCTCGAGCTTGCCGTCTTCCTCAGCAGGTGGAGTTTGCTCAGTTGTCATTTCGCCCATACATGATCAAATCGGCGAAGCTAGCGAGTGGACCTTGAGTCAGATTTTTTTGTCAAACAAGAGTTTTTGAAGGGTCAGTTCACCCAAATTACAGACACATATTTTCTCACTTACCATAGTGGCATCTAGAAATCCAGATAGTTTTGTTTTTACTTCCCCAGGTTTAGAGATATGCCTCCCTCTCTGAGATTTCTGAGAAGTGAATGTAATTTCATTTATGTTACTTAAAACATCAAAAATTTCAACAGCATCTCTTTCCAGATACAATGTCCCAATTATTCTGGATAATCCACAGACCTCACTGTAGCAGTTTACAATTGTAGAAATTTACTTTGAGTGGAAAGTAGATATAAAGCATTTAATAAAAGCAGTAAAAAACAGTGAGGTCTGTGAATTATCGAGGGTTATGGTGCTGCTGGTGAATTTTTGTGTAATAAATGTAATGTTTCAATGCTGTGAGCATCACAAACAAGATTCCAGAGACAAAACTTGGGCATATAAAACCAAAAAACCGTCCCGACCAGATATAATTAAAAGTTTTTTGTTGTTTTGTTTTGTTTTTTGTAATTCAAGTGTACCAACCTTTTAAAGTAATAGTTTGATATTTCGGAAAATAGGCTTATTTGCTTTTTTTGTGAAGACTTAGATGAGAAGAGCGATACCAGTGACATGTCTGTCCACAAAATATTAAGCTATAGCCAGTTAGCCGAGCCTAGCATAAACACTGGAAACAGCGAAACAAGGAGCCTGGCTTTTCTATGGATTAAACAAACATGATATAACATGTTAAATAGTGAGCTTGGCAGATTTTATTACCTTTGGACAGAGCCAGGCTAGTGGTTTCACTGTTTCCAGGCTGTATGCTAAGCTAAGCAAACTTGCTGCTGGCCGTAGCTTCATATTTAGATGACATGAGAGTGATATCAATCTTCTCAGCTAACTCAGCAAGAATGCAAATAAGTTTATTTTCCAACTAATCCTTTAAACTGATAGTTCACTGAAGACAATCAACTGTATCTAGTCAGTCTGAAGAAAATTATAAATTATATCGCTGAGATAAAAGGGGGAGATTGTTTCAAAATGATACAAAGTTTCATATCTACTACATATAATTTTGCATACAAAAGATAAAAGTATAAGCAGAGTGATTTAATTGCTACTCATATTAATAACTGAAAACAGAATGAAAAAATACAGACATGACACAAGCCATGACAGTTTCTGGGGTCCATCTAAAAATTTTCCAGTGTTTCTGACCTTGTATGTGGTGTGGTATGTCTACTTTATAACTTACTAAACCATCATAAAGCATATCAGTACTGTACCCTGAACTACTGTTTCTAATGGCATGGATAAAAAAGGACATGTCCGACATTTGATGTGGGATGTGACTACCGTCCGTCACTTAAACACTTGCATCCGTTTGCAAAAGAAACACTGGATTCCTGATTGATGCTCTCTTTGACCTCCATGGGGAGTGAGTCAAAGAGGTGATCTTCCACAATCAGGCAGCTCCTGCGGAGGAGGCAGCACTGACCGAGCTGAGCTGGGAGACGATCCAGACAGTTTCCTTTCAGCTCCAGATGCGTTAGCTGTGCTAGTTGGCCAATTTTCTCTGGAATGGAGGAGATACAGTTGTGGCCGAGACATAATGTCCTCAGTTTGGTGCACTTGAACAGTTGCTTGGGAACAACCTCGACTTTGTTACCTGTAATCGCAAAATGTTGGAGGTTCTGCAAAAAGCCCACTTCCAGAGGTATTACTACTACAGAGTTATGGCTAACATCAAGGTACCTCAACTTGAGAAGGTTGAATAATGACGAGGGCAGAGACTCAAGCTTGTTGTGTGAGAGATAGAGCGACTCAAGGTTTTTGACATGGCTAATTGACAATGGAATGGAGATTATCTTATTGTGCCAAAGTTTGAGGCACGTTAGTCTTTTGAGGTGCTGAAAGCTGATGATCTCTTCAATAGTACGAATGTGGTTGGATTTTAGATCAAGTTCCTGAAGGTTGTTCAAACTGAAGATAGCGTGGGGGATTCGCTCCAGCTCACAATTATGAAGCTCCAGCTCCGCGAGATTCATCATTTTCTTCAGACTATTCAGCACTAAGAGTTTCGTACCGTCATTATGAACAACCAACTTGATGAGATGTGGAGACAGATCTGTTATGTTTGTGGGGATCTTTGTGAGGTTGCTTTTGAGATGCAGAATCTTTAAGTGTCTGAGGTCTCGAAGAGACTCGAGTCCGATCATTTTGTTGTTTTCAGAGTTCAGATTACCAACCAAGTACAGCTCCCTTAAACTTTTCAACAAGTATACCCAGCTAGGAATCTCAGCGACATCTGTGAATTTGACATGAAGGCATCGGAGGTGATCCTGAAGAAAAATGAAAGCAGTCTGCTCAACTTTGGCCGGACAGTGATAGAGGTGCAGCTCCTGGAGGTTTATCATTTGTGAAATTTTAGCCGTAATCCTGGCCTCTGGGATTAATTCTAGTTTAAGGATTTCCAAATCTGTGAGATCAAACACAGCATCTGGCACTCCGGACAACATGAAAAGATGGAGTTCCAACTTGTCTTGAGGGTTGCGAGTCACATGCTGTCGCAGCTTCTCAAAGGTCCACTCATGGTTCAGGCTGATCTCTCGAAGTTTGTTTTCACTCACCTCGGAGAGAAAAACACCAAAACGCTTTGAGTACAGCTGGTCGTACTGATCAACCATGTGAAGAAGGAAAGCAAAGTCATTCTTAACATCAGGAATGTCACTGAAGCTGCTCTCCTCTCTGACTTTTTCAAAGGAATATTCCTTAAGTGGTCGCCGAAAAAGCCAGAACAGCGTGTATATACAGATTATGCCATAAACGCATATGATAGCAATATAACTGACAAGGAGTTTCTTTAACATGAATGCCATGTTATGTGTACAATGGAACTTAGCATATCCAGTCAAATGCTTTATTTCAGGCTCACACACATGGTCAAAATCTATGGAGGCGACAAATGTCATTGTGTAGCAAAGGATCAAAATGAATTTCACTGTTTTGATGACTGTCTGAATGGCATATAGCCTGTAAATCAAGTCACTGTCCTCCACATGAGCACGGAATTTCCGGACTTTTTCAAACAGGGCCTTTGCTTGCTCGCCATCTTTCTTGTCCAGTATGGTCATGGAGGGAACTTCGCTCACAAGCTTCTCAGCAGAAAAGGTGACCCCAGATTTAGTCAACATCGGGGCGGACTGGTTTGGACTCCCCTCCTCGCTGCTTGTGGACAGATGTTTCAGGAGGGAGGAGGCCCCAGCCAACCTCTGCTTGTTCTCCTCCGAGTCTTCGCACGCAGTCTCGGACAATGCTTTAGTGGTCCAAGGTGATTCAAAACATTTTCCAAGGATTGAAACAAAATGTTCTATTTTTGAACTTGTCTTTGGATATTTGAACCAGAAGTTGCTACTGACCATTAATACAATAGTGTGAATTAGAGCAAGGTACGGGAAATATTTGGAGTACCAAGGAAGGGCAACATGGTAGCACATCTGGTTGACGAAAACATACTGCTGGAAATCCAACTTGGTTCTGACGCCTGTGGGGTGAGGTTGCCCAAATTGGCCTGACGGTGTGAAGTGAATTGTAGGGGCAATGCCATCAGGAGGCCTTTTAGCCATCAGAGGAGCAGCTTGCTCCCCGATGGCGCTCTCTCTGTTCCATAAACCATCAGCTGCCTCTGGTGGTTGGGGTCCCAAGAAACCCCCAGCCTTGTCTGCAGTTTGTTCCAGCACAGGGAGACAAACCACTTGGTCCTTAGTTAACTGCATGGTTCCAGCAAATATTGCCAACATCAGCATGACAATACCAAGATAATCCATGAAGACATCCCACCATGGTTTCAGTATTCGATAAGTTGGCTGGATGTCGTTCAGGGAGGCTACTTCTGTGAGGGTGAACATTCCTGCAACAGAAAATGTGAATTGTGTGAAACAATGCCTGATTTTACTCTTCTTTCTTTCTTTTCAATTTGAATATAAGAATTCTATCCCAGTACATTTTTTTTCAGTCTTTCGTAGTAATCTTACTGACTTACATAGTGACCTTACTTTGACACATAGGCTTTGGCACAGACAGTCAACTGCCATTCTGCAGAAAAGTAGAGGTTTTGTGGGTAAGATTAGATTTTACTACATCCTACCAAGCACTGACTGGCTGACTCATTGACTGCTATATTTGGCTTAGCAATTTTATTTCTAACAAGCATTTTTAGCTGGTCGTTTTTGCAGACCAATCTCACAGTTTCTCTGGTAAATAAATATTTGTTATTGCAGGACAGAGCTTTTGTTTCAGGTTATCTTAAACTAACAGTAATTAGACAGTTGCAAGACACTCATAGGTACTCCAGCTCCTATCCTCACAGAGAGCAAAGCTTTTAGAATGTTGTGGCCAACTTGTAAAGTCTGAAATTTCCATGTTTACCACCAGGAGGCTGCCCTTGGATGGGTGACAAAGTGGTAATCATAACACTCTGGCAAGGTCCATAATACCTAAGTTTACAGAGTCAATTGTGATTTTTCACTCTCACACATGAAAAAAAATTCTGTCATGATAAAGTAAGTGTAAATGATTGTAACAGCTGATATAGTGCTTTATCCAGGCTCCAAACACAGCTGAGCTTATGCCCGGTCATAATGCATTATTTACATCTTGCAGTGGCTAGATCATTGGTCCATTTTGTGTGGGGATACACTGAGTGACCAGAAATAGAGAAACCTCTGCACACTGTAATGCAAGCCAATACAGCTGTGTCGTAATAAAGCATGCCTTTGTGGAACTTAAAATTCTTTACTGACACTGTTACAAAGAAGTGTTGATTCAACTCTAACTATGGTCACTTCCACTTTAATATAATGCAGTTTAAGACAATGCAGCCACAAATACAGCCTCAAAATGTACAGCGAGTGAACACACTACTGAATTAGTCTCAACAAAAAAACTGAAGATTTTAAATTAGATAGCATTTATTGTAGAGCTATTGTATTGCACTGCATTACATCATACAGGTGTCTTATTTTTCTGGTCACTTTGTGTATATACCAGTGGTTGACTGCTTGACCTCCTGAACACACCTGGTAAAAAAGTGTCCTCACTTTTTGTGTGAGAATTGGCCAGTGGTGCCAGTGCACGATGGATTTTGGGATAGTGAGGACTAGAAGGATACATTGGTCATGTCCTCTAATTTTAGGCGAGGCCACATGTACCAGACACATTTGGGGGGAGGCCTGGACTAGGACAGCCTTGCCAGATTGTTAAGGATTTATATAGAGCACTGCCCTTGAACTAGGACACAGCATGAAAGTTGTCTTTTGAGACAGTGCGTGCATGCATGCACAACAGAAATATGAAATAGACTGTATGATCAATAACACTCTTTTTTTAATGGTCTCTATTTTTTCTGCATTTAACCCACCTTGCTCCAAATGAGTCTGTTCCACAGTGTTTACAATCATCACCATACAAAGGATACTGTAACCAATAACACACTGGCTATGTGAAGCCTGGACTTTTTAACTGTAAATACTGTTTGTGTACTGTATATGTGACACTCAGCCTACATATCTGTCTGTATTTTTCCCGTGTACATTATCTTATAAAATACACGGGATCTTTGTGCCGCTGCGACTAATTTCTATTGTGTATGTTGAAAGCATGAAGGTCACTGTTTTCAGTGAGGCTGCAGAGCAGGCTGAGACCGGCTACAGCAACAAGACGCATCCATGGACAGAAAACAAGAGGTGCACATGATGTCCGTGAAGCCCCTAAACGCCGCACAAAAATCAGGATTCCAATTTTTAAAAAAAAATCACGACCTATTCAGATTACATTTGTGCAGTAAATTTACAGTTCATTTTAATGGACTACGCTACGCTAACATTATTGGACCTGAGCTCTGCGGTTATAATTTATAGAGTTGGGCAGAAGATGAAGACCTGCACTCAAACGCACAGATACGCACCTTCAGCAGGTCTGATCCAGTTATGTCGATGCCAGTACCGAACAACGCTGCTTCTTATCAGCCATGTTTCGCTGGTGTGATGAAGCCGTTCATTCTTCGCATCAATTCAACCGTGGGCCTGCTGGCCAGGCTGTAAGCAGCTTAGCTGACTACCCCCACTCTGCTTCAGATGGTCGGGTCCTCTGCCTCACACTGGCGACACAGCCGGCCCGGCAGCACCAGCTGCTGGATGTGGACTCGTTTTGATGTGGGGCTATCCACACATTCGCCAAGGTTGATCCTCAACACCTTTCAACATGACCAGCATTTGTCATTTGTTTTAATGTGCTGTGCAGGATAAATCCGGATGTTGCACAGCTGTTGATTTTTTTTTCTCATCAGGAGGTGACATGATGCACAGCTCTTTGAAAACGGTTCCTGAATTCACAGTAGACGGGAAGATGACCCACGGAAGTTAGGGACCGTCGTAAAAGTGCAAAGTAACATAATTTAAAGTTATATCACAGATAAAGCGTGATGTGAATTCCTTTCACTAAAGGAACGGTTGAAGAACCCGTCACAGTAACTCAGGAAGCTATTTTAATTCTATAATAAAATAGCCTCCTGGGTATATTTTAAAATCTAACATTTACGTATACAGTATGTTTGTCATTATGGGCACTAATGAACTAACTTTATTTGAATCTGCGTCCCATTCCATTCCTTGCACAATGATTCATTTTTAGGTAAAATACATGTTAATAAAAAGGCTACTTCAAACAATGTTTTTTTTTTTTATTCTTGGTATCTATGCACCCTAGGTCCATTCCAACCCAAGGAACAACAGGTGGTACATTTGTTGATGGTGTTGATCACTGCACGTTGTCTTTTTTGCCTGTAAAAATAAATAAATGAATAAATAGATTAATATATATGTTCATATGTAGTACTGGCATTGTTTTATAACACATTTCTATAATCTTACATTTTTATCTTAAGTTACCTAATTCTATTTTTATTTCTTAATTTCAGTTTTATTGTACTGAAAACAAATTCCCTGTATGCATGCACTCGATGAATAAATACTGAGATTCTTCATTTCATTTAGGACTGATTGCATTGCAGGCACAATTTCTTAAATTTTGGGGGTAAATGATGTGGTGTGCCAAGAGCAAAACTTTTGTCATAGACACTTCAAACCTACTTTAGTTTTTCATCTGTGCCTCATGTACGCATAATAATAGACTAATCTTCTTTATCTTATTAATCCTCACCAGCCAGCAGGTGATGTCTTATCCCACAACACAGTTGAGAATAGAACAGAGTGCATGGTGCTGTTACCCCTTTCAGATATCAAATGATACAATATATAGAATTAGCTTTTTTTAAAGCAAAGTTTGTGTCAGTTCAGCACTGTTGCTTTCACTATACTGCATAATTGGGCCAATCAAACAAATAATAACAAAAGGCTAAAGTCATCCAAATCTGTCAATCTTTTTTTTGTCTTTACAGTAGTAGATTTTTGTACTGTTAGGACTTTCAAAAATCCAACCTAAGAAATGACATTTACAAATTAATCCATTTTTATTGGTCAAAAACATAAAAATACTGTTAATACAAATACATTTTATGTCATATGCTGCAGTCTTCTTTTGTATGTCAAGAGCCGAAAAACAACACCAGTATGACATAATTCTTTATGTTTAATGCACTTTAAAAGGAGTCTTTCTTTAATACACAGTTGTTTAATCAATGTATTACATGTACTTATGTAAGATATATCTGTTTTTTTGCATTTCCTCTGCTACGGCCCATGAGAACTAACAGTCTCTTGTACAAAATGAAAGATTTTATAAAGGCAACACAAAATACATATAATACAGCACTGGGCTACTGACTGAGACTTAAGTGAGGTCAAGAGATTCAAACCACTGTCATGTCTGTATGCTAAATATGAAGCTATGGCTAGGCAACGGTTAGCTTAGCTTAGTTTAGCATAAAGACTGGGAGCAGGGGGGAAACAGCTAGCCTGGCTCTGTCCAAAGCTTAAAAAATCCACAAGCACCTCTAAAGCTCCCTAATTAAAAGCCCCAAGGAAGTCACTGTACCTGGCCAAGAAATCAAGGATGTAACTCCCAGTAAAACAGCAACTTGGTGTTTTTACATTATGTTTTTTGTATGGATTAAACAAACAAGATACAACGGTACCCGGTGGAGTTTCTGAACTGTAATTAGTGGTGGAGCAATTTTTTTTTTGGTGGTTTGACACTATTCCACTGATCCACAGGTGGCTTTAATGCACCAAGAAACACAGCAATGTGCCAACAAAAGCAGGGAAGAAGAAGACTGCAAGCTAATAAACATGGATGTAAACAATGCAGGATTTAAATTACTTTTAAAAATCGACTTTGCAAATGTTTTATGAGGTTGCATTCAACACTTTAGTTACAATGATTCAAGGTTAAAAGATACAAACAATGTATTTTGATGAGCAACACTCAATGTAAACATAACTTTTGTTTGTTTACAAGAAAACTCCACAGGGTGCCTTTAATTAGTGAGCTCCAGTGGTGCTGGCAGGTGGATTTCTTTTACTTTTGGAGAGAGCCAGGCTAGCTGTTTCCCCTGCTTCCAGTCTTTTTGCTAAGCTAAGCTAAGCTAATTGTCTGTTGGCTCTAGCTTCAAACTTAACTGTCAGATATGAGATTGATATCAATCTTCTCAACTAACTCTTGATAAGAAAGCAGATAAGTGTATTTTCCAAAATGTAGAACTATTCCTTTAAGAATGTATTGTGGCCAAATAATATGGCATAAGTTAATAACAACAGAACATCACCCCTGTCATTAAGTGCAGCCACACTCTATGTGACAGTATATGAAAAAGTAATTTTTCCCTCCGTAAGGAAAACTTTATAAAAATAATAATTCTGAACGAAATTTTTCTTAACAGTAATACATAAGTGTGATAATGAGTTAATACAAAACAAATGCTCTGAATGGGTAGACAGAACAAACAGCAGGCACTGTGGCTACAATAAGGCATCTCACTCAGCCTTCATTTGGTCCCTGACATCTGAAGGCAGAGTTTCAAACAGTGTGTCTTCCACTGAAAGGCCACTGCGCTTCAAAGCACGACAGCAACCAAGCTCTTGTGGCAGGACCTCAAAGTGGTTGCCTTTGAGCTCCAAGTGTGTCAGATGAACTAGGTAGGAAATCTTTGGTGACAGGATGGACAGCGAGTTCTTGCTGAGCTTTAGCGTTTTGAGCTTCTTGCAAAAGAAGAGCTCATCGGGTAGATTTTCAATTTTGTTACAGGTGACAGAGAAATATTGTAGACTCTGAAGGACTCCAATTTCTGGAGGGATGAATCGGATGTCATTGTTGGACATGTCCAGGTAGCGCAGCTTGTTGCACAAGAACAGGTGCGAAGGTAATATCTCGATCTTGTTGTGGCTGAAGTAGAGGCGCTCTAGGCTGCCAAGCTTTTTGATATGCTCTGGGATATACATGACGCCATTGTACCAAAGTTTAAGGCAAGTAAGTTTTCGAAGATGCTGGAAGCTGATGATTTCTTCTATAGAGCGAAGGTTATTTTCTTTTAGGTCAAGCTCCTGCAGGTTTGTGAGGCTAAAGATTGCATGTGGAATACGTTCCAGATCACAGCGCACTAGCTCCAGCTCTGTCAGATTGGTCATCTTTTTCAGGTTGTTGAGCATTACTAGCTTAGTGCCATCATTGTGTAAGTACAGCCGCTGCAGATGGCTGGAAACATCCACTATAGACTGTGGTATCTTGGTCAAATTACTCTTAAGGGAGAGAGTTTTCAAACACTTCATCTCCCGCAATGACTCAAGAACTATATTCTTGGAGGCATCAGGGCATAGTGATCCAGTGAGGCAGAGCTCCTCTAAGTTTCGCAGACCGTACATCCAGTTTGGAAATTCTCTGCTATCATCAAACTTCACGCGAAGCACTTTAAGGTTCTCTTTGAGGAAGGAGGTAGCTGTTGTGTGCAACTTTAAAGAGCATTGGTAAAGAGACAGCTCCTGAAGGTCTTCCAACTGAGAGATTGAGGCAGGGATGGTGACATTGTTGATGATTTCGAGTTTGAGCGACTGGAGCTCTGTCAACTCAAAGACAGTGTCAGGTAACCCAGGGAGCATGAACAGCTGAAGTTCAAGTCTGTTGTTGGCATTAGTCTGGAGTCTCTGACGCAATTTCTCCGCAGTCCAATCGTGGTTTAGATTGAGCTGTTTCAGTTTGTTCTCACTGACCTCGGATAGAAAAACTGCAAATCTTTTTGAATACAGTGGGTCATACTGATCAATCATGTGTAGCATGAAAGCAAAGTCGTTCTTAACGTCTGGGATGTCATTGATGCCCGTTTCTTGCCGCACATACTCAAAGGAGTATTCTTTCAGTGAGCGGTAAAACAGCCAGTAGGAGGTGTAAAGGCTTGTAAATCCATAGACAGCAACTAAACACAGGTAACAGTAAGAAAGCTTGGAAAACAGATGAGCCATAGTGTGATTACATTGAAAGTCTTTATAGCCTGTCATGTTCTGTATCTCAACTTCACAAAGTACTCTATTCCGTACTTTATTCACTAGAGCGCTATTATATGCAATGATCAGGAGGAATTTAAATACCTTGAACACTGTCTGGCGAACATACATGATGTAGAGAATATCTCCCTCCTCAACATGCAAACGGAATTTCTTTACTTTTTCAAAAAGAGCTTTAGCTTGTTCCCCCTCTTTTTTATCAAGAGCACTTGCTGATGGCTTGTCAACTACAATTTTTTCTGGGATAGACCGGAGGGACTGTGTCTTCTCCAAACTGCCTTCTCCAGGAGTCACAGCAGTGTTGGACCTAGAACTGCCACTCTTTTTATGGTCCTTTTCTTCAGGATTTTCCCCAGAAACCTCTGATAAAGCTCGTGTGGTCCATGGGGAGTCAAAGCACTTGCCAAGCATGGAGATAAAATGCTCTATTTTAGAGCTTGAGCCAGGAAATTTGAACCAGAAGTTGCTACACACCATGAAAACTAGAGTGTGTATAAGAACCAAATAAGGAAAGTACTTGGCATACCAATGCAGAGCCATTTCATAACACATCTGATTGATGAAACTGTACTGTTGAAGATCAAGGTTGGTTTTCAGGCCCTTCATTTCTCTTGGTATGGCTGAAGTATTGGATTGCAGGTGTAACAATGACGTCCCTTCAGCCTCACTTGTGTTCACTGATGTTCTCTGAGGAAGGCATATGATTTTGTCTTGCATTACCTAAAACAAAATGTGAAAAAAGAGAAAGATTAGCAAAATTATTTAAAAGAGACATTCAGACATTGGGAGACAAGAATCAGTGTGTTTATATGCACTTTAGTTACTGAGACACAGTCGGCTTTCTCCAGTAAGCTGATTTTGTAAATGTCATGAAAACGACAAGGGATTAGGCCATGTTCAGTCCGACAATAACTCTGCTTGAAGCCAGCCCATCATTCAATGAGACTACTCTATTGATGCAGCAGTGGTGCTTGTGCAAAGGTTGAACATGGCTCAACTTTTGCCAGAACGCAGTGCACCTTAACCAGCAAAGCGCTTTGTTGGCCAATCAAATATGTCTGATTTCCCTGAGTGCATATACACATAATAACAACATAACAACATAATAAATATGGCCACAAGTTGGCATCAGGAAACAACAAATGCCTGTTTACTTGTAATGTTAACAATTAAAAACAGCTGCTTCACTGTACAACCCAAATAACAGGAAATGGGCCCTTTAATTCAGTGGTGGGAGAGAAGGGAAAACAATTTGTGCAGTCTGTTTAGCTGCCTGATTCTCATAGTGTGATATGATCTGAAACAATTACAGTATGTTTTCCAATTAAACTGCAAGCAAAATACATTCATGAACAGTGAGTACAAAATGAAGCAAAGGCAAATGACATTAAACTACAGTATGGGCAATGCAGTTGTGCTGCAGCACATCACAGATTAAAATGCAAAGTCAGGTCTGCTGAGGTCTCTGAAGAGCTGATCTGCAGAGTTTTACAAATTACTTCTCTCTGAATTTTTTCCACGTATTCTAAATTATTGTGTCAGGCCATGAAGTAACTACACAAAATGGTGTGTTGATAATACTCTGACGTATTAAGTAAACTTGGCTACATAATTAATTGTCCATTGAATCTACTTATAAGATCCATGTCAAACACTGTTATGATGTAGGTAGGAAACAATGGCTTTGGTCCCACCAACATAAAATCTCCTGAATTTACACTACAGAGCTGTACAGCAGCCAAAAACGTTCCTGGTTCACACAGAGAAAGTCAAGTGCCAGGCCACTGGAATTTGGAATCTTATGTTTACTAAAAGGGCCTGGGTGGGTAAATGTTTCCACTGGTAAACTCCTGATGGGCTGAATGCTTCCTTTGCTGCACACAGTCCAGGCTGTAAAAGCAGGGAATTAGTGGTTCTGGGCTGAGGCCACTGCAGGAGGCAGGGCAGTAATGTTCCATCAGTGTGCCTATGGGCTTGCTCAAGTGAATTAAATTACTCTAGAAAATAGTAGAGCAGCTACTTTTATCTCATAAACATGTTGCAGTTCAAATTCATGTTACATTAGCATGCATTGCAGGTCTCCTTATCTCTCAAAGAGATGACGAAGAGTGGAAACAGAAACATTGTAAACCAATACAAAACATTATAAAAAAGCAGTGTTACTGACCTGAAGAGTGCATCCAAAGACACCAATCATGAGCATGATTACAGACAGATAGTCGGTGAACACATCCCACCACGGCTTCAGGACTCTGAACGCTGGCTGCTGCTCAGAGAACTGCCGGAATTCCATCACAGGAATCATGATGCCTGTTACAACAAAATGGAAAATTAGGCCACATGTTTAGCAAAATTATTTAGCCATTGAGGGATGAAATCTTGACATTTGTATTTAATTCTGTCAAATTTCTAGTGCCTTAAAGCTGCACTAATCGATATTTTATATGAACACTGGGTCAAATGTTTGTGTGTAACGTGTCACTCATACTGACCCTCAGAAAGTTAGTGTTTCAGCTCATTGTTTTGGTGTATAGCTCACAAGTGTACTTTCTCCCCGCTCTAATCAGCGTCATTTCTAGCAGACGAAGTTAGCAACTAGCCGGTGAACATATTGGAGCATTAAGCAGCTAGTGCCAGGAGTCGGAAGTTGATGAAGACTAAAAGTGAATATTGGCCAGACACATGACTCCAAATGAATACTAATGTTACTTTATGTCTGCTTGTTGTGTACATAAGAAACTGTTTGCTAACATGTTCGCCACATCATCTTCAAAGTGATAATATGTCTTAAAGAATTCTAATAGCCAAACCTACCTACATCAAAACACTTACAGTAACAGGGGCCCCGTTCATTCTTATGACAGTTGTTCAGTGGTGCATTAAGCCAAAAAAGCCACTCATGGAGCATGCTCACTAAAGACTTCCGCCAGCTGAGACAGCTAATTTCTGGTTTAGCCCTCTGGCTAACTTGCATGGGGATAAAACAATTCAATAGTGCGGCTCTTCTAGACTTTCAAAATGTGACGGACCACATGGATCAAATTCTGGTAGTGAAGTCATTTCGCGGGGTTGTGACACTCAAAATATTGTATCCGCTGATTTACAGACATCTCTTTCACAGTGTAAGTCTATGTCAAATTTGCTTCAAAGCCCGTCGCTGTTCCTGTATCTAGTTCTCTTTATACATCCATGGTTATGCTAGTAGTGGCTAATACAGCCTCCAGTCACTAGCCTCAAGAGATGAGGAGCCGGCTACAAAGGTCTAGTAACCTCACTTCTTTTTAACTCCACACTCCCAGATTTTCTCTATTTTATTTCTCTATTTTCAAACTTGCAGTCTTCAGCCCCAACTGATGCTGAGTCAAGTGACATCACTTGAAGCACTTTATCAGGTTTCACGCAGCTCCATCTGGAGCCAAGAAAGGCTTTATATGCAACTTTTATTACATATGTTTAGTACTGCCTAAAACCTGTAAAATCAGTGAAGTTCCCCTTATGTATTCTAATGACTTTGGTTAACCTGACTGTTCTTCTTGTTCAACAACTATTGGATGGATTGCCATGACACACATTCATGTCCCCCTCAGGATGAATTGTAATAACTTTGGTGATCCCTCAACCTTTCATCTAGCACCATTATCATTATCAAATTTGAATCTGTCCAGTACTTTGGTTTATGACCACACACTACAACACACTAAACACTGTAAAGATTATACTGTAGGCTACTTATAAAACATCAGCATGTTAGCATTTGTCATTGTGAGCATGTTAGCATGCTGACCTTAGCATTTAGTTCAAAGCACCACTGTGCCTATGTATAACCACATAGAGCTGCTAGCATGGCTGTAAACTTTTGTTAAATCCTGACTCAAAAACCCAAAGAGTTTCCCACTCTCTGTCTAATGGGGTTGTGAGAAAATACAGAATCTTCATGTCTCTCTACAAACTACACCGTCCATCTCTACTGGAGCTCCAACATTATACAAATGCACATTATAAATGTAATTATTTAAAAGCCAGTGCCCACAAAAGACTAAATAAATTATTCATTTGGTATGGCTTGTGACAAGTGTTTGGACATTAACGTCATAGTCCAAGAAGTCCACTTGTTTGTAAAGTGGCTTCAAACCTGGTTATTAATGAAGCATGGTGACTGACACAATTGAATCAAACCAGATCTCAGTCCTTTTGTTGTTTACATACAGCATGGTCTTTCAGCAATTAATCTCTATAGAGAGACAATAAAAAACCTTTGTCCTTTTTTAACAGCAGTATTCCTGATGCTGCTTTCTACTCCCTCTCGCTGTGGTCACCTTCTGTAAAGTGCTTACTACAGCTGCATGTATAATGTTTCCAGTATCTGTCAGACAGTGTCAGGCTGTAGCGTCATTCAAACTGAAAAACACCTACTCACTAAACATTCCTGTATAAGCACTGGTGATTTTTGTAGTGAAACATCTCAGTGTGGAATTAATTTACCATGTCTAAATAAAACCATGTTGTTAACGTGTTGGTAGAAACAATAAAAAATACAAAATAGTTACAAAAAACAACAACGTAGCAGCAGGGTAAAACATCTCAAAACTCTCCACATGCTAACGTAGGCTGTGTGTCTAAAAGTGTAAGCAGGAATAATGAATAATCTAAAAGGTGCCAGACCATAATGTACAGTCTTTTATCATGTGCAGCTCCACAATACCAAAGAGACAGGTGCAGCACCTGTCTCTTTGGTATTGTGTCAATAGCTGAATACATCTAAACTCAAACTTGAGTTCATTATTAATGAATTTAATTGCAGATATTGTTGAATAGGCTACTAAAATCCTAGGGGCTTTTAGGGCTTATTCACACAAAATGCCTTTATTGATTCTTCCATATCCGTGTCATAACATCAGGAAGGATGGAGAGTAGCTGTTTACACTGAACTGTCTACTGATGGTTGACTTTAAAGGGTCAGTTCGGACAAAGTACAGAACAACATTTTTCTCACTTAGCTCCAGTTGTCACTAGCCATAGATTGTGCTGTGAAAAATGTTATATAAATAATAATATATAATTTAAAAAAAAACTTCAGAAGTTACAGAAACATTTGTATTCAGAAATCACATCCTAATAACTCGGGATTATCTGCAGCTGTGGACAATTTTCATTGGAACCACTTTTTACCAAAGAAACAGTCCACATGACAAGTGTTGACAGTGAGTTCTACTGTGGTGTAAAGTAACTAAATACAATTACTCAAGTGCTGTACTTAGGTACAATTTTGAAGTATTTTGTTCTTGACTTGGGTATTCCAACTTTTTGTGCTACTTTAAACTTCTATTCCACTACACTGCAGAGTGTAATGTTGTACATCGTATTCCCCTACATTTATCTGGCAGCTACAGTTACTTTACAGATTAAGATTGAAACACGTCATCATTTTATAACAGAGGTTTCCAACCTTTTTTGCACTGTTGTTGTTGTTGTTTTTTCTGTTGACAATTTCATGACCTCTCAGCAACACTAAGGTAGTGTCCTCACACAGAGTTGATATAATGCTCAATGCTGAAAGGTGATGATGATGGACTGGTTACCCTGTGTTCTGATGGCTTAGTTCAAAATCTGTATATTGTTGTTGGGGGTGTAATTACCACAAAGAATATCCTATACTATTATGTAATCTTTTTTCATAATTTTTTTTGTGTGTGTATGCAAATCATATATTTTCTTACAGCCCTTCACCGAATATGTTACCACATAAGCAGCTAAAATAGTCGATTAATCAATTAATCAATCTAAACAAAATTCATGCAGCTATTTGGATAATCAGTCAATTGTTTTAGTCACTTTTCAAGCAAAAACACCAGACATTCATTGGTTCTCCAAATGACAGCTGGTCGAACAAAACAAGATTCTGAAGGCATCACCTTTGACTCAAGGAAACTGATGGATGACTTTCACTATTTTCTGACATTCTACAGACAAAATGATTACGCGAGAAAATAATCAGAAGATTCATCGATAATGAAAGTAATCATTAGTTGCAGCCATCATCAGTAATAATCCAACAACACTATGCTATTCAGCCTGATGTGTACTTTTACTTTTGATACTTTAAGTACACTTTGATGATGATATATCTGTGCTAAGTAACATTTTCAGTGCAGAAAAATGATCTGAATACTTCTTCCACCACTGTGTTCTGTGGATTGTTACAGGGTTATTAATTATAGAAAGATGTTATAGAATTTTTTAGAATGCTGTGAGTACCACAAACACTGTATTAAGGTGAGGGTAAAAATTTCAGAGACTGATATCTTAAAACTATTTGCAGGGCTAGTTGGAGGCGAGAAATAGCACATAGTTTGAATAACACAACCCTTTAAAAATATAATAATAGGATGTGTTCATGTTCAAATAAAATAACACAGAGAAAAGTGGTGTAAGCAGGCTTGTGAGCCACTATCTGAAGCCTATAGTTTGTATTAAGCACTTGGAAAAATCCTGTGTTTTCACTGGATGAGTCAGCCATTGAGTTGAGCTGACCGGGCCATATCCTTGTCCCTTCCTGACAGGAAATTTGTCTGAATCCCAGATATCCAAAAACAGACATGTTTGGAACACACCCAGCCCCAGGCGTACAAGAAGTCAAGTCTCGTTAAGGATATGGAAAAAAACCACCCGCATTGCAGAAATGTTATTAATGAGGCACACTTTTGCAGACTTTATTGTAAAACGGAAGCTCCAGAAAAAGTGCTAATACGCTCAGAAGAGGTGTGATTCATCCTGTGATCAGCACAAACCGTCAATTTAGTCATCTGGTTAGAGGCTTCATTTCCCCTTATTATATTGAGGGTAAATTTAGGGATGCCACGACTGAGAGTTGAGTCGCTTTGGAGGCGACTTTAATGCTCCTCTACGTGAATTAATATATTAATATACGCGTAGTCATAGATGACTGTGTTTATAGAAGGTAAACTAACGGTGATCTCAGTGTAAAATAGTTGGTGAGACGCTCCGCTGACTGCATATTACGCTATTGTGCTCTATACGCCGGACCAATATGCTCTCTGTTATGTCAAGATCATAATAGTGATTTACCTTCTTTAGATGAGAGCTGGAGTTGGAAGATCAGTCGGTTTTCATACGATGAGATTTTGGATCATGATGTGCGGAGGTCCTTCTTCTCTGTCCGTCAACCTTCCTGGATCTCCGGCCAGACCATGCAGGCATGTACTGTACGCCAGCGGGGCGTGGACTTCTGAAGAAACCCGAGCACAGACTTTGTTGTTGTGATGTATGTTGTTTATGAGACAGCTGAGAGGGAGGCCAAAACTGCAGCAATACCCTGCTAATAATACTAACAGAAACAACAGCAACAATATCTTTCATTTATGTTTAAGTAATAATTTAGGATTTGTCTTTTCAACCTGGTGAACAGGGCCGTAGCCAGGATTTTAGAGACACTGAGGTCATGAGTCCTAGCCACACTAAGGGGGTTCGGGGCATACCCCCAGAGAAAATTTTGAAGACTATAGTATAAATCTATGCATTTTAATGCATTTTGAGAGTAACAGTAATCATTTAGGAAATGGATTTTGCCTAGTCTTTGTATGGATTTAGCAGGCTGAAATGTTATTTAGACACTGGGGGAAATGATATAAATACAGTACTCCTTGGCGTTTGGCCAGGGTTTGAAGTCTTCAGATTAACAAGCCTAAGGCCCCGATCAGACAGAGCGCTTTTTGCAGGTTGCAAAACGCGAGGCGCACCTTTTTTTGTTGAAGCCTACATTTAAAAAAGAGCAGCTCTCTGTGACTTTTTTTTATTGTTGCTAGGCAACCACCAAATCACCTGTCCTTAGCCTAACTGTTATTTTGCTTTGAAGTAAACTTACAGATCTGTACTTTTTATTTTTTATTTTAGATAGTTATTGATCATGGTAACTATGGTTGGTAAAGTCATATAGCACCAGGTATCCAGCAACAGCCACCACTAGTTTATCCTCCATGATTATCTCCACTCATGTAGTCACCACCACAGAAGGCCCGCCTCTCAATTCATCCGATTGGACAATGGGAAAAAACGCAAATGACATCAGTCGCTTTTCTGCTCTGAGTTGAGGTTTTTTCAACTGAAATTGAAAACAATTATAAAAAATACATAGGCTTAATATGTCTTTAAATTAAATATATAATAATACATAATATGCCCTTTAAAATAAGAAATAAAATACTGTAAATGTAATTCTTATTTGCAATAGAATAAAAAGAAGAGGTATTTCTCATTATTGATCAATGATCTTATTATTGACACATGAAGGTGCAGCATTAGAGAACCAAAGGAATTAGGAAATCTTGTCATTCCAAAATCTTTAGCAGCACACTGACCCAGAAGAGACCGACTTCTCTCATACATGCAAACATATATATTTTGGTCATACTGTAGGCTATATGCCCTGATGCCATCCTTCATCACCATGAACCTCACACAAAGCCCGACAAGGGCCATTTTTGGAGTAGGTGATAATAGACAGCGTGACTGCAGCAAGGTAGGCTAATTGTTTATTCAGAGTTGCTGCCGTGCAGTGTAACTTTATTATATTAGCCCATTTTTTTGTTTCTTGAAGAAAAACATTTGCACATGACAGTTATTAACAAGTTATTAACAATCAATAACAAATAGTGATGTGTAAGTTTAAAAAGAGTAGAGTAGATGATAACAAGCTTTAGTATGGGTTAATAAAGAAGAGAGTAAAATAAGGGTCAAAACAAAAAATACTCCATTACAAGTAAAAGTCCTTCATTCAAAACCTTACTCGAGTAAAAACACAGAATTATGAGCAAGTTTGACAAATTCAAAACCAAGATCGAGAGTTGTATCGATCTTCTCACGTCACTCTCTGCAAGAAAGCATATAAGCACGTGTAAGTGTTGATTTGGAGTGCTGCAGCAGGTGGAAGTGGAGCTAGTTTGAATTACTTTACAAACAGTTTAGGTAGTTTAGTCCAGTGGTTCCCAATCTAGGGGTTAAGCCCCTCCAAAGGGTCACAAGATAAATGTGGGGGTTCATGAGATGATTAGTGAGGACACAATTAACAATTTGTCAATCGACAGAAAATTAACTGCAACTGTTTTGATAATCGATTAATTGTTTCAGTCATTTTAAAAATAGACATCTGAAATGTGACAAGGGGCCCCAGCTAAACATTGCTTTTTATAAGGTGTCACAAGCCAAAAAGGTTGGGAGCCACCAGTTTGATCTCTGGAAATTAATTGCATTCTATAATCTTATTCTATTGTTTTTTTAATATAAAATCTAAATCTGAAAAGTAACCAGTAACTATTCTACACTCACCGAGTGCTTTATTAGGTACACCTGTGCACTCTAATGCAATCCAATACAACAGCTCTGCTATAAATTCTACTTTTACAAAGCTTATACAGTCTCAGTTTTTGTTGATATTGTCATGAAGGTGTGGCAGGAGTAGCCAACGTTTAAGCTTTAAAAAGGCCCTACATTGTGCAATTATGTTAGTTGCTTTCTTTTCCCCTTAGCCTACTATTGCAGTGGTGTATAATATTTCTAAATGTATGAATTTAAAATAACCAATAGGTGGTGCTATAGGTCTACTTCAGGATTAAACAAACTAATAGTGGTGATTTACAAAATACCCGATAGGTGGATTTAGACTGAGGTACACGTATAAGGACCTGTATCATATACTGTATCTCTCCTGTCTTTCCCAATGCTGTAATGTAAATGAATACTGGGCTTCACTGGATGAAGGACACACCTTTTTATTTATTTTCTTCATGTATTTATTAATCTTCTTCTATTTGTTTCTCTTTTTTTCACTTGTTCATGATGAATTACATATTTAATTATATATATGATGCCATACCAGTAAGTTGTGGATGATGTATGATGTGTATGATGAAGCCTACCATTCGTATCTTTCTAATGGAGGTCAGAATAATCTGCTGAGGTTGACTTAAAGGTATTGTGAGAAAGCCTGCCGAGCCCTAAGGAGCGGGTTAACGAGTGCTGATGTCATCACAGGCAGTGTCTGCAGGCACAGCAGAGCAGAGCAGAGCAGCAGAGCTAATTTTGGACACTTCTGAGTTTTCCCACTGTTGTGCATAAATGACCAGAATGTAAGTTGTTTTCATGTTCCCTTAGTCATGCAGCATTTATTTAGTGGGTTTGTTTGTTTGAGTTATTTTACCAATTTTTTTTTTTTTTTTTGCCATAATTGTCTCTCAGTTATCCAGTTCACATATATTTGCCTTTGATTTAGATTTAAAGGGCTACAGTAAATAGCTTTATTGCTTTGAAAATACGTTAAGTCACATTTATGTTATTGTTATATATATTGTTATTTCTCCCTTGTAGACTTACTCAACCTAATAAGTGTCCTACCGTGGCATATCCATGTCTTCTGCACAGTCTACAGTCTACAATAAACCTCCTAAGCTGTGGATCCTCTCTCCTGTCATGATTCTTTGACTGGAATCATCTCCATATCTGCTGACCCAAAACAATTAACTTTGGGTGGTGTTTGTAAACACATTAAAGTTGGCCCCTCCTCCCCGGCTGAGAGAGAGAGAGAGAGACAGAGAGAGAGAGAGAGAGAGAGAGAGAGAGAGAGAGAGAGAGAGAGAGAGAGCGGTGGTCAAGCGAGCTAAAGAGTGAATGAAGAGAGCAAGTGGTGCTGGTGAGAACGAAGCCAAGAATCAGAGTAATTAAATGTTTTTTCTGAATGTTTCACAGCGGTTACGTTCTAAACATAGACTGTATAAAAATAATGGACATGGCCACCTCAACGTCATACATTGGTTTGTGGACTCGTTTTGAAGCCTCGAGTTTGGCATTTTGACCGTCGCCATCTTGGTTTTTTGGAGCCAGAAGTGATGAGAAGTGACCATATTTGGACGAGAGTGTGGAGCTGGGGAGGAGCTGAGGTGGGCCGAATGAAGCCTGGTTTCTGAAACAAGCTAATTAGCTGCTAGTAACCTGTCATTCAAAGCGGACACACCTTAATTATGCATAATTTTATGGCTTAATAAAATTTAAACAGGTGAGTTACAAAAAAAATCACCCCGCGTACAGATGTCGTGAACAGTGTCAGATGTCGTGAACAGAACAGATGTCGTGTTTATTAGCTATAAAGACCAAAACCATTTTTTGTACCAGGCTGTAAACATGTTTATTTCTGCTGTAAAGTTGGGCATTTTAACATGGCGGTTTATGGGGATTGACTCGCTTTTGGAGCCAGCCTCAAGTGGCCATTCAAGGAACTGCAGTTTTTTGCACTTCCGCGTTGGCTTCATTTTTCAGCCCCGGAGGTTGCCACTTGGTTCTAAAGCACAAATAAACACACCCACGCTCTGCTCTGCATTGGTGTGTGTCAGTCAAACAGACACAGCGACAGCAGAGGAGCAGCACACACAAGCAAACTGCACACAGCAGAGGAGAGAGACGGAGAAGCAGAGTACACACTGAATCAAATAAAAACACAGCAATGTAACCTGGCCGCTATGCTATGAGTCCCAACCTCACACCCTGCGTGCTGTTATTAGCTGAGAGCTACAGGACTACACACCCACTGCCCAAAGGTTGACGCCCAGACAAGTCCTGAACACAGCAAAATAATAAGAAAATAAGAAAATACAGGCAGAGGTCAGAGTCTCTGCAGGTAAATACACCACCACACATTTCTAGTGGGTTCATAAATGATAAATGAGAGGAATTACTGTTGTATGAGTCTATACATTGTTTTTAGGAAAATCCTGCATAGTATACCTTTAAGAACAGTAGCCTATATCCTCCCAAACAGATGTCTGGTATTGTCCAACAGCACTGCCACAGCAAAAACTTTCTTGGCATTTCATGGGCCTATCACAATCACTCACTCAGGTCGGTTTGTTTAGAAAGGCATCCTCCAAAACTGTGTGGCATCTTGCAATCATGGCATCTCGCCAGCAGATGCCAAACAGTGACCGCTGTGTTGGCATGTCCAGCAGCATACTGGTGCCACCAGAAGTGCCACTTACAGAGGCAAACAACATGTATACAATTATGTGTATAGTATGTGTATATAGTCTATATTTTATTTTACTTAACTAACTAAGTAACTTTATAACTTATTTAGTGTATGGATTGTTCCCATTTTTAATCGCTCTTTTAAAATTTCACTGTATTCACTGTATTGTAATTTGAGCCAGGACAGGTACCTAAGGCATTTCACTACGCATATAATGTCTGCCTGGTTTTGACATTATAAATGAGCCATAATTCCTAAAACTGCAGAGCTTTATCGAAGATGCGTGACATCACTTCAGACTGCCCAACCGGCGCGGGACAGTGCTGCCTTCATGGTTACTACGTAGAAGTTCCGCATATCGTTCCGTTATGTGACTGCGGTGTTGTTTTATGTAATGTGATTAAACAACATGTAGGCCTATTATCTCGAAGACTTTCTCAGCTCTGCAGCTGGGGGAGAGAGGGTCCTTGTTGTGCGTCAGATATACGATTTAAACTGATTATCATCTTCATGCAGAAGTGTTTAAGCAATTGCAAAAGAAGAAATACACACAAGACAAGCCAATGCAAACGAGTAATCTGAGAAACACTGAATACTAATGCTTAATGCGTTTGCTGTCGTATTTTGACATCTATCACTGAAAATGCACGCCCTATTTGCTTCTTCTGTTCATGTCCATTGTACGTAGCCTACATGTAAAAGTTGCCAATTTCCGACAGCTATAAAGGCAGCAGCACTGTGTGCAGTGTATCTCCTCCTCCTGACAGCAGTTGTAACAAGTAAGTTGTGACTGCTGACCCGATGGTTTAACTTCTGGTAGTACATGGAGCGTTTTCTTTAAAGAAGGTTCATAGCAGAAAACCAGCTAACCGGACATCGTACCCGTTTTGTAGTCACAGTTCAATTTTGCTACTGTTGGCTAAAGCTAGCTAACGTTAGAGGGTGCTAGCGTTAGATAGACGGTATGTATTGTGGCAAACGGTAGCACATGGCTTACTAACACACATTTACTGCGTGTATCTGCTTAGGGCGAATAGCAGGCTGTGACTCCGACAGTGTTCTCCTTATTATTAAATCTCTTAGTAGCAGATAATGGCATTGTTATTGAAATATAAAATGGCTGTGGCTGTGTCAGGACCCTCAACTGGACTGATGACGCACACTAGTGCCATCTACTGTAGTTTTGCAGGATTAATCAACCTGACGATGCATGAATAACAAAAATAGTGTGAATGTGCCCATTACTTTTTCCTAGAGCTCACTCTGTAAAGACATGCAGCTTTATTCTAACTCATGAGCAACATTTGAATGCAGCAAAGGCCAGAACTGTTTTTAAAACCTGCAAGATTACTGACCTGCATGTACATCTGTACCTCCTTTGACGTTTCTACTGTTGAATGTACAGAGCTGCTTGCTTTATCCTTATATCTAGTGTTTATCTGTGCAATGTTAACATTTAATTTCCTGGCACTAATTTTCCTCTTTTGTTCTTACATTTATTACTGTTTTTGTGTTTATGATTGTTATCAATGAGATAAGATTTTGAAAATGAAAAACAGTATGAAACTCAAAGATATGAAATTTACGATACTCGAAGAAGGATAAAACAAAACAAAATGATGGAGTGATGATGGAATGAATGATGGAGAAAAAGATGGAACAAGCAATTTTTTGGCATTTGTCCTTTATAAATTACCTACATTCTCTGATTTGACTAATCAATTAATAGTTACCAATAGTTTCAGTCCTATTTTGTTTCCCAGAGTCAATATGGAATTCATCCCACATGCAACTGACTAAAAAAGGTACAAATGAGTTCATCTTTCTTTTTGCACAGCATGAGCATAGTGCAACAGGTCCTGACTTGCTCAAGGTTTGCATGTCATTCAGCGAGAATAAACTACAGAAGAAGGTTTTGTACTTCACAGGTAAGTCCACTGTAAAAAAAACCTGAATTTATCTCCTCTGTGTAATATTTGGTTTGTGATAAACTAGTTGACAGGACTTACCATAAATTAGGCACTGTTAAAAAGATCTGGGAGGGGTGGGGTGCACATGAATGAAATTAAGTTAACACCAGCGCGGTCATAGCATTGTGTTAATGGAGAGCTTCTATTACAGTCAATTGATGCAGTGCCGTACAGACATGTACAACAGTTAAAGAACCACTGACCAAAGTCCTGGTGTGTTAATGTGCAGTACCAGCCTTGAGTGGTTGATGATTGTTTTACTTCTACCACGTTGCTGTTTGTACAAGCAAGTAAGTAGTCTAGGGTAATTGGCATTGCAAAAAGTGATAAATATAATGTAACTGAGTAATGAATAAAGCATTCAGTTAGGTCTAATGTGTCTTGGTTTTGTGTTGCAGCATATAATGACATCACGGCACACAAACTCCAAAAGAATTGAGGGACTGGACAAGAATGTCTGGTAAGTGAAAGAATAAAACATTCATCCTTTTGATCACAGACATCTGATCAGATTCCCATTTCACACCATCGTCTGATCACATGAACGTCAGACAGATTTCTGATGTTGGACAAGGGATGTACTGCATAAAATTTCCACGCTGCAATTATTGAAGCCAAACATATCCCAATATTCATCAAACTTTCCAGAAACACAACTATTCGTGCTGGAAATTAGCATGTTTGCCTGGGTTTTATTAAACCTAACAAACACTGCACAGTGATCTGTAGATTGCAACATTGTTGGACTCTGCAAAATCATAACATAAAAGACACTTACAAACACCATAATTATGAGCAGGATGGTCTTTAAAGGTTTAGAAGAGTTGACTGAGAATGACTTTGAATGCAGCACAGTGTCTGTCCCCAGAATGTCACTCATCCTTTCATGTTTTTATACATGCTGTGATTTATTTTGGGTGTTGATGGTTAAAATCACAGAATGTGACAGATACATACAGTAATCTCATTGCAGTCCATTAATAGTTAATTTTTACTGTTAATTCAGGGTGGCATTTACTTCAGTGGCAGCTGACCCATCCATTGTTAACCTGGGCCAAGGCTATCCAGACATCCCTCCACCTTCTTACGTCAAGGAGGCACTAGCGAAGGCTGCGTCAGTGGACAGGATGAACCAGTACACCAGAGGCTTTGTAAGACTCATTAACTGTAGCTTCACTCACTCATGGTCGACTACTGTAAAAAGGAAATTCTTTAAAAAGCTTTATGGTATTTAGATTTTTAGGGTGCTTCCAATGCCCCTCCATAAGCAAGTGCTGAGCTTGCTTACTGCACTATAAAACATACAATGAAACTATCATTACTGCTACAACTAGTAAGCTGTCTTTTTGAATAGATGGAGTGTTTATTTCAGATTTGGAAAATATTTAAAGAAATGTTATTAAAACAATCAAAATAGCAGTTGATCATTTGGCGATTGGCTGATCTCCCAGTCTGACTTTGTAAAGCAGGAAATGTAAACTGTTATTGTTATCTTGTATCCACCAACCACTGAGCTCTATTGTGCTCTCTCTGCCGACTTGTGAAATATTTGCTGTGCTAGAAATCCACTCTATGATGTATGTACTGTCTATTTTACTGTAACTTAAATTTTGTGTTGATACAATAGGGTCATCCAACTCTGGTGAAGGCCCTTTCTCAGGTTTATGGGAAGGTATGTGGACGTCAGATTGACCCTTTCAAAGAAATCCTGGTCACAGTAGGCGGTTATGGTTCCTTATTCAGCACCATGCAGGGACTGGTGGAAGAGGGAGATGAGGTATGGACATTGTTTTCAACTTGCTGGGTCATACTGAGGTGTTTACCATAAACGTGCTTCCAACATTAACCATATTCATTCTCTGTAGGTCATCATAATAGAACCTTTCTTCGATTGCTATGTGCCCATGGTGCGCATGGCGGGGGCCAAGCCTGTGTTGATACCGTTACGCCTTGTAAGTTTTAACTAAAGCCAGTGATGTTTGTCATACATGTTCTATGCAATGCTGGCTTGAAGATATTCATGAATTTCTTCTGCAATATTTTTAGAAAGCTGGAAAGAAGACCATCACAAGTGCTGACTGGTTCCTTGACCCAGAGGAGCTTTCCAGTAAATTCAACTCTAAGACAAAGGCCATCATTATCAACACCCCCAACAACCCTATTGGGAAGGTATGTACAGTATATATCACTCATAACGACTGAGAAATGTAACAAACGTACCTTTCCATACAGTTGAATGCACCAGTTAGGAAGTGTTTTTAACAGCTTCGATCATCTTCCTGCAGGTTTTCACCAGAGATGAGCTGCAGATGATTGCTGACCTATGTATTAAACATGACACTCTGTGCTTTAGTGATGAGGTTTATGAGTGGCTCATCTACAGGGGCCACCAGCATATCAAAATCGGTACGCTTTCAACCTACTTCCTACTTGTCAACAACATACTTGTTTGTAAGGTAAGGTTAGGCTACTGTAGGCCTTTTATAAACAAAAAACATGCCCTGAATAGCATTTAAAGTATTTATTTAGTATGTACAGTATGTTTCAATAAGAATCTAAGTATGTATTGAGGAGTGTTTTTCAGAGAAGAACTTTTTTTTTTCCCAATATAGCCACTCTGCCTGGCATGTGGGATAGAACAATTACTATCAGCAGTGCAGGAAAAACATTTAGTGTTACTGGATGGAAGGTAAGGAACCTGTGGATTTGAAACACCATTTCTAACAGTCGACGATCAGTTCTTGCACGTCTAGTAATTGAACGTTGTGTCTCCTAGCTTGGCTGGTCTGTGGGACCGGAGCACTTGATAAAGCATCTTCAGACCGTCATGCAGAATACTCTGTACACATGCCCAACACCTTTACAGGCAAGTCTGCAAAGCTTTTACATATGCTCCTTGAAATCCATAAGAGAAAGGCAAAATAATAGATTTTACTGTTGAAGCTTGTCTGTGTCTGTTTTTCGTCAGGAGGCTGTGGCACAAGGTTTGCTTGTGAACTTCGAGCTGATGGGTCAACCTGAGTGCTACTTCTCCTCACTGGCAGAAGAACTTGAGGGGAAGAGGGACCGCTTGGCTGCCATCCTGCAGGAAGCTGGTATGTCTCCAGTCATCCCGGAGGGAGGCTACTTCATGCTCGTGGATATCACAGCTCTCAGTGAGTTACTGCACATTTAAACTGGTGTTGCTTGCAAGTAATGTGGGCATCTGCAGAGTGGTACCTTGGTTTGGATTAAACTTTGTTTATTTTTCAGTTTGTTATATGCGTCATAGAAATGAATTGAACTGTTGGTTCAAGAAATTTTGTGCAAGGCCATGCTAGCGGCTCTGTGAGGCTATACTTATGTGCAGTGGTGCTCTGAGCTAAATGGTAACACCATAATGTTTACCATGCTCAACATCTTAGCTTTGCATGTTAGCATGCTAACATTTGCTAATTAGCACTAAACACAAAGTACAACGCAGGTATTTGGTCATTAAAGGTGCAGTGTGTAGAATTTAGTAGCATCTAGCAGAATGGACTTGGCAGAAATGGAATATAATATTCATAAACGTGTTTTAATTAGTGTATAATCACCTGAAAATAAGAATTGTTGTGTTTTTGTTACCTTACAATGAGCCCTTTATATCTACATAGGGAGCGGGTCCTCTTCCACAGAGCCCGCTGTGTTGCACCGCCATGTTTCTACAGTAGCCCAGAACAGACAAACCAAACACTGACTCTAGAGAGGGACTTTCACATTTTTCGCAGCCACCATAGGTTCTCCTACACGCTTGGAAGGGGAGGGTGAGGGGAGGAGTATTCAGTTAGTTGCAGTCTGCAACCTCACTGCTAGATGCCACTAAATCCTACATACTGGTCCTTTAACCAAAGTAAGGACCAATAACCCTGTTGACCTGGTGATGATGCTAGATGAAATGACAGGGGATCATCAAAGATATTAGGAGTCATTGTCTGGGACGGTCAATATCTGCACCAAATTGGCCATGGCAATCCATCCAACAATTGTTGAGACATTTCACTCAAAACCGCAAAAGAGGATCTCCAAAATCACTAGGATTCATCTTCCATCAGTGTTTGTACAAAATTTAACGATAATTCATCAAATACTTGTTGAGCTATTTCAGTGTTGAACAAAATCGTAGACTGACCATCCCTTACAGAATTTTTTAAAACAGACTTATAATTAAGTAACCTTTAATATACATTATAACTTATTTATTTAAAAGGACAAAACTCAGACATTATGTTTCAAGAGAGATTTCCATTAGGCATATCTGTGTACTTGAATATACCTTTATTATTTAATTTATTTTTTTTACATTTATTTATGTTAATAAATAGGTGATTTGATTAAACATTTTTATTAAATTTGAGACTTCAAACTTAATAAATCCTGGTATTTTACCATCTTGGAACTGGATCAGCAGTGGAACTGGCTATTGAAACCCAAACCTACAAATGAATATTCACAACTGCTTTGTGTTCATTGTAGATCAGGATCTGTCACATATGGTCGATGATGACGCCTACGACTACAAGTTTGTAAAGTGGATGATTAAAGAAAAGGTAAATTAATTTAGTTTTTCAGTTTTGGTCCATACAGTATGGTTTTTAATACTAACATAAACGATCACATTGCAGCCATTCAGTTTTTACTTTTTTATTCCTCTTCTTAATAATATATTTGACATAGAAACTGGCAGCCATTCCAGTCACAGCATTTGTTGGAGATGAGTCCAAGAAGCAGTTTGAGAAATATATTCGCCTTTGCTTCATTAAGGTAAATACAAAACTGTCTGATTGCTACAAGGCAGAAACACAGCAGATCCAAAATCATCACATCAAGATGCAGTTCTTTTTCTTTTCTTTTTTTTTTTTCTTTGAGGAAAACAAAATATTTTTATAACCTTGTATTGTCTTTCTCTTAACAGCAAGATAGTACTCTCGATGCAGCAGAGAACATCTTGAAAAACTGGAATAAGATTTAATGGGATGCAGTGTCAGAAGACTTCAGGATGTTTTCAGGGAAGAGGAACGACTCTTATCATACTGAGGAAACAGGATTAGACTGCTACATGCTGCACAAACTGGAAATAGGGAGTCAAACTAGACAGTTAACTGTAAGATTATGTGTCCAGACTTTGACCTGTATCCTGTTTTAAGTCAACATGACTGAAATGAGTCATTTTGACAAATGAAAGGTGTGATGTGAGATAACTAGTATGATAACTAGTGAGATTAGTTTTTTTTATCCATTGTCCTACAGTGGATATAGTGTACTGTAATGATCCCTTATTCATTCCTATTGTCATCAGGTATTGTTTAATTCAATATTGTTAACATTAGAGACACAACAGACACAGAAGGTAATCAAGGAATTATTTTGACTTGAACCATTCTGCTGTAATTGTTATTAGTTTCCAATAAAATGATCCCAGATAGTGTTGAGCCTCTTTGATGTGTAGACACACAGATGACCAAATATTAATACAAATGTGGATGGTATCTGCTGCTTGCATTTGGCTCTCAATACTTCCTTCTCATTTTTCACAAATCCACCTGATACATCTGGATTATTTTATTAATGCCAATGCCACAACAAAAGACTGCGAAGTAAGTAAAATTACATCATGGTTTGAATATGGCACTTTACTAGTATAATCAGTTTGTCACAGTGATTGTAATGCCTTCAATAGGCCTGTTCTATAGACTATAGCTTATACACACACCACAGGCCGGTAGATGTGTTCATATTGAGTTTATGGCTCATTTTCAGCTCAATATAGTGTGTTGATACAGCTGGACAATATGGCTAAATATGGCATAAATTGTGATAAAAATGGCTTTACAAAAGGATTTTTCTAATCAGACTAATGAGACTGGTAAGCACTTATTAAATGTTATCAAGTTCATGATATGTGCCAACTTCACCATAATATTATTAACTATAGTGAAACATCTGACTATTAAACGTATTAAATATTTTAGACTAATAGAATCAAAATTAGTTCTGTGTAATTATTTAAAAATGGCTCCTTATTTACTTGAATATTTGTGCAAGTCCTGACTACAAATGGTAATTCACAGGTCCAGTAGGGGGCGCGGTGGAAAAAACTGAACCAACACTTACCACACCTGCACAAAAGTTCAGTTGTGGGCGGGAAGTCTATGGTGTTAATTATCCAAGTTAACATGTAATTCAAGTAGGCCTATATGAAATAGTCGCATAAATGTGCTGGCAGAGGTCCCTACAAGTGCCCTAAACAAGTTAAACCAGGTAAGGTTAGCACATTTTAGTCAGTCATTAAGAAAAAAAAAACAGGTAATATATGCAGAATGAAAGCTGTGGTTGCTGGTTGTGTCAGGTCAAATATCATCTCAGGAGTAGTAAACTTTACTTTTCCAGCCGCTCATAAAGGAACCCCGAGGTCACCTGAAGACTCACAAAATAGCAGGTACAGGAAAAACACAGTAAACCCTAACTGTGACTGTACATAAAGTATTATTAGTGGCTATTTTTGAATTTCATCCATATAAAGTTTCATTGACAGATTTAACCACCTTAGAGCTGTTCTTCTGTCTGATGTACAATTTCAGTCAATAAGTTGTAAATGATGGTGCCAACAAAGGTTTATACAATATAAATTTCCAGTTGACCTACATGTGACCTATTTAATCGATTAATCGTTTTGAGTAATTTTTTTTTTTTAGAAAAAAAGCCAAATTCTTTGGTTCCAGTTTCGTGAATGTGAATATTTTCTGGTTTCTTTAGTCCTCTATGACAGTAAACTGAATATCTTTGTGTTGTGGACTGTTGGTTGGGACAAAACAAGACATTTCAGGTTGCATCTTGGGTTTTGGGAAACAGTGATTGACATTTGTCACCATTTTCTGATATTTTACAGATGGAAAAAAACTAATTGATTAATCAAGAAATTGTTACTTGCAGCCCCAATGAGTGACCACAGCACTAGTTACATACAGAAAACACACTGGACAGTGCTGAATAATGACTAACTAGAAACTAATTATCACTCAAAATGGTTACTCAAATTTATATCAGAGAAATTTTAACACACATTGATCTCAGGGTAATAAATACATACCTCCCCCCAGCTGATACTGATATAAAGGCCCTGCATTCCCACACAGGCATTTTCAATTAAAGTAACTGATTAAAAGTCTTGTCAGGTTAAATCTGGGTGGAGCTATGTTGGGAATTGCATGTATACAGTATGCGTCACCAAACTCTAGGTGCAACAAAAGTAACTGCACAGTCTGTACAGAGAGGACAGGAAGTAGTGTGGTGGGGTTTTAAACACAAACTGTGGGAGCTGCTTATGTGCAGACCACAAAGCTGTGAATTGTACTGCATTTTAGCAAACATTTAACTGCCGTTAATCTCTGTCACTGTCCTAACACTCAATAACGCATGTCACCATGCAGTGATAAAACAGTTCATAAACAAACAAGATTTCCCGAATGAAAGGTCAATCCCACCCTGTGTCAAACTGACTCAACCTTGGACAGCCTCATGATTTTGCATGTGAAAGTTCAGTCAGATTGAAATCTGATAGGCCCTCTAAATATCCTCAGAGTTGCCATTATAGGCCCTGGCCAGATAGTTGCCAATTGTGGTCCCTTATTCAGGGATGTTTGATGAACAGCATGTGAAGGTGATTTGAAGCACAGCCTCAGCTGGCAGTCTCCCTCCTTCTACTGAAACTGTTTCACTGGGTTTTTCAGGCTGAGAGGGGCAGTTTCTCCATCAAAGCAGTATGGCTAGGTGATATTTTGATTTACATTGGGATCATAATATGATGATATGATCATATTGGGCCATTATTTTATGAAATTCTGTTGTTTAAATGAATGATTGCAATCAAAAACTAAATGTATTTGATTTTTAATACTCACAAATCCAAGAGACAACATACTGTAATAGGTTGGTAGGCTCTGGTTCTCAATATTACCAGTGTTTTTCTGTTAATCATTAATTTCAGCCCAATATTTCACTTATTATTTTATCAGTCATGTTACAGAAATAGCAGAATACAAGTTTCAGTTGAGTGGAAGTTGTGTTTCACAATGTAAAATTTTGTTTAAGGCTTCTATTTTATTTTTTGAGTGTGTGTTTGATGGTTGGGCGTATCATGTGCTTAATCAGTGATAGTGAAAGCAGGCGTGCATCATTAGGCGCTCTAAGCAGTGAGGGACTGGGCACTGTCCAGTTTAGGTAGGAAGGGTAGACCTGTTCTGTAGTAAATGACAGTCTGTTAAATTTGGTGCACTAATGGGTGTGTCTGTGTGTGTGACCACAGAACACTGTGATTGTCAGCAGTAACAGAGAAATCCTTTAATAATAATAATAATGTTCTGTATGCTTTGAAGGCTTTGTATCAGTCTGGCTCACCCTGTGGTAAGCTGAGTAGATGGTAGGTTTAGTTAGGTGAGGCTGAGAAGGTCACTGGTGTATACATGAAGAACAGGAAGGAGAGAGTTTGCTGTGAGGCTGCAGATTTATTTGTTTGTTTTTTTGCTTTTTTTTTTCAGCTTAAGTTATTTTTGTTGAATCTTCCGGGTTAATTTTGCATCTGTTTCATTCATATTTTTGTTCCTCAATAACTTCCTCAACATCCTCTTTTAAAGTTTTCCAGTGCCAGACAACATCTTCTGCTCTTTACACGGGGCAGCGCCACTACAATAATGTTTGTCACTTCCAGCTGTAGTCAGCCTGCTGCATCCTGTCCAGTCGTGTACATGTATATACACATTGAAGCGCAACACAGCCAATCAGTGCAGTGTGCAGTGGAAAAACCAAAAACTAAGAAAAGTTTATTCAGTCAAAGTTCCAAATATTGTCAGAACAAACGGTTAATTTCTGTCAGTTAATTGTGGAAGTAACTTGAGTAAATGTCAGAATGACGCAGTGATAAAGCCCCAATATACTGCATTCAGCTTGTGGTCCTACACATTAGGTAGTTTTCTAAAGTATTTTTTGAATATATCTTCAGTCTGTTTGTTTTTTGTATTTGAAACTATTGAACCCACACCATTCAGTACTCTTTACGCTATGCACAAGTATGGAATGCTTGCTCTTTAACAATTAAAGAAAGATGATCAAAATTCAATCATCAGCCAGTAATTTAAAAGATATATGTCAAATACATCTGATTTAAGTCAAATTGCCACATTTTTGTCTAGTTTAAGTTAATGTCTTTCTAATGTAGTTGTAATTTCTGCTTTTTAGCAGAAAAGACATCAAAATGCAACAAAAAAACAAAGTTATTTTAAACTGTGCCTGTCCTTGAATTACTCAGAATTACACAATTATTATTGAGTGGTCTTCAGTACATTTGTGTCAACACACTCTTTGGACAAAGATGTTGCAGGCTGTTTGTGGAGAAAACTAGTTGGTAGGCACTCAAATAGTTGTTGTTTGACAGGTGTAATGAGTAACATTAATGATGGCTCCACTACATTTAATTGCCTCAGTAACTAATTACAGTGAGCCAGGAGGTCACTAGAACAGGCTTACCTTAATGGAATGCAGTTATAGCTAACAGGTGCACTTCTCCTGCTATGACTTGTCAAAATGCTCTGAAAATTGTCTGTTTATGAGTTTAATATTTGTAAATTCTTCATCAACAGATTCACACTCCAGTGTGGATGTTTGTTCACCGCATTCAGCGATGATGCTTTTAGCCACTTGAGGGAGACAAAGTACATCAGACTGAAACAAATCTTGACAATGCACAGTGATGCAGTATATATAGTGTACACTTGAAATCTCTTTTTACAGCAGTGATGTCAAATAGAAAAGTCAAATCATTTTGTGTTCAATGTTTGTTATATTTTAATGTTATTTTATTAACATAATTATCACTTCTGACTGCTGCGTCAGTAAGGTAAGAAATATGGAAGCCATGGTCATATCGACAGTGGGTGAACAAGGATATGTTCTGCCAGAGAAAATACAAAAAGTTTATAATGATGAAAATATATACATAAAGATTATTTATCAATGAATGCATACAAATGTGAGCTGCTTTGTAGAAAGTGCATCTGAACCTAAAACACTTCCAGTATGACTTGTGTTTAGAGTGTTGTGAGCAGGTATCTGTCAGGGTTTCAGTTGGAACAAGATGATGGAAATTCTGCGTGACATTATCAGAACATGTGTAGTTTAATAGGCTATTCCCACTGCCTATGAATAAATGAAATACTTACAGTACCTCCTATACATAAATGTACATGATGATACATGTACATGAAAAGACTGGTGAGTTAACATGCTATTGTGCTATGTCGTGGCTAAGCTACATAAACGTTGCCTATCAAAACACTGCAAATTAAATTAGTCAGTGTTTCTTTGTAATGTTTTATGATGGATGCTATATTAACCACAATTCCCCAGTAAGCATAATCTCCAAATCATCCTTAAGAGTTGTAACAAATCTTTAACAGCATTTAAAGATGAGCTTTAACTGCAAAATGTAATAATAGATTTTTTTCCTTGAAATGTTTTCCAGATATTTCCTGTCACATTCAGCACTCCAGAAGGCCCTCGTAGCATGATGGTACTTGGAAAAATGATAGCAGTCCACGCCTGAAGCATGTTCTTGTGTGCTCTGCAAATTTGGTGCAATAAATACCCAAGTTAAATCTATTTCCAGCTGTCATAGTCAACAGTGGTATGCCAGCACTTAATCTGGGGAAGGAAGCATTATCTGATGAAATGCTTTTAATTGTAGCCTCAGAGTTAATAGTTAACGTTCCAAGCTACTTGGCATGAAATTGTGCTGTTGGTAAGGACGAAGGTGCTCTGTTCTGCTGGAAAAACAGGGGGAAGGTGAGGAGGGGTGTTGATGTTCGCCCCCTCCAAACCCCTAGATTAACATCAACACACCATGACCGTGTGAACCTTTGAATGTATGCAGGCTGGTGATGTCATGGAAACAAGAAGTCAGGTTTATGCATAATAACAGAAAAAAAAATTCCACCTGTCTGCTTGGACAAAAGTTCTGTTTCTTTTAAATATACATTCTCTCTCTGTAATTGAGTCCTTCCTCTTGCCCTCTGCTGTGTCCACAGCCTTGTACTGTAGTTATAGAATGTGCAGCTAGTTTTTCTAGTAAATTGATCCCTCGTTCTGCACTATTTTAACCATCTGGAAACTATGAGGTTACTTGTCGAAGTGGTTTATTGTCTTTGTGGTTTATTAATTAAAATATTAAACTGCTTAAACCCGTTTTAATCTTTGCAGCAGATGGCACAAGTCATGTTTATTAAAAAATATGTCGGCTAAATGCATTTGGAGAGGCTGACTTTGGAACGTTGTGGCTTACGTGAACTCTCCTGTCTGACACATCTCCTGTACTGTATGTACAGTTTGTGCTCACGCTGCTTTTGTTTCATTTCATGAGATTTTTACTGCTTTAGTCACACAGAGTCTAGCTGTTTTTGGCATTTGCTGATTTCACCTTTGCTCAGTTTTTTTTGTTTTTACATGAGTGTCTAGCATTAACTCATACACTATGTGCCATGTCGAGTGAATTTTTCATATGTATCCAGTGCCATAAATGTATAATGCTACATAGTTGTAATGTAGTGTGAGATCTGGTGCTGGGAACACAGCGACTGACTGCAGTTGTGAATAGGATTATTATGTAGGTTGCTATTATCAGACATATTTAGCGTGCAGTTACCAGATCCCAGAGGATTAGAAGTCTGTCAGCATAATACCTTCATAATTTATGTTAGTTATGATTATTGTGCCAATAATCTAATGTCATGATCCCGTTATGAAGGAGGAATTAGGTTATTGTTGCCCTTAAAATGAGACCAGATGTTTGTGTTATGTTATGTTTCCTCTAGGTGGCCATGTTGATCATATTCTGTAGTAGAACGTAGCTGCCCTTCCTATTCTCTAACCAAACTTTGCCCCACAGTATCTGATGTAGCCAGCAGCCTCAAATAGGCAGCACAGAGCATGATGTTATTGTATGCATAACCTTCTTGAGTCAAGCATTTGGCTTAAGTTTTCATTAGAGAGGCATCGATGTCGCTTGAAATAATATCTCAAATACACAAGCTAATGTTGAGAGCAGTGTTCAGAAACTATTTTTGGTATTAAACCATGTCTCAGTAGAATTAAATTTACAATAGAAGTAAAAAAAAAAAAATGGCTCAAGGGATCCCAGATGGATCTTAATAAACTACTTAAAATAATCATCAAAACATTTATATCAGACTAATTCTGCAGCACATCACAACATATGTTATATATCTCTTGTGAATAGGACCGAGACATAAATATCTGTGAGAATTTGAGGGGTGCACCACTGCACCCCTCAAATGCTGTCCGCTCTCACGCAGGCCATATGGCGGTGTGTGCCCAGCTCTTATTGCCAGCCCCTGCTCTGTGCACACGGGCTAACAGCTTGGTGGACACATAATTAATTTGCTTTGGCGTCTGCCATTTATTTTCCAACCTACATTTTGTTAATTGGACAGAGGAGGTTAAAATCAAATGGATGTCTCTGGGTATGTTAAGGCTACTAATTGCATGGAATTTACAAGAGAGTGGTAGCTTTTGGGAATACAGAGTCAGGGGTGATATTGGGGAGGATTGTAGTCAAAGCATCATATGTTTTTACTAATGTGCTCTGTAGGACTTGTGCTACAGTCCATAGAGGACAAGAGATGATCACTGATGAGCACAGTGAATGATATGAAATGATCAAAAATGCAGGTAATGACAGACTTACCAACACAAAAGGACAGACTGTCTCCTTCAGAGAGACATGCCTTACATGTGTTGTATTGCTTGTAATGTGTACTCTCTGTTGTCCTGTGTTGTTTACAGCATAATGGAAACTGACATAGCCCACCCCTCCATTTCTCTGTTGCGTCATTTTGCCTGTGCTGCTATTTAATTCACTAAGCAATAACTGTCGAAGTTGAATCAGACTTTGAATATGAATTTAATCATGTTAATAGACTAGTAAATGCAAATGTTATTAGGAGCAACATATGCAGCATAAATCTAGATGATGCCTGTTTTTTTTTTTTTGTATTTTGTAAACATCAAAAGATGATGATGAAAGTTGTTATCTAAATGATCGGAGAGATAGAAAATGTGTATAAAGAGAAACTGTTAATTAGAAACCCTGAATATGAAATAGCTTTTTCATTGTGTTATGTTTTCATTTAATGTGGCTCCTTCATACTGAATAATTAAAAATGGCAGTATACTCAGATAGCAAATAATTAGCTAAGAAAGATTAGACACATTTAGGAATGTCATATGAACTGTTATCATACTCAATATATCAGCTACTTTTTCATGTCATGGAACTTTTTTTCTCTGTCTGAGCCCTTTTTGGGGGGTTGAGGAGCTAAAATATGGGTTTATAAGTGCTGAGGCATGGAGACAGTGCAGTAGGGGTTAATGACAATACAAATTATTGCACTCATTCAGGCTTTCAGGGGATGATCCAGCTAGCCAGTGCCTGCAGCAGCTGCATGGAAGGACTGTTCATATGGTGCCCCTCGAGCTGAGCAAAACAGGGCACGTTGTCCATGGCAGCAATCCCTGCTGTTGTTAATCACCTGCCTTCCCCCCAATCTCACCCGTTCTTTCTCCGGTTCTTTCTCTCTCTCTTTCCCCCGCACTGATTTGCAAGCGCAGATTAATCAGAGCATGGGGGCCTTGATGAAATTTTGCTGTTATTGTTCCCAATTTTAGCAACATCTTTTATTGTCTTCATCATTCATTTACAGGAGGGAGAAGGGGGAGAACTGTGTCAATTATGCAAATGATGTTGCACACTTTTGCACATTACTTCATTCAGTTGCCATTGTCTGTGAGAATTTAATTATTAAATATTATTATGCTCATGTTTCCTTCAATTTTCTGAAGCTTTGTTTCAATTTGATCTCTCCTCCAGCTGCTCATCCCTCTGCTCTGAGCCAGAATCAAAGCAGTCTGGCACGCCAAGGCCAAACAAACTCCCTTCAATTTAATGATTTTGAAGTTAGTACCTAGCTCTCATCTGTGGGCTCAAATCTATGATTGGAAAAAGGCAGACCACATCCAGTTTAATGACCAGGAATTGAATTCAAGTTTATTCAAAATTGACATTCAATTATGTAGCACCTAATGATATTTTAATCTCTTTTCTTTAATTCCCAGGAATTGGCTTTTCAAAGGCTTTGTCTGGCAGCAACACAGACGGCCTGAATAAAGAATACAGATTGGTATTAGATCCCAGTGATGATAGGGAAATTAAAGCTTTTATAGTTCAGACATTCAGAGGAAAGGCAGTGTTCCCTTATTAGACATTTCAATCCCCATTTCTTGAAGCCATCGCTGCCATCTTTCCTCTGACATGATAAGTTGGAAATTTAAATATTGCAAGTATTAATCAATTTGTACAAACTCCTTTTTGAAAATACCTATTATTTTAGGTTGTGTGAAATCTATTACATGTAGATATGCTGATTATGACTCAATCAATCTGTTGATCCCTTAAAGTTTTCTAATGTATATTTATAATATTCTAAAAAGCTATTCTTATGAGTTATTCTCCTCCTTATGTGCCGCATGGCCAAAGTAGTTTGGGCTGACCAGCTGTCCATGTGACTTACTGGCAGACACTGTTATCTTCAGAGCCATGTGCACCCACTAGTGGAGCTAAGAATTGAGGACTTGGGCCCATATTTATCAAGTCTCATAGAATCACTCAAAGGAATCACACTGAAAGTTAACCTAGGACTAAAAACATTCACCCCAGGGAAGGACTTGAGAGTTAACTTCCTACACTTACTTTGTAGTGCTCCAAGAAGAGCGTGTGATGTCATAAAGCCACAAAGTAGAAATTATCATCAAAACTTTAAAATGCAGAGAGTAGACCCAGGCTTTATATGAACTGGCAAATCATCTAGGAAAAAAATATATGCAAAAAGCAAAAATGTGATGCCAACAATAATGTATAACATACATTAAATCTCATATTTACCAATGTGCCATTTACTTACATAGGCTGTTAGGTAAACATTAGCAAGCCAATTGTGTGGCCTTAAATCACAATGTAATTTAAAATAATCCTAGTAATTTGACTCAGCTGCAAGAAATGGTCTTAGTAAGTGCTATCCAATCACATTGTTTGGTAACGCCTCGTGCTGTGCGTCTTGGATATATTATGCAATGCTGCACACAGCGGTCGTGGGTGCTGTGACGCACCTCTCCATGGAGAACAAGGAATCTTGTTTACCATTGTCCAATTCTTTTTTTCACCTCATCCACTGTCAACTTAATGTATGTGCTCTACATGTGAGGGGGAAAAATACCTGTGTAGGTTATAATATGAAAGTGGAGGGGAGATTAATGAATCAGTTCTCATTTGCATCCTGCAGTCAGTCACTGAATTTTTTGCATTTTTGTCCAAATGATCTTTTTATAAGCTCAAACATTCCCAAAACATCTCTTGGTACCTCTTAACAGGTTAGGACACCTCTAGGTGCTAGGAGTCATTTTCATGGTTAAGAAAGTTGATAAAATGCTTTTGCTCATAGGCCTGGAAGAGGGACCAGATGTGCATCACTTGGAGGCCATTAGCCACTTAGGACTTATTTCCTTCTCTGGGATGCTTGATAATTTAGGCCCTAAACTTAGCTATTGATTCTTTAGCTACATGCCCTGTCACAGAAATCCTGTAGGATTCCTGTGACACTGTTTCTCATGCACATGCATGTCCTCGCTACAGGTCACTGGTAGAATTATACACCAACTGCACCTTTGACTGCACCAATTTAAAAGGATAGGACAGGGTCATGAGACAGTCTCATGAACAGTCTTGTGAAGGGGAGCGGCTGGTTTGTGAGGGGGTTGGGGGCTGGGCCTGAAAAACATAACCCGAGGAGCACTTTCTCGCTGATTACTCATTGACGTTTTCCTGCCTTGTGGGATACTTCTATTTCTGACAGTTGCTCCTGCAGTGGGTGTGTTCAGCAGCATGTCCGGCGCCACTTGTCATGTTGGCCATGGCTGTGGCTGGGAGGAACAGCTGTCTGTGTTAACGAGGCCATAGCCACATAGACCAGTGAGGCGGCGGTGCTCAAGCAGACCAGAGCACCACTCAGGCTCCATAAGGCCCCGGGATACGTAAACAATGACTTAATGAGAATGCGTGCCATTACTGTAATTAACACAGCTCACGTCAAGCACTGTCAGCTTTCAAGAGTTTCAGGAAGGTCTTGCATTACATTGAAAAGGCTGGCATGCAATGACCAGAGGCCCTCCCTTCAACATTCACAACACACCCTATACAGAGCATAAATAGACTCAATAAAACAGTACATAAAAAGAGATTACAATTCACCGTCTGTAATTAAAACAGCATAAATGTCATTATGCAGAACATTTAACTTTTATGTTGTGATCTGTGATTAAACAAATACAAAATAAAGATGCAGTTAGTTTTCCTTTTTTTTTGTAGTTTTGCTCTAAAATAAATCATCTCATAATTGCAGTTAATCAAAAGGTTACTCGGCCAGTCACAGCTTGAAATGTAATAACGTCAGTTATATTGGCAGATTTTCTATTCTGCTCTTCTATTGCTGCTCTTTTGTTAAGATTATATTTCTTCTTTAGAACTAATCTGACCACACGAGCAAAACAAAGTTGAAACACGAGTAATAATGGATTTTCTAATGGCTTTACTCTAGTGTATTCTGTAGGGGAAAAATGTTAAAAGTAAAGGGAGGAACATGCGTGACTCTTAATCTATATAATATAATATAATATAATATAATTCCGTTAGTTTTACAGATTGGTAAGAAGTATCTCTAAGAAATTGCGAATGACAATTTTTCACCATTTTTTAATATGTCTTTGACCAAACGATTTATTGATTAATCCAGAAAATAGTCAGCAGATTAATTGATACTGAAAATAATTGTCCTAAACTTAACATTTCCTACTGCTGCTGCTTCACATTAAAAGCATTCAACTAATGAAAAACAGGGTGGCTTTTGTTGTGAAGCAGTCACAGAAAACATAATGTATTTGCAACTGAGGTAAACGTTGACCGCGACTGTTCATCAAAAAATTCATCCACAAAACAAGACATGGTCATTTTTGGCATTTTTTTGCCAGCGGATCATTTTGAGATATTGCACGGAATAATGGAACAAGAAGGAGGAGCCACAGTGAGCTGTTAGATGAAGAGCTACACGCAATATACTGTACACTAGTCCATGTGCAGCAGGATTATTGACTGACTTTATTAAAACAATGTGATATTGTTTGGCTGCACTGTAAAAGCACCTGCTCAAGGAGTATTTGCTGTCATATTTAACCACACTTTACATTATCATGGTAACCATGGATTTCCACAAATCAGGCAAGACTGAGATCTTAAGCAGTGTTTCCCCTGTAATTGTAGAGGCCTGGCAACATGCCAGGCCAGTGAGAGCCCCCGCCAGGCCAAATTTTAATGCCAAAAATACCGCCAAATATTCATTCATTCAGAAATCAATAGCATTTGGAAGAATCTGTGTGTGTGGTTGAGCGAGAGAGCAGAAGAGTGATGGTGAATGCGAGCGGAGCAGAGGAAAAGATTAGCAGTAAGTTGTCAATCTGGCAGTACAGTACAGGCTACAGTGTGTCAGTTAATAAATGCTGCAGCTTCTCAAGACCAAGAAAAGAAAAGTCACATCTGTTTCCCCAACTGCTGGAAAAGTGAAGGGGGTTCCAAAGTTAGCAACAATGAGTTAACCTAACCTGACGACGCTAACCAGAGAACAGAGAAATCTTCTGCTCAGCGTGTCATTGCACTGCATTAAGGAAGCAAAACAGTCTTAATATGCTGTGTCTTTTTATCCACAAGTTATTTTATTAAGAATTTTACAGGTTGCATTTTGTGAGATAACATCTGGTTACCAGTTAGGCACATGTGTAATTGACACATCTGTGGAATTGGATCCACATAAAATGTCAACGGACCAATCAGCGAGTTTCATTGCTTTTGCCAAGTGGCCCTCGCCACGGTGACCTGTATCAGGTCTGGCTCCATCCATTTCTCTGCTGAATACCCTAGTCTCCCTGGGCTTTTGTATTTGCAGTGTGAAAACTAGGCTGGCAGTGTTAGCTAGTCATGTCTCACTGAGTCAGAAATATTAACTATCATTTGATGATACTGGATGGAATCAGCTTGACAAACAACAAATAGCACCCTTTTTTTTTTTTTTTTTTTTTTTTTTTTTTAGAGGCAAGGATGTTTTTGCTGTATCTCTTAGTAGTCTGGCAAGGGTAGCATCTCCCACTTGGCTCCTTTGGTGGTGATGGCATCAGAGAAGCATCCTATCATAATTACTATTTTTAGTGTTGTAAAAAATTCTTAGAATGCAGGCTGGAAGTTGCACTTTTGCTGCCATCTAATAATTAAAGTTGTCACCTCGCTGCACCTATTCAGTGGCAGTACCACTTAATACAGTGTTCGGTGTGGCCAGAAGAGATTTGAAACAAACTAATAGATGTCAGACAGTCCTCTACTGCTACAATAGTTCATCAATCTTTAATGGAATACCAAATCCACAAGTAGATATCTCTCCCCACCAGATACAAAATGGGGAATAACGATCAACAGCATCATTCATAAATATTTTAGAGTGCCTTTTACTTTTGCTTTTCATGGTCACTGCAAAATAGTGCAATATGACATAGTGTGTTAACTGTGACAACCTCATTGGCATTGATGGTAATATTCTTGTGTTGTTTTTTTTTTTTTTTGGCAGATAGAGTGAGAAATGTGACCTTCTGACAAGCTAAGAATCACCTTTCAAGACTTTGAGGTATATAATTTGATTGCAGTTCCTGAAGATTTCCTCTGTTACACTGGTTTGATTGGATGCCTCTGTTCATCTGGGATGACTTTGCTAAAATGACAACAAAAGGTACTGCATGTTGTAGTGTGATAAAGGAAGGTAGGTATGTGAATGTATTCTAGCCTTTCCTGCTTTTGTCACTTTGTACTGTTATTTGGGCTGACTGTGGAAGCAACATAGTCAGTTGTAACAGTGTTTTTGCAGCAAGGCAAAATTATTAACAGTTAATCATGGAGTGAAGTTGTCAGCGGGGGTGGCTGCGGTTTTCATAATGGCCTAATTTCTAGCAATCGCAGACTAATTATCTGCATTTGCAATTGTTGTGAATTCTCTTTGTGACTATGTGGGAACTTGTAATATAGAGTTTATAGTCCAGGGATGAGTTTTTGGGTTGTGTGTTTGGAAAACACCACAGGGCATAACTGCCCCATAAAACTGTAACATAACTGCACCATAATTAAGAAGGTAAATTCTTAATAGAAGCTTGATTCAATCCACTCACTTGCATCAGGGGATTTGTGTTGACTGGATGAAATATAAATGAACACACACACACACAAACACGTTTTATGAAAGAAATGTTGACTAAACCTTAATAAAATATTGATATGGCCTATGCTGTATACATTAAGGTGACTTAAAACAATAAAAATCTGACAAGGCAGAGGGGGCCACAGCAGAATCATAGTAGACACCACGCTGTAAAATATCAGTGCAGCAAATCATACAAAAAACCCCACTTTGAACACATTTTAATATATTCTCAAAAAACAAAGAACCACGTTCAGTCTCCTTGTTTCAATTCACATTTCCATAACTGATTTTAATTCAACATGACAAACTCTGAACAGACTTGCAGGTGGTCATTACTGCACCGTTTGTAATTTACCCTACCCTAGCCCATTAAGGATTCTATTATCTTGTAAATGCAGAATTTAAATTTAGTATATTACAATGTTATTCTATTCCTTTTTTGATTTTTTTCTGTTGATTTTAATTTAATTTTTACCTAATTAGTGAAGCTGGGCCGCTTATGAAATGTTATGTGTACCTGTGTGTGTGGGTGTGTTTGAGACAGGACAAGAGAAAGACAAAGAGAGACAAAGGCAGAGAGGGAACGAAAAAATAAATCTGTCTTTAAAATACAGTAATCATTTAAAATCCCCTATTCTTTATTGAAATATGTGATATACTTACACAAGTGGTTATCACTCAAGCTGTAAACAATCAAAAAACCATTTTGTCAACTTCGGTGACCAAAAGTTGAAACCAGTTGGAAAATAGGGCTGAACGATTTTGAAAAAATATCTGTGATTATTTTGTCTGATATTACAATTGTGATATGATTTGCGATATTAGAGGGAATGATAACCTTTATATCATTATTCTCATTTTCATTGAAAAACATATTAAAATCATCATGGTGTGATTTTTGCGGGGTTCTGTACCAAACAGACGTTTTCTTAAGTCTGTAGAAAATGATGTGCAGGCCAGAACATCTCTGCAGCACGACAATATTTCATTTAAAATGGTATTTTGACACACGTTTCGCCTTTAATCAATATTGCGCTTCCTGCAATTTGAAAATTATTGCGATTTCGATAAAATTTGGATTAATTGTTCATCCTAGGGATGTTAGTTTCGGTTAATTTTGCTTTTGACAGACCAACATCCATTAACTGGTAACTAACCGGTTAATTTTCAAGAAAAGTTGTGATGTAGCTTTAATTTGCTGTCGAGCAGTAGGTGGTCAGAGCTAGCTTGTCTGCCATGGTTAGCTTGACTTTCAGCTCATCCTTTTTCTCCTCAAAGTGTTTTTCAATGCATTTAGTCACAGTAGCTCTCGATGGCATAACTTACTTGGGCTTGAGGTACGAATATAAATAACACTGCGAATATAAGGCAACCCTGATTATAAGATGACAAAAGTGACTTTCTCCACCTGTTAGCCTTTATAAGACTGCCTGTTTGTCTGTTTTGAGCCTTATCATCTGTCACAGTGGTATTTGGCAGCTTGACATATTCTGTTTCTGCAGCAGAGATGTTGGAAGACGCTTTGGACTCGTTTTCACTCGTCATGTATTTATTTCCTCGTGGCAGAAAAACACTTTACACGAACCTTCAGAAACTCCTGCAGGTTAAACTGGTTAAACTAAACTAGACTGACTCTAATAAACTCACTATAAAAAAAAAACTTTAAGACACTTACTAGCCTTGCAACATTAAGGCTACAGACAACCCATAATGCAACACTCTGTGTAGAAGTTGGTTTTACACCGCTACTTTATCCATTCAAAAAGAATATCTGATGTTGTGAACACGTAAATGTCCAGCCGTTGGAGTGTGTATGCAAATTAACCTATAGACCGACATGCGTAACCGGTCAAAAATATTCTCTGCGCTTAACTGTTGGCATCGCTAGTTCAGCCCTATTCTAAAAGTTGTTGTTCCATAATTTATGTGACTAAACTATTATTAGTCAGTAAATGTAAATTAATTGTCATGTCATGTTTTTCTAATGAGATGTTGAAGTCCTTCACATTCTGTTGTAATTATTGTCTGTTCTACTAATTAGTTCCACTGGTCTTCCTGATGTTAACATAAAGTATGATGGTTGGAACTATTTTCTGTAGCTTTTTCTCTGGAGTAGTAGTTATTTATTTAAATATTAACGTTGTAGCTACAGTATTTTGAGGTGGATTGTTAATGTCATTATTGTGCATCTTTATTGGGTTCCTGTGATGGGAAGAGTTTGTGAATAGCATTACTCCTATGATGTTTCCCAGTTGTATTGTAAGGGAGAAGTGTAGTGGGTAGTCTGGTTCTGCTGTGGCTGAATACATGTTGGACACTGCTGACTTGCTCTGCAATCATTTTCACTTTATACAACTGTGCAGTAAATGTCTGACAGGGTAAGAAGGGGCAGAGAGGAGAAGGCAGAGGCTGGGATGGATAGAGAGGAATAATCAGTTTGAACTGATGTTAAGAGATGGTACCAGGACCATTTACTGGATGGACAAAAAGTTGTGGGTCAAAAGTTTCAGTTTCTAAAAGTGTTCCCCACAGTCTGCTGTTGGTCTTGTGTGAGATTTTTTTTTGTGAAAACAAGATGCATCATGGCCCGTTTTACTAAACTGTCTTTTGATTGATATGCTCAGAATATATACAGACACTGACAGTGCTACTTGTCAAGCAAGGACTTTTTCTGTCATTTGCTTATCTCTGGTCATATAATGAATTTTTGTTGGGAAAAGTTGAGAAGAAGCCTGTACAACACAAGGAAATGAGTGTATCTCAGAAATAAAGTCCTCAAGTTAAAGTCAAAGCGTGCACTTAAGAACATGAATGGAGGAAATCAGGTTTGTTAAAACACAATTAACTGCAACAACAAAAAAACAATGTTCAACTGTTTCTCATTTACTGCATTGTTAGATCAAACACATCTCTAGGCTCTTTTATTCAGAGATCCCGCGTTGTAGCCGCAAAGAAGATCTGTCATTAAGCCACCTTTGCTTTTTTTACACTGGACCAAAAAAGCTGGCATAATGCCCCCGTGAGTGCTTTTACATAGCATGCCGGCGTTCCGGATTCAGAGGCGTAACATGTAACACAACATCAGCTCCCTCTCAGCTCCCTGTCTCACTGTGCTGGCTGTCCCTTTTACACAGACATTGATACAGCTCTGTGACTACCTCTGTAGTTGGCTTTTGGCGAAGCAGCTCTGCCCCCCCCCTCCACTCTGTGTCTTTTATACAGAGCAGTGAGGCGGAATAAAGGCGCAGCATTCCCACCTTGAGCAGGCTGTGTAAAAGGGGCTTATGATATACCTGACAAAGAATTGATTTGATAAGGCTGAAGGTCTGGTAACACATTGTAAACCCATCTTATTTAACATGTATAAACAGTATATAAACACTTAAGAAAAGTTTGAGACACTATAACATAGTTGTAAGCGAAGAAGGTCATTTTTAAGTGTTTTTTAACAATTATGACTATAAAGCATCTGTAACAGGTGTATAGACAGTTCCTGAATGATTGTGTATACCACGGTTGTAGTCATATAAGATGTCATGTATGTGACTATGAAATATGAAGTACTTTGTATTACATGTATTGATATTTATATTCATTATATTTTTGTTATAATTATTCAATCAACCAGACTTTATTTGTACTTTTCATACAAACAAAATCTAACACAAAGAGCTTCACACAATAAAACAACCCCCCCCATCTACACACAAAGCTATAAATGACTTTGTAATTAATAAAGCACTCAATAATAACAGCACTCAATAAAAACAGGAACTGAGGAAACACTATCATAACTCTCATCAATTTGCAATGAGGAAACACCAGGAGGCAGGATTAGAAATAGATAAAAACTAACTAATAAGAGCACAAGATAAAATAATAAAATACTAGAGGAGAGGAGATGTATTGAGTTGAGCAAAATCAGAAATAAAAGGTTATTAAAAGGAAAACAATCCAGAAAATAAAAAATAAAAGGATATACCAAGAAGTAAAACAGACTAAAATACATAAATAAATAGAAAAATAAATAAATAAAGTCCAATTAAAAGCCAGACTAAAACGGTAAGTATTGAGTTTGCTTTTAAAAATATCAACATTCTCTGCTGCCGTCAGGTCTTCAGGAAGGCTGTTCCAGAGACGTGGACCATAGTAATAAAAAGATGCCTCAGCGTGGGTTTTTGTTCTGACTTTAGGGATAAAGGGTTCATGGGCTAAAAGCAAATCTGATAAATAGGTAGGACTGAGACCATTAAAAGCTTTATAAACCAATAAAAGGATCTTAAAATCAATTCTGAAGCAAACAGGTAGCCATGGCAGAGACTTGGAATTGGTGTAATGTGTGCTCTCTTTCTGGTCCTAGTCAATACACGTGCAGCTGAGTTTTGAGGTAATTGTAATTGAGCTATATTCTTTTTTCAGGGAGACTATAGAAAGTAGAGCATTACAATAGTCAATCCAGCAGGTAATAAAGGTGTGCATTAGTGTCTCTGTGTTGGATTGGGAGAAAAAACGGTCGCGCTCTGGCAATGTTCCTAAGATGATAAAATCCATTCTTAGTTATGTTTCCAATGTGAGGTTCACAACTAAGATCTGAATCAAAGATAACTCCTAGGTTTTTTACTTGTTTACAGGGGTTTAATGCCAGTGCTTGTAGTTTCACGATGAGTTTGAGTCTCTCTGACCTTCAGTACCAATAACCAAGACTTCAGTTTTGTCCTGGTTGAGCTGTAGAAAATTCTCTGCCATTCATAACTTGATATCTAAAATACAATTAAAAAGGTCATTTATTGGCCCTGAGTCATCAGGAGACACACCAGTGTAAAGATGTGTGTCATCAGCATAGCTGTGGAAATTTATGCCGTGCCTGCTGATGACGTTTCCAAGTGGCAGCATGTAGAGGTTAAAAAGTGTAGGACCTATAATTGAACCTTGAGGAATGCCACAATTTATTTTATATAAGTAAAAGTAAAGTGTTATTGTTCACTTGTCATGGAGTTTATATTATCAGCCCCCATGGCAACTGAGCATCATCTGAGGAAGATCATGAGATCCATAAAAAGCTATTAACTTGGCCATGAGTTGAACTTTTAATGTCAAATATATCTAAATATTTTTTATTTCTTCATTTACATGTATGTGTACACACTCATTAACTCACTGAGACACACACGCACACACACACAAATAAGTTTGTCATGCTATGTTTGTGAGGACCCTCACTGACAACATTAATTCTTAGCCCCCAACCTGGACATTAACCATCAGCACTTTGTTCCAAACCTCAAACTCTTACCATGACTTTATTCTAGTCCTAAATCCGAGTGTAACCCTAAAACCAATCCTAAAATAGCTTCATGAGGAACTAAAGACTAGTCACAGTGTCATCATTTTGAAAAAATGTCTTTACACACAGCTGGACACACACGTAAAGCAATGAATGGAGCGCTGTGTGCCTGTCAACGATTGATGACTCTGCAGCACTGAAAGTGGTTGTATATCCGAGTGTCTTTTTAATTAGTGTTAAATCATTGAGGCTTACACAGCCAGCCAGTTTTCTGGTTTAGGTTTTGGGGGTGATTGAGACACAGAGGGGGGTGGCCTCAATTTTATAGACTGATCTCCAATTTTGCTCAACCTCTGTTTGGCCTTCTTTATTTCACTTTTTCACTTAGCTAGCAACAGAGACATGGGTTTGTGTTGTCCAGTGTATTAGCCTTTGGTCATTAATGAAAGGTGACTTTCAATCTGTATGAAAATGTGGATGTTCTTCCTACTGTTTTCTTCATAATACAATTACCTACTGTATCAGTAGAGAGTAAAAACTCTATTCAGCAGTTTTGTCACACCTATAACCAATGTTTTCATCACTTTTTTATTGTTTGTAACAATGACTTTCATTTGTGAAAGGGTCTACATACTATTTTGTACGATGGGACTACAGTGGATTTGTCTGTACTGCTCACAGCGCCTTTTCTTCTCTTTCTTTATCTCTCATTTGCTTTATCTTTGCCTCTCTCTCCCTTTTCCCCCCTCACATTCTTTCCTTCAGAGAAAAGAAGGCTACGCATTAATGAGTCAATGCGGAGCTGTATTATGTTTAATTAGGTAGTTTATATAATGAGGTGTTCATTTCTAATGGAGGGACATGCTGTGAGCAGCACATCTGCAAGAATAACTCAGGCAATCAGCAGCATGAGGACCCATGGAACTGCAAATGAGACTTACTTACTCAGAAATGAATTATGTCTCAGTGCCTTTCCCAAAGCCCATTAATTAAATCCACTGGCATCAAGGTCTTTTTCTTAATTTCATGTACCATTAGCATAATAAACACAATTTGAGTTAGCACAATGTGATCAGTTTAATGGATGCTATTTATTTTACTTGATTATTTAAAGCTCTGGTAATGGGGGGAGAAACATAAATATATCTCTATGTCTCCCTCAATGAAAAACTCCCATCAGGCCCTGGCGTCAACACAGATGCTCGTTTCTGTGGCCCCATACATTTGGAGAGCTGGTGCTGCCCTTGTGAGTGTGCAGAGTGGAAAGGTGTTGCATGGCTATAATTTTAGGGCACTCGACTGTGGTTCATTGTAAACTTGGGCCAGGTTTCACATTCATTAAAAATGGGCCTGCGGTCTTAAATGTCACTATCTCCTTACTCATAATGTTTGGTGTTCCGAGGTGTACAGTACTTCAGTGTATTTTTCCTGTTAAGTGAGAAGAGAATTAGGATTTGGAGGCATTTATACACACAGAGTATTTGAGGTGTAAGTGCAATCCGTAGCAGCAGGGATTCATGCACCTTCATTAAAACAATACAAGGACTTAATGTATGGTAGTGAATCTGTTCTGACCTTAAAGCAATACCCTCGAGGTGAGATATGATTAGCGTTATTGTTGAGGACAGGTACATCATTATCTCAATGTACCTCGACCATTGCCAAGTTCCACAGCCATGCTCCATCCTCTGACTCGGGCACCGGCACAAGACATAATCTCTTCTCAGGAGCAGAAATGTACTTAATCATCTACTCAAGTTTCAGGGACTGCCCCCGAGTGCTCTCTGTCTAGTACAACTACAACAACTTCTCGGCAGAAATCTGCAGCAATGTTTTAAATTCCCAAATTAATTGCCTAATGGATTAGGAGGTATGGAGTGTCCTACTTTACTGGGATAGAGCAATAATTTAAATTGTGCCAGGTGAGGACAAGGAGAAGTTGTATTTCAGGAGAATGTTTTTTTTTTCTTCCCAGAATCCATCTTTTATTGCCCCAAATACTGTGAAGCCTCCTCCCCCACCCTCATTGGCATTCAGGGGTTCATTAGACAGTCTAGTGCCTTGAAAAGATAATTACAACCAATAGTTTCTTGTTACTTACATGGCCAGACACAAAAGTCCCTTTCACGCATGCACTGCAACCCTGAACTTATCTAGACATTACCCGGAGGAGCTATATGTGAGAATGTAAATGTCCGAATCAGTTGGACCGGACGTTAAATGGACTTTACCCTGCCAGCTCCCTAGTACAAAGTCTGTGTAATGTCCAATTGAGCCCATGTGTAAATACAGCAGGTCATTTTCTGAAGAATTCACAGCGAGCAAGTGGGCGTGTTGTTGATGTTTCTATGATGTGACTGGTGCGAAACCGAAATTGGCGCCTGTATATTGCTTTCCACTCTTTTGTTGATATTGCAGATACGTCCAATTACATGTAGTATTGATATCAATGCAAAAACAGTCATCATTATGGATGAGTCGGCAGCCTCGTCAGCCATCTTCGATGTGCTGTAAACAAAACATTGTGATTTCCGCAGCGTACTTTTTGCGTCATGTCCTGCCTTCTGCACGCTCTACCCAGGCACCATCCCTCGCATAAACCAGAGTATTTCCAATAGGTGAGCACACGTCTGACATGGACAATCTCCTGTCATGTGCTACATGTGTGAAAGGGCAACTCCGGACAATGTCCAGACCTGATTCTCTAGAGTTCATATGAGAAAACGGCTGAAGGTATTCAGACAGCCACACACACTTTTCCTTTTAAAATGGTGTCGCATAAACACCAGATACAGTTACCAATGTGCAAAGATGCAAAGAAAGGATGGTATTTTTAAAAAAGAAAAGTCTTTAAAATAGACTCATTTTGGACAATCTAAGTGACCAAAAGTCAGCCTGTTACTTTGGCATACCTCATCGTAATGGACATTAAAGTGGAGTGATTGAAGGAGAACGGCTCCATGTGTCAAGTGTTGAGTGAAAAACACATGACACCAAAACCCATTAGTGTCCTCCAGAGAGACAATGCCCAGAACTCTCCCTCCTCCTCCTCCTCACTCCAGACTCAGGGTGCTGTTTCTGACAAAAGACACTCTTTCTGCTACAGATAAAAGGCCCCACGATTAGCCCAGGGGTTGAACTGTGCTCCATTCCAGTTTCACTTTTTGTAAAATGAGAACTTGAAATGATGTCAAAGTCTGGTGTAATGAAAGTAAGTGTTTTTTTAAATAATAGATCTCAGGAACTCAGGAAATCATCCAATTATCTTTTCGCTGAAAGAAAATTTTATTGGAAATGATCATGCTCAGATAGCTTTTCTTGATGTTTATTGCATGAATTTAGATTGGCATTTCTTTTAAAAGCAAATCTGGATTATCATATTGCTACTGATAATCATTATGGGTTTTTTGAATCAGTCTATCAACTAATCTGTCTATCCAACACTATCTATATGTCTGTCTGTCCATCTGTCTGCGTTAATCTTGTCACCGTCATTTGTTGACCACCTTTTTCTACAACAAAAACTAAATAAAATTGAAAACAAAAATAATAATGAAAGGTATTACATTTTTTGTCAACAAATAATGAATTGTAATATTAATTGTAATTGTAAATCAGAATGCACAAATGTATTAATTACTGTTTAATTTAAAGTCTTATTCAACGACCTGCATGCATCTGCAGAATCACACATTGTATGCTCTCGATAAGTAAAAGGAAGAAAAATGTATGAAGACAAATTAAGCCTCCAGTCTTTTGTTTTATGCATATAAAACATATTTTATTGAACCCAAAACCTTGGTATCTATTATGAAAAATGATGTCAACCTAGGCTTTTAGATCACATTAGACTACACATAAAAACTCTTCACCCAACTGAACAGATGTAAGCTTTTACAAGGCTTTTATTACATAGGCATGACCAAATACAATTGGGAAATGGAAAAACATTTTCAGTCTAGTTGTAACTGAAATTGACAGTTTTGACGGTCACCAGTTATCAGCCATTGCGTGTTGAGGCTACCAGTGCACTGTCAGTCTCAAACATACAAATTAGAGAAGAGGGGCCAATCCATTAGAATATAGCCACATTTTTCATTGGTGAAAACCGCCCGCACTGTACAAAAAGTTAATTATTACAAAAGTATTATTTGGCCAAAACATCTATTCTTCAGAAGTAGATTTAGCTGCTTGATGTGTTGCAGTAATAGGCAGCATCTTGCATTTCAGTCATGTTATGTCTCTGCCAGTAATGTTAGCTAACATTTCTTGTAAGGAAAAAGTAACATAACAAAACAGAAAAAAACATGAAAACAAGCAACAACGTAGGTTAATGTTAATGTAATGTTATTGAGCACTGTGAATGCAATGTTAATGTTACTTTCATTTGTGCATGATTATGCTGGGCAAACTTTGTTTCTATTAATCTAGTACAATGTGTTAACACAGAACCCCGATTAATTTTGTCCATTGACAGTACCATTAAAATTCATCAAGATGATTGCGTCCTCAACATTGTTGACAAAAAGAGAAGGCAGCATTATTTTGTGCAATTCTACTATGAATGGAAAGCAAGGGAGAAAAAAATGGAGAGGTAGATGGCTGGAAAGATTCAGACTGTGGTCTGTCTGTTTTGTTCAGTTTTATTTCTATCACAGCACAGTCTCATTCAAGACTAGGTTAGATCAGATAGATCAGATCTTTTGATAGCAGCCATCTGAGAAATCAGACTGTACTGCTCAAACTACAAGACAGCTGACCAAATTTTCGGACATGCCAGAAAAGCATCCGACAGCCAGATCGTTGATTGGTCAGGCAATTAAACAGGTGTCGTGACCCCCCTCAAACTGAACATCCAACGACAACCAAATGTGGTGGAAATTTGGCCTTACTCTAAAATTATAGTCGTGGGCTAAAACAATACAGTTTTGGTACAGTTTTCGGTACAGGCTAGCTAAATCATCCTCTACTGTGTTTGCTAGGGATCTGTCACTCCGTTAATGTCCTTTGACGGTTTAGCTGCTCATCCCAAGTTAAACCTAGACAGTATTTTAAGCGAACAAGTGAGTGATTCAAGCTTGAGTGGCGAGTGGAGAGTACAAGTAGCTGCAATTATGCCAAGTTAGCAAGAACCACAGTGAAAGTGAGTGGCTCTGTTCAAACAGCCAGAGATTGTAATGACAGCTTGATTTACTGAGGAAAGTGAGTGTGTTGCATTACCACAGAGTGGACTTACATGGGCATTGTGTGCGTGAACTACTACAGTTTATTATAAACCCGTAAACACTGCCTTTTCTGCTAATCTTGTGATTCAATTGAGAACACCACCCATAAGCATGGTACCTGTACACGTCCAAAATGGCAGCAACTCAGACTGACATAAACTTTGGAAATACACAAATGACAATAAAACTACCATAAAACTTTTGTTGCCTAAAACTACACTAAAACTAGCAATAAACAAATGACTACAATGTGACTGAATGTACATGTTTGTCAAAAGACAAAGACTAAAACTAAATCAAAATTCAAATCAAAACAAAAATTGACCAAATTAAACTAGAATTAACAGTCATCTGTCCATCTGTCAGTCTTTATCTCTCTCTGTCTGTCTGATAACATAAATATCATTGAAAATGAATTACAAACTGGATTGACCTTTAGTGTCACTGCAACCAGTTTTTCAAATTTTTTGACACCCTCTATTAAGAGTGTTTGACACAGAAAGGGGCGTGTGAAGATCAATAGTGGAGTTACGAGCTTATATTACCCTGAGAGTCCTGCTGGTCATTGAGTGGCGCCATGAGCTCATAGCTAATGACTGAAGATCGATGGCCAGAAACTTGACTGTGGTTTGTTTCAGTGTTATGTTTACCATACAGTGGCTGATGCCGCAGCACTGACACACTTCACCCCTGGGAGAAAGAACAGGCTCTGGAAATACATCTGCTGATAGTGGTTTTAGTTGCTTATTAAATTTTCAACTACATGACAAATCCCTGATTATGTTAGTAAAACAAGACAGTCCATCAGCTATACAAACACCAAATAAAATTCCCCAGCATGTCACTTGGCACTGTCATTTTTATCATCTGGCTGCAACCAGAAACAGATGATAAGATTGTCTTTTTAAAAAACTGTATCAGCAGAACAGGATATAAATAAATGAAGAGATTAAATTGGGTAAAAAGTCTTAATAGTACAACCAGTATAACATGAATTTGTCATGATTTTATATCAATTTAGTAATAATTTTAAATACATTTCAAATGACAATGATTTTGTATGTACAGTATTGGCTAACAGACTGAGTAAAAAGCTGGGGAAAAAGTCAGTGCATTTTAACAAATACAATGCAGCTTCTCTTTGTAACTGCTCTCTTACAGTCAATGATGTCTCCCACTGAAGAAAGATTGAAAATGACTCCCAGTGCCACCATGAGCCGCTGTGGTTTCAGGCTCAGAGCCCACATTCAGACAGGGGCTCATCCAGTCCATTTTTTCAAATATAGACTTATTATTACCTTCCCACAATAAATTGCTCTAGAGGGCTGGGGAAATGCTGCTCTCCGTTTCTGTAACAGTGGCATCTCAGATATCATTAGGAAAGTACTATGCAGGGGGACAGCAGATCAATGGATTCTACCACAGAAGCATTAGTACACTCTGTGTATGATCAGTTTACTGAACAACAACACCGCCTCTGCGTCTCTTACTGGAAACAATTGATGCATTGTTGCAGTGAAATTAATCCCCTGAATTCATAACCTCAATCAGACATTCAATTGGCACTACCCAAAATAATTGTGCGGATGCCTACAAATGAGAAAAAAAGTCTGCACAGAGGCCGAGGCAAGACAAAAGCAACACTGCCCATTCAATATCACACACTGCTTTATCATCTCAGTCAAACTGAGCTCTTGACTTTGATTTGATTTAATCTTGGGTTCATTTTATATTCTTTGTGAGCCAAACAAACCATTTTAAATCGCAGAGAAATGAATTGATGATTTCAGCAACATAGACTTCTTTTACCAAATACTTATGCATGTCAGCATACATCAGGCTGTGAATGCGTCTGGATGATGATGATTTCCTGGAGAAATATTGAATTCTCTGCAATCCAAACATGATCGACATGTTGGGACTCAACAATCCTCAAATGAAAATACTCTGCACTCAAAATCGACATACTGAAATTCAAGTCTGATACAATCCAGTGGGTATATACACATCACTTAAAAAACATACATTGATATATAGAAATCTTAAAACTGGACAACTTTTGTCTAGATGCATTCAACTAATAGAATTTTAACAGAATCCAACAGTACATCTCTGTACACAGAGCGGTGAAGTTTTAGGTAGCAGTAATTGCTAGATGAAGTAACATGAGGGAACGTCCAATACTTTTGTTTTTTACAAATACAGTTAAAGGTTATTGCAAAGACATTTTACAGAATATATTGCAACAGTCCCACTATGTGTGTGTTGTGAATCCATTATTAAGTTCACTTATTGAATCACAATATTTTTGAATCGCTTATCAAATTTCATTAGTTTTAGCTTTCAACATTCGAAAGAAACTTCAATTATAAATGACTCATGGATTAAATTTGGATCTGCAATTACCTTTTTGTTAGCTTAGAAAGCAGAACCATTTCAGTTTTTAGTCGCAGCCCAGTGGCTACAACATGTAGCCACAACCTGAGAGTGACATCAGCAGCATGAAATAAAAAACTGTATCTACCACATTGAAGTAATACTTCAGAGCCTACTTTCTTTTTGTACACCTTATTTCTCACAAGCTATGTAAGCTTTGCTCCAAATATTGGATATCCTCATGAATAACTATCAAGTTGATTAGCGTAAGATATTGATATGATATGCACAAAAGTTTAACTGTTAGATTCACCTGAAATTTGGCGTGATGAATCCAAATAATTTCTCTAGAGAAGACTCATCGTTCTGTTGGTGATGTTGAACTACATAAACACACAGTCCACTCACGATCGTGATTGACAGTGATGTTACAGAGTGACATTTCTTTTCACTCACAAACGATCTTTGGATGAGTACAGGTGCCAACTTGCAGAGAGCAAGTTAACCAGACAAAACCCAAAGTATTCATTTTAGCTTTATAGAATTAAAGAGTAGCTGAACAGTGTTTTTCTGCCCTCTCTGGTTGAAAGTTTCAAGCATGTTTCACCTCTACAAAAAACACCACTAATGGGTGTGGTTAGAAATGTGCTCTGTAACCACACCTTACAGTGATGTCACTGGGTCCTGGAGTACACCTGTACATCACGACAGCAAGGTGAGAAGTTAAGGCACTTGAGGTTAGCAAAGATACGATTTTCATGGGGTGTAAAGTTACTGTTTAATATTTTTTAGTGACAGGTGACATGACCTGCTGCCAGGTTTGTCATTTTAAAAAATCAGAAGCCTGCTAACAGTAATGTTTTCTACAGTGCTCTTTGCTAATAAAAAAAAAGCAATGAGAGTTTTATAAGTTTGATAAGAGTTTCATTAACATTGAAACTTGGCAAATTCAGCTATTTTGCTAATTAGAAACTGGATCCAAAATGGAACCTGCTATCGGCAGCCAACCCTAGTTCCAACCCAAATCTAAACAATCTGCTTTGGTTCCTACTTTAGTAGTATTGTTTATTTATTGTGGTGTATTTATGATGAATGCCATCTGAAAAGCAGGAGATCAGATGGGCTCAAAATAAGGCTTCTATTGTTCTACAAATCCCATAATGTGGGCTACGCAGCCAAATGTTCTTTTTCTCACAAGCTCTCAAATTTTAAAGTCACATCTACTGCAGGGGACAATAAGTATTTCAGAGAGGTTGTATCAGTTAAGTGACATGGTCACAATGAGAGAAGCTTGCAGTATGAATTAAAGTTGTACTCTGTACAAATGCTGTGACTGCATTAGATTAGCCACAACCTAATCTGTCACTTAGCTGAAGCATGCCTTGCTGTTTGAACTGATGTAAACTGCTGCTGTCTGGGCACAGAGCTGGGGAGTGTAATGGGGATTCATTGATCCGCTGGTCTTTAGCTGATTGAGTTAGATAATTAAAAAGCCTCTTGTATCAGTTCCATTAAGGATTGTTTGTGTTGTTTTTTTCTTCTGGCTCTTGTTCTTGAACAACAGAACTTAGAGCTCCAGAGAGCTGCTGGAAAACAAATGTATCTTTTTGGTCCCTTATTTAATATATTATTTACCCAATTTGATTATAAATCACTGATGATTTTGTGAGTTAGGTTAAACACAAACTAAGCGGCAGATCTAACCTAGATTACATGGAGATATGTTTATGATGGGCTATCACCATGCAGCATCTGAAGGAATGAAAAAGTGGCTGTGTAAATCAGAATATTAAGCAGAAAGTGTGATGCTCTGGGATCACACATATCCCTCCAAACAGGATCTGGAGTGATTGTGCGGTCCTGAAGCGTGCAGGCTGAGGTCTGCTTTGTACCTCCTCCAACAGGCCAACTGTCCTCTGCTGTCACTGGAAGCCGCGCCAGGCCTCCTCAGCAATGGCTACGATGTCTGCGGCAATGCTGAAAATAGCCATGCTGAGCTCATTAACAGATTAGGTGTTGCAATGAATCTGTGTGGTTCGAGCTCCGCGGCCTGATGTTGTTCCTCCAGGATGGCAATTACAGCTGATTGACGTGTTGGCACATGGGGATGGAGGGGTGGAGCCTGCAGCTCATGCCTGTGGAGGGGCTCCACATGAAGGACAAAATAATCTTCTTTACATCACATACAGTATCTTACAAAACCATCCATGTTCATGGCATCAAATGAGAGATCGGTTGTGATGGAAGTCATACTTTATATTGCATCAACAGAATAAGTGCTGACACACTGATGCTGAGCTGTAGATGCTGCCTAAATTACATGTAGTGCAAAATTTGAGTGTACACCCTTAGCTTGGTTGTTGACTTTGGAGGTTGTTGCCTGGCCGTAAAGTCTGTAAAATTAAGATACTGTATCTCATCCGATCTTCATCAGTAACCATGCCTTTATTTGCTTGCCTTCCTGGACACGGTGGCACCAGCAAGAAGGATTTACTTGTCGTAATTTCAGCCAGTTCTCTCCTTTTCATCAAGGATGCCTTGCTCTCTCTGGGGCTTCCCATCATGGCTGATTATCAAATAAGTGTGCCCTTTGAAATGGATGCTGTATGTGATTCCAAATGACACCCCCCTCCTCCAACTGAAAGAGAATCATTGTGCGTTGCCAGTGACTGATGGACCCCTTGTCTTTTAAATTTTACAGTTTGATCTGTGCTTTTTCAAACTGTGCTTTTTTGCTAATTTCAAAGGAAATATTAAACTTAATTTCACAGCATCAGATGGCATATCAGTAGCGGCAAGAGAATATTTGATTCTTTATTGAACACAGCAAACTGCCAACTGAGATAGGCCTCTGATCATATGTTTTTTAAATGTGTCAAATCAGAAAATTTGAGCATGTTTTTCTAACATGCAGACAGCCATGAACTGTATGATGTGTCTGGTTTTTAAGATCAGGGCTTAGGACACGGGAAAAGCGGTGGTCATGTGCCTGTTTATGTAAATAAAGTAGAATAGAATAGAGTACAAGCAAAAAGAAGCAAAGAGTAATGATATTCACTGTGTGTGGGCACAGACACGGCCGCGCCAGACCTCCAGTAAAATCATCTACCACTGGCAAATGAATTGATTGGGGATATCTGTCCATGGTGTAGGAAATAAAAGCTCAAATATTAAAATATCACATACAACCGCAAATAAAACTGAGGATTAAAGATCTACCCACGATCTCTTCTCACCTTGACATTCAACAAATATTTAAAATAGGACTAGAGGACCGACCACTTTGGACGTGACCTTCACAAATATAAAAGACCAACTACTACATGCACTACCATTCCAGCCCCTCTTGGCTCCAGTGACCATAACTGTCTGCTTTTGAGTCCAAATAGTACTTTTGAGTCCAAACAATGGAACTGTGAAAAGCAGCAGATGAAAGGTCACTTAACGACCCATGAATGAAATACTCTTGGAGCGTACCTGGATATCACTGACCGCTCTTCTGTTTATGAATTCAAAGACATAAATTCCAAAGGTATAATATCCAACTTAATTCAGACTGCTCTAAATGTGTGCTTCCTGGAGAGTAAAATAATAAATACATACAACTCACTAGACAAGCCATTGATGACAAATTAGCAAAGTTGAGGAAAATCAGAAAAAAAATGACTCAAAGGAAAAGTATGTCCAAAAAGAAATGTTGGGCTTTTATTAACAAGGTCCTGGGACAAGAAGAATCAACAAATGAGAAAATACTAATTGAGAGAATTGAGGACAAATATGTTGCTGATGCCTCAAAAAACTTCATTGCCAAGGCACAGACCAATACTGTACCTCACACGTATCCATTTTGTGTGGGTATTTGTTGTTCAACATGTGTTATGAGCATCCATGGTAGGAAGCAGGAGAAATGTTTCCAGTGGATGCACTAGTTGTTTTCATTGGAATAAAAGGGCAGCCATGTTGGATTCCTCATCCGTTGTTTGATGCATTAATGTGACATTGAGGAGGCAGTTAAGAAAGCATATGAGTGGCTACACACATGTTTTTCACTGATAGCAAGATTTTTTGGTCTGGAATTTGTTTTTGTAAAATCTTTTTCATAATCTCTTGTCAAATGTGTTTTTGTTTTCTTTTTGGTGTTTTTGAAGGTCCTTGATTTAAAATTCTGCTTACATTCAGTACAGACAGCAAGCATAAATTATACATTCAAATACAGTTTTCTGATCATATGTGAACATACTCTACATATCAATAAAGTGAGGAGAATTTGAAATGAATGGTCAGAAATATCTTTTTATGTTTTGCTCCTGAGAAATGTTGATTGGCTTGTCACAGCTTGAGTGAATCAGGGCAACATGCAGACAGTTGGCTCTAAATTTAAACTTATTTTCACTCAATCATGTTAATCTGAATTGGTTAGGAATTAAATACAGTTTTATTATCAGCATTGTTTATTGTTTAGGGCAAAATGAAGATTTTTCCATTATTTACTTGTTCTTATGCCATCTGAAACAAAAGGCTTCTAAAATACTGTTCATCTAGACAGCAATACTTTGCTAATAGACCAATGATAACAACGGGACACTAAGAGGAGCAAAAAAGCAGTATTTGTGAAAAATGAGACCACTCACTTATTACAGGTTAGCTATGGTTTTAATGACAGCCACATGCTGCAGTGGGAATTGCTGCTGCATGTGGTTTGCTGCAAATGCTGTGTGAAGCTGACATTAGTATATCATTTTTAATATTAAAAATAGGAGAAAATCAACAATGCAAACATTTTGTTAAAAATCTGATTAATTTGGAACCAAAATCTATTTCCTCAGAATGATGCAGGAAAGTAAATGAGTAAGAAGTAATTGTCATCTGCATTGGAGGGGAGGGGGTGGGGGTGGAGGGTTGAAGGATATTTTTCACATTTTCCAATTTTTCTTTCACTGAGAATTACAGTAGTTTAACAACATAAAAAAAATCTTCAGCAGCCAGCAGCTGAAAGGACTTCACTCAGGAACAGATAAATCGACATCTTTTAGTTATGTTGTAACATAGTCCAAAGGCCCTCAAGATTTTGAGCTTCTGAATGGATGGTAAAGTATTGATGTATTATCATGCAGTAGTGTGTTGTTGGGAAAATGTATATAGTATTCCCCCCAGAAAGTTGACTGCAAGTTGATGTAGTGTGCACAATAGCTATCAGTTAGCTGCTAATTTGTGTTAACTGTGCTACAGTATTTTCTGAAGAGCCAGTATATGAAGTGGCATATTTAGTATATGCTGTAATTGGCATGTTTTGTATTATTGTATCTGCAGGACAGAGAATGTATGTGTGCGCATACAAAACCCTCTTTGTCTGACATTTCCATCTGTGTGGATTAGTGCAGAAGGTTGTTATGATGTTATGACACTAAGCTGTTTATTTAGTAGCATACAAAATATATTTTTCTTCTTTTCAGCTGAACAGCCTCTTCAGTTCTAATCATGATGTAACTTGCCTTTGTATGTGATTAGGCACTTATGGTTTATATTCACAAACTGTAGTTTTGCTATGCCTATAATCCTCCGCTCTCTAAACTATCATAGCAGGGTTTCATAACAGAGTTGCAGATTAAGTCTGACAATGTCACAACACATTTTTCTATTCAAAGGGCAGTTTTTGACCCCCTGTTGTCAAGGAGCTCAAAGGTTTCCACAGTAGCCTTTAATAATAATAAGGTCTTTCCCTCACACTGTGCTGATGCTTTTTCAGTTACTATTGTAAAATAATAATAAAAATATTACAAGCTTAATAATGAAGACTGTTAGTGAACAATGCTAACTGGTAGCCACTTGACAAAATCCACCCCTTTAATTTGGCACTTTCTTGTCTTCTTTCCCGTTGGTTGCTTTTATTCTAATATTAGATGATAGTAGAGAGGCAGACAGGAAACGAGGGGAAAGAGTGGAGTATGACATGCACTAAGGTCCCCGGCTGGAACCGAGGGGGATGTTTTGGGTATGTGGCATGCACCTTAACCATCAGGTTACTTGAGCAGCCTTGTTTGTTGCTTTTATGTACCATATTTTTTACCGTTGCCAAAATACCAGGGCATTAGTTGAGGAGAGTTTTTTGCTCCTTTGATAGGGGGCGACATGTATTGCAAAGATGCTATTGTTGTGGTATCAAGAGTCAGATAGTTAGACAGGAGATGTGTATAAATGAGGTAACAAGACAGGTGTGTGGCAAAACTTTGGCCACTATAACCAGACTGGTTATGTATGTTGTTAAAGGGGATATATTAGGCATATTTCCATGTCCTTATTTTTTTATTCTGGGGCTCTACTGGAATATCTTTGCATGATTTACCGTTCAAAAAACATATTTATCGTACACTGGCCCTTTATGAAGCCCCTAAGTTCAGCTTCTGTCAGAAACAAGCCATTTTAGCTCCTGTCTCTTTAAGGCCCCCCTCCCTATGAGCCCACTCTGTTCTGATTGGTCAGCTTCTGGAAGCTGCCACTTGGCAGACTTCCAGACTCATTCTTTACTCGAAATGCCAACTGAAACTGAAAATGTATCTGTTCTTGTTCGAGCCCGAATCAGATACAAAATAAATGGGCGGACAAAGCGAACAACCTCAGCAACAAAGATTTTTATAGACTTGCGGGATGAGTTGATGTAAACTTGTTGGGAAAATAAAATTATACATTTAATTTCTATGTATATATGGGCTTTATCTTGCAGGGAGCATTTTTACAAATGTTCACCTTAAGTTTTGAAGCTTTAACCATGTTTAACAGACATGTTTTACAATTCTTCGTCATTTTAAGGCGCTGAATGTACCAGGTAGTTTTAGGCTTAAAGCAAGCTTTAAACTCAAAAGAGATACTCAATTTATATTGCCAGTCCATATTGACTGATATAGAAAAAATATTTGTGATAAAAGTTTTTGCCATTATATCGCCCAGCCACGAGCATGGCAATTTGTTATTTTGCACTTTAACTTTACTAATATGTGATACTAATTAAATACAGATTACCATTTAAAATTGTGCACATATATGAACAAAACAAGCTGTTGGGGAAATAAATGGCCTTCTAGTATATGACTGAACATTTTCAGTGTATAATACCATATATTATATATATGGTATATTATAATCATCATGCTCAGATGACTTCTCTTTGTATTTATTCCTGTGGTTTGATGTAGCAGCTTTGTAAAGTGGAGATACTATATGTGTAGAAGTTAGATGAGAACCTTACTGCAATGGAAAGCGAATAAAATACCTCCAAACTGGAGTAAAATAGAGTTAAAGTGTTACATTATGTGTTTGCTACATTATGATAAATATGCTCTCACTTTGTTATGTTAAAAGCCTGCACCTGACATGCAGAATAGCCATAATCCACTCTATGCTAAACCGCATTTCTTTGACTTTTATTGATGTAGATTTTGTATGGCATCTACTATACAACTACTTAAGTTTGAATACCTTGGCCTTGGCCTTTATCATTTGATAAATGTTTTTCCTCTGAGTGCATGTCTTGTCCACTTACAAGAATTCCATGGCTTTTACCAAAAGCCATCGCACCAGGAAGTAATCTAATAATGAATACAACAACAGTTTACACACTGCCTGCCTTTGTATCCATATATAAACAATGCATCCAGACCTCCTCTAATGGAGTACCAGAGCAAACACATTCATTTAATCACAAGCCTTTCTTTCAAAGCAAACTGGCCAAGCAGCAGAGGATGAGAGGCTAATGACCCATGAGCAATAAGCAATTGTTAGACTGAATGTACTCTCACTAAAAGAAAAAAAAAAAGCTTTTTACGGAATAGCGTATCAATATTTTAAAGCAAAGCCTCTATGGCACCCCCCTCTAACTGGATTAGCTGTGTGATGTGTTCTGACAGTATGTTGTTAGTGATACTCCATTTGCTTTGTCTATCATCTGATTTTCCCTTGGTAGTCCACAGAGCAGCGTTATATTTCATAATTTGTTTTGCTATCAGGGCTGATTTGTAAATGTGCAAATTCTAATTAGCCATAGCTACTGTTTCTAATTTATTAAATATTAAATGATTCCTGTGGTGGAGTCTTTCTTCACATCCCCCAGATGAAAGTTTGTGGTATGCAAATTCAATTGCCTCTTAGATGTCAGCAGTTTTTTTAAATGTCCCATTTTCCGAGTGAAACCATTTCCCCCTTGTTGTTTGTTTGTCTGTCCCCAGTCCTCCTTAAGCTGATATTTATTCATCTCAGCTCTCCAGTTGTGTTTAGGTTTTCATCACAACTTACATACTCTGTCAGGCTCTAGTAGCACTGCTTTGTTTAGCTGCAGTAGTGTTGTCTTAATAATCTGCTTTGGTCACTTAGAAGAAAAGGATGCTTTGCATACTCTATGAAGTTAACTTGTAGGTTAGGCCACAGACATGTTTTTCCCTTATTGTTCTGCAATCTATAAACCAGGGCCCTGTGTCCTGATAATGATTGATCTTAGAAGTTAGGAGCATTTTCTAAGAGTGTTTCTATGAACACTTACATTTTTACACTTTTCCCAGAGAGAAGAGAAGAGAATTCGAAATATACAGTATATTGCACAGCTGTGCAACAGTATATATATTAAAAATACATACATCACATTGTAAAAGACACATAGAAATTGGAGCTGAACAGTTTGAAAAAACATCTAATTATTATTATTCTCATTTTCATTGAAAAACATTAAAATGATTATGGTGTGATTTTTGCGGGGATCTGTACCAAACCAAGACGTTTTCTTAAGTCTGTAGAAAATGAGCAGGTCAGGTCATCTCTGCAGCACGACAATATTTAATTTAAAATGGTATTTTGAGACACATTTTGCCTTTAACAAAATTGTGCTATTGTGCCATATTGCGATTTTGATTAATTGTTCAGCCCTACATAGAAATGTTTTATACTTGAAAATGAAGCTTAATGTGCAGTCAACAATAGCTTTCAGGTTGCTGCCTTTTAAGATTCATGTGACTGGGTGGAAGGCAATTTAAGGAGATGAACTTTGTAATTGATTTAGCTGCAGCTGGAGGCAGTTACTGTTAAGTACAAATTAAAACTAAAAATCAAGACATGACGGTCCCTATAAGTTTCATATGCAGGTCATTTGTTGTCAATGTCATAATGTCTGCATTAGAGCTACTTTATATAGGCGTGTGTAAAATACATGCATTATGAATAACACAATAAGAGAAGATATAGAGACATGCATATATGGGTATGCATGCATGTCCGCATGCAATAATGGTTACTTTGGTGTTTCTTTTTCCCACAGAAACTGTAAATCTATAGTCGTACAGTATATAGTACCAGTCAAACGTTTGGACACTTTCTCATTGAAGGGAATGGGAAGGTGTGTCCAAACGTTTGACTGGTACTGTATATATACAGTATACTGTATATGCATGTACATGTGTGAATTACTAGGGGTGTATTGGTGTATGCACACCTACAAGCAGTCCTTCAACATATGCTTTCTGTATTTGTATATACAAGTGAACTGTCATGCAGCTACTTGTGAATAATCACAAGCTAAAACTTTGAAGAAATCATTTTTCAAAAAAAGTTAAGAGAAGCTATTGAAATTGAAAACAGAACATCAGGAAAGTGGCAATTTAGCCAGAAGAGAAACATGTATCATCATTTTTCTTTCTTTTGTAGGTGTGTTAACATAGTTTTGTTTTCCTAATTTTCAATTTACACATCACTCACACAATAAACATCGCTTCACAGAGAATGATGGTGGTCAAAAAACCAAGTAGTAGTATTGAAATAACAATTAAAACTTGAAACATGTCATTTTCAGTTCTTCTTGCAGGTTCTGTAGTTTTTTTTTTTTTTTAAGATGTTCTTAGATTCCTACAACTGAGTAAGAGATACTCCATCTACAATTATTTCTAAAAGCATCTTACATTACGATGCTTTTGTGAAACAGCTCTTAAGCTTAAGAAGGGTCATAAGATGGATTTTATGATCATCTTAGCTTTGGGATGCCTTTTGGAAACAGCCCTTGACTACTTCACGTACCCGTGTAGGTAATGCCAACCATGACGATCTGGCTGTCTTTGTACTCACCGCTATTACTTCTTCATGACTCTTTTTCCAGCTGCGCTCCCTCAGTTTTATGTGATTTGAAATGTGTTTGAATGCCACTTGTTTTCAACTGCCAGGCATTTATTGAATGCCCACTTATCCTGAGTGAACTTCACACTAATTAAGTTTTAAGAAACACATCCATCAAGCTATTGAGGCAGTTAATTTACTATTGCAGTGTGAATCTGAATTTCTCCTCAGGATGATGCACATGTTTCTCACCACATTCAGCGGGCTTCTTACACAAACTGGATTAACCATTAAAATAGAATCATAGTCATGATGATGCTCACTGACCTATTATAAGAATACAGTAAATTTTCTAAATAATTATAGGATATATAAAATGAACTGCATTAAAATGTATGGATTTAATTTGGCTTCAAAAATGACCCACTTAGGCTACATTCAAATCAAATCCGGCAATGCGTGAAATACAGCGGTCCTCCCATTCATTTGAATGGAGGCAGTGCGTTCACGCTGCAGGAGTTGGTTTTACAAACTGCTGCACAGTGTTTTGGCTTCTGATAAGTCCTTAAATGCATTGTAATCTGTATCTCCAACTCGACTCACTGGATCATATTTCAGTGTCTCACCAGTACCTCAAACAACACGCCCCCACCATTGTAGCCCCCTGCGTCGTAGTGCCAGGTTGCCGGATTTGGTGTGAATGCAGCCTTAGAGTAAAAATAATTATTATCATGATATTAAAAGTCAAATAAACCATAGTAACTCTCATTTGTCCTTTCCACAAAAACATGGCATGGACCTTAAATATACCCACAGTAGTTAGCAACCCAGCCAAAATTTTACAAGTCATTACCACAATTTCTGCCATTCCTAACTACACCTCCCTTTATTTTAGCTCCTCGCTGCCTCTGTTCTGCCTCCCCCTTTGCATAATAAACCTCCACCCAATTTGTCATGAAATCCCTCATTTGCTGGATACTCAGAAAGGCAGATTATGCTTATTTTTCATTTGGACAGTGGGAGATGGAGCCAGGTGTTTGGCAGCAGCAGAGTGTTCAGGTGTAACTGTGCCGGTGATGGGACATGACGAGCAGCCGCAGATGAAGGATGAGGCGTGGAGGATTTTGGGAAGAGGAGCACCCCACGACCTGCTCCCTCAAGAATACCCCCACTGATCTAGAGCAGGTAAAACTTTCTTTTGGATCACTTCTTGCTAGAATCAGCTTTTGTTTCTTAATTAGCGACTTAAAACCATATTGGAGATACAGCTGTTAATCTAGTAGAATGGAGGGGTGATTTTGCTTTGCTCAACAAGATTAATTCATGCCTCTTCAGACAATAGTGGTCTTATCTACAGTATAGCTAATTCATGAAATAATTCGTCTTTGGTTGTAGTCAAAATAATACTGAACAATGTTGGCATAAATGCTGCTGTGTTCAGGGTTTCACGAGTCTCATTTATTTTATTACGACTTGATTACACAGCTTGTTTACATGCAATATATAATAGACCTACATTTGCACAGTGATTCACATTGTAATGCGTGTTAATCAGGAGACCCAGTCCAATGACTCAGTCCACTCACAGCTCCATAAATGTGTGTGTAAGTGGTTTAGTTCAACCTTAGTCCTCTAAACCTTTTCCAGCTATACACTCTGTTGCTCTTGGATAACATTCCACTTTTAATTAAGCAAAGTGGTGTCACATAATGATGATGATGATGATGATGATTATTAATAATAATAATAATAATAACAGACATGATGGAATCCCATCATGACCCTTTAAATACCACATAAATTTAATGAATTCCCCTTCAGAAAACAATGGTGTTGAATGAACTGTGGAGACACAGGACTTTATTTTTATTTTTATTTTATATATTTCTTTAATATTATTTTTTTGGCATTTTTTTTAGAGAGAGAGACAGAAAACATGGATAGAGGAATACGACAAGAAGGGTCCACAGCCGGAAATGCTGCAAACTAGAAAATGTTAGCGTGCTACCACACTAAACTAAGATGGTGAACATGGTAAACATTATACTTGCTACACTTCAGCATGTTAGCATTGTCATTGTGAGCATGTTAGCATGCTGACCTTAGCATTTACCTCAAAGCACCGTTGTGCCAAAGTACAGCCTCACAAAGCTGCTTGCATGGCTGCAGACTTTTAGTCCTGTTTGACTGCGAGTGGCACTATAGAGGAATTTTTTGATCAGTGGGTCCCCATATTGTTTGTGGCTCATGGTAAAACAGGACAGGCACCAGGACATGTGATGTCATGTACAATCCTGCCAATGCAGAGTTTGGCAATACATATAACTCAATGTGTTTACATGCACTTAAAAAACAGGTTACGGTCAGCTGATACAGATGCAGATTTCTCTGCCATGTATACAAATAAATGGGTTTCTAATCGGCTTTTCACAAGTATGCACTTGCATAACAAAAGACTGCAGACAGAAAGCACAGGCCGGAGTGGCTGGATGAAAAGGGAGGCAATTACACAGAGCGATGCGTCCTTGTATTTAAAGTCAGACTAAAACTGAAACAAACACAGCGTAGCCTGTAGAAGTCTCAATAAGTTAATTTCCACCTCTGAACAATTGAGTATTGAGAGGAAAAGCTGCACTCTGTCTGACTGTCTGTCCTCTCATTGGACTGTCAGTCTGCTCCGACACACACACACACACACACACACACCCAAAAGGAAAAGTCAGAAAGCAGCATCTTCTATCACTAATACAGTTAAAATCAGTAAGCCATGGCTCCAAGATAACGTCAGGATAAATCTGGTTACTGATCTGCTGCATGTACTGTAGTGTATATAAGCAGATTTACAGTATCCACGTTACAAAGTATTGTCTGTGTGTCTGTGCAGTTAAAGCCTAATATATCTTATTCCTCTGTGCTATAGAGCTGTTGTTGTCCAAAAACGATTAAAATCACATTAATGAGCCACACAGACAGTAGTTTATTTTGAGTCAATCCCACATACACCAACCTGCTGCCGGAAATACTCACTAGAGCACCAAATCCTCGGCTGACAATAGTCTCCAACAAATACTCCTCTTTTAGTAACGTTTTCTAAAAAACTAGTCCCATCTGTTAGAAAATTACATAGCCTTATTTAAAAATCAAAGTATATATTAATGACCATTTATTCAGAATATGTGAAAGTATATATTCATGGTTTTGGTCTTTTCATTGGATTTTTTTGACAATAACAAAAACATAGAATATCACCAGCCTTATCCTTTAAGGATGATTTAGCATTCTTTTATTGATATAAAGTGAAGTATTGCTGTCACTGCAACTTGAGACTGATTGCATTTATCTCTGTTATCAAGCTTTAAGCTCAGTCAAAGCTATCACTCTCTCTAACTGTGCTACTTTTTTTTGCTTTTAACATGAATCAGAAAACCATGTGATTGTCTAGGCTGTTTAATTCATGTGATGTGAGATTGTTTCTGTGTCTGACCTCTTACAAAAGTAAATATTTTTAGATGTCTTTCATATTTTAGGTTTGAATTGAATATATAGATTTTGTGCACTGCTGTTGCGTATTGTTATATGCCTTAAACTTTATTAGTACAGTAAGATGGCTCATCATCATTTGCAGTACAAAACCAAAAGTCTTCAGTTAACTCTGCTTAGTGTGACGCAGTGCAGCCTGGCGGTCTTTAGTTTGTGTCCTGAATATTGTAGACATTTGAATTACAGAAAATGTTTTCACTAAAATACAGACAAAAAAAATCTAGACACTGTTTGAGTACTTCATGACTGTTTCCATGGTGATTAAGGCTGTACTGTAGTTTTAACATACAAATTTGTTTTGTGTTGTCATTTTAAAGGAGAGTGGTCTTGTGCATCTTTTTTAGCTCCTGCCATGTTTGACATGATTTTTCTCGCAAGTTAATTTTGTGGCACAACTGTAGCCATGCCTGCAAGCCAGCTCATCTTAGCACACAGCCCCTATCATGTAATCCCCTGAATTGAAATATCCTCTGCTTGAAATATTGACTTTAATATCTCATTTGAAAAATTCATGTAACCTTTTGATGTTAAATCCATACTCAATTTTGCAGAATGTTATAGGAATATGCAGAAAGGGGATAGGAGGCATTATTATGTTTTTTCCTGCAGAGAAATTACATTTTATGGTTGTAACACCAACCTCCCCTGTGTTCTTTATAGTCCACGAGGGAAAAAATAGGGAGCCATTAAGGCAAAATGAAAAGAGCTATTGATTGGGCTCTTATGCCTTTTCTATTTGCCTCATTTCCTAAATGCATGATAATAAGGGCTCAGCCACTGAAACTAACAAACTCCTTAATGAATCGAACTCTGAAGAATTAGCCTAAGTTTCCATAATGATTCACAGATGTTTCCATCAATGGATGATGTGCATTTGGTTTGTTTTTTTGTGGATTCACGTTCCATTTACCAAATACACGCTCATCTCCTTATAGCATTATGATGCAATCAAGAAATTATTTGATGATTTCTGTTTTGAGAAGTGCGCTGCTTGTTATCATAGATGTCTGGGGTGATATTTTTAAAAGCTATCATTAGAATAATGTTACAGTCGACATATTGGAGCTAATAATAGTCAAATAGGGAATAGTGGGTTTTAACAAGAAGAGAAAAACGTGCTTTTAGTAAGTTGAGTTTGTTTTTTAATAGAGATGTGGGTCTGAGAACATCATGAAGAGGGAAAGCGAGAAATGAATAGACAAGCCATCATCAAATCCACAGTCTGCCAGTAGAGACGAGTGCCTTACTAATTTATTTACCCCAGGTGGTTAAAAAAGTACTCACATTGCCATATCAGCAGCAGCTCATGTCACACAGAGAGTTAAAGTGCTACTGAATTGCTTCATTGAAATGAGTGAAATGATAAATGTTTATTTTCTTTTTGTCAATTTGTTAAAAATGGGTTTTATATTTTGTAGTTTTGGCTGCCATTCATATATTGAATAGTACATAAGAAATATGCGAGTATTTGATGTGCAACACTTGTTCCTAACCTCCAAGTGCAGAGAAAAAAAATGCAACTGCTGTAGGTACCATAGGCCAATGTTAAACCAGGAAGTCAGTCTGCTAAAGAATGTTTACCAAAGACAGATTGAGGAGTAAGTATAACTTTTGCCTTTGTTTTCTCTTACAAATAAGTAGGCTTAAGTTGGAGGGGTTTCACAATACAGCTGCAGTACATGTTGGGGGAAATGTCTGAGGCTCGATTTTACTACCATTCCAGTTTTTTCACCATTGCTCAGCAGTTTGGAAGGGTACCATATCTTTACATATCATACAATAGATGTACAGTTATCCTGTCTGTAATGTCCTTCCACTGCTCTTTTTTTCTTACCATATAAGGACAGGAAACAATTTCTGCATTGAGGTTTTTCTTTCTACTTCGCCACTAGTGCTACTGTAAGCAAGAGTGCAGTGTTTCCCACAGATTGAGAATTTACTTGGTGGTGGGTGACACAGCATGTGACGGCGCAGTGTGGGACAGGCAGGTTCAGTAATAAACTAGTCAAACAAAGGGTCATGATTAACTCTATTTATTGCAAATGAATAACTACTCAAAATACATAACTATCTATAGTATAAGTCAACATAAATAACTATTAAGAAATAAATTACTACTTACATATTAAAATACATGTCAAAATAAATAACTATTTAAAAATAAATAGCTATTTGCATAATCAAATACATGTCACATTTTCAAAATATATTCAAGAGATCAAAACATTTTGGTCCAGAGTTGTTCTCCTTAGCCTTTTGTCAAGTGCCTATTTGCACAGTTGGCATTCCCTGTTGGAACATTTAATTTTCCTTGCTTTGGAAAAAAACATTTCTCATGCCGGCCTGTGTGGGGGTGCTTCAGGGGCAGGTCCATTTATTGAGAGTCTGAGGCATGCAGCCAGGTGCTCTCCTTTCAGTTTGTTTCTTAGGTCAGTTTTGACCTGAAATAGAAACAAACGTGCATAACCATTTTGAATACAAACCAGGGTGGATGTCTGCCAACTGGTTGAATTCACTGGAATCCTGTTTTCCAGAGAAATCACATCCCTGCAAATTGATTCATTTTAAAGTGAAGTTGAAAGATCATCTTTGGGAGACATGCAGAGATTTTAAAAAATGACATCAACACATGTTCTTTGGTAAATACATGCCTGAGTCATGTTTACAATATTATTATTACAATATTATTTACATTACAGACAGGTAATGTAATGTATTGATGTATTATCAAACTTCTTTTACAGGATTACAGGAGGTGAGTATAACCATGAATGCTCCTGACAGCACATGTTACTTGAATGATATCCACTCTTGGACAACTGTCGCCTCCTGTCCAGGGAAGAATTTCCTGGTGAGGGTCTGCAGGTGAGTAATGTTGGCTGCAGTAGGTGCCTGTGGACACTGAAGGCTCCCAGAATGTGGAGATTCTGGAATCTGCTCTCAAGATTACGTTCCAGGCTGATGATGAAGGGTTGACGACCTGCAGTGATGGATACCAATACATTTTTTAACAAAATAAGGAGTAATAATTCCTTAAAAGTTATGGTGAAAATGTATGCATTTACATCTCTAAGGAATCTGGTCCACTGCTCCTTGCTAGGCCTTTCCTCCTCATGGGTGATATTGAAGGACCCAAGTCCATCCAGGTCATCAAGGTCTTGATGAGAAGCAGGATAGGAATGACCCAGGGGGTGGGGGCCACCTGCCTCCATGATGCTCCTCAATGCTGTGATTGTGACAGGAACCTAAATGTAAAACACAAAAACAAAATCAGCCATATGGGGATCACATGGCAATTATCTGACAGAATTATCCCAAATCAAAATGCATCTGGAAAGTACCTGCTCTTTGATGTGCAGAAAATTGACGTCTGTTTTCTGGAACACCTTGGACAGCTGTGCGAGGTGAGACAAAACATCAGCCTGAAGATAAAGAGCAGCAACAAATCTGTAGGTGGCACAAAATGTGTACAGCCCTTTGGCCGCTGGACATTTTTTAATGGCTGCCTCCTCTGCTAATGCAGTGAGCATGGCTGTAAGGTTCCTCTGCAGGTTCTGAATGGTGAGGCGCTGGGACAGCCGCCGGACATCTTTTACCACAAGATGATAAAACTATAAGCTGTAGGGCTCTTGTATACAAAAGCAGTTGAGAGCACACCTCGATTTTCAAGGATGCCGAGGACGGTGGCTGCTGACTTCAGCACTGCTGTTCGTTTGGCACTGTTGCGGAGGTACAAGTGGAGTTCCTGGAGATGGTCTCTGAATGTTCCCATGTACTTCACCTCTTTAGATGAGTCCTCCAGTGAGTTGCTTTGCAACCCCATTCACCTGACCATTGTGAAGAAAAAAAATGAAGTGCAAATAATATATAGCAATATTTTCATACTAAAATACTGATTAGTAATAAATTCAATACCTGTCATTACTGCTGCACCATCAGTCCCAAGACCATACAGTCTGTTGGGAGCTCCTTTTTCTGGATGACGTCCTTTACAGCTGCAACAACTGTGTCAGCTTTACCATCCTCCAGTGATACCATGTTGAGGAACTGGTTAAACACTAGTCCCTCTTTGTGCTGCCTATTGGCATACGTACAGTATGATTTCGAGGTATTGACATATGATTTTTTTTTTTAATTCACCTTTCAACAGCTCCCACACCTTCGGATTAAAGGATCAATAATTTACCATGTACATCTTAATTGTGTAACTGTAATTGGGTAATATATTTACAGAAATAGTTGCCATTTAAATCAGGTTTACCTTCAGTTTGGTGAAATAATTACACCCCAAAAGCTTAGCCAGACTTAATAGTTTTGGGTAGTTGGTGTGATGTGCTATTTTGTTTTTCACAAGCCAGTAAAGGCACTTAAATCCCCCAACAACAGCTTTATGCTCAACAATGATGCTGGGGTCGAAAGTTTGCACCACAATGAGCAAAGGAATACCTTGTTAAATAGGGACAACTAATTTGGTTATAGATTGCCAATGTGTTATTACATAAGATGAAGAAAAATCAGAACATGCCAGGTGCAAGTGATGCCTGCTTTCCCAGACTTTGTTTATGAGGCTCAGAGGTGATGCGGCGTTCCAAATAATCTTTGCGGAACACAAGAGCTCCAACTTCAATAAAAGTCCTTTTTGTAGGACCTTTTTTTGCTGTTGGCTTGTGCTGCCTGAATTCATGGCAAAACATTCCTGAAAAAATAAAGCCACTGATCAATCAAATGTGCTAATACTTAAAAGCTTAAAACAAAATGGTTGCTTACAGTCCCACCTCCAGCAGGGCCACCTCCACATGTGGGCTGAAGGTCCACTGGTCTGTGTGCATTATGAAATGACAATTGTGTGTCTTGATTAAAAAAGAAATTGGAATTACGATTATAACTACCCGGGTGGGTCTCAATGTATCTGGGTTGGCTGCCCAAGTATGGGTAACACCGGAGTGTATACCGAACCGAACCATACCCCATACTCAACACGAAAAGGATATACTAGGGCTATCACTGTTTTTATTAAATCACGTTTGATCAAATTCAGACTACTATGTAATTTATTCAAAAAAAATTCAAATGCATCCTACGCAACTGTAATGCTAAATTAAAATAAAACAAAAAATAAACTGTAGAATTAATGCTGACATGTTCACTCACAGTGCCTCTGCTGCCTCATTTGAGTAACAAGCTAACATTACTGTAAGGGAGTATTTTACAAAGTCAGCAAACTCTCTTGCCTTTATCCATGATTTTTCCATCTGTAGTTTGGATCCAACAATGAAATGATAAAACAATACATTTTGAATTCAAACAGATGATTACAGATCAAATTTTTCCCATTTTTCAGCATGTTTGTAAGACCTTAAGAATACACACAAACAATTTGATGAGCAACACTGAATGCAAACAAAAGAATGTTTGTTTACAATAAAACCTCCACAGGGTAACTTTAATTATCTTTCATAAGTTAATCCTGGCCCAATTAATTCTAATTGTTGTTTCCTTTAATGTATGTACCCAGCTACTCAGATATATTATATATTCTTTAGTATGATGAATTGGGCCAGGTTTGTCCTAGTTTATGTTGTTGATCAACTCTTCTTTGGCTACAATAGAAGCATGACAAATTGCCATAAGTCTTCTTATCAGGGACATTTGCCAATACACAATACACTACCTCTTTACCACAGGGCAAATTATACATTATATGTCCAAGCAGCATGTCTAAACATTAAAGCAAAACAAGGTTATCTCGCAGCCCTCATTCCTTTGATCCAAAATACAGTAACATCGTTAAATAAGATGCTAATTGTACCGTCTTTACTCCACAGAATTGTATCGTCTAATTTGCTTTGGCTGTTTGGTTTTGCATTACCTAAGGCTACATATTTGCATAATGAGCATTTGGAGATAGAGCAGTATATTGTGAAGCCAAGTGCACAGGGGTGAGGCTGACATGGCTTCTTGAAATCGGTTTTGAATTTTTTTTTTTTTTTTCAGGTACTCACTCTTCCAGTAAGAAAACTGCAATGTTTGCATGGCTTTTGTGACAAAGTGGAACTCTTAAAACAGCAAGACAACTGAACGCAGGGTTGTAGCCAATAGGAGTGCTGAACTGATACCGCTTTTTGTTTTTTCACTATAAAATCTCTAGACCAATGTGGAACAGAATGAGATCATAGTTGTACGTGTAAGATGATATGTGGCAGTAACTAAACATCACTTCTTACTCTTAGTAACCAAAGTATCTACAGATAACTGTAGTGAGACATTAGCACACCATCTTTCTTTATAGGCTTGTGCAAAGTATAATTATATTATTCTAGAAAGGTTTATAAAATCTTGTTCTCATGTTTTTATACCAGCAGTGAATGTATTGGGTTGGTGCATCACTACTGTAGACCTCATAGCACCATTTGCACCAAGTGTGAAATCTGTTGATAATACCAAAAACAAGAACATAATTCATGACTGTTCACCAACCCCTAACCCCCCCTCTGTGTCTCATTGTTAAATTTGGGTATTGAAAGCGATGCTCCTTTGTGATGCAGTATTCTCATCATGTGGCACTTTTAGTCTTTCTTAAGCCAGTGAAAAAAACATGATCACAGTGTTTCCCCTGGTGAGAAACCCCTGCTGTCAGTCAACACTGACTGGCTCACTGGCTCTGTGTTTAAGCACACTCATAAGTGAAATTTATCACTGTACAATGCTCAACAATGCACAAGAAATAACAATAGAACAACAGAGAAGTGCCAGCTGTAAGGTGGCTTATAGTGGGCCGATTACAGTTCTTTGCCTGCTGCAGCAGCTTCATAGCAGGACAGTTTACCCTGCTGCTTACTTTCGCTGTCTCAGCTTAACACTATCCTCTATCCTGGGACAGTCACCTGCAGAGGGGCAGATGGTCTCATTTCCCCACCGGGACTGTTTCACTTACATGCAGAAGTGTTGCAGTGCTTCTTTTTGCAACGTGTTCCCTACAAATATTAATTGTGTTGGTAATGCCTGTTGTAGAATTAATATTACTAACAATTTTGAATTTTCAGTGATACAAACATGGACCAAGGCTTGGGCCAGTTAATGTCACTGCTGACCTACTTTGGCAAGCCTCTAGAAATGGGTCTATTGACCAAGTCCGCTAATGTTGTAGATGTGTCCCATCGATTATACCAACAACAAAAGTGGCAAGTTATACTGTTACACTTCCCTGCCCAGATTTGTCTTGCCGTGTTTCTCCAACCCTATCCACCTTATGTTTCCCAGCCACAAGAAAGCGCTCTACTGCAAAATTTTGTCTTTTAACCTCCTGTCACACCAAAAGTCTGCTGCTTGTGATTACCATTACCTGCATTTTAGCAAATATTTGACCAATATTACAATATAACATACAGTGTTAATGACTGTCATAACTGGAAGAAAATGAGTGACTTTCTTCCACGGCAGTCTTACATTGGCTGATTAGATCATTTCTCCCACACAGCGCTGAGATCAGCTCATGTTATTATACTACTATTATACTACTATAATCAAGGAGACTGGTCATAATATAAAATACCAATAGTTAGGAGAAATGTATTTTTATATATCAGCTTTCAGACCAACAAATCATACTGATAAGTTAAGCATCAGCGCTCTTGAAAGTTTTCCTGATAGAAACACAAAGTAAAGCTCGTTGAAGATAATGCTGAAGGTAACTTCAGACCAAAGGTTGTGCTTTTAATCTGATATCTGTCCATCTGACCATGACCACCTCTTAAATGTGGACCTGTGTGCCCAGGTGGGAAATATATAGAAGTCTACTGTATGTGAACAGATCAAATAAGAGACTTTTAATTTTGCCAGCAAAAGCAACAGGAAGTTAGGAGACAGAAGCAGAAATGGGCAGCCCGCATAATGTAAAAAGGCCTCCACTGCCCCAAGCAATTCAAATTTATATGTGGATAGTTCAAAATGATCCTGATACACACTGTAATTATTAAATGAATCATCTTCGCACTCTACAAGACTAAAATTAAATACAAAATAGCATTAAGATGTTGTTTTTGATGTTTTTTTTCAACATCCTTTCATACTGTATGTCAGAACTGGCCTAAAGCTCACTGGTCTACTTTTTCACTGGATTTGTGACATTTCCTCATAAGTCCCAGTTATTGTAGGTCCAGGTACAAAATTATTTGTAAAAATATGTAGATAAAGGGTCCAAAAAAATGTTTTTCAGTTAATATACATTCATACCCTTTTCTGTATGTAATCACTCACCTTTACAAATGCATGTCCTCATCCTCATGTACAATATTATTTTCCTGCATAAACACAGCAGTGGTCGATTTGCCTTGCACGTTCCACATCTCAACACCTCATTAATATTGCATGAACTTGTTAGTGTCTTTTACCTCTTCTTTACCAGTCCAACCCCCCACCACCCTCAGCCTCAGCCTCAACCTCAACCTCGACGGCTGCAGAGGCTGGTGGGTACATCTGAAAGTCAACATACATCTCCTGCTTTTACCAGACTTGCAGACATAGGGTAGGCTCATATCCATACAAGGATTATCTTCCACTGTCTCCTGTCCAAAAAAATCATTTTCCCTCTTATTTCCTCTCTGCAGTGGAAAATACATTTTATGAGTGATTTTCAAACAAATAAGCTCAGGGTACAGATGAGTAGGTTCTTGACAGTTATGAATGAGGACTGTACTACTTTAAGGCAATGACAGAAGGCGGAGTTAGTGGAGGTTTCAAAAAGTGCTTGAATAAATCATTATCAAGTGTGTTTTGGGCCCACCACCAAATCACTTGACCCCTCATTTACCTTGGTCACTCTAGATGGAAGAATTCCTTTGAAAAAGTATTCCAACATTTTCAGTGGCAGTGATTCTGCACTGCACTGGTGTCCATATGTGGAGCCTCTCCCTCATTACAGCAGGCAGTCAGGGTAGCAGCATCTCGATGCTGTGGTAATGAAGACCCCACAGAGGCCAAGGGAAAAGGCTATATCAGAGCGGGAGGAGAGGAAAAACAGGTGGAGTGCTTGGAAAAGAAGGTCAATACTGGAAGTAATGTCAGGGTTAGTCATTAAAAATGCCTCTGCAAAACATTTTTAACTCAATAAAAAATGACTTGGGTTAATTCTGCAATAACTCTATCTTTACATTATTATATAAAACACTATAAGCCTAATCTAAAAACTATATTTTGAATTTATTTTCTAGCTTTGGGTGAAAATTGACTACAAATTGGCTTTAGTTAAATTTTAATTATATATAGTTTTTAACCCCTGGTACTCTGCTACAACTACTCCAAAGGACACTCTTGTATATGACCAGTGATGCTGTTTTCAAGTAGCAAAGCATTAAAAGATGTGTTGTGTTCAAAATTGTAAACACTATTGTTGAATAAATAATGAAAAAAGAGATTTTTGCATGAATCTCACTACTAAGACAGAAATATATTTATGTTCATTTCATTTTAACTTTAATTAATTTAACCTGGTAAACGTCTCATTGAAATTAAAGAGCAACATGGCCAAAAGGGTAGCATCATATCATTATAAAAACAATATCTACAATACAAACAACATAAACAGGCCAAACTGTCACACCAAAAAGATGCATAAACAGGGTCTCCAACACTATCAAACATACAATGACAAGACTAAGACTTTACAGCCAGGCTAGCTCTTTCAGACTGTATGCTAACATGCAACATGCTGATGTTTAGATACATTTTTTAACATGGTCACTGTTCGTTTAGAGTTTAGAGTGTTAGTGTGCTAACATTAGCTAATTAGGACTTAACACAAAGTACAGCTGAGGCTGATGGGAACGGATCATCAGAGTTATTACATTTCATCCTGAGAGGAGCATGAAGTTGTTTATCCTATATCCTATATAGTTTAGCCATTTCACTCTGAACCACTAGATGAAAAGTCAAGGGATCATCAAACTTAGAAGAGAAAGATTCATCCTCATGAATATCTGTACAAAGTTTCATGGCAATCTATCCATCAGTCATTAAGATGTTTCAGTCTGGATCAATATGGTGGACCAACCAACTGACTGACATCTAAAGAGCCACGCCACTAGTATGGCAAAAAAACTATAAATTAGAAGCAAAGGCATTGACCAAGAGTGCTATTTTCCAAATTCTTTAAAATTTACTTTTAATTCACCAGAAGTAATCAGATTTGACCATTTCAAATCCCTTACATTGTTTCAAGAAGAAGGGGGAGTGTATTTAAAGTACACTCGAGGGAACCAAAATATTAAGTCAGAATTTTATCAAAAAAGAAATAAAGAAAATATTAGAATTTTATTGGACAATTTATTTTTATTTTTCCTTTACTGATAGTAGGGGAGTTTTGAGGTGTATTCACCAAATCTTTATTGCTCTAGACCAAATACAAAAAATCTATTAGACACATAATCCCCATAATTCAGAAAGTGTACATACTGTATGTTCTGTGTATATAATGAAAATGTGATCAACTTACAGTAAAGAAAATCTGATGAAAAAAATCTGTACATGTGCAGTGAATTTAACGTGAGCCAAGCGGAAAAATACTAATTGATAAACTTAATATGTAACATAACTGGCCAGCAGTAGCTTGATCTTCAGCCCCAAATAGTTTTAAATGTAAACTAACACTGATCTCAATCTGAACTTCTGCCTGTGCGTTGAAACTTTGAGGCATGTGGCACCTCACAGTGGGCGTTTCCATCAGCTGTCGAAGTTGGCAAAATACCTGCTTTGACATCACCTAGTGGGTTAGGTTTGTAGTCTGTGGTGCCACATGCTGCAAAGTTTCACATGTTGAGAAACAGTGGATGCCTTAGCTTTCCGCTGTGTTTCCACATTTTAACTTAACTTATTTAATTTAAAAGCCTGGTCAGGGATGAGGGCTGAAAATGGGTTTGAATTGTAGGCTTGGATTTTTAATTTGCTTTTAATGGAGTAAATAGAAAAAGAAAAAAGGAAAGTTCATAGAAATGGAGCGCTCTGTGGTGGCAGTTTAGATAATAGTTTATTGGAGACAGAAAACAAAATCATTTTGTTGAAAGCAGCTTTGTTCTCAGTAACTGCCCTCACTCATATATATATATATATATATATATATATAATATTGCTAAAGGTCGTAATTGCTATTCAAGCAATAACTGTTTACTACAGGTGTTTAAATGTGGATTTAAATTAGATATGGATAAGAGAGAAAATAAAAGCTTTGTAGTTAAATCAGTTTGCAAACAGAGTTACTGCTAAGATCTCTACTGCACAGTGGTTGCTTTGCTATAACCAACAGTGTACCTGCCTATGCTTCCAATAATGACATTCATCTTTCACTTAAGATATGGCTATATGTTACAGACCCTGGCCTGAACCATTACTACCAGACATAATTAACAGTTTTAGTGAAGTCATACTTCAGTAACTTTGATTTGACTTGGGCACATACTGTATATCAGGTGATATCAGATATTTAACTACAAAGGTGAGTGTGGATCAAGACTGGTGGCTATAAGGGACGTGAAAGACTGGACATACAGGCCAGCTGCATGCTAAAGTTTCAATCTGGCAGTAAGAATAACAAGGACCTTTTGTCTGAGACAGCGGAAATGCTGTTTTCATTGGAGCGAGGTGTAAAATGTGAGACTACCCCATTAACTGCTGGTAATTGCAAATCTAGGTCTGTATAAACGTCTTTTTAAAAAAAACCTTTGGAATGACTGATATTTGAGTTAAGCAATCAAATCCATTTCCGATAATGTTTAAAAAAATACTCTATAATTCATTTTTAACTATGACTGCATCATTCAAATGATATGGTAAATCTACTCGAGCATGGCACACCAAACAAGGCATTACCTTTTCTGTGAGTCTGTGTTTAAATGTGGGTGGAGACTTCTGAGAACTCTTTGGAGATTAAATTTTGTTAATTGCCATCATCCATCAAGCATAACATTCATAAATGGAATAGCCATTGGACATTTAAGATAATGCTGAACTATTATGATGGATCGCGGTTCCAGTGCTCGTGTTCAATCTGGTTAATGTCTGAGATAATAATTTACCTTTAATCAGTCTTATGTTGTATATTTGAAATCACCACTACCTCCTGAGGTACTGAGGTGATATTTTTGGTCCACAACGCATAAAACAACAATTCAAAGCACACATAATGTAACAAATAAATAAATCTCTGGCAGTATATTATATATATGAGGTACTTATTGCTTTTGCTACATTTGCTCAAACCATAGCTGTGACAGGAGATATGGGGTGAGAACGTGGTCTAATGAAGAGTACATTTTGAAAGAAAAAGTTAATATCGGTTGATTAAAGATTTTGTTTTTTCTGTTGTGTAACAAATGGGGGAATGAGATTTGGAATAGGCCAAAACTGAGAACATATTGTTTAATCAAAGTTCAGTACTGAAAATGTTGTGAAGTTTAATCTTTGCAGGAGGAAAGGTCTCTGTGTGCCCAATGTGGCTGTGTGTGTATCATTTGGAAACCGTTATGTCAGTAGTGATGAACAAGATAGGCTCTGTCGGTTATGTGAGTTAAATGAAATAGAAAATGAAATCAATTTTGTTTTATATTGTCCTTTATATCATGTTCTGAGAAAGAGGTTATCCAGTAGAAGTAAAAAAAAACAATTCTTTGTGTGTGCAGAAAAAAATGAAAAAACACACTTTTGCATTGTCACTGTATCTGGAAACCACATGGTCACTAAGGAAAAAAAAGTATTGTTTATATTGTGTAAAACATGATTTACTTTGTTTTTGGTCAAGAAACAACACACTGTGTGGTTTTGCAGTGATTTGTTGTTCTTTGTAACTTGAATGTCAACCACCGGAAGTGTTAATTATACATGGCATTATTGTGCATCATGTAATTCCATATGGGATGGACCGTTTCAGTGGTATGACATGTAAATAAAACATTCAGTATCAGAAAAATAGACAATAATATGTGAAGAAAATTAGAAAATTAGAAATCTAAATAGCTAATATTTACATAGAGGGCTGTGGACCACCACAGTTTCTGTTTTCCTGTTGTATTCATTTGTTAAAGACCAAATTTCAGAAATGAAACACATACGGTAACATTAAAGCTAGATTTAAATTTATAATGTAGCTCTTAGTTTTCAGCCTTGCAATTTTCTTCTTCTGTGTACTGTGTATTTCCGTTATTTTGGGGTAGGATGCTCTCCATACTACACAAGATATGTGTAATGTGGTTCAAAGGTTATATCAAACATACACATATAGTGTCAGTGTCAATAAATGACAAGCAGGTGGAGCTGTGAGCAAAGTTAAGTTCAGAAACTCCCAGTAACATTACTTTTTTTTTTCCCTAAGAGAGACATGTGTTGATGCTTTATTCCTGTGAAGGTTCCTCATAAATGAGCTTATTATTACTGTGCAGCCTGCTTCCAAGCAGTTAAGTCTATGCAACATCAAGACCTTGCCTCTCTGCACTTACTCCATGGCTGGCATAACTAGAGGCTAACATTCTCATTTTAATTGATGTTACTTCCACATCTCTGCTTCTTCCTGTGTATTCTGACGCTGCTACTGGTTGGTGCTGTAAGTGTGGAGAGGCGCTTGTAATCCGGAGGTGGCAAATAATCAGAATAATTTGGGCGCTGTGTGTTTGTGTGGGGGCATCGGCCTGTATGTACCGCTTGTCATTTTTTCAATTACTAGAGCTGTGGTTAAATGTTCATTTTCAGCAGTCAGCCCCAAGCAAAAACTACTGAGCCCCATTAGGTTTTACCCACAGCCTCACACTCATTAGTTTTCTCCGGTCAGACGAGAGTGAGGGAGAAGCTGGGCCGGCCTTTCTAAAGAGGTCAGGGTGGAGTCTAGTGCTGTGTACAGCCACAGTAGAGATTGTTAAGGAGTTTCCAGTCAGTACCCTACAATAGTAAGATTGCTATGAAGACATGGGTGACCTTTTTAAGGTAAATGAGCACACAGTCCTAATTGACCTTCTCTCTGTCTTTCTTCCTGTCTCTCACATCGCCACCATGTGAAACTACTGACATGACAGCACCAAACTAGGGATTATGGTAATGTTTAAATCCAGATTCCAGGAAAGCTATTGGAAATGCACATTCTCATCATCTTTCCTCTTGCATCTAGCATGATGCTTTCAGAGCAGTACAGGCGTCATTAAGCAACGTCCTCTGTTTCCATTGACCTGAGGGATCCTGTCTTGATTTTGCGCCGCCATACGGCTCTGCCAGCTAAATGGAGGTTACAGGGAGATGGCATCCATTATTGAGGTATTCAATTCAAATGTCACCCGTTTCCACTTGGCACTGTTTTCTCTTCCCTAATGTTTGCTCGGGGGAGTGGGGGAGAGTGGGAGGGGTGAGGGACACCAGTTTTTGTGCCTTGTTGTCTCAGCACTGGGAGGGACTTTTTAGCAGACATTAGCGGCGATGGATGCAAGGTGACACCGTTGTAAGTCTCTGCGCTTCACCTTGCACTCTGACACCTGGACGTTCTCTCGCACTCTCCCTGCATGGTTAGTATCCTCCTGAGCACAGGCCTCTAAAACAAGGCTGATTGTAACTATTCATCATCCAGCCTCCACTTAATTGGACCAAAAGTAGATTGTAAGGCAGCGCAACCTCTCAGGTGGGTGCAGATGGAATACAGTTCAGATGAGCCCGTTATTAAACGGTCCACGCTGGAAATACTTGAGGTGCTCACATGGAATAAACCCACTTTCTCTCTAAGTGCAGGTTACTTATTTAGCCACTACAGACTTGGCTTTCATTACCCGGTTACCCTCCTGTCAGTGTAATTCAGTCCCGTCATCCCTCAACCCAGTTGAAATTAACAGGTAATTTGTAAATGTCACTTTGGGTTAGACACCTCATTTTCTTCATTTTCCAACAATCCAGCACCCACAAGCTAATTTTTCTTGTCTTTTGAATAAGATTTTCATTCACAAATAGAGTTATGGTCCACTAAATAAATGAGAGTAATTGATGAGGGGAAAAAAATGTGATTTACCGTAACCTATTAGAGTCAATCAATGACATACTACCCAGGATTCCTTTAGTTACCGTAATGCTGCATGTCTGCCGAAATCCTAAAGATGTTAATTGAAGAAGTGAAATGAGACGTGATGAGATGGTAAAAGTGCTGCAATAAGTATTCTATTTCTTTTCACACACACACATAGACAAAGGCAATTCAGAGTGCTTTACAAACTGCTTTAAAACATTAAAAAGGAAAAATGTGGTAACATTACAGTGCAAATGAATACGTTGGAAACCATTTTAAAAGAAATTGCAGCTAAAAACAGAGAAATGCTAGATAAGTAAAAGATGAAAGTGCAAGATGGACAATGATGAAGAACATGAAGATCTTTAACCTGCCAAAGTTGGGGCAAGTCTTATATCTTCTGTGAGTTTGTTCCAGCTGTCAGGTGCAAATGACTATGCTTCTCCATGTTTAGTTTGGACCCAGTTAGTAGACAGCTGCCAGATGACTTGAGAGGCCAACAAGGTTCAGGAGGCTGAGAGGATTTAATATTGGATTTTAAACTACAACATTTAAACTATAACTCCATTGATGTATTTCGTATTTCTACAGTTTTTGTTATTTCCATTTTTCCACCATGGCTGCTAATGCACTCTGTCTCAGGAGGGAGGATCTTTCACCTATCCTGGGTTTCTAACATTTTTTCTTTCCATTTATCCAAGGATGTGGGGGAATTTTTGACCAGTAGCAGTGACAGGTGTGTCCACTGTTTGCCTGACAACCTCATGGTGATGACCACATATGGGGCTTTTTTCCTATCTTTATTCAAGTGTGGTCTTTCAATTTGAGAGCATGATTTATTGATTTCACGTTTAGATTTTGTAACGCTTTCCCTCAAACCCTGCCCTCGCACTTAAATAGCCCATGCTTGCGCTTAGATTTGGTCTGCTTCTGCTCTGCTTCTGCTCAAACTGTATGCTCACACTCAGGCTGCTTCTGTGCGCTCGTGACAGTCTGCTCTCAGTTTTCTCTTCTGCTCTCCTATCTTTTGTGCAATAACCCTGTCAAAATTCCCCAACCAATAGAAGGCCAAGTGTAGTGTTGACCAATGTAATGATCCCTGCCTCCTTGTGGGGGTGTTTGCTTTACTTCTTAAACCGTCCTGTACGGGCATTTACTCTTTAACCGGGTTCATCCACTCCCGCCCTCCAGGGCTTTATTAAGTGTACTTCCTTTGGTTTCTTTATGGCTTTTTGAATAAAAGGACAGTTAATAGTTAATATACATATATATCAGTGCCTATACTTTTAGCTACATATAATAGTAGCCGTATAGCACACTGCCGTTGCCTCCTGTTGGTGTGCTACAGGAGAAAACGACATCTGCTTCATGACTCAGAAGCGGGAGTCTGGTGGACCGCCAAAGTCAAGGACCTCAAATAAGTTGATTATTTTAATGGTGCCATTACTTCCTTCAAATTGAATTGGTTAAATCATATTTGCGGCTCAAGAATACATCCACGATAATATGTTTGGCTTTCAAGTGTTGTAATTTACGTGAACACTGTTGCTAGGCAACTAACAACAAAATGGATGCCGCAGTGTTTCTTTCTTCTGTATACTAGTGTTTAGGAATTTATTTTATTTATTCCAGGCTCCGTTAATGCTACAGCGTTATTACTGGATATTGAGATATCTGGGTTTGACTGCCCTGCTGGTCATCAGATCGGCAGTTAATAATATCTGTAACACAACTTAAGGATTTCCTCAAGTTTGACAGACCCCTCATTTGTTCAGCGGGAAAGCTAATGCTTAATGTTTGACAAAGCAACGGATATATATATATACAGTATATGTATATATGAAAGCATATTATCATGGATGTATTCTCATGCCACAAATATGACTTCAATTCAATTTGAAGGAAGTAATGGCACCATTAAAATAAAAATCTTACTTGAGCTTTTTGACTTTGGCGGTCTGCTAGACTCCCGCTCCTGAGTCAAGGTGACGTCATTTTCTTCTCTAGCACACCGACGGGAGGCAACAGGAGTGTGCTATATAGCTACTATTATATGTAGCTATTATAGTAAAAGAAAACGTACGGGCGCTGGTCTTTTTATTCCAAAAGTCGTAAAGAAAGCAAGGGAAAGCCCTGGAGGGCGGGAGTGGATGAACCGGGTTAAAGAGTAACTCACAAGGAGGCAGGGATCATTTCAGTGGTCAACACTACACTTGGCCTTCTATTGGTTGGGGGATTTTGACAGGGTTATTGCACAAAAAATTGGAGAGCAGAGCAGAAATCTGAGAGCAGACGTTTCACAAGCGCCCAGAAGCAGCCTGAGTGTGAGGAGAAGAGCTGAAGCTGGAGCAGGAAATCTGTGCAAGCAACAATATATCTGAGTGCAAGCATACAGTTTGAGCAGAAGCAGAGCGCAGATCTAAGCACAAGCAGGGACTATTTGAGTGCGAGGGCAGGGTTTGAGGGAAAGAATTACAAAATTGCTCTCAAACAAAGCAAAGCAAACAAACTGTTCCTTAAAAACTCTTTCTTTCCTCATACCTGTGTACAGTGTCATACAGCCTCAGGATAAGCATGAATTTTCCATTCCAAGCTCAATCTATCTATGCTTTTAAAACGCTTCTATACTTACATTTGCACACCTTTTCTTTGACTTTGTATCGTTCCCCCTCTGAAATTTGCTTCACTTTTCTTCAGAAGATGTTGCCTGTAAAACCCACTGAGATATTGTTGGTGATATTGAGCTACACAACTAAATTTGACTTGACGATAACATTGCAATGTTCATTTTGTAGAAATTGTTACATGTTTACAATAGACAGACAGATATTCTGCATTTATGCATGCTGGATCACATTTTTATCACACAAATAACAATTGTACCTGTGGTGGTACTAAGGCTACAAAGAGCTGACAAAATCAAATAGTACCACCTTGGTAAAGTTTTAAAGATGATCATTAGGAGTGGGGATATGATGATCAAGCAGGTAGAGGGATTCATGTTTCATTTCACTCAGCTAGAAGAGCCTAATAAGATAGATAGATTCCATTAACTGTAATGCAGCCTTTATGACCAGGAGAAGACAACATTTAGGCCACATCACAGTATTATCACAGCCAAAATCCCAGATAATATCCAGTCTCATTTGTGGATATTGTATTATATTGATACATTGCCCAGCTCCAGGTGGCATGGCTACAGATGTGTTGGTAGCAATAACTCAATTCAGACAAGGCATCATTGGCTTTCATACATAATGTATTAGTTATCAAGGGCTCCAAAATCTTTGAGGGAATTTGCATAAATAAGCATGCAAGTCCAGATTCAATGAGAATCAGTCTATCTCTTAACATTGTGACCTCTACAATTGAAAGAGACAATAATATAGAATGCATTCGGCAAGTTTTGGGACATTAAATGCTTTTGTTATATGGTTGTCTCAGAACTGTTCCATGACCATCACTCAAAATAGCATTCGGGCTAATTCCCCAATCAGTCAGTGCAGCGGCTAAGTGGAATTCAAGACTAATTTCACCATGTGATACCGGTGTGCCTCCAGCCTAAAAGCTTCTGTGTGATTGATAAATACAAGAATTGAGGAGACATTTAGACTGGAAAAGGCCTCTTTCATTAAAAATATGGTGTTCATAATGAAGGGGGAATTGAATTAGCACTGAGAAGGATGAAGGGAAAGCAAATTGCTGTAAATATTGTAAAGACTGATTGGCAACCTCTTCCTCCAGCCACAGCAGAAAGTCATTATGTGGGTTTTGGATATAGGTTCCCCATGACCGCATATTTATTATCTATCTAAATAGAATCACTTACCTCTGATGCTGGCTCTGATAGCCAGTCACCACAAATATCAGTTCCCCCCGGTGCCTCAGCCGGCAGTTTTACATAAGGCCAAATGATTATGTGCGCATCCAGACAGGATTGCATTTTGTTGTTAACTTGATTCGTGTTTTCCTATGAGAAATAACCATTTGTGGGAGAGATTTTTTTTTTCTCTTTAAGAGTGTAAATTCAACACTGTTTGACATCCTCCATGGTGGAAAATGAGGTCAGTGGTAGAAAGACTGTACTTTTTAAGATCTGTGAAAGAAAAATGCCTCCTTGTATCACTATGACTGCGATATGGCCATAAGCTTCCTTTATGATCCCATATCTTTATTCACTGTACCTTATTTGTCAGTATGTTGCAATTTAGTTGTATTTTTTCTGTACAGCCATTGTCCAGGCATTAAGAATTATGGTAATAAATATATGTATTACAACTGGGGATGCAGCACAATGCCTATTTATGAAGGCAACATATGCAGTGCTCAAAAGCATGTATGCACATAGGTATTGGCCCATTTGTCAAGCCAGGAGAGCTAATTATCTCATACCATGCGATATTGTTTTCAACCCATGCATTTCATTTTGCAACATTAAAACACGTGGTGGAGGCAGCAGAAATGGTTTCCATGAGTATGAATGCATTAGAAAATTTTGGGAGGGGATGTTGTATTAGAACTCCACAGGGATATCAGCATGCTACACCTCTTTTGGTTTGTCATTCATCTTCCTCTGTGAGGGCGGAGAAAGAACCAGTGGGTAGTGGCACCTTCAGCCAAGTTGGCAGGTTAATGAAGGTAATTTGATTTCATACATAATGGCTGCCCATGCCACGCAGGGCTTAATTGCGCTCGGTGTCTGGGCGTCATTTCATGGTACCAGCCGAGGCCCTGTGTATTTCCTGAAGGTAGTGCAGAGGCAAACAAGTTCCTGATTCAAGTGAGATGGAACCGATAGCTCTTTTTCATCTGCTAATAGTTTATCTTATTTCCCAGGCAGCTGCAAGCTCTGCTGTCACAGTGTGACGGCGGCAGCTCGGTTTTAGTGAATCAAGCAAGTTCATTACTACATGGCAAACAAACACTGTAGTAGGCCTTACAGTCCTGTGATGACTCTAAAGGAACATGCTGATGTTAGCTCTGTCCTATTTGTTACACCTCGATTTGGTATTATCCATGTGAAATCTGTTATTGTGTGATTTTGCTGTTGGTGTTTGGAACTTTCAGTCATCTTAGGCTATGTGACTTGCATCAGCTGTGTGAATCTCTCAGTTAAAGGTGAATCAGTAATATTTATAAATAATATACCATTTTGATTTTTCATACTGTGTATGGTAAGGTAATTTAAAATAAGCATGTTTGTATGGTTGGAGATGCTCTTCAGAACCTGCTGTTGAGAAACGTTGATGAAGCTGTCAGTTTGTAACAGTCTAGCCTGACAATGCATATAAAGTACTGATACAATCGTTAATTCTATCATTCAGTAGATTACATTTCAATCTGCTCGACAGCTGGATGCTGTCACAAGGTTAGATGACATAGGAAGACTGAGGCATGAGCAGAATTTGCTTTAGTTAGATGATGGCAGCATGTCGATACGGAAACCCAAAGAGGTCAATATTAAATAAATAAATAAGACATGAAATAAATAATCATATGAATAAAAACACACAGAATGTATAACGTAATCATGAAATTGTAAGATGATATTTTTTTTAATTTTTATTAAGACTAACAGGGAATTTATGTGATTTGCTGTTTTTGTCTGAATAAGCACATCATTGGCTCTGCCCCGTTTGTCTCAAATGACAAATCAAAACTGGCATTATGAAATAAATCATTAATTCCTTCTGAAATAAAAACAGATTTTGTAAAAATGATATCTTAAAATAAACACTGTTGGAGTGACATGAATAACATTTTATAATGATTGTATTATTTCACAGATTCATGGTTAAATTACATTTTTTTTCTGGACTTCTTATTAATTATTTCATGATGTATTGATTATTTATTTAATATTGTACACATTGGGTCTCTATATTTGCCTCCATAAGTTACATATTTTATTTAGCTTTAATTTTGGAAATGTAACTCATGAACTGTCCATGAACATGAAATTTCAGCAATACTGTGGACAAAGATGTTTGGGCTTTTTTGGGACTCTGGCCCTCATTGGGTTTTGTAAAAAAGATGTACATAAATATGCATAAATACAGAAAGACTAAAATAAACAATAAGAAAACACATAGTGGAAGGACAATCTACAGTGGAATCAAATTGTACATAGGGCATACAGTACAATACATATTATTATATGGTTGTGTATTTTTTTTTTTGTTCCGAATTTTGTTACTTTTAAAACTATAGCTAAATAAACTTTAATCTGTCATTAATTAATTAGTTGAAGAAAACAACATTTCTCCTCAGAAGTCAAGCAATAATAAGTGGGATGATGTCTGAAAAACGCCATCCAAAAATTAATTTCAGATTTTTTTCTCACCCTATAATTGGATCCTAATCAGCATTGGGGTTCAAGCTATTTTCCTAAGACCTCTTCATTTGATCATTATCTACAAAGCTGTTGTAGATATTATAGACCATATTCCTTTTACTCTGCTATACAATCTAAATGGATCTTGTTTCAAAGCCTCAAGGACAGTCTGTGATCAGCCTGACTAGATTGCACTTTCCTGCTTATCTTCATCTAGAGGGATGTCTGCAAACATCATAATGTAAAAATCAAAATAATGTTGCGTTGTGCAGGATATATTTAAAACACACTGTAGTTGTTGATACCAAAGAAATTCTAAGAATTATGCAAATATATAGAAGCCATGAGTGTTGCAAAACTGTCCTCAAAACAATCCTCAAAACCTGTACTTTATCAGTCATGAAAAGAAATCTTTCTACAGTATCTCATAAGAGTATATAGCATATATAATTATATATGTTACGATTTAAATCATTTTTCATGGTATACATAATTTTATATTGCTATATTGTTAGTTATTGTAATATAGTACATTTTCTACTTTTACTTTATGGGTAAAATAATCAGACAGTTGGAAGAGAGTAATTATACACACTTCACATATAGGTGCAAGGCTATTAGAAAGCAATTTCAATGGAAAAAGGTAATGGACACACAAAAATTGAAAAGATTAAACTTTTGTGGCTTGGAGTAAGTGTGCAGGCATTCTAGGTACATTGTCACATTGATGCAGAAATCATAAAATAATTAATCATAAAAATCCAATATTGCCATTAAGTCTTTCTCCTAGATTTGCAACATTGCCAACAATAGCAATACAACCAAAGACAGAAATGAGATAGCTACCACAGTATCAATGATATGGCAAGATCTGAAAAAAATGATATTATCTCTCAACTTGTGTCCTCGAAATTATGTTTATATACAACTAGTTTACAACAGCAAATAAGTTTTGCAGGAAACGTAAAAAAACGCCGTTTTATGCCATTTTAATGCAAAGGAATTGGGAAAACGATTTAATAATATATAGATGTTAAGATTTAGGACACAGAGTTATGTCTCATGATATAAATACATCATCATATTTCCCAACCCTCCTGTCTATTTGTCTGTCCACCCGTTCGTCTGTCTATCAATCCATGTATGTTGTTTGTGTTGGTCCCTGTGTAGGTTTTGGAACTAGTTTTTTATTTTAAACTTTTACATATAAATAAACGTCCATTACATTCAAGCTCTTGCCAAACGAGATAATGCTGATTAAGTCAGTCATCGCCAGATAAATCTCTCTGTATTTCACAATATATAGAGTTTTTAAATCTGGTGTCGGGCTAGATGAATGCATACTGCGCATGCTCTATGGGCAGGGCATGCGCACTAGAAACTTCCGCCGGCCAAGTGGCTAACTTCCAGTTAGCCCACTGCTAACTTGAATGGGGATGAAATAATTTAATCATGTGGTTCTTCTAGACTTTCCAAATCTTATCGGAACAAATGGATCAAGTTCTGATAGTGAAACGAGTCATTTTTCTGAGGGGTTGTGTGACGCTCAAAACAATTTATCCACCATTTTACAGCCGCATCAGTAGCGATGGAGTAGGCTATGGCGGAGCCTAAGACGTAAGCACGTGTCGACAGTGTTTTTGTAATTACTCTCACTGCCAGAAGGGGGAGATAAAAGTCCCACACTCCAGCTTAAACACTTTGGATTTTATAACATTTGTGACACTTTAAAAATATTCAAATGTAAACATCCACCATTATGATCAGACAGTGATTATGAGCATTAGAGGTCTCACAGAAGTGTCAGTGCTAAGGTGCACAGAGTTGTATTTTTCTTAGCAGAAACAAAACTCAGAAAATAACAGAACACACAGGTGTAGATATTACCATCTCTGCCTTGTCTATGAAGGAGGTCACTGTGGTAATTCTGTTGTTTCATTATATGTAGCCTCTTCACTGGTATATAATACTCCTAGCAGAACAACCTTGTTTGTCTGGATTTATGAGAGCTGCTGTCACTTTAGTGACATCAAAGTACTGATAACATACATAGAGATTGGCATAGAGGTGGAAACTAAATCACTAAATCACTGCTGATTTGTATTATTTCGTTCAGTTCAGTTCAAAGACTCATCACTGTCTATGTAGTTTATTTTTTTTAAGATAAGTGATCACATCACTATTAATTAAAAATGACTCAAACTATTAATCAATTATTGATATAGTTATAATAGTTGCTTAATTTGTCTTGATCAATTAATCGACTAACCATTTCAGCTGTACTTTAGTTCAGTAAGTTCAGTCAGTTGTTGGTTCAAGCTGTTTTGTTCAGTTTAGTACAAAACTAGTCCTCTACAAGCACTGTCTATAAGGTTAACAGCTCCGCAACTGCCTAATTGCAACAGTTAGTTATCACACCATGACTGTTTCTGTGGTCTCTCATTAAGCTTTAACCAGGAAATAATCACAACTGCTTCCAGTCACCAATGAAAGAAGCTCCACTGCAGTAGCTTTGTACAGACATCTGTCTGACATTGTATGCCTAAACTATACTTTAGAGCAGAATTCTGGTAGAGGTTTTAAATTGTTGCTGTTGTGGGCTGACATTGAGGCAATGCTTGCTGGATCATACAGTATGTTTGCAGGGGTGGAGTCAGTGCTGCATGAAGGTTTCTGCCAGCATGCAATAGTTTAGAGCCAAAGCTGAGCAGCTGCTTCTTACCTTTGACCCTAATCACATCACAGTCACCAAAATGAGAGTTTGTATTGGCCATTCTCATCGTCCTCTTACTGTATAACAGTGTTCACTCAATGCCAGGCATGAAATAGAAAGCCGCTGGACTCGACGCAGAGTGGAAAAGCACTCCTACAAATTCTCATAATATCTAGCTAAAAGCCTGCTTCTTCCTCACCTCACCTCACCTTTAGTAGTGGAGTACAATTAGCAACAACAGCCTTTCACATAGTGCGTATGTGCCAGATCCTAAATTAAGCCTTTGTTCTGTCTTGCACACTTGTCATATTTGGGCTTGTATTTACATTTTACATAACTTTATTCAGATTAACGTATACTTAATAAAAAACGTAAAAAACAAAAGAATATGCTTAAATTTCCTTGACCACTAACATTACAAATAACCAACAGAAGCAACCAGTGCTTTGACATATCATGGTAATCATGGTAGGATGATCATGGAAAATCAATATCTTAGTTCACATTAAAGTCAGGAAAATGCAGAAGCCCAAGCAATTACCTCAATTCAGCCCTTCAATATCTTAGAATTATAGTGAGTGTCAGGCAGAAAATAATAAATGAAAATGGTCAACAATAAACGTCAGCATTAGCTAACATTGTCATTCTGGTATTATTGCTTGTTTTCTGGAGCCAAGCCAAGTTCAAGATAGTTTAATGGCTGTGAAAGTGTTGAGTGGTTTGCTGGAATGAACGACACTCTTTGCTTTTAGTTGAATATCAACAATCTGAATGTATGGCCTGATGGAAGGAGACAGAGCTACGTAGGAGCTTTGCCCTTGACCCAACTTCAGGATAATAATACTCCTCTTCTTGGGTTTTTCTTCTCCTTGTTTACACAAGAATCTCTTACGTACCTCACAGATTTTTCCTGGACTGTTTGGTTTATTCCAACAACGTGCTGAACTCCAGACAATATCTTCATCTTGTTTGAAGAGACAGGGGTGATCCACCTCAGCTTGGCATTACCTACGTCTGGACTTCACATCCTGCTGGGTAGCATGTGGGAAATTTGTGTCCTCTGTTCAGATAGATGAAATCAAACATAATGGAGGAATAAGACAAATCAATTCAGGTCAAGGTTTTAAAGGTCCAGTGTGTAGAATTTAGTGGCATCTAGTGGAACAGACTTGGCAGAAATGGACTATAATTTTCATAAGTATGTTTTAATTAGTGTATAATCACCTGAAAATAAGAATTGTGTTTTTGTTTCCTTAGAATGAGCCCTTTATAGCTACATAGGGAGCGTGTCCCCTTCCACGGAGCCCGCCATGTTGCACTGCCATGTTTCTACAGTAGCCCAGAACGGACAAAGGAAACACTGGCTCTAGAGAGGGACTTTCACGTTTTTCTTGTGTTTTGCAGCCACCCTACACACGGGTCCCTTAAGCTTATGAAATTTACAAACAATTACTTAGATACTGTACATTTGTTTGGTTCAAAGTGTGTTTATGTGTACAGTATGTGTTGTTAGTACATTCTAGTTATTTTTTTATAACCAGATTTTGTAATCCTTTGTACTAGTGCACTGTGACTGGGTAGTCATGTCATGCCGATCGTTTTTCAAATGTAGAAACTTTCCTTTTATAAGGTCAACATTCATGGTTGTTTGGCTCCATAATCTTCCATAAAGCCAAAGCCAAAGTCCACTTCTGAAAATGGCTCATTAAGATTTTGATCAATCTTGTGCTTTCGGTGAGACAGACTTAGGAAATGCCATCAGAAAATTGCATTTCCCAATGACATTAGGCGCCCAGTTGACCATCCAATTCCATGTGTTTCTATTGAGATGTTAAGATCTGATATCATTTGGGTCAGAAAACCTGCTTTTTTCTCTAAGTGAGGCAATTAAATTTCCTTGATGGTCTCTGAGAGCACTTAGCTTAAGAGAATACACTTCTAAATCAAAAAGCTTTCAATCATCTCAAATCATATTTGGGAGAAATCTGCCCCCGAGTGTAGTGTCACATGCAATGCTATTGAGCATGTGACAGACTGGTGCTGAGATAGGCGATGTTGGGAAAGGTTATTGTGCAAGTCTCTGTGGGCTGTGCATTGGCTCCGACATGTTGTTCGTCGGAGTTACGATATAACTTCACATCAAAGACAGGACAGGACAAGAGAGGCTAAGGAGCGGCTTGTCAGATTGCGACAGAATATATCAAAGGATATAAATTTGAAGAGAGAGAGCTTTAGTTAATAAAGGTGAAAATAAGCAAAGAGGCTATCTAGCAAGTCTGAAATGCATTACTTCATTCTCTGTTACTACCTGTTCACTGGTTTACCATTCTGCTCTATTTTATGACAGCTAATTAGGCCAGTTTTATAACCAGGTTTACTTAACTCTGTCATACAAGGATAAATTACCATTTTGCACTTCTCACTTAATCACTTTAATTACCACAGGCAATTTATCAGGCTGTCTTCAGGGTATGAATAATTGGAAAGATTATTAGTTGAGAGTACATATCAGGAAATACAGTACATATTACTGTATGTAAGACTATATAGTATATTTTGAGACTGAAGTTAATATGGAACATGACATTTTATTATAATACTCATTGCAGTTCATCATATCCTTGTTCTATAGTGGGTGACTTCTCAGTCAAATGTGTTGCAATGTAACCTAAACTGCTGTTATTCATAGAGTCTATCCACCCTTACAGTGATCATCAGCGAAAGACAGAAGGCTCGCTGTTATGCAGGTTTACACATTTTAATGCTTGTGTGCTTTGGGAGTGTGTTTGGGAGGGGCTGGCCCTTTGCTGACTTTGTCCTGACATTCATTCCCACACTATATCAGCAGCGAAAGAGGGATGCATCAGACACCCCCTCCACACAGATCAAAGAGGGTGTGCCATGCTGCTGTGGGTTTACTTGAGAGACTACCAACATGAAAATACCACATCCCTGTCCTCAGTGGGGGGCCGGTCTGTAATTGTGTCTTGTCAGACCTCCAAAGTCCCTCTCACAGCTTCGTACCTGACATTTTCCTCCAATGAATTTATTTTTCATTCTTTGGTATTTTGGCAGCAGTGCCACTTGTGACCAAATTTAGCTCTTCTCTCCCACCATGTGTACTGCGTGCCAATGATAAAAGTGCATGAAAATGCACTACATATGAAAAGAGGACATTAACCCCCATCAAGAAAAAGGTCACATTAAGGAACTGATGAACAGGCAAACACAACAGTATTTTATTAGTTTATGAATCACTTCAGTATGTAGGAAAACCGCCATATCCTTTGCCATAAAGCCATAGATTGTGATCTACCAATACCAAAAAGAACATTTATGTATCACTAAACATTAAGTCAATACTGCAGATCCTCCCTTAAATTGCATCAAGAAGCATAAAATATGACACAATCATATAATGAAGGGCCTTGCCCATAACAAAAGATCCTGAGCTCTAACCACCATAATGCATATTCAACTGTTTTTTTAAAGGCACAGAATACATGCAATGTTTTTGGTTTTTCCACATTTCACACAAAAATACACATTCTTTCAAGGAAGCAGATTGGTTTAAAATGATTTTCACCCAAAGCGAATGTCCACACATTCAAAGAAGCCTTGCAAGAAGGCACTGTTCAGTTTGCAGTATACAAGAAGCTCACAATTCAATCATCCAATCAGTTGCTTGTGAACTGCACAACATGGCTCATACAAATTATTATAAAGACATTTTTCTAAGTCATGGGTTTGGAGTTAGGTGGCATTTGGTAGCAAAGATTACAGGATACATTGACTCCTGCTAAGGTGTGTTCAGAAAGAAGACACACCTCTAATCAGCCGTTTTCGTATCAGTCCGCTGCCTGCTTCACCAGTCTTTACACCTGTCAATGAAACAAACAGGAAAGAAGAAGTGCAGTTTCACAGATTGTGTTGCACCAGTGAGGTTCTCCAACAGCCAGAACAGTTATCATTACGCACGACCATTACACGCGGCTGTGCGGCTCTTCATAGCGTCCATATCATTAATTCATCACATGGACTGTAAACCATTGCTTTGCATTGTTTATGCATCTGGCCCCTGGTGTTTCTGGTAAGTTTTGCGATTAGACTCAAGCTGAGCTGTCAGTGTGTATGTTGCTTACAGCTAACATCTGTACAGTTGGTATATTATATCATCATTATTATTTATATTCTGAGCAAATATACAGACTGTAAAAACAATGTAGCGGCCAAATTTGTGCAAATAATGTGAGGTCAAAATTTGCTTCACCATTAGTGATGAAACAACACAGGTAGGTTGAGAAGGTTGACTGACATATGTACTGTATATTGTCTGGGATTTTCAAAGTATAACTTGCAGACATTTTAATGCATTAATGTTTTTATTCCACTCATTTGATTTATTATTTTTCCCCATTTTCTGTGTGAATACCCAATTCCCTCTACAATGCAGTCCTTATAGATGCTAATTCTACCATTGGCTTTAACGAAGTAGTAATTACTGTATTCATGAGTACGATGGTCCCCTAATCTCAACTTTAACCCAAACCATAATCTTTCCCTAAACCTAACCAAACTTTAGTCATAGCGTTGTCACATCATGAAACAGATTTATTTTTCTGAGATTTGTAACAGTTTTGGAGGGCACTGACATGATGTCATCTTGCTGATAATTGCCGAGAGGAGCGTCAGAGAACGCTTTCATGTGTTGTCCTAGAAGGCCTGGACATATTTTGTAGTTTAATTTGGAGCACTAGCTGCTGCTTTTAACTCGCCAGTGATGAGGTTAACTAGGACGTGACAGACAGCGTTCGTGCCATCATTGCTCTCGCAAACACTTCCGATTGTGTTTATTGAAATTCATGATCAAGTTGGAGGTACCACTACAAAATTTGTATTTTGACTCAAGATTGCTCTTATTATTTTGACATCTTAAACGCTATAAAATGTTTTTCCAACACAAGTCCTCTCCTTTTTGATTTCTACAGGATTTAATGAGTGTTACATTACAGTATTCCCTCCAAAAAACTCCAAAAAATAAATGCAGCCTTTTCACTGTCATTAAGAGCTGAAAGACTTCTGAGTGGTAGTGGGTGACAACTTGTACTGCTTTCAGTAAGCTTTGAAATAAATCTGCTGCTTTATTTGACATCATGTAGAGAGCGTGTTGCACAATGAAAGAATTCTACTAAGGCCTTACAAATTAGTAGTAACTGTTAAATTTACTAAACTAAATTTAGTCTATTCATTTATACAGCAACAAAAACTACATTACACTAACTACATGAACAGAAAATGTACAGCATATTTACCCGACAGTGCTAACACACTGATTAGTTCAGCACAATCACATACAGTGGGTTGTCTCAGACTGTTCAGTCCTACACCTCTGACTTAGTGCTCCTTGAAATCTCTCTGTGCTAACATGCTGTATGTTACTGAGAGCACTGAAGATTAGCATATGACATGACAGATTACATTAAATCATGTCTGCGCCGTACTTTATGACATTAGCCTCTTAGCCCAGGCATACAGATGCATGCAAATGCTCCCCCAAACCCTCTTATTTAAATCTGCTGCATGACAAGGCACCTTTGATATGATTATTAGTCATCTAAGCGACTTGACTTCACCCTCATCAGATAGGAGATGTCAGCGAAGGTGAGAAATGATGGCCACTTTGAACACGAACCTTGACAGGCTGCGGTGAAACACTGAAAAGCAAACGACTGACTAAAAATGTTATTGAACAAAGGATGTCCACATGGAGAGATTTTTTTTATTTTCCGTACTTGCGGGAATTTCCTCATAAACTGTTTTGAATATCATCCATAACAGAAGTCTTGCTGTTTTTCCTCAAATTTCATAGAAGAAGAAAGTTATTTAGAATGTGGTTGTTCTTTTCATGCTGTCCAACTCATTAGTAACAGAAGTCAGTCTGTCTCAATCATAACTGCTGCCCAGATGGCTCTCCAATCTGCCCCATGTAAAGAGTGAATCATCATAATCACACATAATTTGCTGTTTAACACATGCCTTTTGCTTCAATTTTTTAAAATTATACACTACAGCAATACATAAATCAGGCTCTTCCTTTTTTAGATCCTGAAGCTACACCATGATTGTGACTTATCACAATCTGCAATCTTGATATATAAACCTCATTCCATTTGTCAGTCACATCAAGTGTTTGCATATAGTGATACCCACAGTCTCTTACTCTTTGGGGAGGTATAGGGATTGTAGATACTTCTCTCCAATTATTCCCAGTGTCATCGGAGAAGCCCCCAACACCACTCGAGTGTCTTGTCTGCTCTGTGGTCTTTAATCTTAATTATAAAGCTATCATTACAGCATGAACCCTGGGCTGCCAACAGTGGAGCCCTGGGCTCATCTGCTCCGAATCAATCAAACGAAGTTCTGCTCTGGAGGACTTTTTCTCTTTTTTTCAATCAGGTCATTTTGATTCTCCCTTATCTCATTTTCATAATTATGCTTGTCCCTTCTCTAATGAAGTGAAAATGCTCTACCACCAGAAGCTTTACATGGTCAAGTCTGAATGTCTCAACTATGTTGCAACCTTGAACATCTGACCTTGCTACAGAACTTGGTGACAATAACTGTTTTTATTTTTATGTAGCAAGCAGAGCTTCAGTGAGTAATGCAAAAGATCAGAATGTGTTCCCCTGCAGAGCTTGTTAATAAAAGCTTGTTAATAGGAGGATGAGATGAGAACAAAATAACTTCTGCAGTTTATTGTTTATGAGAAGGTGTATATATGGAGTTATGTGCATTATGTCTGCGAAACGCCCTCATTCACAGTGAAATTGTCAGCTTCTGCTGTAAATCAAGGCAGTAAAATTGGATGACAGAGAGAAAGTTGGCAGCAGCCAATGACAAATTCTCCCTATCTCAAACGCAGCTGACATCTTCAAGCTGTGATCAAGTGGAATGATCAAAGACATTCAGTACTCCACAGGGAAGTACAGTATATGTGTGTGTGTGTGTGTGTGTGTGTGTACGTGTGTGTGTGTGTGTGTACGTGTGTGTGTGGGGTGATGGGTGTCCGGAGGTTTTGCCAAGAAATCAGTATGGTTTGTTTTGACTTTTCTATTCATGGTCAAAATTGTAATTACCATGAAGAAGAAATTTGAGTTTTATTTATTTTTCAGCAGTGACGGTGCCCCCTACATTACTGTTTACAAGGGGGATGAATTTTTGGTTCAGACTGACAGCGTGGTTATTTTAATGTAATTGGTGCAATATCTGTGCAGGCAGGCATTAAAAATAGTTTATAATATTACTTCAGTTACAATGGCCACACATGGGGGCTGATGTTGTTTAGTCCCATCTGTGATTTGAGCACTGCCTGCATTACTTTGTGTGGTGATTTGAATTGGGTAAATTACTAACAGCTAAGGTTACAGGACTACCCGTTGCTGTGAGTTTTGACAATCTCATCATACACCATGACCACTACTGGCCTCATGAAAGAAAGACAGTTAACGCTAGCGAGACCCCCTCCTTTATATGATGTCGGATGAACACAACACTGAGTGTGCAGGAGCTGCCAGGAGATTATTCTGTTATGAAGGTTATTATAGGTGTAAGACTTTTAACTGGATGGTTTCTAGTAAATGTTGAGTTCAGTGTAAATATAAAGAACAGGAAATAATCTGTTCTCTTCAAAAAGTATTATGCATAATTATGTATCAGCAGCAACAAATCAGCATCTCCTGGTTTCTAGTGATAATTCATGATACAATATCCCAGTATAGAGCCACACTTTAACAGATAGTGAACTTATGAAATTTTAGCCAGTGGAAAACTGAAAGGAAATCTCACACAAAGACAACCTGTAAGTCACATCATTCATCATTAAAGCTGATGAAACAGATCAAAGGGTAGATGAACTGAGCTTTTTAACTTTCAACAGGCAGTGCAGGTATGGTATTGCTTTTCTCTGTCCATGCCACCTAGTCATAGCACAAAGAGAAAAGAGCCTGACAAGTGAGCATAAGACAGAGAAGATTATGTTGAGTTCAGAGGTCACATTTCTTTAATGTGCAAACCCTCTAAAATACCTTTTATTGCTGTCTGTGAGAAAGCAAAAGCCTTACTTTAATACGATAGAACGGAGCTCCTCATTGGTTTTAAAATATGCAAAGAAGTACATGCTAACATTAACCACTGCCTACATTATTTATCCTCCTGAAAAGTGTTTTATCAGCACTAGGCCTGCTTTACTTTACTTTTAAATATTCAAATTAAAGGGGAACTAAAATATCTCCCATGCAAGAAAGCAGGACCCTTTTACATTTGATTTTGAAATTAAGCTCACAATTCTCATATGTTTGGTCAAAAATGGTTTGGTTTATTGCAAATTCTGTAGAGCTACAATTTTTTAAAGGAATTGCCGGAGGCCTAGCTACCCACAATGATCAGTCATTTTTTTCTGTGTGGCTCACATACATTCAAGAACTGATGATTGCTCAACTTCTGCTCACTATCCCATGTTCACACGCTAAGTTTTGACCCAAAGAAAGCTCAAAATGGTGTTGAATGACAAAATAAAATACCTTAAACGTTCATTTTTTGCATCATATAAATATCAAAACACTCAATAACTAGTCAACCACACAGTTATACTGTAATATGTGAATTTCAAGAATACTCTGTGATACACGGACAGTATTTCATTGGTTTACTTCCACTTTGAGCAACAACTTTAATTCCACTTCAAAATGTTTGTTAAACTTGAAAATCAGCTCAAAAATGCACTAATAGGAATGGTATGAGTGAGAAGGTTTCTTAAACAAAATATGTATTTGAAAGTGACACCATGAGGTCATAAACCAATTTATTAATCTTTTGCAAGTTACTTTATGCCCATTTCTCCTTGGTCCATTCTTTCCCTGATGTGGATTTTATTTACATGGCAGGAGGTTTTAGAGGGAGAGGGGAAAGCTTTTACTGCAGTTTACATTGGCCATGTATCATTGGGCTTACTAAAAACTGAAGCGCTGTTCCTTGCTTTTTAGCACTCAATCTTTCCCCAGCTCTTTATTCCCTAACACCCATCACAAATTTGGTCTGGTATGTGACTGCTAATTTATCCTTTCAATGTATGATATCCTGTCATCTCCTCATTTGTCCCTGAGTGTTTCTAATCTGAGATAATCCCAGTCAAATCCTTTGATTGTGTGTTTGGACCTGATCCATCTCTAAAGAAGCAATTTAATGGGCTTCATGGCACTTGGTGTAAAGTCATTTATCTAGTGGATTGGATGTGAATGCTTGTTTTAATAAGTGCTCTTCATGAATAGTAGGAGACGTGCCATTTAATTAGGCAGAGTGTAGACCTATCCCATCTCCACAACTTCTCCAAGGTTTTCTTTTTTCTTTTTTTGGGGGGGTGTGGGAGGGTGGGTTTGGGCATTGGTAGAGAGAGTCTGGAACTCTTCAGATTTTGCATCTCTGTAAAGAAAAGAGTGTGATCCTGTGGTTTTAGAAAGGTTTTGTCAGTCGTTCTAAGAAGGCTGTAATCAATATAAATACTGATAGATAGAAATTTCCTCAATAAGTATATTTTGTTACATTACAACACTATTAAAGTTCCCAACAACCAATTACATCAGACGTATGGCAGCTGTTTAGAAATGGCCCATTAATCAAAAGGGTTGGTTCAGTTAGTCAAACACACTGTTTTGGTATCAAAAGCCACATTTACCAATGAAAGTTCATAATAATTTTGGAAACTATGTTTTTTTTCATTTCACACTGATGCCATTAAAAGCAGGCTTCTCATTTCTAGCCAATGACTGTAGATTTTGTCAGCTGAAATGACATAGTGAGCTACTGTTAGCTGGGGAACTTGTGATTGATATTTGCACTCAATCAAAATGCAGAAAGATGTGTGGGGAAATTTCAAAATCTGTGAGTCATTTCCCAGCAATGAGCATACAGGATGGCTTGTTGCAACAGTGCTGTTTGTAGGAAAGCAACATCTTCCATTACATGCTCCTCCTTCACTATTAAACCAACCTAATACTAAACAAAGCAATGCACGTAGTGGAAATAAAAAAGAATTGACCTATGCATTATTGTACATTCATCTGTTCTTCACCAACAACATCTATTTTTAGATGTATTGACAGAGAATGCACCACATTCACTGGAAGGATTTTTTTTTTTTTTCTTCATTTGGTTTCCTGTTCTGACGTGCCCCAGTGCGCAGCTGTGATTGGGTGCTCGCTTTTTACAACTTCCTCAAAAACAAAAACAGCGATCAGCTGAGAGTGAGTAGAGCTGTAGAAAGTGCAGATATATTGTAAATCTCTTTTTTTGACACAGTAATCTCTCTCTACATGTTCATATAACCTCAGCACGAGAAAACAGAGGAATGTTGACAGGAAGTGGAGGAAACTGCTGGTATCTGGAAGCACTCAGAAGTGGACGCAAGAAGTCGTCTCTCAGCCACAAAGAAGAGTGAAATATGAGCAGTCAGTACCAAACGCTGTCTTCAGCAGAATCCTGCAAAAGTTTATTCATAGGTACGTATTTTGTCTTAAAGAGTTAGTTACCATTTCAGGAGGAACATTTTTAACACTTTGGAATTGATTTGTTCACACACTCATGGTAGAAATCTTTTCTATTTTTTTATCTGGAAATGTCCACTTTCTCTGCAAACCAGATGTTACTATACTGCAACCAGACCCTGTATTTATCAAGCATCTCAGATTTACTCCCAGGAAAGTTAAACTTCAGAATAAAAACATTCCCCCTGAAGAGAGCTCAAGAGTTATCTGTGAAGCCTCGTACACTTACTTTCAGCAGGAGTATGACAGCTACTGGGAAAGAGAGAGAGCAGTTTGAAATATTAGAAAGTGGTTGAATATGAAATACAGAAAGTAGCAACTTCTTTATATGTCAGCTTCATGAGTACAATTACATATTTATAGCTATAGCTAATTTAGGTTATACTGTATATGCAAAAGTATGATGCCAAGATTGATAAATAGCTTAAATTTCATAATGATATTTACAGATAAGTCATTTGTATAGTAGGCCATATTGGCCTGAATATAAAACAATATTTTCTTTCTGAAAATAAAGTTTTAAAAAGTGGGAAATTAGTTCAAAATGAGTGAAAATGAGTTGAAATCACCTTCCAATGTCTGTAAAGCAGAAACAGAACAGGGCCCAAATCATCTGTCAAGTTGCCAAGAATTGCCGGTGTCACAGATGGTGAGCACCTCAAAAAGACCAAAAGACTGAAAAGTATGAAAAATGCAAACTGCCAGAGTAAATCATTCTGACCACTTCCAAGAGCATGACAGGAGAGAGCGTTAGTATGTGACTGACAGATGAGTTACACAAATGTGGAATTCACATTCTGCTGAAGTATTTAATGTTTTACTTTTATGAGAGGTGAGGCTTCAGAGATGAGAACTCTGCTCTTTGGACTAATCGTATCTCTGGGAATCTTTCCCAACAGAATTTCCCAACATGACTAGTCTATAAGTGTTTTTTATCTTTAAAAAAGGTGTTGCAAATTGGGGCATTTGTCAGGGTTGACTTATCTGGGCATTATAGTTAACATTAAAAATAGTAAGTAACTTGATTCAATTAACCCACAACTTGAATGCAAACTCATGAATGCAGCCTGTGGAAATGCATGAATCTGTCCAATGCAATATGTGAGGTACAGACCCAGATTATCATTTGTTACAAAGCTGGATTTTCCCTGTTGTCTTAAGGTTTCAGAGCATGTGCTCTCTTTTGGATCACAGTCAGTCACAAAAACTGTTTTTTTTGCCAAAAATCTTTTAATAACCTCTGAGAATTTGGCCAGTTAGGATTGATTTCTTACTCTGAAATGCTTGATGTATACAGCATGTTATAAATGCACTGGTGTCTCATTTAAAGTATTAACCTGGCCCAAAACATGAAAAATACTGGGAACACATGAAGTGAGTCTATGTTTAAGTCATTATCCTTTAATTGTTTTTCCCTTATTCTTTTAATAAAAGGCGAATTCACATTGGTCAGTGAAACACTAATTCCTTCTTCCATCTAGAGGTGCTCTAGGCCTGTGCTTAGAAGTCAGGACGGCCGTGGTGTTAGCTTACCAGTCCCCCAACCCCCAACCAACCCCACCCCCCATTGTAGCCAGATGGCTGTCACACAGGCGGTTCCTTGCCCAGACCATGCTGATTTCCCATCACTCTTTTGTTAATGAGGTCGTTAGCAATGCAACGGACAATTAAATTATCTCAATCTGGCATTTTCCTCATTTGTTTACTGTATAGTGTACTGTAGTGTTTCTCACTCATCAAATAACATGGCTCGGTTTGACTGCTTCTACTGAGATTATGGCCTATATTCTTCAATCATTTTTTTCTTTTTATTCATGTCCATGATGCAGTGCAGCAGTGAATTAAAACATCACTGACAGACACCCACCACCAAAGCCATTTTCAGACAGTCAAGTAGTGTAAACAGAGCTCTTGACGGAGTTCGTGTTGGTACATTCTCCTCTGTGATAGCAGGAGATCAGTGTCTCCAACTGACAAACTTTGTTTTAGTACATCATCACCCCATATGGAAACAACACAGCCCGGAGCTGATGCCGCCACTGCTGCACAGAGGAAGTTTTGTTAGCTGTTAAAACGTGTAGAGAGGGTGACTTCAGCCAGTTAGTCTAGCACTCACCTTCATGTGAAACGCTGCCGAACACTGACACCGCTGACAGTTAATTATGGGAGTCACAGATCAGGCAGACGTGTCAGCTTGGCTACGATTGACACGCCGCATGTTTACATCTCTGTTGTAATGTTGTTTTCCCAAGTTATTTTCTCAGCAGCAGTGCATCCGTTATTTAGTCTCAGAATTGCCTCAGGGCTCACCATAATGATCGTAAAAGCAGTACAGATTCGGGGCAATGAAATGTTAAAAATGACTTGTGGGTATAATTGGTAAAACCTGCCATCATGGTAACTTTGGAAATATTTTCGGTCAGGCTGTTGAAACACGCAGACTGCCTGTTAGCTAGACTGTCACACTCTATATGTGTCTTCATGGCTCCATTATTTTCTGCAAACTCTTCTACACATACAAAGTTATTTTGACAATGAGTGAAAACCAACTTAACCAGATATATTGTTAGACAGAGGGAGCAAACATATGAATTCTGGCACATAGTGGTATTTGGAGAGAGCTTCACTGGAATGATTTTCCACAGGGGCCAGGTGGTTGGTGTCAGTAACTGGGAGGTAAAGCGAGTGGCAGCCAGACACTACAGACTTCACCAAAATTAGTGTTGAGGAAAAAAAAAAGTTTATCTGGTTTCTGTATTTCACAGCTTGCCTCAGAGATATTAATGCCAGTAGAGTTATATGCCTGGTCAGTAATAAAATCTGCTTACACAGAATCTGATGGGTTACATTAAAAAGCCCACCCTTTGATTAAAAGATTTTTCATCTGAAGATAGATTTCCACCTGCAGCAATCCGGTTCAACGAGAGGCCCAAAAGAGACAGGAGCTTCTGAGGCAGCAGTTTATCCCCCATGCAGATGACAGCTAGCCCTCACTGCTGTCTCCCAGTATTTTTATGGGATGAAACCAGCAAATCTGGCTCCCAGCTACTGTCCAATATTTTGCTTCAAAGCTCCTGTTTGGGAATCATCTCTGACAAAGATATTGTTGCTGTTAAATCAGAGATGCTGCACATTGCAGCTCAAAGGAGCATAAAATGGTGCATGAATCTTGTGGCCAACCCTGGGACCACATGTCTGGCAGCTAGCGCATGATGTACTCCACTCACCCTTTATATCCACTCCTAATCTCAACACATATATGTATGTATATATATATATATATATATATATATATAAATACTTGATGGATCATTTTACTGAAAGATATTAGGCATTATTTCAGCTGAGAGTTTAAAGCAGCTATTGTAAATTGTGATGGCAGCAAACAATGTGTTGTCATTTAACAATTAACATGTCCTGTTCCTTCTTTTCACCATACACACACAATTCTACATCAAGCCAAGATTCGACACATTTTACCAATCCTGTGTAGATTCCATGAGCTAATGTAGAGAAATGAACGAATATCCACTGAAGGAAAATTGAATTTTGGAATTGAATGCGAGTGGGAAGAATTTGTCTGTCTGTGAGTGTTAGCTCTGTCATAAAGTGGTGACCCATAGTGCATCCTGCCTCTTGCTTCTTTCAGATTTAGTGAATCTGATATATGTGATATACAGTGATATATGCCTAAAAGGGTTTTACTTTTTAACCGCTTTATCCAAGAAGTACGACCAGGAGATTCTGTAGAACCTGTTACATGTTGAAAATAGGGTCATTGAAATGCCCTTGGTAAAAAGCTATAATTGAAAACACATTTTTCAGCTAAATTGAGTCCAGTTTTAATTGACAGTGAAACGTCTTTTCACCTGCAAATCACCCAAACCACACTGACTGTTCTGTGTTGATATCAGGAAAGGCAAATCCTCCAACCTCTGCTACATGAAATGAATTTCACTTTAACTGATCTCCATTAAATCCTCATGTTTGCATTCCGAGCAGCATGCCAGCAACAGACCAACCAAAGACCACTAAAGACCGTGGTCCAGTCTTGATCTCTTGCTAGCTAGGCTGAAACAGAACTGGTGATGCAAGAGATGCCTGGAGGGCATTGAACACAATGATGGGCAGGCAGCAGAAACCAGCCCCTCAGTGGGATGACCCCCTCAGCCTCACAAACAATCTGAACTCATTTTATTCCAAATTTGATATACGGGACTTCAGTAATGAGTGTGAGGCTGTCTGCACTGGAATGACCCCATGCCCTATGATCCTACAGGAGAAGGAGGTCATCTCTGTGTTTCAAAGGGTCAACCCCCGCAAATCTCTTGGTCAAATGGACTCAAGAGGAAGGTTCTAAAGGAATGTGCAGCCCAATTGGGACTTATTTTCACCCAACTCTTCCAAATACTCCTCAACTCAAGCTTTGCCCCAGGCCTGGAAGACAGCGACCATCCCAAAAACACCTCATGCCAAATCTCTTAATGACTTCAGACCCATCACCCTCACACCCCTGCTTAGCAAATGTATGGAGTGTCTAATGTGTAAGGAACTCTCATCTCAAACAGCTGAGTTTATGGACCCCATGCAATTTGCCTACTGAGCTAATTGAGGTGTTGAAGATGCTACATTCACTCTCTTGGATAAAGTCCTCTGTCATCTAGACAAAGCCAACACTCGTGTCCATATTCTTTTTAATGGACTTTTCCTCTGCTTTTAATACAGTCCAACCCCACCTCCTTTTTAAAGCGCCTGCGTGACCTGAACGTCAGCAGCAGTCTGGTCCTTTGGGTCAGGGAATACCTAAGAGAATGACCTCAGCATGTTTGCATCAACAACACTCTTTCTGACTGCCTTGTCCTGAATACAGGTGTACTATCTCCCCTGCCGTTCTCAACATACCCAAATGATGTGCAGCGTAACAGCAGTGACCTCTCCCTTACCAAGTATATATGAACAGTGCCTCCTGGTGCCAGTACATCAGCAGCAGCCTTGCCTCCTGGTTTGATGACAGCTTCTTAGACCTTAATGTCACCAAGACCAAGGAGCTGTGTCTAGGAGGCAATAGGAGAGCAGGCAGCACAGGTCCTACCTACAAGCCAATCAGTATGAAGGAAGTGGAGCAGGTCACCCACTTCAAATATCTGGGGAAGAGTAATAGATAATAAACTCACCTTTCAGGACAATGTCAACATCTACCACAAAGCAAGACAGCACCTCGCTCTTCCCAGAAAACTGAGGAGCTTTAACACCAGCCAGCACACCCTGTCCATGGTCTATAAATCACTAACTGAGAGTGCTCTCACATTTAACGTCGTCTCTTGGTATGGAAACCTGTCAGTAAAACAAAAGAACAAACTGACACAGGTTGTCAACCAGGCAAGCAAGATTATTGGAGACAAACGAATCCAGCTCCAGGACTTATTTTCTCAGTCGACAACCAAAAAGGCAATCCAGATCTACAATGACCCCACCCATCCTCTCCACTCAGCATTTCAGTTGCTGCCATCCAACCGCAGACTGGAAGTTCCAATGGCCAGGAAGAACGGTTACAATAAATCCTTTATTCCATCAGCTGTGACGATCCACCCACATACTCACACACACTTTAACCCTTTCCCCTAACCCCGTGTCTAGACAGCAAACATGGCATGAGCAGCACGTTAGCAGAGCAGCAGCAGCAGCGAGTGCTCCGTCTGTGTGTCTACACTGGAGACATTCAGGTGCAGTGTTGAGTGTAGGTCACCTGCATGCTGGAAGCGCTCAGAGCCCAATACACATGACTGTAATGATGCGCGTAAAACAGAGGAAAATAGACTTGAAGCGTAAATGAACGCCTCAGGTTGCGGTTACGCCCGTGAGACGCAGCTGAAACGCGAGCCTGCACGGAGCTGCTGCAGACAGCTGCATAGATTACAATGAGGGGTAAGCCCCCTCCTTTTTAAGGCTGCTTTTTTAAGGCTGCTCTTTAGGGCATTCTGCCACCAACACCATCACCTATTTTAATGTACACTTATTTATTTATTGCTCAGTACTGCTGTGTGTTATGCATTGTTGTGATGGTTATGACGGCCTTACATGCCATTGGAAGGACAGTCCGCTCATCACTTTTATTACTGCCACTTGCCCCTTAGTCACTTTAAGATTCCATCTTACTTTAATGTTTAATTATTGTGTATTGTTGTGTATCGTTGCGTATGGGTGCGCTGTCTCATATGCTAGTGCCAAAGATGAATTTCCATTTGATGTAAATTTAATGGACAATAAAGTAATCTGAATCTGAATCTGACCAGGATGTTCATTAAGAGGTTTCTCATTTGTCTTTTTTGACAATGTGTTTGGCAATAAATTTGTTGTCATAACACAGTTAATATTACCTGAATGGAGAAAACTATCCAGATTATAGAATTCATGAGATAGATTTATCCATTTATGATTACATGTTTTTTCTTGCTTTGATGTATTGATGATATGAGAGGACAGCAATTATTTTAGTCATCTCTCTATTGAGTAAGATTAGATGTATTTTATGAATTGGCTCTAGCTTATAAGAAAAGTCCAACGTAAGCCACTGGGTTTTTAATAGGCCTGTCAATCTAATCTTCAAACAGTTTCTAAATGCAGGTTAAGTTCAGTTTTAAATTTCATGGAACCTCTGCAGAATAAAGCTTTTTGTTAATTGGACAACAATAGCTCATTTCAGGCTGAAGTAACAACATGACAAATAAGATCTATACCCACTTCTTATTTTGGACATAAATCAAATAATGACATTGTTAGCAGAGGAGAAAACAAACAAAAAAATTAACAAGATTCTAGCAGTCGAAAATAATAATTAAACAGAAAACTGAATTTTCTTTCCCCTTGTCACTCTCACCTCTGCACTGTTGTGTTTATTGTCTTGTCAGGTCTGTCAGCCTGCTACAATTACTTTTAAAGCCCAGATTCATTTTGCCACACTCCCACTGTGAACAAAATAAAGGTCTAATGCTCTGGGGAGCTGAACAGTGTGTGTTGAATGCTGTAATAGGAAATGAGTTGCAGTTTAAGTGAGAATGTTTGCTAAAACATTTCATCTGAATCAAATGTCACAATGTACTTAGGATCATTAACAATTACGATGAATGCTGTTTCAATTAACAATTGAATACATAATAACATAATAAATATAACAATAAATCTTAAGGTGAATCTGGGATTGCAATGTGAAATCAGTGTAATCAGAAAAGATAGGCTGCCATTCATAACCTCTATCTCCATCTCTTCTTCTACAGAAGCATCGGAGTGCTTTATATGCAGAGATATTGAACTTCGAGCCAGTGACCCACTGAGGAATTTCTGTGACTGCAAGACTTTACTTGCCCATCACGTGTGTCTATCCACATGGATCCAGAGGGTAAGAAGGACTTCCCATGCAGGGAACCTTGATATTTCGAATTTCAGTCTTGCTGGTTTTCCTTATCAGCCATTTGTCAAAATGTGAAGGGGGAAATGTCTCCGTTGAACAGTGAATAAATGTGTTTGCAATGTTAGCATTCCTTATTGAGACAAAACGCTGCTGTTTGCCTCAAGGTAATGAGCTACCTTTCAAATAGCAATACCAATTAGTTTTAATGAGGGTTGCTAACAATGATAACTCGTCATTGTTATACAGTTGAAACACGGAGGCTGAAACAGTGAGATGTGTCTCATAATGGACTGGCAGAAATCCAAGAAGCTGACACCTGTCACCGACTGCAACATAGCTCATTAACATCTGTTGGACTCCTTGAACCAGTGGTTGTATTGATACAGTGGATACTGCTGTGGTGTGGCACCTCCCAAAACATCACTTTATAGACTTCTCAGTTAATGAAATGTAATATGTGGCATACATTTCTCTTTCTGTTCAGCCAGGGTGCTTATTGCTGCTCATGCTAATTACTCTTCCACCATTAATTCCAGAAAACTGCTGCCAGAATTGTAAAAATGTATAATTACCTCTGTGTACCCAAGTATTTTCCCAGAAATAAAAAGTAAAAGCTAAAACCTAAGTAAAGATGTGTGCTAATGTGAAAATGTAAATGTAACAATTTTTCACATAACTTATAAACCCTTACTTGTATCCAAATGGATTTCTCTGTCACATGGCGTGAAAATACATTTCTAGCTTGTGTCCATCGACTGCTGATCCACTCAATTTTTACACAACTTAATCACTGTTAACTGTCTTAAAGGGAATCATAGCATTGACATCATCATACTGCTTTGGCATTTTATAATAAACTACACTGTTAAGCAAGCACTGTGCACCATAGCATACAATATACTGTAAGTTAAAGCTGCACTAATCCATTTTTTTACATGAACAAAGGATCAAATGGTTGTGACAAGCCCACAGAGAATTATCACCAAACCCAGCAGTTCCCCTCAGCTCTACAGAGCTTTTTAGTCTCTTATAGCTCTTTTTTTCTTTCTTTCTTCTTGCCCCAAAACTTACAGTTTTGGTTCACCGCTCTTATCAACTCTGTTTCAGCAGCAAAAGCTTAGATAAATCCACTGTACGCTACCTGCCCTGCACCAAAAAGCAGATTGAAAATGTTAGTGACTATCTGGTGAACATGGTAAAGAAAGCCAAAGGGCCAGATAGTTCCCTCAGGAGTTGGTGGAGACCAAATACTGGACATTCATCAGGAGGAAACACAAGTCCTAATGAACGCTAATGTTGTCCTGTGTCTGCTCGGTAGTTTGCCAAACCTTTTAGCTCATTATGGATATCTGAAAACTGATTAATGCAGCTTTAAGTATGTGCCTCCAATTGCTAATAGTCAACTACTTAAAGGGGGGGGTTAATGGATTTTACTCATAAAGATCAGTTTACTCTCCCAGGGACAAAGAGCTGTATAATGTCTTCTGATGCTTTAAATGAGCTTTGTCAAGTCTGAAAGGATAACCCCGATGACATCATCATCAAATTTATTTCACAAAATCCTACGTCACAAACTGGGAGTGTGGAATCCGAAAGACGGGGGTGTTTGCCAGGCAAGGAGGGTCTAAGAAAGAGGCAGGTTGCATTATGGGAAGTGTAGGATCTAGCGTTATTGAAGCTTGACCCTTACAGAGATTATAGGTCAGAATACTTTGACTTCTGCTTCATCAATTTTGATCATACTTTTTTAAAATCTGTCCTGAAACTGTATGGAAATGCATTTTTAAATTGCTGGAGTAGCTCTTTAACTAGAGAGCCAAAGAGCAGACGTCACATTCAGATGATTTGAAAACGTGTTTAATTAGTGTTATTGTCACACATACACCAGCTGTACTCAGTTTTAGGTAAAAAAACTCTAAATAAAAACTAAAAAAAAAACTAAATAATAACATGTAGATCTAATTCTGTATCAGAGTCTCTTTACTATACATAATCTATGCATTAGTTGTTATTGCATCATTCTGTATTAATTAAAGATAAAATGTGAGTCTTCTGTTGGAACGTGTGTTGCTGTGCTGTCCACTCCTGTGAGCTTTTTGGTCTCTTTGGATACTCCACAAGTGGTAGACAACATGCTACAGCAGACATTTCATCTGCACCACCCAGCTGTCAGAGTGAAGAGCCACTTCCATTAAGTGTGTGTCTTCCCACTATACAATTATATACAGAAACACACGCACAGGCTCATAAGACAGGCACGCGCACACACACAGAGAACCTCGCTCTCTGTCAGGAGTGTGTGCCGATGCTACAAGACTACTTTAGTTTTTTTGTGTGTGTGTGAGAGAGAGGCAGACAGAGCAAGAGAGAGAGCGTGCGACCTTTTAGAGTGCTCAGGGTAGGGAGCCCCTTTCCCTTTTACAGAACAGAAATCAGCAATTGACCTGTCACTTTTGCTCTGATAGCCATCTCTGGAAAGCAGGTCATGCACATATGTCTAAAGTGCCTCTTAACCGCATTTTATGAAGCCACAAAATGTAATCCAATAATGATTTGACTTGCGAGAGAGCCAGCCAGCTGGGAGTGATAGCATGCACCGTTACCACTCCTAAAAGCAGCTAGAACAAAAAAAAAGGGCAAATTCCACGTCCTTATTTAATTTTACCCACAACAGTATCACACAGATGTTGTCACTAAACAGCGGGCAGGCTGAATTCAAACACAACAAAACAGTACTGGCATTCATTTCCACAACTGTTGATACATACTTCAGTGTGTTTGCAGCAGAGGACTATCTGAATGATTATCATCTGCACTGAGGCAAGCCATACGCTATCTTTTTTTAGACTGACTCATTTATGCGCCCCCTCCCTCCCTCCACATTCAGGTTCCCAAAGACAAATAGCATGGCACAAAACTAATTAGTAACCAGGAACTAGTTAGGAGATGCCCTTTGAAAAACATGTCCTGAGGCAGGATTTAAATATAGGGACAGAGTCAGTGACTGAGTGTGCCTGGGAGATCCCGGCCTCCAGGCGCGGCAGCACTTTGACCTCTGACCCTCATTATAGGGAGTGCATTCCTAGAGGGGTGAAACCCCTCACAGCACAAAGTACAAGGGCATGGGAGGACTGTATGGCTCGTACCACACCAGCCAAATGTGGCCTGGTGTGCCTCACTGCCCAACCCAGCGACGGCCTTTTTTTTTTTTTGTTAAATCAGGGGGCTTGAGAAAATACAGAGCAAGGACAGCAGTGTATACCATTACTTTCTAAAAGCCTGCGCTAAGCCATCGCAATCACTCTCCCTCTGCTATCCCAACAGATAAATATGTTTTTCATTTTTATACAGACTCCATCTGGTTTCACTCTATTGAAGTTAATGGGAATGGTATTCTGCAAAAAATTGCTCCTCAGAATTTGTAATCCCATCCATCTGAAATAAACCACATAGTAGTTAGAGAGCAAAAGAGGGCAAGGGTGGTAAGTCAGATGCAGAGGAGCTTTGAAAATGCTAACAACTTGCTAACTAAATATAGCATTGTTGCAAGTGAGAGTGGAGTATTGACCAAAGTGTGAACAGATGAAAAACATAACAAGACGAGCAGAAGATGAGTTTATATGCTGACATGTATTCAATATTATATGACATATGTGTGTGTGTGTGTTTATGTTAGCGAGCGTACCCTTGACTGTGAGTGCCTATATCTCTCCTTAATTGCAAGTGGTGTGAATAGGAAGTTAAGCTCCCCCGGCCTGCTCCACTCACCCCCCTCTCTCTGTCTCTCTCTCATGGGTTGATAATTCTCATCATTGCAAACAGACTTGGTTTACATTCATTAGCCCAACACTCACAGCAATCAGGCCACAGTGCCAGGGGCAATGGTCCTCTTTATAAAATCACATTGCCTAATAGCAGTGTTCTATAATTATATGCCATTAACATCTATCAAAATGTGCTCCTACATGCCATGCATATTAGCAGTGGATTTGGCAGTTGTGTTTGTACAAAGTGCTTTTCTTGTTATTAGCATCTTCAGTCAGTTAACACCAGCTTGAAGATTATTGCCAACGTGTTATTTTTTTCTTTCATGTGACATCTACAGAAGTGCATGCATTAAAATAACATCTATTCATGTATGCCTAACTATTAATTATTAGACATTTTGTTAGCGCTGTAATTAAATTAGTATTGTTATGCAGAATGCACCTTTGGGTTAAGAATGCTTCCTTAAAAACAATCACATTTTCCAAACAAAAATAATTATTTTAGTGATCAAAATACCAACAACTGATTTGTCATTCTACAGTAAGTCCAGTGTTAGAGCTGTTGTTTTGATGCAGGGTCAATAAACTATATTTAAATATTGTTTCCTTACAGGGATGTGGGAGTGAAGACAGACTGCGATGCATCGTGTGCAAAGCCAAGGTAAGTGTATTGATGTGTGGGTTTTTTTTTGTTGTTATTGTTGTTGTTGTTGTTGGGGTGGGGGTATTATAAAAATTCAATGAGATATTTGATGATGTCTCATTCTTTTAATCTTACTGTGTGAAATGTAGGTACCAAGCATTTAAACAAACACCGTTTAAGTCATTAAACAGTGCCTGCATCCCACAAAGCAGATTTAAACAGAGCAGATCCATAATACTAATGAGCAATCAGGTCTTTGTTTTGCTCTGTGATTTAGCTGATTTGCCAGCAGTTGTGTTTCTTATGAGCTGTAAGCTGTCTTTTATTCCTTATTATTGCAGCAGAACACTCGCTGTGGAAACAGAGAAACATTAAAATATTTGGCAAAGGATACAAGCCATGTAATGACAAAATCTGTATTCATTTCATGAGCAGAAATTAATCACACTTTCCTGTGGTACATCCCTAATGCAAATTTTCCATCAACACAGTGTGTCTTGTGTTTGTGAGTTTATTCGTATGAAATGGTGAAGCTGATGTGTCATCACAGATGGGGTTGCATTCTGGATAAGGTGGCCACATTACTAACCATCTCAGATTAGGAAGTATGCTGTTGATGTGTTGTATGTATTCATGCTTGCGCCATGGGTCAAAGCATCACAAGCTGGCTACCGAGTGTTTTATTCATTGTTTGCTCTACAGCGCCGGGTTGAAAATGTGATCCTCACTGTCTGTTTCTGTGTATATGTATGGGAGGGATCCTGTCTGTGGAAGAAAATGTCACAGTAACTCTGACGACGACCTTTCAAGATTTTGAGATATTTTAAACATGAAATCATGCACACACACTGATTCACACACTGATGAAAGTTAAATGAAACATTTAGTCTGTGGGGAAGTCTCCAGTGATTGTTGTTATTCATCCAGGAATTTGTGTTTGTCTCCATTTGGGGTCAAAGAGCAATTGGTGAGCAGAATGTGATGTTAACTGTTTTTGGACGTAGCTATGGAAACAGCATCTTAGCTTCTAAACTAGTCTGGTAGTATAGGTGGGCGTTTCCCATGACAATGGTGATTGACATCTGAGAGCTGGCATTGATGTGCAGATGTGCAGTCAACTTTTGTGGTGTGCTACTGACTGGAGCACATCATAAACATATATCCTATGTACTTTGATACAAGATGCTTTCCTCCTCTTTTCAACAAACACACATAGCGTTAACGTTATCAACCCTATTTAAAGGGTAGCTACAAACAGCTTCCTCCTTCCCAGCATATTTAAAAAAATGCAACAGAGAACTGGAGGGCAACGACTGTAAGGGGCATGGCCTTGTGACTATGAAGTGTGTGACATGGCAGGTCAGGGGACACCAACTGACCACTGCTCAGTGCAAAATGAACAGCGATGTAGAGCTGGTAGTCAGAGCTAACCAGCCATGAGCAGCTGCTGTCAGATCATAGACTGTAAAAAAAATAATGGACGTAGCCACCGTGATGCCATCAAGCCTCGAGTTCGGCATTTTGACCATCGTCATCTTGGTTTTTTGGAGCCAGAAGTGACCATATTTGGATGAGAGGGTGGAGCTGACCCTGACGCTAGCATTTGCTGATAGCTTTGTTAGCATGGTGCATTTACAGTCTATGGTTAACTGTGATATGGCTAATGCTAATTTTGGCTAGCGAAAAACAGGCTTAAAACAAAATGTACTTACCAGAAAAACTGAACAGCTGACTCCTTAGAGGGTCTTTTAGTACAACCAAATGCTGAACAAGACTTTTTAGGTGACCAAAATGTTACAATTAACTTTCATGAACTGAAAACACACTAAAATAGCGACAGCTACGCCTGTATTCCTAATCTGGGGTTACGTTACGTAATGTACATAACCAACATTGTTGCTGTGGTAGCAATTTGTCAATCACAAGGTAGCCACACACTAAAGCATACCCTGCTTTATTGTCTATTTTACTCTAAATGGGACCATAATTTACAAAATGAACATCATGCTGTATTGAAGAAGACTCAAACTAGCGATTGAGACCATAAACTCATCAGGAAAATGTTTACTGAAGTAATAAATCAAGTGAGAAGTAGGGTCATTTTCTCATAGACTTTCATACAATCGGACTTTGGAGAATGCAGGTTTAAGTCACTTCTGCATTGGCCTTATTTTTTCAAGTTTCAGTGTCGGTATGTAGCCATAGCCCTGCTGTTTATCGCGGTTAACGTTACCGTCATCAGCCCTGAATATGTTATTAAGCTCTGAATATAGCACAGTTAGGCATCAGCGCGCCCATTTGCTGTGTTTACTGCCACAGAAAAGGAATAAATCTCTAGGTTATTCGTAACGGTTCTCTGAGTATCACAACGTGACCTCTCTGGTGTCTCTTATCAGTCTTGCTAACGCTACCAGAAAAGCTCCAGAAAAGAAATTCTAACTAAGAAGAAAGACTGCAAAGCATAAGTTACCCGGCAATCTTCTTAAAAGTAACTTTCTTTAAAGGCTCTTTGTCAGTTTTTGTTATTAACGAGGTGCAATTGTGATCAATATTTTGACGTTTTAATCTTTGTTAACTCTTGACCAGCTCATGGCATAGCATTGTGAAAGTTATTTTTATGTTATAGCCTATAAAGTTATTTACAGGCCACAAAAAGTACTGTGTTGTACTTTGTTTTGTTTTTTTAAAAAGCTGGCAGAGAATGTGTCACAGTCGGCCATTTAGCCGGCAGCCTGCGCTTGTGCACACTGAGGAATACCTTGATGGAGTTTGGGAGACAAAAAACAAAATTTTTTTATCTGCTGAGACGCTGTCCATGGTGTTGGAAAGTGTGTTAAGTGCTGAAATAATTGTCCCCCATTCTGATAAAAATGCCTATGGTGCATGCATAAGCGCATGCATTCATGAATGTGCGGTACACATAAGGGTCCCAGTTTGGGGGCTTGAAAAAAAATGGTCACCCTAAATTCGGCTGAACTGAATTTTTTAAAATCGAAGCAGACACAAATAAGCTCATTTTGAGCAGGAAATTTTTACACACAATATGTGTATTGTTGGAAATATCCCCTGTATGTATATGTCAACATAGACCCATATGATTATATGTACAGCATAAAAAAAAGATTTGGTGTGTAGTTCAGGGCTTTTCACAAGGATATGGAGTAGCCAGCCAGTGGGAAAACGTAGTCAGCTAGGAGGGTCTGGGGGCATGCCCACTGGAGAAAAATTGGCCACTATTCCATCATATACACATCTTAATTATTGCATATTTTAAGAAGTTTGCTTACCTGATTGTAAACATGTAGTGAATTATTGTAAAGGAGAATTAGGCTTCTTGTGTGTTTTAGCCCACACAGTCTGTGAATAGCTATTAATATGTAAAACCACACCTATTACTGACTGATCAGAGCTTTTGTAATTAAGAATCATTAGACCTTATTTATTAAGGTTTATCAAGACATACCACAGTGATGGTTAATGTATTATTTTACCAGAAACATAAATGCACTCTTATTCAATGGAAATAAGCAAGGTTATTTTAAAGGGGAACATGTTTTTAATCCCATGTTTTATCTAGCATATGTATTGGTTTTAAATTAAATTATTTTTTAAAATAAACCTATGCCAAAAACAACTCTAAAATAACAAATCATATGAATCTACTGAATCAACTCAACTTCTAGTCATCTGTCTTCATTTTCATCTTTACTTTCATTCTGAATGTGAGGCTGAGACATAGCCTACATTTTCCTCATATGACACAGGCCTGTTACTTTGACAACATTGCCTGTTTTAGTGTGTGTGTTAGCAATGCGTCTTAGAGATAGCTCTGCTGTAAAAAGCACAGTGTAAATAAAGATAATTAATTTGTTCGTTCATTAAGCCCCTAAACGCCTGTGTGGCGTATATGGAAAATGTAGCACTTTCAGTGGACTTTTAAATAGTTACTGCGCAATCGTCAAGTTGCTGCCACCGGTGTTTTCCGGGTTTTTTATAAAGTAGTCCATGTAATGAGGATGTCCCCTGTCTGTGCAATTAAATGCAGTTCTTAATGTGTTTTGTCATTGATTATTTTGCTAATATTTGTCAAACGCTGAAGACGACTCACCACTCTCTGCTTGGCAGGACACAACCTCTCAGCTGAGCACGCACACACATTCATATAGAGCATGTGGGGGTGGGACTGATACAGACAGATAGGCACGTTTCTCTATCATCATGCTCGCATTGTTTTGAAGCAGAGGCCACATGCATAGGGAATCGCAACTTGTTAATCAAAACTATTTTATTAGAATCAAAAATTATTAAATAAAGTAGCCGGCTGGTCTTAAATGAGTAGTCAGCTTTGTCCAGCAGCTCTGGTAATTAGCCTTTAAGCCGTCTGTCCCTTTACAACACTGAACATTTGGGAGGGCCCATCTTGCTGTTAAGTTTGTATTATACTTAGAAAGTGTAAGCTAGCAAGCTAGGCTAGCACTGATTCTTGTTGGATGTTATTTTTCAGTCATGTCATTTCAACACACGCTGAGTCAGCAGCATCTCCCACACACTCAGATTTGTGTTTGTTATAGAAAGGAGGGGGTCTAGCTAGCATTAGCTGTCTCTCTTTTATGGGTCCAGTTATTGTAGTGGCAACTGACCAGACCAGACTGTCTCATAGCGACAGGAAGTCCTATAACCTTAGCTCTTTGTATGTTACTCCATGATTCAACGCAGAGTAGTCTAACTAATCTTTCTTGCAACAGTAAACAACATTGGTCCCCAGCTGAATATCTCCTGTGTTGAAATTGAAGTAATATTATGAACTATTTTAAATGCCCACCCACAGAGATATTACACCAATCAAATTGCAGTGCTGACATTTTCATTAAGAACCAAAAATTCACTGGAGAACATTAATGTAGGGGGCGCTATCACTGCAGAAAAATAAATACAACTTAATTTTTTTTCTTTTTGGTAATTACAATTTTGACCAAATGGGTACCCAAGTCAAAACAAACACCAATGATTTATACACTGATTTCTTAGCAAAAATGAATTTGAATTTCAGTTCAACTTTAATGCAAAGCACCCTGCACTATTTCACTGTAACAAATATTCTGCATTGAGCCACAGCTAATATGATCTTTGATGATTCTCTACTGTGTATTTGCTGTGTAAAGTGAGGTCCCCACATGATAGATCTACAGAATTTGTGGAAATATCACCATGAGCTGTCATGCAAACCTACACACTCTCACCTGACTGTAATAATGTAACTCGGTTTTTAAATGGAAGTCATTTTCAGTTTTTTTTCTGTGTCCCTGACAGTATTTGGCTGCAGGCAAACACATTTTTAGGTGTTACAAAAATCTCTCCTCTTCTGTTACCCATGATGGGACATTTCTTGCACTTTAGCAGCATCTCCAACTGACTGTTGCACTTGTCTTCGTCCACTGTACCGATGGCATTGTCATCAATTATTAATGGCAAGCAGTAAATGTCTAAGAGACATCCCACTGAGAGACCAAGCAGCCTTGAACAGAGGTTAGTGACAGGGCTCGTGAATGCTGCAAGTGGCAACTGTGCCATTTAGGGACAGATTGTTGGGAAGCTTCTACTGTATATTGATATGAACTCTGCTACAGTAAGTTAATGCATCAGTATAATAACATTTTAATGTCTGCAGTGGCATGGCCATTTAATATTTGTCCACAGAGAGATGTATATGTAGATCAGCAATGACTGTAATGATGATAGTGATAATCATTAGGTCCTGCGCTGCTATCACTCTGTAATGCATTACTGCAATCACACTTGGTTAACATTAAGAGGCTTTAGCTATTAAGACTTTGAGCAAGCAGTGCTCATCATACAGTCTCCAATTCAGTGTGCCAGACATTTCAATTTGTTGCTTTATTTTGTTGTTGATGCTGCTTTTTCTTGTATGTTGTTTTCCCGTTTTGCAACGGGGTCTCAAATGTGGGCCATTTGTATGAGTTATGCTAATTTGTTGGGGCAATGAATGCATTAATTTCATTAGCACATGGCCTCAAAGCAATAATTACCAGAGTAGGTGTGTCACAAGCAATCATGTTAAAATTTGCCAGTTAATTATTAAGATTTTGTTCTGAGGGACCTGGATTTGACATGAGTCGCCGAGGGAAAAAAAAGAGAGGAGAAAGTTAATGCATTCCAGTGGCCAAGACTAGGTGCTTGTTGTTGAACGCAGTGGGGGTGGTTGTGGCAATGTGTGGGCCTACTGGCACGATTTTTGCATGTTGACAGCTCACATTCTGGACTAATTACTGCAAATAGCAGAGGGCTAGCTGGTGCTTGGTCAATCCAGGAGGGTGTAATTATAAAGAAAAGGAAGTTCAGAGTCGCCTAATGGCCTCTGCTCCCCTTTGATTGGAGTCCGGTGGAGAAGACATTGGTGGGGAGTTGTAAAGGAGGAAGAGATTCACAGCTCCCTTCCTTGGCCCTGATTAGCCCTTATCTGACACAGGGTTGGGGTCAGGAGGACAGGCTGTGTTTCTAACGATGCACTTTTAATAAAAAAATCATAATTCTTTGTACCAGGAGGGGTTCCTCACTTGATAACTGTAGGATCCATATTTTTATAATAGAGAACTGTTTTCAAAAGAAATGTGTTTTCTGTCTTGTCAGGGAATTGAATTGAATTCATGTTGTCTGGGAATAAATTTAATTTGAACTTTATGGACAGGACACAAGGCTTTATAACAATAAATAGTGTAGTAAAAAATCATGAACCCTGCTAATGTGAGTGTCTTAAACCAGTAGTGGAGGGTCATGTTTTTATGGCTACATTGCAGAATCAGAGGCGATAACTTTTCCTGTGAATCTTGATTGTATTGATTGACAGCAAACATATTGTATCATATCAATATAATACTTTATTACAATAATCACATCAGATGATATATCGTTATCAATAAAAAAAAAAATCTAATATCAATATTTGATTTCGGCCTTAGAAATGCAGTATTGGTCAGACATATTAGCCAGAATAAACAACGTGTTTTCTTTTGTTACGCTATCATAAATTGCATTTTCTTGCTGCTTGTGTCATATCTGCTCTGAGACAGCCAAACCTAAGGAAAAATACAACATAAAAATTCATTATGCAGCAGGCATGTCTGTCACTTGAAAAGCATCTTAAAACATACATTGCAGTCGCAAACTTATTTGTCACTAAGAACTGAGTCAATTAATTATCATTGCTAGTGTTTTACACAATGTAAAGTGCACCAGGGTAAAGTGTGGGGATGGGCAACATACAGTAATATACATGCAAGTCAGATTAAAACACACTTTACCAGACCAATGTATTGACCCATTATCGTGATGACAGAATAAAGTAATAACATACTAAAGCTGAAATGAGTTCCATATGTTGTCCACCGCAGTGAGAGGGCTGCAGCAAAGATGGCACAGTCGTACTCTTTGCTCTGTTTTGAACAGAGCATTTAGCTTTGAGCTTTTAGCTAGTCATTATCATCTGAAACCTGACAAGCCCATCTACATTTCTCAACAGTAGATCGCAGAGTAAACAGTAAGTGTCCTGGTTTGTGTAACATTTTAACTGAAATAAACAAGTCAGTTTTTGTTTTCTGTCTGGTTTTAGTAAGCAGTGTACAATCACAGTCATAATATAGAAGTCAGTCTAGACAGAGCAACACTCTAACCTAAAAGCTTAGTTTATACACTGCGTTCTTCCAACTTAAAATCTCCTGACACAATTCCACACCGTTTCCGAACCTTCCCCGCCCCGTGTCTCTCAAGTGTCTCCTTAAAGGTGCTAGCATTTACACTCCCATCCCCCTCTTTGAAAAAAATGTTAATCATCACTTGATTTTATATGGAAAGCAGATTATCCTTTGATTTTGATGAATGCAGCAGCTGCCAGACTCTTCATTTGACTAAAAGCAGGACATTCTGCTGAGGCCTCTCATATGTCACTAAGCCTCTGTCAGGACAGTACTGTGACAGGAGATGACACATGAAAGGAATTCCTCCTCATGGCTTTCCCAGGACAATGAAACATGGCCTTGAGGTAATACATGTGTGTCTGCATGTGTTTTCTGTGCGTGTGTGTGTGTGTGTGTGTAAGTAGACTAATCATGTTGCTTAGCAGTGGAACACTTCAGTATAACAATGGGCCCATTAGTGCACAAAGATGTTTGTCCTGCATACAGTACCATTAAAACAGACAGTATAGTAACAATATTTTAATTTATTTCTTGAAATGTTATTTTCATTTTCTCATTGCAAAAAAAAAATCCTGATGAACTGTAATTCAAATTCTGCTGACTTTTTGTGAGAGGAAATTATAAGTAATTATATTGATACAATAAATATATAATGATGAGCTATTGCGCATAATTAAACCTGGCTTTGGAAATATTGGAATTACTTGCAGAACCAGCATGTAACGAGTAACTTAACAGCAGGATGAAAAGCAGTGTTTCACTGCCTTCTTTGGTTGAAAATTGCATGTCTGTTTCACCTTTGACCACACCCCGAATCACTGATGGGTATGCTCTGAACTGTTCTGTGTTGCACCTGTAACCACACCCAACAGTGGTGTTACTGGATCCTGGAGTACACCTGTACATCACCGCTGCAAGGTGAGAAGTTAATCCATGGAGGTCAGTAAAAGCAAGATTTTCAGACAGCGTCAAGTTACTCTTAAAGCTCTTAAAGGTTCTCTTAAAGATTGGGCATTGGGTCATGGCAGTGGTTGACTGATATCTGAGAGCCGTGGGGCGCATACTGACCGGAGAACGTCATACTGTATATATTATTAACATTAATGCAAGAAAATTTTACCCCATTTTCAAGAAACTCACATACTGTACATCTAGTGTTGGTTATCATCTGCTAGGGATTCAAGCCATCTGTCCTTTACAACATTAAACATTTGAGAGGACACATCACGCTGTTAAGTATTACACTCAGAGAATGGAAGCTAACAAGCTAGACTACCTAGCATCCATTTGGAAAATGGATGCTAGGTAGCCTAGCTTACTAACGTTAAAAATCCTTATTTTTGGTCATTACAATTTTGACCAAATAAGAACGACCCTGTTTGACTTACTACAAATAGTCAACTCCACAAATGTAAATGTAGCATCTATATTTGGTGCAAATTCCACACGAAATTGTGGCTGAAACTTCTTACAGGTTGAGTCACAAGGTCACTAGACAAAAAAAACTAAACCTGCGGCATCTGGTCTGGTTGGATAAGGCCGCAAACAAGATTTAATTTACATCATAGCAGGGTCAGTCTGTAGCCATTATTCCCAGCAAAGACTTGGACTCTTGGTAATTTCACCCTTTTTATTTAACCTCCGTGCCCTCCTTCTCTTTCCTTCCATCCGTCCCCAAGCACAATTCATTTGAGTTCCTGTTTGGGAGGGTCCTGAGGCTGATTCAATTAAGTTCTTTAATTGGCTTTCAGGCATCCAAACTGAAACTGATGGAGAATTAATAACAGGTCCAGTTGGCCCCCACACTGTTTGCAGCCTTGGAAACATCTTTAAGACTGGAGGCAAAGTCAGTCTCTTTTTTTCCATGTGTGTGTTTGGTAGTTTGATAGTACAGCTGAGAGTAATATGCTGTGTGGCCCACGTTCTTGGTATGCAGTTCATCTTTTTGTCAACACGCTAGACATGTTTTGCAAACTTTGTACCCACAAAAACACAGCAGCAAAGAAGGCCTCACATAAGTACAGTATTTCTTAAGTATTTTTACTTTTGCATGGTTTCTAAATATTTACTGTTCCACATCAGTTCTCTATCACTTAGTGAGGAAAGATTAAAACCCTCCTGTTAAGCCTATACAGTGTGTTTTCTCTTATTTGTTCTTCATTGAAGCACACGTCATACAAAGCAAACATAATCCTAAAAAAGAGCAATTTTTCAGTTGACAAGTAGTTCTCTGTGGGTAGAGCTCACTCTGTGTCCAGAGAGAGAGGGAAATCATTTGCAGATGCATTACTATTTAGGTAGCTAACAAAAGAAGAGTTGTGAAATGGCAGGAAATGATGACTGCTGAAATTAAGGTTTGAAGTTCACATATCATTAACAGTCATAAAATCAACTTTTCTTTCGACTATACTTTCCCCCCAGAGTCTGCCTTTGTCTTCAAACAGCGCCAAAGCAATCATTATGCTCAGACATAATGCACCATAATGACAGTAATTTCAGTATCAAATTTTCAAATGTTAGGCCTTAATTCATTGTGGTTAAGTAGCTTAGTTGTAATTCAGATTTTCTACCCTTCTTAGCAGAGTGCTCAAGGAATGAGACGTCTAAAGCAGGATGGGAGAGCACCGCATGCAGGAACATTGGAAAGCCTGCATTTATTTAAATACTGTCTCCAGTGCATGAGGCCCAGCATTCAGTTTACTAGCAGCAACATTCATAATGTAGTAAAGTAGTTGCTTTGTTTTCGATCTAATTTACATGTTTACCGTTTTTACAAAACATGGCAAGAGGAAGCACCATGAAACCATATATATAGGATCATTTTCATCTCAGAATGTTAGCATCAAACTAGATGTCAGCATGGATTTGTTACCAGCGCTGCAACCAGGATTGGATTTAGGAAATGTTTGAATTATTTGGATTATTCTTATGTAGCTGTTAGCTCTTCTTAGTTAGCTCGATTGTATAGTATTATTTGAATTGAGCAGCTCTTCCTCTAAATTCCTCTAAAAAAATTAACAACTGACAACTAAAACAACTCCCAGAACTCTGTCTCTAGCTTCCCTGTAGTCCTTTCCAGGAAACTTACTTGGGAATTATTAGGGAATATATTGCCAGTAATAAAATTCAGGAGGAGAAATACTGAGTCTTGGTGGAAACATACAGCATCTAAAAATACTGGAATCAGTATGTGTACATTTGTAACAGAAATCCACCATGGTTGCTAAAATCCCCCAGATTCAAGAAAAAGTACAGAGGAAATGACCTCAGTGTCCTCAAAGCTAGCTAGAGTCCTGTTTGTAACTTTTCTGAAGTTGGCCAGTTAAAAGTACACTTCTATGAAATAAAAATGTACTCTGCTTTTGGAAAAATTAGCTCTGGCCAGATGGGAAAATGTGTGGCCTGTGCCAATATTTGCTTTAACGCCTAATCATCAAGGGATGATGATATCAGGACAGAAATATTTATGTTATATTGTTTTGTTGTTGCGTTTTTGGTCATGTCGACGTTTACAATTTCAGATATGGCTCACTGGTTCACTTATGTGCTGCTACATGGCAAAATTAATTCAGTTTTCAATCCCTTTTCTTCTAATGTTTTAGTGTTTATAAAAACATATGTACCATACAAAAAAAAGAAAACCTATGTATCGTTTACTCCTATATAGAGCTGAAAGGATTAGACAATTAGTTGACAGAAATTTAATCAGCAACTAATTTGATAATAGATGAATCATTTCAGGCAATTGTTAAGCAAAAATTTAAAACAGTGTCTTGTCCCAGCTTCTAAATTGTGAGGATTTGCTGCTTTTTGTCTGTTTTATATCACTGTAAACTGAATATTTTGGGGTTTTTGGTTGTTGGTGGGAGAAGAAACCACCTTGGTTTCTGGGGAATTATAATGGCCTATTTTCTATGGTCTAATCAGCAGAATAACTGATAAAGAAAATAATTGTTAGTTGCAGCCCTGAGCCAAGCTAATTTTAATTCAGTTATAAATTTGGTGACTTAAGGACTGAATCAAAAAGAGTGTCAGCTAAATGCATACATTGTAAATGTAATATTTATAATTTATGAACACTTAAATGTTAAATGTGGCAAGGAAAGTGGCAAAATAGCATTATGCAGTGTCTGGCATAAAGGCTATTGTAGTAAGACCAAGAAAAAGTGAGATATAATGAACAGGGTAGACATTGTATTGTATTTTATACACATTAAATTTCCATTATGGAAGTTATTTTAGAAAATAAAAAATCATCAAAAACATTTTCACTTTGACTTGATTACTTATTGCCGCTAATATTAAAACACTAAAGAACTTCACATCTTCAACCTTCAAAAGTGTTTCAAAAAAGTTTCTCAGTGGACAGTTGAACTTATTTGAGGTCTTCGTGCAATAATATCAGATTTGGTTTCATTGTGTTTGCAGGTTAGAATTGGTTTAAATAGGGCATAGGAAATTGACTCCATTTAATCTGAGCATTGAAATGTAGACCGTGTAATCAGTTCTCGTTCACATGTGGGCCAAGATAAGACTGGTTTTATTTGTGTGTAAATCTATCCTGAGAGGCCTCATTCTTGGCTGTGGCTATAGTAAGCCATGCCTCCAAGCTATAGCAGCGTGTGTGTGTGCGTGTGTGTGTCTGTGTGGACATAACTGGTCCTTCACTCTGGTCCCCACCCTCTGCCTCAGGATCCTTGTGTAATTGAGAGATGATCTGGGCATCGTGCACAAAGCATGGTCACACTGCCTCAGGAAGTGAGCACAATAATCTTTGTAACAAGGCAAGGATGCCTCTTCCCCTCTCATGGTTGAAATAAGGAAATGTAACTCGAGGGGAGATAATTTAATTCCTTAAATGCATTGTTCAATAAGAGAAAAAGTTCAGCGGAGGTTACCGTTAAGCAAACTAAAAAAATCTGACATGTATTAGATATCCCTTAACACCTCAGAATCACAGTTATGCCAGTGTATGAACAGTGTACTCTTTGTTTCAGCAAAAGTTGCAGTGTAATGCAATACGTGTATGTATTCTCAATCATTTGCATCCATATCTGTTACTTCAGCTCAGTACTGGCACAATGCATTATAAAGAAAACTTGATTGTGAGTTGTCACCTGAGACACATTTCCTTTAATTACAGCCTTTGCACGGACATACTGTATATGCATACAAATGGCTTATTTGAAGACTGGATGAAAAGGAGTTCATTTGAAAAACTACAACAAAACCATTTGTTCCCACCAAAACAGCACTCGCTGTATGACAAATGATGCTTTAGTCTTATGAATAATTCTCAAATTCTAAGCAATCAAGTTTTAAAGATATCGTAAATCCTGTTTAAATGGCCTCATTCATTACACCGCGGATATGGGAGGGATACTAATAAAGTGTTGCGTCTGAAATTGTCTCTGACTTCATGCGTTGCTGGAGATGTTCAGTGCAGAGTTGATGTATGATGCGACTGACTGTATGGTGATGGAAATGTGGCGGTGGCCTCGTTAGCATTCTGTTGTAACCCTCAGGCAGGGGTGTCAGATTCTCTCAAAATTTACAGCTCACTTTGGAACCAAAAGATTCTGCGCATAATGGCTGTGGGGGGGCTTATAATGAAAATCCTGATCCACACTAGCGAGGTCTGCTATAAGGACAGTGTTAATTAATGAAAAACTTCATATGTGAAAGGTCAGAATTGTTCTAAAGCAGCAGCCATGATACTTAAATAGTTTTCAATAATTACAGTTGCTGTTAGTTTTTAAAGAGGTGTTATGTGCAGTGTTTTAATGCCAGTAAATCATTATAATGAGGTCACCACCGTATTGTCTCATATTATCTTACTGTAAGCAGAAAAGAAAAGAAAAGTAATGTGATGCAAGTGAGGGGAATGAAGTTTGAGGATACCGTGTAATATGGCGAAAAATCTACTTCATAATAATTACATTATTATTATTATCATTATTATAATAAAAATACAAAAAAATATATCTGCTAGAGTGAAATTAGATTGATGATAAAAAATCTTTTTAAAAGGTTATTGTCTTAAACCTCAGTGATGAGCCACTTGGTTAGACATTACAAACTCTTCTGCACAATTCTGCGCAGCCAAACATAAACTGACAGAACTGTATTTTAAAGGATAAGGTTGACATTATACTGTATTTCTGAATATTTTTTTAAAAGACCAAAACCAACAATGACTTGATCCCTAACAAGTATTCTCTTTGTATCCAAAGCCTGATATATCTTATTCCTCTGTGCCGTAGACTTCCATTGTTGTCTAAAAACCTTTAAAAATATGAGCCATGTGTTCCTTCATTAGACAAACACGGGCACTGTAGTTCATTTTGAGGCGTTTCCACATACACCATCCTGCTGCTGTAAATACTCACTAGAGCACCAAATGTGTTGTAATCTGAAGCTGAAAATAGTCCCAAACAAATGCACTAGTTACTCATGTTTGAGTAATGTCATTAAGTGACCTTTTTTTAAACTATATATTTGTGAGCTGTTTTCAAAGACTGACGTCTTCAGAAGGAACCAATGGGCTTGGGGCTGAGAGCTACATACGGTACAGGCAGGGGAAGGCAGAAAGTAATGACGTATCATGGGACTTGTTGACATTAACAACAGTATACAACATCACTAGACATAGCCTTTAAATTCCAGTGGAGATCCTAAAGTTTTCAAAGATTACAAATATGACTCAATTATGAGGAAATTCATATAAAATGATGCAAAATATATTTAGAATATTTATATTTGATTGAACGTTGCAGCCATAAAAAACAGAAATGTGGGTTTGAAACGTCCCCCTCATTATAAACATTGCAGCTGTAAGTAACAATTATCTTCATTATAGATTAATTTACTTATTCTCGGTTATTAATCATTTGATCTATAAAATGTCAACAAATAATGAAAAATTACCTTTACACCTCTACTATAGAAGTTCCCAGGTCACACCTTTAAATGTCTTGCTTGGTCCAATTAACACTCCAAACCCAAAAATATTCAATTTACCGTCACAGAGGACTAAGAACCAGATCATTTTTTGCCATTTTTGCTTCAAACGTGACCTAAATGGTTAATCAATTATCAAAACCATTGCAGATTCATTTTCTATCAATTGACTCATCAGTGAATCCTCTAATTGTTTCAGCTTTAGATGAACATCATATGGCCTAAATGAAAAGAGGAAACAAGAAGCTGAAAGCAACTGTTTTTACATTTTTTTTACATACTCAAAAGCATTTGGATGAAGCTTATACTGACATTATCAAAATGAGGTTAGTCTGTGACTCATAAAGACATTATTGATACACTTTTGAAATTGTATATGGCACATCTCTTTTTGGCAACGTGGACTCTGTGAAACACACATTAATATTACCACTGGCAGAGGATTGCAGCTACAAATACAAATGGTCTTATTGATTTACAGTAAAAATTGCAGTATTTCTTAATTTATTTTTTCTTTATGTTTTGAAGGCCAAAGCCGTTCTCTTTTAAAGAACTCACTGATACCTTGAGGTCCTGTTTAATGAAACAACCTTCAGATATGAACATTGTGTGCATTTTTAAATTGGCTATCAAATGAAAGGTTTCAATTAATTTAGTTAGAAAAAAGTGGTCTTTACTCCACTTGTATTTAATTTATCTCATTAAAAAAAACCTATTGGATGTACTTTGAGGAAGTATATTAAAATAAAAACTCTTCATTGACTATTAAAACTAAGTATATACAGTATAGTGTGTGCGTGTGTGTGTGTGTGTGTGTGTAGGGGGACGCATGAATGGTTGCACATGCGTGGGTGTGTTTTTAAAATCTCACACAGCCGTATTGCAATGCCTCAGCAAAGCTCTTGATTAGTTGTGGTTTTATGTTTGGATGGTCCATTTAATTAGGTTATGTACGAGATAAAGGCCAGCCAAAAGTAATCACAAGGATTATTTACTCTTGTTAATTGAGGTTCCATCTTAACACCACGACTAAAGGTTAATGTTCTCTTGGTATATTATTTACTGTCCACACTCCAGAGGCTGGCTCCCACACAGTGGAGGAGGGAACAGAAACTCCACAGGTATGGAGGGAAATGGAGAATGATTTGTAGCCTAATATTGACAGCAGATGAACTTTGGATATTTAATGGTCCCGCTCTAAGCCTTCTGAAATACTGTACAACCTTCATTTTAATAATCTTACTTTGGCTCAGGTGTGATGCTCAAGTTTCCTGGAGCTTTAGGTGGGTGCAGCCCATCACCACTCCTAATCTCTCCTTTAACTAACCGCAGATAATTCTCCATGCACATGTAAATCATAGAGCGAGCTTTAAAGTGAATTGAAAGGTAGATTTGAAGTGACATTGTGTGATTAATTCTGCCGCTCTCTAAATGACCCTTGGTTCTGTCTTCATAGGAAAGCTGTTCTAATAGTCTTTCCAATAGTGATTAAAATTACAAAAATGTGAACCTGTAGGTTAATAAAAATGGAAATTTAACTAGTATCTGATTTAATTGACTCTGAAGAAGTACTTAAACGTGTTTGCACTCTGGAAAATCTACATGGCTCAGCGGCAAAGAAATTGGAATATCCAGCTGTCAAGATAATAAATTTGACTATTTCATCACTGTAATCTTCATACAATCTCCTTTTGTGCTGGTCTCTACCGCTCGCCACTAATGTGATAAATCACCTCCATGTTTGGAATTGTTTCATGTTTTTTAGAATAATTGTAATATACTCAAAAGTCCTCAAGTGTGGTGATCCACTGCTGTTCTTAGCCTTTTGTAGATTTATGATTTGGAAAGTTTAACTCAACCTTCCACCTATATCAAACTTCTGCTATGTTACTATAAAAATGGCTCTATCAGTGTGGGGTGGGTTGGAATGTAGGACAACATAAGATTTTTACAGTTAGACCTGATGGAGACTTTAATTAAAATGGCAAAAATCACTGTTGTCTTGTTTTGTTTTTGATGAATGATCGTAGTTACCGCAGTGACAAATACATTGTGTATCCTGTGACTGCTTCACAATAAAAAAGTGTTTCACCAGTTTAACATCTTAAATGTTAAGCAGTGGCATTCAGGGAATGTTCAGTTTGCATTCGCAGTAACTTCATACATCTTTGATACGGCTGGAACAGAGCGAACAGCAAACAGCTGTCAATAAGATAAAATTACAAACAGTAATGCTGGATTACATACCTGCACCTGTGATTCCTTCATGTGTGTGAAGGTCATTTGAATCCAGCGCAGGAATGGCAGACTCCGCCACTAAGAATGTAAACTACTATAGAGACGTAATGACTGACTGTAAATACGTTGAAAGGCTATTGCTGAAAAAATGCAGAACATAAATAGCATCATAAAGGGAGTTTGGTTTTACTTAAATCAGATTACAACAAGAAAAAAAACTGAAAGAGCCTTTATGGCTTTCTGTGGGTTTTTCTTTTTTTTTCTTTTTGAACTTTAAAAATATTCTTTATCCCAGTTAAGTATGCTTTATATAGTAACTATAACTCATTTTTATACTGGAGATTTTAGATACTGTAGACTCTGTATTTAAGTTTGGAAAAATGTTTAATTTTCCACTGCTCATCCCTGCTTTTGCTAAGAAGTGTCTAGTAAGATAGTGAGATTCTTTGAGCATTATTAATGTTAATAGGGACATTGGATGATAAATGGTTAACATGTTTATACAACATTAATGTATATTACTTTGCGAATGTAAATACACTTGCAGCTGGAAATGTTTCAGTCATAATACGCAGAGTTAAGATTCACATTAATGCTCTAAAATATAATGTCCAGTCACACACTCCTGACATGTAATGTTTTGTAATCATTTATCAGTATTATTAAAGGATAAACAATGCACACTTTACTTTAGGTCCCCTTTTCTGGGTAATACATATTCTACTGCATTAAGTCAACATGACTATGTATTTATAAGTGCATAAATCAGGTGCCCTGTACACATAAATCAGGTGCACCTCCCCCTTGCCGCCTTTTTTACAGGAGTTCAAGTTCTAGTTTTGTGGAGGTTCCCATTTTTTACCTAGCAAATTTATCCAGATAGCTCAGTAAATGTGATTCTTGGAACAAGCTCTAGTTTTGAATATACAGTACACAGTCACGCTCAGCAGAAAATACACACTGACTTTGTTGTATAAATGCTTTCCTGGAAAGTAATTCATAGATGCCAGAGGTACACCGATCAGCAAAGTGCTTTGCTCTTCTAAAAATGGAGAGATGAATGAATGATTAGAGTTTGAATTGGTCATATATTCATATATATATGCATACATACACGCTATATATATATATATATATATATATATATATATATATATATATATATATATATATATATATATATATATACCAATTTTATATATATATATATATATATATATATATAATTAATATATATTACACACATACATCCACATACATCCTTAAAGTAGCTGATGGTCTGGGTTATAATTGTTAATAAAGAATTTGAAGACTTTATGGGTGTAAACTTTTTAAAATCATATTTATAAATAATATATAGTATATTGATTTATAACAATTTTACTGTACATTATACAGCATTTATTAATTATTTGTACACAAGTACAGCAGGTTTAAAACTATAGATGTGTTTAATTACTGAAGATATATGATTATATATGATTACATCTGTGTTATACTTATCAAGTGTTTAACTGTGTTTATATCTGTTTACAACTACATTATAGTGTGTTATAATTTATAAATTGCTGTATCAATTGTTATAAATGCTAAACAGGCAGGGGTTAAAATACAGTCTTGTAGACGTGGCTTGGTATCTAAAAGTGTGTCACATGCCTATGATTGTGGATCCCTACAAGGCTCGCAAACCAGATAATTCTTTCAGGAGTATAATTTCTTTTTTTTTCTTCATTTCTTATTTATATGATGCCAAAAATATGCTCCCAGGGCTATCATTTTTCTGAGGGTGTTTGCGAAACCAGAGAGCTGAGAGGATTTATCTTCTTGACCCATCACACAAAGACAATGAGCTGCAGAATAGTGGTGTCCAACTGGGAGGACTGAGGGCGGGCACACCCACCCATCCTCAGGCCTCCTTCTAAAGACAGAATCATGTTACAGGTGAGAGACCCATTACTCTTGTCTGTATCAACTCTCACTGCCTTTCTAAAAAGCTGGAGCATGTGTTGCAGGGATTACTGTATGTCAGTGTTATATCTCTGGCGTGTTTTGACCAGTCTGGGCTTCAGGTTTCTGACAATGCACAGCATTAGATATCTGCGATGGCAGTGGCAGGACAAAGCAGCTTGTTCCTGTCTCCAGTAAATACCAGCACAGTATCAGCCTTTACACTGAGACTTAGTAATAAAATGGTGTTGCAGAACTCTTCACTTTTTAGGAGCCGTTTGCCCCGGGGCTAGGGCTAATGGTTTACTCACTCCCCGACAGGCCCTCGGGCTCCAGGTAGTCTCACATTGTCAAGCTGCTCTCATTAACTCCCATAACTCCTGGAGAGATTCGCGTCAGACAGCCACATACTGGAGGTCTTACAAGTGGAAGTGCAATAGACTGACAAACACGTTTACAGGCTAAAGTACACAGTCAAATTATTAGTTTTTTTAGTTGGAGATAACTTTTTACCCATGAATTGCAATTTAAATACACGTTTTATAGCGTTTTCCTGACTTGTATAATATGCAGCTGTTGATCATTAATCAGTTTGTTGTATGTTCCAAATCAATGTTCCACATTAGCAACAGTGGAGGAATATTAATGTCCTTTACTTGAGTAAGAGTAACACAGTGTAAAAGTATTCACTGACAAGTTAAAGTCCTTCATTGAAAATCACTCTGAAGTAAAAGAATGGTGTTAGCAAAATATACTTTACCAAAAATTAAAGCAATTATTGTAAAGAATGACCCCTTCCAAAGTGCTATATTACTATTATACTACTATTATATTATTTGATTATTATTATTGCTTTCTTAACATGTTGCAGCATTTTAATGTTACAGTTGGTTAAGGTGGATATAATTGTAATAAGTGTAAAAAGTACAATATTTCCCTCTGAAATGTAGTGCCGGAGAAGTATAAAATAGCATAAAATTTAAATACTCGAGTAGTACAAGTACCAAAATATTGTACTAAAGTACAACACTTATGTTATCATTAAGTTATTGCCCATGTTTAAACCAAAATTTGAAATTTCACTAAAATGAAATGTGAATCATTACGTTTCTCTTATTTTTATCCGTCCCTGGTGCTATAGAGGGGGGGTGACAGCGGTGTTGTGGTCATGTACACCTGTTACACCTCCGCTCTTTTTATTTTTTAATTTTTGGGCTTGGTAGAATTGAGGCTGGTGACTGTGAGAGGCAGCTTGACATGAATGTTTTGTCAGTAGAAGAAGCAGCTTTTTTTATATTCAAATGTTTGAATGTGGATAAACAGCATTTGGTTCAACATTTACACTCTAAGACAGTTTTGCACTGGTATTTTGAGTTCTGATTTAGACAATGGACCTTGTCCTGGGTACTCTCACAGTCACCTGTTCCACCCTTTCCACTTTAATCTTGATTAATATGGAAATCTCTTTGTTTGACAATGTTTGAGCTCCTGGACCGTCGCTCAGCAAAATATGCACCCAGGCCTATAGGACTGTAGAGTAAATTATAGACTGCTAAGCCAACATGTTTTCTTAAAACACAGTCTCACATAAAATCAGTCACTTTGTTAATCTACTCATCTATTTATGAACCTCACAGCATACTCACATCACATACCATCATTAACATAAAAGTACAAAGATATGTACGCGCTCCCTTCTACGGTACATTTAAGGCATGAAAAATCCTCATCTGGCCGACAAATTCAAATCTTCTTACAAGTGCAAAAAGAAGTCTGATCTGCTTATTGGCAAGAGTAGATGCAGCTGTCTGCATTGTGTCATAGACAAAGATGACAAGAACCAGACAGGAGATAAACACGATAATCACAACACTTCTAAATCAATCCAGCAAATAGTCCTCACTTGCTTCCTTGTTTGAAGCTTATAGTGTTTAAGTTTTATTGATTCAACTGCTGGTAGGTTTTGAGGCATTAGTTTGTAAGATACAATACACCCAGTGTGCAAAATACCATATGAGAAGTGAAGGGTCCCATAGCTGAGCAGGCCTATCAGCAGCTCAATCCAGTGAAGGTTAGCTATACAACAATAGCACACAGATACACTTCTTAATTGCCATGAAAACATTTTAAAACAAGTTAAAAAATGTCAGGACTAAAAGTGAAAGTGTAGTCCAGGTTCATTTCTTTAATTATTTGAAGGTTTTATGGTTTATGTTTAACAAACCTTATTTTTATATTGAAAAGGACATTTTCCTTTGGATAAGATAAGAACTTTTTTGCATTTGGACTGGTGTATGTTTATTGGATTTTGAAAACTTACATGAGGCCTCTCAAATACGCTGTGGAGGAGCAAAACAGGTTAAATGTATTAATTGGCCTGTATTTATTGGCAGTACTGTACCACCACCAGTAATATACTGTACATTAGCTGTTCACTGTTCATTTCCTATGCTGCTCATAGCCTCTCAACATTTTACATAACAATAATTCACAGTATAGAAAAATGGAAGATAATTGTCATTTTTTGACACCCCAAAATCAGATTTTTTAGGTTTTTCAAACTTAATAATTTGTAAACATGGGAGAGATTCAAATAATTAGATTTACTGGTAATAATTTACTTTAACAAATACTAGATACTGACAAGAATAAGTGCCCCAACAAGATCAGAAAAAAAACATAAGATGTTTTATATATATATATATATATATATATATATATATTTTTTTTTTTTTTTTTTTGTTTTTTGTTTTTTGTTTTTTTTACTGGAGAGATCCGCGGTATGACTCGCAAAAATTACATTTTAAAATATAGGTGTTGAATACAAATGAAACAAATGACTTTGTTGCTATAACGCAGCATCTTGAGGCATCTGGGTGAAAAGCACTACACAGCTGTATAGCAGCACTGAAAATTCACAACAGTAAACCACCACTGTCAACTAGTCTCCAAGATTTTTTCTGGAAATAGCAGGGTATTAAAACAGCTTTCTTTTTTAAATATACAATTTTTGTACCTATACAACACATTTTTCTCTCTTCTCTTCTTCATTGCGCCCTGTACTTGTGCTTGTTGAGGTTGAAAAAGATTAGGGGAAAATAGTGCATCATAAACTGGCTGCAGGCCTCGGGGCAACAGTGTCTGTTCCAAAGCTGGATAATCTCATATCAGTGTGGCGTGTTCATTTAGCTTAAAAGATAGGACCCTTTTAGAAGCACCTCCTTAGGTTATTATGAGGCTTTTCATACTCAAGATGATAAACTCATTCTGGCACCTGTGTAATTTACTAATGACACATGATTTTAGCCTGCACTGCCTGTGAGTTGGGGAGGAATTACAGTGCACTGCAGAGCCTCTGCAGATACGCCAGCCGCTGACATTGAGGCAGAACCTGCTTGGGTTGTGTTTTAACTTCTTTAATTAGGTGTGTTTACTCTGTATTTTATTTGCAGAGATCATGGGAGAGCCTGGGGAAAGGTAGATTTAATTAAGGGACACTGATGAAAGCACACAGCTTGTACAATCTCCAAAGTGTTTCCTCTGATATTGCTGCAAAATATCCTGATGACAGGTGGTGCTGGGGAGGAGTTGACACGGCTGCGAAATAGAACGATTTGGATTCATTCTCACCATGTGTAGGTGGGAAAGTGTTATAGGTCTTCTGTTATATATCACTGAACTCAATTTAACTGCTAAATAAGATCCATTTAAACACACAATCTGATTATGTAGGAGAGTGGGATTTTAGGAGTGGAAACATAAAAAAAATATGTGATTGCACATAAAGGAATTCTGATGGTCGGTGAGATAGTGGAAATGTACGAGCAGCTTTGCAATTAGCAAGTGCAGGCCTGCCACATTGTCAAATGCCCTCACGCTCTGTCTCTGCAATAATTGTCACAGCCCCTCTCTTTTATTACAATCTGTCATAGAGTCAACCATATTCATTATGAATTCTTATCTGCTTGTTCTTTAACATTTGCCAGATGGCACATCGGTATCAAAAGCTAATAATGATGTAGTAAGGAAATTAAGACCTTATCAAAAGCTACTTAATGCCAGAAAAAAAGAAAAATCTAAATACATTGATGCATCGGTTGATCCTTGATGATCCCATCTGCGAATGTGTAAAAGGTGAATCATCCTATCTTATAGCCCCAGAATATGCAAATTGGAGAGCAAAGCTGAAATTAGATTGGGTTTAGCTTAACTAATCTCCTTTGGTCACAATTTAATTTTGATGTAGAGAGAAATCCCATTTTTACATAGATCTGATGTGCTTTTCTAACCTACATCACAGAATCCAAAGGTAGGAAATAAAAAGGCCATGAAGTGTGAAGTAAGATGTTAGCACACAGACAGAAACGCAATATACAAGGAGCTTTCAACCTCTCAGACAGTTTATACACCTGCCAATTCCCAACAAAGGGATTTACCTTTGCCACAAGCTGCAGATGCACCAGTCTAATTAATACATGTACAGAATATCTAATTCTCCTTATAACAGAAAAATACAGTACATGTCTTTCAACTCATGAAACCATGAGGTTTTAAAGGCAGTTATAGGTGAGGTAAGAAGAAGTGTCTGTCAGGAATTGGTAATTGAGATGCCTGATGTAGTTTTGATCTTATCTTTAAATAATGCAGAATTGACTGTCCACTAATCCTCTCCCCTGAAAATAAATTGCCCCTCACCAATTGTAACTACGCACATCAGTGGGGTGTAGTGTGTGGCGGTTCTGGGAAGGGGTCAGACGGGGCCAGTGCCCCTATGGAAACAAGCCTGGACCCCCCAAAATGCTGGGGTTTTCTCTCAGGAACCTATAGGTAAGCCAGGGCTCCCTCACTATAAAAAAAAAAAGCTGTCACTGTCATTTGAATAAAAATATTTAATTATTTCCTTTGTCACATTCACGTCTTATTTCGTTGTTACGGCTCTATCTTCTCCATTTTTCATTGAGACATTGTGCCCCTCTGTATTGTAACTGCTGGTAAATGTCAGTCTGTGTGTGGTCAAACTTGGTGTTGCACCCTTACCAAAGTCTAACAGAGGGAAGAAAAAGTGAAGGTCTCACCCAGCCCATCTCAAGAAACGCTGCAGGAAATCAAAAGAATCAAAAATATAGTGACATAATAGCAGTCCTAGGATGAAAGTTCTAACAGCTTTGAGCCTTTTCACATTTCCAGGTTTATATTTTTAATCTGGGGCTCTACTGGAATATCTTTGCATGATTTGCAGCTCAAAAAACTCCTTATTTATGTTATATTGACTCTTTATGCAGCCCCTCAGTTCAGTCTCTGTCTGAAACTGGCCATTTTAGCTCCTGTATCTTTAAGGCCCTCCTCTCGAGGAGTCCACTCTGTTCTGATTGGCCAGCTCTTGGAAGCTGCCTCTTGGGAGGCTTCTGATGGCTCCAGAGGTTACATCAACAAACAAAGAAACAAACTATAGTAGTCTGATGTTCTTTTTCCCGTTCTTTACACGGAATGGTAACTTCTCAAATACATCCGTACATGTTAAAGCTGAAATCCGATCCAACCAACCTTAGCAACAACCTTAGCAACCAAGGCTACAGAGTGGACAGCCATTTACAGGCATGTGCCATCAGCTCGTCAGCAGAATAGAAAAAACGCAAACGAAGCGTTCACAGCAGGCTGAAGCCCTGGCTTTTGACTTGCAGGGAGCATTTTTACATATGTTAACCATTTTGGTACTTTGACCATGTTTAGCATAGATATCCAAAATCTTAACAGTATATAATTAACAGAAAGCCAGAAAAAGCATAATATGCCCCCTTTAAACGATGATATAACAGCGCCTTGTTTCCATCAGTACAACACCAGAGTCATGTCATACTCAATACTGCTCTGAGTTTGTCTTTTTGACAGAAATACAGTTTTAATTCAGTAATTAATTCCATTTGCTTCAACTCTGCTGTCAATACAACTCATCATATGTTTCAAATTAAAAGCCTAGCAGGAATGGTAGCCTTTTTGAGCCCCTGGAAGTCTTTTAATGTGAAACTTCACTGAGAGGAAGTGTTGAGTTGGCATGACAAAATAATGAATGCAATTGGAAATAATCAGTGAATAGAAACACTGAAGAAGAAAGAAAATAAGAAACTCAGAGCAGCTGAGTGGTGAGTATGACATGAGTGTTGATGCACTAATTACACTGAATATATCAAGATAACAGCAAACATCAACAGCAAATTACTGTATAATGGAAGCAGATCAGAAAACAAGAAGGTTTCTTGTAAATATATGATAAAGATAAAACAGGGGAAATTAAATAAAGGCCTTCTAAAGGTTTTCTCTACAAATGAGGTAATTAAAGGCCAGAATGTGAGAGGAAGGAAGGAAGCTGACCCTCAGGTCTCGCCCTTTGAAAACAGACAATGCCTGATAACACACACTTCTGTGATTCCACCGTTACTCTTATCTAAAATGCAAGTAAAGCCTGTTGTTAATGTGTCTTTCCCCTTGAAATGTAGGCCCTGAACAGAGGGACAATTTCAGCAATGCACAATAAATAGCTGAGAAAATGAGGCTCATGGGAATGAGAGGTACGGTCCTAGATTTTCCTCCCTCAATGACACTGTGAATAGTTCAGGAGTTATGTGCAAAAGTTGTGGAAGATAATGTCTGGTGACATAGACTTGTTGTCACATTTTTCATCCACTACTATCTATGTAGTCTCTTTGCATTCTGATCACACCTCTTCAGGCAGATAACTATTTCCTCAGGATTAATGTCCCAATTTCTGCATCCTCCAACACATCACAGTTAATGACCTTGATTTAAATCACAAGAAGGTATGTGTGAACTCATATTACTTCCAAACAGAAAATACATCAGCCTTAAGGTGTTGTTTTTGTCTGGCCTTGTGCTTCGCAACTTTTGCCCTGCAGCTATCAGTGAGATAGGCAATCGCCTCTACTCTTGGTTTGATTGAGACACTGTTGTGTTAGCAAGCTGGGACACCTCACTCATGCATATGCTGTTTCTTTTTTTTTTTTTTTTTGTGCATTCTTGTATTTGTTATAAAAGTCAAATGCTTTCTGTATTAGCTGCTTGATCGCCAAAGCTTAAAGAGTTAGACAGTGAAAAATCATGTAGGTTATGTAGCTTTACACAAGTGAAAGGTATGATAAACTCACACGTTTTCAAAATGTATAATAGGTCCCAACGTCTGGGCTAAGCTGATGACAACATCACAGAAGTGACAAAAGTCAAACAGATACATGGAAACCTGCTTATAGGCCTATAAATGATTTTAGGCTCAGAGGGGGTGAATCCTGAAATGTGTGACATTGACATTGCAGACCTGCCCCCTCCTCAAAAAGCATCAACACACGTTCTCTCTGTCTGTCTTTCTCTTTCTCACACACACACACACACACACACACACACACACAACCAAACACACATCCATAAATTTTCCCTCAGATGACTCTCTGCAGTTAGTTTAAGCCTAACTGACACCACATACAGCTTAAAAATGGTATAATTAACACAATGCTGTAAAACTCCAAGATAAACACAAGATGTGGGAGTGAAAACAGAATTCAAGAGTGACACTGTACTGATTATGCTTTAATTTCTACTGTCGGTAGAAAATTTATTATTACCATTAATACCAAATTATCATTACCGTTAATACCATGAAAATCTGTTTTCGTTTAAAATGCACTTCAATGTAGAATTGTAATGACACTTGAAAACGGAAACAGAAAGTGGAATTTAAAAAAAAATAAAAACTGAAATAAGGTGTTTGGCTTTAAGGCCCGGTCACACCAGAATTTAAAATGCTGTAATTTTGCAGCAAAAACAACAAATGCTTGTGGGGGCAAAATTAATTAATCCGTTGAGTTCAACTTTGGTGAACTTTTACATCCAAATTTGCACCGTTGACCAGTAGCAAACTGTCTTGCTGACCTTTTAAAGTCATAGTAAAACAGCTGTTACAACAACTTTAGCTTCCATAATGAAATGAAATCCTACAGATTTGATTGGATTTTTCAAAAGTGGGTGTGGTGTAGTAAATAGGATCCAGTACAGAGCTGTGGAGAGACATGGAGCAGTAGTGGACTGCCAGCCTCCATCTACACACAGCTTCATCCATGATGTTATATCAGGAGGAGGAGGAGGAAGAGGAGGGAAATATGAATTAATTAGAACTCAACCACATTCTTTGGAAAGGTAAACAAAGTTTTTGCCAGCTGACATCCAAATATTGCTCTGCTAACGGACAAGTATATGAGCGAGGCCCCAAATCACATTTGATTGGGAACATTTATATTTCAAGACTGAATTCAGCAACATTTTACAGGGATTTTTATATAAAAACACTCAAAATGTTTTTTTAAACATACAAGAGATAACTGAACAATTCACACAGGATTAAAATTTTTTTATTTTACTATAGTCTATAATGTAAAATTGTCATAACATTGTACTACCATTGCAAATTAATTAGTTTAATACCCCAAGTCTTTTTAAAGTAAGTAAATAAGACTTTATATAGACCTTTTTAAACCAAACATAAATAAAACAGAAAAAAATAAAATGAAAATTGTAAATTGGAAAGATGAAAAGAAAAATTACCAAAAAAATAAAAAATAAAAATAAAATCAAAACATTAAAATTATTTGAAATCCATTTCATTGTTGACCTTGGCAGCAGAACGTGTGACAAAATATCTCAACTCAAGGTCCACTGACTATTTTTTTCTGAGCTTTCAACCACATTTCACGGTCTTCATCAGCAAACAGAACTGGCTCAGGTATCATCACATGACCGAATTGTGGGACATGATAGGTGCAAAAAGCTAGTAAGTGAACCTTGACCATAATAATTTTGTCACACATTTAAAATGATCATTTTGCTTCTTCCTATTTCCATTTGACGTTTTGCATCAGCCTTTTCCGTTTTCAATTTTCAGTCTGTGTGTAACTGAGGGGGCATGAACCTCCTGTCAGTGAATGCAGCAAGGCAAATCACCGACTGAGGAGGAGTAATGACAGTTTACAACCAGGGGTCAAAGTTTCTTGTGGCTGACTGAGAGTTTCAGCTAAATGGGCCCAAAACTCAGGTCAATGTCATACACGCATGACATGACCATGTGTGTTTTTGACACAGTACACATGCGTTGGTGGGAGGTTTAGCGACGTGTGGAGTGTCACCATTTACCACGTTTTCAGCAACACAACAAACTGCAAAGGTAATGAACACCTTTTATTTTGAGTCACATCTGTTGCAGACCTGCTAAGAATGACATCTCTTTCAGGTCATCCACAGACGTATGTCGTGTGTGAACTCGTCACTCTGCTGTTGCAAAGGTATATAAGTAAATCATATATGTGAAATCAGTTTCCATGGAGTTGCGATGGTGCTCACTTGATCATTGAAAAGCTCAGTGTTCAGTGTTGAGCACTGGAGAAAGAGAAGACTCATGTTTGAATACCAATGCCTTTACTCTGGTGTACTGTTACTGCTGGAGGGTTTTTGTCAGGAACAAATATTATTTTAAAGTGAAAATACGGATGTTGAAAGTCAAAAAATTTGGAGAAAGTAAAGGAAGGATGAAGCCTTTCCAATACTTGAGACATTTTAGTTAAAAATATCCACTCCCAGTTATTTAACATCACAGCCTGTTAAATTTAATAAGAAAACAAAAAAACAAAACCAGTAATAAAATGGCTAGAAAGCTTTGCAGTGTGTTTCAAACAGATTGTATGAACTGAAGTGTTCCAAGACGCAGCAGGTTGCAGTGACGCATGTGTGACGAAGTTGAACACATGCCTGCACAGAGCCAGTAGACAACAGCTTTAATTGATATGAGAGATTTTATGACATTTATGTCCACGAGACAAATGACTAACTAACATGAGTCACTTGTGCTCTAGACTGGCTTTAGCCTCCAAATGTGGTGTTACTGTGATACAGTATTAAAATCATAGCCTATAGGATGTCAGATATTAGAGACGGTTACCATTATACAAATCTGTTTCAGTCAGACAGTTTGTTGTGTAAAATTATCTTTAGTAGCGAGGATGTTTTTCAGAGTTTGGTCAGTGTTTACACTCATTGTTAACAATTCAGATACATGATAGATTTTTTTCTTACTATCATAGCTGTGAACAAACAACCACATCTGGATTTGATCTCAGTAAGGCCTGAGGAGTCTGACTAATCACCAGAATAACCCAAGTAAACTATTGCAGATGTGAGATAATTGCAGGGACTGGCTCTCCAAATAACTTCATTTAGAATTTGCAGAAGTTACCCTGTCAATACGAAGGGTGATGGATGATTGACCTTTCTCATTTTCCCACTTCTTCTCAGTGCAACACGACCTGCCACAGTCTGTAAAGGGATATGCTATTAGAGACTTATCAAAGAGCATGAATGTATGTTCAAAGTTCTGTGTGCATGTTGTAATTTAATTAAACACACTTCAAAACTGGGTCTTTGTTGTTGTTAGGTCGCAGTAGAGGATACGTGCAGGAGATTTTGAAAGACAAACTCGCACCTACAACAATAGAGAGCTTGGACTTTGAAATGTAAGCTGCAAAAGCATCCTCATTAATTGTGCAAAATAGGTTTCTCTCCAAAGAAGTGACAGAAATGGTGTAATGCTGGGCTTCATGGGTAGATATACTAGCTAATTGGCTCTTTAAAAGAAGGTTAAGGCATTTTAAAAGCCTCAAATTGGTCTTTTCTCCTTCAGAACAAGTTCTGAGTGCCAGAAATAATTAGGGCAGTGCTGATTGTTATGGACTCCATATCACACTAAGGCAAAACAGACAGCAGGGATCAGGGGTGTACTGGGAAAGAAATTCAGCCCTGGACTTATCCGCTGGGACCGGTCGGGTAGGTGAGGGTTGATTACATATGTACAGTATAGAACTTGGTTGTGATTGGCCAGTGAGCCCAGTCCAGGAACATGCACGCAGCACACTCTCATGCGCACCCAGAATGACAGGCACACAAAGAGGGCCAGTAAATGGACAGACAGGGCATGGACTTTTTGACGGTCCAGCGGCCCACCGATGCAGTGGCCCACCGGGATTTGTCCCGGTATGCCCGATGGCCAGTACACCACTGGCAGGGAGGATGCCAAGGGAAGCTTTATGACTCTCATTTGAGGTAAGCTGAACAGATGCTCATTATAAACTATACGAGTTGTATGAGAGATAGTCAGAAATACAGATTACATAACTATCTGGAGCTCATAAAACAACCATTTGCAGTTTGTGTAGTCATTATTAGTGGAATTTAATTTCTGTTTTTAATTTTACTTCATAATATCTCAAGTTATGAGGAGGCCTGAATTCAGAATAACGTCCTCACCAACAAAATTACACCATTGTTCATTTGTGCAAATGCAGCAAATAAAGCAGCAATGATTGATATTTATTTAGTTTTTTATTATTTTTTTGCCACCTGGGGGCAGTGGAACAAACTTTAAACACAACATTGACATAATATTGTCTTATAAGGTTGTGGTGAACATGTTGTTTCGTGGTGAACACCAAACAACATTATCATTCATTGGAAGCTGTGTTTCTGGCCACTTGAAGAATGTGAGTCCTATATTCTCTGTTTTGGTCTCCATCAACTCCTGAAAAAAATATCTCTCTTTATAGCTGCTAAATGCTCAACTATGTTCACTAGAAAGTTGCTAATTTCGTCTTTATGCCATATAGGGCTGGTCATGTAGTGTATAGTGGGTTTATCAGAGCTCTCTTGCTGAAAACAGTCGCCAGTTGCAGCTGGTAAGGTGGTTTATGAGAGCAATGAGTGTGAACCAAAACAGTAAAGTCTTGGGCCATAAAACCAAAACAATGAGGTGAAAAACATTCTGTAGAGCTGAGGGGAACTGCAAAGTTGGGTGATAATTCTCTGTTGGTTCATTAAAACTAGTGAGACTTTTAACATTACACACAGTTATTTGCTCCATTGTTAATATAAAAATATTGATTAGTGCAGCTTTAGAGTCTAGATTTGGTTTAACACCAAAACAGTAGTTTCTAAGACACGAAAGAAAAAGTGAAATAAGCTGCTGTTAAGAAAAAACATGGTTTTTCATGGACTTCAACATTTACTCTCATTGCACAGCATTATAAGAACTAGTCTAATCTGATCGTATTTATTATAAAGATTTCTTCTAAAGATTTTCTTTTACACAAAAAAGGCCCAGTGGCAGATTTTTAAACAATGTAAGGCCTTATAGTTGCAAGCACCATCTCTATTCTTTGGCAATGACAAAGATTAAACATTAATCGTCAACTACCCCTCTGAGCACTCATTTCTCCATTGCAGCTGTTTGGGGACTTCGGCGTTGTGAGGTTCCGTAACGCTGACATGGAAACATGGTGAGCAGTCGGATGTCCTAGCAGCCTCATTCTCCTTGCTAGCAGAGCATGTCCCAACTGTTGTCAATTTATCAATGTATCGTGCACTAGTGGGCACAGTTTGAGCCACCATTAGGACAGGTGCCTCCATCCATCATGGCCAAGTCACTTATTCCACCTTGTCAGGGGAAACTAAATGGAGCTTTTGAAGAAATGTAAACAACTCTCGGTGGACAATCAGAGGACCCATCTCAACACTCCAACTGGAGAACTGTGTACAGATAGAGTTCAGTCTCCCATTAACATCCGAGGCCTCCTGTGCTCACACTAATGTTTTCCCATATGCCCTTTAATTGTACATACATACTGATATACTGATATGCAACATATCAGCCGCGTAATGTTGAGACTGCATTTTGAAAGCTGCATATTTTCCTCTTGTTGTAATTATCCCATTATCTTGATTAGAAAAAAATCACTTCACAGTGTACACTAATAACCTTGTATCTATGAAATGTCATATTGAAAAAAAAAGAAAAAAATTCTTAGTTGATTTTCCGTTTGACATTAAAAATATCTTGTGGTCAGGACTGTAGAGGTAAAAGAAAAGCGTGGGTAAACCCTACCCTGCCTCAATTACAGTACTCTTTTGTGGGACTCGAGGGCTGTGATGGAGATAAAAAGGAACCAATCAGTACCTCAAAAGACAGTCTCCCTTATCAAATACATATATCTCTATTAACAGCTAACCCTATTTCTGTGGTATTTATGATAGATCAATGTTTGAAATATAACTCAGTGATAAAAGTGACTGAGGTGCAATTAATTTCTATGAACTCTACGCTGCATCACATTCATACAGTTAGTTGACAGCTTGACTTGCATATGAAAAATCTGCATTTTGTGTATCGCAGCTGTTCATAACAGAAACCTTCTGCCAATTATAAATCTATAAAAAACTTAAGCTAGGTACTTACTACATGGTCTTTTGTTTGACAGATATTATTTGATGCAGCATATTTCATATAATGTGTCCAGTCTCTTAACTCTGCTCCATTAACGTGTCCCCGGTCTGCCAGCTAGTTTCAGTGCAAAGGTTCAATTTTGGAGTGGATGCGTGATGGGTTGCTGGTTGCTCTGGATTAACAGGATACAATGGTGCTGATATGGGGATACAACATTACAGCTGAGAACAAAATGAGCATTCCTAGAATTTACAGAAGAAACTAGGAGAGAAAATCCACTTTTAGCACGTTATTAGTATAAATATATGTGTAAATATGTGTGAATGCTTGGGGGGAACACTATTCAGAATTTGAGAGGTGGCTAAACATTGTTTAGGTGCGTTTAGCCCCCACTACAGTCTGGTTGTAGTGATTTAGATTTTTTAATTTTGTTTTATCCAACCAATAAATTATGAAAGAGGGAGGGACAATGTATGAAAAATGTCTCATTCTCCAAGAAACTTACAGTGGCATTTATGATTTAATAGTAAGGGTCAGTAATACAACAGTAACAAAATATTGTATGCATAGGGAATGCGCTATGAAATTCATGTTTAAAGATTTGTTTCACTGAAGCTTGTTTAGGAGAGAGTTTCATCTTGACAATTATAATCTTATGCGGAGTGCTCTAACCCCAAGGCAACGGCTCATTCATTTTAGTTATACTGCTCCACAATACAGCCAGAGGTGAAGTGAACTGGGTTTTAATTAAAAGACAAAGAGAAATTAGAAGTTGGGGGATGCGCAGAGCTGTTAATCAATCCCCACCAATCAGCCTGGATGATGGCACCACAGCCATCAACAGCATAAACAGAATAGAGAGCAGACAGATTGATAACATTTTTCCCCTTTATCACTAAACTAAATCATCATTTGCAGTCATGATGAAAGCTTTTATGTCTGCTAAATTAGCACTACTTTGTAGATTATACTGCACCAGCTTAGCCACCACATACTGTTTTACATATGGTTTGTTTCCCTAGTTCAGATTTTTTTTTTCTTAATTTGTGAAAAACTAGTAACATAACAGACTAAACAGATGAAACAAAAGGGAAACACAGAAATGTGAAATGGTGTGTACATTCACTTTTCAGTCAGGAGGCAAAATATTTTTTGGAGTCTGTCTGTTGTTGGACCTGAACCTTTGTAATATATATTAACATCTGGCAAATTTTGATTTCATTAGAAGTACTCATGTCTACTGAGGTTTTGACAGGTCACAGTGGGAAAAGCACAGGTGTAAATAATAAAATGAATGATGGCTGAATTCCATTTAGCTGCTTCAGTTTCAGGGTCCTGGTATTGTGCGTGCTGGCCCTTTAGAGCCATCGTTAATGTTATGAGTAACACATGTGCTTTGCCCACTATGCCAAGTCAAAATGTTTGCTGTGAAAAAGGCTCATTGTAAAATGTTGATTGTTGATTGTGGTTGGCTATAAGTTTAAGGAACAAGGCAAGGCATATGTGATATATTTTCTTTTTGTGAACAAATTCCATGAAAAACAAAAATGGATTGATTCTACTAACAAGTGTAGCTAAAGTTAGCCATCAGTTAACTATTGTTGTCTCTGCTAACGCAAAACGATAAAACTGGTGAGTCCAAAACCATCTGAAAAGTGGAAAAGTATTTGATTTTACACCATAGGTAAAAAAAAATAAACGTGGATGAAAGTAAAGCTGTTTGCTGACTCTGTGAAATGCAATTGCCTTACAGTAACAATAGCTTGTCACTCAAATGGGGAAGCATAAGCAACATGAGTCAACAGAACATTAATTATACACAGTAGTTTAGGATATGGGCAGCTTGTGTTTGAATTAATTCTAACTAGTTATGTGTAGTTCAAATTTGGTCAAACTTGATTTTTTTGAAATCCTGACCGCCCTAATGGGCAACATATTTTATTTTGAGTCAGTTCCAAATATACCATCCTGCTGCTGTAAATACTATCTCACCATCTATCTCTGTGGTTGAAAATAGTCCCCAGAAAATAATGTCTGCTAAAAACTACAGTGCCAAGCTGTTTTAGGTAATTACTGAGCCTTTTTTTCTTAATGAAACTTTATATTGTAACCAGTTTTTTTAAGATTTCAGACAAATATAGATAATGTTTTTGTCTATAAAGTATACATTACTTCAGTAGGAACCAATGGGCTTGGGCCTGATTGTCACAGACAGGGGGGGGGGGATCAGAAAGTATTGAAAAATGGACTAATGTGTTTTTGGTCTTTTCGGGGGATGTGTTGACTGTAAGAAAAATATAAACCTACACCAGCTTTTAACAGTTTAATGATTGAAACTTCACTGTTGCATACTGTTTACAGTGAAAATGCCTTATACAGAGAAGGAGCTGAGACTTATAGAAATAGTTATGTAAAGCAAAGAGGAAATTAACATGAACACTTTTTAAGGGATGAACCTTGTACAGTATATCAGCTTATTAGTTAGATTGCTGCCATCCAGTGTTGCTGTGCAGCTAATAATAAAAAATAATATATACACATATGGATGTGAATAATTATGTAAATTTGCTCTGAATATAATGATTCATTTTCTGTTTTTTTAGAATTCTGATTCTAAGCTATTGGTGCAGATTCACACAAATAGGAACTGATCATTACACACAGGTATATTAACATAGTATCCTGAAGTTTGTTCTCTAGTAACTTATCATCTACTATAGTACTTGATTTAGAGTTATTCAGAAGTGTATTCATGCCTGAGGAGAGAAAATATGCTTAAAACTAGTTTAGTACATATTGTGTGGCTCTTTTCCAAACACTGAGATTATCTGAAGTGGTAACATTAATTTAAAGGGTGCCATATGTGTTACTATGAGAGGAATTCAGTATAGTGAGAAGTACGATGGAGCAGCAAATATGTCAAACCTCATGGAGAGCACTCTTGTTGATTACTTCAGAGGCTCTCAAGGGCAATGAAAGCCACTACACACATCATACATGTTGAATGATTTTGCAGTATTTTTTCCTCCAGCAGTCTGAATTTGTATGTTGATGTAAGAGCAAAAAAGCATTTATCTAATTACCATGCTATTTAAAATATTTTTTATGGTTATAAAAATAACAACAACCGACTGCAATATGATCCACATTCACTCCAAGCAAAGACATGGAAGAAAGAAAAAACACCTTTAATCCAGACATATTTCACCTCATTCTGATATATTGTTATGAAGTGAATTCAATTCAACATGAAAGTAATTACATCTATTATATTCAAACAAAATGTTGTAAACCTTTGGCCATGCTAATCACATCTTCTTTTATTCCCGGTGAAGACTCTAGTTGGCTGTTTCTTTCCCTTCATATTTTATATGCTTATTATCTAATTTTCTTTTGAAGGCCTTGATTACTCCCAGTCTGAAAATGAACAATAATTGCTGCCCTACTGCTTACAAAGTCTGCGGAATAGAAGAATAAAAGAGTAGTCTTTTCAATGGTCAATCAACAAAGAAGTACATTAATCATTATCTTACATTACAATTTCTTTTTTTGTGCATGAAATGTGGTTCTGGAGAAATTAAAATGTCTTTTACCCTCCCAATTATGCATGAGATTTGTATGGTTACTCTGAAACATAATATGAACAACAAGCATAAAGTAGAATTTACAAAGAGGAGAGTGCTTTGATCACATACTGTATGCCTTGAGGAGTCTTGCCTGAGAGTCTTTGATGTGAATCAGTGCATGAAAGACAGGTCCAATTGGCCTGGGGTGACCCTCAAATTTGCACTCTTTAATCATGTGTTCCATGTCAGGTGTATGAAAAAAATGGTCTCTCGTGGTTTATAATTTTTTACCATTATTGCATGAGGCACATTTCCTGACAGAAGAGTGTGAAACAATTTTCTGCCCTTAAATATGGTTTTAGCTATCACACAAAAACACAACTGCTAGCTGCTCTAAAGACATTATAGAGGACAGAGACAAGATGGGAGGAAAAGCCAAAACAGTTGTTGTGTTAATACCTTCATAAACACTGGATATTGCAGCACCTAATTACCATCAGATGGATGGAACTGAAAGGTCAGTCATAGTTTTTTTTAGCCACGCTACCAATGTGGCTCTGGGGATATTGATGTTGTTCTGGCCCAGAGTGAGTTATCTTGAAAACATTGAATGGGTTTCCTTGATATTTGGTTAAGGCATTCATGATCCCTAGACGATGAATCCTCATGACTTTGGTGATTACCTAGCTTTTCATCAAGCGCAACCAGCAGGTTGAAGTTTATCCAACATTAAGCACACTGACTAGGGATCTGTATTGCTCCATCTCAGACGAACGCACACGTGGACAAAGACTCCATGATGTTATACAAAAACTAAGTAGATAAAATGTACAGCAAGATGATTTCAAACCAATTAAATACAATTTGATTCAGCTGTAAGTAGAATTTGATATTTTTATTTTTTAAATCATAATAAAAGTGTGAATGAAATAAATCAATAATCAATCAGAAATGAATCAAAAAAAAAATCAGTCAAGGATATCTTCTGTCACACCAACAGTGGTAAACATGGGCAGTGATGCTTCAGATAACTTTTTGGCCATGAGAAGGAGAAATCTTTCACTAACATGCTGCTGACTGGGTATGGTATGGTACATGGTATGGATCATCCTTTTCAATTTGGTATTTTCAAGAACACTGTTTGGACGCAAGTCCCTGTAAATAAAACTGCACATGGCTTCGGTAGAAGTAGGAGTTAACCAGTTAGAAGTAGCATTAGTTGCTCATCACCTTTTCCTATTTGACTTTTTTTTTTTTTTTTTTTTTTTTTTACAAATTTCATGTAGACACTGATCATCTGTGGTTGTGTATCGATGTAGCCACATTTTTAAATACATATTGGTTCATCTTCACACCCCTAATACCGACATGCTAAGTGTTAGCATGTAAACATGGTAAACATTTCTTGCTGAACATCAGAAACTGTACAAATGATAACGAATTAGCAAGAAGGTACAGCTGAAGCCTTTAAGACTGATTCTTGGACTAAGCCTGACAAAGTGCATATCTAGTTTCTCATTTTACTTTTTATTCACATTTTACTTCCACCTATTCTCACACTTTCTGCTCACATCAGAGTCCAACCAGTCCAACCAGACACAGTAGGCCTTGTTCTGTAGCCTCCTTGCTACCGGTGTCCACCAGCAAGTTTTAGCATTGCTGCCATAACAGGACTAACCGCAAGTTGGCCAGTATTCCTTGTTTAAACAAGGTCCAGTTGACTCTGAAAACCCCCAACCACATACAAGAAAATGTTTGCTCTGAGGTGTGGTTCTTCCAGGCAAAGTCGTCCACCAGGCCTTCCCATCAAAGTCTCATTAGACATTTGGGTTGCAGGCCTTTTCGTCAGCCGTCCCTGCTGTGCCAGGCATCTCATCACAAGATAGTGATCAGTTGACAGCATTTCAATATTTAAAGATTTGACCTAGGGTAATAAAACAACTACAGAGTCAAATTTTATCAGTGCTGGTGTTGAACCACGGTTATTGTTTTGAACAATCAATGGCTGGCACTGCAGTCCACCTACTTTGTACCAGTCAAGTTTGGATCTTCCCTGATTAAGGGAACAGATAAACCATGGTTAAACAAGACTACTATGACTGGTTCAACAATAGCCAAGATAATGTCTCCCAGAACAGGATCAGGTTTCCCACTGAAAGATGTTTTTTGGGCATAGTCTGGTGACCAGTTAACCCGTAGCTTGACTGGCACAAATAGGCAACAACAAAAATACCTTATGGGCTAAGGGTAGGTAGTAGATTTAAAGGAAAATTATGGTATATTTCAACCTCGGTTTTATTCTCATAATTTTGGTCTTTTTGACTATGAAACTTTAGGCTTGCTTTCATCAGGTCCTTGTGGCTAAGCAATATGGGCATGATGCATGAAAATATATCTGTATGGGAGAGAAACAGTCAACTAAGCATCAGTTTTCACTCCTCGTAAATTTCCTTTCATTCCTTTCATTCTTCTGACATATTTTGCAAAAATGATTGTTACCTAAAGCTGGTAAGGCCCAAACCTTTCTAAGAAGTAGGAGGGTTATAGCTACAGGGGGAGTCACAGAACTGAATACAACAACAGCCCAAACAGAGAATAAATGGATCAGACATTTATTCTTTCCAATATCTTGAGACCATTTTAGAATATTTTTGGTCAGTTTAAGTGTAAGACTTACCTTAATCTTGACGTTGCGAATGCAAATTGTTATCTGTCCATAAACTAAATTTCATTGCTCCTGCTGTATAGACATTCCTGTGTGATTTAATAGGTTCTTATTTCTATATGGAGATAGAATTGGAAGACAAATAGGATTTAAGGAAACATATTACCTCTTGTCCCTCTCTGAATACACAGGGCAGACCTTAGTGCTATCACAAAGAAACCAGCTTAGCAGCAGTGCATTTGTTTTCCATTCAGAGAGAGAAGCACTTTGTCTTTCCAATCGTTACCTGTCTGTGAATCAGTTGCTCCATTAAGGAGGGTCTAAAGAGGGAGGTGCTGTCTAGGGCTAAATTGCAATTAGTCGGCCTGCAAGTGAGGCTGGCACCAGTTAACTTGGGATATTGGAGTGCAAGGGCCCCGTAATCAGGCTTTGGTCATGTAGAACAATGCATAAAATTAAATTGACATTAATGAATAATTGTGTAATGAAAATGGAGGAGTAGAGTTAATTGCATGTTACAGTGAGTGTAATGCCCAGATAACCTTGTGTCTAATGCTATTCTTAGTCTGACTGCCAAGGCTCTCACCGTGGCTCCTCTCGGCAGGAAGTCATTAAAGCCAGGGAGTAGATAATGCCAGTGTGCCGAAACCCAGAGTAGCTACAATCTTGCAAAGACTTTCTTTCACAAGCTTTTTTTCCTTAAGTGGGCTATGCTGAAGTCATTTGTACACAGTCTGAATGAAATTAAAGGTCACCAGTGCTACGCATCTATGTCTGGATGGGCTTTTAGAGTAGGGACCACTCACCTACAGGGGCTGTCACACGGTAGAATGAACACCTTAAGCTGAGCTGAGGTCTAGGATACTTGCCACAGATGAAGAGGACTTGAGTGACAGCTGCTCAGACTAATTCGTAAATGTAAGCCATCTCGAACCACACCTTCCATTTAAAAAGGCTTCTGACAGTTAGGTGCTTTGTTTAGACATCAGTTTGAGTTGCACTTACTCATAGACTCATAGATTATTTCGAAATTTCGAATATTGACTGCTCAGCAACATTCGACATATACTGTAATATGGAATTGTCTGTACCAGTGGTTCCCAACCTGGGGTCAGCCAGATAAATGTGATGGGTGGTGATATGATTAACAATTGTATTTATTTTTTCAGTTTGACAAGTTTTTATTTTGTGAATTACTGGATAATTTTACAACTAGGCCTCTAAACCCGCTCCAAATAGAGCAAGGGGGAGAAAATCATGGTAACACATTATTTTACAGGTCCATAAATTCCTATACTACTTTACTACTTCACTTTCTACTTCTAAGTAAACCTTCCTAGAAAGAACTATATCATTTGGCTCTAAGTTTAGGTAAAATATACATTGTTGAATTGTTCCCCCTCCAGTGAATTATTTCCAATAAAATGACAAGCTAGCATAACCTAGTCTTTCAGTCAGAGCACAGTAGGTTCACTAAACATGTAAAAGTTGGCAATTTCTCTACAGGCAAGCATACAATTCGATATATATGGAGAATAATGTTTCCAATAATAAATGAATTATGTATGAATATTTAATAGGTTTAAGTGGAGCAGTTATTTCAAGAACATTCCTCTAGAAATCAGCAACAGCTTTTAAACTCAACACAATTATACCAACTCAAGAAATAGCCTCAGAACTTAAGTTTCCCTATAAAGTATACCAAACCACATCATTTTCTCCAGGAAATTATTAGGAAATACAGACCTGTAAAACAAAGTGTTACCAAAATTTCTCTTTGGTTGACGTGGTGATAATCTATTGGAACCAGTGATGATGGCCATACTGTACATATATAATGCTATAATATTACAATATTACTTACTTAACATTACTTTAAAACTAAATTCAGTTCAGTTATATTCAGAAATTATAGGCACCCATTGAAAATAACCTCTGTTTATTTTGCAGGGAAGTGACACAATGGCCCAAGAGTCAGAAAAAATGTTACAAACTCTCAGTATGGGCCCATCAGCAGTAGCAGATTCCCATAAAGAAAATCAGTGAAAAGAACAGCAATATATCAATTTACTAGTTGCTAATTTACCATTGTCTCAGCTCATTAAGTTGAAATGCATCGCTAACATCACATTATCACAGTAACATGCAATAAATAAAGCTAAGGAAGCAATATTATAGTAATTTACCTGATCGTTTCTAGTAGTCTCAGATTTGTTTGCTTATTGCTATTTGCTATTAATGTACTGAATACATGTTATTCAGTCATCTAATAAGTAGACCCTGAGGATGAATGACAGTGGTGAAGCAATAAGAAAAATCTTTTTTAAATGCACATGAATTAATTGCTCTCCATACCAATCCAATTATTACACATAAAAAGAGGATAACCAAACTTTGAAAGAACAGCATGAGCTCCAGAAACCAGGTTCATCTGAAAACCTGATGTCACCAGCAAAATATCTGTAGTGCCATAAAATGGACCTTCAGCAACTGTTTGATTTACTACACATAATTCTACACATAATGGTTTACAATACTAAGGCCAAAATCTAAGGCCAATACTGTATCTATAGGCTATTCTATAAATATGTTAATGTTCTTATTAAAAAGTGAGAACAAGGAATGCACACAGGCTGTATCACCTTTCTGTATTGTTTTCTTTATTCAAACATGATTTTAACTCAAAGCCCAGTGTTTTGACTCAGATAATAATAGATTGTTATATAGGTTTTGCCCCTGGTGAAGCCATGAGAAGAAATTCTAGCTGCAACTATACTGTTGCATGTTTGTTGTCTTCCACTAGTAGCTGTTAAAATCAGAAATTTTCAGATCCTCCTTCAAGGGGCTTTGAGGGAAATATGCTCCAATTCCAGAAACCCTGGAGAATTATTCGAAGTCCATACAGAGCCAGTGCATTTCCCTTCTCTTCAACAGCCTTTAGTTTTTTTTAGATTTTTGAGATCCGAACTCCATTAGTGCTGGAGTCAAAAAGCATTTAAGAAACCCAAAGAAGCATCTTTTTAGATAAAGCTAAAGTAAGGCCCCCTGCATATGTATTATCAATACGCATGATATTGCTGTATTTAGTTTCGCTACTCAATGCTCTCCAGGACTTCTATCTTGTAGGCTTTGGCCTAGATAGTCTTACCCTAGTTATGTCAATCTTGCCCTTTTTTATAGTTTTACATTTCACTGGAATGGCTGGGAGTGATCAAAAACTGCTGTTGAGTTACAGACAGTAACCTGCATGTTGATGCACCACGGCATGATGTAATGCATTATATCTTATCACAGGCACTTAGTGTGCAGCACCAGGCCCCTCATTTCCCTTACTGTGTGTGTTTGGTTTCTTTGGACAAGCCCTATCTTGTACAGTTTTACAGTTGCCTTGTTTCATCGGTGACTGAGACAGGATGTCACATTGGAGGAAGTAGGCCAATTAATCTACAGTATCCCCCACACATTCTTCACTATTATCCGCTAACCAGGAGTTTCCCAAAGTGGAGTCCCTGGAGAGTTTCCAGTGGGTTGATAAGCTATTTGTTTGGATCTTGATGTGGTGATGTGGGGCATGCTGGAGTTTGAATGTTGTCAGCTGTCCAATCCAACCAAACTAAACAGGTAATCACTAAGAGATTAAATAAATTGCTCATTGTCCACATACATTATGTGACACTTGTTTTATAGCATAATCAACATTGTAATGTCAACCACAAACAAAAATCCAACTACTTAAAGAAATAAATTCAGTAATTACATTTGCCCAAGGCAGTTCATTTGATTTATTTGAAATGATTATTCCCTATTCTTTACTAGGGATGCCCCCCGAAACCTGTTTTGGTGTCATTTATTATCACGCTGCAGCCTCGACAACTCAAATCATTACTGTAAGTACAATAAACCTTCGCGAGTAAAAAGCCAATATTTTATCAATACACCTTAACACCTCAACAAGCATAAACATGTAGAAAAATGATATTTTCATCTGCTCTGTCTGCAGTCTGTTTTACTACTGCTAGTTCAGCTAATAGCAAATTGGTATGAACAAGCTAAAATGAAGGCTGTCTGTATATAGTCTAGCTGTTTATCTTAGTTTGCCACACATCTTAAAATTTGGCAAATTCTTGTAGATTTAGCTACTGGCTGAGATGACAGCAACCCCTCCAAACCAGCCCACCAGCAGCAGTACCTGCAGGCAGGTCTTCTTTCTAAACTTCACACTATTTTGATGTCAGGAATATTATTTATGTTAGTGACATTTTAGATTAGTTTACAGTGAGATATTATTGAGTTTATATAGTAACTTAATGTTGTAAACGTTACTGTTGCTGCTCTAGAAACAATATTTAGTTATATTTAAAATATAAATCAATTCTAATCCTGCTCTGAATTTATTCTTTTTTAAAATAATATATTTTTAAAAAAGCAATTCTTTAGTTATGAAAAAGAACCGATAAAGAGTATCGACAAGAGTAGTAGTATTGATAAAATCCTAACAATACCCATCTCTTCTCTTTACACACTTCTTTGTTCTGTCTGACTGCTATTTGAAGCTGACATGAGGCTACTGCTCTCTACACAGGTATGCTATCACTTTAACCTAACCCAGTTTAAATAAACATCTGAATATTGGACATGGACTATATGTATTTTAGATTTTTAGATGAAGTAGCATCACAGGAGGCTTGCAGGCTGCAACAGTAACAGTTTTCGTCTCACCTGGAATTCACACTGAATACATCACATTAGTAAATGTGTTAACATCAGTAACTCAATGCATTTTATAACTTTCACTGTTGGGCTCAAAAGCAGATGATCTGTGTACACTGCTTTTTAGCTAATTTGAATTACAGTACATCTAAATCATGTTTGACAATCAGCAGGGGAAGCTCTCACTTTTGTTTAGAATTACAGTCTAAACACATTATTTACTGTAGTAGTAAATAATAATTTAACCGAAATCACCTTGATTGTCTCATGGACTAATCTAGACCAGCGCAGTCATATCAATAATGACTGATATTTACAACTCAGTGGGGTTCACATATCCTGCAACACAGTCTTTCTGTCTAAAATTAGTAAAGCACATTGCCTTTTTCTTAATGAATGTGGCATTTAAATTCCTTCTCCTTACCTGTTAAAACATACTCAGCCACTAACAATGTTCCTTTTCCTGTTGGAAAAAGTGTGCACTTGATGTCTTGAGAGGCTGGATTTTGTCCATCCTGCAACATAATGGCTCACCATGAAAAACTGGCAAAAATGGTCAAATGACTGCTGAAGTCACTCACCACCTTCTGCTGTGCAGTACGCTGTCAGATCCTGCTTCCTTATGTAATGTTGGCGCCCACAACTTAAAAAAAACATGTCCATTTAAAAATTCTATTTATTTTTTTTTCTTCTCTTACTGAATTTTTGAGGCTGATACCCATATCAATATTTGAGAGTTTTTCTAAAAAAAAGATGTCATCCAATATATACTTTTTAACATAAATGCATGACATAAACTAACATTTTTGTTAGTTGGTTGGTTATTAAAGAACTGCTTTATTACCTGATCTTGAAGAGGGACCCTGTGTCAAAATGTAGTTTTAACACTGTTTGTACCACATGTATCCGACCATGTATATTTGTGATAAGCAGATATCAGCCAGCAGATTTATTGGTCGGGCTCTACCTTTTACCACCTCATCCTGCGAGGCCCAACTCAAGCTTCCCCTGTGGAGCCATCATTTGGATCCTACTGGAGTTTACAAATCAGTCATACTGATTGACAGCTCTTTGCTTTAACCCGTGTGTGATAGCTAAACATGAGCAATAAATATACTTTGGGATCACAAGTCAAATATTTATTTGAGGTTGGAACAAAATTCTGACATGATATGAGCACTTCAGAGGACTTTTCACTCAGCATGCTTTAACTTCTCAATAATCAATGTCTTGCATCCACATAGTACACTTAGAAGAATCTCTCAGTCAAATTGTCTGATGCAATATTTCATCCATTTTTGGAGTTGTTATCAGGCAGCTACTGTACATCAAAGGGACCCACTATTGGTCTTTAGACTGACCGCTTGCTGGTGTCCACATTGCTTTTGATAGAGTCCTCACAGCAGGCGGCGATACAACCACTTGTGTTGCTCGGCCCTTCTTCTCGACTCCTGGGTTTCCCTCTCTAGAAGTACAGTAATACTAAAAGGAAACAGGGCTTTTCATCCAAGCTCTTGTGTGGTTTTGATCAGAAGTACAGTACATGTGACTTAGTCTTAGTCGTCAGTATTGTGTATTTTGTGACCTGTGCTTAAGAAGCACAAATGACACAATGACTGAGGCAAACTGAACAGAATAAAAAAGCAAGGACTGGTAAGGAGTATGAATTAGGGATGAAAAAAATAAAGCAATTTTTCCTCAATCACTTAACCTTAGTGTAATGTAGCTGCAGGCTTCACTCTCAGTAGAAGCAGCACATTTCTGTGAGTTCTGAGCATGCACTTTGATCCGGTCTGCTGCATACTTTACACTGCCTGGAGCCCATTTTCTAGATGTCTCAACTTATGCTGATCTACATAAATGGATAAACTCAAACTGATCAGGTGGTTAAATTGTTGATGTCAACTTCTCATTTCTATGTATATCAAATAAATTAAAAAGTCAGGGATTAAAGTCTTCATGAGCCTTTAAAAAAAAACTTTGTACAGTTGTGCGGCACATTGACGCTCCAGGCTATGCTGACTTACCTGTCTGAAAGGGAGCAATGAATAATTTGATCACATTTTTCATTTCGCTCGAGTGCTGAACAAACAGGAATCTGTGATTAACAGTTTTAATTAGGATTCTAACTTGACAAATTCTTACAGCCTCGCAACGTGCCTAAGATGAATAAATCACTGGCCTGGGATCATCAAGCTGCCTCCAAAGTGAATGTGCTCGAGATTACTTTGTGGTTCCACAAACTGTGAGTCAGCCAAGGTTGAGTGAGTTTAGCTAATCCTTTTTCTTTCCCCCTCCCCATCACATGTCAGGTGTATCCCTCTCAGAGGAAGTTTATGTCCACTCAATGAGCTGACTACCCCGCTCAGGTATTGGACCCCCGTGCTCTTTGGTGTTTCTTCTTTGACTCTTGAAAGCTTGATGTCAAAACTGAGAGGAGCCAATGCTGGTTAGCCTTGCAGCGTGTAAGACATCTGCACACCTGGGATGTGAGGGTACTTTAAAAATAATGGCAACATTTGGGAGTTTTACTTAAAAGTCAAGCTTTTGCATGTATGGTTCATTTACAGGTGATCCTACCAGCTAGTCAGAGAAAAAAAAAGCCTTTTTCATAATTTATGTGATGATTTTGCAAAGAAGAAGGGAGACAAGGCCCTCAATATTAGCAGCTTTTCTTTCTACTCTTTTCTACTCTAAGATCAATATTAACGTTGAACTGAAATTAGTATTCATTTTTTACTAAATATCAGTTTATTATGCTTATTTGGTTAAATTGTGATTACCAAATAGAAAATTTTATTTATTTTTCTGCAGTGATAGCGCCCCCTATATTAGTGACATTGTCGGTACTGGTAGTTTGATTGGTGCAATATCTGTCTAAATATAGTTTGTTTCATCACTTCAAGTCCAACGTCCACACAGGCAGTTAACCAGCTTTTGGGCCAATATTAATCATTGTTAACTAGCTTCCACTTTCCAAAGGGAATGCAAACTTTACAGCACAATGGGTTCTTCCAATTGTTGAATGTTGTAAAGGGGCAGAGAGCTTGAACCGCTAACAATAATAATAATAGCCAACCTTATGTGGGCTTGTTCAAACAGGGTAAAATTAACTTGTACCAGCATTCATGGGCCATACAGGGCTATGACCATTCACTAGTGCACCAGCGTTTCCTGCTGCCATGGGAAATGCCCACCTAGTTAGGTTTGAAGCTTAACACCATTTCCATAAATATGTCCAAAAGGTTGTATGTACCAGAAGTATAGCCTTATTGACTTGCATGGCTAGAACCAGAAAGCTTGCTTTTAGTTTTTAAAACTAAATTGTTTCAATATTCTATTTAAATCATCCACATTAGTAGATGAGCAAACATTGTTAAATTAGCTTTGAGAGAAGAGAAAAGGAATGGCCCCAAGAAATCACGATGTATTGACCTTGATTAAGACACACTACAATTTAAAAATACCTTTTGTCACATTCTTTGACAAACCCTCCACACAAGTACAGGAATAAATACTGGAAGTGATCATGTTTTGGCCCTTGACACACACTTGGATATGGTTTTTGACATCTTGGGCCTGGATGTGCTGCTTCTGTTTGACCTCATATTACAACTTAAATGCTTTTCATTTCTCAATTTCATTTTGCATTACCAAGTGCCTTGTATTGACTATGGTCTTTCATTGTGTACACTTTGATATACATGCATACTGTGTTGTACATTTTTCTATAAAGTAGAGCAAGTTTAACATCAACCAAGTGACAGCAACGGGTGGGGGGTGGGCAGTGTTCGCTGAGGGGTGGGAATGGTGTTCTTTTTTGTAAATTTTTGTAAAATGTAAAATTCAGTAAAAAGAACTGTGAAAGAAAAAAAAATACCTTTTTGTCCCCCACCAAAGTAGCTTCTCATCCTGTTAACTACAGAAATATTACAAGCATAAGCAGCAGGTCATCAACGTCATCTGCATTAAAGCTGTTATTCTGTATCAAATATAAATTTATTGCTGAAAAAAGTTCTGCACTGTAATTTTTGCAATAGCAGTTTGGTTAGAGTTGTAGATGGAGATACACACCATCCCTCAACCGCCGTGACCCGCCCTAATGCCAAATTTAAACATCAGTAATGTGCACTGGTGTCTGAAATTCCATTGTGAAATGTTAAATTTAAATCTTGATGATATGCATCGTAACTATTGTAATCAGACATCCCAAGCTTCGCCTCCATTATTAATTGTCCAAAACGTAATGATTTATTGTAGTCCTGCAGAATGATTATTAATTTTCTGGTTGATTATACCTGTGGGCGGCATCAACACTCTTCTGCATATAAGCATCTGCTAAATGAAAAAGTATTCTTCACATGAAAAGACGTCCTTGGAGAAACAACAGCCCATTTTTACTTTAATCAAACATATGTAAAAGTGTTGTTAATTAAGGGTACTGTGGCATGCATTCAGAGGGGAAATATGTAATGAACATTATCTGATGATTTTCTTTGTTCGGACTTGTAAAGGAAAAAGAAAAAGAAACTTTATTGTGCATGCAGTGAAGTCCAAGTAACTGTTGTGATGTTGAATGATCTGCACGCTGTAATTTGGCAAAGCAGGGCTGTGCTGCACCCCGAACTGCACCTGCACTGCAAAACATGCAGCCCCAGTATATCGCACCGCTGTGACACTGGTGGTTTACATTCCAAAGGAACAGCAGAGAGTGACATGAGTGTGTACAATACAAGCTGCTCTCAGCCAGGCAAGTCTGGGTATGCCTGAGCTGCAAACAGCAGGCCAAGTTCAAACTTCCCTTCAAGAATTGCTGGGATCTCAACACTTGGAGGAATGCACAGGTGCAGACACTCAGCAGCAAACAATCCCTGCTAACACTTGATCAATCTGACACTTTGCAGGGCCGAGGCCAATGGCAAGTTCCTGTGGGATTGTGACTGGGCTTGATGCAACAAAAGAAAGAAGTTCATTTTGCTGTTTCCCCCCCCACACCTCCTATCTTGCATTATCCCAGCCTAGTAAATCCATCTGCACTCTGTGTGTTCCTCCTGCTCATTCACAGCATCACAGCTGATGGTTGTGTAATAACACTTTTACTCTGATAAGCTTGGCATGAGTATCCAGTGGCATATTAATCTATCCATGTCCAATTAATCAATGCTGGATCACATGCTGATGCTCTTAACTGCAAGCCTCCACTTACATTAACTGATATCAGCTGATATGTTTTATCAAGGACCACCTTCCTATAGAACATAGCACATTGCATTACTTGTTTGCATTTTTATGTGATGCCAAATTGTCAATTGCGCCTTCTTTTTTTTTATCATGTTTTATACTAAGCAGTTTCACAGTTAAAAACATTCACGATCACTCAGGAGAGAATGTTTGAAGAGCTCTATTTGCAGCTTCATTGATCACAAGTCATATCACTGTCCCTCAAACAAAATTTCCCTGGACTTTCATTAACTAAATTAAATTGAATATCCAATTACAGAGCTTCGCTCATGAAATTAGAAAGGAAGGACATGATGTAGTATTTGAATAATACTGATTAGACATGTTGCTTAACATCACAGTAGTCTTATCCTAAATTAAACATGTATTTGTTTGGAATAGTACATTTAACCTTTTAATCTGATGCAACAGTGCTAAGGAAGGAAAGGCAGCACTCTGTTCCCCCTGCACCCCGGTCCTCTCCGGCCACTAAGAAGGAGAGGCAGATTAATTAACAGACCTTTGCAGCCAATGAAGACAGGTGGCAATAATCCTGACAAGAGACAGATCTGAAGGCTCTCATACAAAACCAATTTCAACTGCACTCCATTTTTCAAAAGCTCATCAGGGTGAAGAACGAGAGAGTTGAACCCGTGTGGCTGCAGAATTTGTTTCTCTCTGATTGCCTTGTCAGGATATCTTATCCGATGGCAGATGACCAAAACCCCACCCTTCACAGACAAACTCCCTCTTTCTCGCTCTCTGACACACAAACTGTTTCACACAATGCGTTCTCTGTCTTTCTCAGTCACATGCACACGTGCACATCCTCTCACACTCTTACACTTCTTCACACCCACAGACGCACACAGCCACAACTGACTGCGAGCTAAGCCACGTCACCTCTGGCAAGCTCTCACATGACACCGTTTACAATGATAACGGTGGCAAATTTACCACTGAAAAAGTAATTTTTTTAAACAATAGGTTCAAACAGAAGTAGCCTAGCTGGAAACCATCAATTTTCACGACTGAAATTAAAACTGTCACTGGCAAATTTTATCCGGTGTAGCTAGCTAATTAAGCTAACATTAGCTACATGAGTTTGAAAACACAGTCTCCAGCTGACTTGTTTTTCAAAAAGGGTATTAGATATGCATATGAGGGATATGCATACATGATACCATGCTAAAAGACTGATGATAAGGCTACATGTCCCAGGACTTGCAGCAACAAGTCTGGGAAAAAAATACAAAACATCTTCCTTGTAGCGTCCACGTTGTTTCCCCATTATGACGTAAAAGCTCATGAACACACAAATGACTTCCCAACTCTGGAAACGGGACCATCCGAGGAGCACGTGAATACAGCATAACATTCAAGGAGAAAAGGCTTTGAGGTTATGAACTAACCAATGTTTGGCAAACTTTAATGCTCAAGAAATATTTCAGGTAACAAGTTTGGCTGGGGTTGTTGGAGTGTAAAATTCCCCAAATCCAATAAAGAGCAGGACTGAGCTGCCAAAATTACCTACACTCTGATAATCAATGGCCAGCTCCCCCTCAGTGGGCGTGCTAGTCATGAACAAGGCTTTTATTAAATGAGCTGTAACCCCACAAAGTAGTGTAGTTAGCTAATGATATGCTAACACTTGGCCTTCATAGTAACACAAGGTTGGGTTACTACTGTAGGTAGTCAGCTATTGTTAGCTGGACATGCTAATGTTTGCAGCTTACGTTAGAGCATGGTTTAATTAATTCCTTACACGTTTGCTCTTGTGTTAGCAAATGGTCAATTCTAATGTTACGACCACATAAAGGCACAATCTCCTTGTCTTCTTTATTTTATATGTGATATTTACACTGCATAGTTTTGTTGGTTCATAGTTCATTCCTCCTTGGTCCATAGTTCCTCAAAAATGTTTCAGTTGACAAGACTAAAATTGTTTCCGCAGAGAGCAATGATTCTGACCATTTATCTTGGTTATTGTTTTAGGTACAATAAGGTTATTTATCTGAACAGAATGGCAGTGATCTAATCAGCAGCAAATTATAGTAATGCTACTATCCATTGGCAATTAGTACATAATAATGTGCTACAGTTACATTAATGTGATTGAACACATCTGCGTTAGGGAAATGCATATTCTTTCCCTTCCTTTTCGCCACTCCAGCTAACCCTCCTCAAGAGAGCCTCAGTGGTCGATGACAGGATCCACCCTGACTGTCCAAACACCGCTCCCTCAGGGACATTAATTTCCAACCAGCCCCATAAGCGAGTCAAAAGAGAGAAAGCTCACTGAGCATGAAGAGTAGGGAGTGGAAACCCCATTTCTCTATTTAAAAAAGTCTCTTTTTTTCTCAGGGAAAGTATAATGGCAAATAAATTTCCCAGAGATTAATGTACAAGGTAAATATTTTAGTGCGAGTACTTATCTTCTAAAAAGTCGGAGGACGGACACCTCCTCTCTCCCTTCCCCCTGCCCTGCTCTCCCAGTGTGTTGAAACAGCTTAGATGCATAAGGAGTCTAATGAGAGAAGAGATTCCAAGCTGCCTGATGGCTCTCATCAATCACCTTTCTCCTTTAGAGGTGTGATGCCAGTCGGGGGAAGGGCTGCAGAGGGGCGGGTGGGAGTCATCAGGCTTTTAATCTCAATAAGTTAATAGACTTTCTAGCCTGGTCCTGCTAAGTAGAACTTCATCCCTGTTGTTAGCAAACAAGCAGCATGTACACGGGAGACTCAGGAGCTGCTTGGCATTTCCACATTACACAGTAATTTGTGTTGCATCTGAAATTAGGAGATCTAACTAAAGTTTGTCAATACACCGATAACTGCCAGTAAAAGGTCACTAAGTACTGAGCCAGTCCAAGAAAACAAATTCAGATCTCCATTGTAGCAGGTATAATTAAGAATTATGGTGATTAAAAAAAATGTAGTTGATAAATATACCTTAAATGCTAATATTTACCATATATTAGCACATATGGCAAATGTGTTTGCCTCATTTCCTCACAAATGTCACTTTGTGTTGACATCTGAAAGTGAATTTTTTTTTTAAATGGAAAAGTACATGCATAAAGTATAAAGTATATATATATATGTATGTATATGTGTATGTATGTGTGTGTGTGTGTGTGTGTGTGTATATATATATATATATATAGATAGATATAGATATATATAGATATAGATATAGATAGATATAAGGAATGGATTAAACAATGTGCTTGTCTGTAGGGTTGGGCCAATGTAAAAATGTTCAAACCGGTTTGATATTAAGCCAGATACCAGTAGTGAAACATAATGAGAGCCCATAAATGAGAGTGTAGTGGTACCACTGAGTGACACATCGTGTTTATATTTCTTACAACAGCCATTCAAGTTAACTTTTATTCTTCTAAAGTTTAACATCAAAATAATAAATAAAATAATGTGGTGATGCTTCAGTGCACTCCTTCTATCTAACACTGTCTCATTTGTATTTAGAGTCCTTGATAAATGCCCCTTCTATGGATAGTTGTGTTGAAGTAGGCCCAGAAGACTGTCCCCCTTTTGCTGCAGGGCCCATCTGTGCAGCAATGGAGGCATGATATTTTCACAGGTCGGAATTCAAGTTAGACGTATTACTACCTTTTGCCATGACTTTTTTCATGCAGTGTTTACACGTTGCCTCATCTATGTTTTTCAGCTCACCTCTTTCGTCAGCTTTGAATCCAATTTCTTGCTATATTGGTGCAGTTTTCGTTTTCTTTGACACTAACTCTGCCATGTCTCGTCTCGTCTCCCCAAAAAACACATGAACTTTCTAGTAAACAACATACCATATGCCGTGCACATCGTCTTCTCCCCACCCACCTTTGATTGGTCTCCTGAAATTTGATGGCCTGTAAATCTTTTTTTTTTTTGCACTCAGACTCTAGTGGCTCCATTTTTAAACAAACATAATCTTATGTTAATCACATTGTCATATTGCTTATTACTAATGCAATACAAGTTAGATTTAGCGCCATCAGCACAGGTTGCTGATGTAGGCTACTTTTTAATTTGCCAGAATGTCTCATAATGACAAATGCCGGTTTAGCCGGTTCACGTGAAATCAAACCGGTTTAAGCTTGTACACTGTACTGGCAAAACCAGACATTGACCCAACCCTATTTGTCTGATCTAAAGCTGCTTACATTAGCATACCTGGATAACTAGCTTATTAATAACAGTGGTAATCCAATATATCCAATACATATATTATATATAGCAACATTTAGGCTAACGTCAGCCACTTGTCCTGTTATTTATTGAATTCAGGGAAGAGATATTGAATTATCTTCTTCTATAAAAGTAAAACATGTTTGTTACTATCAGTAAAGCAGAAATGTAACCTTTGTGTGCTTACAGTATGTGCAATTATGGTACCTCTAAGCTTTAGTGTTTTTATTCTTTCTTTTTGTATCATTAAATGTTAGCATGATATCATTATGTAACCAAATCACATTTAGAACCATTTTGCAGGTTTTTCATCTTCAAACAAGTCAGCTGGAAACATTAAAAAAATCAGCCTCAGATTACATTTCTGTCTAATTTACAGAGTTAACATTTATTACAGCAACTGTAATTTCAGCTAGCAAAGTGACGGCCACCTGCTAAAAATGAGAAGCTTGCTTATATCCACGTGTATCTGAAATCAAAAACTCCACTATTGTTTTTACTATGAATTTTGTGTGGCATCTGCTACTGCTATATACATACTATGCTAGAATGCAAAGCTTGACAAGTATAGCAAAAGTATACATGCAAATGAAAGCTGTACAGTTGTTATCTGATTGAGTATGCCGTATCATTACTTTTTTCCTACAGCAGTTTGTTCCACCCTGAGCATTACATCTGAGAACGTTATGATAAAACTTGTGTTGCAATCGTTGGTGTTTGATATAATATCAGAGGAAATGTTACAGTCACTTATGGGTCAAACATGTCTGACCATGACTTTCATGAGGATGATATTGCATTTGTCCCTTTGTCCCCTGTGCTGTACCAATGTGAGAGCTCTGGTTAATTAATTCTCTCCTCACTGGACAATGTGTATGTCATTGGTCCACTCTGGTCCCACAGGAGAAGAAAACCATGACAGAGAGCAAAAAGAGGCAATAGAAGAAGCATGTTCATGTTGATTGTGCATACATATGCTTTTTTATGCACTTGTATTACAATAAAGCAATGTAGGTTTTCCCTACTGGGGGGGTCTATTACCCAGAAAAGGTTGAGAACTATGGTAGTGGTTGTACTTCTGGAGGGAGAAGGGGTAAGGTGGAAAATATGCAGAAAATGTATTTGGGTTGACTGTCCAGCTATTAATAATGATTGTGCTTGGATAAATAGTGCCCTACTTTCAGAATCTGTGGATCTAAATATTCCCAATAGGCTGCCTCCCTTCTGTATTGATTGATTGGTATAGTGTTTAAAGGTCACAGTCATAAAATATCAGGATGTAATTAACACACTGTGATTTTTAACCAGTGGTTAATGTATTGCGTGTTGACTTTTTAAGCTACAGCTTTCTTCTCAATGTGGTGTTTGGATTAACATGTGTTATTTGAATTTTAGATTAGACACAGAGCGAATGTAATTTCTGATGAGACAGTGTTCCTAACCAAAAAAGGGGCAGGTAAGTCTGCCAGGTCTGTGATACATATCCTCATATATGGTGTCTTTAATCATTGTCTCCTTCAAGGAATAAATGGACCATTGTGTCTCGTTATCTGAACCACTTTTTCTATCGCTCCAAAATATTATAAAACATGCTTACATTCCACACAGAGTCATGTGGAGACAGGACAGATGTGATGGTCTGTCTCCTTATGGTTACTCAGCTTCTTCACAGATAATTAATTTGGCAGAGGGAATACAATAAACATGTTGAGCTGCTTTTAACCTGATTCAAACTGGCTTGGCCTTGACATGACTAAAAGCTGAGGTCCCACTTGATGGATGTGATACAAACAGCTTCAATTAAATGTGCCTTTTCAAGATTGTCACCAAAATGTGTTCAATTGCTTTCAGTCACTCAAACCTTAAGGACTGACCACCGCATTTAGTTCCATTGTAATTGCCTGTGTTATCAGGTTCCATTCCTAAATAACAAAAGAGAGCCTTCACTTTGTGGCAACACATTCGCTCTGTTGTTACCTTGGGAGTTGAGTCTATTCATATTTCCTTAAAGATTGAAAACATGTGTTTTGGTTTGTGAAGACATTTATCTGAATGCCTGGGCTTTCTTTGGCAAAAAAAGATGGAATAAGCTTACATTTGTTTCTCTCTCTCTCTTTCTCTAATAGACTTTGCACCAGCAGAAACACAGACTGGTTGTGTGCAAAAAGATTTATATATTCAATATTAACTTTAAATTTATATATGATTAATTAAATTAGTAATTTGATAGGAATCTAATTTCAAAATTAATCATTTCTAAATTATTAGTTGACATGATATACATGAATTGAAACAGAACTAATGACCTAAAATGAATAAACGTGATATGATCTTTAACTTGATGTTAAAGATCAGACAAATTTTCAAAATGTTTTTGTGTAATTGACTAGATTCATTTGAAAAGAACCTTGTTGCAGACTGGCTTTGCTCGGCACAGCTGACAATAATGGCTCTTTTTTAAATTGATCCACTACGACAGGATGGAATGTGTCTTGCAGAAAGGAGTCAAGACGTTAACACAAGATTCACGAGTTACTTGGCTGTTTATCTGACAATCCTTACTGTGGATTCATAAAGAGAGTTGGTAATCTAAAAACCAAAAGAATGTGTTGGGTTTCCATTTGGCTGCACCACTGTTCCACCTTGAGAAGGAAAAATCACCACTAAAGAGTGGAAAACACAACCCAGTAATTTAATCAGAGCAACTAAAATCAAAGGAGGCAAAAGTTCAGGATCTGAATGCAATGAAATGTATCAGTTCCTTAGAACCTACTGACATAGCTCACTTGTGGAGGAGCAAGCCTAGACAGAAAGGGCTGAGTAATGAAGATGGATGCATTCTGTTATCAGGCAGCCACTTACTGGGGCCTGATGTAACCTTAAACATTGAGGATAGCTCAGTTGCACAAAGAATCTAATTAATGAATAGCAACCATGAAAGAGGACAAGGCAAGTGTGCATTTGCAGATGAATTCCAGACACTAATCAAACGCTGTTCAAGTGGTTTGGTTTGTCTCCAGAGCAAGGCAATATTTGGCCAGGATTTAAGGCCATGTTTGCATGCTGGCTTGATGACTGCATGCATGCTTCAGTGTTTTTATGTATGTTACAGTGTGTGTATGTATATGTTACTAGTGGGGTTTTTTATATCTGTTTAATTGTTTTAAGCCAAAGGTAAAAATAAGGCTGGCTGCACAGAACAGTTGACTCTCCATTATGGGGTCACACTACAGTTACTAGGATTTGTATTTGGGGAAAAAACTTGTCCTGTTTTATACACATTGGCTCTGTAGCCCAGCGGATATCCACTGTTTTAAGCTGAAAACACACTACACAATTTAAAACCCAATTACAACCACAATTTGGCCAGTGCACTAGTTTGTGCCAAACAGGGCAGGTCACCATAGACAATGTAAGCAGACATTATCTTCTAATGTGAGGCTTTAGGGTGAAAACTCTTATCTTAGACATTTAGGAAGTGTTTATTACAACTAGAATCTGGACAAATCATCATGCATGTGATCTATTACACGGGTTTAAAACACACATCTAAGCACAGTGTGCTATGCCTGTAATCTGCCAGACATTAATGAAACCAACTCTTTTCACAGTTGGTTTAGAATTCAACAACACTAAGAGTCCACTAGCCTGGTTCCAGACCTCTGAATCGACACCCACATCTCAGATTTGTTCAGTGATTCAAAGAGATCTGGTGCCAATTAACAGCTATTTCAGCAGGTTGGAGAAACAGTCCACTAATCAGAGCTCTGTAGGCAAGATTATGAATGGTTAAGTCATCTTCATAAATAGCTAGCTACTTATAGCTACATACATGAAAAGTAGTGTCAGAAAAATGGCAACAAGCATAGCGCAGTTGTGCAGGTTGTTGTAAGTCAACATACAGAAATAACAAGCCTTAAATCTGCATATTTCTTTGTCATCAAAAATGTAAACTGGTTCTAGCAGCTGCTACTGCAGCTTCCACATCAATACACCACCTGCAACGTATTGGTTGGGCCAAAACTCAACAAAAGAACTCCCTTTTCTAACCAGAAACATGAATACTATGTCAGGGTGAATGAATGAGGTGAATAGAAATGGTTATTCAGTCTAATTATCAGGCTAAGTCTACAGCCATGCCAGCAGCTATGTGAGGCTGTACTTTGGCACTGCAGTGCTAAACGCTAATGTCAGTATGCTAACAATGAATGAATCTTAACATGCAGATGTTTGGCAGGTAATGTTTACCATGGTCACCATATTTTACCATGTTAGCATGCTAACATTTGGTAATTACCACTACACACAAAATAAATTTTGGGCCGATGGAAATGTAATTATTTCTGGACAAATTGAAATTTTGAACTGATAATGGTTCTAGATGAAAAGTTAAGGGATCACTAAAGTCATTACAATGCATCCTAAGAGGGGCATGAATGCCTCTACAAAAGTGCATGGCAATCTAATAGTTGTTGAGACAGTTCACTCAAAGCCAAAAATGTAAAACCTCTCATGGTAGCATAGATAAAATCTCAGAAGGTTCACCAAAATCAGTAGGCTTCATCCTATGGGGACGATAAATGTCTGTACAAAACCTCATGGCAATCCATCCAATACTTGTTATTCATGGACCAAAATGGTGGACCCATCAACCGACAGTCATCCACAGAACCATGCTGCTAATGTTGCTAAAAACCCTCCAATGTGTTTGTAGCTTTTGTTATTTCTTATGCATCTAAAACAAGAACTATGTGGATGAATATTTAGGATTTTCAGTGATTAGACAACAGTGTAACTGTGTGAAGTCATGAGGACTCAGACTTGCTTGCTTGTTTGTCTCGTCCAGTACCAGCTCCAGAGGAGTTCTCCATGGCGGTCGGTGAGCTTCCAGTGGCAGACGTGGCTTGCGCTGATCATTGCGTTAGTTTTGCTGGGACTGGTGCCTTATGTTGTTCACTGCATGATGACCGCCTTCACCAACCCTCCTCCTCCCAGTACCTTTAAAGTGGCAGCAGCCTCTTTTGGTCTGCTAACAGAGATCCTCCTGATCAAGTGAGTATTTCATTTTTCACTCAGTATTTATTAACTTGTCTATTTGAACTTTTTAGACGTGTGCCCCTTTGGTCTGATCTTCCACTGTGGACACAGTCAGAATATGAATGATTAATATGATGATGTGTCTTCCCATTCTGGTCCAATGTGTTTTCATCTGCCAAATGCAAACAATATTTTCAAGTAACATTTCATTTTTATGTGAGTTTCAAAACAAGACGCAGTGAGTGCCCGTGTCATCCAAATAATCATCTCTGAAAACATGTTGTTGTCCAACCCCCAACACCCCCCCCCCCCTTGTTTTCACTTAGTCTTCTTTCCCATTTTGATATTGCTAATTGGAACGATGCCTGCGGTACTGTAAACCATTAGTAAATGAACAGTCTGTTTTTATTAGCATCTAACTTGTAAATAATGCATTAGATTCTTGGCATAAACAATATCTACTCTGTGATTAGAAAGCAACATATGGCTGATACTGTAATCAGATTACAAATACAGGTTATGTAATTTGCTTTTGCCCAATGCATTAACTCACGCAGGCTGCAAATTTCTAAAAAATATATACTTACTGGATTACTTAGAATTAATATTAAAATGATAGTCCATAATAATTCGACTGTATGTTCCTAATAGTAAAAACAAAACCCCATTTTTAATGTTACTTTACTAACTGACTTTAATCAACTGAATGTTGGGATTTAGACAAGCTCCCCAGCTTCTTGGAATTAATTGTAAAATATGATCTAGTAGTAGAAGTGATGTAACCCTCCAATCACTCTAAACTGCTTTTCGTGCCAGTAGCAAAATTAAAACTTGTGTTCTACATCTGTGCTTCCCCCAATATTTGTCTCAACTAAAATAAGAGAGGCTGTTTGTAATTAACTCAACAAGGCTCGTAACTTTTTTTTTCCCCCATTAACCGCCTTTGCAAGGAATGTGGCTAGTGAACTGGTAATTAATAAATATGGTTGCACTGGTAATGTGCTTCTGCATCATTATGTTGTTTAAGCCCATATCCGTGCTAGTAATGAGCTGTAATTTTATGACAGGAAATTGGTTTGTTTACAACACATTCAGCAGCTTCAGACAAGCTACATTCTTGGCAGACATTAGCTGCAGGTATTTGCTCATTGTTTGAGTTGAAAGAGGTTCAAATATGTTGTCATGCTAACAGTTATACTGTTAAAATACTAACACTTTATTAATGTGTATGAATCATTCAAAATAATCTATTATTACATATTTATTGAAGCTTCAATGTCTGTAAATATCTGTATTATATGGAACAGAAACATATATATATATATACTGTACATCTTTATGCCTACCATGTAATTTATGATATTAGAGGTACCCAATTGCATTACACAGGTTAGCTGTCATATAGTACTTACATTATTACTGGTACAATAGGAAGGTTTGTGGGTGGCCTTTATAGGATTGGTGGGCCTCACAGACCCATGCCCCATGGTGCTTGTGCTGCCTGGGATGTGCCAGCCTCCTGCTGCCCCCTGTCAGGGTGCATCTCAGTCACTCTTCACCCTCAGGGGGGAAGTCCTTGTAAGGAGCAACCCTCATGTCTCTCACTGACCACATGGCCTGGTAATCTTTGAAACTAGGCTTTAAGACAAAAATAAACAAGTAAACAGTTTAAAATGACCTTTTATTGTGATCATTTACACTGACTCTCAGTGAAATGGTAACATTTACAACAAAATACAAGTGTAGGGAGGTGGAGAGAGGGCCGATAACCATAACTGAACGAAGTTTGAAAGAAGTTTGAACACACTGAAGTATAAGGTTTTTATTTCCGCCTGAATATTTTTTTGCAAACAGATGCCTGCAGATGACTTATAGATGTGACTTATTTGCTGTAAAACACAATGGGACCACAGCATGGAACCTTACCTAGTCCAAGTTCAGATTTAATAACAATACCACAGAAAATTGATATTTTACACATGTTTTTCTGAGTGTATGCCTAGGCGTCTTCCAAAAAAAGGCCATTTAGAGACACCAAATAACCCCTGCTTCTGGTTAACTGAAGCATAAACACATTATAGTGCTTTGTTCCCTTGTTGAAACTAAACTTGCAAACTGTGCATATAAAAGAGTCAAAACAAGTGCTATGGTGGAAAAGCAGTTCATATAAAAAGTAAATCACAGCAAACTATTTATATTTACATAATTTCCATGTTGTGGCTTCATAAAAAGCAATAAAAAGTATTATCATATGTGTATTATTAACATGATATCAATATTTCATTTTTTAAATATCACGGTTATCTTCAATACTTGTATATCGCAACACCCCTACTTCAGATGCAAGTTTAGTTTGCTATATTGCAATTAATGTCATTTTTTATGAAAATTGGTCATTACAGGAGTCCATGTGAAGATCTGATTAAATTAGATATATTAGTTTTGTTGAAGAAGTATCCTTTAATCAAAAGAAGGAATTATGATCAGTGCTCGCACTTGCTGCTCTGTCTTTCAGTGAAAGAAAGTAACTTATCACATGTACTCAGGAACTGTACAAATGTGAAGTACTTGTATTTTCTTGTGTATTTCCATGTTATGTTATACTTATACCCTACTATATTTGAAAGAAAAAATGCTGGGCTTTCTAAATAACTTTCTAATAACTTTGACTTAACACACAAAACATTAGATTAATCTATAGAATATGATGCATTATTTGTAATGCAAACCTGAACTCCCTGGGAAACCAGTGACATCCAGGAAAGTCTGGATGTCAACCGAGGAAGATCGGTGATGCTGGAAAGACAGCTGACCTCAAGCGAGTGTCAAGTGTCTCGAGCGCAAGAGGGCTCAAGATACATCAGAGCAGGTCCAAGTATGGACAAGGAGTGATTCACATGTACCGCACAGACTTACAATCAGGTGAGATGCAGGAGAACTCTGGGCAGGAGGCACACAACAGTCCTAGAGATCTCTCAGTGCCTGCATCTCCCCAAGAACACATGCGGATCACCTCTAGTGCCATCCAGGGAGGTCCACCCAAGCCAATGAAGGAAAGAATCAAATGGCCCAAGACGAGTGATGCCAAGGAATGATCCAGGTTGAATGAAACCTGGACAAAGTGCTTGAAGTTGCTCATGCAGGAACTGCAGAAAAGTAAGTTGACTCACTGACAGCCATCACCTACAACTTGGCCAAAGAACGCTTTGGAATATTGCCAAAGAAAGAGCACAAAGTCAGGCTGGAAAAGCAGCCAAACAGAAGAGAAAAGAAGATCAAGGAACTAAGGAAGGAGATAAAAACCCTAAACAAGCAGTTAAAAATGGTCTGCACTGAGCAAAAAGAAGGAATAAAAGAACAACCAGTCACAGAGAACAGCTGATCAGAGGAAGAAGAGCTTAAGGGGTCAGACGAAGGCCGGAAGAAGAAGGAAGCCACACAAGCCCAGTTCATAAAAAACCCATATCGCCTTGTCAAATCATTGCTTGGGGAAGCAAAGTCTGGGACTCTTAGAGGCTCAAAGGAGGAAGTGGAAGAGTTTGTCAAGGAAACCTTCAGCGATCCATCAAGAAATATAGCCTTAGCAGAAAACAACCTTTGCACCATTGATAAACCAACAGTACCCCTCAGCACAGAATCCCCATCCTGGAGAGTGGTCCAGGAGCACTCTCAATCATCATCCGCTCCAGGTCCCAACAATACACCATACAAAGTATACAAGAAATGCCCCAAACTTTTCCGAAGGCTTTGGAAGCTTGTGCGGAGAATTTGGTCTAAGGGCACTGTTCCAGCGAGATGGTGAAGCAGAAGGGTACTTCATCCCCAAAGAATTGGGCTCCATGTAGATCAGCCAGTTTTGTCTGAGTCTCTCAGTGTGGAGGGAAAGATCTTCTTTTCTATACTTGCCAACAGGATGAGCCAAAGCAGATATGTTTACACATTTATTCAGAAGGGTGGTGTTGAAGGGTTCCCTCGGTGCTTGGAGCACACAGGAGTTCTCAGCCAACTCATCCAGGAAGCCAAGGTGAGACAAGGCAGCCTCACAGTTATTTGACTCAACTGTGCTAATGCATATGGGTCCATTCCCCATAATTTGATTCAAGTTGCCATGGACCATCACCATATTCCAATGCACATCCAGGGCCTGACCACCAATTACTTTGGAGGTATCAAGCTACGATTTCAATCTGCTAGGTTCACAACAAGTGGCAGCTCATTGAGAAAGGTATCGTAATGGGGTGTATCATCTCTCCCATCTGTGTTTTAATGACTCTCTGGAGTCTCCTTGGTAATCAAGTCCGGATTTGACAGGTCTAAGTATAGTCGTTTTTGATCTGGACCCGGTCTAATGTGGCCTGGATGCAAAAAAAATAGTGAAATCACCATTTTTCTGTTTTCATAAGCAAAATAAAGGTTTCACAAGTCTGAAAGTGGGTTTAAACAGCGTTAAGGCTTTTTCTACGATGTCTAACACTTTAACATAAGTGTAAGTGGTAAAAAAAAAAACGAGAATCAGCCGATCATGGTCAGTATTCTAAGTGACTAATCAAAGGAGTGGACTGTCTATTCCATCCCTACCTCCAGAGTCTCAAAAGTCAACTTGAAGAGCTAGTGAGCAGCTGCAAGCACATAGGGAGGGTCGAGCGAGCACTCGTCACAGCCCTGTGCTCAGACTACATTTGTGCACGCGGAACAGAAATGCTCTCTCACGAGGATGCTTTTTCACTTGCAGATACTGTTCTGTGTGCTCGCAGAGCAGAAATGCTCTCTCACAAGGATGCTTTTCTACTCGCGGATACTGTTCTGTGTGCTCGCAGAGCAGAAATGCTCTCTCACGAGGATGCTTTTCTGCTCACGGATACTGTTCTGTACGCTCTTATTACATGCGCAGGTTTTGAAACTAATTAAACGCCATAACTTTAAAGCCCAAAAAATCAAGGTGTCTGGTGATCCAGAAGGGCAAACCAACAAGCAGGTTCAAGCTACTTGTTCAAGGGGAAGTGATTCCAACAATACAAGGAAATCCAATCAAATGCCTTGGAAAATCGTATGATGTCGCACTGACAGACAAAAACAGCATATCACACATAGAGAAGCAAGTGGATGAATGGCTGAAAAAAATCAACAAGTATGGCTTGCCTGGAAAATTCAAGTGTTGGATTTACCAATAAGACATGCCTATGACAACAGTCGAGGGAGAGAAGAGCAGATGGTTGGGGATACCCCCAAGTTTTACATCTATTGTGCTATATATAAGATCTGGACAGCTCCAGCTCCCCCTGTCCTCTGTAGTAGAGGAGTACAAAGTTGCCAAGTGCAGACTATACTTGACATACAGAGATCCACTCGTCAGGGAAACTGGCATAAGAACAAGATCCGTTTGGAAGTGGGCCGCCAGCACTGTAGGCAGCCGGGCAGAATGCCCTCTTAAGACCAGAGACATCACTGGAAACCCTTGCATTGAAAGACAAGGCCTAGGAACTTCACATTTCCAGCTGTGGTCAAAGTCCAACCTCAGGGAGAAGAGAACCTTGATCCAGGACGAAGTCTGAAGCATTGAGGATGAAAGGAGAAGAGCTAGATCCATAGAGCTTGGAACTCAAAGTGCCTGGACAAGGTGGGAGCTCCCTAAGAGAACCATCACATGGGCTGAATTGTGGAGGCTGGAATCATTTCGTATTTCCTTTTTGCTCAGAGCATTGTACAACACCCTGCCAACACCAGTCAACCTGCACAAGCGGGGGGTGAGGGAGGACAGTCTCTGCAAGCTATGTGGAGGGAAAGGAACTATGGCGTCGTGATAGGGTGCTGACAACACTTGCAGATGTCCTAGAGCAGGAATAGAGAAAGAGGCATCCAGCCAAAACAAAACCACTGCTGAACACCATCACCTTTATCAAAGAGGGGCAGAGGCTGGTAGCTTAGGGTGAAGCCCAACAAAACCTGTTGCAGTCAACCCAGGGGTGGGAGATGAGGGTCGACCTGGGTAGAAAACTCCGGTTCCTAGAAGAAGTGCTGTCCACAACCCTGAGACCAGATGTTTCCATATGGTCTCCAAGAGGAAAGAAAATTATCATGGTGGAGCTAACAGTTCCATGGGAGGAGGGCTGTGAAGAAGCGACAGAGAGAAAGAAGACCAAGTACCAACAACTGGTCCAGGATTGCTGGGAAAAAGGGTGGACAACATGGCTGTTTTGGAGGTGGGATGCCATGGATTCCCAGCCCAATCTGTAAGGAGTCTGCTGACAAAAGTAGGAGTGAGGGGCCACAAGAGAAAAACAGCTGCCCGAAGGTTTTGGGAAGCGGTGGAAAGAGCCTCCTGTTGGCTCTGTCACAACAGGGAGGACACCAGCTGGAAGCCTGGAGGAGAGGGGCAGTGACTTGGCCACCACTGCCAACCCGCCAACTGGATAGTGTTGTGGATAAGGGTCGAAACACTCTGTGAAGGTTGGATACCACCTGGTGACCTCTCCTCCTGGCCAAGGTTACTTCCATTTAAAATGGTTGAAACATGGCATCTCTCATGTAATGCAAACCCTAGATTAAAGGTCCTGCATACACAGGTGTTTCAGTTATTGTGGCTAATTAAACCTCTGCTCAGTTTGGAGTTGTACAAAGCTATTCTGGGATTTATGAGGTCACCAAACACCATGCAATAATAAGAATATTTTGCAACTTGTCCTGCAACAAAACTAACAGAAGAGCCTCTTTAACCATTAAAAATATTTTTATGTTGTTGCACAAGATATAACTTGACAAATTATTATCTTGCACGCATAAGATAAAAAATATAATCTTTTGGGACTTTGGGGTCTCCATAATTGAACATTCTGAATTGGGCTATTCTGCATAATGAGTACTTTTATTGACATTGTGCTGATAATACTTACTCAAATTGAATTCGGGGTAACACTTAACTTAGTGTCTCCCTATTTAGTATTTATAAGTAGTAATAAACAGTTAATAAATGGTTTATAACACACAGTAATGTAGTTGTAAAATTCTGAATGCTGGAGTATTTTCACATTGTGGTTTTGCTAGTTTTACTTAAGAAAAAGATCTTAATTTTCTTTCCACCACGTGTCTTTAATGGTAATTGGTACTGTATGTTTCTGGTTAGGTTACTTTCTTTTGTGTTAGAAAGACAATGGAAAGTATAAGAAAAAACAGCAGCTCTGGGTTCAAGTGCTGTAAGACAAATTCTAAAAAAAGAAAAAGAAAATGTATTTTTTTGATTGAACCTTAGCTGTTAAAATTTATTTTAGTTGACTGAATGGCTTGTTTTTCCTCGCAATCGACCAAATCAGTGGCGCTCTGGCTTCATTTTAACATTTTGAACCTGCAAAATAATCCTTTCTGCCCTCCTCGTCCTGCTGCAGGTCTCTTATTGGACACATTCACAAAGTCACATGACATTTGTCAGGCTTGAACTGCCTCTCAGAAGGCTGTCACACAATATGCACCCTCTCCTTCGTTTACTGTCATGGTGAGAGCAGCGGCACTGAGACAGTGCCCTGACCATGCAGCTCTGCACTTTGAATTTTTATATGCCATTGCCTGGAGGTTAGAAACTCTCATTATGCCGTGTTAGATTTATTAAAATAGATTATGGAAATGTTAATTAAGTCATTAATTACATTATTTAAGCAGCATTGACAGATAAGGGAGTCTGTGTGTGTGTGTGTCTGTGTGTGTGTGTGTGTGTGTGTCTGTGTCTGTGTCTGTGTTTGTCTGTGTGTGTGTGTGCGTGCGTGTGCGTGTGTGTGTGTGCGTGTGTGTGTGTGTGTGTGTGTGTGTGTGTGTGTGTGTGTGTGTGTGTGTGTGTGGGTGGGTGGGGGGGGGGGGGTGTGGGGTGGGGAGGTTGTCGAGCTCCCTGGGTGGTTTAAAAGGATGTGATTGGTGACAAGGGACACTGTGGAGATCGCGTCTAACCGCTAGTGCTGACATGATACAAAGTGGCCTACACTGCTCTCTCACCTCACGCTACTGTCTACAGCAGTTTGCAGAGCTGCCGGAGGACGAGTAGCTCATCGCCCTTTTGCAGATATCAGTGTACACAAGGATACAAATGTGCTTTTTTGAAGTAGCAGCTACAGTACTACACACATAGGTTCAAAGAATTTGGGGACACAGAGAGCACAGTGCTTAAAGTATACACATTTTACATTTTGCTTTACATTTTTCTTTGGACAAGACATTTGCTGTGACATTTGAGCAAAGGCCTCAAACCATATTTCCAAGCTGCTCCAAAAGGAAAACACAACAGCACAATTGTAAGATGAATTACCCACGAGTTGATACTATGGATTCTCTTATCTGTTGACAGTTTAGTTACCACGAAGCACAAGAAATGTGTTTCCCAATTCTCTGAGAACTGAGCTTTTCTTTGTCCCATCAAACCTATATTAAGGGAGGGAAAATTGCTCTGATCACACTTGATAAGAGCAAATGATAGATGTTGTAAACAAGCAGAATGCTTCATTTCTGATCTGAGGTATTGATTTGCCTCAGCAGCCAATTACAATGTGGACTGAGGTTATGCATTCAGTCAATTTGCTGGGTGAGTGACTTTCTGTTTGCCGTCCAGTGTATTACCTTGTACCAAACAGTTCCTAAAATTGTTAAACTGTTGAATTAAAATGTATTATGATGCTGCTACACCAGCTTTACACATCCAGTTAAAGTTGGAAAAGTACAGGTGGAAAAAATCAGCCTTGATTCCTCAGGTGCCCCATCAGGTTGTCAGGCAGTACTGAAAGGTGAATGTCTTGACATTAAGTGGCTACTGATTATAGGAAATGATACTGTATGAGGCCACCCAACCACCTTGGAGACAAGCTGTCATGATTAGCTCCCACATCAGTCACATGAACCTCAGGTCAACGAGCAACTCATTGCAATGATAGTTAGTATGCACCAACATGAAGCATTTAGCCCTCTCCAGAGACTAAAACATGCGTTTTGTGCCAGACAATAAGCTGAAACACTGTACCTTTAGTTAGGTTTGAATGTTTGTTACAGTTTTATGATTTGCATAATATTTATTTATATTTTGAGTATGAAACCTTCAGATCTTTTAGGACAGAATGTATGCACATTTGCTCATTACGTCTTAAACATTGCCCACAGCATGACTTGGTGGAAATTATTAGAGATACTTGCAGCCTCTTGGCAGTGATACTGTATACTTTAACAGCTTTGCCCCCTTAGAATTACATTCATATACAACTCATTTGAATAGCAAATGTGTTTTTTAAGAAAGGTAATGTCCTATGGATTATGCTTTTATCAACACGAGGAAACATGGAAATTGAACGTATCTGTTCTTCAGATGTTCAGTGTCAACCTATTTAATTAGTTTTCCTGTCAAATCTGCTTCTAGAAACTAAAGCATGATTATCTTTTGATAGCATATGTTTAGGCAATTCAAAGCTGTTAAAGCTGCTCTTTAACCAATATTATATGGATGAAATGACTTTGTGTAATGTGAAAGAAGTCACTCTTCTTTCACATTCTTTCTTCTTCTTCACTCATCACTTGTCATGATGCCCCTAAATGGCCAAACACACCTGCAGCTTTAACGTTAGTTAAAGATTGAGTTCTTGGTAAAATACTGAAAAAGTTAATGGTGGCTTGAAGCACGAGATGGATATAATTTACTTTTTTAATATTTAACCACTGCATCAATTCCTGAATATTTTGTGAACACTGAACATAAAAATTTGGAGAGACAAAGTCTCACTGGACTGTATTTTCACATGTTGTCAGGAGGCTAAGCAGCACCCTGGATTTCACAGGAGTTTCTCACAGTTAATGGGAGGAGAGGGACTTCATAATGGGATTAGGATTATGTTATTATATTAACAAAGTTATTTGGGATGAGCCAAAGTGTGAATGTAGCTAATTGTGCGACAGAAATATGTGGGATGAAGCAGTCAGACCTTAATGTTTGTACTTCACTGGTGTTTTCTCAGGTGTCTGTCCAGTTACCTCAGCAGCCGTTACAGGCAGGCTGAGCAGAGCTCCTTCACAGTCCGGGCCAGAGGTTGTGAAGAGGACAGAACGAGCCGGGGCCCCTGGGATCAGTCCGAGGCCGCTTCAGCAGCGGCAGGTCACGCTTCATCAGCGGCCTCACCCAGTCAAGTGGAGGAGAGGAAAGTGGATGTGGTGAAGAGTGGATGTCTCAGCTTTTTCTAAACCTCAAACAGAAAGAGTTTACAGAATAGAGGGTGAGAGCAAATCCTTTGGGTATTACAATGTGTCTAACAGCCATTTAAGATATCACATCAGTTTATCAGCGTGGTGTTTATGAGATCTTACACTTTAAAACCTATTTTCAAGGTGTCAAACATTCTTGTTTTCCTCTATGTCAAACCCTTACACTCTTACTTTATTCAGTGGATATATTCTCACATGTTGCAAATTGATGATAAGGAAGAGAACGCACGCAGCTTGCATGAGTGTGTTCAGGCTCCGAGAGAAAAAAAAGCCTGAAATCACTCTCTTTCCTTAATGATGCCCACACAGAGACAATGGGGCGCCGCTCTGATTAGTGTCACCTGTCCTTGTGCATCTCATCAGCTCCATTATGGCTGCATCTCCCATGCCTCTTCTGCTAATTGAATAGCCTGTGAAGTGGTGACGAGGATGGGGGCGAGAGCAACGTCTGTGCCGCTGCTGCTTCAGAAATGAGAGTAAAGCTTCCCAGTGAGACACTAGTTCTTAAAACATAAACCGTTATCATACAGATAGAAAAAGTGCTAACAAGTAGCCCTCGTAATATATTTCAATCATATCGTCTACAGATTATGTTCATATACAACAGCTTTGAATTTATATCTACTGTATGTTTTGGGGGAGATGCCACATTACGCATGTATTCAGGTTATTGAACAGAGCGTTCATACTGGACATAGCCATAAGACATTCACTGATTCATTGGCGAGTAAAATATGGGTTAAGGTATAGTTAAAGTTAGGAAACAGAACACTTAGTTTGAGGATAAGGCTGGCATTATTCTATAGTTTACTTTTTGTCAACGAATCCCATGAAAAGACTGAAACCAACAATGTATTTGTTCATCTTTCAATAACTACAGACTTTCCTACCCTGTCAGTGGCTCTCAGCCCCAAGCCCATTGGTTCCTACTCAAGATGTAAATCTTTAGAAAGGGCTCACAAATGTATAGTTACTTTTTTTCTTTTGGGTTAAATCATTTTGTAAAACAGCTGGGCACCATAGGTTTCAGTGAATGTTACTCAAACAGGAAGAAATGGGTTTTTTCTTGGGTACTATTTTCAGTCACAGATTAATACACTCAGTGCTCTATAAGTTCCAGCAGCAGGATGGTTTATGTAGAATTGAGTCAAAATAAACTATCACGGTAATGAAGTAATATGTCATCCAGTGCAACAGTATGGCTCCAGCAATGTTGTATTGTACTTTCATAAAATTGGGGGACTCAAAAAGAATGGTCAAGATTGATGCAGCAGTAGCGGAGATATCCTGACATTTTGTCTCTAGTATGGGTTAAGCTCCAAAAACACTGGCTCCTACATTTCCCATAATGCAACTAATAGCACCTCAGTAAATGCTCATGACTCCAGTTTGTGACACAGGCTTTCTGTTATAAATTTGTAGTCTACAAGCCCAAACTGAACCTTGATGACATCATGAGTTATTTTGCAACTGTTTTTACAGGAGTCCCCCTTTAATGCATAATGCTTTAAATGTACTGTAAATAAATGCTCCTCTATAAAGGTACTCCATAGGAAAGTTTGTTGTATATTAAGTAATTATATTGAATAATAAAATAAAAACTGAGGCAGGCCTCTATCTGTTGATCTCTTTGATTGATTTTCAGATCTATCTGCATTCAGGTAAATACATGTGATATTATTCCGATCTGCAAACAAAACCTTGAAATATATAGAAAGTAGTCTTTTTACAGGGCTGTAATGTTGGTGTCTGTCCTGCCAGCCAGGGGTTGTGCTGTTATCTGCATTTGCCTGAAGCACAGCTAATGTAAAAAGATCCTCCTCACTCTGCTCTGCTCTGCTAGCAGTGAGCTCTGCAGGCTTATCCCGCTCACTCCCTCTCCGTTTCACCTCTTGGTCACAGCCAAGTGACTCTCAGCTGTGCACCACCTCAGCTCGGGCCTTTCTATGAGCGGACACAAAAGAAGAAGAAGTACAGCGGTATCTCACACATCCTGTATCTGGTAAATGCCACAACAACAGGACTGCAGAAGCTTCCCAGTGTCCCCGTGCCTGTATGGTTCCAGGGCTTAATGTGTGCGTGTGGGGCCAGATGGACACTTTCATGAGTGTATGAGTGTGGATTATTCTGCCTGCTACATCTGGGGCTCCACATGGTACAGCAGACTGCAGTAAGAGAGGCAGGTGGGCACGTGGGGAGGGCACCCCTCCAGTGGGCTCTCTAACATCTATACCCACCGACAGGGCATCGCCGCAAATGGCAGACCGAAAGGTTATAAGACCATCCTGCAAGACAAATGCTTCTCTGAATCCTGGCAAGCAGCATGTCTTCTGTCCTCAGCTTCCTGTGTGACAGCAACAGACCACTTTTTCCAGGTCTGTTCACTGTGAGATGTGACCATAACGTTCTCTGCATTTCATTTATTTGGCAGATGTTTTTCTCCATAACATTCATCACACATGTTGGGAGTAATTTGGAGTGCAGCGTCTTGCTCAAGGACACTTCAAAATGTGGACCACCAATCCTATGATTAATGGTCCACCTACTCCACCACCTGAGCTACAACTGCCCCTATGATGAGCACACCACTGCAATCAACACATTATGTCATTATGTTCAGGGGCCCGTTTCACCAAATTTGCAACACGCAAGCTGTGACTTGCAACATGAGATCCTCTCACATTAATTTAGACTCATTTAACTCATCAAAAAGAAACACTATATATGCGACCCATGCAAGAGCATAGAGGACTACAAGACTTACAAATTTATCTGCAATTTGTGAGTGACGATCATTTGTGAAATGGGACGCTGGCACCATCAGCAGTCAAACAAGCTCAGTTTGAATTTTTTGGCAGACAATAGAATGTATTTGGCAGGTATTAGGTAATAATGTATGGCTTAAGGAAAAGATTAGTAAATTAATTGGTTAATTAATCAATAGAAAATTCTGTATTTAAAGCAGTATTAATTGATTATTTGGCCACCAGGTGGCAGAACAAGAAGCAGTAAACACTGACCTATTATCAACTTCAAAGCTGTTATGGCAAATGTATCAGAGCAGCATTAGCATTCACTTAGAGTTGTGTTTCTATCCACCTGATGAATGTAAGTCCAATATTCACCCTCCTTTTAGCTCTGTTTTGGTCTCAACTACTGAGGGAAATATCTCTTTTGCTGCTAAATGTGTCACTGTGTTCACCAGCTAGTCACTAACTTTGTCTGTCTGCTGTTTGGTGTCGGGCAAGTGGGTTTATCAGAGCTTTTTCTCTGAAGACAGCTGCTTGCTGCAGCTGGAAACAAAGTTGATGAGTGATTAGAGTCAACCAGAACAGTGAAGTTACAGGCTGTAAAACCCAAACGATGAGTGATAACTTTAACATTATACATAGTCATTTGATCCATTGCTTATATAAAAATATTGATTAGTGCAGCTTTAACTCATTTATAAGCAAAAATACCAAACGTTAGCTGGTTGCAGTTGCTTTAATGTGAGGCTTTACTGCTTCTCTCTGATTTCTGTCATTGTAAATTGAATATATTTGGGTTTTGTACTAATGTCAAAATAATAAAAAAATAATTGTTAGTTGCAGCCCAGCTTTTTGTAGATCACCACAATAACTAGATTATGACACTGGTATAGTATGGATTACAGTCAAAAAGTTGTACCTACAAATTGCTAATTATTTATGTGGGATGTATATATTGTCAGACTTAAAACCATAAATCATTTCATTTTAAAATGAAATTTTGCATTGAGCATGCTCACAAAACTCGCAAACTTATTAATGAATCACACTCCTGACAGACTGAATTCACGCCAAGGCCTTTGTGAAATCAGAGCTCATTAGACAGTCCACCTCATAATGAATGGCCAGATCCATCAGGGGAGATAAAGCTCCCTCTCTGCGCTGATTGAGATCCAGTTGAACACACCCGCAGCGCTTCAGACCACATGTGAACAAGATATTTGCTTTGAAGCACCAACACACAGATTTGAATCAGCATGTCAGAGTGCCAAATGTCCTAGGTTGTGAGTGACAGGGGATCCGCTTTAGAGTTGGCTACCTGTTGAGGAGGATTAAAGAAAATGCAGATGGTGTTTACATACTAAAACAAAGGCAATCTCTGTCCTGATGCTTCCAAAAAATGCTTTCATCAATGAGGTCCTATTTAAAAGTAGAAGATAACACATTAGATAACATGATTAGCTGTGATACACCTACTGTATTGCTTTTCATAAACCGTCACTGTTTTGATCAAGACACTTCTTTCCTCTGTGTGTTCCCACATTTTTCTTTCATGAAAGCAGAGTGTCTGGCTGCAGATAGGAAGTCATGAATGATGTTTTTCTGGCCTGTGATAGAATCATGTGTGACCCTGAGATCACCTCTGAAGGACGAAGGCTGCTGAGTGTCCGGTCATGTATTCCAGCCGGCGCGGTCTGATCACCATGGGTCGAGTTGAATAAATTAAACAAATTACCAGCTGCCCTGTGCAAGCTCGCAGGATGCAGGGTGGCGTGAGCATGCCATTACAACAATGATAAGGATATCTGCATGGCCTTGTGTTAAAGGAATTACACATAGCATCCAGAGCCTTTAAGAGAGTCTGACAGTTTTGCGCACACTGGCAAGTTAGTATGACATGAAAATGTGTGCGGCTGCAGAACAGCTCGGCTGCTGCTTGGCCTGAGTCGGGAGCACTGAGCAGTTGGCTTGTTGAGAAGTCAAAAAAAAAAAAAGAAGAAGAGCGCAGAGTCTTATTGTGATGCAAATGGACACAGTATTGTGCTTAAACAATGCCTTAATACATCCCTTTCAAGAAGATAACATCACAAGATGCACAATAACACAAAATGATGTCCTCTGAGGTTATTTAAAGCGGTATGACATCTAATCCTGACATTGCAAGAAGTGCTTACTGCCTGTCCAACTGGTTTTGTCTCCAGCTTTGATAAAAACAGATGAAGGATAGAAGGCTGCTTTTGAATCCCATGCAGCCACTATATGGGAATGTCAATTTACATAATGTTATGTATATTATATTCTGCTCTATTCTAATGTTTGAATGTAAACTGAATTTAAGTCCTTACACGCAAACACAGGAAGGAGTGTTGTAGCGTAAACGCAAGACACGTGGCAAAGTGTCCGATAACTTTGTCTTCTACCTGTAATCTGATACTGCGCAGAGAGGAGGGATCAGCCTCACTTCCTCAGGGTGATTTATGATTGAGGACATGTTAATAAAAATATCAAAACAATCTGAGCTCTGGTAGGGAAGATACCGCTCCACTACGTACATCATGCTCGACAGGCCTGTGCAGGGAATCGCCTGCTCGATGATATTATGCTCCGTATGGATGCCCCATTGCCCTGTTCTTGAATAGAATATGCAGCTGTTGTTTGTTTTTTGGAGGGTCGGTGGGGGTAGCACTACTCACACAAGGTGACATTTGCCTGAACACGTGCTTCCTGTGTGCACCTGCTTCCCTGATGGGCCAAGCATCTTGAAATCTGGGCCTCAACAGGAGCCGTGGATGTTTAAATCCTATGCCAACGCTTATATGTACCTATCAATCCATTGGAAAGAGTTAAAAGTCAGTTTAATTTTGATCTACGTGGCCCTTTTAAAAGAGCCAGTGAGTGTGCTTTCAGATTATACCCAGTGACACAGGATTGAGGAACATGCTGCTGTTTCTGGATAAACGCCTTCAAAGTCTTCTCTTACTAAAGGATACATCAAATAGTTCATTAAATGCCTAGAATGACTAGATGAACAGGTAAAGTGCTGTGTTCACTTTTCACACAGATTTGATATTTTTCTCCTCTCTCGCCTTTGATGGATTTATATCGAGTATGGGCGTGGACACAGAGTAATTTAGTATGTGTTAAAAGCCGCTGCAGGGATGGAGCCTGTAATACTCACTCAATTCCACTTCCAATATCACTGTTCCTGAAATCTCAATGATTTTCTGTCTCCACATCTTGCCCGACCACAAAATCATCACAAAGTATACTGTCAAAAAGGAAAATGTTCTGAAACACGGAATCCACTCCAAACATACATTGATGGTGTTGTCGGAGAGTACAGAGGAGCACTGAAGCAGTGTTGTCTCCAGTCATGCTGTGAAAATCTCCTTTACATTTTTGCAGGCTTTTGTGGAACCAAGCAAAAATGCTGAAATGATTTTCTTGTTGTCAAGTTCTTTTAATACAGCAGGCTGTTCATTTCAGTGACCTCTCTTTGCAATTTCACTATGTATGGTAGTTAAACATGTAACATGACCTTTTCTTACACAAACAACTGGTGCTTGGAAACAACCATTCAGAATTCTTATCTATAAAAGTGGAAACACTCATCTCTCTCAAAGGTCCAGGTGGTAAGTGTTAAATTGTATTTATGACTTTTTCTTTTCCTTGTGGGCAATTGCCAATTCAAGTTAGTCCAATCCAAAGTATGTTTGGCTGATATTAGGGTATGTTTACAGCCTGTCTGATCGCTTCACTGTTTGTGTTTCTTGCCCCTTTTGACTTCTTTCTTGCAATTTTGCCGCGTTTCTCAGATCTCCATGACTACCTTGCAGGGTCGGAAATTAACGGGGGCAAATTATTGGGGCAAAAATGCACCTATTGCCTAATTGCCCTTGGAACTGGTATGACGGGAGATTTTAAGTGCCCTTGTAAAATAAACAGTTAAACAAAGACTTAATACGCTTGGCAAAGCGTGTCTGGATTTTGCTCTGTATTCAAAGCGCAGAAATGTCTAGATAGCTAGGCTTCCGTTCCTGCACAACCCCTGCCCCCTCCTCCCGCTTGAGCGTTGCGGGGTTGTGAGGCAGCCGCGACAGCTAATAACAGTAACATTTCCAACACGGAGCGTTTTTAAATTTGCAAACCTGTCACACTTCCAGCTGAGTCGCAATCAGTTCAAAATGAAAGGACAGTCGCTGACCCTCTCCCGGTCTGCCCTGTGCCTAAAAAAGCTACCAAAGCTGTCATAACACGTTATTTTAAACCATATGTCGCACATAACTTGCCAGGATATGTTGAACTGTGACGTTGTTACGTAACGCTGTGTTTATTGTTTATGCTTTTGAAAATAAAATGTTTTAAATGGGTAAAAATACTCAGTTATAATCTGTATCTAGGATTATAACTGAGTGTGAGTATTTACCCATTAAATGTTCTGGCTGCTCCTTTTGTTTTTTTTAATAAGAGTCATTGATTATTGGTCTGTCATGCAACATAGAACTAAGGTATTTCCCATCATTTGGAAAAAATACCCTGGAAATGATCTAAAATGTCCCCGAAACATTTCATGAGGGCAAAAAAAGCCCTAGTAAAAAAAAAAGTTGATTTCCTACCCTGCTACATTGGTGAATACAGTCTTATTATTACCCAATAAAATGATGTCCACAACTACAAAAATGTTGTAATTAACCAAAATGATCCTTTAAACAGGCAGCTCTTTTGAAGATTCTAGACTTCAACTGATGACTTACTGCTTTTTCACAACAGCAAGCAGATGATAATTTACAGCAACCAACATACATGCAGGTTTAAAATCATATAACACCCCTGTAACATGTCTCACCTTCAGCTACCATGACAACACCAGTTCTGTTAGTTTTAGCACTGTTGCCTTTATTGATTTCAAACGCCGTCAAGGTTTTGAGTCACTGTCTCCTAACCGAGCGGGAAAACATTCCTTCAAGACAAATTTTACCCAACATGAGCTGTTGCACCCTGGCATTGGCAAAGTTAGAGTTGTATAAATGTCAAGAGAGATGTGTCCTCCTTTTGTTCGCTGCAGAATTTGCCAGCAGCTCATTTCCTCCAGGAACGCATTAACAAAGCAGTTAATTCTATCATTAATTAAAAGGAATCACAATTCAGTGAACACTTCAAATTAATCTATTGAGATTTGCTCTCACACAATGCTCACATTCTAATTTCTTTGTCTCATCAAAGAAACTGCAGCTCCAGTTTTTTTCTTTCTTTTTTTTTTCATGTCATTTACGTCAGTCTGGTCCTGTGTAGCTCCGTTAGCAAAGCATGTCACCAACACTGCCAGGTTTCGTGCTTTGACTCCAAAGGGATCCATCCATGCAATAAATGAATACACATGTAGCATTAGCAGGGCGCTAGCACTGGAGTGATTTGACTTCATCTTCATCTTAGAGACATATTATAGCAGTGTGAATACTCATAAACTGATTTTAAGTATAATTATTTAAACTACACTTCTGGTGTTGCAACTTACATGACACTACTATACCCAGAGTACCCTCTGAAGCAGTGAAATTGATCTAAAAAGGCAATCTTTTCTTTATGAATCCCACATTTTGTCTAGATTAATGCAGCTAAATAGTTTCTTCTAACACCAGCAAAATGTTTGATCTGGCCATTGGCCACACTGAGCTGTTTATTTCCTCAGTCACTGGAGTTGGGTTATAAATACTCCGTGCTTGGCGTCTCCACAGTATGGAGCTACTTGGAGGGTGATAAGATGTTAATTAGCGACTGTTAGCAGAAGTAAAAAAAAACTACATCCACAGAATGAAGCACATCTTGCCGTTGCCACAGAATGTTCTGCGGATGATCCTTTCTCCTCACCGAGACTTGAGAGATGTCCCTTATTAACACTTTTTTCCCACCTTCCAGGCAAGCCAGGTCTGACAAATTAAGGCTGCGGAGTCATTAGATTAAGATAAGAACTTATCTTTTACTCAGAGACAGACTTTTATCTATTGTATTCCCCCCCTCCCCCACCCCTTCACTGTGAGATTGTTAAAGTAATTGGGATGTTATGTGACCAGAAAGGCCAGATAAGTTTTTAACCCTGTCATGGATTAACCTTTCATGTCTGAGGTAGGTCACAAAAGGTGCAGCTGGAGACATGTTAAGACTCATTTAAGGGGAATCTTGATATATTATTGCCCATAGACGGCTTGTTTTTGCTGCAGGTACATGTGCCGGGAGGTCTAGAAATGACTTCTGTATGCTGTCAGGGGTTATTAAAGCATAAAGTGTATTTCTGGGGTCACTGAGCAGGACTGGTGTAGTGTCTTCATCTCCGAGAACATCATTTAGAAACGTTCAACCAGGTTTCATCGCACGGTTCCTGAAAGCTTTTTTAAATCACCCTTTAAAGTTAATCGCAGTCATGCTCTGTTGAACTAGTTTAAAGAGAATCTGCATCCCAAAAAAAAAAAAGGGAAAAAAATCAGAATCTCTATAATCCTCAGGAAGATAATTAGGCTTGAAGCTCTCAATCTGTAGCTCAACATCAAATAAACAATCAACATCAGCTGCTTCATCTTTGTCTGTGACGCAATCTCAGATACTTGTATATATTTTTGTGTTATTAATATCTGAGAGAAGAATCACAGCCTCGAGCAGCATGATTAGAGCATTGAGATTTATTATTCTTCAAAGCACAACATATGAAAAAACACCTGAAATAAATGAGTTCGACCGGTATGGCAGCAGCCAGTGCATTTCTATGATCCCAGTGTTTATGATCCTTTGTTTTAAAGGTCATTGCACCACCTCGTTGATATCTAGACGTTTCTTTGTAGCACTAATTGTGTCTACATTCTTGACCACTTTGTCAGACAACTCCACACCAGAGCCGAGGATTCAGAGTGGAGTATATGCTGCTTGTTTACTGCGATCAAGATAACAAGGACAAGTCTGTGAAATAACGAAGGCCGGGCTGATGCAGAAAACAGTATATTTTCCATTTTAATGGTGTTTAAGCGTGGAAGCTGGAGGAGAGATAGCTTGAAAAATGTAACTAAAGGATCGGATTCAGTGGGATCCAAATGGCAAGGGTAGCTGTTGGGCATGATGACGTTCCTTTGATGTGAGCTATAACTAGCTTTAAGCCCGGCTCGGGCGCATCATGGCTGCATCCTGACTGATGTGGGTATTCCACTTTGTCATGTGAGCCAACTGTACCTTTAATTTCAAATTCTCTAATGTCTCAGATGGGATGACATTAAAGGCCGGGGTCATTAGTGTATTGTAATGTTTGCCCACAACTATGTGAGCTGGACTGTCATCTCTCAGAATTTTGTCATATTCATCAATGCTCTGCATAATAGGATGAGAAATGATTTACATATCAGATCAGAATTGCCAGAGGAGAGCATTAATTATTGAAAAAAATGATAAAAATCAAAAGACTAGCTTTTTCCTCTTCATAGTTTGTTGTCTGCACAGACTGAAAGCCACTCTATGCCCAGTAAACACAATTATCTCAATTTTAAAGACATTGCAGGCTTTTTTGAGAGAACACGCTCAACACAAAGGCCGGAGCATCTTCTGTCACCACAGTAAAATGAAGGTTTGCCCTTCATGCTGCGCTCCCCCCAATAGGCTGTAACAAGCGTCTGCGAGAGGCCGCGGTATAGCCTCTGGAGAGCCACCTACAGTACAGTCTGCATCTTTGTTTGTGTGTCAGGCTGCTGATGTGCTTAGCAGGCTCTGAATAATAGAAAGTGCATCATATTGATCAGTGTCATTGAGCATGAGTACTTGTTCTGACTTAATTATTGAATATAAAGCAGTGTGCTAACAAGGTAGTGGACACAGAACTGCAGATTGTTGTGCACATTCATTTCAGGTAGAGCAGTTTCTTTACTGTTGTGTGGCTGCACATTATCTTATTAATGACAGAATCAGTTAAGATCAGTTAAGATGTGTGTTTGAGACATATCTATGAATTATTTGTGTTCAAATGATGCTTGTATCTATTTTACTGCAGTAGTTTTGGTACGTTATTTATCTGTGATATAAGCATTGTATACCTGACTTCTTGTCGTGGCTCTGCATAGTGGAACTTTTGGGTTTAGCTGCAATTATTGAATTTTTATGCACTTTCCCTTTGGGGATCATTAAAATTTCATCTTGATCTTATCTTCCTAATCATAATCTTAAAATCTGTTTGAATACTTTGTAACCTGCTTTTCCACTGATGCAGTAAACTGGTTATTTTGTGCTCAATGCTTAAAGTCTTAAGGTCTCCCAAAATGTATAAAAATATAAGGTAAAATCATGCCATTGCTGACTTTTTAAGGTGTCTCACACCAGACGTCTGAGAGAAATGCAGGCTGCTGTTTGAACAGAGCCATAATGCTCGATAATGAAGTTTGTTTTACAACACTGCCCCAGCGCAGTATATACTGTAAATTATATGCACAGGCGAAAGGGACAGCACGGAGTTGAAAATGCAGACGGATACATGTTACTGCATTTTCCCCGACCATAGTGTCATCCCCTTAAGCTGCCAAGAGAGTGTAGGGGGGTGAATTCATGAGGGTCTTCTGTAATAGGCTGGCACACACACAGGCACAGCCTGTGGAACCTTACAGGCTGCTGAAGCTGGTCTTGGCATTGCTTTTGGCAGCTATGTATGTGGTTATGTGCTCTACACATTCTTCCTGAAAAAAAGAGAAAGTTTTAACTAGCTGGTCTTACCACTCCTTTATAAATGAGGAAGCCCTTGGCATAAATAGATCTACATGTTCATTTGGTATATTAAGAGAGACAGACAGTTAAAGAGTGTTCATTACAATTGTAAATTTCTGCCCTCGGGCCCTTAGCCCAGCGCTAGATTACATGAGGTCTATGCTCACGGACAGTGCCTGGCATCTGATTGAGGGTCCAGTGCAGCTAATTAATTTCATTAGAAAGTGAAGTCATCTTCTAGCAGGAATTAATATTTGGAGCGTCATGTTGCTAATTTATTTCCAGATTTAATTAGCTCAGAGAAGAAATGTTGCTTGGGCAAGAGGACTTTTTAATTATCAGCTTGGATAAATTTGAAAATGTTGATGCCTAAGGGTTGAGTTAATTAAAACCTGCATTATTTTAACTTTAATTAGCTCCCATCTTTGTTTTTCTTCACCATATGGCCATGTCCTGTAGTCAAATTTAGTTAATTAAGCTAATTAAGCTAATCATTTTAATTACTCAAGACAATGTGATTGGATAGAGGATGACTACAAGTTTATAGCCAAGTACTTGTTTTTCATTAAGTTGAAGGGACAGAGTTATTTCTGATTGCAGTTGGCAAGCATAACAGAGTAGTTTGAGAGTGTGACAGCCTCTGAGATATTAAGGCTGAAGTCTAATTGCATTCCTTGATAATAAAAAAAAAAAAATCTTGTCACCAGCACAACTCTTTTAGAGGAGAAATGGTTTACTACAACGTCTTTAAGCTTTCTGCTTGTATACTGATGTTGGCCCCTTGTACTCCATCAGATTAAATAATGTCTGCTCTTACTCATTTTCAAAGAGGTTCAGCGTCTGTTCACTACCAGGAGCATGCGGGAGGCACAATAACAGATATCATGATTTGCAGATAAAGTCATTGTTGGTCTCTCTTGATGCACGGGGTAGAGAACATGTGAAACCTTCATGTCTGGCTTGTTTCTTGTGACCACAGCAGAGTATAAAATTGAATTGTAATTGAGTAATAGGCCTGTGTGTGCGGGTTGCTGGTGGGATAGGATGCTGCCCTTCCCCTCCATGACCCTGCAGTGTGGGATGGCCGGGGTGTGGGTCTATGTGAGCTGCTAGCAGCTGTGCGTCAGTCTGGACACAAACTGGGCCCATCCAGAAGCCAGGCCTAGATGACAGATGCAGAGGCTAAACCCAATAATGAAATAATACTGGGAGACATCATGTCCGTGGTTTCCATCATTGTTAAAAGATTTTGGTACTGAGTACCCCCACTTAGGTAATTTGTTTCCATGTATAATCCTATTGCTCACTATTAAATTAAACCAACTGGTCATTTCAGTTTTGAGCCTATAAATAAACTGGTTGCTATGTGCATGGGCAGTATGTGGGACATCTCATCTGATTAGAGGGGAAGCACTTAATAATTTGAACAGAAAAAGGTGACCTTCAGTGCCAGGTGACCTCAGTGGTCTGCCACACATATGGCCCAGCAATATTACTAATGTCTGTGCCTAATGTATTTTAACAATCCTGATCCAGGACCACTTTCCAAAAATTGTTTTGGACAAATGTTGATTTGTGGTGAGATGGCAAAGTGAAGCTGGTAACAGTGGTCAAGAGCAGTAATGTTCTGGACGACGGACACTCTCATCAGTGTGAGGCTGGTTAGTCATCAGTGTGTGTGTGTGTGTGTGGGCTCGGGTTTTGGCCAGCACCAGAGCGGAGGAGCCCCCAGCCTTCTCATAGTTGCACTGTAACCTAGAATGCAATCTGAGAGCGGAATTAGTCACCACGTCGCCACCAGGCATTTGCCCACTTTAGTAATGCTTCTGTCACCACCTGCATACTGTAAATGGCCTGGTCTCTCCGTGCAGCTGCCCACCGGATCTGTTCAAACGGAGATACTCACCTCACTTCTGGACCTTTGGTTGACGAAAATCAATTAATCCCTCAATCAATAATTTATATTTAAGAATCGTTCTATACTGTAACGCAGAATGTGAATCATTTGGTTCAGAATAGAAACTGACAAACCTGAGAATTTCCAATGCTTCCACGTTAAAAAAAAAATTGTAAGCTTAAAAACAATTCACCATCATCAATCATAAGCAAAGAGTCCTACTGTTTAGCCTCTTACTTACTCTCAAGTAGATACTTGAAGATACTTTAAGAAAAATTGGTTTCTAATTTTGTCTTACAATTAGGCTAAAATGGCAGCATATTAGCATCGTTAGCATTCAAGGCCTCTGCCAGCTGGGACGCTAACATGCTAGCTTGTGGCTAGGAATATAATAGTGCCTTTTTGTCAGTTGACATGTCAGTACAGAATATTTCTTCGAATACAATACAGAATTCTGGAAGCATTCACGCATTATTCTAAGGTTACCCTAGCTAACCATAGCCACATCACATAAATAGTGTAAATTTGCAGTTTATTGTGTTAACAAGTGAAGCTAGAAACAAAGAAACGGTGTATAGCTTATTTTTAATTAGCTGAATGGCTAATGGAAAATCTTATTTCGATGTAACTGCCACTGATAGCAGCTTGCAGCTATTTTGCTACTGGTTTGATGACACTTCCTTTTGTCAAGTAGGAGGTATAGCAGTTGTCAGAAATTCCTGTTATCGCAGGCCTGGCACTACAACTAGCAGGCTAACGTGAATGGTTTTCCCCATTTGACTATTTGTTTAACCATATATCACTTCACAGCACTGTGCCCGAAATCACTCCCTCATTCACATATTTAGTATTCTCTACATAATAAATAGCTACTGTACATGAATAGCACATAAATAGTTCACTCTAGAGAGCAATAAATTAATATTTTTTGACACTTATGTGTCATCATTTTGGTGTAGTGTCACATAACTTAAATTTTCACATCAAAGGCAAAGAAAGTGCACGTGCTGTGAACACATTTTTCATTCCTTTGAGGGAATTTTTTAGGACACTATATAATTTATACTTGGACACTCAGTTAAAATGGCAAAAATCAAATGCCGCATTTATGTCATATCGGAGTTACTATAGTTTCCGACTTGTAAATAGCGTTCATGTCAACATCCAAGCTGTAATTATGACTAGGGAACGGAGAGCTCCAATATATCAGACTTGGTACTTAATGATGTAATAATAATAATGCTTAAGTGCTTGAAAACAAAACAAATGGATGGACGCCGCATGTCAACCAAAGTCGGTAATTATGCTATATTGCCAATGCACAGTATTTTTAATCCTCTCATGACCAACTCAATCATACTATATATAATGGCGTAAGTGTTAGAAGTCATAAACATGGGAATTTTTCCATCCACCCTAAATCATCCAAATTGTAACACTGCCTGTGCAACTCAACATGGTAAATCAAAATTGAACCCAAGACTTAAAAATCTCTTTTAACAGACAGATTAGGTAATTATTTTATTGTTCACCTTTGTTTTCACTTCTAAAACTACAAACATATATTACAAATTTTATAAAAGTGTCATTTCCCCCCCTCTTTTTTTTAGCTTAATTTCTTTGTTCTCACCTAATTGTCTAAGAAAACAGATTGCTGTTTGGCCCTCTGTCTGATATAAGCCCCTGCACTGGCCAAGCAGAGCTCGGTGAGGAGCAGCTTAATAGATTTAGATGAAAGGAGGGAGTCGTGGAAGCCTCAACCAGCAGAGAGTGAGGAGAGCATCTGCTCAAAGGCCACCTCCCCACGCCCGGATCACCATCTCCAGAAGAACTCGGGCATGAAGCCTCCATCTCCACAGCTCCATGCTAATTCCAGTGCTCCCGCCACACGCAGGCTAATTAAGGCCATGCATTTATTTATGACTGAGCTCATTAAACAGGGAAAAAGATGGTCGCCGCTCTGAAAACACATTAGTCCCCGAGGAAACTGCCTGTGAAGTCGCTCTCCTCAGGCTGTTTCAGGTCACAGATTCTGAATCTTTGTGACATATGAAGAAACAGCGAGTTGTAATGCCTGAAAAAAAAATAAAACATCAGTTCTGAGGCGATGAAGTGATGGTGCAGGACATTCTTCAGGGTATATTTGAAGCTGCTTGAACTGGTCCCATAATTATATGTATAGGTCATTGACCGGGGGATGAATAGAAATTTCACTTTCAGGTCTTATGCTTTGCATTTTTGTCTTCGGGTATTTATGAAATCTGTTGTTCTTTACATCCATGAGGTACTTCCTTTAATATATGATGACAACTGCAGCAAAATGAAATGACACTTTGGGCAAAAAAGCAATGATTAATGGACATAACTCAACTTAGATGAACACAAAATGCCCCCACCCTCAAACCACCCCACCACCCCCCACTGTCTTTTTTATATTACTGTGGTATTTAAGTTAATTTAGGACCTAGGCAGTGCAGAACTATGAAATCAAAGACAGAGGATATCCCTCAGGTGTATTTTCTCTCCCTAGAGTGCTTGTCTTTTACACTCACTCACTTGTGTGTGTGTGTGTGTGTGTGTGTGTGTGTGTGTGTGTGTGTGTGTGTGTGTGTGTGTGTGTAAAGGGCATAGACAGACAGATCGTATGCAGATCCTACTCCCTTCCTTGTAATTGCAAAGATAATGCCAAATCACACAGACCTTTGCTGAGACAACTGGCAACTTGATTTAGTGCTCTTTAATGGCTCCAACTTTGACGACTCTAAGACATTCCTTGTTTCTGATCATAGTGTCGGGCAGCTCATCTGGACTGGAACCATAACTGAAAAATAATGTGTTTTATGTTTTCATTTAGAAAAGATTTAGATGCAAGCAGATTTTCCCGTCACTTCTTTTTATGGATGCCAGTGATTGATGTGCAACAAAAAGCAACACTGTGAGTTCTACTGAGTTGGTATCAGGTGGCTATCTGGTTTACCTAGCTATTCAAAGGCTCATGCTAATGCCAAAATACCAGCTTAATCAGAACCAATTGCCTCTGCACGTCATACAGCGGAGAGCACTGCTGCAGTTGTGGTAATTTACAACAATGCCCATGAACTTTTTAAGAAACATTCCCTCTTTTGTGGGTGTAAATCCAATTTACTGGTGGAAGTGAATTGTTCCAGGTCTGAAAAAGTGAAGCCAATGCGGAAGTGCCTTAAACCTACATTCTCTCTAATGGCCATTAGGGGGCGACTCCACTGGTTCTAAAAAGAAGTCCAATTTAATAGAAGTCTATGAGAAAATTACCCTACTTCTCACTTGATTTATTACCTCAGTAAACACTTTCCTAATGAGTTTATGGTCTCAGTCTCTATTTCAAGTCTTCATCAATACAGCATGATGTTCATTTTGTAAATTATGGTTCCATTTAATTTAAATTTGACAGTAAAGCAGCGTATACTTTAGGGCGAGGCTACATTGTGATTGACAAGTCGCTACCGTGGCGACAACGTTGGTTAGGTAAGATAACCATGGTGTAACCCCAGATTCACAGAGTATATGCGTAGCCGTAGCCATGGCTATTTCAGTGTGTTTTCAGTTCATGAAATTTAATTGTAACATTTTGGTCACCTAAAAAAAGTCTTGTTCAGTGTTTGGTTGTACTAAAAGACCCTATAAGGTTTTAAGCCAGTTTTTTGCTAGTGAAAATTAGCATTAGCATTATCACAGTTAAGCATAGAGTGTAAATGCACCGTGCTAACCAAGCTAGCAGCTAGCAGCTAGCGTTAGGGTCAGCTTCACCTTCTCATCCAAATATAGTCACTTCTCATCACTTCTGGCTCCAGAAATCCAAAATGGCGATGGTCAAAATGCCAAAGTTGAGGCTTCAAAATGGGAGCCCATAATCCAATGGGTGACGTCACAGTATGGTTTTGACAAGTCGACAAGGAAAGGAAGCTAAAATTCTCACATTTGAAAAGCTGAAACTATCAAATGTTTGATATTTTTGCTTGAAAATTATGAAATTATGAAAATAGCCGCCGACTGATTTTCCTTCAATTGATTAATCAACTAATCGTTGCAGTTCTATTTTCATCTTTGATTAATCTGCTGATTATTTTTCTATCTATAAAATGTCATAAAAATATTGAAAACTGTCCTATGTTGTAGGTGATGTCATCAAATGTCTTGTTTTGTCTGACCAACTGTCCAAAAACCCAAAGATATTCAAGTTTACAGTGATATAAAACTCAGAAAAGTAGCAAATCCTTATTTTGCTGGAACCAAAGACTTTCTTGACATTTTTGCTTCAAAAATGACTTACTAAATAATTAATCGATTATCGAAATAGTTGCTGATTAATTTTCTGCTGATTGACCAATTGATTAATCAACTAATTGTTGTAGCTTTATATTAAGTGCTAAATCTGTCCAGCATGTCCTCCGATAAAGCCTGGAAGTTGTGCAGCATTATATATTATATTTAATATTTTTAACTTTCTGAGCCATTTGTTGAATAGTGACAAAAGAGTACCACAGTTTTAAGTGAAGGTATTTTCTTGCTATTATATTTAAATTATGTTTATTTCATTTATTGCTCAAATAACACCAGTAGCCAGTAGCTTAAAAAGGCTGTTATTATGGAAAAATGTGCATTTGTGTTTCAGATTGATTGTTGCCACGTCCAATAATCAATTAAAGAATTTCCTTGAAATTGTATTTATTACACAGTATTTGTGTAAAAGGGTTTGTTGGGATAATAATCGTGGTGTGTTTGGAAGGCTGCAGGCACAGAGGGGCTAAAATCAATCCACAGGATACCTGCTCAGCGCTTCATTTTAGGATGGCTGATAAACAACAGCATTTGGTGACCTTTTGGTGTTCTTACGGGGGATTTAACCCCCTGCTCAGAGCTGCGCCATGCTGGTAGCTCCAGCAGACAGGAGCATGATGTGTGCTGGAACTCAGATGGGACTTTTTCTGCAGTAATCACAGGACGCCTGCGCAAAAATTCTAATATTACACATTGAGGTCCTCTGATTCACCGGACAGTGCGAGACCCCGAGTCTGACAGTTATGGTGTTTTCGTTTCATCATTCAGAGTCACAGACAGTGTGTAGTCTAGTGTGTGTGTGTGTGTAAGAGAGAGAGAGACAGACAGACAGAAAGAGAGGGGTGGGGGGGTATAGGGGTAAACTCTCCACTCTCTGTAGGACTCTGTGTAAGATGCTTTCAACAGCAGGCAAACTGGTTCTGCACTTACTGTGAGAGGAAGCTCTGAGTGTTTAGAGTACTCAGCCCACTTAATGCATTATTATTGTTACTACATTCTTGAGGAGAATGGGGGAAAATGGAACAAGGAATGCTTTTCAAGAGTCAAACCAGTAAAAGGGGAGAAGTGTGTGTGTGTGTGAGTGTGTGTGTGTGTGTGTGTGTGCAGACGGGTAAACATAATATGAATGTTGACTATCTCATTCCTTTTGTATTTATCCTCATTTTTTCAATAGCGTCCCATAAAAGCCGTGTGGGCCCAGATGTCATGTTTGTAATAATCTCTCGTGAAATAAACATTTATGTCAGTGGAGAACGAGTGGCTCCCATTCCTTTTTTGTATTTATTTTTTCTGCGAAAAAGATGATGCAGTTACTTTTTTGTAAACCGATCAGATATCCTAATCTTATAATAGTTGTTCCTTGTGTCATTATGATTTGGAAGTTCTGCTAAATAAATACTGAAACTGGACATTTTTTTACATATTTTTTTAGGAAATTTGAAATAAGGTTTTCTATGTGAAATTGATTTTTTCTTTTCTCAAGAAACAGTGCTGCTTGTAAACACCTTCCACTTTCAGTAAATGTGGCCCAAAGAAGATAAAGAGTCCTGGGGCAGAAGGTGCTTTGTTTCTCTAGTTGCATTACGAGTGCATTTCCACTGTGAAGGACATCTGAGTGTAAAGTGAGCCTCTTTTCGTCAGAAGGTAAGCCTTTTAACAGTAAAACGCAGAGCTTTAACCATGCTCCTTGCACTGGAGTTCACGGCATACATAATGGAGAGGATAGAATTACTCCATACTGCTACTTTAGGCTGAACATGACTGCCAATAATTGCCTTACCAATATTTGCATGTCCCTCTCTGTGTTATTGAACACCCTGCTGAGTAACTGGGCACTCTGGCCCAGGCACTATTTTAAGTTGTTTGCTGATTCCACGGTGGGCTGAAACAAGACAATTATGAACCACATTTCACACCATTATGGTGATTTAAAGGGCTTCAAGTTTCATTGGAAGCTTGGATTCTGGCCAACTGAATACTGTTATTTTATTATTATGCACCAACACTTAGACCTGCCTGATGTTAGTTTTTCTGGAAAGAGGATATTTCTAAAATACCTAATTTATTGTAATATGCAAAGGATTATTAGTATTATTAGTCATTCATTTAACTTACTGGACGAGTCAACAGTAAAGAGAAAGGTTGCTCATTTGCCAAATACTCTCCTGGATCTAACCAATCAGGAGTAAATACCTTGTATTATTGTGTTTTTACCTGTAAGTAAAAAACAAACTGTAGTGATGAGACACATCACTTGCCCAAGTTTTGTCAAAACCTGATAAATGGTTTATGAGATACAAATGAACAAAGGAACAGACAAAGCCCCTTGGACCTAATCAGTGTAATTACAGAAATGCTGGAACGCCAGGGTGAGATGCATAATTTTCATAGGTTTTGGCAAAATCTGATCAAGACTGGCCAAGAAAACAGATGGATGGCTGAGTTAATGAAGCAACAAATAAAGAAGTGAAAGTTGAATGATGATATGGGGGAAGATGTATTGAAGAAATACAGTAGGCTACACATTTATTTTAGATCAGTTCTAGGAAACATGAGATAACATGAAATAAAGCTGTAGCATAGTAATAATTTATGTTTTTAGCATGTCAGTACACGAGGAAGACAGCTAAGTTAGCTTTCTGCTTCAGCCATTCTATATGTGTTAGCATAGCAAACAGTTTCAATGTTTTGTCTGACAATATTTTATTCCAGTTTATTTTTTGTGGTTGGAATGACAAACATTTAAAAGTTGAACTTGAAACTATGTTTGTCAAACTGGCTAAAGTTAGCTACACGACTCACAAAGGCAACCATGTTAACTGAACTCTAATATTAAAGGGTCCATCCATTAATATTCAACTATCCATCTATAAGTCACATTCAGATCACTGAAAGTCTGACCCTTTTTTCTGTCTATCACCCTGTTTTGTCTGGTCACATTTTTTATGAATACTAAAAGAATATTAATGCTTTTCAAATCTTTTCATCAAAACTTGTATTCACACGTCAAACCCAGAATCATTTTGTAGAGGGAAAACTCACAATGTATCCTGTTGTTCGCATTGGCCATCAAAACAAATTGTGTGCAACAATAATTTTTTACAAAATAGAATACTTGGCAATGAAGTAGATGACAGGAGTGGGCTATGTTGCCCCACTAATGTTGTAGTATTCAGCATAGTTGCAAGGCAGCAGTTGTAGTACTTTTGTACAAGTGTACAGTATGTACTCTGCTAGCTTTACCTTGATGTTGTTTTATCTAATTTGTAGCAGATGTGCAGCGATGTTACAAAATGTCTGACATTACCAATGTGCAATCAATTATTTAGAATTGAATGAATAATGCCACCAACAGATGGTATAACATGACATTTATGTTCTTTGTAGACTTGCACCATTTTCACGTTAGCCATCCAACAGACACAAGGATGAGCACACGTCACCTTTCAACTTCAGTGATTGAAATCAATAAGAAAAGTACAAATAAGAGAATAGAGGTACCTGTGGTGCCAAGCTGTTCGACTTTGAGATTTGCTTCTGGATGTAAATAGTTTTTCAAATGGACTGACCTTTAGACAAAAAAAATCCTTTACATTATACAACAAATAAATCTAGACTTATACTATTTCTGAGACAGCAAACTAGTTTGGCAGAAACTGAGATTTCTAAACAAAATTCCTTGCTCTGCACAACCCACACATCATGCAGACCACATATGAGATAAATGATAATCAAAAACATGCAGCAGAATGAGGACATAAACTAATAATAAATAAATACAAGGTGACTAATCATAAGTAATCCAGTTGTGGTACATCAGCAGACTCCCCAGTGAGAGCAGGAAGGAGCTGGAGTTGAAGCAAAGTGATTTCCCTCAGGCAGACATGCCGTTTAAGTGTGCTCCATTGTTGTGGGTGGGACCCATTAGCCCTCACTCTGGTTTGCCACATCAAAGCAAATTCTCACATATGGATTATGTGTAAATAGTGGTTTTTAAAAAAAATAATTTCTGTGAGTCTGGAACTGAGCAATTTGACTTTGACAATAAATTGATTTGGAAAAGGAAGACGTATGAATGTGTGTGTGTGCACGTGCATGTGTACAGCTTATGTATATTTATGTGTGTATGCGTGTGTGTGTTTATGTGAGCATGGTTGTGTGTGTGTGAGTAAACAGCTTAATGGAACCAAGCGGATTTCATAATGGAAATCGTGGTGTAGCACGAAATAGTGTTGTTATGATGTGGATTACTGAGGTCACTTTAAAGCAAAATCAAACCCAAAATCAACTTAAAGGATAATTCATTTTAAAAAATCTGATACTCAGAGGCTTCTTTGGCCTGAGAGGCGTTTTAATAAGCAGGTGAAAGTGGATGCATGCTCCGGCTCTCTGGTTATCACCTCAGAAACATGACAACTGTAGCATGTTTCATAATTCATACTCAAATCATCCTAAAAGACCTTAAATCAAATGCAACAGTTAAGCTAAATGAGGATGATGGTTTTGAAACATTTTGCAGTCATCCAAGTATTAATGCTGACTACATTTTGGTGATGTTTACATAGCTGTTCCCCACAATTCCAGTTTTAAGTGGTTCATAGAACCTCCAGCCAAAACTCCATTTGAATGTCGTGTGAATTATCCCTCAAGATTGTTTTATTTTTTGTTAGTCTGACCAGTGAAACTCAGCCCTAAGAGCAGGTTTAACAAGTTCACTTTGATACCTCTAATGTTTCCCCGCCATGTGAAAGATAAGTGTGGGGTTAGGTGACAGAACAAGACTTCAGTCAAATCGATTCAAGCAAAAACTCTTCTCAAATGTAAGGTTTGTTTCTTTGTTTCATATCCTAGTAAACTAAATATCTTTAACACAAAACATCTGAAGAGGACTTTGGGAAATTATAATAAGCATTTTACCCTATTTTCTGACATTTAAAAGATGAAATGATTGAGTAGGAAAATAATCAATCGTGAAAATAATTGGTAGATGCAGCCCAGATTTATTTAGCTTAAAAATATGCATTTATCCTCTAAACTTCTATCTTAAATCTGCAAAATTGTTGTTGTATCTTTATGTTGGTAGCAGTGTTTGCTACTGTAAGGCGCATGTTATCATTGATCTGCTTTACACTTATCAGAGATAAACCATGATCTACTGTATAAAGGATCATATGTAGATGAAAGATTAAATAGTTGATCTTTTGCCCAGATATATTTAGATTTCATGAGCTGTAGACTGATCCACAGTCATTCAAAACACAGGCTCAGAATCCACCGTCACTGACAAACTGTGAAAATACTTCTAGGACTCTAAGACTGAATTGGACTTTAGAAGTTATGTAAGAGATAGAATAAATAGAATGGTCATGGTGTTTTGGATCAAACTCCAAAAGCACTGGATCCTACATTTCCCATAATGCAACTAGTAATAATAAATATTAATAACACATTTAATTTGTACCACACTTTTCATTCATTATGAAACTCTAAGTACATCTCAAGTCCAAACTGATAACCCTGATCATCTGGGCTATTTTTTCACACTTTAGAAATCTCCCTTCAGAAACTGTTTTACAAACTGAGTAGCACTCTTTGTGATGAGTAAACTGAACTTCATGTGTAAAATTGGTGGAATGCTCCTTTAAACATTTAGGACTCACCATGATTAGTGTTGCACTTCCTGACACTGGGGTGGCTTCAGAAAAGCGGGCTGAATGCTTTCAAAAAAGACCAGTTTCTCCAGCTATGCACGCATTTAAACTTCATTTTAGTATATAAGAGATTTTAGAATAAAAGTTGGGGGTAACCACATAGCAGAGTGGTTAGGGCACATGCCACATGGGTGCCCTGAGCTGCAAGCCCCCAGTTTGACTCCTGGCTGGGTGGTCCATTTGCTGAATGTCTTTCCCCACATTTCCTTTCTCTCTCCACTATCACTATCAAATAAAGGCATAAAATGCCTAAAAAAAGAATATAAAAATCTGTTTCCTCTTCTGCTGGAGCAGATTTTTGCATAAGGTCTTATCCTCTACAGCGGCATTGTTTCAGTGGCAGCGGCGGGCTCATGAGGGGCCCAGACTCCACAGATAAGCACATCAGCCGTTACTGGGTTCCTCCTTCAGACCTATTAGGTCTTGCAAGGACTTCAAACACCAATTTGTTCTGCAAATAGCCCATTCAATTTGTGCCTGCCAAAGAGAGACACCTCTCTCCCTCTCTGCAGTAATTGAATCTTCAAAGGGACATTTTCCTCTATTTCTGTTAGGTATTAGAGTGATGAATAGCAAACGGTCATTTGAACAGAAAGAGAGGATACATGTTTATCCATTTTCTGTTAGAGGCTCATCATGCGCCTTGATGATTGCTAGTCTGGAAATTGAATGGCAGCGCTGCAGTATCTTCAATGGAGTATTTTCAATAGTGAGGCAGACAAGTCATGCACTGATATCAGGCCTTTGCATGAAAGATAAATTCTTGGGCACTTGGCAAATGGTATCTTGTAGTAATTATGTAATTCAGACATAAAGGCGACCCTGAAATGCTTCATTGATAAAAACAAGGAAAATTATCACAGCACTTTGCTGTAAAAATGCAGTTCTGAGTATGTGAACTAAAATTCTCATTAGTCATGATTACAGAATCTATAAAGTAAGTTCAGGAAATTGTAACTTTGAGTGAAGATTGTGAAGCTTACAATGAATTTAAGGAGGCTTTTAAATCTTCAATATTTTTATTAATTAAATACACCATACTGGAGCAAATGTCTCGGAAAATATCACAAATAAATTTCTCTTTCATTCAGCATTTATATGTTGGTGATGATCTCTACATTACTGACTATGAGCGAATTTCTTCTGTTTGCCATGGGTTCAGGTTTGAAAGGGGGGGGAGGGAGGACTGGAGCTGAGTGCGGAGGGTCGAATGTACTGTAGCCACGCCTGGACAACGACATTTACATGCATACTGTACATACATGGTAGTTTTACAAATACACCAAGAGTGTGTTCATGATTTGTTTTCCACAAAAAGCCACAGATTTTTTTTAAAACCCCATTTTTTTATATATACCACCAAAGAAAGAAAAAAAAAAAAACACATTCCCCTTTGACAACACCTAAAATATATAAAGTGGAAACACCATGTTGTTGGGAAATGAGGATAGAAAAGGAAGAGAGGAAAAATGAAAAACGTCCTGGTTTTTCCCCAAAATGTCTTTAAACAAATATGCAGTGTTGAAAAGCCTGCATCTCTTAAACCTCATTAGTCTTTTTTTCTCTCTTTCCCTCACTTCAGTCATAACATCCTGTGTGTTATTTAATTTTCTCTTCCTGAAGAGTCCCTTGGATTCTGATCGGTCTCCTTTGTTATTCCAAGGTCATGGAGTCCTCAGCTTCCCGATTCAGGTGCATTAAGTGCAAGTATCCACCCATATTTGGGGAAAAGCCAAGGTTGAAGGCTGAGTGTTGGGTATGGGTTGCAGAAATAAATGTCAGGTTACTGGTAAGATGGGTGGAGGATTCCTTTAGGGCTAAAGGGCCTGGGAGCACAGCTAAAAGGCCGGGGTGCTGCTGATCCACGCTGTCTCGGGTGACAATGAGTAAGGGTTAAAATGAAGGCACACATCCTGCTTCCTGCACGCCGTCCGTCTAACACACCTGAATAGTGGAAAATTAAAAAAAAAAAAAGAAAATTAAAAAATGTCATTGAGAGCATCGCATCACAAAATGTTTCATCCTGACAAATCAACCTTCTACCAGCTCCAGTATAAGGCCCTCCTTTAATTTATTGATCAGCCAGGCTTTGAAAACCATCTGGTGTCCCATTTACTTAGCATTAACTTAAAAGTGCATTCATGAAGCGATTCTCTTTGGTATAATTATAACCATGCTCCAACATAACTGCAGGAGGTGTTCAGTCCTGTGAAACAGAAAAATGCAGAGGAGTAAAGACAATTATCTGTCTGGGTTCCGCCAGCATTCAACTTTTTCATCTTTCTTGTTTCTTTTTTCATGATTCTAAGGGGCGATTTACTTTTCCCTTCATCCCTCAAATCACTAGGAGGGCTTCAGTCTATTAGTAATTGCAAACTCCTACTTGGGGGCTAATTAAAGTGACTGACGCTGGGAGGGTCTCACTCCCCTGGGTCAAAGCAGCTCTGTATGAGAGAAGTAATTTGTCTGTTCTGAACAAAGAGATTAGGAAGAAGCTGGGAAGAAAGCTTAATAAATGAGCATCAAATGTCCTGTGCCATGAACGCCCGGCAACACCAATTATGTCACGGCAAAATCGCACATCATCAAAACAATGGTCAGTAGATAACCCTGTGTTTCTGTGTGAACAGTGACTGCTTCATTTTCTCCTTTGCTTAACCAGCCTGTGTGCCTCAATTTATGTTGTGCTGCTGAGGATACATGAAGTATATTGATTTTGAGAACCTCTCACCACAAGCTGTTTTCCTACTGTAAGTCTGTGTTATTTGAGGTCGTTCAAATGATGTTTTAGCAAAATAAACGTGAATGTCTGTGTGATAAAGTGCTTCAGCAGGAGGATAATTCTCCTTATTTCACTCAGGGAGATAACAAAACCATCCTGAGACTGTTTCCACTCAGCGATGTGTCTCTGTTTATTTAATAATTCTCTCTCTGCTATAATTAAAGCACCAGGGCCAATATTCAGATTGCATTTTAGCATCAATAATTCAGCAGTTTTCACTACAATTGATGTTAGCATATAAATAAACAATGAGGCCTCATATTTACTACGCCAGCCATGGTACAAGAGACATGGGGGTGGGAGTAAGGACTTAAACAGACATTTAAAATTAAGCTAGATAATGCAACGGCTTTCAATTTAAATGTGAGGAGCTCTAAGAGCTCTAAGAGCTGATTTGTAAAAGTGACAAGCCCTTAAAAGGCCTGTGACGTGGAGGCAGGGAGGGAGGAGGGGGGGGGGGCTTAATGGAGTTCTACCTCTCCTCTACTCACAAAACCACTCAAGGTGAAATGCATGCTCCCAACAATATAATTCCTCTTTCAGTCAGACTCTGACACACTCCAAACACCTCCCATATCTCTCAGTGCTGTGTGTGCAGACAAGGTATCAATAAAGCTCCTTGTTGTGAGGCAAAAATGATTACATCTCCTGCGGGCAGAATGAAGTTATCCTTCCTATATGATTAGGCCTTCTGTTTTGCTTTCACTGGAGGCATCAAGATCAAATCAGGGAAAGCCATGATGACAGCTTTCATGATATACTAGCTGCCGCAGCTTGCTGTCTGTGTTCAACCTCGGGCCTGGATACATATTTTTGGCCTTGGAGTGATAACTTGGCCCAGGTGATCCCAGTCTTGTTGATAGAGTAGTCAAATGCTGTTTTAAACATTCTGTATTAATGGCAACATGTGTCATTTTTCAGCACAATTTGAAGTCTAGCTCGGGACAGCAAATAAATTCAAGATGAGTCAAATATGTATCTGCTCATAACAAACTGAGTGTGAGGACAGCGGTACAAAAAAATCATTTTCACATGTTTTGTGCTGACGTTTAATACAGATTTTCTGAGTGCATGTCCTCCAACAAGAATGATGGAAAAATCCATTGGCTGCCTGAAAATAAAATTCATCTCTGCTCTGAAAGATTTAATATCTGCTGCATGCCTTGCAGTAAAGTTGAATCAACTACATCAATATAAACAGAGTGAAAAATGTTGGCATGAAAATTACAGATGTTTTTCTCCTCCTGCTAATGACTCCAACTGACTGATGACAAGCTTTTACTGACTGTCTTTTTCTTTGAAGTTATCAGCCGCCCCTTTTAATATTTTCAAATGACACCACAAAGAACTGTGGAGCGCTCTCCACCACCACAGAGCCCCCGACATATTTCACTGGTGCACAGGGAGGGAGGGGGGTCTCTACCTTCTGGTCGGGCAGTAGTGGGTTCGTCTGCAGTGAACTCAAATGGCCGTTGATGAGTGCTGTGGGTCTGTCGTGTTCGCAGAACAGGCTGCCGTTGATGTAGTGGAACCGGTCCCCGGGGACGAGCCGGTTCCGGCAGGTGGAACATGTGAAACACTGCAGGGGGGACGGAGAGAGAACCGATCACAGCTAGGCCCGCGGACCATGAGGTAGCGCTAAATTCTATTATGTAACATATACACCACACAACTGTGCGTGCAGGTGTCGATTAAAGGTGGAAAACACAGGTACAACAAATTAACAGCAATTAAAATATCTTCCAACTCCATTTTTGCTGCTAATTAGAATGATTTCAAGAATTGCAAAAACAAATTGTTTTGAAACAAATGATTGTTTCCCCAATTTGGCCATCCTTTTAATCAAAGTTTTGGCATATTCTCGAGTAAAATTATTTTGCTACTTGGAAACATTTTGTAAATCTTCATTTTCCAAGAGAACAAAGATTTCAGCTATTTTAAGTAGAGCTGAAATAATTAGTCGAACAACAGGAAATGAAACTGGAACTACTTTGAAAGTTGATTCATTTTTTTAACAAAAAAGCCAAACATTTGCTGCTTCCAGCCTCTAAATTGTTTGTTTTGTAGTTTTACTGATGTATATTTGGATTTCAGACTGTTGATTGGACAAAAACAATTAAAAGACATCACCTTAGGCTATGGAAAACTGTGATGGGCATTTTTCATGATTTTCTGATGTTTTGTAGATAAAAGAATCAGTGAATGGGGAAACCAAACAACAGATTATTCGATAATGAAAATAATCATTAGTTGCAGCTCTATTTTCAGCTTTTACTGATCTCATAAAAAAAATCATAATCCAAATTCGGTAAAATGATTGTGTTATCTGCATGTAGCAAACTTACATTATTTAGTTCATCAAACTTTAAATTTACCTTGAGATGGTACACGTTGCCCTGTGCCCTCATCACCAGTTCACTGGCTGGAATGGACTGACCACAAGCACTGCAAGCTCCACTGTTTCCAAATAATCTGAAAAAACAAAAACAAAAAAAGAAGGAAGTGTTACTATAGAGCCACTGTATGTGTCTGCATAGATTTAGTCTTGTGAAATGGAGTGTGGCATCCACACTTTAGGCTGCTGAGTATGTGGCTGAATGAAAACTATATTCAGTGCCGAGTTCACTTTTCTACAGCTCCATTTCTAACTTTAAGGAAAAACATATGGGAGAAAAAAAAAAAAAAAGAAATCCAACTTCATGAAGAAATAGAAAATCATCACAGTATCAACTAAAAAATTAATCCTCCAGTACTCTGCTCTCCACAAGCATCTAGCACTGAAACTGCATATTACTTTTGCCGCGCATTTTTTGCAACCTAATAATAACCTGGAACATAAGCAATCACGACCTAAGAGGATTTGATTGTACATCCAGGCGGAGACATAGTGCTTTTGCCATTAGGACTCCTGTGAATGCTCTGTCAGTGCCGTGTTTCCATTAGAAACCCGTAGCTACTCGGGTTGATATATAATGTGCATGGGTTAACCTTTTCAATCATGGTGTCAACACTTTAGATTTGCTTCTGCTCATCTCTTTCGTCCCTAACCTTCTCTCTCTCTCCCTCTCTCCCTCTGCCTCTTGATAATGAAATGCTTGCTCCAGCTTCCCTTCTATCTTCCTTCTGAGTTCACAATTTAGATTACTTCATCTCGGTGAGCAGCAAACTGAATGAAATTTCGATTTGAGCAGAAAGTAATTTACTGGGATCTGGACCCATTTGTCATCATATCTCACCGGGTGTTTGCTCTATCACTGCACTTTTCCTAAGCAATCAAATAAGACCACGGCATCTGACATGCTCCGGAGAGAAGGGGGAGAGAGGTAGAGAGGGAGGGAAAAAGAAATGGATATGGGGGAGTGGTTAACAGTGGTGTGTGTGGATCAGATGAAGTTATTTGGCTAAAAAAACAAAAAAAAAAAACAAGAAAAGGAAACAAAGTGTTGTAAGAATTCTTGAGGACAATTTTATGTAAAGTATTTAACAAATTCATACTGAGACGGAGCGAGGGAATAAATGCTTCTACCATCCCAACCATAACCCAAGCAGTTGTTGGATATACTGACAAACAAACAGGCGAGAGCTCTTTGCAAAGGGACACAGAAATGGCTTTCAATAAGACAGCCTAGGCAGAAGCAAATTTTGTCTTGGCATCATTTGGAAAGGCTCCATCAAAACTCAATTTCAGAAACTAATTAACTGGAGACTGTCGTCACAACACTGCCAATTCTCTGCTCTCACTGGGACAAACATGATAGTGGAAATGAACATATAGGCCTTGCTTTAAGACTCTCGTGCTCGTGCGATGTGCGTAGAAAAGCAAACTACACTTCACCTGCTAAGACATTTCCTGATTTCAAAGCCACCTCGTTCTCTCATTCGAACTTTGCTCAAATTGAAAATATGTTCCTTGTGTTCATGTTGAAATTATTCCTTGAGGAGTTTCCTCTGCGTGAATGCTGTTGAAACTGCAGGATATTTTCACCACAGTCCTTTCTATTTCATACCAGGTTAATTATTTTACCATGGGATAGCTCTTGATAGTGTTTGATTTAAGGAGCCAGAGCCTTTAGGTGCTCAATTAAGTTGCTATATCGGTTTGAACTTGGGCTCTAATGGCCTCTTCTGGCAGTGAACTACAGCGCCGAGGTGAAGTAGACACCGCAGGTCAGTATAATTAAGGCCAAGGGACTCTTTAATTGCAATGACACATCTGGTTTCAGCTTTCCCCCCAAACATATCAGTGGTTCTTCTTACTATGTTTCTCATGCTTTATAGACACTGGAGGATGGCTTTATCTTGATTTATCTCTTTTCTTCCCTTCATGAATCTGACTTGCTACAAACAACATCTTTGATTAAATAAAATAACAAACAAAAAACACATTTGGAGCTGTCTGTTGTCTATATAGGCAATGACTTGGATTTCATTTCAACACTGACTGCCAGGTGAAATATAGCGAGGCTTGCTGCTAGCCTGTCTGGTAAATGCAGACCTCATTCACCAAGGCCTTTTGAGTAGGGTAAAATTACCCCACAACAATGATTTCTGCAACACAGTCCATTAAAAATGCCTCTCTACATCAGCAGCCAAAGCACCTTAAAAGCACTAGGCCATATTGATACTGAAGCGGGGCTTTGCATAATGGCAAGAGCTGCATTAGAGAGAAGGGTGGAGGGGCCGGGTGTGGGGATGGGGACGGGGATGGGTGGGGAGATTGCGGGGATGAGGGAGGGTGCCTGTAGATCTGTGTTGTGTATGTGCATGTGTTTTGGGAGGAGGGGGATGGGGGAGGTGTGTGTGTGTGTGTGTGTGTGTGTGTGGGTAGGGTGGGTGGTGGTGGTGGCGGCAGTGGGGGGGGGGGGGGGGGGATCAGCCAAATTACACTTGGTTAATTCAGAGTAACAGATCTGGCCCCAAGTGAATTGAAGGCCTTGAATTAATTCTGTTATGACAAATCAAGATAAACGTTTCCCCTAAATTGCATGCGATTTAATTAATTTCTGAGATCCCGGTTTTTCCTGGCCTAATAGTTCACATTCTCTTGTGCTGTCATAGTGCTCGAGTGGGCAGACTTCAAAGTGATATTAAATAACCAACTATTAGATTTACCTCACACGTTCTATTGGAAAAGTGTCATTTAATTACCTAGGCTTATTCAATTAAGGGGACAGCATTCTCCCTGAATCCAGCAGCCACAAGTAAATTAATTCTCCCTCTACTACAGTAGCAGCCCACAGAAATAATATCACCTCCAGCTTAAAACAACACGATCCCCCACAGCAAACGCAACTTTGCCATTAAGTTTGACATTAAAGCTTTTGATGGCTGCACTGCATGAAAAACACAGAGCGGCTGCTTGTCCTGTGATGTCTGTGGTGTGTAAATAGTCCTACTTGATTGATGGGAGATGGATATCATCCCAGACCAGGCATACATCCCATTATAGGCGTGATGTGATGCGTTCCGAATCAATCTGATGAGCATTTTTTATATCAGCTGTATTAATATAAGTTAGGAGCTACATTTACGTGGTATGGGCAGTTTAGCAATCTATTACAAAAAAAAAAGAGTCTGGCCCTTTAAGATGAGGGGAAAAAAAACAGCGGCAAATGGCCTTCGCAATAATCCCTCTTCTCTATCTGTCTTTCTCTCTTGCTCTCTCTCAAAAGCCAATTTGCTTAATTAAATGTTTTGTTTGCAGTGTGGCTCTCATTCATTTCGGACACGTCATTGGGAGCGGATACAAGCCAGGGACCAGATCTCATTAGATAAAACCCATCAGGACTAAAGGAAATGGAGGGGGACTATAATTAAAGCATTTAATTGTGTAGACTCACTGTCAGATGTTTTTTTTTCCCCCGCTCCTATCTTTATCTCTACAGAGATCTCGTGGTTCCATAATATGCGTTTTAGCTCTTCCACCAAGCATGCTCTCATTACAAGTGGAAAGGTGTATCCACCCCCCCCCCCCTCTTCAATTTTAATTACGTTATAGTCCCATTATGAATGAAGTACCCCATTGACTTCCTCATCCTTTTTATGAGGTGGGTGTGAGAGCGCACAGGCACACTTTAGATTTTGAATTATCCCTGCAGATTTAATAGCAGTGTTGCATGTTCATGTTGAGTTTAGTACAGTTCCATAGTCTAGATTATTAATGCAAAAGAAATTAACTCAGATACATGTATTTACATGTGTTTTAAAAAATTCCACTCTAAAACATGTCTTGTATAAATGTAAAAGTGAAGTGAAGTGTTTGAGAATAAAATTCATTAAAAGGGTTAAAATCAATACCATTCTTGCACCCCAGAGTGATTCAAGAAAGTATTTGAACTTTCAGTAAACTGTGCCCGTCCCGACACATCAGACTGCTCCACATTACCAGAATGAGAGTGTCATCAATAAGCTCTGGTAGGGTAGTCTGGCACACCTACTAGAATATTTAAAAAGGATCTCTTTGCTAATTAAATGTTCCTTTTCTGTTATATGAAAAAAAAGACCAAAACCTGATTAAAAAATAAATAATAATGTGTGCCCAACCCAAACACTGTGCAAATGTTTTGCAGAGCAAACATAAATCCTACAAGACCAATTTTCTGTCCTTCAGTTGACCATGAACAGCAAACAGCACAGACATGCAGATGGTCTGCAGAACAACTCTTTTGCTTTGTGCTCTGTCCACATGCCAGCGTGTTTGACCTCTTTCAGGGTAGACCAGGGAGACTTCAACCACGATACTTTAATGAGCACTGATGATGTTAGTACAATTTGAGACACATGTTCCGCAGAAATATACCCAACCTTTGCCGATCACTGTGTAACCAGCCAAAATCCATGTTAATTCAGCCCTGTTTTCATCTGTTTTTAACTTGATTTTATACAATTTCTTCATATATTCCAGGACTTTTTAAAGTAAAGTTATGTGCCTTCTGAGAAATACAATTCTTAAAAAAATAATGCAAGATGTGAAACAAATTTTCTAACTTACGCTGAAACATTACATCAGTGGTAACAACAATCAAAGTAAGTACTATTCTAAATAACACATGCTTGCATTAAAAGCTCTTTTTCTCACCTGATATAGTCATTTCTACAGAGGATCATGCCGCTTTTCGTGTAGCACGACGTGCCGATTTCGCCCAGCTGGGCCTGGCAGCAGGAGCACTTGAGGCATCGGCTGTGCCAGTAGCTGTCCATGGTGTAAAGGAGGAAACGGTCTGCGATTTTGCCCCCACACCCTGCACACCGCTTCCAGGACAGAGAGCCTGTGCCCACCGGTGGTGGCTGGCTGCTTCCTCCGGGATTCACCATTGTCCCTAAAAACACACACACAGACACAGACAAGATGATGTTGACAGTTCGGCGGTTGTGCATGTCACACCCAGAAGGTTGCAGTTTGATACTTTTAGCGGGCAACTATTGTTTTGTACACAATGGGGTCAGGACCTGAGATGCATGTGTTGGTTACCTATAGAACAGGGTAATATGATCATGTCAACCACAAACAACCACAAGTGAATTTATCAGTTATCAGATTCAAATTCCGGCCCATTGAACATCTTGTTGCATCAGCGTGGTCTTTGAGCGGCTGCAGACTGCAATTCGTACCAAAGCACAATAGCTGATCTCATTAAGGGAACAGTTACGTGTCCTGTTCTGCTACAAGAGAGCTCCGAGTCATTTAGTGAACTAATCTGCCCTTGATCTCTGTCTCATCCCCGTGCTGTTGCTTCATTGGACCTCTCATGATGAATGTCTGTTAACTGATAACGCCGGGAGCCAGAGGAACAATTATGCAGCATGGGCTTTTGTTAAAATTCTAAATAGCACAATACTTCACCACACAATTCTTCACTCTATTGCACTCTGAATAGCTGGGAGTTGGTGGTTATTGCAAAACACAAAGGAATACAGTATGAATAGGCTGAGACAGAACTGGCTTCAAACTGACATGTGACACAGTTTGGCTCTCTGTTTACCAACACTTGATGCTCGTAGGCCTTTGACCTAAGTGATGGATATGATTCGTCTTGCAACTAGAGACCAATATTTTAACAGCATTAGAAAAGGACAGATATCCCTGATATACCACAGATCTACTGTAATGATGCCAAGTGTTCTAATCTAATGCATCTAATGCAGTGCAGGCGTTTGTTTCACCCACAAAATGAATGTGGAATCTTTCAAATGTAATCCTCTCCAATTTGGTCAGGCAGACTACATGCCTGGATAAAGCCAAATCTTTGTTGAAAGGCAGGTAGGCTAATTAGAGTTGGGGGGAGCGAGGAGGGAGGGGGGTGCACAGAGAAAAGCATTCAGTAAGCCCATTAGCGATGGCTCTTAGGGACAAACCACAGCGTACCTTAGTGCTGATTAAATCTAAAAGGAGATGAATCAAAAAGCCGACCTGAAAGTGACTCCCTGGATAAACAAGACGGACCATCGTCAAGTTTCATTCAGAGTTTCTTTTTTTTTCCGCTAAGGGGATGGAGGGGAGAGGAGGGGAAGGGGAGAGGAGGGGGGTGGCTTTTAACTTAAATGGGCTAACTCAAGTAATTACACGGGCAGGCAATTTGGGCGCAGAGACTAAGTCATGGAAATAGAAGAGAGAGAAAACATATCAGGCAGCCATGTGCTAAAAGAGCCTGTCCACTGGCTGCTGCTTTTTAAAATGGAAAATAGAAGAAATGTAGCATCACATTGGTGTTATTGCGGGCTAAATGCGTGAGTAAGTGATAAGGAGGAGGATAATGTCGCAAGAATAACACAGGCTATCAAATATCACGACAAGCATTCTTAGAAAAGAAGAAAGAAGAAAAACACACCAGAAAAACACACAAGTAGAATCGACTGGGCTTGTTTCCTGTGTAAACCAGCTGTAATTAGGTCGAAAAAAACACTTAATTTTTTTTTTACCGTGTCACCATGCAGCACAGCTGAAACACCAACAAACACCCACCTCGTTCGCCTCTTTTAAGTGTAATGGCTGTGAAGTTGATGACTTGAAGGTAGGCAGGTAAACAGGTACAACAGTCCCCCCAAAAAAGTACAGGTTAAAAAAAAAAAAAAGCGGACACACTATCGCGCGCGGTCGGCCTCCAGTTCCGCGCGACAGCCAACCTGAGCGAGGACCTGAGCTCACCGGCCACAAGCGGAGAGAGAGCCGAGCAAATGGAGTTATCAGATAGTATTTCCACTGGATGCTTCCCGCTTTACTGTTGCTGCTTCAGAGCTCTTTTTTTCCCCGCTGGAACAAAAGGAGTCCATTGCGAGACGTAATTACAGGTCTGCGCATGCCGTAATGTCCTCAAAGCGTGACAAGTGCGTGTTTTGGCAGACAGAAAGAAAGGAAGGAAGAATATAACGAGGCAGGCAGAGAGGCTGTAATTGACTGTCCTCTGCTCTGGTCTGCGGGTCCCGTTAGCTGGTTGTTCTACATGTGTCGCTGACAGGATGAAACCTCCAGTAAAAACCCCTTTTAGCCGCGTGACGAAGGTGCCGCCGCAGCCAATCGGCGCGCAGCCCATTTAAGAGGAATAACAAATCCAGCCAATCAGAGAGGGATGGAAACGGAGGTGAACGGCAGAGACGGACCGGAGAGGTGTGAAAGAAACGGAGAAGAGACGAGTGTCAAAATGTACACACTCAAAAACATTGACAGGCATACTTATGAGAGAACACACTGAGTGACAAGACACCAAAGGAAAACCTTACAATAAGCCTGTTTGAATGTGAGTTATCATGTGTCCTGTTTTGCATTAATTAACTGTGTAATTTATTATCTTCTTTAATCGTCTACAGTATTCATAAAGGGTGTAATTGGCTGTGATAGCTGAATATCATCCCAATAAAACTGATGGATTTGGCTCTCTCTCCTTTTTGACTGGTTTCTTATCAGATCACACAGAGCATTTTTCTAAATACTAGCTGCATGGCAACATCAAGTGAGCTACATTCGTCCCACGTCTGAGTTTAATTAGTTGACATTCAATAACTACTTAGTTTACCGAGGGTGACTCCAACCTCTGGGAAATATCAAGGCCTAATAGCTGCGTAGTGGCGCCATCGTCTGTCACTGAAAATAATCGCAGCAAGGCCTGCTGTCGTTTACAACCTCATTAAACCTCAGGTCATTGGTTTCAACACCTATTAAGGCTAATCTGCAAGACCTCGATTTGGCTGAGATCCTTAAATTCATTCAGCCTCACAGTTTCAGTTTTTCACCATCATGTGAGAAATCAAAGGGAGGGTAAATGGGAAGCAATTGCAGCACCTTTTAATAAAAGTAATGTGGTGCTGACATTTTCTAACACGATGTTGAAAGAGAAGTGAATTCCTCCTTTTTTTAATACTTCGCTTTTTAACAAAAAAAAAAAGAGCTGAAGTGCTGCAGTGTAGCAGCCTAAAACTGTTCTGTAAAAAACAAGTGACGTCAACTAAAAAGAGCTGCTATTGGACAAAAGTTGCTCTAGAGAAAAGTAGTTTGAGATTCACCAGGTTTAGTGGTTTTACATGACAAAACAGCTTTATTATAAAGATGCCCCTGGCTTCATTAGAAAGATATCAGATGTATAAAGATGATCTTTTTCTTGACTTTAATTGTTTAATTATTCCTGCAGCTCCAAAGAGATTGTGTTGCATCAAGCTGATTTCCCTTTGGCAAAGCCAATGCTACTCCACCTTGGTTTGAGCCACATTCTCTTGACATTCTCATCAAGCCTCTCACTCACTAGAACAAAAACCACAGAAGATGGCGAAGAATATCTTTTCCACCAAGGAATGATTAATTGATATAAATGATTAAAACAGAAGGAAATTATGAAATGAATTTGAAAAGGGGCCTCACAGGAAATGCTTTGTTTGTTCCAGGCCTATTTTAATGAGCTTTTCATAACTGGGCAAGAGAAATTACTTTGCGTGTTCTTTTTCTGGAGCTCTTTTGCAAAATAATTATGGCTATTTGAAGTGAGGGGGAGGTGGAGGGTTCAGGGAGCTGTGGGGGGTGTGGGGAGTGGGGTGGGGCGTTCCCTCAGAAATTGATCATCTCCTTTCTCCACTGAGATCTTTCAGTCCTGTGGCAGTTTCCAAGCAGCTGCATTATGAAGCAGACCAGATAAAAAAAAAAAAATGTAAAAAAAAATAGCGGCACACAACAATATGGCAGAACACTATTTCAATGTTTAAACAGGGACAAGAGAGTGTCAGATGTGGCTCACAGTGTTGATACTCCCCACAGGGGTGATCTCACCAAGATGAAAAGGAGACCACGGTGCTTCATAATGAAGTTGCTTGTCCTGTGGGAAAAAGCAAGAGAGCTACATTCAGCATGCCGGTTAACTTCAGATTGGGATTCGCTCTGCATTATATTCTATTAACATGACATTGTGCCACACAGAGGCCTGTTTCAATCTGTACGTTTACACACCACAGGCAATCTTCTATCCAAACAACACGCAGGTCACCATAACTTTCTCTCACGCTCATTTTAAATGATCGCGTTGGATTGTTTACCACTGCAAAGTGTGGCTTTGTGTGTGATATAGCATCACATTCGCTTTTTCGTGTGTGTGTGTGTGTGTGTGTGTGTGTGGGCTGTCTTTTAGAGAGAATGATATTCAGTTAGCTGAGCCAACTGATGAAGGAAGATTAGAGTTCAGATTATCTACAGATAGAGAGGGCCCACTCCATGACCGCACGGAGGATGGCAGACTCCACAGAAAGATCTCCAAATTAAATCTACTGAATGATTAACTGGCTGCTTACCTAAAAACACATTAAAGGAATAGTTTCACATTTGGGGAGTTTTGCTTATTTGCTTGATTTTACTGAGACTTAGATGAGAAGATATATAGAGAATATGTTTTTCTTCTTGTTCCTACAGTTGGATGTTTGAGCTTCACTGTGCAGAATGATGTATGTGCAGAGTTTGTTTTCACGTTCGTCTGTTGAAAGTGGAAAGTTTCTCTGTGCTCATTTAAAAAAATCTTATTTTAGGGGGCGGACCTACCGCATAATTTGTGACATCACAAATAGTTTGGAAGCCAATCGTGGTTCAGTATTCAACATACAGGTGTGATGTGGAAACTTGAAGTCTCCAGTGCACAAACACTGAGAATGAACTTTACAGTGAAGTAGGAGACATCTTGTGATCAGCAATTAAACTTTTAAAATGAAATATATTTGCATATTTATAGATTCTGGAATTTTTAATGAGGGAGGAGTAGATGTCATTTTAAAGATTTTAATGTGATAGCCTAATTATACTTTTTTTTCTGCAAAAACCATGTCAGACACACATTAGTGTTCCAAGCAGTATGTCTATGTCAGTATAGTCTTTGTATGTCTTAATACATGTGTGGAGGGATCTTAAGGGATCTAAGCATTTAACAACTATTATAGTCTTTTTTGAAAGTATAGTGAGATGTTTGATACAAAAAAGAAAAGAAAAAAATTCTGGTGCATTTGTGGGAAACAATGAATGAAACCATGTTCAGTTCAGCACATTGCAAATCAATATAGTCCAGCGAGTTCATGGTTATAGTAGACTACAGTCATGCGATGTGTAGTTGAAATGGCATGAAAATAAGCACATTCAGAATGACTAAATTTGTGTAATCAAACCCTTCAATCTGGGCTCATGGCTGCGTTGCTTTGTCTTGTGGTATGTTCTCTGTACTTCCACTTTCCCATGTGGTTCCAGCTCGACTTGGGTCATGAAACAATGAAACAGCGAGAAGTGTTTTGCTCGATATTCCTCTATCAAAATATGACTCACTCATTTATTCGGTGTTATTGATCTTGTTCATTTATCGTTTGTAATTAAAAAGAGAACAAGTGAAGAACTCAATAAATACCCCCTGTACAGCATGTCAGTGGATTTTTCTAAAGCCCTCTCTGTCAGAACCAATACAATGTTCTGAAGATCAAGAGATGAAAAAGAAACTGAAGCAAATATTGTAGTTAAAGTGATCTGTGAATCTAGCACAGCTCATTGTGCCCTCTATGTGACACATACTATAAGATTTTACAATCCAAACTGCTATAGTAGCAGTATTTCGTAGTGTTAAAGGTATGGTTAAAAATTTTAGGAATTACTCTTACTTGCTTTCTAGGAGTGAAATGAGATGGTTGATATCATTCTTATGTCTATGCACTGAGTAGGGAGCAAAAGCAAGGACATGTTTAGCCTAGCTCAGCGCAAAGACCGAAAGCAAGGTGACACAGCTGGCCTGGCTCTGTCCAAACAAAACCTTATTTACACAATCTTTCTTGTTCGTTTAGATCTATTTAATTTAAAAATGACAACTTTTGACTTTAGGAGGAGTTATGTGCTGGAACTGTTTCTTGACAAACAACAGTTTGTTCATTGGCCCTGTAATTCTGTGCAGCGTCTCAGGCTACAGCGTGGGTTTGCCAAATATGGTTGATCTCTGTACAGGTCTCATAAGACCAAACCCTGGCAACCTCAATGTGATGACAAGACCTAAAGCTGCTCTAATCAATAGTTTTGACTAAGTGTTATATGAAAGGTATCACTCATAATGATGCACCCACAGATAATTATCACCCGACACTACAGTTCCCGTCAGCTCTGGAGCATTTAAGCGTCTCTCAGCTCATTGTTTTGGTTTTACAGCGCACAACTTTACTGTTTTGGTCCACTCTCACCCCTCATCAGAGCTGTTTACCACAGCAGACAGTGGTTTGCAGCAAATGCAAATGCCCTGATAAACTCATTGTATGCTACCTGCCCAGCAAACATAACCTGAACAAAGATTGAACATTTAGCAACTAAAAAACAGAAATATCCATTTTAAACAAGGTTAAACAGACTGTTACCACTTTTTAATGCAGCTTTGCACACGTGCTCTTATTTATTTATGGAATTGTTTGTGTTTTAATGTAATTGTATTTAATGGGTGTATGTTTTTATGTTGTTTATGAGCCCCTAACCTAAGACAAATTTCTATCGTGATAAACAATAATCTTGAGTACTGTTCAGTAACTTACAAAATAGTCTTAAAAACCCACACAAAAAAGAATCGTGATAAGATCGTGGACCGTGATCCTGCCTGAAAAAATTTGTGATATGTTATTTTTGCCATATTGCCCACAGCTAGCCCACATTAACTGCATTTTGCTCTTTATGCTAAGCTAGGCTAACCATGTCCTGGCCCCAGCTCTGTACTTCATGCACCAACTCAAGATTGATATCCATTCCCCCATTTCACTCTCATAAAGAACAAAGAAGACGAGAAGAAATGACATTAATGTACATACTTTTTCCCATATGTCTTTAGCAAGTTATTGCAGTGTGGAACAGGATGTGCTGCTTTTGTTGTTGATTTTTGGAAGTGTCCATTGTCGCAGATGGACCGACCTGAATGGCTTCAGTCTGACTAGCGAGACGTAAAAATCTATAGTGAAGCAGTTGACAAGATTTTGGTCAAAAAGCAACACGGAAAAAAGCATCCAATGGGTACAATACACTTTAATTTACAGTATTGATCATTCGAACCCTTTCATGTGGTGATCATCAAGGTGTATAAGGATTTCTGTCAGTATTTTATTTCTTGTTTGTTTCCTGCATATTTGGCTAAATTTTTTGAATGGTTTGTCATTTTTACAGCTTTACACTACACTGAAAAATTTACCCTAATTTCCATAAAGCTTTTCTCATTTGATTCCCATTCTAAACAAGGAAGGACTTCTGTTCCCTAAAATTCACTTTACTTTAAGCCAGAGTCTGTACAGGATTTTGTGCCTCAGAACACAGACTTTTCCTGTGAAGCTACAGTATATAATGAAACCATCAAGTCTGTCATGACATTTTCATATAAATGTAATGGATTTTGTAGGTTTTTGATGGATCAGGGTGCACATTTTCAAACACACCAGAAGCCCTTGACAGTAATGAATGTGCATAACATAGCCAGAAAACATCTCAGTGATGTGAAAAAAAAAAGTGGAATGATGGAATTCAGAAACTAAATGTCAGAGAACCAAAACAGCCCTTCCTTTAAGTGCTTTAATCATTGGATAATTACTTCTACACACTATTTCAGACTCTGCAAGCGCACACGTACAAACACAAACAGAACACCATGTGCTGCCTCTAACAACATTGCTTTAATGAAATGTCGTGAATCCTTAATGAGTCTCAATGTCTTGTGATAAATTTCATAATTATTCAACCCCACACAACTGGGGTGGGAAATTCATCAGTTGAAGCAAATTAGTTGGGATCCATTAGGGTTCAGTGTCTTGTAGGGACATTCACTTTATTAGCTTCTTACAACCATTGCCATAATTGGGAGCATATTTCATTTGGCTCTAACCCCACTTTACTGAATGACTGCTCTTTCCTTTTTTTATTTACAGCGATATGCTCTGCACTGCACAGTGTGCATACAGTCTCAGTTATACAATACAACAGTGTGGGAGATGATGTGGTTCTTTTGTTTATTTCAGGAATGGCATTTCTTCAACTTTGCCTCCTCCTGCGAATTTGCTCATTTTTCTTTCAGTGAGGCACTGAGCCAAATCTACCCGGTCCATCTTTATTGATTCATCTAGAACTTCAAATGAAAGAAGTGGTAAGAAGCAGTGATATCTGCTCCCTTTAATGTCGATTAAACAAGCCAATAATGAAAGAGGGTTTTGTCTTTTTGCAAGGAGGCCGTGGTCTGAGCATGCAGCTCCTTGTTGATCAGCGGCACATGGCAGAGGGGATAATTTCTTTAGGATGACTGATGATGGCTTCTACTCACAGATGCCTCTCTTGTTTGTCTTGGGGCTGCCTCAAGGTTCGCCTTACCCTCGCTCCTCTCCCTCTTGCTCTGACAACCTGCAGACATCTCAGATGAGCGGCATTCTTCCCATAGAGACACCAAGTCTCAGACATGGAAGAATGAACAGGAAAGCCTCTCTGTTTAGTGTCGCTGTCTCTGCGAGGCCATGAGAAACTGATGGTGGAGAGAGGCTCTTGATGGTGGTTCAGGAGTTGGTTGAGCTACAGGATTTGTGAAGATTATGGGCCGAGAACAAATGCGAGTCCAACTTCAATTTGAAAGACAGCGATTTGCATTCATTTGCAAGAAATTGCCTCTGACTTTACTGCATGCATCAGCATTTCAAACCAATTTCAGCTGCGGGGTGCTCCTATTTGTAAAAAAATGTTTTAGATACCTCTCGAGAAATCTTGATTTGTGAGCAATAATGGGCCCAATTTGGAGAAAAATGACAGCATTAGTTGTTTGTTCAAATTCCTAAAACAATGTGTACCTAACAAGGACCTTTTATGACTGTGAATTATGACTGTCATGTCTGTCAGGAGCAAAAACTAAAGTAACGAGATGTCACAAAACCACTTAGGGAGGAGGTCAGGTGGATGTTTGGGCCAATAAAGTGTGTTATTTCAGGACGGGAGAGTCATTTCCTACCGAACGTCAACAAAAGTTTCTTTTATCCATGAATGACAACAATCATTCCCTAACCTGTACCAAGTAGTTATTTTATCCTGAGCAAAGTTGTTTTTGTGTCTAAACCTTATATCTACGTTCAGTGTTTTTTGGCCACATGGGGGCAGCAAAAATAAGCTGTAAACATAACAGTGACATTTTATCACCTTATAAAGTTGATATAGCGAAACTGTTATAGCATGTCTATAGCAAACATTTTGACTATATGTAACAGTATTGTTACAAATACAGCAGACACGGAGCAACATTAGCATCCATTTTGAGTCGTGTTTCTGTCCACCAGACAAATGTGAGTCCAATATGCACTCTCCTTTGAGCTCTATTTTGTTCTCCAACAACTCCTGAGGGATATGTGTATATATGTATATAGCCACAAGTTGTGGGCCATAAAACCAAAACATTGAGATGAAGGACGCTAAAAAGGTCCATATAGCTGAACTGCACACAGATGATAATTATCTGAGGGTTTGTCACTACAAGCCACACCTTTCATATTCATTGATTAGAGCAACTTTAAAGGGGCACTCCACCCTTTATACACACTTACAGCACTTGTCATGAATAACTCATGAAAGCCAGCAGTAGCGCAAACACAGTTGTAATACAATTTTCACCTGGCTATGTTGTTTGCATTTGTTTGCTATTTTCATGGACCCAAGGTGGGTGGATTATGTTTGATTTATAGAAACCAGGCCACACAGTACAATGGTTGTACCCATTTTGGCATGAAATTGTGCTTGCTTCTACATTGGCACCCAGGACAGGGCCCTGTGAGTCTTAACTCCTATTTTCTCTGTAATGTTTTAATGTTATACACACCAAGGACTTACTATGATAAAAACTATTTTAATGAATGGTTAAATACACATCTTTTCATTAGCTTTGCAATTAGATTCAATAGAGGCTCATTACATTGACCAAGTATTTTTGGACATGTATTTATTGTGTCTTTGTGAAACGGTAATGTTTCCACATCCAGATTGTCATCACATGGATATATTTTTTATTTTATATATAAGTGGATTGTAGAATGAGACATGCATTTAAAGTTGAAGGGCAAACTCACATTTTTTCTGGAGACACTGAATTTTCCACAACAGCAGAAGGCCCTTCACTGAGGCCTTGCTGTAGTGTCTTAATCTCATTCTGCCCACATCATGGTCATGTTTGTCCAAAAAGCCTCTGTTGTGGAGCTGACCTGATTGGAAGGTAATAAAACTCTAAGTCGAACAAAGGAAAGAAATAAGCTACATTCAAGCACGCACGCACACACACACGCACACACAGAAAATAGCACCCTTATCATCCCTGTTTCATTTAGAGTTGATTGCTGTCGGATTATAATGCAATCACCATGCTGTGTGAGCCGTAACTATGGGAACTGGTTTTAACTGTTTATCTTGCCAGAGATCTTAATTTAAGTTTGAACACTCTGGATCACTTAGATGTGAGAGACATGGGAAATTGACAAAAAGGGGACAACAAAGAGAAGGGAGGGAACGGGAGCTGTGGAAGAAAATGGAGAAACAGACACTTTCTTGTTCTTTCTGTTGTATTTCATATGCAATTTAATTTGTCTTTCAGAGAGAAAATCAATTTATGATGACAATCCGCAGGGCAGTAATGAAAGCAGCGGAGTTCCTTTGCCATGGGAAAGTTTCTGCCGGAGAATGCCACTAATCTTGGCAAAATGAATCATTCACACTTTATTTGGACATCTGTGTTAACCCCCCCCTCCCCCCCTCCCTCCTCCTCCTCCCGACTTTCATTCATTTGTGACAGTTTTATTACAAGTTGTGCAGGTGGCTGGAGGCTCAGGAGCCAAAAAGAACGAAGTATGGAGATGGTCCAAAATGTTGAGGAGCTGTTGAGTTTATAATGATGTTTCCTCTGTGCAGTTTTGCAGCATGACTGTCACTATAGGACACTCTCTACTGACATACTATCAAAACCTGAAGAGGAACGCTGGACAAAACAAGCAGAAATATTGTCCTTCGCTGTACCTCCCACTATGCTACTCAACTAAGATGTGTGACTTTGACGTGTGAAGAAACCCAGATTAAAGGCCCTATGTAAGCCTCCTCCTTTGACACAGTCCTTTAAACTAACTCCATCCTAAATACAGGAAATTGCACATGCTGCTATGGTATTCATGGTGTACTTTGGGACTCACAGCAAGAAGGTCTATCACCTTGTTGGCATTCCAAGAATTTCTACAAAATATTGACAAGCGGCCCCTTCTTTGAAACTAGTGAGAGAAGTGATACTAGCATTTTATTGATTTGTCTTTTTCATTTGAGGTAGTTTTGAGACTTCTCTACTCTTAAAGTTATAGTCCTTAAAGCTGCACAAACATTTTTATATATACGGTGGATCAAATGTGTAATTATGAAGGGGGGAAACTAACAGTCTGTAGTCTTCCTTAGTGCTATAGAGCTTTTCAGCATTTTTCAGCTGATTGTTTTGGTTTTATGGCTTGCAATGTCACTGTTTGGTTCAGTCTCAGTGCTTTCATCAACCTTGTTTCCAGCTGCAGCAGGAAGCTGATTTCAGTGGAAAAGCACTAATAAACCTGCTGTACACCTCCTGATCAGCACCAAACAGCAGACAGATGAAAATAGCAACGAGTGAAACCGAAACAGAGCTAAAAGGAGAGTGAATGTTTGCCTTACATTCATCAGGTGCATTCAACATAATGTTTTCTCTATGTCTGCTGGATGTCTAAGTAGGCATCTGTTTTCTAACGCATTAGCCATAACCATTATGAGGGGATAATACCCCTAATGCAGCTTTAAGATTTTACTCCTAACCCTTCTGCATCACGTCCAGTAAGTGCACGCAACGGTTCCTGTTAATTCAGTATCCACATGGGCAGTTTGAATCCCACTTGAGAAAGGCGGACTCCACTAGTAACAGTAAAAATCTCTATGTAGAGAGACACCTACACAAGGCTAACACCTTGAATGGTTGGAAAAAACACCAGCCATATATAAATGGGGTTTGAAATAATGAAAATCTTTTTTTTCTTTGTTTTTAGAACATTAAGGGCTCTGATGTTGGTCTGTGGAGAAAGGGGAGTTCTTTGAGAGTGAAACAGTCCCAACGGTCATCAGACAGTATCATAGTTTATAATGATGTGCAGTATAATGTGAATGCCACTGAGATTTTCCTTTTCCTATTTTTGGGTTTGTTTTTAGCCATCTTTGCTATTTTTTTTTTTTTTTTAGCTGATGTTTATTTTATTGAAAGTGAAACCTTAGTGTGAGATTTCTGCATACACTATCCGTACAGCATTACATGAAAATCTAGGTATTTCTTTGACTTTTGCTTTACTTGAACTTTACTCTTGTGTGTGAAAAATGAGCTCTGACCATATGTGAAAGCACAAACAATGTCAGCCCGAGAAAGAATTCATAATATCCTCTAGCCCCGAGAGCATGCTGTTGGGTGGTTCCTTTACTGTAAGTCTAAAGCCTGCAATTTAAATTTCTGAAAAATCTGTTATCAACAAGATGAACTTATTGACTGTTTTAATGAAAGCATTTGAAATCTCCAAATGAGAGATAAAACTGGCAAAAGAAAAAAAATTGAACTTACATTATTCTGAATATAGTGACATTTAATTCACTTCCACTTGCCCTCACCCCTTCCTCTTACTCCTTTGCACTGAATTTTCCCAGAACACAAGTTGACTGAATTGTAAACTGATGTGTGAAATGGAAATAAGTTGAAGTGGCAAGGTCAGCAATCAATAAGAAGTTAATTAATGAAGAGTATGCAATGCTGTGAAATATGGATTTCCAAATGCCTATGATTGTGTTCCAATCATTGAAATGTCACCAGCATTACATCTGAAAAATGTACTACCTTTTATATACCTTGATTTCTAATCTTATTTAATAAGAGACATACTGTATTTAGCTTTGCCTGTGACCAACAACTCACACTGCAGTATACATTTTCTGAACTCCAGCACTGACTTAGCAGGAGCTAAATGGACTATTTTAAAGGGCTGATAACATTAGTGAGTCCAAGAGCATCATTTTCAGCCTGTTAATTTGTTCAATGTTCTTTTTTAGACTTTAAAACATGTTTGTACAAAATTCTACTAAATCAAGTTATGATTCAACTGCTGGCTTTGAATAAAGATTGTATCTACTTTATGTAGCATTCATTTTCATTTTCCAACATTTAAACAGCTTTGATCCAGATGATAAAGGGGCCAGGCAGAGGTTCAATTCTTTGATAAATGCTTCAGAATGCAAAATGAAGTCAGAATGGGCAGGAACATGTACAGTATATACAGTGGAGGAAGCTAATTAATTCATTATGTGCCATGTTTAGGACAGCTTTGCACTCACTGACCATAATGAGCATCCATTGTCATTGACCCATATCGATGCAAAGTATGTCTCAGTGAAAGATCACTTTGAAGAGCGATGACTGTATTTTTCATTACTGTATGTAGAACATAGCTGCAGTATTGTTCAAGCTTTAAAAGTTTGCGTGAGAAAAGTTGTGCTGTGAAAGAGAACAAGGATAAAAAATTAAGTTCTGATTACAATTATGGGACGTGACACTTAGCTGATTTCAAATCAGCGAGGCCAAATTTCACAAAGCCTGTCAATGGTGGCAGCAAGCTCGCCAGATCCCTCCCCAATCAAAAGTTTGCTCTATATAATTTTACGCAATCAGATTTCTCCACAGTCATCCAGTGCAATCAGGTAATCAGAGGGGAGCATTAACAAGACAAATGGGGTTTAAAAAGTGGGTGCACTCTGTTTGCAGGAACTTCCTATGGAGAAGCCCCCTCCCCTCCTTGATTACTCCTATCACCCTCATACAGCGCAACATCCCCCCTAAATAGCTTTCTACTACAGTACAGGCAGTATGTGCAGAAGGAACGAATGTGATTGACTTTACATGTAAAATTCGACAGGTAAATTGTTACTCTTAAGGCTTTTTATGTCAAGTGATTAACTGCTTCACTGTTTCACTGAATGAGTCATATTGTGTACAGTAATGGCGCAGCGGCCTCTTTCACACCTTTCATTAAACGTGAAATTCTGTGCTCCAGATTGCACAGTCAGGTATTATTTATGCCAGCATGCATTTTCAGTCCATATATGCAGATGTTGCATGTACAGTATGTGAACTGAATTTGTGCTGACTGCTGTCTGTCTTCTTCTAAGTTCGTAGTAACGTCTAGCTATATTTAAACTAGTGATTTATTCAATTGAATTACTAAATTTTTTTACAAGTTAAGAAATGTCTTAGCTAGTAAAAAAATGTAGTAAATTGTTAGCTAGGGCACATCTGCAGCCCTGTCTAATCAAACGCAATTACCTACAAACAGGAGGTCACTGTAGCATCACAAACTGTAACATAACTGCTATAAAAAAAAAACTAAATAATTTTAGGAGGCCATGCAAGCATTAAACTTGATTTTCAAAGCATGTATTACTTTGTATATATATGCATACAATGTGAAATATGTGTTTCAGTCTTAGCTATTAGCCAGCTTAGAACGAATGTGAAATATCTGATTATGCTAACCTAACCCACTCTATTTAGTCATTCAGTCTGACATAATTAGCATAATGTTTTTGTAACTTGGGGTATATAGTGCTGAATGTAATTTAAAATCTTCTCAGTTTCCATCTTTATTAAACAGGATTTTTCATGTCGACTGTATTCCATATTGCCTATTTTACTCTAAACAGGTCATAAATTAGCAAGCTTTTGTCAGTTTTCCGTTAGCTGCATAACACTTACACCAAGCAGTTACTGAGTGTAAATAAGTGTGTGTAGTAGTTTGTGTGGTGCAACCTGTTTTAATTTAGCAATGAGGAAATCTCCAATTCTGTTACAACGAGGTGAAGTTTGAACTTACAAAGAACCGGTGCAACCGGTCTTTGCTATAGAGACCATTGTGTTTGAACAAAAAATATATTTGTAAGCCTGAATGGTGTAATAATGGCCTTATTCACAAGAGTCTTCTTTATAATTAGTTGAATTATGAAGTACATCATAAACCAAGCCCCACACATGTTGTATGGCACATTATGCATGAAAGATATTTGTCCTATGCAGTACCTTATTGGAATTGGTGTCATCTCTCCCAAACTTTAATTCTCTCGCGGTTCTAATGATACATTTCTAGATAATCTAAGAGACTGACCTCTTCAGGCACTTACCCAATCCTTCGAGCAGATTTCCTTGGCTCTGAAATAATTAGGGAAGACGATGTGAGTATGACAAAAGACAACAGGAAAATGAAGTAGGCCCTCTCTCTGGCCCTCAGGGTCTTTGCAGCAATTCTAATTAAGCCCATCCAGAAACAGAGGAGCTGGATTGAGGCAGTTTCTCATCAGGGTCCCTCCATGAGCCTCTTTTGTCATGAACACACAGCCAATTACAAAGCTCAACAATAGAGTGGGGAAGTCTTATACCCTCCACAAAGACGAGAGACTACAGAGAGCTCAAAATATCCATAAGCATGGAGTGACTATGCAGAAAACACTCTCACCTTCCTGAGAAGTGAAATCAAATATGCATTTTGTGTGTGTGTGTGTGTGTGTGTGTGTGTGCGTGTGTGCATGCCCAAATTGGTGGACATGAGGCTTAAAACAAGCTCACAGGTTCAATCCCCTGTGGTGTACAAAAGTAATTGTACTGTATGTTTCCAAGGAAACACTACAGATCTGGTAATAGAGTGGTTTTCCAAGTACGTGTGTTACAGTAATTAAAATTAAATATATTTCAGTGTAAAATAAATCTGAACAGCTTCTACTCTATATCAACACAAGCCAAAGATAACCTCAGTTGTTTATCATTTTTGCATATTAGTCTTGGCGAATAATATAAGTGGCTGCGTAATCTCCAAGCTTGCCAGACCTTAGATTATAGAGCTGTCTCTCATTTTATTCATTGTGCACATAGGGTAATTACCCGGAGATAAGTGTTCCTCTATCAGGGTCCAGTAACAGCACTCCAAAAGCAATCTCCTCAGACACGGGTCCCGTCCCTGGCTATTTGGGCGCCACAGAGTGGGAAGTGGGTGCTGGGGGGCGCCGGCCGAGCTTTGTGGTTGCCTGCGTTCGGATGAGGTCTCCTGACAGTCATGGCCAGGTGGGCCAATCTTTCAATCAGACACCCTATTTACCATTGCAAAGCTCTACTGCCCTGCCTCATTTACAGCCGCTTAGGTTGCTTGTGATGAAAAGCAGATAACAGTGTACAATCACCCTTGCACCTCTTTCCTCTGATGGAGGAAAGACACCCTCTGGGGGCTTTGGACCATTATTTACTTCTTTTTTATTTTTTGCCACATCAAAAATGTCACATCAAAAATGAATGCTCTATCAGACTTGTAGGAAAATCAGATGATGCAAGTGCAATTAGTCACTAAAAGTCTTCTATTTTCTTTGTGATTCCTAATGGTGATAAGTGAGGGAAGATTAATGCTTCTAAGAAAAATCAATTGAGTGGAAGAAAAACATACTGTTTTTGCGCTGTGAATGTTTACCAAAGATGTTTTAACTGGACACACACAGAGTCACAGAGAAATAGATATAAAACAAGAAAACAATAACCCTCCCTACACATGGAAGAAGACTTGTATAGATTTGAAGTACCAAAAATAACGTCTGAATTTCAAGTAAAAAGGCAAAAAAAAAAAAAAAAAATACCATTGTTCAAATATAATGACATCAGATATGAAAGCATTTCTGATAATATCTAAGCATGAAGTGATTATGCTTGGCTTAAGGCCCCAGTCAATAATATTTGTGGTCATGTTGATTACAGGTAATTAACTGGGTGATAAAAATAATTATTTTGTTTGTTTCTCATCTGGTTATAATTGGGAATATGAGCCCAAGATGTAAACAAACATTTCACAGCGTCAGAAAACATTGTATCAGTTGTTGTCTAGTGTTCAAAGACTGGATTGGATTTTAAACTTTCAAAGTGTTCTACACAACTTTGTGTCAAGGCCAGAACATGTAAGCAAACATGAGCAGGTGTACTTTAGAGATGTTTGTGTGGCTGTTTCTTTTACACTTGTATGTCTTTTGGGTGTAGTGTTTTTCTTTTTCATTTCAAACCACAGACAGTATATAAAGATGTACATAGCGGGGTGTTGCCTTTCACACTCTATAAAACACTCCTTGCTACCTCGCACTGAACCCTAGCTTACTGGGAACACAGAGCGGTGCGCACTTGGGCTAATGTTAGCTGCTGTAGCTAAATTGTGCTTACAGGGCAGGTATCCTAATCAAGTCACATTAAACTTACTGAAAAATTGTGACAATAGTCTAACTCCGTGTGAGTCCCGCAGCCAGGGATTAGTGATTGAGACCATGACAAGTTGAAAAAAATGATTGACCTAGTATTTCTACAGAGAAGTTTATGCCTTTTAATGGGAGTCATTTGGAGCCAGGGACTTTTTGGAGTGAGCATCTAGTGGCCGTTGGTAGCATTGCACTTTAAGGTACTTACTACCGCACATCTGCCTCATTTTAAAGTTCTTGCTGGTCGACGTGGAGCCAACTTTAACTACATCATATCCTGTTGTTGGGTAGTTTAATTTTACGTCTGTCTGTGATACATTTACAGGGTTACCCATGCCTCCCTTCTCTGTGTAGATCCATAGAGACGTTTAGATCTGTCTTTGCTTCCTTCTGAACTCATGATTATTTAAAACACAGCCCTGTATGTCAGTCTGTAGCATGTCTAGTATTTTTTTCTCTCTAAAGCTCTGTTACCTCAGTACGCATGAGGGGACCTTATGTCTGCTACGACACAAAAAGTCACAAAAAGACTGAGACTTAATAGCACTGAGTAAAAGCTTTTGCTTATAGAAAATAAACATCTTACCTTCACAGTGACACACATCAGATGGATCCAGCCAATAGGTCAGCCCACTCCCAAACATCTTAAAACATGCAGCTTTACACTTTAACTTTTAACCCTCTACAGGAACTACAGTGCAGAAATGAATTACTTTGGTGAGTACAATGTTATAATTAATAGAACCAATGGCCAGAGCTACATAATAAAACCCAAGTTGTAATAAGCTGTCGTTTTTCTTTCAAAAACTTGCTCTTTTTTGGCAAAAGTCAGTGTGCAAACTGAGTTGCTATTTCTGTGTTTTCCTGTTGAAGCAGCTTAAGTGTATTTTTAAATCAGTTTTGTGCAGACTGTAGGATGTACCTCACTACCACAAAAAATAATGATAATGAAAGCAATGACTCTGGAGCTCTGTCGGGCAGGTAAAAGTGCTCTCAACAATTAAGGGCCAAAGAAAATCCTCAAGGCTCTTAGCAGTGTCGACACATAGATGCTCCTCTACTGTAAATGTAACTCAGTTTGTCCCCAAATGTGAACTTTCTAGCAAATAAGGACATTCCCTTTAGACCAGCCATTTCATTTCCTCTGCACCTTCAGGCTTTTGCCTCAGATGAAAACGGAGTCCTGTGTCACTTGGGCACTCAGAGCAAACACAGGCAGGGCCGGTCCCTGTGGCTGTTGACGTTTCACCTTTATTTATCATGGGAGAGGTTTTGCTAGGTGTGCATGTTCTTTCCTTGCTCTTGCAACCGCAGACGTCTAGTTTTGGCCTTTGAGCAGCATTAGTGGAACAAATGGGAGCAAAGTGGTTGTTTTTGGAGGCAAAAACATTACTCATTCCTTTTCAGCACCAAGATTTTCCCAGCTGGTATGGAGAGTCCAACAGATACAAACCTACTTCTCTCACTGTTTGGCTGCTGCTGCCTCAGTAAAAGTGGCTTTACTCATGCAAAATACACTTTGTGTTTTTTTAAATTTTAGTGAATGAGGTCAAAGAGACAATTATTATTCTTATTTGTGGAATATAAGAACATTTACATTGCATCTTTAATAAGTTCTCAAAACATCAGGTTACTTTTCTTCCATGCTGTCCAACCAATTTCTGAACAGCATCATCACTTCTCCCTCTTGCCAAAAATACACACTCCTCCTCAGACAAGAGAGTAACAGCACCAAACCATTTCCTGGTGTCACATGTTTCAACTCTGTGGGGCTGAGACAATTCCTTCTTTCATTATAATGAAACATGAGATGCCAGATAATCTCATAAATATGTGTTGTATTTCTTTTTCTGCACTCATGCCGGTCAGGAGAAAGAGGCAGGCCTTTGTTTGGGGCTTCCTGGCTCACAGGAAGTGATTGCAGTGGGACAGTGAGGGACACTCATCTCTTGGAGAGGGGGAATGCTCGAAGACGTATCCCTTTTTGATCAAGGCTTGCTGATGGATCGCCCGGAGAAAGGCAAATGGGGATCATACCGGGGCCTGATGACAAGAGGCCAATTTTGATGTCCCTTTTCTCTCATTGCGGCGCTTCTCTTTCAAGCCCAAATCTGGTTGAGCAGCCTGGGAAAATGGCCTTTTACCCACCTTCATAGCCACGGAGTTGACAGGACAACTAAGAGCTAAATGGAATGTGTATGAATGTTAAGACTAAATAAACTGCTGGTGTTTTAATTCTAGTTGCACTGAATAGGCCCTTGATTGCTTTACTGATATATTTTTCATCTTGTTTTGCAAGATAAAACATTCATCAAGAGTCCTTTAGCTGTGGTCATTGTTTTGTTTTCATCACTGGCTTTGATTAATGCTCTATTCATTCACAGAAAGACAAAACCTGCTACAAAAAGCACACAGAAAAAGAGTCCATGTCCCGAAATGCCAAAAAAAGAGTGGACAAAGTGAGATTCAAGCACTGAAATAAAAGCTGTGCGAGCAAAACAAGGGCACCGCTTTGTTTCATCCCAGATTGTATAATTCAAAAATGTTGACTCATGTGAGAAACATTATATCTGAGCAACATCAAGCTCCATATTCAGTGTAACCATAACCTCAAAGACCACATGTTCTCGCAGTGTTTATAATGCATTAGTGGAACAAACTCTACACTGTACTCTCTTTACAAATCCCACCTGGCCGTGTATTAGTTACAGATGTGGTTCTCTAATTCATAATGAACTAATAATGGTTTTGTTAGTGCAAGATTGTTTTCCTTTCCTCCCTCGCACACACGTAGCCGGAGCTAATCTGTCCTGGAGGTGTGGCGGCGCAGGAGAAGATATTGCACCATGCACATGAAACACAGACTTTGGAATGTGTTGTTGCCAGATAGCAGGCTTTGAGTTGTCTTAATATGACTCACTCGTCATGAATGGATCTGTATCATTAAATAACAGCTTTTTTCTTCAGGGAGTCACCTCTCCGTATCCGCCAAGATTATAATGACTTATTGTAAAGGGGGAAAAAAAATCCAAGTATGAGCCATCCAATATACACAAGAGAAACCGCATAAGTTCAGCACCTTGTTTTATTGAAAGCCTTTGACTGTATTTGTGGCAAATGGAACCACATGACATGGAACAGCAAATTAATGACTCCATATTTTGATGGTGCACTGATATAAAGGAGAGCTCAAGGACTAGACATATGAGATAAAGAAGAACAAAAGACGGAGATCTAAAGGCATCAATTAACAGCCTGATCCAGCTTTCATGTCAAAGAGACTGCAGTGTGAAAAACTTCTCTCAGGCATTTTTCAGCTGTATTGAGTGTGTATCTCTTGATATGTGAATTTTATCTCAAAAGATGTGCCTCATAAAAGTTATGCGTAACAACACATTAATGAATGTGTCCTCTTGCTGTTTAGTATTATTATGTACATCACAGCTTATCTTCACCAAGTCACACTGGACACTACAGCATGTTGGACAGTAAAAGTAACAAAAATTAACTTCATCAATAATTGACCATTTAGTTTCTGTTGCTCTGCCTGTTAAGCTTTACAATCTCACACAGCAATTTTTAAAACAGTAGGTCATTGATTTCAGATAGATAGATAGAGAAAAGTAAGTTTCTCAATTCTAGTTGAAGACCAGATAATCACACACATTTTGCCGGCTACAATGATAATGGTTGCTAGCGTATATTATCCTAGCTAGTAGGCTAGTTGGCTAACCAGCTATCATAAACTTAATTTGAAATGAAAAACTTGTAAAAGGGATCTTAAATATCCACTTGATGGCCACACACATAATAAAATGCTAAAAGACTTAGGCTAAAGCTGTAAGGCCTGGATGCTTCTCCCGCAAGGCTCTGCAAACACGTGCAAACACCTGCAAACCTTCAAAATCACAAAATTGTGCCCCATGCATCCCTCTCGAAAATTTGAAACATCATGGTTTGTGGCCTTGCCGACCGCATATTGATTAGTTCGTTGCTCTGTGGTACCCCTGACCCAATCCTTTCCTCTTCGGCCTCCTTCAAAAACATAGCGGCAGTCAGATAAACAATGTAAAGATGAGAAGAACAAAAAAGCAAGTAGAAACTGCAACAACTTCATCTTTTCCTGCTTTCTTCTTCCATAGTGGCCTTACAGTGTCCTACTTGTAGACAGTGCACTCCTACCAGGAGAGGAAATGGCATGTGGGTTGCCACAGCGACCATGCTAAGAGTTTAAGTCTCAGGCAAAATGGCAGCATCCTCACCAGCTGATCCATGTAGAAGACATGGAAATAAACAGCAAATGCCATTGTACTTGTACTGCAGGATAGAGCTGCAGTACAAATTATATTTTATTGTTCGTATTTTCAAACTGTACGCTTTACTTTTAACATTAGAAGAAAAATTGCTTTGAGGATGACAACTAACTGTTTAGCAAACAGACGTCATCTTGGATAACAGTTAGGATCATTGACTGTATATAAGGATGGACAAAGCAAAAGTGAAGCCAAAATATCTCCTTTCTGGGAGCTGCCATCTTGCTTGTCTGCGCAGTAGAGTCGGGCAGCAGGATGACGGCCCGTAGGACACGTCCCCTCAGCCATCCCGCCGCCTGATGGAGGTTTGAGAGCAGCTGTCACAGCTGTCAATCATGACGTCACAGCCCCTTTTTATATCGTCAAATAATTAATTAAAAACAAACTTATCAGAAAAATGAGCATTTGCACAAACGGCGTGATGAAAACTACCTAAAATGACAGAAACCATCTTTGGGAAAAATTTATTTGACGTGTACTTTAATTTTTTTGGTATGGCTCATGTCCTCTCTGCTAACATACTGCAGCCATCCACCAGGGTGCGATTGAGATGTTTTGGTTTCACTTTTGGGGAGCTGTCATGACGTCCATCTTTTATACAGTCAGTGGTTAGGATGAGGTTGCAGGCCATGTAAACCTTGCCAAATTGTAACAAAGCTGCTAACGTTACAGTGAACTCTGATGTAGTAGCATACACAACTGGCTCCCATGGCTGGCTTTTTATAACTTGATCTGTAACCTCAAAAAATAATGTAGTTAGCTAATCTTATGCTGCTTGGCTTTGGAAGTAACACAATGCTGCAATGTAATGCTGTTGGTAGTAAGCTAGTTAGCCAGACATGCGAACAGTTTTTTCGAGCAAAGAAACACAGTTTAATTGACTCCTTGCACTTTTGCTTATGTTTTTGATTTTGGAGAGGAAAAAAAAAAGACACCATCCAACAAACTATTTAAATGTCAAGTATTACTCTTACTACAGCCCCATGCACATCACTTCAGCAAGTGGAGAAACCCAAAACTTGACAGGCCTGCTAGTCACATTTGCTAAGCTATCTAGCAAATGGTCAGTTTATGTCAATTTCAGGTCAGGATGAACTACCAAAATGGAAATCCCTCCCACTGCACACAGCCTAATGTAATATCAGCCTATAACTCCTTACAAAAAAGAAGAAAAAAAACCAATCAGCTTATGATTTGAAATACCACCACCATACCATCATATCACCCCCCACCCCACCCTCCTCTTGATGCATTATGTATTGAGCAGCTTATTTTTGTGATTTATCTCTATGGATTTGGCCAATCGCCTGTGCTCAAATCAAGCTGAGGAAAATAGGGGAAAAGGAGACATTTGGAAACAAAAGGTCTGAGCATGGATCATGTTTTAAATTTATATCTAATGTTTCTACACAGAGTGCTCTGCTAGACTCAGAAACAGAGCCCAACACTCCAAATATCAGAAATCACATCTACTGTAGTCAAGTCAAGTCAAGTCAATTTTATTTATTTAGCACCAAATCACAACAGAAGTTATCTCAGGGCATTTTTCACATAGGGCAGGTCTAGACTGTACTCTTTAATTTTTAGAGGTAACGCTTAGTGCCAGATCCTCAGAAGCCTCTCAAATTTGCATTATTTTGCTCTGTAGACTGTTCCTGCAAGCACGCAGTTCACAGAGTACATGCACTTCGACAAAAGGAGACCGTATTGTACTGGGGAGTGTGACATCCAGCTTTCAGTTCAGTTATCAAAGGTTGGAAAACATGTTGATGACGTGCAAAGAACAAAGCCGTAACAAGTGCGGTGTGAAGTATTAAATTAAAACGTCTTCCTGTTTCTTCCCTCGTAGATTTCACCTCGCCACTTTGATGTCTGACCTGTGAGGAAGAAGTAAATGAAGCTGTGTTATTGCAACACGTGTGTGTGTGTGTATGTGTGTGTGTGTGTGTGTGTGTAGCATAGTCTCATTAGGGAATTTCACCCCTGTGAAAGATTTCGCAATAAAGAAAACAAGGATGATAAAGAAATTGAAAGAGAGGGAGAGAAAGTGGGAGGAAATCCAGAGGAAAGAAGGACTGGGGATATTGTAATTAGTTGCACCTGTTTCCTTTAACCCAGCTCCAGTTTCCCTCTACAAACGCATGCAGATTACCCATCAAAGCCCCTCGTCGCTGCCTCTGCTCAATGGATCCTTTGTTGCCAGTTGTCAGGGAGGCGGCCCACAAAAGTATGTAACACAAGCAGGCCACATTGCTTACAGTACATGCAAGCCTTCACCGGCCACAACAAGAATAATAGGGAGTGTTTGTAGACACGGAGTCTGCATCACTCCAGTCTGCATGTGAGACACTGGTGGCACTTTTTTGGGGGGGCGGGGATGTGACCACAACAGTTGCAACATCTGTCAACACTCATGCATGAGCTGTTAGAGAAGATGAACGAGCTCACAGTGGAAAGATGATTTCTGCTTGTTTACCTGAGACACATGCATATATGCAAATGTGTATACAAGTCAAGACTGCTCTACTACTTGTGATGCTACTACTAATAATAGTAAAACATATCCTCCCACGTTTAAACAAAGACATGATTTATCTTAACTAAAACACGTTTCTAGACTGTTCGGCTTTAAATCTGATGAAACTGTCATGTTTTATAAATGAATAGTCTCACCATCTCTCCTGGTTCTCTTTCGAGTGTTCCTGGCTCTCACATATTTTGCTTTGTGCAGAGATTTTTCATAAATAATTAGAAACTTTTTGTAGATATATTGTAGTGAGTATAAACATATCTTCAAGGATAAGTCTGGTGGAATTCTATATTTTTCATGTTGTAAACAAATCCCATGAAAAGACCAAAACCAACAATGAATTGATCCTACTAACAAATATTGTCTGTGTATCCAGAGCCTGATAGATTGTGTTCCTCTGCCATAGAGCTCCACATACCCCATCCTGCTGCTGGAAATATTCACTATATCACTAAATTTTTATCAATCTGCAGCTAAAAATAGTCCTCAACAAATGCACTATTAACTGCTCTTTGAATATCATTTACTACAAACTACAGTGCCCAACTGTTTTAGAAGTAGCCTTTTTTTTCAAAATGAATCTGTTTTTTGTTTTTTTTTAAAGATTTACATGAATAGGAACCAATGGCTTTGGGCCACAGACAGGGTGAGGAAGTTGGAACGTACTGAGAATGCATTGTTGATTTGGTCTTTTCTATTCAAAAATAACAAATATATACTGTATATTGCCAGCCTCATCCTTTAAGGCAAATGTTATCAAACAAAGCTAGTATTTAATCATTACTACACAATTTACTCAAAGGATTAAAAATCGAAAACTGCTTAATTCTGTAGACCTCACTGACCTGCTGGTGGGCCACTAATTAAAAACTAACGCTGTGCATCCAAACATTGTTCAAACCCAAACAACTTTGTTTTAAACGTTTCCATGCCAAATATGCTCAGGTGGAAATTGGGGGAAAAGTGTCTAAAATGATGCACAAGACATTTCCATTTGATGGAATGGTGCAGCCATGAAAAACATTAAGTCTATGAATATTTCACTCAGTGTAAACATCATAAAGCTTCAATCAGGAGCTGGACCAAGCTGATACAGATTATATACTCTATATGTGATTCTATACTGTCAGACAGTGTGGAATAACAACCTTAAAGCTGCTTTAGGGGAAATCTCGATGGTAAGGGGTTAATTGAAATTAAAGAAAAATTCCAGTTTATTTCAACTGTACACATTTCCCATAAATGTGGCCATAGTGACTCTATGGATCATGGATCTGTACAACTAATGCTGCTATAGCAACATGAATGCAGTGTATCAAAGTTCTCACTCATATATTGAGCTCCTGGCTGTTGGCCTCCATCATCAGTATCACGTATGGATTATCCATGTTTCAATTTGTAGATGATCTGGGTCCTGAAATGATCCTGCAACTTACCTACTTCCTGCATGTGGTCACCACATAATGGAAAACACTGAGAGTGAGACTGCACGGAGTCTGTGGTCTAATAGCATTTAACTTGAAGAAACCTTGATTAGGTTATTATCAAGATCATTTAGTGTTTCAATGAGAGAAGTACGGTGGAGGAGTGACAAGGATGTGGAGGTACAGTGGTATTCTCTGTCATTGAATTAGACGCTGATAGGTTCACATGCTCACCTCATGGAATGTATCTGACAATGAACGCTGCGGTGGAGGCAGGGGGTAAAGGGGGAGAGACCATTCTGCATTCAAGCGCTAATTAGAAAAATTAGATCTATGAAAGGCAGCGAGTGATCTAGGCCTTCAACCTATGTCTGTGTACCGCTGTAGCAGCACAAAGAGGAGGCAACAATGAGCACTGAGGAGGAGGGGGGGTGGATAAATAATTTAATCCATTATCTACTCTGCAAAGCTCATCAGCACTGCTACACAATGGCCACGATTGAATTGCTGATTGCATTTCTCTCCTACCCTCCAGGAGAAAATGCCCATGCTCCACTATGTGCTCTCAGCACTGCCAGCACAACCAAGAGCAAGAGAAAGACAGAGAGGGAGGGAGAGACAGAGTAGTATAGAGTGTCTTCCACCAAGGTCAAACTACAATACGGCAATCTAATTAAGAGTATCAGAGAGTTTCCTGTATGGGGGTCAACCTCCCTGTTGTGCTCACAGGCTCATATTGTCCCTTATGTATTACATCATGTACTCCTACATATAAATGATGGATGTGATGCTAATTAAATCTTTTTTCTTCATCTTCCCTACCATATCCTTTTTAATTGATAAGTGTATCAATAAAAAGGGTTGTAGAGATATGTGATAGTTTGATGGTCAATGCATGGATTACTGCTGGGGTAAGGTGTTGTCTGTGATCTGTATTTTAGTGGTGTGGCTCTTAGGATGGCAATGCTGTACGCAACTTTGGTCCAGACTGGAATATTTCAACTATTGGATGGATTGGCATTAAATTGTGTACAGACATTCATGGTCCCCAGAGGGTAAATCTTATTGACTTTGGCGATCCTTGACTTTTCCTCTAGCGCCACCAGCTCACAGTTGTCACTTATCCAGTGAAATATCTCCAAATCTTCTTGGGACAAAATTTTGTACAGACATTCATGGTCCTCAGATGACATATCCTAATGACCTTAGTGATCCCCAGACTTTTCCTTTAGCGCCACCAGTGAGTGAAATGCCACGACAAATGTTGGATGAATTGCCATGAAATTATTGTTACACACATTCATGTTCCCCTCAGGATAAATTAGAATCACTTGGGTGATCCCTTAGCTCTTCATCTATCACCATCATCAGCTCAAAATTTCAGTTTATCTGGTACTTTGATTTATGACCAAATACCTGCCAAAATAATGACATGACCCATTAGCCTCAGCTGTATTTTTTGTTTAGGGTTAATTAGCAAATGTTAGCATGCTAAACTGGGGAACATAGTAATAAATTATACCTACTAAACAGGTATGTTAGCATTTCCACTGTGGGCATGCTAGCTTACTGACATTAGCATTTAGTTCAGCCTCACAGAACCCGCTAGCATGACTATCATTTAATCCTATAACTATCCTTTTCACATCGTCAAATGTCAATGTGTTACAGGCTAGAAGGCAAGGAACCATTAATGGATGAATCTGGCAATGCTTTATGATGGTGATGGCTTCCATCGTTTTCTCCCCCCATCAACTGCAATCTATCATCTGCACCAGGCTCCAGTAAAATAGGAATATCAGGAACACTTGAGGTTTTCTTGGCCCTGTGCCTCTGACATGCTGGCTTAATTTTACCTTCCATTTCAGCGCGGCGCATTTACATAAAACACAGCGAAAAGTAGTACACATAATGGTCCCCTTTGGCCAAGCGCTTTAAGGTCCTGTCCACAGTCCCAGTGAGGGGCAGTCAAGCTGCCTCTGCTCTGCTCTGTTTGTTTTATAGAGCAGTAGTGAAACCACTTTGAGGTCAGCTAACTGCAAAAACTCTGCTGGGTCTCTCCTATGGTCCCCTGAAAAAAAAAGCATCCAAAACCAATCCAGAGGGCCATTTGGAGTAGTGTAGCCAACTTTCATTGACAAAAAGAGGTCATTATTTTGTGCACAGCTTCAGCAATAACAGGATCAAATGCTCTGGATGGTTGTAATGGAGACATTGTACTTATGTTAGGGCTTCTGGCTCCACTAGTTAACTCCTCTAGCAAAAGGTGATGCTGCAGGAAGAGGCACATCATTAAAAAAGCCCAAAATGTCCCTTTTCACAACATGCAGCAGTATGGGTGCTCCATTTGCACACCCTGAATTAATTTGAGTGTTGTCATTATGCAAGTACAGCACAAATTGTCCAAGACCAAGTGAAACTATTTATAGCTATCACAAGGCCTGAGAGCCAAGTGTGCCTAATGGTGTAATTTGTATTGTTAATGGTAATGCACTATTAGTTTGTTCCATTTGGCTTTGCACAGGTGCATTAATGGGGCTTGGTGAACCGTTTCAGTCAGTCCAAGCGCCCATGCTGCTCAGTGGAGGCTTTCAGCATGACCACGGCGCCCTCTAGTGGCTCAGAGCAGAATAGCGAGACAGAAAACAGTGCCAAACACTTCAAACACGGGTGGGGAGAGAAGCAGGTTATTTTGCTGAAACAAAAGACAAAACTTTTGTTGAGCAAGTTAAATCAAGTAGACAGATTGTGACGGGAAGACCTACACAGTCGCAAAACAAAAAAGTCACCAACAAACAGCTCCCACAACCATCAAACAACAAAGCAGGATAGACTTTTGAAATATTGTGTTCCTAATTAACCTTCAAGCTCATCAGCCACAATCAATATAGAGTGTAGCCTTTTTTTCTAATTGAGATGAAGTAATTATCAGACTGTATTCATCTCGTTAATGAAACAATGTTCCAATATGCCTGCAGCAAAACTGTTAATTGAGTTCTATTTTCTGAGACGGGCAGGCTCTCCTTGTGTCCATGGTCACAAAGCGTCAAATATGGGTTGGGGCCTTTGTGCTGTCTCTGTGTAGACACAAGAACAGGCTGTGGACTGGTGGAGCGTGCTACTGCTCTCTCCCTGCAGACACTGTCCCTCCCTCCTGTCTATTCTCCCATCAGAGAGGAGGCAAGAGTTGGTAATAACGCTGACTTCAGCAGATCATCCCGTCCCAGTCTGTTATTTCACGGTTTCAGTGGTTAAGTACTCCCTGTTGAGTAAGATATAGCGAGGCAATTATTCTGTAATTATGGAGCCAAAAGACGAGAAATGGATTCAAGAGTTACTGGGCTCAAGTAAATCACTGGAAGAGACCCGAGCAGGGTGCAAAAACAAGCTGGATTGTCCACAAATGGGAGTAGTTGTTCCCCCATGTACTGTATGTAATGTTAAATGGACTGCCATGAAATTTGGTACACACATTCATATCCCCCTCAATTATATTCATACCTGCTGCTGCTGTCTTGTTAACAGAGAGCTTGCATTACAAACTGGGTATGTGGAGTTTGAAAGATGTGGGGATTTACCAAGCCAATGAAAGATGCTTTTGAGTTGCATTATGGGAAACATAAGATACAGGGTTACTGGAGCTTGACCCCATTGAAGAGTCAGGATGTTATTAACTCATCTGCATTGATTTGATCAGTTTTTAGCCACATGTGGCGTAGCTAGGGATGGCAATGTCTGTCAGTATGCCACTTTGGTACAGACTGAAATGTCTCAACAGCTATTGATTGATTGTCATGGAACTTAGTACAGACATTCATGATCCCCTTAGGATAATCTGAAATAACTTCGGTTTTATCCCACATTTTATCCCACATTCCACCTATCACCGTCATCAGATTGACATTTTAATTTGTCCAATACTTTGGTTTATGACCAAATACCTGCAAAAATAATGAGCAAATGTTAACGTTAGCAAAGTAACATGAGAAACTAAGATTATACCGATCTAAACATCAGCATGTTAGCATTGTCATTGTGAGCCTGTTAGCATTCAGCTCACTGCTCTGCTGAACTATAGCCTCACAGAGGTGTTAGCATGGCTGTAGATTCTTAGTCTCGTTAACAGAAGTCCACCAACTTTGTGGACGTGCAATGCTAAATGAGTGGAGGGCTCTTTTAAAAACAAAAATAATTCAAGATTCAACAGATGTGTAATTAAAAGTGCCTTATAGTGTTAAGTCATGCAAGACATCAATGTTTGAAGCCAACTCCTGCCTATCAGTGCCATCATGAGCCATATGAGAAAAACACAAATTACATACAATCAACAACTCTTAGTTGTGAATACAGTAAGAATAAAATGAGTCAAGACATTTGCAGTTAAGTATTTATGTTTAGTCTGTTAATGTGGTAAGTATGAAAGAACAGAAACAGGAAATGCAGTTCATATGAATACACAAAACAAGAGGAAACATGATTGTGGGATCACTGGAAATTGAATATAAAAAAAAAAAGTGGTAATAAAGGCACTATCAGTTTCACCTCTCACCCTTTTCTCTCTCTGTTGCAAATTGCCCTGTGCATCGTCTCTGTTTAACCCTGTACTCACACATTCAGTTCATTTTTGATTAATACCTTTACCCTGCTCCAGCTGTGGTCCTTTCATAAGCAAAAAACAGCAGCTGTCTCTTATATCAAAGATGCACATCACTATCTCTGTGATAAAATACTGATTCGATGTGTTAAACATGTCTAAAAATTGAGAACATCTCAGTGGGATAAAAAAGTACTAGTCACGCACCAAAAGGATGCAATGGTCCATTCCATTTTCTTTTGCTACCATTTGGTCCAAAAACATCATGTTCACTGCTGTTAATACAGAACATAAAATGCAGCATTGATTTTTTTCTTGTTTTTTTAACAGTTATATTATCTGTATTTGTAAACGTATTGACGCACCTAAAATGTAGCGTGCAAAAAATAATAATAGAAATAGGAGCTCATCAGTTTTCTCAACCAGATGAGATTCTTTTCTGATCTGTCAGTGGACAGAAAAACACAGAAAAACTAGTTGAGGTTTGCAGTTTTTATCTCAAGGTTCCACCCAAAAACCAAACACATAACTTGTTATACAAGATAAATGAAAGGCTGCTCATGTTTGGGTTTTGAGATGCACCACATTCACCAACTATTTCACTCTGCTCTGGGCAGGAATTCTTTCTCACAGTTCAGACTGGCGGTTTATCCATGTTAAGTTTTCTCAACAGCTGCACCAGCAATAAAAAAAAAATAGACACATTCCCTGTAGAAATACCACTGTACAGTCTGAAAGGGCTTTTCTGTACCATAACAAGGTTGGTTAACATTGAAATCCCAGCAATTAATCCAGCATTCACCAGAATGAAAATCACTTGGTGTCTCTTTTCCTCCCAGTGTATTCGACTTCTTATAGAGTCCTTGCAAAGTCTGTGCAGCCATTGTTGCTCTTTTCTGGCTACACTTTTAGTTCACTTTGGGGTAGATCTTTTCATAGAAGAAGCTCTGGGCCAGGACATAAAGTTCTCCATCCTTTTCCCTGACAGCGTGGGCACGCACAAACTGAAACTGTTCGAGTGCAAACTCGTAAAACTCATTTTCAATTTTCCAGATGTCGGACTGCTGCAGTTTGGCTATTGTCTCTTTGGTGGGGGGCTTCTTCTCGGTGGTCTTTCGCAGATGGGATTTCTTTCCTGGAATAACAAAAGAAGGTTTAATGAGTCTCTCAGTCTGGGCAACAAAGGGTTACTACTGATTGCTACAGGAGCACTACAGAACAGCATAGTTACAAACAAAATATTCAGCAAACATTTTGTAGTAGTAAACTGAAGGCTGTGAGGCGATGTGGCTTGTGTTTGTACCTGTTCTGTAGAGCTCTGTGGCTCCTTTGAAAAAGCGTGGGAGTGCTGCCTCCAGGATCATGATGAAGTCTTCCAGCTCCTCAGTTACTCCAACTAGCAGGTACTCATTTACCAGGTTGTACTTGGCCTGTTCCAGGGCCCATCTACTGCCAACATTCCTGCACATAAAATAGCACATAAAATATTTTCAATAAATCTGGGATCATTCAATCAGTCTACTGTGACAATCCTGGGGCCTGTATCATGAAGCAAGTTCAACTTACAGCATTTTCAAACCTGCACTGTTCAGCCCAGTTGGTGCGATTCATTAAGGCAGACCTCAACGCAGCAATCGTACTCTGGTGCAGAGCAAAACAACCGTACCTAGACCCTTTAAGAATGTGGTCCGGCCCCAAACAATCTGTGAACCTTCCTGTGTTTATGTTCTTACTCCTGCCCCAGACACATCTGACAAATGAGCAGAGAGAACATTCTCACATGACTTGTAGTGATGCATTGTGGTTCGCTTGGATTTTTCCCTGTGTTAAAAGAAACCAAACCGAGGGGAAAACTCACCAAGTTTCCCAGCTCGTCCACTGATTGGGACCAGGGCAAACCAACTATAGGTTTGAAAACGCCCTTAGTCTGGCTCTCTGTGGTAACCTCACTGAGCCTAACGCTGGTGATCCTGGATATCTGCCATTATGAAGCTGGTTATCAACTCAGCTCAGTTGACTCTGGGTTTTCAAATCCAGCTCAGAGCATGTTCATATGAATGAGGCAGTTCAAAATTACACAACAATCATATGCAAAATCATTAGAACCAGAGTACTTAATATGACATCAGATGAAACGGCTAAACTTGTATAAAAGTTAGATCACTGAGGCAGTGAAAAGTGATATTCAGTGTGATGAAATATACATATACTGTATAATGTCATCACAAAACCAGAATAGAATAAGAAGCTGGGTCAAGCTCCAAAATCACTGGTTATTACATTTTCCATTTTCCATTTCACAAATGTTGCAGGTAAGGCTATAAAAATTGGGAATTATTATAGGACTTTTTAAATATAGTTGGCATGTTTAACATATTCAGTAATCTAGAGTGAGTATGGAAAATATACTGATTGCTCATGGATTTATTTTCAATACTGACATTTTGGTGTTTCTTGTCACATGATGAACATACTACTAAAAAGTAAGATAAGGCTTTTCCTACTGACAAAGCAGAGAGGAAAAACTAACAATACTAAAAATACCTGATACAGTCTATCTGACTGAAATGTTGCATGTATAATTTACTGAGCTAAATAAAATCTGAACACTTTTTTGTCTAATAAAAGGCAACTTCTTTACAATTATGAACGCATTTAGTCTAAAGACTTAATACTCACAAATTCAGAGCACATGGTTCTATTTCTGACATAATTAACATGGTACACACAGTGTTTCTATAGAAATGTCTCTATTACATTTTATTACTAATCACTTTATTGTAAACTCTGATCAGTCAGTAGGCAGGCTGTTGACACATACGAAGCAGCCCACTCACCAGCACTCTGAATGGTGGCCGCAGAAGAAGGGGATCTGCAGCCAGAGCTTCTCAGGAGCACAGTCAGAGCCTCCGGATGAGACACACTCATCAAAGGTCTGAAAGACAAACGGAAACACTTACTATCATAAATGAATGTGCCCACAAGAAACGGGCCTTGAAACAAAATATTAAATCATAAAGTAAGAATAATGAGCTCTGAATGAAGACCTTTTTGTCCCCTTGTTTTCTCCGTCGAAGGCCAGGCCTGTAGTCATCTCCAAATCGTAAGAAGTAGTAGTATGACACTAGGCGCTCTATGGGGTCCCGTACCACATTTATGTACATTGGCTTGCCCTTCACTCCGTATCTAAACAAAAAGAAAAGGGTTGATTTTTAAAAAAAAAAGATTTTATTTGCAGTGAACAGACACTGGTTGAAAGCCCGAATGACATGAGACCATGAAGCTGCTACCTTTATAAACCATGTTCATAGTGTGTTTATTGCACTAAAGTATCAGCTTTTCCATCAGGATAAACAGTGGCAGCATCAAGGAGAGACAGAGACTGCAAGTTAACAGAATCTCCCTCACTGAAGAACACTTATACCATTAGGATAATTACCTGTGATCACTGAAATGATAGTGTCAGGGGAGATAAGAACAACAATGCTATTAATCAACACTAAAGCACACATTAGCAATCAATACATGACCTCCCTTTATCTGCTTTGCTAACTGTTTGTAACTAATCTGGATATTAATGGTATTACAGGAAATGAAGGGCCTTACTTTGAGAAGTCCAGATAAGCTACATGGCCGTGGTAGAAGCCGGGCTTCATCTCTCTCCAGGAAGTGACATTTCTGACAAAGCGCACCTGTAGTCAACGATAATGGAAACTAATTATGGAGCAGCAGGGAAACTCCAGTAAATGGAAAAACACTGCAACAACAGAAAACACTGGCATATGGAAGTTAAAGAAGACCGATACAGTTGTTCTTCTGCTCAAAAGAAACTGGGCCTCATGCAAAAACCCTTTGAACAAACAGTTTTGTTTTTAAGTGGCATGTACGTGTGGTTTAAGAGGCCTTCTTGCATTCACCATTTTTTCATATTTTTCTTTGGGTGCAAATGAAATTTACAGGTGTTTATGGCCTGTCATATGAGTCACGTACAGATAGTCTGCCTCTCTCCACAGGAAGGCACCTTAATGTTCTGACTGCTAATAGTGCTATGGAGCACTGTTTTCATAAGTGGATCCCAAGTGGGAAAAGAACACTCAAAGTTAGCAAACTTGTATGTAAACAATGCCCAATTTTATATATATTTTTTAAAGTGTTTGCTGGTGTTTTATGTAGAGAAAAAAGCATTTAACATGTTTGTTTAGAAGATAATTCCACAGGGTACCTTTAAGAATTATAATGACTTCATCCGAATGAGTTTTAATCTTAACAAAATCGACTAAAACTAAAGCACAATTTACAGAGGTATTTAACAACTTCTTTTTGTTTTAGATTTTATTGGCCTGACAGCTTCTACTATTCTGCAGTTGTTAGGAAAATTCTCACACTCAAAACAGTTGAGTCAATATCTTAACGCAGGTCGCTGTCCGGGTGAACGTCCTCCATTAGAACACCTGACATGTAACATCACCTGTAACAGAATTCTCTCGTCCATCTCTGACGTCGACTTAACTGCCTTCCATCTAAATCATGTACAGCTCTAAACCACTTCTGGCATCTCACCTCAAGTTAGTCTATTCCTTCTTTATTTCTGTCACGATACTGCGATGACATGTCATGAAAGTTTCTCCTAATACGACTATTGACACTGCTACATTTGTTGTGTTTTCTGATTTCCGACAGCAGGGCTTTAAGATCTGTGGTGTGAAATTATTTTTACTTGTTGGTAACAATTTTAGGAGTGTCAATTTTGCTTCCTCTTCACGAGCAGATGGTATTCATCAGGTTGAAATGTGCAGTTTACAACAAGTTTGTGCAATCAAGAGTTTGAGGAATCCAACTTGGAACACCTGTACCAGCAAACCTCACAGAAAGTTTGGGATTAGAATATGAATGTGTTCCTTGAATGACTTTCTTCCCATTTTCAAGCACATTAAAAAGGCTGCAGTCACTCTTTGCAGATTGGTGGACATGGTAAAATAGTTTGAGAGAGAATTCCTTGTATGGAAATTCACACTGGTGTGCAAAAACAGGCTGTTAGGTTTAGTAATCTATAATATAATCTCAAAAGGTAGCCAATCAGCTTATTGAATGGCTTCTAGACTTTATGTGTCATTAGCATAAAAACCAAAATCACACCAATTTAATTTACGTATGTTTTTATGCTGCAATGGTTCGATCAAAAAGAAGTGTTTCAACGGCTGCATGATGTTTCACATACATGTGCCTAGAAGTACAAATTTCATCAAACAGAACCAATTTCCACCCACTACCTTCTGGCTTTGAATAGCCTTTCAACAGACCAGCACACCACCTCCATTTATTACTGTTATCTTTGACACACACTCTGCGGTTTGAGTAAAAATATGACATATTCAAACATATTCACCAATTTTGGCTAAGCTAGATGCTATTACTGGATACAAATTTGAATTTCCCTGTTATTAAATGAGCTGGGCTCTGATGTGGCAGCAGGCTGACTCTTTCCCCTCGTCTCTGTTTCACCGTGTGCAATGGAAACAGACTGTTAGCGAGATGGAGGGGGCAGCCTGTTGTGAGATGGCAGACAGGATATTACCTTGGCAGTAGCAGACAAAAATAACACTAGCATAGCTTTGGGGCATTTACACTATGTGTCCTGAGCTGCACTGACAGCAATATAAATGCACCCAGTGTCACAGGCTGATGCCATGAACGTTCTCTGGGGCTTTTCAAACATGCACAGGGTCTATATACAGCAGAAAGACACTAACTACTAACTAACAACAGCTCAAATAAAAGTTTACCGTTATAGTTCCCTAAACGTTCATCAAGAGAGCTGGAATGTTTCATCCCATTTATCAAAAAGCAAAAGTGATCTTATACCACACCCAGCCAACACTGATTCTGCTAAACATTTCTACAACTAAAATATCAGTTTTTCCATTATGTTAATTTTGGCAGCAAATATGCTGAACAGATGAAAACATACTAAGTTTATAGACAGCGCCTACAGTGCAGTCATGAAGTATTAAGACAGTGATGTGTTTTTCATTGTGTTGTCTTTCTACTCAAGCACTTTGAATATGAAATGAAAAAATACCTACAGAGGTTAAAGTCCCCCGCCACTCAAAAATGTGTTTTGCTTGTTGTTACTTCAGCTGGATGCTTCACTGTGCAGAATGACGGATGTGCAGAGTTTGACACTAGAAGGCTGTTTTCTAGGGTTGGTTTGAGTTTTTTCGATACCGGTGATAAACGATACTTTTCAAAAAATAAATGTTGGTCGACGACATTAAAGAATGGCTTTTTTTTTTATTGCAAAGGCAAATTTGAACTCGAAATTGAACAATACATTAACTTTTAATAGTTTAAAGTGTACTTAAATATACATAAATACAAAACTTTTAACAAATTTACATAACAAATTCACTTAATAAATAAAACCTAACCCAACTACAATAATCTAACACTAATTAACAGTTACAGTACTCAAAATACATTTTGAGTAATTGTCTCCATAATGCCGGGGACGCCCACACTTCTGGCTGATGTATCGGGTCATGCTGGCAGTCAAACACAGTGTATCCCTCTGCTTTCAAGTGTTTTGTTTGCATTGCCAGATGCTTCATTAAATTTGATGTGTTCCCTTTACATGCAATTGTTTTTAAACGTGTTGCGCGACCCGGTGTTGGAATCCTTTCGAATGAAATACAGCCACACCTTAGATTGTTTATCTTTAAGCATTTTAACCATGTTTAAGGTAGCCACTAGCTAACAGTAGACTACCTGCTGCCATCAGAACAAGTGTAATGTTAGCTAGCGAAGGCACACGTGGTGATGCTTCTGTTGCCTGTGAGGTCCGTTGTGGAGCACCAGAGGGCGAATATTTCAATAGACAGCTCAGGCATTCAAGTGGCACCGAAATAAGGCACCGAAATGTGCGTCGCGATTCGGTCCAGTAGGTACCGGTCATGTAGGAACGGTTTCGATACCCAACTCTACTGTTTTCACATTCAGCTGCTGAAGGAGGAAAGTTTCTCAGTGCTCACCTTAAATCTGAGACATTTAAGCCAGGCCAATACAACAAAAATGTGTGACTGTCCACCATCCATCTAATGCACTTAAAATCTACATCTGAACCCTGAACACCCAACCTTTAATAAATAATACAATAATAATTTCCTAGGACTGAAAAAAGGTGGCACTCCAATAGCAGCAACAGGAGTCAGCTATGTTGTGACTATTTGTGAAGTCCTCTTATCCTGCATGTTCTTCTACATAACATTGGCAGAGATTATTCCAGATGGTTACAGAAATAGAGCAGTCACAGACTTAACTAACAAACACTGCTGGTGAAGTATTACATTGCACAGATGTGAGGTAAGACGGGGCTCAAAGCTTTTATTTCTTGCCAAGTATTAAAGCCACATTCATGTGAAAATGTTTCATGTAACAACCAGTGCAACTCTGGCCACAACAATGGCCTATTTTTAATTCCAGATCTTGAGTTGTGCTGATCAAAGTGCCCACAAGCCTGTCATAAGCTGAGCATTTGTTACACCAACAAAGGACTGTTCTATCTTTGCTTCTTTGTTGTATCAAGCACAGTATTATTAGTATTATGACAGAGATGTGCTCCCATTTTGAAATTTTTGGTGGAGTCAAGTTTCTGTCTAACAGAAACTTTAAAAACTAAATGTATGAAGACTAAAGTATTGGCAGTTAATAGTAGAATTGTTCAAATGCTGGAATAAAATCTGAACTTTCATGTTTTGTATGGGATTTTGACAACCCTGTGATCCAGTTTGCATTACTGCATTTACATATAATAATGGTCTGTGGTCTTACCTGGTCCTGTAAAGACATGACGGGGTTGTTTTTGGTTGTATTGATGTGCAGGACATGGAAACGATTCTTCCCACACAGGTCATAGGCGATGTTAGTGAAGGAGGTGCTGGCCGTCTTGGGCACTCTGTTGTAGATGATGACCATGTCATCTTTTTCTGCCAGTGGTGATAATTCCCCCACAGTGTCTTCATTGTGACGATGCTCTACTTCAGCCACCTCGTGTCTGGCTATGGTACGTTCTGAACGGAGAGGAAACATGATATTTAATATTAATGACTAGACAGACATACATACACCTTTTGACAAATATACCAAACTTTTGGCTGTTTCGAAGTGTTTCTAAGCCGAATCAATTTAATTGTCAATTTTCATGCTAAGGATCATCATAAAACTTGGCTTTTTAAATACTTATGTCTTACTTATGTACACTGGCTGGCTTTCTCTGCTGCCTGGATTTATTGAGCCAAAAGTTAGTTGATGCTTATGTTATTCTCATTTGCCAGCACACACACAGACACACAGTAGATGTGAAGCTACCAACACAACAACAAAGAAAGCCAAAGGTACATCCATTGTATAAATGAACAAGTGGTTTTAAAATGAAGGCCAGTGAGGCTTGTTAACATGCCTTAATTAAGGAAAACAACATAGTCCTTCAAAACACAATAACACTGAAACAAGTAATTAAGCTTTTGATGAGAATATTGACAGGAAGCATAATTAAAAGTGTTTTTCCCACTGCAACGTTAATTAAAGCCAATTACAGAGATGGCCTTGTGAGTGTCATTTGGGCAGGCTGTGTGTTGTTCAGTGTAATGCAGGCAGGTGTCTGACATCATGAAGGGAGAGTGGCCACGTGTCTGCAGCACGTTTGCTGCTCTGCATCTGAAGGCAGATGGGTGGTCTCTTGGCCCCTATAATTACCTTCATCTTATAACATCATGCAGTAAATGTGCATATGCCTAGTTACTGCTCACCATTTTAAGATTAAACACAAATAATCTTCTTTAATTACAATCAGTATAGTACAAACTCCTTTCTCTTACTAGACAATATACTCCATTAATATACATGAGGAGGGCAAAATATTAGAACACTTTCAAATATAATGCACCCCAGTACACCACCACCTACTATGACCTCCATAATAAACATAAAGGACAATATCAACAAAAACTGAAAATGTATAAGCTTTGTAAATATAGAATTTATGGCAGAGCTGTTGTATTGGATTGCATTAGATTGCACAGGTGAAGTGGCCAGTGAGTGTATATATATATATATAGTCAAATGAAAAGTGACACCACACTCATCTAATCATATTCAAATGTGTCAAGACACCATCATCATAAGAGAAATAAAAATATTGATATGAAAGCTCATACAAATATGACAGAAGGCAATGTGCAAATTTTCAATCAGTGGAAAAATACAATGAAAATAGAAATATCAAACAATATCAAAAAATATCAATGTATCAGTCCTGTTACCATCAAATAAAGGCAAAAAAAAGAAAAGAGACATTTGGGTGGGTGCCTGTTTTGCTCATGTTTACTATGTCGGATCAGTCAAGGTCAAACTCAGAGTGTTCAGGTCCAGTGCTCTCATTTCTAGACTTGTCCTGTTTTTTTTACAGGGATCCGCCTCAGTCTATAAAACCTGCTTGAATCAGAGTTGAGAGGAATAGCTGGCAGTCTCATAAGTGACATCCCAGCCAGTGCACTTACCCACGAGATGAATTTAAATAGAGAAGCAATATTCACTGTAAGTAAATTAAATCATTCCTTGCCAACTAGTCAGACAGACATTCAGTACTTCCTAAACACTTCGGGGCTGCTCCCTCCATTTACAGGTGTTTTGATTTGGAGTCGGTCACTGCAGTAAAACCGGCTCGATGTACCTATATGGACTTGCTACATTTTAATGTAAAACATCTGCAAGCCTTAAATGTGATGTTGAGCGGACAGACAGTTTTTGCATTTGAATGATACGTATAGAGGATTGTAGTGTAGAGCAAAGATGATTAATTTTGTCTAGATAAACATGTATTCTTCAATCTATACATTTATTTGCATGTCTGCTAATATATGCAGAACTCTAACCTGCAGGCACACTCACTGTCTCTTGCTATGTATGACATGCTTGCTCAGTATGCGTTGTGTTAAAATGTGACATCTCAGCCAAACAAAGATGCAGCAAGTAAATCAAGATTAAGTGGTTTGGTCGTAAATCCGATGATTAATAAATGAATGACATTTATCCTTTTAGGTGCTTTCATTTAGTTAAAAGACAGATCTTTATCTCCTTACGTGTCCTTACAGGACCTGTTAAACTTGAGGCTGTTAATGAGGGTGTATTACAAAGAGAACTGAAAACATTGAGGTTTGACATATATGTAGGATAGTAATTTTGTACAAAAACTTATAAATGATAAACAAGTAGGGCTGCAAATACCATTTCTTTTCATTATTGATTAATCTGTCAATTACTTTTGTTAGTTGATTGGTCTAAAAAATATCAGAAAATGGTGAAAACTGTCGATCACTGTTTCCTAATGTCCTCTTGGACATTAGGAAAAAATTTCTTATTTTGTCCACAACCCAAAGATATTCAGTTTAGTCCAGAAGCTGGGATCAGAGAATTTGAACTTTTTTTCTTTAAAAAAAAAAAAATGTGATTAATCAGTTATCAAAAAAGTTGGTGATTAATAGTTGGCAACTAATCAATTAATCGAATAATCTTCACAGCTCTATAAACAAGTGTAATAAAAGTAAATAAAAAGTTGTGTTTACAAAGACCTCTCACAAAAAATGAAAACTATCTGTATTTTCAAGCTATTGGTTAAGCTGCCATAGTTCCATCAACTGGGCCTATTCCTTACTGTGCTCCTTGGCACTATTAAAGGACCAGTGTGTAGGATTTAGTGGCTTCTAGTGGTGAGGTTGCAGATTGCAATCCCCCCACCCTGAAAGGCCCTCTCTAGAGTCAGTGTTTGGTTTGTACGTTTTGGGCTACTGTAGAAACATGGCGGTGCAACATGGCGGGCTCCGTGGAAGAGGACCCAGGGTGCTTTTCATTATGCCAACATGTCTCATCGCTTCCCTCAATCGTAAGCTGTGGCACAAAGCTGTGAAGGAGCTGAGACGTACTGAGACGGAAAAGAAAAGAAGCCTTTTGGCTTATGAAGACCAAAATTAAGTTACAAGAGTTTTGTCAGCGATTCATGATTCTGTCATTTTTATTTTATGTATAAATATGAAAAGTTGCTGTTGGTGCTTTCATTCTTGTTCCACAGGTAGTTTTCCTGATCTGCTGTGTTACAACAGCAGCCTGACTGTTTACTGTCCCGTTAAATCAGCTGACCAATCAGTAACCAATCAATAAACACAATCGATCAATGGGGTGTTCCCGTCAGATAAAAAACTTCCACAGAGGATACACCTGTGGTTCCTTGCTCTAAGCTCCTCCAGGAGCCTCCTCCCTCCTCGAGGTGCATTTAAGGGATTGGAAGATCCTCCATGATAGCGGAGGGAGATCGGTTTCCGGGTCACGGGAGGAGAGAGGATGCCAGGAAGCACAAATTAACCTAATGAACAGCAGCCCTGCTCCCTGTGTGGATATAAAGGGCTCATTCTAAGGTAATGAAAACACAACGATTCTTAGTTTCAGGTGATTATACACTAGTTAAAACATACTTATCAATATTATGTTCCATTCCTGCCAATAGATCCCTCTAAATCTTACACACTTAGTCCTTTAATTTCATTCTTTTGCTAACACCATGTTAGTATAGAATATAAAGCATTAAACCCCACATTACAATACCACAATTGTCAAACAATAATCTATGTTTACAAAGTCCAGCACCCTTGTTTTGGTCTTACCGAGTTTGGCTCTTGACTCCTCCAGTTTCTGGATCTGGTTCTCAATAAACAGCACGGCCACTACAAATGCCAACACAGCCACAAGCTGGATCTTGGGCGACATCATGATCCTTAAAAGCCCCATCAAACAGCCAGAAGAGTCATACCGCGGATATTACTGAACAGTGACGGTCTCAGGTCCACTGCTAATGGCTAACCCGGCAAAGTAGCTTTCTGCTTATTTAAGTTGATTCACAAATTTGATTCGTTTTAAGCAAATTAAGATCGCTAACGTTAGCTGTTAGCGTCATGAGATGATACGGGGTTAACTTAACGTTATTCAAACATTAGCTTATCTGCTAACTAACATTATAAACACACATAATGCTCATGCTAGCGTCGTGTTTGAAAACCAAGACGCATTTTTAATTATCCATGTGAACAAAACTGGAGACCACAGGACAGAAAAACCCATCTAAAGCGAGTCCAAACAGAGTTGAGCTATGTGCAGTAGCTTGTTGCAGCACGTAGCATCGTCGCTGCCCGAAGCGTCATTAAAGTGGCGCTGCAGCTTCTTTGTTTACATATAGGAGGATCACAATCCAATGTTAGTGATGCAGGCCGCCACCTGCTGGACCGGAGTGTCTATCGTGACAATAAATGGTTAAAAAAAGATTTTAAAAAATGGGAACACATACAAACAAAAAAGTATATGCCCAAACCTTTTATTTCTTTTTATACCTTTTATCCTCCTCAGAAATACTGCCGCCTTTCAGCTCTGTTTTAATCTTTTAATTTCCTCTGATCTATCACCTGCTCTCAGCAGTCTTTTTAAGCTCTGTTCCTGCTCTGCCTCATTAATCTTATCTCACATCTCCATCTTTGTATTTATTAAAATGCAGAACATGTTCACAGCCTTCCAGTACATTACACCACTGACACAGATTTGAAGGTCTCTTTCCAATTAAATACAGAGGGGAATGAAACACGTCCTACAATCGTGTCATTCAGGTTCAAAGCACAGTCTCTGGTGGGCGGAAGGAAATAGAACAAGTTAACCATGGCTCTTTGATTTCCACACAAATGCCTTTTTAATATATATATTCATATATGAATCTTTGTGTTAGGATTCTGTGAAGATTTTGTATGGCTGCAATATTTGTCTAATATAGCTGCTTTCCTGAGTATTTTTTATGATAACAGAATTTAATAGTAAGTAACATTTGAAGCTAATCATATATTACCAGTTGGTGAAGTTCATCGGAAAACAAGACATGCCCATAGTGAGAGTTAACATGCATTTCATTCAGTTATATAATGATTTGAATGATTTGTGAATCTCTTACATCCCTAACAAATATTGCAGTGTATTAAAATCAGTCATCTACCTTGTATGTCCTTTGAAATACAGGAGAGCTGTCAGTTACTTAAACATTTTGTTTGTGCTCAAAGAAATATAAAACATAGCTGGGATTCTTGTTCTTTATTATTTTAGTAACAACATTAACAGTATTACACAGTATTCAAACAGACAAACATAATCAATATTTTATAGTTTTCAATAAAATGCATTAAAAAGAAGTGAGCGGAGAGAAATATTTATTTGTTATTACGTGTTATATTACACTTACGGACATTACAACATAACTCTCAACAAAAGTGGTGATGAAAATCAGACACAGGTAATATTAAAGGAACGTGTAATTGTTAAGATTATGTGAATGTAGTTTGCAGCAAATATTTTACAGAAGTTGTATTGATAATAATGTCGGAGGAACCTGTAGTTATTGACATAACTCTGATTCTCTGACAACATGTTGAGGTATTTCATGTTACAATAGAGCCTCAAAGGTCAGAAGCCCTTACTATCTACACCACTGATTGCAGGTATATGTTTGCTTCCTCATCCACTGTGAGGAGGGAAGTGCATTGAGATACTGAACTATATTATCAGAGAATTGGGGATGTGTCTGGTAACCATAAGTTCTCTTCCTAATCCTTTTTTTATGTATCTCAGATCTGTTTCTGTTTTATCATCACAACTAGGTCATGCAATACGAGAAGTCATTTGATGTGAGCCTTATAACTGCTGGCCCAGTGGAAGCTCCAAGACTTATTTTCCTCCTATATCTTTTTATTTTCACATATACAGTCGGGGGAATGCTCTGTGTGAGGTTTTGTTGGTCCCATTGGGGTGACATTCATTTTAATTAATTCCTATTTCACCAACTATTTTACATTTAAATGATGACTCACCAGTTGCTCTCATAATACTCTTTTCCACTGAGTATTTATTACTATGTCTGACAGCTGCTAGAAGAATGTTGTGAGAGGGTCCCTGAACCAAAAGCTCTGGAAGTTTCTTTACACGTAGACAAATGGTAAAAGGACAAGTAAAACTGAAGCCTTGTCCAAGACAACGGAGGATGTCAAGTAGAAGTGGGAGGGTGGGATTGGGACAGGAATGTTGGCAGGTTGGAAATGAATTGGATTTTTGGAGGGGCAGATGTATGAAGACATATTGATCATACACCACCTGTAGTAATGTAGTAAAATACGATGACTCCACACTGAGTTTCACTGCGCAGTCAAGTTTTAATAGCTCCAATGTGGATTGTTTGAGCCTGCTACATGACCTTTTAGCAAGTCTGCAAACCTTGTACACTTTTCAAAAGGAAATGTCAATAAGCATCAGTGTAGGAGAAATTAAACATGAACAAACATGCCACATGGCTAGAAAATCTGTTTTTATTTTTACTGCACACGCTTCAGTTTCAAGGTTTATTTTCATGTTGCTGGAACTAATGATCAAGTGAGTACCTTTCAGCTTTTCCCCATGAAGAAAAGTGTATCTTTAGCAGCGTGTGATGTTGTCAGGCCTGTCTCATTCCCCCTTTTTGATACCTGTTCAAGCCTTCTCACATATATACATGGGTATACATGCAGAAAATTAGAAATCCAAATTTTCTTTAGTCCCAAGATTTGGCTTGACTGAAAAAATGTGGTAGAGGGCCATGCTCTCAGAAACACCTACAGGTTTAAACCTGAGGTAAAATATACTCAAGCTGTTTAAACAGCCAAGCCCAAATACTACACAGCCTAAATCTCTTATTTGCTGATCACAAAGACTTTAAAGTTTGGAGGTGTGATAGTACAGTACTTCTTTCTCCTCCTAAGTGTATATTGTTACTGACAAGATTAATGTGGCTAATGCTTGATGCAGCATGTCCCGTCCTCCACCCACAGCTGGGCAGCTCCATTGTTTCACTACTTACCTTCAGGGTATGCACTGCCTCGGCAGAAACACAGCTGTTGTCTGAGCTGTAGCCAAATTCCATTGACAAAAGCACCTGATACTGCACAGCTACTGTAAGAAAGCTGCAGCACTCTTAGGACATCTTTCTCTTTTTCCTTGAGATAATATTTGTTGTGAGGTAATTATGTTTTTTATTTAAAATTCTGCAAATAATTCAGAAGTTTTGTGTCTATTTAAGAAAACGTATCTAACTCTGCTGGGATCAGAGATACATACATTATTTTATAGCAATCAACTAGTAATAAAGAAATGACACAATAACTGTTTTTACTGCTCAACTTTAGAGCTAATTTCTGGCCATTCATTTATGAGCTTACCAATGTTTTTCATGTAAAGTTTAAAAACATGAATTTGTCTTAATCTCATAACAAGTTGCCTCAACTCCATGGTCTGTATATGAGTAATTTGCCTCTAATTAATTAGAACTAATGGAGTAGGTGGTGGTGATTTTCAGGCTCCCAAGTCTTGGTGAGTAAATTACACAAAAAATTGAACCTCAGTGTATTTTATTTGAATAACAAGAGTGTGTTATTATAGTCCTCAAATCTCAAGGAGGTGGAGAAGATCAGATCTCTGAGAGGTAAATGGGTGGTCTTGAAATAGGAGGTCAGTGAAAAGATGGAGAAGGACCCTGGAGATCTGATGCATCTCTTCTTATGTGTTGAACATAAAATGTTTCTTAGCCACTAGGTGGTGCCACAGTTCCAAGGATGAGGCTGCATTGATCTGAAATTCAGCATGAAACTCAGTTGACCTCAAGACAAACAAACAAACAAAAAAACATGCTATCCTCCATGTGCATGTTAATACAAGTGAAATGAATCTTAAACTTTGACAGTTATTGTACAACTCACAACAATTTACACATCTCATGCTGTTGAAAAACAGTTTTTGCCCACATCCTTTCTAAAGCATAATTACAAAAACACCCTAAAATAAGAATGTTTGTCTCTCATTTCTGCGAGACTATGAATATTTTAACACATTTAACAGGGAATTGATAATAAGATCACTACAGCACTTCCTTCTTGAACTAAAAGAAGGCTATGTGACAAATACAGAAGCCACTATTTTTCATCACAAAGAAAACTGCTTTTGTTTTTGAAATAAGAACATCAAATTCAAAGCAACATTTTGTATTTTTGGTAGCAAAATCTGTGACATAAGATTTTAGGGTTTAAAACCAGAAGAATTGTGTGACATAAGAGACATTGAAATTTCCACAATATAAAGTAATATTATTAACAGTAAAATAGATATCTTCTACAGAAGTATTAGAACAGTCCCTTATCTGCCCTCTTGAACTTTCAACCCAATGAGCCAGGCAGACAACATTTAAGTACGTTCACTGTAAGCTGAGCCTGGTATCCTCCAACATGGAAGAGACTGTCACGTAATGCAGAGCCCATTAGTTTGCTACAGTGTAATTAAAACAATTGATTCTCTTTTAGTGTGATTAAATGTTACTACTTGCTTATTACTTTTATTAATTGTGTTATCAACAAATAATTTAATGGAAATCATCTAAATCCCTTTTCTGTCTGCTCCCTGTGTCGCCATGTTATCAAAGACCAGTCCACATATATACAGAGCACAGTGTCTGACCAGTGAATAAAGCTTACATTAAGGCTGCAGTGTCTATTTGAGGGGAACCATGTGCTTTAATCAATTACCCAGAAACAATGTGACAATTATTTTATTTATCATATGGTGCTCGGGGGCTGAAGATAACAGGTAACTACCATGGATAAACTGATGACCACTGCATTTTCTATTGATAACAGTAATAGGATAAACAACAACACAGTAATCATTATGGTTGTTTGTTTTAGATGTTTTGATCATTTGTGTGACAGGATACACACAAATTAAATGAATTTATTGTGGTGAACTGTAGATGTAATTTAATTTTCCCCTACAATACATTTCAAGCATGAAACTTTCCCACATATTTAAATTGTGTTAAATCACGTTACATTTTTGGATTACATTTTGAAACAGCCAGTGTTCCTTTAAAAAATCATAACTACAATACAATCTAATGCAAATAAAAGCTGTCAAAGTGTGTTTTCACATAGTTATATGTACAGTATATATGAGGCAGACATCGAATCTTACATTGGATTGAGTTGCACCAGCTGTTCTAACTTACTATATTTGTGTGTGAAGTCCCTCCTTTAGAGCGAGTGGGAAATATCTGATTAAGCTAACCTAACCGATGTTATTTGGTCATTTAGGCTAACGTTATTGGCATAATGTTTTGTAATTTGGTATATTGTGATATTTTTGTGAATTGTAAAGTCACTAAATGTTACATTATTTAAAAGTATTTTTAATCAAACATCAGGTCAGATATATCAACCAACCATATATTACCTTTTTTGCTTCTGTCTAAATGGGTCATATAAGTGCAAGCTAACGTTAGCTTTGTCTGTCAGTTCAGTTAGCTACACAACAAAAACACCAGTTACTTGGTGGAAATATTTAGTTACGAATAATCTTTACACAAGTTTGTGTGGTGCAAGCCGTTTTAATTTAGTGATATGTAAATCTTCACTTAGTAAATGTTGGGCAAAGTTTGAACATAAGAATAGCTGGTGTAAGCGGCTCCAGGTTCTTACTTTGTCATTCTTATTTCCGTGTTACATGTTTTGGTGGTGAATTTTATATCAGACAAAATAAGAATGACAGTTTTTTTTTAATTTGACACAATAAGACAAAATAATACAACATGAATCGTAAAACAGCATTTGATAATTAGGAATATATGATTCTTTTGAAAAGAACATTTAAAAATACACCTTAAAAGTTTAGCATTTCTGCCACCTTAAAGTGCAGAGAAATAAAAAAATAACCACACTTCCCATGAATTCAGGAAAGAAACGAGCAAAACTCATGCACCATGACAGAGTTGTAGAATATAAAAGAGAGGTATCCGTAAGAGTGAAATTATTCTACACATAGTCAAATCTCTGATTCGACTGCCTTCCCTCCACACTCTGGGCCTTGTAGGAATCATTGTAAGTTGTCCGGGGTCTGTTGTCAGACTTGTAGATGGTGTGTTGAGAGGCGGCTTTATAGGCCATCCCATCATACCTGAGGAATATCAGAAAATAATCAACTATAAATTAAAGATAGAGACGAACAATGATAAAGAGTCTAATTTGAAGTCATTAAGGTTGATGGAGTGAAATATAACATCCATTATGTCATTCAATGGTGATAAGGAGAATAATAAGAACGTAATGTATTGTTTTGGAAGCAGCATCGTAAGCTTTTGCAACTCTGCATTACAGAAAGCATACACATACCAAAAAGACTTGCATTAACATTTTTGCTGAGTATGTGTCTTGAAGTTTTAAAGGGACTAGTCTTCACTAGTATTTTGCATGCTTAGTAGACATTTCTGTTGGATCTCTGCTGTATTTAGCATCTTTCTTGTTTCCTTTATGGTACAGGAGGAGAGAAGTTCTGTCAAAGTTGCTGCACTTCCAATCGGTTCCGTTAAAGGTCAGAAAAGATCAATAATTAGTTTTTGCTTCTTTCATTAATGGAACGTACCGTTGATTTTTCTCTGGAGTCATTCCACGGCATGCCAAACACATCATGATGCCTCCAATGAATAAGATAGCTCCACCAATCCAACCCACGAAGAGTGCGGGACCAAACGTATACCTGAAAGAAGATAATAATTACAGGAATATTATTGAAATTGTTTTAGCACGTACAACGTCACAGTATGCATTCTTAATGTGACTTGATGTCTACCTTGGAGTCAGACCTCCTGTGAGCCCACCGATGCCCCCTCCTCCGAACATACTGAATCCGCCATCGGCATATGTTGTGAACCGAAAACTTTGCACGATCAAGTTAGCAAAGGCTGACACCCCAGCAATGCCACAGACACCTGAAAATTGAAAATACAGATTAAAATGTTGCAAAATGGTTTTGCTATAAGAGGTAGACATTGTCAATAAAGTATTACTGCACCTGCAAGAAGAAACATGATCCCAGCTGTCAAAGTCATTGTGGCTTTGATGTTGTCTTCCATGTTCCCCATTTTCAAGCATTTCAGTGCAAATATGGCGATCAGACAGCCGATGGCTCCGAGAACAATACCAACAATCATCAAGGCCCGGACGGCTTGGAGCAGGGCTGAAAGTCAAAGTTATATCATTTAGAATCAAAATTCTTATTATCTTCCCATCAAATTGATTTGCAGCATGTCAATGTACAGTGGTAGAAAGTAGCTAAATACATTTACTCAAGTATGGTTACTGTTAAGCTACTTTATACTTCTGTTCCACTACATTTCAGAAGGAAATATTGTATTTTTCACGCCACTATTTGACAGCTTAAGTCACAAGTTACTTTACCTATTTTACATGCAAAACATATGATCAACAAAACATGATGCATTTTGAACTACCCAACAGGATATAAAGTAGTTGACAGGAGCTCCACCTCGACCAGCTGTAACATGAAAACGTTTACACATTAATTCCCTAATAATGGTAATCCTTTAATATAATATATATAACAATATAACCCTCTTAAAGGGATGATTCTGCATCATGGATATTTTTGATATTCAACAATATTATCCAGGACTTACCCCTACTTTTACTAAAGTAAAGGATCCGAATACTTCTTTAACTCCTACCAATGTACTTTAAATCACACAACACTAGAAACAATTTTTAATCACATTTTCATCAACCAAAAGCAACAAAAAGATTTGAAAACCACTATTGTCAAACTTAACAGCAGCCTCTGAATTTACACAAAAAAGGGGGAAAAAACCCATTCTGTATTGTCTTTAATCCATGATGGCAGGTCAATTGTCATTTAAATATTTTACTGTAGATATTGTCAAACTTTCGAGAGACAAGAGATGTCCTTATTTCAAAATGTTGAACTTGCTTTTTTAAAAGATTATCTTTGTTATGACAGCAAAACTCATTACTGAGTTCTTAACAATATAAACTTGTGAAACCCGGTTTATCACAGCTGAAACTCCTGGTGTCAAATCTCCAAAAATAAGGTATTTCAGCAATGAAAAAGAAAAAAACAGTTTAAATGATGTCCATGTATATCAACAATGAACAATATACTTTTTAAAGGGCAAAAATTCAAAACCTGCAGCCTTGACTTTCAATTAAAAAGGAAAAGGTAAATTAAGACAAAACTGCAGTGGCATTATTTTCCAGCAGTAGTACATACAATAACTCATAACTCACCATGTGGTAAAACATATTGACCTAAATACCATTGGCCTTAGATATTGTACCTGTATTATACTAGACTTAAGCCTTTAAAACCTTTCATACAATATGTTCTACACTACATTCAGCTGTTAAGTAGAGTGTGGAAATGTGCTTTACATTGTGTAACACTCTGGTAAAGCTTATGCTTGCTCAGCTAAGCTTTGGATGTTTCATCAAATTTCCATTTGATATCAGAGAGACACCATCTTTTCTGCAGTCGACTGCATTTTCATGAAGGGGGAAAAGGAGAAAATCTGAGCTAAAACCTCCCAAATATTCTAAAGTACCTTCCAGGTAATTTGGGAAATGTTCTCCTAATCCAACCTGAGGAGAAATATTCGTATGTCTAACTGTAATTCTCTTACCTGGCAGTCCTAGGATGGTAAAATAAGGCCTGCACTGTGTTGTGCCGTATGCTGTCCCTACACATGAGTTCCATAAACCAGAATAGGTGTAAACATTTGTTACGACTGTAAAAGACCGGTCTTGTAAGCTCCACATGTCCATTGCTGTTGCAGCTGATATTAAGAATTGCCCCAACGCGGACAACATGAATCCTATTAGCTGAATCATTGAGGCAGCCATTTTAGATGTCCCGCTCAAACAATGTTGCCAGCAATGTCATGGAGTCATGAAATGGCAGAGTGTGTTGCTGCTTATCATTATGTATACTTCAACAAGGAACAAGAGCCTTATCACTTGTTTACCTAAAATTTTCATGAGTCTTTGTCCCAGTTTCGGGAAATGGTGGCAATGAGAATTTCCACCTCTTAGTGACAGAGGGTGTGGTCTGACCTTTCATCATTATTTTCAGATCAACAACCGAAATTGTTTGATATGAATGCCAATTTAACAATATGACTGTTTATGTTTTCCCCAATATTTAATCCACATTCCAGTATAACACAAAAAAATAACAGCATAAAAATGCGGCCATATTGACCTGCTTGCTTTAGATTCTGTAGATTTGGCAATATAGTTACATTTGGTCATTTTTTGCATTCAACCAATTATCTAAATATTTTTCTTCTTTTTTTTGTGCTTTCATTAAGTAATTTCTTCCACTTCAAGTCACTTCTGTGTTGCTAAATGACAAAGAAAACATACCTGGCAGTCCCAGAATGGTGAAATAAGGGCGGCACTCTGTGAAGCCGGAGCTCTGCCGGACACAGGACCTCCACAGGCCCGAATACGAGTACACAGCCGTCACAGGGTTGTCAAAAAGGTCTTCTGTCGCCCACTGGTCCATCCCTGTTGCAGCGATTATTCCCGCCACCCCTAACAAACTCAGGAAGAAGCCCATCACCTGACAGAGAGTGGCTGCCATGATGCTGTCTTTTCTCTCTTGATGGAAAATCTTTTTTCAAGAACTCTGGATTCAAAAGCTAACGGCCGCTCGTCAGCTCTGCGGCTTTGTGTTTGAATATGATACCAGCAGGTGTGAAATCAAGAAAGACTTCACCAACCCAGACTGTTTGCACACAGCTCAGTCATGTACAGAAGTTGGGTGGAGCGTATCACTATCAGTTAAATATGATTAATGTCGCTTACTGATCCCGGTGAGTAAAAGGTGAACATGATATGGTCTAACTGCTAAACATTTAGAGTGACCTTATTTTTTTCAATGCAAATAGTGTTTGTTACAAACCTTAAATGAGAGGAAATGCAGTTGGCCACCACCAACATCATACTTCAGCCACTGGTCTGTCTAACAAGGTGAATGTGGACAGAGTTTTGATGACTGCTATTGTAATTGTACAGCTGCTGCTATGTGTACTGTTGATAGATTTATTAAAATTTCCCCATATTAGGACTTAAAATTCAAACTGTTATTGGCTGTTTTTAATTCAATAAAGGTCCTGAAAATTAATCTCTCTCAATCTCAATCAGTTTCCTACTCTGAACAGTTGGGTCCTACATCAACACACCAAGGTCCAGTGTATAGAATTTAGTGGGATCTAGCGGAACAGACTCGGCAGGAATTAGTGTATAATCACCTGAAAATAAGAATCATTGTGTTTTCGTTATCTTAGAATGAGTCCTTTATATCTACATAGGGAGCAGGTCCCCTTCACGGAGCTCACCATGTTGCACTGCCATGTTTCTACAGTAGCCCAGAATGGAAAAACCAAACACTGACTCTAGAGAGGGCCTTTTGCGTTTTCCACGAGTTTCACGGGCACCATAGGTTCTCCTACATGAAGAGTAGGGGGTATTCAGTTTGTTGTCCAGTGGAAAAAGATGTCATGTACTTCAGTAATCAGGATTTCACAATATTTGAATAAAAGACTAAAAAGACTATAGAATAAAAGACACCTCTGATGGACTGGATAGCTATTTGAATTGAAAAAGCTACAGTAAATCACATGCTAAGGTGGTTTGAGAAGCATTCTAGCCAGATGTTGAGAAAGTGTAAATACATCTGTCTCTCCATATTTAATCTTTACTCCTCCCAAGTGTAACCACGTAGATAGTTGTTCGCCAGCTAGCTAGATAAACTGCTATTGTGGCATATATGCATATGCATATGCATATATGTGGCTAAGTGTAAACAAAAGTGTGTTAACTCATGTCTGAATTTAATCCACATACAAGACACTTGACTTAAAATGACAAGATAAATTAGGGCAAAATCTGATGGTGGTTAAGAGGTTGTTTTGTTGCTGTACCACTGTCAATCAAATCTGATCAAACCACACCAACACAGGTCTGCAGCAGATTAGCTGAGTTTTTGAGTATTAAAACATTAATAAATAATACCTGAGGATGTTTGTTTCTCCAAATATAAATAAATAAATACCCAATGTTTTAATCTTTAGAGGCTTTTAAAAAGCAGAATAACTTCAGCTGCCATTCATGTTTCTTTAATTCCTGACATTAGACATTCAGTTTTATTTTGTGATGGTTGACAAAAACATGTGTCCTGTTGAGTCATAACCTTATGATGGGAAATCTGAACATGATGGGATGGGGCATTACCAGCCAAGATGCAATATGTAAATATGTTCTTTGCTAATATAATATTTGCTGTCTGTCTAAATTGTAAAATTCTAAAAAAAAAAAAGTTAACATTAACAGATTGAATATTGTTCTATTTCTCATCCAGGCTGTGCTCAGCGATACTAGATGACACTGTTGTTGGGGTTGGTGCTCTGTATCGTTAATGCACCAGCGGCCAGTCAGGCAAAAGTAAATACTGATATGATTGTAGTGAACTGAAACCAATTTGCCTGTGGCTGATATGTCAAGGAGAATATGTGAGAAACCAGTGCTGAATCGAAACTGGGTTGGGGCCTTGTCCAGAGTAAAACTGTGACAGACTGTGCTGCTACAGTATAATAAACATACATGCTCTGTGTCTGAAGACATCCATAAAAGTTGTGTTGTAGGTTCGGATATTTTCCCCACTTCATTTAGTGTTCTTGCTTTTAAAACATGAACAATAACGATTATTAAAAATTTTCATGCCATACTAATTTCATCAATTAATGCTGATGGTGAAAGAAACATTGCAAGACACAAATTATTCGCTTTTGAATGTTCTCATTGGACTTTAATTACCAAATTATTATTTAGTAATTTGAGATTTAAATGGGCAAGATATATATACCTGAAAAGTAACCATAGCTCATTTCTATTCATTTCACAAATTACCATAAAAATAAATATGTTTAAAGAAGGACTTCTCAAGCCACTCTTTGCACAGTAAACCTGATGAAAGTATTGTGAAAGTTGTTCAAATGACCCACCCGGTGAGGTGGGTCTCTCTCAAACACACACACGCACGCACACACACACACACGCTCAGATGGGCAACCTGATTAACAGTGGCTTGTAACACTGCACTAATGATTTTTGCTGTCTGCTATGCAAAGCCATTTGTCCCCCAGGCTGATCCTTCAGCAAACACCATTTCTAGCATCTGCAGGAGCCACTGTTTACTTATCATGAGCTGCCCATAAAAATATACATGAAAAAGAAACTACTTCACAAAATGTGTTTGCCAAGTAGCTGCAATCCTAAGATTTATTCGTTGTAAAGATGTTTGTTTTGCCTTGAATAAGACTGCTTTCTTAAGTACGGTAAGAAGCAGTAAATCAATGCTGAGCGGTGGTATGTGTTTAACCCGTTAACAAGTGGCTGCCTGCCAGAAGGCCAGTTAATACAAACTCATGCTGTGTAGCCAAACATTATTCAAACACACCAAATTATTTTAAATTCTAGTGGAGATCTAAAAGTTTTCACAGATATCAAATGTGTTTTTAGAGAAATGTATAAAAATGAATAAAATGATGCACAAGACATCTGTAATATTTCCTTAGATGGACTGGTGAAGTCCGTGCATGTGAGTCCCTCCGTGTCCTCCATGTCTGTTTCCAACATGGCAGCTGTGTCACAAACTTTCTCAAATTACAGCTAAACAGTACACTAAAATATGTTTCTGAAAACATTTGAAGCGACAAATAGGCAATGCACTAACAGAATCTTGATCCATATTTGATCAGCACTGCCTAGTTTGACAGTTTGATCTGAGTTTTGAGAGCTTTTTTTTTTTTCTAACTTTATTGAGTAAACGACAAACATGTTTGTTTTGGTCTGAGATGTTGGTGCTATAGTGCAGCATCTAGTGGCTGAATGTCGTGTATTGCAACTTTAACACGAGCTGATGAATAACCATTATCATTCATTTGGAGTTGTATTTGTGCCCACCTGGTGAATGTATGTCCACTATTCATTCTCCTTTTAGCTCTTTTTTTGGTCTACAGCAACTCCTGAGGGAAATGTCTGGGAAACTCAGCAGACAGCTATGAACTGTAAGGCGAGGGTCTCAGGGTAGCCCAGCTAGCATGACCTCTGGCAAGCTAATGTGTCGAGCTATTATAAGAATGTTATTCTACAGACCACACTGGCTGAGGGTTTGACAATAAAGCTTTTATTAAAAAATGTTAAAATTAATATGATTCAGTAGGAATTCATTATTGAAAATTATATTTGTTGTCTATGACTACAGTGCCATTGAGCTGTGTCCTCTTTATTATCTAAAGAAGAAGGTTTTTGCTGGGCGACAGACCCACACATTAAAGAATTTGGAAGAAGATTATGTGATACCAGAACTGTGAAACAGAAACTGTAAAATAACTTATATTGAAGAGGTTATTTAATCTTTAGATCCCAAGTCTTTCGTTTGATTCTCTCATAATCATCGTTTTTATATTTAAAAAATTTCTTTAAATCACAAAACTAAATAGATGTGAAAGTACAAAGAAACACAGCAGGTTGATTATGAAACTTTACTGCATTTTTCCCTTAAGTACTATACTTATGGTGCTTGTACTCTGAGTACTCTAAATTGCATGCTGCTCTGTGTGTCTGCTTCACTACATCTCAGAGAAAAATGTTTTTACTTCACTACATTAATTTGACAATTGAAACTACTGGTTATATAATGATCATAATAAAATATAATGCATTGTTATAAAGCATACACACATAATACATATGTACTTGTTGTAATTGAGTCTTTTTACACTGTTATATTGCTTCTTAAGCATCTGCATGTGCTACTTAACATTGAACTGAACACTGGTTACAAACGTTGCTATATTTGAGCATATTGTGTTGACTGAATGACCCTCACTGACTTCATGCTGTGACCTTCACACATTCTCCTTTTTCTCTCAACGTCCTGCATCTGTTACCGGGTGCAGAGGAAATTGGAACACTTTGAGCTAGACATATTGTCACAAGTCGCTACCTCGTTCTGGACTTCAATGGCGAAGGATGCTTCAGCAAAGTTGCCAAGTGTCTGAATTTAACTGCAGAACAAAACATGGCCCTCAAGATTTTTTAACCTGGTTGCTAAAACAGATGTAGATCATTAAAGTCTTTTTAGATGTTTATGTTTTTTGACCAAATACTTGCTTAGATTTTGGTTAATTTATTAAATGAACTGCTGATACCATGCTGTGTCATTTGTATGTAATTTTTTTCTATTTTATCCACAGATCGACATGCTCAAAGTTGCGAGTATTCTTGACCCCATCAAAAAGAATGTGGTGCAGTGTTTTTGAAAAGTTTGAGCACTGAGGGCAAACTTGTCTAGCTTTTTAAATACTAGACAGGAGTCTTTATCAGCTGTTCATGGACAGATGCTGGAAGCCACTGTCTCTTAGTGCGATACAGCCAATAGCACACCAGCTAAAGATGTGCCTTTCATCATTCTATTAATAAGTAATGGCAACATGCTCAGCCAGTTGAGTAATGCATTAAATATTCAAAACAGAAGTCTGAAGCCAGATAATATAATGCTGGCAAACCATCAGGACGGGCCTTCAAGTTTAAATGAAGAGACCTTGGGGTGTCCCTTACTGCCTCTGAAGTGGAGCATGGCATGAAAATTCAGCCTCTGGGTTACAGATAGGTTCAATCTGCAAAACTCATCTTTGAACATGTTTGCAGTTTTGTGTTGTTTCAGCTGTAAAGGATCCAGCAGAGTTTGTGTAAATCTTCCATACACATGCTTAATTTGATAATGTACTCAATAGCTGTTGTGGCTCTTACGTACGCTCCTAACAGGGCATCACATGTACCTCTGGGCCTCCCCATCTCTGGCTGTGTTCTGACGTTTGCGATAAAATACAAGTACCAGATGCTAAAATACCCAGTGTATCTAGATTTGATTTCCAGAATGTGACCAATTGTCTGAGACATATGTCTGAACCCATTCAGGGACTTGACCTAGAATGTCATATATTTTCTCTTCAGATGAGGAGCATCGTTGAGATACTGGGCCAACCAGCTGACCACCTTCTTTTGCTGGAAAGCAGTTCTTCAAGTTGAACTGGCACTGGGACTTCCTTGATAGTGGCTGAAGGTATTTCAACCTTGTTCTACCTTTTCTGAGTGGTTCACGTTATTTTATCTCCTCATTAGATAACAACTCATTAACAGATCTTTCAAAAGTCTGAATGACTTGATAACAGTAAGTGGTCCATTTCATGACTAAAGAATGAATTAATACCAATTTTCTCTGTAGCTGGGGACAGGAGGAAAATAAACTGAACTGACATGTATTTGTTTTAAATCCATCTCCACCCAGAGATGTAGGAGCTGATTCAGTTAGAAGATTGGAGAGCATTTGTTGGCCTCCTGAAATGTCTTCTGCACTCTGACACTGAGCAGGGGATCACTCCTGAGAAGACTCTTAAGGACCCATTCATCTCAGTGGCTCATCTGGTTAATGAGCCACTGAGATGAATGCTTGTACTTGTACAGCTTGTACTGAGTGACTGTGTGTCTGGTATCAGTACATATGATTGGATGAGGGGACAGATTTGTTTACAGATTCATCTGACTAATTTATTAATTGAGTGGCATGTTTTATTCAGTATCGACAACTCATTTGATAAAATCATGGTCTGCCCAAGGGCTAACTCTGAAGAACAACTAATTCTTGACAGTGAGGCTGAAGAAGAGCCCAAAGTTTAAGGTGCTCCAACCATCCTTTGTTCAAATGGCACAGGCTCAGCCGCTCTTGTGGCAGCATTTAATCATGCCTCTTAACTGATGAAGAAGCAACTGTTGGAGTTTAAGTACAACCCACCCAGATGAAGAGGAAACCCAGAACTGGTCCAACAGAGGAGACACCAGGCAATGATGGGTCACGGACTGAAGAGGCACCGGTCAAAGTTAGTTTGCTCACTGAAGAAGATCAGCAAATTCTCTAGCAGGGCTATAAAGGACCTTGTTTGAGAGGAAAAAGAAAATATGAATAAAAGAATGCTGAATGAGGATATTACTTTGTTGTTTTGCCTGGTAAAAATATCATAATGCAACCTTTAGTTTTTGAGCTGATATCAACAAACAGCAAATTTACTTTAATTCCTCCCTGTGTGTGCTTTGGAGATGACACCATGATTGTTTGATTATTTCAATAATAATGCACAGATTCTGAAACAGTTAAAGATAGAACAGTTCCCAATCTTTCAAATATAAAAGATGACCTTGTGTACCTACTGGTGCATACAGTACCTTTCATTTACACTTGCTGAACTTGTGTTAAATCTGTACATGTTCAGCAACACAGAAATATTTGATGTAATCTGCATTGCATTTGTCCCCATGTGAAGCATTTAGATATGAGTAGAAAATATATTTAAAACATTACCAACAACAAATGAGACCCAAATCCTCTCACTGGAGAAGCTGGAAATAAAGAATATTTACGATCACTGGTCAAAATAGTTGCCAATTAATTTGATGTAGACTGACTAATTGTTCCATTACCTAATTGTGTCAGGTATTTACAGCAAGTTATCACAACTACACAATATTTTGATGTTTTGAGATAGTGTTTAAGCTGGTGTCAGATGTGGTTGTGTGTTCTGTAAGGATAAGATACCTCAAAGATTGTGAAGTCTGTTTAACAGCATGCTAACTATAAGTATAATGTTTATCCTGTTCATCGTAGTTTAGCATGTTAGCATGCTAACATTTGCTAATGAGCACAAAACACAAAGTACAACTGAGGCTGATGAATGAAGGAATGTCAGTTTTGCAGGTTTTTGGTTATAAACAAAAGTATTAGACAAACTGAAACCTGACCTGATGATGGCACCAGATGAAACGTCAGAGGATCATTAAAGTTATTACTATTCGTTTTGAGGGGGACATGAAAGTGTGTAGATAATTTCATGGCAATCCATCCAACTGTTGTGAAGACATTTTACTAAAAAACATAAATGTTAACCACATGGTGGCGCTAGAGGAAAAGTCAGGGGATCACCAGTCAGATGGATAAATCATCTGGGAACCATGAAATGTCTGTACAAATTGTATACCAATCCATCCAGCAGATGTTGAGATAAGTGAAAATGTTGAACTGCTGGTGGCGCTACAGGAAAAAGTCAAAGGATCACCATGGTTATAAGGATTCATTCTCCCACATTAATGTCAAATGCAAAATTTCACACCAATCCATCCAATAGTTGTTGAGATATTTCAGGCTGGAGTAAAGTGGTGGACTGACCAGTCAACATACTGACATTGCCATCTTGAGAGCCATGCCATTAACATGGCTAATTGCCATGTAAATAAATATTGATTAGAGCAGCTTTAATGCTACTTCAGTGGAAGCAAAATGAGAAAATATATTATATTAAGGGGTTCAAACTTGAAAGTGAGTCCTCCCTGCTGCAATCCCACAAACAGTAAATGCTGCATGTAGCATAATCTGCTGTCATTTTCTCTGACTTTGTTAAAAAAGTTTGGGTGACAGACCTTGAAAGAAATTTCCACACCAACTTCTATTTTGAACTCCAGTCAAGAGCTCCATTACCACTCAGGCTACAATAAGAAAACACTAGAAAGAGATGTGCTGAAATGATGAAAGGCTGTCTCTGAAAATGGTAGAAAAATGGGCAATTTACTTTCTTCCACCTTTTGGGTGTCTAAATGGATTTTTATTCAGTAATCAGTGCACTGCTGCCTGACGGACACTAGAGGGCAGAGTGAGTGCAGAGAACACAGGCGGCTGTCGCGGCAGGGAGCAAACTTGCTGGGAGTGTGATAAGAAGGCCTTTCACGGAACAAGGCCTGGAGTGAATGTGTTTTTTCTCTAGGGGCATCAGGAACTTTTGCAAAATATGAGCAGGACAGGAGGAGGACAATCAGGATTTCAGGACATATTTATTCTGTGCATCCTGTAAGTAGTGACCTCAAAGGGTGCATGTGACAGAAATCTGTATGAATTAACAGTATTATAGCATTTAGTTAAGAACAAGTTTAATGCAAGTCAGAAAGCAGACCGGGTGGCAAATGAGTCACGTGAGTTCCCACTTTGACTTCAAACATCCAAACAATGAATACTACCTGGGCAGCCAGGGAGACGAATGCAGCCCCCACAAATCTGTTACATTTGAAGAATGAGAGAAAACTTCAAAAATCCCTGAGCAATTAACCAATCACAGTCCAGCAGGACAGTGTGACAGAGTGCACACATCATTGGTCGACAGGCTCGCATCCGTTATGCTTTCAGTGGGGCGAGATCTAAATTAGAGAGCCAATTAACTCTGCTAATAGCCCTCTCCTATTTAATCTGGAAGACAATGGGGATTGAAGGAGAAGCTTTTACAATATCCTCTTTCTGCCACGATTCTGAGGGTCTGCGTTTGCCTCCTTGTTTTCACTTCAATTAGCCCAGTGCTTTCTATGATTAAGTACCTATAATTATTTTTCAATTAAGGCTTTGATCTGGTGTGTACTGTATACAGCTCCTTAGCGTGCCTGGAAGAATGAGGATGAAACAGTAAATTTGTTCCCTTCTGTGTTGTGTTGATGAGGGTGCAAGTGAGATTAAGCTTGCAGAGCTGCTGGGAGAGCTGCTGCAGCCACAGAACTTGATCCAACCACGACGAGATTTTTGCTTTTGCATTGTTAAACTTTTTTTATTTTCAAAGGTTTGTCCACAATAGTAGAGCTATTTGTGTTTAATGTGTCAATGATTTTAATGAGAGACTGAAACTCTTGTGACCTGACCTCCTGGTTTTTTTTTGAGTTTTTATGGCCGTCTACCAGCCTGCTCACCTTTCTCCCGAAATTGCCACAATTTGCAGACCCATAAAACATTTAAAAATTAAATTTAATGGACCAGTTAGTAGTGTCCCAATTTCCATACTACATACTAACTCTAAGGGGGTCCTGCCTGCGTACTGTGACTGGAAAAGGGAGAGTACTAAGTATACTCAAAAGTCATTATTCATACTAAAAACACTCGATATTTGAATGTGCTGTTGATAGACACTATTCTCCCACAATGCAAAGCACAAAGGAAATGGATTAGCTACTCTCAAATGCAAAAAATGCAGCTTGTGGTGAGACAGCTCCAAGAAGACATTTTGCTTTTTCTTTAGATTTCATAGGCAGTGGCATTTTAAATGTGCACTTTGATAAAAACTGCAAAAACAGTACACTATGAAACTTAGTATACATTAATTTGTATACAGTTTTTATTAAGTATGGAATTGGGACAAAGTATGGCATTGTGTGTGTTTGGCAAATAGAACAATTTGCCAGATTGACAGAAAATTTGTCTGCAACTATTTTGATATAATCAAGTCATATTTTAGGCAAAAAATGCCAAACATATGCTAGTTTCAGCTTCTCAGGAATAAGGATTTTCTTTGTAATATATGATAGTAAACTGAAAATCTTCAGGTTTTGGACTGTTGGTTGATAAAACATGAAATTCAAAAACAGCACATTGGGCTCTCAGAACCTAAAACTGTCTGACCTTTTATTGACAAGACAATTAATCCAGAAAAGAATTGATAAAGAAAAGAACTGTTATTTTCAGCCCTAGTTTGTTTCACTTTATTCACACAAAAAACAACTTCTTACTGCAACCTGGTGACCCAAGAAGTTGCTTAAATTCAAAGAAAAGTTGTCAGAGGAAGAGGTTACAGGCTCCCATAGCTGGGATCTACACATATATCAGGGAAGCAGACTTTGCCTTTTAAAGCTACACTGATAAAAGTTATAAAATACACACATGTTTAAGAGTGAGCATTTTTGGGCAGATATCCAATTTGCTGATTATTGTTATTGTTTATTCTTTTTAAGAATCATGTAGTAATTAGGGCAGCAATATAGCAATACTCAAATAAATCAATAAATTTTAAGTATCAAACATTTATCAAAAAATATCCTGTAATATAGAAACTATATCTTGATATGTCATTCAGTAGCAGGTTAGGCACACATACAATTATCAAGTTCAAGCTTGAAGCACTGTAACGTGCAGTCAGACTTTCATAAAACTATACATTATATGTTCAGTGGTGTTTCGTGTGCAACTTAAACTGTGTTAAAGTGGAAATAGACAACTTTTTTGCTCTAACTTATCATTATGAAGAAAATGTTGATTGCACAGTGTAATGGCTATAGAATGACGACACCATTGGTGTTTAGATTGGTTCCCTATAAGCCTCGCTTTCACAATGCTATTCTGTCTGCCACCGGGTACGATCTCCCAGGAAAATGAAGGCTCGATTTACGGCACAAAGGAAGCGCATCAACCATTATGCGACCAAAAGAGGAAGAGGATAGCACTTTCCCCGGTAGCTATCGGTAGCTATATTTCATAATAATTTGTTAGGTGGCCAACCTCTTTCTATTGTCTTATTGCTATATGATACATGTGGAATATTCCACAGGCAAATCTGACGACACACTACTTATATCTGCGTACGCTACGTTTTAGTTGCATTGAGTATACTACCTGAATAAACTTGTCTTTTGATTTCTAAAGGGCTTTCTTCCTGTTAGCTACAGTAGCTAATAGGAAGAATGCTCTCTAGAAATCTGTTAGCTAAGCTACAGCCACAGAATACTGGATCAGTATCCAGTCAAGCTGGTTGTCAGACTCATCTTGTTCATATGAAAATAAAAAGGATATGTTATCATCGTCTCTGTTTCTTCTCCCTTATTTCCAAGGTGGTGTTGATCATTTCTTCACAAAGCTACACTCTGAGGAAAACGGAAAACGATCTGATTGTCTTTGCACCAGCGACACAAATCCCACTTGGAAATGCGGGGGGTCAGAATTGAAATTCTGACATTGACTTTATAATTTCCTAAAACATATAATTGCACTCTTGGGTGGGGCTCCAATGGCAGAAGTAACAATCAGTCAGAAAAACAGACAAAACGAGCAAAACAGCCTGATCCTCACATGCACAACAAGGTACTTAATAACACTTACAGGCTATTATAATTCCTCTGTTTGCTTAGCTACCTGACCTGGAAGGTAGATCAAAAGCGCAGTGACGTGCAGTCTAAAATGACAGTCTGGGTTAATTATCTGTAAAGCTGCAGGGATTAGAGGAATTCACAATAAAATGCAACCCTGAGGGTGGTGGAGAGGTAAAACAACTTTCTGGAGGGAAGGCCTACAGTACAGACTAACATTAGCAAAGACTCCCAAAGAGAGGAGCTGTGTACCTACCTAAAACCTGAATGAGTGTTTTTCTTTTAAACTTTTGTAGAAACCAAAGGAATCATAGTAAGTTTACTGTTATTTTACAGATAAAACAGTGTTTTAAGTATCCATTATACATGCACATGTATACCATGTACATTGATGTGTTATCACAATGTTTTCCAATGCAGGATGCATCCATAAGAATAACAATCAAGTGAAAGCAATATAGATTACCACCCATCCCACATGCAAATGCTATTAAAAGTTTTCAACAAGAAGTGCATTCCATACATTTATGAGTATGTCAGTCATTATATTTAGGTCTACTTCCTGTATTTGAAACTTGGACTCTCCTAGCTGCAGTAGCAGAGGGTGAGAAACAGAAATCCATTGAGAGGCCAGTAATTAACTCCTTTACTGTAATTAAAACACTAGAGTCTCTTAAGGGTGTCAGGCTCCTAATGAGTTGTGACATTTTAGAGGCTCTGCGTACCCAAAACTGTACTGTCACTGTGCGCTACCTATATGCAGACAATTCTGCACAGTGTGATGAGTGTTCACAGCTGGGTTGGGGAGAAAAAATAAATGAAAGAAGAGGGGAAGAAAGAGGAAGATCGGACGCTTTCATTGCCCGAGAAGGGTGGAGAGAGGAGGAAATAATGAAATATCAGGGCTTTGTGAAAAATAGAAAAATAAAAATGGGAGGTGCAGGTAGTGGTGCGGTTGGGAGGAGGGGGGGGGGGTAAGGAATTGTGTCTGAAACATTTTGTATGACCTCCTCCCTCGCCCATCCATCAGGCAGGCTGGCTCATTATTCTAACTAGCCAGTTCTTTTCTTCTGTTGCGGGACGCCATCAGCTGCAATCTGCATGCCAATTATCGGCCAGACCCCCTGATACCCCTGCATGGAAAATGATCTGTCAAGGAAAAAAAAAAAAAGAAAACGAAAAAGCGAGAAGGCTTGTGCACTGTAGCCCCAATCTCTCCAACCCCGCCCCCCCACCCCCCCCCTTTTTACACTCTATTCCTCACCCTCCGCTTTCCTGTACAGCAGTGACAGGGCTTCCTAGAAAATTAATCTATGGAAAGAGAAGAAAAAAATTATAAATGTAGCTATTCTCCCACTCCGGCCGCTCAGTTCTCTGGGCTCCGGAGGGCAGGGGAAGTGGAGTTTGTGATAATTGCCAGGGAGAGGGGGGCGATAACAAAGGGACACTCTTCCCCTGAATGTTACACTAAGGGCAAGAGGAGCGGTCATGAAGCAACCATCATGCTTTTTACGCTCCCAGGTATGCTCTCTTTTTTTCCTTTCATTCGCATCTATTTCATCATCAAATTACAGATGAGATGAGCTGCCATTTCTGATCACTCTCTTGATCTCTTAACATTGCCAGATAGGCAGAACTGGGAATAAAGACATTTGATGTCAGTGGGCCATGTGATAATCACTAAAACCACATGAACTGTGCCCAATGATCATAAACAACGCCTTAATACATGGAAAAGTCACAGATGACTGTTCACTAAGCCTCGCCCACTTAGTTACTGGTGCTACGCTTGTCAAACTTTCCATTCTCGCACAGCATATATGCAGTTTACAGTGATAACGGTGGTAGATTTACCAGTCAAAATTCATAGTAATTTTAAAAAAAAACTGGGTACACTGGGACAGAAAAAGAAAAAAACAGACTCAATATACAGTATAATATACCCAATATATAACATAGCTGTATGTGTTGCTGCTAAGACTGTTCCAAATTCATATACTAGGCTCAACTCTGCTTGGCTGCTGCTGATACTGATACCAGCTCTTGTACATACTAGCTGCCCTCGACACTTCCCGTATATTGCAAACTGCTGCCCATATGCCGAAGAATCTGGAAGAGACTGCTTGAGAGCTTTTGGCCTACGGACTTCAGAGACACTCTGCTGCAGTTTGGTTCATAGTGTTAATAATTATTTTGCTTTTTGATTTAAATACCTTTATTGTCTCCAGGTCATTTCTTATTTCTGCTAATGTCATGATACAACATACATACAAGTTGGTAGATTTTTCTTTGTTAATTGTAACAAATAATACACATAGCTTCAACACATTTATCACAGACAAGTAAAAAACTTTATGCAGCCTACAGCCCAATATTTTGGGAGGGTAATGAATCATAATTGCTTTTCTTCTACTTGATTCCTGCGTATTCTGTTAGAGTGCTCTGAACTCTAGTGGCCTAAAAGGTGTACACCCAGTACTGGAAAAGTCAAAATACTGTTATTTCATTCTAATACATCCCTGTGTGGCTGCTTAGCTTGTAACCCTACCTGTTCGTATTTTTAAACAATATATTGTCACTTTCAACATCACAAGAGAAGTTAGCTTTCAGGATGAGGACTTAACGTGTTTGGCAAATGTAATGCTATCTCAGGTAACACTGCATACAGAGTGTAAATTTCCCCAAATCTAATAAAGAGTAGGACAGAGCTGCTAACATTAGCCTAAAGTCTGATAGCATTTAGGACCAACTTTCACACAGATATAAAACACTGAGAATGTGCTAGTAATGAACAATTCACCGCTGTGAATATGATGATTTCTTAAAACTAGGTCACCTATGTAGTAGAAATGTGCAATTATTTTGGAAATTTGTGCCCTATGACTAGAGATAATGTATTGTATTCATCCCGTACCATCACAGTATGGATGTTACAGTTCTATGCATGCAGTCGTAGGAAGAATACGCTACAACCCAATCAATTGCTGTCAAAATAGTTTAATAATCCACTTACTCAGATGTGCGGAACAATAATTTTAGAGTTCCACCTGGAACATTTTAGCAGTGCACCACTGCTGTAGCATGGATGTATACTAAAACCAGAAAAACGGAAAAATTCTAAAGGACAATATTCTTAAGTTAGATTAGTTAGTCAGCTAACATTAGCTAATGTAGCTGACACACAGCTAGGACCCTGAACCGATCTGGTAGGCCAAGCCGATCTGGTACCAACACTGGATTGTGGTCAAAGCTGAATGCAGCTTCCCGCAGCTCGCTGTTGTTCTGTATTTAGAGTTGGTAAAGTCCGATATAATATTCTGTCAGAAAACAAAGTCAGGTTTACAACACCAACATAATGAAGTTAATGATGCTCTTTGCCCTTTGAAGTAACGCCACTTTACTGCTATAGCGTAGGTAGTAAGCTAATAAGCCAGACATGCTAACGTTTGCAGCTGATGTAAGAGCAGAAAAACACAGTTTAATCTATTCCTTACTCTTCTGCTATTGTTTTCTGATGTTGAAAAAAGCAGAGCAGATGTCAAGAAATCCAAAGCTTGACAGGCCTGCCGTGTCTAGTTAGTTGCTAAGCTAAGTAATCTCTGTTCGGGGAAGGGGCTGAGCAACAGTCAGTTTAGTTTTGATTATGACTGTATTTCCTTTTAAGTCCAGCTAGTTTTGGGGACATGAGGAATATGTGGAAAAGGTTGCTGGCAAATCATGACTTCTGAGTGGATTGAGCGATCAAACAATGGGATACAATTACGACAACACAAATACAAAGTTACACTTTGCTGTCTGCTCTTAAAGCCAAATCCCCGTTGTCCTTTTCTTAGCAGATGAGGCAATGAATCTGTGGGAATGACAGTTGGGAAAAAAAACCCCACAAAGCCAACCTGATCCTGATTTTCAGCACAGAGAGCAGAAGCACTGCAGCCAGGAGAGGAACAGTCACTCGGCAGAAGCAGCGGAGAATTGGGTTTGCTCTGTCTGCCTTTGTGGTGCATGTGTGTGAGCTTTGATTAAAGACAGAAGATTCTTTAAGCACATTAGGGCCATTTTGTCCAATTGTTTCACGCCCTCTTCCATATCCACCCGCACAAAAGATACAGACTGCAGCACAAAGCAATGCTCACCCTCTTTACTCTGCTCTATCACACTGAGCAGGCCCAGTGCAGGCACAAACAGGCAAGGACCAAAGGAATTATGCTCTTGTGTAGTACTAGTAGCAACAGAAGTGTCAGTGTAATGTCTTATCACTGTAAGGGCAGATGAAGTATTGACACACAAAGGCAAAAGAAACAAAAGGTACCATGTTGTATTGTATTTGGGAGGGTTGTTTGAGACTAAAAATTATATATTTACAAGTAATAGTCACTAATCAAACATGTATATCAGTTGAGAAATTCCCACAAAGTACAGCTATAATATCTTAATACACTAGGTTGTAGTGGGACTGATATGGTCAGTAATTGATACAGTTGTAGTGCCAGAGACCCACTTCTACAGCCCGCAGTGCTCTTGTGAAAATCTATGCAGCATTACACTGACAGCACATGGATTTCATTTGCAATCATCCTGTAAATTCAAAGTCTTGGGGTCTGATGCGGAATTGCACCGAACAAAACTGCATTTCAATATTCACAGAGAAGAGGAAAATGACTCTGTTAGCATACTCAGTAAGTGAGCTGAACCCAGGCCAGCCAGCCACCATACCCTAGAGTAATAATTAAGAATCCTGTCGCTGAGTTGTCAGTAGTCAATTACACCTCCTGTTCACTCGGGCGCACGATCTGACTGCAAGCAATGCAAAGACACTGGAGCTGTCATCAGAGATGGAGAAAGAAGGAAAATGACTGAAATGAAGATTACTGTGGAGTGGGGATTTTGAGCAGGGTTTAACAGTCTCTGTCAGGAGGTGAGTGCTGAATGCGAGTGACCAAACGCCCTCCCAAACATGAAACCATTATTGCCGATTACACAGAACGGGGACTTTGGTGGTGCATTAATTGAAGCTTTGGCTCGCATCACTTTCCAATTACTTTTATGCTAGCCTACGGTTAATGCGGTGACAATGGATGGTAGGAACACGCTCCACAGACGGAGGACTGGGTATGAAATGAGGGAGGTTCTTGTTGTCATTGAGTGTGACTAGAGTCAGATGTGGGAGGCAAAAAGGCTGCAGTGCTGCTCATCTGAGGCTGTGAAAATATTCAATATTCAGAACTGGTTTAGGCCAAACACCAGCAGCTAAATACATGGAGCTGAAGATGCCCCACTGTCCTACTGGATGTACCCAGTTAAAAATGTTAGACCGTAGCAATGAAGGTAGCTGGAGCCAGTCGCACCAGCTGTTGTTAAGTTCAATCCTCGCCTATTTGTATGCCTGTGTTTGCTAGGTAGAGATTTAAACATCAACAAAACGGGTTGCACCACACAAACTAGCTCTTATGTAAAGATTAGTTGTTACTAAATATTTACACCCAGTAACTGTCACTAACTGAGCTTACTAACAAAACTAATGTTAGCTTGTGAATATATGACCCCTTAAGACTAAAATGGCGCTATGAAATACAATCAACATATCTGACCTGACACATGTTCAAAATGCTCTTTAATTATAATGTAAACTGGAATATTTAATTACATTTCACGTTACGTTAGCGTAATCCAATATTACCGACTTATTTTAAACTGATTTACAAATAAGACATTTTTAACCTGCTAAGGCATTCGTTATGTTTTATTAGTGCATTAGTAAATCACTGACACTAGATAGAAATAATTATTAAGAATTAAGAAAAGGTGAATCTTAAGCATTCCAGTGATGGTCCGCTGGTATTAAGAAGCCAAAAATCTAATTAAGCTAGGTAACGCAATTTTTTTTCCACTTAACAGAATCACAACTTTGCTGATTCTCCATTTTCTTTCTTTCCTACCTACTTTTTTCTTTCTACTTTTTTCCTGTCATCTATGAGGATTGACATAAAAAAAATTTTCCCCTTTCATTTGAATCTCAGATTTTAAATGAACATGAAAGGGAAGTCCTCAAAAGTGTAAAAAGATAAAAATGGAAAACTCCATCTGCTCATGAAGATAATGTGATATGCTCGAAAGCTCAAGAACAGTCAACCTTATGGTGAGATTGTTTTCTCAAAATCATTTTTTTTTTCTCAATTTCTCAAAAGTATTTATTTTATTTACCAGTTTTATATATAACCTTACTTCAAAATTTGAAACTTAAAAAATTTGAACTGAAAAAACATCTTTAGACAATATATGATAAACATAAATACATGACTGTAGTCAGTTGTGCTGCCGTGAGAATTGAGTATAATAGCATATAGAGATACTGCATAAGGAAAACAACTCTCATTAGATTATTTGTAAAAATAATTAAGTTCCCTTTCTCATTAAAAAAAAAAAAGGTTTGGTTTTGATGGCTAGATAGTTAGATGGCAAAAAGTGGACTTTACTGCTCTGACCACTGTTCTTTTCTATTCAGTTTGTTCTGTTCACTGCTCAGTTTTTTAAAAACTGTAACATTGTGGTGTTTACTGTTGCCATAATGACAAAGGTTGCATAACTTCAAGGTTGTATAAATCATATTTCAAGTGATCATTTTAATTCAAACCATGATCTATCCCTAACCCTAACCAAGTGGTTTGTGTGCCTAAACCTAACTGGACCAGTGCTGTCACACCATAAAACACAATGTTTTAACAGTGACGGTTTTGAAGCAGCATATTATGCTCATATTGGTCTTTCTGAAAATGCTCCTATGGGTCTTTCTGGAGTGCATGGTACAATCGACCTCTGTGGTCTGGTCCCCATTCGTCCTATAGAGGCCACTGAAAACACTCATATATGTCGTTTTGGGACTTATTGGAAATAGACCTAATCTGTTGTTTTGGTATGAGGATGCGTTGCACGTACACTGAGAATGGACTGTACAGTGAAGTAGGAGACATCTTGTGTGCAGCTGTTAAACTTTTGAGATGAAATATATTTGCACATTTCTAGAATCTGGAAGTTTTAATGAGGGAGAAGGACCAGATGTAATTTTTAAGGATTTTAACAAGATAAGTTTAAGATTTAACGTTTTTTGGTGGAAACACTATATCAGACATTATTATTCAAAATATTATCTTATATACATCTTAAAATAAAAACTAAATTTTGATGCACAATCTAAATATTAATGTTCAATTTGTTGTATTAAGAGCTAAATCATTGACAGCATCTCTTCTTTTTCTGCTGTACACTACTGATGTAATTCTTCGAGTACACTTGAACTGGGAGCTTGTACTGAACATCTGCTACAAAACTGAATTTTATGTATTTGAAATCCTTCTCCTCACCTACAAATAATGTTCTTAATGTTCAGGCACCATCATCTCTTAAGGAGTTCATAGTACCCTATTACCCAACAAGAACACTGCGCTCCCAGAATTCAGGCTTACTCGTGGTTCCTAGGGTCTCCAAAAGGAGAATGGGAGGCAGAGCCTTCAGCTATCAGGCTCTTCTCCCGCGGAACCATCTTTCAGTTTGTGTCCGAGGGGCAGACACCCTCTCTATGTTTAAGAGTAGACTTAAAACTTTCCTTTTTGATAAAGCTTATAGTTAGAGCCGGCCCAGGCTTGCCTTGGACCAGCCCGTAGTTAGCTATAGGCCTAGACTGCTGGGAGACTTCCCATGATGCACTAAGCTCCTCTTCCCCCTCCATCTGTACGCATTCATGCCCCTTTAAAGCATGTTACTAACTTGGCATCTTCCCCGGAGTTTTGTGCTTTCTCATCTCGCAAGTGACCTTCAGTTGCGGACTGACTGCGGCCTGTGGCTGCGGACTGCCTGTTGTCCCCATGGTCCAGATTGATGCCCACTGCTACCGCTATTATTATTAGTCATATTTATATTATTATTATTGTTATTATGCTTCTCTGTGTCTCTCCCCCTTCTCCTCCTCCCTCTTTCTCTCTCAAACCAACCAGTCAAGGCAGATGGCCGCCCACCTAGAGCCCAGTTCTGCTCGAGGTTTCTTCCCATTAAAGGGCAGGTTTTCCTTGCCACTGTCGCCAATTGCTTGCTCATGGGGGAATGTTGGGTCTCTGTAAATTAAAGAGTACAGTCTTGACCTGCTCTATATGAAAAGTGTCCTGAGATAACTTCTGCTGTGATTTGGCGCTATAAATAAAATTGACTTGACTACATCTATGAATCTTTGATTTGAGCTTCATAGACATTACCAAACCACTTACGTGCTGCTACATCCTACTTGACATTTACAATAAACCGATACATCCCTAGAAGTAAAAGCAGACTTCTGCTTGTCATGTCAAGTCAGTTTTATTTATAGCCCAAATCACAACCTCTGTGACTCAAATGCATGAGAGGCGTAAACTGGGGCTAGAATACTACTATTGACTGCAGTGCAAAGAGACTTATTAGGTGCCTTGATCGAGGGTACATTTACATGACAGAGTTGTAAGCAGTTCTCATTTACTTTCCTCTGCTAGCAAAACTCCACCAAACACCAGAAAGGCCAAGACCTGAAAAAGAAGTTATGTTTAAGCAGAGTTTTCACACTGACCTAGTTTTGTTCATTCTCTTCCCATAGAAAACTGAGGCAGCTGTAATTATTACCTCTATAGAGGGCCACTTTTAATACTCTAATGTATTATTAGCTGGATTTGCTACAAACAGATTAAACAGGAGCAAGAAAGGCTTAGGTAATTTGATAATTGCTTTTGGCACCTGTGTTTTGTTCTCCTCTCCCTGTAGCCGAGCAGAAAGAATCCCTCAGCAGAGTTTTTTGCTTTAGTGAAGGCAGAGAGGGCTGAGGAGCAGCTCAGCACCCTGCTGTGTGACGGTCTGAAAAGGCTACACGCTCACGTCTGCTCCACATTGCCCCTGCTCAGCATGTCTTAGATTCAACCACATCCTGATTTTTATCACAATATGAATTAAACCTTGATTTTCTGTCCACTCAGCAAGAGAGCTCCACCAGTGATATTGGGGCTAAATCGTTTCACACTCTGGACAGGCAATCCGCAAAGGAACATAAACTGACTTCCCTTTTTTTTTTTGGTGATGGCCTCAAAATTGCAATAAAGGTTCTTGACACTGATTTGTATTTATTTATTTCATTTTTCACCTATCCTCATATTCAAACCCTTTCTGTTTCGACCCGGTCTCTGTGGATTCTTGCTTGCAGGAGGAAAAAAAAAAAAAAAAGAAAATTAAAATCCATCAGCTAATGTGTCGCCTGGTAATGAAATAAGAATCTGACACTCTCTCGCATTGAAATGCAAAAGAGGTGTCCTGGCGTTACCCTGGCAATTTATCATAAAAGCCAGTGAATTTCTACTTAATATACATGAGGTACAGTGAATTATTACAGGGCTTGCCATTATAACAAACTTCTCAAAGTACACAGACAAAAGGGTCAAGTATATTATTTTCCCTTACGTCACTCGGATGGATGATCTAAATGGCTTTCTGAAGTTGGGGAATTTCATACTTTCTTTGAATATGTTTTATACTTTGTCCCATTTTGCACAATGCAGCCCTTTTTTACCCTCTGTTCCCTTTTTGGTGGAGAGAAAATGGAAGAGAGAGAGAACACAGAGGCAGGGCGAAAAATGTCACCTGCTAGTATCTGAGTGCTTTTCCACAGCTCTAATTCATCTCTGCCAGCAGCATGTCTCTACTTTCCTTTTCTTCCCGCACTACTTCACCAAAATGAGGCCTAAGTCCACTGAATCACCCATGCAGTCGTCAGCCTCTCGGCTTTTTTTATGCAAAAGCAACATTAACCACAACAAGAAAAAATCTGCATCATACTATTGAAAAACAGCAACTGTCTGTTGGTATACTGTGAAGTGATGAATGATTAATCATTCTTTCTTAATCTTGTGTTTCCGCCTGGTTAAAATAATCAATAGTTAACAATGCATGTGATTGATATATGGGCCTATTACATTTAAAAAGTGTAGTCACTGAAGGACAATGGTGAATAATGCCCAATAATATCAAGTGTGGTGTACTGTATCATTTGATTGATGAATTTTGTCAAGCAACAGCCTAAAACAGTTTATGGAACTGTCCAATAAATGATTAATGAAAAAGAAACTAATATCACCTTAAACAGCATTCATGTTACCAACAATTGTTGTCAATATGTCCACCACATAATAGTAAAATGATGATAGTAACGAAAAAGAAATCCTGTATACTGCTTGATGAAATCCAACTGTCATTGACATTCTTAAAATGTATTATTTCATGTTTTTTTGCATTGTCATTTGACTACAGAGAGTCTTCTATGAATAAATATTAACTGTTTCTATGATTTATAATCAAAGACCCCACTTGAGCTTTGATAGGCAACCCAACTGGAGCCTAGGGATCGTGGAAATGCATTATAAGTGACACATCCAAGTGTTTTGCTGTAGACTGAGGCCTGTCATATCAACATATGATGCATGTAGTCACTGATAATGTATAATTTATATGACACATTTTCACTGGGGTGGGCATAATGCCATTATCATATTGGAGAATGTCTTTAGTTCTCCCAGGGGACATCTCAACAAATCACCATGTCTCAAGCAAACCAGGGCCAAAGATTAATGATAAACATGACAAGGACAAATTAGAATATGTAGAAGTTAGCATGTGCAGGCCACACCAAATATCCCGGAGCTAAATAAATAGACATGCATTCTGATCTGTTCCCTATTGTCCAATTTTATAAATATCCTTGTCGGCCTATTTACGAACTACTAGAGTATATGTTTTTATATGGAGAAAGGCTTCAGCTGTCATGTGTAATATTATTGCAGACATACAGTGAATGATAAGCTTTTACATACTCAGTAGTCAGCACCACTATACCTAAAGTGAGGTAGCAACAGTGCTGGAAAAGGTACTTGGATGCTATGCATGAGAAATACCACAATTTATAGTAGTTATACTCCAAATCCTGCTTTTAAAACCTTACTTAAAAAAGTTGTTTGACATTTTTATAAAAATCATTTTGTTGTTGAGTTAGATGAGTAGATTGGTGCCACCGTCATATTTTAGTAAATACAAAAGGTACAGTAGATGGCTTAGCTTAGCATAAAAACTGGAAACGGGGAAAGAGCTAGCGGTTGGCTTTGTCCAAAGGTATAAAACTGCCTATTAGCATCTCTGAAGGTCACTAATTAACATGTCTCATTTGTTTAATCTGTACAAAAACTGAATGTAAAATTAGGTACAGTTTTATGGAGGTTGCGTGGCTAGTTTCTGGCTGGAGGCAGTGACTTCCTAGAGTCTTGTCATCGCAAATTAAACCTTGTTGTTTTTATACTTTAGTTCTATTACAAATTAAACAAACAAGATATAACGTGTTAATTAGTGAGCTTTATAGGTGCTTTGGACAGAGCCAGTTTAGCTGTTTCCCCCTGCTTCCAGTCTTTATGCTAAGCTAAGCTCATATAACTCTCCAGAAAGCTATTATACGTGTTTCCCAAAAGTAAAAGTACAAAATGTACTTGAAATATCAAAATTAAAATGATTTATTATGGATCCTTTAAGAGTTATATTATTATATATTATATTATTGGATGATTATTACTGATTCATTCATGTGCATCATTTCAGTATTGTAGCTATATTTTATATGAGCTAATTATAATTACTCTATATACTGTTGAGTGGTTTCATCAAAAACAATTAATGATATTTTATGAACTGATGATTTGTGTGTAAAAATCTTAATCTGTAAAGTAGGCTAACTAGTAACTATAGCTGTAACAGTAGCCTCTTGTGTCTTACAGCGAGGATCTCTCTGAGTGCTCCTTGTGCTGAATCAGAGAGGTAACTTTATTGTTTTTGATTGGAAGCATAAATCCCAATAACCATCAGTAGTGAGTGCTGAGCCATTAGCCCCCCTGAGAGACTGTCACATCCAATGGAGAAGCCACTCCTCCATCTCCACCTGAGGCTCTGGAGATGGATGGCCCACTGCTCCATGGTGCGCTGGCTCATTTCTGCCCCGGTACAGAAGTCAGTGCTGATTAAAATATCCACACTGGGTCCTTATTTCTATTACCAATTCACTCAGCCAGCCTAGACCCTCTCAATTAAAACGCTTGAGCCCAGATGAATGGAGATGAGGGGGTGAATGGTAGCTGACAGAATTACAAACGCTCACAGTCACAATTTATCCTCCTGACAATTAGGAGCAATTTGTTTCATGCTAAGTCATCCTTAAGGTTTCAGAAGGTCTTATTTGATATCAACAGGAGTGGCTGCAGCTGTCACAATCCCCCAAGTACCACTCTCTATTTTGATTATACACAGTTGACTGTGCTATACAGTACAAGTAAGTGTTCAATCCTGCTTTTATACCTAAAAGACGTTTATACGGCTATGTTAAAACAGATTAAGTGAAGTTATGACTCTCTAAAAAACAACTCGGCCTCCAAGGCTCTGATTTAGCCTTGTGCAGAACTTATTTGAAATCTGTGCTTCTTTGCCTCCTCTTTATATACCAGATCTTATTCTGCTGCACAGTAATGCCCTACACAATTAGATTCACAACGGTAATTATTATGAAAGGTTATAAGGCAGCACAGAAATATGTAAGCTTTTTTAACAACCTTTTAACTCCTGCTGCAGCTATGAAAACTGAAAAATGATGGCGACTTTTCAGTGACAATGTCTTAGGCTGCGGCACAATGGAGTACAGCTCTCAATGACTGAGCCACTTTCTTTAGCGGAACCACTAAACTTCTATGCCGATATTCTATTGTGCTTTGAAAAAGGGCTTTTGAAATGCATTAGCACTACACACTTTCTGAAGAAAGACCAAGCACGGATTTGAAACATAGTGACGGAACAAAAAAGAGAGAAGAAAAAAAAAAGCGGGATGCAATCATTTTTTAAGGGTTCGCCCAGCCCCCTTGAGATCTCTCCTTTATTGTTTGCTGACGACTTGATACTGCAAAGTTCTATCTATTTTTTTTCCCTTCTTCTTCTTCTTCTTTTTTCTTCTGCCATAGCAAATTTGTTTTCAGGCTCCATAAAATAGCCTTTTCTTATTTCAAGCAGCAGTGTATGCAGTGGAAAATCTTTCACATAATATATCCTTAAAAGCACATTACTCTGTCCCATACACCGTTAAGAGTTAAGAACACAGTTAATATTTACAGTTGAAAAAAATGGGAGAAAGGGAAAGGATTTTGCCAGGGAATAAAACACCCCCACCCACGTATACACACTCACTCTCAGTGCAGCAGTTGAACAATTGCTATTCACAATCCTATCCTTAATGCCTAAGACCAACATAAAAGAGGGGAGTTTAAGAATATAGGGATAAGCCCTTTCAGCTTTTCTAAGTCTTAAGGCTGGTTTATGCTCCATGAATACTGAGCATCGGCAGCCAGTGCTGTTGCCACTCTAAATAGATATTACAATGATTTGGGAACAATGCGTTCGACTGATTCCCTCAGACACAAAAATACATATATGTGTATATATAGTGAATAGGAGGCAAACATTAGCGCTCCCTGACAATACAAGCATTTTTGATGTAGAAGGGTAGAGCAAGATTAATGTCTGAGCGAGAGAAAAGGCGAGATACCACTTTGGGTGTTTGCTGGGAAAGCTGCAGCGGGAAGATGCTTTGAGAGTCTAAATCCCCCCCTGAGTACAATGCAGGGCTGCTGATACAACCAACAGACACGGGGTCACCTCCCCTCAGGGAGACAATGGAACCACAACAACAAACTGGAGTGAGGAAGCACCAGGGACTGTGCAGGCACAAAGGCATCGAGAGGAAAGCAAAGGGGGCGAAATGAAGTAGGAGAAATGCATTTTGCCAGCGTTTTCCATCATGATTATTATTGCTAATAAGCATCAAGGGCTGCTGAATGTCAGCAGTAGCATAAAAACGACTTAAAAGAAAGTGACCATTCTCCAAAATCTCATCCTTTCCTTTGCATTAGCACAACATTAAAATCAAGAAAATAGCTCAAGTCTGCTTCTATCACTTATGTACTTATGCTGAATGACAACATATGGAAGTATTTAATATGTTAAAAGATGGTACTGCATTTGCGTGATTTTGAAGAGGGCCGTTTTGCAGCACAAGAGAGGTATGGATAAGCAGTCCCTTTTTTTGCCACTTAAGCTTTCCAAACGGCCTCAGGGCTCCAGAACAACTCCGACCCTTGTGTCTCCTCTCCCAATCCAAGATTAGCCTGTCTTCTTGTCTTAATCCAGCAGAAACGCTGCATCCTGACTCCAACACCTCTCCACAATTACTGCACTCCATAATCCCCTGCCTGCCTCCATTTTCCCTACTGCTTTAAGAGGGGTAAAGATCAGGGGTGAGCACTCATCCCCGAGCCCTCCCCTGCCTCTCACCATGGCAGTTAAGTGTCTGTGGAAATCATAGAATGAGTAAGCCTTGTGACAGCTTATTAATACTTCTCTCTTCTCTAGGGTTTACCAATGGTCAGTCCTTAAGTATACTGTACTGGATTAAAAGGATTTGCTTGTAGCTCAGGTTGGCTTCTGCAAAGAGGTATTTCAGGGCAATTCTCCCGCTCTGTTCGTACTAAGATGTCACATGAAGGGTCTTGAGTTGCATTGTGCGCCAGGCTGATGGTCTATGAGATATAATGTGGAACATGAGGCTAAGGTCTTTTTCATGGTCAGTACCTCCTATGATTTTCGAGAGGCACTTGATCCTCTGTGGGAGCAAAAGCACTCAAGCCTAGGTCTGAAATACAGTAACCAGATGAACTGAGCCAGCACCTCTTTATTCAGCAAACTTTGATAGTTTTTACTGTTGTTCCAAAGAATGACCACCACAGTTCTCTTCCACTTAAAGCTGCTGTTCATCGCAGTGTACACAGTTGAACAACAATGACTGTGGCGCTTACAGAGACGAGAGATGTGCTTAAATGAAACATCCTGCTGGCTTAGCATAGCTTGGCTGCCTCTGTGCTCTGGATGTCTTTAATGCGTTTGTTTGCCTGCAGGCCCTCCGATTCTTTCTCCCTGCTTTCTCTGCTTTCTAGCCCGGATAGATTATACGTTTTTTTTTTTTTTTTAATTTTTATATTTATTTCAAACCCTAAATGGACTTGAATCGATCAATACCTCATTGTGTGTGTGACGAAAGCTGCACGGGAGGGGGGCACCCAATATGACAGATGTTACAATTCAGATTTTCTTTTCATTCTTTTTCAAGTAAACACAATGGCATATCGAAAGGAATTTCAAAAGCTGTTTTAAATTGATTTAAGTTAGCTTCTTGTCATAAAGCTGTGTGTTCACAAGTATCACAAAGATGGCTGGGAATGGAGAAAGAGAGTAAAAGAAAGCTGCCTCCTCCAAGGAGTCTAAGCCATTGTAGGCTTCTACCCAAGCCTTAGATTTAAAAAGGACCAAGCCTGGACAGATTTGCTCAGAAGTCTTTTCAGAAGATATTTTTGAGCTGGAGATAGTCATCATGGAGAATAAACAACTTACTTTCAGAGAAGGGAGGGACATGAAAGAATATGGAGGCAAAAATGTCCCACTGGTAACGAAATCAAGGAAAATAGAAGGGCATCAGAATCCTCTGAGCTTCCATATCAAATGTCCCACCCGATCTAGAATTCACAATAAAAAAGACAGCACTTGTGCATAATATAACGATTGACATGACATATCAGTACAGCAGAGGAAATAAAATGGGGAAAGGAAGAGAGCCTTTTATGTTCAGAAAATACGATATGATTAGGGCTTTTGATGCTGTAAGCTACTCATATTTTTTTTCGGCATCAAAAGGTGAGATCTTAAGTTTTTCATATTTCTAGTGCTCCATCATATCGTTCAATATCTTCAAAAATTATTACTGCCGCATAACTGAATTAATCGACAGAAGTACAATTGAGTTGGAACCTCTGTTGCCCTAGCTACAGGGACAATCGGTGTACCGGGTTTTTTCATCCAGTCTCATCTGTTCCATTTAGTCTACATGATTTCCGAGCCGACTCTTCTAATCTGCCATGCCTCATTCAGACAGAACGGTGACCACAAATATACTGCGTCCTCAACTGTGATAGATGGCTGAGGCAGAGGAAGAGAAAAGACAGTAAGTTGGAGAGCGATAGCACAGTTCTTGGAAGGGAATGAGAGAGATGTCTTCCACTCTGCAGCGCCGAGCCTCAGAGAGAACAAAACATGCAATTAGAGCAGCAATACACTGTGAAGTGGTCATTACTAGAGCTAATGAGCGCGCTATCTGTCCTCACATTAAAGTGCTTGCTAACGAGGGCTTGTTCATCATCGGCGAACACAAGTCATCGCATAATCCTATCTCCTGTCCTCTCATCCCCATAGCAGGGAGAGAGGCTCATCTGGGCAGGCGCTGGACAAAAGCTCAGAATCCAAACACGTGGCCTGGAGAGAGAGCGACTTCAACACTTTAAACTTAACCAGAACACCTGTCTCTTGGTAGTTTAGCTGCTTCTGCTCGTCTTTGCACCACAATGAATCTATCTAACTATATTCCATAAAGATTCCCTCTTCAAAAACACATTTTTGTGTCTCAGAAGAAGAAGAAATAATGACATTTTTTATTAGCCTTCTGGTTGAACATTTCAGGCATGACTACACTTCTTGGACGAGCTACTGTGTGAGTTCTCCCAAGTTTCCACAACTCAAATGTCCCCAGCCACCACAAGAGGGCACTGCAGCCAAGCATTTTCCCTTCAACATGTGCTCCTGCTGCTGCTGCTGCTGCTGCTGCTGTGTGGCATCCCATACTGTAAGATGATAAAGAAAAAGACAACCGATAGTTGCATCAGATAAAAGGGAGGAACGCACTCCATAGGGTTCACAGATTCTTAAACACTTATTATCTATTTGATTCATTCCTGATTGCAAAATATTTTCATGGGCAAATCCTCCCACAGGGCGAGCAACCTCTCGCTTCCCCCCTCACTTTGTGTCCTTGTGTTTCTATTTACTGAGAAAAGGAGGAGATGGGGGGGGGGGAGAAAGTTTCATTTGCCACTGTCTCCAAGCAGTGGGAAATTTGTCACAATATGAGGAAATCTTTGGCATTCAGCATCCTTCAACCCCCCTCCCCAACAAACCAAAAAAAGAAAATAGAGCTTTACTGTAAAAAAGTCAAGATGAGCATTTTTTTAAAGAGTGACTGACACAGGAATGAAAACATATGTATTCCAATAAAAGAATCCAAGAATGAAAGAATAAGGAGATGAATTTGGATTTATTCTCTTCCTGCTTGTGTGTGTGTGTGTGTGTGTGTGTTTGTTTCCCTCCTGTCTCCATGGGGCAATGTTCTGGCAGTCACAATCGGATGAACAAGTTTTTCCTCAACCATTGTTGAGTCTCTAACACTCCGCTCATGACTCATTTCATACCCTGTAATTATGTTTGGGAGAAAACAGACTTTAATTCTCTTTAATTGTGTAAAGCTAAGCAAACTGCTGCCTGAATTCAGACATAATGTGTTTAACCTTGGGCACCAATATCCCCACATAAACCACAACTGCGTGAGACCTTAAGATAAAAGACTGAAAAATAGAAAACAGCAATTTGCTGAGCGAAAATAAACTGTTTCTTTCGACATTGTTTTCAGTGTAACGTACCACCATGCAATGCACATGTAGATTCAATTACAATTAGATTTTTAATGTGATTTTTAAGAAAAATTATGAATTAGAAAGAAGGGAAATTCTGGTCAACATGAAATCTAGTACTATTAATAAAATCATCCAGGGGTTTAATTGTTATATGGCGTTGTAGCAGAGCCTGTGGAGAGAGTGTAGGCTATCTGTGGTGCATCTCAAGAGTGCTTCTGATTACTTCCTCTCTATTCATCATTTTGTCATCTGGCCCCAAGGCATCAATAAACAACTGTCATGGATCCAAGTGATGGCAAATCAGTCAGCTTTCACAGCACAAAGCCACTAATGCAATTTTATTGTTCATTACTTTATCATAATATTATAGCCTATCTATTATATCTAACAGCGAGATTAAGAAGTGTCGTGTTTGATAATCAGCAGCTCGTGAGTTTCAGGTAAACTGAGTTTCTACGAAGGAGATTAGCATCGTACAAACCAGGTGCTATCTCAATCTTTTTTTTGTGGCATAATAGGGTGTGATATAGTTTATCAACTGTACCTTCACTGTGTGTGTGTGTGTGCAGTTGTATGCATAGATAGATAAACACAAACACACACACACACACACACACACAGAGTGATGTGCGATCAGAAGCATCAGAGGGTTTAGCTGCAGTAGCATTGCCCCCAAGGGACTGCTGCTGTGCCTGTGCAAACATGTGGACCTCGCTCTGCCACCTGGGAGCGAAAAGAGGAAGACAATCAAGATCAGCTGCCCAGATAATCTCTGTTTAGGACACTACATGCATTTAGGCTGAAACGTGAGACTACATGGGAGTTGTTTTTGATCTGTATGTGTTTGTTCAGCGTCTGTATCAGGCAGCTACCGGTTCCCGGGATGAAGTAGTGAACATGGTGGCTAGAGAGAACAGGAAGAAAAAGAGCAAGGAAGGGGGAAACCGAAACTTGCAAGCATGCTGAAGAAGAGGATTTTAGCGCCGAGCATGCACACTTGGTAGATTGAGCTCAAATAAATTCACAATTTAATAGGGCTCCAGACAAAATCTGTGCACAGAACCAATTTCAAAGCGCCCATCTCGGGTCAGTCTCATCTCAGCTGGGCTGGGCAGCAATCATGCTGCGTGCACACAAATGATGCTTAACCACAATTAACCTGGAGGGTGTGCAGTGTACTCTAGGACCATTCAATCTCACTTTCATATCACCAAGAAGTTAGAAGTTAAGAGATTGTCTTGGCTCCTCTCTCATCAAGCATCAATAATTGATTGAGGCTTCTGGGACACATTGTGCATTGTGTCTTCAGGGGTGATCAGCAAACGGACCCCTCCGCATGGGAGGAGAGGGTACCCACTGGTGCTTTGCTTGACCCAACCAATCCTCTATTATTTATTACCACCAAAAGGATCCCAGTGGATGGGTTAAGGAGGTCAGTCCACATTTAGTGCTTCCACGACGGACGCCTTGTGGTTTAGATTGAGCATTTCGCGCTACACTGCCTCTCCCACACATGCCCTGATTTGATATTAATATCAATCTTCTTTTTACCCTTTTCTTCATTGAGATTAGCACCTCTCTTTTTTCGCCCCGTTCTGACATTCATTTTGGTCTAAGAAGGACAGTGTGAAACATACTTTGCTCTGGAAGAATAAAATCCTAAATTGGTATTTTTGTGAGCACACACACGTCTAAGTTAAGCTTGCATAAGTTTATGCCATGCAAATCACGTGTTCATACACACATGCACACATGCACACACACACAAACATCTAAAACTGGCTCATGCCCAATGTTTCTTATTGTAGCAGTCAGCTGAAACAGAGAGCTAAGTTTATTATGTTGGGAAATAATGCATGACTGTTTCGGCAAAACTGATGTTATTCAGAATGGATAACAATTGGAACACATTCAATTATCTCCCACTCTGACAAGATTAAATTAAAAACGGAAGCGAGGGTTCACTTACTTTCCAACATCAAGCCGTGCTGACAGCACTGCAGGCCAAAGGTTAGACCAAAGGCCTGTGGCAATGGCCTCAGCCACACCATATCAGTCCGTCCTGTCACCCTGCCATTGTTCAGCGCTGACACCAGCATCCCACTCAGACATAAGTAGGGTCAAAGTTCAGACCTCCAACACTTATGCAAACACTAACAAACGGCATCTAAACGTGACCTTGGGCCCTGAGGCTAAAACAATGAGGTGAAAGAACATGGCCTCTGCCAGGTTTCTTACACATATTTTGTTTTAATGTGACAATAATTCTGTATGAAAAGTTAGCCTTTGAAATAATGTCATCCATCAAAGGCTAACAAAGCTGAGACCAAAGCAGTGCAAGGAGAATGGTGAGAACAAACCTTTGAATCCCTTATCAGCTGATGAAGGAAATTACACGGCTGCAACCCTGAAACATTTAATTAGCAGTTTATGTACTATCGTGCTATATCACATCTCCCACCACTTCTCTACAATTGCCCTAAACGCCTCCAGCAGTTTGCAGTAGGTTTGATACCAAACGCTCATTCAAGGCCTTTTGTTTCTGTTGGTGTCTGGGTGCTGCTACCTTCACATTGTCAAGTATCTGTCTCACTGAAAGTTGATTCTTGTCTGGGGTATCCTCATTTCAGAATACATGAGAACTCATAACTACTACAACAACTGAGGGGACACAACAAATTACATTCACCTCAACAATGTGACAGATTTGGAACATTTTCAGAAAAGAAGATCCCTTCTTTACAGCACAGCTTTTTCCAGAGATCGCAATCAAAGTGTGTCTCTGTGTTTTCTTTGTGTGTGTGTGTGTGTGTGAGTGTGTGGTCGGTAAATTTGTGTTGCCGGGTCACCTTGAGCGTTTGGTGCACATGGCATGAGGGTCCCGTCGCTGTCTCTGGCGCGCTTCGCTGAGTACTTCCTCAAGCGCGACACTCCCACTCCAGCAGGGATTTCCACACACCAACGGTTGAGTCTTCCTCTGGGCCTCCATTGCTAACCATTAGCAGCGGATTAGGAGAGTGGGTAAACGGAAGAGGAAGGGCTCTGGGGGCTAGCTATCAGGTGGCTTTCATAACTGATGATGAGCTCAGACCTCAGATGACCAACCAGGGTTAGAAACCTGTTCAGTTGGAGATTTAAACTCACTAATCAAATGATATTAAGATGCGCAGTCAAAATTTAGGCTGAAAGTCCAGAAAACAAAGTAGAGGGTGGTCATCAAAGCTTTGTACTTCTCAAGTTCAATGTGAACACAGAAAGTGGCTGTCTTTCCCCTCTGCCTTAACCTCTATCGTATCAGTCATGACAGCGCAAAAAACAGCATAAAGGCAAAGTGGGTGGCTGAATTGATGATCACGGCACCGCCCCATTTAACAAGTTAGGACTCTTCACTGGCTTTCTGGCATCTGCACTGGCACCTAACACCCCTGGCTTCCTCTTAATAAAAGAGCAGTTGGGGCAGTGCCAGGAGATTCTATCACTACCAGATGGTAAACAAGCCAATATTACTCAAATATTTCTCTATATTTGACTTTTAATCAGGGGATTGAATAAATTGAAATACTGCAGCTTTATGAAAGAACTCATTTGGGATACAGAAAATGGAAGAGTTTGTCACTATTTGAGGAAGTGACAAAAAAGTAAGCACAGGGAAGAAGTGAGTGCAATGACAGCCTTAAAGTCCCAGTGAAATGGCAGTTAGAGCTTCTGTAATGTGATGTATTTCCGAGTGAAACTGCATTGTTAGATTAGGAGGAGGAGGCCGAGGGAAAACATGAATAAATTAGACCTCAACCACATTCTTTGGAAATGTAAACTTTTTCGCCAACTAATTTCCAAACACACATTTATGACACATTATACTGCTCTGCTAGCTACTACATCCCACAAGCTAATCATCAATGTGGTTTTATATGACAAGAGGAGTTAGCTAGTCGCCCCAAATTATATTTGAATGGATAAATTTATGTATAAACCCCCAGGTTCAAGCTGAGTCATCACAATAAAAAAATATCTTTTTTTACATACATTTTGCATATACCAAGAAATAACTTCACAGTCTCTTTCAACATTGACAGTTTGCAAACAGTTGCTTATTTATATATCCAGCAGACACAGAGCAACATTAGCAATCAATTCTGACTACCTGGTGAACGTAAGTCCAATACTCACTTTTCTTTTTGCTCAGTTTTTGGTCCCCACTGCCTCCTGAGGGAAATATCTAGCTCTTTAGCCGCTAAATGCTCCACTATGTTCGCCAGCTAACATTTGGTTCTGGGCAGGCAGTGTACAGTGGCTTTATCAGAGCTTTTTCACATAAAATTTGCTGCCTGCTGCATCTGGACATAACACCGATGAGAAAGGTGAGAGTGAAACAAAACATTAAAGTTGCAGGCCATAAAACCAAAACAATGAGTTAAAAGGTGCTAGACAGCTCTGTAGAGCTGAGAAAAACTAGAACTGGGTGATAATTATCTGTTTCTATGTCACCTTTCACACCTAGCATATAGTTAATTGATATATTGCTAATGTAAAATTATCAACCGTTGCAGCTTTAATGTCAGTAAAAAATATTCCCTCAATTTCAAGAACTGGGTTGAATACTTAAAGTATACATGCAGTAGACTGTAGTATTTGGCTTTACAGTACATTTAAAGAGATCTCCAAGTTAATAAATGCATACAAGGGTTTATGGGTAGTGCTAGAACTTGTAACACTGATTAAAAAATCCAGGTCCAAGAGCAAAGCTGTTGCTGGAATATTTTCAGCAGAGGGTAACATTGTGACCACATAAGGAGCCCACAGGCCTCGCAGTTAGGGGCCACTGAGGTGTAACCAAGCGAATCTGAACGTTGAGCCTCTATTTGTCAAGGAGACAAAGGTCTGGTTTTCACACTGAGGTCACAGTTGCATGGAGAAGAAAGCAGGACCCCGCCAGGTAAATAGGATGTCATTGTCCTGCAACAAAAGCATAGTCTTAACCCTGTGACCTCATCAGCTTTGGGGAATGCTTCTCTATTCTCAGTCAGTCATCAGAAGAGGGAGCCTGGCTCTTTTCAAGACACTACCCAGACACCACAGGTATTAGTTCCCTCAGGGTCTGCTGGTGCACTTGCAGAACAGGATACAAGCACTGCAACTTGTGGCAACATGGGTGTTTGCTTTAATGGCCTTTAACAGCTTCATAAAGGAAGCAGTTATGATACAAAGAAATACCCAACCCTTTGCGACAGAAATGCACATAGTGAGGGTATACTGTCACAAGTATTGCATGATGTTGGTCTAAACATGTCATAAGTCATGTGTAAAATGTCCCACTGATATGATTTCTATGTCTTATATTAATCTTGAAATAACTTTTTAAAAAAACGCATTTTGAAAAACTGCACTGAGAAACTTTCAGCTGCCCGTCTGCTCTCCTGTTCATTTACTGGCCCATATTTCCTTCAAAAGCCATCAAAATGACTTTCTGAAAAATGCAGTATCACTTGTTCTGTGATCACGCTAATCTGAACGCTTTAGCAGATTGAGAGCTTGGAGTGCTGAAAGCAAAGGCAACTCAATCTTAGAATTTAAAAGGCTTTTTTGCCTCATACAGCCTGCAGCCAAATGGCACTTGTGTTCTGACACGGCACATAAACACACACAAAAGAAGTTATTAGCGTAGATGCAAATCAAATTACTAGCAGTGTAAACTGCTATTCCTCCCTGCACTTGGGCCTGTAATTACTCTGGCTTATAGGACTATAATGAATGCTAATGACACACTACTGCAAGGCCATCAGCCTCACACTTATGTGAGGTTGGGTGATTTTCACTTAAGTTATGAAAGCCCATTTTGGTCCATGTAGTTTTCCCTTCATTCCACACTGTACAAGATTAAAGAGCACAAGAAATTTTAGTGAACAACGCTTGCCTGGAATATGTTTCAACAGCAAATCATTTCAAAATTAAAGGCTGTAATTGGATGCATTCAACCACATCATATATAAAGCATATTTTTGCATTTCAAAAGGGATTACAAATTCAACTACACAATGAGTCCTCGTGGACACGACAACAGTTGCACATGCTTCAGAACAAGTATCTGTCAGTGTTCCTCAATGATTCTAATTTCATTGAGCCCATATCCATTTTTTGCTGCTGGAATATCAATAAACAAACCAATTACAATACTTCAACTACGCAATATAGATTGACCTCCTGAATGTTAACTAAAAGAAATACAGTCAGTTGTTCCGATTTCCATTTTTTTCTGACCTGTTTAAGGGTTTCTCGTCCATGATCGCTTCAAAGTTGAGAAAACAATTGAACTCCAAGGTCCATTTAGTAGTTCGAGCTTTCGGACATTTCACATGATCTTCATCAGCAAATGTGATTGTGCTTTATGTGCTTACTTTCTCCTATTTCCTTGAAATAGAAATATTTTGTTCTTAAAACTTCAGAATTTTAGAATACCATATAAAAACAGTGGATTTCATTAAATAAAGTTAAAATAATGGAATATAAATCCAAGCAATGCTTTCTTGCGCCCCCTCAATATAGGTTGCATACGTCTGTCAGTTGTGAGCTGTGACTTTTCCTTCTCAAATCTTTTTTTTAGTTAACATTCAAATACAAGTAAAAAAGCAAACATTAGAACATATTCTGAAAAAAAAAGATTTTGTGTAGCAGAAATGTGTTTTTATATCACGCTAATCATCTCATCCTTTTATCTTGTGACCCATTTGGGGGTGTCCCAACCCACTGAGGTGACACCCCCCATTGTGCCATTCATTCCCAAAAGAAAATAAATTAAAAAAATTATTTATTTTACTTTCTCCAGATGACTGTTTCTTGCTGCCATGGTGAAAGTTTGAACACAGTGTTGAGAAAGGTGAAGCTTAAACTCAAGATGATTGGGCATGACCTCGTCAAGACTCCTTTAATTGTGCCCAATCATAATCGCTAAATTCTTAGCAATAATTTGAATATAAAAATACATTTAACATCGAATAAAAGCCAGAAAATATAATAAGATTTCTAACAAATTCAAGGTCTGAGAACAAACCATGTCAGTATTCGTATTCAGCATGTCTTCTTGCCCAAGCAGCATATTAGTTTATCTTATACACAGATTTAAAAGCACACATGCCTTCACCTTAGTCTGTTGAGAATATGCTACACTAGCTTGTAAATTTCTTTCCACAAACAGAAGCGTGAGCTAAAGCTCCCCAACAACTGCCTGAATAAGGAATTTCTTGTGACCTGAGCTAAAGGTCGCTAAAGAAATGCTGAAGTAGAAGGAATCCAGGGCAGCTACAGAAGAGTCTGTGTGGATGACCAAGAGATAAGGACCAGGAGGCAGTGGAGACGACAAGGAGCGAGTGAGCAGGCTGTGTCACAGTTTGTTAGTGGCACAAGCATCTGGACAGGTAAGGAGCTGGGAGCTGTCCAGTAACCTACTACGACGTTAGTAAGAGGGTTGAAGATAGCAGTGGCTGGTCAAGGGAAGGGTTGAGCATCAGAGGGACAAAGAGTCTCGATCATGTTTTCTCGGCCAGGCGTGAGAACTCTATAGCACATTCTCAACACTTTCCCTAAAGCTTTGGAAAATACATTATCCCCAGAGCCAAAGTCATGGGCTTTGAACTTTACATACTTAACCATCTAGGACAAGGATCATTTGTTTTTGTGTTACATTATGTGTCCAAACTAAGGTTTCCTGCATTATTTTTCCTGAAAAATTGACAGTATTTTCTTTTTTTTATAAGAGTCTGAGATGGTGTTCGGTAGGCTACAGCAATGCAAATTAGGCTGTTGTATATCTCACAGATACACTACCATGTCTGGTTCTTTGTTTATCATGTGTCACATTCTGCGTTCTTATATTTCCATTCCATTTTCTGTTTCTTTAAAGTCCTGAGATATGCTTGTGAAGCCTATATAAATAAATTTGAAAGTGATCTTGACAGACCTGCACTTTCAGTCACAGCAGAAAAGAAGGCTGATTAGTGTCTGTTAAGAGAGCACCAACAACTGACAACCCACCTTAAAGTTATCCTCACATCCTTGTTAGACCTTAGGTTCAACATCTTGTGTTATATGTACACTGTGTATAACACAAGATGTTCAGTACAAGTTCAACCACCATTCGTGTTCATGGGTAAATGCTGCGCTGTCACCATTGAACCCTGTCCAGCATTCACAAAAGAAGCCAACTATAGCTCTGTACAGAACAGGGCTGCTGCAGTGTTGATTTCACAGTGGAGATTCAACATGGTGGAAAGTGCCAACAATCTACTGAAAATTATAGGATTTCTTAGTCAGTGAACCTTTAAATGCAGAACCTACAGTACACTTTATGATCATGTTCAATTTTACTTTCATCAAAGTTGGATCTAGATCTGGTATATTAGGGCTACTATAAAGTTATTATAGGGCTAAGTAACATGTAGTGTGTAAAAAATTTCCAACTCTCTAACCGTATTAACAACTACAGTAAGTTTGGTGGATCTTGTAGAAAACATTTGACAATATCAAGACAGATGCATTGTCTTTCAGTTTGAAAACTGATTGCCAGCCTCAAGCAAATGGTGTTGTGGTGTTGCTTCCAGGCTTTGGATTCAGTGGATAAATGCTACAGTCATGGCTAAAGTGGAACAAGATGTATACCGTGCATGTTTACAACTCTCAACCACTAAAACATATCAGGCTCACATACACCCAAAAGTTTAAAACAAGTGAATATGGGACTGCAATGTACATCTATCTGTGATATGAACATTTAGTTGTATGTATGAACCTTTTCTTCATACATAATTCGATCTAATAATTTTGGCTAGTTCATGCATGTTGCCACACTCTCTAGCAGTTTGTGGTTTTGCAAAGATGTTTGAGTTGTTGTGGAAGGGTAACAGTGTTGTTGTACCCTGAAAGTAGTAGACGACTCTCTCTGGCTTTTTAATTTTTGGTATTGTACCTGTGACAAAATACTGAAAGAGAGCGGTTTGATTATTTATTATGAACACAAAACTGAATTTAATCCCATTTTAGCTTTGTGCTGTATGATAATACAACATTCACCACCTTTACCCAGATGAGCTGGCATCCAAGGACAGTAGCAGCATATCTCCTCCGTCACTGCTGAGGAACAGGATGATTTTTCAGACCTCTGTGGACAAAAGCATCTGGAGCAAATCTCAGATCAAACAACATGCTGAAAAGTTGGGTCTCAAAATAAATAGCCACCGTCAAAGAGCCTGCGGGTAGGAAAAGGAAGAGAAGATTGTCTCAAATGAAAGACATCCCACTGAAATCCTATTGAGCTATTTTCAGTGAGGCCTAAAAAGAAGAGAGAGAAAAGAGTGCACTGGTAAAGGTCAGCGTGAACCCAGATCATAGAACCTGAAACATGGCACAAAGATAAAGGGCCCAGTGAGAAAATATCAATTACGCCTTGACATTTTCCAGAGAGACAAAAGAGGCCTGTATAATACCCCACGATGGTGTGGTGCTGTGGCCACTGCAGCCTCTTCAAAAGTCACCACCACTGGGTTGTTGGTTTACATCCCTGTACTATATATACATTTAATTTAAATTTAATTTTATATATAAATTTGTGTAAATGTGTAAAATATCAAAGTACCAAAGCATGAATCTATACATAAACCTAAATCTTTGTATCTAACTGAGCTGTGAATTCAGATGATTTGGCCTATTTCATTTTAAAAAGGGAGTTTGAGCCTCAGCTTTATGCGCAGAGAATTTCAAACATTTTTTTTTTCATTCATTACATTCTCATGGTAGCTCTGCAAGGTGCTCATCCCCGACCCCTGAAGCCTGAGTCACTGCAAGTTCAACTCCAGCAGTTCAGACTAAGTGTTTGTCATATAGTCAGGAAGCTGCGTACATTAGGCAGAAGCACAAAGACAGGAGCGATCACTCCCTACTTCTGTCCTTCAAAAACTTTCCAAGAACACTTCACTGTATAAAACAGTCACACAGTGAGTGTTTTATTGTTTCCTCTTACATGGTGCATAAGTAAGTGTTTACATGACAAACTGACAATGACATTGTTACAGAGAGTAATGTTGATATTTTTTTTAATTTATTCAGGAGTGAATCAACTACCTTGCTACTTTAACCCAGGTAGCACTGGCCATAGTACTACTTTGACCAATAGCCACTTTTGTATGGTAAAAGTATGGATCAATCAAAAATAAGAGCAACTTAAGACCCATCGATGTAAAGAAACAAAGACTAGATTCCCTCTGGAAAAAACAAAAACAAAAAACCCAGTAGGATATACAGTATATAATGTTGACCTGACTGTACACATTTAAATCCCAGTCACTGGCATTTAAAACAGCAACATTTTGTGGAAATATTATTTTATTATTAATTAGTAACATTAGGCCTGCTAGTAGCTTTTGGTAACTATACCTGCTTGTTGGTAGACTGCTTTCAGACTACACAGCCCTGATTACTTTTAAGAAATCAAACGTGCTTGATCACAAAAGAGGACAATTAGTGTGTCAGGCGCCTCTTCCAGTTTCAAGTTAGGCTTTTCATCTGTGATTAAATTGCAGTGTTTGATCTAACCTTAAGGATAGACAATTTCACAACAAAGAACCAGTCCTCCACCTACCTTGAATCATCAGTTCACATCGCACAGCACACACATACGCTAAAAAAAGCAGCTGTTGATGTTGCTTCTTGTGTCATACGATACAAGCTACATTTTTTACTTTTTCATAATGTTTTACCCATTTTTGCTCTGTTGGACAATGCAGTATCTGGTGCCATGTAGTTGCCCTTATCGCTTGTTGTTGAGAGGAAAATATCTCATTCTACTGGCCACTCGCTCTTAACAACCATCCTGCAACAATAAACTTGATGTGATCTGCTGTTAAACAACACAAGAAGAAGGAAAAAAAATGGCTCTCCACATTCATGTTGCTGGTCTTTCTACCTGGTTTCCATTCTGAGTTGGGTTATTTTACCCTCTGCCTCTTGAAGTTCTCTTTTTTTGAGGGCCACTTCAACTCTGAGGTTGACTCCAAAAATTAGGGGAATAGAGTAACGACACAGTCTATTTTGGGGAAAAGGCACCCTTGTGTTTTAGAATACTGTGATACTACTGTTAATAACTCTTCAGTCTATACATCACATTAGTGGTGATGTTCACTTTGGCTGCAGCTTTCATTTGGATTTGTGTTTTTGTTTAAATGTATTCAATCCCCAGTTTATTTGTTCGAGCAGTATGTCCACACCACGCGTGGTGCAGGTACATGGAGATACTAATGTTGCTTCTCATCACATCACATCCATTTGTCACGCACATTTGTGACACTACCGATCTCATTTTGACAGAACATGTTGCAATTATTAGTTAGTTATTTGAAAGAGGCAACATGTTTACTATCATCAGCAACACCTTCAAGGATAAAAAATGTTTTCATGTCTTTTCAAAAGAGTGCTGTATTCACTGAATGTTGTTTATATTATATTTACTGAGGTGAGGACAGGAAGACGAGTGACCACTTTGTGGAGGCTAATTGGGATCTAAATAAAGAATATGGCAGAAAGTATCTTACCTGACTAAATTAAATAAGAACATTAGATGTGAGTGTGCTCTAGTGGCTACAGGGCTGTAAACTACATTCATTGATATGTGAAATAGCTGCTACAAAGATAATTATGTGTTTATTCCAGCCTTTTTTAGTCACACACAGTACAAAATGACCTTTGTTATATTTTTATTATGCACAAGCTCAGACCTCAAAAGGTTATGCTATGATACTTTGGCCTCTTGTTCTTTTCATTCCTTCTCCAAAAACAATGTAACAATTGAAACAATGTGAAATTAAACAAGCTTCTTGTACAACGCTCCCCTTTCCCACTATCATGTCAGGTACTGGGAGGCACCTGAATCTTACATTATTCAACACTACAGCAAATCAAACCTCTCTACAAGGCTGATATCTTATTCATCTGCAGCTCTGCGCTTCCTCAAGTATTTGCCGGCATAATTAGTTGGCATAATCAACACTGTACTGCTTTGTGGTGATAACAATGTTGTACAGTGCACATCATTTTGTGTTGCTAAAGACTGAATGGAGAGTAAAGGGGGCACCTCTCGTTCAGACTCTTGTTCCCGAGTCAAGGTAAATAAATACAGCGAACCAAAAGATTACCGTACTGTTCACATACAAGGTTTCCTGCAAATTATCTAAATGGAATGCAAATGACATCCTAACATATTAAAGAGTTTTAAAACAATCAATGTGAATACAAACCACAGCTGTAAGGCACTCAAGGCCGTCTTTTTGGTTTCATCAGATAGCTGCTCAGTTCAGGGTGTGTCAGGCCATGACAACTTGTACTCATTGGTACTTACAACATAAATAGCCAAGGACAAATTCAAGCTGCCACAGCAGTACATCTATGGTGACATCGCCAGTGCAAATAATAACATTTTGAAGGCTTTTCCATTTATTTGTTAATTATAATGTTTAATATTCTGCTGCAGCATCATGTAACTCATGGACTGGCAAATGTTAAACTGATTCACAATGGAATCTAATAGAGTTGTTAATACCTAAATCAGCAATAAATGGCTACCAATTATGATTTAACATATGAATTCATGTTTTGCTTATATAAGCGAGACTATGTAACGTTTGCTGAACAGCGGCCACTGTGGCCACAAATGGCAATTACAAGATGCTAAATGCTAATATATACAGTACACAGTACATTGTGTATAGTATAAGTAGAGAAGAGTCATAAATTGAATGAACTGACTCAGTTATGTTAATTACACAGCAGTACCTGCATAAAATTTGCTAATAGTAGCTGCCATAAGCTATTGGTCATACCAGACCAAGTAAGGCTGTAGCAGTAAAAGCCCTGAGTGTGTAGAATTAAGCACAGCTGCCTTTTATTGCTCATGAATTCAGCTTTTCATTTATAAGAGAAAAGAATGTGTTTTTTTCCCCCAAAAGTTACATAGTCACGCTTTAAAATGCAGAACTTTGGAATAGTGAGATCCTTCACTCCTTTAAATAAACTATACAGTCATAACTGATACACTAAAGGTATCACTTCAATTATGGTTTTGGATGTTGTAAAACTTAAGGCTTTCATTAATTACCCTGATCATCTTGTCACAGTATTTTACCCATTTCTACATGTGCTCAATTGTTTTTGGATTATTTTGTCAAACAAGTAACTGAAACTTGTATTAAATAACTTTCTTTTTAATCAAGAAATTAAAGATAGACTAGTCAACTATCCCACATCCCTTGAAGAAACGGAGATTAATTTGAAGGTAATCATAAGTGTGAAAATTGCTGTTATCTTCTCACTATTCCTTTAACTGCTAACGGCCTGTCTGGCTCTGAAGTCGTCCTGGTAATAAATATTCATATACCTTTCAGGGTCTTTGTTATGTTGACTACCTTCCATCAGTGTGATCTGTTGTGGCACGACAAACACAAATGGTGAAAATAAATTAAGAAAAAAAATCTAAGTAAATATATAAATAATAATGACAATGAGTGAACGGGGGGGAAATTTGGAACATCAAAGGCTCCTCTATCTTTGTACCATGTAAACAGTGCGTGCCTTCAGTGAGTGGAAGAGCCCTTTTTAATGATTCCATGGAAGATTGCCACATCGACAAGCATCCTGTAATAAATAAAATTAACAAACATTTCTGTAGGGTCTTTTCAAAGGGAAAGAGAGCCCAATGTTTTTTTTTCAGATAAGTGGTCTATACATCCCCTGCTCCTTCCTGATTAGTCTAATCCAGTGAGAAGTGCGTGCAGGGTTTTGATTGAGTCAGCCGTCGAGGACCCCGAGGGGAACCCTCCTGATAAGTGCCTTTACCTTTCACCTCCAGAACCCCACGCACGTCGCTTCGCCATATCCCACTCCCTCTAATCTCATTTGGCCCAGGAAGACATGCTCAGGCACAAGAAGCTACGATTAGCATCCTCTTTACCAAGGGATTCCATTGGCTTGGACTACCAGTGCTGCCCTCAACCTGAGTCGCTGAAGGCACTAAATCAGGCAGGTATTTCTGTGTGTGGCTCGTGTGTATGTGTGTGTGTGTGTGTGTGTGTGTGTGTGTGTGTGTGTGTGTGTGTGTGTGTGTGCGCGCGCGCGTGTGTATCCGCATATTTGTGTGTGCTTGTGTCCACCCTTCATATGTGTGTGTTTGACAACTTGATATCAGAAGGTTTGCTTCCTTTTTACCTTCTTTGTAGTATATCAGCTCAAATATTCTTGATTTGGCAGTTTTCCAAACATGTACCCATTTATTTTATGACATGACCACAATGACAGAGCCAGAGCCAGGATTATAGAAACACTGAAGTCATGAGTCCAAAACCACCAGCAGAACCCCACCCACCCAAGACTAACCAAACTCTATAAAGTTTTCTGAGTTTTTTTTTTAAATCACAACATTTTACATTTGATTTTTTGTTCATCTCACTTTGGTTAGGTAGTGAAATCTTAAACCTTTAAGATGAATTTTAATATATTTTGTCAGTCACATTTTTAAAAAAAAACAGAATCAGCTTTAAATTACTCCAACATGAGTAATATGTGTGCAGTCACAGAATGTAAAGTACTCTTAATGTCATTAACTCCCCAAATTCACAGAAATATTACAGAGGCTGCAACCTCAGTGACCTCAGTGGTAGCTACAGCCCTGCTGTAACCAGTAACACTACAGGGTAAGTGAGTGCAAGGTACACTGTGATCAGCTGCTACGCCCATAAATGGAGGAATTCACTCACAAGTTTGAATCTTAGATCTGATTGTATTCATCTTTCTATTCAGCATTCACTTTTTGTCCTCGATGATACATCTTTTGTGTGCTGCTCCAAGGGGAATTTTGCGAGAAATTTGTTGAAGAGATTGTTCAGTTAAAGAAGTAGCCCGATTTTTAAAGGAGTCTTTATGCACATAGGCTCATACAGAAGCTCAATAAGCTCAAAAGCTGGATTTGCAGTGATTGTTGAGCTGCTACCACTGTTCATGTAATGTGAGAATAACTCTCCACAGATCAAGCAACTACAGAAATAAATCAAATACTGCACACAGCACTGATCACACAATCACCCAAATATTTAAAAAATTTAAAAAGCAAAGAAATCCATCCAAAGAATCTTCTGAGAAAAACAACTTTATTTATTTGGATGGATAAATGTCATCATATGAATTTTTTGTATCACACATTTCTATGTGTGGAGCATCCCCACAGCCTTACATTTAAACTCAGACTGTCAGTAACTTTCTCCAATGACTGAGCTCCTTTACAGTGTGTTTCAGAGCTCCTTTTATGAACACTGTGTATCTTCATTTGCATCCTGCAGGGTCAACTTTTCATAATTAGCTCGATGTCTTTCTATTGTAAAAATGAAGAGAAATACGGAAATCAAGTGGTTTCTTTGAATATGTGCACCGGAATTGCTGTTTGTATCTAATATCACAAAACAAATACTGTACACACTAACAAGAAGGTCATTAGAATTATAGAATTAATTTGTCCCAAAAGACAACAAACAATTTTAAAGCACCACTGACTACAGTGATTTCTATAACACCTCATAATCAGGCTGAGCATTTTGCAATTGAATATTTTTGCAATGCACCATGAGTCTTGTGCATGTAAAAAAAAAAAAAAAACCTTGATGATTTGAAAGGCATCTGGAGTATTAATGAGCAAACACAGCAACAACGAAAAAAAAACCCACTTTCACCTGCATGATTTGATGTATGGAAAGTTTATGCCGCATGAAAATTCAGAGAGTGCATAGAGTGCAACAAAGACAGCACAATAACTCAAAAGTATCCTGCTGTATGAAATGAAGCACACATACATACACACAAACACACATGTGTGACGTTTCGCACACCCACACGTAAATCATGACACACAGCTTAATGTATGGAGGGTGTCTGGGATGGAAACTGAGCATGCAGGACATGCATAATAATAAATATGCATGAGAAAATCAAGCAGACTGATAAGTGGCCTCAGAGTGTTGGTCACTTGTGGAGAAGAGTGTGTGATCACAAGCTTAGCAGCTCTGAATCAGCAGCTTCTGGGACTGAAATACTGTTTATTATTTTTTGTAAATGTAAATAAGCAAGAAAAAAGGGGGCTGCATAATGAGGCAGCTAAGTTGTAGAAAAAAATGTGAATCTGGGTTAAATGTACAAGACTTTTAGGATATGTGGTTAGTTTATGATGGTGCTTCCCAACCTGGGGGTCCGGACCCCTTCAAGGGGTCATAAAAAAACCTGAAGGGTGGCAAGATAATTAGTAGTATAAGACACAGACTTTCATCTAATCTTTACTTTTTTGTGAATTATTGGATAATTTGATCTTTTGGTGGCTCTAAAATTGTTTTTTGTTGTTGTTTTTTTCAAATAAAACAGTTTGAGAACTGCACATAACTCTGATGTCATATGCAGTTGTATGACAGAGGTTGCATCTACACATTGCTTTATTTTAAAGGGTCATATGAATAAAAAAAAAGGTTGGAGCTACTGGTTCAAAAGACAGGATTTTTCTGCTCAGTGCTGATGAGTTGGGGTCACGTGGCTTCTGATCTAACCTAAAACTTTAAATAAGTTGATGTTAAACTGACATAATTAATCAGTGTTGCCCACTGGCTGTGATGGGAGAATTTCCCCCAAATTTTGTGGCAATATGATGAAAAGTAACAAAATTAAAATTCATGTGAAAAGCACTTCTTAATCTTGCCTGGGGATGGAAAAGTTGAATTTTTTGGTGATATCTGGCTAAAATGACGGTGCTGCCTGCATGCTTAAATAATTAATCATTTAAAAATTGTTTCGGTGCAATTTTATTCCAACTGTTACATCAAATTTCTAGTAAATGAAATGATTTACATATTTAGTTGGTTAGGACTTGTGATCAGTTTATGCACTTTTAAAGCTTGTGGAAATCTTATTTATCAGTCGCCAGATGGACAGATTTTGGCATCTGTTCTTTCAGAGCGGCCCGAGGAAATAACGCGAGTGACCAGGCAGCACCAAACACCAGGCTGCGGGTTTCAAGGCCCAAACAGCTGCAGGGGAGTTGGCACATGATTATTATTATCAAATAAAAAGTAAGAGCATTGTGCAAAGTCTTCAAACAAGTGCTGAGTTAACTTCTCCCCGCGCACTGTGTGGAGCAGAAAATGGACCTGATGGATGCAGGATGCGGGTGCAGGTTTGCTTCTAAGTGAAGCATGGAAGATTTTGCCTGTATCCCACCGATGCTTTCCATATGTGTATCCGATGAACTCCTGAGAATTGACCGATATATATGGCCACACGTGTGTATGTGTGTGTGTGTGTGTGTGTGTGTGTGTGTGTGTGTGTGTGTGTGTGTGTGTGTGCCCGATAAATAAAAAAAGACATGCGCTGTCTTTATATCTGTCGGGGGGAATAAAGTCTTGGTGTAAATCACTTTTCCGACTGGCACAGCACATTAAACAACCGTGGCATGATTCCCTTTCTCTCAGCTCATCCGTTCCCTTTTTTCTTTATCAGCTCGTTCACGATTTCATTTCTTTCAAATGAGAATTCAGGGACCCCCAAATTCAAGCCCCGCGTCTTCAAACAACACAACTGTACGGTTTTACTTTTTCTCCCGTCAAAATGGTATCCCAGATTCAATTTTAGATAGACGAGGATTTAGCCAGTGATGATTTTTTTTTTTTTTTTTTTTTTGGTCTTTCGGAGACAATATTTAATATGCTGAAATGAGATCAGTTTTTATCCTCCCCCCAAAACAATTTCTCAATATAGTGTCAAATCTCACACAAGCCAAAATGAAGGCATCTTTGATAAGAGAACTGTATGTATATGAAATATAATCGCTCCTTTTTTTTAAAAAAATCATCAGGAGAAGCAACAATAATGACACTCATCATCATCATCATCATCATCATCATCATCATCAGAAGGGATTTTTTTCTTCTTCCACCTTTCCTCCAGGGGACCTTTTTCCCCCTTTTGATTTAGGAAATTAGTACGCCTGAATACAAAACCACATTCTCAACAGCTACTTATCAAACTTCATTTACTGAAGATGATTTCAGGGTAACATTAAAAGACAATAATGTAAATGACCCATGGCTTTTAATTAAAAAATGTCTGCCCCCCCTTCCTCCTTCCCTCCTTTATATTTTTTGTTTCATCTGTTTTACATTTTTGGATTTGAAGTGTTGTGGAGGAAAAGTAAAGCGCCTGCTTTACTCGGTGTACCCCCTCCTCGTTGACTTTTATCACTATGAAGCATATAAATGACCTGAAAGCGCTGGCTGTCGCGTTAAATTAAATAAAATAAAGAACAATTATCCTCTCTTTTTCTCTGATCTCGCGCTGAAAAGGAGTCCTGGAGAGATAAGGCAGATTGAATTCTCTCTGTTGTGCTCCAATAAAAACGTCAAGGGGGGACGAGTTAAAGAGAGATTTAGAACCCCCCCTAACCCACCCACCCCCCCTCTATAATTTCAAATCATAATTTCCTCCCATTATACCTCTCAGATGCCGTTTATCGTTCGGGTTATTTATTTCAGGGTGTTGTAACCACAGTCAATTCCCGTGACTAAGTTGGATAATTACAGGTGGTGAATCGTGCCGGGCGAAAACTTGAAACAGGTTTAAGAAAATGTGGAACTCGTGAAAATAATAAAGCAAATGATTTAAAACAACAGCACAGTCACATTTATATATATATAAAAGGTTATTCCCCTCATTTTCATCATGGAAAAAAAAAAGAAATAATATCCACGTCTGCTGCTACTCCTGAAAGTAATTATAACAGTTTAATTTCAAAGTTGAATTAGGATGCTTTAGGGGTTTGATGTAAAACTTCACATTCGGTTCAATGAAGTATCACCCTAATTTACAGCTCTAGATAAGGGCTAAGCCTGTCATAAAAATCTGCCCCCCCCTCCTCCCCCCCTCCTTTTCTCTCCCCTCCTTCCCCAGGATTGAATTGCACCTTGGGCAATAGTGCAGAATCGTGAATCTTAACTTCTCTCAGCATATGTTCCTGGCAGATAAGTAAACAATTTGGATGTGGAATGACATTTTTTAATTAATACTACAGTCGTCTTAATATATGCCTGCGCACACCGCGGTCCGCAAAATTCTGTTCTCCATTAACGGTGCAGGAGAGGAAGGAAAGCCCTGCGCTCCTCACACACTCTTTAATTCCTCCTGTTTGGGGTTGTAAGCTCTTCTCATTCGGTATAGTCTTAATGAGAGTCGGCGCTACATCAGTCACAAGTTTATACAGGTTGAAACAGGTGTGAGTGGCTTGATGATAAGATGATAATAGGCTTGAGCGGCTTTTTTGGCTGCAGCACCTTTTTTTTTTTTTTTTTTTTGGAAAAGTAAACACACGCAGAGAGATATATGGTGGTGGAGGTGGCGGGTTGCTGTACTGCCAGCCAGCAAGTTACAAAAGCTTTTAAAAAAAAAAAAAATCACATCACATCGAGTGTGTTCCATTAGTTAAACCTATAATCAAGCAGAAGCCGCTCTCCTTGAAGTGATTAAGCAGTCAGACAAGTCGGACGGGCGGAATCCCTCCAGGGAGGCCTCTCCTGAACTGTCAGACGTCAAGAGATCACAACCGGTTCACCTGAGTGTCACAATAACACCTTCACCGCGCTCTACATGCCTGGAACCTGTTTCGAATACAATCATAAAAGAATTTAAAAAAATAAAAAAAAAAGAAAGAAGAAAGAAGATGGAGCAGTAGCAGAAGCCACATGTGGAGGCAGTTAAACCCTCTTCAGGAAATGATCAGAGTGCAGGAGTTTGACAGCTGAAAAAGCCACACAAGAGAGAAAAGGATCGATTTGGGAGAAGGAGGATTGATTTTTATGTCATTGTTCTACTGCAAAGCGAGTTTGTTACTGTGCAGTCTGCAGACTATCAACTGTATTGATTAGTTTGGGGTCAAGTTGGCGCTAATGTAAAAAAAAAAACTCACAATTGAAAGATTTTTTTTAATTGTGAATTTTAGCGAATTAAGCTATTAAGTTTTTTTTAAATCTAGATTAAAATGTATTTATTATTTTACTATTTTCTGAACAATTTTAAACGCATGTAATCAGGCCTTCTTTGTGCCAGCTTTAACGTCCCCGCAGCACCTACACATTATTCCATAATCTCTGTCATCTCAAGTATACCCAGTAACCTACAGATACAGGAAATTGATATCGTTGAAGACAGATTGTCTTTATTGGAAACGTCTTTGCTCAGCAGTTGAACAAAGAGCAGGAGGTATCAACCTTCTAGATACATGATCCTTTCCATAACATGACAGGTTTTTAAATTACCATCTTAGATAGAAAATACACATATAACTCCTTGAATTCAAATAGAAGTTATCCTCAAAAACCGAAACCAAAAAATAATAATAATTAAAAAAAAAAAATGACGCGTGACTATATCAGCACTGAACCACAGGAAAAATGCAAAATGAAACATTGGATGTAAATGATTCCTTTTTCTTTTAGTCTTATTAAATAGACCGTCTGGTTTTATGTGCCAGGTTTTGATAAATATAAACAATATGACCCGTATATAATCCAGCCTATAGGTCCTGATTTTGACCCTATAACATCATAAAATTACGAGTGCCAAAATGTAGACTACTTAGGCCTATACAGGAAATAACAATGCTAATTGTGCAAGCCAAATTTTCAAAATAAGAGTAGCCTATCAATAATCAACACAAATCAGCATATCAGCATTGAAATGTACACAATAAATAAAGTTAAAGGCCTCCTTTTCTGGTTGCCATAAACGTTATAACATTTACATTTCTTACAGTTCACAGGACACCGTCCTTTACACCAAACCCCAGCTGCTCTGCTCAGCTCAGGAACTTGTTGGGTTTCTGGAAAAGTTTGTTTTTTTTTCTCTTTTTTTTTGCCATAACAAGTCCAAGGCAGTTAATACTGTTCATGCCTTTTTAATGGGGCGCGCTGTCCATAATATATTTACATGCATTTCAGTATTCAAGTGAATTAAAAAGAGGGAAAGAGTCTGGAGGGTTACATGGCAGCGGCATGTGCGGATGAATACGGGTCTATCCCAGTCTTGGTCATACCTGGAAAAAGTATGTAGGCCACCGGGGGCTGTAAACTTGACGCTGACCAGGCTGTGCAGTTACACGGGACGACATAACCCGGGTTTGTGGGCGACGGGTGGGTGTGGGTGTGCTGACTGGGGCACCCAAGGGTGCCGAATGCGCCGTTCTGGTATCCCAACGAGGACGCGTACGGCAAAGTGCTGGTACTCAACGTGTGGGGCATCTCTGTCATCTTCTGGATGGCGCTGGAGCTGAATTGACTCGGGTCGAGGAAGGAGTAGGGAGCGGACGTCGGCGGCAGAAACGCTCTGGATTTCTCCGAGGCGCCCAAAAGAGAGTCCGCGGCCGAAACTGGAAGTCCCTTCAAGTGATCGGTGTCCCCGAGGTAAGGCAAAGGGAAAACGTACCTGTCCTTCTTGAGCAGGTTCTTGGGTTTGCGCCGGGGTCTGTACTTGTAGTCGGGGTGCTCCTTCATGTGCTGAGCCCGCAGCCTCTTGGCCTCGTCGATGTAAGGTCTCTTCTCAGACTCTGACAGCAGCTTCCACTCGGCGCCCAGCCTTTTGCTGATCTCCGAGTTGTGCATTTTGGGATTCTCCTGTGCCATTTTCCTCCTCTGGCCCCGGGACCAAACCATGAACGCGTTCATGGGTCTCTTGATATGATCAGCAGGCTTTGACATCTTTAAAAGGTACACTTTTATCCCCAATGTTAACGACGAGGAAAAGTTCTGATCGGAAGGAAGGGAAACTATTCACCTGTCTAGATGCCAGATACCAGTCATGCCACGTCTGGGATGTTCTGAGTCTGGAAAACAGCAAACAAAACAAAATAAAAATCCAGTGCTCGATTTGTTTTTGTTTTTTTTCCCGAGTTAAAACACTGATGCGCGCTCGCTTAAGTCCAGTAACAACTCTGCCAGACGCGCGGCAGGCAATACAGGAAAAAAATACATGCAAGATGCACACATGTATAAAAAAATCCACAAAGGTGAAAGCAATGTCCCGCAGTCAGTTTGCAGGAGTCGTTAAAGTGTTCAGTTATTTTTTTCTGTCACCACACACACTCTCTCTCTCTCTGAGGTTTGTCGTCAAGCACCTGGCTTGGAAATGAGCGGAAGAGCGTGAATACGAGCCAAAAGCGGTGAAGTTCAAAGGCTGGGCTGGTTTGGTTTCTGCACGCAATCTGACATAATCTGCAGGGCGTTCACTCACCAACCTGAGCGCCCAATCAGCACGGAGACCGGCTATTATAATACCTTCACGAAAAATATATGTACATTACAGCATAAACAAAGAGCGGGTGGTAGTAGAAGAAAAAAAAATAATAAGGAAAGAGGGGTGTGTGTGTGTGTGTGTGTGTGTGTGTGTGTGTGGAGGGGGTAATACTCAGGATCCCTCCCCGATTCCATTTAATGTAATGAATCGCAACAAACATGGACCTTCAACCGCTTTCCCGGTTAAAACCTGACTTCAATCCAGAGAGGTGACTGCAACCAATTTACTGTACAGCTTTACACACAAATGTAGAGCAGCACTTTTTAACGTTTGTCGCCAAAATACATAAAGACAGGCCCTAATGGAGTTATCATTGGCTCCGAATTTTTTTTCTCAGTGTTGTTTTCAAGGGAGGAACTGTAGATACTACTACTACTTATAATAATAATAACAATAATAACAACAATAATAACTAATAATAATAATTACAATAATGATAATAATAATAATAACAATAATAGACTGTTATTCCCGACCTCTGCACCTGCGGGGGTTTGTGTCTTGCTCAAAGACACTTAAGCAGGACTCGACCCCCTGTCTGTCCTCCAGGTGCAGAGGTCACCACAGTATGAAGAGGTTTAGTTAACAGGATAATAAAAAAAAAGTTCAAATTTAGCTTCAGTATGTTAAGAGATGGAACCTTTTCCAAAACATTTCACTCCAAAGGAGGCTATAATTGACAAGCATTTCTTTTATAGTAAAAAGAAAAGAAAAAAAATGAAACATCACACAGTTTAGGCCTGCATGTCAGATGTGAAACTATGGAAGATTCAACTGCGTAGTGACAGAATTACAAACACCAGGAAAATATTACATCAACTGTAAACGTTTAGAAAAGCGTCATTGTGAGCCTGTAATTGTTGCATTAGCTCACATCCATTTGACAGTGTGGTTTTAAGGAGGCACAGAGTGATCGTTTTAATATGTAAATTTCGATGAGGACCACTGCCTAATAGCCCTCGGGCTAATGTGCGTGATATATGATTCCTTCAGCTGTGATTATTAAACGAAACGCAGGCGGCTGATTTTTTTTTTCCCTCCACACAGTCAAAATGCTGTGATACAATCCTGAGAGTCGTCTCTTGTTAGTTACACCGCTAAGTAGGTTTATTTAAGGTGGCCTACACGTATATATAAATATATAAATATATATATATATATGTATATAGCGCACACACGCGTACCCACACGCGGATGTTGTGGACCACATCCTATTTGAATTATCATCCCATCTTTTCCTCTGTCACACATATATGAACGTGCAACTTCAAAGATGATTTTACTAGATTACTTTCTTTAACGTCTCACCACATTGTCCTATCTTTCTAAATTTTTTAATATGTTAGCATGATAAATAAATACAACACAATACTTTAAAAATTAATGATGCGTCAATTATATATATATATGTTACCATATACAAAAAAGGAGAAAATACTACTACTACTTTTTAACCCCCAAAAATGCAGTTTATTTTTCTGATATATTTCAGCACCATCTGTGTCTCTTTCTCACGCTCTCTCTCCGCTCCCCGTCTCCTCACGCACGCATGCGTCAATCGGCAGCGTGTAACAAGAAGATTTCCATCATATCTTTCTTTTTAAAACCCTGAAATAATCGTTAAAAAATGTGTCCGTTTCGGGAGAAAAATCCTCCTCACCCCGACCTAGAGAACAATGCAGCTCACAGCGGAGGACGCCCCGGACTTTTCTCAATGCAAGCGCCGACCGGATGCCTGCAAAAAGAAAAAAGCTCCTCAAATCCTCACAATCGGCAGGCTATGATGTTCATCTGCAACCACGAGGTAGTATATTGCATGTACGGACTGTATATTTCGGCTTGTTTTGAAGTTTTAAATTGTGTTATGCTATCTTTCACTGAACAGCTATGCAATTTAACATGTAGTATATACCCACACCAGCTTAGGCTGCATTTTGAGATCAATTAATTAGATAACAGGAAATTATTTTAGGGGCTGAGCCTCCTACTCACGAGGGAGAAGTCAGTTATGTTTCTTATTCAAAAACTGATCTGTCTAATAAATGCACGCCCGAAAGTTCCCTCGACAATTTAACAGGATAATGAGAAATGCAATAGGTTTGGATTTGTCAAGGATTGTCATGATTATTATTTCCATCTACGGTCTCTCTTCAGTTTTTCTCAAATATAACCTATTTGACACAGCCTGTTATTGACATGAACATGCATGTGCTGTTAATAAATAAAATAATATGGGGTTTACACCTGCGCGTCCACATGGAAAAACTTCTCTCTATATCTCCCAAACTTTAGACATCTGGAAATGTGACTGTCACAACATAAGTTAAAACATAAAACAAACATTTAAAAAAAGGAAAAACTAAATATATATCTTCCTCTCTGCATGTTTGATTAATTTTGGTTTAAGTGGCAGCAATGCGTGGTTCACAGCTCTTAGTATTAATAATTATAAAATTGACGACTGGTGAAAGTTTATTTTAACTCATGTAGCTCATCATTATTCAATTATTACTGACGTAACAAACAACAAACTCAGATTACACACCAGGAGAGACGCAATGGCGCGCGTGAGACAAACACCACACACACACACACACACACACACACACACACACAGACAGAGAGAGAGAGCGAGAGAGAGAGCTTGGATTATCTAAGGACAAATGTCCATCCATCTTGCCTTAAAAAGTGAATGGGGAGCGGCCTGACACACGGAGAGCCTATTAGCCAACTTGGGCTCCCGTGGAGAGCATTGAGGTAAGCTCCCCTACCGTAACTGTCCATGGTGCTGAAGCGGTAAGAGGTTTTCTTTACTGCACACTTGCGTCCTCCCTCAAAACTCTTAAAAGCTAGAGTTGACATTTCAATGCCTTTTATTGTATTTCCATCCTATTTAGTGATGGTTCTCTGTAAAAAATAAAATATTAGAAACCAGACAACTCACATGGTCTACAACTTTCCTAACTTTCTCTTTTTTAGAAGAATGTCTTTAAGCTTATTTTTTCACAGTGTGGAAGAACCTGTCAAACCATATTTGGAACTAATAAATTATGGCACCAAAAAATAACATGAATACTCAAACATGGTTTTGTTGTAACTATATGTCTGTCTGTCCCTAACTCTATTTTCCATTCAGTGTTTCTGAGCTAGGGCCTGATCAGTGTTATATTATTACACTGCCTATGTGAAAGTATAGCAGCGATAGATAAGATGAGTATTTGAGATAAAACAGAACAATAAAGATGACATACGTTTGAAACACAAAGCAAAGCAACAACAAACTTAGTCAGGTCACCTTTTTATCAGCAGTGATTGAACCATGTGCCTTCTGGTTGAAAGACAGTTACACTGACTATATTGTACCAGCAATTAACCAAACATTGGAATCTAGACTATCTAGATTGAACTCCCCTTAAAAATTGCAAATTAATTACTGTGCAACATCTTCACCTTAAACTAACTCAAAACATGCATGCATAGACACACACCACACACACACACACACAGGCACACACACACGCACACACACACACACACACACACACACACACACACAAAAACAAACATAGAGACACGGAAAGTTGTAGACTGTGTTCACTTGTAGTGATTAGAACATTTTTTAACGGTCTGCAAAGAGTGACATAAATTTATCTGTAATTCCCTCACTCACTCACTCACTCACTCACTCACTCACTCACTCACTCACTCACTAGCAGAACTGGATCCCCCACATGCCACTGCCCAGATTTCTCTACAATGAGGACATAAAGGGAGAAACTGTTAAAATTGTGAGTGTAGCCATGTAACAGTTACAGTAAATAACACAATCTCTTTTCAGCCATGTTTACAGAAAATATTCTATCTGCCTTTAAATGTTCAAATAGTTGATGTTCAATGGCATTTGTCCTCAGTTTAGAGTGATGTTAACATGTTGTCCCTGGAAATGATACAAAATGTGTAATATAGGCTTAAATTGTTGATAATTATGCAATATTGAAATACTTCCAAAACTTAAATTTGGCAGATAATACTGTCAGTTTTTATTTAAATTATCCCCTTATGACTACCATTCATTGACAGCGACAAGCTATCAAAACAGAAATGAGCGGTATGTCAATGTATTACCAACATGGGGCATATCTTATGGAAAATATATGTATAGATATACATATATCATATCTTTGTGGTGACATCATTTCTCAATAAAATCTTAAACTGACTAAACTGAAGCTCTCGCTTTTATTCAGCAACACTGGATAATACAGAGCAGAGCAGAAAAAAATGAACAAAGGTTCAAGGCATCAGGTAATAACGAAAGGATAGGGGCAATACTTCAAAGACCACGAGGTCCACATCACACAATTATACAATACAATTAGGATTAAAGGGGCAAAACAGAGATAACAGGAGATAGGGATAAATTATCACAAAAGGAAAGATGTGACTCGCTCCTGACCTTCATTAAGAGAAAAAAAACTCATTTGGAGCTGTCCTTCCTTGCAGGGGGATTTGAGCCTTTCACATGAGATTGTGACTCAGTAGATAATATTTATAGTGTATAAATTAGAATATGGACTACTATTAAACAATAACATACAATATATATTCAGAATAAAATTTTAAAAAACCGCAACAAATAGTTATGCATAAAAATAATATAATAAATACATTGTAACAATTGTTATTTAAATAGAACTGGACTCATTTCAGACACAATTTCATGCCATCCAACACAGACATAGGACATAATTACCAAAATAAACAGAACACAAAGGCAATTTAATACTGATTCTGATTCTTAATGATCCCTTGTGATGAAAGGATTTAACATTTCACTGAACTCTTGCAGCAGTCTCAAGCACTCAATAAGTTCATGCCTTGAGGTTGTTGACTAGCAACCAGGCATACACCATATGGACGCCCATCTCCGTTCAATCAGCAACTTAGGGCATAAAGACCTTTCAATAAATTATTTAATTATATTGCTGAAGTAATGAAGCAATCAATGTCAAATTGTTGCTTTGGTCTGTAAATGCCATTTGATAGACTAACACTCTTTACAAGTTGAATAGGTTTAGAAAAGTTGAATAATCTCCCTCCTTTCTACTAAGCTACCCTATATGAGAACACCCCACTCTTCTTCACAGACTGAATCTTCCGGTAGTTTTGGCCCATCCCTTTCACACCTGCTTCAGGTTACTGATGTCTTGAGAGTGTGATAAACAATCATGTCTTTGTGTGTATGGATGACATCTTGAGCATTTACTGGAGGTCCAAAGATGATCATGTCCTATAGGTATGCCAGATCCTGCAGTGCATCATGTTAAATGAGCTCGATTCTGAAATGTAACTTTAATGTCTATAATGTGATGGTTACATGATTCCTAAAGCAGTATAATAATGGATACAGCTCAAGTTGACATGGTGTCTGAGAGGCCACAACTCCCCCAACAAAGTTCTCCTAAACAGTTTTTTGGGGGATTTTGCTCTGTTGCTACACCCTGTAATGATGAAGTCTTCAGTGGTACAGAGGGACCTCTGAGGCAGACCAAGCAAATAATGTCCTTACACAGCACTGTGCTGACCTGTGCTCCCATATTAGTTAAACTGTTTAGAAGTAGGTGCTTCCAATGTGGGATAAGGGTTCCCCCTGCAGAAGTCTCTGAAGGTCCAAAAGTTCCACACTTGTATCTTCTTTCTTTATCATTTTAAATCTGCTAAAAAAACAATGAAATCAGCCATTGGAAGCTGCTGACTGTGAAGGAGGTCCTGGAAGAATGGAAACATTGACTGATGAGACCAACACCTTTTGATGATTTGGACTGACCATAAGACCCTTGCCTTCATCCAAACAGCAAAGGCCCAACTATGGATGGGCCAGTTAGTTACTCTTCTTCTTTACTTTTACTATTTCCAAGAGTCGCAAGCCTGTTTTTCCCCTCACCAGTCTGACTGTAGGAGGGACACTAGCCAAAGCCAGTCATTTCGAGGGGCTGCACTGAGGAACTGAGTATTTTGGCAGATCCTCATTCAGAACTGTACAAATATACGTCCTTCAGTGGGCCCACTCCTCTAACCTTCACCTGTCATCCTATTGTCTGTTACATGCTTTCCTTTCTGCAGCGATGATTTTGATGGCATTCCATGCAGGCAAATAACCAAACATCCTCTAGCTGTGTCCCATTGGTTTTCTGTCATCTGGAAGACAACGCAATCATGTCTTCAACTTTGTCCTGTACCCTAAGCTTCCTCCTGCTAGCGAAGCAGCCCAATTCAGGATCAGACCGCCCAGCAACTGCATGTCTTCTACAGAACATTGTATGCAATAGCCCCCAGTTCATGCCTTGGCTTCTGCTCCATCTTGAGGTTTTTGCACCAATGTAACCTCACACTTCTTTCCCCGGTTGCTGGCGGCCAGATGGAACACTTCAACAAGGATCTTGAGGGTACATTCTGCTTCCTGATGTCCAGGAATCCAGCACTTATGGCAAGCACCTCTAAGATCTGGGTACTCCCATAACTTCCTTCTGTGTTTCTCCATGGGCCTTCTCAGTGTTCCCTGGGTTTCCAACCACCTCTCCTCCCAGTGCAGAAGAGAGTTGGGTTTATTTATGGTATATGTTGTACAGTATATCCTTTCAAGTTCCGACTGTTGTCTGGTTGAACTCCCCATCAGGTTCACCCCACCTTCCATATATTCCAGCTCAGCCAGACTCCACCAGTCTCCTGACCCCAATTCCCAAGCCAACCGTGCATTGCACTGAGGATGCATTGCTGTGTCAAAGGTTTCCAGTACCTGGTTGGCTGGTGGCCCTGAAGAATGCTGCCAGATGCTTTCTTACATATCTGGGATGCTAATCCCATTACCTACATCCATTGGAGTCATCCCGAGGAAACTATGGACATGCAAGAAACACACCGTCCTTAGGAGATGGGGTCCTGTCATAACTGTGCCAACAGCCATGCCATTGCCTTTGTCACCCTCCTCTATATCCTAGAAGATGTATGTTAATGTTTAATTTATTCATTAATGTATCTGTTTTAATTGTAAATTGAAAAACTTGATTTTGAGAAGGTTCCACTTTCTCAATGCCATACAAAGTTTGAGGTAATAGTCATTGCTAAATACCATCATGGCTAAGATATCTCACCTCGCTTGCTCCCAAATCACAGCTAAAGTTATTCACTGTTACAAACTACATTTTGTAACAGCTGTTTTACAACCTTTTAAAGTAAAATATTCAAGATAACACCTATGACACATTTATACTCACTCATTAGCTCTCATTACAGCCTGAAGCCATATCTCATCAGTGGATGTAATTTGTCTGTTGGGGTGCGTGCCCAGCATTGACATTCAGGATTTTCTTCCCCTGACTGTCCTTTTTAATTATTGCAAAAAATACTTCTTAATAAATACGACATGGAACAGTGTGAAATATAATGTTTTCATTAATTGGATTTGGTGGTTATTTGACAGTGTAGATACCCAGACGTAGAACAAATGTGACATTTAGTGGGGAAGCACATCTTGGAGGTTGACTGTGAAAGTGTAACGAAAGAAACCAGATCAAAATATAACTGGATATGTCATTAATTCTGTCAGTTAATTACATCCTATACCCATACACCTATGCGTGGTACCTACCCACGTGGTTAGGATTCATTTTAGCATTGTGAATAGCCGTCTTTTTTATCCAACCTGTCTTCTTTTAAATCTCTGACCATAGGTTTACCAGTGCCTCCACTTAGTCTGGGACCTGAACCTTGAGACGTGGTGCAAAGCTTCTGTGAGTCAGGTAATGAATTCAAAACTGAAAGTATAATCAATATTCAACAGTGTTACTCCTTGATGTCTCGGAATTATACATATCAGTCAACCCCCTCTTGTACCTTTTCTCTGTGTTTTGTTTACAGAATTTGCATCCTGAAATATAAAGGGGGAAAAGCATTATTGGACAAATAGCTGCTTCTGAAATCTGAGCTGGGCTGTACAGTAGGTATTGTAAAGACAAACACAGAGCAAACTGAAACGTAGAATAATGAAAAGGAGACAGTTGAAGAATGTAAAAGCTTTTGAAGCCAGACAGACTGATGGAGAAAAAAAAATACAATTCTACAAATCTGTATCAGTGAATGATTAATTAATTTTGTTGAATGATCTGTTCCAGCGTTGAGTGATATCAGTTTCCATTTCTTTTACACTTTTACAGAAGATCTCAAGAGACTGGTAGTTCAAAAGACAGTTCAATTTAGAGTTCCCATTGGAAATAGCTTCAGAAGGTCTTTGCCATACATTGGGCTTTGATGTGTGTTAACTGTCTTGATCTACTGTTCAGAGATGGGAAAATAAATTCTGTTCATTTTTCCATTGTAAATGCTATTTTTTCTTTACTTCACATTATATTTGAGATACTTCACAAAAAAATATTAAAAGATTATCATAGAAATGTCCAAGTAAAATTTTGTCATAGATAGGTACAGTACAGATCAGTTTATACAGGTGTAGATCCAGTATTTAATCATCATAAATATACCATTTCAAAGAAACACTCGGCAGGAAATACATTCATACCCTTTATAATGCATCCTAAAAGCCAGTGAGCAGGTCAGAAACCTGGGTGTCAACCTGGACACTGACCTTAACTTCAAAAATCACATATCAAATATTACAAGATCATCATTCTACCACCTGAGAAATATATACCAAAAGTAAAAAGATTCATATCACAAACCGATTCTGAGAAACTGGTGCACACATTCATTTTGAACAGATTAGATTACTGCAATGCTCTTTTCACTGGATTATCAAAACATTCAATAGGAAGACTTCAACTCATACAGAATTCAGCTGCCAGAGTTCTTACCGGTACAAGAAAACATAATCACATTACTCCAATACTTAAATCACTTCATTGGCTTCCCATTCAACAGAGAATTCACTTTAAAATCATCATATTGGTTTTTAAGGCACTACATGGTTCAGCTCCCCAGTATATTTCAGACCTGCTCACTGACTGTACCCCTATCAGACCTCTCAGGTCTTCAGACAGTGGCTTTTTGGTTGTACCCAGAATAAGATCAGGAGCTGATAAAGGTGCATTTAGTTACTGTGGACCTGCCCTCTGGAATGCTCTGCCTGATGAGCTGCGATCTATAAAAACTGTATCTACATTTAAAGCTAAGCTCAAAACCTTCCTGTTTTCTCAGGCCTATAAGCAGTGCTAGTGTATGTTCTAATAATAATAATAACAATTATTATTATTATATAATAAATATTATTATTATTATACCACTGGGATGCATATGCATGATGTTTTTATGTCTCTTTTTAAATGTAAAGCACATTGAGTTTCTTTGTAATGAAATGTGCTCTATAAATAAAGCTGCCTGGCCATGCCTCACCTAATTGTGTGTAACTTCCCTGACTGTTATCTTATAATTTTGTAAAAATACTGACCTTTTTCCCAAAGGATAAAGATTTTGATTGAATCACAGCTATTTATTAGTCTATTGAGCTTGACCTCTATCATATTGAAGCTGGAAGGTGACTTGGTGTCAGAGAGTCTTTGACTCTCTGGACCGGGCGGCTCATTTATTAATCAAAAGGAAAGATTGATTTCCTGTCATATGCATTTGTCCTACTTTTCTTTTCTGATAATGGTTGTCTTTGGCTCTCGTTATGACCCACACATTTCTAAGTGTCACATAATAAGTGTCACATTTAGATATATGCATGAGCAGGTAGATCTTTGATAGCTGTTTATTCAAAAGCAAACAAAACTTGAAAAGAGGATATAACCTCGACTCAGAACTCTGGAGGGGTGGACTAAGATTGAAATTGGTCTGACTCTCTCTCTCTCTCTCTCTTTCTCTCGAATTGAGGGTCCATTGTAGTACGTCAAACAAAAGGTTTTTATCAGAGGCTCTTAATGTAACCCCCTCCCCTCACTCTCTCGGCCACCAACTCGTTCTTCTCTTCCTCTCTTTTCTCATTCATTTATTCCACTGTGTGTGGAAATAGGCTGGGCAACAATTAATTTCAGAGTGAATTCAGGCAGGATCTATTACCCCTCTCTGCCTCTATTGCTCTAATGGAAATCTATTTCACTTCTCTTTTGTGTCCAATATAATTTAATGCCCATTTTATTAATGGCCTGAAATAATTACGGAAGGCTTTTGTGATTCTTGAGTATGTTTCATTTAATTGTGTAATAAATGTCTAATCAGAGCTCCCATCTGAAGCCATTATGGCATTAAAATTAACAATTACGCCACAAATGTCTTGGTGAATGCGTTGGGGTCTATAGAAATCGTTGCTGATAACAAGACACATATAAATCATTCATGAGAATTTTTTCAGAGAAAAGCGGAGTGAGAGATAGGAGGATGGGAGGGAGAAAAAAGAAGTGGGGGAAGAAAAGAGGAGAAGAAAGAGGCTGAGTTTTCTTTATTCCATTGAAAAACGGGGATGGCCAAAAGATAGGGCATTTTAAAACTGTGTCACCCTCTCCAGTTCCTTTCTTCCCCTGTCTCTCTCTATCTCCCTTTAATTTGCCTTCCTCTTTATTTTTGAAGTGACAGATTTCACTTTGGGAATTCATTAACCGTTAACTTGGGCGATAAAATATCTATCAGGCCCTCTGCCCGGTTCCTTTGCTAAGCTGCGTGGCGCTCCGGTTCAACGTTGTGGGTGACCGAAGGCAATTAAAGAGGCTTCACACTCCCTCACTCTCCCAGTGTCACTTTCTCTGTGAAAACAGGAAGGCTGCTCAACGTACCAGCAAGAATTGTTTTCTTAGTAGCCAAGTCTACAAATTTCATGGTATGGGGAAACTCCATCTGCCACTAAAAACCCTCGTCAGTTCCTCTGTGTCATTTCCAAGCTAATATACTACAATTGGTTTTGGTGAATCTATTTTAATAGCATAAGGTTTTGGCCTTCTTTGTTCTCTATTACCATGATGCACAAAGGGCCTCCCCGGGCAATGGATTGCACCCTGGTCCTAACCAGACGCTTTCAAGTGAGAGAGTCAAGGAAGTGACTTTGATGTAGCCGACGTCTCTTATTAATGAGAAGGTCGATTTTATTCTCAATCGAACATCCCGTTTGAATCAAGCAATCTTGGATAAGTTGGTTGATATCATCCATCTCTGACTCTGCCCCATCCAAGTAGCCCAGACCGCGACTGCTGCTACTGGAGTTTCTATAATTCACCACCTAGTTAGTTGTCTAGTTCTAGCTTGAATGGATATGATTCAATACCTTAGATGCACTCTAGCTGTAAGTTCTGTATGTTTATCTTGTTTGGATAAAAGGAGAATTCTTGTTTTTTTTACTGTAAAGCTATAAGCAAGAAGCCAAATATCAGCGTGGTATTATTTCTGTTCCACTTTTAACAAACCATTTGCTGTATTTGTACTAATCTTATTTATCATTTATTTATTTATTCTTTGTTGTTTAATTGTCTAATTTGTCTATGGTAGTGAATGTTTAACCTCTAAATAATATGGTGAAAACCATTCAGATAATTTATGTGCCTTAAGAAGCTCAGGAATGCTTGCAAGGAAAGACAATCAAACAAAGAAAATGACTCAGTTGTCTTTTCTGCTTTTGAAGTTCATACTGTAAATGTATTGCTTTGGCCTTTTCTCACAGACTTTTTTAAAGCAGCTCAGTACTGGGGCATAGAGCAAAACTTAAGTGCCTTACACTCTACCAGAAACAGTGTACTGTCAGATGAAAGGAAGTGACTGTTGTATCAGAGGAGGTACATCATTGTCTACACCCTCTTCATCCAAGGCCAGATTAACCTTCTGTACTAGGGGGCCTCGGGACAAATAATTTGCTGTTGGGCCCCAGTTCACCCCCCTCTCTTTGGTGCATTGTTTGTAGTATCCCTATGTTGAAATATTACAAATCAATTTAGGGATATGCACCATGTGAGCACAGTACCCACTGAAACAGTAGTGCTCTTAAACCTAGATTCTGACACAGGGTCCTCTTCAAGACAGGGTCTCTATATCAGATAATAAAGCAGGACCCACCTTAAGGCCCTTATCATATCAGTGGGGCTTTGCTAGTGCATATCACAGTACTCCAAAACAAAGTTATACTTAATTTCCCACAAACAAATTGCTAACTTGGGGTTTTGGGCAGTCCCTGGGGTACAGGGGCCCTAAGGTGGTTTCCCACTGTGCACAGTTGGTTCAGCCTTGATGAATTTTAAGTCAAGTAAGTAGTTACCTAAATGTGAGATCTACTATGTAAGGTATGTCTGTCCAACATTAATCCTGAACATTTGATAATGAATAGTGATTCTAAGTCAACAAAATCTTTTGTGATGATAAACTACAATGGCAGCATTGTTGACATTTGTTAGACACAATGGCATCATGTCTGGTAAGAGAGGCCACAGAGTTTTACAAGTTCACTAACTACTTTGCTGTTTGAAAAGTTCAGCAGCCCCTCATCCCTCATTACATCCAGAAGCATCTTATAATCAGTTATTGTTAGAATGTCATTACTGTGATATGAATGGATATCCTTGGTCATTCAAAATTATCCTTCAGCATTCTTAAGAAAGTTAAGAATCCATTTTATGAACTAATGCCAGCACACGTCATTGAATGGATCCAACTTATCGGCTTCAGTTATGCAGTAAATTCCATTTTTACATATTTTCAGTTTACAAAAATTTTGAAGTGAATATAACAATTTAACAATATTCAGGTAAGAGATATTACACCTCAATGTCAAGCTGCTGAATATCAACACTGTAGAGCTGAACCTGACTCTGATTCAGCAGAGCAATATGATGATTCAACAATCATAGCCTAAAGCTGTCAACCTGGTGTGGCTTTATTCCAAAGCATACAATAGATTTTTAGATTGATGAAAGCATTTTTTACTTTCCTAAAAGCCCCTCAATACACGGACAAGGAAGAGTTTTCAAAACTGTAATGTAACCTTGGCAAAAACATAAAGTTCACAATGATTTATCAAATATCTCAAGCAAGTTTCAAGTTTTTACAAGTGGATTTTTTTATTGTACTGAAATGAATAGAAAACCTGTGAATGACCTTACGGTACAGGAAACACATTAACGGTCAGGATGGGATGGGGGGGGGGGGGTCACTTGGATGCTCATAGTGTGTGTGTAAACTTTAGAAGTAGTTCAGTTTGAAGGGTTGTAAAAATCCAAGTTGCAGAAAGATAGTTTAGGCATTGTTGAGCAGGGCCAGAAATTGACTTCATCTTTTACATTTGCTTTTCTTGTCACGTGAGCATCTGGTTGATGGTGAAGTAGTGACAGTACACACATTATTAATTGGCTGTATACAGCAAAGTTAATTGGTAATTATTATCCCTGGGCATCACGTTGGCCTAATGGTTAAAACACATTCATTTAACCCAGTTTAATTCTGGTCATAATAGTGAACTGATGATCAAATGTTGTTTTCCGCATTCCGCACTTTTCACGTCCGCATCAAGTCAAATACGTCCATGCACCATTTCTTGAGAATACCTTGTGTGCATACACAATTTGAATTCCATGCAGGTAGCAATGAAAACTACTATATAGAGAGGCAATTACAAAATTTAAATACACTGAATGGCTATTGCTGAAAGAATGCTCACCATAAATATCCAAAGATTTGTTTGATATGCAAATCTTACTACTAATTACTACACCTTCTGTCCCTGACTGTACTGCTTCTTCATCTCTTATATGACAAAAATATGACCAAAATACATTTTCTTTGATTTTTATCCAATATACAATAACAGTGACCCAGTGACATCTTACCATCACATACAACATGCAGGATCCCCGTGTCCCTCCCAGAATTGAATCTTATACAAAAATAACCAATTATTTCTTTAAAAATAATATAGAAATACAAATTTTAAATAACAAAATATATTCTACTTTATATAAAATGTGTAAAGCAATGGGCTAAAATAAATTTGACAAAATATACAACAGCACTTTAAAATTCTGAACTCCTGATGAATCTGCATGAGGAAGAGTTACGTACACCCACAGGCGCTGAGAGAGAAATGCAAAACTGAACACAAATCACTTTAATCATCTCAGCTATTTACTACATTTCTCTTTACTGAGGTTTCCTTTGTCCAAACAGATCTTCTGCTATTTAATTATGCATTTAACTGATGTGCAAATTAAGCATGGCATTTTCACAAAGACACTTGTGTCTTTTGTGATCACACCTCACACCGTTTTCCTCCTCTTCTTCCAACCAATTTAATTCCAAGCTCCAGATTTCATGGTCAATTTTATCTCACTCACTCTCAAAGAGTCCATCATCAATTCTTCACAACTTTTCATGTCCCCTTTCTCTGCAGATTCACTGCGAAATTGCCTATTCAGGTTATTAAATAACTGTGACTGCTATAAATTTACGGCAACACCCTGTGCTTTGAATATGCATTTGGAATGCTGACCTCCAGCTGCAATTAGTCTTAGTCTTTGTTTATCCTTTACAGAAATCACACAGCTCTTTTAATTCTTTATTTCACTCTCTTTGTTTCAGTCAAGTCAGAAGACTGAAACAGCCTGCACTCACATACATCAGGAGTCAGTCCTCGCTTTATGCTGACTCAAACTCTTGTTTCATTCCACATTCTGGTGAAACATCACACCAAGAAATAAACAATTCAAAGAGCACTTCAAGCAATGATGGATAAATAGTTTAATAATGTGTATGACTTTTCTCAGAAGATTTTCTACAATCACCAGAAATTGGTCTAATTGAATTCATGGATAACTTAATTATATACATATAAACATATTTTTGCTAAAATAGGGTTAGGGATTAAAGAATAAAAAAAATAAATAAATACAATCAGGCCACAGAAAACGTGTTTGGCCCCAATGATGCAATTTTGAGAGGCAGGTGTTTTCAAAATGACATGACATGGCTCCAATAGGTACCATCCAAAGGCCTCCTTACCTCAAATTTATAGATGGGTTTCCGAGCGACGTCATCTTGAAATGTGGGCACAGGCAGAAGACACCACACCAGAATGGCTGAGAGTTTATGGGAAGATAAACATGAGGAGTTTTTGTGTAAGAAACTGCATGAATTACAAAAATAATGGTGGAAAATGTTCAAAATCCCAAGATGGAAAACTTCCCCTTTAGCTCGGAGCGCAGAATTAGTTGTAAGCATCTGTGACTTGGTCAGAGTCTTGAATTTTAATGAGATGGTGGATAGTTTTGCACAGAAACTGGTGAGAAAGAAACACCTATTTTATAGTAAGACAGCTCATACTGTTACTGCATGTTTATGGCTGTTTAAAGAACATTGTAAATATTTATCAAGCTCTATGATCAATACTCAAAGGTGATTAGTTTGCCGTGTGTAGAGTTTTAGTGTGGGACTTGGTGACAAACTGATGCCTTTGGATGGTAAAAGTATCATGTTGTTACATTAATAACCTTTAAGAGAAGTATAATTGCTAATATAATATCCAGAATGAGGCAGGGCTTCTGTGCTCCTTTAACTCTTTTAACATAACATTTCTAAGCAATGCTAATGCTACTTTTTTTAAATGCTGATGTTATTTGTGTGAAGGGATGCTTCTGTGCCCGTTGATGGTTTGAAACACACACAGGACATTTCTCACTACCTGCAAAAGCTAGTTTAGCAGGGTCTGGGTTAGCGTTATCACTGCTACTAGCTTCTGTTTCTCACCGGAATCCCATGTGCCATGTTAGCTAGCTTAAACTGTGGCTTGGAGTAAAAAGGTTTTGGAAATGCCACATACAAATATTATTTGTGTGTGGCCCTTATCGTCATACAAATAACTAAATAAGTTTCTTTATTTCTAAATGTCTATATGTAGCCTAAGCTATCATGACAATGCGTGCATCCAGGACTGTAAATGGGAAACCTGACCAATGAGTATGATGACATTTTGGCTAGATGAGGTTAAAGAGCTGCTAATGTCAAGATCAAAAATCACATCAGTATCATCAAAAACACACTTAGTCTACACTGACTCAACAGCTTTGATTAGTGATCAAAACATATAATTGTGTTTATTAATTTAAATGGATGGAGGGATTCACTTTTAATTTTTGATGACATCTAAATCGTTCTCCTGAGGTTGAATGCACTCTTGACAAATGTGACAAATGAATGTAATGTAATTTGAACTGTCTTTTGTTTCTTTGTTTTTCTGGAACAAAGTTTTTTTTTTTTTTGGTCATACTACTGGAAGAAGTAATAAAGATAAAGGCAATATCTTTATGACATTTAGTCACACAGTCTGAGTCCTTTCCTTTGTCTTTAAAGAGACCATGGGCTATAATTGGAGACCAGTGCACATCGTCTCTCGGCTGAGAGGGTAAATGAGGGATCCCTAGACTCCAGGATTACCCTATTATTGAGAAGACGTTCCACTAAGCCTCCACCAGTGACACATATTCCTGTTCTATGGCCTATTCACTTTGAAATATGTCTTGTCAGGGAGGCTTACAGAAATCTACATAATCCTTTTTCATCACAATTAAAGATACCACTGAACAATAAAATTGCTTGCTCTCTGGTTTGTTTCATGTTGCTCTGAGAAAAAAGGGGTGAGGGAAATGCGGCTGAGCGTTGCTGAAGGTTGCAAAAGGCTGGGATGAATTTTGGATTGTGTTTGAGGAAAGGAAAGAACTTGATAACATCCTTTAACCTTTAGGTTTACAGGGGTCTTGTGAAACAGGGTTGCAAAATTTTATGTTGTGTGATTCGTCTAGATTTTGGGATTTTTCAGATTCTGATCTCACATGTCAAATGTGGAAATTTTGATAAACAAAAGTGCAAAGAACTTAATCAAAATGTAGTTCAAGTAAAGAAAATAATGCAGTGCAGAACTCTTTCAAGAGGTCCAACAGAAAATGAAATGTTTTTATATTTGAGGTAATTGAAATTATTTACTGGTACAGACTGGAGAACAGTTGTGCATCTAAGCTTGTGACTCCTTTAATCTCAACTCTTACTATTTAAATCCAGCATGTTCCTGCCTTTCTGAAGTTGTTGTTGAATGAATTATTAGAAACTAAAGATGTGACAAACAGGAAACTCAGAATGCAAAAACGATTTAAAACATCAGCACCATTTCATCTTTAAGTCTCCTAGAATGTCACGAGGCCATAGTCCTTAATATTTCTTTTTTCACTAACAGCCATGATTACCCTCAACATGATGACGTGTCAAATAAATGATTTGTCGGCTGTGGCTGTGAGAGATTATTCACATTTAGTCAAGACTTGCAGTATTTGCCTTAAAGAGCCAGCTGAATTCCTGCTCTATGTATTTGTTACAAATTACAGTAATTAACCTAATGTTGAGAAAATATTCTGTAGCTTATTCATCAAGTTCTGTCAAAGACTAAAAGCTCTTCTTCTTGTACCTAAGATGAAGCACAGCCTTCTCATTTCAGCAAAGTTACTAACTTTGGGAAAGTCTGATGATCACTTTTGCTTACTTTTACTCTCAAATAACTTATAGGCTACTGGCTAGCTTTGCTTAGTTATCGATGTGATGATGACGACGACGATGAAAATGATGACTGGTAATAGTATAATTTCATTACTATGATAATGACATATAAGACAGATTTAAAACTTATTAAACACACTAATAGGTCTTTTTCACTGAAGACATTTCAACACATCACGGTAGGAAAAGCACAGGTCTAAATAATAAAATGAATGATGACTGATTTCCAGTTAACTGCTTCAGTTTCAGGGTCCTGCTTTGGCGCATGCTGGCTCACTGTCACATTGTCATCACTTTACTGGGACGCTTGAGTAGAACAAGCCATTGTTAATGTTATTAGTAACACCTGTGCTTTTCCTGCTATGACGGGTCAAAATGTTTGCTGTGAAAAAGGCCTATTGTGACTATACTGCCTGCACTGAGAGCATATTAAGGATCTATGAAGACCTCATGCATGTCAAAATTTTACAAAATGAATAGTTATGAAAAACATAACTATTCATTTTGTAAAAATCTTGACATGCATATTTTGTACATGTCTTCATGGCACTTTCATAAATGTTTAGAAATAGTAAGTAAAGGAATAACACAGTCATGATGGAGAGACTTTTTTATATTCTGTATTCTGACAGTGTATACTCAGTTCAACTCAAACTGAACCCACCTAACCCTAAACAGCCTTCTTTGAACATAGCCTGTGGTGAAAGATGTATTCAGATCCTTTAATTAAGTTAAATTGTTAATACCACATCGTAAAAATACTCATTACAAGTCCTGACTTACAAATTTAACTTATGTAAAAATACAGAACTCATCAAAACAAAAAAGTATCAAATGTAAACATACTCATTAGACTTAATGGCCCCTTTCTGAATATTGTATTATATATCATATTATTGGATTATCGTTGATGCAGTAATGTGTAGGAGAGTGCTGTTGCTATGTCACCAACCAACTAGGTGCTCAAGTAACAAAGTAACGAATGTGAAAAAAGAAAAGAAGTGCATTTATATATAAGCAGATTTTGATGTTACAGCTGGGGAAGATGGGAACTAACTTTTACTGCTTTATATACTGTTGGGTGCTTTAATCTATATATAAAGCATCATGTGTTTTTTGAATGTATAATCTTAACATTTAAAGTAGTAACTACAGTTGATAAATGTAGAATTACAAAGCAGCATCAAATGGAAATACTCCAGTACAGTACTTGAGTAAATGTACTTCATAGTCCATTTCAATTAACTTACCTGCTTCTTATTGCTACAAAACTAATCTACAAAAAGAAAAAAAAAAGAAAAAAAAGTTCATTTACTTCTCTGCAGACTTCTGCCGCTAGGCAATGTTGTGTCTCTCTAAAATCTTCTCTAAAGGAATGTTTACAATCACTCTGCTGATAGCTATAAATAACACAACAGCACAGAAGAGATAAAATATAGAACTGTTTCTGTTTTGGAAACAATTAAAACAAATGGCTTCCAACATTTCCATGCCAAAAATAGACTCAGACACACAAAACCACCTTCCCCCTTTCTTCTTGTTCCAACTAGTCTCCTCATCAAGTCTGAGCAGCAGAAAATATGCAATGACAAACAAGTCTAGGGTGAGGCCCACAATTATATGAGATTGATGATTGATGATGACACATGATTTGTCATGTGTGAGATGGCTGCGGGACAGGGCAGAGATCAGCTGAGTTACAGTGGTCAGTGGTAACACCAGCTTCAGTTTACAGTTTGAAAGTACTGGGCAGTAACCTTCAAACATACAGTATGTGCAGATTTCAGCTGTATTTGCTTGCACTGCCAATGTCATAGATCATTTTCTTTAAGTAACATGAAAACATCAAAGGTTCTGTCCACAAATGAAAGTCAAAAGAGATTACAGCTAGGTTACTCTGCCTGCAGTGGCCTTTTGTGTGTAGTGCAGACGATTAATTGTCACTAAATTACTTTTTTTTTTTTTAAATCAATTACATCCACCTGATTTTTTTTTTGTTTGTTTGTTTTTGTTTTTTGTAGATGGCTCATTTGTTTAGATTAGAACAATTTCTCCTCTCGGGGTAGATATAAAGTTGGTATCTGCGGTCCAAGCATCAACAGCACACTGGTATTGTCACTAGGTAGTTTTGTCCGAATGACCCAAGTGTACCAACTGTGATTACGGTCTTTTTGTTAATACGTCATAAACTTGTCATGTTTGTCTCCAATGATTGCCTATTTCTACTTCAGTTAGTGATTTCCTACATTTCCCAGAATGACTATTGACAACCACAGAAAAAGGGCATAAAATGTGACTGTATGCATAAGGACATATAAATAGTAGGTGGGCAGTAGTTGCATATAGCTTCTCCTAACCTGAACTTGTAAGAACCTGTAAGATCTAGGTTCCAGGTTCTTCCTTCCACTATGTCTTTTCCACTATGTTTTACAAACAGAACATTTCAGATATATAGTATGTCATTGAAAAGGTGCCAAAGAACAGTCCCTCGCTTGATTCTTTCCTCAATCCTAAGGTGACAGTGAAGACTCTGGTAGAGGACTGACTGCCGGTTACAGTGCAATCATTTCTGAGTGACAATATCTACAGTTTATACGGACAAATAAATAACAAGCCAGCAAAACACACATTGGATATTCAAAATCACAATATCACCTGTAGTTATTGAAACTTCCTATCTAATCTTATCTAAACACATGTCCTGTATTATTAATTACTGTGTTTGTGAATGTACCTGATACCTGGATTTAGTTCCACCTCCTGAGCAGTGCTGAAATTTAGGTTCAGAAACTCTGCTTCAAAGCAAAAAGGACTTTAGAAAACCCTTAATTTTTTTAATACAAAAAGCTAATTTTAATCAAAAGGCTATTCAAACATGGCTATCTATTTTCACAAAAGTCTACGTGTGAAATATGTGTTTCTGTGTAAAATATAGTATAATTTAATAAAGTGTTTTAGGAGGTTCTGTGTGAAAACTCTCCCACTACCACAAGCTTAATATAGTGCATATGGTCAGCTAGCTTGTGTACACCGGGGTTTGTGCTTACTATCACAGCGCTGGCTCTCACTAAGACAGAATGTATCTTGTGGCTGCATGTCATTATGGTCTATTGAAGCTACAGTCGTAGCTCGTATTGGTATTTCTCTGTCCTTTACATCTGATTTCTGCCTGTGTGACAGTCTATGAAGACGTCCTTGCTCTTTGACTCTGAGGGGCTGACACCAAAACATGACATTTAACACAGATGTTCTGCTTTCCACTGACCTGTAATGAAAATTTCAAAACCTTACAGTGTCAGCCAAGTTATTAACAACCAAGTTGCACCATTGCCTTCCATTCCAAGAGTTTGTAACCTTTTTGTGAGGAGTGGTAGCAGTAAAGTTAACAAGTAGCATACAATCCATAGTATCCTGCAGGATTATTTGAAGTACATTGCAATGAGGAGGGCATAGGGAGAAGGGCAAACATCATCTTGCTCAGAATGCCCAAAAGCCCGGGATTTACATCTGTTGCTTCTTTCATCTCTTGTATCTGTATTCTCCAAGTCCTTACCTGCAGTATTAGGTCAGCTGGTGTCATAACAGAAGCCCAGGAGCCCAAACACCAACACAGGATACACACGGACTTCTCTGTCGCCTCTCCATCCCCGCGGCACAACTCCATCCTCAAAATGTCTCTGAAAATCTGCTTCTGTACAGCTACATGGTGGCTTTGATATTCTGTGGCTGTTTGTTTTTAAGTCATGGGTATATTGCATTGTCATTGGTTTGTGACTGGTATGGATTTATTGTGAGTATAAGTTTTGAGCAGTTGGAAAAAAAAAGTTTGTTTCATAAATTTCACCCTTTAGGCTTCATTAGTATTCCCAAGACAGAAGAAAATTGAGAAAAGCCAGAAATTTAGAAAAAAATATTTCCTGGCTCACAAGGCAGGGACTCACTGATATCATATACTATTTTTGTGTCAAAAAATAGCATCATGGAAAGATATAACAGGCCATGCTGAGGCTAACTTAAAGCTACCTATGCCTAGTTTTCTGGCATTAGCAGTAATCTTTCCCATAAACCGCTATTGTGTATAGTGAATTAATTTCAAGTGAATTATGAGTCTTTTATAAAGTCTTGTTGATGAAACAGTGGAGAGCACCGATATGGCATCCGTTAATAGAGTTTCAACCAATCATTTTGTTGTTTTCATCAGTTAAGTTATTAGAAAAGTAATTCAAGACCTCCTCCCTCATGTTTTAAGACATATAAAACAGTCTGCTTTGAATAATTATTTGTGTCTGATATGTTTTTTTTTTCACAAAAAAAATTAATTACTGAGTTAAAAATTCTTAAAATGTCATCTCCTCTTTTTCTTGGATTTAAAAATCCAGAATCTATGAATATGCAAATATTTTCATTTCAAAAGTTAAACTGCTGGACACAAAATGTCTCCTACTTCTCTGAAAAGTTCATTCTCAGTGTAGGTGCCCTGGAGGCTTCAAGTTTCCTCATCATACTTGTGTAAGTTGGATATTGGACCATGATTGGCTTCCAAACTAGTTGTGGTGTCACAAATCCTGCTCATAGGTACACACCTTCAGATTTAAGGTGAGCACAGAGAAACTTTAGGAATAATAATAAATATATGTGTATGATTTGGTGACCTCATTAAGGATCCTAGTGGTCTGAGGGTAGAAGCTCTTGCTGAGCCTCTCACTGCTGGTTGGGATCCTTAATGATTCTCCTAGCCTTATTCTTGCAGTGCCCGGTGTAAAGCACCACCTATTGTATGTTCAGCCGAACAAACCACTCTTTGCAGGGCCTTGCAGACCTGTTCGGTGCTGTTTTCATACCAGGCAGTGATGTTCCCCGTCAGGACGCTTTTGATGGTGCAGTAATAAAAATTCCTCAATATTTGAGGGGATCCCCAGAACATCCTCAAGTGTCTGAGGTGAAACCGTCTCTGTCTTGCCTTTCTCAGCACTGAGTCAGTATGCAGCGCCCAGGTCAGGCCCTCAATGAGTGGACGCCAAGGTATTAGAAGTTGTCAATCCGCTTGTAATCTGTCATAGTTCTTAGAGTTTGCCACATGCTTCTGGGATTGCCCTCCTGGAATTGTAGATCCACTTTCTTCCCATAATTCCTTTTTTATCTTCATCTTTACTACTCTTCTTACATTGTAGGCTGTTGCTTTGTAACTGTCCATGTTTCCAGACTGCAGCCCTAAGTTGTAGGTTACATTACTAATGTATTAAAATTGCTCATTTCTTTTATTAACATGGCTTACTGCCATTTTCTCACTATCTCTTGTTGCATCAGGAAAGGTGCACATGCATTATTTAAGAATGAACCACAGTTTCAGGTTCATGCAGGTATAACTAACAACAGATGTTTTACATTACAAACATCTCCTAATAAGCCCTATAAGTCTGACCTTACCGAGTTACTATCACTGTAGTCTGACCTTTCTTTATGCAATCTCAAAAGATACAAAGTTTGAAGTTGTCGTATTTCCGCCTGCAATCTGCAACCCTCAGGTCTTGCAAATTGCAGTCCTTGTTTTGTTGTTGACAGTGTAATCCTTGAAAGTAAAGCTAATTATCTTCAGAAGCATGTCTTCCAAATACCAATTTGTAACTGTCTCTGCAGCTAGGTGGTGTCTAGAAGGGATACAGGAGATTTCAGGAGGTAATCTCCATTCACAGCGTAGTCTCAATGGCTGCTGGTGGCTTTGGTTCAGAGTGGATGTGGGACTGAAAAACAGTATTTTATTTATCTGCCAGGCAAAGGGGAGATTGTCAGAACAGGTGTCAAGGTGTCACTGCTGCTGTCGAGCCCAAAGTGAGTCATGAGTCACAGGCATTCAAATTTAAGTTAAGTCTGATGAAATTTGACAAGTTGAGTATGGAGTCCTCTAATTTGTGACTTATGGTGCAACATGTAGCATTTTTACATCAATAAATCATCATCACATCCATGTTGACATATAGGATAATAATGTCAACCTACTAAGACTGTCACAGAGAACACAGATGCCTCTTGTGCAGCCTCTATACTGTATTTTGTCCCAAAAGGTTGAATCTTACATGACATATGCTATGTGGCACAAGGGAAGATTGCTTTACAGCACAAAAGAGAGGAACACTGTGCTAAGCTAAGCAGGCGCTTTTGCAGTTTCTCACAATGGCAGGTGGTGAAATGTGTAAATGGTGAATTAAAAATAATTTCATATGTATTAACAAAACAACATGGAAAAGGAGGAAACACATCTTAACATCTTCTTAATTACACGACACATCCCAGGTTCATGGTAAGTATGGTCTTGGTGATACCATTGGCGTGATTGTGGACTTTTTTACAGACATATGTAAAACTAATGTTTAATAATTAAAATTTGACAAGACAAAATAAATCAGTTATATCAGCCTAAATCAGAAGCTGACGCTGCAGTAGAGAAGAACTGCATTGCCCATATTTCAACTGGTTTGTTCCTTATTGAAGGCCTCGGTTTCCCTGATAAACTGCATTTGAGCCCTGTTGGAAGCAACATCAGAAGAGTAAGTTTCTCATATCTAAAGCTATTAGAAATGTTGTGTTTTTCACAGTTATTCATGATAGGAAACAACTTCTTAACAAGGTCTGGGTTGAAAAACAACAGACCAATCCTGTAAGTCTAAAATTATGTAACATGTGATCTGTGTTGCCAGCTGTCCATCCGCTAATAAAGTAGCTAGCTGCCAAAAAGTCACTGTAAGTTGTGAAATGGATCATACTCATCTCATCGTTGGATATGAACAAAATTGTTCATGTGGTCCCCACGCTCTTTGCAGGGGCAATACACCACTTTATTACGTAAAAAAATGTATTAAGATACCACCACTGCAGTATGCCAAAATGGCTGCACAGCACAGTAGTATCCCAGTGAGTTTGGTCAATGCTAGCACTCTTTTTGGAGCAGACTTTATTGACATTATCAGCTGCAACTAGTTTAACTTTACAACTAGTAAAAGGTCTCTCTGAGCCCCATGTAACCTGCAGTTCTGACTTTGGCCACAATGTCAATGTCAGGATTAGGTTAATCTGCATTAGCGTACCAAGCTGTTACCAATTTGGGGGTCAAACATGTTTCCCAACATCTGAAAAAAGACATTTTTCAATTACGGTACCAATCATTTGACCTAATAAATGTATATAGAATCCTAAAAATAAAAAAGATCTGCATCACAGATCTTTTTGAAGCAGAAATTCTGCTCACAAAAGCATCACCATAACCAAATGTACTGTCAGGAACACAACACTGTCAATTCAGTCATACAGTACTACAAAATAGGATCTCTGCTCACAACTTAAAAAAGACAAATGTCTGTAAAGATTTCCACACTTCCAGGTAAAATCATCTTGCTCCTAATAGTCTTGACAAACAAACCAACATCTGGTACCACTTTCTAATAAGTTAATCTTTTTAAAGGATTTATAAGTTATAACTAATGATTTTCTTAATAGGTTAGTTATAGATCAGTTGTAAGCTGTTAGAACAACATTTGGGTTGCACTAGTATGTTATTAATAGTCAAGAAATGAATACAGTTTGGATCAGCAAAAATCAGTTAGTCATCTTGTTGTTAATATTAGTAAATAATAATATGGGTCTTTGGAATAAGTTTAATTAAAGATGTTAATATGTTGTTAATAAATGGAGTTACAGCTTTAGTTTCAAGTAATGGAAATGTCATAATATCACAAAATGAACTATTTTAGGTTACTGTGTATATTTTTTAGATGTTACATGGTCAATTCTATCAGCTGTTTTGACCAATCAGAACTGAGCTCTGGAAACATTGAGCTATTTAGTTTGAGCTATTTAGCCTTACCTGGTAGACTGTTTGCAGTACCAAACTGCCCTGTATCTCTGTTGTTTTAATGTTATGGCATATCTATGACAAGATTTTGATCATATCAACGAAATAACAAAATAATTTGTTGACTTTTCTCAGTTGTAAACAGAGGAAGACAAGCACAGGGCCTTGATACTCATTGTCTATTTAACACACGAAGCTCCAAGCCAATCAAAACGAACTGATGACTTATGACCTTGATAAAGGGACGCTGAACCCCTAAGGTCTCATAAGCTTTGTGTTGATGGGTCAGAGAGAGAGTTAGCTTAGCATATAATTAATGTTTAATAACCCCTGGTTGTTTGTCAACACTTTTCCCACTGTCTTTTTCCATGCCTTATAATCTTCAGAGTGCCTGCAGGCACAGCATTCTCTGATAACATCTTAAGCCTCTTGTTCCAATACCCTGGCCTGGCAGTAACAACACTGGCCAGTCACTCATTTACAAGCAAAGATAAATGCACAGTCCTTAATCTGTCTCCAGTTAGGTCTCCTGCAACACAACACAGGCCAGGCCCACGCCTTTTAACGCCTCCTCAGGCTTAGCTGCTCCATCAGCCCTGCTGCCATGTAGGCTGCCTCTGCTCTCACCTCTATCACCTGCCACACAGGTACCAAGTGATAAGCACACACTGCCACGGAAAGGTCTCCCATTAATTAGGATGAATTTTAAAAGAAATTTTAAGGCTTTTGTGCATGTTCATTCTTTTCTCCCTGCTGAAGACATATTTTGGAGTGGCATTACTTTGTAGAAATATCTCTCTTATATCTTCTGCTTTTTTGACCGCTGTCATACATTTCAGATCTGATAACAGGGACTTTTATTTGAATTCTAAAGTAACGCTCACATCACACTAGGTTTTAACAAGGTTATGTAATCTCTCATTAAATACATTTTGCCACAAATTATATACAGTATAACAGTTAGTGATATGCTGATCCAGTGAAGCTGAAATCCATTGAAGGAAATGAAGGCAAGTGTGTAAGAATATGTGCATGTTGTCAGTAAAACATATGTCCATCACATATGGTCCAAAGAAATTCTTTTTGAATAATCATTCTTCCATTTGCCATCACCAATACTTCACCTGTACAGTAAACAGTACAACTAAATGATACTGTATATTCATGATTTAAGAATAAGCCAAAAATGTATTCTCAGGTTTTACAATGTTAAAGTTGCCCTCCACAACACACAAAAATGTGTTCTGCTCTTTTTTCACTTGACTTGGATGTTTGACCTGCAGAATGATGTATTCACTGAGGCAGGGAAAGTTTCTCTATGCTCATCTTAAATCTGAGTGTACCTACAAGTGTAACGGTAGCCAGCGGGTAAAGTGCAGTGCAGTGAGTAAACCTCACTCCCCGACACCTTAGAGATGTGCTGGGGACAGATGCTAGCACCCTGGGTTTTAGCTTCCTTGCTAATACAGATACACTGAAACTAGAATGAAATAGAAACATCTTCTAGTTAAACAATCGAAATTAACAATTTTAGCATATTCATACATTCTGGATTTTACAATGAGAATTTTTAACAAGGTAATTGAACATGTTTTGTGGACAAAAATATCTGACACGAATGTTTATTCCAATCATAGTATTCTAGATGTCTTAAAATGTGTCTGAAAGGATCTTTAATTTAAATTGTATATTAGGGGATAAAGGACAAGACTGGCATTATTATAGTATTTGGCTGGACCGCAGGGGCCAGCCCTATAAACATGTGATGAAGTTACACCATTGGTCGACCGAGTGTCGCCTCGGCCAGGTGTAGCTACTTCCTGTATTCATTGTTTCAAATTAAAAGCCCTCTAGTGTTTCATACACAGTCCAGCCGTATAGTTTTTACTTAGTCTTGTTTACTGTCAACAAATCCCATCAATGTGTTACTCTGTCTCATAATACTGTACTTGTGACTTCCCTACCCCATCTGTGGCACTCAACCCCTACTGGTTCCTACCGAAGATGAAAATCTTTTAAAATGGGCCACAGACTTAATGTCATTAACATTTTTAACTGTGTTTTTTTTTAAACTCTCAATATTTTTCTAAAACAGCTGGGCACTGTAGTTTTTAGCAAACATTACTCAAATAGGGGTAAATAGTGCATTTGTTGGGGACTATTTTCAGCAGCAGATTAATACACATTTGGTGCTCTAGTGAGTATACTGGGCAGCAGGAAGGAATAATAATAGTGAAGGAACATGTTAATGGGTATAAGATACACTATCAGGCTTTGAATACACACACAATACTTGTCAGAAGGATCAATTCACTGTTGGTTTGGGGGTTTGTTGATGATGAAAAATATCTATATTTTTCACATCACTGATATTATCCTTTAAAACGTTGTCAATACTCATGATGCACACTGTACACTGATGTGAAAAATCATGCTGAGAATGATGAGGTGTTAGCAAAAAGAAAGACAAGAGAAGAAAAGACCTACTTACTTAGACTGGCATTCTACATCAGGAACTGGTCTGATGTTTTAACTTGTGCTAGTCTAACAAGGTTGGTTCATCAGTTCCTCTATTTGCTTTCTGCCTCTCATATCAAACACAATCCTAACAGAATTTCTTAGTGTTAAATTGTTCCTGAGATGGATTGTCAATATTTCCAAGTTCTGTTTAAGTCATTCCTGAGCTCAGGCAATTTACACTGTCAGGCAAGCACAACAAAATCACTGTCAGCGCCATATAATTATTGAAGAAGAAAGAAAGAAATAATTAAATGTGAGTCACTTACACAAGCTCATTAAAGCTTATGCTATCCACTCTATTTTCCTTTTGGTTTGAATGAGACAAAAGGAGAACAATATCCCATTAAAGGCTGTTTCCGCATCCCATTCATTTGAATTGGTACTGAAGTGTCAGTGTTTTTCTGTGGATTAAAGTCTGATAGCACTCGCAGGAAGAATGATTCCCCCGTTTGAAGACTGGTGAATACACACAAGGAAAGACAGACAGCAGAGGCAGACAGGAACAGACAGGAAGAGAGACTGACAGAGTGGCGAACATAATGGAAGAATGCTTCTAATGCACTGTCTGTAGAGGGTGAATTAGGAGGCAAATAGTGTGATTATTGTGTGATGTGGTGGTGGTAGTGGCGGTGATGGTGGGATCTTGCCAGCCCCAGGATGCAGATAGAAACCACCAGGGGTACAGGAGGGGAGCAGGCAATTGTGATTTATGGGTAGCAGCGGGCTGATAAGGCAGCTCCCTTCATTTAATGCCTTATCGGCTGCGTTAAAGAAAGGCCACAATTTGCAGCATTCTTAAAAGCCCCAGATGTGACTAATCTCTGCAACCTTCCAGACAATCTGTCTCAGGAAAAACTATAGATCACTCACTTGTCTTACTGATCTCAGCCTCTTTTCCCTTTAGTGTAACCACAGAGGGAAATGGCGGAGGAAAAATGTGTGAGTGGAGAATAATTATAATACAAAACCTAAGTCACAAAGCTAGAACTTACAAATTTATGGTTTGCCAACTTGATGCCAAAAAATGAATATGACAACATTTTAAACAACCCTGTCTCCTAGAAATTGCGGTTATACTACTGATTTGCAATACATTTCAATAGGAACCTAATGCCACCTGAATCTAATTTTTTATCAACATAATTAGGAATTATTACATATTTTTACCGATGTCTGCAAAGTCACAAAATGTTAAATATATCTGCAAAATGTTGACTGATAACATATTTCATTTGATTTCCCAACAATATCCATCCTTGTAATGCAATATCCACTCATAGGAACTAAAGAATGATTCATGTTTTCAGACACCCCAGTCTGTCAGTCAGTCCACCACTTTGAATCAAAATTCTGTACAGATATTTGTTACCAGAAGATGAATCCCAATGGCTTTTCCACTAGTGCCACCATGAGGTTGACATTTGTGCTTTTTAGTGAAATATGCATGCTAACGCGCTAAACTAGGATGGTGAACATGGTAAACATTATACCTGCTAAACATCAGCACGCTAGCCTTGTCATTGTGAGCATGTTAGCATAATGACGTTAGCATTTAGCTAACATCTGTATGTGTCTATGTCTAAGTACAGCCTCACAGAGCTGCTAGCATGGCTGTAGATTTTTAGTCTTGGTTATGTTCAGGCAACAAAAACACTTTGGTCAAAGTTAAGAAAATATTGTGGTCATCACTTTAACATTTCACCGAAACCATGATCTTTCCCTAACTTTAACCAAAGTGCTTTTGTTGCATAAAACCTCAACCACACCTGACAGAAAAGGTATGTTTTTATTTGAGCAGAGAAGAAAAAAAACATTATACAAATTTTACGTACAAGTATAAAAAATAGCCATGTGATCATCTTTGAGCAATCACAGTGCATGTATCAGCCTTCCCTTGCGCTTTAAGCATGTAGCCATGACTAAAGCATGTTTTTACATGTTTTTTTCGTCCACTTTACTTCTTGGGTGTCAAAGCCCTGCGCTTCATACGCCTACCATCCACCCCAACCTATGTATGACAATTCACATGTGGAACAAAAATGTAGCGCTGACTCAGAGTAGCAATTACTTTTCCTGCAAAATGTATTTGGTAAAACAAATTAGTAGTATATAAATGCAAGTTGTAGGAGACAGGGCTATTTTAAATGCAGTCTCATTTATGTAAAAGTGTACAACAGAGGAGAAAACAAACTTGAGTGGATTCAAAATTTTCATTTAATCGATCACACAGAAAAGGCCTCCATACACACACTTTATGATTGGATTTCATTTGTAGACACACACACACATCCCCAGAACTGTGTCAGGTGTCTGGCACTGTTCTACCAATAAAATGGAAACTTGACACAGCCGTGCTGCTGATCAATACTAATCACAGAAATAATTACTCACTGGAGCTTAGGTATGCCATTGATTTTTAAGGCAGTTGTTTGCATCACTGTCATATCTGATCTTAATAATCTTAAAGGGTTTTTTTTCTTGAAGTTTAAGGTCCTCAGCCATGTTGTGTAAAATGTATGAATGTCATTGCAAGGTCTAATCAATGTGTACTGATGTATTGAGCACCTGCTACTGCAACTTTCATGTGGTGGGCTGTGTTTTCATGGTTAGACTTGGACATGAACAAAAGCACTGAGCATTAAACAATGTCATCTAGGGTAAAAAATGAATTTATACAAGAGAGCAGGTAAATATTGATTAGTTTAACCAATGTGTCACATAAACATTAGTGCATTTTCCCTAGCAACCTCAAATTAACTAGACAATACTGATACAATAGTAGCCATAAGAGATTTCGTACAATGGTTTTTCAAGTTTTTACACTCCACTTATTCACAAATCAAACTGTGATATGCCATCAGGCTCATTCCTCAGCTGAGTTCTGCTAATAGTTATGTGCAAATAGCTCGAAGGCAGTGGAGCAGTGTTCATCTTCAGGTCAATCATCTGCAACGTGACATCGCCTGGTAATCCCTCCTGCTCCTTCATTCACCTCCGTAGTTAGCACGAGTAGCTACAATCCTCCAAATGTATGCCATATTTGGCTTTAAAGTGCTCCTCTTTCTTTAAATTAAGTGCATATATTTATTTTTCATATGCCTCACTGTGTTCTACAAGTGTAATTAGTCTGGGATACTCAGCAGTTGATCCCTCCCCCCCCTTCATTCTTAAGTATTCATGAAAGCCAGTGATCTGACAAATGGAATTTTTCAGCACGGTAGCATCTTGCATCTCAGACCTTATTCCAACAGATAATCCTGTTAAAATATCCAGCCTGGTTTACACAGGCCAGGTAGGGAAAGATCAGCAATTGCATTTGAATGTTCATACATGCATACTTATGCATATGTTGCCCTCCCACACACTTACATATAGTCAATGCAAAACATCAAACAATAGAGCATTTTTTAGTGGTTGTGTAATCATTTTCACATAAGGCAGAAAGAGAATAAACAGAGAGGCTTGCTGGGCTCACCGGTCACCTGCCCTCTGCACTTCTGTAATGTGAAATGTCCTACCAACTAACAGTATCTGACAGTGGGCTGCTGCAGCCTTGACATTGCTGTGCTGGTCTATTCTCAGTTCTCCAGGCTAATTCATCATGAGCGCTCTTCTAACACCAAGGTCAGCTACATAATGAGGGGGGTCAGCGTGATAAAAAGCAAAGCTCTGATTGGATCACAGCAAAAGGTCCAAAGATGACCACCTTCGCTTCCTTTTCTGCAGCCTCCTGACTTAACTTAACATGACCTACAGTCCCTGTTGCTGTTATGTTTCCCACAACCAACGTATCGCCCTCCGCAGTGCAGGCAGCTTGCGTATTGTTTACTCTCCTGTCTTTGTTGTCATGGTCCACTGGGGAATATCCTACAAGTGAGCTGGCATTTGACAGGGTTTGTATGATGTGGGGGTGGGGGGGTGTGCGGTGTGTTGGGAGTCACCTATTTCCTCAGGAGGCAGGGCCTTTTGGTCTGTTGGTCCACGACGTGCGCGCCCCATCCACTCAGTCTCCTGCCCCCTCCTCTGTCTCTGTCTCCCTGTGTTTCCCCACCGCTCCAGCCCGCCTGCACGCCTGACAGACAGACAGATGCTATCTGCCGTGCATCTCCAGCTCTGGGCCTCTATCACTCTCCACAAACAGCCCATTGCTTGCACACAGGCTGCAAATTTCGTCTGCCTCTCTCCCTTTAGATAAGGAGCAATATCAGTGACAGAACATATTTTATGTATGAAATGTAGCTCACAACAAGCAGTCAAGCATTAGGTTTGTTTAAATAGATGATCCTTATCACTATTCTTTCAACACAGAGTTTTGACATTGTTCTCTGTTTATTTTTCTTTGCACACAATTCTTTTTTTTAACGATATCTACACACAATTGGCTTTTAGAGAGGCTCCCGTCCGGGGGTTGAATTCATTGCTATTTTAATTATAGCCGCTCAGTACAGCAGGACAGACTGTGAGGAATATTTCCTGCCCAGCCGCAGTTGTAGTTCTTCCCCCCTAAACCCATCCAGTCAACATTTCCAGCGGATTATTTGCTAGGGATTTCTCTTGTCAAAGAAGCGACACTTTTCCCCCTACTGTTGGCTGTTGTTAGCATCAGATATTGGATGATTTCCATTTAGTGCTTAGGTTATGCTTGTCAGTTTGTGCCCAGCATTTTTGTAATGACGGAAATAAGATCTCACATATGCCACAAGTCTAGCTGACATAATAGTTTGGTTTGTGTGTGTTTGTGTGCGTGAATCTGTGTGTGTTTGAGGGAGACGGCGGCGATATCAGGAGATTTCAGTTTTAATATTTATGTAGTTAACATACTATTTTTTTTAACTTTTCTATAGATGTTTAAATTGGACAAAAGCTGCATTTGTATACAAAGTTCCATATTTCTTACCCTTGTATTTAATGTCCAGTATCTCCAAAAAATCCAATGATGTATAATTCACTGTACATGTATATTTGATTTGATAATTCAAGCCTTGTTTTGTCGTAACAAGCCCTGCCCCAGTACATCCTGTTGGGATTGTCCCCTTTAAACCCCCCAAAAACCATAGCCTCACCCCCACGGCATATATACATACACACACACACACACACACACACAGGATGGGGGGGAAGCATGCAGGTCATTACCATAACAAGCTGGCGTGTTTCTGAAGATACACTTGTTCAGAATAGACAGGGGCAAGAGGGGGGTAGGCTGGGGTGGCAACACAGGCCCAGTTTATTTCAATAACAACAGCCAGACACAAGGCCTATCTAGTCAGACTTTGAATGAAACACTTGGGCTCTGATGGAGCGATAAGACACAGATGCTAAAAAGGGGGACTGCTGAAACGGCCTCTTGACCCTCGCTTTGCTTTATGATCGGGGAGAGCGAATGAAACTGGCCACAGTCGACACAGTGTACAGTTTTATAAACCTGGTTAAACTTGACTTTTCTTGTTGTCGTTATTGTAATTACTATTTAATTATTTAAGAAAATGAGAAGTATTAATACCTCTGAAGGGAAAAAAAACAAACAAATTAAATAAAAAAGCACAGCATCATCTCTACCAATTTACTCTTGTGTAAACCTGTAATGTTAATTACAGAGAGATCATTTTCACATGAATGGCTCCATGTTTACTGTGGGGCGACTGATCTATCCCCTGGGGAAGACAATGTCAAGAGCTTTACACATAAACAGATGTGTTGTTTTCTTTCTTTTCTTCTTTTAACACAGGTAATCCTTGAGGTTAAATCTGTGCTAAACTCGACAGTGAAAAAGCCCCCGCGCCTTATTATTTGTACAGATACAGCGCACACTTAGATTTGGAAGAGAGATGTCCTAAATCTCAGCTTGATTTCCTATGTTAACCGTGGGCTTAGCTGTGGCTGGGCTGGATGCAGGAGAGCCTGTTGAGAGTTAGTGGAGTAGTTGTAAATATGTGGTAACACTTTCAGTGGTAATCCTCCTGCACAAAGAATTGCCAGAGATTATGGACCGGTTGTCTGACAGAGAGAATCCTCCGGCACAATCAAATTCCTATGGCTGCTGAGATTTGTAGAGGGCACAATGCTGTACTGCTCGGCTCGCCAGTAATGTGAGGGCAAGCTGTTCCCTCGATGGAGAGCTAAGAAGCAAATATAGCATGAAGTGCATATTAAGTAAACAGAGGGTGGCTAAAAATATAGCATGGTAGCTGAAAATGCTAGCAGAAGAAGGGTGTTTGGCTATTTTTATTTATTTATTTTATTTTTTTAAAATATGGCTGTTGCTGTCCACTGGAGCGTACTTAACCAAGACAGTTTGACCTGTGCCCGTCCTCTCCTGTTGATCCCCACCGAACCCTCCGTGCTGACCCGAGGAGACGCGAGACACGGCAAACAGCCTCCTCCTCCTCCTCCTCCTCCGAGTGCGACACAATCGCCCTCGCTGACACATTTTGAGTGGGGTTTAAGGAAGTGAAGTGAAGAGAGAGTGTGAGGGAGCGAGAAACCCCACCACAGCCCCATAGCCCCGAGGATGAATAGAAGATAGAAGCCGTTTCATTTCAAAATCGGCCTCTGCACTTGGCTGAACCTACAATAAAAGTTGATAATTGAGAAGTGAAAGAGTGGGATCAATATGACTGTGGAGGGAAAAAAACGGAGACTTGGGCTTATGTTTAATGCAGTTTAACTGATATTTAATATTTTCTGCTTTCTCTCTCTTCTTCTCCTTTTGTCCACATTAAAATACTTCAAAAAGAATTCTAATAAAGTGGAAATTAAAAGGAGCGTAGATTGGGGTTGGAAAGAGAGGCCTCTAATCCCGCTATCTCTTAATAATTCAAAGTCTCTTTTATTTTCTGAATAAAAAGCGGAATTAATCTGGCACTGTGAAGCTGTCCTCTCTTCTCACTGTTTAAATAAATCCCCGTTCGTACATTAGACGCGAGGAGGCCGGCTCTGGCTCCTCGCCAAGCTCTGTGTCAATTCCCTCCTGCCTCCTTCCTTTCTCTCCCAGCCCCTCTTTATTCCCTTTCTTTTGCTTTCTGCCAGGGAGGGACCTATGAGAGAAGCCATGCCACCAGAGAGCTGCTATCTCCAGAACCTGCTCAGCACACAGGCCTATCACAGGCAGCTAAGACCACTTAGCTCAGGCTGCCAAAAGGCACCCTTATGAAACTTTACCCAGATATTAGGGCACTGTGAAGCCAAATGATATATTACAAAGGCATTGTGTAAAAGGGTGACCATTTATAGTATTTATATAAGGCTGCCCCAGCTGTCAGAAGGAGCACAGTTACTATTTTGGCCTTTAACAGAAATAGAGAGGTGGGCATTATATCCTCTAGCCTAAGTAACACTTTGAATTTGTATTGCGGCAATAATAAATACAGATGCACAGTGAATTCTAATAATGAATTGTATCATTATGTGTTTTGTTTCACTGAAGATTTAGCCAGTGTTTCTGTACGAGAGACAATTTCAACAATTCAACAATAAGTCCACTCCACAAATGGACGGCTAAGTCGCGCAGCTTTTCACAAGACAAAAGACAAGCCTTTGAAAACTGACACCATGAAATAAAAGGAGCTTAGGCTCCAAGAGCAAAACTGAGTAAACGGAGTAGACAGAAGAGTGGGGATATAGGAGCAGGCCCGAGCATGAGCACATGGGCCTGGAGGCTCCTTGATTAGCACTGCCCTCTCTATCAGTTCACAGACTGCCTGTCTTCTGGAAACCTCTCAGCAGCAGGTCTCCCCTCCGTGTCCGTGAACTCCTCCTCTGGTGGGGCTGTGGGCTAGGAAGCAGCTATAGTCGACACGCCGGCTCTCTCCGCATCCCAATGATGCATCTGTGGAGATGAGCGCAGAGGCTGTCCTTGCTCTGATAGACGCCCTTTGTGGCACTCTAGGATCTAAGATCCTCAGCTCGATCCTGGATCAGCCTTCCCACTCTCCCCTCTGTGGTCGGAGATTTATGGCATCGCTTTCCCCCCCCTCTCTCTCTTTCTCTCTCTCTCTTCTTCTGCATATGCTCCAGCTCAAACTGCCCACACTTGCGATTGTGACGATACTTTCCTCGGAGACGTGCGCTCTAGCTGAAAGACAAACAATAGCTTCAGACTCTTCGTATTGTCTTCTGTGACTATTCATCCAGCGAGACGCTGTGTTTGAAAAGCACACCAGTGTTGTCCAGTGGGCTGTTTGTGATTTAACAATAAGCTGAGAAATATCAGTATCTTCTCAAGGTGAAGCCTTGGACTTCTGCACCCGATAACCAATACACACATCTCAATTTTATGTGTTGAAAACACCTTGATTTTTGTGAGGCTGTTGGAAATGAGATTGACATGCCCAGTCTAGGGCCAAAACCCAGCTCGAATCTTTTTTTTCACTGCTATATTGCTCCGTGCAGAAATCTCTACTTTATATGTTATCAAATGATAAAAAAAAATATCAAGAGAAGTAGGAAATAGAGGAGGCCCGGAGGGGAAATGTAAAGGTGTGTCTTAAGTTCCCTGAAGGCAACAAAAAGTCATTTTCACTGAGGTGTACGCTATTTTTATTTATATACCTCCTTGCTCTGTTTCTTCATACATACTGTTTGTGGGGCTATCATTATACCAGACAGAAAGGTGGGGGTAAAAACCATTTGCATTAGCATCACTGTCTGACTCCAGGCACTAAGCAATGATACTTTATTCCATACCATTCAGAGGGCCATTATCACTCTACCCCCTCTGTCCCCACTTCCAGCAGGGAGCTCACACACACATACACGCACACACAATTACACGACGCACCGCACACACTATTCCCATCCAGCCCTATCGTGGATAGCATCTCGTGCAACACTGGCACAGAGGTACAGGACGGGTGAGGGAAGTGGAGGGGAGGGACATTTCCGGAGGGGGGTCCTGGCATGTAATTGTCCTGGTGAGCACTCAATAGCACCTTAAACCAAGCAGGCAATCTACAAAGCTGTGCAGTGAAGGAGGGAAAGGCCCTGTGGCTATGGGGACCCTAATAGGAACTTCTTTCTCACAGAGATAAATGGAGAAAGTTCCTTTTATTTATCGGTAGCTGCTGTTTGGGACTGGGGCTATCAAAGCGCAGCAGTGCTATTTATCCCTCCAAAAAGGATTCGTCCGACACAGGGCTGAGGGCGAAAGAGGGAAAGAGAAGGCTAAGGAGGGGGGCGACCACTGGAAATTGGCAGAAACAGAAGGTCAAACTGTTTATCTTTTTATTCCCATGTCTCTCCTTCTCCTTCATTCTTCTGTAACTGTCCTCTCTCAGTTTACCTGTTATGGTAAGATGCACAGCCGCAGTAATACAACACTTTTGGTAGCTGTTACTGAATAGAAAGCTGGTGGATTTCTGTAAACCAGTCAGGTTATTCCAATATAAAGGTGAGTAAATAATTAGTTGTCACATAATACACACATACATTTATGAAAGTCATAGTTACAGTGAAATGTATAAATAGGAATGAAACTGAAATTCACTACAAAAGAGACCTCCATCTGTATCAGGCTAATTACTTTGCTTTGACAGTGAGTTTAACCTGCTAATGCATGTTAGCTTATCAAACAGAGCAAGAAGTTGGCCCTCAGCTGCCTCTGACCAAATTCATTAAAACAACAGTGAGTAAAATGTCACATGTACAAGTGCTTGTCCCCTCTGTGTCCTGCACGTCACATGAAGAACAGCTCCACTATGATAAAGGATTCATTTAACCGTGGATGAGTGAGCATTATTAAATCAGCGGCTGTCTACATGTCAGGTGTCATGACCCCGCACACATCTTTGCAGGGTGCATATGCTTCCACATTCTGAACAGAGAGAGCTAAAAGGTTGTGGTTTCATTTTATACTGTGCCGTAGCAACATTTTCCACTACTCCCAGTTCTTCCATGAGATCTTTGTACAGCAAAAATGCCAGTGTCATGGTACCAGCTCATGAGTCATTCACAAGAAGTTCTCGTATGTATGATATGTTATGCTAACTTTGCACTCGCCACCTCCGTTGCACAGATTCAGGAAACAAGACTCCAGTGGAACACACATGTTAAATCGACAAAACCAGCATGAAGCTAGTTTCGTTAGCTGGCAAGCTGCCCTGGTGGCAGAATGGAGTTAGCTACAATAGCTAATCCAGCGGGCTGATTTCTGTTTACTTTCAGTTGGACTCAGAGACAAGTGTTTGAAGTGATTTATGTAAAATTGTTTCTTGTTTTAATTGTTATTCATCTTTGTAATTGTTATACTTAATTGTTTTAAAGCTCTATGAGGCTCACACTGTCCCAATATAAATCGTTTTTCCTGAGGTGCATTTCCCGCATCTCTACAACTGAGGTGGCGATTGCAAAGCTATCATCTGACTGACTGACTACACATCAAAACTATTATTATTACATTCTGTAAATAGATTTTAAATTTTAAAATAAAAAATTCATTTAATTTTAGTACTACTTTGTTTATTTTATTATTTCATTATTATTATATTATTACCTTACTCTTGTTATATTTTTATTCTTCTATGTTGCGTTTGTGGGAGCAAACACCAAGACAAATTCTTTGTATGCTTGCATACTTGGCTAATAAAGAGATTCTGATGATCAAGACCGAGGTTGAAAAATACCAGATTTTTTAAATTACTCTTTTTGAACTCTCCATATCTGTAACAATCATAAAGGATGTAGTCCTTTATGATAAAATTAAACAAATAATTTTGTTAGCATTAAAAAAATTACAACTCCCAATCAATGTTTCCAGCAGCATTTGTACTGGATCGTAATGGTTTCTACCTTTTCTATCTAAACACACTCCTTTCTCATGCAACCTTTCAACTTGTTGCTTTTATTTTTGTTGCTAGACCTGCCTGTCCATTACCACAGACCGCCACTCGAATGGCTTTGTCAAGATGGAGACACTTATCCTGCTCCTACCTTGGGCTTGTGGGACATGGTTTTCATTAAAGACCACTAAAAACACAAATGTCAAATTAGTAACGATAATCATAATTGTAATCTGTGAGTAATTTGTGTTATTACTTGTATTATTACTTGTGTTACTTTTTTTTTTGTGTTATTTTGAAGTGGATTTTCTTGTTTGTGTCCCAGAACTCGCAACTTACAGCATCATTTTGTTATTCTATTTCTAACTAGCAATAGCTAGCACATTTTTTAAATTAATAAAAAAATAATATTGAGTTATTGTATAAACATGAAACTCGCAAGATTTGTAAGAAAGAAAACATTAACAGACATAAAACTCTCAGTAAACTCTTACTTTTCTAGTGAAGCAATTTAGGCATGTGTCCCAATTCTGTCAACACCATAAGAAAGTGACCTCTCGACAGTGATGGATCATCAAGCCAATCTCAAATTAATGTCATCACTTCCAGGCTCATTTACATCAGTCTCATCTACAGTAGGTGCACTGGCAAAAGGAGTTCAATGGACGGCTCTCTTTGAAGCCGAGCGTGGTTTAGGAGGTGAAGGAGGACTGGGCAAGCCACACACTGGTGATGAATGACTTCACTGATCCATTACTGTCTATTTTAGTCCCGTAATCCAAGTGGGAATGCCCACATCAAAGCCTGGCTCCTTTCTAAGAGGAATTCCCCTCATACTTGGACATGCAAATGAGCAGGGCCTCCTCCAGGCCCCCACACCTGATTGAGGCGTGCAATGCCATTGCCAACGACGTGCCATGGGAATTACATACCAAGGGATGGCATCCAATTGGACCAAACTCTCCCTAAGCAATTTGCTTTGGCTTTATTCACTGGCATAGTCAGGCATGGCAGCACTTCCTTTATTTCACGGCCATGCCGCAAGATTTCTGGCTGGACCTCGCTTGGAAGCCATATTATGGCTGAGAAAGGAGGAAAAGAGGGATTTGGTTTTTACAAAAGAATAGAGCACGGATCTGTGTCAGTGTCTCTGCTCATTCAGGTTTTGGGGATGTTTTCACTTGTTGCCTGAGCTTATGATGAGATGTTCATGATTCTCTTCCTGTTTCTGATCCTATTTGAACAACACAATTGTCGCTGCTCCGAGTTAACGCTGCCAAACAAGTTTTCACTTCCCAAGAACAAAGGCACGCATGCATATGATCATCTAAAGCTACTACTATAATGCTAATTAATTTGTTTGATTTGGCGCTTGAGAAGTATGAAATGTGTGCGTGTCCTTCACTCTTTAAACTACATCCTAACTCACACAAATATATTACATGGGAGAATATAAATATCCACCAACAAACTGAAAAATAGCTGTTAAAAATAAAAAAATGTATGTGATCAGACTGATAGTTCTTCTAACTTTTAGCAAGTTTCAGTGTCCCAAAAAGAGACGGCGCTCATTTGATTTTCTGCTGCACTCCAGACAAGACTGAGTCAAAAAAAGAAGAAGGTCACCCAGCTCCCTGGACACCACAGCCAATGAAATGGCGAGGGAACAAGGAAAGAATAATAGATATGAGCGATTCTTAGCGGGAAAAGGGAATTTATGTACATGTAGATGAGAAGGAAGAAAACGGCTCAGTGACTACGATGGACCATCTTTTCGGAGAGGAAACCTGGCTGAGGGAGCAGGAGCACACGTTTAATTTCTGCTCAGCCATGCATTCACCAGCCGGAACAGCAGACGGCCGCACTCGCTGTGACTACAGTATAAGACCAGGGGTCTCTTTACAGCGGGGTCACAAAGTGGGGTTTTCTTTCCTTGTAGATAATGAGATAGCAAATGGGTGAGTGCCACAGCCCCTTTCTTGGAAAGCTCTTATATGTGGCTCCGACACCTCTGTGAGTTCACGCTTTCGCTGGGCCCTGCTCGCACGCCCCCGCCGTAATTAATTTGTCTTAATTGCCCTGCTGCTCTGGTCGCTGTCCCAACATTATTTCTCCACTCTCTGCAGATTTAACGTTTAAAAAAATCTCTCCAATCGGTCGGCAGGGGGATGGGAAGAACAGTGAGCCTTTTGTGTCCTGAACAAAGTAGACAAAACAACCACAACACGGGCTTTTGTGTTGTCATCACAGGAATAATGTTTATTACCTTAAGAAAAGAAAAGACGCCGCCATCCAATTAATACTAATGTATATAACAATTAATGTGTAAAACAATTTCCCTTTTAAATGTTAATCATCACGTTGATCATGATCCTTTTCATTGTATAGCAATACATGTAGTAAAGGGTTGTTTCAAAAAGCATATTTTCTCACTTAGTGGTATCTATCCATGCAAATAGTTTAGTTTTTTACATATAAATATATGTAGGGAGGTGGGGATGGCAGACCTAAAAGTAACAGTATTGCAATGTAAAAATACTTTTGCATTCAAAATGTAAAGAATGTAAGTTTTATCAGAATAAATGTACGTAAAGCATCAAAAGTAAAAGTATTCATTATGTATAAAATTTACCCTTGTCCTATATTCTATTATTATTATTCATTATTACTTATGCATTCCAGTGTAAACAGCATTTTAATGTTGTAGCTGGTTGAGGTGGAGCTAATTTGGACAATTTTACATGCTGTCAGGTAGTTTAATCAATAAGGATGTTTCATATGTAAAACTGTAACCTTTGACCTACAGAATCTCATTTTGATTTCTGGAGATCCCCCCCCCCCCCCCCCAAAAAAAAGCAAACATTTTAGACTGACTGAAAGTATATAAGATGCACAAGACTGCCTAGAATATTTGATGAAAAATGGATTTAAAAAAACATAATTTATCTTAAATGAAGAGTTAGAACATGCAGATATAGAATATATACAACGCTGTTAAGGAGTTACAGTAACAAGTGGAGTAAAAAGCACAGTATTTCCCTATTTGTGAGTAGGGGTATGAGCAGCATACAATAGAAGTAAAGTACTTCAAAAGTAGCATCACAATATTTCATTCACCCTCATTTTATTACAGTGGAGGTAGAAGTCTCAAAGATCTCAAAACCTTTGTAAATAAAACCAAAACTATGTGGATGGATGTCTTGATACCTCTAGAGCAAAGTGAGAAATTATGATAATAATAAATAATAAATGTTTTTGATTTAGATTTAGATTTTTTTCCTAATATAAGCCCACCTCCACACCTTGTTGTCTGGCAAAATGCCCCTCTATCCTCTTCCACAAGGATTCCCCGCCCTGAAAGTCCTGTCTGGCAGATTTGTGCCTTTCTTGTGCTCCTTTCATAGAGCAGAGAATGCAGCTGAAAGGCAGGGCAGGCTTCCTCGCTGCCCCGGGACCAGTCCAAATTGTAATCCTATTCCTCTGTTTATCAAAAAGAGGGAGAGAGCAGAGAGAGGGAGGCATTGAGCTGACAGCTTGATTGTGATGCTCCTGTCTGATAACTCAGCTAACCTTATCCATCTATTTCACCTCAACCTTGCAGCCATGTCCCCAACCCCCTTCCACCTGCTTCATCCTCTACCCTGTGAGAGCCACACACACACACACATACAGGCTTACCTTACACACACACACTCTCTCTCTGTGTCTCTTTTTCTCTCTCTCGCTCCGTAATACACAGACACACACAAATAATCACTGCACACCTCTGACCCCTTTATCGAGTGTCGGTGTTAATCCTCATCTCTCTGCTCAATGCAGAGCACAATCACAGAGACCCGCAGGACCTGCAGTTAGCGCTGTGGTTAAGTAGCCCACGGTGAAGAAGTCTGTGATAAAGGTGGCACAAAGGGTCAGTAACTGCTAGGAGCATGGGCCCGGGCCCATGACTGGCCATGGCCTTGAGACAGGACAAAGAGGCAGGGTGCGGAGGACAGGCAGAGCAATAGAGGGATTGAAGAGGAAGCAGAGGACAAAGAGAGAATGTGCGCAGCAAGGGTTAAGCTTATATAGCGGGATAAGATGGGAGCATGTATGTTCATAAAAAAGCTATCTTCAGTACTTCAAGTTGTTTATTAAAACTCCACCGGGCTGAATGCATTAAAGGTTAGAATATACACAGTGGTGTTGTGGAGTGGAACTAGAGTGCACATTAGTCAGCCTGGCAGCCGTCACATGTCAGCTAAGCTAACAGATGTTTTGCAATTAATATCATCTAATTACTGTATAATGAAAAATTACACAGCTCCCATTAAATTAACTCTTGCAGAGGATTTTTTCGTTGATGGACTGTGGAGTGTTGATAAGTAACATATTTAAATTGAAGCCATTTGCGGGTTTTATGTTAACATCCAGCCACTGTGATTCAGCAAATCAATCAAGCGCAGGCACAGGTAGCTTTAATGATATTCTCCTATGTTCAGAAAACATTCATCTTCTCTGCTCATTCCACTGTAGCCCGTTCTGAGGATTGTCCTTGGGACACCCATATGACACGCGACGACATGCAGCCCCAGCCGACGCAGAAACACAGGCACACGCAGCCAAACACACACAGACAGACACGCGCACACACACTCTAGACAGCTTCACTGTCAGAGATAAATGATGCCTGACACTGTGGCCTGGAGAAATGGGCTGACTGAGCAGCAGTGAGATGAAGATACTTCTCAGAAAGGTTCCCTGAGCCAAACAAGTAGTGTCCCTGGGAAACCTGGACGCTGACTTCTGTTGCTTGAGGGCTACGTGTCAGTCAAAACATCCTCCAAACAACCAATTTGAAAGCTGGTGAACTTTATCACTCAGACACAAACTTGTAGATTGACAACTTAATGGCAGGATTGCATTCAGTCCATATCATGAGTTCTAAAAAAGACGTGAGAAAAAGAGCTGCAGCCTTCATTCAAAAACAAATCAGGAATTGTGCCTTCATTTTACATTAATGGACTTATTACTGCACGTCTCTGATATTCATGAATATTTTTTTTTCATATTTAATTGTCGGAGCCAATGCTTGCTTTTGATTCTTCTGTTGACAAAGACTAATGCGAGTTCAAGTCTGTACAGAGGACTTTTAATGTGATGTCTGTCTTTTGTGCTGAGAAACAATAGCAGCTGTAGCTCAGGGGCTTCTCGGTGTTGTGGGAGCCCCAGACGCAGACAGGAAGGGACGGCTACACACAATGTTTGGAGACTTCCTATCCCCTTTAGGACGATCGGATCAGTCAGTCAGAGGGCCCCTCCGCGGGCACCGGGGTCAAGGGCCACGCCAGTCAGACAAGACACAACAGAGGCCCCCGTCTCTAAGTGCTTAGGTGATTGTGTAAAAATGCACGCAGAAGAAGTGTTACTGTAAAAGCTGCGTTGTATAAGCTTTATCACACGATGAAATACGACACAATGACACTCTCAAGAAAGAAAGAAAAGGAACAGAATAGAATAAAATCTCTGTAAAACTGCTCCAAGTCCCTCCTTCTAAAAATATCTACAGAGGGAGGGAGGATAGAAGGAAAAAAAAGTAAGTATGAGAGAAAAAGGAAACAGGCCTTTTACAACTTTAAAGAGAAAGAGGCTGTGGAGTGAGCGGGAGAAAATATTTACTCAGGGAATTAGTTCAGGATCATTGTGTGCGTGCAGGGCTTTAGTTCCCTGGCTCCATTTCAAGGCCCAAGTGGCTCAACTGGAGCTCCCTCCAGGGCAGGCCTAATTATCACAGGGCTAGGGCCATTAAAATGCTTAACTAACCTCGTTTCTCCAAAACGCACAGATTAACGCCAGCCTCCAGCAAAGTGTCGGGAATAACCCTGCTGCCTAATACCCTCTTTGATTTTTTTTTTTCCTCTAGTGTGGAGAGGCGAGGCAGAGGACTGGTGTGGTAATAGTTATGGATGGATAAGAATACTGAAAGTTAAGGTCCTGTAAACCCATCCTTTCACTATAAATACTGCACAGGTTGCAGGAGACATATGGAGAAGCACAGGTAGGATTCAAGAGTAGACTGTGCACCTGAGGGTGTCCGTTTATATCCTTCAAAAATACAAGTCTTCACTTGTATTTTAGGAACACTGTGGCATGCAAGGACAGCGGATGTATCCGAATCAGAGATATGGATACTTTGACCAGTCAGATCACAGAGCTTCTTAAAACTTTTGATACCATCACACCTTTATTTGTCAAATTCAGTTAGCCACTGTCTGATTGTGCTGTTATCTACACTCCAATTTAATAGTGTGTGAAAACAGGAATTCACATGATTATTAATAAAAACAACTTATGGAATCAAATCTGTACAGTCCAAACACTCTAATAGCAACCTCAGTAAACTTATTTCATTGGTGAAGCACAGGTGTAATTAATCACATTAACGATGGCTCCTTTCCATGTAAGTGGCCCATAAGGCATGACACTAGTTCAGCATGCACAATACGGGACCCTGGAAATGGTACACTTAAATGAAAAGCAGCCACTGTTAACTGTGTTTGTTACACCTGTGGTCTTCCTGCTCTGACAGGTTTCAGTGTCTTCTGAGAAAAAGTTGTGTGTAGAAGGACAATATTAAAGGGGAACTCCAGTGATTTTACACATCAAAGTGTGTTTACAGGTGTTGGAGAGAACTACTGCCTATGTGAAAAAAGTAGCCTTTTGTGGCTCCACAGGGAGCTGAGTGAAATCTGTTGCCTCAATTGATGTCACTTGAGTCAGCGTCAGTTGGGGCAGAGGAGGCGACCGCCCCAGGGCCCACGCTCAGTAGGGGCCCTGCTGGACACGTAGTGCGTGACCCAACTAGGCAGTGCAGCAGAAATAGTAGAGCTTAACTCTTTTAACTTTTTCTATTCATTCTCTATGGCAGTTCTAATCACTATGGATGTAATCCTCCCTCCAACCACAACGTGGGTCGCAATGGCAGAGTGGTGCTGTCTGTATTTCCACTCGTTGACTCCGCGGGAAGTGAAGACTGCAGAAGCAGCGATTCAGTTTCAGCTCTCTGAGGCTCATTAAGAGCTATTTGTGTTTGTGCATGGATGAGGCCAGACTATCCAACCTCACTTTGCTGTGTGTTGAATGGGACATAAACACTGACAAAGACAAAGTGGTTGGCAGGTTTGCCACCATGAAGGAGAGGAGGACGTCATATGTACAAAGTTTGTTTGGATTATTTTGTTCTGTGGAGGATGATGGAATACACAAATAGACTACTGTAAGCTACAGGCTGAGCAGGGACAACTGCTGAGTGAAACATCCATAATTAGTCTTTAATAACTTAACTTAAATTTTGATTATGAAGAAATCAGTCAGAATGTTAGATTAATCTGTTGTTTAACTCCATGCTTACCACATCTCAGCACCTGTGTCACTGCCTGTGGTGTTGTAGACTGTCTACTTTATGTTATTCCTGTGTAAGAAAGACAGTACTGAGACAGTGCACCTGGCCTGTCGCTGTATATCAATGGTGGTGCTGAACTGTTCGTCAATCGATGCACGTAGAGCGCCGCGTGCTGTCCTCAGTGCTGAAACATTTGAACATGACTGGTGCCGTGTTTTCTTTTTTTTATTTCTTTTCTTTTCTTCAGAACAAGTTTGTCTGACAAAGTGGCTTCACTGTATGTTTTCTTAGACATAGGCTTGCTCGGCTCAATAAGTGACAATTTGTTAGCTGAAGACTACAAGTTTTTAAAAATCTGGGGGCGTGGAGTTAATTGTTGACCTGTACATGTTTCTTCCATTTAAGAAACATTGCCCAACTCAGGTCTGTTGTGTCACAACCTGAGCTAGATATGATTATTCATGCTTTTATATCATCCCAGCTGGACTACTGCAATTCCCTTTTCACCTGCCTCAGCAAGTCGTCCCTGGACCGTCTACAAATGGTCCAGAACGCTGCTGCAAGGCTACTGACCACTCACATCACACCTATCTTATCTTCTTTACATTGGCTTCCCATTAAGTTTAGGATTCATTTTAAGGTTCTTGTATTTACATATAGAGCCCTGCATGGTACATGTACATCTGTGACTTGCTCCATACACCAGCAGGTCACTGGTCTTCTGACCAGGGCTTACTGGTGATCGTGCCTTTGAAGTTGTGGCTCCAACACTGTGAAATGCTCTTCCTATAGACAGACCATCTACGGTCTCTGTTGACTCCTTTAAAAGCAGCTGAAGCACCTCATGCTGTCTACTGTTTGTAATTCTGTGTGTTTTTAATGTCTCTTGTTGCTTATGTTATATTGTTTGTTTGGTTGGTTTTTTTGACTTATTGTTTTTATGATCTTATTTTTACCTATTTTACTCTTGTGAAGCACTTTGTGACCTTGCCCTGTGAAGTTTGCTATACTAAATAAACTTTACTTATTGATTGATTGATTTTATGGATTATCATAATTTACTTACTTAGAAAGAAGTGAGGTTATCAGACCTTGGTAGCTCACTCCTTTACTCTGCTTGAAGCTAGTGGCTCCAAGCTAGCTGCTACTAGCATAACAGACCCAGGTCTGTCTGCGTCCTTGCAGTATCTACACAACCCGCCCACTTCACTACATGACACACCCACTAGGTTAGGTTTAGGCATGAGCAGTGAGATGGTTAGGGTTAGGGGTCAGGGGGGTGGTTAGGGTGTCATGTAGCATGGTTATGGTGACAACATTGTGGAGGGGGGGTATGGGGGGGGAGTAAAGCGGGAGTGTTGCGTCAGGCTGTAGGACTGCAGATACACCCTTCTCCCAAACCTCGGACATCACTGTCAGCAGTTGAGTTGCATTGTGGGAAATGTAGGTGCCAGTGTTGACAAGGAAGGAGAATGTGTGAAATATCTCTGGTTCTGCTGCATCAATATTTATCCATTTAAAAAAAAAAAACAAAAAAAAAAAAACCTGTCCATCAAGTTTCTGACAATGTGAGATGAGCACAATGGTAAATCAGTGTTTGGCTCTTTTAAATAAATATTACTAAAATATTAACTTTTATAGTTACTCCAAGGAATAAAAAGCTATTTACAATATACTTCTGACAGATTAGAGATGTGATGTCTCTTATACGTCTTTCAAACCAAAGCAAGGACCTGGGATCAGTTAACATTTGTCAGTGAATGAGTCAACATGTGTTATCTGACCTGGTTTTATTATACTGCTCCTGTTCTGGGTTTAGACAGGTCTGATACCATTAGGCTTTGATATGAAAGATTGAACACAAGTTTTTATACTATAAATATAAATTATAGTATTACAATAGGAATCTGGGGGATTACTATATTATATTGGCTGCAACATCTCCTCTCGACCTGTCAGCCTTAAATGCTGTTGTTCTCAATAATGGTGTGCAGTAAGAAAAACCAATGTCACATTGTTGATGTAATTAGGATACCTTAATATGGGTGTCTTGTATAAAGCAGACTGTACACTTACTTTGTCCCTCACTGCTGCATGTGCTCTAAGCTAAACTGGACTTGCCTTGTCTTGTTATGGGAGGATCGGTGGATTATACATTTAGGTCTTTTTGAAAAGAAACCTGGGCCAAAAGGCATCTTGAGAACACAGAAGTAACAATATGAATGTAAGGCAACAATAAAAACAACAGACAACACCAGGCCAAGAATCCTGTCACACAGCACAACAGAGCACCGCAATTGTCCAATTAAAAGATACATATTTGATGTCCCAAGTGACTATCCAAATAAATTAGAAACAAAAACAGTGCTTGTTTCCAAATGCTTAAAAAATGACTCACAGAGAGTAATCAATTCAGACAGTTCCAGGCTCTTCTGTATTGTGCTTGGAAGTGACACTGCAACCTTACAGGGGACAAATATCTGTAAACCATAATGAGATTGTAGCCTTGTAGGTTTTGGTGACCACTGTATGCTCATAGGTAAAAATGAGGCATTTGTAAATTAAACCTAACCAGTAGCTATTGAACACATACAATGAAAGTGTCATTTGTATGAAACAAATTAATTAATAAACAAAATTTTTAAAAAAAATCTACAGATATGTACAATAGGCACATCATAGGCCTCCATAAGAGCAGATCTGTATCTTTCCATATAAATGTAAAAAAAAAAAAAAAAAAAAAAAGTACAAAGTGTTAGTGGCTGGGAAGCTTGTGAGGGATCAGATACAGATGGGGGACAAATTAAAGGAAAAACCTGAATAAAAGAATGGAGAAACACATTAGCAGATGCTTCTGTGCTCCAGGGCTCACTGAATGGTTTGGTGAGTATGAAAATGATGTGAATAAAATGCTAGGGCCTTTACAGTCACCAGATATCAACCCAGTTGAACACCTACGGAAGATTTTGGACCAACATGCAAGACAATGCTCCCACCAGCATCTCCGTAAGACCAAATAATATAATATAAACTTTCATCTTCAAATCTATTTAGTGTTGTCTGTCATTGTCTCTGATGCTACTGTATATGTCATTTTGTTATGTCTGGCTATGTTTGTTTTTCTTTCTATCTGCTGTACTCAGGTCTATCTTGCAAAAGAGATCTTGATCTCAATGAGATAACCTGATTAAATAAAGGTTATATATATAAATGAGGGAATATCTCGTGGAAGAATGATGTTCATTCCTCAAATAGAGTTCCACAGACTTGGCAAGGAGCACTCAAGCTCTTCCGGAGGCTTGTGGTGGCCTGACTCCATACTAAGACACTTCATGTTGTTTTTTCCTTTAATATGTCATCCATCTGTACATATACCCAACAAAAATATTATGAAATACATTAAATCCCTTCTTTAAAAAGTTGATGACAAAATCTATATGTATTATGGGTACAGGCATGACTTCTTGGTTTTTTTTCTGTGTGTATGAAAAATGAACTATTTTCAACTGAAATTGACAATCTTTCAGAGACAGCTCCAGTTGACTTTGTTCAACTGTCTACTGCTTTTTCAAACACAAGAGTAATCACACAGTTATGATGGCTGTATCCACTTTTTCCTTTAATGGAAAGAGCATATTGATGCAGGCTGAAAGTGTGTATGCAACTGTGGACACAAACCTTTTTTAAACTCTGTGCATTCAATACTATACCAGTCTATACATACAATGTGTTAACTATAGGCACAGACAAAGATGCAAGGAATTATGGGCCCATAAAGAGGATGTGATAATGATAAGCCTTTAACCTGTAAAATCTTGTAAAATAAGACCTTCCTTTGTCCCCAGAATATTCCCTGCAAACCAGCAAAGAGCCACAGTTAATCTAAAAATATATATGTGTGTGTTTTAACAGTTTTGCTCAGTACACAATATTCTAAATCAGTGCATGTATTGAACAGGAAACAAGGTCATTTGTATGCAGTGTGCTGTATAATGAATATAATTAATCTTGGCAATAAGACCCCACGCCTATACAGATGCCGATCATGTTTTAGCACTGCTCTAAATGAATTTGTTGTGCTACCCACTTTGTCTTTCAGGCATTGAGAAGACATGAATGAAGTGTCTGATAGCGGGATCACGGTCTTTGTTCAGGATAACACGAGGATTCATTGGTTCATTTAAACAACTGTCTAAAAATCTGTGCGATACAGCGTGATTATTTTTCAAAAACGCCTTTTTTTAAAATAAGCAGGGTTTCTTGATCTTAAGGAAATCAAATTAAAATCTAAACCAATCTAGATGACTGGAACGATGTGATTTACTGTGTCCTTACATCATAATTCAAGCACAGTATGCTTGTGTTTTGGAAGTGCTCTCTTTCCTGCTACCTTATCATTTCAGCTTTGTTTCATATGTATGTGCATATTTTCTGATTAATTGCTATTTATTGTTCTATTGAAATCACTAAATATTATCACTGTACAGCACAATCAGTTTCAATTTGGTTGCCGGTTTCTACACTGTACAACTGCTAAGAAATTTAAATTCACACTCAAAAGGAGAGATAAATGAGGACATATGAATGTTGTCTCATCCCTTTTCACTACTCTACAGGTGCTCATCTCAAGTTTATCTGTGAGGCATCTTTTAATCTTTCATCTCCAATTATATCACACTATTCATCATTCTATCAAAGTAATATTTGTATAAACACAATGACAGCTGGCGGTTCCCTTCAGAGACCCATCACATTCTTGTGATTGTGATGCATTGAGTAGACAGTTTGAGGAAACATTGCAGATGTAATTGGGCAGCAGATGCTAACTGGTAGCAGAGTAAACTGGCACTGAGTTTTCATTGTATTTAGCGCGAGCACTGTGAGAGAGCCTTATGTCACTGAGATTAGTATTAGCAGTTCATGTTGTTGATTCAATTGCAATGTCCTACCTCAATCATGCAGTATGTTATATTTTAATGAGCTAAACATATCTTTATTTAGTTAAAGGCACACATCTCAGTAATTCCTTGACATTAGAAACTCTCACATAACTGGTTTTAATGATGCAGGATGATCATCCTCAGATGATTCCCCATGTAACAAGCAGGGTGTCTTTTATGTAGCAAGGCAGAAAGTGTCTGTGGAAGTTGTTTTTTTCTTTGTTTTTATTGTAACCACGATATTTCCCTAACCTTAAAGATCCCCTCCAAACATATTTTAAGAAATACAAAAAATACTCTGCTTTAAATAATAATTTGTGTCTGATATGGTTTTTCCATATAAAGGTACCTAGTTTGAAATTCTTAAAGTTACTCTACTCCTCTCCCTCATTGAAACATCTATCATCTATTAATATGTATTTTTATCCATTTCAGAAGTTTAGCTGCTGGATGCAAGATGCCTGGACTGTCACATACATCATTCTGTACAGTAAAGCTCAAACCTCCAACTGAAGTAAGAATACTACCCCCCTCTTTTGACTGGAGGGGGGGCTTTAACCATGCCGTAGCTGCTATGTGCACATATTGTTGGCATTAAACTTAATCCAAGGTTTAGCACAACCATCCAATATCAATTTACTTGTCTGGTGACAGCATATGAATGATGAATCCATATCCATGGAACACCTGTCACCCCCATAAAGACCTTGGATCTTAAAGTCTAAACAAGACTAACACTTTACAGGCATTTAGCTCAACATCAGCATGCTAACATACTCACAATAACAATTGTTATGACTGTGGTCATGATGTAAAAACTGTAGAAGAGATGAGGGAGTTAATCTTGCCGGAGGAATTTAAAAAATGTTTTCCAGAGCAAATAGTTGTCTACTTAAATGAGCAAAAAGTTTCATCCGTAACTTAAACAGCCACCCTCACTGATGAGCTCATTTTAACTCATAAGAGTGTATTCTCTATGCGGTTTGTATCTCAGGACTTTGTTTCGTTGATTGGTGAGGAAATAGATATGGTTCCAGTAAAAATCCTTAGAGATACAGGTGCCTGTCACTCGTTTATGTTAGTGTCCTGCCACTTTGGAACGAAACCTCATGTAATTCTGATATGCTAATACGGGGCATCAAAATGAGTGTACTTTAGAGCCCAACTACATATGGTGCATTTGCTTTCGCCCCTTGTTACAGGACATGTTAAAGTAGCCGTGCGTCCGCAGTTACCAATCAAAGGTGTCTCTTCCATATTAGGTAACGATTTAGCCGGAGGACAAGTGTTTCCTCCACCCGAAGTTGTTGATATTCCTCTTTCTGCTGCGCACGCATCCACACCCCCTGCCTGTTCCCTGTGTGCGCAATTAGGCGGGCACAGGCTCGGAAACAGTGAAGCTGTGGATCTGTCATTTATGGCTACATTAGATGAGAGTGAGCTCCCCCACAACTGACAGTAAGAAAGTATCAAAATGTGCAAATGGGAGAGATCTGTTTTCTGCTGAGGCAGAGCTGCGTTTAAATGTGACCAGAGAAATGTTGATAAATGCTCAGCAAAATGACCCGTCCTTAGCTCTGTCTGTTGTAGTCACCAAGGGAAACCAACCACCTGTTGTTTTTTTCCTAGAAAACGGTGGTCTAATGAGAAAGTGGAGCCCTGACTCCAGTGAGCTGAATGTTGTTGTTAGTAGTGCCAAAAGAATACCGACCACGAGTACTCAGTCTTGCACATGACTCCAGCTTAGCCGGATACATTGCCGTTAAAAATAAAACCTACCACCGTGTGTTGCATAATTTCTTTTGGCCCAGATTAAAAACCGATGTAGCGAAGTACTGCCGCTCCTCTCACACATCAAATGTCAAATTGTGGGCAAGCCCAATCAACCTGTCCTGCCGGCCCCCCTGCATCCAATTCCGGTGCTTGATTCCGGTGTTTGAAAGAGTGTTGTTAGACTTCATGGGCCCTCCAAAAACTAAAACTGGACATCAGTATATCCTAACTGTGATGTTCGTTGCTATGCAGTATCCTGAGGCCAAACTAAACCTGTTGTAAAAGCCCTCACTAAGTTGTTCTCAACCTTTGGTTTACCCAAAATTATTCAAACTGACCAAGGCACAAATTTTATGTCAAAGGTATTGTCGCAGGTTATGACAGAGCTCAAAATTAAACACAAAAAGTCAAGTTCTCACCATCCAGATTCTCAAGGTGCATTAAAAACGTTCCATCTGAAACGCTAAAATCCATGCTGCAGAAATTCTGCCTGGAGTCCAACAGGGAGTGGAATGAGGGTCTCCCTCTTTTGTTCTTTGCCATGAGAGAAACCCCTCAGGAAACCTTAGGCCATAGGCCATACAGTGCGCAGTCCCTTCCAGTTCCTTAAAGAAAAATGGTTGTCAGAGATGCCCAAAATTGAGCATAATGTGCTGGATTATGTTAGTCCTTTCCATGAGTGTCTCCATCATGCATGTCAGTTGGCCTGTTAAAATCTGGCACAGGCTCAAACCAAAATGAAACATCATTATGACAAAGTTTGTGCTCGGAGTTTTCCAACCAAGTGAAAAGTTCTGGTGCCGCTTCTGTTTACAGGATCCAGCCTAGAATCCCAATTTCCAGTCCCACAGTCACAACCTGTCCAAGTCTTTACTGACCGCAACCCTTTAGTGTTCCTCTAACCAAAGGCTTATGCACTGATTCCTCCCTCTGCAGGATTTTAGCCTGCAGATTTGTCATAAGAAAAGGCACAGAAAATGTAATCACTGATGTTTGTCCGGATCTTCCTAAATTTCGCTTGAACATTATAGGGGGAAGTTAATTCTTGGGGGTGTTACGACTGTGGTTGTAATTTTTGTTAAAATGTTTGTGTTTTGTTATGTTCTACTTCCTCAGACTGAATGTGTATATGTGTCAGGTGTGTCTGTGTGTGCATTTATGTAAGCAAGTGTGTGGGGGGACAAGGAGGTGAATGGTGGATCAGCTTATAGCTCCAGTAGGTGATCAGCTGCTTCAAGACGAAGTCTGCTATATAAAGAGTCAAGATGGCATCACCACAGCGCAGGGGCATCTCAGCCACACTTCTTATCCTGATGTTGCTTATTGTTGTTTATGGTTTTGTTCCTTTCTTTTAGAGTTAATAGGGGTGGACTGCTAGTTTTCATCAACCTTATACCTTATTTTCTCATGTTTATGTTAGTTAGGGAGGTAAGTTCTTGTCATTTGGTTTCTTTGTTTTCGTGAGGTTATATTGGTTACTTCCTAGTTAGATTTGTTTTGTTTGTTATGTTGGCCTTTGTCCAGCCTGAAGTTAAATCAAGTTCTACCTGCATTATTTAATTTTGTAAATAAACCTTTCTTTATATTGAGCTGCTCGTCTCTGTGGCTGCTTGGGACTTGGAGAAGATGGAGCTTATTCATGTTGTGTCTTGAACACCCCTAGACTGGGCATAACACAATTCCAACATGCTGATGTAGAGCTGGTATAATGTTCACCATCTTAGTTTGGTGTGTTAGCATGCTAACATTTGCTAATTAGCACTAAACACAAAGTACAGCTGAGGCTGATGGGAATGTCTTTAGTTTTGCAGGTATTTGATCATAAACCAAAGTGTCAGACAAGTGAAATTTTTGATGATAGTAATAGATGAAAAGTCAGGGAATCACCAATTATATTACAATCTATCCTGATGGGTGCGGGAATGTCTGGACCAAATTTAATGGCAATCCAACTAATAGTTGTTGAGGTATTTCAATAAAAATCACAGATGTCGACCTCATGGTGGCACTAGAGCAAAAGTCAGAGGATTGCCAAACGCAGTACGATTCATTACCTGCGAATCACAAATGTCTGTACAAATTTTCATGGCAATCCATCCAATAGTTGCTGGGATATTTCAGTTTGTAAGTGGCGAACCAACTGACCGACATCGCCATCTCTAGAGCTATGCCGCTCGTGTGACTGATATAAACCAAAAGCCAAAATGTACTTACTGTCTACAAAGGGTCATATTGTTGTTGTAAATGTCAATGATGTAAGACAGTAAATGTGTAAAAATGAAATTTAAACCTCAAAATCTGTCTTTAGGATACACTTTAATACACTGAATACCTTACAAATGAAAAATTCTTTCATGCTTATATACAAACCATTATCAGTTGCTTTTTGGTTCTGGTTATTTACTATAAAGTCTGTCTGTGATTCAAGTACTGTAGTCTTTCTGCTTCCTCTCCTTTTCTGCCCTTTTGTCAATTTCATAGCCTGGAAACCTTTTGTGCCTGTCACCTAAATTACAGTATGCTAACGTTAATGCTGGGATTCAAGGAAAATACAACTCAGTTTGCCTGAATTACAGAGGCATGAGCATTACTAATTATTTTAGTTATTCCACAAATAATCCTTTTAGTGATTTTTTGCCTCGGAAAAGGGGAGAAAAATGTGGTAATAAATAAATAAAACCCCAAATAAATAGAGACTGATTTGAATGCGGTGTCAGGGGAGATGTAGTGCAAAGGCGCGATAATAGCTAAGCTAGCTTATAACATCTTTGTTTTCACTGAGCACTGTGCTGTGGTCTCTAGGGCCACAAGAGGATTTTTGGCAAAGCTGTTCTTCTCAAGGTCCACACTTTGCAAACACTCAAGGAGGCTTCTCTCCGCTATCAGTGAATCAGGATCCACTTACACTCTCATGGTATAGGAGGTGGAGAAGGCTACTCGTATTCAGTGACTTTCCCCGTGGACACACGTTAATGTATCTAACACTTGGGGTACGCTAAACCAAAAACAATGAAACCAAATAGTAGTCTTTTTAGGGAGATTAGTTCCACATTTTAAGGCCTTGAATAGAGTGCTGCATCCTGGATATTATTCTGCTCCACAAGCAAACAACACTCTCTGCAAAGACACTGAGAATTTATTGTGATTTCTTACATCCACAGTGAATTTATTGTTGTTTCTCAGAATTTCATTCTGCCTCCGTTTTGACACAAATAAATGACTTTGGGACCTTGAAGGTTTAATTTGAAATAGTACATGTCTTGCAGTCAAGATGCCAGAGTGAAACAATTGCTTTTCAGCTGGTAACCAGACTTGAGGTGACATGGTGGCAAGAAGTCAGGCATAATATTTATCTCCCTGCCCTTGGAGATGTTGTACGCTCATCCAATTCATCCATGTCTCTCCATCAGAGAAGAATGAAAGCGTGGCCACAAAAAAAGTCCTTTTCATTACAGCAACATGGATCATTTATCTTGTGGTGGTTGCTCCATAACATGTCATCGATTACAAGAGTTTTTTTGAAACAGAAGAACACCAGAGTTCAGGTCTCAAGGAGGAAGGTCCAGAACAACAAATCATCATCAGAAATAGGGAGTGGACAGTTGTGATTATTTTATTATTCGCAAAAAGCAACAATTATTTTTTAAGTAGATAGGCATGAATAGAAGGACTACATGAATACAATAGGTGAAAATAAATATGCATGGTAAAATGTGACTGTAGCTGTGAGAAGAGAGAAACACAGTGTACTTTAATCTCAGAGCTTCATCTGGTTTCCTGCAGAGACCTTTTTCTAGACTCTTGCAACAAACATGATCTCCGCCTTGACTGTGATTTCATCTTAAATTCTAACACATTGCCTCTGTGCTGCTGCAGCACTGGCTGTTCCCTGCTATCAAATTACTGTAATTATTAAACATTATACATTTACAGCTTCTTTCTGATCAAATTACAACTGCTGTAAGCTTGTATCTAACAGCTGATAACAGGATCCACTTAAGCACAGACCACAGCAAGGACTAACATCTGAGATGGAGTGAAATGATTGGATGTCTCACTGTTGACCCTCCCGTCCAGATCAAGGACCAAGTAGTAAACAGGTCATGCTAGAATAGCACTAAGGCAGGCCTTAGTGGATGAAAGATAAACAAAGAAGGATACTGTGTCCACATACGAGTTACTTGATGTACATAAAAACACAAAATGCTGAGAGAAAACACACATAAATACACATGCACTTCCTTAAGGCTTGTCTACACAGAAAGTCTGACATCTCAAATGTCGTTTACTGTAACATTAGGATTTGTTGTTGCCTCTTTTTTTTTCAGTATCAGTCCACCATGTGTACTATGTCACTGCTGACCCCCTCTGTTTGCATGGGGCAGGTGTAGACTACCATGTATCTCCTTGGATACAAATGGAGTCTGATTTCTTTGTTTGCTTTGTTTTCACTTTACAGTAAGGAGACAGAGAGAGTGTAACACTGATTAGAGCTACTGTGTGAACCTAAGGTTCACTGTCTTCATATATTCTATCTGATGTCAAGGTAAGAGGAGGAGCTTTAATAAGATGTTATTAAAGATATAAAAAGATTAAGAAAATATCATCCTCTGGGGCTCTGGTGGCTCAATACTGGTGGTTCTTTGGACTACAGTACTTGTCATACTATAGTTGTGTACAATCACTGTTTTCCTGTGCATTGTATTATTAGCGATATATCTCTGGTGTACTCACTTTCGTTTTTACTCCCAAATAATCTTGCATAACTGTCACTTGTATACAACCTATATGATCAGTCCAGCTTTGAGGTCCATACTGAACAATTCCACACCTTGTGATTTACATCCAGTGAAAGAAGTAATATGTCCTTTATATGCTGTAGCGAGGTGGAAAGCAAAGGCGAGGAAGTTGGGGTGGTGGATGGGCGTATAGCACATTTGAATTGCATGTGGCAGTCTGTAGTACCATCACACATGTGCAATAATGTGCACCTTTTTATTAACTTAAAACCACAATCGTTTCCTAACCTTAATGATCTTAACCATACCTCATAGTTGTAGTTTATATGCCATTACTACAATATTTCCTTAACTTTAACCTAACATAGTTGCCGTGATTGTAGAAGGCAAGAATTTAAAAAATGTTGGCAGTGGACATGCAAAACCATGATTGAATGTACTTCAAGGTTCTGCACAAAGGCGGCGCTAGTAAGAGGCCAGGGGAGGCTAACCCTCCCTAAAATGACCATGGAAATATTATGCTGAAGCTTTTTGTGAATTACTTGGCTTGCTGATTGTTATTTGGATGCAATAGCTAACAGGTTATTTTGGTGAGAGAGAGCAAGCGAGACACAGCGGAGAGACCAAGCGGGAGAGACAGAAGTCTTTAGACACTGATTATAATGACCAATGCAAGCAGCGCTCTGACAGCAGCGCGCTCGGTGCACAGGTGCACAGGTGGGTGGAGAGAAACAGGTTGGGGGTTTATTCAGATGAAGCAGTACAAAGCAAGTTGTTAGTGTTGCTGTGCTGAGAATAGATGTCTCAGAACCATGTCTGTTTCTGAAGCAATGTCACTCTGCTGGCACTTCAATGATTTTATCAACAAGAGCAAACAAAATTCTTTCAGCAAATGCACAGAAATGTGCACAGTATATTTAATCAAACACTCCCCCAGCCAATAGATGCGTTTAAATCAGCAAAAAAATATAAAGTTTAATGTTGTTAGAGTAGTCTGCATTGATTTATAAATTAATATGATTGATTCTGATGGTATCTGTTGTCCACAGCTGCTTTATGCTGTATGAAAAGCTTCTCCTTCAGGTCATTAAATCCCTGCAGCCATCTGAAGGCAGCAGGACACATACAGTATGTTAATTAATCTGCAGCCTCTATACACTTTAGACTGGTTATTTAGAACTCTGCCTGTTATGTGGGAGACTTTTTTTTCTTTAATCCTGTACGTCATGAAACTTCTTTCCAACTTTGTTTGCAGTTTTTCAGCAATTGATGTTTTATTGTTGAAATGCCTCACAATGCTAATACTGTTGCATCACATTTTGTGATATGATGTGACAATTTACAACATGAGATAGAGTAGAATTAAGACTGAAAAAGCATTAGACTGATGCGATCATATAAACGGCTTCATCAAAGTATGTCTTTCATTATATCTTTTTTTAATTCATTGTTAAAGAACAGCAACACGTTATGCGTTGTGTGTTCACATGGTGCCCCCCATCCCCCGTACACAACCCAGTGCCACCTATGGTTCTGCAGAATTGTCCAATTTCATCATTATTTTCTGGTTGTTTAAATTATCAATAATCGATTACAAATAGTCAATCAATAATACTCATATATATTCACATATAGCCACTGGATTCACACACGGATCATTTATGTGTCAATGCCCCCTAAATCTTTTTCTTTTCATGCTCATCCAATTGTTGAAATGTTCTTGTTCTGTGTTTTATGATGACCCTGATGAAGGCCACAAACCAAAACATCTCACAATGGAGTTTTTTTTTATACTTCAAGTGTTTCTGGAGTTTTTAACCTTTTCAGTTTCATAGTAAGTAAGTAAGAACCTCCCTGCACTGCCCTCACAACTTGGACTTTTTTTTTTTTATATACCACATTTCAACAAGGCAATTGAAAGTGCTTTACATAAAACATAAAAGGCAACAAGACAGAATGTAAAAGCAACACAAGTCAATATAAAAAGACATTTATATACAATTAAAAAGTGTTAAATTGGAAAAAAAATAAGCTAAAATAGAAAAAGACAGATAAAACAGGAGAGTAAAAGTTACAGTGCAGTGTAAGATATTAATCAAAAGCCTCCAATTTGATTTAATAGAAGGCAGTGGCAAACAGAAAGTCTTCAGCCTTGATTTAAAAGAACTGAGAGTTGCAGCAGACCTGCAGTTTTCTGGGAGTTTGTTCCAGATATGTGGAGCATAAAAACCGAATGCTGCTTCTCCATGTTTAGTTTTGACTCTGGAGACAGAAAGCAGACCTGTCCCAGATGACCTGAGAGGTCTGGATGGTTCATAACGTAACAGCAGATCAGAAATGTATTTTGGCCATAAACCATTCAGTGCTTTATAAACCAACAGCAGTATTTTAAAATCAATTCTTTGACAGGCAGGAAACCAGTGTAAAGATCTGAGAACTAGAGTGATATGATCCACTTACTTGGTCTTGGTGAGGACTCAAGCAGCAGCAGCGTTCTGAATCAGCTGCAGCTGTCTGATCGATTTGTTAGGGAGACCTGTAAAGGCAGCGTTACAGTAGTCGAGTCTACTGAAGATAAATGCATGGACAAGTTATCCCAAATCCTGCTGAGACATAAGTCCTTTAATTCTTGATATATTCTTAAGGTGATAGTAGGCTGACTTTGTAATTGTCTTAATGTGGCTGTTGAAATTCAGGTCTGAGTCCATGACTGCACCAAGATTTCTGGCTTGGATTGTGGTTTTTAACATTACCGATTGAAGCTGAGTGCTGACTTTTAATTGTTTTTTCTTGGCTCCAAAAGAATAATTACTTTTTAATTGAAGAAAATTCCATCCAATCATTGATTTGATCAATGCACTTACTCAGTGCTTGTATTGGGCCATAGTCCCCTGGTGATATAGTTATGTAAATTTGTGTGTCGTCTGCATAATTATGGAAACATATTTTGTTGTTTTCCATGATCTGAGCCAGTGGAAGAATGTAGATGTTGAACAGAAGAGGCCCCAGAATGGAGCCTTGGAGAACTCCACAGGTCATTCTTGTCCACTCAGATGTGTAATTACCTATAGACAAAAAGTAGTCCCTGTCCTTTCAGTAGGATTCAAACCAGTTTAGTACTGTGCCAGAAGGTCCCACCCAGTTTTCCAGTCGATCTAGTAATATGTTGTGGTTGACTGTGTCGAATGCAGCACTCAGATCCAATAATACTAATGCTGAAATTCTGTCACTGTCTGTGTTTAAGTGGATGTCATTGAAGACCTTAACAAGAGCAGTCTCAGTGCTGCGGTGTGGTTGAAATCTGACTGGAAGACATCAAAACAGTTGTTTAGTGCCAAGAAGTTGTTCAGCAGTTGAAAAACAGCTTTTCAATGACTTTACTTAAAAACAGGATATGAGCCTATAATTGTTCATCAGTGACGTGTCTAGATTGTTCTTTTTTAAGAGTGGCTTGATGACAGCAGTTTTCAGGGCCTGTGGGAATAAACCTGAGAGAAGAGACGTGTTGACAATTTGTAGAAGATCTGAGGCCGTGCAATTTGAAACATTTTTGAAAAAGCCTGTTGGCAGAATATCAAGGCAAAGCGTAGCTTTTGTTTCTTACACAAAAGCTATGCCGATTGTTAAAGCTTTTGATAGCTTGTTTTCTACATCAAAGTAATATTAGAACACATTCATGTGAAAAGGAATATATATTTATCTCTTGAGTGTCAGAATAAGAATGGAAGATTTTGCATTTTAGTTAAAAATATTGTTAAATATGCTTTTTCTGAAACTGAACACCTTATTGTTACAATTTCCAAATGGATTAATTAACCACATAGCTGTGTATAAGGCCTTACTTAGTGTTTTAAAACTTTCACATTTGAGAGCACTGTTGAGAGTGAAATGCTCAGCTGTCCATCTAGGCCTGTTTAGTATTCTGCCCATGAAAAGGTTTAAACCTCATCCCCCATCCATCTATCTACCAAAAGATATGAGATAACTTTTTTTTTTCTTCTCAACAGATGATATTAAGTGCCTCCTATTATCTCAGTAGGTCTGTATCATATTAGAATCTGCAATCGCAGGTCAGAAAGTATACGCCGCTCTTGTCTCGGCCGGTGCTGCAGAATTACTTTCCGGCACACAATGGCTGAATGGGTTGAGGCTTTGTCATTTAAACTGCATAAAGAGGCCAGAAATTGATTTTTATTGTAGATCTTCATATCTAATAAAGCTCTGAGGATCTCCTTTCTTCATTGTCTGAATGGCCAGTGAATGCTTTCAATCTACCTCTCTGTTTCATGCATAAAAGTGGTAGCCAGAATGATAGGAGAAGAATGAGAGGGAGGGGTGCTGCCATGCAAGTGAAAAGCATCCCTTCTCTTTTTCTCCTCTCCTTGGAAACGAGACCTGGGGAGGATGGGAGAGGTGAAGGAGCTGGGGGTAATTGAAAAGTGAAATGTTTTTTTCCTTCCTCTTTAGAAAGAATGTGTCTTTTTCAAAGAGAAAACATAACCAGGACTCAGTTGTGCTAAAGAAATCCCCTTTAGGAGCGTCCATAGCACAGGAAGTCTACAAAGATATCAGTCCTCTTTCACTGGAGGTTGGAAAAGATTTCAGCCTACTTTGTCATTACTACAGTTTACATGTACAATAATAATTCTACTAGTTGCATGGAAAATCTGGTTAATTTTTGACAAATGCAAGCCTCCTTTATATTATAATCTGTACCACTATTATAGGAAAAAATGTCCACACAGTCACTAAAACTAGACGAGCCCATTCTGATGCAAAAAGAGTCAATTTATTACATGCAGACAATGTGCCAAAAAAGTGAATGCTTCGTCATAGCAACATCACACTATCCTATAAAATCCTATAAAATACTTTTTTTAGCATTGCATTGTCTGGAAGTTGGACTGAAGATGGTGATATGACCAAAATGTTCATTTTTGTAACATTTTGACACCTTTTTGCATATGTTATGAATTGATTCTTTTTGCATCTGAAGAGCCTCGTCTACTTCCTCTACTTGTCAGTATGCAGGCTTTTTTTTTTTTTTGTACAATATGGGACTCTTTATCTTTGCTGAATGCACCTGACATTACTTCAGGAAAAGCCTGGATTCAAGAAAGCAATCCCTTTCACACTTGCTTTTTTTTTTTTTTTACCTCTACCATAATCTGTATTCAGGTTTGACTGATGTCAGTCAGCTTGAGAAAATAAGCAATGAAATCAGACTCTTTTTTTCACCAAGAAAAATGTTACATAGCAAGTTGCTATGAAGACATCTGCACAGAGATATATTGATAGCCAAAAGAGTTAGAGGGCTACTCCAAGAATTAGCGTTGCAATTACTTAAAGTTAAGAAACAGATTTTAAAAATAATGGTCAAAATCAAAGCAGCAGAGACTTCCTGACTTTTAGTCCCTAGTAAAACTCCAATAAACTCCAAAAACACTGGATCCTACATCTCCCATAATGCAGCTTAATTGCGTCTTTCATTAGCCCCCCCTTTCCTCCAAAATGCTCACTTCTTTCAAACTCCATACCTCCAGTTTGTAATACAAGCTATCTGTTAAAAATGTTAAATCTCAAGCCTGAGCCAGGATTACCCATATGACAACATCACTTTGACATCATCAGGGTTATTTTTTCTAACTGGAAAGCTCCCTCCAGACTCACAGAGGACATTACAAAACTGTTTTCACAGGCTAGGTAGAACTCATGATAAGTAAACTGAACTTCATGTAAAATCAGTGGAGTGCCCCTGTAACATAAGAACGTAAAAGCTTCATGTTCAGTGAAAACAGTGTAACAGAGGAACAGCAGAGTTCAGGTTGCACGTAGGATATTCTAGCATACTGTAACAACCTATCATTCAACATGTGGAGAGGACAGCTGTGATTATGTTCTTGTGTTCATGTAGTACAAAATTAAGCAGAGAAAGACATGAGTACGAGGAGTACATGAATAGACATCTGCACATCAGACATATTGACATCCAACACAATTAACATGAGAACAAACTGTAAAAGCTCCATGGTCTATACATGGAATCAATGTGAGAGTCATAGTAGCCAGTGCACAATATATTTATACAGAACTGTATATGTCCTACAGTATATTCTGGATAGTGAGTGTGTGGCAATTCAGTGCCAGCCTTTATTATGAGATAATGTGTCAGATGAAATGCATGAAATCAAGGCAGAAGTGTAATTACTCCAAAAGCACACAAGGATTAGTTTTACTGCACAAAAACTGAATTTCATGTCTGAAACTCAACAAATCTGTAAGTTTCAAAACAAAAACTGCCCCTTGTTGCTTGTGTGATAAAGCAGATTAACTTTGGCTGCTTTTGGTGTGACATTGTATAATATCATTTTGCATTCAGCCAATCAGAATGCACAAGAAATCACTAATAGGATGTGTTGACATGAGTTTATTTCTAAAATGAACATAACCTGTCAAATTAATGACTCTGCCTTTAAGAAATATAATAAGAAAAATAAAAATGCTCTGATCTGAATATGATTTGAATGAAAAATGAAAGGGGCACCCTCCCCTGTTCATGTCAGTGCTGCTCTAAACAAATCATTCTCTGCTCGCTTGTTTAAACCAAATGTTATGCAAATGCACATCTCACCTAACTCACAGGGCTTCACACTCCTCCCTCGTTTTTCTCCTTTTAGGTGATCGCAAATATGTAAACAAAATTTGTTTTCATGCATTTGAATATGATTAATTATCACAGAGTAATCCAGCTGCACTTGTAAAGACTTTTCAGACGAGATTAGGAATTTCAAAGTGACAACCATGATAGATGGGAGCATTCTGTAAGTCGTAGATTAAAGGTCACAGCGATGAACTGAAAAACTCACAAGGCATCATTTAAGTTCAGGCAGATGCAATCAAAGCTGTGCAGCAAATAGACGAGCGCCTCAAACAGGCAAAATGATTATGGAAATGGGTATCTGCACACAACTAAACATATGGCAGCGCCTAATGCCATATAACACTAGGGGCTGGGTTTAATCAAACTTCACCAATTAAAAATACAAATGATATGCAAACATCTGAAAGTCTGAAGAGAAAATGAGGAGGATTGTTATTAATGATAGGGAATGAATCTATCTCCACTAATTCTCTAAATGTTTCCTCCACTGCTCCCCTTTTCACAGATAAGACTGATCGTCTTCACTGAATAGTTTTAACAAGCGCTGCTTAAATAAACATGCCACATGGAAAAATGCCACCATGTCAAAAACATATAGAGATTACACAGAGAATTTACCACAGTATGCATTTATTTGCAAGAAATAATACAAGATATTCACCTTTTTAAAGATGTTGCAGTTAAGATCTGCAGTTTGCAGTTAAGATCCAAGGCTGGATCAACAACTGAGCAAAGAAGGCAACTTCCCTAGATCTTTAGGGGCCCCAAAAGTCTAGGGTTCACTCTATATTAACTGGTTTTATGTAATTTATTAATTGTATATTTGTTTAGCAATTTGCACCAAGTACACTCAAGTACAACATCAGCTTAGATGGCTACTTGATTACCTAATATTGTGCCAGAATCTAGTTCTAATATCTGAATTATTTTAGTTTATATTGTGTTCATGTGCATAGGAGTACTGTAGGGCTGCAACTAACAATTATTTTCTCTATTGATTAGTCTGCTGTTTTCTTTACTAATCGATTAACCATTTACTGTCAAGTTAACAAATTGCTTGTTTTTCAGAGAAGGCTAAACATATCAGCATTTTAAATGTTATATTTAATCTCATGTCATAATTATTTTCTTCTGATTCTAATGTCATTTTTTATCAAGTTTGCTTCAGAAATGACAGGGTTACTGTCCTGAAACCATGAAAATAGAGTTATCCAATCAGATTTCTTTTGTTGTTGTCTCTAGGTAGAGAAAAGGTTAGCTGGCTCACTCATTGGTTGGGACTTCATAACCGGGACAGAAGGCCATAGCCCTCATAGCCGTGTGTGTTTGTTTAGAAAGTGACGGGTGAATTAACCAATCACATTTTGACTTATAGTGGGTGGGACCAAAAATCTTCCCTCTAGGCTTTCCCAAAGGCCAGCGCTTTCTTGCTTGTAGCTTAGCTCACCGCACATTCTGTAGTTATGTTTGTCATGTTTCTCCCTTGTCATGTTGTTTGTTTGATAATGCTATTGTTACATCTTAAAAGTTATCATGGGTTCATAAAGACCATTTTGTGTACACATCTAGTAATTGTTTTAAGTTAAATAGTGTAACGCTAACTCTGTGAGCTTTGCCATTTTTCTATGGGATTTCCCATTGTATTAATATGTTGTTAGCATCATGCTAAGCGAGGATTAGCGTCCTGTCAGCCAGTCCCCCTGGAAACCTATTTGCAAACAGAGAGAGAAAAAGGCTATTTTGACAAGAATAATATATATTCTGGGTGGCCAGTCTTATATTTCCCGTTGTTATCTTTGTATGGTGTTCATTTTGTAGCCTAAATGATCTCTGTGTTTTTTGTGACTTGTTTATATTGAGTATAGAGAAGACGCCCGAGGTTGGAATGATTATTATGCTATTCTTGTTTACCTTACGTCACGGTTAGTTGAAGCGTTATAGTTGCTTATCCCTTGCAAAATCTTTTGCCCTGTTGCTGGTTTTTTGGTGTGTGTGTTTTTTTTTTGAGGGGGGGCTCATTTTGACTGAGCTGAAGGCCGAGCTCTAATAGTCACGGTTCGTCGCTGGTGTACAGTGGGAGTCAAAAGGTGCCTATCACCAAATATTTGCACGTTAATCCAGACATGTATCATGATGCTGTGAAGTACTTTAAAAAATATATTTTGCAATCCCTGATGTGTAACATCCAATGATCAATCATGGTCATAAGGAGTGTGTGTGATGACCTCAAGGGGCAGAAGGGAAACATCCTGGTGTTTGTATTCATAGGCCTATCTGCATGTCAGGCCACTGGGGGCTGCCTCAAAAAGCAGCGCCCCAGTGTGGCTGGAGGAGACATCAGAGGTGCTGTCACTGACACAGAGGAAGCATGTGGAAGCACTGCAGCTCAGTACAGCGAAGTGTGATTCACTCGAGCTGCCATCAGCAGCTCAGAGTGGAGAATCAAAGAGGAAAATGTAAAAGTTAATGACATCAAATGACAAAAAATGCATGGTGTACAGTATGTATGTACTAACTTTAATAAAAATGATTTGAAAAAATGAAGCAAACTGTACTGAGAATATGGAAATGGTGCCAGTAATTAGACAGATCCACATTTTATTAAGAGTTAACAAGTTTAAGAGGAAAGAAAACTTGCCAAGTGAGGTGTGAATGGTGCATTTAGTGTGCAGGTATCTTCCCGTTTATACACTATATCTTATTTTTGCCTCCATAAATGTGCAAGATTCCAATAAAAATTTAAACAGGAGTCGATATTGCTCCTTCTTACAGGAAACTGGTGCCTGCAAGAGAGTGTGTCAGCATGGAGTCATGGGTATTTGTGAAGAATTTGGATCCCTTAATGACATGCGACTTGATTCAGGTGTCTGCCTCCATATCTGCACTGATGTCAGTATTACTCCAGCAGCAGCACACACACACACACACACACACACACAGTACACACAGTATCGAGCTCAATCATCCCTCCCTGAATAAACAGTGTTGTTATTCTATCAGCTGGTACAGTGTGTACACAAACCAAATCCATTTAAAATCCTGCAATACTTTCAAAAAATATAGACTTACAGTATATAGCATTGCATTTGCTTTATGGTCACACAGGTTAAGTGAAAGTAGGTATATGTGGCAGGGAAAATACATTAGTTCTTCATCAAATCTTTCTGAATATTCTCGGGGCTTCCTCTGCATTTATGAAGTATACAGGAAGTGGAAATCAGTTTTCTGCACATTGTGCAACAATTTAAAAGAAATCCATACACACTAATTTCTTTGTGGTCAAAAAAATTAAGAATGATGTTGCTTCCGGTCAGCACAATTCATGTTTCATGATGTTTTTTAAGACTGTGAGTGTATTTTTTTCTATCTTGTCAGCATTACATTACTTTACTTATCCTCATCGACTTACTGTAAGCTTTAATGTATGTGAACATCACCAAGAAAATCATAATATTTTTACTCTAAGCTTTCCAGCCCAGGCAAAGGTGAACCTGCCACTTGTCCATTATAGACATGACACGGGTACCCCCCCCAATCCCTCAGGAGAAGGTAGGGATGCAGGGTGTGGAGGAGGTAGGAGGGGTGTGTGTGTGTGTGTGTGTGTGTGTGTGTGTGTGTGTGTGTATGTGGGGTGGGTGGGTGGGGGGCTTTGAGAGGATTCTTTATGCAGCTCTGTGTATTGCTTTCATGTTGTCCAGCCGGTAACTAAGTTGGGTTGCCCGGGGCAATGGCTAATTCACACCCTCAGATCACGAGCATGAAATGAGAGAGCAGGGAGCGCTAAAGCCCTGAGGTTAATGATAGCTCCCTGGCACATATATACACACCCAACACCCCTCCATATAAATCTGTCCAAATGGTTTCATTTTAGATGATCCCCAGAATCTCCTGCACACACTTAACTGAAGGGAAGCAGCTAAACAGAACACACCTGAGATAGTAGATTTTGGCTGTGGTGACAAAATAAATAAATAAGTCATCAGGCTGTGCTGTATTGTTTCTTGAGGCTTTGCAGCTGCCTTCTTACACACACTTATTGGTGTAAGTGTAGCATCTGTGCTTTTCTTTGTATTATCCTAATGCAAGCTGCGTGAATGGACACAGCAGACAGCCCACACACAAGCCATTTTGTCATGATGGAGGCTTTTTTTCCCCCGGAGATCAGCAAAATAAAGAAATAAATATTTAAAGGAATAATACAACTGTGAAGGACTTTAAAAATCTTTTACTCCTCAGTCGAACAAGCTTGTGGATGAAGACCACCCCCCTCCCTCCTCCTCCTACCCTTTTCCCCAAAACCCCTCTTTAAAGTTATTTCAAATTTCCCAGCAAGGCTTTGAGAAATCTGTTTGTTTGAGGGCAGCATTAGATGTGACCAGCGTTTTATTGTGACATAAAACCGCATTTCTTCCTTGGCAGATTAAAAATAAAATCGGTTAATAAGAAAAGCTGTCAGCAGCAGAAAATGGCTGACATAATCCGTTTATCCTCCAAGCAATAAAGATATTGGTCCTTGGGAGTCTATCTTTCCTCTTATGTTATTTCGCCCAAAACATTATCTTCTATGCATTCAGATGGATTAAGAAGTCATATGGGAGATAGAAAGAAAATGACAGATACAAAAAAAATATAATATCCCTTTCATTCCCCATCACACACGTTCACAGGAGGGTACACATATGATCCTGCGTAAGTTAATGAATAAATAGAAAACGGAGAAGAGGAAGAAAAGAAAACAGGTCACGAGCAGCTATCCTGAAGTGTGATGGGGGAGATTACGAGTAACTAGAGAGGTCAGTGCAACGAAAGAGCAGAGCGGAATCAAGCCCAACTCGGGCTAGATGGAAGCATCTTCCTACCTATTCGACCAGGCACACATGCAGATAAAGTCAAACAGAAATTAATTGCGCCATTGCAGGCGAGCCTGAGTGGACGGAAGAGCACAGGACGACTCCTGTGAAGGAGAGGACGCACTGAAGCAAAGAGTGTAACATCAGAAACAGAATGTAAGACACCGATCAAGAGTCTCAGTGTTCACAGGCTTATCTCGCCTAATGCTACATGGCAGGAATCGTGCTCTTACATGAAACATATTCTTGAAAATTCACAGTTTTAATATTTCATTTTACCTTTTCACACAGCGCTACGTTGCTTTCATATCACACAATATTTCATAGTACATCATAGTATTCTATCAACATGTAAGACATGATACAAAGCAGATATTCACTGTGAGACTGTTGTCTTTAAACAGACAGGCGGTGTTATCCCGCCTGAGAGAAACCAGCCATCCACCGAGGTTTTCAAGGGAGGCCGTCGACGGCAGAATCTCCAGACGAGCTGCTCCCCAGGGACTCACATGACTGACAGATAAAGGCACAAGCAGAGTAAACGTGTGGTCAAAGATGTGAGGCCGGTCATGAAATGCTGATTTGGATCTGTGTGAGCCAGTGGGGCCGTGCTGGGGCACGGGGGGGGGGGGGCTAGGGGGCGGGAGTTTGTGAATGATGAAGGGGGTGGAGACGCCTCTGAGTGGCAGCCAACGTGTGCCGCAGTGTGAGGCTCTGAACTCAGACTCTGTTCTGTTTAATCATGTCGGTTTGGCTGGTAATGAAATTTGATTATGCCTCTAAAGGCAGCAACGTTGAGCAAGGGAGGGTGTGTGTATGTGTGTGTGTGTGGGGGGGGGAGGGCGTGGGGGGCGATATTAATATCTTTCAAGATTATGCATGAAACCCCGGTGTGTAATTTTCCCTCTCTCCTTGTCCACCACCAAATTGTTGGTAGTTCATCATTAGCATGGAACTTTTGCATTTCCATTCGTCTTTCTGTGCGGGCTGCAGCGTGATTAATGCCAGCCTTGATTCATTAGTTTATCATCAATGTGGTTTTAACTGATCACTACAGATCCATCATGCACTCCACAGGGCCCTGCAGTGTAGATAAACACTCAGCATGCTCAGAAAGGCTATCTACAGATCTGTTTTGGTTGGCTCTTATGGGGGGCGGGTGCACATAACTCACAATGCCACCGGCCCCCAGCCCACCACACTGAATGAGCAGCCATTGTACGTCTGTGCCTGAGAACACCCAGCTATTAAAGTGTCATCACATTCATTTGTAAAAAAAAGGACTAACTCCCCAACACCACCCAGCTACCAAAAAAAAAAAATGCTGGGATAGAAAAAGAGGACATATAATTAAGTAGTCATGATCCAGTGAAGAAAAGTTCCTCCACAGGGCTTCATAATAATAATCATTGTCACTGAGTTGAACAGTTAAAGAATGGCAAACATTGGCTTAGAAAGTCTGCAGCTATTGGCTGAGACTACTGCGCATGTCAGCGTTCTGCTGACTAATGAAGAACAACAGGCCTGAACTCAACTCTGTGAAAAAAATACTGACTCAAACAAAACTTTGAAAAAGAACTCTTTAAGTATGTACTGCAGCTGAACAAACGGATGGTGGTCTGGATGTTCTAACAGTATGTTTTTTTAACAGTAGTAGCTCACCACCCAGCTTAATGAGTAAAACTAGCTGGCTTGCTAGGTGCTTTGTTTAACTGAGGTGCAACTGGACGAGCTTAGACAGGCTAATGTCAAAGTTAGAATCAACAAGTAACTGCATTTTGTTACTGATAGCTAATTCTGACACAGTTGGGCAGTAAAGAAAATTAATTACTTAATTACTGTATTTAAACCTGTATCAGTAGATTTTTTTTTTTTTTTTTTTTTGCCATTTTGGGGTAATGCAACAAGCTGTAAACATTGTCACAATATCACCCTACAAAGTTGACATGGCAAGCGTGTTAGCAAACAGCTGCCTATTTTCAAATCCAGAAAACACAAAGCAACATTAGCATCCAAGTCCAATATTCACTCTCCTTTTAGCTCTGTTTTTGGGCTCCACCAACCACCATGTTCACCAGCTAGTCGCTAAGTCTGTCTGTCTGGCATTTGGTGCTAGGAATGAAGTGTACAGTGGCTTTAGCAGAGCTTCTCAAATAAAAACAGCTACATGAAGCTGCAAAAAATGATTTCGATGAGAGTGAACAATTTCCAGGCTGTAAATGCAAAAAATTAACTGAAAGATGCTTAAAAACTCTGAGAGGAAGAGTGAGGTGATTCTCAGTGGGCTCAACACTATGAGTGACAACATTCAACATTACACATAGTCAATTGATATAAAAGTGATTAGTTTAGCGCTCTGGTTTTCACTTTGAGCGATTTTTTTTATATTGATGTTTTTTAACTTAAGCTGCCTTCTTCTGCTTATATAGTACCTTTATGGAAAAGTGAAAACAACTAATAAATATGTTTCTTGTTGCTTTTGTTGGTTAATTTGGGTTTTTTTCAGATTAAGCAAAATTACTTTTACTTTTGATACTTAATTGCTTACAATTTGATGGATACTAATACATGGTGTGAAATCTTGCTAGTGTCAACCATGTTTATTATGCTATTTTTGAAGGGGGTCATTTTGACTTCATATTGATCAGCTGTAACTGCTGCCACTATCAGCAAATAGCATGAGGTGGCCCAGTAAGACCTGATCCGCGCTACAGATCACTGCAATCTGATTCGGTTATTTCTTGGGAAGATATGACATTGTCTATAATTATTCTTTCGAATGAGCATTGTTTTCAAATTGCAATAGCTGATATAATCAATAACAAATGCTCTCAGCTCAGCTTCCTGCTCTCAGCTCAGCCCACTAATCTGATCTTCACCTCTTGGAAGACTGCATGCCCTTGAAGACAGGGAGCAGATTCAAGCTGCCACCTCTCTATAGCTGTTTCGAAGAAGCATATGCAATAAAGGGGCCCTGTTCTTTTTCACAAAAAAAAAAAACACTTGGTGAAAGTAGAGCAACAGAACTTCCATCTTTGTGTCTCTTGAAAACTTAAGCAAGCCAGGCAAAGGTGAGATTTAAATTTTTTTTTAAATATATTGATCCTTTATGTTTCACTTCAGTAACAGTAAAGTGTTTAAAGACATATGAAAGTTGATCAATTTGCTGTAGACACTTGGCTCAGTTTTAATGCAAGTCAAACTGCCTTCATGGACAAGCACCACTCCACTTCTCCTTCTGTAAGATGGTTGATTTTCATGCTACTGGTTATGTCTGTGTAACATCTGCATAGAACATTTTGCCTGATTAAATACAAATGACAAAAAATATGTTGCAAGATATATTGTATTTCGTACACACAAAATGTCAAGTTATAGGTATTTTGTAGTAGATATTTTTTTACACATTGTAAACACAAGCTTTGTAACAAGGCTAAAGCACTGGTGTAAATAACCCTCAATGTCTTTATGAATGCAGCATCAATACTCCAAAGGCAGATTTAAAATAACATGTAAGCAAGCAGCTGAGACTTGGAAGAACACATTATATCATTCAGAACAGAAGAGAGCTGATGTATCAAGGCTTACTGTGTGTTCAGACAGAACACAAAGTGCATTTTGGAGGTGGCGCAAATGCATAAAAAGTCAATGAAAAGACATGATTAGATGCAAATTTGCCCACGGGGCTTGGATTGACGCAAAGACACATCCATGTGAGTTTAAAATGTTTCAACCTTGTGAATCTGCTTCAAGGGAAAAAGTAGAGAGTCTAGATGGAAATAAGAGAAAGAACCAGAGTTTCTGGTAAATTCTGAGCTCATTTTGAGGCTGAGCAGTCTACCACAGACACGGACAGTGTGTCTGTTGCTAGCTAGCTTACAGCTAACATCTCGTCTGTAGCTAACAGTCAGTACATTGGTTGTTTGGGGCGAATCAACACAGGCTGCACAAACGGTCCAGTGGTCAAATTCACAGGAATGACGTGAGGTGAAAATTTGCTTAACTTTCTGTCTAAACACACTTTTGGAAATATTCTGTTCACCTTCCAATGATAAAACATTGTTTCAAATCTGCAAACCTTTGTCCATTAATTAAATCCATACCTATAAACTATAACTACCTGTTAAAAAACAGTTCCACTTACAGAAGCAGCGCACTGTGTACAGCTCCATTTGACAGTCCAATGAGAAACTGATAAAGAATTGCAACAGAATTACAATGTGAATTACAGAAGAACTGAATAATACCAATAAGTAAAGCAGGCTGTACCGAAACTTAGGCATAATAAAAGCTATATTTTAGATCACATGCAGTTCAGTTACAATTACAATTATTTCAGTGATTGCACTAAATGTTAGACTTGAACTATGACTAAAAGAACCGTGTCTTTCAGAAAAGGCACAAGCCATTCAATGAAGTGAGATTTTGCCATTAACAGCAGACATATGCAGCTTGTACAACACATGAAGTTCACAATCATTCTGGAGGAGAAAAGATGAACCTTCAAAATGCAATAATTGTGCTAAAAAGAAATTAATTTGTAGATTGAGTATATGAATTGCATGAAATTAAATAACTGTCCATAGATATTTCCTTCCAGAGGAAGAATTTAGGGGCCAATATAAGAGCGCATAAGGGCTTCAGTTACCTCAGACCTCACCTCAGAAGTCAAGATAAATGCGGAGAATGAGGCAGATCTAATATAATTGGACATAACAGAAAGACCTTGGGTATTTTGTCTCTTAAGCCAGCCAAATGAATGCACAGCTTTGAATTAGAGGGGTTCATCTGCTTCATAACTGCTTTCACTGCCCTAGCTTTTATCTCCACTTTGTGTGAAAAGGATTTAATTGATTTTAGAAGCCAAATTTTCTGATGAATGTCTATAGACAGAATAAACACAGAATGGTGTGCCCTCATCTTATTTATAGTTGACCGCTGAAAGGATGCGGCCTCTGAGGAGTGCACGTTGACAAGTTCATGAGGTAAACATTGGAGAGGTTACATGTGGATGTGAAGGTGAATAACAGGCAATATTCAGTTCTCCTACAATAGCCTTCTCTTTTTCTAATGAAATGTTGGAGGGAGAATATAGCTGTGTCTCTGTGGAGGGGAAGTGGCTTGTCAGGTGAGAACGTTCCACATGAAAACACAAGCAGCAGGGAGAGCTTAATGGGAAATTCAAATATTGCCAATCGTTGCACAGTCGTGACAATGTCACCGCAGCGCCGTATTAACTGAGAACTACTGATAACCAGGTCTAAGTCCAGCGCAAATCCATCCGCGTTCATTTACCGTGGCCTAGCAACCCGTATCAGCCCAGGCCGGAACAGACACGGACTTAGAGCATCAGAAACTTAATAAGCACTTGGTCCCACTTAACACTAAGTGTTACCAGATATGTGTTTAATATCTGCTAGTCCAGGTAGTCTGGAGTTTAAGCTATAAAAATGTCCTTTTACTTCTGTAATCCTGTCTATTAGCCTGAGGTTTTAGGGGTCTAGTTGTTAGGGGAACACTCACATTCAAGCGAGCAGTGAGGAACTGTACTGTACAGATTTTCAGCATGCAAGGAGATGCAGTTACAATAATTTTTAGTCAGTGGTTGTAACTGCAAATGCTCAAGGATAGCAGACATGTTTGTCTACAAATGATGTCCTACAGATGTATAAACTTAAAGCTGGAAATATATCATTCAAAAACATATGTTTGAATTATATATTGTATATGATGTATTGTATTATATATTGAATAATATATTTTGAAGGGAAGACATAGGTCATGAACAGTAACTCAACTAGTAAACATTATGTTTTTTAGGGACTGTACAAAAATTATTAGGGGGTGAGGGAGTGTCAGAAAAGGGGGAGGGTTGTATATTTTTTTATTTTGCCAGATTCTTCTTTTTCATTCTTGTCTTGTAAGATTTATTGTAAGAAAAATAAAGAAAGATTAAATAGTTTTTTTTTTTTTCATGGGTCATTAAAAAAAGGCTTTTGCCATTTGTAAAAATGGGAACAATCTGTATCAAGGTTTTGTTTTTCTTACTAAAATGAAGTAGCAGCTAATAGGACTTAACCTGTGTTTTTCTATTTAATGGTACACTGTTTGACTCACCTGCCTAAAGGAAATAGCCCCCTTTGAGTAACCAACACGGCAGGTAATGCATCCCAGGTTTAGCATGATGGATTGTCAGACACCTGATCTCATACATCTACGGCTAACATCATCTCATCTAATTCAATTCACACTGGCACCTGTGCCTATTCCACTAATTCTGTGACAGAAGTAATAACTGTTATAGTACAATTGTAGTAATGTTTAAAAGCTCATGGTTAGAGTGAGTGGAATATATTTGGTAACGAGGACACCAGCATTTTGTTGGGTTTTCCATAATTGTTGCGATTGCTAATTCGGCTTCTAATGCGCGATTTGGTGCCTATGTGAAAATTACTGCTCTGTTAACATACGTTGACATTTTTATATGGTTTAAATGGGAGAATATCATCTTAAATTCTTTATGCACTTTTAGTTGTACTAATCTAACACTGGTATATTATTTTGAGATATTAGGGGGAGGGTGTTGCAATTTTTCTTAGTCAAGGGGAGAATATAGAATAATTAACAATAATTTTCATACGGTCCCTTAGTTTATTAAGCTATCACATCTTTTATATATGTGGTTCAAATACACAGCTTGACTATTAAAGTCTTTCTATCTGCTGGCTGAAAAAAATAAACTTGCATTGTTTCAAACAAAACGCCTGCTTCCCTTTAGTTTAAAAGGGGTAGAAATTCTCTTTCTTTCAGCATACACAAACAGTGACGCTCCCTTGCTGCCTCTCTCCCCTTCTCCAGCACGCCTCTAATGCGTCCTAATCCTGGCTGAAGACAGACACGGGTTGTGTGTGTATGAAATATCTCTTTGCTTTTTCTGCCTCAGTTCATTATTTTTCTTTCTTGTCACTTAGTGTGATAGGTTGGACAGAGGCGCACAGATGAGCACTGAAGACACAGTCACAAGGCCTTAATCTAGTCTTTAATGCGTGACTTCAGAGATGTCATTTATCTTGTGACTGCAGCAGGCGTCCACAAAACTTTATCTCTAATAATATATTGATGGATTAAAGGGGTCAGGCAGGAGACCAGGCAAGAAAAATTGCTTATTGACATCAAAATACAGTGCCCCAAAACCTGATAAACATAGGGACAGGAGAGTGGAAGTCAGAGAGAGAAGGAACGGAGAGAGATGAGGGAGGGGGAATTGAGTTGGGGTATTGTGAATGTTTGCACCCGGTAATTTCCTTCCTTCACAAGAGCCTCTGGTGGTCTGAGCCCTCGGCTTGATAAAAACCCCAGCCTCTCCTGCTCTCGAGCTAGGCACTGTGCAGTTGCCGAAAGGAAAAAGCTGGTGACTGCTAGGTCATTTCCACGTTTATCTTGACATAAACTCCCCCATCACCACCACCACTACCTCAACCCCCCCCTACACACACATACACACACACACACACACACACAACACTGCACCTTATTAATCACACTTAAGTGCCGTGTGAGACTGGAGCACTCGTGCGAAGGCTACTGAAAGCAGAAACCCGAATGTGTGGCATTATCAGGAAAAAGCACTGCTGTACAAACTTGGGAGACCACCGGTAGTCTCCTCCATTTTACCATTCCCTCACAGCTTAGAGAGGAGTGTATAGTGTTTTTATCTGGGCAAATAGAAAGACTCTTTAGCCAGCTTGATTTTAGGATGGACTTTAAACACCTTCATAGGGCAATTTGTAGACGGAGTATGAACATATTTATCCAAATATATTGATGACAGATTCATTGTTCAGGACTTTAAAAAAAGCACTGAGCATTTATTTTCAAACCTCTGATTTTACTTTAAAGGCTGTTGACAAAGAAACTTTTGCTTGGAGTTACCACAGTTGACAGACATTTGTGTAACCACACTTTTATTGGCTTATTATATCGGTCTGTAAGCCAGTCACAGAGACGTTTGAGATATGAATTCTGTGTGCAAATCAAATTACCCACAGTTGTGTAAAGTATGCAGCTATAAGAGACTTTCCGTTTTCACTGACAGTTCACATAAAGTCACACAACCTCCATTTAACACACATGGTAATAGTCTGCTCCTGTGCTGTATGTATAACAAACACAGTGGCCTGAGAATAGCTCTCTATCAAATTGTGCTCTTATTATGCAGTAAATTAGTATGGAGCGCAACTACTGTACATAGGTGAATCCCTATCAGAGAGAAAAAAAACGACCACCTTGTAGTGACCATGCTAAGTGGACTTTCAATTCCAATTTCAAGAATGCCACTCCTGGAAAAGTCTTTAATTACTGAGATTTCCCTCCTCATGATGGATTGTGATAAACCGGTAGGCTTACTTATGAAATCTACCAACTGAAAGCATGTTTTTTTCCCCCCTCCGCTTCATCTTTTGCAGTCTGCGTGAAAACCATGTTTGGAGTCGGTGGCAAGTCGCTCCAATCCCAAATAGAGTCAATTCTAACCCTTCACACACTCTTCCAGTCCAAGAAAATTAATACACTTTACTATTACAAGATAAAGCTATAGGGACATATTACACCAGGCATGTCTGCAAGCCTGTAATACTACAGAGTCAGCATTCAATAAAAGACATTTGCAACCAGGCATTTCTCACAACAACACTTGCGAAAGATTTAAAAGCTTCTAAATTAGGTGCAGCTCACGCACGAAAGGTGCCTGGTAAGCAGGGCGATACTTACTTAAAATGACAGAGTTGTTTATGAGGGGGGTGCCTCCCTCGCTTCAAGGTGGCATGCAAGAGGAACAGTTTATGATCCACACACTGTGTTATTTAGCCTCAAACAGTGTGCATAATGTTGGGTGACAATCAGCGCACATAACTCACGTCAGGCTTTAAGTGATCTCCCACTTCATAACATCACCCCTTGAATACTGATTGCCCTCTTATCGTGCCATTTATCTGATGCAACCTCTGCTTTGCTGGTCCCGGGTTCAAACTGACGGCATTCTAATTTGCAGCGGCATCAGAAAGTTGCAAAACTGTTGCGGCGCAGGTGTTAAACAATCCTTTGAGGGAAGAACAGAAATGTATTCGCAATAACCCTCTTTCACACTGTTGCAGCAGTTTTTTACGGCCAGGACAACTGCCCTTGGAGCCATTAAAAATTTAATCCAGCCAGCGTGCGCACATATAACATATCACCCATTATAACGGCAAGTGTCTGAGCCAGACAGGAAAGCTGGCAAAAAGTGAAAAGAAAACAGAGAGGATAAGGTCATTTTTTATCCTGTAACAAATCCCAAAGCATCTCTGGCTTCATCACTCGTCCTCACAGCAGATACTTTTAAGAGAATGCCAGCATTTGTGTTCGAGAACAGAAATGACTTTGCTAAATTTTCTAATGAGCTAACAGCTCATCAGTCACTCTTGTATTTACTGAGAGATGGAAATAAAGTCTGATATGAGTTTAGATTGCACTGTCTGTCGGTGTCACCTGAAGGACAGGCAATGCTCATCAGTTAATCCCCCTCTGGACAAAAAGCCAGGGGGGTTGTAAAGCAGGTTTACAAGCATGTTTGTTGCCAGCTAAAATCGCCTGTATTAAACCTGGTAAATCTGTCTCCTGTTGCGACAATAGCAATAAAACAGTATAGTTTACCATAGAGCTTCAAGATTGCACAACACTCTAACTCCAAATATACACAGTATTCAAAAGTAACAATGATAACAGTCAAACAGCTGCTGTTTGCGAAGTGACAAAGTCATTGTAAGATGATTACATTCTACCAAGAATTCACACCGCTGTTACAGCAAAGCCACCACTCTGCATCTTTATCGCAATCATTACTCACTCCTGCATGTGCATCACTCCTAAAACCACACTATGAGGTGCCCAAACATGAGCAAGATGATCCAGACATTACACCTCAATGCGCTGTATTGAAATGACCTACTGCATCAACAAAAAAGAACAGCATAATACATCTCAAATTCCACTAGGGAGTAATAAAAACACCAATTTCCATGATGAATAAAGCGTTTCTCTTTTTGTTGGTAGTCCCAAACAGAGGGAAGCATGGCCAAAAGGGTTGCCACAGTGTAATCTACCTTTGGGCGTTGGTACATTAATTCCATTTTCATATTCAGTGCCCTACCCCCCCCCTCACGCTCAGCCCTCTGCTCCCTCAGAGCAGCAGGCACTGAGGAGGCCCTGGCGACTCCGAGGCCTGGGAATACCCCAGAGCCTGCACGCCAGCGCTACATAATTCTGGTCTGCCTCATTATTTAGCATGTCACCACTATTTTACATGTTAAAGCCCCAGCATCGCCATCTAATTTATTATAAGAATATAGAATGGGCTAGGCTGGAATGGGGTCACTTGCTTTCACGCGGCGCAGGAAATAAATTCATACAAAGTCAGTCAAGTCAAGGTGAAAACCTATGTCAGCAAGATGCATTTTGTCATTCTTTTGGAACAAGAGTATTTGAAAGCAGTGAGACTTTTTCTCCAGACCCGTCGACGTCGCCTCAGTTTCCCCTCAGTTCACTGAGAGTGTTTAACTACTTTAATCTTTACTTTCATGCAGGGGAAACTCAGGTTCTTCACTGAAGAAGAAAAAAAGAAGAAGAAAAAAAAGGCAGAGCAGAGTCCTGCCAAGAGTTGAATTGGCTTTGATGAGATTCAGCTGTAATTATTTCTCAGCAATAACAATAAGGACAACAACAACAGAAGACTTAATCCGCCAGTGAGAGGGCCTGATTCTGCTTCCTGGTGACAGTGATTAGGCCTAATCTAGGGGTTTTGGTGTGTTCATTGGAGAAATGCGATTTTTAATGGCAGTGTATTTTGTTTCGTGAGAGTTTTATTTTGCACTAAATATATACAGTTACAGCACACTGTGAAGTGCAATCCACATCTTTAGTGGTATTAATATTCAGCAAAAGGGGGAGTAGGGCTGCAACTAAAGATTATTTTCATTATTGAATCACCTACTGATTTCTTTATCAATTGATCGATTGAAATATCTCATTGTCCGACCAACAGTCCAAAACCCAAAGATAATCAGAAAATATTCCCGTTTGAGAAGCTTGGACCAGAGAATTTTTGCTTTAAAAATTACTTAACTATTAATCGATTATTAAAATAGTTGCCAATAATTTTCTGATCATCGACTAATTGTTTAAGAGTAAGTTTTCTCCCCTCTGGTTGCCATTAAGGTTGTTTTTGCCTTAGATAATGTCATTCATCATTAGGGCCATAACTAGCTTTTCATAACTGATTAATTTATCAAATATTTTCTCAATGAATTGATTAGACGTTTAGTCTGTAAAATTTCATCAGTAGTTCCCAGAGTCCATAGTGACATTTTCAAATGTCTTGTCTTGTCAGACCAACAGTCCAAGACCCAAAACTGAGAGAACCAAAGAATTTTTTGCCATTTTTGTTTACAAATTATTAAAACGATTTGTTTTCTGACAATCCACTAATCAATTAATTGCCTAATTGTTTCAGCTCTAAGTGGAAGCTTATTCCTTTCTGGTTGCCTTTCAACTTGTTTTTGCCTTAGATAACATCATTCATCTTATATAGGAGGAAAGAGCCAGACTACATTCGCAAAAATACAGTCACATCCCAAACTCTACTAGAAAATCTGTCATTTTAATTCAGAGCTTGACTGACCATTTTTATCTTGGAAACTACTGTGTTTAAACAATACAAGTGAAGTAAAGCACCTACAGGAGTTAGTGTAGAGATAATTTTCTTTCACTATGCCACAGCACCAGCCTTCAATTCCCCCCCCAAAAACCAACTGAGAACCAAAGAGGATGGAGTGGAAGTGGGAGAAGGGGAGAAGGAGAAAGGCCAGATGTCAGGGCGCTCCAGGAAGAGGATTGCTAAGCGGTGTGAACATTTTTCAAAAATGATGTTTTGTGCCTCAAACATCTTGCTTACAGCAGCAGGGTCTGATCCAAGCATTATGTGCGAATACATCAGTAGCCCTGGACCCCCCTCTCCACAGGCATACACACACGCAAAGCACACAGACGCGTGCACACACACAAACACACACACATTTCCTAGTAACTGAAGCTCACTCCCCTCCTCCCATCCCCCCGCCTCCCTTCTTCTTCTTCTACAGAAGTAAATTATCAAAACTGTGTTTGAAAGTGAATGAAGGGTGACTCGCTCTCTCTCTCCCTTTCTTTCGCTCTCTCTCCCCTTCCCGCTTTGACATCTCAGTTTTTTTTTTTTTTTCCTTACTTGCCACCGTTTCTGGGCTAGGTGATAACTGCCGGTAATAGGATTAACATTGATTTCTTTTTGCAAGAACAGAGATGTGCCAGTTCCAGCTATTTATTGAACTGCCAGCTTTGAACTATGAAAACTGACTGCAGGAAAAGACCTAATGCAGCATTTTAAAGAAAAGAAAAGCCTCTGTGCAATTCTTTCTCTTCTCTTTTTTTTTGTTATTTCTTCCTCCTCTGTCTTCTTCTTTTTGTTGTGGCAGGATAAAAGAGAAAATCGGGTGCCTCTGTTCTAAGCTCTGGTAATGACTTTATTTATTTACTTTGTTGTTGTTTTTTTTTTTTTTTAAACCTCACCAGTCACTATATTTATGATTTGATCTATAATTTGTAAGTGTGTTTGACTTCTCTTTCACCTTGAAATAAAGATCCATACGTGTATTTTCTTTGTCGAGGTACTGAACCATGGGTCCAAAGCATTTCTGTTAAGCTCTGCTCTGATATATTAAAAACAAAAAATGTGCACATTTTAGAAACGGAATGCCCTGATTTACAATTATTGTAAATAGGCCATATCCTTCAAACACACTGATCAGATTGACAAGAAACTGACCAAAGTTCATTAATATTTTAGTATATTAACAACAACAGGTCTTTACTTGAACACAGGACACTGCTCAGTCTAATAATTCATATGTGCAAAATATGTATAAATATGTACAAGTTTGAAAAATATGAGTTATAATTTGGGGTGGTATAGTTTATATCAAGATAAATCATTCATCTCATGAAATTGTACTAATTGAGTCTAATTCTCTTAATTAGGTCTTAATGGGTTCATTGATTAGTGTGCTATGTCTATTGATGATACCACTTCAGCAGCTAACAGCTAAAGCCAGACAAGTAGTGACTGTTCTCTAATTAGCGCCACCAGTGTCATTATACTGTATGTAGTGATTATGTTATAACCCAATTGTGTAGCGATTAACAAAGATGTGCGTAAATGACCGTGTTTAAGTGTAATTTAAAATTTTTGGGATGGTGTGCTAGAAAGTGCATGAGAGCCAGAGCTTTATTTGTTCTTTAAGTTAATGTTTTTGTCAATTTTAAGTACAAAAGTGACCTCAAAATGCAGAACACTTTGAAAAAATATGACAAAATCATTTAGATAAAACTCTAACTAACTGACTGTAACTAACAGTTATTTTAATTATGAACTAATATGCCCCATTTATGTTTTTGATTAATCAATTAATATTTTTTTTCGTAAAATGATAATAAACGCACATCACAATTTCCTAAATATTAGATTAACAAATATTTTGTTGAATCCTACCGACTGTCAAAAACCCAACGATATTAAGTTACAGTGATATAAAACAAATAAAAACCTGAGAAATTTTGTCATTTTTGATTCAAAAATCAAAGAAAGGATTAATTGACTATCAAAATAGTTGCCCGTTAATTTTCTGATTAACAGAGAAAGGTTATGCAAAATCAAAATGCAGTCTAAACTACAAATTGCATTCAAAAAATGTTAGTTTTTTAACTAAGTGTAGACTGACTTCATAATAAAATATGCTTCATTGATGACCCGTTCATTCCACTACTCAGATTGAAAGTATAAGACTCAGATAATTGATGGTGTATTTTTATATGTGATTTCACTGCAAAACACCAGCATCAGTTTCATCATGGTAAATTCTGGATAGCATGACACCATAATAACACATAATAAAAATATTATTAATACACCATTTGAAAAAAGACTTTCTATTAAAATAGTCTATTTGCATATGTGGACTTGAGGAAAGCATATGCTGATGCAGGGCACAAGAAGGAGATTGAGTGAGGTGCTGTGTTGCGTTGTGTTGTGCTGCGCTGTGTTGTGCATGACAGCAGCACCCCCACACACGTCTCTTACTATCAGCTCAGCTGAAACAAGAAACAACTACCACTGTCACTACAAATGCACCCCCCATCCAAACCAGACGCCTGTCAGCCAGCTAATGTCCCCTGACAAAACACGCTGTGAATTAGAATAGCCACAAAAAGTGTGTGTGTGTGTGTGTGTGTGTGTGTGTGTGTGTGAGGGAGAGAGAGAGAGGTGGAGGGAGGGAAGGGGAACAGAGAGAGTGAGGGAAAGAACTCATCTGTGTCACAGCCTATCCCCTCAGGCAATCAAGGAAGAAAAAAAAAAACACACAGTCATTAGCAACTGGTGGTGCTTGCTCCAGCAAATCGCCGTTTGAGTGAAGATTTATGCAGACTCCTGACTGGAAATGATTTATTTATTTTAGCAGAGGCTGTGAGATCATTAACCTCCGCTGTGTCTCTGGGGAACGACATCTGCGGCCCCCCACACTGCTCAGACAAAAGGCCCCACGCGTCCTCTGGCTTCATGGCTCAGGAGGAGGAGGAGGAGGAGGAGGAGGCCAGAGGGAGAAGAGGCCCCTGGTGTACAAACTGGATCTTTTGGCAATGATCAGGCTCACTTGTTGACATTGCTTTGACAAATGCAGACACCCTCGGCTGGGTATTTATCTGATCGTGCAGGTAAATGTAACATGTAGGTCTACATGAAAAGATTTAGATTTGAACCTTTACTGTCACATACTTCATACACAGAAGAAGCTATTTTAAGCAACTCAGGGTCCATGTACAAACTTAGATGATCCCCACACATACACACAATTAAATTTTAAATTATAAATTCATGTTTGCTGAGAAATCAGTATTATATATCCTTGGTGTTTGTTTTGACTTCTGTACTTATTTGGTCAAAATTATTAGTATGCCAAAAAGAATCAATTTAAGTTGTATTTATTTATCTGCAGTGACAGCACTCCCTACATTAGTGTTCTCCAGGTGTGTAAAGTTTTCTTTCTGACTGATGATGTTGGTACTAATAATTGAATTGGTTTGATGTGAACAGGAAATAAAATCACTTCAGTTCCAAGAGCCAAACAGGTACTTAACTTGCTCTGGACAGATGTTGTTAGTCATTGCTTATTGTCATCTGTGATTTCAGGACTCCGTACACTACATACGCACATCAGTTACTCTGTGCAGTGATTCAAATCACAGAGTAACATTCATAGTGCTGAGGTTACAGGACTACCTGTTGCTGTGAGGTTTGACAGTCTGGTCATTTACCATCACCACAACTAGACCCATGAAAGAAAGACAACTAATGCTAGCTAGACTCCCTCCTTTCTATAATCCAGGATGAACACAATACTGAGTGTGCAGGAGTGTGCTGCTTATGACTCAGCAGGTGTACAACATCAACAAAACATCAGGTAGGAATCATTGCTAACATTAACAAACTAGGCTGACCAACTTTCCAAGTGGAATACAGTGGTAATGTTAAGGCACAAAAACCACTTGGTTAGGTTTAAGGAAAGATCATGGTTTGGGTTAAAATGATCACTTTGTTAAGGTTAGAGAAACATGTGGTGTTACTTTAAGGAAGTTACTTCTTCCTTAAAGTTCCTTAACGCGACCTTTGTTGTCATGGCTACAATAATAACCATGGGGTTCAGGTTAGAGAGTGATTATTGTTACATTTTATTTTTTTGGGAATTGAACAGTGGTCTCCTCTGGCAAAGTCCACTGTAAAAAAAAACCCATCCACCTAACCCACCACCTACGAATGAGGAAACTTGTTAGTTTATATGTACGTCATCTAAACTGCGCCACTGCTCTGGTTCATAAGTGCTACGGCCACTAGATGGCATCTGTCACTTAAATGTAACTATATATCGTTTCTGGGTGACTGACATTACGACCTATTGTGTAATTTTTCTTGGGAGGACAGTCTCACTTAACAACACAATATGGGTCCGTCCAAATGTTACATGTATAAATGTTATAAACGGACAGATGCTAGCAGTAACACTATGTAGGCTTTTTGAAAAAAGGAGAAACATCTCCTAGCAACACCAACGCCTAAATATCAGTCAACAGCAACCAAATTTGTCCGAAAACAGTTTTATTTTCTTCATCATTATAGTTCAGAATTTGTTACACAAAAAGTGAGGAGAATTCAAATTTCAGTTTGACTTAAATCTCCCTCTAATGCATATCATGCACAACCAACACTTACGAAATAACCAAATGAAATCAAATCTCAATTACATTAAGACAGCATTAATGATCAAGTTAGATGATCCAATGCATATTTTTGCATGCTTTAATTTGACAGAAGTTAGAGAACATGGCCCCTTGATATTCAAAACATTACAGATCAGTCGGTCTCCAGGTACCACCGCAGTCCCAGTGCTTCATGTTCATCAATACACTGTTAATGACATGTACCACTATATTCATGTCCATCTAATTAGAAAAGTTGAGGAGGTCCTGTACAACTCCAAACTGATTCCTAGTGGCAGGAGAAATTAGAAGGGTGAGGCAAATGACAGTATAAATCTGAAATTAATCAGGACTTGAACTGAACGGGGGGCAATGTGTGGCCTCACCCGCGCCTTTTTAAGTATGTGTAATTGAACACTTATGGCAATCTCAAAGCTGCGGCAAAGAGCATCTGCATTAACCCACTGCACCTGGAGTGGAGGAGGCCTGATTAATTAAATAATTTCCCCCATTCCCATCCCTAAGTGCTGTGATCTTTTAATTTCATTTGATTTCATGAGTTCGAATGATCAGAATCACCGTTTCATTGGAAAACGGTATGGAAATGGATATGGAAGACAAACAGGAGGGAGGTGTAGGTTTGTCAGTCCACTGGAAGTGATGACTGTGCTCCAACCTTATCAAGCAAACACTTGAGAGCACAACAAATCAAGATTTTTATTGGGGGTAATAAACTTGAGCATCCAATTGGAGATGAAGAGTACAAATTTATGAGAAATGTTAACGGTGGCATAATTTCCACCCCAGATGGAAAGATTTTTTTGGGATTCAAGATTATATTAACATCTAAATATGTACTTTAGACAAATATTTAATCCTCTTCACCATAAATATGCCAGTAACAAATATGCCAGAAGCAATTCTGTGCATCTTTATAATTAATGTCCATTTGTCTACCAAAAATAATTTACAAAAGTATTTATTTCATTGCAGAAAACCTTCTTTTCACTTGGAGAAAACCCCAAAATATGAAGAAAGTCTTACAAAAGACATCCCCTTATTTTTTGAGGTTACTGTGTCTGGTTCTATAAAGAGCTGCATGAACCAAAAAATAAAGAAAACAATGAGACAACAACAAAAATGTTTCATATTCAAATAACAGCACAGTTTTCTAATTTAATAAATGAAGTTGGGAAATTTGCAGAATAAGTTGGAAAAAGGGGGGAGAATAATTTGGCATGGTGGAAAACAATATGGTATGGTGAGGGTAGAGGGTAGAGGGGGGATCAGGGATAAACAAACAAACCTTGACAAGGGCAGCGGTGGAGAATCAGCCTGGGGAGCAGCGAGGTCTGCGGTCGGGTGCAGACAGCCCTGTTTGAGAGGGGGGCTTGCCAAGTACCGACCCTGAACTGCGGCACTCTGGTGCTGCCTGGCTGCACTAAGCAGTGGCTGCCAGCACGCACTGATTTATCAAGGGGGCAACGCCAGCCGCCACCTCGCTCTCCCTCGTGCCCTCCCTTTATAAAGAACCTCCCTGACGGCTCTGATAGTGCAATCAGGGCTACGGCAGAGCCAAGGCAATTTCTCCTTCACTCTTTGATAACCCTGTGCCTTATTGAAAGCCAATAGCAATGGCAGCAACAACAACTCAATTGGAAAGAGTTGCTGCATTTTGAAGGGGGAAAAAGGTTACGCCTTGACAAAATGAGGGGGGAGTGAGGGGATGTCTATCTCACTTTATGTGAAAGACTTATTGTCCTCCAACAGGTGGCGTGATTCCTAAGTGACCACTGTCCCTCAGCTAGCTCGTCAAGGGGACTGTCAAATGTTTTGACAGTATGGCTGGAGTTTAAATATTACTTTTTGTCCATGTTGAGCAATAAATAACAGGACTGAGCGTTATTGTGTCTGGGGTTTTGATGATAACATGATTTTAAATGCCCAATCCACAATTGTGTACAGTTCCCAGTCGCTGTACAGAAATTATATAATAACTGTCTTTTCTCAGTATGGCAATGGTTGACATTGTGTAATACTGTTGTATTGCCACACAACCTGTCAGGATGAGGGTAAAGATGATTGATGCTGGAGGATACAAAGTGTGTGATATGGACAACAGAGGCTGTGATTGTGTCCCATCTCCTACCAACAGTCTATGTTGGTTTTTCCAACTATGACAACGATCTTTCCATAATCTTAACCATGTTGTTTTAGTTGCCTATTAGTTGCCCATCATCTAACTGGATGTCAGACCAGAACATGTTTATTATGTGGGTCATATTTGAAAGTGTAATTCAGTGTACAAGGTTTGTCATTAATGATCATTGTTTGGGGCGACTCATTGGTGCTGTACACCCAACCCTATTCCCAGACAAGATCATAGCTATTGGGCAATTCTGCATAACCCCAAAAATTTTAATGGAAATGGATTTTTTGTTTTTGTTGTCCGATGCCAATATTTTTAAAATTCTCACTTTCTTCAACATCTGGCCAATGTTAACTATGGTATTGATAAGGTCAGGGGAAGATTGTGGTTATGGTGATAATACTATGGTTAAGATATGGTTAAGTTTAGGCAACTAAAACACTTGGTTTTATTAGTTAATAAGTTACTTAGCCCTGACGTTATTCATTAATTTATGTATTAGGGTTTTTTATCCTGCATTCACCCTGATGGAGGCAAGGCAATCCATTTTCCGTTTTAATCCTCCATTTTTGGACATGCCAAAACGTTAAAGGCATTTTTTACAAAAAGGGTGCCTTGGAATTGTTGGATTTTTTATTTTCGATTCTTTTTAGACTGTTGTTTTTTGGGGGGTATGGACATTCCAGATCACATCTTTGAAGATACTTTATATGAAGTGGTCTTTGTGCCCATAATCTCACAATCAAAATGTCCTCGCTTGGATTCCTCCAAGTCAATATTGCTTATTTTTTCCTCCAAGTGAATCTTGCCATCTTTCACTTTATGTTGTATCAGGGGCTGATATGTGAGCCAGTGACACACCTTCCCCAGACAATGTACAGTTACATGTTTCAAACACTGCTGTGACATGGAAAATATTCTCCCAAGATCAACTGGAATTCAGTAAACCGAATACCCGAAAATGTAGTTACTGAATGAAGATTTTAAAAGTTCATGTTAGTTACTATGCACTGCTACTAACCACTTGTATGGTCAAGACATTAAAATAAGACATAAGTTTTTCCTCCATTCTGGGTCTTGAGAACTTTCCTTCCTTTTATCATATCCATCTTATGACATAAAACACATCATCTAATGTCGTAGCAGTGATCTGGCTTGATTGGCTTCATTGTGAATTTCTCCAAATTAAGTAGACCTGCCTCTAAGGGGAGAAACCAACATCTCTAGCATTAGACAACCAAGAAATTCTGGCATCTTGTTAGCTTGGAAGCTAACTTAGCTGAATTAAAAGAACTGCACATCATTTAAAAACACATACATTATAATGTCACAGTGTTACAATGTACAACTTACTGCACTCAGCTAGTGTTCCTCTCTACCTTGACATTGGTTGATTATCACCTAACAGTAGCAGTTGTGTGGCTAATTAGGGGATGTTCATTCACACAAATGTTTTGTTAAGTTATGTGTAAACCACATTTACAGATAAATTTATTTTTGATGGAGTAAGATCCAACATCCAATATTTGAAAGATGGCAGAAAAACATAATTTCATTCAACTAACTTGTGATTTGGGAAGTCAGTCACGACTGGAATGTCACAACCTAGTATTATTGAATTATTTATTTTGAAATTAGATATTATATTATTATATTATATTGTATTGTATTATATTATAATTTTCAAGCTCCTTATTAGCTATCATCTTCTTGTACTTGTATTAAGAGTTCTGTTAAGCTTTCCTGAATTGCCATGAGAGCGTAAGAGAAGAGCACTGGTTTGTTCAGTGAGGTGTGAAAGAAAAGGGGGTTCTTGAAATATGAAAGAAAGATGATTAATAATGGAGAACAGATGTGATGTTGTTGGAGGTGGGGGGAAGCTTATGTGCTAGATCACTCCTTATCAGAGTACAAAATGACTCAAAAAGAGAAATGTTTATGGGGTATGACCGGGGACAAGACCCTGATTTGTAATGTCACATTTGAAGTGAAGATAAATGGATGTGGTGATGATGCAGAAAAATATAAATGTTTCTGCTTCTTAAATACGTCAATTAGAATACATATTTTATATTATTACAATTGTGTTATATTATCAGTCATTTATTTAATTAATCCTTTATACACCAGTTACATATGCCTCACACATATTAATTGTTTATATAGTACTTATAAATGCAAGAGGGGTGTAAAATAAAGTACAAAATAAAGGATGTCTGAAATAATGAAAGATCACATCACAGGAATATTATACAAAGTTACATGGAAAGTGAGTACAGTTTTCGTTTTTTCCAACCTGAATAATTCCGGTGTGTAGCTTGGCTCTGCCTCACCAGGTCCCGGGCTAAGCACTGATCCTCAGTTATTCCACATCTCTCTGAACTTGGCTGTCCTGTGGTGGAGCAGCCGTTATGCCGGTTTGATCGACTTCAGGGGGCCTCAAGGTCAGAGCACAATGCAATTCTGAGGTGGAAATCCTAGGTCTTATCAGCGTGACCTTCAGGACTGCTGATACTACTGATTCCACAAATACTACAATCCTTTGCTTCCCACACAGTGCCACTGTAGCTTTATTCTGTAGGAGTTCTGTGAAACAAGAGAGCGCTGTCATGACTAATGCAATTAGTCTTTTTTTTCTGTCTTACTCTGCAGGTTTCATTTGATTTACAATGTCTTTCAAGCTGCAAATAGTTTGGATCAAACTGTTAATACAGTTTTATGAGGTATTAGCTTTAATAACTTTTGAGGTGAGAGGAACCCAAAATTGCAGTTTAATTGTATTTACAGGTTTCAGAGATAGAACAAAAAAACTTTGTCAACAAAAATACTTAAGAACACTCCTTCTGTATACAGTATATAGTATACAGTATACAATATATAATAATATAGTAATTTAGCTGGTGGTTGGTGATTTGATTTAAGAATGTTTTTTCATTTCATTTTAATTTGATTTGATTTTGTGAATCATAATAAACTGTTAATATCACATATCCTCAATACATTATTAAAAAATAGGTAGTATCCATGTAACAGTCTAAAAAGAGACAAAATTATGTGTTTCACTTATTTTCCTACATACCGTAATGCTGTAAATAGCAATATATCATTGTTTCCATAAAACTGTGCTCTAAAACTGGAAGACAACTTTTATATTCTAAATAAGAATATTTTTGGCACTGGCAAATGAAACATACATAATTAAGTTTAAAATTTCATGACATTTTAAACAAAGTTGACCACACGTTGCACTCTCAGCAGTAGTTATGGTGGATGCAGTATAGCAGCAGTAGTAGTGGTGACAGATTCCCATATTCAGCCTGGTATGAGACAGTATTCGGTATCCAGTATACTTTTGAAAAGAAGCATGCGGCTATGGTAACACACCCCTCTGTCAAGCAGCTCCTCCATCCATCAGCTCTGATAGCCGCAGAGCAACTGCTTCACCTCGTTTTGAACGTCTTCCCACAACGTTGTCATAGTGTGATGACAATAGCTTGTCATTGAAGAACTTCAGTGTCAGTCCAGCGTTTCTGACTACTCTGTGAGGCCTTACATTACATTACATCAGCACAAATTAATCTTGAATTAGATATTTCAAATGCTTGCACTACTCTTATACTCACTCCAGCACTAACTAGGGTTGCCTCTTCAGTGTCAGTGAGAACGCTGTGTCACCTCAACAGGTGCTCGGGCAGATTAGTGGTGTTCTCACAGTATGGCAGTGCAGATGTGCAAAGGCTGCTCAGTGCAGAAGATTTACTAATCTGTCTGTTTGTCATTTGGAAGCCAACATCTGAACAAGGATAGCACTGAAAATCTATTGGACAGTCTCTTCTTCTATGATGTTGGTTTATCAAATGTAGCAACAGTGACATTGATCTCTGGTATGATGAGTTCATGAGCTGCATTTCAGGAAAACATTTGGTCTTATTTAAAACAATTGTGATTTGTTATATTCAAAACAGCAATCAAAAATCCATTACTGTTGAATCGTTGATAAATTAATGCACATAATTGACAAACTGAAGCAATAAATGAATTCTTAAACACCTGCTTCTACCTGTAATTTGTTGCCAATAGACCTTCTTAAATGTGAAATAAACCTGCACTTAAGTTTGGTCATTTCTTTAAATATCAACCTGCCAATATTTTTGTAGCAACTAATACCTAATATCCATGCATGGGTTAAATATTATTTAATACAGCCATGTGTTGCATGCATGATTGCATTCGTATTCTGATTTTTAATCCAGTATGCTGAATTGTTGTTAAACTGATAACGTGGCCATGTTCATTTCAGCACACAGGGTCATTTGAGAATATGTTGAAGGTCAGCCGATTGTTTAAAAATTAATAGATTTCAGTGAATGTGGCTGGGAGAAGAACCTCCACCTTATATATAATTCCACTGTACATACAAATACCAAATGCTCAGGAAACATTTTCAACTTGTTTGTGAAGAAGAAAGTTATTCACAGATTGTTTAGTAGAATCACGTATTAAAAAGAGCAGCAGGTCACTTTAAACTTAAAGGTAAAAGTTGTTAAATAAACTTATTAAGTATAAAAACTGATTGGCCGATGTGTGAATATTATAAAGTATTCACATTGTTCCTGTTGCAATTGAAGTTCTCTCCAAATTTGCAAAGACCAAACCAATAATTGATGAGCCCCTTAAAAAGTAATTAGGCTATTCATGGCGTTAGGTATAGCAGTGGACAAGGCTTGATGGCTGCAGTGCAGTCCTAATCCAGGGCAACGGCTGAGCTGTTGATTTGCAGACTGTGGGCCTTGCATTGTGAGGGCTTTATGGCCCCTTTATGGTACGCCAAGAGACACCTGCATGGGCGATATGTTGCCTGGGACATTTTTCTCTCTCCCACTCTGTGACTCCTTTGCTTTTGTATCATTAGCAGAGCAAGGGAGCCGTGAATCACTCGTCTCACCCCCTTGCCCCCCACCTCCCCCCCACCGCCACCACCCCCTCCCTCCTTCTTTTTCAACCTCCTTCCACCCCTAACAGCCCCCCTCTCCCTTCTAGGGTGCTAAACGGCTTGACAGAAGGGTGCCCAGACCGTTGGCAGTAGCCATCGACTGGAAGGGAGAAGCTGCCAGGAGTCCTTGATGGATAGGCTCATTTTCCAGCCGGCAGCAAGTCTCGGCGAAGCATCCGTGTCATTTGTAATGTCAGCCAACAAAATGTAATCAAACATTCCAGCGGTTTAATCACAGAGGGCTGCTCGAGAGATGATTGTAGTGTCAATATAATGCTATTTCATTATCTGTTTGTATTTTATATTGACAGTGTCAGATAAACAGTGTGGAAAATTAAGATTAAAAATATGGTAATTTCATTTCAATCACCCCGGCTACAGTCGCTGGCCCATTATGCGATTGATTACTTCTGAATTAAATTTGGGGCTGAATGTAAAGTTTAATCTTCTTTCTTCTCTGCAATTCAGCTCCCCAAAGGCCTCTTAGTAAGTAAGTACCCATTTCATTTGATCTTTAATGAAAAGTAATGGCCCAAATGAATTGTATAAATCAGCTGTCATGTGTACCTAGTTGACATTCTGTTTCTTTTTCCCTTTCATTTTTAATCCAGTTCTTACACGTACAGTATCATGACCCAAAACTAAGGGCCATTCCCCTTTTAGGCTATTTATTTTTATATTTATATCCAGTAAATGTCAGGAATATTTTACTTACTCTTATGCTATTATTATTGCAATGAACCTCATCACACTAATCATATTTTCAGTTTTGTTCCATGTATCTTTTTTTCTTTAATTCAGTAAAGCAAGAGTGGGTTTTTTTTTTAATGAAAACAGAAAAATAAGGTCAAATACAAGTACTCTGCAAGGTGCTTAGTGAAGAAATTAAGAGGAATGTTTTATAGCCTACAGTGTCCCTTTAAGGAGAAAATGCAACCTCTAAACTAGCCGAGGGGTGATAGACATTTTAATTACATGGTAAATTTTGATATTTTTCTCTGCGCCTGGGCAGAACTCTTAAGCGCTGTCGTGTACTCGAGATTTGGCATCAAATTCTCCCCATTTCTGCGGCTATATATGAAGTGACACAACTGTTAACGAGAGCTCAGCAGAAAAGAAGAGGGTTGAAAAAAGGAGCTCCTCTTTGTGAGTCCCATTCAGTGCGATTTGTCCCCCTTTGTAGTCCTAATTATGTGCCAAAGTAGGATAACAGAAGTTCTCAACTCGGCCATTATGCCAGCACAAAAAAAGAGACGCATACAAGAAGCTGATCACTTTGGAATTAGCAAACATGATACTATACGAGGAGAAAAAAAAATCATTAATACCGTCAGGGATTAGAGGTTCTGATTAAAGGGTAGCTTCTACCGTATGCAAATTAGTGATAGGCATTTATCAGCGCCTGGGCAAGCTGTCTTAGCTGCAAAGCCACATATGTTTTTTAGCTGATTAAAAAACTGCTTGAAGTTGCAGGCTTTTTAATGGTGGGGAGAGAGAGGGAGACAGAGAGAGGGAGGCAGTGAGAGAGAGAGAGAGAGAGAGAGAGAGAGAGAGGGAGAGAGAGAGAGAGAGGTTGTGAGGCAACTCATTTCCTTTTGGCCAAATTCCCGCAATCGCTCAGAGCATTTGCCTTAATTCCCTCCTTTATTAGCCACATTCTTTTGTATATAATTAAAACATTTCTCAAGTGAGCATGTGCGTGCTTGTTTTATTTCCGTGCTATATTTTTCAACAGCAAACATTATTGTATTCCACACAGCCCTTTTTCACTGTATCACCATAGCCTTGATGCTTCTCCCTGAAAGAGCCCAAGTTTAGAATGGTGAATATAAGGGCAGAATTAGGTGAGAATTTGTCAGCAGTCCGCCATTGTGTGAGGGTCTCTGTGTTATTATATTTCCTTTCATATGGAGGTGACCCCCTTTGTGTTAACAAAGAACATGAGGATGAAACTCAGCTCTGTGTGCTTCTCACCCGGCGCTGATAATGCCTTGGTAACCCAGCACCCCCTCTTCTCCTTGAGGGAGCGCTTTAATTTATGCTTTTTCATCTCCCTGGGCGCAGGACTGTTAACCTGCTCTGTGCACTACTGATTCAGGGAAGGGAAACCTCTTATGCACACCAGACTGCTGCGTCAAGTCTCCTCTCTCACTCCATCATTAGAAAGTTGATGCACCCAACTAAACATCCCCGCCTAAAAATGTGCTATTGTGGAATCACAAGATTTGTGGGTGTTTTAACATAAATGCAGACATCACTGTATACAGTATATTACACAGAGTGTACCATTTTGTCCGGCTCGCTACAATGGCACTGGAAACTTCCATCATCATTTTACAATTTTAATCTAGTACATATTTTATCAAAGTGGGTCACTTTTTGTCTGGTGACTCACAATTACTGTCATTCCAAGCTCTTTTCTCCCGAATTTTTAGATCACAGCAACTAATCAAACAAAAAACTAAATGATCAAGGACACAAAGTAAAAGATAAATGGCAAAGTCAAGTGATGTCCAGTCTAACAAACAGTAAGGCTTTGTCTGTAACATCCAAAATAGAGGCTTAACGAAGGATCTGTCACCAGTGGTGAAATGTAACTAAGTACAATTACTTAAGTACGGTACTTAGGCACAGTTTTGAGATACTTGTACTTCACTTGTATATTTTTATCACTTATATTACTTTTTACACCATTTATTTTACAGCTAACTTTGCAATGTAGATTCAAATTACATGTGAAACATAAGATCAGCTTATAAAATATGATGCATTGTTATAGATTAAACCACCCAGCAGTATATAAATTAGCTCCTCCTGACCAGCTTCAACATTAAAATGCTGTCTACATGTTAATGCATCTATAATAGTAATCCAATAATATAGTATAATAATATAACACTCTGAAAGCGACCATTCTGCATTATCAGTACTTTAAGTACAGTCTGCTGATAATACTTTTGTACTTTTATCTAAAATTGTAATCATTAAGATTTCAGTCCTGGTTGATTTGTTCAGTGCTTTTAATGTGCAGCAGCAGAAGTAGTAAATGTTCAGTTTGCATTAGCTGTGACTTAATACTTCTCTGATATGCCATTAGGAGAATGAACTATTACCTGTGAGGCTGATATCAATGAGATCAAATTAAAAATAATAACACTGAATTACATGCATGTATCATTTCCTGTGATTTCCCTGTGCATAGGTACTGTGGGCAGTTTGAATCCAGTGAGAATGGAGCACTAAAAATGAAAACTACTTTATAGAGAATGTAAATATATTGAATGGCTATTGCTGAAAAAATGCAGACCATAAATAGTATCAAAAATAGGGTTTGGTTTGATGAAAGACTTACGCTTTATAACATTAAGTAAAATTTTGAAGGTAGGACTTGTAACAGATTATTTTTAGATCGTAGTTTTGCTACTTTTACCTAAATAAAGAATCTCAGTAGTTCAACTACTTCATTCTTCTTACTGTATATAGGCCTACACTCTAGCTTTGTGGTTTAACTGCTAGCACAATTGGGACTGCACAGACTGACAACTAGAATGTATTGTAAATAATGTATACTGTAGTTTAATGTTTGAAGTAATGGTCTAATGTTAGACCTCACTGACAACCGCAGAAAGAATCCATGATTAGGTTACATCTCCTCCTATAAGTGGACCACATACTGTACAGACACATGAGTGGCTTTTGTGGTCTGCAAAACCATTACTGATACACAGTGGGCCAATAATACTGTGCAAAGAAGTGATTCAATGAATTCCATTGTGTCAAAGGAGCCATGTAATTGAAATATCTAGATAGGGATAACAGTGACTCTAAATAACACAAAATGATAAAGACAAAAAAAAATGCACGGCCCAAAGATGGGCTAGTGGTTGCCTTGAACAGTCTGGAAGGGAAGGCCTAATTAGCAAAGCCATAGAAACATGATGAAAAGCTCTATTGTTGCTTTTGAAGGCACCCTATCTCTCAAGGACATCTAATTAACAGACAACAGCTGAGTCCATTTCAAATGGTAATATTTTTTCTCTTAAATGCATCATTTTCAGTGCCTTATTGCTTACTTCAACAGACATTAGTGGAGTTTTTTTCAGAGAGGGTTTTCATGCTTTATTTACCCCACTCTATATATTGTTGGTACTTGTACAGGCATTTCTTTCTGACCTCTTCAATATACAATAGTGAATTGGTAGGTAATGAAAGGTAAGCATTTCAACATGCTTTTCGTCTTTGGTTCGATATAGTATTTCAATTAACTGCTTTAATGCTGTTTCACTCAGGTCTAATTTATCCAAAAGGCACCTTTATTAAAACATAGATCTGGGCTCCTATATCTAAGAACAAGTGCTGGATCAATGCTTTCAGTTTAGAGACAAACTCATTTGACAAGTGCACTAATTCTTCACAGGAAATACTCGTATGATGTGGCCTTTCCTAAACCTTTATAAAGTATGCATGGCACTACAGGCATATATCATGTTTACACCTGGTATTAACATGCATCTTGACAGCTATCCAATCAAGCTGGAACAGAGTGTAGAGACGCACTAAAGAAGAACACTAAAACCACTTCCTGTGGTGTCTGAGATGCCTGTATCCAGAAGTCTACAGGTTTGTACGGCATTGTGCAGAGAAGTGCTGTCAACTTCTGTGGTGTGCTACTGACTTGAGAACATCACACTGTATATCCTATTACAAACATTCATACAAGACATTTCCACCCTTTTTTAAACAAGCCCACATAGCAGTTCCTTTAAGGCCACCTGTCCTTTACAACATTTAACATTTGGGAGGACCCATCATGCTCTTAAGTTTGTACTACACTCGGAAAGTGTAAGCTAGTAAGCTAAGCTTCCAATAGGACAGTGGAAGCTAGTTAGCCTAGCTTGCTAATGTTACCAATGACCAACTAGACACTCCTGTTTGTTCATGCCATTTCAACACATGCATCAGCAACTGCTCACCAAAAAACCTTTCTAGTTTCTGGGTGTGCTTCTGCTTTGTGCGGCCCACTGAATACGCGCAGTTGTGATTTTCCTGCTGTCCCTGTCCACGCGTTCCCATTCCGTCCACAGACTTTACATTGGGATGTATTCCTAAGCTCTAGGAAAGTTTTACAGATACAAACCCTCACGGATTAAAAATGAATAGTCGAGAAAGAGTAATAAATGACCTTGTGTTCAGTTGAAGACAGGGGATTTTTCGGTTGCACTACTGCGGGTGGCCACTGGGAGATTTTGACAGCAAGGCTGAGTAGCGGCGCCATATTCAGTTCTCTTAATACATCCATGGTCAACTCGGGTCATCTCGGTCAGCATGTTTAACTTCTTGTGTGTATTATGAACAATTTTTTGTGCCCGTCCACACAAATATTGCACAAATCAACTTACAGTAAAAATATTGTCAATCGATAGCAAAAATTCACACACTCTGAGAACGCTAATGTAGGGGGAACTATTAATAAACAATTTCTTCTTTTTGGTACTTACTATTTTTACCAAATAAATACACAAGTAAAAACACACGTCAAGGATATATACATACATACTGGTTTCTTAGATGAATTAATTATAATTTCAGTTTAAATGCTACAATTTAAATGCATCATTTTGGCCAAGCAACATACATCAGGTCCTCATCTGAAGAGCAGCACATAGTAAATGGCTGCTGTCAGCTTCCTGTGTGAGCTTTCATTAGATATAAAATCACAAGTAATGTGTATTGTGTGTACCTGATGCATTCAGGCTGTTGCTTACCTAACACCGCTTACCTAACACTGCAGACACGCCAACATCCCCACACACACATACTGTAGACACAGACAGGGGTGCTAACTACTCACGCTATGCATCTGATGTTTTGTCTCTCCCATGGGGAAAATCTAAAATCAATAGCAGCTATGTTAAAGATGCAGCTTGCCATCTGACTTGTCCTCCCCTTGTCTTCATCATGGGCTTTTTGGCTTTCTCTCTCAATGCCCTTCACCCCTCCCTCCTTACCCCCATAAATGATGTGCCCAGATGCTCTTAACAAGGCACAAATTGTTTAAGACAGTCAGTCTAGGTGAAGTGAGTCCCGTGTCCTCAGGCTGACTGAGATTATGTGCAGAGGAATAGCAGGTCAGAGTTCAGACAAAAGACTTGATCCAGCCCCTTTAGTTTCCAAGAAGGGGAATTGAGTGTGCTTAAATGTCTTGGGAGTCGTTTGCCTCTTGATTTTGGAATCAATGAAGGGGGTGAAAAGGGAGGGTGGAAGGTTTCTGTAGCAGAAAATGGCATTAGAGTTAATGACCAAGTTTGTCCCAGAGGGGTAGTCCATATTAAAGCTATTTCAGCAGTGACAGCACTCACCACATGACCTGACTGATTAATAACAAAACGGTCCTCAAATAGGAATAACAGTAAGTGTCAGTCAGTATGAAAGGAAAACAATCATTCAGTTAAATTTGAAGCGTTTGTCACCCATTTTATGATATAACAACAACATTTTATAACCTTTTGTTCCTTCTCCCCTGAAAATTGTTTTTTAGTTTTCACACATTTTTGTCTTTCACATCAGGTTCATTCTAAATAGTAAATGCAATACAGTAGGGGTGCAATTAATTATTATTTTCATTAGTGATTCATCTGTCAATTTTTATGAATTGATTAATATATTAGTCTATAAAATGTTTTTTTAATATGAAAAATGCTCACTCCAGCTTTCCAGAGCTGAGCATCTTCAAAGGGTTTATTTTTTTCGTCTGACTAACAGAACAAAACTAAAGCCGCAAATCCAAAAATTTCCTGTATAAACAGACAAAAAAATTGTGTTGAAGATTAATTTTTGATAAATTTAATCACATTTAAAAAGACTGATCGATTAATTATGAAATGTTGGCACAAAAAAAAATCTCTCGGTCAACTATTTGAAAAGTTTATTACAATTACAAAAAAACGTATAAAACATAGATAGGAAAACTCAATAATATAAGGTGTTTGAGGCATTTAGGGTAGTTGAATATCATAGACGGGGTGTTTAATAGGAGAATGGAACATGATGTGATATTCATGAAAGTCCAAAAACATGATCCCTTTGGGGCCCAGGATGTTTCCCGCAGCCGAAATTTTTAGAAAAGGAAATTTCAAATGAAAAATAACTTTACCTCCCAAACATACATGTGTGACATAAGTTCACAAAATTGCAGATAAAGTAGATTTACATTCTGGTTTATATTGGGGATATAAAAGTCAGGAAGGATTTTTATATTTCATTTATTTATATTTTTTTAAACGGTCACATCTGTGTGTCAGAACAGTCCTTCAACCCACTTTTGGGCCATAACAACCAGTTGAAAAACTCCTATTATGTTGGGGATTGTTCTGAATGCTGATTGTATCGTTCCAGTGTGGCGGCAGAGGCCCCATCTGATATTTACCACTACGAGTCTGCTGGGGGTGACGAGGGGGCAAGGCCAAGTCCCACGTGTCCAGCTGGAGAGCAGATTAAAGTGCTCTGAAAAGCCACACACTGCTGCCCGCAATGAGAAAAATAATAATGTGGACATGGCCTTCCCTTTATGACAGTAACAACACATTCTCCAGAGACCAATCTTTTTTATCAATTCCAAAGAGTGACAAACAGCACACTCCCAAAGCCAGAATTGTATGAGAGGATGTATGGAGTATTTATGATGCTTGTGTGTCCTGGAGGCGATGATGACAAAAGCAGTCAAACAAACTTACGTTACTATCTGCCGTTTTTTATCCAAACAGGTACATTGTATCTCGTTATTTCTTGACTGAGGCACTAGCTGTACCCTACAGAAAATCCTTGAACAAATGGGACTGCGGGAAAAAAATGCATGAATCAGATATGAACAAGAATTATGTAAAGTGTTATTCTGGGGCCAGGTACTATAATAATATGACGACCCTGCAGTACGCTTTGGTTTTCTGGCTACAAAGTACAAATCAAAAACTTGCGTTTATGGATAATGAATGAATGAAAAATTGTTAGTATTCCCAGAAACAGTAAACTAAATTCAGTTCATGTATTTGTAGCTCAGATTTTTTTTTCACATTTTTTTACATTTTAAAAAATCATTTTAAAAAATAGCCGTTCCACTTAGAGAAAGAAATGGAAAAACAAAAATAGAAATGCTGTAATTGTGTCTGCAGTAAGTATGCAGATCCTTTACTTAAGTAAAAGTAGTAGTATCACAGTGTAGAAATGTGAAAATACAAGTAACATTTATATTTTTATTTAAAACTTACTTGAGTAAGTTCTATGAGCAAAATGTACTTGTGTATGTATTAAGAATAAAAAAACATTATTAGACTGTTGATACTGATGCATCAATCGTCGAGGTGGTGCTGGTGGGAGATACTTTAAATACTGTAAGGTAGTTTAATGCAGTGGTTTCCAATCTAAGGGTCAGCCTCCCTCCAAAGGGTCACAACATAAATCTGAGGGGTTGTATAAAAAATCAGGGAGAAAAGAAGAAAAGGCTAAGTTCAACAAATTTGCTGAACTTTCTGAGCCTCAAACATTTAAAGGTTTAGAGGGGAAATCACTCTTTGGTGGAGATACTAACAGCTCAGATATATGAAATATGCCCCAAGTAGACAGTGATTTTGTGAGGGGTCACAATCCAAAAAGTTTGGGAAGCGCTGGTTTATTCTCTAACAATAAAATGTATTTTATTAGCTTATCGCATGCTTTTTGACTGTTATTTAAAATCTTATGTTTTGTATGTACAAGTTGAATCTACAAAGTTACTTGTAACTATAGCTGCAGATAAATGTAGTTGAGTAAAAAGTACAATATTTTCCTCTGAAATGTGGTGAAGTACTTCAGTGAATATACTTAGTAACCAGGTTTGCATGTAATGTTGAAATGTAGCTAATGTCCTGTTTTCTTGGACAAGAGAAATTTGTCAACTATTCTACGTTTTCATGCAATTCAAAATGTCTTTTACAACGACTAAGAAAACTTCAGCCACAACGCACAGAGTCATGGTATCACAGAGAATTTTTCATTCTTAGAGCTCTTGTCAAGTTTCATTAAAGTGAGTATTTGACCATTTAAATTTGTTTGTGTCTACATCATTTGTTATCACTGAGGTAAGCCAAAAACCTACATTTTGTGTCATAATAGTCCGTGGCAGCTGTGCTGATCTTTACTTTCCATCAGTGTGTGTGTGTGTGTGTGTGTGTGTGCGTGTGTGTGTGTGTGTGTGTGTGTGTGTGTGTGTGTGTGTGTGTGTGTGACTGTCAGATTAAGAGCCTGAACTGAAATCAGACTTGTAATCTGGTTCAGGGGGGAAAGAGTTGATTTAAATGGTTCATGGTGTGTCAAGTGTTTTGGGATAGTTTGAAGATTACACTGACCAGGCTTTGTGTAAAAATTAAGGTTTTTGGGAAGACCAGCATTCCTGACTCTAGAGGGAGCTGAGTAGACAGAGAGTGCAAACTGAATCTACTGTGCATGTGTAAATAGGGGTTATATTTTTTGTATTTTGTTTAATAGATTTTAAAGTATTTATCATTTATCATGTTTGTTAAGTTAAAAAGGTAAAAGAAGTTAAAAAGAAAGTCTGTTGATATTTTTTGTGTGCATGCGGGACAGGATGTGCATGAACATTTTCATGTTATTTTTACCAACAACTTACAAGATATACAGAAATATTTTTATCGCATGTTAATATAACTGAACTTCCTCCAGATTTCATATTATTGTCTTAAAATTAGACTCTAAGGAAGCCACATACCTACATTTTATATCATAATATTTTACTAGGAAATGGTGGCCATATGGTGAAACTCTGTTGAACGTTAGCAGCATAATGAAGTTTACACACTGTTAAATAACACAATAAATGCATATTCAAGACAAAAGCTCTTAATCTGTGGAAGATCTCTGCACACTAAACACAAAGGCATTGGATCCTTTTCTCATATCAGAAGATACTCTCATATTATAGAGCCCTGCAAAGTAAAAAGACTCCACATAGAAGGAGTAGAAAAGAGGTATAAATAGATGTTGTTATTCTAAACCATCTAATGTGAAACAACATAATTTTCCTGACAATGCTTCCCAGCTCCTTTTAAACCAAACAGAGCGCTTTAATACAATCTTTTGTTTTGCCTGTCTTTCTGGTCTATTATTGCAAAGAATTTTTGCTCCACATCTACAGAGGAACTCACATGCTCCAGATTAAACTGGTCACCATAATCAGGCGGCAGATTTTAATTGTAAGAGCTTCTGCTGGCACTGTTTTCTCTCCTTTTCTGTCCTCCTTGACAAAAATCTGACAGTGGCTTTGCATGGCAAACCTGTTTAATGAATGACTAATCCAGGAAGAGCGCATTATGGCAAACTGTCACACACACACATTGTACCAATATTAACTTGAATTTACATTATCATCCTCTGGTAATGCTGGAATATTTGGATTTCCATTAATGCATGGCCTTTCTCTGTGAAAAGCAAACAGCAGCGAACTAAATCTGTTTTTCCCCCTCTTTTGATTGGATGTTGGTGTTAACGCTGTACAGAGGAGCTTTCTTTATTGGGATGACAGCTCCAAGGCTTCCCCACTCCTCGCAATCAAGCTCACAAACAAAAGGCCCCGCTTGCATTACTCAAAACCTCTTCTCAAGCAGCAAAGCCAAACTCATATTACACCATTGTACTGGTGCTGTAAATCAACAAGAACAATGAGGAGAGGCACAATCACGCGGGCCGGCACGATCATCCATATAAAACATGAACCCAAAGAAACAATGAATCAGACGCTCATGTGAAAAAGTACTTTCCTCCTCCAGTTATTTATTGTGTTTATCTTCTAGCTTTCCATTCACTGTTTATATTTTTATTATCCCATTTCTGACACACCAGGCTCAACGCCAAAATAAATCCAGAAGGAAGACATTTAGTTTTTTCTGGGTGGGCACCCTACATGACCATAAGGTGTAAACAGTCTGCACTGAAGACTGATCTGCACAGGACACATCAGACACTTTATCATTCTGCCTGCTTTGAACTTTGAACTATGATTGGCCTGTTTTGGGGGCAAAAAGTAATAAAGTTAAGCAGGAAATGTAATAATTAGCAAATGTACAGGCCTCTACATATTGTGTGAATTTCTGTCACATCACCAGACAAGCACAATTTGACTTAATGGAGAACCAAATGCTAAACAGCCATAATTCACCTGACCATGAGAGGTGTCTTGTCAGGAAGATATAAGCATCTGTGAATGTTTGAACAAGTGACCAATGCTTTTTACTTTAAGTCCTCCAATGTACATGACAAAAGTGGCAATTTTTCATTATCTTCTAAAATGAAACATGAGCATTTTCTGATGTGACACCACCTATAACGGAATGACAATCATTTGTCAGTACCACAACATATGCCTGTGACAAACATTTTCTAATCTAACCACTGCTATGGTTAAGGTTTGCTAAGGTTTAAGCATGAACACAACATGTTTAGGGTTAGGAAAACAATAAAATCGCCAAGGTTAAAAAGCAAAGAATAACATTGACTTTCAATGTTTTAGAGTCATATCGATCCTGTGACGCATCCTTCGACCCTGATCTCCTCCCCATGAAGTTCTGAAGCGCTAATAACAATGTCATGTGTCATTTGTCATTTGTTCCTGACAGTTATGAGTCATAATTTACACAGCCGCTAAAGGTCCTTGTCAGGTAAATTTGAACAGAAATTGTATTTGTACAAAAAATGGTGTTGTTTCATGTGAGGGCAGACTCGAGTAGCTATGGCTCAGGAAAGCCGCTTTAATTTATTTGAGTTTAATTTATTCATTACTTAAATGTATTTTTAATTTCTCTTAAGTCAACAGCTGTAGTTTTTAAATGTGCCCTACTACTTGTATTTTTTTTCATGCTTTCATCTCTATGACTATTACTGCTGAATTATTCTTTCTTCAAGCTAAATTAATGGTCATGAAGATTCATTTTCTGCATTGTACAACAACCCACTGGACTGTTATGACTGACTTATCCATTTGACATGTTATTATGCAGTTCAATATGGATTTTGTTATTCATCCAGGGTCTGATTTCAGGCAGGAAATGCTTCTAGAGGAGTGTTGACTCTTGGACTGATCCTGTGCTTTAAAAAGCTTTAAAAAGCTTGTATTTTCCTCATTGACCGAGGAACAGCAGATTGAAGCATTCAGACTGAGGCTTGAATTCAGACAGTTATGATGGAGTCTAAGTATTGTAACTTCTCAAACCACACTACAGCGCATAGTCCACTACTCTCCACTTCAACTGTCCTTACAAAGGCTCACTCATGTTTAGTTATATATTTTCAAGAAAATATGGCTAAATACACAGCTTCTGTCAGAATTGTGGTCGTCATCTGAGCATGATAGCACAACGCAAAAGCAAGGTGTTTAGTGTTCTGATGAACACATTGTACGAGTGATTTGAGAGGTTTTTTATTGATGTTTGGAAATGTTTAACTTCCATTGTAAAGTTGGTTGTTCCGTTGTAAGTGACTAAATTCAACCTGGCCACGACCACAGCTCTCTGCAGAAGAAACTAGAAACTTACTACTGCCAACTTTCAAGTAGAGTATAACTTTAACTGCTCTAAATTTAAAGGTGCAGTGTGTAGAAGTTAGTGGCACCTAGCGGAAAGGACTTGGAATATATATAATATATAATATAAATGGAATATAATATTCATAAGTATGTTTTAATTAGTGTATAATCACCTGAAAATGAGTATCGTGTTTTCGTTACTTTAGATTGAGCCATTTCTATCTATATAGCGGATCCTCTTTCATGGAGGTCGCCATGTTGCACCACCATGTTTCTACAGTAGCCCAGAACGGACAAACCAAACACTGGCTCTAGAGAGGGACTTTCACGTTTTTCACAAGTTTCGCAAAGGTGTAGGGGAGGGGTATTCAGTTTGTTGCAATCTGCACCCTAGATGCCACTAAATCCTACACACTGCACCTTTAAGGGTTCGTAAACCACAATTTTGTTTATGACAGTTAATGAGGATATTGTTAGGGCAGTGGCACATAGAAGACTGCATGAGGAGCAGGGTTTAAATATACATTTGTCCAAAAAAGTCTTCAGTTACATGTTGTTGACTTTTCTTAAAAAATAAAAAAGACTGCCCATACTGCTTTAATAGTCCTGCAAAGAGATACAATTGTATGAGTGTAATTGCACCAGATTGTCATAAAAGAACGAGGAATTTCCCCATTTAGGTTTCTGGAAACAAATGAAACAACTATTAGCATGATTCTTTACAGGAAACCTACTCCTGACTGTTATAAGGTAAAAACATTGTTTCATATTCTCACATTTGCAGATTTCTTCTTTACATCATATAACTGACTGATCACCAAAGGCTATAGAGTTTTATTCATCATTTTATTGTATGCAGTTCAGTAAAGCCACACTGTGTATGAATGGTACATACTGTACATTGGCCAGTGCTAGTACCCTATATACATATTTGTCACTATCAATCTCTACTACTTAGTTAATAATGCTTACACTTAGTTTAGTATGGTGGCAGCTTTTCACCAGTCACACATATTGACGAAAGAGCGGGTGTGGAAAGGACATCCATAAGCCAGAGACAACCGGAGTGGTACTCAGGAGACGGAAGAGCAAAGCAGCAAGTTTTGAATATTACTGACCCAGCACTTGGAAAAGGCAATGCACAACAAGACGAAAAATGAATGCTTTTTAGTCTGAAAATCCTTTCACCCTCTCACATTCAGCAGATCAGATTAAGAGAGAGGTTTAAGAAGATTTTGACACGCACAAAAAAACTTCTGAGCCATGGGAGGGGGTGAGTCGGGGGAAGGTGGTAGGGAGCAGTTTGTAATTCAGTGGCTTCAGGCAATTCATCACAGAAATTGAGTTTCTAATGCAGCATCTTGTGAATCCCTTTTGCCCTGTCAACGTTTTAATACATTACATTGAGAATGTAAATCATGTTTGAAATTTGGCACAAACTACACAACCGCTACTGCACTCACTCTCACTGTATTGCACATACTAGCTTCACATTACTGTATGCACAGCAGAGTGACATGAGCACATATGTATGCATCATACAAACATGCATACTGTGGCCAGGGCTCTGCAGGCAGAATATCCCTCCTGTTCTGTTGTTATTTGCCTTAAATAATGAAGTCTGGTCATCAGATGATATAATATAAACCAAATATCAAGTTAAATTTGCATATAACCCCAGAAGAATTATAGTTTTGTTTTTTTATTACTATTGAGCTATAATGAGAAAAAACATATAGCACTGCATGGTGATGAGACAAAAGACAAAGTATACTAAATATAATAAGTCTGCAATTAAATATTCTGAATCTGCCTGAGACTTTAGAGGGGAACAGCTGTATTGGTTTTCAAGAAGAGTGGATAGACCAACATTAATGTCACTAAAAAACAAAAAAAATTACATATGAAATTCCAAAATGTATTGTATAAACATGTTTCTAATATAACAACACGTGCAATGTCACTATTTACTATATAGTGCATTATATTTACTGTCCTCCATTCCTGAATTTTAAGAGTGTAAATTTATCCGCTATCTAGAGCCCTAAAAAAAATCCACAATGGAACCAAAAAGTAATGTCCACGGCATGTACGCTACTTTCTGCTAACAATCCCACAATGTGCCACATTTTATAATTACCGTTGTGCGACTCTACAGCTGACAGTGATGATGCAAAACGATGATGACTAGTGAGTGTCTGAAATTTACTGCTCACTATTGAGTGTCTGTTATACAGGGAGTAGTGAATGAGTGGATGGAATGATTTCGGACACAGCCATGGTTACCATATTACCATATTTTAATGAACTGTTGTTTTCATCAAATTATTACCCAACCTTCATTTTAACTCCATTATTAGCCTACAATTGTAAAGATTTAACACTATTACCTAATTATTATCAAGAAAATATTTACCTGTTATAACCTGATTATTGGGAGCACATTAACCTATTGCTACACCACCATGTTATTACTAACATTTTCCCTCTTTATTATATCCACCTTATTTTTTGCCCCATTACTACCCTATTATAAATATGAAACGCTAATATTGCCAAGATATTCTGCTTTGTATTATCAAGATATAACTTAGTTATTACATCTGTAAACACCACACTATTATACCATTATCACCTTGTTATAACAATTATATAACCTTTTTACTAGTTTTGTAATTACTCTATTATCATCCCATTATTAATATGCTATTACCTCCCTATTATCTGGTTATTACCAAGATATGTTGTTATAATCAAGTGATATCTTGGTAGTTATAGTAAAATTTCCCATATTATTGTGTATTCTATGTAGAATACAGTTATTTCAGAAATTACTGCAATAATAAAATAGCTAAATCCACACCACTTCCATTACTATTTACAGGTTATACGCAGGTAATTAATGCATTATTTCCAACATACTGCTACCACACAAGTAATAGCTTGTACCACATCCTGTATGCCCTGAAAATTAACCTAATTCTAGTGAAATTTGATCTGAAACAGGTCCACATCATCATAAACAAAACAAAAACCTTACTGATAAATTACATGATAATTATTTGAACAATACTTTTTTTTTTCATTTAAATGTCATTTCTAAGACGTTTTGTAGTAATTACAGTCTAGGCACAGGACTGTACCTATGTTTTGACTTAACTAAAGAGGATCGTGTTTAACAGCGCAAGACACTGATTAAGGTCTGCAGTATCAGGTCTCATGAGGGACATGTGGGGGACACATAATCAGTTAGTACAATGTTTTCTAAAACATACAGTAAATCAATTGTGGATTGTTTTTGTTAGCCCTCCATTTAAGACATTGCCTGTTCCCCGTATAATCCCTAACCAGTTGCTATGGTATATCATCTATTCTAGATGTGATTCAGATAATGAATCACATCTAGTGAACATGTGCTGGTCAGCTGCAGCAAATGTTGGTATCTGTCACATGGTGCCCTTCAGATACCAGTATCTGAGTTTAGTGTTTAGATGTAAGGACAAAGCAGGTCTAGATCCATGAAGATCTTTTTTAGAGACACTAGACGCACGCTTGACATTGTATGTTGGGCTTTTTCTTTAACAGACCAGAGTGTACAGTCCATCCACCACACTGAGATGGTAAATTTAAGGTCTGATATTCACCACCAGCAGGTAGGTGTTTACATTGCAGAGGCTGAATGTCAGGATCACTATCAGGGGCACCACAGGATGCTGCCTGAGGAAGAGCGCTAGGCTTGAAACACATTGTTTATCTTCCATGTAGAAGCCAGCTGTGCTTAATTTTGCTCTTATTGTTATGCAGCTACTAAGCAGTTCATAAATTTTCACCCTTTATATTGAAGTGGCGTCTAACCTTTCCCTTTGAATGGTTCACTATCATCACAATGTGGCAATTTCTAATGCAGCAAGACTATTTTTCTTGTTTCTAGTTACAGTAATAAAAAGGGGGCCAATTGTTTTTTTCATGAAGTCAAGTCAAGATAATTCTCAAAATGGTTCAGAAGAAGCACGTAATGTAATAGGTGTGTAATGTTTTTGATGGAACGGATGCAACAAAAACACTGCCTTCACATATAAAAGTAGGTCACCTGAGGTTCACTGAATTCCTCTTGAGCTGAGCAACCAGGGGAACTCAGAAAATATATGAATGTCCAACAAGTTTTTCAAATGACAAAAGTCAAGAAGTTCTTGCAGCAGAAATTGACCACTGTGGAGCTTAAGTGGTCATCAACACTTACATTTACAGACTTTCCTAACAGTTTGTCCATCAGCGTGATTTTTGTTTAATGGATGATAGTTCTGCCTGGCACATGATTACAACTATCAAACCCTATCTGTTCACTATTATTCATTCTTAAGTCATTGTATTGTTTGTGTTCTGCTTTTTTATATTACTAGTTCTTTTTTGCAGTAGCTAACAAATCATGTGACATTACATTATGAAGTTGCTTCAGGTTCAGGGTGTCTACATAATTATGAAATTCTTGAGGGTAAGTCTTATTTTTAATTCCCATTTTCTCCATTCACTGATTATGATACTGTATGTTTGAACAGAAAGATTATGTGAGGGAGGCCGTTAAACAATGCCATAATCCCATGTACATCCTACAATATGGAACAAGGATGCGTTTACAGTCAACAGAAAGAATTGGAATAGTAGCAGCTGGATGCAAAACTCCAGGAGGCCAAATAATTGAGTTAAAATTCTTTTCTTTCCCCAGATAGCATGTGTGAAGTTATAACATTGTGAGTTAATGATTATTTTAGGAAATATAATGCCATGAAAAACAATAAAATAAGGAACATACGTAATTATTTCTAATAGAAAACACAAGAAAGAATTGCATATAAGACAATGGCAACTTTTCAGCTACAATTTAAAGGCATTACATGTAGCATTTAAACATCAATAGACTATTACTGCATACTTTCCTAATGTTCTTAAAGAGCTACGTAATAGGTGATTAAAATCTTGTTTTTACTGACCTCCAGTGGTTTAACTTATCACTGTGCCGCAGTGATGTAGACGTATACCACAGGGTGTGTCAGTACACTGTGACATCACTTGGGTGTGGTTAGAGGTGCAACAGTGCAAACTTCTTTCAAACTTTCAACCAGAGCACAGTGAAACCCTGCTTCCAGCCTGGTGTTAAATTACTCTTTAAAATCTTGAGGATCAGCTACTTTACTCGCCTCTCTGCTTCATTTTGGTGTCATGCATCAGATCTTGGGCTTTCTTGGTGAACAAGGATGAGGTTTTCGCAGGTTGAACCACAACCAGTTTAAGCAAGTAGTTGTGGGTGATAGCTATCCGCAGCTAACTATGGTAGCAACAAACATAAACTGTGTATTCAAGCATATCTGTTTGGACATGGGAGGCGTGGATTATGCTGTAGGAGTGGTTATCTTATTTTTAACTAGAAATCTCACTACAACAAGCTCAGGCAAGCTACTAACTTTTCAGAACCCCCCTTTCAAGCTTATAGGCTAACTCTAGGGATGGCAATGTTTGTCTGTCAGGCTGTCTGTTGGTCTACCACTTTGGTGCAGACTAATATTCCTCGACAACAATCAGATGACATTCATGATCCCCAGAGGATAAATCCTAATAACTTCGGTGATCCTGTAACTTTTAACCTAGCTCCACCAGGTTAACATGCTAACACTAAAGTAAGATGAACAACATGGTAAACAATACCTGCTAAAAAGCAGCATGTTAACTTCAGTCATTGTGAGTATTATACTCTGTCATTCTGAGTATGTTAGCTTTTAGCTCAAAGCACCACTGTGCCCAATGTATAGCCTCACAGAGCTGCTAGCATGGCTGTATACTTGTTGATACTCAAAACATTGTCAGACATGCACATTCAACTATAAATACATTACATACACTGAAAAAGATGTGTTAATGATTACAAATACATTAGATAAATGTTGGACTACATATTTCTTAAAATCTTTCTTTGCAATAATTGTACACTTTAGATGTTACTGTATAGGTACTATTTTTTTTATCTCTACTCTCAGTCACATTCGTACTGCTACACACAGCTTCACACTGGCAGAGAAGTATATTTAATCAGATATGTACCCATTACAAACCCAATTACATACATTTGCACTTGGAAGCTGCCCATGTTAGCAACAGAGCTACAACTGGAGAGGCTGGGGTTAAGTGAGATGTTAAGGGAAACATGATGGTACTGTAGGGCAACATTAAGGCAGCAGAAAGCATTACACATTCACTTCCCTACCCACATTTTTCTGCTCTAGCGATTCTGGTCCAAAGCCTGCTTTGCTAACCTTTAGGCTACTACAGCCCCAATTAAACTTAAGTATAACAACAACTCCTCTAACAGTGGATTCCTCAAGTCAGTCATTCTTCTTAATGCTTTTTTTTTACTACCAATTGTGCAAATACAGCACCGCAAGCATGTCTTCTTTGGTGGAGTGTGCCACTCATGCTGCTCCGCAAGGTAAAGTGCACAATGAGCACATTTGCTTCAAATACGGCACTATCATTTTCAGAGTGGGGGATCATAATATTCAAATCCGTATTTAACCTTTCAAGGCAGGCGGATTATGCAGCAAAGTCTCCATTCCGAGCGGTTTCCTCGCCCCCTACTCCCCTGCCATAATAATGATCATTATCATCATTGTGTGAAAAGAGGATTATCATATCGTTATATAAACCCAGGAACACCCCTACTATTATGAAGTAATTTCACTCTCATCAGTGGACCGGTACTGTGTATGACAGTCAGCTGAGCTGTCACAGGTGACCATGGCACTCTTCCATCATTCTCTGAGCTGGCAGAGTCTGCTGTGAAGGAGGATAGAGAAGCCGAGTCTCATTTGAACCACAAAATGAAAAAAGATTAGGAAGCTGAAATCATTGTCTAAAACATGGCGTAGAAAGAAACTTGTATAACTTGTATAATACAACTTTTTGTATATAGACAATTGGTGGTATTAAATGAAAAAGAGTTAGTTTAGTAGACTAATTTACTGCTTTCCTTTAGTGTCAATGTTTAGCCTTTATATTAATGACTGTGCCAGAATGGCTGTTTCTACTCCACATGAGAGAAGCTGCTAATGAGAAAAAAAGAGACTTAACCAGGCACAGGAGTGTGTTCATATGTGATGTAGAAAAAAGAAACAATCCCTCATAGAGTAAAGTCGACAAGGTATTTATTCTTTAATGCAATTTGGTTTTCATATAGAAGCCGTGTCTTTTCTGAAAGGGACACTAGCACCATATTGTGGATAAAGGCAGCACTACTGGACATTGATTATAAAAACACAACACTTGTGACAAACATACAGCCGCCTTATTCAAAGGGCGCTTTTCTTTTCGCTTTTCCTGTCTAATTATTTACACAGTGCTGCATGCTGTCATTTTGAAACTCAATAGCGAGGTCAGCTCTGTCACTCCCAGGAACCCCAATGTTTCTGCATCTCCGTAGGTACAGTCTTAAACATATGGACTCTTTTAATTAAATCATACCTTGACTCAGTCCTTCTCAGTCTTACTGACAGCAAGGTCATTAAACTATTAAAGGGAGTCACAGGCAAAATTGTTGTGAGCAGATTGAGGCAGGAAAGGTTAATTAAATGGCCATTGCTTTTCCTTACCTCAAGCAAAGCAGCATTCTTCTATCCCAGACAGGCCAATGTGAGAGAATGTGGCTTTTTTTTTCATGCTGCACAAGATGTGTGAGCATACGGCTATTTTTCACTGTACAGAGGGGGAAAATGGTTTATCTCTGAAAAAATATTTTTCTCTCTCACAATGCTGATACAAAACTGCGACCTCTTCCTGTGAACCCTTCAATACAGTAAAACTAAGGAAACAAAAGCAGTGAGATAGCACCTCTGTGTCTGGCGTGGTTAAGGACAAATCGTTATAGAGTGCTTCAGAGATCATTTTAAAACATCCAGACACTACCTTTCTTATTATGGTTTGCAGAAAGGGTCAAGACTTGACATCATAAAGCTTATTTCAAATAATTAGCTTTTAATTTAACAGTACTCTGCCTATTAGGAAATTAGTCTTAATATTCACCTTGGTTTGTCCTTGTGAAACTACAAAAACATTGTAACGGATAAACATGCCCTTGGTATCTTATAGTATGTAGCATGGTGATGGAACAACATATTAAGCTCTACCTCACTGTAGCACTATGGCTGTAAGACATTTTCCTGTAAATAAATAAAATATTTACTGCAATTAAATATTATGGTGAAACATAAAGATATTCATTCCAAGCAGCCAATCACTGAAAAAATGTATCTCAACATTCTTCTCCACCCTACAACTTCACCTCCCTTGTACTATTAAGATTTTGCGGTAGATTAGAGACCAGATGGAATCTGTATTGTGGCTACAATCACAGCCCTCTATTATAACCACCTTTGCATCAGACAATACAGCGTTTTAACTGTAGACAGCTCTGATGGATTTTACAACAGGTGGAAGTGATACTTTACAGATCTCAAGAATTTTATCTCCTCCATACCTGCTGCTGGAATTCCATAACAACCTCTCAGTGTTTTGTCTGTGAGTTATCTTCAAACGCTAACAGAGTGATAATCTGCACATACAGCACACTATATATCACCAAAATTGGTGTCTTATTTAATGATATGTAAATGAATCTCACTATGGCAGCATATAGTTATTGTGTGATAAAATGTTGAACTTCAAACCATCAAATCTGGGCAAACCTTCTTTCTTCAAGTGTAAGGGACTGTATGAAGTTTAGTAGGGGCAGAGGGAGGGTCAGAAAAGGAGGCGGGAGGTTGTATATTTTTTTTCATTTTACTGAATTTTCTTGGGTAGAGTGGGGGGTGTCTTTTAAGTTTTGCTCATCCCAGATTTATTTTAATCTTTGCCTATGAGGTTTATTGAAAAAAAAAGGATCAACTAGTAAATCAAAAAAATGGCTTCTGTGTGTGCCACAGGTCATAAAGGAGTGTTTTGCCATGTGCAGAGGGCAACAATCCTGTCTCTATATCAGGTTTTCTTCGTTGAAATGAGATAGGTGCTAATAGGACTTAACTTATACAAATCTATTTAACGGTTCACTGTTTGGCATACCTGCATAGATAAAACAACGCTCATTGAGTCTCCATGTGTTGCGAGCATTGTGTGATCTCATACAGATTAGGCATTCTATTTTATTATCTCAAATCCAGGGTGGAGCGACAACAATATTATGTCCCTCAGAGGTGGCACCTGTGTCTATTCAGCTAATCCGGTGACAGAGGTAATAACTGTTATAGTACTGCTGCAGCAACATTTGATAGCTCCAAATATTTGTTAAAGTGGATGCTGCATTTTGCCTTTTTTTTTTGGTAATTTAGTGGCTATATGAAAATGCTTAAAGATGACCTATTATGCTTTTCCTTATTTTCAGTCATATATATAATGTTCTGATGTCGGATTTTCATATGAAATGTGGCCAAAGTGTCAAATAATGAGGTATCGTATGTAGAAGTAATCCCTGTCAGCAAAACGCAGCAGCTTCAGACTGCTCTGAATGCTCAGTTTCCAAAGTTTTTTTCTACTTTCAGCTCAAGTTGACGTTGGCTCGTGATGGATTTTTTTATATGGTCATCTGCCCCATGAACGAGTTCACTGCTCTGCTAACATTATGGCATTTTTCCATTGTTTTGGGGGTAGTCACACAGACTCATGACTCTGGTCAAGCTGGCACACTGTGAGTGTTTTTCCATTACACAGAGTAATGTAAGTAAAATAAGTAGTTTACTTGTTGGAGGTGTGCTGGTCGTCTGCTGCTCTTCATCAAACATCATCATCACTTTAGCTGTTTCGGCTTGTACTATTCCTCCCTGCATTATTTCTAACTGATCTGCTGAACAAAGAGCTCCAAATATATCTATGTTGTTGTGTCAATTTTTAGCTCCGCTAATGAAGCTCTGTTAATTCTGTGAGGAACACGTTTCATCAAAATCTCCTGTTATTTAGTTATTTAAAAGCCTTTAATTTGAAGTAGTAAAGCAGGAAATGTTGGATTTGCATTGGCAGTAAGTTAACACAACTCTGATACGGCTGCCCCTCAGCAGGCTTCCAGAAAGTTGACCAATCAGAACAAAGTGGGCTCATCAGGAGGGAGGCCTTAAAAAGACAGGAGCTAAGACTGCCTGTTAGAGACAGAGGCTGAACTAAGGGGCTACATAAAGGGCCAGTATAAGATAAATGAGGAGTTTTTTGAACTGTGGATCATGCAAAGCTACTCTAATGAGCATAATAGGTCCCCTTTAAAAGCTTTACCAACATCCATCTTAAATTCTTTACGCACTTTCAGTTATTAACAGCATAACCAACTGTATTTCCAACACTGTTATATTATTTGTCAGCCCCCCCTTCCCACCTTAGTAATTTTTGTATTGTCCCTTAAATAAATATGGTAAAAATGTACACTTTTGTGTGAATAGATGGTTAGGATATGTTAAAGGATATGGTTGGCTATTTTTCTTATTGTCAACAGTATTATGTGCAGAGCCAAACCAACAATGAATATTTACCTACTTATAGTACTTGCTTACTTGACTTTGTACTATGTTGCAAATTTCTCAAAAAACTTTAGTACAAAGTCAAGAGGTTGTGATATGTAGCACAGCAAGTTATCGAAGCTTTGTAAACGGAACTGCATTCCTGGACATACGCAGTGGCGCCTGTCTTACACAGAACTACTCTCCGGAGACTGAAAACATGATCGCTGTTATTCATCTTTGGAGCCATTTCTAAACAAACTACCATGTCCAAAACTCTCCGTGGTGAAGGAACATGTCATTTACATGATTTTAATAGTTTTTGCAGAGATCTACGGCACAGAGGAATATGACATGATCAGACTTTGGATACACGTACAATACTTATAAGTAGAATCGATTCATTGTTGGTTTGGCTCTACATGTGAGATTTGTTGACAATAAGAAAAATACAGAAATTTGCCAGCCAAATTCTTTACACTCAGTGTACAATCACTCAGTGGTTCTGTTATAGCAACACATTATAGCACCCTCAAATCCCAAACTTTTCTCCAAGCTCACTAATCATGTTTTGATACTCAACACAGATGAATTTGAAAACCACTTCTCACATGTGCTCCCAGACAAGGATTGTTTTTTTGACCAGGCCTAAAGTCATTGCCAACCCTGGCTGCTAAATTAAAACTTAAAAGAATAAATGAGAAAATCGGATAATTACACAAAAATAAATGACATATCTTTTACAGTTTCTTAGCTTCAAAAGTCAATACAGAAATGTAATAGCACGTTGGCAATGGACTTTGGTGAAGGCCTTTTGTCAGTTATTGACCTCTAACTGAACTTTATCTTGAAGATGCCAGTGTGAAAACACAAAAGTGTTAAGTTCATCTCTCACTGTAAAATTGTCTTTTGTTTACACTAATAGCATGAAGCACCACCTAAAATATAATATCATTGAACTCTGTCATGAACTGAATAAATTATTCATGATTAAAAGGTACAGATGAATTGGTTTGAATGATTCCTTTCATGTTCAACATTTAACTGCTGATGCTAATTTGCTGTGCCTTTTGTGGTTGACCACCTAAAAATGGCTTTGACAATTGACACTTTTGCTAACAGCACTTAAAAAGGTAAAATTGGGGAATTCTTTTCTTGTTTTCAGTAAGACTGAAGTTAAATTGTGTAATTTTCATTTATTGTTTTCATAATGTGGGTGATGTGAAGCCCTTGGAGATTGTAACTGCAATAACTGCCTGGGAAAAAAAGAAACCAGACTTGCTCTTTGATAATGTATTTTCTCTTTTTTGTCTGATCTGGGCTTTGTTTTGTCACACATTGACTTAATGATCTATGCAATATCATGCAACTATTTGGACAGTAACAAAGTGGTAGCAGCATTAGACACAGTAGAATGAATAAAACCCTGAAAGTCAATGTGGTTGACAGCCAACCAATTCCAAGTGTTTGTGATTGTGTCATCTGTTATATTTTATCATCTGCTGTTACAACCCTATTAAATTATTTTTAATTTGAATAGTTGCATCAGAATGCTCATAAACAGCAATAAACATTCACATTTTGAATTAACTCCTACTCATAATTTCCTGTTAATGTTTATTCAGCAACACAACAAAAACCAAGACAACACAGCAAATGTGGTGCTCATGTCATTAGTTGCATGTTAAGTGATCCAGCAATGTTTTTTTGCCCCTCGCTGGTTGCAGGTTGACTGTAACTGAAGTGGGTTTTTGAGTGTAGTTTTGGACTACAAACAAAAATAAGCTCTGTGTTTAATATAGGCACATGATATCATATGAATTAATATTCACAAATTGTTCACCAGTTTTAAAACTGATACTAGGAAAAAGCTTGACTAACCTGTTGAAAAACAATAAAACTACACAAATTCAAAGTAAAGCAAGTACGAAACCTTCTAAGTGGGATAACGTTAATGGTGTTAATATTTTTCAACTAACTCTGCAGCTCAGTTGATAGCTAGCCCCTCACTCTTAAAGTGAGACTATGAAGCGTTTTAAATAACATCTCTTCCGCTTGCAAAAACTGAATTCATGATATGTTGGTCAATTCAATACAGCATTTCTTGGTCTGGTATGACCTGTAGTTTATGGTGGTTCATGTTAGCAAATGTTAGCCAACTTTAGATAGATATACAGACATTACTGAGTCTGTTTACTGACTTGATGACTCCTCTCTACTTGTGCCACTGTTGCAGTTTTTTGGTTTTTTTTGCATTTATTATCATCCTGTAATAGTTATTTGTGACCACAATTACATTAAGCATTACATTTACATAATAATAACAACTTTACAGGTAAGAAACTGAAAAATTGCTAATATCTCATAATGTGACAAAAGCAGTGCAGAATGGTTGTCCTTAAAATGGAAAGGTTTTCATGGCTACACAAATTGTAGCCACAGTATTAGTATAGTGTTATATAAAGACTAAAGCAGCTTCTGTGTAGTGTGTGATAAATAAGGATGAGCTTTCAGCCATTAAACATACTAACAATAGCAAGTATCATTATTTTATTGGGTAAGTGGAGCCTTGCAGCTACATCAACAACAGCAAAGACAGAAGCACAGAGTCCCAGGTGAGGTGTTAGGGCTTGCACCTGTGTAATTAAAAAGGATGAAAGTGCTGGACTCAATTATGAGATACAGTACATTGTTTAAGGCTCAATGTGGTAGTCTACCATGGCTACACTCAGGAAATGAAGTTAGCATGGCCTCATCTTTTGTGCTCACATGGCATGCAAGCATGATCAATGAATTACTTCATCAGGTGGAGGTGCCAAGTGGGCAAAGAGCTGCAGCACCCAGGAGGCGCAGGTGGAGTCTTATGGAAGCAAATAAGTGTCATTAATATTTTGAGCTTGTAAAATGATGTTCACAAATAATTTCACAGCCTGCAGTTGTATGTCATCTTTTGTGTGCATGTGAAAAAAATTGCGCATATCTGAATGTGTGAACTTGTAAAAAAAAAAAAAAAAAAAATTCTCACAAATTCAATTTGTGAACATGTAATAAAGTTTTGCAGCTGTAGAAATATTTTGGGCATGTGTGAAAAAGTGTTGTGCACACAGATATAATTTGCACATGTGTAAAAATGTTTTGTAGTTGTAGAAATATTTTGTGTATTTGTAATTAAAATTTGTGCAGGAATATTATCAACAGTGAGGTTTCACAAAGTCTGAGAGACAGACACACAAATTTCCTACCTAGCAACACACTCTCGCGAGATCTGGCAACAGATATCTCTTCTCTCAGGGCAAACGTTATTTACTTCATGTGAAAATAAACCTGAATGCCACAGTAATCCGTGCAGCTCTGTCTTTGTGTTGTTTGCGTGTTTTGTTTGCCATTTTGTTGTCATGAACTTCCGTTTTACCCTTTTTCTCTCATCATGGGGGGTTGCTAAATGCTAGCTATCCAGGCACTAATGCTAATGTTAGCTCGGCCATGTACCTGCTTCCCACCTCAAGACAATGCTTGTAATGCGTCATCTTTTGTTATAGAGCATCTTTGGTTCATTGACCTGCAGGTCTTGAATTTTAAGATGGGCAACGGTGTAGGCTCTCCCATGACCCAGGTGGGTTTAATTGTACTTGAAGATGCTGTAGATATTAATGGTAAACATTTAATGTGTTGTGTATTTAGCTTGCCATTGTTATTGTAAGGCTACGCAGTTGTCCAAATGCATATTTTCAAGTACAGGAAGGCTGCTTTATGTACCCAGAATAGAACAGTAATGTAGCTTTAGCAAATGTCCACTAGCATTACCAAAGTAGCAGCTTCAAAGCTGGCAAGGAACTTTTCAAGCTGAAGGCAAACCAAGAATGAAGACATGTACCGTAATTACACAGTTAGACATCAACACTAGCCCACTTCTTTGTATTGCCATGTGAGCACAAAAGATGAGACCATGCTAACTCATTTCCTGAGTGTAGCCATGGTAGACTACCACATTGAGCCTTAAACAATGTACTGTATCTCATAATTGAGTCCAGCACTTTCATCCTTTTTAATTACACAGGTGCAAGCTCTAACACCTCACCTGGGACCCTTAGTTGCTTCCATAGAATCTCAGCTTATGGTTCGATCTTACAGCTGCACAGACTTGCATGTGATAATATATTAAATCGGTTGCTTGTGCCAAACTTTGAAAACACACTAGCTGGTGAGGTTGTATTAGGTTTGTCAGGGGGAGAAACATGTATTTTCTACTGGAAAAATGTCAAATATTTTCTTTTTTTCTCTTTTTTTGGACTACATGACTGGATAATGTGGACCACCTACTACTGGTCACACACTCACAAGGCCACTGCAAGAAACTTCAGGAAACACAGTGATCTTTGTTTTATTTTGGTCATCACCAAATATAACTGGTCCATAGCATGTTTCTCTATGCTACTCGTTGACATTGAAAATTATTCAGTGATTGCACATCAGCTTTCTGTGGCCGTCTTCTCTATTGTTGGATTGTGACTGAGTCAAGGTAACGTCAGATACATTTTAATTACAGCCCTCTTTACATAGCTAATCTGAGAAAATGTGCTGTTTTAGAGCGCAGATATAATTATAATCGTGATCAATTTGCACAGAGGTTCTTTATCCAGCTTTGACCAGGTATGATCATCCTCACTGGATGTAGTGAATCTGCAGCACTCAACTCATCCTGTGAAACAAGAAGCGTTGCTTATCTCATAGAAGAATAGATATCTGCCATTCTCTTGTCTGAGTACAATGTCACGCCAAACTCTGTTAAAAAATGTGGCAATTTACTGTGGCCTTGATTGACCGCAAAGGTACAGTATATTAATGCACCATATATTGGTGTCATCTTGGCCTATATTGAAGGATGAGCAAGGATGAGTTTACTATAAAATGTTAGTAAACTGCTGTAAGTGAGGAATCACTTTTAATGCTTTTAGTAATTTATCAATTATTAAAGTTGATGTTACTAAAACAAAAGCTGAGAAGGTTGAAAATGGCAATATCTTTAGATAAGGTGCAGCAACAGACTTTAATGTTTAATAATTTGAGGTAGTTTCATACTTCATAGGATTTACGCTTGTTGGTCTTTAGGAGCCGCTGCAATTGTAGGTTTATTTTCATTTTCTTTGAAATGTGTCAAAAAACAAAGCAAACAGAAGTATTTATTTGACTTAAAAGAAGATGTGACCAATAGCAAAAACCTTGTTTTAAGTCTGCTTTTCAGTTTACTGCTTCTTCTTTGAAAACTTGATTTCTCCTTACTACTTCAGAGTTAGAGTATTTATTTCAGGGAACTATGAACACGGATGAGATACTTCAAGACAGCATCCTTCAATCCATTATCTTCTGTTAAGTGCTACCACTGCTTAAAGGTAATTGATAATGCACAACAAGTTGTTGAGATTATAGAAAAATAATGGAAGAGCTGGAGGTAAACACTCCATCATTTTCTATCTCACAAGTGTACTGTATTATCAGTTATACAAAGGCCAACTGGCAAAATAAAATAAAGAAAATGAAAGTCATACAACCTTTTAACTCTGTTTAAAAATTGTTAGCATGGAACAGACATATGTTCTTTTTTTGCAGTCTAATATGAGATAATAATGACTAAACTGAAGACTGTTACCTATGACATGTCCCAATAGACAAGTTTAATGAATACGTGCCAGCCAAGAAAGCTAGAAAGATTTAAAAGGTCTTTTGTGGCCACAGTTATAAAACTTCAGAATGACATGTAATATTTGTTTGTTTTAGTGTATTTATGAAATCATTCTTAAAGCTGCTCTGATCAATATTTTGGTAACTCTACTATGTACAATATGAAAGGTGGTGACAGTTGTCCATTTTTAGTTTACTTTTAAGTTGGCCTCGTAGACATACAGCCTTTACAGATAAGAAGCTGTACTGCAATGTTCAAACATGGAAAAATCCTTAAACAGCTCTTTACTGTACTAAAACAAAAATAACTGGGCCTTTTTCTCTCCTGCCAACCTTTTTAAAGATAAGAAAAACAATGAGCTTGGGAATTTTGAGAAGCACACAAAAGTCAGGGTTAAGTTGTCAGATAAAGTGTGAGGAAGTGGCTAGTAGTTCATTATTGAAGTTATTTGACTTCCCACTGTGCTGCGCCACTCATAATTACATACAAAAAAAAACTGCTATCCATCTCTTCCTTTGCCAGGGGACAGTGGTGAGAGTCAGGGAGTTGAGTTCAATGTGAGGAAGCAAAAATTGCCTTCATTGCTGCCTTGGCATTACCTATGCAGATCTTTATCAGGAGGGCCAGTGACTCTATTGTGACTATTTTGCTGGCCTTACAATGGCTTTCTGTGCACCCATGCTACCAGGAGATTGGCTGAAATTATATTCTCTTCATGCTTGGCTAGGTTGCAGCTTAGAAACAAGCTGCTTATGGAAGCCAGAGGAAGATTGCTGATAATAGGATCTTCACATCCAGTTGACCTTTTTTCCTACTCTTTTTTCCTCCTTCGCAATAGCTCAATTGCAGTGACAGGAGAAAAGCAAACAATCTGTTTCGTAGAGGACACACAACCAGCACCATCTAAGCCAAGGCCTTGGCACTCCTTGCAACCAATACTATGATTTCCACTGGGCCTAAAAGGGATTGCCGGGCTTACTCATTATTTATGTCTGTCAATTTCCACATCTCTTTGCATTTTGTTGCCTACAGCTGGGATTCTAGACCATCAGGTCTCGGGCCTGCACTGGGCCACAGGCTGTTGGCCTTAAGGCAGAAGACATCAGAAAATCCTCAATTTTATCTGTCCTTTGTACAACATATAAATACAACTTTATTGGCAGAGTTACAAAAAATATTGCTAAGACTCTGGTAAACTGTATGCAAAGTTGGTGGCCTTCACACGCTAATATTACTTAGATACATGTAACAGTGTCTCCTGCAAATTACATTCATATGCAGCTATTGTATCATTCAAATATGTTTTGGGAGAAACATAATCAGACAGAAAGTTACTGAAAGAGTTTCAGCAAACATTATCCAATCTTATCTCATTGAATTTGTAAAAGCTGACTGCCAACATTACCACTAAAGTATTGTTAAGGAATGGTCAAAGTAGGCAATTGAAACCTCCTGGTTAAAGGGTAATTTCATTTCAAATTACAAAAAAAAAAAAAAAAAACACAAAAAAACACACTGCCAACAGTTTTCATAGTTTTCAATAGACAGTAGTTCAAATGAAAATTTGATAGATTATCCAGAGTAATGCTGACACTGATTATGAAATGAAATTTTCCACTGCAACCCCCCCAAATGAAATGTCGTCGCCATTACTTCCTGCATTTGCACCAGTTGCCTTCCTCTTAAATTCCAGCAAACAGCTGTTACAACTAACCAGCCAGTGTCACACTTTCTCACTTAATGATGTCCAAAAACTTCATCAAATCATTGCTCTGCCATAATGTGCACCACTTAACTGCATGTTTCTTTTACTCATTGTTAGTGAATTTAACAAAAAATTTAAAACAGAATATTTTTGGATGTTTGTTCTGTTTTTAACATGCTGACATGTTACAGTAGCACAGGTGTAAATAATAAAATTAACGATGGCTGAATGCCATTTAGCTGCTTTGGTTTCAGGCCTGCTAGCGTGTGGCCGTAATGCCCCTTCTAAAATTAACTACCCCCACAGCCAGTTTGGCATGCCCTGTTTTGAACTGGCTGTTGTGCCCTTAAAAGAAAGTTGCAGATTTCCTCATTTAAACCTACATGTGACACAGTAAATAAAGAGACTCACGTTTCCCAGTGTCTCCGTCATCACGCGGGACATCAACAGTAGCGCAAGATTTCTCCCACAAATATATGTGTAACATTAACAGCTAACCCGCTAGCTAACTTAGCTTAGCTAACTAGCTTATTAACTTAGCTAATTAACATTATGTGATAAGCACAAGCAGATAAACACTGTACAGTGTAAGTATTAATAAATGTTGTGTTTTATAGTTTACCAGTCGCACACTCTCCTACCAGGCTCTTGGAAGTGGTCAAAATTATTTTTCTTCAGCTGTTAGCATTTATAAGAGCCTGCCTGTTTGTCTTTTTGAGTTCCTTATCATCTGTCACAGTGGTATTAGTAGAGACGTCCGAAGATGCTTTCAACTTCTTTTCACTCATCATGAATTTATTTCCTCTGTTGCAAAAACACATTACACAAGCCTTCAGAAACTCCTGCAGGTTAAACTGGAGTAACCAAGCACTTTTAGTACTGACTGACTCTAACACACACACTATAAACAGACTTTAAGATACTCGCTAGCCTAGCAACATTAATACTACAAACAACTCGTAATGCAACACTCTGTGTAAAAGTCGGTTTTACACCGCTACGTTATCCATTCAAAACAAATATCTGATGTTGTGAAGACGTAATTGTCTAGCCGTTAGTGGAGTGTGTATGCAAATGAACCTATAGACCAACGTGTAACCGGTCAAAAATATTCTCGGTAGTTAAGTGCTGACATCTCTAACCAGGATATTGCTGCATAGTGTTAGCTAGCTACGAATGTACATAGAGTTTATAACTTGCTGTGAGATCTGACGGGTTGTGATGTTAACACACACACACACACACACACATTTCTCTATGCAGCTAGCCACTTCTCAGTTAAAATAGATCAGGAGAGTCTGTTTGCTGTTACGTGACTCGCAGCTATCATCCTAGTCTCTCTTTGAGAAGTTTCTCATCAGTGTGTTTAATGTTTAACACCTTTATCCCATTTATAGACTTTATTTTATCATTAAAATATAACAATAACAATTAATATAATGAATGAATGAACACAGACAGCATTTTGTGGAAAAGTCAAACATTCAGTGTACAGTTTTAATAAACTCAGCACTGTTTTTCAATACACTGACTCCTAATTGTTGATTGTATACTGTTTTGTCTTTATACAATGTAATTATCAGTTATTGTTATTGCACCATTGGTTTTGGCCTTGGTGCCCTACATTTTTGCTGCGATGCCCCAATAAATTTGTATTTATCAAAGGCCACACTGTCACACTGTGTCTGAAATCACTCCCTTTTTACTATACAGTGCACTATTTTCAACATTCATCATTTTATTTAAATGTCCAAATCAATGCAAATTTTACAGTGCACTCAAAAGTTCTCTACAACAGAACATAAAAAGTAGTATCTATGGCATGTGCACTACTTTTTGCTAACAATCACACAAAGTAATGCGTCGCATTTTATAGATGCGAAAATTACAGTCGTGCAACGCTATACCTAGAACATAGGAACAGAGCCATCATTTATGTTATTAGTAACAGCTTTGCTTTTCCTACTATGGCGAGTCAAAATGTCTGCTGTGAAAAAAGCCGTTAGTGAAGTGAAGAGTCATTAGTGTACGCAAGAAAAGAATTATTATAGAAGAAAGCTTGGAAATGAGTATGTCAACAACTAGAAAACTGCCATTACCTCAAAATAGTACTCCTAGTTCCTAAATATTACATATAATGCCTCAGTAGGCTTTAATTATTATGGTCTGTGTACAGTACAGATCCATTTTTTGGAGAAAAAATGTTCAATACATACAATACTTTCTTTTGGAAAGTGATATTAATATGAAACATCAAAGACATGAGATAATTCAATAAAATACTTGACAAAAATGTTATAGCTTGCTTGGGGCCCCTATGATGACCACGGGGCCTGAGGCGATCACTTGCTTTGCTTATGCCTCAGAAGGGTTATAGTGTGGCCACACACTGTGAGAAATTTATTGTAGCTACTCCTTGCAGTCTCATGCAGTCAATACCAGATTCCTCTTTTTTATCTATTTATCCAGACCAGACAACTGTAAATAAAATGACAAAATGCTGAAGTGACATTAGAAGGACAAAACTGAAGGAGAAATTTGTATGAGCGTCCTACATAATTTGGAACTGCACATTTGGCTCGACCCGGGCACACTGCCAATTTATACTATTTTTAATGTGACATTCCACCAAATAAAATGATACCAGCCTATTCAGAGTGGCGCTAAAAGAGTTCAGATACTCTACTGATGTAAAATATCTACATGAGAGTTAATCATTAAAAGCTAATTCTCTACTCATACCTTGGACAAAATCTTTTAAATCATTGAAATGTATATCTTATCTGTAGTCTTTTGAATTGGGGAAGTTGGAGAAAACAATAATGTTACTAGTTTTACTGAAGCTGGAAATAGTTTACCAATAATTTAGATTTTGGACCCTAATATCTTAAATATATTCAAAAGTAGTTCTCATGCCATTTTACAGGTCAGCACACATACAGCACACCCACTACATCACTAACACTCAATTTGGGGGAAGGCTGTGAGATTGTCCAAACCCTGTAGAATAAATTATGTGCAAAATGAAGTGCTCTGAACCTCCTTTTCTGCTACTTGCATTAACCACAACACCAGTGGCTAAAGACTCCCTATTTTATATAGAGAAACTGTCAACTGGTGACACATTTGTCATGAAGAAACATAGATTAGAATCAAAATAACTGAAATGTTTAGAGATTATTCTCCACTTTTAGATTCTTATGTTTCTTTTTTTTTTTACTAGAATATACAACATTTCCTCTGAATCTCTATCTACAAGAATTTCACACAAACTCTCAAAGAGTTAAACTGATGAAGTCTCACATTTTTCCACCCTTTCAGATAAAAAAACAAGAATAAAAGTGATCCAAAAGATAGCTCGGGCCCTCATGTGGGGGCCAGTGGTTGCAGGGGATATGTATATCTGCAGATAAAGCCTTCTGTTCCGAAACAGTATTTACCAGGCCTTTTTAGATACACATCAGCCGTGAAGCCATGGGTCCAGCCTTCATTATACTGTGTGAATCTTCCCTCATTTAGCTTGGATAGCATCTCCTTTATTCCACCTCCAAATACCCCTATCCACATTCCCATTCGCTCTGCACAGCTAACAAGCAAGATGTTGCCATTGATGGTGGCAATATAGCTGGAAACAAATGTCTTTGTTCATCTTTCTCCAAAGACCCCCCAGTCGTTTTTGACAAACCTAGAAAGAGCCAAGGAATCAAAGGTGCTCAAAGAGACGATACAAACTCAGGTGGGAAGACGTGCAAAGACCACCGGCTGATGTGGGGGTGAGATAAGGGAGGCAGACCATTGAGAAGTTATCAGAGAAGGAAAAAACAATAATTTGCAAATATATCCAGCTGCGATGTGTTAAAAAATTGCACCAATTTCTGAAATTTCTTATTTTAAAGTATAAAATCTCATGTGGGAATTTGACACATTTGTTTACATCTACAAATTTGTGTTGCATTATATATATTTTCTTAAATAACTATATTGACTGTGAGGTTAAGATCCAAATCATTTTTAATAGATGCACAAAACTGAACTTTTTTTTTACTTGTATGTCCTATCTAGTTTCATTCTGACGACACATTCATCATAGTGATTTCTGGGAGAAAGCAGTAGAGTCGAGAGGTGTGTGACATTCCTGCTGATGACCTCTCACGCAGTGGTAATCAGAGACGCTCCGTCCTACCCGCTCTGACACGACAGCAGACAAAGAAAAATCTTTTATATTATCCACGTGTACTCTTGTCAACTCTATGACCACAAATGATCAAATTCGGCCCTGTGCAGACAGGCATATGGACATTTATAGAAGGATTTTTGTATTTATTTCATTTCTATCTTCAAGTAAGAATGCCCAAGTAATGATTTTATGATGCTACACTTCTCTGATATATTTGCTGTTTGGGTCAGAAGACACCCTCTCATTGGCAAGATGCTTCCTGTGACACTCTATTGACATTTTTCCCTTGAGAACACAAGGCCCGGGAAGCATAAACATTGGCTTGCTAGGCGTGCACTTGCGCTGATGTTGAGATGGGACCATTCCCCTATCTGATTTCCGTCATATTTCTCTGGCTGACTAGACTAAGCACAAGTCAGAGGTATGAGCCGATAAAGGGTGTCTTTCACACAGCAACAACACGTACCAGTGTGCTTATCACCTCAGTGCCTAACATGCAATCACAAGGAGGACAGGGGGAAGATTGTTACATTTGGTGATTTGTTGTTTTTTTTTTTTTTTTTTTTTTTTTGCTTTTGGGTACTGATAAAGAATGTGGAATCTAAGCAGGAAAGCCCATCTCTGCAGGCACGACATGAGCCACTGCTGAGGCAGGCCTAGATTTGTTACCCTATGTCTTAATGTAAATAAATGCTTTGTAGGGTGGTAGCTGAAGTAAACACAAAAGGTGCAACCCAGAATAGATACAGCGCAAAGAAATGTCGAATCAAAATCAGATAATGCATTCAAAAAAAAAGAGAAATGCCTGGGCTTGTATGTTGCATTTTCTGCTTGTAAAAGAAGAAAAAAAAACTCTCTTTGAGAGAAGTGACAAAAGGGAAGAAAGGAGAGGGAAATGTATAGCCCATCATATGAGTTTTTACTTATTATACAAGCTATTAAATATAAAGTATTAAAGGGCTTTTATTTCCATAAAAATGTTGCGTGAGCATTTAGTGTGAAAGGCAGTCATCCACTGAGGCTCAGGCTCACATTTATTCCTTTAGCTGTAATGGCAGCAATTAAAAAATATAAGGTAAACTTTTAAACAGCCTTTTCTCCAGCATGAAAAACACTGTGTAGCAAAATGGTAATAATATATTCATCCCTAGGTAAACATCCCTGCCATGTCCTTTATAAACAACGGCGGTGAACAAAATGAAAGTGATAATTTCTCTCCCTTTGAGAATTCTCTTCTTTAATTCTGACAGTAAACTCATGGCTGTTACGGGGTGTTAAGTAGGATTTAAAACTTGTCAGACAAGACATGTTTGAAATTGCTTTAAATAAGTGCACTGTGTTGCTGTCAACCACAGGCTTAGAGGAAAATATCCCTACAATTGAAGCACTCATCTGGGCTCAGAGAGCTGTGCCCCAGCAACCGAGCCAAAGTCTTCCTCCTGCTCGCTGACTTTAAGCCCTGTGAGCCAGCACCCCCTGCTGGACTAAAGACGCCCTGCCAGAGTCCTTATCAACCAGTCCGAAATGTTCCCATGCTCTTCTCATCTGCATGGTTAACCAGACTTTGAATTTTATGATTTTAAAACAGCATCAATAAAAATTGTGTCAAATCATGTGTCGAATCAAGTACGATTTTGCCCTCAGAAATCTCCACTTGGGGAGTTGTTCTTGACTTTTGCAAATTTCTAGATTTAATTTTTGGTCTTAGTGTTCACTTCTTTGTTTGAAACTCCAGCCATGTTTCAGTATTTCTTACTGGAACTGTGTAGAATAAACCACCTTCTCATTTGCCACAACTGAGCCACATCCCCATGAACCTCCACTGATTTGACTGAAGTGGCAAACTTCCACCTTCCTCCCAAAACCAATATGTTCTAAAATGTCTATATTGTTAATGATGTTAGCGCTAGTGCATTACAACGACACAGGACGACTACCACTTATTCTAACATGATTATGAGAGTCACATTTGAGCGAGCTTGTTTCTAAATAAATTGTGATTTATGAAAACCATTCAGTAGTTTTCATAAATAATGAGATGCATTTTCAATCACAGTTTCTCTTTGTTCTTGGAGGAAATGTGGATTAGAGAGAAGACTATCATAAGCATTTCCACACAGAAAAAAAAGAGCAATGATATTACTTTAATTTAAGACCCCAGGAAGTGTTCAGAATCCACCTCGAGTCCTGTGCTTCCTGCAGCCTACAGCTCTACTGGGATCTATTGAAAAAGCATTTATTCTGCAAGCAAGAAAATCTGAAATAAATTTTCTTTTAAAGGAAAATGTAACAATCCACTGACTTCAATCACAGTGTGATAACTTCTCTGAGTGATTGCTGTGAGGACTTAATTGCTGATAAGTCAGTCTTCATCCTCACTATGTGTTCATTGTGATTGAGAGAGAACATTAGACTCTAATCAGAAAAGAATACTTTTGTAGTGTGTAATAAGAAAAAGAAATTCAGTACAAAAGATAGTATTATTTGGTACATGCAGTATTTTTAATGTGTTCCATATTGAAGTACCTCAGATGTTAGAGAATATTCTATTTCTTTTCTCTTAAAGGACAATTACTCATTCACATTACAAGCAAACACTTCTCAGTTTAAGATATGTTGCTCTTACAAACTATAACTTTCATAGCGTGAGTTTTTGTTGTGGTTTGTAACAACTAATCGGTTATTCTATTATTCGATTATTTGTATAATCGATTCACAATTTTTTAAGCAAAAACTCTGATAATTCTCTGGTTCCAGCTTTTCCAATGTGATGTGCTGCTTTTCTCTGTTGAATATAATTGTAAACTGAATATATTTGGGTTTTGGACTGTTGGTCAGACAAAACAAGACATCTGAACACGCTAGGTTAGACTTAGAAAATTGTAATAAATATATTTAGCTACTTGCCAACATTTTACTGACAAAATGAGAAAATAATAGGCAGATTAACAGATGATGAAAATATTTTTTTAGCTGTAGGACAATTTCAAACCCACACTCATCTTAAAAATGTACCTTTTTCCAATAATTCTCCAAATTCTCTCACTTACATTTATCATTTCATTCGCTGAGGGGCATGAAGCAGGAAAAGGCCACAGCACGGCAGAATCACCTAAATTGTCTGGACAAAAAAATGCAGCCTAGATTTAGACAAGAAAGGGTTAAATCAGCTGTTGTCAAGTGCATCACGCAACTTTTTGTATTAGCGCAATAACTTTGGCTGCTGGGTCTCATATTGCTAGTATTTCCCGGTGAAAAGAAGAGGGAAGGAAGAAAGAGCGGGGTTCTGATTTGAGGGACTAAACCTCTGCAGCACCTTGTCCTATGATCTGGCACACTCTCCTGCCAAGACGAGTCTTTATCATACAAAGGGATTAGATTGCCCAGTGTAAGTGCCTTCAAGTTATTAGCACCTTCTTATACAAAGTATAACAGCAAACCCAAAGACATTGATTGCAGGGAACAGTTCAAATATGATTTCCTTATAGCTATTAATATGTATGCCTTAAATAGAAGCACACCGCTAAGCAGCTTATGATATTATGAAAAGAATGTTCCCTCAGGGGCATAATATGCCAGCAGTGACAGTAAGGAGAGATTCGTATTTACCCAGATTGGCTGTACTTACGTCAAGCATTCTCAGAGCTTGTGGGAGGGAAGATGGGGCAGTGGCAACAGCTCGGTTTCGATAAGCACTTACCGTGAATAAAAGACAAGCATGAAAGTGAGGTTTAGCCTCTTTAAAGATTCTCGACCAAATGTAGAGGCAGATAGGGCAGGTGCCTTTGGTTCCGGACGTGATTAGCCGTCTGTGCAGCACTGTTCCCACAGAAATGAGACATAGCAGAGACATTGTCCAAGCTTGTCCAGGTGGGGGACCTGTCATCCCAAACCAGAGCTTAGCAGTGCAGTGCTTGGAGCGAAAGATTAGGACCCAGGAATTCAGATTTTTTTTTTTTTTTTTCAATGAATGCTTAATTCAGAACTGCTTTCTTTTCCTCCCGCTGCTTCTGCTTGCCTTACAGCAGCTTTCATTCTATTTTATTCATCTTTACCTTCATATTATATTGATCATTTCTTCCTTGTCTCCCGTGTTTCATGACGGCTTTATACACTTCTCTGTCATGCAGACATTTTTAGGTACAAGTGTTCTTGACTTGTATTTTCGTTCTCAGCTCCTGACAGACATCATCATGTGCACCAGTGAAAATATGAGTCTTTATCCTGCTTTGTTGAGAGATGCAACATATTACAAATTAACACTGATCTGTACAACTGTATTAATTCTTTCTTATGACCCAAGCTAAGATCTTCTAGAGAAGAAAATCATCCTTTGAGGTACATCAAGCACGGATCCCATGAATACTGACATATCTAATTAGGAGGACCAGGGTTTTACTCCTTATATTTTATTGTAATATTTGATTTGCTGTGGGTTCTAGTGCAGGACTTGCCAGCACAAATCCTAGGAGTGGGAAATGGGAAAATTAGGGCAGAATTTTCCTTTCCTTAGTTAAGGTGGTCTTCAACAAGAGATGGTGAATAGTCAAGCTATGCCCAACAAATAAAAAAAGATCAATAATTATTTTTTGTAGGGCATTTATATAACTGCTTTACTATGAAGTCCTAAACTGTACTATCAAAATATTTTAAGAATCAAAAAGAACTGATTAAATTGAAAATCTCTTTGTGGGGCTTTAAGGACCAGTGTGTCAGATTTACTGCCCCAGAGCTCAGAATATATCTGTGATGGATTGGTAGGATTATTGATCAATACCAATGACTCAATGACTGCTTTGCAAAAAGATGAGATTTGTGGTTTTCCAAACTCACTTTCCAGCCCATACAAGTGGAAATTAAAGATACTTCCTGTCTCTCCACTAAGCTGCTTGGTTTGCATTTTCAAATAACCAGAAATTATATATATATATATATATATATATATATATATATATATATATATATATATATATATATGTAGTGAAATTGGGAACGAGCACAAATCAAACAGCAGCAATAACATTAGGAGCATGAAACTGTTGGACGGTATAAACAACATAGTAGACAGTATTGTGCGCTCTAAATGGAGTCAAGAAACCACTATTGACTCAGTTATTATACATATGATATATAACAAGAAACTCAAGGTCATTCAGCTGGCTGAGCGTTTAACAAGCAGGGTTCATGAAACAAATAGAAGAAGAAATTCAAGAGAACATGAACTACACCTGCACTTTTCTCTTTATCTCTGTGAAAAATGAAGTCGCTAGTGCTACACTGTATTCTCATGCGATGCTTATGGGTTTCAAATTTAGACAAATGTCCTAAACTGTTTCTGACCTGGTTGGCACTGAATGAAAATCTCACTAGACTGTAAACATTTAGTTCTGGTATAAGATGAAATGTTGCTTCTAGAAGGTGAGCAAAAAGCAACATTTAAAGCAAGACAATTATAACATGGTGTAACTGTACCACAAACAGAGGATTGTCATAAAGTTAGAAATTTACTTAATAGTGTCAGCCATAAACTACTGGTCATACCAGATCAAACAAGGTGGAGGAAATGCTGCTCGTCATGGAGACAAGATAAAAATTTTCAGACAGTGTCAGACAGTATATATTCATAGTGTTGTGTTCGGTTGTGAACATTAAAAAAGTGCCAGAAATAGCAGTGGAAAGAGTGAAGAGTTAGAGAGAGAGGTTCAAAGCCTGTTTACCCTCTCAGCTCCACACACCTGGCCATCACTGCATTAAGTGGGTGTGAATGTTGGCTTGTCCATTTTGGTAAGTAATAGAAATTATCAGACGCAGCCCCGCCCAATTCCGACGTTGGAAAGGTGGGAGAGGGTTTCCGAAACTGTTCGACCATCCAACAAGCACTTCTGATGAAGTATACTGGCGCCTTAAGGCTGCAGCAGCAAAACCTTGGAATGCATTGAATTTAGAAAGGATTCATTTTATTGCTAATAAATTAATAAAGCTTGTAAAAGGCAGAAGGTGTTATTTCCTCTTTTAAAGGTTACATTGTCTTGCTTTAAGTCCTACTAACCAAGAGATATTTGAATTTAGCTTTAATTACAAATTTGATTTTATGAACATTTCCAGAACAGAAGCTGGTCTTTTCATCTTTGACTTATCAGCTGTTCTTGTTTTAAAAAGCAGTTCCTGATTTTTTTTAATACGTACTTTCATTACATTGAGGGAAAGAATGTGCGGTGCTGTTAGAAAATTAGCTTTCATTATATGTAAATGATAGACAATAATGTACCATTTTGTGCTACATAGCAATGAAAGTCAGCATGATAACCATTTCAACACAGAGACATTTAATCAACATGGTTGACATGACCATCTAATGGGAGTTTGTCGGTTGGTCTGCAGCCTATTTCCAAAAATCATACTTCCAGAAACAGCATTATTATGGAACAGCATTAGATTGTAGTTGATTTTTCATTTGGATTGAAATAACTCATCATTGCAAGCATTTACTCATGCATTTATACATAAAGCATGTATAAAACATCATCAGAGGTCCCATAAACATCATCATTTTGTTGCTCCATGGTAAAGCCTGACTTATAACTATGTGTAACCAAGGTACAGTGGCTCTGTTAGCAGTGTCACCCAGGGCTGCGTATCTTTGCCGCTCTAGCCAGCCGCTAAGTGCTGGTGACCAACAGCAAGAGCTCCAAGCATTCGGGCTCATGTGCATATTCGTAACGAATCACATCTGTCACAGTCGCAACATTCTCTGGGGTCAGATCAAGGCACATTGATATTTCATGTGGCCTATTTCTACCGAGCATGTTGCAAATTATACAAATTTTCACATCATAAATGTAGTCTGTGGCAGAATTAGAGCGGTCATACTTCTTAAATTTTTCATCTCAGATATCAAAATAAATTGCACAGTGGTTGCAAGTTGCATTATAAGATGCAGCTCTATACAGAAAATGCTATATCAGGCAGACAGGCAGCCACAGTGTGACCTGTTAACTATCCGCACAATCACAGTTTTTGCGAAGTAGGCCTTCCCGGGTCAATTCTCGCTGTTATGGCAAATAACAAAAATATGGTAATATGCGTATTGATATTGGACTAAGCGCCCCCTGAACAAGCCCTAACAATGATCTCACCCTGACCCTAATGTTTATCGACTCAATTATCCTTCTATCTCCTCATTTGGACCGTACACTTGGACTACTTATTTGTCCTGTGTAAAAGATGAAAGCAGGTGAAAAGTGTGGTGAGGAAAAAATGAGGGATGTGGAGAGAGTCAAAGAGTTTCATTTATAAGAGGAGGGAGGTATTATGAGCACATTTATCCAAAATTGGAAAATAATGAAGAAAGATTAAAGCCCTCCCAGTATTTTAGATGTTCCAAATGGACAACCAGTCCTGTAGTTGACAATGGACCACAGAGAGTTCCAGACACTATTATGTGCCACAAATGAGAGAGTGACAATGTGAAAGCCTCTTTGCAAGATAGAGGGAGAGAAACTGGAATAAGGTCTACTTTTGCACATCCCTTTTATACATTTTGTGTTGTGGTGGCAAGACAAGAGATAAGCGCTCACTGTTTTAAATGAAGTAAAAAGTGTAAAGAGGCTTTTACATCACCCATTTTGGCTGTGATTATACTGCAAATAGGCCAGTCATGCTGACTCCTTATTCCTCTGCTCCCCTGCAGCATGTGTCGACTGTCCTTGATTTACTTCCAAAAACTGAAAAATATGATTTATTAGTTCTGTTTTTCATTGCACTTTCTGGAATGAATCAGCTCCTGTGAACTATGTGCGCAGTTCCGGCTACATATGACAGGCTGAGCGTTTTGTTCAGCGAACACTGAAGCTAGATGAGAGCTACAGCCCCCCATCACCTCAACCTAAGCTGAGAAAATACAGAACAACCAGGTCACAGAATTTCTGTCACAAGTTATTGGGCACCTAAGAGTGTGGGAAATCCTATGGTGCAATATTATTCTCTGTAAATCTCAAACTGTGAATAACACAAGCCAAGCAATTTAAGCAGGAAGGTCATAGCAAAGTAAAGCAAGAAAATTGCCAGGAAAAATGGGCTTTCTGAGAGAGTGAAATAGATGAGAGATGAAGGGAGATGAAAAGTTGACGGGCTACCCAGGCAGGTCTACAAAAAGTAATGAATATCCCTTGGTGTGGAGCGATTTTGAGGAACTGTCATTCTGAATGAAGTGAGATAAAAATTATATTTCGCCCAGATAAAAAAACCAACCAATACAAAAGCAGAAAGGACATATGTCTGCCTGATGCTGCCCTTAATCCAAGACAAGGCCTGACAGCCTGCACCATCAAATGTCAGAGCAACTGAAGCATCAAAACAGTATGATTATACACCACGTATGGCAAAAATAAAAACAGCAGAGCAGAAATAAACAGAAAAATAGAATTTATAGGCAGAATGTGGAATGTAATCTGAATTAACGCTCATTTAAAGCAACTTCTCATTATCTTTTGGAAGCTTCCTTGTAAAATAGAGAAATAGATGATGAGAAATGGAGATAAATATGCCTCATCATCATATCATTCATTTTCATTATATATTCAGAATTCATATCAAATCATAAAAAGTCTAAAATGACATTCAATGTTATGTCCTATGTCTCAAATGGCCCAAAATCGACCACATGGCTATCAGCTTGGAAATTTGTATTACAGCAGTAACCAGTCAAACATGGGGCCTATCTATGCATTCAGACAAACTTTTTTTTTCCTCCCCTCTCTCCCTTTTATCAATTCAATTTCTTTTGTGGGCTCAGAATGAATTGAGCAGCCATAGATTTTGCCTTGTGTTGTAGAAAATAACGTGTCCTTCGCAAAAGAATACAGTCATGCTTCTCATTCCAAACTCTTAATGCTTTTTCCTTGAATAAATCATCCACATCTATTGAATCCTTTTCATCTCGCAACACAAGCCCACCATTCAAAGTGGAAAGAAAAGAGTCTGAATTACTTCAAGCTGGAGAGTTACCTTGCATAGAGAGGAATTAAGGACCATTTGCCAATATTGTGGATCAACTATGCTGAGAATAAAAGCAGCATTCTTGTGTTACCTGGCTGGGGAATATAGCCACAATGGACTTCAAACAAGGACCAGCACACAATCCACGGATTGATTTTTACTTGAGGGACCTTGGACTTTTCACAACAAACATTTTCCAGCAAAGACAAGCATAAAGGGAAGCGCTTGAATAATCGTTGTATACCCTCTTGCCCTTTGTCGGGAAGAATGTAGGCTGTTCATTGTACATCAATGGATGACCTCAATCTCATAATTTATCATTGTGGTGCCAGAAAGTAAAAAGCTTCCTTTGAAAACAGTTGTTCTGCGTTGTTCACAAGCTATTTGGTGTGGTTTATAACTCTGGAAGTTTTCTAGCATATATGTATACTTTGCACCTTCATCTGCCCTCGTCTGTTCTGCAATGTGTTACTAATACAGAATAGCCGAAAACAATCATCAGCACAGAATAAATAATAGCCTCACTCTCTGTAGAGCAGAGAGAAAATTGAACTGAAAATGTTTTTCCATCCTTTTCAGTCAGAGACGTTAGATTGTAAAAGTTTCAGCTACTGATTTCCAAATACATCTTTAAAGTCAAAGTGAATATTCATGTCTGATGTTTGCGCCTTGTGTTTCTTTGTCAGCACAGTAAGCTGGCTGACTATCCCTGCTGCTCTTAAAGGTGCCCACACTCCCACCTGAGTGACACTCACTTGAGCTCTGCTCCAGTCTCTAGCCCCTCTAACAGCAAGATAAGACTCTTATCACCTCCAAGAGTGAAGATTTGGCCTCAATCCAAGAGAACCAACGGAGCAGGAAAACCACTGTCTAGACACTTAAGGTGAACTAAAAGCAACAATGCTCTGTTTGACAGGAAATACTGAAGGGCTGTCGCTGAGGCACGGCACGCCGAGGAGGCTGTAGTTCAGACAATGTCATTGTGCGAAAGCGCCTCACCAAATCCCCTTTCCTGCAGTCATTTTTCAACACCATCCACCATGAACCTTCTGCAGGACAGCGGAGGTGGGGGCACACACACGTTACCCGAGAATGCACTGAGTTGCAATGGTGTTAATTGCTACAAATTGGAGTGCTGAAGCGATCTGATGCAGCATACTGGTGGGAGGATTCAGTCTCACAGTGGATTCATGTTAAAGGTCCGTACTGTTTAAACCAGTTTTATGCCAGATTTACATCTATTGGTTTCCATTTGTTTCTATACAATATATCAATCTATTAGCACACTCCTGAAATGTGTTATGTCATCAATCAGCATACTGCCAGATTAAAATGAACATTAATTATGGGTCCACCTATAAGTTGGTTTCTAATGTAACACTCTTATTTATGTCACTGCACAGTTGAGTACAAAACGTGAATGAAAAAGCAGCTTTATTTTGTTTAAAAAAAAGCTTTAAAATACACTTAATTACATCCAAGTTATTGCCTTTCATATTAACATGACAAAAACTAATTCAGTGTATGAGACAGAGATTCAACAACAAACAGCAAAGTGTTGTGCCATCTCGTCTGTACATCAGTTTGTTGTGGTAGGGTTCATCTTAAAAACAAGGCTTAGCAATAAGAGATAGCAGCAGCTGTGGGTTAGAGCGTGCAGGGACATGAGGCTAAACACGCTGCCTAACACCTATTAAGATAGGAACTCACCTGAAACTATTTTTTTTCTCTCTACACTTTGTTTTGGTGGTATAACACCATTTAAAAACAGCCAGGTGATCAGTATGTGGATGTGTGTAGCTACAGAACTTGTGACCTGATTTGGAGCCTGTACTTTTATTAAATGTAAGCGTCAGCTGGATGATACACTGTACTGTACACAGTGACAGGAACGACTGGAAGACAGACATATGGACACTCAATAATTGCAATGCATCAAGTATAATAATACTTGGGATGCTGTAAAACATAATTTCCTCTGAGGATGGATGACAAAATTTATTATTTCTATGAAACCGCTGCAAGTTATAAATTTAGTAGTGCTGAGAGTTAAAGGCCCAATCAGTATTTTTTATGACATAAATTACAGGTATAGTTACATGTGTCAATGAAGGATTAGCTGAAAAATGTGGATGTTGTGGGCTTGTTACCTGATCATGCAAACCCATACCTTTAACATCACCAGAAGACATTAAAGCCACCTCCACTCAAAAATGAGTTTTGCTTATTTTTACTTCACTTGATGTGTGTGTGTTTTACACTAGAAGACTGCTTTCATGTTCACCTGCTGAACTGAAACTGAGTTTAAGACATATATGTACGAGCATGATCATAAGGAGACTGGAAGCCAGCTGGATGTTTCATTAAGGTAGATATGGTGAAATATGATTTTAGGAAATTAGTAATAAGTAGGTTATTGAACTTTTTTGTAAAAAAAAATAAATAAATAAATAAAATAAAATGTATCAGACACAAATTATTATTCACAGCAGAGTACTTCTATGGCTTAAATACTGTATGTCTGTAGGGGATCTTTAACAGATTTAGTTGTTGTCTGGTGTTAGTCTGCATATTAAAATACCTGCCAGTCACTTTGGGAACTCAAGTAAAAATCAAGTCAATTGTATTTATACAGCCCCAAATCACAAATTTGCCTCAGAGGGTTTTCATAATCTGCACAACATATGACATCTTCTATCCTTAGACGCTCAGTTGAGATAAAGAAAAACAGCCCTCCAAACAAACCAAAAACTGGGAAAAAATAAAAGGAATAAACCTCAGGAATAGCAACAGAGGAGTGATCCCTCTGCCACACTGGACAGACATGAAATAGATATCTTGTGAAATAACAAAAGTAAAATTACAATATGCAGAAACAAACTGACAGTATCAGTTTGCAAATAGATGAGGAATTATGGCAAAGTTTGAATTTCGGTGGGGTGCGAGCTTTTTGTTTACATTTGGATGACGGATAGCTCCTTTAAGTGTGTGGTGAATTCCCTGGCCACATGTGACCCCTACTGGTCACTGAGTTCTACCATTAATGCCAGTTCACATCTCTCTTCTTTTTAACCGCAGAAGTGCTGACACAGTCAAAAAAAAAAAAATAGTAGGTGTGTGTGGACTGCCCATTCTCTCCCGAAAAATCGTAGGATACGGTACTCATGTCCTGTCAACGGATTCAAGAGTACAGTGAAATGTGGTTGCTGGTTTTCAACTTGACCGAGCCAAAACCAAGGCAGGACAAATCAGAAGGCAAATTGGATGTTTTTTTTATTTTTTTATTTTTTTTTATGGAAGTCTTTAAGTTCAGCAAAATTTCAAATAGCCATGCCTTTTCTGGGGTGTGTGTGTGTGTGTGTGTGTGTGTGTGTGTGTGTGTGTGTGTGTGTGTGTGTGTGTGTGTGTGTGTGTGTTGGGGAACATTGTATTCATTCGCATGTGAATGTGTCGCCTCTCATCATTTGATTGAGCCCTGCCAGTCTCGATCGCAGGGGATTCCACAGTCTGCCTCTGCCATTTACTGCCAGGGCCCTCAAATCCAAATTGACCTAAACAGACACACAGATGGAGCCTTTTTTAGCAAATAAAATATGAAAATTAGAGATTCAAGCCAGAAGACACTTATGCAATTTATTTATTTTTTCTGTGTCAAAACTGCAGAAAAGTTTAAGGTGAATGCCACAGCAATAATATTCAACTCCTCATGGATGAATTCTAACACACAGGATGCTGCTGCTTTACACTGTTATTCATCTAATTTGTTTGACAGATCTGTTAAAATGGGGATGTAAAATATATTCTTTCAGCAGACATCACTGTAGGGTCATTTACGTAACTGTATGTATGTGATATTCTCTGTTAAGTAGTAAATTATCTTTTAAAATCATAACATCTTTTAAGTAAAGTACCCCTCATGTTGAAAATACATTCACCAAAAATCTACCAAAAGATCAGAAGAATCAGTCAGGAGAAGAAACGTCCTAATATTTACACAAAATAATCATCATTATGTTACTTGATCACAGCCTTTTCTTTCAGTATTTAATAACTGGCCAGTTGAATAGTAGATGTCAGTAAAAGATGCAGGATTTGTTGACTTCTGGTTCAATTTGATTTCATACTTTTATATACGAGACATGAGAGGAGGTTTGTACACACTGAGGAAGCTGACGCTGAGTGTGGAGGCAGGTTCTGACAAATTCAAATATCAAATGCAAGTCTATCAATGCCATCTAGTGGCTCCCTCTGCCCTTTCACTCTCCATGACACAGAGGCTATGGTTATGTGATGCTATACACTATTAACAGTATTATAATAATTATAATAATGACAGAATTTGCAACTGCTGCAAAAACTGTAGGATACTTTATGGGGTGGCTCTGGAAGATATTCACTTTGTGAATACTTTCATGTGTTAAAGATTTAATTCAAAATGAATTAAAATGTGCATATTTTTTGGGGGGGGTTTTTTGCAGTCACTAAAAATCAAAAAATGAAATATCTCATTTAAATACACAGCGTTCCTACTAACCTTTAGAATCAGGCCACTGGCAGTGTGTCCCAAATCCACTTTACATTCACACTGTATACAATATGTACTACAAACTCATTGTCATAGTATACTGTTTAAGCTGTCAATTAACAAAAAAATTAACATATTTTAACATTTAATACTAAGAGAAAATGATAGAATACTTGCGCCGTCAATCATACTGCAATATTAGAATGACAACTAAACTTCACAAAGAGGAAGCAAGATGTCTTTCATAAGATTTGAATATTTTGTTTGTTTGTTTCCAAGATCTCCCTCCCTCTGAATATATGTGCAAAGGATAAATTTCTGTTTTTTGGGTTCTTAATACATTTGCAAAAGAAATCTAAAAACATGTTTTCACTATGTCATTATTAAATTAATCTTAATCTATATTACAAGGGTAACAAGTGTACAGAAAGTGAAGGTGTCTTTTTTCAGTGTTGTGCTCATGAATTCACAATGTAAATGTGCTTTGTAATACTTGGAAGTAAAACAAAACAAAAAAAGCATTTTCTTTTATCATTAATGCAGGCATGAACCCATCAGAAACTTTAGCAACCAAAAGATGGAGAGCTGACAAACTCCATTCTTATAAATTGAGGCTCAATTACAATGATAAAGATGTCATTTGTCCCGCCCTAACAGGTGCAACAAAGGTAATGAGAGAGTCAGGGAGATGTCATTTAAACAGTCTGTACACACCCACACTGACATGAGAAGAGTTCTAACCAACCAATAGATGAAGTCACCTGTGTATGTGCATCATAGGTGTGCTGGGACATTAAACCTCTCTTTTTGTCACTGCTTTTTATTAAATTAAATTTGAGACTATTCATATCTTACACTACAGTGTAACTGTACTTTTTAATTTTTATTTTCCTGGTTTATTCAATTTGAGGGTTTTTTTTAAACTTCTATTTTACTCTTTTTAAATCCTATTTATGTCCTTAAATATCCCCTTTTTCCTTTTGTATCTTGTCTTAAATCATTTATATGTTGTATGTAAAACACTTTAAACTGCCAATTATCAGCTGCAAGAAGCAAACATATTCTCCTCAGATTTTCCCCCCACACACGGTAATCTCATATAGTATATATTGAATGTTGAGTTTGTCATTGGATGGCAGGTGAAAGACAGAAAAAGACAGAGAAAGAAAGTGAGACAGAGATAACAGGCCACTTGGCTGTTTTAAGATGCAAAAGTAGATGGCAGCAAAGGCAGGTAATAAGACAAGAAAATGCCCAGAGACACAAATCCACCACTCAAATGTTTCTTTCATTTTCAAAATCAAAACTGTATTACCTTCTGGGCAACCTCAATGGGCAAAGAGATACCTGAGGCCACCTGGATCCCACTCCAAAGAGTTAGCCAAGACAATTTCCCTCAAATCACCTGCTATCTTAATCTGACAGCCAGACTCGATTACAAGGCGTAAAAATTGCTTTTCTCGCCACCAGCGGTCGCTGGGAAATTATCTTAATTGTGTCATGATTATGCCTCAGAGCTCTGGTGAGAGCTTTACGTTGCTCCTTTAAAACACACAGGAGCGCTTCTTGAGTGTTGCAAGTGCACCTCATCAGCTTTCAAGAGGAGAGTGAATGAGAGGGAAATAAATTCATCTCCACTCTTTTCTTTATGTTCACGTTTTTCACAAACATGCACATGTAAAGAGTATTAGATATTGAAATACTGAAAGAGCGTAACAAGGAAACAAATGGGTCTTTTAGGTAGTTTTAAGCGGTTTAAAAAGTAGTTAGTTGTGGTTGGATAGTGTACGTATGTGATGTTAGAGGGTTAGTGTGTCATCAGTAGTGATTCACAGGGGCCGGGCTGGGGCCAGATGTTCTTTAAAGGGGTCTGTGAAACTTAATCTGAAACCTAAACCTAAGTGTGGTTCAGATGCAAAGTCATACACTGTGAAAGAGAACAATGTGTCATTTTACCTTTAAAGCTAAAAAATTAAGATAGAGCTGAAACAATGAATTGAACCAGTTTGTTTTCTAGACTAAACAGTGAATTGCTTAATTAAAAAATGTTTTTGGTTGCAGCTTTACATTCAGATTTGTAGTAACAACTGTTACTGTAACTACTGTTCCACTGTGGTAATGTACATCAAACCAAATAAAATTCAGAAACCATCCACATCATGGATACATGATTATGCATGTTTCTCCTCATGTGTTTTCTTAGCACACAAAAATAATACACAGTACTACACTGTATAATACTAAGCTTATACTCTGATACAGGTACAGACCTGAGCTGAATACTGAAAGAGACATTAATTCAATTAAAACATCTGCATATTTAAAAAGTATGAATACATGCATCAAATACATGACCTAGAGTCTTACTGTATATGCTTGGCATACATAATACAGTGTTTTAGTATTAAAGCTCATAACTCATTATAATGCACAGCTTAAAAACAAAACAAGAAGGAATAAGATTCCACAGACCACAAACTACAGACAACAGGTGATAATTACATGTTAACTGGTGAAATTCCAACTAATTCAAAAGCTGCAGGCTCTGTTGCTGCTAAACGTGTCTGTAACAGCAGCAATAACTCAACAGCTTCAGTGTCTGGATAAAACAACATGTGGAAACAAAGCTCAGTGCAGGTTATAACCTCCAGAACATCAAGAACACACAGCAGGGAGTTCAACACTTATGTGAAGCTCGTTCTTTCCTTTGTGGAGGCAACTGCACTTGTTGCTGTGTTGGTCGTTTTGTTTGACAGGCCTCCTCATGTCACTGCTCTATCACTGCTACAGTAGTTTACTGTTAGGATGAACACAGAATCAGCAACACTGGAAAACGACCTTTCCATTTAACAGTGGCAAGACAGTGACTATATATGATTGTGACTATTTTTAAATCAAAGAATGCCAACTTCACATTTGAATTTTTCGAAATTTGAGGAAACTTAATGAAAACTGGGGAAGACGTGGCTGTAACAACAAAATAAGTGATATGAGAAATAGCAAATATTTACATTAAAACGACTGTGGTAGCTGTGTGATTTACATGTCATTTGATTTGTGCTGCATTGGAAAAATGTGAAAACTCAACAGAAACGTGTTTTTCTAGAAACACACATTGGGGTCTGCGGATTATTCCTCAACATTTTTCCAAATTTTGCAGTTTTATCTTTTTCACCCATGTTAATATTTCATAGTAATGTTGGCAGTGTCTGTAAGGATGGCAATGATAGTCAGTCCTCCAAGACTTCTAGATTGAAGTGAAATGAAATTCATAAATCACATATTTTGGTCATATGGCCCCCTGGACTTTTCCTCCAGTGCCACAGTTAGTCTAAAATGTTCTTATCGCATTTAACAAATTCCTCTGCATCTTGAACCGATGACCCTTCTACTTGTGCCAATCTCAGTGTAATATGTAAATTATTTAAACATGATATATAAACAGAAAGGGCAGATTGTCAAAACACCTGCAAATTCATGTTCCATTATAAAAATCTGAAAACTTCCTGATTCTTCCACCACCTTCCACACCTTTATACTGGCAGTTTAGTAGCCCCTCACTTCTTTTTGTACACTGAATTAGGGGTGGGACGAGAATATGGATACAGCTCATAAATTATCTCATATGATACTTTATCAAAAAGCAAAAAATGTGCAAATATGCCATATATAATGTGCCCTATTTACTGCTTTGTGAGGTTAGTGGTTATATTTTTATGTAAATGGAGTTATTTTTGCTCTTTCACAAAAGACACAAGGATGCACAACAAAGATTTTCCATTTTTATTGACTTTTTGGACAATTTCTTTTCCAGTGTCATCCGTAACCGTTCACTTCAATGGTATTTGCATAATCTTTCATTCAATGCTAGGAGGATATAAACCAAGGTAGGCTGATGCTAGATGTTGAATTAGCAGCTAACAAGCTAAATCTGCACTCCTCGAGCAAAATTAAACTAATTACAATAACTGGGGGGGAAATGTTCCAAGAGCTTTCAAAGCAATAAACATACCTTCCAGTTGTCCATTAAAAATGCACCTTGACATCATCTCTACTTGGTTTGTATCTTTCTAGTTGTAAGGCTGATAAAAAAGGGCCATTGCTATTGAACAGAAAATCTGCATAGCAACTGGAAGACAAAGGGACTGGACACTGACCCAATACAGAGGATGAGTAACAGAGGACATCACTAGACAGATAGTTGGCACGAGATGGTCTGCTGTTTTGCTCACAAACACAGTCATTTTGTTTTATAGAGTGATTCACTTTTCAATGTCCAAAATGTTTCCTTCAACAGTTAGTGTGAGGTTTGATACATTGGAGCTCTAGGCCTAGTGTTGTAAGAAGTTTAGTTCTGGCAGGATCTCCGAGCATCTGGCAGTTTGAGTGGGTGCCATTCTGTAGTGGCTGAAACCGCTTCCCCCTCCCCCCCTTAGTAAAGTTTACCAATTCATAAGGCTACAAGGTACGTGCCACTACTTGACCATATTCACACAAGCACAGTTACAAGCAAATGGAAAGATGTGACCAGAGGACAACCACTACAATGTGCTTGAGGGCTAACGACAATTCTCACTCAGCTACATGAGTAAAGCAGGAGGGGGGGGTGGGTTACTGAAACAGCTGGCCCCTCGTTGGTCAGGCATCATGTCTGAACATGTCACCAGCAGTCATTCAATCCCTTTACCCCACTCTGCGAAGGCAACTATGATAAGGGCAGCTCAAAAAAAAAAAAAAAGAAAAACCCAAAAAAAAAAAAAAAAAACTGATGTCTGGCCACCATTGAATTTGGTATAACAGTTCAAACCACAATGAAATGTCAGATCTAATCAACATTTAAATGTCAGTCTTTCGCAGACTGTGTAGACTTAACCGCAACATCTGTCACTTTTTTTTTTTTTAAGCATACGACAGTATTATTTAATGCAGATACAAAGCTCACAAGTCGATTACAGTATCTGAAAGCACTTTTTAGACTGATGAACCTGCAAGGGCAAGTAGACAGAAGGATGACATTCTCAGAACTGAGGACTTTTAGGGTCAGCGGTCAGTCCAGGTCAAGAGGGGACAATGAAGGGGAAGATTGTGTCCGGTTATGTTCAGGCCCATCTGTAGCAGCACGGCTTAGAAGCGCTTGGGTCCCCAGGGAGAGGTCTTGGTTGCCACTGGGGCTCCAAAGCTGGGGAAATCTTCGGAGCTGCTCATATCAGGGGCCTAAAAGTAAAAGATAAAATAATTTGGATTATGAAAGAGGTCAGCAATTCTAATTTCCAACAGTGTTAGACTTGTGTGAAAATGCTTCACCTTCTCATTGCCAGTGGTCCATGGAGCCTCCCTCACCACAAAACCTTTGGATGGGCCACGATGTTCATCCATGGCAGCAGCACTACCCCCAGAAGGCCTCATGTAAGCCATCTTTGCCTCATTCTCCACAACATCTGCCATCTGAAAAAAAAAAAGTGGCACAGCAAAGCGTGTTAGTGCCAATCAGAAAACAGTAAACATAACAGGCATTTCTTATAATACCTGCTGCAAGAAATCAACAGATGTAATGCACAGAAGAGCTTACATATTCCTCTTCCAGGTTAAGAAGGTGGTCGATGGCTTCATCCACAAGCTCGGGACGACCTGTGACTGTCACAAGGTTCGGGTCTGCAGCTCCACTCTGGGGAAACCTGAGATCAACCTGAAAAAGATGGATAACCAAGCTACGTCAAACACTGGATACACAAAAAAGGGATTCAACATGAATAGAAATGACAAACAAAATATGGTGAATGTGGTGAAGGGGAGCAAAACAAAGTAGGCCAAATATGGATTTTTCCTCCTAAAAATATATTTGTGTTTCTACATTTTCCCCCCACCGAGGGCACCATCTGAACTGCTCACACAGAGCCGGGTCGTCATGGGTCTAACCTTGCTTTCCACCTTGAATAGCTCTAGACCTGTAGGAAGAAGCCTGTTGCTAAGCTTGTTTGTGTGTAGCTGTTAGAGATTTGATGGGATTACAAGAGTGCCAATCCACCTCCCCCAAACCAGCCCACCCCAGTAGGGACAATCGACACCACCAAAGCCGGAGCCATGCACCATCATCTACGGGTGGCAGAATGAAAGTGAGCAGGTGTGATGATGTGATCAGATGTAATTGGAGGAGAGAAAATAACATTCACTCTAATATTAGAAGGATTCCTTTTAATACTCCCATTATTAATAATCTAACTGTTCTTATTAATAACAAAAAAGAATTGGGGGGGTGGTAGCAAAAAGGTCTTAGTGGCTAATATGTCAAAACCTCAGTTTACAGACCTGAAACTATCTGCATGGCTAAATACCATAAGAGGTAAAGTGGAAAAATATCCATCTATGTTGTTTTAAACCACTGATGAGAAAATCTCCTCTCAGCAGCCTCACCTTAAACTCATCCATGATCTTGCGGATGCCCTTGCCGCGGGCTCCGATAATGCGGGCATGGACCCTGCTGTCTAGGGTGATGTCCTCAGAGATCATCTCTTCTAGCTCGTCCACGATGGCCTGGATGGCATCCCGTGCAGCTATGGCTTTGTGCTCATACCCTGTAATAGTAATCTGATCCTGTGGAGAAACAGCAGACAACTTCACATTAACACTAATCCTGTAGCAAAAAAAAAAAAAAAAACACCTTTTTTGAAAGAATTTATTATTCTGATAGTATTCTTAAGCAGTATTATCATGAAGGAACTGGAATATAGCACCACCTGCTGTGCTGATGCAGTACATAAGACTTTTGCCTGTATCATTTTTGTAATGTAATGAAATGAAATGTATCTGAGGAAATGCATAAAAGTTTCTGCAGGAAAAATGTTATACCTGGTTTTCATCGTTCTTCTCTGGGAACTGGATGTTAACGTCATGCTCGGTGCGGATGTTTGTAATAATGGCACCCTTGCGGCCGATGATTTTGGGGTGATACTTGGGGTCCACAGTGATGGTCAGCTTGAAGCTCCTGAGTGCCTGCAGAGGGGTTGATAGAAACAGTGCTCTGGGTTAGAATGCAAGTTTGACACCGGTTTTATCTTCTTCCACTGAAACGGACGGTCACCTACTGTGGGAAAAGTTAATAATTACTCCTCCTTTGAGATTAACTTGAGATAAGTTTATCTCAAAGATAACTTAATTGTTCCACATGAATGTCAATCATCAACGCTAAGAGAGGCTTCAAAATATGACGAAACCAGAAAGCGCTTAGCTGAAGTGACCTCTGCTGAGTACACAGCAGACATTAATTCTATCTGAATACATCAGCTACAAAAGACGAAGCTGAGAACTCCACACAATACTAACCCGATCCTCCTGCTCAGCCATCAGCTCTTTGACCCGCTCCAAGAGGCCCTCTTTGGCGCGGTCGAGGTGATTGGCCAAGCCCGTGATGGAGATTTTATCAGACTGCTGCTCAGGAGCAGGCACTTGAATATTAACCTGGAAACAGACAAAGAGGTCACTACAAATTAGAAGCAAAATAAATAAATTGTGCATCCCTGAGCCGAAACAAAATCTGTAATACACACCTCAAATTCATCCATCATCTTGCGAATTCCACTTCCTTTCTGTCCGATGATGTAGCGATGAAGCTCAAAAGGCACTTCCACCTCAATAGTGACAGGAACCAAAGCCTGAGGAAAGAAGACAAGTTGGGGAACAGAGCAACAATTATGAGAAATAAAATGCAGCTATGTTATGAATACAGACCTTCAGTGCTTCCACGGCAGCCTCGCACCGCTCTTTGCGGCCAGAAATCACAATCACGTCACACTTTTTAGGCGCATTTGGATCGACAGGCTCCTTCACCTCTCCGTTGGCCTCTCCATTCTCCTGGATAGGAGCCTCGGCAGGAGAAGCTGCTGAAAGAGCCAATCAGCCGATGTTTGATTAGAGAAAATTACATAATTGGACACCTTTATCAAGTCTCCAAACTGACTGTGCCTTTACCTTGAGGGTCCTCACGCTCTGGGAACTTAATCTGTACATTGTGATCTCTGGTGATCTGCTGGATCCGTGAGCCCTTGGGACCCATGATAGAACGGTGGAACTTCTGAGGAATCACACACTCGATGGTCACTTGAGCATCCTGGGAAATAATGTTGAAAAGGGAGAAAAAAAGAAAAACAAAATAAAGGCAAATCAGTTGCATTCACAACAGCAGGAAAACAAAAAACAAAAAACCAAACACATTTTAAAGATCATCTAAGCAAAGAAAACTGTATATACTAACCAGGTCCTCAACAATCTCCTGCATGCGCTTTTTGGCTGCCTCCACACATTCTTTGGCTCCTTTGAGGGTGACCTTTTCACTCGCAACACCCGTGCGAGGGAAGCTCACCATCACGCCACCATACTCATCAGCAAGGTCCCTAAGTACTTGGCCACGGCGAGACACAAAGTAGCGGTGGTGCTTAGGATCAACGTTCATAGTATCCTCGACGACATTGTCCTGTAACCAAAGACCGTACATTTGTTTAATATTCAGGCATTGTAAGAGAAGCTGCCTTGTCCTGCTATGTTCGAAACTCATTTGGAGCCTTACCAAACTCTTGATGAGCTCCTCCAGCTCCTTCTGGGCCTCCCGCACAGCTTCTTCAGTGCCAATCACAGTGATGAGCTCCTGGTCTTTGTCCTCTGCAGTGGGGAAAATAATCCTGGCCCCAGTGCTGTCACGAACCTTACGGATGTTTCCGCCGCCTTTTCCAATGAGGAACTTGTGGTATTCTGGCTTTGCACGCAGCTCGGCAGTGTGGCTCTTCGTTTGCTGAGGGAAAAACATTTACAGAATAAATTCGACACCAAGACATCACGCAAAAGACAAACTTTAAAGATGTAACAGATGGAAAGTCCAATTATACTCAATTCATTATTTTAAGACTGGGGTAAACATGATTTATTGACTTCATTTTTCTTGGGTAAGAAAACTACAGCAGCCAAAACTAAATTTCAACCCTAACATTCTGCTATGCACGCTTCCTGTTTATATTCTGACAGCTGAAAGGATACTGAAAGTAGTTCTCAGCATTTGGTGATGTATGAGGCACAGAAACATTCATACAAACCTTCTCCTCTGCCAGGGCAAGAAGTTGCTGCTTGGCTTTCTCCACCTCCTCTACAGGGCCTCGGATGGTGACCTTATCGATCCCTGAGCCTTCAGTGGGGAAGTGGATGTGCACGCCGCCACACTCCTCCATGATGGAGCGCACTAAACGGCCCTTTGACCCAATCAAGGAGTTGTGCAGCTTGGAAGGAATGGATACCTCCATCTCTGTGATGTTTGCCTGAACACAAGGAGACATTGATTAGGCGTATGTATGAGATTAAGACTACATTTAGATACTAAGCTGTCTGTGTGTGTTTGTGTACAATGCTTACCAGCTCCTTCTGAATGGCCAAGATACGATTTCGTGCAGCCTCACAGTTTGCTTTCTTCCCTGTGATGACGATCATCTCAGAGTTGCTGTTCTCAGCAGGCAGGTCGATTTTTGTGTTAGTTTCCTCCCGAATCTAGAAGGCAAAATAAATTGTGTCAAATTAGACTGGGACTGATAAGACAACCTCATTTATCTACATCAGTTCTCTTTTAATATGCAGTACCTTTTTGATGTTTGATCCTCCTTTTCCAATTATGTTTCTATGGAACTGCTTGAAGATGGGGACTGAGACAGAAAAGCTGTTCTCCACCTGACCAAAGGAATGACTGAACGTTAACACTCAATTGCAATTAATTTCATAACTACATGATAGTACTACTAAAGAATATCTTAACCAAAGTATCTAAAATTAAAACATGAGTTAAGACAAACACATTCTTCAAGATTTACCATTTCAGCCACTATCTTCTGCATGAACTTGGAGCATTTTTCCACCTCAGTTCGTGGGCCCCTAAGTTGAACAATGTCGCTTTTCTGTGCTGGGTCAGGGAAGTTGATGATGACCTGGAAAAAAAAAAAAAAAAGCAATGTTCAGAGTTATTAAAGTAAATTTAATGGGTTCAGTACAGACAAACGGACACGATATACCAGCCAATATAAATAGTCTCCAACTCACCTCTGGGAATTTGTCGCGCACTTCTTTTATCTTCTCCCCTTTTTGGCCGATGATGGCTCTGTGAAAACGCTGTTCGATGATCAAGTCCTTTGTACGCTCATTCTCCTGAGAAAGTATAAAGTATATTTAGTAACGGCACATCAGAATCCAATTTGCAACATCTCGCGTGTGAACTCAAGTTTCTACTAACCATGCGAGACGCAAGCTCAAGCAGCTCTTTCTTGGCTTCCTGCACACCCTGAGGATCCCCCTCAATGCGGATCAGGTTGCTCTTCTCGTTGTCAGGGGGGATACGGACAGTCACCTTGTGCAGCTCTTTAATGCGGTTGACTGGAAATAGGTTAATAAATACATGGTTTGAGAAGGATGCTGACCCAGGCATTGTTGCGCTGTACACATCTTAGTACACCGGCCTTTGTAAGCAACTCTCTACTTACTGTTGACACCTCCTTTTCCAATCAGGTGACGGTGGAATTTGGGATCGACGCTGATCTCTGTGTAGTCCATACGGCTTACCTTTGAGGTGAAAGTAGACGAAAAACATGAATATCAACTCCATATATCTGTAACTTAAGATTCTTTACTTGGAGCATCTTCTTATGCTGAGGCTTAGTCAATAAAATACCTCTATCTGCTTTTTAGCACCTGATCTTGACTTTTGATTGACATATTAGGCTTTCAGTCTGGGTCCAGGACATCAATTACTCACCAAATCTGTAACAATGGCTTCAATTTGGCCCTGCACCATCTGCACGTCTTTGGTGGGACCCTCCAGGGTGATCTTATCTTCTCCCTCAGTGAACTCAATGTGCACCTATATGCAAAATATACAAAAAAAAAAAATGAAGTTAAATATTAAAACCTAAATCTTTTAAGCACTACAATTAAGAAATCCGACCATTCAACAGACCTTGGGCATTTGTTGGGTAATCTTAGCCAAGTTCTGCCCCTTCTTGCCGATAATGAAACGATGAAGCCAAGAAGGAGCCGTTACCGAGGAAACAGTGTAGCTGTTTGCCTGCAAACAGAAAATTATTGGTTAAAATGGATACTTCTCACTGTTTAAACATTTATTATCGTCAACCAGTCTTCACAAGATCATTTTACCTTGGCATAAACTTCAGTAAGGGCCTGACCCAGACGGTCTGGCTCCCCACGAAGGATGACAGTTTCTGAGCTGCTGTCAGAGGGTGGGATCTCAACTGAAACACCAGTTCTATCCAGGATCTCTTGCAGGGTGTTTCCCTTGGGGCCAATCACATATTTGTGCTGAGACTTCTTCACCTCCACTGCGATGGTGGTGGCATTCTTCTTCTGCAATACATAGAGTGGTCGATCAAGGACTTATGTAACAAAATCTTCATTTACCAGCATAATAATCTGCAGCAACACAAATTCCTAGAACTGATTTACCAAAATTGTAAGCATACCTTATCTTCATAAACCTTCTTGATCATAGCCACAGCAAGGGCCACCTGCTCTTTCTCCCCAGTGATGACAATCTCAGTCTTGTTCACACTTGGAGGGGGGACATTGATGCGGGCACCGGTTTCTTGCATCATCTCTCCTACCAGTTTATTGTAGGCACCGGTGATGAATGGGTGGTACACCTTGTCAATGTTCACCCTCTCTACTGCACGCTTGTCCTAAAAGAGGAAAAAGACAAACAGGGAAAAAATGAAATATCAGTTTTAGGAGTGATATTCTTAAGAATGAAGCAGTTCTGACAAGCCATGTTACCTGCTCAGCTGAGATCAACAGGATCTCATGCTTGGCCTTCTCCAGGCCCTCCTTGGTACCAGAGATCTTGATCTGGTTGCTGGGGTCGTCAGGTCGTGGGATTTGGATTTTGGTGGCTGTCTTGAGCTCTAGCTCCTGCAGTTTCTCCCCATTTTTGCCGATGACAAAGCGGTGGTGCTCCTTGGGGATGGCGACAGTAGCTGAAGCCTGTTAGGATAAAGATGTACAGTTGGCACTATTGTCTTCGACTGTAAACACAAAAACCATCCATGGTACACATTTATTATGAACAAAGATGGGTCTCTTGACCTGAGTCTGCAGTCGGGACACAATCTCCTTGCGGGCCTTCATCACGGCATCCAGCTTTCCAGAAACCATGATGGAGAGACCCTGATCTTTTGCCAAGGAGAGTTCCAGGTGGGCTCCGGTCTTATGCATGATGTCCACACAGACCTTTGCTTGGTCTCCTTCCCCAAACTGGTTGATGTCCTTGTACTTGCGCTCTTCCAGCGGCACATGGAAAACCTAGTTCATGTGGGAAAAGAATAATTCAAAGTCAATCTAATCAAGTTGTTCTTGACCTTTTGAATTAAATGACCTTTGAAAGTAACCAAACCACTGGTAATAAAAACTAAAACAAGGCAATAACCCAGGAAGGCAGTAAAAACTGGGAGGCAAGTATGTTTTAAAGTAGGTGGTGGAACACAGAAAAGACAAAAATTATACTATTTTAGCTCTCAAATTTGTAAATATGCAAAACCATTAAAATCTCCAAATGGCACCAAGCCCAAATTAAGTAATTAATTAATACTTTGTAGCCAAATATAAGCAAATATTTAAAAAAAACAAAAAACAAAAAAACTATTGCTAACAGAAAACTATAAATACAGAAAATATTTCATTGTTAGCACCTGCAGCAGAACAGAATACAAATGTATTCTTTTAAAATAAGGCAAAGTCTACTTGTGGCACCTCATCACAAGTTATGGCTTTAGTGTCGATATCACTTTTGAAAACCATGCAGTAATTTTATTTTTCAGAATGTTTAACTTGAAGGACTTTCAGATGAAGAATCCAAGAGTTAATAACCATTACATAAAACAGTTTGTTTAACGGGATACATACATATAATCATCTTGTGACAACTCTGAAATTTATCTCGGGACCACTTGGGGTTAGGAAATGGTTGCCAAAATATAAAATGATCTGAGAATTAAAGCGGGTTTTACCAATTATCACTCACTAAAATGGTTTTTAGGTTACGTGTTAACGCATTAACTATATATTCTATTAAAACCTCTATGGTTCACTAACACGGGTGTTTAATTATCTAGCCTGATTACACCTCCTCTCAGGATTGTGTACAGACTGTCCCTGTACACATCGTACAACTTTTATTCTTTTCAGTTCTATCTAGCCATCCATAGATAGAGATATATAGTCCGGTGACTTCACATAGTTCCCAGCATACTTCTGCCCATCTTCAACCTGAGCAGAGGCCTAATCAGCTAAAAATAAAGGCAAACACCTGTTTGAGTATATACACACAGCCTTAATGTTATCCTCAAACACCAGCAGAGAGAAACCCATCTGAGAACAGATTTATATCCATTTATCCACAGCGGCTTTAATATATTGTTGTTAAATATATACACACCTACAGCATTTTGCCTACAGACAGGATTCTTGCTTTTTTGTGGAAGATTTTGATCCCCTGCTCTCTCCACATTCACATTTTTCAATTGAACAAGTTGGGGCATATTCTCTGGGAAATAGTGAAGGGCATTTTGGGAAATGTACCACTAAATGAAGAAAATTCAGAAGAAAGCAAATGAGCGAAAGTACACAGCAAAATAAATTAAAAAACCCAAACCACAATAGCCTACTTATTCAACAATAACTACTGACCTATTTTGTTAAATGTGTAGCAGTAACTTTGAAAATGTTATACCTGGGTGATAACAGAAGACTTGAGAGGACGGATCTTGGATGTCCAGGCGTTGGCAGTTTCCTGGGTCCCCTCAGGTGAGGCCGCCTTCTCTGGCAGAGGTGGGAAGGCATCCTTGTAGGTAGGAAGGGCATCCTCCTCCTCTCCAGCACTGGGTCCTGCACCAGCTGCTGAGCACACAGGAAAAGAGAGACAAGTCAACTTCTGGCTCTGTGTTGGCATTTTACCATCAACCGCAGCCTTATGGTACAGACACACTGAATCCGGCAACAATGGATCTGGACACACTGGACGCTCCAGTCGGTGGTGTGTGACATACTACTGTGTAACATAATCTTGATTCATATTTGATCAGCACTGCTTAGTTTAATAGTTTGATCTGAGTTTTGTGAGCCAGCCGCATTTCGCTGGACAGACCTTATTTGCATAAAGTTGAGGTTGAGTCATGATTATACAAATTCAGATACAACGGTTGGTCGGTCAACTTGCCGTGTCCATCATACACCGCGCGGCCGGATCGCCTGCTCTCCATAGAAAATGAATGGGATCTGTCAACGGATCCGGTGTGTCTGCACCATTAAACATCCACCTATCCACCTGAGGACAAATACTCACCACCACTCTGCTCTGGCAAGAGCCCGTTGCGGTGCTCATTGAAGCTTTCCTGCGTAAGTACAGCGACTGAGCTCATGGTCAAAATCCCACGTTAACACAGAGTCCGAGTGTGCCACTGAAAGGAAAGTTGACATTTTCACAAGTTTGGCAACATCAGAAAGACAAAAAGAGCATAATATATAAAAGGCCCTGAATACATGTTTTCTCAATCAGCTACTTAATATCAATGGATATTAAGAAGTTACGTACATGAATACACAATTTTCTGCCAAGGTTAAACCTTTTGTCATTTGGGAGATATCCGTATTTGTGTTGTATTTCCTCATTGTTTCATAGTGGGTAGGGCTCAGTTGGGAGAGGCAACATTTTTCATTTAGCAACATTTGAAGCCAAACTTGGGTGGTATTCCAGAAAGCACTTTTAACAAACTCTGAGTCTAACCCTGAACTCTGAGTTGATGAACACAGAGGGAAAACTCAGTTTTCAGTTCCAGAACAGCTAATCAGAGTCAATTCAATCAACTCCAAGTATGTTCATTTGGAGTTAAGCGCGTGCGTGGTGAATGAAAAAAAAGCCCTCATCAATGGCGCTCCAATGCTACGATTCACCATGGCAAAAGGGAAATAAAAGACTGAACCTCCATTTTAATCAAGCGGGTAGCTCCTAGTCTAATGGCCAGCAGGGGCGACTCCACAAGAAGTCAATTTACTACCTCAGTAAACAATTTCCTAAGGAGTTTATAGTCCTAATTGCTAGTTTCAAGTCTTCTTCAATACAGTATGATGTTCATTTTGTAAATTATGGTCCCATTTAGAGTAAAGTAGGACGATAAAGCAGCGTATGCTTTAGGGCGTGGCCACATTGTGATTAACAAGTTGCTATCACAGCGACAACATTGGTTAGGTAACGTAACCATGGTGAAACCCCAGATTCACAGAGACTAGGCGTAGCTGACGCTATTTCACAGTGCGTTTTCAGTTCCTGAAAGTTAATGGTAACATTTTGGTCACCTAAAAAGTCTTGTTCAGCATGTGGTTGTATTAAAAGACCCTCCAAGGAGTCGGTTGTTCAGTTTTTCCACAGAGTACATTTTGTTTTAATGGTTTTAAGTCTGTTTTTCGCTAGTGAAAGTTAGCACTAGCGTTGGCATGCTCACAGTTAACCAGAGATTGTAAATGCACCGTGCTAACCAAGCAGGCAGCAACCACTAGGGTCAGCTCCAACTTCTCATCCAAATATGGTCACTTCTGGCTCCAAAAATCAAAGATGGCAACGGTCAAATCCAAGATGCCAACAGTCAAATCGCCAGACCACGGATGTATTATAAGAGCTGGATATCGGACCGAAAATGGTGTCCATTAAGTCCAATAAGAATTGCTCAGCTGGCACATACACCAAAAGAAGTTTTTAGCTTCTGGGGTTGTTTCTGCATTGTGCGGCCCTCTGAATATGTGCAGTGGCCAATAGACTTTACATTGTGATTTTTTTTTTTGAAGTCGCTTTTCTGAGCTCGAGGAAAAGCTTTACAAATATACAACCTCCACGGATCAAAAATTCATAATAGAAAGTCCTAATTGACCTTGTTTGAAGTGTTCTGTCAACAGTTTTACAGACATCTTATAATGGTGGTCTATGGGGAAAATGCTTTTTGGGCCACAGGGGCAATACAACGAGTGACCACTGGGAAAAACTGGCTGTAAGGCTGAGCGGCAGGGTCCAATCCAGTTCTTATAATACATCTATGCGCCAAACTCAAGGCTTCAAAAGAGCAGTCCACAAACCAGTGGGTGACGTCACGGTGACTATAAGACATCCATTGGTTTTTTTTTTTGTTGTTGTTTTACAGTCTGATTCAGTAATAATGAGTGTGTTGATTTGCAGTTAAAAAAAAAAAAAACATTCAAATTGAGTGTAATTGTTTATACGTCTATTTGGATTTTCAACAGTATTCATTGACTTTGTTTTAACTATTTCAACAAATATAGTAAATTTAAACAGTCACTAAAATGCTGTGAAAACAAGACTATGCACAGCCTAAAATTAAAATCTTAAAGTCTGCACCTGTACCACCATCCTGCTCACTCAGAAATATTAACATAATTTCTAATATGACATGAAAACTATGATAGGTCAGTGCGACCAAACACATCATGAGAGATCACACAATATGTGCAATAAAGATTTCAGAGCAGGAATTGTTCTAACAACCTACTCACTAAACCCGCTTTCTGTAATACCACCTGATGACTGTTGTGAGGTTATTTAAGTCACCAGCACTGTCAACATGGCTGTCAATCATATGTAATCACACCACACATACACAGTCCTGATGAAGTGGATTAGTTGAGTTTTGGAGTGGTAAACACATAATGAATGATACCAATGGATGTATTTTTCTGAACTTAAACTCTGATTGCTTATTTTGTTCTATATGTAATGTTGCAGAAAAATCTTCACAAAGTTTGAGGGGCTTTTAAAAGAAGGCACAAGATTTTAGGTACTTAATTATTGCCAAAGTAATGTCTGTTTATTTTTCCCTAACACAGGCTTTAAAATTGTACAACATAAATTTCACAAGGTAATGAATGTTTAGTGTCGGTAAACGTTTCACCAATTTTATGTGTATTGTATTATTTCAAATCTGGACTACACCAACTTGTATGGCTTTTGGAATTTAACCTGATACTGTTTGCCTGGTGTATACTGTATACAGTGAGATAAGGCTGATTTAACGAAGCAATATAGTTTTGAATATTTCAAAATCAACTCAATTGTTATGGTAGCTTACACCAGATAAACTGAGGCCCTTGATTGAATGGTTGAAAAAGGGAATTATCCTCTGTTTTAACATACAGGTGTTTAGTGTGGTAAACAAGCTTATCATAGGTGGACTTTGGGATTTTCACCATTATCTAATCTACCTTTATCAAACAAAGCTAAGTCTCACAGAATAATCACATTTCCTGTCACATTACCATGTCAGCACTGTGTTAAAGTGTGCTGAGTAAATAGATTATACCTCAACTCAGCAACACAAGGAAAACAGTGGTGTGGGCAGGGCCACAGTTACAGTACAGTTTGTCTTTCCAGAAGAAACCAGTTTGTCTCCTGTTGAACTGTCTCTGTCCAGTGCTATTCTAAGAATTGTAGGTAGGTGAGCAGGCTACAAGGTTAAGAGGATTTTTTCCCCTCTGACCCCTCCGTGTGTCCACGTTGAACAGGATTAAAGCAAACATCCTGCAAGGGAAAACTCTGCCTGCTCTAGGATCTTTGAACCAAATAATTCTCTCCAGAAGGTAACCACAAAGCCAATCCTCTCGTCTATGACATTTATAAAAAGACCCTAAAGCTATTTTTATTTCTAAATTATATAAACCTGGAAGTGTTGAGTTCTGTTAACAATAATTATTGCTCTGTAAAAGGGGACCAAAGCTCAATTCCACATACAAAAAAAAAAAAAAAAAAAAAGAGTCACAGCTCTTGTTTTCTGGCTGGCAGGAAAACTTTAAATTCTGGCCAACAAGAGCAAAGGAATGTGAATTGTTTTAGGGTGGATTTTGCCCCTAAGCATACCTGAAATTCATCTGAAAGCACAGAGAGACACCCAGATATCCACTACTTACTAGTTGATATTTAAAGTTTTTGCATTAAAACAGGAATTTGAAGGAAACTCATTTGAAGCTTCAACATGGAGGTAGGCAGCTCAGCAGGCCATTCCCCCCCCTACACATCTCAGAACACCCTTTCTGTGGCCTCTTCCTTGTCAGGCTTCATAAACTTAAGGCTGCTCTGGTGGTATTCATTACTGTCTGCAAACCCTGTTGCCAATTTAAATATGCAAATATCCTTCAGTTAAATATTTGTATGAACAAGCATCTTGGATAGCAGGTTTATCCAAGAGTGAGCAATGTGTTCTTGTTATGACTGTACACTTCTGTCCAGTTTCAGTTTTTTCATATGGATTTTATAGTTGTGAAATACAGACAACTCTGCAGCAACAGTAACTTAAGTTTGGAGGTAGGTCGTCGTCCCCGCTTTCTTGACATTTTTGTGGCAAGAGAAGGTGCACAACATGTCAAGGAAAGTCATCCATGATGTGGGGAAAACACAGCCACACCAAAGCAAAACATACATGTTTGCTTTATTTAAAATTACTTAACAGGTTACAGTGCACATTTAAGTCTGATGTATTATAGTTTCAGCTATTGAAAGAAAAGTTTATAACAAATTTAAATAGAGAATGGTAGTTTTTAGTGTTATGACTAAGGATTATTTCAAGTTTTTATCTCCTGAATAGAGGCTGAATATTGAAGGGTTAAAACAATGTCCTTTTCACTGCCTGCTTTAGCTTAAATAAATAGACAAAGTGGGAGGGAGGTTCAGTACTTTGGAAATCTAGTGATGTTTCAAAGAGTCTCCAGAACATCTAGCTTATTTTTTAGATTCTTTGTGATTCATTTTTAAAATAAATCACAAAGTTTGATGAATACAAAATGCTGTGTGATGAAATACATTGTCTTTTTCATGTTGTGCCCCCCCCAGCTCGCGTTGGAGTTCTTCCGCCCCCTGTTGGCCAAAATTGAAACGCTAACAAGTGAAGTACACAACGATAGGCTACACTGAATTTACATAAACATAGTATTGCCTGGTGCTAAATTTCAGTGAGAAAACTTAAAAACATTTCTACAAACATGTTTAGCCAAAGTCAGAAGATTCTTACTCCACAATCCTAATTATGCTTCATCACTACACGGTCAATTTTCCAGCTGTGGTTCGAGAGGGCGGAACCACATTTAGAGTAAACAAATCAGTACGCTGCCAAATGCGAAAGACTTTTTGTCAGAACTTACCAGCTAAATGGTCAGTTACCAGATAATCCGTCCTGTAAAGATGAAAGTTCCCGTCAGCCTGCCAGCTTTTGCCTGAGGACCACAAAGAAAAATAGATTAAAAAAAAAAAAAAAAAAAACACACAACACATAATGGCATCTTACTGTAGATTAAAAGAGAGCTAAAGAAATTAATATTTACGGGGCCTCACTTCAAAAACTTTCGACACATGGTGCACAAATAATGTTGTGCATGTGTATGAGCCTCGTTAACTCAAACTACTAATGAGAAATGGTTAATGACATACCAGTAGTGGATATTTATGTAAAAACAAACAATCATTAAACAGAAAATGGAGACATCAGGCTGCAAATACAAAAATCAAGCGGTCCAACTTGAATATTTTGAAAGTCATGGTTCTAGCGAGACCAGTAGGAAAAATGTTGCCATACTGCCAAAATACTGCCACCTCCGAAAGCCGAAACCACCCAAAATGAAGTATTCAGATAAAGTTGCAGCCAAGAAGCCGAATACTGAACACCAGTCAAGTATAAGTGCCACTGGAGCTCACTCTCCTTGACAAGCATCTGGCTTCTATAATTGGACACTGCTTTGTCAGACTGAAGGACAGACCTGGCAATTGATGAAGCTGCTGTGGGTGAACCAGGTAAACAGGCCATTGCTCTTTTATGCAAGAGCCAGCAAAATTACACCATGAATATTTATTATTAAAGAAGGGTGTAGTTATTAAATAATGTATTATTTGATATGCTGTGCAAATCTTACATCACCAATTTGCCACTGGCGTCACCAACTCACCCCAGAATGTTCATAGGCATGAGTCAAAGTTTCCACTAAAAGGTTTGCAGTCTTCTATGATGTTTGTTTTAATAAATGCGCAGCTTTTGTGTAGGAAGGGGCATAAAATCTAACCATTCCTCTTGTTCTTATGCAATATTTATAAGGAGACACTAAATGAGATGTGATTACCTACTAGCTCCTACTGTTATCATTTGGTATAGTAGTGTTAGCACAGTAAGCATTTGGCCTATTTACACACTAGCATTATTCAATTAACTAGTGACAGATTACACCCCCCCCTCTACGCCAGCAACCAGTTATTAAGGAGTAAATCCATGGCTTAAAATGAAAAGGTGTGAATTATAGTACACTAATGCCAAGTTGGTTCTGCACAAACTACCATGTCATGCGTTTAACTAATAACTACAAATGCAGGAAAACACATAACTGAAAGAAGAATAATTAAGAAATGTGGCGTTATATCGTGCAGCTCATGAGATCACATGTTAATGAGCTGCTAACAAGTGAACGCTGACTTGTCTCGCCTTGCTAGTTAAAACTTGACGTTAGCTGCAACATGACAACCTCCGTGCCTACGGACTATAACGTTATACCCAAATCCCAGATTAAGGATTTAAGTAGTTAGTTAGTGTGAGTGCTAGCTAACACGATACCAAGTTAACTAGCTGACAGTTGCCAACGCCACATTACAGTTATTGCTAGCTGCCGTCATGTTGGCTATAGCGTTGGTCGACCATAAAAAACGTACTAAGATCAAGACAAACTAATATTATCTGAACTGTCAGATACACTAAAATAATGTCAGATGCCTTATGCCTTAGCAGAAGTGTGATCTTCAGGAGTAAAAATCGCTGTATGACGGATTACTAGCTCAGCAACCCGAGCTAGTTAGCAAACTTGCTAAAAACTTTGACTGTGCGACTGTGACACGTAGCTGCTCGGCTAATAGGTAGCTCACTCACTCAAACAGACCTACACACACAACTTCAAGCTGTACCGCAGCCAGCTAGTGACATTAAGCTACATTAAAATAACTGTCATATTCATAGACAGTGGTCTGTCATTTTTCGTATAAATAAAGCCGACACTAATACATTCGTTAAAAGTACAAGTTGAACTGTAGCCCTTAGCTTGCGAGCTAATATTAGCTTGCACTACAGTTTGTTCTCCTAGCTCGCTAAGTCCACGTAGGCACACAGCTGAGTAGCGGAGACATGACACGGAGTCAGGCCAGAACATACTGCAACGCTCAGGGTTCAGCGACAAAACTGTCTTCCCAGCAAGTACCACCACCCCCGTCATGTACGTGAAAGGTAGAAGTCATATATAACGGGAATGGAGTCATGTCCAGTAGAGAAAACTGTAAAGTACTTACTTATTTGTATGTTCTCGTCTGCCCTGAAGGTGCAGAAACTGAGATGAAATTCCACTGGCGAGAAGGTGGGATTGAAGCCTGACGGATATATACCAGCGCCGCCCACCAATCACATCCTGCGACGTCACGTCAAAGAGTCCGATTACAAGTAACTTATTTTCATGTACATTTTTTTGTTTCAGATAAAGTGCGAGGGGTGTCTGAATATATTGCAGAAGTGTTATGCAGTTAATTCAGTTACTGTAAAATATAAGTTAAATGTTGACCCTTCTTTCTTACATCTGTCACCACACAGATGAAACGTCAACTCATCTCTTTAGCCAGACCTTTGACTTATGACCTTAATCTTTTTTTAAACAGAAAATTCATACTCAATTCAAACTCAAAATTGAATTCTTGCTGATGAAATGCCTGTCAAGAACATGTATGTTATTGATCTTATTTCATTATTAGCAAAATTCCATATACACAGCAAAGTTGCAAACAGAAACCCAACCTTACTGTCTTCATGTCCTACCTGCACACACTAAAATACTGCACAAACTCTAAAGCTGTGACAGCTAGAGCCTTATGTAATGAATTTGATTTGTAATTTATTTAATTTAATTTTGTTTATGTTTGCTTTTTCTTTTTATTTCTTTATTGGTGTATTATGATCTGTGCACTACTTCGAGCATACATTGCCTTGTCACTGTTGTTGGAATGGTAAACCTGTTGTAAATTCCATTGTGTAAATAAAGTTTTTTAAACTTATTTTCATTTCCAAGAGTGACAAACTCTTATAGGCCTTACAACTTTTAAACTTTACATTGCATTTGAAAATATTTTAAACCTGCAAATGTGTTTTAGGTTGTGTTCTACTGCTGCCTATGTGTGTATGTGTTAAAATTACATGTAGCTGACAGTATTCTCTAGTCAAAATGTCCTATAGGATTTTCATCTTTTCCAATAGAATCCTTTAGGATTCCCATACATTTATAAAAATCCTATAGGAATTCTATAGGAAAAAGTTTTGGTTATTTTAGGATTTCTCAGTCCTATTGGAAATCTTTTTTTCCTATTGGATCTTACATATATTTTAAATGTCTTAGAAGACATTTTATTCATTTTTACAAGAATTATCAATAGGACTCTTGTTCCTTATTTCAAATCTAGCTTTTTCAAAACCACACTTGGTTCCAGTGATCAGAATTAAAGATTTGAACACAATAAGTGTCTCCTTCATCTTTGATCAGATGCATGTGGTGGTTGTGCTTTGAGCATGACTTCATATTCAAAGTGAACAGCTGGACAGTTTCAACATATTGTTAACCACACATTAAAATATGGCCTCAGTGTATTTTCAGATGCAGTACAGTGTGAAAGAGAATCTGAAAGTTCATCCTAGTCCTCCTAATTGCCATCCAGTTATGAATCAAGTGCATGCAACACAATGTTGTTGTGAATCTGGGAGACCAAATACACACATGCCAAACAATCCTGCAGATTTCCTCAAGGACAACATAGTAGGTATGTGCAGAAATACTTCCTCTGACACAACTTCAGAGAGGCTACCTTCTCAGGTCCTACTCATTCCTCAGCTAGCTGTTAATACACACACTGCACAAGGTCATAGAGTCCACAGTTTATTGTGACTGATTTGCAAAAAATGAATAAATATAAATAAGTGCACCTGGTAAATAAGCTCATGCTATTGTGGTTTAAAGAAATCTCTGCAGTAAATTCATTGCTCACTCACATCCTCACAAAACTGTCTAATCTTGAATGCTGAAATTACTTGATTGTCTAAAACAATGTGAATTAGCAGTTCAGCAGCTGAACAGCATTAAACATGTTTTCTTGCTGTCAATATCCACCAATTTCTTTGAACTTACAGTGATGGTTAATAACATGGTAACTTTTTGACCATCTCAGGATAGTTTGCAAGGCCACAGCTGAGTCATTCATGAATGAAATGTGTAAATTTATAGAAGCAATTTCATTTCGTTTGGGTAAACTGCTGATTCAAACTAGATTTTACCAAAATGTCAGTTTGTTGTCCTTGAGCAAGAGGTACAGCATAAAAAAATCATTTGATCAGTATTTGTTGTAAGTATAACGTATATCAACCACCTGATTATGACCCAACCACAAACAGAAATCAGAAGAGATGTATGGGACTGATTGATCTATATGTAACGTAACATGAAGCTGTATCTACACATCACTTCTTAATTATATGTGGGAGCATTCATGCAAATTTGAATGATTATTATTATTTATGTATTTCACAAGAAATGATTAATTACAGCATTCATTAACAGATGGAGTTTCCTCAGTTTGAAGGCTGGTGAGGGCCATGAGATGAGGCTGAAAGTTCCTGAAGAAATCTAGTAAGGACCTTGAGATTACATATTTTTGTCAAACTACACAAGTCAAGAATGGCCCTTCAAGCTCAAATTTAAGTATTTTGTTCTAGAAGCTTTATATGTTTGTTACAATTGTATTGTGACAGACAAAGAAACTGTATTTGTCGATCAATGTCCCCAATACTCCAATCTGTTTAATAAGTACAGCATCGCTGCCAGTACAGTCCAGTGTTTTGAAATTGGTGCATCCCAAGAAATAAGGATGTTTGATCACTTCTTATTTAGTATAGGCTATTTTGTCTGTGTTGTGGCATGTACTTACTTAGGGTTTTCATACATTGTGTTGGAGTTTTTATTCTGTTTTGATTTTTCGATTTTTCAGTTAATTTAGGTTTTTAATACATTTTAATTAATGTATTGTCTAAAGCAGCTGGACTATGCCCTTGTGTATGAAATGTGCTGTACAAATAAGTTTGCCTTGCCTTGGAGAAGGAGACTGGTCAGTGAAGCATAAAGTATCGTTGGCCATGTATTTCCCATTCTCGGTATGGCTGCAAAATATATATAACAACTAACCGGTTTCACTTATGTTGTGCTTTGCATCTTTCTACTGAGTCTTCAAGACTTTCGCCAAGGCCTCCACTTCTGCACAGCTGCTTGTTGCCAACTGGAAAGTACCTCACATAGTTTAAACTGCTCCTCTTGTCTCCCTCACTACTGAGACAGCATGTGTCCAATCTCTGACTCACGAACAGCAGGAGATAGTTGAGGAAAGGTGTGATTTTTAAAAACATTTCTTTTGTCTCTGTTACCGAAAGTTAAAGAGCACAGTGAAACAGAAAACTAGATATACAGAGGGTAGACAATATCCACAACAGCCTTAAAATATTAATCCTTTGTCAAGCTTATTATGATCACCCCATTATGAGGCAGGGTATTTATCTAAAGAGTCACTCCAACAATTTTACATGTAAAGGTCAGTTTACTCATCAAGGAGGTTACTCACATTGTGAAAACAGTTGTATAATGTCTTCTGAGGCTCTAGAGCCCTCTAAAGGCTAAGAAAATAATGATGATATCATCAGGGTTATCCTGAGTTAGGCTTGAGACTTCAAATATTTCACAAAAACCTCAGCTATCAACATGATGGCAGCAGGATTTTAAAGATGGGGACATTTCACAGGCAGGGAAGGTCTCATGAAAGATGCTTTTTGAGTTGCATTATGGGAAATGTAGGCTCCATTGTTTTTGAAGCTAGACCACTAGGGACTAAAAGTCAGGATATCTGACTAACTGATATTCAGTTTTTACATTAAAAATTGCAACATCCCACATCTTTATGGACATGCATTTAGTGGCTGTTTTTTACAAGGCTATTGTACTGGCATGCATTACATGGCACATGTGTTGCTGCTAGTGTTTCCTCCCTAAAATATAAACATTGATGTTATAACTCAAATATACGTCTACCAGACGAATTTCATCACATGTGTGTTATAGAGGACCAGGCTTCTTTGAAGATAATGAGTACAGATCAAAAGACAACATGGGAACATAGAAAAGCCTATCAATCCTGTCTCTATGCCTCGTCTCTCTATTTAGAAACCTGAACATCTTTATTTTTCCCCTGTGCCTGCTTTCCATCAACCGCAGATTAAAATAACAATATAAGAATGAATCAAAACAATAACAAATCTGAAGAATAAGAAGAGGAAAACTACAAACAGAAGCAACAACATACGCACAGAATGACAAATATAATACGTGTTACTATGAATCGGGTGTAGAAAAAGTGTCCATATAAGTAAAAGGATCATGTATTAAGAACAGGAGACAACTAATGGGGGAAAAGTTGGTCCTGAAAATTAATCAGAAAGAAACATTGAATAAATGCACAAATCAACAAAAAAGAAGGAAAACATTTCAACAGTATTATACTGCTGCATTGTGTCAAAAGAGTAACTGAGTTCCTAATTTCAGATGCTTTGACGTGTTTAAGCTTTTCTTAGACCATCAAATAATAGACGACGACAATCTGATATATGGCCATATAGTGTATGGAAATTACATATTACATATATGTGTCATTGTATGTCTCTCAGTAATATCAAATGCTACAAATATTTCCCAGTAAAGCAAAAATGTTTAGCTTCATATGTGTCTTATACATTTTTACAACTACAGATATACATTTTCTATAACTTGCTGATATGAATACATTGTTCCTTATAATAATTAGACCCCCAGGAGACCGATATTTTAAAAAATATGGAATTTTGTAACATGTATATATTATGTTGATTAAATAAAGAAGTTGACATAATAAAACTTGTTTCATATTTTTTCAAATATTATAAATATTTTTCTAATTATAATTCATATTGTCCATACCATTAAGTAATATAGTATAGACAGATTTTCATAATACTTAAAATCCTGTATGCCAGATAAATATTTTCGTATGTTGAATATAAGGTTATATTCTGCACAGTGTATTTAAACCACATATATTACAAATACATAATACAAACCAACTGCTTCTGCTACCTGTTAGCACATACAGTTTTTAATATTTATGATAATAATTAATGACGTTTGATGAAAATATGTTTCCATATAGGTAAACATATATAGTCCATTATTTGATAGAAATGTTTGTGTATCAGATTTTCTTATGGGATCTTTCTAAGCAGTTGTTCTTTATTTTAGAGAAAACAGTAGGGGGAGCTCCATTACAATGCCAGAAGTGATCTTTTCCTTTCCTTCTGCATATTTGTTTCTTATCGTTAAAGTGCTTCTGCGGAAATGTGGTCTGAAGTGCAAACAGTACAACTAATTTATCATGCTTGATGTAATCAAGCTCTGACGCAAAGAGAGACAAGACACGGGCAAAGTCTTATACACGTTATTACCTCATGTGTCCAGAGAAATGTGTGTTACTAAATTTATATTATTTAGATGGTTACAGCAAAAAACACATTTATTTCATATTGTCACGGTTCAAACTTTAGCCAAAATTTAAATAAAGGCTGTGAGTCAAATCACATATAACCAGATAAACAATCATTTTATTTCCTCTGGGTGTTGACAGCCATTGGCCTGTAAATTAAACACACGTAACCTCGAGACCACAAACTTTTATAACTTTCCACGAGGCCTTATTAGTGAGCCACAACATATTATTTTTGAGGCAGACAAGTTTATTCTTCATCCATCACAGCTATTTAAAGTAAAGGAAGGTAAATCTGCGCTCCTCAGCCTACAATCCGATGCCACATTTGAACCAATCGCAGGGCGGCTGGGACTGCTTCAGCCAATCACAGACGGGTGTGAGTGCGCACTCCTTTGGACGACGACCATGGACTGGAGTAGTGTCCTTTTCGATGTGAAAACTTTTAGCATTTAGTTTCGACTCAAGAAAAACGGTAAGTGTTTTACTATTTTTTGAGCATATCGTCACATTTAGATAGTATGCCGACATTTTGGAAGAGAAAATCCAGTTAAGGTAATTTTACTTCGGTTCGCTTATCGTCGGTAAACTAATGTCTACTGACCTCCCTTCTTCAAAAAGAAAATAAACCACCACGTTAAACATTTTGTCTCCTTCGTTACCGACGTTTAGCTTGTTTGTTTTCTTTAAAATGTTGGTTAATGTAACACTGAAGTCTTACTGACCCAGTTAGGCCCACATGCAACACTAATAAACGCAAAATCGGTATTCCGTCTTCTCCTTTTTGTATTTTGTCTTTACGCTTCAACCAAACTCGTGTTGAATGCTACTCAGGTAGCTCCGGTGAATATTAGCTATTGGTTTTCCGCAAGTGTAAATTTTGTGTGTTGGAAAATTAGCACCATGCACCAGCCAAATGCTGATAAAATATGAAAGTGGCTGGTAGATCTCAGACACAAAATAATGATTTACTATTGAGTTGGCTGGTGAATTTGAACATTTATCTGTCAGTGTCTGGTAATGTTCACATTTTTAAAAGTTAATTTCCCACCCTGGTTACACGTCTTATGAATGAGCCTCACATGTCCACAAACTGCTTCAGATAGTCAAGACTGGTTTTTGCAGTGAAGCATGCAAAAACTATATTAAACCAGATTACCTGCAGTCAAGGTACAACATCTAAGGTTACACCTGTACTCATCCACTCAAAATGAGACAAAATTTCAACTATGTTTCATCATGTTTTGCATTTTTTCCCAACTCTGCTGAGGATTTCTGTTGTCCTCCCTGTGTTTGCAGGAGTGAGGAGGTGGAGCTGCTCTGAGCAGTTATGGGGGAGATAGAGGGTTCATACCGGGTCCTGCAGACCCCTGGCACAAGGCTGGGAGCCCAGTTCAATGCTGGTGTCAGCACGTTGGAGCCGGGCCAGAGCCTCAGTGGTAACATGGCCAGCGGGAGCAAAAGCCATGGGCGAGGACTACAAATCCGTGTGCAGGGGCTGGACGACTCCCAGGAGTTCTTTGATGTGGACGTGAGTTACTCTTCAACCTCTGCACAGCTGCCTCATTGTGTTTCCTACATCTCTTATTTACACTGTGATAAGACTGCTGTTTGTTGCACAGCACTACATTATTGTCCTAGGATTCACTGGTTGCGTGTTGGTGACAGCTGCCACATGGCTTTGGTGCTGAAATCCCTTCCTCCTTAAGGCTTCTTATTCAGGCAACTTAGTGTAACTCACCAGGGCACTTTTTAGTTTCCTTGCTATAATTTCTGCTCAAGGCACAACTAGTAGTAATTTTCTCAAGTGTTCCTAAGGCTTGTCCAATAAGAGAGCTGGATAAAAACTCAAGCTTGAACATGTTTACATTTATTATTGATTCGCTGGAGTTGTTTTCAAGTCTGCCTCTTCAATGTGAACAGAAACTGTCATCAGTGCTTTGTCTGAAACTGAGGAGGCTGAAATGGGCAAAATGACAATAGGTCTAGTCTTGTTTGATGGATTTTGCTTTGCAGGCTTTACATTTTCTAGCCTCTTTAAGTCTGGTATCATTTGACGTTTTTATTTAACTTCAGAGGTCATGCGATTGGCAGACAGGACAGAGTTTCCAAAATGTGGGGTTTCTAGTTGTTGTTCTGACACAACAGCTTCTAAAGCAAGCAAAGGCATAATGTCAACATTGACCTCTTACATTAAGATTCAGCTATGTTGATCAAATGGAGACATGTTTTGTTAAATAAAATATCATTTTTTAAGTTATATGAAATGTTGAAATCATGAGCTGTAATTTAACATGAGTAAATCTGTAGCCAAGCTTAGCAGCTGTTTTTTTTTTTTTTTTTTTTTTTTTTAAATTGTAATTACTTAAGAGAGAAGTTAATCCCTTTTAAAGATTGGCAGTTGGTTTGAACAAACTTCTAGATCCGCATTGGTGCTTTCCCGTGTTTACTTGCCAAGTTGCTGCAGGAGTCATTCAGAAGGCAAATAGGAAGCAATAAGGAAACCACTATATCAGAGCAAGTTTCCTGTCTTTTCAGATGGAGGGGTGTGTGTGTGGGGGGGTTATCAAATGAAGTCTCCACAATGGGGGGAAAAAAACAACCAAGTCAATGACCAATTGATGGAGTTTCAACTTGCAGTGTAATATAACTGGACCTGTAGGCGACTAATTCTATTAGGATAAGTTAGTGTATTTAACTTGTGTAACTACTCTATTCTAAATCCCTGTGTAGCCACAACAGTAACGGTTTTGGCAGATGCAGTTTGGGGGCACTGCTGAGACAGACATTTCATAATCTTATGCACCATATGTTGTCTCAACGTCTTAAGCTAATAGAATGTGACGGACACAAGTTTAATTTGTACGGCAGTGGGTCCATGCAGTGTTCAGTCTAGAGGAAAACTTTTTTTTGTCAGTTTTAGGAGGGGTTTTTTTTGTCAGCCCTTCATGTGAAAAAACAACTGAACTTGTCCTGGAGAGTTCAATGTAAGCTCTGGACATGGTGTTGATAGGAGGTGGCAGACAGAAATACATGGCTGCAAAAGGGGAATGACGGCAATCCTGTTGTCAAGCAGACCGCAGTTTGCCAAGAACAAGATGGCCTCTGAGAGGCTCTGTTGTTCACCACTGCCCAACATTGCTTAATATTGCAGTTCATTCACTCCGAGGAGTCGTGGGCTGGTGAGAGAATAGTGTTTATCTCTGTACACAGAAAGGCTGCAGAGCTAAATACATCAGCTGTATGACTTATGTTTAGTTTCCGCATAACTCGTGCTGTATCATTATTAGTTTACGTCTATTTGAACTGAAGAAAAATGAGTGAAGCAGCATTACTTTTCTCGGATTGTAATTGTAGTTTTTTCTCATGCATAGTGTATGCACAAATAGATACAAAATTGCAGTGTAGAATGTTTGAAATGGTTGTGGCCTTCAAGCAACTGCCTCTCCTCGCTGTGGCATTTTGGTTGCTCAGCTGCCCAAATTTGTTATACGTTTGCATACAGTCTTTATCACCTGCCACTCTCCCTGTATACAGCGTAGTGTAAATATACTCTGCTCCGTCACACACATGCAGGGCACACTTGCTCCTGTCTTTGTCATGCTTTGTGCTTTTTTTTTTCAACCTGTAATCCATCACACATTTCATCTCTTGTGACACTTCTGAGGCTAACATGGTGTGATAGAATACATGGATTTGTGGCCATATAACGTCTTTGGCCTGGAACTAAAGCAGACAAATCAGATCAGAGTGCGTGTGCTTTGATCTGCTGGCCTTCATCTGCTGCAGGTACCTGGTATGGTCGTCATCAGCGGACATTTGCTTGCATGGCTCTTGTCCACAGGCCCCTCCCACAGCCAGTGCAGGAGAAAGCTCAGCCTTGTGGTCTCTGGACAGGGAGGCAGGGCCGGCAGGGCAGGGAAACACAGGCTTCTTTTATCCAGCACAGCCGGCCCCTTCGCTGGCCTTAACTTCCAGCTCAAAGCTCGCTAAAAGGCTGAGGGTGGGGATGTGGAACCTAGCTGTGTGAAAACTGCAGTACAGTCGGGGGCACCGGTGGTAGGGAGTCCGGGCAGTCTTTGCTTTAGTGTTAGCAAACAAGCACATAAATAGCAAGGTTGACAACCAGGAGGTGGGGGGAGCAGAGACAGAGAGGGGCAGCCTCTGGTGTTAAAAGAGCAGTTCAGAGGGAGCAGTCATGGCCAGTACAAAGTTTGAGTCAGGGTGGTGGGGGAGGGGACACACTCAGGAGTGAAGCCCTGCTAAAAGTTTGGGCCAGGAATTTCAACCACTGGCCTGTTGCAGAAATCACATTATGATTATGCCAGTAGTGGATGATGAAACTTAGTGCTGATTTTATCTTTAACTAGTCTGAGTGTGAACAGACTATGAACTGTTCTTTCATGGTCTTTTAAATGTTGTCTTACTCTTGCAAGATCTTGGGATAAAGTTGGGTTGGGTTAGTACAATAGTACAATTATCTGTGTTGCTACTTTGCACACAACACAACCGTACTGAATATGACAAATGTAGATCTGGGGATGGAGCTGAATTAGAAATCTGTTTCATGTGCATGCTCAAAAAAGGAGTGCTCTTGCGTCTTCATTACAACCACTAAAGCTGAGCACTCAGCCCTCACCTCTACAAAGCACTCACACTATCCTTTTGTGTACTGAAGTAGCTAAACATTTTAATGGCTATGCCTAGTAGGACTTGTTTAACATTTCAAACAATCCCTTGTTCTTCGTAACTCTTGATGATATTACTGATCTCTCCTGTTGTTACTGTATTGATATTTTTTTGTCACTGCCACGCAAGGACATTGCACCTATCCCGAGTGTTTTTTTTTTTTCCCCCTCTGTGATTTGGAGGCCAAGTTGAGATTGGAAAGTATCTGGGTTATACAGGTGACCTGAGCAGAAGGCATACCTGATCCTGATTACCACTATGTAGTGTTTATCTGCCAACAAACTCTGTGGCCAACTGTTCACAGGTGTGTCCCATAGCCAGGTATGGAAAAGAAATCATGGCTAATTTTTTTTTTAAATGAAAGTCATCAAAGAACCTGTTGAACTTTGAAATGTTTCCTCACAGACTTGTGAAAGTGGCCACTGGTGTGCGGAGCTTTAAAATGTATGTCAGCAGGAAATTCCCCCCCAGTGGCAAGGCCTAAACAATGTACATCCCACTGTGCCAAACACAAGCCCCAACACACCCCTGCTGTCAGTAGGAGGTTTTACTGGAAGAGCTCCCTGCCATTCACTCATATGTATCAACTGCTGTTTGGTAAACCATGCCTAACCTGTCATGCAAGGTACACCCAAGCCCTGGATTTGAGTCAGGCCGGATAATATTTGGGTTACACCTGTGCTTTTGTCCGTTTCCTTGCTCAGTCTCTGTGAATGAGAAGGGCGGTCCTCCCACATGACGGGCTGCTTTTCAAACCCAGCACTCATATGCCCCCCCCCCCCCCCCCACACACACCCCCACACCTCTCCCACACACACACTTATACACAGGAGATTTGTCTCCCAGAGAAACATCTGTTTGTCATAATCCCCGCTGCTTTCTGAGCTTGATTGGGTGACCTATTGACCTGCCTTAATGTTAGAGCTCAGAGATGAGGCTGTGGTCCATACCACAAGTTGGGTGTGAACAAAATGCACATGATCCCTCTGTCACATCACAGATGTGCTTGAAATTAAAATGCCAGACATGCTTTTTTAGGTAGTAGCCCACTGATACTGAACGTGACACATTTGTTTTGCATGGCAGAATGGATTTAGATGGATCTGGTTGCAGAGACCAGAGTTTGATCTTTGAACTTGTTGTTGTTGCCAAATCCATGTAGAAGAAGTGTCATATAGTCGACCCTAGGGTTGGGCTTCAAGTAATTTGACAATATTTTTGGAGATGACAATAATGTGAATTATATTTTTGAATTTATTAAACATTTAGTCTAAAAAGTGTCAGAAAATAGTGAAAAATTCTCATTGTTGTCTTTGTTGCATGTCATTATCTCTCCCTCGTCTGGCTTGTTGTTAGTGTTCTTGCATACAGAGTACCAAGCATTTTGTAAGAGTGGTATCATAACTGTGTACACACAGTGCATACAATAACTGCACACACAGAAAACACAAACCTGGCCACTAGTAAGAAGAAGTTATTTGAAGGGAAATGATCTACATTGTGATGCCACTCCAGGTTGAAATCATTCTGGATATGAAATTAAGCAGGTCTGGTGCATAATTGTCTGCAGCCACTACACTGCATACTTTTTGTGTATTCATGCAAGAGGAGGCCAGGGTGACATACTAGTGTACCTTGTCCATTTTGCTGGCTGCTAGATCACAGTGAAAATGTCATCAGATTGTGGGAGATAAAGCTGAATGGCTGAACGTCCCAGAGGAGAAGGCTGAAGGGATTTTACTCTCCCTGGAGACCAGAGTGCTGTGAATGCAGTTTTACATTCCTGTAGAGGGTTAATGAGTAACACAAAGGAGGGGCTTCTGAAAACAGCAGTCAACACAGTAGACTCCTCATTACTAATACAGCGGGGGGAAAAATCAGTTAACCATTTATTTTAATCTGCCATCAGCTTCTGGTTTTCTTGTCAAATCAATCACCCTAACTATGCATTAGGGTGATTGAGATAATGTTTAGTTAAGAGGTAGGTCAACTGTAAATCTCATGTCAGTATTGTGATTATGCCTGTCTGATATTGCTATTTATGTTTTCGAATGGCAGTCTGAATACTGTTTTACCTGAATTTACCTCAAATTACAACACATCAGTTTAGTTCATTATACATGCAGGCGGTGCTTTATACTGTATAATGAAGGAATGAGGTGAACATTATAAACCTTAAAGGGAAACTTGCAAAAAATAAGCATTATTCTGTGGAAATTTGCTTTTACTCTACTGGCTTTGTTTACAAAGTAGCTCAGACATCGGTTCCGTCTGCTTAGAGCTCAGTATATGATTACACTGACTCTTTGTTGAAATGGCATTCACTCAACCTCACCAAATGAGGCGAACAGAGAAAAAAAAAACACCTAAAATTTTCCTTACATTTGGCCACTGATGCATTTTGAATACTTACTGATGCTGTCTGGATAATATGTTTGGCCTGTACTCAAAGACAACCCAGGTTAAGTATTTTAACACACCAGTTTTTGTTCTCGTGTTGAGGCCGGCTGTAATCTGACACTGTAAATGCACAGAAAATGGCATTTTACAACAGATTTCTAAATTTATGGATGTTGTGTTGGTAGGTTTCACCTGCAATTCATAGATTTTCTGAATGCAGAATATATGCTTGTATCAAAGTAATGAAAAGACTAACTACAGTAAATCTCCCGGTGCTCTTTGGGTTGCAACGCTTTACTTTAGCCAATGCAAAGCAGTTCTTTTTATAAGGCTTTTAAAAATACTATTTTACATTACAACCAGATGTTTCAGGCTATAATTTTCTCAAAAAGTCACAGGCTAGAATTCCAAACCTCAAGTGCAGTGTGTGCTTAGTACATAGTAATTAGTTCTTCGTTTAGTGAAAACAAACCCCAGAGCGTTGAGAAGGTAAACTTCGTCAGATTTCCTGCTTGTGATTTAGCTGCACTCTGCTCTGGGCCAGATAACGGTAAATGTACGGTAGGACACATCTTTGTAGCTGACTGGCTCATCCAAGCCGAGGAAACTATTTGAATCGACAGATGGAGCATATGCAGCCATAAAACACACAATGAAGTGGATCATTTACAGATGCCAAATATTTTCTGCACCACACAGACAGACAGACAGCGTTTATTCCGCGCTCACTTACAGCACTTGCATGCCGTTGATCACCTTTGTTAGTCGATCAGCTTTAAAACTTTTTTTTTTTAGTTAAAACAATGCGATCGCTCTTCCCATTGAGATTGTAATGTTATCATTAGTGGATTTTTAAGATCTTTGTGTTGACACAGTGATGAAAATAATGATTCCTTCTTCTCTGTTGTTCTTTCTTTCAGCCAAAAGCTTTTGGACAGGCCCTGCTCTCTGAGGTTTTCCTGAGAGGCAACCTCATAGAGAGTGATTACTTTGGCCTCGAGTTTCAGAACATGCAGATGAACTGGGTACGTACACCATCAACTGTGTCTTTTGTTTCCTGTTAGAAACGGACACATTGAATATCCAGCAACACACATGCAAATTGATTATACATGTCAGTTAAGAACTGACCAGTAAAAGCCCACAGCGTTTCAAGGGTCAAAGGTCACAGCTTGGTGACAACAAGACTCAAGTTGGGGCACAGATGAACTTTTCAGTCGTGTCTCAGCTACTCTGTTGCTTTGTACTACAGTGCAAGCAGTGAAGTAGTATTGTTTTTACTGGACTTCAGCAGTATATAATCGAGGAATATTTTTAACTTGTCTGGCACAAGTGCCCGTATACAAACGTCAGACTTTCCATTGTCTTCTTTCTTACAGAAACATTAGTGGAATTCAAGACCACCAAGATTTTTTTTTTTTTTTTTTATAGAGCAGCAGAGAAGAGATGAAACATTTATTATCTTCAAAGAGAATGGAGCCAGTGTTAGTTTTATATGACCCACCAGCCTTTTAGCTCATATATTCGAATGCAAGAGCCTTACACTGCATATATACAGTACATTTGTTGCTCTGCTGTTTGGTTTTTAAAGAAGCTTCAAAGAGTCGAGCACTATGTTTAAGGCATCAGCTACAGATAATTAGAACTAAATGCCTCTAACCAACAATCCTGACCAAAGTAGGATGTTTGGACCTGATGCTAATGTTCGTTTAGAGAACTGCATGTCAGAGTCTTTTGAAATAAATGTCAACTATTTCATCGTTCAGCCAGCTATAGCTTCATAACAAAAATAATAGTGTAGAACATATTAGAGTTGAAGCAATCAGTTGACTATTTGGCAGCTGTTTTCATAATTGATTAATCATTTGAGTCATTTTTCAAGCAAAAATACCAAACATTGCTTTGTTGTTTCAGCTTCTCTATTGTGAGAATCTGCAGCTTTTCCTTAGTGATAATACACTGAATATTGGTTTTGAAATGTTGGTTGGATAAAGCCAGGCATTTGAAGAAGTCCTCTTCATCAGCTTTAGTAAATGGTAACTGGCATTTTTGACCCACAAATATTGTTTTGAAGAACTGCAACTAATAATTATTTTCATTATGAATTAATCTGCCATTTTTCTCAAACGTTTGATCATTTCATCCAGAAAAATACTCACCATAAATTTGCAGAGCCCCGGTTGATGTTTTCAGATAGCTTTCAGTCCGAAACCCAAAGACATGAAGTCTGTTATACAGTAAGACAAGGAAAAGCTGCAAATCCTCAGATTTGAGAAGCTGGAACCATCAAAGATTTCCTTGCAAATAAGTTAAACGGTAAATTGACGATCAAAATAGTTGCAAATGAATTTTCTGTTGATTCGACTAATCAATTAATCAATCGTTTAGTCTCCAATTGTTTGCAAATTAGTTGCACCAGTATCTATACCCTTCCCTTAATTTATTTTGCAAACACATGCGTACAGTATACATCTATGAGCTGAAAGAAGAATTCAGGCAAATATCAGCTGATACCAGTTTCTCAATGTATCTGTCTGGATCGAGCACATTCCTCCCTCAATCAGGCCCAGATGTAAAAGGGCAAGCAGGCCCTACAGTGGGACTTAAAAGCCAGTTTTTTTCAGTTTTTCTATATTACTCTACTACCATCTAGACATACCATCCAGATATATTCTCCATGTATTAAGGGGGTCATTTAAGGCACAGCCGTCATCACCTGTCAAATTTTGTAAAAAGTGCTAAAAAGTGGTGAAGATCATACTCTTTCTTTCTCTTCAGGTTTGGTTGGAACCCACAAAACCCATTGTGAGACAAGTCAGAAGTAAGTGAGTTCAAATATTAGTTCAAATTTCACTTTATGAAATTGCGGATGAGGGCTGATTATCTGTTTTTTCGTGTTTTTCAGGACCAGCAAATACACTATTTAGACTGTCAGTGAAATTCTTTCCTCCAGACCCAGGTCAGCTGCAGGAAGAGTACACGAGGTCAGTGACTGTAATTTCCTACTGGATATTGCATTTATCTCATGCCTGTGTAGTGGGGCTTCAGAAAATAAACTGTTTTTTTCCCCCTCAGAAGCTCATGATTATTGTTTTCAGGGAATTGTAATACATATCCTCTTCTAAAATGTTTATGGAAATCTTTTAATGCTTAGCTGCAGTCAGTAAGAATTTTTGTAAAGGCATACACTTTATTTATTTTCACTCCAAATCTATCTTTGTGTATACTTACATTAATAAATAACCAGATTAGTAATTGTAGGTTATCTAGTGAAGTTCCATTACATGACATTTAACTTTGATAAAGGCACTTAGAATAATCCATGATAAGCTTAGTTTGTGCTTATTTACTTCTCATCAACATAAACAGATGGACACTAAGCCTCTTCTTTTTTTTTTATAGGTACTTATTCTCCCTGCAGATGAAAAGAGATCTCTTGGAGGGCCGTTTGTTCTGCACAGAAAGTACTGGAGCCCTGCTTGCCTCCCACCTTGTCCAGTGTACGTTTAAGCTGATAATTTAACTACTCGTTGATTGTTTATTTGAAAGGGACAATGCGCTGTATATATACTTTATTGTACCAGATTAAGATCATTTTCTTAGTGTATTGACCGCATTTCAGTGTCACGTTTTACAACTGTAGTAACATTACAGTGGTTTGGACTAGGCAGCTTTGTTTCAGCACACAGAAACACTCACTCTCACAGACACACAAGGGTACATATGCTAAAAATTCTGGGGTTCTTGGATATAAATGCATATGTGTACTCATATCTCTACATAGAACTTAAAAGCACAGCTGTATTTGCATGTGAAGGATATATGAATAGCTAACATCATAAAAGGAAATGATGGATGAAAGAGAATCAGGCATTTTATTCCAGTCTCATTGAGCTTTAAAATGAAATAATAAAATAAACAGTTTAATCATTGGTATTGATCAACAACCCTATCAAATGTGCACACAGTCTTAATAAAAGAAATGAGCCTCTAAATACACGTTTATTTTAAACCACAGCTGAGATCGGTGACTATGACGATGCAGCAGACAGGGACTTCCTGAGGATGAACAAGCTGTTGCCTTACCAAGAGAAGGTGCAAGAGACGATCATGGAGTTCCACCGCAGGCACCTGTAAGTTGCTCCGTCTGGTCTGTCCTACACCCATGTTTCATGTTGACCTAAAGCTCTGTGATCATATTTGTGTGTTGCCTTATCTGTGTGCCTTTCCCTTACATGGCTGTGCCAGTTTGGTTCTAGCTACTTCTCTGAGCCGCTGACATAAACAATGTCAATCCAGCTGCAGACCGGTACACATTTACTGTTGCACGGTGTCTCATTCCTACACCAAAATAGGTTTCCTCCATTTCTTACTCAACTAATGTTTAACTCTATTTGCTCAGTGCCTACCCCTGACCATGTGTTAAGCCAGTTTTAAGCCAGTTTTACTGTGACGTCGACACAGCTCAGTTGAGGACTGGGGTTGTCACAGTTTGACCTCGCCCCAAGCAGGGCCATAATACTGTGTGTTACTGCGATTATTCCCTGCTGTGAGGATGCAGCGGAAATAACAAAATGATCGCAGCACATCACAACACACAGTACCACTGTGGAAATATGACCTCAGTGAGGAGCAACACCAGCTGTTGTAAGAGGTGAAAAATTATGCACTTTGATAGAAGATGACACACACTCTGTAGTTCAACATATAGTTCACAAATGCCCATATTTATGCAAACTATCGATTCCTGTTGTTAAGTGTATACAAACGTCGTCACTTGTTGAGTCTTGCTGTTTTTTTATTGTTTCTGTTGAGACCTGAATGAAAGTAACAAACCAACCTACTCGGTAAGCTTGAGTATTGGCTCATTCAGTGTTTGTATGTGGTTTGAAAGTTTGGAGTGTCCCAGAAATGAATGCCACCTTTTTACTGAAAATGTTGATGGAACCATGAATTTTGAATCTTAACTACACATTACTGCCTCCAGCCTTTTTGGGCCATTTTAAATTTGAAACTACATCCCACAAAGGGTATCGCATGAATTTGAAAGCAGTGTCATGTTGACTGTGCCCCTTTTTATGTGGCTTTAAACACAAATGTTTAGTGTTAACATAGAGGGGGTAACTGAACTTAGACAACTGTGTGTTCTTGCTAAACAACCGTAATGAGGGGGTTTGCCTCATTTCAGAGTCCTGAGTGTCACAAAACCACTCACTGCACTTTTCCCACCACCAGCCTCCTTGTTAGCACAGTACTATCCCATGGCCAATAGGGGCTCTTTTCAACTCAGTGTATTAGGCGGCTCTAAAGACCTTTGCTAATCTCTTCCCTTGGTTGCCAGTGTGGAAGCACAAGCGGCGAGTTCCCTGGCCTAATCCCCTGCTCTGGCCAGTCTATTAGCCATAAGGCCAGTGGGGCAGGGGAGGGCCCTAAGGAGATTTCACCGCTTAACGGATGAACAAAATTAGAATGTGGTGATGATTGGATGGATATGTCTTCCTAACATGCTGTTTGGTTGTAATCACATGGTTTTAGGTAATGCCTCTCAAATCCTGGAAGTTATAAGGGATTTAAGGTCACACTGCTCGACATACAAATCATGATGCAATCTTACTGTTTAAATTTTATGTGGTAAATCAAAAAGAAAGAACACACTATATGCTCCACAAGTCGGTTAATTGTGAATATTAACCTTATTTGAGGTACACAATTATTTTAATGTACTTTTGGCATTGTATATCAACATTGGGTGTCATCAACCACAAGAGAATCAAAGTCAAACTAAATTGTTCGGTGTTGCTGTTGATGTACAGTGCATTCAACACTTAAAGTTCTTTTTTTTAATTTCCGAACACATCTGTCAAGACACCAAGACGGCCTGAGACTCCAGGAAATTACTGGTCAGGGCCAAGAAATAGTCCAGCACGTAACAACGCTCAGTAAAACAAATTGAGATTTTTACACTGGTTTTTGTATGACTGAAACAAACAAGATGTAATTTGTTTTGTTGCTTTAGAGGTGCTGGTAGGCAGATTTTGTTACCTTCAGACAGAGCCAGGCTAGCTGTTTCCCCATGTTTCCAGTCTTTGTGCTAAGCTAAGCTAACTGGCTGCTGGTTGTAGTTTCATATTTAACGTATATTTAACGACATATATGAGAGTGCTATTAATCTTATCTGCTGCTCTGCCAGGAAGTGAATGAGTCAGAGCGCCCTGGTTTACTGAATGGTTAACGCCTGGGCCACACTGGCTGCGTGAGCAGCACAGAACCTCTTGGTTTTCATTTCGGCGCCCATGTTAACATGTTAGAGCAGCCACACAGCCCGCGTGAGACGCGCATCTCATTTTCCTTATTTGTTGTCAGTTTCCCTCCTGACAGTTTGGAGGTTTGTCAGAGTGTGTTTGGCTCGTTTGGGGAACTTAGTGTCGTCTGAGGGTATTTTCCTCACTTGGAGCAGTGACAGCGGGGGTTTAATGGCGGAATAATCAATATAATCAATTAAAAAAAAATCCGTCCTGTGTGAGGTGTGTATGTGACTGACACAGAAGTATCCCCAACCAACCCCCGCCATGCCCGTCATAAAGAAAGCGGCTTTCACCTCACATATTATTATTGATTTTTCACAATTGAGCACAGGCTTCTTAACCTTTATCTGTCTAAACTAAATATAAATTAAATTCATAATTAAATGATATGAAACTCTATGTAGAAAGATGGAGCTGGCAGTAGCAGCGCAGCAGCAGCAGCAGCAACACTCTCTGTGTGGACACCGCAAGCGCGGGAGACGCAGCAGTTCAGCGACGCACACGCGCTGCTGAGGTAGACGCAGCCAGTGTGGCCCAGGTGTAATGCACATGCCGCATTACCGCAACGTCCCTGGTTGGATTCCAGCCAGTGACCTTTGTTGCATGTCGTATCCATCTCTCTCCCCTTGTTTCCTGTCTGCCACTTCACTATCCTCTATCCAATAAAGGCAAAAATGCCAAAAAAAGAAAGTGAATGAGTGCATTTCCCAAAATGTGCAATTATTCATTTAAGATTTCATAAACAACAATATTTCAATTTCTATTCAATGATACACTAGAACTCATTGCAGAGAACTGAGAATTGCTATGATGTGTTTCAATTCGAGTACTTTAAACTAACTTTGCGCAGCAACATCTAGTCAACAACAGAGTCCCTGATTAAACAAAGATCACTGACTTGGTTTACAAAAGGCTGAGACTATTCTGAGTCTGTCTTTTTTTGTCTCAGTGTTGTCTGTATTTAGCTGAAGGGACTGAGCCTTTGATGTCCTGGATTTGTTTAGTGCACTTACAGTGAACTTTGGTAGTGTAGTCAGTTGTTTACTCACCTAAGTAAATTTGGATGTTGTCTGAAAAATTATCTGTCGTTTTATGGTTTTGTATAACTTGTCCTAATGGAACCATGTAAAAGTTGAATAAAAGGAACTCCATACATCATGTTGGTCCATTTAGATACATATTTGTTAGAGTTGTTTTTGGAGGTCTTGAACCTAAGTTGGACAGTGTCTGAAAATTCATCCTTATTTTTTAGTCTGTATAGTATTATTACATGGTCAGCCATGTACTAAGATCCAAAAGGAGGACAACTGAAATTTTGCATGCATCAGGAAATCAGACATCTAAGTTTTAAGGTGTTTCACAAACAAATCCCTCATGACCTGCACGTGTACTACAAGAACAGCAAGAAGAGGACATGTTGTTGATGTGTTTGCTGCATTGTCTATCATAGGGGCCAGACTCCAGCCGAATCTGATTTCCAAATCCTGGAGATTGCCCGTAAACTGGAGATGTACGGAGTCCGCTTCCACCCAGCAGCTGACCGAGAGGGCACCAAGATCAATCTGGCTGTCGCTCATATGGGCCTTCAGGTTTTTCAGGTGACTGCTGCTCTCATACCAGCTTTTTTCTGTGAACATAACCTCAAACCCTAACAATGTTGCTAAAGATTCTTCTTTTCTTTTCTTATTTTACTCCCAGAGTCATACAAAAATAAATACCTTCAATTGGTCCAAGATTCGTAAACTGAGCTTTAAGAGAAAACGGTTCCTGATCAAGCTCCACCCAGAGGTCCATGTACGTATTAATAAGGAAATTAAGTTGGGTGTCAGTTGTTTTATTTATATGTCTCTTATCAGCTTCTCTTTTTTTATCTTTGTTTTAGGGCCCACATCAAGACACTCTTGAGTTTATGATGGCCAGTCGAGACCAGTGTAAAATCTTTTGGAAGATCTGTGTGGAATATCACTCATTTTTCCGTCTCTTTGACCAACCCCAGCCCAAATCCAAAGCTGTCCTTTTCACTAGAGGCTCTTCATTCAGATACAGGTATTAACTACCAATATTTTAAAAAGACATATACAGTAATGTGTTTTATTTTATGTCAAATGCTTGTTTGCACCCATTTTTCCTTTTACACTGAAACACAAAAGTTTTAGTTATTCAGAGTTGTGATTCTAAACTCTTTCAGTGGAAGGACCCAGAAGCAACTTGTGGATTATGTCAGGGAGAATGGAGCCAAGAGAACCCCATACCAGAGGTGTGTTTCCATATAAATACACTGTGAATCGGAAAGACAAGTTGTTTGTCTTTCTAATTCTTCCTTAGTGTTGAGTGGGAAATATTTCCACACTGCCGTCATCATTCAAATTCTGACATGAAATTCTTTTTTGTTGCAGGAGGAACAGTAAAATACGAATGTCTGCTCGCTCCCTAGCCACAGATGTGCCAAAACAGGTCAGTGGAGCTACAGTGTTTATGCATTTGTGAAGTTCTACAAGTGAAACTATAACTTTCCATACATTGCACCATAATGGATAAACTAATACATTTGTCTTCTCCTTTACTACTTTCCTTGTCCTGTCTGTGTTGCTTTTTTTTTTTTTCAGAGCTTGTCATTTAGTGACAGTCTCAGGGCCCCAGGCTCCCCTTCCTCTGCTACATTGTCCTTCCACCCAGCACACATCTCCAGTTTTCCCCTGCGAAAAGAACTCCAACCTCAACCCCAGCCTTTGACCACACTGAGCCAGTCTCCAGCGTCTCCCCAGCAGCAGCAACAGCAGCTTCAGTCCCCTCTTCAAGCCACCAGACCCCCCAGCCCTCCGAAGGAAGAACCTGTCAAGGCCGCTCCCCCATCTCACTACGCTTTTCAAGGTGCCCCTAGCAATCAGGCAGCAGGACACTGCAGCCCCTTGTTTGTGTGTGTAGAGAGTGGCACTACCCAATCGCAGCCCTCCAAAAATGGCAATGAGGATAAGCATGGTGGGAGAAGGGGAACTGGGTCCTCAGTGGGAGGGGGTGGAGGGAAGAGGAAGGGGGTTCTTACACCTGAGGCTTTTGAGGCGGAGCTTTTGCGTACAAAACAGAATTCTATGTTCTCAGTGTCCAACTCACCGCTGCATGTCACTGAGGAGTTCATAGATGATGACCCCGCTGAAATTTCCTTTTATGGCGGGGGGGCCGAGGCCTACTCTTTTGGGCTTGATGATAAAGTAAATCAGTTTGATTATGTCGATGAATCTGACCTCAGCAAAAACAGGATCTTTAGCGTGGGCATTGAGGACCTGAATGGGAGTACCAATCCCTTCCCCGATAGTATTGTAGGTAATTCTGAGACCAGCTCTTTGGTTAATAACCGCTCCGAGTGCAGTTCCCTGGACAACCTGGGGCTCAGCTCTGCAGGTGAGTCCATGTCAGTGGGTTATGGAGGCCCTGACTCTTCCTCGCTGCGCTTGCCAGGGTCTGACATCCAGTCAGAGGCCAGCTCAATGGTTAACTTCCCAGCGTACTCTGTGCGCTCTGAGAGCAGCTCTGCTGTGCAGTTTAGTGACCTGGTAGAGCAGCTGGAGCAGCTCAGCTACCCTCCCACAGCCACTGAGGGCTCTGGGAACGGGAGCTCAGATTCAGACTCGGACTGGGGCTCTGACAGTGTCCTTCCCCCTGAGCAGAACCTGTTTTACAGTAATCCGCTGACAGGGACCAGTGGAATAGAGGGTTTCCTCCTCCAGTGTCATAACCTGCAGACCCTGGCACTCGCAGACCCCCCTGGCTCACCTCATATTAAAATGTAAAGCACACGTCCTTAAAGCACTTGAAGCCTCAGTCAGGGGCTGTCCAAATTATAGATAAAAAAATATGTTGACATTGTAATTAATAATAATAACAAGCAGCAGCATTTCACTCTTTACTAACACAATTACAACTTAACAACACTTTTGACATTCAGAGTAATTTTAGCCTTGGTAACAAATATGGTTGGAGCATGTGAAACTGTTAGGCGTATAAATTGATAGCTGGTGTCCAGCCATTTTTTTTATGTTGATTTCCAACAGCCTTGGTTTATATCAGTGATTTGACATGGTCACGCTGTGGTGCTTTTTTAAAATCACTCCTGTCTTCTCATGAAACTGCTTATTAAGTTTTGGCTGTTAATTTCATGAGATTCTTGAATGACAAAGTCTTTCGTCATTGTCAGTTGTCTTATCTTAACATTCAGGCTATTTAGAGCGAATGTTGATGGTGCATTTGGGGTTTATGCCTTAAGCATTTCAGAAAATGCAAAACATTTTGTGCTTTTTACTTTGGAAGCTTTATATCTTAAACACTTTTTTTTTTACGTCATTTTAATCACAAATATACAAGGTAGCATAGAGATGTCTTGTTAGATTGGTTTCCCACTTCAACTCAGGATGTCAGAAAAATAATGTTCTACATCTACCTTTTAATTTGATGGCCTGCAATAATAGGTTTCAATTTAATTAAACTCAAAAATAGCTGATAAAAGGAATATGTGATTCATGTAATGTAATATTTTTTTGATAATTTCTAGCATATTTTAATTATAACTTGACAAATAAAAATGTGAAATCCTAATTTTAAAAGTACTGAAACATTTAACTTCCATTCTGATTATTGCCAGTAATAATCATTGTCTGGCCTTTAAATTGAATTACTTAGATGGTACGTCTTGTGGAGTGTTGAGTAGTGGAAGGTAATCTGTCTCTAATCTCAGGGTACAAATGAAACCAATTGTTGTCCAGGTTCAGTGATCCTTCTGTATTTAACGTTTCTTAACAAGACATGCCATGGAGCCGCTTTTCCATTTGCACTCTTGGTACTGTGCTTCACTGACATCTGCTGGCCGAAGTGAATGTCGGCATTCTTCACATCCCACTAGTCCACAGCATGTAATGGATGTCAGAGGTTAGCATTTTCTTTACATTTTTTTAAGTTTATGATGTCTTGATAGGATTTAAAAAAAAAAAAAAACTTTCCACCAAAATAGACAACACAAATATTAATAACGGTTAATGTTGAGTTGCGTTGAAGAATGTAAGCAGTGTACTGATGAGCCATTGAGTACACTGTTGGCACCACTTTCTACAAAAATGAATGTATCATCTTACAAGTGTGTAAGGCTTTGTGCTTCTGTAGAAAATTAGCTAAATTTAGTAATCTGTGTATGATAGTTTGATACAGTAGTACTTCCTAATTATTAAAATTTAGAATGCAGAGCATCTAGATGTAGCGCTTTTCAACATTTGAAACCATCATTGTTTGTAACTTCCAGGAAACCCCTTGGATAGTAGATACGGTTTTTATTGTACCACCAGTACATGGTTAAAGATTGTTGCTTTGTCTCTTTTCTGGCATGTGGCCTTAAGAAATGTTTCAGGGTTTTGTCATTAGCTATCTTCAGGATACCAACAACATGGTATTCTGTTTATTGGAAGGAAACAGGGGTCTTTTGCACATTAGCTATGAATTTCTCAGTGCTTGTTTTATATTAGCTGGATTTTATTTTTTTTGTATGTTTGTTTTTAAGCGTTGACATAGGAACAATAGTTTGCAGTCATGTGGTCAATCACTAACATACTAGCATGCACACTTAATATCATTTAATTATATTTTTGTCCAACATGCAGGCCGCAGAGATGTGGTGTCTGGTCGTGTCAAGTTGGTTTTCCTTGTGCCATAGAACGTGAAAGGTTAATATTGTGTTGATAACAAACTAATCAATAGTATTTTGTTACGTCACTGATGTAATTTCCTCCTCAAAACAGTCGCTTTTGCTCTCTGTACATGTGACAGAGTCTCCTTTTGTCTGCCGCACTTGCACCGCAGTGCCTTAAAGCACTTACTTTAACTCTTTTGCTGCAATATGCTTTCATGCATATCTCAGGTGTACGTTCCTGTCTACTTTTCAGTACTTTTGGGATGTTTCCCGGCAAACATCTATGTGGGAAAGGGGCTACCTAAATTAAGATTTTTTCCTTCCTGTTCTCATTGTCATTTTGAAGGATGGCAAATAGCAGTGTGTTTGCAATCTCTCTACAGTCACAAGTGTGGACAGTTGTTTCTGTGTCACCTTGGGGAGTGTGGAACATGATTTTGTTTCAGATGCTTTTTTTTTTTTTTTTTCTTCCTCTTCTGCCATGTGATACTTCACACATCTCAACGAAATATTTAAATGACGGGGCTGACAGTTATATAACCAGCTAAGCTAACTGCACTTAGGCACCAAGTAATCATCACGTAATCCTGAACATGTATATTTACTAATTATAAACAACCTGTACTTATGTTTGTATGTTTTACTCTCAAGAATAAAGTAATCACTTTTGGGTACCATGAATGTCAGACTTAAAATTCTTTTTGAGCTGCAGACTGGTGATGTAATTCTTTCAACAGCTTTAACAGAAAGCACAGTGGTGTTAGATATTCTTTTAATAGAGAGAGATAAAGTTGTGCATAGTCCAGATCACGAGGACGAATTTTACCTCGCCCTCTGTCTTTAAACCAAAGTCTTATAGCAGTTTTGTAGATGTGTGCAATGTTAGCAAAGAAACATTCCCCTTGAGGTTTGGGAGATATTCTCAAGAAACCAGACTGAAAATATTATGTATAGGTGTTGTTTTTATTGAGTTTTTGAATAATTTAAAAGCTGGAATCAAATACAGGAGCAACTTACTCCAAATTGTCAACTCCTAAGTATCCCACATGTTAGCCAGGCCTTTTAATTCCTAGTGTATCACATGTCCTTCTAGAGAGTTGGAGTTAATTATCCAATTAAAGTTCTCCAGTATAACATTAGACAAAAGCAGAAACAAATCAATACGCGGAGTCGTTTTCCTTATACTTGAGGCAACAGACTCGTATGCTGTTGGGGGTTGGGTCGAACTCGTACACAAGATTCCTCAACCTAATTCCAGCTGAGTGAGTGTGTGTGTGTGCGTGTGTGTGTGTGTTTGCTCCCTGTTTGAACAGGCTTTGTGCCAAGCCATTCCACAGCAAACCCCCGTCCTCCTGCTATGGAGCCCGATGGCCGCTCTCTTCCCCTCTCGTGTCATTCCCTTGCGAGGCACTTCAGATAAACTATAAACAACTCTGTGCCCTCCAGACAAGCCACATTCCTGATAAGTCTTTGCGTGAGCAATTATTTCCGGGTCGACTAGTGACTCTTTTTTTTTTTTTTTTCCCTTCTCTCGGCCTTCCCCCACTCCTTTTCTTTTTTTTTTTCTAAGAGAAGTGGAAGAACAGCTGTGGTGACCCATGACTCAGTAAAGAGGATAGCCTAGCGTTTCATCTGCCGTTTTGTCTCCTGACTTGTTGTGTAGAAAAGCTCGCAGGCAGAACAAAAGCAGCAGAGGCAGTTCTCTGTAATGGAATCAGGCTCAGTGAAGTTGGCAATGAATCATTTGTCTTTCTCTGAAAACAATGGCGGGGGGAAAAATGTAGGAACCATTACTTGCCTTGGTCTACCCTGCTGTCTCCCTTTTCATTTGCAGCCAGTGTGTGTGATGAACCACCCTGCTTGTTTTTGTTCAAAAGTGCAGTGTTTTTTCTCTGAGGGGAAAAAAGATGATTGTGTAAAAACCGGTTAGGTGAAGATGAAGCTTGCAGTTGTATATGTTGGTGTGTACGACATAGTAAAGCACTTTCACAAGTATGTTATTGTGAAAAGTTCCACTCTGTATAGAGAGCATGGCTGTTGACTTAAATTCAACCCATTTCAAAAGATTCAAAAGTTTGGCCTGTTTGGGTAAAACAACCCTAATCTCATTTAAGGAGGCTATTCATCTCTCTTGAATGACTGTGAAAGGCTCATTTCATTAATTTGTCTTTTCCCTCTTCCAACAGATGCAGTCGTGGACAGCCCCCAACTCTCACCCTTCAACTCCAAGGGTCCCCTCTGTCTGTCGCCCTCCTTCCAGATGTCGACCCTCAGCCTGCCAGGCCAGGCCGTGTCGCCCCTGCAAAGCCCCATCCTGAGCGAGGTGGGCACCAATGCCAGGCTAGAGGAGGAGGAGGAGGGCAGGAGGAAGGTACACTGCTTACATGCCACCCTTCCACCCCCTGCCTCACAACCCTTTTAGGAGTTTAGAACCGGAAGGTTTTGGATAATGGAGTGGAAATATATTTTCAACTCTTTATCACTGTGGCAAAGCAAGATTGTATTTTTTTTTTTTTCATAGTAGAGGATGTGTTGTCCATTTCTCTGGAGTTTAAACTAATATCTGTCTTTCCCCTCAGCGATATCCCACCGATAAGGCCTACTTCATTGCCAAAGAGATTCTGACCACAGAGCGAACGTACCTGAAAGACCTTGAGGTCATCACAGTGGTGAGTTGTCCTTGATTCATGATGGTGTATACGCACGAGGGCTGCAATATGACCAAATTTTAATATCCCGATAACGATACATATCACGATATTGCACATTTTCTGTAACTTCAATGAATAAATACCCCCCCAAGACTCCAAATGACGAAAAAAATTGCCATAAAGAGCGTTATTTGTGACACAACAAAATAAACGATAGAGCATAATATGAAACGACAGACATTTTTCTATTGTCACACAATATATATCGTCATATCACACAGCCCTAAATGAGACCATACCTAAATTGAGATTGTGATCTTAATATGATGAATCGTGCAGCCCTGGTAGTGTATTTTTATTAGGAGAATGTGCATCAATAGTCTCATGTCCCTCTCCTGCTCTCAGTGGTTTCGCAGTGCTGTGATCAAAGAAAACGCCATGCCCGAAGGCCTGATGACCCTTCTGTTCTCCAACATCGACCCAATCTACGAATTCCACCGAGGCTTCCTCAAGGAGTTGGACCAGAGGCTGGCTCTCTGGTAGGTGCCCCTTCAGGGTTTCTGTGTGTGATAAGAAATATAAATAAAGCTCCTGATGAGATGGAAGTAAAATGTCTGTATCCTCAGGGAGGGTCGCTCTAATGCTCACGTCAAAGGGGACTACCAAAGGATTGGTGACGTGATGCTGAGGAACATGTGTGCTCTTAAGGTCAGATTACTTTGCTAGCACTCTATTTAAAACCACTTCTCCTCTATGTGTTTAGCTGACAAACAGAATGTCCTGTATTCTCCTCAGGAATTCACCAGCTACCTACAGAAGCACGACGAGGTATTAACAGAGCTGGAGAAAGCCACCAAGAGGCTGAAGAAGCTGGAGACGGTCTACAAAGAGTTTGAGCTGCAGAAGGTCTGCTACTTGCCTCTCAACACATTCCTGCTCAAGCCCATCCAGCGCCTCATGCACTACAAGCTCATCCTGGAGAGACTATGCAAGCATTATTCTCCTGCACACCGTGATCACGACGACTGCAAGGGTGAGTTTCCATAACATACTCTCACTCTTTAGTGGACGAGGGCTTCGGCAACAGCCCAGCTTTGGGGCAAAGTTTTCTAAAACTCAGTCCTCATCCTATCTATTTATATAATATCTACTTGGTAAAATTGGTAGAAGGGACTAGAGGGACTTGCACTGTCATAGTAACCATCTGATATGCTGACTCCCTCCCTATATTTTCAGTTTTCTTTCATGCTGCATGTCAATCACTGAAATAGGAACTAAATGAGGATCCCAACTTAATATCTTCTCAGACATTATAAAATAGGCAGCAGAATTTTCTATCCAATAAATTATGAAATTGGAAAAGAAACTTTAGTAAGATATTTAGTAGAGGCGAAATGTCCTCACACTAATGATTGTCATTAATTAAGGCTGCAATGGTAAAATAAGTTTCAAAATCCATCACTGATGCAGCCTGTGAGAGAACTGAGGACACTCTTTCTCCTTCATATCATAACTTTCTCACTCTAGCACACCAGGTGGCAAATGCAACGTGAGCATTGTGGCTCTGCCCAGATGGTCCTGTCATGTCTGAATAAAGACGTAAGCCATTTTACATAAAGGAGTGACACAAAGTCTTTACTTCAACAGATAGAAGAAAACAAGCAATCTTTCCAATAAATTCCAATAAATTTTAAAATATGAGTTCTGAAAGCTCCTCTTCTCTTGGTTGTGTCGTCAATATGGCAGAGTAGTTATAAGACACTGATGTAAGTATTTTTTCCTCACAATGTTGTTTCCATACAGAGGCTCTTAAGGAGGTGGCAGAGATAGCGACTCAGCTCCAGAGCAGTCTTATCCGGCTGGAGAATTTCCAGAAGCTAACAGAGCTGCAGAGAGACCTGATTGGAATAGAGAACTTAACAGTACCAGGCAGGGTGAGTGCAATGACCCGGAGAAGAGGGTAGAGGGCACTGCAAAACTGGGTAAAAAGTGTCACACGCAGTATCTAACAACCTTGCTGTGTTTTAGGAGTTCATACGAGAGGGGTGTCTGTACAAGCTCACCAAGAAGGGGCTGCAGCAAAGAATGTTTTTCCTGGTTAGTACAAAGCTGCTACTGTTGAAACTGTTATTAAAGCTACAAATCATATCACTCTCTCATATAACTCTTATTATTCCTGCTGTCTTTTCAGTTCTCAGACATGCTCCTCTACACAAGCAAAGGTGTTACAGCGACCAATCAGTTCAAAGTGCATGGACAGCTGCCCCTTCATGGCATGATAGTGAGTACACAAGCTCTAGTTCACCCTTTCTATCATCTGTCCCTCGTTAACCTGCATCCGTCCTGTAAAGATCCCACTATGACGATGAAACCTAGGATTTTCAGTATCAGCTGATCAGTGTTGAGAAGGGAGGGCCTTGGTCTCCTAACTTTGCATGTCTCTGCTTTACTCCTGGCTGCAGCTCATAGTGCTGGATGCACCGGTAAGTCCTCTGAGCTCTGTCAGCTTGGATGCCCAAACCCTACCTTTCTTCTCTCCCATGCTTATGTAGCCAAAAAAAAGCACACCTAGCAGATTGCTCAGGATGCAGAATCATGTCATGTCTTGCAATTATGAAATAAAGTAAAATAAACCATGAACATGAAATGACGTAGTGATGTTTCCTCTTGCCAAAACTGTTAGGTGTGTTCTGTCTGGGTGCTGATGAGAGGCTAAACATCTAAACTTTTGAAACAGACATGAACCCACCGCAGTTTACCTCCAGACGTGTAGAGCAGAGAGCTCTCTGTGACTTAAGAGTCAAACTTTCTCACTTTGTTTCCCTTTTGTCAATTCCCAATCTTAAATCATTCACTGTAAACAAAGTTGCTCAGCTCATCCAGCTAAATTTCTCTAAAATTCTCTTTTGTCTGCAGGTGGAGGAAAGTGAAAACGAGTGGTCAGTCCCCCACTGCTTCACCATCTACTCTGCTCAGAGAACCATTGTAGTGGCTGCCAGGTGAGACGTGTGAATTGGATTATACATTAAACAAGATTCAGTTGAATGTGAAGAGCGTTATTCTAAAATGTGTACAGAGATCAGTTATTTTTACATAAATGTTTGTAGATTATTATTAAATGAGTGATAGAAGCATGTAAATGAAAAAAGTCAAATGTAGAGAAAGCAGTCTAATTAATTTCCTCTTGTAAAACAAACCATACATTCACTCTGATAAAGAACAAGGAATATATTTTGGCACATTTTGATGATAAAAAATAGAAATTATATAGTTCTTAATGTATTTTCAATTCCTGAATTCCTGAACTGAAGGATAATTCCAGGTTATCACAGCACTAACCCTGCATGAAAAAACGCAGCCACTCCATCCGTCGATGCAGTGTGGATGCAAGCACAGGGTCATCAGGCAAAGAAGTTGAACCAGGCTCAGCTTTCTTAACACAATGTAACATTTTCCAGCAAAGCACCACACTGGCCAATTAAATACATGCAAACCCACACTCCTGGTACATTACTTTGTAACATTAACACCAGTAATTTCTATTGTTTACCTCACAATCATCGGGACAAAAGATAAAATGATTGCCACTGTGATACTTTTCCAGAGTTGTAAAATCCATCTGAATAAACCACTGTGCAGTGTTCCTTCATGAATCATATTTCATCATCTCACCGATACCTGAAACAAAACACCCACACAAACCCCAACCAATCATACAGGTTTTGAAGAAACCTCAATGGTAGCAGGAATTATTTGGAAGAGAAACCTGAGGCTGATTAAACAGAAACTGATTATCTGACTGTTCTTGTGGTAATAAACTGGAATTATCCTTTAATAGTAACCAAGCAGATCACATCATGTAATACAGACTTCAAAAAGTAAAATCACAGACTTTGAAAAAAATGCTCATAAAAGTACAAAAGAAACATGTGAGTAGTTGGGATTTGGTAATTTGGCTCTGCCTGTTGTATAAATGCACACATGAGTTGATGTTTAATTCAGTGTGCTGTTGTGTCGCTCTCTCTCTGTTTGTGATTTCAGCTCTAAAGTCGAGATGGGCAAGTGGATTGAGGATCTGAACATTGCTATCGACATGGCCAAGAAGTCACAAGAGAAATCCAGCATCTTCCTCGATGCTGGACTCAGCGATCACTCCAACCGTAAGAGCTTCTACTGACCTCAGAATTATGTGAAGATGAACAGTGACTACAGTATCTGTTGAGTGGAAACGCCTGTTTTTATGTGGCTATTTTACACTTGCATCAGCCATCAGAATGTGTAGTTTATCCCTTTCCTCCATACAACTTCCTGCCCCACCTCCTCCCTTCTCCCTTCCTCCTCCTCCTCCTCCCTCAGGGTCGTCTGACGAGGTTTCTCTGGAGCAGGAGTCGGAGGATGACATGAACTCCTCCCGCACTTCACTGGATAAGCAGACGCACCACCGTGCCAACACAACCATGCATGTGTGCTGGCACCGCAACACCAGCGTGTCTATGTCTGATCACAGCCTGGCTGTGGAGGTACTCCTCCTCTGCCCACATTCAAACACACACACACACACACACACACACTGAATACATATGCCAGACCATAGGTCATTTCACACACACTTAAATGCCATTCATCATTACTCAGTGGAGTCACGAAAAAAACGTCCATTGTTGCTTTATGGTGGATCTCGGTGTTTCACCTTCTCTTCTTAACCCTTTAATTTTCCTTTAATTCCCTCTTTTCTTCCCTCTGTGACTGTTAATATCCTGTCTTTCTACTGTTTTACTGAAGTGTGTTCTGTGAGGCTTGTTCTTCATTTCTTATGCAGTTGATAGCAGTTTATAATAATGTGCATGCAAGAAATGTTCTGTCAAAAACATTTTCCACTCCACAGACCTGGAGGATTTCCTGTCTGGTCTTACTTCCCTTTCCCCTTTCTTTCCCTTTTTTCCTCCCCAAGCTAACATGCTAACACTTCCTTTCCCTCTCTCTGTCTCTGCATCTTTTCTTTCTTCTCTTCTCTTCATCCTCTCAGTCTTCGGCTCTCCGGCTGTCTCACCAGAGCTCCCTCCTCGCTATCTCCTCGGTCAGGGCCAAAGACCAAACACCATCACACACGTTTGCTGGTACCGAAACCAGAACCTCTCTCTCACTGATTACCTGCGCATGAACCAGGTACCAGAGCCACAGGTCATGATAGATTACAAGTCTCAGTAGAAAGCATAACTGGGTTAATAGTATTTAATCATGTATATAATTAATCACATGTTGAAATGACATGAAAAACAAACTTTTTAAAAAAAAATTATTTCAGCAGCACCAACACACAAAACATCCATTCCAATCTATATCCAGGGAAAAGAAACAAGTGGAGGTAACAAAAAAAGAAAAAAATCCAGATAATTGAAATATTAGATTGTCAGATTAAGAATTTGAAACAAGAAAAGAAAAAACACATTGTATGTATGTATCCTAGAACATAATCTGCCTGACAATATCATCACTACAAGTCCTCACAACTGAAGAAGGTTCAAATATGAAAGTAAAATGATAAATGTGAAAGAAATATAAAATATTTATAGGGCTGTAACTATTATTTCATTTCTCAGTCTATGAAAAAAAAATACAAATACAAATAATACAAACTTCCATCCCAGTTTCCCAGAGTCCAAGTTGACTTCTAATGTTGTTGTGTTGGACCAATAGTGGATTTAACGAGCTGTAAACAGTGTTTGGCTTTTTTTTTTCTTGAAAAGTCACTGAAATGAATAATTAATTATCAAATAGTTGCAGATTAATTTTCTTTTGACCAATCGATTAATCATTTCAGCTCTTAAAATTTTTCAGAAGCAGGTTCCTGATTTGTTGTGATGAGCTAAGAAAGATTTCTGTAAATAGAAACTACAGTTTATTACAACTTGGAAGTTTTAAAGTGTAAAGTTACAGCATGCATCAACACTTTCAACTGAAACTTCATGTTATCAGTGAAGTATTTTACAAGCAGGCGCACACACACACACACACACACACACACACACACACACACACACGCACGCACATCACTGACTCTTGTTTGAGTTCATAATGAAACACCACTTACAGTCATTTAATTCTCTCTGTCTTGCCTTTTTAACTTTCTCCTCTTTCCCTCTGTGCAGAACCAGCTCTCAGGTTACCTCCTGAGGAAGTTCAAGAACAGCAATGGCTGGCAGAAACTCTGGGTTGTTTTCACCAACTTCTGCTTGTTCTTCTACAAGACTCACCAGGTTAGCAACCAGATCCTGTGCTTTCTTTCATTTAGTTTCATTATTCCTGCGTGAATATAAGCTGGAATACAATACATGTCGTGGTCACGTGTCTGCAGGATGACTTCCCGCTGGCTAGTCTCCCACTGCTCGGCTACACAGTCAGCACCCCAGAGGAGTCGGACAGCATTCACAAGGAGTACGTCTTCAAACTGCAATTCAAGTCCCATGTTTACTTTTTCCGGGCAGAGAGCGAGTACACCTTTGAAAGGTAGACGCACATGAACTTGTTTCTAATATCTTCTATTGTAGCACACGTGTCGGCGTCTGCGTTTATCTTCCGACGTGATGCCACACACTGTTTTCTCTTCACAGATGGATGGAGGTGATCAAGAGTGCAGCCAGCACTACGGGCCGGATGAGCCTGCTCATACCTAAAGGAGGTCCCATGGAGATAAACGGAAACTGAATCAAACACGATGGTGTATCTGGAGGCTGGGCCTCCAGCACATCAGAAAGACTCTGCTCAGTCTCGTACTCTGTGTTATTTTCAAGTGAATCAAAGATTTGAACGATAACAAGCGGCGACTGATTGAAGTGTTAACATGAATTATAATGATCTGTGCGTTGTTTTTTTTTTCTTGATTAATGATGTAAATGATAACATTTGTATCAGTATACAGGATATAATGAAAGGGAGACGTGTATATTGTGATGAGTTTGTGCATGCGTAGCACTCAGTCATTCACATAGACTGATACTGTGGGAAATATTGTTATATGGGGCCAACTCAAAAACTTCAATTCAGGCTTTTTAAAGGACTATTCTCCTCAGCACATTACGACTGAAGCTTTGTTGGGTTCAGCATTGTCCTACGGCAGGAACACAGATGATGTACAGTATGTGGGAAATGAAAGTACACGGGATAGCATGTGGATAAAATATCCAGCTCTCTTCATCATCGTTTGAAAGAGTCAGAGGTGTGTGTGAGGTGCGAGGAGAGCAGAAGGTTCATGGAACGTTGAAAATGAGTTTGAGAGCAGAAGTCGTTTTTTAATTTTGAGAGAGACATGAGCTGAATAATACCTGTGTGAACTGAAGCAGTATTTATTTCAAAATCAGCAACTGAGGCCAGTCCAGTTGGGAGGCTTTATTTGCCGGAAGGATAAAAAGGAAGTTTCAAAATGCTCAAAAGGGAGCTGCTCTGCTTAGTACTTCTGATTAGAACGGTCAGTTTGGTGCCACGTTCTCTCTTTAATATCACGTGTAATCATTTATCCTGTTTTTGTTTTGCACAGGGATAACAACGTGAGGAAATACTATAGTGGTTACTGTAGTGTTTACTCTGTAAAAGTTGCAGATTTTTCTTGTAAAAGCAAACCAGAAGAACATATTTTGAAGTTAATTGTACCTGGTGATAATGTCTCGCTGTGTGGGAGATCTGTGTAGGTCTGAGCTAACAGGTACCCATGATACTTAATGTCAGTTATTTAGTGCGCTACATGCAACCATGGTATTGTTTGGTATATATTTTTTATGAAGACTGGAATCTTTACCCTCTTGTGTGAGTGTGTGTGTGCATGTGTGTGTGCGGAGAAGCCAACGGTGTAGTCCTCCCTACATTTGCCCTGCCTCTGGAGCTGTAATATAGGGTGATGATAGAGGTCATCTCAGAAACCACGGGACGTTCTCTGTGTGTAAGAGACTGTTGCACAGTTAACAAACAGTATGTTACTCCTATTTATTGTTAAGCATGTCATCAGGGCCACGCTCCTGGATCCCCTCATGTAGTCTTCATGTTATTCCATTGAAAACCTAACAAATAAAAGCTCATTTGAATCAAGGCGTGTGGCTGTTTTACATACAGAGCTGAGACATCTTGCCTGCAGATGCCTAACAAATGTCTGGTGGTACACTTACATTTTAAATATTTACCTGAAGTTCCTGACAGCACAAGAAGCTTTATTTGCCAAATCATTAAACCCATGTTTACACAACACTGACATGTTGCCATATCAGATCATTTTCAGCCACCAGCTTGCATCATCATCTTTGTGAAATTCTTGCCTTAACATTCGAACCAACTTGTCAACTCCTTTTGCAAACTCTTAACACGAAATGCAGTTCTCTTGATTTTTGTCTGAAAATTTCACACAGCCCACAAAATGAAAACAACGGTATCAATTTGGATAACCGCACTGCTATTATCAGGGCATCACAACATTATATGTTTATCACTGAATTTTAATATAAATAGATGATTATCAAATAATGATGTCAAACAGTCTCAACAAAACAGAGTCTGCAGTGGTTCACTTCCTCAAAATTATATAAATAGCACCAAGAAATGTGCAAGTTTTGCAGAAGTCAGTGAAAGTGAATATAAATTAGGAATGACTTTTGGACACTTTCAATTTATTTGTTGAATATGTTGTGTTACTGTAGAAATACATAGTGAGGTAACTATTTACAGTGAATCCTACAGTCATACCAGGCAATTAATCAGTTCATTTCTTCTGTTAATGTATCAAAGACAAAGTTTGGTTTTATCAGAGGCACCAAACCTTAGATATTTACATGACCTGTAAGTTTACAGAAATCATCTCAAATACAGTAAAATGAATGCTGGAAGGCAGATAGCATTACACCACTATTTAAACTACTGTAACAGACAATACATAGCAACATTTTGACAGTAGTCACAAGGAAATAAATAACTTTTTTTATATGTGCAAACACATGCTGTCTTGGTTTAGTTGTATATATCTGTTGACTGAGGATTAAGCACTGAAACTTGTGCTAATATGAGGTGCAGAGGACTGAACATGTGATTTAGTGTTTTGCACTTTTAATGTAGAAACAGCATTTTGTGTGTAAAGGAAAGAATAGGCTCTTTGCATGAGCAATTTTTCACTTTAAACTCTGTTGTGAAAACTGAGCCAAAGCAATCGCAACAAGGCCTCAGCTGATACATGAAAATGTCATTTTGTTCAAGTTATAGAGGTTTTTTTGTGCTGGAAAGTTTGAGAATTTGATCAGATATTCTCAAATGAAGGTGAAAAAAATCCTTCTCTGTGATTAAGCTGTCAGTTACAGTGTAAAGAGTTCCTGTTGATTAACAGAGATCTGCAAATCTGTCATGCAGTCGCAAACAAAGCAGGGCATTCCTCAGGCATGTCCAAACAGCTTGAACAGTGGGCGTGGAGGCCTCCCCAGAAATGCCAATATCGCTCATCTGCCAAGGACATCTATTCAAACGATTTTGTGTTAGGGAGTGGAGAAGGTGTGTGTAGCCGCTTACTGTCTGCTGTCATGGTGTTTGTCTTTCAAAACAATGTGGTTCCACGGTATCTTCACATCAACTCTGTCATCAATGGTTGCCTTTCACCATATTCCCTCCTGTTAAAAGGTACAACACTAGCAGGACTGTAGCCAGCATTTCCCAAACACCGAGGTCACGAGTCCCAAACCTAACTCTGAATATCAGAAGTAACAGTATATGCACACTATTAACACAGTGCTATGCAAAGAAGTGAGTGTGTGTCAGTCTGTACCAGCTTCATGTGGAGCGTTTTCATGTGAGGGATCGCGTCAGGGTGTCACTTAAAACAGGCTGGAACAACTAAACAAGTGAACTTTGTCTCCCAACACTGTTGCAAACACATTTCCTTCCAGCTTAATTGAATTTAAGTGATTCACACTCAGAGATTTAGCAAGTTCCACTGCAGATCCTGTTATCCCTTTTGTCTTGTTTGTGAGGGGAAGGATCTTCTTGCATCCCTAAAGCAATGTTCTAAAACATCTTCACACTGAACCATTTCACAAGTATTAGAGGCTTCTATACTGAAGTAATCTATATGTTTCCTATATGACATAAGCCCACACAAGTGCCCGTCATGTATACAAGGCAAGGAATATTTCTTATTCTGAAATATCAACACCCCTCACATTTGCAGTAAGTCAGTTAATTTACTGATTTTATTTAACACAAATACTTGAGAAAATGCACAATGTAAGAATATTCTAACTGAAATAATACAAAACTAGACTAACACAGGAACCTTCTACAGGACTTCTACTTTGCCAAGTGTTGCTTCCTGATTTTTCCAATGCGTAGTAATTCATACAGTATGCTACATACTGTATATTCACTGTGGGCAGCATTGTTCCTCCTAACAATTTCTAATCACTGCTGCATACATCCGACACATGCAGCCTGCATTTGATCAAGAGTAAAACTCACACATGCAGGATGAGTTGGACAAAAAGAAATGTTTTATTATGGCAAGCAACCTGTGGGTTTCCTGTTAAATAGAATAGATTTGAGTTGAAATGTGGTGAATTAGTAATGTAGGCACACCTTTAATAAATCCAGTTATTGATTTACAGCTGAGGTGCTGGGTCATGTCCTCTGTGTGTGTGTGTGTGTGTGTGTGTGTGTGATGAGAGGGGGGTGGGGGTGTGGGGGCGGGGCTTGTGTGGGTCCGCTTATCTCCGCCTTTGGACTCCACAATAAGTGCCCTTAGAAGGAAAGCCTGTCAGACTGTAAAGTGGAGAACATTTTTTGACGCGTTGAGTGGCAGCAGATCTTCAGTTCACTGATTAAAACCACTTTTCTGCTCAATGACACGTCAAGATGCAGCCCGCTTAGGATCAGATTGTAGTTGGGGCTTCTTAGCCTATTAACATAAAGATTCTCGGGTAAGTGTTATTTAATTGTCCTCACCTTCATTATAAGAGAGTATAAACGCACTAACTGTGATTTAATGGGTTCAGACATAACTTTTCTGGTCTTTCATCCAACTTTTCCTCGTCTAAACGTCCCTGTCTCTTCAGCCTGGGGTTTATATAACCTGCAGCTTCAGTAGACTTTGATTACGTTTGCATCGGGCAGCTTTACTCAGGTTATCATGTCCACAAACTAATCCGCATGTGTGTTTCATGTAGGATCATCTCCACAAGTCTTCCTATCTGCTGGGAGGAGGGAGGAGGTGCGCCGGGCCCGGGGAGAAGGCGCTGGAGGCGGGGGAGGTGAGCAGCGCAGTCCGCGGCGGATGACACGGGCATGGAGATGCTGCGCCGCTCTTCTGTGTTCGCGGCCGAAGTGTTTGACCGCTCGCCCACCGACAAGGAGCTGGTGTCCCAGGCCAAAGCACTGTGCAGGGACTACATCCACTCCAGGCTCAACCGTGCAGGGATAGGCTGGTCTAAGCCTGAACATGGACTGTCTGCATCAGGTGGGACGCTGGGAGAGATTTCGTCGGTGCTCCTGTGGCTGGGTGAGTTTGTGGGACTGTCTGCCAAAAACTGAAGCTGTGTTGAGGGCACAGAATTTAGGAAATTGGGCACGTGGAGTGCAGATTAGAGTTTATCATTTAAAGTTACACATGGGTGTTATAAAAGACTGGCACCAAACAAAACAATATTTCTTAGATGTGCTTTATTTGTAGGCCAAGAAAAACGAAGAAACACATGACTACATAGACCAATTTAAAATGTAGACAAGGCAGAGACCATAACTGAGAGAAACTTTGGGATATAGGCTACAAGTGTTGTTTGAATGATTTTTTTTAATGAAAAGAAAAATGAATTAATATGTTTACCTGGCAAGCCCATGTTGACAGCCTATGCTCCAGGCTACAGCAGAGGTTATACTTTTTTGAGAAGGCTCAAAAAGTATGAGGTTGACCACAAACTTATGTATTTGTTCTAACAAGCAGTCTTGGAGAGCCTAATCAGGTATGGGATACAGGCATGGTACGGTACCCTCTCAGTACAGTTAGAATCTAGGCTTGCCCATCTTGTTCAGACCACCATGAAGGTCACAGGGAAGAAAGAACACCAGTCCCTTCAATCTATATACAAGCAGTATGTGCTCAGAGGAGCACAGCGAGTACTGCCTGATCCATCCCATGTCCTCCACTCTGAGTTTTTACCCTCTGGCAGATGATATAGAGAACCCAAGTGGCAACTCAATCGTTTTAAAAACTCATTTGTGCTTTCTGTTAACATCTTAAACTTAAGGACATAGTATGATCCATAGAGGCCATAATCCCCAAGGGACTTTGTTAGGATGGATGGGTTATGCAATATGTTGTTTTAAAGTTTTTACTCACGGCACTTGAATGTATGTACATATGAATCCTAGTATGTGGTTGACTGTGTCACATGTCTACGTACTCTGTAGAATGACATTTATAAAATGCAGCAACACTGAGCCCAAGAAAAAGGTGACATTAAAGTATATTGTATTGTATCATATTGTATTGTAATTGAATAAAATGTCTATTCAAAATGATGGGTGGGGGTGGGGGTTGCTGTTTGGGCTCATGACCTCATTAAATCCTGCAGTCAGAAACGTATCATGGGGATTACCTTTCAATTTCACTGGAAGACGTTTAAGTGATTTCAGGGAATCCCTAGAAAAACAAGTTTAATTTTAGTTATATTTGCCTCCCTGGATGTTTGCCCAGAATGAAACATGAAAGTGACTACAGATGGTTGTCCCAGTCTGAGGGTTCACATTACCATTTGTGGTTATCACAACACCTCCAGTTTAGTTTTAGTTTAGTTACGTAATTTACTGGAAAATCATATCTGACCGCAAAAGACACTGTGTTAGTAAAAAACAGGGGGGCTCTAATGAACACTTTCCAGCAGGGAGACTCTCAAATTACCTTATAAACTGTGGTCCTACCAAATGGTTGGCATACCTCTGATGCTTCATATGAAAAAAATATTAAAGAGATTAAATTAATTCATTTTGGACTTTGTTCCCTTTAACGTTTACTGGATATCAAGTAAATCAGAAGTTCCAGGTGATTTAAAAAAAGCATTTTCACTTCATTGATTAAAAATTCTGGTGGAATCACATTTAAAGTTAAAACAAAATATAGTTTTGTATGTTTAAAATTGTTTTATATATACTTTCTTAGACACTCAGTGTTATTATTTAGAAGAATGTCATCGCTGTACTTTGTTACTCGCCAATCCTGCCTGTCCATACCTCAGAGAAGTCAAATCAGGGACTAACATGCTAAAGCTACTAACATGTAACTAAAATGCTAAGCTACGTAAAAGTAGCACAAGTGGAGAAGAGTAATAAGAAGCCAACTAAGACTCCATGACTTAAGCATATTGAGTCTAGAAGCCAACTGACTCAGTAATATCTGCTATACACCAATATTTACCTAAAGTTTTGAGCCACCATAAGCTACCAGTTATACCAGACCAAGCAAGGCTGTAGCAGCAAAAGTCCTGAGTGAACTGAACTGAGCAACAGCGCATTTTGTTACTTATGAATTCAACTTTTCATTTGTAAAGGGAAGAATGTTATTTCTTCTTTCAAAAGTTACACAATCTCACTTTAACTGTGGCCTAAATGAAAAGTCAGACGCACTACAAACAACCAATACAATATTCACTTTTTTGACTGAATGTTATCTCTCTACGTCTTTATTCTGGCCAGGTGATGAGTTGGAGTACCTTCGTCCCAACGTCTACCGCAATGTGGCGCGACAGCTCAACATCACAGTGGCATCGGAGAGCGTGGTGTCAGACGCTTTCCTGGCTGTGGCTGCAGACATTTTCTCCACAGGTATAGTCCCCGTCAAAATCTGGTTATTGTACTGTAAATCAAGCCATGCATGCAGGCCCGCTGATGGGAACCAGCTTTTGTGCTTTGTTATCGGGTTTATCTCTGACCTGCATAAACTTGGACCCAAAAATAAAGGAAGATGTTTGTCCTTTTAGGGAAGTTCTTCATTCAGTTGTCATAAGGAAGGAGGAACTTCAGAGCCTGAGGCAAATACAATAATGATATTAAAAGTTTGGAGAACTTATGTTACTGCTCCTATCAATGTTTTATCATTTGTTTAACAGGGAGATTCAAATAAAGCAATTCCGGCCTACTTTTTCGTGTAAACACCTCTTATGTAGGGTGACGACAGGATTCTCCAGTTAGTCAGAAACATTTCGTTGCTGTCATTATCCCCTCACTGCAAGGAACCGTAGGGAAAACATTCAGTCCATATTAGGTTAAAATGTTGCCGGAGTGGCTGATTGTTACAGACAGATTTGGACCCCTCCCTGAGAGTTCAGTCACGAACCTCAGCTGGCTTTTTCCTCAGGGAATGTAACAAAGCAATCTGCTGCAAAGGTAATTAAGAGTCAACTTCAAACTGAAGAAACTCTGGTTAGTCTTGTCCTTAGTGTGTGTGCAGAAAAATCACTAATTCAAACACAGTCTTAATACAAGCATGCTCTTATGGTCATGATTACAAATGTGGTGTTTATTTAGGGGTTTATGTGAACTGCTAGATTGGAAAAACAACGTTAGGCATTAGTTACACATGTAGCTCTGAGTCATTACAGTGTCAATTTTCGCCTAGACATGCCACGCTGTGAAGAGGAAGTCACAATCAGCAGTAGATTATGACCACAAAATTGTCAAATGTGTACGAGCTCCAACACAAATGTCATGCTGCTTCCCTCCAGACACAGATAAACTAGAGCTAAAGAGTCTTATCACATCCTATATGTAACACTGCAGCAGAGTTAGTCTGCATAGGATGAGATGCCTCATTTGCCTTTCTGTGAAAGGTTTATTTAAAGCTGCTCTAATCAAGGATTTTGTATCAACAATGAGTCAACTATGTGTAATGTTAAAGAACACAGAGAATTATCACCCACAGCGTTTTAGCATCTTTCAGCTAATTGGTTAGGTTTTGCGGCTTGCAACTTTGCTATCTGGTTCACTCACACCGACATGGTTTCTACACAAGAGGTAGTTGCTTTTAGCACAAAAGCTGTGATAAGCTACCTGTCCAGCACCAAACAGCAGACAGACAAAGTTAGCGACTAGCCGGTGAACATAGTGAAGCATTTAGCAGCTAAAGAGTCGGCAATGTTTGGTGTAGTTGGTGTAGGAGAACAGAGCCAACAGGAGAGTGAATATTTGGCTTCCATTTGTTGGGTGCACATAAACACGACTCCAAATAGATGCGAATGTTGCTCCGTGTCAAATAAGCAACTGTTGACTAACACGTTCACCATATCAACTTAAAAGCTGAAAACATGTAAATATTGTGCGTCCAGCTTGTGTCAGCTGCCCCCAAGTGGCCAAAAAAAATCCATGACTGCATCTTTAAAATCACAATTCCCCCAACTTTATGGAGGTACAATATTAAATCACTGGAGTACCCCTTTTACACAAGTGTGAGTCAAATGTGACCTGAGAGCAAAAATGAAGAATGATTTTTCTAGCACAAGGGGCTGCAGTGGCACATGACGCTGACTTTTTCCATCTGAAGGGGCATCCTGATGGGATTCTGGCATTTTTCTTTTTGCCCTTACATCTCCAGAAGCATGTTTTTCTATATAGAGGCACCCTAATATCTTAACCGAAGGACGACTCATTATCAGCCAAGCTAGCACCTGAGCTAGCACCCCATCTTAGGCCACACTGAGAGGGGCACTTCACTGATTGTACACATAAAGATCAGTTTACTAGTTATGGGAGATAGGCTTCTACTGCGCAGCCTGTGTGGTAGTATAGTGTCCTCTGTGGCTCTGGAGCTGCTTTGTCCAAAATAGCTTTGATGATGACATCATGGTTATCAAGGCTTAAGCTTGGAGACTACAATTTGAGTGCAACCAATCTTGGGAACTACATGTGAGAATATCTTCAACCTCTGCTGCATGAATTTGGACCATTCTTTTTAAAAATCTGTCTCTCATAAGGCCCCAAAATTTATGGACCTTGAAAGAGGTCCCCTGGCCCTTAGACAGTCCGTGCATGCCAGTGTGTAACTTCACTGATTGTAGAGTGTAAAAGTTTCTGGCTCTTAATCGAAGTAAGTTCATCCAAGCAGAAATATGTCAAGATAATAAGGAAAAATTTGCACATTTTCAAGATTTATTATCTAGTATTTATCTAGTAACTTGTTCACAAATGACTTTCCTCATGACTCTCTAAGCACAATGAACTATCAGCTGTGGAAAAAACAAATTAGAATTTGGTTCAAACTGACTGAAGATTTGATTGAACTCAAATCTGTTTCTTTAATGTTTTAGTTGCTCTCTGTTTTTTGGATCACTGCTGAACTCACCTAATATCGGACAGCTGTTTTACAAGAAGTGACAGTGTAGAGCGCCGTCCTGCAAATTCCAGCTTTCACCATAAAAAATACACGACCTCCATTTATGAGAATCTAGGAATGAATCAGATGACAGTTACAGAGGATGGATGGAGTCGAGTCTCAGTTTGTATGTGTTGGACATACTGTATAAACACTACAAAAATAGTCTAAAGCTTTGACTGTAAATGGCGTGGCAGCAGAAAGAGTTACTCTACATGTGAACTGAAGTTGGAAAAATGATCTGCTCACTGATGTAGCTGTCTGCCCGCTGCCCGCGAGCCTTGGGTTTGGGTTTTCTTCTTTGTGGGATAGACAGGCATGTAGGCCTAATTCCTGGCTGCTGCTGAGGTTTTATAATGTGTTCATCCATCTTTAAAGAGTGCTGCTGACAGAGATGTTTCTGCTCCAACTCCTCAAAAAGAGCAGTCACTTCACTCTGCTTCAGAACCCTCTAATCATCTCATAATAATTTGATTGCAAACTATTTTCTTGATTCATACATCACATAGAAGACATAAACGGCTGTATATTTATTTTGCTCTAATAGCTCTACAACTTGTGTGTCTCCCATCAGGTGTGACATGGGGAAAGGTTGTTTCTTTGTACGCTGTGGCAGGGGCCCTGGCAGTTGACTGTGTGCGCCACGGTCACCCAGCTATGGTCCATACTATCGTCGACTGCATGGGGGAGTTTGTCCGCAAGAGTCTGACGTCCTGGTTAAAAAGGAGAGGCGGCTGGGTAAGGACAACTTTTTTTTATTTACCTAATCACTTGTTTGTGTGGCTGCTTGAATGTGTGTTTGAGTGTTGCTGATAGTAGTCGCCCTGCCGCTGAGTTTATTTAGGATTAGGATTTTTAATAGTCAGAAATGACATACAACAATATAGAGTATGATAAGCTCACTGTAAAATCACAAGTCCCAATGTGGATATTATAGATATATCATGATGTTGGAAATTGCATGGATGATACTGTATATGGTGCTGGAGAAAAGGTGGTACAGCAAAGTTTGCAATCACATTCACGTTTTCTGTTCATGTCCCAAGTTAAGTAACTTTTGGAAGGATGTGTTTGATGACCTCAAAGAAGAGGTCTATCTTTATATTCCCAAAGAGCCCAAGGTTGGCTTTGAGGGAAAATGTGAACTTGTATTGAAAAAGTACTACACTGTATAAGATGCTGAAATCAAGATAGAATATAAGATCAAAAATTACACAGAGGAATCCAAGTAAGTTCCTATAGAAAGGATATTATGGGAATATCATACAGAGCATGAAATAATAAAGTAAGTGAACTACTGCTCTGGATTTTCTGTTGTAATATTTCACTACTTTCTTGATACTGCTTTTGTTTTTCATGCAGTCTTGCTGAAATATTTTGGGCATAATCAATAATAAATTTAAAACTTAAGCTTGTGAGTTTTTTGCACAAGCAGTTGCTTAATCAAACCACAAAATGAAATGAGGTACCAAGATATTGTAGTGGACACATTTCATTATTTTACAATGACAGCTGCAGGTAATATTAGTTGCTCTGGAGGCTGATGTATCTGATGGTGAACTGAAACTCACAGTCTTTCACATGAAGCTCTGTGATGAGGTTCATGATATCAGTAGCTGTGATGGCTAGTGGAGGGACAGGCCAGCAGCTCGATATTTTTAATTAGCCCCCCCTTGAGGCCTAAGGGAAGTATGATAGTATTTATGCTTTGTTTGACACCAGAGCTTCAAACCATCTTCTTACACCCTCATCCAGGCTTTATGTGTTCAGCTAATGCCACAACTAAATGCATGAGGAAGGGAAGATCCAGCTGACAGCTGATGTATACTCCTTTAATTTAATAGCTTTTTGGTTCATAAAAATTAAGCACTAGACATAAACTAAAGCCACAGAGAGCCAGAAGAGAAGATGTGTCCTCTGTAGAGTCCTGCAAATGGGAAAAGTCTGTCTGATACAATCCTGCTGAAATAATAAAGTGAAACTCCAGCACAAGAGGGAACAAGGCCTGGCATCGTGCCTCCGTCTGTGTTCTGCTCTGCTGGAAAGAGCATAACAAGTGAACAAATGCTCGCCTGTGGACTCAAGAGACACTGCACCCAAGTCAGTTTTGCTTTGATGATAAGTGGAGTGTGACAAAATGAAGGGCAACGCATTGTATAAGTGACCTCATAAGCACAAATGAGGGACCTGTTTTTCACAGTCGCAGTCTAAACTAGAAATGTAATGTTTCTACACCAAGAGATGATGTCAGCGTGTCCTGCAGGAAACCTAAATAACATTTTGTGATATGAAGTGGGAGAAGTGTTTAGTGTCAGGGCTGACACTAAACTGTGCTGTCTGTCTTACTTCATTGTCTATGAAAGTTGTGTAGTTATATAAGTAGAGTGTTGAAGTAAGCATTGCAGAGATTACAGTGAGGGCTTTGGCTGCGAAAGTTGCATATTTGTGGGCAAATTGCACATCTTGCCACAGCAGATTTTCAGAATATTTTCGATTCAAGAAGACGTGTTCATTTTTTTTTTTTTTTTGGTTGTGTTGCATGACTCAGTGTGTTACTGTGTCCCCTCACAGGTGGATGTAACAAAATGCGTGGTGAACACTGATCCCAGCTTCCGCTCCCACTGGCTGGTGTCTTCTGCCTGTGCGTTCGGACACTACCTGAAGGCTATCGTGTTGTACCTCCTCAGGGAGAAATGAAAGACGAAGTCACACACTGGATTCTGAGCAAACTGACCAGCACCATTCCAAAAAAAGCATCTACCACTTTGGATTATGTTTACACTCATTTGCACTTGCACTGAGCCTTCTGTGATGAACACACACCCTGCACAGAGCTCCCTTGCTTCCTCTGCTCCCCCCCTGTGAGATTGTCTATTTATTGTAAATGGTTATATTATGGCACACGTTTGATGTGGATTTTTAAAATCACCCACCGTAAACTTTTTCAGTTTTCCACAAACAGCAGAACTGCTCATCTTGCTGCCTGGTTGGCAGTGATTTGGCTGCCCCTAGTGGTTGAAAATAATAATTATTTTGACATTGTAAATTGAGGATATTTCATGGAGTCCTGAGGCTATTCATGAGGACTTGTTCTTACATCTCAACCTTTCACATCCTTGATAAATGCAAAATATAAAATATTTTCTTCTTAGTAAGGGACTGTACAAAAATTACTAGGGGACTCGGGTAAGAAAAGGGCAAGGGTTTATGTATTTTTTCTCTTTGCTGAAGGGAGGCTAGTCTCCCTTCTAGTCAATTTTTTGGGGGAGGTTTATAATTTATTTCAGTCCTTGTGAGAATAATAATTTTAAAGAACGGACCAAACAGTTACAATTTATGGCTTTCGTGTACACAATGGGTCATAACAGTGCACTTTGCCCTATAGGACAACAATCCTGTCTCTGTTTCAGAGCTATATTTTCCTCATCACAATCAACTAGTCACTAACAGGACCAACATTTGATTGTGGAGATCTGGTGCATGTGGCAACCATTTAGTGGCTGTAATAAATGTTTATTCAGCAACTGTGTATTAAAAAAAGAGTGTCTAGAATATTCACCATTTTGTTATATTTGCCATAATTGTAGTAATTGCTAATTCCACATATTAGTGGTTATTCAAATATTATTAACTTCTTAGTTTGTAAATTCAGCTATACCATCTTAAATCCCCAACTCCTCCCCACTGTAATTGATATTAAAAGTTTGAAAACTGTAAGATTAACCCCCCTCCTACCCCCCACCCCACCCTAATAATTTTCATAGAGTCCCTAATGAGTCTGTTTGGTGAATTAAACCTGCAGTGCGGAACTTTTACATGTCTGTTACATTCAAGCCCTTGCCAAACGAGTTCACACAATGCTGATTAAGCCTATCACCGCCAGATAAATCTCTCTGTACTTCACAGTATACAGAGTTTTAAAGTCTCATGTCGGGCGCAACATTCCCACACTGGCCGTTTAATCGTGCAGCTCTTCTAGACTATGTTATCTTACCAAATGGATCAATTTCGAGTCATTTCGCGGGGGTTCTGTGACGCTCAAAACAATTTATCCATCGTTTTACAGCTGCAACAGCAGGTTATGGCCAGTGGTGTACTGGCACACTGGGACAAATCCAGCCGGTGGGCCGTCAGAAAATACAGTTTTGGGCCAGTGGACTGTGAAAAGATATCTGTTTTTACCGGCCCTCTCTGTGTGCCTGTCAGTCGGGGTGCACGTGAGAGTGTGCTGCATGTCTCTGTCAGACAATCACAGCTGATTGCCCCCCCTTTACTCTCACTGTCAGAAGGGGGAGACAAAAGTTCCGCACTCCAGCTTTAAGCCTACAAGTACCACAAATATGAATTTCAGACAGCACTATACACTTAATGCAACTTTAACTCTCTGTATAATTGTTCACTGTGAGGCAGTGTATTATATTGCTGTAATGTAATAGCAGTAATGTAGGTTACAGTATGTGTTCTCTGAGTTTGAGCACTTTGATAACATTTAATTTTATGAGTAGAATTTATTCTATGAATAATTTCACTTTTATATGGCATGTAGCACTAGGGGTCCTAGAAAATAAGCAAATGTAAAGAGTCATCTGCAACATATGTTAATAAGTCATTAATAAATGGTTCTTACAATAATATATCAAGTCTGCAGTTGTAAATGTTAATAAGTTGTTAATAAACTGATTTTGCTCTACAGCACTTTTCAAGAAGGTAAGTGGTCCAGTGGTCTTTCTTATGAATGATGAATTAAAGAGCTTTTAAACCCTAAATGATATCTAATTTGAATGTGGGACATGTTTTTAAACCCAGAGTGAACTGACTTAGTGATTGTATGTCTTGTATTAAGTTTTTGGACACTGTGCTAATATGAGGTGGCTGTATTCTAAGAATAGAGGATGTGATTTATGGTTTTGCACTTTCTACCACTACTACTATTTCCTATGCACAGCTTTTTGTGTTCAATCTTAAACTGATGTGAGAGAAGGTTGTGGACAAAACCACAAATTGGTGTATACAGTGTCCAGTCTTAATTTCAGTTAAATCAAACAATACATGTAAAAAGAGACAGTTTTTGGCCTAATTTTCTCTCTGAATAAAGCATCTAAACAGTCTTTGTATAACATTTTCTTTCTACAACATCATTCAAAGCTGTTTGTCCATCTGGTAATCATTTTGTTGGATACTATATAAATGTCAACTATTTCAATTAACTTGGCATCAAATTAAAACCTGGTTTTACATTAATTCTCAACATTTTCATGTCTAATACATGCGTGGTTGAACTTGTTTTGTGAACACCTTACAAATCTGCGCTGCTGAATCAATCTCTGCATATTGTTGCATGTACAGTAACACATTTGAGGTGATGAGGTGGGATAAAAAATATGTTCCAGCCCCGCAGTAAGTTTTGATATTCAGTAATATGTGGCAGTGATATTTGAATATACAGCATTTCATATTTGGATGATAAAAATCATCATTACATAATGTAATTCAGGGATAAGCCTTTTGCTTAATGTAGTACATTTTTTATGTTTCTCCTTGCTTTTATCCACTTTTCAGCCCAAAAACTTTTCAACAGCAGAGTTGCTTTGTCAAATCCTCTAGTAAGGGGCTAAGATGTTGCTGATCTATGGCAGCAGCACTAACAGGTGTGTGTGTTTGTGTGAATGATTGTATTTACAGGCATTGGTGGCTATTTGTTACCTCCTAATAGTCGAATAACAATCACCAGACACAGACTGGCAGATCTAACCAGCAGTCTAACATCACATGATATGTTAACTATAAAGACACATCAAAATGAAACGCCAACTGCACAAAGGATATTTGAGCTTGTGGGCAATTTAGTGTTGCCATAAGTGCATGTTTGGGGAATGTGAGAGGAAAGCGGAGCCCCCAGAGAAAACCCACACCACAATGAGGTGACATCTTCCACTTCACTTTCCAACTGAATATTACAGACTAAATGTAAGCAATTAAACAGCTATTGTATATTTGTGAATTACTGACCCACAGCAAAGCTCAGGTGTTTTAAACTGCATCTCAAACCCTTTTTCTTTACACTTCCACTGAGCCTGTTATACTGTATGCCATTTTTTCAGTTTTTTATGTTGTAGTTGCTTCATTTGTTTTGTGGATTATTTTGTAGAATTTTGTTTTTAAAAAACTTAAAGGCGACTTAAAGGCGACTTAAAGGCGCCGTACATACACACAGTTGTTTTCACTTATACTGGCTGATTACACCTCTCAGGTTGATGGTGGGTGGATGTTGGGAATTGCGTGAGGTCACCAAAGTCAGTGTACCAGAGAATACTTTTCTTTATCTTTTTTTGTGAAAGATTTTTTTCTTGGGGGTGTTGGGAACAATAAAATGTCTGCTTATATGAGAAAATTAACAATTTAATTACTAAATAATCTGAAATTAGTGGCTTTGAAAATATAATAATTTAAATGAGACCAAAATTTCATTGTTACTTCAAGAGTGAATAAGAGAGAACAAGACTTGTGTACAATGTGAACACACTGGTTGTTTTTTGTTTGTTTGTTTGTTTGTTTGTTTGTTTTTTCCCATTACTTTATTTGTAGAAAGTGTCACTTACAACATGTGTGATGTTAATACAATAACAGAAAACAATTAAGCATCATAAGGAGATAAAGATAACATAAAAGGACATGACTTCACTTTCAATTTGTTAATACAGTCAATATGGTAACGGATAAATGGTAAAAGTAATAATAATAAATAAATAGAAAAATAACTTAACAGAAAAGGTAGGCAATAAAACAGTGAGTAACATTGTTGGCTCTGAAAATATAATAACTTAAACGAGACCAAATGTCATTGTTATTTTACAGTGAAAAGTTAAATATATTGATGTTTGGTCAGCTGGTCTACAAAAGAGCAAGCGTTATGTGTAACTTGAACGCACCGTCAACTGTTTTCAACGGGACGGATACGTTAGCCACTGTTGATTGGTTAGGGGAAAAATAACCACCTCCTCCCACGTCTTATTGGATGTTGTGAGAAATGTCCCGCCTCTCTCTCTTCCCATTGGTCCAGCAGGGCAGAGTGCAGAGAACAACAAACAAGATAGGGTGAAGACCGTCGGGATGGATGCAGGTAAGCTAGATTTTTAGAGCAAAATAAACATTATTTCTCTCTCTTAGCCTAGCTTCAAATATCCACGACATTGTTAGTTCACAACTGGCAACAACTCTTCCACTCTGCCATGAAAGGATTGCCAACAAACAGCTGCCAATCCAACACAGACCCATATTGCTTTGTAGCTTTCGGTGACGTTAGCCTGCTAAAGTGATGACTAAAGCTAACTGCTAAGTAACGCTAGCCTGCTGTTGTTAAAACCTGGTGGATTCCCCACTTTGACAGCTCACTGTACAGCTGCACAACTCCCTGTACGGTGTGTAGATGCCTTCTGTGTTAATGTCATGTGTTCCTGTCATGTTTCACTCTTAATAAGTTGTCTTCTGTCCTTGGTTTGACTTGTTTATGCGGCCGTTACGTTACGCCCAAAACGAGACATCTCAGACGATGCACTGTCACCATCACTACTACTACTACTAATAACAATGCAGTTAATTTGTAACGCACTTTTCATTCGTAGTGAAACTCAAAGTGCTGCAGTATTAAAAACATACAACACACAACATAAAGAAAATAATAAGAGATAAGATGAAAAAGCCTTCCTGCATAAAAAGATTTTTAGGCCTTTTTTAAGAGTCTAGGGTCTGAGCTGCCCTCACATGGTTTTCTCAAGACACTTTAGTTTCTGACGTATATTTAGGCTTTTATGTAGGGTTAAAGTCCACCTCCACTCAAAAACACGTTTTTCTTCTTCTACAGTTGAATGTTTGAGCTTCACTGTGCAGAATGACGTATGTGCAGAGTTTGACACTAAAAGGCTGTTTTCACATTTATCTGCTGAAAGTGGAAAGTTTCTCTGTGATCATTGAAAATCAGATTTTAAGGGGTGGACCTGTGTGCATGATTTGTAACATCCCAAATTTCTGGTCCAATATTCAACTTGCACAAGTGTGATGTGGAAACTTGAAGCCTCCAGTGCACTGGGAATGGACTTTACAGTGAAGTTGGAGGCATCTTATGTCCAGCAGTTAAACTTTTGAAATGAACAATATTTGCATATTTATAGACTTATAAACATATTTATAGAATTTTTAATGAGGGAGAAGGACTAGGTGACATTTTAAGGATTTTAACAAGATAATTGAACGTTTTTTTTTGTGGGAAAACCATATCAGACAAATTATTATTCAAAGTAGAGTATTTTATATACATCTTAAAACATGACTGGAGGGGATCTTCAACATTTCTGTTTCTAAATACATTCAAAGGGGATTTTATGAATTCATGATGACATATGTTTCACTATTTTCTTTCTGATGACATTTAAAGCTGCATTAATTTGGGATACTATGGGCGGGGAAAACAACATTTAAGACAGCAATGCTGTCTTAAATATTACAATATTTCATTTGATTATCACTGATGCTTTAATTTGCGAGCAGCATTTTAATGTCAGGTAGTCTATGTGAAGTTCATTTTAACCACTCACAATAATACATAATCATTTGTAAGATTCTCAAATAATCTCTAGAATTTTACAGCTACAACTGTCAAATAAATGTCGTGTATAAAAACTACAATATTTCCCATTGAAATGTCGGAGTATAAATTAGCATAAAGTGGAAATAACTCTATACAGTTCTTTAAGGTTGTACTGAAAGCACGGGAAATGCTGTTAGCCATTAGACAGCTTATATATAGTAAGCAGCAAGACTCATTTAGTTGGTAATAGCTCTCAGAGAAAACAAGTAGACTTCTTATTGCATGTTCTTCTCTTCTGACTGTCAATATACAGTATGTCTTTATTGTTTAGCTTCCTGTGTCGAAAGTAACAAACCGCCGATAATCAGACAAGTTAGTAAGCTGTCAACTTTCGCTGTCAGTAGTTATTAATGTGAATAACATTATGTGTCAGCAAAAACCTCTTTTTAAACGTTATATCATATCTTTATATATATTTATACATTTCCAGTGTATTATTAAAGGCACCAGCAGGCCAAAACATTCCTTGTTTGCTTTCTTAAGAGGAACGGAACCCTTAAATGATGTCCCAAACTGTTTGTGCCAAGTTTTCTCCCTGGCTTTGAGCCCGGTAATTCCAACTGCAGAGGCAAGTCTGTTACTGTGATTGCATTTTGCCATCACACTTTTCATAACAACACTTACTTACTGAATTATTTATGTACTGATTTGATAATAATAGTACTTTTTCAAAATCCACATCTGCAAACAGACACGAATCATAAAAGGTTTAGGTTTTAAAAAACAGATTTTCTGTATAAAACCAATTCAGTGTAGGAAAAACCAAGAAAAAAGAAAAATTTTAAAAGAAATAAAAGATAAATCAAAGAAGATTAAAACTCAAGTAAATTAAGGAAAGGCTCTCTGATAAAAGTATGTTTTAAGAAGAGACTTCACTGACTCAGCCAACCTGATTTATACCATTTATTACCAATTATTTGCACCTCCTTCCTGGAGGTGATTGGGATTCAGTGTCTCGCTCAAGGACACGTCTACTGGCTTTCTTGTCCCGTGGCCCCGTCTGAGATACTCCATCTTTACTCCCTGACAGAAAGCTGCACTGTCATCAGACGCAACAAGTGGTCAGCGACATGAAAACCACCAGCAATTTCTCCTTTTGTAATTTCCCACAGTCTCACAGTTACTTCACGTCTTCTTTCACAGCTACCTTGACATACGACACACTTCGCTTTGGAGAGTTTGAAGATTTTCCTGAGACCTCAGACCCTGTGTGGATCTTAGGAAAAGAATACAATGCACTCACAGGTAGGACTGTGGAATATAAAGTGAGACACAGAGAAAGGAACATTGATGAATGAGTATTTAAGTGACAAAGAATCCAATTTCAAGTATACCCTTATCTATGTGGATGTGTTATAACATGCTGATTTCTGCTCTTCATGTAGAGAAAGATGAGATTTTATCAGATGTCACTTCACGACTGTGGTTCACGTACAGAAAAAACTTCCCTCCGATTGGTAAGTTAAAGCTAAAGATATATGACTTAATGAGTTTGGAGATTTGAGTAATTTGGGTTTTCACATTTAATTATAAAAGGGGATTTCATGCCTGATTGTTGAATGTGTTACAGGGGGCACAGGACCAACATCAGATACAGGATGGGGATGTATGTTGCGTTGCGGCCAGATGATCCTAGGCGAGGCCTTGGTGTGTCGACATTTAGGCAGAGGTAAGAGGGTTATAAGTGGGGTCAAAAAGTCTGAGACTCAGACTTTTTGGACCCCGCTGTAGATGAAACGAGATTGAATCACTGTGTGGCACTTACAGCTCTTCTCCAGCGAGTAGACCATACCGAACAGAGCTTGTTTTAAAGCAGCTTGACAACTGGCTTTTTGTTCTCAGACTGGAGATGGGTCAGAAGCCAGAAACAAAGAGAAGAGTACATCAGTATTCTCAACGCCTTCATTGACAAAAAAGACAGCTATTATTCCATCCATCAAATTGGTGAGTAGTGACTGTCAAACATTTCCAATTATATCAAGGGCTCACTCAGACAGTCCTGAGTGAGAGTTTTGCATAAAATGGTGTCTTTCTTTTTTGTTCCTAAATTCTGCAGCCCAAATGGGAGTTGGAGAGGGGAAGCCTATAGGCCAGTGGTATGGACCAAACACAGTCGCCCAGGTTCTAAAGTAAGTACTGTAAAGTAGCTGAGAGTTAATGATTGTTTTCATTATCAATTAATCGATGGAATATCTTTAATGTAAAATATTGTGAAAAATGCTATCACAAGTTCCCAGAGCTCTGTGTGCAAACGCCTTGATTTGACCAAAATACAGTTGAAAACACAACATTAATTGTACAGTTATATAAAACTGAGATAAATCAGAATCTGGAATCTGGGAATTGTGGACTTTCTTACTTGATAACTTAAAGATTAAAGCTGCCCTGTAGAGTTTTCTTCAAGCAAAAGTTCTGTTTACATCCAGTATTTCTTACCAAAACACAGTGTGTGTGTATCCTTGAGGTCTAACAAACGTGTTGAATACATTTCCTTTCTCACTGAACATTTGCACAGCCCATTTTTTAGCAAAATGTTTCAAATTATATTTCATATTATACATCCATGTTTGCTAGCTTGTGCATGCATGTGCACAATACAAACAAAATGGGGACCCACCCATAAAAACATTGCTCTATAGCGCTCCTAGTGGCCAAAAACTCTACAACGTACCTTTTAAACAATAAACAAATTTGTTGCAAGGTCTGTTGATCTTCTTGGTTTCATTTTTTATTTTCATTTTTCACAGAAATATTGCATCTGCTGTTGTAATGCATATGTCAATTTTGGAAAAGATAAGTGCCCACACATATCTGTAGAGACCTGCAGAAGTCCATTTTGTTGGCTTGGCTTACAGAATCTGTCTAGCAGGCTTTATAAAAGTAGATAAAAATGAACACTGTAGCCTGTGGAGTAGATTCCTGACGCATGTGAAAACTCCAAAAGCATAACAGTCTGAACAGCAAAGTTTCATCGAATGTAAAAAAAAAAAAAACAAGACAAGAGGCAGTCAGTTTGAGGCAGAACAGCACTTTGCTTGTGTTGACATTGCCGCATAAACAAGTGTCTGTTTAAGACATTCAGTCAGCGTGATTGAGACACGCTGAGGCATTTAGTCGCTTGTATTGCATCATATTTTATGGCCTCGTCTCAGTTTCCTCCATGTATTGACGTCCCACTGTCAAACAATTAACAAAACAGATAAGACCCAGGAGGTTTTAAAAACAATCTAAATAAGTGTGCTTCAGTCTTGATGAAGTTTGTGACCGTCTCGATGTGCTGTCTTGCTTTCAGGAAGCTGGCAGTGTTCGATACATGGAGCAGGTTAGTTGTACACGTGGCGATGGACAACACCGTGGTCATCGAGGAGATCAGTGAGTTCAGTTGTGTTGCAACTTTGGTGTTTGAGTTTATTCCCACTGTTATCATTCGTCACTGGGAAAAGCAGATTAAATGTCACTCTGGCTAAACTAAAGACTCTGCTGAGTTTGAGTCTTTTGATACTTCTTCACATGCAAATAGTTAAACATGAGATAGAAATATGTTTGAGTGGAAAGCTTCCATCATATTAATTGCTGTGTCAGTTGAAATAAAAGGGGAAGCAGCTGAGTGCTCAGTGTAAATATTTTACTACTAAACACATGTGTAGAAATCTCTTACATTTCCATCTGTGACGTTTTGTTTTGTTTTGACAAAGGTCAGTGATTATGTGTTTTTTTTTTGTTATTATTTTTTGTCACTGCAGAGCTTCTTTGTATGCCTTGGCTGGACGCCGCAGCAGCCTGTGGTGAGTCAGAGGGAGTGGGCGAGCTCAATGGCTGCCTGGAGGGTGCATGTGCTCTGTCTGAGGAGGAGACGGCTCTCTGGAAACCTCTCGTCCTGCTCATCCCCCTCAGGCTGGGCCTGAGTGATATAAATGAGGCCTACATCGAAACCCTCAAGGTGATACTCCATCATGTGTACTCACATTGTGAACCTATTCACACAATGATTTCCCAATCTCAACGGGTATATATTGGAGAAATTGACCATTATTTACCAAAATATGGGCATCGTGAGCTTCCAGAGATATGAAACTTACTTGTGATAGTGGTAACCCACCACACCTGAAATCTAGTTCTTATTAATTGTAATTACCTCATCAGGTGGTGATTAAGACTTCAAATTAGTCCTTTCTGTCAACTGCATTGCCACTCAACAGTAACTGAACAAATATCTTATCTAGTAAAGACTAGTAATATGTAAACCGGTTGTTCGGAAACATCTATGTCACCTTCCAGTAAGAAACAACCTACTATGTAAATGAAGTCAATGTAGCATCACTGTAACACAACTTCCAAAAATGACTGATACTGTAGGTACAACTGTGTTTTATTTATGCATGCATACGTGTAGAAATATGTATGTTTTAGAAATAGTAATATTCATGCAGTTTACATTGAGAGGGAAATATCTAACTATGCTAAGTTATCTGACGCTATTTAGTCATTTAGTCTAACGTTATAGATATGGTGTTTAATTAGAGGTGTATTGTGTTTTTCTGTAAAGTGTCAGGTCAGATATGTCCACTGAATTCAAAATTACTCTTCAATCTAAACAGTTTCATGTATATATGCAAGCTAACGTTTGTTATGTCAGTTGGTTCATTCAGCTAGCTTACCCAACAGTTACACCTGGCAGTTAGTAGTTGTAAATGTTTAGGAACAACTAATCTCTACTAATCTCTGGCACAACCCGTTTTAATTTAGTGATGCATTAATGTCCACTTAGTAAACACTTGTGTTATAATGAGGCTAACTAGTTTGAACTAATGAACAGCTGGTGCAACCAGTCCCTGATGTTCACTACATGTTTGGTCAGTAATAATGAAGTTGCAAGGGTCACTGCATGCTTTTTGAGGCAGACTACGTGCTCTCACATGCGCAGTCACAAACCTCTGCCATTACGTAAGGTTGGATGACGCGCAGATGTGGCCAGTTAGAAACACTGTGTGCGCAGCTCCTTGTTGATTGGCTCCAAATATTCTTTTGTTCAGGGAACAGTCCTGATATTGCTTGGGATTTTTTTTTATGTTGATTTGTCCAAAGTGAAAACTTGTGTCTTAGTAAAATGGAACTTACATGAAAAAAAAAAAAAAAAAACATTTCACTTTGGAAAATGGTTGGCAGTAATGTAAAGTATATGTACTTTATAGTAAATTGGCTAATAAAGGTAATACAAATGTTACTTAGATGAACTCTGAGGCAAATTTAGCTACAGCTGGGGTGAGATAAACCCTTTTGTCTCTTTTCACAGCAATGCTTCATGCTGCCTCAGTCCCTGGGTGTTATTGGGGGAAAACCCAACAGTGCCCATTACTTCATTGGTTATGTCGGTATGTGTGGTCTCTGTGTTTGTGAAATAAACACCCAACTCATGCTCACCATATTGATTTCACCCCCACAAAAGAGAACAATCTAATTCTGAACACGTCTGTCTTTTCTTGTCAGGGGAGGAGCTCATCTACTTAGACCCGCACACCACACAGCCCGCAGTGGAGCCGTGCGAAGACGGCCAGGTCCCCGATGAGACGTACCATTGTCAGCACCCGCCCTGTCGCATGCACATCTGTGAACTGGACCCATCCATCGCAGCGGTAGGAATGCTAGAGAGGCTTTTATAGCACAGAGCTTTTGTATCTCAAACTAAAGCCTATTGTTAAACGTGAATGTGAGAAGGCTGAAAACTTTGTACAGTAACTCAGATGTTCCATAGCTGATTGTATTTTGGGGTCTGCTAGGGTTTCTTCTGCAGAACAGAGGACGAGTTTGACGACTGGTGTATGCGCATAAGAAGGGTATGTCTCAGTATACACTGTTCTTTTGTTCCCTTTACTCATGTATAGGAGATGAATAAAGCATCACTTTTCTGTTAAGACGAATTTGTACATAACATTAAAATCCTTCTCTTCTAGCTCTCCTGCAACAGAGGGGGCTTGCCTATGTTTGAACTAGTAGACAGTCAGCCCTCTCACATGGTCAGCGTGGATGCCCTTAACCTTACTCCTGGTAAATAAACAGCACATGCTTTGCATAATACATTCCAACAAATCTGTCAATGGAAATGAATTTTAATGTTTTATTGTTTTTATGTGCTAACGCTCCCTTTGCAGATTTCTCCGACTCGGACAGATTGGAACGGTTCTTTGATTCAGAAGACGAGGAGTTTGAGATCCTTTCCTTGTGAGGAACATATGAACAATGATTTACTGTTCTTGACTGTAGGCGAAAGCTTCTCTCTCTTCTCTGTATCAGAAGGGAAGCCTGAGGGGATGAACATTTCTGGAGACCTCTTGAGCCGGTCCAGCTCCAATGGTGTAGTTCAGCGTGTGTCACACAGCGTTCCTTCTCAACAGCCTCTGAATGCTCTCTGTATCCAACATTGAGACTGCCTGGTGGAAGCCGTAGCAGGAGCTCAGGATCAATTCTGTATGCACATCTTCACATTACATGTGTTTCCATTTGAGTCTTAACACTTTAAATGTTTATTCTGAAGTGATATGGTGCCTTTCCCTGACTCCATAAGTAAAATTGCCATAACAGTTTTATGTTGTATAGACACATAATGGTTCATGATGCCCATGGCTTATGCGGTTTGTAACTAACTGAAATCTGTAACAGCCTGTAATGAAACCAAATTTAGTCAGTTCTGCAGACAAGTTGTATTAATTGCAAAGTATCCTTGCCAAGTCTAAAACACATATACACTAGTTCATTTGAAGATTATTTATTTACTCAACACAATATGTAGACAGGTAAAAGAATAGACATGTAAGAGGATTCAAAAATAAAAACCAGACTCTGATATTTGACAATTGTATATCTCTTCGATTTTTAAGAACATGTGAAATTAACTTTGAAACAAAGCCAAGTCATTTCTCTTCCATTCTAAACAAAGCATTGATAAGTAAAAACAGGAACTAAAGAATGTAGTACAGAAGATTCATTCAGATATTATACCGCAGATAATAATATTAGCAAAATATTACAGTTTATCTTAGTTACAAAGCAGCAGTTTTACAGAGAATAGTTCACGTCCACAGCTGTCCAAGTGGCAGGTTCTGAGCTGTGTTGATAGCATTAACAGTATGGCTCATGATGTTCTTGTGCACATCCTCAACACTCTGAGAAGCATCAATGACCTAGGACAGACAATTAAGATCATGAGATGTTTAATATTCTGGATTTAAACGACAGTCGGGATAAACCTACAATCCAGATCTGCTTTGTACCCACCTGCCAGTTGACTGAAGGATCCTTCATCAGCTGTTCAAATTTCTGCTGAACCGCTCTTTGGAAGATACTGGTTTCATATCTCTCTTCTCCAAACTGACCTCTGAGAGCGGCGTCCGCCGGGCTGAGCTGCAGAAACATAACAAGGTCCGGCTTTGGCAGTCCCACGTCAGGCTTCATGCACCAGTCCAGACAGAAACCCTGGAGAAGATGAACATAAAGTGATCTATTGCTCCTGTCAAACACACATTATAATGTTGTCTGATGGATGCACAGTTTGAAAGGCTAATAAATTACTCACTGGCTTGGCACTGGTGAAAGCAGCTCCAGAGAAGGCGTACCGATCTACAACCAGAGTGGTGCCTTCCTCCAGCTTCTTCTTCATTAAAGGCCTGTGGGTTGGAACAATTATTACGCTGCATAAAATATAGGCTATAATGTACACAGGCCAGAATAAACCAGTCAAGGCTAATGAAAAGAAAAATGAGTATCTTCAGATTAGAGTTTCATCATTTCCATCATAAATGTACTTGCAGAGATGTCGAGTACATTTATTCAAAGTTATGTACATTTTGAAAGGGTAAAGCTGGCGATGATAAATCCCATCAGAAGCCCAAAACTAACAATGCGTTCGCGCCTGTCTTAATACTGTCAGGTGTGTGACAGTATATATAGTTTTGTTTTAAGGCTAAATAATTTTCTTTAATAGCTGGGCACTGTAGTTTTTAGCAAAAGTTACTCAAACAGGAATAGGTAGTGCATTTGTTTGGGACTACTTTCAGATGCGAATCAATACACATTTGAAGGAACATGTCACCCAGTGCCACGGTGGGGCTCAGTGATGAGTTTTTGGACAACAATAGAGCTCTACGGCACAGAGGAATAATATCTCAGGCTTTGGTTACACAGGCAACACGTTAGTAGGATCAATTCATTGTTGGTTTTGGTCTTCATGTGATTTGTTGACAATGTGAAAAATATTGACTATCACCTAGAATATTTACAGCATTGACAGTATTACAAGTACTTTTACTACATTTAATTAAACAGAAAAATACTGAACTTTTTAATCTATTGTTTTTCAAAACATGCAATAGGCCGATAAAATATAACACTACTACAGTTAAACTAGAAAAGAAATACCAGAAAGTGATGAATAAACACTTAACTGGAGTCTGTTCTGTTTAGTATCTGACAGTAAAACTCCAGTGATAGGACTCGTCATTTTTTGACATAGTAAGGAGATACTGTCAAAAGTTTCATACCAAAATATGCAGTAGGCAGTTCTACATTGGGACAATGTACAACATCACTGTGTTCTCATAGGAAGTATCGGTTTATAATTAAGTAGCACCAGTGAGATATGTAGATTATACATTCTTGTGGGTAATTGTGTTCTGGAAATACAGGTTGCTGTTAGGTGTGACTGCTTTGATCACCACTAAAACAATACTCCACTGTGAAAAACAAAAACTACCTCCACTGTACTGAGGTGGAAACAGAAAGGAGGGGAGGGGGGGTTGTAAATTGATATCTGACCCTTTAAAGTTGTGCTGACGTGAATGTGTCTTTCTTAAAACCACTTTCGCATTGCTGAATGTGACACTATTTTTACAGTGTATCGTTGGTCCTTTTATTGAAGTGACGATAAGGTGAGTGTCTTACACCAGTTCCCAGCGGTTTGCAGAGAACAGCAGGTGCACAGTGTGGTCCTCCAGGTCGCTCTTCTTCTCCAGGTACGAGCTGATTAGCTGCCCGATCGTCGTGGTCCTGTCTGTGACCACAGCACATTCAATTAACGCTACACACATCACACCAACACGGACACTGAAACTGACATCCAAACTACAGCTGTGTTAACTATGTAAGAGGTGACAGAACAAAAGGCAGGCCTCACCGGGAAATCTCATCATCTCCGCCAGCTGTCCCCTCTGCTGCAGCGTATGGACCAGCTTATTACATTGTGTCGTTTTCCCAGCTTTGTCCACTCCTTCCAGCACAATGAGCGCGCCTCTTTTACACGCCATTACACCCGACTCCCGTGTTTAGCAGAAAGGAAAAGACGAGCAGAATTCTCCTCGTGAGTGTCAAAGTGAAAAGTTGGCTCCTAACTACCGTTTGCGCGCCTTTTACTGAAGCATACTGTCAACACAGACGTCCGGTTCCGGTTGTTGTGGTTTTTTTTCCCCACCCACATTCCATGAAGACCCGCCCCACTCTGCCTCTGATTGGCTAGTACTCGTTGCCTTCGATGGTTAGATTGGTTAGGTTTAGGCATGTAAGAATATCAGGGTCAGAGCCAATCAGAGGCAGAGTAGGGCGGGTCTTCGCAGAATGCGGGTGGGAAAAAAAATAACGCTCACTGACTATAAAAATAAACATGCATACATTATATATACTACAGTATTTATTCATTCATTCATTCATTTATTCATTCATTTATTTCCCGTTTTCACTATTTACTTTATCTATTTTATAAACTCACTTTTTACATAAAAACAAAACGAGCATATACACAATTACATGTTATAAATGTATTTTTGAAAAAAACTTTATTTACACTTTATTATTAGTCTTTATTATTTTATCATATTTATTTATTTTACTCCTTTACTGCTCTTTTTGAACAGTTTTTAGTGGGTCTTCTCTCCCCTTATTTGTTAGCAAACATTCAAACCTTTTTCGAAGGTATATTTTCACCAACATCCCAATATACCACGTGTTATTTATGTATCCTTTTTGTTATGAGTGCATGATGAAAAGCATTTCTTTTCAGCATTTAACAACTACAGCCCCCACAAGGCTTTGACTGCATACCAATGGCTTATGGGATGTGTAGTTGTTGAGTGATAACAACATTTTAACCAAAATGTAACTAGTTCTTGGTTAAATGTTGAGATGTTTGAATCCTACTATAGTCAGTGCAGTGAAAGAGAGTCATTTGGCTTTTAATATGGACAGAAAACACCAGGGATATGTTTTTAGGTTGTAAGAAAGACTAATAAAAGAAGCTCACCATCGGAAAACCCATTAAGCAAGAAAAATGGGACTTCATACACTCCGCTATTCATATGAAATGTGTCTAATATATCATTAAGGGTGGAATACTGTCATGTAAAACTAATTACTGCGTAAGACCTGAATTGGAAGGCCTTTTTTTTAAAGACTGCCGTCTGCTGCTGGCAAAAGGTACTGCACTATTTTGAAGTCAAGCCCACTGTTACCGTTCAAGTAGTAACTGAACTGCATGAGGCAACTACTGAGAATAATGGTTCATTTATTACACACAGTCTCTTCATTATGACAGTAATGTTGATTCAGGATTATCTTTACAGCGTCCATCAGCAGCACGTCACACTTTGCTCTTGTGGCAGTGTGTTAGAGCATCTTTCAGTGCTGCCAGCACCATGTCAACATTGGCCTTGCTGCTGTTACATCCCATCAGTCCCACACGCAGCACCTGAAAAGACCAAAAACATCTGGGATTTAAACTACACAGTCTGCAAAAGTAGAAAGGCACTCAGTATTTGTCCATTTTTCCTCATACCAAGCCAACTGATGGTCCAAGACCTCCAGAAATCTCTAAATTATGTGTTTTCATGATGTAGGTTGTGATCTCTTTCCAGTCATATCCATGAGGAGCAACAATAGTTGTAACTGTTGGCAGCCTTGCTGTCTGTAACAAGCATTAAAGTCAGAGTTAGTACATTTTCTCCCTTAATCATATTGCGTCATGATCATATTCTGTTTATAACAGCTGTTTGCATGGATGTGTAATTCCACTACAGGCTGTTATAAAGATTACATGTTTGTATTGAAAATCGAAACTCACTTTGTCTTTCACAAAAGGTTTGAGACCCATGCTCTCTAGGCCAGCATGGAAATACTCCGCCACCTTTTTATGTTTTTCCCATGAATTTTCCAGACCCTTAAATTTACCACAGAATGCAGACAGTCAAAACATTATAAAATAGATATTTTTGCACAATCCATATTTTCATTTTGTGTATCTATGTAATTTAAAATAGTTTTTTGTTAGATCTTCGACAAAAATCCCACTCTGCAGATCTCATGCCTTATAATGGTCAGCACTAGCTCTATATTATTACAAACACAAAGTGTTGCTACAGCAGTATTTAGCTCATAAAAGTAATTTTGCTTGCATACATGCTAATTTTCCAAAGAAAAAGCTACTTAATGGCTAATTCACATTTATTGTATGTCCTCTTTTGACTAAAGTATTGTTGGCATTGAGGTGGAATGGTATATTGTTGTCACTGCACTACTTAATGCCCTGGACAGTGAAATCTAAATATTTCGACACATGTCCCACCTCCTCCACAAGGACAGCAAGGCTCTCCCTCAGGGAGTAAAAAGCAGAGACTGGGCCTGTGTGGTGATACCTGTAGAGAGGAAATGGAAAAGACAGAGTGATATACAGTAATTGTGCAAGTATGGCTAAAAATGAGATTACTGTTCAAAATGTAATCAGTTTCTGTTTGCAGGAAAAAAGGTCTTACACTCTTGCAGTCTTGCCATCACATCCCCAATAGTTTGCAAGCCAGCTCAAATCCAAGAAAAATGACACAGGCTTTGTTCTTCGGTTAAATATTTTCTTGCTGTGGACAAATTCAGACTTAAATACACATGTTACAAATATTTCAAACTATAACTTACAGGCATGCTAGCTACATTTCTCACCATGCTCTTTCACTGAAGGAGATGGGTGCTGTACCCGGTGGGGCATTCAGAACCTTCTGAGAGCCTGAATACAGGATGTCTATCCCTGGAAGTATAATCATCCACAAAGCAAATCTCTGTTTGGTGTCATCAGCAGATAATGTAACACTGTACAGACATATTTCATGTTTTCATCAGCTGCAGCTTGCAGCAGAAAAGCTGGAAACATTTGGAAGGTTTTAATACTAAACCTTGCTGGTCCATGTACAAAGGCGCTCCCCCAATTGAAGCCACAGAGTCTACAAGGAATAAGCAATTATACCTGTCGGCACAAATCATAACACAGCTATCATGTGCCTGTCGTTTATTACAGATGCGATGATGACAAAGACATGAGCGCTGCTTCTTACTTCTGGCACAGCTGTCCAATACCATCTAAAGGATGTAAGACTCCTGTAGAGGATTCTCCATGTGCGAGGAAGAACAGCACCGGCCTGTGTTTTGCTAAGGCCTGTGATGAAATAACAGTTGATCAAACAGACTGTATTTATGACAGAATCGATTTGAGTAACTTATAACTGGAGTGTCAGGAACCATCACCTGCTCAATTTCTGCATTAGTGAGGAAGCCACCAGGAGGCGCCACAATGGTATTTACTCTGGCACCTGTTGGATTGACACACATGATGTTCTGTTGTTAAATCACTAAAGAGGGACATTTATTCCATCATTTAATGCTGATGTTAAAGGATGAGGCCGGAGATATTTTGTATTTTTCTTATTGTCAACAGATCCCATGAAAAGACCTAAATCAACACTGACTGATCCTAAGTTTTGCCTGTGTAGTCAAGTTCTGATATATCTTCTTCCTTAGAGCCATAGATCCATTGTTGTTCAAAAACTATTACAAACATATCAATGACATGTTTTTCATTATGATAAACATTGGCTCTGTAGTTTATTTTGACTCAATCCCACATACACCATCCTGCTGCTGTAAATACTCACAAGAGAACCAAATGTGTATACACCCACAGCTGAAAATAGTCCCCAAAAAATGCACTATTTACTCCTGTATGAGTAATGTTTGCTAAAAACTGCAGTGCCCAGCTATTTTGGGAAATTACTGAGCCTTTTAAAAATGAAACTATGTATTTGTGACTTGTTTTTAAAGAGTTCCACCTTCAGTAAGAGCCAGTGAGCTTGTGGCTGAGCGCCAAAGATCAAGGTTGGGAAGTCAGAAAGTCTGGAGAGGCAGATTAATGCATTGTTGGTTTTGGTGTTTTCATGGGATTTGTTGACAGTAAGAAAAATATAGAACAACACCAGCCTTTTCCTGTCAAATACCTATCCTCTCTGCCATTTCTGCTGCCCGCTCTCCCCATATGCCGTTCACTGCAGCCAGCACGCTCTCTCCAGGCTCCACCGCGTTGAAGATGGCACACTCCATTGCAGTGTGGCCGGTGCCGCTCACCGCTAAAGTCATGCTGTTGTGAGTCTGGAACATATACTGGATCCCGCTCTTGATGTCATTCATTATCTGTAATGAGCATTGTTATAGGTAAGTGGCAGACTGAGTGAGGTCCTAACACAGATTAGCTGCAACCTATCAGGGCTGCAACTAATGATTATTTTCATTAACAATTAATTTGGTCCATTAAATGTCCAAGTTGACTTATTTGAATAGCTTGTTTTGTTTGATCAACAGTCCAAAACCCAAATATATTCAGGTTACTATCATAGAAGAAAAAACAGCAAATATTCACATTTGCAATGCTATAACGTGGAAATCTTCAAAAAATTACTTTTAAAATGACAAATAATTTATTGTTAAAATTGTTACTAATTTCATTTCTGCCAATGGACCAATTGATTAATGGACTGATTGTTTCAGCTCTACTACCCTTTAAATTCATCTTATCATGAGCAACTTGGAAATCAGATAATCAAATGTGTAGATGTTTAATTTAGCTCTATGCAGGCTCACACATGGAAAGAAGGAAGGGTCTGGGAAAAATGGACAAGCATACTCTCACGTCCTCTCTGTATCACTCTTGCACGCACCAGCACACACACGATTGCTTGCTTAATAAAAACCCTTAATTAAAATGGCATGCATGGCTTGGCTGCAGTTTAGCAGTTTCTAAGAGATGTTATTCAGTGCTGTTACAGCTAACAGGATATGGGGTAGAATGTAATATTTAACTGTCTTTTTCTGTGCACCATGGACATGTTGAAACCACTCAGTTTTGTCACAGAGAGATGCAAAATGTTGTTGTTTTTTGCAACATAGACAGTGTAAATAATTATTGTTTTTCACTTATGTCAGTCTGTTGAATACAAACCACACCATCTGTATTAAAGCCACCAAGTTACCTCAAATGTCTCTGGATGCATGTGTCCAATAACAGGATTGGCTCCAGCCTGCAAGATACGTGGAGGAACGTTTGAAGGTCCCGGTCCAAACATTTGACGATGAGGAACTGCCAGCGGTTTCTGCAGGCATTTTGGTGGAGGTACAGAGAGGGACAACATGTTTCCAGCAGTGTGACGAATGCAGTAAAACCACAAAGAGCTTCAAAAGAAGGGTGAAGTGAATGCCTCAGCTGAGCACACTCCCTCTGTTTGACCAGTGAGGGTCTCAGGTCAGGAGTCTGTCACAACATTTTGTGGTTTTATATAAGGAAGTCTCCTAACACGTCCTCAATCATGTTAATTATTGACTACCGACTGTCCAGAGTGTCAGGCTTAACTGTTACACTGTTATGCTTTGTAAAGTGACAGTGTTCCAGGCTGAATCCAAACAGGTGTTTTTCACAACACACAAGTTTAAATGCATTCTTGAGCCTACATTTTAAATCCATTACTTGTAGGTTCAGAGTATATAACAGTGTATGGACAATGTATATAAGCTCAAACAGTGTTGGAAGGGCTGGAAAAGTCTAGTGAAAGCATAACAAATGAGTTTTATCACACAAAACAGAATTGTTTATGTTTGGTGATTATGATGAAGATAAAGCAAAAGAAATAAGTTAAATGTCTTCAATGGTGTAGCTTCCTCAAAAGATATACTGTATATACTGTACTTGTATCTGGAAAATCGGCTCAAAGGTTGGTAGATTCAAAAGTATTCAGCAAACAGATTGTGTGATCTTTTTGTGTTGTTTAAGAGTGACCTTGAAATATCCTGATGTGCAGATGATCAAAAATCAGAGCAGTTGTGTTTTAAGTGTGATATCTTTGTCTCAAAAGCCTGGAAAAGAAGGCAAAATGGATTCTTTAGTTAGTATTTATTCTGATTTAATCAGTTGTATAATTGTACAGGACACGTTTTGTTTGTATTTTTTTGTAGACATGAAGATCTGAAAATTTGATCGTGAAAATGATCTTTTCTTTACTGTTTTTGGCCTTTGTTGTGTAAATCCATGCTGGCGGGGCATAGAATGCATAACACAATAATAAAAACTGAGCCTCGAAAGACTCAGCTCATCATGTGCGCACACATTATCTTGGTGTCTTTGGTTAGTTATAGGTTAAGAAGTTTCTGTAGTTTTGTTCAACTGAAAAAAGGCTCTTTTTTTGGTTGGAAATTGGCTCTTAAATCCAATTTCTGACACTGTTATAAGGTTATAGAAAAGTCTTAAATGTCTGTTAAGTGTTTGCAGTTCTATTACAAATGAATTGTGATAAAATATGATGAAAAGCATGCAGTAGGAGTGAGATTATTGAGGAAAAGAACATGGTCAACTCTTATCCACAGAATAACAACACAATGACACAGATTTGGTGAGTTTTATTTCAGCATTTTTTATTCTTCACAGCTGGGCTTGGTTTTTCCTCTGAGGGATGAGGAGATGTTTCCCCAGAGGCTCGGGGCAGAGGGAGCCTTCTCTGTACACCAGCTGTCCCCTGAGGATGGTGGCATACACCACTCCTTGCAGTGTGACGCCGAGGTAAGGGGTTAGCTACACACACACACACACACACACACACACGACAATGAGGTCAATTATATAAAAATCTTTGGATCTTACTATTTTGTTCATGAAATGTATTTTTCTTACCTTGTTTTTATGATGTATGCTTGCTTCTTTAATCTGTGAAGTATGACAGAAGACAGAGGATATAAGCCATCTGATTGGTTGGTAGATTCATTCAATAACACAATGCAAGTACATACTGTAGCTTTTCCTTGTCAAAAAAGGTCTTAAAATGTAAGCAGATTCAAAGCTTTATGTTTATCTATGGTGTGGACTCCTTACTGTATACCAACCTCAAATTCTCTCTCTGGGTCCCATATGACCAAGTCGGCATCAAAGCCCGGGGCGAGGATGCCCTTCTGGTTGTCAAGACTACACAGCTGGGATGTTTTTCGGCTGAGGAGCCTCACCACATCATGCAGGTGGAAGCCTCTCTTACTGGCTGAACTCCAGAACAGAGGCAAACCTGAAAAATGGTTAAAAATGGCTGAAGTGATAAATATATATATAACATCGTCTGCAGCGAGAGACGATAGGGTTGACAGTTTCAGTTGTCAATTTCAATCACATCAAGAAGTTTCCTAACTCTATGAGGTGAGGTGGTAAACACAGTCTTCCTGGTGTCAGACTTTGACCACACTCTCACTGTCTGAACAGTAAATGATTAGGATGTCTTCAACGATTCAATGATTCAATGATTAAACTAGCACTCAGCTTTTGTTTACCCCCCGGTGAACTTTGCCCAGTGTGGGTGATCACTGTGTCAAGAGGACTACGGGGGTAGGACGGAAAGAGGGAACAACTAATCAATACTAAAAGAAAATGTGCATATATTATCCTTATAATGCTGCACAGGCCTGTTTCATTCTGTGAATTTTAGTCAGTGTCTCCTTAGCTGAACAGCAGAATGGATATATCACATAGAGACAAATCCTGTACCTGCTCCATAGACAGTGAATAATGAGAAAACTATAACAGCGGTAGAGTGAATCACTTACTGAACTGAATCGGGCTCTGATTACTGATTCAGTGAACACGGAACACTGAAGAGTCAATGACCTCCGACACTTTTTTAAAACCACTCCAATACTCTCAGGGGTTAGGTAACTAAAATGTAAAAAGTCATGAAAAATACAGAACAAAGGTGACAGTTCACTGCTTAGCATTTACAGCTGTAACAATAGCTAATTATTCTTCCCAAGGCAGCTTATTAACAGAGGTGTCATAGCATGAATAATAACCGCAAATAATGAATGAATAATAGCGACATTTGATTTAGGTAAACTAATGAACAAGCGAATAGTCAATAGGTCTGCTAATTAGCAAGCATCATTAATTTTATAAGTTGCAGCTGTGTCAGTGCTGCATTCACACCAGCAGCATGAGAGGAATGACTTAGGAGTGTTCACACTACATGCCAGGATAGTTACATGCAGTGCTGGCTGTATAGGTACAAATCTAAGTAGTTTGAATTACTTTTTATCTCTTTTGCATTTTTTTTTTATTAAGAAGCAAACTGTGTAGGCTGTAAAACCAAAACAATGAGCTCAAAGACGCTAAAACACTACAATTTTGTTGACAATTTTTTCCAACAAATGAGAGGTATCGTACAGTAGCCATCAGAAAGTCTATCTCGTCTACTCATAACTACAACTATGAGGCTGTTGTGAATGCTTTTATGATTGTAATTACAGTCTTTATGATATGAGGACAGGAATGCATCATTGTAACACTTCCAGTCAGTGGCCCAGGTTTTTACAAGGCATCTGGGACCTTTCTAGAGAGCTGAACATCCTGTGCACTGACTTATTTTGGCAAATGATATTCAGCATGTATGTCACGTGTCTGTAGTTACCAAATTGCAAAGAGGAAATTCCTCCCCAAGCCTGAGTGAAGTCCCCACTATCCAGTTTCTTCAGATCAGGGGTGCAGGGGGAGTGATCAGACACCACCATGTCAATCTGCCCAGCTTTCAGTGCAGACCACAGCTGCTCCTGGTCGGGCAGAATCAGTGTTTTACTAACACTCAAACTGAAAATGGTCAGATTTGTATCTACTGTGCATCATAATCTGTTTACCCGGTTCGTAGATCCTCTGATGGGGGGGCAGCACTTGAACTGCGTGGCCCCTGCAGGTATGTTCTCTGCACACAGGCTGAGGTAGTGATGGGTCGTCTCCACCGTCAACGGGGCTCCGGCCTGCCGAGCTTCCTGGATCAGTTTCAGTGGCTTTGCAGAGGATAAGTGAACAATATGGCACCGCACCCTGGAGCAGAGAGAGAGTATACTGACTGGAGTCAGTGCTACAAACACAGCCCATTCCTATCCAGAAATACCCACTGTGATATATAATGGCTATTTGTTAACATGCTGAGGTTCTCACTGGTATTGCATGCAGAGTTCTGTGACGGTGCGAATTGCTTCTATCTCCATGACATCTGGCCTGGACTGCAGGAAGGTAGAGTACTGGCAGGGGTCTAACATGAGAAGTGGGAAGGTGGGGGTTTGAAGCATATCAGTATTCATTACTAAAAAAAAATCATTCTTTAAATAATTTATCTCTGCTTCACAACATCATGGAGTTTATACAAACCAGAGCAGGGCAGTATATCAATATATCAACATCATGTTATGAACCTTGATTTTTGATATAATAAAACCAACTAGATATACAACAGCTTAAATGTAGTTATTTATTGGACTTTTAAATTGAATGAGACGATTTCCTGAGCTTATTAGACTAGCTAACTAACTAGTTTCCTGCAAAAAATCCCAATCTCGATCAGTTTGAAGTTGATTTTTGTGTCTCTTCTTATTTTCTTGAAGGGTTTAGTTTTTGTGACCTCTGCCACTGCCACAAATGAAGACAATCAGCTTTTATTGGCAACAATTTCTGAAAATATATTTAGATGAACTGAAAACTTAAAACAACTGAGAAGAAATCTGCCAATATGGTGACTCATTAATCTTTTTCCAACACAAATCTTCTTGTTTCAAGATATTTTACAAATCAAGTCTCAGTAGTCAAAATATCATCATAGTGTTGGTACTGAGGTATCGGGTCAAAAATATCACAGTATTTGATTTTGTCAATACTGCTGAGCTCGAATATAAATTTAAACACAACACATACTGAACATGATATAGGATGAATACAGTAAAAATAGGATGTGCCACAAGCAGATCATCTATTGCATGGAGTAAAATTATTGTTACCACCAGTCTCTTCTGTTGTCTGCTGAACATCCCTCTCTGCATGAAACTGGGGGAGACAAAGCAGAAGGTGTTTCAGTTACCTTACCTTACCTTATCAGTGTGGTTAATGTTATGGAAGATGCTCCAGTCTGTAAGTTACCAGCAGGACGCTTCCTGTGCCTTGTAGCTGCTTCATGGCAGTGTGCAGATCAAAGTCAGTCACATGGGGGAACTCCTCCACCCCACTGTGGATGAGGAAACACTTGAAGCCAGCCACTCCGGCCTGGATCATGGGCCGAAGTTCTAGCTGCAAGGAGACATTTGTTGTTTGTGTTTGCTATGGCTGTAATTCAGTATAATCTGGCTGAGAGAGAGTACAAGCTGTTCTATTGTACCTGATTGCCAGGAATCACACCTCCCCAGAAGGCTGTGTCCACAAAACACTTTCCAGTCGCCTCCCGCAGCTTCTCACTAAAATTACCAAGTGTGGTGGTTGGAGGGATGCTATTTCTGTTCCATAAGCACAAATAAATAAAGGAATGAAATTCAGCAGCCCATTTACCTAAATATCTAAATTTTATGTAGCATGCTAGCTTACCAGAGACACTAGCTGTGCTAAAACTCAAGAGCTAAATGCAGCAAACAAACATTAACTTGATGAAAACAGTAGTTTAATTAAGGTCTTTTATTAATATACTAATACTCTAAAGATATTATATGCAAATATACTTTTATCAGCATTTAAATACAAAAACCATAGGCTAAAGTGTGTCATAATCAACTGGGCAGACTGCTAGCTCATAACAATGAATACAAAAACTGATATCTGAATGGAAGTATTACACATTTTCACTGCTGTACCCACTTATGTTACTTTTTTTCCCAACCAGGGAAGTTCCAAAGTAATATTGGTAGTTGTACAGGACAAATTGCTCCAAAATATCTGAAAAAGTGTCTGAAAATGCACTTATATTTGAAAAAAGACACAGGTAGTTGGTCAGAAAATAAACAAATATTGTTAGTTATAAACTGAACCTCTGCCATGTAAGTGCAAACATGAAAAATCTGAGGTAAAAATAGATGCCAAAATGAACAAAAAAACTATTTTAGGCCTATATCTCCCTTTACAATTTTTTTGCAAAAAAACAAACAAAAAAACATCATAGATGTAACTCACAGATCCACAGTATGTACTTTATTATTATTATAATGCCTGGTAACTTCACCTGCCCCCAATTTGATCTTTGCCTGAACAGAGCTTCAAATCAGTACTATTTCTCTTATCTTTTTACCCTCTGACCTTGACCTTCTACCAGTGACCTTGCGTGGACAGACAGTGGGTACTGATTGGGGAGTCTCCAACTTACAGCGGCATGTCCACAATCGTTGTCACCCCTCCAGCTGCAGCAGCCCTGGTGGCGGTCCAGAAACCCTCCCAGGAGGTGCGGCCTGGTTCATTCACATGAACATGGCAATCTACAATGCCTGGCATCACCACACTGTCACCCACATCCAACACCTGCCATCACAGGTGGGTTACATCACACAGGATAATCAAACATGAGAGTGTAAATAGAATATTAAGCGTGTTAAATCAATGACCTAACAGACAGGTATCTTTCATTGTGTCTATATATATCATATATATATCATATACATATATATGTTCATTCCACTAGGGGGAGTATGCTAAAAGTGAAACCAGTGAGAGCCAGCTTACCTCACAGGCAACGTCCCCAGAAAAGTCCCTGTCTGAGAGTATTTGATGGATTTTCCCATTCTTTATTACAACGACTGCAGAACGGAGCTCGTTGCCAACCAGCACCCTCGTACTCCTCACAGCACCAACTGTTGATCCAAGCTCCATGCCTGTCTTTATTGAGAGTTAATCAGTACAACAGACTCTCCTGACGCTGCTTCTACAATTCAGATAGGATCAGGTTTTGGCAGTTCAGTGCCGTGGGGCTGAGGCACCACCCCCCTACTGCATGGTTCAAAGGATAGGAAATTGTTGACTTTTCTTGTCTGTGTGACATGCTTCGTGCATTTCAGATTCAGCTGTGCACAAAGATTTGGGGGAATTTCAAGTAAGAACCACAACATCCAATAGATATAAATGAGATATGAGAAATTATGGAAAATAGTGAACAATGTGTTAGATTGGTGGTTAGGGTGAAATGGCTGCAGTGTGGGGAAAGGTTTTAGAAATTGTCAGCAAAGGAAGTGGTAACATTTTTGCAGTGGTAGAACCAGTGTGGGCTCAAATTCAGAAATAATAACAGGCTACAGTGGTAGGTAGAGTAAAAAGTTAGTTAGATAGTTTTAATTTTTCAAGCTGTTAATAACTCACGCTGCATCCCAGTTGCACAGAATGTCTGCATATCAAAAGATTTTTATTCATGCTTTACTACATGCTGGTGTGTTGTGGTGGCAAAACCCAAACCACCTGTATATATACAGTCCCAATCAGAAGCTTGGACACACCTTCCTATGAATGAGAAAGTGTGTCCAAACTTTTGACTGGTACTGTATATATGCTCTTGTGCTTGAACATTGCTAGTATGACTGACCATATTCTCATACATTACTAGTGACATACAAAAAATATCTCTAATACTAGCAGTAGCAAGATATTCTCAAAGCTTGCAAAGAAAAGGAAAGTTGATGAAGACAGTATAATTCAGAGAAGAGAAATGGAGCAAGATAATATGCTTTCATTCTCCCACAGGGTGGCACAAAAGCTGTGCTCACACAGCACTGCAGCTGCATAACACACTAACTTCTCACACTGCAGTAAGTCAAGCCGGCGTTTCTTTTCTTGTTGAAATTGTGTGTCACCTTATGGCTTTTGTGCTTTATTTATCCTGGTGTGTTGTGGTGACATTATTCTTATCTGACCCTGTGTAAAATTCACATGTGGATCTTTAAAAAAAAAAAGTTTGGGTGCCCCTGTTCTAAACATTATAGAGGACAAACACAAAATAACAATCTAATATTCAAATATTGTTCACTGTGAAGGACCACACCTTGGAAAACAAATACTTCAGGACGTACATTATGTGATAGATAATGTTTTTCATGCTGATGCTTTCTTCAAGTAGGACTAAATGAGACAGACCGCTCACTTTGTGCGTGTGTTCTCTTTATGAGTTGTGTTCTAACATCTCGAGTATGATTCCTTTTCTGACCATGTAGTATTGTGTGTAAATGGCCTACAACACGTCAGCTTGTTGTAGTCATTGTTAAACTTTTCTGTCGAATCTCAAAACAGAACACTGAAAACCTGAAAAGGCAGATTTAGACTGAGGATAGACAAACTGCAGAAATTAGGATGATTTTTGGATCAATTTTTGCATTGTTTCCTCTGCACAATGATACAAATTGTGGGAGCATAATTTTTTTTAGGGGATAAAAGTAGGGATAAAAACACAAATGTCAAATGTGAACATATTGGTCAGAATCCCTTGCAGTCATGCCATAGCATGACATGTAAGTCTGCAGGCAGATGAGCAATGATAACTTAGTTAAACATAATAAGATTAAGGCATGGCCAGCTCCTCTCATAGCTGCCTCTCATCAGTGTGACTGCAGGCTGCTCAGCAGGGCGTCCATTGGCTGACGGCTGGAGGAGAGGGCTGGGTTTTGAGCCTGTCTGAGGGATGGAGGCGGACAGGATGCAGCTTCTCTTCAGCGGCCCTCATCTCTCCAACCTCCCGGCAATGCGCTGTGCGTTATGACGCCAAGCCGTTTGACGAGTACATTACGTGGGGCTGGCAGAGCAGCACAGTAGCCTGGATCCTCGTTATGTAATGCATTCATGCATCGGATGCTGCACGGCTGAGAGTTGCAGGGAGGAAAAACTGACGGATGGCTTATTTAGTGGCAATCAACGGGGTGGTGGCTTATGACTGAGCACGCAGACGTCTGCTGTCGGCAAGTACAATGATAATTGTAAATCGCAGGAGTGCGGTGTAATTGAGCCCGTCTGGGCATCAGTGGCCTATCCCTGAGGTGTACAGACGTCTGGAGCCTGCGGAAGCTGCACAGCTTCTTTTTTCTTTTTTTTTCTTTTAAAGCCGACCAGAGGCACGAGTCAGTTTAAATTCCTCTCCTATATCAGTGGAAATAAACCAATGCGGGTTTGTTTTAGAGCAGAATCAGGATCATATTTTGTTCTCCATTGCACCGGTTTAATCCAACAGCCACTGAGCTGTGGCATAAACAATGGCGGGTCCCGAGCAGTCCCAGCAGCAGCAGCAGGTAGAGGAGAAGGCAGAGCATATAGATGATGCTGAGATGGCTCTGCAAGGTATTAACATGCTGCTCAACAACGGATTCAAAGAAAGCGACGAGCTTTTCAGAAGATACAGGTAAATATTTAATAATAATCTGTTATGTTGCATGCTCAATGTGAGCAAGAGGGGGGGGGAAAAATCACAAAAACAGTCAAGTGAAATTGAGAACACGGAGTACAGCATGTACAGAGTGAAACTATTGCTCCGCATATATATAACAGTTCAATTAAATGATTGCTTTGCCTGCTATAGGAGCCTCCAAATGCCTGTTTATCAAGCCTGTGAATGAAACCCCAGGATTGTCTTACCTGGGATTCCCTGAAAGCCTACTATTGACAGAGAACACCTCTAAATGTTTCCAACAGGGAGGTTTTCATCATATAAAACAGGTCAATGCAATGTTAAATCTGTGCACCTCGTGGCTTTAACAGGTGACCATGGTGTGTGGATTATACACGTTAACAGCTTTATCTAAGCCTACAGTATGTTTTTTTTTTGTTGTTGTTTGCTTTTTTAAAAAGTAATTACTGCCCTGCACATCCAACAATTTTTTGGAGGTATTTTGTCTTTTTTTTTTTTTTTTTTTGATAGTAGATAGTGGGAGGTTATCTCCAGGTCAAACAAGCTGATAGTAGTTAAGCCCTTGACTGATATTAGTGATGACAGCTGGGGACTGTGGCTGCACCTGCTCCTGAGCATGCTCCTCCTTGGCTTTCTGGATGCTGACACGGAGTGGTGCCAAAACTATAGAAAGAGCAAGCATGATTGAGATTTTGTTGCAGTTAAAACATTCAACTAAGTTTGTATCTGTTTTGTTTTGTGGTCTCTTCCCTCTGTTGTGTTTTTTACTCCTTCCTATTCTCTGTGTAGGAGCCACAGCCCACTGATGAGCTTTGGCGCCAGTTTCGTCAGTTTCCTGGTGAGTTTCCTCTCAGATTGGGGATAAAACGAGCAAATAATCCAAAATATAATTGACTGTACAACCATCATGTATGCATATCGTGAGAGTGTAGCTGCAGTGTTAGATTCACCACACACTATCAAGATCTGATATATCCCAATCTGTCAAATTGGTTCCATCATTATCACCACTGGCATCCTCTCTGTTGCTTTTCCAACCATTAACATAATGGATTCATCCTCCGCTCAAGGAAAGCTCCGCTCTTGCAGAGAAGCACATTACTGTAACGCTGCGTCCATCACTGATGAGAGAGGGAGATTTTTCACAGCACGGCGGTCGCACACAGCCTCTGCCCCTTGTGTCGACACTCACATAACATGAAACCACAGATGATGTCATCCTCAGTCCCCAGATGCTAAATCGTCCTGAAGGCAGTGGGGGTGGTGACTTCTGACCGTCATAGCGGGCATTAATAGATTTCTGTGTATACAGTGATAATTAAATGCAGCATAAATTAAGAGAAAAGCCACAGTCATACAATAAAATATCAAAATGTGAAACCACAAAACCTATCTCTAAATGCCACTGTTATTTTTTACTTCCTCCTTCATTTGTATGTGATTATTTCCTCCCTGGTTCTAGGTGACCTCAAAAGATTTCAACAGCATCACAGCAAAGATTTTCTGATTCTGCAGCATCTTTCCACATCCAAACACACAGCTGCACAGATGTCACTGTGTTCCTCCATTCATTGTTATGCAGAAAGAGCCCTTTGTCCTTTTTATGACCATTACATAACACTCCTTCCCTCTTATTACAAGATGTTACTGTTTGTAAGCCAGCTCAAGCTTAGATTTGCTCTGTGAAACAAGACAATATTATATCCTTACACTAAGATATATCATTGAACAACAAGGGGCCACTTTTGAGCTCTTTTTGCTGCATTGCATTGCAGAATGCCATGATGACGTTTGAGGAGGAGAAGATGCAGACAGCCTGTGACGACCTGAGGACCACTGAGAAACTGTGTGAAAGTGACAGCGCCGGAGTCATAGAGACAATCAGAAACAAGATCAAGAAGAGTGTGAGTGCAAAAATATGGTCAAAAGAAATAAAGAAAATATATTATATAGACTGTTGGAGGGAAATAAGAGCCCTATAAACTAAACTCTGATAGTGCCACTATCAAAAGTTAACATAAATTGAGCAGAATTGAAATTCAGGCGTACTGATGACACAAGTTAAACATTTAGATTCACTTAGTTAGTGTGAACAAACACAGTTTCATTGTTGCTGATGTCTCCTAAAATCACAGCCAGAACAGGCTACACTACAGTTCAGATAACAACGTTTAGATCCTCAGAATGAGGCCTAATGATGCAGGCAGCAATGAGATCATGCCAAACCCACACTCAGATTCAATCAGTACCTCTGTGAAATGTAATCAACCAATTGAGCGATGAGTGTGGGGGGCCATCTAGCAGCAGTGTTTCACAGTTTCATTCAGGCAACTCCTTCATCCTCTGTCTGCAAGCCACTGGAGATACTAGTTGTAGGGTGTGTGTGTACTGCTTACAGAACATGTTTCTTTGTGTGTGTGTTTGTGTGTGTGTGTGTGTGTGTGTACAGATGGACTCCCAACGGTCAGGCGTTGTGGTCGTGGACCGCCTTCAGAGACAGATTATTGTCGCTGACTGTCAAGTGTACCTTGCTGTACTCTCCTTCGTCAAGCAGGAACTCTCAGGTAATCAAATTTGACCCACAGGCCAAACAGCATGACTTTAAATGTGTGTCTCTCATAGCAACCAGGATCTGGGCATTATGTCATCACAGCGGGTGCATATACACATACTTGTGAACTGTATAACTCAAGGAATAACTTATTTTCTTGAACTGCCATAATGAGTTCATTTTATTTATGCATAAGTGGTATGAGAAGGCAGGTGTGTTAACATGAAAATAGTTGCTTATTAAAGGGGCACTCCAGCAATTTATTGTTGCATTACCTTAAAGTTGGGCAACTCACAAGTGGCAGATTAAAAAAAGAAAGGTCAGCAGCAAAGGCTAAGATACCCTGACTTTCAATCCCTTGTATGGGCCAAACTCCCAAACTGCTGAATCCTACATTTCCCATGATGCAATCAATAGCATGTTTTTGCTAGACCCTCCCTGCCTGCTCATGAAAACTCTACATCTCCAGTTTGTAACACAGGGTTTCTGTTATAAATTTAGTCTCCAAGCCCAGATGAGATAAATCTGATGACATCATCATGATCATTTTCTCAGCCACAGAAGACATTATACAATATTTCACTAGCTGAGTAGAACTTCCCATGAAGAGTAAACTGATCTTCAGATGTAAAATGTGTGGAGTTCCCCTTTAATTAATCAATTTTGTGCTGAAATAAATGGTTAATCAATTGATGACAGAAAACAAATCGAAACTTGATCAAATATTTTGAAAATTGACAATCAATCTTGTTTTTGGGTCTAATCTGTTGGTTGGATGTAACGTGCAAATTCAATGAGTATAATAATTTGTTGGAAGCCTACATCAATTATCTCCATCTCCATGCAAAACCTAATCTTTTTTTCCACTGACAGCATATATCAAAGGAGGCTGGATTCTTCGTAAGGCATGGAAAATGTACAATAAGTGCCACAGTGACATCAGCCACCTGCAGGAGACTTGCCAGCGGAGGTCCTCTGTCCACCAGGAGTCCCTCTCGGTAGACAACGCCAACCACAACGCGCCAGTGGAGAACGGCGTGACGGCTGAGGCCTTGGACCGGCTCAAGGGATCCGTCAGCTTTGGCTACGGTCTCTTCCACCTGTGCATCTCCATGGTACCACCACACCTGCTGAAGATTATCAATCTGCTGGGCTTCCCCGGCGACCGTCTGCAGGGCCTGTCCTCCCTTATGTATGCGAGTGAGAGCAAGGACATGAAGGCACCACTAGCTACGTGAGTAGGCTCAGGTTGTAGAGAGAGACCAATGAGACTTTAATTAACAATGGTTAATTTACTTTAATCAATATTTTTATATTAACAATGAATCGGATGTTTAATGTGAAAAAGGTTGCTCAGAGTGACACAGAAATATCACCCGACTCTGCAGTTCCCCTCAGCTCTACAGAGCGTTTTAACGTCTTTCAGCTCATTGATTTGGTTTTACAGCCTGCGACTTTTATGCTTTGGTTCACTCTAACCACTTTCATAAACGTTCCCAGCAGCAGCGGGCAGCTGTTTTCAGTAAAAAATCTCTGACACTATCCAGCTCTGATAAATCCACTATACACTATCTGCCCTGCACCAAACAGACAAAGTGACTAGCTGGTGAACATCGTGGAGCATGATACATCTCTCAGGAGTTGGTGGAAACCAAAACAGAGCTAAAAGAAGAGTGAATATTGGATTTTTGGTCATTTGTCAGGTGGACAGAAACTCTACTTCAAATGAATGCTTATGTTGCTCCATGTCTGCTAGATGTATGAATGAACTGTTTAATACATCTAATATGTTTGCCATAGAGATTTTATAAAATGATAATATGTCAGATGTTGTGTTTAGAGTTTTATGCCAAGTGGCCAAAAGTGGTGAAAACCAAGAATCATTGACACCAGATCCTGGGAGCTAGGAGTATGAACTATCAGTGGTTCTCACAGTTTTTGACTTGACAGGCAACCCTATTACAAAAAACATGTCAAGACATATCAGAGTTGTATTGTAGAAAGTTTTTTTTTCCAATCTCATAAATTATCCTAATCCCTATATGTAGGGATGTACGAATCCGACTGAGTCCAGAGATTGCTTTCGTGCTGAGATCTGAGTCGGCGACCTGCCATGACTGAATGAATGACTGATAGCTTAAACTCTAAATTGTATTATTTTATCGTGAAATTGGCAAAGAAAAAATAGGTCATGTCTTGCCAATACACAACCTGCTAATAAGCTCAGCATCTGCACCGCTCATCCCTATTTAGAATCTTCTGCAGAGCATTATCTCAGGTAACCCTTTGCTTTCTTGCAAATGAAGTATGTCACATGCATCCTAGTGTCTCTCTACTGAATTTAACAGCAATTACAGTAACTGGAGTCAGAAAGGCTTTTGGCCTGATCTGACTAATCGTAAAGCAAATGAAGGCAGGTTAATGGTCAAACTAGTATGTAAACAAACATGTTCTTTTACATGTGAAACAGAGGCCTGCAGCTGCTTTAATTGACATCTATTCTATACTACCATTTTAGTATTCACAGCATAATGGTGAACTGCACATTTGGAGCTGCATATTTACGTTTCATAAGTATTCAGTTTCATACTAATTTTAATTGAGCTTCAGGTTCAAATGTTTTGAAAGCTTTTGACACGCACTGAGATGAATTTCTTGTTGTGTTGCACAGGTTGGCCCTCTTGTGGTACCACACAGTAGTGCTGCCCTTCTTTGCTCTGGATGGCTCTGATACAAATACAGGGCTGCTGGAAGCCAAAGCTATTCTGCAGAGAAAGTCGGTGGTTTACCCCAACTCGTCCCTCTTCATGTTCTTTAAAGGACGGGTTCACAGGCTAGAGGTATGTACAGTAGGCGGCAGGTTAGTAACAGTCAGTGACAGATAATTAGAACTTTAACAAGTCTTGTTATTGTAATGCTGGGTAAAGACATTGGATGAAAACCTTTTTTTCACAGTAGAATATGATAGAAACAGGCTTAGCTTCCGTTGGGCAGTTCAGCAGCCTCTATTCAAGCACATACAATTAATATGCATGTCAGACTGTTCATTAATTCACCAACATCTAATCAACCATCTACTTATCTAACTCTCTCATTCAACACATGCATGTAGTGTGTGTCTAACATAATTACTGTTACCTGTTGGTGTGTGTGCTCTCTTCTCTGTCCCCAGTGCCATATCAACAGTGCTTTGGCCTGTTTCCATGATGCATTAGAACTTGCATCAGACCAAAGAGAGATCCAGCATGTGTGTCTCTATGAGATTGGTACGTGTTCTCTCATCAGCTAGTCGTGACATACTGGCACTTGGCTTACAGCGAGGGATTCATTTTGTCATTCTGTCTGCTTGTCTTTGTATCAGGTTGGTGTAGCATGATTGAGATGAATTTCGAGGATGCATACAGATCATTTGAACGGCTGAAGAATGAGTCACGTTGGTCGCAGTGCTATTACGCCTACTTGACCGGAGGTGAGCCTGTCACACACTAACAAACGCTTTCACTGCTGGGTTGTTTCTACTTGGTGTTCTATAGAGTCTTTTTTTTTTTCCAGTGAGTCAGGGTGCTTCAGGTGACCTGGATGGAGCGAGCGGAGTTTTCAAAGATGTGCAGAAGCTGTTCAAGAGGAAAAACAACCAGATAGAGCAGTTTGCTGTCAAAAGGGTGGGTTTTGCTGAAGATTCACCTTTCTCTCTGTTTTGAAAGTGTGTCATAAAGGTTTTTCTTCTCTGTCTGATTCCTTTCTGCAGGCTGAGAGATTGAGAAAGATTTCTCCCACCAGAGAGCTATGCATCCTCGGTGTAATTGAAGTGCTGTATCTGTGGAAAGCTCTTCCAAACTGCTCCTCATCTAAACTGCAGATAATGAATCAGGGTGAATATAACCTACATGATTCATCATGATTCATACTAACATAACCACTTTAGCTGCAACCAGACTCCTAAGAATTTAATTTTATCCTGTGTGACAATTTACTCTCATGTCTGTTCAGTGTTACAGAGTTTAGATGACGCTTCATGCAGAGGCCTGAAGCATCTCCTCCTTGGTGCCATTCACAAATGTCATGGAAATATGAGAGATGCTGTTCAGGTATTAGTCTACATTGATTCCTGAATGACTGAATTTCCACTGGTAATGTTACTGATCTTTCTTTATCTGTCCATTTTATCTGGGATCCAGTCGTTTCAGCTGGCTGCTAGAGATGAGTACGGACGGCAGATCAACTCGTATGTTCAGCCGTACGCCGTCTATGAGCTGGGATGTATACTCCTCGCAAAACCAGAGGTCAGTCTGCCGCACATAGCAGTCATATTTTTGGGATTGATTTATGAAGCAAAGAGGTATTTTTATTTGGAATATAATGATGCTCAGTTATAACCCAATCTTTTTTGTTGGTTTGCAATCCAGACAGTGGGAAAGGGGAGATCATTGCTACTTCAAGCAAAGGTAAAACATTTAGACAGTAATCATCTATATAATGTTATAAATATATGCAATTAGCTGATGACATTTCTTTAATTCCATCTATCTATTTAAACATTTTTAGGAGGATTTTACAGGCTACGACTTTGAGAACAGGCTTCATGTCCGTATCCACTCAGCCCTGGCCTCGTTGAAGGAAGTAGTGCCTCAGTGACTCCAGGAAGGAAAGCTGCGATGGCTCATGGCTTTTTACACCCAGTTGTAAGCCATTCAAAATAACTGTATGACATCCTAGTCAACAGGCTCCTGTGTTTGTCAAATTTTAAAGTATCTGGGGAATCTTACCTACAGTCAGACTGATATGAGGCCTCATTTCTGTGCATTCAGTACAGAAGATAGATATTTGTACGTTCATACTAGCTTAGCACAAAGCGTGGAAGCAGATGGAGATGACTAGCCTAGCTATGGCTAGCAAGTTAAAAACTACGTCTAAAATTACTAGTACTGGTACAGCTGGTCTTGTTAGCCAGCAAGCTAGTCACCTGATACATCCATATTTGGGATTCAGTCTCATTTTTGCATTTCTATTTTGCGGCATGTTAATAAACAATAATGTAGAAATAAGACATCTTTAGAATCGTTGGAAGCTGCATTTTTTCAGTTTGAAGCAGCTTAGCTAGATGTTTCCCATTTGCTTCCTGTGTTTGTGTGAAGCTAGGCTAAACACAACCCTCATGTATTTTTGAACTGAATGCACAGAAATGAAGTTTATATCAATCCTTAACCCTGGGCAAAACAACAAACACATCTTTCCCCAAATTTCTAACTGTTCCTTTTAAGTGTTTTCCACCCAAATGTATTAGCTAGCTAGTAACAATTTTCCTCATCAACTTGTGTATTTGGAGGATTTCAGTTATGCTTCCCCGTCTCTTCTGTGAGCAATTCAGCACATAAAAGTAACCTTTTAATGAGATTATATTTCCATTTATAGCAACTTTCCAATGAATAAGATACAGTTAGGCTAATAGCGGTTTTCACATATTTCAAAACATGCAGACAACATTTGAGCATCTTACTCCAATAATGAAATAGAATTAATAATGTGAGTTATCACAAATCATGAAAAAGATGCAGGAAAGATTAGTCAAATTTAATATTTGAATTTGCTAGAAATATATTCTTATAAAGGACGCCATGGTTTGATACATTTTCAGCCAGATGTTTCTCATAAGTAGTGCTTGTCCTAATTAAAATCTCAAAAATTGTCAAATTGCCAATAGACATTGAGTCATATCACACGGGGGCTACATACTTTTTTTACAATTGAAATAACTTGTAATCTAATTTGTTTCCACTGTAATAGTTAAATAGCAAATTCATTCTCACTGGTCACCTAAAGTTGCACATACTGAAGTAACTAGGCTGCTGTGAATTAGTCACATTCAAGTAGTTGGACATCATATATTTATAGTAATTGAGCTCACCACACTTGCCCTAATGCCCTAATCACACGTTTTTATGTGACATTGGGCATTGATTCTGTGCACTATACATGGTACGTCAGGGTAACAGCGACTTTAAGACTGCATTAAAGTCAAATGTACCTGTATGTCCATCCCTGCAAATACATGAAGGTATTATACCTTCAGTACTGTAATGTTACCACTGAAAGGTGCTGTTAAATGTCAGCCTAATAAACATAAATTACTTGTGACTTATTTTAAGTGTTTTAGTGATAAAAGCTTTTGATTTAGATCTTAATAGTGACAAGTTCATTTATTACATAACAGAAGTTGTACTTTTACATGCGTCATTTACAGTATCCTGTTTGAGTATTGAACCTGCGAGTCCTGCGATGGACAGCAAGATAGACTGCAACATTAACGATTAAGCTGTTTCAAAAGTGGGATCTTGAATTGGACAGAGAATAATATTTCTATGATAAAAGTGAATTTAACAAACTTTCTCAACACAGTTTCATACTGTACATATGAAATATTCCATGCAGGGTACTGCCTTTTATTAATGAGAAATCTGAGTTATGATCATCCGAGCAATATAAGGAGGAATATTCTTATTTTACAGAGGCTTTCAATAATGACTGTCTCTGTTTTTCATCCCATGTTCAGGATTGTGGACGTATAGATTTGTTTTGCTCACACCAAGCTGGTTAGACAAAGCCGGTCACCCCCCTGTTGCTGTGATGGATGTAAACTGTGGTAAATGTTGAGGTGACCGCTGTGCAAGTGGTCAGTGCGGTGCAAGTAACGTGATGGTGAAATGTCAGTAAGATGTCACCTGCCCGCTGTCCCAAATACTTCTGTTACTAAACCTAGTTGAATTTGAGGTTACATGTCAGGATGATGGTGTTGCAATGTGTCACTGAACTCTACAATAAACTGTTCTCCATTAATCTAGACAAATATGTTGTATTTTCTCTATTGATGTCTTATTGTCATGTCTGGTTGTTATATGTTTTTTTATATCTACAATATAAATTTATTTATATTCCACCAGGGGGAGTATGTTGAACATGATTCATTAGCCAGTTTACCTCACAGGCAGCATCCTCTGGAAAGTTGCCATCAGAAAGGATGTTGGTTGAGATGTGATACATTTTGCCACACCTTGATTACATTAACAGGACATAGACAAAAAAATCTGTATAATAATATTTATTAATTGAATATGCACTTGTGCAAAGGATTCACAACAGAGACATGTATGCTGAGCAGGTGACATTCAAAAGGAACTGAAAACATACAAGTAAAGGGAACGTCCTTTAGAAACTGAACACTACTGTATATTATCAAGAGAAATGAAAGCTAGATGAAACATGATTAGATTTATTATTATGATTGGTTCAGCAGTTCATTTGTTGTCAGCATGAACTGGTTGCACATTTAGATTAATTATTTATAAGCCTATAATGCAAGGTGTAATATATATTGATTTAATTTTTGATTTCATGAAAGCAGAAATCAGTCATAAAATAGATGTTATTCTTCTGATCTTTTGCATTAAAAATAAGGAGCTTCTCTTGTTGACCACAAAATGGAGAGTGATCTCCAATTTAATGCATTATTGGGTTTATTATATTAATATCACTGATGTTTCAGTGCTGAATGTGATTATGGGGATTGAGTTTTGAGTGACATGCTCTGAGAGATACACACCAAGAGCATCTCTTTAAGAAAACATGTCTGTCACACCAGGCTCAAGGCAACAGCTCACTCAACCAATAAATTATTCAGGCTCCTGTGCCACTGAATTTAGACATGGCAGAACAGAGCTGGAAGGTTGGGCAGAACAATACCTCAGCTCCTCCTCCCATCTCCCTGTAGTGGACGCTCTTAAATAATCGAAAGACATTTCCTTTTACACTCATAAAAAGTGGGCCTTCAGCTTGGCCTAATTCACCTTAAAACATGGAAGATACAAGTATGTCATCTTGTATGTGGTGAGTCATGGGAGTGACATCATCCTTTTTCATCTGTTGTGATTCACACTCACTTCTTATGTTTTCTGTGTGGTGCCGGTGGACCATCGCTACACTTCAAGCAGCATATTCTCTCTGTGTGTGTATTAGACCTTGAAGTCTTAATGCTGATGAATTAAATAAAGGAACTGCATCAGATAGAAGTGGAGGAAATGTAAAGAGCCCTCGAGAGATGTTACACATCAAGCAAATGTGTCCGTGAGAGAGAGAAAGAGCGGTAGGAATGGTAGGACTGAGCAAAGAGCAAGGTCACAAAACACAATTGCATTGTGTTTCACTCAGGCTGAAACCTGAGCGGCCAAAGTATCCTACCACCAGACAGAGAGTTCCTGTTCATTACCCTTTACCGCTGCTAAGCCTCATGTGCAACACACTCTGCAATTTATCTCATAATTTAATTCAACCAAGAGGCATACATTGGAAGAAATTTGAAATAACGTATATTTCAACATCTATGCAAAAAAAAAAAAAGCAAAAAGTATAGGATGCAATGTTCTACTGTGCAGACCTGTTTCTCTAAAGATGGATGATAGTGACAAGTAAATGTATCGATCTCGTAGCAACAACCTCTAGCCACTGACCCATTACTGTGCTGTAGACCTGTAATGTGTGTGGGTCAGGTCACCTGCACAAGGACACATTGTCATTATTAGGCCTGGTCCTCTCATCTCTGCAATCAGCTCAATGACTATCTGAGAGCCTCTCTGTGAGAACATTTCTCCAGGCGTTTCACTTCATCTTGTCATCTGTTCACACAGGCTGAACTACAAAGAAAATACTCACATACTGTATCTTTTTCTGCCCAATACTAAAAAACATTTGGATTCAGGCAATTCTACTATTAAATTAAACACATTTTTGTTGTATGCACCTTCATTTAAAAACTGGAAGTCAAAAGTAAATGAAATATTAGAAATGGAAAGAATAGCTTACATAAGCAGGAATCAAGAATTGAAATATATCAGACAGTGGAGTAAATGGGTTAATTATGAGACCCACAACTAAAGAATATAGAGGAATTTATCATTAGAGGAGTTAGATGTATTGTGATATACTATAGATCCAGTCTATCCTATTATTCATTTTTCTTTCCTTGTTTTCTCCTTCACTGTAAAATATATAACACTGTAAGAATGCTAAGAGTAAGGATGCTAACATATGTAAGCAAATGTAAATCTACATTTACTAAAAAAAAAAAAAAAAAGTCCCATTATAAGTTGATGTGATGTATTTTTTAAGAAAGTCTTTTTCACAGCAAACATTTTGACCCTGTTATAGCAGTAGAAGCACAGGTGTTACTAATAACATTAACAACATTCTGTTCAGGTGTCCCAGTGAGCCATGATGGTGCGGCAGTGAGCCAGCATGAACAATACCAGCAGCTAAATGAAATTCAGCCATCATTCATTTTATTATTTACACCTGTGCTTTTTACTGTGACATGTCAACATGTCTTCATTCTGTTCCACATAATTTGTGTGATCTGACAGTGTTGTCTTCATGTTTGTGAACTCTGTTAAAGAAGACCATTATTATCTCATATGATTAAGTCGCAGCTGACTCAATACAAAGATGCAGCCTATATGTCTTTTTTCAAAGACGACATTTTGACATGTCAAAATAATACATGGATAAAAAAATAAATAAAATGATTGATGGCTGCATTTCATTTAGGTTTTCCAAATTCATGACTCTGGTGTAGTGCACCAGTATAGATTCCTTGGACACTTGAATGGAACTGAGCCGTCATTAATATTATCAGTTTCACCTTTTCCCTCACATTTTCCTGCTATGGTAAGTGAAAATGTATGCTGTGAAAAAGGTCTGTGTCTACCGTATGTTTACTATTTAACTATTAGTATTTGCTGGAAAGAGAGAGTGACTGATGGTATAGACAACTGACTATACCATCTTCCAACATCAGTGCAGATAAGCCACCTCACTTGAGAAACAGGAACTATTTTCTAACCTTTATGACCATATGATCATTTGTCTGCTTCAGTATTTCAGACTAGACTTGCTGCAAGGTGCTGGCTATATTGTGAGCCTCAGTGAGCAGGCAGTTTCCATGGTGCAGAGACCTGCTTTGTGCCAGTTTGTCTCCTCTCAGCTTGATGTCCCTGATTTGACCTACTAAACATTTTTCACAACAAATGCATTTTCATGCTTCCATTGTCCACTAAGTGCAGTCAAAACAATCTTGTATGTAAACTAGGCTGTTTTACTCCCTATGGGGAAAATGATTCTACCCATGCTATTTGCTGTTTTGTTTGTTTGTTTTTTGTAACTTTAAATAAAAAGTATTACACAACAGCAGCTTTTTATATGAGGTGTTTCATGAGGGATACTAATTTTGCTTCCTCTCTACTTATTGCACTGCGCTACAAATGTGCAGATTTATTGGACGGTGATCAGTGGTTGAGGTCTTTTCTTGACATGTTGGTAATGGAGAAGGCTGCCACCAACCTTGTGGAGCTAGACAATGAGGAACTTTCTGAGTGGTCCAAGGTGGTTGAAAGGATCAAGGAAATTCCACTATTTCCTAGATTGGACCCCCAATCAACGGTGACGACTTGTCTTAACGTGTGACTTTGTTGCCCCGCAGCTCACCTCTGTAACACCTCTGTTGTATTTGTAATTGCTTTATTTTACTATTTTCTAGTATGCTATTATAGATTTGCCTATGTAATGTGCATGTTTATAACTTTGAAAATAAAAATTACAAATCGAAAATCTTGCTCCCTACCCTCCCTGCCCCCCTCTTCACCAACCAACCCCCACCCCCACCCCCCCTCTCTCTCCCCAACCACCGGCCTCTCTCTCTTCCCCCCACCTCTCTCTCTCCCTCCCCTCTTCCCCCCTCCTCTCTCCCTCTCTCTCTCTCTCTCTCTCTCTCTCTCTCTCTCTCTCTCTCTCTCTCTCTCTCCCCCTCCCCTCTCTCTCTCTCTGCCCCCCCCTCTCCTCTCCTCTCTCTACCCACCACTGCATTGATGCTGTTACCTCCCTCGGTGATGATGTCACCGGCTCAGTGGAGCTCAAGCATCCTTGCCAGAGACAGGGAGACAACAGAGCCATTTTGACCGCTTTGGACTGTGAAGAAGCGGCCACCATCCGCACAACCCGACCGGCCACCTTCCTTCCTGGGTACCCGCTGGCAGCGCAGGTCAGGGCAGCGGGGGTGGGTTGGCTAGAGGACACCGACGACACCGTAACCTCAGCCCTTCCCGTTTTTCATGGAGAGGCGAGGCTGTTAGCAGGGGCAGTGTCAGACCTGGAGGAGAGCAGAGGAGGTGGAGGTGGCTACGGAGCTGGATAATAAAACAGAGGAGCACGACTAACTCGGTGTCTACACGGGGGGAAAAGACGTTACTGGCACTGCGGAGGTAGGTTTCTATTTGTCCATTGTCCCGTTGTAATGCAGTTTTAATGAGACAGCCTTTATTTACTTAGTGTTAAATCTCCTGGGAAGAGATGGGCATAGGGTGCGGCCGTTGAAAAGGCTGTCAGTGTCTAAAGGATAGTGTATTAACAGAAAGACATTAAAGCTGCTCTGTAACACAATACATGTGCTGTCACGTCTCTGTGTTGCTAATATTGTCGGATAAACGGTATTTTAATTATGTGAGCATACGCAGGACGACATGAATAAATGCCCTGTCATTGGGCGAAAGGTAAGCTAGGAGACGTGTAGCTTGCCATACCTGAAGAAATGTTATCTCACGAGCTCCCAAAATTATTTGCAATTTTTTTAAGAAGTAATTACAGTTATGAATTATCAATTTTAGCCTAACCAAAGACAGGCCCTAAACCTGTGTTGACCTGTGCTTTGTGGCTTTGCTGTCATGCCAAAAAAGCTAACCATTAAATGCATATTTTTATGATTGAAAAGGTAAAATTGCATCAAACTGTCGTCACCCTAAAGTACACATCATCATGGTTTATTACATTAGCCTTTGTCACAAGGGAAATGGTGGCCGCCCAGCTGAGCTGCATCATCAGCTGATTGGTCAGAGCATCTGTAGATTATGACCACGAATGTTGTTGAAAAAAAAAAGCAGATTTTAATTTTCAGAAGTATGATAAAGTATTGTTTTTTTATACGAGATATTCTGTTGAACATAAGATATGCTTTAAGCATGTGAACTCCCATCTTCATCCCTTCATTTCATGTATCAAAACAATATTGAACTGGATGTTGAATCAATATTATTCAGTCTATTTTATTTATTGATCCATATTCGTCTTCAGTATAACCCTACACTATGGCTACACCTTAAAAAACATGACGCACTGTTTTTCTTATTGTACAATGTTACCTACATACATTTCACAAATGAATCTGTTTCACAAATGAATCTGTTAAGGTGCCAGCTTTAGAGGATGTGTCAGGAAGCAGGGTGACACAGCAAATTTTCAACACCCAATGACGATGACAGACACTTGAGTCGCAAACTGCAGAAACATACTCTGAATATTGATGCAATTCCAACATTATCCCAAATTCGGGGTATTAATTAAGTTATAGAAATGTTGCTTTCTCCTATAGCTTGTAAACTACGATAGTTTGATAACATTCGCAGCAGTGAAATTGTATCATGTTGCTCTTTGTTGAGCTTATTGATTAAAACATTAAATTGATCTAATATGATTGGCACAGATGATGAGTCATGGTGGTTCTTGATCACACCCATGATGGCACCCGCACGCCAAAATGTGTGGTGGCAGCGTTGATTTAATGTTCATATTTAGTCTTTTAGGAGACAGTATGACGGGGTTTGTTCATGAAACCGAGCTGCTGAATGGAGCCAGACCCTGGATTTGTGGCTGGTTTCAGTGCCATTGTAATCCAGGGAAATAGCCTGACATTTAGCTGCTGCTGCACTTCTTTTGTTACTGCTAGCTTTATTATCCATCTCCCTCGGCTGTAGCTGACCATGCATGGTCTTTTCATGTTACAGCCACATAGCCCTGCCCTCTTCTATTGTGCTGAACACATCAACCATACAGTGTAATATTCTGCCCTTACAATTTTTAACACAAATTCATCTGGGAGTAAAAATTAGACATCGGATATGCAGCATAACATAACATAACATAACATAACATAACATAACATAACATAACATAACATAACATAACATAACATAAACGTAACAAACTTAACATAACAAACATAAGATAACATAACACATGCCAAAAAAGATGGTCCAAGTCTGTTGTAGCATGTCATTTACATACGAATTCATATGTACTGATAAAACTGGGAAATATATTAATTAGGATTCACTATCTGCTCCTTTCCACTGACCTGCAGGCCCTACACCTGGGCACCAGACAAGGCACCCCAAGGTGCTAGGAAGACAGCACCATGGCAGGGGCCTCTGTGAAGGTGGCGGTGCGTGTCCGCCCCTTCAATTCAAGGGAGATTGGAAAAGAAAGCAAATGCATCATTCAGATGTCTGGAAACACCACCAGTAAGTACTCAAACCACAGCTACTTTACTTGAAAAAATGATTAGTCGATTAGTCGATCGACAGAAAATTAATCACCAACTATCCTGATAATCGATTAATTGTTTTGAGTCATTTTTAAGAAAAAATGTACACATTCTCTGATTCCAGCTTCTCAAATAATATTTTCAAATAAAATGTTTTCTGGTTTATTTAGTCTTCTGTGATAGCAAATTAAATATCTTTGGGTTGTGGACTGTTGGTCGGGACAAAACAAGACATTTGACGTTGCATCTTGGCCTTTGGCAAACAGTGATTAACATTTTTCACCATTTTCAGACATTTTATAGACCAAACGACTAATCGATTAATCAAGAAAATAATTGACAGATTAATCGATAATAAAAATAATCATTAGTTATTAGAGTTATGTTTTTATTTTCTTAAATTCAGAATGAAATGTCATTTGCTTGAAATGAATAGCTACAAGCTACACAGGCAGCAAAAGTAGAGTAACTGGTTGGTAGCAGGCACCTGCTGTTGGCAGCCAGGTGTGAGAGCTGGGGGAGTGTTCTCCAATCAGAGGACACAGGTTCAAACTTTTCCAGCTGTTCTGATGCTGACCTTGACCTCGGACCTCCCTGTGTGACTGTGCATATCAAGGCCTATTTCAAGACATGTGGTATTAGCTGAAAATGTATTTACAATCAGCTTTAATTTCAGAGGCAGGTTATCAAGATAAAGTTAAATCTATCTGAGAGAAAATGTTCAGCATGTCTGCAAGATTTACAACTGTCTTATTACTGTAAGGCTGATGTTTTCCATTACTAAATAGAGCTTGAACTAGGTGAGTTATCAAATTGAAATCACCTGGTTAGGAAAATCTCTTCATGTCATGCTGTAGGTGACATAATCTCCTGCAAATTTGACCTCATGTTAATTCAGGGAGAGGCCTGTTATTTATTTATGTGGCAAGATTAAGCCACATTTAAAAATTGCTCCTTATTCAACACGTAATTAACTTTTCAGTTCAAATCTGTAATGCAATATTGGCAGCTGCATTTGGAAGAAATGTAGATTTTGTCTACATGGAATAATCCATATAAACATACTGAAATGTCACCTACTGTATTTGTTTTTGTGCCATATGTTGTGCAGTTTTTAAGCATGTGTTGTAGCTCGGAGCATCCCAAATTCCTTGGGTTATGCGCTGTGCACAGCGAGGCCTCTGGTTGTGAGGAGACTGGAAAGACACTCGATATGTAGTCTGCTTAGCAAGGTAAAGCCATTCGTCAATAATGGATGAGGCTTCCTAAAATATTTACCGTTTGGCCTAATTTAGGCATCTCCCCCTCCTTCCTCATGTCATGGGTGACTAGACAACAAACTGGATGGCTTTTTTGGGTTGTCATTTTTTAACTGTGATTTGTTGGATTTTGTGATGACGTTCCCCTCTAAACTAAAATTGAAACACTTATAATCTTGCAAACTCTATTAGGAATTGTTCATTTTTGTCCCTCAAGGGTTTCACAGCATGATGGTGATTAAAATTTGTTGATACCTACAGAAAGTGTGGTGTCATTGCCTTGGCACGGAGCTCGTTCCTCTGTCTCTACAGCAGTGGACAATGAGTATTTTGCTGCATTGTCTCCTTTAAGCAGTGAAAACTAAAATCAGAGGGACTGTAGTCCACTGGGAATATATTGACAGTGTGAATACCAGTGAAATTGCCTTGGAGACGTTTGCATTTATCTGTGAATTTAATTTCTAATCACACAAAGACTATCAATGCTGCTTTTCACTGGCATGCTACCATGTTAATCAGTACGGTGTTTCCTTATTCTTTGCTATATGCTCATTTGAACACTTCAAATGCTTATTCACTGCAATACTCACTATACTATTCTTATATTTCATCTCATATATATTCTGAGATAATGTTTGTTTTGGAGAACCCAACATTTTAGTTGTGCAGTACAAACTGCACTGGGCCTCCTGCCACAGTATACAAGATCAATCAGGCTGTTAAAGTGCTGTTAAATCAATCTTGTTTAAAATCCAGAAATTAAACTGAGTTTAACATCATGTTAGCCGTACTAGAAAACATCATGTTGATCAGACGCACAAAGCCTCTTTCAGTGAGACTGCAGGACTTTCATCAGAGCAGATTGTTCTCTTAAGCTCTGAGTCAATGGCTCTGGATGTGGACTGGAGGATGTGAGCTGACTGATGTCATGAAAAAGCCCATTGGTTGCAATGTCTGGAGGAGGTACAGAGGCAGGGTATAAATGCCCCCTTGTCTTTTTGTAGTCTGGGCTGAGGAAAGGAAGAAGAAAAAGTTCTGGGGGTTTTTTTTGTGTGCGCCTCACTCTCTGCTTTGTGCTCTCTGACACCCATGCGTCGGTCAATAGCCCAGTTCCCACAAAGCAGGAGAATGGCAGTAATCTTGTTGTTTGAGAGATCTTCCCTCCCACACCAACCTTAATTAAGATGCAGGGACAGACCTGAAGGGAAGATGGGCCTCTCTTTAGCGGGCTACTGGGTGCAAATACTTTTCTGGATATATTAAAATGTATTTTGTTGCAGTCAGAAAACTTCACTACTGGACTGACTCAACATATTTCTGTTTTAAAACTCTTAATAATATCAAATAAATGGCTAATTGTATGTGGGACATTATGCTGTTGTGGTGAATTCTGTGTGTTTGAATGTAGACACACCCTTGTAAATACATTTGCACAAATATTCTTTTTAGGGAGAACTGAATAGATTTATGCTGCTTGCTTTAATTTTAGATCAAGTAAAGACCCAATTAGCATAATATTGCACAACTCTTCTGCCTGTTGGTAGGTTTAGTGTCTTATAGGCGTGGGCTTTATAAACTTGGATCCAACCTAAAGCAGCAGACAACATACCACCTACATGTAAACCCAGTGCTGAATATAGCATCTATGTGGCTCCCCTCCAGTCTCTGTCAGTGGGTTCACATCCCCTCTGCCAGACCTGCTGACACAGCCACATTTCCTCTCCTATTGACTGAGGCAGGTCACCCGTGACAGTCTGACCAGTATCACTCAGTCACAATTATGAAGACCCAGCAGCTATGACAAAGACAAACATGGAGTTTGTCATAATAGGACGCAGAAAATATGATAGTGTAACAACTACAGCAGATAATCACCACTATAATTAGAATAGATGATGTGAGATGTGGGTGTTGCTGACAGTGATAGTGAGGAGCAGTGGTGATGTTTTACCCCCCCAAAAAGTGGGTATGCTAAACATCACACCTGGTGAACAGGTGTAAAATTCCACAACTACATTTTGGGAATCAAAATTACTTCATATCACTGAAATGAAGTCTGTTGTCAAACATTGCTTTTAAAAGTTGTTATTCAAAAAGTACAAGGCAACATGTAGATCTTTAAAATAAAGTTGGAACTATCCCTTTATAGTAAGTAATGTAAATGTAATTATAAATATAATATGCTGTGTAACTGCCTGTTTGTAATACACAATGATTCAGTAGTAGTGAAATAACATAGAAAGAAATGAGTCCTGCATTCAGTTTGTTGCCATTCCATTCAGTCCACTAAACAAAGTTAAAACATACCATTTATTTATTTATTTAGTTGTGTAATAAAATGATCTATTGATGGATTATTTTTTGGATGGATCATCATTTTGTATGGCCACATATTCAGGCTGCCTTTTAGAAGATTTTGCAATGTTGGCTCTTAAAGAATAGAAAATGAATGTTCCCTACTCTTTTCCTTTCCCATTTTCCTACTAATGTTGTTAGCTCCCTACTTCTCATTCATTTGTCTTTTTTTTTCAAAGTAATTACACCCAGCACAAACAATTCAGTACAAGCATGAGCATGTTGTTTTTTTCTTCCTCCTTATTTTCTCTCTATCCGAAGAACTAATTTGCATGCTGTAAAAATAAGTGTCTATATCAGGCGCATATGATTAAACTCATTAGCAGAAATCAGTATGTGCAACTATTGTGTTAATAAAAGAAAGTACACAGTGTATACGTGCGTATGCACCTGACCACCTCTTGTGACGAGTTACTGCCAGAAGACAATGCCTAATTATGTTTGCCCCCCACGACATGACTTCCAGACCTGGCGTCATCCGTAAACTCAACACCTTGCAATTAACAAGCGTTTCCATCATAAAAGGGGAGGACAGGTAGTAAAGGGGAGCATGATGACGATTGGAGCCGTGCTCTGTGGGCGTAAAATGCTGCTAAATCTGGCCTCAGGTGGAGATTACTCTGACATGCGAGCGCTGAGCACTGACAACGTCACCCAAGCTACTGAGTGTAATTTTAATAGCCAGCACTGCCCCGTGTCTCGCTGTAACCCTCGTATACGCTGCCAATCACTGCCACTCTAAAGTAATTACTTTATCTGAAAGCAAGGCACTTTTCTTTCCGGTCTTGTATGAATCATAGAACGCAATCAGAGATGAGTAAGCATAGAGGGGATGTCTTACTGCAGAGGGTCTGCTTCTGGGTAGTGGTTAGATCTTGATATATTTGTCATTTGAGAGGTTTGGTAAAGTAATCCATTTCCTTTTTAAATTAGATTTACTTGATGTTTTTTTCTGCATGATAACTCCAGATTTCAAAGAACCAGATCAGCTTTATTTGCCATGAAAGCTAATAAATTGCTTCCCTGTTTTCACCACATGGCAGCTTGAGACCTTGTGGGGCCTTCATTCAATATCTGACTGTATTAGAGAGTGATCTTAAATGGCTGTTTTTCTCCATGTTGGAAGAGATGCATGTTAATACTGCAAATTATAAAAGTAATAAGGTTGTTGCTTCTTACAGGTCATTGTAAGCTAATTGCAGTGACACACTGATATACTTTTGCAGTGTTTTACCTGCTTCACCGCTACACACAAAATGCATTTTCTTTTGAAAGTGATTAGTTACAACAGGTTCAAAGCCTCTTTTAAGTAATGTGTTATTTAACTAAATGTTCGTGTTGCATAGCTTATTTCCAGGTATGGCCATTCTGGCTTTGTAATGAGCAACAACACCAGACTTCACTGGGAAAGGTAACAAGGCTAAACGCCATCACTGGATTAATAACTATTGTTTCATTAATGCTAGTTGTCCCTCCAATTCTAAGTAAGTATAACTGGAATTTCAAATGATGTCATGACATTTACTGTAAAGAAAACATTTGTGGCAGGAGACAGCGCACAGTTGGGGAAATTAGCAGTTGCTGCTGTGGTTAGCAGCAAACCTCACATATTTTATGACAGTTACAAGTGCTGAATACACTACTTTTGTATTCTGTAAATAGAAGAGAGTACTGTGTGTAAACTGTAATGTATATGTGTTCAAATTTGGCCATCTTCCAGAGTACCTGGACACGTCATGCCCAGTAAACATGGCCTCATCTCTTTGTCATGGTGAGGAATGGGCCTGAAACCCTAAACCCAAGACAGCCACACTGGCCTATATTTCATAGATGGAAACACAGCAGCAGTGTAAAGAGGAAATAACAGTGTGTACGCTTACTTGAGAGTCTACTTAGCCCCGGGACTTTTCTTCTATTATCGACCACATCTACATTAGCAGAGAAAATGTTGTCTGGAGTTCTGGGAGCAGGAAGGAAGCATTTTCATAGTTGTTATCATCAGACCACATCACATATGTTGGTAGAACCTGATGTCAGTCACTCCAGTTGCAATATTTACAGTCGTACCTGGGAGCACACTGATATTTGGGCGTGCTTCAGCCCTCTGCGTGAGAGCTGTACAGCTTTGAAAGCCATTCTCTCAGTCTTGATCTGCGGCAGAATGAAAGAATAAAAATGCTGAGAAAGATTAGATGGAAAACAATAGTATGATGAAGTTATGCATCTGATATTTTGCCTTTAATTATGTGTCAATTTTAATCATAAAATGACTCAGCATTATGAGAATGAATACAAACATAGGCCATATCATCCCATCACGCAGGTTGTTGTATGTGGAAGCATTTTTCTACAAAATCTTAATTACTCTTGCTGCGTGTCCTTTTTATAGAATATTATTCAGTCTTCTGGCTCAGTTGTCAGTTGTTGGATCACATTTATTTTGTCTGTTGTTCAATCAAATGTATTATTCCAGAAATTAAACCTCTGGACAAGAATCAAAGTTATAACATTAAATAATGAATATATCAAAGAGGCATTGTTTTGAAAGACTCGATTATGATACTATGTAAAAATGCAAAACCTTTCCAGATGCATATACTGCACAGACACAGCTTTCTTACCTGCAAACAAGCTCTATGAGCTACACTTCACTAAAAAGCCTGAGAGCTGTAGAATAAAACAGGGGTAACATAACTAATAGATGAAGTGAACCAGACAAAGATGTTTGTCATCATTATAAAGTGAAATTTAACTATGATTTGCTTGAGTCATCATTGGTCATCCTGGGGATGTAAATGTACCAGACCAGACTAGGATTGCCATTGGGTAACGGATAAAAGGTATTGAACAGAACGATTTTAATGGCAGATGGTGGATTTGACTCATTTTGGTTTGTGCGAAACAGACTTCTGTGTTATGCAGTATAGGTGGTGGACACAGGAAGACCTCAAATTATATCAATCTATATCTCTGACAGTCTGGAAAAAATGAATATTTTAAGATTCACAAAGGTAGAATATATTGGAGGGCTGACAAAGGACAGCTGAGCCTGATGAAGTGCAGCTCAAGGCTGATGGTTGTGTTACAATTAGACTGTTGAAACATGAGTTGAGTCTGAGCCTGACAGGCTCAGTCTGAGCTGTCCTAAAATGGCCGTTGCACAAGAGAAAGCTGGTAGGTAACAACACGGTCTTTTACTTCTGGCACCACCATCAGGCCAAACTACACATTTGGAAATAGGGAGTAAGAATAGCAAAATTGCCTCTTTTTCATCCAACCTTTTTTTTCTGGTGTTATGAATTGCAGCCTCACAGAGCCACCTGCATGGCTATACTGAAGAGGTTTAATCTTGTTTTCGGTTGTATGTGCTATTTCCTACTTACTCAGATGCTCACATAAATTTGCAAGTGTGTACCCACCTCCTGTGGGAGTTTCCCAAAACATCTGTTCTTTTGTGGTCACTATTGGTACAGAAAGAAGAAGCGACTAAGGCTTTTCCAGCTCTATTAGCACAACATGACACTGACCCAGTTCAGATACAGTTTCATGTGGACGGCACTCACCCTCCCTCTGACCCGTGTTCCTTGTCCTGTCTTTCAGCCATCATCAACCCTAAGCAGGCCAAAGACAACAAGAGCTTCAACTTTGATTACTCCTACTGGTCACACACCTCGGTAACTCTTTCTTCACCCCCACAGAGCAAATGTTGTACAGACACCCCAACAAAGCCACACACACACACACAGTCATGTTTGCATCACTTCAGAGGACATTACATTGACTGAAGACTTATCCTAACCTTAACCATAACCACTACTTGCCTTACCCTAACCTTAACATAACCCTAAACTAACCTTAACTTTAAACCAAGTCTCCACACTTACTTTTATGATTTTGATTAAGGGGACCTGCTTTTTGCCCCCATAAGGGAGGCGAGTCCCCTCAACATGACTGTGTACACAGATTAACGTCCCCACAACATAAGGAATACCTGGTCCACACACACACACACACACACACACACACACACTTACATTACTGTGGATCATATTGTGTCGTGTTTGTCAGGTTTATGAGAAAACTTACATCACTAATTATCAATCTCTTATTATCTCTCCACAGCCGGAGGATGTCAATTATGCATCTCAGATGCTAGTGTACAAAGACATTGGAGAAGAAATGTTGCTGCACGCCTTTGAAGGTTACAACGTCTGCATCTTTGCTTATGGCCAGACGGGCGCTGGCAAGTCCTACACCATGATGGGAAAACAGGATGTCAAAGATCAGCAAGGAATCATTCCCTTGGTACAGACATGATTACTTGCACAGTGCTGATTCTGAATTTCTCAAATCTAAAAATTCTGAATTAATGTTCATATTTTCCTCCTTCCAGCTGTGTGAAGATCTTTTCACTAAAATCAATGACAATACAGACAACAGCATGTCTTACTCTGTAGAGGTAAGCATGCATCTGCCCCTCCTGTACATACAGAATACCTGAACCTGTCATCTGTTCAAAATGTTTAAGCTCATTTTATGAAACTGAACAGGTAAGCTACATGGAAATCTACTGTGAACGTGTGCGGGACTTGCTGAACCCCAAAAACAAAGGGCACCTGCGTGTGCGAGAGCATCCTCTGATGGGACCCTATGTGGAGGACCTGTCCAAGCTGGCTGTCACCTCCTACAACGACATCCAGGACCTGATGGACTCTGGCAACAAGGCCAGGTGATGAAGCCGTCCATCAGCTTATTTAATTATTTATATTCTAGCTATTTTCACTTTGAATTCTTGTATTTTGTTGGTCTAACAAACGCAGAAACATTTCATTTTGCTTGTTGGATAAACATGGAGCAAACAAACTGATCTACTCTCTCTACAGGACTGTGGCTGCCACCAACATGAATGAGACAAGCAGTCGCTCACACGCCGTCTTTAATATCATATTCACTCAGAAGCGTCTTGACGCCGAGACTGATAACACCTCTGAGAAGGTAAAGGGTTTGTTATTACAACAAGAGTGAACTCATTTAACATTGAGTTGTTGTCTCTGCTTATCTGTTAGCTGATTGATGACACTGATTTAAATCTTGTCGTAATTAGGAAATCATTGATTACCTGAAGGTCATAATGATAATGTAACATTGTGAAAACATTCTTTAACGAAACCTGTCTCTGGAATAGCAATGAATGGCAGGTAATCTATTGTATTTTAATTTATTGAAATCTATTGAATGGTCTGTTGCAGGTCAGCAAAATAAGTTTGGTGGATTTGGCTGGCAGTGAGAGGGCAGATTCTACTGGAGCCAAAGGAACAAGGCTTAAGGTGAAACTGCTTTCCTCTATTGCATTTGGGGTATTCAAAAACAGCTCTGAAAACACATTTACTCGCCTGTGTGGGAAACAATCAATACGGCTAAATGTACATTAAAGCGATTGATTTATGTGTGTTTACTTTCAATGCCTCGTGCTCTGTCACAGGAAGGAGCAAATATCAACAAATCTCTAACCACACTGGGGAAAGTCATCTCTGCTTTGGCAGAAGTGGTAAGATAATTCTGTGTGCTGTTCATTGTAAGATAAAGCAGATTTTATGTAGGATGAACTTGTTAATTTTACTGTCTACTTCATTTTAGGACTCTGGGCCAAATAAGGTAAATTATTTGAATTCTAATATTTTCTATGTATTTTTTCTCTTAACCTAAATGCAGATAAATGCATTGATTTTAATTTTGTTTTTCTATTTAACAAACAGAACAAAAAGAAGAAGAAAGCAGAAAGCTTCATTCCCTACAGAGATTCAGTTTTGACCTGGCTACTGAGAGAAAATTTGGGTATGAACACTATAAATCCGAGTTTGACAGGCTAATTTTTCCTAATAAGCCATCAGTTCTCAGCAAACTGAGCCCAAACCGTTCTAATCTAAGTCTTTTTCTACATTGTGTCAGGGGGGAATTCTCGCACTGCGATGGTAGCCGCCTTGAGTCCTGCAGACATCAACTATGACGAGACCCTCAGCACACTCAGGTAGAGAGCAGCCAACACATTTTCTGCTACGTGTTTTACCTCCCACACAGGCAATGAATGCAGCTTTGAAGGACCCTTCACAAGTTACAGCTGCAGTGCCACGCTGCAGAGTTGTGAAGATGTGTGATGTCAGAGGAATTGCGAACGTGTGTGTGCCTTGTTGTCTCCTCCGTCACCCGTGTCCCTTATTTATACTCACAGATACGCAGACCGCGCCAAACAAATTCGCTGTAATGCTGTCATCAACGAGGATCCCAACAACCGACTGGTGCGCGAGCTGAAGGAGGAGGTGTCTCGTCTGAAAGAGCTCCTCTTCGCCCAGGGCCTGGGTGACATCATTGAGAGTAAGGGCTCAATTATTGGGTTCATGAGACCATTAGTGTTATCTCTAGATTCAATTTCAAACTGTTTGTAATGGTTCCAAACCATTTCGTAAGTGTGCACATTATTCTCAAGGATATACAATCGGCCTCACCTCAGCCCACACAGCTCCTCTCACAAGTGCTGCCCTCTTATTCTCCCTATGCTCACAAACATTTTGTGTTTGTGTGTCAAGGTGCGTTCAGATACAACATCTAACAAAGAGCCAGCCCCAAAATTAATGGAAAGACATGAGCAGTGATGAACAGACGCAGATTCTCTTTGGACTACGGAGGGACCGGAATTGACAAAGTGCAATTTATTCCCATGTTGTAGCAAAAACAGGGTAGAAATAGTGTGGGCAGGGCTTTAAGCATTAGCTTCTGGAGCTAGCATGACATGCTATTTAATATTAGCACTTATTTAACCATATAACAGTCCACCCTATTCTGTCATGTTTTCTTAAAGGGGCACTCCACCAACCAATCAAAGTGGGTTTACTGGACTGTGAAAACAGCTGTATAATGTCTAATGTAGCTCTGGAAGGAGCTTTCTTTCTCTGTGAAAAGAAAAGTTGGAAAAAGAAAACCTGATGATGTCATAGTGATGTCATCCCAGTCATCTCTTGGGTTTGGAGACTACAAATTTATAACAGGGAGTCTGCATTACAAACTAGAGGTGTGGGGTTTGATAGATGTAGGCACAGAGGGTCTACAGAAAAGATGCATTGAGTTGCATTATGGGGGATGTGGGATCTAGTGTTTTTGGAGGTTTCAGCCTCTGCTGCATTGATTGTGATCATTATTTTTTTGGTCTGTCTCTTGCACGTCCTTTATTTTTTTGTACAGCACTGAATCACTAGATTACCCCTTAAAACTGAGACAACAATCAATGCTGACAGAATAAACCACCTGCTCTGTTAAACTGGTGGGCTGGTTCACATTACCCCCCCCCCCCCCTGTAATGAAAGAGGTGCGAATCTGATGCACTATTAAACAAGATGAAAATTTGTATCTGAACGCATCTTTACAGTCATCTTGAAATTGTTTTTTTTTTTTTCTCATAACCATTGTCATGGCTGAATCTGTGAGTGATTCATTGTAAAACATTTGTCACAGAAAAATCAGAAATGAACATGCAGAACTATGTATCCCGTACTGAGAGCATTCTAGACAAATGTTACGTTGACTACACAGCTCAGGTGTTCAGCAAATGATATGTGAACGTTTAAATCCATGAACATTTTAAACTAAAGGTGTTACACTGTCTCTTTTTCTCTTTCTCTCTCTCTCTCTCTCTGTCACGCTTTATCTTCTCTTCTCCCAGCATTTCGAGGGTCTGGTGCTGAGATAGAGGGTTTGAAATGTATGTTTTCTGGCTCTTGCTTTTGCTCTTGTGGCAGCTTAGCATCATTGGCGCTTACTGTGACAGTAAATAATAGCTTTTTTTGTGTTCCCTGCAGCACCACAATATCATGAGAAATTGATCAGATTGTTTAAAGAGATATCTACTGAAATACAAGTAGATGAATGTTTATGCAATACAAATAGCATGTAGGCTTTGTCATTTTGGCTGTTACCTATCTATATCTCTATACATGCAATGTCATGGTGCTGTAGAGATTTGTGTTTGGCTTCGTAGCTGTGGCATTGGTGAGGCAAAGCTTAATTCACTGTGATGCAACAAAGCGGAGCAACAAAATATGAATTTGCACCATCAAGAGATATGTTTCATCCCTATCTTTAATTTCCCTGATGTAGAGACTGTAGCCTCCCATTCCCCCGGCAGGGTCTGTCTGGCTCTATCACCTCCTGTTGGCAGCCGTAACAGAAATCATTCAGTAAACATAAGATGATGATGATGCACCCTTTCCGGTCATTTGAGGGAGAGTATAATAATTTGCATAATATTAGATCTATGAGGTAGTCGCCTCATTTTATGCCATGAATTTTTACTGTCTTTCCATAATACATGACTTCATTAACTGCACTGCGAAGGAGATATTATGTGATCCATCTTGGCAGGCAACAGCCTGTCCAGATGGATGGGTGTGATACACTTTTCCAATTTATTGCTCTGTGTTGCCATAGCAGCAGCTGCAGGGTTGATATTCTTTATTTTGTAGAATCTATCATAAGCCTTTGAGGTGCCACAACAAGAAAAAACATTGAACGAACAACAGAAGACAGGATGTAAGCTGTAGACTGTTTTGATAAATAGAAAAGATATTAATAGTCACGATTCAAAATGTCCACAAGTTTTTACTTAATGGCTATACATAGAAACCTACCACTGTGTCTGATTCTCTGCCAGGGAAATGGATTTCTTTCAGTAAATTGTTTGACACTGCTAATTTTAGAGAAGCACACTGAGCATTACATGCATCTTGCCAGCTTTTAGATACAGTAATAATGTTAATGGCGAGTTCAGGCTTCCTGAATGTTCTCTGAAGGAATTACAAATGAGTCATTATGTTTCCGCACATAGGACGGCCTTGCTAAAGTATTTTATTTTCCGTACACAATGACTCATTTTATTTTTGCTGTAAAAGATGCTTGATTGGGAATAATTCTTGTCTCATATTAGATTTTCTACCTAAAAAGAACAGTATATATATATTTCAACTTTACATTTTCTTGTCTTTGACTATTCCTTCATATGACACTTGCTTGAGGTTTTTGTATATTAGTTGCATTTTCTTTGTGCCTTGTCATGGCTGGATGGCCTCTTTGTTGCATCTTTTTGGTTGGTCTTCTTTGCGCGTGGCTTTCTGCTGGCCCTGCCCTCGCTTGTAAACAAGCAGTTCAAATTTCTCTCTATGAATTAGATTTGTTTTAAGCCACATTTTGTCTTCTTTCTATCTTTCTGTCTCCCTTCTCTTCTCTTCCTTATCTGTCTGCATTTCTCCATTTCTTTACTCCCTATTATCGATTACCCCAACCCCACTTCCTGTACACTCCCAGCACCCCCTCCCACCCTGACAGACCTATCCGATTACAAGAACAATAACAATAAAGGCCAAGCTGTGAATCAAAGGGATGATCTCTCCACAGTGACCAATGCCATGACGGGGATGAGTCCCTCTCCGTCTCTCTCAGCCTTGTCCAGCCGTGCCGGATCTATCGCCAGTCTGCATGACCGCATCATGTTCAGCCCAGGCAGTGAGGAGGCCATCGAGAGGCTGAAGGTGAACACTGGATAACATACAGTACCTCTTTAATCTCACACTCCACTGTGACATAATGTACTGTATGTACATATTAGATATTCCCTATGCCCATCAGTTGCATATTGCCAGATGATATCTTCAGTGTTATTCACCAATGATTTGTACTCATGACCTCTCATTAGTTAAAGGATAAGGCTGTCTTCTATATTTTTGTTATTGTCGACAAATCCCAAAAAGCATTGTTGGGGGCATTGTATGCCTGTAATAGAGAAGGCTGTTTGTTTAGTATTGTTTCATTTTTTTAAAAGGCTAAATAATTTCCTAAAACAGCTGGGTGCTCTAGTTTTTAGGACAGTGTATGTGCAACTAACTTCCATGTTCAGGGCCCTGTTTCAGAAAGCAGGATTAGTGAAAACTCTAAGTTTGTCAACCCTGAGATGAGGGAAACTAAAGTTACCGCTTTTATGAGCATCAGTCATTTCTTTGAACAGCGGTTTTTGCCTTCACATTCAAATATTACACTGCGTGAATTAAGCCACAGCTCAGAATAAAACCTCTGCATGCACTTCTGTTATAACACTGTGACTCTGTGCACACAAGACAGCTGTCAGTTTGTTAGAGCAGCTCCTGCACTGAAATGTTTATTGCACATAATGTGTAAACTCAGTTTAAATCTAAAAAATCAGTATGAAGCTTTAGACACGTGGGCTCAATGAATAATTATCTCTATCACTCATGATGTGATTGGTCGCACTGATGGAACATCATTCCTATAATATTGGAGATTATATGTTGATATTTCTGAGTGCAGCATCACTGAATGCTGTTGAGCCAAGATACAAATAGATGTTTAAACATTTAAAATCTACTGTATTTTAACCTCGACGCCTTTTCAAGTGCAAATCACCAAACACATTATTACTGGATCAGACTGTGAGCTTACAGTCATGTCTTTATGTCTTTGATCTATATATTTTTTAAATCTCCAACTATATTTTTCATCTTTAGTTGCTGCATCCTGTGTTTTGTCCCGTCAAAATTGAACAAATATATTTAAAATGTAATTTAGCTACAGCCTGATTCCACTTTATCATTTTATAGTGTATTGTGTGTCTTTTTCCGGCTCTGACTCAGGGTCTTCTTTTTAAAGATAAATGTGCACTGTCTGCATACACATGCATTAATATCTCTATGACCACTGGATCATAATGGAGACTCTGCCTTTTATTTACCTGTTGCCATGGTGAATTGTAGTTATCGGCGCTCCATTGATGATTTTTTCATTCATCACGCATGAGTTTCCCATCTCGGGGTTCATCAACTTGAGTTCAGGGTTAGACTCAGAGTTTGTTAAACCTGCTTTCTGAAACAGGCCCCAGGACAATGATTGGACATGTCACCCGGTGCAACAGTGGGGCTCATTGATGTGTTTATAATTTTTGGATTATGGACAATGGAGCTCTATGGCACAGAGGAATAGTGTATATCAGGCTTTAGCTACATAGATAATACTTGTTAGAAGGATCAATTCATTGTTGGTTTTGGTCTTTTCTTGAGATTTGTTGACAAAAAGAAAAATATACAATATCGCCAGGTATAACCTTTTAGATGACTGTTTACATGCCTCACCACTGTTGTTTGAAATGTCAGGAAACAGAAAAAATCATTGCAGAACTCAATGAGACTTGGGAAGAAAAACTTCGCCGAACAGAAGCCATTAGAATGGAAAGGTGAGATATATACAATATTATATTTGTAATTTTTTTTCTAACTCCTCTTTTAGAAAAGAGTCCTGGTCCAAACAAAAGTAAAAACAACTTGTGAAAAAAAGACAAAACATCAAGGAATGCTCATGTAATGTTAAGAAACAGGACATGTGGAGTCATTGAAGATTACTTAATGTAGTAGTAGAATTTGATATTTTTTATAACATACTAACCTGTTATTGTAATCTATACAATTATTTATCTTAAAATGACTCCATAACCTGCACCAAGAGAAATGTGCTAAAACTGACTTACAGAGAAAAGTGATCCACTTATTCATGCAAACTATATTGATGATTGAGGCATCTTAATCACACTTGGTATACTGAATCTGATGTTCATCCACAGAGAGGCCTTGCTGGCAGAAATGGGTGTAGCAATGCGAGAAGACGGTGGGACAGTTGGTGTATTCTCCCCTAAGAAGGTAAGAAAGTATGGGGTAAATCTAGGTAAGAAATGTTTCACGATCTAATACTTACCATTGAAATTATTCACTAAAATGCTTGTCTATTTACCCCAAAGCCCTCCGATAGCCCTAGAAAGCCCCAGGCTGTGTTTATTGACACGGTCGGGCTGTTTTCCCCCAACGAGGTTTGTAGCTCTGAAGTGTTTAAAGCTGCCTCCCTCTCTGAGTGCTCTGAATCTCACTTCAACAGGAGCCTCGCCAAGATCTGACGAGGGTTTATTTTCTTCATTAAGTGTTATCTTAAATCTACTTCATTACTCACTTCAAACACTCCCTCAGTGTGCTCAAGGCAGCAATGGGTGTAAACATGGGGGGAAAAGATAATGGCTGTGCCCCCATTTCGGTGGTTTATGGCTGTTTGCCTGCAGCCCCATAACATCTGACTGAGACTACATTAAACACTCATGCTGTGAAGCTGTAGGGAGGGAATTTGACTGCATGGTTTTAACTACTGCTGATCGTTTGATGTTTCTTCCTGGGAGACATTGCTTTTCAGCACTGTGATGTGCAGTGTATACATATGTTATATTGTAAATAACATATGGATAATAAATGATTTATGTAAATTACTTACTAAATTTCTACAGGCAGTAAATTATTCCTTGTTCTCTGTCAGACGCCTCATCTGGTGAACCTCAACGAAGATCCTCTGATGTCTGAGTGCCTACTGTACTACATTAAAGATGGAATCACAAGGTTAGATATGTCAATAATATAAAAAAACAGACACTGAAATGGTAACATCAAGGAGGAAAAGCAAAGAGATTTATTTAAAGTGTTATATTTAGTTGCTGTGACATCATATTTTCACCTTTTGTTTTTAGGGTAGGTCGTTTAGACGCCAGCAGTCGTCAGGATATAGTCCTCAGTGGCCATTTCATAAAGGATGAACACTGCACCTTTACCAGTTCTACCGACCCATCGGGAGAAAGTGAGCAATCCTTATCTTGCTTTATCAGGCTTGTATTTGTGTACGTAAGAGTTTAATATTGACAGACAGGACATGAAGTCTCATATTGGTCTCTCTGTTTCCTAAACAGCTGTTGTCCTAGAGCCCTGTGAAGGAGCTGAGACCTATGTCAACGGAAAGAGAGTGACAGAGCCCACTATCCTCAAATCAGGTCAGTAAGCTCTCTTGCTCCCTGGATATCACCTTTCCTTCTGCATGGTAACTAGTAGCAACATGTTTGTGGTACACTTTATATGTATGCATTTACCTTTATACATGCTGACGCTTCAATACCCCTACAGGAAATCGCATCATCCTGGGGAAAAGCCATGTGTTCCGGTTCAACCACCCTGTGCAAGCTAGAGCAGAGAGGGAGAGGACTCCATGTGCTGAAACTCCTGCTGAGCCTGTGGACTGGGCCTTTGCCCAGAGGGAGCTGCTGGAGAAACAGGGCATTGACATGAAACAGGAGATGGAACAGAGGTACTTTGGGGAAATAGTGAGCCAATGGACTTGATTCTTTCCAGAAAGGCAGTATAGATAGCAGATAGGGCCTCATCACTGACATTCAATATTGTAGACAGGAACACCAGATGAGATGCCCGTTGTTCACTTGTGTTTATGTCTTCAGGCTGCAGGAGTTGGAGGACCAGTATCGCAAAGAAAGAGAGGAGGCCAACAACCTTCTAGAGCAGCAAAGACTGGTATAGTAATGAGCAGCTTTGCAAGTGTCAGCGAGTGTAGCTTTGTGTGCTGCTGACATTAATCATTAAAGGTATAAGAAATAACATCTAACTTTATTTTTTTATGCTTTGTTTACAGTACATTCATATTTTTAATGAGCTGTGGTCCACAGTTCTTATTTAATTCACATCTGTTCCTAAATCGCTTGCTAATGCAGTAGGGGGACCAGAGTTTGACATGGGTCTATTTTTGTAGGATTATGAGAGCAAGCTGGAGGCTCTTCAGAAACAAGTGGACCGTTATTACCCAGAAGCCCCTGAAGAAGAGGAGGAGCCAGAAGAGGAAGGTAGTACAAATGATTGGACACAGACACCTGTACATACTCTATCTACTGTAAGTTGTTGGTAAGCAAATCCTCGCTGAATGAGGATCTTTTATCCTTTTGGCCCACAGTGCAATGGACAGAGAGGGAAAGGGAGATGGCTGTGTGGGGCTTCCGTAAGTGGAGGTGCTACCAGTTCACCTCTCTCCGTGACCTGCTATGGGGCAATGCCATCTTCCTCAAGGAGGCAAACGCTATCAGTGTGGAACTCAAGAAGAAGGTCCAACATGTTAATGTCATTAAAACTCCATTATATTCACAAATTGCTGTTTTAATATGGATCTCTGACTATACCAATGCTCTCTGTGCCCCTGCAGGTCCAGTTCCAGTTTGTGCTGCTGACAGACACTCTCTACTCCCCCCTGCCTCCTGACCTGTTGCCCCCAGAGGCGACTAAAGACAGAGAGAAGCGACATTTCCCACGCACCATTGTGGCTGTGGAGGTGCAGGATCAGAAGAATGGAGCCACACACTACTGGACATTAGAAAAACTAAGGTACATGAAGATGCACCGTGTCTTTATTATATAACAACATTTTTTAAATTCTGAGGCGAAATGGCTACATGTACTTACCAGACATGTAGCTTTCACATATTCTTTCAATGTAGCATTTGGCCAAAAGACAATAGTTATTCACTAGAAACACTCTCTTTAATAATTGCACCACCAAATAAAAATGTCTGCAATTCTTTGAGATACAGTAGAGACAAAAATGGCAACGATCTCAGTGTGTATGTGAGGGATAAATTTCACAAAAAGAGCATTTCTAATTAACTCCATGCTGTGTCTTTTTAGTCTAATGACTCTATGTGGTGATTGTTGGTGCTTCTTGCAGGCAGAGACTTGATCTGATGAGAGAGATGTATGACCGCGCTGCTGACGTGCCCAACAATACCATTGAGGACAGTGAAAATGTGATGACAGGAGGCGACCCCTTTTATGACCGCTTCCCCTGGTTCCGTCTGGTTGGCAGGTAAATGCGGAACAACACTATCGGCCCTATACAGTATGTGAACAGCAGAGACAGGCATTCATCCTGAGCTCCTACGCTGTAAACACCAAATCACAGGTCAACAGCAGCGAGCAGACAGCTGCCCAGTGTTAATCTTATTTGTCTGTTCATGATAATGGGAGGCTATTGGCCATAAGTGCCACATGTTCTGCATGTGGTCAACTGATGGACCATAATGATGGAGACACCAGCCTGAAGTAGTCTGCAGCCCAGTTCATTGTGGTGTCTCTATCATTACATAGTGAAGTCTGGTGTTCCCAGTCTACGCTGTGGGTGCATCACTACCATCTTATATCTCCATTTCAACAAATGTAAAAAATTGTGTTTGTATGAAGGACTTACTGGGCATCATTTATCAATAAACATACAGTGATCACAAATTTACACAAACAACATAAATGTAATAATTGAACTTATTTTTATTCACAGAAATGTTCATCAAATGTTTTCATAACTGTTAAGTTTTAACTTGTACTGTCAGTGTACTGTCAATTTTCAACTTCTAATCTCTATGTGCTTTATTAACAAATGAAGTCCCTTCTTTTTCTGGTAGTCAGAGTGAATATACTGTATTTCTTCTGAACGTGGGCTTGCATCTTAAACACAAAGGATGGATTTGACGATCAATGGAAATGATTGGTACATGCTTGTTGATTGTAGGATTTTTTAATGGGAAAAATAGGCTGTGGTCGTTTGAGAACGACATTTCTTCAGTCCTCCTACTCAAAGCCTGCTGTTTCTTTCTGTCCCACTTTAGCACACAGCCTCCCAGTCGCTCTCTCAAGCTCTCTCCTTCTCGCTCTTGCAGATGGGTCCTACACACATTCACATGCCCCAGTTACATGATATTCAGCATATCAAGCCTTTAATGTCATTTAGCTCCAGCAAGAAAAGTAAAAATGATCAGGCAGAAATCTGAAAACCACTTGAAATATGTTTTCTATTTATACAATAGGTGAATAATAAAAACATATCTAGCCAAATACGCCACACCTAATGAAATTTTGTTATCCAGACAAATGAAACATCATCAATCAGCAGACGTTGTATTAGCCATTTGTATTATGAACCCTTGTAAAGCTAACTAGATGAGACACACTCTCAATACTCTTATGATCAAGGGCTTTTTTATTTCAATATAGGCTTTACACCAGAAGTCGCTTCTGATAATAATCTATGGGGATTCACTCAGAATGTCCACAGAGAGTTGTTTTTATATGTATTTACTACTTATATTAATTTACAGTAGTCTAAATCAATAATGAAGTTAATATTTATGATTCTAGCTGCACAGACAGAGACTATAGAACAGATAAAGAACTATTTGAATTAAATAAATAAAAATAAGATTTTAAAAAATTAGACTGACATTAAAAATATAAATACAATATACACATTACAATACATTAATATATATAGCTGCATTGTGCAAATAGTGTGTATAGTATGTATAGTAAGTATATGTATAGGTATGAATACTAACAACAACCAAATGCTCCCGAAAGTGTTACACAATATATGTGCAGTATTTGTAATATACACACACTGTACTGCAGATACAGCAGCAGTTTACACCTGAAAGTGATTTTCTCTTCTTCTTTTTTGTTTTGTTTGTTTTTCCTCTTTTGAAGCAAATTGTTTGTTCTGCAGATTGTCAATTATCATGCTCATAGTCTGGCACATTAAAGTATTTGCCCTCCAAGCAAAGACGGTTAAATACTTCTAACAACCTTTGCAGCTTGTCTCGCACTATCCCATCTGTCGTCTATGTCTCCTCTATATGCTCTCCACTACAACAGACAGTAAAAGCAGATTTTGGCTCAAAGGGAGGAAGGTTTTCTCCACTTGTCCACTCCATATGGTGCCCTTCCGCCCCTCTTGTTTAAACAAGTGTGTGCTTTCTATCTGACTGTACTAACCCAGTTCCCATGTCTCTGGCTGCACCAGAAACCCAATTTTCAACACATGCATGAGCGAGCGCATGAGTGACCCTACCCCATCCCCGACCCTCTCCAACTCTGAAATTACTGAGCTGGCCGACTCGCATCGGGAGGGTCGAGGGGAGGAGGAGGAGGAGGAGTTGGAGGAGTTGGAGGACCTGGACGATGATATCTTTTTGGACGACCCGTGCTCGGAGCTCGGGGGAGAGGATGATGATGATGATGATGATGATGATGATGATGATGAGGGAGAGCTCTGCCGAGGCTGCAGCGAAGGCCTGGACCCCTTTTACGACCGCTCACCATTATTCAGTGTAGTGGGAAGGTTGGTGAGGTTTCGGGAGCATGCTGGTGGAGGAAACTAGCTCTTTCACGCTGAGACGCAGGGTCTGTTTCCCTCGATAGACATCAGCGTAGACAAAACGAAATGACAATGCAGTACACAACACAGATGCAGTATGTTCTCACATAGTCCTCACTCTGCTGTGGACTGTGTGTGCATGAGTGGGGGGAGTACATGAAACATGCACACAGGAGTGCCAGAGTGTCTTTTGTTTGCTTATGTGGCAACCACACATTTGCTGCCCACATTAGCCTGTTTTTGGGTGGTCAAAGAGACATTTCCCATGGTCCTGTCCAGTTGGGGCAAGTAGACTATACTGTACTGAATTGGCGCATTGTAGTTCGATAGCTTCAGTGCAGATTTGGAAACCAACTTTAACTATGTTTTTTTGATCGTTGGATTTTAATTTTGTCATCTTCTTTAACACTGGCTGCTTGTTTAGTACTCCAAGACAAACTGGCCCCTTAAGTTAAGTTTCCCCTGTCTCAGTTGTCACTGTTACACAAATGTTCTCAAATGTTAAACCACTAAACAGATTTTTTTCATGAATATAATTCTGAGTGGACACTGGAGTAGACATTTCTGGGCTTCAAGGTTTATCTTTTGCTTTCTATCTTTAATCTCATCAAATTAGACCTGCTTATTTTTTATTTTTTTGCTAACTGTTTTTTTATACACTAGCTTAGATTAAATCCTTCTCCCTCATTTGACAATTCTACTTATCAAACAAGTCCTTTAAGCCAGCCTGGGGTGGGTCATTTCTTACCACTTGTTTCCATGGAAATCCAAGCAATGTTGATGCTCAACGGCTGCTTGAGGTGTGTGTCTCACTTATGTGCGGTTAAATGCAGAGTTGTGGCTTTTAAAGAGAATTCACTAGCCAAAGCACTGACATGTCTCATGGAGTATATTTAGGTCTGATTTGCATAACACAGGAACCCACAGCGAAATGTTCTCACCTTGCTGTGAAACCTGAATAAGTATGAAAGAGTCTGGAAATGATTCCCGCGAGCTAGCAAAATTATGTTCAAGGAAGACTCAAAATCTCAAGATGAAAGAGCTGGTTTCTACTGCAGCTGTCTCTTTTAGGCATGCCAGAGCACAAGTCTTTTTATTTTGACTTTTTTTGTCAATTTTTACTTGAATACGTCTGATGATGATCTAGTGCCCTTCTTTTGCACAAATTAGCACTTCGACCCAAGAGGTGCCCTTTGATTTCTGATGTTATTCGTTGGTTTTTGGTGTAGCATACAATATATCAAGCTGTTGGCAGTTTTTATTCAAGCTGAGCCATGTTCCGTATGATGATTTCTGTTCCATTTGCTTTTGATTCCTTTGAGTCGAGAAGTTGAAAGCATTTTTGTTCACCTTTTTTGTCCTGAGCATGCCTTCTTTGCACCTCACCAATCTTGTCATAAGCCTTTCCCTTTTAACACTCGCTACCCTTAAATGTCTACCCCTGTTAGCTCATGGAAAAGTGGTCCTTGACTGCAAGATTTATTGTAGTTAAAAACTAAAGAGAAAAACCAAGAAAGAGAAACCTTTCTAATGCAGTTGTTCCCACAATTATGTTATGCAAAATATAGCCTTTGTCACTACCCCTGAAGTATTTTCAAATTTAAAGCATATACAAAGTGCAACAAGTGCACGATTTGGCTTTGTACATTTGATATGTAGTGCAGTGTTTTCATATTGAGTGCAGTAGAATATAATCATTAAGCAATGCAAAAAGAACCCATTATTTCAGGAATGCAATTCATTGCTCATGAGGAAAACATCTGCTCTCCAGTTCAGTGTTGAGCTGGTTTCCAATATTTTGAAATCATTTAAAGAATTCAAAGTTGACCCTTACACACATGCTCCTTAGCCTCACCAAGCTTTCATCAGTACAGTAAAAAACAGGAATACTGCATGTGACCCATAAATGTGCTGATAATATCATCATTTGTAGATGGTGAGGAAAAGCCCCTAAGAAGCGATAGTAAAGGGCAGCCATGGCCATCGCAAGAGCAGTCCCAGCTTCTGTTTGGTTGCTTTGCAGCTCTGTGTTCTGTTGTCCAGTCCAGTGAAATTTTATCAATTGTGAGCCACCTCCTCGGCTCTGTTGTTTTTAATGCTTTGTTATTCTTCTCGCTTTTTCTGCTTTTTATCCAGGGCTTTTGTTTATCTGAGTAACCTGCTGTACCCGGTTCCTCTCGTCCACCGTGTGGCCATCGTTAGTGAGAAGGGGGAAGTGAAGGGCTTCCTGCGAGTGGCAGTGCAGGCAATATCAGGTAAGGCTCGGATCCTCAGCGTCGTCGCTGATGGAACAAAGGGCATTAAGGGATTGAAAGGACGGGCTGTGTGTGACTTCTTGAGGGAGTGAAGTGAAGGTGCTTTGTGTTTCCCTCCAGCTGATGAGGAAGCTCCCGACTACGGCTCAGGAGTGAGGCAGTCAGGCACTGCCAAAATCTCATTCGAGGATCAGCAATATGAAAAGGTAAAGACAATCCCTATACTTACTGTGTACTATTTTCCTGTACACAGTTACATACTTACCAGTCTGTTTTGTACCTTGCTTTTGCAGTTCCAGTCAGAGTCCTGCTCTGTAGGATTATCCCGTACAGGGATTTCACAGGAGGAGCTTCGTATCGTGGAAGGGGAGGGGCAGAATGTAGAAATGGGACCCTCAGCTGATGAGGTCAACAACAACACATGTGCGGGTAATCGTATTTACGAGTGAATGGATACATGTTTTGGGTGTTTGGTTGTGTGTGGCGTCCTACTCGGCCTAACAGTGGCCTAAATCTGGCAGACCTTTCTACTAGACTCATACCAGACTGATTCTGCGTGAAAAACTCATGATGGAATCAGCTCAGGAAGATTTGGGCTGGGAGGAGGAGGTGAGGTAATTCTCAAGTTGGTGCTCCAGATCCAAACCAAACCTCATCCATCCATGGTCTGTGGTGCCAGAACACAACTGAGTGCACTGACAGCCGCAAACAGCTTGATTGGCTGGCTACCTGGAATGCAAGCTTCAACCTGTGTCTGATTTTCATTTTGCATTCCTCACAGCTGGTGCAGATGAACTGGAGAATCCGCTGAAGGCCAATGTAGACGGCCAGCTAGACACAACTCTGGAGCACCTCAGGATTGGTAATGTGTTTACCTTCAGGGTGACGGTCCTGCAGGCTTCCAGCATCTCTGCGGAATACGCTGACATCTTCTGCCAGTTCAAGTAAGCATTTCACCGACATTTTTTCATTGTACGCTATTACTTCCAAGATTTATCATGTTTTTTTCAGTTTCACATCAATATTTTGTAAATGTTTTGCTGTTTCAATTGATTTCAGTTTCATCCACCGCCATGATGAGGCCTTTTCCACTGAACCCCTAAAAAACACGGGCCGCGGCCCCCCTCTCGGCTTTTACCATGTGCAGAATGTAAGAATGATCAGTACAGAACATGTACAATGATGTGTTGGAGCATGTTTTAATAGGCCAAGTACTCAAACCATCACTGTATTGTTTTTATAGATTGCTGTTGAGGTTACCAAATCCTTTGTTGACTACATCAAGACTCAACCAATTGTGTTTGAGGTGTTTGGACACTACCAGAAACAGCCTTTTCTTCCACTCTGTAAAGACGTCATCAGGTACTGTAGTGACTATGAAGTCTGCTGATAGAGCTGATTTACTGCAGAGACAAAGATATAATCAGTATTGTTGTGTTTTCATAAAATAACACCATGATTATGTATTGTAATTTCCTTAACCAGTCCACTGCGCCCCTGCAGAAGACAGTTCCCACGAGTGATGCCTCTGTCCAAACCAGGTAAATAACCTCTTCGGCTTGACTTCCACCATTTTTTGTTGGTTGGTTTTGTTGTTATGTTGCATTGTCTTTGTATTGGTGTCCCTGCAAGTCGTGTCATCTTAGCTTCATGTTGTTGGGTGTGAGCAGTGGACTCTGATGCCTCCCCGGACCAGGAGAAATCACTGGAGCTGATCCGATACCTGGTCCCAGATGTGTTCAATGGGGCGCTGGTGGACTCGCTGTCAGGCCACGCTCTGTCTGCCGCTGGCTTGGCTGCTTCCTTCCTACTGGAAGTAAACGAGCGAGCTCAGCTACCAGCTGCGCCCACCTCTATCTGTTCAGTTATTAAAGCTCAGAAGCCGGGTTGGTTAATTTATGTCAGATCCAAGAGAATCCTGTGACTGAAAGCCTTTTTTTATATTAATTGTTTATCTTGGTGTGATTTACTGCAAATCTAAATGGTCTTGTCATTAAATACTAATCCAAAGAATACAACGTGTTACTTGGAACGGTTGCATAGGGAGGAAACTGATTCAAGCCACTGTGACAACAAGCATACATTTTTTTGAAGTATTACTGAAATGTAACACTGAAGCCCTTGCAGCTCCAGGGTCGATGTTCTGTAACTGACCATCATATGACCTTCCTGTAAATGTGGAGATAGAGTGTCACAAAAAAATTTCCAGTCTACACAATTTCTATTATGGTTTATATTACAGTTACTACTGGTCACTGAGTAGTAGAAACCGTTATAATTTTAAGTTAATTGATATAAAAGGGAGCTTTCCTGTGTCAGGATTCTACAGTTGGATTGGCTTTCTGGTGTACTGTGTGTTCACTGTCAACCTGCGTGGTGGATTCTCCCTGCAGTTCCCTCTTTGAGCTCCTCTTGAACTGGATCACTGTGCCTTTCTGCTGCAGTAGTGGTGAATAATACTCTCTCAGATGGGAATGATAACTTATACTGTACATTATACTGTATATTTTCTATATTGTGCATATTATATTTCTGTTTCTGCATGTGAGTGTTTTTTTTCATGCACACTCTGTCTTAACTCTAAACTCCTTTTGGGGAACTACCTTAAATTGCCGAAAATACACATAGTCAAACAACTAAACATTGATACTGTGAAAGGAGTCTGCAAATGCTTTTCCTCATGCATAGAACGGTACAGGTTAAATTTGCTGGCACAAAGGCTGCCTTGCGCAGAGAGAACCCACAGAGCCAAACCTAGTGTAGTTTTATGAATACATACAGTATGTAGATTTTTTTCTAAGGAAATTTATTGGTATTGTCCTTTAAGGGAGGACTGCAGAGTTGCTTATAAATCTGCTGGTGGAAAGGAGCTCCCTCTACAGGACTGAATGGTTCCTCTCTCTCCCTGCATCACTGATTTCCTCTCTTCTTCCCTTTCTCTTTCCTCTGTAGGTTTAGAGCTGTTGTCAGCTCCCTGCTGTTAGCCACTAGTCTGCTCCGTGTTCATGCTCGCCCTGTATTCCTGTCTAACACTCTCTACCTCCTTTTTCAACACAGTACCTGCCACCAAGCTGACAACCATGACTCGCCCTCAGGCAGGACCCTGCCACTGCAAATATGATCTCATGGTATTCTTTGAGATCTGCGAGCTGGAGGCCAATGGAGAGTGAGTATTCTGTGTCACCTCTCACCAAGCATCCAGTGCTGCAGTTCATTTTCACTCAGCAGATGATGGGAATTATTTGACTGAGCTTTCTATGAAATTAAATATTTAAGAAATAAGTATGATGATCGGAGGACGCTTTGGACCACAGAAATGTCTCCAGCACTATAAATGACTGTCATCAAATCAAATCAATGAAGCCTGTTCTCATCTGTGTCTTCCCAGCTACATCCCCGCAATGGTGGACCACAGAGGAGGAATGCCTTGCCATGGCACATACCTACTGCACCAGGTATGTCAATCAAACTGTGAGCAAATATAATAGTTTTAATATTTTAAATGTATTGAATATAACCACATCTTTCTATCTATCTGTCTCTTCTGCCTGTTTCTTATTTAACTCAACAGGGCCTCCAGAGGAGAATCACTGTCACCATTGTGCATGAGTCGGGAGGTGACATGGAATGGAAGGAAGTCCGTGAGCTTGTTGTGGGTACGTTTGGTTTCCAGGCTTTCTTTCCCTGAAAACCAAAACATCACCAACAGTGGTACTGCACTGTATATGACCTTCTCTCACTGAGACACCTGTGCTTTTCCAGGACGACTCCGCAACACCCCTGAATCTGATGAGACCATCATTGACCCCAATATTCTCTCTCTCAACATCTTGTCTGCTGGGTATGTCAGGCCCATGCAAGATGACAGGTACGTACACGTGTAAACATCAGCTTTCCAACAGCAAGATCTATAAAAATGATGCATCTTTTGTATGTTCCATTAGCTTGGTGAATTCAAAATTAGAAATATCTTGTGGTCACTGATATATTTGTTTATTCCAAGGTTGCGGCAGCTTGGGTGAACTCAGAAACCACTTTATGGTTCAGATTTTTATGTCAAGAGTCTTACTGAGACCTCACTTTGTTACTACAGTGGCAGCTCCTGCACTGGAACACGGCACACGGGCAAATGCATGGCATAGGAATCCAGCTGTATGTGTCCGAAAAAAAAGCATGGCAGAAGAGGCACAACTTGAATGTTATAACAAACCACAGCAAGCTCTTTTGTGTTTTATCTTTATTACCGTGTCTGCATGAATCTAGTTTTCTCTTTCTAATTGCAGGAGGTCACACATAAAAAGTCCAGAGTGACCATGAGCAAAGTGAATCATATTACCCTCGAGTTATTTAAGAGGAGCTTTTAAACCCAAACCTGCTACATCAGTAGTTATGAATTCACTTTAGTCCATGCTGGCTGTGCGACCCTCCTTGGTGCTAATCTGTGCCTTTGTTGTTTGATTGTCATCATTGCACCTACATGTTTCATCTCACCCCATCTATCACCTCACCTATAACCCGTCTCATCTCTCAACCATGATTAGATCTACTAACCCCAATACTGACCTGCTTATAGACTTCAAGAACCATGCCACTAATTTTTACCTAATTTTATTGTATTTCACTGCTATATAAACAGACTTTCATCAAATAATACTGTAGCACCCAATATGGAATAAAAATGCATGTCTTTCTGAATTATCCAGTAGCATGTATCACTGCAAGTAGTGTAAAATCACTAACAAACCTGAAACTATCTACTACTACTAACTATGGATTTAGACCCAATATGATGTCATACATTAGACATTTCATCATTACTTTATTGAAACCCTTGATTAACTTGATATTTAAGAGTCACTGAGTGTAGATAACAATGAACAGAGTATCTGTTAATAATGCACTAACATATCTGATGTCCTGTTTGAAGCCCTAAAAATTGTGTTTTTGGGTGTGCCGTATGATCCTAGTTGTCCTAATGCAGCGTAGTTTGAGTAGAGTAAAAGCATGGAGACGATGCAGCCTGAATGAAACTCACAAATACAGGACATAACAGCCTAACAGAACCATGTCAGTGCTAACATACTGAAATTCACACACAATGTTGTAAATAACATCATAACATTCACCATTGGATGAAAGTTAGTTATTATATAGCTCTTACTGTGACTGTGACATCTTATAGGACAAATTATGTACTGGGCTTTTTACAAACAAGATGGGCCTTGGTCCCTAATCCCATTACACATTGTGCCACACTGTGTAATGTTTAAAGGGGACCTATTATGCTTTTCCTTATTTTCGGTCATATATATAATGTTACAGTGTCTGAGGTTAATTAAAACGTAGCTGTGTCAAATAATGAGGTAAATGTATGTAGAAGTAATCCCTGTGAACAAAAAGCACTGACTTCAGACTGTTCTGAACACTCGGTTTCCAATCTTTTTTTCTACTTTCAGCCTGAGATGACGTCAGCTCAAGACAGGTTTCTTGATATGGTCATCTGCTCCGCTCCGCTAACATTATGGCATTTTTCCATTGTTTTAGGGGTAGTCATGCCAAGCCATGACTTGAGTTTAGCTGGCACGCTGTGAGTGTTTTTCCATTACACAGCAGGGCAAAGAAAAATAAGTAGTTTACCTGTGGGAGGCGTGCTGGTCATCTGCAGCTCTTCATCAAACATCATCATCACTGTGGCTGTTTTTGCTTGTACTATTCCTCCCTGCATTACTTCTAACTGATCCGGTGAACAAAGAGGCCATATGTTATTGTATCGACTGGTTTTTAGCACCGCTAACGAAGCCCTGCTAATTCGGTGAGGAACACATTTAATTTCCTGTAAATTCTTCACAATAAAAGTCTCCTGTTATTTAGTCATTTAAAAGGTTTTAAGTTGAAGCAGTAAAGCAGGCTTCCTGAAAGCTGGCCAATCAGAACAGAGTGGGCTCATCAGGACGGGGGCCTTAAAGAGACAGGAGCTAAGACTGCCTGTTAAGTGACAGAAGCTGAACTGAGGGGCTGCATAAAGGCCCAGTATAAGATAAATAAGGAGTTTTTTGAACTGTGATTCATACAAAGCTACTCTAGTGGAGTCCCAGAATAAAAATATAGTGCTGGAAGTAGTTTGTTAGTAGGCCCCCTTTAATGTTGTTCTGCAGACAGCCAGTAGAGGGCAGCAGGGTCTAGCATAGAAGAATTAGAAGAATTACTAGCATAGAAATCACTATTAACCTTTCACTGGTTTGTCCTCTAAAATCACTCACCTTGAACACTCCTACTATATGGTGGCACAATAACACTGAAGTAATAGCGTGTATCATACAGTATGTCTTCACAGTATATTTACACTGTAAATGCGAATGTAAATTTTCTATGAATGTCCTTTGGCCAAACTGATCATATTACCCAAGTTAAATATATACAAACTGTAAGCTATTTTTTAAAAGAATTTTGCTATTTAACTTATGATTTTTGTGTTTTTGGCTCATTGCTTAATCCCTCTGCTTTCCCAACCACTCTCCAAAAAGCCTAACAATACCAGCAACACCATCACCCAGACCTGGGTTCACTGAGTTTCAATCTAAAGCAACCAAACGCTCCATGCAGCACTGTCCAGTGGCCCTGCTCAGCCAGCCTTTCTTTGCCCATGGTGCTGCAGCCCTGGGGTTTTTAACCCTCGGCACTTGTGCTGATATGGCCTCAGTGGCCAATAATTGGGTTTGAGGGCTCAGCACTGGGTCAGGCTGTGGTCCAGCGAGGTCTCTGCTCAGTCTTGCAGAGACTAACATCAAGGTATATATGGATGCTAACATTTTTCTCCCTCCAGTCCACTAACGGAATGTTGTTTTTTGCATTTGCAGACAGTTTCTTGATTCGGACATGCCTAGGTATATTATTTTGCCTCTCTTCTCATACTCTTAAGTTACACAAACACCTCATCTTTCAAATGTCCTCTACACCCTGTCATTCCTAGTCAGCCTCTAGTGATTTTGTTTCCCTCTTTCCTAATACTGTATGCCATTACCATCAGCTATTCATCTGTGCCTCTTTGTTTTCCCCCCTCATGAGAAGTGAGGGATGCGGTTCTGCATGTCCCCGCTTCTCTTGCTGCGCTGGGTGTTTGTTTGAGCTGTTATCAGGCTGCGGTTTATGATGGACAGGGTCTGCATGGCTCGCTTTGCTTCACGTTTCTCTGCTGGAGGTGTCGTAGGGCCAGTATCACACAGCAGTTGCCGCAGGAACTATCTTATAATGGTTGATTTTAGAAAGAGTACAGAAAGTGGTCACTTTTGCATGTGTCTTTCAACAGAAACAGGGAATTTAAAGATGTTGCCAACACTGAAAAAAAAAGTTTCTCTCTACTCCTGCTGTTGATATTTGATTGTGTACATATGCTAATTTATCCAACATGATTGTACTCAATATGAGTTACAGGGGTGGAAATGAAAGAATTCATTGCAAGTAAGAGGTATTAGTACAACCTGCCAGTAGAGGGTGGTAGTGATCCATTATTACAACAGTTCATTTGAAGAGCAAAGGCACAGAGATGCACTCTGTCCTTAGTAAGAACACTAATAAAATTCTGAAAAACAGTCCTTTCCCACTTTCTTCTCTCCACTCTGTTTATTATTTTCATACGGTTGACCTTTACAATGAAGCAATACTTTGAATCCATGGATACGATTTAGTTAGTTACCTCTAGTCCCAAGAGACAAAGAGTGTTTCCCATCACAGCTACAGAATATTAACAGGAACACTAGTCATCCACTATTGCTCTAAGTGCTGTAATATGGAACACATCATTTACACTACCCGTTCTGGCACGTTATTCAAAAATGTAGCAATTAAAATGTAATCCAGTGAACCATTACCTCAGCAGTAGCACTTTGCCCAAAATTGCTGCAATGTTGTGAATATTTTTAAATCTTGCTTATACCACGGTGAAACTCTGCCAAACACCAGAAACAAACGGTTCCTCACATGTTACGCCAGCAGCATGACTTCAATCCTGGCTCCTACATTTTTAGGAGGTAGTAAAATACAGAAAAGCACATGTCGGTGTAGTGCAAAGAGGAAATTGCTTCCTTGTAGTGTAAGCAAACAGGTTTCTACTACTTGGAAAGAAGTGTGCGTGAGTGCATGTGTGATGTGTGAATGCGTATGTGTTAATGCACTCGCTAATTGCTTCAAAAACAGGCCATCTCTGCGCTGAATCTCCTGAATTCTCACAGAGCAGCAGTGAGTTCTTTTTACTACTCAACTCAGTACATGGCTGTTTGTTTTCTTCTGGGTGACACATTGTTCACTTTCCCACAAGGTCACTTCAGTCCAAGGCCATTGGGCCCAACATCTGAACCTCATGAAGAGTCCATTCAGCCTGTTTTTATGGCTTACAGAAACATTAGTTTCCCTTTACAATTCTTGCTTGGATTATCTTTTTTAGATTTAAGGCGCACCGGGCTGCAGGCCAAAAGAATAACTGGTTTCAGTGTGCGATTATTTCCTCTTGGGGAAAAAGGGAAAAATCGTGTACATTAACGTATGGAGTGAATCAGAGGCATAACAGAAAGTAGTATTGTTTTGTTTGAGGAATGGTCATGTGCTGTTATTTGACCTTTTCAACGGTAGAGCAGGATGAGAAGTCGATCAGCACCTTCCACAGGATTTCTCAACCGTCTCTTACGGGTGAGCTGTACTGTCATGGCTGTGTTTACATAAGGCACAGATGAGATAACAGTGTGGAAAAAAAAAGACAAACACCATCCCAGCCACACAACCACAACATACTTCCTGACTCTCACTTTTTATTCTTTTGCTGATTTCTTCTTTCTCACAGCATTTCCTTGGGAGTTGACGATAGGTATTTCACTGCCCTATCCCTCATTTCGTCTGGCTGTCTCTCATTGCCCCCTTCCTTTTTTTTCTGTACTAATAGTCATCTCTGCTCTCTTTGCTTTTTTTGTGATTTGTACAAGGCAGAGCATCAACTCAGTCAGCCTGTTGCATGCAAAAAGATTTCATTAGTATTTTTGTTGCATTTAGAACTTGAAAAAATACTCACTATGATGTTTAAATACTGTACAATGCCAGTAATAGTAGTAATTTATTATGTTCTTACAGTATCAAATCAAATTTTAGTGCACATCTTTCTGTATGTTAAGTATTTTTGATTATTGAAGTATTGTTTAGAATTACAGTATCTGTGTTGCCAGGTTGACAGACTGTAGCATGAGTTTAGCTCTGACTGTTAATTAGTTGTTTAGGTCGAAAAACTTGCCTGTTAATTCATTTTCTCGGCTTCCTGGACCACCTCAGGACCTTCTACCGCTTCGAGACCGCTTGGGACAGCTCCATGCACAACTCCCTGCTACTAAACCGAGTCACTCCACACGGGGAGAAGATCTACATGACCCTCTCAGCCTACCTGGAGGTACAGTACAGTGCCTACATTCATCAGAAGCAGAAATAGCTCTTACAGTATCAGAGGTGATGTGTGAATGACTTTATGTCGGAAATCATTCCTCTTTTATCAATTGCAGATGGAGAACTGCACCCAGCCCGCAGTCATAACCAAAGATATCTGCATGGTGTTTCACTCTCGAGACGCAAAGCTCTCAGCCCGCTCTCTCCGCAACCTTTTTGGTACTGGAAGCCTAAAAGCAGCAGATGGGTGAGTTTAAAATTTAAAACTATGAAAACATGTGGCTCCTAGCGTCCTCTCTGTTGATACTGACCTGTTTGTTTTTTTTCTTTTTCTTTTTCTAGAAACCGTGTAACAGGAGTTTATGAAGTCAGTCTATGTCACCTGGCGGATGCAGGCAGCCCCGGTAAGAGTCAAGACAATGTTATCATTTTACATTAAACTCACTTCTGGAACATTTTTAATCCTCCACCTGTCCCGACCCAGGTATGCAGAGGAGACGTAGGCGGGTGCTGGACACCTCAGTGGCCTACGTCCGTGGGGAGGAGAACCTGGCTGGGTGGAGGCCCCGCAGTGACAGCCTCATTTTGGACCACCAGTGGGAGCTGGAGAAACTCAGCCTCCTTCAAGATGTGAGGGGCATAAGTTACTTTTCTTTTACTGCACAATTTACATTTGTCAACACATGACGACAGATAAATGTGCCACTCCAGCCCTTGATTTACAGGTAATTGGGTGGTAATTTATCATGGCATGTTTATGACAAAATCTGTGTGCATTTGCCATAATTTAATTATTTTATTAATAATTAATACATTTATAGAGGACTTTTCTAAACAAAAGGTGTAAATCCTTACCAGCAATACTGTATATAAAATACAATGGGAATAAAAACAACATATTTAAAAGAACACAATCAAAAAACTGTTAAAGGATACATGATGTGATGTTCTATATTTTTCTTATTGTGAACACATCCCAAACCAACAAAACACCTTAACAATTAATTGATCTTACTAATAAGAATTACATTTGTAACCAACAGCCTGATAAAGGCTTATTCTTCTGTCCCATAGAGCTCTATTGTTGTCCAAAAACGATTAAAATGGGCCACACAGTTTGACATGTTCTTTCATTACAATGAAAATGGGCACTGTAGTTTATTTTGCGTCATCCCCACACACAGTCCTGCTGTCCTTGCTAGCACACCAAATATACTTTGTTCTTCAGTTTGAGTGACATTTGCTAAAAAATGATTGGATAACCTTTTCATTACTTTAAAAAAAATTAAATATTTTTTTTTATTTAAAGAGTTCAGTAGGAAATAATGGGCTGAGTGGCACAGACAGGGTAGAGAAGGTATCTGTTGACGGAAAGAAAAATATAGAGTTATAGAAATTGTCTGTAGTCAGTAATTGTGATGTTTTCCTCCATACTCTCAGGTGGAGAAGACCAAACATTACCTCCTGCTGAGGGAGAAACTGGAGTCCACCCTGCTCATGGGGCAGGAGGCCCTGCAGACCTGTGTCACTGACGAGCTGAGCGAGGCTCCTCAGCCCCCCGAGGTCGACCAGGAGGTCAGCTCCAGCTCTGAAATCACCACTGAGAGGCAGAGGGAGCTTGCTACCAAGGTCAGCTGAATTACTTACTGAATACTGCTTTATTTTGTTGTATGTGTACTTCTTGTATCTTACTTAAGAAGACATTTTAAGCTCTTTTGTCCTTTTTTACACACAGTGTTTGCGGCTGCTCACTCACTCCTTCAACAGAGAATACAGCCATGTGTGTGTCAGCGCCAGTGAAAGCAAGGTAGTGTTTTAAAGACTCACATTTACACTTATATATGAAGGAAAACTGATAAGTTTCTGTTGATTGGTTCCTACAGTTGAGCTAACGTGTGTGTTTGTGTGTGTCACAGATCTCAGAGATGTCTGTCACAACGCTGAGAGACTCAACTTCAATCTCCGCTCTTAACACAATCACACCCTCCTCAACGTGCCCTTCCCTGGTGGAGGGTTGCTATGGCAATGCTGAACTCAGGTCAGTCCTAAGACATACCTGTGTGGTTATTGTTATGTATTAATAGACATAATTGGTAGCGATAGTAGCCTTATAATAAAATGTTTGGTAGTAACATGATATAAAGCAGTAAAGGTGGTAATGTGAGCTGGTTGCTCATTCACTGCAAAGTGCTTTAGTTACACAGTGTAAGGAGCTTTGCATAATACTCTGCTTTCTGCACTGTAGACCCCCTATGCCTCGCTCTCGGGCCGTCAGCCCCAGTCCTGACACACTGCAGAACACAGAGGCCAAAAAGTCGCTCAGTGGAGTCTCTGAAGGCAAACCTCAGACCCGCAAATACGTTCCTGATATCCAGGAGATTCGAGTCAGGTGAGTCTGCCACAGTAGCTGCAAAATATTTCGTCACTTTGAGCTGTGGAAATATCTATCTTGGTCTCACATGTGGTCGTATTTCACCTCTATCTTCATAGCCCCATTGTGTCAAAGAAGGGTTACTTGCATTTCATGGAGCCACAAACCAACGGATGGGTAAAGCGCTATGTAGTCGTGCGGCGGCCGTACGTTTACATCTACAACACAGAGAGAGACACTGTGGAGCGGGCTATTCTCAATCTCTCCTCAGCCCAGGTTGAGTACAGTGAGGACCAGCAGGCCATGCTGAAGGTAGGTGATTTACCAAACTCCATCTTCCTGCTCTGTTATTAGTCAAAACATCAGGCGTGCTATAAGAAGGTTTTTGGGTTTTTTTTTTTCCTTTCTCAACAGACCCCGAACACATTTGCCGTGTGTACAGAACATCGTGGAATATTGCTTCAAGCCACTAATGACAAAGACATGCATGACTGGCTGTATGCGTTTAATCCTCTCCTTGCTGGGACTATCAGGTAAAAGACTACTTTGACAGGTAAAAGAAAAAACAAACTTTAAAATGTTTTAATCTTTTGATATTAACACATTTTCTCTTCTGCCTCTCAGGTCAAAGCTGTCGAGAAGACGAGCTGGACAGATGAGGATGTGAACAAATCTCACGAGAGAAAGATGAACGCAAAGACTAAGATGTAAATAGGTCCCTGTCCTTATCCCTCCCCTTGTGCTGAGCCCCGTCCCCACCACCACAGTCACCAACAACCATCTTTACCCTGTACGTCCTCAGTTTATCACTAGTGTCCTCAGCACCAAAAGAGCGCCCATTTTGTGTCATGCCTTTGCTGCGGTGTGAGTCTCGTAGTCTGAAGAGCCTCTTCAAAAGCTGTCACTGTACTCTACCGGAGTTTACTCATAGCTGGACGAATGAAGAAAACGGAGGAAGTAGCAACCGTTTCTTATCTCAGATTACATACGTATGGTAATGTACTGTAGTTGTTGTCAGTGACACATCAAGCCTTATACATTTACTCCTTAAAAAGCTGCCATGTCAGTGAGGATCACATTGCTACATTCGCATCAGTAAATAGACAAAACATGCAGATTCTTCTCTACTCTACTCTACAGCTATATATACAGTGTCTAAACTGGTTTGCATACAACGTACAGCTAGAAAATACACGCTAAAAGAAAAAAAAATGACAGTTAATGTATCTCTTTAAAAATATTTTTCTTTTCTTTCTGGTCTGTGAATCCTGACATTGAGTAATCTGCCTCCTATTCTGAAAACTTCTTAGAAACTTCAGCACACACAGCCTGGCAAGGGAATGGCATATCATCATAGACTTCATGTTCTTGTGGCATTTTGATAAATCTACGTCCGTGTTTTAGCTACTCGTAGGAGCACTGAGGGTATCTACATTCACACTTTAAGTAAGCAAATGTCATCGTATTAATCCTCCCAATTTAATCTCATTCTCTACCTGAATTTTATTTGTTTTAAAATGTGATATATTTAGATATTTAACAGCTTTTATTATTTATTTCTGCATGTATTTATTTACAAAGACATTTATATTTCTAAAGTAGTAGTACAGTGCAATTTCTGCACACTGCACTTTTTAATATGAGTTCCTTAAATGTTTTAATAATACAACCTCGTCCCCGTGCATTTAATGCTATTTAAACAATTGAATAACTTAATGACAAATATTGGCCGGTTTCTTTATGCTGAAGATTACTTGAATAATACTATCCCCTTTAAGATTAGGATAGTCACACCTGACCTTTGACCCAACTCACATACATCTGGCAAGATCAATACGTTGTTAGTTAGAAAATATTAAGGTGGACACACAAAGCTACCTTGTTAAATGATCAAAAGTATAAACTGTTCCTCACAGTACAGAATTAGAAACTGGTTTTCTGAATATGTATATTGATTAAATGTAGTGCCTCTCTTTTAAATCATACTGTACAGTATGCCTCTGCACCAGTTGCTTTGAAACTACATCTTTCATGCTGCTATATTACTGTTCTGGAAGTGTCTGCTGATCATATCACATCTTTTTCCTGCTTTTCATCATCATCAGTTACATATTCAGACAAAATGACAGGTTCCATTTACACTTCTTACAGTTCTAATATGGCAATTATCTGTCATATAGTATGGAATTTCCATAACACAGAGTATACCTAATGTTTATTCATACAAAAAACAACTTTAACATATTTCAGGATTATCATGTCAGCAAGCATATGTCTGTATTTGTTAAAGAATGATGCTTTGAATGGTAAAAAAAAAAACAATGCTGTTGACAATGCCAAAGTGCAAGCTGCTTTTTTAATATCTTCAGCTGCATTTTTTCTTATTTAAATTGACAATGAAAGTGAATCTGTTCAAAAACTAGTCGAAGTTGCACTGATGAGCATGCCTCAGGTCAGCCAGCCTAGAGAGCACACTCAATACAGTAGTGACGTTTCACTTAAATACTAGGATAACATCTCAAAGTAACAGTTTCACAAGATTGTAAAGATATTCTTCTTTCTCTGTATCTAAGTGCATGGTAAATCCTAAATGGGGGATTGACTTGTGACAGCAGATCAATATGTTTTTGTTGCTCATGTAATCCATACAATACCTGACTCTACTCAAAGCATACATATTTCCTGAGATTGGAAAGGATTCTGTGTGTTGTGGACATCTGTTGAAGTGATCCAGTCAAAACACATTACACCCCTTATATGTATGTGCAACTGACAGTAGTTGTGATTAATCAAAATGTCTGTTATTATCTTTTGTTTGTTGTGTAACAAGAAGCCGATCAATGTTATGATCAAAGTCGATCACAGACTTTCTCTTGGCAGAGACTGCAGTTGTATTTTATCCAGCTATAGCATCATCTTTGAGGGAATACCCTGTTGTACTGCATATTACACCGTCTCAAGCACTCCACTCATTTCTGTCTCATTTCCTTTAAAACCCAATCAATCATTAAGAAAACACCACACACGAGCCCTCGATTGCTCCAGTCTGATCTCTATGTTGAGGTTATTCGTCTCGTTTTCATTGGGCCTTTAAATGTGCATCACATGAGCCAACCAAAGTTTTGTTGGTGCAGTCACAAAAGTTTCACACTGAATGTACATTCATATTTGAAAATACTTATTCTGCTGGGGTGTTTATGTTAATTTGTCTTCTGGTCAGTCTGGTTCCTTATTGATTGTAGGTAAGGTTAATATCAGGGAACCATATGGAGGTTGAAGGACATATCTGTAATAAATATGTCTACTGATGTGTGGAGGCGGTTGTACAGAGTAATGCTGTGGGTTACCCTACTGTCACACTTTCACTCTTATTTCAACATCTACACTTTCACCATCATTCTGTGACAGCCTTCACAAAATCAACTTTTTCTAATCCCTCCGCTTTGAATGAACATCATTTACATTTTTGTGCTTCCACATCTAATCTTTTTTTTTTCGCACTTATCAAATTCCACCAGTATGTTTCTTTTTCTTTTCTTCAGATTATTTTGCATTGTATATAAACATGATTGCTGTGAACAGTGAATCATAAAGTTGCACCCATTTACAAAATCTTAAATGGGCAGTAGTTCAGTCAGTGTCTCTGAGTGTTGGAGTTTAGCGTCAAATGTTTGTGTACACTAAACACATTGTCATATATGAAATAAACATGGAAATTATGCAACACAAAGTAATGGACTTGTCTTCTTTATATAATGCAGTTTATGTCTTTATGATACCAAATTCTGTGAAGCACTTATATATCATTATTAATCATAACTAGATACATGAATTGGGCTCTGACATTATTTTATATATGTATTAGTTGAAACAAAGTATCATTTTTTATTTAATGTAGTAAAACTGACAGAAAAGTCGCAAAAGTAGAAATATAAATGCTGCCTGTATTGCAGCTTCCTGGTTGTTGCTATGGCAGCAGGATTTAGGGTTGCCATGTCGGCATGTCAGTCGTTTTGGGACTGTTTGAAATACAGTTATACCGTAATTTAAGTCTTCCAAATCTTCATCTATACCCCAACTCTAATTCACGTAATCTTTCAGACTATTGGCCTGACAAAAATCATAATCTTCAATCCAGGTCAGTAAGAGTTTGTCCTTCGTATTTAGCGTTTTTGTCCAGGGCATAATAAACACCGAATGGTTTATGTAACGTTATAACGTTACATTATTATAAATGAACAGACGTCATATAACAAAGAATAGACTATATATAAAGAACACACGACTATTATTCTGCGTCATTGTTTCAGGCCGTTTTATGACATCTTTAATTGCAGGTTTCACTTTTAAGAAATGTGGCAACCCAGTGGAGCAGCGTTAGCTAGCTGATGATTGACACATTCAGGATATCTTCTCATCACTTTACAAGGTCAGACACAAAGCCCAAGAAATGTAGCCTGCCTTATAACAAGAAGGGAACATATTTGACTCATAGTGAAAGCTTGAAAGCGAAAGAATATCAGTTAAATGTGATTTTGCCAGCAAGTAAGAGTTAGCAGTGCAGTAGTAGCTAGCGCCAGCTAAAGTTAATGTTACCCAGCCGCGTCTGCTGGCTGAACATGTAACTAACGTTAAGTATGGATATAGTTGTGGCTGTGTGAGACTACTCGGTCACAGGCTGTTCTCAGTTTTACAGTTTACAGCCAGATTTAAGTTTCCACTTGTTCTGGATAAACTCTGTAAGCGTGTTCGTTACCAGGAAGCTAGATAGCTGCCTGCTGACAGCGTGGATCAGAGAGGAGACTGGACACATTTGATCACGTTAAAGCTAGTGTGTATAATGAGATACCCAGCTCGCATTATTTACACTAACGTTACTTGGTAATACCTATGTCGACAATTATACGACGCTTAAGTTAGCTTCTGATTCAAAACATGAATAATATTTAGTTATTATAATGATAAATACTATTCTCCGTTTTTTCACCACTCACTTATGAAAAAGCAAAAAGCCTTAAAGCCTTTAAATCCACTTTCAGATTTGTGAAACTTTTGTTCTATTTGTGAAAACACTAAAGACTATAGTGGTTTTTGATCTGGATCTGGTTTGATGTGTTCTGGATGGGGGGAAAAAGCAGGGACATCGCCCTTTTTTTCATTTTTCACAAACAGAATAAAGGTTTCACAAATCTGAAACTATTTTAATGAGTCTCTGGAGTCTCTTTGGTAATCTAGTCCAGATTTGACAAGTTTAAGTACAGTCATTTTTTATCTGGACCTGGTCTAATGTGTTCTGGATGGAGAAATATCAGTGAAATCGCCCTTTTTTCAGTTTTCATAAGCAAAATAAAGGTTTTATAAATCTGAAAGTGGGTTTAAACAGTGGTAAGGCTTATGCTACGATGTCAACACTCTTTCATGAGTGCAAGTGGTGAAAAAACGGAGAATCAGCCACTAAATATTATTTATCTCAGGTCCCATATTGTAGAAGGGGAGATTTCCACTTCTTTTTGATTATAAAGCAGGGCTAGGTGCTATATAAATACTGTAAAAGTATCAATATGCTCAGTTCACAGTGAAATGCACACAGCCCGTATTCAGAAAGTGTGCCTTTAAACTGTGCCTTTAAACGAGCCGTTTGGACTTCCGTTAGGTTGTGATGTCACAACTATAAGCTCAGCCTTTGCCTTGGAGGAGCAGCCTGCCCCTAATTAATATTTACCTAATTTATGTGCACTAGTTTCATTTCAGCTCAGTGTGAGTCTCTACTGCGTTTTGCTGTCATTTAAGGATGCACTAGTTTCTCTCCTCTCCTCTGCTCTCTGTGTGCCACCAAGGGCGGGGAGTAGAGCAGAGGAGAGACAGACAGCTGAGGAAACGCCGTGCAGTTGTTGTATGTCAGGAAGCAAATTTGTCATTGCACAGCCTTCCAAAGGTTGGATAATATTATCCTCAGTGGTGGCCATCGCAATTTACCGGTGAGTTTTACCCAGAGCCCTGGTTTTACCTACAGTAGCTACAGTAGACTGCTACAATACGTTACCTGTGGTTGGCCTGGGCATGCATCACTCAGAAAACAGTCAGCCAATCAGAAGAGAGGGGCATTGAGCAGAAACACAGCAGCCTGTCCTTGGTAGAGCTCCAGAGAGAAGCTTAAGAGAGGAGATGTAAAACTATATTGAGATGGTTTTTGGTACTTAAAACCACAAAAATATCTTCTTCTGAATATCAAGACTTAAAATAAAACACTGGAAAAGTGTAAAATATGGGACCTTTAATACTTGAATCTGAAGCTGCGAATTGGAAGCTAACTTCAGCGTCGTACAATTATGGAGTATACAGCTGACAGTGGGATTGCCCCATCATGATTTTACCTTCAGCTACACCTGCTGTTTGGTCTGCTGTCCAGCCAGCTTTCAAACACATTGTAACCAACACACATTTGAATACAAATCCAGTGGATTTAGTTTGTCTTGGTAATGCCCGGGGCAGCACAGACCCTAGACTCTAGGCCTAAAAACCTTTCTATTCAGGAAGGCTTGTTCATCTTAACTCTTATTATTATTTTCTTTATGCTGTGTGTTCTATGTTATTAATACTGTAGCACTTTGAGTTTCACTATGAATGAAAAGTGTGGTACCAATTAAATATGTTACTATTATTATTATTATTATTATTACTTGCATAAGTAGAATAAAACTATTGATACACGCTACTAAGAGTCTCATTTTTCTTAGGAGTGGCTATGGCTAACCAATGTGATGACATCACCTTGATAAAGGGTCACACCTTCCATCATTCAGACATGAATCTGGACAGGTAGGAAGTTTTGAACTGGGTTAGTAATGTGGTATAAGTCAGGTATTCAGATTTGATCATTTTCATGCTGTTGATGCTTTGTTAATGTATTATATAATGACTACTATAGTCATGTGCACATCCACAAAACCTCAGTGGGTTCAGGTACTGGATACAAAAAACAATTGAACTACATACAGTGAATGTTTCTTTTTTCTTAAATTTTCATTGTATTTTTTGTGACTTATTGATTGAAAATTTTATGGTGATGATCTCTTGACACATGAATGTGATTAGAGGATTCTGATGTCACTGGTCATTTGACTATATATATGTTTCATATCCTTCATATTTGCCTGAGGAAGACCTGTAGTTGGTCAAAACGTCGCAACTTAAGTAAAGTAAAGGGAGCTGTGATTCAGTGTGTGGGTACTCCTTGTATCTAGTTTAATTGTTAATGTATTATAACATATAGGCTTAACATAATACATTCTCTATAATGCACTTTATGTAATATAGAATCTACATGGACTATAATGCTACTACGCCTCTGGAGCCAGAAGTAATTCGAGTGATTTCTGAAGCCCTACAGGATGCCTGGGGAAACCCGAGTAGCACCTATATAGCAGGTAAAGAATACATCAAAATGTCAGTGTCATTCCCTAATTTGCCTTCTTGCAGAGCTGAGTTAAAAGTTTTTCTGTTTTTTCATGGCCCTTTTACCTTTTCAGTACCCACACATCTCAGCATCCTAACACGCCTTTTTATAATTTCTAGGTGCCAAAGCCAAGGAAATCATTACTCAGTCCAGAGAGAATGTGGCAAGAATGGTTGGAGGTAAAGCAGAGGACATCATTTTCACCTCAGGTGGAACAGAGGTAACAGCATAAATCTTACCGCTCCGTTGTGCTCAAAAAGTCAAGTCTAATTTTCGAAAATAATAATAGTATAATGGCTGCACCAGTGTCTCACAGCAGGCTTACCTTCTTTCAGGCCAATAACTTGGTGCTCCACACTGCTATAGAGCACTTCAGGAGAAACTGGAGAGCTGCAGAGCAAGGTGAAGGGCACCAGAATGGAAGCAATGGCCTTCCTCACATCATCACCTCTAATGTGGAACATGACTCAGTCAAACTAGTAGCTGAGCACCTACAGAGGGATGGCAAGGCAGGTAGGAGAAAATTCTGTACAGTTTTATTCAGATTTATACCAGGAGAATATCATATTTTTACAAAATAAATATCTTTCTTTTATAACAACTAACAGAAATAGCTTCCCTACATTTTCTCTCTTTCCTGACTTGATTGTGCATGGATTTTAATCTCAGTGGCCAACTATGTTTTTGCCACAGATGTGACATATGTGCCTGTGTCTAAGGTGACAGCCCGTGTGGAGGTGGAAGATGTCATTGCCGCGGTGCGTCCCAACACTTGTCTCATCTCCATCATGCTGGCCAACAATGAGACAGGAGTTATCATGGTAAGGAATCGAGGCTTGGAAAACCTAAAGGCCTCTTGTATGTTAACCTAGAAGTGCATATTTGTAACAGTACTATGACTTCATCTAGCCAAAAAAAAAAAAAGTGGGGAAAAAAATGTTAAAATAGTAAATTAGTCAATTTCCAAAGGAGGAATTGGTCCTGATGAGGCCCATTTCTAAGTTGTCATCAATTCCTCACAGTTACACTGCAGTAGCGGATATCAAATGTGGAATTCCAAGTTTATGAAAGTAGTAGTTTTTTAAAAAAAGTAGCTCTGTGTACAGTACAGTCTATGGTCACTGTGTGCTGAAATATTTTCCTCCTGTCAGCCCATCCAAGAGATCTGCCAGAGAATAAAGTCTCTCAACAAGCAGCTCAGGATCCTGCTCCACACTGATGCTGCCCAGGCTCTGGGGAAAATCCGAGTAGATGCCTGTGAGCTGGGAGTGGATTACCTTACCATAGTAGGACACAAGGTCAGGAATCTACAGTATAAAACATCTTGATTTTGCATCAGAGCAGAGATGTTATTGAAAGCTTTTGTTATATTTGTAGTTTTATGCCCCTCGGATTGGTGCTTTGTATGTGAACAGCCCTGGAACGAGAACACCACTGTATCCGATGCTGTTTGGAGGAGGACAGGAGAGGAACTTCAGACCAGGGTAATGCTCTACACTGTCATCAATGAAATACCAAGTATGCACAAAACAGTGGCCAAGATCAGAGAGCTGCAGATCTAAACATTAGAGTCTAATTTCTCTCTTTCTGAATATTGCAGCACTGAAAACACACCAATGATTGCTGGTCTGGGAAAGGTATGTTTCCTGCTCCATATATGTGTTACTGGAATTGTTACCAGATATGCTTTCAAAGGTTTTAGAACATTTCTTTAGAAGCTTACACCAAATAATGTTTGTTTCTAAATGAGATTTTCTCTTCCTGATTTAATTGTGGAATATTTAGGTGAAACATGAACGTCTTGTTAAAGCAGTTAAGCAGAAGGTTACAAATCTTTATTGAAGAAGTGTTGCAACCATACCCATCACTCTATTGGAAGACAAGTTAGTCAAGTCAGTGTAGCACACGCATCTGATTTAACCTCTAAACTGACCTATTGACTTTTTAGAGTCAATATAGAAAATCCTATTTCACTCATTTCAGTGTGCCTTTCACACTCTTAGAATTAAAAAATCTATGTGAAACACATGATGTTTAATAAATGATGATGTTTTGTATCCTACATGTGTTCAAATAGCAGAAAATCTATGTACTTTATCACATACTGGTTCAGTCTATACAGTCCTGAAGACAGAACTGATACTGTAGAGGAGCTTTATAATCTTTTTTTGTAAATCAGTTTGTTTTTTCTTCTTTATTTTTGGAATTATAAAAGAATATTTCTTATCTACCATTTTCCTATCTCATCAATATCTTCATGTCTTACTTATTCAAATGAGTAACCGGTTTTTAGTCTTATTAAATGAGTTAAAAGACACCATTTAGACACCGAGCATAGTATGCTGCTTTTACAGTTGTTGATTTATTATGTGTCTGTTAGGCTGCAGAACTGGTGACCACCAATCTGTCAGATTATGAGAGTCATATGCGAACTATCAAACTTTACTTGGAAGAACGACTGCAGGTAAGTTTGATTCCAATTAGACAGTGATTTTAATAGTTGTAAACGGTAATGTTATTAGTTTACTATGTGATTGTAAAGTTATCTCATTGGGTTTTTTGTTCTTTGACTTTAAGATTATCCTGCCACCTGTTTCCCATATATTTTCCATTTCAGGCCATCTTTAAAGACAAGATCCACTTCAACAGCCATTACCCCGGCTCTGATAACCTTCCCAACACATGTAACGTGTCCATCCTGGGCCCAACATTACAAGGTGATTTCATTACTTCTCTCTGTCTGCCCTATGTGTGTTTAGGCCCGCCACTCCAAACAGTGTCCTCTAACCCTACACCAATGTTTGTCAGAGGCAGTTCATGACCTGCACAGGGCTATTTGTAAACTACAAAGGCTTTTAATGATTAATCTCTCTCTCCTGCTTTAGGCTGGAAGGTATTGTCCAACTGTAAGAGGCTGTTGGCCAGCGTCGGTGCCGCCTGCCACTCAGACAGTGGAAACAGGTAAAAGAGTCCCTCTTTCACCTGTTATGTCTTTGTCCACACACCGTATTGACCGCAGTTACATAACTACCCTGCACTGCGCTGTGTCTTTCCGACAGGCCTTCCCATATCCTCCTGAACTGTGGCGTGCCCTCAGAGGTGGCAGCCAATGCCTTGAGGTTGAGCGTGGGCAGAGGGACATCCAAAGCAGATGTGGATGCAGCTGTGGAGGATCTGAGGGAAACCGTGCAACTGCTGGAGGAAATGGACTGACAGCCTTTATGTGCTTAAACCACAGTTATCCTGTAGGTCAAATAAGGATGTACAGAATTAGAAATGCATCATGTGTTTATTCTTACATTAATTGATCATGTAAAATGGATGAAATATTTAATATTAATAAATTAATAAAAGGGAAGAACTCAAAGTGACCCGAGGGATGAATATACTCAGCTTCCATCACGTCATGTGAGTAGCTAATCAGCTAATTGACCCTTCGGGAGTCAGCGAGAGTGTTATTGAAATAAAGTATTTACATACAGATTTGATTATTTTTTCACTTAAAATAATCGACCATCAGATTTCTTACGTAGATTTTAATCTTGCAAATTTATCATCCGTTTAGTCATCCCCGCTGAGATGAATTTTTAAAATAGTTGTAAAAAATAACGCTCATTGTAATCCACCATGCCTTGGCACTGACTTCTCCCATTACTTAAGTTTCCGTGCTGCCTCAGCTCCCCCATCTCCAGTGAGGCGTGGGTGCATGTGCCAGCATATGGTCACCACCTCACAAAGGAGAGCAGGAGGCTGCGAGTGCTGCGCCTCCACCCATCTTTCATTACCTTTCTATCTCACTGGCTCTGAACCTCCCCTCCTCTCACCCCAACGGCCATGCTGGCCATCTGGCTGCTGCTCGGGTGTCGCTTTCCTGGCTTGGGAGGAGGCAATGAGTGCATGAGTTTTTGGTTCTTGTATGGGAGTTTGTGCGTGAGAGAGAGAGAAAAAAAAGATGATACCCCACTGGGATCCAGAGAGCTCTGGGGAGCTTGCTCTGTGTGCCATAACATACTCATAGGGGCCAGGGATGGTGCTTCATCGGGCCATCCAGGCGGCTCGAGCAGGGGATCTCACAACCCTGAAAAAGCTAGCATCTTCTGGTCACCTCTCACCTGACATCACTGATGCTCAAGGTGCCGGCCCAGTGCACCATGCGGCGAGGTGTGGACGCCTGGAGTGCCTGCAGTTCCTGGTGAGCGAGCTGGGTCTGGCAGCTGATGCCCGGGCCTCGAACAGAGCCACGCCGGCACATGATGCTGCAGCTACTGGACACATCCGGGAGCTGCAATGGCTGGTGGACCAAGGAGGCTGCAACATTGAGGTAAGTTTATCCACTGAGAACAATCTGCAGAGAGAGAGAAACTTACCCTGAGAGCTCAAATGCCTTGGAGAGATGCCACGTGTCCAGCTTTCCTTGTAATTTCTACCGAGTCAGTTGTGCGTGAGCCTAAATTCAGGCTTTGGCTTTAGATGGTCATCTAACTGATCCCAGAGTGCGGTTACATCACTGCAGTTGTAAAAGGTATTGTACACTACCTTTTCAGATGTATTACCAGCTCATTACATCATATGGTGTTGACTTACTGGGTATCCATTAGTATTATGTAGCAAGTGTAATTATGTCCAGATGCTTAAGGGGCCCTCCTGCTGAACTTAGCTATTAGTTAAGTCTACCTATATCTCTGTTATTTCTCAAAATTACACAGCACAATAGAGATTTAACCAGCATGATACTGCTTAAAAGTAAAGAACACATCTAATATAATTTTATTGTTTCTTACTGATTCTAAAAGGAGACCACCAAATGTCTTCATTGGTGGTCCTCATAAGAATTTTTACTATAGCTTTGGAAAAGAAGTGCACATGTTTGATATCTTGAGTGTTAACAATATAGTGAGGTTCAGTTTGTGTATATCTAACTCCCAACTTTCCAGGATCGGGATGCGGCTGGTGCCACTGCGCTCCACCTCGCAGCTCGGTTTGGTTGCGTGGAGGTCATTAGGTGGCTGCTCTCTGTAGGAGGGGTGGCTGAGGTGGAGACAAACTGCCGAGCTGTATCTGCTCACTACGCTGCAGCCAATGGGGACCTCACCTGTTTAAAACTACTCATCCAGCAGGCACCTGGGTGAGTGGTATCCAACAGAATATACCCCTTTGCCCCCAGTGACTTGAGAGAGACAAAATCTGTTAACTAACCAGGTTATTTGATATCTTACTGTGAAACGTATGAAAAAACGCTTAATAACCATCATAATAAGTGTATTTATCCCAGTCGAAACAGTATGTTCTAGGCATGTAAACAGCAATGTATCTGGACCAATTTAAAGGAATAGTTCAGGAATTTGGGAATGTTTGTTCACTTTCTTGCCGAGAGTTGGATGAGAAGATTGATACCACTGTCATACAGTACCAGTCAAAGGTTTGGACACACTTTCTCAATGTGTCCAAACTTTTGACTGATGCATTAAATATATCGCCAGGAGACGGTTAGCTTAGCTTGGCTTTAAGACTGGAAACTGGGAAACAGCTAGCCTGGTTGCCTGGCAACCTAACATTGACAACAAGACCATTTTGTGAGAGCCATATATTTGACCAGTAAACACTAGTCAATAAATTATCCAATAATGTATTATTTCCAATAAATCATTATTTATTTTTTATGCTAAATCAAATTTGCAGATAATACTTCAATACTACCAAGTGGTCACACACACACACACGTGCATTATTTGAGGTAGCTCATAATTAAACAAATAGATTTATGAGCTAGGCTACACTCGTCCAGAGAGGAAGGTGAACACATGAAATGTTAATCCCCCCCCCCCCCCCCGAATCCCATCTCTCCTCCATCTCCTAACTTGAGACAGTGACATTTAGTAATCAGATCAGATCAGATAAAGATATGTTGCTCTTCCTGCTTCATCTCCTTGTTACAGGAGAGTATGACTGTAATTTGCATGACACATGGCGAGGTCAGATCATCACATGTAAGCATCAGTAGCGTATGAATAATACATGCCTAGACTCTGTCGATCACATGTCAGCCTTGAGGTTGTTGGAGTACAGTATGTACGCCAGTGTAAAATCCCTACAGGCTTCTTCAAATAACAAACAAACAAAGAGATGTCTTTATACTGATTTTTCTTTTAGAATACAGCGTTGCTGTATCCATCTGCATCATTGAGTACCATAAAACACAAAATCTGAAATACTTAGCCTGGCTGGAGACCCTATCCATGCTCCAAATGTTGATCGAGTCCTGTCATGGTTGAAAATACTGTAACAACAAAGTCAGTTCAAACTGTGGCGTCATAGTTCACCAGCTAGTGCATTTTTTTAGTTTTTAATGTCAGTTTCAAACATTTGACACAACTTTCCACAACAACTTTTACTATGGCTGTCCTGCCACTGCATCAGTGTGTCAGCATGAGGAACTTTACAGTCTGAATTTCATCTTAAACATTTCATACATATCACATTAAATGCAAAAATGGGTCATGCATTGTTTAGAGCCCCAATGACTGAGATCCACTGACTTCAGAATAGGCTAATTCTCTTCTCTTCACTTTTATAGAATGATTTTATGCATGTAACTTCAATTACAGTATTTTGTATTTGTGCTATTTGTTACTGATTATGATTTCCTGTTATGGTTAACAACAAGTTAGTTTTTTTAATACAGTATATGGTATACATATATATATTATTAAATATATTATTTATATTAGTCCCAATACTGACATGCAGTTACTGGCTGATACTGGTAACCTAACCTCACCTGTTGTTGATGTATGTTGGAGTACAGGTGTGTGAACCACCAGACAGGTATCGGTGCTACCCCGCTGTACCTGGCCTGCCAGGAAGGGCACCTGCACGTGGTGGAATACCTTGTGAAGGACTGCGGAGCTGACGTCCACCTGAGGGCCCACGATGGCATGACCTGCCTGCATGCTGCTGCTCACATGGGCCACCAAGCTGTGGTGGTGTGGCTGGTCAGTCGGGGAGCACAAATCTAAGTCAAATTATTATAAAGTTTGTTTTTATTTTCAATCACTTGACATGTTTTTTTCATCAATTCCAAATAGGTCACCTGTACTGATGTCAGTCTGTCCTGCCAGGACAGAGATGGAGCGACTGCACTGCACTTTGCTGCCAGCAGGGGGCACTATTGCATCTTGGAGAGGCTGCTTCACATGGGTTCAAAGGTCATCATGGATTACTGGGGAGGGACCCCACTTCATGATGCTGCTGAGAACGGAGAGTTGGAGGTTGGACACAACTTTGATCTTTAGTTTTTCTTTATCGTTTTTACTGATTTTGTCTTATCTTGTCCAATTAAACCAAACTGTATTCATAAAACATTTTATACATTTTGTTGTTTCATGGTCAACTTAACTAATCCTGTTCCTTCACTCAGTGCTGTAAGATCCTGTTGGTCAATCACGCAAACCCTTCAGACCAGGATACTGATGGGTTCACAGCAGCAGATTTGGCAGAGTATAATGGACACCATGAATGTGCCAGATATCTCCGTGCCATGGAGAAAAATGTAAGCTCTCTCTGTTTCACTCTCAGTATATTTTATTTTGCACATTTTCCTGCTTTGTGTCCTCTGTGTCAGTACTGCCCAGCTGTTTACCTTGGCATGAAAATCAAAGCTAGAATCGGGAGTATGGTCAACAGCAAACATCTGGATGATCTTGGAATCCCAGTGAATCATTTTCTCATTTGTGTCATGTATTTCATTCCGGTCAAGCCTGTCCCTCTCCAGAGCCTGTTGTCTTTCACTCAGCTTGATTGCTGGGCTCTCAGTTTAAGAGGTCTAGAGAGCGGAGGATGATGTGCTTAATAAGGCATTACAAGCCATGATGCCGTGAGTGCCGGAGGAGAATCTTCATTTGTTTGCCACAGAGGACTCTCTGAGCTCTTTTGTTTTGCTCTGAAAGCACGACACTCCTTAATGTGGTTGATGAATATTTTAGTGTTAACACCATGTTTGTGCTGGTATTGCCTGTTCAAGTCAGGGGTCAACAAAGTCAAATCTGGCCTGCATTGAACTCAAATTATTAAGTTTGCTGAGTGTGCAGCCTGCTTTCATAAACTTATATTTTGATTTATTTGTTTTTAATCAAATGGCAGAATAATAATTAGGTTCAGAGGATTACAGTTGATACTGATACTGAAATGTGAGCTTGTGGAGCTGATTTAAAACAGGAAACAGAGAATGCTGTTAATTGAAAGAGCCGATGGGAACCACTCTGTCAGCAGACTTGTTGCAGCTTAAAGCCTCGCAGCTGCCCACCTGCAGCCTGTCGTCGTTCCTCCACATCGCACTTCACTCGCCGCCTATAGCGCAGACGACTACAGCGATGTACACAGCAGAGTAAGGAAAGCTGTCGGGCCAATAGAAGCCATTAATAAGTCAGCGGAGAAGAGCAGCAATCATACATGAAAAGGATGATGATAGGGAGTCAGCGAGGCATGGCTGCTAAGCCCCCTCCACCCCTCCTTCAGAAATAATCCTCCCGTCAACAGTGGAGAGCTAATTAGCACAGGGGCCGCTGCGCCATCGAACGCAGCCGGAGCCGCCGCCAGCTGAGGGCCTATCAGTTACCCCTCTCCAGCGGCTCAGGTGGAAGGCCCAGGGGCTGAGCCCGTTATGAGATCCACGAGCTTAAGTTTCAGCGTTTTCACCGTTCTGATGCCTGCAACTGGCAACTCTATCCCTCTGTGGACTTGAAGAGCAGGATGTCATTGGCCTCAAACACACATTTGATTGTGTGTCATGTTTTTTCCAGGAACTTGGAAGTGCTATGATTGTCACCTCTGGATACTGTGCACTGTTGGTAGCAGACAGAATGGTGTATTATGTTTCTTGTCAATGTATGAGTTGGACACACAAACTGGGGCTTGATTTGAACAAAGAGTCATCTGAGAGAGCACCTGAAGTAGCAGCTAATTGATTTAAATCCTCCTAATATTTGGGGAACACACAGGGAAACCTTCTGTGCCAGAGATGAGATGTACAAGTAGACGTGCTTTAATTACATTTCTGCTGGTGTTTCACGTTTGTAAAGCGCCGCGTAGATCACGGGTTGCATCGGTTCTAAAGTGTCAGTCAGATAATCTCATTTCCGAGCAGCGACCTAAATGGATTGGGACATTGACCGGGGGAGCTGCGTATTTGGCCTCTCCGCATGTTTGGATCGCCCCCAACGAGGTCAGACTCGTTCAGCGCCGTCAACCGCTCTTTCTCATCTCACATCTCAGGAACAGCTGCAATCAAATAAACAGTGCGTGGCGTGAGGTTTACTTCACACACATTTGTGGCTTTTGCCCCTAACTCACAGCCAAAGATATTGTTGTTTGAGAATGGTATTTTTAAAATACTTGGACGGCGCAAACACACTGCAGTCCCATTCATCACTGTTTTCTAGGACATAGTCTAAATTTCTTTCTTGGTTTTTTTTTGCTGGAAGAAACAAAACACATGTTATCAGCACCTACTTAAAATATCTTTTTTTGTGTGTTCCTCACTCCATCAGAGATAAAGTAAAGATACTTGTCTACATCCTCTCTCACACCAGGTCTGCGGATCAGTCTGAATCTTGAAGCCTGGCAGCTTTATCGCGGATAGGGAGATATATTACAGTGCTATAAAAATCCAGATCAGACACCCACTGTGATACCCTTTTCATTTTCAACTCTAAAACCATGTAATGCCAAGATCTTCAAATCATTTTGTTGTTATTCAAAACTTCTTTCCAGCTAGGATGTTGGCATGCTTCACGTTTGATGAGGTAAAGGTCATATTTATTTGGAAATTGGTAGATTACTCATAAAATCCTGAATAATGTGGCTAGGGCTGCAACTAATTATTTTCATTATCGATTAATCTTGCGATTATTTTCTCATCATTTTGGTTTATAAAACATCAAAACAGTGAAAAACGTCCATCACAATTTCCACTGTGACATCATGAAATGTCTTATTTTGTCCAAACAACCCAAATATGTTAAATTTCAGTAATATAAAAGAAGGAAAAGCAACAAATACGAGATCCCGAAACCATCAAATTTTGGGCTTTTTTGCTTAAAAAATCGATTATCAAAATAGCTTCTGATTAATTTGCTGTCCATCGATTAATCCACTAATCATTGCAGCTCTAAATGTGGCCACAGTTTGCCTCAGACTAAAGCTTGTTGTTGTAAAGTTTTCCACACTAACAGTCAGAGTCATCCATTCAGGCTCACGGTGTCACGTTGTGTTTCCACTCTCATATTTTACTAATCATCTCAGGTAGAGAGAAAAAAAAAAATGCTTGATGAATTAGCTCGCTCATTCAATTGTCCCAAGTGGAAAAATCACCTGAACACGCATGGATAAAATGTCTCTTTTCCAGCTGCTTTGACAAGTCTTCCGCTGATACCTCCCTTCGTGCAACAACATGGCCATTGGTTTGTCCATGCATTAGTGACATTACCGGCCATCCTATCCTTTCCCTTAATTATTAACAGCATTCTCCGATCAGAGTTTATTGTTTATTGCCTGGCGGCCCTTGGCCACTGGCAGAGATGCTGATGATGGTGTCAAGCGAGTGGTCGGTGATCTTTAGATAGTGTAACATCCACGGTACGGAGCGGCCGCCCCGGATACCTGGCTCCACAAGTCTGCTCCTCTGGAGTTTCGCTGTGCAGTGAAGTCGTGCCGGCGTGCACTGGGAGAAATTTTCAAGGTCAAGGTTAGTGAGTTTTTAGGTTGGTTTATTGATCACTTTCCCTATTATTTGTACTTTTTATGCTGCATTTAGCTTGTTTTTTTTACTCCTTTTGTGCTTCATTACCTATTTTTTCTTTAAACACGAGACTGACTGCAGGCTGAGTAATTATTTTTTTAAATAAAAGGAGAGTTTTGTAATTTGTGCTCAAGAGGCACTCGCTGGAAGATGTTTTGGCAGCATTTTACCTATTTTCTGATCAGTTATAGCCTCTTACGGTTAGCCATGACTAATACTCTGGGCTCGTGTCTCACATTATTAGCTTAATGTAGTTTGTCATTGTTGCTTTTTGCAAATTACACTTTTTTTTTTTTGTTACTTTTTACAATCTTGCACTGTTGCTAGATATAGTTTTCTGATGTTGTTACAGTTGGAAACAAATGCTGTCATTTGTCTTGTTCAGCTACAGTAGATGCAGAAAAGCTGTAACTGTTGGCAAAAACATTGCGTCCGTCATTTATTAGCCCCACAAGCAATACCTCTGTGCAGGAAACCTGAGAGCATTTTAACATGAGAGTGGACATGTATTTACACTACAGTATTCTGTGTATAATGTACACCCGCTGTATACATTCCACATTGCAATTTATCACCAAGAAGGTGAATATTTCACATGGAAGCAGGTTGTTTTAATGATTGATTCCAGAGCGCCGAATTTTCAAGACATGTTTCTTAAATACACATGGTGTTCTGAAATACTTAAACTCTCTTATGGCTCTTCCCACGGGGGACCACAGCTTACTGGTACTGCATGTCCGACTACGAGACTGTACTGAGTAGCTGTTTCTTAACTCTTGGCTCCTAATCTGTAGTGATCAGGGTCTTTGTGGTCTTTGATAGAGGGAGAGTGGATCCAGGCCAAAACAGGGTTAGGCTATCTATATCTGCGTGGCAATTGTGAGGGGTGCTGATGAAAACCAAATGCTCTCTCTCTGGCCACTGGGTCTAATTAAACACACACATACACACACACACACACACACACGGAGTAGTTCACTGTAACTTTTAGGACATTGAACTGAGAAGGGTCACAAAGGAATCCCCCTCCTCACCCCACCCTTCCCACCACCACCACCACCACCCATTTCCCAGCCCTCTCGTTTATCTATTTATGGATTGCACAACTTCTGGGAAGTTTATTCCTCCGCCCGAGCAGTGTCACAGCATATTTCGTGCTGTTCGACATCAAAGTGCCACGTGAGAGGAAATGGCAAGGACCACCTCATGGACACAAAGCACAACAGCATGCAGCAGCATATTAGTGCTGCCTTTGATGTTTTGGTTACTAATAATGTCCTTGGAGAGCTGAATTTGATATGCATTCTGCATGGAGTGCATTAAGACAATGCAGGTTCATTAAAGGGGGGATCTAAATGTTTCCATACATCCGACATCCTCCCTAGAGTGGTGTGAAATGTTGCCAATGTATTCAAGGTTGCTTACTATCCCATGCGATTGTTTTTTTTTTTTCTTTTGTCTTTCATACTGCATGTCTCCAGGCTTTAAAAGTCATTAAAATGCTATAAATCTGAATTTATACATTATTTGATATTTATCACAATATTTAGCCTATTCATTCATTTCTATTGTTGTTAGAATTTGATAATTGCTTCACCAGCTAAATATACATTTTTGATAACCTATAAACGTCTTTCCTGTAATATAATACATGTCATACTGACCCTATAGAGACCAATCCAAAGAAATCCTACTACTGGCCAATACAAAGCCTTGTGCAAACAAACACATAATTGTTTGACTGATTACTTTGCCCAATTCTGCCTTTCTATCTCCCACAAAAATAACTTTCTTTCTATGTTCTGAAATCTGCCTTATATCCTGCCTGTATACCTACTTGTGCTAAAATGGAATATATACTACTTGTCTTTAAATTTACCTGCAATGCTTACAGTACTGTATGGTAAGTCAGTCAAACAAGTCAGTTTTTTCTGTACAACAATCAAAAAATGTACCATTTTGTCGCTCAACTCTTTTTTCATCAGTTAGTTTGTACAGTGCTCAGAAGCTTATGAGCCAAAATGTAAAAAAATAAACCAAGGAATACATTGTCACATGTAAGATTATTGGCACTGACTGTACTACAAAAATACATATTTATGGAGGAAATGGTGGCCTCTCTGTGGTCCCAGCACAGTTTTCTCAAATGACTTGACCCCAACTGTGTTTTAAAACCGCAAATGCAGACGTGTAGTGATAACAGCTTCAGCTGCATTCACATAACTCTTAATGATTTCTCTTTCTTTTCACACAGTTCTCTATTCTTTTCACAAAAATGTAACATATAAAAACTGGTTTGCAAACTTTTTATGTCACAAATGAGACAGACACTGAGTGCAGTTTTCCCCTGAGAATCCTCTGAAGGCAGATCTGTTTCTGTGGTTTTGTCTTATTCACTGTGGGAAAACATTCAGCGGTGCAAAATGTTTGACTTCATAGTAAATATGTTGCATGCAAAGAGACACAGCAGGTTGGTTACCTGATGTTTCCTAAAAAGTAGAAAGGTGCGAATATCTATGATAACAGCCTTTCAGCTTTGTTAGAGTGTGATGTTGGACAATGTGAGGTCTCATCAGACTGCAGTGTAGCAGTTCAGGAGAGGCTCCAAGCCCATTCAACAATATTTACGGTCTCTCTTCCTCAGTAAGATATTTGTTCTCTCTGGTGTTGGAAAATGTACAAACACAAACCTCATGCCCAGGTCAGACTCAGACATCACTGCGCCAAGGTTGGATTTATCACACAAACAAGGGAGAATGTTACAGTACTGTAGGTGTGATGTGATATGATGGTAATGACAAGACAGATGTGGAGATGTTGTTCAGTTGTTTATTGCCGCTAAATGACAGATGTGAACTTATAATTTGATGCTCTATGTTGAAAAAAAGACGGTTGTTTGTCTTTTTTGGTGTCTTAAGTGAGGAGTTTGTTGTTGTGAGCACTTTTTGATAATCTTCTCTTGGATTTTGTTAACTACATGAGGAATTTTAAGAACACACCTGTTTTGCAAATGGAAACCGTTTTGGTGTTTGTGTCTTTTCTTCTCAGAAACAGGCTTTTGTTTCTAACAATGGAGAAAAACTGCTCTTGCCACATGCATTTCATCATATTTTAGTCTTAAACAGGTCTTTATAGTAGTAAATGATGACCTTGATATTTGCAGACGTCCTGTGCAGATAAGCCTATCGAGGTGATCGCTCCATTGGAGGAAGAAGTGAAGGTGAAGCCGGCCGTGGTGTTGCAGCGCAACAGGGAGGACTACTACGGGTGCCTGAGTGACACATGCGGCGACAGTCACAGCAGTAACACACCCATGGATAGTTTAAAGGTAGTTTTCTGTTTCACAATGTTTTCCGTTTCTTTCATGATTTCATATTTTAACCCAAAGCAACCGGACCTTTTCCCCTTTATTGTCCGAATTAGCAACCTGAGAGTGAGGAGTCCCCCCAGGCGAGATACCCTCAGCCCCCTCCTGCACCTCCTTTACCTTCTGATTCATCCACACCTGCAAAGCCTGACAAAACCGCTGTCAATCGAATAGAGCAGGTTCAAATCGCAACATCCGGTGAGAGAAACATTTCTGTTTATCTAATGTAATCCCTCTTTTTCCAAAGCAAAGCATTCAGTAGGTACGGGAAGTCACCGCCTAATGAAAACCAATATATTTTTATTAAACTACATTAAAACAGAGACTGTGAATGATTTATATTTCAGTTATTAAAGGTTTCAATCAGCCCAAGGCCGCTGGGAGTGAGATAACAGTCTCCACTGAGAAGATGATGTTGCCTGATACAAACCTCCTGGCTAAAAGAAAACTTCTTGGCGACATGAAGTCCATTAAATCTTTGAAGCAGTCAGGCATATCAGGAGTCTTTACCGGACAAGCTGTAAGCGCAATAAGCTTTCTTATTCTGTACACACTTCCTTTGTAGGTTTTCCGTTTGTTTAGCGTCTTTTCTCTTTGTCCTCTATAGAATAAGATGGTGGTCCTGCCCACTGAGGAGGCCAACCTGGCGGACATCGACTACCTGGTGCCCACCCACGATGAGAGAGGCTGTCCCATTGCTGAGTGGAAGAGGCAAGTCATGGTGAGGCAGCTGCAGGCCAGGCTGCTGGACGAGGAGGATCAGAGGAGGAAGGTGATGTCTCTTACAAAGATGGTTACATTACGAATGTATTCAAATGTATACATTCATTTAAATCTTAGCAGACATAGCACACAAGTTGTGAACAGCTTGGATCAGTGAATTACAGAGATAATACTCCAAATCTACACTACATTTCAGGAGCATATTTTAGTATTGAACACGTCCACTGAGAATATTTTGACTCAGGCAGTGTGTCAGTGATGATTTGACTATTTAGGTTAGTTGTTGCAGGCAGAAAATGAAGAACTGAAGGAAAACTTACACCAATCCCAGTGAGGTACTGGCTTGCAGGCAAAAGGTGGAGGAAAAAAAAGGAGATGAAAGCCACAAACTCATAACTCTGCAGTCTTTTCATTCTGAATTCTAAAGATTGATGTTTCAGCACATCTTTCTTTCTCAAGCAGTTCACAGATAAAAAATGAAGCTCAATTCTGTATTAGCATGTCCTGTTTTTGCTTCATTTTATATTCAGGATCTAATTTTGTTGAATATAACAATGTTTCCAGAACAACAGCAGCAACAGTTTTTTTTCTATTGTGCAGCCTGCTGTAAATCAAATCCTCTCCTAAAAAAATGCTTCGTGAACCTAACCTGACCACTATGAGCAAAGCAAAAATTGTGGTCTGACTTTTTGATGCTCTTCTAAACATGCATTCCGAAAACTAATGAAAAACACTTGGAAATACCATTATCATTTACTTTTAACAAATCACTGAACATATACCACATCAAGTCATTTTTTTGAGGTTTTGATTGCAGTTTTAGCATATCATTGTTCTATTTCTCTCATGCCCATGCCATTAGAAATTGTATACCTTTTAAGACCTTGAATGTGACATGCTGCATGTTTATCTGCCTCTTCTCTTACAGGAAAATGGGAACAGATATGCCAAAGTCAGCTGGAGGTACTCCCAAGCCCACAATGCCATCCTGGGGCCCTCTGGTGAGCTGCTGACTGAGGATGACCTCATCTATCTGGAGCAGCAGATTGCCAACGTCTCCATGCAGAGGAACTGTGAAGGATACGAGCTGGAGCTCGCCCGTCTAGCTGAAGAGCTGCGGCACATCCTGCCAGCCCCCATCGTGAACATCACCGTCAACACACAATTCAGAAACTTCACGAGTCAAGTTCCTCTACCTGTGTGGTGCGGCCGCATCTCGGGCATCGTAAAGAGCATGTCTCTGCTCATGACCAACCTGACAGATCAGCCCCACTGCAAGATGCCCAACACTGACCTGATCACCGTGTTCTCTCAGACGCCAGACAGACAGAACTCCACCAGGGGACGCAGGGAGAGGATAGAGGATGAAATCCATCAGTTTGGAGTGTCTGTGAGGACTCTGAAGTCAAATTTTGAGACACAGAACTCACCTCTGTCAGATGAGCCGGAGGAGGCTGTCGTGTTAAATTCCTCCACACAGCTTGAGGTGACAGAGTCAGAGAAACAGCCTAAAGTCTTGAATCCAGCCCCAGAAACAGACCAGAACAGTGACTCCGGCATTGACTACGATGAAAACGTTGTAGATGTTCTGGAGACCACCAGCCTCAGAAAGGAGCGTATAGTGGTGCTGTTCTTAGGCCACTGGAAGAAATCGGCCTACACCGTAACACTGAAGAGCAAGGATGCAGCAGAGAGGAAGATGAATGGTGGCAACACGGGGATGGATGACAAATCTGGGTCGGATCAAGGGGGCAGCGTGGAGAGCGCCCAGTCAAAGATGATGAACAGTTCTCTGGGACATTTCTTCAAGCAGAGGAGTGCTGTCAACAAGATGCTGGGAAACTGGAGGAACATGATCTCCAGTGTTCCATCCAGACAGATCCGCCGGTAAGGCTCGAAGACTTTATAACTTATTATCATTCCTTTTTCAGGATGGAACTTGTTCACACTTCATGGTATTTATTAGACTGTTCAACTCCACCAACCAAAACTTGATTGAATTTTTGTCAAATTATCCAAAGCTTAAACAATAGCACTCACAAATCTTCAGAAAAGGGTCACCTAATCACACTAGTTCTTTGTAATACAACCAACCCCATGACAAGCACGTTAAAGCTCCACTTATCAATATTTTTTATATTAACAATGGATCAAATTACTATGTTTAATGGGACTAACCCAGAGAATTGATGCCAACTCCACAGCTCCGTGGGTCTTTTTAACCTCTTGTGAGCTCATTGTTTTGGTTTTATAGGCTGCAAATTTACTGCTTTTGTTCAATCTCACCGCTCTCATGAACCCATTTTTCAGCAGCATGCAGCTGTTTTCAGCGAACAAGCTCTGATTAACCATCTGTATGCTACATGCCTAGCAACAGACAGCAGATTAAGTTAGCGATTAGCTGAAAAAAAGAACACTAGCTAGCACGCTACAAACCCTGATATCTTTTTAACAGAGTTAAAAGGAGAGTGAATATTGAACTTACATTCATCAGGTGGACACAAACTTGACAATAGACAACTGTGTGCTAACAAATTCAGTAATAAAAATCTGCATAAGGTGATGATACGTCCTGTTTTCAGCTTGTTTTGGAGTCGCTCTGCTCGCTAGTGGTCAAAAAATGAATTGATGCAGCTTAAAAATAAGGTTCTGAAACTTTTCTCAGTTAAAAAAATGTAAGATATGCTCCAGCATACAACTTAGAAAACATCCACTGCACAGCATTAAGGTTTGATTGGAAATGCTGTGAAACAATCAGTCAATTATCAAGTGAAGTCAGTCAAGTTTATTTGTAGAGCACCATCTCATACAGAAGAAATTTAGAAGTGCTTTGCAGAGTGACAAAACAATATAAGTCCATCCATTAGTGGACAGATAAGTAATTCATAAACAATTATCAAGGCAAAATGTCAAATATTTTGTTTGTTAAGCCTCTCAAATCTTGAGGATTTGCTGAGTTTTCTTTTTTATCTTTGTAAATTGATTGTCTTTTGGTTTTGGACGGTTGGTGTCTCTCTCCCCCCTCCTTCTCTCTCTCTCTCAACCCAACCGGTCAAGGCAGATGGCCGCCCACCTAGAGCCCGGTTCTGCTTGAGGTTTCTTCCCGTTAAAGGGGAGTTTTTCCTTGCCGCTGTCGCCAAGTGCTTGCTCATGGGGGGAATTGTTGGGTCTTTGATAAATTAAAGAGTACGGTCTTGACCTGCTCTATGTGAAAAGTGTCCTGAGATAATTTTTGATATGATTCGGCGCTATATAAATAAATTTAATTGGTCACCTTAGGCTCTGGGAAATTGTGATGGCCATTTTGAACTGTTTTCTAAAAAGACTAATCAATTGAAGAATATTTGACAGATGAATCGATAATGAAAATAATCTTTAGTTAGAGCCAAGTGTTTATACATTTTGAATAGCCATGCTGTCTTATCCACAGGCTCCACAGGCAGAAAGCCCTCTACTCCCCAGAGCAGTTCCTACCTCGCCTGGACGGCGTGCCGGTGGAGTACGACAAGCTGACCCTGGATCTCTTCATGCTGGGCTACTTTCACATTCTGGAGTTGGACCTGCCCGTGGACGAGCGCAAAATGAGGCACCTGCTGTGTTTCGAGGTGTTCGACCACGTCGGGAGCTTTCCCTGGGAGCTGGTCAGGGACTTCCACAAGGCTGTCATACAGGACATTGAGGCTGGGAACCGCGAGTGGAAGGACGGCTTTGAGGACATTAAAGTAAAGTTCTTTGGAAATGCCGTGAGTCCGTCTGAAAGCACTGCAGTGGTGGAGAAATGCAGCCTTCCAGAGATCAGACAGGTCCCTAGAGTCATCATCCAGACACCTACACCTGATGAGGGCATGCTCAACTGTGGAACTGACATTTCCAGTTTTAGTAATGAAGAAATTTGTAAATACATTGACCGCAGTTTTGCTTTTTGGAAAGAGAAAGAGGCAGAGATTTTTGATTTTGAGTAGTTGCTTGTGTCATGCTTTTGATATTTTTGTATGGTTTGTAGTTAGATGATATTAGGGCTGGGTATCAAACTTAAATACTACATGAAGAGTGAATTGAACTGTCTGTAGCAACTGTCAAGTTCAGAAAGTGCTTAGCCAGATTCTTAGCCTCGTTTATTTATTTGTTGATCAGATATTGCCTGATTTGAATTAAACTTTTGTTAATTTTATACTTTATTTTATTGTGTTTAAACATAAAAAAATACATTTCACAAGTTTGGACTTTGTTAAATTTTAAAAATAACATGTTTGTATGTAGTAATATGAGATACTTCGTAGATATTTTGGTAATGATATTGAAACTCAGGTATCAAGTTAGCAACGGCATCAAACAAATCAAACTATACCCAGCCCTATTACCAAAGCCAGAGTGCTTACAGTACTAGTGTGTTTTCCTGAGAGTAAACATATTTGTTTTGAGATTAATTAAAGGCTTTTTTGTTGGTAAGAAATCATTTTATAGTAAATCTCTCCAACACAGCCTAAGATCTATGATCTGACAGGAAGAGCAGCAGTTTTAACAATATTACAAAATAAACCATTACACAGTGAATGTGTAATGTCGTCTCTTGTAAGGCTGTCATTGATTATTTGGTTATTTCTGTTACTTCTCCTTTCATTTTTTAGCTTTTCTACATAATTTATCTCCTTAGCTGGCTTCCAGGCCTGTTGAGAAAACATAAAGTATGTGCCTGTTACAGCAGCTGCAGGTCCCATGCTTGTTGTTTGGAATCTGACTTCAGCACGACTTCACTGTCAGTCCTAAAAATAACTGAGTGAACGACAGGCAGCCCGTCCCAGTGACTTGGCAAAAGCTTTTCGCCATGCTACCCGCTCCATGTTGATCTAACCAGCTGCTCAGCTACAAACAGCTTTTTACTGGAAGGATGAGCCATTATTTCCTTTCTCTGCTTCTGTGGTGAGTTTGTTGTTGATTCTTTATTTAATTTCACAGTATTCGATGACAGGAAATGGAATTTATTGTTTTTGGAAGAGATGAGAGTCATACTGGTGCGTCATACTAACCATACGCCAAAGCTACTTTGTTGTCCTTGTAACAACACGGTGATGCAACACTTCAGAAGACAGGGCACTTATTGTTCAAGACACATTGTATGATTTTACTGGTCAATAAGAGAGAGTCAATCAGAAAGGTTGATGAGGGGAAACTGATTTCTAACTAAGATCTAAACTTGAGGGACTCAAAATTTCTCTTTTGCTCCCTTTTAGGCTTTTTTGCACCATAGTATAAAAACATATTCTATTTTACCATAAATTGTTGCAGTTGCATCAAAAATATCTTTCAAATAAAATATCTTGTTGTTTGGGCTGGAAATTTTAAATAATTTTGTACCTCTTCTAGAAGTTTTTGCTGATCTTCTGTGAAAAATAAACATGGTTTTTAGAATTAAATATTATGTATATTTATGTATTTTTTTCTACACTTGCAGGTAATCCCTGTAGTTGTACGTCCCTGCTTGAAAGAAGATTTGACCTCATTTTTTAACTAAAGTTGACAATGGTGCGCAATGTGGATGACCTGGACTTCTGCCTGTCCTCCCATCCTCAGAGCATCCTGGAGGGCTTGCGCTCCCTCTGCTCTCACCCCAAACTAGTCGATGTAACGTTGAGTGCGGGCGGCCGGGACTTCCCCTGTCATCGCGGCGTGCTGGCCCTCTGCAGCATGTACTTCCGTTGCATGTTCTCAGGGGACTTTATGGAGAGCATAGCAGCGCGTGTGGAGCTTCAAGATGTCGATCCCGACATCCTCAGCTGCTTGCTGGACTTTGCCTACACAGGTAAACTGACCATCAACCAGAGCAACGTGGAGGGGCTGATCTGCACCTCCAGCCAGCTGCAGTTCCAGACAGTGAGAGCCGTGTGCAGCAGGTACCTCCAGCATCAGATTGATGCAACCAACTGTCTGGGAATACTGGAGTTTGGGGAGATCCACGGCTGCCCAGAGGTGGTGGCCAAAGCGTGGGCCTTCCTCCTGGAGAACTTTGAGGCTGTACAACAAGGTGAGGAGTTTCTGCTATTAGAAAAAGACAGGCTGGTGTCCTGTCTGTATGACGAAAGACTACAAATCCGGTCAGAGTGCACCCGTGTGGAAGCCATCCTGAAATGGGTCGGGCACCACAAGGAGTCTCGGCTCTGTCACCTCCCTGAACTCCTGACCCTGTCCCGTCTCCCTCTACTCAGCCTGGACTACCTGGCTGACAACCTGCTGAAGGACAGCCTGATTCAGGCCTCTCCCAGCTGCAGGGAGGCTGTGGAAAAATTTCACAAAGAGGTTAGTGAGTTCACACTTTCTCCTCTCATACGTCTTCTCTCTATTATTTGAGTAGACCTCCAAAAACCCATCACATGACTTTTGCTATTTTTAGAAAATGGATTTGGCACCAGAATACCTGGAGAGAGTCAACTCTCAGAGTCCACAACCAAACCTGCAAGAGGTGCTGTTCGTAATGGGAGGCCGTTCACTGGATGACTCAGACGATGACTCTGATGAGGATGAAGACACAGATCCGAGACTGCAAAGATTGCTGCCCAGGAATTGTGCCTTCTACAATACAAAGACCAGTACAAACACTCTTTATCCATATGAAAAAGTTCAAGTTTGTTTAAGTTCAAAATCCATTTCACAACAGAAATTTGTTGGGAAATGTCTGTCTGATTCCTCGAAACAGTTTGGCAGATGTCTCACAGGTCATTAAATGTAGTGCTGACAGAAAAACTGCTGTGCAGGAATGCGGTCTGGATGTGACAAAATTGGATCATCATCTCAGTTCCTCAAATGAGCGTTTTATTGTGCAGAGTTGGAAGAAGGCACCCGTGTCCATGTTTTTCATATGGCATGTTAAGGAAGAATGCTAAGATTTCTGGTTTCATGTTGAGGCATGACAACTCTGACCACAATATTGGAGGCTGTGCCAGAAAAGTTACATTTCGTGACTGTTTCAGGCCAGTGAGCAATAACCTAAGTTTGACTTGCTTTCACTTAAATGGTCCTGATTTCACTGGTGTAGATCTGTCATCTGCATACTGTATTTGTGAGAACCTTTACCACATTTCCCTCTCTTTCTGAATGATAGTCAAACATAATCTCCCTTTTCTTTTTCTCTGCAGAACAGTGGCATGAGCTCCCTAATTTTCCCAACCCTAACAAGTGGGGTTACTCCATGGTCTGTTTGAACAATGATGTGTATGTCACAGGTGAGTCAAGTGTGTGTAACCCTTTAAAGGACAGGTTCACAGTTTTTCAAGTCTGTCTTAGAACAACAGTCAGGTTCCCAAATAAACATTGAAATAGGTTTTTCTTGCCACAATCATCCCTCCTGTTCATACTGACCATTAGAAGATCCCTTCATAATGCACTTACAATGTAAGTGATGGGAACCAAAATCTACAGTCCTCCTGTGCAAAAATGTATTTAAAAGTGTATTTGAAGCTAATATGAAGCTTCAGTCGTCCAAATGAGTCAAATCAAGTAGATATCTTTCAACGTTACAGTCTATTTAGTGCCAAAGTCCCTCATTTTGTTACTATACTTCCACCACAGCTCAACAGGGAAACACTGTCTGAGGAAACACAAAGAGGGAATTTGATGCTAAAAAGACTGTAAATATGGCAGAAATCCACTTGATATGACTGACTCAGACTGCTGAAGCCTCATATAAGCTTCAGATCAACTTTTAAATGCATTTTTGCACAAAATGACTGTGTGGACACACTGTGGATTTTGGCCCCCATCACTTACATTGAAAGCACATTTGAAGGAGATCTTTTAATGTAGTATGAACAGGAGGAATGATTACAGTGAGGAAAACCTCTTTCACTGTTCATATGGGCACCTGACTGTTGTTTTAAGCCAGACATTGAAAAATTGTGAACCTATCCTTTAAAACACAGAAACTTTTTGGGGCAAAAGGCAAAGAAATAATGATAAACAGTTCTGAGCAGAACTCATCAGTTTTTATGCGAGGAATGCAAAACATTGTCAGACTTTTGACAAAGTGCTTCTGTCTGGCTGACAGGAGGCTCGCGCGGTTCGAATACCAACACCTGGTCGACCACAGAGACCTGGAAGTACATCACAAGAGAGGGGAGGTGGGTTACTGTGGCACCCATGCTCCGGCCTCGGACTAACCACACGTCGGCAACGCTCAACGGGGAGATTTACGTCATCGGAGGTAAGAAAATAAATACAGTCCTCCCTGTGGTGCCTTAAACCTGCAGTGCAGTGGAAAACTGATAAATTTCTGTAGCTTATCTGCCCTTACCTCCGCTCCTCTGAGGTGATCTTTTTTAAAGAATTTGCTTGTATTTCTCCTTTGTGGGTGAATAGTTTCAAATATGGCCATGTTCTAAGAACAGGGCAGCATTTGATGTGTTTTTGTGCTGCCACTTCTTTTCTTGTTTACATTTTTGAGACTGTGATCCAACCTCATCATTCATTTTAACTTTTTTTTTTTCCTTTAGGTACAACATCAGACCGTGTTGAGGTCGAACATTACGACCCTTACAATGACACCTGGGCCTTGACGTGCCCTGCATTAAAATATGTGACTAACTTCACCGCCACAGCGTGCCAAGGGAAGCTCTATGTGATTGGCTCGTGTGCGGTGAAGTACAATGCTTTGACCATGCAGTGCTTCAACCCTGTCATAGGTAAGGATGCTGGAAACACTGTGTCGCTGCTGTCAGATAAAAACTTCATGTCTCTGAGGTAGCAGCTTTTGTTCCACTCATATCTTTATTGGCAAGAGGTTTGCAACATTGGAAATACATTCACAGTATTTTCATCATTCATGCAGTCCTGTTAGTCGACTCATCCATAGCTCCATTTCCAATTTCACTGTTTGCTGTTTGCTATTTTTCTCCAATTCTTTGTACTTAATAGTGTTTTAACCAAATCTATTGCTTCCTAGTACAATTTCTTAAGAGAAATAACACAATATTGAGAACAATACAATTTATCGGGAGTCATTTGTTGTAACACTTTACATACTAGTTACCAAAACACTGTTATTTTCTGACACCCCCCCCCCCCCCCCCCAAAATATGTGGTGTTTTACATCAAACGATCCACATTCTTTCCAACATCTGGCGTCTATGTAACTGCTTGCTTTCAACCTTGGGTGTAAAGTAAGAAATTCGATTTTTCCAAGAGAATTCCCTCGTATCTTCCATGTACTGTACAGTATGTGATTTAGGGCATGTGTGATTAATCTTCTCTAATTTAATCTACATGTTTAGCTGATCGCTTTCTGAAATCTCAATATCAAGCTCTCTTTCCCATTTTTCTTTAAATATTTAGTTTAGTGTTCAGTGATCCATACTTGATAAAGCAGCTTTGTTTTTTCCAAATTGTCTCCTAATATATTGAATCCTTATAAAGTTGCTGATGGAGGGGCTATTTGTTTTTTTTTTTCTTTTCCTTTGTTATCCTGTTTTAACTGTGTTTTAAGTGTTTTAACTTTTGTTTTTACAGATAGCTGGATCAGCATATGTTCCCCCTTCATCCCTAAGTACCTGTCCTCCCCTCGTTCAGTCTGTGTGGGTGGAATTATATATCTGGTTGCTGATAACACTAAGAAAGTCTACTCCTATGATCCAGAGGCAAACATATGGCAGAAGGTGTGTTTAGGGAGGACTGCTGACCAAAATCAAAATAATACACTCTAACTGATGTATGACTCTAACTTAACAAAAATACAGCCAAAAGATTACAGCAAAAAGTCATTTATGTTGATTTTCTCTGTCTTCAGGTCCAACTCCTGCACATGCTCCATGAGAACGGCGGCCTGGTAACGCTGGACGGGAGGTTGTTTGTCACAGGAGGCCATTGGAAAGGCATGGAGGGGGACTACGGGGTGGAGGTGGAGGTTTACAACCGAGCGTCCGACACCTGGGAGGTGGAGTGCTTCCTGCCAAGACTTTGGTTCTACAGTGGGGTCTGCACCATCTTCCTAGACCCATCCCAGTGGCCTGAGCTTTTCCCCATAGATTCAACATAATAGCTAACAGAGATGTGTTCCTATCATAATCTATGTTGCCATGCAAATGGTATGTTTATCCAGGGATGCCATCATGCCCTAGAATAGTGTGTTACATAATCCTCAGGTATTCTTGGTGTTTTTAGGGCCTTGCTAGGCTACCCAGCAAGTGTTTATTTATACTTTGTATCATGTGTTTGAAATCTGAATTACTTCTTGTGTTATTGAATGTACTTGTGAATAATCAAATCAAATCTTTGTAGAAATGGTGTGTGGGCTACTGATTGATTACTATTATTGTTGTATATCTTTCTCAACTGGAAATGCTGGAATTATGAATAAAAAAGTGCTGAACTATGGTCAGCTCTATTTGAGAACACAGTTCACTTTGCCACAATGCTTTTTGATTATTAACCCATAGGAATCCAGTATCTTAGCTCGTGGCGCCTGCCCTGCCATGGCAACACCCAAGCCAGCATTCTATCTCTATGACAACGTCCCGGAAGCGCGTGGTCACCGTGGCAACATCGACTGGGATTAGCTACATGTCTGCAGTCGCTCCTGAAGTTTGCTGGAAAAAAGTTTTGTCAGTGATTTTGCTTTACTTTTCTAATTGCAGCATTTTAATGACTTGCCTGTTTTAGTCTTTGTTTGACTCAACATTTGACTGCTCTCTATCTGAAAGTTTTATTAGCTCATAGCTAGCTAAAGTTAGAGCAGTGTTTCTGTCTCGTCAGACGAAGCCGGTTATGATTTAACATTTTACTGTTAAAGCTAGGCCTATTTCTGCAATGACTTCTCAACGGGAACAAGGTGCTCACTCACCTGGACTAGAGGCCGTGATTCAGGTTGGTAACACAACAGCTGTTGTCCCCTAGTGTTGGTTTGTAACGTCTGACCGGAGAAACAACGACCTGAGATAGGATACACCACCTCTTCTGGGACACCCTTAATAATAAATGAATAAATTACCCTGATATAACTAAGTGAGTTTATTCAAGTAGAGCTCTTATACAACTTTGATGTACTGTACTTGATTATTTCTATTTCATAAGACTTTTACTCCACTAGAATTCAGAGGGACGTATTGCACTTTTTATTCCACTTGACAGCTTCAGCTGCTAGTTACTTTACCGATTAAGATTTTACATGCGAAACACATGATGAGTTTATAAAATATGACGCGCACTTGCACATCAATGCATCGGTAATAATAACAGTCACAGGGCCATTTTCTGCATAATAAGTACTTTTACTTTTAATACTAAGCGGATCTTGCTAATAATACTTGTGTACATTTACTTTAGTGACATTTTCAATGCAGGATTTAGAGATTACTTGTAATGGAGTATTTTAAATTGCAGAATTGTTACTTTATTTAGGTGAAGGATCTGAATATTTCCTCCACCACTGATTGCTGTAGATGAAAATGCCCAACACTAAAGTAGTTAAGAATATCTCCAGCTAATAATAATAATGCCATAACATAAATATATAATAATATAAACCTCTGAAAGGGTCGATTCTGCATAATGACTTACTTTTTACTCTTTCAGTACAATTTGTTACGAATTGTTATGAATTTGGTATTACTATTTTACTTACGTACAGGGCTGAAACTAATGATATTTTCAGAATTGATTAATCAGCCAATTATTTTCTTGATTAATTGGTTAATTGTTGGGTTTATAAAATGTTACATATATAAATAGCTTATTTTGTACAATTAACTAGAATGGATGAACTTTTGGTCACGAGTTGAGCCTTTACTGCTCAGCTAAGTGAAGTGTCGGTGGGATTTTTGTGATTGTAGAAGCTGGAGGAGTCCTTGCTTCACTCTGAGGGCAGCTCAGGGGAGAGGACTTGTACACTCCAAAGTGATGGGCAGGAGTCCAGTGTCACGCCTACCCCCGTCTTCACCCGCATCCGCCAAATCATCACCCGCAACCTGGTCGAACAGGGCGCTGGTAAGGAGGAGAGCTGTAATCCAAACGCACAGACAAAAGCGTTGAACTGCCCTGCTAGATATCAGTTATCAATACATCCCATGCGGTAAGACTGACACTTCTGTATGCATGATCTGTTTACTAATCCCAGGTGAGAGCTCTGAGGTCAGCGAGCCGGAGGAGAGCAGGGCCCTGAGGGAGCAGCTGTCTCCGAGCCAGACGGACCGTGACGAGCTGCTAGTCAAACAGGCCAGTCTCACAGACAGGGTAGGAGTGACACATTCTTGGGTCAAGGTCAAACTGTGGAACATTATTTAGATTTTTAGCATTCGTTGTACCCATGCCATTATAGTAGAATGTTTGCTCTGCAAGAGAAATGGAAAAAACTAAGAACTAAGCACAACAAAAGGGATGCACAGGTGATATCCTCTAGGGAAGTCCATCTGATACACATCATCATCTACTTATTCTTAATTTGAACAACTGCACAGAGGAAATGTAGTCTGCTCATGAACATAATTATGCTACTGTCAACATGTGTAACCACTACGATGACTCACACCTCATCAGATAGTCTCTCTAAATAGCCGACTTATTTTGTACAGAAAGTGTTTACCGTTTCCCACACTAGCTGTGTTTCCCTGCTGAGAATGCAATGGCAAACATTGTTTATAATGTCAGATGTTTGCGCAGTTCTTACAGGAGTTGGAGTATGTACTGTAGCACTGTAGATGGTAAATTTTGTGCAGTTTTGTTTGGAGATGAGATCAAGAAGGTCAGCCACACTAGAGCATTGACTGCAAAAAGCTACATGCGTTTGAAATGGAATATGGCTACAGTAAACATCAGTGTAGCAACGCTCTTTCCAGCAGGGAAAGCCTTTTGGTTCTGAGCAAACAAACAGTGTGGGAAGGTTGAATCAGCTTTGCATGTACTGTAGTGAAAACTGAGCGTATACTGCACAGACTCATGATTGAACCAATGTAACTTGGCACAAGTGCATTTTATGTCATACATTTTTCTTTTATTAGCAGCTGAGGAACTACATTTTATAAATTACAGTAAGAACTTTATAAGCATCCATTGTGTGTGTGTGGGTGAGTCTGGATGCATGTGCGTGTGTGCATGTGTTTGTAAGTGTAAATAAGAGAGGGAGGGAGCGGGGTTCATGAAGGGTTTCCTTGTGGTCTGTTCAGGTAGACTCAGACCCCCTATGCTCACGAGGACCGGCGTCTCCCTTCATAGCCCCCCATGGTTGCCCCCTCCATGTAGTGGCTGCTGTTTTGGAGGAAAATTGTGAAGGTCACTGGCCTCCTCCCTGGAGACTGTCGAAGAAAAAGCTCATTTTTCATGGTGCACAAAGCAGCCATTTGTGATAACACTGCCCTCATTCTGCTGCTTAAATCTAATGAACTCCCACTGCTTGCCTTACTCTTGGACCTTACTCTTTATTTTAAAACCAAGGCTATAAATATAACCTAATTAGCTTGGCAGATATATATAACGTATTTATTTTGTTGATATTTTTAGATGTGTGAAAAGGTGCTAAACAGAAAAAAACATAAGCAAGTGTTGCTGATATTTGATGGACGCACCACTGAGTAGCAGTTTGAGGAGTGAAGATGCAGGGTTAGCACGAGACCTACCTTTTTGTTCTTTTACAAGGATCAGAGAAATTATAACACAGCTGAATGGTTTATCTTGTAGTGGCTCACAAGTCAAGAGGTTCATTACGAGACTCCTGTTGTGACTCGTCTGATCCAGTGAAAGTTCCTGTCTTCTCCTTACTATTTTTCTGTGCAAAACAGCATGATTGTTTGGCAGCTTTGCTGTTATGTGACGTTAATGTAGTGTGCTAATCAGTGTCCCAGAGCCAAATATACTCCCTTGGCTGTGGCACCCACCCATGCAGAGCTAATGTTAACAGTCTTAACTACGTATACTTCCTCCCTTAATATTTAGTACTGTTGAAGTCATTATACAGTAAACCTCTGGATATATCACTGCTACATAAATTAGCATTAATATTTTGGATTTTTTTTTCAAATCCTTTTTTTTTGTAAAATATTGGATAATTTTGCCTCTTCGGGCCTCAAACTGTTATTTAAATTAAACCATATGGGAGGTTTAGGGGGGAAATCTTACTGGAACTGCTAACAACTCATAGACATCTGAAATGTGACAAGGGGCCCCTCTACTAGACACTGTTATTTTTGTAAAAGGTCACAAGCCAAAATGGTTGGGAGCCACTGGTTTAATCTTTAAATATGACTTGTATTTTATAAGCTTATCATATATCATATATAAGTAAAATCTTAAACTGAAAAGTAACTAGTAACTCTCAGATAAATGCAGAGCAGTAAAAAGTACAAAATTTCCATCAAGTAAAGTACAACTACCTCAAAATTGTACAGTACTGTACTTGAGCAATACTTTCCATCACTAACTGACATTAAGTGATACTGATAATGACATGAAATTCTTTTGTTCAGATAAATCATTCCAAGCAAATTGTAAGTAAAGCTAACAAAATGAGTTACTGAGTTATTGTAGTTTTTGTTGTCCATATGAAGAAATCTGTACGAAAAACTTTAGAACATAAAAAAGGAAAATATTCATATTCATATTGATTTCAGTCATATCACTCAGTCCTGTATATCCATAATGTTTTTCAGCCTTAACAATAACTTCTTGTTATTTTATTTTTTTTGCTGAAAAGCACTTTTGGGAATTGTTGCTGGTTCTTGAGATCGTTTCAGAGGCATTCAAGTCAGCATTTGTCCCAGTTGCCATAAGGGTGTACTTGTTTCCCTGGATAATTTTCATGGTAATTGAAACTTGTCTCAATAATTTGCACATAGCTCATAATTCTGCATTTCTTCAAGGATAAGTATACATTTCCATCTTCAGTGTAGTGTCTGTAGTGCATGTGTTGCTGAAATGCACTCAACATTGGTGACGACCAGGTACCACCTTACCCATACAGCAACAACCATCCTACAGTGACACAGTCACAGCTGGAGTATGCCCTTCTGTCAGCTCCAACAGTCAAACTACCAGCTCTCATAACTACTTTCAGGCCAACGTGCTCCATACCTTTTGTGATCAGGTTGATGCAATGTGACCAGGTATTTTTCATTCCAATATGTACCGAGCCAAAGACAAAGAAACTTTAAAACCAGGAGCAGTAAGCTGTTAATCGCTCCATGGGCTTTAATCTCTCTGTCTACATTACTATATTCAAGTATTTGTTGCTTAGTAACTCTCCCTTAGTAACTCAGATGCAAAATGACAATAGACTGCCATTTGTGCCACAGCAGAGTGTCCACAGTATGTAGTTGTCACATGGAATAATTAGCTGTGTCAGAATGTCAGCTGCAGCAGGTCCACCACAGAATGTGTGACAGTTGAGAAGCAAACGTAGTTATCCCAAATCCCCATATTTCCCCAACTATCCTTGAGTCTTTTTGACCTGACAGAAGACTGTTAACGCAACACTGGTGAAGTCACACCTGGACTCTGAAAGCCTTCCTCTGTGTCTCTGTTAAGTCACTCAGTGTGATCTCTGGTGACCCCGGCAAATTGCACCTGAACCAGGATAAACCTTGACCCAGTTTGTGAGTTGGACGGCCTCAGGAGGTTGGAGAGCATGTTGGGGTGAATTCTGAACCCTCTGTGTTGCTTTTGGAGCCCTGCCAGTGTGCATTTTCTCAGACACCGACATCCATACCCCACTGCCTCAACACTTAGCGAGCGGCTGCACAATACTGCAGTGTGGCAGTCAGTTGGATAAAGATAAACTCTTGCTGAATGATTTCTGACACCAACTGCCATTTGCCAGTGCCCTCTGATATCTTGAATCCCCTGGGTTCCTGCATAAAAACCCTGTCAAACATAGTTGGAGCAGATAAAGTCTGTTTTTAGGGATTATGTTACTGTCCCCTTTTACCCTGCTACCCCCTCTGTTTCCAGTTTGTTTTTCCTCCTGGCACAAAACCATTCATTTAGGCTGCAGTTTGCATGGAACTCTGCCAAAAAGTCGGACTCTCTCAACTATCATGAAATTGTAAAAATTAATTGCCTTCCCCAGAGAAAATATGCCTAAAAGCCCATCCCTGCAAAGAATTTCTGATGAAAGTATTCCCTTAAACCTTTTTTAACATTTGACATTAGGCTGCTCATGTTACCTGACTTTAAAGTCAAACATTAAGCACACTTTTCAGTTCTTTTTCACATGTCAAGACTGTCTAATCAGATGTGAAGTCTTGAACTGACTGAGTGGGTGTATGTGTGTGCAGGTTTTGTATGGCATTGTCCTTGCCGGGGGCATTGTGTTAAGCGTTACGAGGCCAGCCGCATGCTTGTGAGTACACTGCATGTATTATTAGTTTGGCTGTATTTACACAGATCACTTGTATCCCTGTATGCCATCACAGCAGCTGTCCCCATAACCAAAAAGTTCACTCCACTCACTTACAGCAGCTCCCCCTCCTCACTTCCAGTCTCCCTGTTTGTTATCCCACGTTGTGTAATTACTGTCAGTGATGATACATAAACAGCTTTCACAATCAGCTGGGGCTCTTTCACAGAGTCAGCACTCAGGGGGTAATGCGAGGGGAAGGGGGAACGGGTATGTTGTTGAAGTAGGATAGTAAGTTTTGGGCAGCTTGGGGGCGATGGACATCCGCTCCAGCTGTGTTTAGGAATTTGACAGATAGTGCACTCCATTAATTCCCTTTATTAAGCCTCTGGGCCCAGGCCAAGCCAGGGAAAACGATTGCAGCTGTAACCCTTCACATGCTGGCTGGACTGTGCACTCATGGCCAGATGTCGCCCCAAGTGAGTCAGAGATACAAAGAGAGACTGAGGATGTGGACAAGTTGCTGGATATGCTTGAAAATGTATCTCTGTATAGATAAACAGGTATGGACCCACAATGCCAGTGCTGTATCTTAAGAGAGGAGAGGAATAACTTCAAGGCATTTCACAAAAACTCAGCTGAAATATTAGATAAACTGGTGAGTTATCAGATCTCAAAATGTTGTGACATTAGGTCAGTGAGAGAATATTGCAATCATAACATGGTAACTGAAATGGATTGGATTTTGATCTACCACATGAGCAAGGCAGCAAGCTTTGGCCCAAACACCAAAGCCTTCACAAGGGCCTTGAAAATGATTCTCTTGTTGCTTGTTGGCAGATGAATCAAAGCAAGATTATCCCTTGATGTTGTTTGAAATATTCATCAAAAGAGACAATACAAGGAGTGGCACAAATCATAAATATCAAGAAATATAAAAAGCTAATTCAAAGCACATTTTAAGAGGCGGAAAAGTCTTTTACTTTGGAAACATAAGCAGGGTTCAAGAAACAGATACTTGGGAATGAAAAAAAAAAGAAAAGGAACCATAGCAACCATATGGAGGCATAAAACATACCATGACAAAAAGGCTGTTTTCGTATAAATTGCATCTTGAACATTACTGCTGAATGGCAGTAGATGACCTCAAAGAGTTAGGCTATGTTGGGATTGGGCTCAGCCCACTTTAGGGGGCCGCGGAGGCTGCTCGAGAGTGATTGTGCTCTGAGGCAGATCGTAAATAGAAAGGGTGTTCAGTGAGCAAACTTCTGGGCCCCCAGTAAGCCCTGTAAGCCCCTGAGTCAGGGCAGATGGAGTTCTGGGATTACTGGCCTCTCTCTTTTGCCTTTTTACAGTCACCAATGGAAGGGTGTGTTGTGAAGAACAATGAGTTCAAGCTCACTTGGAGATGAGGGTGATGAGATTTAATGATCCAAGCAGAGCAATGGAGTAGATGGTGGTGTAGGGGAGTTTAGCAAAGGTGGGGGTCTCAGCCCCACCTTCAGCAGACTGTTATGGCGCCCTCTTGGGAGCTTCCTGCATGGAGCATGGTTAATCCAGAGCAGCCTGCGGCCTCCTGCTTTACAGCTGACTGGGGAGAAACCATAAAAAAAAAGCGTCCTCTCTGTAGTGTGTGGAGCAGGGGCGAGGCACTGGCAAGAAGCCCACACACTGCAGCTATGTATGAAAAAGCGCAAACAACCCTCCTCATCAGGGCAGGGCGGGGACCTGTAGGAGTTGCCAGAGACACCTGGTCACTGAGTGCACAGGAAGGTAGGGAGGGTGGAGTCTGCAGGAACAGCAGTTGTTGATGGATCCAAACAACACATGCTGCATACAATATGTGGAAAAACTCAGGACAGTTTCACAATTAAACACAGAAACAAATCAAATATGTGTGCAATTTGCTTGACAGGCCAGCTGTAGGTAGTGTGTATATCTCTGCATTTTAGGTAGAGCACATATAGTTCAGGAAATACAACTCCAGGTCAAAGTGAGTTTCTGACTAGAGGCTGGACTTATAACTGGGCAGTGGAGGCAGTGGCCTGCAGGCCAAGTTTCATTGTGTGTATCATATAAGGTTATGGGGATTAGTTGAATGGTTACAGCATCTGCCACATAACCCCAACATCCCTGGTTTGACTCTGGCTGGGGACCCTGTTGCATGTCATGCCTCTCTCTGTTTCCCATCTGCTTTTCCACTATTAATTGTCCATTAAAGGCAAAAATGCCCACAAAATTAATTTGTTTGGGATATTATTGTAAAAGGGACCCATGGCACAAACTATTTTAGCACTTTCATTATTAATGCGGCTATAGTCAGTGTTTCTACATTAGCAATGAATTGCTTGATTATTTGTACTGTATGTGACCTCATTTCCCTACCTCAGTGAACATTTGTTATATTGTATAACCTCCAGATTCCCCGCAGGAGTAGGTGGACACAAAAACAAAAGTAGAGTGAATATTGGATTTACATTGGCCAGGTGCATGGTCAAATAGGCAACTGTTTGCTAACAAGCTAGCCATATCAACTTAAATGGTGATAATATGTGTTGTGTTCACAGCTTATTTCTGCAGCTCCTAAGTAGCCAAAAAATCAGTTACTGTAGGTTGCACTGGGTTCACTTGGTGCATATTTCTAAATAAATGTTTTTAATTTGTTCACTTGAAGGTCAAGGGACACATACAGTACACAACACAGAGAGTGGTGGTGGTGGTGGTGATGATGCACAACGGCCATTTTTACATCAGGGCCCCCAAATAGGCTAATCTGGCCATGGTTACTCCCTCTTGGGCAGAATCTTATCGGTGGCAAATATGTGAAAACAATTTAGCTTTTTGCATTTATGAGTGTAAAATTACAAGGGTGACTTTAATTTATTCATGATATTAACCATAATATATCTATGTGAACTACATTGTTGTAGTATGGTCTCAGTTGTAGTGTGGTCCCACCCCCCCAAAATTGTAACAGCATTAGACCCTCTATAAGGCTCCATAGGTACATAGATTGTGCTCATGTGCTGTAATACAGTAAACCTTGTGTGCTATGGCCTTGTATTGAAGGTGTATTCATAAAGTACATGCTTGTTAGTAAGTCAGTGTTATTGCTACAGTTGTGCCAAAATACTTGAAAAGATGCATAATCACTAATGCTCCACACACAGCTGTTTCCAGGAGTCCCTTTAAACACAGCTGCTGCAGTTCTGTGTGTTTCAAACACTCCGCCCATGTTGTTCCTCCCTTCTCAGTCCCTAAAGCTGTCACCTCAACAACGGGCAATAAAAGAAGCTTTTGTGCTCTCCAGGTCCTTGGAGAAAAACACTGAAAGCACAGAGCCAAGTGCATGATGGCCGTTAGTGTAGTTTGTAGTATAAAATTCTGAAAAGGGCATTTGAAAATGTGTTAATAATGGTGGCAAAGTGGCTGGGTCCAGTGTTGAACAGTGAGACTATTGTCTTGGCTCTCTTGGAGACTGCTGGAGAGATTAAGCACCCAGAGAAGAGATGAGGTACAGAAGAGAGGAGGGAGGGAGTGGGTCGCAGGGTTGATTTGAAGGGCTTGGATGTTGGTTTGGAGTGTGTTGCCGGGGAGGGGGCTCTCTCGCTCTCGCTCCCTTCCTCTCTTTTTAAATGAGAAGTCGGCAAGGGCAGCTGGAGGCACGCAGTGTGTTGTAGTGCTCTAGGGCCATGTGGTTTGTATTAGTGAGGACAGGGTGTCTGGCACCAGGATAGAGAGTGGGTGGTTCAGAGGGAGTTTAGGTTGTGTGAGGTTGAGAGGTTACAGGACATTTGGATTTCAGATATGGGAGAGGATATGAAATTCCACCATGAGAAATGTTTTAGATGCATTTGACAGATGCACAATCACATACACATAAACATCAACATACAAACATACTGTACTTGGACATTCTGTAGACTACTGTACTATATCTTTAAATCTAGCCACTGTTTGTCCAACCGTCACGCTCAATTAATACTGTGAGTTTCTATATTTGTCTAGTCAATCACATATGGATCATTATTGGTTTTCTGTTCTTGTGGGAAACATACTATGCACATTTTTAACCTCATCAGTATTTATGTCATTGAACCATGTCATCATATAAACTACCCATTATGAGTGCTGTAAAGTAAGATGTTCTTTTTGGCATGAACACACATTTGTAGGATTCCTCAAAAATGCATTGCACAAACCTCCCATGTATTAACTTCATTTTTCTCAAACACAACCCACAGTGGACTGCAAAAACTGTGACCATTAATCATTGGTATATCAGATTGATAAGTATAATACAATGCAATCCAACATATTTGGTGTGCAATAAATCCTTGTGAATGGTGGGATGGACATACAGTTCAATATAATGCAGCCCAGTACAGCACCACAACAGCCACAAAAATGGTCATAGAGTTCAATCAACATCCCTGTGACACACTGTCAATAATACAGAATGTAATAAGCTAAAGCCTCTAAGCTAATTTGTTACCTCTCTCCATCCATCTCGATCAGATGCTGAAGCTGCAGTCAGCAGTGGACTCAGACCAGGACAGTGTATCACTAGGACCCCTGCAATTGCAGAGCAAGGAGAGAGCTTACAGACAAAGACTGCAGGTCTACCAGGAGGCCCAGCAGAGACAGGCCCAACTTGTTCAGAAGCTGCAGACCAAGGTGACTACAAAATGGAGCTCACAATTCAGAAATCTTTAATGGCTCCTTTGGCTCAATTGCACACCCTATGCTTGTTTTATAACAGGTTCTTCAGTACAAGAGGAGGTGTGGGGAACTAGAAGAGCAGGTGCTGGAGAAGACCTCAGAGTCTGAGAAGATGAGATTGTTGGTACGTCAAAATTGTTGCATCACATTCAAGTCTAAAGTGCCCACTAGGGTCATCTAGAGGCCAGTCTGCTCCTTAGGCCCAACCGAACTGAAGTTGTTTGGGTGATATGGTAATATATGACATATATACACATTTTTTTTCTAGATGTTTTATGATAAATAAAATAATAATTTGTGTCTGGTATGGTTTTTCCACATAAATAAATAAATAAAAATCCTCAAAATTACCTCTACTCCTAGAATCTAGAATCTATAAATATTTGAGTATTTTTCATTTCAAAAGTTTAACTGCTGGATGCAAGATGTCTCCTTCTTCACTGTGAAGTCCATTCTCAGTGTTTATACACTGGAGGCTTCAAGTTTCCACATCACACTTGTGTAAATTACATACTGGACCACGACTGGCTCCAAACTAGTTGTGATGTTACAAATCCTGCTTGTAGGTACACGCCTTAAACTCAGATTTTAAGGTGAGCACAGAGAAACTTTCCACTTTCAGCAGCTGAATGTGAAAACGGCCTTTGAGTGGTGTCAAACTCTGCACATACATCATTCTGCACAGTGGAGCATAAACGTCCAAGTGAAGTAACAATAAGTTGTGTAGAGGGGGACTTTAAATTCATGTTTGTCCCATGGAACCAGAATGTTTTTTGTTTAACTTGTTATAATTCATTTAGACATGAGAACTTTGAACCAGAAGAATTTTGTTGGAATATAATCCCTTTCTTTATGCTAATTTGTTTGAATCCAGTTGTTTATGCAAGCAATGAAAATCATTTAACAAGTAAAGGAATCATGCATAACTGAAAAGTGAAACATGGACTTTTAATGTTGTGAATAAGATTTTGGCTTGTATTTAAATGTATTTTATTCATCCAAATATTATTCTTGGCTGAGCAGCGCCCACAGAGAATTTGTATTAGCAGATTTCCACTGTAATTATGTTTCTTTATAAATATTAGGAAACTGCAAACTTACTACTGCTACCATACACTGAAGTGTTATCAGGATGCCAGTAATGGTGATGTGTGTGTGTGTTCAGCTGCAGGCCCACCTGGAGTCAGCCCAGCGTCAGCAACGGGCAGAGCAAGATCTCAACATGGCTGTCCAGAACAAGTCTACTCAGCTGGAGGAGGAGCAGAGGAGGTGAGTGAAGGGCACCTTGTGGTGCAAGTAACCAGGTTACCCAACCAAAGAAACTTGCTCATATTCTGTATTCCTAAGATATACATATTGGGAGAGTTTTAGAAAGAGTGCACAAAGTTTTGAATCCAGAAATCAGAAAACCTACAGCAGCAGGGAGCCTCTATTTGGATGCAGACTTAGAGCTGTAAATTTATGGATAAGCCTATTAGAAACTTGCTCCTGTTTTTCTTTCTCTGTTTCTTGTTGAGAAGGAGAAATCAAGCTGAAATATTTCTGAGAAATGTGTGGACCAGAGATATCCCCAGCAGTTTCTTGAGCCTTTCTGCTGTTTTCCCTGCCCCTGCTGCAGGGAGAAGGCAACCTGCCCTTGGCAGATAATCTCAGCATCCAATTTGTCAGAGAAAATTAGTGGGACTATGTTGGCTCTCTTCTCCAAAGCATTTTAATGATGCTTCACATTAAGTGTGGGCCAAGCACCGCAGCTGAGGCCAGATTTTAATACCCTATGATTTATACAGTCATGGAACTTTATTTGAAATGCCCATGGCAGAAACTTTGCCAGGACCTGATAATTTTTACTGCCTAAAATGTCAGTTACTGCAGAGTTACCAAGCTTTATGCATCTTAAGCACTTTGTAATGTAGAGATTAAGTCTACAACCATTACTTATATGTTTTTGCTTATTATCGGGATTACTGAATCCCTCAGTTCCCTTTAAACACGATATCATCCCATACATGCAAACATGGATTTGGCTCCCTCTCAGACAGATAACCGAACATTGCAATATGGCATGATTTACTGTAACAGGGTGTGTGTTGAGTGTGAGAATGATGTAAACATTTTTGTAAATGACTCTACAAGTAGATCTGGTTGAAATTAAATCTGTTTTGACACACACGTTATAAAACTGTCACACATGTTCACCCTGTAAGTGCAGTAGGCAAGGGTGGATCTAAAAACTACAAATCTGATATACTGTCTGTATGAATGATGGAGTTTGAGAGCTGTTGGGGGGTCATTGGAAGGTGTCATGACACTTCGTCACACTTTGTAAAGTATAAAAGTGTCATAAGGCTTGTTATTTCCAGGTGTGCCAGCCTCAGCCAAGTCAATTCTATGCTACGGGAACAACTGGAGCAGGCAGGCACAGTCAACCAGGGGCTAACGGAGAGCTTGTGGAAGGCCCGCGAAGACATTGAGTTGTGTGATACCCGTCTGCGCAGAGAGCAAGAGGTGAGCAAAACCACAAAAATGAAGTGCTTGAGTCAGAAAAGCAACAGGGAAAGCTCAAGTTTATCCCTCTCTGCACAGAGATTGTGCAATTAAACTCCTGTTGAGTTCACATGGGGTAGGAATTCCATTCATAGCCAGTTTCATCTATTCACTCTCATTCCCTGTTCATTTCATTGCTATGATTTTTGAGTTGTTGTTTCCTGTGAAAACATTCCAACTGCTGAGGGGGAGGAAAATTTTGTGCAAACAATCTGGCGTTCGTGCTGTAAATGGGCTACATCTGTTGATTCAGGGAAATCCAATTACTTGTATGTGTGCCAGTGTGTGTCCAGGAGTTCCAGTGTTGCATCTGTTTGGGATCACAATAAAATGAGAGGTGCCATCACTTGCTGTAAGCAACCCTTACCACCCACCCTCCAGTTTCTAGTTCCCTTGTTCTGTGCTTCTCTCTGCAGACGTGCTCCTCCCGGTTGAGTCGTGAACAGGCTCGTGTCAGAGCCCTGTGGCGCCAGGCCGCCTCCCTGCGGAGCACTTTCAGCCAGCTAAGGACTTTCACTGACAGGTGAGCGTGGCGCACTGCCAGAATCCCTCTGGTGACTCAGGATTCCACAAGAACCCCCACCTCTCTTGTGTCTCACACTCATGACTGCAACCACAATCCATCTCTCTCAGCTAAGGATCAAAGGGGAGTAGGTCAACAGGGTCGCCAGTCTCCCTACTCATTGTTTCCTCACTGGGGGGACAGATAGCTTAAGGTGTCTGTGCTCACTGTTGAAATCATCCATCAGCACATAGCTTGAGCCCTGTGAGACTTGGCTTCTATCATGTTCAACCACTGTGAGCAGTACTGAAGAGTAATTTGCTTTAATAGTGATTGCTCAGCTCATAGACGGCTGTGATCATGTCAGAGGCTGTACTGTAACTTAAACTGAAGACACTTCAAAGTGAGCCCTGATCCCAGAGCTTAATCACTACAGACATCCATCCTTTTCAAATACAAACAGGCTGTTGTTTAATTAGACTAATGGCTCACAACTGTATAAGTGAAAACAGTACGTCATCTTTTCTTACCTTTTCAGGTCTCTCATATGTTATGACACACTCTCTAAACCTTGATGGACATGATTCTTTTCATCAGGACTCTGTCTGATATGCGTGGGGAGTGTGTCGCTGCCAGCCAGCAGCTGCATGTTGCCTGTATGAAAATGGAGGCCAGAGTAACACAGGAGAGCACCTCTAGTGGTGTGGAGATGTCAGCACTGGAGAGGCAGCTGAGGGTGAAGCTCAAAGAGGCCATGCAGCTTCAGGGTCGCTGGGATGCAGAGAAAGTCGAACTTAACTCCAGGTAAAGTCATTTCCAAACTTATCTATTGATCTGTTTATCATAAGGAGTTTACTTCCTGTCTTCCTGGCAGCCAAAGGGACGTACTGCCATACACTGCATTTTTGTATCACAATATGAATATATATATCATGACATGGTGCATTTTCTGGAGAACCAATCTAGAAACGTTTTGCCTGTTTTTGTCAAATATTACCATAAAGCTGTTCTTATGATTAACACCATTGCCCACAATTACCTACTACAATCAGAGATACCATTATATTTTTACCATTATACCATTATAGTAGACCAATTTCTCATTTCACAATATATTATACACTGTACATGCTCCATCCATGTTTTTCGACAGTTCTGGTCTGGTCCAGCTGACCAGGACTGTAGGAAAGAAAAAAGCAGTAGGAATTCTGGGCTCGAGGTCATGTTACATGCAATCATTTGCGCAATTGCAAAATGTACATTCTCCTTATCATTGAAAGGAAAGCCAAATTTAATCCCCTTGATGGAACCCCAGAACTTATACATAGGCTTTGATCATTAAAATCTTGCACAAGGATATCTTCAGTGAACTACTGCTCTTGTACCGAATGTCAGTGCCTTTTGTATTCAGGATCTTAGCTGCCTTTTGATCTTATCAAAAGTCCTTATCCCAAGGATTGTACGCAGAGAATATGATAGCGTTGATGGTTGAGTAGAGGAGGAGTACATGCCAGTCTTGTATCTTCAGTGTCTCATGGAACTTTGTGTATGTGTTTGTGAATTCATTCTCTTTCAATTTACACACATGTTGGTGTATCTAGAATCCTGGAGTTGACTGACACGGTGAAGCACCTCCGGAGCCAGAACAGTGAGAAGGACGCCAGCCTTAACACCATGCAGAGCAGTCTGGACAGGATGGTGAGACCTGGGGAATCAGAAGTGGGATTTGGCAGATAGACGGGTGGTTAAGGGGGTTATATTGGCTGTAGTCTGGACCTTGGGCTTGATAAACTCCACAGCTTCCTCGTCTAGAGGGGCAAGAGTCTGGGGAATGTCAGACATGCTCTATGTGTGCTGCTTATCTGACCATAATGGTTTCCTGCTCAGGAGACAAGGAGAACAGAGGATAAAGCAGAGATGGAGGTCCTCCATGCAGAAATCCAAGCCCTCCAAAAAATGTTAAGCCATGTTCACCAGGTCAGAATAAAACCAAACACTTAACTACAAAGTACGGTTTGTTAGCACATATTAAACTTTTTCAATCTTTTTCCATTTTCCACAATTAATGTCCAGCTGGTTGGCGGTGAGGCTGATAGCAGCGGCTCTGAAAGTGTGTCCTCCTCACCTCTCCATGGCCGGTCTCCTCTGAGGAACACTGTGCTGCTGGCTGTGCAGGGTGCTCTCTCCAAGCACCAGAAACAAACACAGGTCCAACTAAAATGTCTTTGCTGCTCTTTCCTCTTTGTACATGTTTTAGAGCAGTGGTTCCCCACCTGAACCCCTCAAATGGGTCCCGAGAGAAATCTGAGCCATCGCAAAATTTTGCAAATTTCAAGGTTATCTTAACTTTTTTCAGACTTTTTCTCAAATTTTTGCTTTTTTCCTTGTGAAATGTATTTTTACACCTCAGCAGGCATCTAAAAGTCTTACAAATGAGACAACCTGAGAAAGAAAAACAACTTTTTGTTTTTGTTGGTTCCATCCCCGGCTCTTCCTGTCCATGTGTCAAAGTGTCCTTGAGTAAGACACTGAACCCCGATGGTCAGGTCACCTATAGGTCAAGGTCAAGTATAGCTTCTTTTTTTAAAGAGATCACAAATCGAAAAGGTTGGGAACCATTTTAGAGAGATAATATATTTAACATTTTATATTTTACACAAGTAGCTTAACCTACAAGTACACTACAAATGCTTCCACGCACAACCCGCAGGACTTACGTGGGTGTCTGGACGCTGCCCTGGAGCAAGTGGACACGCTGCGTAATCACCTGCAAGGGGGGGACACTGAGAGGAAAGAGCTGGAGCAGAAGATCCAGGAAGTAAGGAGGGAAAATCAGGAGACTAAAAAAGCTCTGGAAGAAAGCCTCCGAGACAGCAACAGATATCGCTGCTCACTGGAGCTCATCTCTAGGTACACCCCGATTTACACAGTTATTATCCTTTTCTGAAATTGTGTCGGGTGCTTCAAAACTGTAGATAAAATAGTAGGTAAAATTTTTTTTTTTTTTTTTTTTTTGCTTCTTTTATGCTGTATTTATGTTCTTATTTGTGTATTCTGTTTCATATTTTCTAGACTTAGGTTTTATTTGGGACATGGATTTATGTTTAATTAAGTGGATAATCTTCACTGTCATCATGTATTGAAACTTTTCCAAAAACAATATTAAAGCAGCAAGTGTTTGTCATGTTGTGAAGTGTCTTGTTTATATTGTTTTTGGAAAAATCAAGTTTTAAAACAATGATGATGGTGAAGATCATTGTGCAACATTTGACCTCAACATACTCTCTCTCTTTCTCTCTCTCTCTCTGTCTCTCTCAACCTCCACGTCTCACAGTAAGAAGGGCAGCCTGGAGAAGTTGCTGTCAGGGCTGCAGCAGGAGGTGGACTCCCAGCGTGCCGAGCTGGAGGTACTGCGGGGCTCATCACTGGAGTTCCAGAGACAGCGGGACCTCCTGAGGCAGCAGAGGGAGGATCTGGAGACACAGCTGGCACGCCAGCGCACGGAGGCCCACAGAGGGTACAGCATGAGCACACAGAATGACCGTTACACAATGCACATCCCGTCACCCGTGATTGTTTTCAAGCTCCTTTTGTTTAGAGTTCAGATCAGTAACACATGTCATTCTCCAGCCGGCAATGCACCCAGATGACATTTGGATGAAAATGTAAATGATTTACATTGCATTACTGCACTCATGCAAGAGGGATACTTTTTTTGAAGGTTTCTTTTGCAAAAAAAAAAAAATTTGATTAGCTTAGAATTGGAGCAGGACATGCGATCCAGTGAAAAAGTAACTCCCTCAGCGTTCTGGCCTTTAACACCAACATTTCTCCATCTTTCAAAGGGGAGATGGATTACTGTTAAGGGGTTTTGTTTTTATAAATAATGAAACAGTGTGAGAGAGTCATGTATGTAATATATTTTGTGTTTCAGCGAGAGGAGTCTGGAGGAGCTTGAAGGGAAGCACTCTGACTTGCGCAGGGAGCTTGTGACAGTGAAGGAGGCACTGAGTCAAATCACCCTGCAAAAAGAACTGTTAGAGGATGATAAGGCCAGTCTTGCTCTAGCTCTCAGCAAGGTAGACTGCTGTGTTGTGCACCAGGTTGTGCTCCTAATACTGTATTCTCTCTGAGGGTCCTAATAGTTTAAATCCTTCTAATATTTATTATGCACTCCACAGATGGAGTCCAACAGTGCTGCACAGGAGTTAGTCCTCACCAAACTACAGAATCAGGAAGCTGCCCTAAAAGACTCTCTGGCCAAAATGGCCGCCCTGAGCGAAGGCCTAGCCAAAGACAAGGTGGAGCTCAATCGTATTCTCCTGCAGGTTAGTAACCGTGCAGTTGCCCTTTAACATTGATGGAAGGCACGAGTTGAACAGAACAGAGGTGAAATATGTTTGTTTCCTTTCCAGACAGAAGGTGAGAAGGCAGAGCTTGGTGAACGCAGACGGGAAGCTGAAGCGGAGCGGGCAGCAGCCAGGGAGGAGACAGCCCGGGTGCAACAGGAGATGATGAATCTGCTCGCTGAGAAACAAGCCCTGGAGAGCTCCCACAGCCACTCGCAGGATCTATGCCAGAAGCTAGAAGCAGAGCTGAGCCTGATGCAGAGGGAGAACGCTCAAGCCCTGGAGCAGCACTCTCAGGTCAGGAACCCCCGGCCATTCACACACTTGAGCCTCCATCATCCCAGCTCCCACCACCTGGGAGCATGACGTTGATGTTAACAATAGCTTTCAGCAGGTTCATGGAGCTTGTTGTCACGTTAAAATGTATTGGAAATACTGGACACATCTGCCATGCTTTTTTCTTTCAAATAGGATATGGGGAGCAGTTTGAGCCCCACACTGTGTTTTATGAGTAACTTGGGACATAAGAAGCAGGGGATCTTCATGAACAAATGTGAACTAGAAAAGATAAATAGATAGACATGTGATATCCAGAGGGGGTTTAGTGAAAGACCCAATAAATTAACACCTAAAGTATTCCCATTTTCCCCTCAGCAAATCCAGATCTCCCTGTTTTGTCTCCTAAAGAATGAAAAGAATCCTCTTCTGTTTTATTATCTGTTCTGAATGTGAAACTGGGATATCCATGTTGATCTCAGCTAGAATTTTACAAAACTAAACAAATTGACAAATTCCATACAAACATTTTTAGACAACTTATCTGTAAAAATAAATCAGCCGTGTATAAAACAAGCCCTGAAGTGGCCTCCATTGCACTAAGTTCATGTTTCATCCCCTTATTGAGCGCTACTCACATCCATAACATTGGTGTAATTCATCCACTTTAATATTTACCTAAGGAGAGGCTGAAATACATCATGTGCTAATATTTAGTTGGTGTGAGTTCATTTTTGTTTGGTTGAAAATCAAATTACAGTGATTGTTGGTTTTCAAACAATTTGTTTCAGTGAAATATTAGAGGTTGTAGGGGCCCATTATAAACGCAACCATTGTGTGACAGTATGTCAGTAACTGACCTTAAAGGCAGAGTGTATCTGCGAAATTAGATCTTATAGTGTACAGAAAATATATTTTTTTTCTATTTCAGAGTAGAGCTTTCTCCTTGTTTGAATCCAGTGAAATAACCCATAAAGGAATAGTTTGACATTTTCGGGAAATATGCGTGTCTATACACCAAATATCAAGATATAGCTAGCAGTGGATTATCTTAGCTTGGCATGCAGACTGGAAATGGGGCGGGGACAGCTAGCCTAGCTTACGTCCCTATCAGCACCCCTAAAACTCACTTATTAACATGTCGTATCTCATTTGTTTTATCCGAACATAACATGTAATCTAAAACCGAGAAGTCGTGATATGGCAGGGTTAGGTGCCGGAACTATTTCCTGGCTACCCTGTGGAGTCTTGTCATCACCTTGAGGTTGCCAGGCAGCCAGCAGAGACTTCAGAAAGTCTGGCCTGGCCAAGTACTGATTCTAGCACATAAACCCTTGTAAAACTGCAACCAGTCATTTGTACACTTCTGTTTTGTTAGGAATAAACAAAGATATAACGTGTTAATTAGTGAGCTTTAATGGTACTTATAACCTGTTTTTTTTATGTTTGTAAAGAGCCAGGCTAGCTGTTTCCCCCTGCTTCTACTCTTTATGCTAAGCTAAGCTAATTACCTGCTGGTTTCCACTCTATATTTAGCGTACATATTTGAGTGGTATCAATTTTCTCATCTAACTCTCTGATAAAAAGCAAATAACCATATTTCCCAAAATGCCAAACTGCCTTTAAATCACACTGTAACCTGCTGACAGTCAATGCCTCAGATAATGATTTACTCTGACCTTTTTAGACATGTTCAAGACTAAATTTGTTGAGGTTGGTAACATACAATGACTTACATTGTGTCCAAATCGATCATGTTTGCATTCAAGTGCAATTTCCATTCATAGAATTTATAGAAAGATGAATCCCAGGAGAATCCTTTCCTTAGTATCTTCAGACAATAATCTGAAGGTTCCACATGAACTGCACATTTGCCCAGTTCATTATTTTTGTTGCTAGATATACTGTAGGTCCTGTGGTGTGTCATAGTGATTTAAATGGTAATTGGAAAAAAATCATAACCCCACTAATCATTTTTGTTTTGCTTCAGGCGGCGCATTTGTTATGTCCCTGCAGTTCCTATAAGATGTCATGAATTGCTTAAGGTTTTGTTAAATTTATGCTTCTTTACAGCAAAATGAAGGGTATGCAGAGTTCAATATTAGTACACCAAATGTGGCTGCATAAAATGTAGAGGTTGGGTAATTTATTCTCATTCCAACACATACACATTACCAAACATAATGTAACTGTTACTATAGGAGTTCTTCCTGTTATTCACGCTGCTGCTCATGAAAAGTTTTGTTCCACACTGTTTTTTGATTATGCATTAACAATACAGTTATCAAGCATGTATGCTATAGCTTAAATACATACAATCAAATGCTGTGTTCCTTTGTTTATTATGCCTGGTTGAAGCAAAAAAGTTTAAATGAATTGCTTGACGGCATTTTGTATTTGTGTGTCGGTCTCCAGGTCAACAAGCATATGCAGACTGTGTCAGAGGAGCTGTGTGCGTGCAGGAAGGAGCTTGAGACACAGACCACAGCCCTAAAGAGAGCTACCCATGACAGGGAGGAGCTGGCCAAGGACAAGGCTGCTCTGGATGTCAAGCTCAACTCCACTGAGCGAAAGGCCTGTGGTCTCACGCAGGAGCTGGTTGCACTTAGGTCTGAGTGTGTTGTGTGTATGTGTGTTCGTGTGTGTTTGTGTGTTCTGACCTCTGAAATGTTTGGGACCGATTTCAGATTGTCCCCAATTTGTTTCCACTGCAGTAGCATTCAGCACAAACAGTAAAATGGTTTCTGACCTCACTGGTTAAGGTTAGGGTCAGGGTTGTGGTTAGGCATATATGAGTTATGGTTAGGGAAGGACTCTAGGGAATGTTTGTCGATGCAGTGTCCTCAAAAGCATCATAAACAACTCTATGGTTGTAACTGTGTGTTTGTGTAAGACCAACTGCCAATGTGTATTTGAGGTTGTTTTGACTTTCTAAGTAAATTTTACTCTCTGAAGCTCAGCGAGTTTCGTGTAACAAGAGTCTTTAAGTAACATGGTTTTATTTGGAAACTATGTTCATGATGGATCATTGGATTTTATGACCTTCTACACCTAGTGGTTCAAAGGTCTTTTTTTCAGAGCTCAAACCACTTTACCGCTGTGTTCCAGAGCAGAGAAGCAGTCCCTGGAGGCGGCTCTGTTCGAGAGCCAGGAGCTTGCCTCGTCTCTGGAGGCCGAATGCACCCGGATTGAGGGGGAGAGGCGCAGCTTGCTCCTGGCTAACGAGGCCTTGACGCGTGAGTAGCCCCCTCCCTCAGAGACCCCACTCTCCTCCGTGCCAAGCCCCCTGGCCATGAAGCCTTTCCAACAGCCCACTAGAGATCCATATTTCAGCTGTGAGCTCTGCAACAGCTGGGTTGTGGGATCACTGGAGCTGCTTTCTCAGCTGACCTGGGTCCCACCACTCCACACAAACACACATGGATCAGATAAGTGGTGTTAAGCTAGCATGTTCCACATAAAGATACGGATGAGTATTGCCTATAAATAAAAGTCCAAAAAGAATCTTGCTGATCCCGGATCATCCTCTTTATGTGATAAGTGTCTCCTTGTAATAATTGTGAGATGTTGATTGGGGTGTGGGTGCATTTGTCTGTGCAGGTGATGCTGCAAGGATGCGTGTGGATGCTGAGCGCCAGTTTGCACAGGCTGCACAAGAGCAGAGAAACTTGGAGGAGAAGCTGGCCCAGGTGGAGAGGAATGCCCTGCTGACCCTGAACAACAGAGAGCAAGTTCACAGAGAGCAGCTAGAGGCAGAACGCAGGCAAAAGGTACAATACGACTTAGATAGATAGGTCTGGCTCCAATAATGTCACATCAGATGTTGTGACTACACTGTATATTATCTTAGGAGGAGTGTGTGTGTGTGTGCGCGTGCGTGTGTGTTTGTTTTTGTGGTGGACAGGAGCAGCAGTGTGCGGAGCTGACGGTTCAGCGGGAGCAGGCTGAGGAGCAGCTGCGTAGACAGTGTGAGGAGCTGCGCGTGCACAGCCAGAAGGAGCTGCAGCAGGTGCAGGAGGAGCTGGCCAGGCTGCAGCAGGACTGCAACCAAAGCCTCCTGCAGGCTGAGAGTGAGAAGCAGCAGGTGTGTGTTGTGGCCTACATAGGTTTGTTTTGGTTTTTTAGATTGTTTTTGAACCATAAAATGGGTAAAAAGGGCAGCCCAAGGATTAGGGTCATAACTACAACATTCCCAGTTCTGTCATCACAACTGCCTCATGCGAGACACTAGGTCTATACTTAGTCTCTCAGGGGAAGTTTATCCAAGTACGTGAGCCAAACTAACTTCTTTTGGCAAGCTATATTATAAATGACCCTGACCTGGCAGTCTGTTGTGACCAGGCTTTGTCCCAGAAGGAGGCAGAGAAGGCTGCCCTCACAGAGAAGCTAGCAGCCCTGCAGCAGGACCTGGCCACAGCTGGCATGGAACTGGAGCACACACAGAGGGAGGCACTTAGCAAACAGGAGCAGGACAAGGTAAGGTCGTATTGGCTCTGGCAACTTTTCTTGTTCTGTATGTATCATTCAGCTGACTGAATTGTGTGCCTCTGTTTTCCAGAACACAATGGCTGTTCTCCAGTCTGAGTTGCAAGACTTGCGAACTCAGTTCGAAGAGTCTTTGAACTCTCATGAGAATGCTGAGAAAAGTCTAACTGAGCAGGTCAGAGAGTTGAACCAGCAGAGAGAACATGCACAACAAGAGGTGAAAACTTTCAGAAACTTCAAGCTGCATCAGTTTTGTTCTGCCTTTCTTTTTAATATAAACATTGTGCTTGTCTCTTCAGTGGCGCCAGTATATAATATCTATTGCAATGATGACTCATACAGTACAGGACTACTGTCAACCTTAAGATGATGTTAGGATGTTTGGATGATGATTTGGTCGGACAACTATAAAAAAAATCATAGAATATGTAGGTTGTATGTAACCAGATAGATGGCAGAGGTGCGTTGTAGGATCACAGAAATGGATAGGAAATTTCAGGCTTGTTTGGCTTGGCATAGGATGGGAGGCCTGGGATATGCTTCCACTGGGAGGGGGAGTTTGTACCAATTAGTACCAGTGTGAGGGAGAGCCATTTACCATAGGCCTCTGTTGACATTGGCTGATGCCACGGAGACTTTACTAGCATCAGGGTGCCATCAGGTGCAGAGTGTGCAGGGCCAAATCCTACAAGGAGAGGTGGTGTCCACTCTTAAGGCTCTTGCTCAATTCTCTCTTTCTGTGTCTTTTTCCTGTCAGGACCTCTGGAGGAAAATTAAGTTCCATTGACCTTAATATAAACATAAAAGTGCAATTAGAGACCATAATTTTGGCCCAGTGACATACCTCTCTGAGCCAAATGAGAGCAGTAAATCTCATCTCTTGGGTTGCTTGAGGTCAGGATTCCAGGCACGGGGTCGCTGGGCGTTTTAGTGAAACAACAAGCTCACAGTCACCTCATTAAGATGTTACTGCAGAGTTGTAAGGGCCTCACCATGCCTTGATTTAAATGCCTGGTTTCTCTGGAAAAGCGGATTGTTTATCTGTGTGGGACATTTTGATTTCAATAAAAAAAGCAAAAATGGGGATCATCCTGTCTTCGCTCTGTCTCCTTAGTGTTGTCAAAGTATAGTGAATGAGGTTGTGTGGAGCCAGAGCAGAAGAGTTTTGTGGTTTGGACAGCCCTCCCGACTGTATATCAAGTCATGCTTCAGCAACGCTGTCATATTTGGCTGCCACCCCTGCTCGTTTCCTTGTTTGATTATTTTCACTAATCCCATCCGGGGATTCTCATGTCGGACAGTGACAAAGCAGGAGTGAGAATGTGCGACAGAGAGCTGGAGAGCATGAAAGAGGAGGAAAGCAAGGGGAGAGAGGGAGAGTTAGAGGGGGGGAGGATACGGTCCCTGGTACCATAATATGAAATCAAAGTTTAAGTTAACCCCTTATGTAAATAAGCCAGTGGGGGGAGTGTTTATTTTCTCCCTTGCAGCAGCGAGAGGCTGGCTCCGCTGGGACTCCGGGTCCCCCTCTCTCATCCACATAACACAACACTGCTGCCCTCATATTCTCTGCCCCTCTCCTCCGCTCTGTAGCCCCCCCACCACCACCCCAAAAGAAAAAAAAATCAGATAAAATAAAGTATAATTGGCCAGATCAGCACTGGCTTGTTTTTTCTCACATTAGAGTTTATGAGAAAGAACCATCTTGTGTGGCCTCTGAACATAACACACTTTTACTTCTCCTCCTTCTCATCCTGCTCCTCATTCTCCTTCCCCTCCTCCCACACCACCTCCAGGGGGGAGGGAGGGGGGTGTTTATCATGTTGCTCTCTGTGGATTCTTTACACCGTGAGCTGCAGAGAGGAGATGGGAAGAGACAGCACCTGGCTACAGGCCCATCTGGCTCTTATCCATGCCCAGATAAGCTCTGTCCTCCCTGCTTCTCTCACTACACACAAGATGTTGCCATAAAACAGAATATAGGTCATACAGTATCTCGAAATTGTGCACATAAGCACTTAAAAGAGGAGATGTTGAGATTTAGCTTTCAAACAGTAAAGCTCTTATGTTATTCGAAATCATCGAAAATTTTTGGAGATGTTTCCTTTTTGATTCCACTGATTATATACATTTGTTAGATCAGTTTAATTGACATTTTCGATGAACGTTGAGTATATTAAAAACTTTCTATATTGTTGGTAGTGGTAGTTTTATATTGAAAACAGATTTTAAAGCAGTTTAAAGCTTAATTTTCTTTTGTAAATCCTCATAAACTCTTTAGTAAACTATGTTTATGTTCACTTGAAATTTATATCATCAAGAAAACTACAAACAACAAGAAGCAAGCTTGTGTCCATTAACCTGCTGACTAAGTGGTTTACTTTGTTTATCCATAAGACTTCCTAATTAATATACTCTCATTTGTATATCATGCCTTTCATTCTCCATAATCTGGACAGTTAGAGGGCCTTCGTCTGCAACTGCAAGAGACAGAGGACGGACTTATTAAAGGTCGAAGGGATCTGATTGAGGCTCACAGGGAGCTCCAAGAGTGTGCACAGGAGCGGGACAAGCAACGAAAAGAAGCCCTGGACCTGAGGAGGCTCTTAGGTGATGAGACCAGAGAGAAAGAGGCCATCCAATCCTCTAACCGGGAACTAAGATCTTTCATCAAGAGAACAGAGAGTGACAACAGCAGGTACAGCTATCATGCAGATTCCCTGTAAATGCAGTAGTTCTGTTCGTCTAGCAGTGATGGATATTTTTGATGCATTCTGTCATGTTAACTTCAAACATATCTTGATTAGCTTGAGACGAGCCGTGGAGGAGAAGGAGCAGAAAGCATCCATCTTAGAGGAATGTAAGAGCTCCATGCACCAAGAGGCAACCACTCTGCGGAGCACTATGAGAGAACTGGAGAAATCTCGCCTGCAGGCGCGCAGAGAGTTGCAGGAGCTGCGCAGACAGGTGAAAGATTATTGAGGTCACTGGTTTCCATCTGATTTATTTTAAATAAAGGATTACATTCAAGCATTATGTGCTCTGTTAACATGAGCAGGTAAAGGTCCTCGAAGGCGAGAACAGCCGGCAGAAACAGGAGCTGCGAGAGCTGCAGGCACGGGTATGTCAGGAGGAACAGAAGGAGGAGGAGGCACTTCGCGAGGCTTTCAGTCTGAAGCAGAGATTGCTGGAGTGCGAGGCTGGCAGAGAAGCCGCTCTGAATGAGGTAGAAAGCCTCCGGGAATTAGTCTGTTAACAACATGCTAGAGCAAACATTCCAGCTTTCCATACATACTTGAAGAATACCTGCCATACTCATGCAGAGACAGAGAACATGAATCATGGCACACCGTACAGTATATTACACTGTAACAGGGATGAGGTTTGCTTTGAAATTTTTAATGAATTTAACCAAACAGTTTGTTGAAGAAACTTCATTCTTTATTTCATTCGCAGAACTTTCAGAAATTAAAAAAGTATAGTATGCCTTTGGATAAATTGTGTGGTAAAGTGTAAGGAAAAATCAAATCGTGTATTCTATAAACTAGGATTTTCAACCTCTTCTGTCCCATAACCTCCTTTTTAGGGTCCAAAATTCAGTCAGTGCTCTTGAGTTGTCAAGTGAATGTATGGCATACTTTTGAATTCTGTTTCCAAGAGCATGGAGGCACCTTAAAATGGATAACGCATTATTATGATATATAAAGCCTGGTTAATATATCTTTGTTTTAAATTAAATCCAACATCAATACACCAGTCTTTGAAATATCTTGTGACCTTGACCACCCAAAAAGTACCCCAGCCCCAAAGTTGAAAAGCTCTGCTACAACCCCTTATAATAAAGTTTAGAGAAAAAATTCTGGAAGGCTATCAGTGGACATCAACCCTCTACAGAAACCATATCCCTATTTTTTACACAATTAAGTGTCACTAGATAGCACTCACTGTTTATCATTCACAACTATGTTCACCCTGTTGCCCATAATTCTGCAAATGTACCATCTATTTAACGAATATACAACTCCCTCAATGGAAGCTCACCACCAATGAATCTAAGCAAAGGAATTTAATTGGCAAATTATCATGTAAACCAAGGACAGCACACTGTGTATCCATAGTCTAACTGAACTGGGCTTTCTTAGCCTTGTTACGTTTCCATTTGTACATGTACAAAGATAATAAGTCATCTTAAAAGTACTACGAGCACATGGGTTGTGACCTGTATAAATGTACAGAAAATCTACAGAATATAATAAGTACATGGATGACTCTTCTTTTGATGACTTTTCTATGTTTCTGTGTAGGTTGCAGGTCTGCAGCGCCGCGTGGTGGAGCTGGAGACAGCGGAGCATCAGAAGCAAGAGCTGCTGCAGGAAAGAGAGATTTATCAGCAGCAGAGTGACCAGAGGCACAGAGAAACCACTGCCCAGCTGGAGGGAGCACTAGAGGACGCCACGGTCCAGATCAGTGAACTCAACGAGCAGGTTGGCCTTGCTGAGAGCAAGGTCCAGGGCCTGGAGCAGCAGCTGGGCCTGAGCGATGCCAAACGCCGGGACCTGGAGCTCAAGCTGGCAGGGTTGTATTCAGCTCTGCGCCGCACTGTTGGCATCAGCCGTACAGGGCTATCACACACACCTGGGTCCCGTAGACGGTCTGCGTCTCCATGGAGAAACCAAATACAAGTGAAAGGTATGGTCATTCACTTTCATTACAGGATGTCATCATGCCATTTTTCTTTCTGTGATGTAGAGATACATTAATGAGTATGGTCTCTGGTTAGGGGGAGACAATGTGACAGACAGACCTGTCTTTTCCATGTCTTGTGGTGAAGATGAAGAGATGGACGTGGACTCAGTGCACACAGCCCTCTGGGATCTCCAGCAGGAACTCAGAGACACACAAAGAGACAGGGTATATTTGAACTTCATCTTAAGAAGACACAAACCTCAAACTCTGAGTTTGACTGAATGAGATTGTTGACCTAAAGTTGGTCTGCTTTTCAGACCACCAGATAAAAAAGTTCAACAATCTTAAATTGAACACCTTTATACCTTTATAAATATTCAAACTCAACATTCTTGTTTCTTTCTTTAGGATGAAGCCAAGGCTCAGGTAGTCAATCTAAGTCAACAGGTGACAGAACTCCAAGGCAACCAGGATAAGTCAGCTACTCAGGTGCTACAACTGCAGAAGTCCTTGAACCAATCAGAAGAGGGTAAGAAAACCTTTGGATCCTATGAACATTGAGTAAATATCAGGTATTAAATCTGTTTCGACATACAGCTTATTTAACATGTTCTTCCAGGAAATCGAAAGATGGCAGAACGATTGCACGAGACACACGCATCCCTTTCCCTGCAGGAAGAAGTAGCACAACGTACAGAGCAGGAGAAGAGAAGCTTTGAGGAGGAGGTGGCTCAACTCAGGATTACTCTGCAAGCTGCTGAGGCTGAGTCCAGGGCACTGCAGGTGTGTAAAAGGCAAAAAAAATAGGTATTCACAGAAATGCCATACAGCATCTTCACTGACAACTAATAAACTACTGCGCCAATTCTCTCACAGGACAAACTGGAGCTCTTGCAGGGCTCAGAATCTCGTGCAAATGCAGAACAACGGAAACTGAAGGAGTCTCTGGAGGCCGCTGAGCACCGAGTGAGCTGTCTAGAGCTCGCCCAGCGCACCCTTGAGGGCGAGCTACAGCGGGCCCAGCTCAGGGCAGCAGAGCTGGACGCAGAGGCAGGGGCACTGCAGGAGAGACTGACGGAACTGAGGAGGAAGCTGGGTGAGAGTGAGGATCGGTGTGCAGCTCTGAGGGTCAGCGAGGAGAGGCTGGCCACATCGCTGGCTCGAGCTGAGCAGCATGAGAGCCAGCTGAGGGAGCAGAACCACAAATTGTCAAACACCCTCAGTGACAACAGGACCAGCACAGGAGCCCTGCAGGAACAAATAACACAGCTGCAGAGGGCTCTGACTGCCAGCGAGCAGGACCGAAGGCTGCTGCAGGTACAGTCTATCACCTAGTCACACTCTACCACAAGATATGTCAACAAGATGAATACTGTAGGTAGAAGGTAAAGGAACAAACTGCAGGCAGAAATGAATTTGAAGACAATCTCTTCTTAATTTGTGTTGCATAAAACAAGTTGTGCACTGTGTATTTTTAATTTGTAAGACTCTCTCCTCTCTCAACGTAAGGTTGTTGAATTGAAACTTCAAAATAAGATGAATAGCCATTACTGTGCTTTGACAGTGCAGCTATGCAACCTTCTCAGCTCCAGACTGAGCATTTTTTATTTACATTTGCTGCTGTGGTTTTCCTGAAGGACCTCAAAGACTGAGCAATAAAATGCTCAGGCAAGCTCATTAATTCTCTGAGAGCTTCTCAGTAGAGCTTTCCAGTCTTAGTTTGGGACTGCACTTTAAAGATACTGAACAAACAAAAACATGACATTCTTGGTATAAATCTCTTCTTTTGCTCAAAAGCTGTCGGCTCATTGCAGTAAAAAGCAAGAAAAAGCTCCCAACTCTTGCCTGCACCTCTAAACAATATGTCACCATGCGTGTGCCCATAGGAACGTCTGGATAAAACACGAGATGCCCTTTCAGAGAGTAAGAGGCTGAACCACACACTAACAGAGCGGACCCAGTACCTTCAAAGGGCCCAAGAGGACTCAGAGCTTAAAAATTCTGAGCTGGAGAAACATAACAAAACACTGAAGGAGGTGAGTCACACAACGAGGAGAAGATATAAAGGTGTAAAAGTTGAGGCTCCATTTTGATGTACTGTACTGCACTGTGTCCCAGAGTCTGAAGCAACAACACGAGGCTGAAATGCAGGCCCAGGGGAGCTCCCAGCAGCTGCAGAGAGAGAGAAAGGAACTCCAACACAAGGTTGCAGATCTCCAAGGTTCTTTGCAAAAGCTAAAGAGTGAGAGAGCAGAGCTGGAGAGGGTGCTGGCGCGCCTCAGTAAAGACAAGTCTGCACTCAGAAAGAGACTGGAAAAGGTGAGCTGCTGCATTACATTTTGACCCTATTCTTTAGGATTAGGTCAAAATCCTCTCTTTAGCTCCTCTTTAAAGTCTTATTAAGACATCATGTATTGACAAATTAATGTCCTCAAGTATTGCTTACTCTGACTTTTTGAAAATAAACTTTTGGAGATATCCAAGTAATAAAGAAAAACCTATACAGCACTTTTCTGTATCACATGGATTGCTATTAAATATAATAAGTACTACAAAAAATTGTCAATGACAAATTGTTGCAGCAAATTAGTAAAGCATTTCTATAAAATTGAGGGATTTAGCAGAGACAGATTTAATAAAGAAGAGATCATGGCAGAGATAATCTAACTCATCCCTTTTATGGGTCACATTCCAAAAACACTGAATCCTACACTCGCCATAATTCAACATGGTAGTACCTTTCATTTAAACACTCCCTACCTGCTACACACAAAATATTTTTAATTCTAGTAAAGTGGGAGCCCCTTCAAAGGAAATGTAAAAACTATATATGAAAGAGTAAGAAGTTATAAAAATATAACTACTACAGCACCTGATACTGATATTACCCTGATGCTGACGATGAGAGGCAGTTTCACAATGTTATAGCTAAAACAGCCAAGGTATGATCCCTTTTGTTCTGAAGCTGGACCACAACATTAAACAGCTTTTGGTCAGTGGACCTAAAAAGTCTTGAATATGAGGTAAAAGATCAAAATATATAAGGGAGCCAAACCACAAAGGACTTTAAATGTAATTAAAAGCATCTTAAAGTTGATTCTACAACTGCTGGAAGCCCCTGTCAGTAAAGATGCCAGGACTGAAGTAATATGCGTTTAGTGGTCAGAAGGCTTGCTGCCACATTCTGGACCAACTGAGGACATACAGTTGCCGAAGCACTAAGACACATAAATGGGCAGTTACATTAATCTATGCTGGAGGAGAATAATGATTGGATAATTTACTGTTTTATTATGCTGCAGTTTGTCATTTGTGCAATATTATTTGTTCTACACATTCATCTTTGTCACACATTGTATGAAGTAATCTGGAAAGTGATGGAAACATGTAGGTGGGAGAACTGTGAGAACCAAAACGCTCTGTGCTTGGCTTCTGCTACACACATTACAGGAAGGCACATGAGTGCAGAACAATCATGGTAAAGTCGTTCACATTATGTCACCCTCGTGCTGTTGTCAGGTGGAGATGGAGAGGCTGAGGAGGGAGGAGGAGGTGGCAGCGGCAGCAGCCAGAGAGAAGGAGCAGTTGGGGCAGACAGTCCGCAGCCTGGAGCAGGAGCTGGCTGGAAAGCAGGATGAGGTGCAGGCTCTGCAGGTGAGATAAACAGCCTATCAGATATAAAGACATTTAGCAGAGATAGACAGGAAACTGCTAGTTGCTACATGGTCACACCAGACAGCCAGTGATTGACTGTTGACATCATGGGACAAATCCAAAATCTCCCAAAAAGTAAATTTTTATTTAGTAGAAATGGGAAAGGTTTCTCAAATAAATAAAGCTTGCAATAAAATATTTTCTCAAATGTCTCAAAATATTTTTCAAATGAATAAGGCCTCTCTAACTTTGCTGAACATACTTTCAGCCTAAGCGAGTGCTTTGAGCGCTTGCCTGATGTCACTGCACTCTTGTACTTTATTAACAGTACATAAACTTTTAATAAAAGGTTTATAACACACTGTAATGTAGTTGTAAGCAAATATATGTGTTTATTAATATTATTGTATTTGTCAACAACTACAACTCCTCCTGTGGGCACCATCATTCATTATGATAATGAATGATGGTGATCATTATGATATCATTATGATAATGAATGACAATATAGCAAAACACAGTTGTAATAAGATGTCTTCATAGGAGAAGTTATACAGTAATTGTTGACAAATACAATAACATTAATAAACACTTAAAATGTCCTTATAGCTATCATTATATACATATATATATATATATAGGTGAGTTAAAGTAAAGGGTAAAGGGAAACGTGTTTTCTAGTTGGCCAGCTAGCCCAGGTGAGAACCCCTGTGAGCCCAGGGTCATGACCTCAGTAACCCCAGGGTCAGAGAACCTTCATGCCCGCCCTCTGCTCAAGTTCTGATTATAGCAACAAGAGGAGATTCTTTTATAACCTATTTTCATTTATATATAAACTTATGTGAACTGCATTTAGGCCCAAATCTCCCAGTTGGACCACTCTCATGCACAGCGCCTTCTGGAGGTGACAGCCCGCCATCACCAGGAGTTGGATTTGGAGACAGATCGCCTGAGAGACAGTCAGCTCCAAGCAGAGCAGGCCTTGGAGACCAGGGAGAAGGCCCATCGCCAGAGGGTCAAATGCCTGGAGGAACAGGTATTTTAATTCTAGCTGTGGATAATTTGCTGGCAAGGTCGTCTTCCTCCTTTTGTAAATTAGGTTTTTATGTCTGTGTGTTTGTCTACCGGTCTTCTCACTTTTCTGTTTCTTTGCTTTTCATAGGTGCTGACTCTCAAAGAGCAGCTCGATCAGGAGACAAGAAGACGACAGGCCTATTTCAATCAGATGCTACAACCTGGTGTGTAGGCAGAGACCCTGCAGTGAAGTATGTAGCACCTCTGGCTTCCACATTCACTGCTCCTCTGGCAGCCTCCCAAAAACACTATGTTACAAGCTACAGCCACATTTGGACGTGCATACACACACACACATACAAACACACTCCCAAGGCGTTTGCTCCCACCCATGCACATGTGCACACCGGATTACATTAATCTGCAGGAAAACTCAACAACAACAAACAATGAGTGTTTTGTTTATAAGTGGACTGGATGTGCCAAATTGTTTTAAGGATTTCCTCTGGCTCGCTGCAGTTGGCGTTTCTAAGTCTGTTTATGCTGCGTCATTTTTTTTAGGAAACAATGTGATGAAAGGTTTCCTTGGTTGGTGCTTTATTGTTCTCTTATAATTGTTCATATACTCATTTTTCATATTGATCAATTACGTATTTTATATGTCATAATCACTGTTTGTGTATCCTAATGAGAATATAAAGTCCAAATATTTAGAATGAGCAGATTTCAAAGTGATTTCTCATTGTTTCAGGCTGCTATAAAGATTCTATAGTGTAACTCGTCTATTTCAATTATGTATTGTATTTCCCTCAATCAATATTAGTGTTGGCAAAAGTTGTGATTGTTTTTAATAAAAGTGAATAAGTGTCTATCAGAGAACAGTTATGTGATAATGATGTTTATTCTGCTGGCTGCACAACTTTGTTGTGGAAAAAAAGTTTTCTGTGAACTTTGTGAAGGACAGCACTGCCCTTTCATGGCATGTGAGTTCTAACATTTGGTTCGCACCATTAAAAGCCTTTGTGGATTTAGTGTTGTGGGTGAGAGAATGACCTTCGCTCTCTGTTGCCAGCGCTGTCTTCAGTGTTTTCTTTCAAAGATCGCTGCAGACTCCAAGGTCTGTGGGGATCATCATTCCTTGAGAGTTCCGCTGGCAATCCCTCTGTAATCTTTCACGACCCTAAAATCTGGAGATAATATGTGGTCTTCCCCTTGCTGATTAGAAACCACAAATATGTCGTGCTTTCCATGTTGTGTGTTTTCATCCACATGTGCATCTACTCTGAGTAAATAACCTAAAAGCAAGTATTTCTTTTTCCCTCTTCCCCCATATTTCACATTTTCACAACAGTGCACATGCATGTCTCCTGACTTGTATGCCGTGGTAACTGTACATAGTAGGAGTTTCACTGAAAGGGGAAAATCTTGTCAGTTTCTTTAAAGCAGCCCTTTGATTATCATAGATCCGCCCAGTGGTTATCCAGTTACCAGCCTCTTTTCAGCTATTGGCTGGAAGGAGCTAATTATGCAAGGTAGTGAATCCCTGTGGGGGAGGTGGGGCCAAAACTGAAAGAACTCCTTTGGCAGGCAGAATAGAGCTTTTATTGAGGATATTTCTAAGCTGACCATCAGGGACCAAATCGCTGGATTGTTTAAAAAAAAAAACATCTCAGCTGAATCACGCTGCTCCCCCTCTTTCATTCCTTCCCTCGTTTCATTGCAGTGAGACGGAGTGTAGCTCATGCAGTACCCAGCAGCAAGCAGAATGCAAGGAATCTACAGTATTCCCCTGTCTCACACAAGAAGCCCAGTTCACTACTAAAGGACAAGTGGGGAGAGAAAGAGGCAGAGCCAGAGAGCAGTCAGGGGAGGATTCAGACTGCTGTGGTTGAGAGGAGGAACGTACGGTCTTGTCCTGTTCTGCTCTGCTCTGCTCTTGTTGCCTCAGGTGTGTGCGCTCCTCCCTCTCCTCCGTGGTGCCTGCTGTCAGCTCCATCCCTGGGTGGCTGAGGCCATGGTGTTGGTGCTGCGAGCCCTGCTGCCCTGCTTCTGCACCCTGCTCTCCCTGGACCTGCTGCCTGGGGTGGAACCTGCTGTGCCCCTGGAGGACTTCTACCCCTTTGGCCAGGACAAGGGGGACTCCCAGACCATCGCTCAGGACGACGGAGGCTCGGGGCTCGTGGAGATCTCTGTTGCTTTCCCCTTCTTTGGAGACAGGCACACAGGACTCTATGTGAGTACAGAGCAGTGTGTTTTTACTGATGTGTGTGTGTGTTTATGTCTTTCTATGTCAGAGTTTATGAGTGTGCATGCACTTGGCAGTTGACAATTGAAGCTGACATGGTGTGGATTATATAAGAGCCTCAGGGAGATGAGATTTGGCACGCAGCCAAAAACTACATTGCAGTGTCCTTTGAGAGTTTGTATATGTTTGTGTGTGCTCACAAGCTCTGGTGTGTAACCTCATTTGTAGAATATCACGTTTTCTCCCCAACGGGTGGAATCAAAATCCTCCATGACATTCTCTTCACTTTACATCTGCTCGTACTCTGAGGGCTCTGAAGTGCACCGAGGGAGAGGGAGAGCGAAACTATTAGCAGAACAGTGGTAAGCCCTGTTCTAATAAGTCAACAAAGAGTTGTTAAAGGAAATGACAGTTTGTGTTCTTACTGTTGCTGTGGAGCATCTGTGAGCAGTTCTTTTTCAGAGAGAGCGGAGGGAGGGAGGGGGGCTGAATATGCACGCCGGAGAGAGAGAGAAACAGTGCTCATGGGAGGAAGCCGAATGGTTTGACAAGGATTTTCGCGCACCACAGTGAAACTCACTTTGATCTGCCTTTGTCATGTATTGGGTTCGGTTCCAGCACATGGAAAGGCAGAACTCCCTTAAATCAACACCACCTGTTGTGGTTATGCATCCGTGTTCGCTCTCCGGCTCCCCCCCTCCTCACTCTGAGCCCACTCCTACCTCCTCCCTCTACAAACCATGGGCGGGGGAGGCTGAGGAACCATGGCAACAATGGGCAAGGTCAAAGGTCGTCTTTCTAATCTAAGCATCTGCGCCAAAGGGGTGAGGTCAGTCTCCCAATGAAGAAATTTTAGAAACTCTATTGCGTCTACACACAGTGCATAGATAGTGACACAGTGCAGTGTTTTGAGTGTTTTGTCTTTCTGAAGTCAAACTAGTGCAGACCAAAGTTTTATAATGAATTCCAGTGCATCTCCTCTGTAATAATACATACACAATAGTCAAATTAGGCAAGATAAGACATGTTACAGGTTGCTTGGCTTGTTGATCTCAGATATAATTATCATCTGATAGAGATAAAAATCTGAGCACTCCACATTCTGAAATGTGCCGTGTTAGATGTGATGTGATATCCTGAAGCTCACTCTGCATCTCATTGAACTGTAATTCTGTAGTCACGCAAGGCATAACAGATTGTGGCAGGCACTTGAAATTACAGTCACGCTCATTTTAAATGCCTCACCTGAATCCATTAAACTTCTGCTCTAAAGCGCACAGGCCACATGGTGATCTCTGCCACCAGAGAGCTGCTTTGAACAGGTAATATTTCAGTAAGTAGTAAGGGGCAAATTCATATGAATAGTTTCTCTCAAGAGTTCATTCCAAGCCTCTGGGCTACCACCACATGGAAGCTGTAGAAAGCTAACTGATTTTAGATGGTTTGTGGGTGCTGTCTTACTTAATTATCATAACTGATTCTGTTTAGCAGTACACGCACCCTACAATGTTTTCTTGAAACATACTTGAAGTCAAGTCATACTTGAAGATTTCAACCAAGTCCAGTTGCCCTCGATTCAACCCTTCTTGGATAACCATGACCTGGATGACTGAGAATCTTCACAGACATTTTCTTGAAACCCCTTCACAGCAGATCTCCCTTTTGTCCCTTTCTGAACCAAGACATCTTATTTTTAACTGTTAACAGGTAAAACTGTAGTTTTAGCGACTGCCACTGCCATATGACACTTGGTCACCATGGTCTCTAATGTCCCATCATAGACTCTGAAAATCTCTTTACAAACATGGGTCCCCCCCCCCCTGACTTGGTCCGGCTCCAGTCCCACTTCTGCCTCCTGGTAACCAGGCTGTCCCTCTGTTATGGTTTGTGTCTGGGAGTTTTCACATGTTGCTGGGATCTCTCCTCCTCCTGGTCCCCCATTCCCTCCTCCCACGCCTCAGATAACATGGCAGGGGTCTTCCCCCTGGAACTGTCCAGCTGCTTTATCTGAGAAATTACCAATCACTTTAACAGAACACAGATGTATCTGCAAAGTGTCTTAGGGGCTTCCAAACAATGCAGTTCACAGATTAACTACTCTTACGGATGGCCGGTGTAAAGAACATGAAGGAGGACATCCAAGGTCATAGAGGAAAGAACACAAGTTTAAAAGCAGATGTGAGAATAGATGGTTATGATCAAAGGCATTTATTGTAGATAGATAAACTCTCATGGACAGTGAAAAGATTCCAGGGCTTATTGTATATGTTTACATGGTATAACAGAGTGTAATTTATAGTGGTAAAATGTACAAGATAATGCAGCATTTATCTGTGATTGGAAATAATCACCTACATGTAAGCAAAATTCAAATACATTTTGAAAGGATCCCGCCAAGGACGTACTACAGTATAACTGCACTCTTTACAGATTGCACATCTGCTAGTGCTCATCTGCTCTTCTGAAGAGCTTCAACACTTTGGAGTTTATGCAGTTTCATTCACCCAGTTTCACTCACCACTATGTATGGCCCAAAGATGTGCACATCAAATTTTATTCTTTGTACTCTGCATGAGTGCATTGGGCTTTCATTTGTGATCATGAGAGATATGTGATTGAGCGATGTTAGAAACAGTTCATCCATGGACAAGATTTATTTGCACATGCTTAAAAAGGTCAGAAAATGTCTTAAAGTCTAAAAATAAATTATGCTGGACAGCCAAGAGCCGGTTAGCTTGTCTTAGCATAAAGACTGGAACCATTTTTCTTTAATTTTCTTCTTCTTTAAAAACAAAGTGTGGAAATGACAAGTTGGGGTTTTACATGGGGTTACTAAATCTTGACAGGGTGCAATGAGTTCTGCAACCAGTGGGGACAGAAATGCCTGTTTTAGCACACAGTGACAACAAGACTACAGGAGTCACTGCGTCCAGCCAAGAAATAGTCCGGTACGTAGCCACCATAAAATCTCAACATGTTATTTTTACAATTTTGTAAGGGTAAGTGTTTTGGTATTTGTACAGATGAAACAAGTGAGGTATAACATATTAATTACTGAGTTTTAGAGGTGCTGGGAGACAGATTTTTTCCTTTGGACAGAACCAGCTTAGCTGTTTCTCCCTGTTCCCACTTTTTCTGCTTAGTTAAGCTAACTGACTCCTGGCTGCAACTCCATACTTAATGGACAGAGAGTGGTATTAATTTAGTTGAAATTGTCTTGAATTTGACTTTAATAACTTTAAATTACCTGATGGAAGTATTTTAAATTCCCCTGTAAAATCTGTAATATGAAAAAGAACATTTTAGTTTTTATTTATCATATAGACTGGTTAAACAGGGTACTCACATCTACTGACCAACCCTTACAATAACTTGCAGCATGTAAGTTGTATTAAAGTCCTTCCACACAGTTCAAGACAGGATTTATTGCCTAAACCTCTTGGAGATAAAGGTTAGCCGGGGCTAAGAAGTTACAGGCCAAGTGCATAGACTGTCAGACTGTAGTCACTTCCTCGGGTCTTGTCAAATAATTGGACAAGCTTGTAACTGTGAAACCTCCTTTTTTGACAAGGAAAACTAATGTTTTCCTGAGTTGATCCATGGGCACCTTTTTCATTTAGGGGTTTGGTTTGGCTTGCCTTTACCCAGATGAAAGTTTATTTTAGTCCATAAATTGCTTGGCTCTAAAGAAAACCACCCAAGCAAAATCCTGGATATATCCGGCAAAGAGTTCCCAAAAAATAACAAGGGTGTTGCAGAGTGAAGTGGCACCAGTGAGAGTGAGAGAAAGAAATATGGCGAGAGAGATGCTTCTTACAAGGTTGACTGATCGCACCTCTCTCTCCCCTGTGATTCTGACCTTGGTCATGTTACGGCAAAACACGAGGCAGCTCTGAACCCATTCACTCTCTCACGTAAGTGTGATGCATAACCACCCTTCACTGGTCGTCTGTACTGGTTATAGCCCGGTGGATCCCTGACTAAAAGGAAAGTATGTGATATGATGTAAAGAAAAAGGTCCCAAGTTCAGTTTAAATTCCTCTAAGGTCATTTCCATGTCAAAATAGTTCTCCAAAAAAACGTAACAAGGAAGAAATACACTTGTTTAAACAGTTCCAGATGCTACAAGAGATTGGATTAAGCGATAAAACATATTCCAGTATTGGAGTATAAACTCTATTTAGTGTTCAGCATGATTTCCTACACTAATTTTGCTGTGAGATGGGTGACTTCCAGACCACTGCCACCACAGGTCTCTCATTAGTGGGTATGTGGGTGTGGGAGATTTGTAATTCATGTACATCCTTCCATTCATACAGCCCCGTGCCCTCTCTCTTGTTTTCCTCCCGGTATCAGATGGCGCTCTGGCTGACCTCTGGGCCCTGCCCCTGCAGTCGCTCCTCTTTTTCCCCCACATCGGCCACGTTCTCACCACATCACGCTGATGCAGAGGGGAAGACTGTGGTCGGGCAATTAACTGAGCCCCTGTGCCGTGCCAAACAAAACTTCCTCTGCTGTTTTTACAGCAAAGTCCTCCAAATTATGGTTTTCATACATACAGGGAGAAAAGCCAAGCCATCTGACGTTGCTTTGTCACTGTCACATGCCACTCGGCCTGAATGCAGAAAGGCATAGTTCACGCCGGCGATTAGGGGAAACAGGATAGGTGCCATGGTGAGCAGAATCTGCTTTTGCTGATAATATGCAGAAATTGTGTATGAATGAAGGCCTTTCATGGGGATTCAACCCTTCAGCTCAAAGAACTTTCCTCTCCACTCAGGTTTAGCGGCTTGTTCTTTAGGATGTTCAGAGTTTAATGTTTCAGATATAAGGACTCTGTCTGTACATGCAGACTGCTAAATGCTGCTTCAGAATCTATCATTGAAATGACCATTTACCAGAAGTGCAATTTCAGAACACTGCAATAACCACCTACAGCCAAGTCACTTCATCTCTTCATCATTCATTCAGAGGCATTTCAGTTCTCTCTCTGCCTGAACTTTCCCCCCTAAATAACACCCACCTCTTACTGAAACACCCTAATTTATGTCCATCCGATCTTTCTCCTATCACAAATCTTTGCCTCTTTTGCAACCTGCTGTAGATCATCCTAGATCAAACCTAGAACCGTCTAGCAAAACAAGAACATTTGTCACACTTTGTGTTCTGTGGTTTTCAGCTTGCAATCCTTACTGTTGTATTATTGCAATTTTGTAATCTTTTTCTTTGGTCTTAAAGTTGCACTATTTAATATTCTTATGTTAACAATGGCTCAAATTACTATGTATAATGTAAAACGCAATGTTCATAGTAATAAACCCACAAGAAATTTGCATCTGACTCTTTAGTTCCTCTCAACATTACAGAACTTTTTAATGTTTTTCTGCTTATTGTTTTGGTTTTATGGCCCGCAACTTTATTGTTTTGGTCCTGTCTCACCGCTCTCATCAACCTTATTTCCAGTCATAGCAGGCAGCTGTTTTCACCAAAAAAACCTCTGTTAAACCCACTGTACACTACCTTTCCAACACCAAACAACAAACAGACAAAGTTGGCTGGTGAACATAGTGGAGCATTTAGCAGCTAAAGAGCCAGGAGTTCATGGAGACCAAAACAGAGCTTAAAAGAGAGTGAATACTGGGCTTACATTCGTTGGGTAGCCAGAAACACGTCTGTCCACATAAATGCTAATGTTGCTCCGTGTCTGTTGGATGTGTAAATAGACAAGTGTTTGCTGACATAGCTCGCCATATGAGGTGTTAATATGTCACTGTTGTGTTTATAGCTTGTTCCACTGCCCTCAAGTGGCCAATTAATGCAGCTTTAAGAGCAACAGCTAAATTTAAAAATGTATAAACACCAGACTCTAAGACTGCAGCTAACATGACATTATTTTTACTATAGATAAATCTGAGAAGCTGTAACCAGCCCGTTTGGCTTTTTTTTTTTTTGATAGATGACTTAAACAATTGATTGATTATCAAATTTTTCTGTCAATTGACAAATCAATTGATCGACTAATTGTTTCAGCACTATGCCAGTCATTGACCTTTTACATTGGATCTTTTAGGAAGTTGATATTTCTCCATGCTACATAGCTGCAGTTTTGACTGTGCGTTTCTCACAGAGGAGACATGTAGACAAGCGGATGATGGGTTCATTTATTTGGTTACTTTACTGTTGGCAAGCATCTGTGGATTGAAAGGCTGTGAACATCCGTCCTGGTGTGATGACTTTGCAGGTGCATGAGCAGCCAAAACCAGGTTTTCTCAGCTGCTGTCATTTCACGGAATAAAGGTAGCGTCTGTTTGCTACATGGGAAGTGCAAACATCCGTTATGGGAGCGTCTCCTGCCCTATGCTGCTGCTTGCCCTGTGAGGTCAGAGTACCTCTGTTTGTCTACCTTCGCCTCAGCTCTTCCGCTCTAACCCCACCTAATCCAACAAACAAGTCAGAGTGGTTCAATCTGACATGTTGAACAAAATATATTACTGTATGACTAATATTATCCAGACACTCTACTGTAACTCCAACTATCTCCTCCTCAGGTTAACAACAATGGCCTTGTATCTTTCCTGAGGGAGGTGTCTCAGTTCACGCCCGTAGCTTTTCCAATCGCTGGCGACAGGAGGGTTGTGGCACCATTCTGGGCCGATGTGGACAACCGTCGGGCAGGGAGAGTCTTCTACAGAGAGAGCCAGGATCCTTCTATTCTGAGGAGGGCCTCGGGTGATGTCAAGACATACTTTTCAGAGTTCCCCAACTTCAACGCAACGTGGGTCCTCGTCTCTACATGGCACCGAGTTACTTTCTTTGGAGGCAACTCTCTCACACCGGTATAAACTCTCATTTAACTTATGACAGCAGGACTAACAATAGGCCCAGAAAAGTCTATTAGGTCTCCAGGCTGACTGAGATTTAGGAATCTGTAGCATTAATATGAGGAGTCTGTCAGATATATGCATTATTACTAAATTTCCTGGAAATCAGGAAATGGTTTAACCGAGCCTGTTCCTCTCTGTGCAGGTAAATACTTTCCAAGTGGTGCTCATTACAGATGGAGAGCTTTCCTTCACTATATTCCAGTACAATAACATCACTTGGACCACAGGCATGCATGCCAGCAGTGGAGGAAACCTGGCTGGGCTGGGAGGGATCGCAGCACAGGTAAGATCACATGGTTATTTGCTTATGGTGACGGTCGAATTTGGAGTGTGCAGTATGATTTGCTTCACGTGAGGATACAAACTCATTTTCCTGGGTGTCTAAACTGTAATTCAGTGATCCTTTGTGATGTCTGCCTCCTTGTTACTCTCTTCCCAGGCAGGTTTCAATGCTGGTGATGGCAAGCGCTATTTCAACATCCCCAGCTCTCGCACAGCTGACGTGGTGAACGTTGAGGGAACCACCAACGTAGGCTACCCAGGCAGATGGGTCTTCCGTATAGACAATGCTCACGTGGAAGTGGGTGGTTGCAATAACTCCGGTGAGAGAGCTGCTCCTCTTTGCTGTCTTGACACTGTTGCTTCCAGGGTTTCTTATTACATTGACCTCTTTCCACAGCGTCTGTGTGCCCACACCTGCGACCGTGTCTGAATGGAGGCCAGTGCATCGATGACTGTATTACAGGCAACCCCTCTTTCACCTGCTCCTGCTTGGCTGGCTTCACTGGTCGGCGATGCCAGATCGGTGAGTTATGGTTGACACTGCTACCTGCTCTGTTTTGCTTGACACACTGCACACTGTGAATGAATACCTATCAACCTGACATCTGCCAGTAAAAATAATGTCAGCTTGTAAAAAAAAAACAAAAAACTAGATTTCACCTGACTTGCCAAAGGGACACCCGGATATTTCTTTAATACCCGTATCAGCTTTTCGCCAAGCTGTTGCATTCCCCTCAGACCGACCTTAGTTGGCCAGATGTTTTATTTCTAATTAAAAAAGTCATACTACCTCCTTTGTATTTCCCCCTTTCTCTGTAGATGTCGATGAGTGTGCTTCATATCCTTGCCAGAATGGAGGGACTTGTAAAGACGGGATTAATAGTTTCACTTGTCAGTGTCCTCCTGGATACACTGGGATTCACTGTGAAACAGGTACAATAAACATTTTATCTCAAAGCTGGTATCTGCTGCAGTTACCATCACATTTTTTTGTTTCATCCTTCTAATAAATCGTTTTTAGAATAATGTGGAAATGTGGAAATTGTTCATTGCCTCATTAAGGAGTTTCCACACACACACACAAAAAAAAGGATTTTAGAATACCTTGGTCCAGCCTCTCTGGAGCTTCTGCGCCTATTCCCACAGTCCAGCCTGTGGAGATGTATCAAACCTCTTCTAATACCTTTCACAGCCAGCAGCACATACTTGCAGAGTGAGGGGAGCAGTGTGGCGGATATATTAATCAGCTGAGTAAATATTCCATGAGCGTGTCTCTGTGTTTCTGTGTGTGTGTGTGTTGCAGACATTGACGAATGCAAAGACAGGCCGTGCCTCAACAACGCGTCATGTGTACAAGGCGCTGGCAGTTTCACCTGTGTGTGTGAACCGGGTTACACTGGTGTCCTGTGTGAGACAGGTGAGCAGGGTTTTTCACAATCCTAGGGGAAAGTAGGCATCTCCCTCCAGAGGAAATATTTTCTGCTGCTTTCTACATCAAACTCAGTCTTTTGGCAGATGTTTTCGTCCAAAGAGTTTCCCAGTCTACCTCGACAAATGGGTCCAAGTTGAGGTTATGGTCGAATTGATTTGCAAACAACTGTCTTTTTTTTTCTTGGGTCACACTCTGAGCAATGAACCGCAGTGAGAAAGTTCACTGAGGTCAGGTCGGTTTCCAAAAAGACCTTTACTAATCTTGCTCCTCTTGTGATTGATTGTTGATGAAACCCGAACCCAGAGGGGAATTAAATTATCAGGCCCTGCACAGTTCATGAATCCTTGTTTCTACATGAGACCGGATTACTGTTAATACCAGACACCTGGTCAATGAAACTCTATGCTTTCAGAAGGGAAGTTCAGTGCTCTTAATCCAGCTTGGTGTCTTAAACAACAACTTCTTGCTTTTTCATGTAAAGATTGAACAATCTTAATGTCAAACTGAATCAGCAGCAGATAAACGTCTCCTCTCTGACTAAGTGACTTTTGTGTGTTCTCCAGACATAAACGAATGTGAGTCACAGCCCTGTCTGAATGGAGGAGAGTGCATCAATCAAGTGGCGAACTTCACCTGTATTTGTTCTGCTACCTTCACCGGAGCGCTCTGTGAGACAGGTGACCTCATTAACTTGAATTCTGCCAGAGAAGCATGTTTTGGAATAATGTTTTTTGAGACAATGTTTACATAGCCTGTAGGTTCTACTTTTGTTCCTGTAATACAATGATTTTCCAGCTGGGACAAGCACAAAGGGAAAGTGTTTGCTTTAAGTGAGCTGGTATTTTGGTTGAAAGATCTGTTGCTTCTCCAGTGTTCCGGTGTTACACCAAAAACATTTTTTATCATACTTTATCACATAAATTATTTTGATAGCAGCTCTTGCAAAAAAGGTACCCACAGTATTTAATAGGGTCACACATTTTGACAACCACAAAGAAAAAGAAAACTGACCCTAAATACAGAGAGGGTACAGATTTTGATAACTGTGATTGCAGAAACTGTAGTGCTATGTCTGTCCATAGACCCTTTGTGCAGCTATGAAAATGAATCTAAATACTATCAAAGCACCATTTTTATAACAGCTATCAAAAAGAATGTGATAAAAGTATGATAAAAACATTTGCAGTAGCAATATAGTTGAAATTCCTAATAGGGTCACAGAATTTGATGTAACACCAGTATATTGATGTGATTCTTAATGGTTTGCCAGAATTTAGAGTAGTTTTCTGTGATTTTATGACCATGGCATATGCACATCTCTTATTTCTGTTTGTCCATCTGCCAAGCTGTGAACAAATCTGTTAAAGCTTATCTGTTTTTTCAGTGTTACCATCTTTAAAAGTCTTGGAGGTTTCACCCACATTACAAAAAAATGTGCTTGATTTTTTTAGGCTGATGTTGATTGATTAAGCAAGTTAAAAAATCAGATAACCATGTATGCCCAGATATTTGGGATTATGTTTCACATAACAACATAAGATCAATCACCATTTTTGATAAGCACCCCTTACTGTAAATGTTAAAAGAATTGTGACTAAATATGTAGCAGTTGCAAAACAAATAGCCACTGCTCTCTGTCAAACTATGTAATGGCAAAAAATGTTTCTAAATTACAACAAAAATATCTTTGGCACTTCTGAACTGCAATTTCTTGTTACCTATTGGCATTGATTATACTCAGATGATGATATATTTGTGATAACCTAATAGTATCATATACTTACATTTCTTACATATCACATATTTCTCTCATGCCTCTAGTTAGTCGTATCTAATCAGGCAGATAGTTTTGGGTTTATTTGCCCAGGTTTTGAAATTTCCATCTCTGTGATTTCTGCTACCACCCCAACACAGTTTTCATGAGGACTATTTCTTTGGTTGAAAGTAGTAGCAGTAACATAAACTGTTGATAGTCAGGTGTGTGGTTTAGAAAACGGGGACAATTTTCCTGGAAAGACACTTTGTTTTGGAATTTTTAAGTGTAATTTTTCAGTGCTGTCAGCACCTACTGTAAACTAAATACCATTCACCTCCATTGTGTTGGGGTACCAGCATGTGTCAGAGATGAATTTGTGGGCATCCTGGAATAACCTAGATAAATAAAACCAAAACCTGTCTGTATTGCTAGATAACACCAGTGGTAAGTGAGAAAATGTTGTAATTGGGGTGAACCGACCCTTTAAAGCACTTTCTTATCTTCCTCTCTCAGAGTTGCTTCAGGCCAATTCAACCGAGGCAGAAAACCAAACAGGTATAAGCAAATACAACTACAACGGAAGCTTTGCCAAAAATTTTCAAGGCAATTTGGTTCTTACAACGCAGCCTGTCATTCTTTTCCATCTGCAGCCTTGTGTGAAGAGGAAGATTGCAAGAAGCAGCAGATTTGTGAATACAGCAGCTCTGGAAACTACAACTGTACATGCGCTCCAGGATACTATGGCGACAAGTGTGAAGGTATTGTACACTTGGCCGGCTGAGACTTACTGCAGGCAGCTGGGCAGGTAGCGAGCAGCAGACTCGGGTATTTGAAGAGGAGCTGTGCTATCCCACAGGAATTTGGAGCGCTGCCCTGGAAGAGGCTGCTGTGATGATGGATTATTGTAATTATCAAAACTGACACGGCCTCGCCCAGTTTACTACGGGAACCTGGGAACGCCAGTCGCTTGATGTTGTGAATAATTGTTTTATGGTGCATTTTATTAGTTTACCAACAAGAGGAAGTGCTTTGTCTAGACTTAAGAAGGCCTCTTTATGAGTCAAAGCTAGTCTTTGGTATTCAGGTCATTTCTTCAGACAGAGCTGTTGAAATATGCATGCTTCCACACCGCTACTTGCTTCTCTGGAAGTTGGCCATTGCACCACACTATAGTTTTAAGCACAGCTGCTGCTTGCATAACCATAGGGCAATTTGAACACAAAATATGTAAAATGCTATTATCCTCACTTCCCTTTCATGAATGCATATTAAGTCATTTTGTATTATCTTTAATGTCTGTATCATATTCTGTTTGATTTAGGGAACAACTAGTGTGCCCTTTAAAGCTAATTTAGTCTCCCATGAGAGGTTACTGTCACCCTCTGATAGCAGTTGCTGCAAGCTTTTTTCTCCCCCCCACCCCCCACCCACCAAAAGCTCTTTAATAGTATTTGAGCTATTGCAAATGCATGCTACTTCTCACCCTTGAGCTGAAATAACTATCAGTGCTTATATAGGCTCTCTTAAATCTCCCAAATACTTTCCTGCCTGGCTCACTTGGAAGGCACAGTGGAAAAAGGAGCATGATCCTCCAAGGAAGAGAAAGTGAGCGGGACTCAGAAGTGCCTAATCAGGGCTCTCAGATCAAAGGGCCCGGGCCGCACAGGTGGCCAATGAAAGTGGCTCTTGCAAATTAACAATCCATTAATTGCCCTCGGGGCCATACATTTTGGTCACAAAATATGCTGCATATCATCGGAAAAATAATACCCTCCACCAAGCTCCTGGGACTTCAAAGGGGAGCCGTTTAGCTGCGATATGGCCACTTCCTTTGATCCACTGCTGCAATTAGGCAGGAGAGGAAAATAAAAACATTCTTACAATTTGTATGGAGCAGATGTGCAGCATGCTGACTGGTAATCGTCTGGTCCTGTGAACTTTGTTGGAAAAGATTAGGGAAAGAGAAATGACAGCGAATCAATACATAGTTTACAGTATAGCAGATGAAAGACGCTCAGCATATGGTACACATGTTGACCATTTATACCCTCTGCCTATGTTTACACTGAGGCCAATACTGAAAACTTAACAGAATCTAAGTACTTGCTTTCAAGTAACTCGAGCAAACTTTCCAGCTTAGAGCCTCTCTCTCCCTGTGTCTGCAGAGGAATGTCTTTGCCAAAATGGGGGTGTCTGTGTGGACATCAATGGGACTTGTGAATGCCCCACAGGCTACACAGGGCTCTACTGTCAGTTTGGTAGGTATGATATTGCATACACACAATCCTACTTGCCCTATCAGTTGTCTCACAAGACCTTTTGATGCCACTGTAACATCACAAATTCCCGAACCTAAAGCCATTGCTCCAAAATTAGTGAACATGTCTTTCACATTCCTCTCAGAAGTAACCCAGACACCATGCAGTAACAGCAGGCCGTGCCCTGATGGAGGTCCATGTTTGGAGTATGGAGGAACCTACCTTTGTACATGTCAGACTGGTGGAGCAGAACTAGACCACAAGGACTTCTACCCTTATGGTAAGAGCCTGCGGCACCAACCCCAACAGCAGGGCAGCTATGTGTCACTGCATGAGCAGCTGGTTACTATAGTGACAAACATATTTTTATACACACTGGTCTCGACAAGTGTCACTCTCTATTTAAAAAGCAACGGTCACATTTGCAGTTTACATCTATGAAGTGGAGAGAGACTGAAGAATGATTTATGTTTTTGCTGAATGCTGTTGGAAGATTTTGTATTTGATCCAATCATGAAATGACAAATAATCTGTGATTTGTAAAGGTTGGACTGAGCCCACGTGCTTGAATAATATGTAGGTGGTTTACCCAGTGCAATGGAACACAGTCAAGTCTCGGTGTGTGTTTTTCAGTACAGCCCCAATCGGTCTGCGACTCCTCTCCGTGTCTGAATGGGGGCTACTGCTACGAGCGGGATGGAGGCTACACCTGCGAATGCAAATACGGATACTGGGGGAAGCACTGTGAGAAAGGTAGCATAATTGATACAAAGCTTAAGGAATACTTGCACATGAACTCATGCAGTGTCATTATCAAAACATCCCTCAGACTTGCGGGTTATTACTCAAACCCAACTACAGCTTTAATGCACCAGGAGACATGCCATTACTCGTAATGCTGCTTGAAATATTACAATGCTGAGAGGCTCATGATAATTTGTACTTACGACTGAGTTACGAGCTATTTTCCTGAATTATGACTTAAATGGCAATGTACTGGAACAGATTTATTTTGCGTGGTTAAAACCTCGAGTGGTCTACACTTCAAGGATTCCCTGCTCCCTGTCTCTTTCCAGTTAGACTCAATACCTGTGCCTCTGGTCCCTGCCGCAACGGAGGCTCTTGTAAGGAAGAGGCAGGGAGCTACCGATGTGTGTGTCCATACAGATTCACTGGAAAACACTGCGAAGTGGGTGAGTGCTGCCTCCACCTACTATTACTATTGCATTTTTCCCCTCCATGCTTGAACTTTTTCTTACAAACTAGCGTTAGATTGCAGAAGCATACAGAAAAATAACTCCCATTGTGGATGTTTTCTTCCAGGGAAGCCAGACCCTTGTGCCTCCAGCCCATGTCTAAATGGGGGAACATGTTTTCACTACATAGGAAAGTACAAATGTGAATGCACTGAAGCCTTCAGCGGCAGGCACTGTGAAATAAGCAGGAGCTCAACACATACCTCCGCAGGTAAGCAGACCAAGCATGTCCAAGTTTCTCTCCGTTGCTGTATGATTAATAGATTGCATAAACAGGGGATAACCTGAGCTGTTAAGGGTAGAGGTACTGGCTTTCCATCTGAAGATAATCTTAGCAGTGTTGCTGCACTGAAAGCCCACATTTACAGATATAGAACAGGAATAAGCTATATAAAGTAAGACCTGATGTTACATGTCTGCACACTGTTCTCAATGGCACGCTGGAGGTAATTTTAGGAGGACGAAAACAGAAAGTCCGGATGGAAAACAAACACCTCTGTTACCATTAGTCTCTCCTGGATGAGCCACAGGGTTTGTGATCTTTTGTTACCATGTGGCCATGCTGACATTATCAACGGCATATTTCAGAGCTGGGCTGTGGGCCGCCTCCACAAGTGAAGCATGCCGAGCTTCAGTTCTCCTCTACAACACCGGGCTCCATGGCTGTGTACATATGCCACTCAGGCTTCACTTCTGTGCCCAGAGCCACCCAGAGCATCTGTGGTATTCAGGGAGACTGGAGCCAGCCACCCATCTGTGAGGGTCTGTTATATACACCAACACATGGACACACACTCAGAGCACAAACAACTTCTAATGAGCCTGAAAAACAAAATAAATAAGTTACAGTGGTGTTGATGTTGATTCCTTTGTTTTCCATCATTATAGAGATCAATGAGTGCCTATCACAGCCTTGTCTCAATGGGGGTACATGTCGAGACCAGGTAGGATCCTACCTGTGTGAGTGTGACGATGGCTTCAGTGGAAACCACTGTCAGACAGGTACAGCAAACATGTCATGCCTAATCAAATGCTTCTAATATTAAATGATATAGTATAGTAAATCCACATACTGCACATGTGTATATCTGTGTTTCTTCTCCGTCAAGACATAAATGAGTGCCTGTCGGAGCCCTGCAAGAATGGAGGAACGTGTGAGAACCAGCCTGGCTCCTACTTGTGTCATTGTCCAAAAGGCTTCAAAGGCCAGAGCTGTGAAATAGGTGCCGTGTTCGTTCAAGGTGTTGCATGATTTTAAAAATGATAACATACTGTACAGATTATACAGAACTACAATCAAATTCTACATTTGTGTTCGTAAATGTGTGTGTGCAGAGCAGGACAGTTGTGAGTCCAACCCTTGCTTTAATGGAGGTGTGTGCCGGAATTACAGACGGAATTATCTATGCATGTGCAAAGACGGCTTCTTTGGGGACCAGTGCCAGATGTGTAAGTGGCTTTGCACTTCCTCACAAGTCAGTCTCGCTGATGCTGTGAGCCAATTCACAGAACCTTTCTAAAGTGCACACATGAACCATATTGTAGCAAGTGCTTGTCTTTGTCGCCCCCAAGTGGAGGACCCATGTGTACTGAAACCTTGTGGAAACCGCGGAGTCTGCAGGAGTGACAAGAGAGGGAACTACAACTGTATTTGCAGAGTAGGACACACAGGCAAAGACTGCGAGAAAGGTCAGTCAGAGTCATCAGTGTCCTGCTCAATTAGTCATTTGTCATCCCATATTCTGTAGCTCATCCTTTGTATTGCAAAGACAACTTTTTAATTATTCAATGTATGGATTAGACATGTGAGGTTGCCACTGTTCCCAGACCTGTTGCCTCCCTCCGGTCTCCATGTGCTCCGTGTGGAGGAGAACGAGGTGGAGCTGCGCTGGGATCAGCCGGAGCCCTCCCAAACCCTGGTCAGTGGATTCGCTGTCACCTATGCTCCACTGGGCCGGACCAATCGCAAAACCGACTACCTGGATAGGCAGCAGTCCACCCACGTCATGCGAGGCCTGGTGCCCGGTTTGCTGTACAACATCTCCACCTTCTCCATCAAAGGCAACGACATGAGCCAGCCTGCCACCGCACTAATACGCACCAGTGAGCATGCTCTTTAATGCAGGAGTAGAAGGCTCCTGGAATGTTTTTCTACCTCATGAGTTTGAATGCATGCTTGTGTGACTTTCCATGTAAGCTTAAGTGTTTCTGTGCTAGGACCACGGCGGGTGGAGCAGCTGCAGGTGGTGAATGTATCTTCCTCTCAGGTTTGGCTGCGTTGGTTGGTTCAGTCAGCTCGCCACGCAGCAGTCAGCCGGGTACGCGTGTCTCTATTGCCTTCAGATGGGAGTGAGGCTCAAACTGCTGTGCTCAACACAAGCACCACGGAGTACACCTTCAGGTCAGGTTCTGCACTTTGCTACAAAGACTACAAAAGATAACCCAGAATTTACATTTACAGACGTGCAGCATCCTTTGTGTCCACTGAAGGGTGCTGTTGAAGTGCTTTGGGTAGTATACCCTTCAACCACCAGAGGACAGTATTTCATCACTCTTACTAAGCTCCAAACATTATATAAGGATGATGAGGTCAGGTGTCATGCTCTGTTAATTGTTGTGCAAATTTTGTGTACCTCTTTCTGCTCCCCAGTTCTTTACTTCCTGCTCAGATGTACACAGTGGATGTGTTGACTCAAAGTGGAACCAGACCTGATGAGTTTCCCTCCACAAGCCACTCAGCTGGACCACTGCAGCTCTGGACAAGTAGGTTGCACCATTCAGTGGTCACTACAACTGTATGTATAACGTTTGAGAGCCTGAAAAATACTAACACCATGGATGCCCAAGTAGATGCTAGTATATTAACATTTCTTTTAACATATGATTGAATACAATTGAATTTGTATGTATTAAATGTAAGTAATTGACTTTAACTTTTAACTGTTTATTCAATTAACACAATCTAGTGGCTTCTAGTCAGTTGAGACTTTACTTAAAATGTAAATTTCACTTTAAAGTTTTAGTTGGAGTAACAATCCATAAAGGCTAAATACCAACACATTTAAATATGGTTGTAAGTACATTAAGAATACCTTGCAGGTGTCATTGATACACTCAGAAACAATTGTAACCCAAATACAAAGCATTTATATTTAGTGTGTAAATGGATAAAAAAAAAATGAGTGGAAAGTATTTTATTCTTCAATGTGGTCATGTGGTATTGAAATCTGAATGTTAGGGATATGCTATTGAAATAGCAGAGAATTGTAAATATAGCTTGTAAAATTATAGGGAAGCCCCAGATGCAACTAAGTGAGAAATATGAATAAATATAAAGAGTAAAGCTACCTGCACTTTCCACTCGCACTTCAAGTTTCATAGCACTCCGTAAGGTGCTACAGACAAATAAGAGCCACAAAAATGTGTACAGCAAATCCTTCTTGGCAAATGTGGTTAGGATCCTGAATGTATAGCCTACTTCAAATTTCACAAAAATACAAAATTTTATTTTATCGTACTTTATTTTTATTTGTGTTGTTTTTGACACTATGCGGTGACACCAAAAGACAATAAAGTTTCTAACTGACCAACTAAAAAAACATTATATTTTCAATGGGATAATCCAGATTTTTTCATATTAAGTGTTTGGTTTTGTTAGTAGTTTTTGCTCAGATAGGCAATCCTGTAATTGGAGATTTAGTGAATTGGCAATGGAAATAAGCAGCAGCATACAAGTCCAACTTACTAAAATATTTTAGGCCACAGCACAACAACATGACATAATGTTTAAAGAATCTATTCAGATAAAGTTAGGAAAGAAATGCTTTAGTCTGAGACAGCACCAATTTAAGGCAACTAATCAACGCAGAAATAATATTTTTATGCTACCCATGCAACAATCTGTGAGCATCTACACGTGTTTCCCCCAGGGCCTCTTCCTCCGCAGAACCTATCCCTGTCACATGTGACCACTAACTCAGCACTGATCACCTGGAGCCGCCACCCAAGAAACATCCCAGATGGCTTTGTGGTCAACGTGACCCGAGGGCTGAATACCAGGAGTCGCTTCCTGCCCAACGGGAAATTAGGATCATACACCCTCCGTGAACTGACGCCAGGACAGCATTACTACGTGGCTCTCACATCCGTCAAGAATGCAGGGCAGGAACAGATCCACAGCACGCCTCAACACTTGGCCTTTAGTACCTGTGAGTGTCCGTGTTCCTTAAGGTGGAACACTAAATAAGCATATTTAGGTAGAATTTTGGGGGACACAAAAAAACTCTTTTTAAAACACATTCTGTATACATTTCCTTTGACCCAGTGCCAATGGAGGCCAGATCAGGGAGAAGAGAGAGGCCAACAGTGACGGGACAGGGGACTCAGGTCAGACGTACTCCTACGCCTTCTCAGCCATCTCAGGACCTGGGAGGTGCAGCAGAAACAGAGAACTCACAGGAACTGCCCAGGTACGAGTAGGAGCTTGATGATTATTAAGCAGTCATAAAAAACATATACAATAATAAGAGTTTGTTGATGCCAAGCAGATAGCGATTTTTCTATGTTGCAGATACACAGAACTAATTGACAGGAGGGGAAAGATAACAGCTAAGTTCACTCACTTGCCAAGAAAAGCCATTCGACATCGTACTAGTAAGTACAAGTGGAAACAACCATGTGATAAACATTTAGTGCCGAGACAGTATAACATAATAACTATTTCATCTCAAAATGTAACGCTGCCATGTTATTATTTAACATAACTACCTAATAAAGCAATTTATTCTCCTTCTAAGGCCAGATGAATTCAGCAGGATGCTATTGTATTTCTCTGACATCTATTAAACTAACATGCTACACCAACACATTGAAACAGTCCTGATTTGCTCAAGATGTCCAAAATATCTTTTTGGCTTAATTGCTTACCTTAATGCAGATGGAATAACTTAGGCCATGGTCCTATAAGCATGTGGTCCTAACCATAGCCTGTCTAGATGAAATATAAGGGGGGTCCTCTAATGTAAGCTGGACTCTGCCATCGCACAAGCAAACCCACTTTATCTGACACATGTTGTCCGCTTTATCTAGCAGCTTTTGTTAGAGCGAGACAAGTCTTTTAATTTTTATATGATCTTTATTTGTTCTGTATTACTGTAACGTAATGCATTCCAGTGCAGGGGTTTCTAGCCTATAGCCTAAACAGAAAAACAGTTTTACAGATGTTATCTTGCACTCTAGAGAGTAAGCTTCCTTTCTGTAGGATTGTTCTGCCCATTACGCCCATGATGTCATGTGATGACTTTGATCATACTGTCATATCAGTAATGTTGCGTTTCATTGTTTCAGGCTGAAGAACATACACAAAACCTTTTATTGTTTAGTACCACATCCCAGTTTTGCTGGAGCCACCCTGCAGTCTGTCATTCATTTTGTATTTTTATGCTGATTTATGAGAGGAAATGTTTTGCCTTGCAGAACCTGAGCCACCGATTAGATTAGAGAGGATGGAAGAGACAACAAACAAAATCAGCCTTGCACTAGAGATTCAAGAGGAAGGTTTAAGAACGAAGCCTGGTAGGTGTTTTGCATTGAAGATACAAAACTTGAAAGAAAAAGACATAACATTCAGGAAAGCAGAGTAGTTAAAAAAGGGGAAGTGAAAGAGCTAGAGGCTATCAACACATGATATCAGCTGTAGATAGTGTGGAGTTGTGGGCCTGAAACCTGAGACCCAGACTCATTCTGTACTGTGGAAGTTGATAGCAGCTGTTGTCTTTCAGAATTGCCCCAGGACTGCCGCAGTCTGCCCTGCCAGAATGGGGGTACATGTGTGAACGGAGGCGACTCCTTCATCTGCGACTGCGCAACGGGGTTCAAGGGCAGACAGTGTGAGCTGGGTAAGTTTAGTGCCTCCTACCCACACATACACATACACACAGGGAGGCTTCAGTGAAAATGGGCTGGTTTTTGGCAAATAACAAATATGCTTGATTGTCATGCATCCTGTTGATGTTTTTAGAACATTGAAGGAGGATTTTAAACACATGGTTTCTTTTGGAAGATTTTTTTTTGTCTAAATCACCAGCTGAAGTCAGTAACATCCATGTAAATCCATCTGTCCACTATCTATACCTGCTATCTATACCTGCTCATCCAGCTCTCAGTGTCATGAGGGTTGAAGCTTATCCCATCTGGCATTGAGCGAGAGGCGGGGTACACGCATGCAGGGCACTTTTCACACACTCTCACGCCGCGCGTCCATTTTCTCACACAGTAAAAAACAAATTCATAACTGATAATGTTGCAGCGTGAAAAAAGGACACTGACAAGCGCACAGACAGACAAGACAGAGCAGCACAGCACAACAGCAGCACCATGCAGCAGCGTGTTATTCAGATCATTGGGGGAAAGTGAGAAATATACACAAATCTATTATATTGTAATTTATTGTAATCTCAGTCAGCAGCTCTTCTGGCAGCAGCAGCGTCTCTCCCTCTCCTCTCGTGCCGTGCACACACAGGCAGGAGGTAGCGTGAGTTACTATGGTTATGGGGACTCTCTGTGTCTCTGTCGCTCTGAAACTTTCTCGCGATTCCCAATAAGCTACGAGGTTTTTAGGTAACCTACTACCATTTTAGCTACATAATGTTTTATAAATATAATTTCAAATATGAAATAGCCATTCTTCTAATAATCATTTTGTGTACTGATCCATCCAATTATAAACTGTTCTTGATGCATTCTTGGTTTTCATAGCACCCTCAATCTAACTAATCTAGACTCGGGCAGGTGGCTATTTCTTGACTTAATCCAAGAGGCTAGGTGGTGTAGAAATGCAGGAAATTTGTTTTAAATTCTAATTTTAATTCCCCCGCCAATTACGCTTCTTTCCAAGTTTGCTCCTCCATTGTAAAACATAACCAGGTGCCTATGGTGAGGAGCATTAATCTTATGAAAAAGGTGTTGGTTCATAAGGCCAGAGAGAGGTCAAGTGGGTTAATTGACCATGAATAATGCTCATTTTATTATGAACAAAAATAAGTATTACCAAAGTACACAGCCCCCCCACCCCCCACCCCCCGGAACAAATTGCACTCCAAGCTGGAGTCAAAACTTGGCAGCGCTGTGCATGTAAATGTTAACAATAAAGCTTTGTGCCTTAACAAGGCTAAGAGTCTATAGTCATTGTAGAAGCTCTGTCTTTAAAGTTGATGCTAAAGTCATCATGCTAGCATGCTTACAATGACAATGCTAACATGCTTATGTTTAGCAGGTAGAATATTTACCATGTTCACCATCCGAGATCAGTGTGTTAACATGCTAGCATCTGCTAATTAGCACTAAAAACAAAGAACTGGCTGATGGGTATGTCTTTAGTTTTGCTGGTATTTGGTCATAAACCAGCGTATTGGACAAACTCATACAATTCATCCTGAGGGGAACATGAATGTGTGTACAAAATTTCATATTCATCCAATTGTTGTTTGTTTCACTCAAAACCACATATGTCAACCTCATGGTGGCGCTAGAGGAAGAGTCAGGGTATAATTAGGTTTCATTGTCTGGAAATCATTAATGTCTGTACAAAATTTCATAGCAATCCATCTGATAAATGTTGAAATATTTTAGTCCAGAGTGGTGGAACGACCGACAGACCCACATGGCCATTCCTAGAGCACCACTGATACCATCTTTAGTATTTTATCACTGGCTCAATCCTATGACAGAAATTTTAATGTTAGGTGGCACAGGGCTCAGTGATTAGCCTTGTCTCTGTGTTTTCATGTGGAGTTTGCATGTTCTCCCCAACTCCATGAGGCATTTCTCCCACAGTCCAAAGACATATGGGTCAGGTAGTAAATCCTAAAATACACGCTAGAATACACACCCTGGCACCCTGAACAGGATAAGCAGTATAGAAAATGGATGAATAATTTAATGTTTGATGTCAAGTGAAAACAATACATCCTCTTCTACATTTCTTTTTAAAAGGCATAAATTGACTGGCAGCATTAATGCCCACTTAGTGTTTACCTGATTCTCCAAAAAGATTTTGGTGAAAGATTGGCAGCTGGATGTCATGAGTGTCAGTGCAGGATTAGCACTCCTGTTTGTGTGTTCCCAAAGGTTTTAACAGTGCTTTCTCTCATTGTAGCTTTAGCATCTCAGGGTGTGAATTTACGCTACAATCTATATGTTAGATTTGCCTTTCGTAGTGTAACCTGACAAAGCGAGAGCACTGAGCTATGTATAGACCCCCTAGTTTCTTGAAAGCAGGAAACATGCTCCACTGACAGTTGACCCCTCTGACATTTATGAATGGACTTGTTTAACTTTAAGGCTTCGGGGCATGAATGTACAACATGAATACAGTGACACTGAAGGCACAAAGCACCATATTATTTGCACTGCACCACTTTCCTTCTTTTTTTTCAGGGGGCCAAGTGTTACTCAGTGTTAACTCAGTGTTTCTTTTGAATGTTGTGGAGCGTGTATAAAGGAAGATCCTCTTTTTCAAGTGTTCCACTTGAAAATTATATTTTCTTTAAAAAGCAGCAAAGTCAAAATAGCTCATAAGGTCATAAAATGAATTCATCGCCATCGAAATCCCTCAACAGTTGTGACTCAAGCTCTCAGCTTGTAATGACAGGCTGAAATAGGAAAACATCTTTTGGCCATTACTACTGAATCCTATGGAGGACAGTGAGTAAGAATGCATTATCTACAGTGAACAGTGCCTTATTGAAGTTAATGAACATGGAAGCACATGTTTATATTATCAAAGTAATTGATTATATGCTACCAATATGAGTGCATGGACACATCTTGAAATTGGAAGCATTACTAAAAAGTAATTTCCTCTTGGCCAGCAGGAATGTATTCATACAGATAATTATAGATCAAATTAGATCATCATGTTTTTCTCAGTTCAGTAAAGTAAACAGGTCATCCAGCATCTCATGTAGAAACAACCTAACCAACTATTATTACACCCTCCCTGAGTCTCACTGTAGTAGTGATATATCTGCAGCAGCAAGCAATTTCCATAAAGGGGTATCTAGATATTCTCAAACAGTTATAGACCTCCCAGTCCGTATGAAAAACAACAACAAAATTAATATATTATCAGACAAATTAGAAAAACAGATTCCAAAAGAATAGGAGTGTTATTGCTTTGTGCATCGATGCCAACTGAAATGATTTTTGGATGACTTTATAATCATATGAAAACATTTTGAGGTTAATGCATTGACTGAGTTATAGATGCAATGAGAGTGAATGGGGGCTAAAAAAAACTCTTCAGCATGAGGCTTTATTGCATTAAGGCATTTAACTTTATGTATGTCATCATAATACACTTATATATATCAGTCTGGAGTTTGCACTGTATACACAATACAATACAATGGTTGTCTATAGAATTGCTTTTAAAACTTAGTAAGTCAAAAGGCGTAACAGTTATTAAAAGAAAACGTGTAACACCGATCTACAAAGAATAATGCACAATTTGACTTTGACTTTGAATTTAATTTGTCTGGTTAGAATTAATATTATAGGAAATGTGTAACACAAGTGTCTTTAAAAAATCAAGTTTTCAGGAATAGCTTAATCATAAAAGACACTGAAGAATAATTAAGTCTAAGTTTGCAGAACAACATGGTGATTACTGTGCAGCAACAATCACACTAACTAGGGAATACATTCTATGACATTCAGCCTAAAACCCTGATCCCCCTCCTCCCAAACTCAGTAAAACAGTAAAAAACACAGTGAAACACAGCAGAAATATTCATTTGATTTTCACTAACTAGATGTTGATGAGGCTGCGTATACATGAGAAGACACTGGACATACCCTCGCTCCTCTCGAGTCCTTTTCTTCACCTAAACATCCAGCGTCAGATTGTTTAAACATTCCTTTCCTAAAACCATCCATCAGCCAGAGACAAGAGCCCAGTTCCATCCCACGTGACTCCTAAACCATCCAGCAGACTTTTCCTTGCTGACAACACTTAAAATATTCATACCTCATGTTGTGTGACTGCTCTTTGCAGTGTGCCAGCGAGTGCCACATCCATGTACCCGTCTCTACTCCGAAACGAAAAGCGTGCCTGTCTGGGAGGGTGGAGTGTGCCATTACCTGTAAGTCATATCAGGCCTTGCATGCTGATACTAATCATGACTTATAATCTAATGGATCAAACAGATGAGGATGTTTTATTCTTTACAGGTACAAAAGGACATATAAAGTGCAACAGGATATTTGTTATCGAGAGGTTTGTGAACCGCTGCTTCCCAAGAAAAGTCAAAGTAAGTTCAAAAGGCTGTCTGGACAATGATTATGTTATTTTTTTTAGCAAATAAACCAATGCATTTCTTCTCACATGCTGATATTAACTTTCTTACAGTCAGAAGAACAAACAGAGAACAATAAAGGTTTGTTTTCTTTAACACAATCAATATAATGATATTTTTTGTGGTAAACTGTGTCCTTATCGCACTTAACTAATTCTAACCATTTATTTCAGCTTCTAGTGTAGTGGATCACAAGATTTTCAACAATTATCCTAAAACGGAGTCTTTTCTTCTTCTTTTTTTTTCTAGAGCACTTGGAGACTGATTAAAGGACTGTCATCACTGTCATGTGAAAAAACCTCCTAACTTCAATTTTGGTGTTTATAATGTACTTGAAGTAACTGATTATGGTCATTTTGTGCTGAGAAACCCTGTCACGACGCACTGTAACATTTCAGAAACAGATCATCATACAGCCGAAAATAAGGTTACATTTAGTTTGTTTCTGGGAGCTGTGTTTGTAGCTCCGTGCTCTATGAAAGGACTTCAATCAATCAAATGAAAAATGTCCCAAATCATTTATCATTTACGACGTTTGATGACTGATTTTTAATAAAAACACATACAAACGAAAATAATAATGGTAAGCAGTCCACTGCACTGCATCAGAGACCTTATATACCTCATTTCCATGTCCACGCTGACACATTAGGAGAGGTTTTTATTTGTGATTCAGCTGCAGGATTGTCCCTCAGGGAAATAACTGTAGATTGTTCCAAGTCCCGATCTTTTTTTTTTTCCTTTTACAATCACCATGATCTCCTTATAAAGAAAATGGGAAATTGATATTTTCACCCCACCCCATAAATTCATCTCCTCCTCTGACAATGGTGCACAGTGTTTTCTGTGTAAAATATCTTTCTTTGTGTCTTAGCAGGCATCACTGCTCGCTATCCTGTAAATAGTGTTTATAGGCCATTTTTGTAGGTGAATATTTTAATAATAAAAATGTTAAAATGTTTTCTGTTTCTGATGTCTTTTTTTGGGTTTATATTTGCAATAGAAATATGGCATCTCAGGGTACTTTTTCAAAAAGTAAGCAAGTTTTTTTATTGTATCATTTTCAACTGGTTACTGCTGTCTGTGATTTACATAGAATTGTTGGGTAATAGTAGCACACAGTGGTGAGCACAGACTCTAACCCTAACTGTAACTGTAACCCAAATAAGGCAAATAGGGACATGCCCCTGTTGTAGAAAAGATCACTGGGGCAGGTCTGTGTTACTGAACATCAATGATCTCACTCATCCACCCAAGTAACCACAGGTCCCTGTAAATCCCCTCAGAAAACATACTGTTCTGTTCTGTTCTGTTCCAGTACTACATCTCAAACACCACTGCAGTCTCTCTGCTCAACAGCTCAACCAAAAATGATAGTGACAAGTCCCATAAACATCTCAAACTTCTATATACAGACAGGTGACATATTAAAGGAAAACGTAATGAATCCAGATGCTACCATATAGGGCACGAGAGGCCACTGAATTGTTTAATGAGTGTGAAAATTACGTATTAGACATCAAATGAGGAAATATCTTTTGGAAGAAGTGTTCATCCCCCCAGGAGAGTTTCAGGGACTCTATGCTAAGGAGGTCAACATCTTACTCTACATATCTGACAAATCTCCACAGTAACTTTAGACAGCTGATATGCAACTAGTTTAATAAAATCATTTACCATCCTGTATTAACACAGTTCAGTGTTGTGTACCGTGGTGTATTTTGATCTTGTAGAGAGCTCTGACTTCTAAAGCTTAGGCAGTAGCTGCATTTGAAAAAAGTAATACATTATGTTTATTAAACGTCCATGTTTGCATATTGCTGATGTTGTTTTCATTCCCTCTGTGGCCTGATGATACAGTGATATGTAAGAGCAAAAGTCTAGATTTTCCTAGTGATAAAGGCAATAACCCCTGACCCCTAAAACCCGCACATACACGGTGCACTTGATTAAATTTTATCTTTTAATTTCAAAACTGATGCCATACTGCAGCTCTGGTGGGCTTTGTTAATGAGCAGATCACTCATTATTTAGCAATATTTGCATTTCGGCATGTTTGGGACAAATCATCCCACTTTATCCCCAGATTGATTTGTGGGTTTTCTGCTGCCTTCAAAGAGCCTCGGAATGTACGCCACCGTACGAGCCGTTCTTGCTGCACATTGGAGTGCTTTTTAAATGGCTATTTTTGATAGATCTTTGGTACTTGAATCACATTTAATGTATTAAATACATAGACTTTCTGGTGGAGGTAGAGTCATTAGTGACAACTACATATGAAGTTAAGTGCAAACGCTAACATAGTTACACAATAACAATAATTGTAGACATAGGTTTTATTTAACTTTTAAAATTTATTCAGTTCTTATTCTAAGTGTTACAAAAGAATGCACATATACATAAATAAATCATAACAAATGATATCAAACAGATAAACAAAGAAACATTATTGACAGAAAAGGTGTAGGCTGAAGCTTTAGCTTATTATGCCTACCCTTTTTACTGCATACAAAAAACAAACAATACAAAACAATAATCCCAAAATACAAAATCAAACATTTCATTCACCATTATGTTCATTCCTCAGTTTTATGTTTGTTTACTGGGTTATTTTGAACTTTTTTTTTAAATTCACGAAGTGTACAACACATTTTCCGTGTTTATTTTTTTAGCCTCAGAGCGACACACCCTATCCTATTTGCCCTCAGTTTGTAGAGATATTTCCGATAGCACGTAAAGGCAGCAGTCAGGGCAGCGCGCGCCCCCGCCGCCCCCTCCTTGTTCCAAGTGAAAAGTGAGATAGTGAGGAAAAAGCAACGGGAGGAAGTACCATGGAGGGAGAAAGCTGGATGTATTAGCGAGTTTGTAACTTTAGGGCACGTTTTCCTCCCCCTTTGTTTCGTTTTTGCGTACACAAATCAAAGTAACTCAATGTGGTGATATCCGGTGTGTATTTTATGTGCTGGGAAAACGTCGTAAATCTCCCGAACATTCAAACATTCAACTGACCGCGGACGGTTAGCACAGCCCGACTGAAGTTAGCCTGTCTCAGCTAGCAAGAAAGGACAAAAAACAGGCTAGTGGAAAAGAAGTTAAAGCTACAAGTGGCGCTGCGGCGTAAAGTAACTCGTAATGTTGCCTCCCGGGATTAACTTCAGATACGGATGAGAAAGAAATTGGAGGCTGGGGAACACCGAGAACAACTGCGAGCCAGACGACCACTGCTATGTCGGGGTTGATTCACGGCTCCGGCAGCCCGTCTGAGTCCCGGGGTTGGCCGCACTCGGTGCTGTGGAGGGTTGGGGGCTTCTTCTTCCTCCTGCTGCTGGAAGGGACCGGCTGCCTCGCCAACCCAAGCAGCGTTTCAGGCGTCAACAACAACCATAGTGTCAACATATACATGAGTGTGGAGGAAGTGAAGAAGTTTTTGGGTAAGAAGGATTTGAGCACGGCCTACATAGAGAGCCAGCTGTCTTCAAACTTTGTGCTCAGTGTTATCTGTGTGTGTGTTGTGATGCAGTTGTGTCAGCGTGCCCCCCACATCTACAGTTTTCCATCTAAAACTGAACTAGTAAATCATTAACCCCTACTTTAATTGCTCTTGTAATACACAAAGTGTGTTCCAGTTTTGTCATTTGGAACCATCTAAATGCTCCCTGGTCCACAGTAGAGCCTTAAACTTAGAGTCCATGAGAGTGAAATGTTAAAATAATTATGTAGATCCTTTCCTCTTCTTTGAAAATTCTTATTTTGTGGGTATAAATCAGATGATTAAAGTGCTCTTGTGAATAGAAACTAATGTTGGCTGTGCATTGCACCCTATGCCATCACAATAATAGCAGACAGTTGGGTGGTAGTTTACTTTTTTGGGCTATGCTGTAGATATTATAACTATTTCGATCAAGATGGAATACTTGATATAACTTTATTATAGGATCTTTAACTTCACGCACTGCAACTGGTATATTCAATGTTGCATTGGCCCACCTATAGATATGATTTAATATTCCCTCAGAACAGCTCCATCAGTAAACAGCTCCTGCTCAAGCTGCAATAAGAAAGGTATGCTGATGCGTCACCAGAAACAGTGGAAAGGAGGAAGTGACCTAATCATACATGTAAAACCACAACCAGAGTGGGATATTTGTGGTGGAGGTAAGTTTGGTGGGAGCTTTTTGTAGGGGATGCACACAGTTCTGTGTCTTATGTATGATATGGGCCAAGGACACTGTGGTATATGTGACTGTCCTGACCACGTTAGGTCAGCGGGACCTGAGCCCTACTGTACACAAAATTCTAAAAATACAGGTTACCAGTTGCCAAAAATGTAGTCATCTTGTTGTCAGAGGTATTTAGAGGTATAGGAATTTAAACCACATCTTGATGGCCTTTTGAGACCTGCAAAATGGACAGAATTGTGCTGTTTTTACTTTTTACTTTTTTTTTTTTTTTTTAGGTTGGCTGTCATAGTGTTTGTTCAGAAATGGGCTAATAGCTGTTATCCTGGTGCCAAGGTCGAGCCAGTCTACGGATTGATACTAAGTTGTTAATTTAGGGTTTGCTAAAGATGTGTTGAGGGTGCAGTTTGAAACCAGTCATTTACCATGTGAGTGCCACTGCACAGTCTAATGAAGGGGTAGAAGTGCTAAGAGCACAATGTTTTTGTGGAGGGGAGGAATCTAATGTTGCAGCTTCTCACACTGACTAATGTGCAGCTGTAGATAAGTGCGTCATGATTTTGTAATGGCATCAGTGTTTTTGCACCAGATTTGAGTTAGTGGGAATCAGCTGAATGACCATGTCTCTGTTGTCCATTCATTCAGGAGAAAGTCTCAGGTGTGTCCAGGTTTTGAACAAGAAGTCATGTTGGCTAACCTCCTCATGCTGTATACTGTATGCAGAGTTGTTCAGAGCTGCCAGCCATCACACACAAATGCTGGTTTTCTTGTGACTATGTTTAGGCCCTTTGATGTTTGAACATGAGCATTATATTTATGCAAATGTTATGGGATATTTACAAGAATGTGTTGTAGAATGCTACATGTAGTGTAATGCTTTAAAATATGCAAATAGATAAACAAGGAGGATTTTGGTCTCTGTCTTTCTGACAACAGCATCAAAGTATCACCCATCCTGCTGTTTAAAAAACATTTCAACTCCTTTTCTCCTCTCTTTAATCTGACTGGTGTTAGACCGTAGGCTGACTCTGTCCCTTTCAGTTCCTCTTGTTCTCCATCACGCTATAGTTAATCCTCTGTTGCCAGACGAGGGCCTCTCTTGTGGTTTGCCTGAAACCTCGTCTGGTCGTATGGAGAAATTTCTTAATGTTTGACAACTACGTGTGTGGAGCAAAAAAGTATGTGTGGACAGAAACTTCCATGATGCAGTGGTAACTGTAGGAAAAATGTTGGAGGGAGATGAAACTGGCATCATCCCCACATTGGTAATAGGCTGCTGGGGAGTCTCATTACAGATTCATGTAGAAGAACCAAAGATTTCTTTTTGTGTTTTTAAACCAGCTGGTACAGAACGGGTGTTGCAGCAACAGTAAGATCTTTAATTAAACCTCAGACTCTCCAGTTGACTGATACATGAAAATACATTATATATATATATATTGTGCATTCCTATTTTTCCTGGATGAAAAGCAATTGATAATGTGGATATAGTGTCCCAACATCACTTGGCAAAGCCTTGGAAAGATTTTTGCACTGATTTCAGTCAGTCTGCACTGATTTCAGGACAACCTCAACAGGTTGTCCTGATTTCTGTGTTGGTCCCCAAATAGGATGCATTAAAAAGTGCATTGTATGTTCTAAGATTTGTCTCATTGCCGAGCAGCTACCAGCCCTGTACGCACACATGCTCTCATATACAGTATATGCCTGCAACTTCCTGTTGACCAAAAAATATATAATCTCTAAAAACAGTTTTCCAAACCATAAAGGGCTTGAGTTAGCTTGCACAATAGGCTTTTTTATAGTAAGAAAAGCACAGGTGTAAATATTTAAAATGAATGATGGTTGTATGCTGGCTCACTGTCGTGGCTTACTTGGACACCTGAATAGAAGAGAGCCATGGTTTATGTTATTAGTAACACCTGTGTTTTTTTCTTCTATGACAAGCCCAAATGTTTGCTGTAAAGAAGGCTGATAACAGGTCCTGGAACTGCCACAACAATATGGAGTGGAGCAGTTATTATTTTATTAGTTACACCCGTGCTTTTTCTGCTATGACATGTCTGCCTTTTGCCAACACAAAATTAGGCCTGAATGATTTAATCATGATCAAAATTTAACTTGAACAAGTGCAATTTTCAAATTGCCAGAGCTGCGTTATAATTCATCTATAACACAAGTTATTAGCAATGTTTTAACAAGCTGGAAGAGCTGAAAGGTTTGTTAACTGCTGCTTTCAAAGGCAAATTTAGTCCGGTATATCCAGTGATTTTTATTTATTTTTATTTTTTTTCTGCAGTTGACCAAACTACAAAACAAAACTGTTGCCTTGTCTGGTTAATATGTTCTCAGCATACTGTTGTCTGTACTATTGATCGACCACAAGTGGTTTAGTTAGTGTATCTTATGTTATAATATATAATTATGTTTGAAAAGTGTTTTTTTTTTTTGCTGTTTTAAAAATACCAGCTGAGATGCTCTATATTAACTACATAGCTGATCACGTTCTGTCGCCCCTGACTACTAAAAAGCTAAATACTGACAGCTGGTGGTTTATGAACAGTAGTCGGAATCTTCCAGTAAAATGATGAAACACATCAAATCATTTAGAGCTACAACAATAAGTCGATCAACAGAAAATGAATCAGCAACTATTTGGATAATCGAATAATTTTTTTAGTAATTTTTTAGCAAAAATGTCAAACATTTGCTGTGTGCACCTTCTGAAATGTGAGCTTTTCTGTGTCATACAGGATTGTAAACTGAATATCTTTGGCTTTTGGATTCTGTTGATTTGACAAAAAAAAGACATTTGAAGATGTCACGATTGGCTCTAAGAAGATATAACGGGCATTTTTCACTATTTTCTGCGATTTTATGGACGCAATGAGGAATCGAGAAAATAATCCTTTGTTACAGCCCTAAAATCATTGTTAAGCGTAACCTGCAGGATTTGGTATTGTGAAGCAACTTGTCCAGTGAGTCTGTGAAGGGAATGTTAGTTCGTATCAAAACGTTATGCTGTCAGCAGTTTGTCATTATTCCCATAAACAGACAACAATGTAGTTGTTAACACCACGTTTAAATGTCAAGACCCTGAATAAAAGTGAAAATGATTAAAATGAGTATTCTAACTTATACTACTGATGTTGTATCATTCAATACTCAATACAAACGTTGTTTAATGCTACACAGACCACAAACGCAGGCCTGGAGAATAATTTGTAGATAATAAGAGCAATTTAAATCACAGTCAGCAACTCTATTCTGACCATTTGGAGTTACTCATTGGTGACTATGCATTGAAATGCAGTGTTCCCATAGCTTCTATCCGTACAGGATTTCTATTCATGGCAGTTTTCACAATACAGTAATAAAATTATATGTGTCAATAAAGCATAGAGACATTATTGTGATAGGAAAAAGTAACATAATGTAATGTAGTCTTGCTGTGGTCTCTGGTTGCATTTTAAGTACACTGTCAGTTTATAACTTTACCAAACAACCTGATTCTCAAGGGGCCAGCAAGGAAAGTGTACAGGAAAACGTCACGGCTGAATTGAAACAGGGTTTCGCGTACACAGAATGTTTGTGTATGGATGAAGTCCATGATGGTTTCTGCATATGACTAATGGGGGAGTGAACTGTCTGTCTCAAAAGCTCTCAGCTCACTCTACGTATGTATTCCTAACCTCAGCTCCCATATCAGCTGCGTCTCAAGACCTGCAGCTCGGGTTTGAATTGTGTTGCAGCTGTCAGCTCAAATTCAATTACTGAAGGATCCGTTTTTGCTGGAAGGCAGTTGAAAAATGCTAAAAATCTTTGCAATCTTTTCTTTTTACAAAACATGGTTGTTTGCGACATGCACCAAGACTCACAGGAGTAAAATGGCTGCTTATGTGTCAGATAACACTTGCTTTTTTAGAGCAAAAGCTTTCTGGAATGTATTTGAAAGTCTAGAAAGGCACGGTAGTATAGATAGTTTTCGAATCAGATCTTTAAGAAATTACATTTAATTATATAGTTGTGTAAGGAAACAACAGGTATAATTCAGTCCCAGGACAGAAGGGAGTAAAAATGGATTGATCGTTGAGACTTTAAAGTGACCAAAAACTGTGAAAAATGTCTACCACAATTTTCTAGACCGCAGGGTGACGTCTTTTAAATGTCCTGTATTGTCTGACCAACTCTCTCAAAGCCAAAGCCAGTTTAAAATGATGAAAAAGCAGCCAATCCTCACATTGGAGAAGCTGTAACCAGAGAACTACTTTCATAAGGCCCATGACCCAAGCTATGACATTGGTTTAACAGGCTTCAATAGCTTTTTGTCTTTCTCTATTTCCTGGCATTTTGACCATCCATGTGATCATTCAGAAGATGAGGGATGGAGTGAAAATAAGCTTTTTCTGCCCATCCAGTGTGTGCTTGCTGTCTTCTATAATAATGACCTTTTTGAGCCCAGTTTTCCATGGTAGAATCACCAGTCGACTTGATCTCTAACACATTACTCTGAGGAATTTGTCTTGGTGGAAAGTAAGCACTAAGAGAGTCTGTTTTCTAGTCCCTGCATGGCATGCTTACTGTGTCACTGGATCTTGCTGCTCACTGTAGTTGTGTTGGGCTTTTTCAGTCAACGCAAAACCATAGCTCCCCAACCAAAATTAGTATTCTGTAGACAAAATAAGCACTTCCATTAAAATCAGTTTTTCCAATACTTTGCTTGTGGCAAAGGGCAGCTACAATTGTTGACAGACTCTAATCAGACCTTTCTCAGTTGTTCAGTAACTCCACCATATACTACAACTACCTTGAATATTGTAATCTTTCCAACAGAGAAGCAATGTGGTCATTTTTTCCACAGCGCCCAATCAGGTGAGTAGGCCAGAGTTTGGTGTAATCCCTCTTGTGTAGCATGTAAAAATGGAAGAGAAAAAAAAACAGATCTCATAAAAAAGCAAGTGTGTAAAATCTTCCTTGGATTCTGAAGAGCATGGTGGCGAATCAGCCTTCTTCCCCTCCTCCAAAGAGCTGAAAGGCAAGCAGGGGCTTTGAAAAAGAGCCTGTGAACTGTGAGGAGTGATTGGCAGCAGTATTCATTTCCTTCATGCCACTCTCCAAGGATCCTGTGGTTGAATAGGGGAGCCCCCGCTTTCACATCTTTTGTCTGAACGCCGCTGCGTTCACAGGAGATTCTGTAAAGCTACGACCCATTTTATAAGTTGTTGCCCTTCTGCTAAAATCACAATATTAGAATTGGAGATCATGTTTTTTTCTTCTTTTTTCTTCTACGTCCGTTTGACAGTAAATGTCATAAGACTTTGAACTTTACTCTAATTCAGTTTAGGCCACTGTCATGCTCAAGTTTTTTAATTGTGGAAATGAAGAAATATTAGGAGCAGTAGATGTTGAAATCATATATTTTGATATTTTGAAGCCTACTAGTTTCTGTAGAATTTCTAAAATAGAAGATAGATTTTGTCAGGAAAAACACTTGCTAGCCTAAAAAAAAAAAACGTATTTGACCGTGCACACACAGCCCAGGCTTTCAAACTGATGGTGTACTCACAAAGCTGCCCATGTAAAACAGCATCTAAAAATAGTTGAGTAAGGTGCTGTGTGAGACCTCTTAAATGACTCTTTAGTCACCTCAAGATGAAATCATTCTGCCACATACAGCTAATCATTTTTCAGTAAACCATTTGATATTTGTTTATTTGTTAAGTAAACGAAGGTGCCCCTTTGAGCAACAAATAAGCATCAATGAGGTGCCTATAATGGGATAGCGGCAGACAGTCTTGCTCAGATTCCTTTCCCTGCCTTCATCCTTGTCTGCCCTTGGGCCACTTCATGGAATAAAAGAGGCAAACTGATGTATGGTCTCTTTGAAGTAAATCAAAGAGAACCACAGAGATTGTGACTTAATGTGTGTTTTTCTCCTAGCTGCAAGATGCTTTGAAATGTCACTATTTTGCCACCAGTGCTTCTGCAACAGCCAAGCTTGTGTCTTTGGTTAGGATGTTCGGTTGTGCTTTTCGGAGAACATACTATCCTATATCCTTATTCTAGGTCACTATTGTGCTTTCCTTTTCCTTTTTGATGCCCATCCTTTGGTAATATTAGAAAGGGGTTTTCTCTTGTGACAAGGCACTAAAGCTTGGGCATGCCTAACTTTTCCTTTGGCAAGAAAGATGCATGCGCTGAGTATGGTAGGTTTATACTTTGAATGTTCCATCAACAATGTGTGTCAAACTTAGACTATCCCAGCTTACACAAGGTGGTCTGTTACTCCATTTCCAGCAAATACTGGCCCGAGGCAACACTTTAGTAGCCTGGGCCATCGGGCAGTCATCATAGCTGTAAACTTGTCACCTTTCGGCAAAATTTGCCATTTTGAATAAAAATATGGGCAAATCACAGACACACCTGCATTTGATGCAGGACCATGCTTTACCGCATTGTGCACACTGTTTTCGGTTGCTGTTACTTGAAGTGTTGCTTCTTAGCTGAGCTACAGAACATTATCTTGTTCAAATTGTTCTAACTTTAGCTTTGTTTGCCCAAGTGACATCAGTGAACAATTAAAAGTGGTGCATGGTGAAGCTTAGTTCATAATCATATTAATTTTCTGTGGGATGCAACGGGGGTGCTGTCACCATCTTCTACTCACTTGAGTTTGCAGCTGTGGTCAAAACAAAGCACATATCCCTTCTTCTCTGGAAAGTAACTCTGAGCTGGGGTGGGATGTCAGGTGATTTCCTGCTGAAATTGTTGACCCAAGGCCTCGTGTTAGAGAGGATGTTATTAAAGTACAGCGTGGCTGTTTGGTGATGCCAAAGCCCAAATCAAATTTTCTTGGACATAACCATCATATACCGTATTTTCAGATAATACAGACTGTTTTGGGAATTTTGTTGTGCATTTTAAACAAAAGCTATCAAAGTGAATTCAAGTTTTTATTAAGTACTGTAAAACTCAAATAGCTTTGGTCGCTGTTTGCTTAGATAACAAGTGAAAGCACATGTCCTTCATTAGAGACAGCCTTACTAATATCCGAGATGAACTTTGATTTCATAAAGCAACTGACTCAGTCCCGCTATCATTTAAATCAGCACTAAAAGTGCTCCCTATTCAGAATTGCGCTGTGCATGTGCCGTCAATGTGCCATGACTTTAATTTCAATGATTCCAATTTGCAGTGGAGAAAAGTAGTCGCCCTGTCAGTCAGTTCAGTCATCAGTTTGGATTAACTTGATAACTGATGATGGATAGTTTGTCTGGATGAATTGTTGTAGGCGTGCTGCATTGCATTTTTGATGTGGTGAACCATTCTTGACTTGACATGAAAGATTTTTTTTCTTCAGTTGATGTGATGAAATAGGTGTTAAAATGGTAGCCAACCAAACAGACCAAGCTACAAAGTTTGCATGTGTCTTCTTTGTCATTATGGGTTATTTTGCGTAGCTTTTTGTCAAACCTCCAAATGCAAAAATTTAAGGGACCTGAATTTCTGGACACGTTCTGTGTGTTTTTCCGAGCCTGTTGGTTGCTCTCTGTTGGAAAAACTGGGGAGGTCATGATTACTCTTACTTGGTGAAGACGAAAGTAGTAATGACATTGTTCCATCTCCACCATGTCTTGTTTTTACTTGTCAGCTGATACTTTACATGATGTCTTTTTCAATCACAGACCAAAAAATAGGTCTCTTCAGTTTTCAGCTTTTCCAGCGTCTCCGATACCTAAGAGCTTGAGATCCATTGTACATTACCCCCTCTCTCCTGCCTCATTCATGCCTGTGGATTTGTTTGGAGTTTCCAGTTGATAGAGTTTCACGCAGGCCCTCATTTTCTCCTTCCTTGGTTAATGTGGCCAGTATCTTCCCAGTGAGAGGCTGGAGGGAGTGTTTATCTCCTGAGCGCTCAGGGATGGAGGCTTTGGGAGGTATAGTGTCGACTGTGCGCACAAGAGGGTCTTTGTTATATCTGTCCTGGACCTTACCACCTGGCCACTGCCACCTTTGTTCTCCTCTTTCAAAGTCTGCAACGTGATCCACGGCTTGCCAGAGAACACTGCATGTCAACTTAAAGCTTTGTAGAGCCCAAAACATTGAGACAAAGCAAGATTTATTATGCCTGATTTGTCGCTGTAATCTATAGTTTTGTGTTGACATCTGTACATGAAAGGAATGACCGTTTTTCAGTACATGTTTAGGACTGATTTGATATGTGACATTATGTAAAAGGTTTATGATAAGTTATCCATGCCAGTTTGAATCTCTGAACCAGCAAAGAAAATCCGTGTGGGGGAAGTGAGTGAGTAATGCTCTCTCCCCTCCCATAGCTAAAACTTTTGAGTGCCCTTGAGCAAGGTATTTTAATTTTACTCCAGTGGAGCTTCTGAGTGGCCAACAGCAGAGGACTGATTGTACTTGGCAGCTCTGTGGTTTCTTATGTGTATAAATGTCAGTAAGTAAACTCTAAGCATTGGTATCTCAAACTGTATTTAAAAAAAATCCACATCTATCACAATTCATTTAACATTTACAATTTTTAGGCGCCTTATCTTTATATAGATGCACAGTTATGGCGCATGTTTTGCTTATGTTCTTGGTCTCATCTGTGTAGCACTTTATCCATTTCTTCATCCACCCTTTTATAGCATGCAGCATGTGTTCTGTGCTTACATGTTTTCATTGGTTTATCAGTGACATTACAGTAGCAGCTGCACTGGTTAACAAGCAGTGAGTTGTGCTGATGCTCATGGTGCACTTTATGTGACATTAAAGGATAGCTTTGGATAGGTTTTTGTTAGGTATGTACATTGAGAGTTATTGGGCACTGTTTTTTTTCTTCCTGGAAATGCATTCTGAAGTTAAATTGAATATATATTTTCGTCCTGGCAGTTGCATGTAGGTTTATTGGTAGTATTGTGTCCAGGCAGCAAACCTACATTCCACTATAAGGAAGGATCCCTCAGCCACAGCTCAGAAAAGAAACACAAAGACAGAATTTTGTACTTAACGAAACAGAGACTGTGGATTTTGTTCCCAACTTTTGACAGTGGAGTCTCGGCTGCACAACTAGTGTGTAGATGAGGAATGATTACATCGACCAAAAACACCCTTAAAGTACAAAATCCACAAGTTTTTTTATTAAGATAAATTTGAAAAATATAAAACCTATCCAGTAAAATCCTTTTTATACTGATGCAAACAAGCATTTGTCTTATGTTGAGTTCCTCTGTTCCTTAGAGGCTGGTTTTCTTACGGACTCCTTTCATGGCCATTTTACAGTACTGCCTACTAGCTTTAATGTTGTCCTTTATTGCTGTCTCGGATTTAGGTTTGCTACTACATAGCAGAGTCTCTCACTAAAAGTGGAGCATATGCCACCCTTTGAGAGTTTAATCTTTTTAATGACTGGAATTCACATGTTTTTAAGAGTGTGTTTTTCCTTAACATTTTTAACCCTAATAATGGAAGCCATTAAACCATGAAAATGTCTCTAAGTGCTCCTCTTCCTCTTTGCACTTATGCTTTCCCACTTGACTATGCACAACATACAGTCTCATACTGAATTACCTTCCACTCACTTGCTGAAAAGTTTTCAAAAGTTGTATGGAAAGCCACACGGCTATTCCAACCAACTAGTTGTTTTTTGGTCTAACAAAAAGGCCAACAATGTTCTGAGTAACAGAAACTTGCAATGCATTGCTTAGTTTTAAGTGTTTTCAGATCAGTGCGGGGTGATACATTGTAAATCACTTGACACCAGCAGAGTGAAAATGGAAGTGTCCAGCAGGAAATAGTCCCTCAAAACTTAACATGCTGCCAAGTGAATGTGCTGGAATTCAAAACGATGTTCAGTGTTTCCTGTGGAACAAGAGGTTTGCCGTGGGGACAATGTGAACCGGGGAGGGGGGGGGGGTTGTTGTTGTGTTGGAGGGTTACCTCCCGGCCCCCAGGAATTGGGCTTCCTGGGTGAGTCACCAAGGCGTTGGATTATGCCTACCAAACACTAGAAGACTTTGAAAACACTTTAAAAGACTTAAGTCTGACATTTGCAAAGACTGGGGATCTTGCAGGATCACTATTTCCAAGACTACAACTAGAATAATTTTGAGATTATTTCCCATCCTGCTCCTGGTGGAAATCTACAAGAAGAAAAACTGTCGAACAATGGAGCAGAAACAGAAGCTGCCCTTGTGTGTGCAGTGGTTTGTTCTGAAAAACCAGCCAAAAGAAAATGTTAATTAATGAATTAATTCAGTTATAACTCAACAACTGTGAAGAGAAACAACAGACACTAAATGTTGATTGTTCCTGTTTTTAACTAATTTTCATTTAACTTCACAACAAGGTATCATATGTCGACAGTCTTCTTGTCAGTTTGGCATCAATATAATCCTTAAAGATAAACTGTATTTGCGTACAAACTTTAAATTTTGGATTTTTTTCGCCTCGACTTGCTACCAGCCTCCGTTGGTTAGCTGCGCTATTTTAGTGGGAGAAGACTGAGAATGAGAGGTGAACCGTTTCAAAAATTAAGATTACTCACTAAAATACGTGCTGGTTAATGGATCAGATACACGCTGGATTAAACACTGACTCATAACACTGTTAATTCACCATCAATTGTGTGTTTGTGTGACATTTTTACATTCATATTTGAGGAGTTTTTTCTGGTGTTACCATAGTAACTACCCAGTTTGCTGATCCTGTTTGGTGCTGGAGAGAGCCAGAAACTTCTGATAATATCAAACCTGTCTGATTTTATTGAAACGTCAAGATGAGAAAAAGACCGACTTAAGACAGCTCGGGCTGAGTTTTATGACCACCTTACAGATGACTGATTGTGGAATGTTTTGTTTTCTTTTGTGATTTTTTTTTTCTTTCTTTCTTTCTTTTGCTGTGGCAGCATGTTATCAGCAAAATTATTTTCCATTAGCATTTAAAAAGTCTGTTAGCATCTATAGTAGCAAACAGCATGATGATGTAGTGAGGCTCTTTAGATCTTGTGACCAAACACTAATGAAAACAAGGAACTTGTTTACAGACACACCTTCTAGTAATGCGGTTTTTTTCCATTCCAGCGAGCAGAGAGTGTGAGTCAGTTTCATGGTTCAGCTTCCTTAACTTCAGCAACCACTGATTCCCTCAGTCCTCAGTGGAGAAATAACCTGTGTACACTGACAGGCTCCTGTTGCCAGTCCCTTGAATTCCTGTTTTGAAGTTGTCGCAGTTTGGGTGGATGGCTGAGGTGCTGTGGGAGGGACAAAGTTGAGCCTGGCTCACACTGGTCCTCTTTGGGCCTCTATGCCTGGTTGCATAGTTTAATTGGTATCAAAGCAGTGTGGCCACATGTTGAGACAAGGGAGGCACACAGAGTTGAGCATGAGAAAGGCAATTATTACAGGACTTAGCTGTGTGGCCGTGTAGGCATTTGTTAAGGCATCTGTTAAGTCCCTGCCTATCTGCACATGAGGGCCTGTGCATACACAAAATATCACAGCTTTAGATTTTATCACATTTGTACACATGTATCACTCCATTTTCCAGTTGCTTATTTAAGGTTTGGCCACAAATAAGTACTTGTACTATGTAAAATCACAAACACTAAGTACTGTTAGCAAAGTACTTAACTTGTATCCCTTTATATTGTAATGTAGGTGTAGTTAATGCCAAAATAAATAAATAAAGACCAATTAACGTATAAATTTATACACTGTTATCTACACATTAAAATACAAATCTGTTTGAAAAAAAAGGCTAGGCAAGACGAGATTAATGTATTTATGTAGCACATTTCATACCCAAAGGCAACCCAAAGTGCTTTACAGAGTACACAGGCAAAAGCACAAAAAACAAACCTTAAAAACAATAAAACTAAGCAAACAAAAGCACACAGAATAAAAACAATAAAAGCAAATAAGTAAGATGTAAAAAAAAAAAAAAAAAAAAGATCAATTTGTAGAAGCAGGATGAATCATAAGGACAGTAATAAAAAAGTGCAAGTCAGTTTGTAATCAGGTGCACATATATAAAATTGTAGATCGGATCACATAAAATAAAGAGCATTATAAAATTTAATTAAAAGCAATGGCAAACAAGTAGGTCTTTAGCTTGGATTGGAAAGTAGTCGGCATTGTCTCAAGTCTGAGCTCTTTTGGCAATTTGTTCCACATCTGAGAAGCATAGAAGCTAAAAGCCGCTTCACCATGTTTAGTTTTGATTCTGGGAACAACCAGTAATCCACAACCAGCTGACTTGAGAGATCTGCAGGGTTCGTACCGGGTCAGGAGATTTGATATGTATCTTGGACCTGAACCATTTGCTGAATTATGGACAAGCAATAGTATTTTGAAGTTAATTCTCTGAGAAACTGGTAGCCAATGCAGTGATCCGAGAACTGGAGTTATACACTGAGCTTTTCTGTTCCTTGTTACAACCCTGGCAGCAGCATTCTGGATCAGCTGGATCAGCTGAATCTGTCTGATCGCTGTCTTAGACAGACCTGTGAACAGTCTGTTGCAGTAGTCCAGCCTGCTAGAGATAAAAGCATGCACAAGTTCCTCTAGATCTTGTTTTGACATCAAGTCTCTGATCCTTGTGATATTTTTAAGGTGGTAGAAGGCTGATTTTGTTGATTTAATGTGACTCCTGTAACTTAGGTCTGAATCCAGGATAACGCCAAGATATTTAGCTTGATTTTTACTCCTCTTTTCAGTGTCTTTTCTTCATTGGCCCCAAAAACAATGTCTTCAGTTTTGTCCTCATTTAACTTGAGAAAAATTTCGAGCATCCAGTTACTAATTTGTTTAATGCACTGTCCCAGGGAGTCTGTTGAACTTAACTTGTGTGGTGACACAGCCATATATATTACGTGTCATCTGTGTACATGTGATATGAAACCTTAAAGTTTTGAATAATTTCAGCAACGGGAGCATGTAATGATTAAATCAGAGGTCTGAGAATCGACCTCTGTGGAACGTTGATGTACAGCTACCAATTGATACAAAATCGTATCTGTCTTGAAGGTAGTACTTGAACCAATTCAGGACCATGTTAGAGAGACCAGGCCAGTGTTCAAGTTTCTGTTAATATATTGTAATCAACCATATCAAATGCAGCAGTAAGGTCCAAAGTAAGGACAGAGACTTTACCAGATCTAAGCTGAGTAGGGGTGTAACTGTAAACAGAATTCACGGTTCCGTATGTACCTCGGTTTTGAAAAATGTAAACATCCAACAATGGCTCATGGGTCGTAACTATGACTGAAACGGTCAGTTGTACTGCAGTGAAAAAGGAGAACAACCTTTCTGTTTCCTGCAAGGAGTCAGGACAGCTGCTGACAGCTGTTTTTATTCTGATTTATGGTCTAACTGTATATAAAGTAGTTGAAACTAGCTCCACCAAAATTTTAAGCCATGTTAAAAGTCCCTGTAACTGAGAATTGCAACTGCCTTATTTGAGCTGGATTTAGTCTATTTCTTGTGTGTTTGATGCATGTATTCCCTGTCTGTTGTGTTTTATTTCCATTTAAATTGTAACTTGTGTGCTGTCTTGGCCTGGTCTCCCTTGAAAAAAGAGATTTCAATCTTAAGGGACTTTCTGATTAAATAAAAGTTAAATTAAAAAAAAAAAAATCAGAGGGACCAAACCACTACTTTAACTTTCATACTTTTTAACTAGGCTACATTTTTCTGTTTCAGAACTGGTTCTTATGACGTGCTGTCTGACCACGTCAGAAATCAAATCTGTGTATCGTTGCTCTGAACGGTTTCACTCAAAGGTGGAGTGAAAAGACAACTGTCACAGAGAGGGGAGGGGCAATGGGACGTGTGGCATCGTTTCACTACGGAGATAACAGCGCTTATTTTAATAATAGTGTTGCACTCGGTCAGTGTTATGGGTCTCTCGTTTGTCATTCTGACGGCAGTGACACTACCTTGCCTAAGCCGGCTAGTATACACCCATAAACAGCTAAGTGGTGCGCTGCCAAAACGTTCTGGGTGGAATTCAGGCTCTAGAATTATTGTTCCGCACATCGGACTAAGTAAGGGATAATGTACAGTGAGTGGGTCATTATTGCGAAATGAACCCCGACAGGGTGAAGCATTCTTGAATCATCCTGAAGGGGTTTACGTGGAGGACTTGAGATGTAAAACAATTTCTTCAAGAGTTGTGAGGTTTACAACATCAAAATGAGTCATCTTTACCAGATTAGTTCCAGTTGATTGCTGATGCTTGTTATTTAAATTGATAGTTTGCCTAATTTTGACTAACAAACAACTTAAGATACAGCTTTCAGCTGCTTGGAGCTTTCATCCAAATGTCATAGTATTCATCAGTGGATGGAGTTTGTTCAGTTGTCATCATTGAATGAAAGTTGAATGAAACTCATGGAACTTTTTTTGCTCAAACTTTTTTCCAAATTCCAAGGTCAAGTTTGAACTTTCATGTTCAAATCTGTTATTTAGCTGGTAAATTATACATTTAATTTATAGGCCTAAATTTAATTTTCATCTGGCATGTTTATGAAAATTTTGGGGGCAAATTCGCCATTAATGAAAAGCCACCAGTCTTATTTTTTGGGCTTGTTAAGATACTAGTTTATGTAACACCCGTCCCTTCTGTGAGCTGGCAAATGCCTGAGAATGTTTTTAATTGAGCCAATGTGAGAAAGCTCTATGAGCCAGAGCTCTGTAATAGCCCGGGGGTATTGGGGGAGCCTGGGCACATTCTTCCCCTCTCTTTAAACTAGATACTCAGAGACTGATAGACAGACCCCACTCTGCCAGACAGACCTTCAAGGACTGACAGCACTGCCTCAGGCCAGGGTTGGGGATTTCACCAGCACACATTTGACTTGTATGACTTTCTGATGCAGCAAGAGTCCAGTGAAAAAATTTTTAAGGCTTCACTTTGTTACAGTGAATGATAAAGAAACACTAAATACAGTACCAAGCTGAGCTTTCTGGTCTTCCTAAGCTATGTGTTCACTAAAAACTGAATGGTTGAACAGATTGTGGATGCTGTAATGCAAGTTTGCATATTTTTATCTAAGGCATTCCGCTTTCATCCTCTTAACCCTTCCCCTGCCCAATTTTGTTTCCTGGACAGAAAATTGCGGTCATATTTTGGATGTTGTCTCACTTGAACGTTTTGAAGTTTTTCACTTGGGCACTAGGAGTTCTCAAGTACTAACAGATGTGTTTAGTCCATCTCTCTTATTGAGGGGGAACCCCCCCCCCCCAATCCAAGCTGGCAGTTTGAGTGGATATTTTACCATTTTCCTCAGGCTTGCTCTGTGTGTGTGTGTGTGTGTGTGTGTGTGTGTGTGTGTGTCTAAATCCACCTCAAGATTAGAACATTTCTTTTATGTTCTTTGTAGTGGCTTTTCTTCTTAATTTTCAAAATATTCAGTAAATGATCTGATAAATGATCTCAATATTTCCTCACATTTATGTCTTCTATCTTCACACAGGCCTAGACGCAGAGCTCTACTATGTGCGAGACGATGTGGTGAATCATTATGCGCTCACCTTCACCCTGACTGTGCCCAGTGAGACCAACAGCCTTCACTTCACATGGCATTCAAAGACGAAGGTAAGTCTCAATATCTGGAATTATTGATGGATCACCTCAGTACCTGCATATCCGTGCACATGTGCAAGACAACCCATTTGTGTGTTGACAACTTGTTTTTTCATAATTCTTTGTTCATAGGTGGATTACCGGCTTGGCTTCCTTGTGGAGAACCCTTTGGCCATGAACCAACCACGGAGCAACATCTCCTTTCAGGGGGAGGTGCCCCGTGTTCCCTCTGGTTTGTCTAATATCTGCCTTCTGTTGTGTCATGCACTCAAATATGCTTCTAGTTTGTAGACTTTCAAGAACTGTCAGTAAATCCCCACTTCTAACTTGTTCCATGTCAACCAGATAGGATAGGGAACGTTTGAAAACTGCTGAGAAATTGAAGTTGCTGCTTTTCTCAAGCAACAATAGTTGAGAGATTATCCTTGCTGCTGTATTAATCATTTTTACATTTCTGACTATACTGTAATGTAACTAACTTTTTACATTACTCATGAAGATTTCAACATAAAAAGTAGTGGAGCACCTAGACAGTAGTGATGTAGTTGTACACAACATTGTAACAATCTTACAATTTTACAGCAAAATTGAATTTACTGCAGTCCAGCATCTCTGACATGTCATTAGCATAAATTCTAGCTAGATATTATATATTGCAGAAGGCCAAGCATATCCCTAAGTGTTTTTTTGTGTGTGTCTACAGTTTTTAGAGTGGACCTCTTCTGTTCCGGTAAGATAGATGGAGAGGCTGTTTTGACGGTGCAGCTCAATCTGACCATCCATGCCAACAACTACACAGTGCTCAACTTCAAGAGGAGGAAAATGTGCTATAAAAGTAAATATCTGAACAAATGCATAGTTATAAGTAAGCCTCAAGTAAAGCAGCCTTACTGAATGTTTTTTCTTTTTCAGTAGATATTATTTATGCACTTTTTTCGTGGGCAGACATCTGTACAAGGAAAAGCACAGGTGCAATTAATAACGTTAATGATGGCTGTGCACGCTGCCTGGCCGGGACATTGTTAGTGCTAATTAGTTAGTGCTAATTAGTTTCACCTGTGCTTTTCCTGCTATGACATGTTAAAATGTTGGGTCGGTCCATTAGAAACTGTCCAGCACATACTTTTACTGTATAATGCCTAGACAAAATACATTCTCCAAAATATATTCTGCATAGACTGTGGCTTGTTTGGAGAATTTCAACAGCACTGTGTATTGGATACTTTTGAGAGTTGCAGTGGGAGTTCAGGATTTGTATTCTGTATTCAGTTCTGTGCTATTTTCAAACTGCCTGAAGATAATTACATATGGCCAAGAGACATTTTGCCATATGCTCTGTGGAAACAAACATATTCCCATCTCATTTTGAGCCAAATTAGAAGCCAGAACAGATTCTTGTATGCCTGAGTGGTGCTCAAAATGCACACTGAGCAATCATACATGTCACCTCTTTTCTCAGATTGTACCTGTAGTGTCATAGCAGGGGGCAGACAGTGATGTATGCTTGCTGTTTTATATTCATGGCCTGAGCTTACTGACTTATTATATTTATTACTTATTACTACTGAAACTTTTCACAGAACTCTGAAGCCTTTTTTAAGAGCTTTTGAGCTCAATCTTAAATCTATTCCAGGTTTTTGCCCCTGCTTGCACGGTAGTACTCTACTGTCAGGAATGATCATAGTGGAGAACACTGGATGTTACTGATAGAAAACAAGCCTCACTATTTCTTTTTATCTTGCATTTTCTTATCAATATTAGGACTAGGGACTATTAGGATGAGGGATGGAGATTTTGCTTAATGTTATTGACATTTAAATGATCATTTATCTTCTCTCTTATCTTCTACTCTCTTCTATTCTCTAATGAGAGGGAGAGAGATTTGGCACTTATTTCATTGCTTTTACTCACTAAAGCAGTTGACAAATACTCACTAGCAGATCCTCACTACTTAGGAAACAGGACTTTTTGACTTTCTGGTGTTTTTTAATTTCCCATAAGGCTCCTGCACTTTTTCTTTCCGACATGGATTCAGACATCACAGACACAACGTTAAACTACGCAGAACAACATTCATCCTTCAACCATGTTTACTGTGTTGTTGTCATGTTGTATGCAAAAATGACATCTCACACTAAACTAAATCTTTAATTTGTCTGATTTTCCTGATCTTTGGAGTTCGTGAGATCTGGTAGACACAATGCCTTGTGTGTTTTCTGAGGGGCCTTAGTTACTGGGTCTATGCTGTCAGAAATGACTGAAAATGTAATTCAACTATCAACAGCATTTTCAGTTCAGTTAAACACATGAGCAACTGCTGACAGCAGTTGATGGTACTTCTTTTCTTCTTCTCTGTGAACAGGAATAGATTCTGACCCAAAGATTCCCATTCCCCTCAACAATCACACTCTTCAACAGCCTGACTGTAAGTATTGTTACCTCTAAATCCTGCTCCACTCATCCCTCTTTACCAGCGTCATGTGTTGTCTTTCATAGGTGGCATCAGCCTGATAAGTACTGAGAAGTCTCTCTGCATAGCAGTGCATATTGGCCAAACTTTCCATAACAAGACGTATGATTTCAGAGCCCAAAGAGAAGGATTCATTCCTATTGAAGTGCACTCTGTCAGCCCCCACCCTATGGAGTGGTTGTCCTCATCCACTGGGATTTATTCAGACTCTTTGTGAGCCCACGGCCCCACTAACAAAGTACCATTAGTGGGTTGTCTCCCTTCTGCTTGGGTAGGCCCAAGGAACCTGGGGCCCTCTGAGGCTTTTAGAGAGGTGATGAGAAAAGCTCTCAGACACTGGATCCCGGGCACAGCCTCTGCTGTTCCAGCCCTCCATTAAAACTAAGTGGAGCCGTTGGTGCACTTATAGAATATCTCTGTCACTCATGTCTTTATCCCGTTGCCTTTACCTCATATTTTTTCTCTGCTTCTTTCATAATAGCAAACACTGTTGAAGCTTTCCATGACAGTGTTTTGCTATGATGATGCTATGGTCCCTTTTTCCCCCCCAAGTGGCTTTTCTACTGTGTCTGATTATTAACATATGTTTTGTTTTCATCAGTAACTGGTGTGACCACCCCCACCACATCCACCCAGGTGTTCTATATAAGTGTGAGCGTCTGCTGCATTGTCATCTTCCTTGTGGCCATTATCCTGGCCATCTTGCACCTGCACAGCATGAAGAGAGTGGAGATGGAGGACAGGTTTGTTTCTTTTGTTTGCTGCACCATACAAACTATTTCTTACATTGAGTTTTTTTAACTTAGTAAACACTGTGTAACTGACATGTTGAGAAGGAAGATTGTAAGAGGTAAAATGAAATATGGCCATCTTATCTGACCCGTTTGAAAATGATGTAAACTGCCAAAAATCTTAATTTTCATTTCACAAAAATGACACAACATACTTCTGATCACAAAAAATAGGTGGGATATTTGTTGGATATTTCCTTCTTATCCTATATTAAATGAGTACTTCTAGTTCTTAAACACTCATACAGTATGTCCTCATTTCTTTTAGGAATCTATGTTGCAGCTCATGATGCTATAGAGTTAACTGTTAACATAGTTGATTGCTTATTATTGGACAGCTCTACAGATGTTTCTTAGCAACAGATTTACACATTACCAAGGTCTTCATTAGCGAAGACATTAAGATCTAATGGTGCAACAAGATTTAGTAAATCCCTCTTGTGAAAGTAGCTTGTAGTTATTAAAGAAAATGTTTTCAAGTGTCACAATTTTTTCAAGTGTGTCCTAAACCAACAGTGAGGTTCCCAAACGAACAATGACACGTTTTTCTTGCTGTAATCATTCCTCCTGTTCATACTGGCCCCTTTATAATGCACTAATGTGTAATGTAAATGATGGAGGACAAAATCCACAGTCCTCCCTTCCTGTAAAAATGTATTTAAAAGTTTATTTGAAGCTAATTTGAGGCCTCAGCAGACCAAATTTGTCAAATCTAGTCAATATCTTTCAGTTACTGTGTTATTAGTGCCCATTTCCCTCTTTTTGTTCCGATCCTTCCACTACAGCTGAACAGGAACACTGTTCATCGAGACCCAAAGAGGACATTTTTTTTGTAACTGTGGAAGATATCCACTTTATTTGAAAACTCAGACGGCTGAAGCTTTATATTAGCTTCAGATAAATTATAAATACATTTTTGCTCAAAACGAGGACTCTGGATTTTGTCCCTCATCACTTACATTGTAAGTGCATTTGGAGGGGATCTTCTAATGGTCAGTATGAACAGGAGGAATGATTACAGTGAGGAAAAACCTGTTTCAATGTTCATTTGGGCTCCTGACTGTTGTTTTTAGACAGACTTGAAAGATTGTGAACCCGTCCTTTAAGAAGTTAGGAAGGACTTGTGAACAGCTGGCGCCTCTGAATAACTACTCCATGTTCTTCCTCTCTGCGTCTTTCAGTGTGAGTGACAGTGGAAGCTCACAGGGTCTGTCTCAGCCGTCCACTCAGACCACACAGTACCTGAGGGCTGACACTCCAAACAACGCAGCTCCTGTCACCAGTAAGAGAGTTTACTCCTTCTCACCACCACCACACTTACCAAAGGCTTCTTTTAAGGAAATCAGTAACAAGATGCAACATCAATTTATGTTTAATTAAAAAAAAATCCTGCAGAGATATTTTTATTTAAAGAATTACACTTAGAAGGGCCCAAGTTCATTCAATATGATTCAGTTGGCCATAGTTTTATTTCCTCTTCTCTCACTGGCATCCCAGAATGTGCATGCTTTTCCAAATGTGATAATAGACTGTGAATGACCTAATTATCTAAACTGGTATCATAAGTTTGTAATAAACAACACAGTGATGTTGTCTTTCTTTTTCTCACTGCTAGCCTTGTGACCTATTACTGTCAGTGTGGAGCAATGTGCAAATATACTCACTGTGTGCTTTGTGTCAGTCAGTTGAAGAATCACGAGTGATCTTTTATATTGGAGCTGGCAGAAACTGACCTACTCTAAATTGATGTAAATATAGAACTATGGTGTATTTATGACTTAAATCTCCAGTAGAGGTCTTTCTGTTGTTGGTGTTATGTGGCAGTGTGATTACTCACCCTGCCCTTGTTTTCTTGGCTGGCACCCATTGTAATTAGTGAGTCTTCACTGTATTAGTGGAAAGTGGAAATAATCAGGCATGTGTTGCACTGAAAACTACCAAGGGATGTATGATTATCAGTGTGGATGCAGACCTATAATTACAGTGTAAGTAATAAGGCCATGAAATGAGATCCAGGCTGCCATGGTAAAAAGCATCATGATGGTTACCATGGCAGCCCCAGATTTCATAAAACATCTTACTTTTGGACAAAATAGTCAGAAGGCTATCGTCTTGCTTTCCTGCACTGTAAACCAGTTAAAAACAACATTTGTGGTGTTTTCATGTCAGCAGTAAACAGATTTTAATAGTCAGTTCCATTTTAAAGGAACAAGCACCTCTAAAGGTCACTAATTAACATGCGATATCATAACGTGTTAATTATTGTTATTGTTTAATCTGTACATAAACCAAAGTCTTAAAATGACAATTGACTGTTTTACGGGCAAGTTATGTGCCAGACTATTTCCTAGCTGGGAGCAGTAACTTCTTGGAGTCCTGCTGCATCTGAACTGAAAATAATATAATAAAATTATTTTACATTTTATGAGCCGTCCTCACACGCCATCAAAAGGAATTTATAACCAGAAAGAATAGGTAAATACTTGTGTAAATAATTGTAAGGTAAGGTACTTTCCAATCTGTAAAATATCACCAGAACATATTTCTACAGTGATCCATCTTCCTAGTAGTGTCACAAGATTTTGACCTGACCTTTTCAAAGTTTTCTAACTACATAATGACATGACCAACTTTTCAGATGAAGCAAAACAGGTTTTTTCCTCATTTTTCATGACATACAGGTTTTTCCTCCACATACAGTTTGGTGGAAAGACAACGCGTATAGGGAGGTATCTGTGGTGAGAATGAGTAGAAACACCTCCTGCAATAATGATGATATTAACCATTTTCACTTTGGTCCTCCTTTGGGACCTCTGGTTCATTTTGGGAACCCATGGAAAAGCACACAGCTGTTTATGTGCCTTGTTGTATGATCCATCATTGCCCTCTTGTGGATACAACCCACATCTCACTTCCTGTGCACTGTGTTTGACCCACTTGCTTTTTCCTTATGTCTTATGCTTTGCTGATTGTGATTATTTGCTCCACCATCCACCCATTTTTACCCAACTCCTGATGGGCAGGTTTACCCAACTTGCAAGCATGCCTGGTTTGATGGATGTTTTGTGAAAATGGACAACTAGAGCAGACATCCATTCATTCATTCAGGTCATGTTGTAATTTGAGTGAGCTATCCATTAAATCAATACTTTCTTACTCTCTCCCACCCTCCCTCCACTCCCTCCCCCTCTCCTCCTGTCATCAGACAATCACCCTGGTTCTGCACCCATACTCCAGCTTGCTGCCTCCTCCTTCCAAAATGCTGGTGCTCCCCCTCATGAAACCAAAAGTAAGTTCCAGTGAGAGACGAATTAAGGACTCTTAAACACAATGTCATGTGCACCATCATAATGAACTGTAACCCTTAAACTATGTTTTGTCTGCAGTTTTTTCTCTGAACTTTACACTGCTTAGATAAACACTGTATGTTTGCATTTCTGTACCCTCATGTCCTGCTTCTAGTTTGGGCAGTGTGAGTACAAAGGTAGAAGTATGTCCTTATAGAAATTCAATTATTGGAAGGTTTCTCTTCCTCTTGGTAACTGGTTTGATCCTCAAAATCCTGGCTCACGCATCTCACCTGCTTTATATACTAACCTTTTCTGTCACCTTTGTCAACTTTGTGTTGTGTTTTTAATGTAACTTACACAGATAGGGTTTTAGGCATTTGGAACATTAAAAGAAAATTCACAGTTGTGCTATCAACAAGTGCTGAAACAATAGGTGATGAATTGATTAGTTGATCAACAGAAATAATCAATGAATTGTTTGAGTCATTAATTAAGGACATTCTCTGGTTCCACCTTCTAAAATGAGGATTTGCTGCTTTTGTCTGATTTTATATCATTGTAAATTATTTTGGGGTGTCATTGGGTTTACACTGCTGGTCGGACAAAACAAGTGGGCTCTGGGAACTTTTTATAGACATTTTATATTACATATAATACATATTTTACATTAAACAATATATTGATTAATCATGACAATCTACAAATAAATTTTTGCATTGTTTTGTTTTTTAATAGAAAATACAGCTAATGTGATAACATTCTTTTTTCTGAAGTGTTTTGTGTAGCTCGAATTGATGATTAAACTCATAATACTCTTCAACATATCATGTTAGAGACGCAAAAACAACCCCTGCATCTATTTTTGGTTCTCTGCGCTCGCTGAGGTTTACCTGTAATTACTCAGACCAAGTGAAGTGTACATGGGTGACTGATGAAGTGCTAGAAACATTAGGAATTCACCTAAAATACTTGCTGTATTCTTTTTGTACTCACTATTGAAAGTAAATGTTGCTCTTAGTTTGACCCCATGGGGGCAGCAGTGTCCTTTGCTGCAGTTCCCATTTCTATACAGCTTATGTGCTACAGCAGAGATTTAAACCTTAAATCCAAGAGAATTATAATTTATGTTGCAATGTCTGCACCTTTTTATTTCTCCTTTTTTGTTGTATCATCTTGAGATTAAAGCTTAATATTGAGATTAGAGAGTCCTACATCTCACATCCAGCTCACAACTCACATTAAGAACATGCCTTCATCATTCAGTCAGTGCCTTTAACTTTATCTGGAGGTTGTTAAATTGTGAGTTTTCCATTGTCTATATTCATTCACTGGTGTATCTACAGTCTGTCTAAGCAACTGCTCACAGTTGAGCCTGATGGAGTCCTCCTCACTAACAGTGATCTACAGATATAGGAGGTTAGAATGTGTTCTCTCATCACTGACATGTTGTGTACACATGGAGTGTGTTGATACAATGGGGCCATGTTTACACTGTTTGTTCATCTGTGTGCATGTTTGTATCCAGACTCGTTCCTACCCCAGTAAGCCAACAGCTTATGACTGTGCGTATATCGAGAGGTTATGTAATGGAGGTGCTGTAATACAGGACTTCGCATGAGCTTTGATGCAACGTGTGTAGGTTACTGTACGTTACGGTTACGTGTGTATGTGCTGATGACTGTTTCTTGTAATTGCTTCAATTCTTTGAATTAAAATGAGGGTTCTGTGTTTCAGAAGAAACTTCTGTGTCAATAAGAAATGAGGCTCTGTCAAATATGACGCTAAGCAGAATTTCCCCAGGTTGTTGACAAGGTTGTTGTTAAAAGACCTGTCAATCAGTTTTGAAAGTGTTTTGTTTACATTTGGATCTTGTGTGCCTTTAATGCGAGTCTGTATTTTTCTCTCCTCACAGGCTACCCATCTCTCCGCATCGAGAAGAATGACCTGAGGAGCGTTACTCTAATGGAGGCTAAAGCCAAAGTGAAAGACATTGCCATCTCGAGGGAGAGAGTCACATTGCGAGATGTCTTGCATGAAGGTACTTGTCTCACCCACTCTCTCTATGACATGAGCCTCCCAAATCTACTTTAGTATTCTTCAAAAGGATGTGAATATTTTCTGAAGAATTTTACCAGAAAGTGGAATACAAACGTACAGAATCCGGTCTTCGAGAAGTGCTGAGCAGATTGTGACATAGAGTGTGGTTAACATTTCTTCCCCTTGCTTTGCGCTGGAGTCTGTGTGTATGTGAGATGCGGTTTTGATGGAAGATTGGTTGACAGTTATTAACCTACACAGACGTCATAATCTACCCGGTATGCTTTACCCCATGTATACCTAGTATTAAAATAAATCTTTGGGGGATCAGGGCTTATATTTATCAAGGCTATGAAAATTAGCCTTAAGAATGGCTGAAAGATGAAATAAAATGTTCTTTGGTAAAAATGAAAAATAACAAATTTATCGTTCAACTCAGTCAGACTTACAGTGAAGTGAAGCAGTATTTTAATTTTTTTTAATTATTTGCACCAACTGAATACAAAAAGCATGAAAACAGATAAACATAAAGACAATACAAAATGGCTTATACATACAGAGGACCTCACCCAAACAAAAACAATATGAAGAATGTAAATTAATAAGATGCTCAAAAATACAACAGAACAGAGCAATAAAACACTAATCGCCAATACCGAAACAGAGCGAGAATGATTTCAGAATTAACTTGGATAGTTATTAAAAGATGGTGAGAGAGAAAGTGCCAAGAACATGGATTATTATGTAAATACTCATATCTGATGATTATTTATATCGTCTTTTGAAAGAATGTTACTTTTTCTGAACAGGGGGGCAGAGGCTTCCTGACAGTCTGAGAAAGTCACCAGTCTTCAACCTTTACGAGAAGCTCTCAAGTGTTAATTTACAACAGCTAACACTACTACAATCTAGAGACATAGCCAGTGGGCTACAACAATCAAACTAAGTGTTCCATTGATAAGTTTGTTCATTCTAAATATAACTATATATTTTTCAGCATTTTATGCCTTTATTGCATAGTGACAGTGTGGAGAGTAGACAGGAAATGAGTAGCTGAAAGTAGATGAAATTATAGGAAACTGCTTAAAATGGAAATACATTGAAAACCAACCTGAAGTATGGAGGAAAGCCTGCTGCTGGAAAGGGAGGTATATAGAAGAGCCAATGGCCACGTTAAACAAAGGTGTGTGTGTGTAAATTTTGCATACATTTTTGTGTTTAAAACTAGGGATGCACCAGTCCGACTTTTTCAGTCAGCTGATACCGATACCTGGGCTTTGGGTATCAGCTGATACCGAGTACCAATCCGATACCAGTGTTTAATTAATAAGCTGTATGCCTCACCGTGTAGAAGAGACTGAGATCCTTCTTTTATGTGTAAGGCAACATCACACTTGACTTTGCTTTCCTAACTTTGTAAAACAAAATGTGACAAATAAATATGTTTATTTGTTTAAAATTACATAATATAATCATGAATTCAAGAGTGAGTGATTCAAGTCATTCGTTTGCAGGAGGATTGGGGTGTGTTCAAGACAGCAAATACACAGCTGATTTGGGTTGCTAACATTTAGCTGCAATGATTAAACAACATTGGTCTTGGACTGCAATCCAGATATATGACATCATCTAAATTTAGCACAAAAAGTAAGGAAATTTGTGTTTGGTAGATTATTTCTTTGTTGTAACAATGCCTCTTGGCAATAAATCTTATACCGTTGGAAACCCTGTTTATTTCCCTTTTTAAATGGTGCCACATTTGTAAGGAACATGCATTTGTGGGATGAGCAGCAGAGCTGAGTATGTGGGTTGCTCCCATGAAAAATTTGCCAAATCTTCTCTGCCATTGCCAAACAGCTTATTTTGCTGTTGCTATTGACACTTGTTTTGAGCTTTTGGTACCCCCACGTGCTGCCAATCAGGTGCTCACATCTGTGAGCATGGGCCCTGCCCCAGTGGTCAGTTGGTGTCTGCTCCAAGAATCGGCATGCCACTTTTGACTGATCTGGATAGGGCCCGTGCGATAGGGCAACTTCAAGCTGGTGTTCTGCAAAACCAAGTTGCGGAATTATTTGGAGTGAGCCTTAGTACCATCTCCAAAGTGAAGGCCAAGTTCCATATAACGGGGGATGTCAGAGACAGGTCACGAAGTGGGCGTCCCAAGAAGACGACACCCCAGGGTTTCCTCACCCTGTCAGCACTTGGGTACCGTCTTCTACAGATTTGCAGTCAAGGTTTGCGGGACGATATGGCCGACAGCTCTCAATCCGGAACAGACTGCACGCAGCCAATCTCTGGTCTCATAGGGCTGCCAGGAGGCCTGCCATGACTGCCCTTCACCGGCCTGTTTGCGCTGGTGTCGACAACACGTGCACTGGAAGCTGAACATCTGGAGGAACGTTATGTTCAGCGATGAGTCCAGATTCTGCCTACGGCAGTTGGATCATAGGGTCAAAGTGTGGAGAAGACGTGGAGAACACTATGCTGATTGCTGCACCGATCATCACCATCACATCTTTTGGCAGTGTGATGGTTTGGGGTGGCATCTCCGTCACCGGAAAAACAAGGCTTGTCATCATTGGAGGCAATCTCAATGCACACAGGTATTGAGATGAGATTCTGCAACCAGTGGCAATCCCATATCTCCACAGTCTGGGACCAAACTCTATCCTCCAAGATGACAACGCTCGCCCCCACAGAGCGGGGTTTATCAGAGACTCCCTCCAGAGGAGGGATTCCATCCTCTCCACTCCTGGGAGTGTGTGACCAGGCTGGTGACCAGCATGAGGAGGAGGTGCCAGGCTGTTGTGGCTATGTATGGTTCTTCCACACGCTACTGAGGCTCCTGTTTGTTAAGTTAATAAATTGTTTCTTCAATCTTCAATCATCCAAACCACCAAACACCAAACAAGTCAATGGCAGAATAAGCTGTTTAGCATTGGCAGAGAAGATTTGGCAAATTTTTCATGGACGCAGCCCACATACCCAGCTCTGCTGCTCATCCCACAAATGCATGTTCCTTACAAATGTGGCACCATTTGAAAGGGAAATAAACAGGGTTTCCAACGGTATAAGATTTATTGTCAAGAAACATTGTTACAACAAAGAAATAATCTACCAAACACAAATTTCCTTACTTTTTGTGCTAAGTTTAGATTGATATTACAGTATATGCATAGGCTAACATTTAACGTTACTACTGAGTTCTGTCTTCCTCTAAATTAACTCAAAATGACTAATCTGAATTATACAGTATACCATACAATATAGCATATAATAATATAATACCAATTTACAGGCTTAAATAAAAATAATAAGCTGACTTCATAAAAGCTATACCTCTGCTGTAATGAAATAAACTTGCAAGACATTTGTGCTACACATTATTGTTCAGATTAAATAGCAAACAGCAAAAATAATTAGGATTATTATGATAACCCAGTCTATGTTATGATTTGTGGATGATATCAAGGTCTATGACTGATACAGCAAGAAAATGATGCCTTGTTAATGTGCAATCAGAGACTGCAGAAACATAGAGAACAGTGCAGTGTCAACAATAGCACAAGCAACACTTCTATGTGGAAGTAATAGGCATCTGATTAACAAGTACAGATATTGTATTTGTATTTATATTTATCTCTTATCTGGATTAAACAAGTGGCATGTTCATATCACCAGCACCTGTAATAATCATAATCCAGAATTTATAGACTGAGAGGAGCGGTGTGGCCTTGGGCAACTCTAGAGTCTGATGGGGCCCCAGGCAGAAAATCCCACGGGGCCCTTTTGACCAACTTTCGCTGTTATTATGTTCCCCAGAACACCTATTAAATAATAAGTAAAAAAGTATACAAATATTTTTTAAAATATATCTCAAATGCAAATGAATTAAAAACGAACTCTTTAAAAAGTTATTTCCCTTTGAGAACAAACCCCACATTATGAGATCAATGCTCATCAACATCTAGCCTAAACATTTTTCACACTGATGTTAGCAGAAAAACTAAATGTAATCATCTTTTTATCTGACTATTTAACAGTAATAAATAAACTCCTTACTTATGGATGGTGGTGTTGCTTTTCCTAAAGTGCCGGAGATCGTGGAAGTTGATGGATCTGATAAGAAAAAATAAAAGGGAACACATTGTCACGATAATTTTTAGAGGACGTGGCATATGCAAGTAACTAACATTCGTCATCATATGCAAGTAATTCACATTCATTAATATCAGGACCTGGAGGGGGGGCTTATTCCTTTTTTTTTTTTTTTTTTTTGTTCATAGGAACTTCACCAATGTGCCTGTGGAGAGATAAGAAATAGCTATTCCATGATACTAAGCAGCAATAGTATATTCACAAAGTATATATTCAGGACTTTAATTATTATTCCATTTGATTTACTTAACTTTGATCAGTTTCACAGACTGGTTTCACAAACCTTACCAAAGCTAAAACTATTTATCTAGTTTACATTAAATTTTAATCAAGTCTCATATAATCCCAAGTAAGATATAGATAGCATTAATGCATCATGACATCATGTATCTTTGCTAACTATCTTTTTGGCTTACCATTTACTATCATCAATCATCTTTTATCATCATGTGTCATTATCTGCTCCACTTACACACTGTCCTGCTTTCTTTTCTCTTCCTCCTTTTCTTTTTTCACTCCCAGACAGATAATTCCGCTCTATTTTGCGTAACGTTAGTCAATGAAAATAGTAGTTACCTGGAAGTAACGCTGGTCACAGAGACCCCAATAAGATGGGGCCCCTTGGGTGAGATTGGCCCCATTGTCAGTGTCGGACCCAATGTCCGATATCAGTATCAGATTGGTGCATCCCTATTCGAAACTCAGTAATAACAGTTGTTTCTGACATTGTCAGAATACCTGGGTGTGGAACAAGTTACACAACACATCTGCTGTCAATTTTAGAAGATGATAGTATTACTTTAGGACAAAGGTTCATGCCATGATGAAGAATGATTGAAGAACCTTCTCAGTTATAAGAATCATCAAGATTTTTACTGATGCAGCTGTAAGCACTTGTGAGCTGTGTCAGTCTTTAAGATTCCAGATTTGGAAACGGATCCAAGGAAAATTCAGAAGTTGCTGAACATGAACACATTCTTGAGTCTGATAAGGCAAACACCACACATAAGCCAGACAGTACACAAAGCTGAGGTATAGTGCTGTAATGTTGGAATAAAAATGACAAACTGCAGTGGACATATATGTATTTAATTAATCAGTTGTATGTTTGTATCAACAAACATTTTTTAACATTATCATACATTTTTTCTTTTCTTGGTGTGAGGATCTTGTGTAAGGACTCATCACTTTGCTGCACATATTTCAGTACTCGTATACGTATACCATACTACGTACTGCCATAATCCTTATGTATTGTGTTTGCATTCATCTTCATAGCTCACCTGTGGATGGTTTATGGTCATTGCTTTGGTCTGGAAGTTGACATAGGTTGTACTCAGATATTTATTTTAACTTTAAAAAAAAAAAAAAACGATTCACCCTATTCAAATATTTGTTTTCTAAAACCCATCCTTAAGCTGGCCCTGTTTTTTCTTGGTTAGGATTTTTCATGGCTAGGATGTATTAACTCAACTATAACAAATATATCTCATTGTCGGGTCAAACACAACCTCTGCCTGGCTTTATGTTAATCATTTGTTGATCAGCTCTATAGCTTCTGTACTATATAAGATTATTGATCTTTCTATTTGGTCGGCTCTCTATTGCATCTTCTCATCTTGCTGGCAATGAACGTGTCTAGCTTTAGTGTACGTTAGATGGGTGTGGTGATCAAATTTGTCTTTGAATGGACAGTTGAAGCTTTATTATAAATGTCCCTCATGTCACTTGACCTTGTGCACTATGAGCCACCTTTGCCAAAACCTCTGATCATTTTCAACTTGATGCTGCTTTTTCATGGGTGTTAAATGTGTCTCTTGTTATATTTGTTAGAGTTATCATATGAGTTAAGGTCTGGTTTCAGTTGATGATGTAAATGTTGATGCTAGTTAATGCAGTGTAGCTGTAAGGGTCAAAGTACAATAACAGTATTATCAGATTGCTCCACAACCAGCTGTAAGTTAACATACTTGCAAGCAGCATTCATTCATATCCATCTGACTTGATATGGTTGATGCCAGTGCAATCAGCTATCCACACACATGAGATCCAACATGAAAAATGCCAACAAATGCAACATAAATATTAAAAACATGAGAGGTGAAAACCAAGAAAAAACAAATACAAGCCACACAAGGCCAATTCTGAGAGAAGGTTTAACTTGGTGTGAGTGGGGTTCTGTTCTCGGAAGCGAGCAGGTCCAGGCAGGTAGGGGTGGGATAGAGACAGTTAAACACTAACCCTGTTGTTATGCTTCGTCTCCTCTCCTGTTGAAACACAAGGCCTGGCTGGCCTTGGGGCGCAGATTTTTTTCTGAGTTTATGTTGACGGTTTATGTTCTTAAATGGCATTTTACCTCAGTAAAGTCCTGGAGCAATGCAGTGTCAGTTTAGACAAAGGAGATGATGAATATGCTCACTTGGCCTTTCCACCTCGTATGTATGTCTGAATCGTTCTAAGTGATGAAAGGTCCTCTGAGCTCCAGTGAATCACTCTTGTTTTGGCTCATGTCAGCGAGACAACAGCCAAAACTGTCTAATCCCATTAACAGACAAAGCGTATTAAGCATACGCCTGTCCACCTCTGTCCACAGATCAGCCAGGCATGGCGAGCAGTGAGTGAGGTGACATTTTGATCTTTGAATGCGATGCCTCTGGCTCTCTCTCCTGCCCTTTTCCTCAAATAAAAAGCTGTGGTTTGTCTTCATACAGGCACATTTGGCCGCATCTTTCATGGCGTGCTGCTGGATGAGAAGGACCCCAGTAAGGAAAAGCAGGTCTTTGTAAAGACCGTGAAAGGTATGCACTCAGTCCTGCCTGCAATGCATAGTTGAATGCACAGCTGCAAAGAAATCAAAATATTGTCAAGTGAAGTGTGTTTTTAGTTCTCCGATCTCTGATACTAATGTGCTTACTGTGGTTGTTTCTAATAAGTGTTGGTTGTGAAAGCAAACTCTGTAATGCATGATGAACATCATTAGACCAGTACATGTTTAGAATTCCAAAGATGTAATACCAATGATAAAGGTCATTGGACTATAACAAGACTAACAGTTCAACTGACAGTGTGGGTTGTGAGCCATGGTGAACCCTGTAAACATCATCCATCAGAAGTAGTATGTACTTTTCTAATGGCTTCAGCAGATGGCCGTACATGGTTTCAGTCCAGTAAACAGACACACGAATTTGACAGTAAATTAATTATTTGTCTTACTCATGCTGCAAGGTTTGTATGCCAGTAAATGAAGTCGTTTATGCGGGACTGTCAGGTTCTTTGTTAACGGCATGTGTCAGCTTTCTCTGCCAGTTGCCTTCTGACCTCTCCATTCTCTCGTGTTTACTCAGGGAGGGGTGGATACCATTTGGCGAACAATATCCTAATGCCAGTCTTGGCTTTGTTAAATTCTTAACTTCCTCCTCACGAGCCTTTTGGGAAGGGAACAATACTGCTTTCCATAAGTACTAGATGATGGCAAAGCTGCATGCACAGATTAAAAACTTAACCTCAGTGAGCTAGGTCTGTTTTCCTCTGAACTTTCCCACTACAAATGATTGTTGGCAGAGGTGCCGGGAAGTGAGTGAAAATCACTACATGGGGTCAGAGAGTAAATAAATTATATCTTTAACTTTTCAGGGGCTACTGCACACCATGGTTTGGTGTGATGTTGAGGTCACTGTAGTTTTGCCATATCACTCAGTTTTTAATCAGATTCTGTCTCTGAATTGAATTGAATTCTTCAGATCATGCGTCTGAGGTGCAGGTGACCATGATGCTGACTGAAAGTTGCAAGCTTCGTGGGCTTCATCATAGGTGAGTGGGAGCATGCACAAATCTCTTTTGTGGCGTAATTTTTCCTTTATGTATCAATAATTGAAATATGTAAAGAAACAATGGCACAATACCACACAAAAACCCAACATGGTATGTGTCTTAGACCACTAGGCCACCGCCTCACACCCACAGCATCAACCTGCACCACAGTTATGGAAATGTTTTTTTTCTCCAGCGTCATGGTTGTGCACTTTTGCAACAAGTTTCTTTTCATACCTTAGCTGTAAAAATTCTGGTTTACTCCTAACCCAACATGTATTCCGTCAGAGCAGTTCCTGTGGTCGTCTCTTTAATGGCTCGGTTTAAAAGCTGACGAAAGAACGCCACAGTTTTACACAAAGAGCTGATACTGTAACATCGACCGTGGAAGAAACAAAACAGAATAATTGTAACACTCGCACCTTGCACTTTAACTCATTCTTGTTTGGCTTTTATAATATAATACAATCATTTATTTCACAGAAATCAGTTTCAATAGTGGGGTCATGGTTCAGAAACTGTAACCTCAAATTACCAGGATTCTTGGATCGCCACTGTACTTTCTTTATGTGGAAAAAATTGTCATGTCAGCCCACATCTTCCTCTTTCTTCTCCACAGTCAACAAGTCGATAAGATTTGCTGACATTTCTTCCCCCACAGTTTGGCAATGGTTTGGATGACCCTCACCAATGTACACTTATTCCTTTGACACACAGCTAATTCCGACATGTCAACTTCCTCTTGCTCACTTGGTCTTTCTCTCCAACTTCAGAAATTTGCTGCCTATAAGTCATGCATGCACAGAGGACGGAGAGAAGCCCATGGTGCTGTTGCCTTTCATGGCTTGGGGGAATCTCAAGCTGTTCTTGCGGCAGTGCAAGCTAGCTGAAGCTAACAACCCACAGGTGAGGCTACAACTCTGCATACATAGTGGAGCTAAAAATAATTAAAAAAACATGAGTCTCTTATTAAACTATTAACATAAATACCTCAATGCAAGCCACGCATGGTGGTGTACTATTAAACTATTAAAATAAATTCCCCAAATTGGAAGAAAAGTCAAATTCAATCCCCACTACTGTTAACACTGTTATTAGGACTGTTGATACAGTCGTGAAGGTGGTGCTCAGGGCAGACAGATTTTTATTCACTATGTAAAGACAATCAGGCTTTTGTACATGCTAACCTCAGGGAGTCTTAAATGTACTTGGCAAAAACCACAGTGCAGATCCAACCAATCAATCAGCTCCAAAATACAGATGTAGCAAACACTTTGCAATCACAAGATGAAGCTTGCCATTTGCATTAGTCAAAACCCCTTTTGTGAAGTTTCAGGTAACAGATCAGCACCTTCGGTCTCAGCAATCTCATTATGTACTTTTGGCAGTTGTAGGAGACAAAGACATAGTCATTAAGTTGCTCTGTTGCAATAAACATCAAGCTATAAATCAGAAATGCATCACTATGGGGGAGAGAAAGTTCTCTGTAAAACACTGAGGGACCACAACACTACAGTGTGTCATTCATGCTGAAAGTGAACATCTGGTTTTGAAGGTATAACTGCTATGAGAAAGAAAAGTGTTGTGTGTCGATCTTTTCCACAGTTGTCATTTTTCCACTTGTAACCATCTTTGAAGTTACTCTGCACGGTGGATACAGAGAGTTTGACTGTCTATACCAGCCACACACATCTTGGTTTTGCTTGAGTTGCTGCCTTGAATGTTCTTATCTCTGTTCAGTGGCTGCCAAGACTTTGTTTTCCCATGTTGTGGGTTTTAATTAATTTAGGTTGTATCAAACTGCTGCTCGCTGTTAGATAAGATTAAACAGCCAGAAATACCTGCTCTGTGTGTGCCAGAGCTGATGCAGCTGACTGAATTTGATTGGATACAATATAATATATGATACTGTTAGCTCAGGACTTCTCTTACAAGTTGTCTTTCAAGCAGGATGTTTATATACATTACAGCATAAGGACCTGCCTCACTTTGTCAGTTGTTTACCCTGTCCTGCACCAGTCAGGGGTGCACACCTGCTGGCTAACCATTGTCTACAAATCCTTCAGTAGCTTGAAGCACAGAACAAACAACTTTCTTTTAATGTCAGAGTCTGGCTCAATCCTTTGAGTGAGGGACTTTCTGAGTCATGCAGACAATTTTCCCTCAGGTGTTCCCTCTGCTGCATACAAAATTCCTCCACACTGATAATGTTATTTTAGATTTCACTACCAGTGTAATCTGAAGCTTTTCAACATTATAATCAGCCTTACATTTCCATTTAAAGGCTGAAATAGTCCTCCCATTTTTGACCCAAAGTAGCTTGCGCCCCAACTCAAAGGAAATAAGAGCAATTTGACACAGAACAGCACAGTACAGTAAAGTCACATTATGTGCGCTCTCCTGTCCCCACTCCTCCCTTTTTTTTTTGTCTTTTCGTGCCTCTCAACTGCACATTTTCGTTCTCTCTCCCGCTTATTTCCTTTCAGGCAATCTCTCAACAAGACTTGGTTTACATGGCCATCCAGATTGCATGCGGTATGAGCTACCTGGCTCGCAGGGAGGTCATACATAAAGACCTCGCCGCCAGGAACTGCGTGTAAGTGTCCCTGACCCGGCACAAAGCTGTCGTCAGTTCTCTTCAGTTTTTCCCCCCATAGCTTTCAGGTGATTTAGTTTGGAATTTAATTACAAAATAAAGAAGCTGAACTTTATCTCTTGTCCCCCCACAACAGCATTGACGACAACATGCAGGTAAAGATCACAGATAATGCTCTTGCCCGAGACCTGTTTCCCATGGATTACCACTGTCTGGGGGATAATGAGAACCGGCCCGTCCGCTGGATGGCCCTGGAAAGCTTGCTCAACAACGACTTTTCTAGTGCCAGTGATGTGGTAAGAACTGCACTCCCTGATATACAGTTTATTTTATTGCAGCTATGCAACCACACTATCAGTGCATGGTGTATTCGTCATGAACCTGACATGAACCTTTCCTGTCTCTTAAGGGTTTTTAATAGATAAAAAGATTTTCAGGAGCCATGATACCAAGAAGGTGATGCAGGAAATGGCACCAATTGTATTCAAGCCATTCTTAGACGCTTGGTCAAGGTGTCAGAAGGAAGGGAGGTGCAGTGTGTAGCGCCATGTGTCTCTGGTTCTTCCTTCTTTCCTGTCTCAGGATAGCAGAGCTGGCGCAGCGGAGACAGTAGGGAAGTTTAACAGATCCTCAAGAGACACTGCTCAGACAGGCAGTGTGGCCAAGCCAGACATGCCCCCACCCCTCTGCATTCCTCTTATGATCACACTGCCTCATGGCAACCCCCCAGAACCCCCATCCCCTGCACTTACAATTACCAGAGGCCTGGCATTAACAGCCACCTCAGCTTTAGGGGAAGTCCAGACAAGTACCTGGAGCTGTGTAGCATCATCACAGCATGTGCACGTAAACACGCCATACCCTTATGTTAGTGGTTACGCACATTGAATACCAAGCTGGACAGAATGAGGAACTGACTATTGACATGTTCAGGCCTTGTTGGGAGTGTTGGCAGTGGCGTGGACACTGATGTGGAAATAGGGAGGATTACTGTGTAGCACATCTTTCCTCTGAATAGCCCTCCCATCATCATAATTGTACCCTCTGGCCTCAGTCACTCCCTTCACTCCCTTCACTTCCTTGAAAGGCCTTGTGTCCCCCATTAAAGGTTATGACACACACAATAGAATAGAATTAGAAACCTTCTCTTTCCAGATATCCTTTGTGGTATTCTGCCCATAAGTCACTGTCAGGTTAGTAAGCACTGGCCAGTTTTATTTTAGATAAGGATTAGTGTGAAATTCCATCAAAACAAGTGTGAGGTCAACACCTACTGTAAGCATTTCCATCTTCAAGAGTGACCTCAAATATGTATTAATAATGAGAGTAACACTTGTTAACACGAATAGGGAAATGCCTCTTTTCCTTGTTTCCTCCTTTGAGGTCAGCTCAACAACACATACAGGGCGGGACCTCACTGACACGGGAGCTTGAACCCAAACCCTCAAGTTTCTTTAAACAGAACAGCCACCCTACTGGTTTACTCTCAGTCTCTTAACGAAAACTTGCAACAATGATTTATATTACGTATAAATTTTTCAGCATTATTTCCTTGCATTGTTCATGTGGAACATTTTGTATTTGAATGCAAGCGGGCACCATTGGCTTTCCGCATTCTGGATAGAAATGGAGGCTCTGATTGTCCTGTGATGATAACACGTTCTTGGCTTTGTTAAACTTCTCGTTATTGATAATAAGTAGGAAATGTTGTAAATAAATGTTCATTGCTGGTCTCTGTGTTAATCATGTGTTGTGTTTTCACAGTGGGCTTTCGGAGTCACGCTGTGGGAACTGATGACTCTGGGTCAGACGCCATACGTCGACATCGACCCTTTTGAGATGTCTGCCTACCTGAAGGATGGGTACAGAATAGCACAGCCAATCAACTGTCCAGATGAACTGTACGTGGATTGACAGAGCACACACAGACGCACATGCACATACACTCAAAATCTGGTTCTTATTTGTTGACAATTGCTGAGAATTTGACAAAAGTCTCAAAGTTGTCATTTCTACTGTATACAAAGATTTAAAACAGTGATCTGCAGCTAGTATAGGTTCATTAATCAGTCAGTTTCAAATGTTTTCAAAAACCACACTTGTGTTAGACACTGAGGCTGCTACTGCATCACTCTGTAAATGTGTCCACTAAACCCCCTCACTGGAAACCCACTACAGATAACTTAGACATTCCAAATCCTAAAATTTTCCTGTATGTTTTATGTTTTTCTACATGTTCTCTCTGAGTTTGAGGACTTTATTTTATTAGTAATTAAGATTAAAAACCTCTTTTACAGAATTAACTTGGCCACAAATATAATATTTTACATATATATATATATATATATATATAGATAGATAGATATAGATAGATGTAGATGTAATAACAACTAATCGACGAACAACAACACCGATGTAATCAGAAGGATTGTTTAAAACTGATGAAATAACAAAATAACAGCAGTCAGTAAAATATCACAAGGAATATGAAAACACACATTTCATTACTTCACATTGTATATTACAGTTACAATAACTGACGGGGCTATCCGCTGGCCTTGACAGGTTAGTCACCTGAATGTAGTACTTTTATCATTGACCTAATGGAAATGCTTCAGTCACTTTGAGGACTACAGAATTCGTTTGTGCTCTTGCTTGTCATTGTTATTAATATGAACATATAATGTTTAGCTGCAGGCAGGCTTGTTATTGCAGACTTACCAAATGAAGTGTACAGTTGGTGACACATTGTTTATATGATAAGAGTCCTGAATCAAATCGAAATGTTCAGCAGCTACCAGTGTTAATGTGAAGCTTATCAACATCCTGCAACTGTCAAGAAGAAGGAAGAAGCAGCCCTTGCCCAGAGACGTCATTCCCACTGCAGTTATTATTTACAGACTATTTCCTCAGTATCTAGTTTGCAACACACTGTCACCTTCTCACTGTTGGATAATAACAGTGGTGTTCCTGGCTCAGAGCAGGGCTGCAGTGGTGGACCACCCGAGTGGTTTAGTCTGTGACGCATGAATGTCTGAAATCAACGAGGGTTCAAGATGCTGGGTGGTAATGGCAAAATAAAAAAATAAAAACAGGTGTTGCGCATCTGTCAGAAGACCCTAAATTATTCATTATTATCAGTTATTGATAATTTGGACATTTCAATATTTATTTGCATATTCAAACTGACAACTCTGAGGTACAGGGTTTAAAATAAAGCTAATATTTTATTTTCATTATAAATGCTCCATTTCTTTTCACTAAACCTCCTGTCAAAAACCTAGGTGTGTTTGATTCCAACCTTACTTCTGAATTGTCACATTAGCAAGGTTATCCAATCAAGTTTTTATTATTTAAGGTGTATAGTTCAAATCTTTCTATTTCTGAGCTTCAGAGGAACAGAATGCATCATACGTACGCATGTTTCCACATGTCTGGATTATTGCAAAGGTTTCCTAACAAGCATAAATCAGAAAACACAGACATCACATTACTCTCTTTTCCGTTTGTTCGTTACTGCTATTGGCTACTAGTTGTCTAATAGCATTACAATTTAATGGATACAGCATCATGATACTTGGACGGTCACTTGTTTTGATAGCTCAAATTTTTCTTCATAGAATCACCCCCCGCCCCAAAAGAATAGAAATATCTCTGTTGGGAAAAACCTAAATACAATAGGTGGTGAAGTGAAGGCTTCCTTTTCCAAAATATTAGAGGTTGTAAAATAAAACATTAAGGTCATGCATTGATTAAGAAATGATTGTATCTCATACATATCAGCGCTGCACAGGCAGCTCCTGTTTCAGGACAATACAGCGTGTACTGTAGGTGTAAGTGTGTAATGCTCTGAGCCTGAAGCCAGATCTAGATTTTAGCTGCATGTCACCCTCCTCCTCTCTCCCAGTGCACTTTGTTTTACACACAATACAGCCAAAATTGCACATGGACAAACACAGGGGTTAAAGTTCTCAGGCACCATGCCTGATTTCAGGCATAGAGCATGTAATACTTAATTCAATGCATTGTACACATTTCCTCCTGGACAACCTTTCAGGCTCACAAATCTTTTCTTGCTCTAATCCCTGCATTTGACCCATCTCTTGTGTTTCCCCCTGTGTTGCAGGTTTGCAGTAATGGCCTGTTGCTGGGCCTTGGACCCAGAGGAGAGGCCCAAGTTTCAGCAGCTTGTTCAGTGTCTCACAGAGTTCCACGCTGCTTTGGGGGCTTATGTGTGAAAACAAGCTTTTTTTAAAAAAAATTTTCTTCAAAAACAGCAACACTAGAAGCAGGCGGACACTATTCATAAGGAATACATGTATGAAACTGTGCCTTATCAGATGAAAGAGCAGACTTGAGCACGATGATTTTATTTTGTACAGTTGTTTGGAGTTTTTATATAGTTGAATTACCTTTTTACAGCATAGCAAAGTAAAATGGTTTGTTGTCAAAGTTGTATATGGACTTTTTGTTAAATATTGTTTCATATGCTTTGAAAGCGTATAGAAATGGCAATTACGGTGCTCTCCCTTTGCCAAGAGGACCGAAATGATGGAAATATGTAGTCACATGTACAACACATGAACATTTACGGACATTTATGTGCCATGGAACAATTTTTTTTTTTTTTTTTTAAAAAGGCTCTGACAACCTGGTTTTAAAGACAGTATTTTCTGCAGTTTTGTAACTTAGTGAAACAGTGTAAATTGTAGTTTTGGATGAACAGCAGAATGATTTAGGTACCAAAATAGACTAAAGGGCTTCATTTGTATATGTAACCATATTCTCAAACATGCTGCTTCACTCCAAAAAGCTCAAGCTCGGTACGAGAAGAAAACAGATTTGTGTTTATGGAGCGGCAACTGAGAAGCTTTCTTCAAATGGTACTTTGTTTGATTTGGATAAGATTAATACTTGTGCCACAGATTAGTTTTCTTTTCCTCTGATTGACTGTGCCAACGCTGTGTGGAGATAAGACAGCGGTGGATCAGACTGAAGGACGCCACAGCTCATATAAGATCAGCACCTGCAAAGCTACAGTAAATACATGAACTTGATTTTTTTTTTTTTTTTAAACGACAACCGGAGTGATTTTTGGACCCTGATCTCAGTTATTGGAATGCTCCCACCCTCTTCCTCTTTTGTACCTTGTGTTTTCACTATCACACCCTCCATCCTGGGGTATCATGACTTTTCTATTTTATAAGCTTGATTGTTCTGCGTCAGAACACAACCCTTCACAGGATTTTTAAAAAAAAAAATTTTTAGACAGATTTTTTGTGAATAACTAGAACATTAATAATCACTGTGAACACATACAAAACTGCCTACCAGCTTGGTCTAATCTTATTCTCACATCTTTAACATCTTTGTGATGTGTTTTTTACGATCACTGCATGTTGAATTAAGGTTGTAAACTTCCTGAATTCGTATCCACAAATTAAATGTCATCTTTTAAATATAGAATGTCTACTTTATTTATTTTGGTCTCATAAAAAGCACACAGTGGATCACCATCACTAGTTGTCATTATTTTAGGGAGAATACCTGAAAACACATTAACGCTTGTTGTCCAATGGGTCCAATTTTTTTGTTTAGCCTGCACAGTTTCAAACCACAGCGATGCCCTTTGCAGTTCAACCATGCCAAGCGTCCACTTGTTGATAGAACAAAGAAAGAGCTCAATGAGTTGAAGCCATTTATCTGAGTATTTGAATTATCAAATAAGCATCGATGTGTACGTAATACAAGAGCACTGTTATGGATTCTTCATTTTTAGTTTCATTGTTGGACTTGACTTGCTTTTGTTTTGCCTCTGTAGTTTTAGGCTGAGGTTGATGTCACATGAACACAGCACTTCTTCATGATGGTGTAATGGAAAGTTATGTAAAATCTAATTTGTGCAGAATCCCTAAATCTCTTGCTTCACAAGTCCTCATCCTTACAAGCGATCAGTTATATTTGTGGTGCGTAGGCATTGCATTTGTGCAGAAAATTGGAGGGAAAATCCACCTTAAGACACTTGACAAAATTTTTTTTTTTTTTTTTTTGCTTAATATGGGCAGAATAGTAAACCTGATCAGTAAGTATTATTGCAACATCCGTTCATTTTTCAACTACATCATGACTCATCATCATGACCCTGTCACTGATGAATGTTGACAGTTTTCCTTAAATTTCATGATTCATTTTTTTCTTAAGATGTGGTTGGTTGTTTTCTCTGTGTTCTTAGTTCCTCGATTAACCAGCAAAATGTCAGTGGTGTGAAGTCATGTTGACATATTTCCACACGTACAACAGCAGTCAAGACAACATCCTTTCAAAATATCATCTGTCATTGTCGGGTTTCTGCTCTGCACAGTTCTACAATTTCCTCACCAACAGCAGTCATAATAGACCATAATGCAATGCAGCCGCAAGACGTTGGGTAAGTGGACATTCTCATTACCAGACTGTCGTTTGTGTCACAATACTGAAACTTTTAAACAGGCATGACATGAGTGGAACACAGTGGTCAGCTGAAATAATAAAATATTGTGTTTGGCACCTGTCAAGCTCAACTTTTTTTAACAAAGGTTAGTTTTGGCCGTGTAGGCAGAATTAACAATTTTCTTTTGTTTTCAGGGACCTGTTCCAACACGCAGGGTTGCAGAGTTATCTGGAAAATTTTGCTGAGACCAGTACATTATGCTACTTATTCAGATAACTGTGAATCTACTACTATGAACAGGCCCCCTGTTTATACTTGAAAGCCACATATTAAAGAGATATAGTTTTCAGCCTGTATCTGGCTTGATTATTTGAATTGGGACCTGCCTTTGTTGTTGTGATTTAATTTCCTTTAAATCTAAATACTTTTCATGCGGTGTTTATATTATTTTGTCCACCCATCCACCAGTATTTAATCTTGAACTGTGAAAATGACACCCCTGACCATGATTGGCTGAGCCCTGTTTGCTATTGTACAATACCTGAACACACACTTGTGTCGGTTATCTAAATGTTGTCCTACCAAAGATCAGCTCTCATATCTTTGTTGCTTAGCAACACATTTATTATACCACTGATCATGGATTATATTGAGGTTATTAATTCATGGGCCATGCTGTCTATGAAACCCATATCCACATTGTACTGTAGATACCGGCAAAAAGCTGCTATAATTATTTATAATGCATTATGTCTCAAAACAACAGTCATAAGACTCTAGCATCACATATGCTCATGGTTATAAGACCTTCATTAGAGTTCATTGTCTGCTTTAGGTACAGTACGCATGTATTGATATTGTTCAGTCTACCTCTCTGCTCCACTCACATCAGTTCTTCATTAACTTTGTGGCTTTCATACTTGTGATGACACTGATGTGGTACATCATGTGCTTTTAACTCAATTGTTAAAAAAAAAAAGAACACAAAGTTTATATAATTGTAAACATGAATCCAACTCAATTATCAATACAATATCAATACATGCTAATGTTACTCAAATACAATGAGCTGTCATGTAAACCACAACACTTTTCATCCATTATTGGTCAGAAAACATGATGTACTGTGTATTTCCATACATTCAAAGAAAAGAAGCCTTTCTTCTTGACCATAAATAGCGTTATATTATATTTGCAATCAGGGCCGTAGCTACCATTGAGGAAACAGGTCACGTTTTAGGTATTTTTTCTGAGAATTTGGGTGTTTATGAAACCTGGGGGGAGTTTACACTCCACAATCACAAACCTTCATACAGTGGGTTTTTAATTAGATGATGTCAGTAGTTTGAGGCTTTTTAAATTTGTCTACTTTTATATAGAAAAAATATGTGCCCAATTTAGTGTAATGATAAAACCTCAAACTGTCAAAATAACATTATTACATGTGTACACTGTCAAATAAATATTTACAAAAAATAATGAAAAGCCAAACATCAAAAAAAATCTAAAAAAGAATTAGCCAACCAAAATAAACGAGTAAAGTCTCTCCACCGCAACTTTATTCTTGGCGGTGTTTGAAACAGCAGTTGGAGCTTCATGTTTGGACATCATGATCTACTGAAAACATAACAGTTAACTTAATAAGTCAAATTAAAAAATAGGTGGGGGAGGTGGGGGGGGACTTGTGACCTCGTGACCTCAGTATTCTTAAAATCCTGGCTACGGCCCTGCTAGCAGTGACTGTTATAGTGGTAGTGGGATAATAAACCCTCAATAGCTACACTGAAACTCTGTTCATACAGGTTCATTCATTAGCAGTAGCTTCTCTCTCTCAGTGGGCCCACTACTCATTAGCTTCAGGCGGAAACAGATCCGGAGTGCTGCATTCCGCAATTAATGAAACAGTGAGCCTGTTTGAGCTGCTGGAGAACAAAGTAGGGCTTTAATGAGAGGATGACTAAACATAACATTCCTTAAAACTATTGTTTATCACGCGTACGTTAAATAACCCATAAATAACGGTGACGAGTCATTTTTAATGTCAGTATTAACACGCTTGGCCACGTACGCTCTCACAGGTGAGTGTTGTTCGGGCTCGCGCGTGACTCAGCCAATCAGCGCGGGAGTGTCTGTTCTCAATTCACAACTTTCAAAACATTTACGCGTGGAGCGATGTGGGCTGAGTCCAATTACATCACCGGCAGTCATAAAAAAGGAGCCCAGCTCACCGTGGGGAAAACAAAGACATCAACCTCTGACACAAACCTCGAGAGGCACATTTCTGCACGAGCTCAACTAATGGACTTACATTCCTCCAAAGACATGAGGAGACCAAGGACTCTGTGCCACAGCATAAAGGTAGGCATCAGTGCTGCTACCGCGCTTACACACTGTCAAATGTCTGGTTTTCACCTGCAGCACTTGTTCCTTCACTGTTCATGTAACCATCTGAACTAGATTTACGTTTAGAAGATGATAATACTGGAGTGATTTCATAGATTTCCTTTTGTCGGAAAACCTGAGCATGTTGTCTCCCGTGTAGTGTTGGCTATGAGTAAACAGAGCTGCACCTTAGGTCAACAGTCCTCTGCCATAATGTCGAGATGTTGTTAATCATATCTCAAAAAAATAGTTCCTCCAAAAGAAATTTAAATCACATTTAATGTCAGTTTTTGGTCGGTAATAGTGCACAAACATTGACATAAGTTGAATGAAGAAGAATAAAGAAAATCAATTAAAAATGTTCCCGAGTTTTTGGCATCTTTTTAAGTTTATATACGTGAACAAGAACGATGCTTTATATTTGATTTTTTGCGTGAATAAATGTTGCTGTTACTCACTGACTAACTATTAACTAATTATTTTTATTAGTAATAAATCTGCCAAAAATAATTTTAAAAAAGGCCGTTACAACAATATGAAACCCAAAGATATTCAGTTTGCTGTCATACAGTATGAATATCAAATTTGAGAAGCTGGAATCGGGGAATATGGGGGGTTCTTGCTTGAAAATTGATTACTGAATTGATTAACGGATTATCAAAATTAGTTGCAAATTTTCTATAAATTGATTGATTAATCAACTAAATCCTGTCAGCTCTAGTTCAGAGCAATGCATGTGCTTGATTATTTTTCTACTCTATGACTGAAGGTGTTTCACTGACTCATTGAAAACCTAAATTTATTAAAAGTTGTTTTTTTTAAGATAAAATTTCATTCTGCTTTTTCACAGCAGTTTTTCACAGGGGAAAGTGGTGTTGTTTCTGAGTTTCCATCTTTAAATACATCAGTCTGTCACCTTTTTCACGTTTTGATGTGTTTCATAACTATTTCCAGTTCAAATATTGATATATTTTCTGCACTGCTGGCTCTAATCTTAATAGTCTCACTCAACACTGACTAGTGGAAGAAATGTAACGCGACTGAGTGCCAAAAGGAGCAGTTGTATTTCACTGTATGGCAATAATGGGAGAGAAACAGTTTGTTCCAGAGCTGTGAGTAATAATGAGGTGAAACTGCATGTTGCACTTTGGTGGTTGCTTTCAAAACTTAGCGAGAAATTACATGTCTTCTTTATCAGAATTGTGTCGTGAGTGAAATGTGACTAATAGTCTTATTTTTTTGTAAGTTGGGAGAAGACCGTGAAAGAAGTTAGTTAAGCAACTTGTAAAAACTTCCAGAAGGTGAAGGTTTATTTGAAAAATCTTCAGCGTGTTTACCTTCAGCATTCCCACACAGACTGTGGTAGGTCCAGTTGCTGCGAGTCTTCTCCTGTTTATCATTTTAAGTCTTTGCTTTAAAGCCCACCACCCCTTCCCTTTTTTGTTGAAACCAAGATGTACAAATATAAGTGGGGCTTGAGGACAGTGAAACAGTATGGCTCACTCTACAGGCGTTATCATTCAGTTCAAAGTTCACAGTGAAACTTTGCCCATCCTACAGAGTATGAATGTACTTACAGTTCAAAGCTATGTCAAGGCATGTTTGGATCATGGGAGTAACTCAGAATAAGCAGAATTAGTAATGTGTCAATAAGCTACTTCTGTAAGCCATTCCTACAGCACTTAGTAGAGGAAATGAAGGAGTATCTTTTGATGCCAGAAGTCTTGATTACTTTTGGCTGCCTGCATAACAAAGAAAAGGAAATTGGCTGAGTTGCTTTTCACATGAAACCAAATCACTTTCCACTCAGTAAGACCAAGCAGGTCAACAATGGTTTCACAGGGAGCAATCACATCCATCCATCTTTTCTTGACACTAGTACATGGTGTACACCCCTTCGCTCTCTTATTTGCTCAGTTTCATCTGGACATTCTGTTTGTTTTTTTCACAACTTTGAACTTATCTACTGTGGGCCGCACCTAGTCTGCGCAACAGTTACACCGTCAAACTCTCTTTAAGAGTTACCTCTGTCAACATCCCAGCCAAGTTTCTGCTCAGGGGCACACAATGCTTATGTGATGCTTACCTACTATTCACCAATCTCTCCGCACCTCAGTCAGCCCTTACGGTTGTGTATGTGTCAGACTTAAAGCGGTAGTACTGCATTTTGGTAAAATTCACTCATTCGCTTTGTTGCCAAGAGTTAGACGAGAAGATGGACACCAATCTCAGGCCTGTCCATGAAACAGGAAGCTACAGCCAGCAGACGGTTAGCTTAGCTTAGCACAAAGGTGTGCTACTAGCATCCCTAATTAGGATGTTATATTTTGTTTTGTTTGATCATGACATAAAAGAAAGTGTGAACGGGGCAGGTTGTGGTTTTATGAGGGGTTATGTGCTGGACTATTTCTTGGCCAAGCTCAGTCACTTCCTGGTGTCTCTGCTGCCTGGCAACCTCACAGTGACTCTAGAAGTCACTGCTCCCAGCCAAGAAATATAACCAGTATCACCCCCAGTAAAACCACAGCCTGTTGTTTTTACACTGCGGTTTTTGCAGATTAAAGATACAAGTATAAGATACAACATATTAATTAGAGAACTTTAGAGATTCTGGTAAGTGATTTTTTTACCTTTGGACAGAGCCAGTTTCCACCTGTTTCCAGTCTTTAGGCTAAGAGAAGTTAACTGTGTCCTGGCTGTAGCTTCATATTTAATAGACAATTATAAAAGCGGTCTTAATCTTCTCATCTAACTTTTGGCAAGATTATTATATATAATTATATTTAATTTTACGATTTATTTTAAGATTTAACTAATTCTATTATTTTCAAAAATGTCAAACTGTTGCTTTAAATCAGAGAAAATTCTCCTTTCACCATGATACTATTGTGCAGCAAAACTGTTTTATGTTTGTTTCACAATGAAGGGAGGTGATTCTGTGGCTTTAGTTTCTTTCAAGTATCATGGGAGACTTTATACACACCGCTTTTCCTTTATTTCGTTTCTTGACCAAGTAGGTCAGGCATTTTTATATAACAAAAAAAGATTTCCTCATGGAAATCCATGGATACCCAGCATCGGGCTACAGCACGTGTCCCTGAAATAAAAGCATTTGAAATTCAAGTGTGAACTTCCCCCAATTCTTCCCTGCCCAGCAGGGTTGCAGGCTGGAACAATAACATCCAGACAGAAGGAGCTAGGAGTGTTCAAAAAGGGTAAATATGTACAGAATCCATGGAGAATCCAAACACTTTCCTGCATTCAAGAATCAAATAGGCATAAATCACTTGTATGAACAGTGTGGATAAACAATAAATCCTGCTTTGTTCACAATGTGACATAATGTTGATGCATTGTTAGCGTCCAGCACCAGCTGTATTTCTACTGCTCTATTCCACCGAATTCCTTCATCAATAATAATTAATCTGCTGTATTTTATTATTATTATTAATGTTAATTGGGTGCAGAAAAAACACAGTTTCCTAATCAAAAGGGGAAATTTCTCACTTAAATGCATTATGTGTTATCAAAAACGGCTTAGTGTTAGAGCCAAACTGTCAGAAGGCCAGAGAGTTATCTTTGAAACATGATAGTTGTAACAGACTTTATCTGCAATAAAAATATTAATCAGACTTCTTTAAAGGCTAAAAAGTCATGTGAACCATCTGAACCATGTGCTAATGTGAAGCCATGTGAACCTATAACTTTTTGTTTTAATCTAAAAGAACCTCTTTTCCTGCCTATGCAAATAGGTCCTGTCAAATTATTTAGATAATTGAAGCCCATTTGATGCAGAATGAGGATGAAATATTAGCAACAGTGTAAAAGCGTCTATTGTGTGTGCTAACAAACCGTAAAGCCAAGCTTTAATAGGTGCATTAACTGTTCTGAGTTGAATGCAGAGTTTATTCTCCCTCAGCTGGTCTGGCAGCTGGTAAACAAACTGAAAGCTTGGATTTATCAGTGTTTTCATAGCAAATTCACTCCTCGTCTCAACGCATATCTTCAGCATCATTTGTGCATTCATGGCCCCCCGAGCGACTAAACCCAAGTACAGAGACTCATACGAGTGTCTGTGAACACCTCCTCAAACACTGACAGGCAAGTGGCTCTTCCAGATTACTGGGAGCCCCGCCAGTGGACAACTTTGATCTTTCCACATCTCTGGGTGTAAAGAGAAAAGTCCAAGAGACAAAATCATGCAATGAATTGGAGACCCATATAGTATCACTTAAAGCTAAGTAACTGGCTGATGTGGATTCCAAGACCTCATCATTGAATCACACATTTCTTTACTCTTTTGACACTGTGCTGTTTAGCTTCTTGGAAAACCAGATGAATTACTGCTTCGCCATAATGCATCACTATGTACTCGACTTTACAACTTGGAGATACTTGTACCTGACAAAAGTATTTCCAATTTGCTACTTGATACTCCCAATTCATTTCAGCAGGAAATATTGCACTTTGAGGTGTGCACTGGAGTCACACGACTTGGACTTGAGTCATGAATCTGATTAGTTTACGCTTGACCTTGACAAAACACAAAAAGGACCTGTGACTCAACTTTGACTTTAAAGGAAGGGTGTGACATTTTGGGAAATCCTTACCGGCCAAAATACACTTAGCTTATCTTATCACAAAGACGGAAACAGGGGGCAACATTTAGGCTGGCTCTTTCCAAAAGTATTAAAATCCACTTACCAGCACCCTGAAAATTCATTAATTAACAAGTTACATGTTATTAGTTTAGTTTGTATAAAAACCAAAATGTAAAAACAAGCTGTGGTTTTAGGGTGGGGCCCTTTCTTTGTGCAGTCACTTCCTGGTGAGCATTAGAGGTGCTGGTAGGAGGATTATTTTTACCTTTGGTCAGAGCCAGGCTAGCTGTTTCCCTATTTCCAAAATTTTTATGCTAAGCTAAGCTAACTGACTCTAGCTACCTACTGACAGAGTGTAGAGCATGCACATTCCAAAAACTTACTGGTGCTAGACAAAAACAACAACAACAAAAAAAACAACAAACCCCCCCCCAAAAAAAAAGTGGAGGCAAAAGTTAGAAAAGAGATCCGCACACTTTACTATTTTAATTTAACCGAGTGATGTTTTGATTTAACAGGGATCTTTGTCGGGATCTTCGCCTGATCCTGAGTCTGGACTTGACTCAGAGCTAAGACCTGAAACTTACTTGTGACTTGCTCAGTAATGATTTGTTCCCATCTTTGACTTTTTACTCCATTACATTTGTCTGGTAGCTCTAATTAGTTACTTTGCGGTTTAAGATTTTACATACAAAACGTAAGATGAGCTTATAAATGATGATGCATTGTTATAGATAAAACCGGCCAATAATATACTATATAAAACAGTCAAATGTAAAAACAAATTTAGTAAAATTAGCTTCAGCTTAACCAGCTATTATTACTTTTAAAATGCTGAGATGTCCCAGGAACAACATCAAGTCACAATGAAATTATCTACTGGACTGAAGTTGCTGAGTTGAGGATGTTTTCGACACTCATCCTACAGGCTTCTTCAGTGTCTGCTGGGGAGTCCCAGTTGTTCACACCACGAGGTCACACGGATCAAGGTGTGAATTGGTGTGAAACCACTTTAGAAGGGATTTTAGGATGGCATTGCGGGTAGTTACGTTAACAGCCTAAAAGATTTCAGAAGGGTTTCTGGACTTTCTGAATGTTATGTCCTATTCCCAGATAACTTCCCCTCTTCATCACCTCATTTCACACCTCATTCAATCCTTCTGTCCTCTCTGTCCAAATATGCACTCCATTGGGTGAACTAATTGTCACTTCAGCGTGTTGCCGGGGGGTTGAAAAAAAAGTGGAAAGTTGTGTTTAACTCGGTACTTTTCCGAGACACCGGCCACATATGGGATGATGATGTGGTTCCTCTGAATTGGTCTCTGCTCCTTGGAACAATTTAGGCCTCTTAGGAAGAATATGTTTTATGCCTTGTGTCTGTTCTGCTGCTATTTGAGGGCAGCCAAAATTTCTTTTCTAGCTGAACACAGCATAAAAGACAGTTGACATTTATGACTATAACCTGTTTTAACCTTGGCTCCATCACTACTGAAAGCATTTGTCAGAACATACTGGACATTTGTGAGAGGTATAAATGATAGAAACGGATAGCAGTTCATATTAAAACACTGCAAGCATTTCTGTGGTTCACAAATTTTACTAGGTTTCTATGGCATCAAACTAGCAGTTCAAGGTCAATTCCAGAAAATAAATTAATTATCAGAAAATCTTTAAAATTATACATTTCTGTCCTGCCTTTGTTTATCTTTTTGCTTGCCAGCACATCTGTTTTCACCTACATAATTCTCGGACACTCAAGTGCCACTGTCTGTCTGTCCTAGCTGTTCGTCCTGTGCCACGGACTGCTGCAGTTCTCTCAGCTGCTGTACAGCGCCTACTTCAAGAGCAGCATCACCACAATCGAGAGACGGTATGGCCTCAGCAGCTACTCATCGGGAACCATTTCCTCTCTCAATGAGGTAGGAGCCAACAATAACATACCTTCACACAGTCTGAGATCATGATAGCTTTATTTCAAGGATACCGATGACAAAGGAGGAATTGGAGAACAAGCAACATATCAAGATCACACTTCCTGCCTATACAAGTGGGACTTAAGCATTTTGGAACAGTTTTATTACAGATACGGGGGTCAAGAATAATGAAAGAATGTACTGTATATGGTCGTCCCAGAGGGTGCCGGATTTCCATACTCAAGTGGAATTTAAACGCATAAACATCCAGTTTCATGTTTCAAATATGTATGACTGCAGGTCACTATTCACAAAGGAAATACTGTTTTGACATTTGCCACCTTTTTGCCGTTTTATAAATTGTTTTGCAGCTCAAATCTTCTCAGGATTTGGCTGCACTTGGACAATGTGATTAATCAAGTTTTATGAAAACAGACCAAACAATGCCTGGAAATTTCAGTTTCAACATCTGTTAGTGTGATAATTTAAAATAATAAATAATATTTTTAAATAAATATTTTTATGTTATATATTATTATATATAATTTTATTTTATTATTATTTATATAACAATGGATTAATTTACTAGATATGACGTGAAAGGGGTTGTTCTTATTGATGGACCCACAATGAATTATCACCTGATTCTGTCACCTGTCTTTCTCTCAGCTCTATGGAGCACGTTATCATCTTTCAGCTCATTGTTTTGATTTTTTACGGCCCGTAGCTTTACCGTTTTGGTTCACTCTCACTGCTCTCATCAGCGTCATTTCCAGCTGCAGCAGGTAGCTTTTTGTTTTCGGGAAAAAAGCTTTGATGAACACACTATACACTACCTTCCCACCACCAAACAGACAAAGTCAGCTGCTAGCTGGTGAAGATAGTGGAGCATTTAGCAGCTAAAGAGCCAGATATTTCCTTCAGGAGTTAGTGGAGAGCAAAACAGAAGCTAAAAGGAGCGTGAATATTGGATTTACATCCATCAGATGGCCAGAAACACGACTCCAAATGAATACTAACGTTGCGCCATGTCAGCTGGATGTGAGGATAAGCAACTGTTTGTTAACACGTTTGCCATGTCGGCTAACAAGGTGATGTGTCAGTTTTGTGTTTACAGCTTGTTTCCACTGCCCCCAAGAGGCCAAAAAAAATCTGTCAATACCCATTTAAATCTTTGAAATTGTTGCTGCTTCTACATTTCCTTATTTTTCTTGAATATGACATTTGATTTGTCCCTGGGTTGTGTGCAGACACCGCTGCATTCGGGTGCGACCCCGGCAACTTCCATATTTGGTGTTGAAAGTTCATTGGCAATGTTGGATAACTGTGAGAGAATGCACTCGGCGTGAATGGACTGATTGAAAAGTGTGACTGTCTTCTGGAGGGAAAATGCTCCCTCTGGATCCTCTTTGAAATGCGTGTCTGTGTGTCATTTTCTCAGATCAGTAACAGTGTGCTGATCGTGTTCGTGAGCTACTTTGGAAATCGGGTTCACCGTCCTCGTGTCATTGGAATCGGCGGAGTGATGATGTCCATCAGTGCCGTGATCCTGACCTTACCTCACTTCATATCCCAGCCCTACAACTACGACTCTGTTTTACACAGTAAGACAAGGCCACACTGCTTCTCTGTCTCCTCCTGTCTCCTCTGGCACCGCTGTGACAGCTAATGTTACTCAGTCCAGAGCGGGAGACTCATGAATCTACAAATATGTCAATACAATTTATGAGGCTTTACTTAAAGGTTCATCCAGAGCACTGCAGCACAGCGGCAAAGGCTCCATAGCACTCAGCAGGAGTTAAACAAGTATCTACTGTTTGGCTCGCTGTGCTCTGCAGCCAATGGTGTATTTAGAAAGCCTGCTGGTGTTCTCCAGCTTAACTTCTGCATAAATCAGAAGGAAATTCATAATCTTTATGCACTCACTGAAAGCTAAGAAGATTAGAATCACCTCCAGGGCATTTAATTTGTAATGACAATCTCCCTCTTCCTTCTTTCATTTTGCCCCCAGACAACATACCTTGGCGTTGTTCAGCGTGTCAGTGAAGGGTCAGAGAAGCTTCAGGAAATTAAAATAGTTGCACATCTGCATCCCCTGGCTTGTCATTAACTATTATTGTCTTTTTTCCGGCCCCTCCCCTCTCCGTCTCGTGTGTGACCACCTGCTGTGATCCAGACCGCCATGACATTTGCAACCTGCAGGGGAACTCGAGCAACTCAGAGTCTTGTGGCCGCGATGAGACCAGGCGTCTAGCCGACTCCAACAAACTGTGGCTGCTCATGGCCAGCGCTCAGCTGCTCTTCGGTGTGGGCTCGGTGCCCATCCAGCCCTTCGGGATTTCCTACATAGATGATTTTGCTGGACCTGGCAACTCCCCTCTTTACATAGGTGAATGGGCTGTAGGTCACAGATAGATTGATTTGTTTTGATGAAGAGGGTCACGGTGTGATACTGGGTGATTCTGCAGGCTTGCATGTAGAAAAGCTCTTTAATATACAAGTGAAGATTTTTAACATCAGTATTTGCCAAGAAAATCACAGAACAACTCAACAGTACTTCAGAAACTTACAGCTGCTCTCTGTCATTTGCAGCCATCCTGTTTGCAGTATCTGTATTCGGGCCTGCCATTGGCTACCTGCTGGGCGCAGTCATGCTGCGGATCTATGTGGACGTGGACAAACTTGGTTTCGGTAATGATTTGTTTTTTTAAGGCATCCCAAAGTGAATTTATGGACATGTTAAAGCAGGAAAGTTGGTCTACTGTTGTATTTGGTGACTCAGTGTTCACTGCTGTGTCCTGCAGGAGCTGAACAAGAGCTCAGACAAGGTGACCCTCGCTGGGTTGGGGCCTGGTGGATGGGCCTGCTCATTACTGCTGGCTTCCTGGCTGTCACCTCCATCCCCTACTTCTTCTTCCCTCATAGAATGCCTTCAGAGGACAATGTAAGTCACACTCTGACTCACTTACAGCCCTGTTTTGTGGCTAAACATCCATTTAATTTATCTTGTGCTGGTTATATGAAGGTATTTCACATTTCAAGAGTGCAGAAAACAGTACAAGATTCAGTTTAATAATACTCTTAAGCTACTGTATATCTCTCATGTTTTACTGACACCTACTGGCTGACATCAGCATTGACATAGTGTAAAACTCAACATTATAACTAGCATATTATGCTGAACACATTTTGATACCCAAAAAACTGATTTGTATAGTACTTGTGAAATATTTTTGTTTGTATCAAACCTTTTAAATAATCTGCTGAAAACAGTAATCACAGATAAGATAAAGCCAATCACTCTACAGGGATTCTGTCCCCTTCCTGTTTGTGAATTCACATTTTGGCTCTTCCCGCTTATATATATTTGATGTGATACAGTTCATTCTGATCAAGTTCAGTGAAAAGTAAAAAAATACCTATGTTTATATCAATTTATAATACCTAAACTAATTTTGTGGTCTTAAATTAAAATGTTTTTTCCCCTGTGAAACTCAAGTTCTTACATTTAAACTAAGAACATGTATTTCAGTATGAAAGAGCCACAAAAATCTCATTAGAGAGTCTAAAAAGTCTACATAATCCTCCATTATGGTGTTTGAGAGCTTCAGATGATTTTGAATGCGCTGAACACTGGAGCTTTTTGCACAGAGCTGTCAGTTCAGTCTAATGTTCCCATCTCACATGAATACAACATGGAGAGAGACGCACTTGTTGTGGAAGAAAGTGGTATGGAGGGAAAAAAAGATGTGGGAGAAGACGAATCAGGGTTATCCTCTACATTTTGCACTGTCCTGTATGTTTGAATTGGTACAGTTGTACAACACAGATGCCCCTGCATTGATTACATGCCTGATAACTTCATAACTTCATGCCTAAATTTCTTATTTTGGCAAAAAGAAAGCTGTAATTATTCCTTCACAGATACTTCTTTTAACAGTTTATACTGCATATCATTTTTCAGATGATTGGAGATGAAACTGACATGAGTGATGACTTCAAGAAGCCAGACGTCTCTTTACAGGATTTCCTAAAGAGTATGTTTGTTATATTCATTTATTATATCCACAATTGTTCAAACTTATTAACTGTCTCCACATAGTTTTATAATGTTGACATGTTCTGTAACAGATAAATAAGAGAGGGAGTCATTTAAAGTATCGGTGCAATAATAAGTGTGTCTGTATGTCTGATCAGTGTTTCCCAGGATGTTTGTTTACCTCCTGCTGAGCCCGCTCTTTCTGATGCTGGTCCTGGCCCAGTGCTGCTTCTCTTCAGTGATAGCAGGTCTCTCTACATTCCTGAACAAGTTTCTGGAGCGACAGTACAGCGCTTCGGCCGCCTACAGCAGCCTGCTAGTAGGTAGGTACTGCAGGAGTGCTAATATAAAGAAGGGGCTTAAAGAAAAGATCCTATAATAGATTACTACTGCCCTTGGAGTCAACTGATTGTAATCAATGTCAGCTGTTAAATAATTCAAGTCATAATGTACAGCATGGTATGTATTAAACCGTTTTAATGAACACTGTGGAAGTGAAGGCAAGTGAAATTAAACCGTCTCTTAAAATAATTTAATGGACACTCTGGAGCGTGTTAGCATACTTGCACCGTGGCTGCTTTCCAAAGAGTGAATTAGGTTTGTACTGTCTTACTTTTTTATTTGGGTTTGTGCTTACCTAATGGAAGTCATTTCAGGGTGCCAGTAGGCTGGTGACCTGATGTCTGTGTGAACTTAATGGGCAACCTCATCTGAATAAATATGTGCAGCTACACACACATGTTTACTTAGTGATGACTAAGTCATCTGTGGTTCCCAGGTGCTGTGAATCTGCCAGCAGTAGCAGTGGGGATGCTGGTGGGAGGGATCATCATGAAGAGGGCAGGTCTCTCTCTGAAGACCATCCCGCGCTTCTCAGTTGTCATGCTGACCACCTCCACCCTCCTCTGCATTCCGCTCTTCTTCATGGGCTGCCCCACCCAGAAAGTCTCAGAGGTCAATCACTTCCATGGGTGAGTGAGAGGAGCGGGAGTTACAGAGTTTTATTATGATGATGTTTTCATGTGAAAAGCATTGTTTTTTTCAAAGGGACACTTAATTGTTGTAGTAATATTACAGTCACTAATCCGGCTGATTTTATCTGAAATGCTTGCTCAAATACAATGAAATCAAGTCCCAGAATTTCCTCACAGTTCACAGATGTTTTGAAAGTCAATTGAGTTAACATCTGGGGGAAGTGATTGGATTTTGGCATGCTATTGGTCATTATAACTAAATTAGGGACTGTTCAGTTCTTACAAATCCATACAAATTTCTAACAGTTACACATCATTTGGAGCTTTTGTTTCTGAATACTTATACTGTATTCATAATCATTCATCTGATATGTGATATACCGAGAGTAGACAGGACACTTAATACAGTATTCCTTTGTTAGCTTCTGACTTCATGAATATGTAAATTACAGGTTACAGCCAAGACTTGGGCTAAACTAGGCCAATCTTACTTTTCAACATTGCTTCAAACTGCATGCAAAACCATAAAAAGATATCCATGCTTGTGTTGCTTGGGGTATTTTTTTTTAAATTGGGAAAAAAAAAATTCCCCAAACACAATTTTCCCTTTAAACTTCCCCCAATTCTGTTTACTGAGGTGAAAAATAGGCAGTTCCAGAGAAAAAGGAGAACAAGCTAAAATTCTTTCAGAGCAGCTGTACACTGACTAAATTGCCTGTCAGCTGTAACTGTCCAGTGCTCAGTGATACTGTACTGTATTCATAGATTAAAGGTACCCTGTAGAGTTTTCTTGTCAACAAATGTATGTTTACATTGAGTGATTTTTACAAAAACATGTGTCTATCATTCCTTCCTTTTAAAAATATTTGCAAAAACAAGTATTTTGAATTTTTTAGTCATGTTTGCTAGCTAACCATCTTCTTCTTCCCTGCCTTTTATTGACAATTTTCTACATGTACAGTATTGACATATCACTTCACTGCCACTACTGTACATCAGTAGAATAGCTTGAAACTGGAGAAAGGAAAGTGTATTGCTTGTGTGTGTGCATTGTAAACAAATCGGGGGCCCGCTTATAAAAACATTGCTCCATAGCACTATTGGTGGTCAAAACCTCCACAGGGTACCTTTAATGAGTTGACAGCAGCTTACACAAAATGCACTAACGTGTTGGAGCCCTGATTGTTTTCCTCTATCAAATGAGATAATAAGGAGTTATTTTGCCCCACAACCAAACTTCTGGCACTTATGTAAAACTCATAACCATGTAATGTAGTGTTACCTTACTCTGTTTGATTTTAGTTTTCTTTAGAATTAAATATATATTTGTATATATAATTTGAGTTACATATATTTAAAACAAACTATTTGAACTTCTTTAACTTTATCACAACCTGTCAGCAAATACATGCTAATGAAACACTAATCTCCAACATTAGCTATCTATGACCAGTTACTTGTTTTTGTTTGACTCTCTGTCTCTTCCCTCCATAGCTCTCTGTCCACGTGTTACTCCAACTGCTCCTGTCCTGCCAGTGCCTTCAACCCTGTATGTGGCTCGGATAATGTTGAGTACATTTCACCTTGTCATGCAGGCTGCACCAACTTCACCAAAGACTCCAACAACACCCATAGGGTTAAGGTCAGTGCCTCCTCTAAGCACCTGTTTATGGTTTCCTCTCTTAGCCTAAAGCCCTGTGGGTTAAGCTGCTGTATATTGACACATGTAACATTAGTATATAGTGAGTCTGTATATAAAATGTATATGATATATAAGCCGTTAAGATATGCTTGTCATAGAGAGCTATATAAATAAAACTTGACTTTAAGCTGACTTTTCCGGGAAAATGTGTGCAAAATTAGAATGAGACGATTTAAATCATCAGCTGTAGTGAGTGAAATTACCTGGTGCAGAGCAATCATGTAAAACAGGACTGCTTGATAAGTTTATTGAGAAGAAAAAAGGTAGTAAATAAGATCAGATGTTTTTAGAGCATGGAAAAGTCTTCAAAACTTGTATGCTTTTCTTCTGTAACTGTGTAATTTTCTCAGTGTGGGATGAAGGAATAAGAGTTTGGTTCCTGTCCTAGTGCAGGATGTGAAAATTAGGCTGCAAGGGTGTAATTAACCTTTAACTGTGTACTGCAGAGTACTGCAGGGAATGCATACCGCAAATAAAATGCCATTGAGATGCATTGAGAGTCTGTGTTTAAATCTGCTCTTCAAGGGGTAGACTTTTTCCTAAACCTGTCTTTTTCAAGTTTTCAGTAGAGACTTGGAACAGGAAGCAACTTTGGCCTTAGATGCCTCTTTTTTTCCTCTTTTTTTCTGGCACAAATTAGATCACAGCATCTTGGTTCAGCATCCCAGTATTTAGACTATGTGATATATCTGCCATATGGTCCTTGAAATATCACACATTTCATGCTGGAGCAGTGATATGAAATCCCAGACTTGCATAATATGTCTTTGTATTTACAGTCACAGCAGACAAACACACTGCTCTATTCCTAAAAGGACACTAGTGGCTCACAATCAATGTCTAATCAATGCGTATTTAGTCACAGAGCAGATAGGAGGTGTTTTAAGAGGGTAAAAATGTCAGTGTTTAAACGTCACAGCTTGTGAATCATCTATCCGGGGGTGGATTGTGTGACTGCTGATAGAGTATTTGTCAGTTTGACTCAGCATGTAAACCTGCTGTGTAATACTGCAGCACAGCTTTAGACAGTGAAGGCTACAGCTAGCTTAATGGATTAATCCCCAGAAATCACAGAATGATTCTTTTCTCTTTCTTGTGGACATCTGAAAGGCTGAAAGTGCATTTCAATCAAGTGCTAGACAGAAAGTCTGAATACATTTTCAGGAACTGTTTCTGTATTTTGATTTCAGTGAATTAGAAGTATATGGTGTTGTTTCAGGAGGTTGTTAAGGAGAAAAATACATTTTATGCTGAACTGAAAGTTGTCTGAAATCTAACCTTTCTACAAGTGTTAGGATGACAGTGCAGTGTATACAGTAGCCAAGTTTTAAAATAGTAACGTTTTAATTTTACATCTTTGCTAAATGTTATCACCCATTGATGATACGGGCTAATTGTTTCAAGTAAGGTACATGTACAGTATATTTCACTTTTTCACAGAAAAATGCCAATTCATTTTGGCTTTCTTTGTCTTTATGAAATGATCTACCTGTTTTTAAAGGAATAGTTTGACTTTTTTGGAATATACGCTTTTGCAGAGAGTTAGATGAGAAAATCGATACCACTCATGTCTTTAAGCTAAATATGAAGCTAGAACCAAGAGAGCCGATTAGCTTAGGTTAGCATAGCATAAAGACTGGAAGCAGAGGAAAACAGCTAGCCAAAATCTGCCTACTAGCACCTCTGAAAACTACTAATAACATGTTATATCTTGCTTGTTATATCTGTAAAGATGTTTTTTTACAGGTGTTAGGTGCTAGAGCATGTGAGACTCCTGCAGCCAGTCTTTATGCTAAACCACGAATACCGTCTGCAGCTCTAGCTTCATATTTACAGACATGAGAGTGGTATCGAGCTTCTCATCTAGCATTCAGCAAGAAAGCGAATAAGCGGTGGAAATAAGTATCACAGCAGATGTAGTGCAACATAACATAAAGTAAAAAAATGTTTTTGGATGTTGTACAGATAACAACATTAATATCTCCCTTGCTTTTCTTTTTGGATACAGCTATACACCAACTGCAGGTGTATATCTGGGAGTGAGAGTTACGCCCACCCAGCTCCTTGTCCAAACAGCTGCCCTCATTTACTTCTCCCCGTCATACTCGTCATCTCACTGGCATCACTGATCGCCTGCCTCACTCACAACCCCATGTACATGATGGTGCTCAGGTAAGGAAGGATGACACTATATTACAGAATATACACACTTCCCTCCCAACCAGTGTGGATCTCCGTCATGTTTTATACTCTAATTCTTAATAAGTTTTCAGAGGCTTTCATGGCTTTCTCCTTCCCAGAAACTGCTGCAGTCAAACACTGAACTGCTCTTGTTTTTAACAGGCTCTCCTTGACTCTGCAGTCAAACATACAAGTACATAAAAGTTAATAACTTAGTGCGCTCGGACCACAATGTAGGAGAGCTAAGAATGAATGGGAGGCAAATAGACTACAACACATCAGTGATCTCACATGAAGTGAATAGTCGTGTGTTTTTAATGCAAGACTGTTTGCAAAATGAAGCAAATGTACCGATTCATGACTGCCACAGTTGTCCAGTATGTGTTATTGTGTTGTGAGAAGTAGTGCATTCAAGAATGACACTGTACAACATGACTGATGATTTGACCTTATAATTTTTTTTCATTTTAGAAGCGTTCCCTCTGAAGAGAAGTCGTTTGCTATAGGAATTCAGTTTTTACTCATGAGAGTATTGGGTAAGTCAGTACACAAATAGTATGTAGTACTATGCTCAAATCAATAATTAATTATTGTATTAATGATTATTTGTTAGTGCCCAGTAGTAACCCCAAATCCAAAAATGTCCTCACTGTTAGTTAAGTTAATAAATAAAAAAGAATTATTAAAGGTGCAGTGTGTAGAATTTAGTAGCATCTAGCGGAACAGACTTGGCAGAAATGGAATATAATATTCATAAGTAAGTTTTAATTAGTGTATAATCACCTGAAAATAAGAATCGTTGTGGTTTCGTTACCTTAGAATGAGCCCTTTATATCTTCATGGGGAGCGGGTCCTCTTCCATGGAGCCCGCCATGTTGCACTGCCATGTTTCTACAGTAGCCCAGAACAAACTAAACACTGACTCTAGAGAGGGCCTTTTGCATTTTTCGCGGGTTTTGCGCCCACCGTAGGTTGTTCTACACGCTTGGAAGTGTGTGGGGGGGGGGGGTATTCAGTTTGTTGCAATCTGCAACCTCACTGCTAGATGCCACTAAATCCTACACACTGGACCTTTAAATAAATTAATAAATTGTGTATAATAAGCAGTATACGTTAAACAAAATTGGTAGAAAAGCTATATAAAATAAAAAATTACATTTATAATTTATTATAGTATTAGTATTTCTTAAATTATTGTTTAACTTCTATGTTTAATGCAATTTATTCAGGTGATTATTTATTATATATATATAAACTATAAAATGTATTTTTTATCTAATATCCCGTGCAGTTGAATTTCAAATTTTCTCCCAGCTCACTACAACCAAATTAGGGAATGTAATTAAGCATAAGTTTGCATTACATTCATCAGACTTAGACATTGAAATTCTTTCATACATTTTACATGAATTTCTTTTCAGCAAATGTTGGATTGCCCTCTCGTGGTTCTAGCTGAACCATATGGGGATAGAAATGTATTTACACTGAGCACTCTCTCTCTCTCTCTGCCCTCTCAGCCTGGCTACCAGCCCCTGCTCTCTTCGGGATGGCCATTGATACGTCATGTATCTGGTGGAAGCGTGTGTGCGGAAAGAAGTTTAGCTGCGGTTACTATGACAACAACATCTTGAGGAACCGGTTAGAAAACTGATCACTTAGAGCACTTAGACACGTAGAAACATACACAGTACACCCACGTCACTGCTAACAATCATTTGTCTGACCCCTGCAGGTACTTGGGCTTACAGGTGGGTTATAAGGTCATGGGCATCTTCCTGCTGGCGATGCTGGGGTGGAAGGTGCAGCGGACCCAGGAGTACAGTCTGGATAAGAGGGCCGAAAGTCTACTGTGAACCTGCTGAGACTCCCTGTTGATCCAAGCCTCTGTTTCTGAAAGCTTTGCTGTGGTGTTAAACATTTTGAAGAACAGTGTGCTGCGCAAAGCTGTGTAAGCGTGAGAAAGCCACCAATAAGAAGACGGGCCTACACTGACCTCAATTTCTTCCCTACCTGGGGCTTCACTGGTTGGACTTAGGATATACATTTTCCAAATGGGAAACTTTCTGCTGCTTTTGGATGCATTTAATGGCATGCTTTAAAGATTATAATTGGAATTACTCTGACAATATGACCAACTCATTACAACTTACGACAGGACAGCTAAAACCTCTTGTGGGGTACCTCACGACATTTACATGCATCTGAGACCAGTGACGACAGTCTGACTGATGATCAAATAACACATATTTGATATCTTTGTTTATTTACTTGTTCCTATAAAGTAGGAATCTATTCAGGTTTCTATCTGCAATGGGAACATATTCTGTAACTAATTAACTGTATAGCTTAATATTTAAGTTTATTTTTTATAGATGTTTGTCTCATACGCAGAGACATCTGTGATAACAGCAATACTCATTTTATGTATAATCATGTATAACACTTGATTTATTTGCAATGCTAATACATTTTTGAATATTTAGTACACACATGCACATACATACACTGTTACTCATAAATGGAATTATTCACACACATTATGCTATCTACTGATGTGGTCATGTGGTTGTTATTACAGTGGAGTGCATACATGTGTAAGAATTACTGGCTAATAAAAGTATAAAGTACACTTAATCAAGTCTCTAATATGCAGCCTAAAGTCTTTTTTTCATTTCTGTCTTTATCTATGTCTCCAACGTAGACAACTGGGCAAAGTAAGTAACCCAGATGTCCCAGGTTTACTGCATGTCAGTTGGTTTTGGTATTTTAATTTAATTTCGAGTTTGTTTGGGAATTTTCACGACCATAGTACGACATCAACTAAGGAGGATACTGCAGTTTTAGATAATTTTGTGGCCCTGTATTCTAGAGGGGCCCCATGTAAAACCCACGTAACCCCATGGTTACTTGCCAATTGGCAAACATACTGTATATAATATGACATATGTGGTAAATTAATATTATAGGAGTATGTGTAAATATATGTTTTGCAATATATTCATGTTTCAAACCATCAATTTTACACATAAAGGTCAGTTTATGTGTCTAGGGGAGTGTTTTATATGTTTTTAACACTGTAGCACTTTAAGATTCACTGTGAATGAAAAGTGCAGTACAAATTAAATGCATTATTATTATTATTATTATTATTATTATTTACCAGCCAGGTTGGGTATAATGAAAGCTGCATTATGGGAGCTGTAGGATCCAGTGTTTTTGGAGGTTCATCTCATCCACACTGGGGACCAAAAGTCAGGAACGTCTGCTGCTTTAACTCTGACCGTTTGTGTTTTAAAATATGTAAATCAAAAGTCCACCAACCTCATGGGAGTGCAAAACTAAATCACTTTTTTGGTATAATGTAAAATGTTAGCCTTATTGTTTATTGTCACACACACACACACACACACACCTGTACCTCTGCTGATGTCTTTATAATTTGCACGGAACAAGAGGAAAAGTTCATCCATACAAATAAAACTGGAGCCCAGCAGCATATTTTACATGTCTGCCCCCCCACCCGACTCACATGACGTCATTTTATATCACGGCTGTCAGTTCATCGGGGAACGAGGAGAGGCCGCGCATGCGCAGAAGCCGAGTGAAAAAGAAAACGTCACGGGCCGGTGCAGCAGCAGCAGTGTGTTCCCATCACGAAGAGAGAGAGAGAGAGAGAGAAGCAACATCACCGCCTTTTCCGACCAGCATCTTAACCACCCAACACCGAGCTCGAGTGGGAAAAACACACAAGTACACCCAGACTGTCCTCCGGTGTCCAGAGTCCCTCCTCCTCCTCAAACATGTCCGTGGGCAGCGACTTTGGGAACCCTTTAAGAAAATTCAAACTCGTCTTTCTGGGGGAGCAAAGTGGTAAGACGCGTTTCATTCTCCCTGGGAAAGTTCATTTGTCGGTTGCACCTGCCAGCCTGTCATCAAGTTCATGTTGCGAGTTGTGTTTTCAGTTAGTGAGAGTGAGGGCGGAGAGGGGAGGGCATTATTTTAATCAAATTACCAGCCTGTAAGGCTTCACATAATGGAGCGGAGTGTGTGAACTGTAGCCTGCAGTCTCCCAAGTTTAACTGTGAAATCACTGAGGCTCTTATCACGTTAACATCCGCCCTGAAAAGCGTTCAGGCTGGCTATGAGTTTAAAGCATCCCGGGCTTACTGTGTTTTTATAGTTATTAGGATTTATGCAGCATCAGTTCGGTAAATGAGAGCGACAGTGTGCGGCCTCAGGTCTGATGCTGTAGATGAAACAAGTTGGTAAATATCCCTGTGTGTTGAGACACACCCAGGTTGTCAGAGGCGATGAGATAACTTGTGTGGCTGCAGTCTCTGCCCTGGTATTGTTCCAGTCTGTCTGCTGAGGCTGACCAAGTTTGGTGTTTTTGAATGCTGACTTGCTCCATGAATAAATGTATAAAATCATGGTACACAAAACAATAGACATTAGTGTGTAAACTCATCTTTGATTTATGGTTTTTTTAAATTTTTTTTTTTTTATCTCTGCCTCCATCCCAAGCCTTACTCGCCCACACCCTCAGACAGTGAAGAGCTTCTCCTTTTTCTGAGGCTTCAATGTGGCAACAAAATTGTTTTCCACTAGATTACACCGAGCCGGCTGAGACATGATGTGAATCCTTAGCTTTACTTGGTCGTTCCTTCCATGTCGATGATCAGGTCAGGTGTGTTTATGGCCTTATTCGAAGATCTTTAGCAGCCGAATGAACCACATTAGTCATGGTTCAGTCCGTCAGTAGCTCATATTGATCATCCAGTATAGTGGGGTCATGCACACACAGTATATTGTTCCATTTACAGCAGTGTACCATATGTATTATTTAGATAATAGTGGATCTGTGTTGGATAATAGCTGTACACCAACACATTTGCTGTATATGAAATGAGGGATTATCACTCAGATGCTTTAACTGAACTTAAACAATTGATGATGCCCTGCAGTACTGGTGGTTAAGACTATAGGGCTGAAACAATTAGTTGAGAAATTGATTTGTTGATTGACAGAAAATCAATTGCCAACTATTTTGATCACTGAGTAATTGTCTAAGTCAAAAAAACACTAATTATTCTCTGGTTCCAGCTTCTCAATTGTGAGTATTTGCTGCCTTTGTCTGTTTTACATCATTCTAAATTGAATATTTTTGGTTTTTGGGACTGTTGGTCAAACAAAACAAGACATTTGAAGACATGAAATTGAGCTCTGGGAACACCAACATTTTATAGATAAAACAATTAACTGAAAAACTAATCAACACATTGTATCAATGATAAATAACCATTAGTTGCAGATCATATTTCAGTTCATTGCGGATTTTTGCGTAAAAAAACTGCTTTTAAATGTGATGCTTCAGATTTCTCTTAAAACTTGACACATTCCCCTCTATCTTTGCCACGCAGTGCTTTCATCTCCAAATGAGAGTACAGTAGATACACGATACACATAATGTATTTATACAAACCCCAGTAAGGGCATGGATCTGTTGGCTGGCTTTACTCTTGGGCAATTTTATGATATTAAGTGCCAAGCAACAAGCCAAAGGGGATTTGGCCGCATAAACATAATATCAGGGTGTGTACTGTATTCACCAGACCACTGAGCTGCCTGTTTTGACATCATAATTAATGGTCAAACCGGGGAGATAAAGAGAAATCCTTTTTTATTACTGAAATGTTCACTATGAAATGGATTTATTTTTTGTGTGTGTTTGAGCTGTAGAAAGCTATACTGCAAACCTCCATTGATTCATACTTCAAGAGTTTTAATATAATATCTCTTTATTATCATTTAAAAGCAGAATGAACAATAGGTATAAAGGCTTCATGTGTTGATATAGGACACAGAGCTACGTCTGTCTGGCTATTGGATGCAGACAAAAGTCTGGGTGCTTTTTAGGTTTGCTGCAGCAGCTCACTTTCTTTTCTTCCTCTTAGTAAAAATATTCTACTTGTTCATCAGTTTTACTCTGTAGTATGGTTTTGGTGCACTCAGCAATACAGGAAATGTGGGGCCTCTGTGGTCTTAAATATCTACAAGGATTACAGACGTGTGTGTTGTTTATGAACATACATTGGCTGTAACTGACAGTGGGCCTGAATTATTGATGAGGAACTTTTTCTCATCAATGAATCATTTCTCATTATAGGCTATGTGGGCCACTTCGTAATTAAATTCCATAATGGTGCAACTTCCTTTTATCTTTGTTACAGCTTGCACTCATTGCTCATTAACATGTGGGCTTAAAAGATTCCTTTGTAGGGTGTGCTAATCCACTTGCAAATACATTTTGATAGGAGGGCATCTATCTGTGTGTCTGTCCTAATATTGCAATAAGACATCACTGCTAATATCACAGAAATATTTCCTGCCACACAGACTATATCATTACAGTGTGTTTAGATAGGTCAGACAGGATCACAAAAGCAGCATTTACCATAATTACTGCTGACTCTGCGTGGCGATTATGGTCACTGCTGTAAAGTTTTATTAGCAAGATAAACCTTTGACCTCATATAATCCTGGAGGTTTGTCGACTTTTAGAGAGCGAGATGCTGTGGTTGGCCTCATGTGGTTGCACCTATGGTAAAACTGTTGAACTCGTAAGCCTCTTGAGACCCCGCAGGTCTGCATTGAGGGGTCCCATGTAGTCTGGCGGAGTGAAAGTCTGTGCCTGTTATCAGTGCGAGGGGACTTTATTTGTCAACTAGTGTTCATCCAGACAGCGGCAGTGCCAGCCTCGTGTTTGATTGGGTTGTCTCCGGTGGAACTGTGTCTCTCTGACATGTCTGCTATAATTGCAGCTGGTGCCCAGGCGGGCGTGAATCCCGTCAGCTCTGCCACTATCATTTATTAATGTACACGACTGAACTCAAGTATGTCAGGAACAGGGGCGTCAGTACAGAGGCTGCTGTGAAAAGACCACTCGTTCTTTCTGCGTTGATAGTTCCTGTGTAGAGTAAAGGCCCATAATGGTGGGTGGAAGTGTGTTTTATAAAGGGAAAGCTGGCATGATGTTCTGTTTTTCATAAAAGAATTGGTTAACGTCAGAAAGGTGGGGGCTCCAGATTAAGTGGGTGGAAGCAGGCAGAATGTTAAATGAGCTGTCAGGAAGTCTCTCCTCCTGCATACTTCTTTGGGTGTTTACTAGACTGCTGGTACAAAAGGGGGCTGGCTAAAGATTTCCTTGACAAAGCTGAAGGATTTAAGCTGGCCAATCAACTGTTTCCAAGTCTTTGTGCCCACGCTCCTGGTGGAAGCAGTATTTTGCCAGTTCTAGCCTCAGAGCAATCAACCAGGCCATTGTTAGAAACACCTCAGATTACTGCTCTGCATTTATTGGGTCATAGATGTTTGGCCATAGGCGGGTTTTCAGAGGAGCAGTCCTGCATGGTACTTTGTAAAAGCCAATTGTTTGGATGTAATCCCCTGCTGCATGCTTCATTTCACCTCAGACAAACAGATGGGAATACATTTGCTAGATGCATCCGCATCGCTGCGATGAGATTTTGCTCACTGAATCAAAATGTCATCTTCCATCTCTCAGTGCACAGAGATTGCCACCGTGAAAACTAGAGCTGGCTTCAAAATACTGCTGAATCACTGGACCAATATGCTTCAAAGTAGGGATCAGTTGGTTGTCTAATGCATCAATCACTGTGTCTCCAGGAAACAGCTTTTCTGAGCAAATGAAACAAGGTTTTGGCTTGCCCAGGCAGGGAGCAGCAGACACATTTCCTCATAGAGGGTGTGAAACCACAGATGCAGATATAGATACTACATATTTAAACACAAGCACACATCAGTAACATACAGTTTTTATATAGAAATTGTACAGTAATAAGTAGAGGGAAGTGCAAAAATCCCTGTGGCAAACAGAAGGCACGTCATAATTCTGTTTTGATTAGTAACTATACACCACAGAAGACTGTAATGTAATTTCCAACCTTTTTGCATACTGTAGGTAGTGCAGGGCTTTCAGATTTCCATCTGCTATTATCATATAAGACAGTGGCTCAGCGTAGGCAAAAACCTGCCTATTTTGTTTTGAAACTAACATCTAAAAACTGCTTCCGGGACTTGATGTGTAGATAATGTATGTTTAGCCTGTATGTGCACCCGTTTCCTTACAGAAACTGAGAGAAATATTCAATGATGAGAATAACTTGCTGGTGTGAAGGTGTGTAGGTTGGAGGTGAAATGTGTTGAGAACACTGCTGTAATTCTATTGTAGGCTGGTTTGTTGTATATGATTTGTCTCATCTGTTTTAGCTCCTTGAAACTTTACATAACATGGTGATATTAAACTTTTATGTAAAACACACATCTAGAAAATGGACATATACATAGGGACAACTTAAGTTGACTGTATGAACAGATATTGACTTGAGTATTTACCAATAGTCAGGTGTGTATGATCAGTCAGTGTCACATGTCACACAATGGGTTTGTGTATGATAGAAGGTGGTGATGGTGAAATAAATGAGGATTCCCCCACTAGGACTACTGAGCATTTAGTATCAATATACAACAACCAAGTGAGCAACAATAGCTTAAGAAACAAGATGATATGAGTCATTTAAACTTTGTAACAAAATTATCTTATCAGAAAGCTTTTTATTAAGCCAGTTACCAGATGAAGATTAAAATCTAGCTGTTTGGAATGATATATTAGATTTTAGTAACTTGGCAAATTTACTAAAGATGAACAAATAAGCTTGTGATGTATTTCACAATATCACAGCAATCATCTCTTTAAGTGACTGCATAAAAGCCTGAAACTCACTGGATGTTGAGACACAGCACCTGCACTTTCTTCAGTGTTTGACTTTGTAGATTTAGTTGAACCACAATATTAATCATAATTTTAGCAGGATCATAATTTGTCAATTGCCTGATTGATGTTTGTAAAAAAAAAAATCTTTAAAGTGGCAGTTTATTTAATTTATGTTGGATACAATACAGTCTGCTGGATATACTACTGTATATAGACAGTGCACAGTTACAGTGCTACCATGTGATGATGATGATGACTTTTTGGAGCATTTTATGGCTTTACTGGACAGCGACAGAAAATTGATGACAGGAAATGATGGGAGAGACAGATGGGGAATGACATGCAACAAAGGTCCTGGGATGGACGCGAACCAAGGATGTTGCAGTTCATGGATTTGCCCCACGCAATATTTTGTATTTTATGTAATAATTTTTCATATATGTTTGCCAACTTTAATGTGTCAGGTTAGTTTGACTAATCATAAATGCACTGAACAAAATGTCATTTATGTGGCAATTTGAGGATTAAAGCAATTGTGTAGATGTTTTCACTGCTGCAGTAAGTTTAGGAAACAATCAACAAATGATTTACATGACCTAGGTTTGGTATGTATGTTGTTGTTGGTAAATGAACCAAGTTAATTTAATGCCACACCCAAGAAGCAACATGTTTCATCGCCATAGGGTTTTGGAAAGTCTATCCTAAAAAACATCGAAACCACGAGATCCTGAAAATTGGTCAAAACGAAATATTTCCTTGTGCAAGAGCATGTAATGTTCTGTACACAGCCTCAGGTGCTTGAAAGATGGAACAGGTGAGTTCATATTGATAAGATTTGCAGCTTAGAGAGTGGAGCTGGTGTGGTACAGCCAACAAGCTGTGGAGTAAATAGAGTTAACAGACCTTCAGCTTCAGGATTTTCCTTGAATGAGGGATTGAAGATAGGTTGTCGATATGGCCTGATGTTCCAGCAGGAAGATTGAAGTCCAGCTTACATTGCCTGAGCTGCATCTCTGGCGCTGTAACATTTGATAATCTAGTTGGATCTGAAGATAACTGCTCTTTTCTTTCTTTTTATATCTCATGGCATCATCTTGCCAGTGCATGTTGGGCTGGGGGAAACAACTCCCTGACAGCTTTGATCTGCTATTGATCGACTCAGCTGCCCGCTAATGGGGGTAATTGATCAAAAGACATCATTCCCAGCAACTTGCCTGCCTATTCCCATCATCCTATGGGCAAGATGACCTAGCATCAACCTGGCATTCTGGACAATATTTATATACTTATTAAAACAAATGTCATATTGCAGGTGGACAAATTGAGGGGCCTAAAAATAATATTAATGACTGTAAGTTTGTTCTTAAAAAAAAAAACTAACATTTTCTGATTTATTAAGTGGTGCTTTCAGTCCTGCAGGAGCTGGTCTGCAGCCAAGGAATACCAAGCAGAGTGACGATAGCTCTGTACATATGCTGCACAGCTGAGTGGGCATGTTCCCTAAGGCCCATGGGAAAGCACAGCCTCCCTTATACACTCTGCCCAGAATAAAACAGGATTGCAAATCTGTCTGCTGCCCATGCAGAGATGCCCATGCATGTAGAGAATCTGTCTTATTCAGTTCTTCCCGCCTGTGTGCCAGTGAAAAAGATTTTGGAGGCAATATCTGACTACACAGTTTTACAAAGAGGAAGAATAAAATAGCAAAAGTGGGTGTTGGTCTTACTGCAGATGTTCCTATCATGCTTTCTTAGAATAAATGTTAAAGAACAACTTAAACAAGCAGTTAGGAACTTTAAAATTACCTCACATCATTCAGATGGATAGATAATTTGCAGATCTTTCTCTCTTCAATCAATCAATCAATCAATCTTTGGCAGTGACCTCATTTAGGATCCTAGTGGCCTGAGGGTAGAAGCTCTCACTGCTGGCTTGGTGTATCTGGTACCTTCTTCCCGACCGCAGCAGGGAGAAAAGGCCGTTATCCGGATGGTTGGGATCCTTTGATCCTATGATTCTCCTAGCCTTATTCTTGCAGCGCCTGGTGTAAATATCCTTGAGGCAGGCTAGAGCACCGCCTATTGTATGTTCAGCCGAACAAACCACTCTTTGCAGGGCCTTGCAGACCTGTTTGGTGCTGTTTTCGCACCAGGCAGTGATGTTGCCCATCAGGATGCTCGTGATGGCGCAGTAGTAGAAATTCCTTAATATTTGAGGGGATACCCGGAACTTCCTCAAGCGTCTGAGGTGAAACAGTCTCCGTCTTGCCTTTCTCACCACTGAGTCAGTATGCAGCGCCCAGGTCAGGCCCTCTGAGATGTACCAAGGTATTTGAAGCTATCCATCCTCTCTGCCAAGGACCCATTGATATTAAGGGGGGCGGAGTTCCTTCCCTGCTTCTCCTTTATCAGCTCCTTAGTCTTGCTGATGTTCGGGAGTAGGTTGTTGTCTTGACACCAGCAGGTCAGGTTTTCTATTTCGAAAGTGATCATCTTCCGTTGATCGGTTGGGATGGTAAGCAAAATGTAGTGGGTCCAGTGTGCTGGGTAGTGAGGAGCAGATGTAATCCTTGACCAGCTGTCCAAAGCACTTCATCACTACAGAGGTGAGTGCCACTGGGTGGTAGTCATTCAGGCAGGATGGTCTTATTTTCTTGGGCACAGGAATGATGGTGAACTTCTTAAACTTCTCCAAAGCCAATGCAAGGTCCGACATAAGGACATAGCTGATGGCCCGTGGCCAATAAAAAAGTTTATGCAGGGCAAGTTTATTGGCCAATCAGAGTCATGGGTAAGTCCCTTTGAAAAACAAAGAGTAACCCAGACACACAGACGCATCTTAAGCATGTTGCTCTCCTCACTCGTTGGAAGAGACACATTTTCAAGGGCAGAGAAGCGTTCGTGGGCGGCTTGAGCCTCGGCCCGGTGGAGGAAGAGTTAGCTCATGCGCCTGCTAACATTAACCTGGAGCGCATTATTACATCAAACTCAGCTGTGGTCGGATCGTATTTGTGCCGTGTACCTGGCTAAATAGCTTGTTGTGTAACCACTAATGTAATTGCTGTGTAAAACTGTGTAGTTCTATGTTTCCGTTGCTGCTTCGAATAACTGCATCAGATTTTGGAAAGTGGCTGCGCGTTTTGTCCCAGCTCATATACACTCAGCTAGATTTAACCTTTTTGTATTATCATCTGTCTGTGTTACCACTGGACACTGAAAACACTCTTGTACGTGTTTAGCTCACGTCAATCTCAGCATTTTTGTCCTTTCATTGTAATTTCACAATTAATGTCTCTGCCTTCATGCGTTTCAAATGCTTTTTACAGTTTTGACAGGGTTACTGAAATGTAATTCCTTGTTGATGCAGTTATATTTATAGTTAGAGGCTGAAACTAATTTTTGAAACAATCCTAAATGAATCCCCCTTTTACCCAGATACCCCTTATAGAAGAGGACACTATTGGCAGCAATGAATAACTCCATTCATTTCTACACCATTAATTTACTGATCCAATATGTACCAAATTTTAGAACTATATAACTTCACTGTTGTACATATTATAATGAATAAATCACTGAAATTAAGGAGAATAACTTATGGAAAAACAGTTATTTTCACCCCCCCCAACAACTAATATTGTAAAAATACACGTAACGAGCATAAATTTAGCTGAGCTAACAGAAAGGCGACTGGATAGGTCCGCACCTTCTAGAATTAATTGTGTCTTAGAAGTAGACGAGGCTGTGTCTTAATGTGCGATCTTTCGAGAGAGACAGAGAATCCCATTTAAACATAATCCCAGTTGCTCAAACAGAACGGCTCTGTGAATAAAATCCCCGCTGTGGAGGAAGGCTGTCATTTACCCAGCATAGGATGTGACACTTCACTGGGTTCAGCAGGTCTCCATCAGTGTTTACCCTTTCCCTAGCTCCCCAGATGAGCCCTCATCATGGGGCTGCTGTAGCCCCCACTTCACCTGCCTTAAAACGGTGCACTGTTTAGTGTGTTTTCACACACTTGCTGGTACTGTTATTTAAAATAATAATCGTAATAATATTTTCACACAGTAGCACACAGTAGAGGTGACTGTGAGAATATACTGTCTCATTGAGATGCCAGTGCAAGCACCATGCAGAAGGTCCTGCAGGGATTTATGGAGTGGAGGCAAGCTGATGATTCATCACTCCAGATTAACATAGCAGGGAGTGTTTTATCAAAGAATTAATCACTACCAGATGACTTGCAGAGACACAGGTGGCAGAGATGCTATGGGACCGCAGCAGTTTATGAACACTTTAACTCTTACTCATGATGTCTACGTATTCAGGGACGGTTATTCTTAGAAGCATTACAATAGCATTGCAACATGAGATCATTTCCTCTTGTGTTAATTTTCCTTAAACTGGATTCATCTGATTCATGACAGTCAACTGAGGCTCTGGAAAGTGTCATTGATAGATGATATCAAGGTGCAAGGAAAATGAAGCCGTCTTCAGATACGAGTGGAGATATGGAAGTGGAGATATTCCTAAATGTAATCAATAAATTAGAAACTTGGCAAGATGGATATACTGGTCGAGCTGCAGAAAGATCTCCGCGATCTGGAGCTATGTTTGGAATTCAGCCAAGCTCAAATTGATGATCTAAGGAGGTACTGTGGCTACTATACAGAGAACAATGGAGAATGTCGCGAAAGAAAGCCAACAGCTTAAGGAAATGCTGCTTGATGTGCAGAGTAGATCGATGTGGGAAAATCAGATTTTTTTCTGTGATTCCTGAGAGACACAGTGAAGACACAGAGTAAACCATATGAGATTTTATGTGTAAGCAATTAAAATTATCCCAGGAATCAACACAGGACATTTCCCTCTCGAGGGTCCATTGGCTGGGAAAGAAGGAGAGGAATAAAAAACTCGCTCCATCATCGCATAGTTCGAGCATTTTAAACAAAAGGAGCTAGTGAAGACCTGAGGCAAGGCTCTTAAGGGTACAAACTTTTGGATGAATGTTCAATTCTCAACGGAGATGAGAGGCGGCAAAAACTAATTCCCATCCTTAGGGAACACAATGTCAAAAACCATAAAGTTTCCTTAGTTGCAGACAAATTATACATTGACCATCTCCCTGGATTGACTAACAACTAAGAGAAAATTTTGGAAAGGGTAGTAGGTGATCACATTTGGAAATATATTGAAATGAATAACCTTCTTACCCGTGCTCAACATGCAGATCGTAAATATCATTCTACTGAAACTGCTTTGATAGATGTGACGGATGAGTGGCCTTGATCAAGATAAACCTGTGTCCCTACTTTTTGATTTCACTGCAGCATTCGATTTGATAGATGACACAATTCTACTTAGAAAATTAATTCATTATGGCTTCAGTAAGAATGCGATCAATTGGATGAAATCCTATTTAGACAGTAGAAAGCAATCCATCTATGTTAATGGCTCCTTTTATTCCCCACGTATACCTGTGGCATCCCACAAGGGAGTTGCCTCGGACCATTGTTGTTTATTATATACACAAAAATGATCTTCCCTTAGTGTTAGCCAACTCAATGCACATATGTTGGCAGATACAACCATCACTGCAGGAGCAGATTCACACACTCAGTTGCATGAATACAAATGATTTTAAATGTGTCATCAAATGGGAGGAAAACACTAAATTGGCAATAAATGTAAATAAAACAAAAATTATGATTGTATGTACTACAAGACAGAGGAAGAAATTGAAGCCATGGTACTTAACATATGGCAGTGTTCAAATTAAAGAGGTTACAGAAGTCAAATTATTGGGAGTTAACGTGTCTAAAAGAGTGATGTAAATGGCAGGAATTGTTGGACAAATTGCAAAGTTTTTATCTCAAGACATTTTTATCTCATAGTCTAATCTACAGTCACATTAATTACTGCTGTGCAGTGTGGGGCAATGCAGCTCAGAGAGATATGAGGAGACTGCAGATCACATTAAACAAAGAAGAATGGTCTTAGGTGTGGGTTTGAAAAAGGAGTGAGTGAACTACATATTATGGGATGGCCCACAGTAGTGGAGCATATGAAACAACATTCAAAAATTCAAAAGTTTAAAAAGCCAGTTAGTATTAAGGACAAACTATTATTAGGACGTGATAAACATGAAGTTAACATAAGAAAAAGAGATAAAAATCATTATGTACAACCAAAAATAAAAACTATGTATGCATGTATGTACAGTACAGGCCAAAAGTTTGGACACACCTTCTCATTCAATGTGTTTTCTTTATTTTCACGACTATTTACATTGTAGATTCTCACTGAAGGCATCAAAACTATGAATGAACACATGTGGAGTTATGTACTTAACAAAAAAAGGTGAAATAACTGAAAACATGTTTTATATTCTAGTTTCTTCAAAATAGCCACCCGTTGCTCTGATTACTGCTTTGCACACTCTTGGCATTCTCTCGATGAGCTTCAAGAGGTAGTCACCTGAAATGGTTTTCCAACAATCTTGAAGGAGTTCCCAGAGGTGTTTAGCACTTGTTGGCCCCTTTGCCTTCACTCTGCAGTCCAGCTCACCCCAAATTATCTCGATTGGGTTCAGGTCCGGTGACTGTGGAGGCCAGATCATCTGCCGCAGCACTCCATCACTCTCCTTCTTGGTCAAATAGCCCTTACACAGCCTGGAGGTGTGTTTGGGGTCATTGTCCTGTTGAAAAATAAACCGGATGGGATGGCATGTCGCTGCAGGATGCTGTGGTAGCCATGCTGGTTCAGTGTGCCTTCAATTTTGAATAAATCCCCAACAGTGTCACCAGCAAAACACCCCCACACCATCACACCTCCTCCTCCATGCTTCACAGTGGGAACCAGGCATGTGGAATCCATCCGTTCACCTTTTCTGCGTCTCACAAAGACACGGCGGTTGGAACCAAAGGTCTCAAATTTGGACTCATCAGACCAAAGCACAGATTTCCACTGGTCTAATGTCCATTCCTTGTGTTTCTTGGCCCAAACAAATCTCTTCTGCTTGTTGCCTCTCCTTAGCAGTGGTTTCCTAGCAGCTATTTGACCATGAAGGCCTGATTCGCACAGTCTCCTCTTAACAGTTGTTCTAGAGATGGGTCTGCTGCTAGAACTCTGTGTGGCATTCATCTGGTCTCTGATCTGAGCTGCTGTTAACTTGCGATTTCTGAGGCTGGTGACTCGGATGAACTTGTCCTCAGAAGCAGAGGTGACTCTTGGTCTTCCTTTCCTGGGTCGGTCCTCATGTGTGCCAGTTTCGTTGTAGCGCTTGATGGTTTTTGCGACTCCACTTGGGGACACATTTAAAGTTTTTGCAATTTTCCGGACTGACTGACCTTCATTTCTTAAAGTAATGATGGCCACTCGTTTTTCTTTAGTTAGCTGATTGGTTCTTGCCATAATATGAATTTTAACAGTTGTCCAATAGGGCTGTCGGCTGTGTAGTAACCTGACTTCTGCACAACACAACTAATTGTCCCAACCCCATTGATAAAGCAAGAAATTCCACTAATTAACCCTGATAAGGCACACCTATGAAGTGAAAACCATTTCAGGTGACTACTTCTTGAAGCTCATCGAGAGAATGCCAAGAGTGTGCAAAGCAGTAATCAGAGCAAAGGGTGGCTATTTTGAAGAAACTAGAATATAAAACATGTTTTCAGTTATTTCACCTTTTTTTGTTAAGTACATAACTCCACATATGTTCATTCATAGCTTTGACGCCTTCAGTGAGAATCTACAATGTAAATAGTCATGAAAATAAAGAAAACACATTGAATGAGAAGGTGTGTCCAAACTTTTGGCCTGTACTGTATATGATATGTGTGCGCTAATAATTACGTGTTGAATTATTTATGAATTATTGTATGCTTAAATATTTTTAATGTGGACTCTTGGAAGATTAGCCAATGAGCTAAAAGAGATCCAAATAAATCAAATTAAATCAAATTCTTAGAAGCATTACGTATGTTTTTGTTCTTTTTAAATCAGATGCTGAGTATTTCTGGTCCTTTGTATTGCTCATTCTGTCTGCACACTTTGATGGACAGGAAGGCATCTTTAGGTCCTGTTTTAGTCTTTTTTGTCTGTTATTTTCCTGGAACCTGAATGATTCTTTAGAGGCTGATGACTGTTTAGATGAATACTTTGTCCCACACATCCCTGTAGCTGTGGGATAGTTTAGCCTCGGGGAAAAAGCAAGCCTTGATCTCAAACACAATGGTCACTATGCTTGTTTTGTTTCAGCTGTGGAACAAAGATCTAAAGGTAGAGAGTTGAAACAAGCTCGAGCTTCATAGTATGAGATCAGCCTTGAGTCAGCATTTCTGTGCTCGACCCGTCGTGACTGCTCGATCCAGACATCAAAACTATATTTAGTTTGGTAATGCTGGTTCTATGCCAACACACCAATGTGTTGCAGCCTTTCTGGAAAACAAGATAAGGATTCAGTACATTCAAGTCCCAGCCAATAATGTTTGACCATAGAAATTTCATTTACATGTGTTATTGAAGAGGTTGACTTATAAATAAAGAATTAGCATTATGAACTGATCATAATTTGAAATATAGGTCTGTTACATTACAAATGAACATTTAAGAGCATTAATAAGTAAGGCTGCAACTAACAATTAGTTTCATTATCGATTAATCTGTTGATTATTTTCTCGATTAATTGATTAGTTGTTTGGTCAATAAAATGTCAGAAAATGGTGAAAAATGTTGATCACTGTTTCCCAAAGCCCAAAGTACAACCTAAAATGTCACAACAAATGTCTAACAGTCTGCGACCCAAAGATATTCAGTTTACTATCATAGAGGACTAAAGAAACCAGAAAATATTCACAGGAGCTGGAGCATTAAGGAGCTGGAACCAGAGGATTTTATGTTTGTTTTTTTTTCTTAGAAAATGACTTAAAATGATTAATTGGTTATCAAGATAGTTGGCGTTGGCAATATATTTGTGGTCAGTATTTGAGTGCCATTTGAGGGTGTTCCTTTTGTCAATGTTGGGTGGATCCTTTTGTTAACATGTGGATAATAGACTGTGCCTTTACTGTAGTGTGAAACTAGTTCAGACTTATTGAGAGGGTACAAAAAACATTTTTCATGTAGAATCTGCTGACTACTCACTGAGAAGTTGTTTTATGAATTAGCTTTTCCTAAATGCTTCTGCCTATGTGGTGCATGTGAGCAGAAGCTGATGCCATGCCAGTCTTAAACAATGGTTATCTCAGTGTACTCGAAAGCAAAATATTTATCGGCTCTGGCTGTTTGCCAGGGTCAAGAAAAGGGTCTTGAAGACTCCAGTGGGATGTCCATGTTACCCTGTTTCAATTAACAATGAGAAGTGGAAGACCTAAAGGCCATGTTGCTGGCTTTGTTTTGGAATCTTTCTCCTTCCTCTAGTTAAAAAATGGCTTACTGCAGTTTAAATTAGTTAAATTAGAATCAATGACTACATACACTTACTCATGTGATATACACTACAAATTAAAGTGTTCGTACAAACATCACAAAAAGCAAATGTTCTCAGCACTCCTACTAGATTATTAAATGGCTTACTGTGCTACACATAGACTCAGTTTCATTCTATTAACTGGCACAGTCAATGTGGGTTTCAAACAAGCTTTATGTGCTAATCAGTCAAGCATGATTCCAGTGTTAAACTTATTAAACAGCCCAAAGGATTAAAGAGGTGCAATTGCATCATCATCATCATCACAGCTAATTATAGAAACTGAATCTAACCTCATCATTACCACTACTGCACTTTGGTCAGTGTGGCACAGGAAATTGCACCTTATCATCACCTGGATAATGCAGTTTCAGTTTATTAACAGCAGACAAAGAGTGTCAGTTATTACAGTCAGTCACATTCATGTTAGCTGAGAACTACAAACTGCAGTTCAGTTCAGGACATTCAGTATTCAGTCTGTAGACAATTTACTCCCACAACCAGACATAGCTACAGGGTACCTTTGCTAAATTGTTCATTGTCTTCTGCTTTGGAGTCTATTTTAATTGCACCACAGTCTCTTTGGTCTTAACTGTACCCTTAGATTTTTCTCATTTAGAATATTCTCAGAAACTCGGGGTCTACATTGTTTAATGGCTGCTACAAGTTCAGATTTGTTCACTGAGAAACTTCCATTTTCCTCCTACCGTCATGCTGCAAATTGGGCTGTTGAACATCTACTTATAATGCTATTAGACAGATCACAGATCAATTGATGCACAATTAATTCATTTTGCAAATGTACTCTTGTTGAATATGTTGTTAAAGCCCAAGTTATTATATGACCTTAATTTATCAGCTTTTAATTAGCAGAATGGCCAAACAGACTTTTGCATTGTTTAGTTCTTTGTGTACCTTCTGTGTCAAAAGTCTGGACTGGAAGTATGATGTCTGGTCCATACGTTTTTATTAAAATTAATGAAGGTAATTGGCTGTATTTATCATATCAAAGTTTAACTAAGATGCATAATAACTATGCAAATTGTTGTTTTGAATTAGGATATTTCTTAACAGTAGTAATCTCCAGTGGTATTGTGTTGGCCCGCAGCCCAGCTACAGTGTTAAATTTGAGATTGTTGGCCTTGTGTGTGAACAGTCTTGTGGGACTGTAAAGCCTCTGCTGGATGTCAGGATGTCGGGATGTCAGGCGGAAGTTTTGTTATCATTTCAGATGAATCTGCAAACAGTTTGTCTGGTGTGTGGAGAAATAAGGTTGGAAATAATGATCACAGGGTTTCCCGCAGGAAATGATTCAGCCCGGTGGTAAGCCACACAGATGCTGATGTAGCTCGCCCTGTGATCATTTTTATCAGAGAATGGTGGCCTAAACAATAATTACACGTATTAAGTATATGGTATTTGCAGTGTGAAATAGAACCTCTGCTCTTTTTTCATTGAATGTTAAGTCTTTATCTCATAAAAATAATATTTTAGTAAGATAGCAGAGGTGGCCTTTGTTTTAGGCAAGGTGTCCCTCCTCCACAGTTGGAAACTGCTGGATCTATTTTTTTAAGTTTTGTTTTTGTTTTGTTTTTTTGAGGGGGGGGCTGCAGCAGAGTGCATAGAACACTTTCAACACCTTTTTTTAATTTCAGTAATGAGATTGAGGCACTGGGTATTTGCCGTCGGTTTCATAAATTTGCTTTGTCATCCCCACTACTGCTAATTTAAGCTGAGTGTATATTGTAATTCTGATTTTTCATCTGCTGTATTCAACACTGAGAACATGAATATGTCTGTTAATACTCCAGGTAGTATAGCATATGTCTAGTAAGACTGAAAATGAAAGCAGTGCCCTCTCTTTCCAAGAGGATGCTGTTTTCATTTCTCCAGCCTCCCAGCTGCCCTCTGCCTTGTGAGAATGGAATCTAATTTAAACATTAAAACGTCAACTTCGTCTCTCACAAGCCCTCTGGCTTCAAACAGCAGACATATGACTTCTATCTCTTCTCCCAAGGCAGTCACAAACACCACAAGAGTCTTAGGCTATATTTCAAAACCGGTGTTACACCTTGGTGGATATGTCATTGTGTTCTTAATATGTATGTCTGTGTGTGTGTGTGTGTGTGTGTGTGTGTGTGCTGCTATTTTGCTTTTAGTAACATCAAATGCCTCATTAGACTGCATAAGAGCTGAAATGGCTTTTTGAGTGCTTTATGTGTGCACAAGAGACTCAGCCTTTGTTGAGTTTGAAAGCATGTTCATCCATTATTCAGAGGTATTGGTAAATGGACGTGTCCTAGTAAGAGTTCATATTGCAATTTCTTGACAGATGTCCATATGACACACATTGTTAAAACAATCAATGCTGCATGGATTCTTAATACTGTACCATAATTATAATTCTCCACAAATCTCATATTATGTCAGGTTGTTGTTGTTGCTGTCAGGTTCTGATCAGGCTACATACTGTACTCTCACATAGACATGTAATAAAATGTATGTATAAGATCTAAACCAAAAGTTTACATGTGTATAAAAAGACATTTTGGCTTAATCAATGGTCAATGCAGTGTCGGGTGACGTGGCTGGAAAAGACACAGTGTGGCTGCCACACACTGGCAGAATTGAGTTAACTTAAGTTAACGCAGACCTGCCAACCTTGGGAAAATATTTAATGTTAATTAACCTTCCATACATTAGCCTAATGTATGGAAGATTAATAACATTACTGCCAACTTAAATGCCTGACAAACAAGCAAGCTAGCTTACAAATTACGAAACATTAGTACGGCAGAGGATTAGGGCCACGTGAAACATTTATTTGAGTTCTGAGTTTAAAAACTATGAACTCATAACTGGCAGTAATGTTATTAATGTAAAGTAATGTTAAGTTATATTGTCCCTGTGTCACAGATTGTTAAACGTGACTTTTCATAGTACTCATAGTTAGTGTTGTAGCCAAACCCGTAACTGTAATGAGAGGAGCAGATCATGGCATGATGAAAAAAAAGCGAGTGCATGTGCAGCAGAAATAACCTAGAAAGTTACCGGGAGGGGTGTCTGTGTGTGTGTGTGTGTGTGTGTGTGTGTGGACACTGTAGTCTATAACTTTGCCTACTCTAGGAAAATTTCAAGGAGAGGAAACACCCCCCAGATTACTTTTACAGTTTCAATAGCCATGTTCATATCATATCATACCATTAAACCTGCAGTGCGGAACTTTTACATATAAATGAACGTCAGTTACATTCAAGCCCTTGCCAAACGAGTTCACACAATGTTGATTAAGTCTATCACCGCCAGATAAATATCTCGGTATCTCACAGTATATGGAGTTTTTTAAGCTCACGTCAGGAGGAACATTCCAGCGCTGGCCATTTGAATGCACACCTAGAGACTAGCTAACTTCTGGTTAGCCCTCTGCTAACTTGAATAGGGATAAAATAATTTAATCACGCGGTCCAAATGTTATGAGACCGAATGGATCAAATTCTGATAGTGAAACGAGTTTTGCAGGGGTTGTATGACGCTCAAAACGATTTATCCACCGTTTTACAGCCGCAACAGTAGTGACAGAGTAGGCTATGGTGGCTATGACGTAAGCACGTCAACAGTGTTTTTGTAATTACTCTCACTGCCAGAAGGGGGAGACACAAGTCCTGCACTCCAGCTTTAAGTAATAGTCTACCTATAATGAGAACAGTTGTATTAACCAGCAGCTCTTAAATATTTATTTCACCATAGCCACAAAATAATCTGTTTAGGCTGGTTTGGGTTTTACAGCTACATTGTCATCATCTTTTCAAATTAGCTGAAAATCATATTTTCAAAAATCTAACTGACTTAAAGTGTGATAATTGTGGCGGTGTAAACAATATAAACTATATAAATGCAGCAGTAGTGGTAGGTTAGTGTGTAGTCTAAGTGAAATTGTGTTCCTTGGTAAGCTATGTTTAGGCAGGTGAAAGGCAAATGGACAAACAGGCATAAATGACCAACTAGCAATATTGTCATCTGCAGATATTTTTGTAAACAATTTGTTATCGGTATCAAGAATTTCCATATCAGTACATTCCTCACATTTTTGTCTGACTGCTGCATGTATGCAAATGATGTACTGCTATGCGTATGTTATGTCAAATTATGTACATTAATTCATTGTACGAACAGCAGTGACGTGCATCTGACGCATCTAGGTGGCCGAAGTGGTACTCAAAAAAATTCACCCAGGGTTGGTCTGCAGGTCGGTTACAAATGAGGCTCCTGGTCACTTAAATATAAATGGTAGAAACAGTTTCCATGTTTGTGTTAGCTCTGCTACAATAATAATGAGATGACTTTTAACATTTGTCTGTTCTACTGCTTATCTAATACGTAATGTTTTCAGTGTAGCTTATACTATTGTTGTAAAAACTCAAAAGCATAAAACATAAAGCAAAGTACATACTATAGCTGAGCAACAGCACCTGTTATCTACCATTTCCCAATTGGATTGTACTGGTTTGAAGTGTACATATTATTTTAGTGATTTTGATGAAGGTGAGAGGTCAGGTGTCTAGGCCTAAACAGACTACATTTTGTTGAGAAGTGAGTTCATGTAGCATAGACCAGTTACATGCTAGTAACTATTTTTCATGTTAGAATTAATAAATGTAAATGTAAGGTACACTCATACAGGGGTTTTTAGTTATCTGGCTGATTTGATCCCTGCTGAAGTTGAAGGTGGGCGGAGGCGAAGCTATGATAGAAATTACATGATATCGCCAAACTTTCTTTACTGATAAGAATGATAGAGGTGTAAGTTGTGCTGCTGTAACAGGTGAAGGAAGATGACAATCAAGCACAGTCTGTACACGCCCACACAGTCCTGAGGAGAGGTCTGATCAGGCACACTAAATGAAAACGCCTGTGTGGGTGGAGCATGGCGTCATTTAAATGAGGTGTCGCTACTTTTATGAAACTTGGCACATGAAAATAAAGGCTGTTGAAACAATGGTTATAATGTATGTACTGTAACTTACAGTAGCTACTGACCAGTCAGCAATCCATGGCTTCTTGTTACCTTACATAAAAATGATTCCACTGAGTTCCATGCATTGTGGTATATAGATTTTAAAATTTGTGAAAAAATAATTTTGTTATCGAATTGATATCAGCAGAGTTTAGGTATCATAATCAGTACTAGGAAATAAAACGCCTGATAAGTGCATCCATAGAATCAGTTCTTTGTTTTTTGTTTTTTATGACCTGTATTTCCTTTGTGAGTTGCACTGCATTGCATACAGGAAATGGAGCAATGTATTTCATCATGCAATGCTGACTTTTTTGAGTGTACTGAATTTTGTCACTTTTCTGGCTGGTTAGAATCAGCATGTAGCATGGAATTGGGACACAGATAGGGTTTTGTCACCAAACCAAACCGACTGGAAACATCTGATTAATGAATCATTATTATGCTTCCAACTGCAAACCCATAGAGCAATTTTTGTTTCAGCCACTCCCAACATTTTGGAAGGAAACTCACAGTTACTGGCCATTGAACTTAATCATTAGTAGAATTTACAGTCAGCAACCCTTTAAAGATGGTAAAAGTGGGACATGACGACATGACGACATTTTGTTGATCTTTTAACCTGCTACATCTTTAAATGTTGGGCTTTTTGGTGCTAAACGTGGGATTGATGCTGAGTCTGTTTGTGGCTGAGCCCTTTAGCACCTTTAACACCTCACCCTCAATTTTGTGTGTTTGTGTAGCATCCATGTACAATTGTGATTGTAAGTAATATATCAAAGGAATGAAACTAGAAATTTTCATTGCAGAAAGATTTCACAGTGCTCTAAGGGTGGCAGCTCCGTTTGATTTTTTTAATGTGTGTGTAATTCTTTAACTTAGGCTGAAGGAAATTCATTTGGAGGCCATCTGCTGTTTGGCATTCTCCTGTTGGGTTCTGTATGCCAGCTGCTGTGACTATGAATAAACAAGTACACAGATGCAAGAGTCAATATCTCTCCCACTGGTCTGTATCTTCTCAGGATCTCTGAGCTCTCCTTCCTCAGCAAGGACAATCATAAATAAGCACTTACTTTTCTCTGTTCCTTCATTCATTGATAAATATTGGATATCTGGCTCTCTCCGGTGTGCCGAGCTCTCATCCGGGTGTCGTGCGAAGGCAAGGCATGACATGCACTGTTTTATTTTTATCCATCTCCTTGTAAGTGGGAGTTGGGCCCATGGAGAAAGCACTGCCATGCTCTGATTGGCTGCCAAGTCCTCAAGGGTGTTCCATAATGCCTGCTGCCAAGTGACCAGCAGTGGTTTTACCTGGCTGCTTGGCACATAGCTTCAGGCCTGGATGGACGATTTATTGTATTATTCAGCTTTGTAAAGCCCAGAAGGAGTGATAGTTGGAGTTTTATAATACTATATTTATTTGTGTGTGTGTGTGTGCATTGTCCCATCCATAGATTAATAGCCAGGGTGTTCACAAATAACTTGTGAATACTTAATTTATAATATCATCCATAATATCTTTTTAAGTCTATGCAAATGCAAAACGGCAAATGTTTGCAGAACTGTTTTTTTTTAATTGGAAAACTTCTCTTCCCTTTAAATACTTTAATTTCAGTCTGCTATTAAACCCACCTTAAAAAGCAAATTTCTACATATCTACACAACATAAATATTCTGTTAATCCTGTAAAAGACCCGAGATCATGACAGTGTTGTTTTTATTTTTATTGTTTTTAAAGGATACTCATTTCAATCACATCCATTCGAGACAATTATCTACAGTTGTCATGATATCTCTTAGGGATTTATTGATTTGGCTCTAGCATATTTGTTACACATTTGTTTTTTCTTCCCTGATTGTTTAGGCGTAGAGATGAGAGAATCCTTAACTAACTCATTTTACGGCTGCATAGTTCACAAATTGCAGAAGGTAGCAGAGCCTAATGTGAGCCCAACTGTGTAGGGCCTTTAACGTGCCGTAAAATTGCATTTTGAGCTCTTAAGAGGTGCCTTGATGAGGTGTCTGCTGACTGTGCTCAGCGGAGACCTGGTGGTGAAAGTGCAGGTCCTGCAGCAGCAGGTGCTCGATTCTCACCGTTAATTGGCCCTCATGTTGCAAAGTCATTCGGCAAAGTCTTTGAAGCATCACACCAAGTAGAGACTTCATTAAATCCAAGGTTTTAATTGGAGACCCACTAGGCAGGAATCCCCTATCTGTGTTACTATTTATTAAGCTGTCTATAAGGTGACTACATAATTGATAGCTTACTCAGTGTGAGTGTATGTCATCAGCAGTGATAATGTGATAGGTTGTTACATGTTGAATTCCTGCACAGTGTAGAGACATGTGAATGAAAACCTTACTGATTTTACTGTGAGCAGCCATGGAAATAATTAAACAGTAGAGTAAGTCAATGAAGTTTTTTTTCCATTTAGCAACATTTTAAACCTGGAAAGTATTTCACTACTTTCCAATACAGCTATAACACAAATAAGAGAAGTCGTCAAAGTGTGGAGCAGGTGTCCACTCATGTACAGTTGCATGAGAAGGCGCTGTCTATTTCTACGCCAGCATGTGGACTTAAGGTTGTCAAGTTCACATACAATACTGCATTGGATGTTAAAGATTTAAATGCCTTATGTAACTCTGTCGTGTTTTCATCCTCTCTAACCCCTACTGCAGCTACATCACAGAGAGGAATAACGCCTCTAAATTTACCACAGCCATTTCAACAACAAAATCTATGGTTTGCACTGAGGTGAGACAAAGGTACATTTTGTAGCTGTAACCAAAACTGTCAGAAAAACTAGTAAAAGTAATAAATTCAATCCCATTCTTAAAGGCAGGGCTCTTAATTGTGAAATTATCAAGAAGAAAACACAACAAACAATGCAGCATCCTGTTCCTCCACAGTCCAGACAGATGCTAATTAAGACAACAGAAAAGAAGCGTGTTAGCATATTCATTTTGAGGTCTTCCTCAGCGGATCAGGAGTTGAATGAGCTGTTCTTAAAACAAGTGTGTGAATTCAGCAGATGTTGTGTTTGGTACTAGACAGCTTTCTCCTGTTTATGAATGTGGAACTTGTACGCTGGATCCACTTTAATTGGAGTGTGACATTACTCAATAGGTGGCAGACACTGAGGAAAAAGCTGCATTGCATAGCTTAAATGTCAAGATGAGACATTTGACATCTGTAGAATAATTAATCAAACACAAACTGGGTGCTAACAATAAATGCATCGCTGAAGTAAACATGCGTAGACTTTTCCTATTATTGATTGAGAATAGGACTCTTTGCAGTAGTCTTCCATCTTACTCTATGTCAAAACAATCTCATTAAAAAGAGCAGTTTCAACACCCCAGGTTTGTTATTGGCTCATAGTTGGGTGGTTTGAATCATAGTTGAACTCCCTGTAGTTCAGTGTTGTCCTTCTTTTTGAAATGTACAAAGCTACAGTTTTCTCTGTAAACCTGCTGCCCTGTGAGAACACACCTATTACTGTTATCTACCGCTGCCTTGGATATTGCTTACGTCTGACTAAAGCTACTAATCATTTGAGTCCCATCATAATCTCTAAAATAGTGTTCAGTGTTAATGGCAAAGAGGATGAAAAGCTTACGAGGGAGGAAATGCTCAGAAATGCAGAGCTAATTCTGACATGTAATCAAAAATCTACCATTTTAATCTTTTTTTTTTTTTTTTTTTTTTTTTGCATAACAAAAATGTACTAAAATTATTGCAGCCATGGGCGTTACTAAGCTTCCTGCTTCCACCCCAACAATTAAATTCACACAAACAGACCTGGAATTATTTCTGAAGACAAAAATTGAAAAATACACTCAGATCAGCTTTTTAAGATTAAAAAAAAACTACTATAGGTTGGATTAATTTGGGACATATTTTGCGTTGGTGCATGTGTTGGTGTGACATCCCAGTTATATAATTCACTGTCCATCATTATACTGTTTCTCATATACATGCAAGTGGAATCAAAGTGTGCTGTAATACACCTTCCCTCTGTGGGGAATTGATGTCTCCTCAGATTTTGTTGGTGATGTATTCTCCCTGATACTTTGTGAGTTAGAGGAAGAAATAAGGACGTGCTGTCTGTTCCTGACTTTTGAAGCTTTCAGCAGTGACTGAGAGGCACAGAGAGTGCTGTCTCATGTTGCTTAGTGGTTGAGGAGGATGAGTCAGCAGCGAGGATGTTGGATCAGACTCTCCAGCCTAATGTGCTCCTTTATAACCACTGATGTGAAGACATGTTGCCTAACAAATATTCAGGGTAAAAAACAGGAACTGAGACACATAGTCTAAACTCAGTATTGTATTGCATTGTGTAACTGCTGTAACTATTGCTGATTTTCATTATTGATTCGCGTTTATAAAGTAATGACAATTATCCCATTCAGTTTACAAAACCCCAAGATGACATGTTCTGTCCTACTAATAGTCCAAAACTCAAAATGTATTGTGTTACAATTATATAAAATATAGAAAAGCAGCCAATCACCACATTTGAGAATCTTTAAACAGGAACAGTGTGGCATCTTTGTTTGATAATAGACTTAAACGATTAACATAATATCACAATTGACTCTTCGCTAAACCCCGACATCCTTAGTTACTGTTGCTATGCCTGTCAAATTTATCAGTCTAGGAATGAAATGAAAAACTGTTGCTGGCAGATTTTATTAGATGTAGCTAATAAGCTAACATTTACTCTGTGTTTGAGCTGGTTGAAAACTCCAGCTGATCTTTTTTATGTTTCTGGCTGATATGTACGAGAATGAGAAACCTGCAAAAGACTCTTAGATATGTATTTGATTTCTACATACATGATATCATACAAAGTCTGTGCTGTGTAATAATTTAAGAGGCCAAAGCTTACAGTTCTCAGGCTAAATGTCAGCATCCTCAATGGCTGAAACAAGTAGAAGACGTGGACATAAAAGAGCACAATTGTTCTTGTATTGCTGGGTTGAGCTACTTAGCTTCAGTCTTAGAGTACTATTAGTGTTTAAAGAAAAAATATCAGACTGTTCATTCTTTCTAACATAACACTCAACAAGTTTTGCTTCCCCAAATGCCGTACAGAGGAGGACAGAGCTGCTAATGTTTCCCTAAACTCTCATACTGTATAGTGGTACAGTGGTAGTTAGTAGCATAGTGGTTATCTCAATCTTGAAAGGAGTGGTTTATCTAACGTAACCTCTAACCAAACATAATAATGTAGTTAGCTAATGATATACTAACTCTTGGCCTTGGAAGTACCACTCTGATTCTGCTTTACGTAACTACTTATCCAGGCATGATAATGTTAGTAATGTTAGAGCAGACAAACACACTGTTTAACCCATTCCTTACACTTTTGCTCTTGTATTTTGGGTATTGACTATTCAATAGATTGACTAATAAATTCAAAACTATTAATACCTACAGTAGATGATTAGAGAAAAGTATCCTTCTGTCATAATAGCCACTTTAATCTTTCAATAACATTAAATGTTATATATTTGAATTTGCTGTGCCAAGGACTTCACTGCAGGCATGTGAAATTTGGACTCGACTCGACTCGACTAGACAAGTCATGATGATTTTCAATTCCAAACAGACCATGACTGAATTAGTAGAACGTGTTAAATTAGCTGGTGTGTGTCTAAAGTAGGGCAGCTCTGGAGCTAAGTAAGCTAGATGATGTATTGATAAATTAGCGTAAGATCATTAGCATAATCAGTAGCTACGCATCAGATCCTGCCTTGCAGATACGGAAACCAAGTGAGGGCACAGACACATGTAATTAGCCTCCCTGATTAAAACTCTTTCTGTAAACAATTGCAACTGCATGCCCATTTGATGAACTGTGAATTAAAGACAGATTATGTTTACTGAGGGAGCCTGTGCCTGCAAATTTTGAATACTCAGTTACAGTGCACTGCCTTTACATGAATAATGAATTGAAATTTCTCAAATATTTAAAAACAACAAATCTGGGATGGCATTTGCATAAAAAGATGTGTGCATGTTGCGTCAGGGGTATATGTAGACGACTAACTGTGTGGTAGTCAGCAGCATACAGAGTCTGGCTGGTGTTGACTAGCTGATTGATCTTAACTGCAGCCCTTTAATAATAATAAATAATAATAATACATTGAATTTGTACCGCACTTTTCATTCATAGTGAAATCAAAGTGCTGCAGTATTAATAACATAGAACACACAACATAGAGCGTGGAAGAAAAAGATGAAAAAGCCTTCCTGAACAGAAAGGTTTTTAGGCCTTTTTTAAATGAGTCTAGGGTCTGTGGTGCCCTCAGATGGTTACGAAGGCTGTTCCACAAGCATGGTGCAGCAGAGCAAAAGGCTCGATCCCCCACGGTGCGGAGCTTAGTACTGGGGACCCGGAGGAGCAAGCTGCTGACAGATCTGAAGGTGAGGGTGGAGGTTTGTGGTGTGATCAGTTTCTGTAGGTAGGGAGGCGCATGTCTGTCAATGGATTTGTATGTGAGTAGCAGGACTTTGTAGTCGATCCTGAAGGAGACAGGGAGCCAGTGCAATGAAGACAGAATTGGAGTTATATGTTTGTGTTTTTGCACTCTCATCAGGATACTGGCCTTTGGATCTGTTCCACTGGAGTTAGATGAATATAAGATATCGACTCTCAGCCAGCCATCTACATTGCTGCTAAATGGATATACGAAGATGATGGGATAGATTTCTGCTGGCTTCCCCATTTGCTTTGCTCCAGTCCCTCTCATGAATATCATACCTCTCATGAACCATATAAGCCATCTATCAATAAGTCAACCATGTCTAACCAGGCGTCTTTTTTTCTTAAAGTGATGAATTCTGGTATAACATGCCGTATGCTCCCAAAATGATGAATTAATTATTGAATTGAAATGAAATTAGGTGTCTGTTTTCCAGTCATTTATCAGTGACATACCATAACACGCCTCCATAATGATTCTTGGCAGTTTAGTTAAGTATCATTTTTCCACAGGGCAAAGCATCAGATCGAACAGTTGGGTGCATTTAGAGACATGGGATCTGGCATTTCAAGTACCATAATAGCAATGAATTGTCAAAAAGCCAAAAACTACATTTTGCCAAAGGTAATAGAGTACTTTATGGACCAGTTGAACCAGTAAAGATTTAAGATCGGTTTTGTTTGTAAATCAACATTTAAATGACTGCATCCACTGTAACAATGGAAAGTGTGGAACAATAGCAAATACCTTTTGTGTGGTTTGTATACAGATTTGTGTAATATGGATTTTACTGAGCAGATATTAAGAAACAGGATGAATCAGTTTTACCTTTGGCTTCACCTTGATATTGATATTACTGCCAAAGTTGCTTAAACAAATGACTTGCAGTTTTGTTCCCACATGCAAGAATATATTTTACTTTCTGCCATTGCTTAAAGGGACACTCCACTGATTTTTTACATTAGGTTCAGTTCATTTGTCACAAGGAGCACTGCCCATCTTGTGAAAACAGTTGTATAATGTCTTTTGTAGTTCTAGAGGATCTTTCCAAAGTTAAAAAAATAACCCTGATGATGTCATCAGGGTTATCTCAGTTTGGGCTTAATACATACATATTTTTATAGAAAGCTTGTGTTACAAAATGGTGTGTGATTTGAAACAAGCTTGGATTCAGGTGGTAGGATTTGTCTAATAAAATACACTATCCAGTTGATTTATGGGAAATGTAGGATCGAGTGTTTTAAGAGATTCTTAGGTCCGTCCTAGAGACTAAAAGTCAGAATATCAACTTTATTCAATGCCAAATCACTACAGTGCCCCTTTAAGTCCCCCACATGTAAACAAGCTGAGGAATATACATTCCAGGTTTACTGTAAGATAGTGTTTGCAATGCACAGGCATTGATCAGAGGAATTAATATTGTTGGAGATAAAAAACGCCCAGAAAGTGTAAAGTTTGTTACTGGTTCTAACTGAGTTGTTGATTCTATCAGTAATTACACCATGCTCTAACACTTGAAAATATTTTTTGATATAATAAAAATATTATTTTGCTTCAAGGTACAATGGAGTGTTTTTTACTCACAGAGTTGCCATGTTTAGGCAACTGGTGAGTCATTTAGGGATATTGTGCTTCAGAAAAACTTAAAAGCAACTGGATGTTGTTTTATGAGACTTAATGTATCAGTCTGCTGGCTTGGCATCCATTTCAATGCAATGCAGATGACATACAGACTGAAATTGTCAGCAAAACCTGTTGAAAACCCATAGATGACATTTCTTTAATGAAAAGGTGATTGACTTTTTTCTTCCTTTCTGTATATTTTCTTTGCATCTCACCTCCCTGTTCTCCCCATCTAACTATAAAGGAAGGACTCTGTCTATCTGTCTGTATGTGTGTCCTTTGCATTTCTGAAGAACCGTTCATCAGATTGACTTCACACTTGGCTGGTATATTGATTGGGACCCAAGGACGTACAGTGTTGAATTTTGGTATTTTGAGTAAATATACCGACTTGAATGATCCGAACTGAAGCCACAGAAAATAAACGATCGAAGAGCCCAACATGATCGATCCACTTTATTTTAGGATGCACATTTTTTTCAAAAGCTCTCTGTTATGTATTTTGTTTGGAGCCCTCATTATACTTGAAATGAGAAATCACTATTACAGTACTTAACATCTGTGTATATTAGGATGTTAGTTTCATTCATGTTGTTGGTGTATATACTCATTCACATCTTACATCAACAGTATTCATTTTTCTATGTGTTGAAGCAGCAATAACAGAGGCCAAGCAATCGGCCCTTACCGGACAGGCAGGTTTTGAACAGGCACTGCACTAGTTAACATATTAAATGGGAAATGTAAGTGTTTTGGGAACACACATAATGCTGGCAGCAGTAGCAGCACTGTAATTACATCTGGACCTGATGCCACCGTTGACCTCCTGGTCACCCTCACACACAGTAATGAGCTGCCTGGGCAGCAGTGACAGCCATTGCAGATACCATAACCACCAATCCCACTGTTACGTTTATAGAGTGTCTGAATGCAGGAAGCCGAGGCGTCTTGTCTCTCATTTAATGCATTCTGTCTTTTTTCTTCTCTTGCAGTTGGAAAGACGTCTTTGATCACACGGTTCATGTATGACAGCTTTGACAACACGTATCAGGTAGGTGCTACTGCAGGCCCTGAGAGTGAATATTTTGTCTCTAATGATCAATTTGGTCGCTACTGATCAGTCACACTGTGCTTCAATAGTGAAACATACAGCTCCACTTAGAAGCAATAAGGCTCAAGTAAAATTTGTGACTTGCATAAAAATCCACGAAATTCCTTCACAAAAAATAACTATTTTCTTCTCTCTCCATGTTGGCTACAACAAGGATGTTAAATCAGACACCTTTTTGAACTGAACAACATGAACAACACTGTGGGCCCTCAGGCAATCACTATTTCTAACCCTGTTTTCCAGCGCAGGCTAATCTCACTCGTCATCCTAAAAACAGAATATTGCTTATGCAGCTACCATGTTTAAGAGGTCTTTGCAAGTGTATTCAGACATGCAAAGGGCCCTCAAATAAAACCTGCAGTATTATTGCTTTATAAGCAAAAAGTATCTACTTATATAGTAATAAAAAAGGAATTAAAAATAAATCTAACAAAGCTATTTCTCCCCTCCTTCTCATACAGTGTAGTGTGTGTGTGTGTGTGTGTGTGTGTGTGTGTGTGTGTGTGTGTGTGTGTGTCTTTTAGCTCACTGAAGCTCTTTACTGAGAGAATGTACGGTATAATGAGCCTGTGCAATGTGTGAAAAACCATAAGCAGATTAGCCTAAGAAACACTGAAATACCATCAGTAAATGAAACACTGAAGGTGAAGAAAACATGAGCCATTTGTTTGGCTACATTTCAAGTAAGAAATACAACTTAACTGATTATTTTTTATCATCTGCTGAAAATATGTCAGGTATGTCTTGGTACGCTTGCTAGAAGGGAAAGAATCTATGTCATGCTAAGAAACTGGGGTTTATAAAAGACTTCTACCACTTCTACCATTTCACACAGCTCTACAATTTTGCATGTTGTTTATTGAGCCATGTCTCTGGTCATTTAGTAAAATATGTGCAAAATAGTTCTCCACTGCACTGCCAATGTCTTCTGTAGACACTGGCAGTGCATCCTGGGTAATTCAAATCAGTCAGTTGACAGGGAAAACAATATGAACACAGACACAGCGAGTCTTTCTTGATTATAAATGACATCTCTTTGGTACTAAAACCTGAATCTCACCTTAGCTGACAGTACAGTATCTCCATTTGAATTAGAAAAGTTGTTGAAAAAAAAACATCAGCGAGTTTCCATTAGGTATAAAATTGGCCTACAGGCCAATACAGTTAATAATGTTCTGCAGCCTCCTGGTCCTTCTAATATTTGAGACCTGCGGCTTCAGTCCCATAAGCTCAACTAATCTGGCCCTGCTTTTAAATCATCTGCAGGTCTCTAAAGATTCCCTCAGTTCTTGATCTCAGCTGTGCCCCCTCTTTCCTCACTTCCTCCCTCTAACTTGACTTTCTTGTTCTCCCCAGTATAATCTTATATAATTAAAATCGGCACTCTATCACCAGGAATGAAAGTTTATTAGCCTTTTCCACTTCCCCCCTCCCTACCATAGACCCATTTTTGTCTTTTTTAGGGAGGGACAGGGGATCTTTATGGGGAGATAGCAGGTCAACAGTATATGCATACTTATGTATATGTATACCACTTCTATACATACATAGAAGTGGTATACATCTGAAAGCTGGGAGCCTGAAGATTAATATGAGATGCAGCTCAGCACTGTGTCACTAGTTTTTCTAGTCATAAATCTGTAATAAACATTGTGTCTTGGTTAGGTGCCTATTCAAATTTTTAAAGTTTAGAGTGTATAAGGGCATATGATGGCCATTCCCTGGCTTAATTATGTCTCATAAGTTGCAATTTTTGGGTTGATACCGTTTGTTACACAGATTTGGTGCAAAATGTAACCATTTTTAACCACTTGAGAATTGATAAAAATGGCCAAAAATCCCTCCAAAATACCACATTAAGGGTTAGGGTTAGACCAAGACCTTAGAAAAATTCATGCTGTGATTTGGTATCAAAATCTTTTGATATTTGGAGATTTCTGTGAGAATTGCATTTTTCGGGGATTGGATGGTGAGCACTTCTGTTCTGGAAATTGTGCACAAGCTCGCCCTTATTTGTCAATATACCTATGAAAGCCATACATCCTCTTAATGTCCCAGGGCTCTAGTTAGTGGTTGTAAAGTTTAATGAGGCTGTGATTATCCTGGAGGTCACAATAGGTCATTTTATACAGTGAGGTCAAGTTTCAAAAAATGGTCTCACTACAATGAAATGGCTACTATGGGAACTAACATCATTACACATGAATACAATTGGGCTCATTGAATCCACAATAGTCTCGGCTTTCCAGTCATTCCAAATTTATGCAATTCCAAGACTGTTTAGGGACTCCAGTATATATATAATATTCAAATACACCATTTTTAGAATAGGCGAAAATAACACATTTATACTGCAAGCAAAAAACTGCATGGTTTTTGTCCAAACTACATGGGATTAGCATAAAGTGGGCATGTCTGTAAAGGGGAGACTCATAGGTACCCATAGAACCCATTTTCATTCAGATATCTTGAGGTGAGAGGTCAAAGGACCCCTCTGAAAATGGCCATGCAAGTTTTTCCCTCACCTAAATTTAATTTAATCAATTAATTAAAATTTGGAGAAAATTTGGTTATTTAGTCCCTCCATGTCCTCCAACGTTGATTTCCAAGATGGCGGCCACATCACAAACTTTCTCAAATTACAGCTAAACAGTACACTAAAATATGTTTCTGAAAGCATTTGAGGCAACAAATAGGCAATGCACTAACAGAATCTTGATCCATATTTGATCAGCACTGCCTAGTTTGACAGTTTGATCTTAGTTTTCATGAGCTGTTGGCTTTCTTCTTTTTTTTTCCAACTTTATTGAGTAAATGACAAACACGCTATAGTGCTATAGTGCAGCATCTAGTGGCTGAATGTCATGTATTGCAACTTTAATATGAAGCAGTAAAGCAGGAAATGATGGGTTTGCATCGGCGCTAACTTAACATGACTGATATGGCCGCCCCTTGGCAGGCATCCGGAAAGCTGGCCAATCAGAACAGAGTGGGCTCAACAGGAGGTAGACCTTAAAGATACAGGAACTAAAACTGCCTGTTAGAGACAGAGGCTGAACTGAGGGGCTGCATAAAGGGCCAGTATAAGATAAATAATGAGTTTTTTGAACTGTGAATCGTATCAAAGCTACTCTAGTGGAGTCCAAGAATAAAAAATATAGGATATAGGAAAAATATTGATTGAAATGAGTATAATAGGTCCCCTTTAAGCTTCACAGACAGGAAGTTGAACAAGTTCAAATGCTTCCTTCAGTTTGTATTAATTTAGTTTTTATTATACTATCAGTGTTGGCAAAACAACCTGTTTTCTTTGGCCTCATTGCATCCTGCTAACCCCAAAGAAAAAAAAAAACGAGTCTCTATTCTTCAGTGCTCACACAGTGCTGTGCTGTAATGAGATTTGGATGGCTCATTGTGCGTGGATTAAATTGTCTGTGTTAGCTCTGCGATGCTGTGCTTTCACAGTTGCTCCTGCATCCTCTTATATTTCTACATTCATAAGTCATGAAAGACTACAGAGCCAGACATTCCACACTGACTGTTAGGGCTCGTGTCTTTTGTGTTAAGCTGCTGAATCTCCATGATGCATAGATGTTTCTTTAAACATCTCATTGTCACAAATTGCTTTGGAACAGGCTTATTTTTGGGTATGGTTAGCTGGGAAGTAGAGTTATTATAACAGCTGTTTACCTAACATTTTACCCCATCAGCGTCTCAATTGTGGGAAAAGAAATGAAAAGAAATTACGTTCATTGATTCTTGTTAAAAGTTTTTTTCTGGATGATTAGCTGATAGTCGAGTGGAGATGCTTTTTTATTTTATTTTATTTGTCCATTATTAGTGTTTCTGGACAAAACACACTTGACACTGAAGTTAGTAAATGGGAATTTGTTTTTCAATCCAGTATTATACAACATGTTCCAGACTGTAGTGAGATTGATATCTTTATAAGTAAGGCATATAATGCACAGATAGTAAATGTGACATGATCATTTCCTGCATCGTTCTCAGACAGCAGCACACTCCTAAGTACCATTACCTGGAGTGAATGTGGCCGTCTGTTGTTGCCTGCAGTCTGTCTTGCTCCAAGGCCACTGCTCTAACTCCCAACCTGAATGCAGCTGGATAAATTATGGCTTTGAAATCCAGCAGCCGTCAAAGTCAGCGCTAAGTGCAGTGATTCTGAGGAGCACGGGGAACATGGTTTTCTAGACAAATGGCCTTCTGCAGCAGTCTCGTGGTGATGAGGCCTGAAGGGACAGAGAGCTCTCCTCACTCGTCCTCTCTTTTTAAGTGGGAAGGCAGCATGCGAGGTAGACAGATACTGGACAGATAGCATCTGCTTATTTAATAACCTCCCCATACAGTATGCTTTTTAATGTTGGACTCTGGCCTGTGCCCCAAATGATAAAAGCAGCCCAGGAGGAAAATGAAAATCAGATGGTTATTTTATTTGAGCATAAAATAAAGCCATTTGAATCCACCACTTAACTCTTCTTCCAGAAAACAACCTCTTCATCCCTTTTTCACAGTCACCTTGGTTTTTTTTTCATATAGCAGATTAATGATTTTGTTATGGGTGCCATAACCTCTGCTTTATAGCCATAGATCAAAGCCAGAGCTCAGTCTCTAAATGTGTGTTTTCCCTTCTGTGTGTGTGTGTGTGTGTGTGTGTGTGTGTGTGTGTGTGTGTGTGTGTGTGTGTGTGCGCACGCACGTACGTGTGTGTGTGTGTGTTTGCATGCTGCCCCCCTCTCCCCCCGCCTCGCGTCTTAATGCCACTTCTCTTTCCTCCCTGGCTCAGAGACAGGTAGGGCTGTAAATGATTTTGCAGTTTTTTTTTCTAGCTCAGCTCCTGAGACCTTTGAGTATTAATTAAAATGCTGCATGCATTAGCTCAGCGTGAGTGTTTATGCTGCTGCTCAGAGGGAATGCTCGATCTGTCGAGTGAGGATGGAAAGACTCTCTGAATGTGAGCCTGCAGGAGAAATCTGTCTCGATGAGAAGATTTAAGAAGTTATGGTTTCCAGGCAGCATGTTTTTGTTTTCATGCTTTTTTCATGTGTATTTGAACAGACCCAGTTCACTCCTTTGAAGGGAGAGTAGCAGTATATTTAGAGACCAGGGGCCATCAGAAAGATGAAACTGAGTGTGATAGTGGCTTTAGTCAGTGGGAGAACGTGAGTGAGGCGAGCCAGATTTGCAGCCTCTAAAGCGGCAGACTCCCATCAAGCAGCCACCCAGCCGAGAGAGACAGAGGCAGGCGTCCTCACTGCCTGGCAGCACATGCTAAAGGGCTAAGAGGCCTCCAGAGGCAGAACATTTTTGTCAGCTGTGCTGGAGCTGTCAGTCAGGCCTGGCCACCAGGCTGTGACTGTATCAGGCCACAGCTCTGTCTGCTCTGCTATTTAATGCAACTGTTGCATCTCATTTATTATTTATTTCAAAAAACAGGTAAAATGTCACACTTTGTCTCATTTTTAAGCAAAGGAAAAAGGATAAAGGTATAAAACGAGGGCTGCAACTAATGATTATTTTTACTATTGATTTATCTGGTGATTATTTTCTTGTTCTATTAGTCGTTTAGTCAATGAAATGGTGAAAAATGGTGAAAAATGCCATCCACAACAATGATGCCTTCAATTAGCAATACAATTGAAACAATTGAATTTTGTCATTATACTAAATTTGAAAATAGTTTAGTTTGTAAACAATTTTCCACATAAAACATCTATTACCATATTTAAGTAAACAGAAACTAATCAGCATATTTAAAGTTATGTTAAAACTGTTTAAAAAAAAGACGTGTAAAACAATGTAATATAGACATTTATACATATCCTCTATTACCTCCTCCAACTGTTGTGTAACTGTTTTTCTTAACCAGCCACACTGGAAGATTGGGTTAGTCTTAAATAAAAGTCTACTCCTAATGCTTTGTGACACAAATAATGTGAGCACTACTCATTACTGTGGTTACAAATGTAGCATGCTGTAATTATTATAATCTACATATAGTATTTTACTAAATGCAGTCCGCTGTCTGAGGAAGGAGGCGTGATCACAGACTCATCCATTCCCTCTTGTGCTTGCAGTAAACTTCAAATATATCAGATTTGGTGTGTTCACAGACTGCTGTCAAACACGGCGCTGTGCATTCTGGCAAATGCCAGAATTCTCACTGTGACTCAAAAGGTCTGTTGGTTTAACAGTGTCCCTGCCAGATGGAGGACCTTGAAAGTTCTGGTGGGAGCAGTAGTGGCGTGAGAAGTATTCAGATTCTCTACTTACATAAAAAGCAGCATTACCACAATGGAAAAACACTTCAAAAACATCCAAAGTTAAAGTCCTACATTCATTAATTAAGTTACATGCGTTGATTAAAGCCAAAAGTTGCACTTCTGTTCAATCATAACTCCACATGAATCAGTATGGATCATACTGCCGGCCTCACGCTGCATAACAACCTCACAGCTGAATCCTGAGTTATAGTGAACTCTGCTTAGTACAAAGAGAGAACTCCCTGGAGTCAGTGGCATGTTTACAGTCTGATCACAAGACAATCCCACCAGATCACAACGTTGTTTTTTGGGATTATCCTTTAGAATTTTCTCTTGAACGTATTTAATGCTTAATCCATCCCTGCAGTAATGTGCCCACTGCTGAATCACTTTGAACATTAATCATCCCACTACTTCCTTTCAGAATTGACTGGATAGAACTGTGTTCTAGTAAACTACATTTACTCTTTGAATGTATTTCTATTGTATATTGAGATAATTCATTTTCTATGGCCAAATCAAGAGTGGAGTGGGGATACAAATCAAGAGTGGAGTGGGGATATTTGTTCTGGTTTTACTTGTGGCTTCTAACTTGTGAAGCCATTTCCATGTAGCAGGAAGCAACAAGTCCACTGTAAGGTGTTTTTGATAGTGAACATTGCATTTTTAGGCTAGACTAAATGACTAGTCAGATAAATTAGCACATTACCTGACTGTAATGTCCATCATCAGTTTTTAAAAATCTGACCACTCACATCAGACCGTTGGGTAACAACTGGATGTCCCAGATGACATTTAGAGCTCAAAATGGCAATTAGGCTGTCAATTATCTCACAGCAAATGGAAAATATTATCTAGGTGTTGTCTAGAGTTTGACCTTAGAGTGCCAGCTGATTCACCATGTTTACATGCATACAAACACATTGTACCTCTTTCCCTGCTTCCATTATCTGACCTGCTCTAGAATTGAACTATGAAGTCCACCGTTTACATGTAAAGAGAAAAGAAATTGTTGTTTAAAGGCAGATAATCATTCTACTGCAAATACTAGTCAGCTTACATGGCTGCTTTGGTAAGATACAGCACATTCAACCTGACTTAATCATGGTGATGTTATTTGTGTTGTTTGGATTCAACATATGTTTCTGTCATTGTGGTGTCTGCTCTAAAACACCACATGCAACATCTGTCTGTTGCATGATGGAGTTTTTAAGGACACAGCAGTCATAACTGGCTCCTGAAGTCTTCACACATCAAAAATTCAAGTCAAAATCAATGTATTTAATGATGATTTCACGTGTGATAAAATGTATTTAGACATCTATATTCAAGTTAAAATGTCAATAATACATTTAGTATATAATGTCAGTGAAGTCCCTCAAATCTGTTCATCATTTTTTGCCCCAGTCGCCAGCAGAATGGGCCAGAGAGCCATGGTCTGTCTTCTAACGATGTGCTCTAGTTAATAATTTAAAATGGATATTAATAATTGCACATGATCTAATCTGTTCATGTATAGCTGTCTGTGTGGGATTCTATATTTGAAACTGGGGCCAGAAAGAGACTACAGCACCTCTGCCACCCCCATGAAAAACTGAAATGTCCCTCTGCTTTTCATTTCACTGGAGCTCATATTTGTGTCATGTCAGTAATATCACTCCAAATCAGCAATCACTCCAGCAATCACTCCAAATCAGCTTTCTCAGGGAACCCAAATGTTCAAGTCTGTCTTGAATTTGAAAAAGATTTATGGGCTGTTGTGGGTAATTTAACAAAATGACTGCTTTTAACCTCTAGCACACAGTGATTTATTCAGTCTGTCATGCATTCAGTAATAGGAAGACATAAAGCCTTAAAATGCTTTTCAAGTATTTAAAATTCTGCCAGAATAAATGGAGGATTTGTTTTGAAAGTTAGTGTAATCCACCTGTCTGTCTTGTGGCTGATACAGCCAAAAAATACATATACGTATTGCAATCTTGTATTCTATTTTATTGCGATACTATAAACATAATCTTTATTCTTTGGGGTCATTATTTTCAGCCTAGGAGAGCTTGATCTGACTGGGTGTAATGGAAGAGTATAAATGACGTCCTGTCTTCATGCCAGACTCTCTGAGTTAGTCCACTGTGGTAGCTGGCATCGCCACGGAAACAAGTGCGTGATCAAGCTGCTGATGCCCAGTTCTGTCAAAGTGGGCAGTGGGCACCCTGCTGGACTGCCTAACACAGACAAACACAACAGATACACCCACCTGCTTAATCACAGATGGGTACAAACATATCAAAATGTATCTCGGTACAAAATGATACCGTTTAAAAATAAACTGCCACTGTGAAGCACAAGCAGGAAACCGCATCCTATTCTCTGTCTGCCGAGCAGACTTATCCATAGCCATCTACAGTAGGGGCTCCAGCTGGCCAGTGTTGGAGTGCAGACTGGGGTCACACAGGCTTTAACTGTGCAGCTGGGGACCGCTGCTTAATCTCGGGTCAGTCGTGCACCAGCTACTATTGAACCCTTCACACTCCTGCCCCCCTCACACATACACTGAGACACCAAACATCTGGATGTACCACATGTAAGGGTCAGGAATCACGCACACGCACAAACACTTCTTTAAAAATATTTTAGGTGCATAGAGTCTAATATTGAATATAAGTGAGATTAAGAACAGATGATCAGCTGGTGCATGACGGCAGCCAGTAATAGAATAGTTAATACAGATTTTTATAATAATGATATTATAAAATATGATATATATATATATATATATATATATATATATATATTACAAGCACTGTGTTGTCTGTTTTGAAAAGAAGCCTTATTCTCTTAGCTCTTTAATGACTTTTTAATTGTATTTAAATGTCCTTTTATAGTGTGTTTCTTTTGCACTTTCTCAATGTTTTTAATGTTTTATGTAAAGCACTTTGAATTGCCTTGTTGCTGAAAAGTGCTATAGAAATAGATTTGCCTTGCTATCTTTGTAATTGTGAGAGCTGAAAGTTGATTGTCACGTGCCCCAACCCGAACAGTTCTGGCATCAGGAAATAAACAGATCTGCAGCTCAACATTGATTTCTAGCTTTTGATTTGACTGAGCCAGAGCACCTGATATAATGGCAGGCAGCATAATGGAGAGCCGTGGGCTCGGTTGCAGCCAGTAAACATCCCCTGAAGAGGAAACTCAGTGCCATCTGCATCGAGACACAATAGAGAACGATTAGATTGCTGTTATAAATGAATAATGTATAATGCTATGAGCCATAATTTGAAGCAGCCCCTCATAAAAACTATTCAAAATACACAAACAGTTCTTCGGATTATTAAAGTGGAATATTTGCAAAATGTCAGCCCACATACTGTAACCTGCTCCACTGTAGCTTAAATACACATTATAAACTGACAAATTTTTGATTTTGACAATCAAAAGACAGTTGCCAGCTGTGTGAAGGTGACAATCTTTAAAAAATGAGTGTACAACTTTTTTAAAAACCGCCTGTCATTTCACAGTGTTAAATACCTTTAGGTACACCTTACAATACTATGTATATTGTAGCCTAAGTACTAAAACATCAGAAATTCAAAAATAAACAGCTTACGCAACAAACTCTACCAAACGTAACACTGATAAGCTTCTCAAAGGTATCATTTTTTGCAGCGCTGTTGTATTAGATTGCATTATATTTTACAGATATTCATTACACCTGTACATAAGGGTAATGTGATGTGATCCACCTCTTGATCTTTTCCATTTTTAACGTGCATTATTCAGTTCTTCAGTGAATACCCTGTTTCTAGCTTTTTCGTTGTTTTTACAGTGATGTTGATCAAAGGATTTCTTTTCCCTTAACTAGGCCACAATTGGAATTGACTTCCTGTCGAAAACCATGTACCTGGAAGATCGAACGGTAAGAACCTCAGTTACAGCTATATAGTGTCACGAGAAAGATGTTAAATGTTTGCAACGTGGCAGCAGTGCTGCAACTCTTTCTCTCGGAGAGAAACACATACTTTAGAACTGTTCTTCTTCTTCTACCTTTATAATAAAGTCTTGCATGCATTCAGACTCGCCGTTATTCATCGTATACACAGCGGTACAAGCTTGGAAGTGTCATCATGTGGAATCCACTCATATTAATAATGCCCGAGTCTGAATCTTGTGCTCTGTACACTCGTGTTGTATTGTGTTGTTCATGTCTGTGTCTGTGCTCATGTATGTGTTGTGTAAGCTTGTGTGCCTGGAGGGAGCCTATTGTTTCCAGGCTCTCTGACTATCTGAATAATCTCAGCCTCCTCAGCTTTCTCTCTCTGAACCCCAGGTGAGGTTGCAGCTCTGGGACACAGCGGGACAAGAGCGCTTCAGGAGCCTCATCCCCAGTTATATACGGGACTCCACTGTGGCCGTGGTGGTCTACGACATTACAAGTCAGTGTCCCTCGTGAAATGTTTGAATTAGCTACTGAACTGGCCAACTAAGTGTCTAACTCTCTATCTGAAAATATCCAGCTGTAATCATGCAAGTTCTAATATTCCTGTCAATATAGGTAGCCAGAGATCATATCTCTCACTCTAAAAATCCTTGGTGGAAACACTTCACTGTCAGTAATTGTGAGACAATGTGACAGATGGATTTCCCACTGCAGCAAAATCCAAAATGAGATTTGACAAATATCTCCTTGATATTTCCTTTAAGCAAATTGGATCCACTGAGCGATGAGATGCAGTTTACTGCATTAAACTCCCATCTTCTCAAATTCTCTTAAGAACCAGTAATGGTGACTATCTAAATTGTATTATTTAGATCCTATTTCAAGTTCGTTTCTCTGTCCACCAATGAGAAAAACTACTTTGGTGGTTTTTAAAAAGGAAAAACCAAGAGGCTTCTTAGAGTCATTGTGCCACAGCTTCCTCATCAAAGCCACCATTCCAGTCCTTTTTGTTTTAATTAGCTTGTGGTCTGTAATGTAATGAGTCCTAACATTGTCCCCCTTTCAGAAAGAACTGTTTTCTGCTCCACAGTAGTAAAGCAGTAATATTAAAGCAGTAGTATTTAAAAGGTTGCCCTTGCTTAACCATAAGGCTAAAACCCTGTAAAATATTTCCAGTTGGATTTGTGAGGGAAATTTGTGAAATTTGTGTTATTTTCTCAAATTAGTGAGATGGTTTAAAATGACAAGACATGTAGTGTGGCTGCCCTGAAGAGATTAATTCTGTTCCTGATTTCATGAAAAGAATGTGAGTCTGCCATTCGCACAAAACCATCTTCTCTTTTCACCTTGAATAAGACGTGGGGTCTTTCTCATCCAATTCCCAGTCCAAGAATACAATATGACCCTTCATCTGCATGCCAGAAAGTCTGCACACTCAGTGAACAAGGCAAGGTCAAAGGCATTTATTGAGACTTTAATCATGCTACAGAGTTAAAAATGTACAGTATAACATGATATGTAAGATATTTTCTATGTAGAAGATTTTTAACTTTAAACTTCTTCTTGGATTAATTAATTGATAATAGTACCATGTAATGCTAAATGTTAGATTCAATTTTATCAGTAGATTTCGCTTTTTTTCCATCCAGCTTTGTCTAAAATTCAGATGAGGTGTTAATGGTTTTGTTTGGAGCAGTAACAGCAGGAGAGGTGTCGGCATGTTAAATGTCACTGCAAACTGTACAAACAGCATCTTTAATTTGTCTCCGCTTTGTTTCTCTCCTCTCTCGACAGACATTAATTCATTCCAGCAGACGTCAAAATGGATCGATGATGTGAGAACAGAGAGAGGAAGTGATGTCATCATCATGCTCGTCGGCAATAAAACAGACCTGGCAGATAAGAGGTAGGTAGTTACTACTGAAGCTGCCTCCTAACTTCAGCGCTTTTGTCACATTTTGTCTTTTAGTCAGCTTTAGTCAGTCTTGACACCATGGCAACCCTGATGCACAGTAGGCGTCTGTCTGTCTGTAGCCACATTCAGTTGAGCACAATACCTTCGAGAACAAAACATGATGAAAACATCGGACCGACTCCACAGGCTCCCCCTGTAGAGTAGATGATTTGATTAGATGTTTGAGCATCTTGCTGAATAAATCTGTATATTAATGAGACAGAACTGATTATCCTGAGACCAGTATAACTCCTAATACTTTGCTATATGAATTTAATATCAATACCACTTCAACGTTATACGAAGACAGGTATGAGAAATGAATGTTTGCTACATAATATATCAAATATCTTAATGAATACACTCATACACTCAACTCAACTGTCATTTTCTGTCACACTGCTTGCTTTGAAATGAGAAATATATTGCTTGCTTGGGAAAATTATTCTGTGATTTATTCCCAGGTGACACTGGGGTAATCATGAACCACATTCACAAGGGAATTCTTTTTTCAAATATACATATATATGTACGTCTATAACTGACTGCATATCATAGTGAAGAGAAGGTGAGAAAATGCTGATGGGACAGGATGTTTAATAACGCTGGGAAAAAGAAATTGATTTAAAAATAAATCCTAATAGACACAGGGTAAAAATGAAATGACGTGAAGCAGAGATGTACGGTAGAAGAAGAAGAGTGGAAAATAAAGGGAGAACTGAACCATAAAATAGATTGTGTCCCCGTGCTAAAAAGCATTAATGGTGCATATGTGCAGTATCTTTGCTTAAGATAGATTTCACATGTAAAGTCAACAGTAAAATATGAAGCTAATATGTAAAAGACCCTCTTTGACACGCTGGCTAATCTTCTGTTCCTTTGTTCCTTATTTTTTAAATGTAAATGTAATTTTCCTGACAGTGTAGAAAATTAAACTGAATAACTTTACCTTAATTCATTTTGTCCTAACAATCTATATATACTGTATAACAGTATATACTCAATCCTCAGGAATATAATGTGTGTCTGCTGCTGAAGCACTTAATGAAGCCCTTGGTGAGGTTTACACTGCAGAATATAACTTTCCTTTTTTAGTAATTTCTTTATTGGGCTATACAAGATATTTATTTATATTTATGTCTTGTTTACTCTAAATCAACATTATTAACTGTACAGTAGCAAATGTTTCTCAACAGAAGAGAGTATAGAGTAGGTTTTTTAATAGCATTTTTAATAGCATATTTCTAAGATGAAGTGAGGAGGCTGATAAACACCTTGTGATCCAATAATCCGTTGTTGCATTATTTCTGGTCTGCTATCTCCAGTAATGACTCATCTGGGGCTTCCTCTACCTCAGTTTCAGACAGATGCTTTGCTAAAACAGCTGATCATTAATTTTCTGGTCTGGCTGACAGATCTGATCTGATTAACAGAAAAAATGAGTGACTGAAGGGTTTCCTTCCTTCCTAGAATCAGTCCCATCGACTTCCTTTTCTCTCCACATATTTTCATTTTCACAAATAATGTTTTCTAATGTAGTGAGTAACCATGCATAAATTATACACACATATGCATGAATTTAATTGTTATGGCCAGCAATATTTGCCCATATGGTAACATTTCAGCATTATTAACATGAACTGCAGAAAGTAATTCCCACTGGCGTACTCCAACATACATCCAACTGACTGAAGGGAGAACAGGGAAACTGCTCGTGACGGCAGTTTCCAGGATGTGTCTCACTGGATCTGGCAATCAAAGTTCACAGCTGCCATAACAGCAGACAAAAGAAAAAAGCTCTTGTTTCAGGCAACAGAGCGATAGCATAGGTACAGTAAGACTGTGCAAGTATATGCATATACATGTATCATCTCAACTGTTTCCACAATGTGAATGTGAGCATATATTAGATCTTGGAAAAGATCTGAAGACTGAATAATATGCTTTAAACTTGGTGGTTAGTAGCCTGAAATATCAGTTACAGCTCATGTTTTGTCTGAATATATTTTGCTAGCTGAGCTGTCATATTAATATGCAGAATAAGCTGTAGAAGTGAATTTATTTTGTAAATATGGAGCCCCAGGGGAAGAAAAGCGTGCTAGAATCTATTGAACCTTTTTTCTTTGAATTTATGGGTAATTTGTCTTAACTGCAATTTAGTTGGGTCTTAATGGGATCTGGAGGTTAAAGCTCTAGTAAATGTTCCATGGAAAAGAAGTAAAGGCTATTTACTACATTAACTGTGTTAACGTCACCTCAGCATCCTCTTCTAATTAGCTTCTTCTTGGAGGTAAATCAACCTTATTGCTGTGTGTATGAGCCAGACATGTTTTTGGACCAATTCAGTGCAGAAAAAAATAAAAACAGCGTTTCACTGCAGCTTATTCCTGCTCCAGTTTCCTACTGTACCATCTCAACCAACCGTTCTGTATCTTAAAAGTCCTTTTTCACCTTCTTTTCCACCTTTTCTTTTTCAGTTACAGTGTCAGTGACACTCCTCATTAAATTCTGGTTGGAGATGCCAGTGAATGTTTCACATACACTGAATGATAAATGTTGCTGTCAGTGTTGGTACTGCTGCGCATCTTCAGTGACCCATTGAGACTACACAGGAGGAGGTTTCAATGGCAATGGTCAAATTCTACTGATAAAATCATATATTTGGATTCATTGCATGACTGTACACATATACATTGCAATAAATGAAAAAGAATAAGTAGTGCATGTGTATCGTATGTCAGTGTCTGATGAAATGACTTGGCACATGATCTGACATCACTATAAATAATGTGGCTGACATTGAAACGTGTGTTGAAAGTCATCAGACATCTCATTATGAGGGAGTGGATATTCTCTACAGCAGAGATAAAAGTCTGGTGGGATGCAAATTGTTTTTTTTTTTTTTCTGTGACGTCTTAAATCTGTTTCTAGCCGGCTGTGTGTGTGACTCGACCTTTAAAAACTGCCTTAATATAAGTCAGTGATGCAATTTTTTTTGTTACATTGCCTTACACTATATCAACACTGACACATCTAACGCTACCTTTGACATTACATGAGAAGAAGCAGATATTCATGTGGTATCGTACAATTTGATTACCAGGTAGTCAGGAGAAGCACCTCTATGAAAGCCGGGCTCTCTCTGTGTTTGTTGGTTTGTTCATTCATGTGTGGTGGAGCTTTTCACAATGCTCAGGACTTGGGGAAATTATAATATGCGCAGTTTAGGTGTCGCAGAGCCCCTGGAGCCCTGCGTAAGGGGAATCTAGTGTGCATCTTAGCAGCATGAACCAAGTGGAGCCTGGTGTGCTGTTCACTGAAAGGAAGAAGCTCAGGGATTTTTAAAACTGTACTTGTTCAGCCATTGTCTTCTCCTCAACTATCTGGAGCCTTTACAGGATTTTAGATGATCATTTGCATATGACTCCATGTATTGTACATTATATTTTTTTGGCCACTTGGAGGCAGTGCAACAAGCTGTAATGCCAAACATGTTAGCAAACAGTTGCTTAATTACACATCCAGGGGACACGGAGCAATATTAGCATTCAAATGGCAGTCGTGTGTCTGTCTACCTAATATTCACTCTCTGTTTGGTGTCTGCCATTTGGTGCCGGGCAGGTAGTGTACATTGGGTTTATCAAAACCTTTTTGTTGAAAACATCTGCCTGCTGCTGCTGGATAGGGGTTGATGAAAATGCTGAGACGGAACCAAAACAGTAAATTTAGGGCCATAAAACCAAAGCGACGCTAAAAAAGCCTCATAGAGTTTAGGTGGAACTGCAGAGTCAGGTGAATATTCTCTGTGGGCGATATAGCTGAAAAATGTATCACGATAAAATGATTCATTTCAGTCGATATCGATAATTATTGATCATTTTTAATGACTTATTTTTAATAATGACCGGGAGAAAAAAGTTGAATTTAACCACTTTACTTTTTATTATTTATTTATTTTATTTTTTATTTTATTTACCTTTACTTTATCAACAATTTTCTCGCCATCTGTACTCATTTTCTCACCCCACACTGTTGTTGTGTCACATGTCGATGGCGCAACCAAACAACACGCCTGTTAAATGATTGGCTGTTTGCGTGTCACTCGTAGCACGCTCCATTATCAAGGGAGATGATGCTGTTTATGAGCCAGGGAGGGAGCACGCGGTTCATTCATGCAACTGAACTTTGCGTATTCATTCTGTGATTTGATGGCAGTTTGCGTTTAATGCATTTAAGTGAAACTATCGAACATTCTATCAAACAATTTTCTTATCGCTATTGATGAAGTGTCTATCACTGGTACATATTGCTATTGTTTTATCGCCCAGGCCTAGGTTCATCACTACAAGTGACCCCTTTCACATTACACATAGTCATTTGATCCATTTTTTAATATAAAAATGTGAGTAGCGCAGCTTTAATGGACAACTAAAATATCTTGCAAATAAGAATCAAAGGTAAGCATTTGACTAGACCACCTCGATTATGTATTATTACATATTTATTTTTGGGGACCTTTAACAGAAAAAGGTTAAGGTGAAGTTGATTGTTAATGACATATAGTAGAAAAAAAATAAACAAAAGGAAACAAAGAGGAGCAAATCAATATTTTTTTCCAACTTTGACATGCTTGAGTTCATAATGACCATGGATAGTAATGACACAGCTCTCTTACCATATTTGTACAGTTGAAGAGTGTGAGCACCAGTGGCTCAAGTGAGAGCTGATGTCATGTACAGTATTTCAGGAGAGAGCTGCTCTGAGACTCCAAATAGTCCCACTAGCGTGCCTGAATGTTGCTAGGATGACACATACTGCACATCCATTATGCAATTTGCTTGCCAACTACCTGTCTGATGATGAATAAGCTTCGGTTTTGTTTAAGTTGGAACTCAGACGCATGCATCCAGAAATAGCCACAGCAGCACTGGTGCAACTCTGTCAGGTGGTGTTGTTATGTAAATACATTTCCAATGCAGTGTCTCTGTTCTCACCACAGAAACTTCTTTTCCTATCTCACTAGACTGAATTCTCTTTCTTATGTGCTGTGATGCAAAGGGAGTGTCTTTTAGGAGGAGAGCATCAGATAAATATAATGTTGTTGATGTGTGTGTTTATACAGGCGTTACAACCACTGAGAGCGAGTTGGAAGTAAAGAAGTGGAATTTTTGATTCAGTAAAGAGCCAATACTCTCTGTGTTGTGAGGAACAAAGAAGACAGACGGATTACGTCATGGTTTTCCCAGAAGACCGGTGGCAGGTTGATTTAAGCCAGTCGTCTTAATGAACCTGCTGGCTCTATAGGCTGTGGAGTCAGCAGGACCGCACTGATCTCTCTGTTTGTGTTAATGGACACCTGACACAGCCTCCGTTTCACAGCGAGAGCCAAACAATCACTGCCAGATTCATTAAAATGTAATGCAAATTGGCTGTTATTAATTCCTCACTGGACAATGTAATTAATCATTCTCAGTCATTAGCTAATTAAGTCTGAGTGTATCCTCACTAGCCTAGAATAACAGGAGCTTCAGCTGCAAATAGTGGGCTTCACTATGATTCTTGTTTAATATCTACCTGTGTTTGTTAAATGTTAATATGAGAAATTGAGCCTCTGTTTTGTGTCCACATGTACGGTAAACAGTGTATTATTATCTGATAATTATGATTAATGATAATTCTTCTCTATTCACAGGCAAATCACAATTGAGGAAGGTGAACAGAGGGCTAAAGAGCTGAGTGTCATGTTCATTGAGACCAGCGCCAAGACAGGTTACAACGTCAAACAGGTGAGGTTGTTCAAAGGAAGTTTGGGGATTAGATATTAGATGTTAGGTCCTTAATAAAGAATCACAGGCCCTCCTTTTGATGACTGACTGATGCAATCACAGAAATGTACTCATAACTTGTTCATTTTGTGTGTGTGTGTTCATTTTTATGTCCTATGTTTGTACATCTGAACTGAAATTAACTTGCCTTTTTTGTCTACTAGAGTATATATATCTGCTCTGTCAATCACTTGTCCTGTTCTCCTTTGAGAAAAAATCAGAAACCAAAAAGGAGAAATTTATATATTAAATTCTTCCGTTCCGTCATCCGCTTACACTGAGCCTGATAGCATCCTGCTACACAACACAACTCTAAACAACAACTCACATTAAAGTCACCTTCTTATCTAACTTACCAACATGAGTACATCTTGTCCTGCAGCTTAGCTTGTTGAACGAGCCACCAAACCTTCACCGGTGAAAGTGTCAAGCTAACGTCAGTTAGCAGGCTAGATAGCTAACTAGCTGCTCAGCTGCAGCACATTAAAACAGCATGTAAAAGTAATATTATAGTAATATTATACCTTCTAAGCATCACTATGTTAGTATTGTCACTGACACTAGCATGCTGACATTTAGCACAAAGCACCAGTGTTCATAGTAATATCACCTAGGGGTGTTCATAAAGACTAGTGTGCCGACAAATATTTGGACATGAATATATGGATTAGCTTAATTAATTACCTCTTTTTTCACAATGCTACCAAAAATAAATAAATAAATAAAATAACCACTTATTTCACCAAGAACATTTGCAGCATCATAGCATTACTGGTTATTTTCAGCAAGTCATGGTTATTAAGGCAGGATATTGAGACAGCTTAGGGGTCTCTTCTTGTTGTTATGAAGGAATATTGACACACTCATAGAAGTGCTGTTGAATAAAAGTGAGAGTGCGGTATTTCTTCCTGTGTGCGTCCATGCTGCCACTACCAGCATCTCACCAAGACTGAACTGTGCATGTATTCATTCCTTTAGTGTCATTTAATTAGTTACACTAATGTTTCAGAGATTTGGGGTTTGCAGATACAAAGTAAAGCGTAGCCTGGTTCAACAAAGGTGATCTGTCTCTAAACAGATGTTTGTTGTTGAAAACAACAACTGTCTGTTAAGTTAATAAGTAGAGACATGGAGGCAAGCTGTATTGTGTCTGTCAGTGAATGGTGTTGCTGGCAGGCGCCTCTCCTCTCACCCCATAGCAGCGCAGACAGAGGAGCCTATTCTTTACCTTACTTCAGGGCTGTGGACACTAACAGCGAAATGCAAGGATGGAACATGGTGGTGTGAAACCTGCAGAACAGAACAAAGGTCAAAGGCTGCAGTGTTCCCACTGTTTGGCTGTGTCATCATTACCCACGGAAATGTTGTGTCAGCAAAATGAAGCTTTTAGGCATCAATTTCAAAAGAGTAATAATCAATGACTGCATATAAAACACAATTTTAAAAAAACATACTTGAGAAGAATGGTTACCAGAAATGTGAAGTATAAGTGTTTTGGAGTGACAGTGCTACAACATATGAAATCTTTTAACCACCTTAAACACACGGATGTACAGTGGGAGACCAATTATTGTGTAAGTATTGTGTATCCCTGATTCAGTTCTCATTCTCTTTCTTTCCTTACAGCTGTTTCGACGTGTGGCAGCTGCTCTTCCAGGGATGGAAAGTATGCAAGAAACAAGCAAAGAAGGGAGTATCCTTTGACCAGCAGATACATGATTATATTATGAAAATTCCCTTTTCATGGTATAAAAACCTATTTAAAATAATCATATGTGAGCAGACTGAGCTCAGACAAAAACTTTTTTTTTCTCTTTTTAATCCTGATGCGATAGGATCATTCACTCTTCACTTCTAAATTAAAGGAGTTAGAGGAGTGAACTCTGTATACTGGCACCTATTTAAATAGGTGTCAGCTACCTGTCCAATTAAATGTGTTTTCAGCGTGACACTCCTGCTAACTGTTTTTCTGCACTGGTGCCTGACAACTGCGGGAGGAGTCGGTCAGTCAGAGAATAGGTGCCTGCAGTTTTGTGTATGGTGGGTGGGCTGGTTTGCTCATTTAAACCAGTGACAGGACTCTCAGTGTCTAGCCATCAGTCAGGCTGTGCTGCTGCTCCTGCTGCACACAGCTCTCCTAACTGGCACCTCATATCTGCTGCTGTCAACTGGGCATGTTACTGCTCCACCTGTGGAAGATTTGTCTGGGGTTACAGCCATTACTTCTTCACTCTCATGGAATTCTAACAGCATCTTCCTTTTACTCGTAGGTAGCAGTTATTACTGCAAAACAATTGAAATATCACAGAGTTATTGAGAGCATTTTCCAGTCTTATGAATTATAAACACACACATACACCCACAGCGTAAAATTTATTTATTTTGATTACATTTATGGAGTGAATCTGCTCAATATGCTCTCTGTGGAAATCTCCACAATACAGAAACGCACAAGTTAATATCTGATGTCAGAGGAGATAATTGCAGCAGCTGAGATGTGTTCACAGACATTAACTGTAATTTTCATCAGTAACTAAAGAGAGCCCTCAGGCTGTCTGGGCTCCTCTCACGCTCCTGCATTGATTTTCACGTCTGTAAATGTATCCAGCAATAAGGCAACTTACACTTCACACTCAGACTCTTTCAAGATTTTTCTATTCAAGTAAAAACTAAAAGACTTTTTTTTTTCCACAGCACCAATTACAGTCTTCTTTGATTTGATTTGAACCCCCTACAGTTCTGTATTTACAGTAATCTAAGCATTTGAAATAATTTAGCTCATTTAAGATCCAGTATCCCACTGTGAAGCTTTACATTATCCTCTTTTATCTTGTGACAAAAGACAAAAAACCCAACAAATAATCATGACTCCACTCATACAAAAACAAACACTTACATCACCACACATATTACATAAAGCAGAGAAATAATAACCATAGCAATCAAATAAATAATTCTTTCAAATGTAATTCAGTGACCCCATCCACACATCAAATAGTGATTGTTTATACCAGGTTTGCCTCCTAACAGGTTGCAACACTTTCTAAGCTCTTCAACTGATGTTAAATCAGGTTAGTCCAGACCACTCCACCACACAGGTCACTATGTATACATATACATCTCCCATAGTCCAGGTTTACTAATTATTCAGTTTTTGCCTTCAACAAAAGTGACATTTTTCCAGACAAGCAGATGTTTCTTATTCTTATCTAGTTATGCAATTTATTATTAGTTTAAATGATGCATACTCGATTGTTAAAGGATAGTTTCACATTTTTTTCAGCCTGTCGTAAAAAGTACTCACATGGCAGTATGTAAATTGAAAGTTTTACTTTTCATATTGGCCGTTAAGAGACCCCTTCTTAATGTGCCTCCAATCCATGTTCTGTGCAAATATGTATTGCAGAGTTTATCAGAAGTATATATATGAGGCTCTAACAGTCTGTGTTAATCAAATCAAGTAGATATATTCCAAATTTACAGTCTTTTTAGAATTAAATTCCATAATGTAGGTATATTCAGCCACCCTTGTACTCTTTTAATTACCTCTTACATCATCCTTTGTTTTTAACATTACATTAAGCCACTAATGTTGTCTGTTGTCAATTGTAACTAAAACTAAAGTCTGTGGGCATTTTACTCATGTATAAAAACCAGCAGCATTTAATTTTGTCGCTGTTTCTCTTCTGACAGCATCAGTCCTTCATATCCTCCTCGACAAACAAAGTAGGGTGCCATCTCTATGGTAACTGTGGGGGAATTATAAAATTGCCTTTGATTTTACCATGTGCATATACTGTAGCTCTGTCATTACTCTTTCAACATGAAGCCGTCTCACAGGGCGTCCTGATGAACACTGCAGCATTTATCTGCTGTAACTTAAACATAAATCAGATGCTGACCTCGGCGTAGTGAAGCAATGCCTACATTTGGTCTCCCTGTGCATTACTGATTATAGCCCACTCATCATTTACTGGAAGTCACCCAGCTTTTACAAACTGGATGACCTCAGTAATAAACTCAGTAACCTAACAGACCTCTGAGCTGTTGCGATCACCCTTTTTCTTTTTATTGCAGCCAGCCATATTTCCTGGTTATAATGCATCACTCACATCCAGCCAATTACCTTTATCTCTCTTCCTGGTTTTTATCTTCATTTTAATGAGCTGTAATGGAGGTGGGAGTAAGCGGTGTGAGGTGGAGGTGTGGTGATGGATGGCAGGTGATGACAGTTCTGCAGCATCTCTTTGCCTCTGCTGACATTGTCACTTAATGGAGTAGCTCCTCTGTTGTTATTGCATTGTGAACAGTATTGATCTCACTGAGGGAAGGGCAGAAATAGGCTTGGTCTAGGATACACACGTGCATCATATATATAGACTGTTTAGTGCCTATAGGTCATTTAAGCATTGAATATTTATTTATATTAAGTTACCATTTTGTGGACCATAATGGAATAAAGAAGGCCAAAGTAGATGAGATAAAACTTATAAACAACAAAAATGTAAGAAGGGAACATTTTTGCCGTGTTTCTATTAGAAAATTAGTCCTAGGTTTATGAATTTCAGTAGGTATTTAAACAGTATTCACAGTATGCTCTCTCTTCCCTTTAATTGCCTGTTTTAAATTGGGTCACTCTGATTTATGGTTGGATGTCAGGGCCTGTGGGTCAGTCTTCTGCTCTCTCTCTGAGAACAATTTCCTACCTAGTTAGTGTGTATTACCACCCGTGCAGGTCTGCAGACAGAGAGCATGAAGTGGGTGCTTGACCCAGATCAAGTGCTGGGGTCATTGATGTTAATGAGAGTCCAAAAAAAAAATCCCACCTGATTCATGTTCATCCCTGATCAGAAAAAAGAAAGGTGTCAAGGAAAGGTAGCACTCCATGGTTGTGTGATATATTGTGTTTTTTTTTAATTGAGCTTGTCTTTGTAAAGGCAAAGCGAAGCTGTGTAGATTATGGTGTTCTGTCTGGTGAAGCAGTCACAGTTAAACTTGACAAGCCAACCCTAACATTTGTGTTTTCACAAAATATGGCTGCAACAATAGTGTTGTTTTCCCCCTAATTGAGACCCCAAAGAATCATTCAGATGTTCCCAAAAGAATTATGTTGTCAGTTCTATGAATGTTCTGTCTCTTAAACACTAACAGGCAGAGGCACTCTCCCCAGAGCAAGTGGGACTCACCAATGTCTCACATGTTTAGCTTTTTCAACCACTTGATTTTTCAAGCTGCTCTGATCAGTTATATTCATATTAACAATGGATCAAATAACTATGTGTACTGTGAAGAGTTACTCATAGTAATGAACCCACAGTGAATTATATATATCCAACGCTGCAATTCCCCTCAGCTCTACTGATTGTTTTAGCGTCTTTCAGCTCATTGTTTTAGTTTTGCTGCCCACAACTTTACTGTTTTGGTTCACTCTCACTGCTCTTACCAGTGTTGTTTCCAGCAGCAGCAGACTGCTGTTTTCAGTTAAAAGCAGTGAAAACAGCAGACAAAGTTAGCGACTAGCTACTGAGCACAGTGGAGCATTTAGCTGCTAAAGAGACAGATACTTTTATCAAGAGTCAGTGGAGATCAGCACAAAGCTAAAAGGAGAGTGAATATTGGATTATATTCACTTAGATGGCCAGAAACATGACTAAAAATGGATGCTAATGTTGCTCCATGTCTGCTGCATGTCTAAATAGGCAAATGTTTACTAACACATCCACCATATTACCTTTAAAAGGCAATAACATGTCAAAGTTGTGTTTACAGTTTATAGATGAATGCAGGTTTAACATATCATTTCAAGTCAAAACATTTCAGTTTCCTCTGGCTGCCATTTTAAATGGATAATGAGTGTTGTGCAGCTTTAAGCTGCCTATCTATTGTTTAACAGTAGCAGCTACTTTGGCATACCCTTACAACATGAAACAAATGTTATTTTTTTACAATACATCTACTGGTGGCACGAGAACAGGACTCATTAGTCAGTGTTCAGGAGATACTGTAGACTATACCCACACACACACACACACACACACACACACACACACACACACACATATCAGAGGAGTAAAATATTCGGGGCTGAGGCTGCTCATTTGGTTTGGTAATGTTGGCTGCTGATATAAGATCTCCAGATTCCAGATGGGAACCCTCAGGTATATGTTGCATTTAAAGACTGTTCTTCAAATGACAAAATGTCACAATGACATGCTGTCATAAAATATGAAAACATATACATCAACTGCTATATTTTACAGTTAGTGCAGAGCCCCACTGTGGGGTGAGCAAATGAAAGCCACAGTGGGACAATTGTCCCACTCTTACTTGCATACAATATGTAGGCCACAGTTTTTGTAGGCCCCCTCCTTATACATGCATAATGCTCACCAGAAAATGAATAATAAGTAAGAGTCTGTTGCTGCTACTGTTGCAGTCGTACATGAAAGCATTTGCAGTCATGACTTGTCTCTTTAAGACAGAGGAGGTGTGCAGCTCAGTCTCACAGTGAAGGATAAAAAATGCTATAGAGGATTGACTGGGAATAACACATTATGCACATTGTGAAGAAAAACTGCAAAATCATTCTGACTTACAGCTAGAACTCATTAACACTCCATTGTGCGTCAGCTTTAATTGTAGCACAGTGGTGCCAACATCCATACTCAGTTTATTACCCCACTAACAATAGAGGAGATTTCCTATTGAGCTGAATATGTTGTACATGTTCTCAGAGAGGGATTTTTTTAGGAATTTTACTCCTAGCAACAAATCTCCCACCATGTTTGAAAACTTATTTAGTAAATTGTATTTGGAATAATGTTTTAAAACTGCATTTAATTGGTATTTTGGCTGTTAGAATTGCTGATGCCCTGAACTGGAAATCAAATAAAGTCATAGGAAATAGCATCATCTAGTGGCAGTAAAGTGGTACTACAGTCCTCCATTTAAAAATACAACCAGTAGTTTTGGCTCTTTGAACACATCATGGTGTAAAATTATAAGAGGACTCATCACTTTCTCCTACATTTCCTCTTTTAAAATATTTATATAAACTAATGGAACCATTCTGGTGCATGTTACTGAATACAGCCTGTATCATTTTGCTCGGTTATGCTGCCAGATCCAATGTTTCCTTAACGCCCTCCTCCAGTGATCGACATCAAGTTGGACAAACCGCAGGAGCCGCAGACTACTGAAGGCGGCTGCTCTTGTTAATACTCAGTACCACCCTGGAAAACATCATTTACACCACATGCTTGTTATGTTGCTTCCTATTGGTTAACCTGCAGTTGACTTTGCACGTTGAGAATTTGGCCTCCTCACCTGACTATTGGTCATTGGTTGGAACTAGCAATATGTGAATTTGGTTATAAAGTAGTGTAGCCTACTTTGTTAATGAAACTGCCAAAAAGTCTTACAACTTGCAAAAAACAGGAAAAGAAACATAAAAAAGACAAAGATGTGAAAAAGATCCCCAAGTTGCAGATTATGTGTATACATTTTTTTTTAAGTAGAAAAGGAAGTTTCCCCAGTTTCTTTTTGTATTTTTGTATATTCAGGGAAATCTCTCTGGAACGGTTGTCTTTTTAAAAGATGCAAACAACCAAGCTCTGTATTTGAGCGCTTGACAAGAACAGATGGTTTTAGACGTACACTTATGGATCCCACTGTTGTTATGGGTGTAGACGGAAATCCCGCCCCAAACCCAAACCCTAACCACACCAAACTCTTACCTAACCCCTTACGTAGCCATTTTCAACATTACACCTACACTTATCCATCTCGTGGCTTATTGCCCAAACACAACCACACTTATGCCTAAAGCCTTCTGGTTTGGCAGACCAATCACAGCACTCCTGCCCATAACACCGGTGGGATCCACAATTTTGCGTTTATAGTCGTTACAGGACAAACTGAACAGTAACATCTTGAGTATCTAATGCATGCCTAGTTTTTGAGCATAGGTACTGTCTACCAGTGTACACGAGTTTGATTATGTAAATGGTAACATTACACCAGTGACTTAATGCACTCTGATAATGACTAGTCAAAGTCTTTTGTTTATTAACTGGATTTGTATACTTGACTTCAGATTATCTTTTTGTCGTGTGTGTGTAAATGTGTGCTTTCTGTATAGGCAACGTTAGAATGCATTTATAGAGGGCCACTGCCAAGTCGTGTCATTCTTGCCACATTACTGACGGACTCTTGTTACCGTTTAGGTCACCATTTGTTTGCAGTATGTCATAGACTCCCCCCCCCCATTCACGACAATATGACATCTGCTGTTGCATTGTGTGATATCTTGGTAGTTGTGATTATGATAGTCTGCACATGTAATGGAGCAGGTGGAGAGGATCAAAGCCCTTGCCTTGTGTCACAGACGAACATGAAACACAAAGTTCCCCATCTGGTGATCTTTAATTGTGTAGACTTGAATTCAGGTTCTGTGAACAGACCAGACCTTCGACATTGTAAATCAGTGCACCATTTAACTTGGTGATGCTCATAACTGTTCATCACACGAGCAGTTTCATTCCTGACAAAAGACCGATTTGCACATGTAGACCTTTCAGGTTAATATGAAGTTTATGTAAAGCTTCATTGTAAATGTACAGTCACATAATTCAAGACCTGTCCGATTGTTGTAGAAACTGTCACGTAACGAGATGTCACTGAGATGAGGTTTTCTTTGCTGCTTGTGTTTTAACTGACTACTGACGTTGGCATTATGCAATGTTGCAATGTTGTTTCAATTTGGTCTTCTTTTTTTTTTTTTTTTTTTTAGAGCCAAGTATCATAATGTACTGGTGGGTGAATTCAGCCAGTGCTGAGAACACTACTTTGATTTGACTTGTCTTAGAAGTGAAATCTTACTGCACTTTTTAAGAACATGTTTTAGAATTAGCGTGACAGTGTAAGTCTTAGAAACATGGTAAAATAATCTCCATAACATTTGGAGTACTGTGTCTTTAGAGTAGAGTAAAACATTTATGAATTGTTCACTCATGTCCAAAAAGGGGAGCACTCTTGTGAAAACTAGTGAGCCTTTTTAACCCACATAATGAGCCAAATGATAATAATGATAATAATAATAATAATAATAATAATAATAATAACGAGAGACAGAGTTGGATCCGGTATCACAGGAGATCTCGACTGGAACACCTTCTTTTGTGGGTTTGGGAGTGACAAAGACAAAACAACAACAAAAAAACATCTACTCTCATAATGCTTCATTTTTTTCTCTTCTGTTTCTGTGCAGAATATTTATGTTGAAACAGGAATGTACAGCTCTCATTACAGACCACACAGCCTTGTAAGGAGAGCACGTTTTCAGAAATGAGCTGGGTATTTATTTTTAAATGTGGACAAAATTATTGATTAGTTGCTCCTTTGTATTTATTCCCCTTAAATATGAAAGTCGAGCCCACCTTTCCTTTCCTAAAGGCCCATTTTAACATTCCCTGAAATGGACCAAGTGATGTGACAAATGTCTTTGGGTGTTGGGGGGTCTGTAATTTGAGGATGGGGGCCATGGCCATTCCCTGAGAGTGTGTATGTTCTGTCACAGCTCTGTGCAGCAGACCTGATCAGACCTATCAGAGCTGGCTCTCCATTCACACTGTACAGAGATCTAGCATGTCTCTCCAAACGATTAATAAAGATGTCTTATTACCAAAGTCATGCAGAATCCTTTTCTTTCTTCAACTTTTCTTTAACCGTGTACCATCTGAGGTATCTGCCATTCATCCTTCCACCTCTCCACCCACTGTGTTGTGGCCTCTTTCACAATAGTCTCTTTCCTTTACTGTTTTGATTGAATTGTTTCAGATAGCACAGACTCTAGTTCACTTTGCCAATAAACCAATAAAATGAATATACCAATAAAATGACACACTAATATGTAAAATGACACTGATACTGTCATTACCTGACTATTGGAGTAGCTTCTCCTTTCTGTGATCATATAGGTTACCTGTAATGAAGCAATAGTTGTTGCAAACAACTGTTTTAAACATGTTGTGGCATGCTTGGTTTCTAGTTTGACACAACAACAAACATCTCTGGTTTCTACTGTACAGTATTACTGGCCAGGGCTGAATGAATGGGGCACTGCGGCAAAAATTAGCCATTAAGTTTGTTTATTTACAATTTGATTAAATACTAATTTATTGAAAGTCAGACACCATGTAATTATAATGCCAAATTAATTATTAAAAGTAGTATTTGCAGATTCTTTTCTTGAATAATTGGCTAATTGTTAGGGTCTATAAAACAAGAAAAAAATTCTCACAATTACAATTTTTAAATTGTGATGTATGAAATTGTGAAATATATATTATATTTAAAAACATTTAGTTTATTTTCACATATGATCAAGAAAAGCAGCAATTACTTACATTAGTGATGCTGGAACTAGGGAATGTTTGGCATTTTTATGACTCAAACAATTGATTATTAAAACAGTTGCTTATTAAGTTGCTTAAGTCTATCAACTAATCGACTTATCTTTTTAGCTCTAATTAAAAGGTAAAAAAACTAGATTTTTTACAATGCGCCTTTCTACAAGAGAGGGCCTAAAATGCAGACGCCTACAATTTCACTCTTAGATTCTGCTTTAGTACTGCAAACTGTAGTACAAAACTAATTTGCAATTACTCAAATTACTACAAAATAACTGTCAGTGTCAGCTGTTCACGATACCCAGTGCATAAACCAGTTTTGGTTCAAGTTCTGTTCTAGTTTGTTGCACTTTTAGTCTCAGACTTACAGTATTACAAAAACACATCAGTCCTGAATGTGTCTGTTTTATTCCAAGCACTCTAAACACTTACTGACCGTACACATAATCAAACAGGAATGTACTATTGCTCGGTGTAATGGGCAGTTCTGTGGAAACTGTCTTGCACCATGTTTTTTCCTCACATGAAATATTTTTGTGGCACCTGCTCTGATAACTGCCTCATTAGTCAGTGCAAACAAACCACACTGCAGTGGTGGAATGCCACTAAGTACATTTGCTCAAGTACTGTTGAGACAACAAGTAATGTTGAGATACTTGTACTTGTTTTTCTATTTTATGCTATTTCATACTTCTGCTCCATTACATTTTATACAGATATTTTACATACAAAACTTATGGTCCATTTATAAAACATGATGCATTGATATTGATCACAGAACTATTCACCAGTATATTAAACTAGCTCCACCTTCATCAGCTACAACATTAATTGTTACATGTTAGTGCATCAGTAAGAATATTTTATGCCAGTTATACTTCAGTGAGCGTTTCAATGCAGGACTATAACTTGTAATGGAGAAGTTTTATATTGTAGTAATGCTACTTTTACTCAAGTAAAGGATCTGAGTTGTTCTTGCATCAACACTGCCGACCTGCACTGGGAGTTGTTTTCTGCTCTATTCCACCCTAATCCTAGTGATCTGCACTATCAGGACCGCATCAGGAGCCAGTAAGTAGATTGCGAAACTGAAACTGGTAGTGTGCCATTTTCACAACCCTGTTTGTGTTTGTTGGTTCTTTGTGGGGCTGCTGCCTTCCTGCTGTAGTCCAGACTGCAGCTGTGACAGCCAACACTGTGGTGATGCCAATTCATTTAGAACTTGGATGCAGCTCCGGGGATCTGGCATTATGGAGGAGATGATGTCAGTCACTGTGATAATACTTCACTGTGAGAATCCATAAATGGCAAAATGACTCATCTATCCATCAAAATATGACTGAGTGTAGTTGACAGGCTTACAGTTACAGACAGCCTGTTACAACTAGTAGGCTACCAAACCAGCTTGACAACAAACAGATTTCTTGTTTCATCCAGTGTTTCTCCAAACAGTCAAATAACAAAGACCTTAATATGACTCAGATGCCAAACACAATAATACTCTCAACTGTGACCCTGAACTGAGATTTAACTCTGCCCTGTATAGGCAAAACCTCTTTTTTTATCTCAGAATGGTACGTTCTGTATGATTTGTGTCCATAAGGTAACACAAAAGAATAAAGGTCATTTTCATGAAAGTGATGATCCAGTATTCTAATATCATCGAACGTGGAATACTTGCCAGATGCTCGATGAATGCGGTTCATAATCTGCTTTCATGGTTCAGTGAGTCTTTTGTGAAATGCTTTTGTTGTGTGTCGAGCCCACAAAAGAAATATTCACATTATGCTGTTAAGAAATCTCTACTGGCTTCACTTGTTTTCAGTCACTTAAATACTTGATGTGTCATAAATGATGCACAGAGTAAAGAACTAAATTGTCATGTCTTCTCCAGCAGCTATGAGCTCATGATTCTTTCAGATGACAGTCGTCCTCCAAAGCCACAGAGTATGATCACCAGGAATTAGGAAATAAACACACACATAAAAAATACATTCAAAAATAGTTTTATTAAATACTCTGACAACTAGAAACAGTAATAAATTATATTCAGTGTTCAGCAGTGGGCATGTAAAAGGGAACGTCCTCAGGAGACCATCTGTTATGAGGGGGTCTTGGGGTGTTAGTCCCACTGGGACAGCTGAACCAAATCCCACAGCGCCAGCTGGGAGAATTAAGCCTAGAATAAATAATGGGGAGACAGGGCACCTTTGGCTGAGGACAAAACAATGTCCTGACTGGAACACAATTGGATTCTCGATCCTAACGGCCTCAACTTTCCTTTCACTGACAAAGGTTGGTCTTCTTGTGACATCTACCATCCACAAATAATATCCTGAGAAGCATGTCATTCTTGGTCCAGCTCTTTTCTTTTTTTAAAACGTCTCTTCAGTTGAAAGCCTGCGCCAGGATTTCATCTCCCTTAAAAAAAAAAAACGATAAAATAAATAATATACATTAATATCTACATTTTCCACAAAATTCCTCCTTGTTATTATAGCCATTTATCACAAAGTCAGAACTTACACATTGGTGCCAGGTACAATCCTCTCTTGTGGTTGTTTTGTCAAACTGAACTTTCTGAAGAACGCGCGGAATCTGAGCTTTGTTCTGGAGGACCCAGAAGAAACACTGAAAAGAAAAAGTTCACATGTTAGACAGAATCTTACTCCAGCATGATGTACAATAGCACTGCAGAGCCCAGGTGCTAATGAGGCTGCTTTGTGGACAAATGTACTGATTAACACTAACCTGTGAGACGCTTGGTATGGTTGGAATTTTTTGGATTTAGGTTCCAATTCTTCAAATTCAACACCAGTTCACAAGTGATACTATTCTTAAATTCTTTCTCTTTTAACATTTTTAGCTCTTACACACTCTACAGCAGCAATATTTTACATTATGATACAGTGTTTGGAGAAAAAAAACTCACATATTTATGTTTTCTAATGTTAATTTTCTGAAAATGCCGAAAAACAAGAGGGAAACTGAACCGATGTTACCTAAGTTTTCCTTGTGTTAATGTCCACGTGTCTGTTTACACTGCCATACCTACCATTCTGCTTGTAACGAAGGCTGTTGTTTAGCCTCCATCCTCTCTTCCTCAGCTTCTTGTTTTAGCCCATCCTCCTCCTCCTCCGCCTCGGCCTCCGCATCCTCTGGTATCTGCTCCCACAGCCTGCTGTCGACCCACAGAGCTTCCTGCAGGCTGAGGCCGCGTCCTATGCAGGTCACCCGACGACACAGAGGGCAGCCTACGGTGAGCAGCCCACTCCTGACCTGCGACATGGTCTCCAGACATGGGTCGCAGAAGGTGTGTCTGCAGTGGAGCACCCGGGGGATCCTGTCCATCCGCGAGTAGGGCAAAAGGCAAACGCTGCACTCGCTGTCCTCACACAGAACCATGGTCAGGCCGAACTGAGGAGCACAGAATGTGATGGAAAGGATGGAAAATGACTTTCTCTGGATGATCAGGAACCTGAAAGTCTCAAAGAAAATGTCCACTGTCAATGATTAAGGTCTTGTTGAGATAGATGGTTGCTGCAGTTTGCTTCTCCCTGTTAAATAAAATAGTGTTGCCTTAGTTAGATGCCTTTTCACACTAGATATAATGGTAAGACAAGAGATTTTTAGCCATATTGAATTGTAAATATATGTATTATTTTCTCATTTCTCATATTCACAGTAACTCTCAGATAAGACTTTCATTATACTGTTATTTGTAACTCCATATTTATAAGTAACAATGACAATGAGATGTAATTTGTTAGTATAATCTTGACTGTGCACTGACAAGACAGAAATCTTAAAATATGAGAAAATTAAAGCTGAATAACAATGAAATAAATGACCATATGTGTCCCTTATATATTGTCCCTATCTTACATTATTGTATTATTCCAGACATTCATTCTAAACATAGAAAAATTAAATAGAAAACAAAACACTATCCACTACTAAACATCATATATGATGAAAAAACAAAATCCAGAAAAATGTATGTTTGTGTAAAGTACTCACAGTTAGCTTGCAGATCATGAAATATTCCCAAAAGACACTCGATGCTCCTTCAGACCTGTATCCAAGTATTGTCCCTTTGGACTGCACAGCACAGCCACACAGCAGTGAATGGAGGAGCAGAGCCGGCTCGTCTGCCGCCTGTTAGAAGTGTCTGGTGTGTTTGTGGGGGCGGGACAGAAACTGCCCAAACCTTCACAGCACAACAGCTGGGGAAGCAGAGCTGTGGAGACGCTCTTTGTTCAGTGTTTGACGGAGGGCAGGTGGAGAAACGGGTGTGGGAGGTTGAAGGAGAGAAGTGTTAGGAGAGGAAATAGGCAAACAGTGATAACGAACCTAGCGAGCTGCTCCCCTATTCAAAGTGTGCAGCACATGATAATTTTTTAGGTGTATTCAAGTAAAATGAACTGATAGCTGGATATATACATTGTTCTAGAAAAAGGAGGGCTCGTCCGGGATTTGAACCCGGGACCTCTCGCACCCAAAGCGAGAATCATACCCCTAGACCAACGAGCCACACTTACGTCTACGAAACAGTTGCATTTTAGTAGTTTAAAACTTAATGCGATGAGCAGTCGGTTTGTTATCGTTTATTATGTTTAGTAACGTTGTATGACTTCACGCTGGGCATACTATTAAACTCTGCACCGTTCAAAAAGCCTTTACACTAAAAATATTTGCTGATAGCACATCCGTTCAAAGCCTGTAGCTTATTGGTAGCTAACGTTAAGGTAACGTTAATGTCGGGTGGCGAACAAAACGTTCAACTACACGCATATATACTTAAAACAACTAAATTCAGTGTCTTTTATGTCACACAGCAACATAAAGCTATTGAATTCCGCGACGGGAAATAATACCAAAGTGTAATGCGGTGTGTGTTTTGAAAGCTAATGCTGTTTGAAACGGCAGCCGATTGAAGCTTTGCGTTAGCATACAGTTAGCTATAAATCCAAAAGAATGGGCTCGTCCGGGATTTGAACCCGGGACCTCTCGCACCCGAAGCGAGAATCATACCCCTAGACCAACGAGCCACGTGTTCAAGGAGGGCGACATAATACTATAAAATAAATGTAACTAGAGAAGATAAGTGAAGATATTGTATAATTTATTTCTCGTACATGTACTGACGATTCTCTGGATTACCTATCGTTACCCTAATCATTGCAACCCCTCGTGGCTATTTAGCAAACTATCACAATAAAGACTGTGGAAACAAGCTTCATTAGTGTATGACATGTTCAAAATCTGTATTTTACTGCAGCACCTTGTAATTTAAGGACTACTTAATTTGATAACAGCAACTGAGTAGGAGTTGAATTTGAACACACACCTGGAAGCTGAGCCCCCTCCGTGACCCCACTTGTGACCCCACCTGTGACCTCAGCACTGTGGAGTTACGTACTGCGTGCTGAGGTCATAGAATGGAGGTACTGTTTACTGCATTGATGTAAGTTGTACCTTTTGTGAGGAGTTCAGAGAAACGCTGGTACATGTATTTTGGTCTTTGCCCGCATATAATATGCCCCTATTGCTGATCATATCTATCCTCACTTTTTATTACTTTGGAAAAATGTATTGTTTGGATCCACTGAATATGACAGGAATAGCTGCTCGCAGTTCTATCGATAAATTTTCTCACTATTTTGACCAAATTTTATATTCACAAATCCAAATTCTTAAGCAAAAAGCCAAACCTTTCAGAGCTGACTGACATATCAAACAATACATTTCTTCAATATCTGAATGTACAAACAAAAAAGCTGTTAAAACGTATAACCACTGTAAGCTTTATAAGATATTTATTTAACTATTTTAACAATGTTTTTTATTACAACCTTAGTCCTCCTGGCGTGTTTGGGATTGTTGATTGTTTGAAGTTGTATATAAAGCTGTTTATTTAAAAAAAAAAAGGAAAAAAAGGCGGTCTTACCGCCTTACAACAGGAAATACATTGTACCCAGTCCCAGCTTTGGTCCCAGTTAGGTCCCAGTGCGTGTTATTTTTTCCCACCCGCATTCTGCGAAGACCGGCCCTACTCTGCCTCTGATTGGTTCTGACCCTGATATTCTTACCCTAATATCTAAATCTAACCAACCAAACCAACGAAGGCAGCGAGTACTAGCCAATCAGAGGCAGAGTAGGGCGGGTCTTCGCGGAATACTGGTGGGAAAAAATAAGGCACCCAATGCTGTAGTGTGTTGTACAGTGAAGTTCAGTTAACGATGTAAACCGAAGAAGTTAAACACGGAAACTACCTAACGTTAGTAGGTAGCTTAAATGAACTGCATACTCCAATTAGCCTTAGCTATGATTCACGTCGAGATAATTACCGCTACTTAATTTCAACTCGCAACTTCAGCTCCGCTTGGTTAGCAGGTGACGTTAATGCTGTGACTGAGGTTGCTAGGTAAGTTAGGTTAAACTAGCTGGTAGCTAACTTGAATTAGTTAAAGTTAAAGTGGTATCCACAGAGCCAGTACACTGTAAGTTATTCACAACACTTGAACACAGTGATTACCACTTCCGACTACATGGAGGCGTCTTTGGGAACTCTGCAAAATCCTGACCTACGGTAACGTATACTGATGATAAGCTAACCTAACTTCAACTAATTTCTTTATATCACATAACTTTCAACTTTGTGATGGTAAGCTCTTTGGGTGCAAACAACTTCGATATGTAAACGACGCTGAAGTTAGCTTCAGATTCAGGGTAAAGGGGAACATAAATAATGACACTTTCAGATTTGTGAAACTTTTTTTTGCTTATGAAAACTGAAAAAGGCGATTTCACTGATATTTCTCCATCCAGACCACATTAGACCAGGTCCAGATCAAAAACCACTATACTTAGACTTGTTGAATCTGGACTAGATTATTATTATTATTATTAAGATTTGACAAGTTTAAGTACTGTGGTTTTTGATCAAGACCTGGTCTAATGTGGTCTGGTTGGAGAAATATCAGTGAAATCGCCCTTTTTTGCGTTTTCACAAATAGAATAAAGGTTTCACAAATCTGAAAGTGGGTTTAAACCGCGTTAAGGCTTTTTGCTACAATGTCTAACACTTTTTCATAAGTGTAAGGGGTGAGAAAATGGAGAATCAGCCACTAAATATCATTATTTATGTTTCCCTTAACTTTCCCCTTTAACCCTGAATTTGAAGCTAACTTCAGCGTTGTGATATGTAACAGATCTTTCTAACATCACTTTGTTTTGATCCTACATCAGCTCTGTGCTGTCATCCTGTGAGCCAGAGCTCCAGGAGCTGATGCGACAGATTGACATCATGATCAACCATCAGAAGAGGGAGTGGGAGGCTGAGATGAAGGCCATGGAGCTCCGTCTGAAAAGTGGGGAAGAGGAGCTGTCGACTTCCAGGAATCTCATTGAACGGAGGGACCTGGAGGTGAAGTAGAAAACCCTTCCTCAACTTATATTGTAGTGTTATATCTTTGAACCAGTGGGGCTTCTACGTTTCAGTTAAAGGTTTTCACCTCTACGCTGATGGCTGAACTGTGACAGATTGATCCTATACTCTAACCTTTAGTTGATAAGAACTGGAAGGGCTATCATATTCTTTTGTTATGAAGTATTTAACCAGAGCATTTTGAATTAAAGCCATGTTTGACAACAGAAAGAGATGGAAATACAGAAGCAGCCATTCACCATTAATCTTAACTTGCATGGCACCTATGTCACTAAATCATGTTGCTATTTTGGCGTTTTAAGCACATTTTTGCAATCCTCCCCGTTACTGCTAATTATAGATCGGATTGCTCCGCAAGCAGCAAGAAGATGTCCAGACCAGTCGACAAGAGTTAGTCACCAAGTACGAGCAACAGCTGCAGAAAGTCCGTGAAGAGGTGAGGTGCTTGTCAGTTATATGATCACACAATTGGTCAAACGTGTGTCAGTTAACTGATCAGCAGATTAAGTTATACATCTTGTACTTTTCTTTTCACTCTTTCAAAATGTATGAAAATCCAGGGGTAAAATGGTAGTTTACAGATTCAGTTGAACCTGGTTGAAAAACACTTTAGTCCTTATTAACTAATTCAACCTAAAATTTGCAAATCTACAAAATACGACATAATTGTTTTTTATCCTTGCAGACTGCTTAGATCTTCTGACCTCTATCCTTTACCCTGGAAATATAATGTACAACTTAGTCAACTTAAGACGACATCTGATATTGATCAGTGTGAAGTCTTAGGGGCAAAACATTCAGTATTCAAGGTTTCTGAAAAATACTTGAATTTGAGAATGCTTTCTCACACATTTGTTGGTGAATGGATTTATATTGTAAGTTGAACGAAGCTTTACAAAGATGTTTCCTGCAGTTAGATAAATTGAAGAGAAGTTATCACAAGCTTCAGCGCAAACAGCTCAAGGACACCAGCAGAGGAGCGAATACTAAAGAGACGGACCTTTCAGAGGTGACTCGACTCAGTGAAAAGATTGAGGTACAACACTCCTTCATCCAGCTACACATTGTCCTTTACTGCCATCTACTGGTTATTTGGAGCATAATCATCCTTGCATCTCCCTGCAGGAGTATCATCAGTGCTCTGTAGAGTGGGAGCAGCAGCGCATCCAGTACCAAACCCAACTGACGGCACTGGAGGCCCAGAATAAGAACCTGACTGATGAGCTCATGCACATAAAAGTAAATGCAGATTAATAACTTAAACATGTAACATCAGACAGAGTTTAATGCTGAAACAAAGTGGAAACAGGTCGTTTTCCTGCACTAACAAAAGTGATTTCACACGGTTTGTTTGTCATTTGATTTCCAGTCTCAGTGGGCATCTGTGCAAAAGGAGAGGGAGCACAGGGAGTGCTGCTTAGAGGTGAAGCGTCTGCGTACTCAGCTGGAGAAGGCTCAGGGCAGCCTGCACTCACAGGAGCTGGAACTTGAGCGCCTCCGACCCCTTGAGATGTGGCTGGGACAGTACCAGAGAGAGCAGCAGGTTTGCAGAATGGCAGTGGTGGATTAAGATGATCATGATAGAGGTCAACCTTTATCACAACTAAACATTATTTAACATCAGGAAAGATTTCAGCTCATCGCAGTTTCACGATCCAGAAGCAGGCAGATCAAGTCACATATTATTTTGAAAATAAGAGATGTTTGAAATCTGCAATTTTTCTGGTTTTCACAAGTCAGTCTGGTGTGAAAGCAGCAGGCATGTGATGCGTGCAGGTCTGAATGATATCACTAGGTTATTCTCCAAACTATTTCAGAGGTCTGCTGTTTTAGTGGATCAGGCACATGATTTCTTGGCTGCAGTTTTAGATAAATATGTTATAAAAATGAATTTGCATTACGGTACTGGAGATCCTGCAGTGTGGGTCAGCTTGTGTGTTAATCTGCACCAATATACAAGCAAGGGAAACAGATACAAAGAATCAGAGTAAAGCTTGAAGTAAAAAGTGATGGAAACAGAGGAACTAATGTTTTCCAGGAGTATTCAGCTGCAGTGAGGAAGCTGACATAACTTAGGGGAGAGAATGTCAGTCACAAATACTCACACTGATTAAGAGTACAAGCAGTAGATTTGTGCTGCAGACTAGGAGATAAAAATGTCGATTTATCATCTGATTTAGTCCACTGCTCTCCAACAGGTGCTTTCAGAGGAAAGGGAGGAACTCCACGCCACGCTGGACTCTCAGGATTCATTTGTACGAAGAGCCAGTCTTGAGCGCCAAAGGCTTCGTAATGAGGCTGCCAGACTCAACCAAGTACTGCAAGCTAAAGATCAAGTCATTCGGTGGGTGGATCTATAAATAAGCTCTATTTATGGTGCAGTACAGCAACACACACACAAGAGGGCATTCTATACTGTCACTTTAGGTAGGATGCATTGTTGAGTAGATGCAGTACAATAAGTTCAGTGCTTGTTTACTGTCTAAAAAAGGGTTTGTATAGAAGCCAATGAAGCAAAAGTAGTTGGACTGCATTGTAAATAATATATTTTAATTAAAGCTGAAGCTGTTGTGTAAATGTTTATTGGATGCTCCTGTGTATGCAGCTCTCTGGAGGACTGCCTGTCAGCTCACAGCTGTGTCGGTGTGGAGACCCTCAGACAAGACCTGGAGAAGACTGCAACCAAGCTTCACTGTGCCCAAGCATGTGAGGTTCATCTCAAGGCTGAAGTGGCGTGTCTCAAAGACAGGTGAATGCTGGTCTCTTTATAAGGCCGCTTTATAGATATTTTTGCCTCATTAACGTAGGTTTGTCTTTTGATGTTTTGTGATTTGCTCAGACTGGAGAAGGTGAACCGACACAGAGCGGACCACTCAAAGGCGGAGCAAGAGCTGAGGAGTGTTAAAGCAGAATATGACGCCTCTGTTGCGGAAATGAAAAAGGTCAGAAAATATATTTTCTTTGTCTTAACATTAACCTGGTTAACATCTGTATTACCACCTATTTCAATTCATTCTGCAGCTCAGAGAAGAACTTCAAAGAGCTAAGCAGACTCACAGCGGTGAGGTGGAGGGCATGAGGAAGGAGGTGTCAAAGCTGACCAGTGAGCTGCACCATCGCGACCTCACCATCTCCACACTGAACAGCTCCTCGTCCAGCATCAAGCAGCAGCTTCGTGGCGAGCTGGAGCGAGCAGAACAGAAGACAGCTGAACTTAAAGTAGGCAAACACAAGAACAAATATTTGGTAATTTCAAACTGTCAAAACAGATTCAGTTCTCTTTAGCGTAAATTGTTTAAAGCTGTGCTGTGATTATAGTAGTTGTATAATCCTGACAGGTTTTGATATCAGGATCCTGAGCCTTTCCCAGACATGGAATACATGTGTTAAAGCGATGACTTTGTGTCATTTGTTATGTACATGTTTGTTATGGCTTTATTCAGACATGACAGGAGCGTTACAGAAAGAGCCAGAATACTTGGAATATTTAGCACTTGGTGTGGGAGGATTTTAAAACTCTGCTTTTCACAATGAATCCTACAATAAATGTTTTCATCAATTTCATAATTTATTAGTTTACTGCTGCCTGTTTTATATAAAACAAGGTCAGACAGAGCACAAGTATAGAATGACAAGACATTAAGTTTGGACTCGTTTAAATCCTCTTTCCTTACATTACATATTCATAATTTAAAAGTCGGACAGCATTCACAGTCTTTTTTTTCTGATCCGACATGAGAAGAATCTCCTTAACAACTTCAAATTGGCTTTTCTTTGTGAATAAGAAATATGAGTAATAATGATTCATTTACTACAGCACTCTTAATAAAGCGACCTAGATCTTATATTTGTGATGTGGAAACCTGAAGCCACACACTTTCCAAGTCCAAACTTTAAACTGGTACTGTATACTGAGAATGGACATGGTGTGTCCAGCAGTTAAACTTTTGAAATAAAAAATATTTGCATACTCATCAATTCTGGATTTTTCAATAAGGGAGAAGGAGGAGATTTTGAATGAATTTCAATGAGGTAATTGGTCTTTTTTGCGGAAAAACCATATCAGACACAAATTGTTATTCCAAGCTGAATATTTTTCGACATTTTGTATACATTTTTGTCTGGAGGGGATCTTTAACGATTGCTTGAAATGTTGACAGTAAAATGAACCACAAATTTCTTGGTCCAACTTTCTCAGATGACTCAGGCACAGCTGGACACTCTGCAAACTGAGAACCAGCATCTGAAGAGTCTGCTGCAGAGAAAAGAGTCTCACTCACCTAAGGTTTGTCTGCTTTGACATAGTTGTTATTCAGTCATTACACTGTTTTACAGACAGCATCAGACAGGATTCTTTTCTTAATTTGGCTTTGACTCAAATCTGACTCATCTCGCTTTGCTTTTTACTCCCTGAATCACTTCTCAGAGGGGAGATTCCTCGCTCGCTTCCCTGAGGGAGAGTTATGTGTCATCTCTGAGCAGCTTGGAGCAGGAGAATCGGCAGCTAAGGCAGGAACTTGCTGAGAAGCACGCGCAACTTGGGCGTCAGGACAAATATGAACGAGCCCTGCTCAGCCACGCCACGACCCCGCAGCCTCCTCAGAACAGGTACATGGCAAACAAACAGAGACACACAGGCACAACAGATCAAGAAATCAAACCCTGATGCAGTTCTTGTTGTATTCTGTAGTAATGAAGAGCACAAACACAGGGAGGAGGTGCAGGCCACCCAAGCTAAACTGCGGGAGAACACCACTTGTTATGAAGGGGAGATCCAGAGGCTCGTTAAACAGCTGCAGACCATGTCCCAGTCCTCCAGAGAGCAGCCCTGCAGCCAGGCCCAAGACAGCAGGTCTCATTCAGCAGCGTCCTCCTGCTCCTCCAGCTCATCAGGCAGCAGAAGACTCACCAGGAAAAACTCAGTGCCAACCTTAAACTCCAATGAATCTGCTGCAGAGGGACAGAGCTCCAGCTCAGAAGGCTCTCAAAGCTTAGTACCCTCTCCCTCGCCAATGGTGAGGCTCGTCAACATTTCTACTGTCCTTTTTTTTTTTTAAGCCAAGGATCTCAATCATCTCTCAGTGTTGTGTGTTTTTCTTTTCTCTCCCAGGACCTCTTGTCAGTATCACCTGCAGATGTCATGGTGTCTCATTTCTTGGAGGATGAAAGTTTGCGGTCCAAGGAGCTGCTCCAGAGACTGGACACCTACATCCAGGATATGAGAGAGAACAACATGAGGACGTTATCAAAGCACCTACCTGGTGGCTCAGGGCCCGAGTCTGCCCAGACTTCTGTACAGAATGGTCAGTGATTGAGTAAGGTGGAATAAATAAGAAAATAGTGCCTTGAACAGAAAGACTATGTTCTTGTACTTAATTACAAACAACAAATGGGGCGTTTGGTATCTGTTTGACTGAAGAGACATCTATTCCTATTTTCACATAGTTTGCACATTTAAGATCAGTGTGGCATCGCAGAGCTTCGAGTTCACCCAAGTGTTTGTTAAGAACTGTCACGACGAGTGAATGTAATTCAAATATTCCAGGGAGCTGTCATCTGGTTGCTGTCAGACCACAGCGCTACACCCAATCCCTCTCCGTCCCCGCAGTGAAGGCCAAGTTGTATTAAGTTACACATAAGACGTAGTATTTGTCTTGCGTAGCTGCTTAGCTCAGATTGACTTCTGCTTATTATGTATTTATCTGTGTGCCAACAGAAGCTGAATGAAGTGTTTTAGCTTTTAGAGGTAAATGTGTGTCTGGTCCCACCAAGTCCTCTTTAAAGAACAAGTGCTGACAAAGGCTGATTGATCAAACGCTTTGCTTCGTCAAAGTCGCACTTGAGGACACTGCAAAGACCGCAGTCGACGTCTAGCAAGCATACATGTTCTGTGCCTGCATAAGAGGTAAAAGACTCAGTAGTTAGTGTTTATAACCCAAGAAAACATTGCAGAAAGACAAACCAGCCTGCCTACAGGATTACACCACTGTGAATCTGTTTACACAGCGTCATCATTGGCTCAGAATAAGAATTGAGAATATATCTTTACTTTGCAAGTTTTAGAGCTGCAAGTAAAGATTATTTTCAACATTGAATAGTCTGCTGATTACTTTCATGATTAATTGCTTAATCGTTTGGTCTACAAAACAGAAGAAAAATACTTCGTTTACTATAATTTAAGACAAGGAAAAGCAGCAAATCGTCACATTTGAGAAGCTGGATCCATCTAACGGTTGGTGTTATTGCTTGAAAAACAATTATCAGACAGTTATCAAAATAGTTACTTATTAATATCCCATCGATTGACTAATTGTTTCTGCTCTGGTTTGTCGTCTCACCAACTGCCTCCACCGACATTTCAACGTGCACAGCTGTCTGAGTGGCCACGAGCAAGTGGGCGTGGACACACCGCCATCAGTCATGATGGTTGTCAACACAACACTAGAGTTTACCCAAATTATTTGCCAATTGTTTGAGAAAGTCATCAGCCATCATCATGTGTGGGCTCTGCTGCACAAGACGATTTATGTTATGTTGCGTTGCATTCAAGCTTGGACCACTCCTGACCCCTTTGCATTCCAGTCTTCCAACTGGAAAGAAACACAGGAAAATGCTTGATTTAATGAACAGAGATGCTTTCCACTGAAGCTAACATTAACACGTGAGATTTTATTATCAGACCGTGGTGGAAATTTGCCTCAGTGGTGCTTTTAATGACTTGAAATGGCCTTTAGAAAATTGTCAAGCATTCTTGGCTTATTCTGTCATATTTGTCTAACTTTTGGTTGCTGAATTCCAGAAATCCAAGTTACTTTAATTCTGACACAAAGTGGCGATCCTTTATACTTTTCCTCGTAGGAGGCTGCATATTCCAATTTTTCAAGTGGCCTGGAATGCAGCATTAATGCGCGCTTTGCATTTACATCCAGAGAAAAGAATGTTGTTGTGAGCCAAAGGAGTGTCCATCCTCCCTGCACGTCCATCATAACTGGGAAAATACCACATATGTACATGTCTGTCCAGACATCCCAGACAGCAGGGAGGGAGAGAAGGCAGTTTCTACTGTCGCTCTCCTCATCTCCCCATTTACTCTTCTCCCAAACCCCCCAGTACCACCACCACCCACCCTGCAGAGGCCCTCCAGCTAGTCTTGCAAAGATTCAGTGCAGGAATGTGTGCACCATGCCAATGCTGTCATGAACCTTCCCCTGCGGCCTGCTTTGTCCTCATCATTAGCGCTTATGGAATGTTAATATCAAACATGTGGGGCGCTGAACCTCAGAAACACTGAAAGGCCAGGAGGGAAATAGTTGTATTTTACTGGCTTCTTAATGATGGACACAATGACTGAATGGAAATAAAATGGAAAAAATCTCAAGGAAAAAGTGTTTTTCATTTTTGCTGTCACAAAATTGCAACACAGAAGTTCTGTTGAGCTGTTTCTGAGTCCGGTGACTTCTCACTTTGGTATTTGGTAGCCTGTGTTACTAGCACTGTAAGCCCCAACAAACAGCACTGAGGAATTTGGCAAGGCAGGCATTCCTCTGGCTCTCTCTCTCTCTAGAGGTGAAAAGGTTTTTATATGTGGAGATTCCTTGAAGGGGCCTAGTAAAAGGGAGGAGGAGGGAGGCTGATTCAAGTCCAGGGAGAGTTTGGACAGCCTGTAGAGGACAGACTTGTTTACGTAATGATTCACAGGAAAAATTTGCTTTGGGCTGCAAGATGATTGAGTAATTGCTAAATTGATTAGTGTAATGAATTAAATTGCCCGCATTAGACCCTAAACTCTATCAGGACGAATGTTATGAGTGCAAGTAGTAGAGTGATGCAAACAAAGGACGCTCTCCTTCATGTGCATTCATTGCCCTCTTTTTTTGGATTACCATCATTTGCATTATATTATGCTTTTAAATGGGCATTCCAGCAATTCAGTTTTGCACTTCCATAACGCTGATTGACTTCCAAGAGACAAATTAAAAAGGAATGTTCAAAATTGAAGCAGCAATGGTTGAGTTATCTTGACTTTTAGTCTCAGGGAACACCATGTTCTACATTCCCTGTAATGCAACTCAACAGCATCTTCATGTTCAGTAAATGCCCACATCTATTAAACTCAACACCTCCAGTTTGTAATGCAAGCTCTGTGCTAAAAATGTGTAGTCTCCAAGCCCAAGCTGAAATAAGCTGATGACATCATATATTAAAAATATACAGTTTTCACAGGCTGAATAATACTCTCTGTGATGAGTACACTGTACTTGATGAGTAAAATTGGTGGAGTGCCACTTTAGTAAGCATATGAGAATTGCTGAAAGTAGCTACACTAGCAAAAAAAACTAATGTGTCAGGCTTTAAGGGTCCAATACAAAATCTTTAAAAAAATCCTCAGCAGTTCTTGAGTTTGAAGTTCTTTCTTGACCTTGGAAATAACAGTTTGACAAAAAAATTGTTGTCATAATTTCAACTCGTTTTTTCTGAAGCTTTCAGCTACATTTCGCAGCCTTCCTCAGCAGAAGGAGTTTGTCTGGGGTTGTCTTGGGGTTGGTTGGTTAGTTAGTCCAGTGTTTGTCACTCAGGGGCTCCTATACCCCAGAGGCTACTGTGAAATGGTAAAATAGCTCAACTACTTTTAATGGAATTATTATTTGATAAAATATATACATGCAACATAACACCACATGCTGTTGAAGTTGGAACATAGCCAGAGGTAATGAATGAACAGTTAAAAAAGTCCAGTTTCTGCCACTCCAAATTGGCAAATATGACCCAATCTACTGTGGAGAAAAAAGGAAACCAACCAATTCCAGGATCACTATGTCAATTTCCAGTTTTATATTTCTAATAGTATTAAATAACATTCAGTTTAAAATCAGTTGCATGAAGCCGTTAGAAACATGACAGGTGGTGTCCTGAAGGGGTGATGTCAGACATTATAGGCTGGTAAACATTAGTGAAATGTGGGAAATATGCATCTGCTGGGAAATGTGATGACATAAGTTGCATCATGATCCTGTATGTGTTGTGATGTCGCAAATCCTACTTGTAGGTACATGCCTTTAACTTGGATTTAAGATGAGCACAGAGAAACTTCCCTTCAGAAGACGAATGTAAAAGCAGCCTTCTAGTGTCAAATTCTGCACAGTGAAGCTCATCCAAGGGAAATAAAAATAAGTAAAAAACATTTTTAAATGGAGTAGAACTTTAAATTCATGCCAGTGTGCCATGCAAATGTATTTTAGGTCAGTGAAAGATACCAAAAATGGCCCCAAAAACGTGCTCAATCCAGATGTGCGGTTTTGTCTTTGAGTGAAACTTGAAAAATAACCCGTTAAACATCATTACCTGCAAACATACTTGCTTTGATAGTATCATAATTTATTGTTGCAAGAGCCTGACTGCAAATTGCTGTAGGAGAGATCAATCGCAGTTTGAGACCATTGAGTCTTTCATTGCTTTTCTTGCTCTACCACAAACCAGCAGCAGAGGGAGCAATTAAATGCTGTGTTGTCACACTAAAAGGTCAACAGCAATGAATCTGCCAAGTCAGATACTCTTCACTTACCCGGTAATACAGCGGCTTGTCTCTGTGTCTGCTGCATGAAAGATAGTTTACCCGCTGCTGTCGTAAAACAGGAATGCCTCCACAGTCCGACACCGTACTGAATGCTTTATGTCACAAACCAGACACTTCAGTGGATGCATGGAGCCAAATGATCTATTAAGCTCTGTCCCCAATTTGGCAAGCTCAGTGAATACTCAAAGGGGAAATTCACATTATCGACTGATCTCGAGGGAGGAAGATATCTGAGGTATTTGTTTGAGGAATTTCCCTTATCTGTAAGATCATAACTTGTCATGGGAATAAAGATAGATTGTTTGTGTAAAAAGGCTGACTTATCTCTGTCGAAGGTCTGAAAGATAATGAAGGTTGGCGGTGATTTCTTAAAGCGTGTGAGCCTGCCAGGAGATTCCTGAGCATAAGAGGGATATCTCTGATAGTCTAAGTGATTGTTTAATCCAATCACTGACCAGTATCTGCCTGCAGTTTGATCAACAATGGTTAACACATTTGTAGCTTTCTGACCTTATCATGGCCCATAGTTTGTTTTACTGTGTGTAGAATGTTATCACAGTTGCCCAAAAAGTGAGAAATAATTCTCCAGTATGCTTCATGTTGCTCCTAAGTGATGAACCTCACCTCTCACAGGTTGTTGTACCTTGTCAGAAAGTAATAAAAGTGTCTTTCTATGAATGTTGAACTTCCTTCACAAGATAAGACGTGAAAGAGACTTTTCCCAGAATTGTTGCAGCCTGCATGCATTCTTTGTTGCGCATTCCATGGCGGGGGCCTCAGAGAACATACATGCCAGTCGTGCTTCACATGTGTCCATGTCCCACTTGTAGTTGTCCCTTATTTAATGGGAACGTCTCATTGTTCCTGAGGCTGAGCACACTCAAGGGAGGGTGGGGTCAAGGGAGCGGGGTGCAGGTCGGCCGGACTCGTCTCGTGCTGCCGGACACCGGGGCGTTCGCTGCAGGATACTTGGAATGCTGCAGAGACAGAGGGGCGCGTTCTTATCGGCACGCTCAACGCTCTGTGCCAAGGGAACTGTGCCAGAGACGCCAAGAGGAAAAGACTCATTCCTCTACAACACAATGAGAGTGTTTACATGCACACTAGTGTCCCAGTTATGTGTTTGTTGGTAAACTGTGGCATCTAAACAATTTGAGATCTTTTACTTATTTGAGTAAAGTAAAAAAAAAAACTACACTACAAGTAAATCCTGTATTCATAATTTTACTTAAGTAGCAGTACAGTATTTGCACCAAAATGTACTTTAGGTATCATAAGTAAAAGTCCTCATTAGGCAGCATGATTGACCCTGTTGGTGTTATTTATATAACATAAAAATATATATCTTATATTACTGGATTATTATAATTTCTGATACTTTCATGTGTAAGGATGCTGCTCTCACCCTTCATTACTGGTGATCAGAGGGAGAAGTCAAAAATAAAGCCTTATTAAGCTTTCCAATGTTTTTATTGCAGGGCCAACCCTGCTCTGGAATATTTTACAAGTGTCCTCAGCTTGACAGTTTCAAAACACAGCCTGGATTCCCTATTAAATATTTGATAGCTTAAACATGTACAGTAGAAGAAATACACTGTCATTTAAGCAATCTTCATCTTGCTTTTTAGGAGAGCTGAAATATCCACAGGCTCAGTTCTGAATCCTTTGATTAAATCTGATGTGTCACGGGAGGCAGTGAAGGTGTCGGGGGTTTAATTAAAGAACACATTTACAATAACAAATGTTAACCAAAGTGCTGCTCAAAGCTAGAATCATATTTTGATAATTAAAATACAATACAGAGGTGATAGTGTAGCTGGATGTTGTGACTGCAGCTATCTGTTGGAAACTGTGGCTGCGACTTGCAGATGCAGATGGATGGCAGAGGTTGTTGGCCTAAGTTGCATGTGAGTGCTGGAGCTGCAGCTGAATGGTGACAGCTGCATTTTAGGCTGAGGCTAATGAAGCCTGTCAGAGTCTGTAGGTGGAGGTTGGGGCTGAACTGGATGGAGAAGGAAGAAATCATCACCACATTGTTAAGTGAGGAAAAAAATGACACAAGTAAAAAAGTAATGTCATATTATTGCTGGAAGATGCAGGCAGATGATGGCATCTCAGCATGAGACTGAAGGAACCTGCATGAGGCAACTGCAGAGGCTGGGACCACATCTACAGAATTTCACACTGGCTAAAGCTGTAGGTGTTGGCTCTGGCTGTAGGTGCCTGGCAGAGGTTACAGGTGGTGGCTGGATGCTGCAGTTGCAGATTTTGGCTGACGCGGAGGTCTGAAAACTGTAAGTAGAGGTTATTGAGGCGTTTGGTGAAGGTAGGGAGCTGGTGCTGAGACTGCTTGCCGAAGCCAAAGGATTAGGCTGCACCTGGACATGGAAGCAGATGCTGGATGCCAAAGTATATTTGGCTGGAGCAGTTGACTGTCAAAGCCTGTAGGTGATGTCTGAGGCTAGAAGGAGCATGTACACGAATATGGAACCTGCATGCGGAGGCGGGAGCTGTTGCTGGTAAAGGCTGTGTGGGAGGCTGCAGATGCCTGCCAGAAGCTGCAGGCAGACATAATGTTCAGATGACTGCTGTAGGTAAAGGCTAATGCAGCTGCCTGTCACCGAGGCAGTAGGCAGACATAGGGAGAACAGCTTTGGAAGTGGCTTTTTGAATCTTGGGAGCCTGCAGGTGGGTGCATTCATGAAATGGTTGAGACTGCAGCTGGATGAACAAAGCTGCAGACAAAGACTGACACTGGGACTGAGTGGTTTTCTGTAGGCAGTAAAGGCTGCAGGTGGAGTATTGAGGATGACTGGAGGATGACGCTGGAACTTGCTGCCAGAAGCTGCAGTCAGATTCTGGGTGTCAGCTGGCTGCTGTTAAAATGGAGGCCGCAGCTACAGTTAGGTTTTACTGGCTACTTTGCAGTATAACATTTTCAGTTTTTGCTGACACGTTTATTATTGAGGTCGTAGTGGGTGGTGGTGGACTGGACTGCATTATATTGAAATGTGTTTATTATTATTTATTAATTATGTTACTAATAGTTACAATAATATTAATATTTTGCCACCCTCGTGTATGTTAATGGGGTGGACAAAACATTAGGAACACTTTTCAATATAATGCACTCCAGCACACCACTAACTGATCCAGCTAACTGTGAAGAAGCTGCTCTCATGCAGGTTTGTGCTCAGGGACTTGTTGCTCTGACAAAAGTCCTACATAAGCTTAAAGCCAGCTTTGAGGAACTTAAAAAAGATCCAGCCTGTTGCCAAATCGCCAACAATCAAATCAAGCAATCAACTTTTGCATAATCCACATACATTACATGCTTTACTGCAGTTTTTATGAACATTACTGATGTACACAGACCTTTAACAACACCAGCTCTGCTGTGAGATATATAAGACTTATTAATCAATTTGGGAGTCAACAGGATCCAATCCTGTGTTTGGATCAGCTTGCACCTTTAATGATGTAGGAAGAACTCTCTCTGTCTGTACAATCACTTTAACTTCCGCATTCATGTGACCTCTAAGCCATAGCTTTGCCAGTCCCAAATAATATAAATTCTTGTAAAATGGAGCGTCGTCTTGTTGATATTTTACCAGAGTCAGAGTGCGTGTGCGTGTACGCTTTGATGTTGCGTTCTGTTATGTAAAAACTATTTAGAACATTCCTTGTTCATTCATGGCTAATGAGGGCATCCGTTTGCATCGTCTCGTGTAATTAGTTTGCAGATTTCCCCGGCGACCACAAACATCCCAGACTAGCCTCATTCCATCTCCCCGTCTTACGCAATGACATGCACAAGTTGGGAGTGGACAGAGTTTTGTGCTTCAGAATTGAGGTGTGAGTTATGACATAATATTACATTTAAAACAGTGAGAACTGGCCCTTTTGACCCCGGTGGTCAATTATTTTGAATGGTACATCATTTCATTTGCATGTTGTTGCTACTAAAACTATGTAATTACAAACTGCAGTGAAACCATTAAACCTCCAAAATTGGACTTACCAGGTTTTGTGAAAAAATTATTTGAGATTAAATGTTAGGTGCCGTTCAGTCTGAGAAAGTTGTGATATGTTTGATATGGCTATGCCTGAAAAACAATCTACAGGAAAAATGGGGGAAAAAAACCAATGTGCAACAACTGATTATAATCTACGCCACACAAGCATCCTGGGATACGCTGATGAATTGGGCGAGCAGTCAGTTTACATTCTTTCAGTCGTTGTGACATAAACAGCTGAACATGTTTAGAGTTGTATGTCTTTTCAAGAGAAATGCAGAGGAAGTGACGCCCTTCCTCGCTTCAAAGAGTTTATCATCTTTCCATGACACTATAGAAATGAAATTATTACAATTTGTAAAAGCAGCAACAGTGTCTGGGATTAAATTCATGATTTGTCATAAATAAGATTCATTTTTGTACTCACAGGTGTATTTTACTCACAGATCTTACAGAGATTAAAGTCTGGTTTGTCTCACTGTCTGATCAGTGTTTCTCAGCATACGGGTTGGGCCTCTGTAAAGGGGTTGCAAGATAAGTCTGACAGGTTGCAGGATAAGTAAAATTGAAGAAACAAAACTAAAACTCTATAGCCAGGCTAGTGGTTCTGTGAGGCTGTAATGCTCATTGTAAAGAAAAATCTAACTATATGATATATAAAGCTTGAGGTCCAGAATTAGTATTTCATCTTCAGCAGTTTGGCACTGATTGTCATTTCTGTACAGTTTAGCCTGCTAACATTGCATGAACATGCTAATTGGCATGAAGTACAGCTGAGGCTGAGGAAGATATCATTCCTTTTGCGGCTATTTGATCAAAAGTATTGGACAAATTTAGACGTTGATCTGATGATGGAGCACAAGGAAAAGTCAGGAGATCATCACAGTTCACAAATACATGAATGTGTGTACCAAATATCATTTGAAATCCATCCAACAGTTGTTGAGACATTTCACTCTGAACCACAAATGTCAGCCTGCTGGCAGCAGTCAGGAAATCACCAAAATCATCAGGATTCATCCTCTGGGAACCATGAAGGCTCTGTTAATAATTTCATGCCATCAGTGATAGCTGAGAAGGTTTTGCCAAAGTGTCAAAGATAAGAAAAACACACAGAGAAAGTGGTTCATTGATCAATCTTTACCTATCTGTAATAATCTGTTTTGATGTTATACATGGCCTAGTTGACTCATGTACCATAAAGAATGTGAAGGCTTTCATATCAATCAACAATCCTGTATGGAAACAAGTGAAATCAGATGGTGTAAAAATGTGTATACTCTTGGTTCTCAAGAGGGATGAGTTTTCACGTTTCATTACTTTCAGGCAGCTGTTGTCACTTGACAAGGAGGTGGGGGCAGATAACAACAGTGTTATCAAGATTGTTCTCAGTCAGAAATGGATCTCTTATCTGTCTGTTCCAAGAATGCCATGCTGATCACAGTACCCTCTGCAGGGAGGGGAAATCATCACACTGTAGCCAACCCTATATCACTATACCACTCATTAATGCTATATAATCTCATATATATTAACATCTGACACTTCACACTTGATGATCTTTTAAAGGTTAACACAGTTATGGTTTTGCATTAAAGGATGGGTTCACACAAAACAACAATAGAACAACAGGCAGGTGCCCAAATGAACATTGAAATAGGTTTTTCTCGCCACAATCATTCCTCCTGTTCATACTGACCATTAGAAGATCCCTTCATAACACACTTACAATGTAAGTGATGGGAACCAAAATCCACAGTCCTCCTGTGCAAAAATGTATTTAAAAGTTTATCTGAAGCTAATATGAAGCTTCAGTCGTCCAAAATTATTCAAATCAAGTAGATATCTTTCAACGTTACAGTCTATTTAGTGCCAAAGTCCCTCATTTTGTTACTATACTTCCACCACAGCTCAACAGGGAAACACTGTCTGAGGAAACACAAAGAGGGAATTTGATGCTAAAAAGACTGTAAATGTGGCAGAAATCCACTTGATATGACTAACTCAGACTGCTGAAGCCTCATATAAGCTTCAGATCAACTTTTAAATGCATTTTTGCACAAAATGATTGTGTGGACACACTGTGGATTTTTGGCCCCCATCACTTACAGAAGTATAAACAGGAGGAATTATTACAGCGAGGAAAACCTCTCTCAGTGCTCATATGGACACCTGACTGTTGTTTTAAGACAGACTTTAAAAAACTGTGAATCTATCCTTAAAAGGAAACTCCAGATTTTAAAAATAAAAGCATGTTTACAGGTGTTGGGGAATGCTACTGCATATGTGAAAAAGTAGTATAAAACCTTTTGTGGCTCCAGAGGAAGGTGTGAAATCTGACAAATTGTCTGACGTGACGTCACTTGAGTCAGCGTCGGTTGTGGCTGAAGACTACAAGTTTGAATTATGAAAAAAATCTGATGCTGTGGAGTTACGCCACTACTAACATGACACATCTGAATCTTCAACCGAAATGTTGGCCGCTAATTAAAATTGTGCGTAATATAGGCGGCAGGTTTTGACAAGGAAGAAGAATGCGTGGAACAAAGATCTATCCATCTTAAGACTGACAATGTTACAGGAGTACAATGAATGTTGGAGCAGTCTTTTAAAGTTCAATCGGTTTGCAATTGCATATTAGCTAATGCTACTTCCTTATCTGGGGTCTCCAAAGCTCTAAATGCCTTCTCAGTCAGACTACAACATTACTGACTCTAAACGGCTTCCTTTCCTTTCATGCCTGAGTCAACTTTGGTGCTTCTGTGTTTTTAAGGCTTTAATTACATGAGCCATAAAATTGTCAGTGTTGTTGGAGATCACAGAGAAAATTGTCGTCACCTGTGGGGATCACTCTGCGGGGTGACTGCGTCATAAATCAACAGGCTCCCGCGCTTCATTAAACAGCGTTGATTCAGCAAATTTGAGAAGAGCAGTTTAATTATGTGTGTTAACAGGTCTGAAGAGAATTACATACAGTATATAAAATGACTTAGTCAGACGCTGTCAGTATGGCTTATTTGTGAAAAAGCCTTAAGCAGACAGGCCAAAAGTATGTGTGGCATTTATTCATGACACAAACAGGATTTGAGTTGTCGTGTGTGATTGGTGGAAGTGTTTTAAGGCATGTACTGTAAGCCATTTATTTATTTGATCTATTTGATGATGGTGTGTACATACTATTCAGTATAATACGCAAAACATTTTGAGGGATTATGCATTTATTTATGGAAGCTGTCTCGCATTTTATAATTTATTTTTTGGATCAACTGAAGAAGTCAAGACTACACAAATGAAAGAAAATGATTTTATGTCGCCTTTAAAATGTAACAAAATTTGGTACAGTAAGTAGACTTTTCTAATTTAGGCATTTTTAATTCAAAATAACTTTAACTATGCTTCTCTTGCTGATATTTTTCATCCAGCTGCTCACTGGCTCAGATCCTCACTTGATGAGTGGGACTCCTGGTTCTTCTTTATCTGTGCTCCTCTGTCTCTGCAGTCATGGCCTGTGGATGTCATCAGGCACATAATGGCCACCTGACAATGCCCTATCAATGGTCTGCAGGTCTCCTCCCTTGCTTTTAACACGCTCACCCTGAGCCGCACATGTTGCGCTGCTGAGGGTGAATTTGTATGCAAACGGCAGTGCTTCCTGTCCTCTATCTGCTGGGGCCAGGGGTGGGATTTCCTCATTCCTGACAGCTGACCCCTCTACTCCTCTGTCTCCTTTTCCCTTCAACTCCTGTCTACCATCTGGAGATAGAGGTTATCACAGTGAGGCTGTGGCCTCTTTGTGTTTGTTCAGTTCAACCCGTATTTACTAAAGCTTTCTGCTGACGTGGTGTCCTTTAATAAATATTAACAGATTCTCTTGTTATTATTCTAAAAGCTACATGTGGATGTCCTTCATTACGTGTGACTATAGATTCATCTACAAAGTAGAAGCGTTTCAAAGAGGAGAAAAAGACTGTTGCTGAAGAAATACAAATTTCTAATGGTAATGCTAAATTGTTGACTTTGTTAGTTGATATTGTTGATTTAGATACTATGGCATATATAAAAGATAGTTTTCATCATCAAAAGGCACATTCAAGTGTCAGTAACTTCAGTCAGCTAAAAACTGACTCAAAGAAGATGCTCAAAAATATTGAGAATTTTCAAATGGCAGTGGATAGTATTTAACTTTTTCTCCTTTTAACACATTTTAAGAGTCAAGCTCAGATTTGTTTTTTATTGGATATATCATTTACATATACAGATACATATTTCTGATGTTTTAGAGCAGTTCTTCCTGACCTAGGAGTCAAATAAAAATCTATGTGGTCACAATATAAGAACTAAAGACCAAAACATTTGTTACACACTTTTTTCAAAGTTTTTGCCTTTTATAGTATGAGTAATTCACTTCTTCAGGCTGTAAAAATCCTTCAAATAAAACCATCTGAGATGAAATTACTCTGTGGTTTAACTGCTCACAGCTCAGGATATAACCTGCGTCACAAGTAGATGTTGCTTCATTTCAAGGGGCCACAAGCCAAACAGGTTAGGAACCTCTGTTTTTGAGGTTAGTTACGCAACTATCTGCTCCACATTCACATGTCAAAATTACTCAGTGCAACATATTTCTAATTTGATTAAAGAAATCCTGTCATAAATAACAAATTCATTTCTGTATTTATTTATTCTTTTTTATTATTCTATTATTATTCTAAGTTATTTAATATCGTTAAATGTGGGAAAAAACAACACAATATAACAATATGTGCTGGTGTGTTCCGAATGAAAATAAATACTTTGTTGGCGTCCACTAGTCTGTTGCAGTCAATCATGAATAAAGTTTAGGATATACACCCAGTGTTCACTTGTGTGTCTGTGCGGAAACACTTTCTCCAGACACCACAGTGAAAATGGCAGAAATCGGCCTCAGAAATTCAAAGAAACATCCGTAATTTTAGAAAGGAATGTCACATTCCTTTGCAGTTGACTGAGCCCAGTCTTCCAGAGTGCCTCCTATCAGGAAGTGCTGCACAATGGGAGCAAATTGCCAGAAACACAAAGTCAGACATTTGGGACAGAGGTGGGGGCAGGCAGAGGAAACTGTGTCAGGCGCTACTTTCAGACAATAACCTTTGCTATCACACTTAGATCCAACATTAAATATATCACGGATAAACTAAATAGTCAAATATTCTGGGGATGGATCCATATTAAGAATGCCCTCATTAGCTTTACTGTTAGTTGAAGTGATGGATTACTATAGCTTTGTTAAAGGGACAATCTGTGATCCAAATGTAAACAAAGGGGTCTCTGCACCAATATTGACTGACAGGCCTTTTAATATGTGACAACTAGATATATGAAATTATGATTGTGTCTTCATTCTGAGCATGCGATGGGACATTTTAAACACAGAAAAATATTTTTAACACGCACATTAATTATATTTTGTAGAGAAATGATCAGGCAAAGAATAATTTGAGCAATCAAAAATGTATTCTGCACTGAATAAATGAGTACAACTGAATGAGAGAGCTTATTAATGTGTGTGCGAAGAATAGCTAATAATAATAACAATAAATTGTATTGAGCACATAAGTTATTTGTTCCTTTATAATAATGCTTCTATATAATACTATACAACACTTAAGTGTGAGCAAAAAATCTTTTTCTATGTTTAAAATGCTCTTAAGACAAATGTCATTCCATATTAATAACAACTAAATACTTTCAATTAATGTGATTAATGTTTTCTGGTTCTGTTATAGGTTTATTTATGTCAGTAGTTATGAACTACGGCTACATCTAATGATTATATTCATTATCCATTAATCTGTTGATTTTTCTTGATTTATGTCTATGAATTGTCAGAAAATAGTGAAAAATGCCGGCTAATATTTCCCACACAACCCACAGTTCAAAACCCAAAGATATGTCATAAATGACAGCAAACTGCAGCAAATCTTCACTTTTGAGAAGCTGGAACCTGTGAATTTTTGGCATTTTTGCTTGTAAAGTGACTAACACGATTAATCAATTATCAGAATAGCTGCCCATTCATTTCCTACAACTTTAAAGCTTATTTTTATATATGATAGTTGAGAAATACACAAAATGTTGACTTTTCAAACTACATTTATTTGGTAGAACAATACTGGTTGAACGATTTAAAAATGCTTAAAGAATGCTCCTATGCAACATCAACTCATATCATCCCTAAACTGATTAAAAATTGTTCTTGCGAGTTAAATATCTCAATTGTCTTACCTAGAAGAAAGAATAAGGAATGTTAAAGTTCATTAGACAACTTTTAAAATATTATTTTGTCCTAGTATATATATATATATATATAATTTTGTCCTGTCAACATTCACCCCTTCTTTAACCCTTGCCTTCCAGTACCAGAGCTGTAAGGTATTTGGCCCCTGTCGCAGAGGTCCACCACCTGCTCTCTGTCTGACACCAGGCTTCAAGCAACAGAGGCATCCATCTCAGCTCAATGCTTGATGAGCAGATTGGGGCTCTCCACTCAGCATGGCCCTAGGAGACATCTTTATCTGGCCTGGAAGCGATGGCTTTACCCAGCCATCTGCTTCCACGGGGACCGCACCAGGCTTGCATTGGGGGGGGGAGGGGGCAGGCGCATACAAGCATGCGTGTAACCTGAGATTCGTTGTTCAGGCTTGTTGTGACTGTCATTTTTGGTCCACAAATGTGGTGTGGATTAAAATGGCAAGTTTTTGAATTGACGGCTGGCCTGTTAAACAGTCTGAACATTTGTTCACAGCTGTAAGTGCACTGCAGCTGATGCGACATTAAATGGTTCTTCCACCTGCTCTCAACATAACGGCTTTAAGAATGTGGAGCCAGAGAAAGGGACGATTACACTTGAATAGGTCCTCTCTCTCAGGAAAACAGGTGGTCGATTTATTTTGTACAGAATGTAATTACATATTTTAAGGAAACGTCACTCTCTGCATGTCTGTATTTGTTGACTATACACTTGGTCTGCTTTTTGTTTTGCACACATACTGTCGTGCATTCTTGTTGCATTGAATTTACGTCCATATGGTGAGGGGGGGCTGACAGGTGCATCTGCCTCTAAGCTGGAGGGCAGGAGATAGTTTGCGCTGTGCTTTGTTTCCACAAAACATCTGCCCCTTAGCCTAAAGCCCCATGATATTCCACTAAACACTATCCTTTAGATTAGTGCCTGTATGAGTCATTAAAATGCACAGCTTAAACTGTACTCTCCTCTTTTATTTGGGAGGTAGTTCGCCATCAACAGTGTTAATGTACAAAATATGATTAAACATATGATTATACAGTGTTAATGTACAACATATGATTAAACCTAAAAAAAAAACATCTTGCAGGCCTTCAGTGTTTGGTTAAATTCTCCACAGATTATTACTCTCAGATGTTTATGCCACTTCTTGTTCCCTAAACCTTCTTTCAGATAAGTTATTTTTTCAATAAACATTAGGCAGCATTTTAAACAGACAACTCAAGCATTCAGAAGAATGCTTATGTTGTCTGTTGACACAAGGTTGGTGTTGTGAGCCAAACACAAGTCGCTTGTTTTCCCTGAAATGGCTAAATTGAGCTTAACACCTTCCAAAGGTTTCTGCAACAGTGACAGCAAGGAATGTTTGTGCATCAGCTGTTCTCAGTATTTACACAGCTCTAATTTCGTATCAGTGTATTTAGTTACATTGGAACAAGTCTTAATACGTGAACTAACCATATTTTTGGATTTAGGAAATTTAAAAGTGTTATGACATTGATTGTTAAACTTAAAAATGTCCTCAAGTCCCACAATATAACCATACATCCAGCTTCTCCCAGACTAAATGACAGACGTTTTTAATATTGTTCCACAACACAAAACCATCACTGCAAGAAACCCAAAATGATCCTAGTAAGATGTGAAAATGTGAATGAATTATATCATCTTAGAGTTTTGTTCACACCTCCTCAACAGAGTAAGCCTTGTCTATTGTGTGACTGTGACACAGCGAGTGGCTTGAAAGCTGCCATTGTGTTTAATGCAGCAGAAGAGACAATGAAGGTGACTTTCATGACACTTTATCTACAGTATAAAAATCTGAAAGTCATTGAATTGGCAGCCTCAATCATCTTCATGAAGCTTTGTACATCTGGTTATCAGGAATCGTTTGTTTTTTCGAGTTTACAGTAGATCATTTCTGTCTATGTGTCCATATTTACTCTGTGGTGCGTCAGTATCAGTCTAAATCACATCAGGACCAGTATTACTCAATAAATGTGTTCCTTGTTTCACTGTTCTTATGATAGCAGAACCCCCCGATACACTAAAATGATCCAGAAAACCAAAAGCTATGTGGAGATGTGACGTGTGGTTAAATGTACATCAGTGTGGTCGTCAGGAGAGCATCTTAATCAATAATGAACTGGCTGGGACGGAGTTGTTTAGGCAAATGAGACAGCAGGATGTTGGTGTAGCTGCAGAGATGACTATCACTGCAGCAGTTGCTCTCTGACCCCTGGCTAAGCAGATGGTCAACAGCTTCTGGTCATTACATGTTAGCACCGGACTCATTATATAGATCAGCACACTTTACTTGAACCCCACCATGTAACATGTATAAGCTGTATATACATGCCTAATAATTAGTTTATAGCACACTATAATATAGTTGTAAGCAACTATATGGGCGTGTTAAGCTTAGATTATTTTCTTACATGCATAAGTTAAACAACAAATGGAGAAGCACCTCCTGGAACTGACAGCAGCGTGACACAGAACAGGTGTTCGGGTGCACAATCAGCACAAAAAAAGGAAATGAATTCCCAAAAGAAAATCAAGGCACACTGTTTCATCAAAGTACAAAAGTTAAAAAGGCCTTTATTATTGTTTATTATAGTGGCTACATGATAAAAACAACATGACCGCACACCAGCCGACACGCATATATTTTATTGATATATCTGTCAGCAATTTTACATCCTTTATGAAGCAACCATAACTGGTGTATAAACAGGAAATGAATGCTTGATAACACAGTACAATTTAGCTATATGGTTACACACATGAGCAAATGTAGTAAATAAATGTATAGCATTTATTAAGTGTTTATACAGGTGTACATATAATTCACAAACAGATGTAAAACTGTTCATGAAGGTGTTCAAAACTCACAAAGATGTAATATATATAACTACAATATGTTGTGTTATAAAGCATCTAGTAATAGTTTATATATAGTTGTTGACAAATACATTAATCAGGCGACTTAAAATAAAGTGTTAGATCCAAACACAGGGCTTGATATGTCTTTTCTGTACTGGCATTCACCTCATAAACCTTGCTGATTAACACCCATTACTGTTATACTGGTAATATTGAAAGTCTTGAAAGTCTTGAAAGCAACAAAAACTGAATCATAATGACATGTGCAGGTTTACACAGCTCTGGCAGGCACTGCTCATCCTGTTAAGAGATACAAAATCAAAACAGATTGCAGCACCCATACACAAATTAAAATGTCCATTTAAAAACATACCCACCCAATAATAATTTAACATTGGAGGAGTTTCTTCTTCCCAAGATAACAGTATGCTTTTTTTTGCAAAGTAAGTGATGACAGAAAATGTGCTGGTAATGTGAAACTCTGCTTCTTATCTTTGCTGACCCCCATCCCATGTGCCACCTGCTTTGATCAAAATCTGAACCTCCATATTATATTGCTCTGTTAAATTCATTATTTTTACTCATTTTTTATGTTGTGCCGAACTGTTGAAAAACTAAAACATTTGAATCCCAAATTGTCTCTTTACTTACTCTTATGGAAATATACTTGGACCTCAAGAAAAAGTTTAATTTCACTGTGAAAGACATAATGTTGACCTGAATCAAACTGCACTGAGGTCAGTGAATCTAATCCAGTTGAATCAAACTGAATTGAGCTGAAGTGAAACAGATTAAAAAACACTGAAATGACTAGTCCACAGGGCCATTGTAAAGTGTCCTTGCCTTATCTGTTAACAGCATCGCCCACAGGCGTAGCCCTGTTTCGAGTTCCTCACTGGTTCACAGTGTGACTTGTTTACTTTTATGGTTAAGTGTGGAATGTCGTGTGTCACCAGGTGCAAGGGAACCGTTTCTAGATAGACCTGCAACAAGTCTGATTTGTGTAAATGTTGCTCACCTCCAGCTGTTTCACAGTCCTCAAATATGGCTGCTGTCGTTTGTTAAGACGTTTAAGTGTGTGAGAGAAAGCAAAAATAACTTGTCTCTCATGTGTGCTGCTTTGAGGAATGACACCTAGAAATAACCCACTGCTTTTAGAAGCATTGTAATTTTCATTTGTGTATTCAGTCTTAAAATTCTCATAAAAAATTGTCCTCTGCTGACGTTTTGAGAACTTCAGCAGTCCAGACGGTGTGCTTTAGTTTATTCAACTCACTTTATTTCCAGACCCAAAAGTCATTCATAGCTATTGTCCTCAAAGAAAAGTTATGAATTAGGTCAGTCAGGCACCCGTATTATTCATTAGAGAACCCCCCCCCCCCCATTAAGAGAAAATGTCAGTGGCTGCTGGCTGCCCTCCTGTCCTCCCCAGTAAAACAGCAGACTGGAGGCTCGGTCAGACCCCATGCACATGGTAATGTGAGGAATGCGGCCATTTCCTCCTTTGCAGGAAAACAAAAGGAGCTGCTGAAGCGCCCGGCTTGTCCCACCTCACATAACAAGGCTGGTGCTCCCAGATCACAGTCTTATTGTGTTAACCCAGTCAGCCCAGGCCACACCATTAACAGGCTCGAATGGCTGATCTTAAATGTCACTCCTGTGTTTTAAACTGTGTGGAAAGAGGATGACTGTCTTAGAGGATGTCTGTGTGATGAAACTCAAATGTGCCAACATGGTGACAAACATGGTGTAAAATGTGCTGTTTGAGTCTTCAGTTAAATCTTTGAGTTTCTTCCCCTGGGAAAACATGTACTGTATCAACCAAGAGTTCAGAAACAAACACCTGCCTCCCCTGAGTATCTGTTACCTGTGTGAAACAACTCTTAGCAGAGGGAGGTGGCGCAAAATGGAGGATAACACTTACAACATCTAGAGTATATTCCTAACATTTGCTGTTCACTCTCAGCGAAACACAAGTGATGCTAACGCAGATCATTTTGTCTGTGTGCACATGTTAAAAAAATTAATTAGGAGACTCGCCTGTTTAATCAGGACCTCCTGTAGTTAAAGGAATAGTTCGACATTTTGGTAAATATGCTTATTTGCTTTCTTGCTGAGAGTTAGATGAGAAGATTAATACCAGTCACTCTCATATCTGTAAACTAAATATGAAGCTACAGCCAGCAGCAGGTTAGTTTAGCTTAGCATAAAGACTGAAAACAGGCAGCTGGCCCTATCCTCCCAGCACATCCAAGTCTATTTACACTTCAGTTTTTGTACAGGTTAAACAAATAATATAAAATATTAATTGGTGAGTTTTACAGGTACACATAGGTGGATTTTTTTTTTACATTTGGACAGAACTAGGCTAGCTGTTTCCCCCCTGCTTCCAGTGTTTATGCTAGGCTAAGCTAACATCTGGGTCTAGCTCCATATGCACATGTGTGAGTGGTTTACTTACTCTCAGCAAGAAGGCAAATAAGCTCATTTTCCTAAATGTCAAACTGTTCCTGTAAGAGAACATTTGTTTCTGTTGACTACTGCCTGCTTGTTTGCTGTGTTTGGATTTCATCAGCAAGTGACTCATCTGACTGATATGTTGTGAAATGTTGCAGTTTGTTTGATTCCCCCTCTTAAAGTCTTAATTCACATAATTAGCTCCTGATATAAAAAGATGTGTTGACAAAACTGCAAAATTATTTAAATATTTACTCGAGAGTTTTGAGTGGAATAAATACACTTGAATAATGTTATTACGATTCTCACTAAATGAGATACGGATTCAATTTCCGCGAACACACAGTCACTCGTTCAGGTATTTGACTATAAACTGGGTTTGGTTGAGCGGAGTCATGAAAAAAGAATTGTGTTGATTTGTACCAGCAAGCTCAGCAGTGATTCACATTGACTGTGCTGTCTGTGTACATGGACACAGATATGTTGTTTTATTCTATTTTTAGGGTGCCTCTTTAACATCTGGCCAGGGGCAACAGATGAAAAGCCTTTTGGGTTAACTCTGGCTCTTCTGTTGCTCAATGGGCACTTAAGTACAAAATAAATAAATAAATGAAATAGCACTGCAGAGTTTCAGAAATAGTTTTTCCCATTGACACATGCCATGTGTTTGTATGGTAAATTTGCTAATCATCCCATCAACCATCTTTCTTTAGCCGTATTAAAGCTGCATCATACACACTGCATATTAACAACACATTTTTCCACAGTGTATATGAAATGTGTGGGTCATGTTGGATAAAATGCTCTCTGTGCGTCTGTGTTTCTCTGTCCTCCTGGCCTGGTGATAACACAGCTCATCAGAAATGTTACATGAGATCCATAAAGCTGGACTGAATGACATAATGTATTGTTAGGGTTAGGGTTAGGGTTGTATTATATGTGGTCTATCATGTGAAATTGTTTTTTTTTTTTAAATGTGAAGCTGCTTATGCTGCCGTCTTGACCAGGACTACCTGGAATAAGAGATCTTGTATCTCAATGGGACCTTCCTGGCCAAATAGAGGATAAATCAAATTAATAAATAAAAAAATAAATAATGCACGGCTGACCTGTGACTGTGGCCAGTCATTAATGATATGTCTTTCTAGTTTTTTAGTAGAGTTTTGCGGTATGAATTACTGGATTACTCCAGTTATATTACATGTTTAAAGGAAGAGTTTGACATACTGAAAGCTAACACAACCATTTTGACCTTTTATTTATTTCATTTCTGTTGGAGCTGGAGGGGGCAGTTTTATTTACATCAAGGTTATACTTTATTGTCTGTCATTATCCGAATAAATGGATATCAACTCCAAAGAGATTCCAGTGTCACAGCATTTTCATTACTAACCAACACAGGGCTGAAGGTACGACTCCAGTAACTTACTGGTCCTAGCCAAGAAATAGCCCCCCCATAAAACCACAATTTGTCATTTTTACTCTTCAGTCTTTGCACAGATTAAACAAACAAGATATAGCATGTTAATCAGTGAGCTTTAGAGGTGCTGGAAGGCAGATTTTTTTCTTTGGACAGAACCTGGCTAGCTGTTTTCCCCTGTTTCCAGTCTTTGTGCTAAGCTAAGCTAATCGGCTTCTGGCTGTTGCTCCATATTTAACAGAAAAATTTGAGTGGTATCAATCTTCTCATCTAACTTTCTGCAAGAAAATGAATGAGCATATTTCCCCAAATGTAAAACCTCCCTTTAAAGAACTAGCTGCACCACTGTACATTATAAAATAGCCAACTGGTTAAATGATTGATAGTGCAACAACACAATGTGAGGTATTATAAACCTCTGCTTATCTTGATAACAGTAGATGAATCATGAAAAAGGCAAAACCTGTTGACACTTATAAGTTGTTAAAGCAATTAGCATTCTTGAGCAACTGTTGGACTTCAACTGCCATGCAAATGAGCAGGTGGACATTTGCCTGTGAGTGTTGAAGATAAAGTAACCTGCAGTTTGTCTACTGGCTGCATTGCGTTAACAAGTGAAGATTTGTTTACTCCCCACAACCACCGCCACCACATTAGGATGATCCTTTTCATGCAAAAAAGGCTGCACAAAAAGCACTCAATAACATTACTATCCAACACTACGGCCCAACCCCCACTGCCAGCTGATCCCAGGGTCTTCATCCACATGCATGCATGCGTGTGTGTGTGAATGAAGCGTAGCTAGTGCTAGTGGTGGAGGGGAGAACAGCAGATGGCAGGGCAGCCCCCGTCATGTCTGCTTTTTGGGGAGAACAATGCATCTCTCAGAGCTCTTATTAAAGGAGGGGAAGGGGATTTCAGTCCACGGACAGCTGGCAGGCAGCGTGCCTCGCACCCACCCCTCTCCCTCCGTGTCCACACACAGACACACACTCTGCAATTAACTGGCACGGGCCGCAGCTTAAATATTTACCAGGCACATGCAAACAAAAGGCTGCTCAAGAAATAATGATTAATCCACGTCTCAATTATATGACCACTTTTTTCATCATTGCCTCATTGTGGTAGCTATTAAAACCAACTCTGTGTGTTTGTATCATTAAATATCCACCATGCAATACAGTTCAGCTTTAATTGTCTCAAATCATAATGAGGTCTGGTGTTCATTATCATATCTGTTTACCATTTTTGGTGCTGAAACAGTTACTCGATTATTTGATCAGTCAATAGAGTGAAGGAGATGTTTATAATGCAAAAATATCAAATGTTCTCTCTTTCCAGGGATTTAAATGTCAGAATCTATCTTTGGGTTTTGGACTGTTGGTTGGACAAAACAATTCTGAATATGTCACCTGGGGTTTCTGGGAAACTGTGATGAGCATTTCCACTATTTTATAAACTAAACGTCAAATCACTTAATACCAAAACCAACTGATGCATGAGGAATTGAGAGATTTTGAGGCTGTTTATGTGTGTCTATTGTGTGTGTTGTCAAGTATCAATTTTCATTTGGCATTTTAAGAGAGAATCTGGCCTAAATCTTGATTTTTTTTCCATATACATATAAATTTCTTTTCTCTTTTAAACACAACAATCCTCATGTATCACATTTCTTAATATTATATCCCTGAAATATTTCCATTAAAACAGTGACTTTGTAATGTTTTATTGCATTTTATGTTGTTTCATCTCCTGCTGTCTCACAATAACATCCCCATGCTGTTACCCAAATCTGTAAGGACTTAAATCTCCTTTAACTTTAGGGATCTGTGAGGACTTAAAATTCCTAAAATTACACAACAACAAGCTCTTTAACATGACACAAGCAGCCAGCTGAGATAGTGGTGCTGCTCTGAATCCAATTTTTGCTCGCCCCTCCACTTCCCCCCTCTCGGCCCCCACCACTTTCCTACTCCTCCTCCTCCTCCTCCTCCTCCTCCCCTGTGCTCTGCTTTTGATCCCACAGGGACTTGGAGCCTTTACATTCCAGTCATTCCAGCCGCAGCGAACAATCGTCCCTCAGTTATTTATTAGTGCGGCTCGCTGCTCGGTCTGCTCAGTCTGCTGCTGCCCGACGGCGCGCACACACGTACATGGCAAAGCAGAGGAGGACGCTTGGGAAACTTGTGGACATTGTTGAATTGAGCGCAAAACACTGAGAGATATTACGAGACCGTTTCGTGTGTGATGAGACTTTAATCTGGTAAGTTTTACATTTTATTTTCTTTAAGTTTAGCTCTCGCTCTTGGCGGTGTGTACGGCCTACCGGGTTGTGTTTGGATGCCCGATAAATCCCATTGCCACGGATTTTTATGCATGGCGCAATATTGACTGTTGGATTATTTGTGTGAGTTTCCAGTTTTGCTTAAAGCTGACTCCTGATGAATCATGTTTATTTATATATTTTTATCTATAAGAGCAGCGTTACTGGACAGCATCCTGATTTCCACACATATCCAAAATTTTAAATGAAACTCACTTGAAACCTGAGTTTGTTTTAATTTAAATTTGTTTGATTTAAAGACCCCCTCAGTGGGATTTCATTACCCGTATTTTAAACCCGCAGGGAGCTTTTAGAGAATAGGAGTATTTAGATTAAACATTTTTTCATGTTTTAATGTGTTTCCTGTAGGAGCATATTTTGAGCAATATGTCATTGCGGTTTATGTCTGATGTCTATTCGTTGTTGTGTGAGTGTGTGGGAGGGCTCTGATGTTTATAGCAACTGTTGAGTGTTACAATTCTGTCTGACTGGAGAAAGTTATGCTTTACAGTGTGTGGACAATAAAACTGGATCTGCACTGACATCACTGTCAGGGGTATTTCCAGCAACAGCTCATGCACTCACACCAAAAGCCATTGTTCCATAGAGGAGTTACTTAATGCTAATTCAGAAGATTTCTCAATGTCAGCTTCTGCTTGTTGTTCACAATTGAAATATTAGCATTACAAATGATGGGGAATTTGATGATAGAAATGGGGGTTGGGAATCCTGACAAAACACTGAGCTGATTAGATAGGATGTAACATACACTGTATGTTGTGCAGTGCTGATCAAGTTTGTTGCTTTTCCTTCAGATTTGTGATTTGTGAAGTGCCCAAAACTGCCACATCCAGGCTGTTTTTTTGCTCATTTCCTGCTGACTGAGATGAGAACTGCTGAAGACTCCTCTGGAACGGTCCTGCACCGTCTCATCCAAGAGCAGCTCCGCTACGGGAACTTGACCGACACTCGCACACTTCTCGCTATCCAGCAGCAGGCCCTGCGTGGAGGCAGCAGCGGCGGGGGCACAGGCAGTCCCCGTTCCTCTCTGGAGAGCCTGACTCAGGAGGAGTCCCAGTACATCCAGATGTCAACACGCCAGGAACCTCAAGGCCAGGAGCACCAGGGGGACTTCCTGCACTCTGAGAGCACTGTGTGCCATTTGTACCAGCTGCATGGAGAGGAGCTACCCACATACGAGGAGGCCAAAGCCCACTCCCAGTACCTGATCTCTCAGAAGGGGCAGGCAGAACAGGAAAGCATGGACATAATTGGGGGGCACGGACATAATGAGGGACAGTGGGATCTGAAGAGGGAGCACGCTCGCTCCCTCAGTGAGAGGCTCATGCAGCTCTCTCTGGAGAGGAATGGACTTAGAGACAGTCTGGCTATGAGCTCTTCACACAGCTATCCACAGCTGTATAATAATAATGTAACAAACATTGTGGCACCCAACAAGCAAGGAGCCCAACAGTGTGCAGAACAGCGTGGGCCACCCCCGGAGTATCCTTTCTGTGCAAGACTTCCTGGATATATGCTCAGCCACTCACAGGAGCATGGACACTACTACAGAGACCCTCCTCCCCCTTTCTACTCACAGCACCACAGGTAATCCCAAACAGATTCATGTTTAACATCAAGACATTTTAGGATTTACATGGAATTGACAGCTTCCTTTCCAAATTCCCAAGACTTTGAGTTTTCCGCTGTGTTGTAACAAATTACTCATGTCTCCCTTCAACAGGTATGTGTCTGCTCAGTCCCAGGTGGCTCACAACAGTATCACCGCAGCCTCCAGCAATAACTCAGTTCAGACTGACGTGTTGATGCGGGAGAATGAGCGGCTCAGGAAGGAGCTGGAGGTCTACACCGAGAAGGCCGCCAGGCTTCAGAAGGTAAGGGAGGAAGGTGGTGTGATAAATGGCTCATAGAGGGTGTGGAAATCGTAAAACAATAGTTTCTCTGCCAGTACATGTCAGCTTACATGTCTGGCAGTATGTGAGTTGTGAGATACAAGTTATTAGTTCACTTCATGGAGAAATGACACGGACACATCAAGTATTTATCATGTACTACACATGATTGCCTTTGTTTCTGCTGCTTGTGAGTTTTTAAAATGGTGCTCTACTAGCTAGTTTGCGCTTTACAGTTGAGAGTTTTCTCTCCATTCCACCCTCTGGAATGCCTACAACACATCGTTCACCCTTTGTCTTTCAAAGCATGTTGGCATATAGCCATGAAAGGAGATAAATGCCTTGACACCTGGGACCTACAAGTGTTCACTCAGGAATGTTGATTCCCAGTTTTCAGTTGTGCATAGTGTTAAGAAGCCGTTTGCCTGCAGGCTGACTCACAGTTAAAGAGAAGAAGAGATGACTGATTGGCCTAATTGATCCTAACAACTGCACCATAAACCGCAATCAAGACTACCAACGAGGATGCCTCTCCCACAGACTGATCTTCCTCTCACATTTTCTTCCCAGTTGGAGTTGGAGATTCAAAGGATATCTGAAGCATATGAGACCCTGATGAAGGGCTCTGCCAAGCGGGAAACTCTGGAGAAAACAATGAGGAATAAACTAGAGGCCGAGATTAAGAGGATGCATGACTTTAACAGAGACCTGAGAGGTATGTGCCTAACTGTCTGTTGAACCAAAACTGTCCTGGTAATGTTAAAAAGATTTAAATGTAATTCCACATATGTAACCACCATGTTTTGCTTCTTACAGAACAACTTGACACAGCTACCAAACACCGAGTGGCCAAGGAGGCTGAGTGTACAGACCAGAAACAGCACGTCTTTCTAAAACTCTTGGAGCAAAGTAAGTTTATGTCTGCATTAGTCTTTTATTAGACAAACTGTCCTCTCATACCATTTTGCCTGCAAGTTCGTGACAAAGGAGAGCAGGAAGACTTCAGGTTCCAATCAATTTTTTTTTATCTGATCTGATAAATCACACTGCCCTGTGAAGCACTTAATAATAGCAGGAACATAGTTGAGCAGGGATTGGTTTCCTCCTTCAGTGAAGTTGTGTGTTATAAAAAGTGGGGCCCCTCATGTTGGGACACAAATGGCTCTATCTCTAATGTTAAGAGTTGCTCTTGGCACTTAGACGCCTGTTATTTTTCATGGCAGCAGTAAATGTTGCCTGGATTCCAGAAATTTTTTCTAGGTATTTCAGGCTGTTCCAGCATTAGGAATGCCCCCCCCCTCCCCAACACACACACACACACACACGCTCAGTTTTGCATCACTGCTGACTTCCCTCCTCAAGGGGAACTAATAAGTCTGGGACTCCAGGGCGTTGAGGCCCAACTCAACATGACCCCTGGCTAGCTCGCTCTCCTTGTTTGGACATTTCTTTACCTCTTGGTTTAATCATGATTGGCCAGTTGTGAATATTTCTTCCTCCCTATTCTGTTCTGTTCTGTGCAGGGAGTAAATCCACCTAACCTCAGTTTACTTATGACAAAGGATTGAAATGAATGATGACATATCTGACAGTAAAGTACAAGCATAAAATACTTCTAGTTACATAATCAGACATACCGTTCTGTTATACATTACCCTGTTGGAATGACAATTGCACTTCTCTGGATTTTCAATACAGCCATGTGAGTGTCTTTAGGTAATATTCTTTGTTTGTTTTTCTTAAAAACAGTTAACTTGGCACAACAGGAACAAAGCCACATGTAAAATATAATAGTCGAATGTGTACTTTATAGTTGTTGTTTTTTTTTGTTATAAAGACTACTTGAATTATATTTTGAGCTGCTTGTTTACTTCATGTCCTTAGAAGCATTCCAGAGCTTTTCCCAGTACAAAGCTATGACTGTGTGCGTAAGTGGATAAGAGGAAGTCTGCATTCCCTCCAAAGGCATGCACTCATGTTGTGTAATCAACCTGCTTTTAAAGTGGCACAATACTTGGTGTAACTTTTTAACAGTTTTCATTCAAACATGGAGCGAGTACATGTGAAATATTTTAATCTAATGATGATTGCGAGTTTATAGCACAGTATGTCCTCACTTGGGTCTGTCGTTGAACCACATGTCTGTACAGCAGCATGTAAATGTCTCTCGTTGGGTCACATTCCATTGAAAATGTACCTCCCTGAGTGGCTGCTCATGTAGCCGCTTGAGTGACCCCATCAGTGGCTACTGAATAGTTTTGATTCTGGCCCTCTTTAGCATTCCTTTGACCTCTCCTAGGAGGCTGCTATTGTCCTAGGACAATAGGAGATGATAACTTTCCAGCCTCATATCTACCAGGATCATGTCACTGTTTCAGTTATTTGCATTCATTGCAGTCATTCACACCCCCTCCTCCCCCTTTCTGTGTCTTAGATGAAGAGCAGCAGCGGGAGCGTGAACGTATGGAGAGGCAGATTCAGCATCTGCGCGTCTCTGGGGAGGAGTGCCAGCGGAGACGGGAGCTGCTTGAGCAGGCTCTGGCCTCAGCTCAGGCCCGCAACCGGCAGCTGGAGGAAGAACTGCAGAGGAAGAGAGCCTACGTAGAGAAGGTGGAGCGGCTGCAGAGCGCGCTGGCTCAGCTGCAAGCAGCATGCGAGAAGAGGGAAACGCTCGAGCTGCGGCTGCGCACTCGCCTGGAGCAGGAACTGAAAAGCCTCAGGGCACAACAGGTGAGGCGAAGATTCTCATAACATTGACTTGTGTGTCTTTTTATGTCTGCAGCTTAAAGGAATAGTTTGACATTTTAGGAAATATACTTATTTACTTCTTGCAGAGAGTTAGATGAGAAGATTGATATGACTGATACCTGTCCATTAAATTTAGCAACCTCACGGTGATGACAAGACTCCAGGAAGTCACTGCACCCGGCCAGCAAAGTGTAAGAACATTTTGAGGTTCTGGTAGGGTCTGGCTAGCAGTATCCCCCTACTTCCAGTCTTTATGCTAAGCTAAGCTAATCGGCTAATTGCTGTAGCTTTAAATGTAGCCAGCAGACATGAGAGTGGTGTTAATCTTCTCATCTAACTCTTTGCAAGAGAGCGAATAGGTGTATTTCCAGAAAAAGTCAAGCTATTCTATCACTATCTAAAATGTGTTTGTTTCCGGGGAAGCCTAATGTTAACCACTGTTGTCTGTTATCTCAGTCTCAGAACCAGGCAGCGGACCCCATGGCTTCAGAACTGAGCTCCTCCACTATGCAGCAGCAGCTGAGGGAGAGAGAGGAGCGTATTCTGGCCCTGGAGGCAGACATCACCAAATGGGAACAAAAGTACCTGGAGGAGAGCACCATGAGGCAGTTTGCAATGGATGCTGCTGCCACTGCTGCTGCACAGAGGTATGATAAAACATGTACAGAGTGCAAAGATAAACATCAGATGATGATGATAGATTACAGATGTAGTGACTTTTAGGGATCAAGTATTTTAAAAGTCTTCTGTTTAATTTTCAGGGATACAACCATCATCAACAACTCACCCCGACATTCACCGAACAGCAGTTTTAATGAAGACTTGCCTTTGTCTACTCACAGACATCAGGAGATGGAGAACAGGTACACATTCTTCTATGTCCTTGTTACATACTAGTTTATGATTGGTGTTTGAGGGTTTGTTAACTAATGTTGCAATCCATGTGTATATGTTTAGGATCCGAGCACTTCATGCTCAGCTCCTGGAGAAGGATGCTGTGATCAAGGTCCTCCAGCAGCGCTCCAGATGGGAGCAGGGCAAGCTGGAGAAGCAGGGGCTTCGGCTCGCCAGGTCCGTCCCTTCCATCAACACTGTTGCCAGCAGCACAGAGAGTAAAGGTGAGTTCACATTTCATGCAACATTTCATGCGAGAAATTCTGAATCTTTAATGACACATGGTGTCAAGCGACAACTGGCAGACTGGTCAGCGTCGCCAGACAGAATGTACGCTTCCTAAAAAAAAGTAGGGAGTATGAGACAACCCTTTCGTGTCCCTCAAATAGACAACATGTTTTTAAAGTGGAATGCATATCATCTCTCACTCCAGAATAGCCTGATCCAGAATAGTCATGGGAAGAACTCGCCAGGGCAGATGTTCAGGAGTGTGTAAATGTGGATGTAACCGGGTAATTAAGCAGCCTCCTCTCTTTGTCTACATTTGTAGGGAAGAGCCTCTCAGATGACCAGACAGGTGCTGCTTCACTGCAACACCAACCCTGCGTGGTGCCCAAACGCCCGTGCCGAGACTCCAGCACCCAAAGTGATGAGGCCCCACAGGAGCCTGAGCTCACAGTCGAGTCGTCTGAGACGATCTCAGCAGCTACCACTGGTTGGTTTATTGTTTTGTTAAGCCCTTGACACCCAATCACCAACACACAAAGTACTGTTCTGTTAATTTTAGGTCGGCCCTTTGATCTCTATTCTATTTGACCACTATTTAAAGTGTAACCAGACCCAGGATTAGGACTGTTAACATTAATAAGTTAAAACTTTGTTGGTAAAATTACACTGTTCAGCGACACAAGGTCGTTCAAGCATTGCAGTTGTAGTGGCAGTTGCTTTAGCATGCTCTAATCTGCTAATTTTATCTTTTGTAGACACCTCGGAGGAGCCTAAGGCACCACTCAGGACATTCAAGAACATCAACAGCACAGATGCAGAGGTGGTTGAAATCCTCATTTGAGGGCTCACTGAAGTTCTTATAACTGAACAGTGAAAGCCAGCGATGACAGAAACTTTTGGCTAAGGTGTTAAAGGCGTTCCTCTGCATCTGACCACAAGTAAAGAAAGGGTGATCATCTGACACAAGCAGAACAGTTTCACCTGAATCAACATGCAGAGTCCAGAATGTGGCACAGTTTGGTGAGGAGAGCTGAGCTTTCTTCTTCGGCATGAGTCACAAACTCTTAAATTTTGCCACGTTCCCTCACGAGTCAGAATTCCTCAAGGTACCTGGACAGCATTCTGCGTTATGTTTGGAATCGGGCTGCTGATTGTGGATATACATACTGTATGTTGTGCATGTTATTTTTGTAGTTATCTATTGTATTTATATTTGTAAATGCTGCTCATATTTGGTGTCTTTTTTCTGTTTGGGAGGCAAGAAGGAACCACTCATCTTGCTCCGCTTCACTTTTTCATTTATATACAAATCACACACACTCACTTTTATAGATTACGTAAGCAACCCGTCAATGTTTTGTTAGGTTTATCTTGAATTTCCAGTAGCGTAACCATCACCATGCCCTCTGAAAGTAATGGGAATATTTATAAAAGCATCTTTTATGTTTTCATGCCATGTTTGAGGATTATTCTGTTTAACAGAACTTCTCAAACCTAAATTAACAGTTGCTCCTCTCTTTCAAATACATGCGTGGGCCTGCTCACAGCTCAGCAGAGGATTTGGAAACTTCCTTTGAATGCGGAGCCTGCAGAATGTCTGCCCGTTCTCTCTTAAAAAAGCCTGTGAGGATTGACAATGTTCCACGGGGGTCTAATTTTCCAGATCCCGGGTTAATGTTTGGGGCCTCAGATGGCGACTGCCCAGCATTTCGCTCCCCTCTGCTGACACGCTGGAGCTAATCTTCTCACATTCCTCGCTGAGGGAATGCTCCCGTTAAAGAAAAAGGCTATCTAAAGTCTGACCCCTCGCCCTTGTTAAAATGGCACGCATTCTCCACATGATTCCTTTTCTGGGACTGGTTATTTCCTCTGACCCATGGTAGCTGGTTCTACCATGAGCGTACTGTAGAAATGGTCAACTATAATTGGCCTGCATTTGCCATTCTATTTGTTGTCCCCATCACTATGTTATATTCAGCTGTGTTTTCTCCATTGCTCAAGTATCTCACATTTCTGAGTCCTTAACATGGAATCTTCTATTTATTTCTCCCTGTATAATGTAGGATCACTGAACACTGCTGAATGTAGACTCCTGTTTTCCAGGAATGTGTTTTGTATTTAACTGGAATGTGCCAGAATTCAGATTTGTTCTACACTTAGAGGGGAATATTGCTAAAATTCAACATACATACATTTCTGAAGAAGCTAATAATTTTCCAGCGCCAACATATTTCTCGTCACAATGCACTTGCTGGTCAATGCAATGTGTCAGTTTGAGTTAATGCCTTTTACTTTTTTGGAATGTGTTTACATGAATGGCTATTTGAAGTGAGAGAAGTTAATATATTTTGTAGTTTGTTTTTTTCAGTCATATACTTGTATTTGTTTTATTTTCTGGTGCCAAAGATGTACTCTACTTTTAAGTTATAACCGATGACAAATACAAAAGGCTCTGTTAAGGTGCCTTGCTTCAGCTGGTTGACCCATTTTGATGTTGCTGTGAACTTTTGTAAAGTATGTATTCCTTAATATTTCACAATAATAGATTAAAATTCTTAATATATGTCTGATAAAAGGTGTACTGTTTTTATTTGTTGTACTGGTCCGAGAAGCAATACTGTAAATGTACTGGAGATTGATTACAAAAATCCAACTGCTCTCTTTGACCTCTTCTTCTAATGCATGTCTGAACACTTTGATGTGTCAGCAAAGGTCGGCAGTTAGATATTGTTTAGAATACCTTCACCCAAGACCTTCACTGCTTTTTATTCAGTTTATTCAATATAACTATTCAATACAGTCCATTTTGATATGAGACATATTAAGCTAAAACTCAACAACAACCTCTTGTAGTTGCACATTTCTAAATTTAAAAATATATTAGCTTTAGAACAAGATGCAAAAGATTTGCTATTTTACTGGATCATTTGGAATATCAAACACAACAGTAGAGTTCTTCAGATACAGGTGGTGCAAGTTGATAGTATTTCCTTTGTAACCTTAACATTTCTGTTAATCTAATCTGTCATGACTCAGTATTCACACCATTGCAGAGTAGCAGAAAAAGTTGGAAAAGTCTTGAAAACTGAAATAAATGTTTTCACATACTTTTTCCACAAATTCAAAGATTATTTTGATGTAATATTCCTTCCCGTGGTTATTTATTAGATTTGCAAAAAAAATCACATAAATGCCGCCAGTACTTGTGACAGCTGCCTGTCAAAGAAAAATTTGACTGTAAAATGTACATGTACATTTACATACCTTATATTTAAAGTGAATCAATGTGACTAGAAGACTATCTTACATAACTAGAAGATTGTATAATCAATAGACTGACTTAGTAATGTCTGTTACATAGCAATATATTCTCTAAAATTTGATAACATTAGCTAACATTAGCCGCTATAAGCGCCTGGTCCAACCACACCAAGAAAGGCTGTAGCAGAAAAAGCTTTTCATTTAAAAGAGGCTGAATGTGTTATTTCTAATTTCAAATCTACATCTACTTTCTGCATGACCGCCCTTCATGGACAATACAAGGCATGGTTAGCTTGAATAGAGGTTGTCGTTAGCTTGAATTCATGGTGGTCATGATGGACTCCAATGGTTGGGCCAACCAGTTTTTACAAGAGGCAAAGTTTCCACAGACAGTCCCAAACCCACTTTACTGCTTCACATTTGTATTTTCAGTATGTTCCAAATGGTTGTTGTTTCACCCAAATTTGGCCACATATACTGCTTTCATCAAGTGGTATCACTCTTTTTGAAGCTCCAAGGCTCTACCTGTGGCTGTGTCTTTAGCATAGCAACATTGTAGCAAAGACAACTGGGTGGAACATAATGTTCAGAAGGGCAATAGAGTTGTAGATACAGCAGGAGTGATTGTTTTTATGTCCTTGAAAACTCGTCACCACAGAAACACAGTGTAACTGTTCACATCCGCTGTTCTCTATGAAGAAAGAAACAAACTTGACAGCAACCTTTTACACATACAGGGGAAATGGGTGGGACTGCAATTAAAGACTATTAATAGAATATCAATTGTCAACATTTTCTAAATTGAAGGGAAGTTCATCAAAGATCAGGACCATGCTGACCCTCTTCTTTAAAAATGTTTATATTTAAGGTTTTATTTTAGTGAGACATAACCTTGGCATCATCATTTAGTGAACACAATGTCACATTTACCCTCCCCTGACTGACATGGTGTAGCCCTGATAATCAGTTTTCCATTATTTATCAAGCAAACAAGTCTCTCATGACAGACAAACATCAGTGCTGTACTTTCTGTTCTGTACATCAAATGCTAAGCGACTGAAGAATACTTGGAATTTCAGCTATTCTCATCAACAGATCTCGTTTCACATGATGTAAAATTTCAAACCTGCTCAGAGTCACAATAAGGACTGTTCTGCTCTGACTGACTGGGGCGAAGCATGAATTCTAAGAATATTGTTATATGAGCCTGAAACATTGCTGACCCACGTCACTCAACGCAGTGAAGTAGATGTTGAACAGGCACCGAAGAAGCAAAAATGTTATTTCTGAATTATCTGTATACAAGTTGAATATTGAAATGTATGTTGCTATTGCTTCTAGGGAAGTTTTAAGATGTCTTCATATCAGTCTGTAGCTTTCACATGTAAAAATTCCTCTGTAAACCTTGACTTTTAATGTAAATATTTTTGCCTTCCCTGTTCCCCCTGGTGAGCTTGGTTTGGCATTCCATAGATGCCACACATTTTCCTCCTGCTGCCTTTACTTGTTGTAGCTGAGTGCCACTTTTCTCAGCTCCCAAAAAGCTGCAAAGACAAATCTCCATCTGTTCAACACCTTTTCCAGCTGGGAAATATAGCACATTCAAGTCTGTGATTTACCATTACTTTGGTCCCATTTGTACTCAGACAGATCACATTTCAGATATTTCATCCTGCCACTAATGGCCACATGTAAGACAAGAGCCCCCGCCAAACTGTGAGTGATGTTAGGGGTTCTGTAGGTGAAAGGTTAGGATTACGTGACTTCAGGCAGTGCCAAGTCTGAGCAGCTTCATGGCGGGAGATTCATTCCTGGCAACACTCAAGTGTCCCAAAGTCGTCATCATCCAGCCAGGATGAAGAGAGAATCAACTTTATGTAGGTGTTTGCATACCACACACATCTGGACTCCTGCAGGAATGACTGTGATTGTTGTCAGGACTGCAGCGTTTATCGCCATGATTTCACCACTTCGACTCCCAGAAACTGTGAATGATTCTCATTTGACCACAACATCAGTCACAGTGGATCAAAAACAGATGTCAATGAAGTAAGCTTGTTCTGACAAACGTTTTGTTGTTCGTTTTACATGGTCAGTAAACTGTAGTTATGTGAAATAATGTGTGTTCTTTACACTCTGTCCTGCTGTTGATATATTGTATGGATGTTTTAATACAGACTATATTCATCTTGCCCCTACAGTTATTGTACTTTTAAGTCATGTAATATTTGTATTATAATGTGAGTAAATCAATGTGTCTGGCAGCAGTAGAGGGGACAACTGGTAACAAATCATCTGTCTCTTTTTGGAGGCTTTTGAGCACATTTTGCACCAAAAGTCTGTGAGAAATACTTGGAAAAATAACTGTGGAGCTCTGTGTTTTGCCTTAATTTCCATGGAGATTCCAAAACTTCCTGCCTACAGCAGTCATGGAATGTGCCCCCACCCCCTTAACTTTTCCACATAAATCAGGGCACCGTCCTCTAATTTTAGGGCTGTTACTGAGATGAAGCAAACCTCTCAGATAGCAAGTCACTTGCAGCAAATTTTTGGGTTTGTGTCAATTGCAGCAGTGTGTCTACTCAGCGAGAGGTGTGAAGGTGTTTTCTTTAGGTGTTTACTGTGGCTGAGCAGCAGCAAGAGCAGCCCACCTGTTCTGCTCCTCTGCCTCCCCTGAACCACTTATTTTCCATCCACCTCTTATTGCTTTGCATCACTTCATAGTGTTCCACAATTTTCATTTCAAAGTAAAAGATGTCATCATGTCAAATTTGTGGCGACGATTAAAGCTGCACTGACTGATGTTTTGATATTAACAATGGATCAAATGACCACATTTAATGTAAAAGGCTTTGCTTCCACTGATAATCCCACATGAAGTTTCACCTGAGTGTAGTTCCCCTCAGCTCTACAGAGCATTTTAGTGTCTTTCAGCCCAATATTTTGGTTTTACAGCAAACTTTACTGTTTTGGCTCAGTCTCTGCTCTCATCCACCTAGTTTCCTCCTTCCCAGCAGCAGGAGACAGATGTTTTCAGTGACTTAGGTTTTAATACCCCCATCATGCAATACCTGCCCAGCTCCAAACAGCAGCCAATATTAGCAGCTAGCTGGTGAGCTTAGTGTAGCATTTAGCAGCTAGAGAGCCGGATATTTAAATAGTTGCTGAAGGACAAATCAGAAGTAAAAGGCGAGCAAGTATTGGACTTATATTCAACAGATGGCCAGAAACACAACTGAAAACAAATGCTAATGTTGCTATTGGGCAGAATTGTAGACTTGCGACTTGCGACTTTCAAGTCAGGCATAAGTCACAAAAATGAGGACGTGAGACTTGGAACTGGTTGGTGTTAGATTGGCGTAGCAGGAAGGACAAATTGCGAAACTCTCGCAAGATTTGTTAACCTTAACCTTAACCCTAATCCTAACTTTAAACCTAACCCTAAACGCGCTCACGAGAGTTTGTCCCTCCGGCTGATCCAATCTAGCATTTACCCTTGGGACCTGAGTGCTGAGAGAACTGATTCCCTAAAGACTTGACTTCAGACCTGAAAACAAAAACAATGAAGTTTCAAATTTTGCTGAGGTAAAATCAGAGCAATGAAACATGTCAGTTTTAATGGTGAAAATTCAGAGACATGGCATATTGCTACTGATAACTTCCACAGGCTATCTAAAACAGTTAGTTCACTGGCACAGGAGTTCATTATGACTGTTTGGCTGGTTGGAGTCTAGGACTGTTAGTGGTTTCCAGTGAATCAACTGAGCAGACCAGTCCAGAAAGACTGATTCACTATAGGAAAGGAATGAGTAGATGAGTCAACATATTCTGTGTCTGGAGCGATCTACAGGCTAAATGAAGACAATAGCACTTGAGTCAGCAATAGTAATCAGACACTGCATAGCCAGGTGCAAGATGTGAAACGCTTTCTTAAAGTCTACAGCAAATGAGTAATGAGAAATGTAGACGAATGATTAAGTGGCAGAGATCATAAGTGCAATAGATGCGAAAAAAATTCGAGTCATGATAAGAATTTCAAAGCTATTTTCATTTGATTACTAGTTATGTACACTTTGTAGCACTTCATAAAATTGTGGTTGTTTACAGTTGGCACATGAAAAAAACATGTCACAAAATCTAATCAGCATAACTAGAGAGAGAGAGTCATAAGCAATATGTTTTCCCTGAAAATCCCCTGTCAGCAGACACATGTTAATACTTGGTTGTCACACTTGTTTAGTTTCAGCTTGCCTCATTTGGAGCGATTTATACCTGCCTTTGGAAATGTCATTTTGTCATTTCCCAATATCTAATTACTTCTCTGAGAAAATACTTTCCTCTGAAGCTACATTTCATGACAGCCCACATCATTTTCTCCAGTAATCAGCAATAATATCTGAAGAATGCTTGTCATGAAGGTTTCACAAGTTCCCAGTTAAAGCAACATACCAACAGGTGTGTGTGACTGAGTGAGCGAGCACAGCTGGGGAATTTAGTGGTCATGCCTTAGCATGCAAGAATGGCTTATGGCCCAGATGTATGTAAATGATGATGTACTTGACTAATCCTATGTGGGATGGTGGATTAGGTATGAACTTTACAGATACTCTTGAACCATTGTCACTGTATTGTCACCGGCAGAGCAGAAAGTGTTCTTGAATCATTATTTAAAAGAGCCATAGGTGGGGGCAGATCCACCATAAATGACTTATGGCTTCAATTTTACATTGTCATAAGTGACTATTTTGATCCTTTTCCAGGCCTATGAATGCTAGCAATCAAAACAATGCCTCATCTTCAGTCCTTCTAAGCAAAGTTTAAATTTTGTGTTTTTTCACTAAAATCATATTTCTTCAAAATTATGTATGGCTGTAAGACATGAAAGATGTGCGTGTGTTCTGCACACTGATATTTGTTTTTAAAGCCAATGTTCAACATAATAATTAATTTCCAGCACATTTAACATCTTTTTCACTGGGAGAAATACAGTTTGGAGTTGATTGCTTATCAATTCTGAACAAAATGCCCACAGTTTACAGTTCAATAGCTGAATAGCCTCAGTGTACTTCTCTTGAACTGTTCAGATGTCCTTCTGTAAAGGTAAGTGACAGAGATGTTACAGGGTGATAGCTGTGGCCTGTAGGATCTACTGTATCTCTTATATCACCTATATCAGAAATTCTTTAAATCACTGAAGAAATGGTGGAACTGACAAATCATAAATACAGACAGGTGATGTAGTAAACACACCTTCATACATGTAACAACATGATACTTAGCACTGTCTCACCCAGACATTTACATTCACACAAGTAACACAAACCCACTGTTATTGACAATAACAATGTTGTAGCCTCAGCAGTTAATTAAGTCTTGAAAAGTGAACAAATTGCAAACTTCTTCTAGAAACCTGTGTGAAATTTTCATATAGGGGAAGCAGACATTAAGAAAGGGCTGTTTTTTTTGTTTTTTGTTTTTTTGTTTTTTGTTTTTTTTCATCTTAGGGAAAGCACAGGTGTTACTAATAAGATTAACCCAGTTATTTAACCCAGTTATGGTCCCATTCTATTCAGGTGTCCATGACATGTGACAGCGTGACAGTGAGCCTTCATGCACAATAACAGGACCCTGACACTGAGGCAGCTAAATGGAATTCAGCCATCGTTAATCTTATTATTTACACCTATGGTTTTCCTACTGTGACATGTCAACATATCTTCTATTAACAAGTTGTCTTCCACTCAGCTCATTAGCCTATTTTCCTTCATTCATTTACTTGACCTGTAGGTCAAAGCCCTCAGACCCAACCACATTTCCATGGTTGGCTACTGCTCCCTAGTGTTTCAATGAGGGTATTACGGTAGTTTGCACTTTTGTAGGACTGGGAGGGCTCAAATGTTACTTCAGTCTGAGTGAGCAGACAGCTCCTATCATTTTGTGCAGGGGAGACTTGAGGGACTGCTACAACCTGCAAGCCAAAGGTCACATGACAGTCGGAGGCAGCTGAAAGCATTGGTCTCTTATTTAAATGTCTTTTCTCTCAAATTATCAAATCTATGGGGTGCCCTGAAAAGCAAAAGACAATCCAGCAATTGAATATATATTATTCTGAAATGGGTCATTCTGCATGAGTACTTTGCTACTTTAAGTATATTGATGCTAACATGTAGGCCCTTTGATAAAGTAAAATTCTAAATGCATGATTTTTACTTGTAACAGAGTATATTTACACTGTGGTATGCTACTTTCATTTAAGTTAAAAAAAATCGAGTACTTTACCCACCATTGTGCAATGTTGCAGTAGGCCTTCTTGAGTATTTCCATTTCCTTATACTATTACTCCACTACATTTCAGAGACAAAAATTGTACTTTTTATTCCTCATTTATACAGCTATAACTTTGCAGGTCAAAGGTGAAAGATGAAACTAAAGTGACCAAAAAGAGCTCGACCAGCCATTCATCAATAATATATATTGTACTTCTGTATTATATAATCGTGAATGCAGTACTTTCATGGAGTTTGTTTACATGGTAGTATTGCTACTTGTAATTCAGTAAAGGAACTGAGTACTTCTTCAACCACAAGCCAATGATGATCAAAATATTGAAGACTGTATAAACTGCAATAGTATTGCTCAGTGGTGGTAGACTGGCAGTAGGATGTATTACAGGAACTTTAATACATCTGTGGGCAGTACATGTTATCAGATTAGCTCGGCTGCCTCCGTTAGACCACGTGATCCTCGTCCTGCAGGTCGAAGCCGGACCGCGTTATTTTTTTCGCACCCGCATTCTGCGAAAACCCGCCCCTACTCTGCCTCTGATAGGCTCTGCTCTGACCCTGATACAACCATCTCACTCCCTGCTCACGCCTCATGTCTAAACCAAACCAATCTAACCACCGAAGGCAACGAGTACTAGCCAATCAGAGGCAGAGTAGGGCGGGTCTTCGCGGAATGCGGCTGGGGGAGAAAAACAAGGCGGTCGGCGGTCCGTTGAGAGACTGGGACTTGGTCATAACATTTTCGGAGCTCCGATTGGCCAGTGATCTGGCAGTGTCGTCTCTGATTGGTGGAATGAAGCAGGGAGGTCCGGCTCTGTCCCTGAGCGTTCTTCCGGCTTACATGTTGGAAAAAAGAAAAGACGAATGGAAAAAATTGTAATCCACAAAACGACCATTGCCTAGTAAGTCTGTGATACGATAATTCCTGCACATATACCCTACAGATTTGTTTGTTTAGCTGTACGAAGTCTACGCCGTTGTTCTATTATAAAGTTAAGCATTGTGCATGAAAATCAGGTTAGCGAATACAGCGTTAGCTTGCTGCTAGCTACGATAGCTGGCTAGCTCGGTAGCTTTTTAGTTTTAAGGTTACCGAACCAAAACCACCGACCACAGCGTTTAGTATCTTACCGGGCTGATATCGCGTTTGTTCATTGTGATGCAGGCCGTCAAAAAGCCGCCGCTGTGCTTGGACGTTAATTTGATATTTGATTAGTAACGATACAGTTGTTGTCGAGCAGTTAAACCACACTGTTATTGCTGATTTAACGTTAAACAAAGCTCCACCCAAACGCTCTGGTCTTGTTTTTCATAGTTATACTTAATTATATCAAACTTTAACAACACCGGTTGGTAAACGTTACCGACTTGGCCCTGGCTCATTAATGATGATACCCCGCAGCCTTTGAAGGGTTAAACTGAAGGGTTTTTATTGTAGTGGTTCTCGTACATGAATAGTATTTGCCATACACACATTTAAAAAAACATGTGTAGTACATTTCACTCACTACTGTATATAAAAAAAAATGTAATATTTATCTCAGCACTCCTTGCACTATTCACTTCTTGTATGTACACTATTTGTAGCCTGTTTACATTTCACAGAAACTGTTTTACCTGTGTATAGTCATTCCTTGTGTATATTTCTGAAGATTGTTGTGTAGTTATTCTGTGTAAGTACATTGAGAGCCACTAAACTGGAATCAAATTCCTTGTATGTGTAAACATACTTGGCCAATAAAGATGATTCTGATTTATTTATTTTAAACCTTATTAATATCTTCGGTATGTCTGGTACTGGAATTAATGTACAACTCTTAACACGATTTTAGGTCTTAAAGAAGTCAAAATGAGCTCTCAGCAATTCCCCCGACACGGGCTGCCTGCTTCCAGCGGGGGAGCACCTCAGATCCCTGCTGGAGGAAACCTAGTGTCTGTCAATCAACCGTCAAACCCACCAGGTACTTACTGTCACTGAATTGACTTGGGAGTATATTAAACATATGGCGAGGAAGACACCGGTATCATCAAGTTTAATTAAAATGTTTTCCTTCAGCTGGTGCAGATGCAGACAGTGGCCGGGATGCCGACCACGGGCAGCAGGATCATCCACCTGCGGGAGGTGGGGGAACCTTGGTGTTCAGAGATGACAAGCAGGAGACCATGGTGGTCAGACCATACCCACAGGTACAGACACATGGCCAGCCACAAGCTGCTCCCCAAACTGTGCCCATCCAGCCCGGTACACCTGTGACTGTACCTGCTCCCTCTGTCCACCTCCCACAGGGCCAGCCTGCAGTCCTCACTGACGGACAGATGAAGGTGATGATTACTTCTCTTAACTGTTAAAACGTTAGAAGCCTTGTATACAAATTGAATATAATAAAAATATGAGGTGTCTTTACCATCTTAAATTTGATGTTAACACAGTTTAGTAACACATGAGCTGGCAAAGATATATTCCTCATTCTGTGGTTGTGGGACAATAAACTGTTGCTGTCTGAGGTTGAATTTCTTCACTCAGAAAGTATTGAATTATAGCTAGTTTACATTGGACGACCTTTATGAAGTTGGGAGCTTGGCTGGACTGATTGTTTGGCTGATTTGAAGGAATTCAGAATCCTCATACTCTCCAAACAGATTTCCTTTTAAAGTGTGCTTAATTTTACTAGTCTGTCTTGTTTAGTGTTAACTGGTCCAGGCTGAAATCGAGAGCAAGCCTTGCAACAGCAAATGGCTGATAAGCTCAAGAGGAAAGACAATGGATTGAACAGGAAAATCATAACCATAACATCTATGAGAGTTCCCATTCTGTACACAATCTAAATTGGTAGAAATTTCCCAGCTTAATGTAGTTCTTGCTATGTAATTTCATTTGGAAGAATTAAAGCTGAGACTGAAATGATATTTTTACAAAATATCGACAGCAAAAACTGCTATTTTACATTTTTGAAGCTATGCACGAGTTTTTAAAGATCCAACTGATATATTAAGGGGTTTGATTTCCAATTTTATACCTACCATAGACTTTCAGGGAGGATAAATTGTTTTTCTTCATTTTTTTATGGATACACCTCTTGTTAAATAAAAAAAAAAAATCAGAAACAAATTGTTCCAGTCAGAGGTGCTGATTTAATAAAATTTTGTATGTATACTGGCTACAAACTGTCTAACCTCACAATTACTACATACAGTTACAGCAGTTCTACTGCAGCATGTTGTGTAAGGTGTACATGTGGTGAATGTGCATTTCATATTGCAATTTGATGGTTTCAGTAAACAGTGTTCTTCTCTAGCATTGTTCTTAACAACAAATATCATTTCTGTTATAAAATCTGTTTTGTGTGTGTTTTTTAAGGCTGTCCTGAAGTCCCCTATGCCAAGTCGTCTTATTGCCCCAGCACCAGCTTCCAACCAGGGTCACATCCCCATACCCCCCAAGGTCCCTGGTCACATTACTGTCACCATAGAAAGTAGTATTGCTCCAACCACGTCTATCCCTGTGGCAACCATCAGTGGTCAGCAGGTGAGTGTAGTCTGCATTGGCTATTACTGTATGTTATTATGTATGTCTCTTAGTGTATGTCACTAAAGACATGAGCTGCTTTGTGCTTCAGGGTCACTCCAGCAACTTACACCACCTGATGCCGGCTAACATTCAGATCATTCGGGGCAGTGCCCCTGCACTGCAGATCGGGACCCCTGCCGTCCCTCCCCAGACCTTCACGTCCCATTTACCCAGAGGTACGCACGATGTAGTAAGATCAGTATGCCACCCTTGATTAAATGTTTGCTTCTCCTTAAAATAGCAGTCCATGTACTCATTTTCAGCAGTGCTTTTTGCTAGATCAGTGTATTTTTTTGCCCTGTAGGGGCTGCTGCAGCAGCTGTTATGTCAAGCTCCAAAACTGTCCTGCGGCCAGCTACTGGAGCAAGTGCAGGCCCCGGCCAGCCCACAGTGCAGCACATCATTCATCAGACTATTCAGGTGCCTGGATTTACTTACAGTTAAAGAAGTGTAGATATTGAGTTGGGCATTTAGGAGCATCCTGTGTAACTGTGTCACATCTCTCTGTCCACAGTCCCGCCCTGCTGTAACAACGTCTACAGCCGTGCTACCAACTGTGGTGGCCCCCATTTCAGCAACAAGAACTCAGTCTCCTGTTATCAGTCCAACAGTTACACACTCTGCAGAGGTGGCACATGGGTAAGCAGCAGTGTAACAATTTATTGACCAGGACATTAACAGAGATGCTGCAAGTGATAAGCTGCTCACTATTTAATTTGATGATGAGGAGTTTTATGGCTAAAACAAAACAATTTGTGGTGATAGAATGATAGATGTTAGGCTGTATTTCTGTATCTACAGTCTTTTTTTAATGTATTTTTGTCTCCTCTGGTCTATATAGGTATTTGTATAAAATTAAGGTAGCATAAAGTAATTTCAATCATTTTTTTCCCAGCACAGACTGGAACATTTGGATATTTATTTTGCAGTGAGGTCATATGACTGTATAAATAGTTTTCTCAGACGCAGGATAAAACTGAGCAAAGCGAATAAAGTCACAATAATTGCCTTTGTGCATCTCTGCCATTAGCCTTTCAGAAGAGCCCTGGTGCATACAGTGACCTGTAGGTCAGTTCTAATAAAACACTGCTGCTTTTTATGTAATATTTTGCAGCAACAATGTCCAGAAGAACATATTGAACTTGTTTACCAAGTCTTTCTAAAACACAGCCTAGACCAGTGGTTCCCAACTTTTTCGGCAGCTTGTGACCGCTTAAAACAAAGGCCAGTGTTATGGCCTTGGGCTGATCAGTTTAACTAAGCAGTGGTTTTTCTCTCTCAAGTTGTTTGATTTGGTGGATTTTTAAAGGCCTGAAGATGTGAAAGTATCCAGCATTTCTCTGAAAAAAAAAGTTAGAAAAAAATCTTACTTTTATATAACATGCAGAAGTCAGTAATTTGAGTTTCTGACTCTTTCAGGCGTCCAGGGCTGACCATTCACCCCCCTCCGGCCACCGTCAGTATTCAGAGGCCTCAGACATCCCGAGACACCGCTACGCGGATCACACTGCCATCTCACCCTGCAATTGGGGCTCAAAAGCCCCAGCCTCCACACACCATGACACAGGTTACTGCTTCTTGATGGCGGCCAGCAAAAATAATAGTCATTTTATACAGTGACTGAAATAATTCCCCTTTTTTTGTTCTCCAACAGAAGCCCATCTTCAGTACTGTGACACCAGTAGCTGCAGCAACTGTGGCACCAATTGTTGCCACTAACACTGTGCCATCAACCACCACAATAGGTATCAACTTTTTCATATTCATTTCTATCAGCTAGTCACTAAAGTTTGTAATGCTAGACTAAATTACCCAAAATTTAAACACACAAATAGAGCAGTTGTTCTTACACAAATATTAATAATCCTGTCCTCTTAATGTCTAGGCTCTGTGCCACATACTCAAATGACCAGTAACACCATTGTCACCATGACAATGGCCTCACACTCCTCTCATGCTACGGCAGTGACCACCTCTGCCATCCCTGTTGGTAAGTTGACCACTTTGTTTCACTGTTCACTGGAACACTTGTGTGCTTCACAAGCAGGAGTTGTTACCTTGACCTCAATCTTTTCATAGTGTGTTTTAATGAACATTTATTCTTAACTGTCTCATGATGTTGTTCACAGCTAAAGTAGTCCCTCAGCCCATCGCCCACTCTTCATCCCGCGTGCAGCCTGACTACCCCGGAGAGAGAGCCAACCTCATCCCCATCCCAGGCCATCGGTCATCTCCTAACCCTGTCACCATGGAAGCAAGAAGTGACAACAGGTGAGCACACGATGTTGGTGAATTGATTTCGATGCTGTGACACAGTATACGAAGAAACAATTAATCTTATATCCATGATTATGTGTTTTTGGAAAGTCTGAGGGTAATCTGCATTATCAACTCATATGAATATTTAGCTATTTGTTTTTCTTATTTTATATATTATGCCCTATTATACTTAAAATATATATACATGCTGTCTCATGTGACCATATACTATATACCATACTATAGACCATATACTAGCAGGGTAAAACTGTCCTTTAGTCATTAGCAATTACTTGTTTTACTAGCCAACATTGATAATTTTTATGGAGGCATGTTGCAAACCAAAGAAAGAAATTAGGCAGGTTGTTTTGAAATTATGACCTCTGTATCTTGTCTTTATGCTAATTAATTCTGTGATATTGTATCTTGTACCTCATTATGGAGATAGTGAAGTTAAGAAATGAAATGTGATCAAATGTTTTAACCTCATTAGTAGAGATACTTTGTTTAAATGACGATGAACTTTGGACTAATCTTGTATGTTTTCTTTTAAGGCCCTCTGTGCCAGTGCAGTTCCAGTATTTCCTGCCGGCATACTCCTCGTCATACCCTCTGACACACACCTACACCCCCATCAGCAGCTCTGTATCTACCATCCGCCAGTATCCGGGTAAGCAGTAGTAATTTGTTTTATTAGCAGTCACACTTATCTATTGTGGTGACTGGTGTATAGTGGAACATACCATACATTATTTGACTTGACATATCAATTTTGGCAAAATATGCTAAAATATGTACATTGAATGTGAAACTAGAGGGTTAAATAAATGACTTTATTGCATGAAGATCTCATTGTAACTTTATTTTGACTCTCAACAAGTTACTCCTCAAGCTCCGAGTTCAGCACTGCCCACTCAAACTGGAGTAGGTGTGGCCACCACCGTCCATCTGAACCACATGCAGCTGATGGCAGTGGATCGGATTGGTCTGCCATCTGCACAAATCAGCACCCAAGGGATCCAGCCAGCACCAATCGCTGCGCAGGGCATTCAGCCTGCACCGATAGGAGTGCAGGGCCTGCACACATCTGCACCAATCACCACACAGGGAATACAGCAGGCACCAATAGTCACTCAGCAACAGCAGCAGCAACAACCGCAGTCTGAAGCAAAATCTGGTAATAACTGAATGGACAGTGAAATAACATGATCTTGATGAATACTCAACTGAGTTGTGGGCTGTTTGTAATGCGTGTTTTATTTCATTCAGGGGTTGTTTTGGCTGATGGCTTTGTAGCGAGCCCGATCAGCAGCACATTCAGCACCACCCAGCCTGTAGCTACCATGGTGCAGGCGCACGCCCAGGGAGGAGTCGGAGGAGCTCCCACCCTGGTCTCCTCCCCTAGACCCAGCATCCTCCGCAAGAAGCCTGCTAATGAAAGGTGAGGTTAACACCAGCATGTGAGACATTGCCTCTCTATGGAGCTTTACTAAAATGCACAACGACTGAGTGTTTCTTGTTTATTTTCTAGATCATTACTAAATGTGGTAACCCTAACCCCCTGGCCTAATTTTTAAACCAAAGCCCAGCCCTACAATTATACTGAACCCAGACATGGGTTTTAGACTGCTCTCTCTGTGTGTCACTTGACTTCCACACCTTGGCTTTTTAGTGCCACATAGTCACTGCATAGCAGGTTAACTGCCAGCATTGGATTATTAAGTCTGGCAAACACTTGATATAAGTTCAAAGTGCATGGATAAATGTTTCCTTTTACCAAACAAAACCTCCCTGTCTTCATGTGTTTCAGTTGTGTTCGTAAGAACCTGATCCCCGCACAGGCCAGTGAACCTAGTAGTGGCAGAATAGACAGTGGCGTGAGAGGAGCAGGATCTCCCCGACCTGCAGGGTGAGCTTCTGTCACATCAATCACATCAGTTACAGCCATGTTCACATCCTGTCATTATGAATTCTGATATGAGTCTGTGACCTGACACTCTCGATTCCTCTCTCAGTGTGAAACCCAAAGCCGAGGTGCACATGGCAGTGGCCCCTCCTGTCATGGCTACAGTAGAAGCACTACCTTCTCAGGGAGGGGAGCAGCAAGCCGTGTCCTCAAATGCCCAGCACCTCGCCCAAGCCATACCCACCATGCTGGCCACGCCGGGGCCCGTACCTCCCTCCCAGCCCTCCACTGTCCTCTCGGCCCTGCCAGCAGCCATGGCTGTAACTCCCCCTGTTCCCGCTTCAATGGCCAACACTGTGGCTTCTCCCACTCAGCCTGCGGCCAGTAGCACTGCAGCATGTGCTGCCAGCTCCGCCTGCCCAGATGTGAAAATCAAGCAGGAGGTGGAGACAATGGACACTTCTCAGCCAGGTGAGGAGCATGTCATCAGTGATATGATCTGTGAAACTGATAAATATAAAGAAACAAAAACATACACAGAAGTGAACAATTTGTTTGTCTCTCCCCCTCAGACCCCAATGCGAACTTGTCATCAGCGCCAGCCCTCAACACCCAGGCCTCCACCCTAAACACTCCTGCAATAGGCGATCTGATCCCCGGGGCATCCCCGAGGAAGAAGCCCCGCAAACAGCAGCATGTTATTTCTACAGAGGAGAGCGAGATGGTAGAGACCAACAGCACAGATGAGGAGAAAGCCCCAGGCAGGCCCATCACCGGCAGGGCTGAGAGGCGCGAATCTCCACCGAGAGAATATGTTGGTATGTAATGTCATTCATCGTGCCAGTGATAATCCTCTTACTTTTAACAGGTGTTATCTGTGCTGTTACATAAGCCTCTTTCACACATAGTTCCTGCTAAATTACTGGGATAACCTTTCAGGCACCGCTAGTGATTTTTACTATTCACACATGCAGCTGCATTCAGGAACATGCCATGGCAATGCCAGAATAGATGGGGCGGGGTGGGGTTAGGTTGTGTGCATGGCGAGTGTGGTCGAGAGAGGGAGAGAGAGCGAGGTTGGGTGTGTGACGGTGGCTGCCAGACTGGAGTAGAGAGTATGAAGTTAGCAATATAATGTTAGCTGTGCAATGTGTGTAGCCTACAGTTTATGCTATTTGTCAGTGAATAAATGTTCCTACTGTAGCTACATTTATAAATGTTTCTGGTGGAGCAGCATGTCTGCCCGCTCCGTTTATCAGCAGGAGTGACAAGTGAATTTTAAATCCTTAATCTGATACCCTGCATCTCTGTTCTTCATATGCCTGCTCACTAAAACTTTGCTCTGTGCTTTATAACAGTAGTTAACGGTATGGATATGATTTGGATTGTGATATCAAAAATAATATAATAGCGGGGCATGATGCTGTGATATTGTTTCACCAAACACAGACACATGTAATGGACTTGTAAATGTTTATTCATTCAACTAACGGCATTGCTTTCATAAAGCCATATTGATTATTCACAGCTCCGTCAGACGCTGAGCCACACTCAAGCTGATTATTCAAAAGCTTCATTCTGACAGAGCTGTGAATAATTGATATGGCTTTATGAAAGCAATACCGTTAGTTACATGAATAGGCATTTACAAAAGAGTGTGAACATTTTATTTAAAATAGTTGAACATTCAAAAAATAGCAATGTCTCCTATATTCTGCGGAGTCTTGTGATTGGTTCGCTCGCTCCACATGAAGGCTTCTTTCATCAGAGAGATGTAACCCTGTACGTGCTTGTCCCTGTAATGTTACTGCTGTCATTCACAACACAGCCGTACCAGCATTTTCTCTAAAAATGTTACTGGGTCTTGAGGTGGGAAATTGGCGGTACAGATTTCCCTGAATATCGATCACTGCTCCCCTTCACACATGACCCCATGCAGGAAATGTTCCTGAACATTTCAGGGAAAGACTGCGTGTGTGAAAGAGGCTTTAGTTAACACTCATTGTTATATTTCAGATGAGGAAGGAGTGCGTTATGTGCCAGTCAGGCCTCGGCCACCTGTTACCCTTTTGCGGCACTATCGTAACCCCTGGAAGGCTGCCTACCACCACTTCCAGAGGTACAGTGACATCCGGGTCAAAGGTCAGTAGCTGTTTGCATACAGACAAAAACACCTGCTCATATTACCTTGTGTACACAGATGATTTTATACATTTTATACAACTCAGGCTAACTGAGGCTTTTTTTTCTCTAACACTTGTCTGTTGTTTGTCTCTCAGAGGAGAAGAAGGGCAGCTTACAGGATATGGCCAATCAGAGAGGAGTGGCATGCAGAGCACAAGGCTGGAAAATTCACCTGTGTGCTGCACAGCTCAGGCAGTTGGTGAGTGCTGTTTCTAGACCTGCAGATACATCAATCTGACAGCATGACTACATTAAAACAAGGTTGCAGCAGTTTACCGTTGTAACTGATTCAACACCATACTATATCATACGCTCATTGATATTCACTGAAGCTGTGCAGAGGGAAAACCATTGTCTACATGATGCATTTTTAAGTTTTTTGATTGGACTACTGTAAACATGGTGTTTGTCTGTTACTTGACCTGTAGTCGAGTTTGGAGCATGATGTGTACAGCCGCCTCTCCACCCTTCAAGAGGGCCTGATTCCAAAGAAGAGAGCAGGCGCTGATGATGACCTTCACCGAATCAATGAGCTTATACAGGTAACTGTAACTGTTACTGCAGGCTGGGACCTTTTCTCTGCTCAGTGATTTGAAAGTGCACCATGAACTGCTGTATATCATCATTGCAAGTTCTTCTAAGTATACACAAATGAAATGGAAACAGAAGTGGAGCAATCGCAGTGCTCTCAAACAGTATAACATATATACCCATCACCTCTATTCCCAAATCAGTCTTCACCAACAAGGTGTTCTATTTGTTTTGTCCTCAGGGCAACATGCAGCGCTGTAAGCTGGTGATGGACCAGGTGACCGAGGCCAGAGACACAATGATGAAAGTGCTCGACCACAAGGAGAAAGTGCTGAAGCTGCTCAACAAGAACGGTGCCGTCAAGAAGTCCTCCAAACTGAAGCGTAAAGAACGCGCTTAAGCGGGGGCCGTCTCTTCTGTCGACGCCACCACTGTCCCACTGTCCCCTCTGATGGGGTGAAGGAGCTGCTCAGAATTTGGTGCTATGATTTGCTGCATACAATCGCACGCACCCTCCCTATCTGCCTGAGAGCGGACAGAGAGAAGTGACCGCAGACTGAGGACAGACCTCAGAAGCAGAAAAGCCCATCAGGAATAGGTTCTCATTCAAGACACAACGCACATATTGAGAGTTAGTAGAGTGGCCAACTGGACAGCCCTGTTACTGGTTTCCCCCCCTTTTTTTGTTAATTTTTGAAAACCCCAGAGACAATTTTTACTAACTTAGTTTCTGCCCTTTTCTTTTAAGACGATGTTTGAGCTGGCACATTGTGTATCTGTGATATTAGGCACTAAATGCTGGTGCAGTAAATCCCTGTAAGTGATGAAAGTGTTTGAGTTAAGGTGAACGTCCCGAGAATTATCGACTGGAATAAATCAAAATCATATATAAGGAGTCCTTTAACAAACTGTGTGTATACAGACTAATCTCAGTCGCAAACGTGCTCTTTTCATCGATCTGTGCCTTCATTTTGTCTGTGTACATGAAATGAACAGGGACATGTGAAAGCTGTACCACACGCTGTTCAAAATATTCATCTTAAAATATCACACAAAGGAAATGGTTGGGTCAATTCCACTGCTTCCCCCCTTTTTTTTTCCTCAGAACATCCTGCACTTGCATTTTTCAAGTTAAGTTCAGATTTGTTCATCTAGAATTGGTAAACAATTAACTATCAGCCACAAGTTTAGGTGTAATCTAAACGATTATGGAAGACTTTAGTGGCTTGAGGTTTAAAAAAAGTAGTACGAAAGAATCTAAAGGTGGCAAATGGAATTGATATACAAAACATGCTCTTAAATAGAATAAATAGTGTCCTCTGATGGTTATCTGGAAATGAGAACATACTGCATATGCATAACGCCAAATTACCTTTACATTTAAAACTGCTATGAATCATCCACTTAATCCAAAGTGAAGGATGTCATAGTGGTGATAATACTTTCATCTGATATCAGAAGGTGTAGTGCTTGACAGAGAGCGAGTATCCTCGTGTGGTTACAATGGTGGATTGAATTCATGTAAATCACTGTAAATGTGCTCTTGGTTTTCCATTGACCTGGTTCTTTTGAAGTTTTGTACTCAATGAAACATGTTGTGCTGTGTGATGTGCCGCTTCATTTTGCCGAGTGTAACGATAATGACGTTATGAGATGAAGTGAGCCTGAAACATCCAGCTATTGTACGTTTTTGTCTGTGTAATTATAGTAAAGATACTTAAACAACACAAGACGCACTGTTTACTTTTTATATCACATTGTTTAGTAGAAGCGTGTTTTCTTTCCACACTTTAATCAAGAATTGTTTTGAAAGATTTTTATTTTTCATTCGAATAATGTTTTTAATGCTGTTGTTCCATATTTCTGACAAGTCAGTGTTTGTGTAAAATGAAGCTTCATTCTGGTGCCAATCAAAGTGGATAAACAGGCAGCTACACCTGAGGACAGATAGTGAGATTGGAAGATAATTGTTTTACAGTATCACCACTATTATCATGGATCCTCTTATGGAACATGCGCAGTCATTCATGTGATTATATTTCATTGTCATTAAATATGAGGAAGCAGCAGTGTAACACAACAGATGATACCTACTGTACAACCCAGTTTTTATCCACAGATACAGATTTATGTGCACCACTCTACATCCTTGAATAATGTCTTTTAAGGTTTTACTTCCTGTATGTTGTTGTAGCCTGGTGGTCAGTCTATAATGAATTTCCTATGCAGTTTGCATTAATGGTAGGAGACGTTTTCAACGGCACAATCACATCCTCACATCTGCAGAGTGAGCCCAGTCATTCCTCATTCTGATGTTTACAACATAATTGCCTCCAAGTACAGCACAGCATGTTGGCATGTTGACCTGTAATGAGTAATTTTATGGATCAGGAAAAGTGAGTTACAGGCATTTGGGTAATACACTTTTCCCTTTTAGCACTATTTCTGATACCTCCTCTCTCATGGTCTGTTGTTTTGAGCGTTATTTCACACGGTTTTTAATTGTGTCTTGTGAAAAACAAACGTCTCAACTATTTGAGTCAGGAAGAGCTATGAAATGGAAAAATTCTGACTTGAAATTTTATGAAATGAAATTTGTTTGCTACATATTTAATAGACGGAAATATTGTGTTTTATATAGGTTATTGTTCATAGCTGATCAACTCCTAACACTGTAAAACCAAGCATGATTTTTACTCAAATCCTTATTTAATCCTGTCAGATGAACACCAGATATTTAACAGTAAATGAAAGTTCTTGTCAGATCTATTGAAACTGATGCGCTTTGATGATATTCGCTATTATGTCAAGTTCTCTCTAAGTCCTGAGTCTTGTGGTTTGTGATACTGGGTGGCTCTACCTTCGCAGGAGCAAAGTCAAAGTGCCATAAAGGGGCTCTATGCTGAGAAAAATCCCTGCTTCCTGCTTCGTAGTCATTCAAGGAAAGGTTCCCTCAGCAGTAGCAGTAGGGGATAAAGAAACAAGTATTATCAGGTAAGAGCTGACACAACACACACATAAGAGTCTCCAACTCCAACACTTAAAAGTGGAAGTTATATTGATATGATCAGGTGTACATTTAGAAATGGTTATGGAAATATGTTTGAAAGGTTAATGGTCAAGTAACAAAAAACTCCTTGTCATTTGAAGTTTTTGCTTCACAAGCTTGTGTACCGTAAGACTGCATTTAGGGTTTCTTTTTCCTTTCTAAAGCTATATTGGTTTGCTAGCAGGTAATTGTAATTGCTGGAATCTGCAGTCACTGTGGTTATAATGAGTTATGATTATAAATATATTTTTTACAGAGTTGGTTCAGGTTTATGCCATGCTGCATCTGAGTAAGGTAAGAATGATAATGTATCTCTAAAATATACGTTTTATTTGTAAATTCATGCTGCTCAAATAGTAGTTTCGAGAGCTGTTAGACTCTTCGGGCACTGGTTATTTTCATTACAACTTCTGGTTTCCCTAACTAGGGGGATTTTGTGTGGGTGGACTCCAGTGTTGGGGTGCCTATCGGGGCGGAGGTCAAGGTGACAGACACTGGACAGCTTCAGCTGATTGATGATGAAGGAAAGGTACAAAACCCCACAACAATTTGCACTCATCAGGTCCCAGGAAAATCAGTGTGAACCTTCTATGTAATGTCACTTATTTCATAACACGCATACAGGAGCACAAGATCAACAAGAAGACTGAGGGCACCATCCGACCCATGCACCCCACCTCTGTCAAGGGTGTGGATGACATGATCAGGCTTGGTGACCTCAATGAGGCGGGGCTCCTCAGGAACCTCCTGGTGCGACACATAGAGGGCATCATCTACGTAGGTTTCTATTCCCCAGGTTTTACTCTGAACCACCTAGTTTTATGATGTCCATAACTGCTGTGGAAATGCTTAGTCGCCTGTGTCTTCCCTTGCTGTCAGCCTTAGACTTTGCCCTGCAATTTATCACAGTGCTGTTTGTCTCCATAGAGACGAATGACCCTCTGTTGAAAGAGAGTCTCCCAGTGTTTCTGTGTAACAGCATCAAAGCTCGACAGTGTGTCTTCAATTATGAATCAGGCCATTTTGTAATATAAAACTACTAATGTTAAATGCTCGGGGCACTTGGCATTCATTTTATTAACCAGAGATTTTAACACAGCTCTTCAGGATTGTAAACCAACCGTGAAATGTTTAAATCCATTGAGTCATATTTAGAACATGAATCCTGTGCATTGCTCCTTGACAAAACAGGGTCATCGAGGTCACTGGCTTGATGACGTGCTTGCACCATAAGAACTTGTTTATGCTCATGTACACACACACACACACACACACACTCATCAAATGTGCTCTTTTGTGACGGTTAACATCGCTCTCTGTTTTCAGACATACACAGGCTCCATTTTGGTTGCAGTCAACCCTTACCAGCTGCTGCCCATCTACACCACCGAGTATGTGCACATGTACACAGATCGACGGCTGGGCGAACTGCCGCCACACGTCTTCGCCATCGCAGACAGCTGCTTTTTCAACATGCGCCGCAACCAAAAGAACCAGTGCTGCGTCATCAGGTTCTGCTCTTTTCTGCAAACAGGCTGCAAAGATGTTCTGAAACTAAGGCTGATTCCAGATAGTTTCATTTCAACTGTGTCAAATATTTAAATGATTGATTAAAACCTTTATTTATAAAGGGTAAACTCTAATAGTTACATGATGAAATACAACATTGCCACCAAGTGACAAGTAATGGCAAGGGCAAAAATAAGCCCCTTCAACAACATATTTTCTACCGTATCTTTGACAGATCAATAAACACAGCAACACAATGTTGATTTGCAAAGGTCAAACCCATGTGTAAGGCATGGATGGATTGAAATAAACAATAAAGGAAATAATACATGAGGAAGTAAAGTACATATTTTCATGCTACACAAAGGATTGTTATTAAATGCATCTTCTCTACACATGCTTACTTCTCTGTTTCCCCCCTCAGTGGAGAATCAGGCGCAGGGAAAACTGAGAGCACCAAGCTCATGTTGCAGTTCTTGGCTGCAGTGAGCGGGCAGCACTCCTGGATAGAGCAGCAGATTCTTGAAGCCAACCCCATCTTGGAGGGTATGAGTATAACACCAATGCAGAGTTATAAGGCAGCCATAATGAGCTGAATCCTCCTTTTAAAAGCGCTTTTCACTTGATTTACTTTCATGAAATGTATGTTTCTCTCTCAGCCTTTGGTAATGCCAAAACCATTCGCAATGACAACTCCAGTCGTTTTGGTAAGTACATTGACATCAACTTCACCAAGGGAGGGGCCATTGAAGGGGCCCGCGTTGAGCAGTACCTGCTGGAGAAGTCCAGAGTTTGTCGTCAGGTGGGAAAATTGAATGTTTCCAGGAATGGTAACATCGTACAAGTCAAATTTTCTTGTGGTGAAGAACATGTGTTTTCATGTGCAGGCGCCCGAGGAAAGAAACTACCACATCTTTTACTACATGCTGATGGGTATGCCAGCTGACCAGAAAAAGATTCTGTCACTTGGGAACGCTGCTGAGTACAACTATCTGACCATGGTACTGAAATAATTTGAGAAACTGGAATTGAATAAAACTTTTTTTTTTAATTGATGGATACATTTTAAGGAGGGTGGTTAGTACTGTCGCCTCACAGCAAGAGGGTTCTGGGTTCAAACCCAGATCAGTTGGTGACTCAGTTGCTCGTAGGTGTGAATGTGAGTGTGAATGGTCGTCTGTGTATATGTAAACCCTGTGATTGACTGGTGACCTGTCCAGGGTGTACACTGCCTCTCGCCCAGTGTCAGCTGAGATTGGCTCCAGCTCCCCTGCGACCCTCTAGAGGATAAGTGGCAAAAGAAAATGGATGGATGGGTATTTTAAAGATAAATACATAGTGTGAATCACAGATATCAATTTAACTTTAAACTGCGTGATCCTAACACCAGGGTAACTGCACCAGCTGTGAAGGGCGTGATGATGTGAATGAATACGCTCACTTCCGTTCAGCTCTGAAGATCCTCATGTTCACAGAGAATGACTCCTGGGAAATCTGCAAACTACTCGCTGCTATCCTTCACATCGGAAATGTAGACTTTGAGGGTAAGGACAGTACTGTATGTACTGTATATGTATATTCAGTAAATTATTACTGTCAGATTTGACACATTATTGCTGCAGCTGTTGAGCACATAATTTCCCCTTAATTTCAGGCACCATAGTGAATAACCTGGAGGGCTGTGACATCCGCTCATCATCGCATTTCAACATGGCCAGCCAACTTTTGGAGGTATGTGTGGATTTTTTAACCAAAAGCAAATAAAATGAGAGTTGAGGTGACCTTTTCTGACTGTGTTTGTCCGGTTATCTCAGGTGGACCCTAAAGAGCTGGAGAAGAGTCTGACTCAGCGCTCCTTCATGACAGCCAGAGAGAGTGTGACCAAACCTCTGACCTCGGCCCAGGCTGTGGACGGCAGAGACGCCTTTGTCAAAGTAACATAAGTCACACTTGATCTAAGTTTTTCTAAAGCAAAAATTTATTTCAGAAATAAAGGCAGCTCATTTTAATGTAATAAACTTAAATACTTTAAAAAAGAGGACATATGCAGCTGTAATGCTCATACTTTGAAGAAAACATCAATGGATAGATAAAAAAAAAATTGAGAATTTTTTGATTCTGTTCCACCAATAGTATTTCTATCTTTTAAGGCCTCTGAAAATACTTGAAATTATACTATGTTAAACTATGTAACTAAACTAAATTAAACTATGTGAGTTTTGGTTGAACCGTACACAGCTCATGTCTGCACTAAAGGCTTATCCTGCAATGAGGGGTTGCAAGTAGACACTGATTTGTTTTAAGGGGTCACACACCAAAAGGTTTTGGAACTACTGGTCAAAGCTGTACTTTGTCAAGCTTAGCTCAACATCCATCTGCTTAGCAAAATTCCTCCGTTTTAATTTGGCTCAGCTTTGCTTTGAGCTTAATATGAATGTGAGTAAGCACAGCTGAGCTGTTAACATGTTAGCAGCCTGCTAGTAGTAATGTTTAGGCTAACGTCGAGTGTGTACAGATACATGCTAACGTTTGTATGTTGGTATGATATGTTAGCATTAAGCTCAAAGTACAGCATAGGCTAACAGGAATACATCTGTTTTCTAAAATATAAACTGAAGTATTGGACAAGTGGAAATTTTGCCCTGTTGGTGGTGCTAGATTCAAATCTTCAGAATTTATTTTCTGATGTACCCTTTATTTAACCAGGTAGATAAGGAAAGGTAACCCATAAGGTTTTAAATAGCAGAATTAAAATTGCAGTCAAAACAATTCTAAAAACAGATAACAACTAAGTCATTTACCATATTTTGGAAGTAATACCATGAGTGTGTGTGTCAAATTTCATGACATTTGGATCTCTTGTGTTGTTTTAGTTGATACAGTGTGTGGCACTATGTATAATTCGTATGCTACTCTCTGTATTATTTGTCCAGGCTATTTATGGAAGACTCTTCATTTGGGTGGTGGGAAAAGTCAACGCTGCCATCTACAAGGCCCCTGAGGATTCCAAAGAGGTTCAACAGTCAATCGGCCTTCTGGACATCTTTGGCTTTGAAAACTTCAACAAAAACAGGTTCACAACAGTAATCATGACATCATTGCTGTGTTGTTGCTGTTTTTGGACAGTTTTACTTATGCAAACTAAAATGTATCCATCTTTCCTCTTGTAATGTGTTTTATTCTTGCAGCTTTGAGCAGCTCTGCATCAACTTCGCCAATGAGCAGCTGCAGCAGTTCTTTGTCAGACATGTTTTCAAGCTGGAGCAGGACGAGTACACCCGTGAAAACATTGTTTGGGAGCACATTGACTACAAAGACAACCAGTCCACCCTGGATGTGCTCGCCAACAAACCTCTGAACATACTGGCTCTTATTGATGAGGAAAGCAACTTCCCCAAGGTCACTATCCTCCTTGTCTCTCATAACATTCTGCTGCAACAAATGAAAGCAGGTTTTAACCGTCAGCTTTTTGTTTATTTTCAGGGCACAGACACCACCATGCTCCAAAAAATGAATCAGGTCCATGGCAAAGGGGACATCTATATTCCCCCCAAGAACAACTATGAGACACATTTTGGAATCCATCATTTTGCTGGAGTGGTCAACTACGACTCAAAAGGTAATTCTTTAACTATCAACAAGTCATTCTCCCTTATGTCTTCTGTGATGTCCTCATTGTGTCTGTCTTGTGTTGAGGTTTCCTTGAGAAAAACCGTGACGCCCTCAGCTCAGATCTGATTCAGCTGGTGGAGACCTCCACCAACAAACTCCTCAAAGAGGCGTTCCACAATGAGCTGTCCTCCAATACGATCAAAAGCAGCGCCAACCCCAAGATGATCATCAATGTGAACAAGAACTCTCTCCGGGTCAGTGCAGCTTTTAGCATTTTAGACACAGCTATGAACAAATAAAAATACCATTATTGTATATAATTACTTTCATTATGTGACATTTGTTTCTGTCTGACAGCAAGCAAATGATAGTAAGAAGCGCGTGCCGACTTTGAGCGGTCAGTTCCGTCAGTCTCTGGATTCCCTGATGAAAACACTGACTGTGTGCCAGCCCTATTTCATACGTTGCATCAAACCCAATGACTTCAAGAAGCCCATGGTGAGGAGAGAAGTCACATTTACTCAACCGAAATAAAAAAGACATGCTTATGTCTGCGCCATGAATCCATTTGTTTGTAAGTAAATCACACTTGTGTGTCTCAGCTGTTTGACAGACAGCTGTGCTTGCGTCAGCTCCGTTACTCCGGTATGATGGAGACAATCAGGATCCGGAAAGCTGGGTATCCCGTACGCTACACCTTCGACGAGTTTCTAGGCCGCTACCGTGTCCTGCTGAAAACTTACCTCTGTGATCCACAAACAGTGAGTTGGATGTTATTATCATTTCGATCTTGGCATCCTCACACCTTTTTTCGTCTTTTTTTTGCTGCAAATGTATAATGATTCTTCCATTCTAACAGGAAAGCAAAGAGAAATGCTGTGAAAGCATTTGTGAGACTGTGCTTGCTGGAGAGGGCGACTGGAAGACTGGAAAGACAAAGATATTCCTAAAGGTGCTGCCTTGTATTTTTATGTTGTTAGTGATGGTTGTGTGAAAGCATACAATAGCTCATTTAGTTATGTGGATGTTTTTTCCACTAATATAAAATAAATGTATTGCTGTTGTTTCTCAGGACTTCCATGACACTATGCTCGAACTGGAGCGCATGAAAGAACTAAATGTGAAAGCACTTTTGATCCAGAAAGTCATCAGGGGCTACAAATACAGGTATGGAGAAGTAAAATCTTTAAAATGTGTTGTTTGTTGATGTGATTTGTAACTACATGTCTGTATACTTTATGCCTTTTATAGGAGAGAGTTCCTGAGGAAAAAGGCAGGTGCTCTTGTCATTCAGAAATACTGGAGAGGACACAAAGGCAGAAAGCTGTACAAAGTGGTGAGTCTAGTGATATTCTATATTTTTCTTATTGTCATTTAATCCCATAAAAAAACAAGCAGCAATAAATTGATCCTACAAGTATTGTCTGTGTATCCAAAGCCCCGATCTCTGTCTCTGCTATCTTATCCCTCTTTGTCAGTGTCCAAAAACGATTAAAAACCTCACTATTGCACTGGGTCACATGCTTCTTCATTACCATGAACATGGGCACAGTAGTTCATCTTGAGTCAATCCCACATAGTCTGTCCTGGTGCCGTAAATACTCATTAGAGCACTGAATGTGTATTAACTCACGGCTGAAAATAGTCTACGACAAATACACTATTTATTCCTGTTTGAGTAACGTCTGCCAAAAACTACAATGCCCTGCTGTTTTTGTGATTCTGCTAACACATTGTTGGTTTTCATCTTTTCATTTATGTTTGAATTCTAGGTCCAGCTGGGCTTTGCGAGGCTTCAGGCACAGGTTCGCTCTCGCCAACTCCACTTCCAGTACAAGAAGAAGCGGGAGGCAGCCGTCGCGCTGCAGGCCAGAGCCAGAGGATATCTGGCCAGGAAGGAACAGAAGCGCAAGAGAGACGCTGTGATCCTCCTGCAGGCACACACCAGGGGTATGCTGGCAAGGAAAGCTCTCAAAAAGATGAAAAGAGATGTAAGTTCTTTTTTTTTAAGGATGACAATTGTAAGAGAAGTCTCTGGCGGTTTAATCAGGCATTGAACCCCCAACTGCTCTAATATTGCCACTCAGTAATCAGCAGCAGAAGACTGTGATTAAAATGGTAATTCTACAGTTAAAACATGATTATTTTTTAATCCTCATTCCCCCAAACCACTGCTGTGATTAATGAGTAATTTGTTATTTGGGTGCATGGTTAATTAGGTAGTAAAAGACATGCTGATCTTCCTTTGTGTTGTTTCTTTCAGATGTACCTCTCTGCTAAAGAGAAAGAAGAGGAAGAGCGGATCATCTTGGAGAGACAGAAACACCTGGTGGAAGTGCTGAGACAGAAGAAAGAGATGGAGGCCAAAGCCCAGTCAGAATCCATCACAGACCAGGAGATGGTGGACAGCATCTTTGGCTTTCTGCCCACTGTGGTTGGAGGGCAGGAGGGGCAAGCACCTGTGGGATTCGAGGTGTGGGAACTAAAAGCGTAGCACATGTTCTGCTAGAGAAAGCAGAGTAGATGAATGACACATCACATACCTCTCTATCTGTTTTCAGAATTTTGAGGGGAAAAGGACAGTTCCCGAGGAGATCGACATAGACGACCTCCCCATGGAGGAAGAGCTTCCCAAAGAAGATTATGACGACCTGGATGAGTACTCCTTCTCCAAATTTGCTTCCATGTACTTCCAGGGTGCAGCCACCGCCACGCACATCCGCCAGAGGCTGCGACAGCCCCTGCTTTACCACGAGGATGAAGGAGATGTTTTGGTGCTTCAACTTGACTACTTTAAATCAACATTTCAGTTTTTCTGCTCTTTTTATTTCACTAAAGTTACCATGTCGTGTCTGCCGCGTTATCACTAGGCTTCGTTGACAGTGTGGTGGATCATTCTGAGGTTCTTGGGAGACCTCCCTGAGCCGAAGAGGCAGGTGCAGGTCCAGGGAACCTCCAGCCAGGATCGCTTTCTGGTGCAGGACGTGATGTCCAGAAAGGACAGACGTCTCAGCCACATGGTGGGCCTGGATCAGGTAAATATTTAACTGAAGCACAAAGTCAATTAATTTTTAAGATCAGACTGTCATAGATTTAAAAAAGCTGATTTTAAAAGGTAATTTCTGTCTGTCTTAGAGGGTGCTAAGGAATAAAAAAGACAGAAAGCCTTCCACAGTCCCTGAGGAGCCGACACAAAACAGAAAAGGCTCCATTTTCACAGACCTGCTGACAAGAAACAGGAAAGCATCTGCTGTTCCCAGTGAGGCGGCTCAAAACCTGAAGATATACACCGTACCAGAAGGGAGCTCTCGAACAAGGAAGGGATCCACGTTCACTGATCTGCTGACCAGAAACAGAAAAGCATCCAGTGCTCAAGACATTGGAAGCCAAAAACCCACTTCAAGCTTCAGGAAACCCTCTATCATCATGGAGGAGGTGAGGTGGAAATCTAAAATAATATTCTGTCTTTTTTTTTTTTAACTTTACTTTACTGATGGCAATTTCATGTTTTTCTGACAGTCAGAGGATCAGACTGAAGTGTCCAAGCCTCCGACCCTGCAGACTGTGAAGGAGGACAGTGATGTCATGGTTGGAGATGGACCCACTCTGGACCGGCCACTGACGTCTCTGGAAAAACTCCACATCATTGTGGGATATGCCATCGTCAGGCGTGACCTCAGGTTGCTGAAGTGTGATGTTAGAATCACATACATCTAAGTATCTTTTTCATTGTTCATTAATAATTTATTTTATCTTTTCTGCCCAGGGACGAGATTTACTGTCAGATCTGCAAACAGCTTCAGGATAACAACAATCGCAACAGCTACTTCCGTGGTTGGATCCTGCTGTCCCTCTGTTTGGGCATTTTCCCTCCAAGTGACCGTTTTATAAGAGTAAGTACAATAATGTTAATTCTGGCTCCTGATTTTGGTTAAGTCTTAGACTTTTTGAAAATGTGTAGTAGCTTTAGTCATTTGGTTTTTGTTAGTTTTTGACATTTTAGTCTAGTTTTTGTCATGTTTAATTTTTATGTGCATTTTGCTGTCACCATCTTTGTTGTGTACTGCTGAGAGAAGCTAAAATGTCAGATAACCTAGTGATGTTTCTTTCATGAACATCCAGAGGAAGATTTCAATGGTTGACTCATCGCAACATGTCGGACTGAAAGTAATGTTAATGTTATATCCACATCACTTAGTAATGTGACTTTAGCTTACCTTATTATAAATGTCAGTATGCTGCCTGCATGTTTTTGTAGTTTGTCCAAGCTGTTTTGTTGCTGCATCTAATTGTCAGTGGATTGTAAATTAATTTAGTCCGTGAATCTGTTTCTTCAAAGAACCGGTAACACAGAAACATGATGTTATTCATATTAAAGGCAGTGCAACAGGCTAAATCAACTTCTGAACAGGAGATATTTTTGGGAGGTGGAGGATACTGTTTTACTAATTCAGAGCTACAGTTTGTGACTCCGCACATGCATGCAGGTTGTTGAGGTTGTTGCAATAACACAGAAATTAATTCATTTGTCCATTCATCATTCTTTCACATTATTGTTACGTTTTTATTCGTTGATGAAAAATGTAAAACATTTAGTTATCGTTCTCATTTTCAAAGGTTATGTTTTTAAAGGTCATCAACAAATATTTTTCATCACAGTTTTGTTTTCATTGAAAAAATTAACACTGAAGTACAACAGCTGCTTTGGCTGCTTCAGACTCATAAACAGAAAGCCATGTGCTGCAATGTTTTGCTTATTCCCTTTATCTCCTGTCTTGGCAGTACCTCCAAAGTTTCATCCGCTTTGCTCCAAGCGGCTACGCTTCCTACTGTGCTGAAAGGCTGCGGCGCACTGTAATGAACGGAGTGCGAGGTGAGCCTCCAGCCTGGATGGAGCTTCAGGTACTGAGATCGATATAAGATGTTACAGCATGCTACATTTTAATGGGTCAGTGCACCCAAATTACACTTGGTGTCCAGTGGTTATTTAGCCATACAGGTAGTTTAATTTGTCCAGGTTTTGAGGTATCAGTCTTTGAAATTTCTGATGCCAGCATTTCTCATTTCCATTTAATCAATATGGTCGTTTTTCTTTGTGCTATGACAGGCAACCAAGACAAAAAAGCCCATGATTGTGTCTGTGACAGTGATGGATGGACGCTCCATCAACCTGCCTGTTGACTCAGCATCTACCTCCAAAGAGATCTGTCAAGTCCTCGCCAACAAAGTCAGACTCAAAGACACATTTGGATTTTCTCTCTATGTGGCTCTGTATGAAAAGGTACACACACTGATTCTATTTACTTTTCTTTATAAGAGTGAAATCCAAATTCTTTCTGCCCTTTGAGTGGAGAAAACGTAATGTACAAATGTATATAAAGGCAATTGGGCCGGTCCCTTGCCGTGCCACTTCCAAAACAGAATAAAACTTTGTCTGCCACACAATCCAAGTAGCTATACAACATCCAACAATTAAACATTTTATTTGTTGTGAAAATTTAAAAAAAAAAAATTGATGTCCCAACCAGAGTCTTGCAAAGGTCCAGTTTTGCAAACTTGTACCCACCCTGCACCTGCAAAGCTTGGTTTTAGAACTGATGATAAAAGGTAGAGCTGCAATGACTAGCCAATTAATCATATATTCAATGGAAAGAAAATGAATGGGAAACTATTTATATAGTCAATTAATCATTTCAGTAATTTTTCAAGCAAAAATGCAGACTATTTTAGGTTTTGGACAGTTGGTTGTGTAATGTGATGGTGATGGTGATTTCTTCACAGTTACCTGCTGTTTTATAGACCAAATGATAATTGACTAGTTGCAAAAATAACCTGCAAATGAATTGATAATTAAAATAATCATCAGCTATGTAGTGTATTGAGATATCCATAACTTTTAACTATTGACACGTCCTGAAGGTGTGGGCTCTGGGCAGTGGCCGGGAGCACGTGATGGATGCCATCTCCCAGTGTGAGCAGGAAGTGAAGAGGAGAGGAGGGCAGGAGCAGCACGCTCCCTGGCGTCTCTTCTTCCGCAAGGAGGTCTTCACCCCCTGGCACGACTGCAAAGAGGACAAGATCAGCACAGAGCTCATCTACAAACAGATCATCCATGGTCTGAAGTGTGGAGAGTACCAGAGTGAAAAGGTGGGCTTATATTTGGATGATTCATTCACAAAATTTCGACCACACACTCTGATATATGATTTATTTTTCAACGCTTCCCTTCACACAGGAGGATGATTTTATTCAGTTCGCTGCTAAACATTTATACATCCAGCATGGCTCAGACAGCAGTCCAGAAAATGTGAAGGCAGCTGTGCAGGAGTGCATCAAAAGCTCTCTGCTGGAGGCCAAGTCAGAGGATAAATGGGTGCAGATGATCAGCACCGCTCACGCTCAGGTCAGTCACATCACACAACAGAAGGTAAAGCACAGAGAGAATGATATTCTCTCCATAAGAGAATTATATTCCCTACATCATGTGTAGGGAATATAATGCTCTTATACAGGTTTGAGTGGATTTAATGTTTTTTTCTATTTTTCTTTTAATCATACTAGGGTCCATATCTGAGTTCAAGACAAAAGACAGATTCAGTGAAGGCAGAGATTGTGGACTACGCCCGAGAGACGTGGCCCATGTTCTTCTCCAGGTTCTTTGAGGTTGTCAAAGTGTCAGGTAGGCAGCGAGTCGCAGAAAATCTTTCTAGCCTTTCTCTTGTTATGTATGTAAATAACTTATACTTTGGCAGATTGGGACAAGTGCATGAATTTTAAATTATACAGCTACAATTATATTGTTAATACATGAGGCCATTAACACCCATGTGTGACAAGAAAGATTATGTGCATATATGGCAACATTTTTGTGCTGATAATTACATCAGAATCAAAAGTACAAATAGCTTCATGAGTCAAACCAGTTAAAGAGTATTTGCTTGTTCAGTAAGGACTAAACACAAATGAGTGACAAAATAGCTCTGGATTCAGGGTCCCACATAGGTTTGACTGGTTTGTATTGAAATTTTTTTGATCACTGCAAAACACAAAACATACATAACACACACATTTCCACATTTTCCTCAGGAATGTAGAGACAAACACGTATCTATGTCAGACTGGAATATTCAATGCTATTTTTAGATGTACTATACCGCTGGGGTTAAGAATCCAGCAAAGTAGTTGATTAAGAGGGAATAAGTGGGCCAGGAACAAGATTTCTCCCTTCCCTGGATTTCAGAACTACAGCTGTTTAGCTTGTGAACAACCAATTTGCAAAACAATACATCCGAGCTGTCAAGTTTGTCCACACAGAAATGAAGTAGTAACATTCCTTTTGTTACTGTATGTACAGTAATTGCCTAATTAACACCATGCTGGTACGGTGGAAGTAATCACAAGCTGCCAACAAGATTCCACATTATAACATATCTAACAGAGTTTCCCAGTGAACAATGTAGAGCTGTTTATGCTTTATTTTAACAAACAGACAGTTATGTGTTAGCCCTGAAGTCATGACCTCCTGTCAGGAGTATTAGATAAACTGTCATCAGTGATGAAAGTATTCAGACCCTTTTTTAGCAACAAAATGAACAAGTATCAAAAACAGAAGTACTTTGTCAGCAGAGAAGTGGATCTGTGTGTGAAGTATTACATTATTACATTGTTAATACTTGAATCGCTCTATTTAACTGTAGTAACAGGTCGAGGTGAAGCTACTTTAAAGTACTTTACAGTATATACAGTTAGGAAGTTTAGTCCAGTGGTTCCCAATCTAGGGCTTAGGTTCCCTCCAAAGAGTCACAAGATAAATCTGACGGGTCGTGGGATGAGTAATGGAGGTTGGAAAGAAGGAAAAAAGTTCTGCTACATGAATTTGTTTTAATTTTTTGGACTTTTCTCTAGTCTTTTATGAAATATTGAATAATTGAACAGTTATTTAAATGACAGTGTGTCAAGTTTAGAGGCTAAATCTTTCTTTGATGGGACTTTCCTTGTTTCTAGCTTCTCAAATGTGAGGATTTGCTACTTTTTTGTGCTTTGTATCATTGTACATTGAATATCTTTGGACAGTTGAAAAGACAAAAAAGCAAGATGTCACCTTGGGCTCTGGGAAATTTTGCTGAATATTTTCCCCTATTTTCTAATATTTCTTATGAATCAATTAATCAAGAAAATGATTGAGAGATGAATTAATGATAATTAATTCAACTTACCAGTGAGTTGATTGTAGGGCCTCATTGCCTGAAACGATACACAAAGGAAGTGTGAGTAACACTTTACTGCTGGACTGCTCTTGTTGGATGTTTCTAGGTCCTCCACTGCCTAAAAGCAAGTTCATTGTGGCCATAAACTGGAGTGGCATCACCTTCCTGGATGAGAGAGAGAAGAGGCTGCTGGAACTCTCCTTCCCAGAAGTCATCGGAGTTAACACCACGAGGTAGAGATGGCACAGAATCAGAGAAGGAAGCAAGAACATATTATTACATGTTTGACTCCTTTGTTTTTTGACTCTGCCGTGATGCCTTACACAGGGAGGGTAAAGCATCTGGCCATGTGGTGTGTTTGCTGACCCTGAAAGGAGATTTCACCCTGAGCGGATCCACAGTGGAGGACATGGCCGAGCTGGTCACCATGTTCCTCAGTGGACTCACAGAGCGCTCCCAATATGCTGTGGCTCTGAAGGACGTCGACAAGCAAGGTCAGAACACCAGAATCAGAATAGTGACGTATCTTTCTCACAATATCACACCTCATTTATTACTCTTGCTTACTTCAGATTCTGACCTCCATTCCTTTACAGATGACCCCACATTCCTGAGCTTCAAGAAAGGAGAGCTCATCATAATTATCAAAGATGACGAGTTATCTCAAGAGCGCGGTTGGATAAAGGGCCAAAACGAGAGTGCAAGACAAACAGGAGCCGTCCCCACTGAAGCCATCCAAATCCTGCCAACGCTCAGCAAACCCACCAACGAGGTCATGGTACGGAGATGTCGACGGCGCATCTTTCTCTGATGGCCCTGGTTCCGTGGAGTATTGAGTATGATGCATTTTTTATTTTTTTATTTTAGAACCTCCTCAACCTGTCTCCTAACCAGAGGAAGAACGTCATACAGGCAAACCAGAAAGAAACAGGCACAGTGGAGAGATTAGCTCCCGCCACGCTGAAAGAATTCTCCGTCGAGTACTTCAGGTACCTGGAAATGCCCTCTGTTTTTCCACATCCTACATGTCTCACTCATATGTAACTTTCCACCTGAAACAGCACTGACCGCAGAGATGTGCGTCTTGTTTCCTGATCCCACAGGCAGCCCACTAAGGATGTGAACCGTCAGGTGATTTCTAGGAACACTGCTCCTGAGAGGCTGTGGGTGAACTCCAGAGAGCCAATCAGGCAGCCCCTCCTCAAGAAACTGGTGGGCAACTCAGAGCTCAGCCACAAAGCCTGTCTGGCCTTCACTGATATCCTGTACCGAATTATATGAAACAGTAGAATTTCTTACCCTGTTACACCCTTGAATGTATTATTTACCATTTTCAGAGGTTTAGTTTTTATCTGAACAAAATCTCCAGGCTTTTCTTTTTCAAAGTCTATGAGGTCTGGATGATTCTTCTTCCTTGACTGTTGTGCACCGATCCTGAAGTATATGGGAGATTACCCCACCAAGCAGATGCAGAGTCCTCTCGAGCTCACCGACCAGATCTTCAGCCCCGCCACTCAAAATGAGGTGCTCAGGGATGAGATCTACTGCCAGATCATGAAGCAGATGACCAACAATAACAATCGGTACGCTTATGTTACACTGTCACTGTGGCAGGTTGTCAGAGCTTTTGGGGGAAAAGGAAATGTTCAAAATAATGTTTAATATTTAGTAATCATTGTATTTATTATGGCATATTAGAATCATAATAAAGCAGTTGCTCAAAGGTATTGGCCTGTTCTGTTACTGTAGTGATAAACTGTTTTATTATTATAGATAGGACATTTTGAAGCTGCAACAATTGCTCAATTTATCAATTATTCAATTGACAGAAAATTCATCAGCAACAATTTTGGAAAAAATGTCCAAATTCTCTGGTTCCAGCTTCTCCAATATGAGGATTTTCATTGTATCATTGTAGACATCAGATCATTGTAAACTGAATATCTTTGGGTTTTGGACTGCTGGTCAGACAAAACAAGACATCTGAAGATGTCAACTAGGAAACTGAGATGGATTTTTCCTCTTTTTTCTAACATTTTATAGACCTGATGATTAATCGAGAAAATAGTTGAATAATTGATAACGAAAATATCTTCAGTTGCAAAAAGGTAAAAACAAGACTAGTTGATTTACCATAAATAGCTAATAAGTAGTAGTTATTACCTTGCATACTTGTCTTTCTTTAGACGGTAGGAAGTACCAACATTACAAGAAAGAGCAATCTGACATTTCTCCAAAAGTGGAATTGAAATGTAACCCCATGTTTCAGTTCAACTTAGGTTCACCAGAGTGAATTTTGAATACAAGCCAAGACTCCATTTCATCATAAGCTTTATAGCATCTTACATACATATTTTTGTTGTGTTGCCTTTGTCCATCACCCAGGTTTAGCATGGAGCAGGGCTGGCAGCTGCTGTGGCTCTGCTGCGGCCTGTTTCCTCCCAGCCAGTCTCTTCTGAGGCACACAAAGCGATTTCTGGAGTCGCGGCGCAGAGAGACCCTGGCCTCTGACTGTCTGCAGCGGCTGCAGAGCTCACTGAGGTTAGCCCAACATATTATACTGTATGTCACCAGCACACAGCATCGTGTACCCTGTTTTTCAAGACCAGTGAATGACATGAGGAGTCATTCTTCTCTCTTCTTCACATTTTCCCCTATAAATGAGATGGTCATTTATAGGGCAGCAAATATTTCTTATAGAGGCGGCTGCATAAGGCAGAGACAGTTATAACACTCCTCAGGCCACCCACAGCCACCACATCATGACAGCATGACATGACAGGAAATGCCTTGTGTTTTAAATCCCCAGCACAAACGTGTTACACCACCTCACACCTCTTCACAGTGAGACCACACGCATTTGCATGGCCTCCTCTATAAATAAACTAGATTTACATACGCACATTGACATAGGGCTCTAAGAGGCTTTTTTTAATCAGCACAGCTGGCACGTGACATTTTAGTTTTTGCCATTTTGGTGATAAGAGTGTGCTCTTTTTTATCTGCACTGAATCTGTGGTTTAGTGTCAAATTGATAAAGTAAAAATTACATAACGAAGCATTTGTCCTCGTGTAGGATGGAGCCCAGGAAGCTCCCACCACACCAGGTGGAGGTAGACGCCATCCAACAGAACAGCACCCAGATCTTCCACAAAATCCACTTCCCCAACGATACAGATGAGGTGTGAACATGGACGTATCGCATGTATAAAGTCATGGAAAAAACCCAGGTCAAATATTCTTTCATTAACACCAATGAACTATCATCTCGCTTCAGGTATTTGAGGTAGCTACCAGCACCAGGATCAGGGATCTCATCCAGAACATCAGCAACAAGCTCGAGCTGGCTTCAGCAGACGGCTTCAGCATTTTTGTCAAAACACATGACAAGGTGCATTTTTTACATTTTTCAATCTTACACATCATATCCTGATCTAGACAATTGATTAATTTCCAGCCTGAAGCTCTCATAAAGAAAGTAACTGTGTTCATTTTAGGTTCTCAGTTTGAATGACACGGACTACTTCTTTGATAGTCTGAGACAAATCACAGACTGGTCCAAGAAAGCCACGCGGATCAAAGACGGTAAATAAAACATTATTTGATTAGCGTGCAAATGATACTCTTGTATTTATCTGTAAAACCTTTGTATTTGTGTGTGTACTCTGCAGGCGGGCCAGTCAACATATCCTACCTTGTGTTCTTCATGCGGAAGTTGTGGTTCAATGTGATCCCTGGCAGAGACACAGAGGCTGATCTTATCTTCCATTTCCCTCAGGTATATTTGAATGATGTCGCTCAGGCACTGTCTCATTTTCCAGGCTGATAAGTTTTTTCCGCGTGATATGAAAGCCAAATCTTTCCATGAACATAATCCTACCTATGCTATGAGATAGCATCAGTACTACTCATTATGACCAATAGGATTGTCACAAATTAAAAAGTTGGACATTGAGATCTACAAACTGGCTGTGACCAGTTTTTTGTCTCTTAAATGAAAACAGGTTTTAAAGGTCAAATTTCAGCCCAAATCTGTTGACAATTCCCAAAATAACACATTTCAAAGACTATCTTTCTGTCTTTCAGGAGCTACCTAAGTACCTGAGGGGCTATCATGTTTGCACCAAAGAGGAAATGGTCAACATTGCGGCTATGCTCTTCAGGATAAAGGTCAGCAATGACAAGAACCAGTTTGTCATGATTCCCAAGATACTAAAGGAGCTGGTGCCTGCAGACCAACTGAAGGCCATGTCTGAGAATGAGTGGAAGAAGGTATGAGGGCCTTCCTTTTCATTAATTTCATTTAAATATTTCCTTTATCTATACCTTAAAGGATATGGCTTTGTCCATATTATTCTTATTGACAAATCTCATGAAAAGACCAAAACAAGTAAAGCGTCAGTCCGTCTGTCATTACTTGACAAATTCCCTTCCCTGTCTGTGACACTCAGCCCATTAGTTCCCACTGGAGATATAAATGTTTACAGTGCTTTGCTAAATGCTAGTGTCAGCATGCTAAAATGCTCACAATGACAATGCTAACATGCTGATACTTAGTAGGTCATGTTGACCATGTTGACTATCTTGGTTTAGCGTGTTAGCATGCTGGGATTTGCAAACACAAAGTACAGCTGAGACTAATGAGAATAGTTTTGGTATTTGATTATAAAGTCACAAGTAATTATAAATCATCCTGAGGAGAACATGAATGTCTGTGCAAAATTTCATGGCAGTCCCTCAAATAGTTGCTGTGATATTTTAGTCTGGACCAAAGTGATGGACCGACTGAATGAGCAACATTGCCATTCCTAGATCTATGCCACTAACGCGTCCAAAAACACGTCACAAATACATAGTTTCTTTTCCTAAAACAGCTGGGCACTGTAGTTTTCAGCAAACATTACTCAAACAGGAGTATGTTGTTCATATGTTGGGGACTATTTTTAGCTGTGGATTAATACACAAGTGGTGTGTTAGTGAATACAGCAGCAGGATGTCATTTGTAGGATTGAGTCAAAATATACTACGGTGCCCATGTTCTTGGTGATGAAGGAACATGTCACGCAGTGCAACATTGTGGCTCGTTGATGTGTTTATAATAGTTTGTGAAGCTCTGTGGCACAGAAGAATAATATCAGGCTTTTGATGCACAGATAAACTTAGATAAACTGGCTAGTAGTATCATTTCGTTCTTGGTTTGGATTTTTCATGGGATTTGGTGATAATAAAAAAGATCGAATATAACCAGCCTATGAACAATATCACCATTATTGTGTTCATGTGATCTTATCTCAGTGCACTGAGAATATTGCCTGAAGGCTGTGGGGGTGTAAGAAAATCATTAACCTCATTTAGAATAGCGTGAACACAAGAGTATTGTATCATACTGTGACATATATATTTTTATTTTTTAGAGTATTGCCGCTACTTATAACAAGCAAGCTGGCATGACTGTTGAAGAAGCTAAGGTGGCATTTCTGAAGGTGGTTTACCGCTGGCCGACATTCGGCTGTGCATTCTTTGAAGTGAAGGTAAGCAGTGGATATAGCACAGATGGTGCTTTATCTATAGTCTATATCTATTTCTATTTGGTTGGTTGGGTGGTTTATGTGATACCTTAGCTCTTTCTCAGTCCCTCACACCCTCAGACAACATGGTATCCTAACTGCACAAGCTCAGAAAGCAGATGGTCATGATCACAGTGAAGGAGACAGTTTTCTCATCTTCTTCTTTCTAACTTTTATTTCAGCAAACATCAGAACCAAGTTTTCCAGACATTGTGCGAATTGCTATCAGCAAGCAAGGACTCACAATCATCCATCCCAAAACCAAGGTTGAAAAAAAATTTAAAAATGTCATTAACAATATTGAATTAAACATCCTGGCAAGATTTCTTACCATTAACAATTCTTTTCTCTTATGAAGGACGTACTGGCAAATCACCCATTCAACCGCATCGCTAACTGGTGCAGTGGAAGCACCTACTTTCACATGACTATTGGCAATTTAGTTAAGGGGACCAAATTCCTGTGTGAAACTTCACTGGTAAGATATTTTTAGTATTTGAATCTGTCATAAGATACCTGGGCTTTGAAGTGATTAACTGGCAATAAATAAAAGTGTGTCCTTTTCATTTCCTTTTCTCTACCTCTGTGTCTTTTTAACAGGGTTACAAAATGGATGATCTTTTAACCTCCTATGTCAACATGTACCTCAGAGAGAAGAGGGCAATGCAAACCAGGAACCAGCGCTTCAACATCTGAACCCCACAGTCGAGTAGCATGAGTGTGATATAACTTGTGCCTTCTGCAGCTGCAGATTCAAACATGTAGTTTATACAAACACACAGATAGAGGCAGAACGGGAATAGTTCCCTGTTTTTGAAAGTGCAATCAATTTACTTGTGCTCTTTGAAAAAAAAACAACACATTGATTTTTTGCTTGAAACAATGTTGTAGATTTCTGACATTTTATTTAAAGTTATGGTTCTTTGACATTAATATATGTGTCTCAATCTGAAGTGAAGGAGAAGGTTATACTGTGCAAACATTTTATCTTAAGCTCTTAACTATGGAGAGAAATTTGTCCCAATACTAATGACAAATGCATGTTTCATGATCCATAAATAAAAATAAAACTAACAATGTGTATAACGACATGGTGGTCACAAATGCGTCTCCTATCCACAAACAAATACCACCCAAGTTGAATAAATGTAAAACTATTTTTAGAAATAGCTACAACCTAACTTGAGTAAATGTCTCTATTTTCTACATACGGTATATATTTTCAACTTCAAGTCAATTTATTGAATAACGCACTAAGAACACTTATGCTTTCTGTGCACAGAAATTTGTTGCATTCATTTACAGATAGTTGAATCTGTGGGAACAGATCACCTGACACATTCGGGATCGTGTTACATTTGTGCGTTTGGAGACTCTTTTCACATCCTCTGATCCAAAAATTCATGTTGCACTTAGAGATGCTTGTAGAAAACTTGAACGTCTGGCCTTTAAGAAATCCGTGAAACTTTCATGTGGAAAAGCCTTTTTTTTTTTCTCCAAAACATATTTCATCTTACCTTGCGAGGCAACTGGATTTGGGAGATCACATGAGAATCCATCTCATCAGGCTTCAAGTTATGCGCTTGTGTGTGACCAATCAGTGTCGCGAATCCAGCTGCCTCGCAAGGTGAGATGGTGATAGACGGTGATAGACGGTGATAGACAGATGGTTCATACAATCACCTGCCAAGTATTTTTTTTGAAAGTGCCTGCCCTTTTCCAAACAGTTTCCAAAGACGACTTCTCAGATGGTTCTGTGTAAGAAAGTGCATTTATTAACATTATAACTTATTCACAATTTATAATTTATTCACAAATTCTGTGACAATTTGACATTTGTAAATTTTGTTTTTATTTGAGGATCATGAAACATGCATCTGTCACTGGTATGGTAACTAATTCCTCTCCATATTAATCTCCCTGCATGAAAACCATTAAAGCTACCCTGTGGAGTTTTTGTGTAAACAAACAAAAGTTATGTTGGCATTGAGTGTTTCTCACCAAAACGCACTGTGTATCATTAAGGCCTAAAAATGCATTTAATGTATTTCCTCATAAAACATATAAAAGCCATTTAAAAATATATTTTCAATTGTGCAATGTTTGCTAGCTTGCAGTGTTCTTCCTTCTTGCCTTTGTTGGCACATTACTTGCGTCTTTGCACATTTACTGCCAACAACTGTCAATAACTGGAGTAGTGCAAAACAGATGGCAGATTGTGAATTGCGTCGCCTGCGTGCCTGCGTGTTTACATGTGCAGGATCATGTGTGTGCACAATACAAACAAAAGGTGGCCCACCCGTAAAAAGAACATTGCTTCATAGTGCTACTAGTGGTCAAAAACTCCACAGGGTACCTTTAAAAAAGCCTAATTTTAGAACATATCTTGACTGCTTAAAATGATTCTGCTTTTACGTAATAAAATATTCAATGAAACATTTATTGTTAAGAAATTCTTTTTTTTCTGCTAAAATTGTAAAATAAATCATTTTCCCAGTATAAGCCTGTTGGTGTTGAGAGCATTTTATTTTCAAACAAAAACAAGTAAGAAGAATGATATATTTATGATACTAAGCAAATACACAAAGCAATGTTTTTGCTTTAGTGTTAGAAGACACACAACAGACAGAGTGGAGAAGCCGAACAAAAGCGGGATCGTCCCAATTAGCAGTTGGCAGTAGATTAACAGGGTAGTAATGTCAAAGCTTCTCCACAGCCCCGCACAGATAGTGGCCTCATTCAGGTCTACAGAATACCATTTGCATATCGATGATACAGAGAGGAGAAAGGGCCAATGTGTCTGACGCACAGCTGTGATCTCCATGTATGAATGAAATATTATCCCCTCTTCGCCAGTGTGTCTTCTCTCCACATCTGTCCGATGGCTATGTGACTGATTATTTTGGGCATTCCAATTCAGGATGTCCCCAGGAGGCAAAAGACCAACAAGGGCCTCTGTTTCCTCAAGCGTCCCCCACCCCTGCTCTTGTTTTTCACTTGCTCTCCTATAGAGCTTGGGGCCCGCTTTAGAACTTAACAGACTATCTACAAAAGATCATGTCTGAGACTCCAGTCATAAACTTCTAAATTAACAACACAGTCCATCTTCTATCTATCAGTGGGAGGGGGGGAGTTCATGGTAAAGGCACTTGGTGCACCACTAGGCTTTGTTTCCATGGAGTCATACCCGACGACTCTTTGCGACTTAGGCATGCCATTCTTCTCCCCGCTGCTAAAATGTGCTGCTTATTCTGACACAGGCTATTGTGGAGTGCACAAGTGGCTCTCTGAGGGGAAGGGATGGAAAAAGAAAGGGTGGGGTCAGGGTTCAAACGAAAGGCTCCCATTGGGACTCCCTTTCTGTTATCAAATTTGTTGGGACAAAAAGAGCTACAGTCTCATTCCCAAGAACATCTTGAGGGAGAGAAAAAAGGGTTATAGGACAGCATTCTTTGTATCAGTGCTCCAGTTCTTCCACGGCTCGGCAGTTGAACTCCCAGTCTTTACTTTGCTCCAAGAGAAACTGCTGTGCAACTCTCTGCTCCTACACTGATTGTTGTCCACACTGTGTCACCAGCTGAATTGTTTCTTAAGCAGCCAAACTTTTCTTCAAGTCGTGCACTCTCTGAAGACCTTGCAAGCTCTGGTAAGTTTTTGTTTTTTACCTCAGAATTTGATAAATCAATAGATGTACTTAATCATTTTTAAAATTAACTTTACTAAAGCTCTGGTTCCATATGAGTGATTCCTTCTACTCTTCTCAATGGATTACATTGAGTTTAAGTGGCACAGAATTGAACAAATGCTTGCAGTAGAACAATATATCCTTGATTGCAGGAATTTACTGCACAATACTTATTTATTACGTATTCAATACTTATTTATCCATTCAATTGTTTTGGATAAATATCAAGTTAGCTAAAATTTTATCCAATTACTAAATTTCACTTAATTCCACTCAAGCTTTACTGTGACAAGTTTTAACATTGCAGGATTGCCCACATCCCACCTGTCACAGTTTGAACAGTTTGGACTAATCTCTGACAGGACCAAAGCCAGGATGCTCAGTATCCTCTTTGTCAGTGCTGGCACTCTTCACATATGAACGCCTGCAGAGATCTGCTTACCAAGATCATTGTGACCAAGGCGTATTTTAGGATTGTCTCTGTTTAGGATTATCCCTCAGGGATCCGTATTTATGGAAGCTTTTCCATTCATCTGTGCAGCTCCTGGTTTGTTATCCCTTCAGGCACTGCAACCTTTTCTTTGTGCCCCTGAATGCTGGGAGTCTGAGTTGTGGCTGAGAAATGCCCTTCGTTGTGAGTCTCACAGCTCCAGTACACACACACACACACACACACACACACACACACACACACACACATACACTGAAAAGAGTCAAGCTGCTACATCTGGCTGGCTCCTTATGGACCAAAAGTCTGGGCAGTGTGCTGCTGGAGCGGAGATTTAGCCCAGTCCAATAGAGACAATCCCTTTCCCCCCTTTTGTAAAGCAGTTTGCAAAGGTGCAGCATTAATTAATCACATTTTACTGTTTTCTGAGCTTGGTATTTTTGGTAACCTCCCCTAACACTCCCTTCAGCATCTGTGAGATGATAAGTTCATCCCTGTTGCACATGTTTCAATATTGTTCTTGGATCCTCCACAAATACCAAAGTAAACATTAAGGAGAGGCCTTTTACACAATTAATTCATTTCAGACTTTGCTGTTCATGCCCCAGTAATGTTTGTATAGATGTTAGGCTGAAGCAGAAAAAGAGGAGGAGATAAAAACAGAATGAGAGGAATGGACTGTGGGAGCTTGCCAGAGTTGCCGGAGGGACACAGGAGTGGGTGGTTATTTTTAAGGTGTGTCTAAATAATTGGAAAAAAAAAAAACAATGTGCACTATTCTATGAGGAATGTTTGAAATTATATTGGTCAATTGCATACTTAAACTTTAAACTAACTGAGACGAAGTGAGCCCTCAAAATATAATCAGAAATTTGCATTTAAAAATAGAGTTTTTTGAAAGTCTTTTTACCTGTGTATGCTGTATGATACAGTGATTTTTTAAAGGAATCACTGTGGAACCCTTAAAGGAATTGTTCAACAGTTTGGGGGATTTTGTTATTAGCTTTTTTCTCAAGATTTAGAGGCCAGCAGCCTCTTAGCTTAGCTTAGCACAACAAACAGCTAGGGGAAACAGCTAGCCTGGTGTTCAAATGCAACAAAACTCCACTTATTTTGTCACCTTAACCTCCCATAACAGTTTATCATGTTTACACTTAAGTTTTTTATAAGAGTGAAACTAGCTAGACGTAACATGTTAATTGGTGAGCTTTAGAGGTGCTGGTAGGCAGATTTTGTGACATTTGGACAGAGCCAGGCTAGCTGTTTCCCCCTGCTTCCAGTCTTTAGGCTAAACTAAGCTAACTATCTGCTGGCTTCATAGTGAACGTAAAGTGGTCTCAATCTTCTTATTTAACTACTAAGAAAGCGAAAAAGTGTATTTCCTCAAAATATCAAACTAGTCCTTTAAAATCTCAGCACTCCTCAGCTGAATAGCTAATGTTTCTGTCCAATACCTCTGCCTGTATGCTCCTGAGAGTTTGCTGTTAAGCCTAGATGAAAGAATTCTTGCAGACAAATCAGACTGTGAGGCCAGATAAGCTGTAAGACGTTAGACTTCTATCTAATGACTGGCTCTGACTTCCTGGACTTGGAAGAAGCTTAATACTTGAAGTGGTCAGAATGAAGTAATTATCCACCCCGAGGGCATGTGTGTATTAGCCAGGGACACTGACAACTATTGTTACCTTGTGAGTCTGGCACTGATACAAACACTCTCCCTGCCTATTGTCTCCGTGTGTAAAGTGATGTGAACAGGGGTTGGCCTGGTATGGTTTCCTGTCACTGGGGTAGTTTGCTGTCTGAATACTAACAATGAACTATTTTAGAAATCAAAAGCACTTGTTTAGAAAAGTCATGACTCAAATGCATGTTACAGATCAGACCTGAAATTTCTTTCTACCTGTCCTGCAAACTTACATATGTTTATGAAACATTAAAAAAATCATCCTTGACAGAAGAAAAGCTTTTAGTTATACATGAAAATTTCATTTAAAGCAAATTTTATAACTGCTTTTTGTCTCCTTAGCCACCAACATGGAGTCTGCTACAATAGAGCTGCCATCCCTGCTGTCCAATCAGTCATCGCAGAGCTGCGCAGCAGTGGAGACGACCACTGAGAACACGCTCTTTGGATGCTTCTACATCCTGGTTTTCTTTCTGGCATTGAACGGTAACAGCCTGGCTCTCTGGATCTTCTCCCACCAGCGTGGCGCTTCCTCTCCAGCTAACGTCTTCTTGATTCATCTGGCTGTGGCAGATTTGTCATACGTGATCATCCTCCCACTGAGGGCCACCTACCACCTCACCGGAGGCCACTGGCCCTTTGGGGAGGTGCCCTGCAGATTGGCAGGCTTTTTGTTTTATGTGAACATGTATGCCAGCCTGTACTTCCTGGCCTGTGTGGCGGGGGACCGTTACCTGGCTGTGGTTCACGCTGTGAGGTCGCTGAAGGTTCGCCGTGCTCGCTACGCTCACATCATCAGCTTCTCTCTTTGGGCCCTGGTTACCATCTCCATGGCGCCACTGCTAGTCACCCACCAGACTGCAGAGGTGGATGGCATGACAGTGTGTTTGCAGCTGTACAGAGAGAAAGCCTCACGCAATGCACTGATCTCACTTGCTGTGGCCTTCACCCCACCTTTCCTCGCCACCCTGTCCTGTTACCTGCTCATCATTCACAGCCTGCATCGGGGCTCCAGGTTAGAGCCAGCCCTCAAGCTGAGAGCCCTGCGCACCATCGGCCTGGTCATGCTCATCTATGTGGTGTGTTTCCTGCCTTATCATGTGAGCAGGGCCACCTTCATCCTGGGCTACAGCCACCCTGACGTCTCCTGCCAGACACGCAGAGGCCTGAGCTTGGCTAACCGCCTCACCTCCTCCCTCACATGCCTGAATGGTGCCATGGATCCGCTGATCTACCTGTTTGGGGCGGAAAAGTTCCGTGGCACTCTGATGCGATTGTTTTGCAAAGATAAAGCAGTGGCGTCAGGGGCCACCAGTGGAGAGTTAAAGGGAACACACGAGAGCTCTGTCAGTGCCAAGTCTGAGTTTTGAGGAAGAGAATTTTGAACTTAATCTGGAACACTGTTTGAACTAAATGTTTTCCCAAAACAACCAAAACTGTTCCTACTATTGACTGATTGTTGTCCTTGTCAGACTGAAAGCTTGAATTCATTGGGCTCATTTCACAATATGGTCGATGTGCCACAATGCTGATGTGCCACTTAGCCTGACTTTGAGGCCACCTTACGCACTAATCAGTCAACCCTCACAGACTCTAAAAATTTCCCTTTATGATCACCATAAGTACAGGGAGGGTGTAACTTCATATGTAAAATTTCCATATGAAGAAAGGAACAGTACTTTTTAAAATCATGTTACATGTGAGGCTCATTTTTGCAGAAATAGGATTTGGCTAAAGAGTATTTTTTTTACTGTCAACAAATTTCATGTACAGAGCCAAACCAACAATGAACTGATCCTACTTACAAGTATTGTGTGTATGTATCCAAAGTCTGATATATCGTATTTCTCTGTGCTATAGACCTATGACCTCTGACTTTTTGCTACATTGTAAATTTCTCAAAGAACTTTAGTACAAAGTCAAGAGGTTGTGATATATAGTGCAACAAGCTAGTGAAGCTCTGTAAACAGAACAATGTTCCTGCACATGCACACTGGTGTCTGCCGTACAAGGAACTACTCTCCGGAGACTGAAAACGTGATTGCTCTTATTAGTCTTTGGAGCTGTTTCTAAGCAAACTATGGTATGATATATCAGGTTTTGGATGCACACACAATACTTGTAAGTAGGATGAGTTCTTTGTTGGTTTAGCTCTGCACATGAGATTTGTTGACAATAAGAAAAATAAAGAAAATCGCCAGGCATATCCTTTAAGTCTGACTCGCATATTTTATATGTAGATCAATGAATCTGAGGGTTTGTTGTTTGCTCTCTGTTTAAAAGCAAAATAGCACTGTTGGACCAAATCAGCATATGTAGAAGTCACTATTATGTCATCTGAAGAGAAACGAGTAGTGACACGTGTGTTTATACTTTCAGGAAAATGTTTTTCTGCCAACTTCTTCCATGTTTTGTTTTTGTTGTTGTTTTTATGCTTTCAAAATTCCACTGACCTTGCCATCACAATTCATGAATTGTGGATTATTCCCATGAGGAAAGTCGGCAGAGTCCACGACTCACAGAAAATGTACATAAAGGGCTCAGAAAGTCAACAACAGAGCCCTTAGCCCTTGTGGATTAACGAGGTGCATAAGTCTGTGAGTCAGTAAGGGCGGACACTGGAACCGGTCCTAAATGCTTTTTGACTGATTCTACTTGCACTTACTGCCATCGCTGGTCTTCATCCACCAACAGTAATGCGCTGTGAGAGGCTCCATGCAGCTGCCTGTGACCTTGGATCATGTTGTTCAGTCTACTGCTTATAAAAGCTTCATGTTGATGTTGTAAAATGATTTTTGTGTCAAACACAGAAAGACTGACAAATATGTACATAGTCAACATTTAATGTGTATTTCCTGTTACTGTTCTGTATCCTATGCCAAACTTGATGAATACTAATTAGTTAGCTTTTGATATAATTTTTTATTTAAGGTGTTTTTAGTTATGCTAGCTGCATGGTTCTTGGGATGGCATGTTGGTTTGTCTGTCCACCACTTTGGTCCAAACTGAAATATCTCAACAACCATTGAATAGCTTGCCAAAGCATGATTCCCAATTACTTTGGTGAAACCCCTGACTTTTCTGTGAACACTAGTTTCAATCTAAGGTGTATTTTTAAATTCACTGACAAATATCAGTGGATTTTCAATTGCTGGAAGACACCAGTACCATGTTTACTTTGCTTGTGCTTGACAAATCTTCATTGTACATATAGTCTCCATTATCTAGTAACTCTCCTATGCTATGCATTTATTGTTTTGTCCATGTTTCTATGATATTGCACTACTGCATGACAACTAATACTCCTATTTTACTGCAAATCAGTTTGGCTAAACATCATCTGCAAAAGAAAGGATGATTGAATACATAATTAGAGAATAGTAAACTGCCAGTTTGTGACTTCATGTTGTAAATAATAAACATGTAATTGCTTTCAATGTTATATAACAATTATCACTTGAAAGCAAAAGAATGATTTCATGTCTTCTGTGCATGAGATCATGGGTCTTTTCTACACTGTCACTGCATGTCTGAGGCTTTGACGTACTCTCTGTGAAAGTGGCAAACCTATTTCAAGTACAGGAAAGAAACCTCTGACTTGTACTTGTGCAGTTCTCTTTTTGTATCATGTGACCCGTGTTGTGGTTTGTGAGCAGCTTTTTTTCCTCCTCTTATTTCTGCAAGACTTCCTGTCCATCACATGAACACAGCAAGACATTCTAAACTTGTATTTCCTGAATGTATATATTTGAGAAAACCCTGCGCTGTGCCTGATTCATATGAGATGATTAAACAGTGAGCAGTCAGACTCATGCCAGTTATTCTGGGTGAATCTGAGTGAATCTTGTTTTACTTCATTCTCAGTCAGAGGGCAAAGATGATTTGAGCATTATAAAATTTTGGTAATCAAATGAAACGCCTTTTGGAGTGAATTTATTAACAAGTGCATTTATCAAAGAAAACTCTTAAACTGTAACAAGTAAGAATCATCATATTTGTGTTTTTGTTACTTCCCTTTTTTCCCAACTCAAATCTTTACAAAGTACTTAACTATTTTTTGGACAGTTCACATAAACAAACAGGTGTGCAGAAACTAAAAAGCTGGAAATGCTGGTTAATCATTACAGTAATGTGATAAAGATTTTGACTTGATAAGCAAGAGTCTTTATTTCCATTTACAGTTCTGTGGATCTGTCATTACAGAATAGAGTGGAAGCAACTCGGCCCTCCTCTGTTAACTGTTCAAATGAGGAAGTACAGAGCTGAGCAGTTTAGTGGCAGCTTCCTTTTACAGCTTTCAGAGGCAAGTGCACGAACAAGTGAAAGAAAGGACTAAACGCACTGTGAAAGATGAAAATAACCAGGAAGAAAAACTGAGTGTACTTTGGTTTGCTGGAAGATAGTTTAAGAGCAGATGTAAAACTCTTGAGCTGAGACTCTTGGGTGAGAAACAGGATGCCAGTTTATCAACCTTGGTACCATGGCAATCTAACGCGATCCAAAGCTGAGGATCTCCTATCCAAAGCAGCAAGGGATGGAAGCTTCCTTATTCGGGACAGTGAGTCTATACAGGGAGCGTATGCTCTGTGTGTTTTGTAAGTAGACAATACTTGTTTTCAGCTATTGCACATGTTGCCCTCAGTTTATTTTTATACAGTTTCATAGAGCTGATAATGATTCTTGTTCCTTGTTCAAGAAACCTTCATAACATGAACTGATCCTAACTAATGAAAGAAAAACTGACATGACATAACGTTATTATATGTTATACTGTATGCTTTTGGCATTAGATATAAGTAAAATAGTTATATCTGTAAATAATGTCATCATTTGGATTAATATAACATAATTAAAGGCTTACCATTCTGTATTATACTGTACAGTATCACCTTTTTTTTTGCACATACGCACTGCACTGCAAGACTAGTTCCCCTTTATTTGCATACTGTGCTGCCACAAAGCGCAACACCCTTTGCCTCTGCTAATCATATCATATTTCATGGGGCAACCTTCAATTAAAATGCTACTAAAACTGTTCTGATTGTATACTCAGCACACAATATACACCAGCCAGGATGTTCCTTTAATGTACATTAATGTCATATTCCAGTGACATTTGCACTTTATTATTTTAACCACAGATACCAGAATTGTGTGTACACATACAGAATCCTGCCAAATGAGGATAAGAAGCTCTCTGTCCAGGTGGGTTAAAAGTTTGACAAATGCCACCATTATTTTTGTCAAAAGTTAGATGAGTGTTATGGTAGTCGAGTCATTCATGTCAAGTATTCACAGCATATCTGAGAATAAAGGGCTATTTCTATTCAAATATCAAAAATAAATGGTGGCACGCAGCTATTTTTAATGCTAGCAAGTCATGCAGAGCATCAGGAAACAGCAAGTAATACTATAATACAGCAACAATATTCAGTAATTGATACATGTAGTTGTGCAAAGCAACATGAGGCAATAAAATACAATCAAGCAATACTGATTTATTATTGTCCCATGCAGTGGGACAATAAACAATAAGACAACTACAACAATCATAAATTTAATCTTGCTAAAATGTTAAGAGAATTAATTTAAGTTAGTAAAATGGTGGTTAGAGTCTCCGAATGTGTTAAAGGGGACCTATTATGCTTTTCCTTATTTTCAGTCATATATATAATGTTACAATGTTGGATAGTCATATTAAACGTGGCCAAAGTGTCAAATAATGAGTTAAACATATGTAGAAGTAATCCCTGTAAACAAAAAGCACTGACTTCAGACTGTTCTGAACACTCGGTTTCCAACAGTTTTTTCTAATTTCAGCCCAAGCCGATGTCAGCTTGTGACAGAGTTCTTTATATGGTCATCTGCTCCACGCACAGCGCACAAATTCACTGCTCTGCTCTGCTAACATTATGGCATTTTCCCATTGTTTTGGAGGTAGTCACGTCCAGCCATGACTTGAGTCAAGCTGGCATTCTGTGAATGTTTTTCCATTACACAGCAGGGCAAAGAAAATAAGTAGTTTACCTGTTGGAGGTGTGCTGGTTGTCAGCTCTTCATCAAACATCATCATCACTGTGGCTGTTTCTGCTTGTACTATTCCTCCCTGCATTATTTTTAACTGATCCGCTGAACAAAGAGCTCCAAATATCTTCATATATTGTTGTGTTGACTGGTTTTTAGCACTGCTAATGAAGTTCTGCTAATTTGATGAGGAACATGTTTCATTTCCTGTAAATTCTTCACAATAAAAGTACCCTGTTATTTAGTCATTTAAAAGTGACTTTAATATGAAATTGTAAAGCAGAAAATGTTGGGTTTGAATCGGCAGTAACACAACTCTGATATGGCTGCTTCTGGAAAACTGGCCAATCAAAACAGAGTGGGCTCATCGGGAGGGGGGCCTTAAAGAGACAGGAGCTAAGACTGCCTGTTAAGAGACAGAGGCTGAATTGAGGGGCTGCATAAAGAGCCAGTATAAGATAAATAAGGAGTTTTTTGAACGGTGAATCATACAAAGCTACTCTAGTCGAGTCCAAAAATAAAAATATAGAGCTGGAAATGAGCATAATAGGTCCCCTTTAAACTTCCTTTAGACAGTATGTGAGGGTGCAATAACATTTGTAGTGCATACATCTGATCCTCTTTCAAATGGCAAGTGCCAATGTCACAAATGCCTCCATTAGACCCAAGCTGTAGTTCTGTGATGAACTGACATTTATACTTTTAGAATACACTGTTTGGATTGTGTAGGTATAGGCTGGGGCTTTAATGAAAAATGTCTACTCATATTTTGCATTCAGTCAAAGGGCCTTTGGCAGAGGCACGATTTGAGGAAGTTGCCAGACATGCTTGTTGGTATAGTTTTTGTCTGTTTTCATTTTTCGTCTACAATAATTGAGTTATAAAAAATGAAAACAAAGTCACATCCACCTGAGAGCAGCTTGGATTTGCAAGTTATTCTTGGCTGATATAATCGAGTATCATCAGCATAGCATTATAGAAGATAGAGATAGTGTAACCATATGGAAGCATGAGCATTAAAAAAAAGTTTTATTGAATGATTTTTGTTTTGGGGGATGAACAGACATGGAAATATTTCATTCACCACAAGTGCACAATGATGCGGCCTCAACTTGCCTGCAGGCAAAATGTGCTGAGTACCAGTGCCTCAATTAGGCTGGTACTCACTAGATGTATTAGTCAAAACTTACTTTCCAGTATAGGTACTAATGTAGGGTGCTGGATTAGAGTACTGGCACCTTTTTATTCCTGTTCAAATACTGCTGACTATGATACATAGTTAGAGTAAGAGGTGGAGAGGTAAGGGCTGGTCATTTCAGTCCTTCATCTGTAATAGCTCAGTAACTTTGAGTTTCAGAATAAAGGTAAAATACTAGGTGTGACATCAGAGCTGGTTGCTATAAAAGGGGTCAGAACTTAAGCCTAGAAGACAATTTTATACTAGAAACAGTCTTCTCTTTGAACGATAAGTGGAGCAGGTAAATATTCAGAACCTGTTGGTAAATCCCTTACCTTGCGAGGCAGCTGGATTTGCAAGAATCTGTCTTGTCAGGCCTTAAGTTATGTGCTTGTGTCTGAACCACCGGTGGTTCGGACCAATCAGCATTGCAAATCCAGCTGCCTTGCAAGGTAAGACAGTGATAGACGGTGATAGACAGATGGTTCATCCAATCACCTGCCAAGTATTTTTTGAAAGTGCCTGACCTTTTTCAAACAGTTTCTATGGACAACTGGTTCTGTGTAACAAACCATCTGGCACATCAGGTCAGTAAATCCCTGACATGAAGTGAAATTTTAGGTTCTCAATGTTAGGGTGAAAAACTTCAGAACTTCTTCAAATGTTACTGTGAGGGTTCAAAATAATACTGAGAGAAGTGTCAGTGACAAAAATGCAAGTAGACGTGCAACATCACACAAGGAGTAGCACTCAAAGCTTATGTCACTTGGTTTAGTAACAAAAGTTAAAGCCAAAAAAAGAAAAAACAGTTTTACATTACAGTTATGCTGAGGTCTGCTTTTGTGCCACAAAAGACAGAGACAACTATGTGTGTGCTGTGATCTGCTTTTCAGGCATCTGAGGGAGTTCCTATCAGGTACTTCTCTATGCTGCCTGACCTGGTGGAGGCATATTACAGCCCCAACATGGGTCTTACCATGAATCTGCTGTATCCTGTCCAGAGGGAAGAGGAGGTAGATGAGGAACCAGGTCAAACACCTTCACTTGATCTGTACAGTTGCTACACTATAAAACAATCTGCCTTTCATAAATTTGTTAAAAATCCTAAATGTTCTATATGTGTTTGTCCTGCAGAATCCAATAATCTTCCACCACAACTTCCACCCAGGAACTTCCCAGCCAACGATGTAAAAGACAGTGACCCCAAGTCTCCTGAGCAGGCCTGCAAGTCCTTATCAGACACCTATCTGATGAGACTGCAGCATATGGACATGTCCACGTATGGTCACATTTGCAAAAACTGCACTGAATTTTTCAATACAGCACTGGCACTATACTGTGTGTACAATGCAATAATTCCTATCATATGGATTCTTTCATGTGATTATGGGTGCAGCAGTGATTTGACACAGTGATGTGCTTGGCTGAAGCTAACTGATGTGTGACATATGAGATAACATGCTGCTGTGTTGCATACTGTATTTCCAGAATACCAGAGGAACAGCAAGTGGCCATCCAAGAATACTTCAGGATCTCAATCAATTTGGATGCTGAACAACTACAGAATGGTAACCCCAACCTCCCTGGCCTCAAGAAGCTAATAATGGCAATCTGCAAGAATGTAAACAGGTAGAGTTACTGGTTGACAGAATACATTAAACAGATTGCAAGTTATCTTGACATGGATAAATAAACCACGCTCTAATCTTTTTTGTGATGTAGTGAAATTTCCCGCATTCTGCCAGCTCTGGAAGTCTTTCATAGAACATTGGACCAACAGCTCTCCCCAGGGCTTGGACAATTTCCAAGACAAGTAGGTGGCACCCTTGATCCTTCGCAGCAGTGTTAACACAGAAATATTTCTCATTATGTATTTTTCCCTTTATTTTCAGATGTCTGCTGATTTGGGTCAATCTGTATCCTTCAGGCTTGAGCAGCTGACAAAACTGATCTACTCAATAGAGGATAAGGTAAAGTTCCAGTGTTCATTGTATCAGTCAGCACTCATTGACTGACCATCTGGGTCATCAACATACCAAAAGATGATGTCAGTTACAAATGACAAGGCGCTTCTCTGTTTCTTTTTTCAGGCTAAAAGTGGTATCTTTGACTCTGTTGGATATGAAGGAGGCCATCGGAAATCTCTCATACCACTTGTTACATTTGAGGTGCTTTTTTAAAAATAGGTTATTGTATTACACTGCAGCTGCAGGAAAATGAAATGTCTGGAGGTTTGTGGTTTATTTGATCAGTTTCCTCTTTCACTCACAGGTCAAGCAAGAATCTCTTGGTATTTCCACAAAGATGTTCCTGAAAGTGGATGTTGAAAGTGGGAAGATCTACTTCAAGAAGTCGAAAGATGGGCCTGAAGACAAATACTTTGTGCACAACAAAAGTAAGGACTCATAATTTCATTCCCTTGTATTTCTAACCACGCTAGGGTTGTTGCTGAATGGATGGCAATGGCGTTTGTCGGTTGGTTTCGTCCACCACTTTGGTCCAGACAGAAATATGTCAACAACTATTGGATGGATTACCATGACATTTTTTGCAGACATTTATGATTCTCAGACCATGTATCCTATTGACTTTGGTGATCCCCTGATTTCTTCTCTAGCGTCACCATGAAGTTTACATTTGTTAATGAAATATCTCAACAACTAATGGATGAACTGCCATAAAAATTTAGTACAAATACTCATGGATTGATTGTAATGATAACAATATCTGTGTTAATGTAATTATGAGATTCTGACTTGTAAATAGTGTTCATTTCAACATCCAAGTGGTAATTATGCCTGGGAAAGCTCTGAAATATCTGACTTGGCATTTAATGACACAGAAGTGCCTGAAAGTCAAGCAAACAGGGACATGTCAGCCAAAGTCTGTGGTATATTGTCAGTGCAGAGTATTTTCTCTGCAGTTATACAACCTTCTTGAGTTGTCTTGTGACATGAACATTTGCAAGTTGTAAACACGGAAATCTTCCCTTCTATCATCCGGGAATGCAGCATCATTATATTAGCATTGCCATTGTGAACATGCTCATGTTAGCATGCTCATGTTAGCATTCAGCTCAAAGCATCGCTGTGCTTAAGTACAGCCTCACAGAGCTGCTAGCATGGCTGTAGACTGTAAATCTTGTTTAACACCTACTGTTAACCATTAACACTGTATATTTAAATAAGTGCATTGTAATTATTATTCAGTCCTACAGTTGGTGAAATCCCAGAAAATGCATGCCAAACTTGTCATCGTGGTGGAGACAGAGAAAGAGAAGATTTTGCGTAAGGAGTTTGTGTTTGATGACACAAAGGTAATCATTGTAAACTAATGCAGATGGTTTTGTCTAAGTGATTTCTGTCCAAGAGCCTGATCATAATCTAGTTGAGGTTTTAAGTTTTAAGTGCAGTCTATGAGGTACAATGTTTCTTATGTTGTTCTTCTATGTCAACAGAAAAGAGAGGGTTTTTGTCAGCTTCTTCAACAAATGAAGAACAAACACTCTGAAAAGCCAGAACCAGACATGATCACGGTGTTTGTTGGCACCTGGAACATGGGTATGTTGACTTGTTAAATATCTAAATTCATTTGAATAACGTAATACAACAGTAACAGTAAGACTTCCCTATAAACCCACAGGAAATGCTGGTCCCCCCCACAACATCAACTCCTGGTTCCAGTGTAAGGGCCAAGGGAAGACCAGAGACGACACCGCAGATCACATCCCGCATGATTTTTATGTCATTGGGACACAGGAGGATCCTTTGGGCGAGAGGGAGTGGGCATACACGGTGAAAGGGGTCTTGAGGGACATCACAAACATCAGCTTTAAACAAGTAAGTGACTGTCACAAGAACAAAGTTAGAACTGAATGCAGATGCAGTGCCGTAATACATCCTACACATCTTCTAACATCCAGGTAGCGATTCACACTCTGTGGAACATTCGGATTGTTGTTCTGGCAAAGCCTGAGCATGAAAACAGGATCTCCCACATTTTCTCAGACAGTGTGAAGACGGGGATCGCCAACACTCTGGGTAAGCAGTTCCACTTTTCCATAGACCTGACATGAACATTATTTAAATAAAGACCCATCAGTACTCAATGTGACATTTGTTTTGTAGGAAACAAGGGAGCAGTGGGAGTGTCCTTCATGTTCAACGGTACATCCTTTGGTTTTGTCAACAGTCACTTGACCTCTGGAAGTGAGAAGAAGCTCAGGTGAGCAGCAAAATACACTTTTAACAACACCAGGTTTTAGTACTGTATTGGTAACGTGTGTATTTTGCTGCGGGTTTAGCCTCTGAAGCTACATACAGGCTGCCCTCGCCATCGTGACTGGTGGAGCCTGAAGCTGTACGCAGCCTGACAGGAGGGAGCTCTGCAAACACTACTCAGTGCTTTACTCAGAGCCCCCTGAAAGTGACAAAATTTAGTAAAAGATTATCAGATAAGTCAAATATATAACTAAATACATCAATAACTAATATTGTTAGTTAAATTATTAAAATAAGGTGTAAAAAGAAATGATAAAGAAATCCCTCATTTTCAATTTTTTTGGAAAACATTTTATCATTGATCTATTCCCTATTTTCCCCAAACATGTGCATTATCACTTGTCCTAGTCCTAAAATGCAAATAGCTACTGTTACAAGAGTTTCCACTGTGGTGCTACAGCAGTACACAACTCGTGCACTCATAGTGTAGTTTTTGGACAAAAGTTAGCTGCAGCTAGCTGAAAAGGGGCTCAGTGTGTTCAGTGTTTTCAGTTAAACTAGCTAGCCACACAGTTCTCTCAGTTGCTCTGGACAATAATAGACAAGCCCAGCTCATCAGGCACTGGTAAAATTAGAATTGTGATAAGGAAATGTTACTGGGGAAAACAAGTAGATAATTAATAAAATATGTGCCAAGACCAAAAAATAGGCAAATGAAGCAGTAGAAAAATAAAATTGCTTAGTGAAATATATATAGGAGGTTAAAATAAGTATAAAGCTTTCATTTACACTCCATTTTAATTTTTCAACTAACAGTATTATTTATTAGTGTATTCAGTCATATTTTTGACCTGACCTTTTACTACATTTTGTCAGTTTTGGGGCTATATATACTTCCACCTCCGCACCTCTTTTTTTGTGTGGAATCATTTAATTTATTTTTTAGTTCACAGTTAATATTCTTCTAAAAAGTTTAAGGTGTAGTGTGTTAGATTTAGTGACATCTAGCGGTGAGGTTGCAGATGGCAACCAAGTGAATACCCCTGCACCTTTAAAGTCAAGGATGAGGCAAAAAGTGCTCATCCTAGTCAATATCTGTTCCTGAAATCATATTTTTAATGTTGTTACAATAATTTTTGCTCTCTTTGCAGACGCAATCAAAACTACATCAACATCCTGCGATTTCTGAATCTGGGAGATAAGAAGCTCAATCCGTTTGACATCACACATCGGTTCACTCACCTCTTCTGGCTTGGTGATTTGAACTATCGGGTTGAATTACCATCCACAGTAAGTTGTAGCTCACAAACTGTAAAAAACAAAACAAAGACACCAGAACAAAGGAAAAATGATGCAACATATGTATTTTAAATTAAGGACCCACAAATTTACTTTTATACAATTTTATGAAATTTGTTAAGTCAAAATGTCAGAATATTCGACTGACATTTACATCAGGAATCAGAGATCTAGCACCGCTGTAATTCAATGAATATGGTTGACTGGTGGACAGAAGAGCACACTGGTTGTCAGGTGTCTGAGCTCTCAGCTGCTAACACTTTTTAGACAGGAAAAGTAACTACTATGCACTGGTTTCCTTCACAGGAAGCTGAGAACATTGTGACAAAGATCAAACAGCAGCAATACCAGGAACTCCTCAGTAAAGACCAGCTCAGCATGGAGCGGGATGATGGAAAGGTCTTCTTGCATTTCGGTAAGCCATGAATGAGCACATGGGGAAAACTCTTCAGTATACTGACCAACACAAAACATGCAGCAGCAGCTTTTGCAGTATATGACTTACAATTACTATACCAACTTTGTTCTGTTCTGCCTGCATGAATGAATTGTCCAGCATACATCAAAATGTTAAAAACACATGTCTTGTTCATTTTCTTTTGATTGTAGATGAAGAGGAAATCACGTTTGCCCCCACGTATCGCTTTGAAAGAGACACACGAGAGAAGTATGCCTACACAAAAGCCAAAGCTACGGGGGTAAGCTTGTGTTTAGTCAGATGTGTTTTCCCTGTATAGCTCCTGTCATGCTGCATAGTGCAGAAACAGTGCAAGCAACTACAGCATTGAACACAGATCTCAAATGACCCAGAACATGCTTTTCACTTTAAGACATCTACATCGAAAAATCCATGTGAAGATACTATATGTTGTGGCTCATAGAAAAAAAAAAAAAGATAATAAAGCCACCAGGATCGATTTAACAATTTTCCTTTTAAGACATAAAGAGCTTAGAATATTTAGATCTCTTGAATTCATCCAGATCAGCAAGCACATTTGATCCTGTGTCAACCGGAAATGACACAACACCTGATAGAGGACTTGCTGATAGAAATAGCAAGTCCTCATCTTCTCACACGTCGGGCTGCTTGCAAACAGCAAACTAACAAATAAATCGGATGTCAGTGTTCAGCAGACACCTCTGGGTCAACTCTCCAACATTACAGCTGCTTTGTAAAGCTTAAACTGATTTTCAGCCCTGGCTATAAAAAAGGTTGTATTCGGTACTTATATATGTGTGATGAATTCTACAGACCAAATACAATTTGCCCTCATGGTGCGATCGTGTCCTGCGGAAGTCATACCCTCTGGTTCATGTCGTCTGCCAAGCTTATGGTGAGTAATTCCTTATGAATATTTTTGGTCACAATTGCGTCCGTAATTTCTGAATCATTTCCTAGGAAGGGTTCTAGATAGAGCTATCTAATTTGGTATTAATGAAAGGGAGAATAGAGACCGTGTTCAACTGTTATACTTCCTCAGAGAGCATCGAAAAAATTCTTTTTCAACTGTAAAATGTGTCATTCAGGAAACTTCCTAGGAAATTATTACTAAAAATTCAATACCAGTCAAGAGTTTGGACACATCTATCCACACATGTATCCAAACTTTTGACTGTTATTGTATGTACACAAAAAAAAATTTTTATCATTTTTTTATGATGATGAGACATGTTCATCTGGGCAAACTGTTTAACTTGCAGGGTGCACTAATGACATCATGACAAGTGACCACTCACCAGTATTCGCCTCATTTGAAGTCGGAGTTGCCTCACAGTTTGTCTCCAAACAAGGTATGATCAGCATCTACGCCTCACTGCTGATGAGTTAATGTTGTCTGCTCCACACCTGCAGTGTGATGTTGTCATTTTTTTCAAAAATGTTCAGATCTAAACAGTGCACCCCAAGGCGGGATACAGATCATGAACTGTGTTGCCACCTTGTTGACGAAATCAAAGACCAAATTCTTCATTGAATACCATTCCAGCTGCTTGGAGAGTATGTTCTGGTGTTTTGATTGATCATATTTCTATTACAACATCTTAAAATTGTCTGTTACAGAAAAGCAAAAGTCATCACAGAAAATATTTCTCTATATGCCTACAGGAACTGTCAAGACTTCAGAGGGAGAGAACACGGAGCACTCAGATGGGTCAATAAAAGTTTGGTTTGGCAACCAAGTTCAGGTAAAGTGAAGATGCGGCTTTATAGTGTTGAAGTTGACTTGTTGCTGCATCAAGCAATCATCATTTATTGTCTTTTTTAATCTTTTCAAGCTCACCCCTATAATCTCTGACCCCGAGTACCTTTTGGACCAGCACATCCTCATCTGTGTGAAGTCAACAGACTGTGACGAGTCGTATGGTAATTAACTCTAATATGCAGTTTGTAATACAGATGCATTGAGCTGAGCAATACTTACAGTTTCCTGGTGTGTTATTTCTGAAGGAGAGGGTTGTATTGCGTTGCGAGCTGCCCAGCTCTGCTACACAGAGTTTCAGATCACACTGACACACCACGGAGAGAAAACAGGCACTTTGACAGGTGGCATCCAACTACACACCTCTGAAGTCAAGCCCACTGAGAAGTTATACGGTGAGTCTAATCTTTGATCACTTTATATCTATAACTGCTCAGCACTTACCTAAATGCTTTCTACTTCAGTTTTTGTAGCCTCAACTCCAATGTTACTCTGCTTTCAGATTTCATCAAAATTGAAAAGGATGACCCTGTCACCTCAAAAGGCAAATGCCCCGACCCCAACAAGTAAGACATTTTTCCGCCTTGTGGTAACTTTAAAATATCTCTAACATAGCATCTGGGTGTGATATTTTCTGTCTTCTGGTTTTTTACAGGTTTTCTGTCACCCAAGCGCATGATATTTCTAACCCAAATTACATGGGAGTGTCCTACAAAAGTGGCAATGTGATGGATAGGGGCTGGAGTTACAGCATGCCACCAAAAAATCTTCCTACAGTTGGGCAAGGGAGTAAAGACTCCAAGAAAAGCAGTCCCACAGGAAAACCTTTAAATCCAACGTAAGTGGCTGTGACTTTTTCAGTTTCACTAGCCTACATGTGTTCAGTCTCAGATAAACACCTCTCTAAAAACAACATGACATCAGTAGCTGATGGGAAATCAGTAGGAAATGTAACTAAGTGATGCTTTGTCTCGTAGTGGTGAGGATGAAAAGCTGTCGGAGATGTTTGACAATCCTCTGTATGGTTCAATGGGAAAATCACACAGTTGGGGGAAGGATCAAGACCTTCCACAGAAGGACCACCTCACACCTCCAGATCCCATCTTTATATCCAAACCAGCAGATGGAGACCCTGATCGTCCCCCAGTGCCCACCCCTCGCAACCGGTCCTTCACCTGCTCTGAGACCAAACATCAGCTTCCGGCTCCCATCTCCCTGCATCCCACAGCGCACAAGAAACCGGTAGTGCCCTCACGCTCGGAAGGGGGAGTGGTAAACAACCGGCCTCCTTTACCCGCCAAGTTCCGGCCGGGCGTGGCAGAATCCCAGACCACCAAACCCAGAGACTACAGAGATAACGCCGAACTCCCCAGCAAACACAGACTGCCGGCAAGACCTGGCCTGCTGCAGCCTCACAAAGACAGTAAGGAAAACTCTGCTTCTCTTATGGCAAATAATTTGTCTTAAATTCCCAGACAAATATAATTCATACAATGATGCAAATTCTGTCTTTCTTCAGCGCATCCTGAATTTCCCAAGATGGGCCGTCCTGTGAAGTGAGATCATAATCAGCACTGACAGTGCAGCTTTCTGCCCTGCATTTTTGAAACAAAGTACACCGACTAAAGGCTTCAGCCAGTCCCCTTGCCAAATGTATCACTAATGAGTGGCTATTCATTTGTATTAAAGGAATAGTTTGACATTTTGGGAAGTATGCCTGTTCTCTTTCTTGCCAAGAGTTAGGTGAGAAAATTGATACCTCTCACAATATGAGAGTGGTATCAATCCTCTCAACTAGCTGTCTACAAGAAAGCGAATTAGAGTATTTCCCAAAATGTCAAACTATTCCTTTATTGTGATGTAGACATTAGAGACAAGTTTTCAGCCTTCATTTCTGCTAAGCTCGCATTACAAAAGGTTAGGTTAGAAGTCAAATTCTGCTTATAAATAATTCAATATTATTATTATATAAAGTTTTATATTATAGCTAATGATCTACCAGACAGTATTATTGACATGACATTGACATGTTTGCTCTGAGGTTTACAATAAAGGCTGCAATAAATTCAAATATCAGAGCTTGATAAGACTTTGTTACTTTAGATTTTTTTTCAATAATTGCATGAAACTGTGAATAAATGTCTTTCAGTCTGCAGTGGAGACCAAACAGTGTAGTACTGTAACACTCCAATCATTTGCTTCCATCTGCTGTTGCATAAAAGAACTACATGCAGAGTGAGAATGTCATGTTATCCAAGTTAGTAATCATATTTAAATCATGGAGAGCGTATGACTGGATATTGAAAAAATATATATCATCAAAACCTGATTTTTATTATTATTATTATTATTTTATTTTGTCCAACTAGTTGTGAATAAAGCTGACCTCCACTGTTCTGTCATAGTGTAGATATTGGTTGCTGATAGGCACCATTAAAAAGGCCTAAATAAGGGAATTTTCCCCATGTTGTGACTTGATTTTTAGCATTTTGTCTTTCTTTACACTGAATCATTCCTCTATGACTGTTTTGTTCCTCATCATTGGTAGTCCAGTCAATACACCTCTAAGGAGCTGAGCAGATAACACTAGGCACATTTCCCAGAGCTTAATTTGTCTGAGTTCAGTTTAAAATCCAAATATATTTAATTTATAATGATACAAAACAAAAAAGCTGCAAATCCTCACATCTTCAAAACTGGAACTGCTGTTAAATGACTGGTAGGAAGAAAGGCCAGCAGGGGCCCCAGGCAGACCTGAGAAACACTTAAGTACAGTGGTTCTCAAACTTTAAACTGTCACAAATTAGACCACGGACCCCCATTTGATAAGGCTTTGTCCCAGGATCCCCCATCTGATAAGATTTTTGCTTCTAGATGTTTTATCACAGAAAGTGTATTAAACCCATGTTGAAAATAATCATACACTCTGTCATTGTGTTACTTAGGGATGGGATTATAGTGAAAATAAATGATTCCCCTTTTTGCTGGGGAACTCCTGGAACCCCTTCAAGGACCCCTGGGGGTCCCCAGACTCCACTTTGAGAACCACTGTTTTAGTATATAAGAAATATATCACACAAGACCAATATATAAACAGCTGGAAAGTAATTCCACAGTGTTTATGAGACACTTTATTACATATTTCACCTATAGTATAATGGTATTGTGCTTCATAGCCACGATGTTCATTTAATGAGCTACTGTAAATTCACCTGTGGCTCCCCCGTGTGGAGCTAGCCAGCAACTGCACTGTGTTCCGGCGCTGAGATACACGCAGTGTGAAACATCATCAACACGAGACGAACCACTACAAGAAACCGATAGTAATAATGGTGAGAAATCAATTTAAACGTATACGTTTGTTTTTAGTACACATCAAATGCTACATTAAGACCCAGTGAGGCGCTGACTTCCTCCGCACTCAGCGTATCTCTGTGTTTGTGTGCTGGCTCTCTGCAGCGTGTATCCACAGTTAGCTCGCGGCTAACTCAACGTTATCATGTCGTTTTGTTTTTCAGCTTTTCTACTCATTTTTCAAGTCGCTGGTGGGGAAAGATGTGGTGGTGGAGCTCAAAAACGACTTGAGGTTGGTTTTTGTTCGACTAAGCCTTAACCTGGTGACACTATTTGCTGTATTTGCCTCCATTTTTACAACAGCTGCGTTGTTTAGAGCAGTGATGGTGACTGATGGTAACGTTAGCTAGCGAGGCTCGTTAATGCATGCAACTGCGTACGAGAGAAAAGCAATGTAAGCGTATACAACATAGACTGTCACAGACTGTAAAACTGTACAATATCATTTTCACAAAGGCAGTATTAACCGCAGGGCTGTTTTGGGTTGTGACAACGACGCTGAGGTTAGCTTCAAATTCGGGGTTAAAGAGTAAAGTTAAGGGAAACATAAATAATGACATTTAGCGGCTGATTCTCCGTTTTTCACCACTTACACTTATGAAAGAGTGTTGACATCGTAGCATAAGCCTTAACGCTGTTTAAACCCACTTTGAGATTTGTGAAACCTTTATTTTGCTTATGAAAACTGAAAAAGGGCGATTTCACTGATATTTCTCCATCCAGAACACATTAGACCAGGTCCAGTTAAAATTACCTTACTTAAACTTGTCAAATCTGGACTAGATTACCAAAGAGACTACAGAGACTCATTAAAACACAGTTTCAGATTTGTAAAACATTTATTCCTTTTGTCAAAACTGAAAATGTCTAATGTGGTCTGGATGGGGAAAAAAGTGAAATTGCCCTTTTTTCATTTTTCACAAACAATAAATAATGATAAAACAGAGAATCCGCCACTAAATATCATTATTTATGTTTCCCTTAAAGATGACCTATTATGCTTTTCCTTATTTTCAGTCATATATATAATGTTACAATGTTTGATGTTCATATTAAACGTGGCCAAAGTGTCAAATAATGAGCTAAACATATGTAGAAGTAATCCCTGTGAGCAAAAAGCAGCAGCTTCAGACTGCTCTGAACGCTCGGTTTCCAACAGTTTTTTCTACTTTCAGCCCAAGCCAATGTCAGCTCGTGATGGATTTCTTTATATGGTCATCTGCTCCACGCACAGCGCACAAGGTCACTGCTCCACTCTGCTAATATTATGGCATTTTCCCATTGTTATGGGGGTAATCATGCCGAGCCATGACTGGAGTCGAGCTGGCACGCTGTGAGTGTTTTTCCATTACACAGCAGGGCAAAGAAAAATAAGTAGTTTACCTGTTGGAGGTGTGCTGGTCATCTGCAGCTCTTCATCAAACATCATCATCACTGTGGCTGTTTCTGTTTGTACTATTCCTCCCTGCATTATTTCTAACTGATCCGCTGATCAAAGAGCTCCAAATATGTCCGTATGTTATTGTGTCGACCGCTTTTTAGTGCCGTTAACAAAGCTCTGCTAATTTGGTGAAGAACACGTTTCGTTTCCTGTAAAACATCTCCTGTTATTTATTCATTTAAGAACTTTTAATTTGAAGCAGTAAAGCAGGAAATGGTGGGTTTGCATTAGCGGTAATTTAACACAACCCGAAAGCTGGCCAATCGGAACAGATTGGGCTCATCAGGAGGGAGGCCTTAAAGAGACAGGAGCTAAGACTGCCTGTTAGAGACAGAGGCTGAACTGAGGGGCTGCATAAAGGGACAGTATAAGATAAATAAGGAGTTTTTTGAACTCTGAATCATGCAAAGCTACTCTAGTCAAGTCCAAAAATATAGAGCTGGAAATGAGCATAATGGGTCCCCTTTAACTTTCCCCTTAACCCTAAATCAGAAGTTGCAAATTGGAAGCTAACTTCAGCGTCATCTTGTGAAATAAGGTATCTCTGATTTTTTCCACCCACTTTACCTCCTGACCTGTGGTTAATTTAACTCCACTTAATGCTCATATGTGTATGGATAGGATGTCCATTAAAGTGTGTAATAATTTTTGTCCCACCACTTTTTTTTATAGCATCTGTGGAACACTTCATTCTGTTGATCAGGTTGGAAATAGTTTAAGAACAAATCCTCTCATTTTATATTTTTTAGCTTGTGAATTCTGACTTCCTCACTGTTTTCTATGTTTCAGTACCTGAACATCAAGCTCACAGACATCAGTGTCACAGATCCAGAGAAATATCCGCACATGGTAGGTACATGACAATGAAAATGTCAATTTCATAATCAGCCAATTTACATAATACTGTACAGATTACACATTTTGTAACACTTACTTAAAACATCTTTATATCTTGATGGTGATCGTCTTTAAAACATCATGTCTTGTTTTGATTTCCTTCAGCTGTCTGTAAAAAACTGTTTCATCCGTGGATCTGTGGTCCGCTACGTTCAGCTACCTGCAGATGAAGTGGACACTCAGCTACTGCAAGACGCTGCACGAAAAGAAGCAATGCAGCAGAAGCAGTGATTCACCTGCAGGATGGGGTTCAGTCCGGGGACGGGACGGGACGGGGCGGGGGGTTGGGGTGGGATCTTTGTGACGGTGAATTATGAGTAGTTTAAGTTTTGAGTGGAGTTCATTTAAAAATGATAAGTTTCAACAGTTTGTACTGCTCCTGTCATTAAGCAGTATTGGTCATTAGCTCGCACTCTTTTACAGGGACTTTAATAGCATTCCTGACATTGGTGATCAATAATTTGTAATAAGTAATTAATGGAAATGTTCTTTACCTCACAGGCCATATAGGAGTCTTCATTTGATACTGTCTTTTGTTTAAAAGAAATAGCACAACTTAATACAATTCAGAGCCCAGTAGAGGTGAAGATCAGTTGTAATGTTTATGTTGAATAATAACAGGCACTGTTCCTTATCTTTAAAAATTATGACTTTGGGATTTTTTTATGCCACTTAAAAATAAAAAAGGTATTTTATTTATATTTTGATGTCATTTGTAAGTTTTTTTTGTAGCTTGTTAAAAGTGTTTAGTTTTGGCCTTTAAACTGATTTAACTTTATTGCCGAGAGCTGTGATCATGGAAGAAAGAGTTATTTTGTGACTGCATTTATGGGAAATAAAAATTAAAATCCCATGGCCTCATTGTGCTAGTCATCCAAATTAGGATATTGAGATGACTTGAAATACATGAGATTGTAGCACAGACATGACGCAAGAGATGCACCTTAAAGTGTCGTCTGGATGTGCTGGAGAACTTCCTGTGATAGTTTAATACGTGTGAGAGATGGAGCCACTGGGTTATCCATACACAGTGCAGATCGTGCTCACTTTTCATACTTGAGACAGTTAATTTGGCATAATCTTAACTATTGTGCTCAGTTTTCTGCTGTGTTGTTGTAACCACAATTTCCCTGTAGAATCATTTAAAGCAAGACTTTGGGACTTTTGAAAGAAGAAATAACACACAAACAAAAAGTCAAATTCATAAGCAATTAAAACCCACCTTTGCTCAATTCAGTTCACTCAGGGCCTGCTACAGCTGATTTGGTCTGGTATGACCGGTAGCTTATAGTGGTTAAGGTTAGCTCACGTTAGCAAACTTCAGCTAGATATTGCAATGTAACTGACATTATTGAGTCAGCTTGCTGACTTCATGAGTCCTCTCTCCTTGTACTACTGTTGCACTCTTTTTTTTTCTCTCTCTCTCTCTTTTTTTTTTTTTTTTTTACAATTAAGCATAAACTTACCCTTATCCCATAATTATCATTTCTGACAACCATGGCTGTTATTTAGCAAAGAATACATAGATTTGCTTTAAATGTTCTCTCACACAAAAGTGAAGGTGTGGTGGACACTTTTAGTGGTGGTTTTAAGGAGTTGTGTTGATTTTAGTACAATTGATAAGAATAGGAAGTAAAAGGTAAATGACAATTCAGCCAGTAATCATATCAGAGATGTAAATAGAAGCTGGAGCTATATGTGTAGTGAAACTCCAAAAAGAGGAATATATGAGATTTTTTTGAAAGGTGGTAGGATGCAGTTATTTTCTGGGATTCAGTTTTGTTCAACATCAAGGAGAATAACTAACGTATTATTTGCACATTTCTTTTTTGTGGATACAGTTCGATAATCCCCTTTCAAAATGACAATCCTGAACTCTAAAGGCTGAAATGCCCGCATAAACTTATGTGACAGAGAGTTATATGTTGTGCTATATTTGAGCTACAAGCTGTTTCCACTAGTGTGTTTGTAGTGGTTTTGTGTCAGTATGTTTGGCAAAATGGTTTAACTGCGAGCCTGTAAATTCAGCATTGCATGTGACAAACTCACTGACAAATCAAGAGTCGACTCTCAGGTTAATACATAGAAATCCAATACCTTTATTTTACATTCATACATCTATAACATTGTACAATAATTTTAATGCAGTTAAAAAAGCCCAATCCAAAAACAAGTCCTGAATATTTACAATGATGAATTTGCATGTTTTAAGGTTGGTAACAAGCATTTAAAAATATATACACACACACACACACACACACACACATACACACACACACACTCAGGGATTTAGGACTAGTGGTGTCCTTGAGTTGTACCTTAATAGAGCTGTGCTGAATGGAGAGGAATTCAGTCACCATAGAGAAAGGCACATTGAATACACAGTGTATGTACAAACAAAAAAATCAACACTTACACAAGTAGGATCTGTAACAATGACCAAAACTGTAAACCTTCACTTATGAAAAACAAATGAACAAAAACAAAAGTCACATCTATACAAATACATTTGAAGCAAAATATTTTCTTGGTCATAACAAAGCAGTACCTTGAAATGCATTTCAACACTTAGTCGTAGATTGGCTCTGCCCGCAGAGAGCAATCCCACAGATATAATTACACAATATGTCACAATATTTATGCAGTTGCCCACTTCGTGTACACTGACAACTGGCAACAGTAAAGAGTACCTCATGCATATCCTCATCAGACAGCAGCAGTCATCTGATATGTTTTAGACAAAACCCAATTACAATGTCTTTTTTTTTTTTTTTTTCCTTTCACATGAATATGGCAACTTGACATGGTGCAACATGTACGTACATCTACATAAAAATGTATAGACAACTCTATACAGCCGCAAATCCCGTTATCTTAAAATATATGTACCACCCGTCAATCAAAATTTTCAATACTTTCAGAAAAGTAAGTTCTCTGATATAAAATACTGTATTTTCAAAAAACTGATTGTTTACATTCCATCCTTCTCAACAAAATAAAGCTTTATATACGTACCTTCAAACCTTAGAAACACTCCCAACATACTGTATATATATACTATATATATATTTATATCTATTTAGAAACAATAAAGTGACTAAGATGCCATATGTGGCTCTACGTTCACATGTAGTGGAAACCCGTTTAGAATGGCATACACAGCCAATTTATTCATCTAATGAACACAGTGTGGCACTACAATTTTGGATGATTGTACAAGTTGGTGGTCTTTAAATGCCAAGGTCAAGATTGCCTCTGTCAAAATGATTCCCTTCTTACAACTCAGCATGCCTTCGTCAAGTCAGTGGGCATGTCAGCTGTTGACATACGGTATTGGATCTTTGTGTTAGTGATGGCGCCGTGCTTCTGCCGAAGATGCAATCGTAGCTGACTCTTGTGGCGGAAGTGCAAGTTGCATTTCTCACACTGAAAAGGAAAGCGGCGCAACATTAATTTTAAGGCATTTTACAGTGTTGTGATTTCTTAAATTTGATTCAGAAGATATTCATGTTATTTAACGATTTTTTTTTTTTAAGAAGCGGCGTGTCAACCTACATGGTAGGGCTTTTCTCCTGTGTGTATACGCAGGTGACTCTTCAGCGTCTGCAGGTGACGGAAGCGTGTTCCACAGATCTCACACGGATATGGCTTCTCACCCGTGTGGATCAACACATGGGCACGGAGATGAGCGACCTGAAAACAGAAGAAAAAGAAAATCGGCTTGAACCAAACAATCAGAGAGATGAATGCACACTCTTATCAGGGAAAGAGAGTGCACTGAAATTCTTCATTGCGCATACAGGCTTTGATGAAACTTTTCACAGAACACGTATTGGTATTCATTGTATAGCCAAAACACCCTCAAGGATGTTCTTCACTGTAATTATGGGTACTTCTGTAAAGCTGAAAATAACAATACCCAACCACAATTACAGTTCAGTTCAGTTCAGAGTTGAGTATTAGTGCTATTAGCCCATACATGAAAGAAAGGGAAAATGTTCAGTGTTACCTGTACAAAACGAGCTCCACACGTCTCACATTTGTATGGCTTCTCTCCTGAGTGGATGCGAGTGTGAGTCTTGAGGTTAGCTGGTCTGTTAAACTGAGCACCACAGATATTACAGCGATACGGCTTCTCTCCTGCAAATACAAAAATCAAAAGAAAAGCACTTCAGCACAAAAGAGTGAAGGAGCAGACGATCCATTCATCTCTCAGATGAAGAAAATCAATGTAAATGTAGCTCGTTCATGTACCTGTGTGGACGGTCTTGTGGCTGGCAAGGTTGCCCTTGTAGCGGAAAGCAGCCTGGCAGCGGTCACACTTGTATGGCTTGTCGCTGTGTACTTGGAGCATATGTTGTTTCAGCGCTTCATCATCAGCAAACTTGGAGTCACATTCATTACAGAAGAATGTACCGTTCTCTGTTCAGGAGACATTATGATAAAACTTAACCTCTAGTTCTAAACAACAAAGGATAACTTTTGATTTGCAGTAGCCGCTGACATCTAATATCAGCCTTTTGTTGTAAGAATAAACTAACAGTAAACAATAAATTAACAATAAACTCACCACAACTGGAGTCTGAGTATTCCGAATGCAGCTCTGCCATGTCTTCTGCTAGACGGGACCTGGAGGTGTTGGCACAGACTTCTGAGTGCTGTGGGGACTGAGAGCCGCATGATGAGCAGTTGAGGCGGTTCAGGTAGTGTGGAGGATGACTGTCACCATTCCTCAGTGACCCCTCAAGCGCACTATAGACAAAACACAAAATACTTCAAGTCAGACGTAAACAAATTCTTCTTAATACTTCAAGTTCCTTAATTAATTGCGGTGTGAGTCCAAAATGAAGGACAGTAAATTTCAAGACATAAAGACAATAATGAACTGTCAGATTTCAGAGGCACACGGGATTACTGGATTATAAAAAACAAGTGTAAAAATGCAAATTGGGCATAAAACTCTTCTATCGATCTTCCAACATTATCTAAAAATTCTGCCAGTGCATCATACATATTTTATAAAGAACATAAAGTGAAGAGTCACATATCAAATTTAGATTTCTCACTTGTTCTTAAGCAAAAAATGCAGCTGTGTGTTTGGAAAAAAAAAACCCTCACCTGTTAATGATGTTGTTGAGACGACTGGCCTGGGGCACAGGTAGATCCTCACTGTGATCGTTGCTCTTGCTTGTGGTTTGTGGGTCGAGGTTCTCCGAGTCGCTGGGGTGGAGGTAAGGTGGCAGGCCTAGGCGCTGAGGCGAACGCAGCCCGGGATCCCTCAGCCCCACCTCGTCTTCCTTAGCGCTCTGATTCATCACAATGAACTTGTACTTCTTCCAGTTACGAGCTTTGGGGTCCTGGGCACCTGCCGGGGCTTGCGCTCCTGCGGCTTGGGAGAGGCCGGCGTTCTTGCTACTGCTGGATTCTGTTGGGGAGTTGGGCTGGCAGTCTGATTTGAGGGGGCTCTGCGGGCTGCTCATGAGGCTCTTGCGTCCAGCAGAGGAGATTCCCAGCGGGTAGTGCTGATGGATCAGGTCTTCCTCTGCCTGAGGAGCGTGCTCTTTGCTCGAGTCTTTCTGGTGCTCGAAGGTCACCACTGGAAACGCACGCTTCCTTGTACCGAGACCGATAGACTGGCTGAGCCCCTCGTGGCTTTCCTTTCTCATCTCATCGTCTCTCCCTACCTCTCTGGAAGCGTAGGCGGTAGAGTGAATAATGCTGGAGGAGCTGGTGCCAACCGCCCTGGAGTATTCTGCCCTGATGGTGTTGGCGCTGTCATGTGGAGAACAATGCTTGTGATGGATACCACTCTTTGAGAGGTCAGCAAAAGCGTTTTTGGCATCAGTCAGCTTGCAGAGAGGGAAAGGGAATCCTGGCATGGGAAACTGCCCGTAGAGATGGTAGTTGCTGGGGGTGCTGACCCCGTTGAACATGTTTGAACCGTAGGGCCTCCCATCCCTGAACGGAGCTACGCGGCTGTGCAAACTGTCAACAACATCATGGGGCCGGTAAGCATGGACGTCCTGAGGTAAAACTAACGGACTGACCAAAAACTCATCTCTGGGCAGTTTAGCAGGATCACTGTGGAGGGAAGGAGAAAGTTAAACACATGCAGACGCTAATGATGCATTTATACTGAGTTGTAACAGTCTTCTACCAACCTGGATTTGATGAATCTGTGGCAGGTGTCCACAACATGGTCCATCTGCAAGTAGATGGCTGTGTTCATGATTGCCATAATCAGACTCTCCTTTAGTGTGAGACGGGAGGTGTACATAAACTCCAGCAGAATGGCAAAGCCCTCTGGGTCCACCTTTGGGTCCAGACTGATAGCATTAAGATTGCACTTGTGGGAGTCAGTAAAGATGGTGTAAAACAGCCCACTGCAGTCATGAAAAAGAAAAAGAAATACAGACAGAGCATACAAAGATCAGTCACTTCATCTTCAAACAGCAGCAGAAAATTGTTCTCTCATAACTTGGCTTAAATAACACACACCTGCAAGCCATGAGAACGGTCTTGTGTGCACGAAACTGCTGTCTGTTAACCAAGATAGTGACGTCTGTGAGAATATCTCTGCTACGCAGCCGATTCAGGTTGAGCAGAACATCACTTGCATGGCGTGTGAATTGTATGCAGCTGTCTGCTGCGCAAGCCATTTTGTCAAGTTCTGCAAACAGAAAAAAAAACATAAAGATTATTTCACAAAGAAGTGTCTTACTGTGTTAATTTACTGATATGCCTCAGATCGCTGCTGTGTTCTGAGGCTGAAGTACAGGTAATCCTCAAGTAAAGTAGCTGGGATGAAGTTATTTATGATCCTTAAAAAGGTCTTTACTGCCATGGCAGAGTAAGAAACAGATACAGCTGCTCTGCCAGAAGGCGGCGCCATTTATTAAATAAACACTGTCTAGACATTTAAATGTCTACCTTTGGAGCAATTTCTCTCCACTCACTTTCTCTCTGAACCACTGGTTGACAGGTTAATGTAACAAATGAAGTTCTTATATTTAGATGAACGAAAAATTGCAGCACATGCTTATTGACTGGAACAGACAAAAGTATGCATGATACAATTTTGTAATAACAGTTTTTTTTTAAATCATACAGACAATACAGAAATAATTACTCCGACATTGACTGGTAATTAAAAGTAGAAATTATACAAATCATAAACACCGTTAGGTTTAGCCTACTCAACATGATTTTGAACTGGATTGCCGGTTTTATTATTCTTATATCAAAATGAACTCTCTGAGTTAAATGCGACGGAGAAAAGTTTAGTCTGCCTCTGCTTTCAGCACGACGGTGTCGGATTTTTTTTTTATCAGTTCAATACGAGCAGGCTGATAGAATAAGGAAAATAACGGCGACAAGAAGCAGCTCACTTTTCACTGAAAACTTTTTTTTGTCACATAATTAACATCCAAATTTCCACCGCAAGATGGCCTTGCCATGATTGAATCTTATAAGTGCCACTTTTCTTCACTTGCTATGAAAGAAACTGTGTTTTTGTGAAGCCCAGCTGCGCTCTGTATTCGCTTGTGTCTGCCAATATGCTATAATGCATTTGTAGGTCAGTGACTTTATGGAGTGAGAACTAACATTTCATAAACTCAAGACACAACTGGTTTTATAACACGCACGCGGATATATGACAGCATCTTTAACTCAATGTGAAGACTGATGTCTGTCCGAAAATAGACCAAGAACAGAATGCAGTCTACATCTGCTGATGTCCTCTGATCCAAAGCTGGTGAATTATGACCTCCAGTCACTAACAAACAGCCAACAATTAAAACATAATGAACTGCATCACTACTTCAGAAAATATTTATAATGTGAACTACAACTATAGCCTATAAATTCAGTCAGCCTGAAACTTTTTTTTTTAATTTTAGTGAACTCAAATGAGTGCACATAGATTTATGCCAGCCTAAAAAGATTTATTCCTAATATTAATTCATTTTCTTTTATATGCCCACACACATGGTCCAATTCTAGCAGCTCCAGAGCAGAAATACTGTCTAACCGAAACTCTCAGGCCGTGATAGAAATGAGGCAACACTTTGCAGGAAAGCTGAAGGCAACTCTGCGCGCATCTCAGCCACAGTAAAACCCCTTCAACTTCATGTAGTTAGGTAGGCTTGCTTATCATGCAGTGTCACAGTGGAAACAAGAGACAAGTTGGTGCGACGACGTGTCTTGGAGCCTCTACCGCGGAAAAAACACACACCCATCAACACTAATATTTCCGCTACAATGTTACAGTAACAGAAGGGTTTGTTCGGCGCAGCCCTTTGCGCTCCATTAGAGCAAATTACCGGCGCAGCCGCGGCGAAGTAAAAATATCCTGAACCTGAGGCTGCCATGCTGACAGCAAAGTTCGTCTGACAGCGCGCACAAGCCGCCGCCACACTGTTTGTTGACACTGAGCTGTTTCACGTACAAAGTGGCATTAAAGCAGAGCGCATTTAAAGCGGACACTGTTCAAACAGCCAACTATATCCACCCGAGCACCGCGGACTACAGCCCGGGCTCTGGGACAGCGTTTACAGCGCTCAGAAATCACAATTTTTCTTCTGAGCAGTTATCTAAGCCAAACGTTATTACAGCGTTACAACATGAGTCAGTGTCAGCGCGGCACGGGAAGCCGCTGTCTGTCCCGCTGCGCTCAGAGCGCAGCGCCGAGGCAGCAGCGGATCTGCGCGCCGCCTGTCACCACCGCAGCCGCTTCAGAGTCTCAACCTGCCAGACAGCACACACAGTCACACAGCCCCGTCTTCACACACACTTCAACGGCAACAAACGGATAAATAAGCTATGTCTAAAACAACAGCAATACACAGCAGATAACAACTTCGCGCCAAATTAGAGAAGAAAAAAAAAAGAATTTAAAAATCACCTGGTAGCGCTTTCCTAGAAACTTCTTGCATCACCACTTCTAAGAACCCCAGTTCTAAGAATCAGACGAGCTCAATTCTCGGAATTTGAGCCCGAGACCGTACCATTTTTCCGAGGCAGGGGAGACACGTTTTCTCCCCTCGTGGTGATAACAACTTATTTTCAAAGCGGTTATTCTAGCTGTTATTATGCATAGTGGTTTTTACACTAAGCACTGCACAAATGTAATGTTTAAAAGAGTGCGAAAAGAAGTTTTATCTTATAAAATAATGCAGGAAATTGTTTCATACTGCTACAACACCCCCCTGCTTTTGGTTGAATCCACAGTCACAGGACGTCGAGTCGGCGACGTCACCAGTTCCTTAAACCCAGCCCCCGATATTCTCAGAACTAATTTATATTCCATGATTTAAGCAGTGTGTCGCTGCGCTGCCTTCCGTCGCATTTAACACACAGACCTTACATGTACAGCACACAGACAGACATCTTAATTAGGCCCATGCGGACAGGTCGATGTGACAGCCTTACTTTTCATTCTTATCCAGATTTCTTTCTTTCTTCCTTTCTTTTTTTTAAGCCACATGTCCTGCAGGTATGCTGACTTCATAGATGGAGAATGCTGCGAATCGCCATCGGGGGGTTTGTTGCAAAAAGGAACGCTTTAATAGATTTATTATTCACAAGTCTATAGGCAGCCAGTTGAGCGTGTTATCGTGTGGATGTGAATGGCGGTGTGGTTTTTCAGTTTATCTCAGTGCATGGTTGAATTGGCATTTGGCTAGCTGATAGTGGCTTTTTAATATCCTCATTTGCGCTTATAACGGGTTTATACAGTCGCTTTATCGCAGCTATTGCGTTAAAACGATGCTTTTTGTAGACGGTTGATGAAACAAAAATGTAACTGTAAGCTGCTTTTTATAAGAGGCTATATTATTATAGGTTATAGCCTATATGAACTTCATGATGACAGAAAACTTGTTGCATGAAAGTGAGCGCATCACCTATTTAAAAGCATGACAGGAGCAGAGAGGATGTAGAGGATGCAGTCAACCCTTGGTCATAATTGAAAATCAGGAGTATGGGTTTGCTGTGCAGTAATGGTAAAATGCTCTGAGACTCGTTAAATGCATTTTGAAATGTAATGTCAGTCATGTCCTGGTGTTTTTGGTGCTACAGTATTATGTCTGTTGACTCCTCGGCAGTCTAATCCTCCTCCTCATGCACAGTTAAGTTTCAGACTTTTATGTGGACAGCTCACTTTCCTTTGAAAACCTTTTCTTCTTCCTGAAAAAAAGGAATCTGTTTGACTGGATCTCTAATTAATCTGAACGAGGAGGGTGCCAGTGAAATTGTCCATGTCAGGTGATGTGCACTCTTACAACCAAAACATTGCTCATTGATATGCAAAGTGAAAACATTTCCTGGAAAATTAACTGAATGCATTGCTGTGATTTCCTTTCCCTCCTATTTAATATAAGGCATGTGTACTCCCTGTTGCGTCATTTCAAAGATGGGCAAGAATAAACAGAAACTTTTTTTTAAAACTTCTTAGCTTACTAGTGTTTTCTTTGTGCTCCTTTTTGTCTGAAATGTATCACAGGCCAGGCTTTGTATGAAATGACTGCATCCAAGAGAGAGAAGTTGAGCTGTGTGGTTTGTTTCACCCTTGCATGGAGATGTGGGTCGGTGTGAATTACAGTCATTTATGTATTTTTTTTTTTTAAACTGATTAATAGCTGTGGATGCTTGGTTAGGGGATGTGTATGATAGCATCTGAAAGTTGTATTAATGTCATGAGATGTGGGCAAGCACTTACTGTCAGTGACTCACCTTGGAAACTTTGTTTGTGGTGATTCCAAACCACGGATTCCCCGTCTTTTCTCATCCCGTTCACTCCTTGGCACAGAAAGAGCATTTGCTGGGCTGAGAAGAGATGACAAAGTTTTTTAGAATATATATTACTCTTCTTTAAAAATATTTAATTTATCTTCAGTAGTTTTAATATTACAAATTAACACACAGAACTCCTGGTTAGGTTTAAATGCTCTGGTGGCACAATATGAGTTAAATTGAATGCTGAAGTTGATTCGCATATCAGTGAGCAAACAATGACTGAAACACATGCTTCAGTTTATCAGTCAGTTAATAATGTTATTATCAGAGTATCTCATATTCAAACATACAGCCATGCCATGTGGATTTCTATTATATTTAGTAAAAGTATCCACATTTGAACTTTAAAATCCTTGCTCCTTCTCTTCATCTCCTGATCCCTCTATATTTTATAAAGTCTTTGAGGCAAATCTTGTAAATTTCTTATAATCTGGTGTAAAAATGTAAAATACATTTTCAGCTTTTGAAGAACTGATCACGCTTGAGTTTCATGTCCTAATTTTTTGCAAGACCTATTTTGAAAAAGCATTTTAATTAGATTAAAAAATGATTTGATACCAGCGTTATTACACAATAATCACCACATGATGTTTAATTGACATGGGCATTTGAGCAGCAGGTTACCTTTGTCACTCAGTGAACAACAGACTGCGTTACAGGCATCCAAATGAATCAGATGCAGCGCCTTTCTTTTCTTTTTCTTTTTTAACCCTTTTTGTGACGAAACACTCCGCTGTAATGTAACCGACTTTTCCCTGTGGATTGCCCAAGCATCCGCCCATCTGGATCCTGCATCCCACTAAAAACACTCCAGGTGTTCACAAACCATTGGGGAAAAAAAAAAAGTCTCCAAAATAATTAAGACACACGCTTTTACAGCAATCTCCGATTCAGCACTGCCAAATAAAGACTATCTTGAGCTCCAAACAAAGAGCAGCGTCAACTTTATTTCAATCCACTTGGGGGATGTTTAAGGCGCTCCAGCACAGTTATGCATAATGCACGGCCATAAACCATCCAGGAGTTAGGAGAGAGATGTGTAATTTACCAAGGCCTCATGCTGTGCCCAGCTATAGAAGGATGAGATAATTACTGCAAATCCTTGGCAAACTTTTACTCAACCAATTCCTAGCAAAAATAAATGACCCACTTACAGAGGACAGAGAAAGAGTGCAGGGTACCTGATCAATATCCCCAGTTTTAAACTAATAAAATGACTCGCAGGGTACATTGTCCCTTTATTAACAGTATATCAGTTAACACTTTATATCCCGTGAGGACATAAAAGTAAACAATGGGTTGTGACGTTCAAGTCTTAGTCTCTTTGTCTAAGTGGCATGCTGTTCAAAAACAATCACAGCCAAAGCAGGTTGTGACAGTGATTCAAGTCTGCCCAGCCAGTAACAGCTGCTGCACATTAAAAAGAATCTTGTACTCTTCTGACACAGTGTGAAACATCTCTAAGCAGTATCATTGCCTACACTTGGTGCATGATAGGTCATTGAATAGAAATGCCCACTGACAAAAGCCTGAGGCCCGGAGGTTGCCTCACTTTTTTTTCATAAACTGCGCACTTTTGTCTCGTTTCACAGCAAATTTCTGCCAACTTCAGTGTTCATTGTCAGCAAAGATGTGAGTGTGGAGTTTTGTTCTGAGAGGCATGATGCAACCAAGCTGTAACACCAAACAGATAATGCTGTTAGCTACAGAGGTCTTTTTAGTTCCTTTCTTTAAAAGAATTTCTTTTTATATTGTTGAGTTTCACTTTTTTAACTCCATGCATCCCAGAAGCATTTTTTTTCTTGCTTTGTCCACAACAAAGTTGCGCTTTGTCAAACACCATCACAACTGCAGGTCGAAATTGTGACACAGCTGCAGTGTGTCAATAAAAAGATTTGTTCTTCTAGTCTCATTATATGTATTTATAATTTTTTAAACAGATCATTGAAAACATATGACATACATAATTTATAACGTCAGTTAAACAGCATGAGGTGTAATAAATAGATGCAGTGGAAAATTCACTGATGCCACTTCAAAAGATTTTCTGTGCAGGTAATGATGAGCACACTTTACTTGGATGCAAGCCTCTTGTTTTTTTAATTACCAGACAGTCCTTTTCTGACATGAAATCATGTCTGTTTGCAACAGTTCTGCTGCGTGTATCTGTGCTAACACACTCCAAGTTGAAAGTTGTCTTTCATCCCATTGACAAGGTTAAACACACACATGCACACGGGAAGATTACCAGCAGTAGAAAATAAAAGAGAGAAAGATTTTGCAGAGATTCACACTTATTTAAGAGGAGTTCTTTGGTTATATGGACTGATGTTAATATAATTGTGAATATTGTGAATATGCAGTCTATTCAGAGGGTTTTCCACTTCCTTAATACTTTAATAGTGTATTCAAAGGTTTTGCATGTATTTTAGAGCAGCAACAACCAAAAAAAAAAACGTTCAGTTCTAGTGGTCAATAACGAGGCTCCATGGACATAAAAGCTTTATCAGTTATTTCAAAAAGAAAATACACACACACATACAAACTTTGGAGTAAGTTTGTGTGCCTGTGTGGATAACCTTGAGTTCACCGGCTTGCCTGTGCAAGCTACATGCTAAAGTTATAGTATGAGCAGAGGCGTGTTAGTGGGCTAGAATTCCAATTTAGTCAAATCAAAGCATGTAGATTCAGGACTTTCTCAAGGCCAGCTGAGAGGAGCAGGAATGCAGCCTGCCGAGCCGAACTTGATGGAATTTTCCACACATAACACAAACAGTCCCTTGCCAGTGTGCCATCTGCTGGATGATGGGTCAGTTACTTCCACAACACATGGGGATACAGTACAAGGGTGCAGTAATAGCTACCATCCTTACAAATCTTCAGAATCTGAGTGTTTGCTTTTCCTTCCTTTTTTCTTTCACATGCCCAGGGCTGCAAATGCAGGAGTTCCAAGAGCACATGAGGAGGAGTTGTTAAATTTGGGACAACTTCTGCACAGATTAGTTTCAAAGCTTTGTTATATGTCTCTACATGGATTCAGGCTTTTGACAGAAGTATCCATTCTCAGTGGCAAGGGGCCATAGCGCAGAGATTCAAATGGTAAACAAGTGGGTCTTATTTCTTTGCACCACCCTCAATAATGATCCAGTAAGAATCATCTGTCTGAATCAACCCCCTTTCCTGCACTGCTGTCACAACACCTATTAGTTAGTATCAAGCTGTAGATCTTGATATTCTGGCTGTGTGTTGGACATGTCGCAAAGCTCCTTCCCCCTACTGTAGCATTTTTGTTTTGTCCTTGACAGATAAACAGAGGTAGCTCTGGTTAGCTGGTAGCTCAACTGTTGTGGACAAAATAGAAATTATTTGATTTGATTAAAAAAGTATATCTTCATGTTCATGTTTAGCAGGAAAATACTCATCCAAATAGAAATTGGTGTAGATCTTTATAGTAAATTTATTGTCACTATCATCAGTAAACTACCAGCTAAAATAAGGCTGAGTGCACAGTACACCTCCCACCTTGCGCTGCCACTGAGAGCATGAAAACTAGTTAGCATGCTAGCAGAGAAATCAACATTGTTAGCTTAAAGTAATAGATAAATAGTAGTTAGCTAAATAATTAGCCAAAGGTTATGGATTGAAATAACTACCTAAAATACACAGATGAAATAGTAAGCTAAAAGTAATGGCTAAACAGTTGAAACAATAGTAGATGAAATAGTTAGCTGAAAGTAATGGATATGGTTGAAATAGTTAGCTAAAGGTAGCCTAATGGATAGCCTATACTGGTGAAATAATTAGCTAAAAGTAATGGACAAATGGATGAAAGATCCAGCTTTTGCCACACCAAGTATAGTAGGAATGCAAACTTAACCAAACCCACCTAAACATTTACAATTCAATTGTATGAAAAAATAACAATATCCATGTTTTGTAGTGTTGCTTAACATCCACTTCAAAATCAATTGAAATGAACACATTTGAAACATAAAGGGCAGTGTTGCTGAAGGGTTACTTGAGTTTATTTGATAGGGATGTAAGGTTACGTCAGACTAAAAAGGTTGGGAACCGCTGCTGTACACTACAGGTTGTATCAATGTAAAATGCCTGCTTAGATTCTAAGCGGGTGTTTCAACATATTCATTTCACACTGTGATTGGACGTAACTGGGACAACTGTCCAGCTCTTTGGTGACAAAACACGAAAACACAAACACACTTTTTTCGAGAAACTGCGTCCAGTGATTTAAAGAGTCTCAGATTACCACTGATACACTGTACCAGTAATGAATATAAACAGAGTTTTGTGCAAAAACACAGCACACAAACTGTGAAGATTTCATTTCAAGCTTGCTATTTGCACCGTTTAGGCAACAGTGGTAACATTTCTACTGTATTTCCACTGTACCGGTGGCATCTTCCATTGTCAACAAGTTTATGGTGGCCTTTATCAAGGCGTAAAGTTGCTAAACCAGTTTGAGTTCTTTGTTTTGTATTATGTATTGTACTGATTGCTCCCCCACATTGAATCTGGAGGGTTTGTCACTGAAGAATAATACTGCGGCACAATCATTTTCACATTATCAGAGTGTATCTAACAGTTTGTAGAGATTCCCTCCACACAGACACAGTCACAACAGTGTTTTTGTGTTTTGTTATTGGGGACTCAGCTATTATGTCATCCCATCAGTTAACTGTTGCAGCTCTCTCTCCTGTCTATTCCTCTCTCTTGCCCCTGAACTCTCTCCGTCATGATGTGGCCCAGTTTTGCTTTCAACTATATCAAATTCTCCCATGTTACATTTCTCCCACTGCCAGGTCAAAGTAGGTTCCTACATCTGATGCCAACTGCTGATATTGGTTTACAGGGCTGGTTAAACAGGAACTAAACACACCAGCTCCGGGTCACAGGTCAACAAGAACCATGCACAAAGCAAAACAGTACATTTAGAGCTGCAGTGGTGGATTTGTCTGCTGTCTCTATTGCTTCTGTGTTATAAAAATCCTAAAATGAATGTAATCCTGGGTAAAGCATTGTTAAATGTCTTAATTTCCTGACATTCAAACATGAGAGGTCATGTCCACTGCAGTTATAGCTTAAACTGTTTTAAAAAATCCTTCAACAGTGGCTTTAGATGAGCTTCCCTAATTTCATCTGGCATTAGCCCTGAGTATATTTTGTTATCAGGATGGTTAGATGGAGAATCCATCTGTATCAAACATTCACAGCCTCCATTAGTATATAGGTGTATTTTCATGTCAGCTTTTTTTTTTTTTTTGGTTTCCTCCAGCCAAAGCAGTAAATGGATTTAAATCCAACATGGAAACATGGGATTGGCGAGGATGAAAGCAATCCCACCAAGCCCCAGAAGTCAACTGCCTTACCAAAAAAAAAAAAACCCTTAAACTCTGGCAACTGACATGGAATCAAGAGGAGATCATTCTGGCATTTTTTAATGAATTTGCAAATATCTAAAAATATATACATAAAATATTAAAGGTACATGTACATATTTAAATTGTTAATCTACAAACAAATAAAAAATGTAATTTTTTAAAAGAAATGTGATGACTTCATCATTTTCAATCAATGTATACAGTTTCTGAATAAACTGCATTAGTTTTGTTTAAAATGTCTTTTTTGTTTGATTTTTGATGAAACAGTTTTTTTTTTTTTGTCAGCGCCTACACCCTAATTCCAAGTTAATAAATAAAGCTAGACAGTGCTTTCTTCTTCTAAATTCTGGAAAACCTCCCACTGTTTATATTTGCTAGAAGTAAATCAACTCACATAACCGTCAGACCTCATGAATCTGTGTTTATGCAAGATTGAAATGAAGATATGAACATATTTTTGATTTCAACGTATTCTTACTAACATATCGTAGTTAAAAGCTACCATATTCCTCAGAGCTTTCATTAACAGTATCATTCCAGCCCAGGAAGTGCCAGGTGGAAGTGTAAGAGAGCAGAGTGACAAATCCTGTGTTCAACATATTCGAATAACTGTTCTACATCACACATCAGACACTCTTGACATCTGCTGCACTTTGAAAAATGTTCTACTTTACATGCACGGGACCACATAGCATTTGTTGAAAGTATCACATTCAAATTTAACAGAAAATCAACCAACCAAATTTCACAAAGTATGATCGCCCTGCACATGAATTTTCAGTTAAGTATAAATTCATACATTCAAAAAGGGTTCAGTAAGCTTGTATGTTGCTGCTTAAAAGTTTTTTAAACCCATATTCTTTAAGTATCTTTTATGTAGACATACCTGTATGTATACTTACATTAAAATTAAAAGTGAATCAAAAAGCTCTCTCAAATCACCCGGATCCAATCTTGGCTCAAGCTAAATGTCTAATTTACATGTTTTTACATAGTGTAGATAAACCTGAAGGACAATATTTATTGCATTCGGTACTTTCATTTGCTTATCAGATGTCAGTTGCAGTTATCAAGACCTGCAGCTACTTACTGTATGTGCTTTAAAGTTGCTTTGCATGCTTATTCTTGTTAAAGCTTTGAGAGCTCAAGTGGTACAGCAGTATGTTGATTTGACCTCAGAGATTAGCTAGCTATCACATACGCTATATGGAAATACAAAGATGAAGTAGAAGATTGTCTGCTGCTGACACTCATCAGTAGTGATGTTCCTACAGTCGTTATTTTAACATAAGTATGACTATAATGAGAAGGGAAATTGATTTCATCAGATTTATTTGTTTTATTTCAGAACTGAACCTACATGTCATACAGCTGCTCCGTCTCTTTGCATTTCAATACAATAATCGCTCTTAAGCAAAATGTAAGACAACAGAATTCAGAAAATTATACGACAAATCTTATCAACATTAACAAAATATAAAGTAATATTTTTGGATATGGGTATATTTCTTGGAAATATCCAAACTTATTATTTGTGGACAGTTATTAGTTGACATTATGCACTTTATAACCTTCCCCAAGCATTCTGTATTTATACATGACAGTATAAGACAAACACTAATACAGCAATCCAAAAACTTTCAGAAATTCTTATTTTCATTTAAACTTTTTTTTCATTCAAGCAAGGTTTGCCAAGAATTCATTCTGTTTTGCAGCATTGCTCTGCTCCACATTCATTTATCTTGCCAGTGCTGAGTTGAGATATTGTCATTTTAACTTGCTTAGATGTTGAGAAACAGAAGAAAGAAGTCTTACCTTTTTTCTGCTGGAAGGAGTGAGGCATGATGGGATCTGTAGTGGGAATCGGGCGGCAGTGCTGAACCTTGAATTCAAAGCTGTGAGCCCAGTTCAGGAAGCGAAGGGGCCTCTGCAGCGGTTCCAAAAGTCTTTTCAGCGGTGCCAGTCACTGAGATCAATCAACTTTTCTACCTGACGATGGTAAGCTCCGGAGCACAGCAAAAAACAACCCGCCTCACTGTTTTTACCGGAGTTTTATTTCTTTTTCTGGCAAGTAGCTAGATGATGCAAAGTGTGACTGGTGCCAGAGTCTCCCCTGAGTGGCAGCTAAAGCTGGAGGGAGGAAGCTGTCTTCAGTGCAAAAGGGCACCAAATCTGTGTCTCGCAGCAGTGGAGCAGCTCTGGTGAAGCCTCTGTCTGTCGTTGTTCAGCAGGATGGGAATGCTTCTGGAAAAGCGACACGGCAGCCGGGCTGAAGTGAGTCAAGTCGACTGAGCACGCTTCATGTTAGTGCAACGGTCCACAGGGCATCTCTGGCTCTCTGAGCTGATAGGCCGCCTGCACTCTAGCGTTCATTGATTGTAGCACTCAGTCGCTCCACTTTTCCACGAATGCTAAAACCGTGGGGCAGGCTCAGTTTTTTTGGGGGAAAAAAAGAGATTAAACAGCCTGTAAAATAATCCCAGTTTTTCTATATATAATTCATTTGAATGAAGAGTCTAAAATCCCATTAAGCCACAGGAACACAAACCATAGACCAGCAGTCCCTTTAATGTGGAGGAACTCTTGGAACTCAGGCCATCTGCCAGATCAGAGTTTTTCATATACAGCTATGACACATTGTTTTATAAACAGAGCTTTTATACAACAAACATTTCAGTGTCCTGGAGCATTAATCTACCTAAGCTTATCTCAATCCATGGAACTAGATATTGCTCTTTATAACTTGTCTACTAGAGGGGGTGTTATTACATCACACCAGCTGTCACTTCAACCTGGCACAGCCAATAGGAAGGTCAGTAATGTGGCTGCTGGAGAGAAAATTAGGGAGGCAAATCCTGAAAACAGTAAAGCAATATTCAGGAAAAAATGCTAATATTACTGTAACATTTGTGTTTTTTAATAGCATATGGAAATATCAAGTAATTAGTATATAGTTGTATGAAACTCATCTTTATTTTTTGGTTGCAAAGCAATAAAACACTTATGATGTGTTCTGCACATGAATCCATAGTGTTAATGTAAAAGCAAATGCCGAATGCTGTGTATCAGTGTGTAATCATTCTTGACACCTGATGTTGAACTCAGATTAAATGAATACACATGCTGTCTGTGCAGATAAGCTCACCTCAGCGGGTAAGAACTCCCAAAGCTCTCACTATTAACAGCACCACATGCTGCACGGTTTTACTGTGTCAGCACCAGGCGCTGTGTTGCTTATAAGTGCTGTCATTATTATAGGAAAAATAAGACATGAACATGTCAGAACGTGCACTCATACAGGAAGGAATAAACATTAGAGAAAAATGAGATATGGATGGGTGTGTGACAGATCTGTCTGTGTACAGTATGTTCATCGCAGCCACGGGATAATCCATTGGATGAGTGGACTAATATTCAGCCAATCCTGCTAAAACCAAATTAGTCCAACACATTTCCATCATATTTCAGAATAAAGCAGTCCTAACAATCTGAGCTCTCAGGATACTGACGGCAAATGACCGGTGAGCCCTCAGATCCCTGTGATCCAGGGATAAACTTCTCATGAAGCAGCTTAAACCTCTGAACTGACACACAAATGAAAGCCAACAACAGGTCACACTGCCTCAGAGGAAAACTTTGATTACTGTATTGTCCTCTTACTGTCACCGGCAGCTGAATTGAAGGCAGACAGAACCTGGGCATCTCTAAAAAGAAATAACAATAAAGACATCAAGACTGAGTGGACCCCGAGTCGTTGACCCCCCTCTTCTACTCTGTGAGGCTTATAAGAGGATGGCTTGTGTAGAGCAGTGTATGAGTGACCTTAATCATCAGGGGGATATTTGGGTTTTATTCGGCAGCAATGCCATGCATGCGGTCATCACTGTGTTCGACTGGCAAGCATAAAAAATGAGAGGGGGGCAAGGTCGGTTTGCAAAGTGTAATCCATATCATCCCGTTACAGAAGCTGCGCTGCCATCGGCCCCAGGCCAAACAGCGTCAAACACATTTTGATGTTGATAATGATGTTGGATTATGCTGTCATCTGATGTAATTTCAGCCTGCATCAAATTAACAAAAGAGGGATCAACCAAATTCTTTAAAAGGGGGCTTTTTTTCTCTCTCGTTGCAACCTTCTAGATGCAAACTTGATTTGATTTCATGAAGTGTTTATTTTTGGTTTTTAAAGTCCAGACAGACATCATATTTCTGGCTTGGCCTGTCCCTTGGATGTAGCAGATCAACGATTAACAGCATCCTCTCTCTCTCTGCAGCGCGCTTGGCAGTAATTCATATCAGCATGGTTTGTAGAAATTGTCTGGGAGTTGCGAACAGTGACCTCGCACTGTCCGCAGAAGAATTTAACACCTACTATCTTTTCCAAGAAAAACATGAGCCATTTGATTAAAATTTAGCCCTCAGGAAACTTGTGACATGAGTGATGGAGCCTGAATTTATAGATTATTAAGTTATCAGTCTATCAACTGTGTCAGTGTGCGTCACTTGAATTTTTTTCAACACTTATTTATTTGAAATCACAGATCTCCCATAAACACTGCTTTTTTGCATTGTTGCAGTTTCCTGGAGCATTTCCAGCTCGTTTGTGCATTGTGCACAATAACCTTTCTGAGGCAGTAGACTGCAGGTAATTATCACATCAGTGAAGGATAATGCTTGCTTGTCATTTTCACTTACCTGCTATCACATAGATCTATAATCTAACTCCACTACTAGCCTTTGTTGTGCCAACATGGAGCTCCCCAGGTATCCACGGCAGCTGCTATCAGCTCTAATAAAGGTCAGAAGTGCCTAATCTCATGCTTTGCATTAGCTGGCATTTATAGAGTGAAGAGAGAATATACTTCTGGGAGAAACACAGGCTACATACAACAGATGATTCAGAAGTGACGGCTTTGTTGTGGATCATTCTAGGATTGTCTTTCTTGAGCAAAGCCACGGTAAAAAAATGTGTGAGTATACAGAAGGTGTGATCTTCAGTATCAGGAATAAAATCTGTCTGAGGCATTCCGGTGTGATTTTTCATTGTCAGTATTTTAGCACGCTGATGATGTACTGAAAGTTGAAATCTACAAGAACAAATACTCAAAGAGAGATCAAATTCAGCGTTCATGTTTCAGAGGGTATGTGCTGAATGTTTTTGTTATGCACACAGCTGCAGGGAGAAGACAGTACAGGGAATTTTGGTTAATCACACAAAAATAATTTAAACTGATTATATATGGTTGTATTGCTATACAAGGGACAACATTATTTAAGAGGAACTCTTTAGTAGTAAGTTATTAGTTTTTGCTCCGTTCCCATAATCACATGGATTAATGTGTGATTTTATTGTGCAATTTTTCCAACAATACACATATTGTGTGCGTCTCTTTGGAGTTACAAGATCAGTTAAACTGAATTATGTGGCCACTCCTCAATGACATGTGCAGCCAAAAATCTGAGGTATATTTTGTTGACCCCTCCAACTGTGGTTGCTGTGCCAAGTATAAAAAGCAGAACACTCACCCACTTTCACCACTGAAAATATAATGAAAGTTGTCAGGATAGCTAATACCAAAATATTTTTGGTAGTGATTTGAATTTAAAAATGCCCGTACATTACTATATCATCACTGAAGCTAAGGAACACTAGCTAATGCTGGCTTTGTGCCATTCCCTGACATCTCCTGTCCCCTCTTGGCCCTCTATGGAAAGACTCGGTACCTGCGTGATTTTCCGGGTCATTATCATCAAGCGGATTGGGAACTCCACTTGGTATGAGCCTTCTGTGGCAAAAGTGCCCTGAGAATTGGTGCTATACATGCTAGTTAAAAGTAGCAACGCAATAGAGTTGTGATGTAGGAGGAGTTATATCAGGCGCCCCTGGTTCCAGAAGTAAAAATCCCATTCATTTTTCCCATAGACAACGTTACATGACTCACAGTTTGTACACTCCTACAGCTTGGATCGGCATGAAACTCACCTGGTTAAATCTAAAATATCTGGTTCTTTAATAAAAAGTCGAAGGTATAAGACTATAAATTAAGATTTCTCAGTAGAGTTAACTACGACTCCCAAGGTGCGGTCATTCAATTCAGAATTCCAAGTCAGAAACGCTAGATCCATGTAGCCCGAGTTTGCCTTAAGAAACACACCTGACATCACAGCAATATGGCGGCGCACACAGTGAGCAGTAAGCAGAATGACCTTTTCATCAATTTTTACTTTATTTGGTGTTTGTGTTGTTAAACGTGCTGTAACAACTTTGTAGTTGCCATTTCCATTCAGTTGATTTGTGCCTGACAGAAGTCTTTGCGAACGTGCAGTACTAGCCTACTACTTTGCCCGTCTTTTTAAAGTGTGCTAATCTGTTAAATCAGCTGCTGTAATGTTGGGTTGGAATAAAACTCTGCATGTACATGGCCCTCCAAACATCAAATTGCTGCAGGCATCCATGTTTTCCTGAGCAGATCTATATATCTCTATAGTGATGGTAGGCCCTTAAATATGGAGGAAAATGTCCATAAACACCCTACAAGCTGCTGTATCTGTCTTTTTATTGGGAAATGTATGTTTTACCATGTGCTACCATTTACAGGGAAACTTCAAATGCTTTGGTTTAAAAAATCATGGCACATAGTTATAAAATGTGTCTATAAAATGAAGTGTTTTGTATCCAACTTTTGTCTCTCTGCTTATGATTTTGTGTCGTCTCAACCTTATCAATTATTTGCAAATTACTTGATTTTGTATATTTCTAGCTTTGTAATTCTTTTGTTGTAAACAAACACTGCATGAATAATTAATGTTTGTTGCTGGGGAAAAAATAATAATTTTGCACCAAATATGATAAATAAACAGGCATCATGTAAATACTTTGGTAAATTAACTTTTGTGTAGTACAGTCCTTCTTCTACGTAAGATAAGTGATGACAATCTATTATGAGACTGAACTTCATTTCTTATTCATATTTGCGGGCAGGAATTTGTCATCTGCATCCTTGCATGTTGAGTGCAGTTTAACATCATGCCCTTTTAGGAATTTCTCTCTCTGATTTTTGTCGTTTCACAGCACAGGAGTGCACAGTCACCATTGTCATGGCCCAAAGATGCTATTTTACTTGTTGTCCTTATAGCTCATTCAGGGATGGACAAGAAAACCTTCAGGATGTCTACATCCTGAGCAAAAAGAAAAAAACCTTCAGGAACTGATTCATTGAATTCAAGGCCATCAGACTGTAGAAAATGAATCTGCTGGCAGTTGTTGCTTTGAACATCTTGTTTTATAGGCTGTGAAACTTTCTCCTCTCTGTCTCTTTCTTTCTGCGTGTACTTATTGTACACTGTTTATGTTATGTGCAGAGGATACTTAACCTAAAGAAGAGCCAATCTGGACTTGAAACATATGTACCTTCTCCAATAGAATGGAATCTTTAAGGGAATATATAATAACAGTATTGTGAGTCTTTGGGGGGCAGATATTACAATAACATAATAACAAGTTTTTCAGCACCTGGAAAGAAAAGATTGTTTGAACCTGCACATAACAAACATAAATTAACAAAAAACATCTCATAAGCATTACAAATGAATCAAATGAAGATAGAATGATTGACTGATTACTTATACTGTATATAGGAAGCCTTAAAACAAGGCTGTTTAACTGTTGAAAGAAGAAATAACACAATTGTCCTCTTACAAAAGAAATGTTGAATTCATAAGCAATAAAACTCACCTTTGCTCAAATTAATACACTCAGGGAGTTTGCTGCTAATGCGGGTTTTGGTCTGGTATGACCAGCAGTTTATGGCGGCTAATGTTAGCAAACCTTTACAGCATATTATTGCTGTATAATGAACATTACTGAGCCAGTTTGTCAACTTTATTACACTTCTCTACCTGCTACTGCTATGTGCCATTGTTACACAAAGTTTTAGCATTTACCATTACCGGCATTTACGGCATGGCACTTTGAAATATTGCGCCTAGCTAGCCTACAGTTAGCCTACAGGTAGCCTACAAAAATCCAGACTTTTACATTTTAGAGACAAGACTCATTGTAGGGTTCATTTGGTGGCTTTGGGTCAAGTTTATCTTGCTGTACAATATCGGTACTGGTGGATGCATGTTTTGTCCAGGTTCTTGGTCGGTAATACAAACCAGACAAAGTGCTAAACAGCTCCGTTATTGCTGAGGAACGGAGCCTGTCAAATCTATTTTCCTCAGAGGTAAGAAGGTTGATAATGTTCATTGAAAAAATAAATGCCATGTTAAATGGCAAACCCCCAAAAAACTGATTTCAGGATACAACGACAAAACCCTGCTGCTTTAAAAACGCTTCAAAGGTGCACCATGAAGCTCGCAAGTACGGATCACTTATGCTAAAAACTTTGCTGTAGGCAGGGATTGTCTCTGTCTGCCATTTTAATACATATTTACATGCTAAAACATAAGAATTAGAATTCATTAGTGTAATCTGAGGTCTAGATCTAGATCGGGAGTTGTTTGATTAGTAGCTTTGGGACATTGTTTTTGTAGTGAGTCTGCCTGTCTCCTACTTTTGTTTTTCCTTATTTGGCATGACTCTCTGTAATATGGTTGTGCTTGAAGACTAATCTCTACTATCTCAGCTCTAATTAACAGAGCATACATAGTTCCCAGACACATTTGTTGTTTTTGTTTTTTCTGCAAAGATCTCGGTGTTGTTTTTCTGCAAAGCACCTGGACTTGCCTGCCTACTGACAATGATTATTGTGAGATACCAAATGATATTACGTACAACTTAACAAAAACATCATTCCACTCATCTTGGTTTTATACGTCAGGATGTCACCTACATGATATCAACACTGTCAACACCAGCCATCGATTCCTGAAAACTGGGCCTTTTTGAAACCAAGAGAGCTGCATTTAGACAACAATTGGTTTCTCATTTTCTTATTCAGCATGTCGGTGCAAAACACATGCTTTCACTCACACTTCTGTGAGGAAGTACACATCCAATGTGCAGCTGCTGTGTTTGAGGTTTACCTACTTCAGAGGAAGTGGTGTGGGGGAGAAGACAGTGTTACAACCAGCAAATAAAACAGGATATCCGATGCTGGAACAATTGAAACACTAAAATATGACAAATGAGATTGTTTTCCCTTCTTTATGTGTTATATTTACTGTCTTCAGTGAAAATGAGGAAAGTTAAACAACATGACAAAGTTGATGAAACATCAAACACATCTCCAGTGTGAATTATCTGTTGTGGTGGACCCTGTGAGCACATTTCTTTTCATATGTCGTGGTACAGTGAGGATAAAATTGAAACCCATCATATCAATGACGTATAACTACACTCCCCAACTGCCGAACATCAAAGAGCCCTTGATTTCCTCTAACTGAGCATGTTAATTGGGGCTTGATTGATAACTTGAGTTCACAGGCGATGGCATGTGTCGCCTAAACTGTTCCAGGGTGTCTTTTTGAAATCAGCTTTAAGAGTGGAAGAAGAATCACTGGCGGGCCCATTAAAAAATTGCCAGTGTACACACTTGCAAATAAGCTGTCACACATTACAAATGAGATTACCTTTTCAGTGTGCCCTGGAACTTTGAGATGAGGGGATGCATGGGTAAGACACTAAAATAGCTCAAATCGTTTGGTTTTATCAGCGTGCTCGATCTGCAAGTGCTGTTTATGCTTTCTTCATGCACGGTGAAAAAAAAAGTATATTCAACTGCTTGGAGCACAATGTAATCAGTTGCAGTAAAGTAAGAATTACCGGTGAAAAGATAAGGCTCAGAGAGAATGATTCTGTTTCACATTTGGCCTCTAAAAAGAATGACTTGTAAATATTTTTATTACAGCAGCTCATAGAAACTAATGAGTAATTATATCATTCATCCCATTAGATCATTTTTATAAAAGATACAATCAACTATATCTCAATGTATTGGCACGTGCGCATACATGAGACACACAATGTCAGTATTATGAATGACAACATTACAATACCACTGTGAGAACAGAATTAGAGGTGAAAAAGCAGTTATTATTTTTGCATGAAATCACGAACATGCAAACTAATTGTCTCTTTTGCATGGCAAAGATCACTGAGGTCAGGCGAAGCCCACATGAGGTAAGAGCTTTGTCAAACATCTGATAGTAGCTTGCTTGCATTGAACATCAGAAGCATTTGAGCTCTGATAAAAGTGGCATAACAACTCTAAATCAACTGAGGCTGTGGATAACAAGTCCACACAAGAGCTCAGTCATTATAAACTAGAATTTGTTCAGGTATTGCTAAAATGAAGAACACATTTCACTCAAAATATGTCTTCACTAATAACATATTGATTGATGATGTTTAAGGAAGCTGTCACTGTAAGCCTTTTTCACTGCAGACATATCATAGCAGGAGAAGCACAGGTAACTGTGTAATTAATAACCTTAAATATATGCATGGAACTTGGGCTATGTTCACATTACATGCTGACGTGACCCTGATCCGATTTTTTGCCTCCAAGTGATCTGGGCCACCTGCATATGTGGTCGTAGATGTGATTTATATCTGATCTCTGGCTATGCAACCGCTGTCAGAACAGTCAGATTGGAATTCATGTTGTTTTCTTAACGTCTCACTTCTCTGCATATCCACATATTGCCTATTGTCATCATTCAGTGTTGGCACCGCACAGCCCGGTACAAATAAAAATGAGTGACAAGGGTCAATGGAGAGACAAGAAAGTTTCAATTTTGCTCTTCTAGCTTCTATTCTAGCCAAACTGGAAGAGACTTATTGTAACTGATTGCAAGCACAGCCATGTCATCCACGTTTATGATTTGACTGATGCACAAATTATATTATTGTTGTTATTCTTGTTGTACACATGTGGCTCATATTTCATTTAAATCTGCACATGGATGGCAGTTTAGGACCTCAAATTGGAATTGAGAATTAAAGGACCATTGAGTAGGATTTCGTGGCATCTCGCCCTGAGGTTGCAGATTGCAACCAACTGAATACCCCTCCCCCTTCCCCCTCCCCTTCCAAGCGTGAGCATGACAATTGGGGAAAATGGGAAAAATGCGAAAGGCCCTCTCTAGAACCAGTGTTTAGTTTGTCCATTCTGGGCTACTGTAGAAACATGGCAGTGCAACATGGTGGGCTCTGTGGAAGAGGACCCGCTCCCTCTGTAGATATAAGGGGCTCATTCTAAGGCAACAAAAACACAACTATTCTTATTTTCATGTGATTATACACTAATTAAAACATACTTATGAATATTATATTCCATTTCTGCCAAGTCTGTTCCACTGGATGCCACTAAATTCTACACACTGAACCTTTAAGGCCTGTAACGTGAACGCAGTCATATATATGGAGCAGAGCCATTGGTAATGTTACAAGTTATACCTGTACACTCAGTATCCCTATTCCACACTACATACTAACTTTTGTCAGGTTCACACTAAAATTGTCAAAATTAAGTATAATCAAAACAGTCAGTATGCATACTAAAAAGACATTATTTTTTAGTGTGCTGTTGATGTACACCAGTGTTCCACAATGCAATGCACAAAGGAAATGGAGCAGCTACTCACAACTGCAAAAAAGGAAAACACATTGTGAACAGTGGAGAGACAGCACCACAAAGATTTTGTAAAACAAACATACAAAAAATGGATTAAAACTTCAGTAATCAATATTTTCATGTTAAAAATGTGTCAAAAAAACTATGTGTATTTAGCGAAAAACCTACAGAGAATTATTACCCAATTCTGCAGATCCCCCTATCTCTATGGAGCACTTTAATATCTTTTCAGGTTGTTGTTTTGGTTTCACTTGATTACTCTGGCCACTCTCAGCAGCCTCGTTTCTAGCCCTAGCAGTAAACAGTTTTCAGTGAAAAACCACTGACAAACCCACTGTATGCTACCTGCCCAACACCAAATGGCTGACAGACAAAGTTACTGACTAGCAGGAGAACATAGTGTAGCATATAGCTGTAAAGAACCAGCTATTTTTTTCAAGCTTTGGTGGAGACCAGAACAGAAAGGATTTGTCACTTAGCCAGAGACACGACTCCAAATAAATACTTATGTTGCTCTGTGTCTGCTGGGTGGGTAAATATACAATTTGTTATGCAGTTTGTTCCATTACCCCCAAGTGGCCAAAAGAAAACAAAAACAAAAACAAAAAGAAAAGAAAGGAAAAGGAAAAGAAAAGAAAAGAGAAAACAAACAAAATATATTGCTCTTTTCATGAAGTGGCATTCTAAGGTCACAATTTGATTGATAATGATTTGATTGAAGGGGAAGGTAACGTATCATATCCTGTTAGAATAAGATAAATAAAGTATGCTTATTCCTGGTATACTAACTGCAAAACTTACTATGACAATTATTTTATAGTACATACTGTATAGCATTAATATGTTGTGTGGAACTGGGACACAGTTTATAAGCTGGTGTTAAAAGTTACTTTTAAAAGTAATTATTAATGTCAGAAAACTGTTAAAACATATGTTCATCACTTTGGCTATCAACCCCTTAATTAAAGTCAACCATCTGCTGTTCAACCATTGAAATCAGTGTTTTTCCATTTATAAGACGGCGTAAAAAACACTGTCCAAACACTTGTGGAGGTCATTTCACCTCATACTATTCCCACAGCAATAAGCTGCACTTGTCTTGAAACTTCACACAGAAATGATGAAGTATGGAAAACCTTACATACATGCATTGTGGACTATGTGACAGTAACAGCACAAGCACAAAGGCCTTTTTTTTTCTTTTACATATGCAGTGCATGCATGCAGTGTGAAGCTTGCAAGGCACAACTAGATGGAATAAAATGACTGAAACCGATAATAAACAAACCAAGAAGTGAATAAATCACATCCGGCTGATTGTCCACTTTGACATTTTGTCCCAGTGCTATTTGATATGTACAGAGGCAATACAATGTCATGAACAGTCATAAATCACTAATCTATTGTTTGCACTGCCAGTGGAACAGTAGCCAGTTTTTTATATAAATTGATCTCCCTTTCTAGTCAGTGTTAACATGTATGTTTCCTGTGTGGCTAACATTTAAGAAAAGAATACCTTCACAATTGTCTGTTATTCAGTCCCATACTTTAATATATGGCAAGTAACATTTCAATAGTTAAAGCAGACACTAACAAGCACTCACTCTTTCTCACGGTTCCAGAAGATAAACAGTGCATGACAGTGCATGGGAGCACTGCAGCATGAAACATGTAATGTTTGAATTTGAATCTGTTCAATTTACAGCATGTGCCAATTCACACTTCATTGGATGACTGCTCAATGTTAGCACCGAAACACTTGCAGAGCTACTTCCTTTATTGACAGCACCTTGCAATTTCCTTGTCCAATTACCACGTAATTGTGTTTCCAGTAAGATGCTGGGGGGAAAAAAATGTTGCCCCTTTTTTAAAAATAGCACCGGAGTATTAAAGGCGATAATATAAGTCAAACAAACACAGCATAAAGAACAAAAAAAAAAAGTCAGCTGCCTTAAATGAAAACATGGTCCCAATTCTCTTTAAGATGGAATTTTGTAGTTCATAGTGTGGCTTCTTTAAGAGTTAAATATTTTCCAGGACACTGGTGCATAGGCAACAACATGATCACCTGTAAGTTATATTTCAACACAAGGTGATGTGAACCTTATAATGTTTACATTTTTTTCTCACTATGTCAATGAGGTATTCATTTTCTATTTTTTAGGCTACATTATTTTGCTCACCTGGTGGAAATAGAATTTTGCTATTTATTGCATGGCTATTTACTTAATTTTGCAGGCGTGCTCCCTCTATAGGTAGGTTTTAACTCTTGCCAAGTTTCAGTGAATAACACAATTGTTTGTTAACATTTAATTCACAATAGCTCATTAGGACGGAGTCATGGGCATGGGCGTGGATTTGGGTATGGATGGTAGAGACATGTCCCCATATCAACGTGTTGCTGGATTGTCCCTACCAATACTTTTAGCGATCTCAAACAATCTAGCCGCTTTAACTCCACGCAATGTTAACAGTAAGATCTCTGCAGAGTTGCCAGGTTTGTGTGTTTTCTGCAAAAAAGCTATTAAAAGAGCAGGATAAGGAGACGTCGCGAAAAATTGAAGACAGTCCTGAATTACAAGTGGTTGTCCCGAATACCGAATCCTGTCCTGGTTACCCCGAAAATTAGACTAAATCTGAGTTTTGATTAGTAATAGCCTAATAAAACATTAAATAAAAAAACATTAATAAATAACATTAATAAATCGTTGTGAAACATTCTTTTGGTGTTGCCCACAGACAGGCACTGTTATGTCTGGAGCCTACATGAATTATGGCTGTTGCAGTTTTTTTTAGCTGTGTACAGTAGTGCCGTGAATTGATAAACAACTAGATGTGATAGGCTCCGCACTGATATCATGAATAAAATAAAATAAATTTTATGTAACGGATAACGATTTACACACTGTTACATACAACCCAGCCATTGTGTTTCTTTTTCCTAATGACAAACAGTTGACTTGTTGAGTTTGTACTTTCACGTGTTTTACTGTTTGTTGACACTGAATGTAATGTATTAGTAGAGGCCACGCCCACCGTGGCCACGCCCACCCCTGTCCTGAATTTCACCCATTCTCATCTGGTCACCCTAGAGCAGGATATGGGGGATACTCGACCTGATGATCTGGCAACCCTCAACTCCATGCTGTATGCATTGTTGACTAGCAGCAGCCTGGCAGCAGCAGCAGTAGTGGAGTCGGTGAGATGGGGAATCTGAAGCGGTTAGTATTTATCATTCCAAACGTCACAGAATTGAAAATTACTTCACTGGACAAAACTAAGATCATCTGATGCTATATTTAGTTTCAGGTGTTAGCTAATTTGTGATTGTTGCTCAGACATGCTGTTTAATTAAACAACTTTATTACTGTTGGTGAAAATGCCTCTCAAAGGCAAATTAAGACATCTGGTCCTTTTTAAAGAAGAAACAAAGTGTCAGTAACAAAGTGCCAGTGAGCTTAGTTAATAATAATGTTCTGTAATCAATCCAAACATTCATCTTTGAAATTAGTGGAGAAATATTTACTATTTAATACCATCTCCCTTTTTCCATGAATGGATCAGGAGCAGTTATTATTGCATATGTGTCATTAAGACAACAACATTATTTATAAGCTAAATTAGCCACAGCTTGTCCAACTGATCTGTTTGTCATCGTCAGGCATCATTTTATTAGGAAAATCTGGTCAGCAGCAACCTGAGCAGCACAGAGACACACAGACAGGTGAGCCACGGCCTGTCGGTGAGCTCTGATGTCACAGAGACACGCAGACAGGTGAGCCGCGGCCTCTCGGGGAAGCTCTGATGTCACAGAGACACACAGACAGGTGAGCCGCGGCCTCTCGGGGAAGCTCTGATGTCACAGAGACACACAGACAGGTGAGCCGCGGCCTCTCGGGGAAGCTCTGATGTCACAGAGACACACAGACAGGTGAGCTGCGGCCTCTCGGGGAAGCTCTGATGTCACAGAGACACACAGACAGATGAGCCGCGGCCTCTCGGGGAAGCTCTGATGTCACAGAGACACGCAGACAGGTGAGCCGCGGCCTGTCGGTGAGCTCTGATGTCACAGAGACACACAGACAGATGAGCCGCGGCCTCTTGGGGAAGCTCTGATGTCACAGAGACACACAGACAGATGAGCCGCGGCCTGTCGGTGAGCTCTGATGTCACAGAGACACGCAGACAGGTGAGCCGCGGCCTCTCGGGGAAGCTCTGATGTCACAGAGACACACAGACAGGTGAGCTGCAGCCTCTCAGTTGAGCTCTGATGTCACAGAGACACACACAGACAGGTGAGCTGCAGCCTCTCAGTTGAGCTCTGAAATCACAGTGACAGATCATAAGTTCAGGAGCTGAATGAAAAATAATACAAATCAAAGTTTTTTGATATGATTTACAGATAGTCTTGAGCATCACTGTGACTCTGTCATGAAACTGAGTTGTGTTGCCCAAATCCACAAACTGAAAGAAGGACAGAATCTCAGGTGAGGTTTGAAAACCTTACAGCAGCTAGTTACAGAGCAGCACATTACCTACAAGTTTCTACATATTTATTTTACAGTTATTGTGTCTATAATATGCAGTTTTAAATATTAAGTTTAGTTAAATTATAGTTAAGTAAACTATCAATAAAATAAAATGTAGAAATCAGAGAAAAAAACCTTGATACAAGTCCAGTTTCAGGAAAGTCAGCAAATGGATATTGAGTGAGGTAAACATTTTTGCAGTCAGGCTGTGTGTGTGTGTGTGTATGTGTGTGTGCACATGTGCCTATGAAAGAGAAAAGAGTGATAGAGAGCAAGTAGCATAGTTATTTAAAAAAAAATGTCCCTAGCAAAGTTAAAACCAAACCTATGCCTATGGATTAGCTTTGAACAAAAAAGAGAAACATTGCATTTCACCATACATTTTCTTTTGCACACATCCGTGCATAAACACAAACTGGCAGTGGGAGCGGGGATGTTTTGGCTGGTGACACCGCTGGCCTGCTGCCTTACATGGGCAAACCTCTCAACTCACTGAGACGGCTGGAATTTCACAGCGTGACGTCACTACCCACAACTCTCCCAGAATTTGGATCAAGAAGTTTCACTTTTTTTGGTGGGATTTGAACCTCTGTTGTATTTCCTAGAAAGCGAGGTAAGCAAAGCTATCGAGCACTCTTCTAACGATTTACACCTATCTACGAGTATTGGCTGTGATTAAACTGGCGTAATGTTAGGAGTGACTGATAACTCCTCTGTTGGAGAGGCTCGTCTTTCATTTGTTCGGCCTTGCTAGGCTATAATATGAATTTTACTGTAGCTCGGACGGAGTTCACAGTGAGGGCGTGGACTCAGGCGATATCCTTGGCTTCTAACAGTTACAAACGTTACACGAGGATAACTAACAAAGCTAACTTGTTTCTAGGTTGTACTCAACTTGGCGCAATCATGCACTGACATTAGAAGACGTTGTGAACCGTCAGGTTTTGTCTAAACGGACTCTGGGCGTCTCTGAGTTTCTGTTTTTAGCCAAGTGGTCTGCTGCTGAGCAATGCGGAAGACAGACTGTCACCGGAGAAACATGAGAACCCCTGTGATGAGAAATATGTCGCTGAAGTTTACCTAGTGGTCCCTTTTACCGAAGTGTCCCGTTACAGCGTTAACGGTTAGCTAAGTAACCGTTTGCTCGTTTTGAACGTCTCTATAACGTGTGAGCGGACGCACTTGTTTACGACAGCACAGATCCGCCACGTTGTTTAAGTGGGTTTTTATTAAAAAAGCTACTTAAAACTGTAGTTCATGACCGGTAGTTGTGGCTTTTGTGTTTTTGAAGCTTTTAAAATGACAATGTCATTCATTGTGTCTACACTTAAACGTTCGTGGAGACAGAATTAATGATACGTGTTGTAACGTTAGGCCTACTATTACCCCTTAAAGCAGCTGTGGACTAACATTACAGTGCAGGCCTACTGACTCTGTAGACTTTGAGCCTGGGTTTGGAAAAAAGACAAAGCAGGAAACCATCACTGCCTTGATTTGTGACACATAAATGCACAAAGAGGTGAGACCTGGCTCCACCCAAACTGACTTGTTACTCATAGTTTCTGCAGGTAATGTTTTGCATTTTATGACACATTTAATTTCTATGGAACTGGTAGTACAGACATAATCACTAATGCAAGCCTGAAAAAACAGTATCCAGATATTGTTTTCTGTCATTTTCATTTACTTGCATGTCAAGCCTGAGGAGGATGTACTGTATCTTGCTCACTTACTGTGCAACGAGAGGTGGCGGGGAGGACAGTCTGTAATGAAGTGACTTAATTCCTCCTCGAGATAAACAGTTAGATGTTGAATGTTTCAGAAAAGAAAACCTCATGTGTTTATAACCACTACTTTCTACACAACAGTCCCAAGTCAATTAAACCAGTCAAATCCTATCATTTTTTAGGTATGATGACATACTCCAGCCTTGTTTATTAGTATTGAATGTTACTTCACGTGAAATATTGTGTGTATACCGGGATAGGATGCAGATTGGAGGACGGTGCTTGTGCAAGTAGTGGACACAGACATGGACTTTTTCCTTTTCAGAGACATTTAAAGTGTGCGGGTTTTTCACTTATCTCTTTATACCCGACACTGAAGACACGACATCCTATTCTGTCTTCAGTCAGCCACTTCACGTCTTAAGTTTTTCTCCAGAACGTTACATGGGTCACAGTCACACACGGATGACTAACTGGTGTAAAAGGCTTTAACATGGCCTTCCTCTTTGAGTGAAAAAAGAACCTTGGTCCAGACTATGGATATTGTTCTTCCATCAAATGTAGCAAACGGGGAAATGTAAGTCTCACTAAAAGACTAAATTCAAACTTTGACTCAGATATGAATTTCAAATCAATAACAGCAGGTCCCCTGAGAGAGCTGTCATCAAACCGAATACATCCTCTTCGTTCCAACACATTTTTGACTCAGGCAACATTAAACAGAACTGTCTCTGGTTAAAAAGGACTCATTTGACAGCATTGATGATGTTAAAAGTTAAAAGACGAGTGCCTCAGCTGCCTTTGAGCTCAGACCCCCCCTGGTAGGTTTAGTCAAGTTGTTTCTACTGTTTGTGTTTCTTGGCATATTTTAATGAGGGAACAGCAGCAGTTTCCCAGACTCAAAATGCATAGTTTTAGAGAAGAGCAGGACACTAGGCTTTCAGAAAGTGTCACCTGTGAGAATGTGACCATAAAGAGCTTCAGGTTGAGCCAGCAGCTTGTATGCATCTCTTCAGTAAGTCTTACAGTGTATGGAAGGGGTGGTCTATTGGTACAAAAAAGTAAGAAAAACCCCATTGTTTTTGAAGAAAACTAAGAAAGATGTAATTTACAAAATCAGGTTTTCCTTGCTAAACTCCCTGATTTTTAGGGACCACATTAGCCCCATTTTTGTGTCTCTCATATATTACCATTACATTCGAGTCCCAGAGCTAAGCATCTGATTTTCCAAAAAATAAATAGCCGGTGACCTTTGAAAAACCCAGAAGGTTGTTTAACAAAATTTATCACTGTTCTGAAGTTATTTCCAGATTCGTCAAAGACTCTTACAAACATCTGGATGAAAAAATATTCTGTCTGCTGCACGATGAGAAAAGCTTTTCTTAATCCAAACAAAGATGGTAGCTGGCAATGACATACTGTATGTATTTACTTAATTTATACCATGTGAACCAACATTTTAGATTTATATTGATTTATTAGCATATTGATATTACTTTCTTTTAGTATATATTTTCCTACAAAATATAATCATTTTATAATGTAATAATCATTTCTTTTATTGAACAAAAAGAGCATTGACATATGTAATTTCCAGCTACCATCTTTGTTTGGATTAGAAAAGTATCAGTATCAACTTGATAAACAGGTAAAAGCATTTTTTTCATTGTATAATCAAGAAAATATTTTTTCATCCAGATGGTTTGAAGAATGTTTGAGGATTTTGGAAGTCTCTTCAAAAGTATTGTTAAACAGCCTTCTGGGTTTTTCAGAGAAACTGATGCTTAGCTCTGTGATTCGAATGTCACGGTACCACATGAGAGTTATAAACTGCAGCCACCTAAACTTCATGTTGAGCTAGTGAACCAGGGAAAACCTTGATACAATACCTGTTACAGTCATGCTGTTGCTTTCTTTTGGCAGGGCGGCAACCTTTAATGTAAGGGTGAAGGATTGCAATCTCAGGGTTAATGACTTTTAAACCCAACAAACTAGTAATACATCCTAATTTTATGAAAGTATTAAAGACCCTACCTCCACCAAAATATATATTGACTCCAGGAAAAGGTTAGATAAGCATGGAAGAGGAGAACAAAAACAGAATATATGTTCTTTTGAACAGATAATGATGCAATCAAGCACCATACATATGACACAGCAGAGGGCATATCATTAGCTGTGTTTACATGGACCCTAATATCTCACTAATAATCAGAATAATAGCCCAATCAGAATAAAAACACCTCAATCAGAAGAAACTGGCCTGATCCGTCCTGATTGGAAGGAATTTTCAATCGGGTTGAGAGGGGTGGTGTAAATCCGTTCACGGCTAGGCTGACGGTGGCCTCTAGGAACATTTCGACATGTCTCCCTGACGTATTCATCACTTTTGCGCATGTCACACAGCTGTTCTGATTAAACGCATCGGTGCATGTAAACACCAGAACGTATTAGATCACATTCCATGTTAAAAGTTGACCCCAAATCTTCAATTGGAATGATTTCAATCAGAATGAAAAAAAAAGTGTGCACGTAACCGCAGCTGTTGACATGTCAGTGCCCGCTTAATATTTCTGCTGTGCTCTCAGGTAGGTGTGTGATATGAAGATGGCCAGTTTGCACAACAATGCTGTCGTCTGTCTCTTACTTAAATCCACTTACAATGCCTAATGAATGATTGATATGTGTTAGGAGTTGTTCTTTACACTGGCACTCACTGCACGCTGAGGCTGGTGCTCAAAGTACAAGAGGGTCTTGACATGAACTGAATGATTTTGTCTCTTCTCAGGGGTCTGTCCTGTTAACTCTCGGTTCTGCAGTTAAAAAAAAAAACAGGAGATGAAAATTAGTATAGTCTTATATGATAATTTGTTTGCAGATGTATTGCACTAGATAGCAGTATGCATGTGTTTTTTTTTCTTAAAAAGCTTTGCTTTTGCATCAGAAATCACCCACCAACTATTGGTAGCACCATCTGCAAGGTCCATAAGGGACTTTGCTGTGCGAAAATAATGAGTGAGGAAGCATATGCACATCCTCACTAAACTCTCTACAAAACTGGTGCTGGGCAAAAGTAAAGTCAGAATAAAGAAGACTGTTGTGTCCAACAACGTACTGCTGTCCTGTGCTTCTACCAGCTTTACAAGAATGCTTCATAACCTTTCCTGCTAGTTTACTTGATTACTGTGCACAACAGATTTGTCAATAATACCATTATTGGTAACCAGACACGATAACTATGTAGCTAACAAGCTGACGTTATTATCAGACAAAAACACCATGTATTCTAAATCCACCACCTCACTAATGCTGAAACAATTAGTTGATTCAATGATTGTCAATCTGGAATGAATTGGTTTATTTATTCACTAACGCATGTTACAGCTTCTCAAATGTAAGGATTTGCTGGGTTTTATGTTTCCTATCATTATAAAATTGTGTGAGACAAAATAAGCAGTGAAGACATCATGTTGGGCTCCTGCAACTTTGTTCTTTTTCTTTTTATAGTATGTATGCTTGATTAATAGCACAAATTGATTAAAAAATGATTAAAATAATTGCAATTCAAAGTCCTGATCCAGACAAATGAGCGTTGTGTATTCAATACCAAGACAGCACAGAAATGCTATTGTTATTATAATATAGAATGATATTACTGATAATTACATGACAGCTGCCTTTATGCTGTATACAAAGGATTGGATCATAAGTGCTGACACTGAAGTGGAAACAGACAACTTTTCAACTTTTAACTTACAGATATAGCTACCATAGCTACCGGCGCTTCCTTTGTGCCGTAAATCGAGCCTTCATTTTCCCGGGAGATCGTACCCGGTGGCAGACAGAATTGCGTAGTGAAAGCGAGGCTTATAGGTAACCAATCTAAATGCCAGTGGTGTCATTATTCTATAGCCATTACACTGTGCAATCAACATTTAATTTAGTGATAAGTTAAAGCAAAAAAGTTGTCTATTTCCATGTTAAAGTTTACTCAAAGCGCTCATGCACGCAGGTGTTTTCACTTACGTTGCCTGATTAGACCGTTCTCAGGACTGCGAGGGCTGCGCTTGATTTGCACCTCCCTCATTCTCATCTTAGTTTTGTTGCACCCGTTGGGGTGGGACAACTTACACTGTTATTAATCTAATGAGTTTGGTGACATCATGTAATTCCCAGCGTAGTTTCACCCAGGTTCAACCTGACTAGATGTCTAATCAGCCGGGATAATAGAAAATGCCTGTGTGGGAGTGCTGAGCCTTTAAGTTTAACAGAGGAAAAATGTAAAAGGATTGCTGCACATTTAATTACTACTAAGTAATACCATGTTGCTATGACCCATGGCTGCCATTTTACATACATTAATATTAAAATTTAATTTCAGTCTGTTAATTCTCTTCACTAAATAATTATTATAGTGTGGCGACATTTTCTGTAGTGTCACCTGTCAGCATTGTTTTCTCTGTACTGTATCTTTGCTGTGAACTATCACTACAACAGTGTGACAGAGGTCTGGTGAAAAATGACTAAAATTTAAATAGACAGCTACTACTCAGGTTCACAAGATACAAGATTTATAGCAGCTTGCCCAAGGTTCGTCCTTTCACTGATGAATGACTCAGTCAGAGAAAAAGTTGACAGCACCCAATTACCATGTTGGTGTGGTCCTGTCTATCCAGCACAATTGTGCTCAGCTAATCCATTTGAGTAATACAGTTGTCTTTATTTCTCAATCACAACAGATTGCAGCATACAGTACTGGGCATCGTGTCAACAATCTTGCAGTCCCATACATCCAGAGAGGAGAAAAGGTATGATTACTTTGGCTGTACTTTGCTTCACTGGGCTTCTTTTAATATACAGAATTATAGATGCTGAAGACGGATGCAGAAATGTACGGTGTGTTGCTTCTTGCTAGGTTGAGGTATCTGAAGAGGCTTGGTTGGTTTGTTTGGAGGATTGAGCAGTATGCCAGATAGCCAGACATGCTGTTGGATAGTGGTGTTATGCCTTGATTCCACCGGGCACAGCTGTGTCATGTTCTGGCGGGGACGCAGCTTTGTTCCATCCTTCGCACAGTGTCATACCCCACCGGGAGCGTTTCAGAAGCAGAGAGTTTTGCTCCAGAGAGAAGAGAGCCACCCCTTTACCTGGAGAGGAAGCCAGGGACTGGGGCAGTCATGGCAGCAGTGGTGTCATAAAATCTTGTGATTTTCCAGTTCCAAGATGAACCTCTCGTTGTCCATGGTGACAGATATCCTCTGACTGGTTGACTTCTGGCCTGGTGCCACCGGTTATAACGTAATGTTGATGTAGTCGGATGCTCTATGCCTTTCCTGTGTTTGACTTCCTGCCCAGCTCGATCTGCTCTGTGCAGCTTGATGTGGCTTCTGGCAAAAATAGACCTGGCGCGTATGTTTAGTGGAGCAGAGCAGAGAGCCGCTTTTGGGACGCTTCTGAAACGCTTCTGAAACGTCCTGCGGCACGTCTGGTGGGATCACCACCATTGACTAGAGTGGCTACAATCAGCTCCGGAACATGAAGCAGACGCGCCCGGTGGGATCAAGCTGTTAGAGGTGTAGGCATTGTTGTAATGGGGTAGCTGTAGAAAATTGTTTGGTTATATAGTAGCTCCAGCAGAATCCTGGTTAACATGGCTTGCTGTTAGCATGCTAGTTAACTTAGCATACTATTTGTTGATTTGTATAAGTGTTCTCTACAAGTAGGACTATCTACAAGACCCACCCACTTTACAACACGACACACCCACTTGGTTAGGTTTAGGCATGAGTAGTGAGATGGTTAAGTTTAGGGTAAGAGGTCAGGGGGGTTTGTCGTGTAGCATGCCGTTACAGTGACAACATCAGGGGGTGTGTCGTGTACTGAAGTGGGCATGTCACATAGTAAAGTGGGTGTGTCGTGTAGGTCTGCCAAACTGCAGATGGACCATTCTCATTCGCTCAGGCAATATGCTGGTTGGCTTAGCACAATATTAGCATGCTAGTTATCTTTGCAGGGTTATCTTAATGGGCTGTTTGTTGTTTGGTTCAGTATGTATCATGATAGTGTTAACATGCTAGTTAGCCATCGGTTTCTCTAAAAGATAATTAATCAGCGATGTTTGAAAAACCTAGAAGGTTGTTTAAAAACTTGCTGCTGTTCTGAAGATATTTGCAGAATCCCCAAAGACTCTTCTAACCATCTGGATGAAAAATATTTCTCCTTCTGAAGAAAGATTTTTAACCCAAGTTTCTTCTGTATCAAAACAAAGATGGCAGCCTGCCGGCTACCTGGATAGGAAGCAGAGTCACAATTTGGAAAACAAGTAAAAAATCTTTTTTGTGGTGCAGTGGACAGACTTTTTTTCATCCTGATGGCTAGAAGAGTCTTTGGGGATTCAGGAAATACTGTTAGAACAGTGCTAAGTGTTTTTAAACAACCTTCTGGGTTTTTCAAACATTGCCGGTTAATTATCTTTTACAGAAACTGATGGTTATCTCTGTGACCTGAATGCATGTTAATACATGAGAGGCCCAAACTGGGGCTAACATGCTAGTTAGCCTAACATGATGTTGTAGATATAAGTGTGTACTTTGTTGCTTGCTAAGATGATGTAGATTAGGGCAGTTATTTGACTGTTGCTAAGTGGGTTGAGCAGCATGCTGGTGGCTTGACATGGTGTTAGCTGGTTGATGTTGGTTAGCATGGCTATGCTGGTGATATTGAAGACGAATATAACCTGCTACGGAGTTTTATGTTAACTGTGTAGGTGCAGGTAAAGAGGGGGGGGGTTGTTCTGGGAGGCCTGAACACACTGTTGAGCCTTCTCAGTGTCGTGGACCCAACTCAATGAAACTGAGAGGGTGCCCACCTGATCACCCTGTAGACTTGCCTGCACTCTTACACTCACACACACAAATTAATTTTGAAACTGCATTCCTTTATTTGCCTTATTAAGTTGCCTTATCAAACCAGTTGGGCCAGCCAATGTAATTTAGCCTGAGGAGATGCACTGTAAATATGAGGCTGGGTCATGCCGCAGAGTGTCTGCTCTTTGCTTAGATGAGGATATGGATGTAAGGATGCTTTAAAGGTGTACTAGGCCAGAGAAAGCAATTCTCTGATATAACTATTTGTAAGACCAGTGGAGCTCGAAAAGTAGTGATGACGGCTGGACTACTGAGTGGGCCGTGGCATTAATATTATACTGTTTATCAAGCCAGTGGGCCCAGCCATGGCAATTTACCCTAAGCAGATAAAATGTAGATATAAGGCCAGGTTAAGCCACAGAGGGTGAGTGTAGGATTTAAAGGCACCTTAAAGATAAGTTACATGTTATTCTTTTATTCAAGTCTTAAATGTTATTTTTAAGGTTCTTATCACTGTTTTGACATTGGAGCCACATCTCCATGTTGCCTTGTTTAGCTGTCTCTTTTAATATGCTTTCAAACAATGCAATGGTTATGTCTTTTAGAGTTTGTCTTTCATCTCATCTTTTTCAAAAGTGCCAGTACAGTCACGATGCACTAGAGTCATGTGGAAGTTACATCAATGCTTCTTTCATGAGCGTTCCGACTGAGGTGGCATTGCCATAAATGAGATATGTATCAGATTCAGTACTCAATATGAAAGTGTCCAGAATTATTAATGTTGGTCAATGTTTTTTTTCACTTGCCTGGTGCGAAGCAACAACCATTCTTGCATAGTAAATATGGTATGACCCATCCCCTATATTTCACTGAGCACTAAATTCTTTAGATCAGCCCAGTTTCTTTCAAATAACAAAATAGACTACCTAACCCGATAGCAAATACATTTTTTAAACTCAATTCTTCCAGTCCAAGCTTCCTGATTTCCCTCTTTATTGTTTTTCGTTGCTGAGAGTATTTATGGCAGTGAAAAATGACATGCTCCACTGATTCCTCTATTTGACAGTGCTCACATAATCCTGAGGGATGTTTGTTTCACGCGTCACACTATTAGCATACTCAATTCTTGAATGGCCAATGGCGCGTGCCAATATTCTCCGATGCGTGCAAGGGGAGGGGGCTATGCTGTGTGCCAGAGAACGAGAACATAATTTGTGATATGACAATGATGGAAAAAAAAAGATTGAAACATTTTTTTATTTTATTATTTTTAAAAAATGTTTTTTTTTTTTTTTTTACCACTTGCCTGAACAGGCAAGTGAGTTGCTAGATTTACTAGCCCGATGTGGCATTTTACTTGCCCCCGGCAATCAGGCACGCCTTATTGTTGAACCATGAATGTATGAACATGTAAGAATTTCAGTTGTCTGAATGCTATCCTTTCCTTTGGGATTTGGATGAAGTGGGTTGTACTGTTTCAGGAAATGAGCACTGTCAAGCCAAGTTGCTCTTCAATACAAGTCCAGTCCAGGCAGGGTGGCATAATGTTCTCCCTTAGCGGCTGTTATTGTTACGGTGATCTCCACTGACCCACGGCACTCATGGGGAGTAATCAGACTTTAATTATACCTTCTTAATCACTTAAAGATAATCTGTGTGACAAGACGTTTTCTCACAGTAAATGGGCTATCTATCAAAAAAGTAAAGGATTCTTTAATATTTTCTCCAATATTTTGGAGCAATTGCAATTTATTGAGATACAGTTTTAAGATAACACATCTTCTTTTCTCTACATTTTGACTATCCACTCTTAAAAATGGAGCTTGTAGGGCAGGCTCACAGTGTTACCCATCTTAGGTCAGACCGAACCCAAACCGGTTGTGAAAAGTTCTCTACAATCATCATTATTATTCCAAGTGAAAGGTATGCACCACAGAACTGGCTCTGTCAAGTGACTCTGGCTCAGGGAGTATGGCATTCCAAGCTAAAAGCAAACCAAACTGATATTGCCCTCAATACTGTCTTCATATTTTCTCCATATTTGGAAATGTTTACCTCCTCATGATGGTTGACAGAGGTTGGAAGAGGGGATGTGAGTCATTTCAGCTGCATAAGGCTTTCTAGGGGTGAGAATAGCTTTCCAAGTAACTGCCATTTAGTAAGGCTAGCAGTCTTCTGTGCTTCAGTGATCTAAAGAGAAACTGTGAGTATCATTCTGTGCTCATTTTTTGTTATAATATTTTAGTTTTATAGTGGCATGTGTGTATTCAGTGAGAGAATGCAATTTATTATTGTCAAAATAGCCGTTAATATAATATGACATAACAAAATTATATAATAACATTATATAATAATTAATTTGTTCATGTCTTTTTTGCATTATCCATTGTGGGGAACTTCTGTTCCTTTTTGTCACAGTTTGAATGAACTTTAAAGATGATCTCATTACTGATCCCATGGATTCGGCAAAATACCAACACACAGTGTTCCCGTGCATGTATGGAAAAGATAGAGAAATGATTTTGACTGTTCACAAACTCACTAGATATTATGGGCAGTTTTTTTATTTATTTTTTTTAAGTTTTTAAAAGTAACTCAGCACTGCAGTGAGAAATTCTTTGACTGTGAGACAGACTGTGTATACAGCTGTTTGTCAGTAATATGCAGAGGTTATCGATGAAGGTGAAAAGTGCAAAAATCCGTAGTGTCTGACTGTTTTGTTCACAAATTGAATAGATATGTTAGAATGGAAGTTGTTCAATAGTCCATTATATTTTCCTGTAGATGTGTGTATGTGTGTGAGTGAGTTGGGGGCAATTCAGGTCATTGAAGAATTCTGGTTTTCCAAGCATCCACTCTTACTGATAGCTACACCTTAACAGGTCTGACCTTCCTTCTGGCTCTTACTTTCACACTTCAAACATTTAGTGGCAGGTGCCTGGCAGTTTTTTTTCTTCACAAGCAGAGGGAAGAGGTAAATGATTTTTGCTTCAAGGGCTGATGCTGTTGACTTTAGTACTAGTGTGGTGTGATTATCTAATTACTTTTATCTTTAAAATACGCTGGGACTGTCAGATTTCAGCTTTAAAGCTAGTTATCCTATTTGCTTTTTGCTATTTTTATTGGATACTGACGTCTGCGTGCTTACACATTTATTATTGAATATATAGTACCAGTCAAAAGTTTGGACACACCTACTCATTGAAGGGTTTTTCTTTATCTTTACTATTTTCTACATTGTAGTACAAAAATGAAGACATCAAAACTATAAAATAACACATACGGAATCATGTCGTAAACAAAAATGTGTTAAACAAACCAGCCAACCTAGCCACCCTTAACCCTGTTTTCGCTACAGTTTTCATATTACTGACCATTTCTAAACAAGACCTTAACAACTGCTTTGATATTGTTCTATATATGTATTGCGTTTCTGGGAACATGCCATTATAGTACAGTCCATTGAAGCCAATATGCGTGTCAAACATGCATCTATAGTATGTCTATTTTAACATATTGATGTTAACCCTGCAATGACTGATGAATACATCTTACATTTTACATTTATTTATGACCAAACTGTTTTGGACTGCTCTACACTATTGATCTTATGTGGCCTGCCCATTTTTTCATTTGTTCCATTTCCAGTTGCGTCTCTTCACTTCCAGTTGCTATCACTGTCCCAATGTAAATTTCTCAAAGTCTGGAACACAATACCACATTTTTTAGGACACATCCACCACAGATATCAGATTACAAAGGCAGTGCAAAGTTACCTATTGTGTTAACTAGCTTACAACTAGCTTACTTTGTGTTTCAGCAGTAGCTTGATTCTTTTTTTTTTTTTTTTTTGGTGAAAATTTTCAGGAAAACTGAGACAGTCACAAAAAATCATCACTAAACTAGCTGATTTTTGCTTTGTTATCTGGAGGCTGCTATATAATATGTAGAATACTAAATAAGTAGAATACTACTTTTAACCCACTTAATGTAATATCCACTATATGTTTTATTAATAATACAATTTTGAATAATCTGCTTGTTATACAATAATAAGCCCATGTGATGGAAAACTGACCAGTCATTACAACTATTATAATAGTAGCATGACTAGCTGATCCTGGTGCTGTGTGGGGGAACTGATGTAATTAGCGCAGCTACCTAAACAATAGTAGTTATTTATAGGACTGCTGTGCAAGTCTCATTTTCTTCCAGCTCTAGCTGTCCTTTAACGCTGTATGTTATATTGTAAAAAGTGATCACAAGCAGCCGATACTAACCTACACCACGCAACACGTTCCCACGTCAGGTGTAGACATTAAGTTAAAAGACAGAACTGCAAAGTCTGAGCTCTTCCTCACAGACATGCATAACTTAAGGTAAATTTTTGGTGTCCATTGAAAGTGAAACTGAAGAGATACAACATATTTCTTCTAAAAAATGACAGGTTTAATTCATAAGGAATGAAATGCACCCTTGCTTAGTTCAGTACAGAGATTTTGCTGCTAAAGCCTTAACTTGGTCTGGGATGACCGGTAGCTAATGGTGGTTAATGTTAGCAAAGTCTGGGTAGATATTGCTGTGTAACTGATTCTACTGAGCCAGATCAGTTCTTTGACTTTATGACTCCAACTGTCACGCCATGTTTTAGCATTTACCATTGTCCCACAATTGTCACTTGTGGCCAAAGTGACTGTTGTTAAGCCTTAACAACGGTCACTTGCTTTAAAGCATAACTTTTTTGCTTTAAAGCACAATGCCAGACAGCTGTGCACCAGGGCAAACAACATTACAGCAGCTTTACTGGGAAGAAACTGAGAAGAGATTTTAAAGAGTAGTTTTATCAGAATTGAATGCTGTAATAAAAAAACTGTGGGACAGAGATACAGAGCTTTGATGACCTAATTATTGTTTTAGTAGCCATCAAGGCTAATCAAGCTGTAGCTGAGAAACACCCTGTTAGATACATTGTATATTTAAACATCAGGTTTACAGTTATATAAATATAACCAGTGCAATTTATTCAAATTACTGTAGTTCAGTACCAGTTTACATTACAGCCACAGTATCAATAATGTTTTGAGATGGTTTGGTAGCTCTACTAGTTTAATAAACATTGAAAGATGCTAATCATAGTATTACATCAGTCTCGGCATCTCCGACACTCTGAAAATGACTTAATCTGGTCTCTACTTTACTGTCCTTAATTTCAAGATGCTGGCATCCCCAGATTGGGACAGATTGTATGTTTTCAAGACAAGTCTTCCAAATGAATCTTGTCAACAAATTAAGGCATGATTAACAAGAGCAATTACACTGAGGATCCAACTGAGCTGAGGAGAATCAAGCCAACGTGGAGCAGATTATCTTTCTTATTAAGGAGAATCACTTTAAGGGTTTGATTACTCTCTGTTTTTGTGTTCAAGTCTTGATTACTCTATAACTAATGATGCCTTCTAAACGGCTATTTTTTTCTACACCATCGAGAGTTAGAGAGTGCAGATTGAATACTGACATTGTATGTAAACATGTACAGTGTAGCTTTTTTTTTTTTTGCTGGTTGATTGGAATTGAAATGCAGAAAAAGTATTTTACATTTATTTCACCCCAAGCATTAAGAACTTTTTAAGGATCTTTGTGTTTTCTTAATTAATTTTTTTCTCATTTTCAGTCAATCTGGGTGAGTTGAGTCAATAAACAACAATCTCAGACGCATTTGTTTTCAATTCGTTTCAAAGCTACGTCTGGGTCCCTCACTCTAATGTTGAGTTGGGCGTATGCTGGTGACTATTATTTTATTTAAGGTCAGTTTAAGGTCTTTGGCACTTTGAAGCAGGTTCTCCTTAATACTTTGCCTGCAGCCTGCATTTATTGTTCCATTTCCCAATACAAAAAAGACCCACAGCCCACGTCATGACCATCCTTCATAGTTGGATGCTGTTAGTTATGTGTTGAGTCATGGCTTGATGTCATGACTGATGTATTCAGTTTTAATTTCATACACTCAAGGATACACTTGCTTGAAGGACCTTATTTCTTCATGTGCTTTTTTTCAGAAAAGTTCATATCCTTTCCTTAAACATATGAACTGCAAACCACATAGATCAGATTATAATGACAAGGTTGGACATGGTTAGTGTTACTACTTGTAACACAACATTGTTTTACCTTCGACTATCAACAGCAAGCAGTGCAACCAATCAAAGAACGTATCCATGGTGTAAAGGTCACAAAATATTAACATTTTGAAATACCTGATCAAAGAAGCTTCTTCAACTGAATTTAAACTGCTATTTCTTTTGAATGGACTGCAGTGGGCCAGCACTATAAACGCAGAAGTCTGTCACTGACTGACTGAGTGATGAAGTGACACCATTGGTTGGCCGAGTGTCGCCACTTCCTGCACCCGTTGTTTCAAATTAAAAGCCCTCTAGTGTTTCATACACGGTCCAGCCATATATTAGGTTTTGACTTAGTCTTGTTGTTCTACTAGCGGTTTCACTATTTTAACTTAAACTCTTGTAAGTCTCCATAAAATTGCATAGGAAGTGTTCACATTACAAAGCTCACTCGACAGCAAAGTGAGACTGTAATTATACAGAGCTATAATGGGATATCATCTACTACCAGGGATGTGTTGTAGGATAAAAAGGGAATGTAAATGATCCTTTAAAGTCGGTGCTATTTGCCTTTTGGAGTAATTCTACACCCATTTTGAATTTACATCTTAACCTGGCATGGCTTTCCTTGAATGTGATTAAGAGTAGAGAAGGAAAGGTAGAAATAGGGATGCTTCCAAAGATAAAGTCTTGAGGTATTTGGTAAAATCAGAGGTTTTCATGGTATCCGTTTTGAAGAAGCTGATAATTTAAGCTTTTTTAACTCTTAGCCAATATTTGTGATAAAAGGCAATGCTAAATTGAGTAGGAAGAGTTATGATTTTTCGCTACATCAGGTAACACTTTTTTATTCTGTAGCAATCTAATCTTGTCATTGTAACTGAGTCGAGAGTGTCACCAGCAGAAATTTGACCCTATCACTATTAGAAAGAGCTATGTGAACAGAGCTGCATTTATCAGTCTACTGGCACACTGTACGTGTGCATATTTCACATGGCTCATTGGCAGGATTAATTGCCAACAAGTCCCCTGTGGTCCAGGAATACAATTACCTACTGACCCAAATCATTCTCTTGGCTGGAAGTCACTGTCTCTGTTCTGGCAACATTACACCTGGCACTGAGTCTTCACATAACCTCACACTCGCCCATACATCAAGGTGGTGTATGACTTTATGTTTGTGTGTGTTATTCAGGCTGTGTATGCAAAATAGAGGAGTGACAGGCTATTTAATACCCATGAGATGATTTTAATCAATAATTAATCAAAAATATCCAGTTGAACTCTGATTTTTAGATCTTGATTTGAACTTGAATCATATGAATTGGGTCCATTCAAAAAAAATAGATATGCTTTGAATTTGGGCCATATCTTTTGCAAATGGGGTTTTCTTATCTGAGCTATTCATTTAAAGTAAGGAAAGCTCTATTAACCAAGAGCCCGACCCAACAATTGAAGTCTTTTGCTTTGATAATTAAAATTTGAGTGAGGTTTCAGGCTCTGAGGTTGGATGAGACTCTCATTATCATGTACTGTATGTAAAGAAATGTTGTCAGGGAATATATTTCCGGGCTTGCAGAATTGTCCAATATTGACTTTCTTGTCTTGTAATAGGATTACATTTTTCACAATTTTTTGACATTTTGTAGACCAACAGGAATATGTATTATGTTGATAGGTGATGTTTGTTGTGGCAGAGTCACCTCAATGTGAATTCTTTGTCTTGTCTGGTGTTGATTGTTGATGGTGATTGCTGATCATGATGTCAATCGTTCGTTCATACTGATTAACCTATATTGAATTTCATGTGGGATATAGAAACAAACAAACAAAAACAAAAATCCAAGGCTTAACTAAATGGAAATCATTTATTTGTAGTGCTGTTAAGAGCACTAATGCTCTAAGATTTAGACTTTAAAGCATTGCTAATGCTATTACAAGTATATGGGAAGAGGTGGAGGGGGCTTCAGCATACTGTTGGTTTGTCACAGCATAAAGAGAAAAGCTTCTTTGTCTCTCCACATGTGCTTTTACTTGCATTGTTCTCATGTCATATAGGAGGTTAGAGGTTATGGCCCGGGTCTTAGTGAGTCGCCCCAGAATCTGCTTCATTAATGGATTATCCAATTGTATGGGTCCAATTGAATGTAGCGTGCATTGTGGATCAAGTAGTATTGTGCAGCCGCCCTCAGCATTGACATACAGCCTGTATACTATATCTGGCTTGCCTGTTATTTGAGCTCCCCGCTTGCTTTTTTAGGTTGTAGTCTGTGGGCTTTAAGCTGAGGGTGAGAGGGACCTTACGTGTCAGGTTTGAGGTCACTTGTGTTAATATCAGACAGATCCAGTACATTAGATGGGTTCCCTAATCTCTTAAATCCCTTCACTGGTCTAACTTTCATTTGTTGTAGAAGCATTAAATTAGGAAGAAACATATAAGCCCTAGATTTGTTTTGCCACCTGTCATGGAGCAAAATTTCCATTTCTTCTCTAATGATTAAAGCACAAAGACGTAAGCTTCTCGCATTTTTTTCACTTAGGAATGGGATGACAACCCTTATATTAACTATATCTCAATGAAAAACTGTTATTGTATGGTTTCTGTTAATGTCATTATTTGTTTACATGACTACTTTTTGGTAAGGAAAGAGGGGCCCTTGTTTTTCTTGTGTGTTGCTCTCATGGTACGTGGAGCTTTTGTGGCTCTTTCCAATTTGTTTTGCTGAACGGTGGAGAAAGCATTATTTTCTTGACATTCCAGAAAAACAGGCAACATAACTTTCTCTTATGTGAAAAAGTATTTAATTCCAAAAGTATTGATATACTTTAAATTAATCTGTTTACATAGAAAATTACTGAAATTGTTGAAATTAGTAAGGAAAAGCAGAAATACAATGAAAACGATACATCTCGTTCCTGTACTCAACAGTGAGATTGTGAGAACTGTTATCAACATAACATTGCATAAAGAGATAACACATTGGCCCCAGTTAATCATACTGAGAAATTTTCATGACAACATATGCATAGGTGCTTTGAATTAGCTTCATGTTAATCAGCAGATTTAAGATAAATTAATGTGTTCTGTACTTGTGCAGCATTTGCAGTGTTCATTGTGAGATCTTTTTGTGGTAAATGCAGTATAAGCACAGTGATCACAGTGCTCACAACATCTCCTCTTTGTGACACTGTTGTTAGTGACAGCTGGAACAACATAGTGACCATTAACCAATCATAATCTCTGAGCTGACTGCAACATTGGTGGGAACCTTTACAGATTCAAATTTTTTTGACAGGACCACAGAGCTCAGTGCAGACCCTCTGTGCTATGGATACTGGTCTCTCTGCAAGTGTTCCTTGTAACATAAATACTGCACCTGCAGCCTAAATTGTATAATTTTTGTATTGATAGAGCCTATTGATGTGTTAAGGTTACAGTTGAGATTGAAAGAACGAAAATGCCCACTCTAAGCACTGAACCTTCACAGACCTTGACATCTGCATCATTGTGTGCTGGAGGGTGCAAGGGCTCAAAATGCTGTTTGAGTAACACTTGGGAAATCGATACTTAGCATTGAAGACTTATAGAAAGTGTACATATTGGCCAAAAAGTCCACAAGAGAGCCCTCAAGGACAACCCTGATCCTGCACAGACTTATCAGGAACACATGTCAAAGTCTGAAAGTCTGATGTTGGACTTTGGGACTGGGTCATGGGGCAACCGGCAAACAGGAAGGAGGGCTCGAATAAAGATACAAAACATGCCAGGTAAAGAATCTGGAAAATCAGCAGATGAACAACACAAACAGGTAAAAGGCTAGGTCAGACCACTACAGCAACAAGACACCTTGGTAGGCAGGTGACTGGGTCAGGTGGAACTCAGTGGAGGCAACCTGTGGGCACGTGAGGAATGACAAACTGTGTAAGATTCCAGAAAACACAGCTGAGATAAGGGAGGGGAGACACTCAGGCTGTGTCTGACTGAATGTGTCTGAAGATCAAGAGGAGTCAGGACGGTGTGATAAGTGTAGTTAATTCAATTCATTTCAGTTCAATTCAGATGGCAGTCTGCTGCGTGCTCTTCTACTTACTGCATGCTAGAGAGGAATCATGTCCCATGTGACAAAGAAAAGAAGGAATAACAATGGTCAGATATGCTACTCTGCAGGACTATTTCTGTAACTTGTGCTTCTTTGTTTTACTTGCTGAAGATTTTTTTCCAGTATTAATGTATGATGATATGAATGTATGATGATGGCTCTGTTTAACATCATTCTGTAAAGCTGTATAATATGAGTATCACAATCAGTCGTGGAAAACAAATATACTGTACATTCGATACATTTTAACCTTCAGTGATATTAAATGGATTCCATTTGATCAGGGAAGGAAAAAAAAGCTTTCAGATACACGTTCAAACGTTAAAGTCTCACATTATTTTTTTTGTACACAGGCTTCTATCTTTTTTTATCCTTTTTATCAAGAAGCAGAGTTTCAACAGGGAGAGTTTCATGCCCATACAATCCAGTGAGGTACTTCAACTGTCAGTCACCTCACATTGTCTATAAAGAAAATGAATGGGTCCTTTTCTGTACTTTTGAAACCAACGCTGGAAAAAGCTCCTTCCACTTCACAACGCAAATCTAACTATAAAAGAAGGCATCTCTGTATGTCTGTATTTCTGTCTGTATGTGTGTCCTTTGCATATCTCGACAACCATTCATCCGATCAACTTCACAGACAGGTGTATTGCTGAGGAACCAAGGAAGTGCAGGGTTGAGTGTGAAGATGTTTGGATGGGTGGTTCCCAAGAAATATATAAAAATACCTCAAACAATGTTGCTTCTGCCCATGGAGTCAACGAGTGGAAATACGGACAGCGCAACCCACACTGTGGTCGGAGGCGGGATTACATCCGTTGTGATAATAACTTGAAAAAGTTTAAGAGACTTAGGCTCTACTATTGAACTGTGCACAGTGAACGAAACTTGGCATGTACGTTTAGACTTAGTGCAGGATGTCTCAGGCATGTTTTGAACGGGCGCTGCAGTTCATCTAACTAAAAAGCAAAAAATCTCTGTCTGTATGTATGTGTGTCCTTTGCATATCTCAAGAACTGTTCATCCAATCAACTTCACACTCAGCGGGTGTATTGCTGGGGACCCAAGGATGTGCAACGTCGAATTTGGTGCAATTTGGACATTTAATATTAAAAACCAAGCAAACAGTGCAGTGGGGGCATGATATAAACACTGTCACATCACAGCGGGGAGGGGCTTCTGGGCTCTGACTTGCTGAGTGGGACAAAGGCACGAGCCCTGCTCAGTTAAACTGCCCAAGAGAGAAGAGGGCCGTCTGAACTCAAAGTACATTTCTTGTGGTGGCTCTCACTGCTGAGTTTACATATATATTTCATTGAAGTATTGTTTTAGTTTATTTTATTGAAGTTTATTTCACTCCAAATTCCCAGCATGTACTGACTGAAAGGTTAATACAAGGACCCAAAGAGAGGTGAATTATTTATAACAAGGCATCTGTATTTTGAATCCTAGTTGTAGGAGATGAAAATTACAAGACAGTGATTCTTCAGAAAATGCTTAACCTACTGAAATGGTGTATTTACATCATCAAGAGGTGTAAACAAACTGGGGCTTTTGAAAGTCACTTTGCTGCATTCAGCCTGCAAGCTTGCTCGCCTCTTAGCGAGGGCTGGATTCTTGGTCCACATGATCCTCTTATTAAGGGTTAGCAGGTCAGGTATAATTCAGATGAGCCACTTGTTTCCTGTCAAGGGTATTCTCTGCACTCAAGTTTGCCCTCAGGCAGATTCCTGTAAGGCTAGTGGCCCTGTACCATGCCTAGTTCAGAAAAGGTACCACACTAATTTAATCCGAACATGCCTCTCACTTTGCTGTGATGCTGTAAAGAAGTGGTTATAAATACACCATAAAGCCCAGGAAAATGGCCAAGGTGTTTTGAGGGATATGTATTTTTCATTGGTTGGGTCTACCTTTTCAGGCTGTAAACATTAAGGCCCAATCAAGCTGTCCATTGTAGGAGCACTTAGAAAGCATGTGTCCACAGAGGAAATGGACCCACCATTCCTCAGCTTTGGCAGATCTGTACAAGAAGCATGTTTGGGTCAGCTGTTGTTAAAAAATAGGCATCATGAGTATTCAAACACATCATATATAACCTATAAAAATAGCAGAATGATCCAGAGTGCAGTACCAAAAAGAAGATGAAGGTTAGAAGAAGGGTGTTACACATGTACACTTGTTTTTAGTCTCTTTGAATCCCGTCCATCATAACCTGATGAATAAAGACCTTTTCAGGGCCTAAATTACATTTCTTTGACAGATTGTGGGTCTTTAGAATTGTGTTAATAGTCCAATGTACTTGGATGATCACTTGTGTTTGATAGCAAATTACTTTATCTGAACGTTTAATGGCTTTGATAATTTGAGTATTTAACTCTTTGTGTTTTTCCTTCGTCTACAAGATGGAAAATAGTTGAACCTAAGTTATCATAATGGATTTGGCATTGAGCAAAATTGGCTCATTTTATTTGACTGTCAAAAAATATGCCTTGAACATTTCTGAGCGTCTGTGGTGTGACGGCACATCCTAGGCTGTTTAACCTGATGTGATCTAATGTAAAAACATGGCCCGCGTGCAGAAAATGTATGATTAATTAGATGCAGTTGTGTAAGGTTGCACCCAACAATAGTGAATGAAGTCGAGGTTAGATTGTGATAGTCGGCTGTAAGCACAGTATTTCCTGAAATCATTCAGTTCATTTTGGCCATGGCTTTAGGTTGAGAATAATTCACCGATGTCTCCTTCATTTATTAGGGCAGCTTTACAAATGCGGCTAAGAGTTTGGTTCCTGTTAAACTCTACTTGTGTAAGCTGTTTTTTATGCTGCTTACATACTTTTATTGATAATGAAAAAAAAATACCATTGTGTAAAATGGTGTTATGGGTGGGTGCAACTTGGGTGCAAACACTGTGTGTATTCTCTCAACCTTTGTGTTATAATATTATATAAATATTGCTAGTTTGCTGTTGATAAATTTTTTGCATGTTATTTATGGAATTATACTGGGAAACTTTAAGCCATTGCTGTTTTGCTATAAACTATCAGACACATGGGGAAATTGCAATGCTCCCATTAAAGCAGTTTCAGGGTGAATAATTTGGCCTTGATTTTTCTAGGAGTACACATTTGAAAAATCACAAGAAAGTAACATTTTGGGAACTTTCCCATATCAGCTTACAGGTACTCTAGAAGTACCAATGTTAGAATAAGAAGGGACATTAACTTTCTGCTTTAAATTTATTGGTTTGGCTACAGTTAGCAACTGACAGCCAAACTGAAACCCATGGGCCCATCTGACCTGTGTTTTCCACGACTGTTGGCCAGATCACCAGCTAACTCCATCTCAGCTGGCTACTTCCTTAGACTTCTAGCACAGGACGTACTGGAACCTTTTGTTTTTGTTAGGATCTGTAACTCAGAGACTGCAAGTCTAAGATCAATCAAATTTAGTGGATAGGTTTTACATTTCTCTCTGCTCATGGAAAAAAGTCACTGCAATTGGTAAGATACTGCATTGGTGCTACTGTATAACAAGTATTTTTCATATTTTGGTAAATCCTGAACCTTCTGAGAATCCTTTTCGTAGCTGGAAAGGAAGTCACTTTTTCATAGGTGTTTCACTGCTGCAGAAAATCTAGCCATGAAGGAATGCTTGTATCATTAGATTCCAAGAGTAAATATGTTTACTGTGTATGCATGTGAGGCATGAAGTTGCTAAAAAATAATGTTAGCATTCTGTAAATCTACCCTGGGTAAATAAAGGTATAAATAAAATATCACAACCGCATAGCAGTGGTGCACAATTGAAGTTGATGGTGAGACAAGCAAACAGGAAGTGAGGAATATTTTTTTAACACTTAATAAGGTCCCTAGCTAGCTTTTACTTTCTTATTCAACTTTGTATGGGTAGATGGCACAGTAATTACGGTATATACTGTATGAGTGGCAGAGGTTTGGCCTTGATGGTGGCGCTTGGGGGGAAAGCTGATGGTGGTGTTATAGAAGAGTGGACAGATTTTACTTTCTTTCTTTCTTGCTTTGGACCCAGTAAAAGCTGTTGACAATGAGCTCTGTGAAGTATTCAGAATAAACAGGACATTTTTTCTGAAGGTCATATTGCTGTTGAGTTTTTCTGTCACTCTCCAATGCTTTGTGAACAACAAATGAAATTCCATGCACTTCCTTTGGGGTGCTGAGCAGACATTTCAGTGGCAGATGTATCAAAATTTCAGAAGAAGCTGGAACTATCTGCAAGGCTAGATACCACTGAGGACAAGTGAAAAAATATGTTTTTTGGCAGGATTTGGGTGAACTGATCCTTTAAGGTGTGATTTCTGCCTCATAGTCAGCGACTGTGGTCTTTTTCAGTCTGGTGTTGGTTAGATTTGTTTCTTTTTCTTCATTCTTTCTTCAGCATTTCTTCTTCACTTACGACCGCTCTTACAGGTTCACCTACATGTAGTTTACCACCAATTATATTGATAAACTTACTGACTAAAGTCTTTCATTTCTGTCAGTAATAGATCATTGTATATCTACAGTATACTTGTAACATATTTTATTTAATTCCAGAAATATACTCACTAGGTCAACAATAAATTATTCTTTTTTCATTTGTTTAGTCTATAAAATGTAAAAAAAATAGTGACAAATATTTTGTTTTTCTGACCAGCAACCCAAAGTATTCAATTTACAATGATATGAAACAGAAGAAAGCAGCAAAACCTCACATTGGAGAAGTTAGAACCAGAGAATGAGTGTTACTTTCTGCCAATTTTTTTCTCTCACAATCAACTAATTGTTTCAGCTCTAATAATTACACATACCTGTTATTATTCATATTTTTATGGAAAAAGTTGCTTTAAGACAATATTTATGCTTCATTTATTAGGTTATTTTTATGTATATTTTTTAAGTTTTATCAATCATTAACTAAATACACACTAAACACTCACATTACCTGATAGTAATAAAGGAAAGCATTCTCTTTTTTTTTTTGGTAATACAAGTATAGTACCTGTGTTTAGTGTAGTACACTAACACTCCTAATTAAAAGTGAAAAGTAAAACAGGTTTTGAGGTAAACACATTAAAATTACTCAGTAATTGAGACTGCATTTTGAATAGAATAAGAGTGTCAGACTGCATGAAAAAACACCAAAATAGAGCTTGTTCATCAACATCATTTCCCTGGAGAAACATGTCCCCAGCACCTCGGCTGCTGGTTACTTTTCCTCTGCGCCCGGCTACTCGCTGTGCATGTGGAAAACAGCGCCTCTCAAAATAGGGAGCATATGCTAGAAGAAGGAATGCCACTTCAAGCAATACTTGTTCCTTAACATTAGCGCAGCATAAAGAAACTGAAGTGAAGTTGAGAAAAGACTTAGTTGTCAGTTGCATGTTCTCAAAACATTGTATTATACTTGCAAAAAAAAAAAAAAAATGTGAAGGAGGCATGGATAACAATCCCAAACTGGCGCCCACCAGTAATTATGATGTGAGTACAAAGAGATTTTTGCCATTCTAAAGGGAGAAGGGGAGTGTAGGTGTATTAATTCCTATTCCTTCCTGCTTCCTCGACTTGGAAGTTCAGATTTAGAAAAATAGACCCCCACCCCCCCCTCAAAAGAAAAGAAAAAACAAGAACTGTCACATTGACTGACGCCAATCGTATGTAGCATCTGTGTTCCCACTACTGCTCCCTATAGTATATGAGACACTGTGGCAATGTGGGAAACTGACAATGTCAATTTATCAGAACAAAAGCATTCCTCAGCTAGAGGAATACACATCTTTGGGCCCTGGAGACAAAAATCATTCCACCCCCACCCTTACCTGTATCTAAACAGAATGTAGGACATTCACAACACCAGAAATAGAAATTTCAGTCACAATTATCATTTTTGAGTTTATCCCCTGCAGTCAAAAGTTAGTGTTTCACTTTAGAAGTTAGCGCTGCACTTTAATGGTAACTTTACCAAAGTAAACAATTGAATATAAGCCAGTGAGAGGAATCTGGTACCCCAAGAACTGCTGCAAACAAAGATTGGACAGTTCAAATGAATTGATCTGGATCCATTCTGCCCTAAATGATTATCTTGTTGTGAAATGTAATTTTACATTTAAATTGTTGTTTCTTTTCAGGTGTCTGATCCTGTCTTCCCCACCATTGCTTAGTGTTAAAGTTTTGGTAAGTGCTCGACCTCCTTTCTTTCTTTTGTCTCTCTACTTTTCAACTACAGTACAGTATGTTCACAAGCCCATTTTAAACAGAGATCCCGCAATACTGCCATGAAGAAGACCCCTTATTACGCCGGCTTTGCTTTTTTACACTGAACCAAACGAAGCTGGCATAATGTTGCCCCAGTGTGTGATTTTAGATAGCATGCCGGTGTTCTGGAATCAGAGGCGTGACATGTAATACAACAGTGTTGGCGTCTAGTGTGATGTACAACATAAGCGCTGGGCAGTGACATTGCTTCCTAAACAACAATGGCAATAACTGTGCAATATTCCCACCTTGAACAGGCTGTGTAAAAGGGGCTACATATAACAGCAACCTCTGTGACCACTAGTGTAATTTCTGGCCTGTCTGTCTTTGTCATTTCCAAAGCAGGACACTTTGGTGTGATTCTTTGTCTTAAAATATTTAGGTTTGTCTTTTTTTTAGATAACGTTTAATGCCTTAAAAAAAGCTTTTTCATTTATTAAAAAATGGCTGTAAATTGCAGTTATATACAGATATAAACAGCTCCTGCTTTTTTGACATATTTGCAATTATTTTAATTACAAATATTATTGAAACATTGTTTTCACTGGCCTGTGCAAATCTGTGTCATTTATGAAAGGCTAGTCAGTCTTATTAGTTATTTTTCTGATTTTAAATGTTTTTGTAAAGGCATTTCATCAAGGTGTAAAATACTGAAATATTCTTCCCCAGCTCAACTATTTTGCTGTATTGACCTGGAAATGAGGCATGGGTTTAATATGCACACATGTGGGTCTGGACAAGTTTAATTTCTTTTTAGTACAAGTACATGATATCAAATTGTGGATGTCTGTAATAATAATAATTAAATAGAAACTCCTTTTTATTATATTATATTTTGGTTTTTAATTTATATATTTATATTTATATTTATATATTTATATTCTATAAATGTATTAATTCCTCATGTAGTTATTGTATCCATATTTCTATTAGATGATTTTGGCATCTTAGTAACTAAAAAGCCAAGTTTAACTTCTGCAAAAATAATAGTTGATTACTGATAAAATTCCCAAGCCTAGTCAATGCATTTTTGTCACAGAAACTTGGCTAAAGGGCAGGAGTTGCCCTAATGACATACTGTGAGTGTTCCCATGATGCATTCCTGATTTATTCAGTTATTCGGCCTCGGTTAGGAGGAAAACAAGTCATGTGTTTAAGATCAAAAATGTAGAAAAACAGTACCTTCTTTAATCAAATGAAGCTTTGTCCTGTTAGCAGAGTCCTCAGATAGACATAAGCCAGCATAGGAATTAATTTAGAATTTAGTGAAGATTTTTATTTATTAATTGTTGTAGCACCAGTACAAAACTACTGTATATGGATCTGTGGTACTTTATCAGGCTCTGTGATGTGAATTTGGCATTGTGGCCAAAGTCAAAAATACAGGTCATGTGACACGTTGCATTTGCAACCGCTACAAAAGAAAGTGTCAATTCATATTTAATGTATGAGAATGACGTTAAGAGTCAGAAAGAAAATAAGGTATTTATTATAATTCTTTGAACAGTTACCTGCTGGTTTTTAGGTTGTTTCCTAATGTCAGTGGCAACTGACAACAAAAAGACTTCAAAAAACAGGACTTTATCCAAAATACCTGTTAATAATAACGTCTGCTTGTAGATCTTATTATTGAATATTAAAGCTGGAGTGAAAGAGTGGGACTTTTGTCTCTCCCTTCTGGCAGTGTGAGTAATTACAAAAACACTGTCCACACAGCTTACTTCATAGGCTCCACTGTAGCCTACTCTATTGCTACTGTTGCGGCTGTAAAACGGTGGGTAAATTGTTTTGAGCGTCACACAACCCCCGCGAAATTACTTGTTTCGCTATCAGAATGTGATTAATTTGGTCCAATAACATTTGGAAAGTCTAGAAGAGCCGCACAATTAAATAATTTTATCCCCATTCAAGTTAGCAGAGGGCTAACTTCAAGTTAGCCGGCTCATCTGGCAGAAGTCTCTGGGTGTGCATTCAAACAGCCAGAGCGGGAATGTCCCACCTGACATGAGATTTAAAAACTCTCACATATACTGTGAAATACAGTTAATTTATATATAAAAGTTCCACACTGCAGGTTTAAATATGCATTAGGTACATTAATTAAAGGACCAGTGTTTTGGATTTAGTGCCATGTAGCAGTGAGGTTGCATATTGCAACTGAATACCTCTCCCCTCACCCTCCCCTTCCAAGTGTATAGGATAACCTACAATGGCTGCAACACTTGTGAAAAACGTTAAAAAGGCCCTCTTAGAGAAAGTGTTTGGTTTGTCCATTCTAGGCTACTGTAGAAATAGATATAAAGGGCTCATTCTAAGGTAACGAAAACACAACAATTTCAGGTGATTATACACTAATTAAAACATTCTTATGAATATTATATTCCATTTCTGCCAAGTCTGTTCCCCTAGATGCCACTAAATTCTACACACTGCACCTTTAAGTCTACAGCACTTCTTTGTCTTTATCTGCTGATTAGCTGACTCTTTGTTGGTGTTATTTCTGATAAGCTGCTGAGAACTCCGTTAACAGCCACATCAAAATTTTATTTGGGTGTCCTGATAACGCTAATGGCCTTTGGTATAATTGATTTAAGATATAATTTCAATTGTGTTTTAGTCATGCTTACTTTGTGTATTTAAGGTCTAATGGAGTAGTTAAGACTTTTTTGTTTTTTGGTCATGTTACAAAACCGTGTGCCATTAGATTAACGTCATTCAGTCATTTGTCTGGATTCTCACTTTTAAGTAGCTATACTAGCTTGTATTAATCACAAAAAACCCCTATCAACCAAAGATGCTTCCCCCAGTGAACAGACCTTTCCCCATATACAAGCAATATACTGAACAGAAGATACAGTAACACAATATATTGTACAAATTGTAAATGCAAACATTGAAATGAGTAAGCTCTGCGTTGTCTGTGTTAAGCAAAGCATGTACTTTTGTTGAATACCAAAATTCAATATATTTTTGAAACAGATGGCAAGGTGCTCATATGGGAACCTGAGCTCTTCTTCACTGAATATGAAAATGTTGAACAGGTGGTCCAAGAAGCTTCATTCCCTGCTACGGCTTTCATTAACACACTTTTATTCTTCTAGTAATAATAAGCTTACTTGTGCCCTCCGAGACAGAGGACCTGCTTCTTTTTTATAGGCAAAAACTGGCAAACTCTGGCCTTGTTATGTATTATTAGACACAACCCTCTCCACCAACATAACCAAAAACTATAAAAGACATGGACACACACATACAGTGTGAGAGTGTTTTATGATCTGATAGGTGTCCAGAATTCAGTGTTTATTAGCACATGAGTCTATTTTGTGAGCGTGCATCAACTCCTTTTCAGTGGTTATGTGAAACTACCCTGCAGTCATATTTCAGATATGCGCATCTCAGGAAGGATTCTGTACCACTATCAACCATAAACTTGCGACCTCATTATGCTCAGTTGTCCTCCTAAAATAAAGGGCAGAGTGAGTGCTGATAGCAGGCTTCTCATTTTTAGATTTTAGAAGCTCTATCAACGTTAATTTCTTGAGTTTTCTCAAAATTAAACTGGTTGCTGTTACCTAGTAAACATACATCGTCTGTGCACTCGCCTCATTTTTAGATGAAGAAATGTCATTCTGTATCATTTTGTCATAAAAAATTATAGTTAGAATTGCATATTTTATTAAGTAAAAAAAAAACAAGTGCAGAATCATAAGTACAGAAAGAGATCACATAAACCATCTAGCATTAGCTTCTTGCACACATGATTTTCTGGCCCCACACTAGCTAGATAGCAGTTGAGAACTGACCAACAGCTAATGCTAGCAGAAAGTAAATAGTCTAAATCTCTGTTATACTTCTAAGCACATCACATCAATATTTGAGTCACCTTAATCAGGCTCTCTGGACCATTCGGCGCAGCTGCTAGGCCTATCACCCTTTGAAACTATGACGTTAGCTAACATTATGTTAGCTCAGTTACTAGTAGCAACGGTATCGTTAGATGATATCTGATATCTTAACCATTAATTGTCAAATGTGACTTACCAGCAGTTTGTCATTATCTCCATAAAAAGACAACTACATGCTGTAGCTGTAAATATAATATCACATTTAATGTCATTATTTGGATAATTAAAAGGTAATTGTAAACCCCAGTAATGTAGCTACATGTATGTAGCATTGTAGCTTCTACAGATCACATTTAGTGATAAATGTTGCTCATATTGGTCTAGTTTTCTAGGTACAGATGATTTTTAATGTTATTTGAAATTGACCTTCAGGTAAAAAACTGATAAAATATTTGTCAGTGGTACTGGTACACCGTGATGAAAGGGGTGTACTTTCTCAACCACCATCTTTTTAATCCATATGATTTTAAACTTTCCTAAAAATACTTCTTTAGTGTAATCTATGTCTAATATAATATGTCTAATATTAATTTGATATAATTTTATAGCACTCAATGGGTATATGATTTGACAGTATTGTTTATATCCCCTTTGGGCAGAGCAGTGACCTCCTAGAAAAGTACTAATGGGCCCATTTCAGTATTCAAGATTGAATACTTTGCCATTTCAACATAGTTGGCAGAAATTTTGCTTTGGTTAGCTCACATAAAAGAAAACATGCCTCCCAGACAATTGTACCTCAAACACTGCGTCACATTTGGTTATATTAACCTAAACAGCATAAATGCATTGTAATCAGTGACTTGTAATGCACATTGCTCTCTATTTTGTATAGGTCTGTCAAGATTAATGACTTTTTGAGAATTAATTCCAACTTTGGTTAGTCACTATCATCAAATCTATAACTGTTACATTGATGTATTCTTCAAAAGAGCCAATGGCAGTTTTTTCCCATATTGTTTTATAGAAAATTGCCATGGAAACTATGGGCTTGCATTTGTGTCAGGGTCATCAGTGATGGTAAAATCGCTTTGTCTTTTACATACTAAAAGAGCTGTGTGATCTTTTCAAGGTTTTTACTAATTGCTTTACAGTAGATTAAAAATATATTTTCTTTGTTTTAAGTGTTTCTTGTTAACATTTGCAGCATATTCATAATTTGACAGACTAAAGAGAGTGAAGATGATCAGGACTAGATCAATGAGTTTGTCTGAGGTAGATTTATGAAAATGCAACTGTCAAATCTTCATCTACAGTCACAGAGGGGTTCCCTATTTATTCTCACAACAAATCATTGACAGTATAGTGTCGTTGGACTTTGTAATGAAGACCGTAAGGTGAGTCATTTCACACAAAGAGCAATATTTGTATTGATTCAAACTTTTGAAAAATAAATGATCAAAATCCTGGTTATCCAGTGAGGTTTATCATTCGTTCTTTTAGTTACTTCAGAACCCTTAAGAGACATTTAAGCATAAATAAGCAAAGGAAAATGTGACAACCTAACTAACCTCAAAAACACCCATACAGTATGTGCACCCTCTTGATTCATGAGAAAAATACACAACACATGCACACAGACACATTTTTTTGTTGTGTACCCATAGAAAAAAAATTACAGTAAAGACACTGTAAATCACACACTTTAAAGGACAGATAGTAGAATGACACCCTACACACAGAAGTTTGGTTTTATTTCTCAACCAACATAAAAGCATCACAGTAGCATAGAAGTGGACTGAGAGACCACCTTACATGCTTGGGCCACAGTGGCACTGTGAACTTAACTTGCCAAGGAAGGTTCTTGGTTTCTCAGACTGTTTGGATTCCTGGCTCACAGTTTCTCTGTTTGGGCCAGATTCTTGAAGCACACATCAAATCGACGGATGACTAGTGAGGCCGGCTGCCAGCTGAATTTCAAGAACAGTTTAGCTTCTCTGTAGAATTTCAAATGCTTAACTCTTTGTTGGGCTTGGTTGGAGCTATGGCCATGCTTTTTCTTGACTCATTTCTGAATATAGAGGCTTAATTTGAAAGGACAAATCCCCCAATTTTTGCTCTACTCTCCTGGGGATGCACCAGGGAAATTATATTACGGCCTCCTTTTTGTTAGGCACTTTCGTATTTTAGGCAATTTCTCCTTTCTCATTCAATAGCCATGCATTTCAATCCAACCGAATACCAGCCTACTTTATGTAAGGTAAACATCTTTTAGATACATACACAGTATGTCCTTATTTTGATTCATACTGTTCTTCACAATTTCTTCAGAGCTTTTCCAACCCGATAATCCCAACAGTTATGTTTGCATTTGGTGTTAAAACGGCTTTCAGGACTGAAAGAAAAATCCAGACAGAATCTTGTCCAAAAATGTTTGTTTGGTGTTACATCACATAATGCCATCTGAAAATTTTGCACATATCAAGTCAATAAAATATATACAATATATGGTAGATAATCTCTCAACTCTTAGAGCATCTTGTTTTAGTGTCTCACAGTTTCATATAAAAATTTAAAGATGCTACTATATGTCTATATGTATGAGACAAAAAGCCAGTGTCACATTCCACAAGCCCTGCTCTGTGTTGAGACTGAAACTGGCTTACAAAACTCTGAAAATGGACCACATACCATATACCCATGTGATGTGTGTTGGTGTCAGCACATTAAAACATGACATGGTATAGTCACAGTGATAGTCCAAGATTGTCCTGATTGGATAGTCCAGGACAAATGATGAAGCTAATGAATATTGTACTATTTGCTTACATGGTGCCTGAAGTGTTTTACATTCATAAGCACTGCGTAACAAAGAGCCATGAATGCTCTGTTTTGGCATCTATTATCATGGGATTTTGCACCTCATTAACATCAAATTTGGCAGATTTAGATGAACAGGGCTGACAGTGCAGTCATGTCACAGGGGTAATCTTTCTTTTCTGCCTGCCTTCCCTTTTTCTTTCCTTATTCTTCTCTCCTTCTTTACACATTACTGAGGAGTTTCTGCCCCATCCGGCTCCATTAGATAAGAGTCACTGAGTTATGACGGTTGAGGTGGACATGCCCAAATGGTCACAGCTAGATTACGTAGCATCTGAAATAAATAATTTGCTTGTGATATCTATCCTAAAGATGCTATCTCTAACAGATTCCCTAAGGGGTGATACTCAGTCATAGGCTGCGTTGTTTTATGCCATCAAAAAGGAATTGCTGTATGTACCAGACTCATTTAATTTCTTTCACACAGTTTGGAAAAAAAATGTTTGCAAATTTCTTCCTTAAAGTAGTAAAATCAAGCTTTTTAGTATCAAATACACACCTCCTGTAGGCCTGAAAGTTGGCTGTTAAAAGTTTACCATTACCACTGGAACACTGAGGTCATGTGCTCTGTATTTTTTGAGGAATTTGTGGGTTTAAGCAATGTGGAGGAACTTTACATTTTACAATTGTAAAAAAAAAAATTACATATGACTGGTATATTATAAGCCAATTCCATTATTTTCAGACTCAGTATGACTACATAATTACTTTGCCATGCTTTTAGGCCAACATAAGAATGATTAAATAGTCTTTAGCATTTCTACACAGAATTTTATTCCTGGTAGTTTGAAGAAGACTATGAACATAATTTAGACCCTGATGTTGGTAAAATAAAATTTACACAAAATTTCACTGAACAATTAAATAGTTAAAATATGAAAAATCCAAGTAATTCAAAATACCTTTTTTTTTTTGTTATGTGTGTGTGTGTGGGGTGCTCTGAGGAGACTCATGACCTCAGTACTAAACCCTGGCTACTGCCCAGGGCTGTGGTCAGCTTTATTCACGTCAGGTGTACTCCTATGGTGGAGTGTAACCAAACATTCTAAAAGTCAGTCTAAACCTCTCAAACAACTGCTGCAACATAATTCACTCCCTCACTTTCCCATCTGTATGCTGAGCATGTTCCAAACATCCATATTTTCACCAAAAAAGGCAAAACAACTTCTGTCAGTAGCTTGCATTTGCCTCCGTTTTGAAGGACAAAACAACCAACTTTTAACAGCCTGATTTTTAGAAAGAAATTATTTAGGTAGAGTATCTCTTTAATTGTAACCTTAGTTATGGTATTGTTTACAAAACAGTCTGAACAATTACTTAGCAGCATAGTATTTCTCAAATAGTATCTGACTGAAACTGTGTCATTTGAAAAGAAGCTTAATTTCAATATTTTGGTTTAGAAAACTTCTTTGAAAGTCCACCACATGATTTTGACTTCATGCAATCTTGGAAAAAGCTAAAAGGCAGATAAAATCAATACAGTTCAGTAGTTTATGGTGTGTTAAGGTACGGATTGATTGGACTTGCTTTCTCATGATAGCTGTGCTGTCTTCATTTTTATACCTCGTGTTATTGGCTGTTCAGTTTCAACAGTATTAATTCAGTCGGTTAACTGTATGTCTGGTACTGGGACACTAACTAGCAGAGAGCATATTTAGAATGCAGACACTGTGAGCTTTAATCTATTTCATTGAATCAATGCTGTTCTGTTGACTGGTAGGGGCCACATGCATTAACAATGCAATGGAAAATCATGGTGTATCGAACTGGCATATGATAGAGCCATTGTGCCTTTTGTTCACAGCTCTTCAAATATGTTTGATAGTTGCTATCAAGCCACATGTTTACACACTGAGAATAAAGGTCTGTTCTTAAACAATTACTGTAGAGGGAAAAAAAATAACCTTCTGCAAGGAAAGTGAAGAGCAGAAAACAAGTAAATAAGACATGCTTAGGGGGGGAAAGATTAGATTAAGACAACCCCAGAGTGATTAAGAGGCTGACATAGATACCCTGGCCGGATTTTTAGATGGACCAGTTAGCCGGGCTTGGATTGGTTTTAAGCAGCAGGAACAGATAAACAGCAACAGTGATCGGTCAATTTAAGGCTAAAGCCTTCCAAAAACAACTTGTTTAACTTTGCTTTTTTAATTAATCTTCTTTGGGTGGGTCACCAAGGGTCATAGCGCTGCTGAGTGAGCAGTGGAGAAGTGAAAGATTAAGTAAGAGGCCAAACAACTGGGCACTAGGACTAAGGCCCAAAGCATTTAACCCAGCCCCGCTGATGCTGCACAGATGCTTTCGGCCAAGCAGGATTTCAGCACTTTGTTTTTCTTCAGGAGTTAGACAAAGATCTGATTTATTTCAAGAAATGATCTGTGGATGAATCATGAAAGTCCAAATGTGTCCAACTTTTAGATTTACACAATCGCCTGCTTTTCTCTGTTCTACCAAACCCTTTCAAGAGTGTTTAAACATCAAAAAAACACATCTGTGCTGTAATATGTTTGTCAAAGCGATCTGTAAGAAATCCCTGAGCTGAAGTCCTCATCTGCTTTGGGGGAAAATCTCTGTGATGTACTCTTGTGGATTGAAATCATCAGTGTTTATCGTACGGATGAAACAAATCTAATATAGTGACTTGCTTTAGAGATTGCCACTGTTTTATATAGCCCTAAAATGTAGATTATCAACTTGTAATCAATCTCAAGCTCTTTGTTGCTGATAGTCTTTGAAATAACAGTCTCCCACAGTGGCTGAGAATCTTTTAGTGAGCTTAGCCACTGGTATTGTGTGTTTTTAAAGAGAGTATGAGGAAACCCGGGCTCAGTGTGACATGATAAAGTTATGGGCCTAAAGCTCCTCATTGTTATGTATCTGTGGTCCTGCAGTCCAGTGCTGCAGAATATAGAGAGGGCGAAGGAAACAGCGCTATGGCTGCCAACCCACCGGGTCTGTTTCTGTTCCGAAGAAATGAGTGTACAATTGAAGCAATACCTGTAAGTCAAGACAAAGGGGTAAGGCACCCTGGCTGTTTGTCAGCCTCTTTCGTCGGGCCAAGCTCAAACCGAAATGATTCGGATACAATTGCAATGCGAAATCTCTGTCTGCTGCAATTGCTTAAATGGTAGCTGAAGTATTTAAAAAAAAAAAAAAAAAAAAGCTCAGATGAAATTGTCATGAGCTTACACTCAATTCATGTCTTTATATCCTGTGCTGTGCTAAGGGGATTCTTGAGCAAAGTCATCTGTATTCTGTAAACAAAGTGTTATTGATGAGTTGATTCTATGTGGCTTTGCCAGTGAGCGAGCCGGGGAAGGGATTATGTCCCCAAGCCAAAACCCAATAGAAGTTTGAATAAGGGGATAGATGTGCAGTGCTCATTGTAGCAGTAGAGGATAAGCTGTGTTCAACATTAAAATAACAGCCACATGTGATATGAAAAGGTTTGGGAATCTCAGACTTGCTGAAGCGGGAAATATCTCAATTTACTGTCATGGAATGATAAATCAACAAAAGTTTATTAAGTGAGTACTAAAGGCAACAGAAATGCCCTTATTCATCATGTTTTGGAGCAAGTTTCACTTGATGTTTGTGTTGATAACAGTTTACCGAGGGCCCATAATTGGAGGAGCTATTTTCTGGAGACCTTCAATGAGGTTTCATTTACTAAAGGATTTAAGTATTTCCAGTGAGTGAGACTGGAAAGGTGTAACTACAGCAGCATATGGCTGAGGCTGTGAGAAATCCAGAAATCCGCTAATCCACCATTCTTACAGTACAGGGATTATATTATATTCTGTGACTTTTTTCTGTTTTTACATCACGCTTTGCATTCGTCTGTCTTCAGTTTGGGTTCAATCACTGTTGTTGTTCAACTATGAGGGATGTTACTTTGTGCTTGATATTGCATCTGGCCAGCAGGCCAAGCTACATTCACTTAGCTTTGTGATATCTGTCAGTTTCACAGAAAATAAACAGTAGACTTCTCCTTAGATACCCTGCCTGTCAGTGTTGTACTGCTGTATAATTGTGAGGAATAACAGCCAAATGTGCAGTCATTTCAGTCCTCTTTAAAACCCCTGAAAATGCAGTTTGTAATCTTGAGTACTTCCTTTTGAAAAAAACATGATTAGTTATTTTTTAAGAGTTTCACAGTCAAAAAATCAGATCATCTGCTTCATCAGGACTTTGTGAGAGAGGTTTGATCAGATTTGATTGACAGTTGTCATCACATTTTGATTTGAATATTTGATAAACCCTGATAGGTGCTCAGAAATGCGTGACATCACCTTTTTCCAACTAAGCCCGTCCACTTCAAACCAATGAGAAGAGCACAGACAAAACAAAAAATATAGAAAATCTCTCATGTAAAATAACCAAAGCTCTTCTAACTTTGGCAGAATATTGTGTGTTTATGTTGGAACCCATCGCTCATAGTAAGAAGCTTATAGAGAAAATAGGTTTTCAGGGCCTTTAATTACATTTGAAAACTATGGTCTGCTTAGCCAAAAATTGTCATGGCTTTCATGGAAGATAACAAAACTCAGCTTGCTTTTTCATCATTGTTCTTTAGGGAGATCTTTCATTTTCCATCATATCTTCGTGGTGTTACAAACACCGGCCTAGATGCCTTTTAAACCTCATTAAAAATGCAGTGAGATTATAGTCCATCCCAATCACCATAGGTTTTTGAATAAACATGTATTCAAAACTGATTTACAGGTCCTACACCGCACATACACAATTATAAAAACACACACAGCTGACAGTTTGGTCCCCCAAATGACACGCTTGCCTCCCTTTTATCATATTTCATCGTTCGAGTCTTCACCAGCGCAAGCAGTTACAGTCGCATGACCAGACGCCTGACTTGTTTGTGAGTTCAGGATCATAATTAACCCTGTCCAATGGTAGAATGTGTCCTCTTGCAATTCATACTTTTCTCATGAGATGAGGATTCCAGTCTGTCCATGTCTTCATAAATTACATTTCAGAAAGTTTTTAGAGAGTCTGTTTTTTTCTAGAGAAACCCCAGTCAACTTAATTATCACCTAGACTTGCACTGCAGACTGTCCTTGAAACGCCCAGCTATATGTGTGTGCTACAATCCAAGTCTTCTCACTTTTCAGCCGTTTTGCTTCATCATACATCTTTAGAGAGACTGTTTCCACCACACTGAACAAATAGTGAAAGTAGAAGAGGCAGCTACTGTACCCCTCCCGTATCAGTCTACCAGCAGACCCCGCTGAGATTTGCTTCTTAACATCAAGTGCTCATTTTGGATATGAAAGGTAGCAATTAACACATCAAGGCTGAAGATGGTACATTTTTTTCCCCCCCTCCTGCCCGTGCAGGTAGCTACAGCAAAAAAAGTCATCCTGTTGCATGATAAGCATTTTCTTTGCTGTGATAAGAAGCCCTAGGATAATGCCTGTCAGATGAGGCCAATTAATGATGGCTTGATGTGATGTTTTATCTGTTCAAGGCAAGTCCGCAGCTCCTCTCACTCACTGTTGTTCCCTTCCAGATAAGCTTTATTTTGTTGACTTTGCCCCAATCCTCTTCCACAAGGCACTTATTAGCTACCTATCCGAGAGTGACATGTGTAGCTACGGGCCAGTGTTGAATAGTGGTCCTTCATTGTCATCTCTGCAGTTTCTGGATTAACATTTCGATTTAATTTTGAGCCATCACAGGCACAATACAGCTGATTGGCATATTTGGAGGCAAGGACCAATGTTCTCCCCTAAGCTTTTCAGTGAGGCAGCTCAACAAGGAAGTTTGGATGTTAAATCACTCATTACACACATTATTTATCTTTGCTGTACACAGAAGTACAGAAAATATCCGTCAACATTTTACATAAACACGTAGTATAAGCATACATTTTAATACAGGTCCCTTCAAATTGGATATTAGATAATTGTTAAGATACTGTATATACTGTGCAGGAAACTCGAAAAATTAAAAATGTAATGGTGTCACTGTTTCTAAACTATGTCAGACATATGTTTGGAATTTCTTTACTGCAATATTTTATCACTCACTGGCTGACATATATGCTGGTGTCAGCTTTGCACCTCTTCCTCAGGTAAATTTAATAAAAGTTATCTGTCTTTCTTGTCATTCTCTGCCATATATTGCAGTGGCTTTTCGCCCGCTTTTGAGGGATGTTGCTAATTGGCTGTAATTTGGAAATTTAGCAAGTAATTAAGTCTGCTGTATTTCTTTTACTTCCTTTCAGTTGCATCTTACGAGTCAGGAAGAGAGTGGAACAGTATTTTGAAAGAGAAAATGCATAAGGATTTATCAATTTTTAATCAAAATTTGCAAACCTTCTCTATAATTTAAATGTTGTAGTTCAAGTAAAATGTCTGTTTTGAGGTTCTTTGTCCTTTTTAAATGTCTTACACAATCTGAACTTATTCAGCTGAATGCTTTATATACTTTAAAAAATGGTTAATGTTTTTCTTGAATAACACAGCCACATGTCATGAAATCGCTTTACTGTTGTTAAAAATGCCGTCCATCCATATGTGCTTCTGTAGCTGAACGTTACCTATTACAATCAGGTGAAGGTAGATCATCTTGTGTCATTTGATATCAATTTGCTGAAAATGGGAAATATACAGATCCTTTCTTTGTTTATTGTTGATGCAAATATATTTTTTAAAAGACTGCTATCCACCACAGAGGTATGCGGGAGCTGGTTAAGGTTGTGTTGTGATATATTTACAGCTGTCAGTCAGTAACCTCCTGAGACTCAGATAAGATAAACTCCTGAGACGTCGCATCTTAACACTTGCAGTATCAAGGAGCACATACTCCAGTCATGCAAGCCATCCAATTCTATTTGATATATCCCAAGCCAATACAAGCTGTCAGTCAGCATTAAAGTCAGATTCACATATTTACAGAAAAGTTGTGCTGCTGTCATTAGGGAGCAAAGGCCAACAACTCAAGTAAACTACTCAGCAGCTGTTCAAAAAACTCATGCAAATCTTGTTAGCAAGTTTTGAACTGTTACTTTAGCAAACATAGCTATTATCTTGTGGAATAAGTGGTGTTTCTTTACCTAAGTGATACAGGAATAATTCTTGTTTTTGTCGTAATTCTGAAACTCTCCAAATGACTGATGAGCAAAAAAGAAGCACATTTGAACAGTAGATATTCTCAGAAAATATTGTTACCCATCAAACTTTCTCTATGCCTCTTTTGTGTATGGATGCCAAAATATGTTCAGTTTATTAGCATGGATAAAGAAAAACTTCAGACAGAATGACAACCAAAAAAAAGTGCAGCATATGTTGAAGAAACCCAGAAAGGTACACTCCCCATAGAGAGAATCAGCATGGTGAAGCCGGGACTCTGGAACAGAGAAAATACCTCTGACCAAGCATCTCAATCTATGCGCAGGCTTGTATAGTACTAAGAGGTCCGAAATATAACAAGGAGCAAAGAGCCTTAAACGTAATCAATAACATCTAAAAATCAATTCTAAAGCGTACTGGGAGCCAGTGGAAGAAGGCTGAAGCAGGTGTGATATGGTCTCAGGCATCTTAGTTGTGCTTAAAAGCTTGTTAGCTACAGTCTGCAGTCGATCAGTAGAATTTTGTTTAGGGAAAGTGAAGAAGCTGTTGCAATATTCAAGATGTGAGGAGATAAAAGTATGTAAAATGTTCCACTTGACCTTTAGTGGAAACAAATATGCAAATCATACAAGTTCGAGTCCAAGTCAAAAGATACCGGCAGTGACAGGTAGTAACCGATATCAAACGCTCAATTGCAAATAAAGTATGCACACACGCATGAATTCACACACATGCATGTACAGTCATACTGTGGAATCACTCATACTTGCTTACAAAAAAAACACTGAATCAAATTAGATACTTGGTCTATAATAGTTTCAAATCATTTTTTTAACACAGAGAAACCTAAAAATGGTCCACTGAAGTTTTTCATGGTAATGTAATGGGTCTGCTATAGGTATAGACATTCCAACTCTACATCTTTGGAAATAGCAAAAGACATTTATTAATTACATGTCGAAGTGTCTTTGAGCAAGACATTTAACCCCAAATTGCTGCCGATAATTAGGCCAGCACTTTGTATGGTAGCCATCACTGTGAGTGTGTGTGAATGTGTGAATTTAAGTTATTTCACAGTTTTTCAACTCTGAAATACATTTCACATGACGTTTTAACACTTAAATGAAAGCACTGGAGCCACCTTTTCATTTCTCACCCGTTATTCTGTAGTGTTTTTTTTTTTCTCCTGCTTTGCTCAGGGAGGTGGTGCGGGGTGTCAGTGGGGGGTGGGGTTGTTACTCTTTGTAGTAGTCACAGTTCAAAATCTCATTTGTAATGGTTATCAGCCGGTTGGAGTCTTCACAATAGCTAATGGGGAAAACAAATCGGTATTTGCCATGTTTATCATTTGATTAACTTTCATTTTATTCCTTTGTGTAATTAGCCTAATTATGAGAGGCTTTACACTGAATATTTGATAGCTCCTTCAATAAGCACTTTAGGTCTGAAACTCTCTGGCCTTTAACAAATGAAGCCCTCCCTGTGTGAGCCAGGTGCTGACTGTAAAGTGGGACTGTACATGTTCTAAAACAGTTTCACTGAACGCTGAAAGAACAATTTGCAATTTAAAACGTAGAGTAGGTGACAGTTTACGGTGCTGCCTCTCATCGGAAATAATTAACACCTGAGCTACTAATGTATTAATCAAATCACCCTGATGTAGATAGGTTCTGATGGCAGATAGGAAACAAAGAACACACTGTTGCACCGTTAAAATAGAAGAACACAAGTAACCGTTGATGTCCGTTGCTGCAACCCACCCAACAAGTTTGTTCTCGCCTCTGTGGGGGAGAGGCCCGCTGCCCATCCGCTTCTGTCAAGCTGGAATCAGCCGCCTCTTGTCGGGCTACACAGCCTGAGTGTAGACACAATGAGTTGTGATTGGGACCCTCTTCTTCACTGAGCTCAGAGCAACAGTCGCTTTGACGGAACAAAGAGGTGATTTTGCCTGCTAGCTTTCTCACTCCTGTTGTCATGGCTGGTTTGTGTTAAGTGGCCAGTGCTAGTGCAATGATTGGCTTACAGCAGGTGACCTCGAGACAAAAGTGTTGAGAAAGAATGAGTTGTTGTTTGTATTAGAGGTGAAGTTGCTTCACTGTAATGTATCAAGACCTCAGAAGACCTTTTTTTTCCTCACACAGTCCAGAACTTTTTGGAACTGTGGAGTTGCTGGTTTAACTTCTTTGTGATAGCTCCTGTCTTTCCCTGATGTACTGTTCCAGATCACGGGTCAGCAAATAGAGGGCTAAATTACTTTAATTTCCCTTATTGCGCTCCTATAAACCCTTTAAGTATTTTTCAGAATAGATATAACAATGTATTGTAAATGTAAAGCTAGTAGATATCTCACTGAAAGTGGCCTTTCATTTATTATCTAATAATCAATACCTTCATGTGGAGAGTGGCATTCGAACCACTTTGCCTAATTCTGAAATAAACTATTACCAGCTGAATAACACATTAATAGAAACACTTTACCTTTTTATTTAAATTTCACCAAACTAGAACTGAAGCAATTATTGATTAGTCAAGTGACACAAAATTAATCAGCAATTATTTTTAATTATTATTAATTAGTCAGTTAATCGTTTCAGTCACTTTTCAAGCAAAAATGCCAAATGTTGTCTAGCTCCAGCTTCTCAAATGTGAGGATCTGCTGCCTTTCTGTGTTTTATATCCTTGTAAACTGAATATCTTTGGGTTTTGGACTGTTGGTCAAACAACTCTAGACATCTAAAGGATTCCCTTTGGATTATTGGAGAAATTATAACTGTTCTCAGTATTTTATGACATTTTATAGACCAAAAGATTAATAAATTAAAGGTCCTCTGTGAATTTTTCTCGCAAACAAAATTCAGTGTTTCTCACCAAAATGCATTGTGTGTATCCTTAAGGCCTGACAAACAAGCTGAGTGCACTTTGTTCCTCATTAAAAAATGAACAAAGATGATTTTAAATCCTAGGTTAAATCTTACATCCATGTTTTCTAACTTGCAGTCTTCTTCACTGCCCTTTTTTTGTAAAAACATTGCTCCATAGCATTACTAGTGGTGGAAAACTCCACAGAGAAACTGTGCTCGAGAAGAAAATTGCAGAGTAATTGATAATGAAAATAATTGTTAGTTTCAGCCCAACAGTACACAAAACTCAATTAAAAGTTTTAATTCCTCAGTATTTTATATTATTATTATTTAATAAGAAAGTTTTCACAACACAAATTGGAAATTAAATTATTTATTTGTAGTAAGAAACAGTATTGTAAGTTTTAAAAAAAAAAATTCACACATTACATTATCAGACATGGTGTGTTTCATTGAGAGACGCTGGCTGTGACTGTAACCTAGCTCAATGTGAGACATAAGTCATTAATCAAAGATTAAAGAGAGGGTGTAACATATGCAAAATTCACATTTATGTACCCCTCTTTTTTTTTTTAAGTAATATCCTCCTCTTTTATCCTTCTGGGGACTTACCAAGACCTCTCACTGTGTTGGGAATTAACAGTGGTGTTTTACTTTACTTAATCCATACATTACATGTTTTATATGGATAAGTAAAATAACAAATTACTGTGTCACATTTATTCACAAAGAATCCCTGTCTTACAGGGATAAAGCAGTAAATTACTTACTTTCTTTTTTTTTTTCTAGGTCATTGTATGATAAAGAACTGCAGGGAATGTACAGATAATTGCAGCAAAGTGCCACAGTACCTGTTTAACACATCAGTATTGTGACACTATGGTTAGCATTTTTCATTTATTTAGTGCCTGTTATCAATGAAAACAGCGAAATGATGCCTACACGTTTAGCTCTAAAATAAATTGAAGACTGCTGAATGTAAATGTAAAGGCCATTGAATTTAAATCATTCTTTGCTCTTGAGTTGGTGTTGAGATAATCTTGTCATGTAGCTGTACTGTTTGCAGTGGCTATGTTTCAGAACATGATGTTTGACTTGCCCGGTCCTCTGATGCCCTGACACTGTTATTTCGCTTCCAGCATTAAATTTTCAACACTTGAAAGAGGTCCAAAACAGCCTTTTGCTTTTATTAATATGTCAACACATGGCATGGTGTCACACTTCCGGCACTTTCAAATATTTACCCTTCTGCACAAAACATTTCAAGATCCATAATGACCACTTGAACTCTTTGCTCTTTCCCAACAGCAGAATGTAGGGAGCAAGCTCTTGTTTGTGTAATGTCGCATTAACCTGTTCAGCCATTCAACCAGCCCTCTAAAGCAGAGCAAGTCCAATGCTGGGAAGACTCGACAGCAACCTCTTGTAGATGGGAACCTTTAATTTTTAAAGCGTTTTCATCCGCATGGCTGATCCTCCGCATGTTGCGTCACGAACTGTGAGTGCTAATCTCAGTCGCCTACCACCCCTCTATTCGGTATGAAAAATCTGCCAGCCAAAGTGTATCTCCATCTTCATCTCTGCAGTGTCTTTTTGAAGTAATGTTTTGATAGGTGCCCAGTGAAGCAAGGGCTGTGTAGTTTTAACTGAAGTCTACTCATGGGACAAAGCCCAAGGTAGGAGAAAAGCAGCATAATTGCAAATTAAGTTCTAGTTCACTTTTGCCCATAAACATTAGTATATGTAGGAACACTGACAGTAATATGGACAGCACTAGCCACCCTCTAATATACCGTATTCAGGGTGTGTAAAAGAGTTTTTGGAAGACATTTACATTTGTATTCTCCTTTTTGTGTAAAGCAGTTCAGCAGACTGCTATCAATTTTGGACATATTGCGTAAAATGCTAACCAAAAAGCCAGCAGTGGACACTGATCTTCTTGGATTGTCTATGTTAAAAAAGAAGCAAAAGAAAAGACGGTATAGAAGCTAGTGGAGCCTTATAAAAGCAGAAGACTCTGAACACGGCTGAAAATCAAGTTGTGTGTTTTCAAAAATGCGATTCAGTCTCCCAGCAGGAAGAATATTTGCTAGAAAGCATGTCGTGCTTTCCCAAAACTCTTTGAACCCTGCCATTTTATGTTAGAATTCAGTACTCTCTGTGGTCCTCTTTGGATGGTTTTGTTTGATAGCTTCCTTGGTGGATATGAAAGATTAATGCAGCAGAAACACCTGCAGCAGTTCCTCAATGACAGCTGTAAAAGTGCAGCGGAACAGCTGTGAGAAGACAGCCCGACTGCCTTGCCCCTATTAAGCAAACTGTTAAACACGGTGTCACAGCTTTGTGAGTCATCTTGCAACTGCCCCAGCAATCAGAATTTCCTTTCACAAGTCTTTAATAAGGACGCAGCCTTTTTTTGGTGCCTATGCCATATGCCTCGCTTAAAGCAGTGTATTGTATGTATGTGTGTGTGCGCCTTTGTATATATACACTCTTCACTCTTGTGTGTGTTTTCTTGTGGTGTGTTTTTTTTGTGTGTGCAGGAGGGAGGGACTTTTATTTTTTTATTTTTTTGTCACCCAACACATCAAAGCTGATACAGAAGAGCAGTAAGCAAATGCATAATTTAGCTTATTAAGTAGCGGGAGCTCACAGAAGACTAAGTCAAAGTTAAATCAACAAAAAAGCTTGTCATGTTCAGTCTCACATCATCAGGCCTTTCTCCACACTGTGTTACACTGCTTCGGCTCAGGAGAAAGTTCTGAGGGAACCACTAAATCTGAATATGATATGAGCTAACTAGTAGGTCAAAAGGGGGCTTACCACAGCGGTCTACGTATTGTACATCTGTTGAGTCAGAATATGTTTACAGCAATGTTCAAATCACATACATATCTTATGTACTGCATACATTGTGTTTGGGTGGGTTTCCTCCCACAGTGCAAAGACACGCAGGCTCAAATGGAAACTCTGAAATGTGTCCGTCTGCATGTGATACACTCATGATCTGTCTAAGGTGTGCCTTGTCCCTGCTTCATGCTGGGACAGTCTCCAACCCTGCTTGATAGAAAAGTATGGATAGAGTGCAGTCAATAAATAATATGTACTTGCAGTATACGTTGCTTCGCTGGAGGGTTTACACTGTACTGTAACGTGCTCCATAGATGTCTTTTAAACTGATGTGACTCACATATGGTTAGATTTATGAAAGCGACTAAAGAACTGAAAGCCACAATGCCTTTAGCAGATCTTAAATGCAGAGGAAAGAAGAGCAAGATACAGTAGAGTGTATTATGCACACATCCAAACAAGGCCCCATTTTATTGACAATTATTAATGATGTGCAGATAGAGTTTGACCTTATACCAGAAAATGTAGTTATGCGTTTAATAGAGGAAATGAAAGACATGAGATAGAGCATGACGTTATTCCAGGGATAGAGTGAAACAGAAATGGGAAGCCAGAATCAGTCACAGGATCGTGTATACTGAAAGAATACGTTCTTTAAGCAGGAGTGGGTTGTATTGGTAGTGATATTGTCACTAAAATGAATCATGTTAAGTTGCACTGTGTCACTAACAGGAGTCACGGTAGACAAACTTTCTCCGACGTGAAAAAAAAATGAGCAGAGTTTGATACCTGACCATTCCTGAGTGCTGAGTATTTAACTGATTTCGACAACAACTCAACTCTTGCGAGATTTCAGAACAAGACTTGAGCGAGACTTGGTTAGACACAATAACAAACAGACCGGATCAAGCGAAAGTTAAAGAAAGTTAAAGAGTTTTGGCCAGTTGAAGTTTGCAGTCATTTGCAGGTGAGAAGATGTGGCTGTGGCTCAGCAGGTAGAGCGGTAGAGCTTTTCCTCTCAACATGTTGAAGTGTCCATGAGCATGACTCTGAACCCCATATTGCTCCCTATACAAGGCCAGCGCCTTCCATGGTAGCTGGCTGCCATCAGTGTGTGAGTGTGAATGTGAGGTAAACTGTAAAACGCTTTAGATATAGAGATTAACCATGTCAAACTAAAATTTGACAAAATGTTCCTTGTAAAAATGTGTTTTAGATTGTGACCTTCATTTTAATGACATTTGAATAGTGTATTTTCAACATGTAACTGGTTATCGTCATATTTCTTGGAAAAAGCGGTTTTAACAATTAAAATCCTTCCATGCACTACAGTGTTATTACATGGGTTTAAAAGTGAGATGGCATTGCAGTTAACCTCCACTCCATCAACACAGATTCATCTATGAACATTAAGTCTTAACCCTGACAAAGATGATGCCATTCAAACTAAATACATTTTTAAAGAAGGACTTGAATAAATACATTTGTGTGTGTTCAGCTGCTTTTCTGTATGCCTTTTAACAGAGAGAAAAAATCACCAAAATACTGGTATTTGAGGTCTATGCAATGAGATTTTTGTGCATTTGTTCATGTAGAAAAACTGATCTGAAGTATGAAAAGAAGGCACTGAAATGAAGTACGTGTGATAGATCTGAGGCACATGCCTGTATCGAGCCCTCTCGAGTATAAAAAACACAGCCAAGTTGCCTCGAGTGTTAGCTGCATCATGAGTCATTGAGCCATATTGATCATTTTCAATTAATTAATACGCAGCACAAGACTTCGGTTCGACCTGTTGAAGAGGTATGCTTCTTCTGTCTCCCTGTGGAAGTTAAATGTCACACTGCGAAGCAAACAAGGCTTCCTGGAAGTGGACGGTCTTCTTTGCGATCCCCTTAGCCTTAAAATCAGACCACACTGGATTCTTTGCTTTGGTGTACGTCCAATGCCATATTGTGATTAGGGCTGAATAGTTCATTGAAATTTTATCGAAATTGTAATATGGCCTACTGCAATTTTCAAATTACAGGAGGCGCAATATTTGTTAAAGGTGAAATGTGTGTCAAAATACCATTTTAAATTAGACATTGTCGAGCTGCAGAGATGTTCTGACCTGCTCATATTCTACATCTTTGTTTGGTACAGATCTCTGCAAAAATCACACCATAATCATTTTAATATGTTCATCAATGAAAATGAGAATAATAATGTAAAAATTATCTTTCCCTTAATATGGCAAATCATATTGCAATATCAATCAAAATAATTGCAATTAGATATTTTTTCAAAATCGTTCAGCCCTAATTGTGATTTGACAGTAGACTGTCCTGCTGCCATAAATACTCAGTAGTGCACCAAATCCACAGATTACAATAGTCCACAACAAATCCACAATTTACTTCTGTTTGAGTAACATTTGCTAAAAACTACAATGCCCAGGTGTTTTAAGAAGTAATTTAGCCTATAAAAAAACCCTGATATATTTGCTTTTTAGAAATGGTGCCGACAATTTAACTTCAGTAGAAAGTCACTGATTTAATTTTAATTAGAAGTTAGTTCTGAACAATTGTTATGTAGTTTAAATTTTATAGTTAAATTGGAGGCAAAGCATTTTTTTTTTCCTCACACAAGTAATCTATGAATCACTAGAGTGATTACACAGTGTTGGGTTCAGGTTTGTGTCTTTGAAATGGCATATAAATCACTTGTTTTGAAGAAAGTCAATGTGAAATAACTGATTTTAGTGGGTTTAATGTGCACTTTAAGGCCTAGTAAGCATAAAGTGACACTGTGAATTATTGTCATCATCAAAGAATGTAACCGCACACTGAAACAGAAATTTCCCATTCAACATGTCGTGTACTGAGTCTTACTCATACATGCTAACATCATTTCTTCTTTTTTTCCCCCCTCTTTTCAATTCATCTCTTTATTTTGTTAGCCATTTGAGCATGGAGAAATGAAAGCATTTGCATTGAAAGGACAGGTGGGTGTGAGACACCAGCGCACGTCTGAATCGCAGCATTAAGAACAGGAAAAATATCAAAAGTAAGAACCATTCAGACGGCAGGAGGAGCAGGGATTTGAGCAGATATTAAAAGATGATTGTGCGTGGGCTTTTCTGCTGTGCTCCAGAGAAAGAATGTAAACCCAGTATCAGTCAGACTGAGGATAATAAACAGCAAAACATCAGAACACAGCACAACAAACACAAACAAAAAGAAGGATGGGAAAAAGCGTGGCGTATAAATAGTTCAAATATTTCAAGTGATTTCAGAATGCGATGGTGAAATACTTGATGTTTGTGTCCTCAGCCGCGGCAAGTTCTTTTACCCCATTGTAGTGTTCGCTTCACTGTAACTGTATAAAGGAAGTCCACAAATAAAATATTATACACATTCATAATATTGATTAGCTATCAGTTAGAGCTACATCTTGATGTAAGGATTTTAATTGTCAATCTGATGCCCTTAGTGTCCATCACCAAAATTAAAACAGAAAAATAATTAATATAATCCGAAAGCCAAGTACTACATCTTTATTTCTCTACATTAACTTTCAGATCAGTGTTGTGTCATTGCAGAACACTGATCTGACAACTGCATCAACACTGAAAAATCATTGACGGTTACACCAGCGTTACAGCATCTTTCAATACCTTTCTGTTGTAAAGTCCTTTTTGGTTTTAAGATACTTCTTGCTTTGTTCACACATCACATTTTTGATTTGTTGTTGTAGTGTAGGCACTGGAAGAGAGGATGTGAGTAAAAACGGTTCAGAGTTCAAAGTGATTTCTTTTCCACTTTGATATGTTGTTACTTCATTAAATTGGACACATTAATACATGTCAGATCACAGTGTGTATTATCTTGTTTTTAACAGTCTGACTCAATAGTTGAAATAAAACAAATAGACTTGGATCTTATCCACGCATAATTACTGTGACTTGTGCTGCATGTGGAGACGGTGCCCAGTCACCTCTGTTATTATGCACAAATCCTTAGAAACAGTTAGAAACAATCCAACAAATGCAAGGTGTAATTTTTCAGTTCTCAGTCCCTCATTTTTGTCTTTCCTCATCAGAACCATGTGGACCCCAGTGAACAGTAACGACCAGACGGGACAAGTGGCCGCCAGGATGGAGACTACTCCGTCTTTGGGCAGTGCGAGCATCTCCATCTCCCAGCAACAGGCGCCCAAGAAATTTGCCCCTATGGTCGCACCCAAGCCCAAGTTCAACCCTTATAAACAGGCGGGAGACCCCACCCACTCTGACACTGCAGGTAACAGCCCAGGAGACAAACAACGTTAAATCATTAATGTGAAGAAAACTCAAATTAGACCTTTATGACTCACTGTAGACACAATCTGAAAATACGTTTCCACTGGCCTTCTATGATCTGAGTGTCTAGCAGTTAAATGTAATGTTGGATAAAATGAGTATTTCTTTTTCTCCACTGGCCAGTAAGTAATTTGTGTCTCAAAACAATCATCTTAACTACTAGACTCAAAGTGTCCACACTCTCCTGCAGAACGGATATTAGACTTTATTGACATCAATCATATTTTGATGTTGCACTCTCCACTTTTAGTCCACATTCATGTTCTACTTCTGCTTGAAGTTTTTTTTTTCTCAACAATAAATTCTCAGCAGCTTTCCTTAAGAACAAGTACACTTGAGTAGCAGAATGAGTAGCAGATAGTACTGATTGTAGTTACTCCTACTGTTTAGTCTGTCTGTCTGTCTACTGTCAGACATAGACCTCAAATTTAAATTTCTGTAAAACAGCCACTGACTAGATTCAGTTCTTTTTTTTTTTTTTTTTTTTTTTTTTTTTTTTTTTTTACAAAAAGTGCACACAAGTGCTTGTTGACTCATTATTTGCCAGATAGTAGAGGTAGTTCAAGTTATTAAATCGCCAGATGTTAATTGTGACAAAGACCTTGTTTCATGCGTAATTTCTAATAAACATACAGTATGAGTACTGCAGTCTGCAGTCATGTGCGAGTTCAGGAAACCTTGTGTTGTCTGCTTTTTTTAGGCCCTGTGGGAACTGATGTTTTTTTTTAAGGTGGTAGAGCTATAAGTTATTGTGCAATGAACACATTTGCTAATAGAGTTTTGAAATATTTGAATTTGTACTGTTGTTGTTTCACTGCAACAGTGTACCGTCTGTAATTATTAAGATTTACAGTTCGGGTTAAGATTAATAAAATAATCTAGAAATAAGGTGAGCTCTACAGAGCATAATTTATGTATATAAGATATAAGTTGAAGTGACAGTTCTCTTTTGAAAGACCTTTTCTAAATTGAACATTACTTATGTGTTTAGACATCAGGAGGGATACATATATAAGGGTGTTAAAGTGAGTAAAGATTTCAAATGTGTTTTATTTTCTGGTTTATATGGTCATATTTTAGGGTTTAAAAATATACATAAGCCTTTGTAACACAAAGAAGCACGATAATGGGAAGATTTATGCAAATGAAAAGAAACCTACACAGTTGACAGTAATATAAGAATAATGTCAATTGAAAGAAGAACACAGGAAGTGTCTTTGCAGTCAGTGACTTTAACATACCATAGAACAAATATACACAACTTTGTATAAAGAACACTGAGTATTCACTGAGTGAATCTTTATTATTATGTTTTTTTCATAAAAATATAGTCATTATTATTGAGAGCACAGTAAGTATGTGTGAAGTCCTTAGTGAGCAAGATAGAACAGAACAAAATTTATTACACAGCCATATATCAACCCACTAACCCATCTGGTATATGTGTTGTAATGTGAACATTATCTAAACCTCTACCCTCAAAGCCCCCTGAGTCCTAGATTTCCAAAACAGGGGAAACGGTTATGAAATTCAGCAAGCAGTGAGCGCACTGCAAGGTTGAAAACACTGTTGTCTGTGGGGGTTTGTGGTTTGTGTCGTGGACCTGTCTGGTCCTCCAGATGTTAGTTTTGTGAAATTGTTCTTAGACTGCTGCTTTTTGAGCTCTCTGCCCACTAATGAGACAAAGATCACCACTCTTTTTATTTATTTTATAGTTGGCCTGAGAGAGATGTGTCTTAAAGGCTCCACCCTTGTTCGTTTTGGCCTTAAAGTTTGCTTGTGATCAGGATTTTTGGGTTAAATAGTTCAGGCTGGCCTTCAATATAAATGCAGAGTTGGAGACTTAGTGAAATTCTTGTGATACAGTAATATTAAACTGTGTCTGAGTGACATTAGCTCAAATTCTAGAGTCACACCTAAAGAAATGAATGAGCTCTTAGTCTTGATTTTCACTCCTGATCATATGCACCTTTTTTTTGTCATTTGAAAATCTAGACTTTTAGTTGATGATTTGTGTCATCATTAAGCCTTGTAATTCCAAAATGTAATTTTACAACATAACATTTAATCCAGATCCACCGCCACTGTCTTATTTTCCACAATTAATCATTGTCCGGGTATTAAGAGGATTAATGAAACAATAAAAAAGAGGTGGGGATACATTTATAGATGATATAATTGTTGTAAAGTTGTGCTTTGTAATGTAAATGTTGATGTCAGCGTTACATTGTTAATATCTCATGACCTCAGTCACTTGAAAAACTGTTTATCGCACTTTTTCTATTATATCTCCTCCACTCTTCACATTCACTGTGACAGTCATTACTGGGTAATGTTTAGTATTTTGTCTTCATTATAAAGATTCAGATGCTGTTGATTGAAATGGGAAATATGGAGGAAACACTAATTAATACCTGTTTTTCTGCACACTTTTGTTGGGGTTAAACATGATGTTATTGCTTACCGGTATATCCAATTTCATAACGGTTGCAGCATCTTGTAGTCAAAATTCAAGGTATAAATTTTAGCATTTTATGACTCATGAGCTGCTACAGCATTTTTTTTTTCATTAAAACATTAACATCTGATAATGATGATTGCTTGTTGTCAGCATTTTGAACATGTAAAGCCATCTGCAGACATCTCCACTTGCCAAAGGATAAGACGTCTTTATGAGCAGATTATCTGGGTCCCTTTTATTTATTTATTTATTTATTTAATATCTTTTATATCAAATGTGGGGACTGTCTGATATAAAATTGAGGATTAGCATAAAAATTAAGGACAAGTCAATTTGGCACAGCGCCCTCACTGTCCCTTTGTCTACCAGAGGCCAGTATGAGGACTGGAATGAGCAGTCTGAGGCCGTGTTTATTGTGTGTGACAAAGGAGCCGGTGCAGACGGGGCGTTGCACAGTTAGTGAGGTCTGCCTTCACATCTTTTAGCGAGAACTTGTCCTGATTAATGCCCCAGCAGGAGGAAGTTAGAGACATATAGGTCTCAGACAGTAACCCATCACTCAAAATTATTTACAACAGATGAGATTTTAGGGTTTAAGTTGATCTCATGTGGTACATGTGCTGTAGGATAGTCAGTCATGATTGCTTTATGAAAATGAATGGCGCCATATAGAGCAGGCTGTGCTCCAGTTCAGTTAAAGATATTTAAAAGGACAGAAAAGGACAGTGACATGGGTATATGATGGTTATGTGATTAGAATCAGGAGCAGCTCGGCAGCATACTGTAGGAGAGGTGGACAAAATATCATGAATAACTGTACAAGGTAATGCAATCCAGTGCAACAGCCCTGCAATAAAAACTAGCTTTGCAAAGCATATTAGGTTCACTTTTATTGCAACAGCAATGACAACAGTGTGTCATTTACTGTATGTTGTCAAGATGTAAAAAAAAAAAAAGCTTTGATGTTATTGGCAGATGTGGGGCATAACAGGTGCACCGATGCATCATTGCACACACTGAACTCTACTGTATTATATCAGAAAGAGACCTCACATCCCCACTGTGTGCTAATAGTTTCTTCCTTGACATCCCCTTTTTAGAAATGTATCCTGGTTAAAATGTTTTGTGCACGTGTTGCTGGATTTCTGTGCAGCTGTCTGCATAGATCAACACATGCGGATGACTACTTAGTGCCTGCTCAGTGCTCTCTGGGACTTCTCAGTTTCGGTGTAAACTACGCATGAGAACAGGGAGTTAAACGTGATGTCGAGGACAGAGGTCATCTTCCCAAAACAGACTTGAGATTCAGTTTCTGTTGTCTCTCAGTAGTTTTCTGATGGCAAATTGTGGAATCCAAACTACTGATGTCTTCTGATTTTATATTGCCATTTATTCAATACATACATGTGGCATTCTGGCATTCATCAATATTTTGTATTGTATTATTATTTGATTTACTGCTGTATTTGCATATTTGCTATACAGTATTTCACACGGCTGTTTACAATGATCTTTATCAAGCCTTTAAATGGGGATTTTCTGTTTGGAATGAGTCATCATCAGCAGCATCATTCAAAACATGATAATATTAAGTGATTATATACAAATAAGATTTCTTTCAAAAAACTCAAAACCACACCTTAGAACGCTAAATTCATTTTGTGACAATAGCATTCTTTTTTTTAAAATCTCATGAAGTCTGGTTGCTTATAATGAGAGTTGTTAAGTTTTTGTCGTGGGATAATCATAATGAAAGTTAAAAACATCCGAGAAGTGCTGTTTTTAAACAAACTTCTCGCACTAAGTTACCAGAAACCCACTAATTGTTCGCTCACAGCAGTTCAAAAGTGTCGAACATGTGCATAAGCTGTTTTTATTCCTCCATGCTTGACTGGCCAGAGGCAAACTGACTACCGGTTGTTATGTCAGAGTCCCTCATGGGTGTCACCAGGAGAATTTACAGGAAATCCACCAATGAGTCTGTTCGTGTCCCCATAGAAACCACAGGCTCATGCTCTGAGCGATACAAAGGCCGCTTTTATCAAAGTAGAACACACACCTCAACTACTTGTATTTTGTTAGCAGTGTGTGCAAAGTCTGTTCAAAAGATACAATACTTAGATTTTTTAAAACTTTATCGTTTTTCAATCTTTTGTACAGTGTATAATTTTTTGGTCTACATTGTCTAACATTTCATCATCGTCATTTTTATCTGGTATGTTACGTAGCCAGAAATGTAGACATTTCACTTCTCTAAATCGAGGCAGTGTCCTAAAGAGTCATAGTATTGTGAAAATATTTTTCTTCACATCCTGTCTGTTCTTTCAAAGTGGTGTCTACAGAAGCAAAGGAAGTTTTAATGCAGAGTAAAATTTCAGAAACTGAACTCAGTGTCTGTTTTGACTTGTGAACATATTTGGTCAAAATTGTAATTACCCAAAAGGAGAAATTCAAGTTTTATTTCTTTTTCTACAGTGACAGCACCACCCACTTAAGTGCTCTCCACTGAATTTTTGCTTCTGACTGTTAATGTCGGTATGGTAATTTGATTGGTGCAGTATCTGTGTGGGGGCAGGCAATAAAAATTGTTAGTAATATCACTTTAATTCAACACAGCCAGTTAGTATGCAAGGCGAGGGTCACATGACTGACCGATACAACCGAGAAAATCGTATTGTATCAACGTTTAGGATATACAGGGTGATAACATGCATCAATAGCACACAGCAGAAGTTGACTGCACCTCTTCTAATAATGCCAGCCCTCAGATGTCAGTCAATCGTTGCCGTGGGAACCAACTATCCAGCTTGAAGCATAGACACTGTTTCCGGTAATATATTGAAAAAATATATGTTTAATATTCTTGAAAAATGTAAGAGTATCCACAATAGCTGCAGTATCATCATAGTCTGTATTTCCTTACAAAAAGTGAGGAGAATTCAACTTAAATGATCCCTTTAAATCTGTTTTTAAAAGGATTGTGACCAAGATATGTACTGAGTAGAGACCAGTTGAAAGATAAACTTGTGTCACTGATTCGAAGTTACCACAATTTTTAAAAAAATATTTCTATTTTTTGTTACCGATCACAATATATCTGTGATATAAGATAAGCAGTATCACTCTAGCTCTAAAATGTTATATACATTCCGTCATTTATACTAAATCTCATTATTGCATTAACAGCTCTTATATCTATATATGATCTTTTAACCTGTTTGATAACATCACGGTTGCAACAGCTAACATGCTCCATCAAAGAGATTAAGACATTAATAAATTACAAGTTTTCTACTAATTATGTAGTACAACTGTACTTGTTTGCATGGTAATACTCAAGTATGACAGTTAACCCCTTTATAGGTCCTAAAGATATGTTAAGTGTATGTATGATCTGTTTGACAGTTGTATATAGAATAACTATCTATATATCTATACAGTATATTCTCAGCGTGGCATGTTGGAAAGGTTTGATGTTATGAAACTGGCTGAGTTTACACAGCAGTGACATATGACTGGCTTCATTTACTCTCTGTGCCATTTGTTTAGAAGAAATGACAGCAAAGCTCCCCTCTGCACCTTTGATGAATCACGCTTTCGCTCATCAGCAAACCTCACTAATGTCGCATCATTTTGAGGCACTAATTATTCAGCCAGTTTATCTTTTCAAACGTTTAGATAAAAAAAAAAAAAAAAGGGCTGGCTCTGGTTTTGAAACCATTCACCTTTTTAGAGTATTTGTTTCTTTGCTTTTGTACAATAACATAATCCGCCTATTGTTCCCAATCTCCATTTCTCATCCCATGGGAATTGTCTTTAGAGTAGCAGAAGCCAATTTTTGTCTGCTCCTTTGCACTCAAAACAAGTATATCTCCAAAGACCTCAAATCCCTCCCTTGCATCTCTAAACCAAATGAAGTCATAAATCACTCTTCTATACATATCATACTAATTAAGAGCAGGCTCAGCTGCTCTTCTCCAGCGGAAGATGGAATAAAACGGGTCCATAATTATGTCAAAACAATGTGCTCTCCACCTCTGCCACAGCACGTTTGGAAGGGGAATGTGGAGATAAAACATGTGGACTGACACCCAGGACTTAAAACACTTTGTCCATTTTGTTTTGAAAGGATTATAGGTTTTTGCTTCTCAATATGAATAAAGTGAAACCATTTTATTTTCTTTTATTATTATTTTTAAACGCATATTACTTCAGAGGTTTGTGCACATACAAAAGAAGGAGAAAGAAGGAGCTATCATTTGATTTTAAGGGGTCAGGCACTTTAGAAGATTTTTCAATAAGCACTCCAACACTTCCATTCTACTCTGCAGTGTCACATGACATATGTGGACCCACACTTTCGCTCTCTCCTCCCCTTATTTTGGCTCATGGCAGCACGTGTAAATGCTAGCAGACACCAGTAAGTCAAGCTTTCATAAATGAAGTTCAAATCGTGGGAGATAATTTATGTTCTGTGCGTCCAAACACACACAGGCAAACATGATGTGCTTTTTTATAGTACAATGACAAAACTCTCCCTGTGTTTGAGGTTTCTTCAGTTTCATCCCTTCTGCTCTCTATTCTGCAAACTCTACCCTTCACTGAAATGTTGGATGCATTATGCGAAAGGCAGTTATACTCTGTGCCAGGCTTTGTCCTAAGTCCTTAAAGGCCAGATGGCCGGCGCTTACACATGTGTAACTCTGATAATATTGTACATATGTAAATCTATAAACATATGCTCAACCTTCAGCGTACAGTCTTCCTCCCCCACAGAATATACTAATCCTTACCACAGAATTAAACAACTTAAAAAAGACTTATCTGCAGCCTGGAAAGGTTTTCTTTTCTCCTACTTAAACAATTCTCTTTTTTGGTAGCTGAATCACGTCAGAACAAAATCTGTAGTCTCAAAACATTTACACATATATGAGGCAGTATGAGACCATCATAGTTACCAATCTTAAGTCATATACAGTACTTGAAGTGTTTATAAATGTATCACTTACTTGAAAAACAAAGTTTAATCTTAGTCCCAGTGTCACAGCTGGATCCATTGCCACCCTTTTATCATCCCCTTAACAATACTCCAGTAGCCGATAACCAATTATACCTCTTATGGCCTCCTAAATAACTTTAATCACTGATTAGGATTCCTTGTTCACAAAGCAGCTACTTAAAAGTAATTGCTCAATAAAGAGAGGGGAAGTTGTCGTATTAAGTAGGTATTCCTGCTGCTTCTCTCATTAGTGCTCACTTGGAGCTTTCAACTCCCTATTGTCACAAATGGAGCCAGCTTCATTCACAGCACAGAAGCCGCTCTCACTCTGCCTAGTTCACACTGCTTTAAAGCATGACAGCATAAGCACTCCCCCAGAACCCTCAGAACGAAAAGCGCTTAACAGCTCAAACCTGTGTTGATTTTTTTGATGAATTAAAAAATAGCAGAAATTTTGGGTGCATGGGTGACCACCGCAGAGACCCAGGTTTTGATATCCAGCAGTGGAACCTGTGGCTTGGTTGTATTTTTCAGTAAACACAGTAGGCTGTGTTTGTGGGTGGGAAGACAGTGAGGTTTCCTTGTAGTGGCTCCAACTGGTAGGTTTGAAGTAGGATGGGGGAGGACACAAAATAATTACACATAAAAGACAAGAAAACCTAAAAGAAGTGGCAGAATTATAAAGCCTATCCTTTCTACAGATCCTCACCAAAAAATTCTAAAAAGAAACAGATTTTTAAGTTTTTAAGTTTAATGTGGCAGTGCATCTAAAAGTTGTTGTGTTTCACTGCAGTGGATTCAAAACAAGGTCTTCTTGTGGTAAAGACGGCTAAGGAAATGATTTTGGTGAAAAACACAAGACTAGATCAAAACTTAGTCTACAGCTGGACCGTGTGTGAAACACTAGAGGATTTTAATTTTAAATGACAGATACAGGAAGTGGCCGCACCCTCGGGAAGTGTGCCAGGCTTTGACTGAAGCCAATTTGACATAGGGGCATTTCTCAATACCAAGTATGCCAAGTTCGGACTTCGGACTTCGCAGGTTGAACTCGGGAGTACAAACTTCTGAGGACGGGAGGCCACAGTATGATCATTCTGCAATAGGAACAGCAGTGTTCCTGCTGACAGCAGCAGCTCAGCTTTAACACACCTACCTGACTGTACACTTTTTCTCACAAAAAAATAACCTTATTAACAGAGAGAGGCAGTAAATTATGTTATTCAGTCTGTAATGTAGCTATAATAAAAACCCAAGCTGTAATGTTGCTTAATGAAATGAAACGAAATGAACGAAATTGAATATAGACTGATCTGTTCATTTTAATACATTTATATTTATTGCAAAGTGGTGATATCTGTACATATAGAGCCCCAGAGGCAGCGTTGTTGTTCTGTCCAGTGAAAATATAAAGCTTCACTTTTCACAATTGTTAGATTTCATCTGTGAGACCAACATTTATCTTCCAAAAGGAATTATATCGTGTATCAAAATGCTGTGGAGCCAGTGGTGAATTACCAAAGAGCTGCACAGATCAGTTCTTAGGATTATGTTTTCCCCGGGATGATGACATGCTGACTGGCCGATCATCTCAGGAGTTGGGCTGCTAGCAGCTGAGATGACGGCTGTTCTCATCCGGCAAGCGGCTCCTCACATGTCCGAAAATGTCGGAGCAAATTTCCAAACAGGCGTTAATTGAATAAACTGACCACATATTGGGAATGTAAATGGTTACTTTCTCGCCTGAAAAAATATTAAAAATGAATAAAGTGACATATTAACAGTCCTACAGTGGGACAACAGCTTTTATCCTGGTTCAAAATCTCTGCCATCGCTGCCAGTTGGTGTGAAATGCATTCTGGGATACTTGGCTGTCCCAAGCTTCAGCTGCCTTCGGCTGACCAATTGTGTTACTTCATCACTCAGGGACAGACATTCGCGTTTACAGGGCTGGCCCTGCTGTTGCCGTCCAGCCAAAAAGTGTGTAGAAAGCACAGATGATTTCTGTCAAAATATTTAAAAATCAATTAACAGTGAAACTGATAATTGATTTCACCATTTTCATTTTAACTGAAAATAGTGTTTTTAAAAAATGTTTTTTATTTAGATTTTTATGTCAGTTTTCTGGTTTGTTTTTTACCCATTTTGCAAAATTTGAAATAACCTCCATGTTTTGGAAAAGGAAACAGGAAAAACACATCTCCAAAGAAGAGATGATGTGCTGAGGGATTTGTTTCCTCTAATTTCTTCTTTCTTTCTCTATGGATACAATTAGAAAATAAAGTGAAGTTTAATTTCTCTCGCCTGTTCGCTCTCACTATTCTTTATCTCACTCTTTATTTAGACCAGTCTGTAAGTCGACTACATTCAGTAACTGTAACATTAAACGTAAGTCCCCTCCCTAGTCCTAGAAGAGATACTGGCTACAACCAGTGCATACTTACAGTCTGAATGAATGTTGTGCAGATGTTTCACCAGTCTTGAGGCTTATGTTTGACCAGGCAGCGATGGCCAGTACTGCAAACTCCTGATATTATCTGGGCCTTGTAGGGTGGGTCCTAAGCCCAGGAACCAAAACTGGAACTAGGTTATACCAACTTCCTAAAAAGGTTCCTTGAAAAGCTCTTCTGGTCATATAAGGTCACTTGCCACCAAACTAGCAGTTTACTGTAATTAGGTTATTTTTACAGAAATGCAATCAGCGTAACATGCTGTTGCATCTCACATGTCAAAACAAACTTTTCAGGTTTCAACTCAAATGTGAATACTCGTCCAATATGATGTGAGCATGGCATAGAAAAATAATTAATGTAGTGTGTGAATGATGGCTAAAACATCAAATTGACAATTAAAGGTACCCTGTAGAGTTTGTTTTTTGATTGGGTCTCTCAGAATTTTAAATATTCAAAAAATCAGCTTTGCAAATATTCTGTGAGAAAGGAAATACATTCCACATTTTTTCTAGACCTCGAAGATATGCATAATGCATTTTGTTGAGAAACTCTGAATGCAAACATAACTTTTGTTTGTTTTCAAGAAAACTCCACAGGGCACCTTTAAGTTGCAACTAACTGCTTTTGGCTGTGTGATAATTGTTCAGCCACAGCTGTTAACATTTGTATATACCAGTGATGTGTTTTCAGTCAGATCATTTCTCTTATAGAGGAATGTTAAATAATGGAAACAAGCTATAACATTACACGCAACTCAAGTGAAAAGACCTCTATAAAAAAGACTTGTCATGTTGCTGACCCTGATTCAACCACAAACAACTTCAAGGTTGAGTGCATTCGTTTATGAGTGGTATTGCATGAAAGGAGTACAGGGAATACAAACTGGATCCAGTGATGATGTTTAATACCGCACATTAACACATTTCAATCCTAAGTGATTGGCATGATGACAGATACTAGGAAAATAAGGGCGAGGGTGAAAATAACCAGAAGGGTCCTTTCAGCAAAGATGCTTAATGACCCTTATTCCAGCTACAAGTCTTGCTTTCCACTGTTCCACATACAGAACTCTAAGACCCTTTCAATAAAACATGCATCTCTGAAACATTTACAACTCTTGTGTTTCCTGAAATGATAAATCCAAAACATCTTTGATGTTCGAGAGGAATGTACATGAAACTTAATGGTTTAATTCTCTGTAAGCCACAAGTTACAAGTGACTTATATTCTGGCAAAAAGGATCTGTCCTAGGGCAAGAGGGGGAGGGAAGGGGGGGGGGACCGGGGCAGAGCCTTGTTGTAGAGCAGCATATTTTATTTTCTCTCCCAGAGGTTTAGAGGAGCTGTTACACTCTGGAGTTTTAGCGGAGGTCACAAGGTTATTATATAAACAATTCACATGGAGGCCTCAAGCACCCAGAGGGAATGTTTAATGCAATGCTCACAATTTCTGAAATGTTGTAATGCTCAAGACGCAGACATGTGTCCAATTTTAACCATGCTAGATTAGCTCTCTGTTGTCTTTTTTTTGTTTTTTGTTTTTTTTTTTCCTGGCTGTTTTGTTGAGGCAACTGAAAACCACGCTTAATTAATTTGGTCAGCTGCCTTGGATAAACTACATTGATGACATCAATTAGATTCTAATGAAAACAGATAAAAGCCATGGAAAGCAAATGGAATTTCTGAACAGGACTCATCAAAGTCTCAGCATTGGAACAAATTCCCATTACGTCTCATAAAAGCCTTTAATTTGCAAAGCTCATGTCTGGTTTGGTACTTAGAAGTACATGGTCAAATGATTCAGTCTTAAGTCCTGTGCCGAGAGAAGCCAAATCAGAATTTAATTTGGCACGTAACTCCTTATCCTTTCTGAAACATGTGGTTGGATGCAATCCTTGGATTAGTGTGGACTTTAGAACTACAAATTTGGCTTGTTTCTCCTCTTCTGGCAGAACAAACACCTAGTCTAACCCGTTTGTAACACAACACTTACATTTCCAATCTCGAGAAGAAAAAAAAACTGCATGCTTACTTCAGATTAGTACTTCTTAGTTAACCAAATTGCTACAATTATGTGTGTCAATCCATTGACGTGGGATGATGAGGCTCCATTTCTTTGTCTCTTTCACTCCATCTCTCTCTCTTTTGTATCAACTGTAGTACCTCTTTCCAATGTCTGATTTGATTTTACACTTCAAACAAATTTGGGAAGACTAATTATGATAAATGAGTCTATGATAATTTTTTCTTTATGAATCAGTTCCTAATAATCCTGATTTTTCCAGCATCTTGCACAGCTGTTGATGTTAAAAGTCATACTGGCTATAAATTTCTCTGCCTTTAGCACATTATTTCATCTTTCAAACAACTAATGGTGGAATATGGATATCTAGATTTACGATGTTTTAATCATTTAATATTAAATGGCAGAGTTACTTAAATGCTGTCCCATGTCAAAATAATCAGTTAGATACTAATGAGTTGCAAAATATAGTGCACCAGGTTTGAGTTTGCAAGACTTGGAAGTCATATAAGTCATTATAATGAACAATGCAGCTCTATTGCACTTTTGTTACAGCTATAAAAAAAACTTCACTAAAAATATCCATATTTTCAAGCAGCCCTGTATATTAGAGGTCAAAATGATGCAAGTGTATAGTTATTTTAAACCTGCAATAACATGTTTGGCCACATGGGGCAGCAACAACAGGCTGTGAACTTGACATATATCACCTTATAATTGATATGGTGAACCTGTTAGAAAACAGTTCATTATTTACGCATCCAGCAGATAAAGCATTAGCATTTATTTGAAGTCGTGTTTCTGGTCATCTGAAAAATGTAGGTGTAATAATCACTCTCCTTTTAGCCCTGTGTTTGGTCTCCACCAACTATTGAGGGAAATATGGCTATGGTAGCTAACATTCATGTCTAGAATTGCAGCAGCAGTTTACAGCAGAATGACAATGTGATGCACATTTTATCTTTGGAACGGAATGCACAATGTAAACACTGGCGACCTTTTTAAAAATCGCCTCTGTGAATTATGTAGGCGTTAAATCATCTATAGGAATTATGTACACTTTACAATGTAATTTTAATGTGTGCAGTTGAGCAGAATTTCAGTTTCATGTGCATGTTTTTTTTAAAATGGATGGACTTGAACAGGGCCGTGTGTGCGCATTCCCACTCATTAGCGTGCAGTAGCTCAGTCAAATCCATTCATATATTCATGCACACTAACCTCACTGTGTAATCTACTTTTAACCTTGACCATGCAACGCATCATGTGAACCATTCACTGTCTAGATACTGGAAGCAGTGGAAGGATCTATGACACAACTTTGCTTACTTTCATGGTGCATGGAGAAGAAAAATAGCCCCAACAACTCCAGCGGTCACAACCCCTGCAACACTATACACGTAGTATAAAGAACAACTAAATGAACTTGATGAAGGCCACAAGCTGAAACACACTGGTCCCACAATAAAGTTGTTCTTTCATATTGCTAGTTTGGCTGGAGCTTCAACCTCTTTAGATATTTATGTTTAACATAACTGAAGGAGTTTATATGATTTACTTTATTCTCAGCTTTTTAGCCCTGTTTCATGTGGGGCTTTTTTATTCTTTGTTTAGCTTTTTTTCCATGTAATTTCTTGTTGTTTTTTGTACACTCTGCACTAGTCATTAAGATGTAAATACAATTATGAAAATAGAACTATATTTGTTAATTTGTGTGTGTTAATTCACTAGTGTACTGTCTGTTTGAATCCAGACTTTTGACCGTTTGAATGTAGTTAAAAAAGAGGAAGTGTTTAATATATGTTTTTGTTTCATGTCTCCATCCCAGCAGACTACCCTCCCCCTCCGCCACCTGCGGAAGAGTCAACCGGTTTCCCATCATCCCCTGGTTCCTACCCTCCTCCCATGAACTCATATGATTATCAGGTGAGAGAAACTGTTGTTGTGTTACGTTTTCTTGGTTGTCAGTAACTCTCTAAGAGTCAGCACAGAAAGCAAAGACAGTCCTAAGCACTACACTGCGTTTATGTACCAAGTCCAGCAAAAGTGTGTGTCCATTTTGAGTTGCAGCCAACTGCAGAGACTTCCAGCTCCAGATGCTGCCTGGAACCAGCCACCCGAACTCAAGGACCCACACATAAACATACTTTCTTCATTTCTGAGAGCTCTAATGCAGGAAGGATAGAAGGCTGACACCTATTGGTGGAGCCTGGTCACTTTTCTTTACTTAGCTGGTCATAATACCCACAGGCATTTGGCCCTTTCGGGATATCTGGCTTCTGAGATCTGACTGACACTCTCAGCACTTGACCTCTGCTGCGAAATCCTCCAAGTGCTTCACATTCCTTTGTTCAGTGTAAGCAGGAAGAAAAAAATATCTCCCTCTTCAAGCCCCTCATTTGATCTGACCAGTTTTCAATCCTAAATGAATGCTCCCTTTGTAAGTTTAGAGGCAGAATGTTACATAATTTAAATAAGTTATGCAACGCGTGTAAATTCACCGCTCTTCCCACACAAAAATTAGCAGTATATGTCCAGTATATGTGTGTCAAGACCTTCTCTCATAGTTATACATTTATTTTGGAAGGTGCAGTGCAGTGACAGTCACATTTCTCAATTTCGTGTTTGTTTTTTTTTAACCAAGGGAATGTTCGGCTAAGCCAATCAACAGAGCCGGTCTCCCATAACACATTTACTATAGGATTGGCTGAGCACAGAGAAAGGACAGATGAGCAGTTAGAAATAAAAAAACTTTATCCTTTCTGAGTTATCATCAAAATCACTGGCTCTCCAAACTTCGACACAAATAATTTCTTCCATAGTTCATTTTGTGAATTTACATGTTATTTAAAATCCAGTATATACCTGTGTGGGATCATTCTTCTATGTGTTAGGTAACATGGAGTTATAACTACATATACTTCCTTAACTGTAATTGGAGACACTCATGCACCAACATTCTCATTGTGCAAGGTTTAATTAAAATGTTTAATTAGAAAGTTTTATAAAATTGTGCTGTTACAGTTTTAAAACATCTGACTAAAAAACCTGAATCCAATGTGGGTTAGTCACATCTGGCCCGTCATCCATGTCAAGTAAGTCAGTCTCAGTGCTGATAGTTGTGATTTAGGGACTATTTGAATGTCCTGCTTAACTTTGCAACTCAAAGATTTCAGTGCAGCAGCAAATATGTTGGATCTTTGTGGATGTTTTAATGCACTGCATCTTCTGTCAATGAAACTAGCTTTTAGAATAATGTCCATACCTCTGTGGAGATAATCCGAGTCCCTGTCTGAAAAGAGCCTTTATCTAAGTGTGCAAAGCAGTAACAGGAAAACAAAATAGGTAAAGGTGCACCTTTTAATGTGAATGGCAAGTTCCAGTGTCTCTATATTTCTGGGCTAAAACAAATTGAAAGGAAACATCTAGTTTTCTAATTCCATGAAATGTAAAAATGCATTTCATTTTTCTGCCAGTTATTTAAAACAAGTCATTTTCACCATCAATTAATCTGTTGAACATGAACTTGAACATGTCAGAAAATAGAGAAAAATATCCAAGGTTTGTTTTAGAGTCAAGCTTGTTTTGTCTGACTGACAGTCCAAAACCCAAAGATATTCAGTTCACAGTGATATAAAGCAGAGAAAAGCAGCAAATCATCACTATGGAGAAGCTGGAACTACAAAACCTTTGGCACTTTTTTTAAAATTATTGACTTAAAAGATTAATCAATTATCAAGTAATTTTCAGTTGAATGACTAATTGATTAATTGACATGGCATGTATTATATAATAATTATAGTCAGCACTATAGCAAGTTTCCTTCTCATTTACCACTTCTGTTCCTGTCATCATTTCTATTCTTTGTAACAATCTAGACAGTAGAAATGAATTAGATTTAAAGCCTGGAATTACATAAAGAATTGAAGGCCTAATTAGTTTTAAAAGTGCTGCACTGTTTTCATTTTTAACTTTTGCTCTGCTATCATATTGGCTGTATAAGTACCCTGGCCATGCAGCTTAATTCCTTAATATACCACTGGTATCTTAATTATGTGTCCTGCAGCCAGAGCAGAACTCTTCCACTGTAAGTGCTGTTCAGACAAATGGACAGATATCAAACAAAATGTCTTTATATCTGGCTCTCTGTGCCTCAGTAGAGAAATTACACATACTGAATGAATAAATCAATGATTAATAAATGGTATTTTCCCAGAGGAAGGTAGAAAATTCTCTTGTCTTCATCACCCTGACTGAGAGAGAGATGTCTAGATCATGACATGTTAATGCCGAAACCTTTATCATGAGAAAGAAAGACAAAAGCAGCTAGCTCTCATCATGGCTGTTGTTCACATTATGAAGCCCTACACTGCAAGCTCCAGCACATCACAAAGATATGCAGTTCATTCCTGCGATGATTCTTTTCATCCTCCTCGTTATCACTGTTAAACAAGTTAGCCTGTTTTTCTTTTGTTGATTTGAGACAAGCCATTAGTGTTTTGCTTTGTTTACCCCCGCTCATGATTGCCTTAGATGTTTTAAAGCAGCAGCTATGCTCTAAATGGAGGCAAGCCCTGCCTGTAATAGATTGTGACAGGTAATCCAAACACATAACATTAGAATAAGAAGCAGTCACTGATCCAGCCAACTCAAAAGCCCCCGCAGGCAATTGCAAGAAGTCTTCTTGCAGTTGCAGCATAGTTCAGAAGACTAAAAATATATCTGTCATTCCATGGAGAAATTCCCGGGAATTTTGTAGAAAACCTAGTGTCACTAATGGTCATATCATTTTAACTACTTTCCAGATTTGTTTTATTTTTGCTAAGATATTTTGTGCCTTTTTTGTGTGTTGATGTATTTGGCTTCTCTGAGGTGAAAGTGAAGAAATGAAGATAAATAAATCAGTGAAGTGTCAAACTGCTGAAACTGAGTGATCCTGTTACTGACGCTTTTACGCTTCCTCTGATAATAAACTAGTTAAATAAAAATCTGAGCAATTCTTATTATCTTGTTGTGTTTAAAATAAGGAATAAAAATATCTGACTTCAATTTTTAAAGAATTGACCTTTTTGTTTGAAATACTGCTGGGTGAGATTGTGATGAATAATACATGAAGACTAAGATACTGTAAATCCAAGTGCGCTGAAAAGCAGGAGGTGAATAGTGCACTGCGTTATGAAAGTTGTCTTTCAGACAATACATTGCTTCTTATTTCTCACAGCATTTCTCTCAGAGAGAAGTCTCTGCTATTGATGTCTGGCTTTTAAAAGGATTGTCAAAGGTCAAGGTGAAACATGAACTTACAAACTGTAATCCAAAGTGTAAGAAGGGTGGAAAAAAAAGCAGGAGAATGTCTCAGGAGCACAGAGACAGAAATACTCGTCATTGTGGCAGATGAATATCTGTCCTTAACTTCTGCAGCAAGTGGAAGTAACTTAACTAGATGTCATTACAGCCTTTGGTTGACTCTCTGTTCTGCATATGTGATGTTTGCTCACAGATGAAAGGACCAGAGAAGACCCTGGAGGAGAGACGCTCCAGTTTGGATGCTGAGATCGACTCCCTCACCAGCATCCTGGCAGACCTGGAGAGCAGCTCACCCTACAAGCCACGGACCACACAAGTATGATACCAGCACAACTTTACACCTGCGCACACAAATATACACTGACACTGAGTGGTGGAAAGTAACATTTACTCAAGCACCGTTTTAAATACAGTTTTGAAGTACTTTACTTGAGTATTTACATTTTCTGCTACTTCATACTTTTTCTCCCATTAACCATCTCAAGACCCCTCAGATTTATCCTGTGACCTTTAGATTGGGAACCACTGGTTAAGTGGTTCAAATTCACTCAACCTGCTACAACGCATTGATGCCTCAGTATTAGGTCATAGTCATAGGTTTCATTTTAACTTTGACTTTAATTATGTTTTGCTGATAATACTTTCTATTTTTATTGAAGTAGGATTGAAATAGCAGGACTTTTACTTATAGATCCACTGGTACTGTCTGGTAGAGAGTGAAAACTCCAATTATGTCAATGGTTGTATTATTTCAGACAGGTTAGGTTCGCAAATTATGTTTCTGCAGGAAACAGGCCCCTATGTTGCATCTTTTAACACTGTTTTGCATTAATGACAAAATGAGTCTTGACCTATATCATTAGTTGATATTAAACGATATTAAGAGCAACTTCAAAAAGTCAAAGCCTTGGGCAGTTCACTAAATTGTTTGACACACAATAAATGTAGGACAGGCGGATAAAAAAACCTAACCAATTGTGTTTTGAGCGGGGAGGCTCACAGGGGCTTTTAACACCATGCAGATGATATCTCTAGTGAGATATTCTAGCAATAATGTAATACCTGAAAGGGCATTCTCTGTTAAGGCAACAGACATGATGGAGACGTAGCTACACAAGTGTACTAAATTTAAGTTGAAAAATTCTCTACATGTTGTGTGTTTTATTTATTTATTAAAGGGTGCATACATTGGCCTGAAAAAAGGGTTAAGATGATAAATTATTGACAGGGTGATTCATTTAGCTACAGATGAGGGCCTGTGCCGTTGTATGTACATACACTATTTACATCCACTGACCTATTATGTCAGTGCATGTCAGATGTTCATTTTTATGTGGAGGGAAAAAAGGTTAATGTTTCAACTGCTTTTATAGCACATCTCTAAACATACTCTCTTTGTTAGATTAGAATGCACATATAAAAATGCTATGGCTGTGATTTTGCAAGACTAACAAAATTGCGTTGACAAGTAGTCTGAGAAACATGGTATTTTAGGCTAAGTGTGCAGCGGGACAAAGACAAAACTATTGGTTGCAAGTGCTTATGTCCTTTGGTTTTGTGACTTCTGGCTTCACCGGTTAGAGGGAGCCAAATAAAAATGGGTGTAGTACACACAGTGAAAATTATTGCACCACACAGGGGAAACATAGCAGATACAGAGTGAAAGGAAGTGAACAATGTGGTTCTGTAATGATAGACATTAAAGACAACAAGTAAAATATGACTTGATTTCTAGTATGCTTAGTGTTGTGGTAAGTGAGTGTGTTCATGGCTGCTGATGTTAAATGTGATGCTGTAATAACATGACATTACGTCCTCTTAAAATATGATTAAATGTCTTTATGGCCAATCAAATAGACATCAAACAGTCTGTTGTACAATACAGACATTGTATTATAGAGTTGACCCACAGTCAGCACAGACCAGAGGCCCACAGATGTCTGTGTTGGTAATGTTCTGAGCCTTGTTGCTTTGACCCTGCAGGATTAGTTGGAGGGCCTTTTCTTGTGTCCAGCACTTAAACTTTTGAAATGAATAATATTAGCATATTTATAGATCCTCAGAGTTTTTTCCAGTTGACTTTTTATAATGTTATCGGACCATATTTCAATTAAAAACTTGGTCTCCTCCTCTCCCCATGTGCTACTGTGGCTCATTTTTCCTTTTTCCAGTTCTGACGATAGCCTGCCGGAACTTCATGTAATTGGCCCAAAAGTCCGAACCATCTAAAAATGTTTTCACACTAGAAATTTTTGATTTTTCTTTGGAATAAACAAACAAAGTATAATGTGTTCATTAGTGAGCTAATAAGTGGATAAGTGGATTTTGTTACCTTTGGACAGAGCCAGGTTAGCTGTTTCCCCCTGTTTCCAGTCTTCATGCTAAGCTAAGCTAACCAGCTTCTGGCTGTAGCTTCATGTTTACTGTACAGACAAGAGAAAGGTATCAATCTTCTCATCTAACAGTAGAGAAAAAAAGCTGTTGTGTGTGTAGCTGTATAGTATATATAATATATATTTAACATACTGCTAACCGTCAGTGTTACAAGATCATGAATTTTCACTCTATGGAGAATTGTTTGCATACCAGGGCAAATGAACAAAAAAGAATCTTCAACACAATGTGAGAGCATTTTTTCTTTTATTCAATCTGTTTTTCATGTAAACACACACAAACAAGTATATGTGCTGAAAATGCACAGAAGCCCACACACACACACACACACACGGTATATAAGGACAAGGACTTTTTTAGGATGTGGAGATATCGCTGCTGATATGCAGGGCATTTTTTTCCTAAATAAAACATAATATAAGTGCTTACCTTTGTTGGGAGAAAACATGTGCAGTACAAGAGCAGGAGTCTGAAAGCTTTTGTCAACATGGCTTGAAAAATTAATGTATACCTGTAGAAGCTCTGTGAGAGCCCAGCTTTCCAATGAGCGGGTGAACAGTCATACTAACTAATGTATGGCTGTCGTGGTGGTTTTACCTGTCAGGGTCAAAGTCACTGCAAGTTTATTTTTATCATAACCTACTGCAAGCTTTTGGAGTTATGGGTGAGAACGCACACCACCTGTGTCTCAGCAGAGTACACATACATGTGAGGACATATTTTAATCATGAAATGTTATGTATCAGACATTTTGTTGATTTAACCCTGTTTATCCAGTCTAAGAAAGGATCATGTGCATCTCTGTGCTATCATGATGCCCTTTTGCTGTTGCTGTGTCTTATCTCTGTGAGCTTTTTGCACATGGAAAAGATTTAGCTTTCTATTTGATTGTTTATTTTTCAGTATTATGAGCATATGCATACACACACATACACACACATGCTGTTACTCTCTCTTCAGCTGATGCTGATTCTAGCTGATTAACTCAGGTTGACCTTTTCCCCTGCCCAGCTGCTCCTGTCAGTCCGTGCTCTGGTTCTTTCAATGCATTATTCTACAACATATCACTGGTCTGTGTAATGGGCCAGGTTTCATACTCCAGCATTGGCACAACTGCTGCACAGTAATCTTCCGCTTGTATAAGCAAAGAGTAACGAGCGGTCTTGATTTACAGCTTTCTGTACGCAAGCAATTACAGAGCCAGCTCTCCAAAATCAATAGGCCACCCTGCGCTCTCCCTTTCAAGCTTCTGGGAGAGGAATCTTCCTCCTGACGTTAAATTTGGAATCAGCAAGGGGACCTTATGTGTGCTCGCCTCCCAGATTAAATTGAAGTGGACGTTGCTGCTCATTCATAAAACTCTAAGTAGCATTCCTGCAAACATTCAGCCGGCACTGATGCTTCACAGACATCAAAACAATTTTGTTTGCTTTAGTTGGTATTCTCTGTGGCATAACAGTGGGTAATGAAATGTGATCATTATATAATTCCCATTTGTTCTCTCTCCAGTTGCATCTTAGATGCCATTTGTTATTTGACACAGTTAACTAAGTTTGTGTTAGTTTGTTTCTATCCCGCGACAGCAAAAATTAAGCCAAACCTGATAATAATGTTCTGCTCTTCATTCTTTTAGAGGTTTCCATTATTTTTTTGTGATACCAGATTTGAAACAGAAATGTTTGCATATTATCGCACAGAATGTCATGAATGTTATTTGACATTAATGTTTTTCAAAGGTGGATGATTTTGTTGCTTAAAAGGTAATTCAGTTCCATTTATTTATTGGAATCTGGAAGTTATTTTCCAGACATTTCATTTCAATTTCAACCATTACATTCTCAGCATTTCATGTAACATAATTGGCTATACTTGCACACATGCTGTTTGTGTGATTGACATGAACACAACAGAAACCAGCAGCCAGTTAGTAAATAAGGAAGTGTGTGAGTGATACTAAAGAAGTATCAGATGGACTGTTGGAACTGAATTGTTGTGATAATTGCTGAGCTATTGAGACATGTGTCACTGAGTGTTAATGTGTGGAAAAGGATATGGATTAATTTCTTTTTCTAAAAGTAATGGAGTCATAAAGAGCGGTGGGACACGATGAATTGTTCAAATGGGGATAGCGGCACACATTTTTGCACTTGTTTCTGGTCGAAAATGACTGAAGTAGTTGTATGAAGGATGAAAAAAACTTGAGAGAGAAGTTCAAAACTTGCTTATTTTCTCACAGTTGCTGTGTTACTGTCGGTTTTGGAAAGTTCCAAGAATTGTTGGACGCAGTGTCCCTAATTCCAACTCTGGAAAAGAGTAAGGGGAGGGGATTTCAGGCACTGCTGGACGGTCCTGACAAGCACTTCGACTAGCCCAACTCTACAACGACTGGCTTTACTTACTACCACACTGAGCCAGAGAGGAGAGACTAATCTGTGAAATCATGGGCCTTAGTGTTTGGTTGATGTGGACCCTCATATTCTCAGCCCCCCAACACGTATTGTTTGACATCCTGTTGTAACATCCAATAACTCTTTTTGTCCTCAATTCTAAGTCTGACTTGGTGATTGGAGGAAACACAGCAGAGCGTGCTCGTGCTATATCCTTCAAGTGTGCTGCACTGCAATCTGAGCCCAACCAGCCCCGCTAATATGCAGTGTAGGCTTGTCTAAGCACATCAGATCTGTTGTGGGGGAGGTAACAAGGAAGCCCAGATGAGTGTCAAAATAGTGCGCTCATCAAGCACCAGAGCAGCGCCGCTGCTTTGGTGGAGGCTATAGAAGCGCCGACTGCAGTGACCTCTTATTCCCACTGACCTCTGGTGCTTTACTGATAATCAAACATTACTCACATCCCCATCTTTCCTGCTGAGAATCTACAACACCCAGTTTCTGTTCACTTTGTACATTGTCAAAAGAATTTCAATATCAGGATGTTTTTTTTATTTTATACACATTCAGTATGAGCCTTTAGATCATTATTAATAACATAAAACTACTGCACAAAACATAACTACACCTCAGTACATTGATGTGTCTCAGGATATCTTAACTCCTCACAAGCTCTTTGATTCTAAAGAAGTTCAACTCTGACCTTCTTTTGCTGTCTCTGAGTTCATAGTTTTGTTTTTGTAACCTTCCACTGATAACTTAAAGTCCTCCTCCACTCAGTAATGTGTTTTTCTTCTCGTTCCTTCAGTTGAACTTCACTGTGCAGAATGATGTATATGCAGAGTTTGTCACTTGAAGGCTGTTTTCACATTCATCTGCTGAACGTGGAAAGTTTCTCTGTGCTCACTGAAAATCCAATTTTAAGGGGTGGGCCTGTGTGCATGATTTGTGACATCACAAATAGTTTGGAAGCCAATTCTGGTCCAATATTCAACTTAGTATGTGTGTGTGAAAACTTGAAGCCTCCAGTGCACAAACACTGAGAATGAACTTTTCAGTGAAGTAGGAGACATCTTATGTCCAGCAGTGTAACTTTTGAAATGAATAATATTAGCATATTTATAGATCCTGGAATTTTTTAATGAGGAATATGTCATTTTAAGGATATTAACAAGATACTTGAACTTTTTTGTGGTAAAACCATATCAGACAAATGAGTATTCAGAGTATTCTATATACATCTTAAAACATGTCTGGGGGGGATCTTTAAGGTGTTACCAGGAGCACATTGTAAGCATGAGTATCATATTATGTCCAATATCTATTTGTACCCACTTCCTTTGACAAAGATTGACTGAAAATGAGCAATTATATTCTGCTAATATGCACATGAAAAAACACAAAAAGAATGCAAACAAAAGAGTAAACAGTGTCACATTTTTCAGGAAAATGTGACTTCTGTTGTAAGTTAATCACACAGTACCTGATTTAAAAGACTTTCTGAAAAACAACACATTCAGTGCAGTTATGCAGTAATACCCCATGTTCAAAATGCAAAAACAAAACATTATTTAGTTTAGTCTTTCTGTATTTTATCATGATATCATGATTATATTTTATCATGAACTAAAAAGTCAATAATTTATTATCATGCAGTTAATTTGTTGAGGAGAAAAGTGCTAATGTACAGTACTGTACTATATATACACTATATAACCAATTAAGTAACCATGTAAATAATATTTTGTCCACATTAAGCAGTGACATTTTTGTCCCAGTTAAACTCTAATGCACTTCCTCCATTAAAGCTCCATCTTTTTCTGATCTGATTCAATCCAGTGTGGAAAGATTTAAGTTGAAATTAAAAAGCTCTTCCTGTCTGTTTCACCTACACTCTGCGAAACGGTAATGTGCAGTGTAATAAATAAAATATTGAAAGCCTCAACTCCCTAAATGACGTACACTTTCCACCATGGTAAAATTTCCCAGTTGCTTTGCACTGTATCGAGGTGTGTGTGTGTGTGTGTGTGTGTGTGTGGACTTTAACTGAGGTAACATCTTTACAGATGGATTCAAGGAGGAAGAGCTACTCAACTGTCACTTGGCTTCCCTCTGGCAGTGCCAGAACTTCTGGGACCAAAGACATGTGACTCATTACAATCATGGTTCCACCTCAATTAACAGTCAGCGGAGTGCACTGAAGCTGACTCTTTGTTTGTGTCCGTGTAGGAAACTGAAGTGAGCAATTGTTAGTGCTGTCTAGAAAGATGACATGAGCAGCGTTGTTGAGCTATTCGGTGCCTCTAAGAAAAGAGGTTGTGACTCTGTGACATGGACGTTCATGTGTACATTATTTAACTGTGGAGTCATACATGTGTTGGGAATTGTGATATAGCTTTAATAATCTAATGGGACTGGAGGTCTTTACTCAGCTCCTAGTATGCAAAATCCTTCCTCGCATTCACTTCGGGCCAGGTCCAGATTGTATCCAGTCTGATCAGGTCAGGTCGGGTCCTGTTTTAGTGCAGCGGTGTGTCAATTTGCCCTTTTTGACCAAACAGTTCCCAGAACTATGGAACCATAACAACTAAACTCATCTGAACTCATCTGGACCGCATCTAAAGAACCATGAAGATTACAGAAATTATACCATTATGAATGGATAAAAAGGAAACTCCAAAGCAGACAATCTGCTGAGAGTTTGATGGTTATTTATTTCTGCTTAGCCCTGAATCTATTAGCAAATATAAAGTTTTATGTTTCTTATTTACTCGCTTTGTTTCCTCATCACCACCTCTCCCTCTCTTTACCTGGTTCACTTGTGCTCTCAGCTCATTGAAAAAACACACTCTCTTAAGTCATGAAGCTGCTGACATGACTTTGATTTTAATGTTAAGAAACAAAAAGAAATGTTCAAACCTTTTCCTAATATTTATACTAGTAACACCCAACACCAATCAGCAACGTTCAGCCCGCGGCAAACTTTGCCCCAATAGTTCCTGAGCCATCGGAAAGTACTCCAGAGCAGGAACTTTTTTTTTGCACCTGGAACTATTGAACAGGAACTAAAGCTGCGTTTCCACCACAGGAACTTTCCCCAGGGACTAAAAACCTTTTGAGGTACTTAGTTCCTCTACCTGCATTTCCACTGGTGGGACCAGGGTCTAAATGAAGTTCCAGGGAGATTGATTCACCCCCCCAAAAAGTCCCTGCTTGGGGGGGTTAGTTTCCAAAAGTACAGGAACTTTAGGGGTGGGGTTTGCAGGGATGACTGTCACTGATTGGTCAAACAGACAAAGCGCGGCTGCTTCAATTTGTGTACCGTTTCATTCATAAAGCAAGGAAGTACTCTAGTATTGATTTAGGACAAGGGGAGGACATTTCATTAGTTAACGTTAAAAGAAAAGTAAGGCATTGTTGGCGGCTTCCCAACTCATTTTAAAAAAGAGCAAGAGAAAAAAGAGAGCAGTGGTGGTCGAGCGAGCTAGAGACTGAATGAAGAGAGGGAGGTGTTGGTAGCAAGAAGCCAGTGGATGAGAGAAATAAAATGTTATTTTCTGATTGTTTCATGGCAGTTACATTCTAAAGCAGAAATAACCATCAAACACTCAACAGATGATTTACTGTGAAGACAGACGCCCTTAGTTTCAGTTTCATTTTCCTCCTCTGCATTTCTCCTTTTCATTCATTCATTACATCCAAGTCATGCAGCAGTAAATACAAAGAACAACAGGACAAATCTGTGTTGTTGTTTCCTCATGCGTAAATACTACGTTTCAAGTGCTGCTGTGATTTTTTTAATTACTCATGGGTCTAATATGCATGATCTACCTGGTTCAAAAACAGAATTTGGGACTTTTAGTTCCAAGTTTAGTTCCAGAGATTAGTTCCTCTGGTGCCAAAGTACCTGGAACTTTTGGTTGAAATGGGACTTAAATTTAGTCTCTAGTACCTGAGTTCTTTAAAAGGTTCTTGGTCCCTTGGGAAAGTTCCAGCAGTGCATACACCCTAAATATGATTAAACCTGCATGTATCCAAGCAGACCTGCTAAGGTCTGATTACTCTGGCGTGTCATAATCATTGTAGGAGAAAAAGTGTTATAATTATTCATAGCTCTATTCGGATCGGGTCTGACTTTCCTCTGACTTTCCCTTTCAAATCAGGTCTCTTTTCTAAAAATTAGATTTATGCCCGTTGGGTTTGGGTAGATTTTCCATGGGTGTGTTTTGGATCAGGACCATAATTTTGGACCTGTGAGGATCTCTAAATGAGACTCACATGGTTTTGATTCTACTGTACGTAGAGATATGTTAACAGCATTATCTGTCACATACATTAAATGTTTTGAAAGGCTTAGCAAAAACAAATGCTATTTTAAGTTACATGATTTTATTTGAGTTTGAGTTTGAAGTTTTTTGGTGAAATGCTTTGGGCAGATTTGGGTAGTTTCAAATACTTACAATGGAAATCCACTCTGCAGCATCTGCTTTTTTTCTTCACCAACACAGCATTCTTCTTCCCAACACAGCATAAGAATACGCATTTGGCCTATTTGATTGATACTGTATGAAACAGAGTACCATAGAAGAGGGCATCACGTTACTGTCACTTCTCTACGTCAGCAGACAGGCCGCAGCATTGCACACATTGGTCTGTTTGTATTTTTACTCGGTGTCAAATAGCCTGATGTCTGTGTAATAAGTTGTCATGTCCATACAAAACAGATGGGCATTATTGAAGTTTGCTGACAGTTTAGCTGAAGCAGAGTGCTTGAAATGCTGCTGAGATGGATCCTTCCACATGAGTGCCCTAAGGAGGCCTCACTTCACACTGTGCCAGTCAAGCCATGCCGTGACACTCCCATCTCTCAACAGGAAGAGCATTGCGGATGGCACTCGCTGTCACAACATGGCAGAATGATAGGCCCTTGCTGCTTGCTCCCAAGACTCCCACTGATCATGGCGTCTGTTGAACGATCGGAGAGAATGCAGACTCTAGACCACCCTGGCGGTGTCTCAGCTCCCTGAGAGTATGATAGGGTTGGTGACCTTTCCTCTGCCCCCCTTACAAGGCTCAAACTCTGGAGGCATCTCAAGGGATGGCCTCACCATTTCAATTCTTCAGCCCTTCAGGAGTGCTCATCATGCCTTACACCTTAACTCTGTTTATCTGCATATGAGAGGAGCAGAACTGAATCTATATAAGGACTAATATGGAAAAGCTTTGCACATATTTCATATCAGGTACAATCATGTGCCAAACTGTGTTGAAATGTAAAATGCAAGGAGTACGAATACCATTTCATTCCATCACCGAGGGCACAAACAAAACTCCCTGGTGGGAATAGAGGCATAAGACTGTTCAGTGTTATTTTGTACACTTGACAACACTCATATAGGAAACAATACCTGACACAGTATATTCAAAAGAAGAGATAAAGCTAATGAATAGTCAATTAATCAGCTTAAAGGAATAGTTTGATATTTTGGGAAATAAATTTATAAGATTTCTTGCCAGGAGATGAAAAGATTGATACCACTCTCATACTGTATCTGTCGTTTGAATATGAATCTACAGCCATTAGCTGATTAGCTTAGCTTAGCATAAAGACTGGAAGCAGGAGGGGACAGCTAGCCTGGCTATGTCTGAGAGAGTGAGTTTCCACTCACAGTGACAAGACGCCTGGAAGGCACTTTGAATTTAGTTACCTTTGGACAGAGCCAGGCTAGCTGTTAACCCCTTATTTCCAGTCTTTGCGTGAAGCTAAGCTAACAAGCTGCTTGCTTGAAATTCAACATAGAGATATCAGAGTGGTATCACTCTTCTAATCTAACCCTCAGCAAGAAAGTGAAGCTTATTACCAGAAATGTCAAACTGTTCCCTTAATTGGCTAAAGGCAGCAGTTTTACACAGCCTAGCTTCTGTGACGTCTCTCGTTGAGAGTTTCTTTTAATTGGGCAAATTTTACACAATTAAAGGCTGCGAATTAATCAGTGTGCTCCAGTCCTTTTTGTTCTCTGGAAATCTGCTGTCCTCGAACTGAGAAGCACCTGATTCAGCTGCATTTTGCTGGAAGATGCACAGAGAACCCTGAACCCTGAGTTTATTTCATTGGTCTTTCTGAAGAAGTGAATCTATCAATACTCAAGCACTTGCTAATAAAATGTCTACGCTGACCTAGCCACCGCTACTTGACTAATGAACTGGTGACATTTAACCCATTATGATCTTGGGCTTGTGGGAAATGTTAGTTAAAGGTCATTAAAATAGTTGTTTTTTTAAGAATTGACCACCCTTAAAGTCATGTTATTTTAGTAAATTTCCATTATTACAAATGTGAATGTGAATTTGAATGAGGTTTTCTTAAAGAACGAGAAACGGAACCAGAAGTTTTGGTTTCACTTTGACTCTGTATTGTTAGTGCTCTGAGGTAATATTTTCCTGATTTGTTATCCAGCCGTGAAAACCCGGCTACAACATTTTTACTGTGTAATAGTGTGTATTTATAGTTAGTTATCTGTCCATATGTAAAAGGCAGCAATCTCAAATATTCAACAACCACTCAAACCCAAATCCAACTCACCTGTCCTATTTGTTCCATGTGTGCAGTTGATGGCATTGCAGTCTGTACACTATGACATGGTGTGTCCTTGTTGTTTGTGTATGGTTATTGTCAGCTACCACTATGCTGTCGAAAGCAAATTTAATCAAAAACAAATGTAAAGTTGCCAATATAAAGTCCAAGTTGTGAGGTAAAATGTCATGTTTTTCTCTTCAGTTAGCTGAGGAATGTTGGCTTCAATTGTTTCCACCTTCTGCTGCTCTCACAGGCATGACAATGGTATGCAAGGCAGCCGCTTTTATTCCTTATAAAAGGTCAAGGCCCTGGCCAGCTATTTTTTGCAATGGATATTTTACTCTTCAGGGCTGTGTCAATGCGACTGTGTGACCGTGTGTTTCTGCAGCTTATCTCCAAGAGCTGACATCAAGATGACACTCCTGCACAGTAATTACAGGACTTGGTGGTGTTTAACTTTTTTCTCTGTGTTTGTTTTATGTGCTGCTCTTCTCTTTGATTGCTTTGTTGCTGCATGGAGCAGAGATGTTGCCACAGTGCCGGTGGCGCCCATTGACCTTAAGGTCAATCTGGCAGCAGGTTCTGAGTTTTGACAGGGGCAGCCAACTGTGGAAAGAGGAGCATGCCTTCAGGCGCTCAATGTGTTCCGTCAATGTTCGTTAGTCAAATAAACTACATAGTATCACCCCTTTGTCTTTTATTAACAGGGTGAGCCAATGACAAGTTCAGTTTGAGCCAGGAAGCTGTGACAGTCAATGTAACCTGCCTCTTTACATCATAAAGTCCTAGTAACAATGCTAAAAGGCTTACTATCAACTGCTGTCATTGCATATTATCCCGTATAACGTGCAAGCTTACACTACACACACACACACACACACACACACACACAGCTTTTGAGAGAACAGTTACAGTTGCTTGTCTCTGGGATTGATGACATCGACATACTGTAAGCGATGGACATTTTCAACTATGCAGTATTTCACCTCCTGAAGCAGGAGGGGTCACAAGTGCATGAAAAGCTCATTATAGGGATGAGTCAGGATGTGTTGTGAGACTGGCCTGTAGTACTGCAGGAGGTGAATGAAACAATTAGTTGCTGCTGTTTGAGAGCTACTAAACACACATTTCCCAGTTTTATAAAGATAGCCTGCAGAAGTGCCACGATCGCTGACTCTCGGGGACTGTCTTTTTTTTTTTTCTTTTCACACAGTTGCCCAGAAAATGATTTTTTAGTTGCATCAGTAAGTAATACGGCCTACTTTGTATGATGTTGTTACATCATGCTAGAAATATTACATACTTTTCCTCTGAAACCCAGTTTTTTTAGGGGATTACGTAACTGTGAATTTTCAAACACAGACTTAATGCTCAACTACATCGTCTTTGGGTTGTCTTGGTGGTTAAACCAAAGAATGCGACCATGTGCTGTATACAGTATATGACTGCACGGCTGTGCTACCTGCCCCGTTTTGTGTTTTTACATCTTCCTGAGAAATAACTTTACAACTGTGGAGAGATGAAATGGAAAAAAGGCCTCTACACTCACTTAAGGGTTATTGAAGTATATAGTGAATATTAAATTTTTGTATAATTGGTGACAAAATTGGTGCAAAGTGAGTTTTTTAAAGCAGTGCCAGACCTTGTAATACTTCATTAGAACTGCTGCACATGTACTTATTCAGTCATGATGATGGCAACATTGTTGATCATATTACATTTTGGGCATTATTACATATGATACTCCACATGCCGTGTTTGCTTTGCCCAATTACCTATTAGTTGAAATATCTATATCAAATCAGTGTGTAAAATGTATATAAAAATTGTAAACTCTTCAAACATTAGAACCCACAGAACTAATATTGTTGCTGCAATATTATTAAGAGAAACTATTTGGAGAATTAGAAACAGATTTTGTGGAAATGTTGACTTTGTATCTCAGCTTCAAAACCCACAAATTTTATTCCACAGCAGTGGCTGTAATCCTGAACCAAAAATGTTCCTACATCCTCAGATAATGTGTGTGTGTGTGTGTGTATTTGATTTTCTATTCTTTTACAGCCTCACTCTCGTGTAGTTTAAGATGTACTTTGTGAATATTTCCATGTTTGAACATCTTCGCAGTAATACCATAAATGCAAGAATGACTGTCATGCACTCAGTAGGTGCAGTTGTGAGAGCTGTTCCTGTAAATACAGCTTGCCAGTGCAGCAACTAGTATTAACAGTTGCTATATTATTATGAAAAATGCATATTAATTTAGCCATCTACTTTCATTCTTGCTAGTCAGCTATTTACTTCGTTAATGCTTTGCAGACTACATTTCTGAACAGTTACATGATGCATCTCAACATTATGACTGAGTATAATTATAATATGACTATTTTACTGTATAACATGCAAAAAGCAGTTTCCCAAAAGAGTGAATGTAATTAATACTAGTAGTTCATAGTGGTAGTTAATATAACTAACAGTGCTACTACCAGTAACAGTGGCAGTATTTCAGGACAAATGTGATACAGTTCACCCATGAAACATTTATTCTAATTTGTATGACATGGGTGGAAACATTTTCAAAGTATCCACTCAGGGTTGTCATGCAGCTATCACTTGAAGGAGCAAAAAAGAATCAGACACGCAGATATAAGATATGCAGAGCGAAAAGTTCCCAATATGTGTCGAACACACTTCATCTGCAAACGAAAAGATAGTTCAAAACAGCTAGAGGTCTCACCACGTTCCAGAGAGACATTGTTTAATCATATTTAATGTGCCTTATCTTGAACTATTTTAAGAAGAGAATTGATACCCTCAATTTCATGACTGCATTGAGATTGTTAAATGTGACTATTGAGCCTGATTGTGCAGAGACAAGATGACTCAAAGTGGAGGGAAGATAAGTGAATTCTTCAGCGTTGACGGGGGATTTGTCCATGGTCATAGTGTAAGTGCTGAAATGGACAGTAGAGCCAACAGTGAAGAGCATCCACTTTGTATAAGTGGCAGGAAAAAGTTGAGAGAAAAATATCCAAGGTCTTAGATGAGTCTGAAAAGATGCAGAACGTCTCCCTCTTTAGGGGTTTTCCCCAAGCTTGCTTAAAAAAAAAAATCCCCCACCCTTGTGGTTTGAAATGCGAAGTTAACAGTTTTACTCAAGCCCCCCAAGGCTTGTATAGTCTCTCCTAATCTTTTTTAATGTGTCAAAAGGCTTTCTTGAGAGTCTCTGTGAAATTTCACACTTAAGTTGTTTGCAAAGTCAGTCTGAATTACAGTGTAGAGTGAGGGTTAACTTTTCTGAAGGGGTTAGGGAAAACTTTTTTGAAATTGCATGTGTTGTGTGTTTGTGTATGGGGGTTGTGATAGGGACAACAGCACAGTATGCATTGAGACTGATGCTGTATGTTACAGTAGGTCAGACTTCCAGATTTCAAACTGTGCCTGACACAGGCAGGTCAGACTACACACATAGACTTGAAGTGAATCATCGACTTTGCAATGTAATTTTAGGTGTGCAAGTAAACAAACATTTTCATTTTAAACTAGGATTTCACCAAAATGAACATTACTGCTAAGCTCTGTGTGCGTATAATTTTAACACACTTATAATTTGTTAAAATAAATACTGGGCGGGATTGTGATGATATGATCATGTCGTGTTATCGTTTTAGAAAATTGTGTTGTCCAAATTAATGATTCCAAGAAAACTGTTAACAAGAGTTTACATCCATTCTAGCAGAGGCACGATGGTGCTTTCAGCTAAATGCTAACATCGGCATTCTAACATGTTCAAAATGAGCAGGTAATATTTACCATGTTAGTTTAGCCTGTTAGCATGGAGCATGGAGCATTTGCTCATTAGCACTAAACACAAAGTACAGCTGAGAATGATGGGAATGGCATTTGTTTTGCAGGTATTTAATAAATAATAATAATAAACCAAAGTCTTTGTATCGGCCACTGGGAAAAAATATTATTTTTCATTTTTAACCGTATCACCCATCCCTGGCTAAAATATTAAATATTAACACACAAAGTGCATACAATAAATAATGCTTCTAAATAAATGTTTCACATATTAAAAAATGCATTCAAATAAAAATATACACATCTGATTTATCAGCATAACAAAGGTGGGTTACATGAGATAAGAGCATCTTGTCCCTCCTAATTGAGACAACAGCAATTGACCCTCTTGCTTATATTTATTACAGTGTTGAACGATGCAGGAAGAGACGACTTCAAACTTAATAGCCAAATAAAAGCTCCCTAGCAGCAGCGAGTGACATTATCTTTACTTATTTTCTGTGTCCAACCATCTCTTTACTAAGTTGTCATGATATTATCTTTGACTAGCCATATTAACATTGACAGGTCAAGCAAATGCAGCTTGAACAGACTTAAAATCTAGTTTGGTTATTAGGAAAATCTATTCCACTATGCAGACACTTTTTTTTCAGATTGTATGCATTTGATTAGTTTCATCACCCTCGGAAAGGGGTGAATCCATTCTCTTAATGTAATTTGTAGAAAATGTACCATGACAGTGTAATTATTTTGAGGGGACCAATTTGCATTTCCAGTGCTCTACTAACTAAATGCTACTGTAGGTTCTAAAGCCTTAAAGATAAATTAATAATCTAGAGTATTTAAAACCCATGAAACATTTAAATTAAGTAATTTCACTTCCTAAAGGGCATAGTGGGGATTTTCCATACATAGGCAGACAGACAGATTTTTAAAATAAACATCAGTGCTAATCAGTGAGACAGAAATCAGAGTGAGGGCAGAAAATATTTTGTGGGGCTTTTAATGGTTCCTTAGGGGCTCCCCTCTGACTTAGATTAGATGGGATTTAGACAAAGTTGGTGCACACACCGCTTTTACCAAAACTTAGATAAAAAAAAAAAAAATGAGTACATTATTGTGATTACAGACTTAAAATGTCCTGTATACTTTTTCACTGATAGAATTACAACATAAGCGTTTTTATTCAATTTAACCAAGGAATTATGAGGAAATGTAGCAGTGCAGCAAAACATAGCTATTTGTGACATTACTTGTCACAAAACTGACTTTGATCATCTGTTAAGGGAAATCGATTGGAATTATTGCTCTGCCCCAATTTAGAAGACATCTCATCAAACCAAGTTGCAATGTGTCTAAAGACTACAAGTGTTCATTTTTGTTCCCCTAGTGCTGCAAATTTAGTAATTGACTCTGATTTTTGGCTTCAGGCAATAACCTAATAAGGCCAACCAAGGTTAATGATAGACCCTTTTTAGACTGGCTGAACGTCTGACACCGATATGTAGTGGTAGTGAAAAACAATTATTACTTACATGAAAGACACTCAGGGCAGAAGCCTCTGACATCTGAGTGAAACGTTGTTATTCTGTGTGTTATTAGCTGCTTTATTTCTGTGTAGTCTGGCCTGTGCATCAAATGTAGCCATTGGACATTACATCAAAATGCCACAGTTGCTCAGACAGTGAGAATCCCAGCAGTGGGTTGTGTTGCTGCTTTACAGCCGTCTCTTCCCAGGAACACCAGCGCCACAAATCTCAGTGATTTAACATCTTTCCCGTCCAAGCAGCTGGAGTCAGCACAAGTGTCATGTGCCATTGCCAGTCTGCTGTCATGGCGCCCCCTGCAAAACAATTTATCCCTTCCCCTCCTGCTTTATTAGCCATAGATTATGGGTGGTCGTGGACAATGTAGAGCCTCTGCTGTCGAGGTAGCCTTGTAATTGACTCTAGGGAGGCAAGGTGGATAATCATTTGAGCGTAAACTACACTATCAGTAAATAGCTGTTGAATACAAATGTTGTATTTCCACCATTCAGCAGGATTTCATTTATCAAAGTTTTCAGTTCATCCTGTTACTGTTACTTGCAAGTCAATACCCATTGCCAGCCCATACAGTTCAATATGACTGTTTGTTTATTAGGCTCTGAAACCCAATTTATTTTGTTGTTTTTCAGAACTCTGGATCCTCTGCAGTCTCCACTCCCAACGCTCCAGTAACTGGTTACAAGCGTATGGTCATTCCAACTCAGCCACCTCTGACTGCCACCAAGAAGTCTACACCCAAACCTCAGGCTCCTGGAGGAGTCTCGTCTATCCCCCCTTCCTCCGTCAGCCCGGTGGCCAAGCCTCAAAGCCACACAGCTCCTCAGCCTGTCGCAGCCTCCTACGCTACAGCCTCAACCCCAAGCCAGCCCACCTTCAACGTCCAGATGAGGGCGGCCCAGCCTGGCCCCCAGCATCAAGCCCCAGGTGCGCAACATTTTGGCCAGCATCCGATCCGCAGTCCTGCACAGGTGCAGTACATGCCAGCGCAGCCCAAAGGTCCTGACTTTGCCTATGGACCACCACAGCCTGGCTTTTCATCAATGGCTCCAGGTGCATATCAGGAACAGCAGCATCCAGGAGTACCCCAGGTAGGCGGCCTAGGCTCCAGGCGAGCTGAGCCTGCCCCTGCCCAAGCATACCAACCTCCAGGCCCCAAGAAGACCTACATCACAGATGTACCACAAAGCTTGGCCCCCTACACCGCTGGACCAGCTGTTCCACCAAAGGTAAGAACGTTTTTAGTCATGAATAACATTGAATCAAACAGTTTTCACAATTCTTAGTTATTGCAGATACAGTTGGAAGAAGGCATATTTATGATAGTAGAAAAAAATTAACTTTATACTTGGTCATCTATACAATACACTAAATGTGGCTGAGGCAACAATCAGTCCATCCATCCATCCATCCATCTGTCCATCTGTCCTTCCTTTTCATCATTTTTTGCCACTTTTTATGGTCTGGATTAGTGGCAGTAGGCTAAGCAGAACAGCTCAGACATCCATTTCCCTAGCCATGTCTCCCAGCTCCTTCTTGAGAATCCCGAGGCGTTCCCAGGCCAGCTGGGATATATAATCCCTCTAGCGTGTTCTAGGTTTGCCCTGGGGCTTCCTCCCAGTTAGATATCCCTGGAATACCTCCATAGGGAGGAGTCTGGAAGGCATTCCCATTGGATGCTTGAACCACCTCAACTGGCTAATGTCAAAAAATGAAAGCGTAGCAGTCCTCCTTCAAATCTCTGTGGGATATTTGAGCTCCTCTGCCTATCTCAAAGGGGGCGTCTAGACACTCTCAAAACTAATTTTTGGCCTTTTATCCGAAATCCTGTCCTTTCATTCAACACATAAATTCTATGACTATAGCTGAGGGTTTGAACGTCTTGAATCAAAAGGTAAGTCAAGAGCTTTGGTTTCAGCCTTAGCTCATCCCTTATTACGAATCTTCGGTACAACATCTGCATGACTGAAATCACCTCATCATTCCGCCTGTTGAAGGCATACTCCAACATCTCAGACGAGGCGCTGACCTTCATCTATTGCCCCTAACAGTTCACAGCATAGCTGCAAACACATCACCTTTCTTCAAAATTTAGAAAATCACAGATACACCTCTACTTGACGAAAGTTTGCGTGTAATGCAAATTGTTTTCAGTTTCTATAACTTGAGATGTTGCTGTTTAACTGAGTTACAGTAATGTTACTGTGTCGAAAGTGAGCTAATTTTAGCTGTGTCCCAACCCAGCAGCAGCGACAACCCACTGAAAGTGGTGGTGGGGTTTTCATCTGGTAGCATCTTATATACTATTTAATGAATCTGTTTATGTGTGGGTGGGTGGAGAAGTGTGCAAGTGTGTGTACAAGACTGTGTGTGTTAGTCTGGTGTGAGTATACAGTATGCGTTTGTGCAACATCAGATGGCAGTGCAGTGGGGAGCTGCTTGCCATCTTTCATTGAAATGCTCAGAATAAACAGTTGTTTTAACCTTTATGAATTTTTGAAAGATCTTCTCTGTTGGGGGTTTACACCATCTGATTTCATTTGTCTCATAAAAGGCAGCTTCTGTTCAACAGTATATATCTATCCACTATGGTATGTACAGTAAACCCAAGTCTATAGCTTCATGGTATTATTTAGTTTTCATTTAATTATGTACTGGTGGAATGTAGAAGTCTAAAGATGAAAGACTTCTAAAGAAGAAGTCTAAAAAATGTTTTCTCATTAAATTAAAATTGTTAGGCTGGGTTATCTTCTTATTTTCTATCTGTTGTTAACAAGGCTGATAAATGGTAATTATATTGACATTTTCTAACAGTTTTCTGATTTAATAGTTAATTGTAGGGCTGCAACTAATTATTATTTTCATTATCGATTAATCTGCTGATTATTTTCTTGGTTAATCAAATACACACATACATTTAATAAAATGTTAAAAATGGCTATCACTATTTCCTGAGGTCCAAGGTGAGGTCACCAAATTGATTGCATGTCTGACCTGAAAATCCGCAAACCCTCACAAACCCTCACAATTTTGAAGCTGTAACTAGGGAATGTTTGGCACACATATGCTTGAATAATGAGTCAAATGATTAATTGATTATCACAGTAGTTGCACATTATTTTTCTGTTTATCGACTAATAAATCAACTAATTGTTTCAGCTCTAGTTAATTCTTTAACTGTGTCATAGATGTACCATTCTGTCTAGCACTAACACAATATAACAATGTTAAAAAGCACTGCATTTAATCTTCGCAAAAGCAGTTTAAGGCTGTTACAGGCTGGGCCTCAAGCCTTCAAATGCACTGCAAGATGTTGGATCCAGCAACAGACCTTTTTATAGTACTGTACATGTCTGAGAAGAATTACAAAATACTGTCATCCCTTAGAACAGAGAAGCCTATGCCATAGAGACAGCTATTCTAATCTCAATTCATCCAGCCGCCGACAATCTCTGGAAAGTGCAAGGCCCATGAGTTTTCTTTAATTCAAGGATTTTATGCTGGTTCAAAATACAAACTGGGCCTCCCAGCCTCTGGGAATAGCTCATCAAGGACTGCACTTTACTAAATACAAATTAGCTTCAACATTGTAGCAAGTATCTTAAAAATAAGTCTAATTATATTTGTTCAAAACAAAAGTCTACATTTTGCTTGAAAAGCTTGCTTTGGTCCCAGTATGATGCATTATTAAAAAACAAAAGGTGGCGTTTAATAGATTTGTGAGCATCTCTTTGATTTCAGATAAAAGCAAATCACTAATTTTACAGATATAGCGTGTACACTATATATATATATATTTGTCTTTCTTTCCCAAGGATATACGGTAGCAGAATAATGGGCTGTGTGCCCTCCCTCTTGCTTTATTTTGGGGGAGGTTTCCCAATATGCTTTGAAACATATCGGGAAACTTAATTCTCCATATGCACATGTATTTGATGTGCTGTAAATAGCTCTGTGGTGTCAGACATCATGTTTGACCTGACCCTCCCTTAAAACTTTTGTATCCAAACCTCCGCTCTAATCTGTTTTTTTGTTTATTTGTGTATAGTATAGCACTAATGCTAAAATAGACCAGAGACACTATGAAAGCCAGATTATAATGAAAGCGAAATCTGTCAACTTTGCCTTTTATCATCATCACTCTGCTTGACCCAGTGTCGTGACATGTTCATAACCTTTTACAAATGGTGTAAAATCTACTTAAAGAAGAGGGTTATGCCTCTTTTAATCTGTTGTATAAATAAACCAAAACATAGTCAATAATGGAACTATTTACATATTTGTCATAATTATCAAAAATCTCCAGTCACTTGGAGTTGATGGTGATTTTATGTAATACCCGAGACTTTCTCAGTAGGAGGTCTGTGACTTTGATTGAGGACTTTATTACAGAGATCATTTCACATAATTGAGGGTATTCATAGAAGGTCAGTGTCATTAGAAGTCTAAGATGAACTCCATGGATGAAATTCTATGATTTAGACTTGTTCTGATTAGCTCCCCTGCTTTGCCCCCCCCCCCCCAAACCCAACCCATATCACCCTTGCCACCCAGCACCCAATCCCCAAACGTGCCCTTACTCACACGTAAAGAGAAGGTACAAGAAGAGCTTTCCACATCAACAGGCTTCAAGGACGCTTAATTACCCAAATCCACCAGTGTTTGATCTCTATTGTAGCCAAAAAAATTAACAGATTTCATGGCTGCTGGTTAACATACCAATTTCCACGAGTCTCCTCGTCTTTCCCGAAATTGGAGGAAAGCTAAGCTGGATGATGACTTGTGTTATGGCTGAGCTTGAGTGACATTTGACAGGGGAGGATTATTTTGAACTGCTCAATCCCTGCAGCCAGTTAAAGCCCCCTAGAAGGTCAATGATGGTTTCAACTGTCAAACATGTTTAAATATCTGACATTTCTCTGCCTTCCAGTCCTGGTCATTTTGCCTTTTGACCCGCACAAGAACATTTGCATATGGTGCTATCAGATTGTGTCCAAAGCACCCTTTTATGTTTGTGATCTGGCATTAACCCTCATTAATCTTCAAAAATTGTGTTTGCAAAACTAGAACTAAAATCCCACCTCACAAAGAATGCAGCAACACCTGTGAAAATTCTTTAAATGTTAAAGAATTTCCCTGTTTCAGCAACACTTACTTGAGAAATGATGTTTGACAGTGCATTAATTCACTAATTTTGTATTTAAGTGGCATTTCCTGATTTTATGTGATCTATTTAAATTAACAAGTTCAACTGGCATCGTAAACACAATTAATTCTTGCTGAGGCTAATTGAAAAGTTATCATGATGGAAACTGCAATATGCTTCTGAATATTTTGTGCAGATCCACCACAATCAACAAAAGCATGTTGTTGTTTGTGGCTGAATTAAGAACTTTTCTGACCAAGATAATCATGAGAGGAACCATGAGAGGAATGACCAAATCTTGGTTAAATGTATCAAGTGAAGGTGCTACACTTGAACAAAGGGAGTCAAAAATTGCACTGAGATTACTGGCTTCTTCTTTGACATTATTAGAAAAGGCACCCAGACTATATGAAAGCTGGTTAATAATGCCAGTGTTGTGGCCAGAAGGGGTAATTATAAGGCTCTCCAATTTGGAGTCATTCAGCTGCAGGAAATCTTTGGACACGCAGTTCTTAATATCAGCAAGGCAAGTCATAATACAGAACACGTCAGTAGTACGAGGCCTTATTGGGACACACAGTTGCATAGCATCCACATAACAATGCAAGTTAATATTATGTCTGTGGAAGATATGCCCCAGAGGTCGCATGCAGATGAAAAATAAAAGTAGACCCAGGATAGACCCCTGGAGTACTCCACACACACACACACACAAAAAGATTTTGCTTTGACAGTGGCTGATATTTTTGTGTCTAGTACGTGGAATTGTTCTTATTCTGCAGTGTCTAAACATTTAAAATAAAAGGCGCTGTGCTTTCTTGTGCATGAATAGTACCTCTATTTATGCATGGATAGATGATCAGGTGTGAACACTTGCTGTGTTTACATCATATGTGATGTGTCTCCTGAGGTGGTTGACCCTTGCTGCCCAAAATGTATGAACTATGTGCAGGCTTTAAAAAAGCAAGCTGACTGAGTGCTGGGTTACCAGCTCTGCTATAGATTACCTGAGAGGATTCTTTGCCTGGTGCAGGGTTACCCCGTGTAACTACAAAGTGAGAGCCCAGGGCCTCAACAAGATGAAGACATGTTATCTGCAGCCTTGTGATCTTTTCTCTGTGTAAAGATGCACCTTGAAACAAATTGTGGTTTGTTCCACGCCAAACAAACAAAATAGTTAATCCAAACAATGTAATGATAGAGAAATAATCCCATATTTTTTATTGTTTTGAAAATTGGTACATAGAAGTTCTGAAGTAGCCTTTTTGAAAAAACATAGGAGCTTGGTTCAGATCAGTGATTGATATAATACACATTCACTATCTTTTTCTGACCCTTCTGTTTCATTTTCATGTTTTTCACAGCACCATTGAACCATTACATTAAAAGCTCATCCATATATTTTTCTGTTTGTCTGTGCAAACTGTACAAGTAAACAATCAACAGAATTTCCCCCAGGCTACATGAAAAGGGAATAAATGTTCCATTGGAATTTCTTTAAAGCTGCTTTCTATTTTTACCAAACCATAAAGAGTTAACTGCACGCTAGAAAAACAGCCTTAAATTCTCACTGTGTGCAGTGCATCAATACATTTGTTTATTTGCTATTCAAATGCCACCATGTTTAAAGGCCAAAATCATGAGTTCTATTTCTGTTTAGCAATTTCTGCCAAATTAATGTACAGTGGAGCTTTCAGAAAAATGACACCACTAAAATGAGCTTTTGTGTGTGTGTCAGTGTGTGTATGTGTGTTATTGCATGCTGCATTGATTTTGGTGAAAGGTACAAGTAATGAAGCAAGAAATATAATTAGAAGGTATTCCATGTAGTTTCTCAGACAGTGATATTGTCTTTACAGCACAATTAAAAACAGAATGAGTCATGATTGTGAAAAAGCACACCCACTCATATCTAAGTATTAATACAATAACACCTGTGAGCTGCTTTGCCCTTTCAACAGTTACTTTGTTTCTTCTCAAGAAACCAGTCTTATGCATAAAATCTCAAATAACATGTATTAACACAATTTATAACACAATTTATGATTCAATTCCTCTTAATTTTTCACCCAAAGTGGACTGTTAGCCTGAGTAAAGCAAATATCTCTGCATTGATACCTCACATTAGCATAATGAATAGCACATATTGGCCTTGTCTGTTCATCTTGTATGTTGCTGATCAGATTTTGTTTACCGTTCATGTTTTTATTTAGGAAACAAACAGGACACATAATTTTTGCTGCCTTCAAATGGAACTGATGAGGTTGTATTTTTGACATGGGAAGTTGAATACATGATATGCCTAGAGTCAAGTGATGTAAAGGTAACCTGTGGAGTTTTCTGAAGTTTCTGAAATTTCTGTTTACATTCAGTGTAACTCAGCAAATCGCACTGTGTGTCGTTGAGGCCTGATGAAATCGCGCTTCTGTACTTGTTCAGCTTCTTGTAAAACATTTGCAAAGCTGACTCATTATGAAATTTTGAAACCTGTGTTGTTTCTACTCATGTTAACTGACTAGCAGTCTTCTTTTTCCCTGCACTTGGTGCATTACCACCACCTGGAGATCAACCAACCATGTAGTCGTGGTTGTTTACATGTGTCCACGAGAAAAAACAAAATGGGACCCACTAAAAACATTGCTCCATAGCGCTACTAGTGGTCAAAAACTGTTCATGGTATCTTAAAGTTATGAGAACACTGTTGCTGGGGGACTAAAAATAAAACGGTCATTTCCCATTTTAGATCATGCCAGGGTAGACAACAAAAGTCCTTAATACACAAATGGAAAGGTAACCTCCGTTGGTTCCAAAAACATTAGCATAGGTTATTAATAGTGAAGGCTTAAAAAATTTGACTTTCCAAGTAGTGAATTCTACAGAAGTGGTTCATTCAAGTTGACTCCTCTCTTAAAAACAGTAAGGGGGGGGGGGCTTGGAAGAGACTCAGCAGCCAGACATTTCTCCGTTGCTCTGTTTAAGAGCGACTGAGATTGACACTAAAATGAGAATAGCTGGTCGACCTTAAAGGTCAGTCCAATTTAAGTGAGCCATGTTAGGCTAACCCATTGTCGCTCCTCTGCTCCGCTCACATCATCGTCTGCTTAACGTCTGTTCTTCTGCTTGCTCAACCACACACTCGCTCAACCGCACACTGACTACGCACACACATTACGCACTGCCCTATTCCTTAATGGAGCTACACTACTCTTATAATAGTACATTTCACGTACATGTCTTTTGAAGAATGAGGAGAGGGAGGATGACTCAAAACAGTTCCATGGTAACGGGGGGTGTTATCATGCTCGCACAGTGTGCGAGTGAAAATCATTAGTAGCCCACTGATATTAATGATCGTGTGAAATTTTAGCAGCGGCACTCACAATTTTACAGTGGTGGTCACCGCTGCAGAATGAATATAGGGGAAACACTGCAGTAACAGAATCTGTAAAGTGTAAGACATTAGAGACAGCAGCCTAAAAGGCTAAAGGGCTGTTTATAACTCAGTGTGTACACCGTTTCATTATAAGTTTACACAGAGGATTACAGGTAATAGAATAAGGCCTAATGCATTGCAATTACTGAAGTGAAAATAAAAATCAAATCATGTGGGTAGTTACACATTGAGATTAGAAAATAAAATTACCATCACTAGTTTTCATTTAAATGGGAGTCCATGTAGACACCCTGTCACTACAGAAAAAGCCACATGAGGCAGTTAAATCCTCTCACCCTCCCTGCTTATGTCAATTTGGAATATTAAATTTATGGACACATATCAGATGTTTAGTGACTTACTGTATATCTTGTAATCATGCAGCACACATTCTTGTCTGGTGTGTGAACTGTAGTATCATCAAAAGTCATTTACACCACTAATGCAGGTCAGACTAGGTGACAGGGATCAGTTGGATTCTTCTAGCATTGCACATGCACAAGCTACTGTATATAATTACTGCTGTGCCTACAATCATGTTGTTGGATGACACGGTGTTTGGTGGTCGTCCACACATGATATGGTTGCTGAATGCTTCTTAGACCAAAGGTCATTTCACTAGACCTGATCCTTGAGGTCAGTGATGGGAAAGTGGATCTCCTTATGTTTCACTTTCTCATGCCAACGCATTGGAAAGCTTCCTACCGGTGGCTGCTTCCAGGTTTAAAACAGGCTCCCTGGGCTGTAACAAATCTCAAATGCAAATATAGCTGCAAGCAACAACAAAAAGGAATTAAGCCCATTAAGGGTAACAGGTGCATTAGAAGTGACTGATGGTCAAAGCTATGATCTTTTGTAATTGACCTTTACTATGTTTATGGTCAGATGGTCAGAGTGTGTATTGGTCATCAGAAAATTCAAAAGTCACTAGGATATGGGAGATATGACCTTATTTGGAGGGGAGCTTTTTGTTGTAAAGCCATTTTGAGGACTGTTAATTAATAAAAGGATTACTAATATATTTTGATTTTTAATTATTCATCATCATTGATGACAATCTGTGGACTACAGAATCTACCATATTTGGTGTTAGTTATATGAAACCAACTGCTGGAAAATGAAAGGTACACTTTGGAGTTTTTGACCACTAGTAGTGCTATGGACCAATTTTTCAGTGAGCGGACCCCTGTTTTGTTTTGTTTGTATTTCATGACAAATGTTCTTGCCAATTGTTTCAGGCTATTTCACTGATATTTGGTGGCAGTAATGTGCCACATGTAGTAGTTACTGTATATGTTTAGGCGAGTGATAAGGAATGTAAACATACATTTGTTTACGAGAAAACTCCAAAAGATACCTTTAAATATCATACAATTAACTACACCTGCTTTCCCCTGCAGACATGTTTTAAGACATATAAAAATACTCAATACTACTTTAAATAATAATTAGTTAGTAGACTTAATAATTATTAAGTCTAATATGTGTTTCCTCACAAAAGTTCTATTAACTACTCCTTGATCTACTCCCTCTCCCTCCTTGAAATTAATATGCAGATATTTTAAGATGTCTCCTACTTCACTGAATAGTCCATTGTCATTATACTATAGGCCTTTCTCACAGAGGTCTCACAGAGTTGCCAAACACAGGTGCAGTGAATAACATTAATTAGGCTCTGCCAGTATGAAGACTGTTGCATATGCTTGCTGGTATGGCTTACTGACATAACTAAATGAAACAGAACAATCGTTAATGTTATTAATAACACCTGTGCTTTCCCTGCTATGACAAGTCAAATTGTCTGCTGTGTGAAAAAACATTTTGGTTATTCTAATTTTCTAATGTTCTTTCATATTTGTTTGTTTAGTTGATAGCAGACTAAGTAAATAAAAATAAGAATAAGTCCTCTACACATACACCAACTTTGTTCTTTATTCTTTATTTTTAATTTGGATCAGCATTAGCTTCCACAAAGTTGTCACTAGTCTTCCTGGGGTCCACAAAGGTCCACTTTGTGATGGAAAAGACTCATTGCCAACCAATCAGAATTGTCTGATCCTCTGTTTCTCAGTGTTACCATGTTTTAATGTGTCTGAGTAGTTTTTGGAGAGTGACCATCATAGTGCTAGTGTGTAGTTCCTCCACCTCTCTGGAGTGGCATATGAGGCAGATATAAAGAGATATCAATAAAACATTTAAATCCCTCATAAACCCTAACAAATGCATTGGTCCATTTTCAGTTTCAGACTTTGCACTTCACTTCATAATATTTAACCACACAGCTGGGCTGTTGGCAATCACATGCTAAAAATCCTGTATTCCCGCAGGTATTTTTTCTAGGAAACAGCAGAAGAATTAAGCAAGAATACCCAGGAAATATAAAAGATCAAAATTCCCGGCATTCAACACTAGTGTACAGTTTAACAATAGGCGCACATGCACAGATGCAATTCTGTCATTTTCCATTTAATGTGAAATTGAGCAAATAAAAAAAATACAACACTAAAGGGATTCAACTTGTAGAGCTAAACTCCAAATTAACTACAGTGCCTTACAAAGTCAACAGCACTTTGATTAAGTATATGTTCATTTTTGTACATTAACTTGTTGGTCTCACTGAGAAATAAAGGGTTGATTGGCCGGTTCATTCGGTCAGTGGTAACCCTCAGTAGATCAGAAGTGTTTGTCACATAACTGCTCATAAATAATAGGCCCTGTCACCCTCCTCTCCTCTGGTCCCTCTGAGACGAACAGCATGGCTGGTAAATAACTGCCTGAATCGATACCTGTCATTGCAGTTCAGTGAGCCCCGGCAATCTAAAATGTCTGAGCAGTTTGTTTATTTTCTTGTTTTCAACCTCTCCTTACCGGCCTGAAATGAAGACATGCAGATGTATGCTGCAGTACTGAGATTATTCTGCTGCTTTAGTCTGGTTAGTTTATGACACTGTGGCATACTGGGTGACAGTTGGATGGATCGCCTCCTAAATGCCCCAAATTCACCACAGCAAATTCATTTAGATAGTACCTGTATTTCAGCAATATAGTTACCATATTTGAATCAGTTGATTTGAAAATACCTCTTTGTTTGGTAGTGTAAAAATCACAAGAGTTATGTGAGGAATTAATTAAAGAAGTTTACTTTGGTTAATGAAAAAAACACTGAGTGACATCATTTGATTGTGCTAATGTATTGATCCAAACATTTTGCCCACTAAGTACAATTAACATGAAGGTATAGGGTTGTCTTGGTTCAGTCAGAAACCAGGCAGCCATCTGCAGAAACAGTGGCCCCTGCTGGCTCTTTGTTGACATTGTCTCCTGTCAGTTTCAACGCCTCTCTGCACATAAACAAGTTTTCTCAGTTTTTGGAGTGTTGCTGAAACTGGATTCCTCTCTGCCTTCTTAACATCCTACTCTGTCCACAAAAGAACTTTTATCCACCCTTGGCTCTGAGTCCATGAAACGTGTGCACTTTCTAAACATTTTTTCTCATCAAGGAAGCATCCATCACTGGATGAGGCTCTGTGAACACCCAGGTCCAGCATTTTAGTGGTGGTGTTTGGTCAAGAGGTATCCTTCAGGGTGTCATTCACATAAACCATGTAGTTGTTTAGATGGGAAGGAGAATGATATATCATGGTTTGCTTTGCAGGCAAAATTACACAGGAGATCTATAACCCTGTGTATTACAAAAGGGAAGTGCAGGTTGCCAATACATTGATTTGAAGACATAACCTGTATGAATCTCCATTATGTCCACCACATGTGTTTAAATATAAATCTGTGCTACCACATGAGGAAACAGCTAGGAAGCTCTTTGAGCTCTCACCCAAACCAGGGAAACCTGCATCCTGTGTAATATGGTGTTTGCTACAGTCATAGGATTGTAATGGTATACAAAGAGATGCCAAATAAGTTTTATCTCCATCCCAACAATTTGTGCAGTCATTTGTTGTTGTTGTTGTTGTTGTTTTCTGATTGCTTGTGGCACCCCTCTCTACACTCAGATTTTCAAATATCTGTTTGCAGGGGGATGTGTCAGTTCCGAACAGATGACCTAGTTTTTACACACACACAATCTTACAAACATTGAAAGGCCCCTCTACATACATTACATGTCTGTGAACACTCTGAAATCCATCCCTTTATATGAATTCAGTTTACACCAAAGATTTGAATGGCTGTGGAAAATGTCAATTATGGAATTGGTTAATTTTTAATTATCGTCGGCTGCTCTGTACACAGCTGCTCTACAGTTGACTGTTATTTTTTCTCAGCATTTAATTGGAGCTGAAACAGCATGACCTATTTTGTTTGGAGAGAATGTATACTTTATCTGCACCTCCTCAGAAGGTGGCCTTGAGCTTAATTTGCAGTGCTGTGATGGTTCTTCTTAAAGTGCAATGCATTACAGATTACTCATAACCTGTTTAACATCGCGAGCAGCAAATTCATCAACTGGATTACATAAAGCCACTAACATGTGATTCCTTTTAGGTATTTAACAAATTCCTAAATTAAACATGCAGCTGGCAGGAAAAAATGACAAAGCAACTTTCTCAAATTTTTTTTTTTTTGTCCAGACAAACCACTTTGGTTTCGAGTGGAATATCCGCTGCATACTTGTGCTGCTGAGAGTGGCATCTTGACATCATCTGTGTAATCAAAACAGCTGTCCTTTGAATTATCATGGACTAAACTCTAAATTCTGTCTGGTCTGTCGTATGAATGAATCATAGTAATGATGTGCTCTCAAAGGTTTCTATTGAAGAGCACCGCTGTGTCACACAAACAATCTCTTGCTTTCAAAGCCACTTGAGAAAATGAATCTCTGCAGTATGGAATAAAAAAAAGCTGTCCACTATAAATTGATGGCTCTTAATACACACATTTTTAAAAAGCATCTTAAAGTGTTTAACCCATATGTTTGATTCTAGACACACGACATAGTCATCCCCCCCCCCCCTTCTCAAAACACCCACCAACACACATACACACACGCAAGCACACACTAACTCACTGAAAGGATAGTGTGACTGATCCAGCAATCCTTTCATTGTTTTGGTGAAACAGAGTCGCCTAAGCTGCTGTAATCACTCATTTAGTGTTGCAACAACAAATGGTTTTTTTTAGATATTCCAATCCAATAAAAAATTTCAATCCCTCATGAACCCTCACAAATGCAATGGTCCATTTGCTGTTGTTGTTGTCATTATTACTATTATTTTTAATAAGCCATTTCCCTTTCAAAGGCTCTGTGTCCATTTCAAATAATACCATTGTGAGTGAAGGAGACAAAAAGCCATGATGTCAGATTGTGAGCTGACTAAAGCTGCTCTTTTAAAAGCCTGTGTTAAAGCTGCAGCTCCATTGACACTAAAGAGCATTTGTATTGTAAAGTCCATCATCATTTAATCTGTGGATAAATATGTCTGTGAGTGATTATGTCTTTCTTCAGTTTGTGCTGATCACGCGGGAAGTGTTAAGCTTTTGCAAAAGAAAAGACAATTGCTTTTGGTTTAAGGTGCGATATTGCATTTAGTGGAAGTAAAACAAGAAGCAATATATTGCTGATAGATGACTGCAGGTTTAGAGACACAGATTAGTGTTGTTGTAGCAGTTGTCTTTCATTGGGTTCTCTCTACAGTACTTTTCCCCTTCTGGTTATCACTTTCAGCTCAGTGGTTTGTGTTGTTTGAGCTGTGCAGTTGCTCTCAATCTCATTGTCTTTGCACATTGCTTTTGAACTGTGCAAAAAAAAAAAGTACTGGCCTAAATATGAGGATACAGCTCATGATTCCTCAAAAGTTGATTTAAAGTCAAACTTGAAACTCTTCTCACTTTTGTGTTAGGAAATATAAATTATAATGATGATGTGGCTATTATGAAAAAAACATGTGCCATTTTAGTGATTTAATCCTTCTGTCCCTTTAAGATTCAACATTTGGGAGGACTCATCATGCTGTTAAATCTGTGTTCCATTTGGAAACAGGAAGATGGCAAGTGTGGCTAACTAGTTTACCTATCTAATAGTCCACTTTGCGTTAGCACTTGTTCCAACTAGATGTTACTTTTCAGTCATGTTATTTGAACACCTGTTAAATCACCGGCTCTTGCGCACTCGTTGTGTTTGTCCCACGTTATGCAAAAGCGGGGTTCTAGCAAGCATTAGCTGTCTCTGTTTCATGGGTCTAGATGTGGTGACAGTCAAAACTCACAGCAAGGGATAGTGCTGCAGCCTCAGCATCTGTATGTTACCACATGATTTAAACTACGACACTGAGTAACGTAGGGAGTGCTGAATTCACAGATGGGATTAAGAAATAGCTAACATCGGCCCTCAGCTGGTTAACAGCTTATGTGGCTGTTGGTATTGAAGTGATATGACAAACTATTTTTATCGGCCACCCACAGTGATGCACACTAATTAAATTAGCAGTACCCACACTGTCAGTCAGAACTAAAATGTAGGGGCCGCTAGGACTCCTGAAAAATAAATGACATTTAAAATTTCTACTTTTTAGTATATTTAGCTCACCAATTAAATAGACAAACACTAAGGATATAGATACTCACTTCTTAGTTAAATTACATTTTTATTTAATGAACTATTTGCATGCTTCTCAAGTTAATGTATGACTTTAGTAATTTTGCATCATTATTGCGTCAAGCAGAGTTGACCCATGTGTTGCCATTATTTATCCTACAGATCAGTAAGTTCCCCTTGTTATGTACAGTAGTAGGTGATGATATGTAAATGCTTCATGCTTCCTGTTCACTAGCACTCCTTTGTTCCATCTCCACTAACAAAGGTGTAGATCTGATGCCCTGAGAACAGCTGTCTTTCCCGTTCACTCTCTATCACTGCAGTAGAAGCAGGAAAGACAGAGCCTGAGGTTAGGTTCCTAGCGGGACACAGTGCTGTCAGGGCATCAGGTGAGAGCACGTGCCGATCCCCCTCCGCCCACCCCCCTCCACTCCTCACTTAATCAGTTCTGACACAATGCCAATTCCACAGTGGGTGGCGCACATAGCTTTACTCATAGATGTGGCAGTCGGGCAGTGATCAGGTCCCAGACACTGCTTCGTCTGCTCACCTTTCACTGTCATGCTGTATCAGGTAGCACGCAACAGTGGTCACTTACAGATGTTATTGTTGTTTTTGATTTTAAGTGGTCTGGCATTTAACAACGCTCTGAAAATTGTTTGTCATGCGGATGGCATTTGATGGTCCATCAGGATGTCTTTCAGGGTTATTACAACTGATAGGCTTTTTACCATTAAAAAGCAGATTGCAGATGACCTGAAACTATAAGCCTCGACATACTGGGAAAACAGTGGAAAATGGGTACAGCTGTTAACCCAGTCACCACTGAATTTAAGCACTAACTTCAATGAAACTGTGGCTGAGTGTCCTGAGGGTGTAGGCAAACAATTTACTGAATTGAGCTAGACATAACTGAAAAATCATGTCTGCAGCACGTATAGGTGCTGTATGGTTTCTATTGTTGCCTCTGAAAAGCTGAACAGGAACTGCAAAGCAATCATAAAGCATGCAGGGAAGCAATTTCTTTCTCTTATTCAAGTGAAAAATTATTCTGTGCTGTCACAAAAGACTCCCTAACAAGGTGCTTTAAACTCTCTGGCAGTGCATTGCTGCGGGGTGTCAAAGAGTGGATAAGGTATAAATGAAGCTTAAACTCAAAAGTCTGTTTCTGGTAATAGCAGCATTTCGTTCCCTCTCCAATGTGCTTTTGATGTGGAGCTAAGATTAACAGTGTTAAATCGTCCTCTTCACTGTCTCAAACTAACAACACAGGCATAATGAGCAGTGTTGACAACGAGAGCATTTCTTTGAGGATATTGTACAGACTTATTATCTATTCTTTTGTGCAGGTTGTTGTATTAGAATTCAACCCCTTCCACGTACTGTATACCTCCATTGACCGTTGTGTATTATTTAAAAAAGTCATTTAATTTGAGGTGACAATAGAGGAGTATCCAACCACTGAGGAATGTTCCTTTCATCTCTTTCTAATCCTGTGATCATGCCGTTATGGTTGAGTGGCTGTGGAGGTGCAAGGTGCCAAGGATTCCAAGAGCACAGGCCCAGCCGCTCTCTAGAGAGTGCTCCGGCATGGCAGAAAGATTTGTATGTCGAATGTGTCGATCCCTCAGAGTTAATGAGGCCTACTGTTTGGGCTCCCATTATCAGCCTGCTGCATCCTGAGCCGGGCCGCGCCGAACTAAAGTCATGCATCATAAAGTTCTAGACGCCCGTTGATACATTGTGGACAGTAAGCAGAGCTCAGCATTTCTCACCTTCTAGAGAAATAAACTCAGTAGACCAGTGTATGTTCCCCTCAACTGTACCTTTACAATACCACCTTTGATGTATTGTTAAAATTACACTTACTTCATATATATTCTTGAAACCCTGACTGACACATACAATGAGTCAAATGAATGAAAAATTAAGTGCATACAAATTTAGCCATCAATAATACCAGAAGAGTTGTTTGACACAATCTGTAATTACTCTTTCATTCTGAATACCAAAACATTTCTTCACTCAATCAGCTATTGACAAATCTGATTCCTTTATGCGACACAGTAAACCACGGATAAATTAGTACAAAATTAGCCCGGTTGCTAACATTCACCCAGCTCCCAAATGTCGCAATTTGGAAACACCTCAAAGGTCAGCTCAGATCTCTGCTTGTGTTACAATATTGAAAATCAAATCTACTGTAAAGATCCAGCCGGCCCCCAGATCTAGGGAAGGTCAGCCTAGTGTCACCGATTCTGAAAAAGCTTGGCCATGCAGCACGAAAAGAGTCAAGTTCAGGCCTCCAGGGTGTCTGCAAAGGACACACACACCTGTGATGGGAATGCTCCCCGAGCCGGGCCGGGGGAGGGGGAGCTGTATTCTCCGGCTCTGTGGATGATTGGCAGAAAATGTCAGGCATAACACGTCAGCCCCATACAGACGCACAGCAGGCAGATGTCAGAGACTGCATGATAAGAGGGAGGGCAGGCTCACAAGGAAAGGAAGGAAGTGGCATCTTCAGAGAGTTATGTCATCCATCTAAAATCTCTCACAGATTAGGCCTCGACACAGCTAGAAGAACCTCCCTTCTAATGTTTCCCTCCTCTTTTCCTTCTGTTATCATTATTTTCCAAATACAAGGATTAGTCAGGGTCACAGTTTTTTCCACATACTTGTATTGCACAGAAGGATATGCACAACCTTCTGGGTTGCACACCACTGGGGCCTGAGCCAGGGTCAGATATCTCAGAGGGGAAAGGCGGACTGAAGACCACGCACTGCATGTTAATTATAGTCAATGTGTTTTGTTTGACCTTAAGACAGTGTTTCCTCCTGATTTTATCGAAGTCAGGTTTTTGTGAATCTTCAAGTCGAAGCTGGGCATATCTTGTTAAGCAATATGTTCTTGAGCTTGTTCTTTTGATTTTAAGCAGCATTTGTACTGTATTCATCACTGAGGTGGAAATGAATGCAAAGAACTGCTGAACTGCTCTTGATTGCCTTGGTCGGCTTTGTGAATCACAATTTTGTTCCTTTTCTGCTTCTCAGGGCAGTGCTCCCATGGCCCACCCTGAAGACGAGCTGGAGCGCCTGACCAAAAAGATGTTGTTTGACATGGACAACCCTCCATCTGAGGAATATTTTGGTAAGATAGCTCATCTCACTCTCTATTGGTTAGCAATAGACAAAAGCACTGGTGAATATAATAAAATGAATGATGGCTGTATTTCATTTAGCTGCTTTGGGTTCAGGGTAATGGGACTGTGTCATTGACATGGTTTATTGGGACACTTGAATAGAACTGAGCCGTTCGTGTTATTAGTAACACCTGTGCTTTTCCTACAATACCAAGTAAAAATGTCTGCTGCGACAAGGACATCTTACTGTATGTTTATTTGAATAATATCAACAGAAAAGTTGAAGCACATAATGGTACAGAAGTTACCCTTATCCTATTTGTTGATGTTATAATTTTAAGATGAAGGTTATGGAGCAAGGCAGCTAGTTTTACACATCTGTGCATTATGCTAGCAGCAAACAGAATCCATGCTAGCATGCTAATACTAGCTAACACTAATGCACAGATGTGTAAAACTAGCTGCCTACAAAAAGTGGGTAGTGTCTAATTACATTACCCTTCTTGAATATTACTTTTCCTTCATACTCAAGTACATTTTGAAAAAAAAAAGAAGACTACATTTATTTTGGCTACGCTCTTGTTGCTACTAAGAACAGTTTCTTACTAGTAGTAAAAGACATACAGTCACCAAGAGTTTTCTCTAGTTAGTGAGTAAAAATGTTAATTACATTGAAATAAATTAAGACAAAATGTAGGTTTTAATTCCCCTGTGAGCCTACAAGTCTGTACTGTATCTTTACAACATTAAAGCACTATTCACTACCACTTGTTTAGCTAACTAGTCACAGATCTTCAGCAGCAAAAACCTGCATGCTATCCAAATGAATAAAGATAGCATCATTTTTTTATATCAGCAGAGCGTATTGTGGAGATATCAATATCTTCTCTTCCTACTTAAGTCAAAAATTCAGTAAAGCAAACTCAAACGACTGAAAGATGATTCATCCTACATACAGGACAAAAACAATATATATACATTATGTACTGGATCCATTACAGTGTAGACTTGCTTTTTTAAAAGTGAATACATGCATGATGCACTGATGTCACATGCACCTCTAGCATCAGCTGACTCTGTAATCACGTTCGTGAAGTCTTTATGATCTGACAAGCTCTCACTAGCACATAATGCCCTGCTGCTACTGCTACTGTCTGTCTTAATTGATTTCTCCTGCATGTGCATGTTGTGTATCACATGTAGTTTGTGTCTGCTCTGTATTTCACTGGGGGGTGTTGAATGTGCTCCCTGATTTGTTTTCTGGTGATTGGCTTCATTGGGAAGCAGAGCTTAGTCCACCAAAACAAACTATAACAATTTATGCTATAAATGTTCCTATATCCTTTGATGTAAGTGCCTCTGACACAACAACAGTCACTTAACCATGTAACATTCATAGGTGACAGTAGCAAAGTGGCTAAAATTAGCCCATGACTCACTGTTTGATTCACATGTAACACTAATAGCTTTGCAGAAACATGCACAAGTATCTTTACTGATTCATTGCAAAAGCATTTCTGTCAACATTATCCCAGGCAGTCTGATCTCATTAGGAGCACTCCTTTTCATCACTTTTCAGTGTGACATTTTCTGATGCTACAAATAAAAGCAAACATGGGTCTCATTTACTGTTGAGAAATCTGTCCAAAATAAAAGTAAACTTCTGGCTTCTGGTTTATGGTGATAATCGCTGAATAAAAATCAATGTGGGATAGTGGGTTAATAGAATAAAACTGGCATATGGTTTCTTAGATTAGCCCACCCAGTGACCCACAAAGTTAGTTTTGTATCATAAGAACAATGTTTTTGGAAAATGGCTTGAGGCTGTGGAGTACAGTGCAGGTGTGCATGATACCGACAAGGCTAACAGAGTATTCTTGGTCCTTGTTGTCCATTGATTTTTATGGTGTAGATACAGCAGCATGTCTACCAGTCTGGGAAGCAGTCCTCAAGGTAGAGTCTTAAAACTATATCTGTGTGATCAAAGGATAAGGCATGGCTCTTGCTCAGGGTATAATGAAAATGAGAGGTAAAGGCTTTGGACAGATGAAACATTCTGATTTGGATCTCTGTATCTTGTGTGATTGTCCAACATTTTTTTAACAGTATTTCTCCCATTTTTCACTGAAACATTGGATATTTAATTTTGTTCTCATTTGAAAAAATAAAAATATAACTGCCAGGATTAAACAAAATACCAATTTTAATACTATTTCACAAAATAGGACTCAAAAGACAAGGATTCTGTGCATTTATATTTCATTTCTATTTTTCCGCCCTCTATACCCTCTGCTGCCAGCAAGTGCCATCCCTGTGCTGCTCTCTCTTCTCTAGCCTTTAATCCCCTTTGCCCTGGAATTAGTTCCCATGCCCATTAGATACCTCACTCAATACATTCAATGGGACTCTCGAACAGGCTTTATATCAGCACATAATCACACAGCACACCATGATAGCATGTGTAGGTGTATTATAGCTACAGGGACATGTATTTAACTGGTATTAAGGGATATTCAGCTTCACGTTGGTACGCACTGATGTAAAGACCTTAATTGGTTCACATTAGACGTAGGTCAAATGGATCTGCTGGCTTAAGCAAAGTAGTCATTTTACAGAGGAGTGGCCCTCAAAGCCTTGTTGGCCTAATTTTTGGGTGAATGTGTATGTGACGCAGACCTGGCATGAACTCTGTGTACTACTATACCATGCAGTTGTGTTCTATTTTCCAACTATAAGGCTGTCTGGCTGAAGGTCATGTGAGTCGAGAAATAGGTCAAATGGGTCATATGTGAGCTGAGGTAGCCAGAGCAAGTTAGAGATAGCTCATGCGTCCTCAGCTGACAGCTGGTGGCTGTTACAGGAGTGACTGAGAGAAAGAAAAAGGATGAGGGCAAGAGTCTACGGCTGAGGTGACTGCAGGGACTCATTAGGAGAGAGTTCAAGCGCAGGCACATGCTTCTCTGCAAATCCACAGAGCCCCCCTTCCTTCCCTGCTGAATAATGTACATATAGTCACCACAGTAATGTTAAAATTTACTTTAGTCCGGCGTGTTCCTCACTGTATATCCCAGGCTGTGGGAGAAGCAGTCCCAGAGCGTGAGACTTTTGTAATTACAAAGAATCTGATGGCACACGAGCCCCTTCTTTTTTGGTGCGATACTGGGGGAAGAGGGCTAGCAGTTGTTGAAACCCTAAGGCTAGTAATTAACAAGATTAATCAAAGTGGGGCTGCAATCTCTAGCGCACTACTGGACTGAATCATTGTCTTCCTATAGCAAAGTTTTATTGGTGTCACTAATGTCTTTGATGAGCTTCTAATCTGAAACAGCTATAGTGAGTTTTCATTGGTCCAGAGGGGGTTAATTGAATTGAATTAACGTTACACTCTGGCTCTGTGATGTCAGAGAAAACTTTCTATAAGACTCAATGGAGCTCCATCCGTAGCTTAGAAATTGCACAACCTTATTATGCTCTTTTACAACAACTGCAGTCCACCAATTACACTGGCCAAGTCTTTGAGGACTTTTCTGTGGCAAAATAGGCACATAAAAAGCACCCGCTCTCAAATGCTAACGCTCCTCAAACTGTAAAAACCTGAAAGTGATGCACTATAAAAGAACGGCTTTTCTTGCGAGAAACCCAGTTTGCGAGCCAGAAATTCTGCCTATGATTGAAGCTTCTTTGAAAAGCAACTGATTAGTCCTGATTTAGAGTTCCAGATTAGATTTGAGTAATCTGAAAGAGCCTTTTCTCCAAATGTCATCATCCGTCATATTTAATCCACTTAGGTTGTGCGTAGGTGTACTGTGTTTGTGGAAATCTAATAAGACACAGCTACTCAGCTTGCAGTACAGATGCCTTGGCATTTGTGCATCAGAAGAACTTACAATATTTTGTCATCACTACATTTCTGTCAACCAAAACCAGGACATAAAGCTAAATAATTGAAAGGATGGGATGCTCTGCATTATTTACAATTAGTGATGATGATACTTATGCAGTGTAGTTCATTCTGCCTCAGAGAATCTTTTCCTTTTTGTTTTTTTAAATATCAAAATGACAAGTTGAGAATTCCTTTACGCCAGCCCCGACTTTCAGATTTTTACCGTATAGAATTAAGAAAGATGTGAAATTTTAATATCCAATCAATATTTATACAGTGATTTTCCAGAGAGACTTTTGAGCAGTGGCATAAATGTTTTTGTAATGTTATCAGACGGTAGAGAGATAGTTATTGAAAATTAGCTGAGTGATTCATATGGGCATACTGTACTCCACACAGGACTCCGAGCTGTCGGGAAAGCCTTTCCTCTTGGTTTGAGCCAGCCTTTGTTTCGTGATAAGAGCTAGAGAAGAAAAGGCAGGCTTTGCCACTTTTCCTCATAATGTCAGCTGGAAGAGCCCTCATAATTTATAAGACACCTCACATGAAATGTTCATGAGGAATCTTGGAAGAGATACTGTACAAATGGCAGTGTAGCTCCAGTAACAGTACAGGCCAGAGGAGTCAGAACAGATCAGCTAAGGTAATTGGGTCAGAAAAAGTTTAGGTTCATACTATGCGCTCTTGTGGAGCCTGTCTGTGTTTCTTTATAACACATTGAAACATCACAACTTAATGTATTAATAGGCTCCCAGTTTAGACAGCTTTGTGCTTTGTTTAAGATACTCTGGCGGAATTCATTTGCATATTACTGAGGTCGCCCTCAGCAACCTCTTAGGAGTTTGCTTTTAGATGTGCCTCTACATGTCATAACAAGTGGGATGTGTGTGTGTCAGAGTAAAACCTTTCTGCTGCCTTGAAAGACGCACTTTCCCCAATCCCTCTTCCCCACCATACTCCACTTCCACAGTCTCCAAATGCCTTTGGCCAACCATCTCTACTGATACACATAACTGCTTCCATTTAGTCTGTGAGGGTGTACATTTAATTTTGGCATGCATACAGAGAAAAAACTCAACACAACTCAACAACACATGCAGGTACAATATAACAATACCTTAAAATTTCTAGATGCTTTCATACATAAAAAGCAGCCCTGGATTTCAGACTGCCTTCACATGCACTGGGGATCCACAGGAAACGATGCACGTATATAATCCAGTGTTACTGTTTTTAATTTTATACCCCTGATATAAGTTACTGCTAATGCTAACCCAACATCACCTACTGCTGCTATTTCACAGTCAAAGCTTTCAGTCGGTGAAACACAAAAAAATGCATCTGCAAAAACACATTAAACACATTTTTGTTTTGTTTTTTGTCAGCAAATCATTTTTTATTTGGGCAAGGGAGTGATGGAACAAGAAGGAGAAGCTGCTGATGCCACGGCAACCACGGGTGTCAGCAAATCAACCAGGATGGAAATCTTAAGGAGTACAACTTTAACACTAATGAATTAAGTATAAAATAAACATTTATTTACCTATTTAAGTAATGTAATAGTAAATAATAATAATAATAATAAAGCATTTTACAAGATGAAAAAATAAAATATAATAAATCACAATATTGCACACGTACATGTAGTTAATTCCCCTTTTGATGCAAATATAAAAAAGCAGTAGAATGTGAAAGTGGGATTCAGTTTTATCCTTCACCTACAGCACAGTGAGACTTCTGCTTCCACTTTTTCCCACAGTAATCTCCTCATAGTCCCTTTAGTTTGGAGAGGATTTCCTCCAATCACAGTGTTGCCTCTTTGTTTTGCTATGCTGTGCTGCGTGTGTATATGTATGTGGCAGCAAACATTATGAGACAGAAGAGCATAATGCTGCTGGAAGGAGGTCACCGACCACCCAGGGGCAGGGGGGCATCATATGAGGCAGTCTGGTGACATGGCAACTTGTCTTAAGCCCGTGCATCACTATACCACCTACAGTGGATTATAATGTATGACTGCGAAAGACTAGATTATTCAACACAATACCCACGGATGATCCATCATAGCTGCCTTTTTATAAGAAAAATACAGTATGTATGTCAGTATGAGGGTGCAGATTTTACTCCTAAGACGTTTTTTCTCATGCAAACAGTGTTAAATGCTTCGATTATTAATCTACAAATATGTCAGGTTAAACAAATTCTACAAAAACCTCTACCTGCTGTGTTTGCGTAGCTTCATAGATGTCTCTCATTCTGTTCTTTTATGAATGAGATCACAGCAGTTTTACTGCTGTGTCATCATCTTCTTGTGTTTTCAATACTTGATTATATTTGTTACCATTTTCAGCAGGGAGGGCAGTTTCACATGACATGAAGTAGTTTTTCAGCATAGTTTATGGGTTCTCTATCCCATTTCTTTCTCTCATTATCTTGTCCCAGCACTGCCGCTGACCTCACAGTGCTGCTTTCTAGTTTCTCAGCTGATGCAGTATGCCGGCGTGGGGCTTCTCTTCGCGGCGACAGAAGCCCACTTTTTGGCAGTGGTTCACGTGAGGTGACCCCCCCCCCTTCACTTCCCCTCCCTACTCCCCTCCTCTTCCCTTCCTCCCCCAACAGGCTCGGCGCTTGCTATCCTGCCTCGTTGAGACAGCTCCACTGAGGCTTGCAAGATCAGCTGCCGTGCGAGCCCAGCTGAGGCTCCCGGGCACTCATGTTGCTAGATTTCATTTGTGAGTGAGCGTTTGACCTCAGGAATGAGTAGACATCCGCATGCTAATGCACGCAAAGGCAGACATACTTACAAGTACACAGGTGCGCACAGATAAACAGCATATAAACACAAATACATCTCTGAACACACGAGTTGCCTGCATATTCTGCTGCACACACACTCACCTGTTCCTTGTCTTTACCCTCCCTTACACCCCATTCGCCAGCCCCGCTTGCTCCCTGGCACCCCTCCATGTCGCTCCTGCCAACCTGCTTCTAAAACATGTAACCTACACGCAGTCCCCCTCGCTCTGCCGCTGCAGGCCCTGACAGGCCGAGCAGTAATGCTCAGTGGCACAGGCTCGCCTATCCTCCATCCTTCTCCATCGCCGCAGCAGTTCTGCAGATTGCTATTTGCTGACATTGGGAATGAGATTAAAGGCAGGGGTTAGGAAAGAGGCATTCAGAGATTGAAATGCAGTGATGACAGCTATTTCTCTTGTCATCCTAAGGCAACTAAAGGCCACAGCATTGTCAGGCTGCATGGAGGGCAATCTGAAGCAACAAAGTAGATTAACCTAGAGGGGAAAGAGATGAAACAGCGCACAAATCGTGGCCTCTGGCATTTCAGTAGCTAGCAGTCACACTCCTAATGTGTTCAACAGACTTATTTTTTGCTGTTAACCACTCGGTGACCTATTGTTTATGCCTTTTATTAAGTGTGAAGAAATTATCATAACTTTGTACCTTTATTTGGCCAACCTTTCAAAACTTGCCACAATAAATTAGTGCTGTGTTTGGTTTTTATCAGGAGGTGGAAAATTGAGCCCATTTGTAAATGTGAAGTAGAGCAAGGCAATTTGTCATAGCCACATTTGTAGTTTTGTTTTAATTCATTCATTTTACTAATGTTGTGTTAATATTGAAACGCAACATATGCAGTAGTTAAATGTGTTTTGTGTTTTTACCACCATATCTATCAAATATTTTAATCCAAGCACAAAACTTTAGTTGAAGTCCCAAAATGGATTTTGTGGTTCTTTTATTAGTTTTGGATACGAGCTACAGTTACAGGCTTTGCCTTTGGGGTTTGCAAGGGTTGCACCAGCAGAATTGTATTCTTTAGTAACATAGTGTGAAAAGTTTGGTCTCCCACAAAAAAAGTTCCTTGCGATCCTTCTTTACATGCACGATCTTTGATTTCTGACGATGTAAGATCAAATTGAGCTGCAAGTGTGCTCCCTCTCTGCCTTTCATGCTGCTTCAATATCACGGCGTGAAAAAACAAAGAAGGCAAAGACTGAGGGAAATCTGAAGCGTTCTGCCACTCAACATCCCCCATTCCCAAACAACAGCGTCTCACTGCCACTACAAATACATTAGAAATCAATTATTTATGGAACAGAGTCAGGGCCTCTTTAATCTTTTCCTTTTATCCAATTAAATTGTCTAACCATTCTAAGCCTCTATAGCTCACAGGGAATGTGCTTCTTTTTAAAAAAAAAAAAGAAAAGAAGAAAAGATTTTCTCTTCAGTCCTTCTTTTGACTTTCGATGTAACAGAGAAGAGACACTTCTGAGGGTTGAAGAATGAAAGGAAAGAAAGTGAGTAAAGTGTAAATGAACTCCCCCTCCCTCCCCGTCACCATTGCATTGGTTATACAGGAACTATTTGAAGTTTTGATATTAAGACTCTGGTTCCATTCCCCGCGCAAAGGGACGCTGGGGAGCGGTGAGGCCTTTCATGATTCCTTTATGCCCAGCTGAAATAGTTCGAAAGTATTTGGGATCATCTCCACAGGGGTAAATACGATGTTGCTTCAATTGCTGTCCTGTATTATTCAAGAAGTCAATTGAAGTATTGTCTCAAAATTGAAAATGCTTACTTCCGACGCAGACGTGTGAAATTATTGATGTGAAGCATTGTAAAACACTCTGCATTTCTCTGTTATCATACAGTAAGAGTGTTAGAAAAAAAGTTACGGGCTCTCTGAAGAGGGTCTAGCTTTACATTTTTATACTTTGCAGAATCATTTTGATATCATAAAACATAGCAGAAGTGTTCTTTGGAGCTAAATGTGTCATTAATGACAATTTTTGTTGATTGATTGATTGATTGTCATTTATCAAGCAAAAATGTCAAACATTCAATGGTTCCAGTTTCTCAAATGTGAGAATGTGTGACTTTTTTCTGGCTGCTGCTCAGACAAAACAAGCAATATGGTGATGTCACCCTGGGCTCTGGGAAATTGTGATGGGCATTTTCCACTCCTTTCTTACATTTTATAAACCAAAGGATTAATTGAGAAAATAATCAACAAATTAATCAATAATGAAAATAATCCTTAACTGCAGCCCTAGTATATATTACCATTTATTACCAACCTGTACACATTTTGCGTAGCAAGCACACATACTGACATCAAAGTACGCTGATACAAGTTGTTACTTTAAGGTGCACAAAAAGAAGCCAGTTGTCTTTTTTTTTCTTTTTCTTTTTTTTTTTTACAAATAAGCAATGGATAAATATAGTCGAGTCAATTGAGACATTAAGCTGGTGTGATTGTTTCTTCTCCTTCCGATAAGCCAATAAAAAATGACCAATGACGGTTTACCTCATACAATAGCTTTTAATGTCAGTAATGCCACACTGTGTGGACCTAGACATTGCTGCAGGAAGCCTCCTAAATCGTATGTCTATTTCACCTGTCATGCTCTCAGATGTGTCTGCTTGCTTGTGAGATTATATTGACTGGAAAGTCCTAATTTTTCTGAACGAAATGAGCTATAGCACTCACAGTTTTGATCTGCATTTGACTGACAAAACAGGCGTCTTTTCAACCACTGAACTTCTGACACAGGTGGTTCATTATTTTGACTTTACCAGTGTGTAGTGTAGGCTTCACAATAGCCAGCAGTAAATTTAGGGAAGGCTTAGCCTTCTACCTGCTGCCCCCTGCTTACACATACACACGAGAAGCAATCTGGCCAGCTTTTCACTGAGGACACTTTGAAGTGAGGAGAGGAAGAAAGGAAAGTTACCATGAGATACTGAAGGAGGGAACTGAAGGGAGAGAGCGGTGTGTGTGTGTGTGTGTGTGTGTGTGTGTGTGTGTGTGTGTGTGTGTGTGTGTGTGTGTGTGTGTGTGTGTGTGTGTGTGTCGGCACTGTGTAGTCTATAACTTAGCCTACTCTAGGAAAATTTCAAGGAAAGGAAACTCGCCCCATTGCAAATTAAGTACACAGTATGTAATATATGTAATTATGTGCAGTAATTCATCGTGCGAACAGCAGTGATTCGCATCTGACGCATCTAGGTCGACGAAGTGGTACTCTGCAGGTTTTTTTTTTTTTTAGCATGAATCTTAAAATGTGGCCAAAGTTGTGTCACTTGTCACTCACATATTACTGCAATGAATTACTGTAATTTACTGTAAATCTTTTGTGTCCCCCTTGGATTTCTTCGTCTCCTCCAAAAAAGGTTTAGTGTGATGTGAGAGAACAATGGCAGCTGGGATCAAACAAGTTTTTTTTTTATTACTTTACTTTTACTATTACCTTTCAAACAATAGAGATGGCTGACATGAAACACAACATACTGTACAATGATGTGTCAGTATAACAATGTAGCCTCAGTGTGTGCTTGATATTAAGGTAATATTTAGAAACAGAAAAAGCATACAGTAGTTTAAAGGCCTACTGTAAACGACCACAGATCTGCTGCTTTTTGTTACACGATCATGTGAATTCATGTGTGGACACAGCATGGTGTATGCATACAGTATATGATACATGTGTCTGTGTTTGTATTCGTCTACATGTGTGGCATGTCTGGTGCAAAGAGATTTTTTTTTTCATTGTGTATGTGCGTGAGCGTGTGTGTGTGTGTGTTGTGGTAATACTGTGTACACTGTATGCACAGTCGCTCACAAATAGCTCCTAAGGGCCCTCACGATCACAGACTGCCAAAAGGAAAAGGATTTCCGAGAGGTTTCCTTCTCGCTATTTAAAGTGGGAGCCCTGTGGGACATGTTTGGCATTCTTATCCACTCACTGAAGATGGCCTGTGATCTGAAGCCACTAACAGGCTCGGCATGCTCCGTCTCTGTCTCTCGCTCACTCTCTCTCCCTTTCTCTTTCCCTCTGGCTCTCTGAAGTGATTACCCTGCTTGTGATTCCACTGACACCCACATGTCCCCCCGAGACGTGCCTTCACTAGTTTGTTTAATCTGCCTCCCTGTACAGTAGGTAACGCAGCCATAATTGAGGTGTGGATAGAGCTGTGGGAACAGATAAAACCGATAGCAGGTTTTATGAAAACTTGTCTGCGGTATAAGTCGCCGTGGTTGACAGCAATCGGTAAATTAATGTACAAAATATTGCTGTGATAAGAATTTTTAAAGATAAATGTCAGTCCTTTGTTTCTTAATGTGTCCCCAGTCGATGAATGGAGAATCCTGTAATAACAGAATCACAAATATCAGTGTTTCAGTAAAGATTCAGAAATGTTGCTGGAAAAGTTGTGGATCCAATCACTTTTTTTTAGCAACTTTCCTTAGTTTCCAGTGAGGCCTGTGATAAGATAATGAGTTATCTGAGATTAGAGTACCATTAGCAAGCCTTGCAGTCAAGCAGATATTTGATCTCGACAACATATGACTTCCAAAAGTTGTGCTGATACCTGAAACAGATTCCGCTTTACACTCTGTTTGAATTTTTTGATATGAAAACAGCAAGTGGAACTGTGAAAATGCAAGGATCAGATACTATATCTCCCCCGGTTAGTGTCTCGCCTCTGTCTGTAACACGCTTGAACCGCTCTGTTCAGTACATACAGAGTGTCAATCATCACCCAAATCAGCCTTTAGATGAAGCAAAAAATGAAAAAGAACAAAAATGATCCATAGAACTGAACTTGAATTAATTAAATATACTGTATCATGCTTCCTCTGAAAGATTGCATCTGTCCTCAGATGTGTAAAAAATAAAACATTCTCAGATATCTTTTTAAACCCTATTATTGTAAGATACCAGTAATTAAATTGACAGTGTTATTAATTGGGTTGAAGATAACTTGCATTGAGTCGAGGACATCTTAAACTCAATTAAAGATATCTCCAACTCAATTAAAGATATCCAAATGCCATGTCCCGCAATATGCAATCAGGCTCTTTCTGGCGCAAGAATATCAGTTCACTTGTGCCCCTTTTACAAAGACTTAGTTGTACTTCTAAAGTTTTCTTTTTATCATTTAAAGCCTGACTTTTTGAAATAGATGTCGTCCATGTCACACTTTGGTGATGTGTATGGTCTCTTTAATGTGGCATAATTATAGTATTTAATCCTTCCTTATCCAGTGTTTGAAATAGAAAAGAAGATTAGGCACTTCTGACATCAGGAAATAAATCATTTAAAGGGAGAGTTCGAAGTTTTTGGCACGAGGTAGAATGAGTTGATGGACATCAGCTCAGCCTATTGATCCTTTGGTCTAGCGACACACCGGTCTGTCAGACAGAAACAAGTGGCAGTAGATGGAGCCATGTAACAAAAACATTTTAAAGCACAAAACACTGTCAAAAATAAGTTTTCACCATCTACAAAAGAACATAATCTATTTGGTTTATTTTTCTGATGCTTGATTGTGAACAAATAACCAACTAAAATGAATCAACAATGATTCTGATATCACCATCAAACATATTTTTAATTGTTATTTGTTCCTGGGTAGTAAAAGTTATTTCCTAGTTGTTTATGCCTAAAAAATATAGAAAATGACTGTTATTCCCTTCAGACTTTACTTTTGTGACCTGGGCAGTGATATTTTGAAATGTACCTATTTCCAATGGGAAAACGGGCGAATTTGCACATTTTCATTCACATAAAGTCAGAAAAAACAACATATGAATCACTGGATATGATGATGGGAGACTGCATTTAGGGGCTGATTCATGAAAGTGATTTAAAGTATAATCGTAAATCTCGAAAAACTGCTAATTTCTAGGTCTTTTGTGCTCATTTTTGTATAACATTTTTGTGGAACAAAAATTGTGTTTCATAGTGTAATCAATTAAAAGTCATTCATCAAGCCAAAACGTCAAACATAAACTGCTGCTTTACTCTTCTCTTTATTTAATTGTAAATTGAATACCTTTAGGTTTTTGTCTGCTTGTTGGAGATGTCAGGCTCTGGGGACTTAAGATCAGCGTTTTCTACCATGTTTAGGCCTGAAACAAACGATTGTTTTCATTTTTTATTCTTCTGTTAATTGTTTAGTATACAAAAGGTAAAAGACTTGTGTAATAAATGCTTATCACAATTCCTTAGAGCCCCAACATCTTCAAATTTAGTTTTTTGTCTGACTGCCAGTCCAAAACCCAAAGATGTTCAGTGTCTCAGTAAACAGAACATGACTGTTGGTTCACTGATGAATTCTGTCTGACCTTAAATATAGTATGTGTATGGATTTCTAGTGAAACTGTGCTCAGCCTCCCTTCCATCTCCTCTTCCTCTCCCCAGGGCGCTGTTCCAGCTGTGGAGAGAACGTAGTGGGTGAAGGCACTGGCTGCACTGCCATGGACCAGGTCTTCCATGTTGACTGCTTCGTCTGCATGACCTGCAGCACCAAGCTGCGTGGCAAGCCCTTCTACGCTGTGGAGAAGAAGGCCTACTGCGAGCCTTGCTATATTGTAAGTAACTTCTGTCCCTTTGGAACCATTATTTAGGCTTTTTACATGTACCTTTATGTGTTTATGTTTAAAAAGTGCACATTATAATATCAGGGGTGGGCATATTGGTAGCCCTCTGCTTCATATTTTCACTTCAGGCAACTACATTTAATTTCATTAAAACCCAACAAGCTGCTACCTCTCACCGCGCTCATCTCCATTTTCTCTTTTTGTTTTGTTTTGATTTGTTTTGTTTTGTTTTTAGTCCCTCAGTAACTGTTACAATAACTGTCTTTCAGTATTTCTTCTCTTGAATATAACAAGACAATGTAACAACTGTGTACTGAACTTTTAATTACAGAAGTGGGTAGACTTAAGAATTCCAGCTTCTTATAATTCCAAGATGCTGGAAATTATGTAACTAACAAGGTTAGTAATGTGAGTCTTGAAATGTATACTTTAGCTAGCACATACTAGTTCATTAATGATACTGTAAATACTATGCAGCTAACTGCTGATGTGACTTCTAATGTTAAAGCTGCACTAATCAATATTATTATATTAACAATGGATCAAATAGCTACGTGTAATCTGAAAGGTGTCACTTGTAGTGATGAACCAACAAAGAATGATCACCTGGCTTCTCCCAAACTCCTCTCAGCTCTATGGTATTTTAGTGTTTTACAACTACATTGTTTTGGTTTACAGTACCCTCACTGCTCTCAACATCTATTTCAGCCACAGCAGGCAGCTGTTTTCAGAGAGAAAGCTCTGATAAACCCACTGTACACTACCTGCCTAGCACCAAATTTAAAACTTAGCAACTAGCTGGTGAAAATAGTGAAACATTTAGCAGTTAAAGAACCAGATATTTCTCTCAGGAGTTGGTAGAGACCAAAAACGGAGCTAAAAGGAGAGTGAATATTTGACTTAAATTCAAGACATGACTCAGAATGAATGCTCGTGTTGCTCTGTGTGTGATGGATGTGTAAATAGCCAACAAGTTTGCCAACTTTCTAATATGTCAGTGTTAGCAGAGCTGCAATTTAACCGTAGTCATGAGCATCAAATAAATTTATAACAAGGCTACCACAAAATGTGTCGGGGCGACGCAGCCCTACCTTTTTAGCCCAGTGAACAATTTAATACATTTGTGATTTGTTCTCCTCTGAGCTGCATTTATTGATTTTTTTTAAAATAGAGGATTTTCAGATATCTTTCTCGGTAAATTAGATGATTATAAGAACACAGTTGCAGAACATTCAGTGAGCTGATGCATAACTATCTGGAGTTACAGCTGATGAGCACTAAGATATGGTTTAAATGGACTTGAGTTATTGAATGAGTGTAAAAATCGTGTTAGAATGTGACATTGTATTAATTCTCTGTGGATCAGATAACACAGAAGATTTTTATTCTTGTCTGTTTTCCCCTGATGAAAAGTTGACCAGATAGAGGAAATGATTGACAGTAAGATATCCCAAAAGGTGTCTTAGTTATTTTTAATTTTGGGGTGTTCTTATTCATTCTTACAAAACTGTGACCTGTTTTCTTGTCACTATGTTGCACAACAGATATGAAAGTATTTGCTTGCACAATATTGTCAGGAAAGACACATCGGACCACAAGGAAATCTTTTTGCAGAAGTGTTTTCCTTCATTCAGTTTCAGCGCAATATGGTTCAGTTTTGTCGTCCATCCCACCACTTGATATGACACGGTCAAAGTCTCTTACTGTCAGCAATATTTTGGGTAAATTTGTAGGTCATTCCTGGAAGCTGAGATGAGAAGTAGCTGTGTAATGCAATGAGGTAGTACAATGGAAATGTTGAGTAGTAACTTTCACTGTTGTTTTCACTTGGAAATAAATTATTTGGACTATTTGGTTTAATTTGTACAAGTTTAAAACTTGTATGAGGCAGATTGTCTAAAGCAGATGTTATCATTAAGAGCCATGATGTGAGTAAAAAACACCGGGGCTTTTCTACAGGCCTCCTGACACAGATAGGAGCCATACTAAAACAAAGGTTGTCAGGTAGTGATTTGCCTATGAAACACAAATGTTCCACTTTCCAGACTGTAGATAAGAGACCTTTAAAGAGAGATGACAGGGCTTTGGAGGCATGTACCAGTGCAGTTTGCTAGTTAATGAGGAGGTTAGAGCTTTAATTTTGATAGATGGGGGGGAAGCATCTTGATGACCAGGGCAGCTTAGAAACAACAAGTGATGCACACTTACACACTGTTTAGAAAACATCTTAAAATAGTTATTATTTGTCATAAAGAAATTAATTACAACACACACTGACACCGTTGAGTCTTGTGGCTTACCCACAGCACATATTAAGACATGTACAATTCTCCTTTACATTATGTGCAGGAAAGTGCTTGATATGCACTTTCACAGTAAAGTCTCGAAGCCAAGCTACATAACATTTAAACCAGTAGCAGTCCATCTCTTAAATCATCTCTTTTCAGAGGCACTCACTGTGATTGTAGTTGTCTTGTCTGGAAGTTCTCCAACTCTGATACATGCGCTAAAGAGGAACGGGATAATTTAAGAACTTTATTTATGCATTTCATCAGCATAAATGTTCTTCTGGCACAAGATCAAAAGGATGGGGGAAATCTGAATTTCTTAATGAAAGTAATTTCTTCTTCTTTTATTCCCATCCTCAGGGTCATACGCCTCTGTACGATTAGAGAATGAACGTGAGAGTTGAGTCTCTGAAGAGAAATGTCATATCCCAGAGAGAAAGAGGAAAACTTCAAGTTATAGCCTCCAAGTCAGTCAGTCTAGGAATCTCTAAGAGCAAATGAACATTAATGATACACATTACACAACATTAATGATAATGGTGAATTTGTTTTTTGACTGTAGATTACCGTATTGTTCTCCCTCTCTTACCCGCCGCCTTACATCAGCGGCATATCACACTGGAACATCCTGTTTCCATCTTAAAGGGGCACTCCAGTGATTTACTATTGCGCTTCCTTAAGGTTGGGGAACTTATAAGAGATATTTATTTTAAAAAGTCATCAAAATTGAAGATGAAGAGTATAGAAGAGAGATAGAATTTCCCATAAGGCAACCCAACAATATTACCCTGATTACATCATCAGGGTAATATTTTAGATTTTGAAAAGCTCCCCCCAGACCCGCAGAAGATGTTATGCAACTGTTGGGTAAATTATAATCTCTGTAACAGGTAAACTGAACTTCATGTGTAAAATTAGCAGAGTTCCCCTTTAAATTCAGATTGTATGTTTGACATTTTTTAAAATATATGTTCATGTAACTAAATAGATAGTATATAAAGTATATAATAGATGCGTGTTAGTTTTTCTCAAACTAAATAGATTTTTTGTGAAAAGGTTTTGAGGTATAATGTAGTGGAAACTCATTTTACACTTTATATTTTTATCCCATATGTTAAGAGTAAAATAGATGTTTCTAAAACCACCTGGCAGTGTATTACAGGTAACTGAGGAAACGTACTGTGTAGAATTTGTATAACATAATGCAAAGTCTAGTAATCCCTTTGCTAGGAATTGCAGGAATATATTTTACCATCCAACAAAGTTGTTTCAAAGTAGGTGATCTGCAGCGCCCTTATCAGGGTCCTGACTTTACATATTCTGTGGAACAATACTGGCGTTTGTTTTGGCAAGATCTATACCTTCCACTGGGTGATTTGCCTCATTCAAACTGTTTGTCTAGATATTACTAATTCCTTTTAGTAATGTGCGGAACTCACCCACATCTGTTATCGTCACCTGTCTTCTTCCTGATTTTACAACTTGCTATCTCTCTGTCTGACCAACCTCAGTCACACCACTGGCCCACAAATTGCAGGGCAGCAATCAGCCTTTGTTCTTGGCACTTCCCTGGCTTGCCTCCACAGAGGACTTATCGCTGCCTATTTGAATACAGACTGATGCTGATAAACTCCACAGCCGCCCAATTAATGTCTCGCTTTGCATGGAGTGGTTCGTTCATAATAGCGTTAATGTGACAACAACATTTGAATCAGCCTGAGGTGTCCCACAACTTCCCCCTTCCATGTTTGCACACGAGACTGAAAGTATGAGTGTGTGTGCAAACACCAACCAGCCAGCTGTCTATCATTGTTACTGAGAGACAGGACTTTTAAGTTTTAGTGCCACTAAGTGTTTTCCAAGAAACCTCTAATGTGAAACGTTTTCCAGCAGATTCTTACAGTCAGATATTGCTGACTAAGTTTTCGGCAAACTGGAACAAATTAATCACAGGGCATCTGCAAATTCACAAAGCTGCAAAGGAGAGCAACCCAGTGGGGCCGGACGATATAACAGATTATCACAATATTTCTGACTCTTTATCAGTGACGTAATGATATTTTTGGAGTAACTAGTGGTGTCATACAGTATTTCATTTACTGCAGGGGTGGATGATATGATCTGAGAGACAGTCATTTAGACATGATGGGCAGACAGATAGAAGCAATTACATTTAGCTTCACTAGAACAGTCAAATAACATCAGAAAATGTTCCACTGTACGTAAGTCTTTAAAGAAATTGTTTTTTTATTTTTGGAAATGCACTTACTCATTTTCTTGCCAAGAATTCAATGAGTAGATCAATACCACTTGCATGTCTGTATGCTTAACATGAAACTACAGCCAGAAGACTGTTAGCTTAGCATAGCATAAAGGTGAATGTAATTTTTTTTCTTTTTGTATGAATTAAACAAACAAGATATAGTTATTAGTTGTTAATTAGTGAGCTTTAGAGGTGTTTAACTTTGGACACAGCCAGGCTAGCTGTTTCCCTCTTCTTCCAGTCTTTGGGCTAAGCTAAGCTAACCGCATGCTGACATTAGAGTGGTATTGATCTTCTCATCTAACTCTCAGCAAGATATGATAGTATATGTGTATTGCACATATGTGTGTATGTGTACTGCATCCACACTGCTTTTAAATGCAGGACTTGAGGGAGCTGTAGATACAGCGGTTTAACAGATGATTTCTCTATACACGTAACTTCCTGTCAGCAAAAGTATGAAAATGTGCACCAGCTACTCTCTTTGTCTTTGATACAGCACCAGGTTTACATCTAATACATCCAGAACAACAATCTAAATCTATTGTTTAAGTAAATGCTATTTTGTTTTTTTGTTGACATGAAAATGTCCCCATAAAGCTGTTAGCAGCTGTCGAATCTGACAGCAAAAACAAAAACCAAGCCTGTGCCAAGTGTTTTCCAAAACAGCCAGGCATCTTAACTGTGTCTCTTGTAATTGGGGAACCAATTATATAACCGGATTTATGATGACTTCTACACTATGTTTTCACGTTTTTACTCAAAGCTGAGGACCTTTAAGTGGGTTCAGACTAAACCTGACATGTAAACATAGCCACACATATCTCAAACTTAATGTTAATCTTGTTAATTGAGTCAGTTAAATTGTAGTTAAATGCAGGTGAAGGTTTGGGGCTGTTTTACATTCTGGGAGGATACAATCATAGACAACGCTTTCTGAGAGCAGTGATATGAGATGTAATGACATTTAGGAAGCATGCTCCTGTTTAGAGGAAAAGTGCTGTAATTTGACAGGCCAAGATTAAACTCAGTGTGTCGGCTTTTGTGTGAGCTACAGACAGTGTCATGTGTTATGATTACGTCCAGGTATATGGTGGCAGTGCTCTTCTGTTTGTGTGTGCTGCATTTTCACTCGGATCAATTTCTCTGGGGCATTCATGCGTGTGTTGTAATCACAGAAATGTTGACATGTCGACTCCTGGAAGCTCATCTTTTACTATACTCACTAAACTAAAAATGAGTTTCATTTATCAACTCTGATTTGAGACATTTTCACAACTTTGCATCAAAAACCAGCAAATGAAGTCATTCTTTTCAGCAGTCATTATACCTACAGATTTCAAGCTAAAAATGTTCTTAATCAGTGGGAATTATATAGAAGTCACCACATTTATTTGAAAATGTAGTCTTTAAAAAAAATGAAGAATCATTTTCTTTCTCCATTCACTTCAGGAAGTCTGCCTCTAACCACGAGAGCCTATTAGTTAAGAGAGCTGAGAGTAACAGGGACTTCACGTGGCTGATAGCTCAGCTGGTCTTTGAAGAGGTTCAACAGTGGGATTCAGTGTCATTGAGGTTAATTGCTTACACAGAGTACCATGCTTTCTGTTCTAAAGTCCATTCTATGTTGTCCATATCTGCCTTGTTACTAGTTTCTTGCAAATTTCTGCAGCATTCCCACAGCCAGGTTTTCGCCGAGTTGATGTACTTTAAAAGGCTCTTTAATCGCCCTTTGCTTCAGGTTATGTGCTGGTAAACAGATCCATTCAATCTGCCTAACCGACACCAGTGCATGGTAAAAGGGCTGCAGACAATACTCAGTTCCCTGTTTGAGGCAGAATCACATCCCCACTTTCCTGTTTATGCTACCACTTCCCATGAATATAGATCATCCAAAGTGCAGCCGGTTTAAGTGCACTGTAATGAGACTGATGTAAGTAACACAAGGTCACGCCAGGAGCTGAGTTTCATATTGAAAGAGCAGTAATAAAGAGATAGGGATTTGCCCACACAAAAAAAACTTAATCTATTTCTGCCTCTTTTGACAGAATTTCAGAGACCACCAAGGTCACAGACGCCAAGTTGCTTGAATGTAATTATGTTCATTATCTGGTGTTTTACTATAGCTCTGTTATTTAAAATAAATGGGCTTTGGTCTCACTGGCTACACGCTCTTAAAGATTTTCCATTCTGCTATTGTAAAGGAGGAACTGCACACAGCAGCCCTGACCTGCCAGTCACCAGGAAACGTTCATGATTGACTGATGAGCTTTTACCCTCCGTGTCTGTTTGTCTGTCTTAGAAAGTGGTGATGACAGCCTGTTCATCCATTTATGTCACATTTTATTATGGCTTAACTATTGGGTTGCTTCCTTTTCATGTAATTAATTTTCACATGCAGGCCCACTTTTTATGCACAACCTCGTAATAAGACTTTGTCATCTATCAGTTAGTGCTTCTCTTGAAGAAAGCACCTTTACTGCAAAACTCAATTTACCAATCCACTGCAGAGCATTTTCACACAAATCAAAGGTAAAATGGAAAGAGTTTACAATATATTAAGCACTTTTAGGTACAGTAGAAAACAATTCTGTTTCTTTTAAGTTAGCTATGCTCAAAGTATAATTGACCAACCTCCCACATCTTTAGATACATGCAAAGAGAGAAAATATTTAGGTTTACCTTTTTGAGTTGCTTTTTTCTTCCCCTAACCTCCTTTTATTTCTGAATTTATGATTTTGTTTTACGATTCAATATGGGAACAAGAAATGAATGAAGTCGTGTCCAGGAAGATATGGAAGTTTGGGGTTTCCGCCAGAAAATTTGGGAGGCCCGGCGGGGGGTGTTGTTGCTGAGCATAAAGGTGTACATTACTTGCCCACAGTCGTTTTGCTTTTTTTTTATAGAAATAAAACCCATTTAGTTCATTTTCACTCTCATGTCTCCCTGGGTCTCAGTGCTTGTTTTTGGCAGAAATTCTCCCGCTTTCTGCCTGCTCAGCCTGCTCTCAGATGGTTGATGGGTTACTCTGGTAGCTGCAGCCTCACCCGTCACCCACATGCTCTCTCTCCCTCTAGACCGCACACTTGCTACGCACTGAGCTATTCCTTAAAGGAGCTACGCTACTTGTATAACACATTTTAGTTTGGAGAACATCTTAAAATACTTTTTTTTTTTTTTTTTATCCCCAATGCTTAGACCCGGGGGGGGTCAACTCAGGCTCCAGTGGGCCACCGGTCTTGCAATATACTGGCGGACACCCTGGAAGTTTGCCTACTTCCACACACCCGGCACAGGTTAATACAAGTTATACAATACAAGTTATCGGTTCCTTTTTTCAAAAGTCAAGTTGCACATATTTTATCCCTCGGTGTCTCAATTTACAGTAGATGCATAAATCAAAGAGGAAGCTATGTAACATTTATTTTGTGAGTGTCTAATGTAAATCTGCAATATGCTAAGAGAAGATGAATGTGTTCATCAGTTCATCTTTATTTTAAACAGTGTTTCATTGTAAAAACGATCAATTAAACATTTTTGTTTGCTAAATTACTTTTTTAATGACAATCACTTATCAATATGTTGATCAATTTTATGTCCATCTACAACTCAATTAATCAGCTGATCATTTCAGCAGTGCAGTTGAACTGAACTGAAAAAACAAAACGTGGCCCTCCAGTCTTTGTGTTTACGGAATTATACAAGTGAGTTCAAATGCACCATAATCAAAACATATCAAAAAACAAAATCTAGATGGCAAAGGGAAGGTTCCAAGGGTGGCACAGCACCCAGAGGTGACAGGCATGGTGGCAGCTGTATTGGGGCTCCTGGTGATGGATGTCCTCCACAGTACAACATACCAAATTCTCCCATCTAACAACGGGATATCCCCAAGAACTCACCTAAAGCTTCTGCTGTCATTGAGAGAGGGCATATAGGATACAATACATCTAATCACAGTCAGATCTCTCCTCTCACATCCAGTCACAGAGATATGAGCAGTCCAATATTGAAAGAGAAAGTTTATAATGTTGCCTCGCTGAGAGTAATATGGCTCTAATTAGAAATGACTGCATACCAACCACACACCTGTCACTTCTCTGTGATGGATATCCAGGTAGTCAGATCCAGAGGCTTGCAGCCAGCGTGGTGAGTTCAAGGCCCCCATATGCTCGTCGTTGTGGCGCTGCAGCTCTCTGTTGGCGGCACTGCATGTCTGCGAGCAGCGGCACAGCTGCTGTTCGTGCTGGGAGAGCTGCCACGCACACACCGAGCGGCGATGGCAGGTACACACCCACCCTGGTTTTACTTGTCGTTTGAGGCACGCTCACAAACACACAGCGGCTCAGCTTTCTGCTGACTTTGTCATCAAATATTCATGGCTGTCTGCATTAGCTTGCGGAGTTCTAATTGAGTTCTGTATATTCAGACGTGATTAACTCGGTCTAATTCCTCAAAGGAGTGAGCCAATTAGATAGCACTTGCATGAATAGGATTTCACATCTTAGTGCGTCTCCAGACTTGCCAAGACAATTACGTGTGTGTAGAATTTCGCTGTACAGTGGGTGTAAACCCGCTAAACTCAAGCAGGTCATTATTTCTTATTACTGACCCACACTACAGGAAATGCAGCTGTCCGATCCATTACAAACAAGTAAATGAAAAGCACAAGTGTTGTTATTAGAATACATTGTTTGGACAAGAGACAAGAGAGGGACTCCAAACACCGGGCCCTCTAAACCTTCCTCATGTTTTTTGTCTAAGCACATCCACCACCACCACCCCCCAACCCCCACCCCCCAGGAGCGAGCAGGAGAAAAATATCTGTGACCCAGTGCTGACCCACCACAATGTCACTCTAACTCATGGCATGAGAGAACTACTGCCGGGGTCTTTGTCAGTTTCTCTCTGTAACCAGAGCAGGAGACATTGCCCAAAGTCCGGAGGGGTCACATTCTGCTGCGGAGCTGAATTTAAGGCAGAGAGGCAGACAGGCAGGCCGGCCACTTTGCATGAGCCAGAGAGAGATCAGGGCCCCACTGCCACCTTTTATTCTTTGAAGAAAGGCCTGAGCAAGGCATGATCTGTGCGTTGGCCCTGTCCCTTCATGTTGGCTGGAGCCTGACATGATCACGCAGCTAAAATAAGAAATCTGCATGAACAAAAAAAGCCTCACAGCTGACTGGAATAGAATACATAAATATTTAAATCTCATTTGACACATGCCGCTTTTGTTAGTTTGTTGAAGCTCACATTCTGGAGTGAAAGAAGTGAAACCTGCACGGGCTGAGCAGCTGCTGGTGAGAAGGATGGCAGAGCTGAGGCAGGTCATAAACTGTCCAGGGAGAGATATAAACTAAATGTAAAAAACAAATCTGGATAGGAGACTCTGGCAGGATGCCATCCCATTCCTGCACGCACTGGCCATCCATAACCCGGTGTGAATTTATTACACGGACAGACTGAGCTGAGCAGGTTAGACCTACAGTACACTCAGAGGAAGCATGGCCGTTCCAGGTCAGAGACACTGAAACCTCGGCGCACTCGTCCTGACTGACTGGCGTGCACGCAGATGAGTGTCACAAACACTCTGTCTGTGAATTATACAGCTGATCGTTTCAAGGTCACTGATCCCCAGAGTGAACAGGGCCGAGAGTTACCAAACCATTAGGAGAATCACTTTCCACTGCGTGACATGCTCGCTCACACCCACACGTAAACAAAAAACACACACCTCAGTCATCTGCATCCAGGCAGCGGATAAGATGCGAGTGGGTGATTTACATAACGTGCTTACAAATGACAGGATTTTGTAAAGGAGTCAAGTCATGTTAATGTATCTTCATATGCTCACACTGCGGGCCTGATGCTGAGAAGCTGCACAGACAGATGGACGGAGTCGGGATGCCAGGGAGCGCCGGTCACTGGAAAGCAATCACTGATAAAATTAAATTTAAGTTGAATGTCAAGGGCTGCGGATAGGAGCGTGTCGGGGGTCTTAGTTGAGAGTTGGATCGGAGGGAGAGGAAATGGCAGGGGGTTGTCCACTTGTTAACCTTCCCGTGATGAGGTGGGAGAGATGATCATGATCATTGAACTCAACCATCTGAACGGAAACTCCACACATACACACACACACACAGAGTTACACACAGACTTCTCCACCTCCGCGGCCCGAGCAGACCAGGGCTAAGGGAAGGGTGGCGCTCCCACAGTCCCTCCACAAATGTGTGGAGATTTAAATGAACTCCCAAACTCCCTCAACCAAAGCAGATTTCTGGCATTTTCTACTGGCCGAAACCTCCATGATTTGGTTCAAGAATGTGGAAAACAAGTTTGTTTGTTTTTTCTCCCCCTCTTTAATTCGACCATAATAATCCTATCTGCTGCTTTGTCAAAGGTTTTCCAACTGACAAGGTAGCTCCCAGTACCTCTTTATTACTGTCTGATCAGTACATTAACTGCAATTTTCTTTTGTGACTTAAACAAACTATCAGTAGCCTGGGAGTTGTGTCCAGAATTAGGATTCACGCAGCAGCATCAGTGTCTGTAAACATGGGGACAGTTTTGCCAAATCTGCTTTTTAAATATACATGAACAGAAGCTGGTGCCAAGTCAGCTGCGAGTGAGGTAACTCTGTTTCTTCCTTGTGAAACTACTTCACCTAAAAATATATAAACTGAATTGTAAGAGCTTATTAGATTCAGTTTTGATCTTTGCATTCCTTGTCTGCTGAGGAATAATTCAACCTCAGTATGTATGTGGAGTTGTAAGTGAGGGGTGCATTGAAAGGTTTTTTTTTAAATAAATAGATGGACATTAGAGATCTGCTGATGTATTTAAAGCATCTTAATGAAGGTGGAATCTAAAGTAGTTTTCTTGATGGTCAGCTAGCAGCAGGTGTTGCAGGAGTTTCACTATAAAAGATGGCATGTGTAGTATTTTTAGAGGATGGAAAAATAACAGGAACATGTTTAAAAGAATGCAACCCAACAAAATAGTTTTGAAATAACTGGTACGTGTGTGAGGTTTATGAGCTTATGTTATTGTTGAGACTGTCAGAGTAGTATTTACTCTGGCGCCACGTTTAAAGGAATAGTTTAACATTTTGCTTAGTATAAAGCCTAGAAACAAGGTGAAAATAGCTAGCTTGGAACCGTCCACCTCACCAAGAAGCTAATTGGAGTGGTATTGATTGATTGACTGATTGATTGATTGACTCGAGCATATTTCCCAAAATGTGAAACTATTAGTGTTGGATTAAACTGCATTATATTGTGATACTATTTTTGTTGACCCATATAGTTTGCAACTTTCTCTATAGTATCACTCCTGTGTAGCACTTCCTGTTAAAATAAGCTATATGAGAGCATAATTATAGATTTGTCTTGATCAAAATAATTAATCTTCGTCCTGCTTGATTGACCCATATTAACCAATAAAAAAGAGAGAGAGGCTGCTTGTCGAGGTTCATTAAGTCAGCTGACACCTTCCCTCAGGAAGTAGGAGGGTCAGTGATTTGACTCATAGTTCACAAGCAAGTCATTATCTATTATAAGGAAATGCAAATGCAGCAGCACTCAGATCTTTCTTTCCAATAAGCTCTTGTTAGACGTCATGGAGCTTCCTTCAGTAGGGTGTAGTTAATTTACACAGCATGGCCTGGCACAGACTAGCACAGTCTGTGAGGGTCTGGACACACACTGAATCAGATCATCTGTAAATTTGGCCCACTCTGAGTTCAGCGTGCCAGGTCATAAATCGCGTGCAGTCTCACTGAACTCCAGCCTGCCTCCTGTCAGCCCGACTTGGCCGTGTGAAAAAAAAAAGAACACATAGGTGTAAAATTTGTGTTGATATGGTCAGAGGAGATCGCAAACAGCTTAAATTAGCAATATGCATCAACTAAATTCTAACTGTTAACTGTTTCATCTGCACACATCTGAAGTAGGTCTTTGTCTTAGTATATTTGTAGCAGTGTTTTACACTGAAAATTACAGACTGTTGACTGAATTGTTTTGAAGAGCAAGGTGAGCACCCCTGCTTCAATCCTTGACCCCTGAGTGTGTGAATGTATTGATTTATGTTACATAATTACAAGGAGTTTTAACATTACTTTTGAAATGGCTGAAGCAGCATTTAAGTACCATGAATGGTAATTGGTCAGTTTTTAAGCAAAAATACCAAACATTTGATTGTTGCAGCTTCTCCATTTGAAGATTTGTTGCTTTCCTCTGTCTTACATTATAGTCAACTGAATATCTAACTGAATATATGAACAAAAATAATAATAATTTGAAGACGACACCTTCAAACTTGCACTATTTTCTGATGTTTTATAGTCAACTAATTGATTAATTAAGAAAATAACCTGCAGATTAATCCATAATTAAGATCATGATTAGTTGCAGCCCTAATTCTTATCAAGTCATTTAGTCGGTGCCACTGTATTTAAAAGATATGAAGTATAGAACTGTTTGCACTGAACAGTGTGTTCTCTGAATTATTTTTACTTGTTTCTTTGTTTTGTTGTAGGCATTGTCACTTGATCCATTAAAGTTACAAATTACAATCTGATTTACAGTTGAAATTAGTGAAATTACCTCCCTCATTTAGCATTTTCAAATAAATAAAATAAAAACAAGGTTCTAAGTCTCAAAATAAAACTAAATGACTTTTTTTTTTGTGACTATCTGTGTCTCTGCCTCTCCGTCTCAGTCTATCAGGCTTGTGTCTCATGTTCGGCGCAGAGCACATGGGACCTCTTAACTCCCTGTTACATGCTTTGTTTGCATCACACTCTTCATTCTAGCAGACAGCTGTGTCAAACGTTGTTTGGGAGCCCGTTGTTAAATAGTTGGGAGCCGGGCTGGACTGTGCGGGCATCAGTGTGTTTGGTGTTGGTGCGCTTAGGGAGACCATGAGAGCACTTTGAAGGAAATGGATAAGGTCTACATTGAGAAAAAGGGGCCACAATTGACTTAAATGCACTCCACTCACCCCCAGTTCAGCAAGAGGCTGTCTGACCTAAATTCACTTTACCTCATCTGCCTAGACATTTGTTTAGCCTTCTGGGCAAACACTTAGAGAAATGTATGAGGGAGGGGAAAAAAAGAATACATATGCTTGAATACATCACATTTAGTCAGGGGAAAAGCAAAACCCGGACATCTGCAGACATATACAGCCCTCTAGTGGCAAACAGCAAAGGACCTGGATGTCTGACAGGGAGGGGACGAAGTGATTTATGCAGAATTTCCTGAACCATCTCTGGAGGTTGTGCCCAACCACAGACCGAAACTCTGTACATTTTCTGTTTTGACATCAGACCCACATGTGTGTAACAGGCCCAATAAATGTTACCTAATCCCAAATAAAAGGAGTCACGAGTGAATGAAAAAAACAACAGAGGGCTGAGCAGAATGAATGAATTGAGGTCATAGAATCTTACCATCAGAGAGAAAGAGAGAAATTTTGTCTTTTGAGTACTGTACTCATTACAATGGCCCGGAGGAACTGTGTGCTGTGAAATCATATGCTCTAGTTAAGCTAAACAAGGGCAAGGTATTCCCACATGAAGGGCAGATGAGAATAAGTAAGTGGAAATGCAGACAGATGAGTAAGAGTTGAGGGTGGTTTAGTGCAGTTTGGCCCCTGTATCTTACTCAGATTCTCAGGTTGCAAATGTATTCTCTCTCTCTCTCTCTCCCTCTCTACCTCTACCTCTCTCTGTCTCTGTGTGCGTGCGTGAGGCAAACCTCAAGGGCTCAGTGCAGCGAGCTCATTAAAGGCTTTATTCCACTTCCAGGATCGAGCAGGATTGCAATATGGACATTGTTTATACACAAATGTTGCCCTGGGAATAATGTTTATTTCTATTACCGTCTTGGAGGGGGGGAAAAAAAAGAATGCAGAGCTTGTCTGCACACATTGCTTTTCATGAAATAATGCCTCTCCAGGAGTGCTTTGAAGAAACGGCCATTTTACAAACCACCACAGCCTGGAGTCATACATCAGCTGCTCTCATCTCTTGCCCTCTTACCCTCCAGTGACACATGATCGTGTTGTGGGGAGGCCTGGATGCAGAGGTCTGACACTCCGATACCACACGGATTCATGTCAGGAACCTTTTCACATTGTAGTTTCAATGAACCACATCCTGTAAAGCTGCTTCGTTCATTAGCATATAGACCATAAATGTCACTGCACGTGCTCAGCAGCCATTCTTACGGACAGGGGATGTTTGGGAGTTTACCTCGGCTGAGCAGTCACAGAAGTGTCATTTTAAACGGCAGGGCCCGGCGGTGCATCTGGGAGGCAGCCGATGACGCAGCGCAGTGTTGCTACACACCCCGAGCTGTGTTTGGAAACACTGAGGCAGCTTGCTACTACAGCGGGAGCCAATGAGAACAGCTGAACCGTGCACTCTTTAGCCCAGCCAAGCGCAGAAAGAGGGAGAACAGAGAAACAGAGAGATCCAGGAAATGCCTGAGCGACAACAGCGGCCCATCAGCGCGCACATTGATCACCCTCACATGATATATCCATCCCCCCGTAATTGCATTGCTGTTTAGAGAGGCAGTCGTTATTTATGTAATATTGAAATAACAAATGGTGTCTCCCAGCAGATATTAAGAAGAGAGATGCCACAGATAAGTCAGAGGCAGGCGACCGCCACGTCCCCCTGTGGGCCGCTTGCCCAGTCGCCTGGCTGCAGAAAACCTGCAGTCATCACAAAGTGGAAATATTTACTGCTCACACTCTTGCATATGGGAGGATGGAGTGTGGGTGAGGGCAGCTGAAAAATGACTGTTTGTGTTTCGAGAAGAGTGCTAATCAGATTCCTTCAGCTTCAGAGGCATTTGAGGACAGCCTTGCTGAAGGTCTTGAGTGTGGATTTATTTGTGGCACAGGCAGGAATGGAAGCAAAGCCACCTGAAGTGTAACACTGGCATCAGGAAGTCTAAAATCACAAACTGGAGGAATTGCAGGAAAACTTTTCTAACTCTCTCATGCTGGTTAAAATTTGTTAGCAGACAAAAGTGCTAATTGTAAACAAGCGCTGAAAGGATCTTTAGAAATGAATAATCAGAATCATTACATTCATCATCAGGATTGTTGTGTAATCATGTGGGTGTCTGTGGGTTTGTGTTTTTGTGTCTACAGAACACCCTTGAGACCTGCACCATCTGCAGTAAGCCCATCATGGAGCGCATCCTGAGGGCTACTGGGAAAGCCTACCACCCTCACTGCTTCACCTGCGTGGTGTGCCACCGCAGCCTTGACGGCATCCCTTTCACCGTGGACGCTTCCAACCACATCCACTGCATTGAGGACTTTCACAAGTATGTAATTTAGGTTTTTATTGCGCATAAAGCTACACAAATCAATGTTTTTATATTAACAATGGATTAAATGACTTTTGTAATGTGCACTCATAGTGACGGACCCACAGATTTAGATTTTATGGTCTGCAGTTGTACTGTTTACTTCAGTCTCATCAACGTGCTTTCATGAAAAAGAAAAAGCTCTGATAAACCCATTGTACACTACTGTACCTAACACCAAACGGCAGATAGACAAAATTTGCAACTAGCTGGTGAAGAATGTGAAACATCTAGCAACCGGATATTTTTAGCAGGGGTTGGAGGAGGCTAAATTAAAGCTCAAAGGAGAAAGAATGTTTTATCTACAGTACAGGCCAAAAGTTTGGACACACCTTCTCATTCAATGTGTTTTCTTTATTTTCATGACTATTTACATTGTAGATTCTCACTGAAGGCATCAAAACTATGAATGAACACATGTGGAGTTATGTACTTAAAAAACGGTGAAATAACTGAAAACATGTTTTATATTCTAGTTTCTTCAAAATAGCCACCCGTTGCTCTGATTACTGCTTTGCACACTCTTGGCATTCTCTCGATGAGCTTCAAGAAGTAGTCACCTGAAATGGTTTTCACTTCATAGGTGTGCCTTATCAGGGTTAATTAGTGGAATTTCTTGCTTTATCAATGGGGTTGGGACCATCAGTTGTGTTGTGCAGAAGTCAGGTTACTACACAGCCGACAGCCCTATTGGACAACTGTTAAAATTCATATTATGGCAAGAACCAATCAGCTAACTAAAGAAAAACGAGTGGCCATCATTACTTTAAGAAATGAAGGTCAGTCAGTCCGGAAAATTGCAAAAACTTTAAATGTGTCCCCAAGTGGAGTCGCAAAAACCATCAAGCGCTACAACGAAACTGGCACACATGAGGACCGACCCAGGAAAGGAAGACCAAGAGTCACCTCTGCTTCTGAGGACAAGTTCATCCGAGTCACCAGCCTCAGAAATCGCAAGTTAACAGCAGCTCAGATCAGAGACCAGATGAATGCCACACAGAGTTCTAGCAGCAGACCCATCTCTAGAACAACTGTTAAGAGGAGACTGCGCGAATCAGGCCTTCATGGTCAAATAGCTGCTAGGAAACCACTGCTAAGGAGAGGCAACAAGCAGAAGAGATTTGTTTGGGCCAAGAAACACAAGGAATGGACATTAGACCAGTGGAAATCTGTGCTTTAGTCTGATGAGTCCAAATTAGAGATCTTTGGTTCCAACCGCCGTGTCTTTGTGAGACGCAGAAAAGGTGAACGGATGGATTCCACATGCCTGGTTCCCACTGTGAAGCATGGAGGAGGAGGTGTGATGGTGTGGGGGTGTTTTGCTGGTGACACTGTTGGGGATTTATTCAAAATTGAAGGCACACTGAACCAGCATGGCTACCACAGCATCCTGCAGCGACATGCCATCCCATCCGGTTCGCGTTTAGTTGGACGATCATTTATTTTTCAACAGGACAATGACCCCAAACACACCTCCAGGCTGTGTAAGGGCTATTTGACCAAGAAGGAGAGTGATGGAGTGCTGCGGCAGATGACCTGGCCTCCACAGTCACCGGACCTGAACCCAATGGAGATGGTTTGGGGTGAGCTGGACCGCAGAGTGAAGGCAAAGGGGCCAACAAGCTCATCGAGAGAATGCCAAGAGTGTGCAAAGCAGTAATCAGAGCAAAGGGTGGCTATTTTGAAGAAACTAGAATATAAAACATGTTTCAGTTTAATGTAAATAGTCATGAAAATAAAGAAAACGCATTGAATGAGAAGGTGTGTCCAAACTTTTGGCCTGTACTGTATATTTATCAGGAGTAATATATTTTCTTTGATAGAGGCTAGAGGCTAGCAATTCTACCCTGATTCCAGTGTTTTTACCAAGCAAAGCTAAAGACATCTTTTCTAAATCACATTAAGACTACCTTATTTCCAAAATTCCTGAGTATTCCTTTAAAGCTGCAGTAATCAGCATTTTTATATTAACAATGGGTCAAATGACAACATATAATACGAAATATGTTGCTCTCAGTGATAAATCCACAGAGAATTATCACCAGACTTTGCAGTTCCTCTCAGCTTTATGAAGCAATTTAGCGTCTTTCAGCTCATTGTTTTGGTTTTCCAGCTTGCAGCTTTACTGTTCTGTTGTAGTTGTCAAAACTAATAGTGGTGCATCTATCCGCTAAAGAGCCAGATATTTCACTCAAACCAGAACTTAAAAGAGTGTGAATATTGGACTTAGATTCAGCAGCTGGCCAGAAACACGACTTAAAATGAATGTTAATGTTGATCCATGTCTGCTAGATGTGGAAATAAGCAACTTTATAACGTGATAATGTCTGATGTACGTCTGATATGTTCTGTTTACAGCTTACCCTGCAGCCCCCAAGTTGCAAAAAAAAGTAATGCTGCTTTAAAATCCTTTACTGGTCTTACAAATTCAAATAGATTAATAAATAAATAAATCTCAGTGCTTCCTTTTCGGGAAACACTGAAGACAATTTCACAAGCACAATGACCTTATGCAGCTGTAGACATAAATTTAATAGTAAATTCCTGTCATTGTGTCACAGTCCACAGATTGCATAACTGCCACCTTACCAGAAATGTTCCTTTACTCAGTGACCAGAAGGGAAACAGAAGTAAGCAGCTGGCTCTTGGTGTGAGTGCACAGCTTTGCTTTATGGAGTAGCTGCACTGGGCCGTTTAATTCCACATGACAAGTGTGACCTCAACATTGCAACCCTTTGTGTCGAGGAATAGTTACGCTCAGGCCTGAGCTTTTTCTCCGTTTAATACTGACTGCATTGTATTGTTGTGGTTCCCCAAAGCCATAGAGCTCCTTCACTTCCTGTTTCCCAGGCATTAAGTAAGCATGTGAAATAGAGGAAATGTCCACCTGGCCTTCAGTCAACTGACAGAACCTGAAATCTCAGTGTGCTTTTCATATCCTCATTAAAGTTATTGTTAGATAGACCTCTTCCTGCTAAAGGTATTCCCAGACTTACTGATTTAGAGGCTAGAAAATGTTACTGTGAAAGTCAGTTATGATATTTTGTAGCGTTGTTGAAGTCTCTCTATGTTTAGTTTTTCCTCACATATTCCATTTATAAGAAATATTCTTGACAAAGACAAATTTAGTTTTCAGCGCCACTTTGATCATTAAGTAATTAATGAATTAAAGAAAAAACACCAAGCTTTGACTTAGTTTAAATAAGAGTTTCCAAATGTGTAACCACAATAGTTTTTAAAATATTTTTCACTCACAATGACCACCACAAGGGGTCACAAGATAAATCTGAGGGGTCACAAATACATAAAATAAATAAATGTACTGTATGTTTATTTTAACTTTCCTCTAATTTTTGAGTTTTTTTTCTCAAGTAGACATGAGTTTATTTTAAGGGGTCACAAGCCAAAAAAGTTGAAAAATACCATACTGGATTAGTAGACAAAATTATTTGGAAACAATTTTGACAATTGATTAACTATTTATGAAGCAAAAATGACACCTACTCTTATTCTAGCATTATCAATTGCACTGGTTTACCACGTTTCTCTGTTTTATTATTGTAAATTTAACATCTCCGGGTTTTGGATTGTTTATCCAACAAAACAAGCGATTGGAAGACACTGCCTTGGGCTCTGATGGGCATTTTTCATTATTTTGGACTATTCTTTAAATAATTAATGGAGAAAAATAAGATTAATTGATAGTAAATTATTTGTGTGTGTTTACAGTTTCAAAAAGCCTCACAATGTAAATTGATAAATGAGGATAGATCACTAAACCTCTTACAAAGGAAGTTTGTGTCACTGAAGGTCGCATTATGTCACAATGTTTGCCCTTGTTTTGTATTTCCTAATCTAATTTCTGTTATTCTTGCTTCTGTTTCACAGGAAGTTTGCTCCACGCTGCTGTGTGTGCTCTGAGCCTATAATGCCAGCACCGGGGCAGGAGGAGACCGTTCGCATTGTGGCCCTGGACCGTGACTTCCACGTGCAGTGTTACCGCTGTGAGGTATGCACTATTTGTGTTCATCTCTCCTGGTATGCGAGCTCCCCATAACTAACAGTGGTCATTACGGTATGAAGGTATAAGACATAATGCACATGCCCGCCCACCGAGTCACCTTTTCAGCGAGACGAGTGAATCATCCCTCTCTTACCTGCCTGAAATAGCTCTGCATCTCTCCTCTGCAAAGTTCATGGACTTACATAGTAACCAATCTTTCAGTAGGCACTCGCCGGCTGATAAGCGGCTCTGAGACATTACGTGCCCAGCTAAAAGAGAAGTAACGTGTAACACTGTCAAGGAGTCGTGCCAGTGTGAGTACACAGCGTTTGGCAGACATAAAGGTCAAAGGAAAGCAAAGCAGATTAGTTCAGCTGAAGGGGCTCAACAAGAGAAGAATTTTGTCACCAGGGAGGCATGAGTAGATGGAGTTGTAATTCTGAGTGTGCGTGAGTGTGTGTGTGTGTGTGCGTGTGCATGCGTGATTCCCGTGTAACCCTGTGTCGCAGGCAATGAGAAAATGATGCAGAAGCAATGTTTGTAAATATATTGCTGTGTGTGAAATTGTCCGCTTGATTACCCAGAACAAAAGACATCTGCAATGACTCAGTCTTATAGACATCTTTGCCAGGCATTGTCAAGTAAACACCACAGAGCAAATATAGCAAATATATATAAACGCACACCCATCACTCAGGTATTTTTGATCTGTGTGATTAAGAGTCAATGTACAGATTGGAGAAATCAGAGAAAAGCTGAATAACACTGTCTTATACATGACCAACATATACGCCTCTAGAAAAAGGGCTAAAATAGAAAAACGCATGCCGAAAAAATACATATGCAAACACATCGAGTCTTGTAAATCATATTCAATAAAATGTGATACATGAATCATATGAATTATTCAAAAAGAAAATAATTATCATAGAAACTACCAAAAGAGGGAAAAAAGCCAATAGAAATAGAAAAAAATTTCAAAAATTGAAAACAAGAATAAGTATCTACAGCAATGCTAGTGGTTCTGTACTGTGGAACAGCGGTGCTTTGAGCAAAATGCTTACAACAGCATGCTAACATGCTAATGTGTGGCAGGTATAATGTTTACCATGTTCACCATCTTAGTTTAGTGTGTTAGCAAGCTAACATTAGCTAATTAGCACTAAACACAAAGTACAACTGAGGCTCATGGGAATGTCTTTAGTTTTGCAGATATTTATTATGAACCAAAGTAAAAACTAGCTAGTAATAGGCCAAAATATGTATTGATACCTACAAGGAACTAAACAAAAATAAAAGGAAGAAAGAAATAGATACAAGTTCAAGATACAAGTCAAAATATATTCACTTTAAAATTCTTGTTGTTGTTTTAATCCCCTACAGTAGGTCATAGTGTGTTAAGGAATCTTTTGTAAGTAATGTTCAGTTGTTGCCCATCCAGACTCACCCACTGGTGTAAAACCAAAATATTTCAGCTTCACAGGCTTTTCTGCAGAGAGCCTCCTGTAACTTGACACTGGCTAGTTTTCAAACAGCAGTAAATGTCTCATTTAGGGCGGAAGCACAGCGAGTGTATGAATGTTCCTGATCGGTGAGTGTGGCTAATGACTGTGTTTTTGTTTATGTACTAACAGAGTATCTGTGTCCTGCAGGACTGTGGCTCTCTGCTCTCAGAGGGGGATAACCAGGGCTGCTACCCTCTGGACGGACATGTGCTCTGCAAAAACTGTAACACCAGCCGCATCCAGGCGCTCACCGCCAAGGCCACCACTGACCTCTGAACAGCCCGCCGCCCGGTCACCTCCACTGTGATAACCCAATGCTCTCTCTCTCTCTCTCTCTCTCTCTCTCTCTCTCTCTCTCTCTCTGTCTCTCTCTCTCTCTCCGTCTCTCTCTCTCTCTCTCTCTGTCTCTCTGTCTCTCTCTCTCTTTTCTTTCTCTTGCAAACATACCCATCCACGAAAGCTTGCATTCCTCAGCATATCATATATATACATCTATATTTATATATTTACTTACAGTTACACAAAATAGCATCACATGTTCACCTGCACACATGTATTTAGTGGCTGACTCGGTACAATCATAGCAGAAGAACCTGTGTGTTTTTTAACTGTGTTTTTGTTAAAGGAGTAGTTCAGCATTTTGGGAAATACAATAATATGCTTTCTTGCCAAGAGTTAGACGTTTGGACTGAGGCAGGCTAGCTGTTTCCCACTGTCTCCAGTCATTATGCTAAGCTATGCTAATTGACGGCTGACATATTTATCGTACAGACATCTTCTCATCTAAATCTCGGCAAGAAAGCAATTAAGCGCATTTCCCCAAATTTCAAACTATTGCTTTAAATTTTTACAAATCCATAATTTAACATGTGACAATACGCACCATCACTCGATCTTACCTGGCATGTTCCAGCCTGAGTGCACATGCATGCATGTATGCAGGCAAGCCCAAGTCTTGACCTAAAACGGAGTCTGCCTCCACCAAAACATGCAAAATGTTTGACATATCTGCCCTGCAGGTGAAGCCATGGATGGATGTGTGTGTGACTGTAGCTTTAGCAGTGTTTGGAAAAACCCTGAGCATACAGTATGTTGTGTAGAACATTCATTGTATTCTTTAGTGTTTGCACAGCGCAATTACACAGACAGTACACAAATGTGGATAAAATTACACACTGAAGCTCATTATTGCAAAGCAGTTCTGCATAACTGAACACCAAAGAATTGACTTTAAGCTGCCGTATATTATGTGTACTTATTCTGTATGCCATTATATTTAACATCACTTATAGTGTATTGATGGGGACCACAGGAGCTATAAACTGTCATTCTCAGTGTCAAAAGACAAAGTCCTCAATAGGCAGCTGTTGAATGCAATTCCCCTTTTAACACATTATCGTCTTTGTTCTTTCCAATAGAATTTGCCATGACGTATACAGCTGAATATTTTCTGTTGGCTTCAGCAGTACAATTAGACATTCCATTCATAAAAATATGCCCTTATGTTTTAGTATAATCACTTAGTTTTAAATAAATACTGTTTTTAGCAGATAGATATGTCACTTTTTCCTCCATTTACCATGACATTAATTAGATCACTGGTTGTACTGTTTGCATCTGGCAGAGATAACGGATATTAGATGGCTATGCAATTTTTATTGCTAATTGCATCGACACTTTATAAGAAATTTTATGAATAAGGAAATATTTTACCTGTACAGTTTCAAGCATAAGTGTCCTTATAGTAATCCTTTAATCAGAACTATGCTGTTGGTACTGTGTGACTTTGTGTGTCACTGTGCTGTATGTCAGTATTGATTGTACCGTTGACACTCATCTTTTTTTATTTAGTCTATGTTTAAAGTTGATGGGCGAAGAAGGGACCGTGAGAGTTTCCCAAAAATTATGATTTTATTATTTGTTCCATCCAAGAGTCATGGACCAGTGTTCGTGATTTGATAGTTAGATCAATATATTACAGCAGTAGTCAGTCAGACAAGACATTTAATGATAAACAACAAAAACAATATAGTTAATAATAAGTGATTGTTTGCCAATTTATTAGTTGGATTGGTAATCAGTGAACCCAGTAATGCAAGACAGAGTATTTTCTAATCCCAGGTGTTGTGTGCATGTGGATGGATATATTATGAACAGAGCAAGTAATTATAATTTTCGGTGATATTATAACATCACCAATTTACGGAAGAATGGGGCATCATTTTGCTTCCTCACACACCAAAAAAGCGTGAGGTAGTGGTGTTTAGTGCCATCAGAAAGTGATACGAACAAGAAATAAATATACTGTAACTACTATCACAGCAGATAGTCTTTGTGATCAACTGTGTCAATGTTTTAAACAGGGTAACACTTTGTAATTAACTGTGCTAATAAGCTCAATAATTAATTATTAGTGAACAATAATTTGATATTCATCAGACATTTGCTAGGATCTTTTTAATCTAAAAATAGAGAAAACTGGTGACCATTTATAATCTAAAGGGATACTGAATATTGCCTAAAAAGGCAACTGTGGAAACATAGTTAAATCTCTGCACATCTGACTGTGTTTGAGCTAAAGTTGAGAAGGTGGCACGTTGGTTCGACACTTGGTAGCAGACAGAACCGTCCCTCGCTCACTCACATGCCTCGAGCAGGAAGCGAGCCAACACTGGTTCTCCAGGAGGTTAAGCAACCTAAACTCAATGTCCTCGGGAATTTTTCCATCAGTATTTGGAGTGCAGATTGTAGACGGCCAGTTCATCGGTCACATACAGAAACCAAAAGACAAGACTTTTACAGTTATGTGAAAATCACAACAGACGAGTGCAATGTTTGAGAACAAAAAACTTAATGTGTCTTATAGTCATGTTAAAATATCTCAACAGTGTCACAAAACTCAAGATAGACACAATTCACAGTCATCTCAAGCATCCTTTATTGTATATAAACAGTTTGATTAATTAGTTTGAAGATGACTAAAAAATACATTCAAATCTGTGCTTCTCTCTACTGAACAGAAGACATTTATTCTCCGTTTATCTCCCCTTCTTTGAATATATTACACTGTCTACATTCGGTCCATACTTAGATCCCTCACTTTGGCCATTTGATACTTGACTCAGTGAGTCATCTGATTACAATGATTATGTCATGTGTTGCTACGTTTCAGCTGACAACAGAGATGTTGCTGGGCATCCGGCTAAGTTAGCGTCTCATGTTCGCTGTCTGTTAAAGGTCGATACAAGGCCTTCAGACCTGCTCAGATAATTAGACAGCTGTGTTAAAAGGTGCACCCAGTGATAAAAACACAAATGCAGATCTCAAAGTGACAAAACAGGAAGAGATTCTGATTGAAACTAGAGCTGTAGAACAACATCTAAACCCTGCAGTTGATGATTTAAAAAAACACTATCGGAACAACAGTAGTGCAGTTATGCTCATTTAAAATTATAATTCAGCTATTTTTCAAAGCCAGTTGTCTCTAGATTCTAGCACAGAAGCTAGGAAATCGACCTTTTTTTAACAGCCTATAAGTATACTGTAGTCAAAATTCAACTTTTTCTAATCAATTAAATTTTATTTATATAACGCCAAATCACAAAAGTTATCTCAGGGCACTTTTCACATAGAGCAGATCTAGACCGTAGTTATTTTACAGAGACCCAACAATTCCCCCATGAGCAAGCGCTTGGCGACAGTGGCAAGGAAAAACTCCCCTTAAATGGAGGAAACCTCAAGCAGAACTGGGCTCTAGGTGGGCGGCCATCTGCCTTGACCGGTTGGGTTGAGAGAGAGAGAGAAGGAGGGGCAGAGGGGAGAAAAATGATGTCCATTATTCAGGGCTGAGTTTAGTTCTTACTCTACAGGAAAACATGTCACTGCAATAAGTAGTACAATCATTTTTGTGAGCGACAGACGTTTCAAAGCTCAACATCTACATAAAACTGTAGTTCATAACACTGCAGAATTGTCATTTTTTACACAGTAGCCTCACAGTAGGCCTTACAGCACCTTTAGTTTTGTACATTGGTTGGTAAATGTACCAGATTACAATCAGACAGGAGCTTCTTTTGTGTGATTTCGAATATGGCCATAGATTAGAAATGTTATTTACAGCACATGTTCACACCTTGTGCATGTTTGATGAGATATGCCAGTGATATACACCAGGAATAAAAGCTGTTGTTACAGTTTGGTAAAGGGAATTTTATATAGTAGATAAAAAAGAACAGTACTTTGTTAAAACTTAAACAAATTTTACCAATACACAGGATGTGAGGTAATTTAAAGGGGACCTATTATGCTTTTCTTTATTTTCAGTCATATATATAATGTTACAATGTTGGATGTTCATATTAAACGTGTAAAATAATGAGCTAAACGTATGTAGAAGTAATCCCTGTGAGCAAAGCAGCAGTAGAAAGTTTTTTCTGCTTTTAGTCCGAGCTGACATCGGCTCGTGATGAATTTCTTCATCTGCTCCACACACAGTGCGTGAGTTCACTGCTCCGCTCCACTAACATTATGGCATTTCTGTGGCTGTTTCTGCTTGTACTCTTCCTCCCTGCATTCTTTCTAACTGATCTGCTGAACAAAGAGCTCCAAATATCTCCAGATCTTGTTGTGTTGACTGGTTTTATCAGAAGAATAGCGCCACTAACAAAGCTCCGCTAAAACGGTGGATAAATACATTTCATTTCGTGTAAATTCTTCACAATAAAAGTGTCATTTATTAGTCATTTAAAAGCTTTTAGTCTGTAGCAGCAAAAGCAGGAAATGTTGGGTTTTCATCAGCAGTAACTTAACACGACCGATCCGCACTGAAAACGATGAGAAAACAGTGAAATAAGGCAGATATCTAAAAGAACAAACAGGAACACAGATAGAAACTAAACCACAGAGATTCAGCTAGAAGCTACAAAAGTACTGTGAGCTGAACACAGATAGAATAAAGATGTCAAACAATAAGCAGGTAATGAGCCTTACCAAACACAGACATCCTGCTGTAATCTTTGTTGCTGTGGATGTTCATGCTGTCCGCTCACATATTTCAGATTGGATTTTGGCTCCGACAAGTACAGATGAATTTGAGAAGTTTATGTTTTGAGTAAAGAACAAGAAGCAAAATCCAACTACTATAGTTTGTTTACACTGCCTCCAGAGCCTTCTCACAGAGCCGGGGGAAGCTTCCTGAAGCTGGTCAATCAGAACAGAATGGGCTTTTAGGGAGGGGGGCAGAGGGGAGGGAAATCCAAAACGTCTTTTTTCAGCGAAAGGCTGAACTGAGGGGCTGCATAAAGGGCCAGTATAAGAGAAATAAGGAGTTTTTTGAACTGTGAATCATGCAAAGATATTCTAGTGGAGAAATAAAAATATAGAGCAGGAAATAGGTCCCCTTTAAAGCTGCACTATTTTTACATCAGAATGAAACAAAATGACAAACCCACAGAAAAATTATTATCCAACTCTTTTATCAGCATCGTTTCCATTCACAACATGCAGTTGTTTTCAGCCAGAAATTTCTGATAAACCGACAGACGAAGGTAGCAACTAGCCAGAGAACAAAGTGGAGCATTTAGCAGCTAAAGAAACCGCTATTTCCCTCAAGAGATGGTAAAGACCAAAACAAAGCTTGAACAGGAGTTAATATTGGACTTATATTCATCAGGTGGCCAGAAACACAACTCCAAATGAATGTTAATGTTTGCAGTATATGCTGGATGTGTTAACAACTGCTAACATGTTCTCCATATCAACTTTATAAGGCAATAAATATGTCATTTACAACTTGATGCGCTGACCCCAAGTAGCTAAAAATAAATCAGCTAATGCAGATTTAAGGCATTTTTTTAAGACTTGAAATGAGTCAGGAAGGGCCTTTTAAATTAGGGGTTAACAGTAAAGAAACATACTAATACTGATGAATGTCTTTTTCTGGTTTTAAAAATATTGACTTATTAGCACATGGTTTCTACAAAGTGTGGTCTGATCTGGTCCATGAGCAGAGAGGGAAATCTCTGCTGTAGGTTGTTGATGTGCCATTAAAACTGTATTAAACTCTCCTGTTTACGGTATTTGTATGAACAGTCTGCGGACACATCACACATTTAATGTGGGGGCATATCTGACATGAACCTTATCTAAAATCTTGATGCTACAAGTATAAAGAAAAGAGCGTTTAATGATTTTTTAAAATTTTTTAAGTGTATTTGTGTTGTCTACTGTCTTTGTTCTACCGCCGTTTGTAAAAGTGCCTTTGGCCGAGCAGTATTGAATCACTATACTGTTACTGTGTATTATGTACTTCGCTGTGCCTCACTCAAAAGCTTTGCCTTGTTTACTTGTCTTTACCAAAGTAAATAAAGAGGATCCCTTTGTTTGGGCCTACTCTGAATCCATACAGTACGGTAGATGTTTCCATCAGGTACGGTGCTTAAGGCTGCAGCAGTGGAGTCTCAAATGGTGTTGAAAGTGAAACTTGCCTTAAAAAGCTTGACCCTCTGATGTCAAAGTAAAGCATCTCATCTGTTCTAGATCTTTTTAAGGGGCATGTAGTCTTGTTTTTTTTTTTCTTTCCTCAATAAAAGCTTTGCAACAGCATCACCTTGTTTGCTTTCAGTCTTGTTATATTCTGATGGATTATATAAGAAAATATTAAAATCACCTCCATCTCTGATTGAGGCTAAACTCGCTCTGCCTGTGCACAGCCTCATCCCCCCTGTCGCTGGTTAACATTTGCCCTTTGTCTCTTGGCCCGTCGGATTGCCCAGGTAATGAGCTCTTTCTCTCTGTCTCCTCCTCACGCTCTCCTGAAACCTCCCGGTGACCTCCTGAGCAGCATACCTGCAGATGAAAGAGATTTATTCCCAACAAGTATAACCCAGGGCTACTTCACTCACTTCAAGAGTCATTTAAAAGCCCTTCAGTGGCAGCAAATGCCCCATGCTTACACAGCTCCGATTCATTTCCTCCCGTCTCATGCTGCGAGTCCCCAACTGCTCCTTAGACGAATTAGAATCACCTGGTTAATAGAAATCCTGCAGTCGCAATAGTCTTTTGAGTGTACATCTGGGACAACGGTTTAATTACACAGAGATACAGTGTGCAGTCTCCTCTTTCTCTTTTTTTTTTTTTGTGGCCACGATCAGCAAATGCACTCAACTATGAAGTATGCTTACTGCTGGGATCAGCTTGATGGAGTTGTTAGAATAATTTAAAGACCTCCTGAAAGTCTCTCACTTTTTTCTTTTTTTTTTCCACTGTCGCCTTTCCAAGACCCACTTGATTTAATCCTTTCCATTTGTCATCTTTACTTGTGTGCTGCAAATCAGCAGTAAGTCACTGAGCATTTCATTTCCTTCCCGCAGATCGCTAAATTGAAACGGCAATCGGAAATGTAAGAGCGGGCAAAGTGATCTCAATGGACAAAACCAGAAAATCCACATTATTTTTAATGTCAGAAAACAAAACAGCTGCAGCAGGAGGGTTTCTTCTGGTCACTGAATGTGTGATGTGTATTAGAATTTGAAATCAAACAGAAATATTTATTCCACAGCCCACCTGATGCTTACAGTAAATACAGTGGTTATATCATCAGATTACCACTGTTCAGCCTGTGACATGAACTGAGAGCTGGAGAGTATTCACCTCCTTATTTCTCTGCTAGTAAATTGAGGATTTTGGCATGCCAGCATCATGGAGATTTCATAGTATTTTTTTTTCTTTCCTAAATATGCTAGAGGCAATACTGCATGTGTGTGTGTGTGTGTCTGCCTGCATGTGTGTGTGAGCGAGAAAACCCCCTCCAGCAGTTTAGCCGAGGACTTGCTTTACTGCACATAAATCTGGTGTTTACAAACAAATTGATGAGTGATGGGCCCTCCAGCCAACATGATGTACCCTCCAATTTCTTCCTCTGCATAAAATTTCAGCATTAAGTCTCCGGGGGCCTGCTTCGGCATTTTTGAATGTCTTCTTCTAATACGCAGAATTATGGCCTGAATTATTTACCGGGAAGCAGAAATGAGCACAAGGGAGCAAAATGGGCCACTATCATGCATAATCTTGCGCACTCCAATTTAAATGAAGCTGTCATATGGTCAGATTTACATAACATTACAATGTGGGCTGACATCGCAGAGCTCTGAGCTTAATGTTATTAGCTTTAAAGTGAATTCCCACTGTGCATTTGCATCAAGAGCATTGATTTTGTGCGTCCTTGAGTTGGCTAAAGGCAGTGATGTAATCACTGAGTCAGTGTTGCCTCTATAGAACTGTGAACACTCTGAGATACAAATCCGAGCCATCCCAATGCACACGTTGTATGAAACCATTATTAGTACCTTTTCTTGTTCTACAACTAGCTGTGAGCACCCAAGGACTGGCCAAGGTGCCCACCGAGTTCAAGGGTTTCAGCCACTTCAACTGTTTGTAGGTTATTTCCACCAAAACATTTTGAAGAATGAGAATATTTCTGATTCAGCACTTAAAAAGATAAACTGCAATTTAGAGAGAAAATTATTTTCCTGTAACATAAATCTTAGGTTTTTATTTGGCAATATTAATACAGTTTGTGAACCCTTCGAACCCAAATTTGCTCTGTTTCAGCATAAATATGACCTACAACATGATCAGATTTCCATGAGAGTCCTAAAACTAGATAAAGAGACATCAATTAAACAAGAGAGACAAAAACCTTACACTTGTTCGTTTATTTATTGAGGAAAATGATCCAATGTTACATATTTGTGTGTGGCTAAAGTATGTGAACCTCAAGGATTATCAGTTCATTTGAAGGGGAAATTAGAGTCAGATGTTTCAATCAATGGGATGGCAATCAAGTGTGAGTCTGTGAGGCGCTGCCTTATTTAAAGGAGACATCTGGGTTTTCACTGTCAAAGTCTGAGCTTCACAACACAGGTTTATGTCATGGCTCAAAAAAAGGAGATTTCTCAGGATCTTAGAAGTAGACTTCTAGGATTTCTCACCAGGCTGGAAAGGGTTACAAAACCATTTCTAAAGAGTTTGGACTACACCAGTAGACTGTCAGGCAGATCATGTACAAATGGAAGACATCCATCACCATTGTTACCCTCCCAGGAGTGGTCGAACAACAAAGATCACACCAAGAGCAAGACGTGTAATAGTCCGGGAGGCCACAAGGGACCCCAGGGTAACATCTAGGAAACTAAAGGCCTCTATTGCAGTGGTTACAGTCAATGTTCATGAGTCCACCATCAGGAAAACATTGAATATCAATGGTGTTCATGGCAGAATTGCAAGGAGAAAGCCACTGCTCTCCAATAAGAACAGTGCTGCCGTCTACGGTTTGCTCAAGACCACGTGGATAAGCCAGAAGGCGACTGGAAAAATGTTCTGTGGATGGATGGGACCAAAATCGAACTTTTCGGTTTGAATGAGAAGCATTATATTTGGCGATTAGCAAACGCTGCATTCCAGCATAAGAACCTCATCCCATCTGTGAAACAGGGTGGTGGCAGTATCATGATTTGGGCCTGCTTTGCTGCCTCTGAACAAGGAAGACTTGAAATCGTTGATGGAGCTATGAGTTCTGAGTAGTACCAACAAATTCTACAGGAAAATGTCAAGGTATCCATCTGTGACCTGAAGCTCAACAGAAAGTGGGTCATGCAGTAAGCCAACGACCCTAAACACACAAGTCCTTCTACCAAAGAATGGTTAGAGCAGAAGAAAGTTAATGTTTTGGAATGGCCAAGTGTCAAAGTCCTGACCTGATCCTATAGAAATGCTGTGGAAGGACCTGAAGCAGGCAGTTCATGCAAAGAAGCCCACCAACATCCCTGAGTTGAGACTATTCTGTAAGGAAGAATGGGCTAAAATTCCTGATAAACAGTTACCAGAAACATTTGGTTGAAGCTTCAGTCTGAACAGCCAGAGCGCCGCGTTGGTCTGCTGCAGTGTCCAACCTGAAATCCTCCCACAGCCTGTCCATACCTTTCCCCACCTGGTCTTCATCTGTCTCCTGCCCATGCTTCAGGTAAAATCGATTAGACTCCTGAGTACAAACATACACCATCAGGTGAAGCAAATGTTTAAAAAAAGTAAACCATTACCAGTAAATCATTTCTAAAGATGGTAGCTGAGGTTAGACAGACTCTGGCACTGTGTGTTTAAGGCAGAGTATTATTGAGTAAAAATGTCTAAATAAGCTCATTCTGGATGTTGTTCGTTGTGTTTATTTTTCTTACAAATAAAGCTTTCTAAGTTTTGCTACTGCAAGACTAAAGGAATAAAGCATCACCTGTCTGTTTAACTGTATATTTGCCCATCCAGCCACTTATCCGGGATGGGGTCTCAGCAGCATCAGACTGGGTAAGGAAACCCAAACATCATTCACCCTGGCAACGCCCTCCAGCTCCTCCTGGGGGAGGGGGTGTATATTTGTGCTTTCATCAAAAATTGTGACAGTGTATTCTAATAATTGCGGTGTACTTGTGTGTTTTAGAGGGAATAGCAGAGTCATATGTATCACTGAATGCTGCATTCTCCTCATCCTGACTGACACTCAGTCTGAAATATTCTTCCACTTTCCAAACTCTTTCAAAGTCTTTCAAAGACTCTTTATGAGACTCAAACCATTGAGACTAAAACCAGCCTACAAGTAAGTTATCCTGACTCACATAATCAAACATGGCTGTTGGCCTGACACAATTTGTACCTGGCTTTTTGTGTGTTCCAGTATGTGTGGCACAGTGTGGAGCTTTTCGAAGTTCCTGGTTTAATGGACTTTGTTTATAAATGAGACGTTTAGCAGCACTTTAAAATTGTCTACCAGCAGCTAAACACATTGCAGAGTCAAATTGTAATTTTTGTGGAGGGAGCATCAGGTCTGTTCATCTGACTGAACTCAGAAATTGTTGACCTCTGCTTTTATTTATATTGTCTGTTGGTTTCCATGTTGTAATTTGCAAGAATTGGTTATCAAACATAAAAAAACAATTGAATGTTAACATTATGGTGTTTGTTAATGTGAATTGTGTTGATGCTAACTAATTATTCAAAGTACATTTGACATAGATGACTTACAACATATTTGTGATATGTTAACATAATATTAATTAATCATTTTACAAAGGTATATTAATGTTTTGTCCATGATGATGTCTTATAAATGACTTACTAGTGATTGTTATTATAAAGTGTTACCATGTACTTTTCAGTACAAAAATGTTCTTCCCCTCTACCTCTACTTTTAACCGAGTGGGCTACAAATTAGAAACCAAATTGCAAGTTGAGATCAACATTTTTGGGCAAATTTCCAAGCTCCTTCTGTAGAATAATAAACTTTATCCTGCTGTGGGAGCCTCATGCATGCTGAACTTTTAAACCTTGTGAAGAAATACACATGGTTCAATGATTGCTTGCAGAATTACTGCAGAAGTTTTGTTTTCAGGTGAAATTTCTTGTCTGCTAAGGAATGTGGTTTTGGGAGAGACTCAGCACCAGGCCATCACTCTCAGAAAAGTAGTGAGAAGTTGTAACTTGCTTGAATGTCAAGATAATTACCCAGTCTGTCAGAGACACAGGCTGAGCTTGTAAAGATGAAAATGCAAAAGCAAACTGAAATGCTTAAGATAACATGTAGAAATGGAGGTGACACTTGGACTACTGACTGCAGTTGGGATGTGTATGGCTTTCAGCAGCACAGCTACATGGTATTAGCCTGACCACAAGAAACTGTTATGTTCTGTTATCATTCATCAAATGAGAGCTGCTGTCCAAAAACCTAAGGTGTTGAGGAAGTGCTGATACATACTGCAGGTTAGCTTATACAACTGAAATATGATCATCATTTACATAAGAGCCAGCTGCAACCATGGCGGACGTGGTGACACGCTATAACTTATCACAGAAAGACTTGGAGCAGACTCCGCTATCTACTGTCTGACAGAGATTAATAAATGAATGGTAATTGATTTAATACGGGGCGTGTATATGTGCTGTTAACACTTGTTAAACTGCCAGCTGTACCAAAGGCTTTGGTTCAGCTGGATAAAACAGCATGGTTCTGTGGTAATGCTAAATACTGCACTTCATTTGTTTTGAGAGCAAACTATCAATACGTCTTTCCAAAGAGTTGTCATGAAATAACACAAAATCAGCTTCAATCATTGGACACAAGAGACTGCACTGATAACATTTCTTTGAATTGCTGTTCTTTGCCAAAGGGCGTCCTTTCATAACTGAGCTCCATTAGAGACGCTCCAGTATCAGTTACTAAGTTACAGTTTTACAGTGCACACAAAGAAATCTATCCCCATATTGTTATTTCATTCACATACTCCCACACACACAAGAAAAGACAATGAGCAGAGTCCAGTATAAACAACAGTTTGATCCATTTTTCTCTTTCAGATTGCTGTCATTTTGTTAATGTTGGAGGCTTCTTTCTCTGTATTCCCACTGTTAGCTCTTTCATCCAAACCGATGCTGTTTGGATCTCCTCTTCTCTGGCATCTAGCACTAATAACTGAGCAGTGGGCCAAGAGAGGCCAAGCATCTACAGGGAATATGGTAGAGCTAAATACACATCTGCTGTTAAATACAGCTACTGTCAGCTATCTTGAAACAACGATACGGTAAGAATAAAAAATAAATCACATCTTATATATACTTTCATCAGAACAGTAAATATTACGCAATTACCTGTTAACTAATAAATAACTTTAAGGTAACTGGTTTGCAAAGTGACTCAATGAATAGTCTGCATAGGACTACGTAAAATTTGCTAGTTGCATATCGAGGGATGGCAAAGTGAGTTGGCTGGTCGTTTTGCCACTTTGGTTCAGACTGAACTATTTCGACAAAATTTGGGTGAATTGTCATGAAATGTATAGACATTCAGACAAAATCTTGTCTTGATGCTTTATTCCTTTAGTCTTGCAGTAGCAAAACCTAGAAAACTTAATCATAGTTTATTCACGATAACCACGATCTTTCTAACCTTAAGCGTGGCATGGTTGCCATGCACAACTAACTGTAGAAAAAAAAACGAAATTGAAAAACGACGACATTGGACAGAATTTCAGGGTTTTTGCAGAATCATCCAACATTGACGTTCTTGTATGGCGATAGGGTTGATCAGCCCAACACTTTGTATGTGTTTAGTGCTAGTTGGTATGCTAATATACTTAACTAAGATAATGAACATGGTAAACATTATAACAATAACTTCAGCATGTCAGTGCTACCATTTAGCTCCAATACCATCATGCCTAACAGCATTACAGACACCCTAGCATGGCTATTCTTTGTCCTGTTGGATGACATCTAGTATACTGTTCAAAATCTGCCCACAAGATAGTATGTTTTGTTCCAGAGGTTTTTTTTTTTTAGTTTCTTTAATGATAGATCTTGTAAAAAAAACTCTTATTATCAGGGAAAACATGGTACAGTAGTCATCTCATCCTGTTCAAATGTGTATTAACACTGAGGCTTTTCATTGTGTATGTATTATATGTATTGTTATTGTTCATACCCAGTTATGTTTTCTTGTCTCCATGAAACTGACTGTTAGGGTTATCCCAGTTGTTCTTGTAGCTCATGATACTCTGTGTTGCAACTCACCAATTTCTAACTTTACAGGCTGGAAAAAATCAGACCTCTCCTTTATTTGTCTGCCAAGGAACATTACACTAAACAGCACCAGAGAGAGGTTGGTCTTGAAATCTTGTTTAAACTTATTGATTGTGACTGTGGGTATGAAATTATGGGTTTTCTGTTATTATTACTTTAAACTCGAACTTGACATCAGAGGTAAGAACTGGTTTATTTCACAGTATATATGTTTTAACACTGTAAAGGTAACAACGTGCTGCTTATTGCCTTTTGCCTCTCTCCACATCCCAACCATCACTCACCCTCACCCCACTTGCCACAGTCTGACTGTCAGGCTCACGGTGAACCCACCGAGTCGACCCGAATGATGGCTGATTTATATGCAACGCAGGGGAAGCGTTCAGATCCAGATAAATCCACAGACTTTATGGACTTAGTGTAGGTGCGTCTCTCCAGCTCCACTGAAAGGTAAAGCAGTTCTCATGATTTAAGGCACTCTTTGAGCTGTCACCTCTTGACCTAAGGGTAAGAGGCAGAGAGTCGTCCGTGGATTTAATGTAAAACCTTGTGTTTCAGTGTGAACTTTCATTCTCACACTAAAGCAGGCCGACTGATTAAGCCGACAGAGGATATATCTGAATACTAGAACAGTGGGTGCAAAATGAATACCACTTTCCTGTTTCCTTGACAGTTGGATTGTTGAGTGATACCAATTATACCTGAACCTCCACAGATAACATTTTAATAGGTATAGAGCCAAGTGTTTCCATGTGAACCAGACTGCTTTCTATGCTTAGACAAGAATGTGTTATAACATAGTGCAAACAAGAAAAATTTCATGTGGGAAAAAGATTCTGGTACTGAATAGGTCCTAAACTTTTTTATTTGACATACCCCCACATCAACACCACCATGTTCCAGATGTTTCAGTTTATTGTTTAGTGGATGTTAAGTAACACTACAAAATGTGGATATTGTTATTTTTTAATACAATTGAATTGTCGGTTTTAGGTCGGTTTGGTTGAGTTTGCATTTCTACTACTACTACCTATTGGAGTGGCAGGATAGATCTGTCAACCATTTTCCCATTACTTACCCAATTATTTCAACTGTTCATGAATTACGTTTATCTTATTATTTCAACAGTTTACTCAGGTTGGTGGAAGGTGTGTACTGTGCAGTCAGCCTACTTGGTAGCTTACTGGTTATTGTGACAGTAAATTTACTAAAGATCAGCATCACACCAATTTGGATGGGAATTTCAATTTTTTCCATTTAGTTGAGCTACTCCACAATTTTTCCAAGTACCCCCTGGCTACTGCAGAAGTACCCTCTGGGGTACAAGTAGTCTTGGTTGAAATCATTAGTATAATCAATAGATGCTTTAATATTCTGCTCAATGATACCTGAACTGATACTTCAGACTTGGTCATCAGCCTCTCCACACTACACTAATTTCAAGTACAGTAGGCTGTAGTACAAATTGTTGCTTTTCTTCACAGAGCAGCATGTTAAGAACTCATGTTTATTGATGTAAACTGACCCTTCGCAATGATGTCAAACCTCGAGACAGCTCTGGAAATAAGAAAATTGAGATCAAGTGTTTTCATTTCTGTTTTTTTTTTTCTTTTCCTACAGAGGAGGTCGTATAATTGAAAGCAGCCATTCTAAGTTTTGCATCTAAATGGGTTTAAAAGTACATTACACAAGTACTTTCAAATCCTTAGTAAGACTGTGCATGAAGATTGCATTGCAGTGCATGAAGGGTGGATTAGCATATCTTGCTTGGATGTACTCCTTTCACCATGCAGCATTTAACAACGGAGTCTTGCAAGATGATTACAGAGACAGATTAAGAATTAACAAGTGTAACTTGCTGCCTACTAGATCCATCTATTGTTTCCAGTAAGGCTTAATAATGTGAACTTTTACCAAAGTAAATGTTTAAATCAATGAATGATTGAACAGTTTGATGAGTGTGTAGTCATTGAAATACCCGAGACACATCTGTATGTTTTGCAATATTGAAATCAGAGGGTGAAGGGTAGGGAGAGATGGGCTATACCCATGTGGCCTCAATAACTTACATTGCTAAAAAAAAATGGAGGAAAGGATACTTATTTTTTAATCCCAGGACTGAGAATTATTTGATCACACATAATAAGTCCAGCCATAAATGCTATTAAAACTTGAAACCCGGATCCTTTGGACCTAGAACAAAGGCAGTGGAAACATCAGTGATAAATTATTCAGATCAAACTTGTCGCCCCTCCACCCCCCACCCTCCATCACTGTTTTGCTCAGACACTCCAAACTCATCCAACTCCGCCTATTTGGCTTGGATTACTGGAGAAGAGACTTCAGATGCCTGAACTTCTGTACCTCTGCTCTGTCATAAAGTTCAAATGCTGTTTTCAAAGCCTTCTTTCTATGGTTTTTGTTATAGCTTTATGTAATGTGTTCCTACTACAGTCTGGTGACAAGCTCTGTGTATTTAGTTATTTTCCCTGGTTGGATGCAAAACATATACCAACAAATTTTCACTTTGCCTTAATTATATACACCGCTCAGCCAAAACATTAAAACTACTGACAGGCGAAGTGAATAACATTGATTATCTTGTTAAAATGGCACCTGTCAAGGGGTGGGATATATTAGGCAGCAAGTGAACAGTCAGGTCTTGAAGTTGATGTGTTGGAAGCAGGAAAAATGGGCAAGCATAAAGATCTGAGTGACTTTGACAAGGGCCAAATTGTGATGGCTAGATGACTGGATCAGAGTATCTCCAAAATGGCAGGTCTTGTGGGTGGGGTCTTCCCGGTGTGCAGTGGACAGTACCTACCAAAAGTGGTCCAAGGAAGTGAACCTGCAACAGGGTCATGGCTCACTGATGCACATGGGAAGCGAAGGCTAGCCCATCTGGTCCAATCACTCAGAAGAGCTACTGTAGCACAACTGAAAAAGTTAATGCTGGCTATGATAGACAGGTGTCAGAACATACAGTGCATCACAGCTTGCTGCGTATGGGGCTGCGTAGATGCAGACCAGTCAGAGCGTCCATGCTGACCACTGTCCACTGCCGAAAGCACCTACATGGGCTCGTGAGCATCAGAACTGAACCATGGAGCAAGGGAAGAAGGTGGCCTGGTCTGATGAATCACATTTTCTTTTACATAATGTGGATGGCTGGGTGCGTGTGCATCGTTTACCTGGGGAAGAGATGGCACCAAGATGCACTATGGAAAGAAGGCAAGCCGGCAGAGGCAGTGTGTGTTCTGAGCAATGTTCTGCTGGGAAACCTTGGGTCCTGGTATTCATGTGGATGTTACATTGATATGTACCACCTACCTAAACATTGTTGCAGAACAAGTACACCCCTTCATGGCAATAGTATTCCCTGATGGCAGTGGCCTCTTTCAGCAGGATAATGCGCCCTGCCACACTGCAACAATTGTTCAGGAATGGTTTGAGGAACATGGCAAGGAGTTCAAGGTGTTGCCTTGGCCTCCAAATTCCCCAGATCTCAATCCGATCAAGCATCTGTGGCATGTGCTGGAAAAACAAGTCCGATCCATGAAGGCTCCACCTCACAACTTACAGGACTTAAAGGATCTGCTGCTAACATCTTGGTGCCAGATACCAGAGGACACCTTCTAAGGTCTTTTGGAGTCCATGCATTGACGAGTCAGAGCTGTTTTGGTGGCACGATTGGGACCTACACAATATTAAGCAGGTGGTTTTAATGTTATGGCTAATCTGTGTAGTTTTTGGACATGCTAGCACCATGGCTTTAGGGATGACAATGTCAGTCAGTCTATCACTTTGGTCCAGACTGAATTATCTCAACAATTATTGGATGGATTGCCAGTAAATCTGGTACATTCATGGTGCCCAGAGGATGATACGTATTGAATTTGGTGATGTAGTATATGTTGTATAGTTTTATCTCAACAACTGTTCAATGGATTGCACTGAAATTTGATTAGATATATTTAATTAGATATAATCAGGTTCCCTACAGGATGAATTGTAATGATCTTTTGACTTTTCATCTAACACCATCATCATCGTCAGGTCAACATTTTAATTTGACCAATACTTACCAATACCAATACCATAAAACCTATGACAAATTCCATCAGTTTCAGTTGTACTTTTTATTTAGTGGTAATTAGCTAAGGTTAGCATGCTAACACGCTAAACTAAGATGGTGAACATGGTAAACATTATACCTGCTAAACATTAGCATGTTAGCCTTGTCATTGAGCAGTAAGCATGTTTAGCATGCTTGCATTAGCATGTAAGTACAACCTCAGAGCTGCTAGTGTGGCTGTAGACTCTTTGGGCTATGGTATGCTTGAAAAGAATACGTTTGTACGACGTGTCATCCCACTAAGTAGGCAGAAGGCAGAAGCGAAAATGTGTATAGCTGCTCCGACTGGCCACACTCAAAGCTGGGGTGAAAAGCCAGCCATAAAGGGGCAAGACATAACTGTTTAAATATGAGGACAACAGCGCACACTTTCAGACAATCTTTGCTGGAAGGCATTCATAGTGTTGCATTTGTCTGTACACATTAAAAGTGAGAAAAAAAGCTGGAGAGAGAAGTTCAAACCCTGCCTGATTTCTCACCTTAACTGGCCAGTTGTTGCAAAAGTGGGGGTGAATGTCGGATTGTCGGACATTGTTTGACCATCTAACAAGCCCTTCTGTTGGTGTAAACTGGCATCTAAACTAACAAGTTTACAGTTTTCCTTAATTAATCCCACATGCAAACTCAAACCTTTGTCCACTGTGTTTATCCACACACATCCTCCATCATCACTTTGTTTAACAGTATAACTTACACAGCAGAAACACAATTAAGGGCAGCACATGATAATTTAATTATCCGTCTTTGTATGGATGCAGCGTTACAGTACATTGATGATTCCTCATGACAGTTAAAAACAGTGTTAAGCCGTTCCATTAACCTGCTCCTTCCGTCTTCCCTCAGCTCACCAGGCTGAGGTCTCCAGCTTATGAAATGCTCCTGAGTGATTTAGATGAACTGTGTTTTGTTCAGGATCAACCAGCTGTGATTAAGGGGATTTGGGGGGGATTTTGTGGATTACCACTCCAACATTTGTGTGTAAACAGCTGAATGTCATAGGTTGTGTGTACTATCATGACCGAGTCCATTCACTTCACAGAGTGGATTAAGTGAAAAGGCATCAACACAATGCTACTACCACAGAAAACAGCTTCTATCTAAAATTTAAAATATAAATTTTACGCTTTTCCTTTTTATTTTCCTTTTTCTAGAGCTGCAGAAAAATATTAAGCATTTCCAGTGAGGGCTGAGTGTGATAAAATAGCAGTAACAACCATGAAGGACTCAATCAGTGGCTGATACAACATGCTTATTCTGATAGTACTGTAAATTATAATAAAAATGATGTATCATGTCATTGAATTATAATCTTGTCCTTTTAAGCAAACCAAAAAATGAAGCATAGAAGAAATAAATCAAGCAAAAAAGCAATTTTAATATGAATGGTGTCTTTGTTTCTGTTGAGGTTTGTAAGGCATGGGACTGTTTTCTCTTTTTCCATGTTCCTCTGTGTTTTATGGTGTAATCAACATTATTGATTATGTCTCCAAGGCTGTTTGTAGTAGCTGTGCTGTGAATGAACCACTCTTCTGTAAAAAGGCCGTTAGATGTGCTGTTGGATCTTTAATAGACAAATTCGTTGCTCTCTGAAACACAGAAAATATCATGTTGAGTTTGCTCTCACTGAGTGACAGGCTGAAGCTCCACATTGTCAGTCGTAGATCATTCGATCACACAGTTTGGCAGCCTCGTAGTACAGTCCATGAATAATTTATTATAAATACAGTTTGTGTGCAGTTTAGGCTTTAAATGATCAGTAATGAATTAAGGAATAATATACATAATATGTAGTTATGTATGACATATTACAAACTCATGTGACTATTAGTTAATGGGTTGACCTCATATTTGGTACAATGCAAAGTGGAATTGCGTACAATTTAATAAACACCTTAATTAATAATTTAATTATCCCTTAATTAATTATCCTTTAGGTTACATTTGTAAATTATTATTTTTCAATATGAAATAATTAATTCTCATCAAGTTTTTTGTGATGATTATTTACTCTTTCTGACTCACCCCCACCCCCACTATTATTGTATATTTGTTTTATTTTAGGCCTTTCACAACTTTTTTAGTGCTCATTTGATCCAATGACTAATGTCTTAATCATTTATTGTTGCTGTCAGTAGAAAACTTCAACATTTTCAGATAATGCTCTGTTGACGGTTGTAAAAATGTTCAGAAGCAGCAGATTGATAAAGTCTTGTCACAACTGGATTAATAATAATAATAAAAATTTGTTCCCGCTAAAACATGGCAACTTTTTTTTTTTAGAGATACAAGTTTTTTACCTGACAACAGCAATATTTTAGTCACGGATCATTAATTAAGAACAGTTTTTATGTGCAAAACATGATATCACCACATTATCAAAGTTCATGATGCCGTGCATTAATTCAAACATCTATTCATGTCATATATTAATTAGTTAATTAATTATCATAAATTCTTTTTCAGGGGATTTTTCCCATTTCACTTCCCTGTTTTGAATGGCTAGTTCCCCGCACTGTAGTCCTTGTTGCTGCTAAACTCCTGTAATCCTGTAGACAGCGTAAACAGCCACATGGCTCCTCTGATTCACATGATGTCACTGCTTCACCTACCAGTCAGGAGATTCTCCAGGTTGGAGGTTGATGATACTCATAAAGCTGTTCCTACATACTTACAAATTTTGTATCTGCTCATTTGATGAGAATTTGTCCAGTTCCTGTGTGTACTCCAGCTAAGAAGCTGTGTCCAAGTTTTCATGTTATGTTGGACAGATTCCTTGAAGAGGGAGAATTCTGTGATAACACAGGATTGAGTTTGGGAATTAATGCTAGCAAAATGGCTGTGAATGTTTTAGCCTAACATCAATCACCTGAATATAGGCCGTGTGAAATATTTAGACCACAAAGTAGCAACCTGACACCCTCACGGTTGCACCGCTACTGTCTCAAAATCTAAATCTGCCTTGTCTTGTTCTCTATCAGCCCATTGAGAAATCCATCTGAGAGTGTGAAGGAAAGTTTACTTCCTTCTTCTCACATGAACACAGCGATTCCACCAGGCAACCCTGTGGCGCTCGCTCTCACAGAGGTGTGTGCTTCTCACATCAGTGCATATTGCTGAGCCAGATAAGTGACCTAATTTGAATACACTCTTACTGTATATGACCAGACTTTCACTCTGTGGGTCTCAGCATATGAGCTCACAGCTCAGCTAAAGGGCCCGCTGGTGGATGGTGATGGAAACTCTCCTGCTATTTCAAATATGATGCTGTTTCTGTGGTCGGCAGCAGTGGTCAGTGCGTCTGGTGTGCATTTTAAAAGTCATACCAGCTTTCAGCAGCAGTAACTGAAAGACAATGCACTAATGTCAACACTTGTATGTTAGAGCCGCAGTGTGAAGCGTTGTTTATATCTTGAGTCATGGAAACAGTGATTCAAGCATCCAATGTACCAAACAGTAACCTACTGCAATGACTTTGGTTTATGTCTTTCTTGGATCTGCTTCCTTTATTCATCATTTGTGAATTGTGTGTGTTTTTTTTAGCAAAAAATAAATGACCAATTTCTATGATGTTACTTATTTTTTAAAATCTCTGATACATGGCATGAACAATGTGATACATAATTTTCATTTTCTTACCTTGTCCTTTGCTAAAGGTCAGCATTAATGCCTTCCTTGAGCTCTTTCTGCAACAGTCTCCTAGCAACCCGTCCTTCTTTGACTGTCCTTATTCAAGCTAATTACAGTGAAGAAGGTGTTGTCGCCAGCTGATAGGTGTCCAACTGTTATGTGAATTATAAGACACCTTCCACATGTTAGAAAGAGCCATGTGAAGCTAATAGAAAGTGTATAATAAACTGACATCTGTGGCTAATATCAATAGCTTGCCTCTCGGCATTGATCCCGTCTGTTAATCCCCTATGACAGCTTTCTATAAATCTGTCCACTTTTCTAAATGTCAGTCCTTCAAGCTTGAGTGATCTTTTGTGAAAGAATGCACAATGGACTTAATCATCTGAATTGCTCTGTGTTTTAAGAGATTGTACATGTTAGCATACGTTTTTACACTGTATTTGATCTCTTTTTCTTAAATGTATTAGGCAAGATAACATTTATTTATATATGAACGGTTTCTTCCCAGTTTAAAAAAAAAATATAGAAAATCGGCAGCCTTTAAAGCTGCACTAATATAGTTTTATATTAACAATGGATCGAATAACTGCACGTAATACGAAAGGTCGCTTGTTTGTAGTGAAGAACCCACAGAGAATTATCACCAGACTCTGAAGTTCCCCTCAGCTACACAGCATTTTAGCGTCTTTTAGGTCTGTGTTTTGGTTTTACAGCCTGCAAGGAGTTGGTGGAGACCAGATAAACCAGGCGGCCAGAAAATGACTCAAAATTCATGCTAATGTTGCTTGGTGTATAAAACAGCTTCCCCACATTGGTCGCCATATCAATTTTATGATCAGTTAATATAGGTTTTAAGTCTATATCATTTACAGACTAATCTGATGCTATTTTTGTGTTGTGCTGTGCAGGTTTACTACCAATAATAGCATTTTTTAAATTTTCATTCACTTCTCCGGATTAGTCAATAGTTCAAGTTATAGTCAGATCTGTGTGTCTGATTAGAAGCCCTCCCCTCCCCCATCTCTTCTTAAATTTTAATAAGCCCTTGTGAGGATAGCCATGCTTTCTGTGTTTTTAGCATTAGCCTTCTCATTGCTCACTGGCCACGTGTGTTTTGCATGCTCTCCATCTCAGTTGTAAATGATTCAGAACTACATGATCAAAGTCATTTTGAAGGTCTAGTCTGTGGCTCAGGTTTGCATGGTAGACAGCACGCTCTCATGCTCCTGGCACGCTCCCATTCTCACAATATCCACGCACACTGCCAGCGGAAACCTAATTCGTGGATTAACCTCGGATTTACATCTTGGAATGTGGCACCTTCCGAGGGAAAGTGTGAGCGATACGCATTTGAAGAAATCATTAACAATTAAGAGCAGGAGTAAGGGATGACTCAAAATCGTTGCAGAGCAGCACGGAAGCAGCAACACCAGCTGAAATAGTAATGTGTTTTCCTGTGTAGCTGTCAGCTCTCTTATCTCATACCCTTTGAGTGGCAAAGACGTGACGTGGGATTACAACAATGCAGATAATGTTCTGTTCCTGCTCTCAGAAACAGTTAATGGGAAAATCCATCCCTACACAGCTTTCACATGTTATTGCACATTTACATCTACTTTTTTAAAAAACATTCCCATTGTACCCATAGAACACGGACTTCTTTATCTGTGAAGACAAGACGTATGTACATGCTGTGCATAAAGTGACTCTGCTGTGTGAATGGAGGGTACTCTCCTCTGTCTTGTTGAAGGCATACTATATAAATTAATGTACAGTATCTTCTTTGAGGAGAAGGAAGCAAAGAAAAAATCTGGATGAGGCAAGTGCAAGCCAAGTGACTCTTTTAAATTATTTGAAATTTACTATGGGAGCTTAAAATCTTCAGGTTAAAAGGTTAGGGGGTCATAAATCAGACTTACACTCTCTATTTAGACTGTTCTCCCCCATAGTGCTCGTTGCTCACCTTGCTCTCCCAATCTGCTCATGTTTTATACATGTCACCCCACACTATGTCTTCATCTTGCATGTTCCCCAGGCATACATTGAAAAACTGGGGAGATCTATGTTTTGTTTCTGTCAAATGTTTTTCTCCAGGGCAGAGTTTGGGCAGTCTGATGATTTAGGATACGAGGAAGAGAAAAACTGGGTCCTTGAGCACAGTTAGTAATGTCTCTACAGCCCTGTGGTGATGCTGCAGACGCGATAGATAGACGCTTAGACCTGCAAGGAGCTCAAAATTCACAGAATTACTACAGAGTTGCTGTTTAATGTTACACAGTATGTAAGGATTTATTGTCTTCATACAGAATTAGATATTTAACCCTTTAATTTTTTTCAACCATTTGGTGGAGCACATTTAAGTTGTGATATCTTGTTGAAAAATTAGATGTACATAACTCAACCTGATTGAGCCCTCTCTACCACTCGGTTGAAGTATGTTAGGCCCAAACCAAATCCCCAGGGGGCACTGCGGTTTTCAGAGCCAGAACCTTTTCAGGTGGCTTCCTTCCAGGAGGTTATTGTCAAAAAATCCATTTTGGCAAGTAGCGTGTTTATGGTAAACATTTTTTTTAATTAAGTTTTGTTTCTGAGGGCTGATTTAACAGAATGATGTAAATGAAAAAAAAGTTTATAGTAATTTACAGGATGGATGGATGTAATGTTGTCTGTCTGTATGTCAGTAAGTTGGTTCACCACTTAGTGCTAATCATAGACTCTATATAAATATATAGTCTATGATTAGCACTAAACACAGACAAACACATTTGCTAGTTGATGTTTATATGCAGACTATGGTGCTAATTAGCAAATGTTAGAATGCTAATGCCCTAAACTAAGATAGTGCATGGTAGAGATTATACCTAAAACATCAACATTAAACATCAGCATGTTAGTATTGTCATTGTGACCCTATTAGCATTAGCTCAAAGCACCACTGTGTCGAATTGCAGCCTCGCAGAGTTGCTAGCATGGTTAGTCTTGTTTAAAAATCTGATGTACTTCTACAACTATACTGTACATGCTCATAAGCTGATAGTAATGAATGAAAGAATGAACAATATTTTCAGTTTATATTATGGGATTTTAAGGGTGTTCTGTATAGGCATTCAGAATACAATTTAGGTTTTTAAGACAGCATTTTGCATTTACAACACTGCTCACAGTGGAATGCTTTCATATTGTAGGAAAGCTCAAAATTATATATTGCCATTTGGCTGTTGTTTTTGGCCAAGTGTGCATGCGCTTCCAAAACCACCAGCCCCCAGGCCGGGATCCCAGAGGAGATAAGGGATGAAGAATAGATGGCATTCTGAGCTCTCAAGCCTCACGCACATGTTTTTATTTTTACCTCCAGACTTCTTGGGAGCCATCTGTTCAAACATTTAAGAATACCTTGCTCTCGCCAGCCCGAGAGAGTAGCGAAGCTTACATTACGAATGTGCTGTCGAGTAAATGTAGCTTCCAAGACAGGGGTAAAGAGATTTGTTTGAGATGAAACTGGGAAATAAGAGTCAACTGCTACTAGGGTTCATCTGACGCTGTGGAAGAACACATAGATCGATTCTGGATATAATGATATTGCTTAAGAGCATTTGTGTAAACATGTTTTATGTGTGAGCATCTGACCAGCTGGATTCACTTTTGGCCGATTGAAGCATTGATCAACTTCCTGCTGTTTTCACTGCAAAAGCCCCCACTGCACATATTTGTGGGCCGCTCAGAGAACAGCTTGTTCTTGGCATTGTGTCTCAGGAGCAGTCATGACATTCAAACACTGTTGGGAAGATCCAGCAACAGAAGGAGACAGTGGACTACTGAGGACTACTGAGACAAAGTAACTTTCTGCAGTTGTCCTTTAGTTCATATTCTCTTCTGAATTACAGACCTCTTAATCACTGTTTAATGTATTCTGTACAAATGGTCAGAGATGTAAGGTAAGGAAGAATAAGAGCTCCAAAGTCATATTATCTGCGTTATTCAGATATGAGTGTAGACCATTGAAGTTCATTTTCTGAAGAATGTTATCAGGTTTAAACTTCTAGTCTTAAGAACACTTTTTCTTTTGCTTTCTTGTCTCTCTGCTCGTAATTGGCTTTCTTAAGAAGATGGCAGTTTTTACAAAAAGCCAAATTGTGACACTGAGTACCTCCCCCAAGACTTCTCCGCCATTTTCTGAGAACGCCTATGAATAGATCCCGACAAGCCATTACTGTCTTCACTTTCCCTGTTTATTTCTATTTACAGCAGTTAATACAATTATTCCCAGTCGTGACCTATTTAAGCAGTGCATGCTATGAGCCATTAGCATTCAGCGAGTCTACAAAGTTAGCACATTGATGGATTTGTGAAAGGAGGTTGTGTTTTTTAGTGGGTGCGTAGGTGGAGGTTCAGAGGCCTCCTGTTTGTCTTCATTTAACTGATTTTCTGTTGCCATAGGAGCAGGCCTCTTTTTTTCTCCCATGAAAGTGCAGCACTTCAGAGCGCACTGTCTGGATTCACATCTACAAGAGGGTGTCGGGGGAGTTGTCCAGGATTTTACACTTATCATCTCTTCCATTAGATGACTTGCAGCTCACTTTGTAGAAAATGTTTAGTTCAGAATGTCTTTATTATTGCAGAGGCATTCATCCCTCGTGTAGATAGTAATGTGGATTTAGCATATATCGTGCAGCATATAAGATGTGGGCATCCATGATTTCAGTAATCTTCAAATGTAGGATTTGGTTGCCTTTGTTTCGCCCTTGTGCCTTGATTTGTTTTGGAAGATTCTGTAAGGTACCTTTGGCCGCTTTTGATTTTACGCTCCGCCCCGAAAAGAGTTCAAAGACTTCTCAGTAAACCACAAAAGAGAAAAAATCAGCAGACCATTCTGGATACAAGCCATTGACTACCCTCCACTGCTTCGGACCTTTCTCAGACACAAACCTAGTCAACCAAACAGTTCACACACGTCCCTACGGATCCCTGTAACTCAGTGGTTCCCAACCTTTTCTGTCTGACGTACCCCCACATCCTTATCAGATGAGCTTTACTCCCCCAACACCACCCATCATGTTCTTAATGTGTTCATTTCATTGTATTTCAAAGTGGATGTTAAGTAACACTGCAAAAAGAGGATATTGTTATTATATTTTATTATATATGTTATGTTATAATATGTTCATAATATTATACATCTTTTGGATCTTTTATCCATTACTTTTAGCTATTTTACCTGTTTTCAACCATTTTTTCAACTATATACATTACTTAGCCAATATTTTAACTGTTTATCCTTTACTTTTGGCTAATTATTTGAAATGTTTATCTTCTCCTAGCTAACTACTGTATTTAAACCAAATCCAAACTATTTCAACTGTTTTACTTTTAGCCACCTAACCTGTTTATCCATTACTTTTGGCTTATCCTCTCTTTATCTCTCTCTATTTAAATCATGTACCCATTACTTTAAACTAGCTAGTTCGATTTCTCTGCTAGTCTGCTAGTTTTCATGCACTCTTAATGGCAGCACGTGGTGTTCAGGTGTTACAACTGACTCCGACTGATTTTAGCTAGTAGCTTACTGATCATTGCAACAATACATTTACAATATACTATAGACGAACATCACACTAATGTGGATGGCTCTATTTGAATGGAATTCTCCACCTAAACACAAATATGTGGACATATATAATTTCTATTTTTTTAATGAGCTACTCCAATCTTTTCATGTACCCCCTGGCAACAGGGAATCAATGCTAAGGATCCCTCAGTTCATCTGTCTGGAGACTGGAGCTCACTATATACAAAAAAAAAGGTAAAAAATAGACAATAAAGATGTCTTGTTAGGGCAATCCACAGTTATAGCCTGATGATAGCTGATGATAGTAATAAGTACTTTCCAAGGCAGCCCTGTCCATGTTTAAACAGATCGCTGACAGTGGAGAAACCACAGCAATGCATGGCCTTCACAACAAATTGAGCGAAACCAGAAACAGGCCTTGATGAGCAGTTAAATAAAAGAAGAGCATGTTGCAGATGATGTTATCGCAACCTCAGGATTATACTGAAAAGAGGATGACTATGGTTCTATTAAAGGTCTTGTGTGATGTGATCTATCCTTTTCAACAATGCCAGGGAGTCCTATCGAAAAAGTGGGTCAATGGAGCTATTTTTAGTAGCCATTGCGCACCCCTTTTTACAAACAAGCAAAGGCTCAAATTCTGGATGAAATGTCACACAGCTACACTGAACAAATATTCAGGGGGAAATCAAGGTCTTCGACTTTCTGGTAAATGGGGTGAACTATTTATCTGGTTTCAAACATCACCTCCCTGCGGAGACGAGAAGCTGCGTGAGGGCATGAAATGACTGGGAAGGGGGGGTCTTTGCCTCCTGGATTGGCTTTGATAAACTGGGGACTTGTAAGACTTGTAGGGCTCTCTGTTCTAAAGTGGGCTTCTGTTTCATCATCTCCAAGTCCCGGTGCCTGCGTGGCTACCTTGTTGTAATTCCTCCTCATTTTCCGGGTTTTTCTCTCATATTGCCTTTCATTCCCAAAGAAATCACTTGAAAAGGAAATATTTGCTGCCTTCTCCTCTGTTAGATGTGACACTGTGGGCGATGATATGATAGTGGCGTACCAGAGGCATCATCCTCACATGCACCTTACTGATTTAATGTTCCGCAATTGCACACAAAAGTTTGTCAACTAAACAGAGCACGAGCCTACAGCGACATATGTTGAAACTACTCTGCATGGGCTGTGCAGAAAAGCCATTTATTCAGCAAGAAATGAAGGAAATGAACAATAAAAATTAGGCAAGCCTGTTTCAGCATTACACACTGTTAATGATGGCAGGGAAGCAGGGAATTACTGCTCGTCTTGCAATCAGGCTCAATAAATCACATGAGGCTGTGCACTGCCCCAACAAACGGGCAAGAGAATGTCAGTGGAGCAGAAAGCGATTTTGCGGCAGAGCAGAAAATGCACTGTATTCCTACAGGCATTGCATGACAAATCTGTGAACTTCTACTAAGTAGAGGTGGAGCATTGTTTGTATGAATTCCTGAATGGTTGTTTCACCTCAGGCACTCCAGAAACACAGGGAACTAAGCAGCGTAAATTATGGCTCATTTTGGCCTTCAACTGAAGTTTTACTTTGACATCAAATTGAGGTGAAATGTTGCTGATGCTTAAGAAAGCGTTGGCACTTTGCATAGCAGGCATTTCCAGTAGTGACTGTGTATGTTTAGGGTTTCCCAGAGGACTTCACATACTGTATATGTTAGTGATACGTCAGCACATGGGGAAACATGTAAGACTATAAGTTACCAAAAGGGAAATCAGTGCTGTTGTAGCACCAGAGCGACAGTGTGTTTATGAGCAAACCCCCGGCAGACTCATGCCTTCATCCTTCCAGTCATAGTGACAGAGGTCGCATGTTTCCAAGAAACCACGGTAATATTACTCACCTTGAATGAAACTCCCATGATGTAATAACTTGCAAACCTTGAAGTTTCACATTTCTGTTGTAAGATGAGTAAAAGGAAGAAAAAATGCTGATGCTTGTTTTGTAGACATGAAAGTCTAAAAACACTTCCAGTTAAGAGGTTATGTAATATCAAATGAGCATAGACAGGACACTGACAAAGCTGAAAATATACTGCCTTGCTCAAAGGCAGCAGTTAAGAATAAATGTGTTACTTGCCACCCTTAATTCATCAGCTCCAATCTGGCTTTCATCCTCCTGTTAGTACCACATATCAAAGCAGTCCTTTTCTGGCTACTTTTCAGTGCCAGTCTCACTCTGAGCTCAAGGCTAAACTGCTACTCAGATAAGTCAAAAACATCGCAATTTCCGATGAATTGTATGATATCTGATCGGTGTTTGATGCTGCATGGATGGGCCAAGTGGGAGCAGTCAGTGTGTCCAGAGTGATACAGTATGTGACAAGGAAACAGTTTGGATTGGTAATGACATCTGCCAGGAGGGCTTGTCTGTTTTACAGTCAGAGGTGATGTGAGAAAGATGAGACAGAATCAGGATGGCAAGAGAGGGAAGAAGGAGAGCACAGGCATGCTGACATGAATGCATTTAATGTATTGTAAGCTTGAATGATAGCTTATATGTACTATACCACTGTAAGGTTGTAGGCCAATAAGAAAAGGTTGGCTGGTGAGTTAGTACATGTTAAACATGTTGTAATCACACATGTAAAACATGAATCTGCTCCCTATGGTCCCCCTCTCCATGCTCTGCTGGTGTTGTATCATCACTGGAACAACACTGCCACTTAGTGGCTGGATTATCTCTCTCTCTCTGGACTGAACTGAATGCAAGGTTGGCTTTAGTGCACTCATACAGCTCTTAGCCCTGTGTGATATTTGCACCATAACTGAACTCATGAGGCTCACATGAGGTTTAGCACCATGGGGGAAAACGCTTTGCAGCTTAAATGCGGGGCATGGGGAATGAATTTGGGGGGAAAGGCTTGTTTGAACTGCTTGTATCCCCCCTTCTGCTGTTTAGTTTGATACCATGCTATCTATTATTATCCAATGGTATTTACACAGTCTTGCACTACTAATGTCTGCAAAGACCACTTTTACTTTTTCAACTTAGCATACTTAACTGTAGCTACGTTTCAGCCTCACAAATTGTGTAAACATTTTAAAATACTCTAAATCCATCTCATTGTCACTGCTGTGACACTGATTCAACCTCTTTTGAACAATACTGCACTTTTACACTGTGAGATTTTACTGTGGAAAAATCACTCTGTATTGAGCAGTAACCATGCACTGTTTGGAGGGGATCGTGGTCTACACCGGTGCCACCCATGGACAAATTAACCTGCTCAGGGCAAAAATTTGTCCAGAGCAGGTTAAGAGTGTCACATTTCCAACTGCAAGTCGGGACAGTTTTAAAAAAAAACATTACTAACCTTAACCTCGTGTAATTGTAGCCACGATGATGAAGGTTGTCTTTCTTGACTTTAAGGAAGTGGTAACTTTAATTCACACCATGTTTTCTCTAACCTAAACAAAGTGATTTTTAACCTAAACCATGATCTTTCCCTAAACCTAACCAAGTGGTTTTGTGCCTAAACCTAACCTGACCTTAACCATAGTGTTGTCACATCATAAAACATCATTATTTTTTAACAGTGATGTGTAACAGTTTTGGAAAGCACAGACAAATGATGCTGTCCTGCTGATTACTGCCTATAGGGGCACAAGATTAGAAAAGCTCCTCTGTGTCATTCCTGAGTGAACATGGTCAAATGACATATTTGGTCGTTTAAGTTGGAGGACTTGTTGCAAAAAGTTCCATCTGCTGGCTGACAAATTCTTGCCAAGAAAGTGATTCCAAAATATCAAACTGTTCCTTAAAACAAAACACACTTTTAAAAAACAGTTTTATTTTCCTAGTTGCTGCTTTTAAAGTATGTGTACTACTAGATGCCCTCAGCTGAACTTTTACATGCCATATCATAACCCCAAATGTGAGCTTATGAACCACACGCCATTCATATGAAGCTTTGTCTTAGAATGAAGAGGGTCACGGCCTTGAACCTTTTATCTTTTGAGAAATGACAGCCGCATGTCACACTGATTTATGTGTGTAATATCACTTTCAGACTCACCAGGGACCAAACAGACTCTCCTGAAACTCCCATCGTTGACCTAAAAAGTCCCTGTGAACCGTACCTGACAGGTCAGGTCTTAGACTGCTGGTCATAACGGCCAAGGTCAAGTGAAACAGTTGTCTGCAGTCATCTGGAAGTGGATCCTCTGGGCAGTAAACACTGTAGTCAGCTGGCGGTCAGTATGTGCAGCTCTCCCACGCCACATCATTGTCAACTCAAGACAGCATACAGTGGTCTTGAGATGCACTAAACTGTCTGAAAGAATTAAGTGGAGTTCAACTGAAATGTAAAAGTTAACTTAAAAGTTAAAGTTAACTTAAAAAACTATGAGAATGGCTGTGACTGGTCTGAGAAATTCATTTATATGACTTTTTCTCTATGGAATATTTGTACAAGGAAGTGTTTCTCTTCATACTATCTGTGCTATTTTCTCATTCTGTCAGGTAACCTGATGGGGCACTTTGCATATATTCAAACCATGGACCTCATACAGATGCTCTGAAGGACAGTGCACCTTTATTTTTTGTATTATCTGTTAATCATTAGTCAAAAATGAAAGAAGGCCATTTTCCATGCTGGGTGAAATTCTAGTTCTCTCTGGATCTTTTGCTGGGCTTAAACATTGAAGGTTAGGAGTTTTCCAGCTCATCAGGCTTCAGCTGAGTTAATGAACCCTCATGGCCCAGCCCCCGCGCTCTGGTCTGAGCATTACTCACGGGCTAAGCAGGGGAAAAAGAAGCTGCCAGTGTTGCTACGCCTCAGCAAGCCAGTGCACACACACAGATCACGACTGTGGAACTTACAGGGTCACAGAGGTCTATGCAACATCTGCTGATCCTGTGTGATATCTCAGGAGAGTTAAATCAGGCTTCACTGCGATATGGATAAACAAACACAAACGTGCTGGGACATAATTGAATTACTTCCATCCACCAAAAACATTGAAGATGAAGGGTGGATGCCTTTAGACATGTTTGTGTGTATGTTTGAGTCGTAAAGTGAACTGATGTCATCTCTCACTGGCCCAGATTCACCAAATTCATGCTGATTTCCAGAAGTGTACAGCATCCCCATCATAAAGGAAAATAATTTCATTTTACTGATAATTTAATTTTTTAACTCACTCACCTTTTTTCTTGTCTTTTTTTGAATCTCTTTATTGAATGTTATTACAAAATGTATCGCAGCACACAGAAAAAAAGACTACCAGAAAATAAATAGCCTAACTCATTTGGGGAAATATGCTTATTTGCTTTCTTGCCAAGAGTTAGATGAGTAGATCAATGTCACTTTCATATCTCTCCATACAGTGTGAAGCTGGAGCTGGTGAACTTAGCTTAGCATAAAGAAAGAAACAAGGAGACACAGCTGTGTTTCTGGACACCTGATGAATGTAAGTCCAAAATTCACTGTCCTTTTATCTCTGTTTGCTGGTTGTGGGTTTTTAAGACTGTTTTACTGACAACAGCTCCCTGCTGCAGCCGAAAACAACGCTATGAGAGCGCTGAAAGTAAAGTTGAGGGCCCAGCAACAAAAACAAGAAGCTGAAAGACACTACAGTGGAGCCTGCTTATATGGATCAAAAAGCTCAGGACAGAATCATTCCTGTACAAATGCTGTTTAAATAATTTGCTTATAGTAATCAAGTAGTCCACTTACAGTGTTCATTTGGGGTCTTTTCATACATGACAATATACGCAAAAAAAATTTAAATTAATAGCACAGTAACAGTAGTTCTATTTTTTTTTTTTACTTTACTCCCATGATACACGTATGATATGTACTTACCGTCTGCTTCTGGCTGGTTACCTGAGGCTGGTGCTACATGCACATTGAAATCATGACAGGAAAAAGAAAGTAATTTTCTGTCAATGACAAACATAGTCTCCTTGAATCTTATGACAAACTGCCAAAAACAAGCCAGCGAGATGCAGCAGCAAAACAAGCATTTGAAGCAGCTGCACTGTATTTTGAAACAGTCAATAAAATTCAGTAAATAGCGAAGCTGTCCGTTTCATCACTTCATATCCATGTAATAAATATACAAATGTCAATTAGATGGTAATCTGCATGAGAAATCAAGATAAAGAAAAAAAATTGGTTATAATAATCATCCGCTTATAGTGATCAATTTGACCTGGACAGACGTGATCACTATATGCGGTTTACACTGTATAAAGCCCTATAGTGCTGAGGGGAAGTACAGAGTGTGGGAATAATTCTCTGTGAGTTCATCAGTATGAACGACATCTCTTACATTATATATTGTGGTTTGATCCTTTGTTATTAGAAAAATATGGATTATAGCTGCTTTAAATTATTATTTAGTGTCATTGGAACATTGGGGGGCTTATGGGAAAAGGTGTTTGTACTGATTTTTGATGAAACTCAGCATAAATTTTATATGTACATAGAGTACATACATACTGTAACATCATACAGTACCACAGCTAAAATACAGACAGAGATATGCTTTATAATATGCAAGATAATATTAAGTTACTGACGGACATTAACCGCACGTAGCTACAAAGGAAAACACATGCTGCTCTGCTCACCATGCCATTATAATGCACTACATGCAACGCTGTTTCATCTAAAACATCCACCGGAAATATGACATGTATTATTTAGCCTATTATTAATTCATGATAAATCCCATCAGTGATAAACATGTATGTCTTTGGAGAGCACCAAAAAACTGCATGGATAGACTAAAGCATAAACCTAAGGAGATACAGCACCAACTGAACCGCTCACAGCTTGGCAACAGTGAACATTTCCAGTTATGCAGTGTTGATTACTTGGCCTAGATACAACAATATGGATTATTCTTATCCTCGCTTCTCCGGGTGATGTGATGCATCACGGGGCAAAGGCTTTCTTAGTTCACTGGTTTACGTAAAGCATGTAGTAGCAGAAATCCAATGCGATGGTACTATCCTGCTGAGACATTTCCATAAAACTACCACCAGGTCTGTGATTCAATTATGCTCTGGTCTTTTGGTTTGCAGTCATCACAGAATCAAATAAAGGAACAACAGCAAGGAGATTTGTGGATTTCATGGAGATTTTAGAGAAATTCCAGTTTCTTACAGTGGTGCTTCTATTTGAGCAGAAGAAAATTTCAGAAAATTCATTATTAACCCATCACTGAAGCAAAAAAGCTTTGGATTGATTAAAAGTAATTACTTGACTGCAGACCAAAAACCCAGATGAGATCTGGACTGAAAGCTATTGGCCATTCACACAACACTAAAAACCATGAAAATCTCAGCCTGCAGTCCGTGGGAGTAGCTAAGCAGCCGTGCAGAAAGAGCGCCTTTAGAAATCTGTCTACATTTCTTTGACGGCTGCAGATTACAACTGGATTGGTTTTAAACTTCCAACAAGGCGTTGGAATAGCTCCCTGACAGAGTTGTGATTGGGAATGAGTGGCCTTACAGTATGCTATGTCAGAAAACATTAGCTCACACGCAGACTGACATTTAAATGGAGATGCTATTCAAGGATTTGTGGGAGGCAAAAAGTCTTATTTGCTTTCAATGATCTGGTTCATCCCACAATTGCTTGATTGTGTTATTGTCCAGTTGAATCATGAATGCCATTCACTGGTATTTTAGGAAAAGATGTCAAGAAAGGAAAACATAAGCCTGAGAGAGGGAAATCAAAGCAAGCTAAATCTTTCATAAACAGTATAAATAGTGTGTTGCACAAGACCATACAAGTCTACAAATCTGTAAGGTTAATCTAGGCAGCCATCAAGCGTTCTCTATGTTCACTAAGACTTAAAATACAACCCGAGTTATCATTCTTTAGTCTTGATCCTGCGCAAATTAAACAGTGATTGAAATAAGCAATACACATTGACTCGGTTAAATATAAATGTTCAGATTAAACTATTGAGCAAAGGACAACATGATAATGTTCAACCTAACTGGTAACCATTTACTGTATAACCCTTGTCTGTGGTGATTAATGAGTCTAAACTCAAATCTGATTATGTAATTCATGTTTTACCCTTTAACAAAATGTGTTCCTTTCTCCACAATCTGTAGTTTACTATACAGAAATAATAAAACAAATAGAAAGAATATGTGAACAATGAGCAAAATTGTATGTATTTAAACGTACATTTACAATGTGATTTCTGAAGTGTGTGACATTGATTCCATTCACCCCACTATGTTTGTAAGCCTTTTTGGTTTTTCCTTTGTTTAGATACAATGTAAATGACTGCAGGGTCACTAAAGGAAGTCATTTGTATGAGGTGAGTTACCCCAAAATAATTGAGACAATACATTCAGAAATACTCAAGCTGGAAAAAATAATGCAACCCTCCTATGAAAACACGCCGGTATAACGTGGAAACTAAGGCTTTTATACCTGATGTTTAAATGTCCAACATACACTCCTCTTTTAGTTATGTTTTGGGTCTTAAACTACTGGTCGCAATGTCAATATAAAAGCATACATTTAAACCCTTAATTTAGTGTTACTGACCTATTGATATCATGAAACCTGGTTTCAGAAACCTGGATAAGGCCTTATCCCGGGTTTGAGAAATCTGGATATGCTACCTGGAGTACTCCAATAGAAACCAGGACACACACACACACACACACACACACAGGACCAGGTTTCTCAACATTCTCTGTTGGTAGAGAAACGAGAGGCTGAGATGTTGAGGAATAAAGACAAAACAGGACACAGATGATCAGATACTGTACAACTATTTTTTTTTAAAAACAGGTTTTTCATGTTCCATGTAAACGCCATATTCCAAGTATGATCAAAACCAGGATAAGACTCAAAACTGGGATACTAGTTTGCATGTAAACACACACACTAAGGACTGGGAATAATAACCCAGTGGTGGTTAAACAAACCAGCCACCTCTGTACTGGGTTGATGAGGTCAGCTAATGTCCATACCCAATCCTACAACAGTCACAAATTCATATAAACAGAAATGATCATGCAGCAGGCTATTAAACCAGTCCCAGCTGCCTGTCTCACTGTCAACCAGGTGAGAGCAATGAGAAGGCCTGTGTGTGTGTGTGTGTGTGTGTAGCTGAGACAGCCTGCTCTGCTCTGCTCTGCCCTGCTGCTGCTGCTGCGGTCTACGCCCCTTAAAACAAATGTTAGATACGGAACAAGGAAGTATGCACCTGTTGCTACTACCTCTTTATCTATTTTTCAACACCTTTTGCGGAGGCGATAATTAGTTGTAAGTAAATCTTCTTTATCACTATCACTCTCAAGTGTTCACCATTGACTGTATATAGTCAATGGTGAACACACAGTGATTTACCCTTTCGAGAGTAAATTATATGTAGAGCGACTTAAGTTTCGATGCTGGAGAAATCATTGGAGGGAAAGATTAACTTGCTGTCTATGGTTGTATAAAAGTACTAACAAACTGGCTTAAGTGCATTATTTACATGGGTAAAAAGCTACACATGACTGCTTTTTAAAAGGTGTTGTGGAGAGCGATGGCAGAGGTTGAGGAGGCAGGAGCGCCAGGCGAGGAGCAGCAGCAGCATCAGCTCAGCTCCTCCGCAGACCCGGAGGACTGTCAGCTCGCTCCACCGACAGCGGGCACTGAGGAGCGGGCAGCGGAGGGCGGAGAGGCCCGCTCCCAGCTCGGAGCCATCTCTGGGCAGTCAGCTCTGGTCAAGTTTAAGATCAACAGGTTCTTCGTGTTGAGGGTAAAGACTTTCAGGGCACTATTGCTGCTGTGATTTGTTGGGAAAAATTATAACCAAATGTTTTAGAAATGTCACATTAGCTTGCAAGTCTATTTGAAATCCATAAATATTGTTCTTTTTCTAATCTTGGCTCATTGCAGAGGCTGGACAAACACCTGTGCAACCAGTGATTGTGTGGCTACTTAATTACAATTCTGAGCTACTTTACTTTTAATATTTCCATTTTATGCCACTTTATACTTCTAATCCACTAAAATTAAGAGGGGAAAATTGTAACTTTGACTTGTAACTTGAGCTATACCACGATGTTCATATTGTGGTATAGCTACTTTTACTCACATAAAGGATCTGAATAATATTCCAACACTGTATTTCATTTTACTATGTAATTCATTTTTTTATATATAAAAAGCAAAACCGCTAGATCAGCTGATGTTAGCTTATTGCAGATATATCTGTGCGCTGGTAAGTAACAAGTAGGGCTCTGTATGTTTTTTAAGGTTTTCTTGTTATTGTGTCACCTTCTGTATATACAACATGAGGTTGCAATACCATGTAATGTAGTCAAATAACACCAAAGCAAACTTTTCCATTGTGAATAAATTAACACCCCTGTGACACAGTGTCAACAATAAACTGAATATTATCATAGTCATAAAGGTAGTGTTTATAGCAGTTCTGTTGAATAGGATTTCCATGGGGAAGTCAGTCACACATCCCGTGTTGCCAGGCTGGCTTAGTGCTGGGCTCAGATTACAGTAAGACTGTCAGGAGCCCTCAGTATGAACTCTTTATCTTTTCAAGTTCTTCATACTGGCATTGAAATAGTAAAACATAGTGCAAGGATTGAATTGCACATTATAGAAGTGACAGTTTGAGTGTGGATTGCATTGGAAAACGGAGATGCTCTTAGCTGTTGACAATAACGTTTGTGCGAGTGTGATACTATGTAGTGTTGTGTCTTCAAATACACAAGTTACTCACATTTGTACGCAGAAAATGCACGCTCAGCTTTATTCATTTGCAGTCATTTTCATATGCCGAGGCTTCCTGTTTTTGTTTATTGTTATTTTGTTTGACACACAGACACTCTGACATTTTGTTGGAGTACCAGTCCCAGCTGCGCATCTGCCTCAAAGATTACCCCTTAAGCTTTTCTGTGCGCACATTGTGATTGTCACAATGGAAAATTAGAAAGTGACACCCGTGTATTCTTGTCTCCTCAGCCTGGCACTCTGAATCAGGCCATCAAAGACGTTGAAGCTCTGGTGGATAAAGAAGTAGATGGCAGCGTTCTCAGTGTTTGGCTGATAGCAGAGTGAGTTCATGATACGATGTTCTTTTGTGTTGACATACAGTGTAATCTGTGCCAAGTGAAAACCTTGTGTGTCCAATTTATCAACAGTTCATCTAATCTTTTTAGGTAACACCCCCCCCCCCCCATTTAGCATTTGTAAGCAGTATATGACTAAATTGTTTATAGGACACTATAATATATAAATATAAGCACATTTATAGGTGTTTATTAATGTATTTGTCAACAATTATAACCTCGCCTATGAAACATCCATGGTCTGTTTATACATCAAGTGGTGTATAAACAGTTAATGAATGAATGATAACACACGGGGGCATATGTCTCCTCAAATATTTGAGGTTGGATGGTTTTAGAAATTGTTAAATTCTATTTTCACAGTATGTTTAATTAAACTTAATAATACAGTACTCTTTATAAACAAAATTAACATATCATATCATATTTAACCGCAGTGTGAGGTATGAATAACCACACTCAGCTCACATCATAAAACAGTATGACTTGAATTAATTTGTAAATGAATTAGAGCTTCAGAATTTAAAGTGACTTTAGCATCAGTGTTTTTAACTATAACCTACAAGTCATTAACATTAGTGTCAGCATATGGTTTTTGCTATTATTAGCAGCTAAATTATTGTTTTAGTCAAAACAAATTTGCAGCACTGAAATGCGTCCTAAAATACAGGGGACAAGAGATTCAAGAGCTAAATAGTGGGAAAAAGTAAAAACTTCAAAAGGCTTCATGTTTATGAGCTTTCTTTACTTCATGTTAAATTATCAACGGTGGCTAGCTAACGTTACCCCTGAGTTTAAAGCGTTTTCGCTAACATATAGTGTCATTTGGTTATAGTTGTTACTGATGGGAGGCAGTTTGATCATAAAGGTGGAAGCCAAAGCAAATAATTACTGGTAACAGCTTGGTTTGGTGTGAACATTAGCATATGCATCATGAAACTGTGCCCCCTCAAATTGACTGCATGACACCCCTGATAACACAGTACTATATAACATATACACTAATATATGAACAAACACAAATGGACCTTACAGTGTGTTATTAATACATATTAATTAATACATACATTAATTTATATATAAAATATATTTATATGATATATGATCAGTCTTTATAAATGTGTTTAAAACTCCTGAAGACATGTTGAATTTGTCCTGGGATTCATTGTTGACCTCAGAAATGGTAGCTTGACAAAAAATTCTCAACTCAAACTTACTAGATTTCACCTGGAGCTCACAGCTGCACCTCATGGCTTTCATCAGCACATGGCGTTTGCTCAGTTTGTTGTGGAGAGGGAAGAAGAAGTATTTATGAATAAATAAATAAATACTCAATTAAAGGTCCAGTGTGTAAGATTTAGTGGCATCTAGTGGTGAGGTTGCAGATTGCAACCAACTGAATACCGCTCCTTTCACCCTCCCCTTTCAAGAGTGTAGGAGAACCTACGGTGGCTACAAAACTCACGAAAAACGTGAAAGCCCCTCTCTAGAGCCAGTGTTTGGTTTGTCCGTTCTGGGCTACTGTAGAAACATGCCGGTACAACAAGGCAGACTCCATGGAAGAGGACCCGCTCCCTATGTAGATATAAAGGACTCATTTAAGGTAACAAAAAACACAATGATTATTTTCAGGTGATTATACACTAATCAAAACTTACTTATGAATATTATATTCCATTTCTGCCAAGTCTGTTCTGCTAGATGCCACTAAATTCTGCACACTGCACACTGTAATTATAACAAATAAATAAATACATTGCTCATATCTTATATTCATATAAAATATGAAAACATATTTTCTATGATGATAACTGTACAATAACTTATATTGTCAAACATTTATTAAATGTTCATACACCAGTTACAGATGCTTAAAAATGTTCTGCTACACATCTGTTTAAAATTTAAAAAAACACCACATTTACTTAAACTGGAGTTAGAAGGCTTTCAATGCTAATAATGCAGTGGTTGTAAATGCACTGTGTGTTTACAGTATTATGTGCTGCTCATTCATAATCCATCATTAACACATGTACTGTGTGCCCATAGGGAGAGAGTGGTTGCTTAACTGTAATACAGACCCATAATACCTTAGCATTATTAGATCCAGAAATCTTTATTAATGAATACTGCACCCAAATATCAATGTTCTTATCAAACCCACTCCAAGAATATCACAGAGGTCAAGGAAGAGGAAGTGATCTAACTGACGTGAATGCAGAGCAAAATGAAGTGACTGGAGGACACTTACCAAGTGCACTTGCAGCTGTCAGGCTGTATCACTCCCGCACAAGCTTTCAGGAAACATTTAAAAGGATGGCCATGTGAGAATGAATAATACATCCCACTTATGCAGCTCTGCAGTCCAACACACGTTAACGTTTGTGCTACATTTGGCCTTCAGTTATCGTCGCTACAGAAGCCGCTGTAGGATTTCTTGCTACAGAAAGAGTGCATTATGTGGTAATTCTGTGACGCTGCTGCATAATTTCCCAAAGGGAGGCCAGTGACTAATGTCATAAAAGCATGAGAAATTCCTCAAATTTGGCTTTGCTGTGGATTGTTGGCTGATGTCATCTTTTTATTTCTCATTGGTTTGTGTATTTCCAAATTTGTGTTTATCATAAACACTTTAATTTTACTTAAAAATACAGTAGGTGGTGTTAATTATGAAGAAAAAAAGAGCAAAATAGTGTTTTTCCAAATAGTGGCTTTGCAGTAACAGTGGATTACCATTTTATTAAAACAGAAAATAAAAAGTAAATGAAGATACTTGCTGATAATATTGGAAGATGATCTACTTCGTATAAGGAATAGTTCAACATTTTAGGAAATATGCTTATTTGCTTTCATGCTGAGAGTTAGATGAGAAGATTGATACCACTCACATGTTGATAGGCTAAATATGAAGCTAGAGTTAGGAGACAGTTAGCCTAGCTTAGCATAAAGACTGGAAATGGCAGCGTGTCCTGCAGAGGTGCATCACTACACCAGTGTCCTTCCTGACTTGCGCTGCGTTGGTGTGTCAAGCTGGAGCGCCAGCAGCGTGTCAGACCACCTACAGTCTGATCCTGGATCTCTGTAACACCTCTGTACTGTCCGCGGCGCCTGTGCCCAGTCAAGGTTAACTCATTTCATTAGTACAGTCAAAGCTTTTCACCCACACCTTTCCCCTGATGCCTCAGCCATTCAGTGAGCTGTCTTTTTTGGCCTACGGCTGCCAGCAGCAATCAAGAGTGTTTCACTTGGAGTTGGCCACGTGCACCCGGCTCAGCGGGCTGTAAGAAAGAGAGCCACTCCAAGAGAATCTACGCCACCATGAATTAGTTGTATGTGCAGTGGTGAGGGAGGGAGTGTGTGAAATGATGCTTTTTGGGACTTCAATTAATAAGACACATTTGTGGACATGAGAGAAAGCAGACTTTGGGTTGTTTTGCTTTAAAATGTGTTTCTGTTATTTTGATTTTTCTTTTTGTTGTCGGTAAAAATGTAGGGACTTAGAAATGCTTGCATGCATATTGTATGATCTTTGCCAAGGGCATTTTGGGGAATTGTGAAGCTTTTACAGTACATAATTGAGCAGCTTTGCTATACATGTTTTTTGTATTACAAACATCCAAACTGCACTTCAGACAAAGACTCAAATACTCATAATGAAAGTCACTCTTTACAGCACGAGTGGTCCCAACCTTTTTGGCTTGTGACCCCTTAAAACAACACACATGTATTTTGGAGCCCTCATCACAGGTTATGCCTTTTAGTGTGGACGTGGGCTGTTTGTAGTTCAAAGGTCCAAAGAACAATTTTTCTTTCATAGATTGTTTTATTTGTAGGCCTGAAGAAGAGTATCCAGTATAACAAAACAGCAAAAATGAAAAAAATTCCGTAATTTGTTGTTACTGAAATATGTTTTATTTTCTAATTAGTTTTAATCTTCTAGTACATTGTTTATAAACAGTCTAGGGTCTAGTGTGACCTTTGAATTATCGTGGGACCCCTTGGTGGACCTTGGGAACCACTAGGATAAATGATTAATAAATAAAAAGGAGCAGAAAAAACACATTTCTGCTACACCAAATAATGTTTGTCTGTCAAAATTTCCTGTAAGCTTTGTTGTTTTTTTCTTGTAAAGTACTGGATAATTTTGCCTCTAGATCTTGTTCATATAAAAACAAAGGAAAGAAATCACACTTTGGTTGAATTGGTTACACGCTGTATACAGACCGACATAAAGTGGTCAAAGGGATCGGACATGTCACACATGTAGGAAAGGTATCTTTTTCAAAGGCATCTCCACAAGAATGGACTCACCTTCCCTTGTTGTACTTATGTTAATATAAAATGTGTTAAACAATCAACATCTGAGCAGATAAGTCCTGTACTGCGTTGTGTGATAAATAGCATTGTCTATAATGAAGAAACCTTTGTAAAGAATGCAGTAATAGTGTAAAAGGCCTGTAAAAAAAAGATAAAAGTCAAACTAATAGGTCTCACTAATCTCTCTGGTCGCTTCAGGGTGGATCACTGGAACAATGAAAAGGAGCGTCTCGCTCTCATCACAGACAACTCTCTTCTGGTCTTCAAGTACGACTTTGTCATGTTCAACTGTGAGCAAATCCAGAGGATCCCACTGCACTTTGTGGATCGCATCTCCCACGGCACCTTCAGTTTCCCAAAGCGCTCCTTGCTTCAGTAAGTCTCCTCATGAACCTTTTATTAATCCTTCAGTGGTAAACTTCTACCTTCTATCCATTAAACCTGCACTTCTGAGGTTAACGTCTTGTAGTTTGTGCTGGAAAATGATAACCAGGAAACTTCTGACACTTAAACTTAATAGAGATTTTGACATGTGAGTTCTAGAGAAAGCTTTGTTGAAACCGTCTCTGTGGTATCCTGTCTCCTTTTTAGTAATTTTCAGTAAGTCTACTTTAAAATTACTCTTTATAAGGTTTAGTTGCTGATTAAAAATAAAAACTCTACTTGGAGAATTACAAATATTAGCCCTAATTATCTGCTCCCTTCTCTAATTTGCTTCACAAAAGCAAAATCCTCTATGAAAAAAAATTCCTTTTGCCTCAGGATTAACTGTTAAGTTTTGCCACTAAATATGCTTAGTCTCATTTTTTACAAGTATATGAACATTTGACTTATTTTTAAGTAATATACAACACATCATCACCGAAGATCACAAGAGTATGCATGATTTACAAGTATCAACCATGATATGACTTGTCAGTGAAAACAGTGACATGAAGCTGAGGTCAGCGGGCAGAAGGCTGTGTGGTGAGGGGGATGCATGCAGAGGATCGGTGCAGGGTAGACAGGGCTGAAACAGGCATGGCAGAGAGACGAGCGTGCAGAGAGTTTTTTGGGGGTAAGGAGTACATAGCTGTCACTTGGAGCTGTCACTTAACTGATTAGTGGCAAAATTAATGTAGTTCTTTCATCTAAACCTTTTAAAGACGGCTCAGGGGATACCAAACCAACTAAAACTAATTTGATGAATAAAATGTAATGTGCTGTGAAGAGCTTAGAGAGTGCGGCCTTTATTTGAGGCTTTATCTCTGCATATTACGTTAAATTATACATAAAACGCTCATGAAAGCCACCCGGGAGTCAGACAGTAAAGAGACGATTTCAAATAAGAAAGACTCGAGCCTCAAATATTTCCTCTTTCTGTCTTCATCTTCACCATGCTCTCTCCCTCTTCTTCACTGTCTTCCTCTGTCTCTCCCTCAGGAAGTGTCTTCTTTTTTCGTCTAGCTCATTCTGTCTTATTTTTGGCGGAAAGTGATCTACAGTAGGGTACATGTATATGTGAAAATGAGTCCCCCCTACCTCTGTAACAGTACATGAAACTTTGTCTCACCATCACAAAATCAATGTGAGAGAAAAGTGTTTTTCAGATTGTCAGATTGAGGAGATTCAGCTGCTATGTTAATGTACATTCATTAGTTTTGGAAGGAGCCTAGTGTCATGTCAGGACTAGTTTAAAGGAATTGTTTGACATTTTGGGAAATAGGCTTTTTTTGCTTGCTAGCTGAGAATTAGATGAGAGTTTGGATACCACTCTCATGTCTATACATATGTGTATGGAGTTCAGCCAGAAGGTGATTATCTTAGCTTAGTTTAGCTTAAAAGCTAGGTCACTGCGCCTGGTCGCTGGTCAGAAAGAAATAGTTCCAGCGCATAACTCCCTGTGAAATTTTGTTAGTTTTTACATTTTTGTGTACCGAACCATGTCAAATAGTATTTAGAGGGGCTAACAAGCTAGCTGTTTCCTCCAGCTTCCAGACTTTATGCTAAACTAAGCTAATCACTTAGTTTTTAGCTACTTGGGGGAAGAAAAAAAAAAAGTTAAAAAACACAGTGACATATTATCACCTAACAAGTTGATATGGCAAACTTGTTGGCTAGCAGTTTCTTACAAATCCAGCAGATATTGAGCAACATTAACATTCATTTGTAGTTGTGTCTCTGGTCACCAAATGAATATAAGCCTAGTATTCACTCTTTTTGTAGCTCTTTTTTAGTCTCCAGCAACTTCTGAGGGAAATGTGGCTTTTTAACCCCTAGATACTTTCTTTCTTCTCCAGATAGTTGCTAATCTTGTCTGTCATTTGATGCTGGGCAGGTAGCGTACAGTGGGTTTTGTGGGATATTTTTTACTGAAACAGTTGAGAGCGGTGAGAGTAAAGCTGCAGGCTGGAAAACCTAAACAATGACTTGAAAGATGAGTTCAGTGGTTTAATTGACTTTACGGTCACACTTGACAGGCTACAATTAAAAAGAAGAAAAGATATCAAAGCCTTCTTCAGTACGAATATATCAAAAATCTCATATCATTATAAAATAATACATTTTCCCCCACAATACATTTGTCCACTGCTAGCAAATTAATATAACTACATACATGCTAATGTGAATAAAGAAGTCTCAATTTCTCCTTAATATGTAATGCAGCTGCATATTTAGATTACTGTCACAATAATGACGGTCAACCCGTACTCTTGATGCATCAGTGTTCATATTCAAGAGTATGAGAGTACAAGACAACTGCAACCTGATTTGACTGCTGACAGTTGTCATCCAACCACTTGATGTCAGTGTGCACCCTTGCTAGAGATGTTTCCGGGCAGGAGCACGCCACATCACATTTCTTCAATCTGTTTGATGTTGTCATGGATGATGATAGGATCACATTCTGCAACCGCTACCATAAATCATTGCTGCAAGAGAGCCTGTCCACTGTATAGGCTGCAGCAAATGTCCTACTTTTACAGTTACAGCAGAAAAGTCAGACCATTTTTTGGCCACGGTGTGGCAGTTAATTGCCTTAAATGTGGCAATGTTTTCTTAAATACTATAGCAACACTGATAGAGGTCATACACATAATCCCTTGTTTGTAGACAATGAGACAACTTTTTTGTTTTCAACTTATTTAACAGTAATTTCTTTCAACATTTGTTTGTAAAATGTCATGATGTCAGAGTTTAGTGTTTGAGAAGACATTTCAGGTCACCACAACTATTGGTGTTGGATTTTTTTGTCATGGAAATAATATAATTAAACTTACTAAACTGAGACTGAAAGCACTTTCATGAACTTTTGACACCGGCGTTCCCAGGCCATCAGCTTCAGAACAAAGAATACCAAACTCCCACTATGGAGCAACTTATTTGGCGTCAGTACACTCATGTGTGCTCCATCAGCCTCCCAAAACCTTGATGATGCCAGTAGAAAGTGCTAAGGGAGGGTCTGTATTTTTAGTCATGATGATTTTGTTTTCATCGCACAATCTCCAGGTGCGCCCATGAAGAAAAAGCGAAGTATATTCTGCATCTGTGGGGAAGGATGTGTTTTAAGTGCCTTCTTTCCAAACTGTCTAGACAAACTAATTACACCAGCACATCATCCATTTTTTTTTATTCCTGTCTGAAAGAGTTGGGTGTGGAGGTTTAAAGAAGCCCCACTAGAGGTTGCCTCAGTAACTGTTGTGAAAAATATATATATATATTTATGAAGGCTGGAAATAATCCCAGATCTGCGCTGCTCTGTTTCTCATCTGATCAGATGTGTTTTTTAAGATAAGGCTTCAGAGGGAATGATGCTTTATTTAGCCCCCACCTTTAACTGCTTTAATCAGTTTTATTAACTAGAATGTCTTCCTCACACTGTCAGTTCTTTTGCTGTCACAAGTAGGATTATTTTTTACAGTGGTTTAAAGATACAGATCACTTGTGAGCAAACTAACATTGCATAAGGTGCAACACATCTGTAGTTTGAGTCAGTCTTTCATCAGTTCTACCTGGTAGACCTGATTAAATTACGATCCTCTCATTCTGCAATCTTTTCGACCACACCTGCACAAACAAGAGCAGCTTACACATTCAAACAGCAGAGGGCAGTCAGTACATATGAGCTACTTAAGATATTATCAGCATAATGAACAGCAGGATACCTCATCAGATCATTTAAACCGACACAGCTGTTGTAATGTGAAGCAGGCAAGCTGAATGCAGACATTCTACCTCTTTAAATGATGACTGACAGTTTGTAATCCACAACCAAATCAAACTATGCAAACTTCACTAAAAAGCACAACTGAAAGATGTTACAGTCACAGTATTTTAATGAGGGCCCAGGTCAATCAGGCTAAACTTTTTGGGGTCACCTTTGATATGCAAACTTCCATAAATAAGTTACAAAAAAAGTTGTACCTTGCAGGTTTTAAAAGGCAAGATACTGTCTCATCATGATAACTGCTCAGTAATCTGGTCCAGTGCTATACAAAAGAGCTGGACAAGCTTCAGTAGTGCAGAACCGAGCAGCATGACTAGCACTACAGTGTTCACTAAGATCAATTGTAGATACTTTCCTAAAGTCAAAAGGCTCATAAGGGACAGATTTTTTTTTTTTTTTAAAAGAAAGATCAAAATCTGAGTAACAGAGGTGGAGAGATCCTGACTTTTAGTTTCTAGTCTGGATTGAACTCCAAAAACCTTGAATCCTACATTTCCCGGAAGCATCTCTCAATAAACAACCCCTGCCTCAGAACTCTCTAAGTCTCAAGCCCAAGCCAAAATAACCCTGATGACATCACTATGACAACATCATGGTTATTTTTTTTAAACTTCAGAAAGCTCCCTGCAGAATCACAGAAGACGTTATACAACTGTAGTCACAGGCTGAAATTCATGTGTAAAGATAAGTGTAATATAAAAGTTTAAAACAACCATATTCATTTTACTCAAAAATACTGTATTGTTTTCTGGAAGTACCACAGTTAGTACCTGCAGGTAAGGAGATGCCATGTTATGCTACCTCAACTGCAGACCAATGCAGTATATGCCAATAGAGGAGGAACTTGTTTTTTTGAAATTTGTTTCCTTGTTCATTCATTTAAAATTTCTCAACTGAATCCTTTATATAACTGGAACATTTTATTGCCAGATATTGTTGTTGTACCTGTTGAACTCCAAAACCAACCAGAATGAAAACACTCACATCTCCAAAAAACCAAAGCACAGATCAACAGCAGTGTCTGCAGGCTGCTCCCAGGATGTACAGTATGAATTAATAAACACCAAAAGATATGTAATGTTTTGGGCATACTGCTCTAAATTCATACACCTTGGGAGCAGCTTTCAGCTTTTTCAAGGTGGAAATATCTTTTGCCAACCGCCTGCAGCCACGATATCACAGCTTTTGCATCATGACATCTAACATGGCTGTAAGTTGTGGGCTTCAGAGGCTGCATGGCCAGCTTTATCATGAACTATTTAAATATCCTTATGAGCCTGGAATATTCCAGCGAAATTGCAGTATAATACAGTTCCTTCCAGGAAATTGCAATCTTGCCATCACAATAATTAATGCAAATTCAACCAATCTCGGCAATATCTGCAGGGGCTTGCAATTTTGCCAAATTCCTGTGATTTCTCCGCATTAAAGGTGCTACTAGGAAGATTTTGCGATCAATATATCATCATAAATTTAATGTCCATACCTTGCGATGAGAATGAAAGACAAATGCAACGAGTCCATCGATATCCTCTATTTTGTATTGATACTGTGTGCAACCAGGTCAGATTCACAGGAGTTCTGCTGAAGGCATTACAGCACAAAGTAAGCCTTTCCAAACTTGCTTTATCAACAAAAATAACCCATTTACAGTTAGCAAGGCTCTTCAACCTCTCCTCTCATCATCAAAACAAACCCCATGCCTGTTTACTGGAAAAAACGGCAAAACAGGAAGTGACGAGGTTTATGGGAAATGTGGTCTTATCATGAGAATTAGGCTCATCACGCATTCAGGTGAAATTACACAATGAAGAAAGCGAACTCCTCTCATTCGCCAATGAAAACAACTGCAAACAACTGTGCAAAACAATCTCCAAATGTTTTACACAAAAGTGGAGGCAAACCATAAAAAAAAAAGATTGCAATTTTTTTCCTCGACTTGTAATTTTTGCCAATTCCTGCAACTTTACAAAAAGAAATCAGATAAAACTTAGCAAATTGCATCGCAATTTTTGAGAAAAGCTGCTGCAAGGTGAAACATTTTTGATCACAACAATCACAAAAAACTCTTTGTCTCTTCTTTTGTTTTTCTAGCCACCATTCCACCCTCTCTCTCTCTCTCTCTCTCTTTAGTCCTTTTATAGGTTGAATGAGATCTCAGAGTGGCTCATTGGATAGATACATATGGATGGCTGACGAACCTGCAGGCTCTATTGAGCAATCAGAGCAGATTTGTTTGCTCGCTCTGAGACAATGTGGGATACTTGCCATGACAACTGGAGCTGGGCTTGATATTTATCTTGTGTGTTGACTTATGAGTCCGAAGCGCTTGAAAGCCCAGGGAGGAATTTTTCATCACTTGCCCTAAAGCTCAGAATACAGTGTTTCTCTTCTGCATGTGTGCATTTTGTGTAAACAGAGTGGATTAAGTGGGACTCCACTGGGTCAGTTGAGGGTGGATTTCCTTCCTTTCTTCCTTGAGGTGTGTTTTTTGAAACTTCCATTGACATAAACATCGTCTCCCCGAGACACTTATGAATGACATAACACAGGTGCAGCCTGCTTTTGCCGTTTTCGTGACTGCATGGAAGTGAGGCGCAGTGAAAGTCCAAACTCCAGCTCTGCCACATAAACACAGTGAAGACTTCCAAGGCCTCTGGCTGGAAAGCCCAGCCCTGCTCTGCCTGTTTGGGCTGGTCCCTCTCCCAGTGATAGCTTACCTGTGGAATTCGCCAAAGCTTTTTTATATCCCCATTTATACCAGGGCAATGGCTCAGTGCTCTTACAAAGGGCAATGTGTACAAACGTAACCCCCCATCCTCATTCGTTTTTGCTGAAATATAATCAGTCTTTTAGCCCAGGCTTTGCTTTTGTACCGAGTTTTTTTTCTTCCCTCCCCCTTTTCTCCCTGCACAACATTTGCTCTAGAGGAGGCACAAATGTTCAGCAGCAGCATTGTCATTTTGAAAGCACTTGTGTAAACAGGGCTAGATGATTGCATTATGATGCAGCCCCTCCCTAGGAACGTGACATATCAACAGCTATACCACTATTGTTTAGCCTCAGGTGTTTAATTCTGGTGCACAGGAAATGCTCTTGCACAAGGTATGTGTTAAAATGAGCACATCAGCATGACAGATCATTAAGGAAATCAGAACACTCTTGGGAAATCGCCTGCATCCTGATTTATTCATCTTCTTTTTTTTTTTTTTTACCTTTTTTTTTATGAAACTCAGCTGGTATATTAAAGATAAAACTTTGCACTGTTAGGTTTTTATTCAACAAAGTCAGACCTCTAATGCCACCATAGGTAGTTAGAGTTGCTGACAGAATCACAAAAACAGATTATTTGATTGCCATAACAAGCTAGTTTATGAGCGTTGTTTGCATAATTTTTATGTGTTAAATTTTTTTGCAAGTTGCCTCTTGAAAGCCCGCCTCAGTGTCTACACACAGCAGTACTTATTGAGCACTAGATAAACCCAAGTGTATCCACACATCAAGTGTAGAAGTTACAAAGGCAGAAAGGATGGATCTATGGGTTTGGTGTCTTACCCTCCATGAAGAGTAATGTTAAAGGTATCTAGCAAGCAAATGACTTACATAACATCACATATGGCACAAATGTTTCAACAATGCACAATGCCTGAGGAGATGATGAAATCTTGATAGGCATCTCTGATATTGAAACAGGGTTTCTAAGAGGGTGCAGTGTGGGCATTTTTTTCTCCCAGCTAACTAATAAGCTGCTTGTATGAAAAGGAGCAAACGCCTTGTTTTCCAAGAAAAGGAAAGATCAGAAATATGATCCCAGTACTGACAAATCTGATGAAAAGTCAGAATCCACTGAAATATGGCTTTTGTTTTGACAAGTGCTCATGTTGTCGAAAAGTTTAAATTCAACCACTGATTAAATGTTTTCAAAAAAATGCATCTACATCAGTTATTTCCCTCTGACTTTTTGTATCTTTAGCAAGGATAATGAAACTAGTGTAACAGTATTCTTTGTTTTGTTCTATGAATGTACAGTTATTATGTCTGACTGAGGAGTCAAACCTGTCACTGCAGGGTTTTCCAGCTACTGTTTTGAATCAGTAGTTGTTTACGTGCTTTGTTTTTTTTAAAAAAGGTGGCAAGAAAAACAAAGAGGTGATAAAGTAGTTGTAAATGCCAGACATGTTAAGCCAGATAATTCTAACATTGCTTTTCATTTGATTGAAAGTATCCTCATTGAGAATTACCGCACACACATTGATTAATCAATTAATCTGCTGATTACTTTCCTGATTGATCGAATAATAATTTTATCCTAATAGCTCCAGAGCTCTAGGTGACTTTTTCAAAAGTAGTTTTGGGGACTAAAACAACTAGATCTCAATCCCGCAAATTTCACCTTTGCACATCCAACAGTTCACGCCGTAGAACCGGTTTTACATGAAATTTTTTAACAGTTTATCGAAATAATAGTCGATTATTATTATAAACTACTGTAACAGTGTTCTTTGTGTTGTTCTATGAATGCACAGTAATTATTCCTGACTGAGGAGTCAAACCTGTCACTGCAGGTTTTTCTAGCTACTGTTTGAACCAGTAGTTGTTTACCTGCTTTGTTAGAAAAAGAAAAAGAAAAAGAAAAAAAAGGCAATGATCAGCTGGCTATTATAAATGCCTGATTCTCATTTAGTTTTGTTAAAATCATCCTAGATTCACAAAGACCTGTTAGGCCTGAGAATTTAATTATATATGATCCTAACTTTGCTTTTTACTTTGTTTGAAAGCATCTTCACTGAGAATTAGTGCAGACATCATTATTCTCCAGCACACCCAACAAGCAAAGATCATATAAAAGGCTGCATACCCACAATACCAGGAAGACATTGGTTGCTTGCAAAATACTCGGTATCAGTAATTCTGCTGATTACTTTCTCAACTGACACATTAATATTTTGTTCTATACAAGTCAGAAAATTGTCATAATGTTGATTACAATTATCCAGCCTCGGGTGACTTTTTTAAAATGCTTGTTTAGGATTATTTTTCTGTGGATCAACTAACTAATTGATTAATTGACTAATCTTCTCAGCTCTATTTGTATTTATGCTGCATAAACCTCAGAGAGGGAGAGAGAGAGAGAGAGAGAGAAGAAAACTTTTCATTATGAGTAAAGCTTTTGTCTTGTTACAGTATAGCACTGATATCAGGCACCTGTTAAATTCATTTATATGGTCCTGTTTGAGAAAAAACGCTCACGGTGGGAACATCAGAGGAACCCTTGATAAACAGGCATTTCCATGTCCTAGAGAGGACGTTTGAGATTGTACCTGAAAATTGCTGCAACTTTTGTAGATTTTTTTAGTTTTATTTTATTTTAATTATTTATTTATACCATTTAAATGTTCACATGGTCTAAATGCTATCTAGATGTGGTGATATTTTGCTAATTTTTTTGGTGTTGATTAGTGAGCTTTAGTTATGTCAAAGGCTGTTTTCTTATTCCCTCACCATCTAAATCTATGATCTCTGATACATTTTTGTTCAGGTTTATGTAAATAATTGTACATTTGGGTAGCGTTGCCCTAAAAAGAGATGCAGAGGGGTGTGTTTTGAACTTTTTGTGACCCTGCACCTTTTGAACAGTAACAAAGATACTGTATTCCTCCCACATATTACAGGTATGAGAGATGCCCCATTTGATGGACAAACAGTAAGTAGAGAAATGTAAAGATCTTCGCAACACCAGTATCATTTCAAAGATGGGATCTCTGAGTGTTTGGAGGTCTGTTTGCTTTCAGCCTTCTGAGGTTTCATTAAGCTGAGAAAAGATATGACCTGAGGGCTTTTTCATTAAAACCTACGGTATTTACTTTAAAATGACTGCAGACAGAAGAACAGAAGAAAGAGAATATGATAAACACACTGTAGATTACCTGTAAGCTTGGTAAACATGAGATCGCCCTCACATTAAGAGTTTGCCCTCATTTTTTCACCGTTCTAACGTTGTTATCGTGGAGCCAGCGGGTCTGGTAGTCCCCTCTAGGGAAATATGAACTGATGTTAATATGAAACAAAGTAATTTTCCATGGAGGTGTAGCTGTTCCATATCAGAAGGTATCTATATATTTTTATTTTTGCATTCAAATGGCCCGTGCCCTACAAATGTACTTGTCTGGTTATTTAATAAATGACAATACATTAATACATTTAAATATGCAATTTAAAGGTATTGTAACTACACCGTTTCTTGTGATTTCCACTTGAGTAGAAAATACTGCTGCTTTAATTGCTAAGCTAACGTTAGTTACCTGTTAGTAGTTCTAATTTATCTCTCTTTTTGTTCCCCCATTGTGAATCAGTTTAGTTACTGTCTCATTTAGTTATGTGACAAAAAACTGAATTACCAAGATGTCAGTTCATCAGAATTAATATTTTTCAATTACAAGTAAAAAAAAGTAAAAGCTAGCTTTGACTTGTGATCTAAAGGTAGGATATAAGCGAGCTTTAATTGTACATATCTCTCTTGCTTTGGCTCTGTTTTGTAGTTTCTAATGTTCTTTTTACACACACACACACACACACACACACAAAACATTTCTATGGCGTAAGAGTTTTTATATGGTAAAAACAGCTGTCAAATCAATTTAGACCAAAAATGCAGTTGCTGTGTTTCAGCTTTGTAGAGCAGAGTAGCATTCCCTGTATGACTATAATCGATATTTTTATAACAACAGACCAAAATAGAGCGAAAATAAAGTGAATATTGGATTTAAATTCACCAGGTGTACAGAAACACGACTCCAAATGACTGATAACGCTGCTCTGTAACTGCTGGATGTGGAAATAAGCAGCTTTTTGCTAACAAGTGCAACTTAAAAGTTGATGATGTGTCAATTTTGTGTTCATAACTGTTTCCACTGCCTCCAAGTGGCCAAAAAAATCAGTTATTCCTGCTTTAACCGAAATGCATTACTTCTCCTGCATGATGCTATAGGCAAAAACAATTCAGTGCCACAAAACTGTCACTTATAAGTGTCAGCCTATAAGATGTAGCTATTCTGGATGTGGCCAGAGGCAAAGAGAGTATTTATATTCATTGCTTTGTACATGATTCCCAATGGAGAACAAAACAAAATCTTGTTTGCAGAAAGCAGTGAGTCTTCTTACTGATCTGATGACAACATGAACTCTGAAATGTGAAGTTTTGTCACATGGTTGAATCAGATGCTTCACTGACAGTGGAAGACACGTTGTCATTTGTGTTGTTCTGTGTCTTGATGTGTTTAGGAGAGAAGGGGAGGGGATGCGAGTCTTCTGGGACCGGCTGAGAGAGCCCTCCTTTACCTCCAGGTGGAACCCCTTCGCCACTGACCTCCCCTTCATCACCTTCACGTCCCACCCTGTGAGGGGCATCAGCGACTCGTTTGCCGCCCTCTGCAATGTAAGTCAAAGCAGTGTATGGCATTGTTTAAAGGCTCGGCTCACCCAAATCACACAAAAAAAACATATTTTCTCACTTACCTCTAGTATCTAGCCATGCAGATAGTTGCAGAGATCTCTCTGAATGGAATTTAATTTGTGGTGCTCACAGCATTAAAAAAACAGATGTCAACATGTCTTTCCAGAAACAATGTCCAGGTTACTCAGAATAATCCCCTGACCATAAACAGCTTTTGTTGGCACAATTTGGAGAGTCCGATATCTCAAAACATCTCAGCAAATAAAACTAAAACTGTGGATTATTCATGACTCTGTGCCATTAGGAGAAAATATGTATGTGTTGAAATATTTGTGATTTGCTTTATAAGTTACTTTCTATAGTCCAGGTGGAGGTATGTGCTCTGCTGAGTCATAGAGACACTAAACTATTATCACATAAAAAAAAAAAAAAAGTGTGGTGAGAGTCATGGTGTGGGCAAATAAGACATCACAAGGAGAAATGACTCACCGGAATTAGGCATCAGATGTCATTCATGTGTCATTTTTGACATGTAATAAAACACACTCAAAAATGACACATATTTGAATCCCAGTTACCAGATATGAAATAAAAATATATAAAACCATCCTTCAAACGTCTTTTAGGTTTTAGCTTCGGACCACTGGTGCTGTCAAATTACAGTTTGTGTTGCAAAATCAAAACACTAATGCCTGACGTGTTTGCAAAACTAATACAAGAATTTCAACATCACCATGATGTTTATGAGTAATTACAGTAGATGACTCAGCATCAGGAAGAGAAGAGAATGGCGCAATCTTGTACTGAGCAATGAAGTTTCATCAGTGTCGCACAAAGATTTATTTTGTAATATCCCGGTCATGTTTTGATGTTGTACATAGTAAGAGAGAGGTTGGAATTACAAACATTTAAATTACTGCACACAAACATTGACTGACAACTGCTGCATACTATGTCAAATTAGAACCTGACAGACTCAAAACTGGTTTGCAAAGACCTGGAAGTACATATACCAAGAATGCAATGTTAGACCTCAGTATGATATGACACTGGGAAATGTGCCTTGTTGGACAAGAATATCCTCACCGTCCACAGTTTGGTAATCATAGCAGATGGGCAACTTGGAATTGACCCTTGACCTCTGCTTATTTCCTCTTAAGCTATGAATTATGGTTCGGTGTTGATCAGCAACATTAGCCAGGTGACCTCACACAGAGGAGGACACACTACAAAAAATACCTTATTCAAACAAAGAAATAATGTGTAATCTAGAGAAATTTATTGATATGAAACAAATAAATCTGTCAATGGTTATAGGCAAAAATTACTTTACAAGGCTTATTGAAACACGTATAAAACATCAGGCTACTACACAAAACTGCCTGACCTTAAAACTAAATACTAAAAAGGACGATATAAATTCAAGATAATGGTGCAGAAACATGTCATTTAATTCAGCCCAATTAGGGAGTTAATAAGACATGAAGTCTTTTGCTTCTTCATACCTGATGGCAAAGAAGTTGTAAGACACACACACACACACACAAACACACAAACACAGAGAGATAGAGGTTCACACAGATCACTGATCTGTTACTCCAGATCAACAACTATGATATTGACTGCCATGAAATTTTGTACATGGTCCCCATCCTACTGACTGTGGTGATTCTCTGACTTTACCTCTACAGACCACAAGCAAGTTGACATTTTTGGCTTTTAATGAAATAATTTGACAACTGTTGGATTGATTGAGATATTCATGTTTGAATTCCCAAAATTCAAACTGGGAACGTTGTGGTTCACAGTCCCTGTCTATCTAGGTTTGTCTTAATAAATGTCTGGAACATGAGTGTGATAACCATGTAATCCACATTTCACATTTGTTTCTTGTCTGCTTTAGCTGAAAAAAAGATTGGATATCTTACCAAGAAAAACCACAACCTTATTTTAAGATTTAACCATCCTAAAATAAAATATGACTTTCTTGAATTGCAGCACAGGAACTCTCAGAATCTCAGAGAACCTCCTGCATTCTGCAACCCAGCAAAGGCGAGGTTGGAACAGGAAGTAAATGTGTTTTCTGATACATTTCTGATCATCCCGCCCTCTTGTCCACAGATCCAGAACTTCCGTGAGCAGCTCAAAGATGCAGCGCAGAAAGCCCACACCATGAAGCCGGTTCCTGGGAAGGCCAACGGCGTCCTGGTCCTGAACCAGCCCATCCTCATCGAGGCGTACGTGGGCCTCATGTCTTTCCTCGGGAACCAGAACAAACTGGGCTACAGCATTGCTCGAGGAAACATTGGCTTCTAAACCATTTAACATTAATATAATAGTTTTTTTTCTTTTTAAGTTGTTTGCAGATTATTTATAAATCCAGAGTTTATCGTGCCTGAGTTGATCGGTATGTTTACAGAGAGTTCGTACAATTTCTACAAGAATTGACCAAAGATTTCTTTATGCAGGTTTGCTTTTGTTTCACATTGAAAGCTGAATTCTCAGAATGTGCTGTATGAGGTTTAAACAACAGTGTGATCTCCTCCACTGCTTATTACCAGTGTGTGGTGTCTGAGTGCTCAGAAATATCCATGTTTCAACACCGCTCTTGACTGGATGACGGATCCCCTGCTGTTCTCAAGGAGCTTTGTATTTGCTCCTTAGTGATATGGTAATTCAACTCTTTCGCAATGGGACTCCTTTCTTCCTCCCCCAGTGTCTCTGTTAAAAGCTCATTCCCATGCCATTCAGCCCCTCAGAGAATCACTGGAGCATGGGGGAACATTTGTCAGTTTATCATTCGTAGTGTATTTTTGCAGCACATACAGTGGAATTTCCCCTTGATTTGTGTGTTTACCGTGTGAAGCACAGCCTTGTTTGCTGCCATTGTTCGTCTTGTGAGTCTGCCACAGACAATATGACTATAAGCTTGTGTTCTCTTTTTGTTTAAGTGGTATAAAATATACCGACAGACCTTTCATGCAACTTTTAACTTGTGATGTCCTGTTATTATGACACATTTAAGATTTCAGTCCTTTTTGGTTTGGCAGGACCTGTGGTTACTGGTGGTAACAATACTACAGCAAACACTCCTTGAGCAGTCAGAATATACAAAAAACAAACAAAGTGAAGTTGTGTTAATGAAGATGTCAGTTAATTATTTTTGTAATCTTGATCTGATTGCATGCTGCACTCAGCATGAATAGTTCACACAACAGCAGGGGCCTCCTTTCCCTTATTTCCTGCAATATTAAAAACGTATACACTGTCAAAAGATACTGCAAATGACCATGTCTTGTTTGTAGGCCTATTATTGATGAACGATCACAGTAAGTGCTAACCTTTCTGATAAATACATCACGTTTCCTGTGTTTCGCCAGTTGAACGGTTTGAATGTGAAGCAACAGCAGTAGGAAAAGTTCGGTTTACAGTAACTTAATACAGCTCTGTAGGAAAGTTAACAGTAAACAGTGAGGCTGATATTAGTGAGATGTTGTTAACGCTGGATTACATGCTGCATCATTGTCTTTGAATCCTTTGTGCATGTGAAGGCAACGTGAATCCCACAGGGAAATGGCAGACTCCACCACTAACAATGTAAATTACAATATAAAGAGGAAATTACAGAATGTAAATATAAATAGTATTAAAAACAGGGTTTGATTTCATGAAAATCTTCAGGATTATAACTTTAAAACTTTAAAAAGTGAAATGGCACACTGGTAAAATACAGTTTTGTTCACAAATTACACATCCATGCCTGAGTGACAAATACAAGTGACTGCAGACAAACTAAGCCAGCAGTATTTAGTCTCTCTTTGGGCAATCTTATCAGGAAACAAGGTTAAGTAGTGAATGTTGTGCAGCTGTTATTCCACAAGGTAAAATATATGGTTTGGTTCAGCACCTTTAGTATCATGTATCATAACCTTAGGGTTTGAAGGGGTTAACATGTTTCCTCCCAGAATGAAGACGTGTCTCTAATCCTGGATCAAGCGCTGCTCTGGCCTGAAGCGAAGCACCTCATCCATATTTCTGCTCTTCAAGTTGTAAAAGATGTTCAGAAAACAGGATTAACTGCCAGATAAATAAGCATTCATAAAGTTATGTGGGTCACTTGATGATTCAAAGAGGTAACATAATTTGAAGAATATCTACTGCTTCTTAAGCAAGTGTATTTATTTTGTTTGGTTTCCATGGATCACATTTGTACCTTTAATCATTTTATTCTTTGATTGTCGTGACTTTATCTTAGCTGCAGGTAAGGCAGTTAGCAACAATATTCAGCAGCAACATGACGACGAATGCTTCAGTGACTGTCATGTCACAATTCATTTGAAATAACGAATATGTAAGATGCAGTGTTTGTGATTACATTGCTGTTCAGATGATGCAGATTGCATGTTTTTCCTGTTTGAACTTAAATGGAGCTCTGGTCTCTTGTTTTCTGTCAACCTTTATTTTCGTAACAGTTAAGAGCATCACTTCACTTGACTGACATCTAAATGTGATGTGACTTGCTGTTAATGCCAGGATATAGGATAAATATGGGCCAGTGTGTGTGCAGATGTGCGTGCAGGAGACAGAAGGGAGCATGGGTGTGTTGTATGATCCACCTCTGTCCTCAGATGCTCTTTTTTTTTGCATTTGAGATCATAATGTTCAGCCCTGATTAGCTCTCAACATTGCATCTACACTCTATACTTAAAATTCACCACTGAGACAGGACGGGTGGAGATGCTGGTACAGTTTGATATACTGTATATAATTAATGAATTGACATAACCCATAAATTCACAGTGATTATCTGGGTTTTGATCTAAAGAGGTAGATGCTAGGTTTTGATTACAAAACCATTCCACCAGAGTAGAGCTGTCTTTTGATACAATTATTAGATATTAGATTAAAGCTGTTTCAATTTAGAAACATACAACAGTGATCCAGCAGTGTTTACAATATACACTGTATTCATTTATTAGTAACCTTCTTAAACTATGGTACATTTTTAATATGTACTCAGAAAATTGGCCTAAATCGTATAGAATAATAAGGGGGCATTTTACATGATGGTATGTTGTGTTTTACTTACCAACCTGATTAAAGCATCCTTCATCACATTTTGCTTTGGATTCACAGTACAGTACAGTTATAGCATTGCTTTGTCAAAGAGAAGCACATAGACTCACAAAGATAAATGACTTTTAAAAGCTAATGATTGCATTCCTTTCTGGAAAGGTAAGTTAGGGCCTCGGGCTAGATAATATGGCTTGTGCTTCACTTCAATTATTTTCCACCAGTGGAACATCAAACTGATCAACTGGCAGTTTGCGGCTATGGACTGACACTAGAGCACACTTCTGACAGGGAACACCAGCCAGACTCTGGATGAAGAAATGTTGGAAGTCCCTCAGTGAGTTATCTCCTCTCTCTGGTGCATTAAGTGTTATTCTGGAAACACAAGAAGCACGATGTGTATGAAAACAATATTGAATTGGCAATTAACAAATTAGTTGTTGTAATGTGAGGCCTGTTGGAGAGATGATTTGGTCCAAGTGGTTTTGTTGGAGGTCAAGGTCACAGCGGAAGTCTCCATGTCTAGTTCGACAGATCCAAGTAGTTATTTTGCTTGACTGTGATGTGAGATGATTTTCTCACTGCCCTGAAGTGGAATGTGATCGGGAAAGTGAGAGGCTTAAAAACTGCCCATCAGTGCCTGTGACCCTGGATGGCCCCAGCTAACAACCAGAGCTGCCTGGGATGCTTGGGGCAAGTAACATAAGACAAATTCTGCGAGACACTCTTGCAATCCTGGTGTGGCACGCAGTCTTCTCATCTCACTGAAATACCTTCAAAGCCCTCATAGATATGCCAGCTTGGATACCAGGCTTCTTTTCACAGGTCATGCAACCTCAAGTCACCATTTTCATTTATCTGACATCTCTGTTGCTTGTTTGTTTGGTAAACATGTTACACCTGTCAGAGGAATGCTGGTTGCTAACGGGCCAAGTCCAACAGCTTTTATTATGTTCTGTGGCACTTTCCCCCTCTTCTCGCCTCTCTCGTTTTTCCATCTGTTGTCCTTGCAGCAGTGAATACAGTAAGTGTGAAGGAGTGAATGTGTGAGAAGAGGCGTGCATGTGAACACATCCACATACAGCAAATGCATGAACAAACACACACACACATGCACAGAGGCTACTGGGTTGTTGTCTGGATTTCGGTCTTGTAATGGAGATACAGACACTGTTTTTATTTATCCCTCCCCCAGCTGTCACTGTTGTGTCTGGAGCCGTTCGCTGAACTCAGGGCTATGGGACACTTGGAAAACTGTCAAATCCACTAACCCTCCCAACTATGCAGAATGTTACAGTCCAGAACACACCCTAGATTCTTGTTATGGAAAAAACAAAAGCTGAGAGGAACATTCAAGCAATGTGTAACCTTTATATGACTCTCCTACCTATATATTTTGTGTACAGCGAAATCAGAGCTGCGATAAATATGATTATTTATGATCATAATTTTTTTGTTTTTGATTTCAAAGAACATGGAATCATGTGCCCTCTCATGAAGGGCCTTAAAACCTTGTACCTCAGATAATGTAAGCGGCACCAAATTTGGTTGATATATTTCAAAAGTCTTGGATTACTGAAACAGAAATGTCATACCAGTTGTCCCACTGCATATTAATAATTGCTAAACTATCAAGAATAAAAATCTGTTTTATTTCCCTTAAAAATATTTTCTTCGAGTGGGGGAAGAAGTAAAAGCAGCAATACCTCAGAATTTACAGGAAATGAAACGTGTTCCTCAACGAATTAGCTAGCAGAGTTTCATTGGTGGCACTAAAAAACAGTCGACGCAACAACATACGGACATATTTGGAGCTATTTGTTCAGCAGATCAGTTAGAAGTAATGCAGAGAGGAATAGTACAAGCAGAAACTGCCACAGTGATGATGATGTTTGATGAAGAGCTGCAGATGACCAGCACGCCTACAACAGGTAAACAACTTATTTTACACTGCCACGCTGTGTAATGGAAAAACACTCACAGCATGCCAGCTCGACTCAAGTCATGGCTTGGCATGACTACCCCAAAATAATGGAAAAATGTCATAATGTTAGTGGAGGGGAGCAGTGAACTCGCACACTGTGCATGGAACAGATGACCATATAAAGAAATACATCACGAGCTGACTTTAGCTTTGGCTGAAAGTAGAAAAAAACTGTTGGAAACCGAGCGTTCAGAGCAGTCTTTTTGCTCACAAGGATTACCTCTACATATGTTTACCTCATTATTTGACACTTTGGCCACGTTTAATATGAACATCCAACATTGTAACATTATATATGACTGAAAATAAGGAAAAGCATAATTGGCCCCCTTTAATCTCAACAATTCATTATATTTTATAAGTTGATCATACTGTGTCATGTGTGTAAAATCCTAGCAACTGTAGCTAAAAGTAGTGGAGTAAAAGGTGCAATAATTGCTCTTAAATGTAGTGTAGAAGTAGCAGAAAATGGAAATAATACAAAATTTTACTGTACAGCACTGGAATTGTTCTTCAAGATTAAACAATTGCAAATGCTATATAAATCTTCATTAAATTTTACGCATTAGCATTTCTTCCTATTTTATAGCATTTAGCATTAAGTCAGATATGATTCTGCTTGAGCAAAGAACCTTCACATGCTTAGTAGAGGTGGAAATCATGAATCACTTTGTTCAGTTCAGCTGACAGACTTGTAGTCACTGACGTAGTTTGTTCACTTTTTTCCCAAGCTAAGAGGTCACATCACTGTTTAAATGTAGTTCAGTACATACAACAGTAAGTGAACGCATCACTGTTCAAATGTAGGAACAGAAATTGCTAGGCCAAGCTGATACATTCAGTAAAGTACAAAAGTAGATATAAGCACTGCACACAAATTTAATTGCCCAGCAGCCTATTTACGACACAGTTATCAAATTATGGTTGTTTCTGTGGCTTTCGCGGTCTTGTAATACGCTTTAATGAGCGTAACGTACACAGCTGAACTGACAACAGTGCTCTTGGTCAGTATGGTGATTCAGTATATGCAAATGACTCAGATCCCTTGATAAAGATTCATTCGTACATGTACTGAATGCTTCTACCTTAGAGGCCAAGTGTTTCAGACCCAGAATGCACACTACCATCAGGCCATCCTCACAACTTAAGAGATTTCCACTTCTTATAGTTAGATTAGCCAGCCATAATCAATACCACTCTTGTGTCTATCTGTAAAATATGCAGTTGGAGCCAGTTGCCCTTTATTTTAGCTTAATAAAAGACTGGAAACAGGGGGAAACAGCTAGCCTGGCTCAATCTGCATTTCCAGGAAGTCTATGTGCCTGGCTGAGATACTCTCTGGACCCCATAAAACTGCAAATGTGCCATTTTTGCACATTTGCAGTTTTTGTAGGGATTGAACAATCCACATATAACATGTTAATTGGTGAGCTTTAGAGGTGCTGGTAGGCAGATCTTTTTTTACCTTTGCACAGAGCCAGGCGAGGCATTTCCTCCCTTTTCCACTCTAGATGCTAAGCTAAGCTAACTGTCTCATAGCTACGGCTTCATAATGAACAGACCAATATGAAGGTGGTATTGATCTTCTCACCTAACTCTCAGCAAGAAAGCGATTAAACAGGTTTCCCAAAATGTCGAACTATTCCTTTTAAAATCCCTTAAAGTAGAAATGGTGATATTTTTGTCATTGCAGGACACAAGCAGGTGAGGTAGACTGACATTATTGTTCACCATTCAAGAGAATATTGATAGTGGTAGACATTTTGCTAAGACACAAATGAAAATGTATCATCTGGTATTTGCTTTAAAGGTGCTGATAGGACAAATGTGAGGGCTCATTTGCAATAACTTGTGTTTAGCCCAAGGGGCTGATTGCTAGTATAAGTCAGTCAATGTTAAAATAGATATTTAAAAAGCTTGTTTGCTTGCTCCATGTAGAGTATGGTAATAATTTGTTCAGCCTATTATTTTGACTTAGATAAATGTCACCAGGGTATACCAGTATGATTATGTTATAAAATGTCAAATGTCAAGTTTTTTAACTGAGCTTTACAGAGCTGTAGTTCCTGTCTGTACATGCAGCTTGTGTAACTGATGAAAATCACTAGATTGGCACGTATTCCTCTTTAGATAAGCGCAATTCACTGGGTTGATGATAATTGCACTCTCAGGCATATTTTGCATGTCAGGCAGTATAAGAGTTAATGTGTTGCCATGTCAGTCATCCACCTCCTTGTTTTAGGATGTCCCCATTAGACGCTGGGCAGATGGTCAGCACTGGCGAGACTGCACTGATGAAAAGCTGCTGGAAAGGCTGCAGTGCAGGAAAATGAGGAGAGTCTGCATGGGGTCCGGCCTGAGTCTCAGACATATGTACACACACACACACACACACATACACTAAACGCACATTCATATTAAACTCCTCATACCCATACGTATCATAATGTATCTGTCTGCAATCTGATGCCCATGATAATATTTTATTGCTACAGTGGAAAACATTGTGTTTGATGTATGTTTAAGTTATGATTTACATTAGTTTGTCATTAACTTAAATCAACCTTAAATTTCCAAGTTTTGAATTGAGCATTTAACATTCACATTCTTTCCAACAGAGGGAAACAACAGTCTGCCTTCTTCCATATACATACAGTACATACATTACATGCTGTGATAGGAGATACACTGTTCCAGTATGTTGTTGTAAACTGGATTTAAACATTAAAAATTGTTTAATAAGTGTTGTTTGGGGCTGTCACAGCACTGGCACTGTGGTATGTTTTTAAGTCTAATCACTATGCTATGGACCTCAGTAATTTTAACAGGGATTAAAATTGAGGCATAGGGTAAAATGTGAGATTATGTTCTACAGTTAAACTCTGCCACATCCACTGGTGGGTCCAGGTTTACAAGCTCATGTGCAGCCAAACTATTCAAAAGTGGAGATCCAAAGATAACATATATGCAGAATTTCAAGAAAGCGTTTATAAAATAATGCAAAAGACATCAAGAATTCTCCCATTTGATGGAGTTCTGCTGCCATAACAACATGATATCCTAGGTTTGAATATTTCTCTCTGTGGGAACATATAGCGTTACCAAAATGCTGAATCTGATACTCATACTGTATGTGAAACTGTACCGTGTGCAAAATGTTTTTTAATCTAAATTTTAAGAAGTGTGAGGGGCAATTTAAGGAAAAAGTTGAAGAGATTAATAAAAAACTAGTAAAGGAAATGTAATAAGAATATTATATTTGAATATTTTGATGATTAAATAGATTTCCATGTGTTATCTCTTTTAAAAATATATCATTTTGATAAATTTTTTTCAAATGTATACTAATAGTGCCACTGCCGCTATTGGCAGTGGCACTATTTGAACACATATTTCAAAGTGTTCTGCTTTAAAATATGATGGCTCACATGAAACTATAGTATTCTAAAATTTCAACAAAATATTTTAAAAACATTTACGTATTGGGTCATTTTTCTCCATCCAATGTGATCTGAAAAATGTGATTTTTGTTGGGCTGCCATGTTTCAGTGGGGGAAAGCAACTAAGCACATTCACTTACAAGTACTACAATTACTGCAAGTACTGTAAATAAGTACAGTACAGTTTTGATGTAGTGTGCTACTTTAGACTTCTACTCCACTACAATTCAGATGGAAAAATTATACTTTTTATCCCACTTTATTTATTTTACTACTTTATTTACTAGTTACTTTTAAGATTAGGGCTATAACGTATGGTAAGGCTATAAAATATGATGCATTGTCATAGGTTAAACTACCTAACAGTATATATAGTAGTTAGAATTAGCTCAAAATTAATACAAATTTAAACTTTTGATATTTTAGGTACATTTTGTTTTCATTGCTTCTGTATTTTGAATTTTTAATGCTGTGTTTTTACTCATAATTGAGCATTTTTATAGTGTGCTATTGCTACTTTTACTTAAGTACATGATGTAAACACTTCTTCCACCACTGCCTTGTCTAAGGCACATGTTTTGGCATTGTTCAGTCAGCCTTAAATGAAGAACAAAAATCTGAGAAGGACAAAACCATTCCAAACTTCAATCTATCAAGTTAAAAAGATACCACATATGAGTCGTACGTCAAAATAGTGTTATTATCCTCTAAGAATGTTAATCACACTGGTCTGAGCAGTGGCCATCTCTGCCTCAAGGGCCTGTTTCATCAGCAAGTGGAGCAGTTTATGAGTGAGGTTAAGATGTCAGTTTGAGCCCTCTAACTGTCCCCCAGCCTGACCTCCGGCACAGGAGGGAAGAATGTGATGGCTTGACGCTAAGTGAGTGCCCCGGCTCTCCCTTCCCCCTGACCCCCTCCGCCCAGCAGAAGCCCCCGGGCTTCTGTATCAGCCACTGCGTCCCCAGCAACCTCCTCACCGTTTGCAAATATGTCCTTAATATGGCTGGCATGTCGTACGCAGATGTCCCAGTGGCGGGAGATAAATTTGAGAGCAAGGAGATGTCAGGCTGGTGACAGCTGTGGGCTACAATTTCACCAGATGTCCGCCGTTGGTAACCTTCAGTGGACATGAGCTGGCCACCCCCTGGACGTACTTTACATGCACAGTAAATATTTTCTCAACACGAAGCTCATATGAGGCGCAAACCAGAATTTGTTTGTCACGGCTCACATGGCCAGAGCCTTCAAGGAGCAAGATTTATAAGATCTGGAGGCACGTACTGATGAGATGCAGCCTGTGTTTTACTTAAAGAGAAGCACAGCTGGAGCCGTGACAGACACACAGAGTGAGAAGTAACAGCTATGTGCCGTATGCCTACGTGCTCTCAACTCTCATTGGATGATCCTGGAAAGCCTATAAAACTGAAAAGTCTGAAGAGCATAGATTTTTTTGTCCTTTGCTCCAAAACCTGCTGGTGGCACTGTGACGCCTTCCTCTTGGTCAGACAGTGCTGATGGGTGTAATGTCTGCGTGTGGACAGAGTTTACATTCCAGCAGTGTGCAGTCTGCCATGAGACACAAGGTGCCACAGACACGGCTGTGGCATTTCCTGCTGTGCCACAGTGTACACACAGTTCTGACTCTGGCACAGAGTGCAGATTGGTCACAGACGCTCCCCTGTCCGTTCAATGTGTGAATTAAACCAAGCCCGAAATGACTTCAGTTACATTTCTGTGCTTCCTGGCATCGCTGAAATCTGTTCAGCCCCTTTTTAAAATTGTTTTGATAAGTGGGATGGTGTGGTGTTTTGAAAGGCCTCACATGATGAAAGATAAGCTTCTTTTCTTTGTGCGATGACTCTCTGTGACTAATACCGACATATGGAGAAGAGGTGTGATGACGCCTGTGTGTATATGTGTGTGTGTGTATGTGTGTGTGTGTGTGCGTGCCTCCATGCCTCCGTGCGTGCATGTGTGTGTGGGTATGACTTAAGTCACTTTCAGGGACACACACCAGACTTAAGACTTGGGGATGGCTTGTGTCCCCAATTGGTAAAACGCTGATTTTTGGGTCAGTGGTTAAGGTTAGGGTAAGTCTCCAGGAAATGAATGTAAGTCTATGTAAATACCCCAAAAGTGACTTAAGTAAACCTGTGTGTGTGTGTGTGTGTGTGTGTGTGTGTGTGTGTGTGTGCGTGTGTGCGTGTGTGCGTGCGTGCGTGCGTGTGTGTGTGTGTGCGTGTGTGCGTGTGTGTGTGTGTGTGTGTGTGTGTGTGTGCGTGTGTGCGTGTGTGCGTGTGTGCGTGTGTGTGTGTGCGGCATTCTATGGCAGGACCTTCACAGAATCACCTTACAGTGAGTTTGGCATTTGAACTATCAGTCTGAGTTCACCCCACCGTTGATCTCTTTCCCATCCTCCACTCTCAGTGCAGCCCACCTGAGGGTGTAGGAGCAGCTCAAGTGTGTGTGTGTGTGTGTGAGTGTGTTGCAACTGAGCAGTTACTTGGCTGTGTCAGGATGGGGTGGGGCTGAAAATGAGCAATTTGGCGTCTGTAGATTACATGGAAAAGCTGACTGATGACATATTCATCACATTTTCCAGTCTTCCACTTCTTTTTTTTTTCTCTCCACACAAAGCCAGGGGGAATAATGTATGCGAAAACCCAACAATGCGTATCATGCAGCACCCGAAACAGCACTGGACATGCATTCATTTAAACTTCGTCTACCATCAACATGATGTGTTTGCTTTAAGAGTGAAAGTTCAGAGATTTGTCATCAGGTTGGTTTTTCTCAGACTGTGGCTAAGCGAGAGTGGCATGGCTCTGAGATCTTTTGGGATCACTTAACTTCATTGTATGCGAGCGTCTGTCAGGATTACACATATTTTAAATGGTTTGTGTGCCTTATGTATAAGTAACAGGCTGTACTGTAGGAGCTGAGTGAGGAGAGGAGAGGCTGAGTGCAGGAGCCCAATGGGATCCACAGGCCCCTGGGGCTCAACAAACCTGTCCTGCAACCTTTTTAGCCAGCCAGTCTTAAGAACGGATTTGTTTTTCAGACCTGTTATTTTCCTGCTTGTTTAATAATGACTTCTTGTATTACAAAGCAAAAACAAACACAAGAGGAAGTAACAGTGTATTTCATGCAAGCATAGCAACACATTTCAACATTAGTGCTTTTCCTTAATCTCATAAACAATGATTGGTCACGCTTTTTGTGACTTTGTGTGATTGTTGGATATTATTTTTGGCAATATGCGATTACGCATGTGATTGATATTTTACCAGAAATTTCAGCAGGTGACTTGACACCATCTCAGTTCTGCAGTCCAGCTTCTGGTTTTGATGTAGCCTTAAAAAAAGCACTAAGCTATTGCTACATGTTATGTAGTTTCCTTTTGTGCTTGTTTCTGATGTGTTTTAATGATTTGCAGCAAAATAAAACAGACACTGTGGCTTTCTGTGTCTTTTATTATGGGACTTTATGAGCCCTTGATTGAGCCCAGTTGAAGCACAGGTGCACAGTCTGAAAGCAACAGCAGTAAGAAACATCCCCAGCATTTTTGTTGCTGTTCACTCAAGGTGTATATTTTGCTTAAGGACTGTTAGGGATAAATACAGACATTTACGGTATTGAAAACTGATTTATTTTTGTTTTTTTTGGACCGCATTGCTGTTTTTTCTGCACACAGCTTTGGTTTGACATTGGTAATCACCTGTGTCATTACAATAGATAATAGTAATGTAATAAATAAACACATTAAGACATATGGGTGCTTGTTGCACATTGGAATGGAGCAGTAAACCCAAATGACATTGAATACAGCAGCTGTCTTAACTATGAAACCACTTAATTTAAATTAAATGAACTCTGACATTTTAGGAAATATGCTTATTCACTTTTTTGCAGATAGTTAGATAAGAGGATTGATATCATTCTCATGTTTGTGCAGTAAATACGAATCTGGAGCCAGGAGAGTTAGCTTAGCTTAGCATAAATACTGAATGACCGCTAGCCTGGCTCTGTTCAAAGTTTAAAAAAATCAGCCTACCAGCACCTTTGAAAACTTACTAATTAAAATGTTATATCATGTTTTTTTAATCTGTACAAAAACAAAAAAATAATCAAAACAGGAAGTGTACAGTGGCCAGAAGTCACTGGCTCAGCCAAGAACTGGTTCCAGCATGTAACTGTGACTAAAACCAAATAGACATTTTTACATTTCCTTTTTTGTATGGATTAAACAAAGAAGATGTAATGCCTTAATTAGATCCTGTTTCCAGTTGTTTATTCTAAGCTAAGCTAAGCTAACTGCCTCCTGGCCATAACTTCATATTTAGCTTACAGCTATGAAAGTGCTGTCAATCTAACTCTCTGCAAGAAAGTCTAAAAGTGTAGTTCCCAAAATGTTGAACTACTTCTTTAAAGAGTCAGAGTTAAAGTTATCCTTAGCTACACATCATCAGATGGATGATAATACTTAGTATACATACAGTAGTATGTATTAAGTATTAGGGATAATTTCAAAGTAACAAATTGGTTCATTAATCTTACTAATATGTAGGTTTTTACTGTATATGACAAAACATTTCAAACACAACACTGTTAAAAATGTCTCAACTCAACAAACAAATGATATGTCTGGTTTAATATCTGTATCACAACTGTTATTGGATTTTAGTTAGTGCTGGTGAACAAAAAGGGTTAATGACGATTTGAAGGTGTCAATGCTGAGCCAGGTGTCACTCAGAGTCTGCCAAGTGACTCAGACTCCACTTTTGTTACATGGTGTGAAGTTAGAGGTTGACACTGACACCATCGGTTAACAAATGTCACTTATGAACTTATCAGATGTGCAGAGCATCTGTATCTAAAAAGCGTATCACCTGCTGTGAAGGCTTTTGCTGCACTGGCATGATTTGGCAGCAGACAGAGACATCATGTACAGCTATAGTAAGAGTAAGATGAGAGGAGCGGAACTGGCCTTCAACGTGTTGCCTTGTCTGTTTCACACAAGCTCACACAGCCATGCCCTGACACCTAAACAGATGCATACGTACAATCACAAACCCTCTCACCGACAGATTGACATGTGACGTTATCCTGCTGGAACCTGGTCTACCTGACACTGAAAACATTCCCATCCCATTGCCTCCTGCTCCTCTGGATCAACTTTCATATGTGGTCATAGCAATGTAAATTCTCTAAGCCTATCAATTAGCAAAAAGGATTACACGGGTCTTCGCTTCAGCTGACGTCACCTCCTGTACATGAAGAACAGGTTGGCAAAAAAAGGAATGAAAAACTAATAAAAGTCAAGGTCATTGTTGAATGTTGAGTGTGATGCGGTTTTATTGACTGTGACTCATGAGAGGAATTTAACAGTGAAATCAGCACCAATAAAAGCAAGCCTTTCACACTGCAACACATGCTCTCTCTTGAATTGAAGCTTATTTGAATACAAGATTAGTTTTCTTCCATACAAATGAGAAAATGAATTCGGCTTCACACGATGTCCCAGTATTCAGGGATATTTGTTGATGGTCTGGCATCACAATGAACACGATGCACAACATGGTGAACCTGTAATTGTTTGATGGCTTCGGTATGTCAGATACATACCCATCTACTCATCAGAGACTCTAAGAAATGCCTCTGAAATATCCACTTTCATTCAAGTGTCCCAGAACATCCACAGCGTGTTTTATTTTTAAAATGTATCCGGTGACAAAGGACACTTCAACCCCTCACTTAGATTACATGCAGACGAGTGTAAGCTCATGGATGGAGGGTAATGTGTCTTTGAGCTGCCCCCAGGCATCATTATGTTCTACACATACATGCTTTTTAATAGGTTGAGGAGCAGACCAATCACACTTGTCAAGCTGTTGCCAGGATACCGGCGGTGTGGTTGCTAAACACCGGTCCACAACTTTTACATCATGGACTATATTTCTGAAAGTTAGAATATGAAAGATTGTATTACCTCATAGAAGTGCTGAAGCAGGTCCCAGGAACACCTGCTCGTTCAGTGTAAAATATCATCACCCCCACTCCTGAGTCCGAACAGTTTCCTCATTTAATGCCTGCTCTCAATTGAGATGATGATCACCATCTAATCCTATAATAAGTCCTCTGCCTAGAAATGTTTATCAGAGGAACATGTTTAATGGCAGCGAGCGTTTTAAGTTAAGCATCATGTAATTTATCTCTAGTGATAATGGTTCAGCTATCTTTAGTTTGGTAATGATCAAGATTTAGCCCCAAACTTCAGCTCACATTTATTTAATTGTGTGTGAACCACTTAAATATCACGTTATTTATGTAATTATGTGTTATTAAGACTGTTGCCCTTGTTTCAGTTCATTTCCTCATTGTAAATGTGAATTTATTTTGCACTACACTAACACCACGCCAGGAGTGATGTTGACTGACATCAAAGACAGCAAAGACAGGTTTAGTGTTGGATTAGCTGTGATTGATGGTTTGTGGTTCACTGGTTGTCTGTTTCTCAGATCTGGGACTGGTTGGTAGAAAGCTTTGATTGTGTTTACCAAAAGTGCTCTGCTGTAGTCCGTGATGGGATTCTGTGCCCTTGGGAAGAAAAACAAAGCAATCCAGTAGTACCCGTTTGAACCGGAGCAGGTTTTAATCCACAGTGTCATGTTTTTGTTTAGTCTACAAGCCCTTGTGGCCTGCTGGTTGTCCAAAAATATACTGTACACAAGGTTTTGTTTTTAAAAAAATCTCGATGTCTCTGTCACCATCCGCTTTTTCTTTGCATTCAGATTACCCCTACCCAGTAAACAATTCCAGTTTAGGTAGGGTTTAGCCACAAATAGTGACATTGTTTCCCCCCAAATGGTCAAGTGGGAAGTTAAAGCTAAACAAATCAGTATTTTTAATACTAACAACAGATCAAATAAACTATATGTAATGTGAAAGGGGTCGCTTGAAGAGGTGAAACAATTAGTCAATTAATTGATTAGTCAATCGATAGTACTGTCAACTATAGTCGATTAATTGTTTCAGTAATTTTTTGTCAAAATTTTATTTGTAAAAATGTCAAACATCACTGGGCCCAGGTTCTGAAATGTGAGCATTTGAAGCTTTGTCATCTATGACAGTAACCTGAATGTCTTTGGGTTTTGGACTGATGGTTGGACACAACAAATTTGAATATGCCACTTTGGTCTTTGGGAAATTATAATGGGTATTTTTCACTGTAACAATGAATCCATTCATTGAGAAAATAATCTGCAAATTAATCGATAATCAAAATTATCATCAGTTGCAGTCGCCCTAGTTGCTTCTGGTGACAGACCCACAAAGAATTATCACCCAAATCTGCAATTCCTGTTAAGCTCTACAGAGCTTTTTAGCCTCTTTTATGATTTGGTTTTCTGGCCTGAAAACTCCACTCTCATCAGATTGTTTCCATCTAAAACAGACAGCTACAGACAGCAAAAAAGGTCTAATAAACTCACTGTAGGCCACCTGCCCTGAACCACGGCACATAGTTAGCAACTACCTAGTGAATATAGTGGAGAATTTAGCTGCATGTTTTTTTAGAAAGCTAAGATATTTTTGATCAAACAGAGTGAAAAACACAGTTAATATTGGATTTACATTCGTCAGGTCACCAAAAACATGACTCCAAATGAATAGCAATGTTGCTCCATGTCTGCTGGATGTCTAAAGGCAATTGTTTGCTAACTGTTTGTTTGCTAGCTAGCAACATTATGTTGTGTTGTGTTTTCAGCTTCTACTGCCCCCAAGTTGTCAAATTTAATTCATGCTGATTAAATAGTTAATAAGTTAGTTAATAAGTTTGACATTTTCACCCTATATGACAGGTAGTGTGTAAACATCAGTCACACAAATCTGGTTCCAACTGAAGTTAGTTGTGCTGGATAGATTATTCAACTCTGGCTCACTGCCTTTTTGTGTCTGCAGGCAAGATTGATTTTCCCAACGTGACAACAATCTAATCTCAGATGTAAAAGTCACTGTGACAAAAGACACACACAAAAAAAGTTGAATCATACCGTGGGAAAGCATCAGTAATTGTATGGGAGTCTGGATATTACGGCAAATAATGATTCAGTGAATAGAAATACAGGTTTTACTGGTCACATGGGAAAGCTCATGCTAGTTTGCCGCTCTTTATCTTCAGCACCTATATGGAAGTGCAGGACTGGTTGTATAAGGTTTAAAATACTCCATGCTCCAGGAACTGCATTTATATGCTTCAACTGCACAATTTAAAAATGTTTTTATTCATTTTTCTATTTTATAAGAGCAGTGGATTAATTTATGACTTAATGACACTTAATGGTGCCTTGAACTTCCACCGACATATTGTCAGTTAAAATAGAGGTTTCCCTATAGGGATGTTATGAACAATGCCAAGTTGCTGGGCAGTTTAGTGCATAGGCTGTAAATTATCACCTCTCAGACGCTGCACCGGACACTGGTAGTTTTGACTCATCTGGATTTCCCCTGCATTAGTCACCAACTGGAATATACACACAGACACACACAAGTATGCCCACATAACCCCCTCACAGTGTGAGAGCGATTGGCCACAGTGTGGTGTATGTGACTGACACTGATAATACATCTCTCCATAGTGCAGCCAACGTCAGGGATACTTCATCAGCTGCTCCACCAACTGCTCTTTGGCATCCCGTATGTAAACTCTTGACATTAATAAGGCTGTGTGAATGGGGCCGCATAATGCCTTCAGGACAATGAACACACCAAAATGAATTATTGGGTTTTACAGTCACACAAGCTGGTTGCCATCTATGGTTTTGACTACAGTTAAAACTGCAGATTAAAGCGGGCTTAGCACTCGCTGTGCTCTCTAATCAGAGCCTTGTGAGAATAATAACCACATTAGACTTATGTGCACTCCTACTGATGACAGTACCAGAGATGTCACTGACGTAGCTGCCAATTCATAAACACACACATACATGTCAAATGAAGTAATAGGGGTTCGGTGACTGGTTCCCAACGCCTGAGCCTTAGAGTAATTAATGATGTAAGGGTTTCATGTGTCGTTGTAAATATCAGATTTAATGACATCTTGAGGTCAGTTTGTCCTTGTTATGTTGAGAGGTGGATACAGTCAAAGCTACAGTGCATGTAAAAGGTTTATTAGAGGGACTTTGTTGTATAAATAACATAATCACCTTGATATTTTACAAGTGGGTTTTTACTGTAGGTGTGATTATGGGAGCAGGGACTGATCTTTATTTTTTAATTTGGGAACTTTATTTAACTGAGCAAGCTGATTAACAACAATTAGTATTTACAGCAGTGGCCTTGGGTTAGACGCACAGACCGTCACAGTGCAGTGGCACAGTTGTGATTCAGTGCACACAGCAGTGGTATCATTTTAAAGTTTGACATCCAACTATTACATATTTTATCCACATACCAACTTTCTCTATCAGAAAATGTAAGAAGTGACAGAAAATAAGCTAATTATCAAAACGCGTTCCATGAAATCATATCACATTTCTACATACTTTCCAAATCCTATTGTTCTAATTTTTCTTGACTTTATTGTAAGTTTGACATTTATTAGTATTTATCACAAAGATGATCAAACTGCTTTCAACCCTGCTAGTGGCATTGCTCTAAGGATGGCATTTACAGTCCGGTTGGTCAGTCCACCACTTTGGTCCAGACTAAAATATCTCAAGAATTGTTGGATGGATTGCTGTGACATTCATGGTTCCCAGAGGATGAGATCAACTGTCTTTGGTGATCCACTTACTTTTTCTTTCCTGCCACCAGCAGGTTAGCATTTTTGCTTCAAAGTGACTAACATCATCATCTCTCATCAGTCTGTCACTCAGCATTTCTTTCATCTGCCTTTCTGAGAGAATAAACCCGGGATTAACTTTTTAAATTCTAAGACAACTCCAGCAACCATTACAGCACTTGCTTTTAGAAGTTGAAACCTTCGCATTTGTAACAAAGTTAAACAATGATTTCTTTTTTAGCATACAAAAAAACTACAGCTACCATGAAAATTTACACTCTCATCCAAAGTCAACTTTCCAACTTTTAAGTCTTCATCTCTGATGCCTAAAAACGTCTAAACCATTCAGTCCTTTCTGTCCTGCTGTTATTACAGACATGTCAAGCTGTGATGTTTAATGATCTATGGGAAATGTGGTTTGTTAAAAGCCAATGAAAGCAGAAATATTTAATAAACAACGATATTAGATAGTTTTTTTGTTTGTTTGTTTGTTTTAATACCTTATCTAATCATATGGACATACACGACTACTGTTGAGAAAGGCTTTGTTCCAAGGCTGGGTTTTTAGTTATTTGCATTATAACAAATGTCAATGGGATTTTAAACAAAGTTTTTTTTTTCTACTTGAGGAAACAAAACCTGGAAGTTCTGGTTTCACTCCGGGTCTTCATGAGTCCACGTCCCCATCAGCCTCAGCTTTACTTTCAATTTAGTGCTAATAATCTAAAATCAGCATGTTTTACACGTTAATCTAAGATGGTGGACCATAGTAAACATTAGCATTGTCATTGTTACTGTGCTGATATCAGCATTTAGCTAAGTGCTTAAGAGAAGCCTCACGGAGCTGCTAGCATGGCTGTAGACTCTTACAGTCTTGTTTAGTGCAGTATATCATCAAAACAATATGAATTCACACAGGCATACAAGTGCAATTGATAATTAAGATCTCTATATTTCCTTCACAGTGAGAAAAATAGATAACCTTATGAAAATATGTAAATCTGTGTAAGGTAATATTAAGCTTGGTTATTGAGTAATTGTCTGAGTGTGACAATTCTAAGATTAAACCTTGTTTGATAACAAATACTGGTATTTCTGTAAAGTATGTCTTTAAAATAACAGTTGTGTGACCACAGTTACATCACCAGGTTGGCACACAGTATGCATATCTGCTGTATCAGTGCGGTTTCTCATACTGTAGGTGCACAGCAGACAGTCAGAGGGGAGAGAGGCTGTATGTCTTTATTAAAAGTACAAGAGAGCAGCTTAGAGGTTTGTGTTCCCTGGATACACCACATCTATTTATTTTCATTCCCCCCGCTGTGACCCTTCCTTTTATTTTAGCATGCTGATTCATCTGCTGTTCATCTCTAAAAACCACACAAGACCTCTAGGTTTACAGTGTCATGCTACTGGGGTGAGAGGGAGAGTCTGATATTGTATAGGAGGTAGCTATGTGCCCAGGATGTGGCGCGATTTCTGTGTGTGCTTAAATAAGAGTTTATGTGGGCTACTGTTAAGGATTGTCAAACCGCAGTATTTTTGTCTGGTGTCTTTATCTCAAGTTAAGTTAAAGCTTAAGGAGGATATAGGGGTGTCATTTTCTTCTTGTTTTAAGCTACTGTTCACCAGTATCTCATGAGACATCTGAGATCTTGGCCTTAGAGTATGTTTCACTTCCTTAAATAAAATATTTGGGTGATTTTTACTAGTCAGTGAAAGGCCAGCCACAGACTGAATCTTTGTACTTTTGCTGATTCGGCAGAGATTGAACAATCGCTGCCATTTAGTGTATTTATGGAAATAATCAGCCTGCTTTGAAGCTTCCTGGGCCTTAGTGAAATTCGTGACGCAACAGACATGCCCTCAACCCACAAAACCACTTGGGAATCTGGGTGGAAATGTCAGAACAGGCCAGAGAAACACATGGAGTAGGGAAGGGGTGAGCTTTTCAGGATAGTGGCTAGCTGTGTGTGTGTTTGTTGGTGGGGTGCAGGGTCAAATGTAGTTGCTTGATATCTATATCCTAGCAACTGAGAGTGAGTGATATCTTGTACAACTGTAGCTGGGGATTGGTCAGAGAGCTGGCACAAGCCCCTCCTATTTGTAGGGTAGCCTAAGAAAAAATACCTAAATTCAAAACATCTCTCAAACTTTCTCCACTCTGCACTGTACCCTCCGGCACTTTAATCCAGGCCTTGTTTATTTACTTTGTTTATTTATACGTATTTATATATTTTTTTTCATTAATTGTATTTATTCTTTTAGCTTATGCACAGTCTGTGATTTCTGCGCCTTTATGACAAGCTAGTAATTTTTAAGACTGTAGAGAAGTGAATTTTGGCATGTCAACATGAATTCACCCTACACAGCTGTGCAGTATTACCCAGAGTTTCCCTTTCATCGGTAAGTACATACGAATTGCATAAACTGACTAACAGTAATAGTTAACTTACATATATCATTTTACATGTGATGTTCCACCTAATTTGTTAAAGTGAAGTTTGGCATGTCAACATGACATTCTGAAGCAGCATATATTACACGAATTTAACATATGGGAAATGTGTATTCAGGTTGGTTAGATTTATTGTTACATTTATTATTGCAATTTACAAACGGAGTTCTAACCAGAGAAAATCAGAATATCTGAATTATTGAACTGACTGGGAATCCCCCTGCTCTTTGTACTTTGTACTTCTTTGAACTTGCCATTCAGACTGGTACTGTCTGGAGGTCCAGAGTGACCTGAGAACAGTTGTGTCTGCCTGGATCCTCAGCTGCTGCTCTGTCCTGATATATTTATAAGTGTGGCATACTTATGGCAACAATGCATGTGTAAAGGGCCATCAGGGCTGAAGTGGCAGACAGATTACATGACATCTCGGTTGCTCGGTCTTCTTCTGATCTTTACTGTATAGAGGACTTTTGGCCATTTCAGTGGGAATGCATGTAATTCAGAGGATGTCAGATGTTTTGCAGATGCTTTTATCCAGAATCATTTACAGGAGGACGAAACACAGTGTGACAAATGTTTGCTTATATGATTTTATCAGATGCATTTTATATATGGACCAAGATGAATATTATTCATTCATCTTGGCCCATAAATTATCCCCTTTAGATCTACCAAAATCATGATTATAACATCATGTCAGAACATTATGGTGATTATTTGGCATCTGAGACAATAATCTGTGATTTTTTAAAACTCTGCTTAAAACAACATATCAACATACATCCCTTATTTGTTCAGTATATGTATGTCAAGGCAAATTTTTCAATGATCAATCAACTCTAAACACCGAAGATTTTGCTGTGCACATCAGGTCACTCCACCTCATCATCACTGTATGTCTAATAATTAATCATTACTGAGTTCACTAGTGGTTAGACACATGCTGATATTCATGTAATCTGAAGACAATGTTAAAAAAATCCTGTTTACTATTTTGTCCTGACGCCTTTGGAGTACTATGTTTATATTTTCTGGGTTAACACAGGTATAATTTGTCTTGCTATTTGTACATTATTATTAATATTAGTATATAGTGCCATTTGTTGGCCCTTGTTATTGTGTTCCTCATTTGTAGCCATTACGTACTGTGTGTTCTTTTCCACTTTTAACGTAATGTTCTTGTAGTTGTGTTTGACAGTTGTATGTTTTAAAATCACCAGTGTACATCAAGTTGTGTGTTTTTCAAACACACAACTTGCGTACAATAATTAATGAATTAGACCTCAATAACCACACTGCTACATGGTGTTTAAAATACATGATAGTGTATGTTTTTTAATAATACCTCTTACCAGTGGTGCTTGAATCTATTTTTGAGCAAGGTAAGTTTGGGTAGCATTCATTTTCTATGGTGTTCCTTCTTCTTTGGTTTTATTCAGCTTTCAAGTATCAATGTATCTTTTTGGTCCACTAATTCTCTCCTAGTCTCTTTCTTTGCATTCCTAACCTTAAAGGAATTTGTGCCTGTCCTTTTGCCCCATAGGATTTGACTTTAGACTGTTTCACTTCTATAAAAGTAAGGGGATAAGAGGAGGAGAAACTTTGGGGCTTTCTATTGTTTTGCAGTCATGTCCCTCTTCCAGCCAGGGCTGACAGATGAGGGGGAGAAGGTCTTAGGCCTTTGAACAAGTGATTAATAAAGACACTGGAGAAGGGCCCCGATCGGCTGGGCTGTTTGTTTTGATTGCATTTTCATCGGTTGGTGTGCCCAACCTGCCAAGAGACAATAGCCATCCCTGTTTAGTGCTGACCTCTGCCCCAGTCTCGTCTGGAGGCGCTGCACTGTCTTTAAGTGGATGCTGAACAGCCTTCGCCTCAGGCTAACTGAAAAACTCTGTGAGTAACCAGACACCTAAAAGCAGACAAACAACAGCCAGAACAGGGATAAAACTATCCATCTCAATGGTGTTTTAGTAAAATAAATCTACTCAAAATGATGAAAAGGACAGTTTTAATAAATCATTTTTAAATGAATGTTTCCATATGCATCTTGCTATTGACATTTTTTTACCTACTAAAGTCTCAACAATTCAAATATTAAACAGTGTATAAAAATGTACATGCAGGTGGAAGTGGACATATTTATCTTATTGTTAAACTACATTGCTGCACTAAAGCTGGAATAAGCACGTGTTTAAGAGTGCAGGACATCAAGTGTAAGCTGCAGTTTTATTATGATAATATCTAAATATATTTATAGGCTTACACAGCTGTACATGCTGAGCCTGATGCACAACTTCTGTGATTATATTCTGCATTCTGACTGGTCAACAAACAATGCTGTGAAGCAAAGCTCAAAAGTCTTTATAAAAAGTTAATGAGGTAGTTGAACTAGTTCTGCCAAAGGGCATATTTAAAAAAAATTAAAGCAATAATCAAATGGAGTTAACCTATGACAAAGATCAGTAGAAGGACCACACCTAAATCCTCCCTCCTCCATTAACAGAAATGACACCACACCTGTGTTATACCTGTTGTTTTTCCCTGTGACTGTCATCCATTATTTTAAATTTATGATGGACCTATAATCTGCTAAACTTCAGGAAGCCTATACTCTTTTGATTTACTCAGTGGATGTCTTTTCTCCTGTTGTCCCCCTCACCCTCTCTGACACTGGGCAAAGTGCAGTAGCAGTAAGATTAAAAAGGTCTGAAAAAGAAGAAAAAGGCTATATATACTTTAACGTTTTGGCAGGTCAATATTTGATTTCATAGACAAACTGGTGAGACAAGAGTGTCTAAATAATAACTTTTAATACATTGTAATCATTTTGCACTGTCGCACAGGTAATATATATTTAAATAAAGAGCCATTTATTGCAGTGTATCTTTTATTATAGCTAATATTGATAATACTGGTATGCACAATAAAACTACTTATTTCGGAACAAAATAGATTGTGTGCTGTGTGATACATTTGGTGAATAGTGTTGCAACATGTGAATTAACCAGTCTTTTAAAAATGTATTTTACAAATAGAAAACCAATCGCCATTTTACTGCTGCCTCGTGACTGGTTGTCATGACAATTAACAAGGGCCTTGAAGATAACCTGAGCAAAACCAGAGAGGATTAATTACATTTATAGTTTTCAGCTAAAGGTAATATCTTCGTTTCTTTCGTATTTGAGGGTTAAATGAACTTAAACAGGCACAGTTAATTGAGCTGACTCACATAATTGTTTTGTCGAAATAGCTCGGCTAGCTGAAGTGAATTAATGCTAAAATAAAAAATAGCAATGGTTTTGCTAGTTAGCGTCATAATGAATTCTGGCTAACTTGAACTGCGAGTTTGTTTGCTACATACGTTAACTATATCTATATCTGAAGCTTGGTAATTACGTTACCACTGAGTGTAAAAACAATTTGGCAGATATATTAGTGTTTTATGATAGCGGTTGATTTTGTGTCTCAGCAGGCCTGCTCATTTCTTTTGTTAATAAACTTAGCCGACCTATCCAGTCAATTTAATTTCTGTCACGTATCATGACTTAACCCTCACATATGGAAATGGTTTTTAATACATACATTGTCAAATTCAGCCTGACACATCTGTTTCCTTACTCTACTTTTAGTGTATTGTGCAGCGTATTTAGCTTGTCAAAATGCTGCATGGTTTATTCCTCTTTTAATAATCACAAATCAGTCTATTTTCACCTGTGTGGTTGATTTGTTTGATTGACAAAGCACTACGGATGTAAAAATACTGTAATGTAGTGTGTTTCCAGTACAAGGCGAGCTGGAGGGAACCTTTATTAAACCATTATGCTCAATATTTGTTAAATGTTGCTCCTCTTATGCAGTCCAGTTAAGATGCCATGTGTTGCTGCTATTGCAAAAGCCTCTAAATTATCTTCTTAATTTCACCTAAACTGAATGATCTGTAGGCCTAATCTCCTAAATCCTCTTTTTAATGTTTCCTGTGTAGGGCAGACTCAATTTATCTTTAGTCTAAACTCAAAACACTAAGTGCATAAGTTAAATTATTTGCTTCATTAGATATGCCTGTGTTTGTAAGTCAGGTATTAATATCATTCACCACGCTGTGTTGGGGAATTCCACAGCCTTAAATAGTGCCAGCTTCAGATTATGGACCCCCATCTCCTCCACCCTCCACCCCCAAGCCCGTCCAGCTGTACACATACCAGAAGTTGCAGCAGTGCTATCATATAGACTGTGGGGGAATTCCGCCTGTCTCAGACTGCAGCGTGCGCCACTTCAGCAGGAACAATGGCAGCCTGAGCTCTGAAGCAGGTGTAATGTTTCAGGGGAGCAGGTCAAAGTGCCTCTGTCTGAATGGTGCATAATCACCATTATGTGTAGTACAAATATTCAGTATTATGCAGGCTGACTTCTTCACAATGGAAGTGCTCTTCATGAATGGCTGCCAGCAGGACTCCTCCTCCTCCTGCTTTTCTCCACTGGCTGGGTGGCCAGATCTCTCAGCCCTGCACTTCTACATTTATGTTGATGTTTGCTGACATTGCAACTTTTAAAACTACCTATTTAAATTGTTGGGCTCATTTTATATATGAGCAGCAAATTGAATATGATTGTGGTTGATTCTGTCTCCTTGCAGACTCAGGGATCCGTCATCCCGTTTGTCCTGGAGAGAGAGCTCATTCCTCACCACCATGTCCCAGAATCCGTCCGCACAGACAAGTGATTTCTTCAGCCAAGATGTATTCAACCAACTGTTTGATATGCTGGACCAGTGAGTGATTACTACACAAAAAACCAAAACATCATGCTGAAAATGCAAAAACAAGTGATAAAAAACCAAATCAGCTATTTTGTCACTGTCTCTCTTGTGTTTCAGATCTGCTATTCATTCAGTCCAGCCCATTGAGCTGAACTTCACAGATAGTCCAACAGATGGGTCTGCAGGAAACACCATCCAGATCAGTATGGACTGCATAACCATGCATGAGCCAGATGAGACCCTTTCTGTAAGTACGTAGGTTTGATGTTCAAGGAAATCACCACGACCACAGATAGAAATATGCAAAATTAACAATATTCTAAATGACATTACCTGTTCAATGTGTCATTGGCAATATTACAGATACACATCACTGTTAACTTAAAACTAAATCAATATAAACTGAGCAATGTCCTTTTTGTTTATGGAAATAGGTTAAAGCAATAATATTTCTGGCATTGGAAATAGCAGTTTCCTGGCCATTTATTGCTGAGTCAGTACCCTTCACAGAAACAATATAGGTGTTATTTATTTTATCAGTATTTATATTCTGTCAGTTTAAAAACTTGAGTGACCAAGCAATACATACAATGACGCTATAAAGCCATACAGAAGGCTCCAGGGTCTTTTTTGTTGTCATTTTTAGGATGATTAATCAATGTACCATTTGAGATTACTTTCACTCTGAGTTGATGGGACTTCCAGTCATTGTATAATACAGAATGTGCAAACTACTTTTTATTTTCATATTAGAATTTGGAATTTCCCCAGGACAGTTGTGACAGTGTGGTGCAGAGTAGCTCAACAGTCAGTGAATAAGGCTGGTTTATCTGTTTTTGTCTGAGATGTTGTCTGTAAGGTGATGATATTATCTGATTTAGCCTGAGTCGTGCTTGACCTGGGTGGCCCCTCTGAGACAGGTAACTCTCAGAGTCTGTTGATGGTAGAATGTGCATTTAGACATTTACATGCAGGTCAAATTTGAGTTTCCTGTGTTTCTTTTTTAATGAAAATATGTTGCTCAGATTGTGAACTTGTTTCTTGTGGCAACACAGAACAGACATTAATTCACATTATAGTGCAGTAAAGCACTGTGAAAAATCCTTTCTGGTATTAGTTGTTTATAAAGCAGTGCACTGTATGAACTCTCTTGTGTTTAATCTGTAGCAAGGGACATATCTTTGTCAGTTCTGCTACTGAAAGATGATGTGCATGTTCCCCTCCCACTGAAGGAATGCTGTTGTCCAGCCAGGGTGGAAAAAAATAGCAAATAAAAATTTTGTTCAAGGAGCTGAGTAATGCTACCCTGCGCATCCCCCAAGGGGGTCCGTGCTCTCTTGAACTGGTGATTAATGGCCCCACCCCCAACCACCCACTTTCCTCTGCACCAAAGAGGGGCGTGGTGCAGTGATTGGCACGCCAGCAACCCAGGCAGCATCCGTGTGGGGCTAAGAGCCCGCTGCCATGGCGTCTTGCCAATCACCAAGCCCCGATCATTATTACCAAGTCAAGTGTCTGTTTTGATGAAAAGCTCTGGTGGGCAACCCCCCCTACCCACCCATGTAGAGGTGTGCCTCTTTCATGAGTCATTAGAATGCAGCTCACTGTTTAGTGCCCTGGGGGACTTATTTGTATTGTGTAGGGTTTATGTTTAATCTGAAATTCCTTTTTCTTCTGGATTTTTTTCTGTAGCTGCAGGGCAACAATTTAACACAGCACCTGCCTCTCTCGCAGAAGTCCCAGCTCTCATCTATCAGTACGTGTCTTCTCTATGTAAAAGTGAGGGGTGGCAGCAAGGGGGGAGGAGAGGAGCAAACAGGGGGTAGAATAACATGAAGGAATGTAGCAGAAATAGTGGCAGAAGAAACGCTATATCCTACCCCAAACAGCTGATTTTACACCAAGATAAAGCTCTGATCAGCTGTGCGTGGAGGACGCAGTGTTGAGCACGGGGACAGAGGTCCTTTTCAGACACAGGATAGAGTTTAAACAACTTTACAGCAGAGTAGCTCAATCGACACAGGGCTTCCCTGAGGTCTAATTACATGTTTGTATTTGGATTCTTACTTTTTTCACCACACCTCTTCTCTCTTATGTGTGATAGCTTTTGCCCCTTAGTTCAGTGTCTGAGCTGCTAAGCTGTTTTCTCCACCATTCAATTTTCAGTTTTTAAATTCAGTAATAAGCAACGTCAAGCATAACTGTAATTGTAACTCTAAGTAAAAATTGATTATTCGTTATAAAATCATGCTGTATTTAATTCAGAATATTAGTAAACCTGTGCATTAAGTACACAACCATAAGAAGCTCCTCTTTCATTTCTTTCATGCTCCACCAGTTTGCCTCCAGCATATTACGAAGGCGTTTTACCAAGGAAAGAGTACCTGCTACGGTCCACTTGAATAACTGTTGAGTCAGAGAGTGAGTATGAGACCTGGTCTGACTGTGGATGTGGGGATGCTAGAGCAAGAGCCCGTATTGCCCTTATCTTTTGTAGTTTTACTTACATCTTCTTAGACGAGGCTTAGCTCAACTTTTATACCATAGTATTATATCATGCCAGGTTCAACTGAAAAACTTAAGTCTCAGTCTTTGAGAGAGGGTGCATGAATAAATCCTCCAGTAATAATCATTAAAACTTCTTTTGTAAAACACCAGTTATCCATATTGATTTTTAATAAATACCTGATTTTAATCCAGAATCTTGAAACATGCAGCACAGTTAAACTAAAGTGGATTCACATGAAAAAAATATATTGGTTCTGTTGCAAAATAAAATATGTCTTACAAAAATACAGTTGTTGACTTAAATAAATGTTTAATATTTTGTTTTTAAAGTGAGCAGGGTCACAGGATGTCATTTGAACAGTAATATTAGAGATTAATAGTTTTCTTGGATATCAGAAATGATGTGAAAATTAAAACACAATACCCTATAATAGGACAAGCTATGGTTAGAATATTTATTTTATTTTATATATATTTTATGTCCATGGAACTAAACTTAGGAGCTAATTTAGGAATTAAAAGTCCTTTTTGTGCTTCCTGTTTGTGTTTTCACTGCAGCTGAGGAGCCGTGACGATGAGGAAAATTAGACAGTAAAGATTAAAAAGTAACGGCTTTGTTTGATATGTAATTTTTGCATAAAACAACACAGAGTCGTCATGTTCTTTGAAATTAACTGTTGTGCGACTTTAATGTTTAATCATCCAAAAAGACTGAAAACACCAAAAAGCCAAAACACCTGTTAACAAAGTAGCGGTTAGCTGCATTTTTTTTCTGAAGGATGTAAATATAGTAAAACAAAAAGCAAACAGAGTTAAGTTTAGAGTTAAGAGAATTCAATCTCTCAGCCTGATCATGTCTGAGCCATCTGTGCCATCGGAAACTACTACTGCGGGACTCATTGAGGTCAGAACTTACAGCCCAGAGACCAAAATTAGAAATCTCTTGTGGCTGAAATGCAGGTGATCTTCTTGAGTTCCTAAAATGTTATTAGAAAAGTAGATAAGTCACTAAGCAATTAAATGGACTTCACAACAGTGTTTTTATGAAATTAGAATGCTGATTTATGAACATTGTTATTAAACTACAATTATCCAATCCAGTTATGTCTGAGTATATCAGTGTATTGTATTTTCCAGCTCATCAGTGGTTAAATTGATTAAATTGTATCATAGCATAATCCCACAATAATGTGGAATTCATATAATCAATTTTTTGTTGTTGCTTGAATATATTTATTAGTTTTCATATTTTTACACATAAAATAAAAACATAAAAAGTAAAACAAAACAGAGCAAAAAATGAACAAACAAAATCAAAAATATGTCTGTGTGTGTGTATATATATATATATGTATATATATATATATATATATATATATATATAGTTCATTAGTTCAGCGTACAGTCATACATAAACATGTCTTCATCAGTTCATCAGTCAGTACAAAATTGATAGGGTCTCCAGATAGCACATAAAGCGTCCCCATATTATTTGGAATGTTGTAAGTGGCCTTTTGCAGCGTATGTCAGTCAGTACTGTATGCACTTCAATGGAAAAAAACTGAAGTATCAACTGTTACTCAATGGCTAAACAGCCTCTCACTCTGCCTGGCCATGGAAAAGCTGACGGAATTCATATTCTGCCCTCTGAGGCTACATAGTACAGCAGCAGCAACAGGGAATAAGAAGTAAAAACATCAATTGGACTTGAATTGTAAAGTTGAAATTAAGATAGAAGTCCAGTGGACTGTTGTGCAGCACTTTGACTTGATACTTACATCCTAATAATTTAACAAATCCAATTCAGTGTGATGATCAGTTATCAAAATAACCTTGTTACTGACTTGTGACTGCAGTGATTTAGTTAGGGAAAGGGACTGAATTTAGACAAGCCACATACCAAAAACTAGTAAAATTGTGACTGATTTGTCTCACAGTCTGGTCTTTTCTTGCCCCTTTAAAATTATTTTTGCAACTTTTGAAATTAAATTGTCAAATTGGGTAAAATGGTTTCTAAATCAGTTTATTTCTTTTTAACAAGTATATTTTAAGACTTGCTGGCAGTTGATTGTGGGGGTTATAGGAGTTACCACCCAAGTGATGCTCTCTGTCTCTCTACTGACTGCGTGCATCTGTAAGTGTGGATGGGAGCTTACACTGTTTTCAGGGCAGGTGTCTGTGCAGCCACTGCAGCCTGACTGACACTTGATACTAAACTAATCTAGCTGACTTAAGGAACAGGCTCTTTAAAGGGAAAAACTTTAGTAAAGCCTCTTTTGTCTGAGCCCCTAGATCTCCAGATTTTTAGCTGCTGCTGTGGTCCAGCTCTCTTCTTAGTTTCTCCCTGCTGTAGCATTTGAGGTAATGCACTTAATAAAGATGCAACTGCACTCTCTGAGTACATAGTTTAAGATGGTGAAGCAGTATGTATCCAGTGAACTGGTTTTTAGGGTCTATAATCCACAGCCTAGAGCTAATTCTGCAGCAAGTGAATGATTCTCTCTCACAAACAAGAGTCGTGTTAGAATTGGTTTTCCTATTGGGAATTGATGCCTATATGTAAGAAAAAACATGCCAGCAAAAAATAATCTATAAAGTTAAAGATATGTGTTGATTTACAAGCCCACTGCAGTTTATTGCAGCCTGAGTCTCAGTTGCATTAAATAGCCAATATACTATGTCTGTCCTGTCCTGCTTGAATACAGCTACCACTCTATATTTTACTACAGCCTCACCCAAACACTGAGTATTCTAACTTCTTTTCAGATGCCAATGTTGTTTTAACATAATTAGAAGTTTGTTTAGCTAAACTAATTATCACCCTCAAAAGGTCTGGCTAGGTATTCACTGAAGCCTGGGTACAGGCCTTTGGATTGGGCTCTTTAAAGTGTTGATTTGCTTTTTGTGACATGCTGACCTGTAGGCTCAAAGCCCTGGGGCCTGAGCAGGGTGTGGCTGGTGATTGGAGACACTGACTTCAGGTCATAGTTGTGCTTAAGTCTTCAGACAGCTTTCAAATCATTCTGACCATAGGGCAAGAGTTTTAGCCCCCTGGCGCTGTAGTAATAGAGGTGATTTGTGCCCTACTGACTAGGCCCCTCCCTTGTCATCTAGCAGTATGTTTACATCTGTAGTATAACTTCGCTCCATATTTCTCTTGGATGATTAAGACTTCTAATGTACTCTAAAAGATCAATGGACAGCTAGAGATGCTTTTTTTTTTTTGCCTGTTTAGCAAATAGCTCCCGAATGTCCAGAAGACTAAAACAGACCAAGCATTTGAAGTTTTGGTTCAAAAACATGTGCTACAAGGTAGATCAGTGTAGATCCACTCAGCCTAAATTTAGCTGTTTCAGTTTCCTGGCTGAAATCTATAAAATGAATGTATGAAGCCAAAATAAATGTATACATTTATGAATTGTTCTTTGATTCATGGAAGCAATTTTATTGTAACGTAACTTTCACATAAGTAGAGAGCCAGCTATCAGTGCTAGCACCACTACAGTATCTGAGACACAACACATGTTTCCAAAACAGATCTACACCAGTCATCTCTGATAGATACAAGCAATCTACAGGAGTCACATTGTTTTACTGGGGGCCTCTGCATTAGGATTGCTTGGGGGATGCACATGGGAGCAATTCTTATGCAAACTAGTGACTGTAGGTATAGCCGATACTCACCTAACCCCAGACCACAGTTTTCACTCTGGAGCTTTCATGCCTAATGGATTTGTCTTTGTAATTACTTATCATATTACAGTATGTTGTTAATCTTTCTGATTATCATTCACATTGGTGGTAATTTTCAGTTTGGGATACAATTTTGATATCCACCTGCATGGATACATTCAAGAATACATGAAGTGTCTTTTGAATGGCTTAAATTAAATTTGTATTAAATGTTTTACAGGTAACATAAGAGCACTGCCATTAGGATAAAAGAGTTAAAAATGAAGTTTATTTTTCTGTATTGACTATTACTTTACCTGGGTTGTCTTATTTTGCGCTATCTGGAGGAGTAAATAAAATGCAAAAGAACCAAAACGCAAGCATATGATAAAATCATTTGTAATTTTTATTGAGCTTGATATTATACTATTACTATTATACTATACTACACTGCTACCTATTAATGCAGTAATTCACTAGCTAACGTATACCTCTAAGGAGGCCTGCAGAGCTTCAAAGGCAGAGTAAGGAGACGATGCTCTTTCTGGAGATGGGTGTGGACTCAGGTATTGGACAGGTAGCTCCTTAGACCCCTCCCTCTCTTCCCGGTATATATGACCTTCCCATAGATTCCTATAGAAGCCTCTGTCTGTCCACTTTGCATCTGTAGTCCACATCACTCCTGTTAGAGTGAGGAAAAGAGATTTGTGGAATCCTGGAGCCAGTGGAGCAAACAGCAGCAGCTCTGCTCAATCTCAGCGCCAACATGTTGTACCTGGAGACGGGGGGCACAACTTCATACAGCGAGGTAAGACCAACGGAGGAAATGGTAATGGGGCATCAAGCATCGCGCCCATTCCTTTGAGATGAATTAAATACCATATAAGAGTAAAAGGCCTTGTGGTTTGGACTTGAATTTGATGTCAGTATTCTAAATTATCCAAAATCTTGAATTCGTGTCTATTATTTGTTGCCGGATACTTTTTGTGTAACCCAAGCATTTAATGCTGATCAAGTAAATGAAAATATATGAATAGACTGAAAAGACAAATAGCTTCTTTTAATCGAGTAACAATTAGCATAGAAAAAGTTAATGCGGGAAAGATGGTTTTGCTTTTGTTTGACAGTATGTGTGTGTGTGTGTGTGCACATCTGTGTGCGTGTGGCAGTCCAGTGAGCAGGGGAATGTAAACACCTGGAGGATCTCTTCGAAAATGTTCTTCTTGTGAAATGGCTGCTACCTGGCTCTGCATGGATTTAGTCAGTTGATGTTATCTACTTTAAGTCAAGTTGTTGTTTTTAGGGGTTAGGAAATCTGACTTCCAAAATCTTTGGAGGGTTTTGATTTTCTGCGGTGAGACGTTTCAGCTCTGAGGAGCCTTTTGTGAAAAAGCTCTGGAAAATTTAAAGAATGGAAAGAAAATACAAAAATATCATATTATTGATTATTTTAATTATGACAAACTATTCTGATAGTATGTTGTGCGTTATTTGATTTAAAATTGTGAGAGCTGGACACTGATGGAGTTTTCATTTTCTTTTTGTGAACCGAGTGTTTCTCCACAAGATGTCTGACCCCCTCATTGAATATTCTTGTGTTCTTTCAGAAACAAAAAAAAAATTGAAAAGTTTTAATCCATCAGTCTAAGTTTACAATTCTTAATGTTAAAAAAAAAAAAAAAAATCAGGGATCCCATCTCCATTTTTCACTTTGAAAGTGCAAGCCTCATGATTAATGGATTTGTGTTTGCAATGTTGGGGAAGCCACAGGGGAAGCATTTTAAATTGAATCAAATATTAAAAAAAGAGTTTGTACTGAAGTAATTTTCAACTTCTTTTCCAAATAACACAAAATGGTGTTTTTCTGGTTTTCAAAATTTTATGGTTTTGCCTTATTACAGTGTCATTGTGATGTTACAATTGCAGGCAGAAAAAATTGCCCTTTTAGGCTCTCAGTATTTGAGAACAGAATTGTTAAAAACAAAAACTAAACAGTTGTTTGTCCCATCTATATGAAATATATGCTTCAGTTTAAGGATTATTTAAGATCAGTGTCCGTTCTATACCCAGGCTCCCATTTTTCTTTGTCTTCGGTTGCATTAGCAAACTCTTGTTTTGTGTCTTGTGTGACATTTTTACCAACCAAATCCTTCATCCAAACATTTTGCAGAGCAAGTGAGCGGTGCTAGATTCTCAGATTGCAGGTTGCAGATAGCAGGTGTGTCAGGTCACTGTCTTTTAAGTTGTTGAGCAGGGGGTCTTTAAGTGGTGTCCAGCTCAATCCCTCCAGTGTGTGAGGTATCGGGTTCCCCCGTCCCCAGTCTCTTGGGAGCCGATGCAGCCATTAGAATGTGGCTGGCCAGGCGCTGCTGTTTAGTCCAGGATCGTAATTGCTTTAATGGTGTGTTGATGTAGATACAATCACCTGCTCTGCCCACCCCAGCAGGTATGAGGTGTAGATAGACCCCCACCCAGCCCCACCTCAACCCCCAACCTTGTTGAGCCTTTAATGCCTCCCTCCCCTGTGGTCACTCATCACAGTCACCTAGATGCTCTTATATGCTGGCCCAAGGTACATGGAGCAGGTCGCCAGAGAGCCTGGAATGGGAGTTATTCCCCCCTCAGGCCAGGTCTGCCCTGGTTCCTGTCCTGGTCGTTCCGGCTTTATCAGTACTTACACTTTGTGGCCACCTAACAGTAGCAGCAATAGGGAAACTGGTGTATTCTGTGTTAAGATATAAAATTGTGGAATTGTATCTGTTTGTAGTTTAAATTTACTGTTTATCCAAGTGTGTGGTGTTCATGGTGTTCTGGGAGAAAATGTTATCACTGCAGAGGGACATTATTTTTCTGGCAGATGTGCTATTTCCACAGTGTTCACAGAGATCACAGAGACTCTGCTGCCATGTGATACTGTTGCTAATGATACTCAAACTAAAATATATTAACCAGACTCTAATCATAACTTTTGAACTGACAGAGACGTCTCTGAATTTCGTGTTACACATGATAGACATGATAGTTTTCAAAGCGTTGATTTCGTCATTTGCCTAGTAATAACTATAACACAAGGAGGAATTTATAAGTGTCAGTATGCCATACCAAATGCCACTGTGGTGACATTAGCAATAACTTTTAAATTACTCCTGTCATGTGTATTTCAAATATTTTTGATATGTGCTCTGGATAATTCGGATTCCTTCATTGTAATCAACAGGCCATCACTCTGAAGGTCAACAGTCTCCTTTTCCTGTTGGCCTGAAATGCTTACCCCAGCATTTATCTCAGACAAAGAAATGAGCTTGAAGGCCTCAAACAGACAGCACAACCTTTCAAAAACTTTATTAAAGGCTGTTGAGGATGTCAAGGCTGCTGATTTACGGTGCTTCTGCTTAGCAGCCTGGCATCCCAAAGGCCTAAACACAGCCTCGGCTATAAACAGAAGGAATTTTTAAGAGCAGCTAAAGTGGTTATTAAATGGTTGCTGTATTATAGTGGAATAAGATCTGATTAAAGGAAACGAAGAGAAGGCCTGAAACTCCCTTACACAACCTTCTTAAAAACTGATATCCCACTTCCAGTCAATTAAACATTAAAACACGATGAGTTGTAGGTGACACTCTACTGCTGGGCCTCAGTATCTGCTCAATTATGGCTTTGTCCTCATTCCTCATCTTTGATCTTTATATTCATTTAGACCATGAGAAGCATTATCTGAGGCCCTGTATTTAATGTTAAGTATTCTATGTCAGGCTTTCTATCTTCTGTCCCTGCTTTTATCTATGTTTGGTCTCTGGCCAGCATCGACCTTTTCTTTAGAATAATATTTGACATTGATAATTGGTGCCTGTCACATCCACCTTTGCAGCTGCCGGCATCAGGTAGTGGGAGGCTGTGTCATCTCTGAATGGCTGAGCGCCTTGGTGCAACTGCAGTAAATTGCGCCACAGTTCAAAAGAATCTCTCACTGACTGATATCACTGACTCCTCACATACGGGAAAAGACTGTCCAAACAGGAAATTGTGTCACCCTGTTAGTTCCCACACAAAACGTTGGATAATTTTCTTTTTCCTTTCACGTAAAAAAAATAAACTTGCATTTTATTTATTTTTATTTATTTACTTATTGTTATTTTTAGTCACACCAGGTCGGACCTTACCCATTTTTTCTCCTCTTGGATCAGATTCACAGGGCCACTCTTCAGCCCATTGACTTTAACCCTTTATAACACGTGCGTAATTACCCCATTGTAAGGGAGCGTGTGTTTGGGAAAGCCTCTCCGCTAAAGGCTGGAGGGTCTCCACCAGAGTAGAGTTTTCTTTCTGTGTGTGTGTGTTCCATTCACAAAACACTTGTCTCCTAACACCTGCATGCCCAGTATAATTGTTCTCCAGACAAGCTCTTATAAGCCCTGGTGTCATTGTTTCCGGGGGCTTAAGCAGCCTTGTGCTGCACACTCCGTGACCCTCACCCAAAAAGCAAGCTACCCTGTGGCACTGTTGCACAAGTATGCTCTCTCAGGTGTCTGTCTAACTGTGTGAGTCTGTCTGTGCCTGTGTATATGTGTGTTGATCTGTACGTAATAAAGCAGCAATTTTGTTACTACCTTGAAGAATAGTTATATAACCTACCTCGTCTATGTTTTGTTGGTCATCTGGCACACCACTAACACCTGGCAGTGCAATGGGTGTGAGCTGGACAGCTGTGGTCAGCCGTGCTTGAAATAAACAAGAGGCCCTGGAGAGATTAATGGCTGTCTAAAGAGTGAGAGCGATGGCACCTCGTCCAGGAATGTGCCATTTATAAATGGAATGGAATGGAGTGAATGGCAAGCAGAGCAAGTAGGAAGGGGCTGGCTACGACCCAGGAGTATTCTCCATCCTGTTTAAAGACAGACATTTTAATTCCATTCCTTCTGTCTGAATTGTTGGCTGTGGAGAAGGGAATCAGGAGGCTAGGATTTTAGCAGGACATTGATCCAAAACGAGTAAGGCTGTGGTGGCAGTTTGAGTGATTGAATGTAAAATCAGATTTAGTTTTTCTGTCATATGGACATTTCTGAGGCCAATGATCTCAGGAGTGTTAATATGTTGGTTTAGGAAGGAGATAGACCATAAACACAACTCCAGGAAACATGGTTTATGTTACTTTGCTTGGACATGGACCTTTTTTTCCCACTCCAATTCCTGGAACATGCTTTCTTCAAGCGCTGTGAGCCTGCACCACCATCAAATGACATTTGAAATGCAAAATGCAAGTTTCTTGTGTTCTTTACTTAATCTTAAAAACAATGCAAAGTTCATGGTGGAAATTTCTTACTAAAATCCTTCAACATGCATCTTTCTTTTTGAGAACGTCAGTTTTACTTTTTACCTGAAACATAATACCTGTATCTTGTAATTTGAAACTGTAAGTTGTTGGATCAGTAAGTGCATTTATTCACTTCAGTTCGCTTTTTTTTCACACGTAATAAACATGTTTTTTATTTTATGTATTTCTTTTCAGGTGACAGACCGAATCCTTTGTCCTTAAATATGCCAGTTTAACATTTAACAAAACACTTTGACATTCTCCTATAATGACTGAAGACATTCCTCTGTTGTTGCTCCCCTCTCCCCCATCCCCTCCATTTTGTCTCCAGTCACAGTATACAAACCTGGGGCTCCTGAACAGCATGGATCAGAACATTCAAAACGGTGGCTCAACCTCTACCAGCCCCTACAACAATGACCATGCACAGAACAACGTGACAGCCCCATCACCCTACGCCCAGCCCAGCTCCACCTTTGATGCCCTTTCCCCCTCACCGGCCATCCCATCCAACACAGATTATGCTGGGCCCCACACCTTTGATGTGTCCTTCCAGCAGTCCAGTACAGCAAAGTCTGCCACCTGGACGGTAAGACACTTATTTATAAAGTTTGTGCAGTCTGATTGAAGTGTTTGTATTTGTAGAAATTTCATCTCTGGGTCAAGCAATAAAAATGTTTAAACTACATGATGTAGCCTATCCAAAAATATGTTAATTGTTCTGTTCAGTTGTGGCACCTTGGCTTCCTCACTTGACAAGCTAACATTACTGTAAGGCAGTTACGTTCTACAGAGTGAGCAAACAGCCTTACCATTATCCAAACAGCCTTCTGTACTGAAGAGCACAACAATAGTTTACTGATAGGGCAATAGGGCATGCAGTGGGTCAGTCGGACATCGCATTATAGGAATGCCCCCTGCTGGAGTCCAAGGCACATCCTGTTGTGCTTCACTGAGAATTTTTAACTCCAACAGATCAAATATTATTTTTTTCACATCCGAATAGTAGTTCTGAATAAAAAGTGGCAGCAAAGTATTGAAGAGTAAAAAGTTAACACCTTGTTGATTTAACCAACAGCTTCATGACATAAACCCAATAAATTACAACATAGTGTGAGTGGACATTAAATGATAAGTACTTATGCAGTTATGTGCTCTTTACTCTGTCGCTTAAACTCACTTAGCTCTGGGTGATATTATATATATTCTTTGTCATATACCTAAGTTCCAGTTTTCATATGTGTAAAGTTCCACAGTGACATATTAATGTCACTGTCATCATAACAGGTCATCATATGAGTTGAGGTTGAGGAGATACTTCTAACCATGAACTTCTTATCTGACAATCTGTGCTCTTGGCAGATTCAGGTGCACATCATTTAAAAGTCCTGCATTGCTCAACACCATCTGGCAAGGAAGAATGTCACTCGAGATGTATAGCTTCAAATCAAGACTAAACCTCAGGCATTTCTTGCTAATGAAAGAAGAAAAACTGAAGGGCATGATCTTACTACATAGCCTGTCACTGTAAGAGACATTCACATTTAACTTGCTTACTAATCTTTTAAATATAACCCTAGACGTATGAATAATGGTGGATGTTAAAAACTACTAAAAACAACTGAGTAAACTTCAGTCTACTTACAAATTGGGCAAAGTTCATGGGTACTTTGTTGATGACAGAGGTGAACAGGCTTAACAGTTGTTCCAGGTGTGGTGATGCCTTGTGCAGCTAGATGTCACCATGTGATGCTCAGTAAACCTATACAACCAGCTCCTCCTGCTCTGTCATTAAGCAGACAGGGCTGAGGGACAGCTGTTGCATCAGAGCCCCACCTGCATTGTTGTTTATGTGTCTAATCTGCACTGCTCTGTGCAGACACTGTAACAGCCCCACAAGTTCAGTGTATTAATGCACCCTAGCGGACACCATAGGTGACAAAGATGTTACCTCCAGACAGAGTTTTGTCCATGTAAGTATGACATGTTTTTTTAAAATAATGTTTTGGACAGTTCTGACAATGCAGACTGACATTAAAGATGGGGAGAGAGATGGGCATTACATGCTGCAACCCAGAATCATAATGTCACAGTGAAGTGGCATGCATTTTAGACTAAATGTGATGTGTCTGTGATTACATAATAGACCTGCCTCACAATAAATTATTTGCAAATGGCAACTTTGGAAATGGTCATTGAAAATATTTATTATTAGTAGGATTGATCAATCACAGTCCACACAAGTTATCTATCTCAAAATTAGATGAAGGGACTGTGAGAAACCTGCTGAGCTTCACGCACACATTTAATGCATTTTGCCTTCCAAGTAAACCGGTTGAACTCAGGGAGTGCTGGGCGATCTCACCGTATTCCTTGGCCACGCCAAGTGTGGGATTGTGACATTTACCTAATTCCCACACTGCCTCACTCATCCCTCTCATTTTCACAGTCCAAAAACAAAAGTGTTTGTCTGATGTGCAACTGTGAGGAGGTTAAGAGTGTGGTTTGTGAGAGGCACGCCCCAGGGCCTGAGCTGCACTGGTTTAGGACACATCCCCATCATAGACACACGTAGTGCAACAGACTGTGTGTCCCACAGTCATAACACATGATGTAAGACTGGTTTGATTGGTGTGGCTTTACATGGAAAAATTATCTCTGTACTGAGTAAAAGGTACATCTTCCCCTGAGGCCTAAACTTAATATTTATTGATTTATAATGTTCAAAGTTTAATCCCAAACTTGACAATAAGCCAAGTAAAAGAGATTTTACTTACTTACTTTACATTTTCCTACATAGAGTCTAGTGATACTGGTGTGATCAAACAGAATTCATATTTTATTGTTCCAGTAGCAGCTGACATCAGAATGTTTTTAAAATGAAAAACAACAAAAAATATAGAAAAATGTGTGAATAATTAATGTGATTACATAACATTGCCCTGCCTACTTTTATGACACTAATAACCCATCTAGATAGAGTTAATTGTCCTAGCATCACAATTAATCTAAGTTCATCCACTTTAAAAAGAGATTAATTATAAAGCTAGTCCTCTGTGTTCATGGAGGACTTACAGAAATGATCCCTTGAAGATCTCACCTCCAGACCCTTTGCTTACTGGTTTCCATTGTTCTCATAGTTGTTTTTTTTGTTTAATGGCCAGGTTAAACTTCAGTGCATCATCCACAAATGACAATTTACGTAACTGCAAAATGCAGTCATTTAATCCTACCAAAGAATTTTTGTCAGAATTTTACATCACTGAACATTATTTTGTTGTGCTGATGATTTTCCAAAATGGCTCATAGAGAGCCTAAAGAGTTGTGATTATAGTGTCGGTTCCCATCTCAAAGGAGGCTCCCTCACCTGATCTCAGGAGATCTTTCGCAAAGCTCCCATAATCTCAACCCAATAGCTCAACTGCTGGACTGATGGACTGATGGCAAAGCGCCACAGAAGATGTCACCACCAGAGCTTTGCTCTGTGCATAGATCTGCTAATGCCCCCTTTTGAAGGCCTGTGGGATCTTCCACGGGACTTAGTGGACTGTGTACTGTGCTTTTTTGATGACTGTTCTTAGGGAGACACACCTAATCCCTAACCCACACCTTAACCTCTTCCTGTCTAGGATGACACACACACATAGGTGCAACACGTCAACATTTCCCAGAACTGCTCCCACACGGTTTTCTTGTTGGCACTCCTGCAGCCTCCATGGTGTTCACTCCTTTGTCATTTAGTTTGAGAAAAGCACACAGGTCAAATAAATACACGGGTTAGAGATGTTTCTATCTTCTTTGCTTTACTAAATTAATGGAGTGTTGCAAATGAGGCAGCCATTGTTGGCTACCGCTGCAACTATTGTCAAGCTAAAGATTGGATGTGTTTGCTATGTGTATTAACTGCCACCACATATAGTAACCAAAGGAGAGGAATGTCATGGTTCGGGCTATCTATGGGGTGCTGTAGAGCTAGAAGGATTACAGTAATGGATTGAGGGCCTGTAGATAATACTTGTGTAAATACTGTGTGCCTCTTTCCTGAACCCTGTGCTCTTGGAGTGGGCTCTGTCTTTTTGAGAGAGTTAAGCTTGATGGTTGCATCTCACATTGCGCCGGAGGAGGAGGAGAGCCTTTGAATGCTCAAAGAGAAGAGTGTTCTAGCGAAAGGCAGCAAGACACAGCTTGCCCCTGGAACATCTGCGGGCCCGTCCCACGCCTCACGAGATGGGGCTGAGACTTGTTTGTGTCAGGAAGCTTGTCACGACTCGCCCATCACAGGCAGACAAGCCCTAAAAGCTACAGATGGGGAAAAGTGGAGGCTTTTCGTTTTTTCGAATTTTTTAAAAGGCAGAGTTGAAAAGGTTTTTATGATATGGGCTATGGGATTTCTCTATAATCGTTGTGGGAGAGCCCATTCTCTTACAGTTTTGTTTACAAGATTCTTTTTTAGGCCTTACAAACAACCCAGTACAGATACCTGCAGTAATGATTTACCACAACAGAAAACAGGATCAGGCTGCACTGTAGTTGTATAAATACAAAAGAAAGATATTAGTCTGTCACCAAGAGACCATGAGCATTTCTTGGATCAGAACAATCCTTACTGAGTTTGTGGGAGCTCTCAACACAGAAGTCATTGTTGTGTGATGATTGAACTTAAGAATATACCAACATGTTTATAGCTTTAATACTTCCTTGAAGTTGAATGGAGGGAAAAATCAGGGTTTTTCCTCTGTGAGACTCTCATTTGCATATTGAGTTGCGGACAGATAGATTTAAAGTGTAACTAAATTATACATTATGTCTTCCAGAAATATTTTGGTCTTGTTGGTGTTGCCTGTTGGTTTTATTTTTGGTTTGAAATGGAATGAACTCGGTTGTAGTTTTAGTCATTTAGAGGACCGGTGAAGACAAGCATTCAATTGGCTAATTCCAAGAGTGACAGATGCATATTTGACTCTTTCAGCACTGGCTACATAAACATGATGCCACATGAGTGTACAGGTTTGCCTTGGGACAGGTGTCATCACTGAGACTGGGTGGTCAGGACTGGTGCTGATGACTTCAGCATAACATTCATCTTTTGAGAGAGATATAGAAAAATTATCTTCTTAAACTCCAAATTTTACCCCATATTCATTTTCTTCCAAGAAGCAGGTGTTTCATTTCTGTTGCTGAGAAAGGAGGTGAGGAAAAAAACTCCTTTGCAGTACTGTTGAATTAAACAGGTTTGGGAGAAGCTTTAGGCATGACATGACATGTCAGGTATGAAGAAGACAAGACCAGAGGCGCCAAACAGTGCTTGTTTAAGGCCTGATGTTTGTCAGGACTTGACTTCTGCATGTGCCCGCAGCGCCTGTCAGGGAGAAAAGAACGCTACAGCTGTGGGCCTGCCTCAACCTGTGCTGCACGGGAAGTGTGTATTTATGTGTTCAAGTTGCATGTGTTAGAAAGTAATTGCACACATGCAGCACTGTACAAACATCAGAACAAATTGTATGTAGCATGCAGGCAGATTATTATATGAACATATTTCATGTAAAGGTCAATGAGTGTTATTTCTGAACCAGCACAGTCAAACAGCAGCAGTTGGAGTAGATTATATGTGTATAAATACAGCCACTAAAGGTCATTCATTATTTTTTTCTGCCTCACTGCCACATGTCCCAGTTGAACAATGTGTCACGTGTGTTTCTTGCAAACACTTTTCTTTCAAATGATTGTGATTAAGCAGCTCTGTATTGTGTGCTGTGTGTTCTTTGGCTGTGTAATTCACATTGTGACCAATGAAAGGCTCATAATTACATGTTAACACCTGAGTACCGCACCCTGTGTGAGCCACTGAATCCCATCAGTCAACTGGCTGTCCTCCACCCTGAACAGTGTTAGCTTTAGCCAGGCGCTGCTTTCAGCAATCAGCAGTAGCTCCTGCTCTCGCTGCTGAGCAAACACAGCACCAGCAGCACATAGTTGTGTGCTCAAAGTTTGTAGCTTGAGGGCTGGGCTGGTTCTCTGGTGTGTTTGTGTGTGTAGATTTGAGTCAGTAGGATATGATTTAAACAAACTTTGGTTTTCTGCCTCTAACATCTCTGGTTAGATCTTAGTGTTCTGTGTTGTGCTGTTTTTTGCCTTCAGCTACACAAAACCAGCACCCTGTAATTATTCAAAACACTACACACTGACCCTTTACGCAGCGCTCCTGTCTTTCTCTTTGCCTCATAATCTCCTGCTCTCTCTTTCTCTTTTGCTCTTTCCTCCGTCTCTGCTTGGCTTCTCCACCCCATTTAGCTGATTGACAGAGGCGTACGGGGAGTATCAGGTTTGGAGCGAGGGGACAGCTACAACCATTCATCTTAGTTTTTTTTTAAAAGAAGACCTTTTGGAAAGCTGCTTTGATTTTAAGCAGGAATCAGTTCAGTCATCGTGTTGACAGAGAGCTTGAACTGTGCTTATCGGTCAATTTATCATGTGAACTAGATGTATTTATACACAAACAACAAATCAGAACACTTGATACACAATAATGCTCTGGTTTTATTTTCATTACATTACTGTTTGACTTATTATTTGACATATTTAATATTATTTTAACTTTCTGCATATTAGTAGCACTCTGCAGTGTTGTGTCAGTTCATCTTGTGCTTATACAGTTTATAATGAGGTCACTTGAGGGAAGGAGCGTAGCTGAGAATTTGGGTTATTATTAACCCGCCTTTATTAGCGGATCCTATCTCTCAGTAAAATGCACAGCAGTAACGCGTGTAGGTTGTGAGCTGGAATATAGGAAAGAGAGATGCAGAGGTACTGTTTTGGGTTTGTCATGATGAAAGGAAAGGTTGTGCCTGGGGAACAGAGTAGAAGATGTCCGTGCCAAGCTTGTGTAATATTTAAAGTCAGCACAGACAGGTACTGGGATGAGCTCCTTTCTTTGGAACCAAACTTAATAGAGGTGGAATTTTATGTTGCACTGTTCTCGAACACAGCCCCAAGCGGTTTTCACAATGTTCACTTTTCTTCACTCAGAAATGAGCCTGACAGGAAAATTTTCCCTCCACCCTCCACTCCCACCCAATGTCTTCTGCACATAGAGGATTTAAAGCTCTGCTTACACAGCAGTGATTTGAATGGTTTGTTTACACAGGCGGGTTATGCCTATTAGTAACAATTCAGTCTTTCTGATGCCTTACTGGTTATCAATTCTAACGGTGCCAGTGATCAAGGTACATCCATTATTCATGACTCCTGGCTTACAAACTTGAATGTGAGCCAGTGTGTGTGAGCAACCATCACATTCTGGCACCAGTCATAGATGGATCTTCAATGACTCCTCTGATTAGTCCTTCATTCCTGTGCATGGAGCTGAAACTGCGTCATTTTCATCCAACCCCACAAGAAAACCTGCACTCAACCTTATGTAGCACGAGCTTGCCAGTCGCTTCAGAAGCCCTGTTCTGTATGATGAGTGGCCATCAGATGCGTTAGCAGAGTGCTCCTCTCTTGAAGATGAAAGCCAGGCCCAGTTTAATTGCTGCTGCAGGGGTCCATTTTATGGCACTCCTCGGAAGTCCCAGAGGCTCTCTGTGAGACATCTTAAAGGTTGCCCAATACACACTGTTAGCACCAACCCCTGTGTGTGTGCATGTGTGGGTGTTTATTTAAGGAGGTCATAATCACAGTCTTGTCTTTAACCCTTTTTGCTTCAGGGGAAACCAGAAGTGCACAGTCTGGTCTAGGCAACAGGTGTTACGCAGATTGATCTGCCCTTTTAAAATTTGCATAACACAAACATTGTTTTGAAACCTCAAACCGGTTAACTGATGAACAACATTTACCTGCAAATATTATTACTTTTATCATTTTGTCTGCACAGAAACTCTGCTTTCATAAAATGTTTTATAATAATCATTTGTCTTTTCTCTTTTTTTCTACTTTCCAGTACTCAACAGAACTAAAGAAGTTGTACTGCCAAATTGCCAAGACATGTCCGATTCAGATCAAAGTGCTGACCACCCCACCACAAGGTGCTGTCATCAGGGCCATGCCTGTTTACAAGAAAGCTGAACATGTGACCGAAGTGGTGAAACGCTGCCCAAACCATGAGCTGAGCCGCGAGTTCAATGACGGTCAGTACTTTGATTCATTAAAAAAGAAATTCTCACTCGTGTTTCACTTCGGTAATCATTGTTTACTGCCGACACTTAATAACACGACTCATATTGCTTCCAGGTCAGATAGCTCCTCCGAGCCATCTGATCCGTGTGGAGGGAAATAGCCACGCCCAGTATGTGGAGGACTCCATCACTGGGAGACAGAGTGTATTGGTTCCCTATGAACCTCCCCAGGTGAGCTGTCTATCATGCTCCAGTGAGGCCAGCTCAGTGCTCTGTCAGCGACACCTCACCACCTCCACCTGACTCTGACAGATAGAGCGGTGACAGAGCCTGGCCCCTCAGTCCTGACACGCAGCAACTGCTGGCCCCAAAAGCCCCTCAGCGCAATCATGACTTCATCTCAGTGCAGACCTCACAAGAAAATAGTCTAGTTTTTATCTTTCTCTGATATTTTAAATGTGGGTTCTGTAGGCCACATGGCAAATTATGATTTATAATGACATCATGAGATTTCATTTGACTCTAGTTAAAATATCTTTAAAACTTTAACTGGTTACAAAAATGTTTTATTTTAGGCAATAACCTTTAAAATTAACAAGATCCCTTCTAATTCTTTTTTATTTTAAGAGGGCAAAATATTAAATTATGGTCTATTGTGCAGTTGTAATTGACTTTAAAAGACTGTCCACTCTAATCATAAATCATAATGGAAAATAGTGTTTAGATATTTTAAAGATAACAGATCAGAAAGAAAAACTGTACTAAGTATGATGTAGCTCAACACTGTACATGCACTCAGCATGTACAGTAACTGGGCATCTGTCAGTTTTCTGCAGTAACCTGATTTCTTAAACATTTAATTGAGAATCCCGCATTCTGTAATCAGGGTAGGGGATTTAGAGAGCCTGACCTGACTTCAGACAGGTAGAAAATAAAGTACCACTTTGACAGCAGTGTGGAGAAGTGAAAGAAAAGATATGAACTCATGGTGGTGTGTCCAAAATAACTAAATTCAAAGTCTGACTTAATACAAAACTGAAAGTGCCCAAAATAACTAAATTCAAAGTCTGACTTAATATTAAACTGAAACTAAAGTAAATAATGAAAAGCCTGGTCTCTCACTATGACAAATCCTCCAAAAAACATCACTAACAGACATAAAATATGGCAGCCTTGTTACAAAATTATTTTAAGATTAGTGAGCAGCTGCTTGTAAACACAGGTTTTATAGTAACCAGGTTATATTTGTGCATGTAAACACATTCTCTACTCAGGGTCTCTTGTTTCTTCTGTGTCATCCAGTGATGTCACTCACTCAGTGTCATTCTCCTCTCTCAGGTCGGGACAGAATTTACTACAATTTTGTACAATTTCATGTGCAACTCGAGCTGCGTGGGTGGAATGAACAGACGCCCAATCCTCATCATTGTCACTCTGGAAACCAGAGAGTAAGACACATCATCCTCATCATCCTCAGTGGTTGCCTCCAGTTTAGCCGTGGGTTGTTTCTGACCCAGTTGCTGTGTGTCCCTGTCTTCTCGCAGTGGTCAGGTATTAGGCCGCCGGTGCTTCGAGGCCAGGATCTGTGCCTGCCCGGGCCGAGACCGGAAGGCAGATGAGGACAGCATCCGCAAGCAGCACGTAACGGACGGCACAAAGAGCAGTGAGGGTACGAAACGCCGTAAGTAGTGCTGGGGCTGGTGACGGGCTGTCGAGCTTTGGTCTTACCTGACATGCTCCCAGTGTCGAGGACCCTCAACGCTAACACTCAGTGGATACTGCCAACCTATTTCCCTCGCTTGTTTCCCATCCTGCTCTGGCTTAGGCTAACTGTTGCTAACCGCACATGGCCAGTGGTACTCACACTGTACTCTCCTCTTTTCAGCCTTCCGCCAGGTTTCCCACGGCATACAGATGTCCACCATCAAGAAGAGAAGATCTACAGATGAGGAGGTTTTTTGTTTGCCTGTAAGTGTTACTTCTCTGTTTCAGGGAAACGTTTTAAAACATCATTCTGAGTATGTCTCAGCTGCTTATTGACCATTGTCTTTCTTTTTTTTTCTTATAGATCAAAGGCCGTGAAATTTATGAGATTTTGGTAAAAATCAAAGAGTCTCTGGAACTCATGCAGTTTCTGCCCCAACATACAATTGAGTCGTACAGGCAGCAGCAGCAGAATCTCCTCCAGAAACAGTGAGTACCAGTATAGATTCCTAATAAAGTAAAGCTCATTTGTTCTCAGGCACATTAGAAAAGACAGACCTACATTATTTGCAAGGTTCACCTTCGAAATTGTTGTTTTGACAATGCACCCTTTATCTAATTCTTATTAAATTGCTTGTTTGCTTGCCAGAACAATCTCCCATAAACTTTGTTTTGGATGAAATTGTTTTTGTTTTGAATAGAGTGCAGTGATTTAAGATGGTTGACTGATAAAGGCTATGCATGTGATTTCTTGATTCCATTTACTCCTGCCACTGGCGCATTGCAGCTATCAAGTAAAAGCTGATAATAATTGCTCTAAAGTGGGTGTTACTCAGTGTTTAGCAGCCGAGAATTTACCTAGAATTTGCTCAAGGCTGGCAACTTGGAGGGTGAGCCTTGCATCAAGTAGAGCTGTTTTCTTTCCCCACTGCTCTCTCATGGGACACAAGCCAAAGCTGATGAATCGTGACAAATGTACCTGGCTATGCTTTGTTAAGGAGAAGCTTCCAAAGATTCATGGTAACGCCTTTGGGTGCTTTGCCAGGTTTGCACAACAGCACTCAACAAAATCCGTGCCTCAGTCTCATCTATTCGCCTCGGCATAATTAAAACTCTGTCTCACACACACTTTTGCTCATCCACGCCCATTTCACTATAAGCTATGGAAAAGAGGAGATGGGTGTAAATGATAGTTTGACAGCACTAAAATGATAATTATTGCTTATGTTATAGTTTCCCATTAAGAGACTGGCAGACAGCCTCACTGTGAGATCATGCCTGCATTCACTGTTTTTAACTTTATTTGTATTTGTGTTGCTGGATACTTGTTGCTCGCTGTCAGGCACTAAAATATTGGTAATATGGAAATACTATGAACAATCATTTAATTAACAGACATTTAACTAAATACATTTCTTAATAGTACTTCAGGTAGTTAATAATTTTAGATTGTAGAGTTATAATATTAGTATTCTCTTTAGGAGTTGGTATATCTATCCTTCATGTGCATGTTTTTCTCATCTTTCTCTGTATATTCTTAAAATCCTCACAGCCAAAATAACTTGCTTCTCTCTTCTGTAACTCACAACTTCTACAATGTTTCCTTCAAAGCCTTTGAAATAAAACGTTCAGTCAACAGCAAATGTTTCTTTTCCTTTTTTTCCTGACTGTGTTAAATGCCAAATGATACCACTCTGCACATTCCAGTAGTGAAATGTCATGATCTGTGTTTGCATAGTGCCATCTTCTGGAAGGCGGCATTAGTGCAGAAACATTCAGCATTTTCTGTCACACAAACTTTCTTTTTTTCCCAATAACATTTGTTGAGTTGCTTTTCTAAAACCTCTGGGCCTCTCTGGGGTCACTTTCTCTCTCCTCCTCTGCAGTGAGCCCTTATTTTCTATTCTGCTCTCTCTTCTTTCTGGTTCCTCCCTGCAGTCTGATAAAAACCCGTCTTGGTAGCCAGCTCCTGGAATCTGCAGGAGAGCAGAGGCGGCGCTGCAGCTCCTCCTGAAACTCTGCCCCACATTCCTCCTCCTCCCCCAAGTTACACGGACCTCCTCTTTGTCTCCTTTTCTCAACTTTGATTTTTCTGATCTCCTCTCTTTCTGCATTTCCTGGGTGTCTGGATTCTGCACTGAGGATGTGATACTGAAACATTAAGATGTGTTGCTGCTGCAAGATGACGGATTATCACTTTCACTATCCACTTTGACTACTGGCTCTATTGAAATAGTCCTTGAAATTCATAGGAGAGCATTTTTAGATTGTTTTGCATGCGTTGTATTTGTCAGAAACAGGATACTTTGTAGAGTTTCCTATTGCGATGACATCCTCAGTCGCCACTTTGTTCAGGTCGTCCCTGTTTATCATTTATGTGTTGCATAAAGGCTGTTTGTGAAACGTTCATCCCATTCAGCCCCCTCACCTTTTACTATGGCTGAAGGTGGACAGGAACCAAGCCTAAATGTTTGTTTCTTTATGTTACTTGACTTATTCAAGTGAATGTTTTGCCTTTGCATCGTGATGAGAGCTGGACTCAGAAAATCATAGCTATCTTGTGGGGTTTTGGGGGGAAGAGACTTTATTATTGAGAGAACGTTTCGCTAATGCTGGTCATGTTTTATAAAGTCACTGCAGGACAGTTTGTGTGTTTGTTTTTGATCCTGTTTTTAACAATAAAATGTCTTTTAACGGAGGAAATGTACACTCTGTTATCTACAGAGCGTCTGTGACCATTCTGTTTGAAACAGATAATTTTGTTATTTTTGTGGCTGCTGCACTTTTGTCTTTTGGAACATAATAAATGGCTTTTTTTGCTTGAACTCTCTCCTTTTCTTCTCTGCTGTTTCATTATTAAAATATGTGGTCAGTATGACTACTCACAAGGCCTTTCTTATGACCGTATGAGTAGCTCTCAAAAATAAAATTAAGCTACTGTAATATTCTATAATGCTATAATTAGTTTGTTTGTTTAAAAAAGAGTCATTATTGTTTCCATGAAAGGATGGTGACCAGGCCTTTGTCATTAAAGTTGAGCGCTGCTGAACGATGATTGTAACGGCCTGTAACCTCTTCTCTCCTGCCCCAGGACTTCAATGCCATCTCAGCCTTCCTACGGCTCCAGCTCCCCAACTCACGGAAAAGTCAACAAGCTGCCCTCTGTCAGCCAGCTCATCAACCCCCAGCAGCGTAACACACTCACCCCGTCCAGCATGTCTGGAGGCCTGACTGACAGTAAGTGTGCCCCCTTTGTTTCTCTTCCTGTCTATCTCAGGCCGTGCCCCCAACCCCCTCCACCCGTCGTCCCGTCCCTTCTGGGCTTATTGTATACGTATAAGGGCAGCGTGTCCGGGCAGGCAGGAGGGGACCCTAACACCTCTCACCCCTCAAGACAGAAAGCTTCCTCCTCAAAAAGAATGTGATCCCAGTGAGACTCTCCCCCCGTGTGCGCCCGCAGGACCTGTTATGATGCATTATCTGTCATGTAGAGAGTAACCTCTGCATACCCCCCCCCCCCTCCCCTCCCCTAACCCTGTGTTTCAGTTGACGTTGCGTAATCTCTAAATCAGAGCAGCGAAATAAAGCTCACAGTAGCTCCTTTTTTCTCTGCAGTGACTCCTATGATGGGCACTCACATCCCCATGAACGCTGACATGAGTTCACTGAGCCCCACACATGCACTGCAGCCCCAGCTTCCCTTGGTGCCTTCCTCCCACTGTACTCCCCCTCCTCCATACCCAATGGACAGCAGCATCTCCAGGTACCTCATTAATTATTTATACAGCACTTTCCAAAAACAAGTTTCAAAGTGCTTCACAAAAGACATAAAACCAAGGAGTGTATAGAGTAAAGAAACATAAATCGACAAGAGTAAAATAAGTTACAGTTGAACAGATGAGTTTAAAAGAATAAATGCTGTAAAAGCACAAAACAAAAACCATGAGATGATGAAAAAACTCAGTTCTACAGTAATGTGTTTTTAGGAGAAATGTAATCTGATATACAGAGCGAGCTTGCCTGATCTCCCCTGGGAGGTCATTCCAGTGTCGCGGAGCCTTCGACCTGTATTTACCCTCACATGTTGGCGTACGGACATCCAAAAAAAACTCTACAACATCTGCGGGACCAAACAGAACATATGGCTAAAAGCAGAATCTGTTATTCACTGTTGCTGTCCAACGTTTCAATCAGTCATGAAAAGAGATGGTAAATGGCTGCATTTACCAAAAGAAAGGAAAAATGAGAAGTAAAAAGAGAAATGACCAAGAAGGGAAAAAAAAGACTCAAATGAAATAAGAAATAAAATAAAAAAGGAAATATTAAGAGAAAAATAAAGAAAAGGAGGGAAAGAAAAAATATGAAAGAAAACCTTTCATTTACTTAAAATAAAACCTTAAACAGCTAATTACTAAAACTTATTTCCAAAAATGTACATCAACATTAATACCTTTCAAATAATGTTTAAAGAGTGTAGTTTTCAGCTGCCATCATTTTCAGATACGTGTGTATTTAATGGGAAGTTTGTTAGAGCAGTTTTTCGCCTGCTGAAAATCTGATGGAAGAATAACAAACATTGTTGGAGCATTTAACTGCAGATTTTTACCTTCAAATGTTCCCAAAGTTACAAAATTTCAAGCCACTAATACGGCAAAAAATAATTAACATAATGTAGCAACCATGTAGGCCTAAACTTGTACTAATGTATTAGATTTTTTAATCAATTTAACTTAAAAAAATTTAATTATTTGCCTCAAATATTTCTTGCCTCTAAAATACTTTTACTTCATGAGATTCAGAAGACTCAGAAAGATGTTGCTGCCAGAACTCATTTTAAACTCAAAAGTAACTTTATGTATCTACAACTTTATTGACTTTCTTTCACCACAGTTTGACTTTCTTTGCACCACAGTTGTCAGAATGTGACACCACCCACCTAACCCCACAACATGCTTTAAATGACATTAGTTTTGCTTTATGTACTAAATATTTGACTGTTTAATTTTCCAGTATGACATTAGTCTGAAACATTGATAAAAAACAGTATTAAATAATTTGATAACTGCAGATACTCAGAGCTAGTGTGTTTTGTAAAATAAACTATATGAAATTTAACACTTTTATTGTTCCACTATTAAACCTGTTGACCTCTGTTCCCTCTCACAGCTTCCTCATACGGCTGGGCTGCGCAGGCTGCTTGGATTACTTCACAGCACAGGGTCTAACCAACATCTACCAGATTGAGAACTATAACATGGAGGTGAGCCCTTGCCTATCCCACACGAGTCATTTGATGGGTTAGAAAGAAGAGTGGCTCCCCCTGCGAATACTAACGCTCCCCTGTGTAATGACCATTAGGACCTGTCCAGGCTGAAGATCCCCGCTGAGTTCCAGCACATCATCTGGAAGGGCATCATGGAGCACCAACAGGCCATGGATTTTTCCCCACCTCCCCACATAGTGCGCACCACCAGCGGGGCCTCCACCGTCAGCGTGGGCTCCTCTGAGGCCCGAGGCGAGCGCGTCATCGACGCCGTGCGTTTCACCCTGCGCCAGACCATCTCCTTCCCACCGCGTGACGAGTGGTCCGACTTCTCCTTTGACCTGGATTCTCGCCGCAACAAACAGCAGCGCATCAAGGAGGAGGGAGAGTAAGACACCTCTGTCTTGTTCTCAATGTTCCCATTTCTCATTTCACGCCTGCTGTTGGAACATTTCATCTGAACACCTGGTACTAGTGCACATACTGCTGAGAACAAAACACATATTCACATAGAAATGCACTTATTTTTATTATTGTTCTGGTTCTCGTTATCAGAAGAAATAAATGGTGTTGAGCAAAGGTGCATTTTATTATGTTCTAATTTCTTGAGAGCACTTAAGAAATGCTGAGGATTCAAGATTGCTTTGAGTTTATGTTAAGTGTTAATGATTCATTCCGATGTGTAAGCATGACTGGAAACAAAATTTGCATTCAAGGGATTACGAGGGCTTATATTTCTGCTATGGGCCATAAATAGACTTTTATGTTTTCACCATTATGGTTGTGCAAGTTAGTCAAGTACACTGGTTTCATGTGTGGCAGAAGTCAGCATTGATTGTATACATTTCAAACATTTCCTGTCAGAAGTATTATGTCAGATGATGGTCATTTTTTTTCTGCTGTAGCTTCTATATTTAGCTTTTTTTATGTCTGTTATGAGACCAATGCATCACCTTTTTGTGTCAGGTTGTGAAGTATGTTTAAGTGACAGATGGTCGTTCATTTGATGTAGCCATATATAGGCCTAATGCTCTTGACCCAGTGTTTTACAGTAAAATGATACTATGACTGATGTCGTTTTGTGTTTGTTCTTATTGTTTTACTGCTGTGCAAATGTGGTTGTGATTGCATTTTAAGGGCAAATTTTGCTCTCAGTGGATGGCTGGCACAAGTTTTTTTTTTTTTTTTTAATTCATGAACCATGTTTTGGTAGATTTATTTCATTTAATAACTGGCCAAAACCTGATATAAATGTATATAAATTTGTATAGTTCTTGTTTGAAAGTCTCCCTAAAGAAAATGCATGATTTTCATCATGAAACAAAGCATATTGATGTGAATATTGTATGGCAGATGTTACCAGCAAGAACAATGTTTGTATTAACTCAATGGAGCACAGTCAGTATGTGTGTGTATGTGTGTGTGTACCCTACACTCGCCAGTAGCCCATGTTCAACTTTGTTTCAAGTAGCCAGCATTGTTAGAAAGCAGAAACCATCTGCATTTTCATATTTTTGTACAATGTATTGTAAATATGTTGCAATATACCAAGGGTATTTTGATATAAATCAAAAATAAATATCCATACTTGCTGTATTGCATGTTAATATTCCTTTGTGTCAAGTTATTTAAAGTGTGGCTTGATTGATATTTATTTTTACAAACATGAATGAGGTCAAACAAGTGAAACAACCACAGACAAAAGTTCTGTTAATGTCTGTTGTTTGTTACATACTAATTACTGAGACGCTCCTATTGACATTTCATTTTTTTAACCACCTTGTAAAATTGTAGTGGAAAGAAATATTCCACCTACCCGCATGTTACCAACCATGTGATAATGAGTAGAATGACAATCAGATACAAGCAGTTTTTTATTTGTTCATCCTTCAAACTGACACCAGGGGGAGTAATGAGACCCACAGCCATGACAACTGAAGCATTAAATGTCTGCTACAGTGACGTCTCGCAGCTTTTCTCCGTCAACAGAAGCAATAAGGTGGAGGCAGCTGATGAGATGCGTTTTGTCTTCATTTCTACATTTATTTCTTGTGTGCCAGATTTCATAGATTTGTAACTCATTAATTAATCTTGTTACTGTATATCTAGCTATTTACACAGAACAAAAAAAAAATGTGACTGTGTGCATAAACACAACATGTCAAAGACACAGTTCTGAGCTGAATGGACACACTCATGGTTCACTTACACTATGTACATCTTCAGAAAAATAGGCATCTTTTTACATTCTGTTACATTTTACAGACTGTGGGAAACAATGAGATCAGTCTGTGTGAGAAGCATTAAGTTACTCGACTTCGGCCACGTGAGCGACCTCCACCTCCATGGTCTGAATCTCCTCAGGTGCGTTCTCCTCCAGCTTGGTGCCTGTTATGGCCTGTTGTGCCAGGACGTAGTTCACGACCTGCATGATGCCCTGATCTGACAGTGTTGCCATGGAACCGTCGGTCACAGCCTGAACAGCCTGCACAGCCTCCACCGTCTCCTCTGTGATCAGCACCGTCTCGATCTCCTCTGGGGGCAGCTGCTGGGCGGGGCGGAGCTCTGGAGGCAGGTCAGACGCCAGGATGCTGACGGCGTGCTCCACCTGGGTACCCTGGTTGTGAAACTGCAGGGTGTCCTTCTCCAGCATGATCTTCCCGGGCAGGTTGTCCACGTGGTACTTGGCCATGTGCTTGCGTAGAGTGCGTGCATCGATGTGCGCCTCCTGGCACATGGGGCATACATACGGTCGCTCTCCTGTGTGCGTGCGGACGTGACGCTTGAGAGAGCGGGCGTCGGCCCAGGCAACGCCACACGTCAGGCATTCAAATGGCTTCACTCCTAAAGAGAGGGGTAAAAAAAAAAAACATTAAAGAGACGTCAGCACTTTGAAAAACAAATCATAAATCAGCTTAAACAAACACATCATGTTGGGACGCTCACCCTGGTGGTTGTTTATGTGGCGTCTGTACTCTCGCAGCTGAGTGAACTTCCTTCCACAGTGCTCGCACTCCCTCTCCAGGTTCTGCTTTACTCGGCCTTTCTTCCCGTGCGTGGCTTTCTTGACGTGCCTCCTGAACAGAGCCTTCTCAAAGAACTCCTTCCCACACACGTTACACCTGAGGAGACAAATACAACATGATTTCTATGCAGTGAGGTCCTGCTGTGTACAGACAGGTGTACATCAGGTTTGTTACACTCACTTGAAAGGCTCGGCCACACTGTGAGACTTGACGTGGGAGTACCAGTCCTTCTTCCAGCTGTAGCATTTCCCACACACCTGGCACTGGAAGGGTTTCAGGCCCATGTGCTTGTTCATGTGCTGCTGGAGATCTTTGGCTTCATAGAACCTTTTATCACAGCTGCAGGAGACAGGAAGTGGAGTGAGTAAATACATTAAACCTCATCTTACTTCATGCTTTGTCCCTTTGAATCATGTCTCATGAAAAGATGAACAGTTACTCACTGAGCACAAGCAAACGGACGCACGTCAGGTTTGGGCTGGTGCTTCTTCAGGTGTTTGCTCAGAGCAGACGCTCGATGGAAAGTTGCTCCACATGTGTTGCAGAGGTACTTTGATTCACCTGGTGAAGTATTTTATTGTATTTGGTGAAAACAGCCTCACATATCTGGTTTTTCTGAGAAAAAGGGTCAGTTCACCCAACTTACAGCCATGCAGATAGTTTTATCTGCACAGGTTTTTAGATATCTGTCTGACATTTCTGCCACCAACCCAATACAATGCAGGTGAATGGAAGTTTGTTTATTGTGCTCACACCTTTGAGAAACACTTGTATGAACAAGAATTCGAATTTCCTCAGTACAAAGAAAGTCCACGAGCCATTTGACTTGTTTGACTTCAGATAATAATTCTGAATCTGAATGAATTTTCTGAATTCCTCAGGGTCCATTCAGGTGAACATCCTCTGTTACACCTGACATTGTAACATCACCTACTGTATAATATTCTCTCGTCCTCCTCCATGACTGCCACGTCTCTTTGACCTCCTCCCATCTGAGTCATGGACTGCTTTGCTTTAGCATTTTTTTAGCATCTACCTTGATGTTAAGCATTCAGTTTACATCTGTCACTTTACAGCTCTACATTGTGAAATTATTATTGACAGATAACCTTATGTAGCAATTTGGTGTTGTCAATTATGCAGGATTGGACCCTATTGTTCAACATGTAATGTTGATTTTTTTCAATGTTGAGCACCAAGAACAAAATTCTATTTGTCTCCGTTTTAAAGGAGTGGTGGGAGGAATGTAATATGCTAAAACTATGACAAATAAAAAAAGCTATCTCTATGACAGGATACTCTGTTCTAGGGAGAAAATGTATGTTTTTTTTATTCGGGTGAACTGACCCTTTAAGAAAAACAAACCTCAATCACAGTCTGTACTGACCTGTATGGAGGCTGGTGTGCTCCTCCATGCTCCGCTTGCTCACAAACGACTTCTTACAGAACTCACACTGGAACTGCTTGGTGACGTCGTGCAGCGCTCTGTGCATCTTCAGGCTGTGTTTGTGGGCGAACGTCTTGCCGCAGACCTTGCAGGAATGAGGCCGCACGCCAGTGTGATTCAGCATGTGGATGCGCAGAGAGTAGAGCTTTGGTAAAGTCTTCCCACAGATGTCGCACACAAATTCTCTTTTGGTGTGTGGTGATAAAGTCTTCTCATCCAAATCGCCGTCTGCCTTGCTCTCGGAGCTCTGGTCTACTGTGGGTTTGGTGACGGGGGCTCGCTGGCTGCTCTGCTGCTTGTGTCGGGCCAGGTGGGCGCGGAGCGAGGCAGCGTACTGGAACTCCTTACTACACAGCTAGAAGAAGGACACACAAACACCAGTCACAACATTTTCACTGACAATATTAATTAAATGTGAGCCGCTGACCAACACTAACACTTACGCTGCACTTGTAGCCACGAGCTTTCTCGTGTTTTAATGTGTGCATGATGAGCGAGTAGCGTCTTTGGAAGGACATGCCACACTCAGAGCACGTGTGCTCTCCGTCAGCAGCGCTCTCTGCTGGGGCCGGGTCCTGCTTGGTTCCCGTCTCTGGCTCTGCCACCTTTGTCCCAGCCTCCTCTGTGCTGAGCTCTCCTGCCGTCATGCTCTCCACCGCGCTGGCCTCTGGATCTGCCCCACACTCAGACACAGACTGTTCCTCCATTTGATTCTCCACTGGCTGCTTTGGTGGTCTACCCCTCTTCCCGGGCCTCGGGCCAACCTAAAAACAGGTTTGTGTTCAGTTTATCTAACACATTTCTTCACACTTAACAAAACACAAAATGAAAAGAAATGTTATTTATACACAATCTTCAATAAAATAAAATGATGTACCTTGGGGGTGGCAGCACGCGGTGGGGTTGAACCTTTCTTGCCCTCCTCTTCATCCTCAAGCCCCATATGTAGACGAGCATAACCCCCCTCAGCTATAGAGCGCTGCCGCAGTCGTCTTTTGTTGGGGTCATCTGACATCATCTCCTGCTTGTCTTCATGGCTTTCATCAGCAGAGGGATCCTCCTCCTCCTGAGGAATGAACTCCTCCACCTCTTTCTTCACCTTGGCTGGACGCCCTCGTTTCCGTTTCTGGGGAGTAGGCGTGAGCTGTGCCGCTGCTGATTCTACCTTCTCCTGAGGCGACGGCGCCGCCTCTGTCTGCAGCCCGACTGAGACAACCACAGATTCCAGTTTAGCGGCCTCTGAAGGGCTCACTTTGTCTGGGTCCACATTTATAACAAAGGCTCCTGCTTCAGAGACCTGAGGCTGCTCCATCGCTAGGCAGGCTGAAACCACAGCGAGGGACTCGCTGGCTCCAGCCTGTCCACTGTGGGTGACCACAGTCATCGTCTCCCCCGCCATTCCCTCTGCACTGCCTGAAATAAGAGTGACCGTCTCTCCTGGCTCTGCCTGTCCACTGTGAGTGATCAGAGTCACAGTCTCATTCTGTGCCGCCTCCTCTCCATCTCCCTCCACAGCCTGGGTAACAACTGTCATCGGCTGCTGGATGTATGCCTCTTTGGGGGGTGCAACAAAAGCTAAGGGCTCACCTGTTACAGTGACCCCACTTTGGGTGACCACCGCCCTGCCGTCACTCTGTATGGTCATCATATACGCAGCAGACTCTTCCTTTAAGCCCTCTTGAGAAGCTGGCTGGCTCGCCACCACAGTGTGGATGTCTCCTCTTTGATAGACCGTCAGCTTCTGTTCCTCAACCTGCTTATGCACAGACTCGCATATCTGCAGCACCTCCGTCATCAGCAAATGCCGGGCAAGGTTGGCAATATCTGCCATCACGCAGAAATTAAACGTAAGCATGGAAGTGTACGCGAAATCCAGCAGTGGTAGGAAGCTGGCTTTGGTGAAACCTGGAGAGAGAAGAATGGAGGTTAAAACTGAGCGAGTGTGCAAAATATTCTGCGCTGAAATCAACAAAAGTCTCACCAGAGAGGTCAACCACAGCTTCATGTGTGGACACGGCCCCCTTCTCGAAAAAGAGCTCGTTGAAGTATTCACTGCACGCTGCCAGCACAGCTTTGTGTGCACGGTACTCCTCGCCTTCAATCAGCAGCGTGATGTCACAGAACTGATTGCTGAGGCGCTGCTGGTTGAGTTTGTCCAACATGGTTTGGCTGTGTTTGGGCAGGAACTGATTCACCTCGCCCTTACTGTCCACCTGGAAAGTACACCAACAAAAACAAAACAACAACAAACAACAAAAGCCACATTAATAAAACACTCAAATAACCAAATTAACAGTTGTGATTACTAAGTTTACTTACAAAGACTAGCTCATGCTTGGCCATCGTCTTGGCCAACTTGGACCTCGGCTGACAAGACCCGTCAGTGAAGATTAAACTATCATCTCCCTCTTCTTCCTCCTCTTCCTCTTCGTCCTCGTCATTCATGCTGGCAGCCGCCCTGCGTCTCCCCGGCCGGGCCAACAGTCGAGCTCCAGAACCATCGTCTGTGCTCCGCCTGCTCTGACACTGAGCACACTCTCTGATGTGGTCTTTCACATTTTTCAAGATACCTGAGGGCGTCAAAAAAAAAAAAAAAAAAAAAGACATCACTCACTCATATCTAAACCATCATTGTAAACTACTCCAATCACAATGACCACAGTGTTTCCTGTTTACACACACTCAGTGGACTAAAACTACTGCAATCTAAACCCACCCCCCTGCAATAAACCCGACGTCTTTTTGTAGAAATTGCAGAGGGGAGAGGTGATGATTCAACTTCACGGTGATCTTGGGGGATGTAGTTTGTGGTGCTGTTAAATTGTATTGCATTACATTGACGTGTGTTTTAAAATATTTTGTCCACCACATTTATATCAATGAGTAGAAACAAATAATAATAAGGCTGCAACTAATTATTATTTTCATTTTCAACCTGCCAGTTAGTTTCTAGATTAAGCTGTTAATTGTTTGGCCTGTAAAAGGATCCCGAGGAGACGTGTGGAAACGCAGTCTGAGTGGTGCATTCACGTGCAATAAGATAGTATTGTTTAGCACTGAAGCTCAATACTCGACGTCTCGTTCATTCATCACTTGAAATGAATTCTCAGTACTAGTTGGATTACAAATAACCATATAAGAAGTTAAAAACATGACTAACTATCCACTAGATGGTGACAAAGAGCAGCTCTGTGCTGTGATGGGTGGTGTATATTTATATTTACACCAACTCTCCGCCTGATCTAATGGCACCACAGTAACTATGTCCACTTCTTGCAGCTCAGCCTCGCCGTCTCACCTCTCCACCAGTACTTGTAAGAGATGGACTCCCAGGTGAGTTGCTGGTTGAGGTGCTCCCCTCCTCCGGTGATGTGCGCCTGGTTGATGAGTTCCCTCCTCCGGCCGTCCTGCAGCACCACCTCCAGCTCCGTGAAATCATTCTGGCCCTTCAGTCGACGCTGATAAAACAAAGTCCCGTTTCTCACAACGTAGCAGGTCGCCGCTTTGCGTATTTTCCTCTTGGTGTTGCCAGGCGTCCCAGGCGCGTACGGTTCCCGTTCATCCGTCAGATAGCGTATGATGGCCAAGTAGCTTTCTTCACTCGACATGGCTCAGCGGACCCGCGGTTTTCACGCTAATTTACGGATTTATCTCGAAGAGCAGGGCCCTCTTCGGACGTGTAAAATTAAGATATCAATTTTATACGGCCTTCAGATAGTAGGTAACGTGAAATAGAAATACCACAACAACATTTCAAATTGTTTTACTAAGGTGGAACTGCAGTTCGTAACCGTCAGGGTAGACTTGCCCGAACAGACAAAATGGCTGCTGCACAACCGGATTTTGCGTCATTGATGGCGGAAGCGCGTCGTGAACATAACTTACCACAAGAGGGCGCAATGCCCACATTTATAACTGTATATATACCTGTATAAGAACAGAAAGAGGATTTTTATTTTATTTTAACATTACACTAATAAACATAATGCAGGGAGGTTTTTCCATTCAGTAGGAATTCATATATAAGAGGAGAGACGGTAAAATAGGCCACATATTAAGATTTAAGAAAGATTTATATTCAAGTAATTTCAGTCAATAGTATTATGTTACTTAGTCTTAGGCTATTGTAATGAATTAATGTAGTTTGTGGTACCTGGTTTATTTTTTGTTTAGTTTGAAAATATATATACTCACAATATACACTTAGCCCAGGTCTATATATTCACTCTGGGGCTGTTACACTCATGGTCAAAGTTTGTAGAGGTTAGATAGAGTTAAACAGGTTCCCCATCCATTCTGTATGGGTTAGATAAAGAAATGCTTCAGAACCTACTATAAGATAAACTAAGTGTGTAGTGACAGTAAATCAGCATAGTTTTGTTTTTACCTTTTGCTCTCACTATAACTGTGCAGAAAGTTCACTCCAGCAATGTGTCATTTGAGGCCTCTGTGTCACTGAACCTACAGCAGCTGTGGCGACTTAGTTTCCTTTCATGTACTATAACACTTCACATTCAATCATACTAACTGCTCACTTACAAACACAATACATGTTTGGAGACAGCACAGGCTGCCTCGACTTTGCTCTTGTGTAACTTTTTATTCAAAGGTGTGTCCACTTGAGTTTATATTTCTGACCTCCTCAGCCCTTACTTACTTATTCACTCTACCTCCAAGAGCCTAAAATTCTTTCCTCAGACTCTCCTTTTCACTGTCCCAGTTTAAATCCGGGCATAATCAAGCATTTCCCATTGTTGCTCCTAGATTGTGTTTACCTGTGACTTCCTGTCTTAAGGCCTTTTTTTGCAGTTTTGCTTTAAGTCTACACAAATATTTTATGTTTTAAAGTGTGCACTATTAATAAAGTTGACCCTTGTTGATTGATGTTATATAGGTTTTACTTTCTTGTTTTTAAGTGATGAAACTTGTGAGTGAAGTGAGATGAGGTTTTGTCTCACTTCCTGTATGAAAAGTATGTGATATTTAAGTATGAAAGTGGGTAACCTGAAAAAAAAAAAACACTTCAAAGTGCACATGTGGACACATTATCTTATCAGTCTCCTTTCACTGAACAAAAGCAATGTTTGAAAGACCACACGAAAATCAGCTTTTCAGCATGAATGTCTGTCAGTCAGGGACACAGGCCAAGTTTTACATAATCAGCTTGACAGAAGCTAACCTTCTCAATGGTAGAGATAAGTCTTATATCTGAGTCTACTGTACACAACACATTCCACATGAGCCTCAGTTATGGGTACAAGCATCCTGAGTGTCACTTATCACCTTGTGTCTTTAGATAAATGTCTTTCCAACAGGCCAGCTATCTGAGATTTGTAAGAACTGAGATAAAACTGATGTTGAGGTTTAAAAAAACAACATAGTTTATCATTTTTGTGCCTACAGGATCTGATGCAATAATGATAATTCTTGCCTTTATTGTTTTCAGCCCCAAAGGAAAGTTAGAGCTTAAGGCTCCATTAGCTAAATCTGTACTCAGCCTTGGTTCTAGGACTGCAAATGACTGTTTTCATTATTGATCTTTTTTCAATTAAGTGACTAATCACAAGATTAGAGTCTATGAGTCTAGCCATGTGAGTCACAGCAGTGCTTTTAGCTAAACGCTAATGTTAGCATGGCTAAAAAGTCAAAAAAGTTGTGGAAATTTCTCATATCATGGTGACCTTTCTTATCCCTCCCAATGAAATCTGGAGAGAGAGTATGAATCAGCTCCTCTTCCTCCATCCATTAGTAACACACAGACAGAACCTCTGCATCTCAATGCTCCGATCCTGCATTGTCAGAATTACACCGACTGGCCTTAGTGTGGCACTACAACCCTTGTATAAATGTCGTGTAATATTCACTTCTGTGATTGTTCTGAAAACTTAAAGGAATAATGTGTGTCTTTATTGAATTCTGGCATTTAAAGTTGGATCAACGGGCCTTAGAGGGGGCACTACAGCATTTGTTTACATGTTGGCTTTTGCAAAAAGGAATTATTCATTTCATAGCTCACCACAGTGCCACATTTTCACTGAATTACTCTCACTCGGTGGTGAGGGGCGACACATAATTTGTTGCTCATCCATGTGTTACATACCAAACCTGACATCAAACACCAGTCAGTATGTATCTCAATGCTGCATTTCAGAGCTCTCTGAACCAAGGACAAATAACTTTTACAGCTCAAAATAAAGTGACATATTTGTTACCGATTGGCCCAGGCAAGGACTTGGTCATTTTGGTGGGATAAAATATTTATTTACTGTTGCCTGGTAATGACAAAAATAATTCGGAGAGGTGTGGATTGTGTGGAAGTCGCTGCTCTTGTGCAATCATAATGATACAAATACTGTCTACTGTCCAAGTATCAGACTCATTTCCATTTGTTGTCATGGTTTTTTAGCCAAATACTTTAACTGGTCCTTTTAGCTGGTTCAGAATCTGTCTTTGTGGCCTGAACTAAACCCTGACCACAAATCCCTGACTCACTGAGTAAACTGGTGGCTACATACCCTCAGTACCTAACACACACAACCTACCCCTCACTTTTCACTTTTAGCTGCCACAGGACTGAGCCTAAAGAGCCTAAGCCGCTTCCCTGCATGTACAAAGAAAAACAGTACAAGTGTTGGACTATTTGATTATTTCAGGTCCTCCACTTGTGTTGGCCTCTTCTTCCTGTCTTCATCCCCTGTCTTGTTTAACTTCCCATACAGAGCTGATTTAATGTACTTGGTTCTCTCCCCTAAGAGGCAGAAATTTAATATGTTTATTCTCAGTTGCTGCTGGCAGTCACCTCAACACGTGCCACAGAGTGTTTATATGAACACTGAGAAAGAGTTTATTTGCATCCTGTCAATGTGTTTCTGTCAGAGGACATTTGTTTGCTCCATCTAGCCATCAGTTGAGGTATAATAGCACATCACAGGCTGCCTTAATGTTGAATCTAATCAGTGATACGTTCCCATTCAAATTTATTTCCCAACAAAGCTGCCTCTGTGTCGCCACCAGACGCCACCGTCACTTCCTCCTGGTTGAGGTATTTGCTCTACCGTTCATTTCCTCCTCTCAAGAGGTATTGTTTGGTTTCACGCAGGTTTGCTGATACTAAGACAAAGACATTCATGACTCAAAACAGGAAGGCTGGTGTCTGTTTCAGACAGGTAAAAAACAACACACTCTCAGGCAGCTTAGAATTAGGCAGTGGTGGCCTAAAGGTTAGCGAAGCCAGCTTATGACCTAAAGGTTGTTGGTTCCATCCACTGGACTGGCAGGATAATTTTTTGGGGGGGGCTTGCCCCTCCCTCATTACCACCACTGAGGTGCCCTTGACACTTAACCCCAACTGCTCAGTGGCTGGCAGATGAGACTGTGGTTGTACTGGGGAGCTTCCAGATGCGAATGTGTAACTGTGTGAATGTGATCAGGGCGTTCCTGAAAAAGAGAGCATTGCTCTCAGAGAAACTCCCCCCTGTGTAAATAAAGGTGAAAAAAAGAGAAAGAAATTAGCTCTTTTGAGTCAAGGGTTTCAGGCATCTGCAAAGAGGAGGGAAATCCCTGGCACTCAAGAGTTCAGCTGTACTAAAAGCTAAAAGTTAGTAATGCTTATTCGCCCCCTAGCTGAGAGTTAGATCAGGAGATCAGTACCACTCTCATGTCTGTGCAATAAATATGAAGCTACAGCAGGAGACGGTTAGCTTAGCATAAAGGACTGGAAACAGCTATCCTAGCTCTGTACAAACGTTAAAAAAAATATGGCTACCAGCACTTTTGAAGCTCAATGGAGGGGTTATGTGCATAAACAACTTAGCTTAGCATTACAACTAAGCTAAGTTTGAACGAACAGTTGGAGCAACCGGTTCCAAGTCCTGAAAACATAAATTGGATTACCTTCAAAACATTGAAAGTCAAGTCAAAGTCAAGTTTTTAAATAAAATACAACTTTGAGTACACATCAGCCGTTAAGTATTGAGTTCATATTTAAAGTGTTAACATTACTGCACTGCATTTTCAGGTCGGGGATTTTATTTTCACTCCACTCCAATTTCATTTGAGCAATTTGTGTCATATATACAGTAGTTTTATATAGCTTGCCTACACCAGCCACTCAATTGGCAACAATGAAGTATGTATGCAACAGTGATGTATCTCCCATAATTGCCAAACTATTCCTTCAAACACGGCTGCTGTGTTGCACGTGACCCACATCAGGTCTTGTTGATTGTGGTTGCTGATCTGCTTTAGTGCTCTGTCTGTCCTGTTGCTATACCAGACTTACTGAGTTTATGTCAGTGAAGATGTTGTCTCTAACTTCTCTTTTTTTATTACATGCAGGTTACCTTGTCGGTACCTGAAATGGAGAATCAGTCTGACTCAAAGGCTCCACAGATTTAGGTAACATCTCCAAAACCCATTTTCCTGTCCTGTACTGATTTCTTAACTGCTCTTTATCTGTGCAGTTTGTGTTCCTCCATCTTTCTACTGCTGGGTGTGTCTCTGTTTGTGTTTTGTCTGAAAGCTTCTCCTTGATAGATAGATATTTCTTGATGTGCATGTGTGTGACTTCCCACCCAGCCCATTGTTCCTTTTAAATTCAATTCAATTCAATTCAATTTTAATTCAAAGGGACTTTATTGCATGGGAAACAGATGTTTACATTGCTGCGTATTTCACCCAAGCAGATATGGAAGTTTTTAGTTATTAGCCATATTTTCAGTCTTTTTGGGTGGTTGTAATCTGTGGCTAGTGTATGTCTCTGGTGTCTTGGTACAGTTGGCACATGGTTAAAAAGTGCAGCTGGGTTTCCACCTCCTGCTGTGGTGCAGTGGGTGCACAGTCTGTCTTCTCTGGGGAGCCAGGTCTGCCTGTTCTCACTGAGTCTGTACATGGTCAAGGATTTCCTTACTTTTTGGATCAGTCACAGTGGTCAGGTAATATGCCACTGAGTATTCCCTGTTTAGGGCCAAATAGCATTCCAGCTTGCTCTGGTTTTTGGTTGATTCTTTCCAATGTGTCAAATAGTTTCCTTTTTTTTCTTATAATTTGGTTTAGTCTAATGGGGTTTCTGTCTGGGGGCTCTGCTTGTGTTTGTGAACAGAGTCCCAGAATCAGCTGGTTGAGGGGGCTTCTCTCGAGGGTCTCTCTGTAGGTGAGAGCTTTGTTATGGAGCGTGTCATGGTCACTTTCTTTTAGGTGATTGTAAAATTTAAATGCTCTCTTTTGAATGTTTATAATTTGTGAGTATCATCTTAATTCTACTCTGCATGCATTACTTGGAGTTTTCTGTTGGATGCAAAGAATGGATTTACAGAATTCTACAAGCATAGTCTCAATTTGGTGTTTGTCCCATGGCTGGGTCTCTTTTGGAATATCATATTTTTTGTCTTGGTTAGATTCAATGTCAAGGCCCTGGTCTGGGAAAATTGATGCAGAATATCAAGGTGCTGTTGTAGCCCTTCTCTGGTTGGAGACAAGAGCACCAGATCATGTGCAAACAGTAGGTATTTGACTTCTGTGTCCTCTAGTCTGATGCCAGGCACTGCAGACTGTTCTAGTGCCCTCGCCAGTTCATTGATGTATATGTTGAGGAGGGTTGGACTCAAGCTGCATCTTTGTCTGACCCCCCGGCTTTGGGGAAAGAAGTCTGTGTGTTTTTTGCCAGTCTTAATGATGTCATAGGTTTTTCCCCCGACACCACTTTCTAACAGTTATACAGCAGACCCTTGTGCCAAATTGAATCAACTAAGCTGGAGAATAATTTGTTCATTTATTTGGTTGTCAATTAGGGTGCTGAGGGTGAAGATATGGTCTGTTGTACAATAATTTGGTAAAAAGACAATTTGGGATTTGCTCGGGACATTGTTTTCAGTAAGGAGTTGTAGGAGTCTGTGGTTTATGATCATACAAAGGATTTTTCTGAAATTGCTGTTGACACAGATCCCACGGTAGTTGTTGGGGTCGAATTTGTCTCCACTTTTGTGGAGCGGCGTTATCTGTCCTTGGGTCCAAATACTGGGGAAGATCCCACAGCTAAGGAAGATGTTGAAGAGTTTTAGTACAGCCAATTGGAATTTGAGGTCTGTGGATTTTATCATTTCATTTAGGATGCTGTCATCACCGCTGGCCTTCTTGGTTTTGAGTGATTTTATTTTGTCCTGTAGTTCTTTTAGTGTAATGGGGGAGTCTAGCGGGCTCTGATAGCCTTTTATGGTTGACCCTAAACTTTGTAGTTTATTTTGTATGTGTTTTTGCTGTTTATTCTTCTCTATTGGACCAAAGAGATTGGAGAAGTGGTTAACCCGTACATCTTCATTTTAAATGGGTAAATCCTCATGTTTTTGTTTTAGAGTGTTCCAATTTTCAAGACGTGGTTTGTTTTTATGGATTCCTCAATAGCATGTAGCTGGTTTCTAACATGTTGGTCCCTTTTTTCCTTACTGTATTTTTATATTGTTTCAATGTTTCACCATGGTAAGGATGTACGTTCTGGTTGTCTGGGTCTCTATGTTTTTGGTTTAAAAGGTCCTTAATTGCTTTCTGAGGTTACAGAAATTGTCAAACCATTTGTCGTTGTTAGATTTTTGGCGTTTCTATTTGAGGCCTTTAGGTTTGATAAAGAGGCTGAAAGGTCAAACATATCATTAAGGTTTTCTCCTGCCCTGTTTACATCTTCACTGTTGCATTGAAAGTTTTTTTTCTTCTAGAAACTGGTCTAAGAGTGATTGGACTTGTTGTTGCCTAAAAGCATTTTGGTAGGTTTCCACAATCTTCCTTCCTTCAATTTGTAGCTTTTTTTAATAGTATGTAGTTTTATCCTTCGTGATTGCACAGTGATCTGTTCAGGTAGACTGTGGTTTTGCTGTGGTCTGACAGGGGTGTTAATGGGCTGACAGTGAACGCTTCGAGAGACACCAGGCTGAAGTTAGTGATGAAGTAATTTACTGCACTGTTACCCAGAGATGAGCTGTAGGTGTCCCTACCATAGGAGTCCCCTCAAAGCCTACCGTTGACTATGTACAGGCCCAGCAAACGACAGAGCTGTGACCCATGTTTGTTTGTTGCTTTGTTGTAGTTGTGTCTGGGGGGGGGCATATTGGAGATAGGAAGGTTTTCACCTCCTGGTAGGTGTTTGTCTCCCTGTGTGCTGAGTGTGTCAGGTTCTCGTCCTGTTCTGGCTTTGAGGTCCCCACAGACTACAATGTGGCCATGAGACTGGAAATGGTTAATATCCTCCTCCAGGATGGAGAACATGTCGTCCTTAAAATATGGGGATTCGATTGTGGGGATGTAGGTAACACACAGGAGGATGTTTTTCTCAGTTGAGGTAAGGTCCTTATTTATTTCTAATCAGATGTTAAAAATCTCCTGTTTTGATCAGCTTAACGGAATGGATTACTTCTGATTTGTACCATATTAGCATGCCTCCTGAGTCTCTTCCCTGTTTGATCCCTGTTAACTTATTGAATGGTACTACCAGCTCTCTGTAGTTTACAGGGCAGCCAGTGGGACCATCTCCTCTGTACCATGTCTCCTGTAGGACAATGATGTCTGTATGTATTTGCAATTTCGTTGGTGAAGTCTGGATTTCTGCTCTTAATACCAAAGGCAGTCACCCTCAGACCTTGTATATTCCAGGATGAAATAGTGAAAGATTTGTATTCCATGGTTTATGGTATTATTATTCCAATGGTTTTGGTGTGTGTATTTGGTGTATGCTCAGGTCACAGGGTGGGGCTGCACCAGGTGTAAGGTTGGAGCTTGTTCTGCTCACAGCCTGTGCATAAGTGTTGTATGGGGTTGGCAGGAGGGGCCTGGATAGCAGAGTGTCCTCTGGGTGTAGCAGCAGGGTGTCCTCTGAGTGTTGCTTAGAGCGGGGTGCCCTCTGGGTGTTGCAGGGTGTCCTCTAGGTGTAGCAACAGGGTGTCCTCTGGTTGCAGCACGGTGCCCTCTGGGTGTAGCAGCGGGGTGCGCTCTGGTTGCAGCAGGGGATGTTGGTCTGGGTGGGGTGCTCATCTCTTTGTAGCTCCTGTAGGATGTGCTCGATCTGCAGTTGAATGTGATGTCCTTCACAGTCTTTGCAAAAGTTGGGACTGTTGCCTTGAGGATGCATTTGGTGCACTTGGTCATACAGGCTGTGCTGGTCCAGGGTGGGGTGGGGGCACCAAGTAAACATTTGGCTTCATTGCACACTCTCTGGAGATTTGTGCATTTACCCTTTAGATGAAGGTGGGGTGAAAGTCCCATCTGGGTAGCATAGTAGGGATGACTACCTTTCTGTTGGGGAATGTGGAGGAAGCTTTTTCTATCACTCCCTTGACAAATTTTGTCTCCCTGCATCCTTAGGTCATTTGTGCCGGTGTGGATGATGATGTGGCTAGGGGACCCCAGGTGGTCCTCTGTCAGCAGCTCCATACCATGACTAGTATTCCAGCACTTTAGTTTATCAACTCTATGGTTTGGGAAAAGTTTTTTCTCTTCCACATACCTCCCATATGAGTCCATGAGGAGCACAATTTGTGGATTTTGTGTCAGGTTGCTTTCTGGAGGTCTGTGGGGTTTGTTGTGGAGGAGGGGTTTCTTGGGTTTGTGGCTCTTGACTTGGTGGTACTGTTGACTGGTTGGGTCTTTCGACTGGATTCTGTTGTTCAGCTGTCTCCTGTGGGGGGGTAGACAGCGCTCTCACAGGTCGTTCGCTGGTCAGCTTTCTCAAAGCATCTTGGAGCTTTCGCACCTCTTCCCTGAGCTGCCTCTTCTCCTGCTATAAAGCCTCCTCACTGTGTTGGAGTCTTTTCACTGCAGAGAGCTGACAGGTCTATCGCGCCCTCCATGTTACTGAGTCTGGGTGAGGAGTGTTGATTGTGTGTTTAAATCTGGGTGCATTTGTACTCATAGCTGCCATGTTATCTGTATATGCCTTTATCCCCTCTCTCCATTTTCATTAGCCACTTAAATGCCCGCATCATTGACTTCATAGTGAGTGAGAAAGGGGAAATTGTACCATGATAAACTCACATAAATAGATGTTTAAATGCTCTCTTACCACAGTGGTCCATTCTGACTAGAAAGGCTGTGGATCACTTGGCAAAAGTGGAATAACTACTATCACTATCAGTTGCTTCATGATTTCATCAAAGACACACTGGATATGTTGTAACAAAGATATATTTTCATGCATTCTTTTTAACATCTATACACCTCACATGACACACAGACATACATCATTCGAAACGGTTCACACTAATGCTCTGCTCATTCTCTAACCTTGAAATGAGAAACATGGCCTCTGGCACTGTGGAGCAGAGAAATAGTACTGATCAGAGCCCCTATTACCCGCATGGTTGGCCATTTGGTGTTTGGTTGTATATTAGCTGTTGAATATTTTTCCACTCTCAGTTTAAGCAAGCCAGTATTGACTATAAACAGAAAATTTCCAAGTATAAAAACTAAATGCACTTCTGTTTTGACCTTGATATAAAATGATCAGGGTCTCCCAGGCATTGTGAAGTTGAAATCAACTTTATTTGAATAAAAGCTATTTGTCTGTGTAGACTCCACAACACTTAAAATGTTTTACTTACAGCCCTTCTTGGACAAAAATAGGATTATAATCTTTAATTAGTAATGTACATGCATAATTAATTGCAGTTGAAGCAGATACAAAAGTTAAAAGAAGTAGAAATGAAAATAAAAAATAAAAAATTTATGATTCCTGTTCAGTAGAAAAAAAGTTCAAACTAAGCTACTACCAGTGCACCATCACAGCAACACTTTCCCATATTTTTAATTCAACTTTTACCACAAAATTCAAAGTGGAAACAAAGTAAAAGTTTTATATCCATTACACAAACAACCATCGGCCAAATCTAAGCTTTCCTGTCCGTCGAAATCCTAGAAAAACTGGTCAAGACCTGGTGATGCAATAAGTGCTGAAAATGCTGTTGTAGGATAACATTGTTAATCTCCCTTGATAAAAAGCAACATTGTGCTGCACTATTTGTAGATCTTCCCAAGGTTTTGATTAAAATATTTTGTAAAACAAGCTGTCTCTCTGTTGATGGTTTCAATCAAATCACCAAATGGTTTTGATAGGTGTCCCACAAAGATCAATATAAATTCCCTTGGTATTTACTCTATACACATAATATCACATGTATATAATACATAATATTTATTTTCCAACTGACCATTGCAATGTCCATTTTGATGCTGACGATACTGTGTTGTATATCATCTACTGCAAATCAGGCCTTCTTCAGGTTATTGTTGCTTTTGACAACCTCCAGATTATTCATTTAAAGCTTGTTCTATACTAGAGCTGCACCAATTAGTCAAATAATTAATTACATAGTCTAACAACAGATAATTAATCTGTAATTATTTTGGTAATGAAATAATCGTTTCTATCATTTTTCAAGCAAAAATGCCGAATATTCTCTGGTTTCAGCTTCTCAATTGTGAGAATTTGCTGCTGTGACAGTAAATTAAATTTTGGACTTTTGTTCAGACAATGTGAGACATCACTGAACATCTCAATCAAAGACTAAATAATCAAATTGGATTTTTAAACTGGAACAGAGCTTTTTTCTCCCTTCAAAACATTTTTAAATTAAATTTGACTTGCTGATGTTTTTAATAATATTAGTGACTGTTTTAATTAACTGTCTTGTTGTGAACTGTAATATAATACAAATGTCATTTGTCTTCAGGTTTCTCTCGTAAAATACCGCAAATGTAAACTTCTGCCGAACCCCGTTAACACATGATGCATATGGAAGAACTGAGGAACCCATTTAAAGGATATTATTGGTCTGAGGTCTAGATTTGTAATCTAGATTTGAGATCTTCTATGTGTCCTGTTACACTAATGGCTCGGTACTCAAGCTTAAATGCAGCCAGAAAGATAAACGTGTCTGTCTGTCTAAGGACAAACACAGCTAGGGAACTGGGCGAGCAGAGACTGCCTTATCTTTCATTGTCTTGCTCTTGCTGTGCCCAAGGCTAGACGCAGTGATAGAAAGCTTACTACGGCTCTTCAGGCACTGGAGTACTTTTCCATTACACACTGCCTGAGGAGAATCTAATCTCTGTGCCAGCAGTACATATGCCAGAGGGGATGATGTGGACACACCTATAGATGAAAATTTAGCTTCAGGTTTTATCCATAAACAAATAAAAATGAGAGAAAGTTTTGTATCATTAATCTTTTCACATGTGGTGTGATTCCAGTGCTGCTGAACACAGAGGAGGGAGGGAGGTAAGTCTGACGTGGAGGACACTGGCAATCAGAACAATTTGTCAAGGAAACCGAGCTTTGCAGCACAGAGGTCATGAATGGATGACGATGATGTAAGAGCTCACAATCACGCCTCTGCTTATGTCACCACTTTCACTTATCCTTCAGTGCTTTGTTGTCTGGCTGGCTGAGAACGACTGACATTTGACGGGTATTTTACAGCAAACTGACGTTAATACAGCCAGTGAGCTTGTTTCTTTACAAATCTTAAAACATCCTGTACTATTTGAGTGCTGGAAGAACACAACAAATCATGATTGTTGGAGAAAGTCTGAGATGAGAAAATTGTTTATTGAAAGGTCAGTGTGGAAGTCATGAAACCTTGAAGGTTATATACTAATTTTAATTGTTCAAAATTCATGGTTGGTGTAAGACAAGTGACATTTAATACAACTAGTGCAGTGCCCATTCAAAATGTGCCTGTTCGGAACAGGCCAATTGCTTATTATTTCTTGAGAACCACATATGTATGTATCAATTGACAAATGTATCAATTAAAACGATAATAAATTAATAAAGTAAATGGTTTAAATACGGACAGAAACTTCAGCAGTGAGACTAAACAGAGGTTGAACTGTAGAAGCAGTTTACGGCCTTCCAGTGGTTGCTTCTACTGCCAATCAAACATGTTTGTGCTCCTATCAGCTAGTTTTAATGCTTCCGCCTCTGTTTGTGCTTGTTCCTCTCTCTCGGGCAGTTCAACTGAGCAGGGTCCGTGCCTTTGTCCTGCTCAGCAAGTCAGAGCTCAGAAGCCCCGCCCCGCTGTGATGTGACAGTGTTTATATCAAACAGCCCCTGCTGCACTCAGATACGGAGCTGAGCGGCTCACTTTTTGCTTGTTTATTCAAAGTTAATTAATATTATTATTAACGTGCTGCGTGTCCAAATTGCACCAAATTTGACACTGCATGTCCTTGGGTCCAACCACAATGTGAGTTGTAATGGCAGAGTGGCGCTGTCCATATTTCCGCTTGTTCACTCCACCGGCAGAAGAAGAAGCAGAAGCAACGTTGTTCATGAGACATTTTTATATATTTCTCGAGAACTGAACATCCAAACAACTTCACACTCGACACTACACTTTCTTGGGTCCCCAGCAATACATCCACCAGGTATGAAGTAGATCAGATGAATGGTGAAAAGGACAAACATACAGACAGACAGACAGACAGACAGACAGACAGAGATTCCTTGCTTTACATAGAGAGACTACATGTCAAGGTCCACTTGGTCATCAAACAAATCAGAAATGGTACAAGTGTAGGTACTTTAGGAAGACTAGTGAAAACTCATGAACTCAAGTCTATGCAACTTTTGCAGAATAGTAGCATCTGCTTTACACCTACATTAATTGTTTGTTTGTTTTTTTGGCCACTTTGGCACTTTGTTGTTGGTGCTGTGCAGGAAGCGAACAGTCAGTTGTTTGAGATTTTTCACAGAAAACAACTGCCCGGTGTGGCGCAATATGACTCTGGGAGCAGTAAAAGTGAACCAAAAGAGTAAAGTACCTCTAAACTATACTCAAACACAGTACTTGAGTCAGTGTACTTAGTTACTTTCCACCACAGAATAAATTGATATTGCACTTCAATTAAGTTGGGGCAGAATTGATGCAGCTGAGAAGGAGATATTCTTTTTTTTAAATATTACTTATTTGGCATTTTTGCCTTTATTGAATTGTGGGCAGTGAGGAGGCAGACAAGAGGAGAGAGAGATAAGTATGACAAGAAGGGTCCCTGGCTGGAATCAAACCAGGGATGTTGCAATTAGGTGGCATGCAAAGAAACCATTCGGCTACTGCGGCACTCAAGGAGATATTCTTAATCTTAGTCCCCATATGGATCCTACAATTCCCATAATACAAGTAGCATATTCCCTTTGTCCATGACTAGTAAATGATCTGACCTGCTAAAATCTGTGTAGTTGCTCCTTTAAAAGTTTCATCAGCTATCAAGCCAATTCAAAAGCCTGGTTCCCATGCCCATTTAAAGATGTGACTCTATTAGCTCCCATACAGTATAAATATGCTCTGTTTATGGGGAAAAAGATACAAAAAGTTGTCATGACAAGAATGTAAAAGTGCATCCTGTGAGCTCTCTTCTATACCTTTTGATGTATTTTCTCTATTCTGAGAAAATCCGGGAGTGTATCTAAACTCTGGGTCACAGTTGGAATCCACACAACTAAGACACAAGCATGTGCTCGACGGTGTGAGAAGTGCCTGTTTTGTGTAACACAATACTGTTAGAGTCTTGCTCTTCTCTCTGCCTGGGCCTCCAGCCAACAGACAGATTAACACGCTGACAAGCCTCAGTACATTTTTTACACTCACAGCCTTGACCTTTCACCTGGAGGGACATCCAGTAAAAAAATTATAGAATAAGGTCTGACACACCTTTTAAAAACAAAGACTTTGCTCTGTGTGGCACCACTTGTTTAGGTTTTAGGCTTCCAGGAAATGCAGCCACAAGCTGATCATAACTAATGAGGGAGACAAAACTGGTACTGGAAATATTGTGGCGTAACTGAATGACTGGAAACACCAGATGCAGGACCCAGTCAACTCTTCATCACAGCCCATAAACCATCTAATTTATTCTGTGCCGTTGCACTAAAAAGGATTCACCAGCGAAGAATTCAAGAGCAATAACGACGCTTTTGTCTAGAGGTGCTCTGCAAGCAGAGAAAGTGAGAAAGCCAAAAGAAAGGCTGGGAACCAGTAGGTCACTGAGCTCACCTTACACCTCTTGTTCCCACAATGCATTGGCTGCCTCCCAACTCATAAACTTTTTCCTCCACGGACCCAGAGGGGGAAAAGTGAGTAAGCTGTTATTCTTAACTTTAAATCTCAACTAGCTTCTATTATCTGACACCATAATTTTGTGATCACAGGACGAGCATGAGTTGACTGTGTAAACACAAGTGCAGAGCTCCCTCCTGAGTCCTCAATGCAAAGAATCTTTCCCAAGAGCCAGCGACTGGGAACAGCAGCACTCGGGAAGTAGAAGATTCCCATCTGCTTATTGTTCATGTTTATTTTCCAAAAAATATTGTTTATAGATTGAGTGAAGAATCAATTAATACATTTGGACTGAATAATCTGTCTGTTGTTGTTCACAGTATGTCAGCTGAATACTTTTCTTCTGAATGGTTTGCAGAGTGAGACTAAATATTTTGAACTCTTTGAACTCTCTCAATGGAAATGCCAAGTCATTGAGACAAAGTCAAAATGGGATCCCATCACGAATGGGAGGATTTAAGATGAACACTCAAAACCATGTCCTCATTAGTGACTTGAAATCACTTTATCTGCAGGAGTAGAGCAGAATCACAGCAGAGGACACACCCCACACTATTAATCTGTGACATGCCCATCAAGTCAAAGGCTGACACATGTTACTTTGCCCCTCCCATGGACAACAACCTCCATATTTGCTGAGCTCACACCACCAAATATGACTGGAGAGATCTATAGTGTGCAGATTATACTGTACATGCTGCCACATGTAGGCCAGGTCAGACTGAGGTCGGCTGTCAACATTTTCATGTAGTGATGTTTTAAATTAAATCCCATGTTGGTGGTCATCTTATGACAGCCATTTATGTGAACAAAACCAATTAAATCTTCAGAAAAGCCCTAATCCAGTCGTTAAGGGGGTTGGTTAACCCAAAATACAAAGGGCATATGTTCTTACTTACCCATAGAGGTATTTACCCATGCATATACTGTAGTTGTGGTCAACAGTTTTCAAATGAACTACTTTCTACCAAACAATTAGTCCCTATTAAAATTCCTTCTGTGGATTATCCAAAGTACTGAGGGTGCTGTTTCTGGGAAGAAATGTTGCTGTTAAATTTTGGCATTTTGTTATTCTAAAGCACTACAAGCTGAATTCCATTCACCTCCCTTGTACTGTTGTGGAGGCAGAAATCTCAGACATTCTGAGTAAAGTGACCCTTTAAATTTCTTCCACCTGTTTGATGTTCTCTATTGGGATGAATTCACATCAATATAATTTGTGTGTTCTTAGAAAAGCGGTACTGTTTGGCAAGTAAAGAGTTGGTCAAACTAAGTTTTGGTGGGTCTACGCTGCACTGCACCCCTTGTATTCAGACATGAAAAGAGGCAGCTGTTTTTGTCCTCAAGTGAGAGCAGTGAGAGCGGACAGAGGCTCCCTAAAATAAACAGGCTATCTGTGCAGCCCCAGGGCTGGGTCAGGGTCACACTCCATGGTGCACACTCACTTGGGCTCTCCCTGCCCACATCCAAACACAGCCCCTCACTTCTTTACTAGCTGCGAGCAGAGTGCTTGACTCAAATTAAGTAGAAAGCAGAATGTTAGGATTACACAATTTAAAAAGGAAAAACATTCTCATTATATTGTCAGTTGATTGATTTGGGAGATAAATTATTTAGTATGAGATTGGCAGGAGACACATCAGTCATGCACAATTCCAAAACATACACAGTGTAATATTAAGTGTTAATAATGCTGTTTTTCCATTCTGTCATTAGTAATGTTTCTATCTTTTGCGTCACTAAGCATTGCCAGATGGGAAATGTTAAAGTATCATACCAGAGGCTTAAAATGATCATATTTTGAGGAAAATGATTGTACACATGTCATAACCAACAGAACAAATAGGTGTAAATGTGTAATTTCAGGAAACATGTATTTATTGAGATGAACGACTTTTTGACACCACCTACAAATCTAGCCACAGTCTTTAAAAAAAATTGCTGATAGTTATATGATGCGTGGAAGGGAGTAACTTAGTCTTTCAGGACTCACTCAATAAAAAGGTTCCAACACTGAAAACAAAAGCATCTGTTCAATGAACTAAAGGCTGTAATAGTAAACAATAACAACACCAGTTGTAGCCTGTTAAGCATCTACATGGAAATTAAATAAATAACATGTTTACCTTATCAGCTCAAGTTCCACATAGCCTACTGTTGTGCAGTCTTTAAATAGGCTACTCTATGTGTCCATAACTCCATCGGTCTGATTCATTTTCTTTACTTTTTTCACATGGATGCAGCAGTAAACTATCTCTGGAGTGAGCCAGCCAGTCATGTTTGTTGTGAGGATGAATGTGAGTCACGCTCATCATCACAACATACAAGAATGTACCATCCACCAATAAATGAACTTCCATGGCCTCCGCCATTTCTGAAAAAGTCAACAACACATCACAAGTCATGAACTCAGAGCTTTCAGAAAATTCCCACTTCCAAAGTCGCGAATACCACAAGAGGGGGGCATTCATATGGACTCTTCTTGTGAACACGGTAAACACAACCCCATTTGAAGGCAGCATCTTTTCAGCTGGTAATTAATGTAATTAATTACACCTGTGCTTTTCCTTCTATGACATGACAGAATGTCTGCAGCTTTATGTGCTGGGTATCAAACTAGCACCATTTTGGAATTGGTAGAGAAACTCTACGCGAGTTTTGAGTGTTTTTTCCCCAGCTCTGAGTTCTAAACGCTGAACAAACTTGTTTTGGAGCACTAAATTAATTTTAGAAAGGATTTTCTGTGTGAATGCCACAGCCTCTTATTGTGAGAAGCTGTATTTGTCTTATTCTCAGCTGTGGCTGCACATAAGCCTCACTGGATCACAACTAATGAACTCAGGCATTTACTGCTCCAGCTGGCTTTAGCTTCTGAGTGGAGAGTAAGACATACTCAAGGATTGGCTGTGAGTAGAGAAACATCCCATGCTCTCTTTTCTATTATTATTTTTTTTATTTGGTTTAATAGGCATTATGGTTAAGTGCTCTTGTATGTTGTATGTTTAATGTTCTATAATTGATACAAGTGCTTTTTACATCTTATTGGTTGCAGTGAGTGCTCTGTATTCCGACAATTAATATATACCAAATAATGGCTTATTTAACATCATTACCATATCATATTACCATAGGGGGTTTCTTTTAACATGTATAGAATATGAAGCTAGTTTATTTATTTCTATGTACTTTAAATTGAATGTTGTATCATTATCCAGTGTTTGAAGTTTAGTCAAAAGGAATTTGTCTGTTAGTGAGTTGTCCAACAGGTGATTTTGTTTCCCAAAGTGCTTGTGAAATCCTGGAGGATGGGGATCTTTAAGGAATACACTGTAATATCCATACATGTAATCCCCAAGCCCACTGAGAATGTATATTCAAAACTACAAGTGTTTGGTCCATGTAATAAGTATGCATAAGATCTAAATATTTAAATGTTAAAGGGGACATATTATGCTTTTTGTGATTTTCTGTTATTTACACACTTTTATGATGTTGGATATCTATAGACCCTTTTATAACCCTAACAAAGTCGGCATAATGCCGCCCCTGTATGTGATTTTTGATAGCATGCTGGCTTCTGGAATCAGGCGTGACATATAACACAACAGCATCAGCGTCTAGTGTGTGTAGTCCCGCCATGCTGGGTGTCCCTTTTACACAGACGTCGATGCAACTACCTCCGCTACCGGCTTAATGGCAGAACAGCAATGCCACCCCCCCCCCCCCCCCCCCAAATTTTGTGTTCATAGCTTTTATACAGAACAGCGAGGCGGAATAACGTTGCAACATTCCTGTCTTGAACAGGCTGAGTAAAAGGGGCTTATGTTAAACATGGTCAAAGTTCCAAAAACATGAGGTTAACATATGTAAAAAATGTTCCCTGCAAGTCAAACGCTTTTTTTTACCTTGATAATGAGCTGATGTTGGCTTGTCGCACATGCAGATAAACAGCCGTTCCATAGCCTTTGTTGTTGTTTGTCCATGTGTTATTTGCTTTGTCCATTCTCATGTTTCGGATTGGATTTCTGCTTGAACATGTAAGGCCGTATTTGAGAAGTTGACATTACGATAAAGAACAAGAAAAAGTAGTGAAATCCTACTACTATAGTTTGTTTCATGGTCTGTTGATGTAGCCGCTGGAGCAGCAGAAGTCTCTCAAGGGGCACCTACCGAGAGCTGGCCAATCAGAACCTCCTTGGGAGGGGAGCCTTAAAGAGACAGGAGCGACTACTATACTGCCTGTTTCAGACAAAGGCTGAACTGAGGGGCTGCGTAAAGGGTCATATGAGTTAAATAAGGAGTTTTTTTAACTATAAATCATGCAAAGTTATTCCAATAGAGCCCCAGATTTAAAATATAGACTTGTAAATGTGCATGGCATGTCCCCTTTAATAATGAAGTCATATCTCATGCATTCTGTTCAAAACAGGAGCATGTTTTCATCAGAAGCTAAATCTATTTTTTTATGGGGCTTTGTTGCCATAAATGTATACTTAGCTCTTAATTATAAGGTGGCTAACTGCAGATTCTAAAAGTGATTGCAGTAAGGAGATTTTAATAGCTTTGTGGCTCCTCCTATAAACTTTAATTACAGCCAGTGTGAATATTGTTTTGAAAGGATAGTTTTTCATCCAGCTGTAATGAAAACGTGTTGGAGGGAGAAGGGGATAGAGCAGGAGAATATATCCCCCTGTTATTTCCAGCGCAGGAAGGAGGCTTCCACCACAGGGACCGTGGGTCTCTAAGGGCAGGAGGCCTCTGAAGGCGTGTGGCTCACCATCGGCCACTGGCTCAAGGGACAACTGTGTCAAGCCGCAGCTTTTGGCCCTGTGCCTCGAGACAGCAGTTGCCATAAACAAACAGTGCTGAAAGCTACTGGCCCAGTCCCCAGCTCTTTTCAAGACGGTGCAGTGAGCCTGCTGACCTTCACTCAGCTCACTCCATTAACTTCGAATAGATTTTAACAGCACATTGGAGAGTTGAGCCTTTAAAGAACTGCTGCTTGCCCTGTTCAAAAACAAGTGGAATGAGAGTAAGAACAAAGTGGTTGCACTTTATTTTTCCATATTTGCTCAGTTACCGCTCACCTTCAATTCGTTATTGGATGTATTGGAAAAACACATTTTATTATTGGAAAGTTCACAGGAACACCATTAAGCCATTTATTGAGTTGGTTGATGGAGTTGGAAAGTGTGAGAAATCTACCTGAGCTCTCAACTATGCAGAATGAAAGTTTTATGTCAGGCAATGGTAACAAAACAGTATTTGTAAACATGTCTGACACAACAATCCAAACTCAATGTCCACCTACTAGCCTTTTCTGGGCTTTCAACCATAACACATGGTCTTCAACAGCAAAGTTTAACCTTGTCTTAAAATTGCAGCATGAAAGTTCAAACTATAAGATATGGTTGAAAGCTCTGGAAAAAATAAGTGGGCATTGAATTGGGATTGTTTTTTCAAACTACTGTTTCCAAAGTTAAAAATAAAATTTCATGTCTCAATGTAAATGTGCTTTTTTAAACATTAGTAATTGGCTTGACTGATTGATTGATCGGTCATAACTATTATTTTCTTAAAGGAATAGGTCCACATTTTGGGAAGTACATTTACTTGCTTTCTTGCCGAATGTAAGATGAACAGATTGATACCACTCTCAGCTGTCTGTTGAATACCAACCTGCAGCCAGTAGACAGTTAGCAGCCAGCCTGGATCTGTCTAAATGTAAAAATAAGTCTGCCTTGGCCAAGAAATAATGCAGCACAAAATCCCCCCTTCAACCACAACACCGAAGTCATTTTTACTTTTTACACTTCAGGTTATGTACGGATTAAACAAACAACATACAACTTGTTATTAGTGAGCTTTAGAGGAGCTGGTAGTTTGTTACCTTCAAACATAGGTTGAAATTTGCATGAGATCCATTTGTTTATAATTTGTCCTCCACTTTTGATATTTTACAAAATATCACATGAATACAAAACTGATTAGCTGTTGATATGGTAATCCCTGAAGTCAGACCTTTCCAGCAGCTTGGGAGCACACAAACACACTCCATCTTGAAGCTTTGTGTTATGGCAATATAAAGTAGTGTTGAGTTTACCTTCAGCCAAGTTAAGTCCAAAGGAGCTGTTGATATGGTCATGGCTGAATTCATCCTCTTTGTGCTTTTGGAAGGCTTATACTCACACATAGCTAGATTACCTGTTCTCCTACAACCTTTTCCCAGGACAGTATTATTGTATTCAGTTACTTTAATAGTCAAAAGCTTTCAATTATTCTTTTCTTGTTATATTTATTTTCAAACATTATATCTTCTGTTACCTCATATTTTTGGAATCATGCCTAAAATTGAACACAGTTTTCCACTAAATACATGACCTTACAAAGCAATCAAAAGAAGGAACATGTTACATGAGTTCCAGTATATAGCTATAATTGCCAAACTGAGCAAGACAGTTTAATAAAGAAGGGATCCAAAGTCAACTGAAAGCGTGTGGGACACATTTCATTGCATGCAAAGCTCGGTCGCCAGTGATTCTGAAAGAGCTTCTCAAGACTTCCAACATACAAAACGATTGTTCCGAGTGTTACTTCCAAGACAATATCCCAATCTGTCACACCCCACAGCTCACTGAATGCTTTTACGATGCATGAAAATGTTCACGTCATGTGATCTAAACAAACAAAGAGAGCAGTACCTGACGCAGTGTTTTCCACCGCCATGAACACAGCATCAAAGTTTGTTTTGGAAAACCACTTTCACATGCTGCCAAAAGACTTCCAGTACCTCCTTAAACTGAATGAAAACATTTAAGCTGTCCCTAGTGTCGGGTGTAGTTCAAATCCCCTGTAGACCCTCTGTGTTGACATTTATTTTAACAGCAACCTTTATATGAGAAGCTATTTTGCATGCTAGACTGGTTCCATAAAACGTAATTATACAGGCATATGTCACATGCCTGTGGTCCATTTATTAAAAGTAAATACATAAATGAAAACATGAACCATATCAGTTTTGTCTAATATCAGTATTGTGTTACTGTCTAAATGTAAGAGTAAATATGTATTTTTTGGGTAGAACTGTTTATGGAAAGGATAAAAAAAATTGCTGCTTACAAATCTATAAATTCTCGAATTCACAATCAAAGTCGGTCATTCTGCACAGGATGTACTTCCACTGCCGATCTCTGAAAAACAAAGTACAAGACAAACTCCTGTCAGTTCAACAATCATAAATCATCGCATTTTTTAGTTAGTTCAGGTTGGGTCTGCCAATAAATTCTGGTCCCACAGGCCTCACTACAGAGATCTTTCCTTCCAGTCAGTCATGAGAAGATTTAAACAACTTTTGGATAGATTTTAGATCCAAACTGCTGCACTGTGGGATCAGAACTTATTACGGGGAAAAAAATGCTGTTGTAAACAAACCTTAGCACACCACTGAATGTGGTCTGGGCACCTCGGATAAAGTAGCCATAACTGGGGATAACCAGCTCGGCCTCTTCTCTGTAGTATTCAGGGATGTCAGTGGTCTTCCTGTGGAGAACACCCAAAGTTTGTTTAATGTTTTGGCGAGTTGAGTATCAGTGTATAAACCTTTAAACAGATGGAAACGCACTTAATCACATTCTTGCAGAGAGTTAGATAATCAATACCACTCTCACGTCTGTTAAAAATGTGTATAATATACAATACCACTCAAAAGTTTGGACGCCCCTTCCCATTCATTTGAATGAGAAAGTGTGTCCAAACTGTTGACTGGTACTGTATCTTAGCTTAGCAGATGGAACCAGCTGGCCTGACTTAGTCCAAGCCAAGAAATAGTCTGGCACTTAAACCACTGTAAAACTGCAACTTGTCGTTTTCACTCTCCGGTTTTTGTACAGATTGGTTGTTTCCTTTGGACAGAGTCAGGCCAACTGGTTCCCCTGGCTTCCAGTCTTATTCTAAGCTCTCCACAACAAAACGAATAAGCGTGTTTCCCAAAATACCAAATTATTCCTTAAACATGTTCTTGGCCTTGTGAGAACGTACATGCAGGAGTAGGGACAGCGACGTTTGTAATAGCAGCAGTAGAATTGCCATTCCCGGTCAAGAACGGTTTCAAAGTACTTGCTTTGTACGCCTGCTACCAGGCCATTGCGGGTGCATGTAGAAGTCCTGCAAGACACACGAGGGTCATAAAGTTAAAAAACATTTTTTTAAAAATCAGCAAATACAGAATGTGGCTTGGCAGCCCACCAGCACAGAACATATAGTGTTATATCTTCTACCAGCTGATTAACCACAGGTTTACACACACTGCAGTCAACTACCAGCATGTAACACTGCAGCATCTCAAAATAATAAATTATTATTTGTTAGTAGATTAACTTTGCCTTTTCTGAATATTGGCCAGATTAATGTGTCTGGTAAACTCCAAACGTCCTTCCCAGCTGAACTTGTGAACAGTCCAAACTGTTTTAATCCAGAACAGAACTTTGAACAGGCAATCACGATGCTCTTTAAGAGTAGAGTTGTGGAGGAAGGCTGGAGGTTTTTATCTGTTGTCACAATAAGGTCATGTTTCTACAATGCAACAGCCTTCCATTTGGGATTTTAAGAGGATCCCCTTTTGCAGGTTTTTGCTTTATTTCATCCATTACTGACCACTAGCTTGCCAGCCTAATGCTAATGGATTGGCTGTACTCTGTTTATCTTCCCGCTTCCCAGTGGACATTGCGTATCAACTCTCAACACATGACACGCATCGATGCAGACAATTAGCTTGCTTTATGTGTAAAAAACCTGAACCCAACGGGTCTTGACAACAGGTCATGTATCGGGTCGGGTTCGGGTCAAGATGCTGAACTCTACACCCCATACACTCCAGATACTTCCAATCCATTAATTTCTCTGCTTTCAAAGCATTCAAACATAAAATTGAGATCTTTTGATAAGTAAAACACTGATAAACATTTTAGGATGTGTCCATATCTTTTAATGTAAATACCCGTGTTGTTGGTGCAGTTTGTTTTCGGCTCAAACACTTCTCTGTCACCACAACACATCCAAGAATGCCTAGGTCCAAGAAGCAGGAGCTGCAGCATGTGTAGAAGTTTGTCATGGCAACATGGGCAAAGCCTTCAACTATTGAGCCAATGGGGGTAGTGTCCGCGCAGGGTAATGTGTCAGCCAGTGCAATTCAAACAGACAGCTATGTTAAGGGGAGGTAGGTGTGGCAGTGATACAGAGCGTTCAGTGCTTTGTCTTTGAATCAATGGGCTGGGTGCAGTCAAGCTTAACTTGAAATAAATCTGAAGAGCACAAATGTGCTCTGCTCTTCAACCCAGCAAAGTAATAAGAAGCAGCTATAGCTGAGTCGGTGATCTTTTTAGTTTTATGATTCAAGCCGCTGTTTACAAACAGCAACCAGGCTACAAATCTCCCTCCAATCAGGTTTTCTAAAGGTTGATCCAAGTCCTTTAATTAGACTTTCAACGCAGTCAATGGTTATAAAAACATGTTATGTGAGGTTTTGGCGTTTGGAACGGGGTAAAATTAAAAGATCACCTGACTTTGTGTAAAGCAAGACCACCATATGAAGGAAATTAAAGGCTAGGACAAGATTTTTCTTCTTCTTCAGTGGATAAAACACATTTATTGTAGCTACTAGCTGACTATTGTCATTGACAAAGGTCTGTGGATGAATCTTGTTAAAATTAACTGGAAATAGTCCATGTTCCCTGGAACTGTCAGTTGGAGTCACATATGGCTGCTGTGGAGTGAGATTCTGATTCATACAGGCCCAGGACGACCTGGCTTTGTTCCTCTGAATGAGAAAACAGTGGACAGAATTCATATTTAAAGGAACAGAAAAGATACAAATATTAAATGTTTGAAAAATCTTGTTGTTAAAGGTGTGTTTAAGCAGAGACCAATTCAAAGTTTTGCCGGCTAGGAGTTGCACCAGCTATATGTAAATTCATTGATCCATTAGTTTGTGTGTGGGGTCCTTTGTGAGTTCTTAGTAACCTGACACACCAGATGGTTTGTTACACAGAACCTTCTGAGAAGTCTTCCTTGGAAACTGTTTAGAAAAGGGCAGGCACTTTCAAAAAATATCTCATGATCTCATGATGTCATGATCTCATGAATCCAGCTTCCTCGCAAGGTAAGCTAATTCAAACTAGTGAATAAATCTGTTTGTATATATATATATATATATATATATATATACATATATATACATATACATATACACATACAGAGACAAATAGGTTAGTTAATAGTATGAAATTGAAATGAAATTTTTGCACACCTGTATCAATGCATGATGTGAAAAGCACAACTTGAATAAAAATGAGAAAGACTCCTGCACACTGTCTCACTTACAGCTGGAATATTTATTATTTTACATTTCCATCTGTCTGATCTTTATCAGGTTTTTTTCTCATTCAGACTTAAAAGTATCCAGTTTAGATGGGAAATATTTGATTATGCTCACCTAGCTGATGCTATTAGGTAATATAGTCATTTATTGGTATAACATTTTGTTATTTGAGGTAGTATGTTGTTATTTTTGTGAAATATAATTCAAAGTCTTTCCAGTTTACATCATCAATAGCATTTCATCAAGTGTCAGGTCAAAATGTAGACAATATCCCATATTGCCTCTTTTTCGCCTCATTATCACAGGTCATATATTAGTAAGGTAATGTTATTTTTGTCAGTTAGGCTAACCAGTTCAGTTAGCTACAAAACAGTTACACAGTACCAGCCGCTGGGTGTAAATATTTAGTTATAAATAATCTCTACGTTTTTTTCTTTGATTGGTACTTTCTCCTGTTAACTGTCAAAGATGTGCCTCTCACGTGGCTTTCATTTGTTGGCAATAAATTTCCCTTTCGGATGCCAATCTGGACTTTTCTTGCATATTTTGATATATTACATGAGAGGAACAAACCCAAACATGTTCTCATCTGTTGTGCAGGTCAAAAGAGAATCTGAAAAATATGGAAAGACATTTTACTTTACTGGGTAATCTGACTCAGATGTTCCCACATTTGGCCAAGACCGTTAATATAATGTTGTTCACATTGCTATTATAAACTGGGGAAAAAACTACAGTTACATTTCATCAGAGTGAATTTTGTGTATCTATATACCACATCTACTACCAAGAAAACTACTGAAATTAAACTTTAATAAATCTAAATAATCCAACACTCTAAATTCCATAAATGCATGCAATACATTCCCTGATTTCACCTCTGTCTTTCAGCATGGCTCAGTTCACAGCTACTTTCTCTAAAAGTCAGAGCAAGTAGATAACAGGTGGTCTACAAGTGAGTAAAACACTCATATATGACAGAGGACCTACCACTCCATCCCGGCACGGTTGATGTCGTCCCACCAGCAGTCACTGGGCTCCCCTAGTCCTTCAGGTGTGGGCTGGCACTCAAACGTCCACAAGCGGTCTGAGCCGTCCTGATCACTGAAGTAGCTCCTGATGGCCACGAGGACCTCTCCGTGGGGACACTGGAAGTTGAAGCCCTGGCGGTAGCCGTTGACCCAGCCCATGTCATGATGGTCGTGAGACTGACCTGCCACTGTGGCAAGCAAAGACAACGCCAACACAACCAGAACAGGATTCATGTTGAAGAGATCAGTCCGTCTGCTTCACTCCCTAACAGCTGCCTCAGTTTAAACTCCTCCAAGCCTTTTGTTGTCCAGATGTTTCGTTTCCAGGAGTGATGTGTAATTTGCTGCTCAAGAGACAAATCCAAAAGTGAATCTCACTTGATATTTTAAGGTGGACTCTGAGATAGAGTATTAACAAACTCCCAACATAGAAAAGGGTGTACCTTAAAAGACAGGACTTTTAGATTACATGCAATTCAGATATTTATGTGAAACTTTATTAGACTCTGGAGAACGCCTTCACGTGTTAAACATCTGAATGCTCAGGTTGTTAACTTTGCAGTTTTTTCGATATAAATGGTTATTTTGGGCCATTAAACAGTACATATTTTATCATGAATGATCACATTTGATATATCAACAATGTGAACATATTTGGGGGATGAATGTTTGTTTAAGGCAGTATCTACCAACATGACAATTAAGTAACACTCAGTAATGTGAATAACTTATGGCCAAAAACAAAAATGCATTTATCACAAATGTATTAAACACATAAAAGAGTGTCTTTCTATATTTTTTTTTTATTGTAAACAATTCCCATGAAAAGACCAACTGAACTGAAGAACTGACTGTTCTTTGTTACCCTTTCCTAAACCCAAAATACAAGAGCACCAGTGTAATGAAAGGATTAAATAGTGTGTTTGTCTGCACTAACATAAGTTACAAACGTTAGCATGTCTGGCTAACTTGCTTACAGTAGTAACCCTACTGCTACTGTTAGTTTTGGCTAACATTACTGTTCTTTTGGATTTGGGAGGTTTAGCAACCCCAGCCGAAGTCATTACCGAGATAGCATTAATGTTTACTGAATACATTAGTTAGTCCTCATCCTAAAAGCCTTTTCTTTTGTTAAAAGTGAAAACATACTGTTTTAGAATATGGATAGTAAAGTGTAAATTTAACCTCTGTCTTGCCTGTCCAAGTATGTAAGCTAAGCAGCTGAATGAGGTTGTTGGATTAAATTAACTGTCTGATTTTACATTTTTGGCTGGACCCGCCACGGACCAGCCCTATAATCATAGTTATCCGTGAGTGAGTGAGTGATGAAGTTTCACCATTGGTCGGCCGGCCGTGTTGGAGTTTCCCCATTGGCCGTTGCTATTTCAAAATGAATCGTCGCGAGATGATGGAAGTGGAGGACAGCAGTGCGACACAGAGCAACTGTGTTTCCTGATCCGAGCTCTGACGCTCTCAGCTCCGGTGTTAAATGTAGTGAAGTCAGCTAAACTCCTGTTTAAACAGACACATAAGAGCATTTCTGCCATCTCCCCCTCTCCGTCCAGTGCGATTGACTCTCCAGCTGACAGCGCTGTCAGCAGCCGGCAGGAGAGACACTCCGTGGTGCATTTGGATTTTATAACTGAAGTAATACCAGGACGCATACTTTTTATTCCTCTTACATTTTCACATCTCAAACGATTAAAGCATTAAAACATGAGTCTTGCAGGTAAAACAGACATCTGCAGAATGAAACTGATGAAAAAGCGGGGGAGTTAACAGATAGAATAGTTATAATTAGAATTAAAATAAGTTCTCTTTCAAAACAAACATCCCATGATATCAGTGGAATGTATTTTTCTTGCAACTGCATTTACAACCTTTTTTTTGACTCAAATGTTGCTTAACCATGTCATGTGATATATACTTCAGTACACTTTACCAGCAAATATTACTGGGACCACTACAGAAAATTGCAGATGAACATTTAATATCCATTATAAACACTACCACTGACTATCCCTGTAACACATTGGCCACAACTTCACACATTGACCATACACAGTCCAGCCATATACTAGGTTTTGACCAAGTCTTGTTCCTTATCATACTTATAACATTAGGATCAACTAGCTTTACACTGCAATACAAGAATAATGCTGTTTTTACTTCCATGTCTTCTATATACTGCTAGGACATGTAGCTTTAGCCTCAGTCGTTTAGCCTGTTATCATGTATACTTAATAGCTATCAAGTGACTATTTAAGATCCCGGTATAGGGTTCTCATTTTAAATCGATTCAGCCAGAAACATTATAGAAAGTCAGATGGTTACAGCATTCTCAACCAACTTATGAAGCTACCAATAAAACAAAATTAAAATTGTAGGCATCATCAACAAAATTGACAGTCGCTAGCTAGAAATGAGAAGCCTTCATTTGTCTACCTCTGTCTGAAATTAAGGACACATTGTTTCAAAAAAAGAATGTGCAGCCACACATGTCGAAAATTTTTAAAAACACATCGGGGAGCCACACTGTTGCATTGGGTGACATGTTCCTTCATTACAATGAATGGGTTTCGTATGTTTTGAATCACTACCACATACGTCGTCTTGTAAATACTCACTAGCACAGAAAATGTGTATTAATCCACAACTGAAAATAATCCCCACCAAAAGCACTATTTCAGTGCTATATCAATACATTGCCTATAACTCTACATTATGGTAATTGAATAAAAGGGTCAGAAAGGTCACACTACTTGGCTTTTACCAATGGCATCAGAACCATCCATTACAATAATTCACATGGTTGGTAAACAGACCACTAAGTGCTAACATGACCCTCATATACAGTAGAAACCACAAACAAATGGATGAATGCATAATCGCATATCCATTTTCTTCTCTGTATCACAGGATAACAGCCAGTCGTTTCCACAGCTTCTCCTGTTCCTGTGAAACAGTGTTCCTGTAAAAGCTGACTGGCAGACAAATTAAGCTCTGTGAGAAAATGAGCTTATTTTATCCATGGGTGTAGTGTTCATTTGCGCAGGTGTTGCTTTTGGTCATGCTTACATAACTTATGTCTTAATGAAAGATTTGATATTGTGTTTGACCAAATTATGTCCCAGTTCAAGGTGTTCAGTGAAGCATTTTGATAATGGGATTTTAATTTGTTCAGAAAGAGTTTCCCACATCACACTGAGACACACATTACTACATTAACAGCAGTGAAGACAGAAATGGATTTCAAAACTTGTTGCTTTTTTGGGGGGGGGGGGGGGGGGGGGGGGGGGGGGGGGGTGTAAGTTAAATTATTAAAATATGTACAGAAGCTTGCAATAATTTTTAAAATACTGTTACCTTGAGATCATGAGTTAAGTGATGTTGTTATGGCCGATGGCCGATTTCTCGAGATAATGAGATAATTTATCACAGGTGGAGCTCATTCTCATTTGTCCATTCTTGTTTTGTCCTCTCCATGTCTCCCTCACATGGATAAGTCAACTATTTAGATCAAGCCAGCTTAAGGAAATGGGTTCAAATCTGTCATATGTTGGTTCTTATTCCCTCTCTGCACCCCAATTTCCTTTCTCTCATTACTGATTCAGTCTAATAAAAGGAAAATGCTTGAAAGGTATTGTTTGGTACTTCTCCTACATGAAATATCCCATCACATTATGACCAGGAGTTAATCAACCTGCTATTTGGCCATGACACAAGATGTCATTAATAAAGGTGCTGTTAATAATAATGGGTACTTCTTGATCTGACATTTTGATGTATGTATAAGAGCATTATAAGTAATAAGAGGAAACAACTTTTTGTTTTCTCATGATAACAGGTTGATTACCTCGTTAAAAATTGCAAGTTCTCTTCCATAAATATGATTCAACATTTGAAGGTTTTATTTGTCACACGCTTATTGTGCAGAAATTAATGGTGGCTGTGCTAAAATCTAGTGTGAAATAAAGAACTAAACTAGATTAGGCTATAAATGCTGTAATATGTGGCATTAATTCATGCTATGTACTTGTCCCTATACAAATAAACATCAAATAAATAATTAGATAAGAGTAAAAATCAAATTTAAATAAAGAAATATAAGGATAAAAATTCAAAAAAAAGTTATATAAATATACATAAGTATTAGAATACTAAAGTGTGTGAAGGTGGGCTGTGAAATTTTTCAGTATATGAAAAATGTAATAGCTCCATATTTGAAGATAAACTACAATGCGATAAAATATGCTCTTATATAATGTAAATGTGTTCTTTTAGAGCATTGCTATTTATAGTTGTTCTAAAAGTAGATTTTCCACATAAAAATACTGTTTATATCTGTTTATATCTACATCAGAATAACATTTACGTTAAAACAATGTTAACTACTGTAGAGCAGAACAGGTGCATAATCACTCCAGGAAGCCTCATTTTTGTCTTTTCTGACCCATGTTGATAAAACTATCAGTGAATAAACTCTTTTCTGTTATATCTGCCTAGATTCTTGGAATATGATTCTAACTATTTAACATAAAGTTAAGTATGATAAAACCAAAACATGAACTTCTTTTAAAAACTGTAGTAGCTTCGGTATTCTACAATATATTTTGCAGAACTTACATAAGACTTTGGGAAAGGCTCTCTTTACTTAGTGTGGTTAAACAAAACAAACATATATACAGTAACACAGCAGCCCTACATTTACATACTGTACCTTGATTGTTCTCAAATGTTTTCTGGCCTGTAAGACAACCTAATAGGTTCATTTTGTTGCTATGAATTACTGAGTAGAGAAATCCATTTGTTAACCATGTGCTTGACAATTTGATCCCCTGTGAAAGATCATCTTCAAACATCTAAAAATAAATAACAGCACATGTTCGGAATAGGGTGTGAGTCACTGCATGAGGAGTTCCACAAAAGTCAAAATGGAGCAGAACTGGGAGGTATTTATAGACACTGTTTTCTATTTAAAAATCTCTATTTAGAGCAGTGCTATTGGCACTTTGAGAATGTAGGGCTTCATTCACAATACTTTGATCTGACTGTGACATACAGGCGGCACTGTACCAAAGATCACACAGTGGAGGCAGCAGGGCCTCTGATTGAAGCCCAGTTCACACAATGTCTGTGTTCAACTCACCAACCATGATCCAGACTGCTTATAAATCACAATTACAATCAATTACAAGTTGCTGATTTTGCAAAACGCACATTCTTAGAAATGCTGACAGTGCCCATTATGTAATTCTTTTAAAAATAATTTAGTTAGCATAGTGAACTGGTATCTAAAGTGTCTGAAAATATCACGGTAACAACATCTTTGATAAAGATGTGCACATATTAAAGCCAGTTTCTAAGGTAAATATTTGGGAGCTACAGAGCACATCTGCTTTTCATTGTATCCAACAGCAGCTTTCATACAGTCTTGGCCCCACACTAAGGCTGGCAGGACACCAGTCTCTTTTTAAAGGTCACACTATGTGTGCTGTTTTGCAGCAGATTGTGCATTTGCAGTGGTGTAGTAGTATCATTTGGGCCCACTATGAGAGTCAGAATTGAAAAAAATGTTTGTGAAAGTCTTCCTTTTATATTGTTTTTCACAAGAATGCAGCAAGCAAGCCACTTGCCAGAACATGGACTATTCCGCAAAACCCAGAAAACAGTGTCAAACATTTGGAGCCAACATTTTCAGTTAAAGGGTTACTCCAGCAATTCAATATTTCACCAAGTCTGGGGATTGGAGATATGTCAAAAAAGTACTGTCAAAATCAAACCAGCAGAAGTGGAGATATCTTTTTTATTCATTTTTAGTTCCTTGTATGGATCAAGTTCCAGAAACACTAGGTCCTGTACTTCCCTTAATGCAACTTGATATTGTCTTACATTAGACCATCGCTGCCTCCTAAATGTCCACTTCTCTCAAACCGCCCACCTCCACTTTTAAGACCAGCTGTCTGTTAATTATTTTAAGTCTCCAAACTGAGATTGAGACTACCCTAATGACATCACCAGGGTTATTTTCTTTTTCAAACTTTTAAAATCTCCCTCCACTACCATATATGACATTAGGGCTATATAACTGTTTTCACAGGCTGCGTAATACTCCTAGTGACAAGTAAACTGAACCTCATGTCTAAAATCACTGAAGTGCCCCTTTAACTTTTTGTTTCACTACAACTACTTGTTTTAAGGTTAGGGGAAGATCCTGGTCATGGTTTGAAAAAACAAACATGCTAAGTTTGTTTATTGAAAGACACTAGTTCCTGGATTGGTACTGAACATTGGTATTGGACTTAATTTACTGCATGTCCTGCAGAATCATTCAATATAAATGTAATTCCAAAAGCCACCTATAAGAAATGTTCGTCTCAGTCTAGTATTTATGATGGCAAAGAAAGTCTACTGTGGCATTGCACACTGACCCTGATATCCTTTGTTTTCAAAGGAGAAATGTGCTACTGTATTTATTTTGATGGGAAATATAAAGACTGTCCAAACATCAAATTATTACACAGCAGCAAACACAGACACACTGATAATCGTTCATCTCCTTCCCACAGAGCTGGTCAGAGCAGCTCTGGTGTCTCTGTACCAAGACAGACTGTCATTGTCCCGCTGGCCAGAATGATGTTTGTATTCAAATCAGGGGGCATAAACAGCTGCCAAGAAGATAGTGTCCCATTCATAAATGTTTCTACAAAGCTGACATATTAAGACTGTCTGTACAGGAGCAGAACAACCTGTGATCTCTCCTACTGAGTTTGACTGCATTAAAGAAACATGTTATAAAATAATACTTTTATAAGTAAAACTCTCTCTGGCACTCATTTTCAGTTTGGCGTGCGTCATTATTCAGCCTGAAACTGTCATCTCTTGTCAATTATCACTACATAGAAGGCATTGTTTAAAATGGAGTGAAAGGTTTGCCTGTAACAAATAGAGAAGTGTGAGAATCACCAAAGGACCGTGAGAGGGCAGAGCGCTTGTCAATAAAGACGTGTCATGTATAAATCAGTTCGTCAACAGCAACTGCTAGACAAACTCAGCATATACAGACAGCCTCATGTTGTTAGCAGACTTCACAGCTATATTTCTTAGTCAAGAAAATATTTGCAGTACAATACAAGTAAAAGTTTGTCCATGTAATATGTCTGAAATTTATGTCAAAAGCATGTTTGAATATGTTATATCTACACATGATAGGCAGTGTGTTGTGTTATACTTATAGAGAAACATGCAAAAAAGTGTTGACAGCAAGACCTGGGGCCTCAGTTATCAAATTTATGCTTAAACCCTGCGTGCGCTCATTTCTACGCATCAAATACAATTTATCAATCTCTTTTTGTGCTTCGCACACAAATAGAACCACTTTTGACCAGGAATACAAACAAAGACTCGTGGTACACATGTATAATTGTGGGCAAACTGATTCCTAAATTACAGATACACAAACCAACTTTGTGTAAATGAGTCTCTATGTGCAGAAGATGCATGTTTTATTTCCATTTCCACTTCCATTATGTGAAGTTGCGCGTGTGCATATCTGTTATATACCAATTTTCTTTTTTATATTTACAGTTCCTACACACCCATTTAGAGCTTGTTAGATGTATGCTCTGATAAATGAGGTGCCTGGTCTTCTATAAGGAGCACACTACAGATTTGACACATGAAGGTCAGGTTCTACTCAACCTGCAAAAAACACTTGTATATTGTCTTCTGTGGCTCTGGAGGAGCTTTTAAAAGTCTGAGAAAATAACCCGGATGACATCTTTTCTCGTAAAAACAGTAACAGAATAAGTTGTTTCAGAAAATGCCCCAAAATGACATATGTTTAAGTTCAAGTCACAAAGACATCTAGCTGCCATAGGAATTATGACTTTTGTCCGCTGTGAGCAAACAAGGAAATAACAGTCCACAGAGGGAGGTCAGAGTGGATGGATGGGTCAGCAAAATGACTTTGACTCTTTCTCCTCATTTCCTGTCCTCTTTCTTTTGTTGATCGCTGATTAAGGCAGAAAATACCAATTGTTGCATTATGGGATAGAATTTGAGTTGAGGGAGTTAGAGCCACACCAGGGACTACAAGTTTTGATATCTCGGCCTCTGCTGCTGGATTTGACCATTCTTTTTCTTAATGTGTCCCTTGTGCAATACTAAATTGCTGGTGAATCCCTTTAAAGTTTAATCCAAACAAAAATACCACAAAGTCCAACATGTTGAATGTCAGTGCAGGATGAGTATGAAAAGGTTATGCAAATATCAGCCAAGTAGCTCTAATCACTATGATCATGGATTCGATAATTATAATATGTAGAGTGGTAATTAATTGGCTTTGTCACCATGACAATTTAATATAAACTATTCAAAGTCAACATTTACTAATCCTTACAAACCCAAACAAGATAACATATCATTGGAGTTATTATTATCATTTTAATCTGCGTAAACTCTCTTCAAAGCGCAAATTATCATCTACATAATAATCTTTGAAAATATGAATGAGGAGCACCTTTTTATCAAAACAAACCATCAAAATGAATTAAATCAATCAATTCAACATCTTTTGCTATAATTATGAATGAATAGCGTGATACTTCACTACTAAAAACACAACTATCTCTGGTATGCAGAGTTACGCAACTACCACTGTGAGGATGTCAAAAGGTCCCTCAGCATGGTCCATTTTCCCATAAGACCTTTGCTGTTTAATAGTGCTTCACTGATGAAATTAAGGGGCCAGCCAAAAGGCCACCATAATAACGTCTACAAAACAAATCACTTTGCTTTAGGCTGTAACCTCATTAGAACAATGCGTCGTGGTTGCTTGGAGGATGTGTCTGAGCCATGGCTAGTGAGCCAGGCAGGCAGAGATAAGCCTCACTGACAGTAGTGATAATGGGAGAGCAGGAATGATTGCCTGGAAAATAATCACGCCCCAAGTATTTCAGGCGCACGATACCCTGTTCTCATTTATTTGGTTATATCGATGCCACAACTTCCCCCTCGAGCTTCAAGGTTATCTGTTAGATGATATGCATGGGTCCCGGTGTTTGACTGATTATAAAATTGTCAAGAGCGAGGTGCACCTCTATATTACACTTTCATTAAATGAGCAGAAATGAACAAACAAATTGCACAAACATCACACACTGACCTTGTCTTGCTATCATTTCGTCATTATGTGTATTTGCACAGATCTGTGTCTCATGTTTTGACAATGTTGCTCACAAATGAGTGAATGTGTTAGTTCTGCTTGGAAAACCAGTACAGTTCAATAACTTTCTCATCTCATCTCACAGATCCTGGAAAGTCGGGCTACCAGACCGAGAACAAACTAATTTCCAGTGGCTCAACACTACCGCAGTGATCTCAGTAATTATTATTATAAAGCTGAAATGTGTCCTCAGTTTTTGTGTAGAGAAACAAACTATAATGATACTGCAGCTAGTGTGCATATTTTCGATTTCTAAACAGAGGATAACACTGGTTTTGGACTTTTTTGTGGAAATAGCATCTATGTTTAAAGCCTCTGGGTGGGCGTTTCCCATGGCAGTGGATGTCTGACTGGAGCACATCATCCTGTACACCCTGCGAATGTGATGCAAGATGGTTTTTTCCCCTTTTTCAACATGTCCACATAACAGGTTATGTAGCAATTTAAGACATTTGTCCCTTTATAGCATTCAACATTTGGGAGGACCCATTGTGCTACTCACAAAGGCAGGGAAGTAGGAGACATCAAGCTAGTGAACATGGACATAAACAATGCAGGATTTCAACTTTGCAAATGTTTTATTTGGAAGGAAATGTTTTTAACATTTTTGTTAGACCTTAAGGATACACATGATGTGTTTTGGTGAGTAACATTCAATGAAAACATAACTTTTGCCTGTTTACAAGAAAATTTCACACGGTACCTTTAAGCTTTGGGTGACAGCGTCCGTCCCCTGCTGGTTAACTGCCTGTGTTGGACTTGAGGTGATATTATGAGCTATTTTTAGTTCCTGTCCCCACAGATATTGCAGCAATCAAATTACAGTTCAGTTCAAATACAGTTCAGTACAAATTGTCAGTTGGTACCAAAAATTCACACCCTTTAGAGAACACTAATGTGGGGGGGGGGGGGGGCGGGGGGGTGCTATCACTGCAGAAAAATAAATCACACTTTTTGAGCAAATAAGTACACAAGTTAAAACAAACACCAAAACAAACAGCAAAAATGCATGTTCATTTCACTCAGACTTTCATTTTTATTTACATTGTACAGGATGATGGCTTTAATATGTTCTGAAAGAAATAATTTTTAATGATGTTTATTGAGTATTCTGTTTCCTATTTAGCACAATCAACTCTTGTCTCAATATCATTTAATGGACTATCTCACCAAACAGGAATGGCATCTGTAATCTAATCCGCAGCAGAGAGGAATGAGTTGGTAGTGATCATAAATCATACAGTAGAGTGGAAAATGTAGAACGTGACACTTACTCTACTAATACTGTATTGTTTTTCAGTCTCTGATGTTCTTCTAATGAGGAAATTACGAGATAGAAGCTATTTCACTAATAAGTATTTATTTATTTATTTAGTATTTATTTTCCTTCCAAGGCTCAGTTCTAGTTTTGTAGCATATTTGAAATTCAAATCAAAACTCTGTGATGTTGGCTTCAAAGGTGAACCATGTCCAAGGACATTTTCCATGCATGTTATTTTTCCACTGATAACACTTAATTTGAGCTCTAGCATGCCCATAGTGGGTGATACATTGTGTAAACTGGTGTACAAGATTACCTCCTCATTCACATCTGGTTATTTTTGCCCCAAATTATCCACAATTTCCTTTTAACTTGCATGAAATGTAAACATGATGAAATCCCGCTGATTCTAGTTCCATTATAAATTGGGTTGATTCATGCACCTTTTCCCATTTCCAAATTACACACCTGCACCGCACTTTAATTTCTTCACTGGGTTTCAAGAACTGGGTCAGTGAATGCTGAAGGAGTCTGGGCTATTGAGCTGCATGCCAACATACTACTACTGCTGAGGGCGATTTTTAATAATACCACAATCATCACACGATTATCAATATTTGTGGATGGAATAACGTTGTGTTATATATTCTGTCCAGATACATTATGTTGATCAGTTACTCTTGGTTCATTTCAGTGTTATCTCTCATGTAAAATTATTTGTTACAGTGCTTTTGTTAGACCGAATTGTGAACCTTGTGAAAGCTTTAAATAAATAAAATCTATGAAGAATCTTGCCTACAATGTGCATGGCAAAACTGAGTTTGGTAACTATTGTTTTTACTGTTCCCCAAACTACATTCCATTTACTGTAAGCAAACATATGGTTACTTGTGGGTGAAGATTTATATGCTCGTCTGACACAGCTCGGTTTTGGTCTGTTATGGTAAACAGAAGTCACTGTTACAGTAGTAGTTACTGTATGGGTGGTCGAATAAAGAAACAAAAGTCAAGGGTTGACTGACAGCACATAACATTACATCCATTATGTCTCTAAAAGCAACATTTCAATGACCACTTTCAATGTCGTTCAAACAGCACAACCCTTTTTAGTGTCAAGTGGTGCCACATAGCTACTATACACAATCCATCTTTACCGGTTATGTATTTTTACTTTTTATTAATGCCAGCAGAGAAATACAAGCTGATGTATTTAGTAATCAATCTGGACTTAAAATTGAAAGAATTGTTTCATCTAATAGTACGACTAAGTTCTGATCAAATTATGAATGATAAGGGGTTCCATTAAGATTATCCAGTTAAACATGCACATTTTAGGGTTTAATGTTGAAACCAGACAGAAAGTTCCAGCAAATTTTATGACTTGAATAGTCATAGAAATTTTCTATTGCTCCACAATAAACATGAATAAGTTTAAAAGTTAAGTGGAGGTGGGCATAGGGAAGCAGAACCCAAATCCAGTTGGTATTACCTAGGATAAAAACAGAACTGAAAAAAAGAGATTAAAGAGATTATTTTTAAGAGGATCAACTCTTGCATTGGTGACTGTATGGACAATTGTGACGTGCAGTTTATTGATTTTGCCATGTAACTCAGACAACTGCTCCCCCATTCTCCCTGCAGGGCATACTCTCCATTAGCATGCTCTACAGCAAACATCCCCTACTTCCTACCCTGCCTCACTCTCTCTGTAATTAAATAGTGGGAGTTTTTGGAGAAAGTGCACAAAACACTACTGAACAAATGGTAACTTAGTCAATTGTCTTTTCTATTGTAAATAATTTTGTATAAAAGGAATTATACTTTTTTTAAAAACTTTATCCTGCAAAATGCATAGAGTATGCCAATCAGACTGTTCATACTGTCTACTCTCTGTCTAGTGTTTTTTTTTTTTTTTCTGATGATGTGTCCCAAATAACCGCTGGTGGTGGGCAAAACAACGAAATGTTAATGATGTAAGTTGCCTACTTGAAAACCCCAATGACAGACTGACTCAGTCCCTACCACTGTTTGTACTCAACAGCACGTTTTATTAGTTTAGTGCGGGAGGCCTTATACAGGCACAAGGGATCATTAACATCACATCCTATGTATTCAAAGGATTCACATTAATGCCCTATGATTTGTAAATCCATTACTACGTTTCCGTGTTCCTTGTGCCGACTAGTTAGTTTCAAACCAGCAATCAAAAGGTTTCAACTAAGTGAGCAGGGAATCACTGTAGCATCACAAGCTGTAACATAACTGCCAAAAATAACAGTTTTAGGCAGCGAAAACAATATACTGAACTATACTGTTGATCCTTTGTAAAAGTAAGTATGACTTTGTTTTATTTATATATACATACATGGAGAAATATGTGTTAGATGTGTTCATTCAGTTTTAAATATGCTAACCCAACTGACACTATTTGGTCATTTAGTTGTTTCTGAATTAAATTTGAGGTATATTATGTTATTTTTGTGAAATATATTTTAAAATCTTCCCTCTTTACATCATCATTAAACAGCTTTTTAATCAAGTGTTAGGTCAGATAATTATTGCATACTGCCTATTTTACTCTTCAGTCAGTCGGTTCCATTAGCTGCACAACAGTTGTTGTGTAAGAACTAGTTTAGTGTAGTTTGTTAGTTCACTAGTTTGTGTGGTGCAACCTGTTTTAGTGTAGTGATATATAAATCTCCACACTTGCATTATAACTAGGCTAAGCTAAATTAATGACAGAGATGTAAGCAGTCAAAAAACAATGAATGAAATGAAACAGCCTTCAAATCATACATTTGGAATGTCACATGGGATCTTTTTAAAACTAGCTGATCACAATTTCAGTTTTAAATCTGGCAACTGCTAGCATTGTAGTGCGTTGAACATTTGCATCACCTATTCAGTACACTTTATATTTTTTTACTTTGTCACTGACTTAACATTATTGGCAACTTGCTGAGGAAGTCTGACATTATATAGTGGTATGCTGTGATCTTGTGTGGCATCAAAATATTGAATAAATATCTGATATAGTCATAAAATATTCAGCTGTGATCAGTTCTATTATTATGGGGACCTCCAGTGTCTTTCATCATTTTGCACACAGTGTGATTGCATGGTAAGGCCTGCTTATTCACCTATGACACAGCATAACGGGCAGGGCAGAACACAGGGAGAGGGCTGCCCCATAAATGCAAAGGTCAAACAATGTCCCCTCAGAGGAACCATATGTTGTTTGGAAAGTTAAGGAGGAAAGGATGTGCAGGCCCCTCCTGGAATAATCCTTAAAATGAGAAGTGCACATCAACTTTTCCTGGCAATAACCACAAGGTATTTAATTTGAAAGCTCAAAACAAAGACGAGTTTGTATGTGCATACAGCACCGGAAAACTACGCAGTCACAAAATGACATTTCCTCCACTAGATGCTGGTAGATGACATTCATTCAAAGCCACAGTATACTCACCTATGGAGAAACACAGCTGCTACAGTGGAATGTGCAGTCAGTGAAAGGCTGACACTACTGCACATACCACCAACACTCACCACACTCATTCTGAAACTGTACACATGCCATACATGCATACTGCTTTGAACAGGAAAGCTGTCATTTTCAGTAAGGTTTCTTTCAGAGTGTAGTGAATGTAGTGAATAAGACTGTTACCTCCCACTCTAGGTAAATGCATTTCTGTCTTTCTCCTTTTGTCAAAGTAATGTTGCAAGCTCAGGAAACTGTGGAGGAGAGCATGATGTAAATCTGCTTGCAAATGGCTGACAGATTTACATTCCTGACTTTGTAAATGTGCATTAAGGAAGTAGTGGTACTGTTTATGTACATTTTGTGACAACGTTATTCACTTTCTAACAAAATGAAGAAAAAAAACAGAGATAATTGTTGTTCATCACGAGTCTATCCCATAACGTTTGCCACCATTTTAGCACAGGGGGAAAACAGTTTTTTAAAAGAATAGTTATAAAGCATAAAGTTGGTGATATTCTGTATTTTAGTTATTGTCAACAAACCCTGTGAAAACACCAAAACCATCAATGCGTTAGTCCGTCTCTCAGCCCTAAGCCAATTTCACGCTACTGGAGATATAAATCTTTAAAAATGGGTCACAAATACATAGTTTCCTTTTTAAATAGGCTCAATAATATACTAAAACAGCTGGGCACTGTTTTAAGCAAATGTTACTCAAACCGGAGTAAATTGTGTATTTGTCAACCATTAATTTGGTGCTCTAGTGAGTATTTACAGCAGCAGGACAGTGTATATGAATATAGACTCAAAATAAACTACAGTGCTCATGTTCATTGCAATGTTGGAACATGTCAGCCAGTGCAACAGTGTGGCTAACTGATGTGTTTTAATAGTTTTTGGACGATGGAGCTCTAGAGGGGTGTGGGTCATATGAAGTCTGGTCTTTTAATGGGATTTGTTGGCAATAAGAACAATATAGAATATCATCAGACTTGTTATTTAAGTAAAAATGCAAAACACGGGGTCAAATACATGTAAATACATCCCCAGTTTCATTCAAGGCATTCATTTTCTTCCTATGTTTCCTGTGCTTCACAGCTCTTAAGTATCTATGACAGGCAAAAAGTAACTTAAAAGTGCAAATCATACAGAGTGGAACCCAAATCTTTGTAGCACAACACAGTCTGCACAGTGGGTGTGCTGTGGTTTCCATCTCCAAAAAGTAGTAATTGCTACCTGGGTAAGTTTTTTGCAAGAATCACCTGAATTCTCAACTCTGTGGAGAAGAGATCAGTATTTCTATCAGAATTCTCTGTCTTTCTCTCCCTTCCTTGCCACATCTCATCTGACCATGTAAGATTTGTTTTGAACTGAGGTGCTTTGCTCTGTGTTGGTATTAATCCACTGCGCTGTCAAAGAGCCAGTCCAGGAGGCCATCGTCCCTCTGGCCTGCTGCATAGACACGCTATTGTTGATGAGCTCAAGTCCAGCTCACACGCTGCATACCAGATTCCATCCACAACCTATCTCAGAATGCTGCACCTCCTGGTAATCTTGGCAAACCCTTGATCTATGCAAACAGTGGGCTGCTATGTTATCACTGCAGATTCAATAGTCTTACAAAGGAGTGTATTACATTGTTTACTTTTAATGGTGTGAAAACAGACCAGCACATAACACTGACTGCTTTACTCAGGACCAAACAGAATTACTGGACTAGTCAGATCAAAGGAACAAGGTCTGGTTTTGACATTTGAAAATAAAGGAGGAATTTAGACCAGAGATGCTCCTTTTACAGAACAGAAGCATATCTGGTTTATAGAATTTGATATTAACTAACACTTAATATCTGTCTTTTCTTGTCATTTCCTAAACATGCATTTAACAAACTTTCTGTCTTTTGTTAAACACACACACTGTTTTTAATGTGCTATGAAAGTCCTGTGCTGTTTTGCACTGTTGTTGTCTCATTGCAGCTCCATGGGCTATTGCTGCTTATGTTGACAGCTTGTTTTTCCATATTCTCTAGCAAGTGAACTATTAACTAATGCTGTTGTTTCTGTAGTTCCCAGTGATGTGAAGCATTTCCAGTTTGCCAGAGGCTGTGAAATACCCAATAATTATGTTTACACACAGCAGCAGATGTAAAACCTTATACTAGATATATGTTCAGACAGTCACTGCTGTGTTTTAACAACTAGCACTAGTGAGTAAGAACAATGATGGTAAGAGAAGTTCAGTTTTGTGATCTTCCATGAAAGCCATGACAATTTCTGGCAAAGCAGACCATAGTTTTCTAATGTAATTAAAGGCTCTGAAAACCTATTTTCTCTATAAGCTTCTTACTATGAGTGATGGTTTCCAACATAAGAACAGAATATTCTGCCAAAGTTAGAAGAGTTTTAGTTATTTTACATGAGAGATTGTAATTTTTGTTTTGTCTGTGCTCTTCTCATTGGTTTGAAGTGGACGGGCTTAGTTGCAGAAAGGTGATGTCACGCATTTCTGTGCACCAATCAAGATTTAGCAAATATTTGAATCAAAATGTGAGGACAGTTACTTGCCTACGATCCCAGGCCACTGTCAACCAAATCTGATCAAACCTCTCACAGAGTCCTGATGTAAAACATAAATGCAATTCATGTGGAAATCTCACAGATAATAACTTGCTAGTGCAGCTCAGTAAAAATGTCATCTTCAATCAATAACTCAACTTATATAGATTTTTTCAGCTTCAACTTCATAACTTTGAAACTATGTGAGCATTTACTATGACTTAGTGGGCACTGATTTAGCTGATCATATAACAATTGAATAAGAAACAAACGGGAAACAGTGTCAGGATAGACTTGCTGTGCACTCTCATTACCAATGACTCATAAGTTTGTTTATTTTAATGAATATGGAAATAGCTAGAATGTTTAATATTCAACATGAAATATTCACTGATAGATGTGGTCATTGATGAGCACCCCTCCTTGCACAATCACGCAGTCAAACTCTGACTTCTGAGCACAGTGTCACCATTCAACCTCCCTTCCTGTCCCACCAAAGTTTCGCTTCTCTGTGTATTTGTCAATATCAGATGTTTCATCAGCCTTTCCTGAAAAGCTGGAACATCATACTGGTGCTTTCTGTCTATATTGGTAACTAAATGGGAATATGCCAGACAGAGAACCTGTTTATCGTGTTTACACTCATTAGAAAGACAAAGGCCATGGTAAAAAAGATTGTCTTACAGGTTAGACAGAAATTTTCTGTCTAGCCTGAAAGTTTTCCATTTGTAGCTATTCCTCTTCTTCAGTGCAGTGTGTTCATGTTTGGTTTATCATTATGCTCCAGTCTGTTCCCCTTGACATATTAAATAACTTTTCAGTTTTTTCCAGCTGCTGAAACTATCATTTGTAAGTTTGAGTGTCTTATGTTTCCTTAAAAACACTATGAAAAGTGCTCATGTTATTTCCAGAGTAGTTGCTATCTGAGATGGTGGTAACTGACATTCAAGCTAACACATTACACACATTTGCAGCAGTTCAAAATAAGTTCCCAGAGTTAAAGGATAGGTTCACAATTTTTCAGTTAAAACAACGGTCAGGTGTCCATATGAACACTGAGAGAGGTTTTCCTTGCTGTAATCATTCCTCCTGTTCATACTGGCTGTTAAAAGATCCCCTTCAAATGTGTTTTTTTAATGTAAGTGAAGGGGGCCAAAATCCACAGTGTGTCCACACAGTCATTTTGTGCAAAAATTTCATTAAAAGTTGATCTGAAGCTTATATGAGGCTTCAGCAGTCTGAGTCAGTCATATCAAGTGGATTTCTGCCATATTTACAGTCTTTTTAGAATCAAATTCCCTCTTTGTGTTTCCTCAGACAGTGTTTCCCTGTTGAGCTGTGGTGGAAGTATAGTAACAAAATGAGGGACTTTAGCACTAAATAGACTGTAACGTTGAAAGATATCTACTTGATTTGACTCATTTGGACGACTGAAGCTTCATATTAGCTTCAGATACACTTTTAAATACATTTTTACAGTCTATGGTTAACTATGATAATGCCAATGCTAATTTCTGCTAGCAAAAAACAAGCTTAAAATCATTAAAATAAAATGTACTTACCAGAAAAAAACTGACTCCTTCTCCTTTTAGGCAACCAAAATGTTACAATTAACTTTCATGAACTGAAAACACACTGAAATACAGACAGCTATGGCTATACTCTGTGAATCTGGGGTTACTCCATGGTTACGTTACCTAACCAATGTTGTTGACGTGGTAGCACCTGTCACTCAAATTCAATTCACTCAAATAAGGAGGACCAAAACTGTTTTTTGTACCAGGCTGAAAACATGTTTATTTCTGCTGTAAAGTTGGGCATTTTAACATGGGGCCTATGAGGATTGACTCACTTTTGGAGCCAGCCTCAAGTGGCCATTTGAGGAACTGCAGTTTTTGGCACTTCCGTGTTGGCTTCATTTTTCAGCCCCAGACCTTGCTGCGTGTTACAACAAGAAAAACGTGTTAATGATCATTACAGCACCTGACTGTTGTTTAAGACAGACTTGAAAATTTGTGAAGCCGTCCTTCAAAGTCATGAAGTTATTTTGCCAATATGTACATACAGGTGTGTCTGAATAAGCAAGAACTGTAGGATTACTAAAATGAGGCTCATTTACTTGAATATACTTTCAGAGTATGTTATTATCAACACTTAAATGCAAGTGTAACTTGTTTTGCTTATTACTGACAGCACATGTTTATCTTTATCTTCTTTTTTTTCACATTACACTTTAGAGAGTTGAGAGATGTGAACCATACCGCCTAGTTGCCATGACACCGGCATCATTTAAAACGTTTGAGTTAACGGTTGGACGTTTTTCTGTTGGGCACGACAGTCTGTAACGTTACGTCCATGAGTGTGCTCGCCTGTTGGTCACAAGCCCCATTTCATTTGCAGCTTACGCAAAAAGCAGCGGAAGCTTGTGATTTGCTGGCCCCAGCCCTCCCTCTTCTGGGGGGTAACTTATTACAGGAGTTTGCGGGCGGAGCCGCTTTCCCTGACAGATAAATTGTGTGTGGTACAATTGGAGGAGTCGGGTACGAAACTGTCCTTTCGCGTTTCCTGTGAGGCACAGTTAACAGTCGAGCTAAAGCTACCCGAACCACACCGTTAAAACCAGATAAACCGAGAAAAAAGGGGGATATTACCGGAGAGTAAATATGTCTGGAAATAAAGACAGCGACGGCGGATGGAGGAAATTTCTGTGGAATTCAGAGAAGAAGGAGTTTCTAGGACGGACAGGGGGCAGTTGGTGTAAGTACTGCCTTTTTCCTGTATTTTCTTGAACTAACTCGCTACTGCTGGCGGAAGACGTTACAGGGTGAAATAAACAGCGGAGAGAGAGAGGGAGTGGGGAGTTTTCTTTCATTTTTCTCTCCATTTCCTGACTGTACAGACAGCACCTGTTAGAGCCATGTTAGCCTCTGACATGCTGCGTCGTGACTCCGTGTTTTCAATGGAGGCTGTGTGTTGAAGTTGGCTCTGTTAAATCCGAATCAACACGTTTGTGAAACACGAAACTAGCCTCGAATCTCACAGTGTCAGCCCACCAGACATGCCACAGGTCGACTGTAATCAAAAACCAGGCTAATTATATATATGAAAGAACCAATTAACTCGCGCTGTGAATGGATGATTTGTTCCCCTTGCTCGTGTGATTTAGACAAGACTTAAACTAGACAGCTGGTTTTATGGTTAATACATTGTAATAGGAAATTATTACTCAAGGCGTAGCCCGTGTGGGGGCATTTATTAATGAAACGTCCTTTATGAAAAGGTCATCTTGAAGGACAGTGTGGTGGGCCAGGACTTTTCACTAAACCCAACAGTGAAAGTTGGGTTGGGTTTCTGCGTGCCTCACTGGTTCACCTCTTGTATTTTGGCGTGACAAGGAGGGTAGAAGAGAAGCAGAGGACATTTTATTCCCCTGATTAATAAGCTGGACAGCTAGTCTGTGGCTCCTGTGTGCAGGCCCGGTTATACCCCCCCTCCTCCTCCCCCCTTCACTCAAACCTAAGATTAATGGATCCAGCTTTAATCGTTTCACCACTGTTTTCAATACTTTAAGACGATGGGATGCTCGCCTAAGACGCTCAGCGGTGTGGCTGTTGACTTGATAGGATAACTAGACACCATTAAACAGTGCCCAATAAACTCATTAAGCCGTTTTACACGTTATAAGTAGCGTTTTTTTTTCCAGTGTGTGAAACATCGCCGGGTGCCGTGAACAGATCACGACTCACATGTCTCCAGGGCCCCCCCCCCCCTCTCTCTCTATCTCTCCATCTCCGAAGGTTTCGGTTTTTTTCCCCGAAAGAAAGGGGACATTAGCTTGTCTATGCCAGTTTTAAAGCGCTCCTTCCTCAATGATTAATGAAAGCTCAAATAAACTGCTCATTTCCAAGAAAAAAATAATTCGACGAGAAATCACGGTGATTTTTTTGTCGTAGTGTCGCCCTCATAGACGGGCTGGTGGTAGTCAATGGCGAGTTTATAGCGAACTTAAGGGAGCTAATTTCAGGTGATATTTTTTAAACCACCGCACGTTTTTAGTGTAGTAATGTTACTAGTCTTGTAGTTGTACCGGTAGTATGTATCTATTACAGGCTTACTGGTGTGTTTTGTCGTGAGGAAGAGTGATGTCGCACTAACTAAAAGTGAGCGGTGTTGCACTAAAAGCAACAGGTATGTCTGAGCCCCCGTGCCGCTGAAACCACCGCCGTCTATCAGGGCTGCTGGTTTAAAACAAGGTTCATTAACGAGACTAGAAGCAGTTTGAAGTGAGCTGTGAAATTCCAATTTCTGTAGTTTTCCAAAAGAGAAACTGTTTGGGAAATGAAGAGTGTCAGTGTGAGGCGGGGTCTGCTTTTGTGTGTTCATTTCGACATGTCCGACAGCTGAATTCGTCAGAAGATGCACCGCAGTGGTGACAAAGAGGTGACTCCAACTGAAACGTCTGTAAAAAAAAAAAAAAAAAAAAAAAAGTGGAGAGACATCCGTATGGCGTGAATGTGGTAAAGGTTCCCTCTCCACACGCTGCAGCAGTCTGGTGGGGGAGGTGCTCTTCATTCAAACCCTGCCTTTCACCACCACTAGGCCAGTTTCTGTGCTATTTACATGTCTGTTGACTTCTGGCTACAGAAGGGTGTTTTGCACTCATCACCCACCCAACACAAAACTGATTTCCTTCTTTCCGTCTTTCCTATAAACGCACTCAAACAGATGCACTCAATGTACAGAAATGTTACTGAAGCTAAAATTAATAATCTTAGGGCTGACAAAAGGAATCATTGCGTTGCATATCCCTAATTTCCCCGGCTACACTTTAAATGGTCTGATGCTCCTTTTTGCCTGAATTTCACCTGCATCTGTAAGATTTGCTTTGCAAATAGTGGTCACCCATACAAGAGGAGCTGACTGGGACATTTTTATTCGTGAGGTGGTCTATTCCAAAGAAATCAGTTTATAACTGTGATCTTATGCAACCCCTCAGCACGAGTGTTGCAGCTCAACATGACAGTCTATAGTTTCCCTCTCAACAGGTGCATCACTGAGCTATCCTGCTACGGTTGCAGACATGCTCCTTAGAAAATAGCTCACCACGCATTTACATTGGTAGCAGGTGTTATGGCAACCTGTAGCCATACTGGAACACAAAATCAAGGCTGCCTGTCTCTGAACTGTAGACATTTTACATTTATTCACTCATTTTTTAATACAGAGAAGGTTAACATGAGGTTTTTTTTCTAGTTGTGATACGAGCCAAACTTCCTCATACACACTCTGCACAGCATCTGTGCACAAAATAAAAGGGTGTTGCTCCTGGCCGAGTGCTGGAAACACTGGTCACATGTTCTAAGTGTGTCTTAAGAGCAAAAACTCATGGTATCAGAGTGACACAGGGAAGGGTGAGGGCAGGCCCGGTGAGCCAGATGAATCTCCTACAGACTTCTCAGTCAACGGTTTGTGGCGGGAGATAAGGCTGTAGAACCTGCGATGGACCTGCCAAACTGGTTTCACAGGGGCTGATTTTGACTGGTTTCTGGCAGCGGAAAGCACATTTGGGAAGGTGCCATAACAGCAAATACAACAGGAATGGGAACATTGATGAGGATCTGGCAGAGTGCTCATCTAGTTGGTGTTCAGGGACCCAACACCAAAAAACATATCATGTCATGGCTTATCTTGCATATATATATATATATATATATATATATATGGTGGTATATAGGTAGCTAGAAGAAAAAAGTTTGGCTCTGAGGATTTGAAAGTCATAAATATGCAGAATTTAAAGATCTTCAATGCAAAAAATATGTCGATATATTCACTATTAATGTTAGTCCAAGAGGTGCGTTCAAAGTCAGATTCACTATTACTGCAAAAAGAGGGAATTAAAATTATTTGCGGGCTGCTTTTAAGGGAAATGGCTGGATGGGACTAAAAACTGTAGATTTTAAGTTTTATTTGAGCTTCAGAAGTTCAAAAGAGCACCACAAAAACATTTTCATACCAATCAAGACTGCAGTGTTACATTTCAGATGTGTAATATAGATACTATAAGTACTGATATATCTTTTCCCTACTGAACTTTACTGAAAGCAGGCAAACAAGTTATGCTAATCACAAGTGTTTGTCTACAACTGCATGAATGAAGGCAGAGAAAGACAAAGTGAGGCTTTGTTGTTCAGTTAAGCGAGGACAGTGTTTTTATGCCGAACCTGTTGTAAGTCCCCAAGCAGGGGAAGGGTCTGCGTGAGAGGCGGCTGTGGCACTGACAGGAATGACCAGTGACTCATCCTGTTGTACTGGAAATAAGGCCCTCCCTCCTCCTGTTCCATAATCTGAGAAAATTTTAAATTAGGTAAAAGGAAAAAAAAAAACCCCAGATGTTCTAAAATGTCTTCCATAATGAGAAGAGAAAGGGTAGCAGTTCATCTATTAAATACAATTCTCAAGGTTTTTCATGCTTGTTGGGTTTATTTGTCCACATCTCTTGAATGCTAACAGTTTAGAGATGTCACTTTTTGAGAAAATATAGGATTCACTCATTAATTCTCACATTATCTGTCACATTCATTTCTTTCCATGTGAGAAACTAAACTTATTTAATCAAAAGAATCTTGTGTCTCTACTGCTACATACATTTAAAAAAAAAAAAAAAAAAAGTTCATTTTACATCATGAATGACATTTACTTTTCCCTCCCTACAGTTAAAATCTTCTTGTTCTACGTGATTTTCTACGGATGCTTGGCTGGAATTTTCATCGGGACCATTCAGGCAATGCTGCTTACATTAAGCAACTACAAACCCACCTATCAGGACCGAGTCGCTCCCCCAGGTAAATATACTCTTCACCTTTTTTTACTTTCACCGATTTGCAGTGCAGATATTACAGTATCAAAACCCAAGAGTGAAAACAAACAATAGTAATCCAGATAGCAGTTTTGATTTGGGCGCTAATTATGTTGCTATGGGGCTGTTTGTGGTTCATGTTCAAAATGACGGCAGGGGTGTGCCTTTTTAAGCAGCTACTCTATCAGGAGTCTTTCTGACCTTAGATAGGTTCAGCCATTTTGTCCTTCACTCCTCTCAGCCAGCCAATGTTTCCCCCCTCAGGCTACAGGGGAACTGTTGTAGCTTTACACTCATTGTGACTAAAACGATTCATGTGTGCTGTGATTATGTGTCACAGCTGACATCTTTACATGAAACACGCATGGCAGGCAGAGTTTGGAGTTCATTCTTTGAAAAAAAATATTTGTAGTTTTGTCACAGCTAAGAGAGGCCTCTAAGCTTGTTTTGCCAGGAGAAAATTCTCTCTGTAATCTCTAATCTTGTGAGAACAACGCCGTGGAAACACTGCTACAGTCACACTAGGGGCGTTTCGAAATTTCCCTGCAAGCTTGGGAGACGGCGCAGATTAAAGTGCCCAGCCTTGTCTTGTTGTGCCAGTACTTGTTTGCACAGCACATGCTGTAGCCTTGGCGGTATTTTTAGCAGCCATTGTAAGTGACTGGCTTCATGCACACGGGTTAGTTTGCCTGCCGTTTTGTCTGTCATCCTTCCACAACTGTTGACAATCAAAGACCAGCCCAGCAAAGCAGCAAAGTGAGTGTGGAGCGCTTTGAGCTGAAGTGAGTTTCCAGAAGTGGCATGATAAAGGAAGCAGAGAGTAGTTAGATTTTTTTTTTTTTTTTTTTTTTTCTCAGAGCTCAAGCCCGCCTCTCACTCTGGGGCTAAAAGTTTCCATTGTGAGAGAGTCACACGTGAGACTGGAAGGGTGGGGGCAGGGGATTGGTGAACTCTCACAAGCCTCCACTAAAAGGCTAAACGTTAGTTCTCTGTCAATGTTGGACAAATAACTCGAATGCTGCCCACATATACAGCAGCAAATAAACAGATCCAGTAGTGATGCTGGAAAAGGGTCAATAAATGTCATGTTTCCTTTCACTCATCTTACCCATCTCATTCTCTTCATGCCACGCCTCACCGAGGCCTTGTGCACAAGGCTGTGGAAAATTACTGCTATAAAGAGCTGACAGAGACCATCTGAGGAAATCCCCAAGACCCTACATTGTGTGTTGTCCTAAGATAATAGACCAGAGACACTCTCTCTCTCTCTCTCTCTCTCTCTCTCTCTCTGGAACAACTTGCATCAAATACAGTGTAGACTCTGTCAGGAATTTCACTGACAAACCAAAAAATCAATTTTATATTTAACTCTCTTATGACAATGTCAATACTTTCCCTTTTCTTATCAAAACAATTTTCTGTTTTTCAGGTCTGTCACACACCCCGTACTCAGAAAAATCTGAAATTTCTTTCAAAAAGAGCGATCCGGCTACATTTAAGAATTACGTCGAGAGCATGGAGAAATTCCTTAAAAGTTATGATGACGAGCGTCAGAGTGAGCCACAGAAATTTGAAGATTGTGGAGGCAAGTATAAGCCAATCATACAGGGACTGTCATACTCTGGCTGATCCCTGATGGGTATGTAACAATCGTCAATATTTGTCACTTGTATTTATGTAGATTGTGTACACGCTGCTAACATTAATTTGTCTCGTAAGAAACATCGACGCCTAAAGTAACATTTCTGAAACGTTCAATGTTCTCTTAATTTCATAGTTGGACTGATGTTTACAGGCGTAATGTGTCTTTTTTTTTTTTTTGTTCCTTTTTTGTAGATAGTCCTCAGTCGTACATGGACCGTGGAAGTGTGGAGCGTGAGGCAGGCCAGAGGAAAGCTTGCCGCTTCTACAGGTCTTGGCTCAGTAGCTGCTCAGGGGAGGACCCCAGTTTTGGCTTCGAGCAGGGAAAGCCTTGCATTATTGTCAAGCTTAACAGGATTGTCAACTTCAGACCAAGGGTAGGTTTACTGCACATTTACAAATTACAACATTATGGTACAGTAATAAAACCAATGTTGTGTCATTAATTATAAGAGTGAAGAAAAAAAGAGAATTTAATTTAATTTGGTCAGCCATGTGACATACAGTGTAACTCAAACTGTTTTAGCTAATGTTACTTACCAATCTGATGATAAATCCGTCTGGATGAATAAAAGGAACTACCTTTTTGATGAGTGAGAGGTTTGAGCTGCTAGCACTGCTTGTAAAAATGAGCAGCACAAAAACATGACTGGGAATGTAAATCAGGCTCATCCAGTAGCAGTAAATCAGGTATTTTGCTCACAAATGCAGCACACGTCTAAAAAATAGTGCATGTTCGACAAAATTTGGTTTTCAGCACTGTGCTGTCATACAGTGATGGGTTTTTCAGTTTACATAAAGTCAAATGAATACAGCAAGACACAGTGCTGTATATTCAGAATTTCTTGGATGTGGATTTTTGTTCAATGTGGTTTTTGTTTAATTGGTTAGATTCCAATTAAAACCTCAACATAGAGTACATTTGTTGGACGGGGACTTTAGTTTTATGTCATGTCTCTTTCTCTGTCCTATGTCTCCTGTCTGTGTCTTAACTGTTGAGCTATCAAATAAAGGCATTTATACATAATATAAATGTTAAATATGGGGGGGGGGGGGTTAGGTGCTTGCAGTGAGTCGCATGCAAATAACACCACATTTTATAGCAGCCGCGTAGTTCTCCTGCCAACTAGAATCAAATACAACATAACCACCTGCTCAGGATGTTAAGTCATCAACCAGTCTCTCTCTCTCTTTTTAGGCTCCCTCTAGCAATCAGTCACTCCCAGAGCCTGTGCAGGCCAAAGCACAGCCCAACCTGATCCCCATTTTCTGTAAAAATAAGGTGAGTTTGATATGTTTGAAATTTGTCAATGGTGTATTAGTAAAATATACTATTAGATTGTTTGTTGTAGTATCAGTGCTGTAAAAAGGTTAGACTTTAAGACAAGTTCAACCGTTATCTTTGCAGAGAGAGGAGGACGAAGGCAAGATCGGAGAGATCAAGTACTTTGGCTTCGGTGGCGGCTTTCCCCTTCAGTACTACCCATACTATGGCAAACTGGTGCAGCCCCAGTACCTGCAGCCTTTGGTGGCCATTCAGTTTACCAACCTCACCTTGGGTCAGGAGGTGCGCGTGGAGTGCAAAGCATATGGAGCAAACATTGATTACAGTGAGAAAGATCGCTACCAAGGACGTTTCGATGTTAAAATCACAGTTAACTCGTGACCTCAGCCATGACGAGCACTCTCATTTTGAAAACAAATCAAATGTAGAGAGAATAAAAGAGTTCAGATAAAACACCACTAGTCTTTGAACATTCATAATATACAGGACCTACACTTAATCCGTGTGCTTTACACTAGCTTTTCTGTGTGTCTGTCGAGGGTTAGAATGTAAAATACAAGAGTAGCAATAGCCAATATTTATTCTACTGTAAATGAAAATATTCCTTGAGCCATGGGATGTGTTCATCTATTACTGTAAAACTGCTATTCCACTACTGATGTGTAGCGAGCTGTGTTTCTGTCCCCAAAGTATTTCATCCTAATGTGGTTTCTATATATTTTTGGAGTGTCCAGTGCTGTAGTCTAGTCTCGTAATCTCTTCTGTCTTATGTCAGCTTAGTGGTCCAAGGTGTGTGAGCGTACGCTCGTGTCTGTGTGCAGGTGTTATTAGTTTATGTGAGTGCGTGGAGTGTGTTAATGCGCCCTGACTAACTGAAATACTAGCATGGTACTCTGAACCTTTAAGGCCCATGTATGAGTAAATGACTGCGCTCCATGGAATCTTTATTTTTTTGTGTTTCTTTACCGAGATGTTCAAGTTGACTGTGGAAGGATACATTTGTACACTTTTTCTTTGTTGTTCACCTTAGCTGTAGGATATGGTTTGATGACATTTCTGTTTGATACTCTTACATCTGTTCATTCTTAATTCATAGTGTAGAGCTTTGTGGGTCCAGCCTAGAAGACTGTCACCTCCATGGAAACAGTGGCAACTCAGTGCTTTGAAATCTGTTTTGCTGGAGACATCACATGACGTGATGCAACTTACTATTGAATGTTTTAGCCATTTTCATGGTGGAAGAATTTTATATTTATGCAGTTGTACATTTTTTTCAAAGTGTAATGTATGAATCCAATACCAAAGTCGCTGGTCAAAAGTTATAGAAGAATATCAGAGGCAATGCAGTATCCCGTGTAATAAGATGTTTAGTTGGTGTGAAAATACTTAATTCAATGTTGAAGATCAAAACATTTGTCAGGAGTCTGCTCTTGTCACTTTATTTAATCTGCATAAGGCTGAAACAATAAACAGAAAAATGGAACAACTGTGAAGTCTTTGAATACAGAGTTAAATGTATTTTCACGTTTGCATTCACCCGTCCAAAATCTTGAAGAAATACTGCACCTGTGAAAGGAAGTGAAAAGTAATTACCTATGAAAAATAGACTGCTGCTGCAATATGTACAAAATATCCTGAATTGAAATGTTACATCAAAGTGTCAGCCAGTCCTCTCTGATATCAGAATAGTGACATTGTGAAAGTTCACAGAGCAAACGCTCCTCTGCACAAGCCTTTTCTAGGCTACTACTCTCCCAGTCTTGGGAAAATGGCAGCTCAGTCAGTCACCGGCTAATGGTTAACAAGGAGGCATTTGTCCAGGCCACAGATCAGGAGTTTTCCTGAACAATGACGCTTGATGGGTCAGACCCACTCCCTACAAAACAATGGTTTTGTTTCAAATTCCGCTGCCAGTCTTGTTCTCCTCAAAACCAGTGTGATCTAAGGTTGCCCCAGCCCACAGAGCGGAGTCATGGGACTCGTCTAAAGACACGGCTTCACAGAGTCGGGGGTTTTGTTCTTGGCTAAACGCAAGGTAGTCATTTATGCAAGTGCTGAGAGACAATGAGTAAACCCATTTGTGGGATAAGAGGAACTACACAGATGAATAATGTGGGTGTATTCGACAGCACAGTATATGCAGAGTACAATGTGCGTGTGTCAGTGAAGTACCACCCACCTCCAGTACACCATCTTCAGGGAGGTCTGTACAGTGGACTGCGTTTTTCACTTTGTCTTTGCCATAAAGAGCACGCAGTGTGGTGGGACGGAGATGCCGCGCAATTTCCTGTTAAAAGAAAACGTGGTTTTAACTGAATTAATGCAGAAAACCACTGATTGTGATTCATTCACAGATAAAACCATCTTTTTAGCATTCAACTCAGTATCAGAAACTTCAGCATTAAAACGACACAGAAATTGAAACAGAAACATAACACACTTTCTGTCCAACTATCACGTCTTGTGGATGATAAGGTGGAGTTTTGAAACTGAACATCCTGTACTGTTGTATGTTAGACAGACAGAATGGTTACTCAGCAGACATGTGATCCTGTAGAGGAAGTGACAAAACACTGACAGTCAGCAAACTTTTTACACACTACACGGGAAAGAGATTAGCATTGTTTATTGCTTGTTTCATAATGTAGAAAAATGTTGAACATAACCAGTTTTTTGCAGTAATATTACTATTAATATTAATTATTGATACTTTTCCTTCAGTTCTATTAGGATTAGTCTATATTATTCATTCAAGTTTAAATAAAATATTCCATCTTACAGTTTTCACTATTAAGTACATTCCCACTGACTTTATACACTATTCTATTTAATTTAGTACATTTCTTAAACTTATCAAATACGATAAGTACATTCGCTTAAATATGATTCATCACTTTACACTACAAATAAGAGAAGGGGACATTTTATTTTCCAGTATTCTCCTTTCCGTTGCTCACTAACAGTTTTTACATGCAGCAGCTTTATCTCAAAATGGTTGTCTTCTTTCAACATCAGACACTCCCAAGGTCAGAGCTGGTTCACTTGCCCTTTCCTACTTTGTGCCTCAAGGAAATGCAACCCTCCCACAGGGTCTGTTATCAGGGGAGGGATAATATGTGAATAATTAATTCACCACGATGCCTATTAACTCTAGATAAGAGAATGGAAAGCAAACATTATATAACATATAGTTCTCATGTAGAACCTGATACATTGGGAAAAGCAAATCATGTACATTTTATATAATGTTAAGAGGTCTCGTTTAAAAAGAAGCTCTACACAGGTATGTTTGATCTTTAATGAGCAGTAAGGCCAACAAAAAGCAAATCTAACCACTGTAGCTTAAATGTGCCCTATTCATCACATATCAAACAAAATAACCAGATACAAATACGTTCACGTGACACCACCTAAGGTTTGTTTTATCTCAGATTTTGTGGATAAAAGAATTGGACTGTCTTATGACAGGGAAACATTTCCTATGACAGGTTCTTTACCCTCCAGTGGTTTATGAGAGCGTGCACCAAAGGCAGGAAACAAGTTCCAAGGTCATAAATCAGCCTAGCTTTCTTCTCAAAGCTGTTCATTGTCTTTTAAAACAAAAACCTTGAGGAAAACAAGTCCCCTGGTTAAAATGATTGCACATTACTACAAAATGTTGAAGTGGCTACGACAGGAAGAAACTGTTGGAAGCAACAACTGGAAAGGTTCAAGGACCATGGGAACTGTACATCATCTGGGAATGATGGGCCAACTGAGGTCTATTTTAGTTCTGTGTACTGTAGATGAAGTGTTTCACATTTTGAAATTACACAGTTGTTTAGGATTTCATCTTCCAGAAAATGATTATGGAATATTTAATCATTTTGACAATGACAATGACAACAATTTTGACAGTAAAACCACAAAATTATAGAAAAGGGTTCAATAGCATAAATAGTTATTGGCCTAAACCTAAACTATATTTGTAGCATCCACTAAGGCCCAGTAGTTGTAAAAATTGATTTTCAGTTCGGTGTAATTATTGATGATGTGTGGTGAGATTGTCTGACATTGACAAGCTATGGCTCATTCTATTCAAGTATTATCTACATTCTAAAACTATCTTTCCTATGTTGGCCAAACCATTAGGTATACCAACCATCACAGTCCAGTGATGTTACCTGCCAAATCTGCCAGATAATTGAGAATTAGGTGGCTATTGGATAACTGTAGTTCCATCATCTGTCTAATTGGTGTAATTCTAAGTGGTTGGTGAACAAGAAGATGAACAAGAATACCGTAATAAAGAACAACAGGACTCCTAATATGGCTCTTCAGTTGTGTAATAAACTTTCTAGGCATAATGATACAAGTCTGTATGATGTAGGTTTGTGTCTAAGGCAACTAAATACAGTATATCCTCTGTATAACTATCTGCCCTGTTGTTTATGTGACGCGTGCCACATGACACTGAAACCAAAGACAGCAAAGGGGGGTGGGTTTATTTAGTAATAAAATAATTCTTTGCAAAAGGACCACTCTCTGTAATTGCGTTAGTTACTCATGAGTGACCTGCTGTCTGAGTTTAATTTGATTTTAATGAGTCCCATAGTGTGCTAGATTGATGTTCACGTAATGACTGCTGGCTTTTGTGGACAGTAATGGCCAGGGCAAAGTGACCCGGTGGTTACATGAGTGTCCAGAAATCGAAAAGTCTCACGTCTGATCCTTCACGCACCGCTGACTGTCCGACCCAGCTGAAGTGAGTTAGACTGCGACACTGGACACGATTCTGTCACACTACACATCGCTGCAACAGTGGTTGGTTCTACTGTGAAACATAATACTATAATAATAACAATACTAATGATACGTAAAACTGCATTTTTTTCAAACCCTCTGGTCACTACTTGACATTAAACAGCAGCCGGGGACATTTAAAATAGTACCATAAACTAGCTTAGTGAAAACAATTGGTTGACTTTCCAATGTGATCAAATCTACACATCACAAGGGTTAATGTATGCCATTTGAACAATTAAACAGTACAATAAACCTCTGACAGATGTCTCATTTTGAAATACTGTATATTTAGGTGACTTTCAAACTTTTTGTAATTTAATTTCAATATTATAGCCTGTGATAAATCAGAGCCTTCCAATACATTTAAAATGTAAAAGTAAGAGTGAGAATCCTCTTCACGGACACACTTGTTTCTATGTTCATAGAGCATCATTTTTGATGACACAGATGACACAAGAGAACAAACCTAAACCACTTGTAGCTTGTGGCTCTTATCATTAATGTTGCTTTGTTGGTGTCTTGTTCCCTGTGTTTTTACTGCCTCATTCTCCCTTTTGTTATTATGGCTACAACTACCACCACTATTATCTCCTTGCCTTGTTTATTTTTGTTGCACATGAAAAATTACAGCTCTGTGGAAACTATCCACATGTCAAAACAACGATGGCAGTTTATCTCCTCTGCGATCTGTCCGGATGTTAGCTTGGAGAGAGCAATTACAATATCTAGTTACAGTTTTCACCCTTTAATCAACAACATACTGTTTGTTAAAAACATAACAGAGTAAAATTTAATAATTGGCCATTTCAGTTTCATTTTTCTGCTACTGTGGGGCACTAAATCCACCATAGTCGCCACCAGGGACAGCTAATATCATTTTCACTAAAGCATTACATAGATGGGTCAAAAATCAATAGGCAAAGCACTTTTACCAAACATAATGCAGGGCTAGTCTTTTAGCCTCATGTAAAAGGACATTCAGGCCAATTTGATAATCTTTTACACTCATCATCTATTGCAAGACAAAGTGTGGCAACACAACATTGCCTCCATCATGCATTACTAATGTGAGGTGGAGGACACAAATCTTTTATGAAGTTGCTGATTTAAAAAGGGGAAGTGTATATTTAGAGACTCCTGAGAAAGTGAAAACCCTATGGCAGAGGGCAGAGAGTACAGGCTGGGTCAGGACTGGCTAACAGAGGACCGTTGTGTCTGTCCACTCTGATATCAGGACACATCACAAGACAGAGCACTATCTCATGACTGAGTGAGTGCAATGCAAGGCAGCTAAGGGTGTGGAGGTGTGAAGCACATGAGGATCCTTTTGGGGAAGATATATGACACCTAGTGAAAGCCTTCACAAGTCTTGCATCATATATTTCAGTGCATATTTTGCTCTGTTCTCTAAGAAAATACTGCAATTAAATTAGCCTAACATGAACCATGATCTACCATCATGTGTATTAGCTCTAATGTGTGTTTGAGGTCAATTAATTCAGCTGTACAGTCATGTGTTTATTCACACAAGACCTGTGTTGTTGATTAGTCAACTGGAATTAATCAATAGCCTTTTCTTACCACAAACAACTATTACTAGACATTCTGACCTCTTCATACAGTCTGGAGTGTCAATGTTTGTCCAGTCAAATCTCTTGGCCTGATAATGATGTCTGGAATGTCTTCATAGACTGTACAAGACTGACAAGAAAACGTACCGTACTTTGGTACTTAGAGGAATAATGTTACATGAAGCTACACATGCCCTGTCGGTGACCCAATCAGCTTGCCTCTAACAGACTAATCCAGTCTACAATGTTCCTCCCAGATCTCCGCGCTGCTGTGACTTTCCACTTATCTCATGTATCAGATGACTGAACTCCACAGAGGAGTAGGAATGGTGATGTTTAGGTAATTTGTCAGATAATACTGAGGTCAGTCTGAGGTTGTGGAGTGATGAAACTGGTTGACTTCCCTGTTAGTCGGCAAAGTCCAACGCAATCAAAGAATTTACAGAGTCCTTAGTGGGGAATGACGGCTGAAAACAAATGATAGCAGCTAAAGGATCATCAGTTATATCTAATATATTTGAGAACCCAACAATAGATATTGTACAGAATTACCCTTCCACTTTGTCACTCTTGATACGATTGCTGAAACAACTGTAAATTACAACCTGGTGCCCATTTAAATAATCTAAGTACAGTTCCTTATATTCAGAGATCCCATCCAAGACATGTTTTAAGAGGTCTATAAAATACTCTACTGTGAATAATAATTTGTGTCTGATTTGGTTTTTCCACAAAAAAAGTTCAACTATCTTGTTAAAGTCCTTAAAATAGTCGTACTTCCTCCTTCTCCCTCATTAAAAATTCCAGAATCTAAAAATACGTAAATATTTTTAATTTCAAACTGCTAATTTTAACTGCTGGACACAAGATGTCTCCTACTTCACTGTAAAGTCTATTCTGTATATATAGTATATAGTGTTTGTGCACTGGAGGCTTCAAGTTTCCACATCACACTTGTGTAAGTTTAATATTGGACCAGAATTGGCTGCCAAACTATTTGTGATGTCACAAATCATGCTCACAGGCCCATCCCTTATTAAAGTGAGAACAGAGAAACGTTCCACTTTCAGCAGATGAATGTGAAAACAGCCTTCTAGTGTCAAATTAGAAAACATCATTCTGTATAGTGAAGCTCAAACATTCAACTGTAGGAACAAGAAGAAAAGCGTATTTTGTGGGCACATTGTGGCCACTAAATATGTGGGCTTTTGCGGGCTAAAAATGAAAAAAAAAATTCTGCTCTTCCAAGAGATAAATATCTCACAGCCCGGCAACTAATGTTGTTAAAGCCACTATAGTATGTGTAGAATTTGCCCCCAATGTATTAAAAAACACACTGCAAAGCATGCCGCTGCCCCATCTCCCTCTCATGGATCAACTGGGCTGAAAACAACACATAGACTGCACCAATATGGTTTGATCGTTTCATTTTTCTATAACAAACACTATCAGGGTCATTTGACAGATGACATATGGCTTTTAAGTGTTACAAATATCAAACCAAACTGGAGCCAGATCTGTAGATGATAACTAATAAAATAACAAAGGACTGTTGCAAAGGCTTAATTATTTTGGCATCACTGAGCAGGGGTGTAGTGTCATGTGACCTAGAAAATCATTAGCCAATTAACTAACCTCTTTCCTGCTCTGTGGCTGTAATGTCAGTAACATGACTATGGCCTGGAGGACTGAATATGAAACAGACAAGGTAAATTCATTCAATTTAAAAAAAAAAAAACCTAAGCAGATGAAAATTACATAAACAAGCTGAATTGAAGATTCACAGCTGAGTTATGGACCGCTGCTGGACTTGTGGTGAAATCGTGCAGGTGTGTAGTCGCTCATTTTTACGGTAAGCAAGCAGAGCGTCTTATCATTAGATTTCACATCACGAACTGGCACAGCCCTGCAGCACTGATTCCACAGTATCCAGAAACACACACATGCATGCAGGTGTTCAAACACACACACACACAAGTTTATTTCACGGGCCAACTCTTTTATCTAATAACATAAGCCACAAATTCTTTGCAATGTACACTAAACAAGGGCTAAAAAAAACATTCTGGTGTTCATCAGTTTGTCAGATTTAAGACTCTTCAAAGCCAGCAGGATTATATTAGTTTTCAGGTGATCAGTTTTTAACTGGTCTGAACTCGAAACCAAATATTGTGCTCAATTCACATTTAAAGTACTGGGCTCCTCATTCATGTATGGGTCTAGCTTCTAGCTGCCGAGGTTAACAGCAGATGTGTCATAGACCAACATCACATAGTAATGTGAGCACGTTTTCTGCTGCCTGTCTTTGACAACAAGGGCATTTGAAAAACTCTAGAGGAGGAGGAGGATGATGGATGGATAATCATTTGCAGATGATATATTGACTGTCATCACATTTAACCCAACTTTTGACATTTACTTTGTCGAATAATCTTCTATTTGTGATGTCTTGAGAGGTCGGGAGCTTTTATTTCGGAACTTAAATTCAGTGTATTCAGTCTTCTCATAACAGGTCAACTTGATTCTTGCAGACAGAAGATAAACAAAACCAAAACAGGTATTCAAATAAAAATTCTAGTTTGCCATCTTATTTGTAATATAATGAAAGTCCTGTCTTCTCTGTTCAACCTCAGTTTCTCCTTTTCATACGCTGTCTCAGCTTATTTGGTTCAGCTAGGCAGCAACCATAGTCCTGACTGCCCTGCTGACTATGGGTTTTGTAGACTTTTAATGGATGCCATATGATGGGTTGTATGTAGTCCTTGTTTTGCGAGAGGGAATGTATCTCCACTCTTTGACACTACCTCTCATGACATCACATATTATAGAATATTATGACAAATAATTTTTAATATGCTTTGACTCACCGGATCAGCAGGTCCACAGAATTCCCTGAATGACTTGGGTGTGTCTGTGCCATGGATCTCTAGGACCATGCAGGGTCCAGAACACAGCTCAGTCACCATACACTGCAGGGAGTGAGTGAAATAAGGTTAAAACACTACCTTAACCTCTCTCAATTAAATAACCAAACCTACTCAGCAGAAAGTTGAAATGAATTTTATCTATTTTTTACTCAAATGGAGAAATATACCGATAATGTTAATACACAACAACTCCTCGCTATTACTGCACATGATCAATTTCTTTCAAACAATTGGTTACTGACAAATGAAAGATATTTTTCTCACTCTTTCAGATCCTTACAAAAGATCAGACAATCTTTGTAATTTGATAAACAAAAGTAACAATTTAGTGATACAACTATGGTGCAGGAATGATGGCACAACAATGCAGTGTGCATACTCACAGGATATTCTGTAACAACACCTTTGTAAACTTCATAGAATTCTTCTGCATTTGCCCGGTCCACATTGAACTGTGAAAAGAAAATATTACTCATGAAAAAAAGATGAATATTGAAAAAATGAATATTTCACAATAAAAAAGACATATGGAGACTGCAGTCCAGGAAATGAAATATGAATCAAAAAGAAACATTCTAGCTTAGTCTATATGCTTTGATTTGTCATCATCATCGTAATTCCCATAAAAGTATGCTAACTAATGTACTAAGAACATCAAAGGTATGAAATATGTTTAGAAAAAAGGCCCTGCATGAATTGCTGATATTTTATTCCCATTCATGCACAACATGCTCAGCATGTGGTTACAGTGATAAAACCCTGATTGATTTATTTTTGTCCTACAGCCCAGAATGTGCATCACATCTGATGCGGCAAAACGAATGGACTGTAAGAGGTCAGTGTTTGCAGCAATGACGCCGAGTTCAATCATGAGGTCAGGTTGGATCAGACAGAGTCAATACTGCACACATATTGGCTCCATGAGTAAAGCTAAGCTAAGTAAAGCATATGAGCAAACACGTTTACTGGTAAAACTAAATTACATAAGAAAACGGGGGCTGTTTTCATTTTTACCACAGAAATCCATTACTTAAAATGTATGACTTACTCTACAATATCAAAGCACAAGGACAGGAGAATTATTTGTTAAAGTTTTACCATCTGAAGGGCTGAGATTTCAAATCCAGCTGCAGATATGGAGTTCAGGATCTTCCCGGTCAAGCCTGTGAACACATCAAAGCCGTTCATATCTGTGAGTTTTTATGAGCTTTTCTAGAAGTTTACAGAGATTGACAAGTAAGGTGTTTAGTGCTACAATAAACTCTTAAATATGATCCTAACCAAATAATCTCTGCAGCAGCAGTAAAACCATTTAGATCACATCATTCTTATTCTTATCATGTAGCTTTAGTTACTATTATTGAATGTGCTATGAAGCTATCATAATGCTCCTGTTCAGACATGTTATCTTATGTTGCAATGACCTCCGATTGTGGTGTCTCCTTTGGACAAAGTACAGTGAGATTGTCTTACAGATGTCCTGTCTATGCAAGGAGAGGAGATATTATTTTTGTACAGACAGTCAACACTTTGGAAATCAAGATAAAGAGCTGTACCTTTTGCCACTGTGGCAGTACATTATTGTAAAAATGGTACAGCCAGTGACAAAGGTGCAACAGTGACAGTGAAGGTCAGACTGATGCAGACACACGTAATTGAAAGAGGGCGCCAGCCTCATAATCTCACTCTGACATCCTGATAAAAAAGTAGCCTGTGTACCCGTCAGGCAGGATAGTCTAAATTTTCCATTTATTCTAAATACTGCTGAGTGCAATCATGACTCTCAGTTTGGGCCAGGTGCTACACCGAGCGATGATGAATTTCTCTCTTGTTTGAGAAATCGCTCAGTCACAGTCCAGTTACGTGGGTATTAGGTAAGTAACCACCTCCTGAGTCCTCTGTGCCCTCCACAGACAGCAGCCAACAGCTTGCCTAGGATCGCAGCTCCCAAAAGCAGCTGGTGCTGTTGCTAGGAGATCCTATTCTGGGTGCCTGGCAACAGAAGCTTCTCTATTCCAGTCATGTCTGAGTGCATTTTCAGTCACAACTTCCTTTGTCAACATTGTGATTGGCTGTGCCCTGTACACGTAGCCATAGCGTAAATTAGCCTCTTAAACAATCCTCAGGGGAAATCAAAGCAAGCTTTTGTTACCATTTGTCTTTGAACTGACTGACAATTCCAGTTCGGGCTCAGCTGGTCAAGCCCTTCAGACTGAGTTACTATTCTTGGCTGAGACCAAAGGTATCATCTCAGGTCTGAAGGTAAACAACAATTTAAGGTCTTTTTAACAATGCAGCTCTAAACCCTTGTAATCAGGCACAAGCTGTGAATCATAAATTCTCACCTCACAAAGCCAGAATTATTCACATGAGCTTAGTTTTTGCTTTTTGCTACAATAACTGTAGAGTTTCTACAAGTTCAAGTTTGTTTATTTGTCATTCATCCACATACAAAGTATACAGGAACGAAATGTTGTTCCTTACGGCCCAAGGTGCTAATACGAAAATACAACATAGTCACGAAACATCATACAACACAGGACAAAGTACAATTACAAAACAAAAACAGAGCTAAGTGGGTCTATGGCATGGTGTGCCTGCTTGCGTTTAAAGTGTGGTGTGCACACCTGTAAGTAAATGTAGTGAACAGTAGAGCCGTGAATGACAAGATGAAATAGATAATGAAGCAAATAAAAACAGTGAGATTATCTCACTGTGGAGTTTTAGCAGTCAACACTATGAGCAGTGTAACCGTTATTGTGAATATAATGAAAATATAATTATAAATAATTCAGTACAACTGAATTATAAAAACACAACTGAATTATAAAAATGATAAGAATATCAACAATATAAATAATTCCTAACCAGTGACCTCAGTGGTAATTATACATAGTATAAATAGGAGGCACAGCGGTGATGATGGTCCAGTATAAAGAGTCAGTGCAGGGTAGTCATGAGGTGTCCAATGCAGGAGCAGAGAGGTGTAGTCCAGGTGAGTTGTGTGTGTATAATGTGGGGATGTTCCCGTGTGTGTGTGAGGGGGGGATCCAGCACACGGAGTAGTGTGGAGTTGGGGTAGGGTGTGTTGGGGTGAGGTGCTTATGTGGTGGATGGCAGCAGGGGAAGAAGCTGTTGCAGGACCTCACAGAGCTGGTTCTGAAGCTGTGAAACCTTCTGCCTGATGGCAGATAGGCAAACAGACTGTTTGAGGAGTGGGAGGGGTCCTTCACAATGGAAGAGGCTCTGCGTGCACAGCGCCTCTGAAAGGTGATCCTGGATGGAGGGGAGAGAGATCCCTATGATCTTCTCGGCTGTCCTCACTATGCGTTGCAGAATCTTGCGTTCTGATGCTTTGCAATTCTCAAACCATGCAGCCGGCCAGGATGCTCTCCACAGTACCTCTGTTGAAGGTGGTAAGGATGGGCAGTGGTAGACTGGCTCTCTTCAGTCTCCACAGGCAGTGGAGGTGTTGCTGTGCCTTCTTGGCTGCCAAGTTGGTGTTGAGAGACCAGGGGCCAGATGCATAAAACTCTGTAGATTCATGACTAAAACTGTGTGTACGCACAAAGCCAGAAATATGCATACGTATTCTTTTCGTCAGATTCATAAAACTGTGCGTACGCATGGTTCTCTTTTATAAATCTCGGTCACTGAGGAACTGGGCGCATGTGCACGAGACTCATTTCCACTCCCACAATTAGCCATAAATGGATGAAGACGCGCCCTGAACCAGCTGTTTTCATATCAGTTCGCCGCCTGCTCCACCAGTCAACTGTACAGTACAACTGTCAGTGAAACAAACGAAGAAGTGCTGCTTCACTGATTGTGTTGCACCAGAGAGGTTCTCCTACAGCAGAACAGCTGTCATTACGTGCGACCATTACACATGGCTGTGCAGCTCTTTATACCGTCCTATCATTAATTCATCACATGGACCTGTAAACCACTGTTGGCAGTGCTACCTCAGAAATGTAATCAATGATTAGTTTGTAACTCTCATATCTAAACCAACTTTACAAGTACAGGGTATAGGAAATGGTGTTGGTGGAACGTTTGGGGGCGATATGCCAACTGGAGAGTGTCCAGTGAGGTGGGGAGGGCGGATTTGATGTGTAAAGCACTTCATCATGATGGGAGTCAGTGCCACAGGGCAGTAGTCATTGAGACGTGTCACAGTCGACTTCTTTGGCAGTGGGATGATGGCGGTCTTTTGGAAGCCTGCGGGGACGACAGCTTGGCTCAGGGAGATGTTGAAGATGTCCATGAGGACGTCTGCCAGCTGGTTAGCACAGTCCCTGAGCACTCAGGTATATTGTCTGGGCCTGCAGCTTTGCGTAGGTTGACTGGATAGGGTCCTCCTCACGTCAGCTGAATCCAGACAGAGTACCTGCTCCTCGGGGGGAGGGGCGCCATGTTGTTTAGAGCTTCGAACGTGCATAGAAGACTATTCTGATAAAAACTGACTGAAAATTAACTAAGTCTGGTAGATGGAAGCCATACCAATCAACAAATTATAAGGACCGGCAATGCTTGCTGCCTTTTGATAATCCTGCACCTTGTAAATAACTGTTGAAACAAGGTATTGTAGATATAAATTACAGCAAGTTTCCTGCCTCAAATGTAGTAGAAATTGATTTTGTTGGGTAGTTTAGGATGACATTGGCAACATATTTGATTAGTCACCATGTGTTTACAGTTTGTCAGTCCAGTAAGTTCTATGTTCAGGAAGGTTTCATATTATGTGTCAGTGACAGAACTGTCAATTAACATCACAGCCCACTTGAAATGACTCAACCTCTGAAACAGGTGTGCAGTAGAAATGTTTACATAAATTTACTTTATCACAAAGAAGAGAAGATATATCAGTAGATCTATATGTCAAAAAAACAGCTGAAAGTTTGTGGCTAATTCTTTGAATTAATAGCCGCATGGACAGGTGTTCAAATCTGGTTATTTGAATTTTCTCTATAGGTTAAAAAAAGTGAAGTGTTCAGATGTCACTGTGTAATAAAGCCAGGACAAGACAATTTTTCATGTAACATTTTACATGACATTTTCATAGACACTGATTTTCACTAGAAATTCATCAACTGTCTGAAGTATATCTATCTTAGGCAGAAGAGTTGGCAGCTCTCCATCCTTTAGTTACTTTTTTATTATGTCTGTCTGTCGGTCAGTTCACCACTTCGGTCCAGACAGAAATATTACAACAACTGGATGGATTGCCGTGGAATTTTTTTACAGACATTCATGTTCCCTAGAGGATGAAACCTACTGACTTGATCCCCTGACTTTTCCTCTGGCACCACCATCAGGTTGACATTTACGGGTCAGACTGAAATCTTTTGACAACTAATGGATGGATTACCATGCAGTATAGTGCAGACATTCATGGTCTTTGATCTTTTCATTTAGCACCATCATCAGGAGAAAACTTGAATTTGTCCAATACTTTGGTTTATCCGTCTGACATTTTATTTTTCTTTACAAAGAGCCTCTCAGAGCTGCTAGCGTGTCTGTAGATTATTAGTCTTGTTAAGAAACATTGGGGGTAGAATATTAAGGGCTCTAAACACACAAATACTATTAATGATATCAATTCTACAGAGTCTATTTAATTATATGACTTCCTATCTGCTGTTTCTGATGAATACATATTTCATGCTAGGTTGTGCATCTTCTAATCAAAATGTCATCTCAGCTCACAGTGTTCCCAAGTTTGTCCCTGCTGATATTTGTCTTTGAAAAAAATGAGAGGGCTTAGTGTTTATAAAAAAAAAAATAGAAAAGACTGTGTTCAAATCATAAACCAAACAAATTACCACCAAGGGCAAGCAGTAAAGATTAAATCATATCAAATTCATTCATATGGGACCATGATGAACTTGGTTATTCTAATGAACGGTGTTTGGACTTATATGGCTGGAACAACCAGCCTAGGTCTCTCATCGGTCAACAACTGGTTGTGTGCATACTTCAGCTCTGTACAGAGACTTTCACATTTCACAGGTCAGAGCTCTAGTGGCATGCTCCATGAACAGGGATCAGGGCAGGGATTTGGAAAAATCCAAAGCCAAATGTGGTAACCATGTAGTGCCTTTGTGTGACACAAACACGTTTACAGCCACGAGTGGAAGGACAGCAAGAGTTATACAGGTTGGTGGCATTGTTTTTACAATTGCTTCTGCACCTACATTATTTATGTATGTATAATTTAGAGAGGTGCTATAAATATTAGAAACACAATACAATTCAACAGCACTTCAACAGCTTCCAACGTGACCATAAAGTTCAATCAACACCTCTATAAAAAACTGTCTCAACAAAAGCTAAACACTATAACCTTCAAGAAAGTTATTGCTGATTTAGTGCTATAGCATTAGACTGCATTAGTTTTACTTACTTACTGCACTAAACTATAACTATAAAATTATAAACTGGCAACTGAGTGTAAATGGATTTTTAGACATTTTTACAAACAAAATGTTTAATAAAAAACCTATAGATTAATTGATAATGAAACTAATTGTTTGCTGCAGCCAAAAGTTAAGTTGAGTACATGTTTCTCACCTTCTGATATGGCATGAGGTTTGATGATGCAGCATGTGCAGTCTGTATAGATGGCTGTATTAGAGGGACCGTGGCCAATTGTAGATGGGAAAAAAAATTCTAGCTCCTAATAAAGCAAACAAACAGAAAACAACACTGTGGATAATCATTTCTGGGAATGTGGAACATGGGGCACAAGGGTACATATGAACATGCATAGAGCTATCCTTACTCTTGCTGCTGCAGCAAGTGAGTCAGAGCCATGCCCAACATTTTTGATGCCATCTGTTCCAAACTGGGCACGCGCACACTGCGGTGCCTCCCTCCGTGCCACAGCGGAGTCTGTAGGTCCCAGGAGCCTCCTCCAGATAGACATGGCCTCATCACCCATCAGCTCCATGGCAACAACAGGGCCCGAGGACACAAACTGCACCAGGTTACTGCAAAATGGAGCAACTCTCGATTAACACATTCATCTGAATGGAATAGCTTCTAGCAATGGGTCAACGGCATTAAATGTGTTTCAAATGTCACCACAATGTCATCAGGATCATCGTCACAGGATTTGTTAATGACAGCTGCTGGCAACCAGAAAGCTTTTCTGCTGGCTCACACAGCAAATCATTTACACAGGCACTCACCTGAAGAAAGGCTTTGACTGGTGTTCCACGTAAAAGTCCGTCGCTTGGCTCCTGTAATGTAAGAAAACCATAAACTATACAGTTAATGAGTGGCCAGATTATCTCAGGTATTCAGTGTGAACTCTCTGTACCAAACAACTGACATTTACAGAAGTCAATGACTTTTCTGTCATTTCTTCCCAGAGTCAATGACAACTGTGTGGAACTGGTACTTTTTGGTGTATGATACGATTTTAGCTTCTTTGATGTTTTGGGGAAAAAAGAAATGGGTCTAAGTTGAAAGCATTTAAAATCTAAATAACAACATCTTACAAAAAGCAGTGTGTAGTCAGGGTCACATTTCAGATGTCAATGAGTTGTTAACAGCTCCACGAAATAGTGATTTTTCCCTTTAAACTTCTCACATGGTTTCATTTCAATAAATGTTAATGGAGCATTTTCACATTGCTCTATTGGTACTTTTACTTAAGTAAAGGATCTGAGTACTTCCATCACTGACTACTGTATATCTCCTAACTCTGTCCAGTGGTGATTCTATTCAGGGCTGTAGATGCCACAGAGGACACCGAGGTCATGACCACAAGATTTGTGGGGAAATTTAGCTGTTCTAGAAACCTGGAGGGAGTTTACATTCCACAGTTAAAAATGTACACGTTTTTGGGCAGATTCTAGTATTTTTAGACCCAGTATTTTTCCACCAGCGGTGGAAGTGGCAGTGCTTTGAAATAGCAGCAGAAATAGACATCCATAATGGGAACTTTATTTTACAGGTCCTTAATTTCCTAATAATTTCCCAGTTTCTGAAAAAATCTTTGTTAACTGATACTAATTATAGAGAAAATAAAATTTCATGTAGAATTGTATTAGTTGTGTTAAGTTTATAAGAAGTTGTTGATTTTCAGAGGAATTTCCTTGACAGAAGTGCTCCATTTGGTGAGTAGAACAAGTAAAATATGAAAAATCCAAATAATCAAACATTTTAGGGACTTTATTTTTGGGGGGTTGAGGTTGGGCGATCAGGACAAATGACTCACTGAATTCATGTCCTCTTCTTTTTTCTCAATATATGTTACTCAGTGTGTGACTCTAAATGTTTAAATTTGACTCCTTTTAAGCCAGCAAAATAATTAATGAAGGCATCTGCATTTCTCCACTAGAAAAAAGAAATCACAGAAAGTATAACTGAATAGTTACCTGAACATAGGAGGGATGAAAAATCCAAGGAATTAATAAATAATAAAAGAGATTAAATTTTTGGTTTCTGGTCAACTTTTCTGAGGGTGGTAAGGGTGGAGGTGAGGGGGATCTGGTATTTCTGCATCCTGGCTACAGCCCAGAATCCAATCCTTTGTATGCTTTCAAATATTTTTGCTGTATCTGAGACTGAGATTGGTTTGATAATTTAACTGCACCATGACTGAGCACCTGATGAAACTGTGGTGTAGTTAATTAAATGCCATCCTTCTCTGCCCCTTGGCATGCCATATGTTCCTAATATGTGTGAGAGAGCAGAGCCATCCATCTGTTTATTTGAGGATACTGGCACCAAACAGCCTGTGTCTCCCTCTCTGAGAGTTTGTCTGATACATTACCACAGTATGACTGGTATTGTTATTAGACACTCATCTGTGATGCTTTGACCTTACCATGTAAGCTTTGTCATTTTGGCTTTGGTCACAATCAGGTTGGAGGTGTATATCAATTCAAGGACATCTCCGATCTTTGTAACTGCATCTGGCTTTATAAGAGCAAGAGTTCTGGAAAAATGAAGACAGAAAATTAAACTAATAACAGTAACAAAAAATGATTTAAATTGCGATTTATCAAGTTGCTTATTATCATCCAGTAAGTCAAAGCTTTCTTTGCAGTTGATCACAATAGACTCTAACTGAATCTTCCTTCAAATTATGATAAAAGTGAATGTAGATAATTTAACAGTTTCCAAAACATGCTAAAGCAAATCATGAAATAACACCATTAATTACCTTCAACACAATGTTTATCATTCTGAGGACTGAGTACAATGTGTAGTGTATATTGTCTGTGAGCAATTCTGCACCAAAGAGATTACACTCATCTAAAAATAATGTTAAAAAAAAAACGATTATGACCTACGATTACAGGGTTTAGTTACAAGGTGCTGTAAAGCTGTTATGCATGTAACTGGAGAGGATAATGTGGACTTATTACACAACCTACACAATCATACCTTTCTTTTTTGCTCCCAAGTTTGTTTGCTGTGAACTGATCTCCATATTCAATCAGATTAAGCTGACGTGAGAACACATTCACTCGATTCCCAACAAACAGGTCCTCTTGATTGAGGTCATCATATTTGGTCCTTCTCAAAAATATCCGCTGGTTCTTTACATCAAACTGCAAATAAAAAGAAATACTTGTATCAGAATGAACTAGTGGTAGTTTGCAGATTTAAGCAGTTCATGGTTTCAGTGAGACATATCACAGAGAGTAATATAACCTGTGTTGCATAGAAGGGTCTATTTTTCCAAATGCTCTTACTATAGCACTTATAATCATGACAAGTACTTAAAATGCCAGCAATGAAAATGGCTGTTCCTCTATGAGTGGACTGATAAAGCAGTAAATGCTGACCATTTCCACTGAACCATCTTTGGGGTAGTAGAACAGTTGGTAGCGCCGCAGGAGAGCTGCCGTGGGGTCATACCACTCAGTAAGAAAGGCGTAGCGATCCTCCTGATGAAGTAAAGAAATAGATCAAATCAGAGTGATGAGGGGGCACAGAATAAGTCATACCAAGCTTTAAAAAGATCATGAGGAATATCATAATGTTGCTTGAAACCGTAAGGGTATACTACTGTAACAAGCAATTTTAGATTTTTATGTCAAATATATTTGTAGTGGCTTTGGCTATAGGTCCAAATAGTTTCACAACAACTCTAAATGAGAACAAGGAAAACATTGATTAGTAAGAGTCCTAATAATTTAAGTGTAGGTAACAATTTTGTCCATGTCCACAGCTCCATATTTGTTGTAGTACCTATCCCAGTCCTTTAAGTTTGTAAAAGAGCAATAGCAGCAGTTTTGCATGTTGTAGCCCATTTACTACAGTTTACATGTAGTTTATATTACTATTAACATTTTTCAATGCATGCATCTTCTGAGTCACTGTTTTGGCTATAAAATCAGCTTGTAGAGACTTGAAACATGCTTGGGTTAGGTAATGAAATACAGTGAATAGCAAGTCATTTATTTAGCAAAGTAATGCAGTGCAGACACTTCATATCTTTCACTTGCCCCGCAAATTGTTTTAAATCATCATAAACCACTAGTATAATCTTTTAAATAGCTGTGATTAGGTACATGGCAGAATGGTAGGTAGGAGTAAGTAAAAGTGCCTTATCATCTTGCATCAAAACATGAGTGATGACAGATCTGATTCTATTCATCTTGTAAACCAAAAAAGGATTAAAGCCAACAGGGTTTAAAAAGCAGTGAACACTAATAAATACAAATGGCTGACAAATTAATTTGTCAGCTTAGTTCAGACTAGCTGAGTTTGCTGAAGAGGCAGCTCATTTATTTGCACTCATAGCAACAGGGGCCTGTGTTTGGCTTCAAGCACTTTCTGTGCAGACGGTCACCATGGGAGCGCTCATCTCCTCCACACAGTCCAAAGTCATTCATGCCAGGTGAATGGAAGACTTTATCCTGACCCTAGTGTATGTGTGTGTGTGTCTGAGCGACAACATTTCCAAGGTGCTCTTTTGTCTTCTGCCCATCGTTAACTTGAAAAAGCTCCAGCACCTGTGACCATGACTGAGTAGGCACAGAAAATAAACAACCTCTCTCTTTTGCTCTACACTAATGTACACTCTATAAGTATTGAAATAATATTATCAAACAAATTATCAAGGAATGAGCTATTTGCATTTAGCAACCTATTTTACTACAGCAACCTACTGCTATTTTTGTGTTTAAGTAAATGTTATTTAACAGGCTGGTAAACGTGGTTTCCTTCACACTACAACTCAAAATGTATTGACCATCTAACCCCAGTTTGTACCTCTCGTGATGCTAATACATGTGAGGTACAAACTGAGGCTATTCACCACCCAACTTAGCTTAACATACGACGCAAAATAAGGACATAAATGTTACAACAATATTAATAAAACTTGTTATACTGATGGATGGACCGGAAAGCTAGCATGTGAACGTAGAAACTAAGTTACAGACACTGGAACGATAAATGATCAGGTACTATGTTAGCAGTTTTAGCTAGTCAATGCCTACCTACTGGACAATATCTAGGAAGTTAAAATACCACCAATTATTGTTGTAATTCTGTCTTTAAGTAGTTATTACTTTATGTGGCTTCTGCAAAATGCCAACATTAATAAAATCATTTTATTCAGCCTAACGTTGTTGGTTAACGTTAACGTTAGCAGCTTGTCGGTAACGTTAACTGTTATGCTAGTGTTTGCTATGTTTACATTAGCAAACAATTATCCGTTCGTTCCATTAAACTAACTAATAGTGTGTCCGCATCATTGTTATTACACAGAGAATTTTTAACTTACCATTTTTGACATATTAACAAAGTCTACATGTCCCAAAAGTGTTTTCAGTTAGCAAACATTAGCTCTCCCGGGCTATGCTTCGTTTCTATAGTAACTGTGGTGACAAGCCGAGATGCGTTCAAGGTACATTCACATAACAATGTAAAGGGGAGTAATATTTATTACTATAGAAAGAAAACGAACTTTAACCACTTCAGCCTTTACCGGTGAAGCAAAATGTAAAATGAAATATACAACATAAAGTACAGTAGGTAGCCTTTACACGTCAGAGGCACCACGCAATTAACTTAATTGACATAAATGAATTAGAATAGGGTTGGTGAATAGGAAAAATTACATACATAACATGATGCTGTTGGCTTTGTTCAAGTGGTAATTTTACATCAGGGTAGAAAATTACAAGAACGGACTGATTCACAAGTTGGGCTTCGTTTATGTATAACAACATCTACTGGCTCTACCTCATTGCACCATTATTGTGTCTTGCGCCATCTAGTGGTGTTGTGCAGGTTTGAATGATCCCAATTTTTAAGGTTTCGAGCGGCTGTGAACGCAACGTTTGAACCTTTTCTTTTACCCGGAACAACAACAAACAACAGTCTGAAAAGTAACATGGAGTATTGCAATAGTGTGTTTAATGTAAATACCGGTATCTCCACGACTGTAGGGGTTTAATGTGGATAGGAGTGTTTGGCTTCAGTTGTTTCTCAATGTGTTCCCCTGCTCGTCTACGACATTACATGACTGATAATAGACCTTTGATATTGGATGGTGGACTCGCAACTGAACTGGAGGCGCAAGGAATCAAATTACAGGTAAAAAAAAAAAAAAAAAAGCGAAAACAATGAAGTTTACTCTGCATAGCTTCGTCATTACGTCCAACTGTTTTTACAATGTAATTACAGCTAATAATAATTATGTGTATTCTTTCTGTTAAGACAGAGATAACTACAATTTAAGATTGTGACTCAAATGTAGCACTTCCTCAACCTGGACTTCAGCTGGTTTAGTATATGATTAAATTCTTTATTCTTATTTCATTTATTCTACTTTAATTTTTAGGTGGGGAGTGCTTCTATGAAAAACACCGAAACTGCTGCTTTAGACTTATTGACCGTTTGATTGTCCTTGTCTTATATTGAGTTACAAGATAACACATTGGTAGCTAGACAATTGCACACAATAAAAACGGAGTCATTTTTAATCATGTAGAGGTGGACACTCTGCAGGGCTAAGAGCTGTGTTTCCATGGTAACAATGAGAACTGTTAACAACAACTGACAAAAAAGGAAACCTTAATTTGTGGTTTGATAATAATATTGTGGAGTGAGCAGAAGGGGATTCTTGTTTTTGCAGTTGACAGTTGATGTAATTGTTAAACGACTGAAGCCTGCCTCAATAACTCCACTGGGTGGCGCCATTGGCCCTGTGCTCACAATCCATCTAACTAGCTGCCTTTTATTCTTCTGTCAGAGCTTACTTATGTAATAACTATATACCATATTTATTTTTATTTTTTATTATTTTTGGACATAAGTGTAAAAAAAAAAAGAAAGGAAAATAAATACTGATATCTGAGTTTGTGTGTCTCACATACCAAGGGAGATCCTTTGTGGAGCGCCAGGCTTTTGCATACTAATCCCCAGGTCGTAAGAGATGCTCATTACAGGTATGTCCATGCAATATATTGAATGTGAAAGCAAATAAATGATAAACGACTGTATTTATTGTTTCACTGTAGTTCATAGATGTGATCTATCAACAGGTTTCTCCTCAGTGGTGCTGATGTTATCACAACAGCCACATACCAGGCAAGCATTACAGGATTCATCAATTACCTGGATGTGAGCTCTGAATGCGCCAGAGAGCTGCTGATGTCTGGAGTTCATTTGGCCAAAGAGACAGTGGAGAGATTTGTCTCTGACAGTCATTCAGCAGGTAGAGTAACAATCCACTGTGTATACTGCACTGTATGGGAATTTTTTCTTTAAAGCTGAGTAGACACTGTGTCTCTAACTATGATGCTATTCTATTGTGGTGTTTGTTAATCTCTTAAGGGCAAAGATATCCCCTGGTGGCAGGCTCTGTTGGACCATATGGGGCCTTTCTGCACAATGGCTCAGAGTACACTGGGGCTTATCCAGAGGAGATGAGTATTGAGGTGAGTGGCTCTTAGCATGCTCATACTGGTTACATAAAAAGTTATTTTGTATGCTGCGTGATGATAAAAACATGCCGTTTCTCCTGCTGCTCATCAGACTGTTGACCTATGCCTTGACATATTTGTTAGAATCAATTGATAATCAATGTCTCAGGTGTCTCTTCATTTTGTCTTTTACAAGGAGCTTAAAATTTGGCATCAGCCACAGGTCGACTGCTTAGCAGCAGCAGGAGCTGATCTCATTGCTTTTGAGACAATCCCAAATATCAAAGAGGCCGAGGCTCTGGTGGAGCTGCTCAGAGAATTCCCAAACTCTAAAGCCTGGCTCTCCTTCTCCTGTAAGGTAACTTGCTAATGAACAGAATAATTATTGTCGATCCATTAGTGAATGAAAATAACTCACTTTTTTTTGCAAAAACACAATCAGGATGGGAAGTGTATATCAGACGGCAGCTTGTTCACAGATGCAGTACAGATTGCTAATAGATCCAAACAGCTGGTCGCTGTAGGAGTCAACTGCTGTCCTCCAGTGCTGGTGGAGCCGCTGCTGGACTCTGCCGGGTCACTGCTGAGTCCAGACATGTGCTGGGTGGTCTACCCCAACAGTGGAGAGGAGTGGGACACTGAGCAGGGGTGAGTCAGGGAGTTTTAATAAGGTCACAGCTTCAACAGCCACTGTTTTCATCGGCAGATGCGACATGTCAAACACAAGAACAACATACTCTCACCATGCAAAGGACGGCCAAAAAAACCTGATTCAACTTACCCTCTTCTTGTTCAGAGGTGTTAAGGTGTTAAGAGAAGAATCATTTTTAATTACTGTATTTAAATGAGGGGTGCTTAAGTATTTTGTTCTTCCTGGAGATGAAGAGAGGCTTTATAAATCTTTCTAAAAGGTTCCTACCACAACAGATCAACACTGACCAAAACCAAAACAAACTGTCAGCTTATATGATGCATTTTTATAGATTAAATTGCCAACTGCATATAAAGTAATTAAATTAGCTTCAGTTCCACCATTAAAAAGTTGCTTACAAATGAATACATTAATAATAATCAAATTTATAATACTACTTTTACCTTTCCTACTTTAAGTACATTTCCTGGTAATAGGGTTGTTTTGGTTTTGAATGCAGGACTTTAACTCGTAATGGCATATTTTTACATTGTGGTATTACTACTTAAAAAGGATCTGAATACTTCTAACAACTCTGCTGCCTCTTTCATGTTCTCCTTTTTCATACAAAGGTGGCAAACATCGGGGAAAACATCAGTATCAATACCAGAACTGAGTCATACATGGATGAAGCAAGGTGCCGCTTTGATAGGTAAAGTCAACTGTTTTCTACTCTGTTCATATTTTCTGTATCTTCTGTATTTTCTCTGATAAAGCCTCTCTTTGTCCAATAGGGGGTTGCTGCCGTATTGGTCCCGCTCAAATAGCAGAGTTAAAACAGCAGTTAAAAGGAAGCTGCACATCTCCAGCCTCTGCAGTCTGAATGAACTGAACATGAGAATGAAAGGCATCTGGATAAAAGAAACTCTGTCAAAAAAAAAAAGATAATTGCTGTCAAGGAATTGATGTCCATTCCAGGAGTTTATAAAAAATCTTAATTTATTGGAAAATAAATAAATAAATAACCCACTACATCAAATCCATGTGAGTACACAATGACGTGTTGTGTCAAAGACAAATGGCACCACAGGGGTGCAAACAAAAGTGTAAGAACAAATTATGGCTCTACATAAACATGGAAATAAAACATGCAGTCTTCACTGTCTGTGGTTCACATTTTGAATGGTTTTCATCGATTGAGGGATTCCACTATCACTTCTGTACAGCTCCTGTCTTTTAAAAACTGGGATCATCTACGTGACAGTCTTAGGTTTCACAAAGCACAACAAAATGTCAGCTGCTTTCACAACACTTTCACTGGACACCATTTCCACTGAACTAACCACTGTATGTCAGGCGCAAAACGAGCCTGCTCACCTGTACAATGAATTATGGAACTGTGTCAACTTCAAACAGAATATACAGCAAATGTGTCAATGTCATGTGATTGCTAGTTGTCACTAGTTGAGTATAATGCACACTCCTACAGTATCACTGCAGTGTGTTTGACAAGATGTGATATAACCATAATTAAATTCAGAGAAATGTGCACATGATTAATATTGGAATGAAAGAAAAATAATCCTGTATTGTGACTGTAACATGTAAGAACACCTAATCTCCTTTTGGTTTAAATACAGGGATGGACAAAATAACAGAAACACCTTACAGTGCATTAAAGTTAATACCGCCCGGCCCAATAAAGCTCATGTGTCAGTTCAGTTCATTTTTGAGGCCATAGTTCGATGTGCTGTTATGGAAATACCCTGTCAAGACACTGTTCCTCTTTGCCAGTGTATTTTTTTTTTTTGCCTTAATGTTTGTCATCATGACCTTTGAGACTTTTCCCTTTTTACATGACACACTTTAACTTGGCGATCTGTGTGCCAATGAGTTTTCCGCCTTAATATGCTGCATGAAAAGCCCTTTTATAAAAGCAGCGATAGACCTCTATTAAAGCTAACACACACAGCTAAATGATAACTTAATGTGGCTCACTTCTGTAGCTGCTGATGTAATTGTTATTAAGTAGTTGTTGGTGTGTCATTTGCCGACACTGAAATGACATAAAAGTGGCAAAAGAAAATGTTTCAAAAATCACGATTATTTCATTAAAAAGACTACAAACTACAATACAGCCTCAAAAATGATAGTTGTATTAAATCAATATCTTGGTGACATTCTCTTATTTTTTTTTGTCTACAATTCCCATGAAAAGACCAAAACCAACAATGAATTGATCCTTCTAACAAAGATTGTGTGTAGCCAAAGCCTAGCATGGCTTATTCCTCTGTGCCATAGAGCTCCTTTGTTATGCAAAAACTATTAAAAGCATCAGTGAGCTACAATGTAGCACTGGGTGACATATGCCTTCATTATCATGAACACACACTGTAGTTTATTTTGAGTCAATCCCACACACACTGTCCTGCTGCTGGAAATACTTACTAGAGCACCAAATGTGTATTTATCCACCACTGAAAATAGACCCCAACAAATGCACTATTTGTTTCTGTTTGAGTAACATTTGCTAAAAACTACAGTGCCCAGCTGTTTCAGGAAATGAATTGGCCTTTAAAAAAATAAAAGTATATATTTGTGAGCTGTTTTAAAGATTTAGCCACAGGCAGGCTGGAGAAGTCAAAGTATTGAGAGATGAACTAACACATTGCTAATCTTTTCATGGGATTTGTTGACACTAAGACAAATACACAACGCCAGACTTATCCTGTAAAATGTATCTTAAGACTACTGTGTTGTAATTTCTGTTATTTAGTCCTCCCCCTGTATGTTCCAATGAACCTTTTCAGTCTGTGATGTCTTCTTCGAGATCGCTGTCGGGGGAGCTCCTCTGTCTGTACTCTGTTGTATTGGACATGTGTTTCCAGCTGGTGTCTTTCTGACTTCCCATACTGTGTGAGCGTCCCAGGTGGGCCAGGCGCTTGGCTGACGTCCTCTCCTCCATTTCCTCTGCGGTGCTTCCGTGGGCCCGCTCTGCGCCGGAGTGGTGGAAGTCGTGGCGTAGGTTCTCCAAATTCAGAGCCCAGGGGCCGAGCTTCTGCCAGTTCACCCTCTGGAAGGCCATGATGCAGTGCAGGTTGCCACCCACCTGTGAGCCAGGGAACGTTCTTTTAGTTCAGCTCTGACTCAGAGATATTTATAGAAAGAGACACATTTTGAAAGAAAACATGTGAGAAGGGGAACCTTTTTGGTTTTGCGCCGCTGAATCCCCCTCTCTGTGTGACGAATGTCCAAGTATTCTGGATTTTGTGTGTTGAGGTCAGTCACAATGTCCAGCCATCTAAAAAGATGAAAAGAGGTTCATGTTAAACAGCTCAACAACAGTGCCTGATAAAATGTAGCAGAAACTGAGCTTACTTTTTACAGTGAATAGCTGGGTGTTTCCTGCTGGGTTCACCAATTAAGATCCAGTATTCCATTTCATTTGTGGGTAGAGGTCCCCTTTGCCCAAAAGAGAAAAATACTTAAGTCACTTCATAAACTCTTTCAAGTGCATGAAGACTTACTGCAGAGATGTGACCTACCTATATGCCTTTGCTGCTTTGAGTGGTGTCGCTTCAAAGCCCACTGGGCAGAAGTAGTGATTCTGGCAGTGGTAAATGTAGGCCATAGACTCATCCTTCAGTCCTTGTGTCAGCTTCATTAAGGCTCCTTCAGCTAAAAGAGACAGGAGTGGTTACTGCTTTGCTTTATGTCTTTATGAGGAGACATGTGGTTGAGTTTGCCAGCTGGGGGACTCACCTGTTTCTCCTGCCGTCTTGTGTTTTCCGTGTGGTTTGTACAGAATGTAGGAGCAACCTCGCACTCTGAAATTGTCATTAATTTGTCTGAACCATCTGTAAGAAAAAATATTACTTATCAAAATATAACTTATTACTGAGCTGCATAAATATTCTAAAGTGATTATTTAAGAAAACTATAAGAGCAGTTCTGTGTACCGCATTAGTGTTGCGTTGCCAGTGAAAGGACCAAACTTGATTTCTTCAAAAGGTGGCTGAAACCCCAGAATATGCAGCGCCTCCTCTTGAGAGATGGGGGGAAGACTAGTAATGCAAATAAATACATGTTTATTAAGAACAATTGCACCTTTAGTGAGCTGTATTTTTACATGAAGTCTGACAGCAGACATTACAGGCTGCTCACCTCCCTGCACCCAGAGTGCTGTACAAGAAGTTCCAGCAGGACACCAAAGAAGAGATTCCACAAGAAGTCTTGTACTGTGGCCGACTGATACAGTACCTGAATCAGAATATACAAAAAAAAAGTTATTATATATTGAAAATGTTTTGGAACTAACGGCACCGCTATTGCCTGATGTAAAGCTTCACTGTGTTTTTATTTAAAACTGTTGATGCACTAAATATAACTTTACCATCGTCTGAGGTCTAGCACTTTTCTCTGTTTGATCTCCTCCAGTGAGGCATGAGGCGAGACGTCTTGGAGATTTCGGCTCGGCCTGTCTGATGATTTCATCTTCTTGGTGCTGCATTTCTTCACATTGCCTGAAATACAATGCTAGTCAGTGTTGACCATAGCAGGATTCAAATCTTTCACTAATTGTAGAGCACATAAATTATCTGGAGCATGGGTGAATCACAGACTTAAAGAAGAACATGTTTTCTTACTTGTTCTTGTTTTTCTAGTGAGCACAGCATTGAAGTCTGTCGTATCAATCTCCCAGGCCAAAATAGGCTTAGTGTTGCCAGAAGACACTTCTTCCATGTTACAGTCGCCATCTGATCCCACATGGGCCCCTCCAGCTGCAGATTTGGGCTTCACAAGTGGGGGCCCATCATCCTGCTTGTTTGGAGGACGGTACACAGAAGCAGCCTGGTTGAGCAGAGCATAATCAGAGCAGACGGTGTAGAACTTCTCCCGGGAGTGTGTGACCGGGCAGGTCCATGGCAGGTGCAGCTCGGCACTGGAAGCCCGCCTTACTCTTGCAGCGTCCCGGGCGAGGGAGCTGAGCAGACCGTGGTCCTCCTCCCCATCGGTGGGCCTTTGCACACCCGATGGTCCTGCTGGCCCAGAGAGGTTTGCTCCTTGACCTTCTGATGTATTAGGCATTGAACAGCCACTTACAGAGGCTGATTGTGATGTTGATGTGATGAGATGTCCCTTCTGGGGAGGAAAGGACAGGCTTTTTTTTTTAGAAACACTGGAGATATAAAATGAAGATGCAGTGAGACACAACACTGTAAACTCTGAGACAATCAGATAACATGAAAAATCTTTTAACTACGGCTCATAACCCTGAATGTCATAATTTTAATTACGTACATTAGGCAACAGCATACACTAACTTTAACCTGAAATAAGACACCTATTACTCTGCAGCAGCTCTTATATACCTGTAGTTAGCTTATTGAACATTAACTGACATTTCACATGTGAAGCTGCATCAGTACTAACACAGCTGCATCAGTACTAACCTCTGTACTAACTAACACAGCTGCACCTGTACTATCCTCTGTACAAACTACCACAGCTTCATTTGGACTGGATTGTAACTAGCAGACGTAAACACGCCCAGCGTTGACGTTATTCTTATTTATCTTACCTTGTGAAATATCTTGGGACCAAACGCAGGCTGCTGTGAGTTAAACGTCAAACTAGCGACATATTACCAAACCTAGGTGCGCATTAGCTTTGACCATGTCAAAAATTAACTATATAATTCCGAAACGTCGTCCTCCTGACCCGTATCCTCTTCCTGTGCAGGTTTTAACGGACTGTACCATTCCGAGGAGCAACCGGGGTCTCCAAAAAGAGGAAAAATAATTAAAGATGGATAATAACATTAAAACCCTCACGTGAACGATATGGTCGAATACAAATGTAATTTTATTTATTGAAAAGTTATTCTATTGCATTATTTGGAATGTAGTTTAAATATACCTGTCATTTTCTTACAGCGTACAACCCGTGTTAGTAAACCGTGAATTGGTCCTAAAATTCAAACCAATCACAAGAGTGACTGCGGCAGCTGCCCTCATAACACAACCTGAAGGTAAGTGTACATTTTCACTGGCCAGCGCACTCCAACCCTTTAAAAAACAAAATTACACGTGCCCGTCTTTTAATAACTTTTAAATAAACAAGAATACTAAAAGTAGTGACCTAGACTTTGCTATAGTGACGAGTGACATCACCTCTTAGCCGTCAATGCAAACTGTCACTTTTGTTCTGAAAGCTAACTTGATATTAAAAGACAAACAATAATGTTTGTCTGATATGGTTTTCCCACAAAAAATGTATAATTACCACTATAAAATCCTTAAAATTACATCTCCTCATTTTTTCTCATTAGAGTCTATGAATATTTAAATATATTTCATTTTAAAAGTTTAACTGCTGGACACAAGATGTCTCCTACTTCACTGTAACGTCTGTTCTCAGTGTTTGTGCACTGGAGGCTTCAAGTTTCCACATCACACTTGTGTAAGTTAAATATTAAACCAGGATTGGCTCCAAACTAGTTATGATGTCACAAATCCTGCTCATCAGCCCACCCCTAAAAATTTAGATTTTCAATGAGTACAGAGAAACTTTCCACTTTCAGCAAATGAATGTGAAAACAGCCTTCTGTTTTCCAACTGAAGGAACAAGAAGAAAAACATATTTTTGAGTGAAGGGGGACATAAATGTATTATTTTGAATGTGATTTTGGGTATCATTTTACAGAAGACCATGGCAAAGAAGCTGGTGATCATCGACACAGACTGCGGTATAGACGACGCTCAGGCTATAATGATGGCCTTGGCAGCGCCTAACATTCAGATCCTGGGCATCACCTGTGTGTTTGGGAATGCAGCAGTTGAGAATGTGTGTCAGAATGTTTTGAGGGTGCTCTCCGTCTGTGAGCGTGAGCAGGTAAGTTCACTGAAGCTGCATTTAAATGACCATATAAACAATATTATACCTAAACAGATTCATTGTTAAAAGAACCAACCAATTTTGACTGTTCTATGTTACTTCCACCTTAACTTTTGAGAGAGAATAAAATCACCATGGACACTAGTCAGGAAAATTATTTGAACAAATGACCAAAATGAATTTTTTTTTTTTCTGGAACCATCTCTGACTTTTTGTTCAACAACCAGCAGGTAGCAGAGTAGTTTTCTGGATTTCCCATTTGTCATCCCGGTGGATAAACTGACTTCATTTTGGCGTCATGTTTGCTCAACAGCCTGAGATTAGATCATAACATCATTATGAGAGTTTGGAGTGGAGTTGTATTGTCTGTCTGTGGTCTTAAGCAGCAGGTCATGTTAATCACAGTGTGATTTTCATCCACTACATCACTTTTTGGTTGATGAAAACCAAAGATTTCAGCTGGTGAATTGAGAAGTAAATCTAAATGAATAGAGAAAATTTGTGCATAGGATAACTAAAATGTGTGACCAACAAACAATTTCTTTATGCTACAAGCAACACTGACTACTTTATATTTAAGTAATCTTGTTCTGGATCTTTGATGACTTCATCCTCACTTCAGTGCACCCAGCAAGTTAACAGCTGTGATCATTTACACTAAACATGTGACACTATGCAAATCTCTTCAGCACAAGTTGATAATGTATTATACATAAAAACTGTACTTATTAACTCTTAGAAAGTAAATGTATAACCTAAAAAATGGAAAAGTTTTTATTGGTCACTATTGTGAGTGGTGGGAATTAAAACAATTAATTTAACATTTAACATTAAAAATGACATTCTGTAATAAGGAAACATCACCTTTTGTGGCCTATGAGGCTTCATACTTCAGTATTCTGCAAGCAGAGCACACCTAATAATTATCTCATGCTTGGCTGCATGTCTGTCAACAGATCCTGCTGAAAACTGCACTAAGAATAAGTTATTTCTGCAGATTCCAGTGTTTCGAGGTTCTGGTGGACCTCTGGTTAGAGCCAGTAACCCGTTTAGTGACCACTTTGGAACCGACGGACTTGGGGATGTGATTACAGACAGAGATCCACAGTGGGAGGATAAAATCCAGAGAGAGCATGCTGTCAGTGCAATGATTAGACTGGTGTCTGAAAACCAGAAGCAGGTGAGAAACCTCCCTGCGGTCTGTCTGTTGTGTGTGTGTGTGGCTGCCTTCTGGTACTAAAACGTGGTTTCCACAGGTCTCCTTGGTGGCTCTTGGCCCACTCACTAATCTGGCACTGGCTATCAGGCTGGATCCATGTTTCCCCCAAAAGCTCAGAGATCTGTACATTATGGGTGGCAACATGGAAGGTAATACCACAACATGATTACGGTTTGTATTTGAAACATGTGGCCTGTACAATATTCTCGTCTTTGCAGGGAAAGGAAATGTGACACTATGTGCAGAGTTTAACTTTGCAATGGATCCAGAGTCTGCCTATATTGTGCTGGAAGAATTCCTCTGCCCCACACACCTCGCATCGTGGGAGTATTCATGCAGAAATGCACTGAAATGGGTAGGATGTGTACTTGTGGAGAACTACATAACCCTGCATAATGACTGTCCCACTTAAAACTGTTAAATATTTCTGTGCAGGAATTCTTTGAAGAGTTGATCAATCAGGATGCACCCGCTGCACGCTTTATGAAGACAATAACATCTAAATGCTGGGCCTACTCCAAAGAGGCCATGATGAATAAGAGAGATGTGTACTTTAGGTCCGGCTTCGTCTCCTATGATGCTTACGCGATGGCAGCCTGCATCGACGGCAGCGTGGTGACCGAGAGCATCGAGTGTCCCGTTCACGTGGAGCTGCAGGGTTCGATCTCCCGCGGCATGATGGCATTAGATCGCACAAATCAGCTGAAAAAGAACCACAGAGTATTTGTTATGACTAAATGTGATGTCGCCAAGTTCAGTCAGTTACTCATGGAGTCCCTCAGACAACCCTGTAAAAAGTCATCTTCAGTGCCTTGATGGACGTGCTTAGTTGCTGTGTGTACATCTGAGTAAGGAGAAAAAAAGATAAAGTGCCACCCTGAATCAAGTAGTTTTTGAATATATTGAATAAAAATGTGATATTTTCTTAAATCCTGTACTTAAATTTGCTGACAAATAGAGCAGTTTACTCTGACATACTTTGATATAGTGTATTCCTATTGTATTCCTCCTATGTATTTTCTATTTTTACACAAGAAAGATAAAAAAAAATTTCACATGTGAAAAAAACTATTGATTTAGGACAGCAGTTTATTCCCAAGAGGAGAATCAAAGTATAGTATTAAAATATTCTCTGTGGATCTGGGCATGTAGTCTTTAAGTGTGAGTGTGTTAAAACTCTAAGAAAGATATCTAGTCTTGACTCCCAAATTATTTGTTATATAATATTTGTTAATTATAATGTGTAAAATTATTCTAATACACTTTTACACTCTTAATCTAGTACTTTTGGAACTATTGGAATTGCTTTCTTTTGAGGTTGAACCTTGAGTTTTTTTGTTTTCAATAAACAGGAACCATTAAACATGTTCTTGAATCACATACAGTAACACTTTGTTAGACCTCTGCAGGTGAGTATCACTCGAATCACTTCTATCCTTCTTCTCCTTCTAACCTTTTTAAACTCAACTTTTATGAATACTATGGTAATATTCCAAATAGCATATTGATATTGTCAACAGAACTGTAGCGGACACACCTTATATAAGCTTGCCCCTTACATGCTACAATATATTGAAGCATATGCAATCTTGGATACAATAAATGATGGGTATATATATCATATATATATGTCTGACTATCTTTATACACAGTCGATGTAAACTTTGGAGGCCTGCTATTGGCCGATTCAGTACTTGAGAATCCTATTTAACTTTGCTAAAAGTTACTTTGTTTCTTCATACAAAGCTTCTAAATCATACATCAAATTCAATTCAAGTCCTTTAAGAGAAGCTATAAACTCGCAATCTGGCAGACAACAAACAGGTAGGTTAAATGTGTTGGTGACGTGTCAGAAGATATGATTAAGTTATTGGTGCAGAGTCATGGTGCAGCAGGAGAGAGTGAATCTTTTTTTTTTTTTTTAATTATTCAGGAAAGCTTCACTGAGAGGAAGCTTCTCTTTTGCAGGAACGCCCTGATCACGTTCACACAGTTACACATTCACACCTGGAAGCTGCTCAGTATAACCACAGTCTGACCTGCCGGCCACTCAGCAGCTCCACTGGAGCAGTTGGGGTTAAGTGTCTTGCTCAAGGGCACCTCAGTGGTGGTAATGAGGGAGGGGCAAGTCCTGCTTTTCACTTTCCCTACCCAGAGTTATCCTGTCGGTCTGGGGGATTGAACGATCTTCCGGGCCACCTTTAAGCCACCACTGCCTCCAAAAATTCATCATCCTTCAGAATCCACCAATCATAAACTGCCCTAAACAAAACAAATGTATTAAAGTAGACTGAAAATTAAACATGATAAATGATAAGTAATTCTAGAGTGCATTTTTTCAAATCATGAAGTTGAAGCCTTTCACAGACACAAACACGTGTTCAGGATGGAGACAACTGACAAAAAACAAAAAGGCAGGAACAAGTTTAAAACCAACATCCTCCAGCAGGACCCGCAGCCAACATGCAGTTTCTGGTAAAGAGCTGCATCGTTTGTAAGCTCAAACTGTTACACAGCTGCAGAGGACAGGAAGCAGCCCCAGCTGGATGTGAGTGAGAGAAAGCAGCCAATAAAGCCAGGTGACATGTTTTGGTGGCTCACTGAGGAGGAGGCAGAAATGTTCCTTTATTTGGAAAGTCACAATCAACATCCAATACAGTTCCCCCCACCTGTAAGGACAACTGAAGAACCACAGCACACAGTGGCCCCTAAAAAACTACACCCGGCTGTAAAGGTCTTGCTCTTGGGACAAGTGGACGATCACATCACCAGACTCAAAACAGAGCAGGTGCTCAGTGAGGTGGAGCATCTGAAAGAAATGTTCCAAACTCAGACAGCTCTAAACGCTGAGGCAGAGCTGAAGCATGGGACGAGGATCAAGATCCCCCAGCTCCAAATAACAGACAGGAAGAGCACCGAAAGCAAGGTGAAAAAGCTGGAGGATTGTAAGAAGGATGTGGAGACTTCCCAGGCACGTCTGTGGGAAGAAAAATCGAGACTGGTGGCTGCGCTGGTCCAGGAAGAGGACAACCTAGAGGAGATACTGCTGTGGGAAGAGGAAGAGTCCCGTCACCTGAAACAACAGGCCCTCGAGCTGAAAACCAGCAGCGAGATCATCGAAAAACCTGAACAGCAATCTCTGTGGAAAAGATTCCTCCAGCTCTTCAAATGAGCTGAGCCTTTTCAACTGTATTTAAATGGTCTTTATATACCCCCCCCCCCCCCCCCCCCCCATAGTTCTACATTTCACTACACTGATCTTATTCACAACATTAAACACAATCTAGTGATGGAGTAAAAGGTATGAAAGTTGTCTTTGTGGTTGTTTTTATACCAGTTCCTCTAAGTACATCACATATATTTTACTTGAACATGACCTGCAAGCAAGAACAGCAACTTCTTCTGATATACCTCTCACTGTGTGACTGTGTAATACATTAACAGTGAGAGTATGTATTAGAGTTTATGGGAAGGTACAGTTAAACATAAAGAAAATCTAATTCCCACTCGATGATTGTCTCAATCATGTCTGCAAACAAATGCAACATTTCACCCTGAAATCACATCTTCGTGTTTAGATGGAATAAAATCACATGCAACACAAGATGTTCTGCTGAAATCCTTTATTTTAATTTGCTGACAAATAGAGGCGATATAATACAAACCTCAAACTTAAGTGTTGTTTAATCACTTGACCAATTGATTCTCACAGAAGGCTTTGATATTTTTTAGGGCAGAGCCCACTTTTAAAATGGGGAACATGAACGTTCATTAAGATTTTTGAGCCATTGTGAAAAATCCCATTTCAGATGATGAAAGATCCCTGCTGCCAAATAAAAGCCTTGTGCAATGATTCTCAAATGAGCTGCAGTATGTAAATCTGATGTTTCAAACCAATTTCTATGATAAAACGATTAGAACCAAAATTATTACGAAAACAAGACACATGGCTTAAAATAAGACGTCTGTTCCAACATTAATACTGAACTTTAGAGATTCTGCGCCATGTACCAAACTTTCAGAAGGAATGCCAGCCTTTCTATAACAGCAAAATGTCTGCATTGGCATTAGCACACCATGCTAATGCTAACATTTTTTTTTTATTTTTTATTTAGGGGCACCTGTTAAAACAATTCCAAATAAAAGTTAGCATTTCTGCCCCCATGAATAAAAAGCTGCAGAGAACTAAATGGCGGGGTTGGTAACCTCCAGCATGGAGCTACCAAACGCGTTACACTTCAGGTAACATTGCTTTCTGTTGGGATTTAAAAATAAATGATTTAGCGTACAGAGTACATCAAATCCATGACGTGCTTCTGTTAAGTGCCGTCATCTGCTGATTAATTGCCATTTTCAGGGGAGCTAGGCCAGGGCTCAGAGCTCCGCCTGCTCAGGGTGGGGCGCCACATGCTCCATGGGTTGTAGGTCCGACTCATCTCGGTGGAGGCTGGTGGCGACGGGGCGGGACTGGTGACCAGATCAGTCAGAGTTGCTGAGTTGGTTGGTGGAGCAAAAGGGTGTAAGGCTGAATCTGCGCTCGTTGACCAAATGGAGCTGCTGAAGGGTGTGGTTGCAGACCAGGGATTGCGGCTGTTTACCAGGAGCGACTAAAACAAAAAGACCAGAAAGCTCCACAATAGTAGCAAGAACAAGAGGAGTATCTGTGAGCTACATTAGCACAAAATAACGGATCTTACCGCGGTTGGGGCAGTCGGTGAGCTGGAGCTGTTGGGCCAGGAGTGCAGAGAGTCACTGCTTGGTATGTCCCATATGGAGGGGGGAACAGTGTTGAACTCAGGCCAGCTCTGCTGAGGCTCAGAAGACTTTGGGATATTCATTCCACTGAAAACTAAAAAAACAACACACACACGCTTCAGTTTAAATCCAACAAGTCATGCATAAACTGCTCCACCAGTTACGCTACATTCTTCTCTTTGTTTATCGGCCAGACAGGTTACCTCCTGTCAGGTTGAAGGAATTGTTGGGCCCGAAAGCAGAGAATGAGTTGGCAGAGTGGAAGTTTGGACTAGTGGCCGTGTCAATGGGACTCCATAATCCAGAGCTGTGGCAGAAAAAAAATATATATTCAGGTGGGATTGTATCTTGATGTCACATCTTGGTGTGAATTTTAATTTTCACATTACCTGTCCGAGCTGTCACTTTCCACTGAGGTCATGTGTGCCAGAGACTTTCCCTGGTTGTCACTTTTACCTGGGCCAGAACCACCTGACGGGAAGATAAAACATTTGTGTCCTCTTGTAAACAAACTATTAAAAGACACACACTTTGACCAGGTGTTAGTTCATTGCTACATGTTTACCTGGGCTTTTGTCATAACCTGCGGCCACAGCAGCAAAGGTGGGGTTGCCATTTTTGCCCGGGAGTGGAGCGGCTGTAGAGACTTTATTTCCAGGGGCCTTCTTCTGGTTTCCCTCACTGCAAATATGTCAGAATATCAGCAAGGATCTGGATTGGTTGAGTTAAAAATACAGTGCACTGAAACGCTTCATGAGTAAAGTTAGTGATACCTGTTACTGTTGAGGACGCTGCTGTAGGTGCCTCTGGATTGTAAACTGGGAGAGGTGGGTGGAGGGGAACAGGTCCCGGCTGTTACTGATCTCTTCAGGAAAGGGTCTGCGTTTATTGTCTGGAGGGAGATCTGTTGAAGACTATCTGCTTCTGCGTGTGGAAAACAAGAAAAAAGCGCTTTATAAAACAGATTATCGGGCATTTGAAAGGGGGGGGGGGGGGGGCAGGCACTGGACATGACAGGTTGGTTTCAGGTCTGGACTTACGGACGCTGTTTTTGGAAAGAGGAACATCCCACTCTGGAGACGCAAACTCCTTCTCGCCCTCAGAGCTGCTGCTGTGGCCGAGCTCAGGCACCGAGCTGCTGGACAACAGTTTGGCCAACAGAGAGGGGCGCCCGTCTTCCGGCTTCCCGTCTACTGCCGAAAACAAACATGTCACAAACACATCTGGTGCTGCGGCAAAAAGGGAACATGACAACATTTAAGTAAAACAACTCACATCTCTGTTTCTGCAGGGGTCTCGTCTTTGGGATGTTGGTGAGAGGGTGGAGAGCTTTGGATGTGAAGCTCTTGCGTTGTTTGTTCTCCAGTGGGGTTACATATGGCAGCTCCAGAGAACTGAGAACAATGAAGATTTGTCAGAAAGAAAATTGAAAAAAGGAACAAGCAAAAAGTGATTGCTGTCACCTGCAGTAAAATAAACAAACCTTGATTTTTCTGCTTGGTTCTCTTTCTTTGCGGTTCCTTGTTTCTTGGTTTTGGGTTTATTTAGGAAATTTGAAGTCTCTTCTTTCACTTTTTCCATGGTTACTGTCCTGCCTTTCTTTTTCACTGGTTCCTGGCAGAAATGAGGAGAAAATGTGTTATATCAGCATCTCTGCAGAGTGTATACTTCCATGATGATTATTTTTGTCATTTCAATAGTAGTAGATGCAATGGAAAGAGATTTGAGACTCCAACATTGTATTGCCTCCTCTCTGTACCTCTTTGATGTTTGTCTCCACATCGGGATTGGAGGTCTCTGTAGTAGTTGAGGAGCTGTCATCGTTGTCAGCCAGGTTATCTTTAAGCTCATCTCCCTGAGTCTTTACTGTTGATTTTTTCTCTTTCTCTTCCTTCTTCCTCTGGGCTTTTGTTTTACCCCGCAGCTTCCCTTTGGATTCCAACACTGCAAACAACATGAACACACACTTTCAAAACCTGTAAATGATTTCAGAGACTTGTTGCCCTCCTTCTCTCTCCTGGTAGAAATAAAAGTGTGTACCTTTGTTTTGTATCGACTGCGAACTCTGCTCCTGCAGAGGCTCGGCATTAAGTGTGTCTGGACGGTCGAGGTCGTTGTCCATGGCTCCGAGCAGGTTGGCATATTCTGCATCCTCAGGGCAGAGGCCTCTGTGAGACAGCGATGACCCGGGTAAATTTTGACTCTGGAGTTCCAGTTTGGTGCTCCGAGCCTTGCGGTTGGTTAGCTGGCAGGCAGCTGGAGGGCCTTCTTGGCCTGAGGTTGTACTTCCTTTGGTCAGCTGGGAGGAAGTAGCTTGCATAGATGGGCGGCTGAAGCCAATCCTGGACCTCTTATCTTGGCTGTCTGAGTCTGATAAGGTACGGATGTTGCCCTGACGGCCTCCAGCCCGTGCTGCTCCGTTACTGGACGCATATAATACTCTGGAGTTCTGGGGTGAGTCACTGTAATCGTTCAACCTGAATGTAGACAGATAAGCGTTCAGTTATACTGTACATGCTACATCCACCCTCTGCAGTTATATTTTCTGACACTCAAACCAACTTTCTTTGGATCCTGTCACTACTATGTTATGTGTTGATGCTGTAAAGATCACGGCTCAGTTCTTTTTGTCGCTGAGAAATCTGAGTTTATTGTGACATTAACAAAGTTAAACAATTGTAACAACTGCTAAAAGTGCATTTAAACACAAACTAGACTTGTGGCTTCAGACTAGATCGCAGCATGAAATCTAATCAAAAATTAATCTGAAACTATTTTGACAGCTGATTAATGGTTTAAGTCAAACGTTTGGCAAAAATGCTACCATCTGATTGTCCCAGCTTCTCAAATGTGAGGATTTCCTACTTTTCCTTGTCTTACATTAACAGTACATTAAAAAGACATCTGAATACCCTTCATCTCTCAGCACTTGTAATGGGCAATTTTCATTGTTTTCTGATGTTCTATAGACCGAACGATTTATCAATTTATCGAGAGAAGTCGATAATGAAAATAATAGTTAGTTACAGGAAAACAAAATATGTCTGTTAAAAAGTTTGAACTGGCACTACAAAGATGATCTAAGCGCTGTGGTCACAGTATTTGGGCTTTTGCATCTGGAAAAAGGGCAACTGTGAGGTGAAGTCACTGATTGGCCTGTCAGACAGCTCTCTTACAGACTGTCTCCGATTAAACATGCAAAGTTTTGTGAATGGCCAGTGATAACAGCTAACTACTGGCAACAGTGTTAGACAGTGAACTTGTGGGCAGTGGTTAGCCACAGCCCAGTGATGATTAATAGTATTCTCTCAGTGTCAGAGCCCCAAATGTAAAATGATATAAATGTCATGTTAGTTTTCACAAGAGAGGTTCATTTGGTCATTTGTCATGTGTACGTTTTATCAGTTGATCACCATGTTGCCTGATTGATCTTTGTCCTTCCACACTTTTCCATGTTAAACTTACTTTGAATCACTGTGAAGTTGCACAATGTCCCTGAGATTAAATGGTCTCCCGGTCTCCAAGGTGGAGTTGGATTCCACAGACACACGTTTCTTGAAAGGCTCCCATATGCTTTGAGCCTCTAGGTAGGCTGTGGCGATCACCAACAGAAACATGGAACTGAAAAGACATTAACAAAACATCATTTTTTTGTGCTGAAATTAAGTTTTAGAAAATATGGCAGCATAGCGATCTAGTGCATTTTGATACTGTGGCTTCACTTTTTCTACTTGTCCTAATGTTACACTTGCCTCATAATGAGAGACACAATGATGTAGAGCTCCAGCTCCCAGCTCGGTCTGGGCAGGGTCTCTGCACATGCAGCTAACACGTGGTAGGGCAAGGAGGCGTTCAAGACAAACACAAACTCTGAGCCCCCACAAGTCACCAATTTCAGCTCCCGGATCACTCGAGATGAAGTGAAGTCGGGTGTAAACCTGTAAGGAAACGAGGGAAATGTCAAAGTTTAAAAGTTTTAAAGGCTTATTAATCTGCACCATGTGACCACAAATTAGTAATAAAATTTATAGCCAGAGGTCAGAGGACTTAAGTCATGGTTAGTTGGAAGAACTGCGAATCTCTGTGCCATCTGTATGCATCAGGATATATTCATTTAAAAAATGTCCAACCTGACCAGTGACAGTGTGTGTGTGGGTAGATTTCACACATCCTTTGTCTCAACAAAAACTGGAAATATCCTTACACAACTGACTGACTACCCATTGTTATTTGTTACAATGAACATGCCTGAAGTGTGGCATACAGCAAACCTGTTTGAGAGAGGCGGCCACATTTTTCATTTCCTTCTAATGTGGTCATTTTCAAAAAAAAACAGGCATTAGTCACAAACTGATGGAGCAAGTACACCCTTTTTCTCTCTGCTAAAGTTCTGGACTCATAGCAGCATTATGGCGATTACAAATCAGAAAATATATACCATAAACATCAGTCAGACCAAAATTATTGTTAAAAAAAAAAATTGATTCACAAAAGTATAGGTTAGCTGGAAGAAACAAGGTATCATCAGTTAGGGTCATCATTGAGTCTCGACAGGAAGCACAGTACTGTAATATTCTGGTAAAGATACACATAGAGTGCAAAGGGGAAAAGTTAGCTACTAAAGTGGCTAGCGTGGTTAGCAGTAAACTGATCATCAAAATTCTAATCAACTAAATTCTACTAAAATCGCATATATATAACTGTAATAAAAGGAATACCTACAGATAATCCTCCAACAAGCTCATTTGGGGAGTAGATTAAAGATGTCTGTCAATATTACCATAGTCACCGATCTGATAAAAGGCTGGCTGTAGCTAACAATGTCAGTTAACTGTGTGGCAGCAGTTAGCAACAGAATGTTCAACTGAAAACTGCAGAACAGTGACAGTTCAAATGTAACTGTCATGAAAGCAGGAAACTCATATCTAAGCAGACACAACTGAGCTCACTGTGAGCAGAACAGGCTGTTTTCACAAACAATATGTGTGTAAGTGGAAAAATCCCTTGCATTAGCATATGCCAACATAAGCCTAAGTGATTATGTGTACAGTGTACAAACATGTTTTAGTGTAGTTAGGTACTTGTTTATGTGTAGTTACCCTAAAATGAAGACATCGAAGCTATTTACATCATTAGTTTCACTTGTGCTTTTCCAGCTACGACAAGTTAAAATGTCAGCTGTGACAAAAGGTCTATCATGATGAAACATGCTTGTAAAGTTGCTTTTTTCTTTTTTAAATTTTTACTACATTATTTTCTGCTGCTATGTGGCCCTTGAAGCTGAATGACTAGCAAAAAAAATGTGTATTTTAGCTAAATTAGCAAGTTAGTAGTACGTAAGGAAATCATAATCAGAAAATAATCAGTGTAGGTCGGCTTGATGTTTGACATACTTTACATATTAAAGGCCTTGTGTGAATACACAGGTTTTTCACTTATACTGGCTGATTAGACCTCTGCTTAGGTTGAAGTCGGGACCTTTTCACAACCAACATTTTGACAGATGATAGCAGAAAAGGAACAGGTATAATTGATGAGATTAATGATGGCAGCAAGTGGAAACACTGTGAGGTTGTGTCACGGGAGCGTAGGAATTTTAAAACAACACTTTCAAACTAAGAACAAATGTCAGTTCAATTACACTTTTATTAAAGTGTAATTTGTAAAGTGTAATTGTTGTGAGTTGACAGCAGCTTAACGTCTCAGAATCACAGAAAAACTAAACTAAACCACCATTTAATGACACCTGTAAAGAAGCACTCAACAGGAAAATATCAATGCAGTGTTTTTTCTTTTCTGTGCCTTTCTTATTAAATGACACTGTTCCTTTCAGGAAATATGCCACAGGAAACCAGCAGGTGACAATTTTAACAGGGAACTATGAAACTATGAAAGAGAATTCAGAGACTGAAACAATGATTAAAAGAAAAATGCCCTGACTTGAATATGTGGGGTTCTCCAACTCTGGTGTAAAAATCTTTCTATTATTATTTTTATACTTTGTAAAAGGACAAAAATGCATTTTGAGGATGACTGAAACTTAAAGTGATGAAGAAAAATGAAACCTGAGGGGAACAAGCAGAAGCTGCAGGGAGCAAGAGAACCAATCCTCTTACTGAAGGCTTACTCAGCCAGAGAGGTTGAAGACAAGTATTAATAGAGCGCACACACACACACACACACACACACACACACACTAGAGCAAATTAGACTCAGCAAACTACTGGAGAAAGAAAACCAACATGTGTGGCGAATTGTTCACTTACAGTATGATGAGGTCTTTTGAAGCATTTGGTTTAAGTGCAAATTCTTGACAATTGAGAACTTTGAATCCATATCCTTCACAAGCTTGTCCGTTGATTTCCGCTGATCTGATGGTGATCGGGAGCAAGCCTGTGTTCTCCACCCTGAATGTTCTTTTGAGAGTGAAGTTTGGCTCCTTGACTTTTGTCTCTGAAATAAACAGGGAGATAGGAATGAATGCACTTTGAATTAGTTGCAAATGAAACAGAATATGATTTTATTACCCATCTTTCAGAGGGGGAAAAAGTATTACTATTGAGATTCCTGGGATAAACTGAATGTTATTATTTTGAGAGTGAGACTATACAAGCACATACTCTTGGAAAATTGTTAGTTTATCAGTGCATCTAAAGTATGTACAAGCGTTTTGTGGATTGAAAAAATGATCCATCTTATTAAATATACTGATGTTAGTAGTTGATATGTACAGAATGTGTTTTACTATCTGTGCAAATGATCAGAAAAACTTATTTTGGGTAGCAAGAAGTGATGAAGTACTAGTTTAGATTTGGTAGTGGAGGATGCCTGAGGTAAATCAGCCTCCATGTTGCCACTCAGCTGAACCTCTGCAACACACACTCACTCTCTGTGCAGTCTTTCAGCAGGGCCTCGGTCATCTTAAACCTCAGCGAGCTGCCTTGTCCCGGAGGCTTCCCCGCAACCTTCAGACTCTCTGTTGTACCTCGTCCGTGAAGTATGATTGTGTCGATCACGGTCAGATTATTCCTAAACAGATTAGAATGCAATTTCAGAAGAGGAAAAAAAACATTTACTGAAAGTAGAGTTCTGTTTGATACATTTAAAACTGACATTACCTGACTATGAGGAGGGAGGAGACACTGTGGTTGCTGATGGGAGTGAACCTCACGCTGAACGACTTGACTTCTCCGGGCAGCAGGAGGAGGTTGTACACAAAGGGTCTGGTTGATCCCTCTACAAACCCTGTACTGCTCTTCATTAGGGATGTCTGACAAACAAACAAAGAGCCTGTTAAAGCCAAACAGCTTCCACATGCTGCCTCGACCGTGGACAAGAGGACTGTGATTAGCAGTGCAGCTACATGCCAACCAGCTGATTCTCTGAATTCCTAAATAATGGTGAAATCAATCGTCAATCATGTAGTACTCACGTGATTTCTGTAAACCTGGAACTCTAAAGTGTTTGTGACGATGTTGATGTTGGACAAATTCCCTAAAGGCAACCTGGAAAATAAAATCAGGGAGGATCAATATATCTTTTTTTTTCCAGAGAAAAGGAGGGGATGAAGAGTAAGAACATGCTGGAGTTGTTGAGACCTCCCACCTGTCAGCCAACTTTCCAGAAAACACTGAGGGGTTGGGCAACAGCGCCAAGGGGAGAACTTGGACAAAGACGGGGACGTCGGCAGGATTCTGCAGAATCACCTCCTCATCCTGCAGAGACACAGATAGATGTCCCGCCCTCAATTCCAACACACAGAACTTTAACGGCAACTTAAAACATTCCTGCGTGTGTTTGTGCGCATGTGCATGCGTGTGCCAACAAGAGGCGGATTGTTTCTACTCACAGAGGAGCTGTTTGTGTTGGTCAGAGGGAATGTAATGCGTTGTGATGAGTTGACCAAAGAGGGCCAGGTCAGCTGTGCTGTGATTTTCGCTTGCACGTTTTTCTGAAGATCTGTGTTGACTTCAAAGACTGCTTCAATCCTTCAGTAAGAAAAGAAAAATCTTGTGATGTTCTGTAAATAACCCATAAGTGAAACCTGATAACCAGAGCCTGAAGATCACTGAAGCCTAATTAAGTACTCTAATATGCTTACTTGTGGCCTGAGTGGTCTTTCAGCTCTTTCCATCGTCTGAGAAGTTTCTGGTGAAGATCCACATCAGCATCCCAAATATCCTCCTGTAACGCCAGCCCATGAGGCTTTGACTCAGCTGTGAAAGGAGGAGATTTTTAAAAAAATGAATAATCTCTTTTGTGTCACACAGACTCAAAAAGCTACAATATCAGCAACACTTACATTTAAGCACAAATGGCAGCCCCACATAACAGTGATCACCACACTGCAAGCTGGCGTCAAAATAAATATTTGCCACCTGAAAGAAATGGAGGAAAGAAAATATGTTTATGTTTGGAAGTACAGATATAGCTCGCTAGCTTTGCGCCACGAGATGAAGGCATACCTTAGATTTACGTCTGGGCTCCAGCTCGTCTTTGTTGTTGCGGAGCTGTTTGTAATAGAAACGTATATCTTCTGTCAGGGAGCGGATCTGCTGTAGCCTGACTTTCTGTGTGAAAGAGCTCTGTATGCTGAAGCTTTGATGGACAACTTTCCCCTAAAGAAAAAGAAACGACAACATATACAGACATGTCAAGAGCCATAACACCTCAGGCATTCGACAGGAAGGTAGGTTCTGCTTTTAACACTTTCTTGTCATCTGCTTGTTGACAGTGCAGCTCAAGTGTGAAATATCACTCTTAAAACTGGAAATGAGAAAAATCAAGTGCAGTGGTGTCTGTATTTGAAGTCCTGTTATTCTCATGAATAGATCTTTAAGTTGCTTACTGGAAATGAAGGTGGCAAAATGATGTGTTTGGGAGAGCTGTTTAATGTGCCCACTGCAATGAGAGCTTTCACCGGGATGGTTAATATCTGAAGGAAAAGAACAATTCATGTCAACGTTAGACTGAATGCTGGTTGTGCCTTCCTTTGTATAAAAAACATATCTGACTGGCAACTTACCTCATAGTCTGTGGTTATGTGTATGGCTCCATCATACATGCCCTCCAGTGCCTTGGCCACCAGTGTCACTCTGAATGCTGCGTAATAGCCAGATGCTAATATCACCTTTGTAGAGACAACAATATATTTATATAATATATATATATATATATTTTTTTTTTTTTTTATGTAAGGAACATCTTCTTAACAATAAGTAGCCTGTAGAAGCAGCTTGTTTTTTGCATTCATCATTATTTCGCGACTTTGGAACCATAAGGCTCTATCTGCCATCTGAGTGGTTTTGAGATATTGTGGTTCAAAGTTTTCACATCCTACAGAAGATAGCAAAACTAGCAAGCAGTACAGTTCTCTTTTATTAGTCAAACTCACAGGCACCTTTAATGTACTTTACATATACGGTACGATATAAAATCTACACTTTTAAATGTGTTTTTAGAACAGGTGTTTTGCAGATAGAAACTTATAATACTCCAAACTCATTTTCACTTGGAATAATAAGGCTCTACCTGGTAAGACATAACAAAAAGTAACATTTCTTTAAAAAAAAAAAAAAAAAAAGAAAAAGAAAATGATGAGACATCTAGCCACAAACAAACGTTTTTAATTTAGACACAAAGTTTTACTAACAATGCAAAAAAAAAAAAAAAAAAAAAAAATTCTGCCATTGCCCCTTGTTCTACATTTTATCCGTTTGACACTTCCCTTCTATGGTTCTTCTATTCTGTGCCACTGTAAGTGTCTGAGCTTGTGGTTATCTGCTGCATTACACAAGTTATAGAGAGATACAAACCACAAAGTGAGGAGCATGGTAGAATTAGCGTCTCATTACCAAAACTCTCAGCTCAAAATTCCTACCTAGACAATATGTGTCTTAGTTGCTAATAATGTTTCCATAATCTCATAAAATCATCAATTTTGAGCTTTCAAAACTTCCTTTTATGATTGATTCTGATGTGTTCATTCTGTGCAGTCATTGGCTTTTAGCAGGTTTAGCAGGCTTTAGCAATTAGTGAATGACTTTGGGGATAGAACCTTTGCTTTTTTTCAAATTATAGGGCCATTAGTGCATAAAAATAAAAAAATAACACAAAATGTTAATGACTTGTCAAAGAACAGTGTCAGGTTAATAACCTTATGATTCTAAGGTCGCAATTTTTAGTATATAAAAGTAAAACATTTGTGTGTTTGCAGTGTAATTTCATCCAAAACAACAACAACAACACCACAATGACCATGATGTTGAATCGAGACCTGTGGGAGAAATGTCATTTTTTTATCTTCCTTGTCTTGCTATGATATCTTGCTTTAAACTATTATGTGCTCACTGCTTTACTCATGTGCCTACTCCTTTACACTATAATATACTGCTCTAAGATGCACTCCCAGGTTCTCCTTGATGTGCCTTGACCTTCCCTGCCTTGCCCTTCCTGTGAACCTGTGCTAGAAGCCTCTCATGTCATGTTGATGAAACCCAGGAATCTAATTATACTGATGTATTGTGATGAAATCCTCTGCATTGTACAATGTGTGGTTTATTCCTGCTGCAGCGTAATTCACACGATTCTGCAACAAGACTCATGTGATACAGTCTTAAAGTCTTTATCTCTGTCTTTATAATTGTTACCAAGCATATAATTCAAGGTGCTTACTGAACATGTCTCAACATAGGAATATTTCCCTAACATCTTGGTGGATTTACACCAAACTACATGTTGCTTTGGATAATGATGTAATCATAATCTTCTGCTCTATTGCAAAAATCATTCAGAAAAAATGGCTCTTTGTTCTTTCCATGAAATTTAGTGTCATTGTGATCACAAACTAAAACCAAGAGCATCTTTGGAGTGACATTGTGAAGGTCTTACTGTTTTGTGATGGGAGGCTGAAGTGTTCTGCAGCTCTCTCAGGCGACTCAGGGCCACTGTTGTATTTCCTTTCTCTGTCTTCAGCAGCTCCATGGAAAGACTGTCTCCTGTAACCAGCCAGGACTTGATCTCCAGCTGGAGGACAGAAAGTTGTTTGAAAAGACAAGGACAAAAGTGTATCATTCCCTTTGCACTGAGATTTTTATCCTTTTGTTAAACAGTGTGTGACTGTACTTTAAATTGCTCAACCTTAAACACTTTCTCCACTATATTTATCAAGATAAAGGTTTATGTTGCAACATGATAAAGTTTAACTAAAATATTTGAAAGCATATTCAAAAAGATCATGTAAACATGCTTTACACAATGGACTGAACTGTATTGGGCAATGAACAGGACAGACAATCACATAATCGTGGCCTATACCAAAGAAGTTCCTTACATTATAATTTACTTTCTTCCAGGGAAACCTGACAATCATTTCATAGTCTGTCCCTGCATGTTCTCACCTCTATAGGGTTACTGTTCACCACCACAAATGTGATACTGCTGGTGTCTGTTGCACTGCGAACACCAAAGTCCAGGATGTTCTCCTTCAGACTGGGAGGCAGGACCAGCGGCTGTTCATGCAGGGCCAACAAAAAACAAACACCACGTTACACAAACACATATTCATGTATCTAATACAAACTGGCTGAGAACATGCACTGATAAGATGAATTAGCTCTCAGTTCAGTATCACTTTGATGTAGGTGACTTTGAGATACAGCAGGTTACTTTCCTAAACTAACTGTGTGCCTGTTGTTTACCTCCAAGAAGCCTGTGTAGGCCCGGACAGGCAAGTGAAACTTTGATGCATTTGTGATGAGCAGGATATTGCTGTCTATATGAATGGAGGGTCGCACTGGCCGGAAGAGGAGGGAGAAGATGTAACGTGACTCATGTGGGGGGATAAGAATAGGTGCACTGAAGTTCTGCACCTAAAATAGAAAGAGAAAAGGTGAGGTCATTTTGTTCACTACAAATATACTGTATACACCTGTATAACCTCTTCTGGAGAGACTCACATTAAACATGGTTTTGGCCTCTTCAGGCAGGGACACATTGTGTAGTCGGATCGCAAAGTTGAAGGCATTTGTGAGAAATATAGGTCTGTCCACTGGGTCAACAGGGCTGTCTCTGATATGGAACAACGTTGCTGTGTGGTCAAAGCCCAGGTAGCTGAAAGAGGAAATGACAGGGCACAGAAACTTTTTTAGAAAAAAGCTTTAATACATGCAAGCAATCCACTCTCCATATTACCATATTACAAAACAACTCACCCTTCTAAAACTTCTGCCTGGTATGGGATTTCAAGCTTGGAGTAGCTCTTTTCTTTCGCTTTAACAGTTATTTTACCAGAGAACTGATATTGTCTTCTTGCTTTTGAGGCTGTAATGAAAAACAAGATTGAAAGAACAGATAAGAGCAAAAAAAAAAAAAAAAAAAAGGGACACAAGGCCCCAAAAGAGGAAGTTGTGCAAAGAGTATGAGAAGTTGCTAGAATAAGAACATGATGTAAAACATTTAAAGCACACACTAAGGTGAAAATATACTTTTTTAAAATTGTTGCCAGGATATATGAATAAATAAAATTAAGTTAAAAATACAAGAACTTTGAAAGGAAGTTTATACAAATCATATTAACAGCATATTGAGTTTTCATTAAGATGATTTTATATATCTCTCTGTCTGCCAGTGAAGAGGGGGAGGGGAGGAAACTGCCATCATGCATTTTTTGAAGTCAGGTGCAGTGGTGCATCTAACTGCAAAGACATTTTTGATTCATGTATGCCCATTATGAGGGTCGTGGAACACACACAGGGTAGCTCTGGATGGATTTTTTATTTTTTATTTTTACTGTTAATGTCTAAACTCAAAAACAGAAACCTTTCTATTTACTTTCCAACTGAGATTCTGCCTGATATAAGTCATAAGCTTTGCTGTTTGCAAATGAAATTTTCTCAAGAAAACATCAAATATGTACATGTAGGGTTCAAGTTATTTTGCTTTAAAGTTCAAGCAACATGTACATTTCAGAAGATAAAACTTACCATCAAAACTAATACTTGCAACTTTGGTATATCTGCTCTCTCCAGCTTTCAGTGTGACAGCTTTGAAATCTATCGTGATTGCTTCATTGGAAGGTGTTGTGCGTACACTCTGTAAAGCATAAACAATGAATGGGGTTATATAAGGGTTAAGATGACAGTTAACAGTATATAGGTTTAAAATGCAAAAGGATACCAACCGTAATTGGAACATCTTTTGCTCCTGAATTTAAAAGGTGTAGATTCAGCAGTTTTGGGCGATCTGTCACACAAAGCAGTTGGGAAAGAGAACGGAAGGAGAGTGAACAAAGACGATCTGCGAAAAGATTACTAAAGAAAAAAACGCAAGATGTGGTCTCTTTAGTAAGACTCCATACCTTGTGACCGCAGCGTACCAAAGTCAAGCATCTCTGTGGAGGAGTATATACCAGGGGCTGCATAGAAACAACAAAAAGCGGAAGCTGACCATGACACATGCTAACCGGACAGACGGAAAGACAACCTGTAGCTTATGAAAACTCACAAAGGTTGGATAACACACCTGATGTGACCTCCACCTCTACAGGCAGGATGATGAACTGGTCCTCGTTGGGGGCGTTGGTTTTGATTCTGATGAAAGCCGTGTGGTTGTCTACATCTCTGGACGAGAAGCTGGCTCTCATTACCCCCTTTGTCTCGAATGGGGGAATCTCCTGGAGGGAAAAAGTCAATATGGGTCACTGTGGCTTGACTCTGAGTGCCATTATCATTCATCTTTAAAGTTCTATCAAACATAAGATATAATGCAACACTGGAACAACAACAACAACAACAAAAAAAAAAAAACTAACCCATAATTTTCCAGTGCCTCCTTGTTGACCTGTGGGAAGCTCGAGATGTAGATCCCCGCCACTGGAGTACATCTCAACAACCTGGAGTAAGCCAGGAAAAAGCAACACACCCCATACATGTTAAATCAATACAACAACATGAATCATGCAAAAAACAAATCGAACATGCAAATTTAACCATTCTAATTGCTCTCAAGTACCTGCAGTGGTTCACTGTATGGGTTGTGGATGTTTATTAGTGGCGAGAAGCTGCTGTTTACTGGGACTCGAGCCCCTATGAAGGGACGGAGTCTGTAGGGGTTTGGTATGCCAACCCCAAAAACCTTCAGGACAGAGATGGAAAAGTGATATTAGTCTCACACACACACACTTCTGCTAACACTAGACATGTAACTCATAAAAAAGAAGCATTTATGTTGGTCTGTACCTGGTATGTAAACACTCCATGATGTGATGTATTAATAAATAAAGTGTTTTCTACATTCCCAACTACTCGAGCGAGAAACACAACATCAAATGACGTGTTTCCTCCTGGTGGAATTATCTGTTGAAGAAACAGATGAAAGATTACAGCTTCTCAAAGTTATTGACACGCAGTGGCTCACAAACAGGTGAGCTAATAATCTCTAAGATCTTAACACTTTCTTTAACACCTGACCTTAAAAAGCTTACACATTACAGCACAAACACATTACAGCTACACTCTAACTTTGGCATTTTGGTGCAGACTGTGGTTGTAAGACGTAACTGTTCAGTGGTTTTAGCCTCAGATTCCCCTGAATCATTTCCTGTCAGTTTCAAGTGACACAAACAATCTACAGACGCAGCTAAAAAAAAAAAAAGAATATCTTGTTGATTTCTAACAAGACATCATGAGATGTTGCACACTAACAGATTTTTAGTCTTCAATTCAATTCAATTTTTGAATTGAAGACTGAAAGCTGTGAAATAAAGGATAACCCTTGAGATGCGATTTTGTCTACCCTGGATGTAGAAACCCTTTATAGAAACATGTCTCATGACAGAGGACTAAAGGCCTTGGGTTGTTATCTTCAAAACCACAGTGACTTTACTACCACTCCATGTCTTTGTGTTCTGGACTCTCATGTCCTGAAGTTAGTATTTTTTTTTTATACATTTTAAATGGAAAAACACATGGCCTTGCTTTTGCTCCAATCTTTGGTTATCTCTAGTTCTAGTTCTAGTTCCTATGATTAAAAAAGATCAAACAGTTCCTTCAATATTATGGCTTTCTTACATTTCGTCATATGCAGAGGACAACAATCTAGTGTCTGCTGCAGTGTTTCATTTTATCATAAAAACTAGTAGTGTGTAAGACCAATATGTCGGTTCGGAGACACAGAAGAGATGTGGATCTTTAGAATTAGTGATTTATTAGTTATTAGTGCTCTCCACAGAGCGCATCAGTTTTCACTCTCCAGCAGCTCCACGTCATTTAAAATGAGCCTATAATATCATGCAAGTTGCCAACCTGTTCCACTAATGAGTGAATTTAAATGAAACATGTTTACTGTAGAACATTAATATGATCAGCTTATTAATGCAGCACATGTTCCTCATTACTTGGGTGATCTGAAATCACACACACTTCGTCGTCTGTTTTTCAACAGATAACCTACCTGTCAAGGGGAGGGTCCAACATAAATATAAATAAGGCTGGGGGAAGGTCTTGCTTTTTTTTATAAAAAGGAAATAAAAGATTCGGCTCGCCTCCCTGCTCCAATAACTTTCATACTGTCCCTTACACCTCTCAGGTACACTGTTTAAAAAAAAAAAATAAAAAAATCTTGGAACACTTTGAAACATCCTCCTCAAGGCAACTAACGTATATAATAAATGTCTCCTTGCCTCACTAGTAAATTATGTGTGCAGCAATTGTGCCTTAAATGGTTTTTTCCTGTAAATGGGGTCTTTACATGCTGTATAGAGAACATCATTTATTTGCAAAAAAAAAAAAAAAAAAAAGGCTTTGGAAAAACATTGTGTTCTCGCGTAAAACAACAAATTGGTCCTCATCCTATAGCCCTTGACTTCTGAGTATGTCAGAGAGTTATTTTGGACCCATCCTCTGGGGACAATGCCACCTGTGAGTTTAAATGATGATTTCAGTGTTTTTTTTTTTTAAACAAATGTCATACATACAGTGTACAGTATGTGTTACCGGATGCTTAACATAACTTGATACTATTGCTGTTTTCTTTGCCTAGTGTTGTTTTACTGTGTGTTTATGTCTCTTTATACACTTTATCTAAATAGTTGGAGACTACAATAGTTGGAGACTAGTTGGAGACCAGCGATCACATGTTCCAGTGGCACATGTGATTTGCATCAGGACTTCCAGTGTTATTGTATGCTGTTGTTTGCTTGCTTGTTGTTGATGCCTGAAGAAAGTCTCAGACTGAAAATATCTACTTGAGTAAAGCAAAAAAAAAAAAAAAAAAAGCACTGATATTGTTTATAAATGCCTCACTGTTCAAAGTAACTGGACGGACCAATGCTAATGAAATAAGATGGTAGAATCAACACATGGCCATGTGACTAAAGATCAACAGAACAGTTTTCTTCTGTAATAACATGACAATCTACATTTTCCAAAGTTCTTATTAGACAAAGATCAAAGTTGTGACAAATGGGCTGATGACAAAAAGAAATCAGTGTTTACAAAGTGACATTAAGGTGATAATAACTACTTACCCTATTCTGGAAAAAGGATGCGTGAAAATGTGCTGTTGTTGCTGATATTGATATCAAACTAATTTCTTCTGAGCTAGGATTATGTAAATAAACTTTCTCCATTTTTGGCATTCCAACAGGCCTGTGAATGAAGAGAAACACTTATGAGCAAGTACATATATTGGTCCATGCAACAACATACAAAATTTCATATTTCCTAATTGTATAAATCTCATCACATTCCACAAATTCCTTTGAGTTCTACAAATATTTGCTTTTCCTTTAGGCTTGTGTCATTTCAAGAAATGAAAAACAAACTATAGAAGAGCCCTAACAGATGTAACGTGAACAGAAACTCTAATAAAGCTCTGTCAGTAAAATGACAGGCAGAACCTTCCTGTTTACCCACACCACAAGATGACTAATGATGGACTTTGTTAATTTGGTGTAAGGACCACACCAGTGGTTTTGCATGTTACGACCCATTAACTGCATATACTGCACTTTACATTACTGCTAATGAACATCCAAAGCATACCATAAAGTCTTTGATTTCCTACCTTCCAGGCAGCCTGTGGTTTCTATCATTTCAATGTGGTATGAAAATCAACTCGCAGAGACTTGAAAGTTGGGAAGTTTTTATGATACTCCCTGCTTGCGAATGCATAATTATGCAATGATGAAGTAACTTTGGCTACAGACTCAAGCTCATTAAATATTTACAGTAAAGGATTCTTTCAACTGTCAACTGATTTGTACTTGCTAGGTTAAAATCTGAAAAACACCTGTCTGGTCTTGATGAGAGTAGAAGCGTGTGTGATGCCTCCAACACAAATGAGGTAGAGATAAACTACACTGCATCTAAGTTTGAGCTTTTATGAGCTGATTTATTGAGACTTATCCAATCCTGTCTTCATTTCCAGTGTGGTACACACAGGTTGAGAATTTCAAGGTCTCATTCTCATGCTCTCAAAACATTCACAACTGCTAAGTGGATTCTTTATTGAGGAAGTAGGACAGGGGAGGACATGCTAAGAAAGCTGAGTCTCTCACTGTGAGCTAGTGTACGGGTACCAGCCTCTCTGAGTGCTGCTGAATCATGCCTACTGTACCCTGGTAGGCTATATTTGAGGCTGGGTCATACTGCATGGATGTACACCCACTGTCAGAGAAGAATGTGATGCAATAAGCCTGGCCTAGTTGAAATAAGGTGCTGGCACTGGGGTTAAGAATATGTGGTTTTGTTAAGTGCATTCCAGGGATTTCTATAATGCTTCCTCAGCAATGCATTTATTTTTGACACGCTCAGGTCTGACTGAAAAGTTTAACTTTTGTTAGAGAGCAGTAAGAGTAGTCTAGTGACTGAGCAGCTGTTATTAACACACTTGACATGGGATATGTTGCTTAATGACATATTCCACTAAGCTTTTGATCATATTTAAGAAAAATAATAGTTCTAGTAAATGAGTTTTAAGGGCAATATATTTCTTCATTGATAACAGAAAAAAACAAGTGGAAATTACAAATAGTATCTCTAACAATGTGAAATGTAATAGAACCATAGATCAAACAACACAAAATGGTCAATTTGTGTAAGAATATATATGAGACACTCACTGTTCATGAAAGTCCAACATTGGAGGCTCAAAGCGTATAGGTCGACAGTTCCCACGTTGCGGGGAAGTGCTATGAGAGACAGGAAGATGTGACAGGAGGAAAAGCAGGCTAAAAAAAATAGTATCCATTTTTGTGTGCATTTCAAACAAATGAGGGGCTAAACACACGAAGCAAGACACCATAGTGTGCACCCAGGCTTTTTTAACAATGCATTAAAATGGCCATGGGGCCACTCCCATTTGCAATGAACTATTTCCATGTGTAAAATCTTCATGAAAATCCATAGACTGGAGCCGCATTAAGGAGAAAAAAAAAAAAAAAATCAACCAGACAAGAGAAAAAGACGTGTCTCTTCTTGACACCTTCAGAGTATGCGGTTTCTGTTCCACGAAGGCAATACTTTTGAGCATCGGTTGGACCCGCCTGGTTGTAGGACACGGCCATTGACTCGCCAAACCTGTTTAACAACAGGTGTATCTTAACAATAGACAAGACCGTCCCCAAAGAGAAGCAACTCTTCTTTGGCGGAGGTAAAACACAACAGAACAGTGTAATGAGAGCCTTTATTTAAATCCAAAATCAGAAGTTCATCAGTGATGCATGTGTGGCACATTACTGATCTTTAAGTCATTTGAATGTTGAAAAGCAAACACCTGAATGACACATGAACATGTTGTACAAAGAAAGTACAAAACTATTCATGGAAAAGTTAAGATGGCCACCAAGATATTACAAACAAGGAAAAACTCCACCTTTGTACTTGTTTATCCACCCTTCTTTTGCACTAGTATTGATGTGATAGCACCCAACACCGTCCCCTAATACACTACTCAAATGTAATTACTCCAACATCACTGTGTAGTCAGACAATTTACCAGAGATCAATTTCACCTATTTACTACCAAGACGACATGTACTGGAGCAGACAATGGCCATAGCATTGTGCTCCAATAGCTGAGCTCACTGGAGACGGGATGGATTTCCATCCCCTGAGGCGCTCAGAAATCCACACAGAGCCCCGGACCATTCGGTGTTCCTCCGGGATAATCTGTGATCTACAGCCTGTCCTCACTTCTCTCATTAATATAACAACTACTGACAAAATTCTTGTGGGATTAAGGATTCAAATGTATCCTGGCTGTGAATTCTGTGTGGCCTTTAGCTCAGCGCTTCACAGCTAATGTGTTGAATGTCAGTGTGTAATTGGAGTAGCTGTGGTGGTGGTGTTGGTGGGGGGGGGCTCTACCTCTTGGCCTCAGATCTGCATATGTCAGGCTAACCTTAGGACAAGTGCATAAAAAAAACAAACAAAAAAAAAAAAACACTGACAGTGAAAAGCATTTTCATTCCTGTGCCAATAACTAGCATGTTGACAACTTTCTTCACGAAAGAAGAGTACACTGAGTTATAGGGAGGAGATAATAATTAACAACAGAAACACAAGCATTTCCAAGCACTGCACACAGACGACAAACCCTGGACGATTGGGGAAGAAAGGGGAAGTTCAACATTTAAAAACCCACTGAAACAACACAGTTGAACAGCAAAGTACCCCCCTCCCCCACAACTCCGTTGAGGGAGTGGTCATGCTATGCCTGTGCAAGATAACCCTTTTATGGATTAGAACACACTGTACAAATAGTAATGGCTCACTGTATGCTGCACCCAGACAAAACACACGAGAAAAGTTAGGACAGAGTAGCTGTGTTATGTGAAGGCTGCCACATAAAAACATGATGTAACCTGATTGATTTTTACATGTTTCCTGCCTTGTTTTACTGATGTGGAAACAGTGTTTGAGCGCCTCTACCTGTTGGACAAATGGCCACATTTACTGTACAGCCAGTCACGCACTTAAAGATAGTTTCCTGTCATGTTTTTATTGGTAAAGATAAATCTGTGCAATAGCATTTTAGATGACTCATTACACAGTTATCAGAAAGTTACTGCAGTCTTCAAAGCACTAGGATTTAAGATTCTAATGTTTGTCTGTGATTGACAGTAGAAAACAAACGGTAACTTCCCTAAAGCATTCTTCTGTCAGCCATGCTTGTATGTGAGGCAATGTGGCCTAACCAGGGACACTTGGCAGAACCAGAGGTAAGGCTCCACGGCGGTCTTGGTTGAAGTAATCAAAAAACACAACCATCTGCCAGTCTGCTCAGTGTGGGTACAAACTATCTGCTGTCAAACTGACATTAACCATCTCCATGGTCTGCCTCGCTAGACTCTTCCAAGTATGTAGGTGTGGCGAGAGAGAGGAACACTGTGGTCTGGTTGAACAACAGAGAAGCTCTCACTGACACAGACTGAGCAGTTTCCCTGACAACTAATGTCACTAACGGCACATGATTGACAGAGTTGACGGACTCAGTGCGCACATGTGTGATCTCAGTATGAAAACAATTTGTTGCGTCTCTTTTTCTCAAATGGATTTCATGCTACTTACCAACCTTGTAAAAACAGTTAGTATGGTTTCAAGTTCTTGCCTCATAGGCTCTGGCAGCTTGTGATTATGATGCTCAAGCTTTTTATTTTTGGTTGATACTTTGTAGCCTGCCAGATGTAATAAAATGCCTGCCTAGGCTCATTATCCCTAACAAAATAACCTTTTTGTACTTGCTTGCTCACATGACCACAGTGACTGATGATGCATTTGCAAATTTGTTACAGTGCAATTTCAGCAGCATATTTGTTGTTTGCTGCTTTGTTTGTGAATGTTAAAACTGGAAGCACAATGATGCGTGCTGTAAAAGAGTGGCACTGTTTTGCCCCGTCATTTCAGTTCAAGAAGTCCTCAGGTTATGCTTACACTCTCCACTTTATGTTTACATTGCAGCAACAGGTTACAAAAGGATGCAATCCGGTAGAGCAGAACACAACACAGCCTCAAAATCCACCGGCTGAATCAGCTGTTATAGTCTCAACAACAACAACAAGTATCTACTGTACAGGTGTTTTTATTAGATTGTGTTATATTTTGCCCACCCCCAGCATACAGTATACTGTACATGCTTAATGTATAAGAGGAGGATATTTCTGAAGTGACTTACCTTTGTTGATGATATAAACTAAAATCAATGTCGGAGTCTGCCTACAAAAAGAACAAAGACATATGCAATCATTTAAATGTGATTAAACTAGACATTACATTATTACATTCCGAGGTAGGTCGATTTGTAAACTAAGTAAATTACTTTATTTTAAGCTCTTATTTTAACTTTGCTCTATAATGGTGTAAATGTTAGTATCTGTGGTTAGTAGTACAGTTTTTAAGATGAACAAGAAAGAGGAAAGAAAAGCAGTAGCACTTACCTGTAAAAGGCCTCCCTCACCAAAATGTAGAACTTCTAGTATTGTGTCTGACTGAATGAATGCTGTGAAGAAAAAAACAAAAAAACAACAGGAAGACTACGTAAGTATCAGCAACACCATCGACGGAAAGGATGCTGCTTCTGACTTCAGCAGAGTTTTGGACATTATACAATTATAAATAATGAAAGGAAGAATGACAAACCAAATACATTGACATTTTTAACTGTTTGCCTGTCACCGAGCAAGCTACTGAAATGTGATATATTCAAATTGATTTACATGGCAAAGCGGAAACCTATTTCAGATGGTGCACTGTCAAGATTCAGGTTGGACAGTAGCAGCTAAATGTGTTACTGAGCTGAAGTGTGGTGGTGACATCAGAGGAAAACTGTTGCAGAATGAATAATAATTAAAAATAACTTTCTGCTAGTGACTCCCCCACCCAAATATCCATGAGTAAAAGGTAACTGTTAGTAGACATATCTTCCTGAACCACAAAGTAATATTAGTAAAGATAACTCTCCACTTGAACTTTAATCTCTTGTACTTTCAGAGCAGACAAGAGACAGGAGAAATATCAGACTTGAGATCTGAGTTCACCCTTTGCTCTGCTCTGCGTGTAAGTCTGACGTCTTATCTATGTTATAGCGAGGACGATCAGTTTATGTACCACTGTCAACACAGGACATACTCATGTGTTTCTGCATGTTATAATCGACTTGAATGGTCTACTACAAAAGGAGGAACCTTAGTCAGAACACCCTAATATTCTTGAGTTGTGTGTGAAAAGAGGAGTAAATTCTTAGTAATCACACTATTATCAACAGGATTTTCAGGACTGGTTCAACAGATATGCCCGATGTTTCTTGCATGTACTCTCATGTCACTCGCTCCGTAGATGACTCTACAACCTAAAATTCAACTCACTACTCAGCATTTATTACTGCTTTCACTCTAATGAGAAGCTTTTCACCTGACACCACCACTGAAATCCCACAGCTTGTGCTGCAAGATCAACCTTCACAGATCATGTTCACAGCCCACTTTAAGCAAGGAAGCCTGTTATGTTAGACATGTATTGACAAATTAATTTACTCCTGCTGGCTGTGGACCTTGTTTTAGATTAAACCTCCTCAGCAGATCCAGATGATCTTATCACACAGCTAACATTAGAGCTTTTCTTCCATGGGTCAGGATTTGTTCACTTATTTTTAGTAAGTTTGTTGAGTTTTTCCAAACTCAAGTTACCCTTTTTGTTTATATGTAGTGGAATAAAAATTGTTTCCTTACTGTATCACAGTGGATTGATAAGACTGCATATAGTGAAAGTTATAACCGACTGCAGCGTGAATGCAAGACTACACAAAGTAAAAGTTTTTTCTATTGGAATCATTACTTGTCTTGTTAACCAGCACATGATTTAGAATTTGCTCAATACTCACTTTTTTTTTTAAATCCAACAATAAGAGTAAACAGAAAACAGATGTGATAATTGCAAGAGATGGCCAGGAAGGTAGCCATGTTAACAGAATAGTGTGTAGACGGAAAACATTTGTATTTCGGAAAAACACAGTTAACTTAAAACATATGTAAGAGTAAAAAATGGTGTAAAATCACTATTCAAAACAACAGATAGGTTAAAACTCTAAATGTCTGATCCTTTGGTGCTCAATCTGTTGAAAACATGCATTAACAGTGCAGCTATTGGTCAACTGTAGATTTCAGTCGGATTGACAAACTGAAAGGAAGCAGAAGTTGTATCCTTTTTTTCCCCCCATTAAATCACATGCCACTTCTCATAACGTGTGCCTGTGTAAATCTGTACAGATAGTTTCAACAGTGAGGCATATAACCGGCAGCTGTCTGTGTCAAAGTTAATACTGAGTCCCTTTGCTAAACTTGCAGTGTTGACGTTTGTAGAAGCGTGACAGTTTTTTCACAGCTTCAGCCAAATGCTCCCTTATTACTCAAGTATATTTCTTTTAAGATAAAGGCTTGGGGTCGTGCTGCAACTGTTTGTTACCGATGTAAACAATTTATAGGCACCAGACGCGTTTTTCATAGATGGCATAGCTTATCTTGGACGTGGACGAGGAGACTTATCACTGTGACCTGACACGATCAGCAGACCTGACAGCTGGATGAATAATATGCAGACTGATCATTTGGACTGATCAATGCCAAGCTGGAAAAAATCCCAGGGTCAAAATCAAAACGCTCGGCCACGTTTACAGATAACAGTCATCTGACTGTGCCCAAGCACTGACTTCAACAGAGTCAAGTGTGAGGAAGGCAGACAGTGTTTGCGTTAATGTTGACAATATATACAGTATACAGTCATACGGTAGCTAGTGTAAGATAACATTAGTGGTAGCCATGATGCTAACAAGCTGCCCTTTCCGTGCCTGTCTGGTATAATTTGGTATGTTTGCCTAACTTAGCCATATATGGAGGGGTGACAACATGACAACAAGCTACGACCGGAGCTAACGTTTACTGTAACGTTAAAAGGCCACATACAGCTAACCTAACTGACGGCGACACTTTCATTTTCAGCTAATGTTATTATCTGAAACAATTTTTAAAAACCCAGCCCACTCCAGCTTTAAGTGGAAATTCGTTAATGTCACAGAGAGATAAGTACATTTAACAGTGTTATAGAGGAGTTAATGTTAGCTGCGATAAAGTTGGCCCGTAGCAGTAACCTCAATGTCTGCGGAAGTTAGCGCTGTAGCTAATGCGGACGTAGCCAGCTAAGTTACAAACCTTGTTTATTCGCCCGCGTCGTGTGAATAAAAGCAATAAATAACATCCTCAATAATCCGACACATGATGTTCTTGTTCTTGTGTATGAGTGACGAGGACTCTGGGCTCTTTCGTGGCTCGCCATGCCGCAGCTCTTTCTGTTAGGATAACCACCGAGCGACTGTGCGGACATGCCCGTGTAAACCTCCGCTGACTCTGTCAATCATAGCCGTGAACGAAAAAACTCCAACTCCAGCGAGCTACTACTGAGCAGGACGTTAGCCTCTCTTCTTCCTCTTCCGTTTATGTGTGACACGCACACAGCGGTGTATACTGCAGCCTGCTGCAGCGGAGTGAGCGCGGCTCTTGAGCCGCTCTGCGGTCACTGCTCAACCTGCAGACCACCGCTCACATCCGCAAAAAGACAGACGTTTTGGCCTTTCCTGTTCTTTTAATCTTATCTCTGCCTGCTTCATATTAGTGCAGGCTATTTTGTCACCAAGTCTCTGAAAAGCACTAGTGGCCTATTTCCTGCATGTACTGGGGACTCTAATTATATCCCACCATACATTCTAATGTAACAACCATTAAATAGGTCAAATTATTAATTTAGTACTCTCTAAATTGCATTTTTAAAATTTGAACACAATTTATATATTCATTTTTAATAGTGACTTTCAATCGGTGGTAACTATACACTCACTCAAGTGTTGTACTTGTAAGTACAATTTTGAGGTACTACTTTGTACTTCCATTTTACCACACTTCAAAGGAAAATATTGAAGTTTTGAATCCAAGTCAGTGGTTCTCAAACTTTTTTACGTCAAGGACCCCTAAACTGACACAAATTAGACCACGGCCCCCATTTGATAAGATTATGTGCCAGGGTTCCCCTTCTGAAAAGATCTTTGCTTTCAGATATTTTATTACAGAAAGTGTATGAAACCTATGACCAAAATAGTCATACATTCTGTCATTGTGTTATGGATGAAATTATAGTGAAAATAAATTATTCCCCTTTTTACTGGGGAACCCCTGGAACCCCCTCAAGGACCCCTGGGAGTCCCTGGACCCCACTTTGAGAACCATTACATTAGACAGCTTCTTAGTAGTAACTTTGCAGATTCAGATTTTACACGTGAAAATATGTTCAGCTAGTAAAATATTTGAAGGAGGAAGACCGCTCACACACTTGTTTGTTTTATCAACTTCTTTATTTAAACAGCATTGTGCTGAATCAAAGTCCAACGTTTCGACTTACGCCTTCATCAGGGGCCAAACAGGAATACTGGGTTGAAAACTACTTTTTATACATTTCCAAACATCATAAAATATGACAATATATTACAGATTGAAGCGCCAAGTAGTGTACGAAGTGGTTACAATTTGCTCCACTTTGATCAGCCTCAAGATTAATATTCTGTTGTACATTAACATCAGCAACAACAATCCAATAACATAAAACATATATAACAATTAACCCTCTGATATGGGCAACCCTGCATCATAAGTACTTTTACATAAGTAACATTTGAAATGCAGAACTGTCACATGTAGTGTATGTTTATATGATCATTTTGCTACTTTTATTTAATTAAAAGTCCTGAATACCTCATCCACCACTGCTTTTCAAGCCTCCGATTCAATTTTAGCCATCTCTATCTGATCTCTTTTCTTTTATGGTTAATTTTTGTTTATTTGATTGGATTCCCTTTAGCTTCCTTGTACCATATCTTTGCTAATCTCCGGTAATCTCTGGTCCAAATAGTGAGATAAAAAAGGAAATCAAAGATATATAACAAAAGCAGCTAACTTCTATATAGGCCTCAGACAGGATCAAGGAATTTCAGTCAAACTAAAGCGACAGAAAACTCAAATACATACAGTTGCAAGAAAAAGTATGTGAACCCTTTGGGATTACTTGGATTTCTGCATAAATTGGGCATAAAATGTGTTCTGATCTTCATCTAAGTCACAACAATAGACAAACACATTCTGCTTAAACTAATACTGCACAAAAAATTATATGTTTTCATTTTTTTATTGAACACAACATGTAAACATTCACAGTGCAGGGTGGAGAAAGTATGTGAACCCCTAGGTTAATGACTTCTCCATGAGCTAATTGGAGCCAGGAGTCAGCCAACCTGGAGTCCAATCAATGTGATGAGATTGCAGGTGTTGGTTAAAGCTGCCCTGCCCTATAAAAACACACACCAGTTTTGAATTAGCTGTTGTCAAGAAGCATTGCCTGATGTGAACCATGCCCCGCACAAAAGAGCTCTCAGAAGACCTACGATCAAGAATTGTTGACTTACATGAAGCTGGAAAAGGTTACAAAAGTATCTCTAAAAGCCTTGATGTTCACGTGTCTACAGTGAAACAGATTGATTGTCTACAAATGGAGAAAGTTCAGCACTGTTGCTACTCTCCGTAGGCGTGGTCGTCCTGTGAAGATGACTGTAAGAGCACAGCGCAGAAGGCTCAATGAGGTGAAAAAGAATCCTAGATTGTCAGCTAAAGACTTACAAAAATCTCTGGCACATGCTAACATTTTTATTGACAAATCTACAATAAGTAAAACACTAAACAAGAATGGAGTTTGTGGGAGGACACCATGGAGGAAGCCACTGCTGTCAAAGAAAAACATTGCTGCACGTTTGACGTTTGCAAAAGAGCACCTGGATCCAAAATTGAGTTGTTTGGAAGGAACACACAACGCTATGTGTGGAGGGAAAAAAAAGGCACAGCACACCAACATCAAAACCTCATCCCAACTGTGAAATATGGTGGGGGGGGGCATCATGGTTTGGGGCTGCTTTGCTGCCTCAGGGCCTGGACGGATTGCTGTCATCGACGGGAAAAATTAATTCCCAATTGTATCAAGACATTTTGCAGGAAAACTTAAGACCATCTGTCCGCCAACTGAAGCTCAACAGAGGATGGGTGATGCAACAGGACAACAAAAAGTGTAAAAGTAAATCAACAGAATGGCTTAAATGGAAGTAAATACACCTTCTGGGGTGGCCCAGTCAGAGTCCTGACCTCAACCCGATTGAGATGCTGTGACATGACCTCAAGAGAGCAATTCACACCAGACATCCCAAGAATATTGCTGAACTGAAACAGTTTTGTAAAGAGGAATGCAAATCCAAAATTCCTCCTGACCGTTGTGCAGGTCTGATCTGCAACTACAGGAAACGTTTGGTTAACGTTATTGCTGCCAAAGGAGGGTCAACCAGTTATTAAATCCAAAGGTTCACATACGTTTTCCACCCTGCACTGTGAATGTTTACATATTGTGTTCAATAAAAAAAATTGAAAATATAATTTTTTTTGTGGAGTATTGGTCTAAGCAGAATGTGTTTGTCTATTGTTGTGACTTAGATAAAGATCAGAACACATTTTATGCAGAAATCCAAGTAATTCCAAAAGGTTCACATACACTTCTTGCAACTGTAATAGTGAAGATAATGATACAGCACATGGTCCTACAGAGTGGTGGTTAATGGTTGACAGCAATAAAGCCAGATTATTGCTGACAGTGAACTTTTACGGACAAAATTTAGGAATAACCAAGATAACGTGAGACCAAAGAGCCTATAAAACATGATAAGCCATGTTGGTTTTAAGGATATTTTAACATGTCCCTTAAAGTTGATGGTAGTTTACTGGTGGTAACTTGTTCCTTTCTATGCAGCGTCTGTATATAGTCATGTAGCGAAAGGTTTGGTGTTGGGCCTTAAAGAAAGTTGATCTATACTGTGAGTTAGAATTGGGTGTCTCTAAGAAAATTGCTTAAAAGGGCAACTGGAGCATGATTTATTCTTGACTGAGAGCCATGACACATTTTTAATGTCTATATTTAAGTAGAATCAGTACAATATCAACAACAACAAAGTAATTTGGCAGTCTTCTTTTTTCTCGAAGGACTATATTTAAGCAAACCATATCAGTGAACAGCACTCATAGTAAGATAAGACTAATAAACCTATTACTTCTTTGATAATTACAAGGGTGACAAAGGTTGTCATTTCCTGCTGAGTGCCACACCTCTTCTCATTCACGCAATAATCTGTCAATATGCTTTTACAAAGACAGATGAGGATCAACAGTGATTTGCTTTAGTTTAGATTCTTGTTTACAGCTACTGTTACCGCCCTACTACTGATCCTCACAGATTGTGATTTGCATGTAAAGGCTGCAGTAATGAAGTAGAAAGTGAATGAAGCAATAAAAAATGTGGTCTGTGTCATAATCACATATTGATACCTAAAAATAGAAACATCAGTCACTTAAAAGTACTAGCCTAGCTATTATGATTTTTAGGAAGTAAATGATGCAACAATAAACATCTGTGAGGCACAAAGTAGTAGTAGAGGATAACTAAATAATGGAAGTCCATTTCTTCTTGCCCGACTAGAACTGTAGACCTGTGTTGGAAATGACAATAGGTATCATGATTGTAAGGCAGCAGCTGAAAATTAAACAAAAAAGCTAAGAGTTTCAGGGTGGTTTACAATTTGCTGCTGTAACTGGTTGCCTGAAGGAGTCTTGGTGAAGCTGGAGAGCAGGAGCTCTGACTGACAGCAAAGATGTACATCGCTGGAGGGCTGTAACTAAGCAAGAAACAGAGCAAAGTGCACCTTCTACTAACTTTAATGCAAGCAAACATTCGAGGTAGCATAGATCATCTTACAGCGTAGGGGAATGTTCTCAGTCAGGTTTGTGTAAAGCAAGGATCCATCTAGCAGAATGTCCTAGACTGAGACATGAGTTTATTATAGAGCTGATTTATTACTGTCTGTCACCTCTGAAGCAAGCTTTACTTTACTCATAAAGAGAATAAGCAGTTGGAGTGGTTTTGAAATCATAGCATGCATATGAAACATCAAACACTGGGTTGTTTGGACAAGTGTGTTTACATTAAAAAAGTTACACAGGTGTATATGAATGAAAGGCACTCTGCTTTGTCTGCTGAGCCTAACTATAACTCACACACTGAAAAGCACAACTTGACATGACTTAGTGTTCGAGGTTATTCAGGGATAGACTTTTGGATTGTTTTTGATTGGGAAAAAAATGTTGATCAATCACATGTTTGGGACATCCTACGCAGAACAATCAACAGGTACAGATTTAGCAGAATGTTGCACACAGCAGTAACACAGCAGTCACTGTAATGTAGCAAAGATCATACAAACAACCAAGTCCTTATAATATGCTTTAATGTAGAGGTCATATCATTCTTAAATTTGTATGATGACAAAAATGGCACTTTGATAGCTCCCCTCTGTAAGTACACTTACTTAAAACTGACAAGAAAACAGGCACCTATGTTGTTTTCTTTGAGTATGTTTTCAAAACATATCCTTAAGGGTTATTGGGCCCTTTGGCTGACATTTGGAGTTGTCACACAGGTGTTACTAATCACAACGACTGCATTACATACAGTAGGTGTGCCGGTTCCACAGCCCTGCATTTGCATGCTGGCTCGCCACCACAACTGAACGAAATGGAGCCGTTGTTAGTTTTATTAGTTCCACCTGTGCTTTCCGTGCTATGACAAGTCAAAATGTCACTGTGAGTAAAGTCTATTATCCATCCATAGGAGCCACTTCTATAGGGACTCACTGCCAGGCTGGTGAGAGCAATTTGTGAAGCTTCCTGCAGAGGGCAGAGGTGTAATAAAATCCCCACTATTGACTGATGAAAAGTTCACAAAGGCCTACTCTGTGAGCTGCTCTGTAACACAATGGTCATATATTATTTCTAAGATATTTCCATCAGCATTTTGTCAAAAAACAAATGTACATTTGAATTTGGGACAAGGATTATCTGTAATTTAAACTGAGACACAGAATGTGGGATTTTTCTTACGACAAGGAGGCGTAAATAGCTTGACTGTGACTTTTAATAATGGACAAAATCTATTTAAAGGTTACAAAGCATTGGATGTTTTAGTTAAATGCCATAATCAGTTTGATTAACACAGGTGTGTATGTGCTAATATTACTGAGAGGATGCTATGAAGAAAATGTTTTATCAACTGCTATATTGGACTAACCAATATGTACAGCCTTTTTAACAGCAGACATTTTTAACTTGTCATAGCATAAAAAGCACAGGTGCTACTTATAACATTTATGGTGGCTTCGCTCCATTCAAGTGTCCCAGTAAGCCCTGACAGTGTGACAGTGAGCCAGCATGCACAACATCAGGACAGAAATAGAAGTAACTCATTTGAATCATTAATTTAATCATTTACACCTGTGCTTTTCCTACTGTGACATGTCAAAATGTCCTCTGTGAAAAGGGTTTATCGCAACAAAAACACTGACTAATTACACCTAATCATTCTCAGCTGCTCACAACTGACTGTGGTAAACAGTGCTAATCATCTTAAATTCCATCAGTACTGTTTATTATAATGTTATTACATGATAATAGTTTACAAGATGAACAGTATTTTGTCCAAGGCTCAGTGCTGCTCTATCTTTACGTCTGTGATGCAACATGCTGATACTGCAAGCATCACTTATTTGTGAATGTGTTTGTTTTGTGTGACCTCAATTATTGCGAGCTCACTCATTTACATTAACTCTGATTAGACCCTCTGCTCATTCTTCACAGTGTTTCTCAGCAGCCTCTTGTGGTGCTGCAGAAAATTCAGAATGAATTTCAGGCACTCAACAGAAGAGCCAGTCAGCCAGTGACATGCTCCTGAAATCATGCAATGTACATGTAATCGTGAATCGTGAAAAGCGTGAATGTAAAGGTAAGCACACTAGGACGCACACAGATACTTGAGCTTTCGACTGGTGATTGCATGCGGGAACAGGAACAAACAGCATGAGTGTAGCTTATTACAGCACTGGTAAAGATTACTGCACTTTTATAGGAATATACAAACAAAACAGGGAAAAAAAACAATAATGAAGAGAAGTGTTTTTTTTTTTTGCAACACAAATTTAATATTTCTGAACAGCTTCATACATGCAGTGAGTGGAGAGTTTCAGATGTTCCTCTTGTTTGGCATGGCGTCTAGTAAAGGCTCACAAATCACCACTTTTGTCCTTGAGGTTGTTATAGCAACCCTGTGTTAAGTGTTTGGCGGGGGATAAATCATCTCCTCTGTTTGGAATAAAACAATGACAAGGTACAAGTAATCATCTCCAGCATCTGATGAACAGGGTACAACTCATCAGCACAAGAGGACTTACAGCTCTGCCACGGCCACTTAAAATGATACTGGCTGCCAAGACACACCTGACTGCCTACTTATTATGTATCCTGTGCCTTAATTTCACATTGCAGGCATGCATTGCATAATTGGTCCATTTATTTCATTAAAAATATAACTTCATCCTTTGGATTTTTTTGGTTTAGCTTATATTTAAGATACACAAATTTTACATATTTCTGAAGCCTCCTTTTGTTTTCTTGGTGCTCTGACGCCGCTTTGAAATCACTGAATTACCAAGAAACCAACACTTCCACGCACTCTGGATCTCCCGGCACATTTCAAGGATGTGACAGTCTGCACAGCAACAGCGCACAGTGATGTGTTTGCTCTCCACATCCTTGGACACACATTGGCCAGAGTCACATACTTGGGGGTCTCATGAGTGACTACTTAACATATTTAAAGGATACTACTGTCAACAAACCCCATAAAAATACTAAAAACAGCAATGAACTGATCCTACAAACATATTTCCTATTTCCTGTGTAGCCAAAAGCCTGATTTATCCATCTGTATCATAGAGCTATTAAAAACACATTAGTCCCTGTGACAAAGTGGGTGAGACCCCACCATTTGTCCTCATTACACTTTGTATTTCTTTTCATACTTGTCATTTGTTTGTTTTACCGGTTCATGTAGCATTGCTTTCACATACTATCCCAGGTTTTGTTGGTGTTTAGCATTGTTGTTATATTTACATTTGCATCTGTATTTATGGTTTAATCAAGACAAACAAAGTATTTATGTTCACTTATTTTTCATTAATTTAATTCCTTCTTGAGTTATCGATTAGCTTGTGTTTCTTACCACACCTACCATGCTTTCCAGGAGACAACCATGTTTTGATTTGCTTGTATTTCTTTCTCTTTTTGTGAGATTTTGTTGTTGTTGTTGTTGTTGTTTTTTAAGTTTATATTCATGACCAGTTTTTACATTTCCACGTCTTCAGTAGGAACCAATGGGCTTGGGGCTGAGTGCCACAGACAGGAAGTCACCAAACATATCCTTTAAAGCAGCTGTCATCAATATTTTATATTAACAATGGATCACATGACTACTTGTATGTGAAAGGTGTTGTTCATAGTGATGAACCCACAGAAAATTCGGCTGCTGTTTTCAGTGAAAAAATCCCATGGAACATTACACCTGCCCAGCACAAAATGGCAAAGTAAGTAACTAGCTAGTGGAGCATTTAGCAGCTAAAGTTCCCTCAGGAGTTTGTTGGAGACCAAACCAAAGCTAAAAGGAGATTGAATATTGGACACTATGACCAGCTGGCCTGAAACATGAATCAAAATTAACACTAATGTTGCTTTGTGTCTGCTGGATGTGTAAATGTAGGCAACTGTTTGCTAACACATTAACTATATCAAATATATCAAAATTGTGTTCAGAGTTTCTTTCCTCTGGCCCCAAGTGGCCAAAAAAATCAGTTATTGCACGTTTAAATAAGTCAGATCATCAACAGACCGACTCTGACAAATTGGGCAAATCTTGTCCCATCCATCAGTAGTCAGTCTCCAGACATTATAGTCATTACAAATCAGGATTTCGCAAAGAAAATAAATAATCTGATGGGATTTGATTGAGCCTGTTTTGTTTCATGTGATGTGAGCTAGTAATCATACATACAAGGAAGATGGATACAATTTCACCTAGCTTCTATGGCTAAGAACATAAAAAACACACATTTTCATCAGCTGAATAGCTGCCCAAATCTTCATTTTTTTCAGCTATTCAAATACTTATTGTTGTTATTGTAATTCAAATAATAAGCAATTCACTCTGATTATCAGGCCAATTCTGTAGTGTGTTTTGGTAATTCAGCCGCTGCACACAAACCCAGCCCTGCTCCTCTCCTGCTGTCCACTGTTGTTGTTCACCTGCTTTAAAAAAGCTTGATCACATCCTGGCCTCATGCCCGGGGGACAGCTTTGCCTCGTTGTCCTGCGGTGCTCTGCATCTTCTGCATGATCAATAACAATAGACAGATCAGGTGAATCCAGGCATAAGCCACTGTGCTTTATTAATTTACTACATTTACTCCACATTATACCCTGTACATTTAAAGTTGAGCTCACAGCGAGTGTGCTGCCAGCTGGCGATTGGTCTGATTAGAGACTCATCACATCAATTTGGATGCAGCTCATTGTTGAATGGATGAGGGTTACAAATGAAGGGGATGCAGAGTCTGATTGACTTGGAAATGCACGAGGAAGCCATCATGCAGGAGACAATTGTTGCACTGTGTCATGGTGCACTCTGGGAAAGCCAGGGTTTAGGATGTGGTAATTACCATGTGCCTTCTGGCAAACATGTAAAGAGGCTTTCAATGGATCTTTATGCACCTGGATACAGCCCTAAAGCTAATGAGGTTTGGAGAGGGGGAGAGTGATTGGTTGGCCGCTTCTTGATTTTCTTTCACCATAGCAGCATTCAGTTAAAATAAGGCATTCAAAAAACAATGGTGGTATTAGCTTTACACTACTTTATGACTAAAAATAATGTTTCATCTATGGCAATTGATTTGAGGTAGCCTAGACTCTCACATGCACATTTATAATTTCCAGAACTTTACCCAAAAAGAAAAAGATCCAGGTCATGTATCCAGATTTTTTTTTTCAGTTTCGCTATGATCACATGTAATCAAATATATAATCAACTAAATGATCAAAAATAAAAGTGCAGTCTTATTAATTTAGGTATTTTCTGAAAAATACACCTTAAACAAGTGTTTTTTCAGTATTATATTACAATAGTTGTAGTATTTTGAACATCAGTGATACAACACCTACTCAAGGGGATATTAGACTTACAAGCTTCAATATGTTGCATTCAAAGTAAATTTATGAATATATTCAAGTCAGAAACAATATGTGGAGAATCTTAAAGAAATGTAGCTGTTAGTCTCCACAGAGCCTCTGTATACTGTATAAGCACCTTTTCTGTATATCCAGTACACTGGTTCTATTAATGGATTGCCTAAACCCACTCTCAGTGAGGACAATCCCAAAGTCTATTACAGTGCTAATTCCCTCCAGTTTGAGATGACTACAGATGCACAAAAAAGCAATATCATCAGGTGTGCAGCAGAATTGTCCGCATACGAATTACAAAGTTGATTTTTAGACCAGATTCTAAAAATCATCTCAGTGAATATAGGAAAGTCAAAAACCATATGCCAAATTGATGACCACAGATATAACTCAGAGCAGCTGGTGTCTGATTGTTCATGAATTTGTGGTAATATTTACACAAAAGGGAAAATGTTCTACAAAAGTGGTACTTTGCTTCAAGCGACCACATCCATGAAGGGGTATTAGGTGGCTGAAATAGGTACTCAAGTCTAAGCTGGGATTAGCAGTGCAGCTCCGTATATTGCCAAGGGATTTCTCTTTTAACCTTATGCCTTTATGGTAGTGGTGGTGGGGGGTGGGGGGCACACCGTGGCACTGACCTGATGGGGTCAAGAGAAACATTGTTATATATAGGATGCTTTTCTCAGACTGACCTAGCTCACATTATTGTTCATCAAGTGACTGGCATCCAGTTGATATCGCCGTTCAAAAGCTATATTACGTGCAGATACATCATCTGTCACATCTCATGCTGACATACAATAAGATATAATCTCAGTGCAGTAGTACAGCAGGTGATCAACAAGTCTGTTCCTGTAATATGAGAACTTGTATTATGCAAAAGAGAAAAACATGTTGCCCTAACTTTGACCAGCTGTTACAAGCATATTTTAATAAAGATATTGTAAAGATGAACTTAAAATATAGGGGGGAAAAGAATGATATATATATATATATATATATATAAACTACATGTCATTTTCACTCAAATTATCTCTCTGGAATATTTAGTTTGGATTAGTTTAACTCAACTGAATTAATATGCTGCAATTTTTTTCATCCATCACGATGTCATGGCATTAAATACTTCCACATAAGACATTTTTTGATTCCAATTGATTGATTATTTGTCCAGATTATGTTGATTCACTAATATTTAGCTTATAACTGCACACACAGCACACATGATTTTGTTTATTTGCTTTAGCTGAAACCAATATTGATGTAATATCCCCATAAACATGCATAGACTTATCAAAGTTTGCCACGAGAGCTTATTTACCCCCGCTACTATTTACCTTTCCTACATTTTGCATATATTTGCCTTTTGATTGGTAGATATCGTCCTAAAATGTATTTTATGATCTCTCCAGTCATGTTTGTGTGTGTGCTGTGAGTTAAGGACAGTGATGACAGGACTCCTCCCCTCGTCTGATGTGGGACCTGTCAGCTCAGTCTCTGTCCTCATCCAGCTCAGCCGCTGCTGCCAATCATGGACAGCCGGTAACGATACTTTTTGGTGACGCTGTGCGCGGACAAAAGGGATCGAAAATTATTTCGCTGGAGAAAATATTACATTTGTGTTTGGAAGATGGATTTATACAGAAGCAACCAGAGGGAAACTACTTGTTTTATCGTCTTACAAAACTCATTGTGAGAAGCTTCATCCAGGTGGGTCATCAGCTGACAGCGTTTATTCTGCCATCAGAGATTTGAGATAGTTTGAATTTCAGATCTAATGGTTAAAAGAAAAATATGTATCATTAAAACCTCCTTAAAATACTCTCATTGAGATTTAAATCAGCATTTGCAATCGCTTTCTGTCTTTTAATTTCGTTTTTGAGTCGGAGATGGTCAAATATTCCCGTCAACACTTATCAAGGCTTTTATATTTTTTGCTCAGGGCATGATGTTGAGGCAACTTATCACTGAGCTAAAATGCCTTAAACCTTTAGCAGATGCCAAATATCCCAAAAATAATGTTAGTTATACAGTGCATGCTGGAATATAACCTGGGCTTTTTAAAGATGTGTACATTAGTAGGAGATGATGGAGAAACTACAAGTCTATTGCAAATCAGCATTAAATCACCATATCATTTTACATGTGTAATTGGCTTTAATAAGAATATCGAGCTATTTCTGTAAAGAAAACCAGAGAAAGCTAATGAATGCACAACCTTACCGCAAGACTCAAGCCTCTTAGTGGGTCTTGACACCTGTGTGCAGCAGGACGACTAATCTCCAGGAACAGAAACAGCAATCATTTAAGCACTGGTTCTGATTTTAAAGAGCTGTTTATTATACATCTTTAGAGGTTACACAACTAAACAATTACAAAGGGCATCATCGACTAGAGAGCACTATTATTATTATATTTTTAACATTGGTCAAGAAATTGTATGCATTAATTAATTTGCGTTATTTCGCTTACAAATTTTGGGCTCAGATTCAAATATGAAATGTTAGTCAGGCTCAGGTTTTGTGCATCAGTAAATTCAATTCCTGTAAACAGTCACTGGACAAAATAACATATTATAAAGGTATTTTTATGAATTTGTGGTACAATTGAACCAAAAACCTCTCAAATGGCAGATATTGCCATCCTAATGCCAGGGAGCTGGTATGCATTTCAAGATTCTCAGAACAACTGTACCATGAATCTCCAGTATGTGATTAAGTTCAGTTGTAGTTATCATGTTTGAAAAGCCAGATAATAGAAATCAGAGTTAAAACAGACTGCAGTGAATCAAGATATTGTCTTTGGATCCAAAAACTCTTGGTTGGTGACCCCTCACTCCAGTTAAATCACAAATAACTTCACCATCATGTTGATTTCTAATAATTTTTGCTCTCCAAGCTGTTCATTGTAATTATGGATTCTCTGGACGAACAAAACTGCAGTGTGGTTCAGAGATGATGATGATGTAACTCATATTTAGTGTACAGATGCAGTGTTGGGTTTACCTTTAGTCATCCTTCAAGCACTCAGCTTCAGGATGATTCTGTCAGTGTGATTTAATTTAGTGGGGGTTGGTTAACTCCTTGGTATTAGCACTAATCTACATGTCTGCACGTGTTACAACCATTGGTGTTCCCCAGAGATCCGTGAGTCATTATTTACCAGCAAATTGCCAGCAAATTGCCAGCAATATTTTTTTGCTGAACAAAGAAATATTTTATTTCAGGCAAAAACCCATTAAAGCGGCTTTAGAATCTTAATTGGATAGAAAATTCCCAAAGGATGAACTGTATCAAAACATAAAAATAAATTTTTTCTAAATGCAATTCCTGGAGACTTTACAGGATCAGGATCATATGGTATGGCTGACCTGACTATTTCTACAGACTATACCTAGTAGTGAAGAGAGTTACTGTCCTCAGCCATGTCTAGTTTTACCTGTTCTTTAAGTGGTGCCCTAATAGACTTAACCTGCTGTATACATGACTGAACATAGCAACTCCAGTCTACTCATAAGCCATAGCTTAGTTATTTTAAAAACCAGCTGATCACAGAGTGCTATTACCAGAGATCACAGACCGTTCACAGAGAGGGCACTGATCCTGTTTAGTGTTAAGGACATAATGAGGATGTATTTTTAGGTGCTACTCTCTGACAGAGAGTGAAGAGTAGTGTTCAATAAACACATCAACAACACCTCTCTCAAGAGTGAAATTTGGGGCGTTTGATGGGAACGATGAGCAGTGATTAAAGGCAGCATACTGAAAGTACTCAGTGTACGTCACTTGTTTCTGAAAAGCCTAACAAAGCACATACACATGTTTAGTTGGACACTAGGCTGTGTCCTCATGTGAGATTTCTGGCTTGTCAAATCTGATGTTTGTGCCACAACATGGCACTTTCTTATGCTGTGTGTTTCTCTGTACCTCTGTGCTCCAGGCCAGCAGAGGCTGGACACGACAACATGGCAAAAATCGCCAGCGAAAACTCCTTTTTACCCAGACAGCGGTTGTCCATCCACACGCCTGATGACGAACTTGCCGTCATTGAGAATGGGGACAGCAGGTCTGATATCACCATGAAATTCTTAAGATTCAAGTTATAATATTAAAGTATATATTGAGTTCATGTTAAAATATTAAAGGTGCACTATGTAAGATTTGACCACCTGCACCAAACAAATAAGGGGCAGCATATCACCAGTAAGCACAGTCCCTTGAGGTACAAATTGGTATTATGAGACAGGACTGGCCAGGGCTAGCTGGTTAGCATGCTAACTTCAGTAGATATCTCAGCAACACAATACATAGACGTCTCTGACATACTGTCAAAACTGTAATTTCTTCACATTCTGTTGATAATTTTAGCTAATTTTTTGACTGTTTTAAACTAAAATTCTGGCCAAATCTTACATAGTGCACCTTTAATCATGGGCTGCCTCTCAGATTTGGATTTCAGATGCTAGACTGAACATTTCTCTACCATATCAGTGCTTTTTGCAATACACTATATCCAGCAGTCACTCTAGTCACTTGGTAGCTTCTGGTAGAATTTGGACTGATTATTTTTTCCCAACATGATCAATGTCACAATTTTTCCCCCACCTGCTGTCTCCCAGAGCTCACTCTCTTTGTGAAGACAACTGTGAGAGAGCGCTGTCTTCAGAGTCCCACAGAGATTCATTTACAGGTGCTGGGGCAATGGCCAGGTAAAGCAGATTTTAGTGGATATCTATGTCTTCTGAATCAGTCCTCTTCTAGCCTAGATGGGTGTCACTTTGTACTTCTTTTACCTCCTGCTGATCCTCTAGGCTCTCTTACTTCTTCTTCATGCTGCGGAATTGGGCGTCTCACAGAATGAACCCTGAAGCAGAGAGGCATGACTCTTTCCTGGAGCGATTCAGAGGCCCTGAGCTCAAAGACGTCTCCAGTCGAGAGAGCAATGCCCAGTCTGTGGGTCACAATGATGCACTCCGCAAGAGAAAGTAAGTAGTGTACACATGTAGCAGCACTGATAATGGTCAGTGCATAAAGGCTAAATTGTCTGCACTCACAATCACAATATTTTCTGTCACAATATTGTCTTTGCAATTTTTCAAATAAACTCAACAAACCAAACGATGAAGTTACATGACATGAGAAACAAATGGTTCTTCAAAGCTTTGATGAGCCAAACTGAGCTGAATGGAACTAGAAAAGGATGTCATCACTGTGAGACACTGTGAGGGTTCGCTGTGCAAAAACGTTGTCCTTCATTTCTTTCCAAAGTCTTGCCAGTAAGTGGCCGCTAGCTGCTTACAACATGAATAACTGCAACAACACAGACGAGTAAGTGTGTGCATATTCGTGTCAGAAAATAGAAGTAGATTTTTAGAAAAGTCACGAATCATGCTGGACATTAGTAGCTCACTTTGTTGGTGCAACTGTGGTATATTCTACAGTTAATAGCATAGCTAATAGCACAGAAATGTTTCCCATTCTCAGTTCCTCTTTAGTATTTCCTTAATGCCTCCTCAGTCCCTTTGGTTGCTTGCAGGAATGTTTTGTTGCAAGTCTCGACGTAGGCTGTTCTGATTTAGACTTCAGGACTGATAGTGAAGAACTTTTTCTTTAGCAAATAAAAGTTTTCAAGTTGTAAATATTGAAAGTAGACATGAAAGTCAGCTGTGTTTTGGTGCCATCTGCTGGACAAATGTATGACCTGTACCAGATCTTCCAACAAAAATCCAAAACCTCCCCATCATGTAGTCTGGTAGCCTTCTGACAGTCCCTCATAGACCGTCTCTGTCCCTTTTTTCACCAACATAAAAACTAAACTTGTGATCCATAGCAAAAAAGAGGACAAGAAAGACGAGATTAAAAAAGATGAGAAAAAGGAGGAGGAGAAAAAAGATGAGAAGAAAGACGGGGACAAGAAGGAAGAGGAGAAGAAGGACGAGAAGAAGGATGAGAAAAAGGACGAGAAGAAAGATGATAAGAAGGATGATAAGAAAGATGATAAAAAGAAAGAGGAGCCCCCGTAAGTAATTTATTAGATACAGTGAGTCTAGTGGGACATGGAAAGTTAGTTACAAAACAAAAATGTCTGTCTGTTTCACATTGATGTCCAAAAATCCATAAAATCTTGCAACAAAATTCATTAACATTGAGTTGTTTTTAGGAAAGAAATCTGGATTATGGATCCAGCTACAGACCAGTACTACAAATGGCTGACCGTCATTGCCGGCCCAGTATTTTACAACCTGATGATGATTGTAACAAGGTATTGTCCATGTCACAGGCTTCACAACTTTTTCCTCACTCAGTGGGATGTTCGCAAAATTTAAAACATCTTCTTGTCTTCTAGAGCCTGTTTTAATGAACTCCAGGAGAAATATACAAACCTCTGGATATTCTTGGATTACACCTCAGACTTCATCTACTACGCAGACACATTTGTCAGATCAAGGACAGGTGAGATTCTTGAAAATGCTTATTTGAGGATATGATTAAGACAGAATTTGTATGTAGAATTACATACAAATTGTTGTATGTAACTACATGTTTCCTCTGTAGTTTTCGCTACTAATTTTACTATTTTGTTCCTCAGGTTACTTGGAACAAGGCCTGCTGGTAAAAGATTCCAAGAAACTGAGAGATAAATACAGAACAACATCTCAGTTCAAGTACGATATCATTTCAATGATACCCACTGATCTACTGTTTCTGAAATTCGGATTGAACAACCCGGAGTACAGATTTAACCGTCTTTGTAAAATGCCGAGGCTTTTTGAGTTCTTTGAGCGGACAGAAACCAGAACCAGCTTCCCGAACATGTTTCGAATCAGCAATCTTGTACTTTATATCCTAATTATTATCCATTGGAATGCTTGCATGTTCTTTGCCATTTCAAAAACCATTGGTTTCGGAACAGACACTTGGGTGTATCCCAATATCAGCCACCCAGAGCACGGCCGCTTGGCCAGGAAGTACATCTACTCCCTGTACTGGTCCACGCTGACCCTCACCACCATTGGAGAAACACCTCCACCAGTAAAGGACATTGAATACCTCTTCGTCATTGGTGATTTCCTCACTGGTGTGCTGATCTTCGCTAGTATTGTTGGTAACGTCGGTGCCATGATCTCCAACATGAACGCCTCTCGTGCTGAGTTCCAGGCAAAGATCGACTCCATAAAGCAGTACATGCAGTTTCGAAAGGTCACCAAAGACCTGGAGGCCAGGGTCATCAAGTGGTTTGACTACCTGTGGACGGAAAAGAAGACCTGTGATGAGAAGGAGGTTTTAAAGAACCTACCAGATAAGCTCAAGGCTGAGATTGCCATCAACGTGCATCTGGACACACTTAAAAAAGTGCGTATTTTCCAGGATTGTGAAGCTGGTCTGCTGATTGAATTGGTGCTCAAGCTGCAGCCACAAGTGTTCAGTCCTGGAGATTACATCTGTAAGAAGGGGGATATTGGCAGGGAGATGTACATTATCAAGGAGGGGAAGCTTGCTGTGGTGGCAGATGACGGAGTCACTCAGTTTGTAGTGCTAAGTGATGGTGCATACTTTGGGGAAATCAGTATATTGGGTATCAAGGGCAGTAAGGCAGGCAACAGGAGAACCGCCAACATCAGAAGTGTGGGTTACTCTGATCTCTTTGCCCTGTCCAAAGATGACTTGATGGAAGCGCTCACTGAGTATCCAGAAGCAAAGAAGGCTCTGGAGGAGAAAGGGAAAGCCATCCTGATGAAAGACAACCTGATTGATGAAGAGGTCGCTAACGCCGGCGCCGACCCCAAAGACCTGGAGGAGAAGATTGTTAAACTGCAGGGCAACCTGGACGTCATGCAGACCAAGTTTGCTCAGCTGATGGCAGAGTTCACCTCCAACCAGACAAAGATGAAGCAGAGGGTCACTGAGATGGAGGCCAAAGTGAAATCCATAAAGCCAGAGGACCTATCTGAAGTGGTGGCTGACAAGGACAAAAAAGTGCAGTAATATGAGAGATATCCAAGGACTTTACAGGGAATGAAGGGATTTTTCATTTAGAATAATAGAGTGACAATTTTTAAAGGCCCAAGTTTATATCTATTTATACATGCTTATCATCATCCTAATGTGTCAAACTGTGTACAGTGCATACAGGAAATATATACTTCTGTGTGTATGCTATGATTGACATTCCCTTTGATATTGTCATTAAACTACCTGAATATGTTGATCAGAAGCTCTCGTGTATGCAAAAAAGGCTTTTCATAGCCTTAGAGTAATGAGGAATTTCCTGAGCATTATTGACATTTTTTCCCAGAAAATATTTGGATCCATCTGTAGAGTATAAACTACAACTCACACACAATAATACAACTAAATATCCATTTGATACTGTAAATATTAATGTACAAAATAAACCCAAAATGCCAGTTCTAAGGTATTATCAGCATATGCTATGACCTGTAAATCTGCAATATTATATGTGAATAAATATTAAAATGTTCATATAACACACACAGTATTTGTCTAAATTGTCATTTTGTAGATAAAAGAAAAAGTTTCAAGATCTTTTCTGTAGTAGAGTGAACATTACGACACATATTTTTTTGTTTGTCTGAGGCTTCAAATATAACATGAAATATTCATGACTAAATAAGTGACAGTTAAAAAACATCACTTAGTTAAAAATCTGTTTTTTTTAGTTTAAAAATCTGTTTCTTCAGGACTGTGTGGGTGTGGTTTGATCAAACAATCCACCAACAGTTATCTGCTTTTGATTCAAATGTTTTTTAAATCCTGAGTGACATCACCTTTCCTAACCGAGCCTCACCCACCTCAAACTGTTGAGAAAAGCAGAGAAAAACAGAAATACAGATATCTCTCAAGTGAAACAACCAGAACTGTTCTAACGTTGGCAGAAAGGTTTGTGTTCATGTATGACCACATTAGTCATTGTAAGAAACCGATTGAGAAAATACATTTTCAGGGCCTTCAAACCTGCAATATCTGATTTTTTTGCCACATGGAAGCAGCGGAAACAAGCTGTATACACAACACTTATGTATTATCACCTTTTAAGTTTGTATGGCAAAAAGTTGCCTATATACACACGTGGACAAAATTGTTGGTACCCCTCAGTTAATGAAAGAAAACCCCCCAATTCTCACTGAAATCATTTGAAATGTACAAAAGTAACCATGAATAAAAATTTATTGAAAATTAAACAATCAAAATCAGCCATTACTTTTGAATTGTTGATTAACATAATTATTTAAAAAAATGAAACTAATGAAACTAATGAAACAGGCCTGGACAAAAATGATGGTACCCATAATTTAATATTTTGTTGCACCACCTTTTGAGGCAATCACTGCAATTAAACGATTTCTATATTTGTCAATGAGCCTTCTAGATCTATCAACAGGTATTTTGGCCCACTCCTCGTGAGCAAACTGCTCCAGTTGTGTCAAGTTTGATGGGTGTCTTCTCCAGATGGCATGTTTCAGCTCCTTCCACAGATGTTCAATGGGATTCAGATCTGGGCTCATAGAAGGCCACTTCAGAATAGTCCAACGCTTTTCTCTTAGCCATTCTTGGGTGTTTTTGGCTGTGTGTTTTGGATCGTTGTCCTGTTGGAAGACCCATGACCTGCGACTGAGACCTAGCTTTCTGACACTAGGCAGCACATTTCTCTCCAGAATGCCTTGATAGTCTTGAGATTTCATTGTACCTCGCACAGATTCAAGACATCCTGTGCCAGATGCAGCAAAGCAGCCCCAAAACATAACTGAGCCTCCTCCATGTTTCACCGTAGGGACAGTGTTCTTTTCTTCATACGCTTGATTTTTGAGTCTATGAACATAGAGTTGATGTGCTTTACCAAAAAGCTCCAGTTTTGTCTCATCTGTCCAAAGGACATTCTCCCAGAAGCTTTGTGGCTTGTCAACATGCATTTTTGCAAATTCCAGTCTCGCTTTTTTATGATTTGCTTTCAACAGTGGTGTCCTCCTTGGTCGTCTCCCATGAAGTCCACTTTGGCTCAAACAACGACGAATGGTGCGGTCTGACACTGATGTACCTTGGCCTTGGAGTTCACCTTTAATATCTTTGGAGGTTGTTCTGGGCTCTTTGGTTACAATTCGAACTATCCGTCTCTTCAACTTGTCATCAATTTTCTTCTTGCGGCCACGTCCAGGGAGGTTGGCTACTGTCCCGTGGATCTTAAACTTCTGAATAATATGTGCCACTGTTGTCACAGGAACTTCAAGCTGCTTAGAGATGGTCTTATAGCCTTTACCTTTAAGATGTTTGTCTATAGTTTTGTTTCGAATGTCCTGGGACAATTCTCTCCTTTGCTTTCTGTTGTCCATGTTCAGTGTGGTACACACCTTGTCACCAAACAGCACAGTAACTATTTGTCACCCTTTAAATAGGCAGACTGACTGATTATGAGCTTGAAGACACCTGTGATGTCAATTAAAGGACACACCTGAGTTAAACATGTCCCTCTGGTCAAATTATTTTCAATCTTTTATAGGGGTACCATCATTTTTGTCCAGGCCTGTTTCATTAGTTTGTTTTTTTAAATAATTATGTTAATCAACAATTCAAAAGTGATGGCTGGTTTTGATTGTTTAATTTTCAACACATTTTTATTTATAATTACTTTTGTAAGTTTCAAGTGATTTCAGTGAGAATTGTGGGTTTTTTCTTTCATTAACTGAGGGGTACCAACAATTTTGTACATCCAGCTGGCAAAGAGCAACATTATCATTTATTTGGAGTCATGTTTCTGTTCTGCTTTTGGTCTCAACCAACTCCTGAGGGACATATCTGTCTCTTTAGCAGCTAAGCGCTCCACTATGTTCACTAGCTAGTTAGTAACTTTGTCTGCTATTTGGTTCTTGGCAGGTAGTGTACAGTAGGTTTTTAAAGGTTTTCACTGAAAACAGCTGCCCGCTGCAGCTGAAATCAACACTATGAGAGCAATAACAAAAACAATGAGTTGAAAGATGCTATAAATCTTCGTAGAGGTCTAGGGGGCTGCAGAGTCAGGTGATGAAGAGCAACACGTACAAGTAGTCATGTGACCCATTGTTAGTATAAAAAATTTTGATTATAGCAGCTTTAAGTTATCTGTATCATATGTGGTTAGTGGGAGTTCTTTCAGTGCATATTTAAGACAAGTTTATGGATCATTTCACCTTTATTCACTTTGCATAATAGTTGCTTTACATTAGAGTTTCACATTATCTGCATATTCTTTATGTACCTGAGATATTTGGCCAAATAAAACATTTAATGTGACTCTTTTGTATACAGGCATTGCACATTTTGGTGATGCACTTACAAATATGCAATCAGTGACACTTCATAGCAAACAAACCCAGAGAAAAGAAACACTTTTTTCAGGATGTGAAAGTCTGGACTGACCAGTCAGTACTCTGAAACCTTGCAAGCTATTGAAACCACACTATCTGGTCAGATTTACTGTTTCACAAAGTACAATATTCATTATAAATGTAACACAAGAGGCACAACACAGAAACACTTTAAAATAACCTTAAGGTTAGTATTGAGTTTGTCATACTGACAGGAAAATAGTTGTGTAGTAATAATATTAGCTTGTCAGTGAGGAGATTTGGATTAGCAGTAATATACAGGGCTTCACCTCAATATACAATGACAGTTGTACCCTTGAAGCACCATTGTGCCCAGTACAGTGACTTGTGGGAAGAGAGCCTGAGGACTGAATACTGCTACATTATGAAGAACTAAAATACAAGACAAAAGTCAAACAAAATCAATAAATATATGTGCTGACATTCACTTAAATCTTGTGTGTAAGTGCACTTTCACAGTTTCACAAGTCAAATACTGTTCATGTTTGCTCAAAAACAAAACACACGTGAAAAAAATAAATTATTTAAGTGCCTTGTTAAACTCTTTGGGAAACCTAATGTATATGAAACTGACTCTCAAAGGAAACAAGGCCTCAGAGTGAAAGGCCAACAGTAGAGTTTGACTGGTAGAGGTTGGTTAGGCACAGGATTATTGCAGCACTTTGTTTCATGGCATTTCCCTCAGTTTTTTGTGATACTCCCTTTCCTTTTTTTTGTTGAAGTAAAAAAAAACAAACAAATGCAGTCAGAAAGCTTTCTTTGTGAATCTGTCACAGCATCCCAAATCCTTTGGCGTAAGTGATGGCCTTGAGGAGTCTTTCTCTCAGTTTTTCCTTGGAGGAGTACTCTGGAAGCAGCAGCGCATTGAAGCAGGTGTGCGAGGTTGGTAGCCTGCAAAAAAAGAATTGAAAGTAAGAACAGTGTCTGGCTTGGTGCTAAAAATGAGACAGATCTGAACTGAGAAAAGCTTATCATGTGTGTTCAAGAATCAGCAGAATGTTCTGAATCTTTACTCACATAAGCACACATAACAAAGAAGTAACAAATCATCAGTTGCAGGCATATTTTCAGGTATGTTGGATGATAAAATAGGGGCAAAAGGGCTTGTGTGGCTGAAAATATCTAAATAAAACCAAACAGAAAAACTGGCTGTACTGTACCTGTCTGAGTCAGAGCCATTTTTGGTGATGATCATTTTTAATTTGGCGAGGCCGCCAACTGGTGCTCTGTCTGTGCCTGTGGTAAACTGAAGAAACAATCTCTTCTGCTCCTCTCCAAATGAGTGAATCGTTTCCCAAAAATCTCTGTGCACAGAAAACAAAAGAAAACTTTAAACAACAATGACCTGAATAATCAAATCTGTCAATTTTGTATTAGGTCCTGCTGGTAATAACATGTTTTCACAATATAATTAAACTAGTGTGCTCTGGATGGTTAAAAATAAAAAAACTTACTTGATAATTTGACTGTCTTTGCTATAACCTCCATCATATTCTGTTGTCTTTTCAAGTGCTTCAAAGTCAAGTTTCTGTGAAATCATAAAAGATGAAACTGAGTAATCAAACACCGGCCGCAATAAAGCCACAAAAATCAAACCTCTGGTTTGTTTCCTCACCCTGCTTCCACAGATAAGCAGCTCTACTTCCTCAGGTCTGAATAAATATTTCATTGGAGACTCATTTGTGACCATCAGGAAACCTTTTTTGAAGGCTCTGAATTGTCTGTCCACACTCTTGTTCAGTATGTACTCAGTATACAGATCCACAAACTCCTGTGAATTACAGATACAAAAAAAACAAAACATAACAAAACATAAAATATACAGCAAAGCAATTACTTAATTTGTGTCGTAACTGCAGTAAAATTGACCAACACTGAGTCAGTGTTTTTAAAGTGACAGTTTTATACACTTTCTCTCATCAGGAAAGACAACCCACAGTATGTATTGTAAAGGAAGTGGCGGTTGTATTGCATAATCATCTGCTTTCAAATACATACTGTAGAGTTACTGTTGCTGTGCTTGTTAAATGTACGTTTCAGTCAGAAGAGGAACAAGAAAAACATGTCAGTTATTGATTCTGATACATTGTCAGAAACAGCATTGTGTAATAACTTTTTAATGAAACGTGGTGAAGAAAATTACAATTAATTCGATATCAAGCTCCTGTCTGGTGTACCAAATGCAAATTAATGTCCCTCCACTAACATGATAGTTACTGTAGCTCTTTAACTGAAAAAAAAATGTTATAAACATAATCATCCTTTACAAAGAGCACTGTTGTGCTTTTGAAAATAATGTTTTTTAGACATTTCACCTGTCTATTCTCCTTAGTAACAGGAATCTGGTCTCCTTGCTCCTTCAAGTCATGTAAGACTGGGTTTCCAAAAAGGTCTGTGTGTGATATCTGAAAGGTGAGCATCATGTCCTTCTCCACATTGGCAGTATATTCAAGTAACTCCTTCAGACTCTGGTAGAGAACCTGCAATAGGAGAAACAGCTGTTTAACTGCTATAGCAATAAAACAGTTAGCTTTATGTTTGTGGTTTCTTTCCAGCAACTCTGAAAACTGCTACATTATTTTGCTGATTTTACCTGTAAAATACAGTATTATAACACCATGCACATCACAGATGTCTGTCAAACTGATGTATTGTCTTTCACTGTGCATTAACTTTGGGAAAGTTACTGTACTGGATGTGAATCTGACAGGTCCAAGTAGGTCCCTTTCTTGCCCATGAGCTTCCTGTAGACAACCATTGGGAAATGCACATCCAGAATGCAGTTGTTGTAAATGGCAAGCCCCAAGACGATTCCAATGAGAGTGTACTGCGCTTCATTCTCCAGTGAGGACGAATTAAACCAGAACAGTTTTGTGTCGTCGTCATAGGTGAACATTCCTGTTCAGAAGGTCAAAGAGAGAGAAATACAAACAGAAAGAAAAAAAAAAACTTAAAAGAATAGTTAGACAGAGGTAGATAATAAAATTTACACCATTTTCATGTCTCTGCACTAAATATAAAGCCAGCAGCCGATTAGCTTAGCATAAAGACTGGAAACAAGAAACAGCTAGCCTGGCTCTGTTCAGAGGAAAAAAATAGCACTCAGTAATTAGCATGTTATGTCTTGTTTGTTTAATCTTTGCAAAAATTGTTAAAACTGACAAGTTGACAATAGTGAACTATTTCTTGGCCAGAAGCAGTGACATCCTAGAGTCATAACCCCTGTAACACTGTAACATGTCTTTTATACACTATTTCTGTAAGATTTTAACAAACAAGATAAGATGTGTTAATTTGTGAGCTTTAGAGGTGCATGTTTTTTTTGTTTGCATACACATATGAGAATAGTAACTCTCAGAAAGAAAGCTGAAAAGCAATTTTTCTAAAATGTTGAACTAACTAATACAAGAGGATGCATGGGATGCAAATGTAAGCACAGTAAAATTGTGATTTCTTGTCTCACCTATGTCAGGATTGAAAATTTCCTCCAGGACCAACTGAAAGAACTCCTTTGAAACCCCTCCCTCATCTACACCTTGTTCCCCCTCAAACTCAACAAACAGCTGTTTCTTTAGGTCAGACGGGTTCTCCATGGAGATCATCTCCAGCTGAAACACAGAGGGATTCAAATGAATTGCTAAACAGCAGGACTGAGCCTCAATTTGACTTCCCATCTACATAGAGCACTAACGTATCAAGCTATGACTCACTCTGACAAGGGCATCGTCGATGATGTGATCTCTGCGTACTTTGAGTTTGAGATATGGGTTGGGCTGCTGGCCCTGCACCATGCTGTAGAGGGCTGTGAGGCGTCGCTCGCTGTACATCCTGATCCTGTTGTCGTAGTACAGCCCTTGGTTCTTGGTGATGATGTTCAGGATGAAGGGGCAGCTCTGGAAAGAAAACTTGGTTTCTGCATCAACCTTGAAGAAGGTGAAATCCTTGTCCATCTCCACCACGTCGTTCAGTGACTCGTTGATAAAATCCTCAAAAGGGATGAGGGGCTTCCTGCTATCTACAGGTCTGACGCCAAGTTCTTTCTCCAGAGGATCAACCCGAGGACCCTTCTTATAGAGCCGCTCCTCGCCTAGCAGCTCGTGCAGTGTGAGCTCGTCTGAGTCCGAGTCTTCATCGTCATCCTCGTTTTGCTCGACATCCACGTCGCCACCCAGGATGCTTGCGTAGAAGACAACTTTTAAACACTTGGTAGCAGCCACCACAGTCTCGTCATCATTTACCAGATTTTCAGCGTCATATTCGTTGCTGACGACTGTGAAAGTGATGAGCTGCTGGAAGGTCTCCATCATACGGCGGATGTGTGGTAGATCGTACCGGGACCACAGCTTTGACAGCCTGGCGAGCGCAGGCACCGGCAGCTTGCTCATCGCCTTGCAGAATTGCGGCAATGCAAATTCAAGGTATTCGGGGCTGTGAAGGTTACTGTTCTCCATCACGATGATGAAGATATTCAAGTAGTCTGGGTTTGTCTTGTATACATCAAGGTATTCCAGGTCAAGTTCTGTATTCGGAGTAAGGCCAACTAGCGCGTTCACAAGAGCTGCCTCAACCTGGTCGATGTTTAAAAGTCTGTCATAGACTCTCCTCACGGCGTCAATGTCCACTGTGACCTCAGAGGGGTCGAACACTTCATTAGAGGCCTCATCTGGTAAAGCAGCTGCAGAGGAAGCACCCATCTTCTCTGAGGTTTTCTCACTCTGCTTTCCATGCTTGTTGATGTCTGTTGGTTTTAAAGAATCAAGGTCATCATCCTTCCTAAAACTCTTCGTCAGGGCGCCTGTGTTTGAGAAAACCCTGCCAATGATGTGGATGAGAGCAGAGTAGTCCCCTTTCTCCTCGCAGGAACTCAGGATCCTACAAACAGTGTTCTCTGTGAGGTAATGAACATCTGGACCAAAACAGCAAAATAAAAACTGAATTAACAGAGTGAAACACTTCAAAATCAGTGTACATAAGAGTCAGAGACAGTTCTATAGTACCTGAGAAGTCCTCTTTGGTGGGACAGAGATCCGTTTCGCTCATCTTACTGTCCAGCAAAGCGTTTACGTTAGCGCCAAAGTCTGGATGCAGAGTGTCCAATTCTCTTTTGGAGGGGTGAGGATCACAGAGTTTGGCATTAATCTTAAACAGCTCAAGTGCTTTGACGGCTGCCGAATTGTTATCCAAAGGTTGAAAATCACAGCATGATGCGCAAAACTCATTCGTGCAGTTGCCATTTCCACAGCCTTCAGTTAACTGACGAAAGTAGCGCTCAATTAGATGCTTTGCAGTCGTTCTGTTCCTGCCCAAGATATTTAAACAGGAGGTCAGACTGATGATTCAGTGTCATCTCGGGTTAGAACAGAAAGCATAAACACATACTTGCAATGCAAATAATAAAATACAGTATAAACAATGGACCTCACTACTGTACAGGACTAAACATCAAACGAGCATTATTACACATGTTCTTGCTTTAAAAAGCTAGTACATAATGACACATAGATGTGAAACATAAAAAACATAGTGCAACTCTGAAGAAAGACATATTAGTTTGACTAAGTGCATGTATATTAGTGTTGCTAGTTTAACTAGTTGAGTACAAGTCCACATTTAGTGACTTACATTCGGCTGGATTAAGATTCCCTCCTGCAGGCCCAGTGGACAGTCCTCTGAAAGAAAAGTATAGCAATAGAGACAAATCTTATTTACTGTAAATGTGCTGCTTATCATGAAAATAGGCCACCTCTTTGCAGTTAGTCATGATCGGTTATTAGGGTCTCTGTTATATATGACATTTCCAAAGCCAATTTTTAGCCCATTTGCCATGAACTATTAATCATATCTGGAAAATGATTATCACATCAGTCATAATATATGTATCAGGTATAACATTAACACCTAACACATAATTTGATTAAAAAAATATGTTTTTTTAAAGAACTGAAACCAAGATTTGGACTTTTCACAGTTGAAAAATAAACTTGTCAGAGCTCTGATGGATAAACTAATGATGTCACTGTTTCGAAATTACTTCAAACATATTTTTGGCATTTCAGTATAGAAATGTCTTATTAAGCATCAGCCAACATATAAGTCAATATTAGGCCTGAAACTAACAATTATTTTCCTTATCGATTAATCTGCTGATTATTTTCTTGATTAATTGATTAATCGTTAATCTAGTCAATATATCTGCCCAGTCCAGTTTATTTGGTCTGATTTGAAGAAATCCTCCTTCATGTCTGTGTATATCTGCAGAGGAACAATAACACTGGAGGAACAATTAGACAGATTTTTAATGAACTAATGCATTTGTTAAAGGAATTACAGACAGTTGATGATAAAAATGTGGAAACAACAGGGAAACCAAATCAGTGAAGGTGCACTCGCAGAAATGTTTGTGGTTTGGTCTGATGTTAGAATTAAAGGCTTAAAAATTCAGCTCATGTTGTGCTGTTGACTATTTAGCTACAGCTGTCAACAAACAAACAGCAAAAAAAAACAAAAAAAAACATTCTTACTTTCCAATATATTAGGCTTTGTTAAATTACATTTATTAGTGATATTATAACAACTTGAGCTGCCAAACAGCAGTTTTTATTGGTTAGAGAGGTGTTATATTCCAATGTTAAATCCAGTGTCATGCCATGTGTCCGCCAGCTTTATTACCAACCTGTGATTTGAACAGTCCTGTCTGTGTCAGTCAGTGACAGTGCAAAAACTCCTCAGTCAGTCAGTCAGAGAGCTGCAGCAGCGACATACAGTCCGGACAACTTTCCGTAGCTCCGTTTAAAATAACTCGACTTTGTTGCAACGCACGTAAGTAAAGCTGAAGTGTGACAGCGTTAGGAAGTCCTAATACTTTTTGTTTGCAAGTCAGAGCAAAATATCCTCCTCTACCATCTTGTAAACAAGACTGATATATCCCGGCATGCAGCGCGAGGCTGTTAAAAATCATGCCCCCCCCCCCCCCTCGTCCTCCTCTTGCTCCCCCCTCCACAACCCACAGAAACACACCAGTCATAAATAATATTCCCACAAAGCACAGGTAATACTGCAGAGCTCATTCTCTATTCCACACATTTTTACATCACGCATTTAATAAAAAGAATCAAATGATGTGATTTAAACAGGTAGGTTCAAGTTTAAGCTCACTTATAATAGACTGTTGTTTTATAAGCACCTACATACATCTACACATCCACATCACTCACATCATGCAGGTGAGACATCAGTTCTGTACTGTATCAGTGAAATGTTTGCATTAACAAAAGGTTTATTTTTTAACTTAAAAAAGCCTCAAAGCTTCAGATAACAGAAATCATCAGGATGAAAAAAAGACAGTAGAAAATTAAATATATGTATATACGTGTGTACATATACACACATATTAAGAGGTAATCCTGATGAATAAAAAAAATCTAAATTTAAGAGAATAAGAAAGTAAATATATGTATCCATACACCCACATTTAAATGCAGCCTGATGTAAGATAAAAACAAAAGTGTAAAAGTATAAAAGTGAGGAGGCTGTTTTAGACACGCTCCTCTAACTGACTGTCTCTGGCTTGCTATGTGCAGTGGTGGTATTCAGACCTTTCACATAAATAAAGCAATAACATAATGTAAAGACACTGTTACAATTACAAGCAAGTCCTGCATTCAGAATCCTACTAAAGTAAAAGTACAGAAATATTATCAGTTAAATGTATGTGTAATGTAAATGATAAAGTATCAAAAGTAAAAGTGCTCACTGTGCAGAAAAATGTCCCCTGTGAGTGTTATTATATATTGTATAAATTATTGGATTGTTAATACTGATGCATTAATGTGTAAGCAGAATTCTACTGTTGCAGTTGGTTGAGATTGAGCTAATCTGATGTACTTTATATACTGTTGGGTGGTGTAATCCAGAACATCATATCTTATAAATGACCATATTTTGTGTGTGTAAATTCTTAAATATCTGGTGCTGTAACTACACCTGTTAAATAATTGTAGTGGAGTGAATACTACAATATTTCCCCCTGAAATGTTGTGAAGTATTAAGCATAAAATAGAAAAAGACTCAAATAAACTACAAATACCTCAAAATTGTACTTAAGTACATGGACTTAGTTACATTCCTTCACTGACACTGTGCATGTGTAGCAGTTCATGCACTGTTATACACTTTGCTATTTTTTTTTTAAATCAAATTGCATTAATGGAAATATGTAAAAGTGGGATTATTTTATCAAAGGCCTATTGACTAAAGCATAAATCCTAAAGCCATTGATTCGTCCCTGCTGTACACTGAACAGGACCCAGGATACCTTCAGTGTGAAGTGTGCAAATGTCATGTGCAAAATGTGTTGATGGAGGCCAACACACAGTGCAATCTCATTCATAACCTCTAAATCATATTCATAAACCATAAATCAAAGCTGGCCTATAGAGCAGGTTGTCAAAAGCCTGCCATCTCATTCTGCCATAGGCCCTTGTAAATTATGCATTATCTAAGGAGAGGAGATGTTTGTTATTCTGCCAGTGTTCGAGCCTGATGTACTGTAGAGTTTTACACTTGGTGTGACATTTGGTTTCTGTACCTGTCAGTCCTCCGTGTCACGCTGCACCCTGAAGAGACTTCATCTTAAACCCTGTGGTGCATGGAGGTCAAAATTAAGTAAATACAGCGGTTATGCATGACCGCAAATACTAATGGAAATTAATTCAGAAGGAGAGCCTAAAATGGAAATAAGTTAAAATTTTTTTACAATAAGCGAATTTATTTATAGATTACAGGAGCATGTTCCTGAAAGCAGCCAGGCTACTTTTCATAATATTAATAAATGCATGCTAAAGACTGTGTGAGAAATGTAGATTGAGACAAGACAAGTGGAATAAAAATATAGCATGCACAGCGTTAATCACCATCCTTTTGTCTCTCTGTGAGCATAAAGATTTTACATCAGCACACAGCTGCAGTTCTTAGTATGAACACTGGAGGTCTCTGTAAGCACACAGAGCATCAAGCGTGCAGATTTTCTGCCCATGAGCTGCTTTCTTTCTTGATGGATATTTTATTTGGTTTATTTACTTGAGTCCAAAAGCCATTTTTTTGTCTGAAAGTCAGAATTTTTCTGTATCAGTCATAGATTTTTTCCTGCTTTTCTAATCATCTCACAACCCCTAAGCATTACCTTGTGACCCCTTAGTGGGGTCCTTACCCCAAGGTTGGGAACCACCGGTCTATATTATAGTATTTCTGTTGCCAATTTGACCATTTTGGATGTAAAAGGAAACATTTTCAATTGTAAAATATATTATTCTAATTGTCTAATTGTTTCCAAAGAATTCCCTTTTCTAAAAGATGAAGAAATGTTTTGATTCTTTTTGCCCCTTTCTTATTTTTGTCTCAGTTTTAAGAGAAGTATTTTAAGAAAAATAAACAAAACAATAATTTCTACTCTGATGCATGTATTCCATCACAGCTGCATGTAGCCTAGGAAAAGGAAAGGAAGGCATCTCCATTAATCTGCTGTATAGCCTAAGCTTTACACTCCGGTGCACACAGGAACTTGTTTCATCATTTCCAAGTAACCTTTCTGCTCAGGTTGTTATGTTTAATGTTTCAAATGGAGGGAATAGGGGTTAAGCAGCCACTGACTCATGCAAAGAGCTAAGACTGAACATTAGCTGATACTTGTGGCTCTTGCTCTCTATGTGTGATAATCTGAGGTTATATCATTCCCCTCCCAGCCATTTGATATGGATTAAGAGTGCCTAAATCTGACATCATCGTGGCACGTCTCTTTTCTTGGAACATATCAATTAACCTCAATTGTAGTGTTGGCAGTTTAGGAATGTGACTGTAGGGTGGTACAGAGTTCAGGAGAGGACACTGAAGGTTACACGGCTGTAGTGTGGAGTGTGGGATTATTTTATCGTGGTTGTTAAGTGATTCTTGGACGTGTTTCATACAGAGAACAGAGACAGGGTTCACTGAGGTAACAAGGACAGAACTGGTGTCTTCTGTGATCAGGATATGTGAATTAAAGACATGAAGGCCGTGTTTAATGATCAGCCTTCTCACTTTTTGCTCATAATCCAAGCTCACCAGATGCCCGGGTGATTTTCAACACTTCAGATTGAGAACATTGATGTCATCACAACAAGCAGGCAAATTGTTGACCTAAATGTTTGTGAGGCAAAAACAAGGACTATGTGAATGAGGCTTATTCTTGGTTTATGCGTCATACTGTTTTCAGATGTCCTGGTTCTTGGTTCTTGCTCAGGAGTGGGTTTCACTTTTTAAAGCTATTTTCGTAGCCCGCTTCAACTGGGAAGGTTGTGAGGTGGCAATAAAACCCCTATTATGTAACAAAAAGACACGATATTTAATTGTATTGTGTTTCTGAATAAATAACTTCAAATCCCACGTGAACTCTTACTGTAAGTCAAACTGACCGCAAATCTTATATATAAAATGTAATCTTACAAGCAGGGGATTATAGTAGCACACAGTTTGTCAGAAAACCAGCTTGACTTCTGTCCAAATACAGTTTTTATTCTCTGATAACTACCACAACAATAAACAATACCTCCATCTTCCATGCTTCATTACACCATTTGAATCAAGTCAACCAGCTACTTTTTCAAAGCCACTTTAACTTTAATTGCATCTAATCAATGTGTTTGATACAGTATAACGGCTAAGCTGGACAGCTAGTGATAAAATTAAAATATGAGAGGCTTAGTCAATTTAAAATGTAACAGTTATACACTTGCACTGCACCATGTAATATATCTGGTATCTTGATGCACTTGGCACTTTTTTAACATGTAGTTTCTCATTCTTTTCCTTTTGTTTTTTGCTCTCCATTTTGTATACAAGCTTTCTGAATCTTGTATCACTTTTGGGAGGGCCCACTCATTTCCACCACTACTGTAGGCCTACTGTAGACTTGGTTATGAACAGTGGATGTTGCGATTATGTGGTAGGATACGTGGAAGAGACATGAAGACCACATCTCTGATCAGTCTTCTCACTTCTGGCTCCTGTTATATTCAGTGAATCCAAATACATTTTTCCAAAGTAATAAAAAGTGAGGGTAGATATGATCAGCAATAAATTGTGACAATTGACTCCACAGTTGTTTTGTACGCGGGCAAAGACCAAAATAAATGTAGCAGTGTTTCTCTGAGCTCCCCACAAAGGTAAAACTTATATCAATGTCTTTCTTGAGTTTCTGCAAATAGTTATTTTGGATAAAACCTGTGAAGCATGTTAACCTTCAGAGACCTGTGGGGGCATCTGCGATCTCGGCCGACATTACTGTCTTTCAGAGGCTGTAGCGTGTTCAGTTTTAAAGCTACACTGAAGATTCTGGTATCATATGTAACTAGAAGACCTAAGGCACCCATTGGTACCATGTCACAGTCTTGGAATTGCATAAATTGGGAATGACTGGAAAGCTGAAAATATTGTGAATTGAGCCCAATTGTATTCATGTGTATTGATGTTAGTTCCCATAGTAGCCATTTCATGGTAGTGAGACCATTTTTTGAAACTTGACCTCACTGTATAAAATGACCTATTGTGACCTCCAGGATAATCACAGCCTCATTAAACTTTACAACCACTAACTAGAGCCCTGGGACATTAAGAGGATGTATGGCTTTCATAGGTATATTGACAATAAGGGGGAGTTTGTGCACAATTTCCAGAACAGAAGTGCTCACCATCCAATCACCGAAAAATGCAATTCTTACAGAAATCTTCAAATGTCAAAGGTTTTTGATACCAAATCACAGCATGAATTTTTCTACGGTCTTGGTGTCTTAATGTGGTATTTTGGAGGGATTTTTATCAATTCTTGAGTGGTCAAAAATGGTTACATTTGGGACCAAATCTGTGTAACAAACGGTATCAACCCAAAAATTACTGTCACAACTTATGAGACATAACTGAGCATGTGAACAAATGTGGACCAATATGATAAGCAGCAGAAGCAGAGGGTGTACTTATGATGTCTTGTTGAAAAGTTGACGGATTGTCTTATTTTTATTCTTCGTTTGCCATGAAAAACAAATTTTCCCAGTTGCATCTACAGGGCGATAGCTATTTCCCTTAAAACCTTTAAAAAGTGAGATAATACCTGGATAATACAATGAACTACACGGTCAGTAACTACGAATCTTTGAACTCAACTGAACAAAACGATTCGGATCAGCAAAGTGATTCTTAATTTCCTCCAGGATTTTCCCCGATTCTCCCGAATGCCAATCCACCACTGTTCCTGCTCCTTTTCTACGTAGAGTTTGTATATTTACTCTCCAATTTCCTCCCACAGCCCAAAGACGCACAGGTCAGGTGAACTGAAGACTAAATTAACCGTAGGTGTGAACATGTATGTTTGTGTTATCTGTTCAGTGTGTCTCCCTGCCTGTGTCTCTGTTGGATGGATTTGTGTGTCAGTGGGAAGTTAGGCTTCGAAAAGAGCAATAATGCTCTGGCTAAAGCCACTCCTACAGAATGGAGCCTCACAATGCCTCCACCAACTGGAAGACAGATGGCCCTGGCTCTCAAGAAGCCTTCATTTGTTTTTGGAATCAAAAGCGATGCAGGGCAGATCTCCACTGGTGTAAATGAAGTCTTCAAGTCTTCTCAGCAACACTTGGGAGAGTGGAGAGGAGAGGCTGCAAGGCTTTTAAAGCATTCCCATAATCCAGCTCTCTGACGGATTCATTGGACCAGATTATTTATGAGGCAGCTTAGGAAATTGAAAATGTCCTGATTTAAGCTTGTTAAAACAATGGGTCATGAGGCAGGTCAAGGCAACTTTAATGACCAGAATCAATGGAGCTCCTCTATGATAAAATGCAAATTAAACTCCATTAGCTTGTGCAGAATTAGTCTCCTGACTGTCTGCAGACTGCAGGTTATCAGAAAAGTAATTACAGAAAATGAAAGAAGGCCGTGAGGAATCCTTCATTTCCAGAGTGGAGCCTGTTTAATTATATTATCAATCTTTTATATGAATTCTCACACTTGTGACAAAAATTCATTTTATGTATATGCAGCTTTAAAAAAAATAGTGTTTGGAGCTTTGCACAATGGCACAAAAGTTCCACACTTACACACAGTATGCAGAAAAAAAAAACAGCTGATCAATCCACCTTGTGTACACTAGGGCTTTGAAAGAAATGGAGAGAGCAGCACTGCAAGGCTAGAGGAGTCATCATTATCTCCGTGTTCAGACGAGGAACCTGCTCTTGCAAAATGCAGCAGCGGTCAGTAATTTGGCCGTCCCGTGGCAGCGACGGCAGAGTAAAGGCAGCATCAGCAGAGGTTCATCTGTCCCTTTTCCCTAATCGTACCTTAAAAGAAACATTAATAACGCCCCCACTGCAGATGCTATACACACCAGGCAAAGACAAACTGCTGCAACACCAGGCCAAAGATCATCCATCTTCTGGAGGCCTCTCATCTCACACCTTTGTGCAGATGTGTGAGCATATGAGGAAAGAAAGACTGAATTCATGCAGATATACCACATATTACTGAGACAAAGCACCACTAACTCCTTCATAAACTGAATGAGGTGAAGGGTCAAGCTACAGTGTGAGAGTACAGATGGACTGAAGTAAGTACAAATTAAATACGTGTTCAATGCACTTTGTGTTAAATGTCATGATCCTGCATATTTTAATGCATTGATATACTGTATTATCATGCACTGCTACATTTCTGTTTTTCAGTTTCAGTCAAACCATTTCAGCCTCCACCTGCCCTGTCTTTGTCATTTTTTTTTTAACCTAAGCGCCTGTCAGAATAATGGTTACATTTGTAGCATGTGTGGTGGATCCTGTGGGAATAAAGCCCCCAACCCTGATACTGATCTACCCAGTGGGCTACACAGAACTGTGACTTTAAAACTAATTTGAAGGTGTCTTTCCTTCCTTACTCTTGTAGGAGAAACCACTTACACCATTAAAGCACTTACCAGATTTATGTTGAAGTTCAGAGATCAAATGCTTTTAAGATGGCAGTGATTTGAAGAGGACATAACTTTTAACTTCTTTTCCTTGTTCTTTTTTGCTTTATTTTCACTCAAATATGTCAGAGTGTTTCTTTTTTGGGGGGGGGGGGGGGGGGGACATAACTGACTTAATCTCAGTGTTAAAGGAATGCAGGTCAAACAACTCAAAGACAATATAAGAGAGACAGTTTAATGAATTATCATTTTTATTTTGTTCACAAGTAGCCATGGTAGAAGTAATGTGGATATATGAGTTTTCCTTTTAATCAAAAGGACAAAGAAATTATCTAAACTTGTCATTCTGAACATGTGTTTTCCAAATTGCTGATGGCATTTGTTGAGCTCTGCAGTGTCTCCAGTTTGCTACAACCATCTCTTTAGAGAGGCTGGACTGAACCAGAACTGTGTGATTTTGGGTCTATTAGATATCTGGATTGATACCTCAGATGATAACTGAACTCAAGGATTCCCTCTTTTAAGTGTTACAACCACAATGTAACATGTGAAACTATCTACTACCTACCTTGTGACCAAAATACAAATGAAAAACCCACAAACAGAGCTCAAGATATGTTCAAGGCCGTGTGCAGAGTGAACGTTCCTGTGAGGAATTTGTGAAAGTGGCTATGTTGGAATGCAGCAAGTGAATACGCTCGAGCTTCAATTCCGGCACACAAAGTGCGATGCCAAAAGCACAGAACAGACAGAACCTATAAAACAAAGTGGACAGACTGTGGAGTCAAGTCTGAACAAAATGCCAGAGAAAAGCACCGTGTGCAAAAACAGATAGGAGGAAAAGAAACCACATAGCATGTAGCCTCATAAATATCATCGACACGAACACAAAATGCTCCTCACTGAACAAAGATGCACCGTCATCTTTAAACAAATAACAGCTTCAAGAGCAACAACTCTTAGATTTGTAATTTCTTATCCAGTGTTAAGGCACATACTATTGCTTAGAAAATACAGAAATATAAATGATCTTTGGTAAATGATACACTTTACAAAAATGCACTGCAATGAGACAAAAAGATGAACAAGAAGAAAACAATCAACATATTCAAGGTGCAGCCGCTTTAAATGCTGAACAATTAATCAAACCGTAGCATCTGTCCAATTTTCTATACTAGTTAGTTTATACTAGTTAGTTTGTGCATGATGAAAAGAACACCATGATGTTTGCAGAAGTGTCAAACAACACTTTCCATCTTTTTCATATTGTATCTGAACAATTAACTTCACCAGCACCAACAAAACTCATCTGCAGTTCTGAACTAATGCTTTCAAAGTGCAAATTTAAATCTTAAAGCCTCATCTTTTACTTTGGGAAAGACCTTCTTTCGCCACTGAGCTTTTGGTTTACAGCTGAACATCAGCAGAAACAAAAACAACTGGACTGGGGTAAAATAAGCTCAGCACATGAAATACATAAACTGTTAAAAAAAAAAAAAGACCTTCAAGTAAAACTGTTTGAGAAACACGTGATGGTAGCTTGTTGTCAACCTACTGTACAGTGCTTAAAAGAATGGTTTGATATTTTGGGAAATTATTCACTTTCTTACAGAGAGTTAAATGGATTAGATTGATACCAATCCCCCATGTATGTCCCTTAAATGAGAAGCTACAGCCAGGAGACAGTTAGCTTAGCTTAGCATAAAGACAGGAACAGGGGGAAACAGTTAGCTTGGCTCTGTCTGAAAGTAATAAAAATTACATGGGGTATGTGCAGGACTATTTCTTGGCTGGGCGACTTCCTGGAGTCTTGTCGATGCTGTGAGGTTGCCAAGCAACCAGCGGAGTCTCCAGGAAGTCACCGCACCCAGCCAAGAAACAGTGTAACTCCCAATAAAACCTTTTTAGCCTTTTTACACTTCAGACTTCGTATAAATTGAGATATAACATTTTTGTTACTGAGCTTCAGAGGTGCTGCCAGGCAGATTTTTTTTTATTTGGACAGAGCCAAGCAGCTGGTTCCTCATGTTTCTAGTCATTATGCTAAGCTAAGCTAACTGTCTGCTGGCTCTAGCTTAATATTGAGGGAAAAACATGAAAGTGGTATTAATCTTCTTATCTAACTCTTGCTAAGATAACAAATAAGTGTATTTCCCAAAATCTCTAACTGTTCTTTTAATAAGAAACTGGCTAGCACTGTCAAAACTGATCCAATGAGTCAATGGACACGGACACACACACACACGCACGCACATGCACACACACACGAAAAGAGCATAATTTCTGGCAGATTCTTGCTGTATAAAGACTAAAAAATTGAAATTTCTTGGTGTATGCTCCTAATACGGGATTATATATAAAGTCAACAGCTCTCATAATTACTCAGTGGAATGTACTGTACTACAGAACAGCTATAAACAGTCTAAAGAAAGAGAGAAATGTCTGCAAATCCAGCAAAGAGACTGAAATATGCACTAAACCAATGCCACTGTGAAATCCTCACACACAAAATCAAACATGTTTCCGTGGGGACTTAAAACATATATAAAACGTCTCTTCTTAGGAATAACCAACACTGATTCAAGGCCACAGCGGCATCTGATTCAGGTCACTTATAGGCAAAGCTGAAAGAATGAGCAGGGTACCATATCAGAGAGAAAACATACTCCCATATAACCCAGCAGTGGAATGTCTCTACTCTGCTCTTCCTTACATTAAAAACCTGATCAAGTACTGAGATGCATCTTTGTGAAAATAAAAGTTTACCAGGATAAAAAAAAACAAACAAATGGGAGACTTTCCAGTTCTTCCATCTCCCAAACCTCAAAAATAACTTTAGCTTTATACATCCATAATATAAAGTACCTATTTGTATATTTTATAAAAGAATCTCCTTGAAAAATACAATAAAATTAGATTTTAAAAAACTATCGTGCAAATTGGAGTATAACATACTTTAAGACTGGAACACATCACAGGGTGGTGTGCAGCGACTGTTCTGCCACCTGCTCCGTCCTGTGTGCTGGATGAGCGGTGTGGTCAGACTTGAGTATTTCCTCTGAGTTTTTTGTGTATTTGACACACTGCGAGCCTCCGTCAGGGGGCAGGTTCAGCTCGACACTGTCTGTCTGTGTGAGCAGAGGCGTGGAGGTGATCCAGCTGGACAGACTCAGATCTGACGGCTCTAAAGTCTTATCGAGACACCCGGAGTCTTTGGTGGGAGGAGGCTGTTGCTCCCCTATGAGCGGAGGAGTGTCTTTGGTGTAAGGTAGAGTGTCTATTTCTGTAGGAACTAATGTGCAGAGATCTGAGAGGCCCTTCTCACTGTCTGTTGGCCCCAGGGGGCTTCTCTGGCCCCTCTTTTCATCTGTTTGTAAGACAGGCCCCTGTGATGTCTTGGAGCTGGGGAAGCTCCTCTGGTCTTTTTTATTGCAACCTTTGGGGGAGGCCTTTGTGAGGGACAGGAAGGGAGGCCTGGGGCTGAGCGGTGACCCCACCTTGACCCTGCTAAGGCTGAGGATGTTCCTGCAGGTTTCAGAGGGGAGTTTATCCAACTGCCTTCCAACTTGGACTGGGCTGGGAAACAGTGTGCCTTGACACGCCCTGTAGAAATATCTGGAAAGGAAAGCAGTGCCAGATATCAGGACATACTTCAGCACTATTCCAGAGATGAATGCCAGGCTCTTGGGATAAACATGAAAGGCATCTGGTCTTAATAACACGTATAATTCATGACATGGATCATAAATATTTGTGAAAGGAGTTTGTGTATTCAGTCAACCACAAATCAAGCAGTGTACCTGGGCAGCAGCGCTGCTACAGGTGTGATGACACAGAGCAGGTAGAAGAGGGGGTCCTGGAGCAGCCGCTGCATGGTCCAGTAGGGGTTAGACGGGGAGTAGCAGGTGGGGCAGGAGGCGTTGTAGCACAGAGCCACCGTGAAGAATAAAGCTATACTGAAGGCGATAGACAGCCAGTTCATCCAGGTCTACAGTGAAAGAAGACAAGGAGAAGTGTTAGGATTTTTTACTTTATTCAGTTTTCTAAAATAACTATTGGCAGCACGGTGGTACAGTGGTTAGCACTGTTACTTCACAGCAAGTGTTTATAGTACAATGCACAGATAATAAATACAATTTTAAAGCTATAACATATTATCACAAGTTGCTATGGTAAACATGTAACCAAACTGTTGCCTATTTAAACATCCAGCAGACACAGAGCAACGTTAGACACTGCAACCTGATGCATACATGTCCAATATTTGTTCTACTTTTAGCTGTTTTGGTCCCCACAAACTCCTGAGGGGAATATCTGGCTTCTTGATGCTAAATGCTCCACTATGTTTAGCAGCTAGTTGCTAACTATGTCTGTCTGTCGTTTGGCACTAGTGTACAGTGTTTTTTGTAAAAACAAACAAGCAAACAAAAAAGCTGCCTGTTGCAGCTAGAAACCCAAAAAATGAAGTTACAGCTGTAAAACCAAAACAACGAGCTGAAAGACGCTAAAAAACTCCATGAAGCTGAGAGAAACTGTTGAGTCAGGTGATATTTCTCTCTGTATTTGCCACTATGAGTGACATCTTTTCCCTTAACTTGCAGTCATTTAATGGATCATTAATATAAAATATTTATTAGTGCAGCTTTTAATTTATCCCCTCCTGAAACACACACACACACACACACACAAGCACATAATTAACAGCCTCATGACTACTGTATGGGGGAAGAGAAAGAGCGCTGCCTGCTGTCACCTCAAATACCTTTAACTGACTTTCACAGCCGTTTACCAATCGTGCATGCATTATGTTCGGGAGCAGCTAGAGAATGAAGCACCTGCCAGCTGAGCATTTGGAAATGTTTACCTTTAGTCGATGCTGTTCAGTGTGAATACTTCTCTGCACAAGGGCCCATCATGTCCAGGAAGGTAGTTAGTGAAAAGGACATTTTTCATGTACAAAACTTGTCAGGCTAAATTTACAGCCTCGGCATAATGGAAAAGACTGATTCAATGCAGGGTCATAAATTTAAAATGGCTCATGACCAAGACTGCCGTTTACGAGAACCATACGTATATTACCTGAGAATAAAACCAAGGTAGTGAGATGTGGGGCGGGGGGCGGAAATAAACTGGTATTTTGGACCTGTGTGGCAGTGTGAAGTAGTGGTGTGTTGTAATGTAGTATAGACAGTTTGCAGAAGGCCTGGACGGAGGCAGACACACTGTCAAGCTGATATATAGGCCCTGATGCTGCAGTGCTTTCTAGTTCAATCTAATCAGCCGGAGTTAAACATCCATGTGCCTGTCAGCCTTCACACCAGTGTCCTCGCAAAGCCAAAGATGCTGATTTGAGTGAGAAAAAGCAGCACTGAGAGAGATGAGGCATTTCTTTGTATTGGGCTGATATGAAGAAATCTTATGCATTGTCATCAACAAGTCGACATGTAGGCTTCTCACCCAGGTTTTAGTCTCAATACCCAAGTGCAGCAGAATGGTGAATAAGGCGAGTGTGGTGATGGGAGTTCCCCATGTAAACAGATCCACGTCAGAGTCAGCGTAGGCCTGGAGGAAGAAGAAGAAGAAGAAAGGGAGGAGACAGCATGGAAAGAGGGGAAATGATGAGTAATTAGATCAACATGGAATTACTGAGTGAGGACGAGCTGATGGAAATTAAAACCAGACTCACAAAGTAAGGAATGAAGAAGCAGATCAGACTTTGGTAGAAGGCATCAATCATGTTCATCCAAAACATATATGGCTTATATTCCTGCAAGATAAAACCACAGATTCACAGTCACGTGCGTCATCAATGTGACTGAGCAGAGGTCCAGATCACAGCAACTGCACAGAAAAATATAAAACGTGTTGTAAAACCAAAGTTAAAGCTGAGCCTTTGGAGCTTGGCATAGTAATGCATAATGATTAATAACATATCTGAGGTAGAGTAATTCTGCAATGTTAAAGGTTTTCCCAATTCAATTCAACACAGCCATTGAAAACCTCAAATTCCTTGATAAGTGATAAGTTTATGTTGCTTACACAATAATCCAATCCACACACACAAAATGCATGTCATTAGTTTAGTTTTGCTGGAATTTGGTAATAAACCGAAGTATTTGACATATTCAATTTTGACCTGATGATAGCGCTAGAGGGAAAGTTAAGATTATTTCAATTCAATTTCAATTATTTCAGATCCTGAGGGGGATGTGAATAACTATCAAATTTAATGGCAATCCATACAATAGTTGTTTAGATACAGTACCAGTCAAAAGTTTGGCAACACCTTCCCTTTCACATGAATGAAAAAGTGTGACTGGTACTGTGTTTCACTACAAACCACAAATGTGAACCTCATGGAGGCACTAGAAAAGTCATTAGAAAACATCCTCTGCGAATCATGAATGTCTGTAGAAAATTTCATGGGAATCTATCCAACAGTTATTGAGGAGATATTTCAGTCTGAACCAAAGTGGTAATTTTATATCTAATTTTAGACACTTTTTCTCCAAGCATACCTCATATGCTCAAAACCCTACACAAGGTCCACAAATCTTACACAATGTAAAAAAAAAAAAGGTTGAGCTTGAGATTTGGAAAAAGTAGTTTGACAAAACAAATTCTTAACTCAAGATCTGCACACTAGATTTCCTCTGGAGCTTTCAGCCACATCTCATGGCCTTCATCGGCAAAAAGATGTGTTGCGTTGTGATGACAGTCGAACCATCGCTATGACAACTGACCAAAATCCATCTGCTGATGAAATTCACATGTTGTGGCTGAAAGGTCCAGAAGAAATCTATAAAAAGGACCTTGAATCAGAATTCAAGGAGTATAAAGTTTAGTCAATGTGTCTCAAGGTAAAATGCAAACACCCTGCTACATGTTTAACTTGTGTACCATTTAAATACACACATTAGATTTCCTGTAATGAGATAAATGTAAATGTTATGTCAGCAGGTGTACAGTTTGGATGTCAGCATTTAGTTTCCATAAAGAAAAGATACTGGACAAGCTGCCACAGTCAGGACAAATACATCTTTCTTAACACTACTAGCTTCATTAAACACATATTTTATCACATATAAAAGCAGAGGGACAAAGAAAAAGGGACAAGTACAACATGTAAACCGGACCTCAGAGTTCTGGCCGTTCACATAGAGCTGAGGTAGTTGTTGGAGAGTCTCTGCTGACACGTCTTTGTCCAGCGTGCCAGTGATGAGTTGTGGGAAGGCGGAGAACATCAGGTTGAAGAAGATAAGATACCACTGGTCAACCATGGCTGAACCTGAGAATCCACAGTAGAACTGATACCAGAAGATGAGCGCTACAAACATCTGTGGGAACAAAAGATAAGAGGATGGATTCACATGAGGAGGCGCGACAGAATACACATAACTTCAGGGAAATTGGATCCCAATTGGTCAACTCTCGTCTAAACCACATATTTGCAGAGTGTCATGTTATTAGCTATGTCCACTTTCACATTTGGATCACAGTATATTAAAAGCAGCTTACAGCATTCTTGTAGAAGAAATACAGAATCATGTTAGCCAGGCGGGAGTAGCACCAGTGTCCGTGGACCAGCAGGAGCTTCTGGAGATACCGGAAACGTGGGAGAGCAAAGTCGCTCGCCATCACCGCCTGCAAAACACCAGAAGGATCCAACATTCAATCTCCTCCATCCTCCACCTCCTCTCTCACATCATCAACACGCCCGACACAGGCAGTTATTAGGAAACAACTGTTGCGAATGGCCGGCCCCGCTGCACTTTCGTTTTAATGAATCTTTATTGGGAAATAATAAAACAATCTTTCCAAAGCAATAACCCCTAATTGGGTTGTCCGGCTTTTGGGATTCATCTTTACAGCAGCGAGAATCTGTCAGTCTCATTCATCAACATCTAAAACAAAACTCTCCCTAAAGTGAAGTCGGGTTTATAACTTCCTTTTAAATGGCATCCTAACCTTTTATGACACATCTCAACTGTCAACATTATCCGTCAACAAGAAAAATAACAGCTCCCTACCTGGTTGTGCAGCTACTTAGTTTCTGCTGCGCTCCAATAACGGGTTCTAAACGACTACATGGGGAGTGCAGTCCTAACAGAAGAAAGGTCTGTTAATCATAATGCAGAGTGTGCTGGCCTGAGCACGGAAATGTGCATCTCAGCACACCAAGGAACCCCGAGGAGTGACCGCTGTCTCATTAAGACCACGTTTGATTAACAATGATTAATCTGGCGGTTCAGTTAAGAACAGGATACTGAGACTTTAACAGATGTGCTACACAGCAGCGTGCCTGCAGAGCCTCCTCTGGAAGTTAATTGGGAATCTCCATCATCGCTATGCAAGATCACCTTCCCGGAACAGGGTGCCTGAGTGAAATGAGCAGGGGGGGGGGGGGGGGGGGGGTTGTCAAGAGATTTTTTTTTTTCTTCTGCTGCTGCCATTTCCAATGATGCTACCTTGGCTGTTGCATTGGCCATGACCTCGGAGCAGGGAGAGACGCTGCTGTGGATGGATTCGAGTCTGAAGCAGCAATAAAGTGTACGGCTTCTCTGCAGGACACAGAGCAAGCTACCTGAGTCAGCAACACACAGGCAATCCTATTTAGAGGATGTGTTCGGATGACTAAAACACACACTTAAGAGTAATTAAAACTCATTAACGATGCAAAAGAATGCCAGTGTCTTCCCTTATCTTTTCTTGCTTAGCACCTTTCACTCGTCTTTTTTCTTCTTCTTTTTTTTTTTTTTAAACGATCCCCCTCAAAGCCTCATCCACTCCCCCTTCTCCGTGTCACTCTTTTCATCTGTCACTCACACTCACATTCCCGGACAGTCCCGCCCAGATTTCTCCTTACCTGCATGCCCTCCTGTCCAGAGATCCCCACGCCCACATCAGCGACCTGGATCATACTGACATCATTCGCCCCATCACCTAAAGTGAATGTGGTAAGAGAGAAAGAGAATAGAAATGACACAAAGGGGGAACTTTATTGAGTGTGGTGATGACAAGACATGTCTTCATGTGCTGTACTGCTTTATATGTGTGGGGGGGGCGTCAAGAATTCATATAACTGTCACATCCATCAGCTGCTACTGTATATTGGCTGTGTGAGTTTATTATCCTCTGTTGTTCACCAGGTGCCCTTCACCAGCTCTACCGGTTGAGGCAGCACTGTGAAAGCTGCCAGAGCTGCTGCATTTTTTTGTTTCTGCTCCACTTTGTGGGCTGCGGATAGTTATTTGTCACCACAGGTGGTGGAGTGGGAGGTGAAGTGTTGGTGGGCAGAGATGGTGGTTTTGTTGTTGCGATAGTAAACAGTGCTGGAGTGGCAGCACAAGTTGAATATGAGAGGTAGGTGTTGTATTGTTGCAGTGCACCAAAATCTATCCAAACATTGTTACTGCAGCAGTGTTTTACAGCTTCACAATAGATTTCAAATGAGGACTCAGATGTCTGACAGTATAAAACCCTCTATTACAAAATATCTACAAAATGTAAGTAACTGGGTAGTTGGTAATTAATTAATTAAAAGAATAGTTTGATATTTTGGGTAATATGCTTATATTTGCTGTCTTGCTGAGAGTTAGCTGACAAGATCACAGTTCATTCATCACAGTTTCCCAGAGCTGCAGGTGACATTGTCAATGCTTGTTTTGTCTGACCAATAAGGCTGCAACGCACAATTCTTCTCATTATCTATTAATCTGACAATTGTTTTCTTAAATAATCAATTATTTGGTTTATAAAATGTCAAAAGCTGTGAAAAACACCCATCCTAATTTCCAGAGGTGATGTCTTCACCTTGCTTGTTTTTTGTCCGACCAACTTCTAAAAACTGTTTACTGCTGTTTCACATAAGACAAAGAAAGGCAGCAAATCTTCGCAATTAAGAAGCTGGAACAAGGTAATATTTAGCAGTTGTGCTTAAAACATTACTTAAATGATTGATCAATAATCAAACAGTTGCTGAATAATTTTTGGTTGATTGACTATTGGATTAATCATCTAAACATTCAACTTTACATAAAAATATTCGATTTAATAATATAAAAACAGAAAATCCTCACATTTGAGAAGCTGGAGCCAGCAGATGTCAGTATTTTTACATAATAAATGGAATTACATAAAATTGGAATTTTATATAATTCATTTTCTGCCCTTTGAGAAATCAACTAATTATCTCGGCACTTCTGATGTGCATAAACATAATTGCCTGGTATTAATTTATTAAAATCTTACTTATTGTAAACTATTTCAATTGCTGTAATAGAAAGAAATGCAATTACACACTGAAATGTTCTACATGAAGTAAAATATAATCAACATATAGACTACGGGAGTCTAGAACTTAGCGTTATAACAGGCGGATGAGGTCTGATAACCTGCTGTGGTAAAGCTAACATCACTGTTCTGATAGATGACAGCTTCACCGTCGTCTGCGGTCCTCACAGAGATGTGAAATCGAAGAGTGTGAGGAGCTACAGTGTTTCCTCCACATTACTGCTAACATAGCAATGACAGAAGAGTGCTTGCCCGGCAAAAAGCGGATCCTCCTGAGTGCAGCAGGAACAAATAAATGGCAAACAGCGAAAAGAGTCATAAGTCACATTCACTTGTCACCTCCATTATGCTGCAGCTACATTAAGCCAAAATGTGTAATTACTAAGGTGCCTTAAAATAACATTGTTTTGACTCAGGGGTCACAGCGAGGATGCAGAGGGTCCTCTCTAACCTAAATTTCAAAGTCGACTCATACTGACCCCACAGCAGGAAGAACACACTGGAGCGCTCAACTTTTTTTATTCATCACTTAGTTTCAGATTCTGTGGGCAAGATATAAATGTGCACAAAAAAGGCAAAAATGTGTGAAACGCCTTCAGGTTGTACACATAGGAGGATACATGCCAGTGCAGACTTTAGTGAGGGTACTTCAAAGTCTCAAGCCCAATATGCAGAAGCCCAAACGCAGGACGTTTAATACTTGTGCAGAGAAGATGAGGCTTGGCATTAGTTCAAGTTCGGATGTGACAAGCAAACTAGTTAGCATTTTAAAAAAGGCAGTACGCTGTCTAAAGAAGTCACAACTGAGGTGAAGGTTTCAGACTTGAGGCTTGACGCCTGTAAAGTCATTACTCAGTGTTCCCAGAATCACCAGTTACTGAACCTGAGTTTTTGTCCAAAGAAACCAAATAATCTGCAGACACACTACTGATTACTAACACATTAAACATATCCACTAAAGGTGTGTAGAATAATGTGAACTTTTCAAATTTGAACACCGGTGTACAAATTCATACCAAACCTGTTTCTTATATAAAAGAAAAATAACTGAATTTAATGATATAAACTACTTTAAGAATTAAATTAGTCTACTTAAGTAATCATCTTTTATTATCTTCACACTGATATTTTCACCTGTCAGCAGCTGTTTGCTCAGGCATGTTTTGATCTGTCTGGATGCTGCTGGATATTATCACCTGGTGATAGCCTAAAGGTGCAAGAGTACAGCTTATAGTTTAATCAATAAGATGATAAGGAATGTTTCATCCCAAATTCAGCTGGAATTTATTTCACTTCTAGGCTCGGTATTAATTGCATAGGTCTAACTATGATCTCATGTAGAGCTCAAAGAAAAAGGGATGTTACACCTATGAATGTGTGTCAAAGTGGATCTTGTTGACCTGTGACTTACCTATGGCCAGGGTCATGACCTTCAGCTTGTTCCGCACCAGTTTGACCACCATGCTCTTCTGCAGTGGAGTGGAGCGGCAGCAGAGCACCGAGCGACAGCTCCGCGCAACAGCCAGAAACTTATCCTCCAAGCTCTTGTCCAGGGCATAGGCCAAGGTCCGCCCGTCAATTACCAGGCCCAACCGGTGCACCATGAAGGGCGCGGTGTGGGAGGATGAGGACGGAGATGTGGAGGGATAGATCTCGAAGGGTGCAAAGTTAGCATGGAAGGCCTTGGCAGCCTGGTCGGCAGAGCTGCAGAGGAATTTGGCCTGGATGTAGTGTAAACTCTCCTCCAGCAACAACGCACACGCCTCCTGGTTCAGAGACAAGCACAGAGTGGGTTGGAGTTCAGGACAGTAAATTGTTTAATATCAAACTGCCTGACCTGCCTTCACATCTGGCAACCAGATGCGTCAACAGCACAGAATTAAACATCGTCTGTCCTAAAATGCCCTGAATTTGTGGAACGGTCTGGATGTGGAGCTAAAACAAAGTATCAACATAAATCAGTTCAAGAAGATGCATAAAAAATTATTTTTAAGAGGTATGTGGATGAGGAAGTGTTGTGTTAACTGTTTAAGTTTCATTTTATTGACACCAGGTGGATGTTTGATTTGTACATAGAACTGGGATAGTTGTTTATAAATTGTATATATGAGTTTATGGATGAGTAGTTGAGAAAGGGGTTACTCCTTTTCAAACATTTAATTTGTGTTGTTTATGAGAATTTGTTTGACTTTATGAGATTTATTGTTTATTTAATTTTATTGTTTTTCTTGTTTTGTTTTCATCTGTTTATTTTTACATATCCAACATAAAAATAGACATCTTTTTTTAATAAAGGTGGTTTTCAATGAGCACATACAACACATTATGTTATGAATAGTTTTGGGAAATACGTTTTTTCACTTTCTTGTCTTCTTGCTGAGAGCTATATGAGAAGATTTATACCAGTATGAAGCTACAGCCAGCAGCTGCTGAGCTTAGCGTAGCATTATGACTGAAAGCAGGGGGGAAACAGCTTCTACAGCCTACCAACTCTACGTGCCACCAATTAACATGTTATATCTCTTTTGTTTAATCCGTCCAAAACTTTCCTGGAGTGTTGCTGTCACTTCCAAGACGAACAAATGTACGAATTAAAAAAAAACAAGATTTGGATGGAGCCAGGCTAGCTGATTCCTCCGTTTACAGTCTCTGCCAAGCTCAGCTAACCGGCTGCTGGCTGTAGCTTCTTGGTCAACGGACACACTGCACATGAAAGTAGTATTTGATCTTCTCCTCTAACTCTCAACAAGAAAGGGAGTATGCATATTTCCCAAAATGTCAAACTATTCCTTCAAGGATAAAAACATTAAAAGAATTTTGATTATATTTTGCTTTATATTTCTTTTGTGAAGCAAGTCTGGCTTAATAAAATCCTAGCAGCCGCCTCTCACCTGAGAATCAGCATTCAGTGTCAGGATCTCCTCCTCGGGGTCCAGCAGTTTGCAGGCGTACGCGATATTGACAGCAGTTTCCTGTTTGTCGCCCGTCAGCACCCATATCTGCAGGCCGGCCTTCCGCAGAGAGGCTATAGTTTCAGGCACGCCGTCCTGCAGCCGGTCCTCAATGCCCGTCGCTCCTGTGGGTGAAGACGCACGACTGTGACAAACCCGCCAACATCCGCAAGATGAGCCAACATTAATATTCTACACAAGTTAAAATGGATATTAGGTTATAATCCCGGCTTCAAATGTAGCATTGACATGGCATCTTCTTGGGAGGCCTAAAAATAAATAAATAAAAAGAACTATTACCTAAAAGCTGGAGGTTTGTCTCCAGACGCAGGGCCGACTCAAAAAGCAGCTCCTCTCTTCCCTGGATGGCCGTCTCAGCCTGCAGGTGACGCTGCAGCCAACAGGCATATTCCTCCTTACTCAGAATCTGAAACAAACACATAAAAGTTTATACAAACACACACACACACATCAATACACACCATCATTTGTTAAAAGGGGGAATTTAACATTGGAGCAGCTTCTCCTACTCTGCCTACATGGCAGAGGATCCATGGGAGAATGTGAGACCTTGAGAAGGTGTTTTATCACATTGCTTTGGTGACGGGTTTTGCACAAGCAGGGATATAATGAGCCTGACTTGTGAGAGCATAAATTAACAGCCTGGGAAAGTGGCACAGATTGCAGCTGAGTCACGAAGAATGTCACTTTGGAAAGGCCGGTCCATGTGATCATCTGCGCTGGACTACAAACACAAGCTGCCAAATAGCCACTGAGACGCATCAGCTCCACTCTTCTAAAGCACTTTAATGAGAGAGGGCATTTGTTCAGCACTTCTTTAAAGTGTTTATGGATCCCTGTTACCTTTTTTGCAATGCACAGTGTGCGAAGGCCATCTGCAGCGTACAGGTTTAGGTAGTTCTGGGTCCTGTAGACGATCTTTTTCTGGCGTTTCCCTTTGGAGTTACCTGGAAAAAATAGAAAAAGAAGACAGAAGAATAAAGATTAAATATTCTTGTTTTCAGGGAACTGGCATAAGTAGTTTAGCATTTTGGTTCCAGATTGCCGAGGGCTTCTTCCAAGAGGCACATGAAAGCCATCTGTCTTCACGCCTAAATTAACCATGTATGCTGCGCCTCAATATATTTCACCAAGTCTTCATATTACTCACCGAGCTGAGACTGGACGATACTGAGCAAGATGTGATAGTAAGACTTTAAAGCTCATTGAAGAAATACTTTTACAAAACACAACTGATGCATTTTATTTTAACATGATTAAATATTACATGTATATGTTTTGTTACGGCTCGAGTGAGTCTCTGGAGCAGCATCTTTGGCATCTTTCTGGCAGGGGGACAGTACACAAACAGATTGGCTTTATCAGTCTCCTGACACAGACGCACCAGCCAACACTCAGATTGCCAGCCTTGTAATCTCACTAATAACACAACAGCTTGGCAGGCACCGCTACACATGCACCGCCACGCAAAATCATTTTCACTGAAAGGAGCAAATTAACACAAAACTGTCAGTAATCTTAGGAATTCAATCACAGAGAGGATGACTTGTTTTCTTCACCGTGATAAAAGATGTTTTTACACACAGGTTGTCTCATATAAAAGTAATATGTTCAACTAATGATTCTGACTGACAACTCTACTTTCGGTGTGATTTTTGTTGTTTGTGACAGAAACTCTCTTTCCTCTTTGGCTGAGAAAAAAAAAGCATTTCCAAGGACAGCAGGAGTTTTCCCTTTTTGACAAATAGCTGCTAGGACCAGACAGCCTTACAGACGCAGGTGGAACTACGCACAATGTTTATTTTTCCTACCCATGAAAAAAAGGAAAATCCACCTAAAATAGCATTCATGTCCTGAATGTAAAACCTGTATTCACCGATTGCTTTGGTCACTTGGCAGCAGAAACAAGCTGTAAACACAACACTAACATTCTCAGCCTTTAAGTAACGTGTTAGCAAACGGTTGCTTATTTGCAATCTGCCTCTTTAGCCGCTAAATGCTCCACTGTGTTCACCTACTTGCTCTTAACTTTGCTTGCCTGGTGTTTGTTGGGGGGCAGTAGTGTACAGTGGGTTTTTTTCTGAAAACAGCTGCCTGGTGTAGTCAAAAATGACGGCATGAGGGAGGTGAGAATGAACCAAAACAATAGCTGAAAGACGCTAAAATGCTCTAACAGAACTGGGGAGAACTTCAGAGTCAGACAATAATTATTTGTGAGTTTGTCACTATGAGTGACTTCTTTCACATAACACAGTCATTTGATCTGCTGTTATTATAAAAATATTGATTATGGCAGCTTTAATAGTATGATTTTGTTAAGTTCAACAAATAAGTTGTAAATTCAAGAACTATGAGCGCACAGATCCAAGATTTTAATCTAAAGATCTCATATCTTCAGTGGACGACTTTTCAGTGAAAATGGTAAATTGGGATAAATAACATTAAAATTAAAATTCAGTTTTAAGGTGGAATTCTCTTTTAAAACAGGACCCTGCAGCAGGAGTGAGACTGCAGTTACGTCACAGCCCACGCTCCAACTTCTAAGCCCCAAGGGGCTACAGTCCACCTCCAGCACCTCCATGTGCACTGTGTTATTAGAGTGACACTGTACAACTTCCCCCGTTGCCTGAATGGAGCCATTATGGAGGTCTGTGTTATGAGGAGTCCCAACTCACTCTGAGCTCTAATTGGCTGGTTTTATCCAATGGTAAAACAAAGTAGTGAGCTGTCTCTGTGAGGACACACCCAGCCAGCCATTAGAGCTGCTGAACTGAGACACATGGTAGAGGAAGGGTGGGGTGGGGTGAGAATTGTCTCGACGGAGCCTCTCCGCTAGTGATCAGCACCACTCTTTAAGTAAGTGGAAAAACTTCTGAAAATGGCATACTGTGCCAGCTCAGACATTGCTCAATAGAGGGCAATAAAAATGATGAACAATCAGCACTCCCACGTTACCTAAATGCAAAGGGACCCGTGTGGTCCTCATAATGGAAAATCGATACAATAAATCATATTGTAATTCAGAATTCCTCCAAAGAATAGGACTGCACGTCAGCTGGAAAACATGCCAAAACAAGATGGGAGTGCTTTCCTCCATTGATGTGTTGCTGTCTTGATTCAGCGTAAGGGGATAATTTAGCTGGAAACCATTTTACCGCAAAGCCGAGATGCCTTCTTGAGATGAACTGCCTGCCTCTAATGAGCAGGAGGGAGCCGCTAACCAGGCATCTAAAATAAATGAATTACCCACACCACATGACGGCATGCTTTTACTGAAAGGAAGTCAAGACGAGTTGCTGCGCAGGTTGATGCAGCCCATCAAAATATAAATATGTGGAATATATATCACCAATTTACGGGGCTTTTACACCCGGTACCACATCACATTCTGAAAATAAGTCCAGATCTCACTAAATCACGGGCAGTGTGTGAAGAAAAAACACATTCAGATATGGTAACTCACTGATTAGACAGTTTGGTGTCGACAATCTGCCCACATCATCAGCACTACAACGACCCACAAGGGGAAATCAAACTCTATCTTCTCTGGTGTTCACAAAGAGCTCATGAAGAATTAGGCCTAAGTGATAAAGAGCATTATTAGCGGACCTTGACATGCAAAAGGGACAAAAAGGAGGTAGTTAATGTGTGTGACGGTTGTGGAGATTTGATTCTTAGGAAATTGTGATCAGCAGATAGATTTAATAGTAGTTTCTTTTATATGATGATAAATATGTGATTTTGGTATGAATTCAAAAGATAAAGACGGACAGCTTTCACACCAGCATAAAACAAACCAAACAGCAAATGCACCAGAGTTCATTGAAAACCCGACCAAACATATTAGACAGCGCCCTTAAACTCCCAGTTCATAACACAGGCTTTCTGTTAAAAAATTGAAGTGTCAAGCCCTGATGACATCATCAGGGTTATTTTCTCCAACTTTAAAAAGATCCTTCCACAGCCACAGAAGACATAATATAAACAGTTTCACAGGCTGAGTAGTAATAATCCGTTGTATGGCCACAGGGCATTGATTCAATTAGTCTTAACTCTGTGGCAGCCTTTCCAAAAAAACAGTGCGTAATAGTTGATTGATCAATTAAATCATCTTCTGAAATGTGAGTATTTGCTGCTTCTCTCTGTTTTATATGATTGTAAAATGAATATGGACAAAATGGTACTTCTGACAAAACAAGCAATTTGATGTCACTATTTTATAGACTAAAACCATTAATCAAGTAATAAAAAAAACAACAAAATAACAAACAATGAAAATAGTCATTACTTGCAGCACTACACTACTGTGAGGTGTGTTAAGTGTTCAATGGGTGTGCTGAAACAGTTCCTGCTAAGCACCCCTGGACAGATTGTGTACAGAGCATTAGTGAAAAGTGCCTGTGTAGCTCTTTGTGTGCCTGGAATACTAACAAGCTGGTACACCTTTCCCATTAGGACGTTAAAGAACTTGAAGAGTACGAAAGATCACAGAGGAAAAAATACACAAGGAAGTCCGGAAGTGTTTTTTTTTTTTTAAAGGACCAATCAAGGCACTGAGTTCTACAGCAGTGACTTGCTCTAAAAATACTACTTCTTACATAACATGCTAGTTTATAGCTTTACATCAGTGGAAAGCATCAAGGTTTGGGGTGAGAGGTAGGCAGTGAAACCTTGAGTGCTCTATAAAGACAAAGACCACCACCCTGTGCAGGCTTGTTAGTCCACAGACAGTGCAAGCACTCAGGAAAAGAGTCTGAAGAAAACGTGTTTTCACAGTTTTTCACAAAACCCGAAGCAGCTACAACACAAGGCAATCAATCACTTGGGACTGACCAATGTCAAGTGAAAATATTCTTAATTTGTTGACATGTCCAGTAAGCCCATGTGCCAAGTGAAGATTACATCAAATGATTTGTGGCCAATCTCCAGTTTACAGCCACGATTCATCAATGCTGGTGGAGACGTCTGCGGACGTGATACAGCGCCACTTACACAGCATGTCAAACCAACAGCGGTGTCATCATTTATCAAGAGTGTACCACCTCTAAATTCTCCTTAACATTATGATAAATTCCACTCCTAACTGGACACCACAGTCTGACAAACTGCAACTACAGTGACAGTATTAATGAGCATTTTCCTACCTGTGTCAGGAGGTTTGATGAGGTCCATGATGACAGAGTCTGCTCCTTTGGTATAGACCGTGATCTGGTCCGTCAGAGGGTGTCTCACGACCACAGACATGCGTTTCCTGGTGGAGTCGAAGCCTAGTGTGTGCAGCAGCTCAAAGCTCAACTTCCCCAGGTGGGGCAGTTCCACCGTCACCTGGTCAGGGAGGCGTCCGACGAGGGAGCACTTGTAGGCCCGGGCGGCGTAAACCAGCGCTGCCTCGTCGGGCGACTCGGCCTCGTAGCGCAGCTCGCCCTCCTCCAGGGTCCAGGCCCTCCCGTCGTAGCAGGGCGGCACAGAGCTGAAGGCATGCTCCAGGCCTCTGGGAGGATGCTCCTCGTCCAGCTTGGTAAGCGTGCTCTCTGCCGAGGGGGAGGACAGCATGCTGGAGCAGCCCTTGTTTGAGGAGCGGTTGGTGATGAGGCTGGAGGAGCTGCTGCTGTTGGAGCCGGAGGTCAGACGGCTGGGGGTGAAGCGTTTGATGAAGTCTTCGATGGTCTTGACCGGGGACTTCAGCTCAAACCTCATCCGGACCTGGAGGACACGGAGAGACACAAATGAACAGATGTTAACTGAGTCAATCATACCGATTCAAACATTATTACATTTTGCAAATTGTGCAAATTATACAGGCTAGTTCCTGTGGTGCAGAAGGTTTCTGGTCTGATGAAAAAAACACCTCCTTTAGCCAATTCTTTATCCCAAGGTGGTGCAGCACAATAGCAGAGAGAGTGACTCACTTTGAGGTCTGCTGGCAGCAGGAGCCACAGTTCTCACACATACTGTATATATGTATATATAAATCATTCAGGTACTAGGTTAGGCACAAGGGCATCATAATAAAATGTGAACAATTACACTGGCACAAAGAACAAAAAAGCACAAACAATAAAAAGGAAAGAAAAAAACCCAGAAAGGATAGTGTTCTGTGCAGATTTTGTCTTATCAGATAACCTCCAAACAGAAACACAAAGAACATAAATAATGTGTCACAGTATAAAGCGTAATCTGAACAGATATGTGCATCTGACTGGCAGGACAAGCGAGCTAGTGCACAGCGTGGCGAGGAGAGGATATCAACAGGACAACCACACCCAGGCTCACACAAAAAACAAAACACGGATACACACATCAAAGATGCAGGCAACAAAACAGTGAAAGCTACGTGCAGAAGGAGACTTGGTGAGTATTTTGGAAGGTTTTTGTGCTATTGAGAGGTGTTTTTCTTGGATAACTAGTCAAAATAACCTGCAACACACTTCATTCTTTTTGTCAAAAGATGGAAACTACATCCATGTTGTTCAAAAAAAGAAAAACAAAACACGTGCAAGATTAGAGAGGCCCTTGCATTAGCGTTTTGGAAGGATATCAGTAGAATTAGTCCCTATTGGATCTCCCACTGATGCTCCCTATCATACCTCCCAGCCTTCTAGACATTAATCTTGTTTTACAGCCAATCTCAGGAGCATGCTGACACGAAGAAAGTGGTTCAAAGACTGCAAACAAACAGTAAAAAACAACAACAACAAAAAACAGACTTAAAACTTTGTGATTTTTTTGGGAGACAGTGCACCGACATCTGTATGAATCCTCAAAAAGATATGATACTATATTTTTCTCACAAAATTAGATCATAAATGAGAAATATGAGATGTCCTGATGGCTTGGGGCAGCAGTTCCCAGCTTTTTTTTGCTTGTGACCAATTAAAATGAACCCCTGAAAGTATCCTGTCATACAATATCTCTGCACAGTACGGCACCCTGTGCAGTAAATCCAGTAGCAAACTGGCGATGGTCGTCAACCACTAAAAACAACTAATCCCATCTTTGCAAAACAGATAAAATTGCAACGTCTTCTGTTCGATTACGGCTGAGGACCTTTGTTGCAGGTCAACCTCTCCGTCTCCCCTTGTTTTCTGTCACATATCTACTATGTAATAAAGCAGAGCAGGAATTTCTGGCACAACTTCATCACAAGAAAACCAATGTATTTTGGCTTGTGGCTTAAAAAAAGGTTTTAGCATATTTTAAGAAAGGCAAGAGTCAAACCAGAAACTGTGAAAAAACAAACAAAAAATGGACAATTTTAACTGTTAACTCTGACAGTTACATTTAAATTCAGTGTGAAATAACAAAAAACATCTGTCAGTCCATCTGACCAAATCAACTTTCTCATTAATTCCTAAATTGGGACAAAGTCGTCCCATATTGGCCCGAAGGAGGTGTGAGATTTTGTTGAGGTGACTCTTACCTTCTGCCTGGGCTGGTTTGGGGAGGACACCACCACCGTGTTGCAGATGGTTAGTGCAATGAAGAAATCAATGATGTCAGAGAGATCAGAGGGCAGCTGGGACATGGGCTGGCTGTGGAAGCGCATGAAGTCCATCTGACTGCTGCATTCATTGACTTTGTCTAGGAGCTGAGGGTCAGGGGTGATATCTTTCTCCTACAGAACAGAGAAGTGTTTATCAGTGGAAAGCAGACAGCAGAGAGTATGAGGACATCGGGACAGTGAAGAGCACTGACCATAGGGCTGCTAAAGGCCGTGTGTTTAGACAGGATGCTGGCTCGCTTTGCCTCCGCCCTGCTGCCCGTCCTGCGGTGGGACTTTGTGCTCTGGGAGCGCAGCACCACCCGCGCGCTCTGGTGGCTGGTCACACTGTCCCGTCTGGGCAGAGTGCCACCGTGGGATGTACACTCTTCTTCCTCAGAGTCCATCTCTTGGTACATAGCAAGTCTTCTAGCTGGATAACACACAGACACATATCATTGAGAGTGACTTAAAAAGGCAATGGCTAACTTTTTGTACGGGGATGGAGGGTGTTTATGCTATACAGTACTGCTGGCTTGTCTCACCATTGGCATCATGGGAGTACTCCACTCCTGCCACAGTGCAGCGTCGAAACACCATCTTGTTCTCCGTCAGCGTGCCCGTCTTGTCAGAAAAGATGTATTGCATCTGGCCGAGATCCTCAGTGATATTAAGAGCTCTGCACTGCAGGTGAGAGTCTGTCTCCTCGTCGTACAGATCCATGTCCTGATGGATGAAGTACACTTGGCAGATCTTTACGATCTCAATCGACACGAAGAGGGAGATCGGTATCAGCACCTGGGAGAGGACAGAGTGTTTATTAGAAAAGAGGTACAGCTGGTTATCAGTTTCCCCAGCCTACTTTGTGAGGCAATTGCAGTAAATACATTTTACAGCAGTGATTCCCCTTGTACCCCCTTGTTCCCCTCGGGGGTACTTCTGCAGTCGCTTGAGGGTGCATGGAAGGATTGTTGGAGCAGCTCACCTAATCTTGAAAAATAGAAATTACGATTTGAATTGACAAAAAAAAAAAAAAAAAAAAAAAAAAAAAAAAAAAAATCCACATATTGAGTTAGCTGTAACAGCTGAACACCATGTGTTGCCAGTGTGTGAAAACTAGCTAGCAAGCAGAGAAGTTGAAACCATTAGCTAAACAGGTGATGGTTTAAATAGTTAGCTAAAATGGAAAATAGATAGCTGGCCTACAACTAAAGATAACTAAAATTTATGTATAAACTGTTAGCTAAAAGTAACAGATAAATGGTTAAAATAATTAGCTACAAGTAACGGATATACGGTTAAAATTGTTGGCTAAAAGGAATTGATAAATGGTTAAAATAGTCAGCTACAAGCAACAGATGAAGGTTAAAATAGCTAGCCAAAATGAATGGAGAAACAGTGGAAAATACTTGTCTAAAAATAAAGTATAAACAGTTGAAATAAATGGTAGTGCTGATGAAGGCTGTTTTAGATTATTACAGCTTTTCATTCACGTTTTCTAGGTCAAAATCTTCACAGTGGAAGTAATAATATAGCAGTGTACTGGGTATATGTTTGATTGTTTAAAAAATGTTGGTGTATCCCCAAGAGGGACATTTCTAAGCAACATTTTTGGAAAGTAGTTCTGGAGAAATGAGTCATAGCTTTTGGGAGGACAATTCGGCCCGCACACTCTCTCTGTGCCTGGGAGCCAACAAAGTCATGTGTTTATTTGAAAGTGTATCAAGCAATGTCTGGCAATACTGGAAGGTCTCCAACCACAAACAGTTACTATTTGTACAATGAAACCAAACTGCTATCTTCACTAACTTTCCATTTATTTCAAGTGTGACCTGATATCAGGGGAACTAGCAGCAACATCTGATACAGGACAGGGTGACATTTTTCTATGACATTTTTGCATGAAAGGAAAAAAAAAAAAAGAATCAATAGCTGTCAGATGTCAGTCACTTGTTCTTATTTTGATTCTACATTACAAAGATGATTTTGCAGCATGAAGCATTTTCCTCCTCACTGCTTCCTCCAGATATAATGTGAAGATAAAGATCTAGAGGTCACACACCCTGAGGGCTGCAATAACTACAGTCTATAATTTGATCCATAGTAATGCTTGTATACAGTGGCATAAAACATTTCAAACTTAGTGAAATGCCTCGTTCATATCTTTATGTCACTGTGTCTTTGTTTCTTCTTCAGTTTTGTACCTGAAAGACGATGATCATAGTGAGGAAGAGATAAATAGCTGACATGATGGGCGATAAGTCTGTCCCCTCTGGACTGAGAACGTCAAACACAGGCCTCTTATCTCCGTACTGAAACATCCACAGCCCATGACCTGGAACAGCAACACCACAAGGTCAACTCATATAAACACTGGAAGGAGAAGATAGAAATACAACAGTAAACTCAATCCAGAAGGAGATTTTATTTTATTTTTCTCAATAAACCTATAGAAATTTTTTTTTAAAATTGAAATTTCTCCACTGGACTGCAAGGATTTCCAACATTAACTGTTTAACTCTTAAACTACTACGCACCAACAGCAGCAAACAGGCACATGACCAGCAGGATGATGACACACCAGAACACATCTACATTCATCTGTCTCTCCAGTTTACTGCGCTTGTAGCGCGGGCCGTTGTTGTTCAGCATGGCTTTGGTCTCGTGACCTGCAAAGACACACAGCATTAGCAGCAGCTTCTCACAGGTCAAATATGGAGTGTGACAGCCCACAACATGCTTATTTTGGGGGCCGACCTGCGTAAATGACTATTCCCACAGCCTCCTCTGTGTTGCGGATGGTGCAGCCTCTCAGCAGCAGGTTTTCTTTGTAAAGTGCATCTCTTCTGCCACTTCGATGGATTCTGTCAAAAGCAGGTTACAAAATGCTTGAAAAATTACTGGAAGTGCTGGTCCAAGGCAAAATAAAACATAAATAAAATACTGATAGCACTGAAAGAAATACAGTATCCCCTGATAGCAGAGTCCCTCTGAAGACAACATCAGTTTATTCTGCTGAGCACCTCAATCGATCACGCTCTAAAGCATCATGGTCTTCCCTCACCAGGAGCCCTTATCTCAGCACAAATTCCCTCTGATATAGAAGCACTGACCGTGCTAGCGCTCCACACAAACCTCTTGGGTTTAGAGTCAATCAGGCAATTCACTGCTTCATCGCGGACCCTCAGACTTCAAACTCTTACGTTTAAAGCTTGTCAGGCTCATCTAGGGTGTAGATGTCATACAAAGACTGCATTCAGCTCTTAGTCTGCCTACAAAGGAAGTTCAAACCCCTCAGAAAAAAGCCTTTTTTAGCTAAAAGTGAGATGTATGTTGAGCTGTATTAAATGACAGGCAAATGTGCCTGTTATGGGGGAAAGCAGAGCTTTTAACGTCAGCCTTAATCCCATTACTAAATCAAGGATTACAAGTGTGTTAGTTAAACAGCTCACAACCTTTAGCTGGGAGCAGCGCTTAATCATCTCTGTTGTAGCTTCTTTCAAAGTCACGCAACTGTCAGCATGTTTACCAACAGGAATGTTCATCCTTTGGCCCCTGACAGCAGGCAGGCTGACACGTCACCACCATTATAGATTAATAACAGTGTCCCTGAGCTCTGGGCGGCCGTAGTTCACACACAGCTCGTCCTAGTTCATAGCTCACGCTGTTTGAGAAATTGATAACACTCTGAGACGCAGAGTGCTTTCTCTCTCTGGAAGGTAGAGAGATTAGACTCCGTGCCATTGGCCATAATGTAATAAAACACTACTGAGACAAGCCCCCTCTCCCCAACCCTCCACCCTCACCGCTGTGCCCAGTGCTCCACTGTAGCCTGGCAACTGAATACCTGCAGCATCTGGTGTCCTTCTGAGCAAAGAATAAATGTCATAATCATGTGAGTGCAGGTCAGCTTGGCCGCTTTACTGTAAGCTCAGAGGACGTTTCTCATCTTTCACCTCACACAAACTTATCCAACACGTTTCACTGTGGAGGCTCAATGAAAAGATCGTGGAGACACACCTGGCACAAATCCAGCTTACTGTAAAACTGGCAACAGCTGAAAGGTGGGCAATGCAAACACGGTGCATATCACTGATAAACATGAACATAAATATGTTAAAGGAGTACTCAAGTGATTTAGTCTCTAGTGTGGGTCAAACCATGAATCCTACATTTCCCATTATGTAACTGGATAGTTTTATTTGTTAGACGCTCCCTTCCTGATAAACACCTTCCACATCTTTCACACTCCAATTCCCAGTTTGTAACCTAAGCTTTCTATTAAAGTATCATGCACATCTCCTGGTCTATATTTATATTCTGAGACTCTAGTGGAATATCTTTGCATGATTTACAGTTCAAAAAACTCTTTATTTATCTTATACCCACTCTTTATGCAGCCCCTCAGTTCAGCCTCTGTCTGAAACGGGCCGTGTTAGCTCCTGTCTCTTTAAGGCCCCCCTCCCAATGAGCCCACTCTGTTCTGATTGGTTCCGGAGGCTATGTAAACAAGCAGTAGTAGTAAGATTTCACTTTTTTTTCCTTCTCAAATGCATCCGTACATGTTCGAGCCCGAATCCGATCTGAAATATGCAAGTGGACAATGTGAACAACCTTAGCGACAAAGGCTATGGAAAGGCCTTTATGGGCATACACAAACAACCTGATGTCAACACGAGGAGGAAGTAGAGATCACATTGCAAACAAAGCATTCAGAGCAGACTGAAGCCTGGGCTTTTGACTTTCGGGAGTATTTTTACATACGTTCACCTCAAGTTTTGAAACTTTTGACTATGTTTAACATCATATGTTTGACATCCGACATTATAATAGTATAAAAGTAACAGTACATCATAAAAAGCATGATATATACCCTTTAAAAAACATTTGCATCCAAATCCACGGCGAGATAAGCCTGATGACATCATTAGGATTATTATCCAAGACTTGAAAAAGCTCCTCCAGAGCAACAGAAGACATTATAAATATGTTTTCACGGGCTGGGTCCTCATGACTGACCTTTATCTGTAGAATAGGTAGAGTTCCCCTTTAAGTGTTCAATGCTGTTAAGTGTTTCAGTGCTGATAGACCAGTATAAAGTGCTACATGTGGATTGACAGATGTCACTGGTCACACACTGGTTAGTCACCAGGTAGGACAACAATAACCACAAACTAAATAGCAATTAGCTCAAATGTGGTTAATGAAGGAGACAAACAGATTAATACAACATGACGAACTGAATCATTGAGTAAAACGTTATCAATCCTTTCTCATCTCCTTCCATACTGGACTCACCAATCATGTCTGTACATCTTGAGAAAACATATCTTGCAACCTGCAGCTTTTCTTTTGTGAACACGTACAAAAATGGAGGTAAGTTGTAACAGCCTGTTGTTTGTAAATAGTCAAGTTCTGGTGCAGGCCAAGGAACTACAGCTTCAGCAATCAGGGCAAACCCAGCTGCGACCACATCCCAAGAAGGCAAATTGTAATCCTGACTTGGAAAAACTGTTCAAATCATAATTATAAGTTGGACAATCCTGGCTTGTAAACAAAACCACACTTTCGCATAATTTCCATAATGGAGCTAAACATTACTCATTACTCACTGCAGCCATTAACCTACACTGACATAAAAATGAAACGCAATACATGAAATGTGAGTTAACAAATAAGGAAGCTGATCATCTGATGACCACCACCACATACCACACAGAAGATAATACTCACATGTAGCCTCTGAATCTGTTCAGGTCATTGTTGGGCTTTTCACATTCAATTATGCTGTTGTACTTTGATGGGTCAAAATCACAATCCTGCAAACAGACAACAAACAGCTCATTATTCAGGCAGTAACAGATCCCGACCGCATCATACTCATTTCCTTCCTCATAAAACATTTGCAAAGCTGATTTTTGAACATTTTGAAACCTGCATTGTTTACAACCATGTTTACGAGCTTGCACTCTTCTTTTTCCCTGCCTTTACTGGCGTGTTGCTACGTTTATTGGCACATTACTGCCAATTGTAGATCAGTGGAATTATGTGAAACCATTGGTACGAATGTGTTTAACATCTTCAGCATACATGTGTATGCGAGTCCCCTTGTGCATGCACGAGAAAAACAAAACAGGGATCCACTCGTAAAAAAAAAACTCTATAGCGCTACTAGAGGTCAAAAACTGCACAGGGTACTAGGGCTGGGTATTGGTACTCCTTGATGGAAATAACCCAGTACCAAGTAGTATCAAAACTTCTCCAGTCAAATGATACCTGCATTCAATCCTTTTTGTACCCAGATTTAGAAAAAAAATGATGGTTGGTTTTGCCAATCACTGCAAGCGTTCTTCGATTTCATGTGATGTGTGATTGGCTCACTAATGCAGCAGCTACAACCCATACAGTCTGTGGTGATAATACTTCATTGTACACACAATACACACAGTTATTTAATAAATACTTCAATAATGTGAACACTTTCAAAATGTATTGTAATGCATCTATTGGTATCAGTATCACTTTAAGAGTACTGGTATTAGTACTGGTATTGTAAGTTTTTAAACAATAACCAGCCCTACAGGGTACTTTTAATGAGAGGAGCTGTTCAATCTACAGCTTTTCATTTGATAAATTATCAGATGATTAGCAAATTATCAAAATTTCAACAATCAATTAATCAACTATTTTTTTGTCACCAGAACTGTAAAAAAAAGCACACCACAATATGGGTAAATGCTCATTATTTGGGTATATACTCATTTCTGATTGGCTGAAGGCTGAGAACATAGTTCATATGCTGGTCAGAAAGTTTCTATGTAACTTGTGTAACCATGGTAACATGCTGAAACTGCAGCAAGCACAATTAACACTCACAACTTTGGGAAAGGTGATTTTTTTTTGCCAGAATATAATAGTAGTTGAGTACCCATCTCACCAGGTCAAAGAAGCTGCGGACGACCTGCCTCTGCTTGAGGTTGGTCTCTCCGTCCAGTGTGGCGGTCTCAATGTGGCACAGACGGTCCGGGTCACTGGAGCTCAGCAGCAGAACGTCGGCCGGGAGGATCTCGTTACATCGTAGCCTGATGAAGTCTCCCACCCGCACCTCCTTCCAGTACTTCTCCACATAGCGTCTCTCAGCTCTGCCAAAACAGTGAGAGGGCAAACAGCTGGTGTAAGCTGCAGGATAAGATATATGAGCTATTGTTTTCAATAATTGGTGGTTCTATAAACAGAAACGTCAGCTCGACTTCCATAAATCTGTATGGGACAGCAAACATGTCATGCATAAGAGAGGACAGCCTGTTTGTTGATGCTGAAGCTAAGCCAACTCCCCAATTCTGCCTAGCAAAACATATTTCTCTAGACGTCCTACTCAATATGTCCATCAAAATCCAAAAATCTCTGGGAGCAAAGAGTAACACATGTGACAATGCATTATCATAGGATTACAGTTTTGAGGTGCAGGTGGATGGTTAAACAACTGATGAACAATCCCACTCATATGACACAACATTATCTATGTTACAAGGCAAACACTGTTTGAAAAAGTCTCACCAGGATTTTCTATTTTTAGTCAACAGAGTTGTTCTTCTCACCACAAAATGAGTCAATGGTGTTATGGTAGGATACTGTACATGATGTCACTATTCTGTGCAGAACTCGCTGCACTCTCAGCCATTAACGTGCAAAATCACTCACGGATGGATAATAACTGAGACTTTGCTAATGGTAACCAGGGTTCATTTCTGACCAATTTGATATTTCTGGTAGCAAATATGCTAAATAATGCATATCTCTCACACTATAAACAACAGTCCAGAACTGTAAGGAAAAACACTCACTTATTTATTCATAACAACCCCCCACTGACATTAATGACTTGCATCAGAGTACATAAAAACATTCTTTTCCTTGAATTTTGTCACTGAAATGCACGTGGTGTCAGCATGAAAATCAGAGTTTTTCCATGGACGTTATATTCCACACTGGACAAACTGATGGTGCGGAACAAAAATCGACATTGAAACGGAACATATAACACACAGGACTGAACTAAATACATGTTGGTAACATTTCCTACTTTGCCATCGCCTGAAAATGAATCTATATCTGTAAGACAAAGAATAAACCTGCCAAGTAAGTGCTATTAAGTTTGCTATTACATAAAAAGTAGCTTCAATGCAAGTGTGAAGTGTCTATACAAAAGTCTACAACTGCAAGAGGCCAAAAACAATACAATCGCAAGAGATCTGTAGGGTGGGACTGGTCATGTAAGACTATGAAGTATAACATGGTTTACTAAATAAAGGAGTTTATATTAACATCCTCTCACTGTGGGTCTAGAATTGCTAGTTTGCATGCAGTGTAACAGATGCTCTATTTGAAAAAATAAGCTTAAAGACCCCTCCAGACATGTTTCATGATATATAAAAATAAATAATATGTGTCTGATATGGTTTTTCCACAAAACAAGTCCAATTATATTAAAATCCTAAAAATGTCATCTCCTCCTTCTCCCTTATTGAAACATCCAGAATCAATGAATATACAAATATTCATTTCTAAAGTTTAGCTGCTGGACACAAGATGTCTCTTTCTTCACTGTAAAGTCCATTAGTGTATGTGTTTGTGCACTGGAGGCTTCAAGTTTCCACATCACACTTGTGTAAGTTGCATACTGGACCATAACTGCCTCCAAACTAGTTGTGATGTCACAAATCCTGCTCGTAGGTACACTTACTTAAACTCAGATTTAAGGAAAGCTCAGAGAGACTTTCTCCCTCCAGCAGGTGAATGTAAAAACATACATCATTCTGCACAGTGAAGCTCAAACATCCAAGTGAAGTGACAATAAGTCAAACACATGTTTGAGTGGAGCGGACTTTAAAATGAGCTGAACTTTTCTTTGACATTGTCTTCAGTTTTTTCTACTTTTGTGCTGAGCACATGTGCTGCTACTCTGGAGAAAAGAACACGGAAGATATTTCATACAAAAGGTAGAGATATATGTTGCCATGAATAATCACCAATAGCTAAAACACAAATAAAATATGTACAAACTGTTTTACAAAACATCAGTTAATATATGCAGACTCCCTGACGGGTAAATTTCCATTTTATATGCTTGAATCTAACGAGCACATGGTTTTTGTTATCTTTGTCTTCACACCTTATTAAATGTACATAGCACTGTAACCATAACATACCATGATAGTGTGTCTATGAATACTATGGCTGTTGGAAATACCCCTGAGCGCTCTTCTTACTGGTGATCTTTGTTTAAAAGGTTAAAGGCATTGCTGTAACGCTTTACTGTTAAAAAAAAAAGAGCTCAACAGTCCTGAATACAGGAAATTCACAACAGTCCTGTTATGTTTGTATTTATGGGTTTCTAACTGCTATAATATGCTTCATTATTTTACATCTGTACAGATAAAAAAAGAGAATCAAATCTGCACAACAGGAGTGTGCTAAAACCTACTTGGAATTTTTTTCTGGAACAAACAGAAAAAGTGAAACGAGGGCAGCCTGATGAAAATTCATTATTTCTGCAGTCTACTGGCTGTCAAAAGTCTGTCCTTGAGTGCTGCTTGAATGTGAAATTAATCTTCCTTTCTTGTCAATTCTTTGTGCAAGACCACAAAACAAGCACAGTAAATAGAGCAGTGAGAAAGCGGCCCACACACATGACTAATTAATTATCCAGATATGGAGGGATATTCCAACTTAGATGGACAACAACATGATAAACTGGATGTTCAGTGACCTACAGTCCAGTTGTTTCTGGACAGCGGATGTTGTTAGCACTCTGAAAAGCACATTAAGAGCCAAGTATTTAGTTTTCACTAAACTAAATTTACTAGAGGAAATGTGTGATTTGACTGGCCATGTCTACATTTTCATCGAGTAGGAATCCTCTGAAGTAAATCTGCCATGACTAACAGGAAGAAACATCATGTTTCCATTATTCAGACTTTGTAAATATTAGTATTTCTGATAAAAATGGAATTTCCCATATCATAAATGAAACCTCCCTGTACTATGCCACGTGAAAAAGTGCCTGTCTGAAGATGAAATGTATCTAGATGTGGTTCACCTGCAGTTACAAGTTCTCCAGAGAAATAAATCAATGCACAGTTTAAGCAACTGTTTATCTAACCTTGAGAAAGTGAAAAAAATGCAGCACATAGGTTAAGTCAAATCAGCTGTTGCCAGGTTCAGAAAGAGAATGTTTTGCACAATATTGCCCTAGCAGAAGAAAATTCAATTATGTCCAACCTTGACAGAACAACTTGGGTCAAGACTTTGCTACAACTGTGGAGCCACTAAACACTGAGCCTTTTGATTACCATGAATTATGCTCTGTACATGAACGACAGTGCTGCTTTTCATTAGCAAAATACACTCTGCACACGTAGGGTCGAATAGTTAGTAGCAGAGAAAGCTTAGGGGAGAAACAGGTTGCCAGGTAGCAAATGACAAGATGGCAACATCTGTATTCTCAGAGAGACTGTATCACACACTTCTCTGACAGATAGATGGGCACGGTGGTGGGTGACAAACTAAAGGTTTTCTGGAGTTTTTGGATTCCACATGTCATATACATCTTCCTCATGTGTTAGCCAGGTTTAACTCTGAGACCTACATGTTCCTGTCCTGAACCCACAAATGATAAATAAATCCTACAGAGAGACTGACAGCTGGGCTCATGCATGAAGGCCCGGTTTGCATGGTCTGGCAGGAAAGTAAAGAAAATGTGTGCTGATTGTTTTCTTTTAGTCTGGAACAGCTGATGTGAATGTGTGCAAGATGCATTAGAGAAGGACAGTTTGTACTTTGAGCACTGATGGAAAAACAGCTAAACACACAATGTTTCAGCAACATCTGGACACTGCTGGCTGCGAGTGTTTAGGCCCAACTTACCTGCTGTAGACCAGACAATCCATGTGATTGATTTCTTTATCCGACCTGTGTCTTCTGTAGTCCTCCCACAGATCTTTGATGGCAGTGACAGATAAAATGAAAACTACAGGAGCCAGAGCAAGTTCTGGCTGAAATGCATTGACAACTGGAACAAAATTCAGCAACGCGATAAACACAAAGTAAACATTGGCAAACCTATGAAACTGTTCAAAAAGATTCTTTGGCAGGAAAGACAGCACAGTGTATTTGGTCGTCTTAATCTTGTTGTTTGCATAGTGTCGGTTTGGGTTTTCCTCTCCTTTGGCGTGATCATACAGTATGTTTGCGTGGACAGTCCTGGTTTTGTTCTCCTTGGTTTTCTTCTTTCTTTGCCTTTTGACTTTTGCAGCTTTGGCCGTCCCGGCGTCTTCGCTCTGGCGCGCCATAGCCAGCCCTGCTTCAAACTTCCCCACACTTTAGGTTTTCGTGTCCTCTCACACAACAAGACACAAAGTGCGAGCTATGTTATCATTCTTTCAGCGTGCGGAGAAGAATCTCATCAGTCTTTTCGTTTAGTCACACAAACTGCTCATTTTCATCCATGTCGACTCCTCTTTTCGCCAGTCAGAGGAAAACTTCTGCTTGTTTAGCTTCTTTTTTTTCCCCTACTGCTGGGAAGGATGCTGAGATAGGACAGTCCCCCACAGCTGGGCAGATGATTTATAAATCATGTGGAGAGGCCTCCGCCAGTGGTCGCCTGCTGCTGTTGTGTGCGTGGAGCAGCGGATGCGCGCAGTTTCAGCAAAGTCAGGACGTCCGTCAGCGGGTCAGGGGTCGCACTCCCCTGGAAATCTGACCCGCTGGCCCCTCCTATCTACGGGGCCCCTCCTCGATCCAACCTGGGTTTTTTTTTTTTTTTGTGTGCCTCCAAGTGCCACGCGGTGTTATTGGAGTTTATGCTGTCCCACAGGAAGCAGCCACACGTCGAAATGTAAAAGTTTATACGAGTAAACCAATATGGTGACTGAGAGGGAATGACCCATTTAAAAAGAGTATTTCATTATTTCTGAGTGTTGCTGTCTGGAATGTGGAATATTTTATGACGTAGAAGTTCAGTAACAACAAAAACAACAACAACAACAACAACAACAACAACAATATATGGTAAATAATTACATTATAAGTATTAATAATTATTAGTTATTAAATACAATTTAAAATACTTAAAGTTATTATTATCAGTTTTTTGTTGTTTTGTCTGTTTTATTTATTTATTTTTTTTGGTTGTTTGTTTAGAAAAACATTTTTTTAATTATTATTTTTGATTAATTTTAGACAAGACAGAGTGAGCACTTGTTTGTAGGATATCCAACTTAAGTTCAGTGGAGGCAGTATGTGATTCTGTCCAGACCTTTAAATGAGAGACAGAGAAACGTTTGCCAAGATCTCAGAAACGATTGTCTTACTGATGCTATTTTATGTATCTCACGTAGCTTGATAAAATAAAGAAGAACAAGCAATAAGCAGTAAGGTTTTAGCTGATAAGGTTATGCACACTTTGTGAAAAAGTGTCAGCCATGTTCATTTTCTCTGCTAGCTCACCTGTGAGAATTGGCTTCCTGAGAGCTAAACATCAGCAATTTACACAAACAACATTGTGTACATATTCTGAGAGCTTGCATTAACTCACACAAACCTGCATTAACTCTAACTGTAAACTACCAGTTAGCTACTAGCTGGTGATGAAAGTTGCTTCTCCCTCTTTAGTGTGCTACCAAAAACCCAGATTTTGCTCAGGAGTTAGAGGAGAAACAAAACAACTAAAATGACAGACAATATAGCGCTTACATTGTTAGGTTGCTTAAAACTCGACTTTAAATGAATCCTAATGTTGCCACGTGTCTGCTTAAGCTGTGGCAAATGTTGAGTCAGGTTCGACTTTTGTCACAAGCTGAGGATGTAGGACTTTTATGGAGGGTGGGTGTATGTAGGATATAGGCCATTGTTAACACTGTTTTTTAGAGGTATGTTTGTAGACTGTGTATATACTGTACAGATGTGAATTCTGGTATGTATTTGTGGATTAAGATCTACCACAATACACATTTGTATTTAAGTAAGTCACTTGGACACTTGTCTTTTTGATGTACAGTGGCCATTTAATTTCAGTATACATACCTTTACCCCAATGAAGTTAGTAGTAGTGTGATGAGAATCTTACACTGCCACCTTTAAACTTCTTCTTTTTTAAATTCAGTTTTATTTATATAGCGCCAAATCACAACAAAAGTTATGTCCAGGCACTTTTCACATAGAGCAGGTCTAGACCCAACATTCCCCCATGAGCAAGCACTTGGCGACAGCGGCAAGGAAAAATTCCCCTTTAACGGGAAGAAACCTCAAGCAGAACCGGGCTCTAGGTGGGCGGCCATCTGCCTTGATCGGTTGGGTTGAGAGAGAAAGAGGGAGGGAGGGGGAGAGAGGAGAGAGAGGCACAGAGAAGCACAATAACAGCAATAATAACAATAACAACGATAATAATAGTAGAAATATGACTAATAATAATAATAGCAGGCGTTGGCGTCAAGCAGGACCTTGTCAGCACGGGGTCCCCACTTTATCAAAAAGGAAAGTTTTAAGCTTTCTCTTAAATGTAGAGAGGGTGTCTGTCCCCCGGACTGAATCTGGTAAATGGTTCCACAGGAGAGAAGCCTGATAGCTGAAGGCTCTGCCTCCCAGTCTACTTCTGGAGAATCTAGGAATCACAAGTAAGCCTGCCTATTACCCCACAAGTGTGCTAGTGGGGTAATAGGGTACTATGAGCTCTTTAAGATATGATAGTGCCTGACCATGAAGGGCTTTGTAGGTGAGGAGAAGGATTTTAAATTCTATTCTTTTACAGGAAACCAATGTAGCAAAGCTAAAATGGGAGAAATATGACCTCTTTTCCTAGTTTTTGTCAGTACACATGCAGCTGCATTCTGGACCAGCTGGAGCGTTTTTAGAGACTTATTAAGGCAGCCTGATAATAAGGAATTGCAATAATCCAGCCTCGAAGTAACAAATGGACTAGTTTTTCTGCATCTTTTTGAGAAAGGATGTGCCTGATTTTTGCAATGTTACGTGGGTGAAAAAAAAGCAGTCCTTAAAATTAGTTTTATGTGGGAGTTGAAGGACATATCCTGGTCAAAGATAACTCCCAGATTTCTTACGGTGGTGCTGGAGGCCAGGGTAATGCCATCCAGAGTAGCTATATCATTAGATAATGTGTTTCTAAGGTGTTTAGGGCCAAGCACGATAACTTCAGTTTTGTAGCTGTTTAGTAGCATAAAATTGCAGGTCATCCAGGTCTTTATGTCCTTAAGGTATGCTTGTAGTTTAGTTAACTGATTGGATTCATCTGGCTTTATTGATAAATATAATTGGGTATCATCTGCATAACAATGACAAGTTATGTAGTGTTTCCTAATAATATTACCTAAAGGAAACATATATAAGGTGAATAATATTGGTCCAAGCACAGAACCTTGCGGAACTCCGTGTCTAACTTTTGTGTGCATGGAGGATTCATTGTTAACATGTACAAACCAAATGCCAATTAAATGTTTTAGTCTCTGTAATAGGATGCAATGGTCAATGGTGTCAAATGCAGCACTAAGATCTAACAAAACAAGTACAGAGAGAAGTCCTTTGTCCGATGCAGTTAGGAGGACATTTGACCAGTGCTGTCTCTGTGCTATGATGCGCTCTAAATCCTGACTGAAAACCCCCAACTAAACTATGTGTTATGTAGAAAGTCACACAACTGATTGGTGACTGCTTTCTCAAGGATCTTAGAGAAAAAGGGAAGGTTAGATATAGGTCTATAGTTGGCTAAAATGCTTGAATCAAGAGTAGGCTAGGAAGAGGTTTAATTACAACTACTTTAAAGGACTGTGGTACATAGCCTGTTACTAGAGACAGATTGATCATATCCAGTAAAGGAGTGCTAACTAAGGGTAAGACTTCCGTAAGCAGCCTAGTTGGGATGGGGTCTAAGAGACAGGTTGATGGTTTAGATGAAGAAATCGTTAAAGTTACTTCAGGAAAGTTGATTGGAGAAAAACAGTATAAATACATATCAGGTTTTACAGCTGTTTCTAAGGTTCCTGTGTTTTGGGATAAATCGGGCCTGTTGAGGGCAGGAGGTGGTGAATTTTGTCTCTAATAGTTAGAATTTTATCATTAAAGAAGTTCATGAAGTCGTTACACCTGAAAGCTATAGGAATACATGGATCAATAGAGTTATGACTCTTTTTCAGCCTGGCCAAAGTGCTGAAAAGGAACCGAGGGCTGTTTTTATTCTCCTCTATTAATGATGAGTAATAGGCGGCTGTGGCATTACTGAGGGCCTTCCTATATGTTTTAAGACTGTCTTGCCAGATTAAGCGAGATTCTTCCAGTTTGGTAGGATACCATATCCTTTCAAATTTTCATGATGTTTGCTGTAATTTTAAGTTATAATTAAGTTTAGGTTTAGGATTGATTATTAGGCTTAAGTTGAAAATGGCTGCAACTCCACCTCGAGGAATGCGAGTATTAATATGACTCGAGGGAGTGGATTCATTTAAGCTAACATATTCTTCATGACACAGCCAGGTTTCAGTAAGACAAAATAAATCAATATAATAATCTGAGATTAGATCGTTTATTAATACGGTTTTAGATGACAGAGATCTAATGTTTAAGAGTCCACATTTAATTCTCCCATTTTGTTGTACTGTTGCAGTGGTGGTGTTAATTTTTATTAGATTTTTATGAATGACTCCTCTTTTGTTTACTTTAGATTTAATTGATTTAAGTGGTTGGGGGTTGGTTTTGGGTGGGTAACTGCTCTAATGGAAGTGCAGAGAAGCATGTAGGACTGCAGCTCTGCTTCCTGGTCTCAACTCTGTGTTGTCATGGTTTTGGTCCACTAATAAACTCAGCCATATTTCTAGATATTAGAGCAGGTCCATCCAAAGTGGGATGTATGCCATCTCTCCTCATCAGACTAGGTCTTCCCCAGAGAGACCAACATTGTCTTTGCATATATACACACCGACTCAACATTAATTTTAGTGACCTCTGATTGGCATAATCGGGAGTCATTACCGCCGACATGAAAAACAATTATACCATATTTCCCCTTTCCTTAGCCAGCATTTTAAAATTTGATTCTATTTCGCCCATTCTGGCCCCAGGAATACATTTGGCTATGGCCGCTGGTGTTGCTAACTTCACGTTTCTCACTATGGAGCTGCCAATAATCAGAGTTGGTTTCTCTGCAGGTGTGTCACTGAGTGGGGAGAACCTGTTAGAAATGTGAACTGGTTGGTGGTGAACCGTTGGCTTCTGCTCAGGGTAATGCTTCCTTCGGGCAGACACCCAGCCACCCTGGCTTCCCGGTTGCTTGGGGGAGTAGGAGCTACGCTGGATTGGCCTGCTCTGGCTACTGGGGGCTGGCTAACTACAGTAGCTAATGATTGGTTTTCCATGGTGTGGAGCTGCGCTTCCAATTCACTGAGCCTCCCCTCCAACACTGCAAATAAACTATTATTACATATACCATTATCACTAAATGAGCCTCAGGAAAAGCTAAACATACAACTGTGGGATTTGTGAGAAAAGTCACTAAAAGAAGGAGAGAGTGCTTAAGTAGAACTAGCATACACAGTTGCTAACAGTTGCTATTATTACTACTATTATTACATGGTGACCTTAAAGTCACCATTTCCAGGAAAGTCCTATTCAGTCTTAAAAAATGCTGCCCAGTCTCAGTATACAGTGCAATAGTATGTTGTGAGAAGACATTTCTAAAGACAACATAGACTCATGAGCCCTGTTACACCTACACTGAATGAACATGAGACTCATAGCTCTGAAATAGTACCTCCAAAGAGAGACTGGCCACTTAGCCGGCAAGTTTCCCAGAGGAGATAAATCAAAGACCTATCCCAGAGCAGTCTACAGCAATTTGCTACAGGAGCATCCAGCTGTTGGGCTAAAAACTAATGGCTGATTGCACACTGTGGCATCTTGGCATGGAGAACAATTCAATTTCCCCATGATGAATGACCAGAGTGAGGTGGATCTGAGACAACAGGCCTGCTCTGGCCTGAAAAAGCCAGCTATTGCACTGCTTAAATAAGAAGAAAAAAACTAAATCAGGTTGTGCTTCTCAACAGAAAATGAGATCATCCCATACTTTTGCTTCTTTTTGGAAAACAGTTTTGTGATCCAGTTCAATTTCTTCTCTGAAGGACAAATGTCACAGTGAAGAAGGCTGTCTATAGTATGAGACTGCCACATGTAGGCTGATACCAATACTTGGAGTTACAATAAGTTTCCACAGACCAAGTTTCTCCCACAGAGATTGAGTTCAATTAGTTTGTCTGCCCCTCCACTATCCTCTCTGTCATGGAGTTGGCCTTGAAATAGGGATTTCCCATAATTTTTGTGATTCAAAGCAATAAAAATACCTTAAAATATTGGATAAATTCTTGTCTGATTGCGAACATTGCAAAACATTCAATGAATGTAAGCAATTGTACTGTTTATTTTTAAATTCGATTTCACAGAGTCTTGGAGTCTTGGCTCACACAAAACATGGCTTTATTACAGTAATATGTATTAAAAACTCTTTTAGTGTCTCCATGGTGACAAGAGATGCCGTGATGAGAGGCTGCATTTTCTCTTTTTAATAGCAGTTCACTCTTCCTCTGTTTTCTCTTTGATTTCATAATGTAACATGAAAACATCTCCAGGACATCACCCCCCCCCGAAATGACTGACATCCAGAATGTAATCACCATTTTATGATTGCATTGGGAGGCAGAGCTGAGTGGGGAAAAACATACTTGCAGCTGATTTTCATTTGTAGAATCCTATCCAAACTATACATTTTTAGGACTCTCATGTAATGATATGAGGACTATATGTTGTACATGAGTTTCTTTATCAGGATGTCTGCTATGGCAATTTTTCCTGAGAATAGTGTACAAACTGTCAGAATTAATAACTCTGTAACAACAACACAGATAGAGATGACATTGCCAGTGCCTAAGACAGAGCCGTAGCTATTGAGGACAGTGAGGTCATGTCCTCTGTACTTCTATTTTGGAGGTTTTTATAGCAACTTGGGGGAAGCTTACTGTGGCAGATTAAGTTTTCTTCCTTTCTACCAGTCCTCTAAATTGTCACCAGGCTGGATTCAATGAATCAGCTGTGTGCTGATTACTAGCTGGCGTGTTCAGCACTATATCTAGGCAGGTGACTGTTCCTCGAATTGATGTTTCAGCCTCTTTCTGGAGCCTGATTTCTGTGCTGGATGGTATGTGCACAGTTTGGCGTTACTGGCGTTACTGGTGTGACTGGCGTTTTTTTTTGCAATCTGGCCTCCCAGCAATTGTAAGCATGGTCTGCTTGTCATCTGGCCATAGACCGGAGTAGTTTTGCCTCACTCTGAGCCCTTCTTTAACGCAGCTTTGTGTGTGTTAAGTGATGGAGCTGTGACTTTTTGCGGCTCTCCCCCCTCCTGCTGGGAAGCTGCACCTTCACTCTCTTGGATATGTATACGTGAGTTTGCATTACTGTAAATTCAGGTGTAGTTCTCTGTTGGTAATCTTGGTGTTTTGCACACTCTGCAGGTATTTTTGAAGCCAGGCTGCGCACTTTCCAGCCCTTTCCAAATCCCGGCCCTCACTCCCTGAGCGACTGCTGCTCTGTCTTTACATCACTACATCAGCTGTTTTTGTCTCTACATTTCCACGCTTCCACTCTGCAACCATTGTTGGTATATGGACTAGTTTTTACTTCTATTGCTTTTGTTGTGTGTTTTGTGTCACACTGCCACTGTTTCAGCTCTGTGGCTTTGGCCTGCACTTAGTTCAGTTGGGAGTGAACTGAGCTGCCCATGTAGGACACAAGGAATGCTATTGGTTTCACTGCCATGATATAAGCAGTGTTTCAGTTTTCTCTTTCCCCTTAACGTTTAATTGAATAAGTGCACTGATTTATATGGTCCTATTTATTGTTTAGTTAACCTTAAGTTCCTTTTCCGTTTGTTGGTAGTTTAGTTGAAAGTTTATTTTTGTATGCCCTGTGTTTCATTCTTTTGTTGTATTATTTATATTTATTATTATTTATTATTATTTATTATTATTATTTATTATATATTTTTTTATTTTTATTTATTTGGTGTGCCTTCTCTTCTGAGCTGGGTGTGTGTGTTTGTGGTGGATTTAGTACAGTTGACCATTGGGTGGGCATTTATAATGGCATGGTGTGAATTAGTTGCAGTGTTTATTTTTGGTATTTTAAAAGTTTCAATTACTGTCATTTAAAAAAAAATTGTTAAAGTTGTTTTTTTTTGTTTGTTTTTTTTTTGGGGTGGGTGGGGGGGGGGGGGGGGGGGGGAGTCACGTCTCGGTTCAGTGTTTTTGAACCTTTCTTTTTTTGGGTCCCAAAGTGGTTAAATTCAAGAAATTCCTTGGGTGAAATTCTATTACTATTTGAAAACTCTTCCTGCTCTTGCCACATGACATTCTTCAATGAAGAACTTACACACCCTTGGTTATTTAAGTTTAAGTAGATTCCAGTATTTTTAGACCCCAATATGTTTAAATGTTCAATCTTCAACAAAAAAGTAAATGTTTCAACATGTCAGAATTCAGAATTTTATTCTTCACAGCTTTGAAAATGCATTTAAACCTTTATGTTAGAAAATAGAAAATAATGTACAGAAATGAACATACAGTAACTGGGGGAAAAGCATTTTTGGAGCTTTCAACATCCTCCCAAAGTTTTTGAATTTGAATCTCTTTGTGCAAACACAACTATCATATATCACACAATATTATAAAAAATATTTTGCCTATAAAAGTAGTAACTTAGATTTAATTTTCAAAAAAATTATTGTATGCTTCAAAACATAAGATTGCATTCAGTGTTATCGATCAATCAGAGCTGTGAAAACAAGCAGTGAAAACATCCAAAACTAACCTGTGCAAGTCTGTTTATGTGGTACAGTAGTCTTTTTAAAATGTTGGGATTGTAGGTTAAATATAGGAAAATAAACCTCACAACAAGACTGAAAAGAGAAGGCTTGCATGTGAAATATACACTGAGCAGATTGAAGGTTAACAGAGAGACAGAGCTGCGATTCATCCTGTTTCAGCAAGCAACCTGCCAGAAGAGGGCATGATACTCCAATCAGTACACACACTTGGTGCTTCACTGCTCCCAATGCAATGTCTTAACTACTGTATGTGTCTGTGCACACATGCATGTGTGTGTGTGAGTGGGTGGGTGCAGAGAAGGGAATGTTATAAATGGCCCTACTGTAGGTGTTATATGACAAAAGTGACATCTTCAATCATAGGTCTTCCTTTAATTGTGTTTTTTCATTCCCAGATTATATTATGTCAAACCTCAATAAAGTCAGTGAGAGGACTATCTGATGACAACATTGTGAGCAAGAGTGAATTTGATGAAATTGCCTAAGAGCATTCAGATCACACCTGCAGGTTATCAGAAAAGGTAGAATTCACATTTCTTCACTCATTGGAACTTTTTTTAAGATTTTTTTTTTTGGCTTTATTGGATAGAGGATAGTGAAGTGGCAGAGAGGAAACAAGGGGAGAGAGATGGATACAACATGCAAAAAAGGTCACTGACTGGAATCAAACCAGGGCTGTTGTTATGTGGCATGCGCAGTAACCATTCGGGCTACCAGGGTGCTCCTCACTCATGGAACATTTAACCATGACAAAAAAGAGGCTTGGACATGAATTATTTGACAGGAAGGGCTCTGAAATCAGACAGTGTCTATACTGAGAACAGCATACTCCTGTTGCCTAGAGACAGTGAGATGTTTGGCACCTCAGTTTCTCTGAACTGATCTGTAGGTGTTACAAAAACCACGAGGAAGCCATAAATGTAAAATGCATAGACAGATATAACTTCTTTCATGTCTGATAGCAAAGTAAACCAACTTTTTGGGCGGTAAAGAGGTGCCAAATGCCTACAGCTTGGAAATCTATTCTATATCTGTCTAGCTGCTGTCCTATTTGAATTGGGGTCAAAATGTCAAAAATTACACATTTAAGAGGTTACAGATCAAAATGGGTCTGGGAACAAATTTATCACACTTTCACTAGTAGCCTCAGAAACATATTCATATTACAACTCAAGTATCAAAAATCAGGCTGGACAGAAAATGAAGAAAATGTGCAAACAGATCTCCAAACTTAGTAGCAAGTCGTTTACATACAGTGGTTACACATCAGTTTAATTCTGCCTTTTTAAAAATTCATGTTGGCATCTGAAAGTATTCAGTAAAGTCCATTTTTACCAGCTAAACAAAATAGGGCAAGTTAGACTGATAGTTGGACTGACAAGGACAGACACACAGGTGAAAAAGTGTGAATAAGCATCTGTCTCACTGATGTTGGATTGTGTACCCTCCTCTCATAATGAATCCATGGGATGAATATCGCGCGGTGAGCTACTAGCTAACAGTGCCATTAAGCCATCCCATCCTCAGCGGCATCTCCGGACGAGACACCAACCATACGTTGGCAACTCGTTGGACTTTTTTAGGAGAAAACTCAATGAATTCAAGTCATCACAGGAGAAAATGCAAAAGGCTACAACATTAACAAAAGTGCTGCAAGCATCAAATGTCATTACTTTTGGCAAAAGCCAAGAAACCAATTAGCCTAGCTGAAGAACTAATTGTCCCAGCAAGCGTCTGTTGCTCGGCGAGACTATGGTGGACAAAGCAGCGGCTGCCCAAGATCAGGACTGTACCGCTGTCAAATGACACGGTTTCAAGGAGACTTGACAAGATGGGGACATATATCAGGGCACAAGTTGTAGTGAAGCTCAGGGCTGGTGAGTTTTCATTACAGTTGGATGAGTCAACACATAGCTCATTGCTTTCGCAAGATATGTTCACAGTGATGACATTCGAGAACACGTTCTTTTTTGCAAACGCCTAAAGGGGGCAACAACTGGCCATGACATTTTTAACATTGTTAATTATTTCTTCTCGGACAACAAAATCGACTGGAAATCCTGCACCAGTGTGTGTACAGATGCAGCAGCAGCAATGACAGGCTGTGTCAAAGGGCTCATCACACACATAAGGAAGGAGTACCCTGACGTGCTGTGGACACATTGTGTTATCCACAGGGAGGCCCTGGCTTCATAGAAGATGAGCCCAGAGCTTCATTCTGTTTTGAACGATGCCAACAAGGTAATCAACTTCATCAAGTCCAGACCGCTAAATGCACGCCTGTTCCAGAGATTATGTGAAAACATGGGAGCAGAACACACAGAACTCATCCTACACACAGAAGTACAGTGGCTGTCTCGAGGAAAAGTGCTGAACAGGCTGTTCAAACTGTGGAATGAGGTATGTTGCCGCCTTGTTTAGGACACTGAGTGGCTTGCTAAGCTAGCATACCTGGCGGATATTTTCGCTAAATTTAATGACCTGAATGTCAGCCTACAAGGCAGGGACAGTACCATTTTGAAACTGTGTGACTGAGTCAATGGTTTTCTCAAGGAAGCAGCACTGTGGAAGAGATTTTGTGCAGAAGGTGACTTCAGCTGTTTCCTTCAGTTTGATGGCCATGTTATTGAATTGAAAACAATACTTGTTTGCTGGTATGTTGTTATTTGTAACACAGCACATTGAGGTCAAAACTGGACTTGCAAAACTTTGCATAAACTTAGGTTTAATTATTTGATTGTTTAATTGTAACATTGACATAAATTGTAGGCTATTTGTATAAAACTGCTGCAGATTGGACTGTTCATAGTTCATATACACATAACTATCATTGAATGGTGCAAAGAATTTTGTTTTTTGTTATGCTGTTTTGTTTGTAACACATTGCTTGTTACAAAAAACTGGACTTACTGAAATGTTATGGCCACAGTGTTAAAATAAATCTGCTTAGGAGGCACTAATTGCAACTCTCTCACTCCATTTCTTATTTGTAATGTTATATTTAAAAGGTGGGTTATCATTCATTCATTGCATCATATGCCAGCTGTGGTTTTCTCTTGCAGTTTTCTAAGCAAAACGTTGCAGTCTAGTAAAGGGGGTACTTGGATTCAGAAATCAGAGAAAGGAGGTACTGAAGCCAAAAAAGCTTGAGAACCACTGAACCACTGATGTCACACAGATAAGCAATAACTGCCTAGTGCACTGATTTCCAGGTGAGCCCGGAGTAAACCTGCTGATTCTGTTGAAGTTACAGATCAGTCTGCTGGAGTGATGCAGGGTGATTTGAGGCTGTTGAAACAAAGGTGATCAGTTACTGCAGATATCCATAACCAAGAAAAAATACTCATCTGCTGCAGAAACAGCAGACGAACGATAAAGATCCTTGATGTGTTTAATGTCCGTGTGCAGCAAATAATTAATGTGTGACGGTGTAATTGTGCTATAAATGTGCAAACACATTCAGGCAGAGTTATTTTTGTTCAAATGTTTCTCTGTGAGCTAAATGGTAACATGCTCACAATGACAATGTTAACATGCTAATATTTAGCAGGTACAACAACAATGTTTGTCATCTTAGTTTAGTGTGTTAGCACGCTAACATTTGCTAACTAGCACTAAACACCTGAGGAGGAATGCCATTTGTTTTAGAGGCATTTTTATTGGACAAATTAATTGGATCAGTACAGTTATGTCAATTCATCCTGAGGGGGATGTGAAAATCTGAACCAACTTTCAGGACAATACATCCAATAGTTGTGAAGATATTTCGGACTGAACCAAAGGTGGATGAACTGACATTTCCATGCCATGTGTGACTAAATAAGAAACACACTCATGATTATTCATTTACTGTAGAAAAAAAAATATAAATATAGGTGATATACATAACAAATATCATTCCGTGAACAATCTGGAATCTGTTTTTAGGATATTTGTGTGTCCAAATCAGGCTATAGGCTCACCCTTGAGTTCTATTATCTTTACTGGGATCATTGCTCTCAATCTGCTCTGCTCTCAGTTTCATTTAATATGAGTAGAGCATGTAAACATACAGCATTTCAGATGATTTTCTTCTCAGTAAAAAAGGAAAAAATCCAGATTTCTTTCAAAATGATGAAATTTGCTGCATGTAACCATGCATTTTCAGAGTAGCTATCAAAGTGTGATAGCTTGTAACGCAGCTAAAAATAATAATATATTTTGCAAAATAGCTGCAGTTGAGAAAAAAGGACTGGAATAGAAACTTTAAAAATCAAGTGTAACTGTTAAATCAGATGAGCACTGATGAAGAGACTGTTTTGTAATCTTCAATTGGTCATGTACAGTCACCAGACTGCTGGACAAAACTAGAGGGTTGTGCATTTTGATTAGAACAGCTGTGGAAAACATCTAATTTGGGTACTGATTTAATCTGGGACAACAGGACAATGTCACCTCTTGTTAAGGCATTCACTTGAACAGATAATTCTAATTTTAGTCAATAAGATAACTGGCCTGGGACTTTATGAGCCTCCATCAATTTGGGCTCTGTATAAACACTAAAAGGACAATTTTGGCTGGCAGACAATGACATCATAACTGTCCACCAGCCTGCCGTTAAGAGGTCACCACTCCCAGGCCGACAGCTCCAAACCCAATCACTGTGTATGTAAATGGCAAGCTGTAAAAAGTAACCTGCCCCTTCACAGGCTGTACCTCTGCCTCCTCCTCCATCAGCCAGTCACTGATTGTTGGAGACAGTAGGGTTAGCGTGTCAGGAAAACATCCAGACTACTCCAGAATCATCATACAAACAAGCAAAAGTTAGAAATCCTTCAGGCAGATTTCACATAACTGCAGTGTTGATTGTAACAAAGAAGTAAGTGACGACCTATAACCAAAATTGTTTGGGGCTTGACTGGGAATTGGATGTGAATAATTTGGAGGTGGTCTCAACACCAGGAAAATGTTTAGATAATTTAAAGTAGGCCAACTCTTAACAATCTAGTTCATATGAACTACTTATCCTCTTCCTGTGCTTCAGTCTGAATGTCTGGACTGACTGTGAGTCTGACTGTGGTCAGTGATCCTAGAATATTCAACATAAATCCATATCTGAATAACATTCAGATATGGATTTATGATTTGGCTGTATGTTTGTGAAAATGTTGACTGACTTTACACTTTTTTCTTTACATTTTTGTTGTAATAGTCACAAAGACAAAGGCAGCACCTGGCAGATTTGAGGTGAGTCGAGCTGCTTGAACCTTCATACATTTAATACTTTGATACTTACTGCCAAGAGTCAGGCCTTACTGGAGCTAGAGCATCTATTCTCTCTAGTCCTGGTTCAGCTTTTCCTCACAGCTGGCAGGACCTGGTCTACCCACAAACAGAAGGAACCTGTGTGCCTTCCAATTAAGAGCAGATAAGGCACTTTGAGGACCTCACCTTGCTGCTTGCTTTCAAAATGTGACTCCGAGCCCATTCTGTATCAGGGAACTTCACAGCCAATTAAAAAGAGTCTTTGCAACAGAATCTCTATTTGATTGTGTATCTGTGCATAGTTGCATCCCTCCAAGTCTAATGAGGCTAAAAGGGTGATGCCTAAATGTGTCCAAACTGTCAGGAAAAAATATGAAATAAATTGGGGACAAGGGACATCCCTGTCTAATGCCCAACATGAACAAGCTTAAGCTATTACTAGTGGTATATAAGGACAGAAAGCACTCTGTCTTTCCCTGTCAGAACAAATCATCATGTCAACTAGACCTTCTCATCTGTGGTACCCACCCTCACCTTCTTAGGATACAACACCTACTCATTTTAGACCAAATTGTCCCCAAGTTGCTCTGGGAAACAGGAGAAGCTTGTTTGGAAATTAGCGTTAAAATCATCACAAACAGACACTTCCACCAGGCATTACCAGCACACCCTCAGACGCTGGCGGAGAGTCTGATTAACAGCATGACATTAACTTTAATAAAGTCAGAGACTTCTTCTGGGTTCCTCAGGGTGTTACAGCTGTAGTAGCATGCTTTTATCAGCAAACGTAAAGCGCAGCAGCATTAGGCGAAAAGCTTGTGTACAAAGAATGCGGGGGTCTGATTGGTGTTTAATGAGAAAGCTCATTGAATGAACATTTCTCCTGAGAGTTCATGAAGTGGATACTGGTTTGCTTAATTAAAGAAACATGTTGCCATTTTGATGTAGATTAGTTTAAAATTAGTATCTCCCTTAGCTACGACTGAGCATCCTAATTTTATTTTCTGCACCTTGGAGAATCTGGACTGATGTGACATAAACATATTTGGGAGATGCTGGAACAATTTGTTAAAAAAAAAATTGAAAGATAAATTTTGCTGCGTATTGAATATGTTGTAAAATAGACATTCCAAGTTGTGTTTGAACATGTTAAAGAACGTTGACACGCTGAAGTCTAGATTAAGGAAATAAATATGACAAACTAGTATTTCAATGTTTGAGTTACTAGAAGTACAGATACTAATGAGCTACCAGTTGCACATGCAAGGTTTGTTTTTTTTTTCTCACAAAAACCCATACTGCTTAATTATTCACAGTACTTCTGTTTTCTTATTACTGTTGATCCATAGCACACGAACAAACACCAGTCACTCTCTGCTGTGCGTGCACGATCTCGTTATCAAAGGATTTAGCTGACTGCCTCTTGAATGTATAATGCACTCAGAAGTTCACTGTGCAGAGGCCCAAATAAATCAAAGTAATTAACTCAATAATTGATTTGATGAATTTCCTTGCAAAACGAAAGGTTTTTTTTTTGCTACATCTGCAGAAATGTGCTGCTGGTGGGGCTTGGGGAAATCACACGGAGAAAGATCTTGCATAAACAATTGGCACATTGTGCCAGAGGGGGTAAGTCACTTTTAATTACAAGACACTGGAATCTATAGCCACGAAAAGACCCATTAATTAATGATTGAGTGGTGGATACATGCCATGTCAGATGTGAAAATTAAAACAGAGAATGGACGGCACCTCCTGTCAAGCAGATAATGATCATTATCATATGTGATTTTCCTAAAATGCCTCTTCTTCATAATTATAACTGTAGATGCACACAGCCTTCATGTAATGATCTGTATTGCTTACAGAAAGAAAGAATATGAGAGAAGCAGGGTTTGAGGGGGACTGATCATACTTATAGTTCAGTTGCTACTGCTTGCTTGCTTGCTTAATGGTTTTTATACTTATTATGTATTGTGAGGGCATTTATCAATGCAGTATAGTTAAAATACCTCAAAAACTATTGGATGATTGCCATAAATTTTGTATAGTATTCAATGTCTCCAGAGGATGAATCGTACTGACTTTGGTGGTCCGCTGACTTTTTCTTTCAATTACTTTTCCTTTCATTAATTTTGATATTTATGTTTTTTAGTGAAAAGTCTTGACAACTATTGAATGGACTGTTGACTGTTCAGATGTTCTCAACAGAGGTTAAAAGTTTACTTGAAGCTAATATGAGACTTCAGCCATCCAATTCAAATCAAGTAGATATCAAAGTTAATCTTTTTAGTGCCAAATTCCCTGTTTCTTACTGTTCTTCCACTGCAGGAAAACACTGTCCATCGAGACACAAAGAGGGATGTTTTTAACTAAAAAGACTGTACGTGTGGAAGATATCCAAGGATGAAGCCTCATATTATCTTCAGATAAACTTTTAAATACATTTTGCACAAAACGAGGGCTATTCCCCCATCTATTACATTAAAAGTGCATTTGGAGGGGATCTTCTAGTGGTTTGAACAGGAGGAATGATGACAGCAAGAAAAACCTGTTTCAATGTTCATATGGGAACCTGACTGTTGTTTTAAGACAGACTTGAAAAATTGTGAACCTGTCCTTTAAAAAGAAAGTAAACATTTAAAAGATTTATGTCTTAGCAAAAAATTAGAGAAACTAATTTATGGATTTATTTATAGTAGGCTGGACTACTGCAATAGTGTATCTAAAGGCCTCTCTGGTTTAAGACTGAAATACATTTCTGATCTTCTGTGTTACAAACCAAGCACATAGCTCCATACTGAGGGTGAAACTGCATACTCTGAGGGTTTGTAACGGGTTAATATGAATATTGATATGCATATATTCTGGATGATAGCAGTCCGTGTAAGTCTTATGATCTTGTAAGGAGCTGGAGTGTGTCTGGAGTGCTTTGAGAGAAACTTCGACCCAGAATTGCTTCAGTGAAGAGGTCAAAGTCCATGCCTTCTATTGGCACTGTTTTAATCAAAGCAGCTAAAATACCACAATGAATCACAAGGGTTCAAACCTCAGCCCAGGTCTGTGTGGAGATTATATTAAAAAAGTAAGTCAAAATGGGTTACTTGCAGTATGCATACACAATCGAGAGTAACTGCAGAGAAATAAGAGAATGAGTTTATTTAATACGTCATAATGAATTAGCTTTTTTACCAATCTACTGTAACATTTTACTTGCAAGATTTCTCAAACCTGGAGAATGGTATGGGTAAATAAAACTTATACTGTATCTTCTGAGAGTATCTTCTGGCATAAGTCAATGTCAGCAAGGGTCAACCATTCCTATTGGAGCACAGACATGATGTACTACAAAAACATTAGTGTACATGCTCACCAAGCAGCCAGAAAAACACAAAAATCAAGTGGATCAAAACTAGCATCTTGCTCAAAAATAGACAAGAAGACATTTTTCAGGCCGCATATTTTTTGATTTTCTACAGATTCATAGGATCATCGTTAAATAAAATATTGATTGAAAGAAGTTCTGTATCTTACATTAAATGATGTCTTGACGAAGGAAAAACTGCTTAATTCACTTCATTTGGTAGTTTATAAATAAACATATTAGTCTTTTCTCGAATGCGATTTTTTTCTGTGAGATTTAGACTCAAAGGTTAACTTCTCTCTTTATATGAGCGCACTGTGAGAAACATGCTCATTTTACTGAAAAATTCAAGCTGGAGTGAAATGGTGTGGCATTAAAAAGCGAGTGTGCAGTGCAGCGAGTGTGTTATTTTGCGGAGTTAGTGTTTCATGTGCAGTCAGAGCACAAAAACAAAATATCAGTGGTTTCTGAGTTTCAAGCATTGGAGTCAAAAAGGGCTTGATAAGCAGTTGGTGCGCTCCAGAAAGCTTTGCCATTAGTTCAAGGTCAGTAACCAACATAGGGAGTGGACTATAATGGTGGATATTTCTAATGAATTTCACACACAATTCAGTGATGAGGAAACATGAATGATGATCAATTGTTGTAGGATTTAAATTGCTTTATAATAGATCAGTGGTGGTGATCTTGTATTTAAATGATCAGTGTGTGAACTATTGTTCAGTTTCATGTGAAAATAAGAGGAGATTATCTTAATACAAGATTTGACAGCACACAACCCCTGTCAGGCACACTGCTACTGTGATATATTTCCCCCCTTTTTTTCTTTACAATTGATTAGATATCTCGGAGTGGAACCTTTTTGGACTTGACTGTGCACTCTCAGCAGTCTTTGGCAAGTGCAGCAGCTCAGCTTTTCACTGCATCCTTTCTATCGCCTTCGTCTCTCTCCCACTTTTAACTATACAATCATTATTACAATCAGGACTCTTGCCCAGGTCTTTGAGACTGTTTTGCCTAGACATTTATACGTTTGTGTTTACGTGTGAGACCTCATCCTGGCAGGAGGCGTTGAATTTGATTAGTCAAATGTTTCTAAATAACCAATCCATGCATCCAGAAATGCATACCCACATACTGCAATGAGTTTATTATTAGTTATATTATTATTCTGCATCATGTACAGTAAGAGCTGCTTCAATCATTGTGACAAAATTAACGTGTCGTGTCCTACAAATGTCCAGCCTATAAAGGCATTTTATTCTAGCAAGCCTGATGCATCTCTGAACCAATGACACAGTGAATCAGGGTGAACAGGAGGCCGAGGCTTGAACAGGTGGTTCATGTGTGTTCATGTGTATGCTTGGCCAGCCTCAGATGCACTTAAATGTAATATCTGACACATTAACTCATTCAGCCAAAAGAGTCAGTCAATAATTCAGTGTTTGTGGGCCAACAAACAAAAGTGTCACCTAATGCTGTCAGGAATTCAAGCCTTGATCATCTGATTTCTGGCTTGGAGGGACAGTTGACTGAGCTTAGTCATTGGTTTTGGGTCTCAAAAAACGGAATAGCATTATGTGAACTATATTTTAGATTGTATTTTCGTGCTGTCTATGAGCTTGAAACATAAATTAAAACAAAACATCAGTTAAAAATATGAATGAACACAGATACCGTAGTTCAAGTGTGTAATCTAGCTTGTCTCGTGGTCTACTTTGTATCTGATGACTATAAAAGCTCAGAGCTCAAAGCAGTCTACAGTCTACATAACTGCTTAGCTGAGGCTTGCCCTGCCTACGGCCTTATTTATGTAATCCTGGGTCCGGAGAGAGGATTTCCTACTGACAGGTTTCCCACTGTCTCTGGTGTGGAAGAGGAAAGACTACTCAACACATCAAAGATCACAGATTTGTCCTCTTGTCTTTAAATGGTCCCATGACACCAAATAACTGGATGATATTAAACCAATGCAACCACCCTACCTGCAAATGCACCGAAAGAGTCAGCCAACTAAGCAAAGTCGTCCCTGTACAACACTCACCCTTAACCCCACATGTAATGAAGCATACTGTAGCTCATTGTAATATCTCTAAATAATATTAGCTCTATGATGCTCCACTACCTTGGCATACTCCATCAGAGCTGGCAGGATGCTCAGAAACCCTTTAAATTAATGAGATAACTGTACATATGCTGTGTTCACCTGATTTCTCTGGGCCGGCACTCATACTGCAAGCACTCACTTCTCCCACAGCACCACTTGGCCTCAGGGTTCACTTTGCACTTTGAGAATTTACACGTCAATTATCAGGTTGAGACCTGCATGTAGGATCAGGAACAGAGAAAGTAAGGCTTTGGGAGAGAAAGGGTCAAAAGATAATTTTGAGGTTTTGTGGGTTTATTAATAGGATAGGAAAGCCTGCTGACATGCCCACAATGAGGCTGTTAACATGCTGATGCTGAGCAAGTATAATGTCTACCATGTTCACCATCTTAGTTTAGTGTGTTAGCATGTTAACATTTGCTAATTAGCACTAAACACAAAGTACAGCAGAGGTTGATGGGGTTTCTTTTGTTTTTATGAACCAAAGTATTGGCTATATTAAAACTTTGACCTGATGATTACCAAATTTAATGACAGTCCATCCAATAGCTGTTGACACTTCACTCAAAACCACAAATGTGAACCTCATGGTGGTGCCATCCCTTGAGCCATGCTGCTAGCATGGCTAAAAAACATATTTCTGCTACACAAAATTACACTGTGTGCACAATTATTACGCAAGTGATTATTTTGACCATATCATCATTTCATCCATAATTTCCAACTCCAAGCTGTATAAACTTGAATGCTTATTGGATTTAATGTACATCAGGTGATGTGTATTTGTGTAACGAGGGACGGTGTGGCCTAAGGAGATCAACACCCTATATCAAGGTGTGCATAATTATTAGGCAGATTCTTCTCCTCAGGAAAAATGGGCCAAAAAAGAGATTTAACTGACTCTGAAAAGTCAAAAATTGTAAAAAGTCTTTCAGAGGGATGCAGCACTCTTGAAATATCAAAGATATTGGGGCGTGATCAAAGAACCATCAAACATTTTGTTGCAAATAGTCAACAGGGTCGCAAGAAACGTGTCGAGAAGAAAAGATGCAAATTAACCGCCAAAGATTTGAGAATAATCAAACATGAAGCTACCAGGAACCCATTATCCTCCAGTGCTGCCATATTCCACAACTGCAACCTACCTGGAGTGTCAAGGAGTACAAGGTGTTCAGTTCCCAGAGACATGGCCAAGGTAAGAAAGGCTGAAACCCGACCACCTCTGAACAAGACATAAGTTGAAAAGTCAAGAATGGGCCAAGAAATATCTGAAGACAGATTTTTCAAAGGTTTTGTGGACTGATGAGATGAGACTCTTGACGGACCAGATGGATGGGCTTGGGTTGGATCAGTAACGGACACAGAGCTCCACTTCGACTCAGACGCCAGCAAGGTGGAGGTGGGGTACTGGTATGGGCAGGCATTATTAAAGATGAGCTAGTTGGACCTTTTCGGGTTGAAAATGGACTCAAAATCAACTCTCAGACCTACTGCCAATTTTTAGAAGACACTTTCTTTAAGCAGTGGTACAGGAAAAAGTCTGCATCTTTCAAGAAGACTTTGATTTTTATGCAAGACAACGCTCCATCACATGCAGTACTCCACTGCATGGCTGGCCAGTAAAGGCCTTAAAGATGAAAAACTAATGACATTGCCCCCATGACTTAAACCCTATTGAGAACTTTTGGGCCCTTCTTAAGCAGGAAATTTACAGTGAAGGTAAACAGTACACCTCTCTGAACAGTGTCTGGGATGCAGTGGTTGCGGCTGCACAAAAAGTTGATTCTGACCAGATCAAGAAACTGACTGACTCCGTGAATGGAAGGCTTGTGACTGTTATCGAAAAGAAGGGTGGCTATATTGGTCACTGAGGTTTTTTTTTTTGAAATTTCAGAAATGTTTATTTGTAAATTTGGAGTTTGTTTATTATTCTCACTTTAACAGGTGAAAATAAACAAGTGAGATGGGAAAACCTTTGTTTTTCATTTAGTTGCATAATAATTCTGCACACTAATAGTTGCCTAATAATGGTGTACATATAGATATTCTCTTAAGAAAGCCAAAACTTCACTTTTACTACTTAAATGTTCAGGTTTGAGGGTTTGTTAACATTTTGGATTGACCAAGAGCACTGTAGTTGTACAATAACAAATTAATCCTCAAAAATACAACTTGCCTAATAATTGTGCACGCAGTGTATGTTTTTGTACTCTTATCTAATATTTGTTTTTCTTGTGTTAATTACATAATTTTACATCTTTATCCTTCTAAAATAGGCTATAATAAGTAAAACTATTTGAGAAGAAACAATCACTCGTAGATGTATGCAACCTGTGGCAAGGGGTCGCAAGTAGCTTCCTAAAAGGTTGGGAACTACAGCTAGAGAGTCACCCCATATCAGGACTTAAATGTACTAATGAGTAAAAAAATATTGTTTCCTGACCTCCAGTAGTTTAACCTCTCACCTTGTTAAAGTGATGCACAGGTGTACTCCAGGACCAGCATGACATCAATGTTGGATGTTGTTACAGGTTGAACAGAGTTGCAAAGTGGGAGGCTATTGTAGGCGCCCCTGCTTCTGGAAATAAAAGTCCCATTGATTTTTCACTTAGACAATATTCTGTAACTCACAGTTGAAGCGCATCTACGGCTCAGAGTGGTATGAAACTCTCTTGGTTGAATCATCAGTACAAAGGATGAACAATTGCGTAAGAAAATAGCAGATTTATTGATAAAAAGGCGAAGTGTTTGGTTCCCAACTACAATGATGAAGCATTTTGATTTCACTACATCTCAGATGGATTCAGATGGCTCCTTTTCCATTGCAACGGCAGCCGAGGCCCATGCAAAAGTGAGCTGTCCACCATGAGCCATTTATCAACTGACAGACAAATATGACTCTTCAGTAGTTTAAATAATTATAACAGGTGGTTATACATAAACTATTGGATAACATAAACTTATTGCATTGTGGCATTATGCGGGAGGATACTGTTTGTTTATGTTGACTTTGACAATATTGTTTAAAGTAAAAATTTAAATAGGAATACAGAATGGGTAAAAACACTTTACAGTGGTCATTTCTGAGCTCAAAAAATGCCTGATCAGCTGACAACAATCCCTTTTATGAAATTATTTGTTTATGACTGCTTAAGCAGAGAGATCTGAGACTGACAGAGCTTCTTTTCTCCTCTCTCCTCTGAGATGTGTCCAAGTCAAACCAGTCTTTACAGAGGTTACTGTATCAGTAGCACAGTGCTTCCTCTGAGGCAGCAGAGCCAGAGGCGTGATGTTAGAGGTGTGAGGGACTTCTAGCACAGGTCTCATATAGGGAAATGGAGATACTCACAGATGCTATTTTTCCACATTTTTCCTATGCTGCATCACGTGCTCTATGACTCTTCACGAGGGACTTGCAGTATAAAGCTGTAACCCCCTAAGGTAAAACCTTGGCCTCTGTGTCCCCTGGTAGAAGAGAATTACAGCAGTTTCACTGGTGTCTGAATGATTGCCTTCACAAATCAGCTACTGACATCCCTGTCCAGGAAAGCTGGGTGTTAAAATTATGGATCTCCATATTTTACTTGCGATAAAATGTTTTTTGTGTGTCTGTTGCACGTGTAACACTTTGAATCTCTATCCTGCCATTGCATGTAAGCTTGGCCCCTGGGATGTGTTGAGAAATAAGGATTACGAGCTTCCCCCGGGGGTCAGGACTCTCCCTAGTGTGACACTTTGCCCTTAATATCTTTATTCATCCAGCCATGCTTCGGCTTGTGCAGGCTCTCTACATTACATGCCACAACACAGCACCTAGAAAATACTACATTAAATGACCCAGAGTTTGTTTTTTTTTGCTAAGTATCTCAAAAAATAAAATGTGTTTTGCATTACTTCCTCACCGAATTGATGGAAGTGAGGTGAGCAATAAAGAAGAGGAGAGCACAGTGAGGGGGGAGAGAGGAAATTAATGCAGGACATGTCCTTTGGCTCATAAATCAGACATTAATTAACAACTTCATGCCAATAAATGTCCTGTAAAATGAGTTTCATTATAATTTTACTACATTATGCAGGCTTCAGTACACATACACATAACATTTTGAATATATGGTTTGCCTTATTACTGATTGCTATTCAGAGACTGTGCCCGATCAGATCAGTGTAGCAATGGAATTACACTGATGTCCCTTTAGCTGCTTTTACTGTAAACAGAAGTTGATTCCTGCAATTATGTCTCCCACCATAGCTGACACAGTAAACGGTGCATACTGGTTAGCATGTAGCCTCCAGTACACTGCATTTACACCTGCATGCATGTGTCCAGTTTATTAACCATGTGGAGAGCTGGATAAGACTTTTATGTTGCACTCCTCTCAGATTAAACATGAATTAAGTTCTCTTCCCTCTTGGCTTGGGGAAACTTGGTGAATGAAGTACAAGCTAGCTTTAGCAATAGTGCTGAATCAGCAGGAACAAGAAGTGGTAATGTACTGGTTACAAGGTAGGCATACCTGTTTTATACCTGTTACAAGTATTAGGCAAGACACAAAATACAGGCTGCATGGCTTGGTTTGTTGTGGCAAACCAGAGACATGGACATATGGGATATGTATGTTTTAATGTTAGCTTTTAGCCTCCAGCCCATTGGTTTCGGGGATAACTGCCTTATAGCCACTAATGCTAAAATATACATTTTTGCATTGTGCTTTTTACTCATGAAAGCAAGCTCTGAAAAACTGTGGCTCAATCTTTAATGTTATGTGTACTTTAATACAATATACAGGAAGCATTATGTGACACTAGCTGCTGTACAGAAACAACAGATGGGGAGCAGAGCACCAGTGTTGAAGACATGCTGACTGTGGACGGAAAAAACACAGATGCAATTCATAGCCTGACACTATGATTTATTAGTATTGCCAGTGTTTCAGCAACAAAGTCTTTTTCAAGTTTTTACAGTAACATTTTTAAAAAGAAACGTTGGCTCTACTAACATCTGCAAGGCTATTGTGCAATTGCGATTTGTAGGCTGCTACGTAATGTTAGTTGCACCAGTCGTTACATGTCCCCTGATTATATTATTTTGTGTGTTTTATCTGCATTTTATCTGTCATTAATTGTAGAGAGCAGTGGGGCACATATACCTATTCCCTCCCAAAACACTACTATAGCCTCTTTGTTGTAGGCCTATAAAGCCATAAGAAAAAACATGAAAATATTATATTTCTGTTTCAGTGGAACTGACTTCACAAACAGCTATACTCATTCATAAATATGTCATACTTAAATATTCTCATATATACTATAATGGGAGGGAGAATATAACATATCAGGTATCAACATATCAAGTATCAGGGTATAGTTGTGATTTATGATTTCAAGAGCCTCTCATAGACTGACATTCAAAATGGAGAGCTTCCATCATCTGTGTGACGTATAGTGAGATTGTGCAATTTTAATGTTAGATTAACCATAATGACATATAAAGTTTCATTAAGTAAGAGTGACATTAAAGCCAATAAGACTGATGACCACACAGACAAAGTAATCATACAACCTGACTTTGGTCTGGAGAGGCTCCCGACAGTATATAACACAGTACTCCATAGAGAATATACCACAATATGTGACACTGAATATTTTTGGTTTAGACATATGACTCTTTTTTACCCCTCAAATTTCCCAAATGTGCTTGATTACTTAATTGCTCTAATTTTAATGCTTTTAAGAGCTCATGTACACAAGTTTAGTGAACATTTCACTTCATGTTATAACCAAGAGAATCTATTTTTTTATATTTTTAATTCTACAGGATAAGAAATTTAGAAATGAAATTAGTTTATTAATCCCACTACACAGCCTGTGGGTGAAATTCACAAACCTCATTATGAGATCAATTGTCAACTGATTTTGTGGATGTTCTTGTTGATGACATGTTACTTCAGCGTTGGTGGTGAATAATGCCATTTTTTCAGTCATTCGACCTTCAGGGTTAAACATTCTTGCTCTGGATGGGTGTGAATCCAGCCTTTCCCTCGCTTTCGTACCTCAGCCTAGAAACAGAAAGTCACTACAGTGTCTAATACGTCCCAAATACCCTGCCCCAGTGGGTCAGCAAATAATTTTTAATGATTTGTGTGCAATAACTCTTCCTCAGGCCTATAAAATCAATAGCTGCCCAAGAACAAACTGCTGTTAATTTGGAATTAAATATTGATTCAAGTTACTCAACAATGTCATGGGATTCAACAGTGCTCCTGCTATTTCTCATCTGAAAAAACAGCTATTTACATTAAAATAACATTTCAATTCATCACACCACAATGTTTATTCATTACAGGTAGTATGGGGGTTTATACTGATGCTATTCATTGTATGCTTTCTTTTTCATACACAGAAGAGGTTAGTTGGGACATGCTAGCAGCTTTGTGACACTGTACTTAGCCAACGCATTGCTTTGAGTGAAATGCTAACGTCAGCATGTTAACAATGCTAACATGTTCAAACAGGTACGTCATGCTATGAAAAGGAGCAAGAGTTGTGACCGTATTCGCGGCAGGAAGTCAAGTATGTTCTCAGTGGTTGCTGTCCTGATTCTGTTGGTTCAGTTTCAATTTCATGAACAGAATCTGCAGGTAGAGACAGAGGGTAGAGAGTTTACGGTATGTTGGCCTCAGGATTAAATCTCTGTTGTTCTACTAGCAGTATAGACATATGAATTCAGCATGCACTGGGATGCTTTGCAGCCGAGTATGAAGTGGCTGGGATTAGGGCCAACCATTTACCCTCTCCAGGCCATGGAGAGGGTAAATGGGAGTAGCTGCTCCAAGTGAAGGAGTTCAAGTATCTTGGAAAGTCTTGTTATTGAGTGAGGGTAAAATGTAACGCAGGATTGACAGGCGGATTAGTGCTGTGTCAGTAGCAATGTGGTTGTAGTACCACACTCTTATGGTAAAGATCTCTTTGATTAGGGTTAGATCAATCTATGTTCCAACCTTCATCTATAGTCATGAGCTTGTGTAGTGACCTGAAGTATGAGACTGTGGATACAAGCAGTGAAATGAGTTTCCTTGGCCAGAAAGGGCTCATAGTGGAACCAATGCTCCTCTGCATTGAAAGGAGCCAGTTGAGGTAGTTCGGGCACCTGATGAGGACGCTTCCTGGATGTCTACTCTGACAGGTTGTCCAACTGGGAGGAGACCCTGGGACAGACCCAGAATAATGCAGGGAATATATATCTCATCTGGCCGGGGAATGCCTTGGGATTCCCCAGAAAGAGCTGGAGGACATGGATGGGCAGAAGGATAATGTCGACCATACTCACCATCTTAGTTTAGCATGTTAGCATGCTAACATTTGCTAATTAGCACTAAACACAAATACAGGTGAGGCTGCATGGGAATGTCAGTTTTGTAGGTATTTGGAAATAAATCCAAACTATTGGACAAATGTAAATCTTGGATGATGCTGTGAGAGGGAAAAGTCAGGGGATCACCAAAGTTATGTAATTATTCAATAAGAAAATTGCGAACCTATCCCTTAAGAGGATAGTAAGCCGATTTTGTACCTGTCTTGATATGGCTGATAGAATTTATGTCTGACTCCTCAATGGTTTCTTCTGAAATCTTTTTTTTTCTTCAGTGAGAGGGATTTATGATGAGCACTGACTTTTAATTTTTGTCTTTAACAAAAAAAAACTAGTGTTTTATTTTTGTGTTTGTTAACCTGGAGGAAGTTTTGGCACATATTATCAATGATCAATGTTGTGTGTTCAATGCACTCGTTTAGAGATTAAATTGGATTGTACTGACATTGGACAAAACAGTTTATTTCTTTCTTCTACACATTGTTTTTGGGGCTTCAGAGTTTGTGATTTTCCAAACTAAAGAGCATTCATTGACAGGGGTGATATGTCATAATGCATGAATATTTTAGCCCCCCAGTATAGATCAAAGTGGGGGAGTGAAGTGATGAAGTGAAGGTTACAAATTGTTTGAATTAACTTCTGTTGAGTGAATTTAGTTCAGATAAATACATACAGAGAAATACCTTTTCTTTACCCAGGAGCTACAAATAGACTAATGGTTATAAAATAAAATGTTTTATATTGTATCAATTTGCATGATAATATAACACATTTATTAGAATAAAATTTCACTTGGCTCTCCATGCATCCATGAACGATGGACTATATATTATCTGGGTGCGAATGCAGCAGAACCATCTGGACACCCTTCAGCCCAGCTGGTGAGCAGCACTGCACTCCTAACAGCCAGCTGAGGTGTGCTAATAAAAGTGATGAGTTCAGGTGGTTAGCTGTAACCAGCATGACAATGCAACTGTGAATCTGCGGGTGTTTGAATAGTTTATTTTCTTGTCACCTTAATGGTGTTCTTGGTAATAAGAAGACAGCGCTCCACTTTATTGGTAATTTGCATCAGTCATATAAGGACATAAAGAGTTTTGTTTAAAGCTTTAATGTACAGCCAAGATACTGTGGAATAAAAAAAAATCATCTCTTAATATCTTAATCATCTTACTATTACTTTGCTTCATGTTTCTGTGATTTCTACCACATAAGGATACTTTAAACTCCAAAAATACTGGATCCTACATTTCCCATGATGCAACGTGAGTGGCTTTCATGAGAGTAAGTAAATGCCCACGTCTCTGAAACTCCACAGTTTAGAAATTTGCAGTTTTTTTACTGAGACAGCTGATGACATCATCAGGGTTATTTTCTCAGACTTTGGAAAGACATTAGACACCTGATACAGCTGTTTTCACAGTAAATGTTGACTCACAGACACAGAGCTTTAGACCTTTTAAGGAATGACTGAGAGTCAGCTGGCAATTGTTGATTTTATAAAAAAAAAAAGGGACACTAAAAATGTCAGGCATTCTAATATTATCTACCAGGCCCTGAGGTCAACATGAGACCTAATCCGCCTGACAAGTCATATTTTTACAGAACATAGTGCAGTTCTTATACTGCTAAATATTTTGTGATGAATGAAATGTACTTCTGGATCAAATGGGTTTGAAGGATTGTAAATAATATTCACTAAACATGAAATGTGACACTTTACCACTTGACATCTGGCATGTTTTCATTTCTACTGTTGACTCTTGTCTGACACAAGTCCGGGTCATGACATGACATGTTTGCCAAAAGGTGCAGGTAATCAATAAATGCTGAAGCAGGGTCATGTCATGTTATGAAATAAGACACGGATTAGTGAAGAGAATATTAGATTTTTACAGTATATGAAATATTCTGTGCACTTGCATTAGCTGATCAGCATCAGCTGTTTTGTTTGTGCTTCTCAGTCACTGGCTCACTCACAGCTATCGACTGACTAGTAACATCCAAACATATTCACGCAGGTGTAGGACACGCCTTTATAACCTGATACTTCTCACTATTACTTTACTCCCTCCACCAAGATTTCATTTTAATGTGTATTTATTAAGGGGGCCCTACGTCTCTAGAGGAATCCTTATTGCTGCTTGGATCTTTGAGAGCTCCCTCAAAGAGCAGAGCCTTTTCCACCAAATCTAACTTTATAACCATTTGTGATAAATAAACAAACAAGTCACTTTAAGCTGTTTAATTGATAGGGCTTAAAATGTAGCAGTCTAGGCTGCTGCATTATTCATTTAATACATTTAATGTATGAACTTTGTCCTTGCAGGTGCAGATTCTCTTCAGCCTGGACGACCTCAGCAAAGTAAATGACTGTATTTCCATTTCTGGTCATTTCTGGCCAATTATGACATTCTGTAGTTAAAGTATACCCATTGGGCAGTATATTAACAGTGAGTGTTAAATTGGACTAGGATGAAAAAAATTTACAAATCAATGAGCTATATAAAACATAAAAACATTTCTGAAATGAATGCATGAGATCCCATATAAGGTTACACAATTGGGTCACAAATCTCCTAGCAACGGTAGCTGGTGTGATGGATGTCCTTTGGGGAGTTGGCTGTGTGCAAAAAAAAAAAGCCTAAATATATAACAGACATGCACAACAAGAGCTATTAAAGCTTCATACTTTGGATATGTACACTGTTCTTACTCCATGAAAGAGTTTCAAGAATTCTGAGATTAGATATTTGTGTAGGTTAAAACACAATGTCAAGTAAAAGTGAAATGTCTGGTGGGATGTTTTTGAACTATTGTGAAAATCTCTCACATATTGTTTTAACAAGTTGTTTTTTCACAGGGTTTATTCTTAAAAGTGTTCCACAATGTGTCACCAAACAGGCAGGATGAGGCTGCTAGCGGTGATATCAATATCATACATCTTCGTTGAGCGCTCACACTCCGTTGGTGATAAAGAGCTTTTTTGATGAACCTGGAGATCCAATTTGTGTTGGCAACCTTGGCTCCTGGTTATGGGTCCACCTGCTCTTAGGGGATTACTCACAACACACAGCAGCTGTTGTTGCTCCCGCCTCCAGTTTTAATATCACTCATTTAGATTAATTATCCTGTGCAAATGTACAGATATACAAACTCTCTGTACTCATTATGTACAGAAATGTATTATTGCCTCGGTCTAATTACCGTCCTCATAGTTTCCCAAAGAAGCCCAATCAAATCTCTGATCTGTTTCCTTTATTGCTTTTATTGCACACACACGCCCCGAGGTTCATTAGGAGAGAATCTGAGGACATGAAGGTGAGAAGCAAGCGGAAAATAACTTTTTTTCATTCCAATAATAATTTCCTTATTCCTTAATCTACAGTATTATGTTTTCATCTCAAGGTTAAAAATACCTCCTCACTGTATACCTTCACTTCAGTCATTATACTCCACCGTTTAAGATTCCCCGAGGAGCACTCTCTTTTCTACTAGCCTTGTACCATCTGATCCCTGATTTACATGCCAATTACTGAACAAATCTGTGATTTTTTTTTTTTAATGGAATTAATGAGTGACACTCTCTCACCCACCCATGTGACAGTTTCCTCGTAAAAATTCTAATTATACAGTCAAATCCTCATAGCAGCATTTTTTCGAGGAGGATTTGCAGTCAAGCATCCTCTGGGATTTTATCAGACGAAGCTTTTTGTCATTTCTGAATATACTGCCCACCTTCTTTGTTAACTAACTTTATTGCAGTTTCATTGTCATTGTGCAGTAACTGGTTTGAACCAAAAGCTTTAGAGATTTGTTTGGCAGTATATATTCCTTTGTTAATGATGCACAAGTTACAAATTTCCATGAGAGAGTGGACACTTTTTGTGCTACTCTCTCTTCTTACAAACAGCACAAAATATTGCCAATAAATGTGCATTTTGGACTTTTATTTTCATGAAGGTGAACAGTTCTTATGTTGTTTTTGGCTTTGTTAGCTCAGTTTGACATTTGGTCCCTGAGATAAGTCCCCAGCAAACATTTGGACATTGAATGACCGTTGTTTGAATGTCCAATCATGACGTCCCCATATGGTTCAAAAACAGTTCAAAAATGGAAGTTGTGCTGAGGTCCGGGACGTTACCTATTCTGCTGTTCTGCTAAGGTTTATGTACACAGTGTGCATTCTGCAGCTTCATACATCCTATATGTCCTGATTAACAACTTAATATGCTACATGTTCTGAAATGGTCCAACCAACGTCCTGTCTGACCCGGACATCTGCTATACATCTTATCAACGGTTCACTTTCAAGATAATCCTGATAATAAATGATATAAAACCAAACACATTAGCTAAGTTAAGTTACAGAAACACACTGAGTCAATATTGACGTGCAACAGTATTTTATGTGGATAAATAACAGAAAAAGATGATCATCAAAAGTACAGCTTCCTATAGATAAATAACAGTTTGAATTCTTGACTCTTTTAATTCCATTTGATGCACTTTTCTCCAGTTTCCATTGAGGCGCTGAAGCAGAAAACAGAGGCTCCAAATCACTGAACTCTTCATCAACATGAGCGTTATAGAACATTCATGTCATAAAAGCAAACTTTAATGGTGCCGTGTGTAGAATTTAGTGGTATCTAGCGGAAAAGACTTGGCAGAAATGGAATATAATTCATATTAAACATGAATGTCCAAAAGTATGAAGATATGTGACTCAATAATAAACCCTTTTATTAACCCAGATAAAGCCCACATCATTGCTAAACTATTAAAAATGTTTAATGCCCAGTGACGCAGAGGATGGGCAGAGGACGTCCCTCTCAGACAATCTGCTCTCGACCAGTTAATGAATAAAAGTAAAAGTTTTTGTATGAAAAGTAAAAAACACAACACCCATAGATGTGTTGCACAGCGAAATTTTGAGGAGTATTGAAGTGTTTTTGAAGTCATGTCAGGTGGACCTTTATTGAACAGACCAAATATTCATTAGAAGGAGAAATTGACGCTTACACATGCATATCTGTATTCTGAATATGTGCACATGTCCGCTAAAAGGCAATTTGACTTGAGTTTCATGATTTGCATTTCATGTGCATGTTGCTGTCTTTGGCATCTGACCGGAATTTTTGGCCAGGGACACAACCTCACCATCCAAACAATGTTTGCTGAATTACCTGTGCAGTACAAGTCTAAACTAAAGGTCTACAGCCATGCTAGCAGCAGTGTGAAGCAGTACTTAATAGGCACAGCAGTGTTTTGAGCTCTATACTAATGTCAGCATGCTAACATGCAGTTTGACAATGCTAACATGACGATGTTTAGCAGGTATAATTTTTACAATGTTCACCATCTTAGAGCATGTTTACATGCTTAGATTGGCTAATTAGCACTAAACACACGTGCTGAATATGGAAAGTATTGGACAATTACATTTTTGACCTTATGATAGTAATAGATGGGGATCTCCAAAGGCATTACATTTCACTTAAAACCACAAACCCCATGTTGCCACTAGAGGTCAGTCAGGGGATCATCAAAATCATAAATGTTCATCCCCTGGAAACCATGAATGTGTGTGTCAAAGTGGTGGACTGACTGACACTGCCATCCCTAGCTTTCAAAGCTTTCGACTGGTACTGTAGGTGGACACAGTGGCACCAAAACATTACACTCATGTCCACTTTTTAAACATCTCATTAAACATCTCAAAACCGTGGTCATTCACATGCTGCTATAACTTTTCCCATCCTTCTGGGAAGGCTTTCCACCAGATTTTGGAAGGTTTTGCTTTCTTTCAGCCACCAAAACATTGCTGAGGTGAGATCGCAACTGATGTTGGGCCTGGCTTGCAGTCGGCGTTCCAGTTCATCCCAAAGGTGTTGGATGGTTTGAGGCCAGGGTTCTGTGTAGGCCAGTCAAGGTCTTCCTCACCAAACTGGGAAAAAAAATCAGTTTCTTTATGTAACTCACTTTGTGGACAGGGGGGCTTCCTAAACAAAGCTTGAAGCACAGTATTTAAAATATTATTTAAAAAATTAAAATATCATTGTATTCTATATCAGATTTCCCTTAAATGGAATTTAGGGCCTGGACCTAACAATGAAAAACAGCCCTAGACCAGAAGTACGTGGAAAGGGCTGTCCAAATACTTTCAGCCATATGAAATGGGTGAAACACTATGGGCCAAGTCTTTTTTAATCATCAGCTGGACTAACTTTAGAGCCTGTCTGTTTTCCCTCTTCATTTTGGAAAAGAAAGAGAACTATCAGGAACCTAAGATCTCAATGAATTAAAGGCAGTATGGGACTTCTATGTATAATATCCCTGTTTCATTCAATCATTATTAGTCATTACATCCAAGAACTGTTCCAGTGCTTTGATTAATCTCATCTGTCACCAGAACAAAGTCATTTAATCAGAGTGGAGAGAGGTTGCAGAATTCAGATTTCATGGTAATGTAAGTAAGAGAGAGAGAGCAAGATTTCAGTCCTAAAACCTGGCGCTTGTGTGTCACATCATCATAATGTACAGCACACAGCCAAACACATCTGCTGCTCATTTATCTCAAGTGCACGACTATAAATCAGCTGTAATTTGCGGATTGAATTATTGCTGGTCCAGCATATCACGCAGCCGTATTCTCCAATCCATTCATCCCACACTACACCAATCACAACATTAACACAAGCGGGGGAATAAGGAACAAACAGGCGTAGTGACAGAAATTAGATTAGAGTGACGAACGTTTGCTGAAATATAATACAGCAGAGAGAAGGATGGAGAGAATAAATGAGGAATGTAGATGACTAATGAATGATTAAGGGCATGGTTACAGATGTCTTGCGGGTTATGAAAATGATACCAGTGTCATTCATTTGAGAGGTGCGGTGCCATGACCTCACTGGTGTTGATACACACACAATAAAACAGGGATCATATCGCTGTTATGGTTGTTTCAATCCTGTTTCTGCTGACATGGTCCTGGAGGAAAATTGCCTCTTCTTGCTTGGCTTATGATATTCAGCGCTGCAGAAGACCATTTATGCTTTGACTTTATTATCCAGTAACAGTAAATAAACACGATATACTGTACATAAGGTGGGAACAAACTCAGTTTTTTTAAGAGCATACTTTTAAATTGTGAAGTATATTTGAGATGCAAGAGCTGGTTCAAGTGAATTTTCAGCTAGCATCATCCACCACTTTTGGTCCAGACTGAAATATCTCGACAACTATTAGGTGGATTGCCATGAAATTTGGCACAGACATTTTTGGTTTTGAGTGACATGTCTCAACAACAATCAAATAGATTGCAAAGAAACTTGGTTCATTGAGAGGAACATTCAGGTTCAGCATTGGTGATCCCTCTCACTAACTGTTTATCTAGCAAAACTTAATCAGATGTTTAAAGATCCCCTCCAGGCATATATCAAGACATAAAATACTCTGTTTGGAACAATAATGTGCTTCTGATATTGTTTTTCCACAAAAAAAGATTATGTTAAAATTCTTAAGATGGCATCTACTCCTCCCTCATTAAAAAATCCAGATGACACAAGACACAAAATGTCTCCTGCTTCACTGTAAAGTCCATTCTCAGTGTTTGTGCACTGGAGGCTTCAAGTTTCCACATCACACTTATGTAAGTTGAATATTGGATCACGATTTGCTTCAAAGCTAGTGGTGGTGTCACAAATCATGCTCATAGATCTGCCCCTTAAAATCAGATTTGTTTGATTTTCTGCACAGTGAAGCTCAAACATTCAACTGAAAGAACAAGAAGAAAAACATATTTTTGAGTGGAGGGGGACTTTAACCAATGATATTCCTGTCAGCCGCACCATGCTAAAAAGCCTAGTTTAGCATGTCAGCATGCAGTAAATAAACATGATATACTGTACATAAGGCATGTTAGCATGCTAAACTAGGTTGGTGAACATGGCAAACTACCATTTAAACATCACTATTGCCACTATGAGCATTTTAGCATTTAGCTCACAGCACTGCTGTGTCTACAGAGCAGCTAGCAAGGCTGTAGTCTAATTGTTTAAACTTCATTTGAGAACAAGGTGCAGCCATTTTCAATAAGATCTTACCTTTATATTTTTATATCTACTCTAGATTTCTGCTCAGTTTTCAGGACAGCTGAGGCCTTACTGTATACTCTTTTGGTCACTGAGCAGGTTAACACCATATTCATTGTTATTCAACACAGTTGAAACACTTTTATATCGTTTTGAGCAGATGTATATGTCAACTACTATTACTCTTCCTGTGAAGCACCCATAACTGTATTTAATTAGTGACTGACAATTTAATTTAACATTGTTGCAATCCTATAGAAATATTATACAGAAATAATATAAATATAAATTTAAATTTATTTTTTCATAATAAGAATGAAGCCTTCAAGCTTCATGAGTTTTGAACACATTTATAAACTGTTTTAAACCCATCTGTGAAGGATTGATTCATGTGTGTTTGTTCATATATTACTATACAATACCAGCCAAAAGTCTGGACACACCTTCCCATTCACTTGAATGAAAAAGTGTGTCCAAACTTTTAACTGGTACTGTATGTGATTACAGCTATGTATTTTGAAATGTCCCGTATACATGCAGAGTCAGAATAACTAACTGACTAACTAAATAAAGTCCTCACTGTTAAGACGTTGTGGGCAGTGACTATGCATATTAACCACAATGTTAAAGGAACACGCAGGAAATTCAAGTGCAATAAAAATATCAAGCCTTTACACTTGTTAGAAAAGTCTTGCAGACTGCTGGTACAGTAGTTATGCGTTTTCATTTGATTTGTTACGGGATGTTGGGCTTCAGGCTGTTGCACACGGGTGTCGCTGAGCTGAGTGGACTTCTGACAGGTGGTGTCACTCCTACGCACTGCAAGTCGCTCAACCAAGCGGTGCAGATGGTGCATTGCGAGCTGTGTATGCCAACAGTTGTTGTTTTGGAGATACTATATACCCCCCAGTCTCTCTTCACTTACACTATTTACATGACCGTCTCCTTTAGGAAAGAATGGAAATCATCACAAGCTGTGATATTGTGTTTTATATTTACAACACAAATAAGAAATTATAATGTTGTTAAGACTAACAAACAAAACAGCGAGGCCAGAAATCACTGAGCAAAACACTGTTGACAACATAGCCATGTAATTAATGTGAGCTGATAAAATTGAAAATGTGCAGTTACAGTATGTACATCAAATTTCAGGGAAAACTGAATAATGCCAGTGTGAAGGTCGATCCACAACTCCCCAATACAACATGCAGTCTGAAAGAAAAAAAGAAGTTGCCATATGAATTATGCTGTATTGAATGTGTGCTTCACAAAATCAACAAAATACTGTGACAGCAGTCCTGAAAATACAATGACAAAAAGGTGACATTGTGTAAACTGATCAGATACTGTACTTTACTATGTGATGCATACATTTCCATTTGTTGTTGGGTATATAATGTTTTTTTTAATACTGCAATGCAATAGCAAATGGGTAATTGTAAACGTTAAAGTGTTGACATGTTGGGAAAAACACTTATTCGCTTCCTTGCCCAGAATTAGATGAGAAGACTGATACCACGCTCATGCTTGTGTGTTAAATATGAAGCTATGTAGACTCAGCAGCTAATTAGCTTAGCTTAGCATAAAACCTGGAAACAGGGGGAAACAGCCTGGCTGTGTCCAGAGTTAAAAAAAAAAAAACAAAGAAAAAAAAAACACACTGTCTACATGCACCTCTAAAGCTAACTAATTACACATTCTCGTTTGTATAATCTGTACAAAAAAGGTAGAAATGACAAGTTACAGTATCTGGCCAAAGCATAGTTAGGGAAACACGACTTGTTTTTTTACATTTCTGTTTGTGTACTGATTAAATAAATGAGATATAACATGTTAGTAAACTTTAAATGTGGTGCTGGGCAGATTTTCTTTTAAAAATTCAGACAGAACCTGGCTGTTTGTTTGCCCCTGCTTCCAGTCTTTATGCCAAGCTAAGCTAATCACCTCTTGGCTCTAGCTTCACACACACACAGAAATGAGAGTGATATGGATCTTCTAGTAAACCTTTCGGCAAGGAAGCAAATGAGTGCATTCTCCCTCAAAAAAATTGTAATGGCAGTGAATGGCAGAATGGCAATTTTATAAAATGCTGGTAGACTCTCGCTTGCTAATAGAAACTGGGCTTTGAAATCAAAGTGACTTTTTGACATCTTTACACAGTGTTGAATCCCATGTTAATCATGGGGAGCAAGGTCACAGTAGTTGCAGTGTGCATTTCAGAACAAGAAGTGAGTAGTTGGTAGCATAAACTCCAAGGCAAATTAAAAGAATAGTTTGACATTTTGGGAAATATGCTTATTAGCCTTCTTGTCGAGAGTGAGACGAGAAGATCAATACCACTCACTTTCACTAACTTTTGTTTTCTCCGTACAAAAACTGAAGTATAAAAACGGTGGTTTTACAGGGGTTATGTGCTGGACTCTTTCTTGGCTGGGTGCAGTGATTTTCTGGAGTCTGCTGTTAGGCTGTTATTATTACCTTTGGACAGAGCAAGACTAGATTACAGCCATTATGCTAAGCTAAGCTAACAGTCTGCTTCATATTTAATGGTATGACAGCAGCTTGGTATTGATCTTCTCATCTAACTCCTGGCATGAAAGCATACAAGTCTATTTCCCAAAATGTTGAACTAATCCTTTAAGTCTGGTTTCATTGCAATTTGTTTCCTGATCATAAACTCAGAGTCTGGTGTGTGTGCATGTGATCAAATTTGTCCATGTGCAGATTGATGGACAGCTAAACAAGGAATAATACTATAAATCTTTGTCAGTTTTCTTGTCATTAGCAATATGTTGTAATAGACTGACCACATTTTATACTGAAGTTATGGGTATAGTTGTAGTAATTGATCTAAAGCAGTGTAACTTAAATCCAACACCGCAAAGAGTCTGTGCTTCAACTCAAGAGATAAAATGTCGCAGGTCTTCACAGGGGTCAGAGCAGAGAGTCATTTTCAATACATGAAAGTCTCTGTAAAATACACGTCCTGTAGATCAGTACTTGTGACTGTGCATACACAAATGCACTGTCTGAGTATTCTTTCATCAAAGTCTGAACTCGCTGAATTAAAAAAATGTTCATAAGGATTTTACCATAGAGAAGTTGTCCTCCCTCATTCAAAAACAAGAATGAGACAAGAGATGGATTTTAAAAAACATCAGTGCATTATTTCACATAATAAAGCCAGTAGATTAAGTTGAAGAGGGAGAAGGTGAAGGGGAATATTATCCGTGACCATCTGTCGATGGCGTTCACATCGGTGAGGTCTGGGATTTTGATTTTGAGCTGCGAGGATCGTCTCCGCAGACGGGTCTTCTTTAGATGTGCGTTCCTGTCGAGGCTGAGGCGGCGTGAGTCACGCGGCCCGCTAGGCCTCCTGTACTGGACTCCTGAGTTGTCGAACACCATGGAGGAGGAGTTGTGAGTCTCGCTCACGGTTGTCGTGATTTCATTCCCTCCCACCTCATTGTGGATCTCCAAGGTTGTCAGCAAAATGTTCCCCTGGGAGTCGACCTAGGCACAACAGACAGGAGCAATGTTAAAAATGGGCTGTGAGCTGAGGCTTCAGTGACTGATGACACATGTGCAGCACGCGTCAGGCCCGGGGCTGGCGTCTTGCAGGAGGCTGACAGATTACAGCTCGGGAAATAGAGAGCAGCCTTCAAAACCAGGTTTCCTGTCCCAAAGTTAAATCACGTCTCACAAATCAGCTCAAGGTTGGGCCGCATGGCTCTAATACTAATGTCATGACAGCTATTGCTTCCTACACAAAAACATATAAATCTTTCAAACTTATGTGACAAAAATAGAGGCACAACATGTACACAGTAATACAACACTGCGGTTACAAGACATGAGGAAAGGAGAAGGTGAAAATGTATTTTGTACTCTGTCAATGTTGGTGCAAACTAATTACAGAATCTGATCTTATTCTGTAACGCTACTAATAAAAGGAACAAGACTCCAGCTAGCACCACCACCACGCCTGCTCACACACACATAACACACATCAGAACACTATTATATAATGTAAATACCGACTCAAGCTCAAGTCTTATTAAGTTCTTTTACAAGTTCTTTGTAGGGGCCAAACATAGTTGGAAACAAACCATATGAATCACATTTTAGCACATTTTCCAAACAGCTTTCTAAACCTCATAAAAACCTCACCTACAGGTTAAGAACAAGAGTCTTCATTATAGTGTTTCGTTTGCATTTACTGTAAAGGATATTAGACATAGATAAGATTAGATACTGTATATAGCAAGTTAGTGTTGGAAATGTCAGTACAAAGTGGAGAGGGGAGCATTCTGTAGCAGCACTTTGAAAGGGTCGTTAAGAGCAACTAGAGAGCCACAAACACATAAAGACAATAAAAAAGCACAACTCAGGAAAAGCCAATTAGGGGAATATACTCAATGGTGATAATGAAAAAAAAAAAGGTTAATTGAGATGTTGTGGTTAAGCACGCTCCTTTGTAAAACTTTGCATGCAGCAGCAAAGTTTCAGCGAGGGTTCACAGATGCGACACAACAGGCAGTGACAGACACTCACCCCTCGTGAGTGACGACGCCCTTGTACCTGATTGGACTGTTTAACAGATGAAGACTTGCAATTGCCTCCTTCCAGAACGGACTACGTACGAGAGAAACACAAACACAAACCCCTTTGTCTGAGCTTTGGTCAGGTGTTAGCTGTTGTTAGCTGTTGTTAGCTTAGCTGAGGTGTCCACAGAGCTTCAGAAACACACAAACGTCTCAGAGAGGACGATGGTACAGTAGATGGTAGCCTTGTACCTACATGTGATGTGTGTATGACTACACTCTTGTTAGAGTCAGAGAGTTGTCAAACAGTATGGACCAGTCAGGTCCAGGGGTGATGATTCATTTAAAATCATTCAGTCAAGTAAAATTTCAATTTCACCTATGTGCACATGATGTCTGACGAGACAATTTTAAAAACATTTAAAAAATTTAAAATGCATCATTACTGTTGACATTAGATTAAAATGCAATACACTATATAATTTGCAAATATTCCAAAGTGTAATTCAGCTTTAAAATGAAAATGTATGTGAAATGGACTTTTGGAGATTCTACTAACACTTAGTTATGAAATATTCAGCAGCAGGATTTCATAAGTGACAGTGGAACTTAAATCTTTCAGGTAGTGCTACTGCTTAATTGTTGACTTATGAAGGCCGCTGTGTGTTGTTATGAATAAGCCAGCTCTGCTTACAGAGGCTAATGTTGGCTTTACCCAACCAATTACTAGTTTTAAAGAACACTGACAGATTTCAGAAACCGTGTTTAGGGAGCATCTACCTTTATTCAAACAAAAATATTATATTAAAACCACAACATACCTAAATTCAAGTGCATTTTGCAAATTTAGGTAGTACATTTTCAATGTTTGAAGATGCGGCTTGTCTTGGGTTTAGCATCCTATTTAAACTTTACCAACATAGTACCAGCACAAAGTTTCAATTTAAAAAGTGCATTGAGCCAAAATGTAAATGAACATACTGTAAATGTTCATTGTTCATTAAGTGGCCATGGTACAAAATGGGAAATCCACAGTTAATCCCAGTTAATCCCTTACAGATCTGATACTCTTCACTAGTTTAAAATAAAGCTTCATTTGAGATAAAGAAGCCTGGGTGGATAGAGTGTGTTGCTGTTTGCCACATTGATTTTATTATATTTTTATTTTTGATATAACCAGCTTTTGTTTTGTTTGAAGAGTTTTGTTTGGTGTAAGGCATAACAGTGGAAAACAGTTCATTTCAGGTCATTAGTGTGATCCATATCTATATCTGACAAATCTTCTTATTAATACCATCAGCATCATATTGCCTTGAGCCATAACATTCAACCCTAGAATACATATTATCCACTGACATTGCTTGTAGGCCTAACAAGACCAGGGCCTGTTTTTTGGAACCTCCCAGATTTTCTATCTGAAACGATCAGTGTAACTTGATTCTGTGGTGTTTGGAAGCGATTCTCACCTTGGGCCTCTCAAATTTATTCCGGTCATTATTTGCCTTCTGTGCCTTCTCAGCCAGTTTCTTCTGCATCTGAGGACCTCGTCCAAAGAAGATGTAGTTGACGAAGGCGTATTCCAGCAGAGCCAGGAAGACAAAGACGAAGCAGCCCATCAGGTACATGTCTATAGCTTTGACGTAGGGGATCTTAGGTAGTGTCTCTCTCAAATGGGTGTTGATGGTTGTCATGGTCAGGACAGTGGTAATCCCTGGAAGGAAAAAAAAAGAATTAGTATCATCATGTTACAAATAATAAAACACAACAAATCTTAAATATAAACTGCATGGTAATGAAAAAACACATCTTCCGGAGAGAACCTCCTTAAAGATGTGAAGTGACGCTGCCTTTCAGCACAAACATCATGTTAAACAATAAGACAATTATTATCAAATGTGGTTTTAGATTTCTGCACAACCTAATCACTCACAAGAAACTCAAAACAAGAATGTGTAATAATAAAGCAGCAGAGGTCGGACTTTTATCAGTTAAGCTCCAAAAACACTGCATCCTACATTTCCCATAATGCAAATCAATAGTGTCTTTTATTAGGTGTTACTTCCTGGTAAACACCCACATCTGTCTCTATCTGGTCTCCAAGCTCAAACTGAGAAAACCTTGATGACATCAAGTTTTTTTTTCTCAGACCTTATGACACAAATTTACAAAGCAGACCATTTTGAATAAAGGTCAGTCTGCTGATATCAGTAATGTGTCAGTCAGAGTGCAGTGGACACCAGCTGCTGTGGTGTGAATTCAAATGATTAACTAACCCGTCAGTCATACAACTCGAGGCCCGGAGGGAGTGCACTGTGGGAAAATTCATAGCTCATATTCATATGAGAGAATTCGAGTTTGCTACAGTGTCTTTAAGAGCTTTTTTTAATTACAACTTTAATTAAAATTACAGGGGCGAAATAGTTTGCCAGGACCCAATCTCTAAAATGAAGTTATACTCATAAGAACGCTGTTAACTCATCAGGAGAGAACACTGTATCCTGCTGGTCTAACTGTAAGTAATTTTCATTAGCTGCAGGTGCAATAAACCTGATTATAACAACTAAATCAAGTCAAAATGCCTTCAAATGTTCTGAATTTTCTTAGCTTAGCTTAGAAGAAAATGCTCCATTATATGGGAGAACACAAAGATTGAACAGACTCAGCACACACGCCAACTAAATAAACATCAGTGTAGTAATTCTCTCAATAATGTGCAGCATCAACAATAAATGTGTCTCTTGAGCAGCTCACCAGCCTGGACGCTGTGTCTGTTTCTGTCTTTTCAGGCTTACATAATTAAACCAAAAATGTTGCACCATACAGTATGTGTGGGGGTGTCAAGAGCACTGTGGGTACATGGCATCGATTCCTGCATAACAAAAGGGAAGAGCAAGAATCTAAACTCACTCAGAGCTCAAAGGAGAGAGTTACTCAACAAACCCCGAAATACATTTCAGTGCGGCACTGTAGAGTTTACAGATGCCTGCGAGATGACATCAGTGAGAAGTACATGGGCACAGATGTTATTGCAAGACACCTTGTAAATAACAACTCCAGCTGTCAATTAACTGATATACTATATATATAAATAGAGCATGTGTCTGCGGTGTGATACACAGAAAATACACTGTATGACCTCTTGAAACATTTTCCACAGCTCTTGCATGAAGCCTGATCCCTGCAAATGTATTTATGCACAGGATACTTACGCCACCATAATGGCAGAGAGAATGGAAACCTATAGTGAATCATCACATAGAGTGTGATTGAATTTGGATTGTACAGTAAGTGTAAATGCTTTCTAACTTGCATTGATCTCATAGTGTCTCAGACAGCGGTTTCCTGAATGAGGAGGCGTTACAGCAGACGGATCAGAGAAGTGGGTCCTCTGAAGAGGTCTGACCCTGAGGAGGTGCTTCCAAATCTAACAGCTCAGCAGACCTTTTGAAATGTACTACATTCATCTTTAAATCCCAGTCTATGTGCGACTGGTATTTAATGAACGCTGGGATAACGTGCTCTATCTTACACAGGCAGTGCTTTGAGTGCATAGAGGCTGAATGAGGATTTCCATTAAGGCAAATATTCAAGCAGAGATCAATGCAGTCAGGGGAGGTTGGGTGTTTTCCAGTGGTGAATCAAGCCTCGTATTTGTTTCAGTCCCACAGGCCAGTGGAAAGTGTGAGTCTTAGATCTAGCTCAGCCTCCTATTACACCACAGAGCAGCAGCCTCATAAGCAGCCTAAAAGGAATATTTATCTGTTCACATAATGACTAAAATGTGGGAAGAATTCACAAAGAGCGCTCTGCATGTGTTTTTTATGGATGAAAACACCTTGAGAATGTAATGTCAATTATGTCACATCACAATCTTTTTCCTCTATCTCTGTCCACTTCCCAAGGCTGGGTATCATATGAAATTTTGTGTTGTGCTGACACATCAACTCCGTTAAAGAAGCCAAACTTGTCGAATGTTTAACGTTGTCTAAAAACTAGTTGACATGCATTAACTTTTGCCTAAATAAAATGCAGTCTTAAATTGGCAAAAAGTATGAATTAAATCAGAAACTGTATTAAAGTAAAGAAGAGTAGGAATTTGAGCAACCGTTCAATGCTAGGTTTTGGTACTTCACAGTTTTTGATAATTAGCGCTACGTCTCGGTCGCTACTAAAGTAAAAGTATTGAGGTTTGATACCCAGCTCAGCCCTTATGAACATACTTTTCATACAGATTTTTGTTTGCCACTTAGGGGCAGCAGAACAATCTGTAAACACAACACTGACAACATAAAGTTGATATAGCAACTTAGTAAATAGTTGCCTACACCTGACAAATGTACGTCCATTATTCACTCTCTTTTTAGTTTGTTTTGTTTTGGTCTCCACCACCATTTTAGCCACTAAATGCTAATGTGCTATGTTCACCAGCTAGTTTTTCTGTCTGCCATTTGGTGCAGTTAAGGTAGTGTATAGTGGGTTTTTAGAACTTTTTAATTGAAAACCTGCTGCAGCTGGAAATGATGCTGATGAGAGCTGTGAGAGTGAAACAAAACAGTGTTAAAGTTAAATTCGATGACATTAAAATGCAATTACATTAAACACTGTTTCTATTGACCCCTGAGACTCGTTCATCCAAATTTCCACTCACCCTACTTTGAAAACTACTGCTTTAAAAATATTCAGGAGGATTTTCACAAAGTTCACACAAACACCGGAAAAATCACTGCCAGTCAGTTTTAAAAACATAAATAAAACCAAATCGGAAAGGTCAGATCCTATGTTTATGTCCTCTGCTGGTCAACATTAGCCAACCTATCATCCTCTAAGGTCACAGTACGGTAAATTTCATGAGCTTGACATGAGCTTGCTACAAACACTTCATCTACTGTGCAGTGTCTCTGAGGGGGAAGAGAGGCCATCAATCATAAACGTATCTCACATAAAAACACAGTCACATTTTCTGCCTCATAACCATCCATTCAGAACATCCTCATTACCTCCCACTTGCATGCCATCTTTTTATTGTATTTTCTATCTCCTGTTTTTAAATCTGTTTATTATCACCTGTGTAAGTAAGACGGTGTGCAACTGTAGTAAAGTATTGGAAGATTAATCTTCTGGGTAATCTGTGTTTTTTGTAATATTTTTTCTATTGACACATGATGTTAAGTGTATACCTATTTAGTAAAATACACTGTGGACCATACATACAGGGTAGTATGCACAAATAAAATCAGAAGCTGTGCTTATAAAAAGTTAATTCATCAGATCAACATATCAGATTCTCACTGTTGTCTTACTCTCTACAAAAAGCACAGAATGTCTCAGATATTTCGTGGGCAAAGTTCCTTTGCTGCATAACACAAAATCTAACTAACTGTAGTTAATTCAGTGTCCAAATGTAATTGGACACTGATTCAGTAGCATCACATTATATCTGATCTTTTAATGACCAAATGAGTTTTTTCTATAATTCTCTGAACCCAAGAGTTTAATAAGATTCCCAGAAAATCCATCTATGACACATTTACCACCAATCGCAAATTAATTCACTGTGGAACTGCAACATCTCCACTTTAATGAAATCACAGTTTAAAGTCTTCTGCCTGATGTCTAGCTTTGGGGCAGAGGTGGTCACTGTTCACAAGCCTGCAGGCCTGAACTATAAAACAAGGACATCTGACTGAAGGTGAAACTACAGACCTGAGATCAATCTACTGCATGGGACACATTATACCTAATGCAACTCTGGCAGCCGAGGCATCATAATTTATCCAGAACGACACCCAGGATAGGATGGTGATGAGGGTGGAGGGCATGTACGTCTGCAGGATGAAGTATCCGATGTTTCGCTTCAGCTTGAAGCTCAGAGACAGTCGAGGGTAGGCACCTGCAGAGAAGACAGAGAAGAAGAAATAACCCTATTTAATTCAAGAGGAACACAGGGACATCTAGCGCTTTGTTTTGGTTCCTATGGCAATGGCCTCATGAACTGGCTTCATCACCATGGAAACAAGCAAGCGTGGTTCAAATTGTAAATCTTCTGATGAAACTCAGCCTTGAGCTTATCTGTGTGCAAACACCACAGATGCAAAGCAATACATAAAACTGCTGTTGACACACACACTATGTTAAAGAAACAGTTCAACATTTTGGGAAATACACTTATTTGCTTTCTTGCTGAGAGTAAGATGAGAAGATTGATATCGATCTTCTCATCTAACCCTCAGCAAGAAAGCAAATGTGTGCATTTCCCAAATGGCGAACTATTCCTTTAACTTGACTAAAACAGATTTTTGATGTGAATATGCAACATTTTTATATAATTTACTAGCTGAACTAATTTACAATTGCATCCTTATTACTTTATATTTCTCAGGAGTAGAAGCATAGAAGTATAAAGATCAACTTATTCTAGACAACTTATAGTAGACAACTATAACTGCTGAACTACTACTACAACTACTACCACTACTAAGTTTCATGTTCAGTTACACCTGAACAGGGACGAGACTGTTGAGATGTAACTGAGCAAGAAATTAATGTTTTTACTTCACTTTTTTACAGTACCAAAGTCTCTCTTTTAACAGGAATCCTTGTAAACACTAGGTGACCTTGTTGCCCTATAATAGTTACCTCTGCAAGCTAACTGAGTGACTAAACATAAACCCCTGTTGCTCCCTGCGTGCTAGATCCACCTACTGGGAAGATGTTAAAAGCATCTGCAGACAATCTTTACAGTTTATTTGTATCAAGAGATGACCCTGATTGTAATGAGCTCTAATAGTCCTCTCAGTATTAGCTTCTCAGAAACATTTGTACACGACAGATATACTAGTTCCTACATGTTATTAATTCAGCAGTGGGAATAATCATTGCTTTAGTACTTCTGAGTTTTTGTATTGTAAGAGAATAATTTATGCTGTCGATGCTCTGCCACATGAATACATTGTATTACTGCCCCCCTTCATTTCTCAAGAGCTTAAAGAAACAGAGGTGCCTCTCTGTTATTATTCCCAGTTCTGGTATGGTCAGAGAAGTCGAGGTGTGATGCAAATTTTTTAATTAGAAAAGTCTAATATGTACATATGGGAAAATAAAGTAAAGGAGATTTACTGGTGTTTGGATGCCTCATGTGAAACTTGAGACATGCTAGAAACATGAAACATGAACACGGTGGGCAATCTGAGTTTGAAAAAGTTTGGATGTTATTCCATGCCTTAAATAAGACATGTAAACAATTACAGAGCATATAAGAAGCATTATTGTTGACTCCGTCCACTTCCACGATGCCTCTTTATTCACCTGTGGAAAAGACCACATTCCTTGAGACCAGTTTGTAGTCGACTATGGAGAACTGAGGGAGCTCGATGCGCGTCACCCCGGTCACAGCAGAGTCTCCTCCTTTCCAGTAGAACTCGATATCATCTGTTGTGTAACCGTCTGCAAACATCCACACAGAAAACAAGGTAAGGTGCAGAAAAAGCACAGAAATTGCTGCTGTCTCATTTTGTTGGGGGATTATAATTAATTATGTATTTTTATTTGCTTAAGTGAAATCTGGGGGCTTAATACTACAGCTGATTTACAGTAAGTCCTATGAATCACATAGACTCGACTGGCTGTAAGTGCTGATTGCATGAGATGTAAATCTTCACAGGTCACTGCAAGCAGACAGACGTATACCACATGCATGGGATCCATAGCCGCCAATAGTTTTATGGCAGCTCAGGTAGCCAAACATGTCATCAGGACTGATGAAGTTACACCAGGCTCTGCTATAGAAATCACTACCTGGTTAAAACTTTTTCTGGATACACAGACACAGTAGCTCTAACTGGAGAGGGTGAAGCAAGCAATCTCATTGAGATATGACAGTTTAATAAATCGAAAGCAATTCAGCAGGCTGTGCACTTTCTGTCTCCATGAAATGAGGAGTATGAAGTTTTTTATGACAATCACAGCGCTATTCATATTTTTAAGTGATGAAAAAGCAGAGCTGTCCGCAGTATTTCTTTACTAAGCACAAGACATGGGGCTTAAACTTACAACTCTCAATTTCCAGAGTGCAGTTCTGTTCGTCCAGCGGGTATCTCCTCAGATCCATCATGCAGGCTGCTGTTGTTGTGATTCTGTATCAAAACAAGACCGAAAAAGAGGCACACATTACTTGGGTTGTTTGGTTTAAATGCAGCACAGGTATTGCTAAGACATATTATCAAAGCATAATGTCAAATACGCTCAGACACAAGAACATGAGACGTGCTCTCTTACAGTCAAATGGAACAAATTATTAAGACACAAGGATCCTGGCAATGCAATGACATTCATTATTATTTGTTTGAAAGTCAGACTGCCTGCCAGTTATGGCTAATGGCACTTCCAGGCTTTGCAGAGCTGCAGCATTATATTGAGAATCCAATCTTGAGCCGCAGTCCAAATAAAAATATGAGACGAGTTATGAGATATAATTTGATGTGAGACCCGCTGTATTGGCATTAAGCTGTGACAATTGCAGTTTAAATGGCTTCAACAAAACAAATAAAATATTCACACTTAGCCACTTCTTGTGTCTTGGGCATATTGAATAGCTATGTGATAGCGTAAAAGTTAAGAGTAATTGCAACCAATAAGCATTAGAGATGGATTGCTGGCCAGTTGCTGGAACCACCTCCAGGTGGTGTGAGATGTTGAAAACGTGGAAATACATTTATTTCTCTGAGCTGCGTATGTAATCTTTACTGCTCCCATTTGGATCAGACTTGAGTGTGTGAAGGCAGAAGAACACCAAGATGGATGGATTTCTTATCCGGCTAATGGAGATGCATATAGAAAATGTATGTTACAGTAATAAAATCATATCTGGATTGTATCAGGATATGAGACATTTGAATGGCAATGTAAATAAGGTCCTTATCTGCAATTAAGGTAGCTCCAGTGTTTCTGCTCATAATGCCCTACAGGATTGGGAACGAAGGGAGATGTCAACAACAGAGAATAGAGCTCACCTGAGGCCATAGAGAACAGTGCCGTCGGGGTGGAGTCGAATCATTCTGTTTTTCACAGTGACGCCGTGCACAAAGGACTTCTTGTCATTGAGAAAGTAGGTGTCTGGTACCCAGAGCTGGTCTGCTACTCTGTTGTCCAGTGTCAGGTTGAGAGGGATCCCTAAATAGGCCAGTCTCTTATCTCTCCAATACTGCTGGAAGTACATAGTCAACGTGTAGTCCTGCAGGGAGGGAAACAGCATGATCAAAATCAAGGGCAGTGATACTAAAAGGTAGATACAATATAAATAATGCCATTTTGTTTCAGATATTTGCACTTTCTTCACTCCAGCGTAGCCAACACTGTCTGCCCAAACTGAAACCAGACTTGCCTTTCTTACAAGGTTATCAAGTTCAGTGCTGCATGTCTACAGCCCGAAGCTTGGGATGGATTTTTGTTTGTAACAAAAGTGATATTTTTATTTATAGAATTGTCAAACAACTCTGATTTTCATCAGTCTGCCCTGGGCGACCATATTTCAAGACCTGCCTCAATGAGAAACCATGAGCACAAGACTGGCACCAGCCCTCAGACTATAGATTTCCATTTCTGTCGGCACAGCATCAATGCTATGTTTCAGCTCAGTGACTGATCACTTTTTTCAGCATGCCAAAACTCCACTGCATATCTCAAGTATATAGATACTGTAGATAGATAGATAGATAGATAGATAGATGGATAGATAGATAGATAGATAGATAGATAGATAGATAGATAGATAAATAGATAGATAGATAGATAGATAGATATCATTACATATTACCAAACATACATGCACATACACATAAGGCTGTCAATAATTTATTAGGCATTCATTCAGTGGATCCATCAAACACAAAAGCTTTTCCAGACCTTTAATGGAGCTCTTTACTTGCTCACTTGGCTTTGTTCTGCTGACTAATGTTCTCTTAAATAAATAAGCAGGTCTTAGGAAATATGCTGAAAATGCCTACATTTTAATCCTCCGGTGCGATAGCGTATTCATAATAAATTGTTCAAACTGCCTAGATTTCTTTTGGATATATAAAATCAATATCTTCTTCTGTCAACACTGCACTAATAGGTCGGTGTTTGGGTTCCTCACCTCGGAAACTGCTGACCTGATTTTGATGATATAAAGAAATGCATTATTTTTGTTGATTCTCTCATTACTCTGTACACAACAAAACTGGTGCAAAGGGGCAGCTGCATCACGCATGGCTGACAAACTGTAGGCTTGTTTTCTGTTTGGAGTGAATTACACAACGTGATTTGACTGACAGTAAAATATAATATTGAATCCTATGAATAATTCAGTGTGCATGCATAGACATATTTATTCTTACACTAGGTTAAAAAGTTGCTTCTAGTTTCTGTGCCTGTGTGGGTTTTCTACTGTTATCCATGAAATGTCCTTTTTGTCACAGAGCATTTTGCTTGCTGACGAAAATAAAATTAATCATACTCCTGATCACATTTCTCTAAAATCTGCATCTAAACAAAGGAGGATAGATATTTTTGAAGTTGTGAGATGAGATGTAGGTTCTGTAGTAAGTAATGTTGGTAAGTTTCCAGAAAAGGTTTGGCTGTGTTTTTTTTTTTTTTGAGTCTCTTTAAGGATGCCTTCACCCTCCCAATTCTCTTTCACCTCTGTGAAGACAAGATGCCCTCATTACGCTCTCTCCCACATACAGCAGAGGTGTGGGTTGGGTGAATCAGCTTTACACAACAGCTCTTATACTACAGAGAAGGAGCCCATCTACAAAACCAATCCTCTCGCTCCATGTCTGGAACACAACTATTTTAGTCTGTTTTAGTTCTTCAGATCCCACTTCAGCTCTTGTCCTCCACTGCTTTAGACATTTCTTTAGCTTCTCAGAAACAAAGCTTACCTGAGCACCCACTGTACACACTGTACAGTACGCTCTCCTGCTGCCAGTACCCTGTGCAACCTGCAGAGTCCCACAGGGCTTTATTCCAGGCTTCAGCTTATTCCCCACTGAGGGTTTTCACTTTGTGTACAGGGAGACACCCTCAGGGGTCAGTGTTGCCAGCTCTTGTCCAACAGTACTGTATTGTATTGGCTGCTCAGAAAGCTTCAGATTATGTCACATAATAATTCACTTATAAAAATATTTGAAACAGCCTCCTGCTTAAAGTAAAAGCAGCTCATTTCATCATCATTATAAGAACCGCTGGGCTTTCTATGGCTCAGCATTTACTCTATGCACCAGGATACAATAGTGTATTGTGTATGTGTTCAGTCATGTACATATGGAGATTATGTACCTATACTGTATGTTCCTTGTATTTTTCAACATGCAGTTGTATGCAACACTTGAGCTCAAGACACATTTCCCTTTGGGGACAATAAAGTATATTTTATCTCAAATTGAAAGCAAGCAAGTGGACTTTCTGCAACACTGATTTTTTCACCAGTACATTTTGTGTTTCGATGTGTTTTGTATTTTTTAAGGTAAAGCCTGTCACACTTGTTTGTTCTCATGCTCCATGGATCTTTCAACATTTTTAAAAGCTTTGAAAAAGAGCTGAAACAATTAGTCGACTAACTGATTGGTCAAATCGACAGAATAATGATCAGCACTTATTTCGGTAATTGTTTGGGTCATTTTTCAAGCAAAAAATGGAAACCCCTCTCCAATGTGAGCACTCGCTACTTTTCTTTGTCTTATGTGATCAGTAAACTGAATATTTTTTAATTTTAGATTGTTATGAAGACAACATCTGAGGCTTTGGGAAACTGGCATTTTCCACTATTTTCTGACATTTTATAGAATAAGATCAATTTTTAAGATTGTTATGACTGAGGTCAGAGTCGCTTTGCATATGTTATACATTTTTAAAAAAGTTAGCTTTCTATTTATTTTATTTACCCTTTATCTAACCTGGCAAGTCATTAAGAACAAATTCTTATTTACAATGGCAAAAGGCAAGGTCTCTTGAGGGACGGGGATAGGGGCTAAAAAGAAAAGTCTAAAGTTAAAAAGACAGTACACATCCAAACATTTCCAACACACACACTAGTTACATACTTACATACAATCATAACAAGCATTATATGAATGACATGCAGTCAAGCACACGAGCATCAGGCAGGTAGCTAGCAGACAACAGCATCAGACAATATAACAGCAGAACATGAGTAGCATACACAAGCAGTAAGACAAACAGGCAAAGCAAAACAACAGCAGCAAGAGAACAAGAATATGCATGGGACAACAATAAGCAGCAGACAGACAAAGGTTAGGGAATATTAGTGGGTCAGAAAATAGCTGCATGTATCAGTGAGAATGTCCATAATAGTCCTTGAATGCTGACATGGAGATAAAATTGTCCAGTTTTGGCGTATTTTTGCAGATTGTTCCAGTCTTTGACTGCAGCAGACCGGAATGACAACAGAGCGAATACAGTATTTATTTATTTAGACCGAATATGTACTGTGGTTTAATACCACAATACAATTAACATTGGTAGTATTTGAAGAAAATATGAATCTTATAACAGAGGAAATATCCCTACAAAATTAAATTATATTAAAAGAAAACCTAACATAAAGTGTCTTAGTAAAGTTTTAGGCCAGAACAGCTTCAACGCTCCTTGTTATAGATTCCACAAGTGTCTGAACTCAGCAGAAACAGAAGTGTTCAAATAAGATAACATTTGTCTATGGTAATGTTAATGATATATGGAAAACCTGTAATATAAAATTAATGAGCCTACATCATATTTGAACATTCAAAATCAATTCTTAATGCAGCAGTCATAATATAATATATAACAGTTGAAAGGTGAAATGGTTGAAATCAGTATAATGAAATGACCTGCATGAATATGATTGGCTGTGACTAGTCAGCTGCTGAATGAGCCAGTGATTGTGAAGCAACAATAGAAACAGCTGAAGCCAATCAGTTAATGCTAAGCTAATGCTACGCTTTATTTATAGTTCAATTTTGCTCACAACTACAAAGTTTTGTAAAATGCGAACATGATTCCACTGAAAGTCGTTAATGATAATATTGAATTATGGCCTGGCCCTATATAAATGAGTCTGTCTAGAGAATGACTGTGTGTAATATCCACTCATTTGGCAATTACCAATTATCAATAGCTATATCTGATAACCAGAAGCTTTCAAAGAGCTTCCTATGGAGGATTTCAAAATGTTGTCATCATACGGTGATCCACTGACTAACAAAAAGACTTTAATAATACTCATAGATATTCTTTGCTCTGTTTAGTGTTGAGGCACACTGAAGGTAAAGGGTGGTGTTTTTGTTGTCAGATATGTAGACCACAAGAGACAGAAAGGGGTTTGTTCTCAGCACCAGTGAGTAAATGAGGCCCAGTGGGAGGATGAGACTGTCATGTCATCTTCGGCTCGTATGGTTCACAGTCTCATACTCAGACATGGTTACTGTGTGCCAGTCAAACATCGTCTACGTCAACGTAACACCAGGATATCTGCTGGGAATACAGGAATAGCACTCAGAGATGCTTGCCCTGCGCAAGAGGGGGGCTTTTCATCACTTCATAAGACAGCTAAGTGTTCCCAGTAGGATTCAAAAGTGTACTATACATGTTTTACAAACCATGCGTTTAATAATTTCAGTCTCTGCATCCTCCCACGCAGCATTTTACAAGCCTTTCATGAAATGATTTAATTCCTCTTACCATCTTAAAAACAGGCTACTTATAAATACTATTATCTCTTGAGAGCAATGTCGCAGGACCCATTTTTGTGTGGTGGGAGATGGGGGAGTCAAGAGAAAAAAACTTTTTCTGTTTAATTTGAGAAGTGTTCAATCAGAAGTTATTCTCTACACAACCATCACAGACTCTGTGACAAACTTAACAACAGTCTTCTAAATATGACACTGGATCTCAGAGGATATATCTTTCAGCTTGATAGTGATTGTTGAGGGGAAAACAACATATAAAGGTATTTGACAACAATTCCATGAAAAATGGACAAAAATAAACATCGCCTCTATGGATGAACTAAACAATATTAGATGACTTGTGTCAGTTTAGATGCTTAGCATTTTGCCATCCTTTAAGAATAACCACACATTAAGCAGCTTGATGAAGTATTTATAGTGCATTTTTAGATACAGTACATTAAAAGCCTGAAGCCATAATGGAGCATCATAAGACACGTCATCAATATATCAATAACTGAGGAAACTAAAAACATTAACCAAGACCTAAACCCACAAAGGGTTTCAGTCTAGTTGAAGGGGTTCTGTGAATTTGGTGGAAACAATACTCATGAAAGCGGAGATACTGAACAAAAACTGTAGTGTTGTTGTGGGCCATTAAACCAAAACAATGAGATGAAAGATGCTAAAAGGATTCGTAGAGCTGAGGGGAACTGCGAGTCTGAGAATCATTCTCTAATCATTCTCTTATTGATTATTGCAGCTTTAAAGGTGCAGTGTGTAGAATTTAGTAGCATCTAGGTGGAACGGACCTGGCAGAAATGGAATATAATATTCCATAAGTAAATTTTAATTAGTGTATAATCACCTGAAAATAAGAATTATGTTTTCGTTAGAATGAGCTGTTTATATCTACATAGGGAGTGGGTCCTCTTCCATGGAGCCCGCCATGTTGCACCGCCATGTTTCTACAGTAGCCCAGAACGGACAAACCAAACACTGACTCTAGAGAGGGCCTTTTGCATTTTTCGTGAGTTTCGCAGCCACCGTAGGTTCTCCTACACGCATGGAAGGGGCGGGTGGGCGGGAAGGGTATTCAGTTGGTTGCAAACTGCAACCTCACCACTAGATGCCACTAAATCTTACATACTGGTCCTTTAAAATATGGTTTTACAGTCAAAGATTACACCTGAGTATGTTTTGTGTGCTCTGTTGTTTTAGCTTACAAGTATGTGAAACCATCAAGTTTATCAGGCATTTAGATGTATAATGAGGCTGGTGTGCTAGGTTTATATACTGTAGTGTATAATAGGATGGTTCAAACGTATTGTTGCCCTAAAACTATGAAGAAACTCCTCTACTGTATGCCAGTTGCGGGGGTCATCTCACCTTACTTAAGGCATTTTCTCACATCGCACACCCACAAATGTAAGTGACTGCATCAAAAGTTCTTCAGCCACAATTAGCCTCACCTGGAATCAGCTAATAAAAGCTCTTGAACTTCCATTTTTATTTTAAGCATCCCGTTAAGGTAGAATAAATCTGTGCTGCACACAGAGGTTATATTCCTGTAGAGTCACATTCCTCTATTGTATAACACTTCATTAAGTGCAGTATTGTTCCAGCACAATGTAGAACTCAGCATGTTGTATATAGAGGACTACACTAGTATTTCTAGCTGAGTTTTCCTTGTAAGTAGCTGGAGCCTGAGGCTGTTTGATGTTTGATGTTGGGTGACTGACTTATCAACTAAACCCTTCAACATAAATCTGGGAGAACATCTGTAGTTTGAGTTTTTTAAGGGTAACGCTTCTTTCAGGCAGAAGGTGGATAATGTTAAAGTGTCAAAATGGATGGGTGTTTTAGCACATAATGTATTCTTCCAGCTGACTCATACTGTGGCTACTGAATAAATGTGTAACAACACTGCTTGGAGGATCTGCTTTACAGCTTAAGGTGCTTTATGTGCCTGGACAGGTGCTTCTCTGCAACGTACAGTATAGCAACTCTAGTTGGTTTCACTACTGGGAGCGATTCATCATAGATACACAAATACTACATTTTCTTCTTAGAGTGACTGACTGGGATTATTAAAATAACAAGACAATAGAAAAGGACACAAAACAATCCAAGCTAAAAATAAAGGAGTGGAGCAAGTAAAGTCAGAAATATATTAATAATCTCATCTCCTAGACAACAAGCTCTGCAGCTCGCCCACACAGGCTATAATGGGCCAATACCTTGTGTGACTCTGGCTGTTAGAAAGCACGCTACTAACACCTTTACGCTCCCCACTCCTCTGAGGGAGAGAGAGCAAGTTCTGCTTTGGTCTGTCTGTTTGGTCAAGGACTATAACTGAGCAGTCATCACAGTCTTGATTTAATCACGATTTATCACTGAGGATTTATTATTTACAGGTATCGGGACTTTGTCAACAAGTAACATAAAGTAACAAGTAATTTTTATTTATTAAAATAATGGTATCCTATATCAGATCGGCCCATTCTCACCAACACCCAATCCAGCTATTTGAGTCAGTATCGGACCGATATCAATATCATTATCAGTATATCTCTAATTATTAGTGTAAGTAAATGTGCATGTTGACAATATGAAGGTCAAAACAGCTCTACATCCTGCATTTTAGATATTAAACTTCAAGTATCAATCTCAGTGGCTGTCGTGTTACTTAAAATCAGTCTGTTGAAAAAATATTTTATTCTTCAAGAATAGATCATCAAACTACTTTATGGCTCCTTCAGTTCCACACAAAGTAAAACTTAAACTTTAAGCAGGTAATCACACAAACCAGATACCTTTAACAACATTTATACCTGTTTTTTTCTTATTCATTCAGAGGGGTCAAAGTTGAGATATGAGAAATTTTTAACAGGCATCTTTTGTATGGTTCTAAAGGCTAAATAAAAGCTAAAGCAACAGACTGGAGGGGTTTAGGGAGTCACTTTGGAAGTTACTGCCTCTTTAAAAATGCCTCGAGTTTTGCTCTAAAACTACTTTCAGTAATGTCAAACAATTCCCAGCGGGGAAAAAACTTCAACTAAGTAAAGGATAGTCGTGCTCAGTGTAAGATATGTGGAACAGAGCTGTGTATCACGTCGAAAAGCACGCAGCTATTTCTAAATGTCAGGCAGATGAACTTGATCTTGGGCCAAGTTTTCTGCTTTCTGCCCCTCTTCTCACCACTTCACAACCTGCACTGCAGCACAGACCACAATTACAGGTCTTGCTTCTTGAATATCATTTGTTGGGTCTGGGCCAGCGCCACAGAGCACACACACACACACACACACACACACACACACCAATGATACGTCTGTAAATTGTGATTTCTCTGTTTTGTCATTTTTTGAAAGACTACTTTTGCTGCCTCATACACACATTTTTTAACAAACACCTTTTCCATGATGAATCACTGTTAAATTAAGTAAATTGTCACTGTTATGAGAGTGTTGACAACACACAGAAAGCCAGTGATAATGTCACATTTCAAAATAACAAAGTGTCTAGTGTAATAATGCTATGACACAAGAAACACTGATCATCACTCAATTGTCAGCGTAGTGTGAAACGTGCGATTTGACTCCAGATAATTTAGAGAGACGTGAAGACAGAAAGTCTTCCTTGTTGAAGCATATGAAAAGAGACAGACATGCACTGCATTGCAGATCTAATCTGTCTGTGTCCCACTCCTTATTCTCTTACAGCACAGTTCTACACTGAGCACCAACAACCGACAGAGATGAACTAAATTTACTCTCTGATCCTGTTAACAGGTTAAAAAGTTACCGCTAATAGCACACACGCAATCATGCATGTGCACACAGAAACACATATTTAAAAGCAACCAATCAGCAGCTCTGGCATTTCAAAGGTGAGACAAAACAGTTGACATATAATTAGTTAACTTGAAGTATATTTCACAATGTTTTGTTTTGGGGCTTTTTTGTGTTTTTAACCAGTGTTTTTTCTCAGTGTGGTCTGGGAAGGCTCAGGATTTTGCTCAGGACAGATGTATCTTCAATCAAGCTGTGCAACAGATGAGTGACAGTTCTCATCTTCACTCAGACATCAATATGAACCCTCCTGTGATCTGACTGGACACTGGACACGCCGCTAACTGGGCTGTCATTAGTGTTTGCTTCAGATTTTTAAATTGGAAAGACATGACAGCTGTTCTGGAAATGTTAAATTTCCACCAGCAACCAGTCACCACAGTCCGTTTCTGAATAAACCGGAGGGAGAAAAATATGCCTAACAGAGCCAGAATCATGCTTTGTTTTCTAACATGTAATGCGAATGGAACATTTAGCTTAAATGGTTGTTCGCAAGAGTTTTGAGTCATCTCAACACTGATCAGAGATGTATCTTCGGGGCTCAACTGATTCTCACTAGATGTTTTGAATCTGGTGAAAACTGAGTTTGCGAGCTATAGTCTGTCTTTGTGAGGCTACACTTTACAACTTAAGTTTATTAAATTGTTACGAGAACAACTCAAAGGGCATTGGGTTTTTAGTGGAACTGTTTGGGGCCATGATAAAGAAGGCAATAACTGAAATATCATAAAGGGACACAGGAGACCAAGCAGTAATGTTTTAAACGTGTAATAAAGAGGAAAAACAACAGTAGCTGCTACAGGTACAGTAAATCAGAGGAAATTAGGTCATCATCTCCAGAAATTCAAACCAATGCAAGGCTCTAGCCATGACTAGGTACCTGCTAGAGGCGAATAATGGTCTCATAAATGTCACTTTGGAAGGAGTCTACCACTATAGCACAGAGGTTTTTAATTATGTCCTGCTCATCTTTTCTTAACAAACCTAATTTTCATGAGTAATCGGTAATTCGTAAAAGAGGATAGCGAACAAATTTCCAGTGCTTAACAACGCAAATTCTTTTGTACACCCCGTTAACCCTCATAATCTATTATCAACTTCAAATATGGATGTACTGTTGCACTTCATGTGCATAATTGCATTCAGGTTTTATGATGGATTATATACATGTTGGACAAAATTCATTCGGTGCAACAACATAATCAAACTAACTTTTACTCAGGTTTTACTCCAGTCAAACAGTGTCACTATTAACCTTGCTGACTTTATAGGGACCCACAGTCAACACCTAGAACAGATACTGTCCTCAAGCACCATAACCAATACATCATAGACTACTGTTTAGTGAACTATTTACAGTCTATTTCCTAATTCAGGAGAATGGTAAACAACAAAAAATTATGTGCAAATGCTGCTTGAATTGTCATAACAACATACAAGGAGAGCTTACAACCAACTGGGATCATTTTGCTTGCAATGACCAGGACTATTGCTATGTTGATTGACAGATTGGTTTGTGTGGCAAGACTCACTTAAACAGTGGGCAGAATGCCTGATATGATTAAAGAGAAATTCCAAGTCATTTCCAGCTTCACAGCAGCTGACCTACTGTAAAATTGAATCAAACACTTGCCTGGGCGGTTGTAAATTTACTTCAGTAACCTGCACAAATATAATCTACATACGGAAACTGTTGTGATTTCAGTGTATCTTCCCAAAATAACATACCTCTATAGTCACAGAACACCGCTGGATATTCTGCAATGTGCAAAGAGTTGAGATAAATGTGATGTATTGCAAGTGTTTTACAATATAATATGTAATGTACAGGTTATTCTGTAATCCCAGAGTGTGAGGAGGATTCCCCATTAACACACAGCTTCAGCCTTGAGATGCTCTAGTGGGCAAAATGTGAGAAAAAGTTACAATGAAAAAGTGATGTAGCTCCAGTGCTAATGTGAGATCTCTTTGCTTCCCAAGTGAAAGCAGAGTCCACTACTGAGCCTGTTTTTGTGTGAATAATATTTGGTATATTTCTTCATGGCATGGATATATTTTTGGATATCTGGCAATTATCATTTGTATCACAAGCCAATGAATTTTTAGCACATGCTCAGGTGCCACTGGGACTGTTTATTTTCTAGATGTGTCCAAGTCTTCTAGCCTGAGGAGGAGACGTGTTTCCTCTGTCCCATCTGCATGCCTGAGCCACTGAAACATTCAGTCCGATATGATCGCCACTGAGGAGGCCAAATGCTTTCACTCTCAAGTTAAAAGCGGGTGTGGTCTCTAATACGAAAATTACATTTGGCCCATTAAGTGCTGAAATGTAGTTAACTGAATATAGATTTTCAAAGCTAAAGAGAAAATACTGTGTCTGTTTCTTTTTTTACTCAGTCAAAAGCTTACATTAAAATACTCTGAGTTAAGTAGTCAGATTTTGAACTTATGCCCACAATAACTGGTGTTTGTTGTATTAAATAGGGACATTATTCACTATTGGAAAAGTGAAGTTGGACTGTATTCCTCCCATAAAGAGAGCCAATTATTGTGTTTCTTTTGTGATTTTAGAAATCAAATCCACTTTTTACTCATGGAAGTACACTCTGGTCACACACAAATACTTGATGCCATTATCTCTAACAGTGAAATAAGTGTGACCTGTATTCTCTTAATACAACCACACTGTTTAACATGACAAACAATGGCTACCTTAACCATCTCACTCATTTGCAAAACGTGAATCTCAATTGTCACTGGAAGCGAGTGGGTGGTTTTTCTGTGGTTCCCACTGAGCCACTCTGCTGCTGCGTGGAGATGCATTAAAATGCACCACGGGTACATTTCATCACACACACTTGTCAGGACAGCATGTCAGAGGCTATTTCCACTTGATAGCATGAGATCAGGCATCAAGCTCTGTCAGCAGTTCAGACCAATGATAGATGGCATACAGACATTAAACTGTAGAGCCCATGGTGTGCCCACTCCAACACACACACACTCTCTCTCTCTCTCTCTCTCTCTCTCTCTCTCTCTCTCTCTCACACACACACACACACACACACACACATTGGTGGTCTAGCTTGTTTTTTTATGTTTGAAAGGAGAAGACATGGCAGCAGAACTTACTGACCTTATCTTCTAACAGGACCATTAGGGCACCACTGCTAGAGTGACACAGCCAGTGAACCAGGATGTAAAACCATACAACTAGCCATAATCTGACACAGCAGATGACCAAACCACTCTAGATAATACAGGAGAGCCTCTATAAACTGTTTGTGTCTGTTTACATACCAGACTGGAGCAATTCAGGATCTTGTATTGTGTGTTGTAATTTACTTTAGTTCTAGATTTGGTACCTCTTTCTAATAAGCCCCCCTTTATAAAGGCTTTTAAAGTAGTAACTAGTGGCTTTATTAATAGTTAATACATCATTTGCTATTGCTTAATATTTATAAGCCATTTCCAAGAACAGTTTCGGGTTGCCAGGTTCTGAAAATTGATTTTGGCTGCTGTTTACACCTTTTGGTAGCACTTTCTAACAAGGCACAATTTTTAAGGGGTTATAAATTATAACTACTGGTGTTTATTAGTGATTAATAAATAATTTGCTGATGCTTTATAGATCAGTTATTAACCATTAACAACAACTTCAGGGTTGCCAAGTTAGCTATTGGCCTAATGAACCCTTTGGCACAAAAAGTCTGGAGAGCATCTGGAACAAAACTCATTTATTAACAACTTATTAAGATTTACAGCTGCAGACTGGATGGATTATAATAAACAGTTTGGTACCATATATAACTGCTGACATGATGGTTTTATGAGAAAGTGAGAAACCCATGATTTATTAATGAGTTACCAGCATTTACAAAATGCATTTTTACTAAATGAACACCAACTAAAGGGATTTTTCAAAACTGGAAACCCAAAACTTAATAGTGACTTGTAACTGATAAATAAAGCATTAATAAATGGTTAATTACTCATTAATAAAGCCATAGGTTACAACTTATAAACCCTTTATAGAGAGTGTCCTGGTAAATGGTAAAACCAGTTAGCAAAACTACAAATGACCCCCCCCCCCCAAAAAAAGATTGAAGATTTGTATACAACTTACCATATTGACTTCTGACACCATGTCTATACTCGCCACATCTATACTCATGCCAACAGCAACCGGTGGACCTTAAAATACACAAAATAAAGTTAACTATTGACGCCACTAATCCAGTGTAATAAAACTAAGGTGAAACACTAAATGAAGGACCCCTGTCATACCTCCAAAGTCCGGCCGAAGACGAATATCATATCCCTTCAACAGTTTATCCACAGTCTCTTTGACAAAAGACATGTTTCCTGGTTCGTTGACGCTGAAAGAGAGAAGACAACAAGGAAGATAACTCTTTTTGCAGATCCACACCCAGACTTGTGTCCGGTTTAAACCCCCAGACTCTCACCTCTGGGCACAGCACATCACTGCCAAGACCAGCGGCAATGAAAGAAAGTCAAAGAGCCCTGTTTTCTGGGATCCCCACATCCCTTGTGTGGTGTCTGGGAGGATGGATGGATGGATGGATGGGAGCTGCCCAGCGCTCAACTAATGACTAAGGAGAAGCCACGGTGCTCACACTCCCGCCGAGCTCCGCTAAATCAGGTGAGACTTCTTCCACATTGTGTGTGGCTCTGGCGCAGCCTGCGTTATCATGCTTCATGGAGCAGAGGCGCGCTTGCTTGCATGTCAGATGTGCTCATCGCTGCGGGAGGCTGCTCCGCATCTCCATCCTCCGGTTAGCAGCTTCAGCTTTAGTGCTCAGACACACTAAGAAAAATGTTTGTTACATGTCAATTAAAGCACTAGTGGCCTCTATAACGATATAAATCCACAGGTCCGCCGTCCAAGTGAATGCGTAGGTAGGCTGTATGTTGTCGCCCATGCCGGGTTCAGAATAACCCCTAACAGAGCCTGCTCATAGCTAACTTTGAGTTTGGAAAATGCGTCTTCATGTCTGTGTGCGCCAGGCTGCTCTGGTAATGATAAAGGGCCACGTGACGGCCTGCATATACAAGCTTATTTAAGTGGCTGTCCAGAATTGAGCGTCTCAGCTGGACCAGGAGTTCAATTATATTGAGAGGCAGTGGCGTGCAAAAGGGTGGGGTAAGGCTGGCAGCCCCTTTTCAAAACCTTTACAAGAGGTCTACTCTGTGTGTGCTTTACGGGACGCTGCTATGTTTCATTTTTGCTCTAATCTCACAGCAGAGGAGGACTTAAGCGACCCAGCTGTGCTTGTGCCCCTGTGGTTAGCTCAAATGCCCCCCTTTTGAGTTGCTGAAGTGCTACTCTGGTGTGACAAAAAGTGGGCTTTTGTAGACTGCTACAGAGTCTGTCACTTTTATCACCTTAATGGGACATATGCATGTTTCATGTTTGCCTCAAGGCCACAATTTAACAGTTTTGAACCTTAATGCTGATTTCATGTCATACCAGATACACTATACCACATATAATTACCACTTCTGGACTTGTAAATAGTGTTCATGTAAGTTGTAAATACGACTGAAAAGCTCAGATTTTTCTTAATGCTCTGATATATTTTTGCACTTAATAATATACAAGTACCAGAGGGCTCTGGTAGCCGAGCGGTTACTGTGCATGCCACATAACTGCAATGACCCTGGTTGGACTGCTCTGTCATCCCCCTCTCTCTTCTCTTATTTCCTGTCTGCTTGTCAACTATCAGCTATCCACTGAAGGCAAAAAAATGCCCAATATAAGCAAAAAATACCCTATATATGTGTGTGTGTGTGTGTGTGTGTGTGTGTGTACCTGAAAGCCAAATAAGTTTTTAGTGTCCAGTATGAGCTGAACATATGGGATGATATTGTATATCACTGTGGCTAGAACGTGTGACAGATATATGATGGACATAAATAACAGGCTACTGTAGCCTGCAGGAAAAATACTGCTAACAGACATGAAACTTAATATATAATATAAATATTTAATCACGGGAGCACCTGCCTGAAATAAGAAAATAACACATTCTTTTTTTTCAAATAAATAGTTGTTTTCAGTGGCAATACAACACACCTTAGCTTAAGTCAATACACTCGGGGGGTCTCACTGTCTTATTAGATCTGGCATGACAAGTAATTATAGTGGCTAATGTTATATAACTTTAGCCAACATAGGGTAGATATTGCATTTATAAGTGAGACAGTTTGCAGACTTCATTACTCTTTTCTACTAGCTACTGCTAAGTGCTAATGTTACACCAGGTTTTAGCATTTACCATTATACTGTAACTGTCGCTTGTGGCCACAGCAGCTGCTGTTCAGCAAAGTTAGGCTCACTTCAAACTCAGTTTCAGAAAAAGTACTTTTTTTTTCTTTGGCAAATTTCAGTCTGTCTTATAGTTTCAGGTTTTGGAAATAGGACAAAGATGGTAGATAGGAAATGGGGTGTTGGAGAGACAACTGAATAATACCTATTTTAGAACTTTAGATTTAGGCTTATTTGGATATAAAAACATCATCTGGGCCCTGACAAGTCTCCCAAAATCTGATTTATTCTGGGATCTTGCCTGCAGACGTGAGAAAGAGTCTTTGGATCTGGTGTGAAATACTTTTGTGTCACTCAATTTAAGTTGTTCCTGTAAAGATTTCATTAGAATATTTTCTCTCTTTCTCCTTTTTGCTTCAGTATTTGGCATCGAGGAAGAAGTTCAATATTACTGCAGGGAATGAGAATGTGCCTGAACTGGACTCTTCCCAACACATTTCTCCTTCCATCTATTTAAGAGATCGACACTGGTCTTCTGCTACATTTCAGAATTAAACCTCTACTTGCTTTTTACATAACGTTTTCCGTTTATTGCTCCCCTCAAGAAAACAACATTTAGGTAATGATTCTTACCTTGTGTCGTAGATAGCGTACAGCTTTTTGTTCCCGTCAACAGCATTCCTGTAAATACAGACAAAGGAAGGAATTACTTTCTCTTTAAATACAGTGCTGACTTTGACTCGCTCCCTTCAACAGTTTTAATGTATGCTGTGAGGAAACACAAGTGCAAGAGGGCTTTCACCTTGAGTCTAAATTTATAAAGGTGCCACAGTTTCATAAACAACCATCTTTTGAAATTTGAAAGAAATCCAGCTTCATAACTGACTCAGCTGGAAGTGCGTTGACCCGAATCCTTGTGGAAATTGATGCAGAATGATGAAATATAGACTTGTATTTGTGCTGCTGGCAGACGTGTGTGATATTGTCTCCTCCTGCAATCTGGACCATTAACCAAAAAATCAGGCCTCTTTTTCAGGCTTGTGCCCCATTTAAGTCAGACCTACAATAGACTGCACTATCAACAATGAAAAAATGGATGAAGTCTATATAAAGTAATTAGTTATAGAGCACCTAGCTGTCTCCTATGTACAGTGTAACATCATGTTATAATATACCATTTAAACGCTGCTAAATGAATTATATCAGTCCTATAAGTGTCTCTATAATACTAGGTTTGTTGCTACATTACTCATACTTGGTACTTACTACATTTTTTCCATAATACACTACAATGCCAAAAGTATGTGGACGCCTAAATGTGTTACATACAGCCTCCACTCTTCTGCAGTGGCTTTCCACAAGATTTTTGGGTCCTATAGTGAAGTATATGATATTTTTGCAGTGCTATAGTTTGCTGATTAAGTATTATTAGAGGGTTATCAGAGTTTTTAAGCAGTTCATGCTGTTGTGGAGATCTCTGTTATGGTTGCATTTATAGAATATTTTATCCTCTCCTTCTTTTCCTTCTCTCTTTCTCTTCATCACCCCCTCCCCTCTCTGTCTCCCCATCTCAGTACAGCATCTCTCCTCCACTGGCCATATATCCTACCGCTTAACTGGCTTGCTCGCACGGCCGCACTGTACTCTTTCTTTTTTGAATTCGCACCAGAGTCTATTTGCATTGTAGCTACTTCGCCTTTTTTGGATACAGTATTGGATTTCTTTTTTTTTTTTTTTTTTTGCGAGGCTTGCTGTGTGCTTGCGGCTCCTCAGAGACCAAACTAAAGGATGGTCAGTCAGCAGAAGTGTTGTGAAGCCTTTATTTTTTCGCTGCCAACCTTTTAATCGCTCTGGGGGCGAAATAAACCTCGCTGACAGTGAAATTACTCCACATCTTTATTTATTTATTTATTTTTTCCTCAATCTCTTTCCAATATGCAATTATTGCGCGCGGACGGCGGTGTCGTCCCTCAAAATTGATGCCAGATACTAAACAGTGCAATCTGCGTGTGAAGATAGGATCTACGGAGCTGGGAGAAGTTTGACTGCGCATCGTCCTGTGTGGTAAGCTTTGGTAACTGCGGCTCAGCGCCTGTGCAGCAGAGCGTTGTTACAGGCCAGCGTACAGTAGGAGATGTAGTGGGACGTGTGGGCATTGTAGGAGAGCAGGTTACAGTAGTGTGTTGCTGCTGCTGCTGTTGCTGTTGCTGTTTCTGCTGCTGCTTCTGCTGCTGCTGCTGCTGCTGCTGGAAACGACCTGCACCGGGACACTGTACACTTGTGATGAAAGCCGGAGGAAGAGAGGTATTCAACACTTTCCCTTTCGGCTTGTGTTTTTGGGGATGTAAAGTGCAGGAGTGAGTCGTGAATGAATGGGGGATGCAGTGCAGGGTGCGTTCAGTCACAGCATCACTGAGGGGGGGATTTACTGTGTGTGAAGAGTCCAGTTGTGGTGCAGACACGGTTGCGGGATTACAGTTGTGCTTGTGGAGACCGGACGGGTAGATGTATACAGGTAGATGCATTTCACACGTTTAGCTTGAACTGGATATCCAGTGACGGAAAATACAGCTTAGTCTGTGTCCTGTCAGGTGTCATCAACTTATAGAGACCCAACATTCATTAGTGAAACTGAAGAGAGCTTCTTGCTGGAGGGAGATGGGTGGGCTATAGGAGGGGGTCCAACAAAGAAAGGACGCACTGTTTGCAAGTCTAAAGAAAGAGGAGAACTTAGCTGTTTTTCAGCCTTTTGTTGACTTATTTAGACATCAGGCAACATCTGCAGGTTCTACACTTTTTGCTCTGTGTTGTTTTGCTGTGTTTTGAAAAGCAGATAAGAGCTAAACAGTATATGTAGTACACATGTGAGTACATGGAGATTGCTGCATTGGGCATTGTAATACTGTCAGCACATTTGTGTGCATTTGCTTCTGTGACATCGGTGTTGGTGAACATTTGTGCACCTGATTAAGGTTTACTGATCACCTTACACTCAAAAGCATGCAGTGATGGTACAGTAGCTGCCAATTAATGCCTGTAACAACAGCTGATTGCATTAGGCTCCATCGCTGTACCTTGATATGCTGACAAATACAGTATGTGCTTTACTATTTACGATTTAGTTTCTACAACAGGAACTGCTCAGACAAGGGAGCTAATTAAAGACTGCAACAAATCATCCCAAAATTAAATTAAATTTCATTAATACTGCTTTAATTTCAGCTGTTAAACAGCCAGTCAACTAAGTTGGTGGGGGAAAAAATGCAGTTTTAAAAGAGTGAGCATGTCTTGTTTCAGGAATGGGCGATGGAATGTGCTACAGCTTTGCAATGAGACGTCTGTGGGTCTGTGTCTTGCTTGTGAGCATCACCTGCCGTCTGAGGTAAGGAACTGAGTCCTGTAACTGTGTCAGGACAACATGCTCACCACATACTATATAAATGTACAACGCTTGTGTCATATTTGCTTGAATGATTCATTTGGAAATAACTTTTTAAAATATAAGTCAGGTTATCTTAGGTTATCCCTCATTTTTTGTGTTTCTCCATTTCACATTATTTGAAAATACTCCTGTTTGCAGCCTTTCCCAGGATGTAACTGGAACTCCCAAAGAGGCAGAGTTAAATGACAATATTACCATATTCACACGCATCCTGGATGGACTGCTGGACGGTTATGACAACAGACTCCGCCCCGGACTGGGAGGTACGGTCGTTGAATGTATAAACTTCAACACCTCTGCCGTTTTAGTAATTAATACAGTCACACATACGCTAGGTGAGAACAGATTATGGCCTTATAAAAATGTCCAGGTGTTCTTGTTTGTACTATACAACTAATACAGAAAACTCTGCTTTAGATATACTGTAGATAGAAAAAAGAAAAATGTGTTCAGCCTCTGTATCAATAGCTCAGCGTGAAAGATTACAGCCCCTCAGTCCACACAGAGAACAATGCTCTGCACTGCAACATCTGTCTCCTACTCATTCCACACAGCGAGAATGTGTTTGTATTCATGAAACCTTTGTCAAGTCAGTGACAAGGAGACATGATCAGCTGTTTAGATCTCCTCTAAGTATGATTTAATGGTACTATGAACACGCGCTGAAGCGCATAGTATGCTGGAGTGACCTTGAGAAAAACCATTGTTCTTTTCATTGAATAGCAGCTCCATTGTTCTCTGTAGTTTCATGGCCAAAGTGGACGAGAAGTTTTCAATTCTAATTATGAAGGAGAAACGAAGCCGTGATGTGAAGATGCTGAATCTGGTCAATACAAAAAAATAAGAGATGTTTTTTTGCTGCTCTGTAATTTTAGTTTTACAATATTTTCATGAAACAATACACTGTTTACAACTTTATGGATAAACATGAATAAATAATTATGTATCATGAACTTTATTTGTCCCTATTAAAGTGCAAATTCTGTACCTTAAGGTCAGCAGTGTGTTGTTCACACCCTGTCTGTCTATATTGCATTGGTCCTGCTGCAGATGTGTGTCCCGCGGGGCTCTGAGCTACTCTGATAGCCTCAGGGTGTCAAGGCTGTTCGGGACATGCTGCATGTGTCTGGAGTGTGGCAGTGAATGCAAAATACATTTACAGTCAAACCAGGACTCGTTCTAAATAGCTTCCAACATATGTCTAATTATAACATTAGGTTATAAATAGCTCTGCTGGCTAGAGGCAGGAGTTTTATTTACCCGTGTCTTTTAAAGCCCATAAAAAGATCCAGTATGTTCTGCATGTTATTAAGAAAATCTGGTTTTGGGGGTCAAGAGGCTTTCCTTTTAAAGAAGACTCTCTGTTCTTTGTTGATGTACTTGAAACATCTGAAATGCAACGATGCCTTTTTTATACCACCACTAGGAGTGGTGAGACTGTCTTTACAAGAAAAACAATCAGATTAGTCGTCTCAGCAAGCGTCCTATAACTCCATATATTTACATTTGAGTGACAAAGCCCTCTAGTGGCCGTAGTAAATATGACAGGATCAACAACGTTATTTCAGAAGACTTATGGAACTTTTCAAATCCTACACATAGCGGCTTTAATTAAAAAGATATAAGGATTGACACTGTGCAGAAGTTTACTGCTCATACTATAAATGCTTGAACAGAAGTGATTATTTGCTGCATATGTGGGATATTTCATCTGATCCTCTCAAACAGGCAGTGGTCTATACATGCATCCTTCTCTGGGGGCAGTTCTGTCGCCCATTTTTGTAACTATTCTTGTAAATCTGAGTGAGAAAGCAATCAGTGTATCAGTGATTGCAAACGGTGTATCAGTTAGTACAGTCTGAATGAACACTTATTCCCTTTTTCACATTGCTTAATGGTAATTTGTCTTGTCCACTGTATGCTGTATGAACATTTGCACCAGTTGGAACATTAAAATCTGAGCATGGAAGTTGCATTGCAGTAAATGTGACAGACGGCAGAGTTTCATTGAACAGGTTCTTAACTGACACAACTGTGCACTCCTCAGCCTTTATTACCTATTAGCAAGTGTTAATGTCTTGAAAAACTCTCAACCAACATCTGAGGAACTGTCATCACCTGTCAACCTTCACCAAAGAACTAAAAGTTTGCAATGAATCAGATGCTGTAGATTCTATAACAGCTTGTGGGGTTGTCAAGTTCAGGAAACACATTTGTCTTTGAATCCACATTTAGCTTCAGGAAGCATAAAACCTGCATTAGGCCTTCATACAGTATTTAGAATAGATGTTCTGAATTATAATGCATGGACTAATCAACATAATAATGTATTTTAAAGGCTCATGTTCTATCTATTCTTACAGAAAAGGTGACAGAGATCAAAACCAACATCTTTGTCACAAGCTTTGGTCCAGTCTCTGACACTGAAATGGTAAGAACCCCATTTTATTCATTTATATTTACAGTTTAGACGAAACATCTGAGGTCATTTGAAGTATTTTATTAAAATCCAACCTTAATGATTGTTTCACATAATACAACCCTATCTGTTTCAATAATTATTTGAAAGTTCTAAAAATCAGCAATCAATATTCTAATACATTAAAATCTTTATGTAAGGACTCTTTCGACCACAATACCCTCATGTTAAACCTTTCATACACAGCTCCAAATCACATTCAGTGCAAATGTATCATGTATCATCTGGATCCTACTATTTTATACCACTAACAACAAAGAAAAAAATCTTTTTTGAATATGACTCCACTTGTCTCACATGTGGAGACTCTTTTGTAACATACTGTGAATATTCAGTATTGAATATATTCATAATGTGTTCAGATCTTGTACCTTTTATTACATTATACTACATATATGTATTAATGAATGTGTGTTGTGTTTATTGTGTTATTTGTCTCTATAGGAATACACTATCGATGTGTTCTTTCGTCAAAGCTGGAAAGATGAAAGACTTTGCTTTAAAGGCCCAATGGAGATGCTTCCCCTGAATAATCTCCTGGCCAGTAACATCTGGACTCCCGACACCTTCTTCCTCAATGGGAAGAAATCCATCGCACATAATATGACTACACCTAACAAGCTACTGCGGCTGAAAGATGACGGGACTCTTCTCTATACCATGAGGTAAACCTTCCCGAAGCTTAACCGTTCATCCTGCTTTGGACCAGGATAAACATTTATTTTCCAATCAGTCTCTCAACTAAAAAGATGAATCATAAGAGTGTGGTTTAGAAATGTTGTGTAATCCAATTAGAGCTGGAGAGATGACTAAAACAGCCGTCAGCCTGTAATACTTCTTTAGTAATGGATTTTAAGACCCCCGCTGCACTAGTACAGCCCACACACACACACACACATACAGTATACTACATGTCTCAGTGGTGCATTGATGCGTCATCTAAACTCATGTTGTTCTCGCACTCTATACTCTAGGTCAGAGGATCTTGAGAGCATAATGTTTGCTTTGACCCAGCACTCTGACACAGGGAATTGGGTGTTTTCAGAAAATGGAGGGTTTGTGTGTCTCCTCCTCCTCCTCCTCCTCCTCCTCACACTGTGATCCCCCACCATTAACCATGTCGCCACATCACAGAAGCCTTTACTTTGACAGAAAAACAGCATGACCTATTCTGCTTATTCCTTCTCTAACACTCAATCCCTGTCCTCATTTCACATATTGTGGCCATGATTTGACTGATGGAACGATGTATAATTATACGAGCTGCTATGGACAAGTGTAAAGTACATCTTGGTTGCAGTTCTATTACCAAAAGGTCACTTAACAGTTGACAAGTGATTTATTTTTACTAATCCATTAGATATTAGTGTTTAGAATGACTTATAAGTGCATTGTGAGATTTAGAGCTTTGTAATACATTAAAGTCCACACTGTAGAAGGAGAAATTATAGCCTATGTAGAAACATCTCATTTACATCCTAACACTGCTTTCATTTCAGTGCTGTGTCATCGTCTTATCAGGACAATAAATCCTCCAAATCAAATATTAACAAAGGAAGTTAGAGGAAATGGAAGTGGGTGCATGTCAAAAATGACTATTGATCTGCCGACTAAAATTGCTACAAATCTACAGTACATTTGCTAACACTACAAGCCATTAGAAATGGGTTCACAATGGCCCGTTAATGCGTCTGTGTTCTGGGAACAAGGTTATTAGAGAAACATTTTATGCATGCATTACTCCCCTACATTGGCTGTTCACAGAACAAGCAGTGTGCAGTGCTCTAGCTACTGTACCATGAAAATATCTCTCAGAGGAAAGACAGAGTTTCCATCCAAGCAATGCAGGCCTTGCAGTATATTTCACAGACTCTTACTGTAATACACAATAGAGCCTTACTAATCTAAAACATAACCTGTACTTGTGTGAAATAACAGTGATGGCAGCAATTTTCCTCTTTTGTTTCAGCTGGTAATTCATCTGCTAGTCCGCACTGTCCTTATTGGTCAGTATGATTTATTAAGAAGCTAGTACCCTATACATTTGACTTCACTAATTAGTGCCATTCAGTGCTACTGTGAAGTCCCTTTGTGGATATTAGTCATCCTCAGAAAAATGTCAGAAACATGCAAAGCAAGACTTACACACTTTAATGATAGCATATTTTATGTCAGTAATTCATCATGAAACACTGATTTAAATAATAATAAAAAAATTCTGCTGATTGAGACATGCAAATGTCTTGAGTAGGAAATCAGCATAAATGACAGACACTTTGTTTGCAGTATACAAACACAATGCAATTTCAATTCTATAGTTAAGCTTTGCATAATAATCCACTAGAGGGTGATGTTTGACATATCAAGAGACCCACTGAATAGGCCAGTAAGCAATGACTGACTTGACTATTATACACTATGAGATTGTGCTCTGTAATATAACAAGTTCAGTATAATGCAATAAATTCCAGACTCATCAGTATTTCTATTCTCTTTCACAGTATTTGCATATCAAGGCTAGTGTGTGTGTGATGTGTGGGGGCATATTTTTACTAAAACTGCTGAGGCAGCAGATGGCCTTTAATATACTGAAATCGCACTCCTGTGGTCCATTTAAACCTTATTTATGCATTGTATTTGTATAATATAGTATGAGGGATTGTCATTGGTGGAAGATGTACTCAGATCCTTTACTTAAACAAAAGCTGCGCTATAAAAATAGTCAATTACAAATGAAAGTCATGCATTCAAATTTTTATTTAAGTCCATAATTATTACAAGCAAAATATAAAGTAACAAAAGTATTTTTATATTATGTTATATTGTTTGATCATCATTACTGATGCATTTGCATGTAAGTGAAGCAAACTTTTAATGTCATAGTTTGTCCATGTGAAGCTATTTTATCTACTTTATGAATACTACTAGGTACCTTAACCCCTTAACATAAAGTTTAGCTCCCCTTTAGTTTCACCTATTTAAAAATGCTCTTATTCCACAATCCACACTGTCCCACAGTATCATATATAAGCTTGTTTCAGGTCTACATTGAAGCTTTGTGCTGTTTACACAAGACTCCATGTTTTTGTGGTTACATCATTCCATCAAACATAAGATTCTAGATGTCTAGACTTCATCGTTTTGTCCACATTTTCCCCAAATTCAGCCTGAGATAGTATCTTGGGAAATTTTAGGATTCCCACTAGAACTAAAGTTCTGTGGGCTTGAACAATATTTGATGATCATATGATTTGTATGTTATATCTTAATCTGCAAAATAACTAGAAACAGTCAGATAAATGTAGTGGATCAAAAAGTTTAACATTTCCCTCTGAATTATAGTGGAGTAGAATTAGAAAGTAGCAGAAAATTGAAATACTCAAGTAAAGTACATCCTAGTATTAACTATGATATTGTAGAGTAGATATTTAAATGTATTTATTATTATTATTATTATTTATAAATGAATTAATTCAGTGTCATTTCATTCATTGTCACATTTTCTCTCATTTTGTCTGGTGGCATCACTTTGTGTTTGTGTGTACAGACTCACTGTCAGTGTGACTTTTATAAGTCTGGCCAGCAGAGGGCAGCATTAGATACGGCTGTGTGGTTCACTGTTGCCTGTGTGGATGGGTAGTGTTAATACATTAGACCTAATGAAGAACATCTTTTGTGTTGTGTTTTGTTTCCAATAAAGCAAATGGAGCTTTATTTCATGCCACAGGCAGGTGGCAGCCTGACCTCACAAAATATGTCTTAATTGCTTTCACAAATAATTCTCAAGCTCACTTTTACACACATCAGTGCATCACTCTTCCTAGATGAGTATCATCATGGGTCCCTCTGGTGGTTCAGTTTGTTATTGCTCTGTGGTTAGAAAATTACAGTTTACTTCAGCTCTCAACCGTCTGAGACACACTAATGAAGACAGAATCGTATTTTCATTGGTTAATGTCTGTATACAAAATCTCACACCACCCAAATCAAACAAATTATTTATAATAAGGAGATATGTCAATTTGTGAAAATGGTTATCACACCGATAATGAAGGTGATGATGCCTCATCTCACACAGTCATTCATTTTCTGACTTTGGATGCTTGCTTTCTTCTTTCAGGCTGACTATATCAGCAGAATGCCCCATGCAACTGGAGGATTTCCCAATGGACGCCCATGCTTGCCCACTTAAATTTGGAAGCTGTGAGTAAACACGCCGCTAAGCAAATTCACAAAGTGAGTAACAGCATTAAATAATGCAGGAAAAGGTACAGTGCAAATGTTTCATGTCTGTGACTTAGACATCAGTGGTACATGAGCACTAAGAGTGGCAAACCTTTCTTATAACACACAAGTTTACCAGTCAGAAAAGTAGCATGTTGTTTTGACATGGCACCGGTTTCAGAGTCTTTATCCATGCAGGGGACGCAGGGATGGATGTAGCTGAGTGTGTTTGACAGCCTGTGTCCCTCAGGTGCAGAGTTATTGTTGTGGCGGTGCAGGAGATAGCCATGTAGACACTGACACACTGCTCCTTATTAAGCCATTAATCAACATGTCAGGGCTGCTCTGCTGCATCCTTCACTGCCTCAGCTACTTACAACAGATACACACATAGTGGAAACAGCTAAAAAAAAAAAACCCCACACACACAGTCGTGTTTCCATCACTTCAGAGGACATTACATTCACTTACATTCATTTCCTGGAGACCATAACCACCACATGCCTAACCCTAACTCTTACCCTAACCTTAACACAACCCTAAACTAACCTTAACTTTAAACCAAGTGTTCACCCTAAAATTAATGACTTTACATTATGGGGACTTGCTTTTTGTCCCCATGAGGGAGGCGAGTCCCCACAACATGACTGTGTAAACAGATTTACATCCCCACAATGTGAGGAATACCTGGACCACACACACACACACACACTAAACCTACATTTACCATCAAGGTAACCTTAAAAAATCCAATTCTTTACTTTACACATGCAGGGATAACCACACTTGTGGGTCCTGCCCAGCCTTACCCCATTACTTCTAAGCTAGTCAGGTTGCCTCACACAGCTCCAATGGTACAAAAATATCTGGGGATCTCCTGCCACGTAAGCTTAAGATTAGCATTTAAGGTGTTCCCTGCAGCTGACGTATGAAGGTTTATCTTGGGGCCAACACTCCCTGGGCTCAAAGGCAGAGCTACAGTATGCTACATGCTTGGTGTCATGACATTTAGCCGCTCCCACACCTGCTTTGGTCACCTCAGTCAGAGTAACTAACTGAAACTATATTAGATTGCGTACCTGATGCCAAGCTATCTGTTGTCCATTAACTTATCAGCCAGCACAGAAAGATCAAATCTGCTTCAATTGATTATACAGTACTTTAAATACCTAGGTCAATGAGTTAGTTCAGTTCAATTCAGTTAAATTCAATACAACTTTATCTGTCCCTAAAAATAATCAAAGGCTGTAATAAGCTATATGTATATTTGGTAATAAATACTTACTATAAATACTGAATATAAATATCCAAAAGTAAAAAACAAAACACAAAGTAATCAAACCATATAAAAACACTGATATACTGGAAATTTGGAGCTTTAGTAAGTTGTGTAAGAGTTTTATGTGTTACAACAGAGGTGACAGAGAACTGCACAATGTTCAACAAAACTCATGAAGTACTTTGTTAACCATTGAATCATTTTTAAAACCTGGTGTGACAGTAAAAAAAACATAGTCCATGTGAGGTTCTGAGCTGTAAAAGTTACGGTGGTGCAGTATATCCTGTTTTCTCCGACTCCATTAACCCTAGCTAATCCTTTGACCTAATGGACAGCACTCACCCATGAGCTCAAGGCTTTCAAAGCTACAGTAGACCTGTTCTGTGCTGTTGTGTTAATCACCTCTCGTGGACTGAACTCTACTATCAGTCTTGTTCTCTGCCTCATGTTACTGTAGCTAAAGCTCTAAACCGTCTGTGGTATTATACTGTATACAGTGTACAGAGGCTTCTTTGACACAGTTTAAAGAAATTAAATCAAGCGTACAACAGTGCTTAAGAGTGTGAATGATGGAAATAGACTACAATGACATGAGAAATTTGATTTGCTGTTGTTTCTGCGCGAAGGTGTCCAGCTAGCCACATAGCTAGGTGTGAGTAATGCTCTTGTGCAGTTGTTTTATTCACTGGTTTATGTTTAATTTGACAGTAGCTCTTTGGGTTGTACATTACAAAAAAGGCACACAGTGCAGTACATTTCACTTTACTGCAAAGTCCCTGTCAACTGTCTTTTCATTTGTCCGTCTCTGCTTTTTTACTATGCTAATTTTGCCACTTGCCCCCATTTATTGTCCCTGGAACTATCCACTATGATTCGCTCTCTGCCCTATCAACCTTCACACTTATTTACTTTCTTGCCGAGAGTTAGCTGAAAAGATTGATACCACTCTCATGTTTGTATGTTAAATATGAAGCCACAACCAGGATTGTGGAAACAGGAAACAGCTAGTCTGGCACTGTCCAAAGGTAAAAAACTATAACAGCACCTCTAAACTCACTAATTAACATGTTATATCTTGTTTGTTTAGTCTGTACAAACACCAAAGTGTAAAAACAAGAAGTTATGGTTTTATAGGGAGTTATGTGCAGGACTATTTCTTTGCTGGGTAGCAAAAGGGAGAGAGTTGCTGAAGTTGTTGGTTGTTAATTTGTTTGCTTATCGTAACTACACTCATATAATTTAAAACTGGTCTTTGTAAAATACATACACTGATATTTAAGCAGAATCACAAATAAAATCGGTCTCTTTTTTAATAATGTATTGATTGTAATTTAAAATACACTAACCACCAAATGTGTTTTATTTATATTGTGCATTGACAGATACTTAGGCAGTTGTAAATTTACATTGATTTATTTCTATAACTGTAAAAACAACTTAAACACCACAAAAGGTGGTCCTCTGTAGCCTATTGATTTACTTGTAGGACTGGTAAGCCTTTCTGTGGCTGCTCTTGCCTTAATTATATTTGGGTCATACGTCGTTGTAAAATGCTAATGTAAATGTGTTCTTACAAGTCTCTCATTCATAGCTGAAAATAATAGCTTGCACAAATGAATAGCGGAAGCCTGTCTCATGCACCTGTAAACGACCTGAAATGCAAATAGAGAGCAAAATGAGACAGAGAATTGTCTCATCGTCAGACAGTCTGTTGACTCAAATCTAATAGCTCCCTTTTTATTTTAGATCACATCCTGGTGCTTATTAAAGTGAGTTCCGTGCTGAAATTATGTAGATATGCTGCTGTTTATTAGGCTGTTTTCTTAGATTTTTGTGAGCCCACATTTCTCTTTGCACTTAATGATGGACAGAAAATGTGGACGAGAAGTGTAAGACATATATCATTATTTCCAACAGCTGAAGCAAAGGCAGGTCTAACTATTCACTGAGATGTGTTCTGAAATAGCCTTTGGGGGAATGGAGGGAATTACCAAAAGGGCACACAGCAGGAGAAAGACTTGATATAAGGCAGGGAGCTGGAAAAGAAGCTGTGTGTCTGCAGATTCACAAGTGCCCACAGTCACTTTGGCTTGTAAACCAATGTGTACTGAGTGCTAGTAAACAAAGGATCCGACAACATATAGAAAACAGTGTAATGTATTTACAGTGTACAGTACACTGGCAAAGAATTACTATATCAACCACATGACAGCATTATGTGAAGTCACTCAATACTTCTTGGAGCAGGTGGTGGACTTAGGCCAGTCGACATGTAATCATGCTTGCAGACACTTAAGGGCCATGCATGAGGCTTGAGACCTATTTAGGCATTATTTGGGAAAATATATGGATGGACAGGGAAGTAGTGCAGGAGTGGTTTAAAAAGTGTTTGAAAAATTGCAAAGCGTGCTATTGTGACTAGCTCCTCCAAAAGACAATGTCATACATCAAACTTTAAGAATTTCTGAGTTATTAAATGAAAGCAGTCAAAAGGACAGACCCAAATCTCTGTTTGGCATCTTTGATTAGCTAAATGGCAGAAATATCTCAACAAAAACATTTCTTAAACTCAAAAAGTGATGCTACTCCATATTGAAAATGGTTTACAGTGTGTGGCTGGATGGATGAATGAGTGAAAATAGGTAAAAAAGATATGAACAGCCCAGTGGGCTGAAAGCATTGGAATTTCAGACTTAAACATGTCATGTTGTCAAGATACTAAACCTACATACATAAACCTAAATATAACCTGGGGGTGTAAATGATATAACACCAGCTTGTTTCATTCCTTGTACTGCAAACACTTGCAGACACACGCACTCACAGAATTACTGTAGCAGGATGTGAATCAGATATATTTATTTTAATGTTTATTTAAATAGCAATAGCCAGTGGCCCACCAGAGCAAAGTGAATCCATAAAATGTATTCTTTATCTAAAAACAGGGACTCAGAAAAAATTCTAAAGTAAACATCATGTTTTTTGTTTGTTTGTTTGTTTTTTTTTACTTTTTATTTTTAACAACATTTCAAGTTTGATGTACAAACATATGGGGCAGAGAACATGAGGTCTTGCGTGGTATCAACAAACATCAGAGATAGGTAGACAGGTACAGTTCATTACAAAGGGATTTCAGCATTGATGCCTAATATAAGAGAGAGAGAAAAAATAAAAAATACTAAAAATAAAAAATAAACCCTAATCAGTGTCTGTTTCCTGTAACAGTCCCATTTCCTCCAGTATTTTTGTAAGTTATCTTTTCCATGGAGCGTATGACAGTTCCTATAAAAAGGTCCGCAGTAGGGGGATTTCTCTGAAGCCAGCCATTGGTGACAGCTTTTTTTACATGCAACCAAGAAAATCTTCAGGAGGTAGGCATCACCTTTACATAAGCCTTCAGGAGAAACTCCAAGAGAGACAAATGACACATCAATGTTAAGTCCCAGGATCCTAGACATTAAACGTCCCACATTTTCCCAAGAAGGTTGAATACATGGACACCACCAAAATATGTGGGCATGGTCCACTTACATTGATCCACACTCCCTCCAGCAAGGGTGCTGGGTCCCAGTTAACTTGGATTTCTGCTTTGGTGTTATAAAGAACTGAATCAAGCTCTTCCAACCAAAAAATCCCTCCAGGTCAGTGAGTTAGTGGTGGAACACTGAGTTTCCCAGGCGTGTAACCAAACCTCCTCAGCTATTTCCACCCTCACGTCTTTTTCCCAGTGCCGTCTTAAATAATCAGTTGAGTTTTTGTTCATTGAGGTGATAGCCTTGTATAGTTTGCCTTTGTTACTTTCACCCTTATAAACATCTATTAAAATATGAATCATTTTTTAGAAAATTTCAGGGTTGGGCCACCTTCAGAAAAAAATGGCAGACCTATAAAAACCTATAAAAACCTATAAAAATCCAGTCTATTGAGTTCAAATAACTGGCATAGGTTTTGGAAGCTCTCATGTTCCCTGTTTGATATGATTCTATAGAGAGCAGTAATGCTGTGTTGGGTCCATTATCTATACCTGTGATGTGACAACGCTGGTGTGAAGTATGGATTGTAGGCTGGCCAATTTAGTACTTTTACCTCTCTATGAAGCTGGAATCATTTAACCACCTCTAGCCACAGCTTAATAGAAAAACCGACACATTCATTCTGTAATTGAAATATTTCTTTCACCCTGTCGAGGCAACCCAGAACTGACTGTACTGATGTAACCACCAAGGAAAATTCTGTCTTTCCATTTAGCTTCATAGTTTGAATTACACCAAAGTACCAGTGATCTTAACAGAGCAGATGAATAATAATCCCTCAAGCACAGTAGTGCCACCCCCCCCCCTCCCCCGACAGCTGCAGGGTTGAGTATTTTACTCAAGGTCTCTTTTTGTTCCATATAAACCTAGAAATCTGTTTATCCCATTCTCTAAACTGTTTAAAAGGGACATCTACTGGCAGAGCTGTGAATAGATACAATCATTTGGGAAGGATATTCATCTTGAGGACATATCTTTTGGTAAGCAGACCCCAAGGTACTGAATATATGGTAAATGCCAGTTAAAATTATACTTACTTACTGGGTCTTGGGCGGGGGCATATTTAAATGTCAAGGACTGTGTTTTGTGAATATTAAGTACATATTAACTCCCATACATCTTTAAGATATATTCATCAGCAAAGGTATCCCTGAACCCGAGTTTTGTAGTGTCACCAATAAATCATCTGCATACAGGCAGACTTTGTGTTCCTTTCCCCCTATAGTTATACCCTCCAAACCTCTTTCCTGTCTAATAGTTTGGGCCAGAGGTTCAATAATGAACATCATGGTTTTAATATATGTAAGAGAACAAGCAGACCTGGACTCAACTAGAGAAGTTTTTACAGAATCAAGCTCTATCATTGACTTTAGAAAAATAATTTAACCTAAACTAATGAAAAAAATTAATTAGCTGTTTTCTTAAGGAAAAAAGGGACATCAGTTTTCATAGATGTTGAGAGAAATATCCGGCCTCATGTAACAGTCTATCCTCTCTGAAAAATTATGAACCTACAGTATTTCCAAACATTTTTATCAGTTTGAAGCATTAGAGAATGATGTGTATAATCAGTTAACTGTAACTGTTAATGTATTAGCATATCTGTTTCATGTAAGAAATTTCAATGTGATTTCCATTGTAAACATAGGCCCTGCTTTACTCTGAGTAACCAAAGATTCTAGTTTAGCCGTACTGCTGATTTTGATACAGCTGATCATAACACCTCAACTGATAAACTTACAGGTAGAGATCTGGCTAGAATAACTCTAATGACTTCTGTCATATTCTCCTCAGCACAGTAAAGCTGTGGAGTACCTCAAGGATTCATTTTGGGCCCGGTTTCAGTCTGTCAACAATGTACTCCTATTTGGTCCCATAATTCACATGCAAAGCTTGGTGAAGAACCTTGATCCAATAAAAGACTGCCATATAATAAACAGTGGGTATCTACCTTCAATTTAATGATAAAACCAAGGCTGGTGTTGCCTACACTGCCCCTATACAGTCATAAAGACTGGTTTTAAGTGAAGACCAAGTCATTATGATCTAAGGATTTTAGATGTCTCAGATTTAATTTCACACAATCTGAAAGTAAAATGTATTTGTGAACAAAATAATGTTGAGGGTGTGTTTATGTAACGCAGTTCTACAAAGACTGGTTTGAGACAATGCTTAGTGTCTTTGAGATGATAATCCACAGACTCGTTGACTGGGGTTAATCTAAATTGCTGTGAAGTCTTCTAACACCACAGTTGCTGGATTAATGCAATACTGTTAGATTGGACACTGCACTGCAGTACAATTGAGAGAGAGAGAGAGAGAGAGAGAGAGAGAGAGAAAGAGAGAGACACAGATTTAGTGCATCTACAGTAAGGGTGGGGTTTATACTACAGTATGAGTGAGTTTTTGCATTTTGCAGGGCTTGCCTGTTTTCTAAATGGACTTGTGAATGAAAGACAAGTGTGTTTGAAATACATCAGCCCATAAAAGAGGCAACAGCAAAAAGAAGCAAAGGCTTCCTATCATCTGCATTTCATACTGACAGTAACTTTAAAGCTAAATGGGCAAACTCTGCAAGCAAAGCTACAGTAGAATCCTTCGAGGCAATCTGTCAAACTGTGTCAATACTCACACTTGACATCATACTATTAGTAACATCTGCGTATTGTGATACACTCATAACTGATTACATCAGATCCAAACACGAGCTCTTAACAGTGACACCAACTTAATCTCTGTGTAATGAAGCAAAGTGGGTGAAAGGTCAAGTGTTGTATCACAGCCACGCCTTATTTCTTAGCTAGTAGCATCTGAGAAGCCGATAAATAGAGTGACATCACTGCATAAACAATTTACGATAAACAGGCAGATCCTGCTACTGCTGGACAATATTTGATGGAAGCATTCTGCAGGTCTAAGACATCAGTTCCTGTTCTCCTAAATTCTGTATGGACACAGCAGCAAAAACAGTTCTTAAAGGATAATGCTGGCATTATCTTTATCATTCAGCTTTTATCAACAAATCCCCTGCAGAGACCAAAACCAGCAATATATGTATCCTACTATCATGTATTGTCTGTATAGCCAAATTATATAGCTAACAATGTGCCTCCATGCTGTAGAACTCCATTGCTGGCCGGAAAGTATAAATAATTCATAAAGAGCCACGCCGTTGCATTGGGTGACATATTCCTTCATTGCAATCAAAACAACTCTGTTGTGTGCAGATATAACTGATCGTGCTCAGGGATACGGTTAATCATTTACACTTTAGTAGTTTGATGAGTTCAGAAGAATAAAGTGGCTTGTTAGGTTTTTAAAAAGAGGAAACAAGGTTGGCAAAATTAAAGGAACAATGTGCAGCTTAACAGTGTATGCATGTAAGGATTTTTGTGTTCAGAGAGGGAAGAGAAAACTGACATGGCTTCAAACATAACTCTTGTAATTGCATTCACGTAACATTTAATTAATCAAACTCATCTTTACTTGAGGAAAAGAAAACACAAAAGTACATGAGAGAACAATAATGCACTGAATAAGCACTGAGGGCAGAGGGCTGATGGGGCATTTTTAGTTTCAGCCACTATGTACAGGCTTGTGTGTACGCACATGCTTTTAAGTGCCTGTTTGAAATCAAGAAATGATCCAATGGTTTTGCTTTGATCCACATTACTTTAATTACATTCAGCTAGCAGAAGCTTTTGTCCAAAGCACTTTAGAATTTTCCCTACACATATAAGGAGCAATTTACAGTTCTGTGTCTTCCTCAAAAGCTCTTTGACATGAAAACAGTAGGGCGGAGGAACTGCACCAGCCTGACAATTAACGGCTGGCCCTCTCTACCACCTGAGCCACTGCCGCTCTTATATTCCATATCTGTAAATCATTTTTATTTCAGGACAAACTCAAGAACATTTTGGTAAGTGGACAAGAATAGTTAAGGAAAGTGTACAATATTTATGATTCCTGGTCCATATTTCATTATAGGAGGCACTTGATGTATAGTTTGTAATCCACTGATCCGATAAACACTGGATCAGTATCTGAATGACCTTATGAAACAGATCAGGTACTATCAGTAAGACGTGCAATATAGTGTAGTGCAATCTTCTAGAAGAATCTAAAAACAAGGTCCACTTACTCAGCTATTTTGACAGTGGAAAATTGTCAAAAGCTCTGGGAATAGCTAGTAAGTAAGAGGACCTTGCGTTTAGAATGCTGAGAATGTTGATGTGTGTGAATCTCCAATTATATTTATACACTAGCGTCTGTAACACATATATGATTTAAACTTCTTTGTTATGTTTTCTCTGTGTTTGTGTTTGTGGGCCTGTGGGATACCTCCTGATATCACAAGCAAAATTTAACAGTTGAATTTAAAATTGAAACAAAGGTACATTTGTAACAGATGGCTTATCGTGAAAATTGAATTTCCTAATGATGCAAAAATAAAGTTTGTACGTCTTTCTGTCTTGTGTCCTCAGACGCGTATCCAGTCTCGGAGGTGGTCTACACGTGGACTCAGGGAGCAGCCAAGTCAGTGGTGGTGGCAGAGGAAGGCTCACGGCTCAATCAGTATCACCTGATAGGTCAGACGGCAGGGACAGAGGACATTTACACCAGCCGAGGTAAAGTGAAGTGCGAGTAAACTTCACCCCCTATCAGGGACAGCGAGGCCTCGGATTACAGATGACCTCTCCTACAGTATTACACACACAACCATCTACATCTTAACTGGAATTCATGTAGCTCCGTCCCCTCCATTTTCTTTTATCACTCAGTTATTTCCTCCCTTACAATACCAGTCATACAGTAGCTTCAGGCGGGAGCAGGGACGTTAAGCTCCGGCTTCAACCCTATTATTCAGCTCTGTGTTATTACAGTGTGTGCCATCCAAAGATGTTGTGAGAAGAAAATGTTTTCAAATCAAGCTGGATAGAGACAATGAATGAATCACAAGGATTTGAGAATGCCTCCCACACATAGCCAGCTGTCTCTGGGGCTGCCAAGAGAAGAGAGAGGGGGGGGCAAAAAAAAAAATCACTTATCCGTGGTCTGAGCCACTGGGTCTGTAGGGTTAATCCGTATGCAGGCCCATCAGTTGTGCTTTTACTGAGTGACGTCACAGCTCAGCGATTGGCTCCGATGGCGGTGACACGTGGGGGGGCCCCGAGCGGCATCTGCTTAATTCTGTTATGTAAAGAAGTATGATAATACATTTCTGCTGCTTGTCGGTAGTAAGTTTATTACAGGGGAGGCGTTCCTATATCTGTAATGTATACAGAGATAGTTGCTTCACCCTGTATCTGCCAGGGGATGTTGGTGTTTACACTGGATAATGTAAGAGAACTAAACATTCACCGCTAAGTATGCCACGGTGCTTTTTGAGCGCAGGAGAAAATCCTGCCGTGCTGCTGGTGGAAGACCCTGCCATCAAGCTGTCCTTCCCCCCCCACCAGAAACGCTCAACAAGTTCAGGTTAACAGACAGGTTGCTCTATTTTTCTGTGCATAACTCTCTCTCCCTACCCTGCACCGCTCTGACCAGTTATGAGGGAAGAGTCACAGAGCCCACATGGCCTTAATTAGCACTGCTAATCTGAGGTACAAGCCCTCTTTAACAAGCCAAGAATAGCTCGGCAAATGCTAACACTGTGCGGAGGTGAACTTTGACCTCACAGGTTAAGCCAAAGAGGATGAAAATATAGACCCAGGAATTGAATTGAGATGATCGGCAAATGTTGTCATTTCATTACATTACACACACATCAGCGCTTTCAGATCGAAAGCGGCAAAGCTCAACAGATGGTTTAACTCTACAAGTGCGTTTCAAACTGTACTCACCAGTTGACCAACATAGCTGCATTGTTCTCTGCTATGAATGGCAGTTCCCCACAGACACTCCAAAAACCAAACAGTAAAATCCACCACAATCGCATTTTCACGCCACGGAGATTTCCATCCACTTCCAAGCCCAGGAGGCAGTCAGATCTGAGTAGGGTTCGCCCAGTCGTGCCACCACAGAGCAGGGCTGCTGGCTAGTAGTCCTCGGAGCGAAGGCAACACTGGCGCCCTTTTCATTAAGGACATGATGCTTGTTGCTGCATCGCACAGACCATCCAAACTTTCCTCCAGTCCCTCTCTCAACCCCCCTCTACCTCAGTCATCTGTGCACCTGCTTGTAATCACCGCTGATCCAGGTCTGTTTTAGTGTTCTAGCTCAGGCAAGGATGTATGTCCCCAATCAAGTGTGGCCTGGCCTGACAGAATGGGATGGACTGTCTGTTGCCCTGAGACGCACACACACACACACACACATACACACTCACACTAACACTCACACACATAGAAAGAGAGAGAGATAGAGACAGAGGGAGGGCGAGAGAGAGAGAGAGCAAGAGAGATATACAGGATGCAGATTGTGACAAGGGATTAGTGAGACAGAAAAATCCGATTTTGCCAGGAGAAAGCAGCAGTCATCTGTGGATTTTCTATAGTTTATCAGACTCCATGGCTCGACAGGATTTTTGAGAAAAAAAAAATCCTTCAAATGCAATCTTCAGTTGGTTAACAGGATATGATGATTTCCCCACCAACCTGTTTTTCAGTAATTTTGCTCATGCTTTGTGAATGGTCTCAGAGAGGAATCCCCCTCCCAAACATGTTAGGACAAGAAATGATCACAAAAGAATACCACCAGTGTTCCCCTATGAGATAAACCAGCAGCAGTCCACTAAGTCCACTAATAATAGTGTTTTAGTCATCCAATGACTACAGTATGTTTCATATGAAAGTGGTTACTCATAGTGACGAACCCGCCAAGAATCACCTGACTCTGCAGTTCCCTTCAGCTATAGAGTGTTTTAGCATCTTTCAGCTAATTGTTTTGGTTTTACAGCCCGCAACTTTACTGTTTTGATTCAGTCTCACCATCCTCTTCAGCATTGTTTCCAGACACAGCAGGTAGGTGTTTTAGTGAGTTTTCAGTGAGTTTTCAGCTCTGATAACAGTACCTGCCCAGACCCAAACAGCAGACAAAGTTACCGACTAGCTAGTAAAGAGAGTGAAGCATCTGGCTGATCCAGATATTTCCCTCAGCAGTCAGTCAAAATTTTAAGATAACTTAAAGCAAAATGAATATTGGACTTACATTCATCAGGCTAAAATGACACAACTCTAATGTTGCTCCATGTTTGCTGGGTGTGTACTGTAAATAGGCAACTGTTGCCAACACTTAACCTTATAAGGTGATAGTACATAATGTTGTGTTTACAACAGTTGTTCTGCCTTCAAGTGGTCAGAAAAAAAGTGAGTGCATGTAATTAATTGATAGAGTTAGCCCAAAGTCAACAGGTATTGTGACTCTGTGAAGTGGCAATGATGGCTCTATAGGTGTCATCACAGTTGCTAAACAGAAAGGTTAACTCAGTTTGGGATTTATCATGTTAATGGTCACATAAGGTCTGTGTGTGGGAGAAGACTACAGATCAGAGACAGTGAGTCCAGGACCAGACTGATCATGTTAATGTTTGATACAGGGTTTCATGAAAGAACTGAGCAAAACAAAAGGTATCGGTAGGTGCTTATGTTGTATTCATTTAGCTCTGACAATATTGTTTCCAAATGAAATTGCATTTCAAATAGACACGTTTCCTACCTGTATATATAAAGCCCATCAAAACTTCTCAGAACTCACTGTGATGTCTTGAAAAAATAAAACCTTAAACCTGAGAAAAACAAAAACCAATGAATGTTTGGCATTTTTGCTTGAAAAATAACTGAAACGATTAATTGATTGAATTTTCTGCTGATCAACTAATCAATTAATTGACTAATCATTGCAGCTCTAGCCTTGTATACTAAGTACTGTAAGCTGTACTGGGCAATTTTGTGCCAAATCATACACTCAACCACCTTCTATTGTATGTCTCATTACTCATTACTTCAGTGTTTCTGTATGTTTTCTTCTCAACATACCATATAACACCTCGTCTTCTGCTCTGCTGTTTTCCACAGGTCAATACACCGTGATGATGGCTCACTTTTACCTGAAGAGGAAGATCGGCTACTTTGTCATTCAGACCTACATGCCTTGCTTCATGACTGTAATCCTGTCCCAGGTTTCCTTTTGGCTCAACCGGGAGTCTGTGCCAGCACGGACTGTCTTTGGTGAGTTCAGAAACCACAGACATATGCCCCATGATTGAAATGACAGTTGAAATGAAATTTTTAAAAAGCCACTAATGCATGCATAAAAAAATAATATGTCTGGTTAGTAAAACTGACTCAGTTTTCTCCACTACCAGGTGTGACCACAGTCCTGACCATGACCACTCTCAGCATTAGCGCTCGAAACTCACTGCCTAAAGTGGCTTACGCTACTGCCATGGACTGGTTCATCGCAGTCTGCTATGCCTTTGTCTTCTCTGCTCTCATCGAATTCGCCACAGTTAACTACTTTACCAAGAGGAGCTGGGCCTGGGATGGAAAAAAGGCAATGGAGGCCCAACAACCCAAAGTAAGTGTCTGTGTGTTCTTGTTGTTATCACATTGTGAGGACCCAAACCTGGTAGTTGTGGGGACTGAAAAGATTGTCCCCACAATTTTAACAGTTTATTTTGGGGCTACGAATTGTTTTTTATGGTTTAATATTGGAGGATAGAGAATGAATACAATCAATGGAGAGTCCCCACAATAATAGGTGGTTTGCTCTATTTTTCACCTTAGTATGGAGGAGGTGACTGTTGTGTTTCTATTTGATATTGATTGATATTTCATATTGATATTTTGCAATATTTGCTGCCACTTGTACCCTTCAGTATTTTTCAACCTTGACCCTATTTTCCCATCATTTTGTGTCTAAGTGACTAATGGGGACAATCATTTTTGAAATTGGTCCAGTATTGAGTGAGAGCGCTACAGCCGGCAGCTGCAAAACGGACTGCAGTATAATCCTTTGGGGCAATTGCACCCTGTCAAAGTACATCCACTAAAAGTGCTTGTTTTTGCCACTGACAGGCTCAGATTGGTATTATAAGTGTCTGACAACATTATGGAAAGGACCATACAGAGAAATAAAACTTTTCTTTACCTTTCGCTTGATCCTGCAACAACTCATCTCTCCAATGATTTCAGAGCGAGACTTCTCCCTGAGCGAGACTTGGTTAGACACCATAACAAACAGACCGGATCAAGCAAAAGTTAAAGAAGCATGGTCCTTTCCATAATGTTGTCAGACACTTATATTAACAATCTGAGCCTGTCAGTGGCAAAAACAAGCCCTTTTACTGGATGTACTTTGACGGGGCGCTATTGCCCCAAAGGATTACATTGCAGCCTATTTCATGGCTGCCGGCTGAAGCGCTCTCGCTCAATACTGGACCAATTTCAAAAATTGTTGTCCCTATTAGTCACTTAGAAACAAAAAGATGGGAAAATAGGGTCCAGGTTGAAAAGTCCCAAAGTTTCCCTTTAATTAGGCCTAAATGGTAATATTGGAAACAAGACAAACCCCCAGGTATTGGACAGAGTATTTATAAAATGTGAACAGAAATACAAGTATGGCTTTCCAGTCCCAAATTAGACATAAAACAATGACCTCCCATGAGCACATATGGGAAAATTCTCCCCCCAAAAACTTAAACCTGCAGTGTGTAACTTTTACATATAAATGAATGTCAAGCCCTTGCCAAGCAAGTTCACACAATGTTTATTAAGCCTATCACCGCCAGATAAATCTCTCTGTATTTCACAGTATATGGAGTTTTTAAATCTCATGTCAGGAGGGACATTCATGCGCTGGCTGTTTGAATGCGCACCCAGAGACTTCCACCGGCCGAGCTGGTTAACTTCCAGTTAGCCCTCTGCTAACTTGAATGGGCATGCTGGCTCTTCTAGACTTAACAAATGTTATCGGACCGAATGGATCAAATTCTGATAGTGAAACGAGTCATTTAGCAGGGGTTGTGTGACACTCGCGGCAATTTATCCACCATTTTACAGCCACAACAGTAGCAACGCAGTAGGCTGTGGCGTAGCCTGTGACATAAGCATGTGTTTTTGTAATTACTGTCACTGCCAGAAGGGGGAGACAAAAGTCCCCACACTCCAGCTTTAAAGCAGCACTAATCTGTTTTTTTGGCCACTTCATTCAGAACTCCACAACAAGTTTATATGGAAATTTTCGATTAGTGCAGCTAACTGACATTTCTACTGCTTCATTCAGGGCTGTTTTATATATTGTAACATTACTAGTTAATGTCACTGTGGCTTCAGATAATACTGTGGGTTCATGCTATGTCAGTAGCAGACATCCCAAAAGGACTCCACTTTCTCTCCCTCCTTTCTACTCTGTTCTTCTTTTCTCCTCCATGTTACTTTGTTTTAGTATAAGAGTGGTAGTGTGGGAAGAAAAGGAAGGAGAAGGAGTGAAAACAGTCCATGTATCACATAATAATAAAGTAAGAGATGTATTAGGCAAGATGTTCAAAAGCAATGGATCAATAGTTCAATAGTTCAGTCTGATCATGGCCCTGTGCCATTTCTTTTCTCTCTTTTGTATATCTTGTGTAAGTGTTTACATGTGTTATTAAGTACCTGTTTTATTATGTATGTGCAGGATCTTCTATATTCAGAATTATGCATACGCTCAATCCTTTTTCCCCACAGAAGAAGGACCCTCTGGCTCTTTCTAAAAAGCCAAACAACACCTGTTCAGCTGGTGTGAATTACACAACCAACATTACGAAGGACGCCTCCATCTCTACCATTTCAAATAGCACGGCTGTTCAGCTCAAGCCCTCTGAAACCAAGGCCCCAGACCCCAAAAAGACTTACAACAGCGTGAGCAAGATCGACAAGATGTCCAGGATAGTGTTCCCGGTGCTGTTTGGGACCTTCAACCTGGTGTACTGGGCCACGTATCTCAATAGGGAACCAGTGATCAAAGGAGCCGTGTAAGCTCCACGATGAGGGTCGTTCATCCTCCTGACAACCACTTCAGGATTTGATAACTGGAACGCAATCAAAAACAATGCCAAGCACTTAGTCTTGTATCATAGATGTGTTTTTTTAGGTCATTGATTACATTGCATGTGTGTTGCTTCAGGAAAATGTTGCCATGTTTGCCTTGAGTTTGTAAATGTACAATATGCGACTATTCCTCAAAAGGCAGTTTAATTTATTTCATTTTAGAACTCCAGTCACTCATTAGTTTCTGCCAAATTAAATCATTTTAGCATTTGGCATTTATATTTTCTCCTTGAGTCTACAGTAGGTGGTATGCAGAAGTACAGCAAGGCCAAATGCTATGCAAAACATTTTTACTGTGTTATTACTCAAAACCGGCTTTTATCTTTGTAACCCTTGTTTTGTACAAATGGGCTGGAGGTCCAGGTATGCGAGGCTGGGCCCAGGCACATGGAACTTTGCTTCCTTGTTAAAAGCAGATGAATAGCCATGCTAAATGTGATGCCTTCAGAGTGTGATAACTCATTATGAATGCACTGAAATCTCTTGCAATTACTGTTTTCAGAAACCAGTTTTACAACATTCATTGAACAGTTGACTCTTTTTTTCTGTTTTGCTACTTTTATCTCAATTTAGAATGGCCAGTTTTCCATAAATATTGTTTTTCTGTTTATGTAGAGGTTAAACAGGGACAGATTTCAAGCTAAAGTGATAGTGGCAGCTTCTGTTTCCAGGTTACCATGTTGAAAATCCTGTATGTATGTATGTATGGTCATAGTTTAAGAAACGTGTATATATGCTCTGCTTTTAGACAAGCACCACTAAGCCGGTAAGGTTAGCTTCTATGTTATGCATATACAGCAACACAGTGTTACTCTAGTCTAGTGCTTCATTGACTGGATATTGGGAAATGAGCAGAATAGCTTGAGCTTTAGCAATTTTGACAGAATATATGATGCTTTTTTAACATTTTGTTTTTTAGATAAGTTTGTCATTTCTATAAGCTTTGATGATAACTTACAAATGTTCTTGATACACATTTGGATGCTTTGAGCAGGATCACTTTTTGTCATGATTTAAAGTAACTGCTGTAGTTAAGAGACTGACTTGAGCTTATCAGGTTTATCAGGCTTATCAAAGAGGCAAAAAGTCACAATGACCAGGTTATCGCATTTTGACCATTAGCATTTTTAAATCATGTTGCATTTGCAGTTTTTAGGGTTTCAGGCCAAAACGTGAGATGAATTATTAAAATGAATTTGTCATTAAATATAGTGTTATCTTAAAGGAATAGTTCATTTGGGAAATACACTTATCTGCTTTGTTACTGAGAGTTAGCTAGATGAGAAGAGCGTTACCACTCTTGTGTCTGTACGCTAAATATGAAGCTACAGCCAAGGGAACGTTAGCTTAGTTTAGCATAAAGTGAAGCCCGGAAACTAGCTGTAAGTAAGCAACCAGCAACTCTAAAGCTCACTTTCAAACATGACGTATGTCATTTACTTATTCTGTACGGTCCTGTGACTTACAGGGCTGTGTCCGAAATTACTCCCTACTGTATATCCTTAGTGCAATACATTTTATGTGTGCCTTTTTTTCTTTGTTAGTTTCTTTAATATCTGAATTCTGAGTGTGTACATTTATGCAGCACATAAACAACTTTTTTTAATTCTTCAGCTTTTGTACAGATTACTGTAAAAAATATTTACACTAAATTAAGCTAAGCCAAGCTAAGCTAACTGTCCTCTGGCTGTAGTCTCATATTTAGCGTATAAATATGAGAGTGGTATTGATCTTCTTATTTAACTCTCAGCAACAAAGTGAATTAGTGTATTTCCCCAAAAGTAAAACCTTTAATTCAATGTAAAAATCCCAAATTGAAGCACTTTTAAGGTCACCATAAGACCACATAAAGCCAAGCTTTTTACATGATACCCACTGCAAAGGCTGCATGCACTATTACAGTAGGTTTGCAGTCTTCACAGTTCTCTCAAAATAAAAATGATATTTTTAGCCTCTTGTCTCTTTGGCTAAAGGATGGAGAGTTTAAATATGAACGTGATCTATCCATGTGACTTTATGCCTTCTGTGTGGCCTGTCACTATTTAATACGTTAATGGAGCACACCAGTTGTATTGTATTGTAACATTTAAGTGCATTTTAGGTACAGGCTGTTCTTTAAATGCAAATATCCGAAGCAATAAATAATGCTCATATAAATAATCACTTCTGTTTATGGTACTATGTGATCATTTGACCTTCAAATTTTGATGTCTTTTTACGTAATCCAGATGAGTTACTGTTAAATTGATTTTTTTGGATATCATGTATATTATGGCTATATCCTGATTAATTTTAGCACCGCCCTTCCCTCTTTGGAAGCACAGTGCGCTCTGACCACATTATTTTTTAAAATTTTTATTTATGTATGTATTTATTTATATTTAATATATTTATCTTTAATTTTTTATTTAATATTAAATTTCGATGACCAATGTCTGGGCCACTATTTGTTTTTTTTCTTAATTGTTATGCATACCTGATTCCAAATAAAGCTTCACTGACTCCATCTGTCTGTTGTTAATGTTCAAAAAGCTCAGTGATAATGAAACATGAAAAGCCTTTATCCGCGTCGGTCATGGCATGACATTTATGACATGGAGTGTCATGTTATAGCTGTCAGGTCATCGTTGACACTGATCAGGGATTTTCATATTGCATCACTTTTCTCTCCTGTGAGATTCCAGATAAATACACAGAGAAAGATACAGTATTATACTACATGAGTCTACAGTACATATTAAGATACATTTATGCTGTGGACGTGATAAAACGCTGGCTTAATCTTGCTTGATGGAACAACGGTCCACACGTGCTGTTTCTCCTTTGATTATACACATGCACATCCAGATCATGCAGCCTCTACAGTTGGTGGACTGTTAAATCCATCTTGGGGGTCTCTGTGGTGGTAACATCTGGCTCACATCTGTTTGTCAAGGATTTAGCTCCATTTAAGTTGCTTTTTCCATTCAGCAGGCCCATACTCTGCACCAAATTAAGCTGTCACTGATGGCACCAAATGACATCAATCATAGTATATAGCTTGAGAAGCAAAGATGGGCCACAGTATATGCTGCTGAAGCATCACGAAACTATTAAAAAAAACTCTTGCTTGATGACCTTTATACACACATTTACACATGATAACCTGATCAAGCCAAAGAAAAGGTGGCAGTTCAGTTATTTTTTGCTGTAAGTTATCAAAAACAAAATATCTAAATCAGATAACATAAATAGATGTTATATATATTGAATAAATAGCTTTTCTTCATAAAATTGAGTTTTATGTTTGTCTTTAAAGCGCATGTGTGTATTGTGTTTTGTGTGTAAAATGTTTATCTGATTACATCTCTCAAATTATTGTAATGAGATAAGTTCTTGAAAACTGGTGCAGTTTGTGTTGCCGTCTACCACAGTGTCTTTTTTGACACTGGTAGTCACCAAAGTCAGAAATATCCAGATAGCAGCTTTAACAATTGTAGCGTTTTTTTCTGACTCAACTCATCCATCCATCCGTCCATTTTCCGCCGTTTATCTGATGTGGTGGCATCAGACTGAGTAAGGAAACCCAGACATCCTTCTCCATGGCAATGCCCTCCAGCTCCTCCTGGGGGATCCCAAGGCGTTCCCAGGCCAGGAGAGATATGTAATCCCTCCAGCGTGTTCTGGGTCTGCCCCAGGGTCTCCTACCAGTTGGACGTGCCTGGAACACCTCCAGAGGGAGGCATCCAGGAGGCATCCTAACTAGGTTCCCAAACCACCTCAGCTGGCTCCTTTCGATGCAAAGGAGCAGCGACTCTACTCTGAGCTCCCCCGGATGTCCGAGCCCCTCACCCTATCTCTCAGGCTGAGCCCAGACGCCCTCCAGAGGAAACTCATTTTGGCTGCTTGTATCTGCAATCTCATTCTTTCAGTCACTACCCAAAGTTTGTGACTATAGGTGAGGGTTGGGACCTAGACCGACTGGTAAATTGAGAGCTTTGCCCTCTGGCTCAGCTCTTTCTTCACCACAATAATCCGGTACAACGCCCACATTACTGCTGATGCTACACTGATCCGCCTGTCAACCTCATGCTCAATCTTACCCTCACTCGTGAACAAGACCCCGGGATACTTGAACTCCTTCACTTGGAGCAGCAACTCACTCCCAACCCAGAGGGAGCAGTCCACCTTTTTCTGGCAGAGCACCATGGCCTCAGATTTGGAGGTGCTGACTCTCATCCTGGCTGCTTTACAATCTGCTGCAAACCATCCTAGTGCCTGCTGGAGGTCACGGTGTGTTGAAGCCAACAGAACCACATCATCTGCAAAAAACAGAGAAGCAATCCTGAGGTCCCCAAACCGGACACTCTCCTCCCCCACTCACAAACAAAATCAATGACAAGGCACAACCCTGGTGAAGCCCAACACCCAATGAGAACAAGTCTGACTTACTGCCAAGAATGCGGACACAGCTCTCACTGCAGTTATATAACGCCCAAATGGCTCCAGTACCCCATACTCCTGCAGCACCGCCCACAAGGTGTCCCGAGGGACAACTCAATGAAACAGAATTAGACCCTTTAGAAAGCTGCTGCACTATTTATCCGAAAGAAAGAAATACACCACAAACAGATATTAATAAGGTGTGTAAATGCTGTGGTTCAGGTAATGCAGGCCCAGTGGATGAACTGGGAAAGTGTTCAGAGTAAAAACTTGTATGTATGCAGCTCTTATATAAGGTTCTTTTCATTATGGGTCCTATCTATGAAATGTCTGAAAAACTGCTTAGTCAGTAGAGATGTAAGGACACTCGCTGTACCTGATGTTCAGACATATACAGCAGCTACTTTATCACTATACAAAATATCTGTAGCCCATGCATGTACCTCACTGCTCACTGATGCGATTCGATTGATTTCTGGATTGCTGAGCAAGCACTCTCACTATTACTAGAGATACAAGTGTGAATGTACAGAGGGTCTCTCCTCTGTAATGGAACAAAAGACTGTAACATTGTAGAATGTAGATTGGGAATATTGTATCAGTTTTTGTATTTAACTGACTTCATCTTTCCCTGAAATATATTGAGTTTCAGCCACTGCACTGCATCAAAATACAAGAATCAAACTGTTGATTATAGCTCCATATTGAGTTTAGAGAGACACAGTGTTTTGAGTGATACATTTCATTGTCATTGGTCATCACATCACATATTCCTCCTGGTGTCGTGTGCAAAGAAGGCGTACGAAATAATGCGCTATTAACGATATATTTAACAAAAGTAAATTATAATTTTTAGAAAATCAGCAAGTGACCTTGATTTCCAGCCTGATGAAAGCACAAATTTGACAGAAAAGTAATAAAGCGAGAAAGAAATATAAAAATATTAAATCAAGCATCCTAAAAGCGAAGTCAAAAACAAGAAAGGACATTACACAAAAACAAGACTATGGAAAAGAGATTAGAGAAGTCATTTGAAAGTTGATGCTAATCATTCAACCTTAGTTTCTCTACGTTGTTTTGAAGTCCAAAGTCTACAGGTGATAATAACAAAACTCATGCTTTGATACCAAATGTGATGTTTTCTGTTTGGAGATGTCAAGGTGTCTTTTTACCCCAGTATTTTACACAGTGTTTCATATTCTGAGATTATTCTACTCCCTTCTCAATCAATGCACACTGTGTCACCACAAATTAATGATTAAAATATGCACTGTGCAGATCTATAATCTTAGTTCACTGCAGAAAACTTGTAAAAGTTAAAACTATTATATTTTACATGGATATATTTTACTCCTGCAGGGCAGCAAATATCTTTGGCCTTCACACTTTCAAGTTATTTCTAGTATTTCACATAGTGTCTCAGATATCAGATTAGGTAATTCATCACACAGTTTATCAGAGCATCACAACATTGTATGTGTTCAACACTGAATTTTAATCATTGTTGCATTTCAGAATAGAATAGTGATTATCAAATATTGCCATCAGACTAATTCACATCACATCAATGATTGCAATGGTCATTTCTTCAAGATTGTACAAGTACATGTGTACTAGTAAATGTGCAGTTTATGCAGAAAACTAGAGTGTGACTTTACAGTACTGTTCTGTATCAACCACAAAGTTTGTTTTTATTCAAGACATTAAACCTTAATGAAATGACTTAAAATATTTACATCACTTGTAAGTTTACAATAATTATCTGTTGTAAATGATGGAACAAGGTGGATGTTATGGCTGTTACGGAACAATGATACCCTAAAATAAGTCATTTTTTAACCAATAAGAGTGCAAAGATTTAAGTTTTTTTCATGGCACGCAACTTTCTCATGTGGTGACATATGTTTCTTTTCCCTTTGGTACACCTATAAATATATTGTCATAATCCTGGCATGCAAAGACACACAATCAACACAAAAATACCTGAATTATTTGTATTATTATAATTGTACAGTGCTTAGTGTGCTTAATGCAGTCCTAGTGAAACATATTTAGAGTCCATCCATTTGGTAAAGTAAGAATAGCTGTGTGAATAACCGTGTCAGACAGAAAGCATTACATCATCTATCATAATGATTTTGCTGAATTATGCTAGTTTTCCATTCAGCACTGATGAGAATTAATATGCACAACATTTCAACTCATTTTAAATATGTGGGACTGATTATACCAAAAGGGTAATGGCACAGATAAAAAGGCAATTAGTTTATCTAATATAAAGCAAAATACCCTGAAAATTCTACCACATTCTGAGTCCATTTATGCCAAATGATTTAGGTCATAATAAAAAATGTAGATGTTCTTAATCACCTCCTATGGGTCGGTTAAGACCAGTTAACCAAGCAGTAAGGTCTCAGTTGATTCATGTAGATGACGTGTGTATGAACTTCTCCAGCTGCTCTGGTTCCCTCCCTCTGTGGAGCAAGAACTGTTCACTCTAACGCCACTGCTCCATTTCAAATGTCTGCATTTCTCTTTTTAACCACCAGAGGATGACAGCAGCCAGCTACAACACCGGCACTGCAGACAGGATCGATGTCAGAGGGTCACACTGTCTGTTTAACTGCATATAGTCTGTTGAGCCCATTGCCTGCAGCCTCGTACTGTACAGCCATGCAAGTCTCTTAAAGCAGCTGTAACTGTGCCCTCAGAGTGCAAAGCAATAAGCACAGAGAATTAATGAGAAGAGACTATTTCATATTTCATGTTCAGTGTTTGGGGGTTTAATGCTATTTTCCTGCTAGTTTTCAAAAACCTTTGTGGCCTTTTTATTGTTCTACTGTTTGTGTAAAGACATAATTCACATAGTTCGGCACCATCAGAACAAAATAAAACTACATTTGTAAGACACAGTGGGATTTGAATGTCATTAGGGGATTATTTACCTCAGCAGTTAATTTCTACCCTTCAAGAATCTGTGTCAGTGTGAGAACACAAGGGGGAGAAATTGCTGTTGTCCTTTTCGCTTTTGGTGCACAAGCGCTCCATTAAAGCTCAGCTAGTGTTTCCCCAGCCAGAGTTGTCCATTTATTTTAAATGATAGCCAAGAAGGGCCAAGCAGCAGTCACATTATTCTCTGAAGAAAACCTCTGAGTGACCCTTTGTGGAGGCTGCTGAGAGGGGCCACTTCATCTTGCCATTCGCTAGACTTACTGTGTTTCAACCCAACCTTTATTTCTCTCTGGAGTATGTCTCTGAAAATAGTACAACTTTTATTTAAAGGGGCACTCAACCGATTAAATTCGTTTTTGGTGTGATGAGAAGTGCTGCTCAGCCTGTGAAAATAGTTGTATAATGTCGTCTGTGTGGACTGGAGGTGAAAAAGTGGGTATTTAGGAGGCACGGAGGGTCTGATGACAGGCAATATTCAGGTGCATTATGTGAAATAGGATCCAGTGTTTTTGGAGCTTGGCCCACACTAAAAGTCTAAATATCTATTTTCTGCTGCTTCGTTTTTTAAAAATCCCTCTGTCATGACTCCCCCAACTTACTATATATACTAAATTGTAGGAGCACCCCTGAAAGTGTTTCATAAATCTCTACCACTGATTGCAAACACTTTGACAAAGATGGCTAGATATAGGTTGGATATTGGTTGGATTTAAGAGCTATAAACAAGCTCTTTGATAGGCAAGCTTTCGAATTAATACAAGGCAACTAACAAGAGCTCCAAAAGAGGAGACATCATGAGTGGTCAAACTGCAGGTGCATCAACAAAAAAGAAGAGAAAAAAAAGGATATTTACCCTTACCCTTTTCTTCATCATTTATTTACTGGCAAATACTGATAATTAGCATGTAATTTATATTAGAAGCACATATTTATGGAGTTTGAAGTTTAAGGTAATTAATATATTGTCCCAAAGTGTTCCAGCGTCAACTTTTTGTTTTTATTTACACTTTAGCAGTAGGCATGTTGAATCTTTATTTGGCACATATTCAAAATAATTAAGAAGAAAGAAATAGAAAAACTCTTTACAAAGTCTGTTTATGCTGGTTTAATAGTTCTTCTTGGGAACTGCAAAGTAGTCCGTAAGAAAGTGACGCAGACTTACCCATAGAGGAGTTTTTGATGAATTGGGGGCTTTCAGGGGATGCATTCAGAGTGTGCGCACCTGCGTAAGACCAGCAGTGTCCGCAATCGAGGAAACAACTGCAACCCTTACGTACAAGTGAGAAGCTGCTCCACCGTCTGAAAAAAAAACCGCCCGTGAGAAAGGATTTTGATTTGAACAATGAACAAAATTTCTTTTGGATTACAAACTATGAAGTGCTTTTCCCTCGCTTTCTCCTCTGAGCAGCTGTGACCACCGTGTCCAGACACCGATACGCACCGTCCTCTGTTGTCATCCTACAAAAAAAGAAAAAAAAAACCATGTCATCCAAATTATTGGCTTATATCTTACTCCTGTCAGTTCTTCATACATGGTAAGTTTCGCATTTAAAACAGCTCTATAAAGTGACAACATGTTTTGGGATGTTGGTTGATAAGATGTAAGCTCTCCTAATGCTCACTGCGGTAATGTTACCAGCTGTTTCCTGAACAAAACTTTATGTTTGGCTCCAAGTTCATTATGTTTACTTGCATGCAGTCTGCAGAAATACAGTACATGGTATCGCTTGTTTTAAGCCTGTGTCAGTGCCTCTTCTGTTTTCTACCACCTGCTTTCATTTTACCTTTACAGCTCTCTAACAATCGAGTACGAAGAGGACTATGAGGATGTCACTGTGAACCAAATGCTGGCTCCCAAATCACAGGAAACCGACGCCACGGAAATACTCAACAATTTGCTCAAAGAATATGATAAGAAACTGCGGCCGGATATCGGAGGTAATAGTCACTTTTGTGTCAGTCACTGTCATACCATGAGAGATGGTGAAATCCATGGCAATATGTAAGTCAGCTAGTTAATTGGCGCTGATATAATGCTCGTGTATATTGACATTTATGACTTGAACTGACCTGCAGATTCAGTTGGTATTATAATTTAATAAATGAGCAAATAATGTCTGTCAATCTTAAGAGTCATTTAATTAAATTAACACATAATCATTAAATGAGTACCTGCTTCAATAATATGATGTAAGTCAGAACCTGCATAACACCCCAACTGCAAGAGCTGCTGTAAGCAGTCATAATGCATTAAGATGTCTTATAATAACTATAGGTACTATAGGTACTATAGGTATGGTTATATTACTTTACATGGTCAGGCATCACAGCATAGAAATCTGCTCACCCATTTTGCAAGTAAGGTTACAATGAACATCATTGTGCTTTTTGCAATGTGGTTGTGACAAGCTGTAATCCCTTTATGACAGCTCATTGTTTGTTTCAGTGTTTTAATATCTATAAGATGTTTAACCCTTAACAGTATATGTCATTACCAACACTCCTGTCGTAGAAATAATAGTTTTTGTTAATAATGAATATACACGATAATGACTTAATACATGATTAATTGATGACTATCCTTATAATTCTGCACAAAATAATGATTTGAATGTGATAAAACAGAAGAGTAAGAAAAAAATTGCATTTCAGACAAACTGTTTCTGGCTTTGATCACTGCACACTGGTAGATTGCCTTTTACACAATTTCTTACTTGACAGTCATTTTAACTTGGGCTGATCTGACCCTGTTTGCTTCCCCCCTGTTGGATGTGGTTTTTGCCACCCAACACCTCCCCTCTGCTTCAATGAACTGGGTTAATAGTTGCACAGGGGGTTACAAGTGCTTGTGCATCACAGTATCGAACAGCCTCATAATGTGACTGTGGAGTCTCCTTCCCGAGGGTGAGAGGGGTCGGCAATCACCTTTCTGCGCCTTGTGTCTGATACGTGTGGCATATATGGAGGGGACAGTGGGAAGGTCACAGCTAATGATCTTAGACGCTGTGCGTACCACACTTTCCAACTGTCCCCTCCCAAGGGCGGTTGTGTTGCCATACCACACTGTGATTGAGAAGGCGAGGACACTCTCCCTAATAGCACTGTAAAAGTGCAGCATCGCCTCCCCAGTCACACCAAACTTTTTAAAAGAAAGTGAAGCCTCCGGTGGCCCTTATTAATTAGTGGCTGATATTAACCTCCCACTTCAGTGTGTGGCATATTGTGGTGCCAAGGAATTTAAAAGTGTCAACCCTCTCCACTATCTGGTCGTTGATGACCAATGGAGGGAGGACCTCCTTACCCCTCCAGAAGTCAATTACCATTTCTTTTGTCTTAGCAATGTTTAAAACGCTGAATAAAGGTGGCGGGGGCCTTCAGGTGCTGCAGGATACTGTGTAGGCACAGAGATACAGCATCCTCTAGAGACCTGTTACCCCGATAGGCAAACTGAAACATGTCCATCTCAACACTGGATAAATAGTTACAGACCAGTCACTCAAACACCTTCATAACAACACAAGTCAGAGCAACAGGCCTGTAATCGTTCAGACTAACACCATTTTCATACTTCTTGGGTACAGGGATGACAACAGCAGATTTAAAACGTGCAGGGACTTTGCATCGCCTAATAGACCAGTTAAAGATGTCTGTGAGAACAGAGGCAAGTTGGTTGGTGCAGTACTTTAAAGCGAATGCGGACACATAGTCTGGCCCTGCTGCCTTCCTGCTCTTTTGTTTGTGAAGCAGGGCTTTAACCTTGTGCTCCTTCACCACCAAAGGAAGGATTGCAGGCTCTACTCTATCTACTGCTCTGAGTTGTTCATCTGACTGCAAATCAAATCTGCAACAGAATTCATTCAACTTATCTGGGAGTAGGGAGTCCTCATCCTGATCTGTCAGTTTGTTCTTGTACCCTGCAATCATCTGTGGACCCTGCCAGATCCCCCTGCTGTCTTTGGCTTGTAGTTTGTCCTGCAGACCGTCTTTATACTTAGCCTTAGCTTTTCTGATGGCCTGCTCGAATTCACATCTGGGCCCCTTATAGAGATCTTTGTCTCCATTCTTAAAAGCCTAACATGCAGCTATATACTGCATATATGAACAGTTCATAGTGACAGTATGTCACCTACCAACCAATAGAAATGTTTATTAAAGGTTTACCCATCATCAAATTATTAAACTAGCAAATATTATAGTAACAATGTATCTATAAAATATGGCACTACAAAGTTATCAATACATACAGAACAACTACAGTCATGTTAGCTAGCTAGGCTAATCTGATTATAGTAGCAGATAATCTTTCACATAATTGTAATCATGTTGTAAATATTACATAAATACAGATCATACTGTACATGTATCAAATGTAAAATCGTCTTGCTCTGTTAAAATGAATGTAACTGAGTGGTGATGCTAATTAAAGTGTGGTGCACAGTAAATGTACAGTATACCTGACAGAGATGAGGATCCTGTATACTTTCATCTTGTATACATGTCATTTATGACCCACTTATGAAAAAGTTGAGGTAATGATACAAAAGCTTTATTTTCCTAAAGCTTGTTAATAAAAAAATGAATGTGGGATGGAAAGAAAAAGATTTCTGAGGAATACCTGGAATATGCCATGCTCAAATATTTTTGTCACAGGAAAACTGAGCTGGGTCAATTATGAATCATCTATGCATCTAAGTGCTGATAGGTGGATGTACCATTTTTATAAAGTTGTGATTTACATCATTACATTCTTGGTTGTTTGCTTCATGCAAGGTGAAAAAATCAGCCAGTTTTTCTGCTGTTTGTTACTTACTTGCTGACCTACAGTAACAAAGGTTAAGATGTAACTCATCAGCATATCCTCATGAATATAAATTACATTTGGAGGTTGTAAGTTTGAGTGGAGGAGAGGGATAAGTTCTGTAATTCACTGACTCATGTCGTATATGAGATGATTGGAGAATGTGTTGTTTGTTGGTCATGTTGAGCCAGTGTCCCCAATCAGCTCCTCCAACGAGGCTCTGCTTCTGTTTCCACTGGGTTTGGAAAGTGGCCTCTGGTGTCAAGATCAACAATGGTCACATCCTGACATATGGTATGTGAGCTGTAATGGATTTATCTGGCGTAACTTGTTCCTGCAAAGTATTACTTGAAAGCAAAATGTCGTTTTTATCTTGGTAAAAAATAACAAGGTTGTGTTATTTTCTAACCATCAAACTGACAAAGCACAAATTGGTTAGAGACCATAGTAACCACAGCTCAGAATGGAGCTGGAGGTCAGGTTTCATCCACCTGAGAAACTGAAGTATAACAGTGCAAATATCAGCAGGTCAAGTTTAGAGATGTCCAGCTGACACTCAAGATTTCCACAGCCTCTTTTGTTTTAGAGTCACAGTCTTTACAGGATACACTGCCTCAGATCACATGGTTGTTATCTCAGCTTCAACGTGTGACCACCATTCTTCTTTGCTGTTGCAGTTTATATGTCTTTTGTCATTTGTTGTGATTGCCATCATGTCTGTGATATATTTAGCAATTCTGCACTGTCTATCACTGATGAGGTTGTAGACCAGCTGGCAATTGGTAATTGTGTCATAAAGATTTCAAAATTCACACCTTATCTTCCAGATAATATTACTAGTGATGGTGTTCTTGTTTTTGTTAAGAGGTCAGTATACATATGATAACTAAATCTTTAAAGCTGCTATAAGAAATATTTCAATATTAAGAAAGGATCAAATGACATCATTTTTCCTCAGCTCTATGGAGCATTTTACCGTCTTTCAGCTCATTGTTTTGGTTTTACAGGCCTGCAACTTTACTGTTTTGGTTCAGTTTCAATACTGTCATCAGTGTCCAGATGCAGCAGGCAGCTGTTTTCAACAAAAAGCAAAGATTAACCCTCTGAATGCTACCTGTCCACCAAACAGCAGACAAACAAAGTTAGCGACTAGCTGGCAAACATAGTGAAGCATTTAGCAGCTACTTCTGCTAACGACGACATGTTACACCCCTCAACCCCTAACCCTAACCATCCCCCTCCTCATGCCTAAACCTAACCAAGTGGGAGTGTCATGTAGTAAAGTGGGTGTGTTGTGTAGATGCTGCAAGTCAGCAGATAGACCTAATTGATCCTACAGAGAGACAGAGACACTGCACACTGCTCACATATGCCACCTGGTGGTTGTTGGTGCGCACTGCAGCTACTTCTGGATAAATTATTTCAACCCCCCTTTTACTGCCGCCGCTGTATAAGAATGTCAAATTAAATGAGTGACATCTGTAAAGAGCCAGATGTTCAGGAGTTTGTGAAGACCAGACTAGAGTAGGAAGGAGTGAATATAGGGCTTACATTCATCAGGTGGACACAAGCACAACTCCAAATAAATGCTAATGTCGATCTGCGTCTATTTGATGTTTAAATAGCCAACTGTAAGTACGGCAGCTTTAAAAGGTGATAATACAGTATGAGTGTTGTATTTACAGCTTGTTGTGATGCTCCCAATAGGCTCAGAAATCTGTCAATGCAGGTTTAAATCTTAAAAACACTAATAATATATGATGTACATACCTGGACATTGTAGGTCACTGCAGTAGCACTGGCAAAATAAAATGGGTATGTTACACACCACCCATGTTTCACAGCATAATAGTAAAGTTGGGGCTGGGTTAACGTGCTTGTTGTTGGTGTCGCCCCCCGAGTGACCCACCAACACCTGTCCAGTGTATGTGTCTTTTTGCCTTTAAGTATAGAGCACAAAACTACAAGACTACAGAAGCCCTCTCCATTAGCCTATACTTTGCCTCGAGCCCCAGAAACCAACCAGCTCGTCCATGCTGGAATACAACTATGTGTCAGTTAGTTTGCAGTGATTTGATTAAACACAAAGTCGTTCATGAATATGTACCATGTGAGCACAATATAATTAAATTAATTAAGGTATTAAACCAAGTTTTGACACGGGGTCCAACTATAAGAAATAGCATCAGTATTAGGTAATATTAGGAGCCACCTTAAGGCCATCATCATTTCAGTTTATTAGTGATGCTTATTACCAAATAAATGTGCACTTAATCAAATTACCACACAGGAATTGCCACACAGTCAACCTTGAGCCTTTGTGGCCTCGAGGCAGGTTTGTAATTTAAGCAGTAAATATGCATGCTTAAAAAGTACTTAGGATGAAAGCAAGTTGGCAATTTATTATTAACAATATTTTATCAACAGTCGTCCGAGTAATATAGGTAGTAGGTGCAACTTTCAAAAGCAGGTTAGCAGTCTTTTAGCTTCTGGATCTTGAGGCATTGGTCGCATGTATACTACATTGGTTACTATGGATACCAATTCAGAAAAAGATTTGGGGTTTTTTGGCCTGACAGAGTGGGGACAGAATTATTGGTACGAAGACTGTCACTGAGAGGCCGATGTGACTGCACTCACACACTGAGTCGTGGAAAAGACCTTTTGATTCTGTCTGAGAGAGTTGATCCCACTTTCACATCCTAAGTGCCACTTCCTGGGTGTCAGTTTCTCCCTGTGTCACTTCGACTAAATAACCCTAGCCTGTCGCTCTCCTCACTTATGTAACACATCCATCCACTTCTGGCTTTAGCTTCATATATAGCGTACATGAGAGAGGTAGGAGAATGGTATTGATCTTCTCGTCTAACTCTTGGCCAGTAAACGAACAAACCAATTGTCCAAAATGTTGAACCATTCTGTTAAGAGTACTGTCATTATGAATCAAGTTTTCTAGCCAGAAGAAGTAGTGGATAACGTAATGAATTCCAAAAATAACAGAAATGCTTAGAGAGTTAGTTCAGAATATTTGTAAAGTAAACCATGTTAAACATTTCTGCCTCTGTGATGCCTTTGACATCATAATAACACAAACCAGAAAAATCTCATATTATACAGGTGTCCAGGTATAACGTCAGTCAGCAAAAACAGAACTGGATGCTTAAATAGTCACTAAAATAATGTTATGTTTGAACATACTGTTTAAGATGGAAAATATCAATCACAGAAACTGCATAATGTGTTTATTTTTACATTGCTCATCATGCACATGTCATGGAAACACTTTGTTTAGCTGAAATGTGTGGAAGTGATAAATATGTAAGGAATTTCATATCTGATTAATGTTGTGCAGCCAGCACTGTTTAGCTGGATGTAGCAACTTTGTGTCTGAGTAATAAACTCAGTGACCTTTTCACTAAGCTGCTGTCAGGACTGCCGTATCCTCTCTTTTTCTTTGTTTTTTTTTTCCACCCACACATACACACCCTCATTCACACGGAGAATTATTATTTCTATAGTGTCTCGGAGATCTGTATGCTCTCCCTGGTTGCCTAGCCAAAGCTGACTAAATCAACTTGTATGGATAATTTCACAGAAGCAATGATAAATAGGATGAGAGCAATTAGCTTCTTTTTTTCCAATTCCCCTGACCGCAAACCACAGATAAGTAAATTAGAAACTCATTTGTTGTGATGCTGCCCCTTTGATGGCAGATGGTGCACTAAAGTCATTTGACCTTGTCCTCTTGAGCATTAATGAATGTGACTTTTTAAAGCTCGTAATGGACCATGCTTAAACAACTAGGGGCATTTCCACTGCATGGCTTGAATGTAAAGTGATTGAAAAAGAACATTTACAGATGAGAAATAGAAAGAAAAGATACGAGCCTGTTTGTTTTATTTTCACATGGTGTCATATCTTAAAAGCTAAGTATTAAAAATCATGAATGGGATGTCAAAATTCTCTACTGTGGTTTTTGCAGGCTGTAATGTACATAACACCAACGTATTTGCAGATACAGAGGCACAAATTGTACTTGTACTTACTTCAGGCGGACTTGTTGCATTTTCTAAACATCTAGACACAAGATCTTATCAATCGTCTCTGTCACCTAAATGTGGACGCTGTACACCCTCCATCAAACTGTGAATTGTTGGAGTGGTTGTAGGAATCAGCTTCTGATGTCTGACCTGTGACTTTTGCTCTATCATCACTCATGTAACTCTAGTTCCATGAGTACCTGCGTCATCATCTGATGGACTTTGAAATAATCCCCTTATAATTAAGAGGTGTGGTTTTTTTATGCATAAAACTAAGCAAGCAGTTTAAACCTGACACCATCACAGAACAATAATAGGCTTTCAAAGAGTGATTGCATAACAGAATAAGGAAATTAGCCTGAAAAGAAGTACAAAAGGAATGTTTTAAATGGTGCCATTTCACATGGTAAAAATGACTGAGGCTTTTGTTTGGACCGTCACCTTGTAAATAAGTTGATCACAAAAGATGCCGTCAGGATCTGTCAGAATCAGTTGAGCAGATGACAGTGATTGATTGATCTGGCTTGCACATGGTATACTTGGTTCACCACAATTAATCAGAGCTGTGCGTTGCAGTGGGGTAAACATTTAGAGTTTTGTTCAAGAAATGTTGAAGCTCAGTCAGTCACAATCAAAGGAGGTGTTTGAGGATTAAAGAATAATTCACATCCTCAAGTTTGATGTGCATTTTACACAAAGCATCAGACTGAAGTTAACATTTATGTCCATCAATATACTGTACCCATTTTCCCTTGAACAGATTATCCACTGTAAAGTTGATTGAAAATGTATTATTGTCAAAAATTGTCAGGGCATGTTCCATGTTATACAGCTGACTGCTATATTATACGGAAGCGTAGCGCATTCACTCGAGAAAAAAAAAAGCCAAGTTTTTCTGAATTAACAAGACAATTATCTCAGAATTCTGAGAAAAGTTTTCATGGAAAAAAAAATTCTGCTCTGTTTTTCTGAATTAACGAGATACCTCAAAATCCTGACTGCAGTAACGCTTCCGTCTGAATTTCTTTGTGCCTAAAGTAGAATAATTATGGTAAAGAAGGCTTCTGAACGAGGTAAAGGTCCTGAAAGATATCCATGTTTTCTTTCATGTTCTTTCTGTGTTCCTTAATGAACATAATGCATTGTACTTTTTACTCATGTTTGACCTGTTCGTAAATTATCAGATTAATCCTAAAGATTGTTGGTCCAGATGTCCTCTCTAACACTATTAAAGTCAAGTCATCCCACTGTACCTGTTTGGGGAAATTGCAGACTAAAATAACCTCTCACCTCTGTAGGCAGACTGGTGTGTTTGTTTCACCTATTTTTGGGCTTTGATGAAACATTTTTGCCTGTCCTGAGGTGCCTGAGCAAAATTGACAAACTAATAACACCATCTATATTACATAAAGAAACAAGTAGGCCTGTCTCCCAATGTTTCAAACCAAAACCAAAATAAAATTGGATTAAACTAAACAGGTGGGACATGTTTGCTTCCATGAAATTGAGTTCTCAAGTAGGAATGGGAGCTTTCACTTGCGATTTTGAGGTATCTTGTTGAAATTTTTTTTCATGAAAACTTTTCTCAGAGTTAATTCAGAAAAACTGCTTTTCTTTTCTCGAGTGAATGCATTACGCTTCCGCAATATTCCACCTTTGTGATCTGATGAGGATTTCACTCAGAGCACAGGCTGTAGAATCCTCTAAATATGTTTTATTTCTCATACAAAATGTTTATTTGCATATGGGTTCAGATATGCATCAAAATACATACAGTGATGCTGATTTGAGCACTCAGGGAATGACAGACTCATGCAATCACCAGTCACAGTAACTCAGTGTTGCGTAATTGCACACTGTTGCTCTAAAATATAAAAAATATATCATATTCTGTAGTTAGATGTTTAATTAAGTGATCATTAGCTACATGCACAATAAGTACCCCGGTATGTCATAATTAGCTTTTGTCTGCAAGTTGTTTTATCTGTTAGTTTGCATCTAAAGCTTCAAGTATCAAAATTGTAACGAAGTAATTTATTGAAGATCCCAAAAGATTCAAAACACTGGATCAAGTAAATATGTCTTTTTGACCAAATGAATTGTCTTAAATTTAACACACTACAATATGTCTGATGGACTCATCTCAACTCGAGGAACTCAGGAGAAACATTTCCTGATAAATAGGGAATATTAATGAGTTATGGGTCAACATGTGAGTTGGCTGATGGTTGTAGGGAGATAATTGCATCGACTCCTGCATTTCTTCAACTGATGTCTATCAATGTGGCAAATACAAAAACTGAACTCTGATAGGCTGCCAACCACATGCACTGTAGAAAAAGAAAGAAAGTTTACAAAATTGACCAATTTGCTTTTGGTGCTTCGCTGCGTAAATATGCATTATCCCCTCCTTTGTTTGTGAAAAGAATAAACAGGATATCAAAGACTCAGCTTTTCTTTGCTGTTTTATGAAGCTACCATTTCTTTGGCTTCATCACACTGTGATCTCTAATATTTACATGAGTTGTACATGTACAGAATAAAAGTGCCTGCCATGATTAACATGCCATAGTGCACCCCTTTCCAACGTAACTTACTATACATCTGATATTTTTTCCTTTTCTAGATGTATTTTTGCAGATGTAGCTAATACTGGAGTAATGGAAAATGTGCGCCAAAACATGATTTTGGAAGTTTTGGTAGATGATTTTGTGTCTTATATCTGGCAACAAGCATTGAATATCTAATGAATTACTTATTAATTAATTTTGATTGTAAATTTCATAGATCAACCACACTGCAATCCAGAGTGCTCAAAATACTTTAAAATTTACACCAGAGTACTACACAACAGACTAATGTACTTCTCCTCTAACAAAATATGACAAATTTACTATATTCTACACTAATAGTTGCAAAAGAGAAATGTCTCCTGATACAGATAAAAAGTTGTAAAAACACTGAAGTCCCAACTCCCATATTTAACTCCAACCTGAGTTGCAGCCACAGTGGAGTTATTTTCTCGCACATTCATTAAATTCTTTCCTTAAACTAGCTTTGGTGTGTCGCTACTTACTGGGTGACAGATGATCGGCTGTGGTACAGTTAGCCGGAGGCAGGTGATCTGTTCTGCTTTTTGAATATTTCAGAGCCCTTGGCATTTCTTCTAGTAATGAGCCTGGACAGTGAGAGGAGAAGTTGAAGTCCTTACACCATCAGTCATTATGCTGCAGCTCAGAGTATGTAGATGCCAACCAAGAATAGGCTGCGACTCTCCCACATGTAGTTATGTCATTGGGACTTCCTGCTAGCTTATGTGATTAATGAGTAGACAAAAATGTGCAGCAGTGGAGACTAGTTACTCCAGCGATGGGGGAAAGACAAAAAAACAAGTCCTAGTTTGATAAAGCAGACTATGATAAAACTCTACTTTGGAGGTTTAAGCTATTTGCTGTATTGGAAATAAAAGTAACATTATGCACTTAATTCTTACTCATTAGGGCAGGTTTAGAGAAGTCTTTTTATGCATCTGTTCATGTTTCAAAAGTACACATTTTTGTCTTAATTTCTGACAATATCATTAGCTCCCGATTGATCAGGATCAGTATCAAGAAATTGAAGTACAGAAATGCAAAAGAGATGTTTGAGGGGCCACATTTTATTTTAAGTCTCTCTATTTAGCATTTATAAGCAGTATATAAACATATAATACATATAATACATTTATAACACACTATAATGTAGTAGTAAGCAGACATAAGGACATATGTATTTTATATTATTATTGTATAACTATGTTTAACTATATTGTCTTTCATTATCTGTTTATACATCAGCCTCTACTAATGGGTGGAGGAGTTATGGATGTTAACAAAAACATTAATAAACACTTGGAGCTGCTAAACACTACATTACAGCATCATAAACTATTGTTTATAAACGTTTATAAACGTCTAAGCTGCTTATGAATGCTGAACAGGGAGATTTAAAGCAAACTATATCTTGGTCACAACTTTTTAAAAAGATACATTTAAGGGATCCTTGAAGTACAGAAAAGGAGTTTTATAGCATCTTTCAGCTCATTGCTTTATCTTTCCCGTCCCTCTACTTTACTGTTTTGGTTCAGTATCACTGCTCTCATATTCATTTTTGGCCACAACAGGCAGCAAAAAAGCTCTGATAAACCCTCTGTGCCACCTGCTCAGTGCCAAACAGCAAACAGACAAGGTTAGCGACTAGCTGGTGAATATAGTGAAGCATTTGGCAGCTAATGAGCCAGATATTTAGGAGTTGGTGGAGAGCAAAACAGAGCTATAAGGAGAGTGAAAATTAGACTTACATTTGCCGGATAAAAATACAACTCCAAATGAATGCTAATGTTGCTCCATATCTACTGGATGTGTAATTAGGCAACAAGTTCACCATAGTCACTTAAAAGGTAATGATATGTCAGATGTTGTGTTTACAGTTTGTTTCCGCTGCCCCCAAGTGGCCAAAAAATCAGTTATTGCAGCTTTAAAGATGCACTTACTGATATTTTGATATTAACAATGAGTCAAATTACTATATGTAATGTGAAAGGTGTTTCTCATAGTGGCAAACCAACAGAGAATGATCATCCAACTCTGCAATTTCCCTGAACTCCATTCAGCTTTTTAGCACCTTTCAGCTAATTGTTTTGGTTTTACGGCCCACAAATTTACTGTTTTGATTCAGTCCAACTGTTCTTATCAACTTCATTATCAGCAACAGAAGGCAGCTGTTTTTAGTAAAGTTCTGATTAAACACATTGTACACTAATGGCAGACAAAATTAACAGTTAGCTGGTAAACATAGCAAAACATTTAGCAACTAAAGAGCCAGATACTTCACCAATAGCTGTTATCTATTGTTTTTGTTTCTGTAAGTATCAGTGTTGGCCTCGAAATCCAGTATCAGTCAAACTACAATGATCATATTATGGAACTCTTTTACAAAATACTGTTGTCCAACAAGTTTTTGTTACACATGTAAGTTTTGTCTGATGTAATGAATAACAGTGGAACACAGTTTGATACAATAAAGATAAGTTTGATTATTTTATATGTGATTTTGCTTAGTTTTGTTACATCATGATATATATTATCCACAAAGATCAGAAAAAATTTTATTAATATTGTGACATTGATTTCAATCATGTCATCTAGCTCTATTTGGTATTCAAAGAGAAAAGTTAATCCTCTTTATTCCAGCACTAGCCAGCCCTCACTAATGTGCAGTGTAGGCAACACCTACTCCCTGCCGCGTACCTTTTTGTGATTGTTGATGAGGAATTATTGAAAATCAAAGTTGGATTATCCTCATGACTGAGGAGCCGTTCAGGAGAGGATGAAGTGGGAAGATCCAAACCTACTCAGGATAACATTCAGGCCATCAGAGGTCAAAAGAATTAATCAGTTTGATGCTTTACATCAATGAAAGTTTAATCAACTCATTAAATATTTCAGCCCTTTGTAAACAAGAGACTTACCCTTGGTAAGGACACAGACAGTGAATCTGCACCTGCAGTGCATTTTTTGTCATTCGTTAAACAGTTAACATAGACAGAAGTGGGAAAGATAAAGCAAGGTCTTACAGGATTCAAACTCCACAACATGTCAATTATAAATGTTGAATATTTTCAGTGTATTGTTTTGTCTATGTCTGCTCTGGTCTGTGTCTCTTTTGTTTTCTTCCCTTTCTTCTTTTTCACTTACACTAAGTTCAGTTGAACTCGGATGACAGGTTAATTTGGCCTGACAAGGACATTTCTAATTTTATTTTACCAGAAAAAAGGCACATATCCAGCTATGGTCACATGTTGTTGTTTGCCATAAGTATCACTGTCAGTGTGTCAAAGAAATAGCTGAGTCTGCAGTTTATCCCCACTATACACTAGCAGCTAATGTACATCCATTCATCAGAAAGGGCCAGACTCCAGTGCAAACCTGGAGAGAGATTAGCTAATGTCTCCATGGACCTGTTCATCATCCTCTGCCCACCCTAATGGCAAATAAATCTCACAAGAGGTTATGGCTTCCCTCTCCCCCTCACCGGATGATTTTATAAATGTCTCTAAGTACTCGTTCACCATTGCAGAACAGATTATACCCTCCCCTGAGAGAGTTCATTCTCAGTTATTCTCTTGTCTTCCTGTTGTTATTTAAAACTGCACATCTTCAGAGAAGATACTTTTATTGTATTGGTATCTGAGGAGATGAACATCCTGAATAGTACAGTATATTTAGTAGATGACCATTCAAAATGTTTCAATGATGGATTCACTGATAAATAGCCCACACACAATAGCTAATTAATTTGTAGTTCATGTTATCTATTTCCCTAAAGTTAATGAGCTGTCCCCATTTACTGAATGACTAGTCACAGTAACTGCTGCTAAGTGGCACTGTAGGCAGGTGCAGAATTATAGCCTGCAACACAATTAGCACTGTATAATGAAGAAAGTAATGTAATGCAGCTTCATTGCCAAAGGTGCAAATCTTCAAAGGGACATAATTAACAACTGAGCTACCTATTGTCTTTAGGCTTTTACAGCCCACACCTTGGGCTCTATTTTGGTCGCAGCGCAGACTGGCATAAGCAGCACTACAACCACGTTGGTTCTTGTCTGACCATGAAATGTCCTTTTTGCATGCTTTTGATATTTTATGGCAAAGATAACAACATGAGAGTGTTGGTGAGTTGATGGTATTTGGGGGAATACTGGCTCATTTCGTTGACTGTTGGCCCTGTTGCTATGCCTGTCAAGCTTTCCATTTTAGCATGCCTCAAATGCAGTTAGCAGTGTTATATTTAACAAATGAAATTCTGAGTAATTGTTTGTTTTTGTTCAGACAGATAGATAAAAGCAGGCTTCACACCTACGGTGACCAGACATCCCGGTTTGTGCAGGATTGCCCCGGTTTCAAGCTGGGTGTCCCAAGTTCTGACAAATATCTGTAAACACTAAAATGTCCCAGTTTTCAACATTCACTACCAAACTGTCCCAGTTTTCACCACAATTAAAATAATAATTATAACATTATACTTGTTTTCAGCGCTTACATAGACATTTATCATGTTCTGTCCCACTCATTATTACCTAACCCAATATAAAAACATAAACAATGCACCACACATCTGAATTCAACACTGATTTGTCTGTATGTGTGTCAATCAATCAATGTGTCATTGTTAAGGCTGTTGCTAGCCTATGACAGTTGCGGCTCATTCTGACAGAACCTGTCAGTATGCTAACGGTTAGCTATCATGCCAAAGACAGAGTCGGTCTTTGCTGAAGAGCTATAAAAGATCATATTAAGATGGCCAAACATAAGCAGTGGTTTCTCTGAGAGTTGAGAACTCTTAACTCAGAAGAAAGACTGCAAAGCATAAAGTACCTGGCAATCTTCTTAAAGGTAACTTTCCTTATAGGCTCTTTCATGGTTTTTGTTATTAATGAGGTGCAATTTTGATTTAATGTTTTGACATTTTAATCTTTGTAAACTCACAACCAGTTCATGGCATAGCGTTGTGAAGATGTAACTTAAAGTTATTTTTATGTCATAGCCTCAGGATTTTCCCTGCCTATCTAACTGCCTTTGTTGAAAATTCTGTCATGTGATGGTGACAGAACAAGAAAGGCGAGACTCAACTGCGAGGGCATTGCAGCACCTGGACAGTGCACACGGTAGTTTTCCTGCAATTCATCTTCAAAAAAGGCAGCAGTTGCAAGCATTTTTTGATTTAATGACTAAATAATTACTTTTGCGAGACAAACATGGAGTATATTGTGAACTTTCAACACCGACTAATGTTAACGGAGTGGAGCAGCAAACTCCAGCAGTAACAAACGAGACTGGCTGACCAACACACACTGCAGCATTATACAACTTAAACCAACTCTGGGGTGAAGAAAATAACTCGGTGCTCAATCTATTTCACCTCAAATACCCTGCACCCATTCAGCATCTTGGACAACGATGGCTTTCCCTGGAGCTAACAGTACAGCAGAGAGGCTGCTCTCCACTGCTGGAGACATGACATTAATAACAACACAGCAGAGTACTCCTCCTGCCCCTCATTTTGTTATTCTCATACAGGCAGGAGACTGTAAGATGCTTTCAAATTAATTAATTAATTAATTAATTAATTAATTAATTAATTAATGCAGTTTACTTTTTAAAATAAAAAGGCTGTGAACCATTTATCTTATCTGCCAGTTATGTTTCGTATTGTATTTCCGTGGACTAAGGACACCAGTGATTGGTTTGGCACACAGTATGCTGGGGCAAGAGACTGAAAATAGTGCCCGCCTTTTCTATTCATTCAATCGAGAATCAGTTTTGAATCGAATTGGCACCCATCTTCCATCAATATCATCCTGATATTATTGAATCGGGAGATAAGCAAATTGTCCGAGGCCTACAAAATAAACACCGTCATTTGTCACAACCTTTATGTTTCATCTTTTTGTTCCATCTTGGTATAAAATGAATACCCTATGGACACTTTTGTCTGTCAAATTGTGATTTTTTCACTTAAGCGGTCAAACTGTGTATGCCGCACCATGCACGTTCTCCAGCCTTTGCCACCTTTGTCTTAAAAAAATCCAGGGAAAACCCTGAGCCTATAAAGTTATTTATAGGCCACAAAAAGATTTGTACCTTGTTTTGTTTTAAGAAACAAAAAAAGCTGGCAGAGAATGTGTCACAGTCGATCATTCAACTGGCAGCCTGCGCTTGTGCACACTGATAAATATCATTGGTGGGGTCTTAATACATGATGACACACTAAAAGAATGTCCCAGACAAAAAGTCAGCATCCTCACCAGTTGATGATCCATATAAAAGACATGAAAAATAGGAGAAGCACCACTCTTGTATTACAGGGTAGCCCACGTATTGAAGTGTGGTAAGGAACAATGTTAAGGAAAATACTGTATTATAGAATAGCATTATAAGGGAAAATGAAAAATGTGTTTTTAGTAATGTAACCCTGCTTGGATGGTTACTATACTGTTGAGCCCCGTGCACATCGCTTCAACATGTGGAGAAATCCAAACCTTGACAGGCCTTCCATGCCTAGTTACAGTTGCTAAGCTATGATTTGACATTCACTTTTCCAGGGAGGGGTTTATACCGAAGGCTGTAGGATAACTGAGTTGGTTTGTATGAGGATTTAAAATACTGTACTGCATTGACAGAATGACATTATATCCATTTAATTTGTTTAATTACATTGAACGATGGACTTTGGCCATGAAGTGATCATAATTAAATGAGGTTGATGTGAACGATATTTATAAGTCGAGAACTCATAATTACAGTAACTATGATATGGCATGAATGTGGCATTAGCAAACGATCAATTGATGCCCAATCAGGTCTCTTTTCAGTTCCCAGTTACTCAGTGGATAATTATAACCACTATGTGCTGAATTTGTACATGATTTTAGCATTGTTATATTATTAAATTATAATAGTCTGTCACAGTGTCTGTTTTGATTTGACCACTAGGTGGCACCAAAGTTTGAAATTTTAAAATTCTACACATAGTGGCTTTAATGATGCCAGCTGCAAGTACAAAGTAAATATCTGGGTGGTACCTACAATAAATAATGATGCTGAATACTGTAAAGGCCTTTGTTAAATACTCTTCAACATAGACATCAAAAAGACAAGTTTAATGTGATTGACACAGGAATACAACAGAGTCAGTAACTGAGCAAAATGGTTATTATGTGGATCAATGTATTGCAAAATTAAAATGTACAATATAAAGCAGAGATTTTATGACATGACCAGACTTCACAAATGTAAATTCAACCTTGAAAGGCTTCCTGAGCATAGACCATTTTTCTTCCTGTAAAGCTTTTGGTGAGCCATTTTTTTTCACGTGCTACTATGGCTTGCACAGCTGAGACAGAAAGGTCTTTTATTTTTTTTATCACCATACCCCTCCCTGACTCTTTTGCACATAGCAAACTGTGCCTGTACAGTATGAATTAAATAGCTGGGGCATTTGCATACGCTGTCACTGACCATGAGCCACAGAACCTCACCCTAGATTCTAATGTGGATACCCTGCTAACCTTTTTTCTGTAGATTTGATTTACAAGATGTGGATCCTGTATGACTGGATGCAACGTCACACAGATGACATGTTTAAATGAACCATTTATAATTTTAAAGTGGGTACTTATCTTAAAAGAGAATAGATAATTCAAAGGTAATCTGTGCATGAAGATGAAAAATGCTCAGTGTATTTCATCAAAGTCCTTTTGTGCTCATCCACTAGACTGACCTCCACATGCCTACTGTTCCTTGCACTGTATGAATGTCCCACTAGTTCCTGCTGGATGTAAATTACTAATGCAAAGTAGCTGCATATGAGTCTAATTCATAGGAGAAAGGGTTACACAGCAGTGTGCCTTTTCTAATTTAGCATATGCTGTACTAAAGATCACTTGTGTAATCTAAATTAAGTTAAAACCTTTTTAATGCTGGTGGTATTCTTTTTGGAAACAATGTAATAAACCAGTTTAAGAAAACAGTCTCTCCAGTGGGATCACAACAATATTCTTTGTCTGTCTAGAAAATTAGATTTTAATTATTTGATGAGGCATGGAAACACCATTAGAATGTACTCCCTTTATTTTTTCAGAGAGGTTTCTAAAATGTGATTTGAGATATTAAGATGAAATAATGACTGACAGTGTTCAGACCAAATAATTATGATTGAAAAGTGTTTGTTGTGTGAAACCCTGATAATGTAAGACCTTGCTGTTATCAGAGAGACTACTTTTGGAGTGACCTGATGAAAACTTTTGAGATTCCTGTGGTCATTATTGAGCTCTATTAATTAAAGCATCCATCAGGTTGTACCACCTGCCTGTCTGCATATGAATATACTCTGTTTGGGAGAGAGTGAGAAAAAGAAGAGCTCAGGGCCACCCAGCAGGGTTGATTGTCTCCAATTACTTTCTTGTCTTGGTGGCTGCTGCTGCTGCAGGAGCTGACATTATTACCTGACAGCTTACACACAATGAGCTGTTAACTCACTCGTAGGAGTATGTTTGAAGTGTTTGCAGCTCTGTCCCATCTGTGGTTATATGGCATGAAACGGGTGCTGATTAAATTGTGATTCACAGAAATGTTCAAATGACTACAAATGAGTTATTATAAAAGGTCTTAGAATGATTTTGTCAAATATTACATTCAGATCTTTAACGCTGTTTTTTCTCATTTTATTTTTAGTGGCTTATACAGTAGAACTATGCAATTTGCTCACCAGGTGTTGTGTAGTTATGAATATAGTGTTTTCGAAAAGCTGCCTCAGCAGGGACTCTCCAGAAGTGTTCTCCAGTGTGCCATCTGTTAGCACGTGAACTGAACGCTGGAACGGAGAGAGTGGCAGGTGGAAAAATTCTTGCTGTGGATTTAATTGGCCGAGACACGAAGACTCCAAAGACAGGTAATGTAAAATGATGGAGGAGCTCTTTGCTATGCAAATGTGAATGCTCATGGCAGCAGTATGTCACAGCTGTCACTTAGCTGGTTTAAAAGTTCAAGTTTTAAGTGACACTTTTACGCTGAGCATGAAATCCTTGAGAGTAGCAGAGCTGGGGAAAGCCAGGCGTGTTCAACCACGAGAGAAGCTGCTGCCTGAACTGGAAGGAGGAATTTGACTGTGGACAGTAGTGAACAAAAGCAAATTTATTCTTAGAATTTGGTGTGTATGCGCTATGAGGATTGTGATGGTGTATAATGATTTGGTGCTGGAGGCAGTGGGATATTTCCAGCCAGAGCAGAGAAAAAGCTCTGATAAACCCACTGTATGCTACATCTCCAGCAATAAACAACAGACAAAGTTAGCTGCTAGCTGGTGAACATAGTGGAACATTTAGCTACTAAAGAGCCGGATATTTCCCTCAGGAGACCAAAACAGAACTAAAAGGAGAGTGAATATTGCATGTACATTCGCCAGACACATGACTCCAAATGAATACTAATGTTGCTCTGTGTAAATAACTGTTTGCTAACACATTTGCCATATCAACTTTATAAGGTGATAATATATCAGTTATGTTACAGCCAAGTGGCAGCCTTCAGGGCTGAAAAATGAAGCCAAAAATGGCCACTTGAGGCTGGCTCCAAAAGCAAGTCAATCCCCATAGACCCCCATATTAAAATGTCCAACTTTAATAATGTCCCCTTTTATGACAACTGTATGGTGGGTGAATTTTTATTTTATATTAATTTTATAACTAAATTTTATTAAGCCATAAAGTTGTACATAATTAAGGAAGTGGCCGCTTTGAGTGACAGGTCGCTAGCCGCTAGGTGGCTTGTTTCAACAACCAGTCTTCATTTGGCCTGCCTCAGCTCTACCTCTTTGCCCATTTTGGATTAGCCAGGAGTTAGGTGGTGTCAGGCACTGCCAAGACGGCTTCAAAACCGCTCTCCAGAAACCAATGGGTGACGTGACAGTGGCTACATCCTTTTTTTTATAGTCTGTGGTTACAGCTTGTTGTACTTCCCCAAAAATCAATGAATGCAGATTTTTTAAATACTTTATTACACTTTTTTTTAACTAATGAAGTTTCATCGCTCACAACAGCTTCAAAAATGTAAAGTATGATAAAGTCACTATGAATACATTCAATACTGAATGACAGAAAGATTTTGAGGTACTATGGGAATGTTTTAAGGTCATTGTAAGTTCACTATAACATCAAGATGATAACCTGAAGCCTGCTGGGTGATCCCAACAAGGCTGTTGAAATAACATTTATGTTAAGATGTGATTCAACTTCTTGATATTAGTAGATTATAAAGTATGACTAGTGCACAGACAACCCACCACAGCTCATAAATTTCAGTCTGTTTCCTCCGTGCCAGCTGTACTGATTCACTGTGTGTCAAACTTGTGTTCACTATTCTGCTGCTGATAAACATTATTGTTGACTCACACTGGAGGCCTTAGCCTTTTTATTTTGTGGAATTATCTTCTATCTTCAGGTTATGAAGGAAACATTGGAATTGGGGGGTAGGATGTAGACCACCACAGTGCTTCATCTTGCTACAATCAGAGATAGAAATACTGCTGGTTTATCAGTTAATTGCATTCATCTGGCGTCCCAGGTGTAATTCAGTCCATGATTAGTTTGCTTGAATTAAACCAGCAGGGATACGTAGGATTGAGAACCAGTTGACTACCCTGATGTTCCTCTGATATTCTACATGGAGTTGTCATGTGACATTAAGATATAATAGTATGTTGCATTATGGTGCCGTCTTTTTTTTTCACCTTTATTTATTCATGGGGTGTTTCACTGAGAGTAATGCGCTCTTTTTCAGGAACGCCCTGATTCACACAGTTACACACAGCTGCCCAGTACAACCACAGTCTGACCTGCCAGCCTGCCAGTTGGGGTTAAGGGCCTTGTCCCAGGTCACCTCAGCAGTCACCTTCTGGTCACAAGCTTGCTTCTCTAACCTTTAGGCCACCACTGCCCTGTCTATGGTCTGTATGGCCATGGATACATTATTGCTGCACTCAAGAGAGAGCAGTTTATTTAATAAAGACTATTGTGTGATCATTATTAACAACCACAACTCCTCGTCTCATTGGTCCACCTTCACTTTGGCTCTCTTTGATTTATAAAAGAAGCAGGTAAAGTGCCTAAATTAAAGTCGTAATCCATAATTATTTTGCTCTTTTTTTTTCCACAGTTAAACCAACTGTCATAGATGTCGACATATTTGTGAACAGCATCGGACCAGTGTCATCAATAAATATGGTAAGTCCTTTTACAGTACCTATGATATGTCCTTCCAGATGCAGAGCTAATAGTTCTGTGTCTGTTCAGGTGTCTGTTTTCATGGCAGCTCTATGACATTTTCATGTCTGAGCTTGAGCTGTGTGTTACCCATGAGTTTGGTATTTTTCTGCCCTGTAAAACACACACAGTGGGAAGCTGAAGAGTTGCATCCAGCTGAGACTGTTTTTACCATTTTATCTTGGTAAGACTGAGTGAAGTGGTCAGAATAGGCATCCAAGGAGCAGGTCTGCTTTCAACACAGCTTCACTCAGTTGATAGTTTCGTAATAAGTTCAAACAAAATGCCAATAAATCATTAAATCATAAAAATGTTGATTAATGTGAATAAACACGCTGAATAGACCTCCAACCAGTAGACACATTTAAGTTAAGATCAAAAACACAAGTGATTATAGCAAGAATGCGAAGTAAGCCTTCTAACAGAATAATCTTAACAGTATGAAAGGCTTTCCCTTCAGTTTATTTAATGCCCTCAACCATTCAAAGGCAAATACAATTGTTCTCATAAGTTTACATACCCTGGCAGAATTAGTGAAATATTGGCAATTTTTTTGAAAATATAACTGATCATGCAAAACTTTTCTTTTATTTAGGGACAGTGGTCAGAAGATTTTTTGACATAATTGTGCCATAATAATTATCATAATGATAAGTGAAATCACCCAAATGGCCCTGTTTAAAAGTTTACATACCTTTGAATGTTTGGCCTGATAATACACACACAGGTTCAAATGGCAATGAAGGGAAAAAAGCTGTTACTGTGCCAACACCACAAAATAGCCCAATTACAATATGCCAAACAGCACCTATACAAGCCTCAAAACTTCTGGAACAAAGTCATTTAGGATGATGAGACCAAAATTGAACTTTATGGCCTCAACTATAAACACTATGAATGGTACACATCTTACAAATTCTGCCAGGGTATGTACATTTATGAGCACAACTGTATGTGTTTGGCATCTGAAGCCAAACACATACAAACATTTACATGTTTGCGTCACCTTTAAGGCCCTGCTAAAAAACTATTTTCAGGTTTTCTGGGTGATTAAACCTTCTCTCAGGTTTAATTTGAGTGTAACATACAGGTGTAAGTTGTTGCACCCCAACATTTGCAACATAATCAAGCGCACACCCGTGTGTGTGCACACCCACACAATGACAATGTCTAATCAGCCAAGTTAAGTGAAAGCACCTGTGTGGTTCTAATTGCCTTGTAGACATTGCTGTCGGTTGCGGGACTTTGTCTCTGAAGTTAGCAAATGTTTAGACCCCTTTCACGACTTTATCTCAGAAGGGAATTTAGCTACTGTTTGAGCAGACATCAGCATTTTTTTTTGTTTGATCCAGTTCTCAGCTCACAGTGCAGCTGCTGGCTGTGCAAGCTGAAAGCCACATTTGGTCAGGTGACCAGCAGAGTCCTAAAACAAGTAAGCTGTGTTTGCTTATAAGTGACCATTTAAATGCCAAGGATGCCATGTCAAGGATGACACTTAAAGCCAAATGTTCTATCTTCAATGACAGGACAGATTACATTTTACATGGTTGATTAATTGTGTCACTGAAAAAACAGTGCAGTTAATCCTGTCATATATTGTGCTTGTAAACATAATTGCTGCACTATATGTGACATATCTATATAAAAAGTATAGTCCTGTGCTTATATTGCCATTAATGGAGTATTCAGCATATACTGAAAGGTATACATGAGCGCCTGTTACTTTAATTTGAATAATCTCTAGTATTTTTAGTGCATATTTGGTGCTACTACAGCACACACTCAAGCACCATCTCTTTACTGCATGACAAACTAATTTTAAGTCACATTGTCAGAGAAGAATTAATATACAATATCGGCTGTCATACTTGTATTGTTTCTAATTACAATGCAGTGTATAATGCAGGGTGTCATGACTTCTCCAGGAGACAGATGGTGATTAATTCCCTTCACTTCAGGAATAAAACTAAATAGAAATGAGGCAATTTTCACATCAAATGTACAATCAAAGAGAAACCTATTCTGCACACCTGTAGACAAATTTGAATTTTAAACTTCAATTAAATGGCCTAATTGATGTTAATTAGCCCACTAAACTATTGTACCAGGTCTTTTGACAAATGATGGCACTGCCTATGTATAGAACCTGAGTGGTTTGAGTTCAGTAAAGACCACTACAGAAACTGAGCTTTCATTCATGCTTAATCACAGTGATATTAGTCATTTTCTTTACCAAAAGGTGACATCACTTTCATGCCTGAATGGCTAAAACTGCTAGTGATCAAACAACCCATTAATTCATCCATCCTTCCATTCATTCATCCATTCATTCATCCACATGAATGTAAAAAGTTGGTCAATTTTTATAGCTCATTCTCATGCAGACCCATTGCTTTTTTTTAGGCTTATATACATTTATTATTCAATAAAATGATATTACTGTACCCTGAAGCAGAGGAGCACACTGCATCAAAATCAAACAAGCCAACACCTGTAAACCTCAATACCTGCAGCTGTATGAAATTCTTGGTGTTTGGTTGCAAAAGATAAACGTGCAGATATTTGACTGCACATTATGTCTGTGTCAGTGCAGGGATGACAGTAAAATTATCACTCAAGGGGCAACAAAATCAGACTCAACAACATGAACACGGTTACTTGCTTATCAGAGAATAAAATAAAATGCTGCTATTCAAAGCCATATCAAACTTAATTATGACTAACAGCTGCTAAAAACCTGACGGGACATTGTTACATTATAAAAGACCTTATATTGATCAGCATTGATCATTAAGCCTGCAAAAATGGTTACACAACTAAACTAGCTGTAAACATAAACACAGACTGAGTTGTCTTATACTTTTTTGCCTCCCTCTGCACAAAAACATCCTCCAACTGATTGAAATCTGAGGCTGATTCATTTCCCATATGACAGACCTGTGATGTTTCTGTGGTTAACTTCTTTGTTCTCAGTCAGTTAGAATTTTAAAACCAGCTGTATTAGAATAAATAAAAAGGTGTGCAGTAAGCTACTGTAGGCAAGCTGGTTCATTCTCTCCTCCGTGCTGCCTGTTTTATATATACTGTTAACGAAAGAACACCTGGAGGCCCAGTTCAATATCTAAACTGGTCACAGAAAAAACTGGCGTGACTCAGTGCACAGAGACCCAATCTAGCTGCTACAGTGACAACCTTACTAGAGGATGCAAATACGCTTCTCTTCCAGTTTGTTCCCTGAGACTTAATCAATATACAGTACAGTAGATACACTGAAAAGTTTATAGTCTTATAGCCTGGATCATACAGTAACAGCAGGTCTGTTTTCATGACTCATGGTCTGGAAGAAATTAAATGAATCCACAACAACACACTCAAGTTTAGACGTAGTTCTACGTGTGGTGTTTATAACAGACAGAGAGACTAAATGTCAAAGTTTCATATGTCAAATCATTCTTGTTTCCAAACTTCTTGCAAGTCACATCTTATCACAATTAAATCTAAATAATAAACTCCAGTATTATCTTTTTCATGTGCAGTCCAAAATGATGTGGAATAACAGAGCAACTTTATTATCATTAGAAGACCTGCACAACTTCCAAATCAATAGAAATTTGAAAAAAAAAATTAAAACAGTGTGTAATGATAAATGAAAGTGATATGCAGTAGCTGCATATTAAATTGAGGCAGGCTGTGAAGATCACATCCTGGAACTAAAGTGGAGCTCAGGTCTCACACTGTTCTTTTGCTAAAACATAAAAGTCAGTCTGAGACAATAAAAAAAATAATCAACTAAAATAACTTTATAGTCAAAGCATCACAATAAATGCTGCAAATTTGGGCAGACTTAAATGTTAGTGTCTATATGCCTTGGAAACATTGACTCATCACACACAAAATAAACTCTTGGTCATCTTGTTGGTGAGAGCTCTTAGTTGGCTGTTTATTGAATCTGCTGAGAAATGCCAGAGCTGATAAATCACCTCTGTCTTTAAAGCCTGCCGGATGCAAGCAAGTCCTCTCAATAGACAATATACTGCATGTCATGTCACCATTGCCATAACGAAGTAAGGACAGGACGAGAGCTTTTCCTGAGTAATTCTGTACTACATTTACCAAAACCTCCTCCTGTTCACAAACATAACAGCACACCATAGTTCAGAGTTCCATTTTTTCAACAACTTTATCACAGAGGTTTGCAAATTGACTCCTCCGACATGTTCAACCAGAAGAAAAGGATCCAAAATTGTGTGTCAAAGCACAAGTTCTTTCTTTAGGAATGGCTGGTGGTGCATTCAAAAACATATTTAAAAAAACAATATATTTGATTCAGATTCAAACATCACCTAAACTGTCATTATGTGATTATTCAAAAAGACAATTACAAGCTCATAATTATAAGCTTTTATACCATGGTCTGGGTGAATACTCGATTCTGATTGGCTGCAGGGTGTCCATTAATTCCTGATAATAGACACCTACTAAGTAGTTCCAGTCAAAGCCTCCGTTTACAATTTATTATTTATTAATTTATAATTATAACAATGAATGACTTCAACATTTCTTTTAACCTTTTTGGAGAAAAAGGACAACTTTGATGACTGGGATGCAGCTGAAGAAAGAGAAATTGAAAAGAAAAGGGAGAAACGGCACAAGGAGTTAACACCGGGAGAATTCAAACAAATAGAAGATGAAAAGGATGAGATCAACACAAAAAAAAACAACAAAATGGGCGATTAATACACTAAGAGACTTCTTTGCACAAAAATGAATGGACTCCAACTTTGAAAACTACACCGCTGCCACTGTCCAGTCCACCAAGCCAGGGGGGAGAGTACAGCGTTGCCACCCTAGTAGTCTGAGTAGTCTGAGGGCCGGTATTAACCGTCATTTAACTGAATTCAGTGTCATGACTGACACTGGATTGGACCAGCAATGCGGTGTTTAAAGCCGTACTTAAACGTTACAGGAAAAGCGGTAAAGATACCAGCCTCCACCATCCCCATATCTCTGAGTCGGACCTTGAACTCATTAGAAATTCCACTGCACTGTCTCTGGATACGCCCCTCAGCCTGGTCAGCAAAGTCTGGTTCAACATCCGACTATGTTTGGCTCGGCGTGGCAGGGAGGGCAACCAGGAGCTATCCATGGTATCTTTCATCCTCCAGAGAGACAAGGATGGGGTCAAATATGTCAGCCTGGCGCACAATCCACAAAGTAAGAATCATAAAGACCTGAATGACCCAGACAAGGAAAATCTAAGAGGTTTTATGTTTGCCAGGCCCGAGGATCCGCTGTGTCCGATCACAAGTTTCAAGTTATATATTTCCAAACATCCATCAGATGCCAAATCTTTCTACCTCCACCTGTGAAGCACGCCATGACCTCCAACGTGTGGTACAGCCGGGAGCCGATGGGTGTCCTCTACTTTGGGAACATGATGAAAAAGATCAGCGAAGAGGTGATTACACTTAATGTCTATCAGCTAACAAATACATGACAGTCTAATCATTTTATATGAGACTAAACAATATTTTCTCCCTCCATCCGCAAAATATAATAAATATCCTTATTATTCTACCTTTTAAGGTGGGTCTTTCACGGGTCTACACAAACCACAGCCTCTGAAGCACTGCTGTAGGTCGGCTTTCAGACACCATCCTGGAGAGCCGTCAGATAATGTCCATCAATTCGAAGGCAGCCTGCAGGCTTACTGGGCTCCATCACTGCGGGAGAGACGAGTATGGAGCCGCGCCTTGTCTTCTTCCAATGTCCCTACAAGCAGTCCCCATCATGGCCAGTCAAACACCCTCCTTCAAAGGCCGCTGTGCTGGACTTGCCTATATCACTATCGAATTTCACAATAAATGGAAATGTTGAATTTAATTTTAAATAAGACAGCTACTGTAGCTAGCACATAGTTCTCCTGCTGTGGATCTTTGTTTTGTCTGATGCAAAATGCCTGTTAATACAGTTTTTGTCTATTTATATGATTTCCAATCTGTAGAGATGAATTAATTGTTGACATGTTTCTTTGCAATAAAAACACGAATTACTACCTGTGGTTTTTAATTATTTAAAACAAAATTGTTTGACAAGCCCATGACTACAACAGGAAAAAGCACAATAAATCCAGTCAGCCCATTGTTTGAAAAATGGTATGAACAATATAGGTTAGGCCTAAATGTTGCAAGCTTAATGAAAACAGTCCTGTTAATACAATATATCTAGTCTGGCCTACAAACCTCTGCTGGCATTGGTATCAGCTGGCTGCAGACACCTCGACATTAGAAGTCAATTAAATCTGAATATCTTATTTCTAACACTGAGTGTAGTCCTTCAGTGCCTCGTCCTCTTAACACCACAGGATGGTGACTGTAACACACAAGCTACAAGAAGTACCCTGCTCCTCTGTACTTACTGATACTTTGTATCAATAAGCGATCATCTCACATCCTATTCGCTGTTCAACTTGCTACTTGAGGCTGCAGCCTACAGTACATGTTTTTGTTCGTGAAAATCTTGATATTGATTTGAGGACAATGACATGGCTGGATAGCTAGCTAGTCTTGTTAAACTTGTCAAATTACATTTACCGTTTGTCAACTGTACGCAATGTTATTGACTTTGAATCTTGCTAGCATAGCATTAGCTTTCTGGCTCATAGCTGAGCCAAAGGGTTCTATGAACTGAGCGGACTGGAAAAATCTCCAGTCAAAAGTTGTATCTAAGGTTCTTCCTATTTACTGGAGTAGTGAACAACATTTCCAATGCATAAAAACATTATGGGATGGTAATGATTATTCCAGGTATTAGTCGAACCCTCCAGTGTTACCAGGGAAACGGAGTTACGGCTTGTGAAAAACTTTAGATTTTGCAAAACGCATGAAAACCTAAATTAATGGTCTTAATTTTTTTCCTTTGGTAAGTGACCATGGTATAAGCAGGATAATGCCCTTCGAGGTGACTCTGCGGAGGCAACCTCTGGCTTCTACGTCGTCCATTAATTCCTGATAATAGACACCTTGTTGGGCATTATCCCTTACATATTTTAGTGAGTGAATGTATGTACGTAAATCTGCAAACCTTAAGTTTTTTCAATAATTGCCCAGTTGGTGCTTTCTATTACAGACACACAGGCAATTTTTACTGGAGTGTGTTAAGAAAATCCTGTTTTAGCAGCTGAAAAAATTGAATGAAGAATGATGAATGATTACATGATGAGGGGATTTATTCATTAGTTTGTGTTTTTGTCTGTATTGATTCATATGTTTATTTTGTGGTATTTATTCAGTTTTGGCTATTTGGAGTTTCTGAAGGTGGGAAAAAATTTTGCTGAGTCCCAGTTTCCTGTAGGGGACACAGCATGAAAAGACTCAAAGGCTGAACCTGCACCTCTTCCCAGAAAGAGAAGGTGAAGATTAAAAAAAAGACTCTAAAGGTTGGAGTCACAAAGACACTAGAGGAGAAAACAGGACAAATATTCTGTTTGCAGGGCCTTAATGACCTCCATCATTTGCATGGCTGAAGAAACCTGAACATAACACGACTCAGCCTAGAAGTGATATGAAAAGTGATTCAATTAAACATAACCTGACCAAAAAATGTTTTCCTCAAATAAAGCAAATTACAGTGTGCACAAATATTTATCTTAATATGAAAAGAAATGCTCTACATACTCCTTCCTTCATTTTCTCTTCATTTAGCACAGTGACAATGAAAAGCAGACCCATGCATGACCCATTCAGAAGAAACAATATGCTGGTCTATGTTTTAATAAGCAATAAACAATATGTTAACTTGGAGAAGGCAGCATCTTTGTAATTATAAAGAAGTTGCTATTTTTATACTTGTGGGTCATGTCGTGTCCAAGGCAACCTTGTGTAATCCAGGAATTTCTGCCAAAACAAAAGCCAGTGCCAGTGGGGTCCCTGATGCTATTCTCACCCTGTGGAGAGAGCGGCCCACTCACCGGCTATAATACACTGGATACCCAGTCAAATACAATATCCATGCCAGTTCATTTCCCACTGCTGGCAGGACCACTGCAACATTCTTGATACTGCAGTTTTGTTTAGCTCCCAGCAGAATATTAATTTGTAATGTTCCTGAAATGTGCAGCCTACTGTAATTGTTTGGCTCGTACCTGCTGTGATACAAAATGGCCTTGATCATTTTTTTTTAATTCACATCATAAAAAATCTTTCTGCAATACAATAGGTGGGTTTGCTGCTTCAACTTAGTTACAAGATGACTGTAACTATGTTCTCACACCCTCTAACTCTGATGACAAGCTGAAAAGTATGCTTTCACTTAATAAGCCCAAGTGCTGCATCTCATTTTTTCATTTTTTTTCTGGGTGGAAGATTTGGGTAATGAAGTCATCAGCATGAGGATCATATAATGAGGCTCTTGGTAACGCCACAACAGAACAGATCTCAGTGGAATATTAATGTGCTGCGAGTGTGGTTCAATCACCATGTAATGAAGAAACAAAAAAATATATTTTCCTGTTTTACCAGTGTTCATAACTTTCATGATACCTGTGTGACCACAGTGCAGAGCATCATCAGTCTGTTTTATAGTGTTGGCAGACAGACACACAATGATGCAACTATAATGTGTGAGTAGAACTGCATCTGATGTGCAGAACAACAGATTCATTTTAAACAGTTTTGTGGAGTTTTCATGGAGCAGTACTGTACTGTATCACAAGCAGTGTTGGAAGAAGTACTCAGATCCTTTACTTAAGTAAAAGTACCAATACAGCAATGTAAAAATACTCCATTACAAGTACACATTAAAAATCCTACTCAAGTAAAAGTACACGTATTAGCAGCAAAATGTACTTAAAGTATTAAAGTAAAAGTACTCATTTCGTCACTGATATATTATTATATATGACGTCATTAGATTATTAATACTGAAGCATCAGTGTGTAAGCAGCATGTTACTGTTGTAGCTGCTGGAGGTGGAGCTAGTTTGAACTGCTTTATATACAGTTAGCTAGTTTAGTCCAGTGGTTCCCAACCTAGGGGTCAGGCCCCTCTAAAAGGGTCACCAGATAAATCTGAGGGGTCGTCAGATGATTAGTGTGAGAGGAAAGAAGAAAAAAACAAAGTTCTGATACACAAATCTGTTTTCAGTTTTTGGACTTTTTCTCTAATCGTTGATTTGTGGTGAAATATTGGATCATTTGAACATTTATTGACATGAAACCATGTGAGAAGTTTAGAGGAAAAAAATCACTATTTGGTGGAGCTGTTAACAACAACAACAACTCATAGACATCTGAAATGTGACCCCGACTACACACTGCTTTTTGTAAGACGTCTAAGAAGAAGTAATGCATTACTAACTGGTGTTTGAAAGCTGATACTGTAAAAAGAAAAGAAAAAAAGGAACAATTCAGTAGTTTAAGTTCGAGTTTGAATTAGCAGTTATCAAACAATTTGATTTAGGGCAACAATACTGAATATCCTGGTGTTATAATATAACTTTTAGCATTGTTTATGTAGAACACCTTATGCAGATAACTTTCTGTTAGAGCAGGGGTTCCCAACCAACCCTCTCTAACACTGTCAAACTAGCAATGCTTTAGTTTTCTTTACTCATGTTAGCTACAGTAGCTGCTTGCAACAGTAATATGAACTGATGGTGGTGCTATGATGATGAACTGATAACCCAACAACAGTATGCTGTTGTTATCGGACTGATAGGGAGGGACAAGAAAAGTTGCAGACAAATGGTACCAAGTCCAAGCTAATTCCTGCAAAAATAGCTTATAGTAGCCTGTGAAGGTATATAATTATTAATTAGTATTTTTTTTTTTTTTTGCTTAAGCAGACTGGCAGAAAATGGCCTTATATTGTTTCATGTGTATGAGTGTGATTTACTGCGGTACACTTGTTCTGTTATCTGTATCTTTGCTAAAGACATGTAAAGTATCAAGAGCTAATACTTTATTAGCTGGTCAGAACTTGCACTGTCTGGTAAAGCTCACAAGCAAACAAATATCTCTCAGTATTTCCACAAACATAAGTTGGCAGGATATTTACATAGATGTATATTCTCACTATACACACTGCACCTTGCACATCTAAATATATTAGTTTTTCTACTTGGAGAAGCCAGTGTGGATTCTCCTCTCCATTCATGTTTCCCTTACAAATAATCTACCTCAAGACTTTAAAAACACTGAAGGGGGGACAAGTTTCAGTTACTGTAAACTTACTAAGTGCTTGTTTCACATATTTCTCATTTGCTGTCCTGGCAGTTGCAGCACTGAAATCAAACTTGGCATAAAATGTCAACAAAAATAAAAATTCTTTTATCCATAGTACCCATTGGTCTCTGTGCTGTGTCTACATTTTGAAATTTGGATTTGGGTTTTTTTCTTCGCTCCACTCAGCAGTCACTGGAGCCAGAAAACCTTATTTGGGCAAAAGAGACAGAGCCTGTGTAGAGCTGTGTGATAGGCTGAGGAGTATGCACAAATGATGAAACAACAACAAATTATGTTAGACAACTAGTTTAATTCTATTGTATAATATACAACAATAACAAGTTTTCCATGTGTAACATTAATCTACCTTCAGGGCAGCGGAGCTTGTTGTTATCCATCTGCTTTCTTTACACCTTTAATCTGTGCAGGGTCATGGGGGGCTGGAGCCTATCCCAGCATGCATTGGGTGAGAGGTGGGGTACATCCTATGGGCAATTTAGAGTTTCCAGTTCACCAGATTTGCATTTCTTTAGACTGTGGGAGAAAGCTTGCTTGCTTACCCTCTCTAATACTCTAATTTACAGTAAAAATGATGGTTGGACACATTTCGCATTTTTAAAACCTATGTAAGTCACACCAGGTGGATGACGGATGTCTCCTCATTCCAGGTGACCTTTAACTGCCTCTAATGAGGACACAAGGAGATACTTCAAGAGAACAAAGGAACACAACAACATGCACAGGCCAGATACAGTATGTACTGTATGCCTTTTGCTGCATAATGATTAAGTACCAGCTTCACACTGCAGAGCAGTATGCTTTGCCCTAGTTTATCTGGTGCAGCAACCAGTACTGGACTTCTGAACAGGAAATAAACTCTCCAACTTTAATATATCACAGAGTTTGTCAGGAAAATGTAAATTTGAAAATAATGGGAATGCTACATTTCATTGTCTGAATTAGAATGGGTCATTTCTACATCGAACTGCAGTGAGACAAGGAGAAAGACAGACAAATGATAATAGAATAGTGGGAGTGGAGGACTATTCAGTGTTAAAAAGAGAAAAAAGTACTTCTTTGTTCAGTTACAAATGGCTGAGAGATGAAAAATAGAGGTTTTATCCAAACCTTTGAGTTCATGGTCATTTCAGAAACACTTGCAATTGGTGCAATTACAGCAAAAACATGCATCAATACAAGTAAAGTAAGTTTTAAGTGAAAAGGTTGCTCAGCATGTTTTCATGTTTTCACCAATTTGTTGCTCACCAACCCAAAAAAGGCACTGTAATGTAATGTTGTATGTTTCTTAGTCACTATACAATTTATAGATTCATAATTTCATGCAGGTACAGTATGTGGTTATTAGGGGTATCCTTCCCAGCTCAGACAACATAGCCTGGACCGAGGTTCGTCTTTAAAGTCCAGATGAAACGGCATTTCGAGAGTATCTAACTTCCACATCGTGACGTATTTCTGAGTGAAACAGGATAGACAGGCAGGGCATAATGTTGGGAGGAATTTGATTTGAACATTGAAAAGTGGGCGTGTCATAATGAATCTTTGCTCTGTGCCGCAAAAAGTTGAAGATTGATTGATGGGTGAATGTCATGATATTATTGGTTGAAATTGGTTGGTTCAAGTCTATGTAAGCACACTTCATATTTTGTTTTACAGGAAGAAAACATGATTAGATTTTGATATAAGAATACAAAGAAATTATTTTAATTTATTTTATTTTTTGGTATATATTGTTAAATAGGTGCACCATATGACTGGTGATGTGATCTAAAAGGGTTAGAAGGGCATTTTTCATTTCATCTCAACTTTAAAATGCTTTACATCTCAAATATCATTAATAATGCCTTATTTGCATAAAGGGATAGGAAGGTCAGTAGAATATGCCTCTGCTCACTTTTCACAGAAATGAAAAGCTGCATCACTGCAGGCGGCACAGAGCTGCGGTGTCATCATGGTAGGTGGCTTCTGCCAGGCTGTTTATCCCAGCTTGAGCCATTAGTCACCCCAGTCGCTTTCTGATTTGTATTCTGGCAATTTTAAACATTGAGTAAGCTGCGGCAAAATGATTCCACACATATCAGTCGACATTAAGCCATGTGCAGATTTTCAATAATGACTAATATTCTCATGTGTCTACGCGATTTTGAAAAATTGATGGGGAAATATTCCATTATAAGAGTAAATCTGTTCAGTGTGACCCAGTGTAACAACTTTTACACAGGAGCAAATGATAAATGATGAAATGAACTTTCCCCCAGCTTCTTTAAACAGTTAAACCACACTGAAAGGACAGAGAAAGCAGGTGTTTGCATCGCCAATTAATAAGTGTTAGACAGTTTACTTGAAAAATGCAATCATTTACACATTACATATTATTCATAATATTTTTATTTAATTATTTAAATAATTACTCAACCACAAATCTAATTAGTTACACTGCTCATTACTTTCATTACTCCATCCAGCTCAACATCTTCCACATCCACGTTACATCTTCTGTGTTCAACATGCAGCCAGTCTACAGTTAGGAGGTATTTACTGACCATCAACAGCCAACGTTTGCCCCAGTGACTGCACAAAGTCCCATCCTCTCACTGTAGCTGTGTTGTTCTCACACCCTCCAACTCTGAACTAAATAGACCTTTTTCACAGCAGATATTTTGACATATCAGAAAAGGCACAGGTGTAATTAGAATTATGGCTGCATCTCATTTCATTTAGTGTACTATTGTCCTGTTAGCGACCAAGCTAACTAGTATGCTAAATGTTAATCAGCAAGCTAGTTAGCTTGGTTGCGAACAGGACAATAAGTACACATTTTGTTCAAGAAACATTTGTACCATCAACTCCTGTGTCAGAACTGCAAACCCTGTGGTGTGAAGCAGTTTATACTGCAGCAGAGGAGAGTTAAATAAAAAGCAGCAAAGCTAACAAAATAGCTTCCTCTGTTTTGGTCTCTCAAAGGTCAGCACTGTCAAGACTGCTTGCTATGGGTCAACAGTGTCCTTATAAGTTAATGTTTCTTCTGTCGTGTGTAGAAAGTTTAAACAAATTGACACACAAAACTAGTGTTAAAGTGTTCTAACTATTTTTTTACCTTTAATTAAAAAATCTGATCTATGACTTTAAGTGTTTTTCAGATCTGTTCAATTTTCTTGTGTGGATACATTTTTATTAAATCCCAGCCCAGCCAAGATGTCAAAAGTATGTGGACACCTGAACATTACGTCCTTAATGACTGTCAAACATTTAATTCCCAAACCATTAATATGTAACATCTACTCTTCTGGGATGGCTTTCCACAAGGTTTGAAACCTGGTTGCAGGGATTGGCTCCCATTCAACCACAAGAGTATTAGTGAGGTCGGAAATGATGTTGGGCAATAAGATCTTACTAGAAGTGACGTTGTAATACATCCCAAAGGTGTTGGATGGGGTTAAGGTGAAGGTTCTTGATGAAAAACAGCCCCAGAGCAAAAGTATGTGGACAGATATATATTTTTGGCCATATAGTAGGCTACATACCTCAGCCTTCTGCCACTAAAACAAGGTTCACTTCTATGATACAGGTGGTATTTCCATACAATATTCAGAATCAGATCTGCATGTCCCAGAGGATAATCTGTTCTGTACTTCAGTTTGAATGAATATATCATATGGGGTCCATTTCTACTGTACAGTAATTTCTTTGATTTTACTGTGAGTAAATCGCCAACCTTAATATAGCAGCTCCTTTGAGGCAGTTGAGGTGAAAGACCCATTTTCTTCACAGTAACGCCTGCTGTAGTGACTGAAAGCAGCTGCAAGCAGTGAGGAGCGGAAGTGAGATCGATACTCTTTCAGCATAGTTAAAATTACCCTCCAATGTGAAATTATATAAAAGATTACAATGCTGGAAATTTTGCTGTATTATACGAGATTTACCTCGCAGCCTACACCTGCAACTCGCTATTTCCAGATGCGATTGCTTCAGCTCATATTAAGTTCTATTTATTTGATTTGCAGCACTTTTCCTCCACTGGTCATTAAATCCTGGATAATGTTCAGTTTTTTCAAATCCCCACAGCTCCACACAATTAAAGGTCATAAGCACCCAGTGGTTCTCTTGATTATAGACTTCATTCTAATTGGTGAGCTATTCAAACTGGTGCAGTGAATGGGTAAAAGGTCAAATGCATTTCAGGCGGTGGCAGCAGTATGAAAAGGTGTGGGTTGCTGGAGAAGGGAAGACTATTATTAATTCAATTGTATTGTATATCTTCAACCATATTGTTGCTGAAGAGGACCATAAGAACTCAACAGTTGTTTCTGTGAAGATTTTTGGTTTCGTCTGCTGTTCAGCCAGATACTGCATATGTTCCCCACCGAGCTTGTATAGCAGCACTAGTGTCAGGCTAGTTAGAATACAGACTAGGCATGCTTATTTGCATAATTAGTAACGTTTGTTGTTGCAACATAGACGTTTGCATCGCCACCTATGTAAGTAGCTATAAGTGGCCACATATCTTCTTACACACAAATAATGGAGAAATTGTTCGCCTCCAATTGCATCTAGTGTGCAATTAATGTAAGGCAGCAGTCAGTGTCTCTTTTAATCACAACCCTGGTACATGTCTAAAACAAATTAAAGACCTGCAGATGTTTTAACTCACTCTCAATGTGTTCAATTAGCTTTATTCAGTAAAAACACATGACACACATACTGTTTCCACTTTTGTGCATTTCCCCTAAAGCCGAATGGTTCACAGAGCCAAGAGTCAAATCATGTGCCTGTATTAAGTACATACTATACTACAACAACAGCTGGGTAATGGCGTGACTAACATGAACTGGCTTTACACTGTTATTACTTCACACCTTGATGACACCAGGAACTGTCACATCTGAGGGTTTACCACCTATATAGGGAGCACTCTTTGGTCATGTAAACAATACTGTATATGATCGAAAATAGCACCATGAAACATGAACAATGAAAATTTTCAGATCTTGACAAATAACTACATTACAACAGTATATTCCCAACCTCATATAATGGGTTCATCAGTTGAAGCATACTGGATGAGTGGCAAAGCATTTCAACAGCAGTTTAGTGGATAGTGTCATTTTTATTGACATATCGCTGTCTGATTAAATAAGATACTGCAAATATACTCAGCTTAGTTAGTAGTTTTGCAGTTGTCAGGCAAAGATTGAGTAAACCCATACCTTATTACATCATAGGAAGACAGTACAGTACTTTTTACATGTATTTAAATGAATAGTTCGACATTTTGGGATGAAATGAAAACAGCACCTCTAGATCTCACAAATTAACATGTTATATCTCCATAGGAAAACCAATTTGTAAAAACAACTGGAAGTCACTGCGCCCAGCCAAGAAATAATCTAGCACATAACCTCCCATAATACCACGTGTTGTTTTTACACTGCAGTTTTTGTTCAGATTAAACAAACCAGATATCATGTGTTAATTAAGGGGGTTTAGAGGTGCTGGTACGTGGATTTTCTTACCTTTGGACAGAGCCAGGCTAGCTGTTTCACCAGCCTTTATGCTAAGCTAACGCAGTGTGTATTCAGACAGCAGTAGTAACAGCACGTTAGCAGAGCAGTTTCAGTCGTCACAGTGTCACAAGATGCGTTTAAGTACAGTATTGAGTGTAGGTCACCTGCAAAAGTTTTAGCAGAGCTCAGAACCTAACACACAATCACTGTAGTAAAATGTGTAAAAGACAATTGTTTTGGATAAACTTCGGATCACATTAGAGAATAAAATGTCAAACTATCCCTTTAATTGAATGTGAAAACAAAAACAATGCCAGTTTGAATGATTGATTTTACAGAAAGTCAAGTAAAAAAAAGATTAGCTTTGATGCTTAAATTCCACTTTCATAAGTTTCACTGAGGAAAAAGTAAGTTATGTAAATATTGAATGTAACAGTGTGAATAATTCATTCACTTTTAAAAACAAGCAGAAATATGACATCTCAATCTTCAGCCTCAGAGAACTTAATTATTGTACTTAACAGACTCTGTGACTCCTCGTCTGCCCACCAGTCGTCCCTCTTGAGTTTCCTGCCGATCACCTGACCCCTCGCCTCCCTGCACACCTGTCCCTCATCACCTCGTTAAGCAACTGTACATAAATACCAGCCACTTTCCTTCTCCCATTTGCCCGATCATCTTTGTTGCTCTCCTGCTATAGTGTTTCAGCAATTCCTTCCTACCTGCACCTTCCTATAAACCACCTTGTTATCTGCCACCTGGGTTTAAAACCTGCTGCGTGTCTCTGACCTGCCTTCTTCCATTTACCCATTTGGATTTGTTTGCCTGATTATGATAATGAATCCAAGTTGTTTAACCACAGTTTCTACTAATTCAACCTGCTCCACCTGCATTTGGCTCCATTTCTGTGTTGCCTCATACTGAGTCGCTACAGAGTGTCAGTACAGAGGCTTCTAAAACTCTAATGGTTTTCAAGCATGTATGTATGTATGTATGTATTTGCTGCTTTTTTTTTTTTTTTTTTTGGTTTTCCTCAATACTCTGTGCTGAACCACTTTCTTTTTTCTAAGTGACCTGAAAGCCAAAGGTTTGTACAAAGAAAAAGGGAGTTTTAGTGAGTGGCATATATGCTTTTACCCTCTGTGAAGGAGCCCTGAACCATAGACTATACCATAACAGTGCTGCTTTATGCCAGTATTTTTGTTTTTTTATGTTTAGAGATGATTCAATAGATCTCAGATTTGAGCCAATTCTCTAACATTACTGCACCAAAACCTTTGGAAAACACAAGATGAACCACCAGCTTTTTTTCTGTATTTAGCAGCTCATAGCTTATTGATTTTTGTATATTCACTTATTCCGCAACTGCATTAATTGTTATGAGATTGGGGGGAAAAAACTAAATGCTACAAACAGAACTGATAGGCCAGTCCATCAGCAGTCCAGCTGACTCTTTACTGTACTGACTGTATGCTCTCCAGAGCTGCGATGTAACTGGGTCTGTTCATTAACTTTACATTTAAAAAATTCATTAAAATTCTTTTATCATTTCTGGTAACAAAAGTTGAGGTAGCTGTGGAGGTGCTGACAGGAGCTTAAAACCATAGGCTCACTCACAGATGCACTGCAGCCTTGGAGAGTTTGCTGTCAGCACAATGGTGGGTTAAGCAGATCACCGAGAGGTTCCAGGTGAGGTCTGTGCTCGACATACAGACCAGTGAACAAGTAAAATGATAAATGCTCTTGCTGGTGAAAATAATAAATGATAAATGTCGTATGGAGATGTGTTACTGAAACTCATAATACTTCGATTCAGTGTCATTAAAAAAAAAAAAATACTCTTGAGAAGCAAGTGAAGTTGCTTTTTTCTATCTTTCACTAAACTAAGGACAGAAAATATCATTAGTGATGTTTTTGAAACAAAATATCACTCCACTGTTAATCCACTCATGTCTTTTAATTCTCTCTTGTAGGAATACCAAATCGACATCATCTTTGCTCAGACATGGACAGACAGCCGTCTCAGATACAACAGCACAATGAAAATATTAACTTTGAACAGCAATATGGTGGGACTTATTTGGCTCCCAGATACCATCTTCAGAAACTCCAAGAATGCAGATTCCCACTGGATTACAATGCCTAACCAGCTCCTCAGAATATGGAATGATGGGAAGATACTTTACACCTTAAGGTAAACACAGAAAAGCTTTTATTTGGCCAATTTATTCTTCTTCTCCTCAGTGTCTCACTGAAGAAACACACTGCAGAGTTAAAGCTTTAGAATTAATGTTCTTTCATACCCACGCAAATTTTTAAATGGAAACATAATTATATTCTTCATTAATGAATAGTACTATCGCTATAACCAGTCCACAACTTATCATTAAGTTACAGTATACAGCTGCTGGCCTGTTTATATGCATGTGTATTATGAAATTACTTTTTGGGATGCACAGACTAAAATCCAGTGTTACTGAAGTAACACCAGGTTTGGTTGGGGTTTGTTTTATGGACACATGCCAACTGCATTATAAAGGGAATAATAGTCTGGATATGTTCTTGAGTGTACAAATTCCAAATTAGCAGCTTGGACATATATTACCATTACTGTACTGTATCTTTGCTCTCTCTATTTGTCTGCTGAATGATATCATGTAAAACATTCTAACCCTGATTTTGGTGATTCTGTTGTGTTAACTTGTTGAATAATTACATGACGTGTCCCAATGCACAACAGGAATTAGAAGCAGCTCACAGAGCCCAAAAAATAAAAAAATAAAACAAATTTTGCACAGTGATGAGGCAACTCCTATACAATAAATCAATACAAACAATAAATCAAGTTTTAAAGTTTAGGAAAAACATTTGCTTATTGCTTGCTTGCTTGTTTAAAGTCCCCCTCCACTCAAAAATATGTTTTTCTTATGTAGTGTCTGAAGCACTACATTGTGTTTGTATTACTGAGGAATGTTTAAGTAAGAGACCCCAGGCCATAAAGATAAGGTTCAAAGGTTAAGGTCCCCTGGAAATGGGTCTTTGTCTCTCCTATAGTCTAAACAGATGAGACCATTTGTAGATAAAGACTATATGTTTTACCTTGGTATCAGGGTAAACAACTAGCCTATATAAGTGGGGATTCAGGGCCAATGCGAATCACTCTACCTAACAGCTCTGAATCCCCACTTATATTTAATTGGTCCTTATTTACAAATGGTCTCATCTGTTTGGACCTTATCTTTATGGCCTGGGGTCTCTTACTTAAACATTCCTCAGTAATACAAACATAATGTAGCGCTTCAGACACTACACTTCTTCTTCCAATAGATGAATGTTTGAGCTTCACTGTACAGAATGATGTACAGTATGTGCAGAGTTTGACACTGGAAGGCTGTTTTCACATTCATCTGCTGTGCTCATTGAAAATACAAATTTTAGGGGCGGGCCTATGAGCATGATTTGTGACATCACAAATAGTTTTGGAGCCCATCCTGATCCAGTATTCAACTAAGACAAGTGTGATGTGGAAACTTGAAGCCTCCAGTGCACAAACACAGAGAATAGACTTAACAGTGAGGTAGGAGACATCTTGTGTCCAGCAGTTAAATTTCTGAAATGAAAAATATTTGCATATTTATAGATTCTGGATTTTCATTGAGGGAGAAGGAGGAGATGTAATTTTAAGTATTTTAAAAAGATATTGAACTTATTTTTGTGGAAAAAACATATCAGACACAAATTATTATTCAAAGTAGAGTATTTTATATACTGTGGAGGAGATATTTAAGGAATAGTTGCATAATATGCATATGTTGCTTTTTTGAGAGTAAGATGAGAAGATTGGTACCATTCTTATGATACTGGTATTGATCTTCTAATCTAACTCTTGAAAATCTAACTACACATTTCTTGTAAACTAAATAATTATAATCATGCATTTAATTTGTATAGCACTTTTCATTTGCAGTTCGACCACCTAAGCTTCCACTTGGGAATCAGTGAAGTTTATATAGTAGCAGACTTTATCAGTCTTATTCACTAAGAAATTTATGCAAAACACTTTGGGATGCAAACATTCCCCAAAAACACCAGTGCAAAAGCAATTAGCCTGTCATTACCAATTGTAAGTGCAAATTGCCTGCGTGAGCTTCAAGACAAATTTACTAAGGCAGCCACTCTCGTGCCCTAAAGCCATCTTTGTAATTGGAGCACTCAACATTAATATAAACAGCTCCTTCAGTAATAAGCATCTCTAGACTGTCCTCAATCTTTTTTGGCACTGTCCTTATGTTTGAACGTAAGACATCTCCAGATTTGAATTGACAATGTTTATAAGGACTTTCCTGAGTTTTTAGCTGAATCTTTTGTACATGTGGGTACATATAAGATTCCACTGCCTGTAAAAGAACGTGTTGGACTCATGGAAATGTGACAATTCACAGATTGCAAGCACATTTCCACAAGAACAAAAGAAGTACCACATTTGCTATGAGCAAGTCAAGTCACAAACAAAGCCCAGCAAGATTCTCCCTCATGGAGTTCTATTGATATCGACTATTCAGGAGAGTGCAAACTTTGAGGAGTAATATCCGTTGATGGCATGAGAGGAAGACAATGAAATGTCATTTGGTATTAATTGAGCATTGGCTTGGCTGGAGTAAACAGAGATGACATTTTGTGATATCCATGCCTCTCCCACATGCATGGTATTGTCCCAATTCCATGCTTTAATGAGGTTGAAAGATCATACCGGAATTACAGTACAAAGATTTTTTTTCTCTACTTTCTTCTCCTATTTCCTCTTATCTTTGTCCATTCATGCACATACTGATTTTTCTTGTTCTTTTTCTCATACTGTGGGCTTCATTTTGCACTCTGTGTAGTTGAGTGGACAAAGCCCATTGATAAGAAGAGCTACCAGCTTTTAACATATTTCCCTTTCCTTTCCATCTCTGTCAGGTGGTTGTAATTTCAAGGGAACCCAAATTCAAAATGCTTATCTTAATTAATTAGTTAATTCAGGCTGATCTGTCAAACCAGCCAGTTTGAGGTCAGGGCACTCTTAATGCTGCCTGTAGCCTCTTTTCCCAGGGAGATAAGAAATGTGACTTGTTTGCTTTAACTGGTTTATAATTGAAGGTCAACGACATATTGGCTGCATGATTACATCCACAGTTTTGTCTAGTCTTAAGGGGCAGCTGGCCTTTAGCTACATCACTGACCTTTTTAACTGCAGATTTCCCCAGCATTTACATGTGATAATATCTGTGCAGTCTTGTCGAAAAAGAGTACTGTAGGTTTTTTGATACATCTTGTGGAAGCACACATGGTGCTAGAGCAGTGGGAAATATAAAGATATTTCTCCACACCAGTGTTTCTCAGTCCTGGTCCACAGAGTGAATACTGGTCACTCATCATCTCTGAAATGTGTTTTTTATTAGCTTGGTGAATTAGAGGGCACTGCTGTCAACAGTGCTGTTCCTTGATTGCCAATGGTGCATCATTAAAGTAATCCCCTTTAATTTTTCCAAGTGAGCTATTGGGTCACACAGATACTGTATGTCATTTATAGCAACATGACAGGGAGAACGCGTGTTAACAAAAATACAATGATGTAGTCTAGAAAAGTATTAACAGCTACTTTATATTTGATTCATAGCTTAAGATACTTGAACTACTAACAAAATTAATTTGGCTTTTAATTTAGGATATTGATATATACTAGGACTGCAACTAAACCCAAAGATATTTTTAGATAGTTTACAATGATATAAAACAGAGAAAAGCAGCAAATCCTCACAGGGGAATTGCAATCAGAGAATGGTTGGAGTTTTTGCTTGAAAAATGGCTGAAAGAATAATCAATTATGGAAGTATTGCAGATTAAAGATACCCTATGAGTTTTCTTTTTTTTCAACCTGCATTGCTTGCATCCAAGTGTGCTAGCTTGCAGTCATCTTTTCTGGCACATTCTCCCTTGTTTGGTGTGTTACCCCCACCTGTCAATCAGAAGAGTAGTGTGAAACCATTGGCAGCGATGTGTATCGTGTCACCCGCATGGTCAAAAATGTGCATCCTTGTGTACAACATACAAACACAACAGGGACCCAGTCATCAAAACATTGTTTCACAGCACAGTGTTCAAAAATTCTAACTTCTGTCAGTTGACAAATTGATTAATCAACTAATCGTTTTTTAGAATCAAATGCAAACTGGGTCAAAGTTCTTATTATTTGATTTAGATATTTCCTGTCTGGGTCTGAAAAACTTTAAAAATGACAATAAAAATGGAGAATGATCTTCTTTTACAAGTTCATCTGTTTTTGTAACATCGGCCTTTAGGGGAATTCAAGAAGAAGTAGTTGTACTGGGCAGATTCTTCCCCAACTCCTGCCCCTGTAGGACATGTACTGTAGCTTCATTATTTATTTATGTCTCACACCACTTGTTAGGAATTGCTGCCACACTGGCGGTTGAGAAATAGTTACCAACATTTACATCCACATTCATGTATTTATGCCCACATAAAGACTTCGTAATTTCGTACCCTAGAGATTCATCACAAAATGATTCTGTTGTTGTCTTTGCAGACTGACTATAAATGCAGAATGCCAGCTGCAGCTGCACAACTTTCCAATGGACGAGCACTCCTGCCCACTCATCTTTTCCAGCTGTGAGTACACCTTAGTATCTTGTGCAACAAAGTACTCCATTTTCCCTGGTGTGTTTCAGGTTATTATGTTGAATTGTGTTTTCTTTCTGTACAGCAAGTACTAACAGACAGTTCATGTGAGTATCTGCTGAAACACCTGGATACAGCTGCTTATGGTAGAAAGGTAGATGGTGAAAAACAGAATCATTTCTGAAGTGGCCACTTAAAGGCAAACACACTTTTAGAAGTAGAAGTGATTTCAAATCAATTTTTTAAATAGCAAAAGTAGTAATGAGGGACAATGATGACCGGGGGACTGAAGGACAATTCAAAAATACCCACTGCTGCACTACACTGTGTGTACTGATACCTTAATAGTCGTTGTGTCTTTTTGCAATGCTCTATTACTCAGTAAATAGAAAATTTAAACACACAGAGACTGTCAGTAGTTAAATTTGTACAGTATGGAGCTTTACGGATTCACTGCCTCGCCTGAGTATACTTACACAGGATAGATGCTAGCATTGATGACTGTGCTGCCCTGTTGACTTGACATTATGGAGATCCACATAATATGTACAATTATTACTGCTCATTTGTCAAAACCTGCTCTGAACTGTGTTAATTCAGAAGCCATAATAGGGAAGCAGCATGTTATATCCTTACTCTCTCACATTCAGGCCAGTTTGCAGGTAGCTATGGCAACATTTGAACAATCTGACTTAATGGGAGTTCATACAGAGGTATCTGCAGAACTAAAGGAAAGATAAGTATGATAAACTGAAGCTTAAGTGCATTTAGGTGCACTGAAGTACTAAACTGCTTGAACTCCACTAGCAGACTGTCTGTCCTTAATAAATAAGAATACAAGTACATAATAAGGTTCCATTAAACACATCTGCGTCACAAATACTTACAATTCCTCAAAGGCAGTATCAGTGTATACAAAAATTCATGCAGATTCATTCACATGCACACTTCCTTCATTCACTGAAGTGAATATCATCAAAATCTGTTTCCAGTGCAAACAGCTGATGAAGCAAAAGACGCAAATGTATGTCAAAAAGAACAAGAGAGCAGTTTTCCACTAAGTGTTTCTGTGACTTAGAGCTGTTTGAATACTGTGCGCTATTCTTTGGTCCAAGCTCACTTTAACACAGCTCTAGAGGGTGAAATGATTTTACCTACAGAGCAGAAACTGCACTCTAAAATTCACATTGTGGGATGTATTCTCACTGTTTGATGCTCAGATATAATATTTAAAGGGGTTGCCAGTCTGTCTAGCGGGACATACAGTAAACTTCATGATGCTCTGAGGAATGAAGCAATGTGTGGAGAATGAAGGATACTGTACTGTTGAAGTGTTATCTGCTGTGGATCTATTGTGGCCTCTCAGAGAGATCTATTATCAAGATTACAGAGTGATTTAATGATAAGATATTGATAAGACTTTGCACCTTGTACAGTTTTGTAGAGTCGGTGGACCCATCCTGCTGTGATCCATTAAACCCATTTCCTTACCTAGACATTATACTGGTTTCCATGATGATGTCTGTGTTTTCTGATTAAGTCAGATTTACTTATCTTTAAAGCCATCATGCCTCTAGGGCATTGGGCATCAACTGAGTACAGTGTTCCCTCCTGAAAGAAACAAATAATAACATATGTAACTTATACTAGCAGGATAGCAGGAGCACAATAGACTCACACATGTCCATATGTGTGTTGCATAGACTGTATATGGTGTGTTGTAATCAGGGTCGTAGTGGAGGCTAAATGCACGTAAACACAGTTTAGCCACCTCTCAAATTCAAAAATAGTTTTTTCGCAAACTTTCCATCACTTTACAGCTGTTAGCTCAGAAACTACTACCTACCGTAGTTTCTGTTGTAGCTTCTAGGAGCGCTCGTTTTGTTTTCTGTTTGAACACTGTACCCTTGTATGAGACCACAGATTGTCTGAGACACGGAGACGGCTGTTACTGTTAACACGGGCCAAGGAACCACCACCCAGTTGTGCTTTGCAGGTTTCAAAACAAACAAACCCTCTGTGCTGAAGCCAGCAGGCAGACTGGAGCCGCTTTCATGAGATAGAGGAAGGGTTCAGAGGATCATATGTGTGGCATCAAGTAATAATCTGTTAGACAAAATCCAATGAAGTAAGTGGCTAGCAAAAGCTCTTAAGTAGAGCTGAAGTTTTTTAAATTGACAGTAGTATTGTTTTAACTGCCCAGTGTATCTAGTGCTGCTGCTTTACATGACAGTAATGTTAATGTAGCTTGATAGTTTGGATAGCTTGACTGCTGATGTATTCCCACTGTGTGTCGTTTGTCCACAATTACTGTAATTAACACCATACAAGTTAAAGTTCAGCTTCATGCTGTGTCAGACTTTTAAAAGGAAGGCTTTGTACATTTCCAGAGTGAGTGAAGGAAAGAGAGGAGACAGAAGTGAGGAAGAATTGCAGGATGTAATGGTGTTGAAAGAAAAACAAGGAGAAAGTAAAGAACTGATTCAAAAGGAAGAAGGTGCAACTGATTCAAGATTTAAAGAAAAGGTTTGAGGAAAGAGAAAAACATAGAGACAGCCCAGGCGTCAGGTGATGGAGAGACATGAACAAATTCAAAGCAGGAGGCAGAAAAAAATGGTAAGGAACTTATACCTGTATCTAGATGAATTACTGTTCTGTAAATATTTTTAAAAGCACAATCCAAATGTAAATTAAAGGACATCCTAACAAACAGAAGTCAAAGCACAAGATTGAAACCTGCTATAAAAGGACTTACAGATCTATTAATACAGGTACTAACACTACACAACTCTATTAACATGATGTTTTCTTCAGCTGTTAAAAGGTTGTTGACCTCAGTAACTATTGTAAACAGCACTAAAATTGACAGTTTCAGTTATTACGAAACACAAAATGATGGTTCATCATTCATCTGACTGATTCATTTATAAGTCAAACTGTTGTCTTGATTTGGCTTTAAGTTTGAGCAAATTAATTCTCCATAAGTCAGTTTTGTTATTTTGTTATATTTCAAACATTGAAATATATTATGGACCATATAGACAGTGTGAGAATCAGTATTTGTTTTAAGATAGAGACTGATTGGTCCATCTATCATCCATAATGCCTACGTTTATTTATGTGCTGTAAATAAATATTGGGAATATTTATTGACCTACAGTCATTTATGTGCACGCCTTACTGTGCGCATCTATGACAACACTGTCGACACCATGTGTCAGTATCTGTGATATGCCCGCCTTGCAACAAAACTAGCAGTTTCGGGGGCCTTCCATCCCCTTGAAAAAAGTCATAGGTGAAACACTGGAGTACAATGCAAATATGCAGCATAATTGGATACACATCCTGATTTTGACAAGTGGCTGTTGTCCTGAGACCAACATTTGGTATGCCTCAATATCCAATATGTTGAGGCAACTCCTAGGGTATTGTTGAACATCAGAAGTTGCCCATAATATTGCTTTGTCTATCACTATCCTTGGGTTAGGGATACTCTGGGCAATTTTTTAGGCAATATTGCAAAAGCAGATATCTCAACACTCTAGCATTTATTATATGGCAATTTCTTGTTGCGCAGATACATTATATGGTATATATATGTGTGTGTGTGTGTGTGTGTGTGTGTGTATGTTGAAGACAACATCATATAACAGAGAATAAAGCAATGTTGACTTGAGAACATACATTCGGTAACTTTTTTGGGCAACATGACATGGCAACATACCTAGTAACAGGAATTAAAGTGAGTTGTAGGGAAAATATATAACATATAATGTACCTGTGCAACAAGAAATGACTATATAATAAATGCTAGTTGAGATACATAGTTTTGCAATATTGCCCAAAAAATTGCCCAGAGTATCCCTAACCCAAGGATAGTGATAGACAAAGCAATATTATGGGCAACTTATGATGTTCAACAGTGCCCTAGGAGTTGCCTCAACATATTGGATAGATTTTTGACCCTAGCTCTCACTGTTGCTTGTTGCATTCAGCAATGTCTATAAAATTGCCGAATGTATCACCACCCTAAGCTCAACCAACATCAACAGAAGGAACTTTATGCTTTGTTAGCTAAAGCTAGATATTTTGCTAGTGCCCTTTCAATATGAAAATAAATCAAATGTCTTTTTGAGTCAAATATTTTTTATATTTACAGTACACATTAAAATTTTGGTTAGTATTGGCTTTGTGGCTTGCTAGCTTGCTCACGTTTGCTAGCTAGCTAAGTTTTAGCTTTTTTAGCTAGGCTACAGTGACCAGATGTCCTAGTTTGTCTGGGATTGTCTCAGTTTAAAGCTGGGTGTCCTGATTTCTGACAAATATCTGTAAAACACTAAAATGTTTTCACCACAATTAAAATAATAATTATAACATTATACTTGTTTTCAGCACTTACATAGACATTTATCATGTTCTGTTCATGTTCCCACTCATTATTAACTAACCCAATATAAAAACATAAACCATGCAGCATGCGTCTGAACACTGATTTGTCTGTATGTGTGTCAATCAACCAATGTGTCATTGTTAAGGCTGTTGCTAGCCTATTTCTGACAGAAACTGTCAGTATGCTAACAGTTAGGTATCATGCTAAAGAGAGAGTCAGTCTTTTCTAAAGAGCTCCAGGAGACTTACTCCTTCCTTCGTAAAGTACCCGGCAATGAAAATACTTTGTTCTGCACACACTGCAAAAGTTCATTTTTGGTTGCACACAGTGGAAATGCTGATATAAAAGATCATATTAAGAGAGAACAATAACAGAGCTGAGAACTCTAACTAAGAAGAAAGACTGCAAAGCGTAAAGTACCCGACAATCTTCTTAAAGGTAACTTTTTTCAAAGGCTCTTTCTCAGTTTTTGTTATCTAAGGTGCAATTATGATTGAATGTTTTGACAAATATCAACATCTAAATATTACTTTCAGATTGTTTTAATTTAAACCAGAAAGATAGCAATGCTCATCAGTTTTGGCTGGTAGCAACCTTGCTAACTGTTAGCTCACCTTTGCAAGCTAATGTTAGCTTATTTCCATGGTGGCAAAATGCTAATCTAAAAAGCAAATATCTAGCTAGATTGTTCTGAATCACATCTTCAGACTAGCAAAGGACAAGCATTCAATCAGCATGGCAAAAGGCAAGAAGTGATAAAAGACAATGATAAAAGAGGGCAAAAATCTCTTGAATTATGTTAGTGGTACACTTCCTAGCTTAAAGGCAGAGGAATAAAAGTCTAAGGGAAACACATATTGTTATACACACACACACACACACATATACTAATCACTATATTAATTGTCCTTAGACAAAAGCCAAACTATATTTTAGAGTTCATGCTCTTATGCTGGTTTGATCAGTTCTTCGGTCACATATTCAAGTCCTGAAAATCAGAGTTTACAGTGGGATTAAAGTTGGTGCCAGCTAGTCTCAGTGGGTAACTGGCTCTTTGAGGGGAGTTATGATAGCCAACGGTGGGGTGATGTTTATCCAAGTTGTGCTAACAGCTCACACTGGGGAATGACTTGGTCTTTCCATCTTGCTGGCTCTTGGACCTTGTACCTTGGACCTAGTGTGAATGCTAATGCGTCCTGATGCATCCCTGACAAGGACATAAGAAAATGTGTCATCAATGCAGGACATGGTGGTTGTTTTGGTGACAGCACACCAACACCAAATGACCTTGTCCTGCCAATCTCAATAATTGGAATAGCACATACATTTATGTTAGTTCTTGAAACATTTTTATGTAATAACTACACAGGGCCCTTGGACCTTCTAGAGGAAGTGACATAGGCAGTAACAAAATCTGAACACAAGTGGTCAGCTAGACCCCTTGGAGACGCATGATATGACACAGGTGTGAATGGCAATGTGTCTAGGCTGTCCACTTGTGTTCAGATCACCAAAACGCATTTTAAAACCAAGTGTAAACAGCCTCTTGGACATCTTGAAGGATCAAAGGTGGTTTGGGATCAAAGGTGGTTTGGGTCAGTGGTCTGGTTTAGTGGAAATGTACTATAGGAGAGAAAGGGTCTTCTTATCGCGATCGTTGCTGTTTGCAGGATGTTGTAAATCTCACTGCTGTCTTGTTGGCCAGCATTCCTGGGGGTTGAAGAAAGAGCTGGTCCTGTTGTTTGAGAGTTGTACTGTCTGCATTCAAAACATGCAGGGACTTTCCCCTACACGTCTTTCAGCTCATTGTTTTAATTTACTATTTTGGTTCACTCTCACTGTGTGCATCAAACCCATTTCCAGCTGCAGCAAATAGCTGTTTTAGCTAAAAAAGCATCAGAGAGACATAGTTAGTGACTAGCTGGTGAACATAGTGGAGCATTTAGCAGCCAAAGAGACAGATATTTTCCTTTAGAACTGGTGGAGAGCAAAATAGAGCTACAAGTAAAGTGAATATTGGACTTGCATTCATCAAGTGGGCAGAAAGACGACTCCAAAAAATGCTAATGCTATGTGCAATGTTTCCCTGTGTCTGCTGGATGTTAAAAAGGGTAGATGTTCGCTAACAAGTTCATCATATGGACTTTAGAAGTTTTTGCCACTTCAGAACTGCAACATCTTCTACTCCGCGATTAGACTCTTGTTGAAGGCCAGTTTTACCAAATTTATAGCTGCTATTCTTTTGAAACATGAACATATTTTTGGCCCATTATTTTTATCACAGACATATTAGCTTTGCAGTGAATGTGATTCAGTGTAAATATGAATTAAAAGTCTCTGCGTTAATGAACAACTCAACGTCTTGTTATAATACTTCCATGTTTTGTGAGGAATTAAGTGCTTATTTGGTCTAGTACTTCCATACGAGACACACATCTACAGTACAATACATTTTTGTAGTGAAACGTTTTACCAGGAGCCGAATTATCTGCAGAGGTCTCCTTCTCTCCAGAACAAACAGACCCAGTGATTAAAACAGGTAAAAACACTGAATAAAGCAGTTTCACGTAAAAAATCAATGTTTCTCCGATGATGTTCGGCGAGCACAGGACTTCTAGGAGGGGCTGCTAATTGAGCTACTGCTAACATTTGCTCAACTTGTTTCTTTGATAACTTAAGATCCAGACGTTCCCATGACTAAAATCCTTCATCCGGTTTAAAATTGTAGTTAAAAACAACCAAGATCTAAAAAGTTTATCGTAAAAATGTGGCTTTAAACTGAATAAAAGTCCATTTATAACAGTTTCGAACAACCAACGGCGATGTATTATCTTGTAGGCGTATACTCTTTGGTAAACACCAAACAGCCACATCGCCAACATATTATCTTGTAGGTGTATACTCTTTGGTAGACACCATTGTGGCGGACAAACACCACAGCTGACACTTGCAATTTGTGTGCGTATACTCTTTGGTAGAGGGGTATGATGCCATTGACAGGCAACCAAATGAAACGGGCCGTTACCTTAATAAAAATTACGGATTTCTTTGAGTTTGAAAATTGTTGGAAACATTTGGGATAATGTAAGTATACAACTCAACAAAGTATATAACATAGGTCTAGTTGTTTTTAGACATTTTAATGTGGAATAGTTACATATTATTTAATATAATGTGTTTTGTCGAATTTCCTGCAGTTTTGACCATGATAATCCTTTTTGGGGAGGAGTTCTGCTGAAATTGCCACACTGAGACACTGGCCTTTTTCTTCTTAAAAGGTGCAGTCTGTAGGATTTAGTAGCATTTGGTGAGGTTCTATTGGTGAGGTTGCACTCCCCCCCCAGCACGTAGGAGAACCTACGGTGGCCGCGAGAAACGCCAAAGGCGTACCCTATGTAGATATAAAGAGCTCATTCTAAGGTAAGGAAAACGCAACAATTCTTATTTTCAGGTGATTATACACTAATTAAAACATACTTATGAATATTATATTCCATTTCTGCCAAGTCCGTTCCACAAGATGCCTCTAAATTCTACACACTGCACCTTTAATAGATGACTGGTCAAATCCAGATGCAAATCTTTTAACACAAAACAATGCACATGAGAAATGTCATTTGACTATGTCAGCTAATCAGAATCAGATTCATAGAACTTGTAATTATATATGAGAGGATATAAGAGACTTCAAAGAAAATACAGGGTAAATCATTTAGAAGATGTTGCTTTTTGAGTAAAGAGCTTGACACTTTTTCAACTTGGAAAACTCACTCTCAAAACCAACTGTTATCATTGTTACCATGATCTCCATCACAGCTGAAAAGAAACACACTCAGGCATGTGGAGGACCACTAACTGAAGTAGAAGTAGATGAGGCAGGCAGGTTGAAAACCAGTCCAACAAAAATGTCAGTTAGAGAAGTGTGGCAAATGTTAATGGGATTCATTCATCAAGCATGTTTGAAAACAATTAGTAGTTGGGGCAACGTCTTCCCTCCCAGTTAATGTTTTTGTTAATTGAAAGCCTATTACATCAAATTGCTATCAGGCAAAATCATAATTTTGTTAGCTTTTCTACTTAAAATGATTATGTGTCTGTTTAAGACAGGAAAGATTCAGGCTAACACCAAAGTAGAAATGGAATGATTAACCCATCATTAACCTCGCATGATCGATTGTAAAAGCACTCCCAGGCTCCGTGCACATCATGTGAAGGTCAGGCCCAACATCAAGATGGATTCAGTACATTATTGAACCAAAGCTTTCATTTAATCTACCTTCCTTCTGCCTCTGTCTTCATTCCAGACTGTCTTTTCATTAGCCAGCCTCCAGCGCAAGACAAATGTTGCTCTGGGTGGCCCTAGGTCTGTCTGCGCAGGGTATCCATCATTAGGATGTGCCATGTAGCACCAAGGGTCACACACACACATGCTCTGTGTAATTGCAGATGGATACCCACGAGATGAGATGATTTACAAGTGGAGGAAGAACTCTGTGGAGGCGGCTGACCAGAAGTCCTGGCGCCTCTACCAGTTTGATTTTATGGGCCTGAGAAATACTACAGACATAATAAAGACTACAGCAGGTAAGAAGCACTGGTTCTTCCCCAAGTTTAACATTTGCACCCATGTTTCTAACAAGCTCAATGAGAACTTGTGGATATTTAGTGTCAGACAAACTTGTTTTGTAAGAGTGTCAGAAATCATTTTCAGTTCATTATTTCCATTCATTTATTGTGCTCAAAGTTGTGTTTGAAAGTCTATATTCCCTCTTCTCCATCTGCCATTAGGCCACTTTAATTTGCTCTGCACATCACTTTCTCAGTGACTGCTTTGGAGGTGCCCTACTGAGCAAGCTGTCCTTACCTGTCCCTCAATCATCACCCCCAGTTTGTGAGAGCTGCTAATAGATTTCCTCTTCCTCATGAATAAAGGGTTCTTTCTTATTTATTTCTTATTTCAGATCTCTGACATATTGAAGTTTAAAGCCAGTGAAAACTCTCTTTGGAGCATTTTCAATGGTTGTGCGCTTTACATAATGACATCAAACATGTTGAATCAAAGATTCAAGATTCAAAGATTCAAAAAACTTTAATGTCCCCGAGGGGCAATTTGCTTTACAGACAGCCCAACACAAATACATACAATACATCATACACAACACAGCATAAGACCCATACTCCTATACTATCAACATGAATCATGGAAAAACATGAAGAAAGATGTAATGACATCCGGGGCTCTAGCAAAAACAATAGCTGGAACAAAGGACAACCTGTATCTATTAGTGCTACCTTTGGGGAGACTAAACCTCCGCCCTGATGGAAGCATCTGGAACTCAACATATAAAGGATGTTGAAGGTCCAAAACAATAGTCTCTGTCTTTGAGATGACCCTTACTTCATACAGCAGGTGCTGGAGGTTATTAAAGGTAGCACCAGTAATCTTACAGAATAGATTGACAATTTTCCAGTTTGTTCCTGTTTTTAAGACTAAGACTGCCAAACCAGCAAACCTTAGAAAAAGAAAGGACAGACTCAATAAAAGAAGAAGAAATAAATTTCCACATTAAAACTTTGCAACTTCCTTTAAAAGAACAATGGTTGATTTGCCTTTTTACATATAGCATCTGTATTTGCATCGAATTTCTCATTCAGGACAGTGCCCAAATACTTATAGTGCTGCACTGCTGCCACTGGCTCGCCCTTAATCACACACAGTGCAGGGACAGGGGGAAGGGGACTCCTCCAAAAATCAATACACATTTCTTTGGTCTTAGCCACATTTATTTGGAGTAAAGACTGGTCACAGCAGTTAACAAATTCATCAAGGACTGGGCCATGATCTTGCTCCACACCCTGCAGAAGGCTCACAATCACAGAGTCATTGGCATAAGGCTTAAGGATAAATCTTGATACATGATTGCTCTGACACTCATTTGTATATAAAACGAATAAAAGTGGTGAAAGCACACAGCCCCGAGGGGGTCCAGTGGAAGATGAGAGTTTACTGGACAGGGTTCCATTAACCCGGACCCTCTGAGATCTGTTTGTTAAATCAGTGAGCCAACATACTGTACTAAAATCCATATTAAAATTAGGTAAGAGCCTGTGTGCAAGGACATGTGGCTTAATATAATTAAAAGCAGAAGAAAAATCAATAAAAAGCACATGTGCATGGTTCTTATTTACCTCCAGGTGCCTCAGTATAAGATTTAACAGAGTAGGTGTAGCATCCTCCACACCCCTCCTTGTCCTGTAGGCAAACTGTAAGGAGTCCAACATGATTATATTTGACAATATGTTCAAATGTTTTCAGAATAAGGAACATAAGAGCCACAGGGCAATAATCATTCAATGTCTTAAGAGACTAAACCTTTGCCACTGGCACCACAGTAGATTCCTTCCAGATCCTAGGAACTTTCTGTCGTTCCAAGGAGGACTGGAACATATATGAAACAAAACCTAGTATATGGCTGGACTGTGTATGGTCAATGTGTGAAATTGTAGCCAAGGTGTTCCAGGGATAGTTGGTAGTTTCTATAATGTGAAGTCCTTTCTGTAGTGGTCCCAGTAATGTTTGCTGCTAAAGTGTACTGAAGTAGCATATCACATTACATGGTTAAGCAACATTTGAGTAAAAAAAGAGAAGTTGATTTTAAAGAGAAGTTATTTTAATTCTAATTATAACAATTCTAATTATCTCTTAACTCCACCTGCTCTTTCATCTGTTTCACTCTGTGGATGTCTCTCGTTTTTCACTCTGTATTGACTGTTTTGTCAGAGTGATTGTTATTTGGGGTGCTTTAACTGTGCGGTCACCCTTATGCCTCCCAGCACATGGAGAGCTGTTTTCTTTCCTACTCTGTCCTACGCTGTTTGTTCCGGCTCGGATGCAGCAGCCCCAGGCGCACCAATGGGTGAGCTGCCAACGTCATCCCGAGGAGTGACACAATGCTCCCCGCCAGTACCGAGGCCGCGGACCTCACTTGCTGGGTTCAGCCGCAGCTCCGACAGTCGTGCAATCATACCATAAGAGTCCAGGTGCACACTTAGGTACTGCATCTGCTGGCTCGGCTGCAGGGCGCTCTAGCATGTGATAAATTTGGAATGAGATGCAATCAGTGAGTGAAACCACTGCAAACATAGCCTGGCATCACCAGACCAATTCGCAAATGCCAGAGCAAATAAAACATGAGCTCACAGATTTGTCTGGTTCCCGGGCTACTGTAAACGCCCCCTGAGGACGTAATAGAAAACTGTTCCGATTCATTTTGAAAGAGCAACGGCCAATGGAGAAACCCCAACACTCAGCCGGCCGCACCAATGGTGTAACTTCATCACTCAGTCAGTGAGTCAGTCAGTGACAGACAGATATTCCTGTGTGTAGGACTGGCTCCGCTGTTGCAGTCCAGCCAAAAATACCGCACAGTTGCCAGGCACAACATTTCAATAATTTTCCTTCTATGCCATCAGAACCAGGGCTTTTCCTCTCTTTAATACGACCAAAAGATTTACATACAATCACCTCATCAATTTTAATCTTACTGCCTGCAGGCCCATTTCTAAACTTAGAAAGCTCATCATTGAAATCATAGATATCAAACCTAGAGGAGAATTTGTTTAACTCTTCTGCCAATTCAGCATCAGGCTTCTCAGGATAAAATACTCTTCTGTCCTTGTCCTATATCCAAACCATGGACTTGATTCCTTTCCAAGCCAGCCTTGAGTAGTTTACTCTTTATTCAGCTCACCCTCCACTTTACTTTTATAGCTGATTTTAGCTTGCTTTATCTCTCTTTTAACAAGTTTATGTGCCTCCCTCCTTTCATTGTTACCTCACTCATAATAAGACAGCTTCTTCTGATTAAGAGCATGTTTAAGAGATTTGCTAATCCAGGGTTTATTATTGGGGAAAATAGTACATGTTTTGCAAGGAATCACCATAATGTATTTTCACAAGAGATGTAACTAGAGACCGTGTCTGTGAGATCATCTAAGTCAGAACATGAGTCTTTAAATAGATCCCAATCAATACATTCAAAGCAGTCCTTCAGTTCTCCCTTCAGGACCGACTGATAAGTGCGGTCCAAATGAACAGTGCTGTGGTCTGACAAACCCAGAGGAGTCATCACATAAGATTTATAAGCTCCCCTAATGGTGCAAATAACACTGATCCAATACTTTACCCCATCTTGTTGGACAGATGACACACTGGAAGAAATGATTCAGGAACTTAGTTCTAAAACAATGATTAAAATCTCCCATCATCAGCATCAGCACATATGGTCTGTAGACACTGCACAGTTTTGACTAGGGTTGCTGTCGCATTATCCACATTTGCTTTAGGGTGAATATAAACAACTGTGACAAATAGTTGTGGAAATTCACGTGGCAAATAAAACACTATCAGGTGTTTACATACACAGCCCCTCCCTGTGTTTTGCCAGTCAGGTGAGCGTCACGATCCAGACATCAGGGCCAAAACCTTTAATTTCAAGATCAGCGTCAGAGTCGTGGTCTTTAAACCAGGTTTCAGTAAGGGAAGTGATACAACAATGTCTGTACTGTGCACTTTCCTGTAGTTCATCTATTTTATTCCTTAATGACTGCACGTTGGCAAGTATGATGGAGGACGCACTCCACCCCTCCTTCCTCGCTTCCTCAGTCAAACAGTCCTGTTCCTAGTAGAGTTGGCATTTTCCCCAAAATCTTTCTGGATTGGAATTACAATTCCAGGCTCCAGTGCTGCTACGTTAATGTTGCAGCACTGAAGAGGAAACTCGCGGCTGTACTTCAGTCCATGAGGTTGGTCGAACTCACGCAGGGTGAACACAGCCACAAAAAGCATCAGAAACACCAGGAAACAATGTGCCACATCCATGATTGACAGATGACAGTGAGATCAAACAGACCATTCATTCACTGAAAAGCAGTCAAGAATCAACAACTAACAGTACATAAACCAACAGACGCGACTACTTTTGCTGGTCGCTACTAGTGCAGCACCACGACCCAAAAACAAGGACATAATTGCCAGTGTGCCAGACTTCTGCAGTCTGATATTCATTTCACTGGCCTATTATGCAATTATATTATTCTACCACTTATATTAACTGATATCAGCTGAAGAGATGAATCCGTTCTAAGAGGAAAAAGAAGCTGTACGCTATCTGCACAGAGCTGACACAGCTCTCTTATTTTTAGAAATGTTAAACATCCTTTGCATATAGTATTTTTCATTAAATTTAACCTTCACAGCAAGAAACTCAAAACCAGACTAAACAACATGCAGCAAAGCTTATATGGTGTTAGTAATGGAGTCATTTTACACATCCTTGAAAATGTCCCGTATCCTTGAAAAATCTGTTGTTTTCACACACAGGTGACTATGTTGTGATGACAGTATACTTTGACCTGAGTAGAAGAATGGGCTACTTCACCATCCAGACTTACATCCCCTGCATCCTCACCGTGGTCCTCTCCTGGGTGTCCTTCTGGATCAAAAAAGATGCCACTCCAGCCAGAACCGCTTTAGGTAAAGTACTGTGGACTCATTGCAGTTCAGAAGGTCTATCCATACCGGGACATATTGCAGGCTTACATGTGAAAAATAGCTTTGAATAGCTTTCATTAAAGCTGTAGAGATCACCTCAACTTCCTACTTTTGAGCTTTTTTCCATTTGTACATTTTTTTTTGTCTTTATGTGCTGTTTTCTCTACTGCATGGGTATTTGTTCGTCCCTTAACTTGAGTCACTGCATCTGCTTCTTCTGTTCTGTTATGCTTTTTCCCTCTTTTGTACACGCTCTCTATTTGTTGTTGTGCAGTCCTGTGGAACATTTTGGTGAAGGTAACGGATTTCATAATTTTACTTTGCTTTTTTCTCTGTTTACATTTTATCCATTATTCACATGTTTGAGTGCCGTTGTGTATGACCAGATCTTTGATCACGGATTGGGGGACCACAGCAATTTCAAACCTTTTTAGAAGGATGTTGTACATGTATGCATTTACTGTAACGGAAGTGTGCCTCTTTTCAACATTCCACGTGCAAAATAGTGAGTCATCTTTGCCAGTGTTGTCGGAAATTATGTTTTTGGCTTTGTGCGATTTTCCCTCAGCTCTTAATGGAAGCACCTAACGCAAACCAAAATGTTACATCAGCCAATGTCACGCTGTGCGATACTGCACGTTCAAACTGATGAAAGGGACACAGGTAGAAAATGAAGTGCCATTAATCTGTCATCTTTGCTTTAAAGCTTCTGGATCAATTGCATGCAAATCAGGATAAAGAATGTAGATAAATGAATGGATCGTAGATGTAGGCTGATTGCAAAAGTACAGGGCAAGGCAAGCCATGGTGGGAATAAAAGATAAAGCACTTTAGATGTAATCCTAACCTGCATAAAGGATTGGGGTGAGTCAGCCTATGGCAGTACACCTTTCAGCTCAGGTCTGAGCCTCAATAGCATAGTTTCAGTAGCAAATTAGCACATACTTTCATTAGATTTCACTATCATTTTTGTTGAATTCTTTAGGAAAGACATGTACATTGGGCCCTAAAGCCATTTACGTTTGACACGTCACATAAAGAACATCCCAATTTCATCCACATTAAGCTGTCATTAAAGATAAATGCCTCTGAAAGTTTTCCTCTCTTCAAACCTGTTCATTCTATTGTTTGAAGGAAAAACTCTTGAGTCTGTGCCACAGCATCAGCAGAAGGCAGGTAAGGGTAATCATTGTAGCAAGCAGAGGCTAAAGGAAAAGTGTGAGATGTCTGCCTGAAATAGATGGGGCCAGTTTGTTACCATGGAAACCTTAGTGAAACAGTCACAGATGGGTTTTTTTCTTACAGGCATCTCTATAATGCTCGTGGAGGAAGGAATTGGAGAGGGGAACAAATGAAATCATCCAGAGATGCTGCAGGAACAGAGATCTTTCTTATGTCTGTCAATCAGATTCACATGTGATCGGTCACATCAACAAGATCTGTCGAAGTGAAAATGCAATTTTACTTGTAGTAAATCCAGGGAGCCTTAAAGCTGCTCTAATCAATATTTTTATATTAACAATGGATCAAATGACTATGTGTAATATGAAAGTTGTCACTCGTAGTGATGAAGTCACAGAGAATTATCACCCAACTATGCAGTTTCCCTCAGCTCTACAGAGATTTTTAGCATCTTTCAGCTCATTGTTTTGGTTTTACAGTCCACAACTGTTCTGTTTTGGTTCACTTTCACTGCTCTCGTTAATCTTGTTTCCAGATTCAGCAGGCAGCTGTTTTCAGTGAAAAAGCTCTAAAAGCCCACTGTACATGTCCTGCCAAGCGCCAAACAGCAGAACAGAAAAAGTTAGCGACTAGCATTTAGCAGCTTAAGAGCCAAATATTTCCCTTAGAAGCTGGTGGAAACCAAAAACCGCTAAAAAAGAGATCAAATATACATTACATTCATTAGGTGGACACAAACAGAACATCTAATGAATGCTTAATGTTGCTCTGTTTCTGCTGGATGTGTAGGCAACTGTTTGCTAACATGTTTGCCATATCAACTTTATAAAGGTAATGTTGGCAGCTTTTTGCACTGCCCCTAAGTGGCCAAAAAAATCAGTTAAGGCATGTTGACGGTGTTCTTTAAGATGAAGATGCCCATATCTGCTTTGAAAGAGTAATTGATTACTGCTTTCCATATTGTCCATAAAGTGATCCTTTCCTAGCCTGACAATTCTCTACAAGGGAAAAAATGTAGTCAGGTTAGGAAGGGTCCTCGTTTAGTCTTTTTAGTAGGAAATTTCCACCTTGTGGAGCTGACCGTGGACCGTGGTGTACTCAGTTCTGTTTACATGCAGTTTGCTTTGTTACACGTTGTTCCCCCTCTCTCTCTCCCCTCATTTCCTGTAGGTATAAAATGCCCCTGTATATTTTGAAAAAAGAAATTCCTTCTCTGGATTTTTGCAAAGAGCAAGGACTGTGGATTTTGTCCCCTAATCTTATCCATTGGACTGATTAGGCAGATTAAATTTAAGGCATGGTGGGATGGCTAAGTCTGTTTTTCTTGCCAGTTCAGGCTGTGAGGAGCACATATCACACCTGTACCTGATCCTCTTTTATAGTATAATATGTCAAATCAAGTATCTTTGTCTGTGCGTTTGGTGTTTTCATGGTGTCTTGTTTTGGTCATTTGACACATATCCCATTGAAAGAACACACTGTGGTTGAACATACGTACATTAACCTTCTGTATTGGGAAGATTTTAAAATATTAAGTAGGTTGGCTTTTCTTTCACTAAATAAAGAGGTTTGTCAACACAAACCCCTTTAACACTGTAACATCTTGACATTTTATTTTTAATGGAACAACTATTACATTAAACAAAGTGAAATCAATCCCAAAAAAAAAGAAACACAAACCTTGTAAATTTCATCATTACTTGTGAGCAGTCCCTATATTGAGTGTGTCCTTTCTTCTGTCCTTCAGGCATAACCACAGTGCTGACTATGACCACTCTCAGTACGGTGGCCAGGACGTCACTTCCCAGAGTGTCTTACATCACTGCCATGGACCTTTTTGTCACCGTCTGCTTCCTGTTTGTCTTTGCTGCTCTGATGGAGTATGCGACATTAAATTACTACTCATACAGTGCTCGAAGACCCAGTTGCATCGAAAATAAAAGACAAGTAAGTAATATCACTTTTTTTTATACAGAACTGTTGAATATTCTTGCAGAAATATTCCTTAAAAAAGCTACAATATAGATTGAGGGAATGACCCTATGTACAGGATTACTGTCACTTGTTACAAAAGTAGCTTTCCTCTGATAGTGCTTTGGTTTTGTTATCACAAGATGGAAGCGAGAAAACCTTTCAGGGTTGAGATGATGTGATGCTGCCCTTTATAAGCTCTTCTGATAAGACTGTTACTATTTTAAGGGATACTGCATCAATCTGAACAAGCCTCCAAGACAGACGGGCCTGTTCTAGCCCGTCAACAACTGCGAGATGTGAAGGCAGTACAGACTGTCACCTCATGTCCTCTTCAAAAAATTAAAAAACAAAGCTTTAATCTGTGATTTTATACAGACTAAATTTACGGCTGCCCAGCATTAATGCAGGATTGATGGATGTTAGCTTTTCTTTTAGCTTATTTTCATTGCACTAAAAATTTAAATTTGTCTATGTCTGTAGTTAAACTTGATATAGAATCTGGTGTTCCACAGAGTTGGTCTTTGGTTTGCATTCAGTGGACCCACTGCAGAATTTATCAGTTGATGACATGTCAAGAAACTTGTTTGTATTTGCAAATATTTGTGAGTGCTTTCTAAGGTTGCAATACATCCTCAAATTGTGGACAATTTGTTTTCATGCATCTATGCGTTTAAATGATAGATTAAGGTAATAGTAGTAGTACTGTGTAGGGGCACTCCACCTATTCTACACATGAAGATTTAGGGCCCTATCTTCCGTTTCCTCTGCAGAGAAGTGCTCCTTCTTACTACTTGGCAAATGCGCCATTATAATAGCAATCCACCAAAGTGCAAGTGCACCTGGCTATCAAAAAGAATGGGAAATGACAATCTGATTGGTTTATTGCATGTTACGCTCAAAACACACCCATGATTAATTAAAAGACTAATTTCAAAGCTTTTGAACCATGCACCTGGTGCTGCGACCATTTTTTCCACCGTTAAATTAGCAAAAGTGGATTTGGACACACTCTAAATGCACTTGTGCCGTGTGTTTCATACCGTGCACTTAGATTATTAAAATAGGGCCCTTAGTGTTTACTAGTGATGACAAGTACTACTCAGCCTGTGAAAACAGTTGTATAATGTATTCTGTGGCTCTTGAGAAGCTTTGACAAGTTTGAGAAAATAACCCTGATGATGTCATCAGGGTTATTTTGGACTTGGGGTTGGAGACTACAACTGTTAACAGAAAGTCTGCCCTACAAACTGGGGATGTGGAGTTTGAAAGATGTGGGCATTTGTTTGTCAGGGAGAGTCTAATGAAAAGACACTACCCAGTTGCATCATGGGAAATGTAGGATCCAGCTTTTTCAAGGTTGATCCATTCTAGGGACTAAGGGTACATTGTTCCTCTGTTCATAAAAACTGCCTGTTGAAAAAATATGTGATGTCTTCTGATGGTTCTGATGTGGACAATAATAAATATTCAGCAGAGCAATCACAAACTGTAAACAATCTGAGAGTGAAATTGTACTCAACAAGGTGATAAATACGCTACAATAATGACTTTTACATTTCCAAATTCAGTGCATCAGTGTTTCTATTGGCTTTATTGGCACATCTTCACAGTCAAAATTGAACAAGGGGGAACTCTGAACTGCAGGTCCACCAGAGCCAGCTGTGGGATCACACCCAAACAGGAAAGACACGCTTGAATTTGGGAACTTACTAATATGATGAGTGAGCTTTGTTTGCTGTGCTTCTGTGACTGTCTCTTTGTCTTTTCAGAACTACTCTGTCCTGGATGTGAGACCTCCACACACCGTCATCGCTCTAAATAACTCCATGTACTGGCAGGACTTTGAGGACGCTTGTGTCTACGAGTGTCTGGACGGAAAAGACTGCCAGAGCTTCTTCTGCTGCTATGAGGAGTGTAAAGGAGGTGCGTGGAGAAAAGGACGTGTCCACATAGATTTACTTGAACTGGATGCATACTCTCGCGTCTTTTTTCCCACCTCCTTCTTGCTGTTCAACGTCGTCTACTGGGTCGGCTATCTCTACCTTTAGCACACTGCAGGCGCCTGTCACAAAAGAAGGACAGAACAGTTTAACAGAGAGAGTTCAAGATTAATTAAAGGTAACACCAAATAAACTCTTTGCTGTGGTACCTGAAGCAATTATCTGGACATTAAAAACAGAGGCCAGCGTGTGTCTGCAGGCCTGTGCCTGGCAGATATTTCTGCCTGTGACTTCAGGCATGAGAATACAACACTTTCCTTATTCCCTTCATATGCTGTACACAGAGGGAGGACAGGATGGACTGTGTGCTGATGACAATATGAAGACAAAGAAGGAAATGGGTTTTGCACTGCTACCCTAAACTTCTCAGTCAAGAAGATGACATGTATTGTAGGGAATGTACAGGCGCGTTATTATCCAGCCATCAGTCAAACCCAGTTGATGAAAATCCAAGGACATTCAAACCATTCATAGTGCCTTCCTCTGGAGGGGTAGATACAATCTGCTACAATAATCAGGGAATAATGATTTATATAAAAAAATTAAAAGAGTCTGGCTTTGACTGATTATGGCAGTTCTCATTCAGAGCTTTGAGTTACATTTATAAAACAGCCGTTTGTGGTAACAACTACATAAAGAATAATTAGGTTTTTATCTCTTCATAATGACTCTCAGCCATTAATAATCACTCATTCCTTCTGCTTGCAGCACTATTAGTACTCTACTGTATAAATAAATGGGTTCCCAGGGAAGAGTATATATGAATAATCTTACAGGAGAAAGAATCATTTGTACTTAATTGGCAACATTTTACACATTTTAGGATGTGATTTTTTTTTTAATTATTTATTTTAATGGTTATTTATAGCTTATTTGTATTTGTGTGTGTACATGGCCAGATCTATCATCAGGGTGTCCTAGGTGTGCACCCAGGAGCCCAAGTGAACATAAAATTATTATGGGTACAAAAGGCAATCTAGCACAGAACACAAACCCCACTTTAAATGAGATATTTTTACACCTTTACTTTAAGGGAATACATACGCTTATTCACTTTCTTGCCAAGAGTTACATGAGAAGATTGATACCACTCTACTCTAAATACGAAGCTAAAGCCAGCAGACCACTAGCTTATCTTAGAATGAAGACTGGAAATAGGGGGAAACAACTAGCCTAGCTCTGTCCAAAGTTAACAATATCAGCCAACAAGCACTTCAGTTTTTGTGCATATTAAACAAATGAGTCATAACATGTTATTTAGTGTATTTTAGAGGTGGTGGTAGTGATTTTTTCTAACCTTTGTACAGAGCAAGGCTAGCTGTTTCTATTTCCAGTCCTTGTGCTCAGCTAAGCTAGCTGCAGGTTTTAGCTTCATACTGTATCGTACAGACATGAAAGTGGTATCAGTCGTCTCATTGGGTAAGCCTAATTCCCAAAATGTCAAACAATTTTTAGAGAAATGAGAGCAATGAGTGGTTTATTGATTGATATGAGTCATATCTGGGTCCGTATTTTTCTCTCTGCATCAGCATTATGCTGTGGAGGTTACAGGTTGTAAGAAGAACAGATCTCGAGTTAAATACAGTTATAGACCAATTAGGACTTAAAAACATACACTATGTCTAACAAACTGCATGGTCACAAATTGGGGCCCTTTGAGATGAAACCCAGGAAACAAAGGCAGCCATGTGTATAATTCAAGTGTTAGTTTTCTGTTTCACGTTACACATACTCACACCTTGTACTGGTGCTGCACAGCAGCCACTTCTAGCCAGAGTTGTTAAGACACACTAGATAAAGTGAATAGGCAAAATTGTGTTTCTTCTTTCAGCCATTAAACTAACATCGACCCTGCAGTTCTTTTCCTAACACAGTTGGTGAACAGGATGCCCAAATTAAACATTATGGGTATCATTTGTACATTACTGTAGGCACAAATCTAATAATCCCGCTCATTAGGATCACTCATCTTTGTTTGGCCGTTGACTCTTGTTTGCATGCAATCGACAATTAAACGTTACCCCGAAGAAGTTATAATATATTTGGAGATAGAATTATAGTTTTAATATGGACTGTTTGTATCATAATTTGATTTTCCTGTGTTTAGACTTGGCATTAGCAACCGTTGAATTGCCTTAGTATAGCCCGCCCAGAGCTGAGATGAACACCAGAAATACGTATTTACCTCCGATAATAACCTTGCGTGGTGAAGACCTCACTTCAGCAAAGGCTACTCCTATGCCTTGGGCAGTATACTTAAGTGGAACTTTTTATATCCCTTAATGAGCTGTTTTCTTTTTATTATATTTGCTATGTATGTGCCAAATATTTCACATATGTGCCCAGTCATTTATGTTTTCAACAAAGTTTGAACAACCCTAAAACAGTTATATTAATATGTACTGTACATACAGTATAATATGGTGTGTGTGTGTGTGTGTGTGTGTGTGTGTGTGTGGGTGTGGGTGGGTTTGTCTGTGTAGACAGCAGATGTTGGAAACTTCAAGAAGAAAAATAATATATTGTTGGCTTTTGAATTCTGGAGTATTTAGTAAGTTGATGGGGTTGATGCTGCATTCACATTGTGGCCGTATGCAGTAGATGTGAAAGTGAATGGTCATTATTTCCAAAAGGAGAACAACAGTAAACTCCGCCAGCACTGGTGTCAAGTGCCGCCTACTGTGCCTGCACACAAACAAGATGCTGAATGAAAATGGATGTAGCCACATATGTATGTGCACCTGCTCATAGTGTTTCCTCAACAAACTCTAACTCTCTCTAACTACAGAGAGCATTTCTTCTGGCAGTGTTTTTTGGTTCCTTTCTTTTTGGCACAATAGTCATTTTTACAAGTAATCATACTTTATAACAACCACAAAAGTTAACCTGCCACATGTTGTCTACAATGTGAATGCAAAACAAAAACAAAAAAAACATTTTGTGATCAGTGTTTGTTTGCAGTGTTTGTTCTGTGCAGCCCAGATGTTACAGTGTTCTGATTCCCCTCTTCCAACAGATGAAGGGAGATGCAATAAGGTATTCTGAATGGTGCTATACTTTACAATAACTCTTGCATTTCCATTTTGGAATAAAAAGAGATTAGAGTCCAATTAAAGTAAAAGGTTTGGTTCAAGCAACATACACATTTAGCCTCATTACTTATTTTTAAGGCATTTTTGCCTTTATTAGACTGAAACAGGGGCGGCATGTGACAGAGAACGGATGCACCCATTTGTACGTTTGTATTCCGCCAAATGGGCCCTGACTGTTAAAATCATACCAACTGTCAACTAAACACATTCTTGTCTCATTCAGTATTATCTGGCAATAGTGTCTAAAACACACAGCAGCAACAGACACAAGAAAGTTCTCGCATCATTTAACTGAGTGGTTTTCCCTCAGTAATACTCAAATGTATAAGAGTTATTGTGAACATGGCCCTGGATGGTTTTGTTTTACATTATTTACTCTACTTTAAAAAAGGCTTTTGTCATTACACAGGACAGACTGAAACATTGTCTAATATGGTTAAATAAAAATTGTAGATTGGAGTTTTTTAGTGCAGGTGTTACTCTTGAAAAAGGGATTTACATTCATAGAGGTGTAAAGTTGAGATTTTATTTAACATGATGGCACATTTGGACAAAATGAATTAAATGTGCCAACACATTGATTTTCCATTGGTTGCCCCCACCACGCCCTATGTGCCATTTGAAGTCTAAGAAGCCTCATTTCCTCTCTCCCTTCATGATTTTGCATTACAGTTTTTCCAACTGGACAGTCCACATTTTCCGGTAATTATCTTTCCAGACACTGGGAAAGCCAAGAGGGTAAACACAGGGAGGGATTCAGGCTGGGATTTGATCCCAGGCCAGTTTGGGCATGTGTGTGGCTCCAGACTGAACCACTGAACCAGCTCTGGGCAGCGTGTCATCTGTGCAGAGGATCAGCAGGACTTATATGCAGATGGGGCTTCTGAGGGACTAAGCCAGTGACAGACATTTAGACATGAAACTTATCTGTCTGTCACTAATGTGCTATGTAAACCCCTTGCAAAGAAAGTTTCTGTGTTTTTGTGATTTGGAAAATTTTGTCACTTAAAGTGTGACCAAATTTTCAGAGTATGAGTGCCGTTTTGGTGACATGAAGTACAATAAACTCAGTGCAAACATGCATTGATTCAGTAAATATTGTTGTGATGAAAAAGCCAAAGACATTCCTGTTTCTGTTTATTCCTTGATAGTTGAAATCATGTTTGAGGAAATTGTTGTTTTTCGTTGTCATGTATTGACTGCAGTATTGTGAGGTGTCATTTAAACATGATTGGAAACTGAGCGTAACCAGAATAATTAGCTTAGAAGTGCTCTAAGATGGTTTGTGTCATTTGACAATTCATCCATTGTTGTATTATTTGTGGAAGAAAGAGGCTGAAAGAGGATTTTAAAGGGTGTCTCTGCTGCTGTGCAGAAAGTGTGTTTCTACCACAAGCTTTCATTCTGTAGCCAAACTTTTGCTATCTGCAGTGTATTTCAACAGTGGTGAATCATATTTTCATTGACATGTATTATCTCCTATCTAACTTACTGTACACTTTTTTCTGCTTTGTGTTGTCATATTTGTGGATTCAGTGTGACATAGATATCTCATTACTCAGTGGTTCAGTCAAGTGCAAGTGTTGAGATTGTACTCCTCAACAGCGTGGTGTCCTGTGAGTGGGGTTGCTCTGATAATATTGCTCCTTTGGCTACAGCATCTACAATCCATTTCTGATGCCCATGCTATTTTCATACAGATAGTTCTTTTTATATCTGAAATGTGCATTACTACAAAGGACAAGAAAATATGGAATAAAGTTTTTTGTCATAAATATATATCAGTGTAATCATTTTTTGCAATTAAAAGTGTTTTGTTTAAATGCAACTATGGAGCAATTAAAGACATTTTAGAAGTGAGATTTGATGGTTTTATCAGAAAATATGCTCATAACAGATATGTTACCTCAGCTGCTGTTTGTACATGACTGGTGTTTTGTTATAATACATTTTGGGGCAAGTTGAGAAGCATAATGAGACCTTTTGGGGACCTCCTCCATTCATCACTTACAACCTGTGACAAAGAGATGGCAGCCAGTCTCCACAGATTCACCTGAGCATAATGTTTAAACATCCCCTCAACACATGTTTGAAGACATATAAAAATATGGTTTCCTACACAAAAATAAGTTCAATTACCTCATTAAAATCCTTAAAATGACATCTACAGAGAAACATTCCTCTATCAGCAGATGAATGTGGAAACAGCTTTCTAGGAACAAGAGGAAAAACACATTGTTGAGTGGAGGGAGAACTTTAAAACATTTATTAGTTGTTAGCCATTCCAGTCACCAAGTGGGAAAAAATCATGTCTCAGGGAAACACAATGGGGTTTTTTTGTTTTGCTTAAAATCAAAATAAATGAGCCCCAAGTCAGTCTTCAAATTCAATTGCACACCTCTGAAATTCAATAAGGCTTTTCAACCTAAAGGAGTGGACAAGTAACACGATTGCATGTCCCTTGGAAAACTGTTTGCTTACAGCAAGTGATGGAATTGTGTTGGCCCTTTCACCAGAGGGGCAAAATATGAGTCACTTAATTGAACATAGTAGCTGTCATGAACACAAAACATCAGAATAACTCTCAATGTAGAGACCCACTTGGTTCTGAGGAACAGAGACTTGACCTGGGACCTGACAAGGACCGGGTCCAAATTATAGTCTAATCAGGTCTAGTAGGGTCTTGTTTTACTGCCACAGATCTTGTTTTACAGGTCTCAGGTCTGTGCTTTTATCATGTACTTCATAATCACAGTGGAAGAAAATCTAAGAATCAGAGCCTATGTAAAAAATAATATTATTGAATAATCATAGCAATATTATTATTAATGAGGAATTATCTTCGGGTCTATCTGGGTCAGGTCTGACATGCTTACATGGGGTGGGATTATGCATGTGGAGTTCAGGTTGGTTTTCCTTTTCAGTTCAGGTGCAACATTTTTAAACCCCCTTTAATAATCAAGTGTTGAAGGTTCACTTTTAGAAAGTATTTCCAGGGAAAATTGTCCAGAATGAGACAGACAGAATGTCCACATTAGTAGTACAACACTTTGCGTTGAAAAGGGTAAACAATAAAGTAAAGTAAAAAATAAAAGTATTAAAAAAAGGTCAGTTTTAAGAGCATTAAATGTTAGTCTGATGAATAGCTCTTAATACTAGCTGCTGGCGTTTTGATCTTTGGGACATTGTTTCTGTTGCTATTCATTTTTTTAAATGTATTTTTTTTAATGCTGTGCACAATAAAACACAAATAAAATCACACAAAACTTGATTGCCGTGACATATTATTAGCTTAGAAAGGCGATATGGTGAACAGTTCGTGGAACAACATTAGCATTCGTTTTGGAGTTGCGTCTCGGTCCACTTGTTGAATGTAAGTCCAATAGTCACTCTTCTTCTCGCTCTGTTTTGGTTTCCATTAAAGGGAAACTTTGGTATTTTTCAACCTGGACCCTATTTTCCCATCTTTTTGTGTCTAAGTGACTAATGGGGACAACAGTTTTTGAAATTGGTGCAGTATTGAGCAAGAGCGTTGCAGCCAGCATCCTCGAAACAGGCTGTAATATAATCCTTTGGGGCAGTAGCGCCCCGTCAATGTACGTCCACTAAAAGTGCTTGTTTTTGCCACTGACAGGCTCAAATTGTTAATATAAGTGTCTGACAACATTATGGAAAGGACCATACAAAGAAATAAAACGTTTTTCTTTACCTTTCACTTGATCCGGTCTGTTGTTGTTGTGTCTAACCAAGTATCGCTCAAGGAGAATTCTCGTTCTGAAATCTCACTAGAGTTGACTTGTTGCCGGAAGACAACAGTGAGTGAGTGAGAGTTGGGGAGAAGAGTGCCAGGAAGACTTTGTTGAGTTCGAGTACAGAAAGCTTAGTGTTATCTAAAAGATTTTCAAAGTCATGGCTGAATATTTAGCTGATTATTTAGCTGCTGTGTCACATCTTAGTAGACTCAGCTATGTTGCCACCAACACTGATTGTTGGACAGCGCACCACAGAAGTTATATTGGCATCACTGCTCACTGGACAGATGAAGAAGCACTAGAAAGATGATCTGCTGCACTTACTGCCTGCAGGAGGTTGAGAGGGCCCCACACCTTTGATGTTGTAGCAGGTGCCCTTAATGACATTCACTCACAGTACAAGGTAAGAGGGAAGGTGGTGAGTCGACGGCGGTTCAGACTTTATTAAAGCATTGAGTGTGTTTGGTAATCAGGGTCAAGGTTATACTTTATATAATATTATTTTATTATATTTTGTACTTATATTGCTTATCTATTCTATATAAAAATGTGTAAAGTAAATATGTGTAAAGTCTTAAATACAAATGCACCATTTGAGTTGGATCAAGAGCCCCAAGCAGACTACCAGGACACAGTCAGCATCTTGGAAGAAGACAGTGATCTTGAATATCAACTTCCTCCACATCAAAGATGCACGGCCCACCTGTTAAACTTAGTTGCCACAACAGATGCTGCCTAGGCAGAATGATACATACAATCACATGCACCCTTTGGAAAATGACAAGCAATGTGGAACAAAACAGGCTGATCATATATGGCTGCAGAAATTGTTGGTTGAAAGCAAGCTCCAGCTCATCCGGCCAAATCAAACTCTGTGGAACTCAATATACTGTATATAGCTGTAGAGAGCGGATCTTACGTACCTTGAAACAGTGATAATGTGAGTATTGTTTAGAATTTCTTCTTTAAGCTGATCCCTGCACCATTCATCTGCAACTCCCTTTAATAACTACAAGGAAGTTAAATGGTGAAATCAATAGGGAATAATGGCTTTAATTTCGATTCACCTGGGCTGTTTATGCAAGCTGCAAAATTAACTGTCTGGTACGTTACTAAATTCTACTGTATTTGCCGCTCTTTGTTTACCAGCCTCATTAAAATCAAATGCTAAATATTTCCACCACTATCGCTCCACCAGTCCACCAGATGCCTTAAGACTTTTCCTCTGCTTGTTAAGACTGGACTGAGGGGGAGAAGGACAGATAATGACCCTACTTCTCACTTGATTTATTACCTCAGAAAAAACTTTCCTAATGAGTTTATAGTCTCAATTGCTAGTTTCAAGTCTTCTTCAGTACAGCATGATGTTCATTTAGTAAATGATGGCCCTATTTAGAGTAAAATAGACAATAAAGGAGGGTATGCTTTTGGGCATGGCTACCTTGTGATTGACAAGTTGTTACCACAGCGACAACCTTGGTTTCATATATTAAGTATCAACCCCAGATTAGAATAGGAGTATAGAACCAATCACAATGTTTGTTTACAATAACTTCCAGTTAGAAAACCCCTGCGTCACATACATACAATTGGTGTAGAGCAAACAGGGGCGAGGAACAACTGAGATATACTCACAGTTGAAGAGAAAATGGTTTAGTCTTGTTGTGTTTGGGGGTGCCGGGTAACAATAAAGAGTGGAGAAGGGTTCAGGTTTATCAGATTTTCATCTGCAAAAAGCAAACATGCTCAAAGACAGCTCTGGATTCAGCGTCTGAAAAGGGAGGAGATCTGAGATAGGCCAACTGCTCGTAAAGACGGGGGTCTTCAGTGTTGCCAATTTAGCAACTTTGTCACTAGATTTAGTGACTTTTCAGGCCCCTTTAGCAACTTTTTTTCACAAAGGCAGCTAGCAACATATCTTGCTATTTTCATATATATTTTGCCAGTCAGTGTGCAGAGTCATTTTTTTATGTTGTTCTGTTACTCACTTCAAATAAATAGATCTAATATTGGCATACGTGAACTTATAGGTTAAGTTTGTTTATGTGTCCTGTCTTGTGGTTTTGGTGTGTCTTTAAAAGATTCTGGCATTATTATTATTTTAGTTGCTTTTACTAGTTAGTCTGTCTTTGTTTTTATTTCAGTCTGTACTCACAGCTTACTCAGTCTTAGTTATTAAGAGTATTGTGTTTTCTGGGTTGTGGTTTTCTGTTTGCTCTGTTTGCTCCTTCCTGTGTTCCTGCACTCCTCCCCAGCACGTTTTTCCCTCCACACCTGCCCTGTATAAGCCTTGTCAGCCCTGCCCTGCTCCCTGTGGCTTCCCCCAGCCAATCAGCTCCTGTTCCCCTGTCCCATCACCTGTTCCCCATTTCCTCATTAGTTCAGTTTGTATTTTAGCCCTGGATTTCTGTTCAGTCTTTGTTGGATCCTCTGTTCTCAGTTTGCTTCAGTGTGTTCTGTTCAGTTTTTTCAGGCTTGTTCTGTGTTGTTCAGTTTTGCTCAGCCAGCTTTTTGTTTTTGCCCACACATCTCAGAATAAAGAAGTTTTTCTTCAGCCTCTCTTTGCTTGCATTCTCTGCATTTGGGTCAACCTGCTCAGCTACTCTTAACAAGTTAGAGTTGATACAACCGCTTGAATGAATATTATTATTATAGGTTTAGATGCACATTAAGGAGCTGCTTGAAAAGAAAAATAGCTAATGAAATAGCTAGTTACAGTCAGTTTAGTTTAACCAAATTTTCTTTACATTTTTGAAAATCTTGTACATAATTAATGTCATGACATCATATATGCAAATTAGCACGTGACATCATCTAGCTACATCCATCCACTTTTCCTACAGGCTTTAGCTAATTTCCACTGAAAATAGCTGGCAACGCTGGGGGCCTTACAGTGTCAGGAGTTTGGAAAATCTGGCACCTGGTCTTCATGACTGAATTTGTGGGAAGCATTTTGTGACAAGTAATCCTTATGTCTCATTTAATTTTCAGTAAGTTATCAAAGAAACAACTTATTTGAGATTGTTGGCATTGCGTTAGCTAGGCTAACGTTACATCAGATGGGTCAGGCCACTGTTTTAATATATATCCTAAAACATTACAGTTGAAAATGACAAAGAAACAGGTTTGCCAATTTCACATATCTCCGCAATTCAAATCAACCACCAGTTGTCTTCCCAGAAGTGTCTGTTGTTGTTGTTGTTGATGTTGTTAGCACAACATCAGTCTATAGGTGTAGCTGTCACTATTGTAGTGTGTTTTCAGTTCATGAGAGTTAAATGTAACATTTTGGTCGCCTAAAAAAGTCTTGTTCAGCATTTAGTTGTACTAAAAGACACTCTAATGAGTTGGCTGTTCAATTTTTCCGCTAAGTACATTTTGTTTTGAGCCTGTTTTTAGCCAAAATTAGCATTAGCATTACAATTATCACAGTTGGTGGAGCTGAGGCGGGCCGAATGAAGCCTGGTTGGTGAAACAAGCCACCTAGTGGCTCGTAACCTGTCACTCAAAGTGGCCACGTCCTTAATTATGCATAACTTTACATTTAAATAAAATTTAAATGGGTGAGTCAAAAAAAAGCATATAACTCACCTGTTATATAAGGGGAAACTAGCTAGAGAGACCAAAACCGTTTTTTGTATAATAAATAAATGTTTATTACAGCAGAAATAAACATAGTTATTTCTGCTGTAAAGTTGGGCATTTTAACATGGGGGTCTATGGGGTTTTACTTGCTTTTGGAGCCAGCCTCAAGTGGCCATTCGAGGAACTGCAGTTTTGGCATTTTAGCTTCATTTTTCAACCCCAGAGGTTGCCAATTGGTGTCCCCTTACCTCCTGTGTCACACACTACGTAGTCACGAGGCCACACCTTCTACAGTTGTCATGTCCAATCCTCTGCTGAATTGGGTGTGTCTTTAACATTTGCTTTGTGCTGTACAGGCTGAGTCCAGCTGAAATCACCTTCTTGAACGAGTATTTTATTGCCATGAAGCCTGTGGTGAAGGCTTTAAACATCCTTCAGTCTGAGACAAACACACACATGGGATGGCTACTTCCTTTGATCTTCTTCCAGCTACAAGCAAAACTCAGAAGAATGGAAGCTTCCTCCAAGATGTGTCTGCCACTCAGAGCCATTTAGGATGATGTCTAAAAGCGCTTTGATGGGATGATGAAAGTCCCTGAGCTAATAACTGCAGCAATCATTCTGCCAAAGTTCAAGACCACTTGGATTGAGAAAGCTGATGTCATAGAGGCATATTAAGAGTAGGCATGCAAGAGTAGGCATTGATGTGTATCAATATATTGCCATTTTCCTGATGATAATTGATATTGTCATATCTTGGTTGTAGACCATCAAGAACTTGTAATATATCCTCAATAGTATTTATAATAATAATAATAGCAACAAAAGGTTTTCGTTACATCAACATATTGACCATTTGCATCTTTACACAATGCTAAGACAGACCATGCATTGCTTTGTTTCCCCCCATAATTACTCAAGCTGTAGCGGACTGTACAGGTGGTTATACTGCGTTCTTGTGGCCAGTAAATTACACTACTAAAATAGTGGCAAGTGGGTTTTACTGTAATTTTAATTCAGAACTGCCCCCAAATTTCTAAATATAATAAATTGGTAATATATTTAAGTTTTATTATGTGCCAAATGAATAGTGTGTCACATACCCACAATTATTATTAATCCAAGTTTCATCCTTTGTGCTCTACACATCACCATGCATTCATGCAATATCATGGGCATCATGATTTTGTCTACAGAAATACTATAAAGGGAAACATTTTTGTAGTTGTGATGCTAAGTCCATGAAGAATTATGTCACAACATAAGTCACTGTATCTGTGTTATTTCTACTCAGTTTAGGATCCAAAATGCAGGACACAGACAGAGTCCCATGTAGGAGCAGGGCAGGGAGTAGCAGATGGTGCAGGTGGAGTGGAGCAGGTGAGGGGTTCTGTGTTGTAGAAGGAAGTTGGAGATTGGGGTTTTCAGCAGAGCTGGGCAGGTGATGAGTTGAGGATCCAAACCAGAGACAGATGAAGACAACTGTGGCTGACTGGAGCGTGAACCTGTGGAACCTGGATTTCCAACATAGACATTGTTTTCTCCAAGGTCCACTTCCTGGTTGAGGATGGTGCTCTCATGAACGCATGCACATGAATGCCACTTTCTTCACCAGGTGTTGGCAATATGGACTGTACCAAGTGGGACTGTGGCAGGGTGAAAGCAATGGCTTTTGTTTTTGCATTTTGTTTTCCTACCAGCCCCAGTAAAATGTACTCTAGCCTCATGTTGAAGAGTTATTGTACATTTTAAAGCATCAATGAAAAGGTTAATGCTACTATTTTTAATAGCTTTAATTGTCTGTTTAATTTTACCCCAGCTAGGTGGTTTGACCATTTAAAGCTACTCTTAAGTTCATTTAGCCTTTTGTCTGTGGGATCCCCCTCTGTGTCAGTGAGTTTCCTTTGTTTTGTATATATGGCAATTGCACTATGTATATTGAAATTGAGAAAAGTAAAAAACAGAGGTTTGAACCAAGTTCCTTGACTTTTGTGCTCATTTCTGGTCCTCCAAACCTCACAGAATTGCTTGACAACATACTGATCAACAGGGTTTCAGATACGTACCAACACACTGCTATTAAGGAGGCGATTACCATGGATACGGATACCCTGACATGAACTGAACCAGCCACTGAAGAATAATTAAAGTAATTTACTCAAGTGAGGTACTGTACTTTATTCTTCATCATTCTTCATTCATTCTTTCATCATACGTCTTACCTCACACTGACTTGGTGAGAGGGGTATCTGGCCTCCCTACCAAAGATCAAGTAATATGGACTGTATTGTGTGGTCAGGTGTCAGGTTTTTCTTTTTGTTCAAACATGGTTGCAGCCAGATATTGTCCCATGTTTTGGGATTTTTCCCTTGACAGCTTGCTCAGAGATCTAAATATTAAATTACATGCGAATAATAAATTAACTTTATATTCATAATTAACTATGTAACTTAACATTGATATGTTGTGGTATTTAGTTTTTTAAGATTAACTTTCTCCACAAGTCCATTTGTTTGGGGGCGATAAGTAAGCAAAAGCTCCTCTTAATGCCCAGCTTCTCACAGAGGTGAGTGTTAACCTTCCACGTGCCAAAAGATAATACAAGACAGCATGGATAAACAATGCTAGGGTACAGTAAATACTTCATTTTAACCTCACCTTATTTTTAAATTATGTTCCCTGATCTGTAAGCAGTTTGAGGAGCCCCAAATTTGTATACAAAGTCAAGAACACAATGGGTTACCTCTTCTGCTGATTTGCTTTTAAGAGGATAGGCCTCTACTCACTTAGTAGTCAACCATTACACATATGTACTGGTTACCACTCTCATTGACAGTGAGCTTGAGAAGATCCATTACCAGATACATCTATCATAGGTCAAGTCTTTCATTACAAGTATCACTGGAATCTGGAAATAGGAAATACCACATGTCCTCACATCATAATGGTTGTTTCCCCTTTGTGGCCACAATATTGTGCCTGAATTATAGATGCTGATTATCAATTTAATAAATGGAAATCATTTCAAGTGAGTTTTATTTATTATATTCATGAGAAAATTAGGGGTATATAGGTATATTCACTTACCCATTTCCGGATGTCTGCTTTCATGCCAGGCCAATAATATCTGCTGATAATGGAGTGGTGGGTTTTATCGACACCACAGTGTGCCCCAACACTACTGCAGTGAAAGTCTTTGAATATTTAATTTCCCTCCTCCACTGATAGCACACCCTTGGCAAGGTGTTCCTCATGATTTTGCTTCCTCCTACAAATGTAGAAGAGTTCTCCACCTGGAGAGGGTGTAGCTCCTGAATTAACTGAGCACCAACATGTCACTGATGAACAAACGTTTGTGGATTTATGGGATTATTTACCTTTCTTAAGGATAAAGTTTGTTGATCTCCTTTTGATGATGTACCTCTCGCGCTTGGTAGATCCCTTGGAGAATCCATCATGGACTTTGAAGTCCATCAGCTCCTTTGTTTTGGGTCCATTTTGATGCACTGGTCAGATGTTCAGTTCTATGACTCTAATCATGGTTCCAGTCTCTCTACATATATAGGGTTCTGGGTAATTGGATCATCGGGTGAAAATCACTCACCACGTGTAGCTGTACCCTTGCAGTTGATTTCAGCTGTGTTTTTGGGCCAAGTCAAATTTTCCCCTCAGGCACAATATAGTATATCTTATCTTAACGGGCTGAGCTGTGGTAGTGTGGTCATTCTGGTTGATTTGTTAAATAGTGTATTGTATAACATTAGGGATGTGCAGAGAGCACAGTATTTGTATTTGTAGCTGTATTTGTTGAGGCAGCAAAATTGTTTGTATTTGTATTTGAAAAAAAGTAGAAATAGGTATAAAAATGTCCAAATAAGGAAATGTGCATCATGCAGCAGGTAGATGTGACTCCCCTCCTTGAGAGCTGCTAATAGGCATGACACAACGGAGCAGAGGAGAGACACTGAGATAGCAATGTAACTGACCTGCGCAATGCTTTTTGACATGTTTTTTTGTGTATTATCTGAATGATTATTTCACTTCATCATCACATTCAATCAGATGTTGTGCTATGAACAACCAAAATTTTGTTTAGCAAGAGCATTCTACAGAAGGGAAGCAAATTAAAAGGAAACGCAAAGTTTCAAGTTCCAAAATGTGTCACCGACCCAGCGATTTACTATGAAAGCAATGCAATTACAATTTCAAGCAGTTTGAAGCCTTTCATTCAAATTATTCAATTCAATTCAAACCTTGGACATACCACATTAAAATTCAAGCGTTTTCAAAGATTTCCAGCACCTGTACAAACCCTGTTATTTTCCCCCCGACTACCTTAAGCAGACATTATAACCTCTGATCTTCGTAAAATGTTTGACTTCAGAGGTGCCACAAACTGAAGTTGTATGGCTGCTATCATTGCAATAACATTGGTCACAAGTTAATCTAGCAGAGGTGTTTTGAAGCCTGAAGATAATATGCATTTGTCACTTTTGCTTCAACATATGCATATGTATTTGGGTGTGTGATATATACTGGATGCTGCATGGCTCAGTGGTCTAGCACAATGCACCTAAAGTTTTGCTTTAGATGTCACACCTGGTATCAAAACCCGGATCCCAGGCATTCGTGAGTTCAGCTATGTTTCCTCTTCATGGTCTGAACATCTGCTTGCTGTCTCCATGAGAAACATCTGACATTTATAAACAAAGGTAACCAGTTAACAGGAAAACCAGTTGATTTGTAACATTGGTTGTTTGTTGACGTTAGTGGGAGAGAGGACAGGCACCTGGGAGCGCACAAAACGTCACATCCTCTGGATTTTCGTGGAAAATCCAGCCCGGGTTCTTCACATAGAAATCAGTCCACAGGCTGTTACAGACAACCGAGAAAGTCGGGGAAGGTCTCATTTTTTATGTTACGTTACTACCCATTCACTCATCGACAATAAAAAATAATACATGTGAATTGCTTCACAATTCTACATATAGAATCTTAAAGTATTTCTAAATTGTTAGTGTTGCTACTTTAAGGATCTGAATACAGGGGGAGGTACATTGACAACGATAAAAGAAACACATTGTGGGCTTTTAAGTTATATCTAAACATCATGTTAAACCTATGGCAGTTTGGGGCTTCATTTAGTTGGGTCCTGAGACTGCTTTGGGCAGAGCCAGACTACCTGTTCCCCCCCTGCTTCCAGTCTTTATGCTAAGCTAAGGTAATCATCTCTGTGTAGCTTCATGTGTACAGTAACGTACAGACATGAGAGTGTTGTCGATCTTCTCATCTAACTAAAAAAAGCAAGAAAGTGTATTTCCCAAAATTTAAACAATTACTTTAAAATCTTCTTTTACATTTAAATAAAAGGTTTACCAGTTGTTACAAAGCTGCATATCATCAGTGAGCTGAAGAGACACTACACTACAAACTATCACATTAAATGCTCAACCTTCTGAATCAACAGCAAAACTGTAAAAGTTCATTCTGAGTATTTGTTAACCAGGAATTAGCATTCTTTTATGAAAGTTGGTAATAGCACTGGCCTATAAAAGAAGCTAACATCAGATAGTTTGAATAACCAAAGACAACAAAGTTGGCCAAAACAGTTGCTGAAAGTTTAACCCTGCGTGGATCGTGACTTCAACACTCAGACCAACAGTCTGTTTCATCATGCACACAATGCCCAGATAAGAAATCCAATTAAGTCGATGCCAAGCAGTCTTATTTCCCATTTCTGCAATCATCTCATACATGTCTATAAACAATGAGCCTTTGAGAGTGTGATGCATTTTTGTCATAGATATGCAAATGCTCTATTATTAGGGGATGGAACGGTAACAAGGCAAGTGAGTTTTGATCAGCTGTGATCACAACTGAGGTGAAACCAGGAAGAGACACTGCAGCTTTTGCTCTGTGAAACCTCTTGTCTGTTGGCTTGTAAAGAAAATAATAGACCTTTGATGACTCCTGTTTGAATGGTATGTGCTGCGGGAGATTATTATCACCAGTAACCTGAACATAGTATAGAGAGGAGCACTGTTCAGGCTGAATCAGGGGAGTGAGGACATCTGCTTTGGAGGCCTGAGAGTGTGGAGGTTTGATACACCAGGTGATCTGTCTGCTTACTTCTTCCTGTCTGCTTAAACTTGCTAATCAGTGAAACCAGCTGCTTTAACATTTAGATAGAAAGAATACCTGCAGTTTCTTGACCCTCCATAGCAGCCGGCTACATGCTGTGCTCAATCACTGCACCCAGCAGCCGTCCAGAAATCCTTCAGCAGAAGTTTTTACAATTATTTTATGACTAACCATATTGCTACTACGCCATTGTTGTTGTTCCTTTTAGATGGAATTAGGCTATGATGTGCAGACAAATCATTTTGAAGTTGATCTTTTCATGTTACTCTGGGCAAGACAGCATACAAGTGCATTTAGCCAAATGTCAGATGATGCCATTAAACCACTTTTAATGAATGAGGAGGAAACAGTGGTCTAAAGCTTGACTCTTAAAAAGGGCATGACAGTGATTTTTAGTGATGTTTTACTCCAGGAATTACAAATAGTACTCATTGTCATTCCATCATCCACAGATAAAATTGTAGATAGAATTCTTCCATTTATTTCACTATGACATAGAAATCACCTTGCAGAGCTTTTAAAATAAATTAATTGGTCACAGTGTAACATTTAGTCATTTAAAAAAAGCAGCATTAAAGGATGCTGCCAAAACATATTGTATTCATGCTGTCAAATGCAATTGAAAAGCAATGAACAAACACTGATTTCTGAAAAGAATACTGGTTGATCAGGACATGCAAGTTCTTACAATGTGAAAAATATGAATGAATTCTGATCTGAAGTTACCAGACCTCAGAGGTGATGTCTTCAAAAGAAATGATCCAATCATGAGAAATCCAAAACTGTAATGGAATGATTTTCTGTTTTCACTAATCGAGTTATCATTTCAGCACTATCAATCAGATGAGTCCACTCGTCTCTAAGGGAGGCAAACATTGACAATAACCTCCAAGTAATTTGGCTACAGTAAACCCTGTTTAGAAATGAGCCAGTATTATAACAGCAATCTGTTCTCAAAGCGTTTTGGAACAAGCTCACAATCTCACTTCAATTGTTGATCAGACTGAATGCCTTTCAGGGCAACCTGCAGGATTACATCCTCCCACCAGAATAGCAAAGCTGTACCGAGCGTGGGATTGTTGTGCTGGTGATCGTCTTGTTTCCTTTTACGAGAGTCTGTCAGCAATGTAAAAACCCATCTGTAACTAAAATAACGCAGACATTAATTTCCACACTGCTGATGTCAGTTTTGTCAGTCACAGAGGAAACCAGCTGCCATGTGGTAAATATTCTGTTTATTTTAGATAGACACTGAATAACTGAGGCAGTTTTGGATCTGCACAAAAAAAATGTGAATGAACCACTCAGTGCACACTTAAAGATGAGGCATGAGAAAATTGGATTACTGTAATATGAAGCTAAAGAGGCAATGCAGAAATGGCTAAAACCCTTGATCTGTCCTGTAGAGACTTGATTGACAACTTGACTAACCAGTAGTCTGTATGCCTGATGAGTTTGATCTGCCTTGTTTCAGTCTTGTCAGGATGAAAAAGACTAATCAGTAAAATTTGTTAATTTACCCGGACATCGTCAGGACGAAGCATGGTTATGTGCTTATGTGCACTCATTACCTGATTTTCACTACTGTTCAAACACTATTAGTGTCCTGATGATGAAAAATCTATGTGCATATATACCTACACAATACAAAAACTTACATATTCAGCCTGTTTGTCACATGTAGAAATTAGGAAATATATGTCTATTATCTGTCTAGTATATTTGTAATGCATTGACATTTTGTCACTTTCAAAAAGCTTGAAAATAAACTCTTAATTCAAGTCATTTACAGCCTGGTGACATCTTCACATGATCAAAACGCCAAACACTGTGCATCAGGTCATAAAGAAGCGTTCCCAGCTTCACTTAAATTATAAGTATTCTCATGTGATGTGTTCCACTGAAGACCTGCGTAGCATATATTAAAAACATTGACTTGAGTCCTTACAGCATCATAATGAATCAGCTTGTTGTGCAGCTTGTTGAGCACAACATGATGCATCTGTGGAAGCTCTGCCGTAAGTTCATTTTAAAGTACACAGCAGAACATTTTTATTACATTTGCTCTCTTCTTTCATACTTTGAATTCATGCTCTAAACTGTCATGTTTTCCACAGCTATTAGAATTACAACCCTCTAATCATTGGTAAATGTTAATCTAACAACAACATTGCACATAAATGATATGATATTTCATAAAGCGCTGTGCAATTTTAACTCTGACTAATTAAAATAAAAGCACGAGGTCAGTCTTTAAAGTTAGGGCGATTGAAGGCGGTAATGTTTATTTCAGTCTGTATCATATTACTTTGTGTTGTAACAGGAGGATGAGGATGATTTTAAAAATAGTCCTTAAAGTGAATCCTCTTAAGCTCCCTCACTCCTCTTCTTAATTACAGAGGGCAGAACACATTTAATCCATTCTTGATGAATAAGAGCATTAGCCATGGAAAGAGGAGACTTCTTAGGGGAAATTGAATGAATTCTTATTGAACTGCTGTAATTAATTAGTTCAAATGGTCAAAGGAACAAAAGTGTCACTAGAAACCAAAATACAACATGTTCAGCAGTGAACACACCACTGTAGTCTGGCCTAGTTGCCTGCATGGCAAGTGATTTCTTGCTTCATTATCTATTTCTAAAACCTCATCTGGTACATTACCTGTGGAAATCATCACATGAACATTTAAAATTGCTGATTCTTTTTTTCAGTTTTTTTGGCCTCTTAGAGACAGCCAAACAAATTGTGAACACAACGCTGACATATGATCTTTTAAGTTGATTAAAACAGTTGCTTATTTACACAGATGTTATGGAGCAACACTATCATTCATGTGGAGTCGTGTCTGTGTCCACCTGATGAATGTAAAGTCCAATATTCACTCTCTTCTAGCTCTGTTTTTGGTCTCTATCAACTCCAGGGGAAATATCTGGCTCTTTAGCTGCTAAATGCTCCATTACGTCCAGCTAGTCGCTCACTGTGACTGTTAGCCATTTGGTAATGGGTGTGGGCGACAGCTGACAAAGAGCTCAAACTCGCTATGAAGCTCCGTAAAGCAGAGTCGCTGATAATTCTCTGTAGGTTCATCACTACGACCGATGCCTCACACCTTACACGCTATCATTTGATACATTGTTATGCTCTGCATTTTTGTTGTATTTGGGACACTGACTGTTCTTTTAAATGGATCTTTTCTCACAGCGGACAGTTAGCAGGAAAAGCACAGCAGTAACAAACATCATTAACAATGGCTCAGTTTCACGTGAGTGTCCGAGTAAACCACGCCAGCAACCACAGGAGGGGCCTGGAATTGGCACATCAACATGGAATACCACAATTTTATTAGTTACTGTATTCTTGTGTTTAAAGGGTTAAAATGGCCACTCTCCGTGTTCTCACTACTGCACAGTATATCCTGTCGTTGAGCAAAACAGGAAAAACAGCACTGACACATTTGCAGTGGCCTTGAAGCCCCATAATAGTTTACTTATTCCAGCAGTTGAAAAACTTGGTCATTGTCACTGATTTGAGGCTTTGTTGTTTCCTTTAAACAAAGATTAAATATTCAGTGAGCGTCTGGGTCAGTGACTAACTCACTGATGTGTTTGTAAAGCAAGGCCTATGTCAGCGAATGTGTGGCCAAACCTAAGTGGCTCACAGAACTGCTGGATTAGCTCCAGCTCTAACAAAATGTCAGCAGTTATGCAAAAGAGCAAAGCAAACAAGGCAGAAACTGCTCAGTAGGAGCCATCTCACTTTGTATTTTTTACAAGCTGACAGAGTACAGAGACAGTTTCATGAGCTCCATGTGTGATGTGTGAGTTTAATAGAAGAAACTTCTTAATGGTCTAAAACATCAACAGCAAAAATATAGTTTTCTTGGTATCAGTTCATCAGAACTGAAGGAAAATTTCTGCTTTCTTCCATTTTGTACCAATGTTCAATGGTAGTACAGAGAAATCCATCACAGAAGAGAGGAAAATACCAACAGCAGCTTCAAAATGTAGTTTGCACACAGGACTTGCGTGTTGGGTGATGTGTACTCTCATTTTTTTAGTAGTATAAAGCTGGTGTTATTCTATACTTTTATTACTGTCAACAAATTCCATTAAAAGACCAAAACAAAAAATACGGTAGTCTGTCCCTCAACACTGACTTCAATACCCTGTCTGTGGCTCTCTGTTCTTACTGATAACTTCAGTCTTTTAAAATGGGTCACAAATACAGTATATCATTTAACCTTCAAAGCTAAATAATTTCCCAAAACATCTGGGCACTGTAGTTTTTAACAAATGTTACTCTAAGAAGAGAAAATAGTACAGTTATTGGGGACTATTTCGAGCTGCGGAGTAATACATATTTGGTGCCCTAGGGAGTATTTGCTGAACATTGGGAGTAACTCAAAATAAACTAAAGTGCCCATGTTCGTTGTTGTTGTCATTCAGTGCAACAGCACACAGGAATACGATATATCAGGCTTGGATACACAAACAATTCTTGTTAGTACTGCAGGATCAATTCATTGTTGATTTTGGTCTTTTAGTGGATTTGTTGATAATAAGAAGAATACAGAATATCACCAGACTCATCCTTTTAACTAGAAAGAATTGTCCTGTCTCTTTTCACTAACGCTGTCACCATCACTCTCTCAACTGGGGGTTATAGAGATGAATTCTGGGTTTCCACAACTGCTGATGCTATGTTGCCTGTTGTTGTGTAGTCTGATACACTTTGTGGCTCCTTGCAAGCAACATGTTGGGGTTGGATCATCCATTTAGCATCTTTTCCATCAAAACAGAATGTTTTTACATTGTGCCACTAAATCTAAATTAAATTGATTCAAGACCTCGCGGTTCAGTAGCATTTGGCCAAAATGTGAAAGATTTTGACCTTATCTAAGAAATGTTTGTTTTTGAATGTATGGTATCTGAGGGACAGCTTGCTTTAGTGTAGAAGTAGAAAGAAATTAGGGTTAAAGCCTCCAAACATAAATTACTCTTAACTCCTGCAACACATTAAGTACATTAATGATGTATAATATTGTCAGGTTCTCTCAGGGGGGAATTTTCTTTAATTAATTAAGTGCAAATTAATGCTGTGATCCAGAGCACAGCTCCGTAATGGCAGCAAAGTGGACAACACAAACAGATTCCCAATGACTGTAACAAACTGGGAGGTTTCACACCTCGAGCTGTCACACTCCCCTGGGAGTAATGTTTAAATTTGAAACGACAGACCTGCAGGAGTTGCATGCACAGAACACGGGAGTCGGGTTTACTCTTGGTCTCTGCCAATAAACAGAGTAAGAGTGGAGCTGTGGATGTGGCAGGTGAATAACAGCAACTTTAGAGAAAACAATGTGAAGTAACCTTTTCATATGAAAGGAGAGCGCCACTCTTAGTTTAGTCTAGTTTATGGCGCTTACCTGCATCCTCTACTTTAAATTTAGCAATTTCCTGCATTTTTACAAAGATGTTGAGAACTCCCAAAGCTCAAGTGGGAAAGTGTAGGTGGACAGAGCAATCATGATAGTAATAGTCAACATATACAAGCATGATAACAGCAGATGTTTCTCTTATTACAATGACTACACAGTACGGAGTCACGTCTCTTATACTAAACACAGCAGTTTGACTTAAACGGATACCAGCGATGTTTAAGATAGCTGAGAAGTTTTCTGGTATTAAATCATATTTGTTGCTGTGGTGGAAATCAACAAAATGAAAGTCACATGTCAAGTATAGTGCCAAATCAAGCATATACAGTGAATTATGATTATATGATAATTATTAAATGGGTAGGTTTACCACCTGAAAAAACACAATGATTACTATATATAAAATAGGTGTACTCCATCTATTGGACTTCTAAAAAGTTGGGGGACTAGCATGACTAGAATCATTAGTTATAGTCCCTACTAGAGGTTAAGCTACAAAAGCATTGGATCCTACATTTCCCATAATGCAACTAAGTTACATCTTTCGTTAGATTCTTCCTGCCTGGTAAATGCCCACTTTCTAACTCCCCACTCCTAGTTTGAAATGCAGACTTTTACTGCTGAAAATTTGAAGCGAACCCAATTTAAGATAACCTTCATGACATCATCTAAACCCTGATGACATCACCAGGGGTTTTTTTTCTCACTCTAAAAAGCCCCTTTAAAGCCACAGAAAACATTACAGTTGTGTTTTTTTTAACGAGTAGAACTTGCCTGCATAAAATTGATGGAGCACCTCTTTTTAATAAAAAATGGCAAAATCAAACTGAGACACAAAAAAATCCAGAAACATAACAAATTTTATTGTTCATGTTGATCTCTGTCTTAATGTTGTGAAAGTTTCAACCTTTGAACATATTTCAGATGTCCTGCAGGTTGTCAAGCTGTACAATAAATACACAAAATAGTTTCAACTGGACAAGTTAAGAGGATGTTGTCCATTCCATGTAAGATCATTTACATGATTAAACCTTTTCTACATTAAATATGGTTAACTGAACTAAATCATGAGGTTACATGAGATCTCTGTGTACACAGTACAATAGATAGTATACATTGTTTAGTTAACAGTCTACACCTGTTTTACTTAATCATTCTGTTATTTTCCAATTTAATTGATGCTCCTTTAGTGTTTTTTTTTTTCAGATTCAGGGCATTGATATTTGGGCATCTGACAAAAATATAAGACATTATAAAATCCCTTTCACTGGGTATTGTGGTTCCTTTAAAATATAAACATAAGTTTGGTAAACCATGGGTGAAATGTTTGCCTAAAACAAATAATGATCAGTGTTCTAAATGTCTCCAAAAGCAAATCAGTATAATACATGTCTAGAGAAATTAGTTGTTGCTTTTTGTAAACAGACCACATGGATTTCCAAAAGATTGAACAGTCTGACATCAGAGGTGATGGATGGAAACACTTACACCAGTTATACCTATTGAGGCAGTAGCACCATGTTCAGCATTATGGAGTGGGGCCATTTTTTCCAGTAAAGACACATTTCCTTCCCTTGGATTGAGCTCTTTGCTAAGGACAAAATGTTCAAGTTTTGAAAAAGTTGGTAAAACTCAAAAGGGTGATAGGGGACCAAGAACTTTATTCACACATATCATGTTATTAGATGTTTGATTCAAAGCTTTGGTCAACGAGCCTGTAATTCTGGTCCCTGCTGGTCTGCACTTTAGACAAAGACACTTATCCATACTTTGAAAAATATGGCTGCTGTGCTTATATAGCGCCTGTAATCTGATCAGACAATCAGATTACATATCACATTACAGTGAACTGAAACTCTAAATGCTTGAAGGACTGGTCACATGCGCGCGCGCACACACACACACACACACACACACACACACAGTCTTTGGCTCTGCACAGCAGTTGTGGATTACATGTTCCATCCAAGTCCGATGTGGGTGGCCAGTAGGTAGCACATGCCTATCATGCACGTCATTATCATCATGGGGAATCCTAACCTGTAAGAAACAGGAGAACAACAGAAAAATGTCATGAATTAATGTTTTATTCTTACAGAGAAATGATTTGTTTAATTTCATAAATATGAGCGCATGTTCATAAGGAAAGTGTGAGCGTAAAAGTCACGTCTTGAGCTGAGCCTGACAACAAATCTCAGGCTAAGTACAACTTCAAATAAAAAGGCTCTGCGCACAGTTTTTTTCTGCATTTTTCTTTAATCCAACAATTGGTTTTCTGGTGTGTGATGAGCTTTACAGCCTCACGGGATAGCTAGAATTGTTAACGCTATACTGTGGAATATAGACGTTTTTAATGATGTGGCTGATAGTACACACTTCCTCCTATGAGTAAGCAGCTTTTCCCTAAGAGTGACATATAGGCAGCCCTTTATCTGTGTAATTGTACAACATTCATTAGGAATAAGTGGTACCAGTGTAATTACTGTAAAAATTGCATTTTACTGTAGCAATCTCCCCTGATAATAAAAGCTTTTGACAAGTACCATTCTGAAGAGGAAACAAACTCTCAAAGATAATAGTTATGGAGGTTTTTGTTTCAGAAGCAGGAAGCAGCTCCAAAGCTGATTTATTAGGGCCATACTAGTTTTTGCCCATTTTAGACTGTTTCCTAGACAACCTGCCTGAGGAAATAAGGCTGTCTGAGTCAGTGTCTTCTTTCAAGTCTCTACTTAAAACATACTTTTATCAGAAAGCATTTCCTGATTCTACCTGAGCTGCCTGCTTATTTTGCTTGAATTTATTTGTTTTTAATTCCATGTTTATTATTTTTAATTTTGCATTTTACTCCTTTTGTGTTTTAAATGTGTTTTGTTTTTATTGTAAAGTACTTTGTAACTGTGTTTCAAAAGGTACTATATAATAAAGTTATTATTATTATTTTGCACGTTCAGCACATACTAGCAATAACATAACTTATAAGAGTGAGAGTTAAGAGTGTTTACTGTAAAGGATACTGTAACTCAGGCATGTTTCAAATCTCAGTGTGTAGTGCAATTGTTTGCAGACCCATTTGGCCATATTTGTCTGCCTAAAGCAGCTTGTTCATGAATAAATGTTTGATAAGGCTGTTGGTATTTTACAATGTCACTTGATATTACAGCTTCCATCTACAACTATTTTGTGTCCCTCCTCCTAAGAGTCCAGTTTAATGTTAATCTGGGATGCCAAAAGGTCAAGAAAAAAGCAATCAATGCAAAATAAAGACTGTGCGTTTGAGCCGATCCCAGGGAGACGACTTTAATGATACCACCTGATGGAGCAGTATTTCCTATAACTGAGATTTAACTGAGACAGTGAGTATAAAGATTTGTTCTCTTACTTCCTTCAGGGCGCCAAGAAATGAGCTGGGTATAATTCTCACACTATGAATATTAACAGTGAGTGGTAATTTTTTGATAGGGACATGGCTTAAAGTATAAAGATTTATTGTTGTTCTCTCATTTCCTTCATTGGACGCCCTGTTAAGCAGACTCCAGGATAAACAGGCGGAACAGCACTCAGGGCTGAATCAAGTAGCTGTCTGCATGCAGCCGACCTGACATTTATTAACTGGTGTCTTTTATGCTGTTGTCTTTTGAAGAAACTCTTTTTTTTTTTTTTTTTTTTTTTGGTGGGAGGTCAATAGACCAGAAGCATATTACAATAAGCAGGAAATAACTGGTAATTTCAGGGAACAGGTCTTTATATGTGCTACACCTTGAGGAGACCTACTGCATATTTTTAAATGTTTTATAAGCTTATTTGAAAATTCAATGAGATAGTTCCTCTTATTCTTTTACTGTCACATGGCTGCTGTCTGCCCTCATTACTGAACTCATGCTATAGTCTTGGCTTGTTTTAGACCTATTTTGACCTTTTTGCAGCCACAAATTTCTCATCGGTGCAAACTTTCTCGTCCACTAATACAGATTCTTACTCTGACGTGTGAAACTTTATTTAGGCCCATAGGGAAATTCTCTTTTCACTCAGCCCACTGCACAGGAGGTCAGAGCTGCAGGACGAGCCCTGATTGAGCTGGTGCAAATTCAGAGTCTTGCTCAAGAACATCTCGGCCCGCAGGTGAAGACTTGTCTTCCTGCTGCTTCGAGACAGGCCCAGTAAGATGTTACAACGGGCTTCCATATCATTTGCGAAACGATATCACATCATGCTTGTCGAAAGAATCTGAAAAGCTCTGCAGTGCACGCAAACTAGTCCAAAGTTGGGCCAAAGTTTGCTTTGAGGCCTCAGAAAATTGTGATAATGCCTGGCATTTGTAAAGGCAAGCTCCATTGTCATTGTGATGACTGAAATGTAATCGATTTTACGACGCAACAGCGACGATTGCTGCCATAAAAACCGTCACGGAAACATGTATTAAGTAGACTACAGACTGCTTTCCCAGTTTTTTATTCCAGAAATAGCATCATCAGTTTACAATGTGTCCTTAAATGACCCCAGAGCTGCAGATGGTTTGTCATTTGGATGTCTACCATGTCCTATATGGACACATGGCTGCTCCGAGGGCCAGAGATATGTTTGCCCCCAGTCACAGATCAGTGTTGGAGGATAAAAAGAGAAGAGAAATGATGTGTGTACTTAGTGTGCCACTGATTCATTTCTGTCAGAGCAGCAAAGAAGTAATTCAAGTTTTAGCACCCCTACTGAAAAATGAAGGGAACATATATCTTAAAATATCATTGAGAGCAGATGTTACTTACTAGTGTGATGGTGCAGCACGAGGTGTGCAGCTAAGTCAATGATGGACTCAATGAATAAGTCATGACCAAATAAACCAGAAAATAACCATGAACCCACTGCTGCCATACCTCATGCTGATAATGGCTCACATCTGTGTTTCTTAGCACTGCTAATCTCTCTATTGACAGTGATTTGTAATTATTTATTATTATGATCATGAAGCATGACTACAATAGGGCTGTTTGTTTGTCCAGAAACAAACTGAAACATAACTTTATATTTCATTTGGCCTAAATATGGTTTTACCAGCAGACTTACTTTTATTTTTTCAGTGGGACACACCCATTATGCTGATGTGTGTTTCATTAAAATAATGAGCACACACACACAGGGCCTCACTGTAAATTATGTGAAATAAAAACATTCTGCATTTGATGGGCAATGAGTGACCCTCCATGACTTTCTTCTTTTATTCTTAAAGAGGTCACATGATGCCCCTTTTCCAGTTTAATGTTTTCATTTTCGTGGTCTACTTACAAACATTAGCATGTTGTTATGGTCAAAAACCATAACATCATTTTATGTCACTGCTGGACCTGCTTTATAATCAAAAAAGAAAGGGAAATCTCCCTTTCTACAATATATCCCCTTTTTAGGAATTTTACTTTTATGGAAATCTGTTAAATTTGATATTATAAAAAAACAGAATTCTTGATGCCATTTGTAAGACTGGTAAATGTGACTATTGAGTTACAGCCATAAATGATAAATATCAAATGATTCGATGAAAATTGAGGCATATAAAAAATGAAATGCACTGACGGTGACTTCTAGAGATGTAGACTAGAATCCAACTCCAGTCACTAATTGAACGACTTCATACTAAAAATGTTTGTGGCTTGATGCCTTCTTGACGTACCTCAGCAGCAGCCACAAAATTTGAGGCATCCTGGTTTTTGCCATTTCAGTTGTCCAGACAGACGTGTACGTTTTCCAACAATTGGACAACTGTTCACTACATTTTCAGTATTAAACCACTCCCATTCAGTGTGCTGCTGCTGGCCCACCTTAAAATTTCATGGTGCTTATAAGCTCCATGTTTGGTCTGTAAAGAATAACAGGACAAGTGAAAACATGTTTGTACAATTGGCCAATTTATAGAGCAACCCCAGAGAATATGTGTACCAAACTGAATCTGATCAAGGGTGTCAGGAGTTACAGACATTAAACGGGTTAACATTTTGAACTTTAATTAAAGATACCCCATGTGTCTAATTAAGACTATATTACATGAGTTCCTTATTTAATATATTTTTTACAGCTGGGAAAAGTTTGAATGATTTAATATGTCACAGAAAAGACTAACAAGGTTCCAGCACAGTGCAGTGCCCTAATAAACTAGTAATCATTTTTATCCTCTGTTATGCTACATCCTAAATAAGCCGGATAAGAACTGTCTAATCAAATATCAACAGCCGAAATTGAAAACAACATCAAATAACAAAGGGTTTTGTAAATGCTCTGCCAAACACACACAAAAAGGACACGCATAACATTTTTAACTGAGAAAATCCAAGACAGAAAATGGTCGATATCAAAAGGACTACATATAATCATTTGAAAAGCTATCAGTGTCCATTTTATGTTCCTTTAATTAAGAATTGTAAAGAGTTAGCAGCTCTTGGCCTGTTCTAACAGTTCACTCTCTCTTATATGAGGTCCTCTGAATCAGAAGCCCCATTTTAAGATGACCTTTCAGAACTCACTACTACATACTGAATCTTCTGCACTGAAGAAGCTGGGAAAGCAGACGAGTCCAGAGGTCTTTAAATTAAAGGGTAAATGGTGTATGTGTGTGTGCATGTCTGATAATTGTGTGCCAATGTATTACTCTCTATTGCTACAACTCTTTCTTCATTCAGATGAATAAAATGAAGCACTTTCCATTTAAATATGCATGTGGAAATGTCAAATTAGTATTTGAACTATGGATTAATGAGGCTAGTCAAGCACTTAAGCTCATTAATAATGATTTCAATACGGCATGGTGGTGCATTTAAATTGTAACAGAGTCCAACTTTTTGAGTGGCCAGTTAGAAAGGTCAGAGTGATTATCATTTTTATTTACATATCAAAGGTTTAGTCAAGAATGAGGGAAAACCTCCAATAAAAATGTTCAACAAGAATAATAGGTAAACAACACTGCTGCTTTCTTTATGACAGCATTGAACCTGCAGTTACATCAGTTATAGGTGCTGATTATTAGACCTTTTACCTAAATGGTGCTGCTGAGCAGAAAACTTCAGACCATTAAACCACTCCGCTCACGTTCAGGCTAAAGAATCAATGCTTAAAAACACTCCAGAGCTGGATAGTAATGCAACATTCAGCAGTGTAGATGCAGGGTCACAACAGCTCAGTGGTATATTGATCTGTCATCGGAGAAGATAGTTTCACACATAATGGCATTAAAGTTATAATTTATATGTAAGATATAAATGAAACATAAAATGGAAAATATGCTATCAAGACCCTTTAAATAGCGTCACTGTGGCTAAACTGTGGTCATAGTCGGACACGAGGTCACCTCTACACGAGTAAATCCCTTTCTGCTGAGCAATATCCATTTCCCTGTCACAGGCACAGCATGAATGGACAGAGGGCAGATGAAAAAGTTGCCACAATACAGCATCAAGAGGAACAAGGTTCACCTTGTCCAAAAATTCCCATCATACCTTGTGATCTCACGCACTGATTTAATTGCATATGATAGGAACTCTTTGAAAGTCCTGATGCAATCTCAAAGGCTCTCTTTAGATAAACCCGAGGGGCGCGTTCCTCTGGCTGTGGAGGCTGTATTGCTCGACAGAGAACAGCGCTACTTTCTATGACAAGGCTTGACCTGCAATACGACTTGCAAAATGCACAAAGGTGCAGTGTTTTGGCTGTAGCAAAATATTTAATTCTGTCATTGTGTAAGCTTTTGTCCCTGATTACTGTGTGTGTTATAGGTTTCTTGCAAATGAAGGTAACACACCAGCAGTCTCTGGTGCAGGGGACCATTGTTCCCACACAGCTCTCCTTTGCAGACGCAGCAAGGTGTATAAATGGGAATATGGGAGATATGTGGAGAAACTGAATAATGGTCTTCTCTCTCTCTTTAAACCAGCTCACATTGTTTAATGTTATTTGATTTGGAGCCGGTTTGTTTAGTTTAGTACCTGGTGGTCACTGGCAGAGCAGGATCTCTAGTAAGAATCAAAAACTGAAATGTGGTTCAGTGTGGTTATTTAATTTTTGATCAGAAGCCTCTTTACTGCTTTATACGTCCTTGAAGGCTGAGGGCGGACATCCTGACATTGTCATTTTTCTTTTCCTGCTGGAAGATAACTTGGTTTAAAAAGCAGATGAGACTGTAAGTACATTGACTCAAGTACTGGACTTCAGTACAGTTTGAAAGTACTTGTCCTTCACTTGATTATTTCTATTTTAAGCTACTTTATACTTCTACTCCAATACATGTCAGAGGAAAATATTGTAATTTTTACTCCACTATATTCATGTCACATCTATAGTTTCTAGTAACTTTTCAGATGATTTTACATAACGACATATGATTATCTTCTACAATGCATTGTTAAAGATTAAACAAGTTGTGATCCTTTACAAAAAAGTATTGTCTACTTACATTTCAGATGTCTATGAATTTTTTTGCCATTTTACCACAGAGTATGTTGCAGAACTTTCTTCTTTCCTGCCTCATTAACCAGCTCACAACTCCTCAGATTTATCTTATGACCGTTTGGAGGGGTCTGACCCCCTTAATTAGGAATCACTACAGCAATTACTGTACTGTATGCTGCTTCTAATAAATGTCATAATAATAGTCCTTCTGTACTTTCATTTTATGGACTTTGAATGCAGAATTTTAACTTGTAATGAAGTATTTTTACATTGTTGTATTGGTGCATTCACCGAAGCATCTGTGTATTTCTTCAACCACGGACTAAACATAACTGTGAAAATGCATCTGAATACCTTCAGGTATCAAGGTGCTAAACTGTAACAGCGGCTATTTCTCATACTGAACATAAGCCCACTAGCAGTGGCTCATACCCTGTCGAGTTGCATTATGTACATAGAGTAGGTGCTTTTGCCATGCTCCCCAGGTTAATGGTTTGAGGAGGGGAAGATGATCAGGGTCTAGAGGCATTAAGGAAGCAACAGGGACCATACCAACTAACTGCTGAGCTATTCAGGGTCACTCATTTTCCTTTGTGATGGTCTATCAAAAAGGCATTCGCGGCCCTGTGGGCTCATCTGGGCCTTGAATTTAACCACCTGATACAGCACTAGTCAGTCCCAGCTGCCTGGAGTTGCAGACAGACCTCTTTCCCCCTCACCTGTCTGTGAACAGCTGTGACCCCTGCCATAGACAGCCAGTTACAGGCAGAGCTTCATCAGAGTGCAATGCTTCTATCCAGTAACTGTACGTAAACACAGCTACAGTGTGAGGGAAGTAAAGCTGACAGGGTGCAAGCAAGGAGGCAACTCTACTGTAATTAGGTCTGCAACTGACAATTATATTAATTTATTGACAAATCAATCTCTTATTTATCTCATTTTTTTCAATGAATATTATAGTCTTTAAAATATCAGACAACGGTGAAAACTGTCATTTACAGATATATAAAGTCAGAGAAAAGCAACACATCTTCACATCTAAGAAGCTAGAACCAGCAAATTTTGTCATTTGGCATTTGCGAGGCTGTTGTTTGTTTTTTACCTTTCTTTACAATAGTTGACATTTCACTCAGAACCACAAATGTCAACCACGTAACCCATGCTGCTAGCATGGCTAAAAAAGCTAAACTCACAAAAAACAAACACACATAAATGTGCAAAGGAAGGCAGAATTGCAGACAAATGATAGGTCACCCATGCCAGTGCCAGGTGAAAAGGATTCTCTATAGAATTGTCCGCAGAGATCAATCCCTGTCACTCGGTCCAGTGGAAGTTTTTCTGGTGACCTTGGCTTTCCCCACGTCATTCTATGATGTACATTTGGTGACAATAATCTACACACAGGCACAAGTGTCACTGAATCTTTAGACGTATACCGGTGTGTGTGTGTGTGTGTGGGGGGGGGGGGGGGGGGGCAGTGTCAGGAAATCAGTGTTTCAATGTGTAAAATTCCACCTGCAGACATTCAAGTCACCAATTCAAATATGTGTTAACGAACAAAATCCCTCAAGGAATGGCCTCACGCAATCTCTTTTCATCTGTTCCTGCAGTACATACAGCACACCCAGTCCCATAAGTCAGATGACACGCTATTTCCAAGTGATTGCACATTACACCTAATCAGACTCCTTTGGCTGCAATTTGGCAGTTACGTCACCAAAATGAAAATTATTAGTGAGCAGGTGGCAACTTGGCAGGCAGCCTAGTTACCATCCTGCTTAAGATATAATGCCATTTTTCACCATTCACTTGTTTTATTCTTTTTTAAACCACCAGAGAGTTCTCAAATGAAGCTCTCCATGAGCGTTACATTTAGTATCAATTCAATCAGTCACACATACAGTTTGACTGTATATACAGGGATATATACAGTAGGTACACGTGCTGCATATTTCCCAAGCAAGGTTAGTTGGAAAACCTGGTAAAAAAACCCTGGTCCTGCTTGGACAGATACCCACAATTCCAACAACAGCCTCTGACAGAGAGCAGCCTCTGCCACATGATACACATTTCGATGAACAGCACTCCAGGGAAACTCAGGCATTTGTAATTCAGGATCTGAATACATTCTGCTCTTCTCTAAATGTTCTCAGGCAACTTGATACTCATTTTTGGCATCTTCTATGGTAACATATGATAGATTAACATGTAAGTACCCCTTCAGGCAGGACAGCCTGTGGGACAGGATTCACAGTAATGCACAAATCTGACATTCCTCCACGAGACATTTTGGTAGCAAGTTTTTAAAACACGGTGTTAATGACCTTTTTCCAACTGTGTTAAGGGAGAGAGAGCTTACCTGAAGAACTCCATGAAGGAGAAACCGTAGCCGTGTTGCTCTGCAATTCCTGCGCACACAACGTTGGCTGATGCTCCTATCAATGTGCCATTTCCTTAACAGACGGGAAAACAACATTTAAATTAAATCTAGCTCATTCTTTTCAACTAGATATTCAGGTCTGAGCTCAATAATTCATAATTAAGCAAGAGTATGAGCACAACGGAGAATTAAATTAAAATATTTAACATTTATTTTTTGCTATAATAATAATATTAATCATCTTTCAGCATTCTCTCAGTATTTTCAACTTTAATCTAATTTAAAGTTTTACTATTCTTAATCTACTGTTGGCAACATTTTGACAGTCATTGTGCTTATCCATCCTGCCGTTCGATACTGCTCACATCTCAAAAGGTGTCAGTGTGGGGATGGAGCTGGACAGTGGCAACATCACACTGCCAATCGATAAGGACCTGTCACAGTGCAGTTGATTAAACTGAAACACTATGACAGCTCTCTCTCTCTCTCTCTCTCTCTCTCTCTCTTTTTGTCCTTCTCACCCAAACAGAGCCACACTCTGCTGAGGGGCCGGCCGCTGGGGTGTGGTAGAGCCTGAATAAGGCGAGCTTGGGCCTTAGGCTGCTTTCACAAAAAGCACAGCCTGACCTCCCCGGGGAGTGACACAGCTGTACAAAGTGTGGCTGTCACCTGAAGCACATGATGTCTCCTTCTGGCAGAGGCCATCTATAAAGATCCACTCCTTTCAAACAGAGATAAACTATAAAGTCCCTGGTGTCTTTAAGGAACTCTGGAAAGCTTTGTTGTGTGTTTATCCCAAAAACAGTCTGTATTTTTATACTTTATACATTCTGTTACATGAAGAGGATACAATGAGAGGCTTACCCCCAAGACAGGCACCCATGGCCAAGGCAAAGATGAGAGGTTTTACTGGCAGGTTCACATCTGCATCCTGACTCAGGTTGATGAGAACTGGAATCTGTGGGCACAGAGAGAGACTGAAAATCACTGGAAAAATACACTGTTTTAGTGTGGTAACCTTCCTGACAGAAAATCATTTTTATATGCAAAGTTTTTCCAAAATAATTTCAATACTTGAATGTAAGACATTTCTAGTCGACTAGTAGTCTAGCAGGATCCCACTATAAAGGCAGAACAGTGTGTGCTCAACCGTGTCCCAACCGCTTTAGAGTTTTCTGAAGATTGTTGGAATATTTTCCACGTCTCTTTTTCCTAGAATTTCTGAGTCTACAAATGAAACATTAAAGCTTTCATGTGCAGCATAGTAGAGAATATTTCCATTGGTTCCTGCTGGTATAACCAGCTGCTGCATGACATGCTGTGCATTTCACTAACCATACTAACAGAGCATGCATACACTGTACATCACTTTATATCAATCAAAATGTCTGCCCCTGGCTGGGAAAGCAAAGCCTCACTGAGTATTTACAGGAGGGAAAAAAAACAAATACTGACATCATGTTTTGTATTTGGTTGGCTGCCATAGAAAAGACCCAGTTTGTGCTTGAGGATTAAAAATGATGCTTAAAAGAGCCGCTAAATTGAGACAATTTATGTCCCTGGTCTGAATGGGGAAAATAAATCTTCTCTCAGCTTCAGCTTATTGTGACAATCAGGACATGCTTTCTTATCAGCTGTGCACTGAATTGAAAATGGATGCAGTTTGAAGTCCACCTTTTAGGTAGAACAACACTTGCATGGGCCTGAAAATATGGAAAAACAATCAGAGAGAAGGAAATCTTCAAAACCCCTGGATACACTGGTGGGGGTCGGGGCGGACTAGTCAAAAATCTGGTGCTTTAATTCTTGCAAGCAACATCTCATTCTGTCAGTGGGATAACATCTTTTTCTTTTCTCACTGTCATTTTAATTGGGCACACTGGCGCCCCTCTGAAATACTGATATCTGTACAATCTATTAATCTTCAGCAAAACAGACAGCTGACAACAAAAGTGGTGAGGAGGCAGTTGGTCTGATATTTATAACAGAATTAATTGTACAATATGTCTGTAGCTGTATAATTCATGAGTGTCTGAGAGAGTCTTTCTGTATCCTCCTACAGTATATTTTAAAGGTAACAGCTGATGGTCAGATCATTGTGTAGATAGCAGTATATTCTTCAATCAAAACCTAACTTTAAGGAAAATGAATAAGGATCAACATTGTTTTCCCTGCTCTTATGTCAAACTAATAATACACTTGTCGAGTCCGTGGTCCTACATTTAAATTATATAAATTGCAATCTCTGGCTGGCTACTGGAACACACAATGGCCTCATGCTAAAATAATTGCTACAAGCAGATTTGCTCTGAAGTGGCACGTAAAGGTGATTTATGAGAATTTGTCACATTCACCAAAGTTCTTGTGTTTAGAATTTTTGATACGAACGAAATTCAAGAGTGATCCAGACCTGTTATACGACTCACGTACAGAAGCCTGTATCAAGAAGCAAGTTCAACTTAGTCTGGCTCTCTTTGGGTGAGCTGGCTTCACTGAGCCTAACAATGGCCGTCCTGGATAACCGGTATCACAATGCTGGCTACCAACTAGCTCAGTCCATTTGGGATTTTCCACCTACGAGCACGTTCATGTGAAAGAGGCGGGGTTGTTAATTACAAGCGACATCATTAGAACTATGAATGAAGTAATTCATATGATATGAGATGAAACAATGATACCAAGTACCTGCAGAAAAATGCTGTTTTAGGAACAGCAAAAAGTCTTATTCAACTAAGTGAAATGTAAACAAGCCTGTAATCATACAACAGAATAAAAAGATGTAGAAACACTAGAAATAATTTCCACATATTAAAAGTGGGCTAAGGCTTAAAATACATGTAGAAATTATTATATATGACTTAACTATAGAGTGAGTATTTTTTGCTATTTAGTTGGATGATGAAAAAACCATTCTGAATATGTCACCAGCCTGTTTCTGCTACTGAAGCAAAGAGTGGAAAAGTAGTTAATGACTGATGAGGTCTGTCTGACCAAAATGTTGCATTTATAATCATGGGAGCCAATTAACAGTGTGTGGATTATTTTTCTAATAAGAGACAATCTTTCATTTTTATTTCCAGTTATCATCACACAGTTGTCTGATGTCACTCTGAGCTGCAGTGGTGTAAAATCATCCATACTGTCAGCTGTCACTCCGGGGATAAAATCAACTTTGCACGATTAAAATGCAGCTAAAATCATCATTATGTGTTTAGTGTCGTAAAGGATCTCTCTGTTTGTTAGAAGCTCTGTTTTAAAACCAAATAGAAAGCCTGGAACAATAAAATGTTTCTACTGACCTATAAAAATATATATTGCTCTTTCTTACTTGTCACTTTATTGTAACTCAGGACTTTATTCTATTTCAGGATTCTGTAGAAACGATGACTCTGATTGGTCACTGGTCGGGGTGTTGACAGGTTGTGATCCAATCCTCTGAGGTTAACCTGCTCAGGAGCTTAGCTGTTCAGCATAAGTTGCCATGGTGATCTATCCCAGTTAAAAGTGAGCCAGCTTCGTGATACTGGAAAACCTGAGTTAAGCCCAAAGATAGTTTGCTAACCTACTAATCTTGCTTAATGACACAGGCCACAGGTGTGCCTTTCTCCACAGGAGGAAAAAAACTTTTTTGACTTAAGAATTATAATGTCTAAATGGGAATTAATGGAGTTTAAATATGATGCCGAAATCCACAGAAATAAAAATAAATAACTAAAATAAATTAATATTCAGTTCACTATATCATCATCATGGCTTGCCAATTTTCATTCAAAGACATTCTACAACTGTTTTGTTTTGATAAATTTTATGAGCATATTTTGTCATAGCAATTCATACAGTCCAGTAGTTTCTAGAAAAATGCCAATGGTCAAAAGTCAGAATGAAGGTCACCCCAACAAAAATTATAACTAAATACTATTCCACACACACTCAAAACACCCCATGCTGGTTGTATTGATTACAATGACACAAGTCAGTTTTGTAGTTTGTCTAAAGCAAAATTAAGTAATACATGATGGTGAAGACCATCTCAATTCAAATGACTTAGGACTAGTCTGAATATGATGTGTCTGAACTGTGTTTATATATTTTATACTGCAGTGTGAGATTAAAACATCAGGCTTACCATGGTGGCAGTGAAGGGAATGTTGTCAATGAGAGAAGAAGCCAGAGCGGAGACCCACATCACCAAGATAATGGCTATTGCCAAGCGCTGGTCTTCTGGCACCGCCTGAGAGGGGAGATAATGAGAGCGACAGATAACTACTACTTTCATTGCCACTCAGATGCACACGCCCCCCCGCAGCCCGTCACTGATTTAAATCAAACCAATTATGTTCATTCTTTGACACTGAACCTCTCGTCAGGGAGCGGAGGGCTGGGAGAGAATGAAGCTGTTTGAAAGTGTGACACGACCACAAGTGGCGGTGGTGTCTTTGAGTTTTATCTCTAAGCTGTGCTGTACACGCACACACAGCGTGGCCTATTCTCCACATGTGACAAGCACGGTGTTGTTTGAACCCTCTTGATAGTTTTCTCTTAGGTGTGCGCAGCCAGGTTAAAGGAGGCAATATCTCTTCCTATCACCTGTCCTCTAGTTGTATCGAGAGAGAAAGGCCATGCAATTCTACCCAGCATGTTGTCCATTGTTCTGGGACACAGAGCAGGTCAGAAACCATGAATAGCACACCACCTGTCAAGTGTGATTATTAGAGTTATAGAGGCCCATGGTCCAAACACAAGCTGACGTACCTATTTACTAGTGCAATTCTCAACTGAGAGACACCTCGCTTGCATGATGCACACAGGCCAGAATATGGGTGAAAATTACCTCAGACCCCTTCAACCGCAGACAGAAATCAGATGTAAACAAAATAATTGAATTCAGAGCAGCGCAGGATGAAGGATCTATATGCATGAAATGCAATATCATGTCACCTGTGCTCAATTATCAATTATACCAGTCGCGTGGAGCCCTGAAAGGTGGTTGTTAAGGCTGTGAATCAAAAGAAAAACTCACTTTTATAAGCAGTGCTGTCTGTTCTCCAATATAGTCGATAAGCTGCAGCTGGGCTAAAGCCTGAAAAATGAGGAGAATGAAGATTAATTTGAGAAAAAACAGAATTAGTTATAGGTGGGATTAAACCAAGAGAAGAAAGGCAATTTGTTTTTTATTTAGCGGTCATTTAATAGACAAGAACACATCTATTCTTTTTATCATTATTGACATTGAAAACAAAAAGAATTGATGTGACAGTCGCCTCTATACAATGTTTAATGCATTCAACAAATAGTTTTGCCAGGACCTACGTCTGTACGTCTGTCAGAGGAGAGAAACAACAAAGCAGTCATTGTGCTGACATTAACACTTTCTTCTCATCCTTTCACTGGGAGGCTCATGGGTAAAGAAATAGATAATTACTTTTCAGATTGTAAGCTCACTGACTGACTGAATTTCTGTCACTCCCCAGTGTACGGTCAATAGATCTAAGCAAAGATCCTGTAGTATCTTGTAAAGATGCTTGTCAGAGGTGAGCCCGGTTAAACCCTGCATTCATCCCAGTTCTGGCTCACATTTTATTTGTTATAATTTTCTTGTGCGACAAATAGAAGTTGTAGTTTGGCACTATTTTGAGTGGAGATCTCTTGAAATCTCTTGAAAAAATATAAACATGCTTTCTGTCAAAAGCAAAAAAATATGGGCTGTATGTGAAATACCTCCATCAAAACGAAGAGGCCAGCAAAAAACAGTAACGTGGCCCACTCCACCCGGTGCAAGATGATCTCGAAATCCTGGATGTCAGCCAGAACCAAAAGCCACAGTGCACCCAGAATAGCGATCCAACCTGAGCGAGAGGAGAAGAAATACCACCTGACATCTCCCTTTATATCCAGAAAACACTTCACATATGTAAAGATTCTTTCATGGCCTCATGAGAGCAAAATATACTGAGGAAATATCACACACAACACATAGGGATGGTTAGGAGACTTTAAATAATTTAAAAAGTGTTAATTAATTCACTGAAATGGAGTTCCATCTGTTATCTGTTCACTTAATGCGGCTTTAATCACAACTCTCAGAAAGAACAGCAACCATTATTAATGTTAGTTACAGATGCTAACCACTGTTAGCATCTTTTCATCTAGGGCTGCTGCTCTTCAACTGATGTTCAGTTTCCTACACTCAATTCTTTCCATGTGCAATTTTACTTTTTGTTGTCTTTGATTGCCCATATAAATGTATAAAACAAAATATAGAAAACAAATGTGTGAAAATTAAAATGCACGAGTTCAATGTATGCCATCACTATAATCTAATAAACAGTTCATACCATGAAGTGGTACTCATTGGAAACGATGAATAAAGTATTTGGTCTGTCTTTATGGATTCAGTGAAGCATTCACTATCACAAAATGTCATTTCAACACATTGTAGTCTAGAGGACAGAACTTGGCACCAGCCTGCTGATATTTACAATTAGAGAGTGTTTTTGAAAGAGGGAAGAGTGTGCATCCACTTGGAGAAAATTTGATTAAAAAGGTGAGCACCAGTAATTGCCTTGGCCGAGGCCTTTGGGGAAATAATTTCACAAGTGATGGGAATTAGTGAAGAAGGAAGCAATGGAAGGACACAAAAATGAGAGTGACAGAGGAAGATGGGAGACAGAGAGACTGATAAGAAGAGACTGAAAACATTTTTGCAGCTTCATAGCATGTTTACATGTTAAGAACCTGCTGAATTGCTCCTGTTAGCCTCGGCCAGAGTTCAGCAAGACAGCTAGGGCTGGATATTTGTGTTTTTTACAGGCAATTTGGTTCTCCAGTACTGACTTTTCTTTCAAGTTAAATATACTGTACACAGGCAAAATTCTAGGGCAAATTCCTGAAAATCTATTTATAAAGGTTATCCACTTCAATTTCATATCATCATTTATAAGGGTTTCTTTTGTTTATACTGTAGCTAGCTTGTTTGTAGCTAACTGTTGTTAACAGTTGCCACCATAACACGCTGTCTGATTAAGCTCCTCAACTTCAGATAAATGCTGTTTTTATGTTGTTTTTTTTTTTAATTTTTTGGCTGATTTTGGTTCAGCACAACTATGTACCGGTAAACAAAACACTGACATATCATACGATTTAATTGTCTGCTAACACGTTCGCTACAACAGATTCCTATTCACACATATAGCAAACACAAAGCAACATTAGCATTTATTTAAAGTTGTGTTTCTACACACCAAATTCCAGAAACACTTAGCTAGCTCTGTGACTGTAAAAAAAACCAAACTAGCCAAAACACTGAGCTGAAGATGCTAAAAAGTGCTGAGCTGAGGGGAACTGCAGAGTTAGGTGAGAATTCTCTGTGGGTTCATCACTATGAGCGACCCCTTTCACATTGCATGTTCATGTAAAAATATTAGTTAGCGCAACTTTAAAATTGTCTGAAAAATTTGCCAGTGTATCATTACCATATAAAGTCCAGCTAGTTTTCAACTGCTCATAGGAAACAGAGAGAAATGTCATTGAGGGATTGTCACAGCATTAGTGTAGATCTTCCTCTTTAAATACAGTACATCAGTGACTGAGGTTCATCATATTAATGCAAAGATGAAATCTTGACACATATGATTTCAAAAATTAGTAAATAAAAAGTGACTTTCTATATTAATATACCTAAAGCTAAAGTTCTGCTTGTTAGTAGTGGATCCAACTAAGGAGGCAGAATTACTATTCATTTACATAATTTTTTACAGTTCTCAGGAGGAACTCTGGGGTGAAACTAGGTTGCACTGAAGAGTTTAATACAAAGAGAGAACAAAGAGCAAGTCAGCAGGATTAGAAAACACTACTGCAACTACACTCTCCTCACGGACAGCTGATCTTCATTAGAGGAAAAATGTGACATTTCTCTTGTTAGATGATGTCTGTAAGGCCAACTCTTAGCTGATATTTTCTAATAGTTTGTCATGCTTCAGTGTGATAATGCAAAGAAATGTAAATGTCATGCAAATAAATTCAAATTTCATGTTATTCATTCTGATGCACGTGTCATCTTGCAAACATTAGATTTTTCAGCCATATTTTCAGTATTTATTAATTTCCAAGTCTATATACTACTACAACTTTTGTCAAAAATGATTAATAAAACAAGTGTCATATTAAACTTCCCTGACACTTAGTAGTGTCTAGCAGATTGTAACAACACGTAGGGCCAAATCCACAAAGAATGGATTGCGCCCGCTAATAGCACCGTGAATTGCATAGCATTTGCACCCGCAATCTGCCAGCACAAACACACCCATAAAGTTTTGCAGCTAAGTGCAATTTGTCCTTGTTTTGCATCTGATTGAGTGAGCGGAGCGATTTTCAGTGTTTCTCTACATTTCAGTACACAGATTGCTCCATTATGAAACTGCAGAGAGCGAAAGCCTCAAATTGCGTGTCTTTAATTAGCAGAGGTGCACACACACAGAGCTCCCCACAATCATAAACCAACTTCCATGTATTTTGCTTCTTTTACTTCTGTAGTATTTTGCATCTATAACATGATCTACTGAAATGTCAAATGTCAAATGAGAGAGAGTGAGGAGTGAGTGTGCACACAGTTAACACCAACTCTCTGAAGACGCTAACTCCACCCTAACTGCGTCTGGCAATTGGCGCTGGTCTTTGTGAATTCGACTGTTTTTGCAACAAGGCTTATTTGTATAGAAAGGGCCAATTTTGCGCCAAATGTATGAATATTACCTAATTTACATACCTGCAAATCTTTTTGTCTCATTTGCACAGGTTTTGTGGATTCAGCCCATTGAGTTCTATGATTCATTCAAGCAACATAAAACAGTTAAAAATGTTAGAAATTAGGAGCAAGCAGCAGACACCAAACCTAAAGAGCTCTACAATTAAAAAGAACTTTTAGGCAGATCTGAGCGGTTTATGAGTTTATGACTCATCTATCATTCACAAGACAACAGTTTCTGAGACAGGAAATGTGCTGTGAAAGCTGTCTCATCCTTGTTGTCTTTAAGGCACACAGAGCAAAATTAATGAACACAAATTCAAAATTCAAAAGATAAAGAGATTTGTATTTCAGCAAGTATCGTGTACTCTCTTAAGCATTTGGTTAGAAAATAACATTTCAGTCTCAGGTATCTTTTTTCCTTGCCGAAGTTTTGAAAGTCATTTAGGTGTTAAAATGTAAAAAGTCAGAACATTAATCAGCCTGTATTTAAATATCAATCAGTGAAAAAATGTGTTTTTCATATTTTTATACACTTGTAATGTATTTATTTTTACATTTAACTATGACTTTCACATACATTCCTGATTTCTGCACAGGGATCAATAAGTTTTCATCCTAACCACAGTTGTAACTCACATATCTACAGCCACAATAGAAGGATCAAATGATCAGGCAATAATGAGACTGAAATTAAATCTTACCATGTGAAGTTAATGAAATTTTAATGAGGCTCAATTCTTAAAACAGGTGTGAATGAACGGACTGGGCTTGCTGCAGTAGTGAGCCTTGACTGTGACCTGCATGCATTAGTGAGAGCAGTGTTTGGACAGGTGCCTATCCCTCCGTGGGGACAGAAAACACACTGCTGTTGGGTCATTCCCATTTAATAAATGTCACAGAGAGGTAACCTGAGCAACGCCTGTAATTAACTGAGCATGTTTGGTGACTGAGTGGCCCCTGCAGCGAGAGGAGAGATGACAGGGTGTGTACGAAGACAGCCATCTTCATTTAGGGACAGCGTCAGCATTAATGAGACGCTGTTAAGGTCATCTGCCGGGCACACATCAGAGACGTCACAGTCAGAAGCGATAGACAGACAAGATATAACCCTCACCCTAAACCACATGTCCAGATTTGCTAATATGACAAATATATGCAAGCAACATGGATTTAGAGGCTCACTAATGTTCAGGCAGAGCACTGAAGTCATGCTTACGTCAGCTGATTAGTGACCTCCAATCATATTCATACAGGTCTACAGAGCAGCCTTTATAACCTGACAGTGACTGCTGCAGCTCCCTCCATCAAACGTTTTAGTAATGTATTTGTTATGGGATACTGAATGAACCATGAAGCTTTGTTACACATAAATTATAAAGCCATGTTTGGGTTGCTTAAAAATATATTCAACACAACAGTTATAATGGTATAGTTATGACCTTTGATCCCAGAATGTATCTTTATTAACAGTGAGCTTGCACAGAGTTATGTGCTGCTCCCTATATATGGAATATTATGTGATGCAATAACAGATTTTTTGGCCACCTGGTTGCAGCAGAAACTAACTGTAAACACAACACTGTCATATACAAATTTTTTTAAAGTTGATATGGAGAACTTGTTAGCAAACAGTTGCTTTTTTACACATCCAGCAGATATGGACTAACATTAGCATTCATTTGGAGTCGTGTTTGTGTCCACCCGATGATTATAAGTCCACTCTACTTTCAGCTCCACCAACTCCGAAGGGAAATGTCTACTACGCAGGTAGTGCACAGAGGATTTTTAAAACTTTTTTTCTGAAAAATACTACCTGCCGCAGCAAAAGACGACCCTGATGAGAGCTGTGAGAGTGAACCGAAACAGTAAAGTAAGGCGCCAGAAAACCAAAACATTGAGCTGAAAGATGCTATAAAGCATTGCAGAGCTGCCGGGAACTGCGGATTTGGGTAATAATTCTCTGTGGGTTTGTCACTACAAGCACCATCTTTTATATTATACAAAGCCTTTTGATCCATTCTTATTATTTAAAATTTGATTATAGCAGCTTTAAGACAATGTAAATCATTGATGCATGAATTTGACAGTCTCATCTGGCTGCCAGTGTTAAGGGATTTGTTAGGATCTGCATTTCATAAGCTTATAAATTCACTGTATGATGGTTTTACACAGCATTTAGATTGTTTTTATGCTTGGAGTTTTTATTTGATTCTTACTAGTGATTTCACAACTCTGAGTTATCTATTTCTGATAATGTACTCTGTGATTTTTGTCTGTATTTCAGTATTATTGCTGCCTATCTTTGCCAAGAAACTCTCCAAAAAGAGACTTCAAAATCAGTTTTTAGGTCAAACACTGTATCAAAGTTCCTGTTGTAGTTTTACCAAAAATGATATTCATCAACATACGTTTGAGATTGCAGTGCATGTATAGATGTAATGTGATGGGTCTAAATGCAGCTCAGTATCCATGTAATTTGTTGGATGCATTTGCTAGCCAGCCCATTATTTGGGCTCATTTCAAATGCGAGGACAGAGGAAGCAGTTTTTCATAATTACATGACAGAACCTCTAACCACCCCATAGGGCTTGTAAAAAACAGTGCAATAATGAGACAGTACTGTGCTTACCAAGATCAAGATGAATGCTGGGAACAAAGGAGTTGAGAAAGAACATGAAGATCACCACGCCAAGGACGGATACACACTTCACCAAGAGAACCTTGTCAGTTATTCTGTGCTGTGGGGGAGAAAAATATATTCTTTCTGAATGGGGGAAAAAGGCAGATTTTATCATACGTCTGACAGTATTTGTCTTAAGAGAAGTTTCAAAGACTAGGCCAACTTCATTATTGAGATAACATCAATGTACCACAGTCATAGAGGGTGAGGAATATGTCTGAGATGAAAGCTTACCTTCTTTTGCAGTTCTTGAATGTTTTGCTCCCAGTTCTTATCCTCTTGAGAAATTTGTCTGTCAGACACAGCAACATTTTAATCTCATTAATTAATTAGACCAATCACACTCTTAAAAGGTTTAAATATTAGTAAAAGCATGGTTAATGATAAGGTGCTTTTTTATTGTATATACAGTATGTATGCTGTTTTATATTTGTTGAATTTTATGTGTATTAATTTAGTCTGTATTTTCCAGTGTTATAATATTGTATTTTTGGACTTGTGCTATAATTACTGTGCCGATGCTACAAGGGGACAAATAAAGGAAACTATTCTCAGACTTCCTTGTGTTTTTTTCCTCGATTGTTTTCAACAAAAAAAGAAAAAAATGCTATGTGTCATGTTTTCAACAATTAAATGATCTAAAATAAACTCAACAACATGTGCGTTAATGAGCACGCATACATACAGTACATTAGCTGTCTCATAAAATTCAAATTATTATGATGAATATACACAGTATGCACCAATAATAATGTGGATTCCTCTATAAAAAGGAAACAGTACAGAGAACATGTTTGTGTGAGAGGTGATAATAGTGTTCTTAGCAATAACAGATATTTGCTTTCTTTGTTTGTCTTTTAACCTTTGGAAGGTTTTCATCATCTTGCGGAGCAGGCTTTCCAGGTTGAGGACTTTTTGCATGAGGAGGCACTTCACAGCTGTCTCCTCTCTGCTGGCAGGGTTAATTCGCTGAGCTGTCTGCCTCCAGACCAGGATCTCATGCTTCAGTTCTAGAGGAACAGAACAAACAGATCAGGAGAAAAAGACGCCTATTTAGTGCATGTTAAACACAGAACTACACAGCCATTACAATGGTGGAGCTCAAAAGCAGTATGTAGCATGTTTACAGTGGGGGATTTGGTTGGTAATAGCTCCTACAGCTGAGGCTGACTGAGAGGATATTAAGATGTTTTCAGTTGGCTGTGAGCCCCCATAGAGGGACTAATGTAGCCAGGCGATGGACACATTGACCAGCTCAGGAACAGTCAGTGTTGAGGCAGAGATACGGCCTGAGGGAGTTAGACGCCTGTGTAGATATCAGTAGGTGCCATCCTTTTTCAGGAAGGTTGCTAGGTGACCTTAATAGGATCTAACTGGATGTAAGCGAATCTGCACAATTACCAGACGTGGCAGGGGCTTTGAGCTGATTTAGCTCCATGTTCTCCTAGGTGGGCTAGGTTGGCAGGAGGAGCGGAAACTCCACAGGGTGGGATTTACAGATGGGCTATCAGGCCTGCATTGAATAGTCACTGCAGTGATCAGCAGTGACTTCCTTCAATCTGCCTGTGGCTCAGTGTGACGAGGCAGCTCCAAACAGTCGATTTCCCTCACTTCTTAAATGGGAGCAGTGTGGTGACGACTGGGAGCTCAGTGGTCTCTGTTTTAATGATCCCCTGCTGAGGTTCTCTCAGAGGGGCGACAATGTAGTATTGTGGGTAAACGCCAATAAGAGGTGACTGTGTTTCTGGAAAAATTGCAAACAATTTTGCACAAATATCCCTGTTTCATTTGTTTGGCCATTATCCACTTCCCTGGGGTCTCGTATGCAAAGATCTATAGTTGCACCAAATAGATTCTAGGACGGAGGACACAGTTACTATCCAAACCAAACAAACCCTGTGGCTGTTAAATGACCTTATTCTACCTCTGGACAATGTAGCAAGTCTTGAGGGATGGCCAAATAATTTTCCATTAATGGATAATTAAGGAGATATATAAAAGAACTACTGTGTGCCAGATTAGTGGAATAGTTTATACAGCAGCACACTTTGAAAACAATACTCCAAGTGTGAGGTTTGGACTGCAGGAACAGTGAAACCAAGATGGAGGCCCTGTGCTGCTCTCAGGCTGCTCTCTGGAAGAGTGAAGCCGTTTTTCGCTGCCAAATAGTCAAAGCCAACAGCTGAATGTCATAGTAAAGGGGTTTTTCTGAGATGAGCCATATGGCGTTTGGGACTCTGGGTGATTCACCAGACTCTCGAGGGAAAGAGGCAAAAGGTGAAAGTGTCTCACCCCAGTACATGATGTTTAACTTAAGAGTCTAACAGCATGAGCAACAAGGTTATTGTACATACTTTAACTGAACCAGTTTTTAAACATTTACTGTGACTAAAACTGGCCGTGACAATCCTGAAAGTAGTTGTAAACCTAGTTATAAATTTAAACTAAAACATTTTATCCATTACATCATGACCGCAGAAGGATCTTCCCTTTTATTAACTAGCACACCATAATCCAGAATGTTATATCTGAGATGTCAGGGTCATCTAATGAGGACAATGTGACCGGAATACTTTGGAAATTACCTCAGACAGAGGGGGAAGCCTTCATTTCAGAGGGCAATATACACTATATATGGCAGTTTTAGAGCTGAGGCCCTAATACCCAGTTAATTAAGTTTCTATGAGGTCACTGCATCATCTGAGAAAGTGAGATGCTGTAGTGTGAGGGTGGTAGTAGTAAGTGCACAGATGTTATTGTGGGGTTAATACACTCCATAATAATCAAAAACCTTCATAATTGAATGTAGATTATGTCGCATCCACAGCACTCGGCCCCCTGACAACATGATAACCCCCCTGCCCAACAGCAACCTTCATCAGTTCCAAAAATCAGCATCTACATGGACAATTATTTTTTAATTATTTTGAAAAAATCTCTTAACTCACCAACAATTTCGATGGACTCTTTGTTGTAGAGTTTTTTGTTCCAGTAGAGCATCCGTAGGAAGGGAAATGAGGTGAAAAGGACGAGGCATATTCCAAGGAACATGTAGCCGGTGAAACTGGCAAAATCAATCCCCTGTAAGACAGAGTAATAACATGTTAATAACATGCACAACAAAGTCTTTCAAAATATAGACTGCTCCAAAATTCCCTTAATATATATAACCATCAGTGAAAAAGGACATGTGTATGCAGTGATGATGTGTACACAAAGTGAGACAAGTCATGTGGGCTGCTGGGAAAATCTAGTTAGAATAAGCTGAACTGTTCATTGTCTGAGACATAGAACAACTCTGGAAAAGAAAGGATGCAGGTGCATTTGACCTCTAATAAGTATGTTATATCATTGTAGTTCAGTAATTCAAATAGGTTTAGATGTGAGAGCAGTCTGAGGAACTGAAATTTCATTATTGCACACAACAGGCTGGTGATAATTGCATCCTTAAGGTTTTTTTTTTTTTAGGTTCAGCAAGCTCCCATTTGGAATCTTACTTCCTGCATGAGTTAGAAATAGCAGCCCCTGGCTGGGGTTGTCCTCAAGATGGAGAGCAAATCCTTTACATCGAATACCATTTTATCAGATACATGATTACAAATGTGTCCTTGTATGGCATCATCTACATAACATGCCATTTTCAATAAATAAAGCCTTTAAAATGCATGTTATAATATCTGACTTTGGGCTGTGAGTGATTCATACAGTCTTTATTCATTATACATGCACAGAATGAAGACTGAAACTACAGATATTCAGTGATAAAACTGGTTAATAGTGACCTCTACAGGATTTGCAATTTAAAGTTGCAACAGAAGTCCAAGATAAAGTAAGAGGAGGGTGGTACAATGAAACAAGCTGCCAGATAAACCAGCATATGAGAAGAACAAAGACATCTTAAAAATCACAGTTTAAATAAAGATACTCTCACACATGGCCTGAAATATCAGATATCAAAAATCAAATCAAGTTTGCGTATGAAAAATAAAGCTCATGTCAGTGCTCTTGATTTCAACACCTCAGTAACTGCTGTGCGAGGTGTGCAACAAACTTTAAAGTCCCCCTCCAGTCAAAAATGTGTTTAATTCTTAGCTCACTTGGATATGTGAGCTTCACTGTACAGAATGATGTTTAGAGTTTGACACTAGAAGGCTGTTTTCATTTAGAACATTTCTCCATGCTCACTGAAACTCTGAGTTAAAGGTGTGTACTTATGATAAATATTTGTGACGTCACAACTAGTTTGGAGCCAATCGAGGTCCAGTAAGCAACTTACGGAAGTGTGAGGTGGACAGCGGACATTACACTGAGAATTAACTTTTTAGTGAAGTAGGAGACATCTTGTGTCCAACAGTCAAACCTTTGAGACATAAAATATTTTCATAGATTCTGGATTTTTCAATGAGGGAGAAGGAGCAGGTGTAACTCTAATCATTCTTAACAAGGTAATTGAATCTTTCTGTTGAAAAAACAAATCAGACAGAAATGACTATTCAGAATAGAGTATTTTTATATGTCATAAAAAATGTATGGATGGGATCTTTAAAGCACCTCATCAGTTATGCAACAGATTTAATGCAACGGTTCCCTTCATGTCATGCAAACTAATTTTGTCACTTTGCTCTTTCCTTGCCTCATTCACACTCTACAACTCTGACTGCTTCTTTATTCATGCCTCCAAAGAGACCTGCTCTCAGTCTGCTGTAGCCCTCAGGCAGCCTTGTGGGTTGAGGCTAGCAGCTCATGCAAACCTGCTATAAATGAAAACTCTCATGACTTCAACAAAACTCTGTGAAATCTCCAGTCACTGCTGTACATGTACGCCATGTTTAGTAGGAAGTGACAAGAATCCTGAGAGCTAAAGAATCTCAGTTTTATCTGTGTGTTTGCTGCTGTAATGTATCTGTTTGCTGCCATAAACAGTGACCCTGATGTGTCCATATTTCAGAGCCAATGTCAACAACTCTTCTGACTGGTTGGAGGAGATCCATTTGGCACGGAAAGTCACCAGAGTCACTCAATGAAATTATACCAAAAGGAGGTTTTATATGCGCCATGCTACCGTGCTCTGTAATAAATTAAATACAAGGACACTCTGCTGAGGGGCGGAATCACCTAAACACACACTTCACAGCTGTGCCATTCTTTCTATCTCTGAATTTCTCCCGAAATCCCCTTGACACAAACAAGCGAGCATGCAAACAAACAACCAGGCAGGCAAACCATGCATGCACACACAAGCTGTCCTTATCAGAGGCCAGACATGACTGAGTGAGTGCGCTGCTGTGTCCCCGCGGTTCTGTCACCTGGGAAACGCAGCCAAGACAAACTGGACAGAGGGCCGTGGGAGCCTGATTCGGTAGAAGCTACTGTATACCGGAGGAGACCACATACTGGTGCACCCGCAAAGGCTAAAATGTCATGCACAGTGAACAGATGCCACATCAAGCAGCTGGGAAAATGTCATGTTTTCTAGTGGTGTAGCGTTATGCCCCTCTGAGTATAAGAAGAGTGAAGGTTATGAGAAGAGCCTATAAGTCATTGCCCTTTTCAGACACCGACAAACTGCTCCGATTACCTGCTTTTTGCTGACATAATTTTTTGTCACAATATGTAAACTTACACAGAGTGATAGAAAATAATAATGTAGGAGCGTATAGTGAAGTAATTTTCCTTCTTTTCATTCATTGGGCATATTTTTCTATTAATCTGCTTCTGCTTTTGTTTCTACCATATTTACAAGGAGACTATTGAAATGAAAAAATGTTAAATACAAACATTTTTTAAATCCTTCTTCTTTTTTTGAAAAGGAACAACTAAATTATATACATGGGAAACATTATCAGACATACAGTAGATTGTCACAAAGGTCTCAACCAAGTGTGATGTATGTCATCCACCGATGGGCGGCCGGTTACATGGTTTCACATATTATTGCATCAGGAGTGACACCGTCTCATCTCATACAAGTTTAAAAATTAATTCCAAAGAAAATTGTCTGCAGTGTGCCCTAGCATGCTACTTATGGAAGACAAGATCCACACCAACATAAGCTGCTGCTGTTGGTGAGTGTGTTGCAGGAAAGGGAAGCAGTAGGAAGGTGTTACTCCACGTAGGTATCAGAAATGATTAAATGTCCCAGAGGAGAGCTGCTATGTTGCTTGTAATGACTGTATGAACCTCTCCGACTTTCTCCACAATAACATACAGTACAGCTGGGTAATGTTTATTCTTATAATCGTTTGACTATAAGAAGCTAAAACAACAGCATGTGACGCTGGGCAGGTACCTTGAAATGGGAAGGAGTTACAGTTTCTTCTTCTACGGTTTTGACATTTTTAATTCTCGTGATTTATGATGGCAGCAGCAAAAATAGAAATTGGTTTCACTGCCACTACGTCTCCATTCATCAACTGTACATCAACATAAACAAGGTTCACGATTCACGATTGTATAAACACACAGGGAGACGGTGCTGAAAAGAGATAACACATGTGCAACCCAGCAAACACAGATTATTAAATCTGTCCACTGTGCACACCCATAACGCGCAGGGAAACATCTGCATGTGCACTGTAAATGTGTATGCACTGTAAAGCTTATATCAGAGCTTTTGAGTAATAATGAACACAAAGGCTTTCGATAAATGTTTGAGGGGCTCCTGGAAAAAAAAAACCTTCCTATTAATGCGAAAAAATGTACCCAAGTTAATGTTTTTATGAACAAAAGCTTCAGTATTTCATGGCCCAGACGGAATATGACCAACACAGCTTACAAAGAGAGAAATCCAAGGATATTGTCAAGCACCAACTCAAAAACTATCACTGGCAGGTGAAAATCTCCATACTCACCACACTTATTTTAAACTAGAGTTGAAGGATAGAGGAGCTCTTACTCTGATGAAGAAAAATAATCAGTCCTTGAATTTATGAAACCTTTTTCCCAACCAACAGTAAAATCTCCAATACGCGGGCCACTTATGTCTAATGTCACAAACCAACAGATGGATTCAAACAAAGTAAAATGTGGCAACAGTCTGAGATTTCTCCAGTAAAGCATCTGGTGAGTTCTCATTTCGCACTGACAAGATAAACACACAGCTTATAGCTTCACCCTGCGTGGAGGAACTGTCATATATTTGTTTGTTAAAGCTGCATTGAGGGATTTTTGACCACTAGAGGGCAGAAAGAATCACTGCGCTGAGAGTCTATAATCTTATCTTATGACTGACATGTTAGCAAACAACTGCATATTTATACATCCAGCATTCACATAGCAACATGGACTTCCAAATGGAGTACTTATTTTGCCACCTGTCGAACGTAAATCGAGACCAGCGAACCTAGAAATGAACAGCTAAAAGCTACATGAAGCTGCAGAGTTGTGTGGGACTGGTAGCTTTCACGTTACAGGAAGTCATTTGATTTAATGTTAATATTCAGCTTTAAAGTGGTGCTTCAGTCCCAATCTGTCACTGCAGAGTTGTTTGGAATAATAACTGTCTGCCTCATTTCCCAATGTGCATTTATTACTGCCACTAGAGTTATGCTCCTTTCATAATCACCTTGTCATAACATGAGGTTTTCAAAACAGTTGCCGCACACATTATGGATTGAGCAGTAAGGTGCCAACCATGCTGTCAAAGCTTTTCATCTGTTCATTTTGATGTACAGTACATGCAGGGTCAAACTTGACTGGCATTGAATGTTTCCAGTCAGAGGTGGTGGCTTTGTGATATATTTAATTACCTTTTCTTGTGCAAAATCCTTCAATGCCTTGAGGGCAAGGGTAAAACAAATCAATACAAACACAATAACTCATGAGGAAATGCCTTATTAATTCATTTTTTGATCATGGCAGTGACCTTAGTGACTGTCTGTTTTAGAATCTTCCAATAACACTCAAATGTAATTAAGCATTTGGAGCTTAATTCTGCTACAAAGTCCAAGGAATTAATCTAACATCGCTACCTCTAATGAAAAAGAACAGTTGATTATCAACACAAAAGAGATTAATAAAGGGATAGAGGTGACAGTCGTGACTAAAGTTTTCCCTACATCTTATTATTCCTTCACACATTAAGTCATGAAGAGCATTATGTTTGCTTTACTGGGCGTCTTTACTGGTTCATGTGTCAGATTACACCGATATATTGGTGCAAGTTAGGCAGAGAGCTGTGAAAGTGCCTACTTCTTTGCGCAGGTCCTGATTTGATACTATAATCACATTGGGTGGATCTCCGACAGCTGTGGCAGCCCCTCCAATGTTGGTGAAGATTACTTCTGCAATCAGGACATGTCTGGGGTCTAGATTAAGCACCTCACACAACCTGTAAAATCAGATAGACAGAAAAGCCCTTTAGCCCCGATTAGATTGCAGCGGATGGGAGAAATAAACATAGGAATAAAACAGGATATTTGAACATAAAAAAGCACTGGTCCTTTAACATTGAGGTTGTGCAGGATATCCACCCTGCTGCTCTGCTAACAAATTAGGGCACAGTTTTGTCCGGATCTGTGTGAATTGGGGGTCTAATTTAAGTCAAATATCTTCTGACCTTCTGCAAGCAAGAGTGATTTTGAGAACTTAATAATGATTTACTGCACAGACTGAATTCAGGGGCAGGAAATAGAGATGCTAACAATGAGGGAGGAACAGAGGTGGGCGGCACACATGCAGTTGATTAGTAACACTACAATAAATTGTAGCTTCTCCATAGTAGTTCTGTTTTTAGAGATGTAATGTGTGTTTTTAGGGATGTAATGTGTGTTTTTAGGGATGTAATGTGTGTCTTTCCGCTTTTTTTAAGGGGGAGGTGTTGATCTTTAGATTGATACAACTATTTTTTTTTAAATTATACACAGTTACTTTATATTAATGGCTTGTTTGATACAAGAACTTTGAGGAAAAAATCAAGTAAACTTGTCATGTTAAAAGATAATTTCTCTATCAAACTACTTAAATTTACTGTATCTGATGATAAATTCTATCTAATCGAGATAATCTAATTATGTTACTGATTAGAATTTTAAAATTCAAACCTTAAATATTGATGTTCTGATTATTATAATATTACACAGCAACATGACGTCCAGTTATAGATGACAAAACTATAATTGTAGCTGGTCACAACAGGAGTGGTGGAAGAAATTTCATAGCTGTTACTGTAACACATTTAACTGTGGGGTCCAAAGACATGCAGCTTGGTGAATTGGAGATACTAAATTGGCTCTACGTGTGAGCTCTGTGATAGGCGGGTATACAGTAGATAATGGATGGAAATTTTAAATGGCTGTACCTTATGGTGACAGGGGTGAAAAGCATCATAGTGGTCACATTGTCCAGAAAAGCAGAGAGGATGGCGGCAATGAGACAGAGGATGATGATCATCGGCCACACTCTTCCTCTGGAGAGTTGGTAAGCCTGCAGAGAGAAGTAGAGTAATATGATGATGAGTTGATGTTAATGGCAACTAGGAAATTCATGTTTTGATTCACTTCAAGCTCAAGTGCAGGAAGGATTTAAAATCTGAGGAAGCTGGTTTAAAGTAATTGTTGAAGGTGTTGCTGAGGACATGTCTGAGATGTGTTTCAAGCTTTCAAAGCTTGGTAAAATATTATAAATGAACATTTGAAAGCAATTTAGATTTAAAACAAAATAACTGTTTTAAAGGAAATAGAGCCACTCAGTAGCCATTAATGGTGTGGTATATGTCATCTTTTATGAGTCAGTGCTTTTTGTGGAAGAAAAAAACAAAAAAAATCAAGAGCCCAGCTGGTGATCTTAAATCCTGCTTCTGACCCAAAACACTCTTCAGGTTTTAAGTGTGACTATTTTTACTCAGCCAAACAAGTCATTTATTTCCCTAACACATTTAATCCTACAGTATACCTAAAAAATGTTTTGCTACTATATCATGAGTTCAAAAAAATGATTAGTATTGTAGTCCTAGAAGTGGCTGGATTCCAAAAATAGCCATTCAAGATCGAATTACACACAGATTCACTCACAAACACTATCTACCTAAAGCCTGAAATCTTTAATACCAGTGTTAAGCCCACGGGAGTGGCTCAGGATGGCCACCCTTTCTATGTCATGGCACAGTGTGTCAGAGCTGCTAAGCTGTTCTCTGAGAAGGTATTTCAATTTGGAGTGGATGCCCTTGTCCAACTCACACTTAAAATTCATGAGCCTGTATGACGCCTCTGTTCTCTAGGTCTGAGGGCTCCTGTACCTGAAGGACAAAGGCATTCACCCTCCTCCACCATCTACAGAGAATATTCAGGATTATACCGGAGCATCACAGAGCTGTTTTTATGATGGTAGGAAACCTTGACCTTGTACAGGGAGGATGAAAGTCTTATCTTCTACTGCAGAGTAACAGACTCATTTGAGAACGTGCAAGCCTTTATCATTTGTAGAGTAGATGTAGATCTATGGTTAAATTAACTTTATAGTTGTGCAAGGTATGAACATACAGTACATCTATAAATTAAGAAATAAAAAGTTATATCAAAAGTGATGTATCTCGTATTGAGTACACTTGCAGTAAAAAAAACATGTTTAATCTTCTCATAATAAGAAATACTGAACAATTTGAGCTTGTTTCAAAAGACAAGTGCTGACCTAGTTTTCTGAACTTTCCCACAAAACAAAACAAATGTCACTCTTGTCAGTCAATTATAGTGCTCTACTTTTTTTTGATATATATATTTTTGGCCATGTTTTATGCCTTTATAGGACAGTGCCAGTTTTTAGAGGTACAGGAAACGAGGGGAGAAAGATACAGCTTGCGTCTTAAGCTACATTTCAAATATGTCACTCACATGAATGATCAACAATAAACATACAAATTGTATATTACTAAAATGTTGCCATAAAATCTACAATTAACTATTATGAAACTTTATACCTTCATGTTCAAAATCCTGCACTCTCTCCATTATATTCTACAGATTTGTCTATGTTAGTGCTGGGACCCATCATTATACAGCCAAACTCACCTTCACAGCACAATAATCAAAGAAGCCGGTCTCTGAAAAAATGGCCACCAGCACCATCTGTGAGAAACAGGACACATTTGTTGAAAATCCATTATGTAACAAGATTATACCGTATCTCATACTAATATTAACAGTCTACAATTACTAACAGTCACCACAAATGAAAACAAGATTGTGTTATAAGAGATGGTGATCAGTAAGATATTTCCAATGTGTTCAACTGTTCAAGATTCTAGGATATTCTTTTCACTGATACTTTATTATCATATTTAAACCAATATAACAGCTAAATTAATCTATGTACAAAAAACTGTTAGAAACCATCTCCAAACTTCATTAATTACCATTTAATTATCAATTATTAACAGTGAGCTGTTGCAAAAAGCAATGTGACACTGAAATGTATATCATACACAGTTCAATATCATTGCTTTGTATATAGTATAATATGATGCTTACATGTATATAGATGCAGTGTATATTAGGATGTATTGTCTTTAGGTTTGGAATATTTTCAGAAGCTCCCTTTGCTGTGTTTCACAGAATGAGATGAAATGTTCAGTGGCAGCTGTTGACAGTGGAAGTTGTCCAAAGGAATATCTACTATCTGTGGTCATGCATCAATATGAAATTTAGGTATCACTGACTTTTCAGAATTATCTAAATAATGAGAGCTGAATATTTTGTTATAAATGTGATCTGCTGTAAAGTTAAAATGTGCCTGAAAAAAAACAGTATAAAATAAAATTAAAGATTTTGTTCTGAGCTTGTCCAGTCTGATTTTAGGCTTCATAACAGCTTTGCAGACTTTTCAGTTTTATACTGAACTGGGCATGTTTGTTTCCATGGGGACAAGATTTTATATTGTCACTTTCAGTTGCCTCCACAGAAACAAATGCTGCCAGTAGTTGGGGAGATTTAAAAATGTCCAGGAATACTAAATTAAAGACCTAATTATCAAGAGTTTTTCTGTGTATAACCAGATAAACTAGACTGTCCCAGATGAGATGTGCTGAGCAAAGGAACATAAGCAGAACATCTTAGACTTAAGAGTCGCACCATGCCAAACAGAAGAGCCAGTGTCTCATAGTCGATCCACTCGACCACAGTAACCAGACTGGGTCGCTGTAGGAGAAACAAACAAAATAATTAGATTTGACATTAGATTAGATTTGGGTTTATTAACAATTATCAGAGCTGTGAAGAAAAAGAATAAAAGAAAGGGTCAATTATTTATTGTTAGATACATTAATGCCTTCCACCAGGAACAGTACAGAGGATAGTTGAGATCTGGCAAACTGTTATTTTCAGTACAGTACTAAATTTTCTGCAAAGTTTATAGCAAATGTATGTGTTAACTGTATTTGAACACTGCTATAACTCCTGATAAATATGATAAACACCCCAAACTATACATTTCTCTACTAACAAAAAGGAAGTCTAACTGGCCTGATAGAAATTGCAGCCATTTTGAATCCCTTGGGAAACTCTACCAGGAAGTAGGCATCATTTAACATAATTTATCATTCACTACTCTCCACTGAAAAAGTTGTATTGGATGCAAATATGCATATGGATGGATATTTTTACAGTTTAATATCATGTTATTTGGCCCATACCACTCACTACCAATCACGCCAGGGTAGCTAGCAAACTAGCAGCTAATTTCAAGCTGCTGTTCCCTAAAATTGCTGGAAGATTGGCAATTTATATTTTGACAAAAATGTAGTGCTTTGATAAGCTAAGTAGTTCCAGGCATCACTTATTAATTTACAGCTCACTAAAATATAAGAGTGTACGAGACTTACGTCACCAATGATAGCCAAAGCAGCTAATGCTGCCAAAGATCCCAGCATGGCCGCCAAAGTGCGATGCACGATCTGAAAATTCAAACAAATTATAAGAAAAATAAAATGTAATGTCTCTGAATTGAAGCAAGCTACAGTATCTAAACATTATAATATAAATATAGGTACAAACAATTGTTTTTCACTCACATGCTCGCACACATACATCCAAATATACTCTTCACACTAACAGAACAATCATTTTCAAACAGGTGCAAAATCCACATTGAGTCAAAAATTCTTCATTTACATCCATCCTACATCCTCAAGAAGAGATTTGGTTGAAAGCTTCTGTGTTAGTGGTTTGGGATACAGTTTGAGAGGAAGCTGCAGTCCAAATGTTGTTCCAGCAGACTGAATGGGAATGCCCTGATCAGACACATAAGACACTCATTGGCTTCTGGGTTCTGGTCCTGGCAAAAACCTTTTGTTTATTCTAGGTCTCCATGAGGCAACATTTAACAATGTTGATAATGTTACAGCTTTGAATCAGTTTGTTTGTTACCCTCAAGTCAAGACTTGTTGGGATCTAAAACTCTAGCCTTCAGTGTCGGCTCTAGGACCAATTCCATTCTCTTTTTACCTACACCACATACACAAGTCACATAATTTAAACAGATATTCTGATTTAAACAAATTATTCTTAAACCGTGTCTGGTCTACAGTTGCAATAACAAGAAAGAAAATCTTGTTGAGACTTGTGCTCCATCATCTGTGATGCTCTGTCATTTAATTCTACGTGAAATATCAAGAAATGCTAAATTTCTGTGAGCTATTACAGACCAATGGTGCTGTTAAGAGTCGCTCTCCTCCACCACGTTCCCTCCCCGCACTCATGTATGATGCATCCCATTATTAAAAATTGAGGCCTGTGATAAGCATGGATGTGTTATCAGAAAGCAGAGTTGCTCCTCTGACATTTATGCCATCACAATGAATTGCAGGAAAGCAGGTCACTTCATGTATATTGGCACATACTGAACCTGTTCCTGATGTTAACTCCTCAAACCTTTTTAATTTAGATCAAAGAAAAGTATTCATGGCCACACAAAAACCTATTCACCACAAATAATTAATGCCTGACACCACAATAAAATAACTCATGTCACCAGTCCAAAATAAGAAACCATCATGTAGTCAACAGACAACGTTAAGGTTAAAGAACCGGAGGTTAATGCATGCATAGAGTAGGCGTAACAAGGACTGATGAGTTGAATTCATAAAACTATTTGTTGCATGTTAATTCTATTGTTATTTATAAAAGAGATTTTTGATGAGAACACAGTCACATGCTTTTAATGCATATTGACCTTGCAGAACTATTCAACACTAAACTGGGTCTCGTCACTCAAGATCAGTAATAACTCTACAGACTTTCAGAAACTTACTTTTGTCTGAATACATCTGCTCAGATAAAGGAGAACAAAAGCATCAATGTTTTCTGCCTCCGCCTTCGTTAAAGACAACAAAGGAAAACTCTGATTCTTTAGACCTCTATGAGAACATTTCACTGAAGCACCCATTAAAAATAAGAAAATTGGTGTCCAATTACCACATCCCTTTGTTTGAACTTATCATACAGAAAATCACAATATCCTAAATGTGAGAGAAAATGTATGTGCTCACTCATTAAGAGGCTTGTGTCAGGTTCTTATCAGACTCAAGTTTAATGGAGGAAAACAAATCTTCTCTGCAGAGGAGTGAGACGTTCTCAGACGGAGGCTTGACAGACCTGAAGTCAGATGACATCTTGCTGATGTCTGAATAGCCATGTATGTATGTATGTATGTATGCTCTTCTACTTTAGAGACATTCCCTGCACTTTCAATTACAGCCTCTGCAATCAGTCCTGTCAGTAACAGAGATGACACATGAGTGTGTGTGCCGAGCATAACTCTACTATCATCTCTCACAGCCCGCTGTTGACTCTCACATCATAGTATTGGACCTGTCGGCACAGCTTAGTGAGTTCACACCTTGTCGCGCTCAGGGAGATTAGCCTGTCTAATTAAAACCAAACACTGTCTGGAAATGAATAAAAATTACAGATGTATGTCCAGGGAACACAAATCTCAACAAGTCTGTAAAATGAGAAGCTAGTGTGCAACACATTAATATAATGATAGCTAACATGTTGGAAATTAATGATTATTTAATATCTAAGAAGTCATTAATCAAAACAAAATAATTAATTATCAAGTAATTGATAATGAATCCATTACTTTTTACATCAAGAATATTAGTTAAGAAATTGCATTAATATTTTATTTCTAGTTAATAATATGTGAATTATTTGTAGTTCTGGAGGTGATACATTTAAAATTTAAATACTCTGTTAATGGTTCAGAAATGATTTGTAAACTATAGATAAGCTTTATGTGTCCTGCTACAAAAAAACAAGTTTCTTTGTAAACGTAAGCATTTAAACATATTGATTTTGCTCGCAAACTTGACTACTAAAAAACTATCAATTGAATGATAATTCAAAATAATGATACATCAACTAATTACTGATCAGTATTTTAAAGTATAGTATGGTAGTAGTTATAATGATGTAATGATGCTTTGTTCATGTCATATCATGGGAGAAAAGGCAGAAATGGGGAAACATTCCCATGTTTTTGACATGCAAGGATTCATATCATCGGACAATTCAAGACGGTGTATGAGTGCAAAGGTAGTGATGTTAGCACAATACCAGGACTCTGAACCTGGATCAGCTAAATGGAGTTAAGGCGTCATTCATTTAATTATTTACAAATTTGCTTTTCCTACTGTGACATGTAAAAATGTTCCCTGTGAAAAAGACATATTGTATTAAGCGCCAAGTTGGATATATCAGCAGCTTTCACAAAAATCTGAGCTTCTTGGTTGTTTGACATGAACACTAGTCAGAAACTAGTATGTACAATATAACATGTCCACTCTGTTTGAAATCAAGGACCCATATTTGTTGAAAAATTACTATTAATTTGAGAGGGAGGGAATTTCGAGAGATCTGCCGCCATTATCACTGTAAACTGCATATGTGCCATGCTAGAAGGGAAAGTTTAACAGGCATAGCAACAGTAATTATGGGGAGAGGGGCTTAGTGAAGGGTCAATTGTCCTGCCCTAACAGGTGCAACAAAACAGAAGAGGGAGGGAGCTGTCAGTCAAGCACAGTTTGCATACACCCACAGTCAGGAGGAGAGGTTTATTTAGGCAAAGTGAAAACACCTGTGGGGATGTACTATGGGTGTGTACAACCTTTAATTTGTGCTCATTGTCAGAGAAATGTCTGCACAAATGAACACACATTCTGCCAAATATACAGTACAGCATTGTACTGCACAGATATTGAACACAAACTCACCCAAAGAAGAGTGTAAGCATCACATGTCCATTTACCTCAAAGATAATGAGAACATAGACCCCAGCCAGGATGATTCCAGCGATGGCCACCTGTGTCTCCACACTGACGTAGAGTGACTGGTGGGTCATGGATAACGGCACCACCTCATTATCCGGCAGGAAGGCCTGGATCGTGATGACGATGGGGTCACTGTGCGGGAAAGGAAAGAGCACGGCAGCAAGTGTGAATGTGGCTGTTTTTCCTTTATTGGACATTAGCGATCCCCAGTCTAGAAAGTGTTGTCAGTAATCTGTCATGTAATGTTTTTGATGTTGAAGTGTAGCAGCAGACACAAAATACAATGAGAAATTACGATACTGAAGCAGCTAAGTGGAATTCATCCATCATTCATTTTATTATTTACAACTGTGCTTTTCCTACTGAGACATGTTAAACTGTCCATAAAGACGGACTATATGATGTGATATTGTAAAGCTATCTTCTTATTGTGTACCCATCCTGTACTGTACTCTACTATATCTTCAAAGTAGATACAGTATATACAGTACGAGTCATTATTTGGCCTTTTAAAAAAGCTCCTGCAGCCCTTTACGTTCCATCAATCTGTTCAACTCAGTGTTTCACACAGTGTTATGAGTACCTGCTGAGCATCTCAAAAGTTTTGGTCAACAGTATCTGGTCACTTCGTTCACCGTGTAGAGGAATGGTCCAATTATGAATCACCTGTTCACAAACAACAGTTTATAAATGAATTAGCTTTCAAAAGCCACGAAACGACAACAATGCAAAATGTCTCACATAGAGGCTCTCACCTGCTGAGTCCTCCTCCTCCGTGGTCCCGGCTGCTCAGTCTGCTCCACCTGGATCAGGATATACTCCTGATTGGTGAGGTCTATCATCCCTCCTGTGAAAGGCCCTCCCACCTGTAGCTTTAGCAAAGCGTTGTCCCGGAAATCTGTCAGATTCATTGCTGTGGGACGCAAACCGTCAAGAGAAAAATGTGAATGATGAATGTATTTGTGTGTGTTGTAAAAGCAGCACAGCAGATAGGAAGAGATACAGTATTCTGCTTTTTGGAGCCACTTTTTTTGTTTCTAATTTCAGAACATGAAATGACAATGATGCAGCACGCAAGGATACAGAAACTGTCTGTTGAAGAGACTGCCAACATCCTCCAGGGGTTGTCTCGATCTGGGTACATGCTGAAGAATAGCTGAAACCAGAATACATTCACCATCATATTACTCACTCAGTCCGCACAGTTTGTCAGGTCTATTCAGACGCTGAGGAAAAAGAACATATAGGCAATATGCTGCACTCTGTGTACTGTACACTACAGATTATATTCTGAGGCTTCTGTTGATGGGTTTGTTTTTTTTAATCTACAAAGATTAATGGCATTTATTCTACATAGATTGTTGTCTAGATCTAGAAGTGTTTATTAATGTGATTTAAAGGTGTTGGTAGGTGTAATTTTGAACTTTGGATAGAGCCAGGCTAGCAGTTTCCCCCTTCCTGCAGTCTTTATGTTAAGTTAAGCTAACCGTCTCCTAACTTCATATTTAATGGGCAGTGAGAGTGGTATCAATCTTTTCATCTCACTCTCAGAAAGAAGGTACAGTAAATAAGCTTATTTTCCAAAATATTGAACTATGCTTTTAGTAGGAATGAACAGGTAATAAAAATAAGTTAAGTCAATTATCAGGTTGATTGTTTTTTACAGTATATTTTTGTCTAATTGTACCAATATTGGCAGTTATTCTAGAGGGTGCTGTCAATATGGTAGACTCGTCCAACTTACACTGCAGAGCACTACGATAGTAAACATAGTGGCAATTTTGGAGGCTCTGAAGCAGCATCTGAAAAAACAAAAAAAGATCATTTACATATTATGAAAAAGAACAATGCTCAGTATGATAGCATACTGTATACCAGTGGTTCCCAACGTAGAGGTCAGGACCCCCACAAGGGGTCACAAGATGAATCGAAATGGTCCCAAGATGATTACCGGTGTAGGAGATAATAAAAACAAAATCTTTCCATTTTTTGTGTTAAATATTGTATTGTTTTACCTCTTCCCACTAAAGAGTTTTTTCACAACTCATTGACGGGGATCACAAGTAGACATGGCTTCATATTTAGGAACACACACAAGCAAAAAGAAAGAAAAAGTTGGGAACCACCAGTATATAAAATATTCCAGTCAGTCATAATGTTCCACTGTCAACACGAGACCTGATCTGACAGGGAAGAGGGGTCTCACCTCATACTACTGGTGAGTCTGAAGCTGAGGTTGAGGTTGTCCAGAGGGTCGTTCTTCTCGGAGGAGCTGGAGCGAGACAGGGAGAGGCTGTTGACCTCGCTGCCCAGGCGGTACCTCCTCTCCAGGTCCAGGGAGCTGCTGTCCCAGGGTTCTTCCCCTCCAATGAAGCTGGGGTCATGTAGAGTCATGTAGGTTATACTGGAAAAGAATAATCACTATCAGCCTTCTGGCATGGACCGCTATGGTTTCAGTGACAGAAACAGACACTACATTGGCATTAAAGACACCAGCTGTGGATGTAAGCTCTCAAATTAAAAAATGTTACTAATACTGAGCAGCAAATATATGTCTTTAAAAGGGAGTCAACTTATAATCACAATTTCATTACATGCATTGTACTGTCAATCGAATCAGTGTAAGAAGGGTTGTACAATCATGTTATGAGTTGAACCATTTCATTAAACAGTACTGCTAGCATGTCATCCTGTTTCATGACTAACATGAACGCAAGATAGATAATCCCCTTTTTTCTAAAAGAAAAATAAAGATCCAGTCACTAGATAACCCAAATAAAATACAGGTAACTGCAAAACTGCTTCAATACGGATCAATAAGTTTTACAGATACACACATCCAGATAATGGAGCCCCCAATTCAGTATCAAATAAATAAACAGAGTTTTGTTAGCGGCAGCCATTTACTAGCTCTTCACGCTGAGTGTTAATCCATACTCCCAACCTAGCATAGCTAGGTAGCATGTGCAGACTTGTTAAGTTAAATACAGGTAGACGTTGCATTGTGTTTATTTACAGCAGCAGTCTCTAATTGGTTGATTTAGAATTTCTTTGGTGTTTTTGTTGCTCTAGCTAACAGGAGCTAACTAGCTAAACCAGGTAGCGGTTGTTTTAGTTTGCTTGCTAAGAGAGACTAGGGACACCAACACTATCATTATGAAATTAAAAAAAATATACAATATACTAAAGTAATAAATAAATAAAAAGTCCTAAAATGGATAATTTTTTTAAATGAAATAAAAATGAACAATGAAATCACATTAATGAGTTGAGTTTGTATACTTCTGACTCAATTCTAATTGGTTAATTTATATATTGTACATATTTATTCATATGATTGTTTATTTCATAAGGTCTCATTTATTTATTTAATACTTATTTAATATTAATCGCTCCACACCAGATCTATAATCTAAAGCTGAGGATTTACTCACCTGTCATCTTGAGAGAATCTCAGCAGAGGTGATCTCTCTGAAAGGTTGGCTGAATTTGTTTTTCCTCTGAGAATATTAACCATGTTGAAACTGTGCCTGAAAAAAAATGCAATGGAATACAATGAGTTAAAAAAACATCTAAAGAATCTAAATCTGTGCTTTTCAAAAATGGAAAAAAAGAGTTTCCATGAACTTTGACCCCAATAGAGAAGCCCTCGGCTATCAACTCACAGCCGTCAGTCACTGGTTAAAGACCCTTTGTAACCCATGGGTGGCAGAAAGGTGGGTGAGCAGCTGGTGACTCGACACCTGAGGAGATCATTAAAGTGTCTTTTGTCACCCTGCTGCTGCACTGTATCCCTGAGGCTCCTGGAGGCTGCCGCCCTCAAGAGCATCACAGCTGGGTTTCAACCAACAATTACATCCATGCACATGCACACACACACACTCTCTATATATATCTGTCTTCATCTCATAAGATGCACATACACTCACACATATAAAGCTGGTGCTGTTGAGCATAATTTTCTTACGTTAAAAGTACCAGAAAAACAGCTCCAATGATGTCCTCTGCCACATAAATTAATATCTTTTACTTAGAAAAAAAATGCACACCAATCCACTGTTTTTAATCAAGCCCACTGTCATCTCAGCAATTACTTAGACAACATGAGAGACGTCATGAGAATAGTTATGTAATGGAATACCAACCCACTGAGCCAAAACTGTTAGATGGAAATCTTTTTGAAAATTAAAGGTCCCCCACTGCTAATCTTGTAATCTTGAAGGGTTTTTACCCTCTGCCTGTCAAAATGTCTGGGTGCTTTAACACAGACCATGCATTTCATTCACACCGCAAGCATTTTTGTTCCATAATCTTAATATTTTTTAAGTAATGTGGGTTATTTAATGCATTTTTCTTAGGAAACGACATTGGCTGTGACACAGTTTTATGACAAAACATGTTTTTTTATTAACTTTCAGTCAACCTGTTATATAGAGGAGATAATTCAGTTATTCATAATGTCTTGCTTGTGTTGTTATTGTCAAGTCTGGCAGGTGTTACCAAACTCGCCCCAGACAGCAGACAGTTGGGTGCTTTGAATCAATGGCAAGGGTGTTGGATAAAGGAGTAGATTACGTTAGGGAAGTCTGCCGCATTAATCCTCTTCGATACTCTTATACAACTATAAAGAGATTTACTGCATGTCTACAAATGTTTTCTCCCCTCGTCTTGCCCTGACACTTGGCAGGGAGATTTCATGGTTGCATTTTACAGGGGAGGATATTGAGCCAAAGACAGAAAAAATAAACGGAAGCTGAAATTAGAAGGAATTTTACAGCTGTCTTTTTAGGACACCTATAAGGGCCAGTCACTGTGATATTGACCATTAGAAAATAAGTCATATATTACAGGATTTCATTTTCCATTCCATAAAAACCTTTACCAATTTACTACTTTATTTCCACTTTCTTTATAGACAGTGCATTAATTAGTCATCATGTGACTTTACACCTGCTACATTAACTGATTTTTTGGCCTCTTGAGGGCAGCAGAAACAAGCTGCAAACACAACACTGACATATTATTACCATAGACTGTATACAGAGATGGATGTAGCGAGGTGTGATTTCACCCACTGGTTTGCATTGGAGCCGGTTTGTGCTAACAGGGTAGGTATGATAATCAAGTAACATTAAACTTACTGAAATATTGCGACAAGGATCCAAGAGCCGGAAAAGCAACAGGTAAGCAAACTGTCAATCACAGCTGTCAATCAATGCCCACAGGGCAGACATCAAAGCTACTATTAGTCTTCAAAGCTTATTAACGGAACAATAATTTCCAAAATGACCACAAGCACACTTATTAGAGGGCCCGAATTTAGTGATTGAGACCATAATGACTCGTTCAAAAAAACGATTGACTTGGTATTTTGAGAGAGAAGTTGACACTTTTTGAATGGGAGTCTATTGCAGCCAGCATCTACATGTAGCGGCTATCAGTGGCGTTGCACTTAAAGGTACCTTTGAAGTTGATATGACAAACCTGTTAGCAAACAGTTGCTTATTTACACATGTAACTCTACTTTTAGCTAAGTTTAGCTCTCCATCAAGTCCTGAGGGAAATATCTGTCTCTTTAGCAACTAAATACTCCACTATGTTCACTGGGTAGTTGCTAACTGTTGTCTGTCTGCCGTTTAGTGCCGGTGTACAGTGGCTTCAACAGAGCTTGCTGGTTGCCCTATGAGAACTGTGACACTGAATCAAAACAGTAACTTTGTGGGACGGAAAACCAAAACAATGAGCTGAAAGAAGCTAAAATGATCTGTAGAGCTAAGTGGAACTGCAGTTAGGTTATAATTATAATAATTAGGTTATAATGGGTTTGAGCCATTGTTTATTTAAAAATATTGATTATAGCTGTACTGTAAATACTTGTTTAACAAAAACATTACATCAATCTAATTTGCCTTTTTAAGTAACCTCTATCACACCTCACCTCACCCATTTGGTCTGTGTTCAAACATGCTCTGAAAGTGCCAGACAGGCAACCTGACAGCTACCAACACTGCAGCATTCTTTCTACTGAGGTATGATCTTCTTGGCCAGAAAAGTATTGTCAGCGTGTCAGAAGCAATCATGTTCAAATCTTTAAGAGCAGAGCTTCCCCACAGCTTTTATTAAGCAGGAAACTACTGTACATGCAGCAGGTGAATAAGTTTAGCTCTAAGAAGAAACCTTATAGATTCAAAATGAGCTCATTTACCCTGTCTGTTAAAATAATCATTAATTATCCTTTTTATGATTGTGCATCAGAATTAGGGGCTGATTGTTTTTTTGTAAGACCACACTGAAGGTTCTTGCTGAGTGTTAATCACTTTCCAAACTCATACTTTTCCAGCCTGTCCCGAGTTGAACTGTCAACATTCTGGCAACAAGCCTGTACATGGATGCTTGTCTTCCATTACGACAAACCATATGTTTTTCAGTTTTATCCGTTTCCAGTTGTGTCATCTTCTGTAGCGACTCTTTACGCTATGTTATTTATTTGTTGTCTACTTACTGAATCCATTTCTTACATACTCTGTTTGTCCTGAAACTTCATCTATGAGTTTATTGTGTGCAGTTTTTACTGTTGAACCTGACCTACCACAGGAACTGTGCAGGAGACACAAAGGTATCAGCTGTAGTGCACTCTTCGTCATGTGCAACTTTGACTTTGTGCATGAAGCAAAAAATTCCCCAGTTTAATCCCAATAACGTCACAGCCACGGGCTTGAGATTAGCACCCCTCTGAGTGACTGAGATACACACCCACAGTCACACACACTTAAGTCTCTCTGTGTGTGAACGTTCATACTTCATGAGAATATTCCAGTGTTTTCCACGTTTGCTCATACATCCCCTGGAAGATTTAAGCAACAGGGCGTGTGTAATGTGATTCTGCACGTGTGCTTCCAATTCTTTACAATGTATGCCTTTACTCCAAATAAGCCAGTGAGAACAGTAAAGGAGTGCTAATCTCTTTCTAAATTAGGACAAGGGCTTTAAACACAAATTTTAAACCTACATTTTTTTGGCCACTTGGGGGCAGTGGTTTTGTCACCTTTTAGGTTGGTATAGCAAACTTGTTAGCAAACAGTTCCCTATTTACACATTCAGCAGATATGGAGCAATATTAGTATTCATTTGTAGTTGTGTTACTGGTCACCTAATGAATTAAAATCCAACATTCACTCTCCTTTTAGCTCAGTTTTGCTCTCCACCACCTCCTAAGGGAAATATCTCCACTACGTTCACCAGCTAGTTGCTAATTTTGTCTGTCTGCCATTTGGTGTAGTAGTAGTGTACAGTGGGTATCAGAGTTTTTTCCTTGAAAACAGCAATCTTGATGAGAGCTGAGAAAGTGAACCAAGACAGTAAAGTTACCCAAAAAAAACAATGTACTGAAAGACGTTAAAAGGCTCCATAGATATTTAAGAAAGAGGTAGTGTAAGGATGTTTACCCATCGTCTTGTCGAACAGGGACAAAGCCCTCAGTATGGATGACACACTGTCCCGAGGGCAGAACTGCAGACTGCTGCAGCTTCTGGGATTCTTTCCTCTCTGAGATGCCCTGCAGAAGACGCAGCTCCCCAAAGTTCCCTGCGACAGCCTCCGGTGACCTTAGGCTGTTCCTGCCCTGATGGCCCTGGTCTGGCACCTGAGACATCTCAACCTCCAGGTTGCTTTTGTTCTCCAAATACATGGTGAGACCGCTGGAGGGAATAAAGAAGCAGTGTTTTTTTTTTTTTTTAGATATTGCAAAATAGCTATATTCAGTTTACAGTTACACCTGCAATAACTCAGAAACAAGGTGTAAACCCAACACTGACATATTGTCACATTTTAAGTTGATGTGAACATGTTAGCAGACAGTTGCCTATTTACACATCCAGCAGGTTCTGATAGAAATTCTGATAGATTTGTATTGTTCAGCGGTTTAGGGCAGAAAAAATTGTCTTATAAATATGTTGAAGTTGTTGTCATTGTGTTCCCAAAGCCTCTTAAGCTTGTAAACATGACTCAGATAGGTATTGATATGGTAATATTAAGCTTTATTTGCAGTGAAAACATTATTTGTTTTTTGTTTTTTTTGTGACTTTACACTGAATTTCTCACATTATGTGTGATTTGAGATTGCTTGGATTCATTTTTCCTGGAGAGAGAGCTGTCAAATGTAAACAGCTGAGCCTAACTCGCTATAACAAGGTGAGTCAACTCAACAGATTTATGGTGTAGAAAGGTCAGACAGGTCAGAGACAGCAAGGTTTCAAGGAGAACTTAAACCCCTAGGCTGCACCTTTAGAAAAGAATGTCATTTTTTTTTTCATTGCTTATTTTGTATGACTTCTCTGGGTCATTTTTTTGTGGCTAAATAGTTTTTAAGAAAATGATAATGAAATGGGAGGTTTGTGTGAGTGTGTCTGTGGAGCAGGGGAGTCTGGGAGCAAGCTAAGCTAGACTTAGTTAAAAAAAAAGGTCAGAGGTTCAAAGGGAATGTTTAAAAATAACTTCTGCCTAATGACATTAGCATTAGTACATTAGCATTCATTTGGAGTTATGTATCTGGCCTCCTGATGAATGTAAGTCCAAAATTCAGTCTCCTTTTAGCTCTGTTTTTGGTCTCCTCCAACTCCTGAGGGAAATATCTGGCTCTTTAGCAATTAACAGCTCAGCTAGACTCATTAGCTAGTCGCTAACTTTGTCTCTGTGGTTTGGCGCTGGGCAGGTAGCATACAGTTGGTTTTTAGAGCTGAGAGTGAATCAAAACAGTAAAGTTGAAAAAACCAAAACAATGAGCTTAAAGACATTATAATAGCTTGGTAGAACAAAGAGGAACCGCAGTCAGGTGGTGAATTTCTGTGGTTCTATCACAAGTGCCTTCTTTTTCACATACAAGTAGTCACATGATCTATTCAATATGAAAACTGTTATTCTTTTTACTTAATTAAACTGTCTTTGTCTGCTTAACTTACAACAAAAATGTGACTTTTATAACTTTTCTCATCAACTGATTTCCATTATGGAATTAAGTATTACATCACAGTCAGACTGTGAGATGAGTTTGAAGCTCAAGTCTTTTGCTTTTACATCACTAACGTTCCTTTCACTGAGCGAAAAGGAACAAGGAGCTCTATTGTACAGCAGAGTCCCACCATCCTTTAGCGTTGATGGAGCCGCAGGCCATAAAAATTATATAAGTTTTTTTCAGCTACAGTACAGTATAAGGCATATACTGTACACGTAAGCTATGGGACCCGATTATAAATGTAATTTGTCACACAATAATGTAAATTCAACCCTTGTTGTTCCACAATAACACAGAGGGAAGTCAGCATGCACTATAACAGCTGAGTGATTCACAGCACCTATACAGCATGAGGTCAGTGGATGAGGTCAGCTACAGTAGACATGTGCTCCTCGTCAACACAAAGGCTGCATGAATTCAACGGGATTATTGCTCACATGAAAGGCAACAGGAACTCACATGTGACGTTTGAGCTCACTGCAATAATACCTCTTTATGGAGTGAGACTACAGTCCTGTCAAGAGGCGCCAAAGGGTCAAACAACTGATCTTTCGAACAGTTTGCAGCAAAATAAAAAAAAAACTTTTAAGCGCTTCTCTCCGGTGGAAAGGGAACAAAGAGAACTTCTTTGACAAGGTCTGTCAAAAGAGGACAGTTTTTTTTGGGGGGGGGGGGGGCTAGTACCAGACACATTCAGGAAGGCATCAATTATATATTCATTATAAACCATTTACACATATTTCTGATTCATAGACACAAAAAACAACTCTTCTGAAGTTACTGAAGGATGCACAATTATTGTCAGATTCACATGTCATTTTTTTTCGAATTTAAAACACTGTTTGTGTTCTGGCTGATCATGTCACTTAGTTTTGTTCCGCCTCACATAATAGCCTTGTCCAATGCTTGTGATGTGCCTCATCAGAGAGAAGAATGATCCTTTTTACATGACATCCTGCCTTTGGGCTGCGTAAGACAGAAAACACAAACTGCTTTCTTAATTTTTACACCCTTGTTCACAGCAGTTAATGCAATGCAAGATAAATGTCTTTAAACAAGTGCAGCAAGACTGAAACTAAATCAGACTTAGGTGAGGTTAACCACAATGCTCAACACTACTGTGAGCTACATCCTGCATCATGAAGGCTTTTTTTTTCTTTCAATTTTCAGTATAAATGAAAATATATAGCATAATACAAAATACAGTATTTAGGACACAGTGGATATGTCCTCGAACATGTTCATGAATTTACATATTAGTGGAATGAAAGGGATTTTTACAAAGCTTTTGTACTGTATAGCAGTATTAGGACATAATGCTTAAACCCCTTAAAATAAAGCCCTCTAGTGTAATACTGTGGAGTAAATCCACTCCACACAGAATGAAAAGAAACTGAAGGAAATGTCTGCGACTAACTTCTAAATTTAATTTTAAATTTAATTTTTGGCGACAGAACAGGAGAGACAGAGATGAAAGTGATCAAACTTACCTCAACAAATTTTCTTTTAGATGGTATGATGATGATGATGATGATGATGATGATGGTAGCAGCGGTGATGATGACAAGTTTGTGATGTTAAAACAATGAACATCCAACAGCAAAATCACGAGTAGTTCACGCTGACAATCCTGATGTTTGCTGCTGATGCTGCTACAGATGCTGGGACTGTTTCTCTGTTTTTTGCTGGTATGTTTGAGCACAGGGGTGTGATTGGAGAAGAGAGAGGCTGAGGTGTTTCTTCTCTTCTCTTGTGCTCCCCAGCAAAGGAGGGAGATGTTCCTGAGCAGTCTGCGTCTAGAGGAGCTCAAGGGTGGTGGGTGGGGGAGGAGTGGCACAGTTTGCTCTCCACTAATAGCAGCTTAACAGAAAACTTTCCCATTCAATCACTCTCTCTCCCCTTCATACAACCAAACTCTCCACGCTGCTTAGCCCACCACCCCCCACCCCCCACCCCCACCACCCTGCAGTCCCCTGCACTCCAAATCCACTGGTGAAAAGAACATTTCATCAGTTTATTGAACTAAATAATAAATAAATGTTATTGTATTATTAGATTGTATTAAATTCTGATAGATAGACGGTTTAGGGCAAGAAAATTGTCATATAAATATTTTAAAGTTGTTGTCATAGTGTTCCCAAAGCCTCCTAAACTCGTAAACATGACTCAGATAAGTAATGATATGGTAATATTAAGCTTTATTTGCAATGAAAACATGTTATTTTGTGACTTTACACTGAATTTCTCACATTATGTGTGATTTGAGATTGATAGGATTGATTTTTCTTAGAGAGAGAGCTGTCAAATGTAAACAACTGAGCCTAACTCGCTATAACAAGTTGAGTCAACTCAACAGATTTAAGGTGTAGAAAGGTCAGACAGGTCAGAGACAGCCACGATTTAAGGAAAACTTAAACCCCCAGGCTGCACTTTTAGAAAAGAATGTCCTTTTTTTTCCTCCGTTGCTTATTTTGTATGACTTCTCTGGGTGATATGAAAGCTGTGCAAATCTGAATATTCTGTATCTGCTTCAGCTGCTGGTAGGATTTCTTTTTTTTGGGGGGTGGGGGTGGCTAAATAGTTTTTTGAAAAATGATGAAATGATTTGCAGTCTTTATACAAATGTAAGTTCGGAGTGGGAGGTTTGTATGAGTGTGTCTGTGGGATGTGGATGTTTAAAAATGACTTGTGAAAACTGCCTAATTAAACTCACAATCCCCATCCAAAAAAGGCCCCTCTGGTATTAGAAAGTACTGTATCCCAAGGTTAAATGTAATAAAGGGTCTCACATTTGAAATGTTACTGATTAGCTACCCATATGACCCCAACTTTAATCAGCAGAGAAAGTTAATGTTCAAGCCCAAATCCCTGAAGGCTAGAAAGAATGAGAGTAAACCTGAGGCCCTTCATACTTTCTAAATTCACCCATATTTCTGTTGATGCATCAGCACCAAAAATGTTTTAATTTTATAAAATAGTCAGGAAACACCCAGAGTTAATGCCACAGATGTGCAGTTGAATTTAAAAACATGTAATTTTCTTCATATTTTGGTCTTCCACCCTAGAAAACTTATCTTTAAAAATGCCAGCGACAGTCACAGAGACAATTCGAACTGTTAAATTTGTAAAACACAAAATTAAGCGGGGATAAAATTTGGGGATTTCAGGGGCGGGGGGGGGGGGGGGGGGGGTGCAACAAAAAAAATCAGTTAATGTATCTTTAATTTAATCTTTTAATATATTTGCCTTTGACCCAATACAACTGAGCAGATTAGGATTTTAACATCCTGCCATTCATGAGTAAAAGCCAGTGAACCAGACTAATAGGATCAAAGTAATTATAAACTCCCACCACTAAAACCCTCCCCTATGAAAATTATCTGTTCGGTCAACTGAATCAAATCAGTGACAAAAATATATTTTCATTAACTCTCCTTCCCAAAGTGATCTTCATAGCCGAGCGATTACTGTCTGTGGAATTCCAGCATCTGCCTTCTTCATCATCAGAAGGTGTAGAAAGGTCAGACAGGTCAGAGACACGGATGTATTTTCAGAAAAGAATGTCCTAATCTTTTCCATTGCTTATTTTGTATGACATCTCTGAGGGTATTTGAAAGCCACGCAAATCTGAATATATCTGCTTTAGCTTTTTTGGTGTCTAAATAGCATTTAAAAATGTCAAAACTTTCCCCTATAAAAAAAAGTTCTGTGCAGTGAAGTGAATAAAGTCAGTGACAAAAATATATTTTCATCAGCTTTGCTTCCCAAAGCGATCTTTGCAGCCGAGCGATCACTGTCTGTGGGATTCCAGCATCTTCCCTCTTCATTCTCAGAAATCAGTGAAGACAATGTTTCCCATTGAGCCGATAGAGTCACCTGGTCTGGACTCACTGTTGCCTGTGACACCAGAAGATGAAAGCTACACAGAGAAGATGTCCAGGGGGGTAGACTGCACACGGGTCTTGTGGGCTGATGTGAGATATTGTAAAAAGAACAGAGCAATCACATGTACAAGAAGAGGAGAGCGAGCCAGTGGCTTTGAATGACGTCAGCTAGTATCACTACGACTCTGTGAGTCCTGGATGAATGAGTTACTCGCAGCCCACTGCTATTAATCTCATCCATAACAACAAAGTCATGTGACATGGGATGACAGAGGACAGAAATCATCATCCTCCTGAGGTGAACTTATAGTTCTTAGGAAAAAAGTGGTGAATGTGCATGAATGCTGGTGGTCATCTAGAGCTGTAGTTACACCCAGAAGTCATAACCCATAAGACTGGATACTCATTAATGTACTAATGAGGAATCATGCACCCATGTCAGTGTTAAAGAACCCCTGCAGACATGTTTTAAGACATATAAAAATACTCTAACCTGATGCATCAGATGGTTTGTTACACAGAATCATCTGAGAAGTCGTCAATGGAAACTGTTTGGAAAAGGGCAGGCACTTTCAAAAAATACTTGGCAGGTCCATTGGTCCATCACCGTCTATTACCGTCTTACCTTGTGAGGCAGCTGGATTCGCGACGCTGATTGGTCCGAACCACAAGAGGATGAATCCAGCTGCCTCACAAGGTAAAAAAATATTCTGCTTTGACTAATAATTTGTGTCCAAAAAAAACCCCTTTTTAAAAAATTCATAAAATTACATCTAATCCTTCTCCCTCACTGAAAAATCCAGAATCTATGAATACGCAAATATTTTTCATTTCAAAAGTTTAAACTGCTGGATAAAAGATTTCTCCACTGTAAAGTCCATTCTGACTGTATGTGCACTGGGTTTAAAGCCCTTCTAAAGCTTCTCTTTGACTAATAATTTGTATCTGATATTGTTTTTCCACAAAATAATTCTACTCCTTCTCCCTCATTAAAAAATACAGAAGCTACGAATTTGCAAATGTGTTTACTTAAAGTTCAACTACTGGACACAGGATGTCTCCAACTTAACTGAAATGTCCATTCTCAGTGTATGTGCACTGGAGGCTTCAAGTTTCCACATTTTATTTGTTATTTAGAGTTTAACAGTCAAAAACTAGCTGGCAAGATAAGCTAATCTGCTTTATCAGGACTGTGTGGGTGTGGTTTGATCAGGTTTGATTGACAGCTTTAGCAACATGAGCAAGCAACGCCACAGCAGTCATCGGATTTTGATTCAAATGTTGCTAAACTCGAATTGGTGCACATAAGTTGCCTATGTGACATCACCCTTTTTCAACTTTGCCCCATTTTACTTCAAACCATTGAGAAAAGCAAAAAAAATACAAAACAAATGCAGAAACATCTTTGTGAGTTACCAGTTTTAACTTTAAAGCAAGTAAGAAGTGAAAATGCCAAGAAGTCTTTAAAGGACTAGTGTGTAGGATTTAGTGGCATCCAGATTGCAGATTGCAACCAACTGGATACCCCTCCCCTCACCCTCCCCTTTCAAGAGTGTAGGAGAACCTACGCTGGCCTCGAAACGTGAAAAACGCAAAAGGCCCTCTCTAGAGCCAGTGTTTTGTTTGTCTGTTCTGGGCTACTGTAGAAACATGGCGGTGCAACATGGCAGCTTCCATGGAAGGGGACCCGCTCCCTATGTAGATATAAAGGGCTCATTCTAAGATAACGAAAACACAACAATTCTTATTTTCAGGTGATTATACACTAATTAAAATATACTTATGAATATTATATTCCATTTCTGCCAATTCCATTACGCTAGATGCCACTAAATTCTACACACTGGACCTTCAAAGAGCTAAAGAGACAAGATGGAAATTTGAATAATTCCATGAAAACTGGGCAAAGTCCATCTGCCGATAAAGCTCATGTGACATGATCAAAAGCTCTAGAACAACCTCTAAACAGACCTTGTAGTGAGATTGTTTTCTCAACTGATATTTCCAAGATCAAGAATGAACTTTGAGCCTCAGCTATCGCCAGACTCCTTATCAGACTGGTGAGAATCAAATGTTGGCTCTGTTATAGAGCTTAAGGGCCACTGTAATCACTCTCTTCCCTCTCACTGTACTGTAGATGAGCAGGATCATGTGCTGCCAACTCAGTGGCCTCTTTGCCTCAACACATAGCTAACCAACTGTTTTGAAAGCATCAATGGGCAAGTCCTTAGCCACCACTGCCAGTTCATCAGGGCTCTGGCACACATGGCTCACAGCCAAGCAAGTCATGAAGCAAATTCACATACATATTTCTCAAGCTATGGCCCGAAGAAAGCCGTCTTAAACCAAACGCCTCACTGCCTCACTGCCTATGGGAATGTCCAATTAAGGAACTTACATAAATTGTGGGGTTTATGTTACTGGTCTTCCCTCTATTTGTTCCTGACTCCGACCTGTCAATTTAAACTGGTGCTTGTAACTTCAAGGCTAATCTGCTGTTGTCCATCAGAAACTGCAGTAATTGCACCATGCATCATTTGGGCAACCCTTCATCTCTCTCATACCAACCACAACTTAAGTCCACTTTTTTCATATACAGCAGCCTATTAAAACCTTCCACGTCACCATAAATTCAAAATCATCAAGACCACTAGTCCTTCAGTAGCAGCACAGATGCCCTTTTTTGTGAGAACAATCCCTTTTCTCCTGGGTCTGGACATGTTTCTGCATCAAGGTGCATATAAGGAAACCCTGTCAAAAGAGGCCATTTGTGCTGGATTTCCTCAGAAAGGAGGCTGTTCTTCTGTTTTGGGGGAAACATGATGGAATTTGGATGATAGTTTGATCCCACTGAATTCCCAAGCCACCATCAGAACAGTTGAGGTGCTTCTCCTTTTGGACACTGTGGCAACCAGCCATGGGTCAATGGGGTTAGAGTTAGTAGCTGCGGTGGTTTTGGCATGAATTTTTGTTTATAGGCTGCACCAAGGCCCAGGGTCTTACTCCTACGATCCTCTGATCCTTCAAGGGTGCAAGGAGCTGCCTGGCTCCTCGGCATTAAAGGCTGTTTGGGTGAACAGCGGCATAGGTTGAGTCATTTAGAAGACTGTAGACAGGATCTGTTGTATGAAGCATTGGGGATATGAGGTGGGATCTGAAATTAGTGATGTGACCCATGTAGCATGAAATTATTTGTTCACAGGTCATTAGCAGCTGGTACAAGCCTTAAAGACTCCATGAAATTGTGTATGAAATGTGATGTCATGTCTGTTAGGACAGTGACAAAGTGACAGATCAGTCTACACCAATGTGACATCAGTTGAGGAAAGAAAGCCTGTTTGATATCAGGGGAAGAGAATCATTTCTCTAACATGTTCACAATGACAACACTACCATGTTGATGAATAGCAAGATTAATGTTTACCATGTTTGTTATCTTAGTTAAACCTGTTAGCATGCTAACTGCCAATTAGCACTAAACAATAACTGCAGCAGGGGATGATGTAATGTCATGTTTGCAGGGAGGTCAAACGGATAACTGACATTTCTATCAGTCTCAACAAAGATGGTGAACATAGGAAACTGAAGCTGTAAACTTGAGTGTTTATCCCTTAAAAATAACTAACAATGTTTTTTCTCAAGTTTATCTTATAAAGAAGATTTGAAACAAAGTCTTCAGGGACTTTAAACTTTGTGTATTTGTGTGCTTACTGTATAACAGACCTTATATATACTCAGTTTTGGGTGGTGAAGTCTCATTTCCCATCACATGAGTTAATCCCTTACTCTGACTTTCTAGGAATTCATACATAGTTCACTGGTCCTCCTTCCTCCAGCCATGATTATGCAGACTTTGATCATGTAAGTTGTACTGCACTTATGACTGATACAATCCCAAACCAACGTTCATATTAACCCATGCGTGCCTAACATCTAAAACTGAGCTTCAGTTTATGGAAAAATATCTGTCCAAAAGGAACAGAATTGCAGTGGTTTTAAATACAGTAGTAAGACATTATTATGCACATCAACGATTTCACTACTTATCTCTTTAAAATAGAAATGGTCCTCTCAGCCACAGTCAGTAGTTACGACACTGACTTACAGGGCACATAAAATGGGGCAGTATGAATAGAAAGACAAGGAAAGGCTTTTTGAGAGTTGCAGACAGGGCCATCATGCTCTTTCGTCTACCTCCCACATGCAGTCACATGCTGCTGCAGACCCAGAGAGCTGCCTTCTCTCCCTCCGTCTGTCTGTCTGTCTGTCCGTGTGCCTATTTGGCTAAACCATCCCAAGCCGAGCAGCATCCCTCACACCCGCCTCATGTGATCCAAACAGTGCGGCCTGAGACTTCTCAGTTACTTTCTGATACTATAATAAAGGGCAAAAAAGGAAGGTACAAGTATTTCAGTGCAGTTATGTACTATGTTACATTCTCTGAATGTACAATATTGATGAATTAAAAAGGAAGATTTCAAATGTGCATGATGTGTATCTATATTACCTACACATGAACCACAGGTTTATCCAGTAATATCACTGTTCTCTCCAGCTGCTGCGTCCTGTATTAACTATATAATTTTTAACTTCCTGCTTACATCAACAGTAGTATATAATATCAATAGTACTTAATTTTTAAAAATAGCTTCACCTAGGCCTAGGGGGCTTAGACACTGACCATCAGGACATCTCCAGTTTGAGTCCCTGTTTGCATGTTGATCCCACCTCTAACATTCACTCATTTCCTCTCAACTTCCTACTGCCTGCAATCAAAGAAGGGAAAAAAGCCCCCCCAAAATAGCTTCACCATCTCATTTTCCTTTGGGAATAATTCAAATTTCGATGTATTCATATCTGGTGAAGAAATCAATAACAAAATATCTCTTAAAAATAGCAGTAACTTCTTTGAAAGCAGTGAATCTTTATAGGACACGTTCACGTTGTTTCAAGTCTGTCTTAAAACATTACTCACATGCCCATATGTATGTTGAGAGATGCTGTGTGCCACAGCCACCTCAAACTAGTGATAACAGCTCAGAAAAAAAAAAAAAAAAAAACACACAAATGCAGAAATCTCTCATGTGAAGATAACCGAAGCTGGTCTAACTTTGGCAGCAGATTTTGTGTTGATGCATCTCTTGTACTGTAAGAAGATGACAGAGAAAATAGGTTTCAAGGCCTTTAAGGGAGTAAACTGCTACTGTGCACCGACTCATGAGCTTTGGTTAAAAATCATGGAGACTGCAGGGGGGAAACAAACTAAATACTGAAATATGTTTCCATTCATTCACATTGGGGTTGCTGACTGGTTTATATAACACAGCCACAAATGAAGGAGACTGTTCATCCGCTCTCCTCCCTCCCTCCCTCCCTGCCTGCCTTTAGCCTGGACTGTATTGAAAAGCACCTGACTCCCACCAGTGTAATGTACTTTGTGATTATTACTGGAGGAAAAAAAGCACTAAGTCTACAAAGAATGCTAATGATTTTTAAGCCAAATCAAGCCTTCATAAAACAGAAGGGGTTTTTTTTCTTGGGCCTTTGAACTACAAAGAACTATGCATGATTTTACGAGTGGAGAAGTAGACACAGACGACACACACACACACACACACACACACACACACACACACACACACACACACGAGGGAGCTTACTACAGCCAGCTACATTATTAGGAATGTGTAGTGGGGTCTGCACGAGTGAGTAGGGGTCTTAAGACCTACATCACATCACCATTTTTCCCAGCACATGAGGGAGGCACTGCCCCTCACGATGCACGAGCACCGCTGACAACAGCACGCCACAGAGGTAATTATGGGAGATTTCTTTAATCCCACAGACCTGCAGGCTAACAGCAATGTCTGACATCAGGCCAACAATCCGCTGCCATCCTGCTACAACCTTTGTACCATATATTAAAAAGGGATGGCCAAAGAAAGAAAAAAAGAAAATCTGATTTAATTTTGGCTAAAGCACCGCCTGGTGAAAAGAGGGAAGAAAACCAAAATGAACCTCTGACCTAGTTTGGAAAAAAATCAATACAATGGTTTCATGATGAGAAGCGCAGGCCCTTAACCCTTTCCAAACGCATTTAAATAATAACCTTAATCCAGACTGCAATGTCTGATAGAGCAAAAAAAGAAAAAGAATCCAGGAAATGGATGTAATTTTGAAATTATTAACACTGCTTGTAACAATTTGTCTTGCATTTTTGTTTTGTTTCTTAAAACCTTTTCCGATCCAGCTGTTTGTTTGGCCGACACACAGAATATTAGATTTTTAAAACAACAACACATAATCATTGCAGCAAACATGTCCAGCACAGAACATTTTCCATCATTTCAACAAAACAAAGAATGTGTCATTCTTTTTTTCAGTTGAATTTATTAACAGAAATGTATTAACATTTAATATGCAGGAATGAGACCTGTGAATACATGGCACAATCATATTATATACATTCTTTAAGGAGACAGTGCACAAACATGGTGGGGGGGGAGGGGTAAATACAGGAATCTTAAAATGACCCTTCAGTGGGCTCTTACTGACGTGAGCCGAGTGAGAAACACTGACTTTTTAAGTTAAAAATGTTTGTTTTTTTTATAATAAAGAAACATGGCTATTACCAACAAACAAAAAGTAATACTACTGTTTTGTCGCACATCAATTTCTATATACAAACTAGGGAAAGGTAATTCACACAAACCAGAGGGAGAGATCTACCACAGTGCTAGGCTGGAGCCTTTTTTTTTAACTCTGTAACTATAATAATATACATAATTCCCATGTAACACAACAATCACTTGTGCAGCTGATCACCCCACCTTTTTTAAAGAAACTAAATAAGAGCAAACCTGTCTTTGTTCCTCTCTTTAGCTTATAATGCTTTTAAAGCTCATTGCACATTTTCCCCCCACAGACATTTGTGTCATAGTAGAATGCCTGCATGAATGTGTGTATTAATAGGTGAGATTAATAACGCAGTCTCTGTGTGGCAGCACCTGTATTCTTCCTCGTTGTTCTGTAAAGGTCAGAGGTCAGTGTCCTGTTAAGTAGTCCTGGGTGGAGTCTGAAGCGAAGGAGTCGGCGTCCTCGTTGTCGGAGTCTTCGCTGCTGTCGTCGGCGGCGGGCTCCCCGGACAAGGCGATGCGGGCATAGTCGTCGGTGTCGATAGATTTGCAGAAATGAATGGCGTATTTCAGTTTCTCCTCCAGCACCTGTTTACATGAGTACCTGGGCAGCTTCAGCAGGAAGAAACATGTGTAGGACTCCGGGAGGAAGTGATCAGGGGGGTTGTACTTGTCCAGCACCTAGAGACAGAGAAGATAAAGTTAGCAGGGTGATATAAGTGTGGTAACTCACAGCAAGAAAGCAAAGATCCACATTTTCTAAAATGTCAAACTATTCCTTTAAGCCGTTAGCTTTACACTTCTTACCTGCACAACAAAATCCCGTCCACGGAAGTCAGCGATGGTGCGAGGCAGACGCGTGCGACCCCAGACGAACCTCAGGAAGAGAGACCTCTCCGTGTTGGAGAAGGACTCCATCACCTCCCAGAACCACTGGATGAGCGGCGCTGTTGGCTCCACCCCCTTGTAGGTGGCCACTGACTTCAGCAGGTGGAGCGGGATGTCCGGGCTTCCACACACCTGAGGAGAGGGGGGAACATTTACTGTAAAAATCTGCACGCCGCCATAAGCGATTTCGCAAGCTAAAACTGCGCTCACTCACCATAGTTTCCAGCTCGTAACCGGTGAAAAGCGACAGCAAGGGAACGGGAACCACTCGAGCCATTCCCTCACGCACGGCAGATACCTGTTCATCAAATTCATGGAGCCTGCAGGGTGGAGGGGGGAAAAAAAATAAAGAAGGGAGGGTAAACACAAACACTAAAAAGAAACACATAATGTACTTTCTGTTCATTCAGCGTGTTTTCTCACCTGTAGTTAATTGCCAGGCGGACGTATTCTGCACGGTTCTCCAGGGTGATGTGGGAGTACTTGGAGCTGAGCTGGATGTCCTGCCCGCTGGCGTTGGGCACTGTGAAGGGCAGAGTCATGGCCTCAAACTCCTCAGCTGTGGCCTCGTTGTCCCGGATGTACATCAAGCCGGGAATAAAATCCTTATCAACCTGGGAGGAGCAGAGCACATAATTAAACAAGAGCAAACGGTAATTTCACCTGGTATACATATATATATTCATCATAATGTATGTACAGCATGTAAGTGTGTGTACGTGAGCGTGCCCATGCCCTCACACCATGCCCTTTGAGCTCCACAGCGATGCACTCTTTCTCAAGTCTTGTGCTGAATTCATTTCCCATCTAACCTTTCTAATATCTCAAGGGCAAAACCGCAAAACAAGAGCAGCTTTGTGAGGAAAAAGGACGCTTTTTTCTGCTCCTGTATTCTCCCAAAGATGGTTCAGGAGCTCATGATCACAGCGTGAGGGCAGGAGGACACTCACGCCAACCCTTAAACAAAAGCCGAGGTTGTGTTCTACTAAAATTAATGTGGATGTTAACCTTTGAAGAACAGGTATATTATAAAAGTTTAGAAAAATGTTTCTTACTGTAGCATTCTGTACTTCATGCTGTACGATTAAGACCCTTACAGTGAGCAGGGAGCTGATGGGATTAAGGTTTAATCTGAGAAGGAATGTATAGGAATGTGTTGTGTGTGGTTATAATGCAGATCATGAGGGTTAGAGATGTTATGCAATACCTGACATAAAGAGAGGCGTTCCTTTTTGTAAATGGAGAGTGGAGATGTTAATGTACACCAAGACAATTAGAGATCCTGTGATGTTTCTTTAGACTGTGAACTTATAGGACGGTAAAATAACGTGCGGCACTGTGAGGTTTGCTCGTCAAACCTCAACTGTGAGGTTTGCTCGTCAAACCTCACAGTGCAAGTTTTATATTGTAAGTTTTATTTTAACTTGATGAATGTCACCTGTTCATGAGAAGGTGCATGTTTGTGAGATTTCATCATTTGCATAATTGACACCCCTAAATTGCCATTTAAGGCTACTCTGCTCTGTTTGTGGGCAAGTTAAAAAAACATTTTTAAAAAAAGAGCAAAAAGAATAATTTCACACCAGGAAGCTTTAAGACTCGCTTTTGGAAATCAGCAGATGAAAACATAACAAATGTAATAATGTCAGTAGTCATATTAGGGGACCCTGAAACAATGAGAAAACACTAACACAAATGTGTCATCAGAGCAGCGCTGTACTGTGAGGGAAATCAAGAGGGAATGGTTTGACGTGAAGTTAGATACTAAAAAACCTTCCATGACAAAGTCCATGACTTAGATGAGAGGAGGTCAAAGGGAGGTGACAGTCATGGAGGAGGACAAGAGCATATTATACAGTAGGGGATGTTACACTGTTGAGTGCAACAGAGGATGTTCACCTGGACAGTGACTTGAATAAAGACCCCCAGGCAGCTGCTGTAGTGAGAAAAAATTCCTAACAATTGTATACTGGATTTATAAGTTGCCATGCCAAAATGGTTAAAAAAAAGTTGTGAAATCTCTCACTTAGTTGCCATGATGATGAAGATGATATGGTAAACAGCGTTAACATTTTACTTAAAGTCCCCCTATTTAGTATTTATAAGCAGTACATAAACAATTAATAAATGGTTTATAACACACTAATGTAAGCAGCTATGATTATTAATGTAGTTTTCAACAACTCTAACTCCTCCTGTGGGCACCTATAGGTGGGTGCTGGTATGTAAACAGATAATAAATGACAATATAGTAAAAGACAGTTGTAATAATATAAAACATGTCTTCATAGGAGAAATAATAATTGTTGCATTAATAACATTACATTAATAAACTCTAAAAAATGTCCTTATATCAGGTTATAACTACATTGTAGTGTGTTATAAACTATTTATTACATGTTTATATACTGTATATAAATGCAAAATAGGGGGGGTTAAAATAAAGTGTTCCCTGTTAACAGAATATTAAATTTGGTTTAAGTTTAAAGTTTATTTTAGTCATTTAATATCATATTTACCACATGAATATGGTAAACTACATGTCTTTGTGAATACAACAAATTCTCTGAAATGAGTGAGCCACTTAAGAACAAATATGTACGTTTGAGTGGTTCTCACATGAGGTCTGTTTGAAATGTTATATTTAGTGTTATATGTTATATTTAGTTATATTTTCATACTCAATCAATCATCATCAGTGTGTACTAGATAGACACTGAGAGCCCCTTTGTGCACAGAGGAACCAGGCTGCATACGTACCTCACTGAGGTCAGCGATGGTCAGGTTCATGCCTGCCAGCTGTTTCCATACTGGCTCTGCAAGATTCAGACTAAGCGGGCTTCCAGTGCGGATTGCAATGCCCAGGAGCACTCCTACAGACACAGCAAGGCAGAGCACAATACACACAGATCAAACATAAACAATCACTGTGTTGTGCAAAGTCTGTGCAGTAAAAAAAAAAAAAAAAGAGAGAGATCTATATTAAATGAAGCATGCTCAACAGATCGGGCCAGGTGTTTTATCAGCAAAAATGCACATGAAGCATTTGCACATTTTAAAATAAACATGCATATTTTCAGTTTTTGTTTATCTAGGATTAACACCCCAGAAGACCTGTCTGGGAGATTAACTGGATTATACCTAGGAAGCGGAACATGCTCATGTGAAGAGGGGACTTGGCTGCAGGGTTGAGCAGGAAACAGTCCCTGTTGGCGCCTGACTCGTCGCGGCCGTTGGGGGTGACGATGAGCAGCGGGGTCAGGGCGTTCTGCAGCTCCTCGCACATTTCGGCGATGGACTCGCTGTAGCCTCCGCCGCAGTCATCCACAGACTCCCCTAAAAAAAAAAAAAAGTAGAGCAGAGTGTCCTGAAAATGCACACAGGCCTTGTTTTTCTGAAAAGGTTACTTTTAAAGAAAAATAGGTGCACATGGGAGACATTTGGGTAAGGGGTAGGCATCAAGTTCCCTCTAACATCACAGTGTGGCCATGGACACCTACCCACAAATTTGACCTTCCAGACACGATGAGGGAGCAGCAGGCTGTCTGGACTGAATGAACTCATTTTGGCACACATCTGACCAAATACAGACTTGGTTCCGTCGGGACCTGCCAGGCCCCCTTTGCTACGGGAACGCTTCACCTGCAGGGAGAAAAAAATAAATTATGAGTTGATTTATTTCTGTTCTGTGCTTAATAACTTCCTCCCAGATAGAAAGAAAACACTGATGGGCATGAATTTCTGGATATGACAGCTCTCTGCACCACGGATACAACTGGAGCTACACACTACAAGGGTGTGTGTGTGTGTGTGTGTGTGTGTGTGTGTGTGTGTGTGTGTGTGTGTGTGCGTGTGTGTGTGGAGAGGCAGTGGCCCGAACCGAGACTCCATGTGGAGTAAAGTCTAAAAGCTCAGACTAGAAACTCCTCCAGACAGGCTGGAGCACACACACACACCAGAGAAAAATCCCCTTATGAAAGACATCACATGTAATTCTCAGGAGCCTGTCTGGAACACGGCTTCACAGTGAAAGTGAGGAGGGGGGGCGCTAGAGTGAGAGCAGAGGACTTGAAAAGTGATTGTGAGATAGATTATTAGTGTTGTAGATGTTAAAATGTTTGCTGCTCATGTGTTTCCTACCTGTATCCTGTTCAGCTCCACCACAGGTCCATGCTGTCTGTCCCTCACCATGGTGGCTTGAACCACCTTCCTGAAAGCTGCTTCCTGTTCACAGGCAGGAAAAAAAAAAGTAAGTAAGCAGATAAAAACATTGCTGTGTATATTTCTCATGTATGTTTCTGGGTTTGAATTCTATACTATCCCCCCCACCTTGCCCTGGGAGATGAGGATGCCCCTGAGCGTGTCGAAGCCCACTGAGGGTCCGTGGCCTGTCTGGCCCAGCCGACCCTCCAGGTCAAACATGGGTATGCAGGGGCAGAAGAGCTCAGAGATGTGGTGCAGCAGCAGCAGCCTGTTCCTCAGAGCCATGATGGGGATCTCCTGCAGGTGGTTGTACTCCATGGGTACCTTTAAAACACATCACACAGTCAGAGATTGACAGCTTGATAGGCATTTGTAGGTCTGCGACTGCATAGCTTTACTGCCATCTTCTGGAAGCTCTGACCAGAGAAAACATTCTACTTTCTCACCTACAAGGAGTTCAGAAATATACAAAGTAGTTCCTTGTGATCAGGGGTTAACACTGTACCTGTGCAGGCAGTTTCCCAGCGTTGGTGGGCTTGCTCGTGGACCAGGCAAGCGTGTGAGCAGAGCCACAGGCCACCCTGTTGATTTTCTTGCCCTGCAGCGCAGCCACCAGCCGTGGCCTCTGGATGGCATTAGTGGTCCCGTCTCCAAGTTGGCCCTCGTCGTTGTCACCCCATGTGTACACTTCTCCTGAGCCAAACACAACAGCAAAGCTTTCTGTGAAGCTGCAATCCAACCCAACTTAGCTGAACTTTTGGAACTGATTGATGGTAAAGGGAAAGATTGCAAAGAGTAGAATAAACTGATTTGAAATAAACAAATACATCTGTGGAGAGCAAGAGAAAGCTATTAACATCAAAAATATGCATAAAATGGCCCTTCCTACCATCCTCTGTGCAGCAGACGCAGTGCAGTGACCCTGTGGCGATGGCGATGACCTTTTTCCCTTGTAGCCCCTGGACCTGTCTGGGTCGTCGAACGTGGTCATCAGAGCCGTGGCCCAGTCGATGGTAGTCCCCTTTCCCCCTTTGAATGACACAAACATATACCTGAGCCTGCTCCTCATTTCTAATATTTGACAGTGATACAAGCGGCTGTGACAGATTCACTGCTCTGTACTGTCCTGTACATACCATGTGTAGACTGCTCCAGACTTCGTGAGAGCCACAGAAAACTGAGAGCCACACTCTACTTTGACCACTCCGAGGCCAGTAAGAGAGTCGATCTGAGGACAAGAAATCAAATCATCAATTAATTATTATTGTGTACATTTTTGCATCATTTTTTGATCAGCATCTGAAGTAACAGTTGTGCTTGCTGCATGGCTTGTGTTGAGTCTTCGTTCCACATTTTACAGAAACACAGTATCAGATGTTTAGATTCTTGGAACAATGAAACAGCTACTGAAGAGATCATGGCATCAATACAGGAAGTTGTACATTGTTAATTGTTGTATTTGAAATTCTTAATACCTAAATCTACCAGGCCCGAGTTTTTAAAGTCCCCCTCCACTCAACAATGTTTTCCTTTTTGTTACTTGGATGTTTGACCTTCACTGTGCAGAATGATGTATGTGCTAGAAGATGATTTTCAAATTCATCTGCTGAAGGGGGAAAGTTTCTCACCTTAAATTTGAGTTTAAGGCGTGTACCTACGAGCCATATTTGTGACATCACGACTAGTTAGAAACCCTGTATCAGACACAGATTATTTTCAAAGCAGAGTATTTATGTATCTTTTAACATGGCTGGAGGGGATCTTTAAGTCAGCAGTGCTTAGACATATGCTGAAAGCACTGTATTGGCCATAATATAAGATGACCCTGTTTATAAGATGACCCCCCACCCCTTTTACAACACATGTTTTTGGAAAAATACCTCTTGAACATATAAAGTATTTTCAGACTAGTCCTGTTGGAAATGTTTCCCAGAGATAATACAGTATAAGTCCAAAGAGAAGAAGTCCAAAGGTTTTTTTTCTCTCGTAAAAGTGAAACAGGCACTGAGAAGCAGTCAGAATGATTCTCTCTGTTTTTCTGCATTTTTGTCTTTTGAGATCCTAATGATGACATTCAATGACCACAGATTGTCACCGGTGGACACATTAAACCTGTTTTTACTCATGTGTTTCTTTCCTCTGTGGCAGCAAAAACCCCTTACAAGAGCCCTAAGAAACTCCTGTAAGTTTAACTGGACTTCTTGAACACTTTTAGGGCTGACTAACTCTAAAAGACACAATATAAATGGACTTAAAGAAACTCTTTTGCTTAACTTGTAGTTTTCATGTCTCAATGTTTCATTCCCAATATAAAATAACCATAGAGACTGTAAAGTGACACCTATGCTGACCTTGAGTGCACTCTGCGGTGTAATTTGCCTTACCTTCATAGGTATTTTGCAGCCATCACTGCCTCCCCGGCCCAATTTGCCGTAGTCCCCGTCTCCCCAGGACCAGACCATGTCATCATCTGTTAGACACAGTGTCTGGGCGTCCCCGCTGCCACAGGCTACATCAATGACCCTGTGACCCTGTAGTGCATCCACCTGGATAAACCACACAGACACAAACATGAGTTGTACCTCACCGTGATTGTGTTGGAGACCTTGTCAGAGGAAGGCAGAGCAAACGTTTTGAGCTCTGTCCAAACACTGAGACATACTGTTTGTCATACAGGCTGACAGGTAGTTATTTCTCAAGTCTGCCAAGTGTACTGACAAACCTGGGGTATGCTATGTATATAGCACAGTACATAGTGCTCACTGACCAGTTTGGGTTTGAGTTGGTCCTCGCTGTCTCCGTGGCCCAGTCGTCCATAGCGACCCTTTCCCCAGGTGAACAGCTCTCCACTGGCGGTAATACAGGCGCTGTGTGCTCCTCCAGCCGCGATATCCACCACTTCCACTCCTCTCAGGGACTCAATTACACGAGGACGGTCACAGGGGCTAAAGTCAAGAGGAGTCACACTTACTAAAAAGCACAATCCTTTACTAGGTCATAAGATATGATGAGATGAGATAAGATAAGAAAACATTGTCATTGTACTGCTGTGCAAGCACTACAATGACAATTAATCCTTCATTCTTACAGTGACATGGATCTGTATTGACAATGTGTGTGTGTGTGTGTGTGTGTGTGTGTGTATGTGTGTGTTTTATGAACTGAAAACTGAAGGTGCAAATGATAGTTAGTATGATAGATGCAGTCCTGACCTTCTGTTCCCGTGGCCGAGTTTTCCGTCCTCAGCCTCTCCCCATGAGTAGACTTCTCCTTCGGAGGACAGCGCCAGGCAGTGCTTTCCTCCAGAGTTCACAGCCACTTTCCTGATGAACACGTGTTGGATGGACTCCAGCAGGGTGGGGGTGGATACAGATTCGGTGCCACCGATACCCAGTCTGCCCCCAGCTCCGTATCCTGTTGCATACAGCTGAGGATCAAGATAAAATATGTTAGAACAGCATTTTCCTAGAAGTCATCAAATTGCCATTGTTGATATATAGCCGACACAGGTTATGTTACATAGTGTCTGATAAAAGGAGACAGAGTGGAGTCTAACATTTAGACTCACCTTTCCATCAGCAGTGACAGCAAACAGAGTCTGCTCCCCTCCGATAAGCTGCACCGGGCGCAGTGTGGCAAGGGCTTCAGTGGGGGTGGGCACTTTGACCTTTGCCCCCTCAATGCCCCCTAGCTGACCTCTGTGATTGTGGCCCCAGCCGTAGATGGTGCCACTCCCCCCGGCGGAGAGGGTCCAGTCGTCTGGCCGCCGGTTCATCCACTGTACAAGCTGCTCGTCGTGCTCACGCTTGAACAAGTCGTGACTCTCGTGGAGACCGTTCATGCTCTCGTGATCAGCCATAAGCTCGCGAATTTTCTTTGTAACCTTCAAAGGGATAAGAATAATAGAGGGAAATGGATTAAGAACTCTCAGGTTAAAGTGTTAGGAAGAAAAGTAAAGGCGAGCACAGACAGCACAGCCTGGCACACTCACCTCGTCCAGGAAGGGTCTTGGTAGCGAAGTCCTTTTGTCTAGCGCCACAGCCACTCTGGAGGCAGTGCAGTATCGGCGGAACCATGCCCACTTGTGGGTTTCAGCACAGCAGGGTAAGGTATCAAGCTCGAGGTCGCAAGCAAGAGCAACCAAGACCTGAAGGAAAGATGAATATTAGCTTCTGACAGAAAATCACATCTAATAATCTGTGGCAATTCACCACACTCCACTGTGTGGATATGGACAGAATTGTGAGCATACCTTGAAAAATGGACTATGAAGCAGCTGCTTCCCTCCTCTGACAATGGGGTCCTCGTACTCATACTGCCTCTGCAGAGCCTCTGGTAGCCCCTTCACTAGAGCAGCCAGCGCACTGCCTGTGAAACTCTGAGACAAAACAGATTATTTTATTAACATTAAAATGTGTGCTTCAATTTACATGTAAGGGACTTGGCTCTGCATTGAATATCCCTGTTTTTGTTCATTGTTACATTTCTCATAGAATTAGCATAATAGAAAGATGAAGCACTGCAGTGGATGATGTACAAGGGGAAGGAAAGAGGGGTTATGCAGAAGAGGGGAAAACCAAATGCATAACAAAAAGCTGCTATTGTAGGAAGGAACATGTAACCAATCAGACAAATAGTCACAAATCATATCATAAATCTAAATGATATAAATAACAAAATCACTACTGATGAGACAGACAGGGCCAGAGTAAACAACAATGACAATTCTAGTACCACAACAAAACTAAATCAAATTGATAATCTAAATTAATCTGCAGATATGAAATTAACACTGAAAAGCCAATAATGAAATATCAAAATTATGTGTTGCAAAATCAGTTAGAACGACACCCTTTTGTTAAATATTTATTGTGTTTTTATACATACACAACATATATCTCAGTTGAGCCGTTCACCATGTGTCTCCCATCTGTCCGATCAGACTGTACTCACCATAGAGCGAGCCTCGCCCTCGCTGTCTCCCAGCAGCCTGTTTATGTTGATGGACTGACCATACTCTGTGGTAAGAAGCTTTCTTAGTCTCTGCAGAGCCCACATTCTGTGTCCAGCAGCTGCACAAACAGAAAGTAATGATTAAATCAGCATGAGGCACAACCAAGATTACATTCTTAATACACTGGTAAATTAAGCATGATGGTAAAGCCTAATCATGGTTAAATAGGATGATCATACCTAATGCACTTAGCTGGGCACAAGCAGCAAGGGACGCAGCTAGACGAGGCACAATGCTCCTGTTGGAGGCAAAGTTGAGCCTGAAGTCCAGCAGACATGTAACCAAGTCCATGGAGGGGCAGGACAAGATACAGCGATCAGACAGCAAGTCTTTGGGACCTGAGGAAAGACACAAAAAGGACAGGTATTACAGTCTAGACAGTGTTTGTCAGAAATGTGTGAGAAGTTCAATATCAGGTGTATAGGTGCTATTTCAGACGACATAACAATACACAGGAGTTTCTCTTTTTCTATCACTCAATGCAGTTTAATATCTAGTGACAAGACAAGTGTCAGCATTGTGTTGTATGTGTTAGATGTGGCTCACCAGCAGCGGGCATGATGGGGTAAACAGTGAAGCGCCAGCCCCAGCCATTAACTGAGCCATCACTAGTAAACTTCCATTTGAGCTCATCTCCTGGAATCCTTAATTCACTGGACCAGTCGGACCACTCCCGACCTGAAACACACACACACACACAACATGCCACTACATTAATGTTTGATCCCTCGGCTACATTTGATACCAATTTAGTTTTCCTCTCATCACCTGATCTGACAGAGACGATCCTATTGGCTCCATCCATGATTGTAAGCGGGTCGTGGCGTCTTTCGGTTGAACACTGTCGGTCAAACTCTATCCTTAGACCTTCAGCACCTACAAATAAGTCAAAGTTGAAAACACAACATCCTGAAAATGATCTTGCTCATTGAAGTTTCTCAAGAAGCTTTGTGCATAATCTTCTTTTTTTTACCTGGGATCTTTACAGTCCCGCTGGTAGAGGTGTCATCTGTATATGGATGGCTGCTCTCCACGACAACTGGCTGCGAGGACAGACGGCCACTCTGTGAGTCAGTCGCAACGTCCTCCAGCTCAGTGACACACAACTCCAGCAGCATGTCAGCAACCTGCACACCACAGAGACCCCAAGATGTCTAATGTTAATAAAATCGCAGGCCTACATGCACATAGAATCTAACAGAGAATACAGTAAATTACCTGTGGATAAGCTGTACCCATGCCAGACAGCACAGCAGACAGCACCTCCTTGCCCTTCTCCCCAGAGCGACAAGACACTGCCAGCTTGAGCAGGTCCACCATTACTCGTGTGTCATCAGGCACAAGCTGACTCGTGAACTCATCCAGGTACTGAGGCTCTGGACCAACCACTTTGCTCTGGCTCTCAGAGTCCTTGAAGATAAACAAAAATAAGAAAATGTGACTGATTTGGAGTCAGGTCCATAATGTTGGGTATAAAGACACATTTTTATTCATGTGTTTATCGTTGGACAGACTAACCTCTTTTGTTTTAGTCATGGTCTCAGCTATGATGCTGGCTGCTCCGGGGTCGTCGGTGACAGGGATGAAAGGACGCGAGGAGGCACCGGAGGCAGAGGGAGTCACAGCTGATGATGGGGTGACGGCATCTTCTGATGAAGGAACCTGCTCACATACACACAAAAACACACATAGTAGGGCCATGATGACAAGGTTACATTTTGTTCTAAACTGTCAGAGCCTGTTTATGTAAACTAAAACCTGTATGACAGTGTCAAATATATTTTTTGTATCTGCTAGTTCTTGTTCTAAAATCTTAATTATTTTATATGGAGTTCTGCATTGAGTTCTACATTTTTATAGCCAGAATTCATTTTCCATAGCTGGAATAAATTCAAAATGTCTTGTGCTTTGTTTTACACGCATTTCCATGGAATTCAAAATGTGATATATGGAATATTTGGAAATCCAACATTGTCTGTGGGATTGAGGAGAATTTGTACAAAGTGATGTTTCTGATGTTGAGAGCTTTTAAAGAGCACAATTAATATCTAACACAAAGAAGTTTCCCTGCTTTCCTGTGTAGTCAGACAGCTGACATTTTATTACACCCAGAATGAAAATAGCAGAAAGTTGTGGTAGAAAACTTGTAGAAGAGTTGTAATTATGATCCAAGCCCTCTGAGAGTTTCCAAGTTGGATCCAAATATAGTTTGCTGATGGTTGCAGCTGCACACCTGATCATTATGGAGAAAATGCACATTGCGTGGTCCACTGTTTTCCAGTAAATCAGCACAAAATGCACTTGAGGCAGCACTTTCATGACAAAAACGCCAAACATCATGGGATCCCCCCTCACTGACGTTTATTAAATGACCAACTTTTTCAGAGACAAAGTTGCTTTTGTTCCTTACCTCGCCCTTCTTGTCTTGCCAGGGGTTAGGGCTGACCCGTTCCTCAGCTTCAGGCGGGACAGGAGGGCCTTCTTCATCGCTCACACTGGATGAGGATGAGGAGTCCGATGGGGGAACAGGTGAGCTGGAAGGACACTCTGCTGGCAGAATCATGCTGGCTGGCATCAGAGCACCAACCACTGCATCCCTGGAGAACACACAACATGTCCTGTCAACAGTAATACCGACTAATGACAAATACCAGTGTCAGTCAGCAGATTCAATTATTTAGAGGTCATACACACTTTGATCTCATCCTGTTTAGAAATCCTGCCTCAACAGTACTTCACTCATCTCTAGTTTGTCTATACAGCAATTAGGATTTTAACTGGTGCTAAACAAACAATCCTATCATGAATCTTTATATGTGTTTACTGGTTACATGTTTAGTCCAAAGACAATTTTATGATCTCATTTATCACAGAGCTGAAAGGGAGGAATAGTTTGTATAGACCGATCTGATTCTCCTAAAAGCTTTTGTCTTTTGTGTAGTTATACCCTTTATGTTAATTTGACTGCATTCAATTCAGATTTGTGCCATGTTGAAAATGTTACTAGGTCCGACCTAGTCAGATTGCAGGCGTGACTTGGATGCTTATTCAGACCTGAGACCAACATGCTCAATTCAGATTTATGTAAAGCGGTGCATGTCTGAAGGGGGCTTAAGTCCTCTGAGCCACCAGGATGGATATTTGGAATCCTGTGGATAAAATACCTTGCATGCATGATTTGGAGGGCTGACAGCACATGAGACAGAGCTTGCTGTTTGGCCAGGTTGCCATCCAGACTGAGGAGAATCTTGGCCAGTGAGGGTCGATTAGGCTTCACGCTGCTCTGCCCGCTCATCTTGTTGCTCACTGCTGATGAGTCACTGTCTGACTGGACACCTGTGGTGTACAACACCATAACAAAGAGACACAATGTCAGTGATGTGAAGTACCCTAAACCAGCTCCAGCCATCATCAGCTAATTGAAGAGCTGCAGTGCCAGCAGATTGAGACCTGCAGTTCTCGTCCAACCTGTGCCACCTGTTGGTAGGAAAAGCAACCCGCAGCAGCAGTTTAGACCTGCGGATGTAGACATGCCATGTCTGCCAATGTCTGCAGGCAAGGAAAGACACGACTTCTGCCACTTTGACAAATGTGCCACCTTCAGGTCTAAAATGTTGCTGCTATTGCTTACCTTTCCTGCAGGTGGCATATGTTGGCGTGTGTAGAACAGTTAAGTGTGAACAGTAGAACAGACAATGACTAAACAGTTTCCCCCTGGTGGACACTCTACAGCCGAGTTAGTGAGTAACTTAAAAGCAGTGCCAAGAGCTGCTTCGTATTTTAAAAAAACTATATTTATAACCCCTACCATCAGGTTTGACAGGGAATGTGTGAGCAGGCTGTGTTAAAGTGGAGAGAGAGGATTACCTAAATAGGATGCACCGAGTGAGTCCCTGGCAGTCTGGAAAAGGACCGGCTCGTGAACTGAGGGTGTGGTCACATCCACAGTGGTCCAGGCCACGCTGTGGGAGGAGCCGCAGGCCACTCGAGTGATCTTTTGTCCCTCCAGACCCTGCACCAGGGTGGGTTTCCTGTTAACTGTGGTGGTGCCGTTGCCCTGTTGCCCGTGGTCATTGTCACCCCACGCAAACACCTGACAGAGAAACACAAAGGAAACACAGAGGATTTTGATACTTTGATCATTTTCTATTTTACAACAGCCCAAAGAAAACTTTAATTACTGCCAAACTGTGTAGGAGCTCATGAGCTAGGGACTGACAAAATGATGCTCCAAGCTCTCAATCTTAACAACCTCTTAAAGTGGTCAAACATTGAGTAGCTGCCTCTCATCATAGTAAGTGATGTGTTAAGATTATTAAATTTGTTCTGAGGAAAGGTGTTATAAAAGGTGAAATAAACTCTCTAACAGCAAAGGTCAGAGGTGCCTGGAGAAGTAGAGTGAGAGTCAATAAATCAACTCTCAAGACGGGAGGAGAAATTCGCATATCTGGAAGTGTGCCATGGCAGTAAATGAGCAGAGTGCCTGAACGATGTGCTCTGGTTTATAACACTGTTGGTGGAGGTCAGTACAAACCTGTCCTGTATCTGTAACAGCTAAACAGTGTAGCGCTCCAACAGCAACATGGACAATCTTTTTGCCTCTCAGTCCCTCCACCATCTGGGGCTTCCGCACATGGACATCGGTGCCATGGCCCAGACGGAAATAGTCACCTTTGCCCCTGTTTGGAAATACAAACAGTTCACAGTCATACTGCAGCTGATGGCAGATTATGAATGATTGCGTAATTGTTCATTCATCCATCCTACCAGGTCCACACTACTCCAGATTTGGTAAGAGCCAAGGAGAACTGAGCTCCACATTCAATTTGGCAGACACCCTGCCCGTTGAGCCTCTCTATGTTCTGAGGGATGTTGCAGCCCTCGCTGCCTCCACGACCCAGCTTCCCAAAATCCCCATCCCCCCAGGAGAACACCAACCCTGGGAAAACATAAAGAAAAAATACATTAATAATGGGAAACTGAAACATATCCATCAACACCAAAACAAAACATCAGAAAACTTCTAACAAGTATTAAAGGTTTTGTTTATATTCAGGGTTTCTCACTAAAATGACACCATGCCCTGTGCATAACATTAAGGCCTCAGACATGTTAAATGCATTTCCCTCTTCATAAAACAACTGTAAAACCTTTCTACATGTTTTAGAGCCTGCATTGTTTACACTGCGTTGCACCTCCAGCCTTTGGTCAAAAACTCCACAGAGTACCTTTAAGTGCATTAACAGAAATACCTTCATCAGTGAGAGCTAGAGTTTGAGCGTCCCTGCTCCCACAAGCCACCTGGATAACACGGTGCCCCAGAAGCACTTTCACCTGGATGATGAAGAAAAGTGGAAGCAATCAGGAATGGAGGCAGCAAGGATTCATGGCAGCGAAATATCATAAACAAATCAAGTTCTACATAAAACACATGTGAGTTATTGGGTGTACATATTTGTCTTTCTTGAAAGGATGATATAAGAAGCAGCCAAAGTAAAATTACACTCTCAGAGCTGTTGGTCGGTTCCTATTTTATAATGTCTGAGATCTAACTTCAACTTCTGTCTGTGTTCCTGTGAAGTAAAGAAATGTTTGAGGTTGGTCACAAACGTACCAGTTTAGGCCTCAGCTGAGTCGTGTTGTCCCCATGTCCGAGGCGGCCGTATTCCCCCAAACCCCAGCTATACAGCTCCCCGCTGGAGGTGATTGCTGCACTGTGAGAGCTGCCGCAGGCGATGTCGCGGATTCGTTTGGTCTTCAGTGCTTCAATCAACCGAGGCTTGTCACAGTTCCTAAGATGGAAAATCTTACTGTTCTTTAATCGTGAATCAAAAAGAGTTGTCAACAACACTGTAACTATGGAGATGTTAAACAGAGTGAGTTAGGGATTCACATTCTGGACAATAATGTCTGACATTATGACCTATCTAGCCATTTAAAAAGTACCCAAACTGAGATTCATACATTCTGCTGAAGTGTCCCAGTTTGCCGTCGTCTCCCTCTCCCCAGGAGAAGACCTTCCCGTCCACAGTCAGGGCCATGGCATGTCGCCCTCCTGAATGCACGGCGACCTTCTTCACCACATAGTTACTGAGAGCAGTGATCTGACGGGGGATCGGGATGGTCCCGCTGGACAGGCCCAGGCCTAACCTGCCGTTCGTAGCCTCTCCACAGGCGTAAATCTTCCCCTCGACCGTCACTGAAACAATGACACACTGGTTACATACGATGTATGTGCATGTTGTATAACTACATACACTCCAAAAGCATTTCTCACCCACCTGCAAAGAGGCTTTTGGAACCGCCGGCCACTTGTACCACATTGAGTGCAGAGAGCGTTTCGGAGAAAGAAGGCACCTTGATCTGTGAAGAACACAAACAAAAGTGATTAGAGAATGCAGCAGCCTTTGAGCTTTTTACAAAGGTTCCCCTAAAGGATGCATCTGGTCCCCTCTAATGGTTACACAAGTGTTTGACATATCCTCAAATGTGTTTATACAGTAACCACAAACTGTTACATAATCACAAGACAGAGCATGGGCCTGTGTAGCAGATTGAATACACTGGAGTCACTGGTGGAAAGTAAGTATATTTACTCAAGTACTGTACTTAAGTACAATTGAGTATTTCCATTTTATGCTACTTATACTTTGACTTCACTGCGTTTTAGAGGGATATATACTGTGCTTTCCACTCCACTATTAAACCATAGGCCAGTTTCTAATTTGGTCAAATCTGTACAAGCCTTGAACTTGAATTATTATTTGATTTTGTGGCAGGCTGCACCTTAGAACCCTTCAGTCCGCCCAGCTGGTCCTTGTCATTCAGCCCCCAGACAAACACTTTGGTCCTGATGGTGGCTGCAGACTCCAACCCTGAAGACTTCTTCCGAGCAAGACTGAGAAGGAAAAAAATCACACGCTGAGGTCACGCATATGAATTCACTACATTTTATTTTTCCATTTTCTTGTCCTGATTGTTTTTAAAATGAAGAAAGAACATAACTGTGTTCTACTTAACTTAGCTGTATAGTTTAGCTGTATATAGCACACAAACAAATCAAAGACACTCGTATAACTATGATGTACTTGATGCCTTATGTTCTTGTAATGTTTTAGAGAGGCAGTGTATACTTAGAAACCTATGAAGGTATGTCAGCAGATAGGTACACCCTTAATTTATTGGTACACAGTCATCAAACAAGAATGAAATAACGATGAGCAGGAGATTCCTCATGCTTGCTAAACACGAGAAAACATCCTGAATTTACCACATTCTTCAAATGTGGAGAACATTGGACAATCAGCACTGCAAAATTCATCTCTTGGCGCCATACCTCCCAGTGACAGTTTTGTCATCATCTTCTTCTTCATTGTCAGATGCCAGGAAAGGGACTGTAGCCAGGTCTTCATCCTCTGCTCTGATGCGTCCCACAATGCCAAGTCCGTGAATCTTGCAGTCTATACCAGAGCTGCGGCACTGCTTGATTGCAATCTCAATGTATCTGTGATACTGGAGGGAAGACATTCAAGTTATTACAACAATCATTTTTTAAGGCAATTAAGAATAATTAGAAGATGATGTCAATTACAAAGTCTTAAGCCAACCAACCTCAGTGCAGTCACTAAGGAGGAGGACGGTGGTGTCTGTGGGGTTGATGTTAATTGTCTTCAGCTCAATTAAGTTGTTCAAAGAGCTTCCGCCTGTATATTAAGTAAAAAACATTACTTCTGATGATTAAAAAAAACTTCTTACTCTTGTTCAAAATGTCAAAAACACCATGTTGAGAAAAACAACATAAATCTAACTCACCTGACACCACCACTAGTGAGGGCATGTAGCTGCTGTCTGCTGGGTCGACAATCATCTTCAGCCTGTGCACGAGAACGTCTGGAAAGAGCTCAAGCCGAATCCAGTGCTGCAGAGAAAAGATGATGCATTACACTTTAATAAATCAAAACTACAGTAAATTGACTGTCATTCAGGCTATTTAAGTGCGCAATTCAATCTCCCACCTTTCCCTGCGAGCCAGAAGACTGCCAACACTGATCACTGCAGTCAATGAGGCGTGAGGCCTGGTTAACCGACGATGAGACATTGAGGCTCTTGACAGCACGAGACCAATCGTCAATCAGCATCCCACGCTGGCTGCTGTGATGCTTCTTAAGTTGTTTTCCTGAGCGGCCGCAGAAGGCTGGAGACTGGCCTAATTGCAAGGAAGAGAAACAACAGGTTTACACACATGCATGCGCACAGAAACACCACGGATACTATCTGAGTAAATGCATGACTAACCGGGCTCGTTGATTCTGCCAAAAGAATGCCTGGTGTTGTGTTTGCGGGTTTTGAAGCAGTTTTCACAGAAGTCGAAATCGTCACAATTCCTGCACTTGAACCTCGGGCCATTTATAGGGAACATCTGACAGCCATCACACCTTCAGGGAGCACAGAGCGTGCACATGAACAGCATGTTGAGATACACAGCTAATTGGGCGGACAGAAACCTTAAACATATCCCTACCTCACTCCAGGGTGAACGCTGGGCACCAGTTCCATCTCAGACAACAAGCCAGTCCAGTGGGACTGCTGAGGGAAGTCAACTATCACATCCTTTCCATTGGCACTGAAAGCTAAAACAAACCACTTAGCTCCATTAGTACAGAAAACAGAGGATTCAGGTGACAGCATCTTTAATGGAGGTATTTGTTCAGATTATAAACAGAATAAAAATTGGAGAGGATAATCAATTTAAAGGCTAAACAAACAGACTTACCTTTCACAACACCAACACTCCTATGAGTGACAGAGCCCCATTTGTACTTTGGTGTTGTGACTGTGGGTTTCACTCTCACTTTGTCACCAATCTTTATATGGGAAGGAGAACTTTGTGGTGGGAATCCTGGAAAAGCAAATAATAACCAAAAAACATGTCAGAGTCACCTCTCGTTACCAATTTCCAGCATCAAGTCACTTCTCAATCATGTCAACCATGAACAAAGCTTACCAAGCAGCTCGATGTGGATGTAGCGGACCCAGTACGTTCCACCTTTTTGCTGCCAGTCACACTGCACATTTAAGTCATGAAGCCCATCTCTGTCCAGCTTAATCACTTTCCCGACATCTCCGTCATACACTTCCTCGTACGTTCTGCAGCACTTCACCATCATCCCCACCTGCGGAGGAGTCAGAACAGAAAGTTAAGTGACCCAACACTCGTGTCACACTTCTTTGGCAGTTTCAGTCGATCCTGAAAGGCTCTTACCTGAATGTTCTCTCTCACATACACAGCGTAATCATCGTTGCTTTGGAAATCTGATCTCTTCTTAAATGTCTGGCTTTCAGTCACCACTGCACCTGGAGGCTAAAGTAACACACAGGCAATAGTATATATGAAGTTATTATTAATTATGCCATAAGAAGGAATTGACCAGCTGAGGGACAAATAACTTGGTCTATTACTGAGTGGGTTACACCAGAAATAAAATGTGAAAGTGATGTACCACGGGGAATGTCGGCTCAGCCTCTTCCAGCTCCTCCAGAACCTCCTCATCAGAGTATTCATCTGACACAGTGTCTGCGTCTGACAGCTCGATGACATGAACGTCTGGATGGTCCAGCAGCCAGCTCACCAAAGCCTCCACACCTGATGTATATGCTCAATTAGTCTCTAAAAAGTATCTCTCAAAACATGATATTGCATAGAACTATATATATAAAGTAGCAGACACATCGCTGCAATGACAGCTACACAATTTAACAAGAGTGACTGTTTTTTTTTTTTTTTTTGAGGGAGAGAGTGTCACAAAAGTGTATTCAGGTTTATGTCCTACCTGGGACACCAGACGCACTGCCTGTAGTTCCAGATAGTGACTTCAAGGCAAACTCAATGTTTTTCCGTGGGAACCCCATCTCCATTAGCTGGAGGACTATGGGTAAGGGAGGCACAGGGGAGGTCTTCTGCTTCTTCTGTTTGGGCGGTCTGACATGCTGTATGGTGACAGGTGTGGTGGCCTCACTGGAGCTGCTCTCCTCAAACAGCGGAGAGGACGGGTGGGCGGATTCCACAGCCAGGTACTGACACACTGCCAGAGCTGCCGCCTACATGGACAATGATATGCAGATAACACTGAGGTCAAACTAAACACACCAGCTCTAATGTATGCAACACAACAACTAACACTGACGTAACACCGGCTTTCTAAAGTTTAGTCGGTCGCCTCACCTCCATCTCCTGCCTGTCAAAAATGGCTTTGATGGGGGAGGGCTGAGTGGCAGCGGACAGCAGCTGTTGCAGGAGGATCAGTGGAGGCAGGGGACCCTCAGGTGACAGGTCTCCCACATCAGGAGAGGACACCACTGGATCCTCTGCAACCAAAAAGAGTTGCAAAATAACAGACTTGAGACGCCTCAACAAAGATACATTTCGTCTAAATCTAATGAAACATTTATTTGCTAAGATAGATAGAAGGAGAATGGTGTTTCAAAGTTCTCTTAATAAAATAATGTTTGTTTGTTTAAACTCTAAATCAGCAACTCAGTTTACATCCACCCACATGTAATCTCAGGGAAACCTCCAAACCATGCAAGGTAAGCAGTGCAGTTAATCAGACACTGCAAAGTTTGTCCTCCCACATAGTAGCTATTGTGCTGTATCAAAAGAATTGGTATTTAATGTGCAAACGCAGCTCATCATGAGCAAATGCTCACCCAGTCCATTCACTGGGTGCCAGGATGTTGCCCCAAAGCAGCAGAGTACAGCAGAAAGATGGGAGAGTCGCTACACTTAATGAGCCCATATTATTTGTCATATAAATGTTCTGACATAGACAAGACTAACGGGAAACATTTTTAATTTCATAATTCCATAGTTTTCTCACTTTGCTGAAACACTATTTACATTTTCTGTGGAATGAAAGTGAATCTACAAATTACACAGAAGGAGAGGACACAGGTTTAGTCTACCTTGACAGCTCCATACAGAAGACATTAAATATAGAGCATGTAGAACTGAAACTCTACATCACTCTACTGGACTCAAAAGCACTAATTTTCCATAAAGACTCTCCTGACCAACTCCCCAGTTCTTCTTTCAAGACTCAGAGACAGCAACCCTTCATTGGGTGAGATCTTACCGCTGGGGTTGGGTCCTATGTCCACAACTGCCGGCTGGGAGAGGATCTGCCTAAGTTTGTCCTGGTGAGAGAGCAGGGCCCGTGCTGCCTTTAAAATATACAGCCTCAGTTGCTGGCACCGCAGTAAATGGATGTCCACCTGGTCAGCTGGAAACACAATGGCTTTGATTAAATTAATTGGACTAGACCTTAAATATCAAAGAATCCTCCACAGCTTAAACCCGTTTCTCATGGTTATTTCTAAAGAAGAAATGAGACAGGCTATCATTTATCGCTAGAAAAAAAGTCTTGCTTATTGCCTGGACTTGATAAATACATATTAATATTAATTATTATAACTATTATGTTTATGAGTCACATATCAGTACATTCTGTACCCGTAAGCCCTCGACTGAGGGACTTCTTCATGCGCTGTTTCTCCAGTTTGCTTCCAGCCAGGCTGACCAGCTGGGCCCAAACTGCCAACATGGGCTCAGTGAAGGGCAGGTTCTGCACACTGAAGGATACTGCCGGCAGCTGAGGAAAATGACAACAAAAAAAAAAAGATAATCAGTACTATTGTCAAATGAATTTGCCTAAAGTGAAAGTAGAGCTAATTTGCAAGTTGTATGTACACACATGAGCATCTAAACACGTCCATACCGGTTTGAGGTGGCTGAGCAAGCAAACCCTACAGGTCCTCATCTCATGAAATTGGACAGTGATGCGTCCTTTAGGGGTGATGCGAGTGACTGTTCCCTCTCCGTACTCCTCATGAACGACCTGACCTCCAAGCCTGAGGCGCCCATCAATCCCTCCAATCACTGCCAGCACTGCCATCAGACTGCCCACTCTGGGACCCTCAGAATCAGGAAAATACTCCTCCAGGAAACACTGAAATTAGGAGAGGGGGCTTTTATAATCATCATTAGAAGAGAACTAATTGTATAAATGAAGTCAGAATGAAAGCACTAACACACACAATAACTGGACCCATAATACTGCAATCATTCTTACTGCTTCAGACTGGCAGCTTGCCATAACATCTCCAATGGAGCTTAGCTGAGTGTTGATGTAATCATTTATCAGGCTGTTCCACTGGCCAAGAGAGTGCAGAGTACGCAGGACAGCAACAATCTCCTCAGCCAGAGTGCTGCTGTGAGTGGCCGTAAGAGATGCTTGAGGGCGGGACTTCCTCCTTCGTAGGGAACCCTCTGCAAGGGGAAGCAGCAAATTTAAAAATACATGCTACAGAGAAAAACACCAGATTTTCACTTAAAGCCTGAGTGTGATTTATAAGTGCACCTCTGAGAAGTGGCAGGTCTGAGGAGCAGGTGCTTAGTAGGCTTCCCAAAAAGCTGAACAACTTCTCCACCAGGAACTTCATGTCCTGAGAGCGCTCCATCTTGTCCCATGAAGGCAGGACTGCCTGCAGGAGACGTAGGGCCAGGATCTGAAAAATGCAGAGAATGCACAAGACAAGGGGGTGTTACTTCCAGAGATCATCCTTCTTTCTACAAAACTATAAATAAATGAAATTATCTACATAAGATACTCAAGTATTTTAACTATTTTCAGTCAAGAGAAGTTATGAAGAAATGCCATCTTTGCCTCTTTGGCTGGATAAGCTCTGCTTTGCACTCCTTTAAGTTCATCCTCCTTTTCCCAACAGAACCTCTATAGTAAAATATGTCCGAATGTTTTCACAGAAACCGCATCATAACAGCAATAAAACACACAATCACGGTAACCCACCTGTCTCTGCAGAGTGATGGCATTGAAGGACTGGTGTCCCTCAACAATTCGGATGAGCAGGCTAATCCACGCAGAGGTGCTTAGGGTGCTGCACATTTGGGGCATGAGAGCGATGCTGCGTATGAAGCCCAGCGTACACCAGCTCCTGTGCTGCTCCCGCGACACCAGCCTGTGGGAGTGACAGCCTAACGAAAAAAGGTGGTTCAAGTCAGATAATACAGAAATAACGTGTTTTGTAAAAAGATAAAATGTCCTTATCAAAACGGCAGTTCAGCTACCTGACTTGTCATTAGCTCCACTTTCCACAAGCATCCTCAGCAGCCCGCATAGAGTCCGTGTAGCATCAGTTTGCACCACGTCTGCGTAGATCCCAGATGATAGAGACAATGTCTTCAGCAGGTTGACGGTGCTGGTAAGCATCATTGCCGTCGGGTGGCTGCTCTTCTCCATCAGCTCACCTTCTGTAACAAAGAGGAGAGATTGTTGATATCATTGCTTGAACCTCACATTTTGCTTGTAGCTGTGGCGATCTGCACTAAAAGCAGTGCTGTGAACTGACCCGTGTCATCCTCTGTGTCTGAGTCCTCGGTGGGGGGCTGCGTGGCTGGCGGCGGCTCTGCAAGTTTAAGGTCATACTTGCCCTCTTTGCCCATCCTGTAGGAGTTGGTGCTACTTGTATCCCACTGGACCCTGATCCAGCCATCCTCGCCCAGCTCTCCAATAACCCTGCCGAGACCTGGTGCTGGACCGTCCTGCACAAAGCACGCAGAGGGTCACATACTCAACAGCAGGCTTTTTCACTCTGCTTTAGTTTTACAAAACAGTAACTCATCAACTGCCAGAGTGACTGGATTCAGGTACCTGATCTCCCCATTTCCAGTCGACTCCCCTCATGACCCTGGTGCCTATCTTCATCATGGCAGCCAGCTCAGGGCCAGAGGCAGGTAGGGGGGTGGGGGCAGCCTCCTTTCTGGACTCCTCCAGTACTGTGGCTGAGCCTCCGTGTGCACATAAACTCAGGTCCTCCTCACTGCTGTCTGTGCTCGGTCCTGGAAGATGACAGACATTGAACACTTTAATATATTCTATCCATAAATGCGCACAGATGCTCACTGCTTCTGTTCTGGCTATGACTGCTGAGCATTTGATTAGACGGCACTCACCTACGAGCCTGAGGATACTCTGTGTGAGGGCCAGGATGCCAGAATTGAGCAAGAGACTGAGACTGTTAGCCCCGTGTTTGAGGGACAGCATATGTATCATGGCCAGAAGGAAGCGGGCTTGTGGAATGGTGCCGAGGCTTGGTCCCGCTGGGTTCTCATTGGTGATGGTTTGCAAGGGAACAGGCTGCACACCTGGTTATGAGACAAACAAGTTAGTATAACTAGTTATAGAAATATATCACAATAGTACCAATTTACCCCACGTCACTCACCGAGCTCTTTGAAGCGGGCGCTGGCCTCAAGCAGGATGTTGCGAACGTTCTGGATGGCCCAGGAATACAACTTGCCGAAGGTGACCTCCAAAAGCATGCGGTTGAAGGGAGGGATCAGATCCACGTCCTTCAGGCAGTCAGACAGGGGCTCTCTGAAAAGGATAGTTGAAACATAACTAAAAATACCACCATCCAAAAGCTAATACACTTGTCTTCATTTTAACATTTTTAGTGGATTATTTGCTTTCACGGACACACAAGATCACATGAATTGCTTTTGTGATGTCTTCTGGTATATATTTATTCTACATGATTCAGAGAAATCACTAGAATCCTTTTTACCAAGACTCCAAAAATGTTGACCTACCCAATGTTGGTCCCTTCTGGTATGACCCTTTGCCAGCCACAGAGCATTGCATACTGCACAGACGGCAGCAAGAAGCTTTTGGAGGCCAACTTCAGCATGGTGTCGATGCCCTCCAGCCTCACCTCAGCCCTCTCCAGCTATAATGAAACAGAGTTAACACGTGTCATGCTTTTTCCACATCTTCCCAAGTTGAGACTGACTTGTATCCATAACAATAAATTGCATACTTCTTCATTTGCCTCTACTTGTTTTGATATAATATTACACTGACTACTTGAAGATAGTGGCGATCTGTTGCTTTCCAATCACCTGTTTAAGAAGACACTTCCTCATCTTTTCCACATCCAGGGGCTCCTCTTTCAGTGCAAACTCCACTATGGTGGCCATAAGGCTGGACTGAGAAAAGGCACCCTGAACGCTGTGTTTCAGCCACCGGTACTTGTGGACACTGGCCACAGTGTTTAGAAGTGGCTGCCACTTGTCCTGCTGGAAAGGAATTAAACAATACAGGGATGTTAAACTATACAAACAAAGCCACTGTGTTGTCTTTGTCAGTTTATCATGCACAGTTAGCTCAAACTAATGCAGTCTAATACAGCAGCCCTGCATTATATTCTACCTTCATGATTATAATCTTTTTTTCTTGAAACTGATTACAGAGGTGTTGATTCAACTTTATGGTCATTTTGGAGGCTGTTGAATTGTATTACTGTAACATTGCACTGAGAGGTTTTTCTAATATTGTCTACCATAATTGATATAAATAAGGTGGTAACATCTTTTTACATTTATATCCTTTCGATACCTTATGAAATGTTTAAAACATAATTAAATGAAACTCAAGTACCTTGGATGTCTTGCTCATGGGTGATTTCCTATCAGCAGGTGTGGGGCTGATGTGAACATTAAGTTCTTCTTCATTGGTCCCTTCATTCTCCAGCTTTGGCTCTTCTATGTCAGCAGACTCTGACTTTTTAGGCACTAAAGAAAAAAAGATGCGATATATACATTTCAATTCAGAAATAATGAACATGAAAATAACACCCTATTACTATGGTTTATCATCATCTTCTTCTTTCGGCTGTTCCCATTAGGGGTCGCCACAGCTGATCATTCTTTTCCATCTCTTCCTGTCCTTTGCATCTTCCTCTGTCACGCAAACCACTTACATGTCCTCTCTCACTATATCCATAAACCTCCTCTTTGGCCTTCCTCTTTTCCTCTTGCCTGGCAGCCCCATCTTCAGCATCTTTCTCCCAATATAACCAGCATCTCTCCTCCGCACATGTCCAAACCATCTCAATCTCGCCTCACTCGCTTTGTCTCCAAACCATCCAACCTGAGCTGTCCCTCTAATATACTCATTCCTAGTCCTGTCCATCCTCGTCACTCCCAATTAAAAATTTGAGCATCTTCAACTCTGCAACCTCCAGCTCCGCCTCCTGTCTTTTTGTCAGTGCCACCACCTCCAAACCATATAACATAGCTGGTCTCCCTACCCTTTTGTAAACCTTCCCTTTCACTCTTGCTGGTACCTTTCTGTCAGAGATCACTCCTGACTCTTCTTCACCCACTCCACCCTGCCTGCACTCTCTTCTTCACCTCTCTTCCACACTCCCTGTTACTTTGAGCAGTTGACCCCAAGTATTTAAACTCATCCAACTTCACCATCTCTACTGCTTGCATCCTCACCATTCTGCTGTCATCCCTCCCATTCACGCACATGTATTCCATCTTGCTCCTACTGACTTTCATTCCTCTTCTCTCCAGTGCATACCTCCACCTCTCCATGGCTCTCCTCAACCTGCTCCCTACTCTCACTACAGATCACAATGTTATCCATGAACATCATAGCCCACGGAGACTCCTGCCTGATCTTGTCCGTCAACCTGTCCATCACCATTGCAAACAAGAAAGATCCTTGATGTAATCCCACCTCTATCCTTGAACCCATCTGTCATTCCAACCGCACACCTCACCGCTGTCACACTTCCCTCATACATATCCTGCACCACTCTTACGTACTTCTCTGCCACTCCCAACTTCAATACAATACCAAACCTCCTCTCTCAGCACCCTGTCATATGTTTTTTTTCTAGATCCACAAAGACACAGTACAACTCCTTCTGACCTTCTCTATACTTCTCCATCAACATTCTCAAAGCAAACATTGCATCTGTAGTGCTCTCTCCTGGCATGAAACCATACTGCTGCTCACTAATCATCACCTCCCCTCTGAACCTAGCTTCCACTACTCCTTGAAAATCTCCACTCAGCCATCCTCCTACTTTCCAAAATTGCGTTACTATGGTTTATAGGTTTTCCAATAAATCTAGTTTAAAATGGCCCACCTCTTTTTTTCCTGCGGTCCCTGATGAGTTTTTGGGTGATCCTCCTCCAGCGTGGCTGAGAGCTCAGCAGCTTCAGCTTGGACACTATAGACAGGTCGTTGCTCACAGCTGGACGCAGCTCATTAAACAGGAAGCGCAGACGCTCAATGACAGGAGCACACACCTCCTTGTAAGAGCGTCCTTGTTCTTGATGGGTCTAAAATAAGCGGGACAAAGAAAATGAGTCCGAATTTAAAGCCCCATTCCTCTTCGTTTCCCCCTCTTATAACAAATCACCTTCTCAATGTTTCATTATCATAATCAATGTCTATTTATTATAGTACACAAGTTAAAAGCAGGAATCATACCTTGATCAAAGAACACTTTGCCTGGTAGACCATGCGGCACACGTCAATCACAGATTTAGGGAGGGACCTCTGTTTCCCTTGGTCCACACCCAAGGCACACTGACTGACAAGTGAGAGAGCAATGTGACCTAGGAGAGGAAGAGATGTTACACCAAACTGCTGTACAAGTGCAGGTCATTACAGATGTGATTATTTTCTTTTGTTGGTAGTATAAGTGCTGGACATTGTGCAATTGCAGAAGAAAAACAATGTAATTGCATCTTAGCATAACTAACAATTATGAAAAACCCATTTCAAAGCTCAAGTGAGCCCAAATGGCTCTTAATTCCTCCTCAAACAGCCTGTGTGAGGCCAGTTGCTAGGTTACCGAGGTCTTGATGTTTGAGCAGGCAGCAGAGCAGCAGGCGACCGACTTCCTCCACAGGGTGTTCCGGGGGGAAGGTGATGGGTGTAATAAGATGGTACTGCTTACAGCAACGCTCTATTTGGCATAGGAAGTCCTATAGTTTCAAACAAAAACAAAATGTGAAATCATTTAGTTTCACGCCCACTGTGTGGCTACCCTCTCCAGTCTGGAGTCAGAGTTCTCATGCTTGTACCTTCACAGTGTGGTCCTGAGTGTTGTTGTCAGCAATGGCCTGCAGGAAAGGCTGTGCATGGTCGCTGAGGGTTAATCTGCGGGAGTACAGTTTGGCCTTATCTGGGGTGGTTGTACCCAGGGAGCTGCAGTGGTCTTCATCTTTCTCTTCATTGTAGTTATAGTGGATCTGACTGGTCTGCAAGCCCCCAGAGAAAATAGAGGACTGGAGCCACTCTGTGCAAAGAGATACAAATTTGATATTAAAATTAAAACTAATGCAGAGTCTGGGAAAGAGCAACATCTGGAATATCAAAAATCATTGAACCCACTGGCACATTCAATCTCCATGGGGGACAGGGGGGTGCTCTTGGCCAGGTAGGAGGCATGGAGACCCAGCAGCAACCCCAGGTTCCTCTCTGTGTCAATGAGTGGGGAGGACAGACTGCTGAGGTCTGGAGTGGTGACTGTCTCCTGGTTAGGCTGAAAAATGATAAAACATTAAAATATCAAAGATTATAACCAATTACAAAGCAAGAAATTTCATTTAGAAAATCTATATTTGGATAGTTGGTACCTCCATATACTGGCCAACACAGAAGGCCTGCATAGACTCCCTGGTGTCCTCAAACTGCAGGGCAGCTTCCAGAGCAACCACAGGGTCCTCTCCTGCAAACTGAGCTGTAAAAGGAGATATTTTATTATACCATAGAAGCACTAATATTTCTTTAGTCAAATTAATTCTGACTAATACGTCACATTTCACTACAAAAAAAATATTTTTTACCCTTACCCAATATACTGTTTCCTGTTAGTGACTGGGACTGAGCCTGGAAGTCCTTGATGTCATAGACCTTTCCGTCAATGACTGTCCAGAAACCACCGTCTTTGTTGTGATTCTCCAGGTCAGCCTTGCGGATGAGGGACACCTCTTCATTGTTCTTGGAACTTTGCCCTGTGAAGAAGGATCCTGCCACAGCAGAAAAGGAGCTTGTTACGTTCTAAAAAGCTTCAAGTCTTCACCCCTTATATATATGATCTTAATACAAATAAATCCTCTTCAGTAACATTTTAAGACACAACTGGTGTTATACCCATAATACCCGGCCAGGCCAGATCTTCATTATCGTCCCTCTCATGTCCTGGAGCCAGGTGATTAAATCGGTCGAGATGCTCCAGGAGTCCAGCCAGGAGAGGGATAGAACCCGTCTCCTGCATCAGACCAGCGTCAATGGTGAGGAGGAGGACGATGGACACCACCAACTCAGGCAGGAGCACTCCTACAGGAGAGAAGACCGCAAGTCATTCACAATTCATGCTGCATATACACACTCAGCAACTTTTGAGAGAGGGAATTACCGGTTAGATCTCCTTCAATAACACGAGATACTTCCGCAAAGTGGCGGCGACCGGTAGAAGCAATACTTGTTGCCACTGGGAGGATGTCTCCAATGTGAGTGCACAGCAGGGCGATGTACTTTTTCAACAGGGAACCAACACCCAGAAGTTCAGGATCTACAAAACGACAGACAACGCTGCACATTTAGAACTCATTTTCAAACTTGATCTCTAGTTAATCCAATTTGGAGGACTAGAAAGGTCATTTCAAAAAGTTGAAATACACAACTTACTGTATCCGTTGACATTCTCTGTGCCATTAACACCGAGGTAGAGCTTGCTAACCAGCAGCCTCTGGAAGCGCAGCAGCAGGTCTAGAGACGCAGAGCGTTCCTTGCTCACATGCTCTGCCTCTAAATAGTTGGAGATACGCCGAGCTACGTCCTTCAGCCTTGCGATGGTCTGGCATGCGATATTCCTGCAGAAATCAAATCAATGTAAATCTGCCACAAGCTAATCATTCACAGTAGACAGCAAGGGGTTACTCTGTGGCATAAATGTAGCATAACCCAGGCAAAGTACAGGTACCTCAAAAGCTGCTGTACAAGCTGCACCAGAGGCAGGATTTGTTTCCCTGCTGACTCGTAGATGCCCGTGTTGATGAGGTCTTTGTCTAGCATGGTGCGACAACGGTGCATGGTGGAGGCATTAGCCTCTTGCTCGTCTATCTCTTTCTCTTTCTGAGCCTCCTTCTTGGCCTCAATGTCCTGTCATGAAAAAAAAAAAATACAAAGTGTGACCTCCTTAACCAATGAGCAGGGTTATGTCAAGAGTTTGGGGATGCAGATCCCATTCACGTCTAATATTCTGTATTAGTTATCCTAATAGTACAATAAATATGTCTTAAAATTGTCAAGAAGAAATGAAATTCAATTGATCATAAAGTTTATCTAAAGTTTCAGGCCAGTTCTGGGAGAAAATAATTACAACCAAGTCTAAAGTAATTTAATGGAGCCAGAAAAAACTGTCTCGTGACAAGTAGTTTTATATCCCACGAGTCCAACAGGACCAGCTAAAAAGATTTTGTATCCTGGTAGTTGGGGACTCCGTCATTTTAAATTCAAGCAGAATCTTATTCCAAAAACAATTTTGATCTACATTTTGTTACACAGATGAGGCAGTAAGGAATACATTATGTAAGAAAGGAGGGTGAAGTGGTGACTCATGCATTAAAAACTGACCTGTATCTCAGCAGTAATGGCTGCATTCAGTGCAGATTCCAAACCTCCGTCAGCCATTAAGCTGCTGACCAAAAGGTCGATCATAAAGCGGCGTCCAGGGCTCACGCTCATCTCATTTCCGGATGCTGGGAGGAAAAAAAAAAAATTTAAAACCTATCTCTCCAAACCATGTTTACAGTTCTATCAAAAGGAACAGATTTAATGGACTATAAAACGTCCATTATTGCGTTTAATCAGTGTGAGCAGATTTGCACTCACCAGCATTAGGCAGAAGTGAGGATAATGCCCTCGCCCTTTCCTCAGCAGTGGGCAGCAGCACTGACCAGCCACTTTGGAGGACAGCTTGAGCAGCTGCCTGGACAGTATTGAGCACCCCAGCATTGCTAGCTAGCACAACCACAGTTTGTTTGAGGTTGTTAAGAAGGACGCTGCCGAGCCCCAATCCCAGCTCCTCTGGATCCACCTGGTTACTAATGGCTGCATGGAGCTGAAGACACATTCAGTAGAGAAGGTTTTAGAGATATGACGATGACATTACAATCCGCCATCCAATTAGTCTACTGTTAGAATGTTAAACTAGGCTTAAGAGAAGGTGTGAAGATTCCCAATGTTATTGTTGAGAAAATCTACAGGCACCACAAGCATAAATAAGTGCCACATCTGCAATAAAACATCTGTTGACAGAGTGCTGCCTACCTGGAGCCTGAGCAGGTTGAGTGTGGCGACTACCATACACTCCTTCTCCTGTGGGGGTGGCCAGTCTGAGCTGCCGTCCATGCCATCGCTGACCTGCCGCAAGAGCAGGTCCAGCTGCTCAAAGGTCATGGGGCACACGTCCACAACAAAGGGCACACGCTGCCCAACAGACCACTCTGAGCACGAGGACCAGGCAAAGCTCTGAAAACAAACAATGTATGTTAAATCCATCTTCTACCATTAGAAGAATTTTAAAATCAGCAACAACAGTTCTGTAAATTACCTGTCCTGGGCCGCAGGAGATCCCTACTATGTGTTTGGAGTTGAACCCTGGCAGCGCTTTAGGCTGCTTCTTGTTAGAAAAGAGTGTATCAAAGTGTTGTAGTTTATCATTACTGCCCCAACTGTGCACCTCTCCGTCGTCAGTGAGGGCTAAGCAGTGTGTAGATCCCACAGCCACATCCACAACTTTCTTCCCTGTTTGCAAATATAACAGACAGAGATTAGTTTTTGTACTCTAAAAGCTTCTGTGGATATATCTTCACATAGTCAACTCACCCTGTAGACTGTCGAGCAACTTGGGATAGCGGACATGCTCATCAGTGCCATGACCTAGGCGTTGATTGTCTCCCTTTCCCCAGGTGTACACCTGGCCATCTTTGGTAAGGGCCACTGAAAACTGGCTGCCGCAGCACACCTTCACTATGTCCAAGTCCTGCAGTTTCTCTACCAGTTTGGGTGTCTTGCAGCCATCGCTGCCTCCTCGGCCCAGTTTTCCATAGTCTCCGTCCCCCCAGGACCACACCTGACCTGTAGCAACACAGAGAAGGTGAATCAAAATGCTGATGGCTTCTATGGCCAGAATTCAAGCCAAAAAACGACTCTTGTTCTTACCATTCTCTGTCACAGCAAGCGTCTGTGCGTCGCCACTCCCACATGCCACATCCATCACCTTTAGTCCTTTCAGCGCTGTCACTAGCATGGGCGTGGTCTGGTCCTCACTAGAACCTACAAACACAGTCACAAGACATTTTATTTTCAGTGATAAAACAGACAGATATGAAACTGTGTCTGGCAGCTTTAGAGCAGATGGAGCTTACCGTGTCCCAGGCGACCATAGTTCCCTCTCCCCCATGTGTAGAGCTCGCCATCAGCTGTAATCGCAGCACTGTACGTGCTCCCACAAGCAATGTGCACCACATGCTTTCCTGTCTGTTTCCCATTGAAGGCTGCAATTATTGTAGGCTCTTCTAGATATCTGAAATAAAGTAAAAAGTAGTACGGATAATGACATACTAAAATGCTTCTCTTACAGTTTCAAGAATTTTAAAAAAGAAGAAGCCTTTCAGGAACTTTTCAGATAACAGTGAAAATTAATAATTTAAATTTTATGCATTAAGCAGGAAATATTAATACCACTGATTCTGTTTAAAGGAGTTTGTTAAGGTTGGATGTTTTCATCTCTGCTTAAAATGTGGCAGTCAGTGGCAGCTAAAGATCTGTGGTGTATTAGCATAAAACATTAATAGGAATGTCCTCGATTTGGGAAATAATGCAGGGAATATTTCAGATCAATCATTTAATTCAACTAGATTTCCAGAAATTTCATTTTGTGTCCCAAATGCCATAATTGCAAAAGTCCTTCCAATTTGAAAGCACCAGAATTTCCAGGTAGCTTCATATTTTATATTATGATGTGAAAATACCAAATTGGGTGTCCATAAAGGAAACTAAATATCAGCTCGAGTCGAGTTACTTACGTGGTGTCTCCATGTCCGAGGCGGCCACCATCCCCACAGCCCCACGAGAACACTTCCCCGTTGGAAGACAAGGCCAAATAGTGCTGCCCATCTGGATGAGCTGCAAGCTTCATAATCTTTCTAGAGCTAAGACCGTGGATTAGCATGGGAGCCTGCAACAAAATAATTCAGTGGTTCAATTTACAGCATGACAGGAACTTCCATTCTCATTTTTTAAATATTTTATTAAATAATAAACAGAAAAAACTGACCAGGGTTGTGCTCTTGTAGTTTTGGGTGTAAACAGCACCACTGCTGGACAGAATGAGAAAGCCCTTTTCTGAACAGACTATTTGTGAGACTCCAAGGCTGGACAGGGCTTTACACTGAATGGGTCCATTAACATTGGCATAAAGCTTCCAGCCCAACAGGCCCCAGGCAATCACCTCCTGCAGGGTTCCCTAAAACAAAAAGAGACAGACAGACATGTTGACTTCTCACATTTCTTTAACAACTGTCCAAGTTTTTCTAATAGAGGAATCACATTTGTGTGGCCAAATGGCATGAGAGTTGGGAAAAATATTTGAAGGAAGGAGTAGAATTATTGACCTGCAAAAAGAAAAACAAAACCTAAAACACTGCCAACTGACAAAAAGAGTCGTCACCTTGTGTGACGTTGGGGAGTTGCAGTGTGGAGGGCTGCAGGGAGAGGCCAAGCGGTCCAGGTGAGCCATGATCACCACAGCTGTTTGCCGAAGGTCAATAGCCAGGTCATTATCCTGAGGCAAAGTCAGGTAGCGCAGGAAACTCTCGTTTGGACTAAGAGGAGCTGCAAGAATCTGGAAATCACAGCAATCAACCACAAAGTACTTATTAGCTTGATTCTTAATCAGGAGTAGGAGAACAGTGGTATTTTAAGGCAGCCGTATCCAAGCAACACACGAGGCAACAGACCTTCGCTGGATAACATTATGTTTGAGAGGATTCTTCATCCCTCATCTTCAAATGATATTTAAGTTAAATTGTTCAGTTTCTCATATTTCCTATTTATTGAGTGTCTAACTGAATCACTGCTAACTTTGGGAAGGCAATTTTCACCTCTGCTTCCTCTTCGGGGATGGGTTCTTCTTTGCTGCTGTGTATGTTTTGAAAGCGCTGCAGAAGGGGCAGTAGTGGAGCGCTGGTGCCCTGTGTGGAGCGCTCGTTGTCCATCTCTCTGGTGCCGCTTTCCCACAGGCGCAGCAGCAGCAGAACAGCAGACAGCAGCTGACTGGAGAGACAAAATTACGTAAAGGCCGAGTGAGCAGTGGGGAAGTGGTACATTTCAACTGTAACAGACTATCAGCGTGAGCAAATAAGCAGGTTTAAAGGGTATCCAGGTACCTGAGTGTGCCCCTCTGCACAGCCAGCTCTAGCAGGATGGCCAGGGCTAAGTGCTGGTCCTGAAGAGGAATGTTGCCTTTGGTGCTGGCACTTCCATGTACATCACTAGTCCCAAAGAAGACAAGGATTAGGAATCATGCATTATTATCCATCCAATATCTCTTGTAATGTATAAAGTTAGCAATTGGTCAGTAAGTGACAAACCTGAGGAACTTGGTGGCCCTCTCAACGACCTCAAGCCACACTGATGATACAGTTCCCTCGTCAAACAGTGTGGCCTCTGGCAGAGCCCGCAGAGCATCCAGAGACTCCTGGAGAAGCTCACTGCAAAGATCTGCATCATCTCCTGTACCAAAGCACAAAGGTCTTGTTTTATAAAAGGACTGCAGTGGCTACAGTACACTACACAGACAGTATACAATTTACAGTTTGCTCAGGCCAGCAATAAGACAATTGGAGGTTCCTGCTATTTTATATTACAATATATTCAGTTTTCCTACATTTAAAATGAACAAAATCATGCAGCATATAAAACTATAATGCACATAAGCACATAACGATACTTACAGTACAATAAAGATTAACCTCAATATGGTAACACAGACTTCCTTATTAACAAAACACCAATAATATTCAGTAAATGGGATCAGAGAACTATTTTTACATCAGTTATAGTCTTTGACATGCCTGATGAATATGAGCCCTGGTCTCGACCTTGTGTGCACCAATAACCTTCAATCCACAATCTGTACTAGTAACCAATCAGACTGAACGCTCCTGGTCCTGGCCTTTGCAGGACCTGCAACAATAGAAAGTTCGATAATAACTACGTGTCATACATTTGTTCTTTCAGCAGGTGGCGAGTGAAAGAACACACTGTTTCACTTCTGTTTTTCTTGCAGTGTATTCCAGGAACACAGCTAGAATGAGGATGAGAGGCTTAACTCTCTGTGTGTGTGTGTGTGTGTGTGTGTGTGTGTGTGCTGCTCATGTTACAAGGCTACAGAGGAGAGGGCCGGCTCTTTGTTCCCGCCCAGTCCCTGTGGACAGGCAGCTGGCTCTCAACCTCAAATCATTCAACTTAACAGAAACAGCATTTTTACTTGCAAAGCTAAAAACAAAGAGCTCTTAAATACTACTTTAGTGAATTGCATTGTATTGACATTTGCTCCATCCTCATTCACCAAATTTAGAGGAACTGAATATTAAAGTCATCTTTTAATACAATGCAGTCCATCAGAACAACACCACAAACTACAGCCTCAAAAGTGACCACAGAGCTGAATCATCTCCTCTCTGACTTACTGTCAACAAAAACTGATTATAACACTCCCAAAGTTAGGATTGATTGTTGTGCTATTGGTACAGTGCATTGATTTAGACCACAAAGGTTGCCTGAATGAACAAGAACCCAGTGTTTAATAACCAGTATAATATATAGTATAAAGATAGATAGAATTCTGATTATAGGTTAGGGCTGAAATGATTAGAGATTAGAGAAATAATAGCAACTATTTTGGTAATCAGCTCATTATTTCAATCATTTATCACCTAAATATAGTGGAAAAAATGTCAACTATGTCTGATTCCAGACCCTCAAATGTGAGGATTTCCAGCTTTTCTTTGTCATATATCATATAAACTGAATATCTTTGGGTTTTGGACTGTTTTTTTTGGTTGCACAGCTAGTAATTATAAAACTGGGCAGCTGAATGTTATTTTAGGGTAAGAGGAGATTCATCCGTCTATAGTGGGGACTTCTATATTTCAGTGGTGCTGATCAAGTGTCAGCCTCAATCCAGTCCAAATAGCCATCTTTAATGTTGGGTATATCTTATCCCAAAGTAGCAGGAATGTTACCAACAAGCCTCCCTGCTCCTATCCCAAACACTCCTGCAGTCCAGGCTTAGGCTAAAAACATAGCATTGCGAAATGCTAAGGTTGTTTACTTTGTTACTTTACTTGTAACATGGTGCAACACATCCATCAACAGCTGTTAAGCAAAGATCCATTACCATGACAGCAGCCATCATCACCGCCGCTAAGGGACAGAACGTCTTTACTGTTAGCATTCTTGGACATTCTTACCTGACCTCCAGGCCCGACGCAGGAAAGCAAAGGCAAATGAGAGAGCTGCCCTGGAGCCGACTCTGGCCAGACCTTCAACACCTTTGCTGGCCGGACGAGGGCTGAAATAACAAAACCAAACACACAGGGAATCAGTTAAAACTCCGTGTCATCTCTTCAGTGACATTCAAACTAAAATATATTTATTGCTGGGAGATTATAGCCACCTCTTGGTTTGCCAAGTGAACTGTCATGTGCTGCTCATTTTAGAGGGGTTTTGTGCAAGGGAGTGCCAGAAAAAGAGCCAAGTTCTGTGTGTTTGCTGGTTGGTTTGCTCATGCAGTTTGCAAATTACAACCATTCCCTCAAAATTCCATTCAACACACACACTGCAGCAGGGTTAGGATGTTTTTGGGGTCACAAACAGGGTGTGCTGACTTGGAACACATATAAAAACTACAGTAAAAGATAACCATGCATTCCTGGTAAGAAGCTGAAGAAAATTCGGATACCTACTTAAGCAGAAAAAACCTTGAGGATTTTCAAAACAAACCCTACCGAAGTATACAAGTACAAGTTTGGAACACAAATACAGAGTACAGGATACTACAAGCAAGCGCAACAGAGGCTATGCACACAAGACGTGCATGTTTGAGTGTGCTTAAGAGGCCTACATAAGGAAAGCTGTGTGCATTTATACACCAAGCTGTAGGGTTTCAAACAAGCATGGACAATCAATGTCAGCGTGCTGAACATACCAGGAAGAAACTGTACACAACTTTGTACTTTGTAACTGTACTCGCTCAATCTTTAGATTTACAGGATCTTTGAACTGCGGGAGAACCCACCCACAGGAGACGCATGCAGAAACAGGAAGAACATACACACTCCCCAAAGGGCTCAGCTGGGCCAACAGATTTGTGTTGGTGACAGCGTCATGTGAGCTTCAAATCATCTCTATTATTCTTACCTTTTATTGTCAGCAGCAGGCAGTGGCGGGCTTGGGGGCGTCTTCCAGCGGACCTTGTACTTCTCCTCCATCATGCTGTGGCTGAGAGAGATGAGGTAGCGCTCCAGGATGACCAGGCGCTGGCGCAGACGTTGGGCAGACAGGGTGCTTTTGGCCATCTGAGCCGAGAGCTTCTGCTGGTCATCAACCAGGACCATGAGACAGTCCTTCAACTCAGTCTCATCTGCACACACAAGGAATGTGCAATGAAAACATTATCATCATAAACATGTTGTTCATTTGTTGTCACAGATTATTACTACTGTACAACAACATGAATATTCAACTTTATTTTGAATGCAAAATTGTTTAAAATTGACCACTCTCACGTCATTTTCTTTATGACCAGACACACCAAATGCATTATAAATGTTTTATTAAGCATATATTATTTAGTTATATTTCAAGTTGTTTCTTCTGCCATTTGAAACCAATTTCTAGCAGCAAAAGTCATCTTAAAATATATGTAAAACTGTATGTGCAGTTTATATTGTAATAGCTCACCAGAAATCTTGACAGGAAAAGAGAAAGCCCTGCTAAAACAATATTCAATATTATTTTTGAAAATATGTCATACTACTCTATACTGACAATCAATTTTAAAATATCAAAAAGCAGATGATACAGGACAAACAAAAAATGTCACAGTAAAAATCATTTTCAGCATTCTGCATTCTGATACTGCTGCTTTTTAATCATTTATGCTGCAATCTGCAATCTCAAACGATCTTAAATTTTTAATCTAACCCTGAAGGTTGATTTCATCATTACAATGACGTATCATTACGTCACGGCTCTTCATTACACTAGCAGAGTTGTGTTTTGAGAGGGTCATAAGACTCTTCAGCATTACTTGTGGCCATGACTGTTTATTTTTAATATGAAGAAAAAAAAAATCCCCATATCCAGTATTTTCCCCTACTGGCCTTCATCGCTACAAATCCTTTGTTCTGATTTGGTTCAATAGAAAAATATCTTATTATGTTGCTATACAGCAGCGCTGCAGGGAAGACAAGATGGGCTAAAATAGCAGGTCTGAAATCCACTTAAGCTTTATGTAAGCCAGACTGGCCTGAGGTTGTATGAGCCACACTACAGTCAGCTGTGCATGGCTGTCAGGACAGATATGTATCCCAGTCAGACAAAGTCACCTACTATTTATTATACATTACTCTTGGCTAAAAAGTTACTTGTACAGGAGAACTAGCAAATTCATAAGGGTTGATCAATTCTTCATAAAAGATCTAACGTGGAGAAGACAGGTAAAGAGAGGGAAAAAATACATCCACTGCAAGGAAGAAGAGTAAATCTGTCATGTGTCCCCTGCACCAACCTGATTTGAAAACAATAGGTTGGGTCTGGGCCCTAACTGCTGACATCAACATGTTCCAGATATCGGACCACTCAATGGAAAAGCAGGAAGTATGCTGTCTAAACTTTAAGCATCAATGACAGAGAACTCGTCCATGTAGCGATCCAGTTACACTCGCTGTACAATCAGATCAGTGTGATTTCCAGGCTCAGTCAATAAAAAAAAACAGAGAGAAGCAGCCAATTAGCTACTAGCAAAGCCTACGTTTGCTAGGCATGTCCCCCAACTCCCCCCCCCCCCCCCTCGCCCCAAAGCTTATCTCCTACCACCATAACACCGTCCCACCCAGTTCCGCCAGTAAACACAGCTTGGGTGAGAGACGCTACCCCGCGCTGGACCAACACTATAACGCCTACCAAGATTACACTCCAGAGGGGTAAAAATAACCACTCAGACCTGCAGACTGCAAGTTGTCATTTCAGAGTTTCCACACCTCACTTGCCAGCAGAACATGCACACACCAGCAGGGCCTGGCAGACGTGAAATTGATAAACAGAGAAGCTGGCCGTGTGTCGAAATGGTCAGTATCACTGTATCTGGTCGACATTTCAGTGTTGTGAAACTTTCTGCTGTCAGCATGGTATTAGTTGATGTACTTGGAAACCGAAAGGGCGTAAAATAACAGAGATAATAAATAAAATAAAGAGAAATAAGAGCCACAACAGGTGTAGCAGTAGGCCACAACAAGATATATTGTAGTAAGACGCATCATAAACTTGTTGAGGGTAGCGCTCTCACCTGGCTGCCGCCCCCAATCCCAGGTCTCAATGATGGAGTGATGTACTGATGTTGACGTCTCCTCCTCCTCTTTCTTCTCTTTGTCATTCGGTTCATCCTTCTTTTGAGTTCCAAAGCAATCAGTGCAATCTTCTGAAAGAGTCCAAAGACATTCTGACATTAACCTTCATCTCACTTCAGCAAGGTTAAAATGCCACACCTGTCCCTGGCTCAGGTATCATCCTTTAATACAGTGTGTAGAAACGTAGCATGTTACCCTAAACGAATGGCAGTGAAGTGTAAATCCGTCAGGAACACAGAGGGTAAATGAATACAGTAATCTCACAGTGCCATACCTGGGTGAGCTGATTCTTCTCCGTTGAATGTTATCTCCTCATCTTTTACCATTTCATTCCACATCTCACTCAGTCCCTCTGGAGAGAATGCCCGCTGCCAGAAGAAGGAAGAAACTCAAATGTTCAATGTATATTCACATCTTCATTTATGTGTTTGCTTTGTAAATTACGCATAAGTATGTCACAGAGAGGCTATTATCGCATTATGAGGGCTTTATAATTGCAGTTAAAAATCCAGGGTGACTAGTGGCTCAGCTTGTTTTTGCGCTGCAGTATCAGCTCAGACTGTCTCCTCACACTGCTGCATTTTTGAATAATAATTTCAATGTGTTATCTTGCCTGTATATCATTCCTCTTTAAATTCTTCCATCTGTTTCATTCGTTGAAAGAAATCTGTTGTGCAGTTTCATAACCCAGCTAAGGAAATGAACACCAACAAAACTAATATCTATAATAAGTGAACGATTAAGACTTCAAAATAGCTGCATCATCTCCCGGTTTCCAACTGAATCAGGGACACATCTGTAGTAAAGTTTGGGTCATCAGCCTATTAGTACATCACTGATGCACAGCTTTGTTTTACTAAGAAATACACGAAAATGGAAAGCCAACTCTGGCTTTCAAGGAATCTAATGTCTCGAATGTCAAAAACATGTCAGCTCACAGAGGACACCAGACCAGACACACAACACTAAAGTTGCCTTAAGCACTGGAGAGAGCTCTAACGATGAGAAAACTTGACACCCTTCTCCAGTTTTAGTCCTGGTTTGGTAGTCCAAACCCATTTTCAAGTTCAGGGTGAGTACAGACAGGCTTCAATTTAGGAAGGAGAAGCAGACAGCTCGTTGCACTGCCTATTTTGTAATATGAGACAGTCGAGTCAGTTTCTTGTATCACTATCTTGTCTAAATCCATCCTATATCAACACGTTTTATAATAACTACCAACATGAGATTGTTTTCACAACATAGACCTTTTAAAAAAAAACATTTTCCCTTAACTTACTGTGTTATTATAGGTTGCACCTCTTTTCACAAGCACACATGGAAAACAATAATCATCTGTGCAAAAGGCTTGATACAGCTTGCAGGTCAGTGGATTCAGAAATGTTTGAAGAGATCTGATGTGTCAGGTTATTACAACAAATGTAGCCCCTATAGTTCAACTCTATGTTTAACTCTGACTATGTTATGATAGCAGAAGTCAGGATGTTTATGCTGAGATAGTGAAAGATATGACTCATTTAATCGTTTTGGAAAAGAAGACTCGAATCAACATTCACCAGCAGAGAGACATCAACATTTCGAGGTTTTGCAGTAGTCATACGACACTGAGCCCACACAATTTCATGCTGTCCTCTTAATCTGGAAAACTATATATTTTCATGGGATTCCCCTCTTTACTCGGGTACACATACCTGTAAGTCTATCTTCAGCCATTTGTCATGAAATCTCAGCTGAGCATCGAGGGTAAAAGATGGAGAAGGCATCTTCCCCTCTCCTCTCCTGGCTGCAAACGCAGCCAACCTGCAAGATGAAGAGATGAAAAGCTGTGTTACTAACACAAGTCAAACTTACAAAGTCACCATTAGATAAAAATCATATAACTAATAGTGTGAGGTTGGTTAACATCAGCATGCACTTATCATGGCATGTTTCCAGTTTGCTTTGAATTTCCCACAAATGTCAATATCTACGTTCTACAATGGACACAAACACTAACATACCCTCAAACTAGTGAACTGGTTGACTTACACAATCAGAGAAAACCACAGCCAACTGATATTATAAACCAAATGTAAACAAAAGGGCAGCCCACCGCTAATTTTCTAAGCATAGGACTGAACCACTCCCAAATTCAATGACAGGTGTTTAATACCGAAGCTGACATGACAGAGAAACTATGTTGCATCTAAATGTTGCTGCTGTTCATCATGAACGTTTCAGTTGACAAGTTACACAAACTGCTTTATAGTTAGCTGCGTAAGCTAACATTTCAGTTATATGTGTGATCATACCTATAATGTATATGCTCTTAAAATCAGAAATATGACTTCATTTACATAAATAACGCTCGGGTTTGGGGCCAGAGATGTATCCTTAACTGTAACGTTAAATGACGTTGGGAGTATTAAATGCTAGCAAGGGCAAAGTCTGTTAACGTTGATAAGGAGGTTACAAGCAGGTTATCATATACGGACTAACATAGACACCGCTCCAGCAGTTAATAACACACTGACACAGCATCAGTGCGCTCATAAAGCAAAACGTATTGCAAGGTAACGTTCACATTAGCTTGGCGGCTAGGCTAACTAGCTTGCTAACGCTGAACCAGCTCTCATCATCCAGGCAGCGATGAACAAGCTTCTGTGACACTGAACCAAAAGAGATGCAGCGTTTCAGAAAGTTCAACAACATAATGGATAACATTTGAATTTAGACGACAGATTTCTAAATTACCTGCGGTCTCTTCTTATGCTATTCTCGTCCCCTCAGCTGCTTTGCTGCATTAACAGGACGTGCATAATGGGCTTGATTGACAGGTCGCGGACTGGGGCACGAGGCATGGAAACAAATTACGTAGCCGTAACTGTGAGAGTCGATGCGATTGATATGGTCCACCACAGCCCGCGGAGGCGGGGTTTCACTGCACTGTGGTCCCATGGACAAGCTCTACTCCGCCCGCTCGCACTGGCAGATATCCTAAACGTTCGCTCTGTCTGTATCCGAGGCGGGACATAGGAGAGGCGGGGTTGGCCTGGAATGAAGGCCAACTGTCCGCTAGGGGGCGGTTTGTCTCGAGGACAGGGTGGGGGTATTTATTTGACAGGCAGGGCCGGCCCTAGCATATTTGGTGCCCCCCCCCTCCGAAAAATTAAATAGATAAATAGATGAATACATGTGCAGCTGTGGTTGTAAAGACACAAACATGCCATTTGTTTATTACAATATTTACTAAAACAAATCTAATTACAATTACAATATATTACTAAAACAAATCAAGTCAAAATCAACAAAAACACAAGAAAGACATGCAAAACTCACACTAGGAAATCATAAATAAACAATATAGAACTTATATAGTATAAATATAATTTAAATAGAGCTCTAAATAGAAATGTGCCGATTGTTTGGGGAAAAAAAGTACACGCAAAAAAGATCCATGAATAATATCCAACATAAATACAAATACAGCCTACAAATGTGTAGATTCTTTTGAAACAAATACACAACTAATAACTACAACCTTTCACATGACATAATTTAAAACCAAAACATATCAATGCTCTGGGAAGGCGCCACGAAGCCAGTGTACTCACTATGGGCGCTGGTTGCATGTTAACCACAGCTTGTTCCAGCACATAGTAAAACTGGCTTGTTATATTGTTGCCCCCCTTTAGACGGCCCCCTATGCCGTTACCTAGGTCACCTATAGCCAACACCAGGCCTGTTGACAGGTTATGTATTTTATATAGCTTCATGTATTATTCAGTTATTATTTTAAAATGTGCTTGAATGTCCTTTTAAAATCATTATCATGCTTTGGAAACAAATGTAACACTTAATGGCAATAAAGCCATTACAAACCTGAATCTGATGTTACCAATTTGAATTGGATATTGTTTAATCTGGCTGCACAATTTGGCTGTTATTTATGGTTTTATCTGTCTAAGGGTTTTGAACATTGCTATATACTTGTGTACTCTTGTTATTTTATTTATATGTTTTTAATGCTGTAGCACTTTGAGATTCACTGTGAATGAAAAGTACAGTACAAATTAAATGCATTATCATTACTATTATTATTGTTACACAGTCATCAGAAATGTGGGTTTCTTGTCTTGTGTTTTTTGTTTCCATGAAAAGCAACAGACCTGGGATCACCTTCCCTAGTTGTCCACCTGGTTTAGTCCTCTGGATGTAAATCCTAAATGCAACATCATGCTTTTTTTTCACAATAGCCCAGAGCAATATTTCAAAAAGGCAGATTAGCTAAATAGCTAGATCTCTCAACTCAAAATGTAATCAGTATTATTTCAGCAACCTAACCTGTGAAGATATTTCATTACAGACGGAAAGGGTAACATTTCCTTTTGACAAAATGAATGAATGGCATCAACATTTACTTTAATGTTATGCTATCACATCAAGAAGCAGTGTTTATCCCACTGAGGTTTTATGCGGAAAGTTAAGTTCAAGTTCAAGTTGTGTCAAGTTCAGTTAGGGTTCAGAGTGACACTATTCATTCAACCTTTATTTAGACTCGGAATACATATTGAGGTAGCGACTTTGTCTACAATATAGCCAAGCAAAAACACAAACAACACACCCTAGGTGCCAAGAAACACAGATACGATACTTAGATAAAATGTCAATTAAAAAAAGGAAAAGTAGTAAAAAACAAATTAGTAAAAAGACTGACATATTAAAACCTTAGGAATAAATAAAGCAATTAAAATTTACAGTAAATGAGTCAGCTAAAAACAAGAGCAATTGGAAGTGTAATAAGATAAAATTAAAAATTTAAATTGCTCTAAGGAGAAAAATGAGGTGAGCTTTAGATTGTTCTGCATATTATTCCAGGTTGCAGGTGCACAGTGCAAAAAACTGGAATTTTCCAAGCTCAGTAAAAACAACCAGCACCTGCAAAGTAATCAAATCATTTGAACATGTTTGATAAGGGCCTGCATTAAAAGACAACAACAAAATAATGTGAGGGGGTAAAAAAAACAGTAAGGGCCTTACAAATAAATAAAAATAAAAATAAAAGTGTTTATCACACCATACAGAGAGAGAGGGCCACCCAACCTTAGCATACAGCTCATAATGATGAGTATTACAATTACTCAGCTCAGACTGTATCCTTAGGTTAGCTTGAGGGGATATTTTTGCTTCATCAGTCAGGATGAAGACTGTAGGCAGCATTCCAGGATTAGTGGCACAATAGAGCACAGTATTCACAGTAGATGTTTTAATGTGGTATCCTTGGGATAGGCTTACAGTGAGATCTTGAGTCTCATTTCATTGGTTCAAATGAATATATAGGGTGTGGCAATAATCAAAGAAGCTTTTCTATAAGTCTAAAATTTCAGAGGTGAAGAAAACATGCTCCTTGTATCAAACTGGATCTCATAGCACTGGGGTGTTTGCTGTTGAGACGCCTCATTTGGAGCAAAAAGTAAAAAGTATGAGGGGCTGCTGCAGCCGGGTGCTTGATGAACCGCGCATGCGCATTGCCACACTTCCCCATAAACAGCGTCGGTGGAGTCTAGACCATGCTGTAGACTCTCAGTCATTCTGCAGTTGAGCCAAATGAACTATAGCCAGAAATGGCGTTTGACTCGGAACTAAGCGCTGTCTCGTTGCCAGCTGCTGGAATAGTGATAGCAGTAATATCAAGTTTCATCAACGGGTCGACATTTGTGCTTCAAAAGAAGGGAATATTACGCTCCCGCGACAGAGGTAGACTGAGACAGCAGATAAGTAGACCAACACAACATTTTCTTAAAGAATACTTATACGAGAAGAAGTAGGGGGAGGATATAAATGATATCATTTAGTTGAGTAAAGCCACACAAACTAAACTCTCCCTGTATTTCCTGCAGGAGGGTCGTACCTCGGAGATGTCGTGTGGTGGAGTGGTACTCTGGCCAGTGAGTATAGCGCCATCTATTGACTGGGTCTGGATGTACATTCAATTAGACATAACATTCAGAGTTTTGTGCATTGTGTCCTTTACCTTCATCATTAACAGAACCTTATATTTCGAGCATCTTTAAGGTAAAATGTAATGGCGCACCTGTTTATGAATCTCATTAAGTGATCGTTGGTCAAATTGGGAATTTCCTGGCGTACAATGTGGCCCCTGCTGTGATAGTTACACCTCTAGGAGCCCTTGGAGTGTTATTTGGGTAAGTCCAAGACAGAATTGGATTCTCTTACATTGCTTTTATTAAGCGTTTAGCTTGATATTGTGATATATGGTTTGTCTAGACGAGAAACATCATTACATACAGCAACATAATTTAAAACTAATCAATATCTGCCAGTCACAGGCATTGGATTTTTGAGTTGAAATTTGTGGCTTTATAGTTTATGAAACATTTTCCCCATTTTAATTTGTTTAAAACAAAATAAGGTTGGGATTTGTCATCATTTTAGTGAGTAGACAGGTTTGATGCCTCAGACACTGTAAAGTTATGGTTTTTCGCTGTCATTTGTAAAGCTTAAATTATTCATTTTTAATACAATTTTGTTGCCATGATATTAGTTTTATTTTAGTTTATTTATTTGACACAAAAAAAAAACATAATACATTGCAGGAGTAAAAAGGATTGTGCTGGTGAGATTTTAAAAAACCCTAAAGAAATGAAGACAATCCACCAAAAAAGACAAACTGAAGCCTATCAAAGGAGAAAAAATATTTATACATGAGCACAAACATACAGAAGATGAAAATGAAATCCATTATCAGGTGCTTCGACCTCATTGTGTCACTGTATCATTTAACATCAGCGAGCAGAAACGTACTCGTGTGAAGATATAAAACTGTTTGTATAAATACCTTCAGGACTATGAATTGCCTTGGGTGTGTTGATAAAAGAGGCTTTTTTTTTGTTTGATGCAGGGCTGTGCTGGCCTCTTGGATATTGGAGGAGCATTTAAATATCCTGGGGAAGCTTGGCTGTGCGTTATGTTGCTGCGGCTCTGTTGTGCTCATCATTCATGCCCCTAAAGCAGAGGCTGTAACCTCGAGGCTGGAGTTAGAGGAGAGGCTGTTGGACCCAGGTGACTAAGTCAAATTTGCTTTTGCCTTTAGTTTACTGATAAATGTGGCCACTACAATTATTAAACATGAAGTCCACTGTAGAGGTACAAGCAGACCAGTAGTCCATGTGCAATCCAAGTAATATCAGCTCTTTCATTTTTATATTACTAATTCGAAGTAAACATCTTTTCTGAGCTTTTACTTCTCCTCTAATATATACAATAGAATGGTGTTATAAATGAAGATATCACTAAAAATGTCCACTGTCATCCTGCAGTGTTTGTAATTTATGCCCTCTTGGTGGTCCTGATGCTGATGGTGCTAATCGTGTGGATGGCTCCAGCTCACGGCACATCAAACATCATGGTGTACGTCGCCATATGTTCCCTCTTGGGAAGCTTCACCGTTCCAAGCAGCAAAGGACTTGGCCTGGCCGCGCAAGACGTCTTCGGTGAAGGGCCTTCGAGCAGCAGAGCGCTGGCTCTCTTCCTGGGCTTGCTGGGAACGCTGGCCGTCAGCATCCTTACACAGTTCTACTTCATCAACAAGGCCTTAGAGTCGTTCAGCTCCAACATGTTTGAAGCCGTTTACTACGTGACGTTCACATCCACCGTGATTCTTGCTTCTGCTCTTCTCTTCAAAGAATGGACTGCGCTAACTTTAATTGACAGCCTTGCCATGTTTTGTGGTCTGACAACAGTGTGCGTCGGGGTCGTTTTACTCCGCATATCCCAGGAGGCCTCGCTTACTTGGAAGCAGAAGGGGTTACGGGACAAGACAGACTGATTGACATGCCTTTTTACAATTAGGTGACTTTTGTGCCATACTACATTTTTTATAACACAGAGCCTATACTTGAATGACCAAAGCTACAATGTGTTTATATAACTGGTTTCATTTAACATTTACTTGAATCTTATTGCAGTTTCTAATGGAACAGTTCTTAGTTACTGTGTAACCCACAAATATAAGTCGTTTTTTTTTTCTATAGATGATCATTCCTTCTTTAATTACATTTATACTCATGAATACAACTGACACTTGACCTCTCAAAGCTTTTAAACAGCACACTCAAATACAGCCCAGGGAACAACTGCTTTGTCAACTATATGTTTTTACTCATTTCAAATAGACAGTGTTCCTCTCAAGGCTTTAATAGTCCGCTTGAATGGTCTCCCTTTCTCCCAATGCTAGACTGTCTCAGTGTAGAATCACCTACACTTCGACTTATTCAGTGTGCCTCTGAATTATTCAGTGTAATTTCAGTAGCAGTCACTTTAGTGCAGGAGTTGTTTAGAAGATGAGTATCAACAACGACTGGGTGTTTTGGTCTAATGGGAAGATTTGTAAAGCTGATGTACCAAAAAACAAACAAACGCCTGTCAGTAAAAAGGTAACTAGGTTATTTATTTCCATTATAAAAGTGTTGACACTAATTTCTGTCACTATGTGTGTCAGTGATGACTGTGACTTGGCAGACCACCCTAAATCTTAAACTGTGTCGTCCAACTAAAGGATGTAAGATGCTGTCCTAAGTGTTGATTTCCAAATAATAAAACTAAATCATAGTAGTTACATTACAGCATCCCCCCGTAAAATATTTTGGCTTTGCCTATCCTCGCACATTATTTACTAAAACTTTGCGACCCATAGGATTAAACTAATACGTTTAAATTCCCACACAGTTTGTCTATGATGTTGTAGTCCCTATTATCAGTACTGTACATGATTTGACTTTTTTTAATAAACAATGATTTTTAAATCATACTACTACCTGTAACTTCTGTGTTTTTATAATTTATCGTGTATAAATAACTCCAATAAAAATATTTTGATAAATACTACAAGAGTCGACTTTTGCATTGAGGTGCAGTATTTAATCCGAAGGGTGGACATGCAGGACTTCAGCCTGCGGAGGGCACACAGCTCACCGGTCACATCTCCGGTGATAAGCGGAAGAAGAGGCTCGCAGTGCGGCAGTCGTCCAGCGGTTACGGTGCTGGTTGGATGCGGAGAGCAGTATGTGATGGTTAGCCTCAAAGCCAGGAAGCAGCCGAGCTATTAGCCGACCTCCAGCTGCTACCAGAGCCTTCTTTTTGGAGGGGAAAACCAAGCAGCTTTTGGACAGGTATTTAACTCACATTATGACTTCTCAAACCTCGCAAACAACCGTACACTCACATTCTTAGTTAACGCTGACTGACTTCGCTAGCCAGCCCGCTAGCCGCCGCGCTAATAAGGAAGCTAATGTGGCTAACGAGCGGATACGAGTAGCTAGCAATTAGATACTCGCAAAGTTTATTGAAATGTAATACAGTGTTGCCACAGCCACTCCTACTGTCCGAGTATAGCCTAGAGTAGTGTATTGACATGTAATATCCGGGTAAATATAAAACTACACCCCTGTTAGAGGGCGACTTTGGCTTCAGGCTAGCCCGTTAGCTGCGCCTAGCGTGTTCAGGTGAACATTAACCACACTGGTGTTTCACTTCCTGAATTCCTGTGTCTTGACATGTGGATATTGACAAAGCAGGTGAGTGTCACAAGCCGTTAGTGTTATATGCACAACACCCTGAGAGAACCGGTTACCTATACAGTCACTCCTGTGTGTTTGTATGGGAACAGCTAGTAGTGAATCTAGATGCTCCTAAATGTGCAGTTACTCATGGATTCTTCCTACACATCAAATTATGGGTTACCAGCTTGTACTGTCGCCTGTGGAAACGGTAAGGCATTGTTGTTAAATTGATGTTAAAGACCCGACTTTCTGACTTTTCACAGTAGCTTATGGATACCTTGTTGTGTTTCATGTGTTCTGCTCTCAGGTGTCTGGGCTGGCCAGAACTGCACTTTTGGTCAGCATCTGCACTGTTTGGTCGTAAATGTGACAGACCACACCAACACATCCAGCCTCACTATGGGTCAGGACAGGGGGAAGTATGATTTCTACATCGGTCTGGGATTGGCCATCAGCTCCAGCATCTTCATCGGAGGCAGTTTTATCCTCAAGAAGAAAGGACTTCTGAGGTTGGCGAGGAAGGGATCGATGCGGGCAGGTAATAACCTTCATGTGCATCAAATGTACTCATTACTTCTAACCTACCACCAAAGAACAAATGGTCCAACTTTGTCATCTGAGTGGAGGCACTCCCTGCTATGCTTGTGCAACACCAAAAGCCTGCTATGAAGTCAAACCAGTGGGGCCTACCAATTAACACACCCGATTACACCTTCCTTACATTTCAGGCTTGCCAAGTTCTGCTCACGTGTACAGGGTGTTTTGTGTTTGTGTGTATGTGTATATGAGTCATCAGCACTCTCTTAACACCTAGTAACCATTAACTAGGATTACATCATTCGAACTTTGCTTACATTAGTGTAAGTGTTATCATTTATATTACTTGAATCACGTGTTCTAAAATATGTATTCTTTGCTCCTCAGGCCAGGGTGGTCATGCATATCTAAAAGAATGGCTGTGGTGGGCTGGTTTATTATCAAGTAAGTGATGACACTCTCTGTAGTTGAAGTAAATTAATGTTGCTAGGTTAAAGTTGGTTGAAAACAGAATTTTTTCAGACATCTAGGTTACACTTAACTGTTACATACAAAAAACTTGTAAATTTCAAAACCCTTGCTTACATGGAAGGGTATCTTTGAAATCATTGTTGCGAAACACTTTTATACTTGGTAGTTAACTTTGTGCTTCTGTCCTTTTTATAGTGGGGGCTGGGGAAGCAGCCAACTTCGCAGCATATGCTTTCGCTCCTGCTACTCTCGTCACTCCACTGGGAGCCCTCAGCGTGCTTGTCAGGTACAGATAACTCGCTGCGTGAACTAGGCAGTTAAATCTTGTCTAAAAGTACATTTTTCTCATATTTGTATATGGATTTGTGGAGCACAGTCACTGTGGCTGACCTTTCTTTAAATGTATGCCGTTGCAGTGCGGTGCTGTCATCGTACTTCCTGACAGAGCGGTTAAACCTGCATGGGAAGCTTGGCTGCCTGCTCAGCATCCTAGGCTCCACCACCATGGTAATTCACGCTCCACAAGAGGAAGAGATCAGCAGCCTCGAGCACATGGCCAGAAAGCTAGTTGATCCAGGTAAACAACAAATTATACATCAGAGATCCTGTCCAAATATATTTCCTTTAACTAGTTTAACCTCTTTGCCACATCTCATAACTTAAGTATTAAAAGGTGGACATGAAATATAGCGATTCTATATCAGAGTGCTACCCATTTTGTTTAAGACCAAATATTACCACTAAGTTCATATTTTATTCTTTTAAATTCATGTGAATCCTAACTTGACACCCGCTATCTCCCTTTTTTCCAGGGTTTTTCGTCTTTGCTACTCTTGTGATCATTGTGGCCCTCATCTTCATATTTGTTGTGGGTCCCCGCCACGGTCAGACCAATATCCTTGTGTACATCACCATCTGTTCAGTAATTGGGGCACTATCAGTGTCCTGTGTCAAAGGACTGGGCATTGCCATCAAGGAAGCAATCGCCGGGAAAAACATAGTGAGAAACCCGCTGGCATGGATCCTGCTTTTGGGTCTGGTGGCCTGCGTGAGCACTCAGATCAACTACTTAAACAAGGCTCTGGACATATTCAACACGTCCCTGGTGACTCCCATCTACTACGTGTTCTTCACCACATCTGTGCTCACCTGCTCCGCCATCCTCTTCAAGGAGTGGGAGCACATGGGCACGGACGACGTGATCGGCACCCTCAGTGGCTTCCTCACGATCATCGTGGGCATCTTCCTGCTCCATGCCTTCAAAGACATTAGTGTTAGCTTGGCTACTCTCGCCGTGTCCATGAGGAAGGAAGAACGGGCTTTTCCTGCAGCCAACGGCATGGCGTCCCACAGCACCTACGAACTACTACATAATGAGTCCACTGAGGACATGGAGGACAGAGAAATGGGCTTGCCTTTCGATAGTGTCTCCAGAAGAAATGGGGCGATGACTTCTTCATAGGATGATTATGGAACTTTTTGCAGCCCCCTACTGACTCACCAACCATGGCGTTGTTGTAGGCATGGTGTATGAAAACAATAAGACAATCACCTGTAAAGGGGAAGTGACTCGGACAGACCAGTGGATTGTACTTAATGTTTTAATTTGCCTTACTTTTCTCAGAATATGACCTGGTCGTATTCAGTTACAGTTAGAACTTAATTTCATTCCTCTGTAGCGCTGTAAATATGTTTTTTTAAAGAAATGTTTTGTTATATGTACATGCATATTCATGCACTGACTTACTTTATATAAATCAAAGGTTTTAATATATATTCTATATGAGGTCCTTCTAAAAATGGCTACATTTAAAAAAAGGACTGTCACTATAATTTGAATTCTCGTGATACTTGAAAGTAACAACTATTTTTGTTGGAGGTCATTCCGAACTTTTTTTTTTGTAGTGTTTACATGAAAAGCTCTCGAGAAGAACCAACAGATTTGTTACATATTTATTGAATTAAAATGATTAAAACATTCGAAACACAAGGCACAGTGAATAAATGCTTAACATGAGTATGAGCTTTGTTACATTTCAATTTCTTTTTAAAATGTTTAGCATGCATGTTCAACAATATAGAAAATACAAATTTACCTTCACCCCCACTTAATAGGTTACTGTTCACCCTTTATATTCCACCACTGCAAACCTTTAAATATTTATCTGATAAAAACTAATTTCCCCTCCCTGATCTATAGCTTTCTGCAAGTATAAAACAAAGAATAGTTCATCCAAAAAAGGGGGAAATATCTATTCATTTCCGATAAGGCACAAGTGAATACAAAAACAATTTATTTTGACAAGTGTGGCCCAACTTCCTTACATTTAATTGTCCTTTGCTACTAAAGACCTAAAGTAAATGAAGAGGAATATTTGTGGATAGTCTGGTAATGATGACAGTGTTTGGAACTTCATGCTGGTCCAAAGTATTGACGGTGGCTGCAGCACCTCAGCTGCTGGCAAGTGACTGGTGTATTGGTGGCTGGAAGCATCGGACGTGTTCCACCGGCATGTTCTCTCCGTCTCCAGACTTCAGGTATTTGTTCAGGATGGCAAAAATCTCATTGTTGAGGACTTGGAATTTGCGGATTCTGTCCACCATCTTCTTCAGTGGCTAAAAGGGAAACAGAACACAAAGTTTGTGTCATTTAAATGTACTTTTACTGTTTTTTTTAAACAGCTGGTCGGTGTTTTATGTATTAACTTTGTATGGAATCTGGGCTTTTAAGAGAGTTTAACATTTTAGGTTCTTATTTTACTTTACAAAATGACCAACTTGGAGGTAATGCTGCTGGAAGGACCAATGTAAACTCAGTGCTACTTAATCACAGCAAGCACGTCCGTTATTTCGGAGAAAAACAGTCAATGGAATGGTTCAAAATAATGTGATACAGCTGATATGAAGTGATAAACACACTCTAGTTCCAATTCAAAGTCCCCAATTTTATGATAAAGTTGAAGCAACTGTGGCATAGTAAAACTGATAATTCCTGTCATGACCTTAACCTTCAACAATAAACATGATTATCACAGTCAGCTGACATGTTCTGTTGCCCGTCTGCTCGGTGACATTAAATATGAGGGGAATGACAATTATACAATGCGACATGTCAAACAAGTCGCATGATCAAGTGCCCTTTTAGAGGTTCTATGTCAGCGTTGCTATTCCCTCGTCTCTCCAACTCACCACGCTCTTGATGATCTCATCCTTTCCGTCGTGCTTCTGCACCTTGAGGAGGTGATAGCTGAAGTCGAGAATGTCGAAGCGTCTCTGCTGTCCCAGGAGGGCGATGATCATGCAGCCTGCCCAGTGGAGGCCGTCCCCGAAGCACTGCCTGGAAAAGAGGAATGGCGTGCATGAGTAAAGACGTTGCACTGACGAATCACACGCGCTGAGAGTCTGTGGTACTCTGCTGCACTCACTCCACTGTGAACTCGTGGGCTCCTACAGGGATGCAGTACACAAACTGCATGGCACTCCACAGGCGGTGGAACTCCACGCACTCGTCGACGTGCATCACGCCGTTGCTGGGCAGAGGGCCACGCCAGATGGGGTCTTCCAGGAAGCCGCGCACACGTGTGAGGATGACCTCGAACATGGACAGACCGCAGCACAGCCTCTCTTTGGTTAGAAGGTCGCCCTCACGAGCGATGGCAATTTGCTGAAAGAAAAGTGAAGCAGGAGACATGTAGGAGGATTCAAGTCACAAATACTGAGCACCTGACTTTGTTAAAACCTTTTACTTGTAAGATATTATAACACTGCTGAGTGTGTTGACAGGTTCCTGTCCTGGTATATTTGGACAGGTCATACCTGTGGGGTGCCGAGGCGCTCAATCAGTGGAACCAGATGCAGTGCTGTGTATTTGGCTTCCAAGCGCTTCATCTTGGCATCAAGGCGCTCCCCCTCTGCATTATGAGGGAGAGAAATGTATTAAAGTATAAGTCTGGTGATATTCTATATTTGTATATTTGTCAACAAATCCCCTTAAAAAAAAGACCAAAACCAACAATTAGCCAAAGTGTCCAAAGCCTGATGTAGATTATTCCTCTGTGTCATAAAGCTGCATTGTTGTCCAAAAACTATTTAAAAACACATCAATGCACCACACTGTTGCACTGTGACATGTTCCTTCATTACCATAAACATGGGCACTGTGGTTTATCTTGACTCAATCCCACATACACAGGCATGGTGCTGTAAAAACCTAATAGTGCAGCAAATGTGTATTAATCCACAGCTGAAAATAGTCCCCAACAAATGAACTATTTACTCCTGTTTGAGTAACATTTGCTAAAAACTACAGTGACCAGCTGTTTTAGGAAATTATTTAATCTTTTCTAAATATGAAAGCATATATTCGTGACCTGTTTTTCAAGATTTACATCCTCAGTGTGAACCAATAGCATTAGGGCTGTGATTCACAAACAGGGTCGGGAAGTCAAAAAGTTGATTTTGGGCTATGTCTGCAATCAACTAAATTACTTTTATAATAGACACTCAATAGTTTACTCAATGGTGAGCTGTAAGCTGAGATTTCGGACACTTGTGAACCATCATCATCGATTGTTTTTTTACATTTTTACATCTAAAAACTGTGCTGCGTTGAACTTTAGGATCGTTAGCTGAATGTAGTGTCCATGCCATGGACACTAACTTTTCACATTAAATTGTGGGATTTTTGAGGGTACAGTATAATAAAATATATATGAACTAACACCTAGAATTCAGACATTCAAATAAAATGGCAGACAGAAAATAGAGCACACTAGATAGCAAATAGGGAGTGATTTCAGACAGCCTTAGGTGTTTTTCATGGAATTTGTTGACAGACTTTTCTCCTTGTAAATAATGTTTTTCTTGTATTTACCTTTGACATGGACTCTGGGAAGAATGTTCTGGAAAGGTGCAGCATGCAGCAAATCACACACTTCTTCCTGCGACTGGGAGGAAAATACAGCAGAAGTTATAATGCCCATCTATCCCCATTAATATCAGAGGACTGCCTAATGATTCTACCATGGATGTGATGTCAGTGCTTGACTGAGGATGGCACTGATAAACTACAGCATTAAATTCTGTATTTTACATAGGATGACCAAGAAGTATTTGTTAATGTGCAGGTATAATCTCAACAAGGTGTTGCTGGACTGTGAAGCGTACCAGACTCTGCTCGCTCAGCAGACAGAAGAGGAGGGCGTTGCCCACTTCCCTCAGGTTCTGGAAACACACCGTCTTGAGCTCGGCGTACTCAACGATGTCCTTCAGCTGGTGGTGAAAGAACTCCAGGATACCTGAAAGGAAATACAGCCCAATTATCTAATCATCAAAAAAAAAAAAATAATAATAATAATAATAATAATAATAAAAGATCAAAATAAATGTCTGCAATTTAATGAAATGCAATTGGGTGCTGCCAATAAACTTGGAATAAAAGAAAAAAAAAATTGATTAATGTTAAATATATGCAGAGGCCACATTTCCACTAACCTGGGGAGCCGTACTCGTGGCGGGGAAGTCGGCAGATCTTGGGCATCACCTCCATCAGGGTCTTGACATACTGCATTATGGTGCCCTGAAGCTATACACAAGAAGGAAAACATTAACAACAGACACAACAGAAACACAAACAAACTGAACCAACAAATGTTCACATTTTTCTACTGTTTATTTGGCATCCGATGACATCTCTCTCATTCATAACTAACAAAGAGAGCATCCTCTTTTAACCTCTCCTCGCGGTGACTGTCCCACTCACCAGGCTTTTAACGACCTTCAGCAGTTCCTCCATCACCACAGCGATGCCCTGGTAGCCCAGAAGTCTGCACATGACCTTGATGTGCGGGGGACCCACGAAGTTCCTGTACGAGCTAAATATGCTGCTGTACGCCAGGTTCAAGGTCTACATTCAGAGGAAGAGAGGTGAGGACAAGACAAAGTTCAACTCGGAGCATCAGCACTTATTTTATTACTTTAAACAATGTAATATTCAATTATGCATGATGCATCAGGAAGTGAGGATGAGTATTTGAAAGACAAATGACAGATTGTTTTCTATTAAAGCCACTGCTCACTATCATCTCCCTCATGACCAAATGGGTTCTGATGGTAAATTGAGCCCCCGTGAGTGTATTAGTGGCTACAGCAGGGCTGAGTCACTTTGTCACAGTGAGCACTTTTAAACACATCATCATCATCATCATCATCATGATCCCAGGACACAACAAAAAACATTTTATGTCTGGGAAATCAAATGCAATATGTTTAGAAAAAATTCACGTTAGCACCCTATAGAGGCTGCAACGTTAATGAAACCCCCACAATACACAAAGTATTAGGACAGACTGTTTGACATCCAGATAATTTTGGAATTCTTAGCGCTAGTGTGGATAAAAATGTCAATATTCTGCTACATGGTACAATTTATTATACAATGGGTTAATCACTTTAGTGGCATGATTGTAGTTTATGAGATATTTTTTGTGCAAAATGAGACTTTGACCTTGAGGTGGTGCTAGAGAAAAGCTAATGGAGACTTAAAAGGACACTCCACCCATTTTACCTTTTATTCATGAAGGTCAGCTTTATTCATCACGAGAAGTACTGCTCAGTCCCTAAAAATATATATTATATATATAATATTTATCATGTTCACCACCTTAGTTTAGTGTGTTAGCATTTTAATATTTGCTAATTAACCTCTTAACACAAAAGTACAGCTGAGGCTGATGGGAATGACGTTACGTTTGCAGTTGTTTGGTCATAAACAAAGGAGAAGAAGTCAGGGGATCATCAAAGTAGTAAAGCAAGAATGTCTACAAAATTTCATGACAATCCATACAATAGTTGTTGAGATATTTCAGTCAGGACCAAAGTGGTAGAACAACCAACTGACCAACATCGCCGTCCCACGAGCCTGGCAAAAACATGAGTCCTAACATGAGATCCTCAATAAAAATAGGTTAATCACTTTAAATTTAATGGCAACCTCCCTGGTAGATTATGAGATATCTTGTGTGTAAAACTGAGATTTTGGAGGGAGGCACAAGAGGAAAACTCATGGAGTGCCAAAGAAGCAATAGATACATTTCACAGCTTTCTGACAGATTTTGGAAAAAGGACATTTCTGGGAATGTCAGTGCAGGGGGATCACCAGAAACATTGGGAGTCATTCTCTGGGGACCATGAATATCCCACAGTAAATTTCATGACAATCTGGCCAGTAGTTGTGGAGAGATTGTGCTCTGGACCAAATGGTTTGACAGATGGACAAAGAAAATTTCAGCCCCCACCTCCCTTGACAGAAGGGGCGCTGCGCTGCTAGTTTTCAAGAAAAACCATGGCATTCAAAGTGTTGCTCAAGGGTATATGAATGATTAATCTCACTGGATGAAATAGTAAGGCATATCAGATGATTTTTATTAAAAACAATTATTGCTAAATAATAAGTCATTTGGATGTTGAACTGTTTCAACCCAATTCACTCTTTTCTGCAAGAGAATTCAGCTCCCTCTCTCCCCTGTCGGCAGAGAGTTGAAGTTGCTGCTCTAATCCAGCAGCACTCCCACTAGTGTGGCAGCAGCGGAGACAAGGACACAACGATCTCTGGTCCACTCCTGAGGTTGAAAACCTACACAGCAGCAGCATCTGCCATCAGAGCTGTTGATACAGTGACAGTGGAATAGATGCTAATATGACTGAGGGGTAGCTGGAGCGCAGGATAATCTGAACACCTCAGGCACTACAGATTGGTATGTTCAACACATGCTGGCGCCGTTTTCCCGGTAAGTCTTCCTTCCAATCATGCTTTGAATAAATGACCATTAATGACTATCTTAACATGGCTTATACATGTCATATTACCATAACTAACATACGTGTCTTATTACCATATAGATACATATGTTTTGTTGCTATGGGTTACTGCTGATGCAAAAAAAAAAAAAAAAAACGTGAAAGGATGCATTTACTGAATTTAATTAGTGGAAAAAATAGAAGTATCTCTGAAGTGACTTGTGCTTTATAAGTCACATGTGAGCTCTCTGGTTTGACATAAGCTAAGAATTCTACAACAGACTTAAATCCTACTGTTCTTGTGAGACTACATGTATCTGAAAATGTATCTGCCTTACTCATTTCCATGATGGCTTAGTTAAAAACCCTGTTGAAAAAGGCATTGAGCAAAAAAATAACATGTAACTACACCATTTACTTTGAATGTGCCTTATTCTCAATGTGCACCACACCCACTCTGCATTACTTCATATGGGTGGAGGCAAAACTTGCAGTTAATTATTTCACACCAAATAGCATCATATACCATGTAAATGAAAAAATAATTCTCAAAGTCAAATTTTGGCTTTTCAGAGCATTATTCTTTGTTTAGTTTTCCCTCCAGGCTTCTATTGCCACCACTTGACATCTGATTTAGGTCAAGACTGAGCTATTATTTTGTATTCTATAGTAGAAAAAGCTAAGTTTTAATAGATATTATAAATAATGCTCAAATCAAAGCTAAAACCACACTGTTCAAACCTTTTAACTGCTCTTCAAGGTCGGCAGATTATCACCTTTCCTGTAACAGGTGACTTAACACCACAGATGAGCCTCGTCACAAATGATTCTGCATTATGTAATTCCTGAACATCTGTACGTACGCACACATCCCTCCCACCACTGCACTTTGTTCCAGATAATCCTTTCTACAATGCTTATTATCCTCTGATGTTGTTCTTTCTTGTTTTATGCTTGATATGATGTGGGATGGGTGGGTGGCCTTGACATTTTTCATTAATTTTGTTTAACATTATCCTCTGTGAGCGGGAGGTATAGGACAGAAGCAGAGGATGGATTAAATTTTTATATTTAATACAGCCACAGGTGAATCTGGACTCTCATATTAGTCCGTGTGTGTCATCATAACAGAAAAAGGTGCTGTAATCAAAGTGGTCACAAGAGTCTGTAATCACACAGCACCAACAAACTTGCTATTTTCAGGCTGACTTAATGACTACTTGCTAGGTGGAGGCTCAACGCCTGGGTGGAAATAAGCACAAAAAAAATGATTGTGCTTAAAACGATCTTTTCTGTCTGTCTTACACTGTGTTTACGTTATCTCTCTTTCCAGCCCAGTTTACATTGTGAGCACACAAAGACTGTAATAACCGAGGAAACACTTCCCTCATATTAACACAGCTCCAGAAGCAGACTGACAGACAGACAAACAACATCATGGGAATTGTGGTTTACAACATCTCCACCACCTCCGCCAGAGTGAGCTGGCCGTCATCCCCCGGCTGCCTGGACACCTTCTACAGCGTCATGTACGACCCCAACTGGAACAGCCTGCTGATGGGCTACAAGCGCAAGACTTTCATGCACGAGGAACGCATCCCCGTCAGTCAGACCAGCACACACCTGGCCAACCTCCTCCCACAGACCGCCTACTTCTTGTGCGTGACGTGTCAGGCCGCCAATCCGGTTCGGGACCAGTGCCAGGTGTTCAGCACTCTGACCGAGAGCAGTGAAGGTCACGACAGGGCTGGATGGGAGCTCGCCATGGGCGTCTGGCTGACCTGCTGCATCTTGCTCGTGGTCATCGCCGGCATCCTGTTGTGGGGATGTCTCCACAACATCTGCTCCATCCCCAGCCAGGCTGCCGACGGCTGCCCTGTGGTGACCAACGCAGCCCGCCAAGACACCCCCGGATCCAGGCACCTCTACACTCCCAGATGCAGCAGCAACAACGGCGCCAAACATGCCGCCGTCATACAAACCCCGCTCCTCTCAGCGCAGACCACTGGCCACATAATTAGCCAGGACCATGAGCTGAGGACACTTGCTAAACTGTCTGGCAGCGAGCCAGTATGAATCAATTGGATTGAGGTCATCACAGCATTGTTCTGCACGGACTGAATTGTCTGTTGAGTATTTTTATCCACTGATGAAATCCTATTTGTGTTTAGGAGAAATAAAATGTTTCCATTTAAAACTAAATCTTACTGAACCACTTCAAAGTTTTCAATGATGTTCAAAATGTTTTGCAAATGCAAAAGTATTTGATTCTGTCTGTATTTGTTCCATTGAATGTGAATGTTTCTCTTGTAAATAACAAGAAGCTCATGAAGGCCTTTGCGATTGATTATACACTATGAATATGAATTCATGTTTTTGTATATAAACATCTACTTTTTTTCCCCTTTTCTTTGCACACACAAGACATTTCACACATTGTTACCCATAATGATGCCTTTCCACTAGCAATCTAGTTTGGCTGAAAAATGTCGACCTTAGAAGAGCTCATACACTGCCAGTCAAATCATGCCAGAAATCAATAAAGATCATCCACTTATGGAATATAAGACAATGAATTTAAAAAAGGACAATGTTCTCTCTGTGGGTGATGATGAAGAAAAGTGTACTGACCTTTGACCCGTACAGATAATGGGGTTGAGCATTGGGCGGCTTGTCCCTCTGGAACTCCTGAGAGAAGGGCAGGATGGTGCGCACAAACCTGAACACAGATGAGGATTGTTCAGACGTGTATCGCTAACGTCACCCGCATCAAGATGCACATGATCAGAAATAGCAGAAGGTTTAAAATACATCCACACAAATACACACTTGTAAAAGTTCCCTCTCCAGTCCTGCTATACATAACCGTGCAGTAGTAGTGTGTTTGAGTGGTGGCTGCAGAAACAGCTTTAACATCTGATACAACAAAGCAAACAGCAGTTTGAATAAAATATGAACAGACCAAACATCAACATGAAACATTTTGCAGCTTATACAGCCAAACAAGTTCAAAATACATATATCGAGATTAGTCAATGAATTGATTAGTTGATTGACAGAATTAATAGGCAACAATTTTGATAATTAATTAACAAAATAAGTCAAAGCAAAAATAGCCCAAACATTTCACTGGTTCCAGCTTCAGAACAGTGAATATTTGCTTGTTTTCTTGGTCTCCGGACATTTTTCACCATTTTCAGACTTTTTATACAATAAATGATAAATTGATTACTTAAGAAAATGATTGGCAGACTAATTGATAATAAAAATAATGATTGATGTAACGACCACATGAGCATTAATCATGATCGCAGAATGCTGGCTGATGTTCATGCTATTAAAAAATAATTGGCTTCCGTTCTGTTTTGTGTTATGTTTGTTAAACAAATGTCAGAGTTAATTGGCTAGTTTACCACCAGTACACTCAAACCCCAGATAGGAGAGCGCATAGTGTTAACACCAACAGTTCCTGTAATGTGACTCAGACAGTGGTCCAAACTAACACACCTGTTGGTGGAGCCGTTGTAGCAATAGTTGGGCAAGAAATCATAGTTGAGTTCCCAGAAGACGTGTAGTGTTATCCGTCCATAGGGAGCCGACACGTTGTGATTGGCCTCGCGGAACATGGCATCAAAGCTGTCCAGGGTCAAGAACTTACTGAGGAGCTTATGCGTCAATCGGTTGATGTCCAGAAGACCTTCCAGTTCCTTTAAACAAGAAAGAGACATAAAAATAGTCTCCAACTGTGCACCAACACACTGTTCCTACGCTCCAGGGACAAACTTTACATCATAACAAGCTCATTAAGTCTGCCCCTAGAAACACACACAAAGAAGCAAATGAAAGTAGCAAACACAAAAATAGAGGATATTGTTTATAAGACTAAAATAAACATACCATAATTGAAGTGAGGTCCTCGCTCTCGAAGCGATTGATGGCCAACTCTAGAGACTTGTAAAGGGCAGCTGAAACCCTCTGAGTGATGAGCCTGTTCAGATCAATGGAGCGACCTAGAAGCTGAGGTTCACAACCAGTTAGGCAGAGACAACATGACGCCAAAATAATGAAGGTGGCAGTACATACAGGTACAGTATATGAGCATGACTGGTAAATACCTGGACGTGTCGCTGCTTCAGCAGAGTCTCGTAGCGGTTGGAGGCCGGCCAGGGAATGTTGGCCCCCTGGTTCTTGCAGTCGGTTCTCAAACGTTTGTCAAGCAGAAGACTAAGCGATTCAAATAAACACAAGAAGAGTCAACTACAGAGTGAAGTGTGAATTTGCATTTTAAGAACCCATTTGTTCTGGATTTAAGTGCATTACAGCTGTGGTTCCCAGTGTTTTTTGCCTAATGTTACCCCAACGTCCCAATCAAATACTCACAAAGAACCCCTTCATCAACAACACCTCTTATGTCCCTAATGTGTTTATTTCACTTGATTTCAAACTGGATGTTAAGTAACACTACAAAAAGTGGATATTGTTACAATCATTTTTCATACAATTTATTTTATTCATACATCTACCACCTGTGACAAAAAAATGGATATTGCAATCATTTATCCATTACTTTTATTAATGGGGTAAAACACAGGCGAATCCACCACATACTAGCTAATGGAACAGTATGAAGAAGGGAAAGTACACATGGATTTTCACCTACCTTCCTGCTAGAATCTTGTAGTAGGCAAATATTTGATCAGCCAGCTTGTAGACGAACTGATCAAAGCACAAGTTCACCTGAAATAACATAAGTTCAAATTAACTCCACATACATACACACCAACAAAGCTTTTTGGAACTACTTTAGCTGCATTTATATTAACAGTTACATAACTAAGAAAACACTGAAATAACAGACTATGGGACAGGTGACATTCATTTTTTGACAAATAGCATCAGAAGCACACAATACTTTCACTTACTAAAGGCTAAGCTTGTAAAGATGTAAAATTACAATCTTATAAAAGCCAAACATTCACATTCACACCAAATATTTGAAGCTATTACCTCAGCTTCTATTTCGTCGTAGAGGAACTGCTTCTTGAATTTGGTCAGGGCGTAGTGTGCACTGTCATTGTACAAATCCAGGGGATACAGCACGTACCTGGAGGGGATTCAAGCAAAAAAAAAAAGTTTTATACCGAAGTGTTTACATTTGGAGTGAAGAGGGAAGAAGATGTCTCTAGACGTGTCAAACTATGAATTTATTCAGCAACACAAACACAGGCTGAGATGGGAATATAGCAACTTGTTAAAAAGATGGAAAGCTGATAGAAGGAGACAGCAAGGCCTCAATGATGGACCCTATCCTGATGACTCTTTTCAGACATAAGCTCAGAAATGGAAAACCTAATTAAAATAAATGACAGGAGTGCACAGCTTCTCTGTCAATGTGGTTCACATGCTAGCAGAACTCAACTGTTCCCATATGTACAGTTAACAGAGATATTTGGGCAGAAATCTAAATTGTAAACACTGTCTGTGTTAAATATCTATATGGTTAAAATACAGACTTTTTAGCAATTTGGGGTAAATAGTTGAAGATTTACAGCGTTTTCCTGGCAGTTTGTGTGCTTAATGGCTTAATGCAAAACCAGCCCTATATCTACATAATCCTGCAGCAAAGATTTAAAACATATGAAAACATTTACAGTTAATCCCAATTTTTAGGATTTTAAAAATGTGGCTAGAAAAGAGCAAAGACACAGTGCGGCGTCTTAGTTCACCCAAACATCAAATTACACTACAGAGCACTTGTTTGTTTCATAGAGAAAATAAGCAGTGGTGCCATTTCTTGACACTGACTGAGTTAGACAACAGTTTCTCCAGACGTCTGTGAAGTTTAAAAGACAGGTCTGGTAACAGAAGACGCTCCAAGCATCCTTCTAGTTTACCACTGCTAGGTGGATAATTCACGTTAGAAAATTGTGAAGAGCTAAAGAAAGGCTCCCAGGAAGACTACCATGTGAGAATGTCCAGAAAATAATGTGATGAAATTTGGGGTAAGAGTGGGACTGCAGGGCTGCATGATTCTAGGCCAAATAAAAATCACAATTCTCCCATGATTCTTTTTTTAACAGAAAAATATGTACTGCAATCCATACTGTCTTCATTAGATACTGCAGGATACACAGCTCATATGCTGCTGCAACTTACTGAATTTAAGAATAATCAACTAAGTCTGTCGTCTACTCTATAAAGAACACGTTTGAAAAATGTTTTCCTGTGTTCCTTTAAAAAAATAATAATAAAAAACAATAAAAATTGTAACTACCACACAGCTCACCTTTAGCCAGGTGCCTCAAAACACTGAGGCATAGTCCAGTTATGAAGGGAGTCTGCTTTCATAATGCTAGAGAAGTTGTTATGCAAACCATGTTTTCCACCTCCAAACTCCAGCAGTTATTAAGAGCCTGTTCATGATAAAGTCATTACTAATAAAAATGAATTGTCAGGCTCATGTTTGATTCCATAGTTCAGTTTAATCATAAATCTGCTGTGGCCTCAAAATCATTCATTTTGCTCGACACCTAACGTTAGTGTGTAACATTAGAGCAGGTGGCACAACATGAAGAACAGTTGTAAAAAGGCATTGAGTAGAGTTTATCTCGCCAAGCATTAGTTCCCTGTTCTGCAGTGTTGACCAGAGCCATATCTTTGTTTTGGTGCCTGAGTGGTTGGCAAGGACTTTTGCAGCATTTTTCCTGACATTTCAGGTGGTTGTACAAGTTTGCAGAGTTACATTTATTTCCAAAGTAAAGTAGCTGCTTTTGACTGTTATCGTCTTTGAATCTGGTTCCCTACAGCACAACGTTTTACAGTACAGGCTCAGTGTTTTTGTCAGAACTGGGGGCAGAGGAATGTACTGTATTTGTTCTTCTTCACCATTGTTGGATTTTTCAAAACTCCTGCCCCCTTTGCCCAGTGCAGTTTGTCAAATGGAGTAATGTACACTTGTCATTTGTTGATGCAGCTTAAAAAGAAATTAGGAGCATTTGTTTTGATGCAATGAATCTCTAACCTAATGCGATTAATTGATTAATTGTGCAGCCCCAGATGAAGGTCTTAAATTTGTTAGAAGTGTGAAACAGTTGGGAGTAATAGAAAAAGAACATTTCCTACACAGTGCCTGCCAAAAGATAAAGATAAAAAGATTTTTAAAAAAAAGATAAAGCATCCTTACTCCATCATGGAAGCTTCCTTGGTCTCCAGGATGTGGTCGGTGAGGATCCAGGGCATGGACATCTCAATGGGAAACTGGATCCTGCGGCCCATGGTAAGCTCCAGGAAGAACTCCCTGAACCAGAGCTGGGAGAGGTCGCAACACTGCTGCAAGGTTTCTGCATGGAAGAAGTGGACAGACACAGGTTTTATTAAAGAGTTTACATCACACAGCTGTTACACAGCACACAAAAGGCTCCCAGGAGTCAGAGATTTCTCCTTACCGCTGAAGTTTAACAGATGGGTGTAAAAGAAGGACTCGCGGTGAAACTTCTCAATGTCCACGATGGTGGGACCTTCCAGACTGCTGCGCAGAGTCTTCTTAGAGCCACTTTTATCAGCGATGAGAGACTCCAGCATAGTCCTCACCATGTACAGCTGCATATACAACAAAAGCAGCGCACGATAAAGCCAGGGAGGTGATTATTTTTCTTTAAGCAGAGCCATAAGGGGACTGAAATCTTATTAATGCCAGCACAGCGGTGGATTTAGCCACATCATCTGCAAACATCACAGATCCTTCAAATACCGGTATTCTAATCTCATAGGTGGGTGGCTTGCATAGAAGCTCTCCTCTCCATGTCTTCTCCTACATGTCACAGAATATCATCTCATTAAAAAACCTGCACATAAAATCTACCTGAATATTTACCAGGAATGTGAAATGTCTTCTTGTTATTTTTGTACTGGTCTTTCCACAACAGCACATGTGCATCAGCAGGGAGGCTGTAATACAGCTCAAAATAAGCTTCGACTTCACCTCAGTGGGGAACATTTTCTTAGACCTGTTTTCATAATTTCTATCATTTACTACTGAAAACACTGCAGTTGAAAAACTGTTGATTCAATGTAGATAAACACAGAGGGCGATTGTGTCGCTGGGCTTTATAGTCCTGCATCTGGAAACTAGATTAGTTCTTGGAACTGAGCACTAAGCTGATAAATCTGGTTGGTTCATGCAACATAAGGTATGCTACTACAAAATGACAATGTGCAATATATAACATAATTGCATGGATGATTACTATTCAGCATTGTACTGTATGTATTTAATTAGAGGGATATGGGGCAAGCTCGGAGAGAAAAGGCTCATTAACAGTCCTACAGAAAGGAAGTGAAGAAGAGAAAAATGCAGAATACAAAACAGGCTGGTTTATGAGGCAGAGCAGCCCTGCCTGAGACCTTGTGAGCTCCTATTATCTCCCCTATCCAGAGGTGATTCCACTTTTGACGTGACACGTTGAAGACCTGAGCTCAAATGAGGTGTGCTACAGGGGCACCGTGAGCTTCATATGCCCGATTACTGTTGACTGGCAGCTGCCTGGCTGTGTTAGACCTCGGGGGTGTAGGAAAGGATAACGAGAGGGATGATAAAGCGAGTTGGGGTAGAGAGTGAGTTCATTAGCAGAGAAGGGAAGGTGAGACCTGTGTACTGGAGGGCCCCACGGCACGGCGAGGAACCTTGATGTCAAAGCCACCCTTGGGATCTTTTTCCCCACGGAGGGCAGGATCGTTGTGTGGCTCCCGACCGGTCTCCCAGTCGCAGATTGTCTTTCGGATGGCCTGGAGGACACTGAGGTAAGAGAACAAATATGGTTATTACTAGTTGTATAAGCAGGAACAGGATTGTGGGGCCGTCAAACATTGGCTAGGAGGTTTGGGTACAAGCACAAACAGTTACACACACAGGGATAGCTGCATTCAGCTTCCATTGTGAATAATGAATGGGATAAAGTGTGCAGAACATGAAGGCTTTGCCGCAAGGCCTTATCTGCTCAGTAGGGCTCAATCTATTATACACTACAGAGATTTAGCTGCACAGCAGTTTACTGGAGCTTTCAGGGAAATCTGCAGGAAAACAGATTCACAATCACATTTACAATAACCATACAGTGTCAAACAGGAGGAAATTTTCCAGTAAGTATGGTTATGACAACACTGCAAAACAACAATTATAATAAAATAGCTCTATCATTCACTCCTCGTAGCCTGTAAAGGGACATAAAAGCCTGTACTCACTCCCTTCACAGATAAAATAAGTAATAAGTACAAACTTTTTGTTGATGTTTTAGGGCACCGAGGTTTGGATTAAATAAGCAATTGTATTAATATGTATGCATAGTCACACAGCTTTAACAATGGGATTAATTGTAAAATGAAACACTGTTGTCCAACACGATATTCTAATTAATTATTGGAATTAATAATCTAATATTCAAATTGTAACTACATGGTCATATTTTACTGTACTGCAGCACAACATGCAGATACATTCACCCAGCATGTAAAAGGTTTTCCAAATGTACATATAATTAATACACTGATTTTCTTTATATAAAGGACTTGTATCCTCTGGAAAACTACTGAGTTTGGTATTTGGTATGGAGTGATGTTCTGACTATAACTGAAGGCTGATCTGTCATGTGATCCGTACCTCTGGATGACATTTTTCTTCTTCTTGATGGCCTGCCGCAGTGGGTCACGCAGAGTGACTTGAGAAAAGTCCTGCAGAGCCGAGTAGATGGTGTGACGGATGGCGTGATTGAACACGCTCTCCATGCGTCCCATCAACACCTGCAGCCCCTTTATCATTGCCATCACCTGCCAAAAACACAACAATCTCCGATGAAAAGATTACTAGTCGTTCAGAAATGTATGTATGTGGTCGAGTGGTGGGATAATATCGCACTGACGGGTCAACACTGACCTCCACGAGGGCAAACTTCTCCTCGCTTGTGTAGTTGTATCTGGTGGCTCTTTCATATTCCTCAGCATTGTCAGGGCACTCCTTGTTTGAGTACTTGTCTGTCGGATGAACCAGTTTCCAGGAGTACTGTAGGGAAAGTCAAAAAGTTTTAAAAATTTGACCAGACAAAAATAAAAAATATAAAAAATAAAAAAATCAAGCAATCAGGGAGTGATGAGCTATTCATTAAAGCCGCTACCAGTACAATATTTAACTTGATGACTTTGATGACCAACTTTAATCAGTGGCAAAAAAAATTACACAAGAAATAAAAACTCATCAATACAGTCAACTAAATCTCAAAAGAAATCATTCACACTCTTCTCTGTACAATTTGTCCGTCCTCACCACTTCCATGACGTGGGCGCTCCACTGGGAGAGCAGCTGCATGCCCTGCAGGGCCAAGTCAAACAGCTTCCTGTACTCAGCATCTGTCTTTTGGGCTTCCTGACGTCCTGATCCTGTCACCACCTACATGGACACAAATTAACACACTTTTTCAGAACACTGAAGGCCCACTCCATAAAATCCTGACTGACTCATAGTGCAGGTTAGTGAAGATAATTATAACTATTCGGTGCCTTTAATGAAACAGACAGGATGAGAAAACCCAGCAGAAAATAGCACCACGGGGGATGTGATCATTAAAATGTCTTTCCCCGTTCTCGACATTTCTGTTTCCAGCACATCAGCGATTCTGATCTGTGAGTCAGTCAGTTAAATTTCCAGTTGAACCAAACTTGATTGTGACCCCTGAGCAGATGTCTTGCTCACCCCACTGGGGCAAGACATCTGCTGAAAAGTTTATTACATCATCACCGGGAATTAAAACATCCCTCATGTAAGAGACCGCTTTTAAAGCATACTATAGGTGATTGGGTGACAAAGCAGCCAGGTGGTGGATGTACTTTTTTAAAACAGGAAAATATCCGAGTGCACATAATGTACTGATCCACTCTTCAGCACTGTCAGCGTATGCTCATCTCACAGACAATCTAATACCTCACTGATGACCAATTTATCACCCGGCGTAGCTGGGTGTCTCATTATAAGCCCTATTACATACTAACCTCACTGTTGCTATAGCGAGCCAGCTCCGAGATGAAGCGCATATGATCCTCGCGGATCTGAATCATCTGCTCACAGATGTTGTACTGGGGGCTGCTGGATATAGATGTGCAAGTCCACCTGGGGGGGGAACACAGGAGAGCAGAGTGAGAAAAACGGGGGTATATTCTTTTTAAGAAAGAAGATGTGCCAACACTAATAGAAAGAAAAACCATGCGTGGATTTAGGGAGAAGAAGAAGGAGCAGGATGCTATTTAATCGCAACATAAGGGAAGACGTGTTGGTTCAGGGTGGCTACACAGACAATACATGTTAGTTGGATAAAATGTTTTTTGTCTGTTCAGGTGAGTTGTTGATAATAATAAATTAAAAAATTGCCTGATTCTTTAAAAGGTATGAAGTGGTTAAACAATTTGTTACAATCATATTAAATGACTCTGTGTATCCCTGAAAAATAAAAAGAAACATTCAAACTTGGTAAAAATAGTATATCAGTGCATGTCAAGGAAAATCATCTTTGTTTATGAGGATATGATGGACAAATAGGTAGAAACATTCATCGTTTCAGCCAGAAACAGTTTCAAGCTCATATGTAGCTTTTAAAAGGACAGTTCAAAATATTTCAAGTCTGTCTTAAAACAACAGTCAGGTGCCCAAATTAACAATTTTTTCTTGCCATAATCATTCTTCCTGTTCATACTGGTCATTAGAAGATCCCTTTATCATGCACTTACAATGCATTAGTTAGTCTTTTTAGTGCCAAAGTTTTTGCAGAAACACAACTGTAGCAGATATCCACTTGATTTGACTAACTCAGACTGCTGAAGCCGCTGAAAGCACATTTGAAGGGGATCTTTTAACAGCCAGTATGAACAGGAGGAATGATTACAGCGAGGAAAACCTCTCTCAGTGTTCATATGGACACCTGACTGTTGTTTTACGACAGACTTGAACCTATCCTTTAAGAGCAGGACAAGACAAAAGTTTGAGCTTCATTAACATTATGATAACCAGCATCTAAAATAACCACCATCTTTTATCATTATCAATATGGATAATGCCCATCCTGAGTTTAAGATGCTCTAAATTCCACCTGAACAACAGAAAATGATTGATGGGCGAATGAAACAGTGGGGATGATGAAACCAGCAGCTTTGGCGTTGCAATGCAGGTGGCATTTGGTCAAGAAACAGACAAACAGCAACAACCTTAACCTGACAGCACAACAAAACTCTTAAAAACTCTCTTTATAGTTCATTCTTCATATTTCATTCTTTCTACTTGGTAATCCATGAATCCGTCAATGACCCTCACTCATAGACACATCCTGACCCCACAGCAAAGTGCATTTTGCTCTTACCTGGATTTGTTCTCCTCAAAGTGAGCGCTGGTCTTGATGTACCTAGACAACTCAATCTGCATGTCACCAAACAGAGGAACCACCTGGAGTTGCTGTGAACACCAAGGACATGAGGAGTGCATGTTCAATACCATATTAAACAACTACAGTCCGGGTCAAACACACTGAAAAGGTGAAATGAATGAAAACAAGGGCGAAAACATATTTTGGTTTCCAAAGCAGATAAATTCATAGACTGATTTTGTGAAAAAGTCCAAATGAAATTACAATAATTTCAAAGGAACACTCTGCTGTAAATCAAGCATTTTGGGTGATGACCGGAGTTGTAATATATAAAACTAAAAGTGGTACTTGTGGTCATTAGTTTATTTTTTGTCCTTATTTAACATTAAGAAATTGTAACGGATGAATATGAAATGCCTGTTATGTAAGCTTAGCATCTCTTGAAATACGTTCTTGGTGTGTAAAGCCTGATTAACCAAGAGTTGGCTGTACATTACATTTCCTTAACAAGGCATGATTTGCTGCCCACAAACACTTCCTTCAGTTAATCAGTGGTACTGTCTGTTCTTACACTTGTCTAAATGGAGAATTTAGATCAACATGTAATAGTGAAGAGAAGGATTTTATGGATCCACTTCATGGCCACCAGGCATTAGGTACACCCTGGGGTTACTAAGGATTCATATAATTTAAGATGCAATTATAATCAAAAATCCCATTACATGGAGATTATACTATTTGCACGAAATACAATAGTGACCAAATGTATCTAATGGTACTTGAGGAACACGGACATTTGGTGTAGAGCCGAATTTATTTATTTCTCGTTCCCTTCTTTTCTTTGTTATGGCTTCTTCAGTATCTCTTTTATCATTTGTATTATGATTATACTGAAATGTACTGTAGTGTAATTACATAAGAAATATATATATATATATATATATAAAATGTGTGCATGTATATATATTTACCACATGTATACACCTCCATACCTTAAAAAACTTGTCAATCTTGGTGAGGTTAATTCTCTTCTTGGCATCTAGTTTGTAGATGTTGCTGCTGTTTCCGTCCATGAGGTACAAGCCAAACCCCATTACCTGAGAAGTGGAACAGTGGTTATATATAAAGGATGTCCATTACTGTCAACAATACTCTGGTAAATTGTTTAGAATGAGCGGGATCACACAGGCAATCATTAGCCCAATCCACACTCGCAGGTGTAGGGCTTGCTTACTTTAAGCAGCATGTGCTTCTCACTGGGAGTGAGGTACATCTTGTTCTCGTAGTAATCGACACACAGGTTGACAATGTCGGCCAGCAGCTCTTCGTATCCATTAATCACTTCCAGCTGCTGCTGCAAAGACTGGCAGACAGCACAGAACAGACGACTGATGGTAAATCATAATACAACTAATCATTTGGTTTCAATCGACTCATTTCCCATTTTAATCTTCTGTACATTTACTTAACCTTATTTTACTTTGACCTTAAAAGACTTGATTAACAGGATGTACAACAAAGCTGTTTTAGGTTAAATTGTTTATTCATGAATGTTGAATGAACAGTATGATACATATTTGACCAACCTGAGTGATTTTGTTGTGGTTTGCAAGGAACATGGACAGGTTCTGAGACTCCTGAATGGACGAGGGCTCAGACATTTTTCTGAGGAACTGAGCAGCACTGAGTGAAGGAAAGACAGATTTTGTTTTAATAATTTAAAAAAATAACACCAAGCAGAATGTAAGCATCTTTCAGCAGTCAGTGAGGTAAAAGAGGAACAGAGAAAATATTCTTCAGGGATGCTGTGCGATGCTGCCATCTAGCGTCTGGTAATTACAGTACTAATATCTGGTTTCACACATGCAGTCTATCCCTGAAATGTTCAGGAACATTTCCTGCATGGGGTCACGTGTGAATGGGAGCAGGGATCAATATTCAGGGAAATCTGTACCGCCAATTTCTCACCTCAAGACCCAGTAAAATTCCAGGGAAAAAGCGAGTATGGCTGTGTTGTGAATGACAGTAGTAACATTGCAGGGACAAGCATGTAAAAGGTTACGTCCGTCTGATGTGTTTTTAACATTTCTCATATTACGGCTAAACTGTCAACTAAAATATGGTTCTGGAAACATCTGAGGTGAGAAATAGGCAATCCAGTGACATAATCTTGATTCATATTTGATCAGACTGCCTAGTTCGATCTGAGTTTCGCCCTTTTCTTCTGTTGAGTTTTATGGCAGTTGGCATCCATAAGTGTTGCATTTCCGCCATCTGCTGGACTGTCCCTTGCCCCATCTATTCCTGCATTGCCATGTTACGTGTGACAAGGCGCCAGACGGAAATGTTTGTGAATGCAGCTGCATGTGTGAATAGTGAAAATCACTAGTGGTGCCTGAAAGGTTATCCCAGTAATTTACTGGGAACTATGTGTGAAAGAGGCTAAAGTTTCTGAGTACCGTTTGTAGGCGGAGTGGTCATTCTTGACGCTGCATTTCATGTTCTTCAGCTCATCCAGTACGGCAAACATGTTGATGAACTTTCCCAGCGTTAGTAGGTACGCCTCGGAGACAAAGTCCTTCCTGCGCTCGGTGTGACAGAGACGACGGACCTCCCCACAGAAACGATCGATAGCTGTGCGCTGGAAGAGAGAGAGAGGAGATTGTAGATTGTATTGATGCAGCAGTTAAGGAGAATCCCTGCTGCTAATAAAGTGGCATTACCTGGAAGTACATGAAATTCATCAGCTTGGTGACTTCAGGCTCCAGGACCTCCACTGTCTTCTCATAGATCTCCACTCTGTTGGGCTGTTCGTTGCATTTTACCTATAGAAAGAGAGAAAGACATAAAGAATTGCTAAGGAGAAGTGAGGTTAAGTGAATGAAAGAGAATGCAGCTTTTGTTCACAGAGATATCACATAAGAACACACTTTGGTACCAGAAAGTCATGACTACCTGTGGTATCGCACGTGAGCAGCTCCTCCAGGTGTAGAGCATGATGGCGTACCCCTGCCCCTCCTCCAACATTTCATTCTAATGCAAGAAACAAAACTTAAGTTAATACTCAGTCACATCACTGCGCTACCTCCAGTAAAATATCCAAACTGGCTCACACTTCACCCCCCAAAAAAATCTAAACAAAAAACTACACACATACAGTAAACATGCATGCACCATTGCTTCTTTTCTAAGTCATTTATTCACAGTGGGTGGCAGCGAGGTGCTTTCAAGCCAGCCCTGCCTCCGTACAAAAAGTGCTGTTTGATTCAGACCCCGAGCAATTATCCCTCACTAATTAGACACAAAGCCCCACTATTCCTGCTAGAGATGGCCCAAAAGCATCCGTTTGTCCTCAGGCCATTTGAGAGTCTCGCTCCTGGCCCCGGACCCTATGAGCTGCCTGCTAGACAATGCCAAATGCTCTGGTGGGACAGGCAAGTCCCTTACAAGGCCTCGTTTTCAAGAAGCCTTTGTCCCCATTTTGGTGAATTTATTTTTTTTCCACCAAGTCATTACTGAGGTGAGAGAAGAGAAGTGACACTCAAGAGGAAGTGCTTATCAGCCACTATATGTGACCCTGCTACTGTACCATGCTAGAGTGGACGGTGGCCTGCTCGATATATCTGGCGATGCCTGTGACGAATGCATTTCGGTCCTCAAAGTTGGTGTTGAAGTTTGGCTGTGGGAAGAAAAATGACATGAACAAAAATGACACTTGTACAGATATTAAACATATAACAGACAAAATATAGTAATGCTTACATTAATGCCACAAGTGACATGTTAAAAACATAATACATAATTATAATATTATGCTAATATCTTTTTTTTTAATGTGGCCTATCCAAATATTTGCACTTATTGTTTCTTCCTTTAAAGTTTATGGAGATGACGTGTTAACTAGCTGAACAGTTGTTCATATGGAAACTGCCGCCTCAAGAGTGAGTTCAAAAGAAAAACTATGTCTCTGACTAGAACAATCATTATTGTGAAATAACTGCATGCCACAGAGGAAGTGGGCCTTATCAGTCTGCATAGATGAGAGGTTGGACAGTTGCAAAACACATCCTTTAGCACTGACCTGGTACATAACCGAGGAGGGGAGGGGCTCGATGCATGGCTGCTGGTCCGGGAGTGGTAGCTCCTCCAGCAGGTCCACATTGGAGAGAGCATCCTCTAAGGTCACAGTGGACGTCATGCTGCTGAAAAGGTCAAAAAAGAATAATGTTTACAACTTTTGTCTAAAACCATTCATATAATACTATAAAGCATGAGAGTTCAGCCATACAGCAAATGTGAATAGCGATCATCCTCTGGGCACCATGAATGTCTGCACAAAACTCAATGGAAATCCATTCAGTCGTTTATGAAATATTGATGAATAATCACCATATCATTTTGGTTAAATACACAATGGAGATATAACAATAGAAATCCAATTTTGCTATCCAGTAGAGTAGAGGGGTATCTTACAATATGGATAAAAAACTCCAGTGTCATGTTTCAGCTTTTCAGGAAGGCTGACAAAACTAAATCTTCCTTAGAAATTAACTGAGTTAGAGTTGTTAGTGCAACAAAGGCAAGCTAGGCGAGGACATGGGACTTCAGCTGCCTATAATACGACTTTAGTAGTCATTTTTGAAATATTTCAGTCTGGAAGTGGTGGCCAACCAACCAACTGACACAGATTAAATCCCTAGAGCCAGGCCGCTAGCATGCCTAAAAACAGCGAGTGTAATGCATTTTTTTTGGTTTGATAACACCAGACAGTGTAGGAGGGAGCAGAGAGACTTTTTGGGGGGAGAAGGAGGAGGCTCGGGTGTCAGGCATTAATCTGTCAATGGACAGCCTGGAGGCAGCAGCATAGCAGAGGATGGCTTGGTGGAACTAAACTGAACTTCATGCTAAAAACCTACTATCCCCCAGTAGAAAGACTGAGCCGCAGACAGAACATCTTTATCTCTGAAAAATCACCCATATTCTCTGCACTTTGTTCATGTACAGACAAGCATGTCAAGAAACTGCTCCATGTACTGTTATTAGTGTGAATATGACAAGAATTTCCCCAAAAGTCATGAGTATGATAGTGTTATCAATTTGTATACTATATGCTAATAAACCAATAGACCATTTTAGACCAGAAATGATGGTGCAGAGTCGCTCTTCTGTTCTTTAGGGAAATCCCTGATAACAGCAACAACAGTGTAATTTCTGCAATTAATTACAGAAAATCACTAACACAAAAAAAACTTTTCCCATTTATAAACAACTATCAACAAGATCATGTTTGTGTTCAATAAAAATCAGTTTGCAAAAAGATTGTATCAGTCAGAGGCGTGGTATGCTTTGGTTTGCATTCTCACACTGCTGCTGACTGCTGACAATCAAAAAACCTATTGCAATCAGAACGGAGAGTGAGTCAAACAATCCACAGTGACTATCCACCGACACAAAAGCCTGGCAGGCACTGCATGCACGGGCCCGGGGTCAGAGGAGGTCACTGACCTCCTGCTCTGTAGATGGAAGTGCAGCACAGAGCACAAAGAGGAGAAAAGATCCATATAATTGACTACTACAAGATACTGAATTTTAAAATTCAGCCTAATATCACATTAGACACACTGACAAAGTGGCTTTCATGTCTCTTATAAAACGTTCACAGCAGATTACTTGTTTAGGAGGTCATCTGAGAAAAAAAATGACAGTTGCCATGGCACTTTCAGTTTGGAGACTGCAAAGACAAATACAGAGTCTTAGTCTGACTCATGTGTTGTGGCTGTTGAATAACCACTATATCATTTTGGTTAAATAAACAATTGAGATATAACAATAGAAATCCAATTTTGCTATCCAGTAGAGTAGAGGGGTATCTTACAATATGGATTAAAAAAACTCCAGTATCATGTTTTAGCTTTTCAGCAAGGCTGATAACAACAAACTCTTCCTTAGAAATAAATTGAGCTAGAGATGTTAGTAGAACAAAGGCAGGCTAGGTGAGGACATGGGACCTTAGCTCACTATAATACGACTTTAGTAGATTTTAGGTAAAGAATACAGAAGACAGCCACTGCAAGCCCAGGCATGCAGTCTACAAGTCTACAATCTCTACAAAGTGCACAGTGACCACAGCAAACTGCATCCGATTACAAAAGCAGCTGTGCTTTCGATGATGAAAATGAAGCACAGACAAAAATATGGGTTGGTATGGTACCAATAGTTTCACACTATTTCACTGATCTACCAGTGGCTGTTATGTGCAATGAAACACAGCAGTGCGCCAACAAAGGCAGAGAGGAAGAAGACTGCAAGCTAGTGAACATAGATGTACAGATGTAGAATTTTTTTTTTTTTTTTTTTTTTTTTTTTTTTTTTAAATCGGTTTTGCAAATGTTTTATGAGGAAAGAAATGCATTCAACACATTTGTTAGACCTCAAAGATACACGTAATGCAGTAACCCTCAATGTAAACAAAAGCTTTTGTTTGTTTACAAAAAACTCCACAGGGTACCTTTACGGGCACTTATTGATACATTAGGCTACATTACATTAAATATATAATTATGAAAGTTGCTTTTTAATAGTACAATACCATTCCATCCTTTTTTAAAGCACTAGAAGGTATGCTGGGGGTCAATAGAGCATCTTGCTCTGAGCAACAGTATCGCATACCCGACAAATAGATTTGTTACCTCATAAACGTACAAACAATGAAATGCAGTTCCTAGTTTGGACAATGACACATTATTATGGCTCAGCACAATGAACATTAAATCACACAATGACTGTATATATTGGGTGAAAAGTATAGGAACTTGATCCTCATAGTTTTAGATTTCATATCCAATGTGTTGAAACACAAAGTCAACAACACAAAAAATGTGTCACTGAGACTAAATATAGTTGTGGTTTGTTGCAAAATAGTTTTTGAAAAAGAGAAGTAAGTCAGATGGGAAGAGCTATGTAAAGCAGTGTTCAGAGCGTGTCTCATGAATGATTTAGCCAAAAATCTTTTTTGAGTTGGCCAAACTGACCTGCGAACAGTTAAGCAAGCAGCATTGAAGACTACAGATCAGTCATCTCAGCAACAAAACTGAGAAGTATAAGTCACAGACAATGAGAGCATGTGATGTGGGGTCTACTTCATGACAGGAAGTAGACCCCACACAGTGAAACACTGATGTCCAAGAAACTGAAAGTAGCCAATGAGAAGGGTACATACACAGCTCTGCAATTCAAAATAAATGTGGATTCTGCTCATATGGACATACACAGAAAATACATTACATACAGCAGATTTAACAAAAGTTCTTATTACAGAAAGGACAGCTATTGTTCAGCCTTTTGGTCTTCTTTAACTGAGGAAAGAAACTATGTCCATTATTTAAAAAAAGGAACCCTGGTGGCTTTTGCTTTACAGCCCAGTTCCTCTTAAGACTGCAGCCTCTAGATCTGTCTCCTCTTGTAAAACTAAGAGCCAGACAAGAGTCAAATTAGAAAAGTCATGCCTCTTAAAAGTGTTAATGCAGCCTGCCAGGTTGTTGGCCTTTACGCCCACTGCTGAAGTTGCACACCATGTGTTTGAAGGGCTGCCTCAGTAATTACACAGTAAGGAGCTTAAACCAGCCTCAAGTAGGTAACCTAGGTGAGCGAAGCGGAGGGCATACACAAGGCACCGCCACGCAACAGTTATAATAATAATACCACTAATAGTTGACTTAAGCCTCTTGCCACTTTGTGAAGTCACACAGACATCAGACAAGATGAAATTATAAAATTGACCAAGAGACATAAAGTCAAATGAGTGATGAGACTACTTTCTGCCAAACAAATAGTCCCATATCAAACACAGACACTATGTGGTAGAAGTATGTAGGGCTGCAACTAACCATTTTCATTATTGATTCATCTATTAATTCTCTCCTTTAATCAATTAGTTGTCTGGTCCATAAAATGTCAGAAAATGGTGAAAATGTTGTTAACTGTTTCCTAAAGCCCAACATAAAAGATGTCGTTTTGTCCCGACTAACAGCTCATAACCCAAAGACAGTCAATTTACTGTCATAGAGGGCTAAAGAGCCCAGAAAATATTCACATTCAAGAAGCTGGAAACAGAAAATGCTAGCTTTTTTTTTTTTTTTTTTTACAAAATTACAGATTCATTTTCTGTCGATTAATCGCACTAATTGTTGCAACTCTTAAAAGTATGAATGCAAACTTGACCAAACGGACCTAAACTTTGACAGCTCAATATCCACTTTTATATAATGAATAGCATTATAATAATCTGACATGGAGGTATGGTAGACAAAAAAGGTTGGGAACCACTCATCTAGATGAACCAGGACATTGTTCATTAAGACATGCTGCTGTTTAGTTTTTCAAATGTCCTTTTTCTATGCTGTGAGCGACACGAATGAAATTCCATTCAGTCATTGTAGTGGAGTGGCAGCAGAAATGTTAAAGACAGATATCTCACATCCTCTGAAATGGAAACTATCAGCATGGCCAGAAGGAAGAGGTGAATAATTTGACACTTTAACAGGTTCTGCTAAAAACAAATACCAGCAGATCACCTTCATAGATCCTTTCACATCTGAAGGCGGTGAGGCAGCCACATATACAGTGCATTCCTCTCAAGTGAGAATCAGATGCAACAACAACAACCTATGCTCTGCACAACATTTAGCTTTCCTCAACAGGTGGCAAATAGTTGCACTGAAAAACACTCAATGTGACTTCATCACATTGCTAGTTGCAGTGTGCCAGCTACTCTCAAGGAAGTTGCAGAATGAGGTGTGATAATCCACTTTAACACCTTGACTTTAAAACACATATTTTGATGTCACACTACAGTAACTACCGTATCAGTGCAAAATAAATCCAGATGCAGCCTAGATTTGGTTTGTCTTGATATATTTGGTATAGAAGGCAATGGGGAAAACTGACAACATATTTTCTTTGGACTCATATCTATTAAAAAGGAACCTCCAAATGCATACTCTATGCAAGTATAGAGTGCTGCTTGATATTGAAAACAAAACATTCAAGCCCACTTAGTAAAGTATTAAGTAAAGCCCTCCAAACATGCATTAGTTGAGCCTTCTTAAGAGCTTTGACAAATCTACATTCTCACATTCGCTTTCCTAAGTTTAATAAGTGATCAATACAGAACCACTGCTGGAAATAGGAAGCCACTACTCAGTTTCAGTGGCATCACTGCTCTGTTATAAACAGTACACTGTAGTATATCACCCGAAGTGTGCCATTTCAAATTGACGTCACAGTATCAGCACGGCAAGAAATTCAACCACAGCGAGAGAGAAAAACACCACTTTCACCAAAACAATATCAGATGTGGCTTTACTTTACAATATCTTAGTGCCTCATCACCCTCCTTCCTTCCTTCCTTCCCTCCCTTGTGTCCTCCAAGCGAACACTGTTAAGAAAGCACTAATAGCAATGAAGCAGCCAATGTTGACTACTCATTTTACTCTATAGACACACACGTTTCCAATTGTTTTTGATGGAGACTCAACACAGCAGTTGCCACAATTTTACCCTAAAATGACAATATATATTCTTAAGACATCACTAAAAAGAAATGTCTCCAAATATTTAAGTGACATACATTTTTAGAAACGTTTGAAACTGCTCTGGTATTTACAGTGAATGGCTGTGCCGCAAATGCAACATCAAGAAGAGGGTGCGGAGTACAGTCGGGTTCCTGAACACAACATCTGTCCTGCCACTATCATTCCCAAAGCAAACAAAAGAAAGAGACTGCATCCCCCAGCAAAATCATAAATTGTTTAGTTTCACATCTTTTTAGTCGCTGACAGTTAAAAGTTTTGACTACTGAGAAGTTTGAGTCTCTTTGTCCCTGCTGTGGCTATCACAGCTGGCGGACACTGCTCACTTCCAGCACTAGTCCAAATAAATTCACCTAAAACGAAGTTATGTGCGAGAAACTCTTCCTAATTTGGAGGCTTTGATGTGGAAAAGGTGTGGGAGGACCTGCCTCCAACATGTAGCCGTGGTATGGCTAGTTACAGGCTCGGTGCCGTGGCCTGAGATTAGTCACAGCTCGGGCCTGTGAGCCAGGAAAATGGCTTGGCAAAGCAACAAGCTGTTAACCCCCTCAGGCTTATAATTCTGGTAAACATTTTAAACAAGAGTTAGCAGTTTTTTTTAACGGACAACTTAAACAAAGCGACGTTAGGAAGGCTACACCCAAAGCAACGCCGCACAGCTTTTTTCTCCACGGTGGGGGAGTTAAGCTGGAAATAGTATCTGAAACCAACTTGACGATGAATCACTCCTACTCACCCGGAGCTGTTGGTTATCAGGGAAAACTTGTGCGTTTATTGACTCGATTAGAGAGCCATTTAGCCGGATAGCTGACTCCTTCCAGCGACTGCCAAGTCCCGTCTTTGGAAGTCTTCACTCCCAAGTTTTTCGAGTCGTCGGCCAGGCGAGTGTTTCCTCGGTGGGTGTTATTATCATGGGCGGGGAGAGAAGTCGAGCAGGGAGTTCCTGTCCCTCAAACAGGGAAACTCAACAGGAAACTCTGCTCAGAGCTGCGGTGCTGGCCTCCTCCACTAGGGCAGGGACGCGGAGGATAAGAGCTGAAGTCGCAGGAATGTACAGTAGGAACATGCCCGGGGGTATGGAGGGTGATTAGTGCCCTCCAAACGGTCCCGGCGTCAGAGGAAAGTAACTGGCCGGGCATTTGGTTTTTATGGGCGGCCCGAGCCCGAGATTCAGCTTTTCATCTCAAGTAAGCTATTTAAAAAGATTGATTTCCGAAAAATAAGTGAGGGAATGTGAATGCTTCTTGTTGGTGACACCATTTAATTCACATAATGTAATACAAAAAGTGCCAGACTAATATATACTGTGTTGAACATACAATAATTTACAATAATAACTTTTAAGAGGACACCTATATGTTCTGTTTGTGTTTTTGGTGGTCACCACAACAACCACAACATATTCCCCTTAAAGTCACCTGATAATAGGGTCACTGGTTAATCTGAAAAACTATGCTAACCTCAGCTAGCCTCTTTAACTTCCCGCTCCAGCGTCACACCCAGTAAGCCCGTTCATTAAAATGGTGTTAATGCTGATTTCTTCTGGGAGGGCCAAATTCCTGGATTGGCAGGCCTGGCCCGCCCAGGACTGCCCCCGAAAAACCTACCCCCACCAAACACTGTGTCATGTGGCATCATGGATTTGTCCTCTTTAGCAAAACCTTTAATTAAACCAATTTAAGCTTTTTTTTTAGTAGCCTAATAACAAGCAGAAGAACCCTCGCGCAGTGTCTCGCTCACTGCTGAAATATAGATTAGATTACAACATTTCGACCTGTCTGACCTTCATTGGGTGTACGGGCAGCATAACAACACTTCCAATCCAATCATCCAATCAGAGGACTACAGAGATTGGTTTGACTGATGAGCACCTTTAACTTACAAAAAGCACAATGTGTCACCAGTCAGAAAATAGCATTAAAAAGATTAGAAAGATACAAAATGACACAGTATAACATGACAATGAATCTTGAGCAACATCCATGTAACCACAAAGCTCTCCAAAGGCCAAACATACTGATATATCATGAATCTTACAGTGTTATCAAATCCATTCTATTAAAAATTAGGGACAAAAGTCTCAATTTAAAAAAAATGTTTTCAATGCCATTATACATTAAACATATCTACCTCCAGATGGCATTAAATAGTCACAGGTCAAGGATGTACAATCACATAAATTAATAGCATAATTAAGGGCATGAATGCCAATTCATCAGTGAATCTATACAGTAACATCCATATCATTTAAATAGTAAAAGAAACATTATAGAGGCCAGGGGCAGAGGACCAATAGACTTAATCAATGCATATATGTTATTCAAAAAACACTGTAAGGGATATGAGAAAGATATGAACCTAGACGTATTAATAAAGACATTGCAGAACAGGGAAGACTCATTTATGATTTTTTGTTAATGCCCAATACTGGGGTAGGTATTTATCTAATAAATATAGTATTTAAATGTGACTGACCTTTTAGAAAAATATTCAAATCAGAAACAAGTTATAACATTACATTAAGAAGAGTTCATTGAGTAACCTAATAACCAAAATAGTTGGGAATTTTTTATCCATACCACCAGGTACTGGGTGTTATAATAAGATTTAATATTATATTTTAATAAGAAGAAATAATAATAATACATTTAATTTGTACCACATTTTATTCATAGTGAAACTCAAAGTGCTACAGTATTAATAGCATAGAACACACAACATAAAGAAAATAGTAATAAGATGAAAAAGCCTTCCTGAACAGAAAGGTTTTTAGGCCTTTTTTAAAAGAGTCTAGGGTCTCTGCTGCCCTCAGATGGTTACTAAGGCTGTTCCACAAGCGCGTTGCAGCATAGCAGAGGCTCAATCCCCCATGGTGCAAATTGTGCAATTGTTGACTTTATCAACTAGTTGATAGATTTAATCTTTACCAATTAGATAATTAATTTATTAGATCTTTACAATTTATCTTTTTAATAGTTGTTGGAGCCATTTTTGTATTGTGTTCATTAGTATGTGTGTATACACAGTAGTGTGTGCTAAAATATGGACGTTTGGGAATTGAATTATTTAACCCACATGCTGCACAAAGGCAGCATGTGGGTCAATTAGGCAGGTACCAATATAACAGCCCCTCTGTGGCTTGTGGGTTTTTCTTGTTTTTGTCATGTCAAGTCATTATAATAGTAGTGGGTAGATGCTATATAATCATTCTTTCTCTATTCATTAAAAATGCCAAGATGTGACCATACCAAAGGCTCGTTTTGTATTATTATTGTATTAAATAAAGAAAATTGATAAGCACACACCCACCTGAGAAGCAGTCCACTGTTAGGCCTATAGGCATTAATATAATAATGTAACTCAGAGTTATTAATATTATAGTGGCCACTGCCAAAGAATTACACTATTACTGTATAAAGAAGGAAAATCACTTTCAGTAAGTTAATTTTCAAAAAGGATAAAAGGCAAATACATTTTTAATACAATGGTTAAGTGAATACACAAAATCATAGTAAAAAAATGAAAACCATAGGCACATTAAATATATAAAAATTCAAGCAGAAATTTCTTTAATCTAGTGAAAGTCAAGTAACTATTCATACATAATACAAATAATAATAATATGCCTTCCATTTTTAGTTAAAAGTACATCCATTCATCAGTTTGTCACATTGCTTACATGTAGTTCAAACACACAAACATATTTAGAAATGTTTTTGTCTTTGGACTGTGGGAGAAAACAGTGCTAGCCACTGCACCATAACTATGTACATTTACCGAAGGTTATCAATGTGATTTAAGCCATATAGCAACACAGGTTGTGCAATAATTAATTGTAATTTGCATGAAAAGTCATCAGGTCTACCTGGGGCAAGGCCACTTTTAAAAAGCCTCAAATCCCAGTTTAAAGTGGGCTGCTGCAAGAGAAAGACTACAATTTGTCAGTGTCCTCTGCATTCTGCAACACCTCAAATGTCTGTTGCCCTGAATCACAACATCAGGAGAAATGACCCTCAGTGTGCTGATGACAAGAAATTTTGTTAGGCCCTTTGATAGGCCCGTTGGTAGCATGCCATCTCCCACTTACAGCAGAGACAACTAAGCTCTGATTATAATAGACAGAATTCCTCCTGGCACAAAGCGTTTAACTGTAATTTGCAAAGCAAAGGTATTATACACACTGAAGGAGCTGATGACAAGAAAGTTTTGAAAAACCTCTGGCGACAGACCTGCTTATGGATATTTATTAAACTTTTAATACTGTTTTTTACTTGCAAAAGAAAAATGTTAATCTTAATGAACCAACATTTGTTGGTTGGAAAATGTAAAAGCTGTATTACTACTTGCAGTTGAATTTTCACTACTTATTATTACAGTCACTCACTGACCAATAAATACCCTTACTTACATTAGCATATTTATGCAGTGTGCATACATACAAGTATATTATTCCTGTCTATCCAATTCAATTGAAATAACTGTAAAAAAAATTTAAATCATAATTAAATTATAAATACATTTAAGTCTTAGTCCAGAACCCACATTGCCATCTTGTTCTTGCATCCTTCAATTAATTCAGTTGTGTAGCGACCTTTTCCTTTCAAAGACTGTTTAGCTAAGAACAGCAATGCAGTGAGATGGTTTACAAATTAACAAATTTAAAAAATGTACAAACTTGTGATTACACAATCAATACTATTAATAAATCTTTATTTAAAGCATGACATATTCACCTACATCATAGCGCAAGATTTATTGTGCTTCATATATAAAAAGACCTTTACAAAAAGTACATTTTTTTTCAATATTTACAGTAAGCTGATGTGTAGTGCTGTGTGTTCACAAGCAGCTTGTTTGACTATGGCCCTAAAAAGACACATATTGTCCTCCAACGCCATGCAGTCCGAGGCCGTCTCCAACAGTCTGATCAGATAGTGACATCATATGTTGCACATCATCATGGGACAATGACAGCAGTCAGAGAACAGACAGTAATGAGACAGAGAAACAAACAGTGGAGTTCAGTCCAATCGCGCCAAAGCGGACGCATTCCTCAGCACTGCTCGAACCCTGCCATCAGAGAGAGCGCGAGGGACTCCACTGTACATGAAGGAAAAGCAAAGAAAAATCTCATTACCTCCATGTTAACCAATCACAAGGTTAGAAAATGTGCTTGCAGAGCATAAATCTAACATATAGTTCATTGGAAATCAAAGGTCTGTATTATTTCAACCAAGAATCAGTGTTTTACTTACAATGAGGAAAGGAGCCACGACATACAGCCTTATTGAGTATTGTCACAAGGAACATGTGACAGTTTTTGAAATCTGACTCCATTTTATCAATGGACTCAATCCTGCAATCAAAAGGTAAACATATTCAGTCACAAAACGCCTGCCAAGAAAGTTACAGCAGCACAGATCTGATATATGGTTTTTGGCTTGTTCTTCTGAGACAGTTTAAATTGCTTGTAATAAAAACATACATCATGAACACCTTGTAATCTCTAAACAACTCACCACAAATATACTGACATTATATATATATATATGTGTGTACCTTTATTGCTCACAGATACAATAAACACTATAAATGACAGCTTGTTATTTCTCTTCTGTCTACATGAGAGCTCTTACTTCCAGGCTCCAAATCCAGCTTGCCATCGATCGGAGAAGATGAGGACTAAATTGAGAACCTTCATTATCGCCTCCTTCACAAAACTGACCTGAGAGAAGACGAGAGCAGAGGACAGTGGATGAATGAACTGTTGTTAATGCATGTATGGAGCCCACTCCCACACTACTACCCCTTACATGAACAGGGAGTACAATGACATGACAAAATTTCACCGATGGGTGAAGTGATGTTTACCTTCTCCCTCAGTAAGCAGCGGTCATGAATGGTTGCTAAATATCTGTAATGGATCTTGATCAGCTGGTCCAGGTCCTTTGCTTCCTGTACTTGGTGCTGAAACTCCAGTCCTGTGCTGTGCAGAATCTGTCGAGACAGCATAGACAAGTAAAAGATTATATGAAAGTCATTAAGTTCAATTTAAAGGCAGTTGTGCATAAATTAGCCTCTGACCATTTTCCAAAGCATACCAAATGCTTTTAGATTGATTTCCTACCTTCCAGATACCTATTGATTATTACTATTAATTCCCACAACTGCGGAAAATCAGTTTGCAGACTTGAAACTTGCTTCTGAAGAGCACGATACAAGTTGCTGTTTGACAGTTTAATCTAAAATCTGGTAAATTGTCCTTAAATCCACCACCAAGGTGATTTTTCCCAAAACTGTCTCATTTTACAAGCAGTACACCAGACAGTCACAACAATATACTTTGGAAAATGGTGGGTCAGTAATGTAAAGTATACATCATTTCTAAAAAAAAAAATTAAATTAAAAAAACGAATGGTTGAAACATTTGAAACCACATGTATGATCCTTTAAATGCAGCGCAACACTGCTGATGAAAAGCACAGGTGTAAATAATAAAATTAGCTGCTTCAGCTTCAGGGTCCTGGTGTTACACACTTACCGGGACACTTGAATATAATGGAGCCACCGTTAATGTTATTAGTAACACCTGTGCTTTTCCTGCTATGACAAGTCAAAATGTCCATTGCTCGTCTCACCCTGGTCATGATGTAGTTGTGAAGGCTGTTGACAAAGTGCATCAGTTTGACCCGCAGCAGACACATCCGATGAATCTGCTGATTTAAAGGCTCTTTGACCTTTAATTCCTCAGCCAAAGCTCCCTCCAGTTTCTTAGTGATGTTTGTGAACTCTATGACAATATTATAAAAATAACATATTTCACATATTAGAGAAGCATAAATGTGGTAAAAGGGGGAATCACAGAATTTACGGGGGAAGATCTTCATGCATCATAAACAACTGACTTGTTTTAATACTGTATCACTGAATTGAATTATTAACTGAATTATTTTGGAGAATACAGTATATGCAGATTTTTAAGTGCCACCCTGAGTCATACCACTGAATCGAAGTTTGTCCAAACTGTATTTGGCCCATTTGATCTGCAGCAGGAGGAGAAACACCTGATTGTAGATCTTCTGACACTCTGAGCTGATCACAATGTCAACAGGCCAGGGAACCTGTGAGAAAAACTAAATGTCAGCTTGGAATTAAAAAAAAAAAAATTTATAAAATCTAAACAAACACATTTGAGTTGTTTACCTTGTAACTGAGGGTAAGCACTTCTAGATTATTTACAGGGTGTTTTTTCCTAGCGGGGTCGATGGTCTCCAAGAAGATTGACAATCTGAGAAAATATGAAATAACAGGGAAAAATATTGATTTTTTTGAAATAATACAATAAAACACTGTCCTGTGACATTATTCTTCAAATAATCAATCTGATTCTTCACACACAAACACATGCAGTACCTGCTGCTGTCCTCAGGGTAGCGCTGTCCAACTGCCTCCTGCAGCTGAACATTGAGAAAAGACAGCTGCTGCCAGCTCTCCTTCTCCTGCACCTTGTCAAAGATGGCGGTGTAAAAATCGTACATGGTGTCTCCGGCTTCCAGCAGGAAATAGTTCCTCATAGCTTGGAGGTATTCCAGCAGCCTGTGGAGACATCAAGGAACTTAAATGTTCTATACGCCGTAACAAAAAAGTAATTATTTAAGATTAGTGCTCAATCATGTAACCCCAAGTGTGATGCTTACTTGTAGTCTTTTTTCAGAGTCTTCATTAGGTTCCCGCAGCACTCGATATACCTTCTTTCGATGTGCGGGTAGAGGCAGGAGCGCAGGGTGAGCTCAAATGTCTGGCAGGTGACAGATTGAGAAGAACGGTCTACGATGAAATCGCCTCCGGAGAAGCGCTCATGGAAGTCACTCTGCTCCAAGTAGAGTCTGAAGGAAAAACACAGGCCACTTTAGAGTTTAAAACTCTGAGTTTATTCATGCAGATCTGGCACAAAACAATGTAATCCCTTTGAAAATCTAATTATCTTTAGACATTGCCTTTTTGTGAGATTATGAAACCGCCAGCTGCAAAAAATTAAAATACAAATTCATGAAATGAATTGAATGCTTTATTCTTGAAATGGGACCAGCTGTGGATGACAAAAGTGTTTTTAGTTTTCAAATTCTAGGGTTTCATTATGCATCCATGTTTACTTCTATCACCAGCAGAACAAATGGAGTCTTCACACTTCAAGTTGATATTTAAAGGTGAACATTCAGCTCAACGTTTCGTGGTAAAAACTTCCAGATTTTAAAGTTTGTACTGGTATTTCAGTCAGTGTTCTGGTTTCATGCCAGCACTTGTTAGCTAGTATTCAGTAGGTAGTTTAAATGTTGTGATTACCTGGCAAAGTTGATGGCCAGCAGTGGATCGTGGACGTGATCGATCTCCAGATGCTGCGCAATGATAGACTGCATCTTTATAAGGCTCCTCTTTGTGGCCAGTTGTTCAGTCACTGTGTCTGTCGGAGATTCCTCTTGGCTGCAGAGGCGTGACTGCACAGACTCCAGAAACAGTGCGTATAAACTCTTCCTCTCTGCATCTGCAATGTAACATTTCTCAAGAAATTGTGCAGACTCTGCTCTATTCAGGAAATAAAAGCTGAAACCTAAATACTGTTCCAAGCACACAAACAAAGTACAGCAACATTTGCAGGGAAAACACTGACCTCTGGAGGATCTCTCCGACTGCTCAACCTCCTTACAATCCAGATTTTTGAGCAGCTGCATAGACTTCCCAGCCATGATGATCTGCTTGAGGACAGGCTTGAGGAAGGACACCATGGTGAGCTGCCTGTTGCTGGAGCCCTGATCGCCTCCAGAGCTCCCACTGGCTGCATCGTTCAGCTTCTCCTCGTTCTCTACCGTCTCCGACACGCTGTACAGCGTGTAGGTGGCGTACCAGAAGTCCCTGTGATTCACTGGGACATCCTTGTTCCTGGGCAATAATAAGAAGGTGTGTTTTCAAATTCAGCCAATCAAATGTCATTTAGTGTAGTAAAGCTGCTAAAATGTTAGGTTGAAAAGTCATGTTGGAATAGATGTTTTAAGGTTCTTGGGGTCCAAACCTCTGGATGATGAACTCTTTGGCAGGATCAAACAGGTGGCCGTGAACAATCCATTCATCCACAATCTCCAGATATGGTCTGACTGTCTCTGTCCAAAGTGAAAACAATAAGGCCACCTAGAATGAGAAAAGATGACACACATGAACGATCACACATACAGATTTGTTTCCTTAATATCCATGAACTCTTCCTTGTGTTGAATTCACTGAGCTTAGCACTCAGGGAAAAAAAACAACAACTCACAGCTTGCTCTGAAGCTTCCCCGACACTGTCATACTCAATGATTGCCTTGTACAGGGTGTTGAGCAAGTGCGAGGCCCGCACAACATTCGGGGTCTCTGGGGGGACTTCAGCGACACCGGTGCAAAAGACTTTGTGCAGCACTTTGATCTGTGCTAGGTGAGGGCTGAGCCGCTCCAGAACCGCAGACAGAGTCACCGTCTCGTCTGCAAAAGAGGAGGACTCATCAAACACCAGCTGATGTAAGAGACAAACCCCACATCAATCAAATCCTCATAACATAACAGACAGGTTTCTAGTCAACACGTTGCCACAATGTCATGATAGTTGTTGTTATATTTGGACATTTTCAATATTTAGAAATGAAACAACTTGCTCTTCCCACTTTGCGTATGTTAGTGAATCAGAATCATTCTAAAATGACGCATGCCTGCTATCAGTAATTAGCATACTACCACGCCCCCTTTCTCTATATAAGGAAAGCTCTGTTGGAGCGGTGCAGCAGTGGAGAGAGCTGTCACTCATTGCAAAGAGGGCTGTGATGGAAAAAATGTAGAAAAACTTTCCTGCTGGTGAAATTCAAACAATAGTTTCAGAAGTAGAAGCCAGAAAAGGCAGATTTGGCTGTAAACATGTCATTAGCACAACGTTTGGAGCCCAATTGTGAATCCTGTATCCAGCCTGCATACCTGTCGCACCACTGACACGTAGTACACCCGTAACAAAATAAAAAGTTGTTAATATGTAGATCTGTGGAATTGATCTGAATAAATCTCTACTGCTACGCCAGGTGCACATCATGTTTCATCTCTGTCCACAACAGGTTGTGATGTTGCAAAAGCAGAGCGCCCCTCCCTGTGCCACTACTGACCTGTCAGGCTGTGAGGAACACTGAACAGGCTGCTGCTGGTTAACCAGCTGCATATATCACAGCCAAATCTGATGGGGAAATTAATAGCTGTCACGTTCCAATATGGAAATTCCGATATATAAGCTATTGTCATCTAAAAGTGATGATTTATTGATTACGTCTTAGCTAGCTTAGCTAGCATGCTGCATGCCTGTGTCAGGTAATCACAGCCGAGCGCCCCCCTTTACTCTCACTGCCAGAAGGGGGACACAAAGTCCCGCACTCCAGCTTTAAAACGTATATTTAGGCCCAATCATTTTTAAATAACTGTGGTTCTAATATACTGTACATTGATAAATATTGACTATATCATTTTTTAAGACAGTGGGTTGTTTATGATTTGTGTGTATGCATGGTCTAAAGCAGTTCTAAATGTGTTTGCAGAGTAAGAACAAATTCAAGTAAGAACATATTGATGAATCCCAGATTTGTGCTTAAAACATTTGTACGCACGGATTAAACACAGATTTGTGCGTATGAGCACAGAAGCTCCCCTCAACAAGTAACATTAGAATAAAAACAAAAACAAAAAAAACATTGGTATAAGTATATAAAATTCCCACTGTTCCCACAGCAGAGAAGCCCCCTCATTCTGGATTATATATTCCTTTTTTACAGTATTTTGACTTGTCATAGTAGGAAACCAGCAAGTGTTACTAATAACATTAACAATGGCTCTGTTCTATTCAAGTGTCCCAGTGAGCCAGTATGACAGTGAGCCAGCATGCACAATACCAGGAACCGGAAACTGAGGCAGCTAAATGGAATTCAGCCATAATTAATTTTACTGTGACATGTCAAAATGTCTTCCATGAAACATGCCTACTGCGTTATCCATTAAACAGCCATAAACACGCAGTAAGAGGTGTTTCTTGCTCACCACTATCTGCACCAAACTATCTACCACCTTATTAAAAATCAAAGGCTCTGACCAGATCACTACATGCTAATAGCTAATTATACATGACGTGGGTGTTTCCTTCATGGATTATTTAACATTTTCCATGCATTACTTTTGACATTTGTACAGTACAATCTTTTACAGTTAGATTGAAACACTGGCACCAATATCACTATATGTTCTCTTGCAAACCTGAAGCCTGCATTGTCATTGTTTTTAACTGGACTTTGACACTATTATGGCTTCCTATCATTTCAGCTATCTGTCAGTTTATGGCTGTTATGCTATGATTCTACATACTATGTCACAAACTGTGTCATAATTTCACCAGATCACGCGTGTTGTGATACCGACTTTATCTTAAGCCAGTATTACTGTGAATGTAGAGTTATACTATCAAATGGCTTCCAATCCCATAAACATACTTGTACTTGCCATTACATATCAGCTCCCTCTCAATTGTGGTCAGCTCCTCTTTGAAGCTGGTAAAGTACTTGTTGAGTGCCCAGACAAATGCCTGATAGGTCCTGAAGGGAGGCTCGGAGCCCTTCTTGGAGCTGTAGGAGGAACTGGAGCCTGGTGGGCAAGGCTCCGAGGTATAACCCGTCACCTCGTCTATGAACTTCTGAAGCCTGAACACCGCCTGCCCGTACACAGCGATGTGCTCCAGCACAGAGCGCAGACAGTTCTGCAGCACAGAGGGAGAAAAGATTGTTTCCATCAGCAAACAGAGGACACATTTATTAAGATATAATACAAGGAATTTTCAGATTTTGAACTTACGCTGGTCAGATGAGTTACAACCACGTTATTCCTTACTGACACTTTTCCGTCGTGATGTTGGAATATAAAGTGCTTCTTAACCCCAGACAGAAGCCTGCAACATAATCACAATAGGATGCAGCTCAAATGAATGACAACACAACATCATTATGTTACAATCAGCATTGAAAGGAAAAGAGAATTTCCTTTATAATCCAACAATGACTCAAATGTTGGGGGATTTACAAGATTATAAAAAGGTGTAACGTGAGAAAGTAGGAGATACATTTTTAAAGTTTGTACAAGGAACACAGTCACGCACCAGATCATCATTATATCTTACCACAATGTCTCCCGTATTACTTGGGTCTCTGTGACAAAGGCTTTTTCTTCTGGCAGATACAATGGATCAGTGTTGTACAAGTGTTGATCCCTGTGAAGAGAAACACTGAGCATAAACATTTGAAATCATTTCAATTCACAAATAACCTCAAGTAAACTGCTACATTTGCCAACCCTCTGGATTATAAACTATTAAACAATAATAATAATAAACAATATTGCTGTCAATTATATATATATTCAGTTATTGTCTTAATATTTTTGTTTTTTCTTGAGATTTATATTATACTATATATTATACTTATAACATTACTTTTTCATCAAGACTATCACATTTTAATTCTCAAAATTTCAGATTTTTTTGAAAGTGTGACTCTACTCCTATATCCTAAAGTAAAGCATTTACATGTGGTGGAGTCTTACCACACATTGAGCAAGTTGGAGTGTAAATGCAAGCTGTGAGGAAAGCGAGGAGCGTGAGCCACCCAGTATGGTGTCACTACATGCTGTTCAAGCCAGGCCCGGGCGTCAGGCTCACCCACTGGAATGACACAAACTGGAATTATTTCCGCATTCAAAAACAGTTAAGACAAGCACGTAGATACTTGTGCTCTGTGTCCGTTTCATTATTTGCATTATTATTAAGGATTTCATGATTTGAAATTATATTCTCCATTAAATATAATATGATTGGTTTGCACCCGTCCATGTGACTGCAACTGTTTTGTTAGGGTTGTCCTGGTCTTCCTGGGGGGTTCTGTCCAACTGGATCCCAGAGTCCTCCCTGCTGATTGGCTGCTGGCTGTCCTCATCCTCACTCTCCTCCTCAGACCATTCCTAAAAAATACAAAACACTTCATAAAATACATTTAAAATACATTCATCAGCTGTGGGACTGCTTAATGACTGCTGGATTATTGTGTATTGTGGTCTATAAAGTCCGGAGAATTTTTTTAAGAGCACACACATCTTGAATGATAGGTTGGTTATGATTTACTCACAGGTGTATCTGGATATGGTCCAACGTCTATGTCCTCACCCTCCATCAGATATTTAGCCCAGTCAAAGCTGTCCTCTTGTTCTGCAGAGACACCAGATGAAGTAAAAAATAATGATCAACTTGACAGGCGAGCATTTTACCAGGATTCATCAACATTACACATGAAACTAAACATTTGTCAAACATCAGCTCACCGGCCTCCTTCACCCTGGGTCTCTCAGTAAAGCTTGTGTTGGAGGGGGACCCCGACAAGGAGAGGAGCAGTGACAGTATGCTGTGGTGCACATCAGTCTGCAAAAACAAATAAAGCCAAAGGAAACATGAACCACGAAGAAAAGGATCTAGTGCTGTAACGATTAGTCAATTTATCGATCGACAGAAAATGAATGGGCAACTATTTTAATAATCGATTAATCGTTTAAGTCATTTTTTTAAGGAAAAATGCAAAAAATTGGCTGGTTGCATCTTCTCAACTGTGAAGATTTTACGCTTTTTGTGACATACATGATAGTAATCTTTAGATCTTGGACTGTTGATCGGACAAAACAAGACATTTGAAGACGTCAGCTTGAACTCTAAGAAATTATAACAGGCATTTTTAATTTTTTTCTGACATTTTATAGACAAAATGATTACTCAAGAAAATAATTGTCAGATTAATTGATAATGACAATAATCGTTAGTTGCAGCCCTGAAAGTATCTACTGGGGATTTGTCTTTAGGGCAGTTTTAGACAATAGACCCTCACTCTATTAATGAGTACATTTTCTGTGCCTTACCTTTGTTCCATCTGTATTAGATAAAGGTGAGTTCAGGAACTCATCAGTGAGTCTCATCCAGCTTTCTGCTTTACTCAAGTCTGAGTGGACCATGAGCTTTTCATAGATTCTGAAAAACACAGCAGATTACGCATAAGAGTGGCATCTGAAATATTGTATATTTAAGGGGGAGGGGACATATTGCATCCATGATACAGTATGAAGAATATCAGGCAATGCAGTGGGACATTAAAGAAACTTTCTGAGAGGACCCCAGTAGACCCCTTGAACTACAAAATATATCTTACGCCCCTGCAAAAGACACTGCCAGAGCAACAAGCACCATACAGACACACTCACCCACTTATACTGCGTTGGACTTGATGGCTGTTCACGTCCAGGTAACGATGAAACCTGACAAGACAACAGACTATTAGCCTACACACATCAGCGTTTGAGGTAAACACTGGGTTACAAGTTAGTAGCTGACAAGCTAGCTCCCAATCCTGTCAGCAACTAACGTTCACTCACCTGAAATTGGACCAGGCGAATTTCAATGCCAGCTGAAAATTCTGGTCCTCCTCATCCTCAATACCGCTAATACAAGTGATCAACTTCTTGATTTCTCTCTCTGTCTCCTTTTCGAAGGTGCTCCAGTGTGCCATACTGATGTTGACAGTGCTGTTGCTATTAGCTTGACGTTATATGCATGTAGCTGTCTTTCTGTCAATGCTTGCTACAGGCCTAGAGCAAGCTTAAGTGCTGGCACAAACAAGAAAATGTTAGCTAAATGTCCTTTGTTGCAAACAGCAGGACCGATTTAGCGTCTTGCATCTATTCATTGATTCATTTAGCTAATACCGCGCCGCTGCGTTTGCCTCCGACAACAAACGAGTGCGCATGCGCGACTTCAAAATAAATTTAAAAAGTGTTTATATGCTATTTAATTTTTCAAGAAGTTCAATATCTAGTATTAAATAGAATACACTACCAAAACACGACACTGAAGTCAGATTCAGATTCTTAAAGGGGAAAGTTAAGGGAAACATAAAAAATGATATTTAGCGGCTGATTGTCCGTTTTTTTTACCACTTATACTTAAAAGCGTTAGACGTCGTAGCAAAAAGCCTTAACGCTATTTAAACCCACTTTCGTGTTTGTGAAACCTCCATTTTGCTTATGACAACACAAAACAGGGCGCTGTCACTGCTTTTCCCCTATCCAGACCACATTCAAAAAGAACTATGTTTAGATTTGTCACATCTGGATTAGATTACCAAGGAGACTCCAGATACTCATTAAAGCACCGTTTCATATTTGTGAAACCTTTATTCTGTTTGTGAAAAAGAATTTTCCGATCCAGATCAAAAACCACTATACTTAGACCCGTCAAATCTGGACTAGATTATTATTATTATTATTATTATTATTGTTATTATTATTATTAAAATGGCACGTCTAAGTATAGTGGGTTTTTTTATCTGGACCTGGTCTACTGTGGTCTGGATGTGAAAAAAGCAGTAAAAATCGCCCTTTTTTCTGTTTTCATAAGCAAAATAAGTTTCACAAATCTGAAAGTGGGTTTAAACAGCGTTAAGGCTTTTGCTACAATGTCTAACACTCTTACATAAGTATAAGTAGTGGAAAAAACGGACAATCAGCCGCTAAATATTATTTATGTTTCCCTTAACTTTCCCCTTTAACCCAGAATCTGAATCTGACTTTAGTGTCGTGTTTTGGTAGTGTATTCTATTTAATACTAGATATTGAACTTCTTGAAAAATTAAATAGCATATAAACACTTTTTAAATTTATTTTGAAGTCGCGCATGCGCACTCGTTTTTGCTACAATGTCTAACACTCTTACACAAGTATAAGTAGTGGAAAAAACGGAGAATAACCCTTAACTTTCCACTTTCCTCCGAATCGGAGGCTGCGAATCTGAAATTGACGTCGTCTTCGTCACCAAAACATTGTTTTCAAAGCGGGAGCACTTCTCCCATAATGCATTGCAATCGGTTACGGCAGGTTGCAGCGGTTGGAGCCTCTCGCCTTCAAGGCTCTTTAAGATCGAGCTTAATGGAGCTTCTCACGAGGCGTCGTACTTTTCTTCTGAGTGTTCCCCAAAGAAATAAAGAAAAGCTACATATATTTTTTAATGTTTTTTGACACTTATTTTACCAAGCAGCGTTAACAGACTGCGTTTCTGTGAACAAGAAGGAGAAATAATGTTATTTTGTCTTTAATGGGGCGTGGCTAACACCCCCGCCTTCTCTCACACATAACTTTACAGTCGCCACTGCGGTGCTTCACAGAGCACTCTGCCGACCATACAGAGAAGCAGCTAGCCCGGCCCCCTCACGGCGAAAGGAAATGAAGAGGAGGCTACATAAGAAATACTTAATCTTGATTCTGGCATATTCAGGTTTACTTCTGCTAATCCCGTATGTGTTAGATTACCGGGACAAATCCGTTCAACACTCGAAACACGGACTGCCTCAGCAACAGCCCAGATGCCCAGATTTGGAGAACACGGTGGCGCTGCTGTGGGATAACGGGTACAAACTCAACGGTAGCGACGCGGCGGAGTACGCCGTGAACAGGAGCCAGTCTCGGATACACATCTACCTGCACGCCACCTGGAGGACGGGCTCGTCGTTTTTGGGGGAGCTGTTCAACCAGCACCCCGATGTTTTCTACCTGTACGAGCCAATGTGGCACATATGGCAGGCTCTGTATCCGGGGGATGCGGGCAGTCTGCAGGGCGCAGTGCGGGACATGATGAACGCCCTGTACCGCTGCGACTTCTCCGTCCTCAAACTTTACGCAGGCTCGCAAAACATCACCACGTCGTTCATCTTCGGCTGGAAAATGAACAAGGTGATATGCTCGGAGCCGCTGTGTGATGCGCACAAGCGGCACGAGATTGGGCTGGTGAAAGAGGACCAGTGCGCAAAGTGCCAAAAGAGGGACATTAGGGAGCTGGAGAGGGAGTGTAAAAAGTACAAGGTGGTGGTGATCAAAGGAGTCCGCGTTTTGGACCTAAGCACGCTGGTTCCCTTGATGAAAGACCCGGCGATAAACCTCCAGATCATTCAGCTCTTCAGAGACCCGAGGGCCGTGCACAACTCGCGGCTGAAGTCCAAGCAGGCCCTGGTGAAGGAGAGCATCCAGGTGCTGAGGAGCAAGAAGCAGAATGACAAGTACAAGCGCCTGCTGGTGCCGAGCAACAGGGTGAACCGGGCGGAGAGCTACGTCTCCAGCGCCATGGAGCTGATCTGTGACAACTGGCTCAGTGACATGATGCTAGTGGTGAACTCGCCCCCCTGGGTGAAAAGAAACTACCTCCGCATCCGCTACGAGGACCTGGTCCTGCACCCCATGGAAGAGCTCCAGAGGCTGTACCGCTTCTCCAACCTCTCCAGCTCCACTGCTCTGGAGAGGTTTGCGCTGAACATGACGCACGGCCAGGGCTATTCCTCAGACAAGCCCTTCTTGATATCATCCAGGGATGCAAAAGAGGCCATATACGCCTGGAGGGAGCGACTTAATGTTGAGCAGATAAATCAGGTGGAGGCCTACTGCAGTGAAGTCATGAGACAGCTGGGGTATCAGAAAAACAGCATGGACAAAACCACATGAGAACATGTCATGAAGAATCATGAAGGTATGTGAGATCGCACAGTATTAAAAACACAGGAGTGTCTTGTTTTTAAACCTGCACTCCTGTCAGTACAGGAAGTCAGTGGTTTAACAGAAACCATCCAGCAGGCTCTGTGCACAGGGGCTGATCCTTGACCTCTAACCTCCCTCTGACTGAGGCAAATTGAAAACAGAGCGTCCATGTGGGGATCAGTAGAGTATCACATTTTAATTCATTTAGCTCTGCAGGCACAGACGGGCAATGCAAATTGATTTGATGCATTTAAAGTCCCTCTTCACTCAAAAATGTGTTTTGTTTATTGTTACTATAGTTGGATGTTTGAGCTTCAGTGTGCAGAATGATGCACGTATGTACGGAGTTTAATAATAGAAGGCCTTTTTCACTTTGAGATGCTGAAGGAGGAAAGTTTTGAGTTTAATAAGTTAATACTTCCAAGCAGAATTTTGTGAGTTGGTAGTAGTTTGGAAATGAGTCATGATCCAAAATGCAACTGACACAAGTGTGATGTGGAAACTTGAAACCCGCAGTGCATAAACACCTAACTGCAATTGAACTTTTTTTTTGTGGAAAGTGTTTTTATATGTCCTAAAACATGTCTGGAGGGGCTCTTTAATTTAATTTGACGGAGTCTTTAACGAAATCCACCTGTTGGTTTTGTCATTTTTACCACTGCAGTCCCTCCTCACACGATCTGTTAGCTTAATCAAATAATCCCGGACTCTGCTCTTGTGTTGCAGATAACGGCTCTGCCGGATCCTCATAATCTATAAATATGTCAGATTGTTGCTGCCACACATCAAACGTGGTTTTGCTTTCCCTTCTTACACTATGTGATGAATCACGCTTTACGAGATTTAACATACAAACAACAACAACAAACTAGTGTTGAGGTTAAATGAACATATTGTACTTGGGTGCTCCAAAGGCTAAACCTTAAGAAAAGCTTTTAATAATTCAGCAATGCAATTTGAGAACAAGTGACACTACTGTGACTGATTTTTGTAGCCATCAGAGCGGGACAGCAGAAATATTTCTCCCTCCTTAATGAGCGACTGATCTGCTGTTTAATAGAGGCCTCATTGTTTTCTCCCTGGCATTGCCGGGTCCTCTCATGGATAGCGGGGTGCTGGCAGAGAGTCACTGGGCCTCAGAATGTGCTGTTGAGAAGGGGATCATTGTGTACGGCTGTCCGTGACGGCATAGAGCTCCCAGGGTTACCACCGGCCTGTCACCACCAGCTCTCACAAGCAGACCCTGTGCTGCCTGCAAGCCGACAGCATGGAGCGAGACACATGGTGGTGGCTTTGGGTGCCCCTTATCTCACTGTCTCCTGTCTAGCACAGCTCTGTCTCTAGAGCGATTAAAGGAGGTCATCAGCATTATTAATCCTATTGAATGTGTATGTAGTCCTTATGCTCCAGTATCTGTTTCTGTATGCAGCTGTGTCATAACTTAAGGCTTTTATTTTAATGCTCAGCTGACTTTTTTTTCTCTTCCAGGGGCCTGGTATTCAAGGCGGAGGGCAAAAGGTGGAATAACAACACAAGCAGCTGGAATATGGTTCACTGGGAGCTGCAAGCACGGCTCTTGGGTTGTTTTCCTTCAGCCGAGCCGGGTCGATGTACTGGAGAGAATCCAAGTGGAAAGAGCAGCCAGTGAGAGACAGATGAATTTGAGACGGGGAGCCGGCAGCTTATTTTTACAGTGTTACCTGTTCAACACCAGTGAGGTCTATGCAGATAGAGAGAATATGGGGAGGGGAAATAAACAAGAAGAGAGAGAGAGAGATGAGGCTGGTTTGTGCTGCTACAACGCTCACCAGCCTCTATCCTTCTGTCCTTTTTAGTAGCACTAATCCCTCCTCAAATCCCCTGCAGGCGAGGGCCATAAAAAGCCAGAGATGGGTCCTTCTTGGAGACGACTGCCAGGATCCAGGCTGGCAGCGTTGGGTTAGATCTCACCTTCGTGACTTATCCGTCCAGCCTATGACTAAGCGTGGCAGTAATCTCGAGCATTACTGATACTTAACTGCAGTTGGCTCACTAACAATGCTAATGTAGAACTTTGAAAGGAGAAACTACAGTATTTTCTTTAAAAGAGGCCTGACTGAGGAACTATTGTTCCACCCCCGGCCCCTCAGGAATCTGGACAGCTGCAGCGCCCCACTGACAAAACACTCACATGGGTGTGAAATTTTCTAATATCCCACAGACGTGTCTTGGAAAGCTGTCTCCGTCCTTTGCCAATGAACTTTTTAGCAAGTTTTCACCACAGATGGTACTGATTCATTTTATCTACCGTTTTTATAGTTTTTTTGTCTAAAATATTGTTAAAATGCTGTAATATCCCTCCAGTTATGGATGTGTTGTGTGTGAGGAGGGGTACAATGTTTACCAGCATCCACATGTTCAACTTTAGAAGTTGGTTCTTTAATATTTGTTGTGGGTGGAATACCTGAGTTTTCTTGTCAAAAAAAGAAAGATTAGATTATTCAAACTGACTTCAATAAAGGTAGTGAAAACTACAGAAGCATGTGCCGAAGAAAGTGCATGTGATTGCTGTGCGATGATTGGAGGATACATGTAATGAATAGGGACTTTAAAAACACTTCTGCATTAGAATTTGATGCGTCATGGTATTTAACTCAAACTGTACGTTATCATAATAAGCTTAATGAACAGTGTACAACAGTGAGCATGTTAAAATCTACATGGAGTTTGTACTTCACACCAGTACGTTAATGAAGTTATAGATACAATGGTAACGAATGGGCTGCACAGATTAGAATGTATTATGTAAATTATAATTACTCATAAACTGCACATCATTATAATGAGCTTATGTACAGTTGATTAGAGGTGATAATGACTAGTTGACCTCCTTTTGAGCAAAAATGTATTTGAAAGTTTATCTGAAGCTAACATGAAGCTTAAGCTGTCAGAATTATTGTGTATCTTCCACAGTTACCTTCTTTTTAGTAAAAAAAAAATCAGCTGCAGTAGAAGTATAGTAAAAAAAGAGGGACTTTGGCACTAAAAAGACTAACATTGAAATATATCTACTTGATTTGACTCATTTTGATGACTGAAGCTTCATATTAGCTTCAGATAAACTTTTAAATACATTTTTGCACATGAGGAGGACTGTGGATTTTGTCCCCCATCACTTACATTGTAAGTGCATTATGAAGGATCTTCTAATGGTCAGTATGAACAGGAGGAATGATTACAACAAGAAAAACCTATTTCAATGTTCATTTGGGCTCCTGACTGTTGTTTTAAGACAGACTTGAAAATTTGTGAACCCGTCCTTTAAATGCCACATATGACTCACAAACTGTACATATCATAATGAAATTATGTACACAGAGTTGATCAGCTGGCAATAATTATCTTTTTGAAACATCAGTGAAGTTCCTGGCTGAAATGTAAATCCAATGGATGTCAGCAGGGATTTAATTTTAATAACTCAAAGTTATCAAAAAGAAAAGTCATAGCAGACAGCTCCAAAATATTACTCACATTTTGACGTGAATCGCCATGGTAGCATATAAACTGTAGAACTGAAGGATTTACAGAGCGACAGTGTCTTTTAAAAAATCTTGTTTTTCAGGAATAGCTCATTCAATATGCAAACAACAGGTTATGAAACTGCATGAAATCACGAGCTATAAATGAGAACAAAAGTCACAGAAGAATAAGAAAAAGTATGCAAGACTGATGTGATCTGATGCATTTAACCCTGATGTTAACCCTAGACAATGCAAACTTCATGTGATGGCTTCTATGACCTAAATAAAAGACAACTGTGTGGCTTATAGTTCAACAATTTTTATTAACATGTTGACATGCAAACCATGGCAGGTAGAACCTGGCAGCCAGTTGCTACTAGAAACAACAGGTGCACATATTGACAACTGAGCTACATCTCATATTTCTCAGGTACAGAGAGCAAGTAAATATAGCCAGCAAGACAACTGACAGCACAACAGTCTGGAGAGAGATGAGTGCGCATGAAGGTTATATAAGAGTCCCACAAGTGTCCTCTGCTCGAGGTAAAGTGCCAAACTGCTAATTTCTTTGCCAACATTTAAGTTGTACATGAAGTTGCTGTCTATAAAGTGCTCCCACATCTCAAAGAACAACTCAAAGTCAGTTTGAACCGAGTGTCGACATACAGGAGCTAGTTTTCTGCCTTTTTATGCACTTTTGTTAGTAAATACAGCAGGAATTGTAGGGAAATCATCAACAGATATGATCAACAATCACAGTTTTGTCTGTTTTTCACATTCATACCATAATCATATGGCATGAAGAATGTGTATCTTTTGGCTGTGTAACTTTTCTATATAACAGAAGAGACAGAGTGAGGCTAACAGAATCTAACAATAATGGTTTGTTGAGACAAAATGGTGAATGTGATTATTTTAATGCCCTAGATAAGACAAGCTTCCCTGTCATCAGACTGCAGAGACATTTGTCAGAGAGCACAGTGCTATGTTTCACATTACTTCTCACTCCAGCTAGAGTTTAAATGACCCACAGTCCATACTGCTTGGCAACAGCTTACATAACTAGATTCATTTCCTCTTGTCGGTCCTCAGTGCGTCCTACAATTTGTGCGTGCCTTCTCCCATGTGTGAAAACCTCAGATTGAACTTACACAATCATGCCTTTCACACCTGCCCTTGTGTACTCATGCATAAATGCAAGAGCCACTGTGTGCAGTCGAAGGAGAAAACAAAGGCGACACGTGCTGCATGGTGAATTTAAGATGGGGAGCGGTTCAGATGTCTAGACGTGGTAAAGGGAACACAAAAAAGAAACAACAGAGTAACATTTTCCTACTCCCAGAGCGAGTTGTTGGTTCAATCAGCAGCTCCACAATCATCAAGGGCCTGGGTACATGTATTTAATGTGTCGGATAATGTGCTACTATTTACATTTGTTGGAAAAGAGCTAAATGTAACATCTTGAAGGCAAATGACCAGATATTTCCCCTCATAAACATGCTGCGTGGGAGGAAATCCCAAGGGTGCACTACAAACAGTGAGGAGATGTAGATAGGTCACCAAAGAATATTTGATGGGTTATAAATAATGAAACATTTCCGTAGTTCATGTGGAGTGATGCAAATCTCCCTGTGGAAAAAACAATAGGGCTCAGTGGTCTGTTGTGGGGAAATGTCAGCCGATAGAGACTTGTTGAGTCTATCGTATCAAGGATTTGCATGCTGGAGTTGAGCCTCTTACCAGTTAAACTGCTCTGTGTGGCCGGTAACTGGGCCACAGGTGAAATGATGTCATGTACTGTATGCTGTATTTGATGTTATCCACCTGCTGTACACAAGAATCTAACACTCATTTGGTACCAAAGCAGAAACCCTAACAGCAGGAGGTTTACATCATTTTCTGTAACAATGCAGGATGCCATCAGCCCACTAAAGGTTCAATCACAGTGATGGGATTACATTTCACTGTGATTTCAGAAAATATCGGAATTCACGTAATAAAAGCTTAGGGACGTTTCTATATTACCATTATTTATGTGCAGTGACTGCAGAGAGTTAGATGAAACTACAGCCAGCAGCCGGCTAGCTTAGCTTAGCCTGGAAACAGGATAACTGTTAGCCAAAGGTGTCCAAAGGTAACAAAATCTGCCTAATAGTAGCCTAATTCAAAATAGTTCAGCACATAACTCAACATGTAAAACTGTAAATTTTCATTTTTACTCTGCTGTTTTTGTGCAGCCTAAACAAACAAGATATAATGTGCTAATTGGTGAGCTTTAGAGGTACTGGCAGGAGGATTTGTTACCATTGGACAGAGCCAGGCTAGCTGTTTCACCCTGTTTCCAGTCTTTGTGCTAAGCTAAGCTAACTGGCTCCTGGCTTTAGCTTCACATTTAAAGGAAAGATATAAGAGTGGCATTGACCTCATCTAACTAAGTGAAGAAGCGCATTTCCCAAAATGTTGAACTATTACTTTCAGATCATCTTATCCAAATGACGTTCAAAATCACTCTTTTGATATGATTTTTTCCCCCACAAAATGGAAACGTATGTTAAGAAATTGTCTCCAAACCATAACAGGACAACACAAATTAGAAATGTATGTCTGTTAATAAACATTGCAGTTAACCCAGGAACTTAAGGTTTAGGAACAACAGGCGAGACACTAGTTTTTACAAAATATCCCATTAAAATACTTGATATTAGTGATTTATGAGACCAACTCACTTCATAATTCAGTTAAAGTGCTAACAAGTTCAACAAGCGTTTGATGTGAGTATATAAGGTAAACCAGACCAGACACACTACAGTTTAAGAATATACACGATGCTGATGCAGGTAAAAGGTGAGTTCTGCTCTGTGAGGTTATGTGCAAGCACTAATCCTTGGTGGTAAGCATTTGGTATTCAGAGCCTCTCTTTTTTTATTCAGGACTCTACTTTAAAATGTCTAAACACTGTGAGGTTTTCAGGTGAAATCTTGTGGTGCTTGAAGAAATATTCCCTCCTCAAGCTTTGCTGTACTGCTCTTGTGAGGACTCAAAAATCCAACCTGTGCAAACATGTCATTGCATCGTATAATTTTAAACATTTTTCAATCTGCAGACAATGTAGCAATAGTGCAAAGGAATCGAAATTATAATGAAGGCCTGCCTTTTATTTGACAGTGTTAAAATTCCTTTTTAACTGTTTGAGTTTATAATTCATGATGATATTTTAAGTTTGGTGAAAACAGCATCATCTCAAGAGAAACAAATGTAATTAGCATCAAAATACTTCTGTTGCTTGTTCATATAATTGATGTGAAAACCAGCCCTTAACACAGAAAATGATCCAGGCCAGCTCAAAGACAAGATACACAGATGCTATTTGTAACAGTCATGGGATGTAATGCACTGAAAGGAGCAGTCACTCTGAGGAGAAACAAAGCTCAGCATTGTAGCTATTTACATGCGCGTATTCTCCGGTTACTTCACCCATGACGGGCTGTGGTGGTGGAGAGGGAAAAACGTTCGCTGTCCCTCTCTGCGCTACTCACATGCCAGAATCCCCTCCACACAGATGCTTTTGTGTGAAGCTGCAGAAAGCTTCACAAACACACTGAGCAGCTTCAGATGAATAGTACAAATTGACCAGAGAGATCATGTTTAATCTATAAACCATTTGGACTCGTTTTAGCATATACATGGGGTGTGATGGAAGCTAAGAAGTCACTTAGCATCATCTCAGTGCTAACTAATGTACTATGAAGACAGAAAACTGGTCAGATCACATGATGAGAGAGTGCTGCTGGGCAATATTTCATTTTTCTACTACTTTTACACTCCAGCTGAACACACAAAGTGTCACATTTTCAGCAGTGCAGATTAAATCTTGCATCTTGTCAACATATCCTGCATAAAGGTTTCAATCCTGTTTATGCAGAGGAAACAAAAAAAAAAAAAAAATTGAATCACAGTATAACAGCGTGGAGAGTTAGTCTCTTGACGGACAAGAGGACACGTCTCCTGGAGGATAAACTCCGTCTCTGTGATGAGGATGAAATGCTCCTTGAACTCTGCTCTCGGGCCTGGAGCTCAGAGTCACTCTGAACCCTCCCCTCTTGTCTACTCCCATATCTCCACTTTGTCTTATCTCTGAAGGACTGGGCGCTCTGCCCGCAGGATGAGAAGAGAGCTGAGGGCGAGGCGGTCTAGGGGTGAGGTCAGGGAGGTTTTGACGGCACAGGCGGGAGGAAGGGAGAGTCAGACGTTATCCTCGATGGGGAAAACCAGGCGCGTGCCGCGGCTCAGCAGCTCCTGCTCCCTGGAGTCCAGCTCACGCTCCAGTGCCTCCTCTGAGGTGCTGCCGCTCCTTTTTCCATTGGCGCTCCAGCCTGACCCCCCGGCACCGTCCACCCCACCTCCGGACGCCCCGTTGGCTGTGATGGAGGTGTCACCGAACATGAAGGTCAGGTCGCCGTCGTTACGAATGAGGTCAGAGTCTTGGTCCCTCAGCTGCTCGTGGTTCTGCAAACACATCCACAGTGGAACATGAGGGGAGGGATGGCGAACATGGGGGTGACAGACGCAGGACGCACAGTGTCGATGCATGTGGTGTGAACAGATGAACAGACTGACATTAACAGTGCAAAGGGCTCATAAGGGACACTATGGATTTACAGAGGGGAAGGAGGGAGACTTTTACTTAGCAGCCTGTAAGGCAGCAACTTCATTAAAGAGCAGTAACACAGGAAACCACAGGCTGCGCATGAACACGTATACCACCCCTAAAGTGAAGGAGCATATGTGCAGTTATGAAACACACTTCAAATCTAAGTTAGACACTCAATTTAAAAGCGCATATTGCATTCTGAGTCTGTAATAGCTCTCAAACTGTGGCATGAGGCTTTCGCAGCTCTAATTGACTGACTGACCATCAATAGTCTGCCCATGTCCCCGGGGAGAACAGGATGAGTTAACGTTGGGTCAACACAGGGATTACTGAGATGAAGGGATCAAAAAAAAAAAAAACAATTACATAACCCCTTCTCTCCAACAATTATCTGGGCAGGGGAAACAATTAATCCATCAGGCATTTTATGTAGTTAAAAAGGGGTTTGGGTCATTTTCAAATTAAAATGGTGACACAACTATTATATTAAGTCAAAATAAATATATTCATTTTAATAAGCCAGTGTAAAAATGTAAAAGAAAGACAGACTTCCTGTTTGAGTAACATTTGCTAAAAAACTACAGCGCCCACCTCCTTTATGGAATTATTCATCTTTTTTTTTAAGTATATATTTGTGACCTGTTTTAAAATATGAACAACTTAGGAACCAATGGGTTTGGGGCTGAGTGTCACAGACAATACTGAAACCACTGAGACGAACGCATTTCTGTTTTGGGGGTTTTTAGTTCACACAATTAGAAAGAATTGTTAAATCTGTGTGTATTTTTTTTTGGAACTATCTAGCTTGGGGAGTACATCTATAATCGCATTGTAAATGTTATACAATATGAGGTCAGTGGGAACCAAAAATCTCCTTTGTTTGTGGGGCATTTTATTCCCTCCAGATTTCATAATATCCACAAGCGAAGAAGAACCAGGCGAGGAGCTTTATTTAATCCTGTTTCTCTCCGCTTGGCAACACAGAGCACTGGACGGTCCTGATTATGTGAACAACCACCTGAATTCACAGCTCGCCTGCCAGCCAGCCCTGCGCTGGCAAACCAACAGCAACAAACCAGGAGAGACAAATATTTAGGGATGCAGAACGGAAGACAGAACTAAACTTTCAGAGAATTGAATTTAAAGAGGGAAAAAATCTCAGTGAAGAAATGCAGTTTAGATTTTGTAGCCTGACTGTGACAGGCCCAGTGAGTTACTGTGAAAGGAGGCTATAATAGCCAAAAGCCCCCACATGAAAGTATGTCACATGAAAAGAAAAGGACAACTTGCAAGAGTGAACCAAGTGTGACCGCCCTATCAATGGGTGTTTGTGTGTTTAAAATATTGGAGCACAGTGTCTTTCAGAACCCGATCATCATTGAGGTGGCGCTGAAAAGGGCCTTTTGTGCCCGCTGAATGCAAAAAGGCTTCTTGACCGTCCATTTTCTCTCTTGCTGAAGGCCTCGGTGCTTTGTGCGTTTACTGGCAGGCACTGAGAATACTTTGACAATATTACAATTCTCCTGAGAGAAAAACCTTCAGTATTCAAAGAGAGCCTTCCTGAGCCTCAGGTCTGAACATAGAAAAAGAACTCATGCTTATAGCTAATGTGAACAAAAGTTAAGATCAATATTTTTTATTTTATCAGCATCATAGGCTGCTACAGAGCCAGGCTAACTGTTTCCCTCTGTTTCCAGTCTTTGTGCTAAGCTAAGCTAACCAGCAGCTGGCTGCATATTCAGCATCAATCTTCTCGTCTAACTCTCAGCCAGAAAGTGAATAAGTGTATTTCCCAAAATGTCGAATTATCCCTTTAAAAACCTCTGACCGGACATCGTGCAGACTTTCTGCAGTTTCTACAGTGTGAACATGCATTTTTCACAGATCGGTGGTCATGTGGGAGTGTCACTGCGTGTTTGCGGTGTGCCTGCGGTTTTTTTGTGGATGTGAATGTGGACACTCACCTCGTATGCCTGCGGGCTGGTCAGACAGCTCGCCAGAGGGCCACAGTAGCTGGGCAGAGTGGAAGTGAGCGGCGGGCCGCTGTGTGTCAGGATCGGTTTAAGGTAACTGGGCAGTTATTAAGGAGAGTGACCCAAAGAGCTCAACAACAAATATTAACGTAAATGTTAATAAGTTGCTAATACATAGATTTTGGTCCAGATGCCCTGCAGCCCTTTTCGAACAGTTCTGATGAACTAAAGAGCTAAAAACACAAAGCAAGTGTCTGGAGGAGGATTTTCCACAATCTGGCATCCCAAAATGCCTTATAACTGTCTAACTAACTTGATTTATTATTCATTTATTAACCATTAATAAAACTACAGTATTAGTTACAGGTTTATAAAGGGTGCCTTACTCAAAAGTGGTAGCCGAACATCTGAGAAAACACAGTTTACACAAACTAATTCCAATATAAAACGGTTTAAACTAGCTTTATATTTTAATAAAAACACACCTCGAGGTCATTAATTACCTACAAGAAGTTCTTTCCTGCAGAAACAAAAACACATTTCAGCAGATGAATTATGGCTTAATATTGTTCAGGCTGCCTGCCAGCAGGATATATTTGGAGTTTAAATCTGCATGGGATTCTGTGAGCAGCTGAGGGTAAAGTAATTTTGTGATTTTTGGCAGCAGTGCGGTAGAGAGTGAAACAGCAGGCTTCTCTTCCTCTTGTTTATAATTAGGCTGTATTGCACTCTGGGAAAACCTGATGCACTGTTCAACTGGTCAGGTCTCCGGTCCTTTTGTGTAGAGAGGCAGTCTGCTCCCCGTCAGAACATTTATATTGTTTAAACCCGAAATCAAGAGCTTTGCTGCAGATGAAAAACACAGCCAGCTACCAAAAAGTAAAGCCCCTTACATGTCACCAGGGCACAAAATGAACACCAGCCGCCAGCCAAATGCTGGTAGATTTGCTTCACTCACCAGCCAAAAGAACAATGTTAATCTATTGAGTGGCTGGTAAAATTTGAACATTCACTAACCATTTGGCCAGTGGACTAAAAATTGAATTTTGCACCCTGCGTGTCACCACAAACTCCCTACAGAAAAGCCCTGCATCATGTATGTTTACCGCAGTGAAAATGAAAGAAATCCACCCTGCTCACTTCAGCTGCCTCTAGCACGTCACCAAGGAGAAAGTCTCCACTGTCAAGCACAGCTGCTCTGCTCACAAGCAGCTACACAATCAGCCACCTGGGGAGGCAGTTGTTCACCACAGAGGAAGGGAGGGAGGAGAGCTGCTAAACACATTTACTTGGTGCTGTTTTTGCAGCCAGACTGAGGGGAGATGGTAAATATTTTCATGAATCATAAATTCATGAAAATATACCAGATGCAATTCTGATATCCCAAGGTGGTTCGATAGAGATACCATTAAGTTTGAACAATTAATAAACTTGTAGTCTAAAAGCAAATGATACTCATACTTTCATTGTTTCTGTAAAGCAGGGCGCACAAAGGATACTTGTGATCAAAGGTGTACCACATTCTGAACAGCCAGGCGCTCTCCTGTTTGGTTTTACTTTGTCCTTCAGCCTGGGGGCCATCCTGGGGAAAAACATGGAAAAGTCATTATATTCTCATCTTCTACACATGCTGCATAAAGAGATCTGGATCCATAAGCACTTGGAGCCTTACAGATGTAAATGATGTTTGGGATTATAATAACAAACAAAACCTATTTTCTCAATCGGCCATTTGGGTTATTTCACATTAGAGGTTTCTGTATGTGTGGTTATGACTGTGCTGATGTTTCACTGGTTTGTAGCCGTTTCCCCTCTGTTTTCAGTCTTTATGCTAAACTATGCTAACCATCTGCTAGCTTTTATCTTCATATTGAACCGACAGGCATCAGAGTGGTATCCATCTTCTCATCTAACTGTCAGCAAGAAGGAGTATTTCCTAAAATATTGACCAACAATGTTTTCTTGGTAATGTCACAGAGAAATATTTAAAGGGGCACTGCACCGATAATATTTAATAATACTGTAAATCTGTAGCAATCTGAGCAGTGTAAGTACTAACATCACATCCTAGCTCCATGGTAACCTTGCACCCACCCCCACAGACATAATCCCAATCCTCACAGGGCTCACAGTAATACTATAACTACATGGGACAGTGGGATGCAATTTAACAGGCTAGATAGCGCTCGACAAGCAATATCTCTGTACAAATTATTCATCATCATAATCATCATTATCATCTACTGAAAAGTAATTCAGAGCATATTGCACACCACAACTAATGGTGCCGTTCTGCTTCTGCTGTCTCGTTCAGCAAATTCCATTTCTCACGACAAACTGAACTGTTTAAGTGTCTTCAGACTTGCTGACTGTGCTTTGCGTCAAAGATAAATTTGCAGAAGCAGAAGAGTTTTAGCTGTGAGAGCAGGACTAGCAAAAATAAATGAGTTCTGATTGGGATCCTCACCCCCTGTAAGACCTGGAAGCTGTCTGCAGAGGGCTGCAGGTCTTGATCTGGGTCCACACCGACCCTGCAATGAGAAATGCGGTTTGTATAATAATTCACTGTGAAGGAGATAAAGGAGAGCATAGAACAAATACATTTATGGGTCATGACTCCAAACAGAAAACCACAACCTTATCAACAAGCCCCATGCAGTCACCACTGACCTCGTGACAGAGAGACAGATCAGCATGCAAAAAAGTGACTGAACTAGTTATGTGTGTCTGTGTTTAACATCAAACACGTGCTGCGTTTCCATATTTGTGTCTTAAAGCAGACGCGCAGAACTAATAAACTGCCATATTTAAACTATTACAATTTAAAGGACAAACTGCTTGTTTGCTTTAATGCAGAGAGTTAGATGAGAAGATCGATACCACTCTTAGCTACTGCCAGCAGCCAGTTATCACCCTACCAGAGCTGATAACAGTGGCTTCATTTTTACCATACAGCCATGAGAGTGGTATCAATCTCATCTAACTCTCAGCAAGAAAAAAAAAATGAGCAGAATTCTCAAACTACACTATTGACGTTCAGCACATATTTTTAGTTTTCATAGCTGGGTATAAATAATTTCCCCCTGGTGTCTCTTACCAGCAGAGAGGGATTAAAACTGAACACAAGCAGATTTTAAAGGGGCACTTTTAATTCACATAAGCTCTGGAGCAGTTGAATCTAATCCTTGTGAACAGAGGCCAAGGTGGAGAAGTGTAGCCTTTCATGGTTACATCTGAACTTACAACTGGCACTGTGCAGGTGACGGTTCAGTTAATGCGGATGGTTATCTTTAGAATTTTCCATGACAGCCGTACAGAAATATCACTTCTAAGTGAATGAGGAAAAGCAGTTTTCCTTCCGTTTTCCACCCCAGCTGCTTGAGAAGGAGCAGGCCAAGAGTGTCCGACTGCTCAAAAACCTTGAGCCTTGAAGGACATTCTTCTTTCTAAACTACACACACACACACACACACACACACACAGAGGATCTTCAGGGGGTGGAGGCTGCACAAAGGTCAGAGAACCTGCAAAAACAGAAATGTGCAAACTCTGCAGGCGCCGCGTCAGGAAGGATCTGAGAGCAATGGCATTAAGACACACTGCTGGGGCCCCGAGAAGAGTGAGGCACAGCCTAACGCACATTTCCTCTGATAAGAAACAATACAGAACAGCCACACGTGCTCACATAGACACTCACACTTATATAAGAGAATGTTCCGCTGATTGCAGTTCACCCCCTAACCTTTAATTGTAATCCCGGAAACATCTCCTTCTCTACTTAAATCTATCAAATATTCCTCACAAGACATTCAATCCTGAACAGAGTAAAAATGGAGGAACCATCGTGAGGCAGCTCTTATTACCTTCCTCTTTTGCAAATACTTTTCAGATCAGCTGACACAGATCTGTCGAGGTGCCTCCCCGGATCACAATGTGATTTGTTCTTCACACCACTGTGTGATAAACTTGTGTACAGTCCGCAGAGATACAAGAGAAAACAAACTTGGGTTTTCACATCATCCAGAGAAAACCTTGAACAGAGCACTTGATCATGCTACAGTAACCAGCATTAGCTCCACCAGAGCTGGGCTGGTATGTGGTTTTCACAGTGGTTTTTTGTCTGTGAAAACCACTGATTGCTTTCTTAAAAGATTATTTTTCAAGAATCATTGCCATTTTTTAAAATTCTGACACCAACCGCTCAACTCAGCCTCTGAAAAACATTTCATATGTTCTGGAGAGTCCCAACTTCTCTTTTGGATCCAAGTTCCCCGTCACCAGAAAAACAGAAGTAAATAGTGAAAAGAATTTTCATCTCAAGCAACCGCACGCTTTCCCAACACCACTTACTGTCAAAGGATTCACATTCAGATACAGCACCTGACGTACTCCCACATTCCACGCTGACGCCGCGGCTCCTGCAATGTCGTGCTGTTCCCAACTCTGTCACATCGTAAACACGTACAGTCAGTATCGAGCACATTAGAGCAGAAAATAGCCTCTTTAAAGTTGAAGAGAATAGTATTAAGTGGTATATTTAGCTTTTTGGTGGGAACTGTATCAGTCACAGCGCAACACACATCTCTGAACTCTCCAATTTGATCTTAACATTAGATACAGATTAGAATTACTATTAACTGAGAAGTGTTTTTTTTCCCTCAAGAATCAAAGTGTTTTTTGTGCATGAAAAGCTTCTATATTCTCACACTGGATAACAGCGTATCATCCATATAATTTCGAAGATCAAAAGTTATGTCACGGTCATTGTTAGTTTAATGGAGGGCTAAGTATAAATGAGAGTTTAAGCAGTTAACAGTGATCACTCAGTGTTTTAAAAACAGTAAGAGGCAAAAGTCTGAGCCAAATATGACATGCACTAATCCTCCAACTTGGCACAGAGACTCAGCAGATGTTCAGGCATACACATCATAAAATAAAATAAAGAAATGCCGGATGAAAGAACTAGAGCTCTTCAACTAACAGTTCCACTGCTTTCACCTCTTTCATCTGCTTTCAAGTATCACTTTAAATTCCTCTCAGTGCTTGAACTTCATTTGAATCTTCAAGTCCGTTCAGCATTTTCACTTGTTTCACTGAGTGCTTAAACTTAAAGACTCCCTCCAGACATTTTCAGGACATAAAAAAATCCTCTGCTTGGAATAATAAATTGTGTCTGACATGTTTCTTTTCCACAAAAAATGTTCAGTTACCTTGTTAAAAATCCTTAAAATGACATCTACTCCTTCTTCCTCACTGAAAAATCTAGAATCTATGAATATGCAAATATTTTTCATTGAAATGAATGTGTCAAACTCTGTATGTCCATCATTCAGCACAGTGAAGCTCAAACATCCAACTGAAGCAACAAGAAAAACACATTTTTTAATGGAGGGGGACTTTAAATTAACACTTCAACTTCATTCAGCGCTTAAACTGCCACTTTAACTTCTTTCACCTATTTCAAAATTTACAACTGCAAATTTTCAGCTGCGAGCGCAACTCAATCCTCTTCGGAAAACGTAGCCTTTTCTAGATTATACAGTAATGTTCCAGCACAATCCAACCTAAATGACTAAAGCAATTATTGTGTGAGCACAGAGCAATCTCCTTCTCTCTCCATGGCTGCTCTGCCGGGGCTCGGTGATAAGCTGCACGCCTTCCTGCTTACAGACCATCCATCAAAACCCAATAACAGAAACCAGCAGCGTTTCCCCTCACACCAGACGTTTTCTATCTCAGCAGCAGTCCTCCATCACATCCTGCTCATCATTATCATCATCGCTGCCTCACAGTGAATGCTTCTTTTTGGCTCCCCGGCCAGAGGAGTCATAAAAAAAATAGCAAATGCCATCTTGCAAATTTAATCTTCGGTATTAAATGAAGGAGAAAATACTATTCGATAACAGATTGGTTATATTGTAAGTACACATCTTGTCATATTTTTTTGATGTCCGACCACTATTCAGAGCCTAAAAATGTGTAAATTTATGCACATATACAGAGGATGATACCAGGATCACAGAGGAGCACGGCTGATATCCGCCTGCCGTACGCCACATGTCCCTGTTACCATGGCAACAAGTTCACGGGGGAGATTTTGGCAACGCTCTAAACCACCACCAAACACAATAGTTCCTACACGGACTGAGGAAGCATTACTCATATTAAACAGAGCCTGTTCACTTAGGGTGCTGCTGCTGTCACACACACACACACACACACACACACACACACACACACACACACACACACACACACACACACACCACTGGCACATAATCCGCTTTTATCATGACAAACAGAACCTCCCAGTGCATCATGGTCAGACAAAAATATTTGAGGCCGGGCTCCAAATAGAGAAGTCCAAGCAAAGGACCACACCTCACTAATAACATCTCAAGTTGGGACTGCTCATGTTGTGGCAGCCTGGTGATAAATACCTTATATAACTGTAGATTCAGTATCGCCTGTCTCAGGAGTGACCTCGTTTTCGAGCGTTTGCGTTCAAGTGTCTGAGAGCGGAGAACTTATAGTGCCGCCTATAGTAGAAAATGCAGGGTATTCCTTCAAAGATGCAACATGCAGTAAGTCTGAGGGCCTAAAAGCTCTGAGTGGAGGAAATGAAAGATGGATAGTCAGCAGCAGTGGAGCACTCTGGCCCCATCTCCTGGCAGCACAAGATAAATCTAATAATGTCAATGGGAACTGAGCTACATGTCATAGGAGAAATCAGCTATGCATAATTAAAGATCAACACATAACTGTGTGAAAGCAGAGAGCAATAACTACAGAAACAGTGATGTTGAGACAAAAAGGATTTAACACTTAACGGCTGGCAGGAAAACTCAGTAACAGATAGAAAAGCTGAAATGCCTTCATTCTATGTCTTTTTAGGCTGATTATTTTACCCCCAAAAAATCATTTCCATTGAGCCTACATAACACCAAAACATGTAGATACTTTACTCTCCCTTTGGATAAACCTCAGGGAATGTAAGGAGAAATAAATAATAATAAACAATTCATTTTATTTTGATTGAATGTAGCTCACATTTTCAAGGTGTCTGTCAATCTATTGTTTACACTTGTATTGAAATTAATATAATACATTAATTTATATTTTCATACAGCTGAATTTGTGATTTAAAGGTGGCTGCTGGTTACCCTCAGCAGGAGTTCAGCTGGGTTTTTTTGTCCATTATTTTTAGTCTGCGTCTGTATAATTTAAACACCATACTCTTTCTTTAGAAAACAGAAAACAAAGAGAGGCAGAACTGTGGGTATATTTTTGAAGATTTTTATGCCACTTTTCTTTTATATTTGAAAAATGTTCAGTTGAGACATGTCGATTTGTCCAAATGTAGAGGGGATGCTGAATAGTTCATCTGACCTTGTTCTGGGATACAAAATATTTTTTTCTTTTAAGGATTTGTACTCTACACAATTTAATATATACATTCTATGGCTTTTTGGATTGTTATTGTTATTTTTGCTTCTAGTTTCTTTTAAATTTTTTCTAAAAAAAAAATAAAAGAATCTGAGTGTTGCTGCACAAACTGGAAGGATATGTTGGGTAGATGTATGTGGGCGTCTGTGTCTCAGTCTTGACAGCTGTATATCTTGACTTATGGAGGATGAATTATGTCTCATTCATAAATTAACAAATGGCAAAAAACAAGGTTATGTAATGGTTATGTTACCTGATGTGTAGCCAAGAAAGCATGGGTGTGGTCCCGCCACCAAACACCCAGACAGTGAAGAAGACAATGAGCAGCGTTGTGGTGAACATCATCTGCCGGGCGTACGTGGCTGTGTCCCTGATGGCCAGGCCGAACGCCATCGCCCCGCGCAGACCTGTCGAGAGTCACATCCAGGAAAATCAAATCACCAAATCAAAGCATGTTCAGCCTGATGTGATGAGGAAAAAAAACAATGTGGCTTTTCCATACCAGCAAACATCATCATGTGCTGAAAGTTTCCTTTGATCTTGTGCCTTCGGCCGAGGTTGAGGAGGAAGGAGAGCGGGTAAATGTTGAAGGCTCTTCCGATAAATATAGAGAGCTGGCAGACGGGGAGCGGTCAAGAAATCTGTAACTGTACAGTTATACAGAACAAGTAATACGCTAAAGTTTTCTCTGAATTATCTGATTTTTAGAGGTAAAAAACACAAATATTATCCACAGGGGACCTTGACTTTTGGCTTAAGAGGCTGGAACTTTAACCAAAACTCTGGCCTGTCAGCAGGGACATCACAGCAGTCTCCAAGTCATCAACTATGGCCCAGTTATGCAGCTGTGGAGAATTCTAATTCTGTGAAAGGCTTAGTCCCAACTGGAAACAGAAAAATGCATGCTGTGAAAAAGGATACAAAAGCCCCGATGATGAAGATGGGGCTGAAAATGTGGTTCTGGAAGGTGAACAGAGCCAAGCCCATGTAGGAGAAGATGAAATTCTCAGCCAGGAAGTGAAGGACCTCAAAGAGCTGCATGGAGAACATCACATACATCATGATTTCAATTTAAAAATGTAATTAAAAAAACTCAGAAAAAGCCTTAAAAAGGTTCGGGTTCATGAGGGAGCTCTTTTTGTTTTTCTCTCTCAGGCTGACAGAGCAGCAGGCTCCCTGGCAGCCATGATGATTACCGAGTTGACTGCGTCTACTCCGAATGGGAGGCACAGGACAAGGGCAAACACACCAACATGTAGACAAAATAAAAATGCAAACCAGCACATTAAGAGACAAGAAGAAGAATCTTCAACACTCTTGTTTTAATCTGTGTGTACTTTAATCTTGCCATTGCACTGCTGCTTTCTTTGAAACTGAATAACAAGATACTTGGAGCTCTGATCCAAAATGTGCCATGCTGCGTGTTGTCTACGTGCTAATCTGTACCCTGTCCTCAAGACTGAACCCCCTCTGGGAAACTAAACACCCAGGAGGGATGTCCTCAGACAGCCCCGATTAAGGTCACAGCAGGCTGATCATTGAGCCATCTGGCGGCGGGTTCATACTATCAGGGGGTTCAAAACAGTCCAAATTAAAACAGGGCGACATGCGCAGGAAGAGGCCAAATGCTACCTGCTTGGTGCGCTTTGTGGATTCTTCAGAGAGGTTGTTGTAGGTGTAGTGAGCCTGTGTGATGCCACAGAAGAGCACGGCCACGACGCCTGGAAGACAACACACACATAAATTTAGAGGGCTCAATACAATGATTCCAACAGACGGAGTGTATTACACAGGCTGGGCCGAATAATTTGGATATGCAATGGGACAATTTACCTATTTGGACACATGATCATTAAAGATTGGCAGTATTCTACTGTCTGTTCATCTCATCTGCTGCACATCTGCGGCATAATCTGTATTCAAGTCCCTGTCACATTTCATTTGTACAACAGACATATTCAGTTCTCTGAGGATGGTTTACCATCAGTTAGCGTAAATGGCTCATAATTATGTTATTCAACATAATCAAGAATTTAATTGTAATTAAAAGGGCTCTATCTGGGTAAAGTGCAGCTGTGATTGAGAACCAGAAAATTCACAGTTTATCTTTAATAGGTAAACATATATTTACATAGTAAAGGTTCTGTTAAGAGTCCAGCTTTTCTTTTGAATGATGTGTCATGTAGAAGAAAGAACTAGAAGAGGCTCTTCAGATGTAGAAAGGATCTTCTAATCCAGAAAGTGTCAAAATATCCAAATGGTCACATAAATGCAACGTTTGGTTCAATTATGATAAGTAAAAGAATCTAATTTGTACTGATGATGATCAAAAATTTTTCTTTTTTCATAGTTTGTCACCTTTTGGAGATGTTATAAATGTATCTTTTGTTTTGTTTTTCCCATGAAAACCCTAGGGGTTTTTTCACCTTGTCTGTACATGCCAGATGCCACTTTTTCGTAAGCCTGGGATCATGAGCTTTTTTCCTTTTTAAAATGTCAAATGTTGATAGTTTCAGGTCAGATAGAAGTCTGACAGATGCCGAACATGTAGGCTTTTATTTTTTTTGCCCATTCTGACCACAGATGTCTAGTACCTACTTCCCAAATTGCAACCACTTCCTTCAATGCCTTCCCTGACACAGCTTACCTGTGAACCCGCAGGCCTCCGCCAGCAGGAACGTACTCCAGGACATGAGGAAGAAGAGGGCCGTCTCCAGCAGCGGGAAGCAGTGCAGCTTGGTGAACTTGGTGACGTAAGAGTCGAGTTAAAGAACAACACTATTCAGGGTCTTTATTAACCACAACTAGAAAGACATCAGACTTTATACTAGTCGTTTGACTTCAAAGCACGGGTCAGAGAAGGATATGAGAGCGGTGACGACTCCTGTGGCTGCGCCCATCACAAAGGAGCCACTGAAAATACCCAGGAAAACCCCTACTGACTTGAAAAAGGCCGAAGCATCAAACATGTGTGTGTTTGCTCCACTAGGCTGGTAAGCCACAATAGACCTGAAATACAAATAAAAAACAGGATGAAGCAGTTATTTTCATTATTTATCATACATTTTTCCAATAGTGATCTGAATGAATTCAACTCTTTATAATATAACATGTCTCATTTTGGCTTTTTTTGAAAAATAATTGTGCTTCTGTGTCCGTGATTTGTTAACTTTTTTAAAAATCTACCAAAATGTAGTGAAGTAATTGCTCATAAAATCCTTTCACATTCCAGTAGGAGGTGACTTGCAATGTTCCAGTAGAGGGAGGCAGAGTGCTGTCTGCTCTGTGTCACACTTCAGTGTTGAATTTCAACATCAGGAGGGAAAAGGGGGCTCAGAAACCTTACCGGTATAGAGACCTCTATCTGGTGCAGAGGGAAGGGAAGCGTGACAGAAATGCGACTTACGAGGAAAGCACGATGGCCACTGCATCATTCATCACGCTTTCTCCGAACAGCAGAGCGTAGAGATCCCCGTCTGCGTGCAGCTCATTAAAGATGGCCAACACCGTCACTAGGCGCAGAAAGACGATCATTTCATTTCAGATACACGGACGTAAACTGCATCGCATTTTCTTGGCTGACTGTCAGCATGTGTGTGTCATACCTGGGTCTGTGGCAGAGATGATGGCACCAAAGAAAAGGCAGTCAGTGTAGTAGAACTTGTCGGTCAGCTGTCCGACCACCTGCATCAGTTTGACCACACCGTACATCAGATTCCTGGAGAGAGAACAAAATGTGTGTTTAAATCGAGCAACAGGTAACCCCAGCTCACAACAGGAGGCTATCCAGTAAGTTCCTGATTTTAAACTGACATTTCATGAACAGAAAGCGGACCCTCACCCGATAACAAAGCATGAGATGGCAGTGCCCAGAAACGCGTACGTTATGATGGAGCCCAGGTTCCTGAAGAAGTGTCTCTGGAAAAGAAAAAAGGAGAATAAGATGAGGAAAGAAAAGCAAAAGAAAGGAAAACGGAATTGTAACAAAAGTGTACAAAGTTAGGCTTCAGGTCAGTGACGGCGCAGGTGGTTCAGCTGTTTGACTGGTTGTACAACAAACAAGCAGCGCAACACGAAAGCCTCTCAGGATCACCTCCATATCTGAGCTCCACCCTAAATCCATCAACGTCTGTATGAAACAAAAAATGCTACATCAGATTCCTGCGGGAAATGTGTCTTTTCCTTACTGCCAGGAGTGATATTTTGATGAAAGGAAGAAAATACTGTGATGATCATGTTCAGGATAGCTCAGTTCGATGACACGCAGCTAATTATGCACACGAGTTACAATCCTGCTGGTTTTGCCGAGATGATCTAAAGCAGGTGATTAACTGAATCGACAAGGTACGGGCCAAAGACGCACACAAGTATTACAGACATTCAGTGAGTGTCTCTTTGTTTCTTTCGAAAGCTGAATTGCAACAGATGATATGAAAAAATAGTGCACTTTAAGGCAGACATGACCTCCTGCTTCCTATTTCCTGAGGCCAGATGTTTGACTCAGCGAATTCTTGAATGGCAGCTTCACTAGAAAAACAGAAAAGCCATTGAAGACAGGATTCTGTCACGCTTTAGTGGCTAAAAACCATTATAGAGACTGATTTTATGAAATGAGGAATCATGAAAATTCACATATTTTACTAGATATAAAAGTACAGTATATCTGATTACTCAATCAACAGAAAATTGGAAAGAAAACAATTTCAGCTTCACACAAACATTATTTTATAATCGGATATCTTTACATTTTGGATTGTTGGTCGGCCAAAACAAGCAATTTGAAGATGTCGTTTTGGGTTCTGGAAAATTGTGATGAGCATTTTCTGGGTTTTTGTCACTTCATAGGATGAACTATTAATTAAAAAAAATGATAGATGAACTAATAATGAAAATAATCATTAGCTGCAGCCCTACAAAATATAAAGTATAGATAAAAACTGAATTAAACTCAACCACTACACAACCACTTCTGCACAGTAGCAAAGCACAAGACCATTTCCCCTCATCCCCCCTGCTCCTTGATATTATCTATTACAGCATAATTGGCTGAGTTACACTCTCACACTACGACCATAGATCAGATGTTACCAGCTGTTTAAACACTTTTCACTCTCCATTATTTCAAGGTCAGGACACTTAAGCACCTGTACTAGAGATCTGCAACCAACAATTCTCATACAGAGAAGGTATATTGTGCCATAACCTGAATTTTTACATAAATATGATGTTGGAATAATAATGAAAGGAGCGCAGCCATCCCAAGGATTCCCCGGAACAGAACAAATCAATTTTAAGAGCGCGCTCTACAACAGGCAAAAGGAGAAACTGCTCATATTGTCAGCAACCGTTTTTTGTTTTTTGTTTTTTTTTTCTGTGCCAGCGCAAATATCAGAGAGGAAACGAAAGACATCTGCTCTGGACTTCCCCTCAAAAGGGCCACTTATGTACAGTAAACACTGAACACTCACAGTTTGGCCAATGAGAGCTCTTCTTAGCTAACCATCTGTCCAATGAGACAGCAGTTTGTGGCAGCAGATACAGTGCGTCCACCTGGCCCTACAACATCATCTCATGTTAATGTGTCTCATACAAACGCAGCCTTTAGTCACAAAATGTTACATCGCACCTTCTTTAGACTGTAGCCGGCGTGGAAAATAATGGGAGGCAGCAATATGTTGAAGAATACTTCAGGGTCAAATGTCACCTGGAGAAGAAAAGAAAAGGTTAATTGGGTAAATCTGACAAATGCAGAAGTTTTGAATTGATGGGGGTTTTTTTGTCTTACTTTGCGCAGCATGTCATTCTGCTCCACATTGTGAATCTCACGGGAGTTGATCTCTCCTTTGAGGGTGTACTCAAAGAACTTGCCGCTGACATTAAGCAGCAGGGTGCTGGTAGGCCCTTCCTTCAGAGAGCAGCTCGGTGGTGTTTTGTTGCTGTAGCTGGTGGCAGGGATGCCGTAACGCAGAATCACACCTACCAGCAAACCTGAGGAAAACAGAAGAGAGAGAAGAATGCATAAATTTGAGCATTTTCCATGAGTATAACCTTTTTTTATTACACAGATAATAACATAGGGACAAAGACTCTACAATTATCCAAAACCAAGGCAAGGTCATCAAGTCAAATGTTCAGTGCTAGATCATTTTCTAGGGTGCTTCTGCTTTACAAGCCCGCAGGTTCAGGCTGTGACAACGCAGAGAGCAGCAGAGCAAGGAAGAAAAATGGGGAGATGGTAAGCGGGAGCTTGTGTGGAGAGCTAAAGCCAGGAGGAAGAGATGAGGCAGGCAGTCAGAGAACATAAATCCTCTGGCAAAGCTGCCAGCACTGCGTTCACTCTTCCTACCAGAGGGTTAACCACGTCCATCACACTCTGGCTTTTCCCTAACCACACACACACACAAACACACATGATGGCAGTTTTGCTGCAGGCATAGGCATATCAGCACAGTGTTGATTTTGAGTAATAGTTGAGAATAAACCGCCTATTGTGTCAATTATATCAAAAAAGAAGATCAAATTTCCCAATCATGAACTTTAGGTTCTTTCCAGCTAGGGGGATGTTTTGTGTTTTTGAACGAGGAAGCGCCGTAAAAGCAAACTGAGCATCGGTCCTGCCATATGTCATGTTTTTTCTCAGACTTGACACCAAAGACTTTGTGGTGACAATTTCTGAATTTGTGCTGATAACTACTCCACAGCTGAAAAAAAAAGGGATTTCTTTAGAGGTTGCTCTTTATACACTAAATCAATATTGTGACAAGGTGCCCACTTGGCAGCACATTCAGCCTGGTGACAGTCCAACAAATAGAAACAGTCTGATCTAACACAAGTTTAAACCTTATAATATCAAACTGAACTAACCAAAGCAATATTTTTAAGAGCTTGAGATTTTGAAAAACAGCTTGATAGAAATAAATAATGAAAGTAATGTACTAATAGAAGCTGTCTTGTTGAAGCATATAACACATACTGCATAGGCACATAACCCTTACACCTAAACCAGAATTTGAGTTATTTTCCCATGTCTGGAAACAGTAAATCTCAACATAACTACCAGGTGAAGCACTGGAACTGGTTTTAATTAAACCATGAAGGTCAACTAACTGGAAAAAAAAAAAAAATCAACAAAACACTTGCAAACAACAAACCAAAGTCTGTCTTTTCCATCTGATATCTGGTTAATAAGTGACATTTGTAGCACTGACTGGGATCATTCCAGAGAAACACAATACAGACGTGGCGTACTACATTCTTCACCTTGCTCCCACCTGGTTTAGCTCAGCATGACTTGCCACATATTGTGGCAGACGGTGGTCACTGACTCTGTTTTTGTTTCCATTCATTCCGATGATAAAGACAGACTTTGATTTGTTGATTGAAGACTTTCTTCTCTGAATTTTCTCTGCTGCTGCTCAGAAAGACTGTTTCCTGAGCAACTTTCACAGTGTATGTGGCAATATTCTGTGTTTATGTAGATGTCCCAGTGGTAATCAACATAACAGCCCTGCACACTGATGAATATGAGCAACATGCATGCGCTCAGCATGGGTGATGCAGATGTTGATCAGATACAGGCTTTTACTGGCTGCAATCTGAGCGGGTAATGAGGGTTATTACATACAACACATGCAAAACTGTATCTTTCCATTCATCTATCCATTTTTCTTTTCCCTCTGTGAAGTACTAGGGAAGCTTTTAAGATGCTCTATCATTTCAAGAGGATGTTCTACAACAAAAAACTGTATAAGATATATTTTTAGGATAGTATAATGGCATCATAGGGGATAAAATAATCTAAAATGCATTAGGGTCACTGTAATGTAATTCATGATAGCACAGGCATTGCATAAGTGCCTTCAGAGACTGATCCCCGGTCAGTCAGGGATAAAGCTGCACAAGCAGCCGCCTGGTGGAGAGTAGACAAGGCTGAGCAGCCGAAAGCACCTTCTAGAATTAAATTAGCACCGGCCCAGCCAATTAGGAGCAATGTGAGCGGGTGGAAATGCGGAGGCGCGTCTGTGCATTTGTTCAGACTTAAATGATCTGTTCAGGTTTATCTCCTCATCGCCTCTGTGCAGCCGCTAGGGAGACTGAATCATGCAAAGCCTGCGGGAAGGTGGTGGTGGTGGTAGTTGCGAGGGAGAGTGTGTGTGCACTCAACATATAACCTAGTATAAGACTCACCGTAAATCATTGCCAGTCCGGTTTCGTGAAGGAAACGGACCCGTCTGTGCTTGAAGAGCCATATGGTGAGAATCGTTAAGGTCAGCAGTAAAATGAATGTCAGCAAATTGACGCTGTCCTGTCGGTGACTTTCCTCTGCCTCCTTCTCGGTGGCAAGTTCTTCCATTCCGTCGCCCTCCGCCTTCAGTCCGGACACGGTGCTCAGTAATATCCAAACGGGCATCATCGTCTCCAGCGCGGCGCGGGCTCCGCTCCGCTTCGGCTGTCGGAGAGCGTCCATGGCGCAGGATGCTGCTGCTGCTGCTGCTGCTGCTGACAGCACACCGCCTCTATGCCATGTCACTGCTGGAAGGTACACACAGCTGAGCCGAGTGGGAAAACAATCCAGTGCTCACAGATCGTAGACTGGTGAGGTCAACCTTTTAAAGGTACACTGCGCGATGTAAAAAGGCGAGGAAACCGCTCCGGAGGGAGACTGCGCTGCCCTTGTGGAGGAGACCAAATCACACAGGCAGACACCAAGTCGGCCGATCTGAAGCTACTGAGTCATTGTCCTGGGATTTTGATGATTTTGCAATTCAGTGCTTGGTCCTCCTCAAAACAGGAAATTGACACGGGGTGTGTTTGGACGTTAAAACTCACCCTCTTGCAAGCAAAGTGGAAGCAAATATCCGCTTTGGATAATGTGGCCTTGGTAGTGAGAGGTAGTGATGATGGGGGGTCGCAGCAGCTGGAAAGGCTGGATTCCCAACTGGGCGAAGCCAACAACTGCCTCAGGCCCCCCAAATACCAGATTCACTGTTCGTCAGTTGCACATAATTTGATTAATTGCAAATTTGTTGAGGAATTTGCTCAAAAAATGTACACAAAAGCACATGTCTATTCTGTTGGACCTGTTTCAAAATCTATTGTTAAGATTTTAAAGCTGCACTAATCAATATTATATTTCAAAATAGATCAAATTACTTATGTAAAGTGAAAGACAGGGTATAACTTGTGAAGACAAACCCACATATAACTATTAATACTCAACATCATCAGCTGTTATGCTCCAAAGTGGAAATGTTAGCTGGGCCCTCCAGCTTGGCAGATATCTGACACTGTTATCGTTTACTTGCAGTAAATCCATGTAACCTTAAAGTTGCTCTAATCAATATTTTAAAATTAAGAATGGATCAAATGACTGTGTGTAATGTGAAAGAGGTGGCTCATATTGTCAAACCCACAAAGAATTTTGACCACACAGTTTCTCTCAGCTCTACAGTTTTTTCACTTCCTTCAGCTTGCTGTTTTACTGTTACGGCCCACCACTTTCCTGTTTTGATTCACCCTTACTGCTTTATTTAACCTCATTTCCAGCAGCAGCAGTAGCAGCAACAGACAGCTGCAAATAAGCGCTAACAAGCGCTAATATGGTACCTGCCCAGCAGCAAATGACAGAAGGACAAAGTTAGCAACTAACTTGTAAACAGTGGAGCATTTTGCAGCTGAGGAGCCATATATCTCCCTCATGAATTGTTTGAGAACAAAGCAGAGCTAAATAAAGATTATTAATTGGAATATTGGACCTACATTAGGCAGGTGAACATGACTCCAGCATTGTGTGTGCGTGTATTTGTTTAGAGGAGGGGGGTGCAAATATTTGACCTGAGGCCCCCTAACAGGTTAATCCGGCCGTGCCTTGCAAGATGTTTGCAGTCATTGAGAAATAAAGTCCTGAGGGAGTGAGAAGAGAGGCAGTTTGTTCAACTGAATTCAAAACCGATGCAACAGTAACAACTGAAAATACATTTCATGCAGTCATTCACCACACTGACACGTTTTCTAATAGGAGCAGCCTTGATATCATAGTGAGTGACTGGCAGAATTAGCTGTTATTAGAGGGAAAGAAAAACTGCTGGTACTGACTCCTCCACTAAAATCCTTCCACCTTAGTGGTAATTTAATTTTTAATCCTGACAGTGGACTATTTTCTGTCCTGCATCCTTCACTTTAATAAAATCTTTACCATCCACTCCGCAAGTTAAAGTATACGCACATTATTTAAATGTGCGTATACTGTCATTTCTGAGGAGTTAAACACACCCTGAAGGTTTTGGTTTTCAGTCCCCCTCCATTCAAAAATGTGTTTTGCCTATTGTTCCTCCAGTTGGATGTTTGAGCTTCACTGTGCAGAATGATGTGTGTGCAGAGTTTGACACTCGAAGGCTGTTTTCACCTGCTGAAGGAGGAAAGTTTCTCTGTGCTCACCTTAAATCTGAGTTCAACACATGTACCTGCATGGTTTGTGACGTCACAACCCGTTCGGAGCCAATCGTGGTGCATTATGCAACTCGCATGACTGTGATGTGAAAAACTGGGAATGGGCTTTTCAGGGAAGTTGGAGACATCTTACAGTTAAACTGTAGACATGAAAAATATTTGCATATTCATAGATTCTGGTTTTTCAATGAGGGAGAAGGAAGTGATGTCATTTTTCAGGATTTTAACGAACGAACCATGTCAGACACATATTTTTATAGGTCTTAAAACATGCCTGGAGGGGATCTTCTGTATTTCAACTGCACATCTGTCACATTATGGTAATGAATGAAAAGGGGATGTACAGGAAGGTCAGACCTCAGAGCATCTTTCACAGAGGCACGATGAGGGATTATTACCTATTATTAGAGTGGCCTTGTGGCTTAAGTTGCAAGGTAATCTGATCTGATTGGGAACGGTTACATGTTGTTTGTGTCGTAGGATTGTGTGCTTTTTTCACTATAGCTCAAACTTCATAACATTGCAAATATAGACTTTCCCTGACTGGTAAAAAAAAGAAAGAAAATAACGACATCTGGGCACATTTGCATCATCTTACACGATTCGCTATTTTTCTGTCATTTAATTTCATCCTATGGTATTATTATTATTTTAAGATATTTCCACATAGTACAGTAAGCTGCTTGTTGTAGAAACACGACAACACCCAGAGAGGTGTGTCCAATGTGTCGATGACGGTACGTTCAAGGTAGTCTGGTAAATTCAAGCTGTTACGATTTTACCTGTGGTCCTCCATCTCATGCAAGCGGTGACGTCAGTCTACTTTGAGGACCCCCTATTTTGTGATACACAACGTGTAACTGGATTGTTGCCACAGGAAAAAATACAGAAGATGTGTTGAAATTATCATTTTTGAAGCATTGTAGTGGCAATAACGTAGGAGGGGGACGGTTGCAACACTTTTTCCATTTTGCTCAATTGCGTTTTACAGTAGACACCACAGTTGAAATAGATTGAACTCATATCCACGTCATTAAATATATATCTACATATACTAATAACTCAGAATTTACATTTGAAGAGAAAAAGTGTTGCAACTGACTCCACACCTGGGGACAGAGATGGTTGCAACATACACTAAAATTCATTATTATTTATTAACCTAGTTTCATTTGACCTGTTAGTCTGAATATTTTAATTGTTTTACAAACAATGTACTATAACTATGAAAATCGTAGTTAATTTGTTTTTGCTTGAGCAAAGAGAAAGCCTGCCCTATGTGCAGCTGTTGCCAGGCAGGCAATTAATCTTACCACGTTTCAGTGTTAGAACAATAACAGATAAAAATGACTATAGCTTCTCCTGACTTATAAACAAGTAATTCACATAGCTAGGGTGCCACCATGGTAACTGTCCCTTGTTGCAACTGTTCCCACCTTACCGATGCAGGCTCAAGCTACACATTGTAACGTGCATGTTTTTTTTTTTAACAAATTGAATTCAACTTGGAAAAAATAAGCTAGAAATTTTGTATTGTATGTAAATAAACAAACATTAAAATGTATTTAAATAAAAACTGATTGCGGAACGTCTCTTTTGTAATTATACATGAACGCAGCATGAGTGCACGCCTCCTCTACGTGATCCCGTCCCTCTGTCCAGGTCTGTGATTGGCTGTTATAACGTCTATCACGGTACCGATTGGTTGTGAAATGACGCTGGGAAACGGGAAGCAAAAAAAAAAAAAAAAATCTTGTCAACTAAAAGTGCACGTAAGCTTCTGCCTCATATATCTCGGGCTCTTCTAGCTAACGTTACGTTTAGAAAACAGGTCTTATCTGGTCGCCACTGAAAGAGCAAAATGGGGTGCTTCTTTTCGAAAAAATCCAAAAGAAAGTCCGAAAAAGAGGAACGTGCGCCGACAACAACGACGGTCGAAAGTACGACAAGCAACGCGGTTCCCCTTGGCAACAACACCGACGAGCCACCGAAGCAGTACAGCTGGGATAAGAGAGAAAAGGTAAAGCTTTTAGGACCGCTTGAAACGGAAAATAAAGCGATAAAATGAAACAATTTTATAGCTGAATGGCAAATGGGGGTCCAGCTAACTTTAGCTTGTCTCCACGTTTAAAACATCCGTTAACGTGTGTGGTCAGTCGCTTCCAGGTAGCTTGTTACTGTGTATTCTCCAGTTAATGTGAGCTACATGTACACCTTTCATTTATAGATAAAAAGGCACATTAGCGCCTGATACCACATTGGTGGTAGCTGCCCTGTATTATGCTAAAATCCTAAAAGTGTCAGTGACTCTGTTGTGCCAACCAGCAACTTTAAGTTACCTGTCGACATTTGCTCTTAAGTGATTTCCTCGGCGCTCCAACTTGCAGAGATTCATTGTGCAGCCTCCAGATATTCAGCTGTTACCTAACCAGCCAGGAGATGCGTGTAATGCTCTTTATGTGTTGACAACACTCTTTGAGTTTTAGGCTCAAAGCCTCTTCCTGTCTCTCTCTCTGTCACTCCGTGTATCCCGCGTTATCTCATTATCGGATTACTATACAACACTGTAGTTCACTGTTCCGCAGCTGACCACACTTTTACATGGCTAGTGCACACTGGGCGTTAACTACGCGGTGGTTCAACTTCCGTTTTGACTCACGGGATGTTGCACCTTAAAAGTAGTGTACCAAATAATAGACGATGTCACGCAGTATCCGGTTGTGAAGTCTCAAAATAGTCTGCAGGTTCATTTGGTCAGATATCAATCAGGCATGCATGCAACCTCAAGAGTTGTAAAAGAAATAGATTGGTATGGTCTTGTCTGAGAAGCTGAAAAGTTTCTGCAGCAGTGTTTCTAGAAGTAAACTATCAGATGGATGACAGAGGTGGAAATACATCAGATACTGGCACAGTTCAAAGAAGGCATATCTGTGCATCTCGAAATATATTATTTGAATACTCATCTATTCACCTTCCTCTTTGCGCAGGTTGATCCCAAAGACTACATGCTGACAGGGCTCAAAGATGTCACGGTGGGCCGCCTGCCTGGCAAACTGAACGGGCAACAGTTTGTCATCCAAGAGTGTGAGAACTGCAACATCTACGTGTTTGACCACTCAGCAACTATCACCATCGACGACTGCGTCAATTGCCGCATTGTTCTCGGACCTGTCAAGGGCAGTGTGTTTTTCAGAGACTGTAAAGACATCAAGTGCGTGGTGGCCTGTCAGCAGTTTCGCACACGGGACTGTAAAAAGATGGAGGTGTTCTTGTGCTGCGCCACTCAGCCCATCATTGAGTCATCTACAGGTATGAAATTCGGCTGCTTTCAGTACTTCTACCCCGAGCTGGCCTTCCACTTCAAGGACGCCGGGCTCAGCATATTCAACAACAACTGGAGCAACATACACGACTTCACGCCGGTGTCCGGAGAGAACAACTGGAGCTTGTTGCCAGAGACTTCAGCGGTTCTGGATTTTGTGCCGCTCCCGGACTCCGAGTCTGAGTTCAAGTCGGTTCGTATCTCCACCGACCCCGCACGCAGCATTGTGCCTTTGACAAAAGGAGGGAGGCGTAAGGACAGCGAAGAGTCCTGCCTTTTTGTTTTCTTTGCTGGAGAGTACACCACTGCGAACGCACGCAAACTGATTGATGAGGTAAGGAGGATTAAAAGGGAGGGGGGAGTGTGAAGAGGGAGGTTTCGCTTAGTTTTATACAATTTGTTATAAAGTGCTAGTAAAAGGAAGAAGTCTTAAGTGTGTGAATGGAAAAATGGTGGCGGTAATGATGTATCAAAACTTACTGATAATACACTGATAAAGCTTAAAGAGCAGTCAGCCTTCTCACTGTGCTTTGAATGTTTGCAGAGTGAATCAAAAGAAAAGCAAAACCACAATGTTAACTGACAGAACCTGTAGTTTTCTGAACATGCACGTAATTTACTCTACATCCTTACTGGAGTAATCTAAAACATTTAGAGGAATTTGAAGCTTTTGTTAGCCAAATCAAATGAGTTGCATCATCACAGAAGCTCAGCTGATATTAATCTTAAACCATTAAATTATTTATTATGAAATATAGAACTTGTTTAAAATGATGGCTTCCCCTGAACTGAGGCAGTTGCACTTCACTGCGTCTTCCTAGCTCACCAGCTATGTGGAGTACACACCTCAGCATTCCTTTTAATATCTGACATATTCCATTCATGAATTGTGCATATAAACATTATAAAACAGTGTTCTGTTAGTACGAGACAGATTTATTCCAAATATTCTGATTTTCAGAACGAATGTAGGTAGTCTGAGTGAAGTCAGCCACATTTCGTTTGCCTCTTACAACTTGTAGAATATCTGAAATGCTAAGCTAACATGCTAAGCTGGCTGCGTTGCCATTGAAGCATTCCAGTTATGTTTGTGTTGTTGCCAAAATATGCATTACTCCATCACACAAGAATGAGACTAGATCCACATGTGGAAAAGTTACAACATCTTGTTGAAAGAACTACGCAGACATACATACATATTCTTTAAATGCTTGATGCTCGTTTTTACACAGGCAACCGCTAAAGGTTTCATGCTGATCCAGTCAAAGGAAGTCTCAATGCGGCCTGAAGATGTGAAGAGAGTGTTTCAGAGTAACGCAGAGGATCTCGTGGAGTGGATCACCAAAGGTAATTTTCATCATTTGCGATTCTTTTTTTTTTTTGTCCCTGTGTGTTGTTGCTCCACAAAATCTCTTCAATAAAAGCTGCTCAGGAACTCAGCCTGGCATGCCAGATCTTATCCAGTAGATTGTGAAGTTGTTTCATAAGCCTAAAAGATACAACATGTGTGCATACTCTCAAGTATCAAGTTGTGTTGTGTATATATTAAACTATCACAGAGTGTCTTAACGGGTCTAAACTGGCAAACAGGGTTCGTTTCCAATCTTCCAATTTTTTCACCTGCTTTCTTGTACATCTCTGTTGAGATCTGTTGTCTTTGTTTTGGCTGTATGTCCATGTGTATCTCCTGAACCTTGTTGTGTGAGCATATTGAGAGCCACTAGAAACCAAAGTCCTTGTATGTGTAAACATACTTGGCCAATAAAGCTGATTCTGATTCTAAAATAATGCTACTAATAATGCATTTTTTGAGCTGTTGCTATATAACAAATTCAGTTTGTTTTGGGTTCCTATTTTACACCCAAATATTTAGAAGCAACTTTATGCCGTCTCAGGCCACAGTATGCCCCTGCTTTCTGCCATTTCTCAGACGTTGAAAGTGACTTGTGGCCTACAAGCTCACATGATTTTTGTGATGACAACACTGCTGACTGCTAGCTTTCCAGTGCCAATCTGGCGCACATTGCAGAAATCAAGTGAATCAGCACTCAAATTTGGTAATTATACTTTAAAACATCAGGATCCTCATTTTGGTTGTAGAAAAGTTTATAACCAAACTGTGTGCGTAGCCGTGCAGTCATAGAGCAGTTGGAAACGTTTGAGAGTCACTGATGTAGGAGTTAGGTCTGTTGTTGTACTGTAGGATTGTGACTTTTGTATCTTATTACTAAAGGTCCCGTCATCGCCCTGGAGCTGAACGGTGACGGAGTTGTGGAAGCCTGTAAGAACGCTGCAAATGAAGTGTTCAGTGGGACCAAGGTAAGCAGGCTGTATTTGCTGCACCTGTCTTTCCTAGTTTTACCCATATAGGTTCACTTTCTCAAGTAAAATACCTCCACCAAGCCTGGAACATCTTATGTTTGTTTTTCTCGCAGGTTTTTGTCTCTGATAATAAGAATACATCTTCTCGAGACGTGGACAGCTTCTTCAACTTCGCTGACATGCAGATGGGCTTGTGAATGATTAAGCCTCTCATCAGACTTTGATTCAGATTGTCCAAACCCCTGCCGTCCAGTTTGGGTTGATTATAAGTAGCGTCTGATTATTTGCCTCTTTTTATCCTAAAAAAAAAAAAAAGGTAGAAATGGAAACTATTAAGGACTGTGTTTGATAAAGCCTTGGATAGAACAATTCAGCTCATCAACATGAGTCTGTCATCTCACTATTATCTAAAAACTAGGAGAATAAAACATTTGCTGTAAACTACGTAACATCCATTAGTTGCTAACTAAGCGTGCTGTGAATATTTATATTTTTATGAATGTATTTGGTCATTCTGTTGCTTTTATCAATTGTGAATGTAGCTCTTTGCTGTAAATGTATTTCATTTTAATTTAAAGCTTTGTTTTTCTGCAATGCCTGAAACAATCTCTGCAGTGGAAAAGACCATGAGCACAAGAATGCCTGAGGAAAAATATTTTATATATAATTCATATTTTTATTTCTGATGAGGATTTCTGTGTGTATGTGGTTTAGATAATGGACTTTGTTTAAGTTGTGTATATTTGAAACAAGCTGTGTAGGTGATAACTACGTCTTTATTGATATCTGTTAGGCCAAAGTTTAATCATGAAAGGTTAAGTGTATCTCACGGTTCATTCAGATGAACTGATCTGTTTATACTGAATCGGCATAAGTGTAAACACGTGTAAAATTGCTGGGTTTTTGATGTAGGCAATTTATGTGATTGTTTTTGGGTTTTTTTTTTTTTGTAATATTTGTTTTATACTCTCTACTGAATGTTTTTGTATAGAAACAAATTGATGTTATTCATTATAATTTTTAGTAAAAGTTTCTTTTTGTGTGACTTCATTTTGTTTCATACCTGTGCTCTAAAAATGAGCTGATTGAAAGAAAGCAGTATGTCACTCTGATAACGGTGGTAGGCTGACAAATTTGAGCCAATGAAGGTAACAAGTCTATAATTACAATGTGGAAAATAATCGTCCTCCTGATTTAGTTTCTCTAGTCACTATCAGCAGCACATCCACGTGGTTTTAAGGTTGTCATTTACAAAACAATTGATATATGACTCACACTAAGGTAAAGGGAAACTTTCTGGTTCCGTTTTGTTACCTGATCAACCTGACGATTTTGTAAAGTACAGTTTGAGCAGTTTTAAATTTTTGAACAAGCAGTAAATGTACTCTGGTGTGTCTGTCTTGTATGTTGTGTAAAAAAAAAAGGAAAAAAAGAATGTGATTCATGAATATCGATTATCAAATTAGTGAAGAACTTTCTGTGGTTTTTTAAGAAACACAGTGCTTAGACATTAGAGATCAATGTCATCACTCTAATGGAAAAATACTCATACCAACATTTCCTTGTAACAGAATGAATCATGGGTTTTGCATTGATGAGTTCTGTGACAAAATGCTGTCAGTGAATCTTAGCAGGTTTCACTTCAGCTATTTGACTTCCACATTTTCCATCATTCGGTGTACTATTAAGTGTTCAGCCATGGCTTACAGTGTGACAACAGCCAGACTGTGTTGGGGCCTTTCATTTATTCATTTGGTCCAATATTCAACTTACACACTTACATATGTGATGTGGAAACTTGAAGCCTCCAGTGCACAAACACTGAACAGACTTTACAGTGAAGTAGGACATCTTGTGTCCAGCAGTTAAACTTTAGAAATGAAATATATTAGCATATTTATAGATTCTGGATTTTTATTGAGGGAGAAGGAGTAGATGCCATTTTAAGGATTTTAACAAGATAATTTAACTTTTTTTGTGAGAGAAAAAACATTATTAAATTAAATAGATCATTAAATTTTATTTAGTATTTTATATACATATTAAAACATGTCTGGAGGGGATCTTTAAGATCACTTTAACAGTTTTATATAGTTGCCTTTAAGGAAAATATACATAGGGACTTCATGTGATGTACTTTTGTATTTGTAAACCTTTTGTACTTGAGCTTACATTTTTTTTAAATCAATATGTCTTATGAATGCACATTTGTCTGTAATTTGTTGCTTCTACACTTAAATGTGTAGTCACATTAAAAGCTGTAGAATATCTGAAAGCACACAGATGACTGCTGGACTGTTTTGTTTTTTTGTTTGTTTGTTGTGTGTTTCAAGCTGAACGCCGGTGCACAAATCGAGCGCACCCAGCGTGGAGGGAAAGCAGCGGGGTTTAGGACCCGGCGGGACGCGCGGTACAATAGAGCTGTTGTGCCGTGGTGGTGGACAGATTGCAGCCCAGGAGGTTCCCACTGTGGTGGGACACAAAAAAACATCAAATGAATGCGCAGATAGAGAGTCTGGCTCTGTGTTTAAAGGTGTACGTTGAGGATTGAGTTGTATGGTTGGAATAAAGCGGACAGCACAGCGAGGACTGGAGGTAAGATGGGAGGAATGAGAACACAGTGGGGCTCAGTGTGCCAGGATTTGCCCTGGATGGTGTTTCCAGGCCACGGGGCCTGCTCCTTTTCTGGGACTCTTTCTGCCTCTTTACTACATTAATGTTAGCGACCAGTGAGTAAACGTCCCCGATACTTAACTGCTTCCTGCAGTGGATAATTAACCCAGTTGAGCTGCATAAATATTCGTCTTTAATGTCTCTAGGAAGTGACATCTTTGTACGACGGTGGCGCTCATGTTTGATTTCTCCACAGCCTGCAGCCCGCTAACAGGCCTCTCTCTCTATATGTGTGTGTGTGTGTGTGTTTGGCGCCAAGGCTCTTTGGGCAGGGCACTTTGTGTAGTTGTCAAAGGGGGTTTATTTTTCTGAAAGCCCACCAACGTCCCTGTGGCTAAGCACAAAGTCACAGCTAGCACCCACACATTAATACATGTGGGACAAAACGAGGAGAGAAATGTATAGGTCATTGTTTCCTTCCTCACCCAGTAGCCTCATATCAGTGTGATGTCATATCCGTCCACTTTATACTATATGTGGGGAGCTCCCTGCTCCCAGACTGTGATCACATTAACATTAACAGTATGAGGGAGGCTAGAGGAGAGTTATGACACAGACACTGTCTCATTATATTTTATGCAGTTGTCTCACTCAAGCCATGAAGCACTTGTTGGGTGTAATAGATGATAAAATACCTTAAACCTGGTGCAACATGCTGCACATCATAAAGACAGAGTTCAATAAGGGCAGAAAAATATCAACATTGGAAATAGAACAGATTCTTGTTCATAGTGATATAAAACTTTTTATTTCATAAAAGATAACTGAATTTTTGTTTTGATGCCTCGTGCTGATTTAGAGCTGCAACGATTAGTCGATTAATCGATTTAGGTGCCAACTTTTAAAGTAATTGCCAAGTGTTTCGTTTTGAGTCATTTTTGCCAAATTCTCTGATTTCTGCTTCTCAAATGTGTTTCTTTAGTCCTCTGTGACAGTGAACTGAATATCTTTGGGCTTTGGGAGACAGTGATTGAAATGTTTCACCCTTTTTTGACATGTTATGTGCCAAACAACTAATCAATTAATCGTGAAAATAATTGACAGATCAATCAATAATGAAAGTAATCGTTAGTTAGAGCTCCACTCTGATGACCTGCCTCCTACATCACTGGCAGTTTAACAATGTTATCCTCCAGTTATCCCACCCTCAGATTAAAGGTACCGTTTGTCTGAATATTAATCATCCAGACGTTTCATCCAGTTCTTCACGTCAGTCAGAATTGTAGTTTTATACTTGAGATGGCCCAAACTTCACATTAGTCATAATTTATCTTTGTGTTTATGTACCAGCGGTGAGTTTTTTTGCTTTTAGAGATGGAAACGCTGGTGTCAGTAGCAGATGGCAGCTACAACAACAGGCTCTGCTGTGGAGGTGGACACACTGCTGACTGTGGGGTGTTCGTGTTGTGGGATTTTTACTCTTTAAAACAGTGCTGAGTTTGAAGATCTCCCAACAACTGATGAAGTTATGACATAATACTTTCACCAGGATTAGTTGTTCAACAGACAGATTTTATACACCAGAGAGTTTTTATTTGTATTATTTGTCCTTTTTGGTTATTGTCTGTCTCTTGTGATTTGACTGAGGAGTCATTGTGGTCAGACTAAATGTGTGACTACAGGTCTGGACTTTGTAACTAGTGTAAAACTATCTATGCATCCTCAGCAGTTGGCATTAGTGTATTTTACTTATACTTCAGTATGTAGTGGAATGAGTTTCATGCTCCCCCCACCCCTCCTGTCCTCATGGGGAATGTAAGGCATGTCCTGTCTGTTGAAACAGTGTACTGTATTTGGGGCGACTCCGGGTTTGAGTCCCTCAGTATTTTAAGACCTTAATGAGTCGTCCCAGCGGTTCAGTAGACTAAAGGCACATATTGTGAACCTGCGGAGTCTGTCTGCTCTATTTCTCCCTCGCTATAAACTGTCTAATTTATTAAAAAAAAAAAAATTTAAAAAGAAAGAAAAAGCTTAAAAGAATCAGAAAAATGCAACTTGTGCTACATAGTGAACAGTGATTCTATTTGCTAAATCATGTTTTGTCTTTGTAACAGTGATTTTTTTGCGTCTTTTAAATCTTTTTACACCTACATTTTTTGCTTATTGCACTGACACATTTCTTAATACTGTATTTTTTTATTTGCAGGGATGAAATTAAGTGGTTAAGGGTTTATCAGAAGAATCCACTAGCATGCTTTTCTATTTGAAATTTATGGTGAGTAGCTATCTCCTGCATACACACACTGTTGGTTTTCACTTCAGCTGATTGTTGCTTGAATTTTATAATAATATAAATGCTCACTTCTGTTTCTAAACAATCTTAAATTCCCTTTTTCCTGCGTCCGCCCTTCTTGTCTTCTGCAGGATGTTACAGGATGAAACGCCTCAGGTCCTCAAGCAGCAGCGACAGTTCTGACAATGAGAGTGAGTCACCTGCCGTGACCTAACACAGACTGTATTTTTTTTATATTTTCTTCTGCTCTTTTAATTCACACCCTCTGTCTTGATTTAGGTCCCTCAACCTCCTTCTGCTCCTCCAATAAATATGGCAGTAAATCTGGAACCCCCGCCTCCGACCCAAAGAAACCGGCTGAAGTAAGTTAACCCTCAACATCAGGCGCTGCTAAACATCAGGACCAGTGTCTGATTAACTGTGTGCCTCGGTCTCTCCCCGCAGGTGTTCAGAAAAGACCTGATCAGTGCCATGAAGCTGCCGGACTCCCACCACGTCTCCCCGGAGGACTACTACCTGCTGGCGGACACCTGGAAGCAGGAGTGGGAGAAGGGAGTCCAGGTGCCGGCGAGTCCAGACACCATCCCGCAGCCGTCAGTCAGGTAACACTTCCTGAGTCCCAAAGCTCCGACTCTGTTATCAGACTGTGTGCAAACAGGCTAAATGTGTTGTTATAACTTGTTACAGCCTCCAAGGAGCTCTGCAGCACTGACAGATTTTGATCTTCTGTGTTCAGAATTATTGCGGAGAAGGCCAAGGAAGTGCTTTACTCCCACCAGAGGAAGTACGTCCAGTCCTCCAGCCAGGAGTCATCAGAACCAGGTTACGTCAACATCAAAGAGCTGGCAGAGGCCATGTGTCGCTACGATCTGGACGACATGGACCTCTACTGGCTGCACACGCTCAACAGAGAGCTAGACTGCATGGGTGAGAAGCAGGACTGGAAAGGGATAATTCGCCTTAAAATTCACATTGTGCACATGTTGGACAGTGTAGTCGATATCTGCAATCGCGGACGTCTATCTCCCTAAACTGGAAATAAGAGCTTTAAGATTCTGACTGATGTGGTCCTGACAGTCTGCCGGGGTTTCTCTGACCATCTGGGGTTTTGTCCCTGTCTGTCTTCCAGGGGAGGAGCCCCTAGACGAGCTGACAATGGAGCGCGCCATGGAGGCCCTGGAGAGTCAGTGCCATGACAACATGAAGCACGCCATCGAGACGGTGGAAGGCCTGGGGATTGAGTATGATGAGGACGTCATCTGTGACGTGTGCCGCTCGCCCGACAGTGAAGAAGGGAACGACATGGTGTTCTGTGACAAGTGCAACATCTGTGTGCACCAGGTAGACACGAGTACACCTCAAACATTTAGTTATGTAACTGAAAATGCGTCGATCTTGATTCTCTATTAACACTTTATCAGATAAAATGGCTAAATATTTAACAGTGACAGCCCCACAATAAAAATTGACCGATCATTTCTAATCATAATTTCTAATCAGAACATCTTGTCTCTTGATGAATGATGAATGTTTCAGTTACACATTGACTTACTTTAAGTAGCACATTAATCACAGAATGTCTCTACCTGCCACTCTCCACACAGGCCTGCTATGGCATCGTCAAAGTGCCTGTTGGAAACTGGCTGTGCAGGACGTGTGTCCTCAGCATCGACCCGCAGTGCCTTCTGTGTCCCCTGAAGGGCGGGGCCATGAAGGCCACACGAGCAGGCACCAAATGGGCACATGTCAGCTGCGCCCTGTGGATACCAGAGGTAAGTCATCACACACTTACACTCACCGGCCACTTTATTAGGTATACCAAGCTAATACCAGGCTGGACCCCCTTTTGCCTTCAGAACTGCCTTTAATTCTTCGTGGCACAGATTCAACAAGGTGCGGGAAACATTCCTCAGAGATTTTGGTTTGTATTGACATGATCGCATCACGCAGTTGTTGCAAATTTGTGGGCTGCACATCCATGATGAGAATCTCCCGTTCTAACACATCCCAAAGGTGCTCTACTGGATTGAGATCTGGTGATTGTGGAGGCCATTTGAGTGCAGTGAACTCATTGTCATGTTCAAGAAGCCAGTTTTAGATTATTTGAGCTTTGTGACCTGGTTATCCTGCTGGAAGTAGTCATTAGAAGATGGGTACACTGTGGTCATAAAGGGATGGACATGGTCAGCAACAATACTCAGGTAGACTGTGGCGTTCAAATAATGCTCAATTGGGACTAATGGGCCCAAAATGTGCCAAGAAAATATCCCCCACACCATTACACCACCACCATGCTCCATGCTTTCATGTTGTTTACGCCAAATCCTGACCCTACCATCTCAGTGTCGCAGCAGAAATTTAGACTCATCAGACCAGGCAATGTTTTTCCCGATCTTCTATTGTCCAATTTAGATGAGCCCGTGCCAAATGTAGCCTCAGTTTCCTGTTTTTAGCTGACAGGAGTGGCTCTCTGTGTGGTCTTCTGCTGCTGTAGCCCTTCTGCTTCAAGATTTGACGTATTGCGCAATCAGAGATGCTCTTCTGTATACCTCGATTGAGTTACTGTTGCCTTTCTATGAGCTCGAACCGGTCTGGCCATTCTCCTCTGACCTCTGCCATCAACAAGGCATTTTCGCCCAGAGAATTGCCGCTCACTGGATATTTTCTCTTTTTCGGACCATTCTGTGTGAACCCTAGAGATGGTCGTGTGTGGAAAATCCCAGTACATCAGCAGTTTCTGTTAGACAGCCTGTCTGGCACCAACAACCATGCCATTGAGTTGCTGCCACGTGATTGGCTGATTAGATATTTGCATTAACGAGCAGTTGAACAGGTGTACCTAATAAAGTGGCCGGCGAGCGTATATCTTCTGTTTGCTCTTTATATCGATGCACAGTAAAGGTTGAATAACGTCTCATCATGCTGTAAATGTTACTCCTCTGTAGGTGAGCATTGCTTGTCCGGAGAGGATGGAGCCCATCACCAAAGTCTCCCACATCCCACCCAGCCGCTGGTCTCTCATCTGCAGTCTGTGTAAAGTGAAGACAGGCGCATGTATCCAGGTGAGTGAGGGTCTCATTTATAGAAATGTTATTAATTTTCAATGTTCATGTAAACACCTGACTGAGGTTATCTTTATTGAATTAAAGGAATACTCCACCCTAAATCCACCCTTTGAATATCAAAATCTCACCCACAGGAAAGCTGAAAAGTGATAAAAAGTGTGGAAGATTGTAGCTTGCTCCTTTTTAAGGAGGCAACAGGCAGATTTGATTCACAGTTGTTACAACAAAGTTCAATATTGACCAGTTTTCTAGTTAAATGATTGTTTTTTTTCCTGAAATGAATGAAATGCTGAAATGTACTATACATACAGTGGTAGATAGTACAGTAGAAAATCCCAGCTGGACAGTAAGAGGACACTGTTTGAAATCAACCCTTAAAATATAAAAATGAGGGGGACAAAAAAATAATTTTGAAAAATCCACAGTGAAAATTACACCCATGGTTAGACAAGCATAAAGCCTGGAAATAAGGGGAGTCTTGTTGTCAGTTTAAGGTTGCCAGGCAACCAGAGGACACATTCATTGCGCCTAGCCTAGTCCAGCACAAAACCCCCTGTGAAATCACAAGTTGCCTTTTTATACAGATTTTTTTTTTTTTTTTTGTACGGTCTAAACAAATGAGATATAACATGTTAATTAGTGAGCTTTGGTGAGCTGTTTCCAGTCTTTGTGCTAAGCTAAGCTAACAGGCTGCTTGTTGTAGCTTCATATTTATCTCACAGACATGCAACTGGTATTAATCTACTCATTGAACTCTTGGAAGGGATTCCAGGCTAAGCTATTCCTTTACAGTGTTGTGTAAATGTAGCTGAGTGACAAATGACCTCAAGTGCCTCCATTTTCCTTTTTTTACTTAACGGCACTAATGAGATGCTATTTGTAGGCTACCACACAACTTTCCAGTTATCCAGTTATGAAACAAATCGTGTAAACTCAGGTTAGTGGGGAAATTGGGTTTCTGCACAATATGTAAAAGCTTAAATCCTACTCTTACCGTAATCCTGTTTATTCCCAGTAATTGGGTTATGGAGTCCATGTAAATACAGTACCTGTTTCTTCTCTCTGCTCAGTGCTCGGTAAAGAACTGCACCACTCCTTTCCATGTGACATGTGCCTTTGAGCACAGCTTAGAGATGAAGACCATCCTGGATGAAGGGGATGAAGTCAAGTTCAAGTCTTACTGCCTGAAACACAGCAAGTCCAAATCCGGCGAGGCTGGCCTGAGCCCAGCTCGCTCTAAACCGCCCGGTGAGTCGGTGAAGGTGGGCCAGCGGGCGCAGAGACTGCAGGAGCTGGAGGAGGAGTTCTTCACTCTAATCCAGCTGGGAGAGCTGGCCCGGGCCCTTGGACTCTCCGAGCACCTGGCGGACTTCATCTATCAGTACTGGAAGCTGAAGAGGAAAGCTAATTTTAACAAAGCTCTGCTGCCCCCTAAAGAAGAGGAGGAGAATCTGGTGCTGCAGCCTCAGGAGGACACCATCCACACACGCATGCGGATGTTCATGCACCTGCGACAGGATTTAGAGAGGGTATGTGCTTTTTTTTTTCTTTTCTTTTCTTTTTTTTTTTTTACACTGCAGAGTGTGAGTCTTAAGTGCTGAGTCTTGTTTTTTCCCTGGCAAGTCCAGAGCATTTCACAGTGTATACGGTGTTTAGTAACTTAATTGTATTCATGATATGATGATGATTGCTTAGTGGGCATTTTTTATGCCAGAGATTCTGTGTTAGAATTCACAATTTGGCCCGTAAGCTCAAAATCGCGTGTCCTCAGTGAGATAACTGGTGCTTCTGCTCCTCAATTCATGTTCTAGTTTGAGTTTAGCTCACTCTTAATATATTTCAAACATATTTAATGTGTTTTCATTAATAATTCTCAGAAATCTCCTGTGAACCACTATGCACATAAATCCAATTTGGGCATTTTTTATTTGGGTCTGTCAGGCCGAGACCCGTGTGTGTGTGTGCGTGTGTGTGTTAGAGATGCACCGATTCAGATATCGGTCCAATACTGACTCAAATAGCTGGATCAGGTATCGGTGACAATGGGCCAAAGCCCAGGTATCAGTATCAGGACTGAAAATATCAGATCGGTGCTGAAGGGAAACCTGCTGCAGTCTGTAAGAGAACAGCCACACGGGGGAAAGATTTACATTTACTTTCCAGCAAGACAAACAACCCCGAAGCAACACAGGAATGGCTTCAACACTGTTAATGTCCTGAAGTGGCCGAGTCAGAGTCCAGATCTCAAACCAGTCCAGGATTTATGGAAGAAAAAATGAAAGTCTCAAATATGTATACTGTCAGAACAGCTTAGAAGCAAAGAAAACACCATTTTTTCATTCTGCAGGTGAGGAACTTGTGCTACATGGTGAGTCGGCGTGAGAAGCTCAAGCTGTTGCAGAGTAAAGCTCAGGAGCAGATGTTCAACTTGCATGTGAAGCTCTTAAACCAGGAGCTCTCCGCTGGTGAGACATCTGTTGTGTTTCAGCTTGCCGGTCACTTTGTCACCACAAGCACACATTTTACTATTCTAACAGATGATTCTGATAATATTCTGGCCTTTTTTTTTTTTTTTTTTGGTAATATTGGTAACATGTTTGTGTTTCCTTGTCGGAAGGTCTTCCTGCTTCATTTCCAGTGGAGGGTATGCTGTTTCGTCCACCTCCAAGGATAACTCTGAAGCTGAAAATGCCCAAAGCCTCAGGTCTTGGAAATGGGAATCCCAGTTCCAAATCTGGTAATGGGCCGCTCTGCCCGGACAACAGCGGGAATGTTACTGAATATGCTGGTGAAGGGTTGGGTCAGGGGAAGCCTCAGCTGCACGGACGCAGCCGCAGAGAGGAGCGCTCCAATGGCCGGCTGTCTGTCTCAAGCCACTCGAGCAGCTCGGCGTTACTGGTTAAACCCACCGGCAAACCGTTAGCCCTGCACGCTGCGCTCCACGGCCACTCGTCCAACAGCAATGGCAAACTTGACCAAGAGCGAGCCAAATCTAACGGTCTCTTAGAGAAGTTTGTGGCTCAGAAAGATAGTTCTTGCCAGACACCCAGCAACCAGGACGCTTCAAACGAGGCTTTGGACAAGAGCAGCTTTCGCAAGTCTGCCATGGAGCACTTTGGCAGGTCCTTCAAAGAGGCGACTATTAACTTAGTACGGACCACAGAGGACCTGCGGGCCTCAGACAAACTGTCCCGTAAGGGCTCAGCCAAGGAGAGACTATGGGTTAAGCCCGTATCTGAACACAAAGCAAAAAGCGCGCGCTCGTACCAGGACAGTGACGGATACTGTCCGGACCTGGAGCTCAGTGACTCAGAGCCAGAGGCCAAAGGGAGGCACCGGCGGCAGGTCGGGCTGCCGCAGCCAGACACTCCAAGGAGGGACTGTCAGAAAGGGATCAGTAGAGGGAAGCAGTCGCTGGGCTCCAGACACCCCATGCAGAGGTGACAGCTGTTTGTCGACTCCTGCTCACTGCCGCTGTTCTCTACGCACCCTCTGGCAGTCTTCCTAAGTGCCAGGCCGTCTCTCTGAACACGTCTCTATCAGGGACCAGACCAAGCCACAGTGCCAACGGTGCTGTACACATGAAGCAGGAGATACGGGAGGAGAAGATGCATGAAGGATATCGTCGTCAAGTAGCGTGTCAGTGTTAGTTTGAGAGGAACAAATCTGTCAGTCTTCTGAGATTATCATTCCTGCCTTTCATTTGTGGCTAGCGTTACATTTGTACTCTGCACAACTTTGTATTAAACAGCCCTGTTCCCCTACAAACAGGTTTAATTTGCCTTTGACTAAAACATTTGTACGTACGATGGATATTGAAATTGGCATGTAAATAACATGTAACTGAATCACAAATGTTCCACTCTATTGATACTTCAACGTCACTGCGGCCACTAATTAAACCGACATGCCAGATGGAAATTCTGTAGTGAATCCTAGCATCTCCTGCACCTGTTTGTTGCACACTGTCTGTTACAGTTAACCTGTTTATCCACAGGTGATAAACTGGTTTGATGAACCTTTTTACATTTGTAATACAGTAGTGGACTCATTTTTTTTTAAAAACATGCCTTTTGTGCGTAGGAATGCAGTTTCACAATATTAGTACCAAGGTTTGCAGGTTACAGTATGTTGTGTCCTGCTTAGACTATAAGGATCATACGAAGATTCAAGAATAGGAAGAAATGTGTGTAAGAAAGTATAATAACATTCCCTGATGTATCCTTCAGTAACAGTTGAACCTGAAACTGGATGCATAAAAGCAAAGACTCAGATCGTCACATGATCAGCCTTCATTTTCACATCTTTGCTGTTACTTGTGTCCCTAATAAACCACCTGGCAGAACTGGGTCATTAGGGCTGAATATTGTTAATTTTTTTTGATACAGATCCCAATTTAATTACTTTGCCAAGTAAGAAACACATTTTTATTTTATTTAACAAAAAAGGCCAAACTTTCCAAATGCAACAGTGTTTAATTGTGTCTTAATACAAACACCTGTACAAGAACTTTTGCCTAAATATCATGAAATTAACAAATGATTTGAAGTCATCTGACAAGCACTTGAGTTTTCACTGATTCGTCATCCACATTTCAGTTGGTTGGTGCTTAAAAAGTATCGTACTGTTGTAGCTTCATAAAGAGTGCCAGTATTCACATAGAATTACTTCAGAGCCATAACACCCTTAACACGCGCCCTCAACCTGAGCTGACCACTCAGAACAAGACAGATGAGGTCAGAGAAAGCAGACGATATCCAATCCGTTGGCTCGCTTTTAACACACACTGAGGAGAGTGGAGTCTAGACTAGTGAAAGCAGACAGAAGTGGCACCACTACAAGCCTCTACAAGGCAGCACTATGTACATTTTCATGAACCAGAAATGTCACACCAAAGTGAATCATGGTTTTCATACCTGACCTACATCACTGTAATCATTTTACAAATGCACACTCTACGTTATAAGTGCTGCGGCGGAGGGTTTGTGGTTACTCAGTGGTCGCTCTGCTACGGACTAATCACAGAAAGCATTAGGTAGAGCATTGCAGTCAACTGTGCACCACACCCCCCCCCCCCCCCCCTGTGCAGCATGAATGAACACTGTCTGAATGCATTTTTTGTTCTGTTTGGACTTTTCAACTTTTATTTATGTTGTGTGTTAAGGTTGGTCATAAATGGCAAAAACAGGTGCACACACTGAAACATGTTTTCCAGTGAAATGATAAGGGCCCAGATATGCATTTTCACATGCATATACAGTATGTTTCTCCTTTGGAAAGTACATTTTAAAAATAAACGTTTAAAATTAAAATTGCGCTCCTTGTGTGGATAGATGAACTATTTTATACTAGACCACAGAATAGGAAACACCATATAAAGCTGCTTTTTTTTTTGCAAGAAGCTAGTATTAGTCGTAAGAAAGGAAGAAGGAAATACAAAACGAATACTGGCAAAAACAGGAAGCTATATAAAATAGTGCCATTGTTTACCATTTCATTCTTTGTATCAGTTTTTTGGATTTAAAGCTAGATGGCAGCATCACTACACTCTTATTAACGAAAACCACCACTGTACAGTGGAGCAGGTAGGTTCATGTGTACAGGTTTTTCTTGCAGTAGACATGTTGTCTTTTTTACAGCAGGAAAAGCATAGATGCAACTAACATTAATGATGGCTCTACTCAGTGTCGGTGTGTCAATGAAGCAGGCTGTACAATATCATGACCCTGTAACTGACATACCTACTGTAAATGGAACGCAGCCATCATTAATGTTATTAGTTTTACTGCTTTTCCATGAGAAAAAGGCTTTTATAGAAAGAAGCACAGAAGGGAAAGTTATTGTGGGTAAATCTAAAGTCAGCAAAGCACTAAAGCAGCTTGTCTAGTTTGCTTCACCACACTGGTTAGTGCTGTTTCAGAGTTTATTGACCTGCTGAAGAAGCTGAGAAAGACCTGACCAACCAAATTATCACAAGCAAACAGACGACTTAATCAATTTCCTCTCTGGAAGCCCATTTTAGTGCAAAGGTCAACTTCTGGTATACATGTATTTCAACACTTGTCTGTCATTCAATAAAAATAAATCCATGTATCATTACCCATCCCCAAACTTTGAGGTACATTTTGAGGCATTTTAAAACTCACTATGTAATGTGTGACAGCAATTTGAGCACTTGAAAAACACACACTGGTATATAGGATGAAAAGGGTAATACCGCCTGTACTCACATTTTACAGCGTGGACAACTACTTTTTCTCAGACAGACTTCATGATGTAGGTCAGCAGTTCCTAATCGTTTGGCTTGTGACCCTTCAAAGCAAAGTAATGTGCAATCAAGACCTCTTATCACAGGTTGCATATGTCCGAGTCACAAGCTGTTCAGTTTAAGAAGCAATGTTTCCTTTTCAGATTGTTTCGTTTGAATTTTAGAGGCCTCCAATATTTCACAATAAATAAGAAAAAACACAGAATTCTCAGAAAAATAAACATAATTTGTTTAGCAGATTTTTCCCCCTATCTTGTTAAAGGTACCCTGTGGAGCTTTTCATCACTAGCAGCACTACGGAGCAATGTTTTTGTGAGTGAGTGGGTGTAAGAAATGCAAAAAAAAAAAAAATTAGCAATGTGCCAACAAAGGCAAGGAAGGAGACGGTAAGCTAGCTAACATGGATGTAAACATTTCATGTTTTAAAATATTCAGAAAATAGGCTTTGCAAGTGATTATTAAGGGAGGGAAACACATCCAACATGTTTTTTAGGCCTCAAGGATAAACACAATGTGTTTTGGTGAGTAATACTGAATGTAAACATAACTCCACAGGGCAGCTTTAATTATCTGGTGACCTGATCTGGGAGGGTCCCAACCCCCAGGTTTTGGCCACACCCCCTCAGTGACGTCTAACCAGGTGTGGGAAACACCTGCTAGGATATGTCCAGGTATAGGCAGAGCTGCAGTGTGTCTTGGAGTTTAGGGAGTTTCCAGACACAGAAAGCAGCACATCAGTATCACTTATCTGTCCTCTCTGATTCAACTCTTCAGCGGGCTCTTTAAGAAGAGAGCCTCTCTGCATCTGCTGATCTGTCAGCAGGCGCGGTGCCACCCGCCCTCCCCGCACATCCCCGCAACACCGCAGGGAACTGAGGGGACCCACTCAGTGTTCATGCACACGAACAGCCAGCAGATCGCACGTGGATAATCGATCAGTTCATCGCTAATGGCTGATCAATAACTGAACTCAAAATGTGCCGGGCCCATCATCTTCGCCATCCCGGGTTATGCAGGTGTAAAAGGTAACCAGACGGAGCTGCTGGGGAGGGACACGGCCACGCGTTATATCCTGGATCCCATCATGCATGTTTTATGTACAGCCATGACATTTTCTAAAGCGTTGAGATGGACGACTTCTTCTGGCACACGTCTTTAATTGTAGTCATCATCGCGTTTCTCCTCTGTGGTGGTTTGGCTGGTTCAGCTGGTTTGACGACTGGCGGAAGCGGCAGCAGCAGTTTGATCAAGTAAGTGTGAGATAAAACAGGAACACAGCGCTCACATAACGGTGTGTGATACTGAACACGGTGCACAAGTTTCTCTACATGCACATTTATATGAATTAACCCTCCACACAAAGAAGACTGCCCTCATGTAGGTTCAGTTTAACACAATGTGGAAACATAATGTGGTGATCTCACTTCTACAAGCACTCTATAGGCTACCATTAAATGCAGTGGTGGAAAGTAACTAAGTACATTTACTCAAGTACTGTACAATTTTGAGGTACTTGTACTTTAATTGAGTATTTCCATTTGATGCTACTTTATACTTCCACTCCACTACATTTCAGAGGGAAATATTGTACTTTCTACTCCACTACATTTATTTGACAGCTTTAGTTACTTTTCAGATGAAGATTTGACACAATGGATAATATAACAAGCTTTTAAAATACAACACATTGTTAAAGATGAAACCAGTGGTTTCCAACCTTTTTGGCTTTTGACGTCTTACAAAAAGCAGTGTGTAGTCGGGGTCACATTTCAGATGTCTATGAGTTCCAACAAATAGTGATTTTTTTCCTCTAAACGTCTCACATGGTTTCATTTCAATAAATGTTCAAATGATCCAATATTTCAGCAAAAATCAAAGATTAGAGAAAACGTCCAAAAACTGAAAACAGGTTTGAGTATCAGAACTTTGTTTTTTCTTCTTTCCTCTCACACTAATCATCTCACGACCCCTCAGATTTATCTGCTGACCCTTTGGAAAGGCCTGACCCCTAGGTTGGGAACCACTGGACTAAACTAGCTAACTGTATATAAAGTAGTTCAAACTAGCTCCACCTCCAGCAGCTACAACAGTAACATGCTGCTTACACACTGATGCTTCAGTATTAATAATCTAATGACGTCATATATAATAATATATCAGTCAGAGGGACCAAACCACTACTTTAACAGCAATACTTTAACTACATCAAGATATACTTTTACTTAAGTAGGATCATGTAGGGCTTTTACTTGTGAGTATTTTACACTGCTGCATGGTTCTTTTACTTAAGTAAAGGATCTGAGTACTTCCTCCACCACTGATTAAATGTGTGCTCACTGAGGGGCTGCAGACGCTGGAGCTCAGTATGTCCTCGGCAGTGGTGCCCGGAGTGAGAGAGCTGAGCCTGGGAGAGCTGCCCATGGACAGCTGGATGACTCACCTGCCATGCGCTCTGTGGGACATCCCCCTGTACCACCTGGCCATCCCAGGTAGGCTGTAGTTAGCTGCTGGTTAAATGTTAGTTGTATTATGTCTAGACTATCCTTGATGCTAATACATATAATAATAATCAAATGTCTAATGATGATTGCCTGTATTGATCTTTTCTGCACTCAGGCAGCCACAATGCAATAACCTACTGTCTGGATATGAATGACAGATCCCCTGTTGACCTCACCCAGCCAGACATGCTTCAAAAGCTGGACAAATACATGAAGCCCCTTATTCGCCCCTTTGTGTACAAGTGGGCGAAAACCCAGGTAATAGAACACAGAAAAAGTTACTCTTTGTTAATAAAAATGGATTCAGTAATATTTTACGCTCTATCTTGTACCGTATTCTGCATCCTGTGTCTCGCAGGACTACAGTATAAAGCAGCAGCTGGACTGTGGGGTCAGATACTGTGACCTGAGAATTGCACACAGACCCAACGACAGCTCCACCGATCTGTACTTCTACCACGGTGTTTACACCACACTCACTGTGGAGGTGAAGTAATGGCTTGCTCTTTATTGTGCTCAAAAAAATGAACATTATGGTTGCAATTTTGGATGTTTATATTTTATTGTAGTGGGTATGCAGACATCTTATTTAGAATCCTGTTCTTCACCCCCCTTTCTTAATTCTTTGGCAAGTATGAAAGAGTATTAGATGCTCTAGAAAATTACCTGCTTAGGAATCATCAGATTTCTGTAAATCTTTCACCATGCTTGATGCATGCAGAAGATTTTGCTCGTCTTGCGTCGCAGCATTGATGATGAAGCCACCAAAGCGACCTTATCTGTGATGCTACAAAGGAAATCATGCAGCAAATATAAAGCATTTTTACAACATTTCTGTGGCACTCAACATATCTGCAAGAAAAGTCAGAATGCTCTTCACTCACCTCTGCTCTCCAGCAGAGCTGCCAGGTGGTGAGTAGGAAAAAAATCTTCTTTATCCAGAGGAGATCTGCCAGATCGAACACGCTTGACACGCTCCATTAGTAAACCCATGTATGAAAGCCAAAAATCTCGTGCTAACACTTAACAGATCCTGTTACAAGTTGCATTTGTGCAAAGCTGTAAATCCTTTAAAAGATGGCATCCTGCCGTAGACTAAATGGCAACTTGTGTTTTTCTTTACAGACTGTTCTTATTGAGATAAGAGAGTGGCTGGACGCTCATCCCAGAGAGGTGGTCATCCTCTCCTTCAGCCACTTCCTCGGCCTGAGCCAGGAGCTCCACATGAGGCTGCTCACAACCATACGCAACATATTCACCTCCAAACTCTGTCCCAAAATGGTACGGCTTCTCTTCCTGTTTCATATAAGAATATAAAGGATAAGGCTGGTGATGTTCTACATCTTTCATATTGTTGATAAATCCCATGAAAAGACCCAAATAAACAATAAATTTATCCTAACACGTATTGTATGTGTAGCCAAAGCCTGATATATCCTATTCCTCTGTGCCATAGAGCTCCATGGTTGTCCAAAAACTATTAAAAATGCACTTTAAATTGTAGTTTATTTTAGCTGATCCCTCACCAATATTAATCCACAGCTGAAAATAGTCCTCAACAAATGCACTATTTACTTCTGTTTAAGTAACATTTGCCAAAAACTACAGTGCCCAGCTGAAACTACTATATTTATGACCCATTTTTGAATACTTACATCTTCAATAGGCAGGCAGGAGAAGTCAGAAAGCACTGAGAGACGGAGACAGTTTATGTCTTTTCATGGGGTTTTTTGACAGTTAGACTAACATAAGCCTCATCCTTTAAATTATAATAAAAAACTTGTCAGAAAATGAAACTCAGCCCATTATTCTTTTGATTTCAGGAAATGTTAAGTCTTCGAAACCTGTGGGCTTTAGGCTACCAAGTGATCGTGTCCTATGAACACAACATTGCCAGCTATCACGGTGACCTGTGGCCACATATTCCTTACTGGTGGGCCAACAAATGCAAAGCTGAGGCTCTTATTGAGGAGTTTGAACACAGGAAACAACGTGGCAGACCAGGTAATCTACCGATGACACAGGCTAGGGACAAAATTATTATTACTTTATTACTTATTTCTGTTACTTGTACGATCTCATGTGTGTGTTTTGTGTTTCAGGAGGTTTCTTCGTCACAGGAATTAATCTGACAGAGGACCTGAAATACATCTGCACACACCCGACAGAGTCCCTGAAAGACTTGGTGATGTCCACGTATCCAACGCTGCTCGGCTGGGTGAAGGAGCAGACTCCCGGCTGCAAAGTCGACTCTCTCAATATTATTGCTGGGGACTTTATCACAGAGAGCCAGTTTGTACCAGCTGTTGTTAAACTGAATGAAAAACTACTGAAATGGTCCTCTTGACTTTGACCAATATGCATTATTCTACAAAAAAAAAAAAAAATGTGAATCACAGCATGAAAAACACGAGCTTGTTTTGTTGAGAAAAATACTCAAGTACTTGAATTATTCATTTCAATATAAATGCACATATTGGAGGCAGAGAATTGTATATTTCAGTCTTAAAGCTGCTTGGAAACAGACTTTTGGTATTTTGAGCTGCACTTGTTTGTTTACATTCAGTTCACTATTTATGCAATGTACTGTATCAGTTGTCACACATCAGCAAGGTGGTCAGTTTAATGTTACGGTGACTGAAGCAATAATGATACAACTAATGTCACCTTAATGTAGGCATTTTAGATGAGTAAGCACAAACAATGTATTCACTGACCACATATGACTTAATGTAGGGCACATGTTTTATAAATACAACATGTGGGCAGCAAGTTTAAGAAGTAGCTAAACTGTAACGCGTGTATTTATCCATAGAGAATGTAGAGAAGAAACTTATGCAAAATGCATGGAAAAAGTTATTTGCATGAACCCAACCTTGACTGTTCTATTTATAATTGACTTTAGCCAGCAGGTTAGGCCTTGATTTTAAAATAATGCTGCACCACTGTGCCTGTGGAGATATGCTTTTCCAATAAACATGAGCATTTTGAAGGAAATAATCTCACTTTATTCACGGACCATTCAGAAGTACAAATACAAATGAAAATGTTTCCACTCCATGAGAAAAAAAATGTTTTACTTCCTTAAAAGAAGTGACCATGTCTTTGGTATTTTCAGCCACAGAGAATGTGAAACTACTGTATGGAGTCCCTAAAGGGCCACAGTAGAAAAAAAGCTTAAGTGTTCCCCTGCGTTCCCTTGCAATGCCTGCGATTCCCTCACAAGAGTTTGTGTTACCTTTGCAAAAACTTAATGCTGCAATTATTAATTAGCACAGAATGTAAATGACTATTTTAAATGTGAGCTATTAGTTTACTATGATTCAGATACGTTAAGGCAATTCATTGGTTAAATGTTAGGCTGCTCATGTCAAAGGTTCTGTTAAAGTCACCATGATAGCCAACATGGTGACAAACGGGGAAATAAGAGTGTAACAAAAGAGCCACAAAACAGACTCTTTCCCCTTTTGTCACTTTTTATAAAATGTGAAAATTACCTTCAAAAAGGCCTTTATTCAGATAGTGTACATATGTTTCTACGGTTAGTTTGGAGTTTAAAGCCTCGTACAGGGTAAAGAGAACTCCTAAATTGTGCATTTAAATTTTGTCCATGCTTATACGGAGGCTAAAGAATTCCCTACCTGCCAGGATTTTAAAACATTTTCTATAACAGTCAAGTCCTGGTTGAAACTTGGCCAGAACTGTAATAATGACACCAACTAGACATTAGTGTAATTGAGTTCATGATATAAATGTGTTTTGTTTGTTTGTATGTTTGTTGTCATGGATGGTGGTTGTTCTTGTTTTATTATTATATGCAATGATTTTAACCTCTAACATGTAATTTTAATGATTGCTGGAACCATCAATGCCCATCAAGGGGCTGGTGTTGGAAATTAGCTTCGGCTAAGTACTCGTGAACAATATATCAGTTCTCTGTATTTGTCTCTTACAAACAAACTAATAAACTTGAAACGTAACTAAAGAATGTTCATGCTACTGACAAAATCATGGATTTTTTTCTGTGGATTAATTAGAATAATTCACTTAATTGTTGCATTTAGAGACAGTTAACGAATGAATTACATTTAAATTATGTAATTACAATCTAAAAAGTTAAAATGGTATTGTTGAAATTAACTGTTTTTAAAATTATTCTAATCAATAATAAATAACCACCGGAAAATCTATAATTATACCAGTAGCTCTGTCCAGTCTTAACTAGTTAAAGAAAAGAATGCAGTGTTGAATGTCAGGATCTTTATTCATACTGTACTTATTTAATCAGGGACTTTGCTTTGTTCTGCTTCCTTGTTTTGTTGTTTCTCTGCTTCCTGTTGGCTGCTGCTTTCTATGTGAGCTGGGTGACTGATATGTTGAATTGTTAGATCCAGGAAGGGTTGTCTGCTTATGTGATGGAGAGGTGTGTAAATAAACTTGACGTCAACACTTTGTCCTGACTCATTTTGCTCTTTTAAAACACAGTAGTAATATTCATCTTTTTTTAAACTCAGAAATTGATGATCCAATAAAAAACATATAGATTTAGTAGTTATGAGGTAGATTTTAAAAACAAACCGGAACATTCATGACAAATAAGCCTCAGAAACTTTAAATGTTTCGAGAGTTTATTTGAATGAATCCATTACAGAACCAACATACAGGCATTGCATCTCTTTTGTATCAAACATACAAGAAATAATCCATGTAGCATTAGCCAAACACAAATATAACAATGTAAAAAGAAAAACAATAAAATAGATATATATAAAAAAATGAATACATAAAACAAACACAAAAAAATACTAATTAAATAAGTAAAAGTAATATCCATAGTCTATACTGCCTATACAAACCCATAGTCTATACAAACCCACTTGGTTAGGCGTTAGGGAAAGATCATAGTTTGCGTTAAAATTACCACTCTCGCGAGATCTTTCTCACCTTCCTGTTTGATACTTACTTGCCCCGCCTCCTTCGACACGTCACAGCAGCGAAACCGGAGTGTTGTGATAGAGCAGTTTGTTTAAAGGGGAGGTGTGTATCAAGTGTGAATGAAGTGTAACGTTACTTACTGTCCGCATTTGTCAGACATAGGACACACTTGCCTTTTTATCTCGCGAGTCGTGAACGCGCACTTATGAGTAATCCCAAAAAATGCCGTTGTTATTATTGGGACGGTCTCAGCACCGCAGACGAGTCAGGAAACACAAAGTTTAGTCTCCCTCCTCCTCCTTTGTTGTTCACTTTGTGGTCGATCATGTAAAGGAACTGGATAAAGGAAGGTTTCGATCATATGATGACCTGCACAAGGGGGCCCCTCAGATCTATAAGTTTTCAGTGAGTCTCCTGCAGGTCTGTGACTGACTGTCCGACATGGATCACAGCTGCCAGGACTGGATGTCATCTCTACCCGAGGAGCTGTGGGACGTTCCCCTGACAGACCTGGCCATACCTGGTACAGTGCTTTAATAAAACTAATCATCCTGCGCAGAATATTCATCCTATACAGCACACAATATAAGTACTATAAGACAATCACACTCAGACTAATTATATATACTGTTTAATTATGTTGATTATAGCTGAAACAATTGATAAACTGGCTAGCTGATCGACAGACAGCTTTTTAAGCAAAAATGTAAAAATTCTGACTTTTATGATAGTAAACTGAATGTCTGAGTTTTTACTATCTGACTATTTACATCCTTTACAAGCAATTTACATAATAAATGGACTTTGGCTTTGGAGAAAAAGAATAAAGCAATAAAGTCCCTCAGAGGAATGAGTCTCTGACTTCAATTGGTTTTGCATTTTAGTCTTGTGTAAAGTTAAACCAGTTTTCCCAGTTCAGAGTTATGAAGAACATGTAAAGCTTTAATGTGCCTGTTCATCCAGGGAGCCATGATGCCATGAGCTACTGTCTGGATATAAACTCCCCTTTGGTCAGGTCTGAATCGGACTTCTTCAGGCTCCTGGATGGAGTTTTCTACTGTTTTACCAGACCTGCCATTTTTAAATGGGCTACAACGCAGGTATGTATGGTGTAAAAATATAAATGACAAAGTGGGTTTGAGGACACCTATGGGACTGAGAAGTTATTGCTGTGTGGGGGTTCTGCACACCACTTCCCAGACATCACTTGGTTTTGATATATGAGAAAGACAGGTGCAACTGCAGGGACCAATCACATTTCTTGGCTTTGTGAATGTAGGTTATCTGAGTATTAATACATTTTATATCAATAACTGTAACATAATATATTGTCATATAACATACATATGTAGTATCCAAACATGTACTGTGTCAGTATAACATGGCTCCTTCCCTCAGGACAAAAGCATCGAGGAGCAACTCTCGATGGGGATTCGGTTTTTTGATCTCCGCATTGCACACAAGCCTGACGACTTCTCCAATGACCTGTATTTCACACACGTCATATACACACATTTAACAGTCTTGGTGAGTATAATCATATGAATTAAACTGCCCTCAGTTTGGGCTTTTGGGGGATATGTATTGTTTATGCACAAACGTGTCTGGTATATGTCCCTCCTTTACAGGAAACACTGTCGTCTGTTGCCACCTGGCTGGACTCTCACCCAAAGGAGATTGTTATCCTTGCTTGCAGCCATTTTGAGGGAATCGACGACAAACTCCACGAATCATTCATTTTCTCCCTGAAGAAGCTGTTCGGCTCCAAACTCTGCCCCCAGAAGGTTCGTTTTCTCCTTGTGCAGCTGATTTACCGTATAAAAACCACCCTGTGCCTGACAAAGCCTAACCTGCCTCACACAGGAGTCAGTCCTGACCTTGCGGAGTCTGTGGGCATCTGGTTACCAGGTCCTGCTGTCCTATGACTCCCAGACTGCAGTGAGACATCAGGAGCTGTGGCCTGCCATCCCCTACTTGTGGGCCAATAAGCACACAGCACAAGGAGTGATCAGTTACCTGGACTGGAACAAAGACCTGGGGCGTCCAGGTGAGTGTAATTTATTTATTTCCACTTCTTTTCTGACATTCACTGCACTGACTTGGGAGCACAAAGAGTAGAGTACACGACATTAGAGACTTCTTTGAAGACTAAATTGACAAGTGTGTGCTAGTTATTCATCTGTTTTTTTCCCAGAGGGCTTCTTCGTCTCTGGCCTGAACCTGACAGCTGACAGGAAATATATCACTATGAACCCAAAGCAATCCCTGCGGACGCTGACCTTCAGTAACTGGGAGTGTTTGAGGAAATGGCTGGAGGAGCAGATACCTGGGTCGGACCCCAAGAGCCTCAACATCATTGCAGGAGACTTTTTGGGTCCACTTCCACTCTGTTCTCTGGTCATTGCACTAAACCAAAAACTGCTACCAAAGAGCAGCAGTCAGATAAAAAAAGTGTCATTAGCTGTCATGAATATTTAATTCCACTGGGACTGATCCCGAGATAGCTACTGTAATGTATACCTCCTTACCTCCTTTTCTATATTTCTGTCAATTTAAATGTCTACCTTGAAAGTTTTGAAAATTAATTATATTTACCAATCTGAGTGTATGTATTTCTTACACTAAATTAAGGTTGTATTTTGAGTACTGCATACTGTCTGATTCAGCTCTAATGTGCAATTTATATATGTTTACAAGAATGTACTGTACATCATTCCTTTTCTAATATTTTAATATACTCTTTGGTGCATACAGCCTTTTTTTTACAGTGTTTGTGGTGCAGTTTGTAATTTATTTGGAGCTGCTGTCGTGCAGCAGAAAAGCAGATCTCTCTCCTCCCGGCGCTGCTATCTGCCTGTGAACAGTTTCTTGTAGCGTCCGTAAGCAGCCGTGCTGATGATGACCTTGACAACAGCCGAGCCCTCATCTGCATTCACGTGCACGTCCTGAACGGTGGCCTCTCTGTACAGCCAACTGTGGACCAAGATACACATTTACTACAGATGCTCCGTTATTCTAAATATAATAACACAGTAAGAAAAAAAAAAAAAACAGCTCACCTTAACTGAGGAGTGCTGAGGTCTACTTTGAGATTCAAAATTTGTTTTCCTGTCGAGTTCACGATCTCTCCCTCCACTGCTTCCTTCAGCTCATCTAGGCCTCGCTCTTCCAAAGCAGATATGGGCAGTGTGTTGGGCTCTGCAGACTGATAACTGAGAGGAACGACAGAACATTTAAGATTAATTTCTTTTTAAGACTGGAAATGATTATAATGTCTGCAATCCTATTATCTAAATTCAAATCATTGTATTGCAGTTAAATATTGTATTTTATGACCTAAATTCAGTTGTATAAGTAAAATTATGTGTGATGCAAGGTCTTGTGTGGAGAGGTGCAACCTGTCATACTATCTTCTAGATCTTGTACACTTGTCAACAGATGGCTGTATTTTCCATTTTTTTTCCTCTAGGAATAAACTTGGTCTTATTTTTCATTCTAAATAGAATTTAAAAGATCTTTTAAAGTCTTTGATCAACAGTATATTGATGAAACTGGCAGGTAACCTACAGTATAACAGGATGTTTGCTCTTACTTGTCAACAAGGTCCATTTTATTGTGGACCTCGATCATGGAGCTCATCAGCCTGTCGGGGATTTGTAGATTCTTCAAAACATTTAGTACGTTCACCTTCTGATTCACCGTCTCTGGATGGCTGATGTCTCTGACGTGAATCAGCAGATCCTGGAGGTGCGAGAAAGACAACACGCTTTACTCTGATGCATTCTTTTTCAAAACCAGCCACATTACAACTTTGAAACCAAACATGCCACATTTACACTCTGTGTGAAAGCAAAAGAATTTCTGATCATCTTTGATCTGAGCGGCAGGTACGTACAGAGTGTTTAATGTCTTCCAGGGTGGCAGAAAAGGAGTCGATGAGCTGGTGGGGCAGCTGGGACAGGAAGCCGATGGTGTCCACGTACAGCACAGTCATGTAACTGGGCAACTGGCCGGCGTGGACGGTGACGTCCAGGGTGGCGAAGAGCTGGTTTCTGGGCTGGAGGCCACTGTCACCAGTCAGTGCTTTGATCAGAGTTGTTTTTCCTGATGAGGGAAATAAATGAGTAAAGTCACTGTCATCAAACTGAAACTCTGAATACTGCAAACATCAAGACAGGTTTCCAGTCTCTCACCACAGTTTGTATATCCCAACACAGAGACGATGGGGAACTCCTTGTGTTTGCGCTGAGATCGCAGTAGATGCCTCTTTTTCCGCAGCTTTTCCAGCGCATAGCGGATCTTCATCTCCCGCTCCTTCAACAGTCTCTGCTGGACCTCCATCAGCGTCTCACCTGTAAAGACCAAGCTGAAGCTAGATTCCAGCAGGGAAGCTTAAAGGACGGGTTCACAATTTTTCATGTCTGTCTTAAAACAACAGTCAGGTGCTCTAATGATCATTGACACATGTTTTCTTACCATAATCATTCCTCCTGTTCATACTGACTATTAGACTAACTCAGACTGCTGAAGCTTCGTATTATCTCCAGATAAACTTTTAAATTCTGACTGTTGTTTTAAGAAAGACATGAAAAACTGTGAACCCGTCCTTAAACATCCACAGACGTGTGTACACTGTGGTCGACCACTCAGGTGTAATGATGTTACCTGAACCTCCGATGTATCTCGATCCTCCACCCTGCTGATCCAAGTTTGCGAGTTCATTTTTCAGACGAGACCTGAAACCAGCATTAAAAAAGTATTGTGGATCAATAAGAATTCGTCTTGGTATCAGACTTATTAAAAATCCCAGAGAGTAGAAATGTGACCAAAATAAAAAAAGGATGAAATTGCAAAATGTTTTCAATGATACAACCTTAACAAAGGAATCTCTGCCAGAGAGATCTGTAACTTGGCCTCTTTGGTTCTGGCATTGCAGCGGAAGATGTGGAGGACCACAGAGTATCTGTCAAACACTTTCACCCCCCAGGCTTCCTCAAGCTCCCTCTGAAAAGATTTTTTAAAAAGGTCTCAGTGCATGAAACATCTCTATACGCGGACAGAAAGCCACTTTCTGACAAGCTCACCTCAGACAAAGGGGACAGACGCTCCACATTGACAAAAACAGCCGTGATTCCTGCTGTTCGCCTGATTTTCTCTGGAGTGGAAACAGCACAGATGAGTCATATTAAAGACATACATGTGCAGATTCACAGGTGGGAACTGAAAGAGGATCTTACCTGTGAGAGACTGGAAATTGCCTTTTCCAAATATCCTCTTTTTCTCTGGCGTCTTGGTGGAGAGGATGATCTTGTCCACCACTCTCCAGTTGTCTAAGGTGTTCACAAGCCCCACAGCCTCGGCCATCATCAGCTCAGCTGCAAAGCAAGCCGTTAAAAAATGAAATAACACCTCTAAGCATAACTTACACTCTTATATCTGACTGATTGTGTTGTTACCTGTGGTCAGATACTGCTTCCTGCTTCCCCACTTGACATCAGGGTGAACGATGAAGACTCTGTGCTGGCCCTCGATGCCTGTAGGAACCTGCTGCTGGAACAGCTCCTCCACCTCACCGTCCTCGATGAAATCTTCACCCTCATCATCCTCCAGTGTGGATCCAGAGTGCTGCTGTCCACCTTTGAGGTCATCTGTGCTCTTGAAGCTGTGCGCAGAGAGTGCAAAGGCTCTGTATTGCAGGGTGACAGCTCTCAGCCAGTGTTGGTGAAAGGTGATCACTGGAGCTGCGTGGTGGGAGGTGAGGAGGGGTCTGCAGGGTGTTGAGGCAGCTCTCTGCCCGCTCTGTGTGCAGGGTCGCTGCAGGAGGGGTAACCATGAATGAATCCTCCTCAGTGCTGGCATGTTGTTTCAGGAAGTTGTCTTACTGGTGTCATCGGGACTGCAGTTAGATGTCACACTCACCTCTGATCAGACAGTAGAAACGGACTCACATGTGACAGAGAACCTGCAGGTCACCATCAGCACTGATTACGTCTTCTTCTTCTTCTTCTTCTTGCTCACTGAAGCGTCACAGCCCAGCCTGTGACTCTCACGCTGCCGTTGTCGTTATTTCACTCTATAAATATATTCAGAGATAGAGAAAAAGAAGGTATATTATCTGTTTAATAACACGCGCTGTCAGGGTTGTGAGCTTCAGCTTTATTTAGTTGGGTTTTTTGCCCCGAGTCTAGTATTCCAGGCAGCGTGTTTTCCTGTGCTGTGTACTTTGGTAAAACATTGAGGGTTCAGTACCTGCCACTTACTGTCAGATACAGGCTGTCAGTGTATGAGATTGGCCCCTGAGTGGAGTTTGTGTTTGCATGTAAATCCTACTGGTTTACCCAGTTTGGGCGGAAGAAGCTGCCTGGAAGACTAAACCCAGGGAGCAAAAGTACCCGAAGTCCATGCCGTGTCGTTCCTGTTTACTTCACTTCCGTTTTTGTTTCGCGGATTTATAAAAACACTTTATCGAAAAATTAACAAGAAACTTACTGAAACTAGTGTAACGACATTAAATGTTCTGATACAAACGTACAAAACAGAGTTTAGAAATGTTTCAGCTTCATTCAGCCGCCTGCTGGACTGTTATATTTTAATATTACATCATTCAGAATGTGTATTTATATGAATGTTGGTATATATATATTGTAATATTTCAACAACCAGATGAAATAAAATGAAAATGAAATTAAAAAAATGAATCTAAAAAAAAATCATTTTATTTCATCTGGTTGTTGAAATATTACAATTAGATAAATTTAGATAAACATTAAAATTAGTCGGAATTAGTTTTAGCACTTTTAGAGATTTATTTATTTATTTATTGAATACAAAGTTCAAACATTCACACTAACTGAGAATATGACTGCCAGACACTGACAGACACAATCATATAATTAATATGAAGTAAGAAGTGAAGTAAATAATAATAAGATTATATAATACATAAATAAAAAACTGGGATGAGACTAAGTGTCTTGTAAAAGTTTGAGAGTTAACTTACTTAAAATTCATTTCTAAGGAGAAGTTTTGCTGACTTTTTACTAATAATATGTCTGAAGGATTTTAGAAAGACGTTATAAATTCGTTTTTAAATCCTTCAAATACAGGAGGAGATTTATAAAGATCTACATTTATGTAAATAATATTTTGCCAGAAAAATCCATAGTTTACAAGCTATTCAGCTCTTTAGTCCTGCATTAAGATCTCAAAAACAATGTTACTGTCATGGAAATGTGAGAACACAACCAGCCATAAGTACAGATTGTTAAAAAAAGAACACAACTGTCTTGCTCTAAGAAAAATATAGGCTATATTTTATTTTAAGTTTTGTTAAAAAAAAATTCTAATGTCGGTTTTACAGAAAGTTAAAATATCACATTCAATATTAAGTAATTCACTACGTGGATATAAATTGTTAAAATACACTTTTTTAGGATTTTGGGGCAATAAGAAAAGTTTAATATTTGGTCCTAATTCTGACTGCATCAATTTTACAGTACTCCTTGAACCGCTGCCAGGTGCCTACATCACTGTGTAGCGTGTGTGTGTGTGTGTGTGTGTGTGTGGGGGGGGGGGGGGGGGGGGTAAAAATAAGTCAAACAGGTCGGACCAGACAGGATATATTCAGATGGAAACTAAGCAGGCTGCTGTTTCAAGTTAATTCTACGTGTAAATTTATATTATTTTAAGAATCATCGGCGTTGGAAAAGATTGATGAAAGACCAGGTACACAACAAGCCGCAACATGACTGATAATGAATTCCTTCAGAGTGAAGAAAGGTGTGCTGTAACAAGGAGTTGTTAAAGGAAACGCGCCGAGGGGAAGGATTTAGACAGGCATGTAAATCAGTAATGGATCTGTTTTTGTTTTCCAGATTAAAGAGTAAAATATCTTTGGATTATTTTTGCGTCTTGCGTGCGCAAACTTGCCCTCAGCGGGCGATGCCGGTGGCACTGTGGCGGACAGGACTGCTGCTCAGCTTCCTCACTTTGTGCGCCTGTCTGGGTGAGATGACTGTCTGGTCATGTAGACAGAGATCACATACTGAGATATATCTCTTTACACTGAAACTCACTGATGATTTACCTGTGCTGTTTCACTTCTTTCCTTACAGAGGAAGAGTGCGTCCTTGGCATAGTCGGACGGCCTGTCTCACTGCCCTGCTTTTACCCGGAATTATTAACCTTTGTGAATATTTCCATTGAGTGGAGGAAAGGCAGCGAGGTGGTGCTCAGATCAGTGTGGGGAGAGGATGGAAATGTGGAGATATGCAGCACTAACAGCGTCACAATCTCAGCTGATGCTCCAGTGACTGGAAACTTCTCTCTGAAGCTGCCTACTGTTGATCCCAAAGAGGACAAAACGTATTATAGTCTATTCATCATATCACCAGGAAATCAAAGTGCTCCGCTGTGCTCCGTGTGCCTCAGGACAGCAGGTCAGTGTCAAACACATAGACTGTTATCAGAATATTCAAAGATCTCCTCCAGACATGTAATAAGACATATAAATATACTCTGCATGGAACAATAATGTGTGTCTGATTTGGTTTTTCCACAAAAAAGTAGAATTACATTTCAGAAGTTTAACTACTTCACACAAGATGTCTCCTACAAATTCTCAGTGTTTGTGCACTGGAGGCTTCAAGCTTCCACATCACACTTGCGTAAGTTGACTACTGGACCAGGATTGGCTCCAAACTAGTTGTGATGTCACAAATCATGCTCATTAGCCCGCCCCTTAAAATCAGATTTTTAATGAACACAGAGAAACTTTCCACTTTCAGCAGATGAATGTAAAAAACAGCTTTCAAGTGTCAAACTCTGCACACATATCATTCTGCACAGTGAAGCTCAAACATCCAACTGTAAGGACAAGAATAAAAACAGTTTTGAGTGGAGGGGGACTTTAAGGGAACTAACTCCTTTCTTTCATGGCTGTTTGCAGCAAGTTTCAGTTCCCCATTGCTGGTGAGGGAAGAAGCAGCGCAGGGCGATGAGATGGCCTTCTTGTGTCACTCCAGCGGCGGCTTTCCTGAACCTACTGTTTACTGGCTCATCAACGACACACAGGAGCCCCCCGAAGGCTCAGTGAGGACCCTGGCGGCGTCACTCCCACACTCCCTTCTCTACAACGTCACAAGCCACCTGACAGCCAACATTTCCAAAGACTCCAGCGTGTCGTGCATCATAGAGAACCTGTCTATGAAGGAAACCTTGTCATCCACAAGTTGTGAGTGATTCATTCAGTTTATCAGGCCTCAAACACACCAGCAGGTCACTACATGGTCACTAATGTCTGGTTGTTGTTGGAGCTCAGATGGAGTGCAGGGCGGCCCGGTGGCGAGGCGAGCATCAGAGGCCATGTGGATCTTCAGCACGGCTCTCTGTGTGGTGGTCGGGGTCATGGTGGCGGCAGGAGTGGCCTATCAGATCCACCTGGACAGGATCAGTAAGAAGAAGAAGCAGCAATACCAACACAGCCGTCCAGGCAGAGGTAGGCATCTGCTGCTGGGGACACATTATTCTTAATAACATTACAAGAGAGATTAGCAGTCACAGTGTAAGAAAGAAATTCAAGAACCTGTTTAGAACAGTTCAAATAATACAGAGACTCCACCTTTCTAAAATAAAAACACACAAACCTGTGTGGAGGTTTCTCTCCTACGACAACTTTAAACCACAGATTTTTAGAAAATTCAAGCCTTATGGTCTGACATTTTTGACATGATTCTTTTCTAATCATCTTCAGCTCTTGTGAATCAACAGCGAATCTTTTTCTCTCTTATTCCCCCATTACAGCAAAAAGGTAATACTCACATACTGGAAAAAAAAACTACTGTCCCAACCATCAAAATGTGACATTTAAAGAAGAAAAAAAGTAGTTTTTTGCAACTTGAAATTTAGAATCTACATTTTACACTTTTGCAGTAGTTCACAGCATCATATAAGGCTGCAATGGTTATTTTCATTGTCGATGAATCTGTTGATTATTTTTCTTGATGAATTAATTGGTTGTTAAAATGTCAGAAAATGGCCCAAAGCCCAAGGTGCAGCATCAAATGTGTTGTTTTGTCCAGACCAGCAGTCCACAACCCAAAGATATTCAGTTTCCTGTCAGTAAAGATGAAAGAAACCAGAAAATATTTACATTTAGAAAGCTGAAATGAGAGAATTTCAGTATTTTTTTCTTTTAAAAAGATTTTCTGTCAATCGACTAATTGACTAATATGATAATGAGTGAAAAATATATAAATTATTGGGGTGGGTTAGGGAGACAAGGTGAAACTGTTTAGGCTCTCTGTTGGATTTACTCCCTTTTCCCCCTTTTATTATTTTTATCTGTTTGTACAGAAACTGTTCAATAAATACATGTTGTGTGTGGCTGAAAGAGCAGGCAGAGGTTGCAGGTTTCTATCCAAATACAAGCAGCAGCAGGTTTCTGTGTGGATTTATTGTTCAAACTGAAACATTTGGAGAAAGATAAAGGATTCTTCTGAAAGATTCTCTGATGTACTGGACAGAAGATGATGGCAGGTGAAAGAAACGGAGGAATATACGGGATGATAAACAACATCATGACACAGACACATTAGTGCAGCGGTTGCAAGTTTTTTTGGTTTGTGAAACTTCAAATAAAGTCATGTGTACTTGTGATGCGTCACTATAGACATGTTCAACCAGCAGAGTGCAGGATCTTCTTTTCTCCAGACTGGAGAATTCAAACAACCTGCAGTGAAGAAAATGTCACAGAGATGTTTCTTAAGCATTCAGCTTTAGTCATTCTGCAGAGGCGGAACAGGAACTCAAATGCTTCACTTTAGTGAAAGTATTAATTTTCTTAATTGAGGTGTTGAAATGACTTGCATCATTGCATCCTATCAAGAAGACCTGGTAGACCTTGTAATGTGCTTTAGTTTTGATTTTGCTCTTATTGAAATGACTGTTTGTCCTTATCAGGATACAAAAGGCGAAATCCACACATGGAGGAAACCGAGGCGATGAAGTCGGAGCCAAAGGAGACTGATGTGTAACTTTTTTTGTTACATCAGCTGATTAATCTTCTTTAGCTGGTGTTCAGTCTGACACTACAGAGCACTGATTTGTAAATATATATATGTTGTAGTTCACTACTTAAATATTCAGTCTTGAGCTTTGGCTTTTTAAACAGACCCTGCAGACAATAAGTATAGTCACTGTAAGTTAAGCTGTTGTTTCATCTCATCACTTCACCTTCTGAAACCATCTTCACTGTTGGACACTCCCTTTCTGTTTTTGTCACGGGGTGGAGTTGTGGCATTTCAAGGTTTAATAAAAGACGCCCAAAACAAACTGTTTTATTTCACTTTCTGTTTTCACTTTGTGCAAATCTGTTAATGTTTTTCCATCAGGACAGAAAATGTGACAAAGATGGATTGAATTTAAAATATTTGAAATAAATGAAATCTTCAATGAGATGAAAATGGATGAAAGACCAAAAAAAGACAAAATAATTATTAGTCTTTACTGTGATGAATATGATTTCAGTAAGAATAGTTTTGCTTTTTTGATATTAACATCTTCCATCTTCCAAAGGGTCATTTCCTAGTAATATGAAACAGACTAAAATAAAAGAGGTACATGTTTCACATTAGACAAGCTGTAACCAGAAGTTACATAAATGGTCAAATCTTTACCAAAACTGTCTGCAATTTTCTACTGATCGACTAATCGTTACAGCACCAGACATTACACAGATGTAATCTCAGTTCCATCCATCTGCATGAAGTGAGCAGTGTGTTTGTGCTCGATACATGTTGGCATCAGTCAGTTAGTGACCTCTGTCCCAGCTGCATCTCTCATTTCCACAATTAAGAGTCTGGTGCAGGAAGAGAAGACGACATGTGGCGTCAGAGATTTGTATCGACACCATGTCTCTGTTGGTAAACAGAGTTCAGCTTGATCCTTCCTGCACAGATGTCACCGTGTAGAGGTCGTCCCGACGCTGAACTGTGATCGGGATCTGCTGCCGGATGTCGGCTAAATACTGCAGGTCTGGTGACAGAGAGGATACGGAGAGGTAATTAACCCAAGTGACACAATGATATGAGCGTGTAGTGCAAAATATTATTTTTAAAGATGCCATAACATGTGCATCAGAGGATCTTAAATTGAATGAGTCTGGTTTTTAAGATCTCTGGACATCTTTTTAAAATTTCTTATTTCACTCTCTTTCACTCTCTCTGTGAATGATGCGCCCAGATCAGACTCCCACACTGTTTTAAAAGCAGAGGCCGAGTTATCCGAGTGGTGTAGCAGGATTAAGTAATAGTAAAATGCTTCATGTCATAGCCCAAACACCTGCATGAGGATGCCTACAGTGGGGGGGTGGGTGTGGAGGGGGATCCAAATGTTTGAACAAGCAGATGTCTAAGTTGTAAATAACGCCAAAGCTGGTGTTGAGGTAGCGCAAAAGACTTACAAATAATTTGGTTTAACCAGATAGAGGCTGAGATGTGACGTTGAGGGTCAAATATACATATAGCAGCGATTCTCTTCCACAACCACTGCATGTGTGATAAGATTGGGTGGGTCTGCTCGTCTGCTGTCAGCTTAGTTGTGACAAAGTGAAGCGGTCTACACAAGGAGCTCTCAATGGGGTAAAGACCAGTGAACCAGTGCCAGAGACCAAAGGCAAAATGATATAACAAAAGGTTTTGGGATACCGAGCCCTCCCTGATCTACTGGTCTCTGTAGCTTTTTCAAATTCAGTCTGAAATATGTTACATAATCTCTTGAATTGTTTGAAGTACTTTTGGGGGATGTTGATGGGAAGTGACTGTAATGGGTAGTTAAATTTAGGTATGCAATTCATTTTAAAGGACATTCGCCTTTGTCATTCTTGTCATTCTTGAGTTTTCCCAGGAGAGGCTCAAAATTAATACGTACATGGTCTGAAAGCTGTGGGGGGGACTGTGAGACTGAGATATTTAATGCCAGCTGCGGGCCATATAAAAATCACCAGGTTTAAACAGGTTTTTGGGGTAGAAGGCTATAAGAGGAAGTGCCCCAGATTTTGCCCAATTGACCTTATAACCTGATAATTTGGAAAACAGATCAGTCGTCGTAAAAAGACACGGGAGAGACCGTTCAGGTTCTGTTATAAAAACGAATATGTCATCCGCGTACATCATTAGTTTGTGTAAGGACTCATCTATCTGGATGCTGGGGAAGTTGGGGTCTATGCGTATGGCTGCTGCAATAGGTTCAAGTGCTAGCGCAAAAATCGGGAGACGTAATGGACGGTCTTGTCTCGTGCCTCTACCGAGCTCGAAGGATTGTGAGAGAACCCCATTAGTTAAGACTGATGCTCTAGGGTGGGTGTAAAGAAGATTAAATGCTCCTACTTTACATTTTTAGGCACTATTTTGTGTTATTGTTGCACTGTATTATAACTCCTTCGCAGTCTCTCTAATAACTGAATATTATGAGCTTCACAAACGTAGCATCATCATCAAAAACACATCATAAAACTGGAGCGAATGTATGTTTGTCAGTTTTAGTCTGAACAGAAGTCAGCCAGCTTCTCCTGATCAATACTGTCTGCAGAGACGAGCCACTCACCGATATCCGCGTAAATAACGGCCTCCTCTGCTCCAGCCTTGGAAATAACTTCTCCCCTGCATCCACAGAATGAAAAAAAAAATCTGAACAATTTACACCTAACAGTGTCCACAGACAGACAATTCAAGATGCAGTTGGTCATTATTGGGAAAGCAAAGCTTAGGAGAAGCAGAGATCACTGGTGTTAGTGATGGAAAGTAACAAAGTACATTAACTCAACTACTAGTACAATGTTGAGGTACTTTGCCTCAAAATTTTATGCATTTCCATTTCACGCATTTTATTATTAAAAAAAAAAACATACCTAAAAGTACATTTTGCTAGTAATACTTCTGTACTTTTACATATATTTGTTGTATTCCTGCTTTGACTTAAAAGGATCTGAATAATTCTTCCACCACTGCTGGTTTTACTGACACAAAGTAATCCCTTCCTCTGTCGCTGTCACTCAACTTCATCTTTAACTTTCCTTCCTCGACTTCCCTTTCTCTCACCTCTTAATTCATTCATTCATTGGACAATCACATGCAGCCATCCTCTCTTACAGTTTCACTCACTCACTGCTGCCTCACTACCACTTGGTCCGGTGCTTAATCTGCATTTCTGTCTTCCTTCTTTTCTTGTTGACTGCACGTTAAACAGTCACACACACACACACACATATGAGCTGGTCAGATGGTTCCTGGTTCTCACCATGGGTTTACAACAGTGCTGTGACCCCAGGCCACATAAGAGGCAGTTTCATCTCTGGCAGGTGATGCTGTGGCCACGTATACTTGGTTATCAATCGCCCTGCGAGAGACAGGAAAGGTACAAACACTGATGATTTATGCCAAATTATAGAACATTTAATTACAGCCTAAAAATCTCATTGTTCAAGATCCCCATAAAGCACTTCTAGTTGATTGTAAAAACCAAAAACAATCTTGAGGACGCTCAGTAAAACCTTGTTACTACCACCACATCTTTTCTTGTAATATAGCTATAAATGTAATAAAGATTAATTCAGGATTTTAAAATGATTGAATGATATTTATGGCAACCTTTTCTTGGATAATAATAATAATAATAATAATAATAATAATAAATAATAATAATAATCTTTGTTTATAGAGCACTTTTCAAAACCCACATAAAGTGCTTTACATTGGGCAAATTAAAACAAATTATGAAATCATAACATTTTATGATAAAACCAATTCTAGTAATGTGAGATAAAACTAAAGAAAATAAATACGACTGATACAAGTATGTTTTAAGAAGAGATTTGAAAGAAGTTTGCCTCTTAAATATAACAAGATTGATCTTGTTGTTATGTACACTCTTATATACAGTATGTAATGTCTGTCTAATGTATGAACAAAAAAAGCTAAATGAGACATGTATTTTACAGTGATGCTGTTATTAGCACGTGAGTAAGATCATATCAGCAGTTTATACGATAGAATAGTTTAACTTTCAGCTATAGTTCGAGACTTGGAACGTTTCCTTTTTTTTGTTTCTCTTCCTCTAAATGATTATGTCACTTTGTTATACTCAGTCATATTTCATGATGTAGGGAATTACAAGTGAGATGAGCCAAACCTGTCAGAACACACAGGGTTTGCTGTTAAATATTTTTCAACAGCAAATGTTAAACTGTTTTAATGTTTAAAAAGATTTTGAACATGGACTCAGCCTGACCTCCCCCTCTGCAGCAGCTCCCAGTGGGCCGGACCAGTCGTCATGTTGAAGGCTCCGGGGTAGACCAGCAGCTGACAGCCTGAGAGCAAAAGCACAACATGATCAACTAACCTACACGCCATTTAAAAAACAGGCCCAGCTGATACAAACAGTCACTTCAGTCACTTACCTTTCCTGCTGTAGAGCTGTGCGAGCTCTGCAAACCTCATATCGTAGCAGATCCCCACACCCACTTTGCAGAACGCTGTAAGGCAGAGAGACGCATGAGAGTGAAAACAAATCAACGTAAAACTCGTCCAGCTGCAGGGAAACAAAGCACGAGCTGGGAGACGTCACTTACGTGTTTCAAACACTGATAAACTGTTGCCTGGGCTCAGTGTCTCTGACTCCTGGAAGCGGATTTTCCCGGGAACGTCGATGTCAAAGAGGTGAATCTTGAAGAAAGAGAAACACATTGATGTGGGTATAATCTATAATGTCTATAAAATATTAAACAAAACTGGTTTCACTAGGAGGTCGTTAAGTAGTTTCACACAAATCACTAAAAACCAAATGCTCCTGGTGATGTGTACGCACCTTCCTGTGCTTCAGAAGCAGCTCTCCATCAGGCCCGAACACTGTACAGCTGTTATACAACTTCCCACCATCCTCCTCAGGGATGGATCCTGGTGAACATGAAGTCACATGGTTAACTTCTCAACTGCACAAAAACGTATTTAGGTTTTTGTATGTTTTTTAGTTCCTTGACATCAGCTGATCAACCAGTGTGTCTGATTGCTCACAAGCTTCCACTGAAAAGTGTTTCAATCAGTCCAAGAAAAAGCAAAAGATGTAATAAATTAGGTGCAAGTTATAGGAAAAGTTCTTTGTACAAATAAGATGAAATTCAATGTATTCTAGGAGTTCTTTCTTGAGGAGGGTAAATAAAGATTATCTAAGTTTTTTGTGCCAGTTCTCTTTAATTAGCCTCATTTACATATATTATTGATTTCCCGCACTTCACAAAATCATTTGACAACTCAAGAGAAAGAACTTTAATAACACTTAATGATGTCTGAATGTATTTACAGGACTCTGCTGGGACGCTTCAGTGGATCAGAGATCGTTCATGATGTTAGTTACAGCTGTGCTTTTCCAGTAAAATGTCAGCGGTGAAAAAGTGGGTTATACATTACCAGAGCAAAGTTTGATTGATAAAGGTTGTTAACGCCGGTGGTTGTAAATGCGTCATTTGGTTATCACAGTGAGAGTGTCACTGAAAACAAAACACGTCATGTGGCTGCATTGAGTTTATCTATTAACTCTGCTGTTGGTGGAAAAAAGCCTGTTAGCCTTTAACTCTGAGGCACAGACACCGAAACCTGATGTACGAGGTTGATTTTCTAGATGAGGAGAGGAATACTGGTGTGATGTGACATTCTTCTACATTTGAACAGTTATTCACAGGAAGTATATATATATATATTATCTAAAATTATACCTGAATGTCAAGTTCAAGTTTTTTCCTACTCTCAGTGATCTACTTCCAGTGATCAGCACCTCACCACAACACTGTGCTTTATTCTTCCATTATAACTTGAGGAAACCTTAATTAACCTGTTATCACGAGAAATATAATACATTTTTAATAGTATTTAGAAGTATTCAACACTCAAGTTAAGTTACAAAAGGTGAAACATCTGTACAATATGGCCATAAAATAATACTAGATTGTGAATATATCCAGGAGACTTCCACGTTTCAATATATTGAGTAAGGTAGAGGTTTTCATTGGAAATAAACTTTAAAATGTCAATTTACAGTGGAGAAATATACTTCTTGTGTTCTATGGACCTCTTTCTGTAGGTCACTACAGCCACAGAAGCCTCCTCACCTCCCACTAGATACACCTTATTCTCCTTCGCTGCCTCTGACAGCACCTGGGTGGATTCCCCTGGGATCCTCTCAGCGTATGCAGAGAAGAAGCCGGTTCCATATGGAGAATTGAAGCATTCCTGTGTTAGTGACAGGTGAGAAACCATCAGTTTACAGCAGAAGGTGAGTTGTGACTTCAAACTTTGGACACAAACTCACTGCACTGATGACTTTAAGTCAGAATTTTGACCTCAATGGCGTCACATCTTTCCAGTGTTGCCACAATGTCAATTTATGATTGTGTGTCCAACTCTGTTAAAGGTACCAAAGTGTGGGGGGTGTACAGGTGGTGCAGGGGCAAAACATTCGTCCACTACTGCAGAGACATGAGTATAATTCCTGGCAGAGGTACCTCCACCTGCTCAGATGTATGTGTCTGTGGGAAGCTGGTGAGGGATCATGTCTTTGAGTTGCCATTTCAAAACATGAAAAGAAACTGCAAAGAAACTGCTACTAACTTCTGTAGCTAGCTACCACATGACTGGACCTCGCAAAACAAAAATAGGTGGAGCTGCCCCATTTCTCAACAAAACTTAGTGTTTATAGATCATATCAGCAGAATAACTACATCAAGATATACTTTTACTTAAGTAGGATTTTTCATGCAGGACTTGTAATTGTAACGGAGTATTTTTACACTGCTGTATTGGTACTTTTACTGAAGTAAAGGATCTGAGTACTTCCTCACCGGCAGCAGCACCACCTTGCTGCCCTGTCCTGCAGCCTCCTGGACCAGCCTCCGGGCCCGGCTCAGGTTGTCCGCCTTGACGCTCGTCACCTGCAGCTGCACCACGGCCAGACGGAACTCTGCAAACAGGAGACCCTCAGTGTGTGTTTGGTTTTAGCTGCAGCTTTAAAAATGTGCAGTGTCAACAGTAAGAGGAGGCAGGCTCAATACTACAGCTGATATTATTAAACTGTACATGTACTCAGTCAGCTGCACCTGCAGTAAAACAGATTATACACACAAGAAGCTCGCAGAAGACAACTTTGTACTTACTGGACATTGCTTTTGCTAAAGTAGACATGAATGCAAAACAGTGCTGTTTGCTTTCACACAGTGCAAAGCAGAGAGCACGTGATTCCGGTTAGCTGTCCGGTTTTCAGAGGAAAAGCCTACAGTTTTCGTTAATAAACCTAACTCGTTTTTTTTTACTTTAGGAAGGTTCAAGAACTGCAGCAATACACAAAAATGCACGTTTGTAGATGCACATTAATTGTTCTTATTTCCTAAAGTGACTCTACTACACTGGCTCGAGTTCATGTAAACTTCGCAACATTTAATGTGAAGTTTAGAGTCGAAGTGACGTCACAGGGGGTGGGTGTTTTCCTGCCAATCCAGTTTCAGTGCGAGATCATACACCTGTCCTCATTAAAGGAATCTGCAATTTATTAAGATTGAAATAACATAAAACCAACATACCTGATGCCTAATGCAGGAGTTAGCCATTATAAACATGTACAGAGTGTTTATATTGTATATTTAAACTAAATAGAATGACTTCTGCTTTAATATGTTGCCCAACAATTCTTATGCATGAAATTAAAGGTAAAGACATAACTATTGAGGAGACCAAACTCTTCATATTATTACTGGTTCTTCTGCTTCTAGCAGGTGTTTGCATAGTTATCGGTCTTAATATGACCACCACTTGTGGAACAGCAGGTAAACACAGCAAACATGATATTCTCGTTTCACTGTGACTTGTTTGCAGAAACAGGACACCAGCGTGTTTCTTTTCTCTGTTCTAATATTTGAGCTCTACAAATACGGCACACAGCAACTTTTTGTCCTTTTTAACTGGAGAGAAAAATGCATTAATTCTGTGAAAGGCCTCCGTCATTTTTTTTACTCACAGCAAAAAACAAACAAACAACCGTCTTAATGTACATGTATATCAAATGACAACATATGAATGACTATATTTCCACTGGTGCAGTCGAATAATTTCCATTTATTAAAAACAGAAACGCTTAGAAAATAATAGCAGTACAGTAAGGTGCAAATTACACTTGAGACATGTTGCATTTCGACTAGTGGTGACATCCTTTGCCAGTGATGTTAACAGAGTAATTGAGGATGTTCCAGTCAGTTGAATACTGAAAAATATCACAAAATTACAAATTACAACACAATGCATGGGTTACACAGGAATGCTATGAAAGACTGGAGTGAAGACCAGATTTGTGAGTCTTTAATTCAAGTTTTGGTTTTTGTTGCCCATATTATAAATGTGCCTTAATGTTTTAGTCAGGATGAGTTCTTCCCTCATTCAATTTTTTTTTTTTTGATGATGATAAAAAGGGGTAAACCCCCTTTGGACTGGAGCTGTCAGTTCAGAGGCTTTACTTGACAATTTATACCCAGGCTGCCTACACATCTAGACTTCAACGCAAATGAATAAGTCAGCAAGAAAAGCGAGGAAAAGTCCGAAACAGAGTTAAAGGTTAGAGGAGAAGCAGCAATATACTGTGATATGTTGCCACTGCTGGTGCCAATATCACACATCACAGGCATGAGGCCGAAGGCAACAGTGGCAAGCAAACTAAAGCTGCTTAGTTTGGATTAATACACTGGACAAGACTGATTTGAAACCATAGATATATTATGACTTTACTTTTTTTTTTTTTTTTTGGAAATCACATTATCTTTTCATTCCTCTCAAAGCTGCATACAGCACAGTCCTTGTTACAGCAATCTTTCAAAATAGGTAGCAGTTAGCAGGATGTTGCATCAATTACACTGACAGCCTTCCTGATGAGACGACTCAACAGTGAGATATTTCACATGGACATTTTCATCCAGTTAACTTGGGAAAAAAAAAAGTCATACTGTATCTGAATGAGATGGAAAAAATACTGAGGTGCTCAGGCTCTTCATAAATACAATCACTGAACCTCTTTTTGTAATTTGTAATACTAATATAGTCCAGAGGGGCTTTGAACGATGCTTTTGTGAGAGCTACATCACACTGCTATGACATGAGGTTAATTCATTCTTAAATGTAAAAGCAGAGAATAAATTATATTCCAGAAACTCTGTAAAAGGCTTACTTACTTACTGCTTGCTCTAGAAAGAAGGGGAACTTCAAACCCTGTGAGCTGGTTTTAGAAGCCACGTAAAGTTTCACTGCATATTCTAACCATCAGGATATGCTTTCAAAATGACATTGCAAAGGTCTGTGCTGATATAGAGCAGTTTACACAATATATACATTACATATTTATAAACATCCTCAAATAATTCCTATTTAAGGCTGCCTGCTGGAAAATAAAAGTTATCAAAACAGTTGTTGCAGTAGGAAACCTGCCTCATGTGCCAGCACTGCTTTTTATTTTATTTTATTCTTTTTAATGGGATGTGCATCTTCTGTTTGAGCTGGCAGTACGTGACTCATGCTCACTTCCTGACCTGAACAATGATCATGAAATCTGTCGACACATGGAAAGGAAATTAAGAGACATGACCGAAGTGCAGCGCTGTTCACTACAAAACAAACGGGTCAGAATTGGGATGTTTAAGTGAAAGGAAAAGGTCAGTCATGTAGTGATTGAACAGGTTTGCCATTGGTCAGTTAGTACGCTACGTTAAGGCCAGAGGGAAGTTTCCAAAGTGGAATTGCACTGTAATGATGTTTTTATCAATAGCAAAGAAAAACATACAGTAGAACCAATATTTTTTTTAACTTAGTGTAAGAGGATGGTTAGATGACTGCGGAGCACCTAAGTATTTCAACACACACAGCCTGTCCCACAGCTCTGCAGTCAGCGGTGTGCAGCCGTGTCCCAAACACAGACACACAGGGCTTCACAGTCAACACTGCACTGGATCTGTCCAGGAGGGAGGACAGCCGAGGGAGAGAGCGGGAGAAGGTTTCACTCTTGGCAGACAGAGACTCTTCTAACAGTTTGTGTTACGGCTGGCTGTCATGATACCCCATCATGACCCCGTCTCCCTTTACGAGCTCTCCAGAGCATCCAGGACTTTCATGATCTGCTGCTTGATGACCTTGGTGGCATCGCCTGCATTGGGTATCAAATATCTGAGAGGAAGGACGGAAACAAAACATTAGAAGAGGAGGCAACACTTGAAACAGGAAAATAACATTGGATTTAAATAATATATTCTTTTGTGTTCACAAGAACAAAATTAAGCCCTTTATCTCCCAGGATAATCTCGAAATGTGTCCTGTACAAATCTGTTCATGTGATCTTAAAATTTTGTTTTTAAGAGATCTTCGGTGAGGTTCAAAGGAATAGATATTTCGGGAAACGAGAGTTAGATGAGAAGATCACTGTCATGTCTCTCCAGTAAATATGAAGCTACAGCAAGGAGACTGTTAGCTTAGCTTAGCACAAAGACTGGAAACCGGTGGAAACAGCTAGCCTGGCCTGGTTTGTTGAATCTGTACAAAAACCAAAGAGTAAGAATGACAAGTTGTGGTTTTATGTGGGACTATTTCTTGACAGGAAGCAGTGACACAGCAACCTGTCAGCTGTAGCTTCATAGTTAACAGATATGAGAGCTGTATCAATCTTACTCTTAACTCTGTAGAAGAAAGCGAATAAGTATACCTCCCAAAATGTGACAGAAGTATTAAGAAATCTAATTTCTGTCCTTAATTTAAACCAAACAAAAACTTTTTTCCTTGTCCTTGTCCGTACTTTCTGGACTCTGCATCATTTCACCTCTGCTCTGAGCTTGATAAATTGTATTTTATAATTACAGCTTGAATAACCTGACAGGCTTGAATGAAATCCAAAACAGAGTTCAAACACCAAATTACCATATTAGCCTATACACGACAATATTTTTTGAAAGAATGGGGGTCAAACTATAAATCGGGGTCATCTGACATTCCAATTCAGTACTAGACTTTCCAGTCCTGTGTGAATGCAGCCTATAATAAGAAGGGTGTACTCTATTACATCTTAAAAAATAAATAAATAAAATAAAATCACACCCAATTAGGGCCTTTTCTGATCATTAGGGTGTTTAAATTTTAATAACAATCTGTGTTTGTAGACGGGCACCTTTCAACTGCCAATATCTCCACTCCAGCTGAGTTGTTGCTGCCAAACTTGAATGTAATCAGTTCTGGGTGCTTCTTTTTGGATGTGATCTTCACCACAGAGTTTAGTGCTTGTCTCGACTGGATGTAGGCAAAGCCTTTCCTTGAAGCGATCTCCCGCAGGCAGTACATGTGAGTCGCTGTGATTAACAGGTGGCTGCAAAGAGAACAGAATACCAGACAGTGAGTGTTCAGAATAATAGTCATTTCAATGAGTCTTATTCAGTGAGTCATTTCAATGCTTCTGGCTCATTCATTTTTAAAGAAGTGGGGATTAGTCATATTTAAGTGCAACTTCCCTACTGCTTGCCCAATCCAGACTCCTACGGCCATAACAGCTGGGGAAGATGGGTGTGGAGGAGTCATGTGAGGAATATTTTTACATCTCTCCTCTCTCTATATAAAGCGTGTCTGTATGTTTGTCCTTCACATATCTCGAGAACTATTCATCCAATCTACTTAACACTTGGCAGGTGCATTGCTGGGGACACAAGAGAGTGCAGTGTTGAATTTGGTCTAATTTGGACGCGCAACACGTATAATATGAATTAACTTGGAATAAACAAGCCAGCCACTCTGCTCTGCAGTAGTGGGGCGGGGCTTCTGGCCTCTGCTACTGCATATCATGATCAGAGCTGTACAACCTGCCGTGAGAGATACGAGGGGTTTGATAACATTAAAAGTTAGGTTTTGTTGTAGGTTTCCCAACTCATTTTAAAAAAAGACAAGAGAAAAATAGAGAGAGAGAAGGCGAGCAAGCTGAGAGCACAAATGAGCAACGGAGAGACAGCGGTGGAAAGATTTCTCAGAGAGAGAGAGAAAGCCGTGAATGACAGAAATACAACATTATTTTCTGATTGTTTCACAGCGGTTACGTTCTAATGCACAAATAAACAACCATCAAACACTCAACAGGTGATTTACTGTGGAGACGGACTGTTTTGGTGCAATTTGGACATGTGACACATTTGATATCAATAAACTTTGAATAAAGAGACAAACAGTGAGGTGCTCAGCTCAGTGTCAGAGTTAGGGCTGGGCAACATGACCAAAATCTATAACCCCCCCGTGCAGTTTATTAAATCCTTAAGGTTTTAATTGATACATTTGTTCATTGATACGTAAATATGCAGTTCGAGAAATAATAAGCAATCGGCCTGTTCTGCATAGGAAGGTTATGAATGGGCACTGCACTAGTTACTTTAATGTAACAGCCATTTCTGACAACCTGAAGGTTCAGGTGTAACATTTAGTAATCCAAATTCAGTCAGGCAGGTCGTCCAACTCACCTCGGGAACATGTGACCGGTTTCTTTCACCTCATTGCACGGAATGTGATGCTTTACATCTGGTTTGTTTATCCAGGTCTGAATGTTGACAATCTCTTTCCTGTCATCGTCTGACATGGATGAGCTGTCAATCTCATCTATTGGGGGGGCAGACATTAGATAGTGGTAATCAAAACTGTATTATACAGCAATATGGTACTGCAATGTATGTTCTTTCAGAAGTAAAATGCCTATAAATACTTCAAATGTTTTTCCATCTTGGGGGCTACAATACCCACGATTTCATTTCTGACTGCAGCTGCGTTTAAAAAGAACTTTACCTGTGTCATACTCCTCCTCATCACCGATACTGAAAACAGGCTTCACCCCCCGGTAAGGTTTGCCAACACGGTCGCTGCTGCTTACATGCCTGCAGACAGAAAGCAACAGGGCAACTTTAGAGTTTCTCACATCGGTACCGAGTGAAAAATGTGAAGAAACATCAATTCCTGCGACTGAAAAGTCACATTAAATACACATAACAGCAAGGCTGCACACAAATAGCAATGGCATGAAGACCTCCAGGCTGCAGTAAAAAACCTTCTTAGACATGTAAGCCCACTACTGCCACAGGTTATGCTGTTAAATATAAAGACAGAGGTTAAAGGGACATTTCTACTTGAATATTAGAAGAGTTACAGGTACGTCATTGTATGATATTCAGGGCTATTTGCAGCAAATCATAGCGTTGTTTTTATTTTTTCATTGTGGATTCAACTTTTCTGCATAGCCCTGGCTATCATCTAAAAGAACAATAATGACATGGAAAGACAGACTGTTAAAGTGCATCTCCAAGCATACAGCAGTGAAGCTGACGTTCTCCCTAAAATGCCTCAGTTATTCAAACTAGAAAGAGACGACGGCCTCAGTGAGTTCTGGATGTAAAGATGACTCAATGCTCCCTGAGAGGCAACAGCGGCTTCAGCGGTGCAAACTAAACAGCAGTGTTTGATGTTGTTAGTGAAAGCATGAAGACAGAAGAAAAAAAAAAACGTTGTCTTGTACACAGGGAACGTGTAGTGTTATATTACATGAGTGAGTGGTGTGAGGCAGGGATGCTGACACTAAGGCATGCGTTAATGTGACACAAGCTAAATCTCCTACAATCCCGGGGGGACTGGTGGGTCTGCAGCCAGTGGACATGCTGGTGACAAACAGCTCGATGTTAGCTCTTACCGATCAGGAATCACCTTCTCTGGCCAGGGCAGATTGAAAGATATTCTAGCATGGAATAAGGCATAAGGTATGGTGAACATAAATTAAAATACATTAAAACTATACGTCAGTTATAGGAGACAGTTCCCTGATTTGATAGCCCACTGTACATATTGTGTAAGAAGTGTGTAGAAATTGAAACATTTTTACTGGCTACCCATGTCACATTTGCTCACATATTAGGCCAAGTGTAAAGATAATAAAAATAATACATTTTGTTTGAGTTGTAAACAGTGTTTCCCCTATATTCATTCTGCAGTGGTGCACCGCTGCTGCAGAATTGTGAGTGCTGCTAAAATTTCACACCATCATTAATATCAATGGGCTACTAATGATTTTCACTCGCACAATTTGCAAGCACGATAACACCCTAGTTACTGTGGAATTGTTTTGAGTCATCCTCCCTCTCCTCATTCTTCAAAGGACATCTGAGGTACACGTATAAGAGCGTGTGTGCGTAGCGAGTGTGTGGTTGAGCGAGTGGCAGAAAAGTGATGGTGAATGCGAGCAGAGCAGAGAAAAAGGTTAGCGGTAAGTTGTCAATATGGCAGTAAATATACAGTACAGGCCACAGCGTGTCAGTTAATAAATGCTGCAACTTCTCAAGACCAAGAAAATACTCGTCTATTGAAGGGGGTTAGCCCCAAATTTAGCTACAATGTATTAGCCTAACCTGACCAGGCTTACTTGAGGTGGACTGAGTAGCAGTCAACCCAGGGGAAACACTGGTAAATCATGGCAAAGCTCGACATTAACACCACTATTAACCAAGAAGTGAAGTGTAAGAGTGTGTTGTAGCATGGGTTCCCCAGAGGGATGTTTTTTCTTCTAATATAGAGGGGCAACTGGATGCTCACCTGTCTACAGGGGTGGAGGTGTTCTCAATGAAGCTGATCATCTTCTCCTTTACGTTTACCGACTTGGACTTGAGAGCAAACGTCATTTTGTTGACCAAAGACTTGACGCCTTTACCGTCTCCCGGGCTGCTCAGAGAATCTCCCTGCATTGTCACAAAAAGATAAATAATCCGTGTAAAGAAGTAGAAACGTATTCAAAATGTGCATCAGGCAGCTGAAAGATTCTCTATAAGGTTAACTCATTTCAACATCCGTAACCACTTACATCTGCAGAGCTGAGGCTGCTGTGAGATCCTGACGTGCTGACGATCCAGTGGACGTATGAGGAGTCGAGGCCCTCGACATTCATGTCCACCAGATGCTGCTGGAGGGCTGAAATCACACAAATCTCGAGTGAGTTTTCAGTTCTTATCCAAATCCAAACTGCAATTGTGACCAGATGTCCAAAAATTTCTTAAAATATTCACCCACTCACCCATGAAACCCCCTTTAGCAATGCTGACATATTCTTTGTTTTTCTGTAACAGAAAGCATTTAATTAGCAAAGGTGTTAGAAAATTGGTAACAATTTGTGTTTTATAGCAATGATGTTAACTCTTTTCTTCTTTCCTGTCCAGCTACCATCTAGTCCCCCACCTGCAGGAAATGGGCCAACACCATGTTCATGTACATGTCCTCCTCCTCTCTCCCACTGCCCATAAAGCACAAGTGCTCTCCACTAGCAATGGAGCCTGACTCCAAAGACTGCTTCTGTGCCTCCAAGAGCGACTTCACAGAGAGAGCGAACTCAGACGGGTTCTGGAGCATCTGTGGGAAGAAATGACACATTTATTACACTATTCACATTTGCTATATCAGGTTTACTGTCTTTTCACTCTAAAACTGAATGCAGTGACATTTACACTCACCAGGTCAGAGTCCAGGTGAAAGGCAGTGGACAGGTGCCCGGCGTTGTACTGCTCAGCTGGCCGACAATCCACCACAAAGAAACGTACCCCATCCTGAAAAGTGAAATCCATTATTATCACATCAGACATCATCTTTTCTTAGTTAATATTTTTCTGTGTTAGCAGAAGCTAATTAAAGGTCAGCTGAGTGTTACTGACCTGCTGCTGCTGCTGGTTGGCCTGCAGGATTTCAGGGACAGACACGGGGAGACACAATGCCTGACTCAGGTCTGTGTCCTCTTCTTTCAGAGCCACCAGGCTGCTACCAAATAGATTCTGGTTCATCTACCAGGGCAGAAATACACAATACACACAATAGTGGTTTTTAAACAATGCGTTCTCTTGTGCAGCGTCCTCCATCTCTGTTAGCGGCCTTGGTTCTACTCAGTGCGACTCCATGTAAATGAAAAACAACATTCTTCCTCCGTATGTAGTGCCTCACCTTTCTGAGAGATAAAGGGGTCTTGCTCTGGTAATACTGCGCCAGAGAAAATAAATCTTCAATGTCTTCACTTTCCAGAAGGGAAGGAGATGCTTCCAGCATTTCTGTGACAGAGAAAGCCTTGTTTATGCCGTGTTTAACGTGATATTGAACAAATAAAAAGGCAGGAAGTCAAACTTACTGATAATGTCCTCTTTGTTGTCTCCTTCTTGTGCAAGGATGGTCTCTCTGAGGGTCAATCAAACAAAGACAAATCAAATCTACATTTGAATTTCCTCAGTATGAACATGTTTCTGTATAGCTTCCATGAGTGGCTGCCTACTTGGCATTGACGAGGATGATGAGCATGAGGAAGAAGATGAAGAAAGGGTCAGCCTGCTGGAGGTAGGAGTCCCACAAGGCCTGGGTGACATCAGGAAGGCAGTGGCTGGAAAACAGACTGCCCATCTGTTGAGGAAAGATAAACAAGACATTTAGCTCACACACAGACACGTATACATTAACCTTCAGAATCAACAGGCAGTAACATTTCAACAAACCCAGTTGATGGCGTAGGAGTCAGGTGTGATCTTTTTGGTGTCCAAGAAGGAGCAGAGCTCTGGCTCATGGTACTGCAGCAGTAGTCTGTACAGGTGGAAGGGACGGCCGTTTGGCACACAGTCCCTGAAATGGACACATTTTGCAGGCATTATAATTAAAGTCACCATGGGAGTGGGATGAACAGAACAAGGAGCGCTCAGAAGACTCACCTGGGGATGTATTTGTTCATGATGGCGTAGAAGCAGTTGTAGAGGTCGCTGCGGGGAAGCTGAAGCCCCAGCAGTGGTTTGAGCAGGTGCGGCCAGCTCAGCTCCGGGGTGAAGGTAATGTTGCGGGACTTGCAGTAGAAAGTGATGACTGACTCAACATCGGACACCATGTCACTCCTCTCCTCTTCTGATACTTCCAGCGCGTCTAAACATGGGGACCAAAGCAGGAAGTGTTAGTAGTGTTTTTCTATAAATATCTTTGTAAAAATGATAAGTAGAATTCACACTGACACACAGTGTGACAAACCTGAGAGGTTAAGCACAAAAATAGCTTAATAGAAGAAATAGTTTTTTTGGGCATCATTCTTATCAGAGGCTTCCTATTTTGAGCCATAACAGATCTTGTCAGTGGAGCAGACTGATAAAAGTCCTTACTTCCTATGAAATCCTGACAATCTGCTTTAGATACTGGCGATACTGAGTAAGTGAGATCCAAAATTAAAATAACCTTTTCTCCCTTTCTGCCGCTTTCAGAGGTGTGCATCTGTCTATTTGTGTCGTGTACACTGCACCAGAAGGTCCTGGAAAGTCCTGAGGATGTTTTGGTATCTGCATCCATGAAAGGGTACTTACTGAGGCTAAATGATTTGTCTAAATGTTCAACCACTGCACCACTTATCTTGACTCATCGTTTAGTTTTTCTTTCAGCATTTTACAAGCAAAATACTAGTAGAGATGCTGTCTATAAACAGACTGCTGATGGGAGGGCAGACTGTTAATTACTGTACATGTAGCATTAAGGTAAATGGCACAAACCAAATCATCCCTCCAGTTTACAGTCAGGGTAAATCCTCTTCGTATAATATACTTTATACTGTAGTTTGTTTTAATTATGACTGGTGACTTACATCCTGCACCTGCACAAACTGCAAATGGTTTAATTCATCCCGTCCATGTTTTGATACTGATGATTTCAAAATTCAGGATTGTGTCATAAAATTAGAGGCACATGCATTTACTCACCAATCAGCTGTTGGCTGCGATTGTGAATGAGGGTCTGTTCGGGTAAATCGAGGACACCATCCCAGGGAGACAGGCTGTCTCCTTTGCCGGAGACATTTAGAGCGATCTGCCGACACAAAACAAGGAATCATTGCAGCTACCAAGTGATAAAGGGACACTTCATGAATATACATCAAAGACTGAGTCTGGTCTGTCAACAGCTGCTCCACTAAGTAACAACTACTCCAAAGAGTTGTGGGCTACTCAGAGATTTAAAGAAAATCCACAAATCTGTGCGATCCCAGCATGGATTAGTTATAATGGTAGCCTGTACCAGGCTTTACATGTTCAAAATCTAGACCCGTATTCACAAAACATCCCAAGTCTAAAAGTAGCTCCTAACAGGCTGAGTTAGGAGAACTTCCTAAAAATAAGGGCAGTGTCAGTCCTAACTTTGAAGAGTAATTCACAAAACATTTTAGCACTAAAAGTATCTCCTAAGTCTCAAAGAAGTTAGAAGTTGTCCAGAGGACTCCTAAATCACTATGACCTACTCACAAGGTACACAATGCTCCTCGCATCAGGATTTTATTAAAAACAATAACACCAGCGCAAAATGCAGTTTGGAGCAACGATGAACTTAGAATATAAACTGTCAAAAGAAAGTCTGTCAGAATTATTCATCAAGGCCCGTTTTGTTCGATGGTTGGAGTGCACATTAAATAATCACCAACTGCAATAAATAATTGAACAAAGCTGATTTTATGGCCATTGCTGGATTACCCAGTAAAATAGGCACAATATGTAGAGTTATCCTACCAAAGGATGAATATTTGTTCAGTCAACTGGAAGAAAATATATCAGTATCAACGTGTAGATACAATCTACTGGACAAATTAATACATGACTGTTTATAAAATATTTAAAATATTTGTTCATGAAATCTATCCACTTCTCCAAGTCCTCTGTATTAATGAATATTTTCCTTAAAAGTCACTGACACAGACTGACCAATTACTTGTTGTTTAATATTTCAAAAGTAATTAGATGAGACCAATGGACCACCTGGACCATATGAGAACCAATACAAGCACCACTAAATTTAGTCATTCATGCTGTCTAGTATTATTATTCCTTTTGAAATTATTTAGAATATATTAATAATATTTTAATGCATATTTATTAATCTTATACAATTTAACACTGTAAATTGTGTCAAATTTAAATGTAAAATGTAAAATGAAATGAAGACTCTATGGATGCTTACTTACATAGGCTATAGGAGCACTGTCGCAAAATAATTGTCAATCAGCCTATTGAAATTCCAACTGTGGGTGTGTCATGAAGTAGTGACAGCCTTCATGTTATTTGCGTGTGTGACACTTGTCTTTCAAGTTTGTTGACTTCTGCCTGAGGAGAATAACCATCAGCAAGTGGACTCTAATAATAGAAGTGTTACTCACTTCTATTCATACACATTCACATGATTTTTTACATGGATGACAATGAACTGATGAATGAATGGTATGTTTTGTCAATTGGCATTTTAGCTGCAGACATGTAAGCTACTCAAACAATAGCAAAGCAACATTGAGGTTTTGTCTCTAATCGTCAGACTTCACTGCAGTCCTAACCCTCTCTGTAGTGGTCACAGTGTGTAAACGTGCTCTTCACCTTCCACATCTTGGCCCTGTGTTGAGCTGAAGACTCCTGGACCTGGATGATGCCTCTCTCCATCTCCATGTCAGAGCCGCCAGAGTCCAGAGCCTCAGCTAGATCCTGGTCCCTGGAGAGGCCCGCAGAGAACAGTTACAATGGCTAAACATTTTCCACAGAGTACAAATGAAGTTCATCGCCACCAAACAACAAAGATAAGATTTCTTATGTTAAATGTGTCACAAATTCCAAATGAAATCGAGTTATCCCAGCAAATGTATTTTTCACTGCAATAATTATACACAATTTTAACATGATACACAATTTTATTAAGCTGAAATGATTAGTGGCTTCACTGATTAGTCAGTCTACATAAAAAAGCAAATATCATGTTCATATTATTTCAAATTAACATCTTCAACAGTCTAAAACACAAATATTAACTTTACTATCATATATGACAAAGAAAAGCATCCAATCCTCATTTGAGTGAATGCCTGAATTTCTTTGAGTTTTTTATGTTTGGTCAAACAAAATTAACAGTTTTCTTTGGTCTTTGGTAACTTCTAATGGGCACCTATCATCAATACATTTATTTAAAATGTATATAAGTCCTGTTATAGTCCTGTGTAATTAGGGCTGCAGCTAACGATTATTTTTGCAATTAATCGATTAGTTGATTGGTCTATAAAATATCAGAAAATGGTGAAAAACGTTGATCACTTTTTCCCAAAGCCCACAACTGAAAGACATTCAGTTTACTATCATAGAAACCAGAACATACGTTTAAGAGGCTGGAATCAGAGAATTTGGACTTTCTTTTCTTAAAGAATGACTCCAAACAATTAATCGATTATCAAAATAGCTGGCGATTCATTCAATAGTTGAATAGTAGTTCAATAGCTCTATTAATTACAGCCATGTACAATAATTAGCTACCAAGAAAGTCAGGTGATGATTTTAGTTTGACTCTTTATTATTATGCAGTCAAACGTGTTGAAACAGCAGCTGGACCCAACAGGTCATTGAGCCACATCTCAGGAAGATATGATGAAACACTGAAAATATGAGAGTAACAGACTGGGGTTGGGGTTTGAGCTCAAGCTTTGGTTCTAGTTGAGCTGAAACATATCCGACAAACACCGGCTGTCTAGCTAGATATTGTTAGCTTTCTGGCTAACGAGCTTTGCCCATGAAATTGTCAAAGTGAGGAACAAAGTGATGAAACGATAAAGATTTTTTTTCACAAGCTCTTTGGTTATTCGTGTCCGTGTTAATGGCTCGACTCTTGATTTATCCAACCAACTTGGTTAATTAATATTAGCTGGTTAGCTGCCGAGCACTAACGGTCCCAAACTGGCTCAATAAGACAAACATCGACCGTCAGCAGAGCAAATTAACCACACAAACTCTTTTTTTAGTGACTACACACCAAATTCTGTCAAACGAAGCTAATACAACTGTTTGACAGTCGAAGAAAAACCCCTCTTCTTTAATGTAAAATCGTCTCACCAGCTGCCCTGAAGAGCTTCCTCCACCGCATCCGCCATTGTTGTGTTGACGGAGACACGTCACATGCCGTCAACACGGCTCATCTGTCGCGCGACGCTGTCATTAACTAATTGGATTGTCTGATCAATTATCCTTCAACTAAAGATTTTAACACTTCAAGCTGTATGGCGATGAATTAGCTATCTATAATTAAAAGGACTTTATACGCTCTACTTTAATATTTGTGAGTGATATTTGTAGCAACTTTGTCATTTTTAATTTTAACAGTTATGATCAAGAAAGCTAAAGGCATGTTTAATTCATTAATTTTAATTAATGAATTAATTTTAATTCTTTAAAATGTGTAATTCTGTTTGCCCAGATTTATTTTGTTTAGTTTTCTTATGTACTGTAATAAGTGGTTTTGTGTTTTCATTGTATATATTGAAAAGGTTAATTAAAAAAAAATTTTGATTACAAAAAAGAAGGCTAAATGCTACATTATGACATACTACCTCATGTCAAATCCTCTTTCTGAATGACCTCTAGCCTCTAGGCGCTAATAGGATTAAAACTGAGTCTGTTCACTTTGTTCACTCATACTCTTTAATCATTATTCCTGATCAACACCAGTGTTCCAGCCTCCTGTAGGCAATGTGCTTCACCTGCATTTTTGTCAGTGTTGTGTGTGTGCTTGGGGGTTTATATTTTACATTTTAAACCTGCAGAATGTAATGTAAGGCTTGTCTTATTTTGTGTTAACACAGTAAACCTGGCTGTTAGTGAGACCATTTACATATCTGTTGTTTCTTGGTTTAAGAGTTAGCCCCAGACAGATGACTATCTCTGCAGATTATAGGCCTTTTTCAAAGCAGATATTTTGCAGTAGTCATGGTACGGAAAGCACGTGTTACTAATAACATTAGTAATGGCATCTAACCCTAACGCTGTAACTGAAGCAGCTGAATGGAATTCAGCCATCATTCATTTTACTATTTACACCTGTGCTTCTCCCACTTTAACACTGTAACAGGTGAAAGTCTCACTTGTCCAAAAGTCAACCTCCTGAAAAAGCTTAATATTAAGCCTGGGTCATTTAGAAATGGAGAGCTAACATTTGATGTTTTAAAGCAACAAGCTATATTATGTCTATCGCAATGTTTTATGAATTATTTTATCTGTGAAACCTCAAGAACACACACACATAAACAACATCAGATATATAAAAAGACCATTATTATTAAGCCAACAAATGAGGTTTCACCAGTTTATAAAAATGCTGCTATGACATCACTTTGGTTACTGAGGAATAAAACTGCTTCAATTTGGGGATTTATCTGGTTTCAGCAACATTTCAAAGGACAAACACACAGTGAGGTCTCAAACCATTAAAAGTGAAAGAGTTCTCAGAGTGTTAACAAAGAGTTAAAGAATACAAGACTACGTGTTCAGGCTGGAAGAAAACTTGCAAAGGTGAAAATCATTCCAGGAATTATAACTTTATTAGGATTCTTTCACTTTGGTCACCATACATATTGTTGATGAAGAATGTCAGTGTAACTTGTCAGTCAAAATTTAGTGAATATCTAAAGCTGAAGGTCACATCCATTTCTCCAGGGTTAACCTGTTTGTTTCTTTAAGTTTGAAGATGATGATTTTTGAGAAGTAATTCCCACCAGCTGCAGCTGGAATGCATGATCTGGTTCTTTGCCAATACGACACCTTCAATGAAATGTAGCCAGTAATGCTGCTAGATGGATGAAAATATATTTTAGCAGTGGAGGCTCATTTCTTTTTTTTTTAAAGATGACTGCACAGGTGCTATTTGAGAACCAAATCATACACCGTACCAAGAGATTCTCAGCGCTGCATGTAGGCTGGAAACAGTAAGGCTTGGGTTGTGGGAGGATACATTTAAAAGGAGGGCACATAGGGAAAAATAATAATAAAATCAAACCACTGTCTTTTTTTCTCTGTCAAAAGATGAAACCAAATGTAGCATGAAAAATAAACATTTTACAATAGTATAGAAAATAAATCATGTTTATCAATTTAGGTGAGCTAGGAAAACAAACACTGAATATCCAATCCCTTGTGACACCTGACACTAGAGGCAGTTCAAAAATAACAATTTCAAAAAAACTAAAGACATAAAGTTGGTTACGTTTTCCTAAGTGTTTTTCTCAGTCTCTTATCGTTAGGGTGCTCCTAGTGTTCAAACAGCATGAGCATTGCATTTACATTTATTTATAAAGTGAACATGCTGCACAAAAAAATATATTAAAAAAAAAAAAACAACAACAGGCAATCCCGTAATTAAAAAAAAAAAACAAAAAAAAAAAAGTTCAGGATCCTAAACTAAGTCCTCTGTATGCCCTTATCCCTTATGGGATCAATTCCAGCATTACAAACACAGACATTACACATGTGACTATAATTTTAATCTTGCATTCAGAACTGATACTTTATGTTACAATATGGAAGGTAGCCGGACAAAAATCCTTTTAGATCAGCTTAAATTAACGAGTGAACAGTCCATTAGAACTATATAAAGCTCTCACAGTATTTTCTGTAGATCTAAAAGTGTCACAAAAACCTTAGTCAGTAATTGGTTCAACAGACTGAGCACATTTCCATTCTCTTACATCATTAGTTGTAATTTGGACAGGTATACATGAGCATTCATGTATGTTTTTTCTCTCTAGATGACACAATCTTTCTTTATTCTGAGCAAAAACAAAAAAGTTTGATGTTGTTGTGGTTGAATTAAGTGTAAAAGGGTTGTGTTGTTAAAGACCCCCCCACCCACCCAAACAACCTACCAAGTATACCAGAGGCCCCAATCACAGCCCTGGCTTGTTTGTGAATAGATATCCATCTTTTCCATGACAGGAAACCCCTTTAATGTGATGTAAACACGGTATATTATTCAGGGTGCCTCCTTTTATCTTTTATGACCCAGTACTCATTTTTATACAAATCAAAGTAAGTCAGACAGTTGCACTTTTAACATAGTTAGGTTCAGCAATGAAGACTGAGATTGGCAATCAATTGGCCGAGAAGTTACAGCGTCGGAGGTTTCAGCCCGTACTTCCTCGCCACTTCTGTCTGGGCGTATGCAGCATCACATAACGAGTACAAATGGGCCATCTCCATCTCTGATTTGGCTAAGTTAATCGCCTTGTTGAACATTTCTATCGCCTTGTCCAGATTGCCCCTGGAAGGAAAATGTTCGTATTATTTTAAGCACTTTCAGAAAGACATAATATGAGGTTTGGCTCAAACTTTTAATCTCACCTTTGAACTTCGATGGTTCCCATAGTTTCATAAGCAAAGTCACATTTGTTGTCAATCTCAATCGCCTTACTGATGAGCTCTAGACCCAAATCAAGGTCCTGTTTCCACTGCAGCTGTAACAAACTGGACATATATTGAAGAATTACCAATTGATCTAGTTTACACTTATGAATCAGATGTTATTTTAACAATATGCATACTTAAAGGGGAAAAAAGCCTACCCCTTGTGGACATATGTAGTAGCATTGTCTGGTTCCAGTTCAATACACTTGTCATACATCTCGTCTGCTTTTCCAAACTGCTGCTGATCAGTCAAAGCCTGGGGAAAAAAAAAAAAACCCACTTGTGTTATAAGGTCTGTTTAACATTTTAATACATTTTAACATTTTACAACTGACATACAAATGAGTACAAACAATTTATGAATAGAAATTCACTATTTTGATTTCATACCTGAGCATAGAGAGCGTAGCCCTCAGCACACTTTGGGAACCTTCTGATAACATCTTCAAAGCCGTCCATGGCGGTCTGTACTTGTGACGGGTTGTTTCCGGTATATGCTTGTCTATACTGAAGTACACAGCAAAAACAAACTCAACAGCTAATCTCAGCAAATAGGATGACAATTTCATTCATTCATTAGATAGTTAAGTTAACGTCAGACAATCTTGCTTTTCAAAGTGTTTAGATGATAACTTACAAGAGCGAAGCATTTCTGTGCCTGGGCTAGAGCCGAGTCAGGCCTGAGCAGGATGCACTCATCGAAGTCTCCCACAGCCTCGTCCACCTGGTCCAGCAGAATCTTCAGCTGAGAGGAAATACAGAGGACTTGTTATGAAGCATCACAAAAATGTCTCCTGCATCTCGTGACCACCTTCATCTTACACTACAGCATATACCAGGATCAATTCACAAACTGGCACCCAATGAGTTAACAAACATATGTTACAGAGACCATCCAGACTCCTACCTGACCCCTGTGGTGATACACGTCAGGGTTGCGTGTGTCGATGTCGGCTGCCATGTTGAAGTCTTGTGTTGAGAGCAGAGGCTGCTGCTGCTGCATGTACATGCTTCCACGCTTAATCAAAGCATTGGCTCGTAGCTGTAAAAATCAGACAACAGAGAGAAAGAGAACCTGTGATGTTGTAGCCACCAGCTCAACTTTCAAAAGCCTTTATTTATACGTAAAAATCATTAGGTAAACTGTGACAAAATGGCATGCATTTAAAATGAGATTAAACCTGGAGAACAGGATTAACTGTCCGTACCTTCACATTGGCATCATGCATGTTGATTACCCGGTCCAAATCAGGTTGAGCAGCAGTAGCGTTGCCAATCAGCAGGTAGAATGTGGCACGCAGCAGCAGGGCCTCGGCAGTGTATCGACCGCCTGACTCGATCTCCTTGGTGCATTCACTGATGATTTTGTCATAGTTCTCCTCCTCCATGTACTGCTTTGCCTTCAGGTAGCCAGAGCTGAGGATGTGAAAAAGACCAGATGAGGAAAACTGTTCATCTACCAGGTAATAATCCACAATTTTGCAAATTATAATTTCACTTAATACACTTTTAATTGCAAGTAAAAATTTGACCTCAAAACATATCTTCAATGTGCCCCTCTGCACAAAAACAGACTTAAATGTATTGTAATGCTGAATTCATTCAGATAGATTAACAATATACTGTTTAGTACTCGATTAATAGGCATATATTGTTGTGCAAACTCAAGATATTAGAGGTTTCCATAAAATATCAGTGACAGCTAGTTTTCAATTTGTCTTGGTTAATCCTTTTACTTTTTAGTTGGTCAATATTTCTAGTTGTTCAACACTTTCTGGACAAGATACCTTTAAAAAAAAAAAAAAAAAAAAACTTGTGGCCCAGCAGATGAATCATAATGACTTTGGTCATCCCTTGACGTTTACTCTAAAGACACAGTAAGGCTGTAATTCTCAGGTGTACAACAACATCTAAAGCCATGACATTTTTCAGCCACACATTCATGCTCTCCTGAGGATGTATTGCTTGGATTTTATCTAGTGCAAACCTCAGGGCAACCTATCAGGTTTTTACACCTAACATTTTGAAATTCTATATGGAAGATAGCCATGACAATGAGCAAATTCATACATCCCAGAAAAAAACGTTCTGCTTAGTTCCCATTCAGCACATTTACACCCACACTCCTGTTTCTTATCAAAATCATTGTATGCAGCCACTGATAGTAGAGAGGCCACAGGATCATAAAAAGCAAATGAGTTTCTTCTGTTGGAAGCATGAATATGTTCAGAGCTTTCATGGCAACCTGCCCATTAGATTTCAATATATTTTTGGAAATGTTGTGCCTGTGGAACATTTCCAGCATCTTGTTCTTTGCCACCAGTTGAAAATTGTAATTAATTACTGATTACATAATACTCGTTGTAAAAGTAACTAATGTAATTACTGAATTTCAAACTGTAATCCCTTAAAAGTAATAATATTACTGTAACATGTTACTAAGTAATGTGTTACTGCCCAACACTGCTCCTCCGTCCCTCCTGGTAAAACCTAAGTGTACCAATTAAGTTGATACTAAGCAAATATTCTCTGACCTCTCAGTGACTTCAGCTGCCTCGCCCTCTTTGTCCTTGTCCTCATCTTTCTTCTCCCCCTTCTGCAGGGGCTGCGAGATGATGTCATCAGTGAATGAACTAAAGTAGGACTTGATGAACTGAGGGGAAGGCATCATGGGTTCACGGTTCTACAGAGGGAGGGTTAAAAAATAAAATGTTTACTGTGACAATTCAGGGAAATGAAATTGAAACAAATGTCTCTACAACTATACAAATACCTTGTATTTCTCTTTGGCCTTCTCTTTTCCCAGCTGTTTCAGCACCTTGTCTGCTAGCAGCATGCTCTGTTGGTTCTGGAAGGCCTCGAGAATACACACCGCTGTGACATCTGGAGGATTAAAGGGAACAAAAGCAACTCAACTCGATAGTCTTTGTCACAACAACAACAACAGTTACACATTTTTAAAGACACATTTGTAAAAGAATCATTTTAGAAGAAAGAAAGGGGTCTGGTCTCACCTTCCAGGCACTCCTTCTTGTTGTCTAGTTTTTCCAGAGCTTTAGCCCTCCTGAACAGAGCCTTGACATAGCGTGGATTAAGTTCCACAGCCTGAGAGCAGTCCTGCACCACTTCTGTCCATTTCAGCTGAAATAAAAGTTAGAAACTTTGACATCTTCCAAAATATCCAAGTAGAGTCCAAAAATGTGTCCACTATCCAGAAAGGGCTTACAAGTGCAGTGGAGACGCAGACCTGTATGTATCAAATTCTCTATTTTGTTTAAATAAAAATAGGAAATAGATTTGCCTGAAAGGTGATAGTTCTCTGAGTAATTGTCACTTCTGCTCATGCTTTATCTTTGACAAAAGAGTTTCTTTTTTTCCCCCTGTGCATATAGATGTTGAGACATTTAATAAAGCTCAGGGGCCAAACTAAGTCTGTGTAAAAATGTCACAGTGCCAAATTGCAGCAGAACTGACAATTACTGCAGAGCCGGAGAGATCATTTCACCACAATAAGATCAAGAGATCATGACATCTGAAGACCAACATATACGATGACAGTATCTGTAACCAAGTAACAACCGGTTACGTCTGGCAAACTGCAGCCTAAATGGAAGAGAGTGGTTTACAAACCATTTCTTCAGTGACAAAACAAGTCGGCGTGATTAGCGTGGTCCAAACACATCCAAGATTTAACTGCTGGCAACTGGGATAGAAATCTTCTTCACCGATTAATCAGCTCAACATCACACTTTTGAGTTGGAGAGCAGATGTGAGCAGAACGTCACATGTAAGGTTAAGGCAACATTTCAGTGTTGATGTTTCACTTGGTGTGTTGCTACACATTGACCAAAGCTGTTTTTTCTGCAGATGACGCCATCTCCTCTGGTTTTAAGTTGTAAGAAGAGGGTTCTCCTCCTGCAGGACAGTAACATGCATTGAAGCCCTTTCATGCCCATTTTAAGTTCAAGGAAGAGTAAAGAGTACTGATTTGTATGACAAGCTTGTTCTACAAGCACCTCAACCCAGTGAATATCTCTGGGGACACTGAGAAAGGGACAAAGTGTGCCATACTGCAACATACAAAACACTCGCCAGGATATTCTAAAACAAGCTACAATCATTGTACATTGTCAATTTCTGCAAAAGAATGAAGAATCGATGCCAGACAGAGGCCGCAGTTTGACATAATAGTGAGAAATTCACTTTATAGAAAACTTAACTAATATAGTTTAAGAAATATTTGACTAAAACAGCAGTAATAATTCATCCATGATGAAGAAACATATACAGTACCGGTCAAAAGATCAGACACACTTTCTCATTCAAGTGAATAGGAAGGTGTGTCCAAACTTTTGACTGGTACTGTTCATCACTCAGAAGATTTGTTTCTGCCATTATTTCAGCTGTTCTTACATTGTTGAATATCAGGGGGAGCTTTCATGTTCACAACAATCTCACTAAAATTTACATGAAGGTGGTGCCAACCTGCTGTTCGTAGGCTGCTGCTCTGTTCTGGTAAAACGTTGACAAATCAGCCTTTTGCTCTGTGGGGCAGAGAGCAATGGCTTCTGTGTAGCACTGGATGGCGTTCTCATACTTTCCAGCCTTGAAGTACTTGTTGCCCTTGTTCTTTGCAGCTTGGGCCCGATCCAAAGGGCTCTAAATAAGACAGAGAAAAGGCGGCATTTATTGGTTGAATGGTGTCTCCTGCGACTCAGTAAACTAGATCAAGGACTGAAGAGCCAAAGGGTTATTTAACATGATTAAATATCCCTCAGCAACAAATTACAGCTGCAACTAGTCGACTGACAGAAAATGAACTTTCATTGTCTTAACATAGAAAAGTAAATATTTTGTTGGGTTTTAGACAGTGGAAAGACAAAGCAAGACATTTGGGCTCAAGGGTATTTTTCGCAGTTTTCTGATGTATTATTGACCAAAAGATTATTTGATGAATCTAGAAAAATAATCATCACATTAATCAATTATTAAAACAATCGTTAGTTGCAGCCCTACAATACATGTTAGGTTGCAATAATTGCAAGCATGTGTCAAAGATTGAATGCCAAAAAGGACCATTTATAAAAACTATGTCGAAGCCAACTCTGATTTAAGGATAACAACTGTAATTGTAGGCTGCAAATAATGATTATTTTAATTATTGATTAATCTACTGGTTATTTTCTTACTTAATCGTTTGGTCTATAAAATGTCAGAAGAAAGTGAAAATTGTCTGTAACAATTTACTGAAGCTAAAAGGTGCAGTTTGGCATTTTTTGCAATAAGTTAATGATTAATGAATATCATTCTGTGGATACATTTTCTGACCATCGACTAAGTGGTTAATTGTGCATTAACTCAAAACCCTGCTTTCACATTTCCATAAATAAATTAGTTCAGTAATGGACAAGAAAAGCACATTTCACTGACATTAGCAAACACTGCAGGAACAAAGAAACTTAGAGCAATTGATGTTTGTGTTTGAAACGTGAAATGCTTTATAACCAGTAAACTGCTGAAGCGTCCACTGCCTCCCAAAGTGCACAGTTTGTGTTTGTCTTAATTGCTCCATGTGCATTACTTCACATTAATATTACACAATACTTTAGGTGCATCCTGTCTGTCCTGTCACACATGACCATATTAACCATAAGTATGCAGCATATAAAGAATATGTGTTGGTGTTCGCTCCCACAAACGCAATGTAGAAGAATAAAAATATATCAAGAGGAAGGTAATAATAAAAAATGTATTTACAGAATGGAATAATAATAGTTTTAAAATGGGATATAAAACTTGAAATATTGACTGTACAAAAGAAATATGGACTTTGCGATGGACAAAGAAATGGTGACAAGCGCAAAAATTTAAATGTGACATGTGCAATAAATAATTAAAGCATGTAACAGTGGAGGTTGAATGCAATGTACAATGTAAAGTCCAGTTAGATGAAATATATGAAAGTGACCAGTGCAGGGATTAAAAGTGGGGTGTGAAATGTAAAGTCAGGTTTGATAACAGCTGTTTAGTAGAGCAACAGCTTCTGGAAATAATGACTGTTAATCATTTTATTATTACACAATAACATCCTATTTACAAGATCAGTTTCATATTTGCGAGTTAACCATCTCATACTAATGATATCGTGTTTTCATAATTACACAAACCTACTTCATGTAGCACATGGAAGCCATGATATAGATACCATGACTGTGACTGAACCATGAGCGGTTCATACCACAGAATAAGTCATGTGTCCATTACGCATGCATGATACCACGAAGTGAAAGATGACAGCCAGCTACAGCCTGTCACATTGTCTAATGAAACTAACGCTACCTGACACAACCTGGTTCAAATGACATTTGCAAAACATCAAAATGACAAATCTATGCTTGTAGCTCCTAATAAAAAGACTCGTGTCGTGTTGTTCCCGCATGTGTTTTAACGTATCAGCTGCACTGGCATGTTCTGTATCGGCAATGACTGCTTTTAAAGGCGTGCAGGCATTTGCAACCAGGCTAAATTAACCTAGCCGGGATATTAACACGGGCTAATCCAGCGCCGCTGAGCCGGCTGCTAATGGCCTTGCTCTCCTGAAGGTAGCTGCACCGACACTCGGTAACGTCAGGTGTCCTTGACTGTACTTTCACGGCAATGACGCATGTAGTGAGAAACCTGTACGCGCAGCACAAAGGCCAACAAAGCTAGCGTGATAATGGTGAATTAAATTCAGTGTCCAGGCATCGGTTACCATGTCCTCCTGCTCTCGGCTGGCCCGAGCTGCGCCGTCTTGGCCCTGCACTGGACTGGCGCTACCTTCCGGTGTTTTCCGCTCCCCGCTCCCTTTCCCTCGCCTTTCCTTCGTCCGGCTGCGATTCCAGAGGTAAACCGCCCCGACTCCCAGCACTATAGGAGTCCCCACTAACAGTGCCAGCTGCCAGCGGGGTAGTCCAGTCCCGGACTGCGGCTCGACTGGCTTTGAAGCAGCCATGATCAACAACCGAGCAGTGGCTAACCAGCAGCGAGTACCTGCGTGCGTCAGACAGCGTGAGCGGGCGCCGCTTCTTCTTCCCGTGCGCTGCGAGGTCACAGACACAGCGAGGAATCATGGGATACTGCCGGACTGCCTGTAGTTGTAGTACGGTAATGACGTTTTGTAGTCCAATTATAAATTCAGAGAAGCTGTGAAGTATGAGCCTTTAGAAATGATGGAAACAAACCATTTTAGTAGTTCTGCGGGATTGAGTCAATTAGGTATTGTAGTCTCAGTTTGCAGCGAAGAGCAGTGTAATAAAATATAAATAAAGTGCATAAAGTAGAATTATCACCTTTCTGGCATATCAGCAAAAACTGAAAATGTATAAGCTTTATGGCAGAGTTGTTGTATTGGATTGCATTAGACTGCACAGTTCATTACAGTGCTTGGTGAGTGTATATCAGCCTACTCTCAGGAAACATGACCCCCACCCCTCACTGTCACAATAACATCCACTCTGTGGCCTACTTTATCATGCATGTACTGGACTGAACACTTTGTCTTTTTATAGAGAAGACTTGTTATAATGATATACATAAGAGACAAATAGGCCTATGCTGGAACACTACTTGCCACCACATTTACCATTTGTCAGTAATTTGAATAAATACCATTTTCATGAGAAATATGATCCGCAGATTATATAGACCAAGCACAATGCTGGCTGAAATTATAAGGAACATAGGGCTCTCATATAGCACCTATGATTTAACATGTGCGTGGAGGTTCAGGACACTGCAGCAGTTCCTTGCTTCACCAGATCAAAACTCTGGCCTCGGTGAGAAAGGCACTAATATTATGCTCTCTACCCATCTATTATTTCTACTTGATCCAAGGTACACCACACAGATAGGTAAAGCCACATTACAACTGGTGTGAGTTTTATTTGTGATGTGAATGAAAACAGTTTTACATTTTGGGATATTTTTAAACCATTAAACATTATAATCTTACCAAAGGAATGTTTTCAATGATTTCAATCTTGAAAAAATAGTTTATTTGCCTGTATGCAGGTTGACTGCAGCCACCAGGCGGCAGTGTTGCTGACTCACCATAAATCCATACTCACCTACTCTTCTACAGAGATGACCAGTTCAATTAAAATGTTGTATAATTATCTCTGTACGTGCTTGTATATTAAAAGAAATTAAAATATATATTGCTATCATAAAACAGGAGGCCTACATTATAGCATATTTTGTTCCCCCAGTACAGACTATTTCATTTGCAAGCGCATATTTTCAGCCTCAACACCAACACTCAACATGTGGATTTATTATGGGGGTTTGAGTGTTTGTATTTTTGCCAGGTTCAGTGTCTTCTCTGTCCTATTTCAGCGCTTAGTGCTGGTCTGTCTGGACGGTGCTGGAGCCTGACTACTCAAATTTCGCCCTAGGCCATCTTTCCTCAAACAGTGACCAGCACTGCCCAGTTTTCAAAGTCAACTGTAGCTGGTTAGAGGGAAGCGTGTGTGATGAAGAGCCCTGTCCTTGCAGCAACATAAATTTTTGTTAGAGCAACTATTCCCTCGAGAGGTGGTCTACAATTCAAGGACATGCTGTTGTTTGAATACTGTTCCTGTGGTTGTACTGAATTAAAAAGTACTATTTGATATTAAATAAAAAATGTGTTTCTAATTTGTACCAAGTTGAAAATAAAAATAACATTTTGTTTGTCCCAGCTGAGTTGCTGAAAATATGTTATTGGCCTTAAAATAATCAATTCTATACTGACACAGTAGCTTGATTTGAAAAGCCAAAAGATCAATTTTGCCACTAAACTACAACACGTGATGAGACACAATAAGTGTGTTTTGCATGTGTGGTGTGTGTTAGCGTCTCCTCACTGACTGATCAGGTGTTGTTGCTTTACAAAGGTAAAAAAGGGTTACAGACAGAGGTTATAATGAGGATGTCTAATCTTCTGGCTATTCTCTGACTCTGTAATGTGTGCCAGCTATTGTTGGCACAGCCTGGCTTAGTTTTAGCCGCTGCCACTAGGCGTTACGGTAACCTGTGACCAACCTGTGCACCTGTACTTTAAAAATGTAAATCACACTTAATTATTCCAGTTAGATCATGCACTCTGATTAACGTCAGATGGCCATGCAGATACGGTTTTATTTATGCAGTTTGTTGTTGATCTTGTTCTCTGGCTGACTGCTTTGAGTTCCAGAAAGTATTTTTAAGTAATACTTGTATAATCTGTGTAATCACACACCAACAGAAGAGACGTAAGCAAGTTCAAGTCAGTCGATAGTGAGTCTCTGAGTGGGATCACAGCCTCTCTCTTCTCATTCACAGGTCTGATCCTCTAGTCTTCCAACTAGATTTGAAACATAGAACTGTATTATTTGCCTCCTTTTTTTGTCACTTTTTACATTTTAGACAAATTAGTTTATGTTAATTATCATGTGCAACCACTGTAAAGAATTTAAAGATGTCTCGAAAGATGTAAATTAAGCCAATCCCCCCCAGATCTGTAATCTGATTAATATGAACTTTTAAATGAATATGAAAATATTTTTTAGTATTTGAAAAATATTGGTACATTACTTATTTATATTCTAGCATCATGTAGGCATATATAATGATTTTTTTTTCATTATTCTTGGTCATTTGTCTTCAGGTGTGACCTTAACTGACTCCCATCTCTGGAAGAACCACAGATTACTGTAATCTGAGGTTACCTGAGAAAGCAGCATGCATGTCTCATAACAGTGTCTGTCCAGATTAGTCGCCCGTGTTGAGACTCAACTCTCTGAGATGATTAGCAGCATTTTAACCTTTTCAGTCTGTGAAGGTATAAAGGAAGATTTTGCGGTGACACTTAACTCTAAGTCCACCTATCTGGCATTTATAGACATTATATAAACATTTATTAAGCGGTAGAGTGTATTAGAAACAATTTATTAACCCTTTACAGACTGCTTATAAACGCTAAATAGGGGTACTTAAAGTGATTTGGTAACGTTCAGGTTTGAACTTCTCTCCAGAATTCACTTACCCTGAAGCTCATTTTCACCTAAAGTATTTTTTCAAAGTGATTATCTGTCTAACTTTCCCATGTTGTATTTTTGGTCTCCAAAGTTGTAGACTGGATTACAGTATGTTCAGTACAGCCATTTTTTCTTATGTCACTTTCAGAGCATTTAGATTACCTGTAATGGGCAGTCCAGGTAACTGAAGACTCCACGATGGCTCTATGACATGTCGCATATTTTATGATGGTAATAATATATTCTCCATTGAATTCATTCAAATTATATATCAAATATTATATAATAAATAATGTGGTATAATATCTGTTTTTTCTCAGCCAGATTGTCTCATCCCAAACTGCTCTACACAACTTAAATTCAAAATAATAAATTATCTTATAATTGTATACATGTGATACAGTTGATGGCATTTTAAGAGTAAACTGACCACATATGAGCTTTAGAGAGCAACACCATACAATATGTGTTCACAAATATTTTGGTACCAATTCGTGCAAATGTTGCTTTTCCAGTTTCTGAATTTGTGCACCACACAGGTGCATTTCTCTCATCACAGCTGTACTTGACAATTTTGATAAAAAAGTACCTCTGAAAACAAAAGCAACAAAAAAGAAATCTCTGATTCAGTCATACTCTCTGTAATATGAAAAGATATGCTCCCTGTTGTCCTGTATAATACAAGCCCCAGGCTCACAGCGCACAGCAGTAAACACTGTTGCCTGCACTCCACAGTTATTGACAGGTTTGATGTACTCAGCGAGTGGAAAGTATGGGGAAATTGGAGTTTCAGTTGTCTACCCCCAGGCCCATGACCGTAATGGAAAGATTAAAAGCAGCGGTCACATCACCCACCCAGGGCCAAAATACTAGCCGTTCAATGACTCCCACCTCCCTGTTTATTCCCATCACCTCCATTTTTACTCTCTACCAACGACGTTAAATAGATTAAAGGGGATTCACTTATTTAAAGACTTGAGCAAAAGCTCTGCAGTTTATTTTGGATCATCCAAGAATAACACAACTGCAGCAACAGTGCTTGAGGCACCAGAGGGATCTAATTGAAGTAAGTTACCTTTGCCTTGTGAAACGGGGTAGTGTAGTAGAGCAGCCACACCAACTGCCAAGTCAGAGGCTTAGTAGGTCAGCTCAGTACAGTCTTTACTCTCTGTACCACTTGGTCGGGATCACACTTTCATTTGTTGTGCTGAGACTTGTCACACCGAGAGGCTCCCCGTACAACTCCATCATGTCTCTCAGGCTCCTGCCTGCTATCATTATGGACAATGATGAAGATGATGATGGCAACTTCACAAAATGGATGAGTAGTTACTGGGGTCATGGAGCAGAAGCTGGGCAGTCCAGAGACAGAAAACGCAGTTTCAGAAGACCTGCAAAAACACAAGCTGATCGAAGAGGATCACTCCCGACTGTGGTAAGAACCAGCAGCGTTTAACGGATGCATGCGTGTGAATTTTCAGCTGTTTATTTTTCAATATATATTTGTTCTGACATATAAACAAAATATTTTTTCCAGGTTGCCTTTTTTTTTTTAAATTAAGCCATGTTTGACCACAGCATAGATAGATAAATTAACAAATACTTCTGCATGTACCAACCTTAATCAAAATCATACATGTCAGTGTGGAAGATTTGTAAAAGTTATGTACATTATATTTACAGACTCAAGCTGAAAATGAAAGAAAGTATGGTCTCACTTATATTTTGGCAGACAATAAGAGTAGACTAATGCATAATGCTCAGTACTGTATATACTCTGCAGACATGGAAAACACACACTTTGGTACGAGCACTATGCAGGCAAGGTAGGTCAGTTTCACATTTTAGTAATAGGATGTCCTGACCTGTAGTTGCCTTGACCAGTTTCACATCAATAATGCCTGCTGATGCATGCACGCATGCACACGTGCACACACACACACACACGGTCATGCACAGATAAATATCTTTGTTAAATTGATGTGCAACTCATACAAACACAAGTTTATTTAACTTTCTTTACTGCTGTTTAGCTACATGCAAACTTCCAACACAAAAACTTACAAAGAACCAAATTAGTAACACTAGATTGGTGTCAGATATTTACTGTCATCAATGTTCTGTATTACTTTATGTCAGTCAATGTGGTCTAGATCCGGACTGATATGTGGGTCAGCCTATTAGCCTATCACAGATATATCGGTATCAGTGTATATGTTGTCTGATATATGCCAATATATATATATATATTTTTTTTTTTAAGTTATTTTATAACTATATTTTTATATATATTTTTTAAAGTTATATAGCCAGCATTTTATGTATATTTGATCCTATTTTTAATTCAGGAATAATATGTACGTACATGTTTTTTTGTTCTATGTGTTTTTTTTATTTATAGTTATTTATAATTATTAAATTCCCAGTGAAGTTTACTGTTTCAGTGCACTGAAACACTGACTCATTTTATACAATAAAGTCTATTGTTAAACTGTAAAATATCCTGCCTCCATTACATATCTTTGACACAAGTGTTTGATAACCACATTTGAGGGAACATTGCAAAAATGTGTGTTTATGTATATATTCTGTATATATAAGATTATCAGCTGATATATCGATATCGATTTTTTTTTACTCCCTAATATTAGTATCGGCATCTGCCCCAAAAGGTGTAAGTTTGGGAGAAATTACTTTCCAGCTGAAACAAACATACTCTCTTCAGGAAATCATATTCGTTTATTGAAATACCTGCTGTGTTTTAGTCACTGTTGCATACCAGAGCTCTTACACAGATAGAGGACATGAACAGTGTGCTACTCTATTCATTGCCATTGCCAAGGGAATTGACTTTTCATTTGCTTCCCTGCGTGGCGAGGTCAGAGGTCACTGCCAGCTACACAGCAGCACACTTGTGGCTCATAGAGTTGCTATTCAGGAAACTTTAGAAAGGTGGATGTGTACCAAAATGTAGACTTAACACCCTGTAAGTTTATATGACAAGCAACAATTAGTGTGTAAGTGTGAGCTTAATTAATTTTACTAACAAAAGCAATGTCTGCATAATGAAGGTTGTTGATGCCTACAGTATGTGTTACTCCATGTGATGGCTTTTATTCCATGGATTAAGTTCATCTAATAATCTGGGGTTTTAAATATAAGATTATATTTTATCTATAAAGTAAGTGTTGATGACATGTTCTTTGGTTTCATTCCTCACAGAAAATCCTCTGAGTGAACCTGCATGTTATGTGAAAACAAAAGCAGCATGTTGACTGCAGACTGGCCTTTAGGGGTTGTCAAACAAAGCACGGATGGCCTAAATAATGCAGCTCAATTGAAAATTTGGATTTTTGTTAATGTGAAAGCCTGTACTTCTGCCAGCACAGATCAACTTCTGCGTGTGAGCCAGAGGACAAACAAGTCACACGACCCAACTATTAATCCACAGAAAGATAGATATGTAATGCAGTCTTCTCCGGCCATGGTTATCAATTCAAATATATTATTTTTAATTGAACTTTACTGTCATTATACTTGTGTACAGCGAAGCATAATTGTTCAAGTTTTTATTTTATTTACACCAACTGATTTGGTTTCATGTACAGAAACTGTATCTCATTAAATCTATAATAACACAGGTGAACTTTGGTCTTGTACACAATCTCAGTTAAGCCTTGCTTTAAGGACACAGTCATCACTGCAGTCGGGGGGAATGTGTCTTGCTGTGAAGGTCTGAATTGTTGTTTTAATCATCAAGAGCGCTGTAGTTTACCAATGATAAGTGATAAGTGAGTGGACCATCAGACCAGCAAAAATCTACACATTGTGTTTGCTACATTTTGACATCACCCTTGATATACCTGCTTTGCAACACGTATGCCAATATGTGTATTAATCAGATTATTGCTGTTATGTAAATCATCAGGGAACTGATGGCCTGAGTCAAGAGACAGTACTACTATAATTAGGCGGGTACTTTGCTAACATGTTACTTAAGAATATTAGGAGTGATTAACCCCATTCACAGACAAAGCTCAGCAGTCATCTGCATTGGGTTTATTGTTCTCACAGCAGCTCTTTACTCTGCTATAATAGGAAACATGTAAATATTATTATTATATAGTATTATTTCCTCTGAGCTATGCTTGAATCACTGTTTTTTGTCGCTTGTCGCTTATCGTCCCTCTCTGTGATCCACAGTCACAATTAGATGCCATGAAATTGAACCGGCTCCACGCAGCGACGATGGCGCCCACCCCCAGCCACATTAAAACAAGAGAGGAGAAAGGGGAAGTCAGGTCCCACCAGAGAGCTCATCGTGTCTCCTCAGACGACAACAGCCGTCCCAAGTCAGCCATCCTGGAGAACCGCATCACCACAATCCCAGAGCTCACAGAGTCCTTTGAGAAGAGACTTTACCTCCGTGATAACAGGGCCGCATCTCTGGTAAGTAGGAGTATTATAAAGTAGTATTATAAAGTTTAAACAGTTTTTACAGTTTTCTTTATTAGCCTCATGTGTTGTGGATGATCCAGTTAACTGCAGGGTCACTCAGGGTTGGTATGCTCTGTCTTTCTCTAATACTGTGGGGTATTATGAAGTTCTTAAAGATTCAAGAGGTCTTAGAGGGCATTAAAAGGTGCATTACCTTGATGGGCTGACAGGATCATGTTTGAACTGTATGGCATGTCCCAAAAGCTCATATTATCCAATGATACTAAAAGGACTTCTAGAATAAGCTATATTTACTGTATTAACTGTGACTTACAGTACATTTATTATTTGCTAATGCATCATTCAGATCACTTGGAAGATTCCTGGAGAGGAATTTGTGGTTAAATGTGTATTGCATTTTGTCATCAAATTCAAACCTTTATCCTTTTTTTGCAGTGAACTGGAGTACAGTGCAATAAGGCACAATTGATTTTGATCAGGATCTGGGTGGTAAATAAAAATTCTTTCTTTTGCAGAATGAGGACGACAAGCTGTGCCTGATCTGTCATGAGGACATGCGTAAGAATGGAGGCACAGTTCAAGAGCTGCACTGTACACACCGCTTCCACAAAGAGGTAAAACATCTTTGATAAGTCTGATCCACTGCATGTCTCCTCTGTACCGTATTTACACTGCCTTGCCCTTTACCACTGCAAAGTCTTCACTTGTTGACTCCCAGCATGTGAGATATCATCGACACTGCATGAAGGCAGATCATTCCTGGACATGCATGATGTGAAGTGGAATGAAAACAATCTGTCTGCCCCTGAACCTCTCTCTCTGTGGAAGCATGAAGCACTCTAACAGCTTTCCAGTGGTGTGAGGACTTGACACTCACTGGGTTATGATATCTCCGTTTGGTGGGTGCTGAAGGCGGCTCGGAGGTTAGGGCAGTGTCGGCCCCGCAGCAGCAGCGAAGCGGCGGATTGTCAGGTGCAGAGATTCTCGGGCGAGAGGAGGAAGTCGGCAGATGGACCTATCTGCATGGAGAAGGAGCAGCACACACCCCGCCGTCAACTTTCCCTGCGGAGACATCGCTGATATCATTCTGTGGAAGGTGGTGATTCATTTTGGGAAGAGAAGAGGAGGGTTTGCAGCTGTGTGTCAAACATCAGGAATCTCTCCTGAACTTTTACTAGTATATGGTGTGACATTCAAGTGTTAAAATCTCAGGGCCTTGAATGTGCCTGACCTGATCCTGTAAAACTGTTCTGTGGGCCCTATTGCTGTGTCAGCTTTGGTTTCATGACAGCTCCTTCTATTTAGTGTCAAAAGGAGAGTTAATAAGTCATAATTATATAAAACAAAAACATTTTAACTTGCTGAAAATTGTTATTAGGAAAAACCAGAGTATAAGTTATTTGTTCAAGGAATTACCTTGAAGTTTCCTGCTTGAATTAGATTGTATTTACCTGCTGCCATATTGAAATATAGGCTACTTTAACACAGGCAAAGAATATAAAGAATAAGTAAAGTAATTTTCATCTTCATTTCAAAAAAACTACAATATAATTTTTAAGAGTGAAAAAATAAAACATATATGGCATGTGGACTAGATGTAATTCATGTCTCAGCTGTTGTGATTTGGTTGCATATTTCTCTTAACTGTTTCATGTCAGTTTATACACTATAGAGTCTGAGGATTTGTGTCATTTTGATTGCTTGGAAGTTGCTTTAATGAAGTCCATATTATGTGTGTTTTTGTGTTCAGTCATTATTTCAGTGTTTGCATTTTGTGCTGTGACACAAAAGACAAAAAGTCAATAAATAACTAAAGACATAAAGTTTAAATCCTATATACTTTTTGCTTTATAACTTTTTAACCAGAGGAAACGGCTTGAACTCTTTTATAAGTGGGCTTCTTACACAACGCAGTCGGTGTAAAATACAGTAAAACATGTGACAATAGTGTCCTCACAGCTGGAGGTCAGGGTCATTGCTGCTCCTGTCGTGCATACGCTTACTGTAGGTCAGCACGTTGGATATGACCTCCTGGCATCAGTGAAGAAAATCAATATCTGTGGAAGTAATAAACATTCAGCCCGGGTGAAAAACACATGCAATAATCTCTTTTAAACTGTGTTTCAGTGCATGGAGCAGTGGCTGTGGAAGAAACAGAAGTGTCCCACGTGCCGTATCCACGTGTCCATGCCGAAGCCCCTCTACTGGTCCTCGTCCCGCATCAAAGTCCCATAACAGTTCTGCACCTCCGCTTGCTACGCCCGCATGTGACCCACTGACTTCCCAAACTCCTTCACACCTCATTCTTACTGCATGAACACCTGCTGGTCCTCAGACAACACGCTGTTTGAGGAAGTACTTCAAACACTCAAGGAGGTGATTTTAATATAGTTCATCCTCTGTCATGGGAGGGCTCTGGACACTGTGTGAGAGTTAAGGGACCCCAAGAGAAGAGAGAGAAACTATAATTTGTTCGGTGCTGTTTCTTTTTATGAGATTAGAATGTTCTGTGTCAGTGTCCAAAATATTTGAGACGTCCTAAACAGTGCATTGAACCGGGAATTATATGAACCAAATTTCCACAAGATTACTTTCATTTTTCTAATGATCAGTTTCTCTTAAAATTATTTTTCGCTTTTTTTCCCGCATTTTTGCACATCTCATTCACCTTAAAGTAGATATTGAGCACATCATCCACATAATTTGTACCACATAGATTGACAGCTCGTGGTTATATAGTTATATATAGTTTGGAGAAATAAATATCCTGAAAAGAAGACCTCTCCTATGTCCTCTCTTTTGAACAAAGTCACAGACTAACCTCAGAGTCAATAGTATTTGCATATTCAAACTAATTGTAGGCAGTATTTTCCATGCACTTTAGACTCGGCCTGTGTTAATGACAGAACTAAATGTTGATGTTAATAATGCTTCATGATGACTAGCTTTGCTAATCTGAAAGTGAGTGCTACATTCATCATCTTTACTCTGAATTTATAGACTCTCCCTCCTGAAACAGTCAGCCTGTCTGTCATTCCTTATTTTCCATCTGCTCCATCTCCCTGCCTTATCTCTGCTCTTGTTTTGCATGTGAAATACTTTGCATGCGACATCTTGTCAACTGTCAACTCTACAATGTTGAGCTTTCAGGCATCTCTGTTGCATTGTGTTTCTTGCACTGCCAAATCAGAGGTTACAGCTTGTGCTAAATATCCAATAAAATCAGACAGCCTGTATATAAATGTATCTTGCAAATATATAAATAGTCATCTTTCCATGTATAGGATGTTAATCACTATATTATTATTATTTCATGTGACTCATACTATATATTTAGCTGAATATACTGTAAGTCAGTCACTAACCACTAAATCCTGGTAATCTGCTGTGATCTTGCTTGGGTTTATGTCCAACCAAAATTAATTTAACTGCTGCACAGATGAAGTCTATTAAGATTTGTGTAATTATGAGTGGGAAATGACATAGAACTAAGCTGTATTTACTGTCCTTACTGTGAGTGGCACATTTTGTTTCTGGATTGTCTTTCATATGTGAAATACTGAGCGTTTTGTTGCTGTCCTACATTTTTAAATGACATTTTTAAAGCCTACATCACACTGCTGAGGCTTTGACGGCTGAAGTGACACTACGACCAGCACCAGCCTTCAGCTGCTATGTTCACTGTTTTCCTGAGAAAAGCTGGTGACACACAGAGCTGTTATCCTGTGACTGCTGTGGTCGTGCACTCTTCAATAAACATCCCACTTATGTGACACTCCCTTGCTAAATGTGATTTGGTTTGCTTTCAACAAACACCCACTTTTCTCTGTCTTCATATATAATTTACAGTAGTTTCTTTACAGTACTCAATTTATGATGCTTCCATTGTTCAGATTATAGCCCGTCAAAAGTGAATAATTAAGTATTCAACAGCATTCAAATCCCATAATAGCAATATCTTTCTCAAGGCAGACATTTTTGACTTAGTAGGAAAAACACAGGCGTAACCAATAATATTAATGATGGCTCTGTTCCATGTAAGTGTTTCAGTTAGTCAGCATGCACAATGCCAGAGTAGCGGAGCTGGCAAACCAAAACAGACTTGTTATCAATGTTATTAGTTACACCTCTGTTTAAAAAATCTCAGTGTGGCTAGTTTTACATTGTTTTACATAGAAATTCAGATAATTATAGTGGAGTAATCAGTACTACACCTCTCCCTATATGCTGAAGAGCGAAAGTCAAGAACACAGTAGACCTACCACATGATTTTACATAAGTACAGCGCTTGACTAAACCTACTTTGTATCTTGAAAAACAGAAGATGAAGATGGGGCTTTTAGCAACCGGGGAGCAGTTTACATTCTACTATTAAAGACATAAACATGGTGGGTATTTTATGGGCCAATTCCAGTATTTTGTCAGTCAATATGTTTAAGTTTGACTACTTTTAGGCTATCAAACTAATAAAGGCTTCAGGATTTCCTCCTAATAATTTTCATTCCTGGCAAGTTACTACAAGGAACTTTCATTTTGTGTTGATTTTGGCAGCCCCTGTGGACAAAAGCAGTAGTGTTTTCGTAGAATGAAGACTGCATTTTCTGTGAGCTCCATCACCTCGTTTTGTAAAGATCTTGCAATACTGTAATATAAAGATGGTGAAACAAAGTAAACTTTGTTTAAGTACTGTTCATACTTCTAGGTTACAGGTAAGGCTGCATTCACACCAAACCCGGCAATGCGGCACCTTCCCGCAGGGTTGTGCGGAGGTGTGGGCGTGTTTATTTGTGCTTTAGAACATCAATCAGGAAAGCAATCAGAAAATAATGTTTATTTCTCTGATTCACAGCTTTGTTCTCGCTACCACTGCTCCCTCTCTTCATTCACTCTCTAGCTCGGTCAACCACTGCTGCTCCCTCTTGCTCGCTGTCTCTCTTTTTCTCATCTTTCTTAAAATGAATCGGGAAGCCGACAAAGTCTAATTTTACTTTTAACATTATCAAACAAAGGGAATATCTTCTTCTTGTGCTAGCAACGTCATCCTACTCCCTCATGCTACAATGCTACATGTAATGTAAACATTGGCTCTTCCGGTTTGCGTGCCGTAAATCGTTTGGTCTGATTTCACGAGGAATCCAACCCAGTGGCAGGCATTTAGAATAACTATTTAGAAATAGCCAATCTTCTTGCTGATGCCAATGAAACATAAATAAACAGTTAAGTGACTATATACATTTCTTTTTTTTAATTGCAAAATTACTTTTTTGACATTTTGAGGTGGAGTTAACTACTGGAACTACAATTTTGGCTGGAGGCTAATAGAAAAGAAAGGAATTACATTATTTATTTATTTTTATTTACCACTGCCTCTCCTCTCCTGAGTGAAGTCCCTTTGACCAACCCTCCCCTCTCCCTGTTGTACAAGAGATTCTGCTCTGAAAACTGACAGCTGACAGGTGACTATTGTCATAGTAAAGCTGGGAAATGGACTAAAAGGTGCCAGTTCAATATAAACAAGTTTTAAGTTAACATATGCATAAGAATGCAGTTTTACAAGTTTACATTTTTGCACTTGGTTCTGTTATTGTGTAAGTGAAACTACACTATGCACCTAGTTTTCACTTTCAAATGAGTGGTATTTTTTTTGCAATCATTTCTCTTCATTTTGTGTTAGCCCATATGTTATAAGTTTGTATTGTACTGCAGATGTAATTACATTTTCATGAAGTAGTTTGAACTACTTTTTCTGAGTAACTTTAGTTAACCAAACTATATTTCTCCTAAGGGTAGCTTTTCTGTAGTTCAGCTTCTTCCAGTGTGAAGTAATTGGTAGCTTGTATGCTTTCAGAGTATCTCCCCAAACACTGCCTGTGTATCACTCAGACTGTCTGAGTTTGGCCTGAATGACACAACTGAACTGTGAGACCAAACCTCCCGTCGGTCCATAAGGAGACTCTTCCAGCTGCCGTGTACGTGCAGGAGATCTTGTCCCGGCCCAGCCTGCGCTGGCCGGATGGAAAGTAGCGGTTTCCTCCGAACAGGGAGGGCCCGAGCCGAGCACCAGCGGGCGGAGTGAAAGTGCACACGTGGACTCCTGAGACTGACGTGAACTCCAGCCAATTACAGCACAAACCGATGACGCCAGCTCACCTTAGCCATCCAATGGTTTCGCTTTTGAGGAGACTAAAAGCCTAAACTGTTTAGAGTCGGAAAAATTAGGGGGAAAAAAAGGTTGTGAAACGGGTCTGGTTTGGAGGCTGCGGGGAGCCAGGGCCAGAGGAGACAGCTGATGTTTACTTCGTGTCTTGCTAAGAAACAGAGAAGAAATCTCTCTTCTTCGCTACTGGAAAATGGTTTTGTGATGAAAAAAATGAAGATGCTTTGATTTTCCTGGTTGAACATACTTCCAGCAACTTTTCATTTCCAGAAACAAATCTGCTTGGGTAAGACCTCCCCGTTTTTTTTTCTTTTACTATACAGGAATTCAAGGCTACTGCATCATGTACATGTATACAGTCAGGCCTGTACGTCCAAAGAAACTCAATGTCCTTATACTTCATAAAAACTCTTATGTTGGAGAGACTCACACAGCAGTTCACAGATAGGCTCAGTAAAGTACCAAACTTTATTTTTAGTTAATTTACATTCATAATTCTTGGATGGTAAAAACCTGTTGCCATTATCACATGGTAAGATATTTCATGAGCTCTTTATGATTTGTATCTGTGAAGCAGGCTATAAATACACAAACTCTACAGCTTCTGTTTGCTCGGCCACAGCAAAAAATAAATAAAGTGAGCACATTGTAGCAGATTAAGAAATTCCATAAAATGTTAATTTTTTTAGATGAACATTTGGTTTTAAAAGCCCAGATCCCATCAGCTGAGGTCTATAATTTCTATAGCCTCACCTTTTCTAACCCCTTTTAGTCCATGAGGAGAGTGGCTACTAAACAAGGATCCACAGACCTTTAAGAAAGGATAGTCATGGTGGTACCAACAAGATACCAAATACCCATGATTTGACTTCACGATTACTTCAAAAAAGTACAGTTTATCTCAACATCAACACTGTCTGCAGGACTGCAAGAATGTCTTTTTATTAACCATAGGTAGTTTCATAGTTCAAACGAAACAAGTAAAATAAAGACATTAAAGACTGAGTATAACCAGTGTTCAAAGAAGACTGTACAGCAAATCCATGCAAGTAAAAATAGCAAGACCACACTTGAGACATTCTTCATTACAAGTCCTGCATTCAAAATCTGACTTAAGTACAGAAGTATTAACTACAGAATGGACATGAAGTATCAGAAGTATGCAGAATGGCCCCCCAAATAGTGTTATATTATATTATTGGGTCATTATTATCAATGTATTGACATGTAAGCAGTAATTTAATGTTGAATAATGAAGCTAATTTGAGAAGTTTCATATGCTTTTGGGTAATTTAATATATATGACAATATCATATTTTATTAAGTGATCAGCTGTTTTGTATGTAAAATTATAATCTGAAAAGTAAAAGCTGTTAATTGACTGTAGTCGGAGCAACATAGTGAAGTCGATTTGTAAAGTACCACAAAATGGAAACACTCAAGGAAAGCATGAGTATAGTATGAGTAGTACTTTCTACCACTGTGCGTGATAAAAAGTGTTTTTATTTAATGAAATCCTCGACATGAAGAGCCGCTGGGAACCGTCGACTGTGGAAACAAGACACCACAGATGTTGTTGTTGATGAGTAAATCAGCCAAACAATCGAGTGTCTTCCAGTAGCACTGGAGTGACATGAGGGAGTGATTGCCATGGCGACTGGAGTGTTTTCCTCAGTCTGGAGATGGCCGTCGGACACAGATGAGCTCAGTTTAATATCTCAAATAATCAGTTTGCGTTGAATGTGCACCTTCAAAAGGTTCCCTTTGTTTCCAGGCAGAATGTTGTCGGTCATCTCCATCACAAAGGAGAGTACATCCACGCACCTTATTCTTATTCTCTGCTCAGTATTGATGTCACTGCTGCTTTGCTCTCTGAGTTTACAAAGCATTATTTACAGCTAAAGGACTGAAATAAAACAGGTTATAAAGCATCTTTATACTCTTTAAAGTCATTTTTTATTTACAGTGAAACCATGAGGAGGTTGACAATGGATAAAAGAGCGCAAACACACGACTGGCTTTGAAATGGCTGTTTTTGATCGTTTTTCTTTTATCCGTGGTACATTTTGTTCCCTTGAGAGAGTAACTATTTAGGGATAGACAGCAGAAGCCTGTTCTGCACCCACAGACTGCAGCACACATGACTCAGGTGCAGTTTTAACTGGCAATGAAATGATGGCTAATCATTACCAAGGAGAACATGCACACAAGTTAAAGAAATATACCGGATCAAGGACAGAGCTCAGGCTGTTCTTTGTAAGATGTAATCTGCACGTTTGAATTTTACGCTTTTTTTTGTAAACCATGTTTTATTTAACAGAATAATTCATGTTAATAATCATAAATGTCAGTTCATGGCACTGTGGGCATTAGTTTATCTCAAACAGGAATAAATCCTCACATGTTGAAAGGCAAAGGTGTGCAAGCCTTGTGACACTCTCACAGGTTTTCTTCCCCATCTAGACACACTTCTACCGAGGTCAGCTGATGGGCCGTCGCCAGCACACACTCTAATTATGTCTAATTATGCTGTTTAACTAAATTGCAGGCACTCCCCCATGTGTTCCTTTGTATTTCTTATTCCTTCATATTTGCCAGCCGTGCTGAAAATATACTGCATCTCTATGCTGCTGGAAGACAGTGTAAAATATCTGCATCAAATTATATTTTATGTTTTGAGACAATTACTTCATGCAAATGAAACCATGGTGTTTCTCTTGCTGATTTAGAGATAATGACAATAAAATCCTGAATCATGCTGAGTAAAAAATCTGTTTCTTGTTGTGGTGCAAGAATTTTAGGTTATTAATCTGCAATGATTTATCCTTTCCAACTGCCAATAGATCTGTTTCCTCCCACGATTCAGGTGTCGTGAGTCATGGGGAGCTTCAAGGGCCATGCGCTCCCTGGAAGCTTCTTCCTCGTAGCGGGGCTTTGGTGGACTGGAAAGTACTCTCTCTGGCACGCCACCCGCAGGAACAAGAATATAGGTTCCACTCGGCTGGCCAGCAGAGCTTCCCAGCGCCGTCTGGAGATCATTGAAAGCTCTGTCATAGTCTTCTTCTCTTTTGTTGGTAAGCATTGACAAAGCATGTTTAGGACTAAGACAAAAAACTGTGAGTGATACGAACTTGTGAAAACAACCGATAAATCCAGCACACACCAAGGCCAGTTAAGTTCATAAACTTTAATGACAGTGCATCTGACACAAGTAGGCGTTTACTGAATCCGCTCTCTAATTAAGGAGATTTGAGTGTTTCTGTGTGGTTTTTGTATTCCTCAGGGATGCTGCTGGAGCAATTCGTAGCAGATGGACCAAGGTTCCAGCTGTATGACTTTGCAGAGAAACACTGGGAGCATCTGATGAACTGGCAGCATACCACCATGTACCTGTTCTTTGGCATGGCAGGGACTGTGTCTCTGATCATCCACACCACAGAGGCTGCTCCGCTAGCACTGGATAGGTTAATGTTGGCCATTTCTTTCTTTAATGAAGGTAAGAAAAAAGACACTTTGACATGGTTAAGACCACAGACTGAGTTCATAGCAGCTTTTTAGCAGATCACATTAAACCTTGAAGGATATTTACTCAGGAAAGTCCACATGATTGCATGATTATCTTTCAAAAGTGGAAACACCATTCTACAAATTGACAAACGTATGAAAGTGATAAATGGGTGAGAACATATTTTGCTCCACCTTCCTCATCTGTCTATATCTATATTTTCATTTTTACAGGATTTCTTTTCCTGTACCACCTGCATGGCAGGAGTATGCTGGACGTCCACGTGCATCAGCTCCTGCTCTATGCCATCTTTGGCGAGGCTCTCGTTGCCTTCCTGGAGGTCTTCCACCGAGGCAACATCATTCTGGAGCTGCTGCGCTGCACCCTCACTCTCCTGCAGGGAAGCTGGTTCTGGCAGGTACATCTGAATGTGAGCACGTGCGAGCAGAAGTCCGCGTCATCGCTTACTAACACCTGACGTTGCTTTCTCTTCAGATTGGTTTTGTGCTGTACCCTCCGAGCGGCCCCGAGTGGGACCTGAAGGACCACAACAACATGATGTTCGTCACCATGTGTTACTCCTGGCACCTCGCCTTCGCCATGCTCGTCGTGAGCGTGCTCTATTGCACCGTCAGCTGGTGAGAACCTGCTCGACACTGCACATCCCAACTGCTTGTTTATTTGTCCTGGATATCTCACAGTCACATTTAATAACAACCTGAGTGCCTCTAATGGCGCTCAACCATAACAGTTTATGTTAGGTGTGAGTGACTCTGGTGTTTCTTGTGCTTTCTCTGCAGCGTGGTTCGCTCCAGGTTGAAGAGGACCCCTCCGATGGAAATGGGACTTCTGAAGCCCAGAGACAGGGATCCAGAGTCAGAGGATGAGATTTTATGAAGACGACTGTTGTTCATTTACACTCAAATCAGGGATATGATGTGTGCAGTTCCAGCGGCAGTACAAGCCACACACATACACACACACACAGGGGATAAGGACACGGTTTTTGGATGCTTTATTTGAGAAATATATCTCTACCTCTGCCCTATTTAATCAACTGTAAACTTCAGCCTTACTCTCATTGTTCATTGCTATTTATTTCACTGTGGCCTAATACTATATTCTGCCATATCATTTGTTTTACTATTAATTTGCACACACAATATAAGTGAACAAGAACTCATAAGAGTAAGCTTTTTATGGATTGCATGCTTTTCATTTGTCATACTGAACTTTTCTTGTCTTGACATGTCGGTGTTAAGCAGTGCCATCTTGTGGTGAAAACAATCACTATCATCATACAGCATATCTGGTCAGACAGTACTCAAAAGCATGTCTTTTAAGTATTTTTACTTTGTTTCATGTTAAGAAGCTGAGTCATATGTGAGATGTGATTTTATCAAAACTGTTTAAATGTTTAGAGTTTGCTATTTGATCTTATTACAGATTTCTAATTAACCAAACAGCAGAGTATTTTTTTGTTGTTTATGCATGTCTACATCTTTGTATATGACGATCTGAAGGAACTTAGTGTTTGTCTGAGAGTTAATAGTCATTAATCATCAGTAATCATTTGAAAAGTAGGACTATCCACCGAATTTATGCTTTTGTGAGACACTATGAAATATATATGAACAATTTTTATATATCTGTCATATTATTTCCTCAGTATATCACATTAATACAAGATGATCACTCATGCGTCACAAAGTTATCCCAGCTGGAGGCAGAAATAGTATCATATGGCTCATAAATTGCCTACTTTTGTCAGGACATTACATCTCTGGCGTCTGCAAAGATCGTCTGTGTCGAAGAAGACTCATCACTCAATGGTGATAAAAGCTGCCCCATGTCTGTAACACGGAAGCGCACTTTCCTTGCTTATAACAGGCAGTCTGTCATAGTTCAAACCTGAAACAAGTTTTTGATCTCAAGTAACAATTGGTTCATGTGGGATTTTGTCCAAATAGACTTTACATATGTACAGATATGAGCACATTCTGCAGCTTCAGATTAAGTGTAAAGCTTCTTAGTGATTACACAAAAAGCAAATGATAATATACTGAAATATATAAGAGAAAACAGGTTTTAATGCGTCAGTTCTTAATGTCCATAAGATATTTCAACTAACTGTCTTCTGTCTAATGTGCTCATTTTCTTCCCCTGGTGTGCTTTAAAATGTTTGGTTTTTTTTACCTGACTGAAAATTAAAATCAGAGTGAGACCTCCTCCTGCTTCTGCGTTCAGGTGCGACTTAACCTGAAGTCACCCAGCTGGCCAGGTAAGCTACCTGCCGGCTCCCAGTCCGCCAGCACACATGTGACGTTGTTGCCCATCCACAGATTTGAGGAAACCAGCAAATTGTCTCTCGCACTCCAGGAAACAGCGTTTATTAAATCATCAATCCGGTCGATTTTTTTCCGGATCTTCAGCTATGGATAAATTAAAATCGGTTTTGAGTGGCGAAGAGGCGCGCACACAAGACAGAACTATTTTACAGGTAAAACTAAACTCAAACTTTAACCTACGCTGATCAAACTATCACCCCAACCGAGCTGTTAATTAATGATTCAATCAAACTGTTTACGCAGACTGTCAATGAAGCCTCGACTCTAGGCTGGGGAACACGTGTGAAGGGATTCATCGCCTGCTTTGTGGTGGGGGGCGCTTGCACTATTTTGGTAAGGATGTGTAATAATGTCAGTAATCTTCTCCTGTTGCTGTGTTGTGATCTCCCCAATAAGAAAGACAGAGAGCAGAGGGAGAGCTGATGTGGCCTTACCGGTCCGTCTTGCTCTGAGGAATGCTGAGGATGTGATGTTCACTCTGTCCTGCCTTTAAGTGCCAACTGCAGCTCAGAGAGGAGACATTTACTTTATATGTGACCCACAAGGTCAAGATGCCGCAAATCACCTGTGTACATGTGTGTCCTGCAGGGAGTCTGTATGCTCTTCCTCCCCAAGATTGGACTCACTCTCTTCATCGTCTTTTATACCTTTGGAAACATATGTGCTCTGTGCAGGTCAGTGTCAACAAGACAATGCAACGAAAGCAGTGGTGGAATGTAACATTTACTCAAGTACTGTACAAATTTGAAGTACTTGTACTTGAGTATTTGAGTACTTGAGTTACTTAAGTAACTTTTTCAATTCAGGACTTTTACTTGTAACAGAGTATTTTTAGATGACAGTATTTCTACTTTTACTTAAGTAAAGGATCTGAATACTTCTTCCACCCTGGAAGAAAGTCAGATTAAAGCAGTTATCTTTTAAATTATGATGGTTTTAACGGAAGACGGATTTGTATTAACCAGTAGTTAGTATTGATGTGTGCAGCAAACATAATGAATTCTAAATCCATTTTTAATTTTTTTTTTTTTATTCATGATTCTGTCACAGCACCATGTTTCTGATGGGGCCGGTGAAGCAGCTGAAAAGGATGTGTGACAAAACAAGAGCGCTGGCCACCGCAATTATGATTGTGAGTCCAAAACCCTGATTTTCCCCTTTTGTTGTGTTACACACCCCATTACAGTTCTTCATTTGAAAAAAATACTTTTTACTAGCAACCAAAGTGTATAAAATATATGTTTTTTAATGACATTTGTCCCATTCATTATTCCAGACGTGTCTTGTGTTGACTCTCTGTGCAGCCTTCTGGGTGAGTGAGCTTAGAAGAAAAAGACAAGTTATCGTCACTTCTAACTTAAAGCTGCACTGCGGGACTTTTGTCTCCCCCTTCTGGCAGGGAGAGTAATTACAAAAACACTGTCAACACGCACTTACGTCATAGGCTCTGCCGTAGCCTACTCTGTCGCTACTGTTGCAGCTGTAAAACGGTGGATAAATTGTTTTGAGCATCACACAACCCCTGCGAAATGATTAATTTCACTATCAGAATTTGATCCATTCAGTCTGATATCATTTGGAAAGTCTAGAAGAGCCACATGATTAAATTATTTTATCCCCATTAAAGTTAGCAGAGGGCTAACTGGAAGTTAGCTGCTCGGCCGGCAGAAGTCTCTAGTGTGCATGCTCCGCCCGTAGAGCATGTGCAGTATGCATTCATATTGACAGCACAGGAATGTCAAACCAGATTTAAAAACTGTATACTGTGAAATACAGAGAGATTTATCTGACGGCTTAATCAGCATTGTGTGAACTCGTTTGGTAAGGGCTTCAATGTAATGTACGTTCATTTATATGCAAAAGTCCCACACTGCAGGTTTAAGATAATTGCAGATCATTGACTGTATATAAATATGCATCACCACGTCCTACTGCCATGCAAAAGTGAAGCCAAAATATTTATATACAGTCATGTTGCAGATGTACAGAATTAAATGTTGTTCTATCTATCTTAGCCAGCAATTGTGTCTTTTCCTCACAGTGGAAGAACTTTGGACTTGCTTTGTTATTTTGCATCTTGCAAGTCTTGTCATTTACCTGGTGAGTTGCCATTCCTCTTGAGTTTTAACTGACTGTTTTCCCGCTGACGTTCATTTGTGACAAAGAATGTGATGTCCTTACAGGTACAGCCTGTCATACATCCCATTTGTCAGGTTTGTAATTTTAACAGCATTTATTCAAATCAGCAGCATGAAGGTATTTTCATACTCAGTCTGCCTGTCTAATCTATGCAATTTACTTTCCAGGGAGGCAATAATGAAGATGCTGTCTATCTGCGTGAAATGAGCCGTCTTTGTGCCAAAGGTTCAATCTGGATGACGTGGGTTTTTTTTATTTTTATTTTTATTTTTTTTTAGAAAGGGGCAAGTCTCTTATTGAAGTTGCTGCTGTGACGCTTCCTCATGCTGCACATCCTTTCTCTGTTAAGTGAACAAGATACATGTTTTTATCGCTGAAGATGTTTATTTTTTCTTTTTTATGCTTCATTGATTTAATCACTGAGATTTTTTTGGTATGTATTAATTACCTCTTGTTTATACCAAATTTAATGAGCGTAATATGTGCTTATTTTGTAATATGTGTAAATATTTGTAATAAATGAAAGTGTTACTGGTTTTGTGAATGACCACACTGCAGCCTCATTATTTCCATCCCTGAGCGGAATAAATGTTAGTATAAGCTCAGACCAGAGAAGCAAGCATAATGTAAAAGTTGCCAGGGTACCAAGTGTGAACTGAAGTATCCCAGCAAACACTGGTCAGACGGTGACGCTGTGTTCCTGGTCAAAAGTGGTGCTGGTCGGACCCCAAAAACTGGCACATGCACAGTAAACTGAAATCATGAAAATGCTTTTTAGCGGACGTTTGCACATATTTGGAATACAGATATGAAGGTTTGATTGTAATTTCTCCTTCTAATGAATATAGTTCTGTGTGATACAGTAATACAAGTGCGTCGTCCTCTGTCCTTCCCCCAGGTGACCCATCTTCCCTTTTTGCTGTTGGTGGCTGGTGCATGGTCCCGACAGCTTCTCATCCCAGGAGATAAATTCCCCTTTCTATTCAATTTGGCTACAATCTCACCCTACAGTTCTTTTTATATGTTTTGTTTTTCTTTTAATCGCTAACTTCATTCCTTTCCCCCCTTTTTTCTTTTTTCTTTCTTCACACCAATGTACCACACTCACCATCGAACGCCAGCTTATATCTACGTCCTACCCTGTCTGTCTCAAGTCTTTGTATTGTAATTGTTATGTCACCATATGCATGTTTGGACATACTATATGTAGGCATGTGCATGTATATAAATATAGGAATTTGTGAGCTCAAATTGTATTATGATTTAGAGGGGAATTTATGGATTATTATTGTGCATTACCCTAATAGGAAAATATTTATAAATAATATTAGAGTATGTATAATAATAGAGAAATAGTCCCTGTTGTTGGCCACACAAGAGAGGTCAATTGGAATTACGATTGTTATTAATCTTAATTATGATTTTTGCAAGGGTATAGGTCTTTTAAGGTTAAGTGATTGAGATTCAAGCACAAGAAAAAAACAATATAACACTACAGCTACAATTACTAAAAACTACAACTACAAGGCTGCAAACAAAGCCAAAGGGGTAAAGGGGAAGCTGGTACACAAGGCTGTGGCTAGTGAATGATTGAAATGAATGATGCAGAGTTATCTATTGTGTAGTTGGTAGAAGCGACCTGATAGACAGATGAGCTGACTCATGACTGACCTGAGAAGCAGCAATTCAAATCAGTGGCACAACAACTTATTTGTGAATTGCCAATTAAAGCAAGTTAATGGAGCAACAATTGTTGTTTTCATTGTTTTAGACTCACATTTTCTGACCCACACTGTTTCTCAGGTAAGAGACTATTATAAAGTTTTGGTCAGTCTGTCCTGAAGATGCATCCTGGCCAATCACAGGGAGTGCAGAGTTTTGAGGGGCAGAGTCAGTCCCCTGCTGTCCATGGACAGGCGAGTTTACCTCCTGAAAGCTGCTCTTTTAATGAAAATTGTTAGTCTTATAACAATTGCATGATTTCTAATTCTGCATTTTGGATAGTAGATTTAGTTTTTTTTTTTAGAGTGAAAAAGCAGAATGGTACTAAACTTGATATTAGTGGTATCAACGATTGGTACACTTTCTGGCCTAAGGACGGTATGGGTTTTCAGTCCTTTTTAGACTCTTACATTTGTGTGTGTGTGTGTGTGTGTGTGTGTGTGGTTAGACCACATGTTTGCTGTGGAGTGTCTTGGTTCTCCTTGTTGTTAGTGGTGATGACTTGCAAGTTGTTTTCTGCTTTAATGCTAGTTTGCCCAGTGATCTTCCTCAGTTCTTTTGTAGGTTATTTGAGTCCTGAAAATCAGATTTCATGGTAAGCTAAAAGTTGGTGCCAGCTACTCTCTGTGGGTGACTGGTTCCTACAGGTGAGTTGTGAATATCTAGTGGTGAGGTGATGTTTATCCACGTTGTGCTTGCAGCTCACACTGTATGTATGTACCGAATGTATTCAATTCTCCAAAGGCTAAAAACATTACACCTACACAGATGTGTCTGTGTAATCTTTTAATGCAATTTTAAGTACCAGTAATTAAACCTTAATGAAGCTTTCATGAGCAGTTTATTCTTTAGGTTTTACACTATTTGTTTATGGAGAAAAACATTCACAACACACATTATGGCCTGCTGTTACCTAAAACAGGCGCAACGATTTCATTGAATGTGAAGAAAGCAAAAACATTTTTAAATGGTACTTCCTGAATAAGTATGGGTAAAATTTAATTCAGAACATCCTCCCTACCTATAAAAGTGTTTATCAGCTGCACAAAAATAATAAAAGATTAAATATTTTTATTTCTGTGTATTGTAATTAATTTTTAAAGTGACGATTTAATCTTTATGCATGAAACACATTTCTAAAAGTGAAAAAGGCCTCATTACATGATCATAAAAATTGTTACATACATGCAGTGGCCACATTACTAAGTAAACCTGTACAATCTAATGCAATTCAATACAACAGCTCTGCCATGAATTCTACTTTTATGAAGTTTATAACATTATGTTTTTGTTGATAGAGCCGGAAATGTGTAAATTCAATGATATGTTTAATACTGAGGTCATAGTTAAAGGTAGTGTTGTACTGAACTACATTATATTAAGTGTTTCTAATTTTTTGTCCTCCCTATTTACATACATGAGGGGGGCAGAATATTAGAAAACACCTCTGAATATAATGTAGCTCAGTACAACACCACCACCAACTACGACCTTGATGCTTGAATTAATACCCCTATTAAAGTGTAAAAAAAAACATGATGTTTGATCATCAATAGATATGTATAAATAAACAAATAAGTAACTAATAAGAAAAATAAATAGTAATTGTAAATCATTTAATAGACAAAAAATAAATACTCAATCTAAATAATTTCATAAATATCCTTTACAGGTTGGTGCAAGAGGGCCATACTGTAGGGTAAATCCTCATGTTCTCCTGTCTCCTCTATTTTGAGGAAGGTGACCTTAGAAAGGACTTCATCTTTTAAGGCCAACAATGGAGAAGTAGACGTATTAGGTTATACGTCTACTACAGGGGGGCACCGACCATGGATGGGGGAAGGCATTTGAGGTTCTTGTGTTTGTGTACTGGTTGGCTAGTGGCATATCCTACAGGGTTGTGTCAGAGACCTTTGATATTCCCCACACCACGTGTCACGACATGGTGCACCAAGTCAGCAAGGGCATCCAAGTTGTATTCAGGAGTCTCATCTACTTCCCCAACAGGGATGAGCTGGAGGAAATCAGGGCTGGGTTCTATGAGGGGCCGTTAGGGACATTATTCAGAATTACCATGTATATCCATGTACTTTTTCTCTCACATACAAACATGAAACCAAACTCATTCACATACTATACTGAAAACCACACACACATACAAATTAAATGCTTTTACATACACAACTGAAACACTGTCATACAAACTGAAAAATTATACACTTACATACACAACTGAAACACTTATATACAGTTAAAATGCTCTCATATAGTATTGTGAAATCATTTTATATAAACTATTGAAAAGCTTTCACTGTTACCATTGAAAAAAATAATTATGATGGCATTTCAGTATGTTGTATGAGAGGATTTCAGTTGGAAGAGAAGGTGGCTGAGAAAAGAGAGCACATGTTGTTTGTTTGTGAGCAACACTGATGTCTGCTCAGCAGCCTGCAAGTAGCCTAACAGAAGCAACGGTTACTTAACAATACAGATGTTACTAATTTTGTTTCTTTGCTTTATGGCTGTGTTACCACGGTGCTGCTGCAATGGTCAAAGAGGGGGCTGCACTAGATAACTGTAGACACTAGGTGGCAGCAGAGTGCTTGAGTCCTGCTGGCGGGATTTTATGATAATACTCCCTCCAACCATAATGTAGCTGCAATGGCAGAGTGGCGCTGTCCATATTTCCGCTTGATAACTCCACTGGAAGTGAAGCAACTGCATAAGAAACCGACTGACCGACTGTCAGTTATCCTTGGTTCATCCTGGCTCATCGACACCATTGCGCAGTCTGAAGGGACGCAATGCATTGTGGGGCAGTTGAGTATGTCCAGTAAGCTCACGCTGCATACTCAGAAATTTTTGCTAATGTAGTATACATCTGGGCATTTCTCGCATACACAAAATCCACATACTATGCAGTTGGAAAGCACTACATTCTCAATTTGACGTTATACTTAGTATTAATAGTACATTAGTATGTGATTCCGAACACACCCCAAGTCTCATCAGTCACGGTCATCAGATATTATGCCACCATGTACTGTCGGTTTAGGGCCAAATAATACTCTCTCTCTGTCTCAATTCATGTAACCAAATTACCTTAGTGAAACAGTGTGGTCATTTTTTTTAAAGAACTATATTAAAAACTAACTGCCAATATGGCTAGAAGGTTGTGTAAGTTAATTCTACATGCCAAAGCAGAAAAATCACTGGAAAAACCAATTATTTTGCATGTATTAGTAGAGGACTAACAGGCTGCTGGCTGATGTGTCCTGTGTGAACAGAAATCTGCCTGAAAGCTCGTTGTGGATTGTCACTTTTTCCAACCAGTGATGTTAAAACTGAAATTTTTAAATCTCAGAGAAATGTTATCATGTAACCTTTTAAAGTGCTACTCTTTTTAATGTATTCTGCCTAAATCTTTTAGTTTTGTTAAAATGTCTTCTGCGTCTTCATAGTCTGACTTTTCCTAAGTGCTAATCACAAGCTTTCAGGAAGTAGTCTGACACTGAACAGTGGAAAGAAAGTCAACAGTTTGGGTTAAATTCCTGATTCACAAGTTTTCTATGAGTAGAAAACTTTGGCCCCCCTGAACCAAAGTTTTGATTTAACAAATTTTTTAACACTCTTTTAGATATTGAACTAAAACCTAACCCACCTAAACTAAACTGTTTTAACTAAAACATTAGCTAACCTGAAATAAACAGTTTTAGCTAGTAACTGAACTTCTAGCTAACGTGAAACAAACTGGTTGGTTTGCTAAATTGAAACATTACTTAAAGGCTAACAACAAACTTTATCTGCTAAAATTAAAGTTGAAACAATATTTTTAGCCGCTATAACCTTAACTGCTAGCTTATGTCAACCAAATGGTTTAAGTAGCTAAAACTTAATCAAACTGTTGTAGCTGTTAAAAAGAACAGTTTTCTAACCTCAACCAAACTGTTTCAAATGTAACGTTAGCTAACCTGAACCACAGTATTAACATTGCTAAACTTGAACCAGACCGTTTACTGAATTGTTCAGGAATTTATTTCTGGGATCAACATGTGTAAACATTGTGACTTCCACCTGTTGTCACTTGTTCTTTTAATGGTGTAAATATGTCATTTTATGTTCATGTCTGTTTATGTGTATTTCTGAGACCTGTTATTTAAACTTTCTCTGTTTATTCTGTAAGAAGTGATATTTAGTTACGAGTTATTTTATTTCTCATGGTTCTGTTCAAGTATTTGGTGGGTGGTGGGTGCTAACGTTAGCTCTTTTGTGGATAAGCAGTTTATTTTCCTATGGATTCAGCTCAGATAACAAGGCCCATATAATATTACATGTACTGTTACATTAAAATGATGCTAGTCTACACAATGTAAAATTAGGTTGGGGGTTGCACCTCCTTCAAAATGTAGTAGTTACTGTGGACTATAATTATAACATAAGCACACAAGGCAACTTACACTTATTAGTTGGCACGTAACGTTATTGCAGACGATGGCATCTGATGTCAGCAGGATGGGAGGATGGAGGCCGGGGAGAGAGATAGTCGATTCAGCCCCATTCACCAGTAACAGTGGATTATCCGAGGCAGGTGTTGATGGTGATCCTAAGCTTTCCATCAACGTAGCTTTCACAATGTCACTCCACCTTTTCTTCATCTACTCATTTTTTTGAAATTTAAATAATGAGACCAAGCTGTTATTTAAATTCTGGCATCCAGGGAAGATACATTTTCGGGACAAAGACATAGCTAGCAAACTGTAGGCAGTAGTAAGTATAACTCTCAATTGAGTGGGAGAACCATTGATGTGAAGGTGCTAGAGTTCTTATAGTGTTTGGGAGGGGTTATGTTAGTAACCCCTCTATATCATTGATTTTTAGGCCCAGAAAAAAACTGTGCTGCAGGACAAAACCTACTTCCAATTGAAATACATTAGTTTGAAAGTTGTGCTGACTGTCACGAATAAAATGGAAATATCATGTCAATGTACACGAATTGATAGATGAAATTTCATGACTATTTCACGAACAGCTGTGAGACTGGGTTGCTTGTCCAGCGCCTCTGACCGAAAGCTCGCTATTGAAAACATTCTTGCACAGATTTGAGTGTGTAGATGCTTTTTCGTTCAGTTTGACATTTTTTAGCTTCAGCACCTCAACTAAGTCTGATACCAGGTGAGCGGCGTATTTTTCTCTAGTTTTGATTTCATAGTGTCTCAATAATACTGTCCATAGTAATACTGAATACCATGACCATGTTTCCCATAAATTGACACATTTTCTGTAAATAATATACATAAGATACCGAATGTGCGAGAGAAGACAGTCAGTTAACACTGAGCCACAATGCTTTATTGGCACTTAGCCTACAGCTAAATATATTACTGTGTTCTTAGCTATACTAAAGCTGGTGCTGCTTTTTTCCTGCTACTCTCATTTTCTGCCCAGAAATGGCCGCCACCCCACACACGCTACTCACAACAATAATACATTACAGTAAGTTATCTGTTTATTCCCTTTCATTCAGCTGTAAGGGTTCCATGTCACAAAGAGATGATTTTTTGTTACATGTATGTTGCTGTGTTCTTAGCTATACTAAAGCTGGGGTACTGAAGCTAACCGAGTCTCGAGTGTGTTGCCTGAACTACTGACAAGAAGATATGACCCTGCCTTGATGACACAGAGGGCCTGCAAATACTGTGAGAGGCCAGATTCTGGCAAAATGATCAACTGTGTCAAATGCAACAACCATTTTCACTACAGCTATGTACAGATCAAAAGGAAGCCAGCGACATGGTTATGTAGGAAATGTCAGAGTTGAGACCTGAATGCCTTCATTGACAATGTTGGAAACCTAATGAATTCATTAGTAACCTTTTCCTTGCTTGCAGCTGTAAGCACACTTGCATATGCACGGCATATTTCGCTTGCTCTTTGATTCTAGCCTGGACCCCGGAATGCTTACCATTCATGACAGCAGCACCACCATATGCTTGATCAACAAGGTTGTTTTTGTATTCTAGACCATGACTTTCCAATATGTGGATTATTTTTTCAGTAAACCTTGCTGCATCAAGTCTCTCAGCAGATTCAAAATGGAGAAAACTCTCCTGGACAGCTCCATTGAAATAGTACCTGAGTACTAGAGCAATCTGTTCTTTTTTTGTTTTGTTTGTTTTTTACATCTCTTGTTTGTTGTTTCATCGCTTTTCATCGCTTGTTGTTTCATCTGCCATGACGCTGAAGACTTCAATGTTTTTCACTTCTTCTGTAATTTAGGTTCGAACCATGTCTGCCAAACCATCCAGACACCATATTCTGAATGATTTTGCTTGTATAATTTACATTATGAATGACTGTTAACTGTTTACGCTGGCTGCTATTAAGTTAATTAGTCAACAACAACATTTCCTGGCCAAAAGTCTTACCTTGTAACAATTACACAAATAAAATAGTTTTGCTCACCTTCACTTCGCTGCAGTCTCGCAACGTTTAGCTTTGATTCTTGCTTCTGGTCAGGGCTGACAGGTGGTTGGTAGCCTACTTTCTTTCAAAACACGCTTCAGCCAACCAGTGGCGGTGTATCGCTCTAAAGGACCCGACTAGAATGTTGAGCCACATCTGTCCCACTGAGGGGAGAGGTCGGGATAGGTTATATCCCGGGTATGAGGGGTCTGCAGTGGCTTTCCCTGATTTTCTTTTTTTTTGGCACCAATGATCTTTTCCGCAGTTCTGATTGTCCGTTGTAGTCTGTTCCTGTCCTGTTTAGTGTCCGAACCAAGGCCAACCTGAGGTGCATTCTTATTCAAAAAAACTATTTTTACACTACAACTAATCCTTTTATAGCACAACTTGTAAATGGGCCTAAGGCAAAGAACAGGGAAATACAACAGCTGCAGTGTTGAAAATGATAAAGAGAAAAGTTGTTGCCACACCGGTACTACTGCAAAAACGTTTCTTCTACTTTTTTGTGTTCATAAAAGTTTGGTGTAAATCCAGATGAATATATTGTGTGTCCGTTTTGTTCAACATGTGGAGCAAACTTCTTCTACATCTATGGAAAGACACTACAATCAATGAACGTGCAAGGGGAGGGACACATGACCCACAATGCTGACATTGTGGGTCAGGTTATTTGTCTACTTCCTATTGGCACTTGCAGTCCCAATTACACAGTCGTTCACCTTGCTGTCAGACCTCAGTTGTTGGTGTATGGGGAGAAGAGCAGCCGGAAGAGCACACACATCCCACACACACACATTTCTCCAGCATCACCTGATGCTTCCTGTCTGTCAGAAGTTTGTTGATCCACTCACCATTGGAGGCAGGCACTCTGAGCTGGGTGAGTTTGGAGAGGAGGACTTCTGGAACAGTCACTGTTCTTGCTGAGAAATGACATGAAAGTAAAACCTAAACTCCAGTCACAATTATTTAGTGAAAAGATAAACATTTATTTAAACTGCAAAACCACACTAACAGATGCAAAACAGTAAAATACTGTAAAAACATTTGCAAATACAACAACAGAGATCTTGAGGTCAGAGGTCAAACTTTTTTTTAACGAGTACTATGCTGTGTTTAATGTTTTTGATTTTATTTTCCAGTGCATGGTGGGGTTAGGTGCTGTGGTGGTGGGAGAGAGGTGCAGGGTGGAGGAGAGATCTAGTTTATTTGAATAATTGGATGAATCTTTTCCTCAGAGACTTCTTCTTGGTCTTCTTTGGCTCTTGGGCTTCGATTTCATCCATCTGCCTCTCCAGATCAGACATTTTGTCTATCAAGCCACCCATGGATCCCTCCTCCTCCTCGAGGGTCTTCTTGTTGTTATTGAGAGACTCCAAGAGAAAGGACTTTTCCTCCTTCCACTGGCGCCTCTCATTCCCGAGGTCCTCCTGAGCCTGCTTCAGTGCTGCCAATAAACTGGAGATTTCATCCTGCTGGCTGGCCAGGAGAGGGGACCTTTCCTCCTCCCATTGGTGTCTTTTGTGGTGCAGGTTCTCATTTGCCTGGGCCAGGGTCTCCTCAATCCTAAAAGTTAACTCCATATGCTGGGCCAAGACTATCTCCATCTCTTTCCGCTGTTCCGTCTCAGCATCCAGAGCCTTTTCTAATTGTCCGATTTTATGGGAAGCTTCTCTTTCAGTCTTTCTCTGTTTGGAAATCTCAGCCTTAAGAAATCCATGCTGGAGATTTGCCTCCTTTGTTTGTGTCTCCAGCATTTTTTAGTTGCTCTACCTCTTGGAGCAGGGCTTCATTCTCCTTTACCGGTTTGGAGATCTGCTCCTCCTTTTCTCCTATGATCCGCTGAAGCTCAAGCTCAGGGATCAGGAGCAGAGCCTGGTTGGTCTGCTCACAATAGTCCTCCACACTAGGTCTTTGGACTGTGGTTGGATGTGGCTCCTGAGAAGTTGTGGCAGGCTCTGGCTCTTCAGGTGCTGTGGTTGGCTCTAGCTCCACAGATGATGTGGAAGGCTGTGGCTCTGGAGCTGTGGTTGCTGGCTCTGGCTCTTCAGGTGATGTTTGAAAGATGCTTGGCAGCATCCAGCTTTGGGGCCCTTTTGAATGAACAACCTTGCCCATCTCCTGTCTCATCGTCATTGGACCCTGTTTAAAACGTTTTTTTCGGCAAGGCAGGATAATCAGCCTTGTCAAGTCCCTGGCAATACACCGGGTTGCTCCCCTCTTGGAGGTTTTTCTTCCAAGGATTAACGGGACGGAGTTTTTCTTTTTTTTCTTCCTCCACATGTTGGGGTTTCTCCTCTCATCTTGACTGCAGGCAGCTGGTTTTATAGACTGCTTGTGTTCAGCAGTGTGGTCCTTTTTGCTGGACAATAGGTTTAATGTTGACAAAGTAAAGTTTTTTTCAAAGAACTAATGGGGTGTGTAACACAGCAAGGAAACATTAGGGATTTTGTACTCACAATCATAAATTTCATGAATGTTTTGTCACACATCCTTTTCAGCTGCTTCACTGCCCCATCAGAAATATGGAACAAAAGTAGATAATTAAATAAAAAATAGACTCAATGTTCATTGTGTGTGCTGCACATACACATCACTGCTCACTACTAATTATATAACACAAAGCCATCTTTAAAGCCATCCCTTAAATTTCCCCTCAACTCAGAATCTGAAGCTAACTTAAGCGTTGTTCCTTTGTCAGTGCTTCTAGTCACTCCACAGCTTGCAGTGATAACAGTATTTGTCATTGTGAAGAACTTTTACATTGGAAATATTGCAACTTGTATAGGAAGCTCTCCCATATTTTAAAATATATTTTTTTGTACATATTAGGCCCAAGTTATGATTTTAACTGTCATTACTTAGCTTCTTAAAAGTGGTCACATTTAGCAGAGACGCGCGCTTTCCCCCTCAGGGTCACGTGACCCGATCAGGAAGTGTTGGACAGTGTATTACCGGATTTTTTTTTCTAGGATGGCGAAGTCATGACCCTCCCTACTCTGCCTCTGATTGGCTAGTACTCGTTGCCTCCGTTGGTTGTATTGGTTAGAGTTAGAGTAAGAATACCAGGGTAAGCCAATCAGAGGCAGAGTAGCGCGAGTCATGACTTCGCCGTCCTAGAAAAAAATATCGCTTTCCTGTACATGTCGTTACTAAAGCAAGTTGTGTGTATGTTATAGTGTGTCGGTCTGGAAACATGACAGACATTGTGTTAAAGATCAAAAACAGCGTAGCAGAGAAAAAGAAGACGTCTCTTACGCAGAGCGACTTGCAGAAGTGGGGTTTAAGAGGTACGGAGGCTCTTTAATGAGTTTAACGGAAAGTCATTAACGTTGAGTTGTCTTCATTTTGTAAGATAACTTGCTGGCACTTTTAAACAGTGTGTAACCTGCTTCAATCGTTGTCTTAGTTTTGCCTGATCATTTTGATGGTTCTCCTTTGTGATCTAATGTTTATTTACATGAGATTACGCAGCTTTCCCTCTTCTTTGTGAAGTCTCATTAGTATTTCCTGACAGGGATACAGCTGAGAGCCTACCAGCTGGATGGTGTGCAGTGGCTCACTCAGTGCCTGAAGAACCAGCAGGGATGCATCTTAGGAGATGAGATGGGGTTGGGAAAAACCTGTCAGGTTTGAGATGACTCTAAACTTGCACTTCTAACAGTGATGCATTATACAGCTTTTTTTAAAACAGAAACCAGTAACAACAATAACAATTTCAGTGGCCATTGTGGCTGATAGCTAATACTGACACATATTTTTTTCATTGCAGTGCCTCTGCATGTCTACTTTTCACCAGTGTAACTGCAGATGTGAAAAAAACACTGACTAGAGTTTTTTTTACTGCAGCCATTTTGACTTGTCATAACAGGAAGAGCACAGGTGTTACTAATTATAACCATTATACTCCACTGTACTGAAAAAAACCTTATTAGTACCAGTAAATACAATTACACTGTTTTAGAGCCTGTTAACATAAACTTTTTCATTAATAAACTATTATAAAACTAATTATATAAACTGTATATCTTTAGGTTTTGGCTGGGCAAAACAGGCAATTTGATGACATCACCCTGGGCTTTTGGAAATTGTAATTCTTACTATTTTCTGACATTTTATTGAGTAAATGTTTAATCTATTAACTGTGAAAATAATCATTTGTCCTTGCTCTACACTGTTTTCAAGTATCTGTGAAAGATGACCACCTTTGAGCACTGCTATGAGAAGTCATTTGGTTTTGGAGCAATGGAGATATCTGCTCCATGTTTTCATGAACGCCTATAGACTTTTTTTTCACAGCAGACATTTTGACATGTTACTGTAGGAAAAGCACAGGTGGACCTAATAACAACAATGCATTTTTGCATAGTGTATGCTGGTTTACAGGAATGACTTACTTGCTAATTAAATTATTTGCACCTGTTCTTGCCTGCTATGAGAAGTCAAAATATGTGGTGATGTGAAATATGTGAAAAAAAGGTCAATTTTTGCTAAAATACATTGAAATCCATGTATGCACTTATAATAATCACATTAATCATCCACTAAAATTTTTTTCTAACATATCAGCCATAATTTTGATGGTTTGTACTGTATACCAGTAACATACAGTAATTATAAGCAATTATTGCCCAGTACAAATAAACTGATCGATTATATCATGCACCTGTAACTTGTTTGCATAACTGAGTATTGTCATTGCAGTTGTACTGGATGTACAGTCGCACTGGATATTTTCGGTGCTTGCCTGATAAATGGCACAGACACTGTTAACTGTTGTGTAAAAATGTGTCAGGGCTGCATATTGTGTGCCATTGTTGTAGGAGAGTAAATCAAAGGTAGGCTGTATCTTAAGATAATACTTTATAACAACAGTGAGCAAAGGATAATGATTCAGAACAAGATAACGCTTTACAGGGAAAACGTGACAATTACGTATTTATTTGACAGTTGAATTACACATTCTTCTCTTCTCTACACACTCTTCTTCTGCTCCCTCCTCTTTGATTGAAAAATCAACCTAAGTCCCTACACATAAAACTACAGAGTAGGGCAAAAACTTAGACATGTTACAAATTACTCAAGAGAAATCAAAATAATACAAAATATGAGAAGTAATAGTAAAGCTATTTAAAGAAGCTATTTACAGAAGTAGCAGTTGAAATCTGCCTAGATAAATGCTGTGTATTCTCTGCTCTGAAGAGAATACTAGGTGATGCAGAGATGGAGAAGCCCAGATGTTATCAGGCAGGACCTTCATACCATCACATAGATGTGAGTGTTCTGATCAATGCTGTGTGGGTCGTCGCATTGGTCAGGCTCAGACTTCTCAGTATAGTCAGTAGACACACGCTTCACCATTTGTTTAGATGTACCTCCTCCTGCAGTCCTTATCCACCTGGGTTTTGTGCATATGAGTAATACAGCGCAGAAACAACAGATCAAGATGAATACAATCAATACAGGGATCAATACTTGAACAGCAGTCGCACCTGATGGACCAAACGTGTCATGTAGCCATCCTGAGAAAGACCTTCCTGCGCCTTCGGAGGGCCTGAGTTCATCCCTAATCTTTTCCATTTCCTTGATGATCCTATTGATTTCATCAGAGTTGTCAGGGATCAGGGTGCAACGAGCGCATTTTAGAAGCGAGTCGCGTGGATCCATCCTGTCTTTACTCCCACGTGCGGTGGCAACAGCACCTGATGTGGTCCCTTCTACCTGGGGGTGAGAGACACACGATTAAAAGACTTCACAGAAACAAAATCATCTGGTTCAAAATTGTGTACCGGCTTTTCTTTATGGACCAGAAAGTCTCAACGATATAATCCTCATCTAACGTTTTTTTTTTTTTTTACAATTTCTCATCCCAGTGTCCCAGTTTTCCGCAGGTATCCAAGTACAGGTATCTTTATATCTAGGCTTGCTAAAGTGTGGACCGCAGTTTGAATTGGGCTGCCACAATTGGAGTCGGGAACCAGTGTTTTGCTGGTAGTGAAAGCTAGGGTTTGGAGGCTGCGGTTGCATGTAGGTTTGGGTCACATTAACCTTAATCCTACAGACCCCAGAGGTATACTTGTCGTCATATCTCACAGGTGCTTTATTCTGTCATTCCAATTTTTCAAGACATTTCAAAGGCTTTGTAGAAAGATTGTGCTTGGGATAAAAGCTGCAATTTGTATTAAAGTATATTTTCGTTTTACACAATATGCAAAGTACTGTAAGTTTCCTAAAATAATCTTTTTTTTCCCAGATGACATTAATTACATAACTTATAATGTTTTGAGAAGAAATAAATTAACATTTTGCTGTGATAGTTGTTTCTTACAGTAGTTTATTCTTGGGGTCCCAGGGACCTCTGTAGTCCTTGTATGTTAAATATGTTGGTAGGATGAGGGTTAATGTGCAAAGTCTCAGGTAGAATTAATTAGATAAATGTTTCTTGGGAAGCTGTGTGTCGTTTTAATGTTAGTTCATGCATTGAAGAGCTCACACATGGCTCCGAGTTGATTGATTGTTTCCATTTAATGGAATGAAAAAATGGAGTGAATTTGACAGCTGACTTTCATTTTTCTGCTTTTAAAAACCTAATTTTAGAATAACATTTTAGTATAGGCTAACTGCCTGAAATGCTATGCTTAAAAATATACAGACAAACACCAAATTTTGCGAGATGAATCAAAGAAAAAGGCAAATTTCAGATCAATCGTATCAAGGAAATGCTACCTGTAAAACTGATGACTCTCTGATAACTTTAGCTGTGCGCACGCTGACGAGGGGAGCGGCAGGCCGAGCTATGCTGGGTTTATTATCCGAAATCCAAAACAAAGTACTTTACACAACCCAGTACAACTTACCTTCCTGTAACTGCACTTGTAGCTGTCGCTCCGGGGTTTGCTTTTGTTTCCACCGTCGTCCAAGTAGCCAAAAAAAAAAAAAAAATGGCTGCAGTGGGGGCAAGGGAGGGCCAAGGTTTGTTCAGGGATAACCCAGGAGTGCAGAGAGAAGCAGCATTGCCAGATGTACGATATTATTGTATTTGTACGATAATTTAGCCCTCTGTACGATGCACGATCAATAATGCCAAAAATCCCATAATGTACGATAATTTGATCATTTTGTGACACTTAGTATACATCAACCTGTAGTTGTGGGAAATCGTGCATCTTCAAAGTGGGACTTTATGGTGTGTCCATGAACGCAGCACGTGTTGCAGCCAACACATTTACGCTATTTGTTCACTTGGTTATGACTTATGTACGATAATTTTCCACAAAATACGATAATTTTAAGCCTCTGGTACGATATGAACATTTAATGCTGTGGAGAAGTATATTATAGCACAAAGCATTGAGCACAGGATGATAATTCAGAGAAAAGCTTTCCAAAGAAGACATGACAATCTCACATTTCCTTCACAGTTGAGTTGCATTTTAATCCTCATTTTAATCCTAATAATAATGTGTCCCTTCAGACGATCTCACTGCTGGTGTACATGTCTGGAGCTCTTGGGAAGAACGGTCACTTTTTGGTCCTGAGCCCGCTCTCTGTCATGGAGAACTGGAGAAAGGAGTTGGAACGGTACAATCATGTTCACGTATGACACAAGCATTACACATGCATTCAACAGTTTGATAGTCTAACACTGTCCATCACAGACTGTAAACTGTTTATGTAAAATCCTCAAGTTTATGCATGTCGGTTACAGCTTCGCCCCCTCCCTGACTGTGCTGTGTTACAAGGGAGACAAAGAGAGACGGGCTGAGATTCAGAGGGAAACAGACACAAATGACTTCCATGTTCTGCTCACTACATATGAGGTCTGTGGCTATTTTGTGAGAATGAAGTGTCTTCAAGTGTCGTCTGTGCTGAAACTGACATTTTTAAAATTGTCTCATTTTCAGCTGTGTCTCAAAGATGCTTCATTCTTGAGACGGTGAGTGTATTCTGAATTACAAGGATATCATTGTCAATCCCTGCTGGTAGTTACATGAAATTACAATTGAGGAGATTGTTGATAAATTAATGAACAAGCAAATCTTGCATTAGTGCTTCTGAATGAAATTATGCCAACACACAGGGCAGCCATGTAATAATGTATTTGTGTTCTAGATATCTGGCACGTGTGTGCTGGCAAACAGCAGGACTTTTATGACAAATAATCATTTCAAGTAGTTGGCTTGTTGTAAGTGTTGATGATGAGTTGACTGAATTCATCAGAGATGATCCAAGATGTTGGAGTTTCTTACTGTTGACCAGGTTACATACAGAGTGGTAGAGTTTCTACCTTAATATGATATCGCTACTGCATTTGTATTTCTCAGAAAAGAGAGAGAGATATCGAAGGTAAAATCAACAGGGAGGGTCATTCTAAAAAAGCACATACTTTTTATTTATTATTTAATCGACTTTAACTTAGAAAAAAACAAATACAGACACCAAATGGCATATGTTATTTCTACTTGTACATGTATTTAGGGTTATATTAATAGCCAAATAATTTTTTAGTCAATCAACGAATCGATTAATGGTCTAATTGCTATGTATTCACTCCTCAGGTGGAAGTGGAAGGTGCTCGTAGTAGACGAGGCTCACCGGCTGAAGAATCAGAACTCGCTATTGCACAAAACACTGACACAGGTACTGAGCTGCACCTGCTTGTTTTGGGTTATCATGTCTTTGTTTCTTAACCTTTCCCGCTGTCATCACTGTCTTCGCCTCTCCCGACCTCTTTCTTGTATAGTTCTCAGTTGGTTTCAGAGTTCTGCTGACAGGGACTCCCATCCAGAACAACCTGCAGGAGCTCTACTCCCTGCTGAGCTTCATTCAGCCCAGCATCTTTACAGCCGACGAGACGGACGACTTTGTCAACTCTTACTCCAATGTACAGAATCAGCCTGCTCTTGGTATAAAATACATAATTTCTATTACTGTTTGTGTTACTAAAACCTGGTAAAACGTGGAATAGATACAGCAGTAATTCTCTCATGATGTTTAATCAAAGAGTTGTTGGAAAACATCAGTTATATACATTGTGATGTATCTGATATACTGTTGTAGAAAAACCCTGTTGCATTACATCAACACTGATGTGTCTCTGCTTCTGTTTACAGCTGCTGAGCTGCAGAGTGTCCTAGAGCCCTTCCTGCTTCGTCGAGTCAAGTCAGAGGTGGCTGTAGATCTGCCCAAGAAGACAGAGCTGGTGGTGTACCACGGCATGTCGGCTCTGCAGAAAAAATACTACAAAGCCATTCTGATGAAGGATCTGGGTAAGACCTTTGCACTATGGCGTGCTGTTGTAAATCTTTGCAGAATGCTGCTGTTCAGGAGCTCTTGAGATGTAACATGTTACTGCTGACTCACGAATGAGACACTTCATCATTATATATAAATCTCTGTTTTCAGAGGCTTTTGGAAACGAACAGGGCAACAAGACCCGGCTGCTGAACATCATGATACAGCTGAGAAAGTGTGTTGACCACCCTTACCTGTTTGATGGTGAGATGAGATAAATGCGAACTGAAAGGACTGATCTGAGATCCAAGTAGGATATAGAAGCAAATGTTTTTCCCTTTCCTCACCCAGGGGTGGAGCCGGAGCCCTTTGAGATGGGGGAGCATCTCATTGAAGCCAGTGGGAAACTTTGCCTTCTAGATAGCATTATGACCTACCTGCACAAAGGGTTCGTCACTCTACTTGTTACTTGGCTCCACCTGGTGGAAATACAGGCTCAGTTTGTAGTGCTTTGGTAATTCTGAAAACACATGAACTAGATGCTGAGTCAATATACTCATCACACTGAGTTGTTAATTATACTTTTTTAATATTTTAAGTCACTTTTTCCTCCATTAATAGTGCTTTAATCTATTTCTTTTTTTACATTTGTGCCTGAAGGGGCCATCGGATCCTGCTGTTCTCTCAAATGACGAGGATGCTGGACATTCTTCAGGATTACATGGAGTACAGAGGTGAACAGGGGCCAACAGGAGGGTGTTTTGCCATGTAACAATTAACGTACTTCCTTAAACTGACCTTAAATGTTTGAAAAACGTTATCAATGTTGCAAAATTTAAAATATATCTAATATCTTGATAGTCTAATGCTAATCTGTCTATCTTTTTGAAACATCAGGAAGAAATGCTACACCAATTTTTTTGTCATTAAAGTTTGTATTAACTTTTTTTTAATATTCAATTCAATTCAATTCAATTTTATTTATATAGCGCCAAATCACAACAAAAGTTATCAGGTCACTTTTCACATAGAGCAGGTCGAGACCGTACTCATTCATTTATAGAGACCATGTATCAGTAAATACCACATAAATGGGGTATAATAAGCACAGAGATACTGTCAATGACCTATGTATCTATTCTGCCATACTTTTAATTACTTGTTTCCCAAAAAGGAGAAACAGAAGAAGATTTCCACGTTAAATGAAGAAAAGTACCTGTTTTAAAGTTTAACTGGTATAATAATACCTGTGGATCTTACAGTGTGTAAATTTGACCACTGCTTCTCTAACTGACCACATCAGCCACCATGTTTTTCCATTTATCCGCTTCTATGTTTGAGTTCAGATCTCTTTCCCATATTTTTGTTATGCTATCTTTTCATTATATTTCTAAGTTCACAGAGGCACTAGTCTGTAATCTACTTGCTAATGGCAAAAAGTTTTTTAAAATGTTTCGTGCTAGTAAGTGCTAAACTGTGCTTTTCTGTCCAGGTTATAGCTATGAACGTCTGGATGGGTCTGTCCGAGGGGAAGAACGAAATCTAGCAGTGAAGAACTTCAGCAGCAAAGATATTTTTGTCTTTCTGCTCAGCACTAAAGCAGGTGACTGAAAGTAAAGTATGAGTATTAAAGCAAATGTGTTTCCTTGTTGTGTGTGGGATTAAACTGAACGTCACCAGCAACGTATAATATACATATCGTGCATTTCAGGGATGCAGGATATTGGATACGTCACAAACATCTTGTCCTTTGCTTTTAATTTTGCAGCCACTTTAGTTGTATAAATTGTGCGTAGATAACTGCTGAGGCAGTTTCACACATTTTCCAGTTGCATTAAGTCTACTGAGCATGCTTCAGATAATCTTTTAAGTGATGAATTGCATCTTATTAAACAACACTCTGGCAAGTTTGTAGATAAGACAGTAAATATTGTGTGATAAGTCAACCGTGACAGAGCTGCACTTGCAAGCTTTCTTGCATATCTGAATCTACAGCCAAGTTCATAGAACTAGCTGAGAAGAAAGGGGACTGATCTCACAGAGATAAGAGCTGCGGCAGGATGACACACTGGGGTAAATAAGGCCAGCGACTTTTTCATACCGCCTTTCTGTCACAGCGTGAAAGTAGGGAGAAGGAAACCCGATTTCCTGTCACAGCTGATTACCTTTTATGTATATTTATGTTAGCTCTATGAGTAAGTAAGTGAGAATAAAGAGTAAATAAGTCTGTAAATAATAAGTGTGCACTTTTCAGACAGTGTTTTGGCTTCCTAACAATCTGTCTCTACAGGAGGAGTGGGCATGAACCTCACAGCTGCTGACACTGTCATTTTTATGGATAGTGACTTCAACCCTCAGAATGATTTACAGGCTGCTGCACGCTGCCATCGGATTGGTCAGAACAGGTGCAGTATGTCAAAAACGAATCCCAACAAGCTACATCGTGGGATTTTGTTTTAATTATCCTCAAGAATTTTTTTTTTGTTCTTGTATTCACTCGTAACAGACCCGTGAAAGTGATCCGCCTTCTGGCAAGAGACACTGTGGAGGAGATAATGTACTCCCGCGCTGTATCCAAGTTGCACCTCACCAACACTGTTATTGAAGAGGGACGCTTCTCTTTGCTGGATGAAGCTCAGTCTGCTGCAGCAGGACTGCAGGTTTGTGAACTTTTGACAAACTGTTCATCCTCAGACAAAAAACACACACCATTCATGTCTGTGTCCACTTTTATAAAAACCCGTCCAGTTGACTTTGTTTTCACCATCTCTACTCCCTGCTTACTGTCCTCCACAGCTCAGTGAGATCTTGAAGTTTGGGGTAGATAAGCTGTTGTCATCAGAAGAGAGCTCTGTACAGGATGTGCAACTGGAGAAGATCCTTGGTGCATCACGTGATGGTCAGTGGGTCAATGATGAAGACTCCACCTCACTCAGGGGGGAGGAAGAGGAGGAAGAAAACGACACTGAACCTAACGGGCAGAGTATGTTTCACTACCAAGTTTCACTACCAACATTCAAACCTTGAATCACTGTTTGTGTTTACAGAATACTCAGTAATTACCTGGTGCTGGGTCAACACATGTAAATGTGATTATTTCTGTATTCTGTCAACTGGTTTGTTTCTGCACATAAACATTACTGCATGTTACATGTTATCATCCTGCAAACATAACCACACATGCAAATACACCACAAATGTGACCCATTGTTTTTATATTAGTATCAGTATCTTAGTGTTGTTGGAGATCAGTGGTAACACTCTCCATCGTGCTGTCCCATCCTTCAGGCCACATGTACTGCTTTGAGGGGAAAGACTACAGTAAGGACCCCAGCTCTGAGGACCAGAAGAGCTTTGATCGCTTGTTGGAAGAGCAGCTGGCCGAGTTCCAGAAAGCTGCAGGAGAGGGACGAGCTCTACGACACAAAGCTGGCGTAAGATTCTTTCCCGTTCACTCCCAACCGATGGAAACATGTTAAAGAAAAGAGATTGTCAAATTTGGCACCACTGAGTTTTATTTGTGAAAAGCCACCCTGTGTGAGAGGAGTTACCACTCACTTTTTGATGTTTTTATACTAAACACTAGTTCTGGTGCTATGTTTGGTCAAAAACCTTTATATAAGGCACTGAATTAGGTCATGTTCACACCTGTAGTTTGGATCTGTTGATACACACCAAAGTTGAAAATTATTCATTGTTTCCTTTAGTTCTAGTGTGTTCACTTTACATTTAGTTCATTATTTATTGTGTTATGCACATACATGTGCCCAGCCTATGTGGACCTAAGACACTAAAAATACAGTTGCACCAGTGAAACGGACAGACAGTCTGCCACAAAGAAAGTTCCCTTCCAATTAAACAACAACTCAAGGAATGTAGCCCTTAAATCATAGTGAACAATAAAACATGACAAGTCTTTTCTCTTAAACCTGTCTGTTTCTGAAGCTAATAGTAATGTACCTGAATGTACCCGTTCACACAGAGAGGTCTTTGACTTTTGGGTAAATTCTGCTTCAGTAAAGGTTCTACACCGATTGTTTTTCATGCGACAACATGTTCATAATTGAGGTTTGTACCAAACATCAACAAGACATCCTTCCTTAAACCTCAGGAACAATTTGCACTGAGCAACATGAATATTTCTCTGTAACCTGTTTTGAAAAACAAAAATAAATGAATGGTAATGGGAGGATTTCACTCCACTAACCAGAGACGTCGATGCAAATTGTCTTGAGATCTGTTACAAATGATTACTATACAGCTTCAACAGCAGGATTTTCTCTGTGTATTCCCAGGTTTCACTGTCGGTAGCCCTTGGAATTCCAACTAGGAAGAGGAAACTTGTTACTGAGGCTGAGCTGGAACTGAGGCGGCAGAAGAGGGAAGAGGCTGCAGCCAAGAGAGCCAAAATGCAGGAAGACATGAAGAGGAAGCAGCAAGAGCAGAAATACAAGAAAAAGTAAAGTTTTGTCAATCAACTCAAAGTGTCCTCACACACTGAGCTCAGACATCTTTGACTTCAGGAGTTTTCCTTTTTATTCGGTGTGTTTTTGTGTGCTTATAACGCAGAATGGCGTGGTGGGAGTCCTGCGGCTACAGATCAACGTGCCTGGAGTCTGCGGGCAGTGAGGAAGAGGAGGAAGAGGAGGATGACGGCAGTGTATGCTCCACAGACTCAGACAGCACGACTATCCACTATGTTCTGGGGGATGTTACTCATCCTCATGCTGCACATGGTGATGCTATCATCGTCCACTGTGTTGGTACGCACCTTTTATAGTAGTTTATAATTACCATAGCAACATTCCACCACTTTGTATGAGTAACAGAAAGATAGCTTCAAAAAAGTACCAGATGCCTCCTCAGTACTGCTTTTTGTATTTATCAAAGTAATGATCTTTGTGTAGATGACTCAGGCTGGTGGGGCAGGGGAGGCTTGTTCACAGCTCTAGAGGTGAGATCGCATGCACCACGGAAGCAATATGAGTTGGCTGGCAAGATGAGAGGTGAGATTGACCACGATTACAAAGAAGTCTCATAGAATAGAATACAAAAGAATTCCTTTATTGTCATTGCACAGCATACAATAAAACTGAGTAGCAATCCTGACAGTGAATTCACACATGACAAAGAACAATTAAAAATAGAAAAGAGTTCAAACTAGCTAAAATATAAATAAAATATATATATTTGCTGTAACCTATAAAACATGACATATAAAACAATATGATTTAAAAAAAAAAAAAAGGAAAATTATTAGCAGCTGAGATATTGCACTTCAGAATTGCAGTGGCCCTGTATACAAGTAGTGGAGTACTGATAGTCACACAGGTCACAGACAGTGTGACTATCAGTACTCCACTGACTGGCAGTGTTCAATTCTCATATGGCTCTGATTTGAAATCCATGATTTGATAGACCAGAGGTCAGCAGGTCAAACAGATGATGTCTAGGGTGGGTTGGGTCTTTCAGTACGCTGGCTGCTCTGCTGCCATCTGTATGCCATCAGAGATCTTTGTGAGGCTCGACTGTGGTGATTGAATCTTATAAATTACTGTTTTGAAAGTGCTCATGTAATATCTGTTTCAGACTTGGACCTCGGAAATGTGCTGCTCTTCCCCATTGACGACAAACAGTCCAGACTGGACGGCCAGGATCAAGTAGGTTCTGTCTTAGTGAAAGCCAGGCTGCACACACACACACACACACACACACAAAGTCAGAACTCTGCAGCGCTTGCTTTATGGTTTGTGTTGCTTCTCTGCAGGAGTAGTGATCAAAGGTGCGATACACCGGTTGGGGTTTAAGTGTGGTGACAGAATTGTGAAGTTGTGGCAATGATAACATAAATGTTTTTACCTGTTTTCGTCTCCTTCCTGTCACGTCAGTTGGCCCTCATAGTGGCACAGCAAAGAGACAAAGCCAACAAGTTGTCTGGGATCTTTCTAACTGCACTGGACGAAGGTCTGAAGAAGATTTATGCTGCAGCCAAAAGAAATAAGGGTATATTCAAGCACTTAAAAACTACACTGTATACGTAGAAACTATGCATATCATCATGGAGTGTGAATGTTCAGTAATAATGAGCAAGATGTTTCTTAAGCTGCAGGTTCACCCTTTGTTATGCAACTCAAGGATTAGGCTAGAATACATTTTTTTGTTGTGGCAACCAATTAAATGATGGAAGAAAATGTTATATGAGACATTAGATTATTTCAATTAATTTATTTATACTGTTAGAGAGTACCTCACTTGCCAATAACATGCTGGTCATTAAGTGTCTCAGGGGAGAAAGAGGAGGGGCAGGTAAGACAGCTGTTAAGAAGCATGATGAAAACAGTGTTTGATTATTGTTAGACTTGACTGACGAGTTATCTCAGCGGCGGCGCCGTGTGTGCACAGACAAATTCTTGCAAACACAATTAGTGGAGAACAAAACATGGGAATAATATTTTTAAAATTTGCCTCAGGTTACGCCATAAAGACAAGCCATTCAGCTCACCTTGCTCAATAACAACTTGGTACTGAGTCACTCCACCTTCAGTTCAGCTTGAGCAGAGCGTAAACATGGAAAAAAGTTACAGTTAACAGAAATGCTAACCGTCACCGACATTTTCCCTGCCTCATCTTTTGTCTTTTTCCCCCACAAAGCAAGTGTACATCTTCCACGCATCGGCCACTCCACAAAAGGCTTCAACTGGTACGGCACAGAGAGGCTAATTAGGAAACACCTGGCTTCCAGAGGCATCCCTACATTCATGTATCTTTCAGTAGATATTGAAATCTAAAAAGTGACATTTCTCAGAATCCGTCTACCTAAAGGGTTGGTGTCATTTTCTCTTAACACGACTGACAAGATACTATCACAGTCGAACTGCCAAGAACACAGCTACACCTCAGACAACCACCTCTGCAATCTCAGCGTCAACATCCTCCCCTCCACAGTTGCACAACTCCAGCAGGTTGACGGACGAGGCAGAGGCAGAAACAGCGGGCCCTTCGACTCTTCTCCAGAGCGGAGGTCCCACAGAGCTCCCCAGTTTCATGAGGGGAGTGCGTGTGTTTTTCTACAATCTCCCTGCATCAGAGAGGAAGAAGCTGGCTCGCTACCTTATCACATATCCTTTTAGACTGGGTGCTTTCATCGCAGTGTTGTAACATTAAGCTACATGTACTGAAATCCTGGTGATCACGAGGTGATTTGTTGTGAGGTTAAACGTTTTTCAAGACTTTTTCCAGATTAGGCATCGTCCCGTGAAATGAATCCTCCACATAACCAGCAAGTTAAACTGAAAAGCAAACAGTTTTTAATCTCAATATCAGAGCTCACATTCTTGTGTTTACACTTGCAGCTGTTTTTTTTTTTTTTTTTTTTTTAACAAGCGTAAAGGGTAGTGAAATACAGAGATAAGTAAATGATTACTGTGTGCTGTCAAAATGTCACAGCTCCTTAGCTGCAGTGCACTTATGATGGAGATGAGGAGGAGATCATGAGTCCGGAGGTCACCCACGTAGTTGCAGAGGTGGAGAGCAGCATCCACTCGCAGGTTAGTATCACACTGATAATAATCTGACCCCTGACCTATATCATTCTTTCCCTTCATACTAATTTTTGAGTGGTAGGGGAAAAAATATTAGTGTAAAGCTGTGGTAGATTTTCAGGCTGTGTAGCAGCCAATAATGTCATAACTACCGATAATGTAATAATTTTTCTATTCTTATTGTAATAAAAGTCAATAATGTAAAAACTTACCCATAATGTAATAAAAAATTTCCAATAACGTCATAACTTTTTGCACATAATGTAATAAGTTATTACATTATTAGCTGGGTTAAAAAAAATCTTTAAAAATGTAACAACTGGAGCTGATAACGTAATAATATACTTATATCACTTTATATAAGTTTTATTTATTGGTTATAAAGTGTCACACTTCCACCACACTTACTGTAACTGTCGCCCCTTTCAAATAGCTGCTTAAAAACCTGATCTCACACACACACACACACACACACACACACACACACACACACACACATACATACATACATGCCTACTCTCTCTGTAGGAGTTATGACTATTTATTTGTTTGTGGTACTTGATGGTCAGACTTATCTCCAGCTCTGCCTTCTACTCTTTAACCATTTGAGAACCAAATGAAGTGCGAGTACATTTGCAAACACAGACAACTACTCTTATGTCATATAATATGAAATCTAAACCTCTTTGAAGATGCTTGAAAAATGTCATCTTTAATTAAACGTATTTAAATAACTTTAACGTTTCTACGTTTCAAGCAAACAGTTTCAACCACACTATTATAGCTATTTAGCTCTAACTCTCTCTCTCTCTCTCTCTCTATGTATATATGACAAACTGACTCCTGTAAAGTTACATGAAAACGTATTACCATCAGAATCATTGCCCTATTTACATCCCTGGCTATTTGAATACAGTCACAAAGAGTCTAAAACTAAAGCAAATGATATCTATAGTTCATGCTTGAAGACGTGTATGTTCTTTGGCAGTCGCCATAAATGACCACTAGATGACCATTGATTGACAAGTTATCCAGTCATGTGACTCTGACATTAGGCTTTCTTCCTTCGTCTGCAAACTTCTGTCTTTCTTATCACACATGTTTACACATGAAGGCAGAGCTGGAGATCCAGTCCAACCATCAAGTACCAAAAACATAGTCATAGTCATAATTCCTACAGAGTAGGCGTGTGTGTGTGTGTGTGTGTGTGTGTGTGTGAGATCAGGTTTTTGAGCAGCTGTTTGAAAGAGGCAACAGTGAGGGTAAGTGTCATGGAAGTGTGACACTTTATAGCCAATAAATAAAACTTATATAAAGTGACATAAGTATATTATTACATACATATTATTACATTACAGTTATTACATTTTTACATTATGTGCAAAAAGTTATTAAGTTATTGGTTTAGAATTTTTTATTACATTATGGGTAAGTTATTACATTATTGACTTTTATTACATTAAGAATGGAAAAATGATTGTGTTATTGGTAGCTATTACATAATTGGCTGCTACAGGCTACCAAAAAAAAAGTTTAAAGTCTCCAAGCCAAAGCCCTACAGCATCCCTACATCAAAGCATGGTGGTAAAACCCAATGACAGTTTTTCATTTTTCATTTTACTGCGTGTGATTTGCGTGAAACAGGAGCTCCAGGATCTGGTGTGTGAGTACACGCAGGCTGTCCCTGTGCAGAAGGCCTGGCTGGAGTCCTGCTTCTCCAAACAACGAAAAGTCAACACTGCACAGTTCCTACATCTGCTCAGATAACACTCTGTTTCATTGTTTTGTTTTTTCATCAAAAAAATGTTGTTGTTTTTTTTTAATGATCTTTCTGTCTGAAGCTTGAATGAACTTTGCTGGCTGTTAGAAAATACACTGACTGTCAAAACAATTTGCAATCACTGATTTTGTAGGTGAAACAAGAAAACAAATGAACACACCTCTCTGCTGCTGGTTCGTGTTGACACTTGGCTTAGTTCTATAGTAATACTATAATCAACCAGGGTTTGTGTAATAAAAAAAGTCATAAAAGCAGTGTGTGTGTGTGTGTGTGTGTATGACTTAAGTCACTTTCAGGGACACGAACCAGACATAAGACCAGTTGATTGGGGACAGCTTGTGCAATTGGTGACAAAAGCTGTGTCCCCAATTGGTAAAACGCAGATTTTTGGGTCAGTGGTTAAGGGTTAGGGTAAGTCTCCAGGAAATGAATGTAAGTCTATGTAATGTCCCCAAAAGTGACCACGATCTGTCTGTGTGTGTGTGTGTGTGTGTGTGTGTGTGTGTGTGTGTGTGTGTTATTGTGTGTGTGTGTGTGTGTGTGTGTGTAAAAGGTGGAGTATGTCAGCGGGGCGGTGCTGCTGAGCGGCAAACTGAAGCACAAACTCATCAAGCGCGTCGATACTATTTCATCTGTGTCTGAGTGACGGCAGAAAAGAACAGCTGTATATTGATATCTAATATCTATCGTCGTGTCGGTGTAAGTTTTGTCGGTAAATGAGTCGAAACGGAGGAGCCTGAGTTACCTGTAGGAGACATGGCAAGTTGAACAGCGACGGTAACTTGCGTAAAGTAATTCTCACCTGTTAATGAGCTGTTATGACTAATAACATTGTTTAAGGTTGACGTATTAGCTTAACATTGATACACAGCCAAGTTAGCTTATAAAGCCTTTAATGTCACGAGTTTGTTTTTAAAACAAATATCCTTCGGGATAACTCGTGACCCTGAGTGAAAGGTGCTATTAGCAGCTGAAAGCTTACACTGCGGTTTAAGTCGTCTCAAAACTACTGATAATTACTGGGTATTTTAACCTTTCGTTTAAAGTGCTTGAAGTAAAAGTACACGGAGACATATCTGGGTCAGTCACACAGTGGAAAGTGCAACCAACAGTGTGTATGTGTGTGTGTTCCACCACAGAGAGACTTTAAATGAGTGTGTATTTACATTTACAGGAACAGTAAAAGGTGTAGAAGGTAAACCCGAAACCTCATGCAGGCCTAAATCCGTGTCAAGTAGCTTTGTGTCATACTGAGGTGTATGTGGAGAAAGTCTGTCACGGAAAAATGAATCCATGTTGCCCTAAAAATAATTAAATGTGTCTAATTGGAGAGCTTTTCGCCCTTTTATTTACCATTACGTCACCAAAAACAGACCAGTGAACTCACAGGACTTTGAATGTGTTTACTGCACATGAAATGAAAGAAATGTGATGTCTGCTGTTATAAATGATGCAGTGAGGATATGGCAGTGTATTATCTTTAATCACGTGTCATTACGCAGAAACCCAGAGATACGTTTTATCTTTTGGAAGTTTTTGTGGTTTGAGTTTTTTTTTTTTTTTCTGTCCGTGAGAGGCATCATTTTATACCCACATGTGCGGTGATTTACTGCCCACCAAACATTTTGAGAAAAAGTCCCTGTGTGGGAGACACTGTCATGTACTGTCATGCAAATCAAGGAGACACCAACAGGGGTGGAAATGACATTTTAAAAAAAAAGTAATAAGTCTGTCTATTAAATGTGTCATATGTGAATATGAAAACATAAAGGTGCTGTTCTTTAAATCAGATATTTGGCTGTTTTGCTCATCTGTGTCACAGTTTTTCAAACAAAAACAACAGTCAGGTGCCCAAATGAACACTGCACAGTGTGTCCACAGTCATTTTGTGTAAAAATGAAATTAAAGGTTTATCTGATGCTTATATGAGGCTTCAGCAGTCTGAGTTAGTCATATCATATGGATATCTGCCACATTTACAGTCTGTTTAGCATCAAATTCCCTCGTTGTGTTTCCCTGTTGAGCTGCGGTGGAAGTATAGTAACAAAATGAGGGACTTTGGCTGTAAAAAGACTGTAACGTTGAAAGATATCTACTTGATTTGACTCATTTGGACAACTGAAGCTTCATATTAGCTTCAGATAAACTTTTAAATACATTTTTGCAAAGAAGGAGAAAGACAATAAAAATTTTGAACCTGTCCTTTAACATGACACCTGTCCTCAACAGAATTTCAGGCGCAGCTTAAACCAGACACACATGGATGTCAGGAGGAAGAAGCCAAATGATGCTGCCCACTTCGATCTACCCGGCTTCAGCACCAAATAGGTGAGCATGACATCAAATACGCTGTTAGAAAATGCAGCGCAGTACACAAACTGACATGCTGCCTTTTTACTGTTTGGTAGTGTGAGTGTAGCTTTAACTAGCCACAGTAGATGCCACTTTAATAAGAAGTCATAAAAGTACAGCATGTGAAAAAGTGTATCTACTAGTCAGGTCTTGGTGGTCTTGACCAACGTTCACTCACATTAAATGTTTCTCGCTCACAGTCACGTCAGCCAGCTGAGCAGGAACCTGAGCAGCCACCACAATACGCCTGAAGAAGACGATGAAACCGTGAGCATGGAGGAGCGAGAAGCCACTGTCGTCCAGAAGCCGGACTCCACGTCTCACTCTGATGCACACCACACCCTTCCAGAGCACGCCACCCTCGCTGATGACTCCCTCCTCGACAGACAGAGGCTGGACGGAGAGCAGGGACACAAGCACAACCACACTGTTCCCCAACCAGGCCCAAGCTACTGCTTCCAGCCTCCTCACAGCTTGCCAGCTGGGTACAGCCAGCCGACTCCGTTCCCCAGCCAGGCTGAGGGCCCCTGGCTCCACCCGAGCTTCGCCAGCAGCTGGTCGGGGTATCCCAACAGCCTGCCGTCGTATCTGAGCCAGAAAGATTACTCCAGCTGTTCTGGAGACAGCTGCATCTCCAGGTACAAGTTCCTGTCCCTCCCTGGCAGACACAGCACCAGTATGACCAGCCTGGAGCAGCCGCTCTCTCTGCGCTCCAACCCGCCATCGGCCGACTTTGGTCACCACACCTTGTCTCCGTATTCGTGCCCACCACAAGGCGCCGCCTGCTGCGCTCAGTGCCCTGCAGAGGCCTTCAACAGGGGGCCTGTGGCCAACAAACACCTCTGGCCTCTGTACCACCCAGCTTACGGCCCGTACTGTAAGTCTGCTGCGCTGTTTATCCACCCCGACACATCCACATACTGTATTTCATCCAGAGCAGTGACATCACCAGTAAATGTAGTGTGAGCTGTCCTACTCCTCATGATATCACACGCAGTAAACCTACTGTGTGAAGGGTTTTTCTCTAATGTCTCTTTCCTGCTTCAGATCCAGGTGACTGCAGACTTCCTGGAGCTGGACACACACAGATGTGAGTTTTCTTTTAAAAATGATAATTCTGCCTCTCACTACAGCTCACGTGTCATGTTTCTGAAAGTGATTAAAAACAATCTTTAACTCCACGCAGTGGCCGCAAGGCTCCAGCTCCAGAGAAGCACTCTCCTTACAGCACACCGCTATCTCTGGAGCAGAGTAAGTGTTGACCCCCAGATCTGCAGATAATCAGATTATTTACTAAGATGCTGCCCACTCCTTCATAATGTATATTGCTCTTGAATACAGGGAGGGTCTTTGTCACTTATGAAGCAGACAACGACAAGCATGTTAATGAGATCATCAACTTTGTTGCTCTGCTGCGACACAACGGCTTTGATACCCATGTATGTACACGGTTTTTTTTTGTTTGTTTGTTTTTTAAATGAATGTTTTGGCATGGTGGGTGTAATTTGAGTTTTTTTTGTGGGTTTTATTGATTTCAGATTGACATTTTTGAGCAGCAGTTCAGGAGCATAAGCAAGATAGACTTCATGGAGCGGTACCTCAGTGAGGTGAGAACAATCTGATATTTCTTTCATTAATTCATTCTTAATTCTATAATTAATTTAATTAATAATTGTTCATGTTGTTCATAATACAAAATTTTGCTTTGAACACTTTTAATTTAATATTGCAGCTAACTGTGAAAGTTGTTGTAAGATCTTGAGGTAATCAGAATGTCAGAGCTCATCTTCTCTCTGCAAGGCTGAACATGTCCTATCATGTCGTTTAATAGTAGCTCAAGAATGAAAATTGCTCACTGACATTCTAAAGTATCGACAAGCACCCTTTGTTATTATAATTATGCTATCCTCACAACTAGAAAGAGTACCTGATCATCATCATCATCAGTCCCAAGTACTATGAGACGGTGACGGCTTCCCCCGTTGGCCTGGAGAATGACGAGAGGACCTTCAACACCGTCTACATACATAAACAGGTTCACAGCCACTCCTGAGTCCAAAAGAAAATGGAAATATTCACATTGAAATTTGCTGACATTAATTATGTTTTATGTATGTGATTCAGCTTCAGAATGAATTCATCCAGAATGGAAGCAAGAATTTCAGGTTTATTCCCATTTTGTTCCCCGGGGCTAAAAAGGTTGGTTTTGTATTACATGACAAAGCTCTCAACATGTCTTGCTTCATTTATTCCCTATAAATGTGCAATTATGCAGTTAGCCGCACTTTGAAACACACATGTACGGTAACATTAAAATGTTAATTTGTGATGTAACCTCAACCTGTCTTTTTTTTTTTTTTTTTTTAAATCAGTGTCACGTCCCAAACTGGCTTCAAAACACGCACGTTTACGGCTGGCCGCGCGATCGGGATGACATTCTGCGGCGGCTGATGAGGGTCGAGAAATATAATCCACCTCCCATTGGAGAACTACCAACCATTGTTTCCATCCCCATATAGAAACCCTGAAGATTCAGACTGGACTGAAATCTAAGACTTTCTCTCTGGAGAATTACCGGTCATTGTCGAGGTGGACAGGGACACGAGTGGAGTGTATTTTATTTTACTCTACTGTTAAATGTGATTGTATAGAGAGTAAATTGTTGTGATGTTAAAGGTGCTGTGTGAACTTCTCCCCTGGGATATGTTGCCTAAGTGTACGTGGTTCCTTTAGATTCTACACAGAGACTGATGAATTTGCAGAGCGGAGCAACACGCTGCCTCATTGTCACCATGTTGTCTTTCTTATTACAGTGTCTATCTAATGCAAACAGCTGTCCTGCTGGATGGAGTCACTGTTGTGTTTTAAAGAGTACAAATAACAGGCACTGCATAAAAAAACAGTTTACTCTGTTTTTATGACTCTTGGTGCACAGTAGATCTTGTTTAAACAGTGCAGCTGTAGATTTGTGGCTGCTTCATTATCACTGTGTGCAGATTTCTTTTTTTGTGTGCGTGTTCCTGTTAAACTAGGCAGCATCAGAATTATACATTGTCAATCCACTCCTAATATTAAATTAGGGTCAAAACTAAATTATTTTTTAGCATATTGTGCAAAGGTTGTTTCAGTGGTTAGCCAGGTGCTGGCTTGCTGGATGGTTGTGCTTAAAGGGCCACATTGTTTTTGCACATTTTTAGTCTATTTACTACAGATGACAAACCAACAGTGGGGACTGTCAGATAACCTAATTCAAGGTTAGTCTCTACTACTTGATATTCATTGTGCACAGAAATAAAAGAAACCACTGAAACTAACAGTATTTAAAAAACAAAAACAGATTAAAAAAAAAAAACTGATTATCATTAATTATATGGTTACAGAAGTTGATGTTACCGATATTTTAATTGTATTTCAGCACCTGAACCATTCTTGGGGAATTAATTGTAAGATTAAAAAACATTTTAATAATTAAAATAACTTGTATTGAATGGTGTGTTTGCAGGTGATAGTGTTTTGGCCCTAAACTGACATTTCTGTCTGGGAAACATAAATCAGTGTCAATGACGCTGGCCCCAAACCTGACAGCTAACCACAGACAAGCAGAAACCTGGGACTAGTTTGCCCGCAGGGTTCTGTGGACATCTGTCAAATAGTGAGCAGCAATTTTCTGTTTGGGAATGAGCCATGAGAATGTGACGGTTTAGGCGCTTTACTATTAATTCCGGATCTATTGACACTCAAGCAGAGCGACATTGATTGTGCCTCTCCCCAGTTTCTCACAGACTTATGTTGAAACGCCCAAACAGGATGTCAGATCAAGATAACTAGCTGACACAGCTGCCTGCCTGCTGTGTGGTAGGGCTTCTCAAGAATCGGCAAGTTTAGACTCAAATGGGTCATCACAAGACGTTTGTGGTCACAGAAAAATCACGTGTAACGTTGTGACACACTTTTAGAAAATGTTTGTGTGTGCAGAACATGATGTGTTCCTCATCCCAGCAGAGGTAAATCATGAAATAAAACACCTGCTCTTTCATTCTAAATCTCAAACACAACTGATGAAAAACCCAAGCGTCGAGACGTGGTTTAATGGTTTTATCTTCACAAGAGGTAACACTGCAGATGTTCATACAGACATCATAAAAAAATCTGAATACAGTGTTTCATATATTCATCCATATATTGAAAAGTACATGAAATAATATTAATTTTAATAACATAACAACAAAAGGACAATGACATCTGTAATAAAAGTGGATTACAAAGTGACATTTTATGTAAATAACTCTTAAGAATTAGGTAACAGAAACAAAATGAGACAATAGTTCCATTTTACTGTATGTAAAAACACTGAAGTGCTATTTGTTCAAAGCTACAAAATACACTTAAAAAGCAGGAAGCGTTTTTTTTTTTTAATTTCCTTCAAGGAAAAGTACTATAAAATAAGTTACAGTACAGTGAATTTGTCCAAACCGACTTTTGTTCCCGTCTTCCAGCCTTTTGTAAGCACAAACAACAGAAGTAACTCATACAGGAGTAAAGAGATACTGTTTCCTTATGAAAGGCATCGACCCCCAAAAAGGAAATGAACAGCCGTGCTGTTGTCAGTAACTGTGTCTAGTGTGTTCATGTTTATAAGTATAGCCGCACAAACACTTCTGAAAATGTGAAACCTTCTAACCTTCAACATCATCTGCGTGTCGCCCTGCCCGTGTCCTCGGTAGAAAGAACTTTGTACTTCATGAGTTCAGAACATTTTTGACAAATACTTCATGTTAAGTCACATAATACAGAGGCAAGCTCTCATACATCATCAGCTGGCAAAGGAGGTATGTTGAACCTTGGTCTTGTGAAAAAGGCCATCTTCTCTCTGCAGACAAAGAACAATTTATTTTTATACACTTCCCGTTTTGTGTTGTAAAATAAAAGCTACACAAAATAACGACAGTGAGTTTAGGCCTTAAGTGCAAACACAGATCTCCACCTGCTGCTCACCAAGATGATTTTCATGAGTACAACACTCTTCTTTCTTCTTAACGAGTCAATTTACGAGTTGACTGAAGACACAGTGAATAAAATAATACATTTCTCAAGTTCTTATTGTGTTAATCTCTTGGTATGAGCCTGATATATGTAAGAAAATAAAACATTTGAAGTGTTTTATATAAAAATCCCTCTGCTCTGTTCCTAAAAAATGATAAAACTGTTTTCTCATCTTGAACTCAGCAGTGTATCAAATATGATTTGGGACCAAACCGCTAACACATCTGTAGTGGCCCAAATATCCGACAATATTTTTTCTGGAAATCTCATTTGGAAAAAGTGGAGGTTGTATTATTTTTAAGGACTAGACATTTATGGCATTATGAGTTGTTTGTAGCCTCTGAGTGTAACTGCACACTAGGCTGAACAGCGGGTGAAGTCGGAAATATGCTGTGTTGCACCTGTAACCACAACCAGAAGTGATGTCATGTTGTCCTGAAGTATCACTGCAGCAAGATAAGACGTTAGTAAAAACAAGATTTTCAAAGTTTAAACCACGGGAGTTTCTGATGATTTTGACAGCCAGGAAAAAAAGGTTCTGAAACATTTGCACACGGGTAAAAACCACGCTTGACCACTAGCTTGTATTAGCTTGCAGAGCAGTATGATAGATACTTTTCTCTTCCTGGAAAAAAACCCTACCCATCAGTGTGGGTCATGGTAGCTGGCAGAGCAGTATCAAAGTATGGACGTGTTGACAAAGACTTTGTTTATGTATCCCTCATCATCCTTCTCCTGATCTAACAAAGCGGGTGAGGGAGGTGTGGGTGGAGGCCAACAGTCCTCTAAAGCAGCATATAGTTCACTCATAAATACATTACGGAAGCTTAAGACAATCTAACTTTTGGTTCAGTGTGACTTTAATGAATGTGATGTTAAACAGTATGAAAGCTGACCAGGAGTCAGGACAATACCAACCTGAATGTCTGCACAGGCAGGGGCTCCTTCTGGCTCTGCCCCCTCATCTGCAGAACCTCTTTGGAAGCCTTCCTCAGCCTCCTCTCCGCCGCCTCCTCCTGACGCTGCTCCTGCTTGCTTTGGCTGGCCTGCGGAACAATAAAACAAAAGTCACCGCTGGACGTGGATGAATCTCACTGCCACTGCTGCAGCTGTAGTGCTGTGCTTTCAGGCCTCACCTGTCTCTGGGCCTCTCTGAGCAGGCAGCGGAAGCGCTCGTCCCTCAGGGCCCAGTGGGGAAGCTCGGTGGCCTCCCTGGCTTGCGGCTCCTCCAGTCGTAGCTTCAGCTCCCTCAAGGCGCTCAGCTCCTCCATCAGCTGCCTCTGACGCGTCCTGCAGGCCTGGAGATCCAGCTCCAGGTCCAGGGAGGTGCGTGTCGGCTGCTCGGCCAGGGAGGAGCGGTACGACTGCTGCTCGCGCACACAAACATACCTCAGATGCTAGATACTAAACACTCTCACGTGTAATCTGGAGGAATAATAATCAGACTGTACCTGCTTATATCGCAGCGTTCTCCTTTCCAATGTGTTTCTGACAAAAGGCGATTTCTTTGGTAAAGTTGAGCTGTCGCTGTCGCTGCGATACAACTGAAAGGTAAAATAAGTCGTTTTATGTAGAGAAGGAAAAAAGGAAGATGGTAAATATTTTCTTTTTCATGTTTGCATAAACTCACCCTGCAGACATATTGACTACGAGCTCCAGGAGAGAAGGTCTGAGAGCGAACTATGGTGCTGCCGCGCATGAAAGGCGAGGCGTGACCCCAGCGACCCCCCCTCTCCTTGGGTCGGACTCGCACCGGCTCTGGGAACAGGCCCTCTGTCATGGTGGCCTTCTCCACCTGCAACAACCGATCGACAACACTTTGATGCACCTGCGCCGTAGATTCTGATATGCTGACCAGTTACATACTGCCACTGCTGCAGACTTCACCTTTACTGTAGAAAGTTTGCTGGTTGTCTGATCACAGCGCCCTCCAGTGGTGATGCAGATGCCCTCTGCACACAGTCCCTCTGAGCAGGGAGCAGTGAACGCTGTGCTGTTGCTGCAGCCGCTGTCCACAGACTCTGCCTGCCAGCTCCTACAATTAAAATACACCTTTGTCACACATTCTGCAGACAAATAGAAGTGAATTTTGTGTCTGTGCGAGTGTGATGGATTAAAATGACAACAATGCTGGCACCTCTCAGATGCCACCTCCCCCGGCTCGTCCTTCTTCTGCAGCCTCTGCAGCTCCAGCTCTGCGTCCTGCTCCTCTAGGTGGGTGGTGGTGGTGGTGCGTGACAGCAGAGTGCATACAGTGTCCTGTAACATCACAGAGCAAAGCTGCAGCGTGACGGCTCATTCGCCTTGTTAGACACATTCTTTACATTACTCACTTTAACAAGCTGCACACCTGCAGACTGCAGGCTAACAGCTACATAACAACAAAATGAGGAGGAATTCCTCCCGAAGGCACAGCGCGATTTAAAGTTCAATGTATTTAGTGTGAAAAATTAGTTATTTCTTTCTGGCAACACCTCAGGATTGCAAATGTTTTTTGGTGGATGCATTAGACTCAGACCCATAATATATCAGATAACTCTCATGATCAGGTTGTGCAAAAGTCAGCGCTCAGTTCAGCCCACTGCATCTTTTTTTATTCTCATCTGTGCAGTCACAAGATGATTAAAATGATATGGAAGAAAAAAATCTGTTTCACAAAATAATGTTTCTTTGTTTTTGTTTGTTTCCTGTAAAATACTGGATACTTCTACCTCTGTAGGCCACTAGAAAAAAAAAACTATCTTAGGAGGAACAAGACTAAGAGTCTGTGGCCATGCTAGCAGCTCTGTGATTCTGTCATTATGATTCCCTCCTCTGGGAAAATTTCTTAATCTATCCAATAGTTGCTGAGATATTTCAGTTGGACCAACTGATGACCAACTGACGTGGATAAAAATCACTCTTTGGTGCAACTTCTCACAACTCTTGTGCACACCAAGTCCTTAACCTGTGATGTATGGTCACAAAAAGACATATCTTCACTTCTCACTTTTCCAATCCCCCCCATACTTCTTTTCATCTCCTTGAAGCCGATACCTGAGATCACTTTGCCTGCTGTCGTGCTGTTCCTCCACTCTGCTGTTATTTACAGAACAAATATATTTATGTGTGTTTACCATGGCTCTGGGCCTTTGCTCGTCCTCCTGCCCGTCGTGCTGTCTGCGGTGGCCGAGGCTCTTCTGTTCAGGCCTTTGCAACTCCGTTCCGCTGTACATCTGGACTCGCAGCCAGTGGTAAACCATCTCTGCACTTCCCTCACAGTCTGCCAGACTCACCTGGGCTGTACCCTGCAGGTACACACACATACAATGCCATTATTTTAATTTAGATATCAGCAGCCTAATTGTGGGTGTGTCTTGCTTCGGGGCTGGCCAGAGTTCAGCCTTTCGGACCTACCAGTAGTTCCTCCTGAGCCTGAGGTCCCAGCGAGCAGACGGACAGCTGCAGAGCGCACACCGCCAGGGCGTTTGCAGGGACAGGAATGCGGAAGCCTTCGTTGAAACTCATGTGGGACTGCGGCTCCAACGCAGTACAACAGTAAAACGCGCAGGCCCTGCCGGCGTCCAGTGGAATCAGGTGCACCTTCACATACCTGCACATGAAAGGAACAATGGTGATTTGTGACTGGTCATCAGAACGTTTAGTTTTCCTCAGTCAGACACAAAAGAGAGAGAGATGGAGTTCAAATTCAAAAGATCCACAATCATTTACTCGTTTCATCATCAGAGCTGAATGCACTTACACTTTGTAGCCGTCTCTCACAATGGACCTGTTCAGATTCTTGAGCTGCAGCAGATGTAGTCGCAGAGACTGAGAACTGGACTCCCACCTGAGAAGAGGAAAGTGCGGCAGAGAGAGAATATAGAGTCAGATACTAACAGTGAGTGAGCATGCCACCCACACACAGTCCACACTAACAGTTTACTCACAGCAGCCCCAGTTGAATCTGGGTGGGCTCGCTCACAGATGTCAGCTCTTTCATGTATGACATCTCCTCGGACTCCTCTGCCCTGTGGGACGAAACAAGAGATAAACAAATTGTTTTCCACTTTTACTGGACACAAATGTTTATCTGCTAAAACGTGTGAATATAGTCCAGTTACTTCACAGTGACTTTTAACTCTTATAGTCAATTTCTGTGTGGATGAGATATTACAACCTAATTTTAAGATGAGTAAGATAAGATTGAGAAATTATATTTTTTTGCACACTCATTAAATGCATTAAATCCCACTGAGACAAGACCACATTTTTATAGCTGTGATGTGGCTTTTAATTTTTCTTCAGCTTGTTGTGGTTGGGTTTTGCAGTTTTCTCCTCTGTCACTAGGAGGCGCAGCTGTTTATGTTCTGTTCTGTTTTAACAACATTAGGGTGGACCTCGTCTCACCTCCTGCCCCAGGCCTCGAAGACTCCGCTGTCTGTGGCCAGAGCGTCCTCAGAAACACCTGCAGACACTCTCCTGGCCCTCCTGCCACTTCTGTTGGCACTGTTCCCTCTCAGAGTCACTCCTGCAGAGGAAAACACATGCGATCCAGTTAATACAAAGCACTAATCATCACAGGGATCTAGTTGGCACAGGGATCAGATCTCAGTCTCTTGCCTGTAGAGGTGAAAGCCCCCTGAGCCCCGCTGTCTCTGTGACTCTTGCTATCCAGTTGATGCACGGCGGCGGGGCTGACTGCATCCTCGCCGCTCAACATGCCGCTGTGTGACAGCGGTTGTGACTGCGCACGCAGCCCCTCCAGCAGGCCACGGCCCGCCTGCTCCATGTACTCCTCCGTCATCTGGGTGAGAGGGCAGTCCTGAGGGGCGGAGAGGTAGGGGGTGTCCATGGGAGAGCTGGGGGGTGACAATGAGGAGAGCGAGGAGCGAGAGGAGAGGGAGGCCAGGGACTGAGGGGTGTCGTGGGAACGTTTGGTTTTGCTCTGGGTCAGGGGGTCGGGAGTGAACATGGAGCAGTCTCTGGACATGGTCTCTGGGGGCAGCAAGTAGCGTAGATGGGGGTCGAGCGGCTCCCCGGCTCCCTCGAGGCGCTCGTACTGGGGGAGACCGTAGATGTCACTGAAACTGATGGAGCTGAGGGAGCCTCGGCTGGACGCCAGGGAACCCCGACTGGACGCTAGAGAGCCGCGGCTGCTGCTGGACGACACCGTCAGAGAACTGGCCGACAGGCTGGTCATAAAGAAGAGACAGACATGTAAGAAAAGAGATGCAATGGAAAAACCACTAACAGCTTGAAGAATGAGTGTGTGCCACACCTCTTTAGCTGGGAGTGAAGGTAGGTGGTGATGCGTGTCGCCTCCTCCAGCTGTCTCAGCAGAACATTCCTCTTCTCCTGCTGCAGGATCCTGACGTGAATTACACATTGATGCACAAGTTAAATGAACTGAAAAAACACTCAGTTTCTCGCTTTCTACAGTTGCAGCTCAATATGGTGGTCCATCCTAAAAACCAAAACAATCATACATCTATCTGTCCTGCTTGTATCTTGACTCCATTGTAGCCAGCGAGTCCATAACAGCATAGTGTGTTTATCTAACAGGAGAAACTGGGCTATGAGGGCACCCATATTTCCCCTCCGATTTCAAGAGCAGAACTCCTAAACTAACAGATATCCTGATAGTGAACACACACTTCTTCTTGACCTGCTTACTTTACACACATGTGCTGTGTCCCAGTTCCATACTACATGCTACCTGTGTACAGTATGTACTATATATTTATAATATACTGTTGTTGCAGTTAGTCTTTAAGATTATAAACATACAGGAAATGATACAATACTCAAACAGTGATTTTAGACACTGCCAATACATCTACAGCACACTCAAAAATCAAGCATTTAGTATGCACACTGGCTGTTTTCAGTATACTTTTTGATGTCGCTTTTTCAGTGTGAACACACCACATGCATCATAACCTGCTTAGAATTGGTGTCGATTTGGGACACAGCTACAGTCCTACAGAGCTCACTAAGATTTAACATTACTATTAAAGTCAGTTCAGCATGAGGAAGATGTTTAAATTTATGTTCTTATGTGAGCACATGTTCAGTTTTATTTATATTATTATTCTCAAAACACACTGAATACAGTGGATAACGTGTTGAGAACACAGATGTCTCAAATCATGTTTTAATGTTTACTTTTACGACACTAAAATAACCTTTGGCTTTGTCTATTAGAATCATCGGTCAATCACATCAGACTGTCCGTCAGTGTACTAACCTGCAGTTTGACATGTACCCTAAAATGTCCTTATGAGGGCAGTCATGGACATTACCACCATTTGCTGGTTGTTAACATTATTTATTAACCTGGTTCATGAATCATTGATGTGTGCTGCTCAGTATTTAATGGCTAATAAAGCAGCAATTCATTTAAAAGGCATTTGATTACACGCCTGATATCAATCTTATGTCTCTTACTGTATGCCAAGTTTAAATTTGCCAAAAAGCCGGGAAGATATGTGTGGAGAGGTGAATGAAGTGTGTGTGTGATGCATTTATCTCGCTAGTTTCTTTTTTGTCATGTATTATGTGCATATGTCTCATTTTTTAAAGGTGATTTACATTGTCAAATATGAACCTTACAAAGGCCTGATAGCAACAGCAAAAACGTGTTAGAACAAGTACAGATGACATTGAAGAAGCTCAGAGTTCAAGTGCCCAAATTCAACCTTTTACACTCTTGTGTAAAGTGCAGACTGTCATCATACTCACCTCTGATTGGCTCCCTGGCTCTGGGAGCTGTGGGCCCTCTGCACCTCCTCCTCCAGCCTGGAGCGGTCCTCCTCCAGCTGGAGCAGCGTCTCTGGAGTGTGCTGCTGCTGCTTGCTGACCAGGATGATCTCCTGCAGGAGGGCCTCCTTCTCACGCAGCAGCTGCAAGAAGTCCCGGTCGCGGTCCGCTTCGGCTCGCCCCGACCAGCTTTCACTGTCCAGCTGTGCTAGCTGGTGCTGGATACTCTGCACCCTGGTAGAACAGGAGGGGGAGGCTCAGTGTAGTGTAGGAAGGTTTGTATAATTTTCATTTTCTCATTACACCTGGCACTGGGTCAACTATGGATACAGCTGACAAATTTATAGTCAGAGGCAGGCAAGTACATGCTGTGACTACTGGGTTGCAAACATTTATTTACACAAACTTTGCTGGAGCCAAATATGCCTCTGAAGTATCAAAAGTACAGAGTTGCTATGGCATTAAAAAGAATCACAAAAATCATCCCCCTCTTTACTCATACACCCCTCCCTTGACCCAGATCACACATACAGTCACACAATTGTGTCAGACTGTCTTCCGCCAACTTCAATTAAATACTGACAGTATATTACAGGTGGGAATTACAGGATACGTCATCATATGATACTGTCATGATACACTGGCCAAATATTGCACATCAGACAGACAGTCAGCTACAAAACAGTGTAACTTGGCTGAGAACACATTAACACAGCAACATTTAAAAAAAAAAAAAAGTGAAAACTGGTCATAAGCTGCAGTTATTCTTCACATTACAAAGAGCTTTCTGTCTCACAAAACTGTACAGACTGAATTACGCCTTCATTCAATGTAAAAACTACAAACTGGAAAAATTCTGAACTCACATAAAGCACAAATTTTTCAGTTAAAATATTTTGTATAAAATATCTCAAATTTAACAATTGCATGTCACTATCGCTGATGTATCACAAGAGAAAGAATTTAACTCTGAACTGAGGTGTAAAAAGTGCTTTTATGGATGAGTCTGGACTATTTCTTTGCCAGGCACAGTGACTTCCAGGACTCCTGCAACCTCACAGTAGCTCAGACTGTTTCCAGTCTTTATGCTAAGCTAAGCTAACCAGCCGTTTGCTGTAGCCTCGCAACATATTGAACAGACAGATATGAGAGTGGTATCAAACTATTCAACTGACTCCCAAAATTTGGAATTATTCCTTTAAAAGGTAGATGTTTTTCTAATAAAAATGCTTTTTAGATAAATCTGTACATAACTTTGGTTCATGTTGCTACATTTTGACCAAACTGCATCATCAGCTAATAATAACTAGCCATTAAGCAGTTTTTTTTTTTTTTTGACTGTGCAGTTTTTTAAAACGTAAGTAATTTCCCAGATGGCTGCTTGGTAATATTTTTATGATGAGAGGTTACTGAGTTCATGTTACCTGCAGTGTTAAACACAGCATCTATGTACTCTGCACGAGTGTTTATGGCAGAATCAGCTTTACATAACACCACATACTTGTGCCAAGCAGACACTTCATGCTGCGACTATAATGACAGCGCTCAGCGTAGTAATTTCTACCTGAGCTACCACGATGCATCAGCCAGCCATTGGTCTTACAGGTGTGTATGACTGAGACGCTATTCAGACCGAGTTAAGTGGGATCTCAGGGAGATCGAGTCCTCAGCTCGGATGAAATAACTGTGTTTATGTGTGCTGGATTTCAGACAGAGTGACTCAGTGACAGAGCATGCAAGTTTCCACAGGTCTCCCTTCTCTCTCGCTCTCTCTCCCTCCCTTCCCTGATGTCATGGTTGGCATTGCTGTTGCTGGGTCACCACAGCAACATGAATTTTATTTAAAAAAAAAAAAAAAAAAAAAAAAAAAAAAGTCTGCACAGAGCCAGTGTAATAACACAGTGACTCTTGCTGCTGCAGCTATCATCACACTTCTGCCCCATTACAGCTGGAGCATACACTGTCCAACCAGGAGTGTACCAATTATTAGATAACACTCAACTTTATGACATACCGGCGCTGAATTCCTAAAACTAAAAAGGAACTTCAGGCTTCATTCAATGTTGATTTTGCCAACGTATAATTTAGCCTGCGCCATAGGGTGAGCTGGGATATATTTAAGTAAACTACACACAGTGTGTACATTAAACCACCTTGCGGAGAAGCAGGGTGTGCACCGGGGCAGGCGTTGGGCAGTGCTCTCTCTGGCTGCGCACACAAAGGCAGCACACAGTCAGCAGCAGTGTGGCCAGGGAAGAATGTGACCACCCAGCTCATTCCACTGGCCAGACATCGCTCAGCAGCCACGGCCACCAGGCGCAAATACTATTCATAACACATCCTCCCACTGGACAAGGCCCGAGGAACGAGAGGGGGCCGACGGGCTCAGTGAGTCAGTGCTGCATGCCGGTGTGTCATAGTACTACGACAGATAAACAACAAACATACTTACTTTTTCTTGGCTTCCTCATACTGCCAGTTGAGTTTCACTTTGTCCACCAAGTGCGAGGAATCCTGGGAACCATACTTTGAGAAATACAAAATAAAACATTAAAAAGGTGGCTATAAATATTCACACAACAAAGACACGGATTACAGAGATTACACAGCAGCCGTTTGAAGGGAGTGTAGGTGGCTGTGGAGTGTTCATCAGCTGATCTAGTCATGATTCAAGCTGCTGATCATTCTTTTAGGGGTGAGACAGGGAGGAGCAGCGGTGTCTCCTACCTCTCCCATGATGTCAGTCTGACAGCCAGTGTCACAGTACTGCTGCAGACTGCATGAGTCACCCGCGGTTCCAGTGCTGTTCGCCACCTCGTTGGCTGAGTCGCCAATGGACAAGCTGCTTTGGAAGTTCGCCGTCAGCTTCGCCAGGCTCTGTGCGATGGACGAGAGAAAATGTATCAAAACAGAAAATGTCTCCAAAATAACGCAATATCTCGGTGTGACATTTGTTGTGACAAAAACCAAAAATGTGACCAAAAACGCAAAATACATTTCCAACATCAGTTTCCTTTTCCTTGTTTTTAATCAGTTCAACATTTAAAATGTGTCATCTGCCTCCAGTATGTGCTCATAAACAGATTGTGACATTGCCAGGAAATGCCTCTGTAAATGTGGCCTGACAATCAGAATGAATCACTGTCTTGTTACCACTCCATTATTCATTATTTATTACTCCTTCACTTTTTTTTTTTTTTTTTTGCTTTGCTGGCAAAATCAGAGACGTGGTCGGTGATTCAGATGTCTGGAAATGTGCTTTTAAGACAATGAAGAAGCAGCAGGACAGTAGAGGTTAACAGACACTAGAGGTCAGCATAGAATACTCCAACAACAACTATATCAGGAGGAAAGTGCTGATAAGTAGAGGAAATCTTATTTTTAAAAATCAGACACCTGGATGAGGTCCTGCCTCTCCTTCTCGCCTGTGCTGATGGCCTTCTTGATGCTACGCAGCTCATTGAAGATGGCTTGAGCCTCGTCCAGCTTGTAGTTTGTCTGACTGCAGGACATCTTCCTGTCAATCCTGTGAGACAAAATACACATTAACACCTTTTATATAACTCTTTACTGAATTTCCCAAATAATATGCAAAAAAAAAAAAAGGTATCCTAGCATACAGGAAAAAGAAGTCTGAATACCTCCATCTGTCTCCAAAAGAATACAACATACAACAAATGAATGAAATTATAGACTGCCATAGGATAACAATGAAAAGGAAATACATTACTCATACACAGAAATAATTTGGATACAATTCATTCACAAAGAGGTTAAATTCCTGCATATACGGGGCACTATTAGTCGCACATATTTTTATCCTTATACCATGAAGAAATAGGATATAAAAAGGTAAAATTTGCAGATTTTCCTCTTTACAGTAAATGTGATGTTCTCCGATTTGAAATGAAACGTGACATCTTTGAAACCACCTGCCATCAGAAGGGGGTTTTGGATTTTTCCAGCTAATTAGGATAAGACCGACAGGCAGGTAAGGGCGACGGCATTGTAAATATTTGTAGACCACCAACTCTGGACAAAAAAAAAAAAAAAAAATCAGTCTTAGTTTCAGTGATAGTTAAGTGTCAGGAGGAGTATTTGGAGGCTTGGAAAGGTGTTGAATAGTATTTTGATGAAACCCCTCAGTTGTAAATATTTTAAAAAGTGGTTTTCTTTTGTGTGGAAGAAAAATCAGGTAAAAGCGGGATGACAGAGGCTGGATGCTGCTGCACTATTATTATTGTTAATTCTGGGAAGGAAAAAAACAAAACAAATGAAAGCTAAAATGTGCCTGCTGAGCATCATTACACTATATAAACAATCACCCGATTATAGTTTGTACAAGAATCCAGCCCGCCCATTCTACACAGCAAACTAGTCTCAAATTAAGAATGACATCTCTCATTCACTTACTAGTAACAGGGTGGTGCTTTATGTGGGATAACAGGTCAGTGGAAAATAAGTCACACACACACACACACACACACACACACACACACACACACACACACACACACAAAAAAAAAAAAATCAGATGAACATCTGAAGTATTTTTGTGTGGGAGGCAATATCAGTGAGCCACTGTTTTTTTTTTTTTAGACTGTGGTCAGTTATGAAATACTGACGCTGCATGTGACAGGCCGGTGCAAATGCTCATCTGTGCTTGTTTCGACATGCTGAGATATTGATTCAGCTTTGAGGGGTGAAATCCGACTTGAGACCCTCAGTATCGGGCGCCGGCTCTCTAAAAGAAATCCAAAGTGTGATTCGAGTGTCTATTGATTATGAAATTCACAAAGATAAGTCAAATCAAATGGGCAAAGCCAATCTGCTCTCCCTCTTTGAAGTAAATCGGTTCTTGAGTGTGAAGGGGTTTGTTGGGGTCGGGAGCTGGAGGAGTGCGGCACGGCGTCGCCTCCTCCTCCATCACTGGGCCTGCTGGCACGTGGCCCCCCGCTCTCACCACAGCCCGCTTCCTTCACTCTCCTTCAACAGCAGGTACTGTTCATCCACCGACCCTGCCTCTTCCTCCCAAAACAAGCCCTGCTTTGTTCCCCCCACCCCATTGGCAGGGCCTGGGAGTTTATATGCTTTGCAAAAAAAAAAAGAAAAAGAAAAAGGCAATACCCAACCCTCGGTGCCTGCCTGTATTGAACCCCCCGCCCTGTGTGCTCTAAAGAATGCATAGCTAATATTTTCTTAACAAGTAAAATGTTTTAGCTCCTTGAATGTTGGTTAGTGCTCAGTAAAAGCATGTCTGAAAATTTGAGAAATTTGTCAAGATAAGGTGGAATACAGATGAGCAGAAAAGATACTCGTACGCCAAACTATCCGAAAGAGATAAACTCTTGAATTCTTTTCGGTGAGTTGTGACGATTAAGGACGGGGTGGGGTGGGGTGTTGGGGGGGGGGGGGGGGTGTTGTACGTCAGAAACTGTTTGTTTGCTTTATCTGATGCGACAAGGCTGGAGAACAATTAGCTATATTGCTGACAACGCTGAGATTGAAAAAAACAACAGCCGTAGGGTCCCTCCTGGCCTCAACCCTACTGGGCAAAAAACCAACCCGGGAGAAACAATAGGACACACACACACACACACACACACACACACACAAGCAAACAAAGGCACAAACATGAGCACGTACACAAACACACATACATGTGTGCATGAAAACTCAAGAAGAGGATGCTTCCATGTTTTCTGCAAGCTGTGTATTCTCCTGGCTATTCTGGGAATCACTCGAGTTGTATATTATCTGAGAGATAAGGGACTCTTTGCCAGGACTCAGGAAGTGCAGAGGAATTTGCTGCCAGATATCTCTGTGTTTTTGAAACTGCTCTCGAGCCCACACCTCCCCCCCCCCCTCCTCCCCTCTCCACGGAGCAACTTCCTCTCCAGGCTGAGCCTTGGCTCCCTGCACTCTACTGGTGCATCCTCTTCCTGAGGTGGAGTCCCCCTTTTCCATCAAAAACTCCCTCCATTTGCCTTTTCTCAAATGCTCTCTTTTTCCTCCGAGAGGTGGAGCTTCTATTTCTAACATTGAAGTTTGGAAGCGCTCTGAAATGTTCCCGGCACAAAAAGACACTGTGTGTGTGTTTGAAAACCAACACAAACTAAAGGAAAGATGGGAGACTGCCTCTAAAATACAAGCTGAAGAAGAGTATCTCCTCATTATTCTATGAAAATTATCCAAGTCAAAAGTCTTTTTGCGCCAAATCATTTTTAAAGGAATATTTTAAATGTCAAAGCTAAACTAAGCTACATGGAATATGTATGAACACAAGGAGACGTGGAGAGAAAGAAGAAATAGAGACAGTTTGAGTTGAAGATAAAGGACGAACACTGAGGGTGAGAGAGAGAGTAAAACAGGGAAAAGGCCTTTGGGTGGGAAGCAGCGGGGTCTGAGTGTTGTAGGAAGGAGAAGGGTGGCCATGGGAGGAAGGGTGGGCCTGGGACACAGAGGCAGAGGAACACTCACTCCTGCAGGGTCTCCACTCCCATTTCCTTATACTGCAGCTCCTGCTTCACCTGGGCCAGCTCCTGCTTCAGTCTGGAGAGCTGCGGACACAAGGCCGAGCAGCAGGTTACCATGGCGTACAATGGGCTTCTCTCACCACCACCACCCACCAAAACTGCTTAGTCATCACTATTCACATACAGGAATGCTCGGCTGTGTTTATACAGGGACGCACTCGCGCACACACGTGTGTACGCGCGCATGTCCACCCACAGTGGAGCTCTCACTGAGGCTTTTCTCTCCTGAAAAAGATCTGTATAAATTTAATCTGTTACTCATGCAGAATGATTTATTGTGAACTTAAGGCCTTTTAGAGTATTTGGGTTCATTTAAAATAGGGCTGGCCAACTATTCAGTCTTATTCATTCAAGCTTACGTTGCCTTTTAGTGAGGACATGATCATATTGCAGTAATGTTTGACAATAATGTTACATAAGTACAGTTGGACTACCACAAAAAGATTTTTTTGCACATCTTCAAGCCCAGAACTTAATCAATGAAATATTAATTTAAGATGGGATATGACAATTCTTGGATCAATCCAGAGGATTAAAATTCATTTCGCATTAAATCAATGTTTATTTCATGTTGTTATAATAGCTTGCAGAGCTGTGATGAACATAACATTGAGGGACTTATGAAGTGATGAGATGAGGATCTTCGTTATGTTTATGTTACAGATGTTTGTGAGGAATGTATTCGGGCCTCCCGTAATACAATGCAAGTTATTGACTAAACAACACACAACATCTCATGTAGTAAACAAAATTAATCCCGGTAAATGTAAACTGACAGCTGGAACTTACACCTGTTGCTTTTGGACAACAAATTACAGATCAGTGGAGCCTCTGAGAAATCACTTGCCAGGCATGTACAGTAAGTGACTTAATCCAAAGAGGAGGGGAGGATTGGATTGGAGGGTTCCAGATGTTTCTATGTAATACGTATCACAGCTGGATTTGCCTGTGCACAATAGTTATTGAGTGTGATAGTTATAGTGTATGAATGTGTCTTCTGTAGGATCTTTACTGTGTGCTTGATGCTGTGAGACTGCTGAGTCTTGTGCAAGATGCACTTACATTTAAAAAAAAAAAAAGCAATAAAATGAGTTACTAAGCTCTTTGTTTTACATGTGTTAAGACTTTTTGTCTGATGTAATGCACAGCAGTGGGACACAGCTCAATGTGCTGAACATCAACACACATTAACACACTGATGGTGCAGCCGTCGGCAGCAATTTGGGGTTCAGTATCTTGCCTGAGGACACTTCAACATGTGGACTGGAGGAGCCGGGGATCGAACCGCCGATCTTCCGATTAGTGGATGACCCGCTCTACCTCCCGAGCCCGGTGTAATTCATTTTGCAGAACATTTGCAAATTACATTTAAAGTGATTAATATCTCTATCAGAAATTCTCGTATTAATGTTGTGATACTGATTTCAGCCATATTGCCCAGCCCTAAATTAAAAATCATACTGACATTTCATGGGGGGGGGGGTAAGACGAGCAGTTCATGTTTGCAAACACAACTGGCCATAAATCACTTAAACATACTTAACAACTGGTCATCATAAAATTAAAAGGGACAATTGTAACATACAACCCTCCAAAACACCTTTTGTCCTGAATATGTACATTTTCCTCAACTCTGACTTTGTTTTATTCCAGTCAAAAGTAACAAAATGAATATTTCCTTATATTAACTGTGATTTCTATGGTAACATTACTATTCAGTCTCACTCGTCTTTTCAGTGTAACACTTGAGTTTGAAATGTCTGATCCAGGAAACACCTCACCCACATGACTGAGCACAGAGAAATGTCTAACTTGGCCATGTGAGTCAGTGACCTAGCCTCTGCCTGACCCTTTGATGATGATCTCATCCTCATCCTCTCGAGGCCCCCGGGGCAGAGCCACGGTATCCTGTAGGGGCCACACCCCGGCCCCCTTTTTCTGCCCAAAAGGGCCCCTCGCTACAGCCCATTGTTCTCCTCCGATAATGACTTACCCGTTCTCGTCTACAAGCTATTTCCACTTTGATTTGGTCAGGGTCGTATTTCGCGTTCGAGGATGAGCCGGAGAGCGCTGTGAACACAGAAAAAGAGAGCACAGAGAAGAAGGGGGGGGGGGGGGGGACAGTTAGTTGATAGTGATGATTTTGAGGTGAACTTGTAACAGAAAGAGATGAAGGGGGGGGATCCAGTGTCGTCTCCCAGCCCTTCTCTCCCTGTGGACGCTTTGTGTGTGTGACAGCTGGCTGGAGTCGGAGGGTAAACTGGGTGGAGGTGCTTAAATTAAAAAGGGAGGGTCGGGTGAACCAGGAACCAGGATTTGGAAGATTTTCTATAGATCTGCAACCCCAAACCAGCTCCTGAGGGGACATCAACAATATAGCATGTTCAAGCCAGATAATAAGGTCAGCTAAGGTCAGGTTTTTCTTTTTCATGGAGGCTTCCAGTTTTCACACCTCTCTGAAACACGGAGACATATTCTGTCAGGGAAGTGAACTGGAGGTTGTTAGTGTGTCTTACTGCTGGTGATGGAGCGGTTGTCCTCAGAGAGCTCGTGGAAGAGCAACATTTCCTGCTGAGCCAGCTCCAGACGCTGCTGCTTGATCTGGTACATCTCCTTCTTGGCTTTGAGGGCCTCCTGGGCCACCACGAGGTACTCCTTCAGCATGCGCTCCTGCTCCTGCCGCCATTGTGTCCGCGGGTTCTCAATCTGGGTGGTCTCTGACAACAGGATGCAACAGAAATGACTAATAAGCAAATAATCCAGTAAAAAAGTGAGAGTTTTTGTCTGGTAGCTTCTTCGGTTCAGATAATTAAGTATGGAAACTGGTTTTGCGGTGAAATCACACACTCACACATTTATTTGTATTCATACCAACGTCATATTTACAGTTTAGAGATGAAAGGGGGGTTGGGATGCACTCACTGTTGATGTGGTCGATGTAGTAAACTCCCACTTGCTGGTCATAAACTTCCTCCCACCCGAGAGGCAGCTCATCTCCAACACAGTCGGCAAACGTCAGCGGTTTGGTGATCCTGAAATAAATATGAAATCAATTCAATTCACAGCTGAAGAAGTATCAAAAAAAAAGGGGGGGGGACTCTTGATCATACATGTAGCGCTGCCTCCAATGTGAGTTTTAAAATGCTCATTATTATCATTACAAAGAGGAACACTGTCACAGTTTAACAATCATCCAGAGGGATGAAAACCTGCCCCATTAGGACTATTTAGTCACAACACATAATCCAAGTACACATGTTTGTTTTGCAGCTCATACATACACATAATATGTTCCAGCCTCTATATGATGGACTAAAATCATCTGATGATGATCAATCCTGAAAACTCTTTTCTAACTTGCTCACTAATTTCATATGATAAAATGGGGAAATGTGATTATAATATATAATATCCTATAATATAATATGATATCCTATAATATCCTGTGACAAACAATTTATACAGATTCCTTCATATCCCAAGGACACCTCATTAAAAGCCAGATCTTTGATTTCTCTGAAATAAGTAAAAATGTTTTCATCAATTAAGCATCTAATTCCAAACGTTCAGCTATCGTACTGTATGTGCAGAAAGAGCATGAAGGAAAAGAATAAATAGATCGTGATAAAAACAAAATAATTAAACAAAATTATGAGGAAAGACGCCGATGACTCATCAACTGAGGCCGAGCTCCTTCTGGGTTCAAACTATTCTCTCTACGCTAGTGACTGACAGATTTACAAGCTAGACTATTTTACAAGCATACAAAGGTGTTCAGTTCAGTGCTCCTCGGGGAAGGAGGAGACCAAAGTGTTGATAAGTCTGAAGGTATTTAAAGAACATGACAAATATGCTGTGAATTAATGGATTTCCTCTGCTAAAAAAACATTAATGAGACCTAAAAAGAGGACTTACTCCTCACTGGGCACGGACACACTGACCTAATATAGCCTGTAAAGCATTACAACTACTGGCTGCAAGTTTGTAAATGAATGTAAAGTCTCATATATCAGTAAAACATCAGATTAGATTTTAATTTGATCACATCAGGTCTAGATTCTTAAATAAATAAACAAGTGGAGACAGATACAAGAGACAGAAATTTGTTTAAACTGAAATTTGTCAGCATAAGAAGAAAGTGTAATGATTTATTAAATTGTGTGTGTGTGTGTGTGTGTGTGTGTGTGTGTGTTCCCCGCACAGCAGCAGGCTACAATAGTGACAGGGTAAAGCTAATGACATCAGGCTGATGCATAACCGACTCCTCTAATCTACACATATCAGTGAGCTGTGAACCGGTGGGTCTGATGACAGCAGCGCACACAGTAACTGTATGATTACAATCAATCAGCGCAGACAAAAGGGGAGTCCAGCGACAGTGACCCCCTTCCACCACAGTATGCTCACAATGCAGACAGGGCATGAGGCCTGATCCTGGCGAGGTATGCATACAATGAGGGGACGGCCCGGAGAGAGAAGCCGAGGCATTCTGCACCGCATTCCTCAGGAGACAGACACAGCACACACACACGGGCGCTCAGGACAAGCTCACTTCACTAAGATCTGGGTTTTCAAAGAAATTGTTTACAGGCTAAAGGTTGTAAATTCAAATTAGAGGGATACACAGAGGTAGTCCCCCCCCCCCCCCCTTTTTTTTTTACAAACACTCAAAAAAGCCGTTATTAGAGCAGCACGCCAACAATATCTAAAAAAAATATTAACTGCACTTAGCAGGATCTTCAAAATGTTATACTTGTGATTTATAGTTAATAGATCTTCTTATTGGCACATATATTTCTATCTGGGAGTAGTGAAAGGAATCCTAGCAGTAGTGAATCACACACGCTTGTCAAAAGCCTTCAACAATGCCTTAAATTCAATGAACTCCCCTCGCATTTCACACATTTTTGGGAGACCCTGCAGAACACGGCTGTGCAGCTTTGCATGCAAAGGTTCGTCATCTCTTCCTTTAGTTTTATAATATGACAAAACTCTCAGATGTTGTGATTCATAAATAAAAGATGAGGTAACTTTTACAGCATAACACCTCAAATACTTAAGAACATTTCATTTTTCCAATTATAAGACTTGGCTGCATAAAAGTTGGATTTTATGTGATGAACATGAATTTGCCATGTGAGTTTTGAAAGTGTAGCTGAGACAGAGATTACACTGTTGTGGGATTGCAACCAACAGTTATTTTCACTGATTATTTTCTCAATTTATGGATTAATTGTTTGGTTTTTAAATGTCATAAAATACATAAAAAATTCCCCAGAGACTGAATAACTTCTTCAAATGCTTTGTTGTGTTCAATGAACAGTCAAAAACACAAAGATATTCACTTTACAATGATTTCAAACAAAGGAGAGCAGAAATCCTCACGTCAGAGAAGACGAACCAGAAAAAGAAAAAAAATTTAAAACAATGAATTGATTATAAAAATAGTTGCCGATTTTGTTTCTGTTAATCTACTAATCCAGTGGTTCCTCACCTTCACTTGCAACCGCTCGAAGGTTACATATTTCTATGAGCTGTGAGAGTGATTTCTACCTCCGCAGATTGTTTAATTTGAATCATTTCCAGGCCTGAAGAGGTGAAACTATTCAGTAGTTCACAAGAAAAAAGCCAAATGATACACGTCTTAAAAAAACAAACATAATTGTACGGAGCAGAACAAGGTTTTCGTTCTCCTTCCCTAACTTGTTGATCATCTCCCGACCCCTCAGATTCATCCTGTGACCGCCTTTGGGGGTCGCAACCCCAGACTGGAACGCGCTGGACTAACCAATTAATTAACAGCTCTTCACGATCGCAACAGTCATTTTCTCTCCTTCGCGTCCCTACTAGGTAGAAACGCACAGGTGGAGTGACTGCCACAGCAAAGTCCCACATATTCCCAAAGATATACCTGTCTAGACATGCAGCCATATTTCTTAAATAACTGTACAGATCGAGCACAGACAGTCAGCAGCACGGTGACAGTCGGGTTAAACGTGAGCCAAGTGTGCGCAGCCAAACACAAGACAGGACAAGGCAAACACAAGCACACTCCCCACCTGCTCCGGCTTTAAGTGTTTGTTAAAGGTAAACAAATGTCCTGACACTAACTGCACTTGTAAATACTTAAAAAAAACACTCAGGCAGGACTGTCACACCTTTTGCTGGCTTGAAAGGAATGACTGGTGAGGGGCATTTACAGTAGTTCTGATATATTTTGGGTCAGATCACAATGGTTGTGAAAAACAGAGGGGAAGCTATGTGATGTCAGAGGGGAGTTTAGTCCTGAACTGCCCTCCAACCTCTCCAGAGAGAGAGAGAGAGAGACAACGGGAAAAACATGTCCTCTCACAGATCAGAATCAGAGAATATCTGAATGTTTGGTTTGTTACGCAGTCTTGTGACAGCAGCCTCTGTTTTTCCAAGTCATGTCTTGGTCTTGGGAGACTCTGTAACCGCCGCACAGCACAGCAGAGTCACACAGCAGCACAGAGCAGCAGAGGAGCCACGAGCCAAAATATAGTAAAACTCAATCTAGCTGCATTTGGTACATCGGCATTTTCATGGGAATCACTCATCTAAAACAAAACATGACACAAATCAAATTCAAGGGTCTTTCTATCGTTCAGCTTTGTCCGTCAGAGTCAGACGAGCTCTGAGAGAAAAATAATTGTGTCATGCTCCTGTCAGACTTACACGGTGACCCTGGATAAACCAGTGTTTGCTGACGCTGTGAACTGGTCAACAGCCACCAGGGTTTAACGCAGGACTGACCCTGCTGTGGAATGTCAGGCTGATTTCTGTAATAACTATCTTACTATCAGGTTATTATAGAGCTAATATGGGATTACTGTAACTCTGAAGCAGGTGCTGGCAGCGACTGTTAAAGAGTCGGAAATTCCACCACTCTGGTCCAGACTGAAATATCTTAACAACTATTGGATGGATCGCCATAAAATTTAGCAAAAGACATTCATGTCTTTGGTTTATGACCAAAAACCTGCAAAATGAATGACACTCCCATCAGCCTCAGCTGCACTTTGTGTTTAATTTGCAAATGTTAGCATGCTAACATGCTATACGGTGAACATGGTACTTGCTAAAGCATGTCAGCATTGTCACTGTGAGCATGTTTCCACGCTAACGTTAGCATTTAGCTCAAAGCAACACTGCGCCAAAATGCAGCCTCACCTTTTCAAACCTGTGTGCATTTCTGTCGCATTGCGACGATGAGGCAAAAATAAACAGCAGACAGACATCAGGTTTACCTTAATGAAGAGCTGAAACAATTAATTGATTATTGGCAATGATTTTGATAAGACATTAATCGTCCATGTCAGCAGAAACTCAAAGCACTCCTAATGTAAACATACGCTGCTTATCTCTGTTTATATCATAGTAAACTGCTCTGTGAACTTGTGATGGACATTTTTTACTGTTTTCTAACATTTTGTAGATCAAACGATTAACTGAGAAAGTTGTCAGCAGATTAACTGATACTGAAAATAACCATTAGTTGCAGCCTCAGTTCCAACTGTATCAAGATATTTTCATTGTGTAGATAGATGAGTGGAAAACAATGAAAGCTTTGACATTAATAAAAACATAAAAGCATAAAAAAAGTCTAAAACACAGCCTGATTTGGAAGTGATCAGCAGTAATGTAAAGTATATATACACATTTGTAATACATTCATGGGCTTAAACATGAAAAAATACTGGTATGACTAGTTAAGCTGCTCTGCCAGCCAGTTAAATGGTTATTAATGGGCTTAAGTTTTGTTCTAAAATACAACACATTCTCCAGGATCCTCTTTCAATCTAAGAGGAAACAGAAAATGAGACAGATATCTGAAATAGAAAAAGAGAGACTGACAGAATGACAAGCATGTTCAGCTGTGGAGGAATGAAATGCTGCAGGGCCTGCTCGCGCCTCGCAACTTCCCAGCAAAATATATTTAGTTGTCAAAGACGTTTGCTAAACCTAGAATAATCTGTGCCATCCTGGGTTGTCCCAGAGGATATTTCTATCTGCAGCAGCCCCCCTTTTGCCTGGCGACGGGCTGCAGCATGGGAAAGGCATGTGAAACTGGAGTCTGGGCCACCGGACCTCGTCTGGTCTGGTCATCCCCAGCAGCTCCTCAGCCTTTGTTCCTCGGCTACAACAATGTGCAAATTAAGAAGTGCCAAACAGCTGACTCTGCATTACACTAAAAATAATATTCCTGTAACTCCAGAAAAAGCTCAATAAATACAATAGTGCTATACCTGATATATGTATCTATTGCCACAAGGAAAAAGATACACTTTTGAACTGTCTTTGGCAGTGTAATCAAATAAAAAGGTTTTGGGAAGCAGTAAGAGAGTGAATCCAGGACATATTATCCATACAAATACCTCTAGACCCAAAGCCTTTTATATCAGGATTATATCCAGCTAATCATAACATTAGAAGGAGACAACAAATTTTTTTTAGACATACGTTTGTTATTGGCCATAAGAGTTCGACTCTGCCCTTAGAAACAATTACCTATGCTATCAGGGGTAATCAGTCACTCTTTCACAACATTTGGGTCCCTTCATATGTGATCTAGAGAGGACAGACGTAGCCCATATGATGGAAGCACCCAGGGGATATATATGTAACCCTCTGCAACGTCCAGATCTATTCAAGGTTTTTATTTTCAACATTTGTATGTTAATATAAGATGTACTTAAACTGAAATGTATCACCCTAATACCATCCTCAACCTTTTTTTTTTTTCTTCTTCCTTTTTTTTTTCGAGGTGTGGTGGGGGGTGGATTGTGTATATGGGTGGAGGATGTTGTGGTTAAATCTTCAGTTGTTGTACTGGAGATTTTGTCCGTGTGTCCTGTATTTTTGTGTATATGTTTATAGATATATACATATACCGGTATGTGTGTGTATATGTATATATGTACATGTGTGTGTGAGGTTGTTGTTAAAATCAATACAGACATTATTGGCAAAAAAATTCCTTGTTACATTTAATTACGGAAGCCAAGGAGCCGGGTTTTAATACTTAGCATTTGGGTTGCTATCCTCCAGCCTGACCACAATGAGCACACTAACCACTCAAAAGACTCGACAGCCACATGTTTCCAAGCTGCTAACAAACATTCAAAGGCGTCCCCGCCACTGTCGTCTTTCATACGGTTCAGTCAGTTCATATTAAATTAAAAGGCATGTCGTTGATTATTCCACCAACTGTGTTAATTTAGACAAGTTGTCACCACAGCCTCATGCGGGCTTCCTAGAGTAGGAGTGCACGTAGGATGAATTTTTGACACGGATGTTCAATTGTGCAAAGGTTCACTGTACAAATAAACCCAACACTAGTGTGATATAATACAAAGAGTCAACCACAGCAGAGGACTGTTACAGATCAAAACGAAATCACAATGACAAACCAGCCACTGAAGGTCCACGTCTTTTATCGTCCCTGCGAGCCAGCTGCTGAAGTCTACAGACAAGAAGCGAGGCTTGACCTCTGGATGACAAGCGCTGCACATGTGACCAGAACAACAACGAATGTGATGACACAGACATAGTGCCGTACGTGGACACGAGGCGATAACATTAAATTCTGCATGTTCCCCTTTTTAACTCCAATATATGCACCACATATACCACCTGCTTTTATTCTCTGTTGGCTCTTCTCTGGAGGGGTGGTAGGGGGGCGACAGACACAGTCACTGAGTAAAAGGCCACAAGTGTTGTTGGTCTAAAAATTCCATTCTGTGTTAAAAAAGAAATGTGAAAACAACTTTGGGAGGAATGCCACTTATGTCCAGCCTCTCGGAGAGCCTGGTGCAGCATTTCAGAGGAAGGCCTAAAGCAGCTGACAGACAGACGGACACCCGCTTCTCCCATTATGTGTCGAATCTTATGGAAATAGGTCTCCTATAAGTAGACCGACATCTCTGTCTCTGTGCGCATTTAGACGGCGTCTGGACGCATGGGAAGGGCTCGTCTCAATGGGAGCGGAACAGAGCTGGGTCAACTGTGACAAAAGTAAAACTGTCACAAGAGCTTTCAGGGCTGGAAGGACTGTCCTGCTTAAGAAGTGCAGTTTCTTCACTATAATATTGCTCAAATAGAGGAGGGCTACTCAATTAAACCTGCTCAAATGCAAAGGCAGCTATTTAGAAGACCACTTTAAGTACTTAATTACAACACATATGGTCAAAGGAACAATGTAGCATCCTGACCATAATCATTTTAATGTGAATGCATCCAATCTTTCTAAATTCAGAGATGCTCTTAATGGTAGTGAGCAGCTCGTCTCTCTAAAAGAAGCTTTCTCGCAGATTTCATCATGGGTTGTATCAGTCTAATACTTGTCTGTCTAAAAGCAGATCTGACTACAATACTTAATCAAAAAATAGTAACACAATATTTCGCTTTCTTGCCCGTAGTTAAAAAAGAAAGTCAAACCACTCTAATGTCTGTATGTTAAATATGAAGCTATAGCCAGTAGCTGGTTAGCTTAGCTTAGCATAAATACTGGAAACGGGGAAAAAGCTTTGGATAGCCACGCTAGCTGTGGCCTCGTTTCCTGTCATATTTAGCATACAAACGTAGCGACTGGCATCCATCTTGTCATCTACAATATGACATACGTCTGCTCTTCACAGGAGAATTTGTTAAGTATATGTAGTTACCCTTCACCTCTAACATGTACTCAGATTTTTAAAGCTTTGACAAGCTGCAAAGTACAGAGACATACACACCAAACAGGCAGAGCCAGTGTTACTTGTCAACTACATTTTTCTTTCTTTTTGAATAAGTATTGTGCAAATATGTGGAAGGGAAAAAAAAAACAATGGTGTCCCACAGCTCTAAGCTAGTCCACTGAGTTTGGCATGTCCTGTTTAGGTAGCATTCTTCACAATATACACAAAAAAAAACACACACACACACACAAGCAACCTACAGGTCTGACTGCTGACTGTAGCTGTTGAAGAAGGAACTTCAACACACACACACACACAGAGTTTGAGAATGAATGCAAAGTCATATCCAGGCAATTATTAAGTGTTGTAAATCACCCAGATATGAAGGGAATCAGCTGGGAAACCTGGACAATGAGGCCCGGTGGAGTTATTGTAAAAGACAGGCTGCCTGTAACACTTAACTGCTGGAGGAAAGAGGTTTGAAGTTCCAGGACAAGGAGTGAGGTGAGAGCTGAAGACAAACACATTGTCTGCTCATGAAAAAGAACACAGAAAACACATAGGCAAAATGACACCGGATCAAGTGATGGCGTGTTCGCAACCTCCCCCCACCAAAAAGACAAAAAAGAGCCATCATAATGAAAACACTGGGGGAAGCAAAATAACAGCGGGGTTCAGCGCATGTGAATAACCTTTCGGTGCTGGAAACACAGCTCACCCTTTCCAGAATAATTGAATTTGGTGTGCTTTGTGACCAAGCATAAAGGCCTCCCTTTGCTGAGCGGCAGGCCGGCCATGGCTGTTGCATAACAGAGCTAATAAAGGAGGCCTACAGGGCCCTGGATGGAGAGGAGGAGGCAGACACGTGGGAACTGCCTCTGTTCTGCTGCTTTGTCTGGGGCCGCAAGCAAGCAGAGCCCCTGGGCATTAGTGTAGGCATGCCTAACATAACGCTCATTCCACAGTAACAAAAAAGCCCCACAGAAGTGCTCGGCTTATCTGCAGGAGCTGGCGGGGGCCGCCCCTGAGCCGCTCGAGGTATCCACCGTCCTTTTAAGATGTAATCATCATCAGGGGTGAAGGTAACGAGTGCATGGGACCTAAAGGGTTTGCAAAGTGCAATGTTTACAAGTCATATCATAGACACAAGAATCTGCTCTTCTGCATTACAGTAAGATGCGTGCCCGACTGAGAGATACTCCATCAGTTTCCCAGGTATCTGCGCACTGTGTTCACACATCAATCCAATTTTTCACTACATGCTGTCATCTAACCAAAACGGCTCCATCCAGCCTCTCTGCTGCCTGCAGACGTCCCCTGTGCCAGCAGGAACAAACTTGAACTCTGGCTGATACGCAGCTCCGTTGCAGCACATCATGATCATCATTGACAATTATGTTTCAGCTCAATGGCTCTTGTGTTTTAGCGATTAGGCGATAACCCGCCGCCGACACGCCTCTCTGCAGCCCAGCAGACTGGAGGCTCCCGTACGTCGGACGACCCTAGCCGCGAGCGGTTAGATCACAGGACGGTGGTACCTGCGCCGCTCAGCGATGCCCCACAAAGTGTTCACACAAGCGGTTATACTGAGCTTTTGTTTGTTGGGCATCAGAAGTTCAGGGGATCTCCTGAGGCCAGCGTTTGGCTTCAAACACTGATCATATTATTCCAAAAACATGAAGGTTTCATTCCTGCCAAATAAGGCATGTTTTCAGCCCTCCCTGAATTTCACACTTGTCATGTCAGTCTCCAACACAAACTGAAACAAATGACCAACTGAAAACAGGCCTGGGTATGAACTCCATTTTTTTTACAATTACTTATTATCTCCAAGGATGCAACTACTGATTATTTCATTATCAATTAATCTGCTGATTATTTTCTCAAGTGACTGTGTGATCATCAAACTAGCTTGTGTTGTCTCACTAACAGTCAAAAAAACGTAAAATATTCAATTTAAGACCACATAAGACAGAGAAAGGCAGAAAATCGTCATAATTGAGAAGCTGGAACCGGAGACTGTTTGGAATTTTTGCGGTTATCAAAATAGTTGCCACTTCATTTTTGCTTGATCGACTTATCGGTGGATGGACTAATCGTTTCAGCCCTCCTTATCCACGATTAAACTCAATTTTCCAATTAATTTGATGCTAGTATCAGTCAAAGCTGACTAAGCGACATTACACTGACAGATCGCTACACCTGAATGCATTCGGTTCATTCTTCTGATTCCATGCGACACATGTCAGGAATCCGATCGCAATCACTTTGTTTCCAAGTCTTTAAGTCTCTGGCTGGGACGTGGCCTCATGTAGCAGTGCGTCACACTCAGTTAAAGCCTGTAACTCATGATGATGATGGCCTATGATAACATGCGGTTGATACCAGACAGCCATCCTTAAACTATCAGCCTTTGATTTTTTTCCGTTGTAGTTGTACAGAGCAGCTGTCACACGTAAAAGACGACCGCAAACAGGGAAAAGTATATAACTCTTATTGTCTCTCTGCTCCTGCCATCCACATCATGCTTAAGTGGCATGCAAACGGAGCGTTTATCCGCAGGTGTAAAGAGCGGCAACGCCGACTGAATAGCTGACACCTTTTTGTATCTGTTGCATGTTAGCGGAAAGTCAGCTTTTAGTGCTGCACAGTGGCATGATTTACAGAAAAGCCAGTATCAGGTGGTGACAGAAGAGATTCCTCTGGCCGAGATAACCTATAAATCACTGAGCAGCACCAGAACGAATGCAGAAAACATGCTTTAGTCATGCAAACGTAAAAAAAAAGAAAAAAAAAAGAAAAACAGAATCCAGTGTCTATCCCCCCCTCAAATGCAGACGACCTGAAGAACTTTTGAAACTGCTATCAGCTTCACATAACAATGGTTAATCAACTTGCAGGGAGGAGGGGGCCTTCAAGGAAATCAGGTTTTTCTTATCTAGATTACATTCAGCTACTGCATTCCCACTGCTGAAATCAGCTGCAAGAAATCTGGTTTAAAATGTGGCGTTTGCTGTTAACCACTGTTGAAAAGGACAGGAGGATAATCAAAGTTACAGAGAGAGACGGACATTTAAATCGGCCTCTGTGAGGCACTGTGACTTTCTTGCTTTTCCCCTCGTAGTACAGCAGAGTAAAATACTTGCTATAATTCCCTGTAATCTCACAAAGTCTGCTTTGAATGCCTGATCGAGCCTGTTTCTGGGCTGGTGAAATCCCAGTCCCCACAAAAGCACATCCTTGCAGCTTTCCCAGTGGCCCAACTAGCATTCCTCACATACTTTCACAAAGATTTCTGGGAGTTGAAGTTTAAAGCTCTCGCCGTGCTGTGCTCCGTTCTCAAATCCAGTGAGACACACACACACACACACACTCTTAAGAGTGATTTTGGACTGAAACGCAGCATTATCGAGCAGACTTCTGAGCTGTTCTTGACACACTGGTCTGAAGGAGGTGTTGTTTTTTTGTTGATTTTTTTTTTATGAAAAAGGAAGGGGGGGGCAGGATAACAATAGCTCTCTGTGTTAGGTGTGTGAACCAGGAATGTTTCAGGTCACTGGAAGTCATAAATCTACTGAGTTTACTGATGAGTCTGAATGACTGAGATTTGAGACAGTTTCCTCTTTCATGAAGGAGAGGCAGATTACTAAAAACTCAGGTGACCAGACTGGCAGGATTCATAGCCTACATGTACAGTAGCATGAGTGGGTTTGCTGTTTGGTGATACCCCTCTCCTCTGAAACATAACAAAGCGGAAAGGCTGAGCTGCTGTCTAACCCAGTCAGACTAAAGAGACACATTGGTAAAACATTACTTTGAGAAGAGAAGCAGCTGCACGGTAGGTGACCATGGGCGTTACATCCCGTGTTTGCATGGGAACTTCTTCTTCAAGAGGTGGGGAGGCCGACTGCTGCCAAATCTCAGCTGATTCATCGGTCCTAGCTACAATGTATCACATTAAAAGGGAATGGAGGGAAATTTACTGTCCTGACCCCCCCCCCCCTTCAAAAAACAAAACAAAACTGGCTTCCCTCTGTCGTCGCCCCCCTCCCTTCCTCCCTCCGGCCGCCCTGGCATCTCCTGTAAATTAAGGCTGTTTGTTAGGAGGACTTGTTGAATTAATCTCACTTTGTGTGACTGTGTGTAATCCCAACACTCCCAGGCCTTTAGCATACCTATCTCTGGGGTCAATCCACGAAGTTTGCCGGGTGTTGTGGTCGATAAAAAACACTCTGCCATCGTAATCCCGGGCTTCCTCCCAGCCCGCGGGCAGCGGCAGCTCCGAGCTCTCTCTCCGCTTACCGCCGCTGACCCACGGCATAGCGTCGGGATGGTGAGAGGGCTGAAGCCCCCCTGCCCTGCTTTTTTATCCCCCCGAAAAGTCGGTCTTCACTGCATTACAACAAACTCTACCTCGACGCACTTGTCGGCGCAAAAGAATGGAGACGTAAATACAAAACTTTCCACCGAAGTTGTCCGTTGGAGAAAAAAAGTCCCGCTGGAGGTACATCCACGTTTCTTTCACACAACTCCCCCCCAAAAAAACACCGCCGCCGCCGCCGCCGCCGCGCTCTCACGGTCCTCGGTCCTCCATGTTCGCCTCCTCCACCATATTTCATTCCTCCGTGTCCATATTCGGGAAGAGTGAATTTGCATAAACGGTCGGACGTACGACTGAGCGAGCTCCTCTGTCCAATAGGGGAACTTCAGAGCTCTACACTTTCATTAAAGTTCATTATCTCTGCAAAAAACAACGATACTAACATTTATTTAACGTTTATTCACCTTAACGTTAGCTCAGTCAGCAGCAGTGAGGGCTTATAAAGAGACAACGGTACAAAACTCATCATCTCCATCTAACCTGCATGACATAACGGGCCGCTACTTTCATAAAATCAATTATTATTATCATTAACTGAAAAGGGGACATTATTGAAATAGGTCAGTAGTTTAAAGACGTTTAATTTAATTTAAATTTACGGACAACATCAAGAAAGCAGCGACAATGTCGTGGTTTGTTGTTGACTGCAAGTAGTTTCAGTGGTGCAGCAGCGCCACCTGCTGTCTCCAGTTTACACAACACTTTCCACAGCCCCTTTATCATGTAGGCCAGTAGGAGATGTCAGGGGGTCCCCAGCAAAAAGGGGAATCATTTATTTTCACTATAATGACATCCATAAATAACACAGTGACAGAGTGTGTGACTGTTTTGGTCATGGGTTTCATACACTCTGTAATAAAACATAAAACAAGCAAAAATCTTATCAGATGGGGGTCTGTGGTCTATTTTGTGTCAGTTTAGGGGTCCTTGACGTAAAAAGTTTGAGAACCACTGATGTAGGCTACCTATATTACGGATCTAAGGTGATGCTTTTCTTATTCCTTTTAAAATCACATAAAGAGAAACTGACCTGTCAGTCTCTACATTTGGTCAGCTAAGCAATTTTGAGGCTCCAAGCCCCTAAAAGTCTTGTCCTAAAGTTCTCTACTTAGCACCATGTGGGGACATTTTGGGGACCAACTATTGGCCCCTCACAACCAAACACTTGCTATAGGACAGGGCCCACACATACCGGCTGCAGGAACAATGTGTTACAGTGAGTGCAACAGAATAAAAGTTGATGTTTCTCTCATCACAACTTCTAGGTGGACAATTTTACAGAGTTCAGGGGTCACAGCCACTGTGCTCTATTTCCCCATGGCCACTAAGTAGTGATAGAAAAGTATACAATAATAGTTGAATATAGAAGACCAGATATAAGAACATTATTATCAGATAATAAAATAAATAAACATTGATATATATAGACTATATACTGTGTGTGTGTGTGTGTTTATCGACCCCTATCTGTGACTAACAGGAACTGCAACAACACTAATAAAATATTTCCTCATACTTTCCTTCCAGTTGATGGTGCAGTGACAGAAATTCAGTGTGACGTGAAAATGAAGTGGAATTTCCAGTGAGGGCAGATTTCTGTTGACAAACTGGTGGTGATTATCACAAGTAGTTTCTTTATACCTGTTTACTTGAGGAAATGTCCCTCATAAGAGACTGTGAGAGGAAATACAGGCTTAAAAGGAGAGCTGTTGTAATAAAAAAGTCATTCCTGTCTGCGGTGCATCAGTGCACTCCTGCTGCAGTCTGACAGTCAGTGCAGTCAGCTGAGCATTTTGTTCTCCACAGGAGGAGGAGTTTAGCAGGCCGGGGATTTTATCTGTGCGTTTTTGTTTTCGTGTTTGCTCGTGGTGTGTACAACTCTGTGTGTGTGTGTGTGTGTGTGTGTGTCTGTGGCTGGGAAAAATTTTCTCACATCACAGCTTTGATCTATAGCCTCCTACGTTCATTTCCCACAGGCTATGTAGTGTTCATATGAGAGGACACAATAAGCTGCACTGTTGTTTCACTTTCAGTCACATGCAACAAAAAAACTGGAGTGCAAGAGCAACTGTCCTAAACTGATAAATATAATTTAATTAACTGGTTATATCTACTGCTGTGATCATCAATAAATCTCCCTTTTCATGGAGCACATTTTATTTCCCTTGCGTAATGATGTTACATGGATAATAAATGAATGAACTTGACACTGGTTGTGCATAAGCGTCCTGTGGAAGACGTATGATGCACTGATAACAGTGTCTTTATGAATGTATGGACATTTTATAGAAATTTACAGGATGGACACTTTTGAGGGAAGTAGTAAACGTAAAAAAGTTTTAATCTTAATCACACAGAGTCAAAACAAAACGAGTATCTCTGCTGAAGAGAAGCTTATCTCTGTCTGCTCAGCCTGCTATCCCTGTCTTATGTCAGCCCATGTTAATTGTGTGCTTATTTGTACACTGAAATTGTCTCTCCTAGAGGGCACACAGGATGCAATAAATGGACATCAGGGAGTTAATTTTTAAAAAAAAATAAAGCTGCTGTCTGCATTGAAGTGTGCCCCCTGTGGCCTGCTGTTGAAAAAAAAAAGCATTTGACTATAATCTTGATGATCTTGTGGAAGCTTGGCCATCTCTGCCTCTGCCCCTGCTGCCCATTGGCACAGCAGCAAGAGCAGGAGGACCACAAAGGGGAGGGCCGAACGGGGCCCCCCTCTCCTCCCCGCAGCAGAAGATGTGTGCTCCTCTGACTGGGAACTGTTTGTGAAAGAGCTGCGAGTCCAGAGCCCGAGCGGTCAACTCTAATTATCAGGTGTTGCGAGTAGCTTCTGTCCCAACTGGACACCACGGGCCTCTCCATCTGAAGTGCAGCCAGAGAAGAACTCTTGTGGATCTGTCAAGCGTGGAGGCCAGAGAGAGAGAGAGAGAGAGAGAGAGAGAAAGATGGACACATGCGCCTGCGCTTTGGAGCTTCTGGGGATGCTGGTCTATGTTGGAGCGTGGCTGTGTGCTTTAGCAACCACTATCTTACCACAGTGGCTGACCATGTCCACTACGCTGCTGCCGATAGAGAGCTACGAGCTGGGCCTGTGGGAGACTTGCGTGGTGCAGGATGTCGGGGGTATGGAGTGCAGAGCGTATGACAGCCTGCTGGGCCTTTCCAGTGACCTCAAGCTGGCTCGAATCCTCATGTGCGCCTCCCTCGCTGTGGGCTTGCTGGGAATGCTGGTGGCTGTACCTGGACTTTACCTGGTCAACAGCTGTAAAGAACACGGAGGATATCGAACCAAGAGGACTTTAACCATCATGGGAGGGGTGCTGGGAATGGTCTCCGGAGTGCTGTGTCTGATCCCTGTGTCCTATATGGCCCATTTAGCCGTGATACATTTCTTTGACGAAAAAGTACCTGAAGTGGTGCCACGATGGGAGTTTGGAGATGCCTTGTTCTGCGGCTGGGCAGGTGGATTTCTGCTCATAGTGGCCGGACTCCTCCTGGTCACCTCTTGCTTATGTTCACAGGTGGAGCCTCAGCCTGTGCTGCAGCGGCGGTACCAGGTGATGAGTACTGATGTGTCCTTCAGGAAGCGGTCAGAGTATGTTTAAGGAACCGGATCACGAAAGAATGACGCGTATAGAGACTGACAGCACAACACAATCATCTGTAGAACTGCACTTCAAACTGCTTATAAAAAAATGTCAATAACTGGTTTTATATCAAAGCTGACATTCTGTATAAGGTTTGCTTCATCGCTTGTGGAAAAAAAAAAGAATTGTGATAAAATGCTTGAAGATTTATTTGTAAAACCCAACCAATCAACCAGTCAATCAATCAATCAATCAATCAATCAACCTGCACAGTCCAACAGTACATTTAAAGACAATCTGCTGTGACCAGTAAAAATATTTTTTTGAAGATATGTTTTATAAAATGCTTTACATTCTTTATTCTGGGATTAAGGGCTTCAGGATCTTTCTCTTATCAACAAAAAAAACTGTATTTCATAAAGTCTGTTTTACGCGACACTTTAGCTTTTAAAATGCTGTGATTGTACATTATTCAGAGTACTAAAAATATAGAGATGACTTCCTGAAGCACAAATGATTATGTGCCTGGTTGTTTATGTGCTGCATTGTGTGGCACATTCAGATGATTCACATAAAGAATTATATTGAATTTCTGTTGAAAAATTGTCTCTTGTCAGTTTCTTGCTCTGCACTGATTGAGTTGGCAAATCCTCTTTCCTCTGTATTGGAATATGGTGACTATGATCATTTATTTTTCAGGGGACCTGTGACGTGAATCTGTATGAAACACCGACTATGTTTGTCTCCAGTTATGTCAGAGGTGGAAACATGACTGCTCTTTTGCCCGTTCATCATCTGCTCGTCCATTAGTCACATAAACCTGCAAACTATTTTGGTCTGAAGCGGTCCCTGGTTGCCCTCTAACCAGACGACAAGCTGAGTAGTGAAGAGGGTAAGGGAGGGGGGGGGGTGGGGGGGGCGAAACTGAAAACAGCCGTCTTGGTTTGTCAGGTGTGTCTGCGGCGGTGGAAACACAGCTTGAGACTAATTCCATCAGATTTCCTGGTCACTCGCTGAGCTAAGCTGTGTTTAATGAATGCTTTAATGGGCAGCGTGTACTGTGAAGAATGTAGAACAGGTTGCCCTCACGGCTCCTGCTTTGACATAATTACACAAATTTGCCAAGGTCAAAGGCCTCCGCCGCCGCTCCCTTCACTCCAAAACTTCTGTCTTTATCATTTACATACACACTGGTACAGTGATGCAGATGTGTTACTGCATCGACTTCTCGGGGAGGATCCTACTGATGGTACTTTTAGGTGTAGTCAGCTCTTACAGGATGAAGTTAATGAGAGATAATGAAGTATACTTTGCCTGAGGGGCCCAAGACATGACAGACTTTTGAGGATAACAAAGAGGCTAACAGTGGTTCTGTCAGGCCTCACAGAGCCGGGGAGCAGGGAGCAGATTGAGAGGCACCCTCCTATCCTCTGACGCCATGCAAGCTGCAGGGAGGGCCTGGTGTCTCCCAGTGTGAGGGCAGCTATCAGCAGGGAGGCAGTGAAAACAACTGCAGAGATGTTCCTTTTGATTACCGTAAGGACTCCAAGGGCTGCGGGGCCGGGCAGTGCGGCTACACACAAAGGAAATGGCATGTTTTCTTCTCATGAAGAATTACTTTTAAATACATCCGACTGCAAACAAACGAAGCTGCCCCTGAAGGGGTTGATAAGCAAACCGCTTTAGAACATTTTGTCAACATTTTGCTCAATTTACTTATTATCTTAAGAGATGACTGACTGTAACATGACCCTCGATTTTGACAGTTCAGATGGAGATAAAGATCATCCAAGCCTGAGTTTAAACTTTGATAAGGTACAGTCAGTATAACAGGTTGGTTATTGCAGTTTTGTGAAATCATTCTTTCACAGCTCAACACGTCCATAAAAGATCTTAAACGATCGTGATAATGTTCCCACAACCTCATAATTCACATCAGGTTAACTCCATCCCCTTATCTGTCTTATCTGACAGAACAGAGTTATCTATCAATAAGATACATGCTCTGATTATTGATTTTACTTGTAAAATGTAAAGCTGCAGCAATAACCTGTCAATACCTTTTTACAAGGTAGGCTACATAAAAGATCAAGATGGTTTCAACTGACAACGGTGGAAGAAGTATTCACATGCTTTCTGTCCTGCATTCAAACATATGCGTCAGTGAAAGTACAAATGTATTATCATCAAAATGTACTTAACATATTAAAAGTATTCATTCTTCAGAAAACATGATAGATTGTTGATACTGATGCAACAAGGTAAGGTAGCAGCATTTTACTGTTGTAGCTGGTCGAGTTAGGTATATATAATATACAGTTATGTAGTTTAGTCCAGTGGTCCCCAAACTAGGGTCACAAGATAAATCTGAGGGGTTGTGAGATGATTAATGAGGTTGGAAAGAAGAAAAAAAGCAAAGTTCTGATACACAAATTGTATTCAGTGTTTTAAAGTCTTTCCAAATCTTTGCTTTTTTGTGAAATATTGGATAATTTTTCCTCTGTGGGCCTCAAACAGTTAATTCAATTAACCTGTTGAATGACACTGTCCCACCCACGGGACACACTAGTCTCTGTAACTTTGGTTCAGGATCACTTACACTCACTCTGACTTTTTGGTTGTAAAATTTAAAGAGTTGCCTTTCAAATGAAGGGTTGAAGAACAGTAACCTTTATATATTGAGTATTTGGGTATTTAAAGTATTTGGGTACAAAGTAGAAATACTCCAGTACAAGTACTTCAAAAGTACTTTTATCTAATATTGATCACTGATCATTGATGAGTAAACTGCAAATAAAATGTCATCAGCTGAACTAAAATGTCATCTTTGTGAACCTGCTGTTGGCTTTTGGTGACACATCTTGATGGTTTTTCATGTTACTGATCACCTTTCTTAAACCCTTCACCCCTCCATTATAGCTGATAGAGAAGATGACTTCGCGTAACAGATTAGATAAAACATAACTAGCTCAGGGTATTATATCAGGTTTATCAGCAGAGGGGAATGTACAAGTGTAGTGGGAGGGAGTTAAGGAGAGATAGGAGGGGATGGGAGATGAATTTATCTAAATACTTTTCCCAAATTTCTTATCTGGAGGAATGTTTCTCTATAATATTTAGTTAACTCAATCAGTGGTTCTCCTGTTTCAGATTACTGACACCAAATAGGCAGTTTTTGTGTGTCCGTGATAATACACCTCACCACCTTCCTGAAGTGGTCAGAGCAGGTCGACCATTCTTCCACTTGTGGGACTTGTGTTTTTGACAGAGAGCTGTGCTCGGCTGAAGAGGGCCTTTTGTTCTATTGCAGCTAGCCGCCTCCAGAGAGGTGCAGTGTGTGTGTGTGTGTGTGTGTGTGTGTGTGTGTGTGTGTGCGCCTTCCCTGGCAACAATCACTACTGTGAGGCGGCCCCCTCTCCATACTCACATGCCTGCTCTCGTCAGCCTCCTACCCAGGTCACATGAGCAGGGCCCCCAATCCAACCTGACCTGCTCAGATCCCTCCTCACATGAGGCCCGTTAGGAGCCCACACCTTGGCATGTCATGTCACCTCCCCCGGCCTGTGTGCTGATTATGCTGAGTCACCACAGGAACGTTCAGGTCTCTTTTTCAGACTGTTCTGTTAGAGCGATAAACACTGGAGAGATAAGGTTTATGACATTATAATATCTGGAAATATCTGTCCCTGAACTCTGGCAGCTTCAGTCCAATATAACTGTGCTCACTTCACAGAAACAATAAAGTTAAAATAGAATATCTGGCTGGCATGCTGTTATCTCTAAATTTAATTAGAAACTTGACTGCAGGGACCCATCACATATTAAATTAAATGGCTATAATCAATATCTTTTACACCAACAGTGAATCACACTGCAATTTATAGCATATTTCAACTCGCTGTTTTGGTTTTTATGACCCGCAACTTTACTGTTTTGATTCACAGCTCCACTGTGGTTGAAATTTAAAGTGAATAGTGAGTCTGTCAGAGCTGTAAAGCTCTGACTCTCACTGTTAGCTAGCTTCCCAGCACTGTCAGAACTTAGTTAAAGGCAAAAAGAGATTAAATATTTACTTACATCTACCAGAAAGACTCCAAATCAAAGCTAATCTTGCTCCATATTTGCTGGAATTGTAAATTAGCAACTGTTTGCTAACAAGTCCGCCATATCAACTTCCTCCTTTCTAGACATGATGTAAGATATATAAAAATACTCTGCTTAGAATAATAGTATCTGTCTATTTTCCTCAAAAATAAATAAATACAGTTACCTCATTAAAAACCGTAAAATTCCATCTATTCCTTCATCCTCATTGAAAACCCCAGAATCTATGAAAATGCAAATATGCAAATATTGTTCATTTCAAAAGTTTCCTCCTCCTACTTCACTGAAAAGTCTGTTCTCAGTGTATGTGCTCTGGAAGTTTCAAGTTTCCACATCACATTTGTGTAAGTTGAATATTGGACCACGATTAGCCTCCAAACTAGTTGTGATGTCACAAATCATGCTCATAACCAAACCGCTTTAACTTAGATTTAAAGTTCATAAACTTAGATTTGATCTAAATGAAGCAGGGGTCTTCATTTGTGCTCTCACTGCAGTTGTAAACTCTCCAGCCTAGTTTTATGTACACTTCATGTTTTTCTAATATAATATGGAGGACATATCAGGGTTTTAATCTCGCACTCAATCAATTCACATTTTTTCAATTACTAGTAGTTTAAATCCCTTTTATTTTTCAGATTGTGGTCCAGTGACAATGAATTCTCAACTGTTATTCTGGTTAATGTTGTATTTTCATGTGGCATCCTGGATTAATGTACACAGCGTTTCTGGTAATTTAACATGATCGCCAATGTTCTACTATATAAACTCAAAGGTCCCAAAGTCAATAACAAATGGTGTGACTCAGCAGCTCTGGGTTTTAAATGTGACATCTGACTGAGTCACTTTCCTTTGGATGAAAACAATGAAAATCCACGATTATAAGTCACTTAATTGTTCCAGAAGTTGTGTTTTGCCATCATGAGACTTCCTCAATGTAGAAGGCAGGATTAGATATGCCCCGGGCTGTCTCGGTCCAGGGTCCATTGAGTGGGTCCCTGGTGTATCTGGGGGCCTCTGAGCTCAGGGTCTGCCAGACGTACCGGTAGCAGAGAAAAAGCAGCCCGCTGATGATAATCAGGATGGATGCAAAGATGCCCACTCCAATGGCCGTGCCCACTTGCTGCTCGACGGGAGCTGTGGGGAGGTAGAACTCTGGAGGAAAGTCTATGGTGCTGTTGTTCAGCACAGACCTCATGTTCCACACCAGCGGCACCAAGCAGAACATCCCTGTGAAAACATACAGGGTCCCTGCCAGCACGAAGACCAGCCGGATGTTCCTACGATCCTCCACAGAGAAGTAAGCCATCCTCACGGCCACTGCGGCGCTGATGTTTCCCGCCAGACCGCAGATCGATGCCAGCATCATCAGCACCTGAGCCACAGGGATCTCTACTGGAACAAAGGGGTCCGAGATGCTGATGCTCTGACAGTTCTCCATTTTGGGAAGGGTGTGGCTGTAGAAACACACCCTCCAGATACCCACCCAGGCCACGCCTGAGGTGATGACAGACATGTCGGCCACATGCCACAGACGCCACTCGTTGATGCCGGTTGTGGTCATGATGAGGATCCATGCCAGGAATCCTGCCACCAGGGCCAGGAACTGCCGGTGAGCCGTGTGAGCCAAGTAGATCATCCTGCCCCGTGTGACTGCTAATGCTCCGAGAGACGGATCTCTGAGTCAGACATTGTTGAGTTTACATCCATCACACCTGTTGAATACAAACATATCCAGCTGTGTTACACAGGCTCAAACTCAGAAGCTCTCACTGTGTGCTTTGTATATCCACATTTACGTTCTGGTATTACGCTCAGATCTGTAAACACAGTGTACTGATCACAATACAGTGGAGGAATTATGAGAAACTTGTCTGTGGGGATTCAGTGGCTTGTGCCAAAGGTAAGCTGGGATTCAACCTCAGAGGGAACCTTTAAAGGAACAGTTCACCCAAATGATTTTTTTAAAATTACACATTTGAATTAAATATTATTTTTATTATATTTATTTTTCCTAACACATTTGGTTTTTCTTTTCCTCTTTAACTCAATCAGCTGTTCACATTATGTTTAGCAGCGCTGTCACTGTATTATCTTTGCATTATTGTTGTGTAAAATTTTCACAAAATGCAAAAAAAACAAACGAACAAAATCTCACTTGGATAGTTTTTAATCAGTTGAGGTTTTGAGATAACTTCCACAGAAATTTCTGTCTCCGGTCCAGTACATTTGTGATGTTCAAATATAAAAGAACAATATGAAACTTATGTATATATAAAAAAATCAACAGCTACGTCTCGTTTCTCTTTTTAGAAACAGTGTCCTGGTTACGTTTGATAATCAACAGACCTCACTGTCAGCAGTTTTCATTGGAATAGCTTTCTACTGAAAAAAGGTATGAATCTCGAACTGACCCTTTAAAGAGTATTTACTGCAGCAGGTTGATAAAATGAATGAATTAAATGTTGATATTGTGTGGAAAACAGGCCTTTTTCACAGAGGACATTTTGAACGTCACAGTAGGAAAAGCACAGGTGTAGATAATAAAATTAATGATGGCTGAATTCCATTTAGCTGCTTCAGTTTCAGGGTCCTGGTATTACACATGCTGGCTCACTGTCACGGTTTACTGGGACACTTGAATAGAACAGAGTCCTTGTTAATGTTATTAGTAACACCTGTGCTTTTTCTGCTGGGACAAGTTTAAATGTCCTCTCATGTGCTACATTAACCAGCATATATATTTATATACAGCACTAGTCAAATGGGAAGGTGTGTCCAAACTTATCATTGTAGTGATATTATGGCTTCTGTGTGATCCCTTATCGTCTTATTTTACTGTCATTATAATCATTACACTTATTTTTCAAGGTAAGCTGTACATATACTGTAAGAATCTTCAACTAGATTCGTACAAGTATAGATAGATAATTACATTACATTAATAAATATCCTGATTATTACAGTGGAAGAGGGACTTGGACGACAGTAGTAAAAGATGATGTTTAAATGCCTCCATTTTTCACACAAAATCTTTTAATTCACTAGTTTTCTTTCACTTTTTTCACTCTTTTCTTTTTCTCTGTTACACAAGGTAGTCAGACTTCATGGACTCAGTGATCTGAATATTGCAGCTATCATATAGGTTTCTCCTAAATTATCTATCGTACACAGTATATTACATCTCTAATCATTATCGTGAGGAATTACCTTTTGAAGTTTTTGAAAATACATCAACACTATCCAAGATGAAAATTTAAATGTTCATCAGTTAGAAATAGAATAACTCTCTTTACAGTTGCTGTTGAATTGCATTGAAAGCTTGTTTTTGAGTAGCTGCAGGTACAGTCAGTTCGAGCATTGATGTGGTTAATGATTGTCCATTGGATTATTTCCAGGTAAGGAAGGGAAATACAGCAATCCACCGATATATTTTGTCCTTTTTACTCACCTTGATGATCAAGTTCAGTTTTGTTTTTCCTCAGTATAAACTGAATACTTCCACAGCAGCTGAAACAACTTGATAGTCCGCATTTTGCTTCAGCTCATGTGACAGGAAGGCTGGCTGTAAAGATATTCCTTGTAATATCAAAGTCTTCACCGTCCACATCATCAGTAGAGAGGAGGGAGTGGTGGAGTTAATAAATGACACTGGAGAATGAGCTGATCACCAGCAAGAAATCAATCAGATACCACTGCCTGGTTTCAGCAGACTCTTTATTTGATATAAAGTAGCACAGCTGATAAAGTGTTAAGAGTCAGGCTGTAGCAGTGCATGAAGCGTGTAAAACTGTAACATACTCAAATGTGCAGAACAAACAGGCTTAACATTTGGGAGACAGATTTAATCCCTAAAGTCTGAAATTTAGACATTTGATAAACTGACGTTCACACCGTGTCAAAACGCTTTGGAATGATTTTACTTCCACTTTTGGTTGCAAAATGATCAACCTGAACAATTTTTTAGTGTTGAATTTAAACTAGAAGTCAAGTAACGACTGTGGTAACTATGCATTCATGCAAACGTCTTCACCGTGAGTAACAATACACAGTAAAGTAATAAAGACCCCTATACAAAACACAACAACACTTGGTCAACTTATATGTGGCCACATCATAATCTAAATAAGATGTTCTGGCTGTGAGTGAATAAAACAGAACAGCACTTGCAAAAGTGGATCAAAGAGCGGACAGTGTTCGCAGTGACATGGGTGACTCCCAGGCACTTCAAATGTGGATTTCACTTGAGCCAAAAGTCTGAATGTGAAGTGCTTCTTCTGTGTAGAGAAGTTGAACAAGTGCTCTTTAAAATGACCAGAATCTGCACACTTTCTCTACAACCTTCCAACTTCACCTCACATTTATCACAGTTAAGTTTAATGCAAAAGAAAAAAAGCTTCTTCTGTGATAAAAGCAAGGGCACACTTTGTAAAAGGCCACTAGTTTATACATTAACGTTAGCCAAAACAGCCTACCATTTGCTGAAATATTTGGCCAGATTTTCAAATGATGTGAAACGTGAACAGGGCTTCAGAGTGTGAAATTGTTTAAACATAAAACATGATAAATACTCCTAGTTGCTCAGCGTGTTAACACACATCAAGTAGCATGGCAGCTCAAATCAGTTGAAGATAAAATACTGTCCCCTCCTGCACGGATTCAAACGGCTACAATAAATTACTAAAAAAAAAACAAAAAAAAAAAAAACAAAGCAAAAATGGCATTAAAGACATTAGATACAGTGGTTGTTTGATGCCAGGAAAAGCAGCATCTTTCACAGAGGAGTTACTTCTGGATGCTGTCAGTCCGGTTTAGAAGATTTGAAGTAGTAGGACGTGCTCGGCTCTGTGTGTGACACTGAAGTGAAACATGACAGAAAATGCAACAGTCTTCATGGATCCAAACAGGCCGTTTGTCTCTGTAGATTCTCTGTCTCCCTCTGCTGGACACAGGGCTCAACTGCAACTAGCACAATAACTAGCCTTTATCATTCAAGAGTTTGGGCTATTTCAAACACAAAGTGTCCAGCTTCTTCAAAAGGACAACCTTTGTTCTATCGGCAGACTGTCCATCAGACACTTGAGCTGCTCCTCGCCCAGTTTGATTTTGTCCTCGAGCTTGCGCTGCTCGATGATGAGCGCGGACTTCATCTTGACAAAGTGCTCGTAGTCTGTAAGGCTGTCCTCCTGAAGGTAGTTGGCAAGAATGTCGAAAACCACACGCTCCCGGCGGTCCAGGTTCTCCTTCAGCTCCTTTGCATCCTCATGTTGTCGGATCAACAACTTCCTCTTCTCAATCAATGTACGCTGGAGAAGGGAAAAAAACACATCAGGATTTGAGAAGATACACAAAGTTTTCTCTGCTGGAGTGAGGATACATTAAAGAACCGTTTACTAGCTATCCATTAGGTTTACATTTACTCACCCTCTCCTCAGGAGTAGCATCCTCCTCCAGACTGTTGAGGGCGTTCTCCACTCTGGCCAGACGGCCTGACAGGGACAGCAGCAGGCTTACCACCTTGTCCAGGTCCCCGACAAACATCCTGAACTTATCCAGCTCGTTGGGTTTGCAGACCTGCTGGACTCGGGCCTCCACCTCGTCTCCCAGAGCGTTGTTGTCCAGCACGTCCTCCTGAAGACTCTCCCTGGCTTCCCGCAACACCTGGAGCTTCTTGCTAAGGCTGTCGATCAGCTCTTGCTGCAGATGAGTATGAAAATATAATCAGTTTTATTAAGGGGAAGATGTATGGTAAACTGTGATCCTACATGATTTAAGATTTTTGTAGAAGGTGGGTGAAAACAAAAGCTCTTGAGCTTAAATGAAGGTTTTTTTTTTTAAATCAAATCTTCACTCCAAGATCTCCCTTTTAGTTTTATTTTTAGTTCTTTTGAGAACAAGTACCTCCTTGTTTTGTTATCATATGAATTCTAAAGCTGGATGGGTTCTAGGTGTATTGTACCTTCTTGTTGGCCAAATCAATGTCCAGTTCGTCTTCAGAGTCCTTCTCCTCCTCCTGCTCTTGCATGTCCTTCATCTTGATGAGGAGCTCAGCTTTGGGAGCAGAAGTACTGTAATATGTAGAGCTGGTCACCATAGTGACAGCGGCCGCCATGCTGTCCTCCTTTTCCCTGAGATACAAATAACAAATAATATTTCTCATATTAACAAAAGAAACCAAACAAAAATAAAGTGTAAACTCTTGTCAAAAGAAACACTGGACCCCGTGCAAGACCCACTTATGAGTGATGTAAGAGAACTTGTTGCATTCACCAATTTTCTCTTATTAAGGATTTAGAGCTTTTTCACCAATGATCAAGGCCTTTCGAGTGAGTCATGTAGAGATACAATTAAATTATAATGCCTTCATCTGGATGAATGGAGTTTAATGTGTTACCGACATCAACTAAAATAAATGTAACTAAAATAGACTAAATTAAGCTAAATAGGCTAAATTAATATTCCGTTCACCAAATCATCATCATCATAGTGTGCTTATTTCCTGAAATGTTTGACAGCATTTGTTTATTTATTTTTTTATTTCTTCTGATTTTATTGGCATATTTATTGCAACTTATACAGTTCATCAGTTGTTGGAAACATTTTCTCACTACAGTTGCCTCAGGGTCTTTAAGCAAGGTGAACGTCTTTTGTTGTACCCGACAGTGTAACATCACTTATTGTATAATATTCTCTGGTTCCTCCCCATGAACGTCACGTCCCCTTAACCTCCTCCCATCTAACTCATGGACAGCTTTGCTTTAGCAAGATGTTTTTTTAGTATCTGTCTTCATGTCAAACCACTCCCTCTTTTCATCACGGTACAGAGCTGATCTGTTGACACGTTGTTGGCAGCTCTATTAATATTGTTTTGGGGTCCCCTAATATGACTACTGACACTGCTAAATTTGTTATGTTTTTGTCTGCTGATATTTGACAGCAGAACTTTTTTACTCTTGGGTGACATGTTTGTCTGGGGCAGAACAGACTATACCAGTGATCAAATCTCACGAACGTGCACCTACTCATGAACAGGTGGCATTCATCAAGCTGAAACAACAACAAGTTTGTGCAGTTAGAAAAGTTTGGTGAATCATCATGGGAAGTCTCACTCAGTCTCACAGTAAGAAGAGCTTTATGAAAATGTTCTTGCATGAGGCCCTATATAACTAATATGTTTGTTTACAATAACTTCCGGGTAGAAAAGCCCTGTGTCACCTACATACAATTTAATGCAGAGCAAAAATAAAGTCAGTTTAAGCAAGTAAAGAAGTAAACAAATATGTGTATGTAAATAAGTATAAGTAGGTATAAGCAGTAAGTAGTGAAAGTAATTAAAAGTAAGCATAAGTAAGTATAAATGAGTAAAGCAGTGGTAAGGTGGCTTCCCACTATGACAAAGGCAGCCATCAGTTAGCCCGATCGACGGTGAGATGTCGCTGTTGGTTAGATTTGGTTTATCAAAGACGCTAGCAAAGCAACACTGTGCATAAAATAAGCAGCAAACGTCAGATAGGTCAGACCACTGGGTTTAACAATATATCTTTAAACGTTACAGTTAAGGCTGAAAATGACAACAGAAATAAAGAAGTTTGCCGATTTCACATATCTCCACAATTCAAATCAACTGCCAGTTGTCTAAGTGACTGTTGTTTTTAGCGTGACATCACGGTGATTCGGTCTATAACTTTTCCCAGAATGACCCAAGAAGATGCAGAAGTCATGTATATGAATTCGTTTCACTTCATATCTCCAACGCACATAGTTGAATAGTGTAAAGCTGTAAGGCTTTTTTCAGGGGTGAATTTTGTTTGTACAGGTCAAATAAAATGAGTATGCTGAGAGTGAACACACTCGAAAAAGGTAAGGTAAGCAAAGGTAAAAATTAAATGTGTCTTCAAGAATGTAATAAAAAGGTTAACACCTCTTGTAAATCACTGATATAAGCTCCAGCTCAGGTCTAGCATGGAAGCTAAAGATAGAGGCTGACCTTTCCTCAGCAGGCCGGGTGACGGTCTGTTTTGCTGGCACCTTCCTGCGCTGGTGAGCTCCTTCCAGCAGCTGCTCCCCCTGAGGGAAGATGCCCTCCATCAAGTCCATGGTGGTCTTCATCTTGCTCTGGTCCAGAATGTCAGCTAGTGACTTATCCTTCCCCATGATGTCCCTGGCCAACTCCTCCCTCTTCTGGTCCTCAGACAGTCCTATGGTTACGCCTGCTCTGTTGCTGCCGGGCTCCTCTGTGGGCTGTGGTGGCTGCTGACTGTTGGAGGTGATGTGATCTCTAACAGTGGTCATATATGGGTCTCTTGGGGGCTTTGGGTCTGTCTGCACAGCCGGCATGCTGTCAGGCTCTCTCTGCCGAGTAAAAGCGCTGCTGCCCAGGCTGCCGAGCCTTGTTACATCAGGACTCTCAGCTTCAGCAACAGGGGTGTCAGTGTGCTGTAAAAATGGACAATTCTCCTTCTCTGTGACTCCCTCTGAGTGCACAATCCTGATGGGTACTTTCTTCACTGCGGTATTTTGGTTTTCTATCACATGTTCCATCCTGAAATATAAGGGAAAGAGAGAAAACAATCTTTTAGAAAGAGTCTTCTTGAATCGCTCTGTGAAAGGAGGAGAAAACTCTTTTTGCTGTTATTCCAGCCATATGCTGATTTAAAGTTTCATTGCGTGATGGCAACTGAGATTTTTTCCATGCCCAGTATTGCTGGAATATCCAAGACTCCTGGACTCCTCCCACTACTCTGGTTTCTGCTAGCTGTAATAATCGGACTGTACAGTCATAAATTCACTACAGATGATATCAATTAGTTGTAGAATCAAGAAGATGAACAAACAGCTTTAAGAGAGGGGCTTTAGACTACACTTCACATTTTCTGCATTTAGCTGAATTGCCCCTAAACCGCCTGTGGCTTTTATAGAAATGCAGAGAATCCCTCTAATTTACTGCGGCTTGATAGCACTCACATGTTGACTCTCAATAAGCTCCTTTGTACATGTAGCATAAAAGACACAATGAGTAGAAGTTCTGACTACGCTGGGCAGTGGTTGAACACATTTGCACTCGCGTGGCTGCTGAATGAGAACTTTCATTTTCTTTCTCATGAGATGAAAAAGTTAAGATTACCTGTTTGAGTCTTCATCCTGAAGAGAGACGGGAGGCTTGTCGCTGAGTCTCTGTGGGGAAAACTGTGGCGATGGAGAGCGCTGCCCCTCCATAGTGGCCAGCCCTGAAGGTCTGTAGGAGGAAGCTGGGGGAGAAGAGGCAGGCTGAGGATTGGATGTTGATAGCTGATGCACTGCCCCTTGTCCTTTGTCCACAAGTCCTTTGCCGTGCTCAGAATCTCCCTTTGGAGAGTGGGTGGGGACAAAGGCGGTGTTAGGATCACTGTTGGGAGAGCGGTGGGTGAAGATTTCACTCTGGGAACTGGCGAAGGACTCATGGGAGTCTGGGCATCTGGGCGGGGGCGGCTTCTCCGGCACAGAAGGCTTCCTCCTCGGTCCAGACGGCGGCTCGGTGTGGCTGTGGTCCTCAGGCTGAGGGAGGGCAGACTCTGGTAGACTATGAGAGATAGATGTGGGTCTGTGGTTCACAGTGGTTGGAGTAGCTCTATGTCTGCAGTCAGGGTTAGTTCCTGTCATGGGTGGAGGGGGTGGCGCTGAGTAACGCTCAAACTCCACAGGCTTTTCTCTCACTTTACAGTCACCGGGCCCTCTGTCAGAGAACCTGAGAAACACAATAGAAAGCTTTTAATTACACAGCGAGGCAGCACGGACTATCATCTGCAGCTCAATCAAATAATACACTGTGGCAGAGGCCTTGTTCCAGCAGCCACTATGATTAGGACTGTGCCAGCATGACAAGACACATGTCTCCCTCTCTTCTGCAAGTCTCCTCCCTGGTAACTGTTCAGCTGGCAGCCTGAAGAGGCATATTTCAGTTCCCACAAGTCTGCATAGAGGAATAAATAATCCTCCAGTGCAAAGAAGCAAGACCGAATCACTTTTTCCTGCCTGATTCCCATTTACAGTTTTAACTCTTTGTAGGTAAAGTCAGACATCATTGGAGGCCTGATAGTGAACTAAAGGAGTTGTTGTGTCTCCTTTAGCATAATTTAACCATACAACAGTGGCATGCTGTCATTAACTGAGCCATCTAGACTGTAAACGGTAAAAGCATGCAAACCTGCTTCAGCCTGGTTTCATGCACACAGATTACATTTCCACGCATGCAAGTCCTCCGAAACAAATTCAATTAGGAGTACTTGGAGAACATTAAGACAAAATTGTATTGATCCTGCAGTCACAAGATACAGTGTGGTGACTTGTGGACAGCCAGACTCCATCGTTCAAACCTCCCAATTGGAATTCTTACAAGCTGCGACAAGTTAATGTTCCTACTCACCCCAAGTGAAGCTTTAACCCTGTCATTTCCATTGAGCAGAAGTAAAAGTGAGCGTGCCGTCTGTCTGCTGGCTCTCTGTGACAGAAGCCACCTGTTGGTATCTCTTTACGCCTGTATCAATGACAATATCTGGGTGGAGCATGCCTCACTAAGCTCATCTCCCAGACTTTTCAATGACAATAACATCCGCTTCACTGTTGTTGTAATGCAAACGCAGAGTGTCATATGGTGTGGCTCATACAATGAGGTTGCTCAAGATACTCTACACCCATCAATGAGTTTCACCTGTGGGAGGTTAGATACTGCATAAAGCCTCCTGAATAACTGGTTGTAAATCCATGAAGTCATCTTGACAGTGTAACCATACTGACTCCATGAGTCATAACTGGAGTAAAAGAGAATCATGTTTTTTTTATAAAACTGGTTAAGAGTTAAGAGTTGGCATTTTCAAAACACTGGCACTGGTAAATAATTCCCTACAATGCTTAGATCAGGTAATAGCTCCATTACAAAGCATAAAACCAATCCCCATTAAAAGGGGAACCCCAGCAATTTAGTACTACACTTTCATAAAGTTGGTGGACTCACAAGAGACAGAAAAAAAAAAAAAAGACACCCTGCCCACAAAACAAACAGTCACTAAGGAGGCAGGTTTGATGTACTGTGACCAAACCATTTTATATACACAGACTGCTTCATATTATTGTGTGGATGATTTAAACTCTCTACCAGTCACATAAATACAATTCCAAACAGCGCTGGAATTTATATTTCCACATTATTTTAACAATGACTACAAAAAAGAATAGTCTCATACGAGTTATGTCTGCATTTAGCTGGTTAGACACACTTATTGAGATACTATATTCTCTTTAGCCTACATCTAATTGTTTGAAAAAAAAAAAACAGATACAAAGGCAAAACAAGTCTGCAGTCTGCAGCCATGCTAGCAGCTCTGTGAGGTTATATCTAGGCACAGCAGAGCTTTTAGCTAAACGCTAATGTCAGCATGCTAACATGCTCATAATTACAATGCTAGCAAGCTAATGTTTAGCTGGTATAATGACAGGAATGTCTTAAGTTTTACAGGTAAAGAATTTGACAAAGTGAAATTTTGACCTGATGATGGTGATTACAATTCATCCTGAAGGGGGCCTGAACTACAAGTCTGTACAAACCTTTATGGCAATTCATCCAATGTTGTAGAGATATATCAGTCTTGACCAAAGTGGTTGACCGGGCCGACCCACATTACCATAAAAATCCAATTGTGCAAAGTAACAGATCTTATTGATGATAATTTCATGCCTTCAGGCTGGCCCCCTGAACTGAGCTACCCATTACACTCTGGTAGAGGGCAGAAGAAACACTTCCTCACTGTCACAGACATGGTCAGATGCCTCGCCTACAGAAGTAAGCCTCCACTAAATGACACAAAGCACAGCCAGAGAGACGGCTTATGTTGTCACAGCTGCGCCAAGGCAGTGCCATTGGTATGCCTTGACAGATTATAAAGACTTCACTGTTCTTCTACAAACTTACTGCCCTCTATGACCGATCAAGATCATGAGCAGAAACACACTAAGATATCACACTAAGTATGCCAACAGAATAATGAAGACACTGGTGCAAGAGCAAAATAATTAATAAAAAAGGTCAAATCAAATACTCTTCAATGTAGTACTAGCATTTAGTTCCAACCCTACCCACTGATGACACATAATACCAGTCCATTGCACCAGAGATTACTCAAGATGACTCAAAAAGCAATCCCCAAATCAAATGCAACAGTGACACTCTTTAAACTTTACTATGTTGCTTAAAAAGGATATAATGCCACTGTATTGTGGACAGAGAGTTTCCCACTGCAACAGATGTTCTGACAAGTTACATCAAATGAGATTTACTCACCCTGCGGCTGTGTTGAGCGGTTCAGAAAGTTTACTCTCCGCCTGGGAATATTCTGTCTCAGACGTTACTGCAGGAACTGGAATCTTCTGTAAATAAAGTAGAACAAACACATCTTCTGTTATGCAGAAACATCTAAAAATCTATAGAAAAGAGGCTTCCAACTCATTCAAGGAGCCAAAACTCTTGTCTTTTGTTAATTACACTAACAACCTATGTTGCAGCTTCCTGGTTTTGTACTGGTACAAAAAAAAAAAAAAAAAATCAGCAGGTTGATGCCCCCCTCTTCCTTAAGCTGAGGGTGTGTCATTATGAACAAACACGGATTAATATTTGACTTGGCTCTTTCCTTTGTTCCTTTCACTCCATCCAATGTGCTTGTCTTAACAAGATGTAAAGCCACCTTGAGGGCTTGACGGAATTGCAAACTCTAAGTGACTAAAACCAAGTTACAGTGAGACCCCTCACCTCACCTATTTTGGCTTATTCCAATAAAATGTGTAAGTCTCAAATGCAAAAGGGTAATGTGCAAATCCTTTTAGATTGCTAAAAATCAGATGTTGTCCCTTACCTGCCCGTAGATATCAGCTGAAGGAGAGGACTGGGATCTCTCATGGAAACATCCAGTTCTCTCCTCTGGCCCTGGATCCAGGATGTTATCAGCTGACCGGTACCGTCCAGACACTCTTGTCTCTGGAGGTTTCTTCTGTATATTCCACCTCGCCTCATACTCAGCAAAGGTGCCAAGTCTTTCCTGGTCCAGGATGTACTGTTTCTGTGCAGAGTATGGGACTCCCTGGAGCTCCTCAGTGTACTCTCTGCTCCTGATCCCTTTCAGCGTGTGCTCTGTTTCACTGGTGGAGGCGAGACCTCGGCCCTTGGTCTCAGCTGGGTTCTCGGTATAGCTATGAGAGGGCATATGATTGGGGAACGTTGGTTTCCCGTTTTCTTTAAAGAACTTCTGTTGCTCAAGTGAGGAGCTTCTATTTTCATTGCGAGGGAGATCTTCTTTTACCCCAACTTCGTGGATTTTGTCTGGTTCAGAGAAGGACCTTACCTTCTTTTCTGCTGGAAAACGCTTTCGGCCACCAATGCGAGTTACCTGACCGCCTGCAGGCCCTGATTTACTCATTACAGACTCTGACACAGTTGGTAGAGGGGTGATATCTTTCCGGGCCAGAGCTGAGGATGGGTAGTTAGGTAAGGCCTCAGCCACAGGGTGCTCCAGTAACACAGGCTCCAGGTCCCTCCTCCTGAAAGAAGTAGCCTTGAGCACCCTCGCTTGTGCTTCCTTCAGATTATCCTTGTAGGTGTTTGTGAAGGGGCTATCTGCAGAGGTCGGGGTGGTGCTTTCAGTCGACTTCCAGACATCCCGATCTTCTTCAGTTTCACCCTCAGTACCAGGGAGGGTAGCTGCACTTTTACTTTTCTGCAGCTTGGCTCTTCTCATTTGGATTTCACTCCTTAATGTCGTGGCAAAACGTTCACTGCGTCTCACCTGCTTGCTCTCGAGGGACTCGTCAGAGTTTGTGCCTCTTGATTTCTCATCTTGGCCTGCAGCATCCATGGACAGAGAGTGGAGCATGGGGGTTGCCTGGGGGCAGATCTTGCTGTTCACTTGGCTGTGATGTCTGCTGTCTTGGGGTACTTCTCTGTGCTGCAGTGGCAGAGACCTCCGTTGTTCAGACTGTCTGCTAGGGGGATAACTCATGTACTGAGTTTCTGCATTCTGCGAGCTGTGTCCTCTCTGGCTTCCCCTATCATCGGAACTGGCTTTAGGTACAGAGGTTTCTAGAACAGTAGTAACTTGGTGCTTGCTGTATCCATTACTGTCTCTACTGTGCGAGGAGTGTTGTTGCTGCTGTTGTTGTTGGGGCAGATTATACTTGGCTTTGGTAACTGTCTGTGAGTTCCGCTCATTTCCAGTCTGTGCCAGGTCTACACCTGTGGCACTTTTCCTGTCCTCTGGTTTTCCTGACAAGGTCTGGGGATTCGGCTGAGTGGGCTGGCATGTAGTGACACAGTAGTATCGGCTATGTCCACTGCTATCAGTGTTTTGATCAGTGGCAGCGATAGCCAGGGAGGTGCTTAAGTTCCTTCTCTGGTTCTGACCAAAGTGTTGTGAAGACCCGTTAGTAGGCAGTTCTTGCATGCTACAAACGTAGCCACCTGTGTTCTGTGGCTTTGGTACGGATGTAGCCCAGGGTTGTGGATAAAAAGTGCTTTTGTCACTATGGTGTCTTTGATGGTAGGGCTGGCTAACATGGGAGGGCTGGCCTTGCCGAACATCACAGCTGGACAGGGAGTACTGCTTGTTTGCGTTGAACTGGTTGTGGTTGGATTTATCAGATGAAGTGTAAAAACTGTCTGTGTCATTTTTCGGGGATAGGTTGTGGCTGCGGCAATTTTCAATGGAAACCTTAGAGGGGACATGTGAATTAGGTCCTTCATGGTGAGCTATAATGAGCCCTCTTTCATGTACCTTGGTTGCAGCAAAACTGTCACTGCGTGCAGGTGGGAGCGGTGGGGGAGGAGAGGGGGAGGCAGTTTTCTTTTTTTCAGGAACATGCCAAATAGGTCCACAGCTGGTTCTACTTGAAGTGGAGTGGCGGGAGCCAGCCTGGTCATCAGTCTGTGGACCATCACAGCCTCCCGGCATCTGAAAGTAGGTGAGCCTATCATCCTGTTTGACTCCCTCAATCAGACTCTGGCTGTTCCTGCCATTGTTGTGCTTTCCTCCTGCATCCCACTGATTGACTTTATAGAGCACGTTCTCTGTTGAGGCAGCATTGCTCTTTGAGAGGGTGTAGTCTGGTGTGCCAGAGCTGGTGGAGAAGGAGCTGTAGGCAGAGTCTCGCTTCCCTCCTCCAAGGTGCTCCATACTGTTGTTGGACTTGGCAGGTGACAGCTGGCCGGCAGGGTATGGGTGCGATGCATGTTCTAGACTGTCCATGCTGCCAAGAGAGCTGAACTGGTCAGACACTCGGCGCAGGTTTGTTTGCTCCCAGCCAGAGGAGAGATCAGTTGAGGACGAGCTGGAGATTGAAACAAAGGACCAAGTGTGAAATACAAACAAAAATCTGTTTTTCTTCTGCAAAAGAGGGCTGTTTTTATTTTTTAAAGATTGCTGTTGTTTATCGAGTTATGAATTATGGTTTATTATTAGGAATGCACTTCTTGCAATTCATGAATCTGTTTTTATAAAGGGGTATAGCATTGTCAATAAAATGAACCTTCACCATCTGAGCCAATGCTATGAAGGTGTTGCCATCTCATATTTTTAGCTTACAATAAAACAAACCCTTTGGATTTTTAGGAGAAAGTTTATGTTGTAGAATGACAACTCAAAAGAAAATTTCAATTGAAAGCCCCTGTAAGCATAATCATAAACTGTTAATTAAAAGAGCTTGATATCTAACATTGAGAATCAACAAGCAAACTTCAAGATCCCGGAGTTACCTTGCATCATATCTGGTGTGCCAGACTGGCGTGGGTGGAGACTGTGTTTTGGCAGTCTCTGATTGGCTTTCGTTGAACTTGGTAGAGTGCCAGGAGTGAGGCCTGCTTATGGGTTCATTCCGCCTGCAGAGAGGGCAAAAGACACAGAGTGGATAAGAGACCAGCCCCTTATGGAAAACATCATGTGCTTCCACATATGAATCAATGTAACAGAGTTAGCAGTGCAGCTTGTTCTGCAACTTACTGCATGTCCATCAAGGCAGCGATTTGAAACATTTTAGATTTATTCTAACATTTACAAATAAAAACTATTTTAAAAACTAATTTGCTTCTCTGCTTCATCACAAACTTTGTACAGTTGTTAATTATGCATATGAAACATACCCTTTAAAGCGGTTCTTTCTGTAATGCATGTCAGGAGAAGGTAAACAGATACAACATATCACCATAAAATGAAATAAACCTAAATTAAATACAATTTCATTTCCATATCAATATAGACACAAAACCTGTGTATACATGTCATGGGCATTACATGACATGTATACACAGGTCATGACATTGTATTGCATGCTGTACACATGGAATGGATCTCATTTATGTAATGAAATGAACCACAAGACAATCCAAACAGGCATGCTGTAAAGGGCAGGTAATAAACCACAAGAGAAAGAGAGAGGCTATGAGAGGAATGAATGATACTATTACTTGAGAAATGATTTATGTGATTATGGGCACAGGGCACACAGGAAGGGAAGGGAAGGAGAGGAAACATAGTGATAGGTACTACTGATTACGATGAATCCACAGAACCATACCTCATGGAACTTCGCAAAATCTTCGTAAGAAAGCTTCTGGCCACATGCACGTCATTCTCTGAGGGCATTTTCTGAGCTACAATATCCACCATTTTCATATTCCTAGGCAGCAGGGGGAGGAACAAACACACTAAGAACTCACCCACAATAGACTGGACTTAGTTGACAACAGAAGACAGGACAAACACCACCAACTGTTACATTTAGACTTAGTTGGTACTGACTTTTGAAAGGTTGTACACACTACAGCATTACAGAAAACTGAGTGTGTTGGTCGCAAAAGCTCACTAGGACAAAGGTTCCCTAAATTTCCAATCCAGCTAAGTTATAACAGACTGCTTCTAATTCACTAGACAGTAATATGTAGTCTACAGGAGTGTAAATGGCGGCTGATGAATGGTGTTATAGCTCCCTCTCCTGGACAAACTACTATATGCTCTAGTTATGAGTTTCATGCATAAATATGAAAACTCCCCATATGACGGACCTACATCACAGCAGATGTACCAGTGAAACGCACACAGTTTTACTCATCTCTTATCGGGCTCATTATCTGAACAGGACATAGCTGAGGTGAGCTGGTTGTGCTCAGACTTTGCCATATGGTCCCAAGGGGAACACAAGCCCAGCATGGGCCAGGGGGCTTAGAGAATAGAGAATCTCTTACACAATCAGATCAGCCACCTCACCCCTCAATCCAAGCTGTCGTCTGCCTCCCAGACAGCATTTCTATCCTCATGAGGTCGAAAACTATCAGCGTTTGACAGGGACAAGCGACTTTGGTAGTGCTTTTTAGTTACAGCTGTAGCTATACTCATAATGTAGTTTTGTGTGTACAATTTTAAACCGAGGACAGAGAGGAATAACAAGGGATCATTTCCTGATTGTATAAAATGTGCCATGAGTTTATATTGCAAGGCTTTTCTCTGTGACTTTCATGTACCAGCTTCTAAACTATAGAAGCAACATTTATTGTAAGTGCAATACATTTTACACTTCTGAATGTTTATTTTTAGCCTCAGTCTAGTATTGTATATTAGACCTAGGTAAGTAGTTTTACTGAGAGGGGACTATGAAACATTGGTGTTATAATGCTCAAGAATTTTGGACAAAGCTTTGCTTGCTTTCACTCTCATTGGACTCAGGACGGCCCTACAAAGCCATGAGGTCAAGAGGTCCTGCCCCCTCAGTCACCTTGTCTAAAGGCCTTCAGTGATCTGATGACAAGAGGTCCAAACAACAGCTTCCTTCAGATCGAGACTTATCCCTAAAAACGAACTGCTGGGTGAAATGAATAACTATTATATTTATACTCATTTCATAGATTTTTTAGAATTTTCAGATGGAGGCAGAGATTTGGTTAAGCTCAATAAAGTGGGACAATTCCAGAAAAATGAATTGTGGATTAGAGTTAAGGCCTATTTAGAGGACAAAGAAAAGCCAACATTAAGCTCAGTCTTCCTTGTCTCCTCAGAGTCCATGTTTCTGGGGCACTAGGAGCTAGCCACACATGGCGCCTGCTATTGGTATGCAAATGAAGCTGGTTTTATTAGGCCTATCGTCAGGGCTACAGCTGGGCCAGCACAGATATGCTCGGAAAGTGAATCAGTTGGCTGGAATGGGGGCAGGGGGAGAGACTGTTTTCAGAGTGATCGGTTTAGAGCCCCATCTCACTTCAAATGAGTCCGGTACCAAAGAGTCCACATTCAAAAATAAACAGCTCACACATGTATACAAAACCAAACAGAGAACATGTTAAACCTCCAAACAAACTCATGACCTATTGTGATTAGTAATACCTTACAGCTGAAACGCTAACAAGAACATTGACAGATAATTTAGCTTTACTATTAAGCCTTTTCCCTCAAAGATTAATTTGCATTTGGTTTTGAAATACTAAGTCTAGCTGATCGTGGCTTAACCTAAATGGTGCATGACCTCATGCTGAATGATAAGACAAAAACAATAACAGAGTATTAGGGTCATAAACCCGAGCAAAGGAAACCCCAGTATGTTAAAGACAAAAAGCTGCAGGTACGACGGCCTTCAAACTCAGAAGTCAGAAGGTTTAAGATGCAAAAAAGTGAATAAAACAAAGTTAATTTTAACTCACCAAACATCTGGATGAAGGAATTCAAAATGGACACAAAGAAGAAATGTGAAATCCGAAAGACCTACACAATAATATCAGACTGGAGCTCAGTTTGGGCAACAAAGTGAGACCAAAGTTGTACCCGTGTGCTGGTCAGGCACCACATTCCACAGACACTTCAGAGACGGGCCAAAATAAAGAGACATGCAGAGATCTGAGCATCATCGCGTAACTCTGGTCCACTACCTGCAAACACACACCAACCGACAGCTCAAAAACACAGAATTCAACCCACAATGACCATTACTAAAACTAAGTTCTCCTGGCAGAATTAGTTTGAACGGAGGGGAGATTTCCCTCAGGATTACTGGGGTTTTACCCCTGAAAGGGGGGTGGATGAGTGTACAGAGAAGGAGGAGGGCTATTGTCACAGCCAGTCCCCTTGGAGTATTCTCGTACCTTGCCTCGTCTTATTGGCTCTAAGGGGCTAATATGCTAATGATGGGATGAAATGCCGGACTCTTCTCTTCCCATCTCCCCTGTTGTGAGGCAGACATGCATTTCTCCCATTACTATGGCAACAGGTTGATCTCTAGGGTGCGAGGGCACCCTGTTTCCTGAAAGCCTCGGGTAATGAGCAATGCAACTGCCCAAGTAAGGGATGTTAGTAACACATGACAGATACCACTTAGTATTCAAAAGTATTGACTCTTGAACATTTTGTTTTGATTCTGTTATTACATTGTTTTAGTTTGTGTTGAGGTCTGCTTGTTAATCTGTGTTCTATGAATGCATGAACTTAAATAACAAATATTTAACATTTACTTCACTGGGGTTAAACTGCCACACTAACATTTTTTTAATTTAACATCTGTCACTCATATATAATATTTAGAGTATATTTAGTGGTTGGATCTAAAGGATTATGACATGGTGGCTCTATTTGATTTAAACAAAGAATTAGTATCATACTTAATTACACTATTTCTGATTAATAGGCAGTTACATTCATTCACTTCTTTCTAATTCTAGTACTATTCTATTGAACAAGAATTGTTCATATGTACTCTTATGGCCTTTTGCTATGCATAATGCTGCCAGTGTTTGCCAGCTAGCAAATTTTCAATCCTTTGGCAAGATGTTCTGAAAATAAACTGAGAAGTTAAAGTGACAAGATTAACAAGCTGCATCCCCCTAGTGCAGACAAGTGCTGCTTATTTGATAAATGTTACATAAAAATGTATATAAAAATATCTATAAATAATATACATCAAACATATCTCAAACCTGCTTTTTAAATGTTCTTTTGTTATCAACAAAGCTGAGTCCATGTGTCTAAGATTTTAGGGTACATGCTGGGTTGTCCTGTCCAAATTCTCTAACGACTTCCAAAGTAAAAATAGACTGATAAAAGTTTTGTCCTCTTTAGGATTTAAATGCTCTCATACAACTAATCACATTTAATAGGATCTGGTTCTGTATAGAAAATGTTTTACAATGCAAGCGCCGTTCAGTTTGAAACAAATGGTCCAATGTGCATAACTACAACCCCTTTTAAACCAAATCTTTGCAATTTAAAAATCACAATAATCCAAACAGGTGATTTTTATTGCAAATTTGACTGAGCACCTCCTTTCAACAGGAGGACAGTACAGCTGTCTTGACTTTAGATAATGAACATCCTAAATGGCATCAACAAGGAAAAATACTCTTGCTTTAGTGACCAACAAGTGTTTCTTATTAAAATGTGCTCTGGCACACCGGTAAGAGGTCTGGTGACAGGCAAGCAGATTAGCAAAGAATGGTTGCAACCTAAAGCTGATAGGAAGGCAATAAAATCCACAGTAATCTATTGTGAGGGAAGCAATCAAGCATACAATCCAAACAAGGTTTTCATTGCGAGGTTCAGCAAATGCATTATTTTCTTCACAAGGTTTTTTTTGTTTACAAATCCATCTCATAACGCTCATAACATGAATTTTAAATGCAACTATGGTGCGATTTCTCTAAATAAATGTAACAACAAGCCTTACAGTATGTGGCTTGGAAAGACTGAAGCATTAACTTGTATAACATCGCCATTAAACCGAAGTTAAAATTAGGGATGACTGGGATAATAACTTGTCTGTCAAGTAAGCTCAGCATGTAAATAACATAAGATAAAGTGCAGCATCATGTCCAGTATTAGTGTGCAGAAACATGTTGAGGCTGTATGCACCCAACCTGCACTTGCAGGTGAGCGGGTGGATTCAGTTGGTCCCCGAGGGCCTGACAAAGGCCTTCTTCAGCAGACCCTACAATCAAACCAGTCATGTTTCGGGTGAGAGAGGTGAACCGTGAGCAGCATGTAATGACCAGCACATTCCTGGGCTGAGTGGCATACCAGCTGTCAAGTCACTGGCTGCCTGCTCTGACCCACAGCCCAGAAACACCTGGAAGACTTTTGTCTGAGGCTGAGGGTCTGAACAACACCACTATAACAAAGTCCTCCGTGTCCATTATAGCAGTTCAAGATGTATTGGGGAAATCGGTGGGTAAGAATGCAGGTATAAATTAACCAACAACCTGTTTATTACTTAAAGCAAACAGTTGGACCTCTCTGTTACCTAACGCAACTGAAGCGTGGAGGACAACACAAAGTAAATCAAGCAACAACAACAAAAAGTGTAGGGATTAGCTATTGTCACTCACAATGACCTACTGTGGACCACAATGATTATCCAACCACAAACAATCCATAAAAATGTCACGTGTAATATAATAGTGCGAGCAAATATGAACAAAGCTGTCAAAAGTGTTTGCGAAGTGTGAGAAACTATTGTTAATGTTTATGTAATGACATGCTCTGATTGTAGTTCCCTGAGAGTGATCTTCCCCAAACATCAGTAATTGTTATGTGACGACAAAATATTTCTCATGGTAGACAAGATGAGAGACAAATATCGCAAAAAGGTAGTGAAGATGTTACCTTAAGACTATTTAGAACTAAGCTGGTGATCATGGCCTAAACAACACACGTACACAAAACCTGGACCAATAGGCAAAATATTACTGTGCGGTTCAAATAATGAAAAAGCAAAAATCTAAAGTTCTTAGAAACATTAAATGTTTTTCTTCCAGATTCACATACATACCTCATGAAATGTTCATCAAGTACTAACATTTCTTCATGTCACATTGCAAAAAAAAACAAAACATCACAGCTCAAAGCAAGTGTATTTTCTTTCATTGGAGTGTATGGGTTAAAAAAATAAATTGAAACCTTCTTCCTGTAAAACTAGTGACATCTCTGACTCACTGTCAAGTCACCTTGGCTGTGGAACAAACCAAAAAGAAACCCAGGGGTGCAGTTAAGACCAGGCTACACTGAAATCTCTAAACTATGATTTCCTCAGCTGAGACCTAAACAATTTTAAGAAATCTACTTATGACGAGAATTCAGCGCACAGCATTCCAAACATACTACATGGGCTTATTTAGAAAAACAAAGACCGGTAGATGTAAGCCACTCCACTGCAACCCCTACGGAATGCTTACACTGTAAGTTAGGCCAATAAGCTTTTCCGGGTATAATTGGATTGTGCACCAAACCTCTGTGCAGGCCTTACTCATCTAAAATAGGCACAAACAAGTATCATGGTGTTGGAAACTGCCTCTTAATTAGCATTTTTGATACCACAAAAACTGAAGGAAGAAACACAGAAGCAGAAGGCTGCTGCTACAGTAAACATCTATTCTAGTGTAAAATAACTGAGCATGTTAGTGACTGTGGTACTTGTGTAACAGTGCCAGAAGGGGGAAACCAAATGCCACAACAAAACTTCAAGCTTCATGTTGTAAAGTTTAATGATTCTCCCTGCAGATGGATGGATGTACTGCAAATACCCTTAAGGGAAGGGAAAGGAAGGCAGGCCAGACTGCGGGAGTCCTTATGGAGAGTAAAATACTTTCTGCCCCATACCAGAGGTAGACAAAATAATGTGAACACCTTGTGGAAAAGGCTGCTTCGAAAACAAGGGCTGTCCATATACAGTGTAATGATTGTTTTGTGATATTGTGCTATAGGTGAACTTTAAATATGCTACAGTAAGCCAAATTACAGCTTTTAGATTTTACAGTTAGCAAACCATAACAATACCAATCTGGAATACATACAGTACAAATGCAATGTGCTGGTGTGGCACAATTATAGTGTTAGTGTATGCAGTAGTCAGTGTTGGCGAGCTTTAAACAACTTATGTATGAAACATGCAATTAGGCCGTACAGTAGCTCACACCCAGTTTTTGTTAGTGAAATGAGTTTAACGAATGTAAATGTATTGGTATAACATGGAAGGTTTCCCGTGCGCAGTGGTTTTGTCGAGGCTTGTGCAAAGACGACAAGATGCTTTCCCACAGATAACCATACCTGTCTGTCCTCTATGTGACGTGTGACAAGCCTTTCCCATTCTAGTCACACCCCTCTCCCAAATGATATTACGCCAACAATCTCACATTAGTCACCGCATGCAAAAAACATGACTCGCTAAATCAAGCTCCTCCCTTCTGCTGTCTGTAAAGAGACCGCACCTGCAGACAGGAGCAGGTTCTGACAGCTTCCTGATCCTCTATCGACTATCCAGCATTATCCCTGAGATAAAAAGAAAGGTGCAGGCTGACACCTACGTGCCCAGGCACAGATTAAGCTACAGACAAACATGAAGGCCCCATGTGGGTAGATGTGGAATGCTAAACTGTAATACATTTGCAAATCTCAGTACTAGTTTTCTACACAACATGCAGATGCATTTGGATCAAAGCAACAAGGAGTGGGACTGGAGTTGAAGCTTTGAGGTTCTGTAATGAACAACTATCACCCTGCTGTATTCTAAATCAGACACAGACTTGTTATTGTGGCCTTGGAAAATGACTGACTGGAGATACTATTTGAGACAGTCAGAACAAAGTAAATTCTTCAACATAAACGAGGGGTAGGAAGGAACTGAGACTCCCACAGGACTCAAAGTCTGTCTAAAATACAATATGAACAATAAGACTAGCCCTAGTAAGGAAACATCTTTTTCCATTTAGAATCACAATAAGCATAGTGAAAAGACAATAATCAGATCCTTTAGTTATGCTTCCTGCTCTTCTATACTTTAATCTACCCACTATTAACTGTGTTAACACACACATTATTTCAAGGGGAAAAATACATGTTGCAACCACAGCATCATGTGAAAAGAGACACACCAGCATGCTACTGTAACTAGTTAGCGAGTGAGTAGCCATGATACATGATTTGCTAATATTGGTACTTCTTGGAGGTCAATTTTCAGGTGATTTGATTCTTATTTCTCTGTTGACGTCCATAATATAATAAGACCTGAGAAACTTCATTATGTTTTTCTACATAACTGTGGGCAAATGATCATGTAGTGTAGCTCTTCTTCTCAACCCTTTTATACACAGTGGATGATCAGCAGCGTATTTGATTAATTGGTAATACAGAAGAAACTGAGTGTTTATATATCAAACTCCCTCTCTTTTGTCTTCCTTCCAATTGCTGTTAGCTTGTGGGTCGTAGCAGCTAGCAGAGCAGTATCACAGTAAGAGGTCTGTGGTGGCAAAAACTTTTATATTTCAAAAGAATGCAGATGAGGTCCAATTAATTCATGCCCACTTTAAAGCAAACCAATAAAATCTGAATCTCTCGTAACCATACCCCGCCCTCGGAAAGACGTCACATTATGTGGCTAAAGACGCTAATGCTAACTGCTAACTGCTAACTACTAAAAGAAAGTAGATTCTCAATATTAAGTTAAAGCCACTAAGAAAAGCTTGGTTTCAAAACCAGAGTATTTTTCTATAACATTAAAACAGTCGTGACTAAATTAACAACAATCAGATTCAAAGTTAGGAAAATAATATCTTTAGTTATTATTTATTTAGTTATAGGAGATTGTGATGCAAGTGTTTGCTGAATCATGATTGGTGCACAGCAGTACTTGTCACCACATTTTACCAATGAGTCCCGCCCACTACAGACCACCGAGAAGAGCACACAGAAACACAAATAAAGAAATCTCTCGTGAAATAAACAAAATCATTCTAACTGAGTGTTTATGTTGAACCCCGTTGTTCAAAGTAAGAAGCTAATTAAGAAAATGTTTTCAGAGCCTTTAAGTCATCTCACAATAAAATGTAAAAGTATACTATACACAAGTTTATGAGTTTATATGTTACATTACATCTAAAATTGTTACAGACAGTAGTGCATCCTTGTTTTCAGATCCTATAATGGACATGTCTATTGAGAATAAAACACAATGAGTGAGACTCAAAGCCACGTCCTTGTGGAGAGATAAATGGTGAGTGGACTTCCTTGTACAGCAGGATTTGTTCAGGGATTACGTTATGATATGATACAATACAGAAGGAAAGGCAGACAGCAAAGAGGGACAATGAGACCAGTGTTTCACACACAACAAGGCCATTTGTAAGATGGGCCTCCAGGACTCAGTTGACAAATGATTCATCAGTTAAACAAGTTATGAATACCAAACAATACGACCGAGTCAATAAGTCACAAGGATTAGTTTACGACAAAAAGAGTGAATGTAATCATTTCTCGTGGGTTTACTGTTCATCAACAGTCTGTTCTTTGGTCACTGAGAAAGAGTGACGTGTGGTGTAAGCAGAGAGAACAATGCAAACTTATCTCAGAGGGAGTGAAGCCAACTGATGAGGTGGTTTTCTGAACTGATTAAAAAAAATCTCAGCGGCAAATCATGGCATTTGCATCATAACTTCCCTTTGCTCAACATTCCCACACCTGCCTGCGTGGGATCTATAAATGGGTAAATGATGTCACCCACAAGCCTTCTTCCTTCTTTCAACTTCATCATCATGAAAAACTGTCACAAACCGTAAACTCCTACTGACTGCAACCCAGTACAACCTGGTAAAACAGGACCATCCACCTACAAAGAACTCAATAGTGACAGCTAGAAATCCCAGAAAGTGTAGGCTAGTCTGCAGACGCACTATGCTGACAAACAGCTGCAAGGGCCAGGATCCTTCACTTCCATTCCTCTGTCACCTTGGTTTGTTGGAGATGTTACCATGGTGACTTGTTAGGCTGGGGGGGGGGCGGTGCACCTGTGACAGCAGCAAACGCAGGAGGAGAGGGAGGAGACCGTGAATTGGTTACCTACCTTTTCACCACCAGACTGAGAGTCTTATGGGAGCCTTTCACTAGGCAGATTGCCTCCTGTCTGTAGCCACTCAGGGGAATCTCGTTGATGTTGACAAGCTCGTCTCCCACCTGGAGACTCACAGCTGCTGCCTTGCTGCCCTCTTCGACCTGGAACATAAACAGAGCAGATGGAAAACAGAGAATTAAATACACTATTTTACAAAGACACACTTCTGCCAGCATGCTCGCTAGTTAGCAAGTGAGTAATATTGGTTGTTCTTGTTGTTTTCTCTCAAAACTTCCTCCACACAACCTGTTTCCATCACAATAATATATCAGGCCTCTGCATTAGGTAGCACTACAGAAGAGTAGACTCAGGAAATAACATGATAGATTACCAGTAGCTAATGTTAGCTCGTTGATTTGTGTTTTGCACACAGTTCATACGTAAAAGGTCTCGTTTGATATAAACAGATTTGGCCTTTTGATACTGTAGAAACTTTTCATTTCACAGCTTTGCCAAGTCCAAAAACACTAGCACCACTTTCTGTTTAAATTAACAAGAGGGGAGGATGACATACTTTTACATTCTGTGGGGCAGGTGTGAGAATTCAGAGGAAACTAGATGACATCAGTGGGTACCAAGAGACTTCCCTCCACAGTGTTGTGAAAGGGAATAAATAACCTCATATGACCTAACCTTGGTGCGACTTACTGCTTCTTAGCACTTAACCACTTGTGATAAGCAAAACCCTGATATTTACTGTAGGGTTTAAACCCTATTGTGGAGCAGATTCCTCTAATGCGACCTTGGATGGTAACGTTTGTGTTGTGTTTACCAACTAAGGCTAATGATTTTCATTATTGATGAATCTGAACTTCTCGATTTAAAGTTACTACAAGGAACTTTTATCTGGTTATGAAACAGTCTCATGATGCCTGTGATGCCTCTATATGACCTACATAAGCAAACAAGACCATGAGCGTTGCACTGTCCTAATCCTTAAAGGAGCTACGCTACCAAGAGTTTCCCAGGCAACGACACAGAGGTTGACTCTGTTTCAGAACAGTGCTGCACAGAGGCTCCCAGACGCTATTGATTTCCGAATGACTGGATATTTGGCCTAATTTTGGCATTAAAAAAAAAAAGAAGATTTTTTTGGCCTGGCGGGGGTTCTTGTTGGCCTGGCAGCCTGCTAGTCCTGTACAATTGTACAATTGCCGAATGAATGCAGCCTTATCTGTTACCTAGGCATATGAACAGTACTAACACAAAGTTTACTTTGTTTCACCATCATCATATTACAATTATTAATCTTACATAGCCACAAACAGATACATTACTCCATTGCTATGCATCCTGCAAACAGCTGTGTTTAAAAAAGAAAAATAAGTAGCGTCTTTCTTTCCCTCGCTTCCAAAACAAATGCATGTGCTAGCCAAGATCTTTACAACACGAGGTGGTGGTGCTCATGGGAAATGCAGTCTTCATTCCAGGAAAACACTACTGCTTTTGTCCACAGGGGCCACTAAAATCAACACAAAATGAAAGTTCCTTGTAGTAACTTTAACAAACAACATTTTAGCCGATAAATACCATCAAACCTGCCATGAAACATGCCCATCACAATTTGCTAGCCCAAGGTGGCGTCTCCAAATTGTTTTTGAGAAGCTGGAACCAGAGAATATTTGGCATTTGTGCTTGAAAAATGACTTGAACAACTAAATATATGAAATAGTTGCTTCAAATAACTAATTGATCAATACACAAATCATTTTAGTTTACACATTTTGTCAGTGTTGATTACAAATGATCTTTAATGCAGAAAACCATCTATGAAAGAAAATTATGCTGTAATTATATAACAAAATGCTCATCATCATAAACCTCATGAAAACCTTCAGTACAACAGATCGTCTTCACAGCAGATATTTTAATATGTCAAAACAAGAAAAGCACAGCTGCAGTTAATAACATTAATAATGGCTGAACCCTATTTACTTTTTCCAAATTCATGAGTGTGTGGGTTAGTGGTAGATGTTAGATTTTGACAGCTGAATATGGATAAATAGAACCTGTATTGTGCAATTATGAATCAAATCTTTATGGCAGTCAAGTTAGCAAAACCAAGGGTGCATCTACCAAAAAATGCTTAAGGCATATGATTGAAAAATGCATCATAAAGCCAAGATTCGCTTGTTGACGTTCTTAACAGATTTTATAGGGTAACAGTGACAGAAGAAACACACTGTTTATCAGAGTTAACAGCAGGTAGGCCAGTTTCTAAAGACAAGGCTCAAAGGCTATAAAAATACTTCAAAAAGCTGCTGTCCAAGCCAGTGGCATGATGTAAAAACAAACTGTACTGTGTTTGTCTGAGGGCAGACACCTGAAATAACACATCTGTCAAAGGGAGGTACAGTGAACTGAGTACAGTGGCCTGAAGTTAGCAACTGCTAATGTTGGTGTATCTCTGGAGAGGACCTACCAACAAAAGGGTCGACTCACGATAGATATTAAACTGACAGAACCACAGCTTCGAGAGAAGGTCTCTGAAGTGTCAGGTATACCGTGCATAAAAGGTCAACACTGTCCTCACATTGCCACAGATAGTCAGACATGAGAGGTGCAAGATAGCACGTCTCACTGTGGAAAGAAAAGCAGCGCGAACATGCTTGGCAGTTGGCACATTAACACACAAAAGCCAAGCTCTGCAGCTGATAATCAGTTCTCCGCTCAACCTGTGAGAGGGGGTTGTATGACTCAACTACAGAGGTATGTGTACATTTACAGACCATTACGTCTTATATGGCCTTTATCCTCAGCGCAGAAAACCAGAGCCCAGATAGCACTAATCATAGCCTGTTTTCATTTTTCTATAATACCAATTTTAAGGCAGAGTTAAGGCAGGGCAGACTGAGGATTTTTATGATGGCTGGCTAGATTCCTGAGATGGTCCAGATATGGTAGTGTATTTTTTAGAGAAACTGAATCACTCACTGCTACACTTAGTGTAGGTTACAATGTCTAAAATGGACACAAAAAAAACCCAGTTATACTGAAAATGCAAAACCATTCTCATTAGATAACAGTAGGTTGAATACTTAAGAGGAACAGTAGCATGAAATTAACTTCACATTTAGGCTCCAAGTTTAGGCTAACTGGCTATCATTCACGTGGGTAAATTAGTGACTGTGGGTTTTGCAAGATTAAAGGTATGGTCTTAGACAGAGATGTCAGAAACCAGCTCTGTAATTTCCTAAAACAGCAGGGCACTGTAGTTTTTAGCAAACATTACTCAGAACAGGAGTAAATAGTGCATTTACTAGGGACTATTTTCAGTTGCGGATGAATACCCATTTGATGCTCCTGTGAGTATTTACGGCAGCAGGACTGTGCATGTGGGGTTAATTCATGGGATTTGTTGACAAAAAGAAAAACATACAATGTGGCCAGGTGTAAAGTGTAAACCTAAGTTTGACTCTGAGCGATGGGATAATTTCCACTAAGTTGCACTGTTTAAAATATTCTTCTCAGTTACATTTTTGTAAAGGTTCCAAAGCTGGAGAGCACATAGCTGATCTTTAATGATATTTGAAAGCTTTTAACTTGAGACATTTGTGATATAACACCAGAATATAATTGATTATACAGATTAGGCTGCTGTGTACAGCAGTAGTTCAGACTAAGCAGACAGGAATGGTGAACTGTAGCTACAGCTAAAGAATCAGAGGAAGTCAACAGTAATTCAGGGGAACCAGGGGGAGAGGCAAAACTTGGTTTCAGCACATTTATGTTGGTTTGACGACATTAGTAATTGTGTTGTATATACAGTGCATAAAAGACTGATGTCTTCAACATCAACAACAACTCGCTGAGACATTTGTTGGACAGCCTGGGGGTACACAGCAGTCTGGCTTTTTATTCAGAGAAACTTATGGCTCAGGAAATATGGCTCCACAATAAAAAAAATATTTGAAGAAGGTAAATAAGAGCAACAAACAGAGTCAAGTGGCAGAATAAGTGAAACAAAAAGGGTAAATAAAAGCAGTGTTTGCACAACATCGAGACAGGAGATTCATACTGCTTTTCCAAACATTTTTCACCATGGCAGCCCAATCAGCATGAGCCATACCATGTCCTTTGTTTACCATCTTCCTCCAGGCCATAATCAGTCAAACTCCAGCCATCCTGGATGCCTGAGTATCCTTAAAAATAGCCCCATGTCTCTCTGTGGGACATGAAGGGAAGGATGTGGTGGTGATGGGGGTAAGGAATGTGTCTTTTCTGCTGACAGATGTGCTGTGCAGTGTGCTGACAGGGCACTGAACTCAGACCTCATGTATGGTTTAGGCGCTGCCTTCACACATCATCAAGAGTGTTCATTCCACTTTGACAAGCCACCAGCAACCACATAAACAAACTCACCCAAATCTGACCTTTTGCTCAGCTTGTAGCTTTTTTAGCTTTTAGTTAAGAGTCATCTGTCTCTGTAGGACAGGCAGATGTTTTAAGCATCTGTCTTTTGCAAAGTTCTTGCACTAAATCAAAACATTTGGTTGTAGCAAACCATGTGAGCCTGGACAATGAGTTTGTTAGTGGAATCTATGGAGTTTAAGCATAATTAAATGAAATTAAATAATTAAGTTGTACTTTAATTCACAAGATGAACAACATTGAATCCGTCTATAATGGGAAGCATATATATAATTAAGATGAATATATTACCTAAATTTTTGTTTTTTGGAAAATGTTTTCCAATTGATTCCATTGGCTCCTCCACCTTTTTTCCCAAAAGTCAGAAAGCTGCTTTCAAATTTTATTTGGAATAATAGGAAGCCAAGAATTAGACTCTGTCTTTTGTATTTGCCTTACGATAGGGGAGGGTTACAGCTACCAAATTTATAGTGGTACTACTGGGCTGCCCAGTTGAGGGCTGCAATGTTTTGGTTTTCTAGAGAGGTTGCTCTGCCCTGGTTACAAATTGAAATGTTGTCCTCAAGGGGTTTGGCGCTGGACAGCTTTTTATACTCTGCTCCCTTTAAGAAATTAAGAAAAAAAAACAGTTAATCCTTTTGTGAAGACATTATTGTTGTCTGGCATGAAGTACATAAATATCTGGGCGACTCCCCAGTGTTGTCTTGTTTTTCACCAATTTGGGGCAATGAACACTTCAGCCCGGCTAAAAATGACATGGGATTTAAAACATGGATAAGTAAGGGCATAGTTAAACTACTGGATCTTTATGAGGACAAAAATCTAATGTCCTTTGAGGAGCTGAAAGTGAAATATGATGTGCCACAGAAACACTTCTTCAAGTATTTACAACTTAGAAGTTTTATTCTGGCACGCTTAAAGAATTCAGTGCAACAACCTCCAAAGTCCACACTGGAGATATTTTCCACAAAAAATTGTTTCAGCAAAGGGTGGGTTACACAATTATATAATATAATGGTGGAAACAGGATTGGACACAAGACTTACAGAAGGACTTCTTAGTGGATGAATGGGGTGCATTATGTTCAAAAGGCACAAACACAAACCATTAATACTCGACTGAGATCAATACAATATAATTGGATAATGAGAATGTACATCACTCCTGTAAAGTTAAATAATATGAATGATCCTAATATTCCTGACCAATGTTATAAGTGCAATAATCATCAAGGTACTTTATATCACAGCTTGAGGGAATGTGAGGAGATTCAAATATTTTGGAGTTTGGTGACACGCTACATCTCTCAGATTAACTCTTCTCCAGTACCTCTAAGTCCTAAACTGTGTATACTAAGCATTTATCCAGACAATTGTTCTCCACCTAATCGAGAAAGAAAAATGGTTGACCCATGTCTACTATAAGCCAGGTGCTCGATTGTCCTGTGTTGGAAGAATGTTAGTTGCTCCTCTCTTGGCCACTGGTTGAAAAATTCAACATCAAGTTTGGCTCTTGAGAAACTCACTTATAGATTTAGAAGAGAAAGCCTCTGAGTTTTACAACATCTGGGAGATGTTTTTGGAATTTGTTAAAAATGGTGACATTGAAGAGGCATTGGTAGTGTCTACCTACATAACTTTATTTTTAGCCACGCTAGTGTTGTGGCTCTATGGATGGCAATGTCGGTCTGTTGTGAGGGAAGACTGAAATATCTCTACAACTACAACAACTACTGGATTGATTACCATGGAATTTTGTACAGACATTCATTGTCCACAGAGGATCAATCTTACCAATCTTCCTCTAGTGAAACCAGTAAACTGACATTTGTGAAATGTCTCACCAACTTTTGGATTGATTGCCTGGAATTTGGTACTGAAATTCATACTCCCATCAGGATGAATTTGAATATCTTTGGTGATGCTTTTTCTTTCTATCGGGTGCCATCATCAGGTCAACACTTCAATTTGTTCAATACTCTGGTTTGTGACCAAATACCAACAAAACTACCAACATTCCCATCATCCTCAGCTGTACATTGTGTTTAGTGCCAATTAGCTAAAATTAACATGCTAGTACTAATATGGTGAACACAGGAAACATTATACCTGCTAAACATCTGCACTGTCATTGTGCGCTAGTTAGCATGCTAAAGTTAGCATTTGGTTCAAAGCACCACTGTGCAAAAATACACACAAAAAGTCACACAGATAGTTAAAACATAAACCACAAATAGTAAGTTTCATAACAGAAAGACTGTTATGGAGGTTAGCATGGCATGTTAACCCTCAAAATGGATTTGAACTTTGTGTGACTCTGCTGTTGGGGTCGCACGGACTTTCATGAGTAAAGTAAAAATGACATTGTACATAGTTTTTTTGTGGTGAGGTTTGGTTACCCCATGTCTTGAGCACACTTAAATGCTGATATTGACTGAAATGTGTCTGTGGAACCAAGTACAAAAAAATGTCAAGTTGCCAAAAGCTGGCATTATTTTTGTGCTACCATCAAAACATTTTAAACAATACCAGCCCCACACATAACAGTGACTCTCTGTCTCTAAAATCCTACAGAAGAGAACAGGTGGAAGCAACTTTGAGCCTTGTGCAGAAAATGGCCAAACAGGGATTTCCCAATACCAAAATCTATGAGAACAGTTTAAATCTAATCTAAGTTTTGGCATAACAGGGCAAAATAACACTAACATAATGCTAGAGAACCTTTACAATAACATTTCCACCAAAGAGCACACACTGAACCATTCCTTCTTCTGAGCTCAATCAATAATCCTTCCAGCATTCCATATTCCTACCTCCAAAATCCTGACTCCCACAAATAGAAAACTATTCCAATATTGAAGTCTTTTTCCTGCCATGAGCCATAATCCTATTCTCTACGGATCATCTGTGTTCCAGAGGTTGTGCAATCATGGGACAGTCAGAACCCACAAAGTTGTCACACAAAGGATTCAATAATTAGTAAAAACCAGTTTACCTGCTGGGAGTTTATCACAGCGTGTAAGACCAGAGACATTTTTGTGTATCTGGTACTCGTTCTTTAAGAGCCAAATATTTTCTTCCATATAAAATTTTGATCCTGGCAAAGGAAACATATGTATGAGGTACATGCCCAGCTGTGTTGTGTAAAACAGGATTATTTAAGTTTATTGAGACTAAGGACTTTAAGTCCATGAAGACCTTGAGCATAACCTGAGCTATGGGTGGAATGTTAAGAATTTTAATTAGATCCAGGATATTTTTTAACCAATACTCCTACCCTCTCATCGAACTGTGGGCCCTTTCTTTTTTTTTATCATCTTTCATTTTATCAATCTGTGAAAATGCATATAAGTAAGAACCAAGACCAACAGTGTACTCATAATGAAACAGAAAGACGTTTAATATTAGAACAACATGTTAAAAGGGGATCACTCACACCCATTTGAGGTCACTTCCAAGTGGAACTTTCTGATTGCTAAAGAGAAGTGCAAGTCTGACAAACAGCAAAATGAACTGCAGCTGAAATATACTGCAGAAATCTGTGAGGAACTGAATGCCACAATCCACATGGTCACTGCTGCGTTACATGGTTGAGCAGTATATGGCGAGACGGGGAACAGATTTTTACAATTTTAACTAGCCTGACTTGTCTGTGTTACAGTGATCTGTTCTCTTACCCCCCCCCCCCCAAAAAAACATAGTAAATGCAGTTTTTTAATGTTAAATAGTTTTTAGCTCTAGTTTATCTAGATATTCCAGGATACAATGTGTCATTTTAAACAGCTCTCACAAAAAAATAGGTCACAGTGCTCATTTGGGTGCAAGAATAGCTTACAATATGTTTAACTGAAATTGCCCTCCAAAGAAATGGGACAGAAAGAACAAACTGCATCAGGCAGGACACATAGGCTTACATGTTTTACTATGTTGCTGTATGTCCACATATGTATGACTTCAGCCATGTATACCATCATTAGAAAGACAAATGTTGGGAGTAAGAGGCCTTAAGATTTTTCTTGTCTGTAGACATACTATGGGCATTTTTACTGGTTGCACATTTGATTACTTGCATCTTTATCTAGTTAATAGAAATAATTCAACAACATACCTTTGAAAATTAGTGGCTATACTCCAAAAAGAGCACAAATCACTAATCCTGACTTAATTTATCTCATCATGCCATTCCAACGGGCTTCGGGCTGTCACAGATAATTCACTACATTTAGAAAATCAAACAAAGCTCCAACATTCCTCCCCTGCTCCTGGTACCACACGCTACCCCTCCGAACTGAAATTTAACCCAGCACAAAATGATGAGAAAGCAAATGTCCAGGTGGGATCTAATAACACACACCGTAGCCTGAGTGGCAGCAAACTAAACTCTAAAGCATTTCAAGTCAGCTTGACAAATCTGTGATAAGGTTAGCCCATGACCGATTTACTTTATGAGATTACTGAAAATGTCTTTAAGTGCCAGGAAGACTCTGGCAAGACTATTAAATAATATTTAAAAGGGTTCTGATTAAGCAGGTGAAAAGTCTAGAGTGAGAGGCTGGTCAAAAAGTTCTGAGAAATGAACATCTCACCATCAGATGCACACAGGTCCACTTTTTGTTGGTCCTTGGAGTAAAGATGTAGTGTTCAGTGACAAAACATTAACGATAAAATGCTGTCAAAATCAAACCAGAGAAGTGCAGTCCAGCTGGGCAATGGTTCACCCCACACAATTCAGCAATGTGACCTCACCATTTAATCTTATAGCTTAAAGACTTAAAATGGTCAGAATTCTAGTCATTAGAATCACATGCTTTCTAAAACCTACGGTAATGGGGTAAAGGTGGTCACAACTGTATTACTCTAAACCCATATGGTGCCTGAGTTCCTGAGTTTCACCCCTCCGAGTTGGACTTTGGACCCCTTTTAGGTCAATACAGAAATGACGAACAAAAATCAAGCAGGGACACAGCTCCCGACAAACAGGTGCTGGTATTTTACCATGTCAAATTAACTAGCAAGGTCTTTTGTGGTAAATCATTACACAGTAAACAGAGAAGTGAGGTGAACAGTGTGTTTTCAGAGCTGATTGGGCTACACTGTGATTAGGACACTCACTCTCGTTTGCACTATATGCATTATTGTGGCTCATATCATCCATTTAAAAAGGTCATTATACAAGCTATAGTGCAGGTTTTCTTGGATGTCAATGTTCGCAGTAACTTGATACAAAATACTGCAGATTTTACTACACACTTAGCCAAATGTGCAACAATACTCAGTGCAACACTGTGTCAAATGAACACAGCTTTGGAACATGCTTTGACTGCACAGATCACACTTTAAAAAGAGACAGTTAACACTCTCTAGCCCAATCCACAGAGTAGCTGCATGTCCAGATGTTCGTCTGAATTTCAAAAATGACGAACTGCACTGAAGAAACAACAGGCTCATGTCGGTGAGTTAAAAGTAGGGGGGCGCTGATCACAAAACTCACGGTTTGGATCATGTCACGGTTTTGAATCACGGATCGGATCATTTTTCGGATCAACAAAAAAAAAAAAAAAAAGGGGAGACAAATATAACTTTGCTTTCCATTTATTCTGTAAAACACTTAAAGTAATGAACTTTTGCCCATGTCATAAACAACATTCAAGATGTCCAATGTTCAAAATAAAATCTTAAAATATATGAAATATTCCATACCTTAATTGTTAAATTAAAGTGCAATGAGCCATGATACCTTCCTCCTTTAGACATGGCAGTGAATGAAGCCTGTGTCCACATCATCAAAACTTGGTGATAACTCACAAACATGAACACACGTCTTGTCATGCAGCTTAGCTTGTTGAACGAGCCACCAAACAAACATTCACCGGGGAAAAGTACACTGCTAACGTCAGTTAGCAGCTAGATAGCCAATTAGCTGCTCAACTGCAGTACATTAAACAGCGTGTAAACATACCTGCAGATGTCACTTCGGACCCATTAGATGCTGGTTTGGTCGTTGCTCTTCAAAATCCCTGTTAGCGACACACTGTCTGTCCATGACTTGTACTTACAGCAGTTTGTTTACTTTGTCTCCAATGAGACATCAACTTTTGCAGTTAATCCACGGTTCACATGTGCCAAACTGTGGGGGGTTGATCCGTACACATCACGGATCAACTATGTTCTCTTACACCACTAGTTAAAAGAGAGTACTATGTGTTCACAATATCAAAATCTGACATTTGTCTCATATCATGCTCCCTCCTCCATCTTCTGTTTTATTATCTTGTGTCAGAAAATGCTGTAAAAGTAGAGACAAGAAAAATGCACAGCGACATGTTTGCCATGTAAGCAGTGATGTCAGAGCAGTCAGCACCTTGTGTTTAGTTAAATGACAGCAACTAATAAAATAAAATAATAATCTTAGCTGGCCCGGGTCACTACTGCCAAAACTGATTGAGCAATTTTAAACTTTTCCAGCCATCATCGCCTGTGCCATTATGATAAAGGTCACATAATTTAATTTTTTTTTTTGGCAGCCTGATGTATAAAAGGATATGGAGGGTGTTCACTTTTGGAGGGTTAATAGAGGGTGATTAAGGAGATTAAAAGTAGGTGGAACAATTGGACAGTGGCAATAATTGCTGTTGTAAATTGACAGCAAACACACACCTGTTCTGACTCACATTCATTAACTTGGAAAAAAAAAAACACCTACACCTTTGAACAGTGACAGTGGCTGGGGAGAATACCGCAACATCTACAATCGCATTTTACTGAAAGGAAACTTTCGTATACATTCCTGAGTGCAAAGAGAGGTATCAAAAAGGCACACTTTTTTTTAATGATATTTGACATTTAATTAAAATTGACAGTTTACATATTGAAATTTTATTGGATTTGGATTTTAAATGACATATAGAAATTCAGTCTTGCAGCTAAAACCTGCTCTTCAGCCAGCAAACTTGCACTCACCACCTCAATTCTCCACTGCCTTAGAAAAAACAAGAGTCTTACCTTGGTTATGAGCAGAGGTTCTCGATGCTCCAGACCCCCTCTGAGTGTAAATCCCCATGGTGCACCTCCTGAAAGAAATACATCCACCAGCTTCCAGCCCTCCCCATCTCTGGTCCTCTGTTCCAGATCTCCTGATTTCTGCATCACATGCCACAGGCTCTCTGCTTCTGTATAGTGTGGATCATTTTTATATTGCTCAGCATCCATGGCACTGATATAGAAGTAAAGAAACAAAAAAAAGAGAGCATGTAAACATGTTCAGGCAACACGTAATAATAAGAACTTGTCCAAAAGTAGGATTAGTTAGTGTTGGCCAAATGAGACTGTATTTTTAAAGATGTGATGACACCCTGCTGTAACTCCCACTAAAATCTACCGTCCATGCAGCCTTGACATCCTGCAGAAATAGAGAGCTACTGGTAGATCTTAAGCAGTACTTAAGAATGATACAATATTACCCAAATTTCAGCATCTTTACTCTGGTTGACAGTCAATTTTTATGATCAAGATTTTACTGATCACTTTCACAGCTCAGCACAGTCTGGCCCCTAACGTAGTCTGGCCCCACGTTATACTGCTGATCTTTTAAGCCCTTCTGAACCTGAGCGTGACCTGAAAAGACAACCAACTGTTCTACAATCTAGAGTCGAGAATAAAGCAACTGAGCATTTGCCAGTGGTTGGAGAAGCCAAAAAATAATTTTAGAACTCACCTTTAGTTGATGAGTAAATGTTCAATTTCAAATATTTACTTTTATTCATTTATGTCCTTATTGCTTATTGATATTTTTGACCTGACCTTGTTTTGGACCATTGTGTTTAGGGCAGCAACTAACGATTATTTTCATCATCAATAAATTAGCAGATTATGTTCTTGATTAATCAATAAACCATTTTGTCTATAAAATGGCAGAAAATAGTGAAAAATGAAAGAATGAATTTCCCAGAGTCAAAGGGGTTGTCTTCATATCTCTTGTTTTGTTCAACCAACAGTCCAAAACCCAAAGATATTCAATTTACTATCATGTATAAAAAAAACTTTAAATAATTAGATTTGAGAAGCTGGGAGCAGAAAATATTTGGCATTTCTGCTTAAAAAAATGACTAAAACAAAATCAAAACAGTTGCTGATTCATTTTCTGTAAATTGATTAATTGAATACTGGTTGCAGCTCTAATTGTGTTTCTTATGTACATGTATTTGTTTCCATTTTTATGGAATTTATGGGAGGCACTGTATGATCGCTGCTCGTTTTTGTTGTTATTTGGTAGTACTGTGATTGATAATGGCTCCATGGTTCCCAATCAGTTTGATGCATTAAAAATAATACATCTTCACCATGAATGTTTTACATTATTACAAAAATACAAACTAAATAAAAAAAAAACCCACCAAATTCTTTATAAATAGTCTATACAAAACTAAATATGTAGATGTAGTTAAGCTGAATTTGGAATTTTACAGAATGCCTTTCATATTATTTTGATCAAAAATGAATTTCATTTTGACCAACTGCATCTTAAAACACAGCTTTGAGTATTACACTGGTTGCTTTTGCTAACTTTATTGGCTTATTAGAAGCCTGTAGTCTTTTAAATGATTCAACTGGCATCACTGATAATAATGTTTAGAACAAAAGTATCACAAATACCTAAAAACCAATGTAGGATAAGCTTCTTGATACTTAGCTTTTATGAAGAAATATTTAAAGGGTTTATTTTTTCGAGATAAAAGGATTAAAATTAATTCATTCTTCCACGTCAAAGACTCTGCTTTGTTTTGACATTATTTATTATACAATTTCGACACAAATGCCTCTCATTTTAAGAATTCAGAATCATTTCAGAGGTTTAGGGTTGCTGGAGGCAGCTTAAAAACCCTTAGCCAAATTAATTCTGGTTAACTGAGACTAGAACTTATGACATAAAATCCGTAAATTTAAACCATAAGTTTCTGTCTTTCATAGTTGTAACTGTTGAACTCGTGTACCACTAATATGGCACATGTGCTAAGATACTACCCTTCAACACATAAAATGAATGTCTGATTGTTGATTTTAGTAACTTTGCCTGTAATGAGAGATGTTTTCCTGGGTTTATAGTGAATAAAAAAAAAATACATCCTTGTGTCACTAATTTGGAAATCTGTAACGCTACGTAAACACCTGTTGTCATACTCCAGACAGGCTGACTTAAACTTAATGCTCTTATGTGTGAGACAATTACACACAACATTGTCGAGCAGCACAATGGAAACCATCTTCGCATGTATCGACAGATAAGCACAGAACTCAGTAAACCTGTTTATAGTAAATAGGTAAGCGTGTCTTCGAGTAAAACAAGCAGTTTGTCATGAAATTAAACACTCGATTTAGCAAGGTCCCTAGCTTTTTCCACATTCATTACAAAACTCATGCTTAAAAAACGGCTGACCTTACCTGGGAATTCAACTTGGATAAACCGGTGGACACAATCGTTTGGTCGGGGGTGGCTCGCAGCTATCTCCCTGGTTTACGTTACACATACTTCATCTTTTGGAGCTGTTTTTATTTCCAAAGGAATCACTTTTTTGTTTTTTGGTTAACCGCCAGTTGGTTGCGCACGGTTTCGTAGACTACGCTGATAGTTTTTGCTGTTGTTTTAAACGCTGGCGTTCACTCCGTATCCTACTTTATGATACCAACCGACAACGACACACTGACACACTCAGGAGAGTTTAAATCAGCTAAGCTAAGCTAACCCCATCCATGGACAACAGGGAGAACAAGTGTAGCAGCAATATAGCGCAAGTGTGCCATCTACCGTTAGCTTGTACATAAAGTAATCTTTCCCTCAAGAAAACTATGTTTTACTTTATAAACACATTCTAGCCCCCAGGCGGACGCTTTAACAACATTTTATGGGCGTCAAACATAATTATCCGCAGTAAATTGCTATTTGGCCAACTTTTAATTTGGGTAACGTTAAAGAAAAGCTCAAGCACGTACGTTTCCATGACAACTTGTTACCTCAATCTAAGGGTACGCAGTAGGACCAAATTTAACAAAGTCGCGGAAGTGGCTTAGTGTTGAAACGTCACCAGGTATCATGCTGTAATCATTAGTTTGAAACTATCAGAAATTTTGACGAATAAAACTAGTAAGTTCGCCATTAGAGCATGTTAAAAAACTTTTAGCTTTACTGACAAATTATTTTAAGTATGTTTAAGAACTGGGGAACCTGGCTCGGGATAGAAAAGGAAAATGGCCAAGTTAAACAAGAGAGCGAGTCTAACGTTATTGTTGATGCTAATGAAGACACGAATCATGGCATAAACAAACCGACTGCTGTAGCTGAAAGTGAACAGAGCAGTGAGAAAGATGCTCAAACGCCTCAACTTCTCCAAAAAGCGAAGGGTTTCAGTGGTGAGTTTGGTAAAGTTGATAAAGTACAGTAGCTTAGAAGACTTAGTGCTACTAGTTGTACTAGTGGACTTTTCTGGATGTGTGTGTCTCTGTGCTGTGGCAACAGTGTCCTCTGTATCCTCTGTAATGTTTGTTAAACTCGCTTCTTTGCAGGTTACTTTTATAATTTCGCCAGCAGTGCCTCGAAGAAAATATCCGAGTCCGTCGTTGAAACAGCACAAACCTTAAAGAAAACTGTGGAGGAGGGGAAGATAAATGGGATTATTGATAAGGTAAACAGCTCTTCCTGTCTTTTTTCTTTTTAAATGTGAATATATCCTCTTTCTTATATTGAAGAAGTATGGCCTAAATATTTTCCCCCCGTCCTCAGACCATTTTGGGTGATTTCCAGAAAGAGCAAGAAAAGTTTGTTCAGGAGAAAAGAGCAAAACAGTTTGGTAAGCACTGAATATTTATGTATCCAGACATGTTGAATATGTCAGTTTTTGCTCTCGAGACTGAAATTGGCAATTGAACATTCACCAACATAATTGCTTAGCTGCCAGCTAACCAAAACTGCATCATATGTAAGTACATGCAAAATACACAACAGTAAATACATGCCCGTTTTCATTGTTCCTAGGTGCTGCTGTGCCCCCATGGATGGGTTATAATGAAGAGGACACCATACAGCATCAGATCTTAGCTCTCTCTGCTGTTAGTACTCTACATTCAAAAGAAAAACAATTCTTTTTATATGGAAAATAGAAAAAATTCTGCATCAATATAATGACATCGAAAGTTAACTTTTGGTTTATTGGCTTATTTGTCGACAGGACAAACGAAATTTTTTGCGTGACCCTCCTGCTGGGGTGCAATTTCACTTTGACTTCGAGCAAATGTATCCAGTTGCCATGGTGATGTTAGAGGAAGATGAGCTGCTTAGGAAGATGCGCTTCCATCTGGTCCCCAAACAGTAAGAATGTTATGACACTGAAATAATACTTTGTCCCATGTTTTCATCATGTACATCTCTGCATAAGAGTGTGTTTATTAAAAATCAAAATGATATTAAAAAGAAAATGATTTTAGGTCTGTACTGTGTGTGTGTGTGCGTGTGTGTGTGTGTGTGTGTGTGTGTGTGTGTGTGTGTGTGTGTGTGGTGGTCGATGGGATGTAGTCCGCCCATAGCACCATTCCAACATGAAGATAACTGCCATTTTCTCTTTTGTCATTCTTTGTAGGGTGAAAGAGGAGGTGTTCTGGAAGAATTACTTCTACCGTGTGTCCTTGATCAAACAGTCAGCTCAGCTCACAGCTCTAGCAGCACAACAGGCTGCTGAGCGGAGGGACGTCGAGAAAACTGGGTCCAGTCCTGAGGATGTCCATCAAAAGGGTATACTCTGCTTTGCAGTGTGAAATTATAAAGCATTCTAGTGAGGGGTAAAAATGAAGATAATTTATTTCAATTCATAGCTTCTCAAGCAAAACCATAAATAGTTGTATGATAAACCAAAGAAACAAAAACATGCTTAACAACATCGTCTTTTACCGTTTAGTTATGTGAAATAATTACTTAGTAGCCTCTGTAACCTGTATTAGACAGTGTTTTCATACAAATAAAGACAGTGCAGGAAGTTTTATAAGTAACAGTAGGAGAACTTGAACATTACCTTCTTTTTGTCTTTTCATATATTCGAGAGATAATGTGAGAAAAATTATTTTGCAGATGCAGTTAAACGGAAAACTCCCCCTGCCATCAGCAGTTCCAAACCAAAGCCCAGTGAGGTAAGGGACCTGTTTCCAACTTTTACCATCATTCCACCATAAATCCAAGAAAATACAGAGCTCATTATAAAAGCAATGATTGGGCTAATACAAGTGTAATTACAGTCTGACCTCCTTATGTTTCTGTCATGAAAGGATGAAGAGGAGCTCTCCACCAGCCCGCCTGCAACTGAATTTGTGAGCGATGCTTTTGACTCATGCAAGATAAATGAGGACGACCTACGCAAGGAAATAGAACAACTGGTTCTAGACAAGAGGGAACATCCAAACACACAACCGGGTAGGTTTTAGTCATTTTTTTGTTAAACTGTAATCAGTGCGGTTGCTTATCAAAGTTCAATGAGTGACTCATTGTGGGTTTTTTTTTTACAGAGGAGACTGCAGACTGGGAGAGAGAGTTGCAGGAGGAACTTCAGGAGTATGACGTATTGCCTGATACTGAGAACTGTGATGATAACTGGGACAGAGAGATTGAAGAGATGCTTAAGGAGGACAGTTAGAACATTTACACAGGCCCCTTAAAGGTCAGAAACATGTGCCAATTGTAATGATATATTTCAATATTTGCATAATATTTCAGGACCCTTTGACAACTGTCAAGATTAAGAAATACCACTAAGCATCATCAGCATTTCAATATGTTATTTCCGTGGCCAGAAATAAAGGAGAAATGGTCCTGCAGCTCAACAGAAAGATACATGTGAATATTACATCCTGAATTAAAAAGTCCAGGTAGTGAAGCTATGCTAACGAAGATTAAATACCGAAAAAAGGAAAGAAAAAAAAAAGAAGGCTTGTATGAAATCATAGACTCCTGGCTTTGATGTGTCTTTCTGGCCATACTAATTAGTCTGCTGCAGAAATAATATTAATTGAAACATTAACTAAATCAAGTATTATTTCAGTCTTAGAGGATTTCATATGAGCCACAGAAACAGGTATGGTATATTTTGGAGTTTATCCTATAACTGAGCCAACTTATTTTTATAAATGGAAATGATATAATTGTGATATCACTTGTTAAACGCTGTTCAATGACTGAACATATTGTTTTCACATGCACACATAGTGTAGACGCTGATATAATATGTGGATATGCCTGTCCAAACAAGCTGGGTGTTCTTCCTGTTTACACCAAACTTCATTCAGAGAAAAACGGACTCAAAATCCATTGTCTGTCGTGTTTATACTTATGCAAACTGCAGTGTATTGTTACATCCTATTATGTAAATGTTTATATAAACAAACTTTATTATTGCATTAAATGTCTTTTTTCTTGATGCATGTGATTCTGTTATGTTTGTGTACGGGTTTTTGCATACAATGTTTTCAGAGGAAAAAAAAAACCAAAGCATATCTTTCTCTCAGGTTAGCTGAAAAGCTCTCACACCCTTTGAGCGTACTTCAAACGTCTTTGTCAGTGTGTAACAACACTTTGAGAGACATTTGCTCTTTTCATTACTAAAACTCAACAGTCCATTCCTTAAGAATGAGAGGAAACAAGCTGTTTGTGACAGTACAGGCTCTCTGCCCTGGAGTACTCTTTATTACTGAACTTGACAGGAAAACACAATCTTCCTCCTTTGCCTATTGCAGACACTGTAAAAGCAGACTACACAATTCATCCTCCGTAAGAAAACACAAGTCCAGTAATGTAATAAACAGGTTGCACTGCATTCATGCTACAGCTAACTTTACTCACAGTATAGAATGGCATAGATTCTATCGGTCATACTTCTGAGATACAGCATATCACATACTGCTTACATTATACATGAAAATGCTCTTTTAAAATAATACAAAAGTTATAATTTCAATATTTCAACTGCGATATACAGAAGATGTTGCAAAATAGGAAAACCAAAAAGTGAGTCTATATAAAGATTTTGGTTTTAGTTAAAACAATACCAGCTTCTTTAGATAAAATACAGATAGAATGTTAGTTCATGATGTTTGTACAGTCTTGTTCCATTATTTTTAATTACCCATCCAAATGGCTGGAAATCACTGACACCATTGCTATTTTATTCATGTTCATTCAAGTATCTTTTTTTCAAAGTCACAGTAGTACATAGATAAGTTAAATGCTGTACAGTAGGTAACATGTGGCTGTCAAGAGGCCAAAGCTTCTTTGTTTTTAAAATTACCAATTTGGGGTAGACAGTGAAACGGCTTTAAAAAAAAGGGAGGCCTGGCACACCCTCGCAGGTGTTTTCAGGTATTCTTCCTGATGAGCTGAGGAGGATGTAGTTGGGTCACCAAACTCAATGCGCTAATGAGAAACAAAGGTCCAAATTGGTTGTGCCTAAACTGGTGAAACAAAGCTAACAGGAGAGATGAGGGAGATGTTGATCAGACGCAGTCCAGGCAAAGTATCTGAAAACACCTGTGAGGGTGGATGTAAGGTGTGTAAGGGTTTTAAAGTCAAATACTCAGCAGAGATGCCTCGGCTTTAAATTGTCGCACTGGAGTTCTGTATGATTGGCACAGGTTTGTTATTAAATAACTGTTATTAAAAAGATCTTAAGTCATAATCACGTCCAATCCGAAAGTGAAGTGTAAAGTTAAAGCTGCATTAATCAGATTTTTAGATTTTTTAGATTAACATTAAATTAAATGAATACATTTAAGTATAAAAGGTGTAGTTCATTGTAAGGAACCCAAAGAGCACCTGCAAATCTGTAGCTCTGCAGTGCTTTTTTTAGCTTCTTTTACCTCATTGTTTTGGTTTAGCTGTCACACACATTCATTGTATGTTCCAGCAACAGCAGCCAGTTGTTACAGTAAACAAGCTCTGAAAAATCCAGTGTAGGTAGTAACTAGCTGGTGAAGAAAATCAAATATCTGGCAGCTAAAGATCCAGATATTATTCTCAGGAGTTGGTGGAAACCAAAACAGAACTAAAGAACTGTGAATATTATAGACTTCAGCAGGTGGTCAGAAACACAACCGCAATGGGATGATGATGTTGCTCCATGTCTAATGGATGTAAAGTGGGTAATTGTTGGCTAGCATTTTTTTGCTAACAACAACATAATAAGGCCATAATATTTCAATGCTCTGTGTATGTCAGCTTGCACCTAATGGCCGAAAATGGACTAATGCAGCTTTAAGTGAAAGGATCTCATTGCTTTAATTCTGCCTCGACAATACTGATGAAATATTTTAGGTGACTGGAATATTACAACATCAGTTGCTGAAATGTTTTCATCACAAAAAACCTAAACGAGCGGTACAGCAGCGAGGAAGAACATGAAGAAATTTCAACAGTCAATTTAGTTCTTGCACATAATATATCAATAAAACAAACTCAATGCACCGACCTGCTACATTGCAGTGACATGCAAATGCTACTGAATTATGGAGCATTAACAGATTCTCTCACTTCAAATGAATGGACATCCATCATTCAAGAGATTAAGGCATTCAACATGAGGTGTGAACCTGTCATTAGAAACTACTAGACCAAACAGTCAGACTATAGGAGTAAAATAGGCCGTCATTATATGACATACAACAATTTCTATTTTCAAGCCAGTTCATCCACAGTGATTTCACTTCAGACTGCAGCAGTGCATTACAGTGTAAATACAGTTGGTCAATTTGAAATGCTGAATATGTTTCAAGCTATGGACACAAGAAACAAAGGCGAGATGAAACACACGTCTTTGGTTCTGTAAATGTAATACTTTTGACTTCCCTTTACAATATAACATATTCTTTGGGTCTAACACATTTGTAATTCAGAACTACTTCTAAAATCATGAATCTTTTTCACAGAATACAGTGATCACATCAGCTTTGGTCAAATCTAAATCAAGCAGTTAACTCAGTACAGCATCTTCCTGTGGACCATAGACCACACAGTCTATGCTGTAGACTGAAAAGCAGCAAAAAAATGTTTTTAATTATGCTGCATTTTCCCTTGGTACAGTAACAGTTAATGTCATCACACTGAGCAAATAGATAACTTAGAAAATATACAAACAGTGCTACGTTGTTTGTCACAGAGTATTAAAGAAGAAAACAAAAGCCTTGTTGTGGAAAGTCGTGGAACACAGATGCACAGAAAAACAGATGCCTGTGTGTGCGCGCTCAAATGAGAATTGGAGTTGGTATCGGGAACGTACAGCAGAGGGGCTGGCAGAGGAAGGGGTGTGTGGTGTGTGGATGTTGATGAGGGCCATTTTATGTCAGTCCAATTTCCTCCAGTACGCTGCGCGGGGTCTCTGCGTCCTGTGAAGGGAGAGAGGAACCACAACTCCAGTGATCATTGAGCTGCACACCACACACTGATCACAGCAGATTTCAACAATAATGAGTCACAGCACACACCGCAATGCCACATTTTCTCTTATGTCAGCACAGCAATAGTGGTGGGGGGGATTCACGGACATGGCAACCACTCAGTTGTTAGCTTTATGCAAATAACAGTTTACCCTCCTAATTCTGATTGATTATTTAAGGAATTGATACTGCAATTAGCTGTTAAAGCTGTGTTAATCAATACTTTGGGTATTAACATTGAATCAAATGAATACATGTAAAAGTGAGAGGGGTGGCTCATAGTGAGGAACCATCAACTCTGTAGTTCATTTCACCCTCTGAATTCTACATTAATATTTGAGAATGTGATACTACACTTGATATGTACTATTATTTGTTAAAGCTGCATTAAAGGACATTTATACTATTTATATGTGCACAAACACACATATAAAAAACATAGCTGCATCATTTTACCAAAATACTAACTACTTTTTTATGTTTTGTGCCTAAGCTAATGTGAATGACGGCACAGATATTATTCACATCAAGGCTGTCAGCTTGTGGCAGAAAGAAAGAGAAGCACTTACTTTTGCATCCTATAACAAGGTTCAGCACAAAGTAAAGAGAGTAGTTGCATCAGAGCAGTGAGACAGAAATCTAGTCTTTTTTTAATGGTACAGTGACAAAAAAACAACCCACTTCTACACAGAGACTTCTGAAATGTCGTGTCATTTTCAGCGTGAAATGTTCAACCCAGATCTTGAAACATAAACTATACATTATTCACCAATTATAGACTTTTTTTTTTCTCTTGGGGAAGATTTTGCAGAAACGATGAATCCCTAATCATCGTTTTATGTAGGCTGAACGTGTTCGTCTGCAAAGCAAATGGAGCTTGGCACAATTCGGTGGTAAGGTTATTGGGTTTGTTTTTCTCAAATTAGAAGAAAACAGTTGCAGTATAAATGAATTACTATTTACTAAATGTCACTGAACTTCTAAAGGTATCACATGTGGGGGAAAAACTTGTATACACAGGGACCAATCAGTTATAGTAAAGAAAGACACCAGTGTGCTTAATTGCCAAAGAATCATAAACAATTTATTTACCTATTATATACATTGATAAAAATAGCCTCAATTTATCACGGTCTATTAATGCAATCTGTCTTTATTAGTAGAACACAAATGAACATTGGCAGATCATATAAAAGAAGTGCTTAGCCAGTGTGCATTTATGATAAATGAATCATTTGTAAGGCTAATTATTTCAACTCTTTAAACTGTTTAAATATCTATCATCATTATGGTGTAGAAGGCAAAAGAAACCTTAGTTAATTAGTGCAAAGAGCAAATATTTCTTTAGCATTAATCCCACAAGTAACACTTACCTTGAGAATGGGCTTTTCTCTATTGATTTAAATAGGAAATTATCAGGGTCTAAAAATAATTTTAATTTAAAAATAACATACTGAGCTTATTACTGGACAGATGTCGAAAAGCTAGTATGTCTTCTAAGAACAACAACGCCTAGTAATCACAGCAAGGACAATACCTACAATTCAAACATATTTTCTGAAGTGAGAAGATACAAACATAAGTGACAAATCCACAACAGACATGATAAAGGAACAGGTAACACATGACTTCTTCTGCATTCACTTCCACCCATGAACGTGAGTTCAGTCACAAGAGCAAGACTGATGACGGAAATATGGAATTTAAAAATGACACCTCTTGGACATTAAATGGGAAGGTCGTCTGTGTTTAACTAACATCAGAATTAACATGATCAAGCCTTTATTTTTAAAGAGTGTTCACTTTACACATAAATACTCATGCCTTGATGCTGTACTGTGTTTTTTGAACACAGTCAGACACATTTGTGCACCTGTACTACAACGTGTGCAACAGGGGGCAGGCTTCCCCCACATATTTTGAGTGGCACCGGCACAGAGGAGCAGAAAAGGAAGTAGAGATTTAGTGAAGAACATCTATCATAATATAAAATAGTTTTTACATGATTTGTCCAATTTATCTTTTACTTGACAAATTAATATTGTAAATGTGAACAGTCTTCAACAGTTTAAAGAAGTGACTTTCAATCGTGTGCCTTCCTCATCCAATAGCGTACAGATTTTTCTTCAACCAAAAAACTACAGCAGCTGATTTCAGCGAGTTTGAAGTATTTAGTAATTTAGCTGCTGAATCATTGGTTGAACTAAAAACTGCATTGCTTGGTTGAGCTTGAAGTTTCATTCTTGACCTTAGAAATAGGTCAAAAATTCTTCAAAAACAAAAAATAAACAATCTTAAATCAAGGTCTACTTACTAGATTTCTTCTAGAGCTTTAAGCGGAAAAGCCCCAGAAGAATTATAGTACAGTAAGTGGATCTTGAGTAGAAAATTCTTTGTCAAACAGCACACTTTTCAGTCATCATGTCCCATGATGCAACTTGCTGCTTTACAGTGATAATAATAAAGAGAGGTGTTCAACTGGTGCAATGAAACCAACACTAAGAACACCAATGACAGGCATGTAACAATGAATCACTGAAAAACACTATGACTCAATAAACATATTGGTGACTCACTTCTGTATAAGTAGAGGGAGTTAAAAAGTAACATTTTCAGGCCCCAGTAATAGGACCTATCCACTCTACCAGAAGAAATGCTTAATCCAGTTTAAATGTGTTAATCATTTACTGTAGTTTTAATTTTCTTTTTACTTTGTGATAATATTGTATCATGACTGTCATGTAGTGAATTGAATAGTGAGCTGAGAATATTGTTGCATCCCAAAACCAGTGACAATGACAGGTGCTCAGAGGGCAGAGAGAAAGGTGCCAGGCACTGAGGAGCTCAGCATGCAGGGTGGATAGTAGCAGCAGCAGCAGCAGCAGCAGCAGCGATGGCAGCCATTCAGTACACAGGCACATTAAAGTACTCATGACGGGGCTGAGGGAGAGAAATGCACACAGCTTAGAAAACACAACAACACTGCGTCCTACTGTAACAGCCACCTCATTCAGCCACTTCTTCCACAGGACATGCAGGAGACAGAGCAGCAGGCAGGAGGTATCACTTGGTGACAAAGACAAAACACTCACCACTTTCCAATTTTCTATTAAAGACATAGTTTGACTTTTTGGGAAATGCGTTTATTTGCTTTCTTGCAAGTTTTAGATGGGACGATTCTGATGTCTGTGCTTTAAATATGAAGCTAGAGCCTACAGGCAATTAGCTTAGCATAAAGACTGGAGGCAAGGAAAAACAGCTAGCCTGGCACTGTCCAAAGTGAAGAAATCTACATACCTAGACCTCGAAAGCTCACTAATTAACATGTTGTATCTAATTTGTTTAATCTGTAAACAAACAAAATGTAAAAACTACAATTTGTGGGATACTCCAGGAAGTCACTGCACCTAGCCAAGAAATTGTTCCAGCACATAACCACACATAAAACCACAAATTGTTGTTTTTAAATGTCTATTTTTGTTCGGCTTAAACAAAAAACATGTTAGTAAGTGAGTTTAGAGGTGCTGGTAGGTGGATTTTCTTACCTTTAGACAGAGATAGGCTAGCTGTTTTCCCATTTCCAGTCTTTATGCTAAGCTAAGCTAATCGTCTGCTGCCATTAGCTTTATATTTAGCGTGAGAGTGGTACCAATCTTCTCATCTGACTCTTGGCCAGGAAGCAAATCAGCGCATTTCCCAAAAAGTCAATCTATTCCTTTAACTTGCATTTTAACAGTATAGTTTGTTGGAGAATTTTACTTTTCCTACGTACCCAAAGTCGGACAAACTCACAGTGGTTTTTATGCTTAACAGTGATGTTAGCTTAATTTAGCTCATATTCTTTATGAAAAGACATCTTACCTGAGTAAGAGGAAAAAATAGTAAAATTCCCCCAAAAGCAAAACATTTATTTGAGTGGGGTGATATGAACACTTTGAAACTAACAGCTATGGAAACAGTTTGAACAGAGTCCTGTTTCACTTTCAGTGCTTCTTAAATGTATCTAACTGCAGGCACACAGTCAAAGTGTCAGTTATCCAAACTGCAGAGATTAAATCATATAGTAGTGTGGACAGTGTCAATGAAATGTTGGAAAATGGGAAACAAATACAGACAGACTAAGACAAACTTTTTACAATACAAACATGTATTTTCAGCTGTAGAGAGACTGTTGCTATTGACAGGAGACCAGGAACGAGACCAGGAATACTGTCTTACTGGAACTGAGCTACAGACAGACTGACGTACAGTGTAAAAAGACTGAGACTAGTTCTGACTAGGGGGCTCTAGTTGTACAGACGGCCTAAATCCACAGACACAGAGTATTCACCTCAGCGGGCCTAATTCTGGAAAAGACCAGAGGACTCAGAGGCCACATTTGGGACCATCATACCTGTGAGGCAAACATTTTTATAAAGACAAAAAGTAAACAGAATGATGCACCACTGGTCAACTAAAATTTCTCAGGAACCTACAGTGTTAACACGTCAACAGTATATGCTCAGGGACCAGGACATTAAGCGTGCACCACCATAATAACAATGCCCTCTTCACAGGGCCTTCTCTGCTTAATTTATCTCGGATGTCTCAAATGCAGAATTGAGCTGAGCTGGAAATCTTCTGAGGCATCATTATTCCAAAAGAAGATGTGCTTGCTGGCACCAAAGTAATGGCCCGCTCCTGAGAAATGTTTCATTAAAGGCTTATTAAAATAGCTTCAACCAAATCCCTTGTGGTATGTTTTCCATGTAATTACTGCACTATGCACTACTAATGCCAGAGGCACTAGATCCAGATGTACCTCAACTCAACCCCTGCATTATTTTAATCAAGCAGTTACTTTTATACACGCTAAGTTTAAAAGATCTGTAAGATGACAATAACTTAAGTTTCCCAACATAAAAATCAGGGAATGGATTTTGTGCGTTTGTTTGTTTGTTAATACACCACTTGTTGAAAATTTGACAAAACATGATGAAATTCTGCATCTCACCATTTCAATCACAATGGTTCAGCCGATTAGCCTGATTACTAAATTACACCAGCAAGGAGTTTGTTTATAAAACTGTTTCTCCACACGACATCACAAGTAGCAGAGCGATTTTTGAATTGGATCTGATTGCTGTCCTGATTATAAGATGACCTTGATGAGAAGAGGCACTGCAATAACAACTAACTATTAATAAGCTCCGGTGCTTGGAATGGTCACAATGAATGTTTGTTTTCTTTGCAAAGAAAACCAATAAAACATTCAAATTGCAGCATTTTTTTGGTTAACACTAGCTTAAAGGATACTACTGGCAATATTCTTTTTTTCTCAGTCAACAAATCCAATGAAAAGACCAAAAATAACAATGAATTTCATCCTACTAACAAGTATCACTTGTGTAGCCAAAAGCATAAAATAGCTTATTCCTTTGTGCCATAGAGCGCCACTGTTGTCCAAAAAAGTATAAAAAACACACCAATGAGCCACATTATAATATAATAATATTACTGTATTACCATGAATATGGGCACTGTAGTTTGTAATTTGAGTCAATCTCACTTATGCTACATGCTAGTGCACAAAATGTGTATTAATATTAATCCACAAATGAAAATAGTCCAACAAATGCATTATTTACTCCTGTTTGAGTAATGTTTGCTAAAAACTATGCAGCTTTTCCAGGAAATCAGTCTTTAAAAAATGAAACAATATATTGGTGACCTGTTTTCAAAGATTTATGTGTTCAGTAGGGCTTAAGGCGTGCCACAGGAGTGCCACAGGTAAGTTAGGGAAGTTGGAGAGTGTTAAGAGATAGAATCACACATTGTTGGTTTTTCATGGAATTTGTTGACACTAAAATATAGAGAGTAACACCAGCTGCATTCATTAATATACTTTGGGGTAAAATGGCACCATATGTAATACCTGGGGAATTAATATTAGCACAAGTTAATGAAATACTGTTTTAACAGAGTGTTACTGTTTAGAGATACTTTCCCACCTTTTATAACCAACATACATAATCATTAATCTGAGCAATTTCATTCAGTGCTGTTAGTAAAACAAGCTACTCTTCACACAGGCAGCATAGCCCTTTCACTTCAAGTTACAAGCCCAATTCAGAGTGACTTTTAACATATGACAAATTACATCCATGGAAAAAATCAAATAGATTACTTTGCAATAATGTCAAAATGATCCAAATTTAAATTTTAACACCAACAGCTTCAACCAAATAGAAAAGTGTTGGATTATGCCACCTGTAAGTGAAACTGAGTGTACTCAGACATGGCCTAAACATTCATGTTTTAGTTCATGCCTGTTATGACCCGTATGTTGTGTCATGTATTTTTCACTCAGAGTCATGAGACAGTCATACTGACAGAAGTACATGCAGGTAGAAGTTCACGGCACGCAGTACTGGAAACCCATGCTGACCGACTGACTGCACCAGTCTAGTAGTTACCAGTTGCCTGGATGGACTCTAGGCCCTTTACAAGATCTCCTCATTTGGCAAACTTCCCCAGTCTTCACTCTGGCTCTATAAATACAGAATTGAGCCAATCAGAGACCTCTTTCTCTCTCCCTCTCAGGGTAAACGTGGACTGGCAATCTTGGGGTTTTGACCCCACTTCTTCTAAAGTGAGAATTTCACCTAAATGATCTTAAATAGCTTCTCGCTTCATGTCCTTCAAAGGAAAAAGCCTACATTAAGAACTTACCATAAGCCTTTTAGGATCACTGTACAGTATGTTCTCTACAGTGCAGTGACCTGATGGCCCTGCTGACTGTAAATCAATGAACACCTTCACAGTTTGTCCTCGAGGATTATGGACTTGCTGCAACTGCCTCGCAGCTAATGGTCATGGGCCACATTTGCATTTTCTAATGCTCCATGAATTTATGCCTCATTTCATTACTTACTTTAGGCTCCTTTATATTCCAGGTTTGGTGATGTGTAAAATGTCAAAGTTTTGAAACTGTGTTTTGCCTATGTCTTCTCTATTTATCTTTATTCAGCAACATTTTCTTTTGGAAAAAGATAAGTGCACTGCAGCACAGCAAAACATTCATCCACATAAAGCAAGATACATCACCAACAGCAGGTTGTTTTTGTTGAGGATGGATTTCTTTTAAAATACATGTGCATTTCTCTAGAGGTAGATACAGTGACAGGATGATATTATTGGTTGATATCGGTAAATCTCAAGTTACTTGTAACAAATACAAGTAACAAATGTTGGCAGATGTGTTTTAGACATTTTTAGGTTTTTCTAATATTTATTTTTCTTATATGTCGTTTAGATGTTCTGCAGGACTGTATATGTATCATTAGGTTATTTTTAAACTGCATACTATGTACCTCAGTACATATTTTTGTCAGTAATAGCCAAATTTGAGGAATCTTTGCCACAACTGTTCATGTCATGTATTTAAGTGCAGTTCTCTACTGGATGTTAATGGGTTTGCAGCAGTGTCCTGATTTGGCTTCCCAGAACTCATTAGCAGTGGCCTTTTGGCTCACTAAATGTTGAGCAAACAAATCCAACAACACCCATCCACCTGCTGACATTGATGAGGTCAATACTAGACTACTTTGTAATCCCAAATACAGTGTACATTTATGCCACATTTACTGTATACTCAACACTAAAAACTGCATTTACAAACCTTTGAAATCATTGTTGTTTTGCATTGTATACAAAGATTTAAAAGGGTAAAGATATCTGGTTTTGATATATGACATTAACAAATTGAAGTGAAAGAGAACCTCTTTTGTACTAACATTGATACAGAGCTGTCATGCTGTGACGGGTGTTTGTTGATGTGGCGCTGGATATGCTTACAGTCAGCATCATAACTGCAGTGACACAGGTGGTTATGCTGCTGTAAACATGCTCCCTAGATAGAGAAAGCCAATGTAGGCCAACAAGTGTTTAAGTGATCTCAGCAATGCAGACAATGGGGCTTTGTTTCTGGGCTGCAACCTGAGCTCCCCTCACTTCAGCTGTCAACCAAGTCCAAGGAGACTGTAAAGACTGTCTGAATTCTTTAAGTGGATAATCACATCAGATATTTTAGTGACACTGAAAGGGAGAACAAAATTACTCAATGTTTATACTATAACTGTGCTATTAATACATAACCCATCATTAAATCACCCTGTGTGCACTTGCAGCCACAATACTAGACTACAGCTTTTCACTACCTTCTCCCTCTTACCTGACATCAAATATTATCTCGATACATTATGTGGCCGACACAATTATTATGAGGTATTTCATGTAGATATGCTGCTGATGAAGAGTTATTGCCTAGTCAGTGTTTAGGATTACAGTTACATCAGGGTGGAAGTCAATATGAAGCAGAAAAACACACCAGCAACTTCAATATCTATAATGTGTTCCTGCCACTTGAAATATTGCTGTTGCTGCTATGCTGTTTCTGCTGGCGGCGGCGGTGGTGCATCTACTTCTAAGGGCACTGATCACTACACTACAGCAAGGGTGAGCTAGGTTTTTACAAACTGTACCTGAAAACAGGCGCGTCTGAAAGTCTATATTCTGCAAATCACAACAGTAAAGGATACACAGGCAAAGAGAGAAATACGTCAGATGATTAAGATTAAGAAATGAAATGGAGGACGATAAAGCACTGTGAAGCCAATGAAAGGAAAAAATCACAAGAAATAAAACGTAAGACATTTGACAAATAAAGCTGAATGAGTATATTCATGCATCTCAGGAAATCAAAAGTAATTAAAGATAGACGTGGTCATCAAGAATTTATCACTGATCAGAAAATTGTGTAAAAGGACACACCAGGAAGAACTAGTAACATTCAAAGACTTCCTAAGCAGACAGCAAAGTATCTTAGGTATAGCTACTCGTTTCTGTGGGAACAAGATATGATAATAAGAAGATGTGGTGATAAGACTCATGTTTCTTCAAGTGACTGTAAACATTCAGTCTTACCTTTAATAAACCTCAGTTTATTAAAACTTAGTAAAATAGATTTGACACGTTACTCTAAAACATACCTGCTGTAACTCACACACACAGTACCATACAAAAACAGGTATCACTAAGCTTTCACAAAAGCTTAGATTTAAGTAAACCTGAAGTACTTAAACAGGTGAGGAAGTAGTACTACTGTAGAATATTCCACTTCTCCTCTAACTCTTTCTGTTTCCCCTGACTGTGGCCTCAAGAATCAGGAATGTAAATTTCTAATGAGGTGGGAGAAAGAAAACTAAGTCATTAGCACGAAATCGATATTGTCCCCACTTTGATTCTATTAGGTGCCTTACCTCCTGTAGCAGGTCAGCCTGCTCAATGGCCTTCAATACATTCTTTTTGGACGTCTCCTGAGCTTCCCCACCCAGCAAGAATTCATCCAGAATGAAGTAGGCCTTCTCAAAGTTGAAAATAATGTCCAACTCGCACACCTGTTGAGCAGAAATTAAATAACACTGATTATCAACGAAAATAATTTGGAGTCTGAGCTCAACAGATGGCAAAGATACAATTATCCGTTGCATGAATACACGACATTTGTAAACTAAGAGAGGTGAGGAGACAGCACAAACGCACACTGCCAAAGTATTTATCCAGCAGCTCCACATATCTGTGGATGATCTCCAGTGTGATGAGCTCGTTGTCCTGGTCCTCTATGGCACAGCAGAAGTACAGGCTGGCATATCTGCAAGAGGATGACAAAACAACCGACTTCAGCTTGACAATCCAAATAGAAAACAACAGCATTTAAAAAAAAGGCATCTTTCACTGTGAAAATTGCAACGTCAACCTGACAAAGAGAATATAAAGAAGAGCTGACTTTATGCATTTTTATCACTTAGAGTTGATCTCCAAGTGATATACTGTCTCCAGGCTCACTGTAATAGTGCTGAGATAGCGGTTCCTTGTTATTAAGGGCTGCTGTTTACTGTGTGCAAGGTATTCATTTAAAAACCAAAAGCCGGCTGCAGAAGGCTGTATCAGTTAAGCCTCATTCTGCCATGGTTCTTTATCCCTGATAATCCCTAAGGCACTCTTTAAGCATGTGATGATTGGCTAATAAAGGAGCGGGTCAGTTGATCCCACCAGCAGGGCAGGAAGGCACAAAGGGCTACCCTGTTGATTTTAGAAAGACGTGGCTAAAATACTGGCACAAGTCTCAAACTCTACAAGATTGCAACCAGTTGGCATTTCCAATTCATTATCATTTGATTAACAGTTGTCTTTGAATTCGTGCATTGTTTCATGGTACACTCCAGCCTTGTCTGCTGTTTGTGCAAGTGAATGCAAGGCACAGCCAAGCTCAGGAAACACAAAAGGCTTCAGTTCAATTGTTTAGTTGTCTGTGTCACAGAGAAGTGAAGCAACACTTTAGCAAGCCACCAGGCATAGCAAGAGGAAGTTAAGGGGTCAAACCTTTTGAAGCAAATAGATGTCGCCAAAATAATTTGCTTCTCGGCGTTGCATTTGGCAACCTGATGACACAGGTTTGTTCTGCATAAAAATATATTTTTGAATGTTGTTTATGACTTTTTTAGAGTTTTATAGTCAAAGGAGGATTTTTCAAGCTTGGCAGGAAGCCCAGAGCCTTTCTTGGGGTTACACTTTTATTTACCAAGTATCAAGGTGATTTAATTTGGCAAAAATGTCAGCAAGAGAAGTTCCTTCGGTAATGGATTCAGCCTTATCTCTGATCACAGACTGATTCTGACACACTGTCAGAATTGAAAAGGTATGCACAACTCAATCTGGACAGCTAAAACAACGAGAATTCTGTTGAGCTGTCTGGAGTGTTTGTTCTGCTTTGGTGCTAAATTTGATATTTTATGTTTCATATTGTGTTATTTTACATCATAAGCAGCCTAAACATCAAACAGAAGCAACAGTTATTGTGTCCTGAGGCTCAGCTGGCTCTGGGGCATACTATGTACCTACAAATCTGACCTGACATCTTATTATTTCTATTTCTTCTCACTGAAGTTTCTGTGTCCAAAAGTGAAATGAAATGAAGTATCTATGGCTTCTCGTGTCTTGGTACATACCCAATATTGAATCATGTTCTCAAAAATAATTACTACTCTTGGACCTCTTTCCTATATTTGCTGAAGGTGAAAGTATTTTCATTTTTGGCACAGAGTTATTATATAACACTCAGACACCCTTAGTATTATTTAATACTATTAAAATGGCAAAGTAACTACTCGAAATTATTTAACTGTTGGGGGTTACCAAATGGCTGAGGGCCACTGATGGGCTCTAGTGCTGAGTCTGCCCCTGTTGGGTCACCCGGGTTTACCAGTAGTCTGCTTGCCCATCCGTTGGCACGGCAACAGAATATAATGAGGAAAAATTAATGTTCCTTTTTGTTGCAGTGATGATGCCTTCGTCTCTTTGATAAAACTCTCTCATAATTCCACATCTGAGCCATGCCTATGAATGATAGGTCTGTGAATTGCCCAGGCGAGTGTGAGAATTGTATTCTGAGAGCGTTCACCCGGAAAACACTTTGTTCATAAACAAGTCCCAGTCTCTACCTACCTCTTATACACAACCTTGAGGTCTCTCCACTCTAGAAAGCTGCACATTTTGGGCTTTCGAGCCAGGACTGTCTGCACCAACTCTCTGGTGATCTTCTTTTTCTCCTTATCAGACAAAGGCACGTACCATTTCTGAAGCCTGAGCTTGCCTTGTCGACTGAACAGAAGCATGAACTGCATCTGAAATGAAGAGATGGAGAGAAAAAAAAAACACACACACAAGAGGAGCCGTGAAACACAATGAGAGATGGGAGGAAGGAGTGGGTGATTAAAAGACAGCTGCAGAAAGAGACAAAAAGCATTCAGAAGAACACATCTTAGCACTTTTTATGTGATGTGTGATGTTAGGAGTCAGACTGATTCAGACAAGTCAAGAAAAACTGAAGAAATTATAGGATAATTATAGGAAAAGTGCACAAGTATTTACCAGGATGCAAGACAAATTAAATTTAATTGGATTATTCAACTCGGGAAGTTGATAATCGCATCCATATACCAATTAAATATGTGATATCAATAACATTAAGTTACTAGTGTATATAGTCTGCTGCCATGTGTTTAACATAAACAGAGCGCACCATTTCACTTCCTGGTTCAAGCCTGAGCCGTTGACCACAAACAACCTATTAAATATTTTCATTTTACTGAAACAGGTAACACAAAAGTTGACATTTTGATAGCCAATTCAAACGTCGGTTCACTCCAGTTGTACCGCAGACATGACTGAAATTATCACCTCGCCTTATCAACACAGCCTAAGGGAGGCACCGTTAATAACACCGTTATTCGGCGGTTAGCCTGTTCAGCCACCTGCTGGCCTGTTTAAAATACGACAAAATGAGCGAAGCGTGTGTGTACATTTTCTTGTAAAAGGTCAAATAATACAAGCTCAAAACTACTTACCTTGAATAAAAACACTGTATGCTCCTCTGAAGAAATGAACTACCCAACACCACCCTGAAACACGGCCAGTTGGCATCAAGTTTCTGATTGGCCAATGGAGCTCTCATACCGTTGCTCATTGGCTAAGGTTTTATTTTTGATAGTCCCCGCCTTTTCGACGCCTTAACTCGGTACTGTGTGTGTGAGTGGCTAATAGAGACATCAATCAAACTACAAGGAGCCGAATGGCTCCGCCCACTTCAACGTCATTAACAGAAGCCTCAGCTAAAGGTTTATTACATTAAGGCTTTATTACAACTAGAAGTGGCAAGTGTATGACTTAAGAGCATACCTAACAGTGTGTTTGATAAGGCTTTTGATAATGTGCAATATTACAATACTGTATAGGCTACAATTACATATAGAATATGAGCAACAAACACTCATATTAAAGGTTTGGTTCACCTAAAACAAAAGAAAAATACATTTTTAAAAAATCTCACTTGTTGTTCATGGTTCTCCTGTGATTTGAGATATTTGTCTGCTATATGCATATAGCATTTACAATGCTATATGCAGGTGAATGGAATTTGGCTGATTTTTGGTTGAATCATTTATGTGAACTGACCCTTTAAACTACACTTGGAATATAAGCCTTGCACTTAACTGGAGACAGAAAAGTGCAAATAACAAATTACTTTGCTCAGGTAAGTGGTTTCACATAGTGTCGTCCCATTTCTCATGCAGCATTTGGAGCCTTTGCACCCTCTTGAAAACACACTGCTCACACAGGTGAAAGAAGCCTTAGTTTTAAGACAAGAAGACAAGAGCTGGAATAGATTTACATCAAGGGTCCTCAGCTGGATTTGAACTAGAGATATTGCAGTTCATGCTCAGCACCTTGAACCCCTGGGCTGTCAGGGTGCCCCAACATAGTCTCGTTTTCTATTCTATTCTATTATAGCATTAGAGTTGTTGAGTTGCATTAGGTTTTAATATTTTGAAATATTAACACAAACAAAACAGCATCTACTTACAACTCTTTCAACCAAATAATGTATTTTTCCCGTGTTCTATTTGAATAATAGACAATTAAAGAAATAAATTCAGTAATTCAGAAGAAAAATAAATCAAAGATTAGAGCACTGTTTGAAAAAACAAAACAAAACAATGTTTAGGTGTGTTAATCACCTTGCAACCCCTTAAAATTTATCTTGTGACCCCCTTTCCAACTCCTGGCATAGATCTAGTCTAACATGGCATCCATGTATTCAAACCCAGGAGTGGGCTATGATTTTGATGAGGGCACTGTAATCCTGATAGATATCGCTGCCACCATGACACTTGACTCATGAGGTGATGATGATGATGTATTCACCACAGGTGCAGTACAATAAATGAGGCGAAGGGAGGTGTCTAAGGGCCAATAACGAGTATTAGATAAAGCCACTGCACGCCTGTGGATTACAGTAATCCTATCCACTAGCGTTGGGTATCACACACATTGCATTCCAGCACAGCTGAAGAAGACGATGGAGGTCACTGCTCGTGCTGCTGTGCTCTTCCTCCTGCTTCTATCTCAGGGTAAGTCACTAGTGTAAGGCACCAGTGTGAGGGATATTATTAAATCATTATACTCTCTGCCTGCATGGAAGAAATCAGGAATCTCTGTACAACTTACCTTAGTAATGGTGTCTTTTTGTGCAAGATAGAAAAAGTAACTTTTTTCTGAACTAAAATATAGAAATGTTTCATTATGAAGACAGTGGCAAATGAGCAGTTCTGTGTTTGTTATTGTCAATACATTTATTTTTTTTCTATATTATTCAATTTTTTCTCAAAACTGGTTTCTTCTGGACACATACAGCAATTTATACACATATATTTAACAAAATCCTACTGATTTTGTTCCTTTTTTTTTTGTTCTGTCAAATTTGGTTTTAGTTTACACATAATATTTAAATATCTACTTTTATATTCCATGCATTCCTATTGATGTGGTATAGCCCTGACCGCTGTTCATACACAGGAGGTAAGAGGCCATTAGTAAACCACCTAAAAAAAGTCTGAAACGTGATTTTAATCACCTCTCAGAGCAAATTCTGGATTAACTCCTTTCACCATGTGTCCTTCAGGAGGAGGAGGCTGTCCAGGAGGAGGAGCTGCAGGAGGAGGACCAGCAGGTCATCGAGACATGGACGCGGAACATCAAAGCCTGCACCTGTGACTGTGAATCTGCTGATTCACCTACACGCATCCCCACCGTCATCTCGCCTGTTGCCCCAACCTCGCTGCCGCTGCCGCCGCCACCACCTCCTCAGAGTCCCCCACTGAACTGCATGCCAGGTGAGGTCTCCTGACCTGGACTGACTTGTAGTCCCCTGTTTGTCCAACTCACAAGGATGTTGGACATCTTTTATCTGCTTTGAAAGTCATGCAGTCTCTTTTGTACCAGGCCAGTACATTTTTAAAAAGTGACACACATAGTGGGATATACATAGTCCTTTTCATAATTGTACTATGTGAAGGACGATGACATGTTGGGGGACATTACACACGTGAAGATTAATGGTTGGCAGAAAGCTCTCCTGTGGAGTTTTTGGGTGTCTTTGGACACACAGAGAGCTGCAGATGGTGTGATGGATCACACAGCTGATGGTAGCTGGCTGTGTCCTCAAATGCACTCAGCCTGCTCTTGGCTCTGTCTCTTCATCTCTGCAGTGCTTTAACATCACCATCCACAGTGATCTTGCGATCCTCTTACCGGTGTCTGAACTTGAAACTTTTTATTGACAGTTTGGAGTTTAGAAACTGCGAGGAAGAGAAGTGGAATGGTGAACGGCAAATGCTGTTAGATAATCTCATTACCTGTGCAGGAATGTGATGAGCAGATTAGGGAGCCTAAAATAGGGCTTGCCCTTCGTCTAATAGCATGATACTGGGCAAGGAAGCACACATCAGACGCCGTCCTGATCATCTTCCTCTGCCTAATCACGCAAACCTTCGAAACTTCTAAGAAACTCCAAAGCACAAGTTAATCACCAAGTGTGACCAATAAGACACATCATCAAGTGACTTACTCCTCCTTACAGAGAAGTGTAAAAGTAACTTTTAAGAGCATCTCTCAAGTGATCACATGTATGCTCAGAGAAGGAAAAGCCAGTCAGAGATATGGACTGATATTGTACAGTCTTTGAAAAAAATCCTTACAGTTGACTCAGTGGTGTGTTATTCTGCAAGAACATATATAATGATACATTTTTTAAGTTTATTTGTGTGAAATCTTTAAATCTCAGGGAGTAATTGACACATGATATTAACATCAGTCAAAGACATTTGTCATGTATAAGTATATAAAAAGAATACAGAAAATTGGCTGAAATGGAAACAAAATTCAGCTGCCGAACATTCTGCTGTTGGTAGATGAGGTATGTCAGAGAAATCCTATAATAAGGAGAATTTAATATCACACTGACAAGTGCAGACAATAAAGATGTTTAGAAAGTGATTGCAAATAAAATCAGCGCCCGATTTGTTGTTGTTGTTTTGCACCCCTCAAAAATATAAAGTAAAAATGAAAAAGCGGTGTAACATCCTGAATGAATTAATATATAAGGCAGAAACTACTCAACATTTTGTACACTCGGACAGAAAACAGGTGTGTTCTTCTCTTAACCAAATTAAGAGATCTCTGGAGTTCTCTAAAATGTCAAAAAAGTTTGCTCAAGAGTTTTTATTATTAAGTTTGTGAGCAGGAGTAAAAGTGAAGGGTTTTTACTTTTATCTTTCACTTAAGTCCAAATTTTTACTTTTAGCAGTTTGATAAATACAAGTCCTGGTCAATGCATTGTTTCCTCCACAGAGTGCCCCTACCACAAAGCCCTGGGGTTCGAATCTGGATCTGTGTCATCAGACCAGATCAGCTGCTCCAACCAGGACCAGTACACCGGCTGGTACATCTCCTGGATCCCCAACAAGGCTCGTCTTAACAACCAAGGCTTTGGGTAAGTCATGACAATCCACTTTCTTCTTATGAGCATTGTAAATATAATACAACAAATGTGTATTTTGACTGTCTTTTCATTTTTGTTAGGTGTGCTTGGCTCTCCAAGTTTAACGACCTGTACCAGTGGATCCAGATTGACCTGAAGGAGGTGAGCGTGGTGTCTGGCATCCTCACACAGGGCCGCTGTGATGCTGATGAGTGGATTACTAAATACAGCATCCAATACCGCACTGTGGAAACTCTCAACTGGGTGTATTACAAAGACCAGACAGGCAACAACAGGGTAAGTACTAATACTAATCAGCAGTGTGGAGAAATTGAGTGTGAATTTTTCAATTATGTGAACTTCACAAATTCAAACATGCTTTAAATTTGCTCAAATTGGATTGCTCATATTTTTCTTGGGCAATCCATTAACAGTTTGGTGTGTAAAATGCCAGCAGTCTGATAAATACAAGAGAACTGTCCATCACAATTACCCAAAATATTTCACTACTGTAATTTAGGACGACAAAAAGCAGCAAATCTTAACTTTTGAGAAGATGAAACCATGAAATGTTTTGTTATTTTCACATGAAAAATGATCCATTAGTAGAAGAGTTGCAGATTAATTTTCTGGTCAACTTAATGACAGCAAACTTCAGCTAGTTTATTAAGGGAAACTTACACACTGACCTTGCACTGAACCTGAAATGTCTTTAAAATACATACAGTAGTAGTGACTTGATGATAACTATGAGAAAAATTACACATTTTCTGGACACCAGTTTGCATGTGACAGAAGTAACCAGGAGAACTGCACATGCAGACTTTTTTTCCAAGCTGTTTCGTTAAGGAAATACAATTATGAGCAGCCTCACAATAGCTGCTTTTGTCCAGGAGATCAAGGTCATTCTGGGATGTTTGGTAGTCATAGATACTGTATGCAAAGCCAAACACACTGCCTATGCACCACTGAGATTTATTCGTGTCATCTGTTGTTGTTGTTGACTTATATACCTCTCATTTATATCAATCGTAGCCTATTAACAGTGTATTGCTGACACACCTCTTTAAAAGCAACATCGGTCATCATCAATGTACTTGAAATCAATGGTTCCCAACCAGCCTGTGACCCTTTCCTACCAAGAGGATTTCTCCTTGTGACCTCTCGTCATCAGGTGGATGTCAAACAAAATATTTTTCCTTCTCAGACTTTTATATTGTACGTGTAATTTTCAGAGGCCTTAAGAGGTAAAACTACAAAAGTATTGTACAAGAAAGGTGCAAAGATCAGATTAAAGTCCCCAGTTCTGATGAAAAGTTTGTGTAGCAGAATTTAGTCTTTATTATTTCCTCTCTCGTGGCGCCTTGTTATTGTAGTAACCAAGTGGAGTCAAAGTAGTCAAACTACTGATCAAGTAGAAGAATCAAGTAATGCTTTACTAAATGATAGAATAAAATTATTTGCTGCTTTTTTATGTCTTAATTACCGTAAAGTGAATCATTTTGGGCTCTGGGTTATTGTGATGGGCAGTTCTCACTGTTTTCTCATGTTTTACACACCAAACAGTTAATGGATTGCTCATGAAAATGATCAGCAACAGACTGACATAACAGCTTTTTACTCAAACATAATGAATTATCTGGGCTATTTTCTGATCCACTAATCAAGCATATAGATGGGATCTTTAAGGAAGTCAACAGTGATATCGGCATGTTGAACAGATTCTGTACAGCTTGTTATCACTATAACTGACCTTTAATTTGATGTCATTTTCTCCTTGACAGCAATATGTTAGACTTGTCTGCATATCAGATTCATGTTGTTTATACTGACTGAAAGGTTCCAGCATGAAAATGCCACGCTGTGTGATCGGATGTGACTTTTATGAAGATATATTTTGTTTGACTGCATTCTACTGAATAATCGCTCAGAAAAAGGCAACACAGCAGGGTTTAGTGTGACGTTTTTGATGTGGGGACTTTAGTTTTCACTTCTGTTTTGCTTTCAAATGGTCCACAACAATTTGTACATATACTGGAATATTATAGCAGTGTTTCAAAATCTATACAGAACATAATGTGGAATCCACATGTAAAAAAAGAAGTTGTTTCAGTTTATTTTAGTTTAAAATGAGACTGTTGCCACAAATGATAATTAGGGGACAATGCTAAATGCAACATTAGCAAAAGTGGAGAAGAATCATTAAGTCAGTGAACTGACCCAGTTTTTCCTGATTCATGACCCTGAATAATGAATGTGTAGAGACAGACGTGATATAATGACCTGTAAACCTTTACATGCTCTCCACTCTTCAGGTCTTCTATGGGAACTCTGACCGCTCCTCCACCGTGCAGAACCTGCTGCGCCCGCCTATTGTGGCCCGTTACATCCGCCTGCTGCCGCTGGGCTGGCACACCCGCATCGCCATGAGGATGGAGCTGCTGATGTGCATGAACAAGTGTTCTTGAAGTTGCACTCAGCCTGCTTTTCCTTCCCCTGCCAGCCTGCTGCTTGCCAAAAGGGGGACACTGGTCCAGCATCTGGAAGATCCATCATGTCACCTTGTAATGACCTTCATGTCTTTAACATGTTTGTCTTTCTTTGGCGAGGCTCGAAGCAAACTAAGTCTGGGCAGGTGGACATGTTTGGTGTCCTTTGATGCATTGTTTTGTCCGTCTTAAAATCTGTATAAATTAATTGTTTTAATATTGAAATGCTAGATTTTTCAATTGACACAGCACATTCCACTTCAAAAGGCATTTTTGGAGGCCTGTGTTCTTCATAAAGCTACAAGAGAGAAATAAAGATTTGGTTACTCATTCATAAAAGTCTTTAAATTAGAGTCAGACACTATTAAAAGAAAAAGAAGTCAAATCAAACGAGTTTGTTTTATTTGAGATTTACTGTTACATATGTAAACATGAATATTCTAAAATTGTTAAGCATTCATTTGTGGGTTTATGTTCTCATGTAAATGCTCTGTTGGAAAAAAAAGCAGATAAAACACTGACTATGCTACTAATTTGTGTCTGTAATAAAAGCACAAACTTAATACTTGATTTCATTTAAACAGTTGAGATAAACATCTTCTGTTATAAATATTACCAAACAAGTAGTCACACATCAGTATTAATATAATACACGGTGTTCCTTCAGCAAAACATTAATCCAAAGAGAGAAACGTACTGTGTCGAGTACAAGAGTGTGCACGGTCCTCACAGATGCACCACACACAATACGATACGGTCATGTTTGGACTCAGTGTGTTTACTGTGGGAGGCGTCAGTCTCCGCACACTGTGCCACATGATGAACATGAAGTGAGGAAGAATTTACAGAGTCGGAGCAATATTGCTGAAACACACAGTCTCTTCAAAGTGCAACGTTAAAAAGTTTAGGTTTTATTTTTCTGCCGAGCTACTTTCATGGCACTTTATCTCAGACAGAAAACAACGTTACAGTGCGGAGCGTCGGCCCCCACTGTGGTTTAAGATTTCTTTAACGCTCGTCCCAAGTGGCTCAATGTGTGAAATCAGTTAAAAATGAACTAGTACACCCAGAATGGCTTTTGAGATCCTCTAACTGCTGTAAAAATTAGTTTGCAACAATGATTAGGAAAAAAAATTGCATTTCATTTTTTATAAATCAAATTTTTACAGCAGTTAAACTGTATATAATATTTTGGATGTATTTGTACATTTCTTTAACTGCATTAAACAAGTAGAAACACTTAGAAGTAGCTTTTGTGAAATCTTTACGCAAGAAATGAGCAACAAAAAGACTTCCTTGTCTCCTGGTAGTGAGGGAAGTTATCAGAGAGAGTCACATCCTTCCATTTCAGATGTCCTTTGCCATAAACTGGATCCTTGAAGTTTGCTCAAAACAGTGCAACCTATCAAGGTTTTACTACTGTATGATTCACCAATAAGGGTGCTTCATAACACTTGTACATACATAAACATTTCAGTGTTTAAAGAAATGAATTTTAGATTACATTACTACAAAAAAAAAGACCTTCGGTATATTCTGTTATACAGTGTTACTATGTTTGTTCTATTGGACGTGACTGAGGTGTTACCATAGTTTTAATAATTTTATATATATGAAAATGATGCATGACAAGTCAGTGCCTAACTGTTAGTATGCTGTAGTCTCAGTCAGAAAGAGTAAATGCAGTGCTTCATTATGTCCTACAGAGGGCGATGTAGGTTAGGATTTCTGTCAGTTTATGGCACCATAGTGTCTAAAATGGCTGCATTTCAAAAAGACATAAAAACCTAGATATCCTTAAAAAAAAAAAAAAAGAAGAATAATCAAATCTAAGCTTTATAGATTGTCAGTGCCAACAGCTATATGTTCAAGAACAAGACTGCTGAGACATTTGAGCATCTGTGACCAGTATGACAGAGCACATCCAAAAGCAGGACAGCTTGGACGAAGAGTTACAATCCCGAGTGAGATGAACACACGTTACTGACATTACTGTACCAATCTCTATTGTAACAACTGATAAAACTTTATTTGTTTAGAATGCCTTAGATAGTCTTAAGGAAATACTACGCAGTAAAAGGTACTATATTTCTATATTGAATAGAAACAAAAATACTTACACTTAAAATCTACACTTTATCTATCCATTTATATATATTTAATTTGTAATGTATTTACTTTATGATACAAATTATGATCAGAATTACAGAAGTAATAATATAAAGTCTATCAAACATGGAAGCTTTAAAAAAACATTAAGACATAAAAAGGCTTTTGGCCTGTTTGCAAGCAGTGTTTAAACTGAAGGTTTGGTATCTTGTGTGTTTGTGTGTGTGTGTGTTCAGCAGGTGTACTGTTACGCAAGAGAGGTGTGGGAGCAACCGAGGGGGAAACAGAGGAGTCTGAAGTGGATCTGAGAGCTGTAGATTGGAGATCACAGGGCCGTCTCTTTCAGGTCGTTGAGGTTTGGCATACGAGACCTGGAGGGGCGTCCGAAGCCGTGCCCATTCTGGCCCCCCTTGATGCTCATTTGCTCCGGGTAGGGGTTGCCCTCAGGGCGGCCCAGGGCGGACGTGTGCCAGCCGGAGTCCAGCTGTCCAGGCAGCGGGTAGCCTGTCTGTCGGCTCTTCAGCTGGGGCGTACTGACCCCTGAGTGACCCCGGCTTTCAGTGAAACCACCTTGAGCAGAGGCTGGATTAGGCAGCGGCTGGTAGCGCATATCAGAGGGTGCGGTCTGGTTGGAGGACGAGGATGAAAGGTGTAGGAGCTTGCGCAAAGACTTCAGTGGCTGACTCTAAAAAAAAAAAAAAAGACATGTCACATGACAGAAGATCGACATATTTAAACCAAACATTTCAAAACAAAAAAAGAAAACACTTTCATTTCTTCTTTGAGACTAACCGGCGAGTGTGAATCAGACAGTTTCTCAGGTGGCCAGTCCTTGTCCCTGTCTCGGTCTCGCTCTTGGTCCCGGTCCCTGCTCTTGTCACGACTCCTGTGGCGACTGCTCTGGTGACCCGAGGACCTGGAGGACTTCTGCATGACTGTATCCACCCCGTCGCTAGGAACCTGTCACATGGTGCATGTAGATATCATTCAAATAAACCAGTTCAAATATACAACTTCACACTTATGATCAAGGTAGGCCCACACAAACTAAAGAACAAGAAATGTGCTTACAAATTGTGTTTTTAGGTGAAATAAGTGTGACATTTCAGCCACAGCCACTTCATTACAGTGAAGGCTACAGCATACAGATCCTATATCCTATAAAAATGTATGTATTTTGTATGTTTGTAGTTGTCCTTACATGTGTGGACCTACCATTGCCATGAGTCTGGTGATGGGTCTTTGCAATATTTGGCCTTGAGTGCAGTGGAGTCTAATAAAAATTAAAAAGCCAGAAACTCTGGGCATTCGTTGATCTGAGGAAGAGGAGAGACAACTCCTCTTGTTTATTGATAAATGAAGCTCTTTGTGTGATATTTGCCACTTATCCAGTCCATGAGAAATCTGAAGGCTGCAATATACACATTACCCACCCCCCCACGCCCGACTGCCTGATTCCTCCTGGCCAGATTGCGTTTATTTGTGCTCTGTCATCAGCAGTAACCCTCCCCTCAGAATCTGAACAAACTGCCACATATAAATAGAAATGTGAAGGGAAGAAAGAGTCTCAAACACCTGTTTCATGCTGAACTGTTGTTGCCATTGAGATGGCAGTCAGTTTCACATGTCAAAATGTGTCTGCTTTTATATTTAGCAACTATTTTGTCAGCTGGTAACCTCTCCTTAAAGATCTCTGCTCTATAATCAAGATATAATCATGATCTAAAAAATTAACTATTTTAACAGAGAAATTGATTGAATGCTTCCATGACACACACACACACACACACACACACACACACACACACACACACACACACACACACACTGTCTCTCTCTCCCTCTTCCACACACTTACTCACCCCCCACCAAACACACACACACTCTTCCCTACTAGGCAATATTTATATTTTTATCAGATGTAATTATCAAATATCACTTATGTGCAATATAATGTCATGGCCAGCACTGTAAACGTGAATGTCTGTCTGTCACTGAGTCACTCACTGACTGAGTGATGAAGTTACACCATTGGCTGAACCGAAGCTTGGGACAGCCAAGTATCCCAGAATGCATTTTGCAGCCAGGCCACCAGCTGTAGGACTGTTAATATGTCATTTTATTAAGTTTTAATATTTTTTCAGGCAAGAAAGTAACTTAGATTCCTAATATGTGGTCAGTTTATCCAAATAATGGCTGTTTGTAAATCTGCTTCGATGTTTTGAGGAGCCACTGGTCGAGTGAGACCAGCCGGTCGTCTCAGCTGCTAGTAGCCCGATTCCTGAGATGATCGACCGGTCAACAAGTCATCATCCTGGGGAGAACATGATCCGATGAACTGATTTGTGCAGCTCTTTGGTAATTTACTGCTGGCTCTAATGTCTCCGTAGTATTTTGATATATCATATAATTCCTTTTGAAAGATAAATGTTGGTCTCACAGATGAAATCTAACAATTGTAGCTGCCACATTAGTTTGTGTGAATGTAAAGTGAAGCTTCATGTTTTGACTGGACAACAACCAAGCTAGCAGCTAGCATTGGGGTCAGCTCCACTCAACTCTCGTCCAAATATGGTCACTTCTAGCTCCAAAAATCCAAAATGGCGAGTGGCCAAACTTGAGGCTTCAAAACGGGAGTCCACAAACCAATGGGTGCCATCACGGTAGCTATGTCCATTTTTTTTTACAGTCTACCCTAATGGCATGTTACATGACACACACCCCTGACCCCTAACCCTAACCATCCCCCGCCTCATGCCTAAACCTAACCAAGTGGGTGTGTCGTGTAGATACCGCGAGTGCGCAGATTGGCGCAGATAGACCTACTTGGGTCAAAACCCAGTGCACTTCCTGTGGGCTTGGTTGCCATGTGTTGCCACTTCCTGTATCCATCATTTCAAATTAAAATCTGTCTAGCGTTTCACACACAGTCCAGCCATATACTATATTTTGACCTAGTCTTGTTTTTATTTCGTCTCTCTTATCTTTCTCTTCTCTTTCTTTCTCTCTCTCCTTTTTCAAATAATTGTAAAGATTTATTTCACACTCTAATTGGAACTTGAGCTTCAAGAAGCCAAATATTACTGCCTTCAATGTTTGTGTGGCTGTGTTGCTGTGTATGTGACAATAAAAGCTCTTGAATCTCCTGAATCTTGATAAGCAGCAAAGCTGTGTGTGAGTGTAACCAGGCACACAGACAACAGACTCCTGAAAACTCATGTGCTTAACCTAAGCCTGAGCGCTCTCATTCATCCTCAGCTCATAACCAGAGACATGCTGTTAGGGCTGCGGCTGAAATCAGTGGTGACTGATCAAAATCAGACGGACCGACAAAGTGAACACAAAAATGACCAGCCAGATCCATACTTTTAATTGGAAGAAAAATTCCTGAACAGCCCTGCTTTTCATTAAATACAAAAATTCCAAGGGTAAAAGCTGGTTGCAATAAATCTATTATTTAATCTATTATTTAAATATTCATGGGCACGTCATTGCCTTTCGGGCAAGAGTTGTACTAATGTACTTGTGAAGATGGATCTAGCTGGTTTATGTTGGCAATTCATTATTACGTGAATGAACCACATTTCTCCAAACGTGTTTATAAAATTTTAAAAGAAAACCACTAAAAACAAGCATAAAGCAAAACAATTACGCAGGGTTGATTATTGGTGTTAATGCATGCAATGTTAGATATGCGGCATGGAGTTAGGAGGTGAGTAGGATAGTGTAAAACAGCATGTACCATGGGAGAGGACACTACAGGGAGGACTCTCACTGAGGAGCTATACTTTATGTTATTCTTTGGGCTAAACAGAGGGAAAAGATATTTCTTGATGACAGGAGGCCTTCCATCAGGGACTTCCATCTGTAATATAGAGGCACATGACTGGTGGCACAGGGAAATATGATGCACATGACAACAACAAGAAATGATTTTATCTCTCAGTAAAGGTGCTAATAAGAGCATTAAACATTTGAGAAGCAGATGAAGAGATATGTAGACAGACAGCACATATGCATGAAATAGTGCATCCACACATGGCTCAATAATGTTTGAATTGAAAATCAAGAAGTACTTGACATACAACTCACCATTTGAGATTTTTTCTTTTTCTTCTTTATTGCTCTGAAGAAACCCTGCTTTTCCTTTTCTTTGGATGGCTCAGATTGGTTCAACACTACAGTGTCTGGGCCGGTCCTGCCAGTAAAACAGAGAGCAATGAGCATGTTGTCCTGACCGACAGTGTATAATATTCTTCAACCCCCAATCAGACCAGACAAATTTGTGTTAGAGCAGCCATGTCATGTGAGAAGTTTGAAATTTAATCTGACTGTAAATTGTTTCACAGAGCTATGGGCAATGAGCAGATTAGTGTTATTGTCAGTGTAACCCAGGTTTAGGATGATGTTTTGTTGTGGTCACCGGAGATAATTACCAGGGGTCAAAGGCCGGCTGACGTTTGGAATGGTTCGTCAAATTGCTGCCGTCCCCTGCCAGGCCAGAGCCGCGGCTCTGACCCCTGCTATCATGGAAGGAGTTGTCTGGCCGGGGAGAAGGGACTGTTCAACAAACACAACACAACAAATATCAATATTGGTATAAGGCTCAAAAATCTAGTATGGATCTGAATATATAGTATTTGAAAGATCCTGTAATCACATAAAAAATGTACACAGTGGCTTTAAATAGGGCCTGATAAGTGAAAATACCTGATTTGCAAGAAATTATTTTCTCAACTGCAGTAAACTGCAGTCAAGTGATGCTTAAATCTGAACTGACGTCTTGATCTCGGCAGCGCAACGTAAGAAAGAGAGGCACGGCCAGAGATATCAGTGTGACTAAACCAACCTCTGTAGAAGCTGCCCACCCTCCTAGGCATGGATTCACTGTAGATGTTGCGGTTCTCTTTGGAAGAGCCCCCATCTTCTGTTTGCTGGTCGTGATATAAGCCAACCTGAGTCACAACAGAAGAACTAATCACATAAACGCTTGGAAGGCCACCCACTTTGCATGCTTCACTATCTGACCTGATATTGTTATTTACCTGACAGGAGAGAAAAAAAAGGGGAGGCTCATTGTTTCAGAAGTGGTCATCATAATAAAACAACAACATCTGTAGAGGCTATAAATGTATTCCAGAGTCAAACTCAAATGTGCTGCCATGACAAGCTTGACTGTGCTATCATAAGTAGTCACATTAGAGGGAAGCAAAGCACACAGTGAAAATGAAGAGGCATCTGATGCACAGAGACAGAGAAAAAGAGAGAGAGAGAGCAGTTCATGACAGCAGTATCCACCCACATCCACACTCTCGGAAGACTGGATGTGGGTGGGGAATGGTGGGTGCAGGCAGAATGTCGGACCTCGCTTTTTTGCCGCTGTGTGTGAAAAGATGCGGTGTTGTCCCTTGTGGAGTCCCTTATTGGGGGTCTGCTGTGGGTGACCTCAGTGGGTGCCTGTTCGCTCTGTTAATGGAGACATGATGAAGCATGAAGTGAGCTCAGCATTGCAGCACACACATGCAAATACACACCGGCACACACTATATATACTATATGTGTATATACAGTATATATAAACATACAGGTAACAAGATTTACTGTACATTCTTACAAGAAAGCCACACTCTTAACCGTTAAGATGCTGCTGCAGCTATGTTAATCCTGCCATTCCTACAAACCTGGGAAACTGACCAATAAGATCTGGCTAAAAACCTAAACACAGATCTTGATATTTTCAGACGCCACCAGAATAAACCCTGGCTACATGGTTACTGAAACTGAGACTGAGGCAGAGTTATCCAACACATCCTGGTGTAGGCATTTGATATGATTAGATCCTGTGGGCTTAGGCTTTCCTTAAGGTTGGAGAGGTTTGATGTGGGCTGATGACTGACCCTGCTCATGTCTTCTTCTCTGGAGGAGCCCCCAGAGTGGCGAGGCAGTGTGCGGTGCTGCAGCTGTGGAGACAGGAGCTGCAGGCTGCTGGCTCTGGTGGGCATGCCCTGCCCCACCACCAGCCCCTCGTCCGTTCCATGTGTCCTCTGGTGGTCCCTCCGTACATACATGGAGTGGCGGTGCGGTCGCTGCTGGGAGGAGAAAGGGCTGGTGTATCCCTGACCGTAAGGCATAGGGTCGTGCGGGGCGGACAGAGAATGAGCGTGGCTCCTTTCCATGCCACTCTCTCCTGGGTCCAGGGCGTCTGGCGACTGAGCCTCCTCTGAGGCCTTGTGGCGGGTGGAGGAGCGCCTGTATGACGAGTCAAGCGTGTTGCTCTCTCTCTCCGAGCGCATGCTTCCTCTGCCAGCTGTGCCGGGTCCCAGTCTGTCAACTCGGCGGGCTGCTGGGCTGCTCGGAGCTGTGAGGTCAAGGCAGCTGGAGGGGAAATAACGAGACGTAGGCTCATCGGCATAAAGATGCACATCATTCAAGTTCCCCACTGACTTGGCGTCACTAAGCGTGCCGTAGCTCTTTGACAAGTTCAAGTAGGCGAACTTAGAGGAGGACGGCGTGGAGCTGTGAGACTCCATGTAGCTGTGTCGACTGTGTTTCTCCCCTGACTGAAGGGTGTTGGTCTTCCCCTCCACAAAAGAGTGGCGGTTCTGCTGCGAGCGGAAGTTGGATTTGAGGTACTTGGCTCCGGGGCCGTCGGACACCTTGGACCCCAAGTTCATGTCGAAGTCGCCCTTGCTCTTGGCTTCACCGGGGCTGAGCAGATGAGGCAGGTTGCTGCTGGCCAGATCCATGTTGCACGAGGTGGAGTGGTTGAAGATCTGCGGCTGGTAGTTCTTGGGATGCAGGGTGGGACTGAGGTTGATTGCTGCGGGCATATTGCCGTTGAGAAAGCCGTCGTTGCTGGGGTGGAGGTCTTCGTGCCGAGGCAAGCTGGAGCACTCTCTGCTGCTGGAGCGGTGGCTTCCTGAGCTCTTTCCCCCGTGGCTCCTGACCAAGAGAAGAAAGGACAACAATAAACATACTGTGCATCAGAAAATGTCTGAAATCCCCTAACAAAGGGCAAGACGTCTGCAAAAATGTCACTACACAGTGACTGCAGTAGATAATGATCCACAACACGGATTAGACAACACGGAGACACTTACAAGCTTAAACTAGCTATAGTGTGCACTGCTGACCTGCTGGGGGTGGTATTGTCTCCATGGTGAGGTTTTCTCTTGGAGGAGCGTACAGGTGTAGGTGTGGGTGGGCCGGGCCGCTCCACCAGCCGCAGGGTCTGGAAGGCGTGGTGGTTCAGGCTCTGCTCTGTGAGAAAGCGCTCTGTCGGGTTCAGCAGTAGCAGGCTCTAACGCACAAAGACACAGAGGGAGCCTGTGAGTCCTCGAGACACCCCGAACATCCAGAGCTTGCAAACAAGCTGAACAGTCATGCTATCATAAGTCATCGCCATTATCATAAAAGTCAGGCTGCTGCATTTAATTGTGTCTTACAGCCACCAAACAAGCCAAACAAAGATGTGAAATATGATTTGTGACATTTGCTTTTTTCTTCCCGGAATAATAATCTGTCTCCATATACTTTAATGAAAGCTGAATCCTGTATGAAGGAACTCAAAATAAAACCTGTGAACTAAAGATAGTTTGTGCCCTCCAACTGCTGCTTTGTTTCCACATAACTAAAAGTTATAGAGACAGCAACTTTTCTCAGTTCCTTAAGACAAAATCAGAAGCAATTACTCTTTGCAGCTTCGCATTAGCAGTTAGCTAATAACATATGTCATTTGATTAATGTCTAAAGTCGACTCAAGAAAGCCTTCACACTGATTAGTAGTGAGAGAGATGCCTGTCCTTGCTGAAGTCAGTCCTGATGACATTATGTTCGCAGTGAGTCATTATCTGCTGGGAAAAGCGCAAGTGCACAAGCACAGCCCACATTCTTGACATGGAGCTCCTGTTTACAGTGCAGACACAGCAATAACAGCAGTGCCGGAATCAGGATGTGAGCTGAGGGATGCTGAAGCAGTGAGGAGGCATCATGCAGTCACGACGTAAACACGATAATGATGCAATTATCACGTCGGCTTTATGAAAATGTTAGTTTTCATGGTTACAGTATCCCTTCATGATAGCATGTAAGCAGGAATAAACTGATACCAGATAAAAAAGGTAAAAATAAAAACATTCCCTCAGCAGAGAAGCTTTGCCAGACCTGTGATCCCTACCTTCAGCAGGTCCAGCAGGGCTCCGCCGATGATACCAAGGTATCTTCGCTCCAAGGTTTGGGGGTGGTTCACAGCAGGGAACTAAAAGAAGAAACAGTGAAAAATAGTGCAGTCAGAAGTGTAGCCAGAACAAATATCCAAGAGACAAATGATCAAAGAACCACTACTGTGTAGAAAGACAGGAATATCAGCCACCTGTAGTGTGTGCAGAGCAGACAGAGTATGTGTAATGATGTTTATGTTGCATGTTAGCATCCAGTATTATGCAAGTGAGATGACGCTCTCAAAAAAGTGTGAGATTATAACCTTTATTCTTCTTTTTAAATAGTAGTTTTTTTAAATGTTAGTTTCTTGTGATGTTTTCCTTTAGTCATGACTCCTCCTGAGAGCACTGATTCCTTCCACATCCAATCTCCTTATATCAACCTTTTATTTTGATAGATTTTTTTTAAGGAAGATTCTGCCTGTTGTGAAACTATTGTTTGCCAAAAAGACATCAAGAAGCTGTTCATTTTACATCACAAGTTTGCAAACGTTACAGAAAGCACACTGTGGGTGTTCCAACATGATGAAACTATCATCAGACATACTGGGTTCAATCACAAGTGTCGTGCGCTTTCTTTCTGGTCTGCTACATAAATATTTCAGCAAAAACACAATTCTCCTCATCAGTTCAGGCAGGGTGACGCTCTCTACTCATTTGAGTAACAGCAGGTATAGAAATTTTGTAGAAGATTGTGGTTTTATTTTCCCATGAGTGAGTACTGACAATAGCAGGTGCTTGATGTTTATTCAAGAAATATCCCTGTCCACCGTGTGCTCTACAAGTGTCCAACATTTTTAAAAATGCAGCGTTATCAAGCAGGGGTCTGATTAGTGAGCATCCTCTGTCAGGGATTCACAAAGGGGCAGTTTTCAAACTAATAATTATATTCTGAGGCGTGGGCATGGAGGGGAAATGGAAGTATGACCAGGGTATGTTGTACCATCAGCCTGCCTCAGAAGACTTATCACAGCCTTCCTTCACAGAGCATACAGGATACAGGATACATGATACACGATGAGTCATTGTGATCCAATCAGTCACGGCACAGCAAACTCAGCCAGGAAAAAAAAACAAAAAAACAAGCAGAGTGTGTGGAGACAGCAAGGAGAGAAAATAAATAAGGGAAGGAGAAAAGAAGAGGAGGCAGAAAGAGACAGCAAATGAAGATCAAGTGAAGAGCGATGGGAGAAAAGGAAAAGGAGCAGTAATATAGGAGCAACATGGAGGGATGAGTCAGCAAGGTGAAGCGGTGTGAGGGTTGGGGTAGAGACTGTGAGAGCGGCCTGACGTTACCCGCAGCCCATGGAAGCGGGGGTTGTTATAGAACAGCTTCATCTGCTCTGGTGGCAGGGGTCCCAACACTTTCTGGATGGTGAAGAGCTGGTCAATTTCACTCTCTCCTGGGAACAGAGGCTGCCCGTCACTCAGCTCTCCTAAGATGCAGCCCACTGACCACATGTCCACTGCCTTCCCGTAAGGAGCCCTGGGACCAGAGATTTAAAAGGTTGGTGATGGAGGCCTGGTATAAGAATAGATACTAAAAGGAAATATCAGTGTAGTAACTGTTCACCATCCACTGGACAAAGCTAAAAAAAAAAAAAACGGACGTACCCGAGCAGGAGTTCTGGAGAGCGGTACCATCTAGTGGCCACATACTCGGTGTAGTTGGCATCAGTCCCCTCAGAGAGATTACGTGCAAAGCCTGGCAAGAGAAGACAGAGGAAGCAATATAGTATAATGAGGAGCTTTTTGATATGTTGTACATGCTGAGACATCTAAAAAGGATTTCAGCTGGGCACCTCTTTGTGTGCTCATTACGATTCGAAGGTGTAAGTCATGAAGTAGTTGAGTTAAGTAAAAGCTGCACTCAGATAGGAGAGTTGATGAGTCTTCTGAGAATACCCTGTACTGGTAAATGTAGCAGTATTAATCTTACTTACGGTAATTGCTTTCTTGCTAAGAGTTAAATGAGAAGATTGATATTACTCTCATCGATCTTCTCATTTTACTCTCGGTAAGAGAGCGAATAATCATACTTCCCAAAATGTCAAACCTTTCCTTTAAAAACATTTGAAGGAAACTTTAAAGTCCCTCTCTATTCAAAATTGTGTTTTGCTTATTGTAACTTCACTTAAATGTTTGAGCGTCATTGTGCAGAATGATGTATGTGCACGAGTTTGACACTAAAAGGTTGTTTTCACTCGCTCTTTCATCATCAAAAATCCAAAAGTACTTATGAACATGATTACTATCACAAGCAGTTTAGCCAATCATGGTCCAGTATGCAGATTATTCAAGTGTAATGTGGAAACTTAAAACTTCCGGTGCACGTACACACAGAATATGTCAAGTAGGAGACATCTTGTATTTTCACTTTAGAAAAATATTTACATATTCATAGATTCTGGATTTTTCAATGAGGGAGGAGTAGATGTCATTTTAAGAAAAAAGGTTAATTGTCAGAACAATGACAGTAAAGAGTTAATTAACCTTTTTTTTGAAGGGGGGTGGGGGGGCAAATAAAACAAATGATTATTCCCAGCAGAGGGTTTTTATATGTCTTAAAACGTGTCTGGGCTCTTTAATGGGAGGAAGAAAATTGTCAATCTGGAAAACAGTGATGGGCCACTCAATATACCTGTTTGCATGAGATTTTAATTTCCAGTTTGTTCATTTTTTCCAAACTGCTTGCACCGACTTTCGAAATCAAAACGACACACAATGAAAATAAATGTACAGTGGGACAAATGTAAACCTTCACAGAGGAGTCTGTGTGGCCTATGTCTGTTCCCTCAATGCCTTTGGCTGACACAGAGCAAACAGCAGGTCTTCAGTCTCTCACTCCAGATTGCCTACATGATGTTGGCTGTGCCATGTTTTCCGTTCCCCCCTCAGTTTTGTTGTGGCGCTACCAGATTGAATCAACGCGTGATTCCCCTCTTGTGTTCCAACACGTTTCATTAATTAATATGAGGGAAGAACGCACAGCAGCAGCCCGAGAACCAGGAGAGAGGGCTGCACACAGAGCTTTAACTGGATGACGCCTGCAAGCAGCCCTCCTGAAGCACTGGTTTCAGCCAAATATAGTCTCTGTTGAAAATACTTCTTTTACATCACAGCTCTGACTGTTTGGCTACCTTTCTTACAGCTCTTAAGAGTGTAAGTACTTCATAGAGGAGCTCACCGAAGTCACATAATTTGAGTACGTCATCGGAGCTGATGAGAAGGTTTTCTGGCTTTATGTCTGAGGAAGAAGCAGAGCACAGATGGGGAGTAAGACAACACATAAGCTGGTGAGAGGCATCATCATTACATCATCACTACCATCATTCCTGCTCCACTTGTTCATGTGTCTCATTGAGAAAACTGAAAATGTAAATGATTTAATAGCATAAAAATACTACAAAGAATCAGAAAAATCAATCGGTGAAAATTAGCATATTGTAAAGACGAAGCATAACTTACACATCAAATCCCTAAGTAACACTATCATATACAGTATTTGTGCCTGGATATCCCACAGGCCATTTGGATGCCTGCTCTGTTGCTATCGGTGTGCCAAAAGCTCACATGGGCCATCTGGTTTCCTGCTCTGCTGCCACTCATTTGCCAAAAGCTACGTCTTGTGAACAATCGAATGGTTAAAACACGTCAGAAAACCTATTAAGCCATAGTTTTTTCTGTCATTATTTTACACAATTTTCAAAAGATGTGAGAATTGTTTATCTAGTTGTCAAAATGGAAGCACAGATGGTGCCAGTGGTAAATACTGCAATCTCTGGACCTGCACAAGCCTCTTCCAGCTTAGAATCAGGATCGGCTCTTCTCTGCCTCACTACACTCTCAGTGGTTTCATTATGTGTTCTGATAAAGAAAACTAAAGAAAAAGAGATTTTACCCCGGTGGACAATGTCATGCTTATGGCACCAGTGAATTGCTTTGATTAACTGGTAGATGTAGCTGCGAGCTTTCTCAGTTGGCACACCGTTGGGCAGCTCCTCAAGCAGCTCAAGCATGTTCTAAAAAGGAGAAGAACACAACCAAAAACATCAGGATGAACAAAACCGACCAACATCAACAAAATCAGTGTAGTCCTCATGAAGGACCGGTCTATAGAAGAATCCTACCTTTTCCACATACTCAAAGACAAGATACAGCTTTCCTCTCCTGCGGAAGGCCTCTTTCAACTCAACAATGTTTTCCTGCTTGAGGGTGCGGAGCATCTTAAGCTCCCGGAGTGTTGTTTCTTTAACCTCCTCATTTTCTGCATGGAGACAGAGGGGAAATCAGGACTGTATGAGTTTACTTGAGATGAAGATGAGATGCATCTCAACACAAATTAAGATGATAAACGGAGATGGCCATATAGACGCTCAGAATACAAACCTTTGTTTTACAGTACAATAAAAATATGAGTGTTCCTCATCGGAGCAGAGTCCCCTCTTACCTTCACTGTCTTTGAATTTCTTAATGGCCACAATTTCATTGGTGTCCTGCAATGAAAACGCAGAGCAACTAATAAGAAATTAAACCCTCTGGTCACTGCTGCAGTAAGTACATCATGTGCAAACAACAGCAGACTGAAAAACATAGTATCACTATTGCTGCTTTTATAGAACTACTGCTGTTTTTATATGACAATAAGTGGACAACACAGTTTTGTGTTCATCTGTGTGAGCTATAAGAGATACAAGAAAAGATATAAATGGTTGCACCTTTAAATACAAACACGTTTAAGTACAAATCTTCAAACAGGATCACCTGATTACATACATAATTGCATACACACACACACACACACACACACACACACATTTATATATATATACATGTTCTAATCTTTTCTTTTTTTAAATTTGTTTTATCTTTCCATGCATTTTTCAAATGAAAGAGTCAGATATACAGCTGCAATGATGAGTCTATTAATCAATTATCAATCGACTGAAAATTATTCAGCAACTAAATTAATCATTGAAGTCATTTTCAAGCAAAAATACAAATTCTACAATTACAGGTTCTCAAAAGTGAGAATTAAGGGCTTTTCTTGGTCTCACATCATATTAAACTGAATATTTGAGGTTTGTTGGTCATACAAAACAAGACATCTGATGAGTCACCTTGGAGTCTTTGAAACTGGGATGGACATTTACACTGTTTTCTGATTTTTATAGACCAAATGATTAATTGAGAAAATAATCAGCAAATATTTTTTAATTGATGATAAGAATCATTACTGATCGCAGCAATAGCCAAACAGAAAAAAATCACATCACACAGACCCACCCATGAAAGGGTCGTAAGACTTCATATTAAGGGGTTTACAAAAAAAACAAACATTTGGTACAACTTTTCAAGATAAATGATTCACTGGTGAAATAAATACATGAGTAAATAACTAGGACCAGCACACCTAGAAAAGTGGACGGCTTAGGAAAGATTCTGCAAAAACAATCTTTGAATCTTTGCTATTTGTTTACAAGGATGAGTGACATAGAATAATATATGGAGAAAAGGGAGAAATTCAAACCTAATCTGGTTGAGAAATCACCACTGAGTCACAGTTTTACTGAGACACTTCTCATCATTCCTCCATGAAGTTCTCTGTGAGAGACGCCCCACCACTAGCCCCGTTTCTCGACATGTCCTAGTTAGGCCTGGTATTTTCTGCCTATGGCTCAGAGCTGTGCTCCAGTTCTCCCCCCTCAGAAAGCCAAAGGCAGCATCGCACCACTCCAACATGGATCACAGTGAACAGTGAGCCCTCCTCCCAGCACGGAGAAATATAAGATGACTCACGACAGGGTCAACTTCATGAGCATCACTGTACTGTGCACACGCAATATAGCCTGAGTGAAGGGAGATGATGTGCATCAGAGTATAAATTTAATAACTTGTTATTTGCCTAACTATGATGTAAGTTATATATTTAAAAAGTATTATTCCAAAAACAGTGTTGGAAAGTCCCACCCAGATTCCACCCATTTGCCAAAAAACAGCAAACCTAAATCCACATTCCAAAACTTCTGTTCGGAAACCTATTCTTACACACAACACACAAACGTTTTTTTTGCACAGTCTATGAAGAGGACACAGTAGCTTTTCTGGAAACACAGACCTATCACAGCAGAAGGAGGAGAAATTAAAGCTGCAAGCAGCGAGGGCCCTCGCACCTCATGCACGTCAGAGGGAGCGGTAGCTGAGGTATCGCTACTGGAGGTCTGTAAACACGGCTCTGAACTTTCAGGACTATCAGACACTGTGTGAATGGGTAAAATATTATTTCCTGTGTGCAGTACGTGGCACTGGAGATGACCTATTAGAAATTGTGTATACCATTGATGAACTATGTCATTTAGGCTTCACTTCCTGCTGCCCATAGGCAGTACTACATAAGTGAAATATTAATGCAGCAACACATTTACCAGAGGGCAACTAACATGGATATACATTTTCATGAATATTGGACATTGCATGTAGGAGATAACTATCACTTCCTGTGTCCACTATGTGGGCTCATCAAACATGTATTAGGGCCCTGACACTTTCATGCTCGAGCCCGAAATGTTTGGTCAGACAATGGAGGAGAGGGTTCAGCATATGGTTCGGCGCTATTTCACAGGAGCTTCACCGGTGCTGACAACACTGATCTGCTCCCAAGAGTTGTGAAGGGCTCTAAAGTTAGTCATTACATCGTGCACTTGCCATTACCACCACCTCCACAGAACACCACCTAAATGGTGACTTCACGACTTGATAGACCCAAGGGAACCTGTTAGAAGTCTTTGCTCCAATTCACGGCACATTACATCAGTCACTGAAGTCAGTTCATGTTATTTTTGCAGTACAAGTACAAAATGCGTTGCAGTCAGAACAGAACTTGAAAATGTTTAGTATAAACCTAATAGTATGACATGTGTTCACACAGATCTCTTCAGAGTGTAACTTATAACAGCCAGAGAAGTTTTGCAGTTTATTACATGTGCATGTTCACGTTGGAGGGATCAGTGCAGCACAGCGGCTGCTCAGAACCTTTTTGTGTAACATTTTATTTTAAGCTCATTAGGAATTCCCATGTGGCGATGGACTGCGAGGCTCTTTTATGTGGGAGAGAAACCAAGCTGGGTAAATGATTATTTACTATGAACATGCTTTCCCTCTCCCACAACATGAATAGCACAGATTAAGCACTTTTGTCAAACCAGACCACCTATTCTATGCCACCTCAGTCAGGCACCCTAAGGTGCAATATCTACTGTGCTGTATATCCAAGACAGCAGGGTACAGAATGAGGCAACTTTATCAGACAAAAGAGTGCTTAAGTCAAGCTGATACCAAAAGACTGATAAAGAGCACATACAATTACATATGCTCTATTATGTGTAAAGTTTTAAGAAAAGGATGTAAAACTGCCATAAAGTTGACTCATAATTAGGCCACCAACTGTTTTTCTCTCTCTGGTTTGAAACTTTTATTTACAACCCAATTACTGATGTCACTGCAGGTGTTTTGTCCTTAACAGCTGCTGGAAGACATCTGCTGTGACATCAATGACTGGAATATGGTCACGAGTGCAACATGCATCAAAGTTTCGACCCAGGGCGGAGTGCAGCAGAAGTTTTTCTGCCCTCTGAGATTAAGTCGCGATTTAATCTTATAGGATTATTTTTCAGTTTTGCCCTTTTTCAAAGCTCAAAATTCAAAGTGGGGAGAGACGGGACAGAGGCAGAGAGATGGGGATGACATGTGACTAAGTTCCTAAATTTGGATAAACAGATTTGGATACAGGGTGTCATCACATATACTCAAGACCCTTTAGTATCTTTTTGACACTAAAACATCTGTTTCATAACTATACCACTTACTGGAAATCACAAAAGACATCAAATTAATCACTAAGTTGTTTATTGTTCATAATATTGATTAAAGCAAGATTATCAACAGTCCTACAAGCATCCTGCTGTCATACTTTTCATCTGCTTTGAAGTGTGTGTTGTCAAACTTCTGTGACTTTACCAATATTGATTTTGTGTCAAAGATGATCTTCTACATGATGATCTTCTGCAGCAGGTTATGTGTTGCCAACAGAACTCCATCCCTCCATCCGTACATGTTAGCCTTTACACAAGATAATCTCAATCTGCAACATCAGTCCTATAGTATTATTCACAGTAACATGTTAGATAATAGTTCACCTCATGGTATACGCCTTGACAAGTGACACTACAAATGCAAATCAGCCATGAACAGAGAGGGCTTGACAACGACTTGGGTCAAATCAAAACAAAAGACAGCCAAGGTGACCGTCTCAGATGCAGCTTTTCCTCATGAAGTTGCAAAACATTTGAGAATCAAACTTCATATTAGACTAATTTGAATGCAGGAGTGCGTCACTTGAATGTGACGCTTTATATCCATTGTTAGCATCATAATAACTGTAACTGGAAATAACTTTGGAAAGAGACCACATCCAGGATGTGAGACTCCAGTCACAAAGGGTAGATCAACAGGTGGACTGGCACAGACAGTCTGTGTTCAGAATTAGACTTGAAATAGCCTCCATCTATCAGGGGACAATGAGGACGCGAACATTCAGACAGGAAACTTGTGTCCCCTCTACATCTCTGTCTCTCTCTCTGGCTCCAGATAGGACCACATAGACAACTGCTCCACTCAAGGTGACCCATTTAATGCTAGATGTGAAAGTCCTTTTTTCCTCTCCTGTCCCAGTTTCTGTTCACTGGGTGCAAAAATAACTGTTCCCTTCAAAGGGGGCGGGTAGACTTTTTTTTTCTCCTCTAAATAAATCTAGATGTTACTGACAGCCACTCAGCTTATTTAGGAGGAATAACATCTAAGCCTTTTATCTAAGCCATCAATTCTATTATCTGTGAAAAAAAGGCACCATCAGTTATGCAACCAAAAAGCTGAAGTGATACTAAAATAATAGATAATCAAAAAAAAAACGACCATTTATGATCAAGACAGGACAAACAACAGATGACTGCAGAGCTGTGGTGACTCACCGGATGCTACATGGCACCTTCTAAAACAGTGATGGACTTAATGGATCTAGTCAATACACTAATTACTAATTCGTGTATCGCTGTGTTATATCTCCATTTAACAACTTAAAGTCACTGCCAAAAGCAATGCAAACATTTAGGAATCATTTCCAGCAGTAAATGGATTTCCTCTCAGTGGGCAAACTGACATGACATTCAAGGGTAAATCATCTGTGAGTCACACAAAGCAGAAAAGTGTTTCATTATTATCTGTAAGTTAAAATGTTTGAGCATTGAGTATTCTCATTTATGCTTAGAGATCAGCTTCTAGACCAACAAAGCAAAAATCAGCTAGTTCAGTAATCGCTTTTGACAAATAGAAATGAAAAACTAACATACATCGTCGTACAAATAATTTAAATGAATAGTTCAACATTCTGAGAAGTTTGCTTTATTCGCTTTCTTTCTGAGAGTTAGATGAGAAGATCAATACTGCTCTCATGTCTGTACAGTAAATATGCTACCACCAGCAGCAAAACGTCAAATTGTCGTTTTGACAGTTAGGTTTTTGCATGGCATTAAACAAAAGAGAAATAACATGTTAAATAGTGAGCTTTAGAAGTACTGGTAGGTGGATTTTGTTACCTTTGGACAGCACCAGGCTAGCTGTTTTTCCCTTGTTTATTCTTTATGTTAAGCTAAGCTAACCGACCACTAATGGTAGCTTCATATTTACCATTTTATCCAACTCTTAGCAAAAAAGTGAATAAACTTATTTCCAAAAACAGGCCTAAAGTATTCCTTTAAGCATCAGTGCTCTTGACAATTTTGACCACACTGATTTTTAACAATAGAAACATCATCAAGCATACTTTGCACCACGTCATCTTTTTAATCTGCGATGAATGTGTCAGGCCATATAATTTCATAAATATAACATAAATATATACATGAGTTCATAACTTTGAGAAATTGTCTCTGCGTTTACTGTAGCTGACAACAGCAACAGGAAGTTAGGAGCAAAAATGGAACAAACAAAAAAAATGAGCAGGTTGCATTAAGTCAATATACAACAATGTAATAACAGTTTTTTGTTGCTCTCTATTATTAAATGTGGATTTACCCTTAAAGGATTATTCCTGGGATCTTCTTTGCCTTTATTTGGAAGTTCAAAGTCAGAGAAATGGAGATACTTTGGTGATTAATTTACTCCTTAATAAGGGACAGAGAGCTGATAGATGTAACTCAGCTGTGGTACAAATTTGATTAAAATGTTTATGTGTGTGCTAACTGGTACACACAATAAGTCAGGTGCTTGAGGCTGAGAGCGATACATCATAGGTGAAAGTATGGAGTATCATTCTGAAAAATACCACCGACTGGATTGTAACTACTGCTTCACCATTGGCTGAGCATGTTCACTAAGAATGGCTTAATGTTGGCATCTGTCTCTGGCCCTCAGGGGTTCCGTGAACCTAAACCATGCCAGGAAAATACAACCCCACGCCATACTGGAGCTGCCAGGAGCCTTCACCATGAGAGGAGAGCATTGTGCCTGTAGACTCCTTTTGGCATGTGCCACATATGTTCTTGCTCACTTTCTAATAATAGGATGACTCATGTGATCACATTCGCTTTCCACTTCTCGGGAGAACACTTGCTGTGTTCTTTGCACTTTAACTCGCCAATTTGCTCGTTCCCATTTAATAAAGGGATTGATTATGTAGTGCAACATGACCGCAATGTGTTTTCTACAGGAGGCTCTAAATATAACTGTCCACTTACTGTATGAGGGAAACTGATTGTTTACTTAGTTGTCTGTTGCTTCACGCATGTCAACAAATGCATGGACATCCCTGTCAAGAGGTATTTTTATCTATAATCAACTCGAGCTCATGTCTTTCCCTTAGATTTTCATGCCTACATCAAATTAGCCTCTGTTCTCATTGAACGTCAGGTTCAGCAGTTTTCCTCCTCCTGCACCAATAAATTTAACTGGTATGAGAGTAAATTTACAGTTGCATTGTTTCAGTTTTCACAACAAAGTTTCAGTAGGTAAAAGGCTTTGTGCAAAGAGCTAAACTTCATAATCACCATTTTGCTTTTTCAACATGTAGGATTTGCTGTAGCAAAGGAATAAGAACAAGAAATCCTGATAATTTCAAATATTTATGTCCATGTAAGCCTTTTTCTTGTTGCTATTTATATAATTTATATATAAGTAAATGCAACATGCATGATACATGATGCACTACCTCATGTGATTTTAAGAGCTCTGAGATTTTGAGCTCAGAAATCAAAAAGTAGTACAGCAGTTAAAAATTCTGTTGTGATAATTGTGTAAAAACAACTGTAAACTGTCATAAAATGCAATGACTGTGTGTATGTTATCTGGATAATAAACATGCTCACAGCCTTGCATTTACACCTGCTGTCTCTATGGTTTCTCATCTGCATTCTGTCAACACTGTAATGGGATCTTATTTTAAATGTGCAGTATGCCAAGCAGGCAATTAGTTAAGGAGGTAACAAGCCCATATACTGTCAAAAGCCATGTTTTCACATTTTTTTATAAATGTAGAAGATAACTCCTCACACACACCTGCTCCGCAATCTCCTTCAAGATCTCTTGAAGCAGTGCAGCAGTCATCATACACTACCATGAAACATGGATTTTATTGGTGATTTGAGGCGAAAAATATGTCCTGTTTTTTGTTGTCCTGGAGGCTTCTCTTCTCTGTGGGCAGATACTTTCTCAATGATGCAAACATACTTTATTGACTGCATTTACACTTGTCTGACTCTGGCTGAGATCCAATCATGATGTAGCCAGAACACCTCCGCAGTCAGGGCCATAAAGAGGCTTAATTTTATAAATCTCCTATGATTAATAAAAAAAACTTATCACAGACATTTAGTGCTTAAAATCTTCCCAACTGAATCATTTAAGACCGTGATAATCTGAGGAGACAGAGCCCTGACGCTGTCAATGTTTTACCTCTCTATAGACAGGGCGGCATGGGAAACCAGTTCACTGGATGATAAGCACATTCAGGGTGCCGCTGTGTGTAGTGTGCATTCCTGAGAGGTGTTCCACACTTAAATAAATACTCACCACAGCTCACCACATGTTTACCCTCTCACTTCTATATTTCACATACTGCAGCATGCTAAAGAGCCCCCAATGGCTATGTACAAGCCTTATCCTGGATTTAGATTAGCTGTGTAACTAGAGAGAAGCCTTTGTATTTGACTTAGCTTAGAGGTAAGTTTCAAATTACTGCGTCTTGATAGGCGCACAAAATGTTTTAGTTAACAGTTCCCAAAGTTAGGTGGGAGGTCTTATAACACAAGTGTACCAGTGAAACAGAAAGTGTGGCCAACGTTCAAGGCCAATGTGAAGAAAAAGGCACCTCAGCATACAGCATTTTTGTAACAAATATCTATACAACACGTGAAAAACATGTTCAAAACTTACTAGTTTGAATGTAAAACTGTTATTTTCATGGTCAACTGGGAGGAAGGGGGGGGGACTAGCTCTGTAATCTGAAGTGAGCAAACATACCTTCAAACGTGTGTCAGTGAACTCTGGGTCATACTGGAGCAAGCAAAAAAGGGTGGTGTCCACTCTCAGTACTGATATTCCCAGTTTCGTAAACACAATGAATAAACAAGCAAAACGCAGCCACCAAATGTCACCAAGTTCATAGCGTTACTTTGCAACAGAACTGGTTTTTTTGAAGTGCTAAAAACACACATGCACTGTGAGCAAGCAAAGACTGTTCAGTATGATTCTATGCAAATAGGTGCGGCAACATATTTTATTTCATAAATGACAAAAAAGAGGAGCGGCACTAACTAACTGATCATAAACGTTCAAAGATACTACATTGACAAGAAATAGGAAGTAGAATTTACAAAAGTATAATTAATATACTACTATAGTCCTCGCAGGTACAAACGGGGGAACGTTCTATTTCCCCATCACTGAATCTCACACTTACAAATTGTGTTTCTAGTAGGGATTTATTTTGCTCTATCAACAGATTTGTTTTAGCTTGACCTTTTTGTTTTTAAAACAGCTGTACAGCTCCATACATATGATTAATTTCAGTGACAACAGCTTACAATAAATTAGCATGTTTAATAGGGTTTTATCAAGCTTCAACAAACAAGAGAAAAAGACCTGGAGCATCCTCGTGGCTCAGCTGGCAAAAGGTGCATACAGAAGCATCCTTGAAAATGGTTTTCCCCTTATTTCCTGTCATTATATATAATATAACACTGTATGCCCAATAGAGAGGGGACCTAAAAAAGAATAAGTGAACCCAAACATGCTCTTTTGGTGATCCACTTACATGGACAAGAACTTAAAGGCAGATTGAGCAGGATTTTTCGTTTGCTTGTAAACACAACATTCAAAGTTGGTGAGTCCCGCCCTCAAACACTGTGCGCTGTTATTGACTGGGGGCTACACGCCCACTGCCCAAAGGTTGATGCCCAGAAACTACGTCCCGAACACAGCAAAATAAGAAAATAGAGGCAGACGGCAGGGTCTCTGCAGATACAGACACCGCCACACATTTCTAGTGGCTCATAAGTGATGATTGAGAAGGATTATTTTTGTACGAGTCTACACATTGTTTTTTTTTTTTAGGAAAATCATACTCATTCTACCTTTAATAAAACATGAGCCAGAACTACAAGACAAAAGCTTCTCTGTGCCCCAGTGTGTTCAGGCCTTTCGACATAACAGCATGTTGCAGTTTCAGTCTGAGTATTCTCTCAAAAATTTGGCAAGACTAAGTGAGACAGGAGCCTCAAAAAACAGTGGGAAGGTAGTCACAAAATAAATATGGTAATACCAACAGAAACTGGAGGGCTGCTACTACTAGGGTACTATTTTATTTCAACTTCCTGTTTAACTCTATTTTGTCGGTTTTAAGTGAGTTTGTATGACTGAATCTGTTAGATAATATTCACTAGACGTTTGTAGAAGAGCATAAACAGATTTATTAGATTTATTAAAACCTGCCTGAATGATGTTTAAGCGCGGTTCTGTCAACCATCATTTAATATGAAAACAAGCATATTTTGGACCAAAAATCTGCTATAAATAGATGTCAACACACACCTTTTTTAACACACAAATGCCTGTCAATATCATAGCCAGGAAGAGATCTCATTCTCATCCAAGTCTTGTATTGGCAAACTCCTGTTGCAATGTCACAGCAGCCAACATGTAGCGGCATCATTACACACACACACACACACACACAATACACATTTATTCAGCAATGTCCCACTTTGACAAATGTAAGTCAAATCTATCATACTGATTCTGTGTTGTGATTTCATTAACAATCTGAAAAAGAGTCACTCATGCTTAAATAATTGTATTTTTTTTTTTACACGAATTATCCACATACACTTATCTGCTTACACCTAATAGGCTACTGAGAAGATTGTTCCTGAAACCTCCAAATAATGTCACCAAAAACTCCTTAGGCATTATCCCTCTCTGTGTCACTTCCCTATGTCCCACTCAGCCCAGCTGACGCTTAAGTCTGTGTGCGGATGTTGTAAAGCATGTGTAGGGTACGCACACTGTAATCCAGCAGCCTTGATAGATTCAGATTATTGTGTGGAAATTGGTGAATGCACACTTGTCTATTTTTATCGTTTCTGTATGGGGCCCCAGATCTTTCTTGGATCTAATTATTCCTGTTAAATACATGTATTGTATAAACCAAATTTGAGGGGCGTGCCACTGGTGAAATAAGTATGTTCTGTAAGCGCGAGCAGCTGCGACTCAGTGGCAGTTGTTACATACAAATGCAGCCATTTTCTCTGGCCAGCACACTTTCCTGCCCACAGTCACAGCACCATCAAACCTTTGGAAAGCTTATGTGTGATTCTGCTTGTGTAAGTGTTAGTACATGTGTGTTTGTGCGCATCTGTGTGCATCAAGTGTGCTTTTTACTGTGTGCCTGCGTCTGTGTGTATGTACACATAATTATGCAGCATAGATCTGTGAGTTAGCCCTTGAAAAAAACATGTTGGTTCATTCACACTAACAATACAATATTTTCCAGATGGCACTGGTCCATATTGATCCGCAGCCAGAGAATTCATCCTGCTTTCACATGTCAAGTAATAAAGTTACCAACAGATATTCTATCAAAACTGCATATATTATTGAATTTCCAAGGCCTGGAGAATGTGTAGCAAAATGTCAGACTTCTAAGGGGATTGTTATTCATTTGTTAGATGCCAGAGAAATAGTAAAAAAGTAATGATCTAATTAAAAAGACATTCCAAATTAGCTTTACACACTAATGTCAACTCCACTAATGGAAACACGGCTAGTAACTGATCTCTTTAATTGTTTGTTTTTTAACTACAGCACTTTTGCCGCATTACAGACAGTAAAGCACCAATCAGCACATTGGTGAAAAGTGAACTGAGAGCCATTATTATGGTCCAATCTTCACCTGCTATAGGGCTTAGATGATGTGCTACCTCCTTCATCATTAAATCATTTCTACAAATCATGACTATTCTTTAATAATCAGCATCTAAATGAAAGATGAAAGTCAAACTCGACTATCCTTTTTTCTGCACTGCAAAGTTAGTTAGTTACATGTTACATGATATGACAATAAAAGCAACCCCTTTCACATTATGTCTCATCATTTGATCCATTGTTAATATAGAAATATCGATCAGTGCAACTTTAACGATTGTAGGACACGTTAGGCTGTGGCATTTTATAACAAAAGATAATAAACATTATCTCTGTACACATTTGCAGTGTGCATAAATATTGCTCAACTGCATATTAAGTCACTAACATCAACTTGTCAGGAAAGCAGCATATTGTTACTGCTTCCTCCAAAACACAGAAGAAATAAAGCCAACTGGTGAATAAACAAAGCCAGTGATGTCAGACTACATTCAAATAAAGCAGTCCTTATTCAGTCCTATACATCGGCCGCACAAATGCACTAAAGTATGGTAATGTTGAGAATATGGTGTATTGTAATAATGTGTAATGTATTTTAACTAGAGCCCTAGATAGATATTTGAGGCCAATATTGATATTTGAGTCTGTTTTTTTTTATCTGACAACAATCAGTAGATACAAAAACTTCATTATATTTGGTTTTTAAAGAATTATGTCCAAGATATGTAAGATATGTACTGAGCGCAACATTTTACAGTTGAAAAATCAACAAAAAATCAACAAGTGTTCTCTTTTGGACAAACTAATGGTAACAAGGCAATCTCTAAATTACCACAAACACACTGCATCTTTAACAATTTCTCGTTACTTATCAGCCAATATATATGCCAGATGTGATTGAGTCATATGGGCCAATGATATCGGCCCAGCTGATATATCAGTCTGGCTTTAATTTAAATGGCTCTGATAAACTTTTCAGGCAGTGAATATGTTTTTTTAAAAAAGCCATTATTTCCTGAAGGATGTTGAATACTGTGATTACGGTTATGATGATGGATTTTCGCACAAATAAACACAATAAAGACATTGTTACAGACAAAGCATTAGCTCCATCTGTTGTGTGGACTGAACTGAAGCCTGCTGATGTGAGTTCTGTTGTGTAAAATGGAGACATTGGCATTTGCAGCTGCCTAGGCCTAGGATCAATCAGTCTGAATAATAAAGCCCAGTAATTATAGGCTGTGATTCCGGCTTACAGCACGGTTTTCCTCTTTTTCCTCACTTCTGAGTGCTTGCTCAACATCAAGTGTGGTGCTGTTGTCTTTTACAATTCTCACACTTCAGCTAATTCGCTGGCATTAGAAACCTGGCTAATGGATACATTGAGTAAGGTCATTGCTGTGATAAACATTGTAATGAAGGCATATGCACGGCAATTTGCAGAAGAAGAAGAACATCAAGGATTTTGATGAGGAAGGCTCAGAAAGTGTTTTGTCTGTTTCCCGCAGATCTCTGTAAGTAGGAGGTAGTTAGCCTCTCTTATTCACGCTGGATTGCTGTCAATTCCTGGCACAGCCTCTTCCTTAAATGGACTGAGATGACAAGGCTATTACTGCAGTGTGTGTCGTCTGCTTTTCAAAGTCCTGCTGTTTTTTTGGTTTGATTTTCTTTTTGTTGTGCTAAAATATTAATTGCTTCAAGACAAGATATTACAGATGCATTTACATGAATGAAAATATATGAGGTGGCAGAGGAAATAATAGCCTGAGAGAACTTAAGTTGAAAAATGCATTGATTCAAAGCAGATCCTCTCACTGATTAACCAGAACAAAGACAAAAGGACTATAACCAATCATCCAACTGTCCATGGGAGCCACTTAAACCAATCCAATAATTCTAAGGTAGAGGACCACTGCAGTACACTGAAGTGGACAGACCAGCTGCATGAAGACCACTTGCTTCAGACAAACCTTTAAAAACACATGATGTTGGTGTGCCCTGGTAGTCTACTGGTTAAGACGCATGCCATATAATTGCAACGTTCGAATCCGGCTGCAGACCCTTGTTCTATATTTTTGTATGTATGTCATGCAACGAAAGCCTTAAAGGACGGGTTCACAATTTGTCGAGTCTGTCTTAAAACAACAGTCAGGTGCACATATGAACAGTGAAAGAGGTTTTCCTCGCTGTAATTATTCCTCCTGTTCATACTGGCTATTAAAAGATCCAATTCAAATGCACTTTCAATGTAAGTGATGGGGGACAAAATCCACAGTGTGTCCACACGGTCATTTTATGCAAAAATGCATTTAAAAGTATATCTGACGTTTATCTGAGGCTTCAGCAGTCTGACTTAGTCATATCAAGTGGATATCTGTCACCTTTACAGTCTGTTTAGCATCAAATTCCCTCTTTGTGTTTCCCCGGACAGTGTTTCCATGTTGAGCTGAGGTGGAAGTATAGTAACAAAAACAGGGACTTTGGCACTAAAAAGACTGTAACGTTGAAAGATATCTACTTGATCTGAGTCATTTGGACGGCTGAAGCTTCATATTAGCTTCAGATAAACTTACATTTTTGCACGTGAGGAAGGACTGTGGATTTTGGCCCCCATCACTTACATTGTAACTGCATTATGAAGGAATCTTGTATGAACAGGAGGAGAATGAGAGAGAGAATGATTATGGAAAGAAAAACCTATTTCAACCTGTTTCAGTGTCCATTTGGGCACCTGACTATTGTTTTAAGACTTGTAAAATTATGAACCCGTCCTTTAAAGATTTTGTTGCATGACATAAATAATACAACCAGATAAAGATAAAGACTGACAAGCAAAAAGAAGTTGACTTGATTATACCAAAATTTGTAAGATCTTACCTTGTGTCGGCACTTCAAAACAACACCATAGGCACCTAAAAAAGGAAAAGGAAGGCAAACAGCTTTAACTCTGAGATATACCGCAGCTAATCTTTCCATGAATATTTAAAGTATTTATGTATTCCACAGGCTACTTTTGCTGTTCATGTGGGCCTACTTCACTTGAAAGCAGACCCTCATGAAATAATAAAAAAATGACAGCATAAATTCAATTTAAAAAAAAGGGATTAACAATGCCAGACCTACTGTCATAAATAAAGAAAGACGAGCTACATTTAGAAAAGTTCTCATTCTCACATGAAGTGAGCTGGCATACACTGAATGCCCCTTTGCTAACAGGTCTAGGACCTCCTGAGCCCATTTTATTTCAGTATATTGCTACAAAGTGAAAAAGGTTTTAAGAAAACGCTTTTTACGCTCATATGTTCATATGAATTAAGGAAAAACATCCCCCTCTATCAAGAGACAGGTGGCTCAGAAAGTAGGACACAAGTGTTGGCAAGCTACTGTAGTTCTGATGTTATCGACCCTGGCAGTCACACACACACATCCCCTGAGGGTTCAAGAGGAATTCTTGGACTGAGCAGGCATACGACGAACTGCTCGCTGCTCCTTCGCAACCACACCAGTGCCACAAGACTCCATCTAATCTCTTCAAGGAGCTGCTCTTATATACTTACTGTCTTTCTAACACAGTTTTCTAAAATACTTCAAATAGAGAGCAGACAGACAAGTGCACCTTTTGACTTCAATGACATTAAAAACATATAAGATCATTTGTTTTGGGTTTGTTTGAACATATTAATTACTTCACATGGCTGCCGATGATTTTATAAAAATGCCATACATTTAACTTTTCGTGTTAAAAAATATTTGCTGTTTTTCAGCCGGCTTTCAAATCTTAAATGCTAGTGTTTGCCACACGTAATTAAACACACCAAAAAGGAAGTCAAATGGAAGACAAATCCATTACTGCTATATAATAACATAACTTTGAAAAAAAATATTACATGTGATGATGTGCTAAAAGATATAGAACCACCATAATAATTCCCCCCAAGCCATTTCCCTCCTTGGATTATGGCACTATAGATAATTGCACAAGATTCTGTGTATTTTTAATTGCTGGGCTGAGCCATGCAGCACTCAGTCCTAAATGATTAACAAAATTGACTGACCTCAAGATCACCAAGGAAAAATCTATGATGCTGCATCCAGTGGAGCGCACTGTGCCATGAGTGCAGAGGCAGCAGAGCTGGACTGAAACACTTCTACAACTTTACAGTTTAATGTGGCACCAAAAAGTGCTGCCTTCCATTCAGTCCCACTCATCGTTGGACAAGCACTCTTTTTCAAAATCCAGCTCTAAGTTTCCCTGTGTCTTCTAGCGACGCATTATGCGCACATTATAAAACTTCCAGGATGTGGGCGCAGGGGTGTAAAAACTGGGACAAGTGGGTGGCCTCACCTCCAGGCCTCCGCCACTTTATATTGAATAAGTGACTCAAGGAAAAAGAAGAGCCATGAGAAGCTTTTCAGGGGAATTTGACTATCAAATCATTCTATCTCATTGATATTTACAACAATAAAACTGAATCCCTAAAACCACCACTTATTTCTACACTACCAACATGAGAGTATGAATTCAGGTTACTGTACTTTGCTTCAGTTTTTCCACATTAAGCTGTTCCTAATGAATAAATATTTTAAAAATTGTCCTTGACCTTACTGAATGGCACTAACATGAACAGAAGATCAGGCTTTTAACGGCCTTGTTCCACAGGCAAATTGGACAAAAACAATCAAATGATTACTCACTGAAAAGCCCTACAACAAATTTGTGAGTGCAAATGAAAGGCTGTTGCTGAAGATTGGACTGGATTAGTAGTCAGTGACATCTGTTGGAGATTGACAGTGTGCGAAATATGCTTTTACATTTCACATCGTGACATTTGAAGTAAATGAGCTTGCTCACCTTCACCCACAATCCCAAGGACTTCAAATTTATTCATTACATCACCGATGTCAGGGATCTTCATGAAGTCAAAAGGTACGTTGCATGAGGTGATTGGAGCTCAGACAGAGGGGGCCCAGCTACAGGATGGCATGAGACAGCCAGCTGTTGGCTCCTGAGAGGCAAACGCCGGCTGTGAGCCATATCACCCGCCACATGACTTCTCCAGTGGCTCGCTTTTACCTGCAAAAAAAATGCAGTAAATTAAAATATTTATACTCCTTAGTTATCCTCAGCAGTGCACTAGCATCATTTAATTGCCAATACCAGATGCAAAATACTGTAGCTTTGTGTTTGTTAATACCAGATACCAAGAAACCAAGAATTAAACGGATTGTTGTGAGCCGACAGTTTGTTGTGAAATGGATTCACAATATGTAACCTTCACTGGTAACCTCAACAAAGTTCAAGAAATGTACTTTTTTATGATGTCAGAGTTGGTCAGTTGTATCTCAACACCACAAATCGGCATGTAAGGCGGAATAAGGATGAATAGGAGTTGTTCCTTGATTTAAAGGGGAACTCCAGCAATTTAGCATTGCGCTTTTATAAAGTTGGGGGACTTGCGAGAAACAGTGACTTTTAGTCACAATTAAAAATCAAGGTAAAAAACACGGGAAAAAATACCTACAATTCCCAGAAAGTAATGCAATAATCTTAATCTTTAATTAGACCTCCCCTCCCTGTTAAATGCCCTCATTTAAACTCTTAATACTGAAACACAGCTTTTTTGTTAAATATTATACTACCTCAACTCAACGTAACCCTGATGACATCATCTGGGTTATTTTTTTTAAGAGCTCAATAGCTTCCTCCAGAGCCACAGAAGACATTATACAACTGTTTTCACAGGCTTAGTAGCACTCTCCATGACAAGTAAACTGACCATATGTGTAAAATCAGAGTGCCCCTTTAACAAAATGTATGGTAAATAGATGTCATATTTCATGCCTTATAAATATAAAGTTTCTGAAAATAATGGAAAAATATAATCAACCTACATTTTACCATTAATTCTCCGAATTTCTGTGTGTACCTACCTTTTTCAGAGAGCGAAACAGCACCACGCAATCTCTTAATATGATCAAAGCATCTCCTCTGGTATCCACGCTCTCTTTACTCTTATTGAATCAGATAAGACTCCAGATACCACTGTCTCCATTTCATCCTCTCCTTGCTGGAAAGCTCAAGGTCTCACATAGCCTACTCACACTCCCAGTCTCCTACGGTGCTGTGGGCACGGGAGCTGCTCATCAGTATGCAAAACCTCAGCACCAAAATAAACTCTCTGTGTCTCCCAGAGCACTAAACATCGCTGTGTGGTCTATTACTCCCTTATCTTACTTAGCCGCAGAGCGTCAACACAGGTAAACTGATAGCAACTGTAGGTAAACTTGAGGGGGATGATACAAGGCTGGAACACTGATCTCTTCGGGGAAAATGCCTGCATTCATCTATTCTTTAAAAACACAAGTGTGGTAATGTGCTTCCTTCTTCTCCTCATTTCCCAACCTACATGCAGTGGCATGCAGCCTGTTGTTTTTCAGAGCAGATTTTAGCCATCTACCCTCCAGGCCCCGACCTAGAAGGCTAATATGATCAGGAATGCACTGGGCATTGCTGTGGATCATATATTTTGTCTCTATCAACAGCATGACTCATGCGTGGTAATAGACTGAGGGATTCAAAATACAGTGCTTTTAAACCACTTAACATGATCAATGCACTCTTTTTAAGGTTAAATTGCTTTCATAATCATTCAAATTAGATATAGATGAACAAGAAAAAGGAAGGGATCCAGCTTACAACATCACTGCCATTTTTTTTTTGACTACACATTTTTTAAGAACATAAAATTACAACAACTAGAAAATTAAAAATGCATGGAGAAAGCTTGGATTGTGTTGAATAATTTCAAAAGAACTGCTGTAGATGCATCTATCTGTCATACATTTGTCCTGTTGCTTCTTGTTAGGAATCTCTCACATCCTAAACAGGTGAAAAACACAATAACCACGACGAAATGTCTGTCAAGTGATTGTTTTTAACAGGCACTGTAGCTCGCCTGTACTGTGCGTTCAAGTGAGAGAGAGACAGAGAAAGAGACACCGAGAGAGAGAGAGAGAGAGAGAGAGAGTGGGTGTGTGTGTGTGTGTGTGTGTGTGTGTCAGCTACGACTGCCCACAGAATGAATGTAGCGCCCACATTTTCAATACAGGGCACCAATAAATCCAACAAGTCAAACATATGGCAACATTGAAGTCAACTTAGTATAAACTGCCTCACATTAACAGCTTTCTAGCCTGGACTCTGGCTAGTTACGTTGTAATTGTGTTTCCTTGGTGCTGTGCCTGATTCACAAAACATACAAAACCGCAAATTAGCTAAAAACAAACCTCAAGCTTGGTAACGTTGCCTTTCTGGTCAGCTTGTACTCAAGATATTCACATTATACGTACAGCTTACAACTCTTATCTATATAAAGATAAAATAAACTACTCACTCAGTCAGTATTTGGGAAAAAATGATGGAAGTGGGCCCATATATCCACCCACCAACGGAGATATTTTCATTGCAGCAGGCAGCTACAGTAACTGGATCGTGCGGTTGACAAGCTGCAAGCAGATCACCAGGCAACAGTTTGAGTGGCGTGACGGCGGCCAATGGAAACGGCCGGAATTCTTGTTTATTCGAACGCCCCCTCAATTTGAGCCAATCACAGAGCAGAACGGCTGCAGGGGCTGAAAAACTGTGCTGCGGTCTGACGGTGTTTTTTGTATGAGGTGGGATATTATTGTTCTAATTTCTCAATTACATAATTCACAAGATCACACCCTGCGTTCAGTATGATCACATAATTTATCAAAAGGCCATCCCAAAGCACATATAGGACAAGAAAGTACATTGTAAGGACGTCATAGAGCAACAAAATTCAAAAACAGTGTCAAGAAATTCAAAACTGGGCTACATTAGTGAGGAGCAAATGCCTTGCTCAAAGGAAACCTGTAGTCATTCCTCACCATTGTCTTAAGGTTGTTCACACTTATGGCCATATCACATGACGTTTTCATCCTCTTTTTTGAGAAAAAATGAAAAAGAAGGAGGTAAATACGAAATTTAGAGCTTAAACTCCGTCCTGACAGCAACGAAGTTCATCCCATATATACTGTAGGTTAGATAATTCCACACATTATAAACCAACAGTCATGCCCAGATTCATTTTATTCAGCTATATTTTTGGGGATTCATTTTCCAAGTGATCACCCAGCCCAGATAAATAATTATGAAAAGTTTTCTATGTTCAGTAGAGCTTTTTAGGCTACAAATGACATCAAATATCCACTGAACTAAATGCCAAGACAGCTCTAAAACCTTGTGATTTTATATATATATATATATATATATATATATGCTGTGTATTCTACCATATGATTATGGATAGAAAATAAATAGCAATAGCCCACACTTTACTTTTGCAAACATTAAAGTGAGTACAAAGCAAGAGTAAATAGCTGATAACTTCCTGTTTGTACTGTATCTTATCTATGACTTCCCAACTCCATTCAGCCCAACTCTGAGCTGCTGACATTCAATACACTATATATGATAACACAAACGCACCATATTTTTTTATTAGATGAAACCATGCTGCCACCCACAGGATGAACCTAAAATTGAAAGAAAAAATCGAAATAGAGAGTACTATAGTGTCTGAATTCATCCTCATTAATTATAAATATGTTCATGGGACGAGTTCAAGTTAAAGTGCTTTGAATAAGATGGAATGGAGCAAGAATGTGTTTATGTAATAAAATAATCAATCAATATTAACTCCACCAAGTCCACTGGTTTTCTCACTGGTATTCATAATGCTTTTGGAAAACCTGCCTGGGATGATGTATGTTTATTAACACAGTTTATAATATGTAGTTGGCCCACAAAATAGTTCTAAAGTGTATTTCTGTATTTAATTAGTTGGGTCTTAATTGATTAGATCTACAGGCATGTGTCATAATTTGTCGTCATAATGTGTCTACTAGAATGATCGTTAATGAGACAAATCCATCCCAGAGCAGTGGTTGCAGCTCTAACATCCTATTATTCAGTAATGAGAGAATAAATACTCTGTCCATTTCTACATGAAGCACTTGAAACCAGGTGATATTTCCTTTGTAGTCTACTGGCTCTATAAGCCTTCAGAAAGAAGAAAAGTAGTTATCAAAGATCAAAGTAGGTCACTTTTATGCTACAGGTCTATTTTAAAAGCCAAATAACTAAAATTATTGTTCTTCATGTGCAACTTTCTCGAGGAATGTCCTGTAGCTTTTCTACCAAGTTAGTAATTTTATGTAAGTCATGGTACTCACATGTGGTAGAGCAGTGTGATGGGGACAAATTATCCTCCTGATAAGTAAAATGTATTAAAAAATAATATTAGAGTAAATACAAATTAGATATAAAAATAAAGATATTAAGAAAAGTTAGATTGGTTTGTTTCACTACTATTTTCTATATTGTGTTTTTTTGGTGTTTCCCTGTGGTTTATTAAGGACTGAATAGTTTTACTTTTTGATTAATTGTTAATTAGCTCCTGTAGGTCTCAATAGTCAAATAAAGCTCTCCTCATGCTTGTAATTGAGTCTCCCTTAATAATGATTTGATGTTGCTGCTATAAGAGACAGGCAAGATGCCCTCTGTATGTTTGCATCAAACTTCAGTTTCACTATTGATACAAGACGAAACATGTTAACATTTGTCAATGAAAAGTCAAGTCTTTCCTATGTTTTTGTATATTAGAAGTAGAAATCTACATTTTTCAGCAGTTTTCACGGTGGTATTGTATATCCAAAACATTGCTTAAAAGCCTAATTGGGTAGTCCTAAATACACATACTGTATAACATTGTGCAACTCCAGCTGTGAAAGCATGGAAACAATGTGTTTTCAGCATATTCTGGTTGCAGATTTCCTGTAACCTAATTGAAAATAAGCACAGGATGATTCACAGCCACTGAAAATGAGCAATCACAACCTCAGCAAAGGTGGATGAAGTATTCACATCCTTTACTGAAGTAGAAGTAGCAATACTGCAATGTGAAATACTCCTTTACAAGTAAAAACACTGCATTCAAAATCTTACCAGCAAAATGTATTTAAAGTATCAAAACTCAATGCAGAAAAATGGTCCCTTTCAGTGTTAAACTATTACATATTTTACCATTGAATGATGCATTAATGTGTAAGTAGTATTTACCTTTGTAGTTGGTCAAGATGGACCTAATTTATTTGACATATTAGTTGGTTTAATTGATGAAATACATCTTATTTGATCATGTAACATTTTAATTGGTAAATTAACTAGTAACATCACTCAGATAAATGTAGGCTAGTGGATAACAAACTGTATTTCCCTCTGAATTGTATGGGGTAAAAGTATAAAGTAGCATAAATGGAAAGTAAAGTACCTGTATTTGAATATAGTACTTGAGTTACATTTAATTGAATCTCAGCCACTGCTGACAATTTTGGCATACTGACTACTTTGGTGCTTTCCCTCAGTCTGAGTGGAACTGAAAGAGCTACCAACTGCAGATTGCAAGCATTTTAATGAAAACATAGATAGTACCCTGATTATATCTTCATCATAGCCATGCGTTATACAGCATTTACATCATTGCTGACTACTTCAGGAGTTTTTCTGTGTGCTGAACCCTGTTTAATCACTATACCTGGGGACTCACGATTTATGTGGTTGACATAGTTAGTCTCTTTTAGACTTTATTGGAAAACTGTGGGCGGGGGAATTACACAGTGTCTGAAACTGACATCGGACAGTGATTCTGAGTCATGTTCTGCTTTTTGCTTAATATGATGACGCACTACTCCCTATTTTAATTGAGAATGCGCCGGAACTTTTTTCACAAGTACTCGTTATAAATTTCCCTTACTGTCATATAAATTAAGTTTGTTTTTTATTTTGATTGTGGTTTGGCACCAGTATTTTTGCTTGAACTTGCTTTAATTTAGTTTTTTTTCCAGATTATCTGATTAATCATTATTGTACCCTGAATTCTCTAGATATTAAAATCAGATTTTCAGATTTAATATTAAACATCTAATTGTCTGTTTTGTATTTTATTATTCTAATATATTAATAATGATATTTAAATTTCATAATTGCGTACAAAAATATTAAATATGAAACACGTTCTTCTGTTTAATACAATTTATTTATTTTTTGTACTCTATTATTGTACCCTTCTGGGTGACATCATTCAGTGGTAGGGTTTTTCTCCCACAAATTAGAATATTGTTCTTAGTTTTGAACGCGAGATACCGTGTAAAGAGGAGAAAAATGAGGATGGCTAACTTGTACTATTTTGTGGAATCCCAAATTACAGCCAGAGTGGTCCAGAAATCTGATTGGATAAACCGAGTAAACCGCGTTCTGATTGGCTGTAAGTGTGACTATCACGAGAATTTATTGGCCTTACTGAACTGCACGTCCAGCCCATCGCTCTTCTTCGCTCGTCGTTGCTCTTCGTACATCACTATCTTTGGCATATATTACATGCGTGTAAGCATACACTACAAGGGTGAAAAAAATGGCAGCTGACGAATAGAGAAAAGTGTGTGGATCTTCACTCGATTTATCCAGAAAAACACGGCACCTGTAAGTTTATTCTTCACAGTAAATAATATTTAGATTAGGAAGAATGTCAGTTGAAGCCACACGACCAGGGTTATGTGTAAATCCCCCCGGATAATATGGAAAGACACTGCTTTCAGTTGGTTAACGTTAACGCGAAGGTTAGCCAACCCAGTTATTAGCCAGCAGCAGTAACTAGCAAATCGGGCAGTCCCAGTTGTCAACATTGGGCCCAGACTATTACCTGGAACTGTACAGCGTTAATGTTAGACGTCATACGCCATCCAAGAGCAAAGATGTTATAATTGAAATGACAAAACATGCTTTAAGTCTATATAGAAAGTAAATTAATACCTATTTCGGGCATTTCGCTAACCCAACGCTAACGCTAGCTGTTACCAGTCAACATAAACGCTAGATGTGAAGTGACACAACCAGCTAACAGTTAACGTAGAGTTGGTGAGAAAAAACATTGGAAAGTGTTGCAGTTAATGTTTTCACGATGTAACATATATAAGTTATACGTATTATGTGTAATAACCAGCTCCCTAAATGAAACGTTAACATTAATTTGGGCTCACAGAGCGGTAACGTATTAGCTTCATTAAGCTATCCAAAATGGCTCATTTTACCGTCAGCGTTAATGGGTTAGTTAATTAACATACGTTTTTACTGTAAGCGGTCACTTGACGTAAATGACACGCAATTTTGTTCGTTTTACACCCCTAGAGATGTGGGACGGCTGTTTTTATTTATTTTTTCTTACCAAACTCAGTAACAATTCCCCAGAGCTTCGATCTCTACGTTCACAAGTGACAGTAGTAGTAGTGTTTGACTGTAAATAGGTACTACGGAGGGACTGTACACAAAGTGAAATACGTTGTCACATGGGCTGTCCCAGTAACCTACACCACAGGCCTGTGGTGATAGTGTTATAACCTGTTAAAACTCACGAAAAAAAAACCCTTCCGGTCTCTGTGGGAGTGTCCGTTACTGGAATACCACATCACTGTACATGAGAAAAATTCTGATATGTTTTACTTAAGAAAAAAAAGTCCATTTGCCTTTCTTTAACAGCAGCACCATGTAACTTATCTTCGTGTTTCATGCCTGCTGCTTCTGTTCTTGCTTCCACACTAAACCAAATTATAAATCGATTTGACATCACTATTCTCCTGACAGTTTGACTTGAACTTCCTTTTATAGTTTTTTTTCTTCTTCAGAAAATAAGTAACACAAGTAATGATAGGTTACAGTATGGTAACAACTATATTGTTATTTGAAAACTACTCATTTTTGTTGACAACATCCTCTGTTTTACACGGTAGCAGTGAAATGCCTAGTTGAAAATGAAGACAGTTTTGATATTTGTTTAAGTCATTTATTAAGAAAATTTAACAAACATTCACTGTTTCCAGCTGCTCAGATAGAGCTGAAATGATTTGTTTGTTTGTTAATCAGCAACCATTTTGACAAACAAATAAGCAATTTTTTAAGCAAAAATGCCATAAAATTCACTGGTTTGACCCTCTTCAATGAGACTTTTGTTGGGTTTTCTAAGTCTGCTATCATAGGGTTTGGACTTTTGGTCAGACAAACCAAGGTGTTTGAACATGTCAACTTGGGCATTAGGAAACTGTGGTGAACATTTCAACATTTTTATGGCCTAAAATGATTGGAAAAAAAAGACTCAGTGCTAATGAAATGTTATGAAATGTAATGAAAATGTTAGATGCAGACCTACTCTCAAATGTCAGAATTTGCTGCTTTCTTTTTTTCAAATCATGGTAAATTGAATATCTGACTCGGACTGTTGGTTGGAAAAAAAAACAAGCAATTTTTTAAGTTTTGGGAAATAGTGACATTTTGTTGACTAAGCATTTATTCAAAGAAAAAAAAAGTTTGCGCCAAGCAGCTCTTTAAATACACTGCTGACTTCTAAATAATTCCTCAAATGTCATATGTGTTTAACTTTGAGGCCCTTGTATTTCATATTGTGAGGCTGATGAATGACCTGGTTTGAATGTACTGATGAATCTCTTTGTAAGTATTTTGTGCGTACTTGTGTGTGCTGCATTTCATATGAATTATTTTCACCTTTGATATTTTTAGGACGAAACCACAAGTACAGAGGCATACTGGGTCAACATCCTGCGTCTTGATTGTCATCATTAAAGTGTCGCCATTGGTCGTCAGCGTCAAACTGTCACCATTGGTCATCAGTCACCATGGGGAAAACTCCGCTAAAAGGCAAGCAGACGTCACATAACTATGCTTGATGAAGACAGTGTTCATAACTTTGTGGTTTTATTGGGTCTGAATAAAAAAGATTTGTTTGTGCTTTGAAGCTAAGGTGTCAGCTGAATCTCTGTAAAGCACGCCTGTAGCAATCAGATCATCAATATGCCACTTCTCCTAATTTCTTCTTATTTAAAGACCCTGCAAACCCACACAGGTGTTTTCACTTACTATCTGATTAGACCTCTGTTCAGGTTGAAGTTAGGTGGAGCTTTGCAGAAAATTATGTGATGTCATCAAAATGTATGTAACAATCATAAAGGTGTGTACATTCCCACACAGTCATGAGGAGAACTCTAATCAAGCACAATAAGTGAAAACAGCTGTGTGGGTATACATAATTCGTTCAATGTCTGACATTAATACTCTCAGAAATCCATATTTACACATGCATATTGTTAAGATTCATACAATCTTGGAAGTAGTTTAATTACATTTCGATTTTTTTTATCCATCATTTTTAGATCAGAAAGATGGCAAAAAAGAGAAACCAGGAAGGACAGTTCCACCAACAGGTACAACTCCTGCAACAACTAAAGGTGAACCTTTTTAAAACTTGTATTTGATATTTTAATTGACATGTATTATCCAGACTGAACATTGCACTACCAGTAATCGCCATGATTTGTGAGTCTTTTTCCCTTAGATTAGATTTAGGTTGAACAAAAGAGCTGTTTGTGGTGTTTACATTATTACATTGTAGTTCTTTTATGTTACCGTTACAATAACTTTTTAAATTACAAGCCATTGTTTTGGAGAACCAAATTCTGCCACCTTTCTAAAGTTTGCTCTGCATGTTAACCTCAAAATCCATTGACAGATAACAGATTAATATTGTAGCATACTGCTCAAACGTTTTAACTGGATTTTATGTAATCTTTATATACAGATAGTATAATAATAGGTTGCATTTAACAACAGTCTTTACAGTTCAAATGTTTTACTATTTTTGGATTTCTCTTTAGATGCTTTCAGCTGGGAAGAATATCTAAAAGAAACGTCATCTATACCAGCTCCACCAAGCTGTTTTCGTCAGGTATGTCCTCCTGGATTCATTAAATATTTACCAGGGACCATTTCAATTAAGATGGACCTAGTCTAGAGTCATATTACAAACTTAATTGGGATGTTTTGTCATCATGGTTGACAACAGTTGGCAAATTAGAGAAGCATTTAGTTGGTGTTGCAGTTAAAGTTGTGCTTTTAAGTCCGAGGTTACTTGGGTAACCGTGGGTCTGTGAATTGCTGCTAGGAGTGATTTACAAACTGGTTTTGTTCCATCACAAAGGTTGTCTATTTATGGCTTTGAATGCAAAACACCACCCTCCCCAAAGTATACAACAGCACAAAAGCATACATCTTTTGTAGTAACTCTAGCAACTCACAAAATACCAAATACCATAACACATATTTTGCAGTTAGGTGACATTATTTAAATTTGGCTGATGGTATGGGGTGATACAAAAAAATGTTTGCAGTGTATTTGAGCAGTTCTTACAATAACAGCACTTACGGCATTGTTCTAATGTCTGCAGGCTAGAGTCCCACCCTCCAATGACTTCAAGGTGGGAATGAAGCTTGAAGCCCATGACCCGAGGAATTCCACCTCAGTTTGTATTGCCACAGTGATGGGCTTAACTGGAGTTCGTCTGCGTCTCCGTCTGGATGGGAGTGACAACAGCAATGACTTCTGGAGGCTGGTAGACTCCTCTGACATCCAGCCTATCGGCACCTGTGAGAAGAATGGAGATATGCTGCAGCCACCGCTGGGTAAGAAAGTGAGGGGAGGTGTGATGGAAGCACATTGTTGAGACGTTAAAGAAAAAATCCCAGTCTTGACAGCTGAATTGTGACTCTCCACAATACAAAACAAATGATTGACCATGGCAGATTTTTTCCATTCGATGCACTAAAGAACCACCATGACAGGTTTATAAAAGCTCAGCAATAATAAAAGAAGATATGGCAGACCAAAAATAATTGTTAGATCATGATGTAAAAAATGTTGCTTAGAATTGCATGGGGAAGTGAAAGAAACTTTCCTACAGGCAGGAATGTACATTATTATTATTACTATCATTATTGTTTGTATTCTTTGAAAGAACCTGAAGGTAACACAAAGTTAAAAGAAATGTTTTAATGTGACAGTGAACTGCTGGCATAAGTAATCCATGTATCTAGAATCATCAGCATAGCAAGATAATAAAGCTGCACACATACAGGAAATATGAGTGTACATAGAAATATTTAACTTGTAATTTTTTGCAATAAAATGTAAGACCTTAAAAGTTCCATAACACCCGTCCATCCACACTTTCATCCATTTTCTATACTGTTTAACCTGTTTAGGGTCAATCACATGAACATAGTTAACCTAACCTGCACTTCACAAACAAATTATACTAATGTTGTTATAATAAAAGGAATACTAGAAATTACCCACCATGCACAGCAACACATGGTATGTTAATGATACTGCCCAACACTGTAGATTTCCAAATTGTTGTGGTCTAAATTAGATAATGTCATTTTTGTTTTCCTCCAGGATTTCGGATGAATGCCTCCTCATGGCCCATGTTTCTGCTGAGAACCTTAAATGGAGCAGAGATGGCACCAGCAACAGCCTTTAAAAAGGTATGTATACCTTTAAAAATCTTTTGTACACAGAGATTATGACGCCGTTTCATTGGCAGAGTATGTACTTAACAGTTGTTGCAATGAGGATATTGCATTTGCTTTCAGGAACCGCAGAGGCCCCCCCAGAACAACTTTAGACCAGGCATGAAGCTGGAGGCTGTGGACAAGAAGAACCCATACCTCATTTGCCCCGCCACCATCGGAGAAGTGAAGGGCGATGAAGTGTTTATCATGTTTGACGGGTGGCGGGGTGCCTTTGATTACTGGTGCAAGTTCGATTCCCGGGACATCTTCCCTGTGGGCTGGTGCTCCCTCACTAAACACAGCCTCCAAGCACCAGGCAACAGTGGTGAGTGTATCCTCTAGGTGGCAGCACTAGTTTGATACAATGAGGTCCGGGGCAGATGCGGTTGTTTGTAATCAGTGTTTCCATGTTGCTCATTTAGTTACAGTCAGGAAATTGCACCCACAGCTAAATAAATATAAACACAATTAACATTAATGATCTGGTCTTGTTGCTTAGTCTGGCAGAGTAAAATATACACAGCCTAATCTTTAACAGGTGTTGGACACAGTAAAAGAAAGCATTAATTCTGCCTCTTGATCTTTGTGTGATGGAAGAGTTTCTGTATTTGAAGTGGAACAATAATAGATTTACAGTGTATCTGAATTAATTATGTAATGTGTTTGTCTGAAAGGTTAGGCGCAGGTTCTTGATGGTGTAGCATCTCAGGCAAAGACCTCAGTAAACTTTGCAAATTCCTAAAGATTATATGGAAGTTAACAATTTTATTTAAATCAAGAAAAGTCAGTAGAGCTCATCTGTAGACAGTCTCCTGCTGAGAACTAAAACACAAGCGTTCAGAAATTGGTATACAGAATAAATTGATCACATTCAATATTATCCATTTTTTTCCTCTTTTCCTAGTTCAGTAACACTTTCGTAAGCTCTTTTCTATGTTGTGCCTTTTCACACACAACTCTGAATAAATAAAGATAAAATAAAGATTTTTTCCCCCTACAGTGGCTGCACTGCAGAAGAAAGTGGGGTTGCTTAGTAACAAGTTCAACGTGGTGGTTTACAACAGTCGTTTTGATAAACTGGGGCTACATTCAGAAGCAGGAGTGTCATGAGCATTAAACAGTCATAGGAGAGGTTCTGTGTATTGCATGTCAAACTCTGCAGATGATCTACGGAGTCCTGTTGGTGTGTTTGTGTGTCTCCATTGGGGTGGGGGATGAAACGGGCTGAATTACAAGAGGGAGGGATAAAGGCGGAGGATTTATGTTCTTCACATCACACCTGTTTACACAGAAAAATGATGTTTACATAAAAGCTGCTCAGTCCAGCTTCACCACGTCTGTGTTCAAGACTCTGGATGAAGAGGAGAAGATTATCAACTACATAACACATGAAAAGCTTACAAACAGCTGTGGCCACAACCTGTTTTTAAACAGGTACTTTAATCTGCTCGTGTAGGGGCTCTAATACAACCCTAAAAATGTTGGGAGGTGATATGAAAAACACACACAGACCCCACACAACCTCCCTCTACCACCCTTGTCTCTCTACTCCTCCCCCATCTGATGCTGATCAGTCTGCCTCCCCCGGCTCCTCTGTCACTGTGGGCTGTTTTGAGCTTGTTCTTCGTTTTGGAGGAAGATTTATTATTTGGCTCTCTATGCGCGGGTTTTGTTGGGAAATCATCCGTACATAGCGAAACTGAGAAATATTTACTAGCTGAATAAATGGGCTGTTTCTTTGAGATTTTTTTTCTTTCAGCACGGTTAGATCTACTTTTAGCTAACAGAAAAATGCGTTGTAGTTCTTTAAAAGTAAACAGCGCTTTTCAAACAAGGAAGCTTGGCTATCAGTAGCATAGGCCTTGCTGCTGACCAGTGGTTGTTGTAATATGACTGAAATACTGCCATCAGTTACTGAATGACATAAATTGGAGCACTTCACCTGCCATTTCAGTAATAAGATGCCCCTGTCCAAACCCAGGTTGGCACTAGACCATCTCTTTGCTTTGACTCTAATTGTAGCCACCAACAGCAGCACAGCACACTGTGTTGATCACTGGGTTAAGAGATAATGACAGACAATTGATTTTTCTAATTAGCCAGGAGAGACTCTAGAGCGATGGGACAAGTTTTTCCAAACCGTTTTTCATCCGAGCAGATAGACATGTCTGCGTAGTCAATCCAGAGACAGTTAAATCTGTGGAACCAACATGTTTTTTTCTTTTTTTATACCCATGTGTGTGTTTTTTCTTTTAGCACAGGGGCCATTAAAGATCATTTTGTCCAGTGTGATGTCATATTAAGTATTTGCATTGTTGCCAAGGAACCATTTTCATTTACTTAAATTACTCTATTGTGTTTCCTTGAATTCTGTACAACTAGAGTTTCTACTTATGTGGCATCTCTATTACCTATCTATAGCTACAGCAGAATCCATTGGTTGTCTCTTAAGCTTTACGTTTTTGTTAGATTGTCTTATGGGTTTCTAGAGTGATAGATCAGGTTTTGAGTATCAACTCCCACCAAATAGCTGTGTTGTGTGCTTTATTACAGTCACCCTGCCAAAGAACCCGCAGATTCTCTCGGCGTCACCCTCCAAGCCCAGCAGGCGTTCCCTGCAGTCCCCCTACAGACTCCCCAACCCTCTGCCCCTTCTGCCTGTCAGGAAGGGGGTAAGAGGCCGTCGGCCCAAGAGTGAGACCATCGCTCTACTCAAAGCCGTGGCAGAGGCAGCAGCTGCCCAAAACGGAACCGTACCTGAAAACACACCGCTTGTACCCCAACCCCACAAAAAGAGAGGCCCCAAACCTGGAAGCAAGGTGAGACCCTGCTGCATTGATTTTCTAAACAAAGATATATTTAAACATCAGAATCATTCTGGATTTATTCATTGGCGTATGTTAAAAGTGTCTGCAAATGAACATGTGTTTCTCAGAGAAAGCCTAAGATTCTCCAAAGCACAGCACATCTGCCCAGCATCCAGGTTCCACAAGAAAGCCCCCCCAGCCTCAACTCTGTGGTTTCAACAGGTAAGGATTTATGGTGGTCTGCCTTTCGCAATTAGCTAACACATTTTCTGCATTAAATTAAAGCTGTCATTACAATATTTAATCTGTTCACTGTTGGTTTTCTGTGTGTTTGTGTGTCATTCCAGTGTGTGTGTACGTGAATAAGCATGGAAACTGCGGTCCCCACCTGGACAGGAAGCAGATGCAGCATCTGCCCGACCATTTTGGCCCTGGGCCAGTGAACGCTGTGCTGCAGCAGGTGGTCCAGTCATGTATAGACTGCGCATACCAGCCTAAAGTCCTGCTCAGTGCTCTGCAGACTCATTCAGGAGGAGGAGAGGTCGTGAGAGGTAGCAACACATAAATTGTTATTGGATGTATCTTACCTCTAAAATAATAATTGAATACTTCTGTTTGAAAAAGGGGCTCATTAAATAGCTGTAAAGTGGTCTACAATTTGTGCAGCAGACGATTGATAGAGTAATGACACATGTTGTTCTTCATCTCAGTGAGAACAGATGGAGGAGTTCGTGTGGTCAAACTACCATCAGCCTCTAGTGCTTCCTTTGTGCTGCGCTTCTTGGAGACTATGTGTCGTCACCTGCAATGTGACAACCTGTTCAGCAGCCAACCGTTCAGCCACTACACTGCCTACGACAGGAACAAGTCAGGTAAACACTGTGCATTCAGTTAAAAGTGGAATTTCGGGGAGAGAGGGTGAAAAAAACTGTTGGATCATAGTTTTTGGACTGAATTCATATTGGACCTTTATCCAAAGCGCTTTACAATTTACTTCTCATTCACACAAGCAAACTGTTTGGAAATAGAGGAGCCAGGGATTGAACTGCCAACCTTGTGATTAGTTGACAGCCTGCTCTACCTTCTGAGCCATAACCGCCACCCCTCATACTAAACTACTACTGAGAAAAAATCTAGGAAATAAAAAGACGTCTTTGTGCCATTAAAATGTTACAATAGAAAAGTATAAAAATTCCAACTAATATCCTAATGAAAAATCTCAAACAACAGTAGATCAACTCTGTTTTGAATCTTCTTCATCATTTGGTCTGTGCAGAACAAGTTTCTGATTTATTGCTTATTTCTAACTGTATTTAATAAGTTCAATCATCTCTAATCATCACATGTAGACTGTAGCCATGGAGCTTTGTATTTATCTTAATTTAACATCTTTTTGTGAGTGATATTTTAATAACAATATACTTTAAAGAACAAATCTTCCCCTGCTTACTATTTCATCTTGGTAATATCCTAAATGTGTTGCTGTGTTCCAGTGAAAGAAGAAGCGCTGGATGCTCCATCCCTGGTTCGGGGTAGTAAACGAAGTCTCTCTGGGGTCTCTCCACCATATGCAGCCCCTCTGTCTCCTAAAAATTTACGTGCTGAAGCCCACCCTTCAGAAGGTACAGCTCATTTTTTCCAGATGATTATACTGTAACACAATTTCTTCTGTAATTTTTCAGTCCCCCTTACTTTTACTAAGTGCTTAATTATTAGAGGAATAACTGTGTACTGAGGAGTTTTCATTTGTAAGATTTATCTTTGTGTACAGGAGACTTCTTTAGGACTAATTTCTATGTCCAGACAAACACAAAATCTTGTGACACAATGTCAAAGACTTCTATTACAGAAACCTTAATATTTTACCTTGTTCTTCCAATCAGGTAAAGACAACCTTCAAAAGTTTTCTTATTTTACAAAACATTACATTGTTGACTAATGCCTGTAACCTTAATACACACATTTGTGTTGTGTTACCCGCCACATTTGGATCTCTGTTGCTGCATCCATTAGTGAGGCTGCCTCTATGTATTTTAGAAACAAGATTAAAAACACATGTTTTTTTTTATGTTAATGTATTCTACCTCAAGCCCTTTGGCTGGTGTAAAAGTTGTGTTGTGTAATATGCTAAATATTTTTTTCCTCAATATACAGTATTGTCTATTCTGCATGTGTATACAATCAATCTAACCGATTGCTCAGTGTTATTGTCAACCTTGGCACTAGATGGAGCGGTGATACAATAATGAGTAGTGTATTTAGCTGGTTTATTCACTTTAACTGCAGCTGTATAGTAATAAGCAAGAATGCAGGGATATGCAATGTCTGCTTATTTGTTACATGCATCATCCTGATTCATGGAGGACTACACTTCTTCATGTTGAAGTTTGTTGCTCCACTTGGATGCTGTATGTACATGAATGTTTTGTTTATGATCACTTTCACATCATGTATATTTAGTCATTGTCTCAGAGGTAAATCAGAGTGTGTTATTATAGAAGCATTTAAAGAACATTTTAATGTCTGTTGTGTTTTTCTCTCTCCAGCAGAGACCCTGCCTCATGAAGAGAATGGCCTAATAAAGGAGCAGCGCTATATGGACTCAGCCTCCAACTCCATGACCCCTCGACCCCAAACAGTGCGGAGTTCCTCAGAGTACCACTCCCAGGCCAGCAGTCTCTACCATCCTGGCACACCCATGCGCCGCCATTCCTCTAATCCTGCAGAGCTCAGCTCCACACAACCACTCAGACGAGTTGAAGGTACAGTAAGAATCTGTGGAGGTAGATCAGCGCCTGCTCAAATTGTACGCAAATACTACATACAAATACAGAAAACCTCCAGTTTTTCTAGACATGCAGTCTTTTCATCTAACAGGAAAATGCTGACAAAAAGAGCAGTTTTTTTTTTTTTTTTTTTTTACTATGGAGAACATCCAGTAACAGTGACTGTCGCAGTTTATGTTCAGTGTGTCTGCTCTGTTTTGGCTGCAGCCAGCTCCACCACAGGTCCTGAGGCTGTAGCGTCTGACCGGGAGAGTCTGCGGCTGCCCAGTAAAAACCCCTCCTCTTGGTCCATTGAAGAGGTGATGCAGTTTGTGAGGGACGCTGACCCCACTGCATTAGCCCCACATGCGGAGCTATTCAGAAAACATGTAAGTTCACTTTTATTATTTAAAGAGGACCTATTGTGCTTTTCCTTATTTTCAGTCATATATATAATGTTACAACGTTGGATGTTCATGTTAAAAGTAGCCGATGTGTCAAATAATGAGGTAAACGTATGTAGAAGTAATCCCTGTGAGAGAAAAGCACCGGCTTCAGACTGCTCTGAACTCTTGGTTTCCAACAGTTTTTTTGTACTTTCAGCCTGAGCTGACGTCAACTTGTGACGGATTTCTTTATATGGTCATCTGCTCCACGCACAGCGTGTGAGTTCACTGCTCTGCTCTGCTAACATTAGGGCGTTTTTCCATTGTTTTGGGGGTAATCACACTGAGCCATGACTCCATTACACAGCAGTGCAAAGTAATATAATTTGTTTACCTGTTGGAGGCGTGCTGGTTGTCTGCAGCTCTTCATCAAACATCTCACTGTGGCTGTTTCTGCTTGTACTATTCCTCCCTGCATTATTTCTAACTGATCCGCTGAACAAATAGCTCCAGATATGTCCACATGTTGTTGTTTCGACTGTTTTTTAGCAGCGCTAACAAAGCTCCGCTAATTCAGTGAGGAACACATTTCACTTCGCGGTGGCATCAGACCGAGTAAGGAAACCCAGACATCCTTCTCCATGGCAACACCCTCCAGCTCCTCCTGGGGGATCCCAGGGTGTTCCCAGGCCAGGAGAGATATGTAATCCCTCCAGCAACTGGTAGCCTGACTGTTAAGTTTAGAGCTTTGCTTTCTGGCTCAGCTCTTTCTTCACCACTTCGATCCGGTACAACACCTGCATTACTGCTGATGTTGCACTGATCCACCTGTCAACCTCACGCTCCATCTTACCCTCACTTGTGAACAAGACCCCGAGATACTTGAACTCCTTCACTTGGGGTAGCAACTCACTCCCAACCCAGAGGAAGCAGTCCACCTTTTTCCAGCAGAGCACCATGGCCTCAGATTTGGAGGTGCTGACTCTCATCCTGGCTGCTTTACATTCGGCTGGAAACCATCCTAGTGCCTGCTGGAGGTCAGGGCATGTTGAAGCCAACAGAACCACATCATCTGCAAAAAGGTTTTTCCGTCAATGCCTACGTGAGTGTTGAAATCCCCCAGCAGAACTATGGACTCCCCGGGCCACGCCCTCTCCAGGGCCTCACCCAGAGGCTCCAAGAAGGCCGGATACTCCAGTCTTCCACCCAGAAACATGTAGTCGCAAGGTGGTGACCCTCTCGTCCTCTCGTTCCATGGGGGTAACTCCAACATTGCTGCACTCAGCTGGGAACTCATGAGTATCCCCACACCTGCCCGGCGCCTCACCCTGGGCAACTCCGGAAAAAAAGAGTCCGGCCCCTCTCCAGGAGTTTGGTTCCAGAGCTGGTGCTGTGTGTAGAGGCGAGCCCAACTATATCTAGTTGGTACTGCTCCACCTCCTGTACTAGCTCCAGCTCTCTTTCCATGTCTTTCTCTGTTCCATGTCTCTAGAGCTAGTTTATAATGCCTGGGATCAGCACATTAAGGTCCCCACCCCCGCCTGCTGCCCGTTTGGCAACACACCTGACCCCAGTCTTTATCCCTTCAGCTGGTGGGCCCACAGGGCAGACAATAAAATTCTTCTGAAGCAGTAAAGCAGGAAATGGTGGTTTTGCATCAGCGGTAACTTAACACAACTCTGATATGGCTGCCCCTCAGCAGCTTTTGGAAAGCTGGCCAATCAGAATAGAATGGGTTCCTCGGGAGGGGGGCCTCAAAGAGACAGGAGCTAAGACTGCCTGTTAAGAGACAGGCTGAACTGAGGGGCTGTATAAAGAGTCAGTATAAGATAATAAGTTTTTTGAACTGTGAATCATGCAAAGCTACTCTAGTGGAGTCCAAAAATAAACATTTAGAGCTGGAAATGGTATGGCATATAAATGACATAATAGGTCCTCTTTAAAAAAAAGACTAACCTAACTAGACTAACCACCAACAGTGATGTCCATTTCTCAATTTATATTGCTAAATTGAGATAAAAAGGCCAAAAGTTGTGTTTTTAATCATGTCTGCCATATAATATACTGTATATTATTAGCTTTGGCTACTGTAGATCATTTGGCTCTCTGCATATGTTTACTTAACGTAATGAATCCCATGTTTTGTTTCCACAGGAGATTGATGGAAAAGCCCTGATGCTTCTACGGAGTGACATGATAATGAAGTACATGGGTCTTAAATTAGGGCCTGCGCTGAAGTTATGCCATCACATAGAGAGGCTGAAACAAGGCAAACTGTAAGAGGAGCCCGGGCAGCTCTGTCCCTGCCAGACCCATGAGCAATAAGCCCTGAAAGGACCAGCTTTTGGACACTGCTTGGCGCATGACACCACATGACTCATAGGGCATGCAGGGGCTACATGTTACTCTAACTCTATACTCCACCTTGAGGGACTCAATAGATGTTACAAATTCATCATGACTTCCAGAGTGGAGAAGTGTGCCGTGCATTGCTGACACATTACCTCATCCCCTCATCAGTGAACAAAAAGCTGTTCAAGTCTAATAGACGCCATTGACTCTGAAATCCCAAAGGAAAATAATCCCTGTAGTGTTTACATTGCATAGCACATGTGAACACGTGGACACATTTTTTTTTACTGAGATGAAATCTTTTGATCCTGGTTTTGGATCCCCAAAGATGGAGAATGTTTCTTCTTATATAATGTTTTTAGTATTGTTGAATTTCCAGTTAATAAGGAAGGGTTGGTATACTTAAAGAAAAAAAGAATCCATCAGATGTTCTTCCCCATGCTCTTGAAGAGAATTTGGATGCTCTCTAGTCTGTGCTGTTGTATAGTTGTTTTCACTTTTTGTTTATTCACGTGTATGCCTCAAGTATGGGTATATCTGCCTGCCTGAAGAATGCCTGTCAATGCATTCCATGTCTTTCAAACAATGCTAGACACAAGTTTTCATTTGCTTCAACACAATTGTATCATGTTGTATTTTGACTTTTTTTTTTTTTTTTTTTAAATCAAACCTCACTTTTTCCGCGAGTGTCCTGCAGAATCATCAGCGGTGTGCTGTGGCACGCTGGATGGCAGTGACATGATGTATTACTGTGTCTCAACTGGCACTCCTACTGGTTTCCATGCAGTTCTTATCAATGTTAAACCGTTTGTCTCCCAAGCTCTGAGTCAATGGACAGATTGTTAAGAAAGTGCAAATATGACATTTCTAAGGGCTTTCTACATTTAGTTTTGATGTAATATTTTTATCAGTCATAATCATTTTAAGCTCATCGGTCGGCCTGCGACCTCAGTGTTGACACTTTTGACCGTTACAATCACTGTTAGCAATGAAAACAGATATGTACAGTTTTATGGGTTTAACCATGAATATCAGCAACAGAATGTACATTTTGTAGAAACTTAATATTTTAAGGAAATCATATACATAAGTTAGAAATGTGAAGATAAAGGGGGATGGGGATGTGGTGAATATTTCACAATGGATTCCATTCTGCTTTTTAATACTTAATGCAACGCTTTTTAGTTGAAATACTCCCAGTAATAGACTTTGCCTTGCTTTACCTATGACATTTCTCAGGTTAATGTGGTCTTTGTTAGTACAAGCTTTTGTAGCATACTGTTTATAATATACTTAACAGAATTTTCCTGTTATTCCCTTTTCTGATTTAAAATGACTCGTGCCATATGATATTCAACACAGGATCGAAGTGCTGTTGGTTTCCCTCTCGCATCTTCTTAAAAGTACTTGAAACATTTGTGTTGCAAAAAGTCCCTTGTCCATTACATCACACCAGATAAACAATATGTGTTTATGATGTTGTGTATATTCTTTTTTTTTTTTTTTTTATAAACCTACCAAAACAAAAGGTTGTGCATGTGTTGTTACTGATTACAACAAATTCTTTATTCTCAGGATGAGTTTTCACAGAGCGGAAGAAAGTTGCTGAATTATTTTATTTAAATTTCACTAGTATCACCTACAAAAACATGTAGTCAGTTGCTGGTTTAGAAAATTCAATCAGTCTCTGTGCTATTTGTTTTGAAATTTTACCTCAAGTGTAAGAAATAAGGCCGGGCCTGTATCTGCTGTGTATATGACATGAAATGTAAGACAAAAACAATTTGAAAATGCTTTAAAAACTGATCCTGGTTCATGAACCAGAAAGTTTTAGTCTAGATTAAACAAACGCTGCATCAAGTTTTGTCCAGCAGAGTGGACAACTGGGTTAATTTTCCACCATTGTCTGAGAGTCTCTTCCAAGACTGTGTCACTGAGTAAATTCTGACATAAGAACATTTCTCACTGATTTCAAACCAGCTTCAAGAACACTGAATGACAAAATTGAGATAAAAATGGATCGATTGTCACCAAGGAACAAGGCGGAGACACAAATTTAGACCTTGGGGATTTTAGTTCACTTCCATATAAAAAGCACATAAACTGTACAGTAAGCAAACATTTAACTGTCAGCACATTTCATCTGTGTTTCTTCACTGACATCTTCATTAAAACAGTTTTCAGAAGCAAAAAAAATGCCTCATGAGACTGACGGTTACAAAGGAAGCAGTTATCTTAATATCCAGTCACACAGTGTCCTAAACTGACCGTTCATTATATGTACAGATTGTATAAATAAAAGTTATAGAAAGAATAAGTTAGGGTGAAATCTGCACAACCAAGATCAGTTCAGACTACTTCACTGTGGGAACAAACAATAGAGCCCTCTCCTGTGTGGACTGTAGACATGAGTTAAAGTAAAATGTACTGCAATCGCTAAAGTACATCAGTATAAATAAAGCAACTGGTAAAATATGGAGCTTTAGGTATTTTCAATCCCTTCCTCTGTTCATCCAGACAGTCTGTATATGGCTGTTATTAGTTCTTGGCCTATAATTTACAGATTTCATAAATGCTATAATCACAAAGGGGCAACACAGTTTTAGAATAGGTAACTTTTTCAACTAAACTATGACAAAGTGCACTCAAGAGGATAAATAAACAGACACACACAGACGATACTCTCACATTCACGACTCTTATCGTAATCATAGGGCAGAGAAATACCACGCTCCACGAAAACAATAAAAATGACACCAAACCACTACGAACAGGGAAGTTTGATAAACGATGGAGTCTCAATAAGGACTGATTCTAATAGCAGACTAATAACACACTTAACAAATATACCTACAGTATTTTCTGTCACTGAACCAAGAAGAAAACGCTCCTTATTTCTTCTTTAATCTGGCTGTTCCCGTCAACTTCATCTCAATCAATATCATAACCTAGATTCACTTAATAAGTCTGTTAATGGAAACAACTGGAGTTTCTAGTGTTTTGTACACTTGCTGTGAGGTGTTTCCTCAATTTTGGCTGCTTAATTAAAAAAAAAAAAAGAGGTTAATTCGGCCAACAATAAAAATAGCTCTTTCCAGAAATACTTTCATTATATTTGGACAGGCCCATAGAAAGTTCTGTTTAAATGTGAAAACAATTAAAACATCCCTTTTTTTCCTGCTGTTAAACAAAATAAGAATGTATTTTGTTGCGACCTGCAGCTGTTGCCAACATTCATTTAGATGAAATTGCGGCTCCGGCCTTGCCAAGTCATTATTAGCCTGTCATGCTAAACCCCAACCAATCAAAAAAAAAAAAAAAAAATGAACAAACCGCTTCAGTGAGCTACTGATGACTATGGGAATTTCCAATGATGGGACATGTTTTAACAGTCTCAGTCACGTCCTGCCGTTATATACTGCTCTGCTGCGAACAGTGACGACCTCAACTATCAGGTTTTTTTAGGTCTTCAGTGCACTTAAGTAAAAACTACATTTGGAAACAAACCATGAACCAAAATGGAAAATAAAAATATGGAACCCATGTGTCTTTGCTGTAATTATAAAGTCAAAAAAATCTTTTTCCTCAACATCTTAGATTTATAAAGACAATCTCCAAAGCCACATGGAGAGCCCATTAAGCTGCCATACGCAAAAACATTTCTCTTAAACTTGGTTTAGTGTAACACTGTAGAGTAGTGCATTACAAAAAGCAATTCAGAAGAGTCCAATTCAAAGCATTTCTTAAGTCTGTTACTACTGTGTCACACTGTCAGGACATTCATGAGGTTTCTGCAACTTTTGGAGCCAAACTGAGCTTTGATTGGACATACAAGTGTATGAGTTTGATTACAGAATGTCCCCACATGTGTTTTATGTTGTACACTCCGGAGGGATTACCAGAGAGCGGTCCAGCAATTAATTCCCCTCCGCGGAGCACTTTCACTTCCTGGGGAGCAGTGCCGCCAGTCTCTGCTTCTTAATGGGAAGGAAATGGATCTCCTGTGAGCTGACCTTCTTCAGTTTGATCGCTCTGTTTTTAGGGACCTTTTTTAACGGGTCGTTGGGGTCATGCTGCTCCCCCTGGGACACAGACGGCACTGCGTAGAGCTGCTGCAGAGACGCCCCCTGGCTGCTGTCCCGTTTGATGGAAAAGTTCTTGGTGGAGACGCCAGAAAGGCCTTTTATCTTCCCACAGAGGATGGCAGGGATCGCGTCCTTCACCGAGACGATGACCTTGGCCGTCTGCGAGGTGCTGACTATCTCAAGGTTTCCTGCTCTGCCAAGAGACGCCTCCTGACCCAGAGAGCTAGACCCACCGGCACTGCTGTCAACCACCCACTTATGCTGTCGGCTGAACTCCAGTGAAGCCAGACTGCCCAGCAGTTTGGAATCTAAACTCTGAGTGCATTCAACAGATAATTCTCTGTCTCGCTGCGGTGACCTGCTGGAGCTACATGACTGGACACACTTTTTTTTCCTCACAGCAGGCACTGACAAGTCGAGCACACTGTCCTGCTGCGGGCTGGGGTATTCCTGTTTTGGTTCGACTGGACATGCCCTGACAGAAAGGTCTAGAGCCTGTCCTTCAACTAGAGGAAGCGACGACTGGGACACATTTTGTGGCTGGAACGGTGGCATGCATCTGCTTGAAGACAACGAAGGAGAGGTAGTATCTTTTGGAGAAGTCTGAGTGCTTTTACTCACAGTGCAAACTGGTTTTGGCATGTTCCCCTTTGAGTCCTCAGTCTGCGGGACAGGAATGGGGATGGGAAGCGGGATGGGCAGAGGCACTGGCAAGGGAATGATGACAGGGTAGGGGACTAGAAGTGTGGCAGGAGGGACCAGAGGGGCCAGAGGGGAGGTGTAGGGAGGTGTGAGGGGAGGAAGTGGGAAGAAGGGAGAGCCTGGTGACTGGCAGGTAGATGAACCTGCCTGGGAAGGGAAGAGGTCCTGCAGGATGGCTGCAAAAGCTGGATTCTGGAGGAGGGAGAGCAGGTTAGCATCCTGCGCTTGACCTACTGACTTTTGGTCCACAGCTGGAGGCAAACCAAAGGTCAAAGGATTCTGACACAGGACATTGTTCTGGAGCGGCAACTGGGGGCAGTTAGGGCTCTGAGGAATCACAGACGGACTCATGTGCTGGATGACCTGCTGATCCAAGACCAGAGGAAGTGAAACTGGGCTTTGGCTCGTTATCAAATACGGTGCTGCCCCCATTTGGCCAAGCTGAGCTCCGGCTGCTCCGGCCATCTGGAGGTGAATGGGCAGCATCAGAGGGTTCTCTCCCAGGCACACTGGATGGAGGACAGTTGTGGCTACTTTAAGTGCCACACCTCCTGGAGATTCAGCGGTGGGACTCACCACTGACGGTGCAGGAGTCTCCACCAGATTAGAGAGCCCTCCTTTGCTCAGCCCTGCCACGCTGCCATCGCAGGAATCAGCCGGATTTATTCCATTCTCCACTTTACTGGTGATTTCGCCTCCTCCCACCTCAGAATTGCACACATCAGTCTGGGGCTGTGCCATGGTTACAGACACATCGTCACTACCCTCCATAATTCAGCTTGAAGAGTCTAACACAGTCTTCATCAAGCGTTAGTGACACGTCTCATCCATCATTCCTCTAGGCAACACTGAAACACAGGAAACAGAATTTTTTTAATGCTGTACAGTGGTTTCAACAATTTCCTATAATGCAGGTAATCTTACATAGGACACATTCTACCACATTTACTCAGCAGTAGTAGCCTCTCACTGCGAGAAAACCTCTAAAAATATACTATCAAAACAATTATTCACCTTCTGCTTATTTAATTACTGTAGAACTGGGAGGGGGGGGGGGATTTTATAGTTCATTTTATATGATATAACATAATAAGTAACCAAGAGAAGAGCCATTGTAAAATACCACAGGAAATTGACATGCAGTATGTCCCAGAGCTCAATTATCACCTGTTGTTACTGTGATTAAAAATTAAAAGGTAAACAGAGACTAGTCCAACATGAAGGTTGGTTGTTAGAAATCGGAATGAGAGTTTCCTATTTCCCGACAGGCCTTTATAACAGAAGACAGTTTGACAAGTCATGGTAGGAAAGGCACAGGTGTCACTAATAACCTTAACAATGACTCTGTTCAGGTCAAGTGAATAGAACAGAGCCATTGAAAAGGTTATCAGTAACACCTGCGTCTTTCCTACTACTGCTGAAGTCATACCTTATTTACTATATGGTGCACTGTATTTACCCTACGCCATTGTATTTGTAAATATATCTGCTACATAGTGCCCTCAAAAATTCCACAATGGATCAAAAAATGTGTCCATTGCATGCACACTACTTTCTCCTAACAATCACATTTTATAGACGCAACTCTGCAGCTGTCAGTGTTGACTCAAAATGATGGTGATTAGTAGGTGTCCGAAATCTCAATTTACTGCTCGCTATAAACTATTAAGTGTTTATTACACGGGGAGTAGTGAATGAGTAAATAAGGGAGTGATTTTGGACACAATGAAAATGTCTGTTGTGAAAAAGGACTACTTTTTTTTCTTTTAGCAGAAATATGTCAGTATAAAAAGTAAACCAGTTTACCAGTATAATAGTAATACCTAATCAAGCGGGATATAAAATTCTATGCGAGTAAAGTGAAAACTTCTCTATAATCAAACCAACAAAGAGTAGAGCTGCAATGATTAGCCAATTAATCAATCGACAGAAAATTAATCACCAACTATTATGATAATCAATTAATCAGACAGTAAACTGAATATCTTTGGGTTATGGACTGTTAGTTGGGACAGAACAAGACATTTTAGGTTGCATCTTGGGCTTTTAGGAAACAGCGATCGACATTTTATAGACCAAACCTATCTATCTGTCTGTATATCATGCTTTTATAAGCCTATTGTGTGTTTGCTTTGCTTTTCACTATGACAACTCCACACAACACATGTCCCGCCTGCACTGGCTGTCAACCCTCATCCATCCGTAGTGATAAAACGTCCCTCGGGTGCCTGGAGATACAGTGCATCCCGTGTCGGCAAAGTCAATTATTCATACTGACGGGGGCACCAAGGATAATGTTTAGCTCTTGGGGAGGGGGACACTTTCAAATAAGCTGAAACATAACAACAAAAGTCCGCACTCTACACTACCTTTCAAGTGAAAAACTCAATTAAACGTACACATGCAGTTCCAATTTTCTAGCAGAAGCGTGACACTTTTTTTTCTCTCTCAAAGCAGCCTTCATGTGGTGTTGGGTTGCCTCACTGAGCAGCGAGGAGGAGCCCTCTATCCCCCCAGGCTGGTTTTATATTGTTCTGTAGCATAGATGAGACATTGTAATAGAGCTCTGATGGATTACACAGAGGACTCTACAGCTAGACGGTCAGACGATAACCTTGTCGCCATTTCACACATGGGGACAGGTCTGGGAAGTGTGCACCTTGGGAATACAAAACATGCTTAAACATACCCTGCAAGAACCCAATGAACACTTATGTTTTATAGCTTGAAGCTTCTGCGCTTACTCTCCTGTCTTTTCCCACCACTATCTAGGTGTCGGCTCTTTCTGAGTGATGAGCTGCCAGGTCACAGTTATCTATATGCATGCTAAAGACTTATGTAACACACACGCCGCTTTGTCCTGATGGGGAAGCCTCATCCTGCAAGTCATGGGATCTCAGGCCAGACAAAAAAGGACAAATTGTTGCCACGAGAGTCAAAGCATGAGCACACATCTGTACACGTACCCTCTGTCTCTGTCTCATCCATGAGCAAGACTGTTGCATCACGTTTCTTAATATCTTTAGTACCTCTTTTCTTTTTTACTCATCTTTCCAAAAGTAAAAAAAAAAAGGAAATTTGGATACAGTGTCAGAAATATAGACTAGGCATAGAATAGGAAATCTGGATCTATTCTATTTTTCTTCCATGTTGATGCTGCGGTCTCACTTGCATTCCAGGAAGTTTGAGGCAAGACATTTCCTGCTTGATAACATGGTCACATGAGGTCTGTGACACGATAGAGCCTCAATGACCAATATGAAAGAAGTCTTTCTTGGTTAAGACTCCCCCACTGTCACAGGCTGTAATGGTTTGGTCCAATTGTGCACAAAGTGAGGGAAATAAACCGGATTTTCCTGAAGCACCAATAATAATCTACCATCCTAACTTCAGTCATTTTTTATACTCTGGCTTGATGTTTTAGTTTAGTGAGCATTACACACGGCCTTTAGGTCAGGTGACCTGATGCTTAGCAGGAATCACCACCAGGGTGACATGTTGTAGGTCCCCTCTCCCCTCCCCCCCTCCACCCCCTACCTCCAGCACAGCAGTGCACAGTTCACTGCTCCACCTCCTCTTCACTTGAATCATGTGAACAAAATGTCAAACTCTGCAGACGAGCAGAAGAAGGAAGTTTAAACGTCTGGAGTGAGCCAAAGTATATAGGGAACATATCCCATTTTTCCATGAATGGACTCTGTGACTTTCCTTTGTCTCAGTGTTATCACAGGGAGGGAAGGTTGAAGAGAGATGTCACATCAATACATTTCTACTGAACCTATACTCCGGTTCTCACTGATGTGCCACAAGCTGAATGAATGTTCTGGGTTGTTTTTCTTAACCCCCTAAATTTAAATCCACTTCCATAACCGTCATCCCTTTGGTCAAACAGAACAGATGAACTGCTATCAGCTCCTCCAGCTAAATCTAACACCTATTTAAAAAGCTGCTCAGTCCACTGCAAAACTCTACTCACACACATACACATTCAGAATATATAGTCTGAGAATTGTTAGAAAATGAAACACAAACTTATTTCCATAAACAGCTTTAGGTTAAATGTATTCATCTTCCTAAATCCTGCTTGTTATCAGAGTTTAACATGACGAAGGAGTTTGCAGATCAAGTGTTAAAATAGCTCCTGTTTAATGCCGTTTCCATTAAATATGAGCTAATGTGAGAAACATGCAACACAAACAAACCTGAAATCTTGTCGGTGAATGAAAAGCCGAACACTGATACGAACAGCAACACATCTCTTGCTGTTTGTAACTCCCTCGTCATCTGTAAGAGGTTTGTGTTCACTAGCCAGTAACAGCTAATTGAGTAAATAGGCAAGAAGAGACCTAACAGAGAGCGAAATGAAATCCCTCCCCTGTCCCCGTTACTGTAATGATTTCCACATTTCCTTTTTTTTTTCCTTGCCTCATTGATGGAATGTATGCCATACTAAGTCAATAACAGGGAGAAAACAACAACGCCTTAACTTTAACTGCATTAAACTGCACTGCAGTCTAAACACATTATAGGGGCTGCTCTCTCTCTCTCTCTCTCTCTCTCTCTTTGCTCATATGATCCTTCCTTGTTATGGATTTAGAGTTTAGACTAAAGAGAACAAAAGGACCAGGGATGGATGGAGCAGCATAGCTGATGATCTAAAGGTCATCGTCCTCAACACCCCTCCGCTCCAATAGCCAATTACATCTCATTAGAGAGCCTCATCATGAGCAGGCTGCTCTCTCATCAATGCAGATTTCCTTTTATTCAGCCTGCTCTCCCTCCAGCTGATCTCCTGGATGCCCTAATAATCAAATACAATTAAAGCTGCAATCATTACTCGACAAATAGATTTCCATCGACACAACATTGATAACTGACAACAATTTTGTCGATCAGTTATTTGTGAAAGTCATTTACCAGAGTTCCAGCTTCTTAAATGTTATTATTTTCAGGTTTCTGATTCTTTTATGATAATTAACTGAATATATTTGAATTTTGGACTGTTGGTCGGATGAAACACTTAATCTGAACCATAAGCACGAAAATAGATGAATCAGGGATGAAAAAATAATTAGGTGCCCTGAATACAGTTTAAAATGTGATAACACAAGCAGATCCATACTGTATAATTTGAATAATGATCATTGCGTTACAACTAATCGCTGTTTTATCCAGTTTGCCACTGAGAATTTCTGTTCAGATGGTGAAATGGTAAGAATGTTTAAAAATGAAAATGCATTTAGACCAAGAGCGTACAGCACGGGGTTAAGTATACTGCCATATGTATAAACGATACAACACTTGCTGGTAAATAGGTGGTTTGCATATGATACACTGAATGTAAAATGTTTACACATAATAGTATTAAATGTACATTTTTCCTCAATATAAGCTGAAGACTAAGAACATTGGAGTGATATGTTCCTGCTCTGTAGATACACCTTCATTAAGACATGATGGGTGTTTTTATAAGCTCCGGGATGTTTATGTCATTGCTAAAATCGGTTATTTTCTTATAGCAGTTCTGTCGCTGCACGTGTGAGCAGACAGCAACGTAAGTAAACGCACGAGCGATTAAAGCCAAAGCTGTTGCAACAGGCCCCGCGTGTGACACTGTCGGGTTCATGTGAGGATATTTTCCTTCTTTCTCCACTGGTGACATTAGTATTTCTCTACAGACATCACGCCGTGCGGTGCCGTCCTCCCTCCCGGGCAGATATGCTCATTAGGAGCCTGTCTGGTCCCTCAGCAAGCCGACGCTTCGCCATGAAAGCAGGGAGGCTGTGCGCGGTGTGTGCGCGCATCTCCACACATCACACACGGAGAGCTGTGAGCGCGTGAGCCTCCGCTGACATACATACATTAAATTATATTTACATATATATTGTTTATATATAAATTATGAGCTGTTATTTCTCAAGTTCCCCTTAAACTGGTTTATATTCGAGAGAATGAGCTCGAGCTGACGGACAGTACGCGTTATTCTCGATACAAGCTAGCTGCGCACATCGCCTCTGAAATTGGAAAAAGGGACTTAAATGCGTTTTAAAACTGAGGCCGTGCCAACAGTTAAATAATTCCCAGTTAATCCACGTGATGATGTTGAAATGAATTACAATTTCCGCCGCGTCTATCCTGCATAAAAAAGCAGACGAGCCTTGGCTCACCCCGTTTCATCTCCTTCCCTTTAATGTAATTCTTCAATAAAATTCCACTTTTGCTCCAAACGGCAATATTTACTCACCTCTCAAGCTGACAAGCGCATTTAGCAGCTTTCCAAGCCGACGACTCTCTCCAATGTATCGATGAATGAGAGCCGTAATACTTTAAAATAAATAGATAAGGATTAATATCGCTTCATTGCGGTCCCGTCGTAGCGACTCCAGACTGGAGCTGCGCACGCAGCATCTCCCTCCTCCTCTCTGCACGGGGACAGATCGGGAAAAAAAAGAAAAGAATTAAGAAGAAAACATAAACAATATCAACAACAAACGTATTCAAATAAATACATGAACTTAAAAAAAACATCACTCATGTAGCTGCAAAAATATTTAATTTTACATCATGTGATTTTGTGTGCATGTCATGTCTGGTTACAAATAGAGTGTTATGGGCCATGTGGGCTTGACCAGGCTGTAATTTGACATAAACCAGTGTAACTGTGACAATAACCTCACCCAAATCATTAAACCAAACTCTGACTAAAATAATCCTTGCCAAAACCAAATGGCTGTGACAACAAACAGAGGGTGACCTAAACACTTGGCACAATGAACACAAATAGAGCTCAAAAATCATGAAACATATCTGTAACATCTACCATATATTGTAATGAAAGTAAGGTTGTAAGAATGCACAGAAATAAAATGCTTTTTAAAAGTATGATAGGGTAGATTTCAAAGTGCTAAAAAGGTCTTTACAAAGTAATTTATACTTTCATTTTGAACAATACTCTGGACAATGTTTGCCATGTGACTGGCTGATGACAGGAGCAGAGGAGAATGGAGTTTGATGGAGAGGCAGCTGTGGATGAGAGTCTGGCTGCGACAGGCCTGGGTGAGCAGGATCCCCTGGGTCTCCATATCAGTCCCAGCCAGCCTCAGGCTCTGCGTCAGAGCCCCAGGGGCCTCTCCCGCAGGGGGATTGTTTAATGCACTATAATGAGCCTCACAATATACCCTGGTGGCATGGTGGTGACTTTTGTGTGGTTACCGCTTCAGTGTCCCTCCCCCCAACCTATTTCCAGTCAGTATTACTCACATGTGGAAGTACAGCTCAGTTTAAGATTCCAGTGTGCTGTTCTCATGATGTCCAATCAATACTTTCTCCACCAAACCAGAGAGAAAAATGAAAATTACACACAGTTTTTCCACTGATGTTTGGCAGGAAATACCTTGCAGGTGCTCTCATCTCTGACAATTTCTTGTTCATTTATGCCTCGCATGTTGGAAAAATGCGTCATTATGAATAATCCTGAAATTTCACCTTACTTTCCTTATATGAATTGGACACATTGTAGTCATAGTCCCCACACTAACACACAGTGTGTGTTCAACCTACTGTTACCACTTACATATAAATCTGCATTGAGTGCGGAGAAGCTGCGTGTGTTCTTTTGAAGGTCTTTGCTTGCCCTTTGTCCCTGTTCTTCATAATCAGACAAAGATAAAAGCCATGTTGGGCTGACATTTGCTTTTAAGGCCTATACAATATCTTCTGTGCTGCCTCTAGAGCCAGAGGCCATTTAATGATACAAAGCCAGCTGTACAACACAAAGACAAACACTGGAAGAAAGACATCTCAGAGGAGTGCCACCATCAAAGCTCGACTGGTTTCCTCTTCTTCAATTCTTCACATCGCATTTTTCTTACGTACCAAAAATACTACACCGTATTTTATGTCATGTCTACGCCGCCGACCACTCGTGCCATGCCATCCTGTCTCCAATGTTAATCGAGGTCAAAGTTCATGGTCAGCATGCCCTTTGATGGGTACCCACTTGGGATACCAAACAGTCCGGGCCTTTGTTTACCTTTTCTTTTTTCCTTCACTCACAATCTCAGCTCAGTCGACATGCACTGAGAACAAGGCGTTTTTGTCTGTCACAGGCCCAGTTTGACATGAGCCAGAGCAACAAAAAGAATTCACAGTGACTTTGGAGCTGGAGCACGACTATGAAAATGACATGCAGAAATGACACGTTAATAACTGCCGCTGAGCCACAAGTCACCTATGTGGAGAGAAACCTGTTTAGATTTGGTTATATATCTTCAAAAAAAATCCCCAGCTGTGTTATTTCTCTGGCCAGGACACAAAGAGGCCTACTGCAAATGTACACTCAATTTGCATTAAATTACCCAGTGGACGTTCTCCTGTGGATTCAGCTGAAGAACACCCTCTAGTGTTCATTTTGCTGCAGTGAGACCCCTACCCCCCCCCCTCCTACCAGGCCCTGTACAGGCTGAATCAGGGTCAACAACAAGACAACAAGATCATAAGAATCAGGAAGCATCATAACATAAGAGAGCAGAGATGAAAAAACAGCGTGCAAGAGCTTTGAATATTGCTGATTATGCTTTAAGGTGTTAATTCCTGCCATTTTACAGTCTGAGTAAGAAACAGCAAAACACATAAAGGCAGATGTGCTTTAAGTCATGGCAGTCTAAATACATTGTATACATATAAAACATTTACTGTACTATGCAAGACATGTGTGTGAAATATGAATCCACTGTGTTGTCTGTGTGTTTTTACTACTTCCAATTTGTTTTTTTTGTTTTTTTAACTGAACTGCCCTCAAGCTCATATCACCCAATTCTTCAATTATTAGATCTATACAAAATAGATCATACATTTGCCATTTGTCTGCTCTTTATGCTTTTTTCTACCAATCTGTGAAGCCAAAGGCAAATTGTAGAATAGTTATTCTAGTTCGATGTTGTGAGAAATGTCGCCATCTAAAGGTTTAAAGATAAAACCAACACTTTAACAACTGTAGGACGTTTTGACTCATCACAGCAGAAAATGCACAGGTGTTACTAATAACATTTACGAGGGCTCTGTTCTGTTTAAGTGTCCCAATAAGGCGTGACAGTGTGACAGCATGCACAACCCCAGGACACTGAAACTGAAGCTAACTAAATGGAATTTATACTGTGCATTTCCTACTGTGACGTGTCAAAGTGTCCTCTATGAAAAAGGCCTGTTGCAAATAAATGCAAATAGCATATGATTCATGCAAAGGAGAGTGAGAAGCCAGTGTAGTATTGATTGTTGAGTTAGTTAAAGGTTAACTAACTATATTTTTGTTATTGTCAACGAATACCACAAAAGTAACAAAACTAACAATGTGTTAGTCCTTTCTGACTTGCCTGCCCTGTCACTGACGCCCCAATGTCATTGCATCCTCATGAAGATGTAAATCTTTCTGGTCACAAATGTTTATTTTCATTTTTGAAAAAGGTGCAGTAATTTCCTAAAGTATGTGGGCACTGTAGTTTTTAACAAATGTTACTCAAACAAGAGTGAATTTAATGGGGACTATTTTCAGCAGCGGATTAATACACATTCGGTGCACCAGTGAGTATTTCCGGGAGCAGGATGGTGTCATGTTTAAGTCAGCTACAGTGGTTGTGTTCATTGTAATGAAGGAACATGTCACCCAGTGCAGCAGTGTGGCTCACTGATGCATTTTTAACCATTTTTAGACAAAAAAGAGCTTCATGGCACAGAAGAATAATATATATCAGACTTTGGATACATAGAAAATACTTATTTGTAGGATCACTTTTGGTCTTTTCATGAGATTTGAGAGAAATATAGAATATCACTAGACATACTTTTATCATGAGATGGTATTTTCACAGATTTGTTATGTAGCTGATAAAAAGAATAAACAATTAACATCGCAACTGACCCCAAGAGTCATTTTCAATCGCAGTCACATTTATTTGTCTTTTCATACACTTTTGCTAAGCAGCCTCTTGTGCTAGCAGTTGGCTTTGATAGGATTTACTATGGGATTTCCACAATGCTTACTAAAAAATAAATACAAGACAAAGTGTTCCACAGCTCAAAAATATAGTACAAAGGTTTGAAATTAATGTAAACTTTTTTTTACATAAGAAACAATTCAACAACCTTTGTGACCATTCCAAAAGTTATCATATTTACAAGTTTGTACAAAAAGAAAAAAGAAAAAATACAAAGCTGATAGCTACAGTATAGAGGTTGATCTGAAGTCCAAATTAAATGCATCTAGTACCATAAGTTATGCTGTAATTCTTCTTTAGTATTGGGTTTTATGTTTTCAAGAACATTTCAGTCAAGTAAACGAGAAGAGAGAAACCGTTCAATGCCATTAACATGTACACGTTCTAGCCTTTGGCAGAAGCATCTACTCCACTCCTAAAGCGTACACAAGAGTATGATTATTGTTCAAGGAAAGTCAAACAGCTCCATGTAAAGGTCTATAAATATCTCCAGGTACAGCAAGAGACAAATGAAACTTCACAAACGTCACTTTATCAGTGCAAAAAAAAAAAAAAAAAAAAAAAAGAAAAAAGTTGGAATGAAGGCTCACAGACATAAACCATTGTGTACCCTGTTATATGTCATTGATATAATGGAGTGGAGTATTTATTTAAGTTCTAAAAGCTGTCTTTGAATTGTATGAAGTTACTGAAAGGAATCATCCATCTGTGGTGTTTATTAAGGCCAAAATCAAGCTGATATTTACACTCCCATAGGGCAATATGGCTACATAGACTCACTGTGAATACGTGGGACAAAACAGACTCAGCGTGTCAGGGTTACAACTAAAACCTCACTTGTAGCTTATGACTGTTTATGCCATCTTTTAATGACAATTATGAGTTGCTTTCCTACTTGTCTCTGCAACCAGTGTCTCAAATATGTTTTAAAATGTGTCTCTTATAAACAAAATAAGTATCTGAATAAAATAGGCTATTTAAAATACCAGCAATTGCATAACTTTTGCGTAAAGATTTCAGTTTTACGTTGGTGTAGACCTATTCTGTGTCAGTTAAAAAAATAAATATATTTAGATTGTTACAACACAGAAAAATATGAGACCATGGCAAGTTATATTTTGATGGGGAGAAAAATAGATGAGCATTTGGTACAAAATAGCAGCAAATGCCAGCAAAATCCAGAACTTTCATCTTTTCATTACAGATGATAACCTGGCTCCAAATGTAATCCGACATCCGCCCATCAAAACCAAAAAAACACACACCAACACTTAACCTGCTGAGGCCCAAGCTACTTTGTCACTTATTTTCTTCTTGTTGAACAGAGTAAAATAAGGCATATTTGATCCTCCTGAACACTTTCCATTTGCCTCTTTCGACGATTCGTAAACACACCAAATCAGCAAACCGGAAATGACCATTATTACTTCTTTTTTTTTTTTTTTTTTTAAACACGTGACCTCCTTGTTCTTCTACAGCTCTCCTATTTCACAACCTCCAACTTTTTAATCACTTCTCCAACTCCCACGTTAGCACCTGCTCCCTTCTTGTCTCCCCAATCCCTTCCGCGATTGTCAAGTTAGTGCTTGGCTTTGACATTTTCTGTCTTACCTGTAATTACTCATCTTATTGCATGACAGTTTTTAAATGTTGTAATATGTTATCTTTGATATAATTTACTATAAGCTTTTAAAAAGGACTAAGTAAAATATACAAAAGCATCACACCAAATACAGCTTTTCAGCCATATGAATAGATGCATTGAAGCTTCACATTTTTTTTCCTGTTAGTCCTGATGTTCACTTGGGGTTATCAAAATTATTCGATATAACTAGCTCGAGAAAATGCACAGATTGTGTCTAATTGCATAGGTATTCACAGAATACATACAGTTAATACAATATATTTTTCTATTTTCACAAGATACTGATAAAAAATGTCAAATTGTAGGATTTTTTAATCTGGAGAAAGAATTTGACAGCAGAACAGCTAAGATTAAACATGAATGTGTCTAACATGGCTTTGGCTTGACATTAGCCACAATTATGTTCAAAATGTGCCTTAAACTAACCAAGCAAAATGTTTTTTGCTTGTCATTTTTGTTCATAAATCATACTTTTTCAGAGTGTAGATTCTAAATACTCTGTGTTTCTAATAGTAAGTCTTTCTTTTATGTGGTTTTTTTTACACATACTGTATGTATGAAGTCATTTTTAACACAGGTAAAAGTGTTTAATGTATCCACAGACTAACCAAAAAGGAAATAGCTATGAAACTCAGTCACAATCAGTAAATTCATTATTTCTATAACAAAACGGTTCCACATTAACCTCCTCAATGCCCTCACTACATCTCATATATATTAAAATTCATTCTGGTCCATTTGTTTGAACTGTAAACTAATTTCATACATTTTGACAATTCTACTCTCTCCCCGTATTGGACCACAGTTTGAGGTGGATCCTGTTTTCTACGTGGAGCCCTGCGACGAGCGGTCGTCATGAGGGCTCCCATCTGAGTTCTCTGTCTCACCCTCAGAGATCGCCTGCATGGGCGCTGAGTACAGTCTGCTGCGCATGCCGTAGCGGCTGCTGTTGGCAGGCGGGGGGATTCTGGAGCGGCCCTGCCTGGAGGCAGCAGACGTATGGAAGGATTTCAGGGAGAAGCCCTCTGTGTTGGCTTTGGGGTAGGGGCTGGAGAGCTGATCTGGTCCTGATTGATCCTGCTGCTGCTGTAGGGGGGAAGCAGGCTCCTCTGGTTGTCTGGGTGACTCCATCATGGAATCTCCTGAAGATTTGGGAGTGAGGGGGCTCTTGAGGATCTCTGTAGCTGACATGCGGTAACTAGAGTCAGAGCGGCTTCCCTTTTTAAGCAGCAGCAGTTTGAACTCCTCGTTGGAGGTGCTGGACTTCTTTGCGTTCCTGTAGATGGGCCCGGGGACTCTCTGCAGGCCCGGTGGGGTCACAGCAGGGGGCGGTGACGCCACTGAGCTCGGGGAGCTCACAGTGCTGCTGGGTGGTGTGTTCCCCGATGCAGCACCGAGGCGGTTTCTCACGCCCAACTCAGTGGAATCCTTCCTTCCCAACACTTTTCTTTTGGACCTGAGAATGAAGAAAAGCAATTAAGAATCTCTGCAAATTTATAGCGAACACAAAGAATCTGCTTTCCAAACTGCTTACCTGTGTATCATAGCAAACAGGTCCTCAGTGGTCCGGGTTTTGGTGGGTGATAGAAACACACTGTCATCCTCTGGCCTTGACTCATCACTCAGCGGGGATGTTGTGTTGTCACTGGGTGTCGAGTCTGTTGACAGAAATCAGCCAACATTTTAATATAAAATTGTGTAAAATGCCAATCATCAAGTTCCAAGGCTCTAAAGTTGCTTGTTTTGTCCAATCAGAATTCCCAAAAGTCCCAGAAGTCCCAAAGATATTCAATTTAAATGATTAAAACAGCGAAAAGCTGAAGTTATCACATTTGAGAAGTTAGAACCTGCAAATGTTTGTAATTTGAACTTAAATGGTTCATAATGTTTATTTAAATCAATATTAGAGGCTTAACAAGGTAAAACTATGAAGAAAATTGAAAAAAAGATCAGAGAAACAGCATTTGGTAAAAAATATACAATTTTGTGTTGCAGAAATGTGTTTTCTTTTTCTTTTTTCCTGTCCTGTTTATCATCTCATGACCCCTCAGATTTTGTCATGTGGCCCCTTGTGTGGTGCAGACCCCCAGGTTGGGAACCGCTACTCTACACAATTTACAAAATCTGTATTCTTGAACATCATGTGTCAACAACTTTTTTTTTTGCACCGTCAACAATGTTGTTGCTTGACTGGTTGGCTGCACACAAATAAACTCCCAACACCGAGTTCAAAACTAACAAAACTGACAGAGAGAGAGAGAAGAGACAGTAAACAGAGAGTGGGAGAGTATAATGAAACTAAACTTAATACCTTTACTGAAGTAATCCTCTGTCTCTGGTGTGGACTCCTCCCTGCCGTCCTGAGAGGCACTTTCGGCTGAAACACCTGATGACTCATATTCTTCTTTGCTACCTTCATTACTGATTGGACTTGCTTGCAATCTCTCTGATTGACCATCAGTAGCAGGCACTTCATCAAGACTGTTGGTTCTCTTGGGTGAACTGTGCAGAAAAGAGGGGAGACCTGGTTTTATTGGACAAAGTTCTTCTTCAGATGGCTCAGATCTTTGCGGTTGTAAAGGCTCGGACTGCGAGCTGCAATCGGGTGTCTCCACTGACTCTCTGCACATCTCTGCTTCATGACTTGTGGTCGTTTCAGGGATGTCTATTGAAGGCTCCCACTGCTGTCTGAATGCTGTCATACTCTCTAAAGGAGCTAGAGCCTCTCTCGTCTCACTCTGACACGCTGCTCCTCCATCTGCAAGCTCTTCATTTGATGTAAACACTGATTCACATGACTGCTTTGACGATGTGTGATGTTGATGTGAGTTGTGCAACAGTGTACTCCTCAGCTCTAATGATTTACTGCTGGAAAGTGTGTTAGTTAAGTTCACAGTGGGACATCTGAGTCTGGAGGTTGTTTCGTCATTGTGACTTCCTTCATGCTCCTTACTGATGGATCGGAGCTGAACTGAGTGCAGCACAGTGGGTGTGATGGACATGGTGGGGGGGTTAAACACCTCTGAGTTAGGAGGCGCTGCAGGTTTGGCTGACACTACAGCTTTTTGCTTATTCAGGTGAGGAAATTGTAACTGAGTCCTGTAAGCTGAAGCCTTGCTGCTTTGAAGGGCACTTAAGTCGAGGTGGGAGGGAGGGATGATCGGCAACTCCAGGTCTCTCTTGGAGGTGGCTCCATCCCTGCAGGACAGCGATGAAAGAGACGACTTCCTCTCTGGAACTTTGGGCTTCCTCTTGCCACAGGATGGCGACAGCGGCCCGGGAAAGAAGGCAGAGGGGAACGAGGAGGTGGGGGTTTCTGACTGACTGGAGTAGCCGCTGGATGGGCTGGCCAGACTTGCTAGTTTCTCTGGGGATGTTAGCTTGAACTCTCCCTCCACTGATGGAAGTGAAGGTGTGGTGGCCCTGGAGCCAGACTGCGATGTCTGAGACTCAGAGCTTTCCTGCGACTTGATGCATTCGATAACAGTCGTACCCGTCGCTGTGCTGGAGTTTGACAAAGATCGGTAAGGATCGCTGGATTTTAAATCATTCAGGAGCCAGAGATCTGCATAGTCTGACTGCACAACCCCCTCGTCTTTGAATGAATGTGCATCTGTGGAGCTGAACACGCCTAAGTCAGGCAGATCGACCGAGCCCTCAACCCCCCAGACCCTGAGGGGCTCTCTGACTAGTGAAGAGTTTTCTATATGTCCTGGAGAGCCAGACAACACCATCTGAAGTTTCCTCTCCTTGGAAGACAGTGGAAGCTGCTGCCCACAGGTAATCTTTGGTTCTTTCTTGTTGGGGATGTTTCCCTCACTGCATATTTTCCTTAAAGATGAACTTCTTTTAGGCGGAGACGGCTTCACCTTTGCTTTCCTTAAAGAGAGGCAGCGTCTCCCAAGAGTCATGTGGCGACTCATGTCAGACAGGCCACAGTCAGAGCCAGAGGCTGCATAGTTATAAGTGAAGCTTCTGCTACCTTTAAGACCACAGTCAAAGTGCATGGAGGTGTAGTAGCCTTCAGTGTCTACAGAGTAGTGTGAGACGGTGTCTGCTTTCTCCGACAGCGGCTTGTCAGAGTAGCTGCTCTCACAGGTGGCCATGCTGGTGAAGCTGGGGCAGCCCAGGCTGCTCTCAGCCTCTCTGCTTGGCTCAGGGCTGAAGTCTTGTGGGCGAGGAGGGTCCGGGTGAGGGTAGCTCCAATCCTCGATGGGAGTGCTGACCCCTACTTCCTCTAATATGTCCATAGCTGTGGAGGAGAAGGAGCCTGCCCGCTGGGTCCTGAGGCCCTGGTAGTGGTCCAGCATGAAGCCGGTCTGCTCGTCGTTGGTGTGAGTGGCAGCGTTCAGGGAGAGCTCAGAGTCACAGTGTGAGGAGCCGGTGAGCGGTGGAGACGCTGCCGGGGGGATTGTTTCTGAGGTCTGGGAAGGGCAAGTGGAGCTGCTCCCACTCCAGTTCCCACTAGAGGACTGGTGGTCCTCCTTATGGTCCATCTGGCCCCCTAGCACCCCTGCAGCTGAGACCGAGTGTACCGGGCTACTGAAGGTGTCTGAACTGGATGATATGTCACAGCTGCCCATGTCGGCCTTCCTGGGCAGCTGTGATCGGGTTCTCTCTATCCAGCTGCGCTCCGGACTCTCTGACAGCTGTGTGTACTTCAGGCTGCCCAGCTGGCGGCCGGACATGGCCTGATCATCCGTGCTCTCCTCTTCGTCCTTCAGAATCCGCTCCCCAGGTCCAGGCAGGAAGTCCTCAGTGTCAAAGGGGGAGAGCTCCTCCTCATCATCGCTGTCATTGTGGCCGTTGCCTATCATCCGGCTCCCGTCTCGGGGCAGGCTGCGGGAGCGCAGGCGTGCGCCCACTGAGGCAGTGAACATGGCGTCAGAGCTGTCCTGCAGGGAGGAGATGTTGCCTGCAGAGTAGGAGAGGGAAAGTGGGGCTCCCTGGCCTCGCTGGGCCCTGATTCTCCTCCGAGACGGCGCTCCTGAGATCAAAAAGTCTTCTGTCTGGCAACCTGAGTCTCTGGTGCTGAGATGGCTGGCCAGCTCCTCGTTGGAGGGAGTGATATCGGGGCTGGCATGAACTATCACGGTCCGTTCTCTGGAACCAGGAGAGTCATCAGAGTCTGAGAGAAGAAAGAAGAACGGGGAACAAAAGCATGAGATGAGCACACTTTATTGCTCTTTAAATAAACATTAAAACCTTATTTAGTAAGGGTTTAAGGTGTTGAAAATGAATCGCTTCATCCCTGGTTTGAGTCTGACTTTTGTTGCATGTGACTGCACATCTCTCTCTCTCTCTCCTGTCTTCTTTCTACTGTCGCCTGTCTAATAAAAGCTTAAAATGCCCAGAAAAATAACTTAAAAAAGAACAAAGGGAGACTTAAAATATGCCTCCAATCACTTGTCTTTGAAAAATTATGCTGACATTATATCAATGGTCTTCTTCTACAGTATACTTACTGTGGGTTAGATTTTAACTCATAATGGCACATAATGCACTGATTGCTTAGTGTTACTGTAAGCATTATTGTTTCTACAATGAAAGAGTGCCATAGCATGTCATTTTATCTCTTAACACAAAACCATTTTTTGTTTAAGTGACACCATCACAGTAAATCCACTATCATCAATACTACCTTCATTTTACTTTAACGGCAGCAGACTGAATTAAATGTAAGTTATCATGTGTGTATGTGACAGTCAGGCAGAGTCAATAAGTAACATACCTAAGTCTTGTTGCACCTGTCTGGGAACGCCGGCGACAGTCCTCCGTCTCCTCAGCTTCCTCCTCCTCTGAAGCACAGACTGGGAGTGAACGAGCGAGCAGCGCACACTAGCATCTCTGTCAAAGCCAACCCCTGCAAGGGAGACGGGACATGTGAGGAATCTTTGTTTAGCGGCAACGGCAGCGATTCCTTCTTTAACTCTCACTCTGACTTAAAAATAGCAGTCGAGAGTGGAGGACACCTATCTGAAAGCCACAGAGCCTAAGTGTGCTTAAAGTATTGTCTCTGGCTCCTGAATGATTTAAAATCCACATCATAAAATGTGTGACACAGAAATAGTAAAAGCCTGCTGTGAAGGTTTCTGCTTCAGTTTTGTTGTGTTTCCTTCTTGTTTTCCTGCCTCTCCCTCACCACACGTTATGACTATCATGTGATAGCAGGTCAGGCCTTTTCAGCACCATAGCAATCGCTGGACTTTGCTTACAATGTGCATTTTTCTCTCGACTGTCTCTGACTCAGCCAGTGTTGGCGTACAACTCTCCTTTTGAGTCAATGCGAGCGCGAGTAAATAACATTGGGCAGGCCTTTTCAACAATTTGGACAGAACTAATTGGCATTCAAGTCACAGCAACTTGCCTCTTTGCAATCGCAGGCACAAAGCGTCGAAGTATGAGAAAGAAAGTTAACGGGGACACAAAGCATGACTTGCAGATTGAGAGTGATTCTCCGTGGCAACAACGCCTTTGATAATAAAGGGGTTTTACAATTAATAGCCCAATTACCAAGATAATAGCAAAATAAGTCATTGTTAGTCACAATAACTGTACAGTGTTAATGAGTGTTAATGAGGAGCGCCAAAACTCAGCAGTGAACAGGAGTCACTGTGTGCGGTGTGAGAAACACTGACCGTTAGCTTCCTAACACTGGCAGATACAGTATGTTAAACTACAGTAAATGTTAAAGGAATAGTTTGATATTTTTTTGGAAATAATACTAATTTGTTTTTTTGCTGAGCGTTACATTAGAAAATCGATACCACTCTCATTTCTCATTAAATATGAAGCTACGACCAGCAGCCGGTTAGCTTATTTTAGCATAAAGGCTGGAAGCAGGGGGAAACAGCTAGCTTGGCCCTGTTCAAATACACCTCTAGAAGTCCCTATTTAACATGTTATATCTCAGTTTTTTTACAGATAAAACATATGACATGTTAATTTGTGAGCTGTAGAGATGTTGGTCGGTGGTTTTTTTTTAAGTTTGGACAAAGTTAGCTTGCTGTTTCACACGGTTTCCAGTCTTTAGCTAACTGTCTCCTGGTTGCAACTTCATATTTAATGGCAGATATGATAGTGGTCTCAATCTAACTCTCTATAAGAAAACAAAATAAGCACATTTCCCAAAATGTCAACTATTTAAGAAAAAAGACCTAAAGAAAGATGATATTGCTAAAGGAGTAGAAAGAAATAACAAACTCTCCGAAGATAGTTTGAGAAATCTGCACCACAGCTCAATCCTGTCACAAAAAAAACAGATCCAGACAAAAAAAATGAATTTACCGGTCACATTAATGGGGATGACACATGAGGTGATCACTTGGGAATGGCTTTTCATTCTTTCCTCTGGGGTGGGCAGCGGCAGGGCTTTAGACCAGTTAGTCTGCTTGTCCAGGGTGGAGGGGATGTTAGGGATGGGAAACTTAGACCGGTGACCTAGAGCCACCCCGTCAGAGTCGGGGTCAGAGGACGCAGCCTGCAACAGATGGATATTTGCATTGTTAGGTTGTTAAGGTTAGGCGGCATTACGTGAGAATGGTACAGCAGAGCTTTAAAAACATGATCAAACTCTGCTTCTGAGAGGGGAAAGTGCTGCTGCGTCGAGCGCGGCGATTAAAGTCAGGAATTACATTTGTATTGTCAAATGCTGAGTATTTATCTGGGAAAGAGCAGAAGACTAGATGTGGAGATTAGTGTCTCATTAATCTGCAGCAAAGACTGCTTACTTCTCTGAGCAGAGGTGAATCAATACACAAATACACATCTCCTTCCAGGAGCTGAGTTTCATGTTGAGAGCGCAAAGACTCCCTTAAGTAATGAAAATGAAAAGCATGCCTGTGAGACAGAGAATGGAAAACATTCAAAGAATCTACTCAGAAAGTTTCATGCAAAAATCCAAATGCACAAAGGAGAAATGAAGGATTTAAAACATTTTGTACCTGGATACAACTTAATAGCACTGACTGCCCGACTGTATCCAAGCTTGGAAAAATGTCAGACCAATAAAAAAAGTTTGGCACACACTGACTGTACAGCACATGTGATGATAAATTCTGCTGTGAGAAAAAGGAGACATCTCCTTCACTCAGCAACCACGGAACAGGACAGAAATCTAACAAACAGTGTAAACAGTCATTTCCAGTCACAACATGCGGCTTTGGAAACTCTTAGGTCATGCTCTGACAATTTGTGGCACCTATCCGAGTCTCCTGCATAATAACGACTCTCCGGAAATATTTGAGAGGAAATACTCATTCCTCTGAACAGCAGCCTCAGCATCAATCACTGAACAGTCCTCCCCTCTGAATACTCCACAAGTCCAGCTCCTTTTTCCGTGGGCCTCTTCGCACTTTCAAACTTATATACTGCAACATCCCCTATAACTTAAGTCCCCATGCTACATGAAGGCTATGAAGTTCTTACCTTGAGATTCCTACAGAGAGGCACATGTGAAACTGGGAGTGATTCTCAGGCCGAACTGGTTCCCACCTCCACGACCCGACAACCTCCCACCCCCCATTAAAAGCCAGCTCTTGAGCCTTTGTGCTCTCTGTTCCCAGCAGACCAATGAGACCCTGACAAAACACTGGCCACAAAAGAAACCGGTTTCCTTGGAAACTTCTCCCAACTAGTAGGAAAAAAAAAAAAATCAAAGGGAGAGCATTTACAGCTGATTTGTCTCGAGAACAGAAAGGCGGTTTTAGGAGTGTCTGAGAGGATGGATGAGCGAGACGAAAGAGTGGAAAATGGGTAAAAAAGAAAGGGACGGTGAAGGACAGTAGAAAAGAGTGGACACATACAGGATGAGAAAGGAGGAGGAGGCAGTCATAAAAAAAAAAGGAGTGGCGGTGTTTAGGCCTGTCCAAATGCTTATTTCTCTACAGCGGGCATCAAGCGTGATACATTTGGTGAAAAAACAGCAGCAGTTCAGCTTTTAGAGAGAGAAACATGAGGCTGTCAGCTTTTTCAGGGATGGGTGCAGTGAAGAAACCACAGCGCAGAGGGATCATGGGTAATCACAGACGCAAGCTCGGAGAAGTCAACCCTATCATTAGTGAAACCCCGGCTGCTGGGCGGCTGTGACTGTGGCCTTCACACACACATTCCTCACATACTGCAAGCTCAAAGCCCGGCTCTTCACGTGAGCTCCAACAACAACAGTACGTCCATGTATGACGCGTCGGCGTGGCTAAAACTTTTTTCTATTTCAGTTTCGGGACTGCACTACCGCATGTTTCTGACTGGGTGGAGCAGGGCGCTACCGCTGCTGGATGAAAAGCTGCATTGAGTAGGCATGCATTTAAAAAGATATTCATTATGTAAATTAGGAGAAGTCAGGTAAGGAGTTGTGAAATAAAGTGTTAGAAGGAGCACACAGGAGCGAGGAGGGAGGGAAGGAGGAAGGGACCAGTACCTTTCTGCTCCAGGGAGTGAAGCGGCAACATTCGGTAGGGGAGGAGGAGCGGGTGGTGTCAAACTGAATTACAGGGCAAAAAAAAAAAAAAGGACAACAGAAACAAATGACAAAAATGAACATGGAGATATCTGACACGAACATACACACGGACAAAAAAAAGACAACACTGGGGTAACCTTTGTGAGGAGGGATATGTGGACTGTGAAATACATTTGAGGCAGGGCAGGTTGATGAACTGAAAACAAAAACTTCCTGGATGATTTACGCTACATGTATAAGTTAATTTTAAAAAAAGGGTTTTAAATAAAATATATACAACCATGCTCTGCACAGACAACATGAGACACATCACAAACACTACTTCCCTCTTTACCTGTGTTTGTGCTAACTGTGTTGTTGCATCTCTAACAAGCCTCTCTGGCTGCTTGGAGGAAGAAATATGGATTTTGCTTGCATCAAAATCTAAGCACAACAAGTATGTAAATCATCTCCATGCACGTGTAAAGCCAAATTTATTTCCATCAATTAAACAATTCCATTAAAAAAAAAAAAAATCAGAATACAAAATAATTTACATGTGTATTCAATTACATGCAACTAATGAACTTAAAGTCTGCTGATTGAATTTGGTGACAAACCCTAATGTTCCCTGACTTCCAAAAAGTCATAATAAAATGTAAAACATCAAGGAAAAAAGCTGTAAGCATCTGACGAGAGTATAATGTTGCTCATCTCACCGTTGTCAAATTTGTGCCTTTCTTCTCTTGCTTCTGGATGATGTTTGGGGAGGGGTACATGGGCATAGGGGGCACGGCCGAGATCGAGATGGTGACTCTGCGCTCCCTGCTGCCTGATCGTCTCTGCTGGTGATCTGTAACAAGATGCAAATAAAACACTGAAGACACGCTGAGTGTAAACTCCACACATACACACACACATAAAGAGTAAAGATGAAAGGTTTTAAAAATCTATTTAACCACAAATTGGAGGAACAAGGAAATCCAGCACAAAAATAAAGAGGGTGGACACAATACAATACAAAGCAATCGATACAAAGGGCCTGCAATGAATACTGGCTCTGTGAAGCTTTTAATGTTCAGTGGGGATGAAACGCTAAACCCTTTGTAGTTAGCAGTTATATTGGATTGCATTAAAGTGTTCTTGACGTTTGTTTGCTCAAGGGGGATTGACAAAATAATTTAATCATATTTTAAAATATGCACATTTCCATACAATAGAATCAACAATAACCATGCAAACTACCAGAGATGTTGTCTGATGCCTACATTACCCACAAAAAGCAACTCAACCAGTAACAGTTGGGTTGGAGATTCGGCATGTTATGCTAGTAGCGGCTAATGTAGCCTTGAGTTACAAGCCTTAAGCAGAGATTAGGAGAGGGCTACAGAGATCTGGCAAACTCACTTCTTTCTAAATCCACACCCCCAGATTTTTGTCACTTTCAAACTTGTAGCCCCGACGGACACCACTTGAGGCAAATTATCAGACTTTGTGCAGCTCCCTCTGGAGCCACAAAAGGCTTTATGCAACTTTTTTCACACATGCAGTAGTAAAATTGGCGCACTTCTCCTTTAATGAACTCCCCTGTGACGTTTTTGAGTCTCAAAGCATGAGCATTAAAAGCTTCACAAGAATATAATTAATTAAAGTGCTATTGTATTATATTGTAAAAGTGTTTATATATTTGTGTCCACCCCTATAAAGCATATTTGTAGTGTATGTCATCTACTGGCTCACACTTTTCCTGCACTTCTTACATCTAGTGTGCAGTTGCAACACATGTCCACTAGGGGGCAGAATGACACCAGAATATCTCAGAGGTGACTTTTTAAATCATATAAAACACAAAGTATACAAAGAAGATGCTTTTGAATGAAGATGTGAAATAAAAAAATGGACAGCAGGATTAATTGGGAAGGACAGACACATAAAGAGAAGGTGAACTTTGGAGCAGCTGTTTGGCTTTTCCTCTGTGTTGTGATCAGTTTGGGTGTCAGAGGGCCTCACCTTGGTGCAGGGCCCACAGGCTGAAGCTGGCTTCCCTGTGGAGCTCTTCTACGCATGCTGGCCGTGTGGAGGGGTGGAAAACGTTCCTCTGCTGGTGCCAGGGAGCTTGGTAGTGTGCCGTCAGCTTACTCTCCACATCCAGGTTAGACACCGCTGTAAGAGGGATGGACCCGGTCAGGCATGTACTCAACAGCTCCACAACAACTACAAAACACACATCACCACTGCAAGTGCTCTTTAATATCTTTCTTGATGAATGCGGTACAGCACATGGCGGGAGTTGTAATGGAAAGGCAACTTGCTTTCATCACGAGGGGCAGCCTGCTGAGCTCCACAGGTTCTGGTAAGGAAAGCTTTAAATTTCCACTCTGGCATATTTGTGGTGATATGTTGGTTGGGATCGTTAAGGTGAACAGTCTCAACAGTCTGAGCTCCACAGTCTCAGAAAGATGTAACTAATGAGGTTTCCATATGCCGGCGACAATGTGGTGCCATGAGAGCAGCTGAGATGGCAAACTAATGTTTTGGGATCTAAGGTGGAGATGAAATACCAGACTCATGTTAAGATCCAAATCCTGAGAGAAGAAAGCAACGTTAACAGATCCAATTTTAACAGGACAATAGCCTGTTTACTAATGTAATGCTATTACCTGCAGCCAGACAATAGGGTATTACTGCAACCTGACACTGTAACTTTCATCCTCTAAACACTGACCAGTACCTGGAGTAATCTCCCTGCTCCCCCTCACACCTCCTCGGGTTACAGAGAGTAAGACACTCAGCTCTCAAGTTACACATAATATATGGAGGGGCTGGATGAGGGGGGAGAAGTTTAGATTATCAAAAGAGCTGTTTTGTCTTTATGTTGTTGCTTGTTTGAATGTTGACTGCTTGAAATGCAAGATAGAGTTGTACAATATGTATTAGCAATAAATAACAAGAGTAAAGAATGATCAATAATCATGTGCCTGTTGACACTGGTATCCACAAGGAAATGAAACACTTCCCCATGTAAGGAGACTGTTGAGGATTAACACCGCAAAGCCTTTGCTTTAGCAGACAAACACATCTGTCAGTCTTCTCCTACCTGGCTGACATTTCTGGGCTTCTCCTTGACCTGGCAACTTTAGTGAAACACACTCTGTCCGACCTCCATGTCTGCTGGGAGGCAGCTTTGGCAGAGCAGGCTCCAAGTTTCCTTTGTAGTGCAGCCAGAAGGCAACTTTAGTCTTTTTCACTCAAAAAAGACAAATTTAACTGCTGATCACTGCTAACAAAGGTCAGGAAGACTGAGTGCAGTTTCACTCTGAAGCTCAGCCTGCTGCTGATCAAACTGCTGCATATGTTATGTGATTTTCTGGCAGTAGGACCAGGGTGAATTCTCTGACAGATTCTTTCTAAGAAACGTGGTGCAATACAATCCCCAGGAGAGGGAACATGTTTATCTGTTATCCAGAGACAACCTGAGGTTTTCCATAAAACACCCCAGAGTGATCTAAAAGCCCTCTGTGGTGACCTTGTTGACCTAAAAAACAAGCTCTGCACTATGTCTCCTGCTCAGCTGTGGATGCTGGAGGTGAAAGAGAAGATTTACATATGTGGAGCAACGGTGCTTTTCTTGCTGTATAATAATTTTGGTGACTAAATGTGAATTTGTCGTGGAGCCAGATGCCAAGGTATTTACATTCTGTAACCCTTTCGATGTTTGAACCCTTGATAGTAGAGATATGCAGATTGCTGTAGTTTCAGTTTTTGGATCTTGAAAAAACCATAAATTTCGTTTTATTTGCATTAAGTATCAGTCTGAGATTAATGAAGGAATATTGCAGTGCATGAAAGGAAAGGTGCAGTTTCTCGATGGCTAATTGAACAGAATCAGCGATACATTATAAAAGAGTATTGTCCGCGTACAGATGGGTTTGACAACCGTGTAGGGAAGACATTTATATAAATGGTGAACAGGACAGGGCCCAGAATGGATCCCTGCGGCACGCCCTTAGTAACAGGCAAGAGTCCAGACTGGGCTCCTCACACACTGACGTCTGTCACACAAGTAATTCTGGAACCATCTCCAAGCATGTCTATTGAAGCCAGCGGTGAGCGGTCTATCTATAAGTAGAGAATGGTCGACTGTGTCAAATGCTTTTGGTAAGTCTATGAATATAGCAGCACAATGTTTCCTGTTATCTAAACCGGCGATGAGATCATTTAATACAAGTGTGACAGCTGAGGTGGTGCTATGATTAGCTCTAAAACCAGATTGATGTGAATTTAGGATGGAGTATTCTGAGCAGCATGATTTCAGCTGACTATTCACTAATGATTGTAGGATTTTTGAGAGACAGGACAGTTTTGAAATTGAACGATAATTAAATGAAATAATATGATAATAATTACATATTATATATATAATTAAATAAAAATAATGATAATGAAAATGTTTTACTCCAGCCAGTCATTTCTCATTGTCTGGCCATGTTATCTTTACATGTGTGTTGTGACTATGTGAATAGGGCAAAAATTGAGTTAATATTTATCAACATCCAGTGGAATTGTATTATGATGATAATATGATCATATCATGTTATTAGGTTATAAAATCATGTTGTCCAAATGAGCAATTTCAAGCAAATTATAGTTTAAAGCTACTAAAATGACTTCTGATTTTAACAGATGAGCTACACAAAAAAGGTCCTGTATATCAGGTTAATTACCAAGTTTTTGAGGTGCTGTTAGGTATATTTCTGAACTTTGGACAGAGCCAGGCTAGCTGTTTTCCCCTGCTTCTAGTCTTTATCCTAAGCTAAGCTAACCACCTGGCTCTAGCTACATAATAATCATAATTATCTCACAGACATGAGAGTGATATCAATCTTCTCACCTCACTCTTAGCAAGAACTACTACAACTGTACCATTAATACTGTGATACTGGTTTCCACCATACTGCCCAACCCTAGTGACTATGCTTATACAGAGTGACAAATTAAAGGTTTAACCAGCATTCAGTGATTTATCAAGGGGTTGGGCCACCTTGCACCATCTGAACAGCTTCAATGCTCCTTGTCATAGATTCTGAAAGTCTCTGGAACTCTACTACAATGATTAACATCATTCCTCCAAAGGATATTCCCCCATTTGGTGCATTAATGATTGTAGTGGAGAATGTTGTCTGACATGTTGCTCCAACATTTTCCATAGATGTTCAGTTGAGCTGAGATCTGGTCACTGTGAAGACCGTGATTCACATCATTTTCATACTCATGTCTTGTATGACAGCATCACTCCTTCATTTCGTATATGTGGGTGTTTTTAATTTGTCACCCGTCTGTATGTGTGTGTGTGGCAAAACATAACTTCACACACGCCTACTAAACTTCAAACTTGCCCAACACGACTAATTATAATGTATTTCAGCTGTGGATTGCGGTAAGATCTTAGTAACCGGTGATGAGCCCTCTGATGCTGTTTGTCAGCCTCTCCCCTCCCCTCCTCCCTGCTGAGATATGAACTGCTGGCCCTGCTGTGACACCCTCAACGTCTCCAGCAAACTGAAAACCCATTTGACAACAACAACAACAACAACTAGGACACAGACTGTGCTCTGGATGCCTGACTCCATTCAACTTTCCCTGTTTTTATCTTCCCCCGGCTAAAAGACACATCAGTACTTCCATTCACCTCACTCATGGAAACCTCTGACTTTTAGTCCACTGAGTCTGTCTGTGTAGAACAAAGCATGAGTGCATGAAAGATCTCTAAAGAGGTAGAGAAAGAAGCCTGTCCATATGGGGAAACCCTTTAATGGGAGAGCAGTGGTCAGCTGTTACCCCAAATGATGCCAAAGAAAACACATCAGCCCTCAGTCATCTCATTGACCTCTTGGCAGCTTTCTCTTTCTTTCACAGCCTCGCTGAGTGATCTTCAACACGGCCGTGCAGAGCCAAATGAGCCACATGGCCTCAGGTGAGAAGAAAAACAAGACTTTCGGCTAAAACGTCTAAGATATGCTGACTTTTCTGGAGTTCCACTGTATGCTATTAGATTTTCCTTGTTAGTTTTTTTTTTTAATAGGCAAGACTTCTCTCTAATCCTCTTCCCTCTTACTTATTTCCACTGAGAATCATCCTGAGAACTTTCCTGGTGAGGTGAAATCACATAGTCTATTATCTGCACCCTGACACTGCCTATCAATCTCTGCTTCTTCTCCTCATCTACAGCAGGATCATACCCCCCACCCCCCCACCCTCAATAACCTCACCACTATCTGCCCTGCCAGCAGCCCTGCAGGCTGGGAGAAGGGGGGATGAAAGCCTGCATCCTCAGACTGCCTCTGCCTTGTAATTTACTCTGCATTGGCCCAGACAGGAGCCAAGCCAAAACCCCTTACACCCACACTCACACTCTCACACACCTACAATTTGCCAGCGGCCTGGGAAAACACAGCCGCAGATGTCAATCATTAGGTCAGACTTAGATAAGACATACTTGTTCTGAACAGACAATGTAAGAATATTGTAGCAGCAACTTGGTATCAGTTGCTGCTACAATATCAGCAGCTGGGTTGTGTTCATACTCTGTGACACCGGTTATACTAAGCAGGCAAAACAACCAACCAAATGCCTCCAACACAAGCCGAGGAGAAGAGCGCTTTCATCTCGTCATCTCTTACATCTTATGACAACGTTCAAACAAAGCGCAGGCATGTTTGTCTAACCGCTGTGGTCGAAGTAGCAAGTTGTGCATGCAGAGCAAAACGAAATGGGAGGTACATGCAGCTCAGTTAAAGCCCCAGTAAATTATACAGTACCTTGGGATGTGAGCGCAAGACAGCATCCTAAAGCCATGATACAGTGGTGCGGTTTGAGCTCTGAGCATCAGCCAGACATGAAGTCAGTCAGTGTCTCTCCCTCAGTCACCTCAACTGGATCTCCTTCCGCGTGTCCCTCATGTCTTTACAGTGACGTCCCCAGGCTCTACTGCCACACTGACCTACAGCTCCACCGGAACATCTGCTCACACTCCTCCCCCATGTCCCCTTCCTCACTCCAAACCCCCCCCCAAAACATCACCCAGCGTGCTGGCTACAGATGGTTCAGCAAGGCCTTGACTCGGGCTACCACTAATCTGTTTATGGTCTGCTTAGAGGAGAGTGTTAATCCAAACCGCTGAAACAATACTGACCGCTTAACCCACAATGGAGGAACATGGTGGATGTAGAGGAATGCCAAAAGATGCGCACGATGGTCGATACTTGCATTCATTACTCGAACATTATGGTGTTCAGTTACTGGTGTGTCTATGTGTTTCAATCTTAGGATTATATACATCACAGACATACTCTAAAAAAATTCTAATCCAGGATTGTGCTGTAAATGAAATAAGAGGAGGTGGTAAACAAAACAGTCTACAGCTGGTTAAATTATTCAAAGCTCATACTGGGAACAACATAAGGTACAATTTTGCGATGAAGAGCCAAATGCATTTCAGTACACACAGCTGTGCAAGGGAACGAATGCATGAATGAATGTGACTCACCTGAACCAAGCAAGAAGCAACATGTAACCGGATAGTGATCAAATTTCCAAGAGAATTATCCGCATTGTCCCCGTTGCTACAAATCAAAAGCTCAAAATTGAAATCTGTCTGCTGTCACTGAAGAAAACTCAGCCCTGAAAACAATGCTGCTGTTCTGCATTTGTCGGTCAGCTGCTGGAGAAAGTCCCTTCTGAGGTCTGATTAGTAAACACAAAGAGTAGAGTCCCAATGCCAGTAGGCACAAAATAATACCCGTCTTCTCTGTAATCCGCTCTGAGCCCACATCCTCCCAGCTGATGCTGACCCGCTGCAGCAGATGGGGCAGAGGATTGTTTACATTCAATAGATGGGCGAGGCTAAAGGCAGTGAGTAACACTGAATGTAAACATAACTTTTGTTTGTTTACTAGAAACCTCCGCATGGTGCCTCTAAACCCGGTAGTTGCTTTTAAGGACCAGTAAGCCCAATAAAATGCCCTAAAGATGCTGCAGTGCCTCATCGATTTAAGAAAAATGTATCTGTCAGATGTTTTGTCTCCTATTCAATCACAAGTTGCTGCAACTAAGGATTATTTTCATTAAGAATTAAAGGAGAGGAAGTTTTGTTTAAACTTTAGGAGAAGTATTGTGTAGCCAGTATCCTCTGAGGCGCTGGAGAAGCTTTCTGAAGTCTAAGAAAATAACCATGATGATCGGGGTGATTTCTCATTTTGGTTTGGAGATTACGAATTTATTACAGAAACCCTGTGTTACAAACTGGGGGTGTGGAGTTTGCAGCTGCAGTATGGGAAGTGTAGGATCCAGGGATTTTGGGGTGAGACCCACACTAGGGACTAAAAGTCAGGATATCTCAGCCTCTGCAGACTATTCTTTTTAAAATCTGTTTCTCATACGTATGCTCCCCAACTTTATGGAAGTGCAATAAAAAAAACCAAATTGATTTGTTTGTCTATAAAATGTCAGAACATAGTGAAAACTGCTTATTATAATTTCCCAAAGCCCAATGTGATGTCTTGAAATAGGTTGTTTTGTCTGACCAACAGTCCAAAACCCAAATATATTCAATTTGCTATAATATAACATGATGACAGAGAAAAAGACGTCACATTTGAGAAGCTGCAACCAGCACATTTGGCATTTTCACAATGATTAATTGATTAACAGAACTGTTGCTGCTGATTATTTTTCTGTCAATTGAACAAACAACAAAGTGACTAATCATTTGCTGATTAGTCACTGATTATAAACACACAATTTACTGATTTCAATTTGCACCAGATGCTTCAAATCCAACTATAAATCTGATTTTCATTAGACATAGAGGACCAAATATTAGTTTTCTCTGTGATTCATTGAAGATTGTGCTGATTGTACTGACTGTGTTCATTTTGTCAGCTTGAGTGCATCCTGGAGATTAAGGAAACTCAATCATAGCTGAAGCCCCTTTTATTGCAAGAAACTAGGACTCTTTCCTTCTTTCTCTCTTCCTATGAACTGCATGTTTATGCCACCACACCTATTTAAATGGGCTCTCCCTCACCTCGCCTGGAGCTTTGATGTGGGATAGCAGGTGGGTCCGGTGACCTCTGCTTGGAATGTGATGCTGGGAAACCAGGAGGCCTACAGGGGGGCTAAATGAGCCATTGTTGCAGCCTGATGCTGCTCTCAGCTGCCTGCAGGTACCGCAGCAAAGGGCTGCTAAGCTGTAATCAAGCCACTGGTTTGCTTCCTAAAGTGCTTTACTGTCCCTCAACATCAGTCATTTAATTACCCAGGTCAGAAATGAAAAATAGCTTCATTTTCGACAGCGGATTCTATTTACGGTCTCATAAACCGTGTGACATTTTGATTTTGTCGAACTCTTCAATTGAATATAGTGCAGCTTTTGTGTGAAGTATGACATCACCACTGCAGGAACAGTAATGCAGGTGTCTGAAATTGCTCTTGTTTAATTGCAGTGCAATTCAAGTCTGCTTGTATTTCCTGACTTGAGGTCACAGCGTCAGCACGCGCCGGCAGTGCCCACACACGAAAACCTTGTCTGGTGGTGGAATTAAATCATACTTGCGCTTCAGGAGAAGTTTCACTTTGCTCAGATTTTGGATGAGTGCCTGGGCTGCCAAACTGTCTGTCTGCATGTGTGCCAGGAGGTACAGTACGGGTGGAAATGAAGATGGAGTGGGGGAATCCCATCAGATATCACAGAGTTTCCATTATAAAAGATGGAAAAATGCATTACCTCGCAATAAACACAATGTTCTGCTGATGGCAAATTATGAGACCGACGGGTAACTTGATATCCTACAGATATTCAGTATAGTATCTGACCCCTAACATGATAATGTGCCAACACTGGACCTCTATACAAATAGCTTACATAGACAAAAAAACAACAGGAAAAAGCCCTCAGTATTCTAAAACCAACATCACTTACGACTTGAACCTCAAAGCTTCCCTTTTGTGACACACTCAATACAACTATAAGATTTCTTATGTTTATCCATTTCCTAGACACACACACACACATTCACACACACGTTTCCTGACTCTGAAATCCTCCTGAAGATCACCCAGCGTTCAGAGCTGGTGAAGAGGCCTGTTTTCTCAGCTGCTTCATATTACCGCACTACAAAGTCCAACAGCAGGCTTGCGGTTACTTTGAAATACTTTCCATTTTGAAATCTCCAAAGTAGCACATATCGCAGGGTAGGCACGTTGCCAACGAGATGATCTCTCACTCTGACGAGAGAGAGGGCAGATTCCGGAGGTTTAGGGAAGGAGGAAGACGTGTTAAACGATGATTAAAATGTCTGACATGCTCGGAAACAGCATATGGAATGTTCATGAGGGTGTGTGGCGTGTTTTATGGTACCGTAATGAGCAGGCAGTTTTGTGAAAGCTTCATAACACATTTATGTGACGCTCACTTTGAATTTGGCCATGTTTCTGAGCAAAGGACAAGAGTGTGTACACATAATAAATGAGATTGGGGGGCAGGGTGATCTGTAGGTTCATTTCCGGTTCTTAACAATGGACATATAAAATAACTCTGCCAGCAATATTTTCATGTTAACAATAGATCAAATGACCATGTTTTATGTGAAGGAGACTGCTTTCAGTGACAAACCCCCAAATAATGATCATATGCATATTCCCCTCAGCTCTATAAAATGTTAAATTGTGGTGGGGTTTTTTTGTGCTAATTTTGGGGATTTTTTATGGCCCGCAACTCACTGCTCTCACCAACTGCATTCATTGACTGAGAGCTGTTTTTAATGAAAAAAACCAAGTGTACGCTAACTGCCCAGCACCCAACAGCAGACGGACAAAGTTAGCGGCTGGCTAGTGAACATAGTGGAGCATTTAGAAGATAAAGAGACAGATATTTCCCTCAGGTGTCTTTGGAGAGCAAAACAGAGCTAAAAGTATGGCTAATGTAGCTCTGTATCTGCTGGATGTGTAACAATATGTCAAGTGTTGTGTTTTTACTGCTTATTCCAGTACCCTCAAGTAGCCAAAAATAAGTAAATTATTGCTGCTTTAACATGAAATAAAAAAATAGCACTCACAAAAGAAGTGACTACAAGGAAAGGTTTGCAAATATATGCATATACGTTTATATTCAGAAGAGTTAGCAAAGCACTCTGACAAGGGTTAAGCTAGCCACGCTAACCCTGCAGCAAAAAACCACCTTTACGCTAATCATAAATTTAGAGCTGGTAGAGGCTACACCAATGATTAACACTGCTAAAGAAGTGTAGCAGTCAGGATGTGCCTCCCACCAATTACGCAATGTATTTAATCATAAACTGAACAGCTTAAACAGGAGAAGAGGGAGTTTCCACTAAAGTTCCCAGTCTATAGTAATTAAAAGCAAAGCGATGATGAAATAATCTGGAATTTACTGTAAGCAAATCTGTCCTGATTAGAATAACAAGAAATGTCATCCATACTCAGAAAGTAAATATCCTCTTCACCTCTGAGTAGAGTCACTGCTTATCTGTTGGCCAATGTTTGTTATCCTGTCCACTCTTTACAACCTGACCCCTTGTTTACCAGCCACCGCTGTTTGACTCACACTCGCTGAGCAATGAAAAGGAAAGCCACAGCGGGACAAAAACTGTGAATGAGAGCAACTCCCGGCTAACAGAGGCCGGCATTTCATTTTTCTGTCTTTTACGTGCACACTCGGCGGGGTCAGCCGGGGTCAGGGCCTGCATTCAGCAACCATTTTACCTCCTGACCTCTAGACACCTCATTATTAGGTCTGCACACAGACTGGGAGGTCAACTCACATCAGTAAACACTGAAGTAAATTACAGGCTGATTGGACACTCATGCACTCCACTTGGAGTGAATTTTCCATCACAGTAAATGCTGGGTATAGATACCGGGTTTTAAAATGCTTCATGATGAAAACAACAAATCCTTTCATTTTTTAAAATTACTTCCTTAAATCAATTAATACCTTTCTGATTATATGGAGGGCTTTAGTGCAATTACTAGTATGAGAAAATGTCCTTTAGGGGTCTTAATGTTTTACATTAAGGAAGAACAGAACAAAAAACTGTAAAAAAAAAAAAAAAAAAGAAAGAAAGAAAGAAAAAAGTAACAACCTTAACTTAAATACACTTAAAATTCCTTCACCCCTTAAATCAGCACGGAGTTCATTTTACAGCTCTGTCCTCCTGATTCTCCACAGAGGCCTTTGGGAGGCTGCAGCACACCCTCTCATATCACATCATTTAACGGTCTTTGAGGTCACAGCTGACTCCTATTGGGCTGTAATGGCTCTCCCGCTGAGCTTGGCCCGGGTCCCTGCTTTCGCTGGACCTTTGAAGTACTGACACACACTTACACACACCCTCTGCAGAGGAGGAAGGGGTGTGTCTGGGCTGGTCCCTTCTGAAAAAGCTCTCTGGGTTTCCGTAGCCTCCAGGTACACCTGGGCTATTAGTCTCACAAATGAAAATGTGCGGCCTGTGACCTCCTGCTTTTGTTCAGTCTGCGCTCCCATCTCGCAGGCGCCTCAAGAAAGGCGGGAACTCGTGGTAGGAGTGTAAAAAAAAAAAAGAAAGAGAATGAGTTCCTGGCTTTACTGGAAGTAAGGGTAGTGTTAAGCATGAGGTGACAGGATCAAGAAAAACCTTGATGTCAGAACAAGGGCAAAAGTAATATGAGCGGCCTCTGCACTGTCTGCTCTGTCAACACCAGCCCGTGTGCTTATGGGAATATAGCTGCATTTAAATAGGTGAAACAAAAGTGTTTTCTCTGTGGCCAGACAGGATGAACAGCACAGGAGTAAATTTACCTTTCCATGAGAACAAAGCCAAGAACAACAAGAATAGAATAGCAAAGGAGATTAATCTTTCACCAACCCGTTTCTCTGCCAGACCAACACACTCCACTGAGCTTTTTGTTCCTGCATGTCACTCATATAATAAAGTGTGCATTGTGTTGCCTCTATGCTGTACGCGATGACGTTATGCAATGTCAAAACAAAACACCATGCATATGCATTTACATGCACACTAAAGAGAGAATAGTGAAAAACCTGTTTAACACATACTGTAAATGTAAGCTCTTTAAAAACTGACTGGCAACAAATGGTCAACAAACATTATTTTATACATTATTCTCACAAACAGTGAACAGTCAACATTTAAGGCAGGAAGAGGGTTTCCAACAGGAAAGTTGGTTAGCAGAGACTGCTGACTTTGAAGCTTAATAGGCCTAATATAATAGTTAATAAAAGTGTAATAATTTCTTCTCACGTTAGCGCAGGTGCTCTTTATTTCAGGCGAGGCGGGGTGCCATGGTTATAAAACTCCACAGGAATTCCTGAAGAATAATAATTCAAGTCTTTGGCTGGCATACAGGTAAAATTGCTCATTACAGAAATATAATTTAAGCCTCATCTCTGCACATATGCCAGGTGGTGGGACTGAAAACTGGAAAATTGTTTCTCAATTCAAGTTGTTTTCTGTCTCATTTTTTGACATAAAAAAAACTGTTTTTTTCATTTCTTTATGATTGTTACGCAAGTAAATTTGTTTTTACAGCAGCTTTTCAGGATGAAGGAGCCAATAAAAGACAGACCTGATTCATACACTAGAACTAGACAAAGACATCAATAAAAGGCCTGTGCTGACAGACTGACCTGATGTGATGCAACAACGCTCTCGGTCTTACACTTTGACTGAGTGACATTACGCTACATGGTGTTATTCACCTTTTAAACAAAAACTAGCTCTCAACAACAGAAGCACGTCCAGTGTCCTCCGCAGCTGCTCATTTATCAAGTTGTTATTCAGTGTGTGACAGGCTGAGAGGTCGGAGGGTACAAGTCTGTACGGCGCTCCAGTCTCGGGTCACAGACAGAGCTGCAGAGGTTATGGAAACATGGAATCGATTGATGTACCAGTGAACATACTTAGATGCATGTGTGTGAATATGTGTGTGCAGGTGTGCGTTGTGTCTCACACAGGAAAAACCTCACACATTTGGACAATGGCTGTGTAACCTGGCTCAAGGTACACAAGAGTATGCAGACTGTTATATAAGTGTCTGAGCAGCTTAATCACAGACGTTTTTTTGCACACGGTTTCCTGTGTAAACACTGGGCTGTGAGCCTCAGACTCTGGTTTCACCCGTTTACTGGCATCACTCACTGCTCACATGGAGCACAATAAGCAGAACAGACAGACTGTCAAGGGAGAGAAATACAACGAGGGGAAAAAGGAAACGCAGAACGCAGACACAGGGGAAGGTGTGGTTTGGAAAGAGACAACGAGGGCAGGATTTTTGCCGGACGATTGCAATGGAAACCTATCTTTAACTCACAAATATGGTCAGGCTGAGGTCTGCTCCGTAGGCGAGTGACCTGTGTGTGTCTGTGGGAAAGTCATCAGGAGGGAATGGCATTAGGCTGAGCTGGCAGAGGAGAGCCGAGCTGAGCCCAGCCTCGGCTTTCCTTCACACATCTCTGCCTGATGGGATTCAGCTCAGAGAGAGAAAAAAAAATGGAGGTCTGGCTGGTTCAACACAAACCAATAGCTGGCAGGAAGGATGGATATGCAGGGAGAAAACCCAGCAGCCCTTTGAGTGGAAACAATGGAGAGGATCAGGCCATAGCAGTTCCTCGTGGCTTCCATCGCCACACCCACAGAGCCCCCACACACCACAAGATGTCCATGAGATGTTTAGATTGGAATCATTTTTGAAAGAAAATCTACCCATAAAATATCACACAGCAAAGAAATTATGTTTAAGTGGTGTCAAGTTTGACATAAAGGTCCATTATGGGCATTTATGTCGCTGTGGGGTCACAAACAAATCAGGAAACAGCTGCTCAAAATCAGTCTGACCCCCCTTCCTCTTCCAGGACAAACTGGGAGTGAAGCACATGTACCTTTCTATTGTCCTATATCTATATCCTCTCAATGCTAGAAAACAGATATTCAAACAAATGTGTACGTGAGCTAGTCTGCGCGCTGAATGAAACAGAGAGGTGTGTGTTTGCTCGTCGACAGCATCAATAAGATCGAGTGTATAAGCTCAGCGAATCACTGCTGGGCTCTTAGCGCCACGCTGACTGCTCATATCAACTCATGGCAGCAAATGACACAAAAGGACGCCATTGTCTGTATCATTTTAAACTGTGCGTCTCCATGGAAATGGGCCCATATGCATGGAGACATGTGCTCAAGTGAGGGTGTGCTCTTTCACAGCTCATCATACCTCAGCTGTGGAAATAAAACTCAAGTATAGTCCCGCAGTGGACCATGTGTCCTCTGCAGATGTGTGTTTGAGCAACAGTGGGAAAACTAACTACAATGTGTCAAAAAACAAAACAAAAAAACCCCAATTTTATATATTTTACAAATGGAGGGATTTATATTGGTTCCAGGTGCAGTAAAAATATACAATTTACTGGTACTTACCTATTAATCATCAGTAGAAATCAGCAAGAAGTCATGGGGGACATGAAAAAGAAATAAAGAAAACACATTATTAGTTGATTACTGCAGAATATCAGAAAAAAACATCTTGTTATAATTGAAAACAGTGTTTTCAGCTCAGATGAATCTCCAGAGAGCACGATAGCTGGAAAGTAGTAGGGTTGTTTTTCTTGACATTAGGAACAATTTTGCTTTACTGCTCCACAGAGAAAATCTTATCTTCCACCATATGTTTTGAGACTGTCCCGGACAGGAACCAAACATCTTCACCTCACTCTTATCTCTACATGCGAGTTCCCTGGAGTGTTTCTCTTTGACACGAATTTTACAGATGCCAGACTCAGGCCTCTGACGGGGCACAGCTCACGTGTCGGCAGCCTTGTTCTGAATGCGGCTCCGTCCCTGGGGGAGTTTGCTCAGTAAAATAAAGAAATGGTCCTGGGTCCTGGCTAGGGAAGAGAAAGTAGGCCTGACTACTGAATAGCCTGCTGCCCCTTGAGGGCTCTCGCATGTAAGTGCTTCATGAATGGCAGGCCTGAGGACGGGATGCCAATAAGCATTGACATCATGACAGTTGCTGGTTATTGTGCTACGAGGGACAGACGCTGTCAAGCTGAAAGAGCAGATATTATTTGTGGCTACGAAACTGTAGCTAAAGAGCAGCTTTGCCCTCTAGATTTGATATTTTGTCCAGGTGTTTTTTTTCCCTTCTTAAATCAAACCATCATCATTCCTTCATGTTGTTTCCTTCTTTTCTGAGGAGCTACAGTATATCTCTCTTCCGTCTTATGTCCCGACTCCACGCTCTATGTTACCCGCCACTAAATTGCAGCAGCAGCATTTTGGTAATGATGGGTCCTGTTGTTATGCCATGAAGTAAAATTAGTGAGTGCAGCCAAAGACATGGCACCCGTGACACACTCTGTTGGGTATGTGGTGACAGTTTTACGCAAGTTAGAGACCACGAGAATGTAGGACACTCTTCTTTTTTTCCCTCTGACACAGAAGGAAGTCTCTCTGGAAAAAGGAGTAAATAAATCACAACTATACTATAAATCACAACTATATATATATACTCACCAAATATCTCTATAGGACTTAAGGAGTAAGCACTTCACTGAAATGAAAGGCCAATTGTGGGCAGAGACAAGTACTTCTCAGGTGGCTGATTAAAGAACAACGCATCAATCCTGTTTATTCATTTGATCCAGTTAAACTCTGCCTCTGGTGCTAAGCTTTCTGTTCTCGCATGGCACATATACATCTTACAATGATAACTGTGGCTGATTTATAATGCAAAATTCCTTGTAATCTTTGAGACAACGTGTCCTTGAATTTAGGTAGACAAATGTAGGCTTCTCATTTCTAGCCAGTGACTGTTGATGAAGTTGGCTGAAGTGACAACCGTCACTGGCAGGTTTTTTATCTAGCTTTTGTAGCTACCTAGCTGATTAAGCTAACGTTAGCTCCATGAGCCTCCGGCTGGCTTTTTAAAAAGGGCGTATCATGCACATTTACAGGTCTATATTTATATTCTGGGACTCTACTGGAATATATTTGCATGTTTTACAGTTAAAAAAAATCCTTTTTTATCTCATACTGGCTCTTTATGCAGCCCCTCAGTTCAACCTCTGTCTGAAACAGGCTGTTTTAGCTCCTGTCTCTTTAAGGCTGTGTCATGGCTGATAGCTGTGTCATGGCCGACTTCTGGCCGCTCTGGAGGTTACATCAACAAACTAAGAAACAAACTATAATAGTAGGATTTCACTTGTTTTTCTCGTTCTTTACTCGAAATTTCAACTTCTCAAATACATCTGTACATGTTTGAGCCAGAATCTGATCCATAATATGAGAGCAGACTACACAAAAAACACAAGGAAAAACCTTAATGAGCAAGGCTAGGGAATGGACGTTTGTGGGCATGCGTGATGATCCAGTCAAGGTAGAAAAAAACGTCAAATCAAAGCATTCAGAGCAGGCTGAATACTGGGCTTTGACTTGCAGGGAGCATTTCTACATACGTTAGCCCCAAGTTTTGGAACTTTGACCACATAGATATCTGACATCAACAGTATATAAATAACAGAAAATGAGCATAATATGTCCCCTTTAATGTTTCCAACTGACTTGTTTTAACAAGAACCTGGTTTAAATATGCACTTAATGGCTACATATATGATATCAAGCTTAAAAACAGAGGAAAAATGAAACATTTTAACATAATCTTGTTTGGCTGCTTAGCTTACATGCTTGTTCAGATTTTCAAAAAATAATTAAGCAGAGGACAAGCAGGGTAAATATACTGCAGTGTTTCAATTTGCCCTGTTCTTTTAGAAAAAACAAACACGAAAGAGTGATGTAAATGAAAACAACTACAGATCAGTGCAAAAGTCCACTTGAGTGACATAAGAAAACAGACGGCTTACCAAAGCAAACACTGGGAAACAGGCAAACACAATTTAAAAGCACTTTATTAAACCTGCAAGCGGCTCACCTGACAATGTCACCGGAGGAAATTAAATAACTGCACATGCATACACACATCAATCATCCAGCCCTGAGGCCAATGGCAAATTACTCTGAAGATGTAATGTACCACACTACTACTACAAGCTTTACACAGAAACTGTGCTCTCAGCTGGTATAAACATATATTAATCTAAAAAAAGTAAACTGTCATCTCTTTATTTATTAAAAGTGTCTTTTCCGATTGTAGCATGTGGACTGGAGACTAATTTCCCCTCACCGCACACAGTTTAGGGTGTGTTCTCTCCAGTGAGTATGGGTGGTTGAATGCACGAGACCACCGGCGCACAGCAGAGGTGGTAAAGGGAAAAGTTATCTTCATCCAGTCAAGCTGTTTCTAATGGTGTCCAAATTCCACCAGATGGCTTTTCTCAGCAGATTGTAGTCAGAAGCAGACCACAGGATAAGTCACACAGAGGCTAACCCTGCCTTTACAAATCCTGAGATCAGATTGAGAACAAATTTCAACCTTGGTTTCAACACAGCTCAGATCCTCTCACGGATCTGCAAAGTCCACACAAATACTGAGCATACGTTTACATTTTCCATCAACAATGCTGCACAGTTGACTAAAATCAAGCTGTGAAGCGGAGTGTGTGTAGTAAAAATAATAAATGAGCCTGAGTAAGGGCGAGCTGTTATCGCTGATTCTGGTGTCTCTCAGGGCTCACAAACACTGTCATACATTTCCTGTCATTTTACACAGGAGTCTCAGCTTGACCAATTACACAACCAAAACAAAAAAATACAGGCTCATTTTCAGGAAGAGTAGGGTCATAATCATAACAAGCAAGTCAGGCTCTTTCCCCCTACAGCACCTATGGGAGCTGCAGCCAAGTAATAAAAACACACAAGCCCTTAAATCTGCTCCCAAGGTCCCAACCCCAAAGAGCAAATCACGGCTGAAAAATACAACATCTGTTTGCTGTATGTATGCTGTTGCCATCGGTGCCCCGGACCCCGGAGAGGATTCTGTGAAACTATAGAATTTAACTTCCCAACTCCTCCGCTGAAAGAAGAGGAGTATCCCCCCTCCAGCTGAACAAACAGCTCTTGCAGCATGTAACGGTTTTGTCAGGGTGTGTCCGACAGAGAGGCTTGTATATGTGTGTGTGTGTGTGTGTGTGTGTGTGTGTGTGGAGGTGAGCCTCAACCTGACCTTCTGCACTTCAGCATACCAGCACCGCTGATAACACACTAATATGACGCAGAGACAGACAGATGCACAGACTTGAAATATGGAGAAGGAAATACACGCTTTCAGATTGTTATATAATACACTGTATTCTCATTTCTCAATGAGAGTATTTAATATGTTTAGGGCCAAAGCTAACATTTTGGACACTGAAGTAATGATCATTAATCATCAGCTCAAGTATGTTAGATCCTTTCTGTTTTGTAAAAAAAATGGTTGCAATAGATGTAATAATATTACATAAATAAAAAAAGTGTATAAATAAATAAATAGTGTATTTGTGTAGTGTATATATTTTTTTCAGCTGCGTATTTGGTGCTCTAGTGAGTATTTGTGGCAGCAGGCCAATAAACTACAGAGGATGTGCTCATGAAAATGAAGGAACATATCACCCAGGGCAACGGTGTGGCTCACTGATGTGTTTTAATAGTTTTAGGTAGGAGGAGCAATTCATTGTTTTTTATGGGATTCATTGACAATAAGAAGAAAACAGAATACCATCAGACTTAACATTCAAAGATATACAACAAGTATTTGGGGCCAAACTTGATGATGATTCTATGCAAAACAACTAAACAAAAGCAATTAATCCCAATGAAATCTATATTTAGAATGATGAGTCATTTGGTTCATCTTCCTGAGGAACATGATGCAAAATATTAGGTTAGATATAATCAGAAAAGAACAACACTGCTGTATGTCTATAAATAACATGGATACCACTTGGGTCACATTGACTGATGGCTGTTGAGAACGTTTACACAGACATAAATTAAAAGCTGAATGACATACTGTATATATGTGAGGGGCCACCTGCCAGCTTCATGCTGTGATACATGCTTCTCGTATGTATCACAGGAGGGTGTACAGCCATAAGTGCTACAGTTCACTGTCATCAAATCTACAAATCATATGAGAAGGGAACCCGGCGTTACTGAGCACCCGGCGCTCGACTGCAATTACATGTTTCAGGTGTAGGCGTTTCCACAAAGCTGCTGACGCAGCGGCTTTGCTTCCATTGAGGCCTCCGGTGTTTGAGTGCGACACTGTCAATCTGGTCTGTCATACAGAGAACCTGAACTCCCCAACCCCGCAAGCAACTGGGTATCTTTTTAACATGGCCCCTGGCATCCTGGCTGCCCTGCCTGCCTAAATATCAGAAGTCAGCCGGAAGCCTGAGATTCAAGTCCTCCCAAAGCAGTGAACCTTATCTGAGCAGCTGCATTGTACTTTATAGAGGGAGCATATAGAGTTTCCTGAGGTGGTGATTCCCATAAGGGTAGTGTTTCATTTGGAGTTTGCTGTTCTAATGCCTTTTGTTTATGTTTTACGGACAAGATGAGCTGTGCTCCATCTAATCAAATGCGTGTTCACGAAAACGCCTGCTTTCCTGGTCAGGAGGGGCATTTCCTTCAGCATGTACCAATCACAATATGGGCCACACAAGCTCAATGACAGGCAGCATCAATTTCTTAATCCTTCAGTTGCAGTGGAAGGTCCTTTCTGATCCATTTATTGACTCTGTCTGTTCTCTTTATGCCCCATTACTCTCAATTAAACACCATGATTGTGGTTTAAAGCACATGTATGTGGAGCCCACAGGGAATTACCACCTGACTCTGCGTCTTTCAGCTCATTGTTTTTGTTTTCTGGCCCGCAACGTTACTGTTTTGGTTGACTCTCACAGCTCTCATCAGCGTTGTTTCCAGACGTAGCAGGTAGCTGTCAACAGCCAGAACATTTGATGATGAATGCAGTACGGTAGAGCAAAGTGACTGCAATGAGGTGAAAGGAAAGGAAAAGAAAAAGATGATTTACCTCTTGACAAGTGAACGCTTCACCACGGAGATTACTGCTGTTATCTGAAAGTGAGCCAATTCAGCCAGATGTCATTGAACAACCAGATTTCAAAGGGACCAATAAAAGAGAAAGTGAATGTATGTGCATGAGTGGCTGGTGTCTGTGCGTATAAAGAGGTAAGAAAAATGAAAGCTGCTCTTAGTGAGAAAGAGTTTTACTGCCATTTGTCTCTGGAGGTCAGTTGACAGAAAAGGCAGCAGGCAGGAGAGGATCTGTGGATGTGCACATCAAAGTTGGGCCTCTGGACTCGTGTTTATGTTTCATTTTTCTCTTATCTGCCGATCAGCTGCTCTCTCTCTCTATGATCTGAGGCTTTTTTTTTTTACCTTATATAGACCTCCCTCTCAGAGCACGCCTTCACATGAGCCGGGGTTTGTAGGACGCTCCCAGGAGCACTGCCCGTCCCTTCCCATAACACAGGCATTAGGTTAAACTAGGCACAGGGGGCCAGTAAAAGGGGAACGAGGGCATCTACAAAAGGCAGAGAACTGGAGGGATCAGCAGGGAGAGTGGAATTTCTTCATTACTTTCTCCAACTTCTTAAGCTCTGCTCTGCATTATCTTTGTGTTCAGAGAAAGTCGCCACACTTAATGTATGTGTGGTGGCTTTGTGTACCGTTCACACATTAGCCCCAACGTGCAAACCACCACTTAGGCCACTGTAAATTTACATCTCACAACCACACGGCTTTTTGTTGACAAACAGCTGAACTCTCATAAAACACACACTGTGTAGTAATGAATTCCTTGGCTCGGGATTTAACGCCGACTGGGCCGGGCCTGCATCGCTCAGCAGCAGTCCAACCGCAGTTTTCTGCACCGCAAAGCCCAGCCAAAGGGCAAACCCTTACTGAAAACAGGCCACAAGACTGCTAGAAGCCATGTCACATATTGAACTATTCTCAGTTTCAAAATCGTTTAAGATTTGAAAAGCTCTGAAAGCCTTCAGAGATGGGAAGTTTTATAAACAACAATACAGCCCGCAATATAGCAAATGGTCTCTCTCTGAGGCAGGGATGAGCAAAGTTTACCCTCCAAGTGGGTCTGTGGTTCAGGTTGGGCCATGTTGATGTAAGCCTTTTACCAGATGGTTTCTGTTTTATCCACACTGGTCCATGTCCTGCCGGGGAAACAAAAATCTGACCTCTCCCCATTGATTTCTTTGATCACTGACTATTCCAGTTACTGGAACAGAGGAAACACCAGGACAGTGCTGCAGCTAGTGTGTCCTGTTGCATTATGCCCCTTTCTTTAAAACAGATCCACATGTTAACATGCCCCCCCCCCACTTTACGTACAGGGAAACACTTTATCTGTGTGGGCTCACAATCCATTTAGGATAATAACATTAATAATCACCAATAAACTCTATAGTTTAACAGCATTAAAAAGTTCACAAAGTGACTTTTCCACTCATCTGAACCAGCACCATTACATATGAAATGTTTCCATATTCAATACTTAAGAAGATAAAAATAATAGCTGTTTAAGGCCTGGTGACAACCACAGAAGAAAATGGCTGTTAAAAGTCTGGAAAATCCAAAGTAATTGCTTCCTCTAATATTTCCTTTACTAAAGTTAAAAGCTGCTTCGTGGTCTGGTCTCTTTTGTTTGTCGAGTGAAAAAATAGAGTTTGTATTAACACATTTAGACCGGATGAAATATTTGAGTGTATATCCCTTTAAGACGGGTGCGACGTGAGCATGTTTTAGATGATGTCATCGCTTAGCTCATCTTAGCTCATCTTAGCTCATCTCAGGTTTTAGGAGGTTGTTTTCAAACTATGCCTTAGGTTTTAAAATGTTTTTTTAGAGGGCGCCTTAGGTCATAATGGGTTCAGGTGAAAAGAGCTACAAGAAGACAGGGACAGCGTCTATAAAAATGGGGACCCTTTTGGATCGACTCCATAATGTATGAAACTTAAAGCCGCCCTGTGAAGTTTTCTTGTAAACAAACAAAAGTTGTGTTTACATTCAAAAGTGATTTTCTTAATCACTTTTTTTGTTTACTTCCGTGTTTACTAGCTTACAGTCTTCTTGCCACACTTCTTTGTGTGTCACCGGCATCAACTTTCAATCAGCGGAAGAGCGAGAAACCAATATGTATTGCGTCACCCGCATGCATCTGAGTCCTACAATACAAACAAAACAGCGACCCACTCATAAAAACATTGCTCCATAGCGCTACTAGTGGCAAAAAACTCCACAAGGTACCTTTAATATGATAGCCTGAGGGCTTCTCTATATGGTAAAGAGTTACAATGCAATCAACATACATATACGGTGTTTGGAATGTAAAGATATCTCTTAATTTTTTCATATATGAATGTGTCCTGACTGTAGATGCTTGATTTTGTTATTAGTGTGACAAGAGGTGAAAATAACATATTTTACATTACACCAAATGCACTTGAAAACCCTTTTTTCCACATTACAGTAGTTGGTGAATTAGAGTGTACATTCATTCCAGCTGATGAAACATAACATCATCTGATAAAAAAATCATGTTTGGTTGTTTTAGAGGAGGGAAAAACATGACCTTGACTGACATTAAATCACAAGTCCCGCACATTTCCATTACCGTCAGGCTAAAGTAAACTCAGCTCTGTCTTCACGTGCTGAACTCGGGTGTATTTCTAGCTTGTAATGGATTCTTCAACAATGTGAGCTTACTAAAAAAGTTATGTTAATCAATTAGGAGTTATTTTCTCTACAAGCTAGCACTAGCCTTTCTCGGCAGCACTCCTGTTTCAGAAACCCATACAACTTCCCAGAAAATACCTCAGAAGTGGACTCGCTCTGCCAAGAGACTATGAAGTCATTGCTGGCCCTGCCCCTCCTGACATGCTAACATTATGTAACCAAAAGATGGAGTAAAACTCACATGACTTCAGCCCAGATGTGCAATGATGTTTAAACATCCAAACAACACTTGGCTCTTCCTCTGATCTCACTTAGAAATGTCAGCAGGTTATCAATAACAAGCTGACAGTTCATTATCGTCTGACTGATCGCCTACAACAGATTCATAGTCTAAGATTACCTTTCCCTGCACTTAAGAGCCCATTGTAATGGGAGGAAAAATGAAGGCTTTGTTTGATTGGTTATTTTAACAAGACCACATTGATTATATTTGAAACCAAGATAAGAGTGCAGCTTGTTTCAGCCGCTGTGTGCAGACTCGTGGAGCTGCATGACTCCTGCCTTACACAAGTTCAAATAAAACACTCTCTGAATAGGTAATCACACTCTCTCGGGTACAAATACAGTATCATGTCCTCGTGCTGTTATTGGCCAGAAGTGCGTGGTCTGTTAGCCAATGGCATTACTCAGCATTGTTACTGTGTGTGTGTGTTCAGTCCTGCTCGTCCCTCTGCTGTAGGGTGTATGGGGGAGCAGCGGGGGTGGGGGGGGGCTGCTGAAAACAGGGCCGACCTCAATACTGAAGCCAACCAAGCAAGATTGATTTCATTGTCTTCTCCTTTCATTGCCCTTCCCCATTTAGGGACATAGTTTGTTAAAGGCATACTATGCAGGATTTGTTGCTTGGTGTTTGTAAACACACAGCCCCTCCTCCCCGGCTCAATGAGACAGAGAGGGAGAGAGCGGGAATGGTTGATCAAGCTAGAGAGTGAATAAAGACAGCGAGCGGCGCTGGCAAGAACAAACCCGTGAATCAGAGAAATAAAATGTCATTTTCTGTTTGTTAATGGCGGTTACGTTCTAAAGCACAAATAAACATGGCCGCACCTCCGCACAACCCTGTGGGAAGGTGCCACATTACATTGTGTGAATGCAGAGCTTCATCCTGTCTGCTGTGGCCTCTCTGCTCTGCGTGCGTGTAACTGAGCCCCGCCCTAGGTCAAGCAGACACACAGACCTGCAGCTCTTTATACATCCATGACACAGAGACAGAGAGCAGAGTGGAGCAGAGGAGAGAGAGACGGAGACAGCGATGTAACCTGGCCGCTATGCTACGACCTCACACCCTACGCGTTGTTACTGGCTGGGGCCCAAAGGTTGGTGCCCAGAAACGTCCCGAACACAGCAAAATAATAAGAAAATAATAAAATACAGGCAGAGGGCAGGGTCTCTGCAGATAAATACACCACCACACACTTCTAGTGGGTCATAAGTGATAATTGAGAGGGATTATTTTTGTATAAGTCTATACATTGTTTTTTAGGAACATCCTGTATAGTATATTTTTAAATAAGCAGCCCCATAGAGGCACATCACATGAGCACTTTCACTACCAAACGGACTCCCTTATGTCCATCTGTGTGTACAAGCAGGCAGCTTTAGCTCTACTTGCCTGGCAACACAGCTCTGGGGATTTTTGCTCACTCCAGTCCGGATATCACATGAATCCTGACCGGAGTTTCACTCTCTCCTATGCCTCATGAAATCTCCTGCAACTTGACTGGGAGAGCAACCTCATATAGACTAAACTACAGGCAGGTTCTCTAAAGTAGCAGCTAAGACAATCTGGGTACAATTACACCCACCTTAATTTCAAAATGAGCGCTGTTAAAGGACAGCTGTAATTTTAACTGACCTTCCAGCTCGGTGTGATTGGCGGCGTCTGCTTGGGTCTATTTGAGTGTTTATCCGCTGTAAAATCTAGTGTTTAAACTCATCTAGATGTATCACATTACAGTTTTGTCCTAGTTTCTCTGCAATGAGACCCACGCCCTTCAATTCAAATCGTACTTTTTGAAACATATACTGTACACCACCGGCTTGATCATAGTTGTGATCTGTTGATATAGCTGCTGTAACAAGAACATCTCAATCAATCCACAAAAATTAGATCCACTGGATCATAACTGGGATAATGGATTACTGGGCCTCATCTGTCAATCTTCCCCCTGTGTTGCATGAATATTTGTGAGAAGTGCAGCCATACAAATGTCTGAATAGGTAAAATAATAAGTACATCTGCTGTTAAATGAGACCAGAACAGAAATGGTTAGTAAATTAATTGATTAGTTTCCCCAATTCCAGCTTCTCCAATGTGAGAATTTGCTGCTTTCCTCTCTTTTAGAGCTTCATTGGGTTTTGGACTGTTGGTCAGATAAAACAAGACATTTAAAGACATCACCAAGGACATTTTTTTCTGTCATAGATTCATCAGAAAATAATGTGGAGATCAATAATGAAAATAAGAATTACTTGCAGCCCTAATTGAGAAAACTCCCGTGTTTATTCTGCAGAGATTTAATATCCTGCAAAAGCTTCAAACTCCTGAGGTGACACATGCTCTCATATTGGTAATTACACTACAGTATGAGTTTAATAGTAAGAAAATCTTCATATATTTACATTTATTCTCATAGTATATAGATTTTAAAAACCCACAAGCAAATCACTAAAACAAAAAAAAAAGGTTTTGTGTGTGTGTGTGTGTGTGTGTGTGTGGGGGGGGGGGGGGCAAGTAAGTGAAAAAATTTCCATTCAATCTGTAACTCTGGGCTTGGTTGAAAGATATGGCAGCTACAGTGCTTTGCAGCAGACTTTGGGGAGGGGGTGATTTAAGAAAGGATCAACCAAAAACTCTACTTCTTTCAGAAGTAGTAGAGGGAGAAATGTGTATATGGTGTGAGCATGCGTGTGTGTGTGCGGGGGTGGGAGGGGTAAAAGATGTCCTTTCTCCACATGTGAAAGACCCCAGACTTAGCAGCCGCCACTCAGTTATGCGTGACCACCAACCCCTCCCATTAAACAAGCTTTTATCTGTGAAAGGACTCATTGGTTTGTTTGTGTGGTTGGTTCCGTCTTCAAGGCCCTGAACAATATCTGAGCTCTTGGCTTCACTAATCAGTAACCACAAATTCAACTGTAATTCCTCAGCTTCCAATGAGCAAAAGATCATCATTAATCTGCTTCCTGGTATCTCAGATCGTCACACTCTGCCAACACGCAACACAAGAATAACTGTGCAAACAGTAAATATTTGATAACTGGCAAACTCCTCGGCTTCTCAACTGTTCTGCGTTAGTCTTCTTGTGTGGTCAGGAGGCTGCTCAAGAGAGCTGCAGGAATGCGAGCAGAGAGGAAAGCCAACAATGCTTTTAGAGCCACCAAAATCTTGTACACAAGCCACTAGTGTAGTTCCTGTGGTTCCCTCTGTGCAAAATAAGCTCTCTTTGAAGAAGAGGCACAATAAGGTAAGTGATTTTAATTGGTGCAGGTTCCACAGTCACCTTAAACAACAACAGTTAAGCTCTTGTGAGAGGAAAAATAGAAAAAGAAAAGATGAACTGCACAGAGAAGAGAAGAAAAAAAACTTAAAGCAAGCTTCGACATTCAGCAAGAAGTACAATATCCTTTTTCCACTTTTCTGACAAAGCAGGAAAGACAATCCCACGTCTAGAAAATGAATGGCTTACACAGTGTGGGAATGATCCTGGGAAGTGACTGTGATTAGTCTGGCTCCGCTGGGCATGGTATCACAGCGGGGTGAACCTGGCTCAACAGGGATGCTCGCAGAGAGATGAGGAAGCGGGTGAGTAAGTAAGCGAGAGAGTAAGAGAGAGAGATGAGAAGTGAAGGGGTGTTCTTATGAGGGAGAGAGAGGGAGAAGCCGAGGGAACATGCATGGTAATTTGGTCTCCACAGTCTGACAGTGATTTTTAAGATGGTAATCACATCAACTTTGTAGCTGAGGCAGAGTGACATCACTGCGAGCTGCTCGTATATCCCACCCTGGCAGAGCCCAGTGGAAATCCAATAGCAATGAGCAAGTCTGTGGGTCCAAAGCTTCAATTCAGCTATATAGACCCTCTAATCATGAACAAGAGGATTTTAAGATATCAAGTAATACGGTGAAGAAGTTATAAAGCAGCCTGCTTAGTGCTAACAGATCAGAACATCACTGCTGACGCCATCCAGGATAGTCAGAATTTAAGAATTTAAGTCATACAGTATGCTAATACACTTTAAGATTAATCTCCTTTAATATTAAAGGAATAGTTCAACATTTTGGGAACTACTTATGTTTATTTGCTTTGTCACCGAGAGTTAGATGAGAAGATTGATACCACTCTCATGTTTATATAGTTAATATGTAGCACGGAGCCAGCAGCTACTTAGCTTAGCTTAGCATAAAGACTGGAAACAAGGGGAAACTGCTAGCCTGGCTCTGTCCAAAGATAACAACTTTATATTGTGCAACAACTGAAGTGTAGAAACGACATGTTGTGGTTTAACAGAGGGTCAAGTACCGGACTATTTCTTGGCACAGTAACTTCTCAGAGTCGTGGTATCAATGTGAGGTTGCCAAGCAACCAGTGAAGATTCCAGGAAGTTATGAGATATAATGTATTAATGAGCTCTACAGGTGTTGGTAGGTGAATTTCTAGCAAGGCCAGATGTTTCCCCCTACTTTCAGTCTTTATGCTAAGCTAAGCTAACCGGCTGATGAATGTAGCTTCATGTTTATTGTATTAACATGAGAGCTGTAAAGTATCAATTCTCGAAGCAAATAAGCATATTTCCCAAAATGTTGAACTATTCCTTTAAGTCTGTCTGCTCTTTTGGAAGATTGCTAAAAGCTACTGAGCTGAGAAGGAACCACTCAGTTAAAAGGTGCTGTCTAGGAAACATTAGGATTTTACTTTTGTTTACTTGTGTGTGTGATGATCACACTTCCACTATACAAGAATTTACAACTGTTAATGTGGAAAAAATATTCAAATTAGCCATAAATATTTGAAATGAGTCAGAGCACAAGAGAGAAAACAGGCCTGTGTCTGAGTGCAAGTTGGCAGATATTTGAATAAAAACACATGTGATTAAAAGGCGGCTTGGGTCAGGGACCAGATGTCACCAGCGCCTGTGTGGGCGGAGCTCGTGACTGAGATTGAATATTAATAAGGAGAAAGGGGGCTTTTCCACATGCTTTGTCTTTGCCCCAATACGGGTCACCAGCAGTGACACCAAACTTCACAGACACGGAAGTGTGTCACCTAACACGGGATCCCCTTTAACCGGCAGATTAGGGGCGACCAGTGTCCAGATTAAAGAGGTCAGGTAAATACCCCGGGGATTTATACTTATCAACGGATCAACGGAGACAGCATAAGAAAGAAGTTCCTGCAGTTGAATGATGTCACCCACAACAGCAGTTCTTCATGTGCATCTTAATTAATACACAAGAATATTTATCTTACAAACACCAAAGATAATATAAAGTTCTATAATGACGTTGCAAAAATACAGCACATTATATACATGAATCAAATCTAAATAATCTTATTGCTTTCATCTTACATTGCAATAATTGAACACTGTGAGCTGCTGCAAAAATGCAAAAGAGCTGGTTTGGAGCTATGAGCGTAAGTTTGAAGAAATCCACTGTTTAAAGGAAACAGATACAGAGATCTTTGAGTGAAACAGTGTAACCTGACACACTGTAACCGAATCACAGGTCAACCCTCGTGTCTCTGGCACTGAACCCAAACAGCCTGATGATCAACAGGATGGATGAAAGTGATGTACAGACCATCAGACATCTGTGAAATGCTGAAGTTAGATTTGAGATTCAGATGTAGCATACTGAAATATGCAAAACAAAAAACATATAGCTTCATACTGTATGCAGTGTTAAAAAGTTCCTCTCCTTTCCTAACCTGATGCTTTTCATCAAAAGCTTGTAATTTTCGCCATTGGGTAACACATTACATGTACTGTATGCAGGCAGCAGCAATGACACTGTTATAACTGGACAGCTACACGGCAGGATCCAACTTGATCTAAAAGGACACGTGTGGTAAGATAATCACTGATAGCTACAATATTTAGTTATTGCAGTGCTGGATGCTTAATTCATCACATCCTGTTTTCTCTCTATCTCAAGAGAAAGCCCACTCTATGATGACACATAGAGAAAACATTTTTAGGGTCACTTTGAGGTTTGTTCTCTGGCTCGCTCCTGACACGAGGCCTGTAACTAGTCCTGATCTGAACATCACATGCATTTATGAACAATGAGTAATCGTGGTCTAGACGGATCCCTCTGCAGGCCCTCTGCAGTTTGTTTACGGAGGGAAATGAGGTCTCAATGGATTGTGGTTTAGGCTTGTCACTCCCTTTGGTGTGAAAACACTGTATTAGCGGTGCGATATCTGACAAGCAGCAGAATGAGTCACACCTCCAGTTTCATCTGTTACACTGTCAGCTCAGCGATCTTGTGGGAAGTAAAAGTCCAGATGGACAGGTCACATCTGCGCTCCGAGGAATGCACGCTGCTCCTCTCCATCACCCTTATATTCCCTCACCCTGAGGGCTTTGGGAAACTCAGGACTGTAAGGTTATTCTCCCCTCTCCTCCTCCTCCTCCTCTTCCTCCTGCATGTCCTGATCTGCTATACTCGCACTGATGACCGTGACGAACACAAGCCATGTGGTACAACAGGGGCAACGTAGGCCTATGAGCGACAACAAAAACAACTTTGCAGAGATTAGACAGGGGGGAAAAAAAGCTCTGATGAGGATGACGCAAACCCAAAAAACAGACAGGCCTCAAGCTACTTATTTGGATGAACCCCACATCGTCATAAAAGACAGATTAAATTAAACATCATAATCCGTGGGGATCAGGGGAATATGCAAATTCATACCAGTGACTCAAATATTTGTTTCCTGGCTCTACTACCTTTAAAAACACACTGTTTAAAATGAGGATTCACAGAATCACAGAATGCACACAGAAGTTGGACCATCCTCATATTTTCCAAAGCTATATGTGAAATTCCGGTGACTGAGCCCTGACCTGCTTTTTGACATCTTATCATTAACTTTCTGGCTGCACCGAAGCGCTGATGAAAAGGCTCTTTGTGTCAGTGATCAGCGTCCCTCCTGCAGGCATCCTTCCATGTCAACATAAGCAACGCGATTACAACACCAGCCACCAACAATCCTCGCTGTCACCACTTGCAAATTAAATCCATGGAAACACCACAAACATTAATAAGTCATGTTCAGTTTGCTCTACTTACACGGTCGTCAACAGGCGTCAGAGAATATGAGACAATGAATGGAGGAAAAAAACTAAAACTTTGACTGCATGAATCATGCCACAGCTGCCAAACCCAACAATTTTTATTCGATCTTTAAAAGGGTGTATTCCTCCACATTCTAATACAGCAAATGAGGCTATAAAACATGCTGTAAACCCATTACAATTGCACATTAAGCCAGCAAGCAATTTATCTTCAACGCCTCCATAAATCTGGATTCGGGGTGACTATGTGTGACCTGGGAAAATCAATGGATCCATAATGCAAGCATCCAACTTTTACTGCAACAACAGAGTTTATAGCCTCCAAGGTAACAGTCATACCATGCCAGCGAAACTCCGGTTAGGTCAGACTAACCTCTACTTTCAAACCTATGTTTAAAACGAGTGGAGAAAGAAGAGATACTGCACATAAACGCACCTTGTAAGCATTTGCGGAGACAAACAGCTGAGTAGTAGCTCCAACAATAAGCTAAACGCTGTCTTTATAAATCATAAATAATGAGTCCTGATGGCTTTTTTCAAGGAAGCTGTGACAGTCCAATTTCTTAATTACTACAACTCTTGTTTTCATTTTGCAGCCGTTACTCATGACCTAAATGTTGTTTCAACTGTAAACTGGAGCTCAAAAAGGTTAAATGTTGTTCTCAACTGGCTTTGGTTTTGCTCAGACAGAACAGTTTCTACAGTAGGCAAAGGTAATTCTTACAAAGCAAATAACCATAATCTGCTTCACAGGCTGCACCAACAACTGGGAGGTTGATGCGTGTGTGTATTGCTTGCAAAGTCCTTCAGGGGGGAAAATAACCAACCTACTCTTGTGAAAGAGGATGATGGGCAGTATGAAAAAACATATTGCCTGCCTGACACTCCCTGTGCCCACACTCAAAGTAGAAGGCCGGTTTTGTTGATGCCACTGCTCGAGCCTTTAGCGCGCCTCTTTATTTTACTCTTGCATCTCATCCTACTTCTGAGATCGCAGCTTCTTTTATAAAGCTGTAAGGGTGACACCTGGTCCACATTACAATGCGTTAAAATACCATGAACATGTATATTTTCACAATGGGTTGCCACAGTGGGATTCAAACCCCTGACCCTGGGTCAGTGCTATTGCCACTGAGCAACAAAGGCCCGCGTTGAACATATACATTTCACAGATGGAGAACGAGGAAGCAGCTGCCCAGTGCCTTTCAAAGAAGAAGCTCGGCATAGCTGTTACTCGTGGCATGACTGGCTGCACATGACATCATTGAGAAGGCATGCTTCCCTATGTATTGCTATTAAAAATGTATTGTTGTCTGCTTAGAGGAGCGTGATGCTTCGAGTCTATAACATAATAGAAGCACAGAGACGGACTGAGCAGGGATGGAAGGCAGAATGAAATAACTGTGAAATGTTAATGGCTCTTAGAGGCTGAATTATGTCGCAGTCTTTCATTGTCACAACTGTTCTGCATGAAATCTGATTTGGCTTTGCATGCGAGCAATATGATATGATCAAAAGGCATTAAAAGCTTCAGTCAAGCATTTAGGCTACCATCTTGAAGAAATTATATAGGATCATATTTTATAGTTAAACCTTACTTTCATTGGCTGTTATTGTGAATAAATAAAAGACATAGCTCAGGAATGACACTTGGATGAGTCAGTGATTCAAGTCCATAAAGTGTTTGTGACAAAAATGTATTCCAGTGGAAATGATCAGTAGATTCACTCACATGAGTAAACTTTTTTTAATTTGTTATATTTGTTATTGCTGTTAGCGAGTTAGCTAAATTAAGTAACTAAAAGAACCTTAATCTCGCTTTAACGCTTTATTAAATAAAATGATGTACAATTCTGAGAGCAAAATGCCAGGGGGGAACTAACAACCCAATACAGACGATTATCACTGTGACTTATTAGCACTATCATGTTCCTGGCTAACCCTAACCCTAACTTCTCAAGACAAAATAGAGCTGAAGTCAGGGTATCACATTTGACCTTTTTAATTGTGAAATCTGTATCATTTGGTTTTAGAAGGTACCCTGAGACATCTCCCGGGACTGCTTCACTCCCTTACAAGGAGTCATAAATTAAAAGGAGTTTCACGGATAAGGAGGGCTTGAACAGAGGGGTAAATCACGCTTGGATACCTTAACATTAGATCATTCCCAACATCTCAGATTTCTTAAGTATTCTCGTAGCAGAGGTCATAAAAACAAAAGCTGTGGGAAGAGGAACCAGTCAAGTGATTGTTGTGCAATAACACCAAACTACACACTTACAAAACAGTGTCTGTCCTCCATCAGGGCTTTTCAAAAGGATATGGAGTAGCCAGCCAGCCTGAACATCTTATTGAATGTTTTAATGAGTTTGCCTACCTGATTTTAGACAAGTAGTGAATTATTGTAAAGGAGATTTAGGCTTCTTGTGTGTTTTAGCCCACACAGTCTTTCACTGTGAGGTTCATCAAGACATGCCACAATGATGGTTCATGTATTGTTTTACTGGAAACATAAATGCGCTCTTATTCAACAAAAACAAACAAGGTTATTTTAAGGAGGAACATGTTTTAATCCCATGTCTCATCTAGCCTGGGTATTGGTTTTAAATGAAATCATTTATAAAAAAAAAATCTATGCCAAAAATAACTCAAAAATAACAAAACATGTGAATCACGCGACTCAAATCATGTGAATCTGCTGAATCAATTCAACTTCTGGTCATCTTCGTCTTCATTTTCATCTTTACTATCATCCTGAGTGTGACGCTGAGGCACAGCCTACATTTTCCTCATATGACACAGGCCTGTTACTTTGACAACGTCGCCTGTTTTAGTTTGTTTGCAATGTGTGCTGTAGGTTCGTTCATTCATTAAGCCCATAAATGTCTGTGTGGTGTATATGGAAAACTTTCAGTGGGCTTTTTAATACTTAATGCGATATCGTCAAGTTGCTGCCACCGCTGTTTTACAGTGTTTTCTGAAGTAGCCCGTCTAATGAGCATGTTCCCTGTCTGTGCAATCAATGCAATTCTTAATGTGTTTTGTTATCAATTATTTTGCTAATATTTGTCGAACACTGAAGACGACTCCCTGCTCTCTACTCGGCAGGACACAGCCTCTCAGCTGAGCACACACACACACACACACACACACACACACACATTCATATAGAGCATGTGGGGGCGGGACTGATACAGACAGATAAGCACGTTTCTCTATCATCATGCTTGCATTGTTTTGAAGCGGAGGCCAGTGGTCATAAATGTACATGAATAGCGAATCACAACTTGTTAATCAAAACTATTTTATTATAATCAAAAATGTATATAATAAAGTAGCCGGCTGGACTTAAATGAACAGTCAGCTGTTGTGAAAAGCTCCGCTCCATGAAGACATTGATGGAGAGCTTCATCTTGACACTTAGCCCAGCAGATCAGCTGTGCACATTAAATAAGACAGCCAAGAGATTCTGACTCAGCCTTGTTACTTTAAACTCTCACTAGCAGGCCGACACGTCCTTAATAAGATCAGGATCAGTGCTCCTTTAACTTGTAGACCCCCTGAGGAGCACAAACAGGAGGTTGAAACAGAAGTACATACAGTACATATGTCAAAAACAAATATATGGTTTTCATCTTTAAAAACAAAGAAAAAAATATGAAGAAAATGGAGTGTGTCGAATGTTGGTCAATGTGTAACTATCACTAAAAAGTGCATTCATGCGCAGTTAGTTTACCAACATAGGTTAAGGTTAAATGAAAGATCATTTCTTGCTTCCCTTGCCAAAAGCATACTTTATCTTTTGCAGCTATCTCATCTGCCACAATACTAACTTTCCCTCTAGCAGCCTAACAGGTTGAGCACACAGATCATTCTCTGGCAGACCACCAACATCAACAACAATCAAGGAACAAGAAATACCAAATAGGAGCTGGGAACATGTGCTTCTTACAGGCCAGAGTGAAACAGTTGCAAATTTTTAAGAAGCACAGGAACCAAACTTTTTGGAGCTCCAGCTTTCCAGATTTAGCATCTGTAAATGGTTAACATTTTCCTGAATACACTCTTCTTCAAGCCTGAATTCCAACAAAAAGACGCCATAAAAAGACCAACACAACAATAGGCAGCACGAGTGCCTGTGAGGGACAACTGGCTTAAAAACAAAAAAAAGCCCACAATAAAAAAAAAAGCGCAATTGAGAACAGACTCTCCAAGTCAGCCTTATAAACGTGAGATAACTTGTGCTCTGTGAATAAATCTCAGTCATGCTTAGTTACAGGGTGACTGAATTGGTGAAACACAACATCACCAGCCAGGCCTGACAAATCCTTATAATTCCTTGACGTGGATAAAACAACAGTGCTGTGATTCAAAGATCAGGGCAGTGTGCCCCTCCCTGTGTCCTGCAGTCCTCAGACTGTGTTTAAACCAAGAGATCAGACACCCGTAATCTCCATTGTCCCGTCCTGGGTAGGCGACAGGGTCCTACACTGGCCCACTTTAACAAGCAGAGCCATCTGCAGAGTCACAGATGGCTCTGGCAGTGTCTCACAGGTTCCCACATTTAGATGGCGGGTTAACCTGATATGATTACAATGCCACACACAGAGAGTGAGAGCAAAGAAAACAGAGAAATTGTTTCTGCGTTTGATAAGTCTTCATAATCTGCCTTGGTATGCAGTTGGGTATTTGTTGTGTTTTTAAGTCCAGAATAACACAGCAGCTATTTTTCACACCATATCTGCACCTTCATCACAGCTCTCCGACTACAACCTGGATCTGCTGAAACATGCCACATATGCTTTTGATTACAATGTGTTATTCTCATCTGTCAGAATGAAGTTGTCTTTGATCCACCTTTATACACCCCCTTTGGCAATGCACCTCTGAAAACACACATTCAAAACACTGCAAACTACAGCACCCCCACCTCAGAGGTCCATGCTGTCCAAACTAACAAGAAGGTTCATTGGCCAAACCAAAAAAAAAAAAAAACGCTACGCATTTATGACAGCAATGAATGGGTATCATCAGGGTGATAAATGAGGCATTTCTGTCACAAGCTGGTGCCACCATGGCGTTTAGTTTGAGAGTGAACAAACAGCGGAGCAATAAAACAGAGAAGAAGACAAGGACACGCTTTAAGGACACATTTAGTGAAAGAATTTGAATCAAAGGCCATCAATGTGTGCTGCCAAATGGGTTCAACTGCAACATTTCTTCCTTTAGACAAAGTGCTGCCGAGGTAACTGTCCAGACTTTAAGTGAATGGAGAGACTTCCAACTGACAGGCTCATTCAAACAGGTCCCGTGACCGAGCTCTCTGTTACTGATTGGCTGCTGGATGATGAAGCTGCTAGGCGCTATCACAGCATGGGAGCACTGACCTTGACCTGACGTTAAGGTGAAGAGGGGAGGCTGGGAGACTTTGAGCTCTGATGGGCGAGTGCGCTCCAGCTTTGTGTCCCTCAATAGAGATGTAATGACTCACACAAAACTTCCCAGCAGCCAGCCAGCTGGCACGCAGCTCGCCTGCACAAAGAAATCTGCAAGGGTAGGCCTTCGCCCCAACGCCGGTCTGTTTCAGCATGGCAGCCATTCAAGCCCTGCTTTCCATTTCATTTAAACAAGTACTTTTATGTCTGGGTCTCAGTCAGATGTGTTTCTGTGCGTTTCTGTTTTCAAGGAGGATCATCTGACACAGGTCCACTTTGGTCCCATTTACCGGCTGTTGGGGAATCTAGTCGGTCCTTTGTGGGCTTAGACCTTAAAATTGGACTTGATCAGATCACAAGTAGACGTCTCTATAAGTAGACAAAAGATACATTGAGAATATATTTGGATATGACTGTTTGAGTGACATTTGGAGGTAAACACACAGCATAGTTTGAGTGAAAATGCAGCTCAACTGTTTTGAAAGACTATTTGTAGTGTGCGAATAATAGGACAAACCACTCAAACACAGGCAGATGTGGGTGATCTGCCTATTCCAACGCTTAAAAAGGGTTTTGAAGCTTGCACCTGAGCCAACATACCAAACAGCCACAACAATCTACTTCTGTCTGTTATATAGCTGAGAGCAAATGAGGATATCACAGTTTCCCACAGATAGACTGATAAACATTACGACTGTCCTCAAAATTAGGCTCAAATTCGATCTGCTGAGCTCCTCACAATCACGCTGGGCTAAACCTGAGTGGAGCCTTTAGTGGGTACGGAGGATTTGCCTCTCATTCTTTTTATTGTTAGATTTATAAAATTAGCCTTGGGGCCTCACACTGTATGGAGTTATTTGTGGATATTTGGCCAAGCACTACCATTAGAGAGTTGGAAAGGAAATTGATTTCATGAAATATCTCAGCTTCCCACAAAGTACAAAGAGAAAGTTACACACAAAGTGAAACACACAGTGATGTCTGGTTACAGTTTAGCAGTATTCCTCTGAGTCTGCAGGAGGACAGAGTCAAAATGAAAGTCCGTGAGTCTAATGAAAGACACCCTCCACAGAACTACGGGCTCCGGGCTGGCGGCCAACAGATGGGGCTTCTCAGTTTTGACCGACACAGCAGCACCTTTAGGTACTTTCCCCTTGTGCACCATGGCCAGCTACCATTACAAATAAAGCCTGAGGATGGGAATATTTTCTTCAGATAAAGCAATGTGAACAAGTCCGCAGTCAGTCCTGTGATGTAACAGTGGTCAACAGCCCTCGCATTTCCCATAAATGACTCGTTATAAAAAGGAGGAGAAATCTCCAGGGTCTGAGAGTGAAAACAAGTGAAACCACAACTGTAGTAACTAAAAAAGTAAATCCTATTTAAACCAAAGCCATATTAAAAAACACTGACACTCCTCTACACGTGTTTACAGGAAAGCTAGAAATCTCTGCTTTCATTGAACTGAATCATTTGAAATGAAGCCACGGTCGTGTTTTTATGTGAAAACAAAACTGAAATCTTTGCCAGCTATAATGACTTTTGGCATCATTGTTATACACCTTGCACGGTGGCATCAAAGGATTATTGAAATACTGACTCCTGTTTTAAGTCACCTTAGTTCTTTTTGGCTGTGTTTGGACTCTGACATTTGCTGTTGATCCCTGGTTCTCACTGTCGCCCACAGCATTCATAACTTTACCAAAATAACTGAGGGGAAAAAGCTTTCCAGGCAATTTTCTTCCCATCCCATAGAATCTATTTATCACTCTGCTCCCAGGGACAGTCCCTGCAGTATGATCAGTTTGTCCTTCACAGTGCAAAAAGGAAACAAACATTTTCAAAAGCATGCAAGTCATTTACTTGATGTTATTGTTGCTCTTTTAGCAAGAGTGGAAAACCAGAGGAAAGGGCAAATTTGATTTCGCTAACATTGTATGAAAACTCTTACAGTGTGTTGCTCTGCGATGGCTTGCTGCCTGACGGAGAGCGGGTTGCCAAGACAGACTGGGCAGATCATCACAAAAGCCCTACAGCAAATGTGATCAGGGATATAAAACTGGGTTTGTCCCAAATATAATTTCTTTTTTTTTTTTCCTCTAGTCTCTCGCTCCCACCCTGTTTTGAAGTTCAATGTTCTGGGAATATGGACACTTCATAGGACATACAGTACTGACTACATACTAAAGCTGTAGACTATTCAGACACATGCTATCCCTCCACATGATTCTTGATGAAATGTACCATTTCTTGGATTCAAAGTGTACAGTAAACATAGTTGTAGTTTGTTATGGGAGAATTACTCCACTGTTTAATAGTAAAACAGCTCTAGACGGTTACAGAGAAGCATAATACCACCACCAGTATGTTCTAGACAGGTGCAGTCGAAAGGTTTTTAACTACTTCTACACCTTCATTGTGAAAGACTGGTACTGAGGAACAATAAGACATCTCATTCAATACGTGTTTTCAGTGCTCAGATGTCAGTGGAAGTTCCCTCTGTGTCAAGAGCTCCCCAGTGAGCTGTGTGAGTGCAACCTTTATATCGGTAACTGCATTCAGGGTGAGCAACCATTTCTTGGGAAATGTGGGATAGATTGGGGTAAACTAGAATTTCCTGTGCTCTCATAATTAAATATCTAATGGTTGGGGCTCTGTGAGAATGCAGCCGACTGTGAAGACGTTTATTGTGTCATGAGATCAGTAACAATGGCCATAATAAAAACTGAGACTGGGAAATCAAATGAACCCTGTTACTCTTTCAGGCTGAGCCATGGGACATTTGATTACTCATTTGACTGCAGTGAAGTTTGGGAAACCCAGAGAACAGTGCCTGTTTTACAAATTAAGCACTCTCATTTACTCACTGTGCAGTGATTTATACATTAGTACTCAGAAACTATATCAAATATTAACCCAAACAGATTTACCCAGAGTACAAAGCATCAGTTCCTTGATGATTGGTGGTCAGTAAATGTTTAATTTAAGAGAACTGCTCGCTGAAAAGCAGAACATAATGGAGAGCAGGTCATCCATTTTTATGGCAAAGCACTTTTTTGCTGCTATAGCAGGACGGTCTCTCCCCAGTGGGCCTGCTGGGAGCGGGACTGGCTGAATACCAAAATAAGAAACTGGGATACAGAGATGAGTGAGAGCGAGAGAGACCCAGAAGCTCGGAAAAAGCATGCAGTCAGAAAAGAAGAACAAAGTATATAAAATGCCTGAGGGGGCAGGCAGGCACAGAAATTACTGGCAAGAATAAAAGATGAATCCGGATGGCGAGGAAATATCCCAGAAGAGGAGGGTGAAAGGAGGGAGGAACAAAAGCCAGTTCAGGAGGGTGGACCTCTGTGTTCTTCAGAGCACAATGGATGGAGAAGAGTCGTCCTCTCACGCTGACCTGTCCAGCAAAGCCTGTGTGGAGGCCTCAGGTCAATCTCAGCGCCACAACTAGTGCTATCTGGAGTATTAAAATTATGCACACCTGGCATTAAATCTTCACTATTAAAGACAGAAATAACTCAAGGACACACAGTGGACTAAGTAAATTTACCTAACTGTAAATAGATTCTCGATTTATTGGGTGAGATTTGGCATTTTCCCTGATGCAGAACTGGTCCTTGGAAGATAAAACTCAGACAAAGAAACAGATACATCCTGTGTCCAAAGTGACGCTGTTCAGTCGAAGAAAAGTTGTTGAAGTGACGAGAAGCAGAGCAACACAACCTCAGTATCCAGGTCACTGACGCTCGTTCACAAACACTCCGCCAGCGTGTTACAGGGTGCCTTCCACCACTTGTACTAGAAGTGTAAATCAGTGTGACAACTGAGGACCCGCAGGACGGTACAAACACAGCAGGAAGCAGATAAGACCAAGAAGAGGGAGTCTGGCCTCAAATGACAGGAGTATATGAGGAGAGCAGAGGACGGCTTATTAGATCAAGACAGCCATTTTCCATGAACAAGAAATATAAAATGGCAGATGCTTTCTGTCTGAGGCTTCATCAATACTGATGTCTGTTCTAGTGGAAGTAGAGTTTCTGGTTCTTCTTGAGTGTAATTACCTTCGAATGAAGTTGTAGAGAGTTGACATCAAAATCTATCAAACCTTCAGTTTATGTTACCGTATTGAAACTCTAAACTCGTAGTAGTAGTAGTAGCTGCCAGGTTGCTCTAAACGTTTTGTTACAGTGGTGCTGGAGTAGATAATATATTTAAAACTGTAACAATAATGCTAAATATCTCTATCTGCCTTGATAAGATTATTATAACTGTCTGAATCAAACAAAATAACTGCCACTGAATCAACTGAAGACAACTTTTGTGACCATTCGCTAACGTAGCTACTTTTGCTATGCCTGTCAAGCTTTCCATTCTGTACATTTACAGGTAACCGGAGCAGTTTTATCACTTTAAATTCTTAATATTTTTTTAAACAATGTGTCCCTGATTTCAGACAGAGGTAGACAAAAGCGAACAAATCATTTCTAGCCAGCAACCGTCGATTTTGCTAGCTAAATGACAACCGTCGCTTGCAGATGTCATCTGCTGTAGCCAGCTAGCTGATTAAGCTAACGTTAGCTCCATGAGTTGGTTGATGTTGTTTCTGGCTGATTTGAATGTTTAATGACTCGTTTTAAAACATACCTACATGACATCGTGCTAAAAGACTGAATCTAAATCCATGCAAAAAGTCTGCATCTTGTTGACAATGCTTATAAAAGACAGAATTGTACTGGTATTGCAGTGTAGAGCCAGTTATTCTTATAAGTGTGACAAGGAAAATGTGAGGTTAGACTGACTCATTTGAACCCTCTTTGGATGCCTAGCTTACACACTTGTTCATATTTTCAAACAGTATGTTTTACTTTTAATATTACAAGAGAAAAGGCTTTGGAAAGGATGACTAAAACTATCTTAGGTAATGTTGGCTGGAGTAGCTGGAATGTAAACTTCCCCAATTCCAAGGAAGAGCAGTCTAGAGCTGCTAACATTAGCCTAAACTCTTCCACACAGTGAGGAAATACTACACAGTGGTTGCGTTAGTCATGAACGGGGCATTTTCTATTAACGTAACGTGTAAACCCACAAACTAATGACATGCTGACAATTGCAGTTGGCGTAAGAGCACACTGTTTTATACATACCTTTCTATTTTGCACAAGAGTTTTTGGTTTTGGGAAGGCTAAGAAAAAAGATACCACCCTCTAAACTCTTTAAATGCCTAATTTAACGTGGAGAATCTAAAGCTTGACAGGTCTACCATGCCCAGTTACAGTTGCCAAGCTATTATTGGACAATCATTGTTCGGGGAAGGGGTTTAGCCAATTCAAACTAAAACTCCCCCCAAAAAACCCAACAAAAAACAACTCAGCACCTGAAATTCTGCGTGTGAAGAGAAATCAAGCAAATCAAATAGTCTTAGCCTGAACTGATGAGCACACCATTTATCCACACCCACATATCCACAGGTGCTTTCTTTTTTGGATCTCTGGTGTGATGGTAGGATGATAGATGAAAAGCCTCTTTCAACTTTAAAAACTCAACCTGGCTGATCCACAGGCGAGGTGAGGGGAGTTCACATTCCAGTCAAATCCCAGTCTAAACACCTGCACGGCAAAGGCTGCAAATTCACATGTGTTTCCTTCCTGTTAAAATACTTCACTAACTCACATTTTCCCCATTACAAAGCATTTTCACACCTTAGGTCTGTCTTAACGTCAGATGAGAATATCTTTTTAAAGGCATAGATAGATGATGCAGGCAATCGACAAAAGAAGAGTCTTTAAAAAGAGTTTTGAAGGATTTGCTTAATACTTATATTGTACAGCTGTGACTCACTGTCACCGCCTTAGATCCTTTATCTCTCACTTCCTCCTAATCTCACCCTGCAGATAGCGGGCCAAGTATTCATGTTGAGTAAGAAAAGGGGAGTTTATAAGAATTTCATTTGACTTTTTTATCTTCTCTTCCTGCACAGATCCTGAGATGTGTCTTAAAATTTCTGTAAGAGTAATTCCATTGCGTAATATTTAAGTCTGCCTTTGTGACGGCGGTGATCTGGGAGGAAGGACAAAAGCCGGGCGGGAGATCATATCATTTAAAGCCAGTCTGAGTTAGGAGAGGAAACCCATGCAGGTGGCCTGAAATGCTTCTGGCTAGTGGCGGCAAGACAAAGACCAGCCGACAATAGTTTTATAGCCCTCTGAGCTGTCAATATTTCCCCTGGTTGCCACGGAAAAGAACGTGGGAAGATGTTGTAAATTGCACACTACAGTGAAGTTAGTTTAAATTAAAGTCAGATATGTATTATTTATTTGATCTTTGGGCAAATATCTTGTAGTCTGAGCTACAGTATTAACAATTACAGCTACAAGTGGGTTCAGGCAGAAGGCTTAGACAGATGTTGTAGAGCCACAAACAGAGAAAAGAGAAAATCTTTCCTGATGTAGAATAAGTAGAGGTAAGGTGAGGTCACACCCGTCTTTATTCTCCACATGAAATAAAAAATAAAAGAACACTTTTGCAGAGAAGAAATGTGGCATTGCATGTGACTTAAACATATCTTGTCTAAGTGTTTACACTAACTAATAACTAAATTGGATAGTTAAAATAAAAAATTGGAGGAAGTACGGGACAAAAAAAACATCCAAAAAATAGCCCTGCAGTTGTTCACGGCTCAGTTCTTCTTCAGCCATGAGTAGCAACCTGGACGGAAGAGTTTGTTGAAGTTATTGAGTTGACTCTGACAGTTTAATTATGCCTGGCCCTGGACTAGGTTTTGCCGGTCTGCTGACCCTGTGGCTATTCAGTATCATGTCAAACGTTAAATCCACTCTAATTGGCCGGTCAAGTCTTTAAAGCCAGAGTGATAAGCAAGATGGAGGCGGCTGTGTTTGCTCTTTTGTGTTTTGAAGGGAGTGTGTAGGGGGGGTTGGGAGGTCAGCGGTCTTTTGAGGTCAGGGGTAGATGACTTTGCCCCCTACCTCTTCTTCAGAATGGGCTTGAATTGTCCTCCTGGTGTCTCTGCCCCCACGCTCAGAACTCCATAAAGAATAATGACTGCTGGGGAATGTTATTTAATAAATGTACACACCTCAGGGCAAAGAGATAGCTTATCATGGCTCCCAATTTCTGCAGCAGAAAAAACAATCCCCTTCTTGCCAACAACAAACTAGAGCTTAATATCCTCTGGAGGAACCTGGTGTTAAAAAATGTGAATTTTTCACACATATATGTTCCAGTGGAGAGGCCCTAAACATACAAATATTAGCCTATACACCTGAAAATATACAGAAGACCAGCAGAGGGATTTCAGGTTAGTGTATAGGAGGCCACACACAGAAGCACTTGCTCTCATGGAGGGTCCCACCGCAGGAATGTAAAGTGTAATCACTCACACATTTCCCTCAAGCAAAGCAATGAAAAACCTGAACCTTGATTTTAACAAAACGTCTCCTTTCATAAACAAACACAGCTTCAACCCAACTCCAAATTCTCCCTCATCTTCCCTAATCGCACCAGTCACCCAAGCCAATTTAGGGAGCATGGTTGGGGGGGGGTGGTGCAAGGGGGGGCCAAGGTCCCAGAAGTAAAAGCGAGCACTGTGGTTTCCTGGTCACTGGCTTTTTGGAATGCTTGACTTGACAGAACGGTTCAGCAGAAACCACTTCAATCGCAGGCCAGGCAATCCACCGAGGGCTGAGGTGCTGAGACGCACACATAAGCCCCTCTTATACAGAGATCATGCAATATTGTCGTAAAGAAGACCCGTCATCATCCCGGCTTTGCTTTCTTACACTAAACCAAACAAAGCTGGCATAATGCCGCCCCTCTGATGATTTTTGATAGCATGCCGGCAGTCCGGAATCAGATGCATGATGTGTAACACAACGGCGTCGGTGTGTAGTGTGTAGTCCCGCCATCCTGGCTGTCCCTATTACACAGACGTCGATCAAGTTGACTACCTCCACTGCTGGCTTAATGGCAGAACAACAATACCCCCCCCCCCCCCACTCCATGTTTGTGTTCCGTGTACCTTTTACACAGATCGGCGAATAACGGTGCAACGTTCCCGCTATAGTTAATGGGAGTCTGGTGAAGGGGAAACCTTCAGTTCAACTTGGTATAAAGAAAACACTTCTCATTTCAATGTCAAATCCCTCTGGTGTAAAAATAATCTGCTGACAATAAAGTGTTTACACCATGTTATCAAGTTACAAAGTAGAATACTGAACAAAGCTGTTGCATATTCTGATACTTTCTTCATAACTTGGTCCCAAAAATGCAAAGTCACAGTGCTGAATATGAGCCCGGAGCAAGTAGAAATATATGTCCATAGATAGAACAGATGACATCAGCTATAAGACAGTTGAATGAAAACAAAAAGCCACAGCATCAAGGCTGTCTAGGCTTTCTTAGTGTCTGTCTGGGAAGTTTGGGGGGTTGGTGCAGGAATGAGTGAGCAAGTCTTTGAAATCTGCACTATAATTAGCAGGGGTACTATATCAACGGCAGGTTGTCTGGACCTGCAGAAATATGCTTACGGTTCTGATAATGAAAGAGAAAAAAGAAGCAGAGGCTCTTGATCCTGCTGTAAAACGTGATCCGGGATGTGAACTATTTCCTTTCTTTGTGTGAACGATTTAAAGTCTATGTCGTCTTTATGGAGAAATATTGCGACTTGTGGCACTAAGTTCTCTCCATATGTCTTCCCACCACATACGTTTAAATCAGCTACTTGATAAATGAAAGTGGGGATCACCGAAGAGAACATTACTGATAAAAATTTGATTTCACTCGCCGACAAAATATTTTCATTCCTACATCATCTGAAGCTCTATCGTGAATTCCAACATTGATTGCTATTGACCTTGCATGGAATGTGCATTGACTCGTTGCTGCAGCCTCACTTAGTAAATCAAAGTCACAGTAATGGCCAGACTGGGTCAATGAAATGCAGAAGGGAATGACCGTCAGTGGGCTAATGTGGTTTCCTAGGCTAAGCCACTCTGCTGGAGTTTATAGTAGCGTAGATGATGTGCTACTGCCGTCCGCAGAAACTGTCATTCCAGGCCAATGAGGCTCACAGGACTGCACGAACGTCACTGTGCTGAAGTGGAGGACTGGCTCTGGAGTGAAGTCAGGATGATGCCTGCAGGGCATAAATGCAGTCATAAATGCTCCATCTTACTCCAGGGTTTGTTTAAACAAGCTGAAAAGCAGCCTAAAGCACCTCTAAGAACAGTAGTGAGAAAGTGGAACTTCTGGTCTTTTCTTAGATGTTATATAACAAGTAGTCTGTGTCAAGCAAGATACTGTACAGGCAGAATTTAAACATTAAAGCTGAATACACTGAATACAATAACAGAATTTCAATGCAACTGAATTAGTAAGCTGGTCGATTAATTAGTTATTGTGAAGTAAAAGTTCCCCAAACGTATAAACCCAATACTTTAGACTTACAAGATTGTCATGTAAGACTCTGCACACAGTTTGCAACACTAACGCATTATGGATTTAGCAAAATCCTAGTCTTCCTGAAACTATCTTGTAACCATAATGAGCAGGAAGAGTGTGACACGGTGCCAGAAAGGTAAGGTAGTATTACTGTATTGTGTGCTACTGTGTTCAGAGTTTAACTCATTTTTTACTGGAGCCGTGAGATTACTGCTTTCCTCTATTTGGTATTGTCAGACAGTCTGTACGAGGAATGTAGTAAGCTGGCAGCCATGTGCTCTTGGCCAGAGGGCCACTTGCCACCACAAGTATTACGGCTCCCCCTCCGAGTTCAGCCAGTGTAACTTAAAACCCAGCAGAGTGCTCTAACACGGGACTGCACTACAGAGCCCGCTCTGGCTGAGGAGCTCTGATGGTAGTCCAACACTGACATTGATGGGGTGTCACAGGAGAGCTGTCCAAACACAGGGCTGAGGGATACATGCCAGGCGCCTTGTGTGTATGTGAGGCGGAGAATATGTGAGAGAAAGAGAAAGAAAGACTCTTTCGGGACGGATTTGAATCAACAGATTACCAAAAAGGAAAAACTTCCTTTTATTTTTCATCATCACTGAAACATTTGATAGAAATCACTGGCATCGTTTCCTTGGATTCCCCTGTTTAAATAGCCAAATCAATCAATCACACAGAGTAGGAACATCATTTAAGTGTCTATATATGGACCTGCTGGAGCACTGAGTGCAGCTCTATGATAGTTGGTGTTGTTGATAGAGAATAAAAGCCTCGATATGAGACGGAGCAGACGTGTAAGTACAGCACTGCACTTCTAGCAAACCAAGTCATCTGACCTGAATGTGTCAGTATCACACCCTGCATTTAAAAACATGCCTGCATACAAATACTGTATTACAACACAGGGAAAAGGAAAACAGCTACAATATCACACACCAATGCAAACACTGGTTGTTTGACACTGCCAAAAAAAAAGGGGGGGGGGGGGGGGCTGGCTAACATGGGGCCGCACTTGTGACACCAATGGGTCAATATCAGACTCTTCATAAACTGAGTCTGCAGCTGTGTCCTTCAGCAGTCGTCCTGTGGACAAGTCGCAGCCACACCATAAAAGCCCCCCCCCGCCCGCTGAGCCCTCGGTGCCTTGAACTGCTCCATTTACACTAATTGTCATTCAGATGAGGGGGAGGGGTCTCTGTTGTTTAATATGAAAAGCACAATTAAGAGTAATTAGACTTTTGCAGGCAAAAGGGGTTATCTGGTAACCTAGCATGCAAGATCCCCCTCACAACAACAATGTGGCATGAAGGGGAGCTGTTCATTTCATACAAACACACCCCAACTGGAGACGTGACATTAATTAGGCAGTAAATTATTTATTTATAATGACAGCAACACTGTAATAACTTCTTTATTACTAGCTCTTAGAGTTGCCTTTATCAAAGTAGCTTCCCAAATGAACTCACATGGAGTGTGGTTAGATACAGAGAAACTCATAGTGTCACTTATCATCAACCTTAGAGAAGAGTGCACTTGCAAATAGGAACCGATGGAGCATCGACATCACACTCAAACTGTCCTCAAGACCAAACAGCAAATACAACGTCTAGATAACCCATGACCAGAGTGACTCAGAACAGACATATTGCACTTAACATGATGCTGCACAGGCTAGCAAAACAAGTCAGCAACTGTGCCTCAAACTAAAGCTTCAAATGGCTGCTGCCAAAAAAAAAAGTCTCTGCAGACATCGCAAAGTTTCAATCAGGTTTATGAGGGGTCAGGTTTGTGTTTTGGTTATGGCAGCTGTCCATGGAGCAGATAAATACCTTTAGGCAAACTAACCCATTCACAGACCACAGGAAGCAGGGTCTGGGGAACATGCAAGGACCTGCTGAACCTAAACTAAAGCGGGGTAAATCCACTGGGGTATGTCCAAGCTGGGGAAACTGTTCCGGGCAGGACAATTCTGGTGGGGGGGATAGAGAGGGGTTTCCTAAGTGCTTCCCAGAGAGTGGGTTTATACATAAACACAAACCAATATCACATCGCCCCCCCCCCCTAGTCGCTCAGGAGGGGTGGGGGGTGTAGTGGGGGGGACACAGAGATTAAAAGAGCCAGGCGATGGCCACATGCTGTGTTATCAGGGTAATGAATTCTTACAGGCAGCGAAGCAAAGTTCACATGAATCAGGACAACAGTGAGGGCAGCAGCTCCATATCTATCAGAGCCCAGCAGAACTCACGCTTAGGTCTCTAATAATTAAAATGTCTTTTTTTTTTAAATACGAATACACTAACATTCATAAGTGTTTTACATGTTAAAAAATGGGGTACTGCTTCCCGCCAGGACCACTATGCACCCTCGACAAAGTTACCTTTAACCTCTTTGCATGCTGTGTTGTTTACTCCAAGAGAGAAAGCCAGACTATGTTGTGTAATAGCTGTGTAATAGCTGAAGTGGCTACTATACAGTGTGGACGGCCGGGCTGTCACACGCCCCTCAGCGTGGGCAGAGATAGAAACAGAGCGCGTGTCTCCCTTTATGGTCCGGTACTATCTCCAAAAAACTGCGACACAGATTTTTACACCTAAACTGAACACAAAACTGACATTTGTAAGAAAATAAACTGTGTTTGGCTCAATAAATAGACTTATAGTGCGGCGGTGGCGCTTTACAAATGACTTTATTGCGACTTTATTGCACTTTCATGTAGTTTTTAAGCTAGAATGATGATGTTTTAGCGCTGGCTGTGAACTGAGCTAACTTCATTTCTTATCTGCTGTTGTTGCTGTTAATATTCAGTCCGAAGTCAGTGATGGGAAGTGGTGAGGATGCCTCCTCCTCGTCTGTTTTCCTCGTGCCGTTTTGTCTTTGGGAGCCGCGCGCAGTGCTCCAACATTAAACACATAATAATGCGTCAGGTACTCACGCACTGCCTCCTGTTTGGGGTCCAGCTCGGAGCAGGTCTGTTGGAGTTGGTTAATCTTACTCTGCAGCCCGCTGACCCGCTGGCTGGTGGATGTGAGGTCGTTTTCCAGCTCCTGGAATATGGAGCAGGCATGTTTGGCCAGGTCCGACAGCTGCCGCAAGGTCCGAGACAGAGCCACATTACTGATGGAGACCAGATCCTCAAAAAGCACACCCTGCTCGTTTGGGATTTGATACCTGCACAGTAACTGAGGTTCCACGACTCGTTTGGCAAATGGCATGTTGGTTTGGACCCGGGAATAAATCCAACAAAAGTGACCCAAGAGTGAGCAGAAAGCAGTTTTCTCCCCTCCTCGGCCCCTGATCCAGTTTTTCTGAATTCAGCTGCTGCTGATGCCCCCCATCCTTTCATTTGTTGGAGAGGACTGTTGTGCTCCTCGCTGCTGCACCGGGTCATCTGCTGCTTAGTGCTCCTGTGTTTTTTCACTGCTCCAAACTAGAGGTGGTTTTTAAAAAAAAGGCGCTGATAAAACCTGGAGCAGACTATCAGGCTTTCCTGGATCCGGATCCGTCAGTGCCGTGCTGCTGTGTGAGCTTCACAGCCACCAGGAAAAATGATTACCATGGTCCTGCAACACTTTCAGGAGGAACAATATAATTACATAATAGGGCAAGACTAATATGAATGTTACAGTGATATCATAGAAGAAAAATATCATTAAATTATTTATTGTGACTATCATTTAGTCTCTGTTTAAAAAACGTTGTTGATTTTGACACTATCCTTATTACTTTTGGCTTTTGGTCCTGTGAACACTCTCTGTGGTCTGTGTATTAAATAACAATTCATCTGAGATTCATCATGAACGCAAGCTTATACCAAAGTGTATTTTCATGAATTTGTCATTTGCTTTTAACTGGAAGTCAAGTCAAATTTATTTGTAGAACATATTTAAAAACAGGAGTTGACCAACGTGCTTTACAGAATAATGTAAAATATAATTAAGTTGTTAAGTAATTAAAACAAAAAAAAATAAATAGATAAGTAGGGGGACTCAAAACCCTTTCTATAAATGTGGCTCTTTAGCTGGAATTTGTGGTGATAGATGGGAAAGAGCTGACGGTGAGGAGCAAACTGTTCCACAGTCTGGGAGCAGCGATGGAAAAAGCTCGGTCACCTTCTGATTCTGACCGGCAACGTGGAACAGAGAGAAGTAACTGATTAGAGGATCTGACGGGTTTGAAATGTAGAATATGGACTGAAGAGATCAGACATTGATTGACAGAAAGTTAATCAGCAACAGTTTTGATAGTAAATTAATGGTTTAAGTCATTTTTACAATCAGTCATTTTTTAGCTTCCTTTTTGGTTCCACATGTGAATATTAGTAACTTAGTCAGCTATGATAATGACTTTGGCATTTTGGGCTGTCAGACAAAAGACAAAAGGCATTTCAATAACCTAAGGCTTTGACTAACATTTGTCACTATTCTCTGACTAACTTTTAATCAATTAATCAGGAACATAATGAGCAGATTAATCGAAAATGATAATAATTGTTAGTTGCAGCTCTAGTTTTAAATATCATCTCATTTTCAAAGTTCACATCTGAGAAAATGTTTATGAATTGCATAAAGTTTATGTAATATATCCTGGACAGACATCACACTGCTTCTGTTTTTCACACAGAGGTGACCCGCCTGTATTATGGGTGCATTGGAGGTGTAAAAGGAGAGAGATGGACAGCTTCTTAAGTCATTCTGCAGGTGCAGTCTCTGCCTGCTTCACATGAAAAAACACATTTGCATTATTGTGTGTGTGTCTGTCTGTGTGTGTGTGTGTGTGTGTGTGGTCCAGGTACTCCTCATGTTGTGCGGACTTGCCTCCTTTATGGGGACAAAAAGCAAGTCCCCTTAACATAAATCATTAATTTTAGGGTGAAGACTTGGTTTAAGTCAATGTAATGTCCTCTGAAGTGGAAACACGACTCTCTCTCTCTCTCTCTGTGTGTGTGTGTGTGTGTGTGTCACCAATCAGCAGTTTGAGTAGTTCAGATAAAAGCAGGCAGGATATCTGACACTGAGAATTCTCTTAAAAAGAGATTACATCAGCTCCTGCAACTTGTAGGATTTCAGTTTTAGTTTATTTGTTGCTGCAATATCCAAGACAAACATGTCATATTAGCTTCATTCATTCTTAATGTGTGATGAAACTATGGAGGATTCCTCTTTTACTTTGCCATATCTCCGTCTAGGTTAATCTTTGCTTTCACCTCTGTACGCATAGACCTGACAGCTTAGGCCGAGCTTCATTCACATTTGCTGAATGAGTGTTTAGCTAAATCCCAGCTGACGGGGCCAGAATCAGTAGAGGTGACAGCCTAAAGCCCTTCCTGTGGCCTAACTAATGTCCACACCAGAAGTGCAACCTTTGCAAAGCCCCGGCATGGGACAAAGGAGAGACGAGAGACGCGGCGTATGTCGTCATCTTTGAGTAATGGTGCTGCAACAAAGGGCTAACTTGAACAGACAAAAAACAGTTAATCTTTGCTGTCAGAGGAGTCAGCTTTAACTTTCAGCCAACGGGGGTGATCCAAGTTATCGAGGAGCCTGTTGCAGGTTTACAGTTTATTTACACTGGACTTTGAAAAAGTGCTCTCCAGCTCTCTCGCCAGCCAGTATAGAGTTCATTTCATTTGATTACCTTTGAGTTACTGCTCCATTCAAATTTTGTCACTGAGGATTTTTTCTATTTCTGCCTAAGAGCACCAAGTATTACTGTCTCCAGCTAGATGAATTATTAATGGTAATAACTATGTACTATAGATAATAATAAACCAGCTGCTGACTTTGTGTGACATAGCTAGATGGCAATTATATCAAATAGGCATATACTTAGAGACAACACATGGCTGACACATATAGTTTCCTCATCACGTGCAGCTGTCATCTCGAAATGCAAACCAAAGACTTTTAAGTAGTATTTATAGTTGAGTGAGAATGGCTCCCTGTTAAGCTGTCTGATTTAATGGACACACACCCACCACTCCTGATGCATAAGATAAAATAAAACCTGCAGCATGGGAGGAGGCGCTGTAAGTTGAGGCGGCAGGTAGTGACATGCTGGCCTGTGCCAAATATTATTGGTTATGGCACAGAGGAGCTATGAGCGCCTTGTTGTCGTCTGGCATCTCGTGTCTGTCTCCCAGACTGAACTCATTCATTCCGGCTCATTCATTTTCTCAGATGTGGGAGCGACTTATTGAGCTCAAACGCCACTCCGCTGTTTTTCTTGGATTGAAGACTTGAATTTAAGAATCTGTTTCATTTTGCTTCTACTATGAAAAATGTCCTGCGATTTCAATCACCCACAAGGACTCACTCAGTCCTCAGCTAGGCTCAATTTAGTTTAGCAGAATACTTCAGATCCTGAATATGAGTTATATGCTGCAATTCCTCAGGAAGAATGAGGAAGATATATCAACCATGCAGGACATGAGTATAACAAGAAAATAAGTCCTTTGTTATGATCAGAGTAGCTTGTTACAGCACTTGAATGCATAATGAATGAATGAGAAATAGGAATATCAGTGTGTGAGGTGTCTAAATGGGAGCCAATTGTGTCAGTGGATATTTTTGGACGGCAGTGGCGGAGGGTCTGGGAATACAGCCATCAGTGGTGATCAGCCTGACCTTTGGTTGTTGTGTCTGTGTCGGAGAAAGCACAGCTGCTTTGTGAGAGCCAGAGGGTTATGACTGCAGTCTGTTTCATCTTTTTTTTTTTTTGCCCTCATACCCAGGATGTGAAGATGACTTCTCATACATCTGTTAATATGTTCTATGTCACCTACTTTGTGGTTTTTGAAATGAAAAGAAGCAAATGCTTTTGGGATTTTAGTTTCTCTTTTTGCTCTTAGGAAATGCATAATTTGAGAATTTAAGAGCTTTTGCAGGTTGCCCTCATTCATGCTGCACTGTGAAAGAGCCATCAGAGAAGAATTTGGACACATGATCAAAATATCTCTTTTCATTTTCTTGTGCTAAAAGAATAAAACTATTTTCAGTTAGTGACTAAAGATGGACTTCTGATACAATAAGGTGTGATAAAATGATTACAGGCAATAAAAATAGACAACTTTATTTATTAGTTTGATTATTGTCTTCATCGCAGAGCTCAGTTGTGCATGGTTAATTTATACTCCAATGCTCACATCATTTTAGCAAACATGCAGTCTCATCATCAAGTATCATTCCCGCCATTTACCATCATTAATAATCAGGATGTGAGGAAAAAAAATTGGTCTAAAATAAGCTTAAGCAGCATCAAATCTTTGCATAGATAAAATCAAAACCTGCTTATCCAGACATCAGCTGTTTTGAAATCTATCTTGCAATATGAGAGGAATATTGTGCTCATTTATTTATTTAGTTTTTTACTGTTAATGCTGGTTTGGTTTTTAGTGGGTTTTTTTTAACCGTATGGAAATAACACTGAGGGGATTTTACTTAAAAAAATCAACAGTTTTGGTTTCAAACATAGTCTTTCAATTAAAGATGGAGCAAATCTTCAAGTAAAAGGTACATATTTTATACAAATCCAGTGTCAAAAAGTGTCAACATTCTTCAGTGATCTAATAGCTACAAGTGCCAGTGCTACAGTCTGTCACCAGACAACAAAGTCACGTGTGCTGGCTGTAAATGTAGCTCCATTAAATTCAACTCATATCGAACGTGGCTTTTGCAAACATGAAGTACAACCTTGCAAATGTGCATTTTTTTGTGCGCAAAAAGTAATCTGATTCAAAAACTAATCTGTAGCACCATCACTTGCTTTAGACCATATGTTGATATGCACTGTATACAAAAACTGAAAAATGAGAGTTTAGTTTCCGTCATTAACGCAGAACATAAACATGTATCTGAGTCAATGTTATATGTGCGCAAACTGTGAAATGTGTTGTAAGCAAGGTAAGATTCATGGGAGGAACAGTAACTCAAAAGAGAAAAACAAGTTAGAATGTCACAATCAATAAGAGGATATTTTACATGTGCATATCATACAGTGATTTTTAAAAAATGCATGGTTTAATCCTGCAAAATATCATTAAAAGTAAATAAGTAAGCTTGAAGAGTCACATCTCTTGAGTCCACAATGCACCTTTGCTTCCGTCATCAGCCCTTTTACATTTATTCTGGATTAATCACAAAATAAACAACTTGCTCAAACATTCACTGACACTGCTGTACAGTTGTCCTGGTGAAGCACTGTGACCGCAACTCTATCCGGACTTCAGGCTCAGTCATGTCGAGGCCAAAGGACGCAGGTGCTCCACCTGGGACTCCAAGGTGACCCTCTCCTGGTGAACCACCTGCAGCCAATGAGAACACATGACCTCTGAACAAGAGCTACACCTCAGGCAGTAATTAAATTGTTTGCTTTGTTTGCCATGGTAACGGTGGTCTATAACAAGATTAAAATCCTGCTAGCTGCTCTTAAAGGACCAGTGTGTAGGATTTAGTGGCATCTAGTGGTGAGCCTGCTGACTGCAACCAACTGAATATCCATCCCCTCACCCTCCCCTTCTAAGCATGTAGGAGAACCTACGGTGGCTGCAAAACTTGCGAAAAACACGAAAGTCCCTCTCTAGAGCCAGTGATTGGTTTGTCTGTTCTGCACTACTGTAGAAACACAGTGTTGCAACATGGTGGGCTCCGTGGAAGAGGACCCGCTCCCTCTGTAGATATAAAGGGCTCATTCTAAGCTAACGAAAACACAATTCTTATTTTCAGGTGATTATACACTGATTAAAACATACTTATGAATATTATACTCAATTTCTACCAAGTTCTGCTAGATGCCACTAAATTCTACACAGTGGACCTTTAAAGGTTACAATGTTCATCACTCCCCAAAATATGAAAGTGTCCAACATAATGAGCAGTATACAAAAATGTCAAATTTGTCCTAAGGGTGGTACTAAAGGAAAGGCCACATGGTCAGTTGAGTCAGCCAACTCATGTGGAATTATGTGAATGTAGATTAAGTTCAGCATTATGCATCAAATTTAGCACAGCAGGGAGTGGGGAGTGACGGGGGGAACAGAGATTCAAAGCCTACAGGTGGATGCTGGGGTGGAGGTGGCTTATGAAAAGCTACATGAAGTAGCAGCAGCAGCAAGTGACAGCATAGCTTTCAGGTGAGCAGTGAGGCATCAGGCACGGTAACAAAAGAGTGAGCAGAGCACTGACGGCATAAGTACATCCCCATGATTAAAAGGATGAGTTGGATATATGCTGCGGTGAGAAGAGTATGTCATGTGAGTGCCTGAACTAGCTATTTGCTTTGTTCGCCATGGTAAAGATGGTCTATAACAATGTTAATCCCCTTTAATATTCATTACACCCCAAAATATGAGTTAGCTTGGTTAGGTTAAAGTTGTACTTAATGCACAGCATACAGAAGTTCCCAAATTCTCTGAGTTCCGCCAGTGGTAGGGCTAAAAATGTCACAGCCAATTCACGTGGAATGGTTTATTATGTGAATGTAAAATATGTTCAGCATTCAAGCACCAAGCTCAGTACAGCAGGGAGTGGGGAGTGACGACACTAACTCCCCCCCCCCCAGGAGAACAGAGATTCAAAATGCTCATCTAAAATTGACCAATTTTGAACCAATTTTGGATTAAAGGGCAAACATGTCAGTTTTAGATCTATGGAATATGTGTGAAGAATTTCTTGACCAGTGAAATATTACAAAATAGCTGTCTGTATTCTAAATTATACTCATAAAAAGTAAAGGTAGAGCTATTCCTTTCCATTCAGCCTCTTTTCTTTCCTCACACACACACACACACTGTTGTAGCTGGATGCCTGACAGGCCTAGGCTCTATTTTGAAGAAGACAGTTGTGAATGCCAGTGGCTGTTTGGTATTTCAACAAGGGCTGAGTCTATATAAAGACACATATGCCTTTCTCTGCAAAATTCCACAGATGCTTCAAGGAACTAGTACAATTAGTCCAAGATTACAGAGTATAAATGTGAGAAGACTGCAATTATTAGAGCTTAAAACCTGAAAATCAAACTGCCTATATACAGTATTTGGATTCTGCGTGATATCTGAGAATGGCCTGAAATAGGCTACGAGTTGCTACATCAGTTTTTTAAAGCTTTAGTCTACTGTTGTATTAAAGCTATAAAAGTGCTGCATGTGAGCGTGCAGGTTTCACTACTGGATCATTTACGAGGAGAATGACAGGCATGCAGCATGTGTTCCAAATGTGAGTGCGTGTGCCACAGGCAGATCCCCAATGCAAACAGCTCAGTCTGTGCCATTAGTTCAACTATGAGTGATGGGCAGCAGAGCAGACAGTTGAGCTCAGGGGTTTTTCACCAAGTTGGACCAATGGGAGCATTTGTAGTTGCACTCAGTTGAGAACTGGTCGAATTCAACTTCTGACACACAAACGAGAACTTTCAAAACAGTGTTAACATGAACACTATCACGCCCCTCATGCTTATGGTGAAAAGTCCCTGTTCTTTATCAAGCTGTCAGACTCAAAGCTACGATCTGTGTGCCAACTATGCACCCTTTCAGTGTTTTCTGAACGCTGTGGAGCTGGTTTTCCCATTTCACAGCGTCCCAGAGGAGGCAGAGGCCAGGGAATGTCAGAAAGTCATTGTGGCCAGCCACTAATGTAGTCCACACCCGTTCACACAGATGGACACACACTACCCTCAGGAAAAATAATGTGTGCATACTAGTATTACATCTACAAACTGTCTTGCGCTCCCAGAAATAGAAGATGGGCTGACCTTCAGTTGCTGTTGGAGCTCGCTGTTGAGACGCGTCAACACTGCGTTGGTTTCCTTGTTTTTACGGATCGCCATCTGGATCTCCCTCTTCTGTCTGGACAGCAGTCTGAAATGAAGGATTCAATCCACTTTTATTGGGTTTTAAATTCATTTTCTAGATAAATAAAATAATATAACATAAATAACCCTGTATACAGCATAACCTAAGGGAATGTACAAATAATTATGTACCCAATTTCTCAACAATCTCTTATTTGTTTCTATCTTACAGGAGGTCTAAGGACAGTGTTTGGAGATGGGATTAAGTCTTCAGTTAAAATGAACAAAGTCTGCAACAATGAGTCTGAGTTGCACTCGGAGACAGTGGAAACCAGAAGGATCAGACCAAAGCACTGGGGCTTAACATCAATCAACCAGTCAATGCTAGCAGTCATTACTATTATTGATGGTCACCTTCTACTACACTGACAGCTTCAATGAGCTGTCTGGTCAATAAGGAGACAGAAGCACATATGTTAGAGTCATTACGGGGGGTCAGGGAGTGCCTTAATGTCTGTATGGGTTTCAGGGGTTAACAATCAACTTTGAACACATAAAACAGAAAACCCACTTTTAAGAAGTTCTTAAACCTGCATTAAGTGACTTTTTGGCCACACAGGTGTTACATATCAATCTGTAAACACAATGTTTTTATTTATCATTTATTATCACTTTATAAAGTTGGCTTAGACTTAAAGCTGGCAAATTTGAGACCAATTTTCACCCACCTTTCAGTTTTCAACATTTATGAGTGTTAGGAGCATTTAGAAACAAAAAACCAAAAAAAAAAAACCTGGAAAATATCTGACTTTTGGCTGCTAACTGCTCCACTTTGTTCGCTAGCCAATCCCTAACTGTGTCTGTCTGTCGTTTGGTGCCGGGCAAAAAGTGAGGATTTCACATTGAAAACAAATGCATGCTGTGGCTAAAAATGATACTGATAAAAAGCGGTGAGAGTGAATCCAAACAGCTCATCTGCCAAAACCAAAACAACAACAAGTGAAAGACGCTGAAAAGCTTCCTACAGCTGAGGGGAACTGCAGAGTTTGGTATTAATTATCTGTGGTTTCATCTCTACGAGCGACCCCGTTCACATTATACATAGTCATTTGATTCGTTGTTTATATAGAAATGTTGATTAGTGCAGCTTTAACATAAGCCACTTTCCAACTGTGTCGTTTTCTTTCCTGCCTCAGATTCATTTTAGCCATTGCTACTAATTTAAGCTACTCAATGAAATTCACATTGAATCAGATTTCATTGAAAAGTGTTTGTATTTTAGGATTTAAGAGTCAGATGTTTGACTGACTTTTGAGAGGGTTTGGTGGGGGCAGGAAACGGCATGGCAGGTGGAGGTACCGGCTCCAGGTTCTGGCTCTCCGGGTGGTATTTCCTGCGGACCGGCTTCTGTGGAGCCTGACTGTGAGAAACTCTGATCACTTCCTGAAAAGTTAACAGAAATAAAACATTTGCCTGCGCAGTGAAACAGAGACATAGACAGTCACACAATAAAGCTCGCATGTCTGAGTGAGTGGTTTGGACCTGTTTCGAAGCATTTGTCAAATCTTCAGTACTTGGACCAAATCTAGAGCGTGGACTTTGTTCCTCAGGTTTCACACTGCTCTCCTCCTGCAAGACAGCAGGAATTACACATAAGCTATGCACCAAAAGAACTCTTCTTACTTAAAATGATGGCCAACGTAGGGGTGTTGATGTCATGATGAGGTGAAATGATATAAGAGAAGTGCTAAATAGGCAGAATGAAATGTGTCTGCCCTGATCGTGGATAAATCAGCACCTCCCCTGCAGGGACCACGATCTAGTGCTCTCCAGCCGTGGCTTCCTGCCTGCTCAGGGGCAGCCATGATGGATTACTGCAACTTGCTTTTATTGCATCTCCTTGCTGCATTTCAGCCATTATTCTCTTCTGGACATAACGTATAACATATCGCACCTGCCTTCCCTCAGCAAAGAGGTTAATAGTGCAAGAGTATATAAAGCCTTCCATGGAGGCCCTACACATGAAGGTCAATTTCTTAATTTCAGCACTTAGCGAGACTGCAAGATTAGTTGTTTTGAAAGTTGAAGGCATTTCTTACTGGGCAGCACCTTCTGTAGGTTTTCTGCACTACAATATTTCCCATCTGTTAATGTTGGATTTAGTGAACTTGATCCATTCATTTCTAAGAGCTGGCTGTCTCCATTGCGGTGGCAGTTGAAATGCCTCGGCTTTCCTGATGGTTTAAACAGGCTAATGCTACCAAAGGAACCTAAAAAATCTATTTTGCTGAGCAACGCAACTGACTCGTAAGCAGACACAAACAAATGGCCGCAAGATTCACTGCACCATTGGATTTGAAACACAACCGCAGCATGGAAACATTTTAGGTACTGTAGTAGTTGCTACTGTGGCAATAAACTGCAGGAGCTCCATCAGCTGCATGTGTGGTCACATCAGCCGTAGGTCACGGCTGTTTCACTCCAGCAATGCGAAGGCCTGGTGTTACTACTAAAGAAGTGCCTTCACTGTCACAGCTGGTCTCGTTTAACTGCAATAAGTAACCAGCTGAAATGAAGTTACAGTATCGACACCATGTGGTGATAAAACGTGCACAATGAATGGAGACAGTGAACACAACAGGAAGAAGACAGGAGATGACTTTGTCTCTGTCTAACTCAGTCTGATGTGTTAACTTGTCCGCTGGATCAATGCCTAATCTCTCTACTCTCTGGCAGAGACAGTGAGGCTTGGTGAGCGTGGATGGTAGTATGACTGACAGATACATGTATTTAGATCTGCTGTGCTTGGAAAAAAAAATACAAAGATGTGGTATTTAGGTCGTAGCTGCAGTAACATCCCTCCTGGCTGCCTGCCAAGTGTCTCACCAACTGCTCTGTAGTTTCTTCTTACTGACCCTGCTGCGGTCGCTGGAATATATAGTTGGAAAAGTGAAGTGGAGTGAAGTTATGTTACATTCAGAGAAAGTATGCTAAGCTAGGTGGAGTAAAGAAAGTGAAGTAGAATGAATTTCAGTGAAGTTAAGTAAAGAAATTGAAGTAAGGTAAATTAAAGGAAAGTGAAGTATAATCAAACAAAGTCTGTTCAACTGAACAAGTCACATGCAAGTTTTTTTTTTTTGAAAAGGATGAACAGTAAATGCCTGCAGATGTGAGATGTGTGTTTTCTCTACTCGCCATAACTGCAACTGTTCCCAAGAGTACCCTGCAAAAGCTTGTATCAGATATTCACCTTTAACTTAACATTGACATATTTTATGTTAAGGAAGCTATTTTGAACTACGCCTATAGTTCACTCGTGCCTCTCTGAGGAGTTTGGGCTGGTATGAGTTTCTGTTTGTCTTACTAAGTTGAATATATACACACACAAGATATTACCACATTTGGGATCATCCAGCATGCTTGGTTTTAATTACGACTAAGTTATCCTGTGGGAGGACAGAGAAATGGTGATACTGCGCAGGCGAATGGGGTTAGAAATCCAAGAGCACATGTAGTGACAGAGAGCACATGTCAGGCTAGGATTCATAGAGCGCGCCACATAAATGACAAATACAATTTTATTTGACGTTTAAATTCCATCCTACCAATTTACTATTTTGTTCCTCTGGGGGAGAATGATATATCCTGCAATCTTTAAAATGTTTGACATGTTCACCAATCTTGAACATGTACTGGTTTGTTGTGCAATGTAACAGGATCCAGGAAAACACCCAACTGACAAGGACAAAGAGAATGAGGCTGAAAAGAGCTCAAACTAAATGCACGACTTGTCACTTCAGCCATAAATAAATCCTCCACATATTCACTTGCTTGTGGTCCACAGCAGTGCAGGCCTTGATGTACACCGCTGTCATAGCCTTTGAGTTTATCTGTGTCTTGAAATAGAGGCTCGTATATATGACAAACATGACCTATAGGTGACACATGCAACATCTGAGATGGAAGGTAGAAAAAAAAAAATTGGGGAATTGGGGAATGGAAAGCGCTGACAATCTGGGATGGAATTTGGAGTTTACTTTTGCAGAGATCATTTTTCTGCTTGCTACATTTGCAAATTAAAGTTAAAAATCTGGAAGTAAAGCAGATTTCATGCTCACCTCTTCTCTAAAGCGACTGAAGTCAGCAAAGTTTGGCTGCTGCACTTTATTCTGAGGAGTTTTGTCTGAAGCGTTGATAAAATGAGAAACCTGACAAGAGAGGTGATTGGTACTGATTAACCAGAGCTTTCTTTTATCATTAATTTATGAGATGTTTATACAGTTGGAGGCCACAAAAACAACAACGGCTTTGTTCACTTGATATCAGAGCAACTAAGATTGTTTCTGTAGTAGTCTGCAATCAAACCAGACTTACCTGTGAGGTTGATGGTCTAGGAGGGAGGGCTGGAGGAGGGGGCAACCATCCACTCTTCACCCCTAAAATCCAGAAAAAAAATTCACAAAGCTATAAACTAGTGCTGCTATACTTCTATTTTCTTTTTAGGAGTCACATTTCACTCTTTAAATACAATAAACCACCCATACTTTCATAATCAGAGACTGACTTGCGTAGCTTTTTATTTCTAATCCTCATGTGAGCCTCTCACCTTTCAGACTGAACAATAACAAAACACCTCCATCTCCATTTCCCCTTTTGTTCCACTATGAAAGGAGAACTGTCATAAACCAAACGCAATAACTTGGTTGCAAAAAGCTCCGCAGCTCCAGGCGGTTCATACTGTGCTAGAAAACTAATATTGTGAGAAGAGCTGAGTGAAGACGGGGAATTGTACCTAGAGCGTCCTGCTGGAAGAGCTTGTTGAGATCCAGCGAGGAGGCCCTGGAGTGGGTTTTCTGGGGTCGAGGTGGAGGGGTGGGAGGCTCTTCTGCCTTCTTCATCGCATCTTCGAAAGAAGTGCTGGAGTAGGACCTGGAGGTGAGGTGGTAAAACAAAGCATATGAGATTAATGAGCAGCTCAGGAGTGCGGGATACTATTTAATTAATTTCTGTGTTGTCACGGGTTGATTTTCACCTCGGTCTAGTTTTAGTCTTCATCTGTGGGTCGAGGTCTTGAGGCCGAGGCAGACGGTCTGTGAGGAAGAATATATTAAATGAATAAGTTGACAATGAGTTGTTGTAAATGAGAAGCAGCTACTTCCCTTTGGAACCACAAACTGTCATTTCATGTGTGTAAAAGTATCACAATCATCACTACACACGTTTGTATGTCATTTTTTTGGGCTATTTTTTATTACCAAAATATATGAAATCATTCAGACATGCTGCCATGTGCGCACAGAATACTGTATATCCTCAACTAAATCACACTTCAGTTAACCAGGATTTTTCAGGACAAAAGAGGAAAGACTTTCCACACAGTGAGAGTACGGGGTACGTGAGTAAAGAGTGATGGGGTATGTGTATCTGGAACCTGTGACAAATCAAGTATTTGCTTTAATTTTCCCATGTGAAGGGAGTTTTAGTATCACCTGGCCTCTCAGGAAGAGCACCAAGTTGTAGAGTTTGTTTCTCTTGAGCTGTTGTCACCCTCTTCACGCTTGTTTCTGTAGACACAGTATTGAAGACATCAGCTGTAGGACTGACTACATTATATGAAGATTTGAAGAAGATTTGAAAAAAGATGCACCAGTGTGTACTTTTGTGCATAGAAATGATAGAAAAATAAAATGAAATGTGTTAATTTCCAAATGCATTTAGGTATGTTGTTCCTTACACCTTTACTGAGGTTTACTTTAGAATAAAACTTTTAGTTTTTTGGATTACTTACCCATAATAATGTGAAAATAGTGTATCTCATTTTACCTTGTTTACTGGATTCCTCTTTCAAATCTTGTTTAGTTGTGGCCAAGCTTGGCTGGAGCCTCTCTATCATACTCCGATCCTAACAAAAAATAAAAATAGAGAAATGTAGAAAAGAATAACCTTCTATGTTATCACAATTACATCACTGCCTGCAAAGACTGAAATGATGTAAAGACTGCATGTGTACTGCATTTCAAGAGGTTAAAGCTTCTGCTCTAAACTCAAGATGATGATGAAGATGCACTCAGAAGCTGGAGCTGTTTCATGTTAAGCTTGTTAGTGCCCTCTACAGGCACCAAAGAGGGACTCCACATTAAATAACTTAAAGCTGGCACTAGAGTGGAGATTTGGTTTACCATCTGACTGGGCCTCAGTTCGGCATCCTCAAAGACAATAAGAGGCTCTGCACTCTGCAAAATAGCACAGTTTAAAAGAGTTTAATTTTGACGTAAGACTGTCGAACAAACCAAAGAAAAGTACAGATCAGTGCATGCATGTTTCAGACAGCAGATCCATGGGTGTTTTCCTTACTTCAGGAGTATCCGGTACATCCTCTTCCTGCTGTGTAAACCCTGGCTGCAGGGTTGGAGGAAGGCTCTCGGGGAGAGGGTAACCGTTCTTGCGCGCCACAATCAAGTGAAAGGCTGTGCAGAACTCAGAGAAAGTGAGAGCTCCATCTCTATCCACATCACTCAACTCCCTTAAAAAAATCAGTTGGAAAGATGAAGAATATCTGCAAAACCTACAATAGCGCTGATTATTAAATTTAGGTTATCATTAATATATCACATAAGAAACTATCTTTACTCAGCCCTTATACACACGATACTGTATTATCATATAGCATAGAAACACATTGGCAACTTTTATAACAGCAGTTTCAGTATTGCAGACTTGCTAATGTTCAACATTTATCAACAATGAAAAGTAAAATCATCACATATTAAAGTTATAAAGTGAATATGGTGTTAAGCTAAGATAACTGCCAGCAGCTGGTTAGCTTAGCTTAGCACAAACAGCTAGCCTGGCCTGTTCCAAATTGACCTAGCAGCACCTCTACAGCTCACAAATTAACAAGTTATATCAAGTTTGTTTAATCTGTACAAAAACTGAAGTGTAAAAATGTCACGTTGTATGGTGGTAGGTGGATTTTATTATTTTCGGACAGAGCCAGGCTAGCTGTTGCTCCGTTTCCAGTCTTTGCTGAAGCTAACCGGCTTCTGGCTGCATAAAGACATGATAAGAGAGTGGTATCAATCTTTTTCATCTACGAAAGCCTAAAGAGTATTTCCTAAAGATGTCTTTTAAGATTGTGAGTATCATCCATTAACTAATCTCAAATACAGGAGCATATTTATTTATAGTTTCCAATCATATTTTATTTGTCTTCAGTCATCCCGTTGTTACAAAAACATGATAAAACTGTTAAAAATAAACCTTTCTGTTTGAGGATGAGAAGCCTCTGCACTTTTAAAATGAGGCGTCTGCCTGACTCAGTGGGCATGCTGAGGTTACAACACTGACCCCAGAATAAAGCAAGGACACACAACACTATGAGTCAGCACTCACCAAATATGGGAGAGCTCTGGTATTGGGAGCTTGGATTTTGTGAAGAAGTTCTTTGCAACAGCTCCTGGAAAAAAGTAAAGAGTCACCTGAGTGGTAAAACAGTTTGAAAGTTTGATTTTTCAGTGTATTAACAAGTGGAATTGGGGGGGCGGCCATACCCAGGATGAGAGCCCCCAGGTCGGGCTGCAGGCTTTTGAACTGATTAGTGTAATATTCCAGCTGTTCCTCTGTGATCCTCCAGGGGTCATCATCAGAGTAGTCCACTACACCCTGCTGGTCCAGCCTCTCTGCCGAGGAGGCCTGGGAAGATACACAGAAATGCAAAGGAAGCAGGTTCATAATATAAACTTTTTTTAATGACATAAAGAGCAATTTATGTGATCATGAAACTCTAGAAATTCTGTCAGTACCCGAGCCATAGCAGGATGCTCCACAGTGGGTTTGGTCCCGTAGTTACTAGGCGAGGAGTGCTGCTCCATCTGAACGATTGACCGTGGGGAATGTTTGCTTTCATAGGCTGAAGCATGGGAAAGAAAAACACAGCTTTAGTGGAGGAGAAAACTGAGACTAACGTGCAGTCATTTCCTACACTGGCTCAAAAATATGATCAGAGAGAATTAGAGATTTACTGATGAAAGGACCAGGAGAGAGTAAAGTGAGGAGAAAGAAAGTTGGACTGAACAGATGTAGTGATGCAGTAAAACGTCATCTTTTTCATTTCAATTCATTTTTTACATTTATAATACATGGCTACTGTAACGTGTGTACTTGCAGTATCTCAGTGGTCTAAACATGCGGAATTACTCTATATTAAAAAAGGAACTTATGTTAAAATAAATAAAAACAAAACTAATCTTTTAAATTTAACAACAAAAATATGAGGTATATTTGCAGTATGCATTGCTGTTATTGAAATGATTGATTTGTCATACCCATCTGTGAGTCTGCCTCATTTCTCTGTTTTGTATACGGGTAGCTGCGGTAGGCCAGTGGAGAGCGAGGTGGTGAACTGCATGGTGATCGTGGGGGGGACCATGGCTCCTTCCAATACAGGGACAGAATATTTGTTACTTCACATACACAAAACTTGATGTAACCAACGTGCATAGAAAGAAGAGCTAATCCCTCACTGGCCAATCTGACAAGTTGCTGGGACCACACATGCTAACATGAGATATGCACATTTTTCAGTGGCACATTAATGTTATGAACAGCCTGTTCCATCTCATGCCAAAAGGTGTCGTGTTACATTGAGATCTTATGAGAGTGGAGGGAAAATAACCTAAAGTCACTTTTATGTACCTGTAAGCTCTTTTATTTCAGGCCATTTTCCATTTTTTTACTATTATTTTGCATTTTTGCCTTTATTTGATAGCTTACATGCATATAGAAAATGTGAAGAGAGAGAGAGGGTTATGATGTGCAACAAAGGTCCTTGGCCTGAATTGATTAGTGTGGTTATACAGTTTGCATCTTAAAGGATGGGTTCACAATTTTTCAATTATGTCTTAAAACAGCAGTCAGGTATCCATATAAACACTGAGAGAGATTTTCCTCGCTGTAATCATTCATCCTGTTCATAAATGACGCCCTTCAAATGTGCAATGTAAGTGATGGAGGCCAAAATCCACAGTGTGTCCACACAGTCATTTTGTGCAAAAATGCATTTAGAAGTGTATCTGAAGCTTATATGAGGCTTCAGCAGTCTGAGTCAGTCATATCAAGTAGATATCTGTCACATTTACAGTCTGTTCCTTGGACAGTGTTTCCCTGTTGAGCTGTGGTGGAAGTATAGTAACAAAAAGAGGAACTTTGGCACTAAAAAGACTAATGTTGAAAGATATCTACTTGATTTGACTCATTTCGATGACTAAAGCTTCATATTAGCTTCAGATAAATTTTTAAATACATTTTTACACAGAAGGAGCACTGTGGATTTTGTCCCCCATCACTTACATTGTAAGTGCATTATGAAGGGATCTTCTAATGGTCAGTATGAACAGGAGGAATGATTATGACAAGAAAAACCTATTCAATGTTCATTTCCACACCTGACTATCGAAAACAGACTTGAAAAATTGTGAACCTGTCCTTTAAGCACTAGGCCATCGGGACACCCCCATGTTCCACTTTTGACGGCAAAATTATACTCAATCCTGTTTTGTTACACAGAGCTTATGAAGGCATGTGGTAACCAAAAAAAACGTTTTATAATATATGCAGCACTAAAATAGTGCTAGACTGGCACTAAAAAGCCATTAATGCCATTAATTTCTAAGTAAGGTGGTATTTTGTCCACTCTTCAGTCATCCAGTCTTGGTGGTCATGTGACTGATGATGCAGTGCAACTTGGCATGGCATCCACGTCAAGTATTCATTAAGTCCTTCTTCTGCATACGAGTGTTTGCATACTTGTGGCCGGTCTGGTAGCTTGAAGGGGGTTTGTCATCCTCTAATCTCTCATCATTTCTGCTCTGATGATTGTAGCGGACTGGAATGTCTTTGCTCAGTGCATCGTTCTTGGTCAACTCTAAACACTTCCTTGGTGTAATAACACCCACTGAAGTGCTGTTCTGAGACATCTTAACAGTGATCCATTGTGTCTCTTACAGGTGTCAAGAGAGTAACTTGTAGCAACTACATGTTGTTGAGCTAATGGGAGAGCTGGCAGTCAACACTTGTCATACCTTTTTCTCTACGCTGGTCTCCAAGTGTCTGAAGGTGCTCCTGTCTGCTGGAGTCCGGGTGACAGGAGCTGGTGCAGTCCCACACTGAGCCCCCTGACCGTCTATGCTGGGAGGGACGGTGGAGTATCGCATCTCCGGTTCATTCTTCAGCCCAACAAATCTGGGTAGAGGTAGATCTACAGGAGAGACGTTAGGATACTTTGTCATTCTTAAATACTACTGATAGATTATGATTTTCTCTTTATGCATCTTACAGCAGATCAGCTACCTAAGCACATTATTTCTTTTCCTTGGAACAAAGCCTGATAACTGCAGGTGGATTCAAAGTATTTGAAGTATTTAACGAAGAATTTTTTTTATCTTGTCTGATCAGAAGCTTCCTGTTTGATGACCTTTCACACAACTAGGATTAGACTGAGGGAATTAATCAGCATGAGCATCTTAACTCTCCAGAGGTGAGCTACACCATGGTGAACATTCACTTTTGAACATACTTTTTCTAATAATCCATCAGGCTATCATGTGCTATGTAGAAAACAGATTTTCCCTTTGGCCGGGGTGTGACTGATTGTGTACGCTCTTGTAATAAGGGCAAACCCACTTAGCCCTTTCCACGCGACTCCCCTTTCATCCAGATTAGACCAAATCCTGGCATGTTAAAGATAATCTCCTGATCCCCCTTTGCTCTCGTAAGACGCCTCCTCTCTGAGCAGCAGACTTACTGGCCGTTACGCTCTCCAGGCGGATGGGCAGACCAGACTGGGCGGCTGCGAGCAGCTTCAGGGCCACGTAGAACTGGGCTTTACCAAAGTAACCCAGACGCTTGGCTCCACACACCTCAGTCACCTGAAAAAGTTAGAAGTTTAGAATAATTGGTAGGACTTTTTTTTCCCCCCGCTACCCATGATGCAATTTTCCCTAGGCCCTCCACGTCCTCCTTACATCTTCCCACTCGCTGCGTTTGATGTGGTTTCAGTACAACTTCAAAGTTATATGATGTGTAACAGAATGTTTTTGTCTGTTTTGAATTTTTTAAAAAATCATTTTATACTGCAGATGTAACGTTCGTGACACAACCACTGCGTGTTTGAGAAGAATTTGAAAAAAATCAAAAGCTTCACATTGTGTGAGCGTCATTAACATCAGTAAATCATAGATCATTTCACTTTACTTCACTATGTTTATATAACATGAATAAGTGTGATTGGTGAATATACTAACATGATGAATACACTTGCATCAGGAAATGTTTCCACCAAAATTCACAGAGTTCTATATAAGGATGATATCAGCTCAGTAACTCCTGACAAGTTATCTACAGTTAACATCTTATCAGCATTTCTCAGTATTAAGAAAGTATACATAGTGCACACTATATTCAAGTCCAATTTACAGTGAAATAAGTAGCTAACAACTATATTAACACAACACTACTGGTAGATACTTATTAGTGCATGATTCAGGTTTACTGAGTTATCTGGATAAGTCAGAACAGGCTATTTTACATCTTTGTTCCAGTTTTGCTGAGGTTTTACTCAACAAAGATCCAGATAACTTAGTAAACCTGCTTCTTGGAAAAACCCCCAGCTCTAAATATAGTGTATACAGTTATGCTCAGCAGAAAATACACACTGATTCTGTTGTATAAATAATGTTCAATAGCACATTCTTGGAAATCAAATCAGCAAAACCAAATTTTTTCTCTCTGAAAACAGAAGAATGAATGGATGGAAATATGCTCGATTAGGGTTTGAATTGTACATGCTGTATATATAAATATTTAAATTACAAGTGTCAACAAATCATTTTCAAATCAAAAGGACAAATATGCTGTTTATGGACAGGTAGATTTAGGCAGTTTGTTATTAGAACAATAAAGATTATGATTTTACTGAAAGATGCAAAAATGCCCTAAACAACATTCTAACATGGTGACAAAGTGATTCACTTCTGATAAATATAATCTTTCATACTGCCTGCAGTGTCTGCCTCTTCAGTAGCATAATCTAATGAGGAACAACTGTGATTATTTTACACCGTGATCAAGACAATGTGTAGAACGACATTATGGGCTCCACTAATGTGGGGGATAAACAGAACAGTGGGACCTGTTTATCCAGTAGCAGCACTCTTTTGATTAGAGGTACTGTGGCTGCTTTGGGGGAGCAAAGAAGATTAGGATTATGTTGGACAATCAATTTTTTTTTTTTTTTACATTAAGAAAACCAAGTTCTTGAAAGGCAAGATAAAAGCACATGTGATTCTTACTAAATGATGTAAATGCAATACTGAAACAAAGCAACAGCAGATCAACATACAACAAATAACACTACAAATACTAAGTCATGCTAGACGAATAAAGACTCCAATAAAGAATGCAGGAAGTTACTGCTCCAGACCAAGAAATGGTCTGACACATAACCCCCCCGTAAAACCACAACCTGTTGTTTTTACACTTCAGTATTTGCACAAATTAAATTATAAAAGTAATTATTATATAAAGTGTTAGTTAGTGAGCTCTGGAGGTGTTGGTAGCAGTACCATATTTACCACACAGACATGAGACTGGTATCAATCTTCTTATCTAACTCTTGCCGAGAAAGCGAAAAGTGTATTTGGCAAATTATTGAACTACTCCTTAAATCAAATTACCAAAATGTAATTGTCGCTCAGACAACCTGAGTCCCAGCCACCCCGGGGCAGCTGCCTACTCTACCTGATTGGGTGATAACAGCTACCACTCAAACTGTAACCAGAACCAGACACTAGTCATTTTTCTGAACAGCAATCACTTCATTATCAATGCTATAAAGAGGAAGATATTTGCTCTTAATTGACAATTAACTTAAGTTCTACTTCAGATATAGGATATAATTATTACAGTTCCTCCGCTAAATTGAAATTATGTTAGACTTTACAAGTCTCTTTGACAACAGATGAAGTCATCTGGACTGTTTTAGTTTTAACATGGACAGCTCATACTCTTCTTATGGCAACAACAGATCAACACTGCTTATCTCATTAACACACAAGATCCAAAAGTCCAGTTTTAAGTGAATCAGTGCAATACTGTACAAAACTATTGACACTTTTTAGTAGACAGTTTTTTTTGTTCACAGAGGAGCGACAGAGCATTTGCTGGTATGTGTTTATAATATATGAGTGACAGCAGTGCTGTTAATCCCTATTGTCTAATGAGGTTGAGGGGAGGGTGGAGTCCATACGGCTCATAACGCCTTATGAGACATCATTTCTGCTTGACTTGCATTGTATTGCATTCAACAGCTTTCACAGATAAATGAGATCCAAAACAACTACAGGTCAGTGAGACTCTGCGCAGACAGTGAAGGTCAGGTCTGCAAAGCTCGTGAGTGTGCATGAGGTCAGCAGAGAAAAGACGAATGATGAGATTATTTCAGGAACACCAGCGGAGGCCTTGAGGAACCAGACTGGCAGGTCAGATCTATAGCCCGAGGGGAAAGTTATTTTAAGAAGCCGCCAAACTGCCAAAAACATTTCAGTGCACATAATGTCACCACCGGTAAGACGTTTCAGATATGAATAAATCATACGTCCTTTTGATAAAGTGAGGGAGGAAATCAAGTTTGAATATTAGCCATGTTACTGTAACATGCTGGATATCCGACACACATCAGCAACAGATTTACTTTGAAGCAGATTTTCCTGTTTAGCACTTCACCTTCAACTATGGCAAAAAACTATTCAGTTATTCGAGAATGCAACATTACAAATAAGCAAATTTATACCACGTGCAAAAACTCACACGTGATGGCACATATTTTATGTTTACCAGATTGAAAACAAGAGTCTGCAGCCATGCTGTACTCAGCAGTGCTTTGAGCCAATTGCTGACGTCAGCATGCTAACATGAACACAATGACAATGCTAACGTGCTGAAGCTATGCAGGTATAAAGTTTACAATGTTCAGCCTCAGTTTAGCGTGTTAGCATGCTAACATTTGCTAATTAACACTAAACACAAAGTACCACTGAGACTGACAACAAATTTCATGACAATCCATCCAATAGTTGTGGAGACATTTCAGTAAAAGGCAAACATAACTTGCTGGTGGCATTAGAAATAAAGTCAAGGGGTCACCGAAGTCAACATGATTTATCCTCTGGGGAACATGAATGTCTGTACAAAACATCATGGCGATTCATACAATAGTTGTTGAGATATTTCAGTCTGAACCAAAGTAGTGGATCATTGCTAGATCCATGTTGATAGCGTGGCTAAAAACAATATAGCTGATCCAACCACGATCAATTGTTGTGCTTTTGAGCGAATGTTGCGAGACACACTGGCACCGTCAGATCTGGATTCGATAATACCATGAAGTTGTGTGTACGAGAGTGATTTCCAGTTGTGCGGTCACACCTTATTCAACCAGACAGGTTCCACAGCAATCTCTGTCAACAACACATACCTGACAACTGCATCTCAAGCACAGATATTTATGGGATATTAACCTGATTTCAAGACAATGTCAAGTGTGTCACATCCCACTAAACAGTCAACCTTCCACTATGTAGTCCAAATTGCTGTTGTGGCTGTTATGTTCATGTGGTAAAATGTTACGAGAAACATGTGCTTGGTTGGCAGTGAGAATAATCTCAGTCAATAACAGCATGACCCAAAGTCTGCACTCGAAGTCCGTGTAACCAGCGTTAACAATTGATTCCATTGCAGAGTAATGTGTGGAAAGCCGTGCCTTTCTCTGAATGACTAGTGGCTTCTCTGACGGTAATGACAGCTCAACAGGAAAAAGTGCATACTTTTACTACTTATCTGCTGTAAACACAGGTTAGACACACAGTAACTATCTGTATTCTGTAAATCTGCTCAATCTCTGTCAATCATGAATCAGCAAAACAAACTTCTACATTCAGTAGATGATGGAAAGTTCCCTTTGTTTTGACAAATAGTGGCTGTATTTACAGTAAAACTTTAAGAGGCCAAGTCAGATCATATTGAAACTTCCAACTCATGATATAGCCTGGAGGAAAAACAGTATTCATGATTCTCTGATACTGTGTGACATAATGACCCAGAAGTCGGCAGCGAGTCCAAGAGTGATCCTGCAGGCATCCTGCAGCAGGGCCAAACACAGCTCAGAAGGCTGTGTGTCAATCACCCCCGTGTGGTGGCGGCGATCCAAGCCGGACAGGAAGGAAGCAGAGCTCAATGCCAAACTTCCTGACACCACACAGAGACACAATAGGCTGCAGTCGCTGGAAGTCGCTGGGAGCCGACCCATCGGGACTGTGGGTGGTGTGAACACAGGCCACAACCTGCTGTGTTCATCTGAGCTGGAAAAATGTGTTTATATCTCTGTGATGGGTCAGCAAAATGACTCAGACTTAGTGCTTCTACTGTATTTTAGAGCCAATAAACAGTTTTCCACTATTAATACGTGCCTGTCAAGCAAGTCATTCATAGAAAATAAATAATAGAAATGTTTTTTATATTTATGAGACCGTACAGAAAAATCTCAGAGTTGCTTTTGCCAGGTTTGAATTAACTTTGAATGACAAGGTTTTGAAAGCACCAGTGAGTAAAATAGTGGCTGCAAACTTAAAAGACCATGTTTTAGCTTCTCAACTACAAATCATATATAACCTTTTTGCTGATTTTTTTCAAATGCTGTATAGTCTTAGATATTTGATTGTATTTTTTTTTATTCCATTTATTTCTGTATCATATAGAAATCAATTAGCAGCCTTTTAAAGATAGCATGAGTTGTGTAATCAGAGTCAAGTCAATCAGTCATCAAGTCTGTATTAATTTATGTCATAGTCACAGTATCATTGTGTGGTAATGCAAATGTGTTACCTCATACCACCAATATAACTTTCACAAAAATTAACACAGACGTACTTTTGCTGAAGAGTGGCTAACATAGCCCTGAGTGGCACTTACAGGATATTCTAAAACATAGTGCAAAAGTGGAGAAAAGTCACAGAGTCAAATGTCATTTATACAGCAATATCTTGCTAAAATTTGCTAACATTAGCCACCATAAGCTACTAGTCATACCAGACCAGGAGCAGCTGTAGCAGTTTTTTGGGGGAAAAAACATGATTTCAATTTGTCACATTGGGTTCTAGAAACTCTGACAGGCATTTTTCACCTTTTTATAACATTTTATAGACACAACAATGAACTGAGAAAATAATAAACAGCTCACTGATGCAAAATAATCATTAGTTGCAGCCCTTGTTGGCTGTGATGTAAAGTATACCATATGTGATTTATAGCTAAATTGGCTAAAATGCTAAACCTCCTCAGGGTCCTTTAAAAAGACTTCAATGACAACTTCAATGACAAAGTTGAACACATTAGAAATACTTCTCCCCATGGCAGCAACCAAGCTCATTAATAATTATTAGAACTAACTAAGAATATTCATGATGTGGACAATATCATACACATTTACTACACTTGTTTGGATACTGAAATGACATTTGTCACCCTTCATCTCCTTAAACCTAAGCATCCAAAAACACAGTATGTAAGTGTAGTGAGGAGACATACACAGACCAATGCACAGCTGATGCAGTAAGTAAAGGGGGCTGCCTTTTAGTGTGACAGAAGGGTAAAAAGACATCAGGTGTGGACGACCTCTCTCTGACGCACATACACACACACACACACACACACACACAAACAGCATCAGACGATTCACAAAGGAAATCTCCTGGCTCATTATCATATGTTAGAGAGCACAGGCTCAGCGTTTAGACCGCGCTCTGTGCCTCCCTGCAGATCTCTGAGGTCTGGTGAGCAGCAGCCGCAGCTCCAGCCCCTCACACACTCAACATAACATGTGATGACCAAGCAGGCGCAGATGTGCGATATAGAGGCAACACTCACTTTATGCAGGGATTCAGGAGGTAGCTGAGACGCCTTGAACAGCTCTGCCACTTTGCTGGACGACAGTTTTCCTGAGGTGTCAGCTTGGCACACGCTGTGGAGACCTGAGTAATATCTCTGTTCATGTTCATTCAGCGGGATGAAACTCCCTGCAGACGCCACACCGGATTCCTGATCCATTCCCGGCGCTGACGCATGGATGATCCGCCGGAGAAGCACTACAACCAACAGATCAATACATCCTGCTCCTGTTTCAAGTCAGAACAGGGGGTTTGGCAAGCGGAGGACGGTATCACCTCCGACAAGAGTGAACCCTATGCAGACAGACTGCCTGCTCGGCTCAGGCTCATCCACTCCTACCGCCTATTATGGCTGATTGTAGCACTACCGCCCTGCGCCTGCTGGGGGCGGTAGAGCACAGGAAGAAGGAGGCATTGTCTATGAAATAAGGGGCTGCTTTATTTTTCCATCCCATAATAAAATAACAACTCCATTCTTGTGTTTTTTTCCTCCAGTGGATCACTCTTTTACAGGTTATTTTGAATGTTTTTTTATACTTAAGTGGTTGATTGTATGGTAGTGAGGGCACAGAATAAACATTCGGATCAACTTCTTCATACTACAACTGTACAGTCATAAAATAATATAAAACACACAAATAAATAAAAGTCCTTTGCTCAGAACTCCACTTGAGTAAAAACACAGACGTTTGTCAGCAAAATGTACTTTAAGTATCACAAATAAAACTACTCATTCAGCAGAAAAATGGCCCCTATTATACATATGACATCATTAAATAATTAATACAAAAGCAGCATTTTACTGTTGTACCTGGTTGAGGTTATATACAGTTAGGATTTTTTAGAACTGTGGTCCCCAAACTAGGGCTTGAGCCCCCCCAAAGGGTCACAGGATAAATGTGAGGGGTCGTGATATGATTAGGAAAAAAAAACAAAACAAGTTCTGCACAAATTTGTATTCTTTTTGCATTAATTATTCTTTTTTTTGTCTCTATCTCACTTTATTTGGTGGAACTGCTACCAACTCATAGATATCTGAAATGTGACCTGGGGCCCCAAGGGGTCACATGTCAAATAAGTTGGAAACCATTGGTTTAATCCTTAGCAATGCATTGTATTTTATAAGCTTATCATATGTCTTTCATGTAAATGTTATCTTAATCTGAAGTAATTAGTAATTTCCGGTGTCAGATAATTGTAGTGGAGTAAAAAAGTACAATATTTTCCTCTGAAATATAGTGGAACAGAAATATAAGGTATAGCATACAATTGAAATACTCATGTAAATAACAAGTATCTCAAAATTCAGCAATAACTTTCCACCACTGCTTTTCACTAATAAAAGTAGACTGAATGAGTTACTATAGCATCATAAATAATGGTACAAGACCTACAGCCCAACTGGCAACACTGAAACCAGTCAGTTATCTAAAGCAGATGGGGAGGTGGGAGTACAAATCCTTGACAGAACTTCATTGTATCTTTAAGGATGTTTTTTTGAGAGGAACATGAATGAGGCTTCGTTGGTGACTTTAGTAAATAGCTTGCATTTCTCAAATTCTCTAGTGTCCCCAAAGTGCCTCTAATAATACCACAATCTGCTCAGGAAAATATCTGCAGTCACTGGTATTATTATTCCAGAGGCAATTTATGTAAATCAGTCTTTTGCAGAGACTGAACTGGGGGTGAGCCAAAGGCAAAGAGAGTGAGTGGAAATATTTTTTTTAAAAATAACCCCCAAAGAGCTATATAAAATTTTTTGGGAGTGTTATACTGTCATTTTATCTCTTTTAATCCAGATTTACTCTTCTTCACATTATCGTGACCCGAAAATCTTCAGAACGTCGAACGTCAGATTTTCCATTGTGTTTTTCTACATAGCTATGCTTGTAATTCGGATTGAACAAAACAGCACAACAAAAAAACAACATAGCATTTTTATTATATTTGATTTTTTTCCTGTAACCGGTCATATAGAAAAAGATAAAGCAAGACTTTTATGGGAAGTGGTTTAACTGGGTTTATACTGTACTGTAAATCTCAGCAAAGCTTTTTTTCATATTGTTTCAGCATGGGTGTTGTCTCTTTTCTGGAAAAACACTTTTATGATGTTTTATGAGTGCAAAAGATCGTTTATTGTAGGCTGAGTGCACAATTTAATGTGATGATCAGTAGTGGAACAAGTATTCAGATCCTTTACTTAAGTAAAAGTAATACCACACTATAAAATACTTCATTACAAGTTAAGTCCTGCATTCAAAAGTATACTGAAGTAAAAGTACAGAAGTATTGACAAATGTACTTTAAGTATCATTATACAGAATAGTCCCTGTCAGTGTTAGAGTATTATAATATTGGATCATTATTACTGATGCACATACTTTAGTGTTGTAGTTGGTAGAGGATGAGCTGATTTGAACTGCTTTATATACTTATATATACTATATGGTAGTTTAATCTATACCAATGCATTATATTTTTAAAACTGATCATACAGTATGTTTTGTATGTAAAATCTTAATCTGAAAAGAAACTAGTAACTCACAGTACTTGAGTAAATGTACTTAGCTACTTTCCACCACTGACTATGATCTGGATTTTAAGTGGTGCACAGTATCTAAAGTATCTAAAATCAGCAGTCTGCTATCTAGAGAGAGAGAGTGAGAGAGAGAGAGAGAGAGAGAGATTTAAAAAGCAAACTTGGCATCAAGTGACGAGTTCTCAAGTGACCTGTGTCAACTTAGTTTCTCATAAATGGCTGTGTCAGACATCCTTCACTTTGTAGTGGTTGAACAATTAACCAAATTGTAAGCATGGTTGTCAGGGCAGAATGGATGATTAACCTTAACTGTATTTCTCATCTGGGATAAACAAGGAATTGCAGTGGAATTTTCTATTGTGGTTTTCTCACCATTGCTTGGTGAATTTGTGCCGGTGAGGGCTGAGATAAGTTTTAAGAACAACAGTTTCAGACACTGAACAAACTGAACTTGCTACAATCTAATGTGGGAGATTTGGTCAGAATTATCAACATTTTAATGTCTACCTCACACAGGAAAGCTAGCAGATGAAGTTAAGCTTTATAACCATGTTTAGAAGAGATATGGTGAAGGTACAGTACACCTTGTCATAAAAAGTAGGAGTACACAATAACTGCTTCAGAGTGATATGTGCCTACCATCAGCATCCTGTAACCTGCCTGCCAAATCAGGCTTTTGCCCTACAAGGAATGCAACTGCTGTGCTTTTTTTTAAAAACTAAGAAGCAGATATAGTCAGACTCTTCACTGTTTTCCTTCACTGTCAGTTTGATTTGGTACAATCTCTGTGTTCCTGTTTTCATGAGGCAAATCTAGGGGAAAAAAACTACTGAAAGCTACTGAATATAAAAGTGCCTGGCATGCCGAACGGCGAGGTCACATATTGTACTGTGCTGAGTAAATAGAAGCAGACTGAGCTGTTGTGTTTTTGTCGGGGAGGTCTGCCTCTCTCACATCAGCAAACCTATCTGGCTCCTTGGAAGCTTGAACAAACAGTTATACTTTCACTGCAGCACCCATTTTACAGTTTCCATGCAATACAGTGAGGGCGAGCTGGGCTGCAGCTACTTTTTTTTTTTTTTAAAAGAGGGCGGATTAGTTCAGGTGTGTCCTAGCTTAACCATTAAACTCAGAGGTTTGAGGAGGATCAACAGAGGAACCTCATTGGAAAAAGTCTGATCTTTGGGAGCTTCTCTTGAGCTTTAGCAACATTTGATTATTTTGCTTCTTGCTCTCTGGGGAGATGTTGGAAAAGGTCTTATTCCTGCTCTGTTTGTCATCTGCTTTGGCAGAACAGCTCTGTAGGCCAGGTAAGTGATCATACAGAAAAAAACTTTAAGGTACAATATTTAATTTAAAACGTTTGGTACAATATTGTGTATTAATTTTGTATCCTACATTGTATTTCTATTAATATATTATGAGCAAACACAGTGTTTCCAATGTAGCTACAGCAAAGGCACCAGTCTAGTTGTATGTCCTTGTTGCCTCTCCAGCCGGTGTGAAAAGCACCTGCTAATCTGTTAACTGGAACAAAGTCGGATTAGACACATAGCTCAAATGTTTGCCTACTACAATGGCCTCTATTAGACATCAACAATGATCCTAAAATGCGTGCTAGTCTTTATAGCAGATATTCTAAAACCCTATGAGGGAATAAGAGATCATGCTTGGATTTGTCTGAGAAATCAATCTTATTGTGTACATACAGGCCAGCTCTGTCAGCACAGCGTGGACATTTTGCAGCAGTGTTCCTTATTTTTAAACCTAGGACAGTGAAGACATTCAAATATGTTTTATCTTTACAGGTGCCTCAGATGGCTACAAAGTTCGACTCAGCATCAAAAGGGCTCTGGGAGATGAAGCTGTACGTATATATTTAAATATTCATCCAACCGCACAGAATGATCAAAGCATCAGATCATGAATAACAGTTTGAAGACTTACTGTAGCTGTGTTATATGCCATTATTGTGACATATTATCCATCATGCAACCACTGTGACAAATGGAAATATACTGAATATTGTCCAGGATTCAATGAAAGTGTGTCTCATCACTTACTGTAAGGACAAGGTCCATCTGGTGATCAATGAACCGTTAAGAGTTTTACTGAGAAGAGCACATGATCTGTTGTTGTTATTGCAGTATGTTTGGAATGAAAATGAAATGTTCCTTTTCCGAGCAACTCTGGCTTTTGCCATGAGGAGTCAATTCAACGGACAGAGATTTCAGTAAGAAAACTTTTTTCATGTTCTCTTTTGTTGTTTGCTTTGTTTGCTTTTGTTGAGTTTTTTCCCATGATGTAATCGATGAGCGACACTGACATGCTCTTTATTGTCTTGTGGACTTTATCAGAGTGTCCAACATTATTGTGTGCGATGAGACTCCCAGAGTGTCCTTCTGGTTTGTGGTGACGTCACCCCTGAACACTTCTCGCCTTGTTGATAGAGAGGATGTGGAGCAGGCTGTAAGGTAATCACATGATACAGTGACTCTGTGGCTTATTTTTAAACCCCCATTTGGAAATACTATTTTTTTATTGGCCACTCCCCAGAGAGGTCAGAGGTCATATTCAACTTTGACATTTAGAGTCAACTATTCCATTTAATGCTTTGTATATCATATGTTTGGTTGATGTTTTATTAAAAATGTTTGGCGTCATAGCGATATCGTCTTAATATGAGGACAACTGTATTATGTACTGTAAATACAATGTATTTGTAAAAATGTATTAATTATACAGTATTAAAAAAGACACCAAGAGGAGTAAATACTGTAAGCAATTAACAGTAATCATAAAACCTTGAGCTGGTAATAATTCACTTTAGCTATGCACATGCTCACCAACTATTTAATTTGAACCTTGGTTAGCTAGTTAGGCTACTGGTATGTAACTTTTGCTGAACAGTGTCCACTGTGGCCACACTAAGTGACAATTGTGGTGTAATTGCATATATTAAAATGCAGCATAACAATAGCACAAGTAGGGAGGACTCAAACTGACACTAACTCAAACTGTGACACAGCAATGTCTCTCAAAAGTTTGCTAATTTTAGCTAATGTTAGCCACCACCAGTTCAGAGAGTACTGAACTCATCGAGGGTGTGTTGGTTGTGAAATTGCCTTTTCATGGAGAAGAATATTTTATTTTGCAAATGTGTTAATGTGAATGTGTTGTTTTGGTAACAGTAGCTAGTATTAGCCACCATAAAGTAGCGGCCAAGCAGCTGTAGCAGCAAAACTCTTGACTACTACTAAGTAAGGGTGCTTTATATTAGTTGTGAATTTTTGAAGAAGATGAAGATGTTATTTTTCTCTTTTAAAGCTATGTAACGTTAATTTACACAGGCCTCTCAATCCAACCTTCACAAAGCTAAATTACAACATTCAAAACCTCAACTGACCATAACAATTGATTTGGATCTCAGTAAATTATCAGCAAATCCACTGTACATGTGTTTTGTAGTTCTTGAAACACAGGTAGACTGGAGTGCAGCAACCTCAAGTAGAAGAGTTCAGGTATCTTGTGGTCTATTTAATGAGTGTTGGTAAAAGGGATTGTCAGGTGGACTTACATGTAGAGATGTCTGCTGCAGAAATGCAGGCTTTGTGTCAGTATATCATGTATGATTTTAGTGAAGGCAGAGCTGAACTGTAAAGCAACACTCTCAGTCATGTTAGTTAATCTTTGTTCCACGTCACGCCCTCCAGCAAGTTCTGGATAGTGACTGAAGTAATGATATACATGTGACTGGGACGTTTCTCTTTAGGCCTGACTGAGGGTGATTGAGAGGTTTGGTGAATGTAGTGGATCTTTGTATTGAGTCACTACTCCTTCACAATGAGAGAGGAACCAGTTAAGGTTGTTTGCGCAGCTCTGGTAAGAATGCCCCCTGGCTGGACATCCTAGAGTAATTGGATCTCCTCGAGGAGCGGTACAACATTACCCACCTGCAAGGTGGATTGGAGAAGGGAGGCAGTCTTGAAATATCAAAACAATGCCTCTAGCTCATCTAGTTTCGAGTGCTTGGAGACACAAGCAGAAAAATGTGACTTTATGTAACAACCACGTGTACTGTAGGCCGGGAAATAGTCAGTATTCACAAATAAGTTGCAGCATTGTCAACTGTGTTGCAAATGAGATGGAAAAACATTTATTTAAATATTTTTGCACTGCTGCTAAGTCAGTAAAGTAAAAAATAAATACTGAGTGAAACCCCAAATGATAACAACATTGCAGGAAATCCATTAAATACATGGTTTTAAATCAGTTAGTGTTGTTTCCTGTAGAGTGACTATGTCCATTTTAAATCAAAATTTTGTATGTGCCCAATAGACAGTCCAGGAATCGCATCAACAGTGCTTTTCTGCTGACTGATAAAACTCTGGAGTTTATCGGCATCACTCCCACCTTGGCAGCACCAGTCCAACCTGACACCCCTCCATGGCTCATTGTGTTTGGTGTAGTCATGGGTGCTGTGGGTGCTGGCATCATCGTTCTGTTGGTGTCCTCTCTGGTCCAAAATAAACGGTAAGCAAAGGATTGTACATGCAGACGTATTACGTTTATCATTTTGTAAATGTGATTATTGAGCTTGTCATTCTCCTCTCTGGCCTTTTATTCTAGCAAAAAGAACGAGAAAACAGAAGATGAGGACAATTATGAAGAGACACAGGTGAAGACGGTGGAAAATGGCGCCGCACGTGAGAACCTGGATTTTTACAACATGTCATTCTCTGATGACGAGCGATTGACACAGATGTAAAATGCTTCAGTAAAAACTCTTCCATGTAAGAAATAAGATGGAAGAAAGGCTATTAAGCTTCTCCATGCAGATTTTTGCTGCACTATAATATTTTGATCTTTGTGCAAAATAATTTTGAGCTTAAAATTAGTCAAAAAAGTTAAAGCTTTAATGATTTAATAGATCTTCACAATTTTTTTAAACACTTCTTTGATAACTTGCTGCCTTAAAAAGAAACAAGCACATTCATTTTTTTATGCCAGTGCTTTCATTTTCCAACTATGTGTATTTCCTGTGTTGAAGGACAGTAAATTAAACATGTGTATGGACATTTTACAGCATCCTATGTCTGTGATCTTCTCTTTGAAAAGAGATCTGTACCAATGTACCAACAAATTACTGTAAATTTTAAACAAATATTTTATTTCATTAAATCTGGTTCAGCAAACAGATTGAGATGGAAACAAGCATCAAACCAGTACTGTTAAATGGTTGATTAACAGCTAAATACGGCAAAATCTGTGTGTACACACAACAGCTGGGCTACAGTTGCTCATTGCATCAAACCTGCATTTTTACCCAAATTAGACTGATTTTGATGCAATAAAACTTAATCAAACTAAATAACTGAACTGACATCAAAGCACTGTCAAAACGAGGGCCCAGGTGGTGATGTCTGGCTGTGAGTGGATCCTTTAGCTGTCTGTTTGTTTGCTGTCATCTTCTTTCTTTTTCCAGACTACACAGTCTGACAGCGGAAAACCCCCTGAAGTCTGTGATGGGCTCAGCCGCAGTCTCAGGCGGGATTATATGCTAAATTATAAAAATGCAATTATTGTTTAATTGAACTGCGGACGAGCTTATTATTGCAGTCGCTGGCAAAAATATTTCTGGACACATTTAAATGAGTTGTTATAACAGTCAGAGCAGAGACACATCCTGTGTGTTTGTGCACAGATTTGTGTCATCATGTATGAAATAAACAGTACACTAACAAGATTTGAAAGTGATCAGCTTCTCTCACAGTGTGATGTGCTACTGTGTGTAACTTTGTATTATGCGTCCTGTGTGTTTTTTGCTTTGTACTGTTTGTTATTGTGCTGTTATATGTTTTAATTGTGACTTGCCAAAGGGACTGCAGATGAAAATTAGCTATGAGCTAACTCTGGTGCAGTACATCAAATGGTAACATTTATGTTTAACACTGTACATGGTTACAATTATAATAAATAAATAAATAAATTCCAGGTGAATGCCTGATTTTGTGGTGACCAATGAGGGAATTTCATACAAAAGTGTATCAAAATGTTCAATGGTGCCTCATCTGAGCTCAGCATTGGTACAAAGTTCCAAGATTATATGCAAACTATTGGTCAGTTAGATGTTTGACTGTACTGCCTCCTGCAGACCATTTGGAGTAAAGGGGTAACATGTTCACTGTCTCTGCACTGGATCAAGTTATATCCTGTTTTGTCCTCCAAAAGTATTTGCTTGTATATGCACACACAGTCAAACTCATGGTTTTACAGTAAAAACTGTAAGTCCTGTTTCCATATGTGTGCATGCTTCCTACCATGTTTTGGCTTGTGTCTACTGAAAACAAGGCCATCGATACATTTCAGTGGCTTAAAGATGTATAAAAATATCCAGTAAATTATAATTCATAAGAAAAAAAGCAAAAATTAGAGGAGAGTCTGGCAGGAGTAAATTTTTTCTGCTTTTCTATCCTGGGAATTAGCTTGTGACTCCTCGGATATAGATTAGGAGCCACTAATGCAGTAAGGAACTATTAGCTTCTCCTCTAGAAGCCCCACATGAAGACTTGACATGGATGTGAGGCATTAACAGTGTGACAACAAGTCCAACTGCTCTCAAAAAACAAAATGAATCAAACTGCCTTTTGTGTTCATGGATTAAAAGTAACTCTTTATTTAAACTGAACCTCCTTTTCCTGTTTTTGTTCGACAGTATTTCCAGCTGCTGTGTTATCTTACAATCTGCTGTAGCACAAAATGCAATCCATATATGTAACATTAGGTGGCGCCATTGTACTGCCGGTTTCTGTGGTTCCAAACTTGCATGAGAAGACACTGATGCCCCTTATTTCACAGCCTTCTCCTTACAGCTCTTTTAAGTGTGTGTGAATGGCAATATGCTTTTTAAACATTTGAATTTCAAACGAATTTGTTATTTTATTTTTGTCCGACTATTCTTGAAGTGGTAAAACAGAGAGCCCTTCACATTCTAATTTGCGCCTATATTTAGTTCATTAGATTAAATCTGTTCCTCATTTCTAGGTGAGGATATCTCTTGTTCTGTATCACCTGCACACTGATATTTCCGCAGCAGCACACTGACAATATGCAGTGTGTGGTAATGACTAGTCATCATTTGGCACTTGATGCAGTAATATCCCACTCTTTTCCTCCGCATTTCATTCTCTTGCCTGAGGAGTACAGTCTTTTTTACACCACATTTTTCTTGTCAGGACTCCAATGATTTTCTGTCAAATTTAGTTTGAAAGTGTTGCAATCTCATTAGAGCGGCATTTGATTAAGACTTAAATTCCCACTGTAGAGGAAGATAGAAAGCTGGAATAATTGCAGAAAGTCAAAGGCGTTTTATCATATTATTGAAAATAATGTCATTATTTTAATAACTCATCCTTATACCTTCTGAATAATAAATGAATAGCCATAGAAAAGAGTCATTGTTGAATGACAGATTGGCTAAATAACATTCTCAAAGCAAATGATTATTTTGTTGTTGCCTCTGTGTTCGCTGAGGAGCCATCACAAAATAATGCCTGTGTCTACCGCATCACATAAACGCTTTCGCCTAATTTTGCCTCTATAAAAGGTGCGAGACAAATAAGCCATTGGAGATAATTCGAGATGAGCAAATGCAAAAACAATAGTGAATTATAAATAAGCTTGTGTGGGTGAAATTAGGCAGAAAATTGTGGGCTTATGTCTGCAACAGTTTAATAACTGAAAATCAGAAGCTTAATTTGCTGTGTGAATTCTGTTAAATACCCCCCCTCCTCCCCCCCCTTCCACCACCAGCAATTGTCCACTCTTGAGCAATAACCACTATAGCAGAGGTTGATATTTATCTACATATGGACATCATTTACTGTACCTTTCACAACAGTACACAACAGTCTTTGACAGTGACAATCTAATCGTTTCTACGTCTGTGTGCAAATTGCATAGTGAGCAGGTTCTGCTACTGTTATGGTCACTACTTTCCGGAGTCTCTCTACAGAATACAAATGTATACAGAGCAACATATGCAGTTACACTCATCGGAGAGGCTCTGTGAACATGTGGCAGTGTAGGCCTACAGTACTGTACGGCTTATGTGGTTTTAAGACTCTCCAATTCAGATGCAAATGTTGCATTTGAAATTCCAAGAATTTCTAGTGAGTGTGCCCCTATTAGAGTATCAATATTAAATATTACAATTACGGTCAATATTTAATGAGGCCTATTTTCTAACAATGCAGCTTTCAGGGCTCGGAATCAATATTTTAAAAAAAAAAAGTAAATTTTTCATAACTTTAGCTTTCAAAGCCCAAGTGCATTATTAATATTAGTTACAAGAGCAGTGTGTAAAGTGACAGATTTCATATCCATTTTATAAACACAGTGGAGGTGAAAACTATATGCTGTGCACTGATTCCACCACATATCTTGACTATACTGTCAACCTCCTGGATTTTCCTTGTGAGAGAAAACAAGAGCATTTCTGTCATTGCCACCCTGCTGTGTTTAAATCCGCCTTCGTCAAGAGAGTCCTCCTCTCTCTAACTTTTCTTTTATTGCAGCGTAGGTCCTCTAGAAATCCCATCTCTGCTGTTCCTTTTCTTTCTCCTCCGTTTGTTTATGAGTCTCATTGAGAGTCGCCTCTGCGTTCTCTCCTCCCTCCGCTGGCTTTCCCTCCTGCTCCTTCTCCCTCTCCCTCTCCCTGATGATCTCCACCAGCCTCTGAAACTTCTGGTTTAACTCCTCCATCCCTCCCACCACTCTGCCCTCGTCCTTCTCTCCATCGCTCTCCAGCGAGCTCAGTGACTCAGCCCTTGAATCACGGCCCTCAAACTCGTAAGTCTGCAGTGAGTCATAGGGCGGCTGGGACAGGTCAAAGGTGACCTGGTCCAGACGGAAATTCAGGAGGTCTTCCATTCGGAGAGGCTGCGGGTTGGCGGCTTCTGTTCTCGCAGGCTCCGCCCCGCACGCCCAGCCTCTGTTGTTGCCAAACATCCCCCCAGGCAAGGGCAAAGGCTGCGGGGTCAAATCTTTTCTCTGGAGTCTGCACATGTTCAGTAGCTGCGCCCCCGCTGGGTACAACCCGCTGCTGCTAGTCCCGTTCATACACGTCCCTCTGCTATTTGGATTCAGCGAGCCCACAATGCTGTATGTGTCTCCTTTCAGGTAAACAGGAGGGTTGGCAGAGCTGATTTGACCGCCGTTTGAATAATTTTGCTCTGAAACGGAGGGAATGGAGGAGTCAGTATCAAAGTCATCCACTGTACAGCTGGTGGCGCCAGTGCTGATCTGAGTCTGCGATGACCCTGGTCGCCCCTCTTGGTGGTTTGATGAGGAGCTGGTGTGACTTTGGCACGAAGACTCATTTGGGTCACAGTAGGTCAGATTTGCAGCATCGTTGGCTGGTGTCGACTCTGATTCTGTCGAGTTTATCTGTAAGAGAAATGAAGAAGGGAGAAATGAGATAACTGAAAAAGACACGCAGAGATAATTGTAAGGAAGCAAAGAGATGTCAAAATAATTTCTATTTTTTTAAGGAACTGAACAGCTAATCAGGAAATTTAATCACTACTGAATACTGAATGTTTGAATTCAAATACTACTGACCCGGTTGCATTGAAATATTTTACTATAAAAACCATCTATCAAAAAAAGTTTGATCATTAGATCGTTTACATTTCCCAATTTCAAAAACTTTATTTTTTGAAGAGGGGTTGAACTTCTGTCTTGGATCATGTGACTGACAGAGCTTGACCTGATGGATAACGGTCTGATTGATTAATTTCAGGCTAGATTTCTTATCGTTGGTAGACCAGATGTTCAAGTTTGAATATTTCACCTTAAATTTTGGTGTCTGAATTCAACCAATTTAACCAAATTTGACCTGACTTGAATTCTGAGATCTGAACTGAATTTGAGCAACAAGGGAAATTCAAGCAAAATATTTCAACATCATAAATCATGTTCAAGTGTTCAGTAGTGATTCAATTTCACAGTTAGGTATAAGATTCAAATCCTTACGGCCTTTCTTTGCTTCCATATAATTGCTACCATTAACTTTTCATATCAGCAGTGTTATCTGACCTTGGCCTGGTCCTCATTCTGTTTTGTGTCAGCAGCGTTTGCTTCACTGTCTTCATTTCTCTCTGTAATTTTGCTCTTCGCCAGCATGTGCTCTGTTTCGATACTACCAGGGCTCATCTCAGGAGAGTGCAGCAGAGGCTCAAAGGTGCTCTGGTTCTGGATGACAAGGGAATTGGCGATATGACCTCCAGTGAGCCCGTGGGTCAGCTGAGTTAGCTGCAAACCTGCCTCCAGAGGCCCGGCTGGGTAATCTCTGAGAACAGGCAGCGTGTGGATGCCGTAGCAGAGACGCCCGTAGAGCGGAGCGGAGCCTGGCCGCTGATGAGGGTCCAGGCCGGGGCGTGGGTTACGACTCCAGCTGTACGTTCTGGCCCTCGGCAGATTCTGCTGGGTGTACCATCTGTGACAAGAGATGAATGTCAGAGAAGCACACGCGGACATAAGCCACCATTGCAAAGATAAACTTTTGCATTTTTTAGGACACAGCTCACATGTTTCTGTTGTTGTGCATGTGCTGTATTCTGTGCATGCTTTGCAGCGCTGTAATGTCAAAAGCTGCGGTGTCTGCTTCCCCTCCCCCCTCGTCATCATAGGATATGATGTTCTCCCTGACATCATCCTCCTCGAAGGGTGAGTGGGAGTCTCGCTTCTGATGGCGCAATGACAGCGAGAGTGCACACACCACTAAAGGGCAAAACAGAGACACATGACCACATACTCTTTAGACATTAAAGAAGCAACCTGACACAGCTGCTTAACGTCTTTCAAAAAGTCAGGAACAAAAGTTATTTATGGTGCATCAGTAACTTCAGAGAACTGACCAAACTTACCCAGCAGAGTGGTGACACAAGCCAACATGGCCAGTAATGTGACCAAACTGAATATGAGAGATGGAGAGGCGGATGGCACAGGCAGACAAACCATGTGTCTCTCCCATCTCTGGTCCCTCTGTCTCCCCCTATCCTCTGTCTGCATACCCCCCCGCAGACATGGACAAATGGTCACAGTGACCGTGCCAGTGTTGGTAAGACCGGAGGCCCCGTCGCGTAGCACAACTGGCACATAGAGGGTGAGTAAGGATGAGGAGAAGCCAGGGAGGGGCTCCAAGGCTGACTGGAGCACCAGGCTGGCTGTCACACCTGATAACATGACAAAAACACACATAGCATCAAAACACGGTCACTGCACAACAATTTTGGCTGGTGTCACATATCACGTATCTGGGCTGTGCATGAAATGGAAAAACAGAGCAAACTGGCGCTACCTCCGGTTTCCCTGATGGTGAGGTTGAGAGCAGAGCTGGACTCCGGAGGGATGCTGAAGTGGATCGGGGTGTCCTGCCCTCCTTGGTCCCTGTCAATGGCTCGCAGAACCTGAACAACCTGAATAACACAGAACTGGATGCTCTATTTCCATGGTTATCAATCTAGAGGTCAAAATCCCTCCAAGGGATCACAAGATCAATCTGAGGGTTTGCAGGAAGATGAACAGTATGGAACAGAAGAAAAAACATATTTGTGCACAAAAGAAATAAAGAAAACAATCTGAAGTTAAATGTAATATCAGGTAAAAACAAAACTAGAACAGACCTGACCAGGGGCACTGGAGTCACATACAGAAGTTGCGTACTGCCTGTCCAACTCTGGTGCATTGTCATTCTGGTCCAGTGTCTCTATGGCAACCACAACCCTTGACACAAGATTTGGATTGTCTGAAAGAAAAGGAAACTGATGCTAATGTTGAAATTATTACTGAATTTCTATCATTTTTACTGCAAACTTTGTATTCCGAACTCCAGGCGATGCTTTTGGTGAAATATGACCCAAGTAAGCTCTGTTGCTCATAGCGCCCTGAGGGCAGAGGGGCTGACATACCCCTCTGTGTGGCGATGACAGTGATATTGTGCCACTGCTCCTGCTCACGGTCCAGCTCCATCACTGTGCTGATGAAGCCTGTGTCAGAGGCGATGCGGAACAGAGCCTCGGGGTCTGACTGGGGATCGATGGAGTACCTGAGACGCAGAAACAGGCACGAGCAAGAACAAGGAGGAAAAAGAACGAGGGTGCAGCGTGAGTGAGTGACTGTAAGTGAGTGAATAAGTGAGTGATGGTGTTATAATCACCTGATGTTGGTGCTTTGTCCTGTGTCTGGGTCTGCAGCGTAGACCCGGCCAACAGAGCAGACAGGGGGGCAGTTCTCAGACACGTCCAGATGGTACCGAGCCTGGGAGAATTGTGGCGGCTCATCAGCATTAAGGACCATTACCCGAACTGTTGCCTGATCCTTAAAGGGACCTTTCCTTAGGTAGCGGGCATCCACCACGGGGTTGGCAACTTCCACGATGAAAGAGTACGAACTGCGGGTCTCATAATCCAGCAGCTGTTGGGTGAAGAATAAAGCAGCCTCAATCCTTGGGATATACTTTATTGAAGCCCTTTCATATATGATTCATATGTATATGCTGTATATTTCTTCCCATGTACTTCATAATTCATACCAGATACTTTTCTCACTCTTCTTTATCTGTCTATATAACTCACATTTTCCATTTTGGACTTTCTTTTATCTCACTCTAATAAATTCATCAGGCTCTGTTCTGACCTCACCCTCCTCAATCTCTTAATTTAAGTTTCCACAGTACAATAATTATCTTTGAATGCCCAATTCTGTTAGAACCCTTAAAAGTAAAAAGACAAATTCACACTGGCTGCCTTTTACATGGCCTGCTCATCTTAAATGAGCTGCAATTCTTCACCAGCTGCTTATTAGTTAATTGTCATTCATTAATTGCCCACTGAAGACGCTTGGGCATCTGAACCTGTCAGCAACAGAGGGTGTTTTGAGTGGAGTACTGTAAATGACTAAATAAAATTAATTTGCAATCCCACAGCAAAGAACATTTATTTAATGCCCGAAAATGTCACATTTTACATATTTTTCTTATTATGTGGCCTATAAGCAAAACCATCCACATGTGGCGTCAGATCCTCGGCTACTGTGAAAACTTTTGTTAGTGATAAACTGAGGTCGCTTTGTCTCGTGTCTTGTCACTCACCTTGTTCAGCACGATGACAGCCTCTTGGTCTCGTCCAGTTATATTGAATATTTCAGCCTCTTCAGCATCCAGGATAGTAAACTCCAGCTGTGCATTTTCTCCCAGATCAGGATCGGTGGCGGTGAGACGGCCCACCTCCACACCTGGAGCTGCTAGCTCAGATATAGAGAATGACCATGCACCTGCAGAGAAGAAATGAATGAATATAATGGCTCTGAGCTCAGGCACAAGCACTGAATGTTGATGAGACTCACAGTGAAATCACAGTGGTTATTAACATAATACATGTGGCTATTATGGCTGCAGTAACAGTGCTTCAGTCACATATTTCTTGATCAACTTTCATTATAATTTCATTTCCTCACTCTACAAATAAATCAAAGATTTACATTTTATTACGGCTGGGAGATGCAAAAACATGAAATTTGTTTCTGGTCCGATACCAACTAATACTAGGGCCAGAATCATTGATATTGATACAGAGACTTTTACTATTCTTTTACATAATCACATGCATGTTAAAACACAAGATAGTGTTTTACAGGTTAAAAACAAATGTTAAGTGTGTGAATTTGAAGCAAACAAAGTGATCATTGCCAGCACGCACCCAGCGGCAGCAGAGAAGCAGGGAGTGCATTTCCCAGAATATTATCTAATGGTTTGCTATTAATCCTATTGATGCTAATGATACTCACTCAACACATTTTCTCTTTTCTTATGCTGACACAATTAGTTGATGAATTGAATAGTCAATGAACAGAAAATGAATCCACAACTATCTGATCATTGCTTAATTGTAATCGATCAAGCAAAAATGGTGATATTTTATGGCTTGATATTTGTGACAATTTCTAGTTCAAGCTACTCAACTATGAAGATGCTACTTTTTTCTGTTTTATATCATTGTAATTTAACATCTCAGGATTTTGAACTGTTGGTCAGCCAAAACAAGCAATCTGAAGACACTATTTGGGGAATTTGTGATGGACACTTCTGTCATTTGTAGGCAAAATATGTGTTGGTACAATAATCCCCTGATATTACAAAGTAGGGCTGAAACAATTAGTCAATTATTTGACAGAATATTAAATAATCAAAATCATTTTTTATATTATCAAATTATTATTTAGGTCACTTATCAAAAAAGAAAAAGCTTCCTGCTTCTCAAAAGTGAGGATCTACAGGTTTTCTGTTTTATATTCCTTTAAAACGAGTAAAACATAAAATAAAGTAACATATGGAATATGAAATAACAATGTTCCTCTTGCACATTAAAAGGCCTTTATTAGCAAAAAAATGAGCACTTTCTTAATTTAATATACTCATATATTTTGTTGGTAAATTTTTAGCATATTTGCTTATGGTGGCTAATATATGGTAGCTAGTATTAGCTAAATTTAGTTATATTTTTGTTGTATAATATTTGAGATAGTTTGCTGACTTTATGACTGTTCTCTACTTGTGCTAATGTTATGCTATGATTTAGCGTTATCCCACAATTGTTACTTGCAGCCACACTGACTGCGGTTCCACTGACCTTTGAGTTTTTGACAGCAGAACAAATAATTTGCAGAAGTCAGCTTAAGAGAAAATGATGAAAAATGTGATGTGAACAGATAAATCGATAATGACAATAATCATTAGTTGCAGACCTACATACAACAAACAGACCTCTGTGAAGCTTCATATTATTGTTATTAATTGATATTTTACTGTCCCATACTGTTGGATTGTGAATCAAGAGTTGTATTTATGGAACTGAGAATAGAAGCATTGCTAAGTTCATCTGTTTTTATGTCTAAGTCTGTCCACTTAGCAGGCGTGGAAAAGCAGCCAGTGATCTATGGCAGGTCATGCCATTTACTTGGCACATGTGATGTTGCACCGCAACAAGCTGCAAATTGAGAGAAATGCTTTAATTTAATCAGAGCAGCGCTTCCTGTCTGATTGTTAATCATTCAAAGCTTCCACATTATTAAGAACATTTAAAAATCACAGCCCTCGCATTCAAAGAGCATACTAAATGAGCCGTTTGCTTAAACTGTGGCATTATTGTCAAACAGAAAATAATGACCTGGAGTAAGGCGGTGAGGGAGGGAAGACATAGTCACATTATCAGTAAATAAATAACACAGAGCTGGCATTTTGAAACATTAAATTGCTTCTATAAAGCATTGTATTGGAGTACAATCTATCAAAATGAGGTGAGGGGGCTTTAAACATTAAGATGAACAGCAGTAAGCAGAGACTGTCAGGAAGAGAAAGTAAGGAGGAGGGGAAAATGCGACCAGAGGAGAGATAGTATATAGAGAAATGCAGTATATGTCTCAAAGTGTTAGACACACTCTGCAGTGATTTTACTGTCTATTGAAGCAGAAAGCACTGAACTTTAAGATGAAATATTAATAGCATGGAACAGGGAAAAGCTTGGAAAAGAAAGAGCGGACATGATCTTTCACTCTTCTACGTCAAGGCACAGTCCATTTCAACCTCGGGGACCAAATGGGAGTGTTTTTATGAATGTTAATGCCAGACATCTTGGCAAAGGTTACATTATTGCAATCGATGTTAAAAACAACGATTAGAGCGAGTGCATAAAATAAAAAAGGAATATTGGACTGACAAGCTGTTTTACTCAAGCTACTTTAACGCAATATATCTTATCTTGAACCTGTCAAGACAACTTGGACCCAAAGGAGGCAAAAAAATATCTGACTGCTGTCACAGATGCCATTACAAGACGTTTCATCATTTTAATCTTCACTCACTCACTCACACATACACGCACACACATACACACACACACACACACACATTCTGAGATTGAAAGCAGCTGACAGTTAAGTGGTGATCTGATAACAGTCGTGCTTACTCCTTCTGAAGTGGGGGGGGTTGTCGTTGACATCACTCAGCTTCACAGTGACTGTCGTTGTCCCTGATAGTCCGCCCAGATGTCCCCCCATGTCTTTGGCCTGGAGGAGGACCAGATATTCATCCTGAGTCTCTCTGTCCATGTCAGGTACTGCTGTCCGCAGGACGCCTGATGGAGAGGAGGCCAGGACAAGGAGCAAAAATCACAACAGCAACAGATTTCACAGTGACACCACGTCTCTTGAAATTAGCGTCAAAGTGACGCAAATGCATACTTTTTGGAATTAGGACAGAGCAAAACATATGACTCCAGGCCACTTCTGTATCTGAACGGATCATGTGAAATGTAAGTTAAAATGTTCTTATCCACACTGGACATATGGTAGCAGAGATACAACTTGTGATATCTAACCGCAGCACTGGGATTTACGGTATAAAGTGTAATCATCAGCTGGAGAGGCATGTGTGGTACACGTGAGGCTATACGACCAGACCTGTCTGAGGATCCACAGAGAAATAGTCCTGGCCCTGAGTAATGGCATACACCAGCCGGGCGCTGTTTCCATATGTTGGATCATCAGCATCTCTGGCTGTGACTTGGATTATGGACGTGCCTGTGAAAGAGAGGAGGTGACAGGTCAGAGTATGGTAGTTAAAGCTTGAGGCGGGTTCGTAAGCTGTTCTAAAGCGATACTCAACCCAAAATCTATCTTTTGAATATCAAATACTTACATCTGTAGGATTAAAAGGATAATCCCCTTCTCTGCTGTCTATCCGTGTATGCAGTATGTTCCACACATTCATCTTTTAGACAAAATATGACTAAATACCCCAATCTCTGGAGCTGTGCCAGATGCAGTATAGTTTGCCACATGTTGGCAGAAGTATGGATGGAGAGTGGGGAAGTTGAATATGCTGCAGGAGCAGTTTGAGAAGTTTTAAAGGATTCTTGTCATTTTTTTAGCCACAGTGTGGCTCTAGGGATATCAGTGTCGATCTATTAGTGGGTCCACCACTTTGGTCCCGTCTGAAATATCTTACTCTAACAACTATTGGAGGGATTGCCATCAAATTTTGGTTAACACTTTACTTTAAGTCCCCTTATTTAGAAATTTATAAGCATTTAATAGATGGTTTATAAGACACTATAATGCAGTTCAGACATTTTTATTTTTAAGTGTTTATTAATACACAGTATTTGCATTTATTGCTTATAACTACATTATTATGTGTTATAAACCATTTGTTAAATGTGTTTATACTGCTTATAGATGGGGGACTTAAAGCCTAACATGCTAACAGAAAATAGGAACACCATACATGCTAAACATCAATAAATGAGTGCTTCTGACTAAATAATGTCATTGTGAGGATGTAAGCATGCCGATGTTAGCATTCAGCTCAAAGCACCTCTGTGCTAAAAGATCCCCTCCAGACATGTCTTATGACATATAACAAATACTTGGAATAATAATTTGCATCTGACATGTTTTTTCCGCCAAAAAATAAATAAAACAGCTAACTACATTCTTAAAATTATATCTACTCATCTATATCCTCTAAAATGCAGATTCTATGAATATAAAAATGTTATTCCTTTCAAAAGTTTAACTTCTGGATACAAGATGTCTCTTACTCAAACATCCAGCTGGAGTCTCGTTCTGCTGTGAAAATTTTTTTGCCATTGAATTCAAGCAGACAAACAGCTGCTGCTTTCAATGAAGGACACAACACTACAAGCATTTTACAACCACCTTTCAAGAGATTTTGGGTGGAGTGTGACTTCAATGTTGTTTTAATTACTGTACCTATGTTGGCCATCTCTGGTACCATGGCAACATAGGGTTCATTGGGAAAGACAGGCGGGTTGTCATTGATGTCCTGCACTCTAATGATGAACTCAGAGGACGGCTCCAGGGCACGGCCAGTCTGGCGGTCTGTAGCTGTTGCAATGAGACGGTACTGGTCCTTCTCCTCGCGGTCCAGAGACTTGGTCACATGTATGTTGCCTGTGTTGCCGTCAATAACAAACACAGAGCCCACTCCCTCTCCCTCCAACATGTACTTAGTACGGCCGTCTCCTTTGTCCATATCCGTGTGCAGCTGGGAAATAAAAACATACACAAGCAAATGAGTGTAACACCTTAAGGCAACGTCACAGTATGCTGATTCAGGTATCGCTAATTAACACTCATCTACTTGTCTAGCAAGTACTGCAAACATGACCATGTGAAGTGGATGATTTATGTTAAGACGGGATGTGCTCAGTGAATCTGCACTGAATGGCACCAGGTGTGGAAGATACATATGGGACCAGGATGAGTACTGATGCATACAGCTAATTAACTCATTGGACCAAACACGCCATTGGGGGTTTGTTGAAGGCAAAACCACATCAGTGTGGACAGTGGCCCTGCAAATGTCCTACATGTATGTTCACAGATGCATTCTGCTAACACAGGCAGTATCCATCTGTAAATCTCTCTATCTGTCTCTTCTATCCATCTGTCCCTTCCTCCCTTTCTTGTAAATCCATCTGCCTGACTTCCTTGTACCTTTTAAACCACCTTTTCCTCCAATCCTTGTGTCTCTCTCTTTTCATCAAGTTACTTTGGTTAGAATGCCCATCTGCCCACATTTCTCATTCCCCTCTCTCTCTCCCTCGGATCTGTTTTGCTCTCTGGTGCAAAAGACTTGTATGGTATTTAATGGTAGAGAGGATATTAGTGGGAGCTAGATAGGTAAAGGGCCAAACATACAGAAATAGAAAGCTAAAGAGATTACTCACCCTTCATCACACTGAGCTTTCTGACCAGGAACCTTCACATCTCTCTACCCTTAGGGCACATCTGCACATGTTCATAATCCACAAGGCTTACTCACAACCACTGCTGTGGACCTTCGATACTTATGTCAACTAAAGCTTCAATCTTAAATGCTGCAGCAACAATGACTGTTTACAAATTTATTGAGAATTTCAAATATATTTTTGCAGGGCTTTCAATTTTTGCAACATGAAATTTTTTGTAACATGAAATGTGGTGAAATTTAATTGCTTTCACCACGTTAAGACTAGAATTAATGGATGCATATGAGCTTAAGACAGATGCACTTGAAAGTATTTATATATTCCAACATAATGCATGTTAACAACATATGTTCATAGCTAGTGCCGTTCACACACACGGTACATAAGCATGCAAGCAGAGACCAGGAGAAAATATAAGATTAGTGTACATTCTGCGTGTGTGTGGTGTGTATGTGTTGGGGGATGAAGTTGGGGATTATAGAAACTCATGATAGCATACCCTACAATTTGCTAGATAAGGGACTCAGGGTTTTTTATTCATCCCTACACCCACATCCCTCTCCTTCTTTTCTTCCTTAAAGCTAGCTTCGATTTTGATCCCACACTTCACCACGAGAGACATCTTTGTCAGAGTCTGTGCCTATCTCACTCCCCTGCTCTTTGCTCCCACCCCACCTCACTCCATCCTCTCTCTTTCTATCCAGCCCTCCTCTCCTCACTGTCTAATTTCTGGCTCAGTCCTGCTGTGCTTCAGTCGGCATGGAAAAACACTCGCACGGTCGGGAAGAAATTTATCCACCCCGTACAAGCAAAGCAGAAAGAAGGAGAAATTGTCTCCACCAATTCCTTTTGTCACTTTCTCTCCTACTCTATAATCTGAATTTTCCCCTCCTCTCACTCATGCAGTACATCCACCTCCGGGGTTTGTATCTGCTTCGCCCTGCCTGCTTTGGCAGCGAAATTCCCTCCTTTTCGCACGGGTTGAAGCACCTGTGATCTTAACTGTTGATAGCTCACCTCAAGCCTTCCACCTGCAATGGGTTTGACATTATCAACTCTATTTTTGGCAAACAAACCGAGCTGCCTCTGAGAGAAAACGTTGTGCTTCCAACCCCTTCGCAATGCAGGGATGGCTTTATTACATGAATATCAACACCAAGACTTTGCTTGCAGAGGAATGAGCAGTCTCGTGTGTCTACTGATTGCTTTAACACCCCTCCCTGACTGTATCAATAACAACCAGAGAAGCAGATTAAACATTTATGAGGTGTATACTGCACTGGTAAGAATCCAATCTAGACTGTCACTATGAAGTATACTGCTTGCTACAAAGTGGCTGGCAGCATTCCCTGTTAGTGTTACAGCTGATATAATCCTACTCTGAGTATGCTGTAGCTGCCAGCAGCTGCATTAGTGTGGAGCGCCTGGCTGTGGAATGCTACAAGTAAACCCCTGGGACCCGAATGGTTCAGGTGTGTTATGGATTAAATCATCTCCGACACTTCTCGTGTAGCGACACCGACAGCAGTTGAAGGTTGCTGGTGTGGCCGCTGTAAAGACTCAAGTATGTGACACAACAAATACAAACACATGTGCATACTGATAGGTGGTGACAACAGCTTACCCGTCCAATGAGCACGGGCTCTGGCCCTCGGTACTCCTCGATCACAAAGAATTGGTTCCAGAGCCAGCTCCTCCGGCGGCGGGAGCGGGGCCCAGTTTTCGGCAAGTATGACCCTGACCAACCATCTTCAGACTTTGTGACCCATTTAGAGCGGCCCCGTGTCCTCTCAAGCAGAACGTTGACACCTGTCTCCAAATGGAGCTCAGGCTGGCGAGCGAACTCCTCCTCTGAACTCGGTGCTAGGCTGTGATCATTAATTACACCTTCAACCTCTCCATTAGTCAAATTGCTCCTTTTCTCATGGTTCAGACTGAGTTCAGGGCTATGTTTAGATAGTAGGGATTTGGCAGCAGATTCAGGATGTTCAAGTACAACTGTTTGCCCTGCTACAATGTTCTTCAAGTCAAAATCATTAGGTTGTCTGTCATTTAGTTTAAAAGCAACATTTGGCGGGGTCCTTATATCATCCTCTTCTTTGATTCTCATAAAGAAACCAGAGTTGTCCATAGATTCTGGATGATGTAAAACTTCTTGTGTTTTGCTCGATATTTCTTGCAAATGCTGAACTTCCTCTGAAAGGCCATCAGCTACTGAAATGCCATTTCTTTCCCCTTTACACAATAAAAGAAAAAGAAGCACAATATGTGCTGCCATTGCTGAAGTTCACTGATCAGTTTGTTTCAATGAATGGCTGAAGAATAGCTGATCAGATGCAGATTTTTATGATGGTCCATCTTGCTTTTAAATTTTTTTTTATTCTGTGTGTTTTCTGCCCTCTTCTGCTTTAGGTTTCTTCTCCCCAGAGTGAGTCTTCATGTTGTCTTCTTTCCTCACATGTTCACATGCAGCGCACATGCTCCACAGGTTCACCTGAGAGAAGACATTATTAGTGAATCTTAACTGCATAAATTAAAACGGGAAACAAGTGCTTCAAGATACACAAGTAAAAAGACAAAGACAGACGTCTTTCTCGTTACCTTCTACAGAGGATGTTTGATATTTTGAGACAAATATGTGGATACAATTTTATACTGTCTGTTGTACGTCTCTGTCTGCTATTCTGAACTCTCTGCCAGTTGCTGCAAAAATAGCCGCGAGTTTTACACAGAAAATATGAACATTACAGTCTGATAAGAAATTACCTAAAAAAAAAGAGAATTCACGTTCTACTAGATGCTGTTATTCATATCATTCTCACTGCTGCTGTATGTGAAGTTTTAGAGTTGTTCCAATACCAATACCAGTACTGGAAATGCCTCTGATACTGCCTAAAATGCTGGATCGGGTATCGGCGAGTACACGAGTCTATGCACCGATCCGATATAGTGTAATTTATTAATAAACTTTAAAGTATTTTCACATCCGGATAAAACAGCAGTTTTCCCAATCAATTCTTCTTTGCCACTCCAAAACAGCAGCCTACACAGCAAGCTGCGCTGCGCAGCCAATGGCAACTACTGTTGCTAACGTTAGCCATTAGCAAAATATCAGCAATCTGGCAATATGTTACACTGGAAAGTCCCACCAGTAAAAAGGCAACGTGTACAGTATAGTTTTGAGGGGTGGCACTAGTGTTGCCAATCTCAACACCAGCATTTCTTATAAAGCATTTGAAGACACATCCCATGAAAGACAGCAATCATATCACATCCATGCAGTGTTAATAGTATACAGCTGTTTTTTTAATGCAATGGTATCGGATCCGTATTTGGTATCGGCTGATATGCAAGTTCAGGTATCAGAATCAGTATTGGGAAGGAAAAAATGGTATCGGAACACATTTCATTTTATTGACTATTCAGGCATTCTCACATTCTTAAGTGTGGTCTTAAATTTTTTTCAATTAATTTGGAGCCTCAGGGCCTGGCAGTGAGGTGGAGCTCAGGTACTTTACTGTTCTCTGTCACACACAATTGCCTGAACATCAGGTGATTGATGTCATCCCTAAAGATGGTCTCCCCATGCCTCAATGCCCAGTGGTGAAAGAAGTTCCCCTTAAGAGATTAATTAGACTCATAAATAATTTAATCAATGACTTTCCTCATTTGCCAAAAGTTTAATGATCTGAGTTTCATTAGTATTTGAGTCAGATCCCGGCCATTGATCTTTGAAACTTGATGTACTGAGAAGTGTCAGCAGCTTAACAAGACTGAAACTATGTAATCGCAGTTTTTCCATCCCAGTCTTACCTGCATCCATCACTGTTGCTTCACTATCCCCTGCAATGAATCTAAATTTGCTGACATCTGTATGCACCCTTATGCGCACACACACACACACACACACACACACACACACACACACACACACACACACACACACACACACACAGTGCAAGAGTGCATTAATCACAGGTAATCTGGTCTTCAAACAAATTTCAATAAAGTTTTCACTAATGGAAAAAAGATTTGGTTGAAATTGTAAAAGAACTAAAGAGATTTCCCTGCTGTGCTTCACACATGATCAGTGTTCTGGCTACAGAACATAAATGACAGAGTGCTTCTGACTAAATAAACGTACAGTGCAAACGTGCTTTGATTCATTTAGATGCAAATAAGCACAGAATGGGCCTATAGGAATGCACGAGCCTTTGATGACACTGTAAAATATGAACCAAATCATTTTCTGTTATGTTCAAATTGATATGCGTACTGTATATGAAAGAAGGGACACATGAAAATGAAATATTCTTTTTCTCTACAGACACTGACCTACTTTCTAAAGAGTATGCTTGAGAACAGAGTCAATTTGAGCATTTGATCATAGAAAAAATGAAGTCATTTCTACTCTCTTTATGTAATTTTTTCTCAAAAAGAAAATTTACCCTTGGATTTTTTTTTTCTCCCCATTTTGAACACCAATTATACCAAGTCATCCATATGTAATGCCTCATGTTCAGTCACTGTAAACCAATGCATCTGTTTGCCATCATCTTAAATCTATGAAAATGTCAGAAGTGGTTCCTCCATAACACTTTTGTCTTCCCCAGCTATTGTGTATTAGCATAGACTGAGCTTATGGCTTACATTTCTCTCTGCCAGCTTTGCTCCGAAACCACGTTGCCAGCAGTACATGTCATTCACTGTTGTTTGAAGTCTTTAGAGTATGAGTGCGTATGAGATATGTGTGAAATGTAAGGCAGGGATAGAGGATGAAAGCGTGAGGACGATTTGCTGTTGCCGGCTCAGAATGGAATGATGAGTGGTGACATAGCTCTAAATTGCAAATCGCTGTTTCAGTCTCACTTCACTCTGCATCGAGTCGCTTCACTGCAACAAGGCTATTTCATTTTTATTAAAAATAGCCTGTGCATGTCAGGCCTTTTACATAGGGAAAAATGGGAGATGGAGGCAGTGAGAGGGAGTTGGGGGGTGGGGGGGGGGGTTGATGGTGGTGTGTGGTGAAAGTACATCGGGAGGGTGCAGCCTGGCTGGCTTAAATGACCAAGACGAGGACAGATTCTGTTCCATTTCAGCATCTCTGGCTTTCTCGGCTTCTACCCATCCGTCTTAATGCTCATAGAGACCTCTCGTGCATTCTCACTGGCTCTCTCCCGCTCACTGCACACACAGAAATCTCTTAAGTCTTTCCAAATCAGACAGGTGAAGAGAGGCCCACTGTACTCAGCACATCAGTCACCTCATTATGGTCACGGTTTGACACTCAGACAGCTTAACCTTAAATGATACCCCAGCGGAGGCACTGTGCTGAGCAAGTGTTTGGCCATGTACTTATTTGTCATATGAAAATGCCTCAGTGGTTACAAGGTGTGTGTGTGTGTGTGTGTGTGTGTGTGATAAAGAGAGCAGAGTGCTTGTAGATGATCATTCCTTTTCTTTTCCTTTGTTTTTTTTTCACCACATTCCATTGCGTTGTAAACACAGGAGGATATAATAACATTTCTCAAAGAACACGATGGCTCGTGCTGCCTCTCTTTGGTCTGTCACACACGCAGACCCACATACACGCACGCACACTCACATCTTGACTGCTTATCTGCTTATTAGTCTATCTAGTAGAGAAAACAGCCCGGAGCCTGACCTTGTCTTGTTAGAGGAAGCTAGAAAAATGACCTACTTGATGCATGTTAATGTGATTTATACAGTTGGGCTAACTATTATAATGAATGCAATGTCCCAAAATATTGCTGTCGGCTGTTTGATCCAGCCGCGACCCCTTCATTTTAGCAAGCGAGAGTGCCCGTGTGAAAGTGCACGCGGCAGGTGAGTATATGCGCGTGCAAAGGCACGAGCATACACAAACGGTACCTACTAGCCAGAAAATTAGAAGGGAAGCACCGCATTATCCCTATCATCTGTCAAAGCTTGGCGCTCAGCTCAGTCACACAAACCATGGTTTGCTTTTCCAAACATTTCCCTCAGCCGACTGTTATTTCTCCTAAACTGCTCGCACATGGAAACATCTGCTCCTGGCGGCATACTGCGAAAGGTTTGCCTCTGCTCTTGCCCCCCCAAAACTGACAGTGAAACAGTTAGAAACTGCCTCACCGTGCCTAAGCCAGCAAAATTGAAAAAAAAAAGAATGATAAAGTAGAGCCGAGGACTGGAAACTTGTCACGTCTGTGTGGGCGAACGAGGCTTCACTTAAATAATCTAGTCAATCGTGAAGATAAAAAAAAGTCCTTCAGTAAAGGAGAATAGAGCTTACCGTCTGTGTGCAGCTCTGCTCTGGTGCTTCTCTGGTTTAACGGAGCTGAAATGATCCAACGTGGGAAAGGATGCTGAGGTTCATCTGAGCTCAACGTGAGGTCTGTCCCCTTAGCCCAGTCCCTCTCTCTCTATCCCTCTCTCTCTCTCTCTCCCTATCCCTCCCTCTCTCTCTCTCTCTATGTCTCTTCCCCTCACTCTCTCTTCCCCTTCATTAGTTTTTAACAATCTGAGAACGAAAGCCACCCTAAAAGCCTACTATTTTTGAGCATACATAGTAACTGAGTAGCATACAGACACGATACCTCATACTAACAAATTACCATTTTAGGGTGTCCCAGGTTGTTCAGTTTAAATAGCTTATTATCATATTATAGTTTTCTCAATATCATTTAAGCCAATATCTTCTAGTAAGGCTGTATTGTGTTCTTGTAGCCATGCAGTGTTTTGTAATCTTTTCTCTTCAATATGAGTGCATTTTGTTCCACCCAGAAGCATGCAGGTCGGGACCAGATAATTGCTACTCAAAAATGCATTAAAAGATGAAATTTCACCAGTGGTGTTCTCCCACTAACAACATGTCTAAAATACATGACTGTAATCACCCCCTGTTCCCCACTTTGATAGGATATTTTCTCCAGGGTGTTGGACGGTTCCATTGATGTTCCATTCGTTGAAATTATGAACAATTTATATATAGTACACTGCTGTATTTAAGTCTCACAGTAAGTCTTAACTTTAAGCTGATTTTATGAGTAATTTCAATTCTTTGTTTTGAAAAAAAAAAACAACAACCCAAGAACATCTAACAAAACAATATAAATCAATAGTTAGTATCCATATCTTTGTCTATATTTGCAAAGCCCTTTGGATGCCCAAAATCTAAATGTGAAATTGAGATAATTTTGCATTTTGACAGATTTTATCCCTACCCCCATGTTTGATTCCCACCCACATGTTTTTTGTAATTTGAAAGTGGGAGAGAATTTGATGTTTTGATGCACAGTGGCAGAAGCACATGCTGTGAGCGTCTCAATACTCTAAAAAGTGATCATTCATCCTCAGAGTGCAGTCTTGCTTTGCACACTGATGTTACTTGATCATTCTTGAATTTAATATCTGCCTCCCCTGACTAAGAAACAAGAGAGCCTTTAAACAAGTGGTGGTGAGACAAGTGTTCAGTGATATAACTATAAAGCAAGCTAACTAATCCTAAAGTCAATCCCCAGCTGGGTACGGAGGTTTATTAATGCCAAAACTACTGAGCAAGCACAAAACAACACCAAGCAGTAATCAATCTGCAAGTCAGGATTTGAGAGCACACAGGGACAGATTTGCAAGTGAAAAAAATGTTCTGAGCTCAAACTGTGAGAGGGGACTGTCAGACATTTTTTTGTGAATTTCTGGCTGTTAGAGCCATATATTTTCAAAGTTCTTTTAGATGAAAAAAACAAAAACAAAACCCAGATGTAATGATGTTACAAGGCAGAGTCTATGATATTTGACTTCTTGGTCAAATCCAGTGGAGTTTGCTCTGCTCTCAGCTGGAGCTTGAATGCGTGGGGTAGAAACTGTCAAAACGGAACAAAAAGATTTGAAGAGGGTAAGCAAAGGACGCCAGACTGTTCCCTCAAATCTAGAGTCGCAGTTCTTCTTACAGTCACGATTCTGTCCTTGCATTCAGAACATGTTCTGTACTTATAAGTCTGTCCCTGCAAGCTGTCAAATGTGGACCACCTAATTGGTCTCCACTTGTTTTGTTTTCCACTCACTCAATAATTCTCATTAATGAACTTCCGAAGATGGGAATTATGGATGAGGTTTGGGAGGATGGGAGGCTTTCCCCGCTTTCTCTCGCAGGAACAGTCAATCATATTACTAGTTTAGGTTTGAGAAGACACTCAACGCTCTGATGTTCCACTGGAGATGTGCTGAGCATGGTCACGCAACTCTATCTGTAATTTATTTTATATAATGAATGAGACACACACAGGCTCACTGCACACATATGCACACATTAACCACCAAAACTCTGTCAAAAATAAGCTTGTATCAGCATGTAGAAACACAACCTTAAGCACCACTCCAACATTCTGACATTATTGCATAATCCATATGCCTTAAAAGTTTCCTCCCATATGGTGGTCTGCCTTGTCCTTGAAACCTTTCACTACTACACTTTGTCTGTCTTTACTGAGGTTTAAAAAGGCAGAGCTGAACAGTGAGGATGAGGATGAACAGCTCTGTACCTTTTGCCCTAATATCCTTTGCAGTCACTGTCGCTCAAATAATTACTAGTATGCTTAATTTACTACCAGACTGCTCAAACAGAATAGACAGGCAAGTTCAGCAAAATTTCATTTACTCATTAATTTATTGAAGTGTCAAAGAAACTTCAGAAGAGTTCTGACAGCAGGCACAAATCAATTTTCAACTCCTTATCATTTATTACCACAGCTGAATTTGTTCCCTTATACAGCAATACATTATGACCTTCACATACAGTAAGAAACTGCTTCAGACACAATTTGCCCCATATGTATTATTGAACTGCCTGGTCCTTAGTTCTGCTTCTCTTTGTTTTTATGTCAATCAAACACATGCAGGAGTTGGTTGAATTATCTCACATACTTGAAATGATTCATAATGGTTTTAATATCTAAATCAAAATGCCATCCAGCAATGCTCTGTTAGAGTGCATTTTATCATCAGTGCAAACAAAACATCAGATGTTTATTATAGGGAATGATATGCATGCCCAAATCATTTGAGAAATAGCCTGAATGATGCAACTGCCTGTCGTGTTCATTAATTTAGTATCTGCTGCAGATGCCATCACATCTCTCCAAAATACTCCCCCAATGTTTGCCTTTCTTTTGCCATGCCATTTTTATTTGTTTCATTTCTTTACAAAGTCACGTCCTGTCTCTCCCTCCTCTCTTGTCTTCGCCTTTCCTGTTCTCTGTAATATTCCTCTTTCAAATCCTCTCTGCTCCTGCGAGTCCATCCTTTTGAGGAGATGTGATAGATGTCTACACAGTTTCCTGAGTATGCATCCCTGTGTGTTGCTCTGTATACAGCCTCTCTGGCTATTGAAACGGCCTCGTCCATTGTCAGTCCCCACTGAACCCCTTGGTCAAAAATGGAGTAGGCGTAGGGAGATCCAGAACCCACAGAAAAGAGTGTTCCCTGCAGGCGAGTGCCGTCACTGCACACATAGACGAGACTGGGTCCAGAGAAACTCTCTTTCTTTCTGTCAAAGCACTTCTGACCACTAGTCGGTGGGGAAGACCACTGAGTCTTTGTCTTTGCTAAAGAAACCTTTTCAAAATTGGCATCTACAGACTTTTCCAGGTCAGTCATTTGACTTGTTTCTCTGCAGCTGTCAAGATCAATCTCTGTACCTCCTTGGTCATGGCATCCATCTACTTCTCCTCCATCCCACCCACACAAAGTGGCAGCCACACACAGCTCAGTCCCCTTAAACGGCCGAAGCATGTGAGAAAGCAATTTGGCAGCTCCACTTGTAGACAACCGTCGGCCATGGCGGAGTTGGTAGAGCCGCAGCTCTCGAGACAGAATCCGTTTCCAAAGAGCACAATCCGCAGAAGTACCTGAGGTAGTGCCCACCAAGTGGCTGTGAATGGGCAGGATCTTCTGGGAGGCTGGGCACGCCACAAGGCCAGAGCAACTGGAACGAGTATCTGCTGCAGCCAACACCCCACCCTGAAATATGAAAGCCAGGGTGGTGGTGCCATGAGACATGGGGAAAGGCAGAGGCACAGACTGAGAGGAAGCAAGGGGAAGGCCTGTGGGGAAGGAGAGGGATGGCAGGATGGAGTCTTGAAATGAGATGCCACTGGAGCTCTGGACATTGCTGATTTGCCCGAACTGTATCGGACTCTCATCAAGGTACTCTGCAACTGGTATATAAAAATTAAACAGACTTGTCCTATTGCTGAAGGGCAAACAAGACATATAGTCTTTCTTACCAAAAGGCACTGAAAAAGATTCAGTGATTATACTGTCCTGAAAGACGTTGTGGAAATTACATAGGTCCTGTAAAGCCATTGAATATGATCACTCAGCTCAGACTTATGATTCAGTTTTCTTATTTCTTGTCTAAGAAACCTTCTACAATCAAGTCCAATCAAAAATATTCCCATCAATTGTCTGACAAAGGTTTGTACGTCACCCAGAGTTGTAGATTATGTCTATAAGCAGCAGTCACCCTTTATATAGACAACAAGACAGCGTTCGTCTACATGTGGTCATCTAAAATAACCCATCAGCAACAGTTCCTAATGCATCATTCATCTCACTTCGAAGCATAAAAGTCAGTAGCCTATGGGTAATTAATTTTGGCTGCAGTATCAGGTTGTTTTTTAGATCAGATTTCTTCAAAGTCTTGTATGGGCATAGGCCAAAGAGGACACAGGGTGATGGCAAAGCCTTGCTCGAGCATATCAAATTAAGTTAGACGCTTTGATGCATCACTCCTGTGGTAAGTTCTCTAATAGAATCAGAAATAAAATGAATCAAACAACATTTTTGTTAGCTCTCAACACAGCAGAGTAAATCTAGCCAAGCCTTTTAGGTAGGCAGCCCTTTAAAGGCACATCATGCAAATTCCTCAACTTGCAACACCAGTATATCAGGTAATCCTACAATACATCATACAGGGTGTATGCTCAAACAACAGACACCTGTTTGGGAACTATGCTGCCAGGTGTCAATGACTGAGGGCCAACATTATTCTACACATTACTAACTTAAATTGTCGACTGGATTAGAACTGAACTCAAGGATTACACATTTTATCTTACATTTTAATTCATTTTAAGACAAAAAAGCTCACAGTACTTGCTGCAAAATGAATGTTTTACACACCATTGTTCTTGGATATGTCTTCACTGCTGCTATTGTAATGGTAAGGAACTCTATTACACTTTACTGTATTTACAGTGACAACGGTTAAATTTGAAACTTGACATTTCCTGTGAATTTATTTATTCTTTAAGTGAGCAAACAGCCTCTTAAAATATGTTCTGTCATATCTATGTTTCCTGCCTAATTTGTTTGCCTGAAAAGAACTGCACGCTCGCATCTCACACATTCAGTTAAATTTATTTACATACTATATCTTTCACTTCACCCAGGGACACGCCATTTCAACCTCCTCATCCCAGAGCCTGCCTGACAATTTCATAGGGTTTGACTCAGCTCCTGACAAAGTGGTAGATGGCTCAGTGGTCCGTGTGCGGTATCAATGCTCCAGGCAATGTCAGCTTGCAGTGGAGGTGGTGGTGTCCACATTAAGGAAGACAGATTTAATGGTCTTCAGGAGGAAATGGATCAGCAATGCACCCCGAGTCTACAGATTCCACCAGGTGCAGCTCAGATTCCCTCTGTCCATTTTATATCAACACAGCTTTTTCAACAGGCGCGTTCTGGAGGCCCAGAACGTGACAGTTCGCGCTTGGCTAGACCATCTTCATGATGGCAGTGAACCTGGGACATACCATAGCTCTATTGTGAGAATTTACAAAGTGCTACAGATAATACCACTCTCTGAGCGACCAACTAAACCTCCCACTGAGTGTCCTTCATGGTCTGCTCAACTGATGTGGCAGATGACCAGAAACAGAATCCATCAGTGTCCACATGAGTCAGGTCAGACATTTTGTAATAGAAAAAACCTTTTAGTCATAGCATAAAAACATTGTTTGCTCAGGAGAGGACACTGTTACTCAGAATGTAATTGCTTGCTGTTTTTACTTGCACATAGATGTAGTCGATATGCTAAAGTTCCCCTTGGCAAGTACTGGTGAGCACTTTGGAATGGTCCGCAGGTTCCAGCCTTTCATCGACAGAGCCCTGGAGAGAGCTCGTCTTCATGCTGTGACACAGCCCAGGTTGGACTTACACTTCACACATTGACTTCTCAATTAGTTCATTTTAGCTGTTGCTTATTCTGTATGGAGCTCAACTGCACAGCAGGAAAAAAAAATCTCCAACAGAGTCTCCAAATGTTTTACCCAATACTTAAGAATTGCAGAATTTTCAGATGGGCCAGCTAGGTGTACAATAAAACCAATTACGTGTGACAAACCACCACATGGTGAATCAAAAGTGCAGTATATGCTTGTCTGTGTATGTGTTTTAAAGACGTGTGGTTGAGAGGTTAGCGTTGATCACAGTAGATTGATGGGTCACAGGTGAGTGACTGTTTCCCTTTCAAGTGGCAGCTGTTAGAACACACTCCACTTTTACTTCATCATCATTATAAATGACTTTACAGGCTTCATGAAGCCTCTTCATCAGAGCATATAAGCTTTTTATTTACGGTCAATGACAGACAGCGAGGTCAGTCATTTTTAGCAAATAGCGCAGCATTTTAAATTCAACCTTATGCTTCAGTAGACACAGAAATGATTTGTCAAATCATGTTTCGTTGCTTGGTTTTCAGCGTCACCATATCTGTGTGGATCTACCTACTGAAATGGTGTCACAAGAAGCTCTGTGGGATCATCCATCATGTTGATAGGAAAAATTTATACGACTCTGTTTTGATGCAGCTTACAGACACAGGTGGGTCACAGCAGCTTGTGTGTACACCTGATACCAGTTTCGGGGATTAGATTGAGGTATCATGAGATGATAGTGAGTGATGATGTGTGTTTTGTGAGACTGCAGAACAGACTGTGTTATGTATTAATAAAGAGCTTTGGATCTCCTGCGGTGAAATATATGACTGTCATATCTCCTGCGTAGGGGACATCATAATTCAGGCACGTGTGACAACAGGAGAAGATGAAGCTTTCCGAACCAGTGTGGTGTTGCCCCTGTGGAAATGGATTAGACTAGACTGTTACATACAGGACTCAAAGGTATAGAACCTCAGTGTGTGCCTCTGGGAGGTGGGATAAGGAATAGAAATTAAAATACAGCTCGAGGAAAGATCTTATAGTCATCCTTTCTCATCTGAGTTTCGCTTGGTGCCTTGGCTTTGCAGTGTTTGATTTCCTTTTGGAACAGCTGTATGATGCTGAAAGATGGTTCCTTTCCAGCTGGGAAACTCCAGGCGATTGCAGTGTGTACTGTAATTTGGAGTCGTTCACAGCTGAGTAAGTTTTTTCTGTGTGTCATGAGCTCATATGTTATTATGTCTGACTTTCAGGTGCTGCTGGATACAACATGGGACGATGAAACTCGCATAAATGTATATGAGTAAGACATTTTATGGATTTTTTAAAAAGATGCTTTGTCCTTTTTTCTAACTTAAATATTGTGAAATGAGCAAACCACAACTGTTGCCCATGCAAAACACCTATAAGTCCAGTTAATCGGAAGAGATTATTAGATATCAGCACACAGAAAGATCATGATTGCTTGCTTTACTGGTATTAAATATCTTATAGATTTCAGGACGGTATCCATTATGATGACACTGATGGATACTTTGTCATTGGAGGAGGCAAGTACATGCCAGGCATCCATGGGTATTTTGGGCCTATAAAATACTATCGTTTTGGAACTGAAAAGGTAAAGTGCCAAGTCATCTATCAAGTCACTGTATGTTGTTTTATTACTGTTATTCCCAGAGTGTTTAAATAGAGTGTTGTCCATGTCACAGGTGAGAAATCAACTTTACCCCGACTCAACATTACAGGATCTGGATAAAACCCATCGCGAGTGTCAGGAAATAAAAGCATTTACTGCTGCTTTTCTGCAGGGATTAAGTGACAGTCACCTTCTGTCACCAATCAACACAGGTGAAATAGATATAGATCTAATATCAAGGGTGTCAATATAACACCTGCACCCCTATTATTCATTCAATCATTTTATTTCAGGTTTCTGTACCCCTCACTTCATAAGCCTGTGGAGTCAGTTTGGTGAGAAAATCTGCAGACAAACATGGACCTGGGAAACACAACTTAAATATAATGCACTTTACCATTTCTTGATCACAAAAGAGGAAAAACTCAGAACAGGTGTCATAAATAGTTTGCACTGTTTATCACATTCACCACATGTTGTAGGTATAAGTGATCATACTACTCACACAGCTGTGATTTTCTGTAGGGTCGTTGGGCATGAAGAAGCTCAGGAATGCTTTGTTTGAACAGACAGCTGGTACAGTGTTCGCCGTGGATCAGGGACAAATTAAAGTCACATCCAAATTAACTTCTCTATTACAAGCGTCCTCCTGCTTTGGAAATCACAAAGCATCTCTCTTGTTGGCCACTATCCACTTCTCTGGCTTGGGAAGCTCAGTCAATCAAAAGCTGGTAGAGTCAATGCCTTCCTTGTTACTTAATTGCTACTTTATCACACGTACTGTGACTTTTGTAATGATGATTGATAATGTTGACCCCTGTGTGTTTCAGGGTCATATCTATAGTTTGATTGGCGTGTCGGGTGATAACCGCTTCGCCCTGATGCACGCAGGGTACAAGCACACACAAGGAATTGATGGTTTTCCAAAAGACTTGGACATGGCTTATAGCTACTACTCCAATGCTGGGGCACAGAGCGATATTGACAGTTCCAAGACACATGAAAATAAGGTATGTATTCATAACTATAGAATTACAGCTCCTATTGTTCGATTAATAGAGATGAGTTTTTATTTTTGGTAATATTACTTGTAGTATACAGATAGTGGCTTTAATAGAAATAGCTGCAGTGGTACCAACAGAAAATACATTGGATGTCATGTCAGAGTATTTATTTAGGGTGCACTATTAGATATAGCACGTCTTAGCACATTTAAGGGAAATATGGAACAAAAATAAAATAAAACTATAAATGCATAATGATATCAATAATATATCAAGCACAACAACATGATACAAAAGAGATTCCCCCCAAAATATGATTAATAGATTGTTTCTTGGTCCGACCAGTTGGATCAGAGGAGGCCTGAGTACAGGCAGAATAGGTACATCTTAAATCTTAATTTTAAAATGTAAATGAGTTGGCTGTCCTGATGAATAGAAGGAGGATGCTCTAAATATAAGGCAGGCTTTGGAGCTCGCTATGAGAGGAATCTACTTTTGACTGATTTCCTGTTTATTATTGGAATATTTAAATAAGCTGCTCTTGAGTAGAGGTTGCGGGCTGGATCCTGTGGTCAGATAAAGTTGGAAACTTTCCTGGAAACTTTCTGTAGGTCAGAGTAGATGACAGTAGAATAATAAAAAAAAAAAAAGCTCCAGTATTGATTAAAAGCCCTGAAACTCATTTTTCTCAGTCAGCCTCCTACAACAAGCAATAGAGTCCTACATGACTGCAAAATGTTCTGCTGAAGTTAAAAACAATTTTGGTTGTTTCACATGAGAGATTTCTGTCTGTGCTGTTTTATTTGAGCTCTCCTGTTTGGTTTGAAGTGGGCTGAGACCTGAGATCTCTTGAAAAAAGGTGCTACCTCTGTGCACCAATCTGCAACATCTGAATCAAAATGTGGTGACGGCTGGTGGGTTGTTTGCTTCTGTTTCCACGTCACTGTCAATCAAATCTGATCAAACCCAACCCACACAGTCCAGATGAAGCAGATCAGCTGAGTTTTTAAGTGCAACTAGGTTTCTGAATATTGAATCATGAATATTAAACGTATTGATATACTGTAGCAAGTTTTCAGGGGCTTTAAAGAAAACAGCGTCTCTCCATCTGCTACTGATGAGATGAGACAGATTCTAAAAATGCTGCAGAGATAAAAGGCAGTTTCTGTAAATTCTTCTAATAGTAGTAGAAAAAGAAAAAAGTTGTTTTTTAGTAGTAGTAGTAGTAATAGTGTAGTAATAGCAACAGTGGGAGCAGTGTTACTAGTAATAGTTGCATTATACTGTAGAAGTAGTGGCAGCAGTGGTACTGACAGTAACAGCAATAGTATTCGTATTCGTAGCATAGTATTTTAGCACTGACAGGGAATAAATATCAGTAGCAGTAGAAGTATTACTTCTTCTAAGTGGGTAGTACTATGAGTAATAATAGTAGAGGTAATAAATCACTATATTTATGTTTCTATTTGTCCTCCCTAAAGCAATACACACTGGATCACATCTATCTAAGCAAAGAAGAGGATTTAAACAGCCTGACACATGACACAAGTGATGTCTTTCAATATATAAAACTCAAAGCAGAGGGAGGAGATGTTGAATTTCAGGTATGTGTGATATACAAATCATCTGACATTTTGTGGAGATGAAGCGTGTCAGGAAGATGTATAAGTACTTTAGAGAAAGTCAAAGCTTAAATTTCTCCGTCTCCTTTACAGTCTGTGTTCAAAACTGACTAATAAAGACTCTATTATCCTTAGAAACGCCTGGGAGCAATGCTTTACTGGGGCCAACATGGAATCTCAAAGGACATAGCCAGCGCCGTGAAGTGGTTTGAGAGAAGTGCCATGCAGATGAAGGATCCCTCGGCGATGTTCCACTACTCCATCCTACTGATGAAGGTGCTATAAGATTATAAAGACTCAACCTTTTTTATGATTGAATTGAACGCTGGATATTTTGTGTGTGTGTGTTTGTGTGTGTCTGTGTTTTGACAGTTATTGATTCGTTGATTGATGTTGATTCCTTCAGGGCCAGGGAGTGAAAAGAAATTACACCCGAGGTTTTCAGCTGCTGGAGAAAGCTGCAGCGATGGTACATGTGTACTCTGTAGCAATCAATCTGAGTGTTTACTGTATGTTCCTGTACTATGAATACTAGTTTTCTTTTTCCTTGCTTTAGGGCTCAATTAATGCCTTGAATGGTTTAGGCTGGTACCATGGGATTATACTGAACGACCACAAAACTGCAGTGAAATACTTTGAACAAGCAGCGCTAAATGGGAGTGATGATGGCATGTTTAACCTGGGGGCTTATCATCTTAACGGGAAAAACCCGGACAGTCCGTGGAGGAATGAGGTTTGAGCACCACACCCGGTCAAAATGTATCTTTATCAATCCATAAACATGCATGATGCTTTCATGTATGATCCACAGACGGCTGCGTTCCAGCAGTTTCTGAACGCATCTCGGCTTGGTCATGTAGCTGCAGCAGTGGAGGCAGCATGGTACCTTTCCACAGGAAGCCTTGAAGGGGTGTCTCAGGATGCGGAGAGGGCTGTGATGTAAGAGGCTTTCATTAGCTTGGTGAAGAAAGCTTTGTTACGGGCTGTTGCACTGTAGCCTGCAGCTCAGTGGCATCTAATTTCAATGACAGTGGCTAATTCAAGGTCAGAATCTAGTATTTGCATATCTAAAAATAAGAGCCACTGTGACTGTGTTATTGTCTGGCACAGAGAGATTCTGCTTACCAATGTTACTGTAGTATCTTATGAATTTAAAGAAGCCCCTGCTGCTGCTTTAGCGGCTTTTTTTAGAATGACCTCAACAAATCAGAGACTATTTTTAGAGTGTTTTAAAATATTTTCCGTTTATGCAGAGTAAATTATATGCCTTAATTCATCACCCATCCTTCATTCATCACCTTTTCTGTGCAGAATGCTAAAAAAGGTCTGTGAACAGAACGGACACCTTGGATTTATGATCAGAGAGGCTCTCCAAGCATACCTCCGGGGCTCTTGGTAGGGACATTAATTTCAATTACTTTTCAATTGTCCTTAAATCATTTTCTCTGGTCTTTACTATTTGTCCTCAGCCTCCTCACTTTTGTGTTGTTGTATCGCAAACAGGCAGGAAGCATTTGTGAAGTATGTTTTGGCAGCTGAAACTGGTCTGGGTTTGGCCCAGAGCAACGTTGCTCACCTGTGTGAGGTAAATGCTTACTCTCTCTGGTTTTAACAATTTGTGTCTGTCCTTAAGCGAACAACTGTCCAGAAATCAATGTCAAATCGTTGGTTTTGTGAAGATAGCTGATGAACAAATTGCACATAATTCCAGTCACATACTAAAAGACGGAAGCCAAGCCGCAGGGAAATTATTAGCAGTTTATAACATAGCCTTCATCATTGCTGTGCTCTTTCTCACTCTGCACACATTCTCTCAAATGCAGGAACTGAATCTCAGTTACGATTGTCAGTGGAGATATCATAACTACTCTATATTAAACTACAATCCCCACCCGTCCGGTGAGTTCCTCTCATTTAATTTTGCCTTAACCTCTCTCTCTCCCCTGTCAATCTGGTCAATAAACAGCAAATATTTATCTTTTTTTATAGCTCTGCTGAAAATGGGAGACTACTACTACTATTCCTCGAGCACCCGAAAAGAAGATCCATTATCCTTGGTTGGTCAGGCCATATCGATGTATAGCAGAGCAGCTTTAGCAGGCAGCCCTCAGGTGACAGATTTACTCGGGCTGTAATCTCATCACCCTATGATGAACTTAATTAAACTTCCACGGGCTCAGGCCCACTGCAATAAAAACAACAAACACAATTATACATTGTTATTATATGGAGGCTTTCTCGGTGAATAACCCATCAGCCCCCTGTTATGATTTCATTCTCACACACAGGGAATGTACAATCTGGTCATTCTGGCACAACAAGGGCACGTTCTTCCAAAGAGCGTCCACGGCTTGTTTAATGTTGCACATCATGATGAGCAGGAGATTGTGGTGGAGAAGATCTTAAAAAGGTTTTTTTTTTTTTTTTTTTAAATCCAGAAAATAGCCACGACAGTGAATAATGAACAGAAACATCACTGTGATTATTATGTATAACACAGTTTTCTTTGTGTTGTCTTCAAAGATGTGTGGAGATAGAGGATGAAGACGCCGTAACGCCCTGTTCTTTAGCTCTGCTCGGAGTCCAGATGGGAAAAGCCTTGAGGAAAATGAGTCAGAACGGTGCACAGCTCCTCTTGGTAAGCATAAGGCAATCAACTCACATGTAGAAAGAGAAAAAATTCACACTGTAAGCTGCACTCCTACAATATATTAACCTCCTTTGATAATTTGATCTACCTTTAATTATTGAAATATGTGAAAATGCAAATTGGACTTTCATCATAAATAAGATATTAAAGACACTAAGGACTGCTATTTTGAGAGTGAAAATGTGATCATTTATTTAAATCATTCTTATTTCTCCATAGGCATATGCATCTCTCCTTTCTGTCTTTGTCATTATTGTCATTGTGCCATTGCAGATCTGTCTTGGTAAGTAATTCTTTTTTCTTTACTGCACCCACTTGCAAGTATTTGCCACAAGATGGTGCAGTTTCCCCACATTTTGGTTTAACACCTCATGCTCTGAATTGTATACCACATAAAAAGCTAACTTATGTTATCACGTTTGTTTACCATGAAAAGTGTTAATATGTATCATGAGACTGTAAATAATAATCACATAAGTACCCTCTTTCATCCTCATTTGCAACTGAAAACAGGGCAAAGGGATTCCAGTCGCTGTGCGGGTGCACCGAGGGCAAGGACATCATCTGTCAGCCAAGATGGTGTCAACTTCAATAGAGTGCAAGATGGCATCACGGGAGGAACCTACAGAGCGGCAGGAAATCTACGGCTTACCATGCTGAATGGCGAGCAGTGGCTCCGGCAGGCCGGCGATTTGGCTGTGACTCTGTCGGGTGTGTGTCTGTGTGCTCTCTGGACCACACTCCTCTATCATCTCTTATGACATACAATACCCAGCACAGTGATCCAATAGCCACAGCAAAAACCCCAGACACTACATATTGTGAGAGCATACATTTAACGGATGAGTTGCAGCACTATTTGCGTTTGGGACGCATGTGACTCATTTGAACTTATGAGATAGGAAGGGGAGAAGTGCTGATCAGAATGTGAGTGTGCTGCTTTATCAGAGCGTTGATAATGGTTCCTCAGTAACCATTTTTCCATTGTTTTGTTTGTGGAAATTAAAATACTTATCATGCAGTTCATTTAATTAATGCTGAGTCTGACCTACAGTTTATATTGTCTTGGGGAAGTGGTGCCAAGGAAAGAGAGAGAAGCATCTGTTATGCAATGTGCACTGTAAGGCCAATAGAAAACTATTTCTACCCTGAATTTGGTAGTTTCTTAGATAATTATAATTAAATGAATTATTTATTTTGAGAAAGTGAATGATTGCCAAGGTTGCCTTACACTGTTTAAACTTTCAAGCAAAAACTGCGATGGCTGAAAAGAACCAGCCACAGCCTCAGTGATGGATGGGTTGGGAGATGTTGTAGCAGAAGCTAGTGTCCTAATAGGTCAGCTATTAAAGCTTGTTCCTGGTCCTATCAGTGACATGTAGATGATAAGTGTCTCACAGGAGACTGGACATGCAACAACAGCATGCATGGCACTTACACGTTTTGTCCAAGGCCAGGGCATTGGAATTCCAGAAGTTATTGATTTAGTCTCTGACTGTTCCTGGTCAATGCCTAGGATAAGACAGTATCAGTTTCACCCATTGCTATGGGAGATAACAATAAGAAATCTGGCTTGAAGTGACAAGTTACTATAGCAAGGAGGACACCTCAAACACACCTTTACAGCCCTTGCAGCGGTATTAGTCAAGAAATAATGCTTCTCTGTGGTGCTGTTGTTACTGTTTTCAAAAAGATAACATAATGGCCAATATCCTTTTGTTTCTATGTTGGGTTATGTTTCCATGGTTGCCAGCAAATATGAAGAATAGCCAATGTTACTCAGTTCTTAACTGTTATTTACAGCTCCGGGTGACTGTTGTGATGATGTGCAGTTTATAGCAGTGAGTGTTGTTGCTTGGTATTTGTGGAGCTGTCATTAGTTAAATAAGGAGTTTCACAGTGTAAACAGCACCACAAGGAGCTCCCTCAGTTAGGCACTTAGCGTGAAGTCTGTGTATAATTTGGGGATGGAATAATAATGTCTCTCTTCTTTCTTCTATCTCTGTCCCTCCCGCCTCTGTCACTTTCTTTAAAGGGGAAGGTCACCATAAATAAAAAAACATTGCATTGTGATCTTTTAGATGTTTATATGGTAGCATTTTTATTCACTATTATGGATGATATTATAAAGACTAAATTCTAAATTCTAAATCCGCTCAAAGTGACTTCACACTGAATCCCAGTTGTGAAAAGGACATGGAGATATAATCTGTGTCAACAAAGTTGTAGTTGAGGCTAATGGTCCTAAAAGAGGTATCAGTGCTGTGAGAAGGAAAAATGAATTTTCCAGCACTAAAACTTTTCAGTTATATAGAAACAAGACATGCTAAGAGTCGACATGCTACATAGCAGCTCTGTCAGGCTGTACTTAGGCACAATGGTACCAAAATTTTGACCTGATAGTGGTGCCAGATAAAAGTTGGGATCACCAAAGTCATTATGATTCGTCCCTTTGGGGACTATGGATGTCTGTACAAATTTCATGGCAATCCATGTAGTTGTTGAGATATATCAGCCTTGATCGACCGCAGACATGCAGACATAAACATTGCTAGAGCCACACAGCTAGCATTGCTAAAAATGATTTTTTTTAAAAAACAATGACTTATCAGATGTGTTTTACCAACATAAATGTTTCAGGATGCTTTTTTAAAGATTCTATATCTAAGTTTCAGAAATTCCTTCTCATTAGTGACACCGGTGGCTGTTAAGTGAGTACATGCTCGCACTCTGTCAGCGCGAGCGAGCGGCGGCGTGAGGCTATTGCAGGTGATGTCTTTTTCCTCGCTTACACTTCTCATAGTAACATAAAAGATCTCTAACATTGTATTTTGCACTGTGCTTCAGCAAAGCAACTCTCACTCCCAGTTACACAGAGCAAATACACAGAGGCTCCTACTGCGCTGTGGCCACTGGCCGGTAGTGATGTGCGGCTGGGTCAGGGTTTTTCAATACCTGCACTCACCCGACCCGCAAACTGCCAGCTTTATTTACCAACCGTGTTTACTAAGCACCGGTAAGCTCAGCGAGCTGTGGCCGGGGAGCAACGCACTGCGGTTTTGTTGTGAAATGTGTGGTGGTTGACGGAGGGTGCAGGGTGTTTCTAGTCAGATAGCAGCCTAGCAGTCTACTTGTTTGTTGAGGTTAGTGGGAGAGAGGCAAGGCACTTGGGAGCATGCAAAAATGTCACATCCTTTTTTTGAGTTTTGCGGAAAAACCGGCCCAAGTCCTTCACATATAAATCAGTCCACAGGCTGTTACAGACAACTGAGAACGTTGGGGAAGGTCTCATTTTTTTAAGTTGCGTTACAGTCCGTTCACTCATTGGCAGTAAAAAAAGATACATGTAAATTGCTTCACAATTCTTACATTTAGCCCCTTTAAAGGCTCAATTAGTAAGCTAACGTAAGTTGTGGCCATGATTGCTAACATCTATGCTGGACCCCGACGTCTGCTCTTGCACCTATTGGTGTTACTCATGGACATCATTTTATAATTTCTGTGTTAAATTAAAATGATTTGCTACATTCCTTTATGGTCACAGTTAGTTTGATACTACAGTTAAGGCTCAATATCCAGTAATCCTTAATTGTGAAATCTCAGACCTGGATCAACATCAAAATCTGTGTGTCAGTTTTTGAGATTTTGCTGAAAAACATATTTTCTCATGGATTCGAGTCACGTACAATAAAACTATTGCCATCTGAAGTAAGTAGGGATTATTCAAATGGTTTTAAATTATGTGATGGACAGACTCAATTTCCATTCGATAGTTTAATGAGTTGATAACACATTGATTGATATGACCTTGAATGGCTGCACTGTACTTCAGTTCATTGCTAACAAATACTTTGACCAGTGTTACCACATAATACCAGAATCTTTCAGTTGATTTACAGTTTAAACGATGTTCATTCTTTTCTAGTTGAATTAAACTCTCACTGAACCTTCTGGCATATTTGATTAACACAGAGACAAAAAACTTGACTGGCACACATTCTTGTTATGAAAAAGAAAAAGCCTTGTGTTTGATTTCTAGATGTTTCAAAGTCCTGTGGTTTCAAACCAACTGGCATCACGTGTTCATGACGTGCACGAATGTCACAAAAAGCACACACACAATCATGTCTGCGCTGTTAATTTTCCACAACAGTAGATTGCAATTTAAGTCTCTGTAATTGTTAATCAAAGAGCTTGATGATACTGTCTGTAACCATCTAATTTAATTTTCACTTCTTTTCAAATGGCTGCTGTAACATGCAATTTCTTCTGTCGAAGTTACTACACTGTTAACAATTAGCACTGCAATCAAACACTGAGTGCCATTTCAAGGGATCTGAGCATGTGTGCGTTGAGTTTGCATTACAAAAACAACATATATGGCTATATGTACAGCATGGCACTTGAACTATAACTGTTGGTAGTCAGTGGTTCGTCTTTCTTGGTTACACAAACACACACACACACAATCTGACATTAAATGGGGCCCATTTCCACCTAATAACAGGTACAAGAGATAAGATACTTACTTGTATACCCCACACTGCCCTACTTAATTGTAACATGCCTAAACAGCATATATCTCATACAACCTGAGCTGGACTCATTAAACAAGCAATAAAAGGAAATAAAAACAAAATCATAAATATAACAAGCACATTAGAACATTTAATTTTTTGTTTTAAGTTTATCCCACGCAATAAGGCCTGTCTTGTCTTAATTAGCTTAAAGTGAACGCAACATCCTGCTGCAGTCTGCATTTGACCAAAGAATGGCTTAGGAGACACCAGCAAAAGATGTTTTTTGTCACAGTCACTTATTTAATGATGAGTGATAATACAGACAATCTTGTTTCTTATAAACCATAATTGATTATCTTTTGTTCAGTTAGTAACTGCATGAGTACATTTCCTGACTCATTGCACAAAGATCACTGCAAAGCCTCGTGAATGCCTGGAAGCCACAATTTTAAACAAGTTCAACCAAAGCAATCTTTGGTTTTCTCCAGCAACGATTAATAAATGGTTTATAACACAATGTAATGTATAATGGCAATGAGTAGTAATAGTTGACAAACACTGCACGTTAATAAACATTTAAAGGGGACGTACCATGCTTACTGTAATTTTACTGTAATTTATATACTGTTATAATGTCGGATGTCTATGTTAAACATGGTTAAAGTTACAAATCATTAGGTGAACGTATGTAAAATGCTCCCTGCAAGTCAAAAACCAGGGCTTCAGCCTGCACTGAACACTGTTTTTGATATTACCTCTACTTCCCCATCAAACTGATGTCATATTGTTCGCCCACAAATGGCTATCTGTCCGTTTCATAGCCTTTGTTGCTAAGGTTGTTCCATGGGTTGTTCACGTTGTCCGCTCGCATATTTCGGATTAGGTTTGGGCTCAGACATGTTCAGGTGTATTTGAGAAGGTTATATTTCGACAATGTGCATGATATGTTGTCTTTAAAAATGGCCCATGTTGTTTATAACTACATTACAGTGTGTTATAAACTATTTGTTAAATGTCTAATATACTACTTATTTTCTGTCCATCACAATGGCAGCAGTTGAGACTGTGATATCAACAGCAGGATGTCAATAGAGGGATCTATTTGCCAAACTGTGGTTTAGAAATTGTCATCACAGTTCTAGGCACAACACACTAACCAAAATCATCAGTTTAACCATAACTGTGCAAGTTGAAGACATATGCATATTGGCACACTCATAAACACTCTAATAGACATTATTGGCCACTGGCAGCACTTGGGGCAGGCACCCAGTGAACTGACCATTGACCATTAGCCTTAGCTGGCCAACGAGGTCCCTGATGGTCAGTACCTGCTGCTGGACATGGGGATGAATTAAATATGAAAAAATATGTGTGTAAATGTAGCACTGCAACAGGATGTTATCAGGGTTTCTCATTTTACACAGTATCAACAATTTCAAAGGATACAAGCACTGATTGACTCAAGGTCAGAAAATCACTTAGCCTAAAAATGTCATCAGCTAATATAAGCACTGAATGTTCTCTCAGCACATACTGTCCTGTTCAGACTGAGTGAATCAGCGCATCTTTGTATGGGAAGCCTTGAGGGGAAAACATATCACCACCCACACTGCTAAAAGTAAGCTACACTTTGTTACAGTAACTAATCAAGTGAGTTTGTCCACATTGAATAAAAGTTGTAATGTTTCTGATTGCAATTACTGGCAGCATGAGTATGTGGGGTTAAGGCAACCAGCCAGGAAGAGTTGTTCTCGGACTCAGTGGGAGTCAGTTTACAGGAACTGCATACCACTTCAGAACTGTTATGTATTCAGCTGTTGTTGATCTTAGATTTTATTTTGATTCAGTATTCTTATTTGTGTCATGACAGCTTCCCTCTTCTTAAAAGTAAAACATATTATTTAAAGTAGTAAAATAAGAATTAATATAAATCAGATCCTTCAAAACTCCACACCATAATTTATAAATCAAACCTAATGGAAAAATAATAATAATGATAACCACATAACCAGTAATATGATAATAACTATACATTTAAATGACTTAATGTTTGCTCAAAACTAGCAAACACTAGAGCCCTGTAGTGGTGGAAATTAGGAAAGACTGATTTGAATTGTCCTGTTCAGCTCAAAGATTCTTAGTCACTGACAATGCAGTCCTTCATTTCTTTCCTAAATTAAGCCATTACAGTTCAAATGCACACCTATGCACATCAGTAAGCACTGATTTGGTCAGTGACTAAAATATTTCAGAACACTAAGTTCAACTTGGGGATTCAGTTTTAAAGGTTTGCTCATGCCAGCTCTCTTGGGGACTAAAAGATGCTAATTAGGCGCTTAATTAGCACCAAGACTCCAACGGTACTCATGCATAGCAGCTTATACCCCTCTTGAAGACAGAATAGAATAAACTTAGAAAATGTACAGAGAATGTCACATTTTCCTACAGCACTTGAATACAGCTGATGGTCCTTTCATTTTATAAGTAACTGGACTCAATATCATGAATAAAGTTGTTTGAATATGTGTGAGCACAGGAGGAATCACTTCTGTATTTAACCATATTTCCTCCAAAACATAGCTAAATACACCACTTATTTCTGTTGCTATTGCAAATTAGGTCCTTTAAGTAAGTCATGTAAGCAAATATAGTTGCAACATGACCACTGTAAACAACTAACCATACTATGGACAAATGGAAAAATGTGTACATTTTAAAGGTTTGGAACATACCGAGAATAATTGACAGAAGAAGTAGTTTGAGAAGTTCCTACAAACATTTTTATTTCACTTTTGTTTCACTGTGAAATGGGGTCACCATAGGAATCCATTGTAACCTACATAAATTCAAACTGAATCACTGTTGTCTCTGAACCTGCCAACTTTTTACAACCTCTTTTCAAGCCTACAGGAAGTGAGCATTTCATACTAAAAAGACAGAATTTGTGTGTATCTTGTTTTGTGTGAGTATGATTTTTATCTCTCCTTGGTCATTGGTATAATTTGGCTTGGCTGGATAATTGGTCTTTTTCATTACAGACATTTGGACTTGGAACAGCACATGTGTAATTAACATCAATGACGGCTCAATTTTCTCAAAGTGTCAATGACCCAGCTTGCACAATAACAATATAGTGAAACTGGTCGACCTAAATTGGATGCAATTATTAATAATGTTTTTAATTATACCTGCTTTTCAAAATGTCTGCCATGGAAAAGTCTAAACTAGAACAGCAAATAGAGTCACTGCTGAAGTTTACATATTTTACATTCCAGCTGCAAGAGCCTTGAGAATGAAGAACTGATTGTGCCCAACCGCAGTTGCTGTGTGTCCTCACTTGCTGTGGACCTTCACCCGTCAGCAGACAGTAATTACACACTAGCCTGCCTACTGCTGTAAAACCATCAGTACTACTGTTAATAATCAGATTAACTTGGCCTTCCAACAGACTGGTGGCAATGTGGCTGTTAATGCTGTGAGCAAAGATATACTGTATCTACTCCTCTGTTCTTACCTGTGCATTCACATGAAACCATAGCAGAAATGTCCATTTATATTTGTCCATTTTATCCTGATAATACCTATATATAAATATAGCACAAACTTCAAAAGAATGTGTGAGGTTAGGATTGATTTAATGCAGTCTAGGTGACTATGGTAACACATGACAAAGTATATTAGTGTCTCATACTCTCCAGCTCCAGGTGAATTGTTCCCGAGGAAAAGGCATACAAAAATATAAATGAGCAAAATCTTACCTGAGTATGACATATATTTTTAGATGAGGCGACACAAATCTACTGTGGAACAGACAACAGTGGAGGTGGTATTCAAATCCTTTACTTAAGTAGAAGTACCAATACATTGATATAAAAACTAAACTAAACTAAAAGCATTCAAAGTCCTACTTTGGCTGTAGAAGTACAGCCAGAAGTATTATCAACAAGATGTAATTAAAGTAAGTAAAAGTACTCATTCTGCCCACTTTATATGCAGTTATTAAGTTTAGATGTTTTAGTCCAGAGTTTCCCAACCTAAGGGTCGGGCCCCTGCCGAGGGTTCACAAAATAAATATAGGGGGTTGTGAGATGTTCAATGGGCTAGTAAAGAAGAAGGTCTTTGAGGGTCACAAGCCAAAAAGTTAGGAAGCACTGTTTTTCATCTTTAACAATGAATTGTATTTTATAGTTTAGGGTTTGGGAATCCACACCCACACAGGTGTTTGCACTTATTTTGCCTAATTAGCCTCCTCCTGATGACAGTGTGGGTGTGCACAGACCGTGTGCTTGATTGACATATTTCTGACCTTCTCAGCTATTTTGGGAGAAGTTACACCGTTATCTTTCTCATTGGTTTGTGATGTTTGGTGACTCCTCATCTGATTCCAGCATTGCTCAACACAACAGGAGCTATAATCAGCCAGAATAAGTGGAAAACCCTGTGTGGGTGTACAGTACAGGGTCTTTAATATGTGGTCTTATATCTGGTTCATCAATCTGCATTGTGTAATGCTGTTGAACACTATGAAGTGTATCCATATTTTTATGAATTGGATTTATTTAAAAACACAAGGTAGTTGTGAGGGTGCAATGCCATTACTACACAAAGCTCATACAAATGGAGGATTATGATGTTAGTAGTTCAGTATTGCTTTTTCTCAGCTGACATCACGACTTGTCATAGTGTGGTAAGAACAGGTGTTACTTTTTACATTAGCGATGGCTCCGTTCTATTCAAGTGTCCCAGTAAGCTGTGTCAGTATGACAGTGGCAGTGAGCCAGCATGTGCAATACCAGGACCCTGAAAGGGGCAACTAAGGCAACTAAATGAAATTCAGCCATCATTAAGTTTATCATTTACACCTGCTTTTGCTCTGATATGTCAGAATGTCTTCCGTGAAAAAGGCCTGTAGTGTTAATTGAAAAACACCATCAGGATTTGGAGTCAGCTTGTATGGCTGCTCCTCCGCTCTTAGAGCTAGTACAGAAGATCACCAACAATAACTTATAAATTGCTTCTTGGAAAAAGACCTTAAGGACACAGTGAGGCTGTTTACACTTGTTTTAAAATGTGTTTTGATGATCCGAACACAAGTGGACAGCCGAGACACATCGCCGTTCACACCTGGTGTCTATCATGCGTGTCCAAAGGGTCCAGCTGACCACTTGTGTTCAGATTTCGTTACTGCCTATGTCACTTCCATTAGAAGTTCCAAGGGCCCTGCACACAATTATTATGTCAGTCTATCGCCAGACAAGTGCCAGATTTGTTTTGCACAGGCTAGCTAAGAAAACACAAATGTTTCAAGAACTAATATACATGCACGGGCTATTCCAGCTGTTGAGATTAGCAGGACAAAGTAATTTGGCGTTGGTGTGCTGTCACCAAAACAATCACCACGTCCTGCATTGATGATGTATTTTCCTGTTAAATCCTTGTCGGGGACACATCAGGAGGCATTAGCGTTCACACTACAAAAGGTATGTGGTCAAATGCATCCCAGACCACCTCTGCAAGTGGTTTGAGTGATCGGATCACAATGTGTCTTGGTGGTCATTTACACTTGTATTTAGTGCTGTCCACTTGTGATCCGATCGCCCAAGTTGCATTTTAAAACCAAGTGTAAACAGGGTCTATGAGTTGACCTTATTTCATGAAAATCTGTTAAGTTATATATCATGTCGGTCAAAACATTTTTAGATAACATACAAAAGAAAAAAATCTGGTGTTCTACTTCATTTTACAGTGAAATGATGGTAATCTGGAATAGTCGTGTTATAGCTGAAGCAGTTTTATTGTGTGCAGTTGAGCCCTTGAGTTGGCATGTGAAGATTTAAATGAGTTGAATGCGTAATGATTAATGTGACCTTGATTGCTGGTAATTCAGTTTATTGCAAATGGAGCATAAGAACAGGGAGCTTGTAAACCCTGAAGAGGAATGTTTTGAAATACTGAATATGATTCAAACTCCAAGAAGTTGAGTCTTTAACCCTAAATGAGAAATAATTTGATATATTTTTTCCAGATCATAATTGGATTTATATTTTACAGTTATTGCTTTTTTAAAAATACCAATCCCACTTGCATAGTACTGTAGCTACACTTACCACAGGTTGAACAGGTGAAAATGATGTGATCCCTTCATGTTATTATATATTTGTGGTGGTCTTGAAACTGCTAAAACATGCTCCCCATAGAGATTATTTTATCTGTATCACTTTCCATTGCACTCAACTTGTGTGTTGAGTCTATCTGCACTATGATGCTGGTTTAACATTTATATTTGCCGTCTTATACAGAGAATTGTGTTCATTGTATTTAAATCTGTGCTTCCAGTGCTCCACTGTTCCCCATATTTGCCTTTTGAATTGTGCAACTACCTGAAACTGTATGTGTCTGTGGTAAAACTGGAATGGCAAAATTCAAAAGAACTAAAGATAAAACTGGGATACACTTTACATGAACTCCAGAATCGAACTATGCCAAACACACAGCCAAACTATTTTACATTGCTACATTGATTATCACTGAGTCTTTTCATTAGTTAACTTTCAGAAGGTCAGATTCTGCTCACAGTGCAGGGCAGCACTTTGTTCATCTTTCATCTTTAACAATGAATTGTATTTTATAGTTTAGGGTTTGGGAATCCACACCCACACATGTGTTTGCACTTATTTTGCCTAATTAGCCTCCTCCTGATGACAGTGTGGGTGTGCACATACCGTGTGCTTGATTGACATATTTCTGACCTTCTCAGCTATTTTGGGAGAAGTTACACCGTTATCTTTCTCATTGGTTTGTGATGTTTGGTGACTCCTCATCTGATTCCAGCATTGCTCAACACAACAGGAGCTATAATCAGTCAGAATAAGTGGAAAACCCTGTGTGGGTGTACAGTACAGGGTCTTTAATAGGTGGTCCTATATCTGGTTCATCAATCTGCATTGTGTAATGCTGTTGAACACTATGAAGTGTATCCATATTTTTATAAATTGGATTTATTTAAAAACACAAGGTAGTTGTGAGGATGCAATGCCATTACTACACAAAGCTCATACAAATGGAGGATTATGATGTTAGTAGTTCATAGTTCAGTTAATTGAAGGAGTCAAACACATACCTGACAACACTTAGGTTTCAAAATATGGGAGTTTTTTTTGGCACGTGGGTGGGCGGGGGAGTTGCTGAATTGATGCTGACTTGAAAGATAATGTTTTATTGTACCTGCCAACATTTAGGTTTCAAAATGTGGGAGATTTTTGCAGTGGTGGTGGTGGTGGGGGAGGCTGATTTTCAACAAGCATAAACATGTAGAAAATATTTTGAAATGCTTTGCCCCCAGTGTCCCATCCACCGCCGGTATGTTTTACACAAGCACAGCATGATGGTTAAGCTAATAACATGAAAGCTGTCTGTATGTAGCCTAGCTGTTTATCTGAGTTTACCACATATCTTAAAGCCCCTGGAAAGGAAAATCCATGATTGGCTCTTAATTATGTAATTTGGGATCTAATCTGCATATAGTAAACACCTAAAAAGTATGAGAACATAGCCTTTGACATAGCTAAGTAATAGCTAAATATTCGATATACGATTAGCTGTCATGCTGAAGAGAGAGTTGTTCTTTTCTAAAGAGCTCCAGGAGGCTTACTCCTTCCTTCGTAAAGTACCCGGCAACGAAAATGCTGCGTTCTGCACACACTACATGAGTACATTTTTGGTCATCCACGGTGGAAATGCCGATATACAAGATCATATTAAGACAGCCAAACATAAGCAGTGGCTACAAGTAGGAAGTAGCACCGTTGCGACCTACTTCAGTGGGGCAAACACCGGTGACAGCCATCTGAATACTCCCGGTAGGTGTGCTAAGCACGGAAATAATTGTCCCCCATTCTGATGAAAACACCTATGGTGCGTGCATAAGTGCATACATGTGCATGTGCATGTAACATACACTTAAGGGTCCCGGTTTAGTGGGTTGAAAATATGGTCACCCTAGTTAGGCGTGGCTAAGCAAGGACATTAATTACGTAATAAATGCCCAATCATATTTAGGAGAAAGATGATTGATGATCTTGCCAAGCTGACTTCACAACACTTCCAATTGTCTCCCCCATGGGAAAACAATGCACTGCACTTTGCTTTTAGCTAGATTGAGAATTCAAATTAGCCTGACATATTTTGAAAGCTACTGTGTTAAACTACCTATCAGACTGGGGTACACCACCCATATCTGTATTAATCATGGAGTTGATAAGTAACTCAAAAGTGTAGCATAGCAAAACTAATGCTAACCATTTCATGTAAGTGAATGGAAGATACTAAAACACTTAGCTTCTTAGTCCGGGAGGTATAGTTCAATAAAAACACAGGTGTGTGTGGTCTACCCTAGTCTGCTAGTTAGCCAGTTAGTCAAAATAACCAGCAGACAACTGGGGTAGTTGATAATAAGCTCAAATCTTTGCATAGAAAAGCTAATGCTAACCGTTTCATGTAAGTGAATGGAAAATGCTAAAACCATTAGCGCCATACTCCGGGAGGTATAGTTAAATAAAAACACAGATTCGGGTGGTCTAACCTAGTTTGCTAGTTAGTTGATTAGTCAAGCTTTCTAACCAAGTAGAGTACATTTGATAGATTTGGTAGTTTATTCAATAGCAGCAAAATGTTTTAGTGATTGAATGGAAAATAAAACGGTAATTGAGCTGAAAAGGGAGCTGTCAATCAAGCATGATCTGATCACGCCCCCAAAATCCTGAAAAATGGTTTGAGCAGCCAAATGAGCTGTTTTTGATCTAGGTTTTCTAATAGTTATGAACATTTATTTTCACTCAGATTGTTGTGGCTGCTTAATGAGACACTCAACTTTGATATTGTATATGCACTTTTACTATTTCAAACCAAGGTTCCCAGTGGCTTTAAAATTTGGCAAATTCTTGTGAACTTAGCTGCTGGCTGAGACAAACCAGCCCCGCCTTTCTACCAACAGTACCTGCAGGCAGTGAATCCCATCAGCCCCTTACAAAAATTTCCTGTGGTATTAGAAAATGTTCCTATGGTATTCATGTGGTACAACATTACAGTACCACAAGTAAGGCAAATTCTGTGGTACTGTATTACAGAACCTATGGTAATATACCATAGATTTACCACACAGTACATGTCCTGTGGTAAACGTCCCAAAATACCATACAAACCTCTCGAGTACCACGGGAGTTTACTACAGGAGCATATGGCACAGTACCACCGAATGTATGGTACAGCACTGCAAAGCCTGAGGTACAATCCTGTGGTAAACGTACCATGGGAGTTTACTATAGGAGCATGTGGTACAGTACCACAGAAACATGAGATACTAGTACCTAAGAAATTGTATGGTATTTTACCACAGTAAATGTTCATAAGGGGCAGCAGAGGGAGGAGGACAGAGGACAGGAGGAAAGACTGCCTGCATTTTCTAGGTTTTGACCTAGTCTTGTTTCAACATTGTTCTGAAATCAGTTACATAACAATGTCAACTTTGTTCAATGTGCTAATAAATGACACTTATTGATTGTTAGCAATGATTAAGTAATGAATAAAATAATAAAATACACGGTTAAAGTCTTTGTTTGATCTGAGTGAGCTGAACTGTAAGTGAAGTCCACTGCTGCTTTTGGACCTCATATATACTGGAAGGGCAGCATCCAGGTTCAGCAGAGTGGGTGATGTTGTGGGAGGAGCAGACACTTTGATTGGACTCACAAGTTTAGAAGACCACAGTGCATGCAGGGTGTCCCACAAGCGGGTAGCTCCGGGTCTGAAAAGTGACAAGTATATCCAGCTGCAGCCACAGCACGAATGTGCAGCATGTACACGACACACCCACCTTGCTACATGACACGCCCGCTTAGTTAGGTTTAGGCATGAGGAGGGGGATGGTTGGGGTTAGAGGTTGTGTCTTGTAACATGCTGTCAGGGTTACATCAGGGTGTGGGTGTTGTGTAGTAAAGTGAGTGTGTCATGTAGGGTTAGGGTGAGTCTGCAAGACTGCAGCTAGACCCTTCTCAAAAGTGAAGCCAATGTGGAAGTGACTTAAACTTGCATTTTCTCTAATGGCCAGGGGCAACACCACTGGCTCCAAAAAGAAGTCAGATTGTATGGAAGTCTATGCGAAAATGACCTTACTTCTGACTTGATTTATTACCTCAGTAGACAGTTTCGTAATGAGTTTATGGTCTCAATCAATAGTTTCAAGTCTTCATTTTGTAAATTATGGTCCCATTTAATTTAAATTTGACAATAAAGTATGCTTTAGGGTGTGGCTACATTGTGATTGATAAGTTGCTAACACAGAGACAACGTAAGTTAGCTAATGTAAATATGGCGTAACCCCATATAGAGAGTATAGGTGTAGCCATAGCCGTTATTTAACTTTCATGAATTGTTTTCAGGTCATGAAAGTTAATTGTAACATTTTGGTCACCTAAAAAGTCTTGTTCAGCGTTTGGTTGTACTAAGAGTTCAAAAATGCCAAACTTGAGGCTTCAAAACCATGTTCAAAAGTCCACAAACTAATGGGTGACGTCACGGTGGCAACGTCCATTATTTTTATACAGTCTATGTTGTCCCATCAACCCCAACTCCAAACTAGATATGGTGTTTCAAAATCTATGAACCAGTCATTCCTTTCATTCGAAGGCAGCTAACAAGAACAGATATGCCCATATGTGTTCATTCTGAGCAAATTATTCTGGTTTGGAAAAAAAAACATCTTCACACAAATGTAAAAAACTCTAAAAATTGCATCACATAATGGATTCAAGAGGTACCTGGAAAATACTGCTCCAATTATGCAGTGGTTAGACTTTGCCTGGTGTTTCAGCCTGAAATCCCTCTCTGACAAAGTTACTGTTCAAAGGCACATCAGATATGAAAGCAAGACTCTATTTGCTACAGGAAGCCATTTTCTTCAGGGAGAAAGTGAATCTTCTGATCCATCGTGCGAGGGCTGAGTATCACATGAAGTGATCAAAATGACATATCAATAACTATAAATAACTTTGACTTCAGGCCATACATACCAAGCTGTGTTATCTGCATAAAAGAGATGGGGCTGGATGAAAAAAAGAGGCAATATGACTGCACTTTAAAAATGGTAAATTTTTTTATTCACAAATATTATAAATACTGAAGGATAATAACATTTAAATGCTACATTAAACATTTGGAGTTTAAAGGTTTCAAAGTTGAAAATAAAAGCTAAATTCTCTTACACATATCATGAAAATATAAAAATAAGTCATAACATTCGGAACCACCCATAGTTAAGGCAGAGCTCTGGTTTACAGAGAAGTGAGTCTGAACAATAAATTGAAAACATCATAAAACAAATGTCACATTCCCAGAGACTGCAGGTCCTGGGTTCATAATAATGTGTCCAACACTTCTCTTCATATGTATGTGTCGATAGTTTACTACAGTGCTTAGTATATCATCCAGTAAAGGGCAATCATCAACATACCACAACCCGAGAAGTGATGAACAATTACAAGTGTGTTACAAATACATTATTGCATTGAGTACCGCTTATAGACAGACATTAAATTGAATAATATTAAAGATGTGTTGCTTTAACAGCCTCCTTTGTATCCTCATCTCTTGACATGGCTGGGTTATCGTACATCTCCAGACTCTTCTTGCTGTTCATCTGGATTTTTTCGTCCTCATTCTTTTTGCAGCACTTGCAGCACCTGCAGCAGCAGCAGCAGTGTTTGCCACAGAAGCCAAAGGCTGAGGTCATCACAGCATCCCAGGGCGCCATGGAGTGCAGGGGCCGGGGCAAAAAGTCCCAGGTGCGCAGGATGCTGGGCAGGTAGTTGGGGCAGCGAGACTGCATCACGTTTACAATGATCACAAAGACGACCAGCACGATGATGGGCACACCGACGCCGACCAGGGCCTGCCAGCCTGCCAGCGACAGGCCGAAAACAGAGAGAGGGAAAACCAAGAAGCACAGGAAGAGGTAAAGGCCAGCAAACCAACGGTATTTGGCCGTTCGGTTCCCCAGCCCTCTGGCCAACCTGATGGGCACCCGTGTGAAGGGGATCGGGTACCACAGTAAGATACCCATGATGTTGAAGAAGAAATGGCAAAGTGCAATCTAGATAAAAACACAAGCAGATGACATTCAAACACTTTTAGATCTCTTAGCAAACATGGATTAAAAACAGGCACAGAAGGGAAACTTTTTTACTTTCTTACCTGCAGGGAGTTGGCTAGTGTTTCTCCAGGGCTAGCCATAGCAGCAAGTATAGCAGTGGTGGTTGTACCAATATTTGACCCCAGTGTCAGAGGATAGGCTCTCTCAAGGCTAATGACACCAATACCTGGTGAAAGAAGATTGGCAAGATATAAGTCCTGGAGTAAGCTTAAAGACACGCTTTTAGAGTGACATTATTGTGCAAATGATGACTCACCAACAAGAGGAGTTATAGCTGAGGTGAAGACGGAGCTGCTCTGAACAATGAAAGTCATTCCCGCTCCCACAAAAATTGCAATATAGCCAGTAACCCAGCCGAAGGGGAATGGGAAGTCTGTAGTCAAACAGAAACACAAGAGATGGACAATAAACCTGATGAAGTGAGCACAGTGTGACTGCACACACTATGACTACATGACCAGAGCAAATGAGCATCTCTGTCAAAACAGTATATTTGTGCCTGAGCTTCTCCACCGACCAACAGGACTGCTGGACCTGGAGGCGAGCCAGGAGAAGCAACAGGAAGGCTGTACCTGTGTCGCTCATCAAGCATCACCATAGAAGCAGATGTGCTGACTATCAAACAGGCAAGATTTTCTTTTGTTTTTTTCTTTGCTTTTTTTTTTTTTTTTTTTACCTGTGTTGAGCACCTTCTTGATGACCACAGCCACCTGCCCCTTCAGCATGGAGTTGAGCAGCTTGACGATGAGGATGAGGCAGGTGCAGAGGACGAACAGGGACAGAGCCAGGAGAATGAGGCCCACTGCCAGGTCCGGCAAATTAGCATTGACGAAGATGTGTTTGCCTGTGATGGACAATTCAAAGAGATGATTGGCATTAAAGTGTCTTCTCTGGGCTTGCAGTGTGTGACAACTAAATATAGCCTCATGTGCATGACTCACTTTAGAGCAAATCTTTGATAAATGGAACTGATAAAAACAGCAAGTCTGGTATTTTCTGAGCTTGTCCCTGTAATTTGAAATCATAACTGAGGGCGGTATATGAGCCAATACCGGTATCTGATCTTATCAAACAGGAAGATTAGTGATTTTAAAACATTTACTTTAATTGGGGGCAGAAGAAGTGATCCGCTTTATGGTCATGTGGCACTCAGGTGCTTCAGTGAGACGGCATGAATAGTCCTATTAAGCAGGCAGAGGGGTCAAAGGAGGGTACTAGCTGAGTCACTAAGACGACTCAAAGGTAGTCATTGTCCAAAGATCAGAGGGTCTGGATGAAGGAGCTTGTTGTGGCAGAATGACTTGCTCATATTTCACTGAGCTTTGGTGGATCAGGTAAACCTAATTGCTTTGTAAATGTTTTTTTTCTCTCTTGACCACGGGTATTCACATGATGGGGGCACGCTTACATTTCTGTTGGTACTCTGTCCAAGTCGTGTTCATCTCGGTCCAGGTCAGGTTTCCCTCTTCCCAGCAGACGGCACCAGCAGTGCAGTTCTCCACCGTCGCATTCCAGAAAGTCTTAGATAAACAAGCCCACAAAAACAGCATTAAAGCAATGCATTAGTTAAGGAGAACAATGATTAGGAAGTCAATGCAGCTATGATCATACACAACATTTAACCTTTTATAAAATAACACAGCTTTGAAAGTATGATGTAACAACAGTGGTCACGATACAACAAGGACAATATCAGTCATTAACAGAAGAAAACCTGAGGTAACCATAGCTTTATCATGTTTTTACTGTTACTGTGTTATGTTCACTGTGTTGCAAACTGATAATTTATGCATGTGATGCAGCTTGTTGATTTCTTACCGTGTTGGTTTTGGTTTTGCACCATATTTTGATCAGACTCTTGTTTCTGGCTGCCGGGTCACCAGTGGCAATGCCAGTGATAACAGATTTGTCCAGCTAGTGGAAGACAAGTGTTAATAAATTTTATTTTATTATTTTTTGTTAATGTTGCATATGCCATGATGATTTCAATGTCACCGTTTCTACCTGGATGATGGAGTTTGTGACAGGGTCCGTGATGACGTTGAGCAGGTCCGGGGCGTTCTCTCCACTCTCGATGTTAAAGGATTCAATTACAAGGTGGGTGAGTTTGTACAGCACGCCTGTGGCTACTTCCAAGGGCAGGAGAATCAGCACAGACAGCCAGTTAAAGAAGTCATGGACAGTGGCACCAGCAAATGCCCTGGAAGTGAGAAAGGACCACATTCTTGAACATGTACCAAATAATGTTTCCAGATATCAGTTTCAGAGGTATTATTCTACTACTATACTACTTTTTTCCCTACATGTGTCACATATTTATCATTACATGCTCCGATTTACCTGCGGAACTCATTTCTGTCTCCTGCCTGCATCATAGCCACAATAGTGTTGGTGACAGATGTTCCAATGTTTGCGCCCATGATGATGGGCACCGCAGACTGGACATCCAGCACTGAAAAATATAGATAGCATGATGTTAATAAAATGTAATATAGCTCTGAGTAGGCATGTGGATATGTTTCTGTGCATTTAAGAGCAAGTGTATGCATGCATTTTCTATGTGTGGTATGTCCATGTGTGCACTTACATCCAGAAGATACCATGCTGACCACAATGGAGGAGGAGGTGCTGGAGCTCTGCACCAGCACTGTGACTAACACACCGATCACCAGCCCAGCCACAGGGTTGGACAACACAACATTGTCCTGGAAGATGTCACCAGCAGCTTTTCCTGAACACACACACAAACACCCTCAGGTCAATAACACAGCAGACACTGTTCCATACACATTACATAAGCAGGTTCAACTACACTTTGTAGTGATAATGACCCAAGATATAGAGTATAATTCTGTGTATTCATTTTACCTCCGACTAGCTGGAACGCTGAGCTGAGAACATCCAGTGAGCAAATAAACACATAGAGAAGTCCAAGCAGCAGAATGAACTTCACAATACCAGTCAGCACTCGCATAATCTTTCCTTTTGTATCCAACTCTGTCAAAAAACAGAACAAAGTATTGAATCAGAGTCAAGTTTTGCAAAGGCATCTACACTGTGCAGCGAGAATGTCAAGCTGCCTCACCTGACCACTTGATCCCAGTGTCTTTCAGCTCTGGGAGATCCCAGGGATCGTTTTCATCTGGAGGTTCATGCACCAGGTCCACGGTGGAGTAAGCCGGCAGAATGGCCGAATCTTTAGCCAGAGTGTTGTCATCTGCGGGAGGGCAGGAGGGTAATGTTAGAGAAGAAGGTGGCATCAACACAGTTAAAGTAAAGTAAGTACAGTTAAAGTATGCCAAAGAAAAAGGACATACCACTTAGACTGTGGGAGGACTCACTCTCCACTTCTGGTCTAGGAGCCATGGCTATCTGGAAAAGTTACAAAAATTAAACCAAAAACAAATCAGATCAAACTTTTTCATATACATGAATTCATAAAATCACACAAGTAGAAGCAGCAGGTCTGCTAAAGGTACAAACAGGTGTTGGAAGTAGAAATTATGTGCATGTATTACTTGTGCTGAGCCCCCTTTCAAAATGAACTGACTTTTCCCAGCGCAATAAATATAATGAACCATCCTCAGCTGGACCAGCTTTATAAATCATGAAACTAAATCTCTAAAATAAATGATAAATGATAAAAGTGAAAATCACGCTTTAAAAAGCGAACAGAAAAGAAGAAACACCATTTTATCACCGTTCAGGCTCTGCGAAATAATCTGAATAAAAACACATCCAGTTCTCCTTCACACTCCCCCGAAACCTCTCCATCCTCAAATTAGTTGCTTCTTTAAAACTTTTCCTCGATTACAATAATTTCACATGTCGATACACTATGTGAGCATCTGGCTTTTTCTTCGATAGTATGATGGTCGGATACGCACCTGTTAATCCGGAGCTTCACCTGGGTTACCTGTTGCTCTCGCCGGAGTTGAGCGCTGCTTTTATAGCGCCGCGCAGAGCGCACACAAGCGGCTCTCAGTTCAAAGGTCGTGCACACATGTGCAGAGTACGAAGGACTGGAGGGTGAATCTGTATGTGGGGCACGCTGTTTGATAAAAAGCTCACCCACCAAATGGTTTGGAGAGCTGCTCTGAATTGATATTTACAGTAACATATACTGTTGAATGGGAAGAAATAATAAAGCTGCCACATACAGCACAAGTTTCTTCTTTTACATCTCATTATGCAATGATAACACGTATAATGACGCTGGTATAGCTAAAACATAAAACTAGCCTATGTGTATAAGATTTATATTGTGGGTCAGCACCTGTCTTCAAGGTTTATTCTAAGCAACAGGTGTAATACAAGACACACGTGTATAATACAATGATGAAGTCAAAGATCCTGCCCCCTGGTGTCTGTAAATTAAACACTAAACTGTACTTTTCTCATCAAGGGGTTGCAAGAAAAAGTATGAGGGGTCACCAAATACTTCTGTTCCATCTCTTCAGGCCCCTAAAAAAAAAAAAATCCTCACATCAGAAAATCACTCTGCTCATGTCCACACCTCAGCCATGACCTGTGATCAGGGGTCACAAGTCCATTACTTTATTTTAAGGGGACACATGCAAGCCAAAACAGTTGGCTTGCAATGTTATAGAAAATTCTACACGTTTTATGTTCATGTTCATGGTCTAAAGGTTATGTGTCACACTGGAGTAATAGCTTTTCCATGCTTTTCCCGTGCATTTCACTATTTGTACAGTTTCTTGTCATTTGAGCCGATATGTGACGGATCACAAGCGCAACTGTAATATAAATACTGTTAAAAACAACTAGTATAATGCGTAAAACTAGCTCTGCTTCCATGCATTATCCATATCCACTCTCTCCACACAGATATACATACACACTCACATTCCTTTTCTCTCTCTTAATCACTCTCATACATGGACTTTTACAGCTCTTTAGATAACACACACACACACACACACATTTGTATGTGCACATATTTATTGCTTATTAGTCTAAGTTTATAGCAGAGATACGACTAACATCATAGCATATTACACTTAAAATAAATAGTGTGAATAAAGGTTAACGATTAAACTAGAATCATGTCGTGGTTACTCCCAAACTGCAATAAAAAAAACACTTTTAGATTTAATGCTTATAAAAAGGGTTCACTGAGTTGACACAGAAGAAGAAACTTTAATAACTCAAAGCAGATCTATATCTTGTTAAAAGTAATATTAAGTAAATATTTGAATTTTTTAAAATTATGATTAATAATAACTTTGATCATTCATATTTGGTATGGAATATTTGCTTCAAAGGCTATTTAAGAGCAGTGGTTGATCGTAAGGTAAATGTGGGTCTTTGCGTGGGTGTTTCAGCCAGACTCACTCACATATCTGGTGAGGTTATGTGCTGTTGATTGAACTGAACTGAAATTGAACTGCAAGGACTTTAGTCTCTGAAAATGAATTCCAGCCTTAAGTGTGCCTCAAGATACATTCAATCTGCTGTTGTCACTCGAGTAGGTTTTAGAGTTTAGATTGGATCCGTCTATAAAACATTTTTTAGATCAGCTTCTTCATCTTTCATCACTTTAAAGACCCAAGTATAAAGGTAAAAAATCATTCCTGTGCTTTTATTTAGTAACTGCTTACATAAATAAAATGACTAAACAAAAATCAGAATGTATCTGTTATTTTAATTTGCTTAATTTTCCTAAAGGGTGAATAACCTGATATTTTACAGTAAACTATGATGTCTAACTTCAAAACAACAATCGTTATATTTTACTGCTTGACTGCAACAGAAACAATAATCTGATGGCAGGTCAGGCAGTATCACGTACACAGTATTCAGGCAAAAAACAACTGGCAGAAAATTAAATAAAATATATAAAATATCCACTTTTAAAAACCTCCACACTGTACAGTCAATGCATATAATAAATAATACTCACATACTCATTTCATCAGAATAATACATCACATGTTCACATAAGAGCTTAAAAAAGTAAAAACATACATTTCTTAACTAATTTAAATATTTTATTTTATTGATTGTAGCAGCAGAACTGACTGAAAACTCATTACTACATAAAAAATGTGCCAAAATTTGAATCTGGATTTAAATATAAATGAATTTAAAAAACAATTATGCTTTTTATAATATATAACATTTATAACATATTTATATGTTATTTTTTCTTTGCATATTCTGACAAGTGAAAAGAAAATACATTTGGAAATTTTCCAAACAACTTTACTTCATATTCGGAGCAACAACTATGCAAAATGACAAGCAGCATCACTTTAAAATGAGCCTGAACACACTATGTGTGTAAATGCCATAAACACAGATGTTAAAGTATTTAGTTTTATCTTTTTTCTAATTAATTTCCATTAATTGCATGCAACATAATTCTTAACATAAAAGTCAATATTTTTCCTGTGGTGACATTGCCTGTTAAGTGTTATAAATCACTATGAAAATGTAATTATTTCTTCAAAGGTTGCATAATTGCATTTCAGTGGTGTTAATTATTAGCCACTAATTATTTTGCAGATAAAAGACATAAAAGACCGATACTGAGCAATATACAGCTGTTTTTGTCTCTGGATAAATAAAAACATACATTGGAAAAAACATTAGCTGGTGGTCTTTCAAAAAAATGGTATAACAAACGGGATTTGATATCCAAAAATAAAAATTCCGCAGACATGACAAACTGTATGACACTACATGGCACTGTTCAACTAAAGTCAGGATAAGTGAGAACTAAAGAGGCACATTGACTTGGTAAAAGCACAGAGGAGGTCTTTAAAAAATAAATAATAAAATTTAGTCTTTAGTCTTCTATTAAGGCTGAAATTCACAGTAAATATTGAGGCCCATAAGGTATTTATTGATCATTGATTAAATATCTATCTATCATGAGTTACTGATAATCACTGATAATTTTGTGCCAGAGGCTTCTGTGCAGTTACGACCAGTAATATTAGGTTTAATGGTTAATGGTTATTTGATTGGTTCTAACATGTTTCTGTCCTTGACCTATACAAAGTGTGTACAGTAATATAGCAGCCTGTGCATTAGACAAGACTGGAGACTCACAGTCAAGCATAAAGGAGCATCTCAAAGTGGTTGCCTTTTACAATTCACCTAGTTATTTATTGACTAACCCATTAGGTTTGATGCAATGGTTTTTTTCCCCATGTGACTTCAGGAGACCCACATACGATTGAAAGATCAGCCGAGACTTGCCTTTAACCTTTGGAATGCTTTCATTGTCCCTCCACCCACACACTAATCAAAATACTTTGTAACTGTTATTACCTTCATCTTTTGAAAACCCAGAATTACTTTTTTGATTTTAAGAAAATACATTTTGTCGTGTTTCTTTTTAAATCTATCTGCAAGACGTGCTTTAAAGTCTTTAAGTGGTGTTTGGGTCAAATTGACCCATTTCAAATTTTTACTAAAAGAAAAATGAGACATGATACAATTTTTTAACCTGGAACTTCATGGCTTTGGCTTATTTTCTGTAAAGAACATGTAAAAGGAAAAAAATGCATTGATTACACACGCTACAGTCACCGACACATTTATGTTCTTTGACTTGCATACACACAGAGACACACATAATCAGACTATGGTCACTTTTGGGGACATTACATAGACTTACATTTACCATCACCACTACATGCCTAACCCTAATCCTTACCTTAACCTTAACCACTGTCCCAAAAATCAGCTTTTTCCCAATTGGGGACATGGCTTTTGTCTCCAATTGGACAAGCTGTCCCCAATTAACTGGTCCTTAGTCTGAAATTTGTCCCCAAAAGTAGCCTATGAAAGACCACACACACACACACACACGCACACACAAATTTGCGCAGCTAGGCTTGTTAGGATATTAAATTAACCCAATTCATTTTGTATAGCCTAACCTAAACCCTAACTCTAACCATAACCAGTTCATGCCTAACTCTGACCTTAACCTAACCTCAATTCACACCTTACCCCTAACCTTAACCAGGACCTCAGAAGTGATGTTTTGCTGCATTAGGACCGGGCTTTGGTCCCCATGATGCCTATTGGTCCGAATAAGGTCTGTGTTTATACCAGAAACAGTCCCCACAATGTAACAAAAAACGCATACACACACACGCGGATAGAGAGAGAGATGTACACACACATACACCTGCTACACTGTTACAATCCAAGCACCAAGAAGCTGTCTGCTCCCACTTTCCCGCTCTCTTTACCCTCCGTAGAGGGGGAACCTGCACAATTTTATTCCAAAACATTCTTAACTTTCTGGCACTGTACCCTCACAGATAAACAGATAAATAACTAAAACAATCTAAGTTTGGTTCTCGTGTTTCTATTGTTGTTCATCACCTGTATTTGCTTTGCGGCTTTGATTATATTAAGATAAAGATGAAAATCAATTGAGAATATCAGTTCAAAATAATAAACAATAATAATAAAAACATAAACATTATAGTGGATTGTTACATAAATTATAAAATTATCACAAAAAGCGAATGAAACCATTGTTAAATGTGATCTAGCAGAGATTAATTGCAAACGTTAATCATATGTTTTATCTATATTGTTTGGAACTGAGATAGACAATATGAGTTTTTTAATGTAAAATTTTATTTTTATATTGCCATTAACTCAGTTAATGTCATGGGTCAATGTGACCCGAACAGTACCAAGGGTCCAAAAAGTGAATGTGATACAAGGGTTAAAGTCTTTATGCCACTCCTCTCCTTGTAGAAATCAATATACTGTATTATCTGCCCCATATACTGTCATACATCTTCACTGTTTTGTTTTCCTTACTAGAATTGTTATGGTATCAGAGTCAATCATTGCCCGCAGGTCCACTGAGCTGATGCCACTTATCTGCCATGCTGGCACAGTCCACATGGGGTCAAACAGTTTGCCCTCTTGTTACTGCCGGGGGCCACCCTGTAGTATTAGACTGTGAGCAGGCTGTGCTGTAATCCATAAAACCATAAAACTCAGCTGTTAGAACTGGTGTAGTCTCCTAAGGGCGGTGAGACTGAGCAGCCATCAAGGTCATGACAACAGTGTCACTCAGTGTGTGGAATGCGATGGAAAATACACATACTGTATCTTTCTACAGGTTTGGTCCTCATATTGTAAAGAGACTGTTTAAAAGATTGAAACAAACACTGACAGTATATTTTAATTTGCCTGCTAGAAGAATAAATTATGTGTATATCTTCAGGGCAATAATGATAACTGACTGACTTTTAGCAGCATGGAAAACCCCCTTCTGTTTTCTAGGGTAAAAGTTTGGCATCTTGATGTGTTGAAATAATGGGAAAACACATCACCTCACACAAAATTAGTTAATATTTGCAGAAAGAATACAACATAATGTGTATCTAGGTTCTGTACAACAGCAAAATATACTAGTGTCTTCTCAAATATAATGTTCTTGTCAAGTTGAGTGAGACCCCACTGCCTCCAAATGGCCAGAATGTAATTTCAGATACCGTAGGCTATTACTGCATACATTCTTTTAGAAGCAAAATATCAAAGGCAGTGAGAATGCATATTGTACAAATGGCCATCATACTTGATGGAGTGCAGGAAATTGCATGTTCACTGTGTTGTATGGTACATAGTTTATTGTGCACCGAAGCACAAAGGTGATGTCGAGTATCAGTTGGGGTTTCATGACACTTCTAAGAAACTGTGCAAGTGAGGAAATAATCATTAACAGTTTAACAATTCAAACATTTCACCGTCTTTCAGAGGTTACTATGCAGTAGGAGCAGCAGTATTCTGACAGTATACAAAAGTTAGTTAGATGACAGTAGTCTAATGGCTTTACTATAATGGCATTGAAGAGTAACTAAAGAGGAATGGCTTTTCATTATGGTACATGTCACATGTTTGATGTCAAATGTGGGTAATAGAGATCGCTGCAGTTTGGTCTCTGCTCCTTTTCTCTCCACTGAGTGGAGCTGCTGTGATGCTATCAGGTTTGAGCAGGTTCCCACATCTACCAGCAGATGGGGATAAATGTCAAAAGGTTTGTGTTCATGTCATTGCTTGAAGCAACACTTCACCCTTCTACAGATTATATTCCTTTCAGTGAATAGTCTATTTGTGCAAGTTTAAACTTCAATATTTGCAAAGGAAATTCTCTCCAAAAGCTTGAAACCAAAGATTATAAACTCTTGTGTACTGATTCATTTAAAGACTGATTTCTTGGAGCTGCTGAGGCCATTAATGTTTGTTTTTACTTTTACACTGATTTTAATTTTAACTCCTCTCATTTAAAAAAAAGTCTGGATGTGACTGATGCGTGCTTCTCATTGTCAGTAGAGCAGACGTGTGCTCTCTCTCTACAGATGTGATATTTAGCTAAAGTGATAAATCAAAGATGAATGACTTTTTATGGGGTGGTTAGATGTGCTTCCGCTGTGAGTATCTGTGTGGACAGCAATATTCTGATGAAAACAGATTGGGGATAGAAATATAAACAACAAATAAATCTATAGATTTCTGACAATATATCAGTATGTCAAGCGGAAAATGCAGGCTTATTACAGATGTACCCATCTGAATGTTAATATTGTAGCTTTGTACTTACTACCAAACGCTTTGGATAAAACTTCACTGCTCTCAGCACACACACAGCTGAAAGGCTACAGTAAATGATATTTCTAGACTTTTGTTGCATTGATCACTCTAAAAATAAATTTAGACCCTTTCAGACATGATAGATTCGAACAAATTTGAGAACTTGTTATGTACTAGTTACATTGTGTTATTATCATCATCTATTATGCTAAAAATAAAGAAGACATGTCAGAAACTGGATGTATATTTGTCAAAAAGTGTCTCAAATTGCACCTGTTATCTGATGCAGCAGACTGCTGAGGTCGTGCATCAAGGTAACCTATTGCTGCTATTTATCTGATGTGAAATGCTGCTTTCCAGCTCAGCTCCCACCTGGATGTATCATACAGTGTGTTCACCATGGCTGACTCTTGGCCGACCTTGGTGATGATTGATAGGAAATACTGATGCATAAGTCCTCCGCGCACGCTGATGGGCAGCCATTCCTCATTTTCCTTATCACACAACAGGAGGGGAGGAAATATCAAGTGGTACGGTGCATTTTTACAGAGGTGGTGTGTCTTTCTACACTTTTCTAACATATTTAGAAATGCATGAAAAAATGCAGATTTTGTTTTATTCTGCATGCTGCCGTGCTTTGTGCTAAAGGATTGTTGTTTTTTATGTGACTTTGATTAAAACGCAGAGCCAACAGTTCATAAGACACAAGTTTATGGCACTATATGAATTCATTGTTGAAATGAGTTGTTTAAATGCAGTTATATGCATTTGCAAATAAGTGTTATATTACTATATTCAATTAAAACACAGCAATTTCAAGTATTTCACTTTTTAATTAAATTTAAATATGTTGTGTCCTCTTATTTTCTAATGTTTTTGTAGAACTTGTAGAACTTGAAAATGAGCAGACACCAAATAGAGACAATATTGGGACTTGGGACCTCATTATTTTTCAGAGTTGATCAATTGACATCCAGAGGAATCCTCAGTATCGCAGCATGACCTGAAGAGACAACGGGAAGAATTTTTGAGTGCAGTACATTTCTGCTTCTCTACGGACACACAGGTGAGGTGTTGCTATAAATCAAACAGAGCAGGTGTATTGATTCACTTACATCGCTGAGCCACTCAGTAAAGGCAGAGGTACGCGTGAAGACGGTGGGCTTCTTCACCTCATTGCAGGTGCGGGAGGAAACAAAGCTGGTGACGCCCTGGACGTACCACCTACCATCCTGACCCAAACAGTTCAGAGGACCTCCAGAGTCTCCCTGAGAGAGACAGAGACAATAACATACTGTAGTATAAAGTAGCTGATCGTGTTCATAGGCAGTTCAGTTCTGACAGGAACAAGTGGCTTTCTCTAGGTGCCTCACATACATTGCATCCAGATACAACGTCTCCTCCTGCACAGATCATGGTGCTCTTGACATTGATGCCCCACCAGTCACTGCGGCTGCACACACTGTGCTCCACCACAGGCAGCAAGGCCTGCTGCAACTTATCAGGCATTGGGCCGTGGGCTGAAACACAGAGAGGATGTAGCTGGTCAACAACACATGAATAAATCATATAATGTGTGTAACAAGCATAGTGTACAATGCAGATTGTGTTAAGGCAAGATTAGCATTTGAATCACCAATTAATTCTCTATACAAATTAAATACGGCGGTGATTTGCAGCAATCAGTGCAAAGACAGGATGACAGATGAGGACACAGTGACATTACTGTAAAGGTTGCCCCAGCCGGAGATGTAACACGGTGCCCCATGAGTGGGGATCTCTCCAGCCTCCGGGATACAAGCCAGGCCAACGCTGTCATTCATAATGGGGCTCTTATCCAGCTTCAGCATGGCAAGATCATTGCTGAGAGAAAATAGTTATAGTTAGATATTCATGGATATTATGAAATATGTTGAATAAGTTGCAGTGTGTAGGTTAAATTGTTTATATGACTTTTTAATTAGCTTTTGGTTCTTTGCAACAGGTATAAATTAACACACAGTATCATTGATACTTATATGCTTATTAAGGTTGTCACAAGGGATACAAAGACTAAGTTATGTAATGGAGAAATCATTGTTTTGTTTGTCCCCAAGAATAAACTCACCCATCAGCCACATTGTTAATGTCCCACTTGGGATGGACAATGATGCGCAGAATGTCTCTGATCTGTTCGGTGCCCTCTTGTTGGCTCATGTCATGCTCTCCCAGGACCACACGGTACACATCTCCTGGCCTGCAAAAAACTTTCTATCATCTCAGAGCACATTTACACGTATTATCTCCTTTATAGATTGCTGCACCTCACACATAGGAAGTCACTGTCATGTCAGCCTCACAGCTTGACTTAATGTTAGTCACCAGATGCAGTGTCCAGCAGTCAGCACCCAGCGAGGTCCAATCAGAGTTCCTCCACATGTATGATGGAAACGGCTGCCGTGCTTCACCTGCAGGGAGATCTGAGAAAAAAACAGTCACTGTGAATAAATGGAAAAACAATTAAATAAGAGAATAGTTCTTATTAATTTCACAAGTGAATTTACCTGCCAGGGCCAGCTATGGGGGCGGGCATCCTCTCCATTTACCACCCTATTGGTGTTGGGCTTGACAGCAGGTGTACCACATCCAAAAACTAAAAACACATAGTAAAGGACACCATATTGCATGTAAACTTTGATTTGAGAGCATGTACTGGAGCTAATTGTCAACAATTGACTTACAGTAATGGTAAATCTGTATGTATTAACCACGATGCTACTCTTTTGCTCAGTTTGACTTCTCTAACCACTCTACTCACCATATGCTGCCTGAAGCAGCAGGAGGGCCAGTGTCTGCAGCATGGCGTCAGCCTGTAGGGTAGATACACACTCTCTCTTTCAGCTCAGCTCAGCTCTCTTATACTGTACCTCCTCAGTGTGTCTGTCAACCCAAACACATATTGCATTCAACCTGTGGAACTCTGTTATCAGCATCCAGAGCTGATTGTAACTGGGAAAAACTTGTTGTTCCACAGATGCATCAGTCAGTCTGCTGAACTGTAGCTGCACCGCACTGAGCTGATCTGTCTACTAAGGGAAAAAATGGGGGTGTTTATCAAATGTGAGCGAGACAAATTTAGCCTCTACAGTTTAGACAAGATTGCCCATGCACATATGCTTACATACAGTACATGTATATAATACACACACACGTGTGTGTATATATAGATAATTTCCCAGCACATCATTTTGCAATACAGTAGAATAAAAAGAATATAATATAATATACAGCTGCAATGTCCAGATGTCAGGGGTTAACTAGAGATATTCTGAATTTAAGAGAAAAAACAAAAATCTTGAAATTTAAATAATAACTGCAACATCTACACACTGAAGGAAAATCTCATTTCATTCTCTGAAATCTCAGCAACTATATACTGCATTAAATTACAAAAAAAACCCGTATTTTTAGATTAGATTACATAGTTTTTTCCAGCATGGGCTATAATACTATATTACTCTGGAGCAAATATGTACATTTTACAGTGAATTATAATCCAACAGTTGCATATTTAGACTGCGAAAGGAATGAACAAATCACAGTAATGTGACAAGATATATCAAAACCATTGACTATTACTAATAATAATAGGAATAATAAATCTTCACACGCAGAAAAGACAAGGAAATTGAAAGCAGATACAAAGACAGTCTTAAAACAGTCCAGTCCATTTTGTAGCTGATCTGGAGCTTTCAAGTGTATCACATCATTTTCCACAGCAGATGGATTTTGCCCAGAAACTGTAGAAGTTCAAATTTTCATTTTTCTGAGCATGTTTCTCGGCCCTGTTGTCTCACATTTGAAACTATAAATTGAAATTATAAACTATAATACCATGACAACTGGGCAAACTCCATCTGCTGAGGAAGTGTGATACAATAAAAAGGTCCAGAACAGCTACAAAACCATTGTTTAGTCAACTACTGTTTCCAAGGTCAAGAGAGAACTTTTAAATCCCCGGTCTTAAAAGTGTTTTTTTACAGGCAGACCAATAGGTCCCCATCTGGGAACTGGCTATACTGTGCATGGCAAGTGCTGCTAACTTTTAGTGCAGTTTGCTTTTCTGGAGGCAGAATTGTGTAGTTACCCTGACTGAAGCATGACAGACCATAATAACGTAATAATAACAGACCCCAATTAACAGAAAATGCAAGAAGAAAGACCTCACATTACTGCTGACACTGATTACACCATGGGAAGTGTAGTGTAAAGGCAGACAGCTTATCAAAACATACAGTATATTACCAAAACATAATGAAATACAACTGATTGGTGCTTAATAAATGATTTGCACACATGAAACATGAAAACATGCTGTAGAACATGAAAAACCCCACCAGGTTGAACAAACAGAACAAACTGTTCTCAGAGTGAAACCGGGGTGTGTGAAAGTAAGAATGAGAATATAACTGAGGTAGCAACTTGGAGGAAGTGAAGAAGAAAACTGGAGAAAGAGGAGAAGAAGAGAGAGAAACTGAGACGAGGGTTTAGTGTCGTCAGCTGTCTTGGTGCTTGCTGTACTGTGAGAAATAAATTTTCTTCCTGCGACCACAGAACTGGATAGCTTTGGGTAACCTTCAAGAGAAACAGTCCTGTAACAACTTTCTCTCCTTTAATAACATGTTATACATTCACGAAGGGGCCCACGCTCCCGCTGAATCTGGACCCAATTCTTCACGCCTCGCTCAGACAGTATCCCTTCCTCCTGAGGGAAACTAATATCGCTCTCTGGAGAAGACAGCGTGCATCTATAAATTTCCCCTTTTAGGAAGCAAATCAAATCAATATTGCCTCAACAGCTAAAAGTCTTTGCTTGTTTTCTCGCTGCGTTAAGATAATTCCCTACAGTAGACATTGCATGGAGATTTAGGAGGCCGACATGTGCTGTATGTTTGCATAACATAGCAATGACAGAACTGTGAATAATTCTGATTAGAGCTGCAAAAGTTACAGCTTACAGTGAATAAACCACTGATGCTGTTTACTGGGGGTCACTCTGGTGGGAATTGTCATTTGTTATAAATGAGTGTATAAAACAATAAATTCTATGAAGTTAAACAGTGAAAAAGAATCAATGGCACCTTTAAACCATTTTAATGTTAGAGTAGTACTTTTATTTAAAATGCAAATATTATATTATTATATTTCACGGCTCTGCTGTTTTTTTTTACACAACCTTCAATTCCAAAGAGACATTAAAGTCATTAAAGACAAACACATTTGTAACAAACTTTGTACATTACACCACATTTTCACTTATAGTAACAAGTTCAAGTTCAAGTTTGCTTTTATTACCACATGGCTAGGCGGGTGGAATTAATGTCAGTACAGATGGAATACCTGTAACAATATATCACATACAGCACCAGAGCAAACATAAAGGACATACGTGCAAAAGAAGAAACATACAGTAGCCTACACAGCTCCACATGTCATACAATACAATAAGAAAAACTTTTGTGTATTCATCATTCATGAATCTCTGAACCAAATTTCATGGTAATCCATCCAACAGTTGTTGAAACTTTTCACTTACAATCACAAATGTCAACCTGATGGTGGCGCAAGAATTAAAGTCAGGGGATCACCACAGTGATTATGATTCATACTCTGAGGACCATGAATGTCTGTAAAATATTTCATGGCAATCCATCCAATGTTGAGATATTTCAATCTGGATCAAAGTGAACCAATTGACTGACCAACATCGCCATCAATAGAGCTACACTGCCAGCGTGGCAAAAAAATTACTATATCATATTACAGTATGTAATATTTAATAGCATTTATATTTGGATTTTATGGTAAAGTGGATGAAATAATAAATATAGTTTGGGGTAAAATTATATGAGCTATTCCTAAACTGACTGACTAAACTGACTCTATAACCCTTTTATTATTATTTTTTTCCTCTGTAAAAAATTTCCATCAAGACATTCTGCTGAACTATGTAAATCGATAACAGCATTCAGTATCATTACAAAACAATCAAATGATTATGGTGGAAACATACTGACTACACAATTTAAGTATTTATTATATTTGCAGTTTTACAAGACTTAGTCTTGTTGGCATGCTAACAAGTGCACAGTGACAAGGCTAGCAGGTATAATGTTTGCACCATCTTAGTTTAGTTTAGTTTTGCATGTATAATAATCATAAACTAAAGTAGGCTATTAGAAAATTAGTTTTGGCCTAATTGGTGCTAGTTGAAAAGTTAAGGGATCATCATAATTATTACAGTTTGTCCCAAAAGAAATGTGAATGTCTGAACCAAATTTCATGGTAATACATCTGACAGTTGTCGAGACTTTCACTTACAACCACAAATGTCAACCTGATGGTGGTGTAAGAAGAAAAGTCAGGGGATCACCTGGGGACCATGAATGTCTGTAAAATATTGCATGGCAATCCAATACAGGGATATTTCAATCTGGATCAAAGTGAACCGATCGACTGACCAACATTGCCATCCATAGAGCTACGCCGCCAGTGTGGCTAAAAAATGACAAGTCCAGTCAATACTCTATTAGAAATGTCATGCGGAAATGATTTCTGTATCATATTACAGTACATAATATTTTATAGGATAATATATTTGGATTTTATGGTAAAATAGCTGAAAAATATATAGTTTGGGGTAAAATTATATGAGCTGTTCCGAAACTGACTGCATTTATAACCCTTTTATTGTTTTTTTTTCTGTAAAAAATTTCCATCAAGACATTGTTCTGCTGAACTACGTAAATCGATATTTCCAAAGAGAAATACAGTTAGCCACAGAAGCAGGTCTGCTCTTTATTCAGCGGTAGCTCAAGACAGAGATAAATTATCTGCAACCAGCCAGCACAGTTTAAGGGCAAGTCTCCCAAGGTTTTCAGATATGTCAGAAATCTGACTAGTGCAGCCTGGAGACGGAGGAAATGCTGCCAATTAGACCTTTGAAACATAAATCACACTTTACTGCTCTGTCACATCAAGTAGCCAATATTCAGTTTCCAGTCACTAAAAAGAAGAATATAGTTAATAGAAGGCATAAAATGCCATGAATAAATGCATTGCACATGCAGCGTCTCATGAGTTGCTTCATGATATCACCTTTCACCCCAAGAGAGGAAAAATATGGTGAAGGAACATGATATTATTTGGTCGAAAGCACAGTGCATACAGTATATTGTAGAGCAGAATTAATATTAAAGGAACAGTTTGACATCTTGGGAAATATGCTTATTGACTTTCTTGCTGAGAGTTAGATGAGAAGATAGATACCATTTTCATGTCTGCACAGCAAATATGAAACGCTCTTAGCTTAGCTCTAAGACTGGAAATGGAGAAACGGCTAGCCTGTCTCTGTCCAAAGGGAAAAAATCTACATACCATATCATAATCAGTGATCATCTTTGCTCACTGATTGAAAGGCTATATTTTGTTTGCTTTTAGTAGGCTAAATTTTAAAGGTGTTGGTAGGTGTTTTTGTTACCTTTGGACAGAGCCAGGCTAGATGTTTCCACTAGTTTTCTGTCCTTATGCTAAGCTAAGCTAACCAGCCAGTGGTGGTAGCTTCATATTTACCATACAGACATGGCTGTGGTATCAATTTTCTTCATTTTTCATTTATTTCCATTTATTTATTTATTTGGCAGGGACAAATAAACAGATAAAGTTAGCCTAAAAGGCTATTTTTCAGTTAATAAATCCACTTATCTATCTCCTAGCAAGAAAGTGAATCGCGTGTTTCCCAAAATGCCAAACTATTCCTTTAATGAGTACATTTTCATGGGTTTCATGATATTTAGTACAAATCCTCAATGACTTCTTTCACTTTTCAATTTCATGCCTCTTTTTTGCTCCTCTTGGCTGTTTTGGTACGATGTGGTACTCCCACTTCTCCTGTGTTTGCAGAAGATGGGTGCTGATGATGAAGAAGCAGAGTGAAGTCTGCCTTAAGGCTCCAGTCAGAGCTGATTATGTCTGCTAGTAGCTCTGCTCAAAATTGTAGCCTTCAGGTTAGTGAGCAGTTTTGGATCACATTTTTTGACATGCAATCCTCTTCCTAAACTAGACTGAGACTCTCTGCTCTGCTCTTATTGCTGCTGCTCTTCTCAGTCAGGATGGATGGGATGGGTTTAATCTAATTATTGCAGCAGATGTCGGTCCTGAGTACTTTTAAAAACATTCGCTCAGCCATGAAAAGTTGAGTGAGTGTAATTTTTTTTCTTTCTGCAATGCCCCATTTCACACTTAGCTACACAGTCTTTCTCTGTTGGACACTGCTTCACTGGAGGTTAAGTGCTTTGTTCAATAGGACCCCAACAGATGAGAGTCCAATTTCAAATTAATTTCTTACACTGCACATGAAGAATTAGAGGAATGTTAAACATTATTTCTGTTATCTGTTTGTTATATATTGACACATCACTTTACATTTGGACCGACTTGGCTACAGTTCTCAGGTTTCGGCCTCACGCGGGGAAGTTAATACATGAAAAGTGATATTTAAGGTCGTTATCGTAAGGTTGCAATCAAACCCACAATTGTTTTTGCCCTCAAGTGTCTTGTTCTGATTGTAGAATAATGGTGAGGTCATTGTCAGAAGGAAGAACAACTACAAATGAACTACAAATGCCTTTGTTGTCTGTCATGGAACCTTAAGTCAACCAAATGAAAAAGTAGAAGGAAAGAAAGAGACATTCATAACAAGGCAATTACACCCCATTCTGATAATTGGCATTGATAGATGAAAGAAACCTAAATCCAAATAAACTTAGTGCCCCTCTGGGCCGAGCAGCTGGAGCTTCACTGATTCTTAACAGGAGAATCTCTTTCTCCGTTTCTCTGTGTCTTTAACCATCATCTTTCACACTCTGTCTGATGATCCAACCTTAACACCTCGAACCGCTTGTCCAGAAACAGTGAGTTTCTACTGTTGATCGACTCCATTTGGTCACCTCGAGGCTTCTGCGGCGACACTTTTCACTTTGATTCATTGCTGTTTCTACCTCCTCTTCCTCCCCTTTCCTTGCCTACTCCTTGGGTTCCTAACTAAAACCTTGTTGGTCAAATTAAAAACAGTTTAGCCTGCTACACTGGCTTGCATCATGAGCCCATAAACACAAAGTGCTTTGGTCATGTAAGACAGATTCTGTGATCATCACTGCTCCTTTAGCTCACAAATCAAACGTGGGTTCAACTGCAGGCCCTGATATGATAGAAGCATTTTATTAAGGAGAGTAAAGATGATTAATTTTGTGAGAACCAGCTTAATACTTTCAAAAATGAATGAGCACCTCCGCACATGCAGAGGAGGGAGCAGATCTGGGTCACTGTGAGGGATTTTTATTCTGTTACAGAGATGGAAAGATGGTGGAACATGATTTGACACTGCAAACTGAAACTGTAGTGACAGATGGAAATGACCTCGTTCATGTGTGAGATTTAGAAGTAACACTTTTTGGCACTAACCTTTTGGTGGTTTCTCAAAGTGCCACCTGGTTATTGTGAGATTAAATTGAAGCGAACAGTTTCATAATTCAGGGTCCACAACATCAAAAGGAAATCGACATAATAAGGCTTAAATGCTAACTTTCTGATGGCTAATGACCCCAAAATTGACTGTCGGGTTAGATTAGACAGCTCAGTGCTTAACACTAACCTACCAGAGCTGAAATGAAATATGCTACTGAATTTTTCTTTCAAAGGGAGGTTTCAGACATTCGGAGATGCCCGCAGAAGCATAGTGACAGAGAAACACCAGACAGGGAAACTGAGAGACGATCCTCCTCTTTAGTCCTCTCTCCCACATAGGCTAAAGTTACTTGGCTGTGACTGATGGACAATAACAAGGAAGCCCTTCCTACACACTACCCCTCCATATTTCATAGTTATGTGTTGTCATCGTGGTGCTCTTTTTGTTCTTGAACAATCTGGAATGCTGTTAGTAGAAGTCAAATGAAATAGAAAAAACAAGCTGCCACACTTATGTTTCAGATGGAGTCCTTGATTCTCAACATGCATATTTTAGTTTTTTAAACATTGTTTTGTCTTTAGAAACACTGGCAATGTGGCTTTAGGATAGGAAGTGTCAGATGATCCATCACTTTTAGTCCAGACTTCTAGAGGTTCGCATTTGTGGTTTTGAGTGAAATATCTCAACAACTGTCAGATTGAATGCTATTGGTGCAACTCATGATGAGTTGTAATAACGTTGGTTATCGGCTGACTTTTCCACAAATTTCCCAAACTTGCAAACTAATGAAATCTCCATTAGCCTTAGCTGTCTTTTGTGTTTAGTGCTAATTAGTGAATGTTAGCGTGCTATCAAGCTAGCCCAATAGTAAACATTATACCAGCTAAATGTTAGCATGTTAGCATTTTAATGGTGAGCATGGTGACTCTAGCATTTAGCTTAAAGCACCATAGTGCCTAAGTACAGCCTCACAGAGATGCTAGCATGGCTGTAGTCTCATCTTGTATTTTCAGTGCTGAGAAAGTACAAAGAAGAATAAAAAATGTTTAATTCTGCTGAAATAAACTTATTCCTCAGAAAATACATTAACAGCATTTGCTGCAACCTTGCAAGCATCTGTGTGACTGAGTTTGTACATGCACGTGCAAACATAGTATTGCTGCTGAAAAGAGTGAACATTTCAGGGTACATGTATAAATAATTTTCATGTTTTCAAGTGTGCAGAACATGTATACTATGTTGAGTGATTTTACAGTATGTTTGTATACTTGAACAGATGTAGTTCAATCGTGGCAAGAGGCTCTTTTTCATTTTTTTTTTTTTTTTTTTTTTACTTTTCTGAACGTATTGGGTTCATAATGGGGCCATTGACCAGCTTGAGCTCACCTCACACTCCCACTGACACCTGCAACACCCCTGCAAATTGGCAGGCAGCAGTAGTTTAATATACTGAGCTGTGAAGAGTTCATAAATCTCTTGCAACCGGGCTAATAGTGCAGCTTTGAGGCCACTGAAGTGAGAAGGCCACTCCAGATGCACAGTTGTTTTTTCACTCCCCCAAATAATGTCTTTATTGATTGTATTACCTACATTTCAAAATAAAGATTCATAGGGGTTTAAAATAAAGACAGATAAAAGAAAAACACCACACTCATGAAAACAAGATAAATGAAGGAAAACAATACCAGTAATAAAATTTGCTTTCTGGATAATAACAAATGAAAAGCAGTACAAAATAATACTGACATGATATACATCAACCTATTCCACACAGTAATATCCTGTATACTTTCTTGCCTGTAAAATTAAAGCCTGTTGGCAACCACAAAGTGAAAGTCTTAGATGACCTTGCAGTCACATGGCCCGGCAGCACCAACGTGTTAATGAAAGTGACACGTACTCAGCTCAACCTGAAACCTGAGGCTTAAACAAATACATACAAATCACTGCCCTGATGTGTCCAACACCACCTCCACAGTGCCTGGTCTCAAAGAAGACATGGGAAAAAGCAGTTCCCCCGTCCTTACAGGTAAATACACCTGCATATTTATAATTTTATGCAAACATTATATAAATATTGTCACAAAGTTGCTGACATAAAGTTGGAGCCTGCTGACTGCTGGTGCCTCCTGAAGTTTAGAGCGACACACAAAGAGCTCTCTGTGTAACATGTAAGCATTCACACATGCTCTCACACTTGAACACTCAAACACACACATACATTGTGTTGGAATCTTGCTACCATTAACATCGGTAGCCACATTCACAATTTGTACAGCAGATACTGCTACAAACATTAGCAGACTTCAGATTTTTTTCTCTAAATATTTAAATATCTACAGATTCATCTCATGTTTCCCAGGTGGATTTATTTTTATTATTTTTAAAGAATAGTCTGGGTACGTCAGAGGTCAGGAGTGTGGCACTGAGCATGCCATTTTTCCAAACACAAGCTGAGTGTGTGTGTTAGGGCCCATGTGCTAGTGATTTCACCATTCTCCTCTGTGTATGCCAGAGATGACAGGGGCTGAGGTCTGGGCGGCCCGGTGCCGGCACCATCACTGTCAAGAAGGACCTGAAACGGTTGATAAAAGGTGTGCAGGCTGCTGACTGGCTGTTGTCAGTGCAGGGGTCCAATACTAAACAGCATGTCATGCTCTCCTTGGATACAGAAAAGGTTATGCAGAGGACAACACTGCAAAGTTTTTATGAAGAAAATATTTTTCAAAGGATTAGATCCTTGTTATGGGAAATCTGCTTATTAGGCTTCTTGCTGAAAGTTACATGAGAAGATACAACTACATGCTTCTGTCAAATATAAAGCTACAGCCAGCAGCTGGTTAGCTTAGCTTAGCATTAAGACTGTAAACAGAGGGAAACAGCTAGCCTGGCTTTGTCCAGAGGTAAAAAAAAATCCACCTGCGAACACCTCTAAGGCCGATACATACTTGCTTTTAACTATGCGTTTGCATGCCCATGATGGCTGCCATGCGTATCCTGCGTCCGTTTGGAGCATTGGTTGTGCATGTTCTCAGAAATGAATGCGACGCATCTGCAAGATGCAATACGCGCATGAACGGTAGGGGCAGTGTAGGGCAGTATGGGAATGTCACAGGGTCAGGGGTCAGTAGGCACTTCAGCAATATGGTCAACAGCGACAGCAATGGCGGAAAGTTTTGAAGACAAGTTAACCGACCAAGTCTACAATTACCCGCATCTGTATGCTGTTTCATTGCCGCTGCACAGTGACAAATATACTTGTCAGAATACCTGCCGGGAGATCAGATACCATTTTAGAAGTTGACATGGAAACCTGCAAAAAAAATGGAAACAAGTCCAAGACCGTTATGTCCATGCATGGTGGAAAAATTTTGGAAAAATAGAGTGGGGACGGTGTGCCCCTAAATTTTAACTGAATTTACAGAATTTGTGCCCTCTAGTGGAATCCTCCAGTAACACGCAAAGTACATAGCCAAGTATGTGAACAATTTCATTCACGACTCAGCCGGTTGTCTACGCAAACACATGGTTAAAAGGCAAGTATATCTCCAGCCTTAAGCTGACAGTCTTGTCGACACAATGAGGTACAACCAGTGGAGACTCAAGGAAGTCACTGCACAGTCCCTGGACATGAAAAAGTCCAGCACATAACTCCACAAATTGTCATCCTTAAACATAGGTTCTGTAGAGATTAAACAAAGAAGATATTACATGTTACTCAGTGAGCTTTAGAGGTGCTGGTAGGCGTAATTTGATAACCTCCGTCAGAGCCAGGCTAGCTGTTTCCTTTTTGCTTCTAGTCTTTATGCTATGCTAAGCTAACCAGCTGCTGGCAGTAGCTTCATATTTAATAGAAAAATATGACAGTAAAATTGATCTTCTCATTTAAGTCTTGGCAAGGAAGCAAATAAGCATATTTACAGATTTCAGATTTACTGAGAATTCACTTTGCAGCCCAGAATGAACCTAGTACTTGCCTACATTTCTAGTAGTCCTGTGCAATGAGATACATCAGTTTTCCTGAACAGCTCCTGAGAGCAGGTGCAGACTCCCTCTTGGACCTCTGGAGTCCAGGATGTTGCTGTCTGTCTAAAACCGTCTCTGGTGTTTGTCTGGCTCCTCCAGACAGGATTCACATAAGACCTGTTGTGGCCATTTGTCTCCTTAAGGATCCCTTTCAGGCAGATTCTTCTGGGGTTATGTAAGTCTTTGGGTGTGAGGAGAGGAGACTGGAAATGTCTTCAAATCCCAGTGGATGTGCATGGAGTCATCTGATTAGGGAATGCCACGCTGTCGATCTGAGGAATGTTATGACAGGATCCACATCCTCTTTAGCGCTGAGCAGATGTTCCAAATTATAGCCTACTATGAGTAGTATTAATCTTTTCTATAACCATCGAGGGAAAGGTGTGAACAGCAACTTCCACTAAAACACTGGATTTATTATGATAGTTAGGACTATTTATTTTCTAATAGCTCTTCATATTCAGAGCAGTGACTTTTGCTATCCACAGATGTGCACCTGTTATAATACACTAATGTTTAACGGTGAATAACACTTTTTAACATGCATGCGCACATGTACATGACTATAAACGTACTATATGTGTTTGTGTGACCTGTAAAGACTTGAAGGCCTTTGATGATTTCTCTCCAGTTACTCCAGAGGGGGGCACTGTCTCAAAAGGCTTTAGCCCTCACAACACCACCATCCACTTATGTGTTATTGCTCTATGTCAACTTGTACAGAATCTATCACAAAAATAATGCAACAAATAAAAGTGTTTTTTAAAAACTCTATTTAAATCCACTTTACAGAACAGATAGTCTGGACTACAATTCATTGACAGCTGAAACTTACTGCAGGTGCAAGCAGATTGTATTTCAGTAATATTAAAGTTATTAAACTACAGTATTTCTCTAACATGTGAGGACTTTAAAAATATGCTTTCAAAATGTCACTTTGAGATATTGCTTAATGCAGAACTCACCTTATTCTGCTACAGAGCAAACACCGACCTTACAGTCCTAATTTTTGACGCCTAAAAGGAAATTTGAGCTCTGAATCATACAGTTCCTATTTATGAGGCTCGAGGAAAGACTTTTTTCTTTATTTTTTTCATTTTAATGACATTGGCAATGGGAGAAGGTCCAAAGAGGCCTGACCTCATCACAGTTAGCAGCTCCTGTGTTCGTGTGGCTCACATTTACTGTTTTATTGTCCGTCTGTTCATGGTTTTTGGCTAAACCCACTCGCACTCACACAAGTGTTCTGAGATCATATTTGGATGTCGGAGTAACAATCCTCTTGAGCAGCGTGTTGAGAATGTAATTGGGAGTTTTCTTTCACGTCAACCGAATTTCATCAGTTTCTGCTGCGCTTTTAGGGTTCCTATTTCTTGTATAGTGCTGACTGTGGTTCCAAAACTAGAAACTCAAGAAGGTCACTCTGGTTTAATTCGATCATCGTTGCAGGTGGCTGTAACAGTGTGAAGGACTAGTGAAACACCATAACAGTCTCCAGTAGATGGTAGTAGTGGGTAAGTCTAAATGAGATTTCTGCACTGCAGAGGTTATTTGAATTTGTGTATTCATTAATCAAGGTAAACTGTGATTTAAATACGTTGGGTTTTGAATGAGACATCTTTTGTGTCCTGATGTTGTATCAATTATAAATTAATGATTGTGTTTGGTGAAACATGTCCCTCACAAAACCTTAAAATCTACTTGTTCTAGAGTATTAGAATTAACATTCAAAGTAATGACAGAGTGGGTATGAGGGTCTGTATCAACTGTTACCCCACTGTAATCCTTTTCCTACAGTAATCTTTGTCTCCCCAGGTGTGTTGTCTTCATAGGTTTGTGTAATGGGATAGGTTAGGCATTGAGTCCTATAGTTGGAGAACGTCCAGTTAGCTGGCGTCATAGCCACATAACATGAGCAGCAAACAATGACGAGTTAATACCACCATTTTAAGCTACAACACAAGCCAACTAGTTGGTGCATGTTTTGTCTGGCAGGCCATAGCTCAAGAAAGTTAAGTCTACCTATAACTACAGTAGCTAAAGATTCATTTTTCTCAGTAGCTGCAGAGGAAAGAGCTTGAAGTATATTTTGGCAATTGTTTGCTAACACGTTAGCGGTAACAACTTGATACTAATGGTACTGTGTAGAGTTTTTCTGCCCACTAGTGGTGAATAATTTATTAATGTAGCTTTAAAATGTTTCTATTAGCTTGACCCTGTTTGCTGCAGTTCTATTGTGTAAGTCCTAGCATCAATATCACTACTGGCAAGTACCTTAAGGTAACAAAACCATCACTTTAAACCTGCGCATTAACAACTATTTGCACGCATCCGGAATTACACATCCAGCAGACCAGCAACATTAGCATTCATGTGGAGTCGTATCTCTGGCCACCTGGTGAATGCTAGCACCATATTCATCCTCCTTTTTGTGGTCTTGCATCCACCAACTCCTCTGGTGCTGGGCAGATAGTGTAGAGTGGGTTTGCATTGGGGTTACAGTGGCTGGAAATTACGTCAGTAAGAGTAGTGAGAATGAACCAGAACAGAAAAGCTGTGGGCCTTAAACAAAAACAATGAGCTGAAAGATATTAAAACACTCAGAGCTGATTGGAACTGCAGAGTCGGATGATGATTCTCTGTGGGTTGGCCACTACAACCCCTTTCACCTTATACATAGTCAACCCTTTGTTAATATAAAAATATAAATTAGAGCAGCTTTAAGTTCCTGAGGAAGAAAGTTCAAGATATAAATCTATGGTGTAGAAATGGTGAAATGAACAGCAAACATAACTGTAAACATACTGTGTTTAATTTTTAAAATATTTTTTATGGCTACAAACTTATAGAAGCCCAGTGGGTAGACCTATTGGCATCCAGAATCACATATTATTTCATGCAAAAAAATGTAATAATATTTAGAGAATAATTGTTTGGTTCAAAACTTAAATGCTCAACAACACAAAATTCATCTCTTACTCAGACTTTAGAGCTCAGACTTTATAACCGTGGCTCACCTGTGAATGTTCAGATGAAGAACACGCAAACGAGTGGAATGTTTTCATAAGTTAATGATTTCCTATGTGAATGAAAACACTCACAAAGGAAAACTGAATTCTTCATACCTGTTACCATGCCCATGCCTCTCAAGGCTCAACTCCGTTCAGCCTCATGTTCTTCCAATTTTCTTTAAAGGCAGCAAATCCAATTGATACTGTTCTTAACTAAGATAAAAGAGCCAGTTGTTTTGGCCTGATGTCAACTAGAACTGTAATGAAATTGTCTCAGTGGGGGGGATCTGGTAAACGTTTAACACAGATGAAATTTACTGAAAGTGTATCTGGATACAAAGATGTTGCTTTAAAAATTTATTGGACAGATGGCCACTAATGAAAAAACAGCCTTGAATAGGTAAGATATTTAAACATCCTCCTGCCAGATGAATTTTTCCTAATCTTTGATGGAGTTTTCTAAATGCCAGCCACAGAAAAAATCAGAGCGAGCTAGAGAAAAATAGTCTGTGAAGTCTTGTTACATCAACAGAAAAATTATATTCTTCCCTCTTTAGCTTTTAGCCATTTAAATATTGTTTGCACTGTCGTGTGTGTGTCCGTGGGTGCATAACCCATGCTTAAATTGTCGACAGGATTGTTTCCAGGAGGTCATAATGAAACACAGATCATTTCATCGCAGCGTAAACTAATAAAGTAGGACAAACAACAGCTCACGAACATAATCAAACCTGACGACAAGTGACAGGCGAGCATTAGCTGCATTGCACAAAATTAACATTTAACTCTCCAGCAGGGCTAAAAGTCACATTTGAAAGGGCTACGAGTAGTTCATGGAAGCGATTATGTGGCTGGCCTGTGGCCCTGTGAAGACCCTAACAGAGACTCAAGGTCAGAGGTCACACGGACCATTAGCAGCCTCATTATGGGGTTTCGCTTCACATTTACATGCTGCAGACAGAACAGAACCAGAGCTGGAAGTAAAACAAAGACAAGATTAGGTGCCTCAAAACTTTCAGGAACACTCTGCAGCAACAATCTTTGTATGTATGCATTCATGTGTGTGTGTATGTGTGTGTGTGTGTGCACTTTTCAAGAGCATTAGCCACTTGCTGTTGTTTCCCCCCTCTTCATTAGAGATCTATCTTTGCAGAGCGTGAGCTTTACGTGGCAGCTGAATACACCCCAGACTGAAATTCATCATAATCCAGTTGATCTCTGCGATGTTTGCTTGAGCTTTAGCAAGCTTGATTTCACAGATAACCCAGTTTATGGAGGCTTAGATGTGCAATAGAATGTGTCGGAAAGTAATCTTAGGAAAGAACACTATGAAATGGTTGGTTTAAAGAGTTCAGGGTTGAGTTACTTTTATCAGCTAACAATAGCATTAAATGATCATACGATCCTCTTGATCTCTTGGGTTCTCCTGATAATTCAGCCAAAAACAGGGAAGTGTTTGGTCGTCACAGCAGTGTCCGCTGTCTCTGGTGGCGTTGGTTTAGATTAGGAAGCTAAGAACTCTGTTTCATATTCATGGGCTGGTGGGGGATGGTGTGGTGAGAGGAATTTTACCCGCCTCACTTGTCCACTAATGCTTGTGTATTGTCACACTATTGGAACACGCACAGACACACACTGACACACACACACATGCTCAAGCGCACAAAGCCTATGGTATGGTTTGTGACTCTAATGGCCCTTCCTTTGGGGGCACTTTTAATTGTTTGGTCATCGTCTCCATGCTCAGTGTGTCACAGTCAATAAAGCCACATTAGAGGAGACAGGAGGTGAGGGGTGAGGGGGCCGACACAGGGGGTTAGGACCTAGGCGTGGAGAGAATATAAAGCATCTAAACCCTCCCAGAGTGGCATTCTCCTGCTATCAGAGCTCTACGGAGGACGGGTTGTCACTGTGGCCCATTGTGAGGCCAATGACTCATTCTTAGTCAGGGAACAAACTTAAAAAAGTCCCAGGGATTTCAAAAAGTGGGGACAAACCTCCTGGATCTGCTTCAGCTGATGTGTATGTGTGCAATTTGCATGTGTGTGCACCAATTTTAAATTAGAATAGACTAACTGCAGTCCGAAACCATACCCTTCATTTAGCCAATCAAATCCAAACCTCACATAATTCTTGATCAGATATCATTTACGTCTTGCAAACCATGTAATTTTTGCTAACCTTTGCTAATGCGCTCAAAAATAACACTGAGCCTCTCAGGCAGAAAATAAACTGAGCAGAGATTTAATTTGGATCATATGTTGCAGCAAAGGGCTTTTACATGCATGGCTGCAGTCTTTTATTTGATGTAACTTGCTTTTAAGCTGCTGTCAGTGATAGCCATAACATGTCACCAGAACCTGGGAAGTGTGCGATGGTGACTGCGATAACCCCGCGCTGTGGCTGAGCCTCAGAGATCCCCAGTCTTAACTGTCACTCTCAGCATCTGCAGACCACCAAGCTAGTCCTACTGACCTCCCTGTGACCTGCTCCACCTCACTGTCATGAACTCTGCACACCACACACCCACCTATCTATCTAATGCGGGCCTGCTCACCGTTCTACAACACGCTTCGTACTATTCACATGAATGAGTTTTATGTTTATCTTGAGCTCTTTCCATGTTTAGTATGTTGTTGTGTGCCAGCAGTCATCTAAAAGTGGATGATGTACTAGATCAAATATGTCTAATGACTCCCTGATAAACCCAACTTCTGATAAAAAAAAAAAAGCCTGTCATGCAAACTTGAAGGTAATTTAACTGCATGGTCTGGTGAAATTGGTGTATTTGGCTAAATCTAAATCCAATCCAAATATTTATTTTTAAAGACCTTAAATTATTTACTTCAATAATTCAAATCTCAATCTCAAACTGATGGTATGTTATTTTTTTGGAGAACCTAAACATTCTAACTGATTAAATTTTACTAATGTCCTCAGTCAACCCAAGTGAAATGCACCAGTAAATGTGAATTTCCATAAAATTTCTATTTAGATGAGAGAGGCGAATGAGAGATGGTTAAGTGGACAAACCCTCTCAAAAAAACATTTATGTAAAATGTGTTTCCATTCATGTTCAGAAAGATGATCTTTTCCTCTTGGAGGGACTGTCTTCATCCCAAACCTCAAGTCAAAGTTCAGCTGGACAGCTGCATGCTCCTGGTAACATGGTACTGTAGCAAAGATAAACTAGTGTTTCACATCATGACCTTAACTCTCCCAAATAACCTGGCTGGTAGCCTGTTGGCTCAAGTGTGAAGATGCACATGCAGTTCAATGTTCTATCATGTACTATTACTGCAATCACTGAAAAAACATGACATCCATAATTGGATCAATGCACTATGATTCAGCAAAACAAATCAATACATGTATCTGGTATGCATGTAAATATTCTTACAAACGTGTTAGTTTGGAGCCCACTTATGCTAGACTACAGCATAAAGATTGTGTAAAATATTCTGCTTCAGAAGTTTGATGCATCAAAAGTGGCAAATGAAACATACATTCAGCACTAAAACAGAATACGGTTTAATGAAATGGACACCGGAGAAGTTATTAAGCCTGATGTAACCACATACTCTAACAGAACAGTTAATCTCATGTATTACCCCTGTAAATTATTCATTATTTAGTTACGTACTGTTATGCAAGCTAATCATTTCCTTAGTGCTATAAAATATTATTATGACATGTTTAGCAGACAGCAGGGAGATGCATGTTCAACATAGACAGAGACGTCACATTCACACCTGTGGGAAATGAGAGACTCTACTGTTCCACCTCACAGCAAATCCTTCTTTTTGTGATGAGACACAGCAAGAAGAACCCATTTGACTCAAATACTTTGAAACGCCATGTCTGGAGTCTTGATTAAATGAAGATTACATTTGAACTCTATCTGCCTGGTATGATAACAGTACTGACATGCCCGAAACTATTCACCTGTGAAGGTAACATGTCACCCAATAAGAGTGTGTTGCTTGTGCTAGCAAATTCCTGCCACAAACATACCTTTGCATAATGCAAATATATGTGCATTTTCTCTATACATCCATTCATATTTTGTATAGATGTGATAAATACTACCATATATACATATTTTGTGTATGTTTTTAACTGTGAAAATGCGCTATTGAGGATTTTTTAGATGTTAAGTTTTGTAAGTGAACGCATGCTGCCACTAGGAGGCTCTGAGCGGGTGAACTGAAACACAAAGCAGACTGGATTTTACTGTTGCCCCTCCCTGCTCAGTGTCTGAGGACAAGTCTCTGTTGGACACATAACTCAGAAGTGGTTCTTGGACATACTGTTCACTCCATATAAATCTTGGTGATTTTATGAGCCCTTGGTTTACTAAAACTGTCCCCTTCTCTCTCTCTCATACACACACACACACACACACACACACACAGTTCAGTCAGATCTCCACTGGGAAGGTCACACATCTAGTCCTTCTTTGAGACACCAAATGTGTCTTTTGGTGTAAAAACACAGAACTCACTCATTGTTCTCTCTATGATGACTCTTTAGCTCTTAACTGAGCTAAAGAGTCTCCAACATTCTCCATGTAGATGGAGATATTACTTATGAGGCTAATTAGCACCACATTAGCATACAGTTGAAAGTTAGAAGCCTCTTGTCTTGTGTGGCCTGCAGTTTAGAACCCACCTGCCAAACTAATTTATGATCCTGTTAAGAGAAACACTGCCCAGGATCTTGAAGGCTGAATTTCTGGCCCCAGTGCTGCTACAATATTTCACTATTATCAGGCTATCCCTGGCGGTATCATAAAACACCTCATATTACCACACTTCCCTGTCTGTCTCTGCCTCTGCCTCACATTGCCTTTTTTACGCCCGCTCTGTGGTGGGTCACATTTTTAAGGCACTTTCAGGAGACCACATTTTCTTCCAAAACCCAAATTGGCGTGTGTCGCAAGGGTTGTTGGATGTGCTGGTCATTAAAACAGGGAGTTGGCCAAACTCTCTCCTACATGTTCGTACATGTCTTCATATTGTTCGGGCATTTTCAGTACATCACGTATTGTTGTTTCAGAGTTTTGCTGACAGTGATGCCAATGCAGAAAGAAGGAGGTTAGAAGTCGCAAAGGGACTGCCCACAACAGTGTTTCTCAGAGAAGTGTTTTACTGGCAGGTCTTTCACTAAAGCGTATAATACTGGTGTTGATTTTAGCTGGCTGTAGACGACCTGCAGTTAGCCCAGTCAATGGCACTGTTCAAGGCCTCTCCATCATTCTCTGCGAGCAGAACTGTGACCAGCTCGTAAAGCTGCTCATAAACTGACACTAACAGAGCCGGCTCTGCCCAGATACATAAAGCATCCAAAGCAACACACAAACACATTAATGGCAAAGTATTAAGAACATCTCAAAGCACCGGCAGTTCTTTTCCCCTCAACAGGGTCACCAGAGTGCATGTGATTAAAGAGGCTTTAAACTGATAAATGTTTAAACTTAACTGCATTAAAACTTTATATTAAACTGCCTTTTTAAAGTTTAGCACTTACAGTGTCATTGCTTTAAGAGGTGACCCATGAATTACCCTAGACTGATTTGACTGAGAGCTCCAAATCTTGAAAATCAACAAAAAAAGAGTAAGTGGAGGGCTGAATTAAGACATTTAAAACCCTCTTTTGTGCGATGAAATATAATCTTCCAGAGTATGGGGAGATTGACCTGTCAAGCCTGCACTGTATTGAGCAAGGGCTCAATATTATCTCAGATAATGGCTCTTTCTGAATTTGTTAATCCTGCTATTATCTGAAATAAGAACAACTGGCCAGACCCCTTGACTGCTTGGCTAGGAATCTGTTTTGTGTCTTTGCTTACGGTTTTAATTGTAACAAGCTGAGGGGAGAAAGCAGAAAGACTGAAATCTATTATGCCAATGTCACTTGGGCAAGCATTCCCATCGGAACATCACAGCAAAAGAGGTCTTTAGGTGCAGATTCCCACCAGAATGGCACAGAAACACAGCCAGGAAAGCCAAAGGCAGGTCTAAAGAGAAACTACCTCATTTTACTGGAAAATTGTTAAATTGAGAAATCTATGAAGGACAAAGATTGCAATCGAATGGGCCAACAAATGAAGCAGACAAAAGGGGTCAAAGGTTTTTGTTTTTTGCCATGAATGGAGGCACAGTGACTGAGGAATGAAGACAGAGCAGCATTTAAGGGCCCACAAAGCTGTGCATTTAAATAAACAGGGTTACGTCCTTCTCCTTTGGGCCCAATGAAGTCCATCAAAGAACATGGTAATGCCCCACTGAATGGACGCAAGGACTCCCAAACTCCCGCCTTTTCACTTCGTGTGAAAGAATGTGACATAATAAACACAACAACCCCCCATGAAAAACAGACATAAATTGAGCTTTAAATATTTTCTGCCCTGGTTACAGCTTTAAATCATTATTGGGGTTGCCATGTGGGCCATTTCTGCAGTGCGCACATGTCATTATTTGTGGGAAGTTAATAAGTGATGTTGAGCCCTCAAGTAGTAAAAGCAGAATTAAAAGAATCAATAATAACTGCTGAGGGGCAGAAGCACTCCAGACAGCAGTGGAAAATGTGTCAAATGCTGTAGCCAATGAAGTCGTGTCTGCTCAGCTTCCGGGATTATCAATGTACAGATTGTGCTCATGCGTTTACTCTTTCAACATAACTGAGAGTGCTGGAAGAAATATTCAGATTCTTTACTGAAGTGAACATAGTAATACCAAAATGTAAGGATACTCAAGTAAAAGTCTTGCATTCAAAGTTTTTTAAACCTGCGTTCATTGATTTGTTTTACCACTTGGGGGCAGTGCAAAAAGTGGTTAATGCAACATTGACATATTACCACCTTATAAACATTAGCACGGAATCACGCCACTGCGCATGTGAACACGGTTCCATTTACAGTGTTTTGCTGGCTTGTTGCGCTACATCACATCCTCCTGACTTTGTGCTTCATTGTACATTGTAAATAACTTTAGTATAAAGTCAAAAATAATGTAGAAAACTGCCAGCCATATTCTTCAAGCTGCTAAATGCTCCATGTTCCTGTGTTCACCAGCTGTTTATCATCTATTTCTGTTTAAGTGAACATGCACACACACTTTTGCATGCAGAAAATCTTGTTTACGACATAGGATCAGACATTGCAGGCTAGTCCGGTCTAGAGACAGGTGTTCCCCGCCAGCTCAGTCCCAGCAGAGCCGCTCCATAGATGCAGCTCTTTCACTCTGCGAGGCATCCACATTCCAACTACTTTTAATTTTACAAGAGCCCAGGGGCCTCTAGAGCTGCTCTGGCTCTGGATCTATGGCGTCTGGGCCTGGATGCTCTCCATGGACCAAGCCTCTCATACACACACACACACACACACACACACCCACCCACGCTATATTGCGTAAATACTACAGGCCAGGCCCAGCTAGGGCAAAATTGGACGACATGGTGCTGCACTTCCACGCAGACACCTGTTCATTTAACTGTTATCTGCTATCACGCCCTCAGGTCATCTCTTTGGCAAGCCGCTTTGTTTAACTAAGGGGGCAGAGGGAATTAATGCCAGAATCCTATTTGTGAGTAAGCTAAGGGTTTCATGTGTATCATAAAAATGGAAAGATAGCCTATTAGATAGCTTACTAAGGATTCTGCTTTGTTGTAGGTGAAGTGTAAAGGCTGCTCAGCAGCCATAAACAGGGTGCGGCTAGATGATGGTATATTTCTGTTTTTGTGGAGTGCAAATGAGTATGTGGCATGTTTCTCTCTTTCTGGCTTTCTCTCTCTCTTTCTATTCTTTCTGCAGACACAGTATCCTATGCCACTGGGTGAGATCCCTCTCTTCCTCCGTATAAATGATTAAAACCCTCATTAGTGTTAGGTGATATGACTGCAGTGGAAAAGGTCTTGGAGAAAGGCAGAAGAGAGAGGGAGAGGATGGAAAAGAAGACAGGGAGCAGACTGAGCTAAGAGAGGGGGATCGCAAGAAAGAAGAGGGGAAAAACAAATCAGGGTAGGGGTTGGAAAAAGAATGGGTGGCAGGAAGCAAGAGGGTTGTGAGAGGTTAAAATGATTTGCTTTATCATAGTAAAGTATTATAAAGGAAAAAGCATATTTTCATTAAAAATCTAGCTTTTTTATTCTAGATTCTAGAGGAGAAAAGGAGCCCATCTCCTCTGTCATGTGGGGCAGAACTCAGGGGTCCTGACGTGCGGATATGAGTCTTATTACCGAATCGTCTCTAATCTGTTGAACAATCCTCCTCTCCAGCCCTTCATTATGAGTGCAACTGTTCCTTAATGAACTCCAATTTAAGACCTGGCACTTTCTGCTCAGGTTCATTCATCAGACAGGGAGGTCCAGTTTAGATGAGCAAATTGAGGTTTATTTGCTTGACTGCTAAAAATCTACAGATCACGCTCTTCTAAATAAAACCTGGTAAACTTTGCCTTCTGTGGGTATGCCTCTTCTGTGAGTGAGTGTGTGTGTGTGCGCACGTGTGCGTGTATGGGTGTGTGCACACACGTGCGGGTGGCCTCCATAAAAGCAGATGTTACAGCACAGTGTGGCAATAAATACCACTACCACTACAGTTTATTCCTTTAATCAACGATTTACAGCAAACTACTTTCAACCAATGAAATGGTTGAGCTGTATGAGCAGGAGCTTGGCGTCGGCCGGCGCCTGTTATCTTTGGCTCTGATAGTGTATTTATCTACTTCTGGCCAGGAATACCTGAGGACTAAACACAGTTCCAAGTCCCAGAAGAGATAAGATATTAAAAATAAATGAAGACAAAAATTAACTTGACCACTTGAATGATTGACTTGATGATTTAAATGATTTTACTTACCTCATAATCACCTTGCACCTCATGATGAATTGTAATAACCTTGATGATCCCTTAACTTTTCTAGCACCTTTTAAATTTGTCCGGTGCTTTGGTTTATGACCAAATACATGGCATAATTAATGACATTCCCCCCCATTCCCCTCAGCCGTACTTTGTGTTTAGCTCTAATTAGCAAATGTTAGCATGCCAACACACTAAGCTAAGATGGTGCACACAGTTAACTTAGCTTAACATCAACATGCTAACATTGTTATTATGTGCATGTGAGCATGCTGATGTTAGCATTTAGCTAATTTACACTTTAGGTTTGGGGCTTACTCAAATCCTCTAAAAGGTTTTCAGCCAATAAATGCAGATAAAAAGTGGTTTTATATTAAAATGAAGTCACCTGTTCGGTACAAATGACAGAGCACCAGGTCATGGCATTGACTGGAACCAGGAGCAAAGGTTGGAAAACATTAAGCAGAAACTAAAATGACACTCACTGAAACCTGGACCGGAGTGGTTTTTTTCTGTTAGATAAAAACATGCAACTACTTACTTGCCAACATCTATCAACACACTGTTGATAGATCGACTGCCACTAATGACACAACCTGCAAGAGATATGACTCAGTTATGACAGATATGAACACCCATGACACCATTAACCCCAGAGCAGTCATTATGTAAGGCTGGAGACACACTTTCACATTCTGCATGCCGCGGGTAAGGACATCTCTGTATCAAGGTCCCACCCCTCCCTCCACGCTCATCACATTACAGCTACACGGCCAACCCTTGATAAAGGGCTGGAATGTCTTGTTTAGATGCACTCCTAACCCCCACCTCCCAGATTTCCAACTTCTCAAAAGGTGCTGGCTATGCATAGTTGTTATTGGTTCACCACATTACTAATGCTTGTTGATGGTTGCTAACTGTCTCGTAGTCACAGGCTGGAGGGGATCCTTACATTTCTGTAGTTCCAGAGAAATGGTGACAACGTACTGCAAGTGCAGCACACCAGATGCAGGCGAAAAAGAGTAGATGCTATCTCGAATGTGCAGAGTGAGCGATTTCCCGTCCCTTCATTTTTGACAAAGAAAAGCAATTAACAAGCAGTGAGGAGGCTAATACTTCTCATTACAGACCTTTGACAGCCTTAGCGAGGCCCTATACAAAAGCAGAAATTACACTCGGGTAGATGAGGAGAAGCAATAAATGTGAACCTCGGCTATAGCATGTAGCTATTTTAGATATGTCTACGGACCTACTACAATGTAAATTAACTTCTCTGTGGATTTTAAGCTGTATGAGTCGAGCATATCTGCAGGGGACAATATAATGCAATACAACACAATATCCATGCAATAAATGCTACTTTTATGAGCTTCATATTGCGTTTCTGTTGACAAGTGTTCATTTATGGTAATTTTAAGATTGATTTGATTGCATTATATTAAATAGGTGTTGCTATAATTGCATTCTCTTTACAAAGTGTAAATGTGGTGTGGTCCATAACAGCATTTTATTGAGAGGAGCTGTTTCAAAAGCAGAGTCTGTTTCCAGTAAGCCTGCTGGAAATATAAAAAATTAGCCTTCTGGTCGAGAGAAGAATCAGTATCTTTAATGATTTCAATAAGACAGTCTCTGGCAATGAAGGTAAACACACGCCAGTCCGCATTAATAACTGTAATGAAATATATCTGTGTGTAACAAGTAGCAGGCCTCGCTGTGTCAGTATAACCACTGACACAGTCTGAACAGCTGTCTTAGTCATTGTCCCGCCGTTGTCCATACAACCACGAACTGCAACAATAACGGGGCTGAGGAATGTCTCACACACACAGACACATAAGCACAAACACCCTCACCTACAAGTGAACAAAGTGAAGAGAAGTTTTTAGGAGGAAAAAAATGTCTCACCTCAGCAACAGGATAGTAAAGTTAAGTTTAGGAGTGCTTTAAAAAGGAGGCTGTGTCCTAAAAAGAACCTTTACCATGACGTAGAATTCAAGCACTTCCTATTGAGACGTACCAATGTGTGTTTGTGTGTAATAGCTAGCGCTGTCTGCTATTGTGTGTAATGGCAGACAGCGCTAAAAATGTAGTTATAACATTTTTTGTGGTGCAGTTTGCTGATGCCGGTGACATCCACAGTATAGGCCATGTGTAGCGCACTACAGCATTTATTCCCTAAAAAGTGAGAAAACGAGCAGTTAGGTCTGTTCTGATTATAACCTTTACAGTCTGAGGTTTTCACCTTTCCTGCCTCTCTCCAGGACTTTTTGGACTCCTGTCAGACATCATAAGCAGGATACAGAGTTCTTTCCAGAGGTCTCTCCAAACTCCAGCTCATCCATCACTATGATCTCTATTATGGAGCGCGCTCCCTACCGTGGTCAAGGACCGTGATAACAAGGCAGCGTAGAAACAGATGTGTGTAAAGGTGAGTCTAATGCACGCTACAAATGGAAAAGGTGAGCAAACACCTTTATTTATTATGGTGGGGTTTCATGAAAGGAAAGGACTTTTGAAGTTTAGGGTTCAAGAAAGAGGAGGGCAATCACTGGTCACACTGCATAGCTTTACTACATCTAAGCTACAATTGTATTAACCCCCCATCCCCTCCAGATTTGACTTCTAGCACATACAGTATTTAATCACAGAGTAATGACCCTCAGGTTGTCTGTCATCTTTGGTTTGGCACAGTCACGCTTTTCAGACCAATACACAGCTGGATATTCCTGGCTCACCTCTTTGCCCTCCGCTTAATTTATATATTCCCTCTGGGAATAAAGCACATCCTTCATTTCACAAGGGAGGAAACCCTCTACTATTCAACTTAGTTTTAGTCTATTTGTGCTGTATGAATTCACAGCTTTTTTGACTGACACCTCACAGGGATCCACCAGCTCTGGGACGGAGCAGCCATTCGTATTCTCAGATTGTGTGACCCTATTGTGTCCTGTGTGTTTTCACTGCTGTCAGGAGGGAAGTGTGATAAAGTTCCCCTTTCTTTGCTTGTTTCTATGTTTGACTGTCTCTGCAGTCGGCTGGTTGGTCTCCTCCTGCTGCGGGGGGACTTTGGGCACACAGGCGATTGTTTTACGCGAGGTTACAGGAAGGTCAGATCCAAAATCAATGAGGAAACAGCACTGCTGCTCTAAACTCTATTTCTGCCAAGCAGGATCCTCTGAGAGGAGCTGGGATATCAGGAACCCCAAATGGGAGGATCGTTAACATGACAGATAGAGGGACGAGGAGGGATGAGAGGAAGAGAGGAGAGAAATGAGAGGAGCGAGAGAGAGGAGAGCTGTTACTCGTGTGAAATGTGAAACGCATAGGTGTAATGGAAGTATAGTGTTTTCAGGAAAACACTTGTGGTGCTAAGCAGAATTTTATCCTCTGTATCCATTTCCCACATCATAGTACACTTAACTGAATGTAACAAGTATTGCATGTTTAGTTTCACACTGGAAGCAGGAAATTACTATGAACCACAAAATGCTTTAGATTTTGAATGGTGAGCACGGCACACTGTCAATATCCTGATGAAAATGGCATGAATAGATGGAATAATACACAAACAGTAAAACAATTTTAATTTGTATTGAAATAGGGATTTAAATGGGTGGTACTTTTAGAGGGTATTCAAATAGTTTCCTCTGGAAAGCAATGCACAGTGCAATAATGTCCAGAGTGTCTTATTGGAAACCACAGGGGGTTGGTTTTAATGTCTCCTTCCTTCTCTGCTTCCTTGGAGCAGAGCGGATATTAGAGATTCGAGGCATATCGTGAGTTATAAAATCTCACACTGATTATGAGCAGTGTGAACCCTTGGCTTTCAAGTTATTTTGTTCAGTGAGGCTGAACACCAGGACGTTTGTAGTTTTGAACACTGGATTTGGTTTGCTGCTTCAGCAAAAAAAAAAAAAAAGAGCAGCGTGGACAGGTCAATAACAGAACTTTCCCATCTACATTTATTAGGCCTGAAAACATTTGAAGCAATAGTTTGGCATTTTGGGAAATAGTCTGCACTTTCTGCTTTCTTGCTGAGAGTTAGATGAGAAAAAAGGTGCCACTGTCTTATTTGTCTGGAAAATATACGACTACAGCCAGCAGCCACTTAGCTTAGCTTAGAGTAAAGACTGGAAACAGGGGGAAACAGCTAGCCTGGCTCTGTTCTAAGGTAACAAAATCCAACTACCAACACCTCTAAAGCTCACTGATTAATACATTATATCTTGTTTGTTTAATTCACACAAAAGCCCAAGTGTAAAGATGACGTTCTGGTTTTACAGGAGGATAGTGCTGGACTATTTCAATCAACAGCCACATGGCAGACATCAAAGCCTACTATACGTCAAAGCCTACTATACATCAAAGCCTACTATACTGGCCCTTTTTAGCCACTATACGAGCTAAAAAGGGCCAGGCTATCCCTCTTGTTTCCAGTCTTTATGCTAAGCTAAGCTAATCGGCTTCTGGCTGTAGCTGTATATTTACCAGACAAATATGAGAGTGGTATCGTTCTTCTCATCTAACTATCCACAAGAAAGTAAACAGGTGTATTTCCCAAAATGTCATATATCTCTTTAAACAATTACAGATTTTTTTGGCCTCTTGGGGGCAACAAGCTGTAAACACAACACTGACATACCTTTTAAATTGATATGGCAAACTTGTTAGTAAGCAGTGGTCTATTTACACATTCAGGAGATACAGAGCAACATTAGCATTCATCTGGAGTCATGTTTCTGGCCACCTAGCAAGTCCAATATTCACTCTTCTTTTAGCTCTGTTTGTGGTCTCAACTGCTGAGGGAAATATCTGGCTCCATGCTCCACTGTGTTTGCCAGCTAGTTGCTAACTTGGTCTGCCTGTCATTTGGTTCTGGGTATGTGGCATACTTTGGATTTTTAGAGCTTTTTCACTGAAAACAGCTGCTCGCTGCGGCTAAACAACTATGAGAGCAGTGAGAGTGAACCTAACAGTAAAACAGCAGGCCGGAAAACCAAAACAATTACTTAAAAGACGGGTTTTTCATTACAGACACCCCCTTTCACCTTACTCATAGTCTTGCTTATACAAAAATATTGATCATAGCTGCTTCAAGAATGGAGAGTACAAACCTTTTTTTGGTTGCTTAAAGCAATAGAATTTAACTTCTTACCCTGATTCTCCTGTTTGTCTCCAAAAGACCTGTGCTACATTTTCCTTATGTGCAGACCTGAACTGTAAATACATTTATTACCATGACCCAGGGCAAGGTCTGGCCCCTTTGCCTTTTTTCTGAGACATTTCATGTCCTCCTGGAGTGCAGTTAAGGTGGACCTGACCCACCAGGCAGAGCATGAACAGGAGGATGTGAGCTGACAAGCATTTATTATATAAACTCCACTCATAAATGCCAGTCAGCATCAAAGCGTAGCTACAGTGTGGTGCCAGCCCCACCTGCCTGTGAGTCTGTATGGTATCACTTGATGTGGGCTGAAGCATTTGCAGTATTTGTAGAGTGATGCATACATGCCTGTCCTGGCTAAAGATTAAAAACAAAGTTTCACCCTGATGATATTGCAGCAGTTTAACTCCAAGCTACTATATCCCATCTCTGTGAATATAGTTAGGGGTTGGACAGTTGAGTTTGACTATATGCCACGTCATTTCTTAAACTGTGAGTCAATTCAGATCTTCAGCATTGCTGAGGAAGGATTAGTGTGAAGGGGATATTATAGGGCAAATTTTCTATCCCAATAGTAACTTCTAATACCCTCTTAGAAGTGGAAATACAGCAAAATATGTTCGTACCTGAACCTCTGAGATCAAACCTATTGTGTCTGCCTGAATTTTCCGATAGACATAATTTGATATGTCTAAGGACAAACACATTTGTGTGTGTATGTGTGTTTGTGCTGCATTGTCAGGCAGACAAAAAATGTAGTTTGACAAAACAATCTGCACTCAAGGTCCACTTAGAAGCTTATTCCGTAACTTTCATCATTGTCTTCATCAGTGGATGGAGTTCACTCAGTTGTCATGGAGATGAATATGATGTCCAAGCTCAGTAGCTGTTATAATTTCATCCATTGCACTTTTAGGACTTCTTGTCATTGGTGTTGGCTTATAGTTAAGAATTAAAATTAGTCCATTCTTGACAGTGGAAATATTCATTTTACAAGAAAAAGATGGTGTTTTTTTCTCAGCCTACTATTATAAAGCATGTATAGGAATAATAAGACATTGTGCAAAATTTAGGAAATTTCATGAGAGCATGCAAAAATTCAGTGGGCCTCCTGGAATGGTTAAATTCAATGCACAATTAAAATGGAAGATTGCAACCAAAGCTGCATCATCAGGCAGTTACAATTAACGTAAATGAAATTGTATTTCCTGGGAAGTACCAGGTAGGCAGAGACGACAACAGTGAAATGTAAAAGACACAATCAAACATACTGTATGTATCAAACCAATCTCAAAACTCTCAATGTTCAGTGTGTTTATAGGTTCAGTTAGCTTTTTGGAAATATAAAGTTAAAGTTAAAATATAAAGTGGAGGTTTTCACAGCTGTAGCCAGGTTTTATTCAGTACAACAAAACACTATAAAAATGATTTGACTAAAAGTTTTTATACTGTTTTTATTTATTTATTTATTTTTTATAATTCTAGAAACTAAAAATGTGTAATCACACATCTTAATTCAAATCTATTACAGTATGAAATTTTGCTGTCACGCTGTGGAGCAAATTCAGATGACATTTCGGGAATAATGCCATCTAAGTGTTTGAAGTTCCTTTGTGGTAATCCAGACAGCATGCAGATGATTCGATAAATTTATTCAGTGGTGCTGAGACTGCTCTCAAGAAAACATTAATTACAGTAGATTGTTCTGGTGGCATTTCAGTTTAGTGCGAGTGGTTTGGCCAATCTAGCAAAGCAAAGGCAGCATGATGCGTGTTTAGCAAGTTCTGACAGGGTCCAGATCTCTGTCGAGCCTACTCTATCGAATAAGCACATGTCTTTGGGGACAAGGAGATTGATGCTGCTCCCACTGAACTCTGGGATATCCCTGTCCTTGGCTGGGCAAGATTTCGGGGTTTGTGGGTAATGGGGGGAAACCACTTCCCTTGCTTGTTAAACAAGTCCATTAAAAGGCATTATGAGCTGGCCTCTGGAAAGACTTTTGCATGTCATTGCTTGCATCTGTTGGAGGGTGTTTCAGGGGTCTCTTGTTTCTTTTGATTATTCCAAAATACCGTAACTCTCCTCCAGAGTGTTATAGAAGTTAATGGAAATACTGAGAATAACAAAGGCAGTAAAGAGAAGACCCTTGTGACATCAGATGACACGTCAGACGATCAACACAACTGAAGCATCAATGTTATTCAAGCTTTCAAGTTCAAGTTTTTTCAAATGTCAACCATTAAAGTTTCTATTTTGACTTTGATAGTACACATCAGTGATACAAGAAATAATCTATACAATTTCATCTTACTCATAATAACTATAACAACATAAGATCAATGGAAAATGATCAAAGCTGACAAATCTTTAATTTCTCAGAAAGACTTCAAAGCTTCTCCCTGTTAACATCCAGCACATCCCATGATCTGAGCCATCCAAAGCCATGACAGACCCTATAATCACATGTTGTTTGGGTTACACTGGTGGGATTAAGGTTCAGGTGGTGAGGAGGGGTTTGGTGGTCTTGCAGTGCTGTTTCTTTATGGGTCAAATGCTCTGGAAAGAGTTGCACCTTCTTAATGAAGCTTCTAGCACAAGTTCAAGCAGGAATACAACTGTCAGCCTATTTCGTCATCACATTGAGCTCCGCCTTTCAACTATTATCCACTAATTTCACTGGGCTCTGTGCACGGGCTTTCCTATCATCCAATGATCATTTTAGCTGAATATTTAAACCACCTTACCGGTCGTGTCTCTCTCTGCTGTCATTGCAGTCTATGCCACAGTCTATGCCCCTCCACCACCGGTGTCATGGCCCTGTCTGTCACTCCACTGGGGGGGGATCTCCGACTGAATGTTAACTATAGGGCTCCATTCCTATTTATACACAGTATATACATTTAAACGATGTGGTCAATGCCAAAGACCATCAAATAAAACTTTTGAATTCATGTCAATTTGTGTCTTCCCTGGTTGAACTGTATTTGTAAGTGTTTAGGTGAGTTTAGTGTAAGTAACTGTGTGTGCTTGCTGTTTTGAGTAATTACTAGTTAGTTTCATATGTGTATTTTGCTAGTTCAGGCTTGAAGGAATGTCGTACTCAGTAAAGTCATGAGTTCATAGGTTTCTAAGAAACAGCTGTTGCATCCAATCAAAAAACAAAAGAAGGATGACAATCCAGAATATACAAGAAACATTTGATTTAGTCCACACATGAAAATGTAGATTTTATATAATTACAAAACAACACTTACAGATGTAACAGCAAAGAAATTAAAGTGATGTTTGATCATGGGAGCGAAGAAAGATTCCAAAGTATTTTATGTCAGTTTATCATGTTACAGATAGCAAAAAGAGGCTTACTCAGACTTGACTTGGATTCAACATATTGGAATTGTTGAATTTAAGTCCATTCATTTCAAAATTTTGGGGGCCCCTTTTGATGGAGCAGAGCCATGTACTGTAACAGTGAGTGCGTCAGTAGAAGAGTAGAAGCATGTATGGCAACACCATTGTTTATTTAAAAAAATCTACTGCCAACAGTATTTATCACCAGTTTTCTACCGTAGCCAAACGTTTAGTTTTTTTGTGTAATATTACAGCTGTTTTTTTCTAGTGTTACTCCACTCATATTCATTTAAACTAATTTACATATAATTAGCCAGCAATATCCTTGTAAAAAAGCGTTAATTATTTGCATTAATCGAACTTCAGTGTCAAAACTTTTTCTCACCGTAACTCCTAATCTCATAATCCTCTTCTCACACCTGAGCTGATAGGTAACAAGTTGTGAAGTAGCTGTTGACAATAATTATTGTCTCATAAAAAAATGTGGTGCTGTCCGATTTAAAACTAAAAACTTGCAATTTACTAAACACTCACAGTATGTTATAACGAGGTTCCGCTTCAACAAGGAACAGCTGGTGCGACTGGCTGGAATCAAATAATGGAATAGATTAATAACCCTACATGCATGCAGGACTGCAACCAGTGCTGTGACATTAGAGTGTTTGTGTGGACAAAACTGGGGCAGATCCATTGCTCCTCCCTACTTTTTCCTCCCCAGTTTCATTATGGGAGACAACAACGGTCAGCCAGATAACCACAAACAACTGGTGCATGTAAAATAACAGCAGTTTATTGAATACAAATACATATGGCGGTGTATTGTATGTTTTACCACAAGATATAAACTTTTTTTTGTATTTCCAATATTGTCAGTTTACATTGGTAGTCATTCTTCTCACTATAATTATCTGTTTTATGTCTGACACATTGTGGCTTATAAACTTGGCGGTATAGAAAAACTTGAATTCTTGGACAACCTCTGTTTGGGTTTAGCCCAACACCGTGGAAACTATCAGGAACCCTGGAACTCAGTTCAAGCTGCAGGTCTGGCACACAGTGGAAATAAGGGGGTTAATGTGATTAAGGTCGTGTCTGAATAGAGACTTCCCTGTTAGAACTCAGAAGGAGCAGGATTAGATTTGTCATATGCACAGAGGAGCCCTGACTGTGGTTGTGCACACTTCACTGCTCAGGAGGAATCCGTGAAGCGAGTGTCCGTGCTGTTTGGGATGTTCATTGGACAAAGTAATATGAGGGCAGTGTCAGCTGGAGAGGTTCTGGGCTCAATTCCCAGAAATAACACACTTGTGCACATGGAAATTACCAGAATACTTGTATAAGTGAAAGAAGGCACCAAACACAGAAGATGTAATATAATCTGTGCTGTGTAGTCAGATCGCAGTGTGTGAGGGTCATTAACTATGCATGTTAACAGAGAATGAGAAAGGCATCGCTTTCTCTCTCTTCCTCATTCCAGTGGCAGTGGATGGCCCTCTTATTAGGTCAGCTGAAAGTGGAAAATTAGCACAATTCCCCCAGGCTGGGATTTATCCCACATCTCTTCCAATTAGCTTCCTGAGCTTCTGGAGATAATTGCAGTGTACAGTAAAGACAGGAGCTCCCACAAACTCACTGCTGCTTCTGCTTCTGCATTTCCATCTCATTCCACAGACAGTCATGCACTTCCTCGCAGAGAAAAAGAGACAGTGAAAAAAGAAACTTAGGGAACTGAGAGAGTAACTATAGGATCAACATCCCATCTCTCCTGGTTAATCCAGCTTGGAGACGGCCCCATCCCTTGAGCCTGGTTCCGTTAAGTACTTACATACGCTACCAAGAGTTTGGAGTTGAGAGAAGTTTTGCATGTGTTGTCATTTATAGTGCTATCATCCTTAATAACGGAGAGGGATTAGCGCCATTGCCTTTTGATCCTATAATCCGCACTCCTCAAAATCCCAAACTCTATCGGCTTGCTTCTCAGCTGGACCCGCTGATCTGCTGGGAAAGACAGAAATTGACCTCAAATGAGGCGCTGTCCTGTGAAATCTCCGACAGGTGACAGCAGTAATTCATGGCAGAGAGGAGAACAGTTGGCCTAATGTGGCCATGGGAGATGAGCCTGTTGGCTCATATGAGGCTGTTGTCAAGGGAGATTAAAGGACTTCATAAATATGCCCTTCCATTTTGTGGTGCCGTATATCACTGGGCTGCATTAATCAGCACTGCCCATCCATAGCGTGGTAATTGCATCTGAAGATGAAAGCCGAGGAACTTCATCTCTCTACCTATACCATACATCGCATCTCAGATTTGTCACATATGATTCATGTCAAATATGGAAACGACATAGCATACCCTCCACCTAGAAAAAAACATGCACAAAAAAACATTTTACATCCTTACTTACTTGTTGTCGGTATCATACAGTAGCACTTCAAACTAGCACTTGTAAAAAAAATTGTAATATTTCTCAGTTGACAAGATTTTACACTACCACATTTCATTTTTGCTATTGAAAAATAGAAATTCATAGCACCTAACACAGATTTTTTTGTTCCTGCTTACATTGTTGGAAAACAGTCAATTACATGTAAAAACTTTAAAGGAAAGGATAGAAACATTAATGGAGAAAGTCACCACATCCATAGTCAGAACCAGTGTTACAACTGGCTTCCCTTGCTCTCTTCATTAACATGACATGGGCTCACTCCCATCGCGTCCTCAGGATTGATGCTCCACTTTCATTTATGGCCCTCCTTTCTCCACCACCGTGCTTACATAGAGAGGGAGTAGATTCATTTCAGCGTCTGAGAGCAGTGGCTCATGAACGCACACTGGAACTAATTAATGAGCTAGGCCTCCGTTTATGTTAAGCAATGTTTGAGAGCGGAGAACGACAGGAACTTAATTACATGGTGCCGGAGACAAGAATAGCCACTAAAGGTTTCAACGGCAAAGTGTGCGGGTTTGCACGGTCTTGTAGCTTTGTGAAGCTTTCGGATCACGCTTGCATGTGGTGTCACTGAGAGGATATTAAAGTCGTGTGTCACATTGTTTCACTCTATGATTTGCGAGTATCGTATGTCTTGTGGGACACGTGCAGGCTGAAGTACATACAGTAGATTTATTCCCCCTTTTTTCTTTTCCATCTACATTCATAGGCTGCATGACCAAAAAGGTTCACCATTACAGATCTGTTGACTCGTGGCTTAGAAACAATTTAGTGCTGGAATTAGGGAACCTTTGTTGAATTACTGCCAAAAGACCAGAGACAGTTGTGTGTGTGTTTATCTGAATATGTGTGTCTGTTTGCTGACTGTGTGTATTTAAGTGTGTTTTATGCTCATGTTTCTGCTCTGACTATGTGTCTTTGCAGCTTTGATAAAGCAACTGTGCAATGCAAATGTGTGTGATGTGCAGTATTGGGCTATATTGGGCTGCATTACTTTGTAATACATTATAGTCATTTGATTACCTTTTCAGTAACGAGTAGTGTAAGGGATTATAATTTAGTAATTGACCTTTTTCACAGCAGACATTTTGACTTGTCAATAGTAGAAAAAGCATAGGTGTTGCTAATAACATTAACTGATATTCAAGTGCCCTAGAACGCCATGACAGTGAGACAGTGAGCACAATACCAGGACCCTGAAACTGAAGCAGCTAAATGGAATTCAGCCATCACTCAGTAACATGTCAAAATTTATTCCATGAAAAAAGGTCTATTACTTTACTGTTACTAATCCATTACTCAGACAATGTAGGGGTCTGCTTGTTTACTGTCTTACCTGGAGTTTAATGGATGGTTGTTATCAGTTTGGTCTCTTTGCATTTATTTGACAGGCAAGTCCAGGATGTGTTAGCTAGGTGGGGTTGGAGGGGTGGGGAGGCTTTTAGCCACTACTGAAGGAGAAATGTGACTTCTGGTAACTCGAAAGTTGTTATATTTATATTTTGTGTGTTCTTACTGTAGCTGACTTGCTAATGTTTACCTGTGGTAAACCTACATTTAGATATCACCTGATTTTATTTAAAAATTGAGGGTTTTGTGAGCTGCACAGGTTCAGTGCAAGGACTGAGGCGTTAGCTAGCTGTTGATGGTCAGCACACCTTGCTTTAAAATTTTATGTTTTTATGTTCTACGCACCGTTGGGTGGAATTTTGACACTTGGGTTTTTGTACAGATTAAACAAATGAGATATAAAATGTTGATTAGTGTGCTTTACAGGTTGTGGTGTGTGGATTTTGTAACCATTGTACAGTTTCCAGTCACTGCGCAAAGCTAAGCTACTCAGCTGCTGGCTGTAGCTTTATACTGTATTTTAATGACAGATATGGGTGGTATCAATCTTGTCATTTAACTCTCTGCCAGAAGGCGAATAAGCATATTTCACAAAATATCGAATCATATGACGTAGCTGGACTGAGTAACGAAATCGAAGCACTGTAACATAGCTAATTAGTTATGCTGTTGAGTAATTAATAAAATCATGTAATTAATATGTCATGAGTATTTGATTACATTTTTTAAGTAACTTGCCCAGCACTGGTGATGATGTGTGTGTGTGTGTGTGTGGTCCAGGTATTCCTCATGTTGTGGGGACTCACCTCCCTTATAGGGACAAAAACAAGTCCCCTTAATGCAAATCATTAATTTTAGGATGAAGACTTTGTTTAAAGTTGAGGTAAGTTTAGGGCTGTGTTAAGGTTAGGGGTTAGGATAAGGCATGTGGTGGTTATGGTTAAGGTTAGGATAAGTCTCCAGGAAATGAATGTAAGTCAATGTAATGTCCTCTGAAATGATGGAAACATGACTCTGTGTGTGTGTGTGTTTGGTGCGAGTGGCAGGACCCCCTGGATTATGTGGAATGTCTGTTCACCTAAAGTCGGAGCTGGAGAGGTTGTCAGAAGTGAGGACAAGGTTAGCTAGAGGAGCCTGCAAGAAAATGTAGCTGCCATAAAACAAAGCAGGGTCTTAAAATACTTCACTGATAGATTTACAAACTTCAGGCTGGAGAAAAGGAAGTTTGGTGTATTTGAGATGGGTTTTTTTTAGCGTGGCCACAATATATGCAACAAAAATAATGTTAACTACAGGGTGCCGTTGTTGAGTACTCAAAGAGTTGGGGGCGCAAGAAGGTCAGTGAGACTTTCAGGGCTGTAAAGGAGGAAATTATTAACTGAGGGTCATGTGATGAACTGTGAGTGTGTGGTTTGCACCTTCCTTTTATCTTCTTACACTTTAGCCACAAAGCCCCAGTCGTCCACCTAGAGTTGTACATAAAAAATGTATGGGACCCTCTGCACCTTTGGTTCTACGCATTACTTCTGTTGAAGAAATAATCTGCAACTGTTAAATAAATTCATAGAAATAATGATTCATAAGAGCTTCCAGATTTGCTGCCGAACACCTACAGTATGAAGTGGCTTCTATGTCCTGGGAATCCGAGAATGTGCATTACATTTATGAGATTAGCAATTTTAAAAGGGTAGAAGAAACATTTTAAATCAACATTTTCTTTCTTTCGTGCCAAAAGTAAGCGCAGCAAGTCTCAATTTAAGCATAAGGCTACATTACTCTGAACACACCAGAGTCTGAGCGTGGATGCTGACAGTTTAATCTACTTATGGAAACATTTTTGTAACTTTAGCCCCGTGAATCCAATGAAAGGTTTATTTTGAAGATGTTTATATGTGTGATATACTGTATAGTAAAACGGTAAGCCATTACTATGGTTTATGTTTAGCAATAAAAGCTAGACCTGTTCATGGCAAATATGGAATCAGTTTATGTGGAGGAATGTGGAAAACTCCAGTTGGTTGCACGGTCTTGTTAGTCCAACACATTTAAACAGTTTGTTATTTATGATGTTGGATTCCAGGGTTTCGGCGCTCTCCGGGACCTCACCTGCCGTCTGGGCCAGCAAGAACCCTCAGACCCGACTGGTTAACCTCTGGCTATGTGTGACGGACAGAAAGGAAAGAACGGCCTCGCTGGTGACGACAGCTTGGTTTCGTGTGAAAGCGGTGCGATGGCATGACTTGGGGCGTGTAAGTACAGAAAGGAAAAAAAAGCTGACTTTGTAAGAAAAGAACACTGTGCTTTAGCTTGGGAAGGGTGGTCAGCCTTTCCTCCTACTTCCCCTCACAATAACTATTCTGGAGAAGTGACTGCCAAAGCCGCAGCTCTTATAGAGGAAACCGTGACCAGCTGTGACGCAGCTGCCTACACTTGACACTCCAGCATCACTGAATTATTGCATTCAACGTGATGATCTGACCTGGGCATTCAAGCCTTGATACTGTCTATTCATCTGTGGTCTATATGTTCTCAGCTTGGTCAAAGTCCCTATCTATTATCTGACAGCCTTTTACCTTGGCACTGCGTCACCACCATGAAACAGTGAGCAGCATTGTTTAGCATTATGCGATCCATGCCCATTTACAGCTGTCAACAGAAAACCACATGGAATTCCCCTGTGCTTTGGTAAATGTCATGTCTGAAAAGGGAAAGCTTAGAGACATGACTTTTACTCTTGTGCAGGCTACTGTGCAGATAGAATCCGTTTGTTGTTGTGTCCTTATAGTCTGTGGCCTGTTGGTCAACACTGCACAGGATATGATGTGTATTTTTGTCAACCAGTGATCAGTGACCAACCTAATTACACACTAATCAATCAAGTGTAATGAGTCTGTGCCTGGCCGGGTGTGGCCTGCTCCACCCCTAATCCACTGCATCTGTTTAAGGGTAATTCCACAACCCCACTTGTTTAACTTCACACGCCATACTTTTTTTTTTTGGTCTACTTCTTTCCCATACAACCTTTCTATCATGTATGCCCTGTGTTTTGGCAGGGAGGAAATTGAGGGTTTTGATCAGCTTTTGATGGAGTGACAATCTTGGGGTAACACAGGAACACAGAACAGAGCTACACAGTTTATTACAACTGCACTACATGCATAATCTTCTTTAGTTGAGCTATTATTTCTGGACTACAAAGCCTACAGACATTCTTTCCCACGGTGCTTTTAAAAAACTCTGTCTTTCCTGTGAACTTGAGGGTCATCCCTCAGTGAAATGATTCATGAAAAAATCTATGACATTCTTGCTAATGTTTTTAAACTACAGCACAGCAAGGTACATCTTAGAACAATGAATGCAATAACCTCATAAAACATCTCAGTTTGGGGTCATAAAGAAAGACAAGAAGAACTGAGAGGCGGTTTCCTCCATTTCCAATCATATATCCCAGATCTTTTCCTACATTCTACAAATCTCCATGAGACAACCTCTGTAAGGTTCTCTTATGTGCTCTTTTATTTTCCCCTTTCTTTCAACTCCACTGTGCTAGTGTGGTTATTTCATGACATTTCTGTAATTAAAGCCAAATGGCATATCCCTCGATTAGCCCCGCAGCTGCTTGCATTTAATTCCATACAATCAAAGTGTCCTGTTCAGCTGCTCGCTGTCACAGCTACCAAAGCTATTTGTCACAACAGAGATAAAAGAAACATTTATGACCCCTAAAGAGATTGCTCATATTGTTTTACTGAGTTAGGGCTTATTTAAAAAAGAAAGAAAAACATATAACATTTCAAAAATAGTGGTAGTTGCAGATAATACTTTTGTACCCGCAGAAACCACCTTTCAAATACATTTCTACAGTGTGACGCTGGTGGAGCCACAGAGTGAAGTGTTAGAGTCAAAGACAACCCTGTTGGGGACTTAAGAAATGAAACCCCGACACATACGCACGTACAACAGCTTAACAAAGTCCAAAGTTGACACTTGTGGAAAAAATACAACCTAAGTGTTACCTGATATTCTGCACCCCTGTGTCATAGGTTCCTCCAGATGGGCTTTTTTTCCAAAACCTTGTGACCTTTAGAAAGCAGCAATGGTGTGTGATCCCATGAACACCCCCAAAAGTCAGAGCACAAGCTTGTTTTTGTTTTTGGGCCAGTTTCCTTGTGTTTTGACTGGTTTGCATGTGCGCCAACTATGGAGTGAGCTCATACTTTAACATAAATGAACTCATCAGTGCAGCTTATTAAGCCACAGAAAGTGCAGAGTAACTTAATTGTTTAAGAGGAAATGCCTCACTTCTATACAATGATTGTCTTTTGCATCTGCTGAATCACATCTGGTGGTTTCAAACAGCATGTTCTCTGCACAAGGAGGGGTTGTATTACATTGTAAGAATAGTTTTTGCTCTGTTTCTCTCTTTATTTCTTTTTTCTAAAACCTCCTGGCCCTGTTACATATGAGAAATACTGGAATACAGGGGGTTATAGGATAAAGAAACACATCACAGGAGGCCTGTCTCTTAGAATGAAATACATTTGTTTTCATAAAAAGTAATATAAAACTTTCCAGCCTCTTAAAACTGTCTCGTCTTTTCTAGACTGTGGGCAGTTATATTCCACTGGGCAAAATTATTTCATTTTTTTTGGATGCAAGTCTTGATTTTTAATGTCATGAGTAAAATGAAGCCAAACTGATCCTATTTCTGGAAAACAAACTTGTCATTCTGTATTTTGGCATTTTGCTGAAAATAAATATGCATTAGAATTTATATAATTTGTTAAATTCTGTTTTTACTGGTCATTTCCAATAGTGAAGACATGAGCTGATTGTCAGCCCAATGTATTGGATGCAGTGGGGAAACTCTTCCACTCCAACGCCAGGCCTGCCCTGTATCCCAGAGACAAGAGGCCTAAACACTTCAGCTTGAATTTAGTGCAATCATTATACTACTATTCTGAAGTGATTATGAGCCATTAAATGAAGAGTGGGATTGCCCTGTCGCCAGTGGAGCAAAAAGTCACTCCACATGAAGGTGATTTCAGGAGACACAAGGGCCTGTGTGCCCTGGCTGCAGGCCGAAGGGGTCTCCAAGTCTGCGGACCTCACACACACACCGGAACTCTGAAGGCTAATGACATGAATGTGCACCAAGGCTGCTTAACATTCAAGCATGGATACATGTACAAGTATACACACAACGACATGATCAAACACACATCGCCCACCCATCTCTAAGAGGACAACTACATCATCTCATCAGAATTTGCGAAGCATGATGATTTAGTTCAGTGTCACATTAAGTGAACTTGCTCATCCTTCAGTCTGAATGAGGCCATTAGGCAGCAGCCCAAACACACCACTCAGGCTTTTAAACTTACCCCACATCTTAGCAGTCACACAGCTCTAAAATACACACTATATATTCAGATATATACTGTAGAAATTAAAAGATCAACAACTTGTACAAAAAAAGGAGACAGATGCAAGACAAGACCCAGCTATAAAAGTTAAAAATACATTTTTTCCTCCATGTAACCAGAGAAATATGACTTGGAGATAGATCAATCACAAGGTTAAAATTATGCAATTAAATATATAATTCATAAAAATCACAAGAACAACTACAGAGAGGGCTGGGAAAGAGAAAGCCACCGGGGTAGATTCACTCACCACACCACCACACACCAAGGTCCCGCTCCCTAATACACACACACACACACACACATAAACACACACACACACACATATTCGCTATACAGAAAAGTGCTGTTAGGTGCTAGAGTAATGCATGGCTCCATGCAAGTGAAAAGGGGTGGAGAGGAAAGCTACAACCAGCAAAACCTGCAGTACGACCACACCCTTGTTCTGTAGCCTGACTCTTTAAAAAGGGATCTTTTCTAAAGCTGCTGTAATCATTTTTTAAAAAAATATATCAACAATGGATCAAAAAAGTATGTGTATGTAAAAGATGGGACAAACCCACCTGATTCTGCAGTTCTGCTCAGCTCTACAGAGTTTTCTAGTGTTTTTAAGCACATTGTTTTGATTTTCCAGCTCGCAACTTTACTGTCGTGGTTCACTCTCACAGCTCTCATCAGTGTTGTTTTTGGTGGCAGGAGGCAGCTGTTTTCAGCAAAAAAACTCCCACTAGGCACTGGCACTACCTGCCAAACACCAAATGACAGACAGACAAAGTTAGCAACTATCTAGCGAACATAGTGGAGCATTTAGCAGCTTAAGAGACAGATTATTTCCCTCAGGAGTTGGCGGAGAGCAAAAACAGACCTGAAAGGAGAGTGAGTATTTGACTTACATGACTCAGATGTCCAGAAACACAACTCTGAAAATAATAATAATAATGATAACTTTATTTTTATACCACCTTTCATGCAAAGATGCAGCCCAAAGTGCTCAACAAAACAAGATCAGATGAAGATAAACAATAAGTTAAAAAAAAAAAGGTTTGATGACAAAATAAACAATAGCAATAAGTGAGAGACAAATAAACAAAAACAGTTTGATCACAATACAATAAAACATTAACAATGATATCAGGAAAGTTAACCTAAATTAAAAGCCAAATTAAAAAGATAGGTCTTTAATTTCTTTTTTTAAATTCCAATGGAGTTTGCTGTTCTAAGATCCAAAGGGGAGGCTGTTCCACAGTTTAGAGCCATAAAAACAGAAAGCAGCCTCACCAGATTTCTTAAGGAACTTCTAAAAGAAAGGCAGTGATAAAATGAATGGCGGTTGCTGATATATGAAGGTGCTAGATTATGTAAGGTTTTGTAGATAAGTAAGGATTTTAAAATCGGTTCTAAAAGATACAGGTAGCCAGTGCAGTGATGCAAGCAGAGGGATAATGTGTTTTTATTTTTGTATTGGTCAAAATCCTGGCTGCAGTGTTCTGAATTAACTATTATTTTATTAAAGACTTTTTAGGGAGACCAGTAAAAAGAGAGTTGCAATGTAGCTTGTAATAAAAGCACGTATCAACATGTCAGCATTGTTTGAGTTAAAATGATCAAAATTTGGTAATGTTCCTCAGATGAAAAAATGATGTTTTTGCGACCTTGTTAAAATGGCAAATAAAATTAAGAACAGAGTCTAAAATCACTCCCAGATCTGTAACGTGTTTTAATTTGCTTGGACAGGCTGGCAAACACTGACTGTAGTCTCTGCCTTTCTGCTTTTGAACCTACGAGTAGAATTTCTGTTTTCTGCTCATTTCTTTTTAAAAATGTTGATGTCAGTGAGACAGGTAAAAAAAGCATTTAAAGAACTAGAGTTGTCTGGTGAAACAGATATATATTTGTGTATCATTAGCAATATTTGACATTATGGTGACTAATTATGTTGCCCAGAGGAAGCATGTATAAAGAAAAAAGAACAGGACCTAGAATGCTTCCTTGAGGAACACCGTATTCAGTGTCAAATGTCTGTGACACAAAGTTGACTAAACTAACCAAAAAATTTCTTTCTGACAAGTATGAGCAAAACCAGTCAAGCACTGTGCCAGAGAGACCCACCCAAGTTGATTGATTAAAATGCCATGATTGTAAATGCAGCACTCAAATCTAACAAAAAGGAGGACAGCCACATTGTTTGAATCAATCGAAGTTCTCAGGTCATTTACCACCTTTAATAAATCAGTTTCAGTGCTATGGTTGGTCTGATAGTTGGACTGAAATTTATCAAATATATTATTAGTATTCAGATGATCATGTAGTTGGTCAAATACAATATTCTCAAGAAGTTTACTGAGAAAAGTAAGATTTGAGATAGGCCTGTAATTAGCAAGGTCACTAATGACTGTTCATGTTGCTCTGTATCTGCTGGATGTTTAAATAGGTTACTGTTTGCTAATGAGTATGTGACGTCAGCTTAGGATGATAATATGTTTGGCTAGTGTTTACAGCTTGTTGTCCGTATTATCATTATTGTAGTTTAATGTAAGGTACTGTTGGTTCAAGACACATATTTGCAGAAGGCATGTCACACACATGCACTCAAAGAAATAAAGTTGAAGGGGTGTTGAAGGTGACGAAATGGTCAAACTCACAACAACTTGACACTGCCTGACTGCATGTTTTAATTCATGTTACTTATCTGAGGTGCCGATTTAAGTCAAGACAGAAAGTGAAAACTCATAACTGGATCCCATCCCGTGGTTCATGTAGAGCAGCAGCAGCTAGGCCTCTCAATTAAAACGTCAGAGTCGCTCAACCTCAGTGACATCTTATCTGATTTCCTCGCCCCTAGTGTCAGACGTATGGGGATAAGCACTCATTCTGCTTCACCACTCAGAAATGTCTTCTTCTCCCTATGGAGACGGGGTCGGGAGTTGGAGTTGCTAGTGCGATCAGTGTGTCCCCGCGCTTACACGGCGCTGACCGCAGAGAAGCCAGTCCAGACTACCGGACAGATGTGTTTCATTTGGCTTTATCTGTTGACACATCCTGTCTGCATTGCATGCGAGGGCAGCATTACACAGCGGCACCAAGGGCAGAGGCAGAGACACCAGACTGAAACCTGAACTCAGCGGGGAACATTTCTCTCTGTATTGCTGTCTTACACCACAGTCATCTAACATCCCTCTACTTAGTCCACATGAGGAAAAATATCTCATGTGGACTAAGTTTTTTCTTATAAAGAAAAAATATTTAGCTTCATAAGTCTTTCCCCCTCTGCCAGGCCTGTGTTTTAGGTTAGCACTGAGCTAAATTTGTTTGAAAAAAGACATTTTTTTCCACACCAGCGGCATGTCTCTGGGGATGGCAACGCTGGTCTGTTGATCAGTCCACCATTTTAGTCCAGACTGAAATATCTTGACACCTATTGGATGGATTGCCATGAAATTTATGTACAGACAGTCATTGTCTGTACTTTCCAACTTGGCCAGGCAAGGCAAGTTCATTTGTACAGCACATTTCAACAAGGCAATTCAAAGTACTATACATAAAACATAAAAGCCATCAAGACAGAATGTAAAAGCAACAAAAGGCAATATAAAAAGACATTTAAATACAATTAAAATTAAAGCTAGTTCCACCAGCAAGTCAAAGTTTTCACTTATGAAGTGAAATACCTGAACAGCAGATGGATTGGCACTCATGGCTCTCACATGATTTATTCTAATGACTTTGGTGATTCATTGACTTTTCCTTTAGCACTACCATGAGGTTGACATTTGTGGTTTTAAACGAAATGTCTCAAGAACTACTGGATGGTTTGCCATGAAATTCGGTTCAGATATACATTCAGGTGCCATCATCAGGTAAAACTTATAATTTGTCCAATACTTTGGTTCATGACTAATGATATTCTCATCAACTGCACTGTGTAGTGCTGATTAGTAAATGTTAGCATACTAACACACTAGTTAACAGTACACCTGCTAAACATCAGCATTGTGATCATGTTAGCATGCTGACATTAGTATACAATACAGCTCAAAGCACAGCTGTTCCAAAGCACAGCCTCATAGAGTCGCTAGCGTGGCTGTAGACTCTTGAGGTGTGTTCAGACAGAAAGGAAATCAAATTTTTAGACTTGCATCATTTGCGCAAATTTGACCCCTGGGCCGTTTGTGTTTATGCACCCCAAGCAACCAATGTACCAACTATAGCTTTAATCTAGCTAGCAACGGATGCAGACCGTTAGTGTGCCTGAGTGTGTGTTGAGCTTAGCCTGAACTCAGATCTCAGCAGAGACTCCGGTTCTTTTTGTTATGTTTGAATTTCCATATGATTATATCTTTCCATTGACTTTGTATTCAATTGCACCACCGCTAAGTCTTCTTTAGACCTCAAGGTTACACATTACCATTCTTTCAACAGCATTTCAATTTCAACTACATTTCAGTGTGTGGGATCAGATTCAAATTGAAATCTAGTATATGAATGATGTTTAAACAACAGTGACACTGTTGTTTCACTTTTCCACCAAAAGCCTGAACAAAGCTAGACCTTGACCTACAAACTTCCAAATCATTGTTATGTAGCACAGTAGTCTAAAATTTTCACTGCCAATAATCAAATTCAGATAGCTTATTACATAGGAAATATCAAACAAGAGTGGTCTTTTCTCACAGTAAAGACCCTGCTGGCTCTGTGTTTTGTCTTGATTTCATGTTCTTCAATTACATTCTTTAATCTATATTTATCATAAACTCTGCATGATCCTTTGCTCCTCACTGTTCTGTTCTTTTATACAGAGACAATGGTTACCTCGCATATGTATGAAAGTGTTGGCTGAACAAGAGCTGACCTCAAGTTCTCTGATGTTGTTTCGGGAAGTGACTCGCCCTCCCCGCACATGCCTCCCCTGCTGGTCACTCATGAATATGGCTCTAATTGAATTCACTGGAGACAAACGAGTGTTAATTGGGAGGATAACGATGACCGCAGCCAACTATTCAGAGGCCAGCCTTCAGAAAGGGGAGACCTCCTGCCCACCGCAGGCCTGTTCTTCACAGCAGGAGAGGGTCTGTGGGGGGCTGAGGGGCTACAGTCCTTTGTGCTCCTTTTCTTTGGGAGGAAGCAATAAAGCAATAAAAGAGCTTGGTAGATGAGTCCTCTGTGCTCTGACTCCCCCTACGCTCCAGTGTGAAAGAGGGGGCCCTGTGACAGATCATAACCACTAACAACTAGGTCTGTGTGTGTGTGTGTGTGTGTGTGTGTGTGTGTACTTCTGATTGTGCTGACATTATAAACATTATCACATTCCTGGAGCAATACTCCAATATAAAGTTTGTATTCTTATCAGGTTGCAAATGCAGAGCAGGTATGGTATAAACATATCCATTATTAAACAGTTAGGCTCATTTGTCTGTTTTCTCATCACCATTCACCGACACACACACACACATACACGCACACACACACACACACACACACATGCACAAACACAGGCATGAATGGCTGACTACGGATATCAGTTTTCATTTCATACAGAATTTGAATTGGCCTGCAGGCCAGTTGCGTTAAATATTGCTGCCGTTTCCTTTATTACAATCCTACAGTAGTCTGTCAATATTTAGAAAGTATGAAGGCAAAAGTCTTTACACTCACTTGGCATCTTCATATTTTATATTGCTTTATTATAAATTCTTTATGAGGTAATATGATCAGAAATGCTAAAACACACATGGAGATAAACAACTACTGGAAGCATTTATTCATTTCTGTGTTGATAAAGGAAGAGCACAACACTCTAAGGCAAAAAAATCAAAGATTTATTCAAAAAACAAAAGCAACATTTATTAGATATTTGCGAGACCAAAACCTGTGCCTTTGTAGCAGCGGGCTTAATGGAGACCACTTTGGTCCAGACTGAAATATCTCAACATCTGGATTAATTGCCATGAAGAATGAATTTGGTAACCTTGGTAATTTCCTGACTTTTCATCTAGAGCCATCATCAGGTCTAAATTTAAGTTTGGCTACTTTGGTTAACGACGAAAACATGCAAAACTGATGACATCCTATCAGCCTCAGCTTTACTTTGTGCTTTGTGCTAATTAGCGAATGTTAGCAAGTTAACCACCCCAACTTTAAACTGTACAGAAATGCCTAAATGTTAAAAAAGACTGTATTTATTACATCTCTCTAGCTTGTTTTTCATGTCTTTGGTCACCCGACTCTACATATGAAGTCACAGAATCTAACAAGGTACTTTACATGTTGGCATTTCTGCTTACACCATGCTGACTCAAATAAACTATGTAATACTGTACTCCCCGGCACATCCTTAACACTCAGACTCACAACATAATAAACCCTTCTGTTTTACACTGCCAAAGAACTTATTCTGACACCACCCTCTGGCCAATTATTACATTTACTTCACTACAACATCAAAAACACATTTTGAACCCCAACTTTAGTCCATTTAACAGCTTGATTTTCTTCACAATGAGCAATACACACCATTCCATGTTTTGTTTATTGCCTAGACTTAACTTTTATTACTTTCTCAATCTTATGAATGCTTCAACTTTGCAATAGGGCCACTGTGATACAACTTTACACAAGCTGTACTGTTGGAGTGGAGGCCGATGTCCGAGTGTGTTGCAGCAACCTTGGCTTGAGGTATGGCCATTAAGATCGTCGACTTCCAGTTGGCTCACTGAAAATAAGTTCTCATCCTTTTCCTCTCCTATGGGAGCGCAGCAGCACTCAATCACCCCCCAACATGACCCTGGACTGTGGCATGAGTTCAAAACTACACTTGGCCTCTGCATCACCCAGAAGAATCTGTCCAATCACCTCTGTGTCCCACTGCCTCCCTCACTGGCATCTGTCTTCTTTCCATATATCACAGGTGAGCGTTGGCCATAAAGGAGATTACTCCGCGGGGAGACTGTGCATCCATTTCCACCATTAAACTGGATTCAGGTGCTGCCTCTTCTGCTCTCCATAGGCATCCAGTGAGTAATGGATACCCCAGTGCCTCTCGCTGCCCTTTCTTATCTGCTGTACAGCCCGGAGACGCTCACTGACTCACACAGACAGAAAGACACAAGCACACACTCACTTTCTCAAACAGGAACTCTAAGTCACTTAGTTCTCGTCTGGAGGCTTTCTGGAGTTTTATGATTTCAGTGTTCAAAAGAGGAATTTTGGATCATGACGGATTGGACTCTGCACTGTAACACGTCCTTCATCCCCTGTCCTCCAGGAGACGTAATGTGCGCTCCAGAATTTTGCCTGTTTTATTTTACTGATCACATTCAAGAAGGAACTGAGGTGATTTTACTCTTTTCAAAAAAGAACTGAGGTCTAACATTGCTACTGGTGTCTGTGTATTGAGTAGCTGTGAACTCTAAAGACCACGCTGGACAGCTGATTACGCTTCATTGGTCTCACAGTGCTAAAAGCCCATGTCACAGGGCTGTATCTAAACACAGGAATGATTTTCACGGCTGAGAGGATGACGCTCCGGAGCAACTTTGATGGTGGAAGACGAGATGAAGGAACTGCTGAATTTGTTTACAACTCACAGTGAGCTGAGAGAGGACAGGAAAAGATATAAAAAGAAAGGATACGGTGACATCAGGTTTCAACCTTGAGGACTGAAGAAAACATGTTGAATAAAGTCTTCTGCCAAAAGAGGCACAGAGCTGAATCTGAAAGTAGATTAAAGTGAAAACATTTACAGTGTTTCTTAAGTATTTCTGTGAAAAAAACTGCTAATTAGCCTTAAATGCAATTGCCTTTTAAATAAAGCTTCAGATATTATTACACTCATCAAAACATAATCCTAAGAGTCAATATCTTATTTCTGTCTCTCACCCACTCATTTAGTCTGGAATGACTTTGAAATGTCTTCAAATGGGATTACATATTGCAAACTCTATTCCTCGTTGTCCTCTCCAAAAAACGGGATGTTAACCATTTCAAAAGTAAAAATCCCAAACTTAGAAGTACTGCTCCAATATTTCTGAGACCTGTATTTTTAGCCATGCTAGTGGCTCAAGGGATGGCAATGCCAGTCTGTTTGTCCAACACTTTGGTCCAGACTGAAATATCTCAACAACTATGGGATGGATTGCCATGACATTTGGTAAAAATATTCATGTTCGCCAGAGGATTAAACCTACCGACTTTGACTTTTTCTGACTTTTCCTCTTATTTTGTCCAATATTTTGGTTTATGACCAAATTCCTGCAAAACTAATTACATTCCCATCAGCCTCAGCTGTACTTTGTGCTTTCAGCTAATTAGCAAAGGTTAGCATGCTAAACTAAGATGATCAACATTATACTGGCTAAACATTGGCATATGAAAATTGTCAATGTGCGCATATTAGCATGCTTATGTTAGCATTTAGCTCAAAGCACTGCAGTACTTTAGCCTCACAGAAGCGGCTGTAGGCTCTTATTCTTGTTACATAAAGTGAATTAGTCTTCCATGGTTAGAAAGAATGTGAATGGCTTTTATATGTTGTGACTCATCAGACTGAGCAGGCTGTGCACAGCAGGTATGGAAAATGCTGATGGCAATGACATAACTGTCTAAAGGTAACATTAACTAAAACCTTTGCATAGGCCATAACTCAGTATTATGTTGAACCTATGACAGGCCTCTTCCTGTATTGGCTATACAGTGGCAGTGCACCTCTCATCCCTCCACTCCACTCTCCGTGTCTGCCGTGCTTCGAACACAATCCTCCTGTGTTCAGTCACTGGTGCTGAGAGCTCGATTTCAACAAATTCTGTTGAGCTGATCCAAAACTCAGGTGATGTGAAAGACACTTGGCTGAGATGTAATGTTGTCATGAAGTGTGGCCTGTTACATGCATCCATCTGTTGCATGATGTCATGTCTGTGAGGATCAACACTGTAGTCCCCAGCATGCAAAAAGCAAACTGAACCTTTGGCGTGTGTGGTGACGTTGTGGTGAGAGAGGGGAAATTGTGATGGCAGAGCTTTGAGCAAAGGTACAGAGCAGTGAAATAAAACTCTCCCCTGGAGGATTGCAGCCCAGGCCATGTGTTTGGCAATGTTTCAGTAGTGTTAAATTATTCCTGCACGAAACTCAATCTATTCCCCTATCCCCTATTGTCACTCCGGTTTGGTCACGTTTGATCCTGCCACCTCAGTTTAAAGTGGTTCTCTTTTGAAGGCTGCTGTTTTTTCCCCTGTATCCTCCTGTATTACAAGTAAACAGCCATAATAATCTATTTCTCCTTCTTCTGGAGCACAAAATCTTTGATGACTGAAGCAAAGTTTCTCTTGGGGGCCTACATCAGATTCATCAAAGACCTCCAGCAGAACCATAACCATGCTTGAACAATACACAAACAAAGTTGTGTCAAAGGCTTCTGGGAGATATTCCATATGAAAGCTTGCCTGAACACCTGAAAGAGCAGGCAACACACACATATGGGAAATTCCCATCTCGTCAGAAAAGCATGGTGATGTATCCCGAGGGTTGCAGGGAGCATCTCCTAGTGTGTAATTACTGGACTGAAATACTTGGTTCATTATACTCCTCAGACCCCACACACTGTATCAGTGTCACCACAGAGATGAGAAAATGAGACATTTATTGTGAATGACAAATGAAGGAAGTATTTTTAAAATTGCTGCTTACTGTGAAGACAAATGGATCTGACAGTTTGTTGAATTCACGAGTGTGCTTTACTTTTGTAAGAGCAACATTTCGTTAGTCAATGTCTAATACAAACCATATGTACACTACAGTAATTAGATTTTTAACATTTACTTACTTTTGCCTTTCTTAAATACACATGGCAATAAATCAAGCTTGAAATGAATTTCTGTCTAATTAACAATTATTATTAGAGTTAGAGTTATTTATGTATTTGTTTTCTATTTTATTTAAATTGAACAGAATTCAAAATTTGTTTTTGCAAAGAAATCAGTATAAAATATCCTTGGTATTTGTTAAGACTTGTGTACTTATTCAGTCACAGCTGTACTTACCATAGAGATCAAAATTAAAATTTTATTTATTTTTCTGCAGTGATAGTGCCCCCTGTGTTAATGTTCTCCAGTGGGCATGAATGTTTGGTGCAGACCATGGATGTACTATATTAACTGGATACCGGACTCCCAAGAGGGTGCCAGTGGTGTAATATCACTTAACCTCCAGTCTAAAGCTGCCTTTAGACTGTGTGACAACAATGATTGTGTAAGATTATTTTTGTCACATTGTGTGAGATGGCTTTAATTTGCTGTTTAACACAATTTTGGTTGCAATCTGTGTCAGACTGCACAACATCAATTTGTGGGATGTCAGATTGTGCGATAAATGCGTGGCAAATCATGGTGCTATAATGTAAATAGAGAAAAGTATATGAAAGCAGAGGCACACCATCAGCTCACATCATCTATGTGCTGAAAATGCAGCAAAGTCACACAAACTTCTTTTTAATTTCGCCTCTGTTGTTTTGGTTTATGTGTGCCACTGATAGATTCAGGAGCATGTGTGTGTTTTTCCCCTTTACTTTTTCTAAAAATGTCACTTACGAAATGTCACACCAGCCAGTGTATTCTGTGTCACTTCATAATGTTTCCTGATTGGTTGGTTTGCGGATGTGGGTCATGGCAGCAGTCAAACTGTGAGAATTTGCTTCTAAATTTCTGACACAGTCTTTGTTTGCCTCAAGCTGTCTTTGAACGCCAAAGCTCCAAATCACAATGTGATCCAGGACCAACATCTGGATTGACAACCAAAGATTTTACCATAGTTTCTTTCATGATTGTCAACTTTCGTCTCAGATGGTCCAAAATCGTACAGTGTAAAGGGGCCTTAATAGGCACTTAGGGAGAGGTGAGTTCACAGGACTACCCCTTGCTATGACTTTTGATAGTCTGATCAAGGAAGTACATCTCAGTTGTCAGTCAGTTGATGTCAGGAGAAATACTCACTCAGAGACTTGAAGCTTAGACAGTGTTTCCACAAATATGTCCAAAATGTTTGTCTGTTTTGAAAATTTTAAAACTGCACAGCAGATGTCGTTACAGTTTATGTTTCCTTCAAATTTCAGTTCAACTTTGAATGTGTATGTAGAGTACATTCAATGTCCTGAAAGTTGTGATTTGGGCATAAAGGGGACAACTGAACAAAACTAAGATGCATATTTGAATTTGAATGGTTATGTAAGGGTTATGTGAGTTGAGTTAAGATATAAATTAGGTATTCAGTTGAACTGCGTTGCTGTATGTATGTTTCGGTTTGACAAAACCAAATCAAGGTTTTGTGTTTGCTGTTAAGGTTCATGAAGTTCATAACACGTCTGTTGAGAAGTTTTCTATATTGTCAAGAACAAATTGTGATAAACAGCTTTTTGAGGAAAACAAGCAAACTTGTCTTGTGCTTGAGTGCACCAGCAGGAATACTGTAATGGGACAACCAGGACAATCAACACAAACTGGGAAAAGAATTTGGACTACGTACACAATGTTATTGCTTTTGACTTTAAGAACACGTGGAAGTTTAGTTAGCGACGACAGAAGCTGCGTTTGTGGATCTTGCTCTGACTCAGTGCCAGACAGCAGGGACAGAGGGCACCTCATGACATGTATGAGAGGTGACTGGATGACAGACGCTAACGGCAGGACCTTGTGTAAACATGCTCATTGAAGACAGTGTCAATCAACACCCCAGATTAGAGCTCAGGCTATTAGTCAAGTCAGGCATCCTTCATCTCTCCTTGAATAGAACTTCAGCAGAATAGCGCGCTAATTGAAGTGCCGGCGGACTGAATTGACCTGCAGACAACAAAGTGATAACTCTGAATTATGACAGATTAGAGACACTGATGATGTAAAGCCGAAATAACTTTGAGATAAAAGTTTTAACAAGAAAGCACTCAGTAGAGAGCAGACCAAGGCCAAATAATCGAGCCATGACTTTCACAGCCATTATCCAAGAAGCCATTGTCTGGGTTGACGGTGGCACTACAGCAAACATCACAGGGTCACCAATACCAGTAGGCTTTCTTTTAAATGAGGGCATTCATATGCACGCCAAATTTCATGCCAATCAGGCCATTAGTTTTCAAGATATGATGGTGACATACACACAGTCATAAAGCAAAGTATTTGGACAAATTAAGGATTTGGCCTGCTGGTGGCACAGATGCAAAGTCAGGGGATAAAGTCATTATGATTCATCCTCTGGGGACCCTGAATGTCTGTAAAAGATTCTATGCCAATCTATCTAAGATTTATTGAGATGTTTCAGTCTTGTCCAAAGTGGTGGACAGGCCGACTGCAATTCATAGAGCCATGCTGCTAGCATAGCTTAACAACACTAAGAGCCTACAGCCACATTACCGGCTCTGTGAGGCTGTACTTTGGTACAGCAGTGCTTTGAGCTAAATTCTAACATGCTAAAATGCTGCATGCTAAGCAGGTGCTGTTCACATCTAAGTTTAGCACGGTAGCATGCTAACATTTGCTAATTAGCACAAAAAATAGATGAGGGAATATCATTAGTTTTGCAGGTATGTGGTCATAAAAAAAAATCTGTTTGACCTGATGGTGGAAGAGAGGAAAAAGGGATCATGAAAAGTATTACAATTCATCCTGAGGGGGTCGTGAATTTGTGTAACAAATATCTTGGCAATCCATCAACACTTGTTAAAACATTTCACTCAAAACAACTTAACAACCCCATGGTGGTATTATAGGAAAAAGTCAGGGTATCACTAAAGTCATTCAAATTCATTGTCTGGGAACCACATTATGTGCACCAAATTTGGTGGCAATTTCAGTCTGGACCAAAATGGTGGACAGACTGACCACCTGACAAACTGACATTTCCATCCCTAAAATTGTACCTCTATCATGCAAAAATCCCAATTAAAATGAAACTATTGTTTATTCTGTATGCACAGCAATGACATTTGGGTTTATTATGGCATCCTGGGTAAAATCAAGGTAGTGTGATGGTGTATAAAGCATCTGGTATGTGTGCAGTGCATGAAGTCTGACTGACTGACTGACTGTCTGTCTGTCTTCAGCGATTCTCCTGAGACTCTCACACTGAGATCTATGCTGCCCAAGACCAGGTGTTTGTTTAGAAGTGCTTAGACTTCTCTTCAGATTCTGGCAGCCGCAGAGGAGAGACTGAATGAATGAATTACCATTCGGTACCTTTGTAGAGCAGTCATGGTTGTCTGTGATCATAAAAGAAGATGAAGCCTTCTGCTGTCTTGTTACTGACTCAGAGGAGTGAGAAAGAGATACAGAGAGAGAGAGAGGGTGATGTCATCTGACAGAAGAGGTGATTCTCTCATCTTGTCACACATCACATCCACTAAACCTGCATGCTTTTATTTTTTCCCTCTCTGTGAGTGTTACGCTGCATTTCAGCCCTTATTTTTGTTTCAGTAGTTTAATCTGACTGCTAGATTAGATGGTTTGAATGTTGTGCTGTAAGATCATGCTGGTGGTTGTAAGAAGGCTTTGTCTTGCTTGTGTCAAAGTAAAGTGATGTTCACATCTTCTGCAATTGTCAGCAGGTTTGGGTATGTTTGCGACTCAAAACATTATGTGGATAATGTCATAGCAACCGCAACCACAATAATCATATCTGTGCCCACATGACAGTAAACTAAATGATATCAAAAGGTGTCTGTGATCAGATTTGGCTAGATTTTTTATTTTCACTGTAAACAAAGGTGACTTAGCAACATAAAGTTAGATTTAGCATGATAGGTATGTAAGACATTCACACACACACACACACACACACACACACACACACACACACACACACATACATAAATACAGTATAGTTGGAGTGTCAGAGGCTAAAAGTGCACATATGATTCCTATTTCCCTGCACAGAGTTCTGTTTTACAGATGCTTTTGCACTTGTGAACTTACAGCTGGACCTTGGGTGCATTTTCACAGAAAGTGAAATCACCCATTTTATGCATTTCTAGATCACACTCCAGCGACACTTGTAAATGCAACTTCTCTCTGTGGAGGATTTTATTGTGTAACCTGATGATTTGCTAGAGGAGCCAAAACGGATTTAAGATCTTCCCTAATAACTTCATCTGAGATGGAAAGGTTGAAACGCTGTGTGAAGGTGCTGAATTGTTGAGTAGAATGTGAGATGGACACAGCAACGCAGTTGGAAATACGATTATTTGTGTTCTTTGCCGAGAATTCTCATGTCACCACTGAAAATATGAACTACAAAGTGTGTTATTTGGGACAAATTAGTACAAAATACCCATTGTGTCCATATGAATACAACTGACTTTCTGAAATTCTGTGTTTGACATTTTCTTATTAGATGCCAATTTGACATCAATCAAATTTGTCTTATTAGAGAGTAATGACTGCTGAAGGTGTACGCCCATTTCTAAGATGCATATTCATTTGCCTTATATGTATCTTTCTGTTAATATGCTGAAATCTATAACTGTCAATGTTGTCGTCTTTCCTGTAGGACCAACGACCCAGTCAGTTCCTCTTCTGACGGTGAGCACACATCCATGGAAGAGATGGTGCACAGGTTTCCTTCATGCAGGTCAGAGTCAAATGAGTGTGTTTCAATTTTGGCAACACTCTGTTTCTCATTCACACACTTCTTATTCCAGTTGTAGGCTAAGTGCCTTGCCCAAGAGCACCTCATCAGCAGTCACTGAGGGAGGGGAGAGAGTTACTCATTCACTTTCCGCAGCCAAATGTTCCCAGCCACAGTCAATTACAGTGCCAGCTCCTCAGTGCAGCACCGCTGGCATGCGACCATGTACATTCATACACAAACACTGACATTCCTGAGCCTCTGGAGGCTCCTCTCGCCTCCTCTACACGCTGAACTGGGATATATGATCCACCGCTTATTAAACTGAGCTTACTTGTAATTAAGCCTCCCAGATCGGTTTTGCTTGAGGTTCACTTTAAGCCTCTCTCTCCCTCTGTCTTCCTAAAAGCGATGAGTGAAGAGTAATAGGTTTCATAATGTGCCATAGAAAAATGACAGACTGTTGAAAAACGAGCCGTGAGAGCGTGTGCTCAACAAATTCAAGTAAACCAAACACATCTTGGTTAGTCCTCAATTAGTGTTTTGAAGCGTGATCATCGCTGTCCTGAACTTACCCCTCCAGTGACGTTGTATGCATAGAGACACTAAAGTGCTGCTTCAAAATGATTACACACTATGATACTCATTGTACTGTCTGCACAATAAAGCCTGAAAGGGGAAAAAAATACTTTTCCGTGTGTTTCTCTTTAACCATACAGGAACATTTGCAGACAAGGTATAAATCACTAAAAGGCAAAGTCATTATGTAATGACTTATTGCTGTCTTTTGTTTGACGCAACCACAAAAGAGCGGTTCTTCACAATATGCTTGTTTAACAGTAAACAAAAATCTGACAACACACAACATGAAGAACAAGATGGAGCGGCCTGGACATGATGTAGCATGCTGTGGTGCACAGCTGTGTAGGGAGGCAGGAAGCCAGGTGTCCAGCAGGAGCGGTCCAGGATCCTGACGGCTCCCTCTGATGCATGTGTAGGCCTCCAACACCTCGCTGTGGACCTGCGCCACGCTAACGGCTTTTACAGAAACATCTGGCAGACGACAGGTCTTATGCTCCACTTTCTTGCCAATTAGTGTTCCTCTGCCCTCCTCTACGTTCCTATCTAGCACGCACACACACACACACACACACACTCACATCTCTGTTCTCAACCTGCCAGCTCCTGCCAGGTCGGACACACAGCAATGCAAAAAAACATGAAAAGAAACCAATTTAAAAGGGCTAATCTACCCATTTTTGAACATGAAGTTTACTTTTACAGTCTCCAGCTGGAGCTGCTTGGAGTGTGTGGAAGCAATCAGGAAACACAGAAAGAGGGAGAGAGAGAAATTATGTTCGCAGATTCAAATGCCACTAAGCCTGGAGGATAAACTGCAGAAATGTATAAAGGCCCCATTGAAACGAGTTCTGATCTGACTGCCTGGGCAATTGCCTCCAAATAGATGTCGCATTTTGTTTTTATTTGGTAAATAGGAGGGTCACTCTGCAAAAAACAGAAACATTGGCTCGCGAGACCGATCATTAGCCCTCAAAAGCCACTTCAAAGCGTGCTGGTGTGTGAGTCGCTGAGCGGGGAAACACAAGAAAAAGTGCTGATCGTTTTCACGTCTCTGTGTCCGTTTGTTTTCATTTATCAGGCCTTTAAGTATTGTCTCGCTACCATGTGCCTGGAATTATCTGGCCGTGCTGTGTGCATTTATATATTTTAATAGTGTTGTTGCTTGAGCAATAATGTTTTTATTGTCTGAATGATCTCTCTGTTGTGTCTTCAGCTGTGTGGGGGATCAAGGGGCCGAAAGAGAGGTTTTGCCAGAGATTTGCAGAAAAGAGGAACCAAACTCTCTGTGTTCTGTCTACTAGGTTATTTAATAATCACTGCTTTTTTTGCAGAACTTTATAGATTCACCTACTATTACATAAATACGTAATCATCTCAGGCCACTGCTGAGGTGTTTGTGAAGCTCAAACCCTGTCTGAGCGAGCCCATACCCTTCCTTCACCCCGCGGATGACTCTCCTCTGCCCTCGCCGTTTGACATGTTGCTCCTCTGATGGATGTGCGGCGTCTGGACAAGGTGGCCCTGCGCTTTCATCAGGCCCTCAGCAGGCAGATAGGCCGAGGGAGCGGGACGAGCATCCCGTGCCTCCACACAGGAGATAAAACAACCGTCCCATGTCACCACGCAGGAGATAAAACAAGGCTCCTCTTCACAGATCGTACATCAACATTATACCGTCTGACGCCAGGAAGCAGCAAAGCATGCTGGGTAGACGACACACCTACACAGAAAGATGGATCTCTCTAATCTGAGGAGTATACACATAAATTATCCAGGGATATTCTTAACGGTGTGCATGGGAAGTTGGTTTCAATTTAGCTGAGACGTATGCAAGATTTTTATCTGATGGCTGAAACAGATATTTTTGAATTTATATCATATGAAACCAGCATGTAGAAATTTAAAGCAATGTTTGTCAGAGAATCTTTTAACCTTGGTGAAATTCATTACAGTGCGTGTGACAGTGACATGTCTCTACCTCACTATCCTGCTGGGACTGGAATGTCAGATAAATAGCGTCTATAGCAGCTTTCCCCGTCACACTCTTCATCTGGGAATCAAAACACATCATCCTCACGTCTGTCTGGAGTGCTGCATGGCCCTGCAGGGGCACATCTCTTTAAAATCGACCGTCTGGTGATTTTTCAGGAGACCTTGATGATCTGCGAAAAGAAGACACAGAAGAATGATTGTAAGGGTATCCATCTTTCACCCCAGCTTAGATCGCTCTTTCTCGATAGATTGTGTATTTTTTCTTTGCATGGTTATGTCTGAACTTTTTCTTCATCTTTTCCACAGTTGCATTGAGTGTGATGCAGTTTGATCCTTCACCTAGCCCGAGCAGTTGCGGTCTGACAAACACTTGACATCAGAATCTCATTGTATCACTCACTCAGTTCCTCCTGTGTTCTCAGCCTTTCAAACCCGATTACACGTGATTGTTGTGTTATCCTCTGAACACGGTCGAGCCACCTGTCATCATTCTTGCCACTTAACTAAATGTGGTTTTCATCTCTCTAGCGTGGTTTAGATTTCTCCTCGGAGCTGCGCCGCCTTCTCTTCTTTCCATGACCGTGATTTGGCCCGTTTGGTTTATGGCGTTCAGATGCCCGTTGGCTCGCAGGGGACTGTTTATTTGGAGAACTGGCACTCACACTGTCTCAACAACCTCCCAGACAAGTGCACCGCAAGCTTTAATTACTGGAGTTTGAAATGAGGCTCCATTAAAATGAATGACCTTCATTAAAGCGGTATTAAGGGACAGATGCCTTCACTGGTGGGGTGAACATGTAGAGGAAAGGGAAAAGGGGGGGTGGGGTCCACTTGACCAGACGTACAAGTGCCTGAATAAACAGCTCAGCAGGTTTTTCTTTCTTTTGCTCTCTTTCAGCGAATCCCCGCTGCGACTGCCATCGAGATTACAACCACCTGGCCGCGTGTCCTGCTCGCCCCCCTACCCCAAACATTTTAATCATGGATAAAATTCATTTATATGTTGCGATAATTGTGCCTAATTGTTTCTTTGAAGGGGAGTGAGGCCAGCAGCATCTGGCTGACATATGGCTCCATGCTTGTGAGAGTGACTTTGTGCCCAGCAGGAAACTGTGGGCCTGATTGACTCTCTGCCCATTGAGCCAGAATGGCCTGGTCCAATGAAGCCGACCTGTTGGCTGAGTTGGACAAGGTATCTAAGCACTCAGCCTCCCTCCACATGTTTTTGAGCCTCAGTGAAGGTGTGTCACCACCAGAAGTTGGCTGGACACGTTCTTCTCTTTAGGAATTCAGCAGGAGCTTCAACTTCCACAGCTGGCTTTCCTCTTTCTGGTTGTACAGTACATTCCAGATGGCCCACAGACCCAGTGATGGTATGCATAAACACATACTGCACTTAAGTGTATCTGTTTAGTAATGAACACACAAAGATGCACACATTCACCAGACACATGCTGTCACAAAGCCAGAATCCTAGAAATTAGGTTCATTATGGACGATTCTGCACCTCGTGTCCACCCAGATCTGGATGTTGGGGTGGTGGAAGCTGTGTAGCATGTCCAGCTTTCATCCTGGAGACCTTTCAGGTTCCTGTTTGTCAGAAATACAACAGAAGAGCAACTGGTGTATCTGTTTGCAGTGCAGCCAAACAAAAGAATGATCTTGTAATTGGTAAGTAATAATTGCAACAGTGATCTGATTTCACGCTGCACACAGCGCAAGTAGCTTTCCTCACAACAGCAGGGCACAGTAAAGTTGGTTATGTTGCTGAGGAGTTGGAGTTGCTCTTCATCCAACTGTGGCTGCTGCTTCGTGCTCCATGACTCCCTTGCAAAAAATAAAAATGACCTGCTGACAAATGACCATGTCTTGTTTTGTAGATGCATTTTTGATGAACAGTCTCTGCAAAATACATTGCATTTCCTAACATAACTAGCAGCATTAGGAAAGGCTTTGCATTAGCAGTAACTTTGTACAGCTCTGATATGGTGTTGGGAGAGTGAACAATAAACAGTGAGGCTGATATCAATGAGATAAAATGAAAAACAACACTGGAATACATGCAACGTGAATCCAGGGCAGGAATTGGCGGTCTGCCACTAACAATAAGAACTACTAAATAGAGAGGTCATTATAGAATTTAAATACATTGAATGACTGTTGCTAAAAAAACACATACTGTATAGTATAACAGGAGTTGACTTAGTGAAGATCTTAAGGATTATGACGTTTGCATTTTTACTAACCATAACCTTTCCCTAACCTTAACCATATAGTAGTTGTCTTGCACAAATACTGCAGAGCGCCAGAATTTTAAAACATTGCAATTGGACATAAAAAATGTTTTTATTAAATGTAATCCGCTGTTTTGAAGAATGGTCCAATACTGACGTTCTTGTCTGGCGATTGGGTTGAATCTCAACATGCAGAGGCAGGCTCATAAATGCAGAGTGGCACCAGCTCTTCTGTGATTAAAGAATGCATATGTATGTGTGTGAGAGAGACAAACACACACACACACTCTCATTTCAGCTACAAGGCATATGTTGTCACCGACACATGCACACAAACCTGAGTGCAGCCAATTCACATATAAACATAACCTTCCCCAAAAACGGTCTGGAGATACAAACACTGGTTACCATTGAAAAGAAGATTATTTTTTCTCTCTGTCCCTGAGTGATGTTCTCATTCACGCTGAGAGCCTGTCAGTCAGTCATCCACCCCCACACCTATCCCCACCTCGTCATTGAGTGTCGTTGATGCTGACATGTCACATCTGGAAGCTCTTCCCTACATGTGCTGCATAGACATTTCTCTGCTCACTTTCCCTTTCCCAGGAGGTCTGATTGTGAAGCTCCTGTAATGATGTGAAAAAGGAGACTGAGATTTCAACAAAACAGCTCTGAGCTATTGAATGCATTCTGGACACATTCCTCCACTGACGTTACAGGATCAGTTTCCCCAATAGCTGGAGAATAAAGGGAGATCAAAATGGTAGCAATTTGCTGCGAGTCCTAGATTCTGTGCCAAGTCTTTAACACCTTGTTTGTTCTGAGGGGCTCTTTGTGTAAGGTCAGAAAAGTAAAACCTATTTTTAAGTTGACAAGGATGAGATACTTTGTGGCATGTGTGATATAGCATGCTAGCATCTACTGTAAGTAAAGCATGAAATTTGAAAGATGTTTGTTAGACACTTGACACTTGTTAGCTTAGGGGGCGGCAACAAAGCCACTTCAAGCCTCTGCTTCCTATGGAAAATCTATGCTAAGTGTGCCGCTGTGTTACAGGCGGGGTGTTTCCTTGGCAGCAGGAGAGAATGAAATAGTCATTAATATGTCTGAAGGGTAAATGATGTCATTCACAGTGAATAAATGTTGCTGTCAGGCCCTGCAAGCCATTTGCAGAGAAAGTGACACTTTGGGCTATAGTGTTTTACAAGCACAGATATGTTACCACACTGTAACATACACTGCACACAACATAGGTGTGCACCCACACACCGCACACACTCAAACACACATACACGTGTAGCCCAGTCCATTGATGAAGGGTAGGATGATCTGCTTCCAGTTAGGTTGCACAGTGTTCCTGTTCGGCGGGTGTACAAAGAGTTGGATCCAATTTCAGGACATGCTTTTAATGAAACTCAAACTGAAACACGTTTCTGATTGGAGAACAAAGACGGAGAATCAAAAGCTGTTGCAGAGGTGACCTGGGCTAAAGCGTGCTCACAGCTCCAAACACCAGCTCCTCACAAAAGGCCCAAACTCCAAACAAGGCCCCTCCGAAGCATCCTGTTCCTGCAAACACTGCAAAGCAGCCTGACGAATGTAGCCAGACTTTATACCTTTGCTATCTAGAATTACAATTTGTTTTGAAAACTCTATGACATATGGATAAACTACAATTTAGGTTGCTTATGACTTCCAGAGATGTAAGGGCCAATAGCTCAGGCTACTGAAAGCTTGGAAAGCTTTGAAGACAAGAAACGTTTTAAAAATCAGTTGAATGAACTGCAATCTCAAACATATGTTGTTTATGCAGCACACACGTGAAAAATGTACATAGTGAACAAAAACAAAAAGTACTTTCTCAGACAAGAAATTGTTTAACTGGATAAACAAAAAGAAAAATTCCATCTTGAGCATAATTTTATTCCTGTGTAAGTTATGAAGTGAAACTGGCTATGTTTGAGGTAATAGTTTGACATTTTTGGAAATACGCCTTTTCATTTTCCTGCCAAGAGTTCCATGAACAGATTAATACCACTTTCATTTTTGTCTGGTAAATATACGGCTACGGCCAGGAGTAGCTTAGCACAAAGACTGGAAATAGGGGGAAACAGCTAACCTAGGTCTGTCCCAAGGTAACAAAATCTGCCTACTACCACTTTGAAAGCTCACTACTTATCACGTAATACCTTGTTTGTTTAATTGGTACAAATAGTAGTGTAAATATGTGAGGGACTATTTCTTGGCTGGTCGCAGTAACTTCCTGAAGAATTGTTGTCTGCTGCCAAGAATTATCATTGCGCATAACCCTCCATAAAACTTGTCACAAAGCCAGGCTAGCTCCAGTCTTTGTGCTAAGCTAACCAGCTGTTGGCTGTAGCCTTACATTTAACGACAGATATGAGGCTGGTTCCTATACTATGGGCTACTATTCCTTTTAACTTTAAAACCCCCGACATCCCCTTTAATGAGTTGAGTGGAAAAAAGTATGTGTAATTGTAAAAAGTAAATTGTCATTTGGTCTAATACTGCCATTTATGAAATTAAAGCCAATTTTTGGCTGAGAATTGCTTCATGCTTTGAACCTCAACTCAGCACACATTTACTACATTTACAGCACAAATCCCGTTCAAATGATCCATATCAGCTTAGGGAGTGAAAACCTCCAAGCGTTGATCTAAAGTCCATTCTTCCAGTCAGACCAGGAGGAAGGTCCATTACTTTCCCCACAGAGACTGCTGTGTTTGGTGGTCCGCTGCCCCGAGGTCTCTGAGCTCAGCCTGCACCTGTGGCCGGTCGTGTCCAGAGCTGAAGAAAAGAAAACAAATACAGTAAATAACTCTGCTTAATGGAGCTTAAGAGCGGCCTCGCTCATTTGCCGTGAAGAACAAAGGGTCCGAAATGACTTTGAATGAGCACAATGCTTGTGCTTCGTGGTGTGAGCGGCCTCCTGTTCTGCTGTGCATGAGTAACCTTGTGATGGTATCAGTTTAAACTGTGTGCTAGGAAAGAAAGGGGGAGATGTGAGAGCAGAGGTTAAATATACGGGTTGCCCACATTTGCCAGGAGAAACAAGCGGAAAGTCCTACACAAACATCATTGTCTGCTACTGAGGCACAAAGACTGAGGGTTAGTGCATCAAAGACTCATTCAAGGACATGGAGGTAAACTGTCTCAGACCCAACGCAAGCTGAAACCTGAGACTGTAAATGAGGTCTTTCTCCATTCACTATCTGGTTATTTTCATTTTAAAAGAGAAAAAAGCAGCATTTTTCTCTTTTTTGTGTAGTTCTTAGGTATTATATTGAAAAGTTAGTACTATTGCAAAGTATCTGAAGACAAAAGCATTATTCTCTGTATTATGTACTACATTGATTTTCATGGTGGCGAGCAGAAGCAGGATTTTACCTCTTCTTTGCTCTGCAGACAGGTTTTTATTTATAACAAGGGTGTAATTTATGAGAATCTGAAGGCCCTGACTACTCCATAACCCAGGTCTGACTCACTCATTCTTCAGTGTGACAGGGCTGGGCTCCTGGAGTTATGAGATCAAGGCTGATGTCTTACAGAGCACCGCTCGGGGGAACAGGTATCTGCACTTCCTTATTTTATCAGCTCTCCAACAAGTGAACATGAACACGGGCCTCTATAAATCATTTGCTTCTGATGACAGCCTGGAGGCAGCAAAGCGGAGCATTGTCTGATGTTGTACATGTGTGCTGTCTTCTTCTTTTTTTTTTTTTTGAAGCTTCATAGCAACGTAGCATGAATGACTCCTCGTGCATCTGTGTGAATGTAATACACCTGCAGATTGTGAGGACTAAATGATGGCACTGTAGTTGTGCTACATCAAATGATTAGGAGCCAATTTAGCTTTAGCATCTACCGCCACCTTAAATTAGACGCTAGCATCAACAGCTATTATCACCACCTGATATATGATGGGCTCTTCTTTTTACACATTTCACAACATTGTCTGTATGCATGCACGCACATACAATATTGCATGTGTTTATACAAGCTACCAACAGCTCTTGTTGACAGAGTGCTGAAACCGAACGGGTGTGGGAGTGAACCAGGCTGCTTTTATGCAAGAGGTCCATGACCTTGATTCTCTTTCCGCTCCACTGTTTCTTTTAGAGGGAGTGAGGACGAGAAAGTGAACACACAAACATGCATGCATGTTTTTCAGTGTACGTATATCGTGTGGGCTGAGTGGGTTGTGTGTGTGTGTGACAGATATGGTCACGGTCAACAAGACAAGAACAACAGATTCATTACATTTGTTTGACTGATAACTTCCTGTGGAAGATAGATGTGTTTTGGCCCGGGCAGCTGTTCACTCTGACAACAGTCACTCCCCTCGCATGATGTCCCTGTATGGAGGGGGGATTATCATTCAGTGCACGTAGGTGTGTGAGTATGTATGTGTATGTGTGTGTGTGGTCTGGGTTAACAGGTTCAGTGTGGCTAATTCAGAGGGCCCAGACAGAAATCTTGTCCCATCTCACACTGTTCAGAAGGGCCACAGACACTGGAGGCCTTTCTCCCTGAAGTTAGCATCCGTGTGCATGTGTGTGTGTGTGTGTCTCAATGTGTGTGTGTGTGTGTTCACTGGAGCGAAACCTAAATCAGCACATGAAAGGTGTGTATCTCAGTGTTGCTTCTCTTGCTGCTCTGACAGGAAACAGACCCTTGCTGTGGTGTTTGGTTTCTCCAAACTCATACAGGACTCCTTTTCAAGCATGGTGCAAAATTCAAAACAGAAATGTAGCCTGAGCAGGGACAATAAGGCCAATATTATGTCACTAGTTAAGTTTAATCCCACAGATTGCTCACTGCTGTTCCAAATATATAAATATGGCAAGAATTTAAAAAAAAAAGATATTTTGCATGTATTGAAATTTGCTTTTTCTTTCATCCAACGCACCAATGTTTCACATTTACTTCAATTGTTCTTAAAGTAGAGTTTAATAATTTCATTTCAGTGTTGCGGTCTGCGTAGAATGAATGAATCCTCCTCTCAGTGCTGTCTCTGTGTGTGTTCCCGCAGTGAAACATTTGCAGTCATTACCCCTGGCCTCTCTTGTCCTAACTGGTTCTCCAGCCCAGCGGGAGTTCTGTGTTATTTGTGTTGGGCCGTGTGTGTAACGCTGGTCTCCCAAAAACGGCAAAGATTATGGGGGCTGAGACAATAACAGCGCAGGGAGGGGGAGGATGAGCAACAGTCTGACCAAAGTGAAAAGCGAGGAATTATGGAGTATCTCTCATCACATTTGCACAAATGTTTTGGCTAGACCAGTTGAGTCTTCTCTGTCATCACTAATCACCTAACAAGAAATCCCTGAACAGCACTCGGTGGGAAGGAGAGAACCAGCAAGACAAGCCTGGTTGCAGGAGAGGCAGCCTTTTCATGCAGCAGTTTCAAATATTCAAAGACTAATAAAAAAGAGTGGGTTGAATTTGGTTTCTGGCAGCTCATCATAGACATTTTCCCCTTTGTGGCTCACACTGAACCTTGGCAAAGGTCAAAATCTTATTGGATTTTCTGTTTTGTTGTATGTTTTCTGCCAAGTTGAATTTCTGCTTTGACAGCTGAACTTGAGCACAACATCAGCATCGTTTCTTTCACCCCTGCAGGCTGCTGTTGTCGTTTGTGGTCCGTTTTGTAAGATCACACTTTGTAAATGGCCGACCTTGTTTGACTTTCAAATCGGTTCTGTTGCTACAGATCATGGCCCACGTAACAGAGACACGAGACATCTACCCAGTGTGTATGAAGTGAGGACAGCCCTGTAGTTCCTAATGAGACTGAGGAGTGATGGCACACAGCAACAATGTGCTGACAGAACTGACCAACACTAAAGCTCCAGAGGTGGATCAGCGCACTGACTGATGTCATCAACCCTCCAGCTTTTCAGAATGAGCCTCTGTGTCCTGTAACTCACTGCGGGGGCCTTTCATCCCTTGTATTTCCTCACAGTTACAGAAAGTCAACATTCTTGTTTATTGGAATAAGCAGCTATACGCGGCATACGCTGAGCCATTCTTACATGTTATAACCTCCTGAAGAGGACAAAACTGGGAAAAGGAGACAATTCTCCATCATTCTTCTGGAGCGTTTCCTGGCCAGTTTTTCACCTCTGTATATTGTCAAGTTCTTGTCTTTCTCACGAGTCTGTGTCCAAGGCACCATTGTGCTCCACTGCTTCAAATGTGGTTCCATTTCCTGCAGGCAGTTTAAACATAAACATCCCCATCAATATACATCTATTCTCATTTTTACAGGGTCTTTCTGCATGTGTTACGGCTATATGTGTTGCCTGTGCTGTTTTTCCTTTTCCTCTCCTGTCTATTGCTCTGCCCAGGTCTTCTACACCTGATCAGCCTTCAATGAGGTACACCTGGCCCAGGAAAGGAAGTGGTTAAATGCTCCAGGTTCCTGTGTCCGACAGAGGCTTCTTGTTTGTGGACTGCTGGTGTTGTTGCCCCTCAGCCTGGGATTTTATTTTATTTAGTGTGTCTGTTGTCTTTTGACTGTTGTTTCGTCTTTAGTGTCTTGGTTGTTTTGAGTGTCTTTATGTTAATAAATCCTATGGTTTAGGTATTTTAAAAGGTGTTAGACTTTACTTTGGGTAAATGGCGGAGTGTTATTTGCCGACTAAGGGTGGGACGTAACACATGGAAAAGAAAATTTGATGTAGAATGACAAGATATGTTTCCAATTTTTGTTTCCTCTAGAGGTGAAACAATTTTTATATTGAGTTGTAATAATTTAAAGGCTATGTTGACTGATTTTTTTTTTTTGGCCACTTGGGGGCAGCGGAAACAGGCTGTAAGCTGTAATTGATTTATTATTAATTATCATCTTATGAAGTCATTAAATAGCTGCCATCCAGAAGACACAAAGCAACATTAGCGTTCATTAGGAGTAGTGTTTCTGTCCATGTGACGAATGTACGTCCAATATTTACCTCTGTTTAACTCTGTTTTGCTCTCCACCAACTTCGGAGAAAAATATCTGTCTCTAGCTGCTAAATGCTGCTAGTTGCTAACTTTGTCTGTCTGCAGTTTAGTGCGAGGGAGGTAATGTACAGTAGTTTCAGAGCTTTTCACTGAGAACAGCTGCCTGCTACGTGTGGAAATGTTGATGAGAGCAGCGAGAGTGAAACAAAACAGTAAAGTCAGGGACTGTAAAACCAAAACAATGAGCTGAAAGACTAAACCCTTCTGTACAGCTAAGGGGAACAGTAGACTCGGGTGATATTTCTCTGTGGGCTTGTCACCATGAGCAACACCTTTCACATACACACAGTCATTTGACCATCATTAATATAAAATATTGATTATAGCAGCTTTAAAAATTTTATTGTGAAATTCTGTAATGCATGACTAATGAAAAATCTTCAATTTCACAGACAGTTTTTTTGGTGTCTTGCTAAAATGAAGTTTTGGTGGGGGTGGGCATGTTAATGACAGTTCCTCTGCCAATTTCCTCCTAATGAAATAATCCCTGTCTACCTAAACTGATACACCAGTCTCTTGCCTGGAGTGGAGTCTGAAGATTAAATTAAAGACATCTTGTAATTCAGCAACCAAGACAGAAATACCATGACAATGTGTGTGTGTGTGTGTGTGTGTGTGTGTGTGTGTGTGTGTTTTCTTCAGACAGGCTAGATTTCGGCTCAAGCCCTATGGCCTTGTGTGCATTTGACCTTTTGCTGGTTTTCAGTATCGAGGCTTTATAGGTACCCAAGTGCCACAGTCTGTTTCCATGGAAATGTGGCTTCAAGGGAATGTCCATCACTGCTGAAAGGGTGATACAGAATATCCAAACACACCCTGCCCGATCGTATTAAAATTCTTTTGGATGGCACTCTTCTCTGGGCACACATTCCACATTCATTGGTCAAGGGAAGTGGAAGGCTACCTATTGCTATGGCAACAAAGGCCAAACACAGAGGTCAGACAAGCGTGTCCGTGTCATTCCTAACGTGACAGTGGTTTGCCATAAACCCGAGCCGGCGTGGTAATGATACTCCTGCACAGTGGGCAGGGCTGGCGTTCGGCTTTGTGGAAACTGGTCGGGGCCCAGTCTGGCCACACTCACAAATGGGGAGGCAACACAGGAAACTGGGGCTTCCAGTAAAAACATGTAATTAGAAACACATTGACTGGGAGCTTTGGCATGATACACCCAGCAGGAAGGGAGAGACACATGCAGTCAGGGATGCACACGGCGGAAGAAAAAAAAAAACGGTTTGATTGAAGTGGAGGACAAGATCATTGGGGTATTGGGTCACTGGGAAAGTCCCATGACAAAATCATATGTTGTGAGGCAAAAATGGAAAACATGGAACTACACATGGACAGTGACAGGCAAGACACTGATCAATCAAAACCAGGAATATCTCAACACCCAGTCTGACATCTCGGACCTGTCAGTTTAGGACAGACAACACATGTGGCAGACAATAATATCCCACTGTTGGAAATCCCTACTACTACTACTGTTTACAAGACGCAATATAAGTGCCACTGTATTTGAGAGTGCGTCAGTATGGCCTGGAGGCCTCGCCACTAAAGAGCAGGCGGCGGGCAGCACGCCAGCGGGCAGCATGGGCCTCGGCGGGGGCCTGGTGGCAGGAGCCACGCCCTGCATGGCCATGCGGTGAACCGAGCTCCAGAGGGAGAGCAGGTCAACCCGGCCACATGTGATCTGAGAACCAGAGTCATCACTAACCACACTCCTCGGGAAGCCTGACAGAGGCTGATAGGACTGCGGAAACGTTATGCAGATTTTGATTGAGCAACGGAGACGAAAATATAATCTAACATGAGCAATAATAATTAGTTAATTGTTATACAAATAGTGCACACTCAAAGACGTGAAGACAGACATATTGCAATAGTTATGTATTTTTAGGAAGCCAAAACCACACGACAAGATTTATTGAGTTTGAACAGCAGCCCATTTGACAAACTTCACAGAGCGCCGATGAGAACGACTCACAGTTCTCCCACTTTCAGTTTACCACACATCAGGTTCTCACAGAGTTAAATCCTGAGATACCAGAGATCCTCTGCAGGGGATAGACATGAGAAATAGTCCCCGCATCCACAGAAGAGAAACCATCAGAGGGACTCTTTAGTGTGTGGCTTTACAGATCAGGCGAGTGTTGACTGTGGCCTCAGCAAAAAAAAAAAAAAAGGGCCTTAATTAGCCTTCGCTCTGAGCAGACTGCCAACCCAAGAATAGGGGTTAGATTAACAACAAGAAGCGAACACTTTTAATCAACTCTCAAAGTGTTTCCTTGTACCCCTAATGTCAACAGTTCACAAACACATAATTAGAGCGACCGGAGGAAATGGATGTTTGGTAGGTGATGATGAGGTTTTATACATTTCAAAATACAAACGTGTGAAGCGACAATTCACAGTCTACAGATGCAGAATAAACAGCTGGAAAATGTAGAAAGCAAATGGATCTGGATACAAAACAGGACAGAATTGCACTTCTATTGAAATATGTGACATACTGTATTGAACAAAGATGAATGAAGAACTATGTAAACACATACTGTAAGGCACAATATCCCTGGGCCATTCATATGAAAACATGCAACAATTTGTTACAAAAGTCAACACGCACAGTACTTTGGATTTGCTTTTCATTCCTTCTTTTGGGGACACAGCAACAGTAACATATGTTAAACACCACTGGTCTTCACACAACAGGTCATGGGAAAACACATGAACCTATATTTTTAAGACTTCATACACTAACAGGGATCCTGTAGGGGGTTCTTAACAAAATAAAAAATAGCTGAACTTATTCTTAAATTAATGATGTGGGTCAGTATTCCACGGGTTGTTGAACCAACAACAGTTGTAAAGTTGTCTACCAAATTATATGTAAAAACAGAAATCCTCATTCAATGGTGCATTCATTTTTCTCAGCTGGTTTTCTTGGGGTCATTCATCTTTTCAAAAATGAGGCCCCTAGTAAATCTGAAAAAGGGATATGAGAGATATGTTTACACTCTCTGGATTTTGTATAAATAAAACCTTTCTTTGTGAGCTGTTTCAGATTTGGTTAGTTTGCTGTTTTCTGAGCCCCAGCTCCTCTCAACCATCAGGTTTTAATACTTTAAGACGGTGAAATTTGAAATAAAAAATGACGTACAGTATGCTCTGTTTGGACACCAAAGAACAGGTGTTAGATGTAACAGAAAAAGGTGTAAACATGCAAAATGCAGTTAAAACAAAAAGTGCACTAAAAGATCTTTGGTCGCAAGTTTTCCTTGACACTTGGCAACTGGCCACAAATGTACAGTAAGGTAATGGTCAGTAAATACTACAGTGGAAGAGGTCAGGCTGTAACAGTATGAACAGTAACACTGGTTAAAAGGACTACAAGTGAAATGTCACAACATTTAATTCCCTCCAGGCCCTGTGAGCAGACCCAGCGGCTCTGGAGGCAGATCAAACAGATCTGGAATTTTGTTTGTTTCAAATATCCAAAACAATATCTAAACAGTATGACAAAAAAATTACAAATGTACAGTCTATGTTTCAATTTCAAAATACTCGACCTAATCTTTTCCATATTCTATGTGTGTATTTTTAATAGCAAAATTTCTGCTATCTATCCATCTGTGTATACAGTATGTATAGGCCGGACTGGCTGCGTGAAGCACGAGACTGAACTTTATCTGAGGAATCAGATATCATTTTCAGTCAGTGCTTCCATAATTGGCTCTAGCTCTCTGTTTCCCCGTGGACGTTCTCCATATGTACTTTGAGGTAGTCGTTCCTGGTGAACTTCTTGTGGCACAGCTGGCACTCTGCCATGGGCCGGTTAGGGTTGTGTGTGAGCTTATGCCTGCTGAGCATCTTCTTCAAGCTGAATGACAGATCACACACCTACAAAACAAAAACATGAAGAATTTGAATTATTATATTTAAAGCACACACATTTTCTTGTTTACCAAAATCATCTGCTTAATGTACAGCTGTTATCATTTCAAGCTGCACAGCCTTATCACAGGCACAGCTGGAGACACAGAATGATTTGTAAATCACACGTGGCGGACCCTGGCGACAGAAATCCCGTTTTTCTTTTTTTTTTTTCCACCAGTAGCGGGAGGGAATGCATGAAACTTAACATCCATCATAAATGAGCCATTTTACACTGTATAAATGACTCCATCGTCCTCTATCAATCATGGTAATCCGCCACTGGCTGGTGTTCAGCAGCAGTTCAACACACTGCTTCGAGAATCACAGCATGTGTCCTCACTCCATCTGTGAAGAACTTAAGCGCAATGAATTACATACAGAAAATCGCAGTTTATATCTGTGGTATCTTCTGATTTCCAACCATTATGTGGCTCAAAGTTGGTTCATTTCTCTGCAGCCTATCTAGCACTATGAATATAGAGTCTATCATTAATTTTTCACGTAACTTAAGACACTCTTATGGATGTACTATCATGTTCTGGCTTTACTATCCAAGTGGAATTAAATGTATTTCAAACAACCAGTCTCAGTAAAATATTGCACAGAGTGAAACAGTGACAGGAGCTGATGAGAGAGGGGCCTCCTCGTCTCATCGTAACCCAGATGTTACTGGATGCTTCTACAACATTTTTAATGCTGTTATGACAGACGCAGCTTATAGAGCCCTGTAGCCTGTTGGAAAACGTTCCTGGAACTGTGCGATCCTTTTGTCTGACCCAAAAATAAAATCCACATGTTATTTCTATTATCTTTAATAGTTTTGCGTAGAATTATTTATATGAAAATGTCTTTTCCAAAGCTGGGGAAAAGAATCCAGATGAATGTTGCTGGAAGACACTTTCTGGTGATGCTTCGCTGACAATGAATAGGATACTGATTTTGTGGTCTTAAACAACAACTATAAACGATTCCCCAGGCGCAGCCCAAACGAGAATCTGAGAATCCAAATTTGTGTGATGGATTAGACCCATGATTGTTTTTTGATGTTCATCAAAGAATTAGAAGATATTTGGAGTCTTGAGTTACGATCTAAAAGTATTGTTCATGATTTAACTGTCAAGGGTAATACAAACAATATAATGTTAATTCTGTTAGAAAGGTGTCTTGCTGCCCAGAATCCTTTGTAGTATCTTCAGATACACCAAATCTGGGAACTGATCCTTTGGCTTCATATTTATCCATCACATTAAAAAGTTTTGAGAGTTAGATAGGGATTTGGGATTCAAGAGATTCCAAAGATACTGTTGCAGCTTTCCAAAAAAAAAAAAAAAAAGAAAATATAGGGAGCTGCCTTATGTTTCCAATTTTTTAAAAATGGCGATTAAACACAACATTGAAAAAGTTTGCTCCAAACATGGACAACATCTTCTGCCGCGTGTTCCCTCCCCAGTCTCTGAGAATAATTATTACTCCTGCAGTATTATAAGCAGAGGGTAATTTCTTCCTCTGATCCTCTCAATGTGTTTACGTGAGATCAGCCCACTCTGCCCCTCCAGAGAAGCGAGATCACTATCTGCCTCTAACTGAGCGCGCCCCCCTCCCTTAACTTCTTCCCCACATCTGGCCTGGTGCCAGAGCGCCATCACACACACACACACACACACACACACACACACACACACAGGCAAATACATGTACGAATCAAGAGAGTGAGGACAGTGGCTGGTTGATCGTTTACAGGTAGAGGTGGTTGGATACTCACATCACACTGGAAAGGTTTCTCTCCTGTGTGGGTCCTCATGTGCTCGTCCAGGCCTCTTTTCTGACTGAAGGCCTTGTTACACTCGCTGCATTTATACGGCTTCTCCTGCGGCGACACACAGACACACACCGACTTTAGAGAGGGAACTTCATCTGTCAGTGTGCAGCAGAACAATACATAAAGCAATACTTCCCCAGTTTGTTCACATGTGGACACAACCTGGAGGAGGATTTGTGTCAGTGATGCACGCAGTGTATGGCACACGCATGTGCACACACACACGAACGGAGGAGAGCAGACACGCATGGCACAGTGGAAAACACAAGAAGATGTGGAAATATTCCTTTTTTCACACACTGATATCCTCTCACCTCACACCCCAGTGATCTCCCTGTGAGTTTATGAAGATATGAAATGAAAGACTGTACAGCCCCTGCAGTGGGGAGGAAATGACCGGCATAGGGGCCATCAAAAACACATGGAGTCCTCAAAAGAGTAAGGAAAACACACCAGAGAAAATCCCTTTGAACGTATATCAGCGCACTGGCACTGTGGGGCTGTAGAATATCACTCCTCTGTCTCCACACCTCATCAGTTTACCAAAGAACATTTCCTCTGCGCCTCTTGGAGGACGGTCTCAGTGTCAGTCAAAGCAACTATCTCACTGTGGGTGTGTTCTCACAAAAACTCCAAGTATGCACGTGTGTGCGTACATGTACGTGTGTTCAACTGGGCGGACAACCTTGAAAAGTAGGTGTGTCCTAAAATCTGAGGGGAAAAAGCGGCGACACCTAAAAGACTTGAGGAGAAATAAGAAGCACGGAGATAGTGGGAGTTGGTTTCCAGTGTCACTCTTTGGGAAGCTGTTTTTGACAAGTCTGGCTGATAGGGAAGGCTCTACCCATTTAAAGCTTAGTTGTCATGGGAACGGGGTGAATGCAGGAAGTAAGGGTCCTGGGAAAAGCACTATCATGTGGGCGGGGCAAGGAGTGCCCAATGACAACAGGATACAAAAGGAGGTAAAGATCAGGTCCACTGCATGTGCGCGTGCGAGCGGGCACATGTGTGTGAGGGGATTTAAGTATGCAACTGTTTGTGTGCATGTGACAGAATAAAGGGGAGCATTGGAAAAAAGCTGTGTGTGTGTGTGTGTGTGTGTGTGTGTGTGTGTGTGAGAGAGAGAGAAACCCGCCTTGAGGAAACACACTCAGTGGTGATCTGTGTAATGCAAATTTCCACTAACGAGGATCACTTCTCCCAGTAAAGAATTCCTTCTCCATAATGGAAGAATGGTTCTTGTATGACAAAAATAAAAAAAACCTGAGGGGTCAAAGTTCAAAGGTCAGGAAACACATGGATGGACTTAGGTGATGTGGTGTACCCAGAATGCATCGCCATGACCCCGGTAACATCGAACATCTGTACCTGGTGACCTTCACTCTTCAGCAGCTGTTCACCCTTTGACCTTTAACCTGACCTTTCCTCTGAATCTGACCACTGTCTACAAACAGCAAATTTATAAAGGTATGGATTGAATCCTGTTTATTTACGCCATGAAAGCCTCACTTCTCATGTGTCATCTTAAATATGTGGATATTTGTAAAGCAGCATGCCAACAGGAAGTCATTGTGCTCTCATGGGCTTCAGGGTGCGGTTGTTGTGCAGTTGTCAGGATGTGTTTTCATATTATTGTGAAAGACATTGACTGTTGTTAACTGATTCTCTAAGAGTGGTCATTTCCTTGCTGAGGAAACACATCCAGATTTTCAGTAGAGTGGATTTTCTCATGGATACACAGTATATTCATAACATTTCAATGATAGGAATCAGAGAAGTTGCAATAATAGAGCTACTACAGTCTGTCATGTTCGATCATGAGACAGCGCTCTATGGCTTCAGTTCCACCCACGAACAAGCTCTTTGCTTGTATAAGTATGTGACTTTAAATAAAAATGTAATAATAATGATATACATGTGTAAGTTTTGTCATCCTGAACTGATTTTACAGGAAATGGCTGCCATGACACACGGTTTCTTCTCTCTCTTCTGGCTGCTTCTTTGTTTCGCGCGTTTCTATTATTCTGTGTCATAAAGTATTTCAGTGATTGTTGAGTTTAAAATACACTAAACAAATCTGATAAAGAAAGAAAGACTTACTTATTACTAAAATCCACTGTCACTGTGATCTATTTTTCACCCGTTTGCTCTCAGTATGTTAGGCTTCTGTTGTTCTCGTGTTTATGCACAAAACGAAGGAAACTAGCGAGTCCTGCTGAACAGATAATAACGATACCAAAGCATCCAAGATGTGGGTGTTAGAGATGATATGGTCTTCCTTTTAAAAATGTCGTTGCTCGTACTGGGGTTGAACGGCACAAACAAAATTTAAGATTGAGATATGTGAAGTTTGTTTCAATTAATTCCAACAAATGAGCTAGTTCTTATTCATACCAACTGAGCTTTTTTAAATGACAACCCTAACACAAACAGACACTTTATTTAATTATGAAAAAAGTGAAAGCCTCTCTAAGCTTTAAAATGTACTGGTCAAATACTCAAACAGCCTTCCTTCATGCCCAAGAACAACATAAAAAGTGTGTTTCTTATTCGACAACACACAGCCACATCCATTTGCATCCGAGATCAAAACAACATTATTAAAAATCTCCTTATTTTCAAAATGTCAGCAGATTCAGCATTAAATGCGTCTCATTCTAGTTGCTGATGATGTGGTTTGTGGCACAAACACACAAACTACAAACGCATCCATCTCGAGTCATCTGTACATTAACAGTCAGCTTCAGCTCCTTCAGCCAAATGACATTAGTTTCGCCGAACAGTGACTTCATCTGGCTCTGCTGTTTGTAACTGTTCAGCCCATATTTCAGAGCGCTGTGAGCAAAGGCAGATCTGGGAACATTAGGAACAAAACATCAGTCAGTTTAATCAGCAGCTCACTAGGAAATTATACCTGCCTGTTTCTACTGAGAGACGTCAACCTGGGCAGGATACCTCCATTATCGACACGATGTAACAGCAGAGCGCTGTGCTCTGGACAGCATTAAAGGAGAACAAATCTTTGATATTAACGGTGTTGACAGGACCCTACTGTCACACTCATAGCTGTATAAATTGATGATGGAAATCTATGATGAAATACATATTAAGTCTCATTTATCAAACGTGACTCCAACACGCACACATCCAGATGCAGACAACAAGCTCATGGAAAGTGTCGCTTCGCTGGAGAACTTCAATGCGCCGAGAAGCGACGCAGGGAAATGAGCGACGTCTCAACCCAGGAAATGACCTCATGACATCCGGTCCCACAAGCCTGTGACTCACTTTTTACATTTACATGTCCAGGCCTTTAAAACAATGTTTTCTATGTCTTCTAAATGTAAATAGTTGTCCATGGAGTCAGCTGCTCTCCGTTTACAAAGCAGTGAAAGTGGGAACGTGAGTAACTAACACAATGTGAATGAAGTGTATTTCATTTTCTCTTCTGTCTGTATTTACAATATTTTTTGAGTCAGCATGCATTACTAGCTGCTGCTTTATGAAAGAACCTGTGAGTGTGGGAATTACCTCATGATTATATGGGTAGGGAGTGTCACATATGTTAGACACAGAAACGACAGGACTTTTCTCACTATGTGAGGTGTGTGAGAATTTCTTTATGCACACTCTGCAAAAAAGACAAAAGCTAAACAGAAAATCTGATGCGTGGCAACCAGATTGAAAGATAAAGTCAGTAGGACACCTGGGACTGAGTCGCTTTTTCATTTTCTCTGTCTCTACGCCTATTCACCGTCTTGTCTTTTTTTTCCTCTCTCATCTGTCTGCATCCTGCACGAAAGCTTACATATGCACGATCGCTCACTGCTATCAAGTAGACATCATGCATGTAGCTCTCACAGATTCTATTTACATTTTGTGGTTATAAAAAAATGTATATTGGACAGCTGGTTGGCTGGGTAATCCCCACTCTAGATTTCTGAAGGAGATTTAGATTCACATAGCACACACTTATACAGGTATAGTCAGTGTTATTTCACACTAAAGCAAAGATTAACACAGGCAAACACAAAGAAAAGCCCAGAATGTAAAAAGAACATATACTACAGTTAACTTCATTACATCAAACACAACTAAATTATTAGATTTAGAGGGGTTATGACTTGTTTTTGAATTTCATAAATAAGGATCAAAATCAGGCAAAACTCCTGCTGTAAAAGGGAATACAATAAAACATTAAAAGCAGTACCAGTAGGTGTTCATACACTTTTTTTCACAGCAGACATTTTGATTTGTCACAGCAGGGAAAACACAGGTGTTACTAATAACATTAACGATGGCTCCGTTCCATTCAAGTGGCCCAATAAGCCGTGACAGTGTGAAAATAAGCCAACATGCACAACCAGCACCCTGAAACTAAAGCAGCTAAATGGAATTCAGCCATCATTAAGTTTATTATTTACACCTGTGTTTTTCCTACTGTGACATGTCCACATGTCTTTTGTGAAAAAGGCCTTTGGTGCTGCTTTGTCTGGATAACCATGCCAATGCTTTTAACACTAAATATATAATAATGCCACCACAGCATGTGGCAGAAACAAAATAAAAAACAATTTATCCAAACACAGAAGCACATAGTTACATTTAAAGGTTACTGTGTAGTAAAAATACTTTTGACTACACCCACAACTGTGTTTTAGGAAGCACAGACCGGCCGATCACAGTCAGGAGTGCTTGATGTGATGCACCACAGCAGATACTCTATACATCCAAATGATCAATATTGTATTCAATCAAGTTTATTAATTGTGAAAGCTGAAATTATGACCGGTAACGTGAGAAAAATATTAGTGTTTGTACAAAGTGGAGTAGCAATTAGTAGCGATGGAGATTACAAAACAGCTGCCCTGAAATGAAAATATGATGAAAACTTACTCGAGTGTGTGTGCGGATGTGCATCTTCAGGCCATCGTTCTTACTGAATGCTTTGTCACAATAGGGGCACTGGTATGGACGCTCACCTAGGGAACAAAACATTGTTGTTGTTGTTGTTGAGACCACATCCTTCACATCATTCACATCATTCACATATAAAACTAATAACTCGAAAACTCTAAAACGAAAAACTCTACACTGCACATTTGCTAGTGTATGCCAAACACACATTCACAGATACAAAGATGTTCTCAAACATGACCATCTTAAAGACACACTGAATACAGAACAAGAATATGTAAATTTAAGTATCTGTGTGACGTCCTGCCTCACAGATAGTTTAGGTGTGCTGCTGCAGTACCTCTGTCCTGTCCCTTCCTGTAGATGCTGTTCCTGACATGCTCTAACAAAGATTTGACCCGGCTACTGGTAGAACAGATATTATTCACTCTGAATCAGTCATTTCACTATCCACTGCAGAGCAAACATTTGTGTTGGCTAGAATTCATGGCTTTCTATCTGAGCAACAACTGGCCAACAGTTTAGGAGCACATCAGAGGCAATGCGGCTTATCCCAGCTGGATCAAAAGCAGTCCAGCCGAACTCCTACAGATCCTATCTGAGCGCACACCGATGATGACAAAGAGAAAGTGACAGGCTGTCAGTCAAACGGGCCACTGACACATGGATCTGTTTACCCTGTGCTGATCCATGGGCCAGATAGGAGCACCACAGTTGATTACTAATCTATAAAAAGGATATGAGGTAACCTATAGAACCGCACTAAAATGAAAGTCTCAGACAGGAACACACATTACAAAACTGACAGGAAAAAATTCTGGGTTGAATAATTGCTTCATTTATTGCATAGCTGTACTCCTAATCAGGAAACTAGTACAAACTAAATCAACCTCCTGTTGAGGTTGGAAATTAAAAAGAGATCAAGGAATCAAACATAAAATGGTCTATATTTTCTTAAGTTCCCTTCTTTATGATATGACGATTACTCTCTTCTGAATTCATCTATATATCTGCAAGTGTAGTCAGTACACTTAAAATTAGACATCATGGCAGCACAACCATCTAAGGTCTTAATAGTAACGTAATCTCTCTTCAGTGACTAATTGTTGAACAGGCAAGCGAGTCATTTTATTGATGGGGGAGATGTTTTGCCCCTTTAAGTAATAAGGTTAATTAGCTGTGTTTCCTTGGGATTCAAAATGCAAAGATGCTTATTAAATCAGAAAATCCATCTGGGGAATATATGAGCAGAGTAATATTATCCCACTGCTCTAAACACAAGTGTTGGAGGAATATTTCTCTTCTGTTTCTTACAGTAAATCCAAGTCTGGTTACGCAGCCAAGATGTGAAAGATTGATTGAGGTATGCAGTAAATATTAATGGCCATTTTTTTATCTTATTACATTAAATATTAAGTAAAGAAGACAAATCTTACAGGATATTCAGGCATTTATGTTGATTAATATAGTGGCAGAAGCAAATGTGCTTGTGTATGTGGAAATTTTACATTTGAATGATTTCATATGAATATTGCTGCATGTTGTTTTTTTCTGACTTGATGAGACTGGCCAAATAAACTCATGTAACTATTTGTGAAGTCTGACTACTAATTTGACTTCATCTTTTTTTTTTTTTTTAGACTTGATTTTTCAAATGATTCACATCCCATGACGTCTACCTTTCAGCAGAAAAGCTACGACAGCGGTCATGTAGCATAATCCACCATAAACCCCCCACAAGAGGGCTTCAGAGGAGCACAAGGCGGAGCGCTGTGACACAAAGTAATAAAACGTGTAACCTCATGTTGGTGTGGAAAGGGTTAACGTGACATATGGACTGACTACACATACTAAAACGTGCATGGGGCAGCTCACAATTCTGTCCCAAAATCCCCTCCTGCACAATTTCAGCCTCTAGGAGGCCTTTTGTTGACAAACAGGAAAATCTGAATCCCAGATGTGTTGTGAGACAGAGGAGAGTAAATCCTATGTCTTATGTAGCATGTGTGGTATCGGGTTAAGGCCCCGCACTAGCCTTGGGGAGTCCTGGGGAAGGCATTAGTTTGCTAATAGCACCGGAGCAAAGTGTGCCCATGTACTCCACGGCTTGGATCATATCCCTCCCAGGAGCTGGCTATTGTCAGTTAATACACAGCACAGACAACCACACCCTACAAACACAGGGGGGCTCGCAATAAGCGCACACCAATTCACCTACTTAACCTATACACTCTCTGGTTCTGGACATGTGTGCCTCATCTGGAAAACAGAGAAAATGATGGTATTTGATATTCTAAAGGAGGTCATTCATATATAAATTTGCTCACTTACAGATCCCATGTCTTACTCAATCTTAATAACAAACACTGCTTTTGTCTGACAGTCATGCCTTTTCCACTAGTCCAACCTGCTTGGAATAAAACAAGAGCAACCCAATCCTTTAGTGAAACAGGAAATAAACAAATGCTACTAGGAAACCTAAGTAGTAACATTCTTGCAACATTGGTCTCTGTTATTCGTGCGAGAGGCTTTGTGTCTGTTCCGCTGCGTGTTACTGTAACTAGAAACCCTCCACTTATTCACCAGATTGAGCCAGATTGTTTGGGGATTATGAGGGGTGGCTGCAGCACTGAGCCAGGGCTTTATGTGTGTGGAGATGGTAACTGATTTAGCATGTGCTGAAACAGTACACCATCTCTTTGACCCCGGGTGTCTCCCCCGCCCCCTGCTGTGGCCCTCACACTCCTTGTCTGCTAATCGATCCGTTTGGCACCCCTTGTGTGTTGTATATGTGTGCATACGGCCGTGTGTCTGGTTAGCAGATGGTCGGCTTTGTCGTTTTGCCTGCCGCACAGCGTTCGTGTTATGGAGAACGCTTTGTTGCTTCGGGCTCTGGTCTGAAAGACATTAGTGCTGTCCATCAGAAATTAATTCCTGGCTTCCTCCAGTTCAGCCAGACAGTGGCCCTCCACTGTCCTTCTCTCTGCCCTGTGCCACATGCCGACAGGGGCCACGGAGGTAATGTGATATTGGTGTGTTGGAGATGATAAGAGATTGCCTTTGATGAGCCGTAGGAACGCCCAACAACTTTTACACTTGACCTTTCCATTATAGCTGGGGTCTCAGTAGATTTCTCCACTTCCTCAAACAATTCTCTTAAACTCGCCCATGTGAAGATACCTGTATCAGACAAGTCCGTGCCCGAGCCTTACCACAGACTGGCCCTACCACACATGCAGCAGATCTGAACTCCTGACACGTGTCCCAAAACACAATCCTCAATCCAAATAAAGCATCGGCCCAGCACCCAAAAGGAGTTAAAGCTATATATAGCGTTATAGCGAGGCACTATTCATCATAGGGACAGACAATCATTCAGTACATGGTGATTTTACTTTACAAGATTGTAACCATGACCACAGTCAAGACAAACAAAATCATCTGTGCGTTAATAGGTTCAGTGATTCTAGAGTTCTACCAGATGTCCATTTGAGGGCAGTTGTTCTGTTGTGAAATCACTTAAAGCTGCAATGTGTAGCTTTTTAAAACATCAAGATATGGCTGTGTATAATTACCATAAAGAATGAAACCATGATCAAGACAATTAGGATCCTCTGTCTCGTGCCAGTGGTAAAGCTAGTGCGTGTTTAAGAAATTAAGATGGCATTTTTCAAGAACAAAATACTTCAGTGGATTGTGCTGTATACTGACATGAATATTAATAGTTGTCTCATTGAGAAATGCCTATTTACACACACAAAAAAAACTGCGGCCTTCTGATCGTGTGCCAAAGAGTAATCTGAATCACAGCAATCCAAAGTAAATTACACAACAGAAAATGCACATAGAATCTAAATTTAAGTGGCAGCAATTTTCTGATGTTCAAGTGTTTCATGTAGCACACAACTGTAACACAAGCCTTTAGTACAGTGAGGCAGATCTACTTCACTAGTCATCTGTGGTGCAAAAGTTACAGAACCACTCCTTACTCTTACTCCACGTCTCTGAGGAAAACCAGACGCTGGGTTTTGGCCCATATGTATATCATCTACTGTATATAACCTGATAATAACAGAATATAGGCTTTGACAATGACAGTTCCCCTGTGTCCTGGGTCGGTGAGAACTTGGGCTTGTTGATTTGTGATTATGGGTGTAAACCCAAAAACAACTTGCCACTGTGCCTTCTCTAATTAGTACATTAAAGGGGTATGCCACTGATTTTACACATTTACACAGGTTGTGTTATGTCTGCTGTGACTCTGAATGTAGCTCTCTATAGGCTGAAAAAATAACCCTGATGATGTCATGCATTATGGGAAATTTTGGAGAGCACGACCTACAGTATACTTGAGTCAAACAGTCTGCTGCTTCAGTTATGACCATAAAAACTTTATAGAAGCGCAATACTAATTTGCTGAGGTCCCCCTTAAAGCCACTAAGTGTGAATTTTTATAGCAACTTGTTTGTAGCAAAATGAGATGATCCCAGTGAATCCTGATGTCTGTTGTTTTGCTTTCACCTCATTCATGTCGGTGTCCCAGTTAAATTCAACACACAGAGTCAGCTGTGTAGAGTTGACACATTGTAGTGGTCGCTATTGTTTTGTTTTATTCTGTGTGTTACAATGATGATGGTCATAAGCAACTCACTTGAACTAATGATGTGTTCCATAGTCAAGTTTTTTTTTTTGTCTGCTGAACCTGTGCAAACTAGAGAAAAGCTGTATTTACAACATGGACAAAAATCAGCATTTTTAAGGGTTGGAATGCATATAACACTTATTGTTGTAACACAGCTAATGGGCTTACAATGATGATTGTGCCCAAACATGACATGTCCAATGATGTCAGCATGACACCGAGGCACTGGGTTCTGTCAACATCTCCCTTGGCATTAATATTTTTCATGACCCCACTTTGGTTATTTACCACATCATGGCACACACACGATGGGAAAATCTACTCTCACTGAGCTCTGATGTGGAGAAAGACACATTTGCATCATAACGGTGCCAAAAAGAATAATTTAGAAAATGACAGAAACATCCATCATGACTACTGAGTTCCACAACGTCTTCGACATCCACGTCCAAGTTTTTGACAGCTCGCACTTTATGGGTTGTTGGTGATCTCATAAAGGCTGTTCTATGAGACGCCTGCCTCTGTGGCACTACAACTAATTTGTGTGAGCTCAGCATGATGTTCAAACCAAATTAAACTGAAACAACATCCAAGCCAAATATACAGTACAAATATACAAATATACAGAGATTTATGTTTCCAATTTTTAAAAAAAATCTGTTTCTCACTTTGCCCATTTCTCTTATAATGCTCTTCAGTGTTTGATGGTAAAATGATAGGGGAAGGAAATCTCCAAGGAATCCTTACAAAGTCCTTCTGTGTTTAGCAGGTAAATAATCAATGCTGACTTGTTCCTGTGAAGCAGGAAGACAAACAAGATCAGGCTTTCTTGTCTGCCATCCAGAGAAGCTGTCGATTTAAAGGTCTTCACCTCAGCTGGTGGCCTGCTTTAAGAGATTACTGGCAGAATAACTAGCAATCTCTAAAGTTTTACTTACATTAACAGGGTTGTTTTATGATTTACACATTCCACATTTATCACACAATTTACATACCTACAGATGAGTTACATGGGCCATGTGTGCCAACGAAATTACCCTCCACTGTTTGAGAACAAGATGAGTCTTGTCAGGACTGTCGCTCAGGGAACGACTCACACTTTTCACCAAAGCCCCCCCCCCCCCCCATCACACAAAAACACAACAAACAAAAAAAATCCCAGTCTATAGAATGAGGGGACAGATTTACAGCCAGTCAGGGTCAAGGGTCATCCGGCTGGATGCTTTCTTGGAGTGGTCTTTTCTCTCTTTACTCCTTTCTTTCTTTGAGGTGTCCCCTCGGCTCCCACCCCTCCCCCAGCATTCCTCTCTTTTGTTTATTCTATATAAATACAATCAGACTGGGCCGCGGCCCACACTGGTTTACATTCTCCCTTTCTGTTGGTTTGTCCTTCACACATACACATGTATGAAAACACACACATAAACAGCTCGCACACACACAGATACAAAGGAGGCTGTTGACAAAGTGTGGGTAGACTTGTCAAAGGACCATCGTCCTGCCACCGCACTGCTTTACTGATGCTCAATTACATACACACTAACCTTAACAACACCTGTGAGGCTACACATATATGATTCGGGCTGAAATAGTTGTTAATTGATGAGTGCTGCGGAATCCAAAGGTAAAAAGGTGTGGAGCTAATGAAGCTGACTAAGGCATTGGCGCGGGCTGGTAATGATGCCATTGCTGTACCTGGAAGACTGGTATGCTTTACAGAAAATTTTTGACAAACCTACTCAGCTTAAAAGAACATTAGCAGATGTGTCTTTTTCCAAAAGGTAAACACAGTAAAATGGTGTATTCAGTCCCAAAAAGACAGTAGCACTGTATAACAATAGCAAGAGAACATGACATGGACAGAGAGATGAAGTTTAAGTGGTAGAGAGGAAAAGGGGGGAGACAGCCAGGAGCGGGCAGAGAGACAGAGAGAAAGAAAAAGTGAGTGAAGGAGTTTAGAAGCCAAGAAGTGTGTGTGTGGCCGTGCCAGGTCTCTGCACCAGTCTGTTGGTAAGGAAACACAGAGGAATGTGTAGCTTTCCAGTTTAAGGCAGTTTAATGAACATCCAGGGCTCTATTTTTGTGGCGGTGCAAAGGCTGGTGCAGGCATTGAATTTTAATGTTAGAACATTTTGTTGGAACTGACCTCGCTACATTGACTACAAGTTGACTTTTGGAAGTAGCAACTCTTAAATCAGAATATTTATTGATGGTTGTGAAAATTTTTAACTACGCCTAGCCGCCACTGCTTCATGTAACTTTAAAATGATGTCAGCAGGTGGGTTCACCACTCAGAACTGTTTGGTTTTGGCAAAACAAAACAATATAGCCCTCTCTCCCAATAAGAAATCGTCTGTTCAGTCTGAATATCAGGCTTGGTATTTATGTGGTCTCCAATGTTGGAGGACCAGGTCTGTTTCTAATGCAATATGATACAGTTGATAATTTGGTCACTGGCTGGACCAACACATTTAGTTCAACATACAGAATCCAAGTTCAATGTGATTATAGCAAGAATGCCAGTTGAGAAGTTTGTACTGAGCTAACTATATAAATATGACTTACAGCTCTATGGACATGTGTAGATACGATTGCATGACTAGCACTGATACTCCAGTGATGGTAATGGCAGCTGACTGAAGGTCGACTTAAAGCATTGAACTGTGGAGGGCCACTGACCTGTGTGGCTGCGGATGTGGACCCTTAGCGTGCCGTTGCTGGCAAACTTTTGTCCGCAGTACGGGCAGATCTTCTCCTTTTCCCCCGTGTGTGTCTGGGAGGGAAATGATAAAACAGACATATGGATGATGTTAAGAAAAACATTTGTAACATTCATCCTCACATCCTTCCTGCATTACAAAGTAAAATGTGATCTACTGTGATAGCTGGGATTCAATGTCAGAACGTATCAGATACTCATCAGAACATTATCAAAAACAGAAAATGAAGCTTTATCATACTGTAACTTTAAACAACTATTCATACAAACATCATTTGATTTTGGTACTTTTTTGTTTGGTGAAAGCAACTCCAGGATCTAGATTCCACTTTAAATGCTCTCTTCAGAGCATTTTCTTAACTGAATTGTCTGATTGGGTAAATAAACTAAATTTCAGTGACCCCCCCCCCTACTGCACGTGTTCACATGACAATGGATCCACCGCGCTGCCCCTGAGGGCAGGATCAAAGAACACAGATGATGCACGTATGTATTCATCTCCCTGTCGTCTTCCCTCTTCTTCCTTTCCCTTCACCTCCCAGCAGTCCACTGTGTTGAGCTCTGTGGACTCATAAGGGCCGCACATGCAAACGGGGAAGAAGGGCATGTGGAAAGGGTGTACTAACTCCTCTACCTTTCCCTTCACCCCTTCCCCCTCGCTCCTTCTCCTTCCCTCTTTCCTTGTTGAAAAGTACGGTCTGAATTCCTCTCCTGGCCTGTTGTAAATTCCCCGAGAATAATCGTGAGTTTGAAAGGCTCAAACTCAGAGCGACAGTTTCAACAGCAGTACAACAATACAGGAACACCTCCTCTCTGGGCCCCCATCCTTTCCTCCATCACCCCACTGTGTCCCTCTGACACCTCGGGTGTTTCGTTACAAAGGCTCTATCCACACACACACACACAGGAACACACACACACGCATACATCCATGTGAGTTTCGAAACGTGCACGCGCACTCACACACAATCATGCACAAACAAATCCACATATATACGAACACATGTGTCCCAGATGGCGCCGTGCTGCATTATTTAGTTAGTTGTTTGTACAACAGAGAAAACGTTTTGCACCTTCATAAACAGATAGCCGAAGGGAACGCAAGCAATTTCACTGGGGAACATCAGGTTATAAATCATAAGTGTGGAATTTACGGGGAGTTGAAGGTAATCATCAAAAGTTTTTATATTGAAATGGTCCATATGTCTGTAACTACTCAAAAAACAACCCTGTAATTTTCAGTGATTCGTGCATTCCCAGCACTGACAGAGATGAGATTATCTTGTACAATGTGCAAAATATACAATGCATGCACATACATGCTGACACACACCCCCTCTCATATAACACAAATCCAGGCTCACTCAGGAGAAAGCATTTACCGTAACACAAGTGTGCTCCATGAATAACTCGGGCCTGTTCTGCCAGAAATGTACTGTACAGCATTACTGTTCAATTACACGAGCATCTGCTGCAACGACACATATTCACACGTGACTAGAGTTCAGGGGAAACATGCAGACATAAACTCAAAAGATCAATTCTGTCCTGTGTTGAGTAGGGAAGGAAGAAAGTGGATGATTCTATAGCACAATTTCCACAGCAAAAATGTCACTTTTAGCAAGTCATTCGGTGTTATCTTCAACCTTTTCATAAAACATCAAACTTAAGTAATTGCATTTGCCACACAGAATGTCAGATAGGTCTTTCCATCACTATCAAAACTGACATTTGATTAAGGACAACTCTTAAAGCAACTACATTTCAAATGATCTGACAGATTCCCTTGTTTAAATTAGTCAAACCACTCAGGCTTAGTGGCTACATCTGTATGGGCTTGGAGAAGAGTTACCTAGTAATTCAAAAGCAGCAATTTTGTTAGAATAATGGAGGTAAGTTCATAGTGGGATCATAAGAAACCTGGATCAGATGTTTTGCTTTCATGATGTTAAGAAAGTTGCTTAGTTACTCTTACTTTTGATTTTCATATGTGCAAAATCAGACATGGTGCACAGAGCTGCGGTTAGATTTTGATACTAACAAAGCATGGCAGTGATAACTATTTGTGATTATTTGGGAGGCACAGTTTGCTCAAACTGTACATTGAATAAGACCTCAACAATAGTATGGTTAAAAGCCTGGTTACTCTGCACACATAAACACAGCCAGTAAGTTGTTGTCTCCTCGGCAACCAGACTGATCAAGGCCAGATCTCTCAGCAGCCTCCACAGCCTGTAAGCAGTGAGACAGTTCATAGGCCTGTCTTCAGCCCTACTGTTCTGAGACAACCTCCGAGACATTTTCTTTTGCTGTGTGCCAAGAAGCTGTTTGGTTTCAATCTTGATCCATAACCACACCGGACATTGTCAGATTTAGGGCTCATAATCTGCAGCGAGATCTGTTTGGGGCTTTGAAACCCTGCGGAGCTAATGGACTAACTGCCATTTCTAATCAACATAGGAATTGATTCCAAGCCTTTATGGGCAGCAACGGTCAAGATGGATGTCTGGTCTGACAGTCCAAGATATTAGCGCAGTTAGCTGCATCACTTTCTAGAGACAAGGAGTAAGACTGGATGTGAAACAATGGAAACATTTTGGTTAAGTAGATGGCTGGGCTGTCATCTCTTCCCTTTTAAATTTGGTTTGAAAGCTGAAGATTGATGATGGAAAATCAGATTTAATACAGCAATTTAGAGGAATGCTTCCATTACTTTGCTTTTAACTCAAAATGCAGAAGAGGAACACTATATTCTTAGAAACTTTCAAAGAATCTGTGACACAATCGCAATTAATCTGAAGTTTCAAGCAGTACTTCAAGATCATTTTGCAAGGTTTTATAAGTCATTTTCAAACGGTTATTTTTTCAACTGTTTGCATTTCAAATAAATACAACAGTTTCGGGATAAAGTGACAGCCCCAGCCGACATGCAATCACTGTCTATGATTGAGGTTGTCTGGCTCGAGCTCTTTTCGTTCACCTTCTTGTGGCTCTTGAGGACTGAAGGAGTGACAAAGGCCTTCTCACACAGGTCGCACTTATACTTCTTATGGCCGTCATGCACCACCTGGATGTGAACGTTGAGCGTGTCCTTCCTCTTGAAGGTGGCATCACACTGGTCACACTTGAATGTCCTCTCACCTGTAGAGATAAGGATAAAGGTGCGGGAACATTTGTAAGAGCCATTTCCAGCCATCTATTGTTGTGCCTCTAAACACACCGTCATCACGCACAGCAAGAGGGGACCCAATTTCACCGGGGCAATTGTACGGGCAGAAAACCACAAAGAGGGGTGTTTCATTGCGCCAGACAACCCCAAACAATGGTCTTTAGAATGGTCTGGTTTGTTTTTTTTTTTCTTCACTTTTTAACAGAAGTTGTCTTTTATTGTGTATCTGTAGCTGAACACATCCCAGGGGAAACAGTAAAACAAACTGCTGGACCATATGTTTTGCCTGAACGTCAAATAGTTCTGTTTTTTTTTTTACAATGCAAAAAACATGCCCTATTTTATTAATCATTCCACTGAAAAACACTAAAACACCAGACAAACAGACAGACAGGCAGACAGACAGACAGATAGACAGGACTCAGACAGTCTCAGCTGTTGTGAAGCCTGATGTTTTTCTTCACGCCTCTGCTCTCTGCCTCCATACAACAGCCTCTATTGTTGGAGAGTAGTTGTTTCCATTATATGGAGATCATTCAATTACCAGAGTAGTTTGGAGAGAGTGCGTGTGTGTTTGGCGGGGCAAGTGGTTACAAGCTTGAGCTCATTCTCCTATTACCAAGGCCGATGATGGTCAGCTCAATAAAATGGAACACCAGTGAAAGCTGAGGTCCATTGTGTTTTTAATCAAATCAAAACGTTCACTTGATGATAATTAATGTCAACGACATCCTTACATGAAGATTTAATTATTACTTGGAACAGGGCTTCAGTCTGGTATTAAACTGTGCATGCGCCTACACTGTCACTAATTTACACACACATGCAAACACAGGATTATTCTCACAGTTTTAAACTGGCAAGAAGTCCACAACTGGCACTGACCATAAATTAATGTGCTGTGCATGTTTTGTTGAATTTGAAAAACAACTTGATTTCCCCTGAAAAAGCTATGACAGCTGTGCTTCATTTTCTCACTGTGGGCCAATCAATGCGGAGCCCGAACATTACCTCACAAAGACAGACACATTTATTCACTAGCATGTCCATTCTCTCACCTACAGTGAAATTGCACACTCGAGCCTCCCGCCCCACATACTGTCTAGAACTTGATACATAATACAAGTCCTAGTATTATATTGCCTGGCTCCTGAGACAGCGGCAGGAAATGCCTTGAGCTTTACAATCTCTTTGTATCTGTCTCAATTTGAGGGCCAGCGCTGCATCCTGCCAAGGCTCGACTGCAGCTCAACTGTCCAGGGAGAAAGTTTTTGTCAAGCCACAGCGCTCAGGGACGACCAGACAGCCTGTACGCTGTTATGATGTCTCCTCAGTGAGATGTTTGACAGGGTTATGATGTCTATTGTTAATGGAAATATCCACAGGGGTGAGGTTTAGTTGAGGACCAATGAAAATATAAGACTATCAAATAAAGAACACACTGTTACTGGCTAACAGGAGATCTTAAGATGATTACACATCCTGATGATTTGATTAATGATGATGATGTTGATGATGAGTGTTGAAGATTTGTTTAGCAGGTAACTTCTAAATATACAGTATATACAGTATATATACAATTTTGACATTTTGATCCTGTTATACTTGTGGGTATATGTATTCTTTGTAGACAGGCAAGAGCAAACTCATACTTACTATTGTGGATGAGTAGGTGACGCTGTAGAGAGAAGGGGGTGCGGAACAGGGCTTTGCACTCCTCACACTGGAAGGGCCTTTCCTCGGAGTGGGTCTGCAGAGAGAGCCGAGCAGCATCAGCATGTTTATAATGTGTAAGGGGGGGCCGCCTCCTGATGATGTGAGGGGATCATGTGCAAGGCTCCATAGCAGATTTGGTTTGTTGACTTGATGAAGACAAGCAGCTCGAGGGGCTTTAGGTTCAAAGTGCTTCTGTTTTTCTGCTCCCCCCTCTCTGTCCCCGGTCTATCTGTCTGAGTGACACCTCAATCCCAAAAGTAAACATGGGGGAACCTCAGGGGTGAAGCAGACCAAGGACCCCACAGATAACAGCCACCAACGAGACCCTGATTGATTACAGCCTCACTAATAATTCTGAAGGGACTTGGGCTGCCTTTCAATTAATATCTCTTCTCAGCAAACTCTTCTCAGCTAGATATAATGGTATAAAGATAATAATTAATACATCTCCAGAGCTTTGAATTAATACAATATGTGACACCACATCTTCTCACCTTCTTGTGATTTTTGTAGACGTTGCGGTGTGCAAACTCTTTCCCACACAGCTTACATTTGTACGGTTTGTCCTCGCTGTGGATGATCTTATGAGCCGTCACCTGGTCCAGACGCTTAAACGAACGACTGCAGATCTCACAGGTATACGGTCGCTTCTCTATGCAATGGAAGATCAAGAGAGATGCATTCTGGTAAATACTTTCATTTCATAAAAAAAAAAAAGTAAAGAACTGATGTTTTTAAGTGAACCATTTTCTCACCTGAGTGTGTGATCATGTGGCGTTTGAGCTGATTGGTAGAGATGAACTTCTTGTCACATGCGTGGCAGTCAAATATTTCATGTACCTATCAGGCAGCAAAAGAGAGAGCGTTTTAAGTTTTGCTCTTGCTGATCATTTTAAAAACTCGGGGTAAAGTGTCCGTAAAAGAACGATCACAGTCGACGCGATGGTCAACACAAGCTAAAGCATGTCCATTTTCATTAAACACAGACAAAAAAAGCAATTAAAGTGATGAAAAGTTTCAATCCTTTTTCTGCTTCAGAGCATAGCTCCAATAATTGCACATTCAATAGTTCCCTGGTGTACAGCTACAATAGCATATGCTAATGCAAAACAGCTCCTCTTGTCACAGCTGCTACTGCGAAAGCTTGTTCAGCTAAATGATGATAATGGCAGTTTTAAGCAGCTTTGGAGCTAACTTGTCATTATGAAAAGTTTGATTGCTCTTCTGCAAGAATAATACTTAATAGCCCAGTGTCTTTGATGGAAGCTATGCGAATACACCAGATATTTTTTCCTAGAAATGTGTCATATTTATAATAACACATTTTGTTTTAAGCAGGACTCGATTCTTCTGAACATCTTCATTGAATGTCGCTGGGGAAAAATCTAATGTAATGCTGACCTAAATTTGAAGAATCACATTCCGCATTTCAGATGACAATGAGGCGAACATTCAGGTTCAGGCAACAGTGAAAGATCAAAGCATCAGTATAACAACATTTCTGCTATCATGAGCCACATAATGGTAGGAACTGGCACATAGACACATGAGAAGGCCTCATAGGAATATTACACTATTTTAAAATACCCCGGAGATTTGAAACTGGAGAATACTGACTCATAGGCAGGTGAAGTAGGTTAAATGATGCAGAACTATGTCACAACTTCCAGGTGACTTTAAATGTCGAGCAGATTGCTAATTTCTTGATGATGAATAAGCTGATGGGGATGGATTAAAGTCTGTTGATTCATTTAGATGATAGATGTTGACAAGAGAAAATGAAATTACACCAGCTGTGTCAGGTTAATGAATAACAACAAGTAAGACAAATTATTAGAGACAACTTGCATAATAATACATTCCCTAACATCATCAAAACTGCTGTCCTGGCCGGAAGCAGAAAACTGCTATCTGGGTAAACTGAAGGACAGCCAATTTTGTGATTATGATGTGTTGAAGTGATTAATCCATAATAAAGAAAAAAGTTACATTACAAAGCACCAGTCAGTTCATGGCAAATACTGGACTGACAGCAGCTCACATACTCAATTAACATATTTCAACCTGTAACTAATTCTAACTTGAACAGCTTCAGATTGCACAGAGCAACTTATCGTCTTTGACTTTTCTACACCATGACATCAACACCAAAACACAGCAACAAAAACAAATACTTATTTACATGAGAACATTTTTAAAATAGTACTTTAACAGCCCTGTTTAAATCTGTAATCCATCAATATGAGAAAGACTCCTGACGCCAAGGTTAAAACCTTATTGTCTGCCAACAGAGCCTCTTAAATTTCACAAGACCTGTGGGATGAGCTAGTGAAAAAGAAACCAACCCTCCGCTCTGTGTCACCCAGAATAAATTTGTAACAACTTGATCATAAAGACACCCTCACGTGGAGAGGGAATAACCCGAACAAAGTGAACTCGGAGGCTCAGGAAGCAAGAGACAAATGTGAGATTAAGAGGTTAGACTAGGTTATAGCAACAGTGGGGTGTGACGGTTTCCACTGTGCAGCGAGAAACGGCAAAAAAAAAAGGAGACATCGCTGTAAAATGGATCATGCAAAACTACCTAAGCTGGCTAAATCCTCTCAGATCCAATGCAAAGTATCTGGTGGGGATCATTTGAGCTGTACAGCAGATGTTGTAGAGCCTCACCTTTCGATGTTCTTGTAGATTCAGAGAGGAGGAGCATTTTCTGTTGCATATGGTGCATGTGAGTTTCCTTCGCGCACTCCCTAGAAAACAAAAGAACAACTGAATGAAAACATAAAGTACCAAAATGAACCCATTCAACTGATAACATGAGTGGACTGAACACAAAGCAGACACAACAATGTGTTATCACTTGAAAAGCCTACAATCACGACATTTTGTTGACACTGAGAAACAATTTCATGCCAATCATCACACAGCAACAGAAAAATACCAAAGATTTTACTGGACATTGAAATCTCCTTTTATTGTAAGCCCTCTATCCCACCATTTTGGGATCTCTGGCACCCTCCTCTTATCCCCATCTAAATCACATGACCCACATCTGTCGAGTCTGATCCACTTCCCCCTCGCCCACACACACACCCCTTGTCCTGACCACATTGGTAAAACAAAAAGGCCCGGATCCCAACTCCATCAGCCTCTGAGATGAATGTCTTAATCTTGGGTTGATACTTGATTCACGTGTAAGGCTGCGCAGATCCCCGCTGCCCTACATCCCATCATAAATAGCTATGGAAGTCCAATTATCTGAAAGAGTGAGCCGCCCCAGAACACACAGGTCAGCAATTATGTAGCGCAAGTAATTAGAGATGCGTCTCAACATTGCAGAGATTTAACTGATCGAGGTCAAGTACTGTTGCTGCAGTTCCTTGAGTGCTGAGGCTGCTAATGGACGATTAAATTCATTACATGATGTTTAGAAAAAAGAAAAATGCTAGGCATGTGAATATGTGTATAACAGAGTGAGAGACAGAGACGCACAGAAAATCACAGTGAGACAGAGAGAGAGAGAGAAAGATGGAAAGACAGACGTGCCAACCTGTGTGAACATTTCCTTTATGCTTCTTCAGAGCGTCCTTGCTCTTGAATCTTTTGCCACAGCTCTCTGCTTTACAGATAAACCTGGCATCTCCTTTACAGGCTTCCTTATGCTGTTCAAAACTGTACACACAGGATATGGAAGAAGAAGAAAGAGGAGGAAAGAGCTTTATGGATTACAGAATAATACCGTTTCTTTTTTTAATGGTACAACAGTGTGCCTTAGGAAACAAATACCACATGTTCATTGTAGCGTGTACAGCATACAGGTTATAAATTCATGTAGGACAATGTATGTTACCTGGATTCTGAGCTGAATGTGTTATGGCAGAGGGAGCACTGATGAGCTTTAGAGTTGCCTGATGGATCCAGTGACTCAGAACAATGCAAAACACTGAGGAGGAATTCAAAATAAAAACAAATTAGGCACCAAACAGGAAATAAAACAAATTAGGGTGATGGCTTATCAGCATGAAAGTTAAAAGCTACGCTAAGCTACGCTAACTCGCTGCTGACTCCAGTTTCATTGATTGGACAGATGTGAGAATCTTCTCATCTAACTCTCAGGCAAGAAAGCAAATATAGTATTTGTCAAATTGTCAAACTATTTCTTTATCTACTAACCTTTTCTTTAATCTTATTTTTACTTCTAATTTAGCGGGACCAGCAACATCGTCATTCTGAATAAATGAACACTTTTATGTTGTATCATAAGCAAAGAGACCAACACCCTTAAAAATGAACTTTAACTTCACACATACTCTGAATTGAGACCTAGATGTATACTGAACTGATTAAACACCTTTTCAGACTTCTTAATGACCTACAGATGCTGTGTTATTTGAGAGAAGATGAACATTAAATAAAACTACACTCCGACAAGTAAAGTAATGAAACAGTAAACCCACTGGCGCTGCAGAGCCTGTTTGATGGGGAACTTCTTGCCACAGTTCCGGCATTTGAACTCCTTCTCCTCTGTGCTGGGCCTCTGGTGCAGACTCTGGAGATGGGCAGCCAGGATCTCCTCGCTGGGAAAACTGCTCTCACACAGCAAGCAGGGGTGGTCCTCCTTCTTTATTACTAGTTCTGTAGAGATGTGGCACACACTCAATGAGCAGAGATCTGAGAGGGAAATCTAACTTTTATGTGTATATGATATACACAGGCTCAGAAAGAGCTTCTTCCCATGTACATATAACCAGCTATACATATGTTTATACTCTGCATACTTAATCAAATGTACATATGCTGTTCATACTGTACATACAACCTATTCTCTAACTTCTCTATACGTAATTAAAGTATTTACATATATAATATTTGTATATTGTAACTTTCCACTGTCCATCACTGTATATAATGTAAGATATAGCATCACTTATGCTGTAGCACTTAGTTTCCTGCACTCATCTGAAATAATACTGTATTTTTGAACTTCTGGTTGGATTAACATGAGAGAGTAAATAAGGCAATATGATTCCACTGTACCCATTTCAACAAGATGTTTGGCCTCTTTACTATTTTCATCTTCATCTTTGATGACCTCCTCCTCTTCTTCCTCCTCTTCCTCCTCCATGTCACTGTCAAGGTAGCCTATCAGGAGCTCTGTGTCTGTCTCTATGTCATCCACAGCCAGGTAGAAGATGTTCTCACCATCCTAAGAAACAACAACATGGTTACTGTCGAGTATTTACACAATAATAACAATCCAATAGAGCACTGGCAGAACTACACCTGATATATTTGAGAGTAATGTAATGACAAAGCATTCTAGCCAATTGCTGAAATAGTTATAACTGTTTATGTGCAGCGAGTAACTATTGAGGCTCTCTGAAGGTTGAACTCATTACACCAAAACAACCGTCTGTTACGGCCTGATTGAAGCACCAGGTCAAGAGATCAAACCCTTAAAAATGTTATAATTAACTGCACTGTCCTTAAAGGTCATGCTAATAAAATCAAACCATCATTTTGTTTTAACTATGGGATTCTAAATATACATAAATAATGATTAAGAAGAGGAAAGCACCACAATAAATGTCACTGTTGATGGAACACAGAGCTTTAACACACATGGATGACCTTTAAACGACTAATCACTTTGGACATTGGTGTATTAATGGCAGGAACTTCACCCTAAGACCTGAAATATTCATCTTCATTCCACTTCTATTTTTCTTCCACCATGAGAGAACAATCTTTTTTTTTTTCTTTTTGTGAGAGGTGAGATTTCCCAGAAACAGTATGCTAGGATTATGTTTACACATGTGTGTGAATGTGTGTTTGCTTTTTATGCTTTAAGAAGATGTGTTTTTGAAAATTCTTCATAGTTTTTTGGTAGTCATAAGCATGGCTACTGTTGTTGATGCGTGATATGTCGACATAACTTTTAAAAATGTTCTTGGAGTCTTTTGGAAATAAAATATTGACACAGAGAATCATTTCCAATGGCTGCAATACTATGAGGAAAAACAATCACAAAAACTATCCTTCAGCAAAATCCTGAGAGACGCTGTTAAATGCATTACAGCCTCTCTCATTGCAAACGCTTCTCACCTGCATATATAGTCTAACTTCTGGATCTATCACAATATGGATGAAAATAGCTTTCATTTTCACCTTTGCCCAACCTTTTCGTTACAAAAAATATATAAAAAATACATTATTTTCAGTCAGAATTCCCTCTTAAGTTCAGTTAAAAGGTTTGAAGGTGTGTTACATTTTCCATTATATAGTCACCAGGTTTGCTCTCTCATCATTGATCATTGTAAAGTAACACACCTGACATTTATGTCATCTGTAAATCTAGAGTCACGTGGTCATCTGGGATGTCTTACAGAACAATCGCAATAAAATGCTGCTTTTCTTGACCTACGCTACTGTAAAAAAAAAAGTAACATTTCAGATCTTGCTTTGAAAGTTTTTTAGGCTGAAAAGAGAATTTTTCATCTGTTGAGTTTAAATTTTGAAAGAGTTTAACTAGATTCCAACCTTTTTCTGTCTATGTAGGTCAAATCTCTCTAGAGGTCACTTTACAGCCATATTTTCCTGAAAGAAGAGTACTGCCTATAAAATGTATCATTGTCTTACTTTTAGGTAGGTCTGAGGGATTCATTGTCCATGGAGAGGAAATATACCTGAATGGCTGCCAAGTTCTTCTGCTCTTGTGAAGGCGCCTGATGGACAAACCGCAGCCAGTTGGCATAACGTGGGTTACTCGCGTCCAGAATATACAGCACATCTCCCTTACTGCCACGGACCTGGGGGGGAAAAAAAAAAAAAACAATAATTGCATGAGTTGTCAGAAGTGAACAATTGATTCTTCTTCTCTTGTTGCTCTGATGTTTTGTCAAATTACATAAAAGTACAAAATTGCATATCAACACGTAATCATGTGGACAGGCCTTGACCTCACAATGTGGCAGTTACAGATAACTACATCATAGCATTTATTTCACTGGCTACCATCAATCATTTTCCTACAACATGAAATGACATCAGTTTAAATCAGCCAATATGGTTAATTCATCTGCAAACACTGTTAAATGTTTTCTTTATCACAGAAAAACTGAGAACATACTTGGACAGACCTGCAAGCAGCTGTGTCTTTTTTTAACAGCCGTCCTATAATAAGGAATGTTTTGGTGCCTAATCGCAATACAAGCTGCAAGGAAATTATTTACTGTTCTCTGTTAATTAGCACTTTACATATTTAATACAGCTTTTACAAGTGTGAGCCTAGTGTTATGAGGAGAATATTTATATACCTCTCAACTTAACAGTGACAAGTGAATGACTACGTCCAAACACTGGCTAGACTCAAAAGACAAAGTGTTAATTTTATCCTTTTTATGTTCTTTAAAATGGTGTATGGTGCTGTGGAAATGAGGCAGGATGTGCGTGCATTCACCTCCCACATCAGCCTGGTGTCCGAGCTTTCATCCAGCTCACTAGGCAGCTTTTTCTCACCTGCAAAGGGGCCAAACTTTTCTCCCTTTAAGACAAACAGAGGGATCACTTCAAACATGATGCCATTGTAAAGCTCACTGAACACTCAACATTGTACACCTCAGTGGACTGTCCACACCATGATTTTTGCACTGTGGATAAATGTTGGATGGCTAGTGGTCACGCCTACTGCTTAATGTGACATGTGAATACATCCCGCAGTACTGGACTTTTTTTTCTTTTCTTTTGAGCTTCCAGAAGTGCCAAACATCCAGGGGGCGTGTTCATAATGTGTTCTTCGTGAGGCGTTCATGTTCATCCTTAACCTGTACTACAAATTCCAATTAAAATATCCTCCTGAATGTAAATGCGTCCCAACTGAACTCATTCATCCTCTGGAACATCTCACAGCTCCATATATTCCTTCTCTGTGTATCTGACAGCAGTGGGGAAAATGTCTGTAGTTTTGTAAAATGGCGTGAAAAGTTCAAATCTTTCAGCTGAATGTAGCATTAATGAATATGTGGACACTGTGCTGGTCCACAAGGCAGCCGCGCGAGCTTTCTTTGTCGACATGAATACATTGTTATGTAGTGAACGAGAGAAACAACTGTAGCTACGTGGCACTTCACGTCAGAGCAGCCTTGGGTTGAGGCTGAGACTTTGACAGCGACTACGAGGAATAAGGCGAACAAAAAAACGCATCTACAACGCTGACACATCTTTACAAAGTAACATAAAACGCTTTCCGCGTGTTGCCTAAATCTTTGACTCGGTTACAAAGTTGCCCAGTCAGAAACAACAAACCTTTTTCACTCGCCTCGCCGTGTAAAGACCGATTCCATCCTGGACCTTTGACGATTTCAGAGAAAATCTGTCTGGCACATACATACCCAACATTGTCATTACTCGGAAATACTTCCTTCAATGACTATTTGTTGGATATCAAATATGTCAGCGGGAGTGAATAAGCATTGTCAGTTTGAATTTAGAGCAGATAGTTTCTTCGTGAAGCGGTCCAGGTTGAACTTCTGTTGCTCCTGCTGCAGGAAAGCAAAGCTGCGTCCTGATTGGTCCAAAGTTTGTAACCAGAAGCTACCTTTTCTGTCGTGCAACGCGCCAGCCTTCAAGCTGCCCTGCAGCCTGTCTGTGATGACAAACTGACACTGCAACGATAATAGTACAGTATCAGCACATGTATAAGATACAAACTCTCCAAAACTTGTCAAAGAGCCAAAACCTGTTGGGTGGGATTTAACACACAGTTACTATTTAGTGAATGCAGGGAAATCTTTTATATTCTGTAAGCCCATGCCATAAATATTGACTCTGTGTTAGCATAAATGGTAAAGACAGGTTAAAAAGACCCAACTTTGAGAACCACTGATGGATGCTACAGTAATATAAAGATGAATAATGTAAATTATTTCTTATTGTCATACATCCAGTGAGGAAAAATGTTGCTCAAATGTGTTTTTTCCACTGCTTAAATGTTGCAAAGTGTAAATAATGGATGCATCAGTGACTTTTTCCTTGGTGAAAATAACCCCGTGAAGCCTGGCATAAATTCATTCTATTCTGTCACGTTACAATACGACACTACACTGATAATACACTGTATTATTTCACATAGTTCAGGAATAACACTCCACATTTTCTCGTTCATCGTTAACCTCAGAGACCTCAGCATATTGTGATGTCTGTGTGTTTTGGCCTGAATTGATCTGCTCTACGATTCAGAAACCACACTGTACCAACAAGCAACAGACTGGAGGTCCGACTGACCCTTTAAGCTTGTAACAGCCAACTCAAGCAGGCCAGAAACCACAATTTACCAACAATCAAAGGCTGCTGGGAGAGATAGTTTTCTGGCCTGAAGCTGGCTGCTCAAAAAAAGTCTGAACCAAACTTTCTGGGCTAAATGAGCCAATCAAGACTTATATGTATATAAAAAAAAAAAATCAGGGAGTGGATGGTGTATGATCATACCTTCCATTCCCTATAATGGATTTTTTACTTCTCACTGAAAGCATCTTTGAATATTTTGAAAAGCTTTCTATAAATACAATGTATTACTATTATTAGTACAATTAGTAATACAATTATTAGTTAAATGTGCTCAGGTTTTTTATAAGAACTTTAAACAAACTCAGAGTAAATGTTACACATGTACTTTTCAGAAAAGAGAACATTATTTGGATGGAATCTTTATAACTTCAAAAAGCTGAGAGGACAGAGTTCAAACTAGATTGTTTTGAGAGGGAAGACTTGAAATTTTAAAATAAAAGTGCACAAAGTAAAGCCAGATGACAGTTTTTTTTTCTTAGCTGACAAACTGAATGCTCAGCAATAGATGTGGTTTCAACTGTACTGAAAAACAAAACTTATACGCTGTGAAAATGCTGAAACTATCAGACCTCACATGATCTACAGCAGTGGTTCTCAAAGTGGGGTGCGGGGACCCCCAGGGGGCCTTGAGGGGGCTCCAGGGGGTCCCCGACAAAAAGGGGGAATAATGCATTTTTACTATAATTCCATCCATATTGACACAATGACAATGTGACTATTTTGGTCATGGGTTTCATACACTTTCTGTAATAAAACATCTAAAAGCAAAAATTTTATTAGATGGGGGTCTGTGGTCTAATTTGTGTCAGTTTAGGGGTCCTTGACGTGAAAAAGTTTGAGAACCACAGATCTACAGTGTATATATATTTATCTCCACTCACCTTGATTTGTTTCACCCTGCACAGAGAGATTAGGATCTTCTCTATTCACTGAACACCTCTTCAGCAAACATCTTCCCCATTTAATCAGGATCGTGTCAGTGTTGTGTTGGGTTTGTTTACGGTGTTTATAGCTTGTGTTTATGCCAGTGGCTTCCTGTTGTGTTGTGGCTCTTTGCTGAGCTGCTTCATGATTGGTCCAGATGTTTGCGTCGGTTGACAATTACAGCAAAGGCTGAATCATGATGTACATGTTTACCTCAGAGTCAATGAGCTGGTGTGCTCGAGTGTCTTCGTTAGACTTTCCCTACTGCTCTTTTTAAAGGGTTTACAATCCAAAATTGGGGTAAACATGTCCTTCAATTGGGATTTTTTTCCCCCCCGATCACGATTGTATTTGAGATGGTGTCATGAGTGGCCCGGAGTCATGTTCCAGGTGTATTTCAGAGAGGTGAGCCATAGGAGAGGGTTACAGGGAGACTTATTGGGTGACAAGCCTGATCACTGCACTGAGAGGGCCTTTGTGTGTCACTGCCCCACCCATGTCCTCCTTGGTCCATTTCTGTCTCCCCTGACCTCCCTGTCAGTGCCTTGGCCTGTCGGGGCAGGACGATTAAATGTCATGACCCTTTTTTTCCTCTGTGCCCTCTGAGGACCCTCCAACCCATTAACTTTCACTCAGCTTTCACTAAGATCCCTGAGTTATCCAGACTAGCTCTGATCTCCAACACCTGCACAAAAGACACACAGAAATACACACAGGAGTCTTCTCCTAAACCAAGGAACCCATTACAAGGAAAGATGATAATCCAGGTTTGGCCTTTTGTGAGATCATGGAGAGTCTGCACTGGTCTAAACAGATAACTCAGGTTCTTTTGTGGTGTATGGGGGTTTAATCTCTTACCTCATGATTGAGACTTGGACAATCTGAACATGATCCTGTAGTTTGAGCTGGTTATCAATGCACGCTTTTCTGCGAATGTAATCCGAGAAAGTCATTAATCAGTTGTGTGATGCAAAATATTTTTGAAGTTGAATAAGATCTAAAAAAACATAACACACACAAACACAAATGGACACCATATCACTGGAGAACACCTGAGATCTGTAAAGAAAATTGCGTTAAAATTATTGAGAGTCACCAGGTTTTTTATTGTAAAGTCTGACTGGTAAATATCAAAAGAAGCGGTGAAAGAAGTTTGTGAAGAAACTTCTTTCACTACTTCTGACCAATATAGATGTATGAGTGAAAGAAGCTTTCCATGAATAGCCTTATAAAGTGCTGACAAATCCTACACATGGACAAACCACCACTAGCAGACAATGATGTATTGAGGACTTAAAAATCTACAATTATAAAGATTTCTTTTATCAAACAAAGACATTTAGATCATCAGTCCCTCCAGACCAAGACTTTGAACCTGAAAGTACCCAGCTATGGAACTGAGCCACTCAGTGGCTGGATTGCCAGTTGAGTCTCTGAGGGCCAAAAACTACAGAAACCACATTTAGGACATGGTGAAGGAAAGGATTGCATTGAAATAAATACTTTCAGAGTTTCTTTTTTTCTAAGTAAATATTTTCACTGGAAGAAAACCTCAGTTTGGCAAACATACAAATGGTTCCATACAAGATTTTCCAAATGGATATGTGCATTTTTCTGAAATCTCCCAAACCTGATACTGTAGATTGAGGGGCCAGACCACCTTTTGTTTCATGTTACACAAACCCCCGCAGTCCCTCACCACAGCTCCCTATTTCAAGGCTGTCGCTGAATAGCCAGCAAACCATTTCCTGAAGCTCCGAGGTCACTGGATAAATGATGTTTTCATTTGACAACCCCAGGTCGCCACTAAAGGAAGGTCTTCAGAGGGAGCCTTTTGAAATTACAGTACTGATGAAGCATGAAAAATTACAGGCACTTAGAAGTGATTTCATGAACACAAGAGAGCAGGGGGACCACCCCTATGCAGCTCGGGTGAGAGGCAGCGCTGGCAGTTAGTACACAAACACACAAAAAAACAAGGTTTTACATGTACACACGGCTAATACATACACACTCATAGACACCCACACACTCACACACAGAAATCTGAAGCTCAGATGTATTAGCACATCAGCATTCTCATCCAGGGATCCTCAAATGCATATCATGTGTACAGTATTGTTTATATCTGTGCATGATAATAAAGCTGACCTTAGAGTTAAATGTACAGTAGGATTAAATGAAAGTCATATTCAGGAGGCAGTCATTGTCTTTTTTCCACTGCTCCAGTTATCCTAATGGAGATCAGCTGAGACGGGCAATGCCCAAGGGCCACTGGTCCCTCTCCACCCTTCCTGGGAATGGGCTCTTGGTCAGGATGGGTTTGGAAAAAAGCCTCCGATTTCTGCCTGGCCCTCTGCTAATTCAGAGCTATGTAGAGCTGGTTTGGACCTGAGCCTCAACAATGATCTATCCCCGGAGCCGCTGAGGAGGAATCATTTTCATCACGGTCTACTCCTCGTTGCTTCCCAGCCGGGGCTCCCCGTCTGTGTGCGTGTGTGAGATTTCAAAGCGTCATAATTTCATTTCACACTGTTGACTTTGGAGATTTCTAAGACACTGGCACCAGTGTTGGGCTGAATCATTTAATTTAACCGTTCTCTAGTATAGTGTAGTACCAACCCCGTAGATGGCAGGAGCCCTTCATTCAGTACTGAGTTTTTAACACACAGCAGTGTTTCAGTGCTTTTCTGTCCCACAGGAGTAACACTCAAAGCCCTCCCAGTGTGTCCGTCTGTTTGCTGTCTGTCTCTGTTTGGATTCTGTTCGAGCCTCTGCTCCCTTTTCACGATGTCTATCCAAAAGTGTCACTCAGCTCTAAGTTGAGCAGCAAGTGCATTCACGCACACATACACAAAACACGCTCACAAATGCCAACTCCTAAAGCTCTTCTTAAAGGGAGGGTGTAGTGGAGGTCCAACTTCTGCTACAAATTACAAGTGCTGCATGTCTACGAAGCACATCTGTGACATTATTTTGAAACATCAGTTTCACCAAAAGCTATTTTTTCCCAGACCACATCTGCTTTAATAAAACTGGTTTAGTGAGAGTCATTAACTTGAAGGAAAAGTTTGGCATTTTGAGAAATACTTATTTTCTTTCTTTGCTGAGAGTTAGATGAGAAGACTGATATCACTCTCATATCTGTTCGCTGAATATCAAGCTACAGCCAGAGACAGTTAGCTTAGCTTAGCTTAAAGACTGAAAAGTGTGGAAAACAGCTAGTTTGACTTTGTCTGAAGGTTAAAAAAAATCTGCCTACCTGTCCAAAGATCATTAATTAACACAAAATGTTGAAAAACCTAAGTGTATCATGTTAATTAGTGGGGTTCAGGCTGCTGGTAGGCAGGTTTTTTCACCTTTGGACAGAGCCAGGCTAACAGTTTCCCCCTGCTGCAAGTCTTTATGATAAACTAAGCTAATCCACTTCTAGCATACAGAGTGTAGCATCCCTGGCTGAATGATGGTCTAACTCTTCAAGTGATGGTTCACAAAGTGCTTATTTATGAGTACATACACCATACTGTAGCTCCATGATAACCGTGAACACACCTTGAACACACCATAAGAGCAACAAAAGGAAACAAAAATATTCTGATGATAGGCTTATTGCACTATAGCCTTACAATATTAAACAAAACTAAAATCATGTATTAACCTCTGACTAAAAAATAAATCACAATTTATATTCCAGTCATGAAATATCACCTTTTTAACCCATTAGCTTAATGACAACCTCTAATAGAGTGCTATAAGTAAGCATATTTAACTTAAAATGAAATATTTTAACAGTCATTTTTATGTCACATATGAAGCTTTAACCTTATATATTGCAGTTACTGCAAAACACACAAAGAATGCTGCATTTCTTGTAATAATAATAATAATAACTTTATTTATATAGCACTTTTCAAAACCACTGTTACAAAGTGCTTCACAAACAAGGATAAATAAAAGAAAGTAGGAAAACAATCAAATACAAAATTACAGTCAACAAATAAAATTACATAAAACACTTAAAAGTAATGATAAAATAATGGATGAAAGTAACATAAAATTAACAGATAATATAAGTAACAGGTAGAATAATTAAGCAAAATCCATACAGTAGAAGTAAGTTTTGAGAGACGATTTATAAGAAGGCAGTGAATTTTCTAGTCTAAGTTCTTCAGCTAAACTATTCCAAAGGGTTGGAGCCCTAACAACAAAAGCCCTGTCACCCTTGGCCTTCAGCCTTGACCAGGAAATAGCTAACAGGGCCTTATCAGAAGATCTCAAGCTACAGGCTGGTGACTAATGATTTAGAAGCTCAGCCAGGTAGCTCAGTGCCATACTGTTCAGGGCCTTAAAAGTCAAGAGTAAAATTTCAAAAGCAATGCTAAAATGGACAGGCAGCCAGTGAAGGGAAGCTAAAATAGGGGAGACATGATCATGCTTTTATGCTTTGGACACCCTGAAGCTGTGCAATCATGTTTTGGCCAAGCCATGTAAACACTGCATTACAATAATCCAGATGACAAGTGATAAAACCATGAGTCACTCTTTAAATATCATTAAAATAAATAAAAGATTTAAGTCTAGAGATATTTCTCAAGTGGAAAAAACACGACTGAGCTAGCCTTTTAACATGGGACTTGAGAGTGAGGTTCTGGTCTAAAATAACTCCAAGGTTTTTAACAGTGGGTACCACATGCTGATCTAGAGAGCCAAGAACAGGCAGAACTTGGCCATAAGTGTGCTCAGGGCCTGTAATAAGGATTTCTGTTTTGGAGGAGTTAAGCTGAAGAAAATTTTCTGACATCCAATCCTTAACCACAGCTAGGCAATTATGTAGGGAAGATAACTTAGATGATTCAGATGGTTTGCAGGACAAGTACAGCTGAGTATCATCTGCGTAGCAATGAAATGAAATATCATGCTGTTTGATAATGTGGCCCAAAGGGACTAAATAAAGAGAAAATAAAATTGTCCCTAGAATGGAGCCCTGCGGCACCCCATACCTAGACAATGCTTGAGAAGAGGTAAAGCCATCAACAAATTTTCTGTTAGAAAAGTAGGAGGAGAACCACTGGAGGGCAGTCCTGGAGATACCAACCCATGTTCTCATAATAATGCTATGATCTACCGTGTCAAAAGCAGCACTAAGATCAAGCAGAACCAGCACCAGTATTTACCTGCATCAACCTTCATCAAGATATCATTGATAACTCTTACAAGGGCAGTCTCTGTGCTGTGTTGCTGTCAGAAACCTGTCTGAAATTTCACAAAAATATTGTTATTGATCAAGACTTCCAATAATTGATTTGAGACAATTTTCTCTATAATTTTTGATATAAAGGGAAATCGGTTATAGTTGCTATAGTTAGAGGAATCAGTGGCTGGACACTAGCGGTCTTAAAATAATGAGGAAAACATCCAGAAAATAAAGTAAAATAAAACTGTTGATGATTTAGAGCAGGCATGGGGCTACAGTATCTAGAACCTCTAATAAGAATTTGGTAGGTATTATGTCTAGTGGGCTTGATGATGGTGTCATATGTGAAATAGTTTCAGTTAATTCTTGGATAGCAATTTCCTTAAAAACACATTAAGTATCCAGAGGACTATTTAAGTCAGACACAGAAGTGGGGGAGTGAATCTTCAATTGAATATCCTTAATCTTATCTATGAAAAAGGTTAAAAACCTTTCACAGTCTGCATTAGAAGCAATAATGACACCAGGAGAACCAGGGTTGGCTAATCGATCAATGGTCTTAAATAAGAAACTAGGCTTGTGCTGGTTGGAGGTGATGAGCTGCTCTTTGCTCTTGCATCTTTAATTAAGTTATAAGATTGTAATAAAATTTCATATGCTCATAGTGTACTGAGAGCTTTGATTTCTTCCACTGTCTATCAGTCTTCCTACACTCCCTTTTCATGCCACGGATTCTTTCAGTAATCCAAGGTGATACAGTTGATGAATTGGATTTAAATAAACGCTTTAGAGGAGCAACATTATCTAAAGCAGCTGTGCACATATCATTGAAGCAGTTCACTAAGTCATTTGTGTTTGAAAGCAAATCTAAGGACTCACCAGACTCCACAAATAATGAGGAAAATCTTGAAGCACTAGTGTCATTAAAGATGCGTGAGCAAATTCCCCACTTATGAGTATTCCTGTTCACATAAAAAAGTTAAAAACAAGACATAGATGATAAATAGATATTATAATAGAGATAAATATGTCCCTTGAAACCAAAGATGATAAATCCAGAAAAGCAACAACTAAGTCCAACGTATGGCCATATTTATGAGTCAGGCCTGACACATGTTGAGTGAAATTAAAAGACCCCATAATGTTTAAAAATTCAGTAGCAAAGCCATCAGAAATATCATCAATGTGGATGTTAAAGTCACCAGAAATCAAAAAGGACGATAGATAACAGGACAGATAGAGGACAGGGTCTATGCAATGAGTTTTTAGGACAAGGGCCTCAAAGCTAGAGAGATCGTCGGAAGGTAACGGGCCACATTTAAAAGACTTTTATAATACAACACCTAACCCACTACCCCCCACCCACCCACATAATCCAGGGGGCATAATTCTTAAAACAAGCTATGCTCATCTGGTTTGGACCAGGTCTCAGTAAAAAACATAAAATCAAGATTTTCAGATATAATATAATCTCTTAAAATAAAAGTCTTATTAGAAAGGGATTGTACATTTAAAAGAGCTAACATGACATCAGAAGTATTAGGCACAGCAGTGATAGGCACTAGAGAGATAAGGCAAAGGTTCCTTTTAGTTAGGTGGGTCTTTCTAAGTGCAGTTGAAAATCTATTAGCTATTAAAACTGGGATATTAGCGGTACCTGATTTTGAGGCAGGGTGACCAAATCAGGATTTTTACGGCGTCATACTGTAAAGGCCTTGCAGGAGTGTAGGGCCAGTTCAATGTTCATGCAGACCTGCCAACCCTGGACACATTTTTTGAGCACCACTTCAGCGACCTAGATGCATGAGATCACTGCTGTTCGCACAATGAATTATTGTACATAATTTGCATACATAAGCATAACAGTACATCATTTGCATACATGCAGCAGTCAAATAGAGGGATGAGGGATGCACTCATATGAAAATTCTTGATACTATTAACAGATTGTTTACAAAATATCTGCAGATGCCAATGCTGTCATTTATGCCTATATTTGTCCATTTGTCTTTCACCTGCCTAAACATAGCTTACCAAGGAACACAATTTCACTTAGGCTACACACTAACCTACCACTACTGCTGCATTTATATAATTTCTATTGTTTACACTGCCACAATAATCAAACTTTAAGCCAGTTTGATTTGAAAAGATGATGACTATGTAGCTGTAAAAACCCTAACCAGCCTAAACAGACTATTTTGTGGCTATGGTGAAATAAACATTTTAGAGCTGGTTAATACAACTGTTCTCATTATAGGAAGGCTATTACTATACTTAATGGTATGATGACCTAATAACAATACAGGCTGAATATGAACACGGCTGTTGAAACTGTAGAAGACATCACATCCTTCCTAACACATTTCACCTAGTTTCTTTTCCTTTACATTTTCCTAGAGTAGGCAAAGTTATAGACTACAGTGCCCACACACACACACTTCCCGGTAACTTTCTAGGTAACGTTGTTTCTGCAGCACATGCACTTGATTTTTTTTCATCGTGCCATGATCTGCTCCTCTCATTATGGTTACAGGTTTGGCTTCAATAATAATCATGAATACAGTACTATGAAAAGTCATGTTTAACAATCTGCGACACACAGACAATATAATATAGGCTAAGCTTATTAACGTTAAATATTTTCCCAAGGTTGGCAGGTCTGCGTTAACTTAAGTTAACTCAATTCACAATTGCAACTTTCTATATCCACCCCAGTCCATTTACCTTTGCAAAGGAGTTAAAAGAACTATCCTCACTTGAGGAACCAGCCAGCTGGAGTGAGGAGCACAATTGAACTCACAGGCATCACCAGGTTTTTGCGTACTTTAGAGTGACAAATCATAGCAGCATATTTTGATGTCAAAAGGCGTACCTGCTACGCAAAATGCATACAGGTTGGCAGGTCTGTTCATGGATAAGACATGTGATCCTGAGTGGATTGGGTGGAGACAATCCCATTTAAAACGTTCTGGTCAGTTAAAGAAATAGGAAATATCACACACAAATAGGATATCTCTATTTCTATAATATCCCTTTAAACAGATATGAAGCTTCACATCACCAAAATGTGTGTGTATAGGGGGGGGGAAATGATGCACTGCTTCCCGGTGTCCAGCAGACTGTTTACAAGGCACATAAACTGTTGAATTTTGATGTCGTTGGTGCCGACCTGAACAACGACTACAGAGGCACAGTTGTGTTGCTGAATGAGCTGCAGAGCGGTGGGTATGTCCTTTATGCAGGCACCTGGATAGCAGAAAGTCTGGCCACTGTACACTGCTATGTGCCGGACCATAGAAGTGCCGACAACAAGCACTGAGGGTGGGTGACGCACCTGAGTGTGCATGCCTGACCACCTGGAGGGCTGGACCCAGGCAGCAGCAGGTGAGGCGCAGTCGGCAGCAGCAGAGGAGCCACCAACCAGCTCAGGAACAGAGGCCCAGGCAGAAGATGGGTGGTTGCCCAGCTGCCCAGTTGCCCAACTCCGACTCTGTCACCAGAGTCGGACCAGATAAGAGCGGCATCACCATGTGAGGCTGAACACTCGGTGGGCGGACCAGCACCTTCGCCGCTGCAGCAGGAGGAGCCCACCGTGGAGAGATGTTTGGCTTTGACAGTGACAATGCAAGAAAACCGTAGGATTAGCTCATCCTTGTTCTTAAGATTCTGATCAGCTGTCTGATGTTGTCTTCCAACAGTGAATATGCAATGGAAATGTCTACACACAGCCAAACACACTAGCATAAAACTCTAGAAAAAGCACCACAATATAACTAAACATTAAACACCACATGAAATGAAATGATGACGAACCTTGTGCTACCAGTCTCAGCCCCAGTGTACTTAGCAGAGCAATGAAATACCACACAGAGTTTCTCAGTTTTTTTTGAGTGGTAAACACCACAGTGGGGAATATACCATTTTTTCTCCTTCCTTCTCTTAATCATGAACTTCCTCTGCATCACCCTTTTCAATGACCTTATTTATAAACTTCACAGTGTTCCTTGTACTTATCCTTTCCTCTGAATTCCTTCCTTCAATATATTCTGGAAGAGGATGTCATCCTGAGACACAGTCTTGCCATCTTTACTGGCATCCTTAAAGTCAGACTCAAGAACCCTAATTGCATCTGTTGGAGTCACTGGATGAAGCTCTTTGACAGCAACTCTGTGGCACATATTGGCGATGCTAGGGGTGGTGGTGATGAACAACCCACAATACTCCATCCTAGATCCGTGCAAACCACATAGTTAACTATCTCCTCCCAGGATTACTTGCCGTGGTGCCAGTGCCCTTGAGCAATTGTAGCCTATTAAAAGACCAACTTCACATTCTTGCTGTGCTGGGATTTCATCTGCAATTGTGGTGAGATGATTCCAATGTGTCCAGGAATGTGTGTTTGATTCACTGGTATGCCATCCTTGGTGTAGGCAGGAGGGAGATTACTGAGGATTGTGGAGTTATAATCTCTCACTCTGAGACCCGAGACCCTTTGACTGTGCATGAATGCATCCTTTCCAATCATTGTAGTTAGCTTCTGACTTACAGGATGTGTCTCAGTTTGTAAGCTGTTTCTAACTTCCTGGTCAATGAAGACTGTATCACTTTGAGTGTCAAGCAGAGCATAAACAAGCCTTTCCATGGAATGCTGATATAGGAAACCTATACTGGCACAATCATTGAGGTGTTAGCAGCTGCTTCATCTGTGCTGTTCTGATTTGAGAATGACATGGTTTGGGCTTTAGTGTAGCTGTTGTCATGGAAAAATGTAGGATGTCTTCGTTTACAGGTGTCACATGAGTATCGGTGACGGCAGTCTTTTGCATTATGACCTGGCTTCAGGCAACCATAGCAGAGTTTTTTTTCTTTCACATATTTTCATCATTCATTCAGAGATTACCTTTTGAACTCAGGACAGCAATGCAGGCGATTTTTACTCTCTTGACAGAACATACATGGTGGCTTTAACCCAATTTCTAACTGATTTTGAGTTTCAGTCTCTGTAACTGTCTGTGTATTTGTGTCTGTGTATCTGGATTTAGGCTTCCTTTCTCTCAGATGATGCTGCTCTGAGTTAGACTCTGATGAGTGGAGAGTGTGGAATGAAGTTATAGGATTACAGCCAATCTCTACTTCCATTAACATGAAGGCGACAAAATCCTGGAAGTTAGGAAACTCCTGCTTGTCTTTCATGACTTGAGTGATTTTTCGGTTTGACCGAGATGCTGCCCAGTCAGGTAGCTTTTGAACCAGTTTCTGATTGTCGTCACAGTCATTCAAAATGTCAAGGCCTTTAACATGAGGCATGGCTTCCTGACATGAGTGTAGGAAATCAGCAAATGTCCTGAATCCCTCACCACTTTGCCAGTTTTTCTCTAACAGCCCTCTGTATAACGAAGGGCTGACTGTACCTTTGGTTGAGACAGTTCCATGCATCTTTATAGGCTTCATCATAATTTCTATAAAAGATGCCATCAAGTGTCTTTTGAGTTGGACCTCCTACATATTTTCTCAAATAGTGCAATTTGTCAGCTGAAGAAATGTTCTTTTTGTATATGAGTGATATGAATGAAGCCTTCCATTTGATGAACTGGATGGGGTCACTGTTGAATACAGATGGTTCTGTCATCGGGAGACTATTCAGGGTGATGCTATCTTAGACTGCTTGAACCAGTTAAGTTGCATCCGTCTATAGAGGTGATGCTGACATTAGTGGGCTTCTGGAAGAGAGCTGAAGACATAGGTTGCTGTAGAGACACATGCTGTTGTTCCCTAGATTTATAATCAACAGAATAGACACTAGCTTCCTGCATTACTTCCTGGTTAAAGGTTACAAATCTAGCTTGTGCAGCTCTTATACCTTACCTTTTCTGCCTTAATTTTTCCAACTCATATTTCTGAGCTTCGAGTTCTCTCTTCTGCTGTTTCTCTAGCAGTTGAATCCTTTCCTTTTGTCTTTCCTCCTCCAATAACACTTCATACTCTGCTACCTTTGCTGCTAACTCTGCTGCAGCATCTGCCCTTTTAGCTGCTACGATGGAGCTCATAGAGTGTTGACTGGAATTGTTACTGGAGTGTCGACTTGAAGGCGAGGCTGTGGATCCGTAGATGGAGGGAGCATAATCCCTGTTAAGCAGCTCATGAAAACGTTGCTTTTCTGCTCCACTATCAAAATCTCCATCAATGCCTGCTATCCTTTCATAAGCAATCCTAACAATGTCCTTTGTCACTGCCTCACAGTGACATCTTGTCTCACTGGATGGAGGTGATCTCTAATTTCCACATAGATGTAACATTGTTCTTTCCTTTCTCTAGTGTGTCTGTAAGAGCTGCAATCTGGCTCTCAGGAATGTCTAACTTTAGCTGCTCTCTAGCCTTACGTGCCGGGGTCTTCCATTGTCCATAAGGGCTTATGAGCCTTTTCTCCTTTTTTGAGCCTCCTCTCTCTGAAATGCAAGCACCTTCTCTGTGGGATTCCATAGGTGACCAGAGCGGCAAAGTTCCTCTTCTTCGCTGTCCTTACAGGCATCCATTTTCTGGTCTCTACCGTCAAGAGTTAAGTTTTCCGATTCTTCCATTTTGTGAGTGGACAGGAACGTGGTAGGACTGATGACGTGAAGCTCTTACTGTAGCATCCCTGACTGAATGGTGGTCTAACTTTTCAACTGATGGTTCACAAAGTGTTTATTTATGAGCACATACACAGCTCCATGATAACTGTGAACACACCTTGAACACACTGTAAGGGATACGAAAGGAAACAAAAATAAATGTATTACCATCTTTTCACATTCTGATGATAGGCTTATTGCACTATAGCCTTACAATATTAAACAAAGCTAAAATCATGTATTATTAACCTCTGACTGAAAATAAATGACAATTTATATTCCAATCATGAAATGTCACCATTTTAACACGTTAGCTCAATGACAACCTCTAATAGAGTGCTATAGGTAAGCATATTTAACTTAAAATGAAATATTTGAACAATTATTTTTATGTCACATATGCAGCTTTAACCTTATATATTGCAGCTACTGCAAAACACACAAATAATGCTGCATTTCTTTATGCTAGCAAGCAAACTCTACCGAGATAACTGCCCTTTTAAGACAGAATTGCCTTGAATTGCGCTAATATAGCAGTCTTGCTAGTTTAAACTAATTAAACTCTGCAAAACTATAAAAAAAAGCACCACAATATGACTAAAAAATAAACACCACATGAAACAAAATGATGACAAACCTTGTGCCCTTACCAGCCAGACGCTAAACAAACAAAATAGTCTGATTCCCAAATATTTCTCAGTGTGGCATCACACTATGGTGCAGTTCTGGGTGACTTGTTCAAATGGTGCTATATCCTTACACAAAAAAGTTGTGAAACAGCTTTAATTCAAGGGAATAGTTTCCCTTGAATTAAAGCTTACATTTTGGGAAATGAAGAGGGGTACTGATCTTCTTATCTAACTCTTGTAAAGAAAGTGAATAAGTGTATTTCCCCAAATCTCAAACTATTCCTTTAAAGCACTTCACAACTTCTATGATCCTCTGAAACCAGACAAATCTGGCTTTCCATAATACAGGGGATTTTATATTTATACAAAATAAGTAGTGTATAAAACTCAACTTAGATGTTCTAACACTATAATTCAACCACAGCATTTTACAACTTTGGTATAATTGAGTTGTCATAAACAGCATACATTTGTTTCATTTGCTTAGGCTGGTCTTAAATGACAGCTCAGCTTAAACTTAATAGAGTGGCAAGTCAAACTAACCCAACCAGGAATCAGAGCCAGGTCTTCCGTGCGCTGCTGTGATTATTCCACCACTTACCCGAGCACTACATGTCTGTCTCCACTCCTTACCCTGCTCCATGTACACACATATATACAAAACTCATACATCAAAGCTCTGTGCTCATTACCACAAGAAAGATAAACATAGACAGCCCTGCAGATGGCCAGCTCTCGGATAGAGGTTTCTCTGTATACGTATGTTTGCATGTGTGTTTGTGAAGAGATCTCCTGAAGCATGCTGGCAAAATTGAAGTGTCTGTACTTTCTGCTTTTTCCACCCCGGACCTCGAGTTGACCAGAGAGCCGGAGATTAATGGTTTCTTTAAAGGAGCCAAGGACTTCACAACAGATCTTATTCACACATGCAGGATAACATTTTGAGCAGAGCTGGCCAGCTTTATTAGTGGCAGTTTACAGGGATATCCATGACACTCCCACAGCTCTCTAGAAGCTTCTCCACATTACTCTAGGGCAACGGCAGGTTAATGGAAGCCAGGTGGAGCCTCCCTGCATTTCCTCTGACCAGGAGTGCTTGATTGACAGTGAGTTGTGGCGATGTGGAGCGTAGCTACCCAGAATCAGGGTCGTGATGGAAACATGGCAATTCACGAGCAACAGCTGCTTTTCTTGGCCACAACAGAGAAAGCATTTCCATTCACCTGAGACTACTCTTAATTGGAACGTGTGGATATGTGCACTGATTTGTGTCTGGCTTTTCTCTTTGCTTATTTGTGGTTAACTGTCTCTAATGGTTAAACAGTATTGTAAGTCACCCAATTCTCCCAAATTTGGAGCCTGTTTTTTTAAACTGTATGCACTTTTAAAAAAAACAAGGACTCTGTTCAGTATCACCTGCTTTTTTTAAAATTATTTTTAAATGGTGTCATTCAAAAAAAATCCAAACATAGCAAAAAAATAGCTATTTTGGTCAGTGTATTATTAAAATTTTTGCTTTAACTATCACAGAAAAGACGGTAAACACAATACAATTATTTATTATTATTTACATAGATTATATTGTCAGATCATGGTTAAGTTATATCAGTTTTGTATGCCCTAAAATCTCAGACATCTGACTTTTATCAGGACTCTTTCTCCCATCATTATGATACTGTATCTAACATGCATGAAATGTTTCCTGATCAATAACATCCCGTGTGGTCACATTTGAATTTCATGATTGAGGAAATCAGTCAGTTTACAAAGCAACAACACCATATATAGAGTAACTGTCTTTATACAAAGCAAAGATTAAAAGGAGACCATATGAAATAGATGGTGTCCCAGAGCTAAAAAATACTTTCATGTGTGAGAGCGGTTATGAGTAGGCCTTTCTTGAGAAATTCCTCAATAAAAAATATTAATGGTTCTCCAGCACAAAGAAATACACCCATAAGTATGCTAAGATTCATTGATTTATTATTGTACATCTATGAGACTGATATGATCAAGGATGATGGTTCCAAAGAGGTAATATTTATGAGCTTAGGTACCACTTGTGAGGACATCAAAGATCTTTTGAAGGAAGGAAAAAGTCCTTCCAGAAAATAACTCATCCACAGAGTCTGTCAGTTTTTCTTGTCAAACATAATTTGTGGGATCAAGTTATCATTTCAAATCACTCCGAGTATCACGTTCTGCTTATGCAATCCTAATTCAGGCGTCTGAATCTATGAACACAATACCCAGTGTGCTCTTTCATCATGGAGCCATGATTGTGATGTTAACTGCTTGGCAAAAGAACATGACACCCAGGGTGACACAGGGATTACTTGTTCTATATTTAGTGTTTATGTACATGAATATTGGCAGGACAACTCTGTACATGTGACACACACACACAGCGATACAGTGATAATAACACAGATCTCCAGCACAGAACACATTTACAAGATGGGCTCTAGAGCAAACACTGGCTGAGATACATAAGGGAATGTCTGAACTACGACAACTTCCTCATAAAACTGGAATTTCCTCGTAACAGTTATTATTGTCATCAATAAAAACAGACAATCGTAAAGAGAGACAAAAAGTATAAAATAATTTAAATTCCTTCTAAAACATGTAGTGAATATGCAGCAAGAGATCTATACAATGCGGGTAGCTACTGTATCTCCTCCGGTCAACGCGATTTGAAACTGAAAGGACAGACAAATATGACAGACAAAAGCAAATGTCATGCAGCAACGAAGAAACATACAAGATGAAAGATGATCTCTGAAGTTCTGCCTCCCCAGTGGCAACAGGTTGTCAAATCGACAAGCCTGGTAACAAAGCACCTCACGCTATGGGCCGCCCAGACGTGCCACAATGAAATGTAAACATAAATATACAGGTTGATATCTCTCTCTACAAACAGTTCAGTCACTGCCACAGGCCCATCAGCTGTGTGAGTAGTCAGTCTGTATACACTCCTTAGTAGAATATCACTTAGAGTTAAATAAACTTATTTAATATATATATTTATAATAGATTTATTCTTTGCAGAGTCATTTAGCAGTATTTCCTTGTTTTCACCAGTTTGCTCTGGTATTTCACTGAGTGACCACTGTGTCCCACCACATAAACGTCCAGCAGGTAGGTCTTGCCTGGCTCCAGACCTGTGATGGTCTCTGTAGTCACAGCTTTCTGCAGGTTCGGGCTGTGGAAGTACTTGCACAGGACCTTTTCTGACTTCCTGCGGGTCTCTGGCCCGGCACACTGGTTTTGTTCCCGGCGTCGCTGCTCCTCGCCGTAATTGTCAGCCACTTCTTTGCGGTAAATGCAGTATTTGTTGCGGTCCTGCGTGCCCAGCCAGGCCACAGTGGCGGAGGAGCAAGTGCGCAGCTTGTCAAAGGCCTTGATGCGCGTATCCTCCGGAAGTGAAGGGAAGGGCTGCTTGCTGCTGGGTCGTGTGGTGGCTAGCATCTTCAAAGTGGAGGCCCCTTTCCTGCTGCCACGCAAACGGATCAGGTACTTGGCTTTTGGCTTTCCCCGCAGCTGGAACTGCCGTACCCCCTCCACGTTCTGGGAGAGCAGCAACTTGCCATCACGCCTCACCTGCACCTGCACGGCGTCCAGACATGTGTGGACAAACAGCGTGACCCTCTGGTGTGAAGACACAGGAGCGAAGCGCAGAAACTTGCTACCCTTTCTCTTGATGAAAACATCTGATACTTTGCCATCCTTCAGCTCCACTGTCTTCTGACGAGCTTCCTCTTTAGTGCGGGCGAAAGTCCCCACGTATGCTGTGCTGGTGTTGGTGGCAGAATTCACAGCAAAGACATCAAAGTAGTACTGTGTGTCTGGTTTCAGCTCTGACACAGTGAAAATGTTTTTATTGCCAATGCACACCTTCTGAATGTCTGATGCTTTGGGTTTGGCTGTGTACGCCCGCGAGATCTTGTTACTTGTTAGGCCTCGGTCCTTGCCAAAACCATTGTCAGAGGGAACAAAGCCGAAGTGCGCAAAGTCAAACGGACTAAAATCTCTGCCAGGCTTCGGAGCCAACATGAAGGCATCATCAGTGCTGATCTTAGCTTCAGCAGCACACATGCTCTTGAAATTGTGCTCCTTGTTGATCACTACACAATACTGAACAGGCTGGCCCATCAGAGAGCCCGTTGGCGTAGGCTTCCAGGCCAGGGTAACAGTGGTACGGCCCAGTGCGGTCACATCCACGCGAGGGTCGTAGGGCAGCTCCGGGTATGGCTGGTCAGACTCCGGAGTTGTGGTGGCGTACACCTTGAAGTTGCTGTCTTTCTCTGTGGACAGCAGTTCCAGCTGGTAGAGGCCAGAGGGCGTGCTAGTGGCCACATAGGACTCCACATCATTGCCCTTGTAGGTGAAGAGCTCCGTCCCCTCGTCTACTGTCACCTGCTGTTTCTGTTGGTCCAGAGGTTCAGGCTCTCCTGGAAAACAAAAACAAATAGGCACAACGTGAGCTTGACTCTGCATCCAATTTTATATCACAAAATTTGAACATAGTGACAGATCGTTAGTCATGCCCTTTAAAATGTTTTTCTTCTATTTCATTTTTGGTTTTGATGAACAATAATTTCCAAATGTACTAAAAATGTTTAATATGTTGATGCTGTGAGGTCATGATGAAGCTCCGCAAGCCTCACGGACGATTAGCTCCTGACATGGCAGCCATGTTTTCACTCCAAACATCCCCAAACATCACAGGCCAGCATTCACTTGGCCTTTCCGAGGAAGCTGCGCTACAAAGAGGTGCCTTGTAGCTTCTATGTGAGAGAGACAGTCTAAGCTCTTACTCCGACTTGAGCAAGAAACCATAATATTATGTTTGTCAACCAGAGAGTGTGCTCTGTGGTGTACTAAAAATTAATGCTCAAAGATCTACTCCCACTAGAGACATTTAGCAAAAAGAGTTGCAAAGACAGGAAGAAGTTCACTGGTTGCACTATGTCTTGTAAAGTCAGACTTATACCAATGGCACTGCATGTGTTGGGTCCAAATGTGTCATTATTCTTCTACTTAGGGATGAATTCTTTTCTCTTGATGCAAGGTAAATGTCTTCAATGGAAAAACTACCCAATAAATCATTTTGTAATATTTGATCTGACAAGAGCACAGACACACAAGCAGGTGCTCATGTATTGACATTCAAATATATGCTCACATCACACATCTACGCTCTAAAACCGCCGCTTTAGTCATCTGGCAAGATCTCCTGTGCTGAAAGGACGCCCTCCAGATGGAGAAAGTTTTAATGTGAAGCAGAGAGGCCATTAAAAAAAGAAAGAAAGGAAGAAAGAAAGAAAGAAAGAAAAAAAGAGAAGGAAAGAAAGGAGAAGAGGAAGGAAGACAGACAGACAGAGCAGCAGGATTTACCTTAAGAAGACCAAGACAGCTTAAGTAAAGGGATGTAATGCTTTGATTCGGTAGGTTGACTAGACTAGAGCCCTTCTCTAAAATTATAGACGTCAGCTTGGCCGAGACAGACATCATAAGTGGTCAGACTAGACACTACGACTGTGACTTAATTAAAACCCACCAAAACACAAAGCCTAACATCACTGGGTAGGTTAATTGTGTATGGGGGATAGTGATATTTCCACATAACGTGTCATTAACCTCTTCCACTGCTGCCTTATGTCAATTATACCTGATCCCTCTCCACTGGCCTCTTCTGGCAGCTCCTGCAGAGTGAGTTTCCACTCCAGAGGAGCATCACAAGGTGTCACAGTCACAGACAGGGGTGTGTTGTCTTCTTCCACCACAAAGTAGTACCTGTGAAAATAATAGGTTAAAGGGGAGTGATATGAGCACCAGCATTCATGGTTCATCATAGTTTGACGTTATCCTAAATAAAGTGTGGTGGAACTGCATGAGCAGACTATTTGAGACTATTGTTTCACTGACCTTGGTCTCTCTAGCTGCGAACTGACAGACACTCAGTTACAAGAACACGACTTTCTCATCTATTATTTAGTTTTTGCATCAACATCATAGATCATGTTACAGAGCAACGCCTAATGTTTCCTATCTATTTACAGTAAGTGGCCATCAACAAGTTTAATGTTTTCCTCAGTGATTGTTATGGATCAGTCAGCAGCAGAAGGTGGAATTGCAACGAACTCACAACACATTACATGCATAGAATCTCAAGGATTATGTAATGCATTCATTTATTGTTTGTCTGCAGAGCTCTTACCTTTTGGGTGTGTCCCTGAACAGGTAGCCACTAATCTCAGCACCATCCGGTACAACTGAGGAGTCGTGGAACATTGACTTGTCTCTGATTTGCATCTGGAAGAGCCCTTCGTCTCTCGTGGGCAGCTTCTGGGCCAAAGCTCCCAGTCCCAACAGCACCAGCAGCACCACGCTCCAACCTTTACACTGCCTCATTCTGAAACATACAGAGAAATGACTCCGTTTTATATGCAGGTTTATATAATTGCTGGGAATAGAGGCCATTTTTTATTTATATTCGTTAACGGGTTTCAGATTCTGTTACTGAGACAATATTTATCTTTTATCATAGAGGTATGTCTTAAAATTTAAATGAATGGTTTGGGAATTTTGGAAATATGCTTAATCGCTTTCTTTCTGAGAGTTAGATGAGAAGATCAATACTACTCTCACATTTGTCTGTTAAATATGAAGCAAGGAGACCATTAGCTTAGCTTAGGTGACAGATAACCTAGCTGAGTCCATAGGTTTTAAAAAATCTGCTAACCAGCTCTAAATTATTTAGCTTCAAGCTACTGATATGCAGATTTTTTTAACCTTTGGATAGAGCCAAGCTATCTGTTTCCTATTGCTTCCAGTCTTTTTATGCAAAACTAAGCTAAACTGCTCCTAGCATACAGGCAACGACTCAACTCACTCAGTACAAGAAAGTGAGTAAGCATACCTCCCAAAACACCTGACACAACTTGTCATTTTTACATGTCAGTTTGGTGCCAGATTGTTTTTTAACCTTAATTTCGAAAGGAGCCAAGCTAGCTGTCTCCCCCAGTTTCTGGTCTTTATGCTAAAATAAGCTAAGCTAATCAACTGCTGGCTGTAGCTAACTTCATATTTAGTGGACATGAGAAATAAAAATGTCTAACAACTGCTTTAATGCACATCAGCAATGAATATTGATGGGACATATATGTTACAATGTGTCCAAAATGTCTATTTTTGCCATGAAAGTTCTGAATGTCTCTTTACGTTCATTCTGGCGCTGGCTAAAAATATAAATTCCTAATGAGTTATATTTGGCACTGCCTAGTTTTGGCAACACACATTACAGTGTTTTTAATAGAGTTCTGCTTTACTCATTTTTAGCTACATGTTTTATTTCCTGCTAAAATGTGTTTTCTTTCCTTCTTTTCCTTTTAGTTTTTAGCCTTAATTAACATTTAACATGAAACCTGGCTGGCCACACAGACACCATCTGTGGGTGAATCAATGAAAAGAGACAAGAGACAAAAAAGTAAAGGGGGAATGAATGAGTTCTCCAGGCCACAGCGAGGAAAGAGGAATTAGATTTAAACACAGATGTGTGAAGGAAAAGACATTGCTCTAAGCTCCAGGGAACCACACTATTTCATAAACCACTTAATTTAAAAATCCCCATATCTATGTTGTTTAAGTTTTATTGATGCTAATATAAAACTGTTTGGTGCTGCAGTCCACAGATGGAGCTGAGGCTCAGGACGAGGTGCAGCTGAGAGCCTCTCACATATCCCCTGTCTATTGATTTTGCCCCATTGATTGCAGCTGATGGGAACGCCAAATCCCTGGTGATTTAATCAGTGTAATGATGGCAGATTAGCCAGATACTTTACTGCCATTTACTGCAAGCGAGATGGTGTCCTTTTAATGACCCCTCTCCCTCTCCCTTTCTCTGCTCACCCTCCGTTGTCTGTCTCTTTCCTTTCCCTTGATCACAGTTTTTTCATCAACAAGTAATCTCTTTCTCTTTTCACACTTGTTCATCCATCCCTCCAACTTCCTTCTTTTCACTTCTCCTCCGTCATTGCCATCCTAAACAGAGACAGATAAGTAAAGCCAGAGTGGCCAAGCCTGGACGAACCACCACTACACTACAAACATGGCATCATTTCTGCATTATCACCCTTAAAAAGCACAGGCAGGGAAAAAGCCCTTGACAGCTCCTGTCAGTGTCTCCGTCTCTGCTGTTGTCTGACCCCAGCCTCCCGCAGTACCGCCAGACTTCAGAGAGCAAAAGGAAAGCCGCCTAAGTGGTACTTTGAGGTTTGACTCACACAGAGAGTAGAGATCCTTATCGCCTCGGCTTGTCTCATTCCACTTCAGAAGCGTGTCAGTTGGAACAAAGACATGTCTATTAATACTCAAGACGGCGCTGAGGTGGTATGTACAGAGCCGTTCAGAGCTGTCTTTCATCCCAACATCCTCAAACACCACACAGACACAGCGAGGGCCCCGTCCCCGGCCGCTCTGTCCCCCAGACTGATGTCATTATACATAATGTCTGCTATCACTCATACAGTAAGAGTTTTATCACCACTGTCATTAGCACATTTGATGTGTACCTTCAGCATGCCCCTCACATGTGACACCACTGATTTAAACCCTATGACTGAACCTAACAGCATTTTCTCCCACATGCACAGAACCGCTCAGTCTGTATTCACAATATACTGCTGAGAGATGACATCTGAATATCAGAGCAGTTGTGTTGGGTCACTGCGGATGCATGGACCAGCGCAGTCAACATGGTCACACAGGCTGCGCTGGATCTGCTTTTACATGCAGCCCTGTGCCAATATCATGCCACAGGGCTGCCTTACCAAAATAACACATCAAAAAAAGCTGCATCTGGAACAAATAAAGCCTAATGTTTAATTAGAACGAGGGAGAATGTATGATCGCAATTTGAGGAGGGATAATTTAAAGGCATGGTCACCCGCAATCGTGTCAACTTTGTTTTTGCTGTTGTTTTTTATCTGTTTATTTATACATTTATAGTTTTTTGTTTCACTTTCAGTGGGATTTGCACACCATCTTGGGTGGAAAATATCTTGTATATTCTAATTGGCAAGCTGTGGAGTCTAGAGAGCTGTGAAACGGGATTAAAGGACAAATGCTGTGCCATTTCCAAACGAGTGATGATCTTCTTTCCCATGGCTGGTTTTGGTACATCTACATTATCAATCCGTGACAGAAATAAGAAAAAGATCCTGCACCCTTTCCATCTTTCCATTCCTGTGTGATCTGAGGAATGTCATCCCTTCATTTGAATTTCTGCTATAACAGCTTTGACCCTGCTCTAATTTAGGGTCATTACAAGCAAAATGGGAAATCGTGTGCATAGCCAAAACAAAATGTTCACACTGCATCTCCCAGATGGACTCAATTTTTTTCAGTGACATCAATCAACCGCAAAAATTAAACTCATTCACAATCCACTGATGATTAAAGCGAAAAAATATCAATTACATGCAACAATTTCCATCCATGCACCTGATCAATTCTATGTGTGTGAGTGTATTTCCTGCAGGAACACACCAATTATAAGCACACTACTTCCATGTATGGAGGCGTTTCTAAACACAAAGCAGAGCACATGCATGTACAGCCCCCGTCATGTCTGTGTGTGCAAGTATATATCCTCGATCATGTGCACGAGCACCAAACTGCCCCTGACCTCCCCTCTCTCCCCTCACTTTGTTTAACCGGTCTCCCTCCTTCCCTCCAGCTCCTTGTCAAGACGGATAAGCCTCCTGCCTCCTGCCACATGGAGCTCATTAACAGAACGGGAGGGAATAAAAGACAGTTTAATTTCAACACAAATAAAGAGACATTTCGGATTCCACCCAACAAGACGCCTGGCAGGGCTCGCAGGACCTGAAGCCTATGTGTTTTCTTTAAGGAAGTCTGAAGGCAGATTTATGGTGGGTCCTCAGTAGCGAGCTCCATCACTGCTGTCACTTCAGGGCCAATGTGGGAATTGGAGTGAGTGGAGTGTATATGGGGGCTGAGAGGAGAGCCAAGGATGGAACCACACAGGACCTGGACCTGTTCTATAGGCAGGCCAAACCAAAACAGGTCTGGTGCTCTTGGACAGCTAAAACAGCTCATTAATGAATTGGTAGAGACTGTGGTAAGGGCTCTGATCCAAGACTGGAGATTATTATCTGCTGTGTATGTGTGTGTCCATATATTAATGTGTGTGCGTGTGTGTGTTTGCGTGTGTGTGTCCAAACCATCACATTCCTCCGCTCCACTCTGTGTATAAGTCTAAATCATCACTCAGGACCTGTCTCCTCGCCATCCACAACATCACTCACAGTTTGAGTTTCTGAACTATCCGCATCATCAGAACCACGAAAGCTGGCACAATAGCATGATGGAAAGGAGAGCCCAGTTTCCTTTCCTTTTCACCCTTCCCCTCCCCTCCTGCTTCTTTATAGGCCCATCTCTGAAGCTTGCATTTAGCACTGCATCCTGGAATGTCTCTATGAGGAGGGTCAGGTCGCAGGGCCGCTTTCTGCGCAAAAAAAAAACGAGCCATTCACATAGAATTTGAAGGGGGAGGTGGTGGGCCTGACTGATGTGCTGGTATTGTGGCTGCAAGGGTGATTATAGATTACAAGAGAAAATGCCCCATGGGAAAGTCATCCACCCACTGCCCATCATCCAGGGCACAGGCCCGCGTCGTGGGAAATGAGTCAATCATGATCCGTTATGTTGTGTTTGGGCAGAGAGGGGAGCACTGAAAGCCTGTTCAGCAGCCAGTGCTTGTGTCCATCTGAGGGAGCATAATGAGGGGCTTTGCAAAATGAATGCGCCCGGGGAGACTGGGAGTGGGTGTGGATATGATGAATAATTTAAAAAGGAAATAAAAACTTGTATGCTTAATCTTCCACCGGTGACTCTAGGATATGTGACATCCAGCGCGGACAAAAGGCAGCGCGGAGGAGACTGTATATACACCGACCGCAGCCTGCTGTCACTTCTCTGGACGCAAATGGCTACAGCAACACTGGCGGAATTCTTTCAGCCAGGAGTTTTCATATGCAAATCACGGTTTAGTTACGGTATGCGACGCAGACCTTCCCATTTTAAGACTTTTTTTTTTTTTTTTTTTTTTTTTTTTTTTTGTTCATGATTCATTCTCCTGAGAAAGTAGAAGGGAGGCAGTGTGGCGTCACCCCGCTACTAAATACAGTTATTCAAATCCCCGCTCCGAGTATGTCTCTCATTAAGCACCGACTGAGAGGAAAAAAACACGGCTCTCACATGGACCGGATGAGGAGAAACAACTCCCAACATGCGCTAAACTGTGATTAATCTGGCTTGGTTCATTTGAATTAAAACAAATGAGGCGACTGTGAGTCAATTATTTCCCAATTGTCACTGACATGAAAAACAAGATCTCCAGTAAGCGCTCCACTCCTGCACTTCGGGGCTCTTACAGGTGCGTAAAAGCACCCATAGGTGACACGGTGAAACCAACATGAACCCAAAATCGCACTCAAGTCGAAAAAAACTGCAGCTTTTTTTTTTTTTTTTTACACTTTGCAGCTAAAATTGCGCATGAATACCACACATAGCGCGCGGGCCATTAGAAATACTGCGCGTATTGATAAGTCGCCTTTATTGGGTGCTGTGTCACCCCTGGGAGCATGGGAACCCTTGGCTGCACAAAAGCAAGAGGATTTTCTAAAGTTCATCCGTTTAACGGTGCTCATCAGTGCCGTCCCGTGTGCTGTGATATACAGCCCGAACCAAAACAACCCGCAATTAAAAGAGCATGCGAGTTGAGGCTTGATTGAAATGTGTTTGAAACTTTTAACTTCCCGGAGTTGTAAACCGCAAAACCTCTTCCTCTCCTTCTCTCTCTGGCAGGCGTTTCAAAGGCACTTAACTCGGGGAGTCCGACTCTGAATTTATATGGAGCTTTTATGCGCACCGAAAAGCTTCAGAAAAGTTCAAGAAAGGGAAGGAAGTTTTATTTCTTTGAGTCAGCCAACAGATCTAACAATTTAAGAGGCTCTGGGTCAGACGCACCGCTACATGACAGAGGCATGCGAGGAAAAATAGACAATCTTTTACAAGAGATAATCTTACCTTTAGGAATATGAAACGACGAAGTTATCTGAAGGATGGCGCTTCTTGTTCTCAAAACCACTCTGATATCACCAAGATGTTTTTTTTAAAAGTGCCTTACAACTAAAGGAGATGCGTTTTAAAGGAAAAAAAAAATCAAAATACAAGTCGTCCTCTACAGTGTCCAGTAGTTCCCTCAGTTTTCACGCCTATTGTTGTTGCCTATCAATCGGATTAGGCGACTGCTCTGGTGCGTGTTTGCAGTTTTCTTGCGGATTTAACTGGTCTCTAGTGGGCAGGAGTGTGTGTGAGTGTGTATGAGTGGGTATCCCGAGTGCTGGCAGTGCGTCCCTCCCCTGCCGCGCTGCTGCTATTGAAACCTCCACTGGATTGGAGGCAAACTGGTGCGAACTTCTTCTTCTTCCTTGCGCTCCCTGTAGGAAGACACTGAACCAGCCCACTCCTTCAACACACACACACACACACACACCAAAAAAAAAAAAAAAAAAAAAACAAGGACCAAGACTGGCCCTCAAATTCTAACCATAGACTGTAGGGGGAAATCTGGCAGACACATCACCTGAATTTAAACTCCTACATCAAATGCAGTTAGGAGTTAGACTATAGGGTGAGCGTTGCTGCAGAGAAAGCGTTCAGATGTCACCAGAGCATAAATCTAACGTCTAGCTTTCTTTGGGCGCGGGGTTCCCCCTCATACTTTTTTTATTTCCTCGCTGTTTACTGTGATGCTCCCTGGAAATTATTACTTTGGGCAGCAGCGCCCTGTAGAAGTCACGCAACCCTCGGGGCTATAGTGTGCAGGCAAGTTTTATCATGGGCCCTGACAGCTGGGTGTGCAAAACATGATCATAATGTGCAGAGCGACTTTGATGATGACAAGAAATGCGCTGAAATCTTTCGCGGAGCGCAATGTGGCGCAGGCAACACAAAGTTGCTGATCAACTGTGGAAATTCCCAGTGAGACCTGAGTGCTGTTGTCATGAAACCCAGGGAAGCAAATATTTATCCAAGATAAGAGCCATTGACTGAACTCTGTCTCGGGACTGAATTGCCCCAAATTTATGGCTTGATGGGGGGTCCATGTCTAATCTAGATTTAGAGGATGCTGCCGTTTCCTGCTGCGTCCTCCCCAGGAGGACCGTCTTTCATGTCATGTTGTGGCAGATTTTTACGCACAAACGGGCACAGGTTGCATTCAGCTTCCTGCAGGATCATATCTGACATCTTCATCTAGGCTACAAGAAGATGAAGATGAGATGTCGTGATATGACACACGTGAAAAATTATGTTCTGAGCATTTGAAAAATGTGACAATCACACTTACAGAAGGACTTAATGTTTAGAGAGAGCAGGTAAATTAAGAGGGGAAAACAAATTTGATCAACATAACAAGTTCTATATTCCAGAAACATGTTGATGTCTCTCCAAAAATTTAAAGTAGTTCTTTAAACCTGAGATTGGCCGTTAATTATCAGTAATAGAAAATGTTTAGCAGACTGTTGGCTGTGAGAAACTGGACAAAGTGTTGGTACAACAGCGTCATCTAGCGGCTGCCAGAGAACAGAGTGTGACGTACTCACTGAAAAGAAAAAGGGAAGATTTTATCTTTGTTTCTGTATACAGGATTTACTCAGAAAAGCATAAAGGTCAAATGAACTGAACAAAAGATAGGAGATACAGAGAGACAGAGTCTGGAAACCTACACACACTGTCACTCATCACAAACATTTACTTTTCAGCATCAGTTAGAGTGAACTTCAGTTTATAACAGTCTGTATCTTTTTAAAAAAAAAATAGTATGATAAAGAAGCACTGATGTATTTGCACATGTACACACAGGTGAATGTGTGCGTGTGTGTGTGTGTGTGTGTGTGTGTGTGTTGAGGGAGTTATTGATGCCTGGGTTCATGATTAGTGCCGCTGTGACTTTCACATCCTTGGGATTAAAATAGATGCCAAATTGAATCTGCTATTAGCCACACCACCAAGCTGTGAAAACGAATCCACTCTGGGGACATGTATACTCACAATAACCCAGACACACTCACACACACACACACACACACACACACACACACGCATATATACACTGACCTAGCTACATGCCAGAATCTTGAAAATGTATCCACACCAGGGACAGTTTAGTACAGATGCAGGGTGGAGGGGAATAAGGAGGTGGAAAACGCTCCTGTAACGCTAATCCTTCTGCACTGTTTCAGCTCCACTGCGGAGACCAAAAGAATCTTATTTTAACAGATTTATTGAGGAAAAGTCACACAAAATGCACATTTTTGACCTTGAGAAAATCAACTGAGCCACATGTTCTTTTGTATAACACCCTGTTTCACATAGTTACACACTGTACATTCACATCTGGTCACTGAGCAGGTTCACTGACGCTTTGGTGGATATTTAAATGTCATATGCTACATAAAGTAATATTTTTATTTTTATAGACTTTGGAATATTCTAATAAAATTCAAACCTCAATTTGCATACATTTTCATTGGAACTACTTTCTACTGAAGAAATAGTTCCCATGAAGACCGTGTGTTCACTGGATTATACAGAATAACTGAGGCGTTGATTCTGGGAAGAGATGTTATTGTTGAATGTATAAATTTATTTTTTCATCGTTTTTTGCCCCACAAAATAAATGTTACTCACCTCCTGCGTTTGGTGGTGAGCGAGTTTATGGGGATTTCACCCAGTAAACTACAGCAGTGATTAATGGTTTGTTATCAGTGTGAAACATGGAGATTGTGGTTCTTACTTGTTTGCTTTTGGATATCAAGTCACCCACTGAACCAACCTTGTTTTCCATTCTGTTTGTTAAACATTAGCTTGTAACGTCAGCTGATAGTGTTCCCTTTAATTTCCAGCTAATGTGTCAGATTGGTGATTGGTAATGAAAAACAGGTCACCATTTTTTTTAGTATTTTGGGTCTTGAAGATGTTTTCAGGTCAGTCTAGAACAACGGTTGCGTGCTGAGATCAGAAGTTATTATGCACTGGCCTCGGTGTGTTTGCTTTTGGCGGGGGGGGGGGGGGGGGGGGGGGGGTGAGGGGTGAGGCTGTCACTGACCGTGGCCTCACCTAACTGATCTCCTTACACTTCCCCACCAGGTAATCCATTAATGCAGGGAGGTTTGGAAACTAATATCTTATTGGAGTGAAATGCATTCATACATCTCATCTCATCTCAGTGTGATGCTGAGCGGAGCCTGGAAGGTGTAATCTGCTCACCTCATGTCCATTTAATGCTGTCTGAAAGGCTTTTCGTCACAGCCAGAGAAAAGGAGGATCAGGTCTGCCTTTTAGCAGCCTACCTACCTAATACTGAGTTCATCATTAACTCAGGAGAGCTAAGAGCCTTCCCCACTCTGTAAACATTTCTCCCCATCATTTTTTTTTTTTTTTTTTTTGCTATTGTCTCTTCTTGTGGGGAGCAGGGAGGAGAAACATTGTATGAACTCTGACCTATAGCTTAAGATGGTAGACGCTTGCCATCTTTTCTAATAGATACACTGGTCCAAATAAGCAGTTTGCACACTGGGTGACACTGAAAGCATCATCCCCAGTGAGAAAGAGTAGGAGGAGAGACAGAAGGTTACAGTTCAAGGGAAAGAATGAGGGAGGGAATGATGGTGATGGGAAACCAGGCTGTGATAAGGACATCCTGTGCAAGTTTTACTCCAGCGTGTACCCACCTGGCCTTCAACAGATACCCCTGTCAGCTAATACAACACGAACCTTTGAGGGGAGATAAGGCAGGCCTGAAGAGTTTGTTACTTGAAGCCATTTTCTTCTGTCTACTTAAGGATTTTTATTGTCTTGTTGAGTTTATGTGGTTTAGAGGCCCATTATGTTGCAGAGTAAACACAGATAAACATACAGGGGTTTTTGGGTGATATGAGCAGCTCAGCATTTCTAAAATTAGTTTGTAACTCACTCGTCCTCTTATTTTTCTTCAAAAGCTCTTTTGGCTCTTGATAGGGGGAGAGAAAAAAAAAAAAGACTAAAAGCCACAATTGAAACCAGATGAAAGAGGACACCAGAGAAGAGCGCATGTCGTGTCAGCGTCTAACTTCCTCTCATTATCCAATAAGAGAGCAGTGTGTCAGCGTCCAACTTTATGCTATTATCCAGTGCGGCAGCGGCATGTCAGCGGTGCCCGAGATACTCAGGGGACGGGAGACATAAACAACAGAGCAAAGTTTAGATTCACAATCACACACACGGAGGAAGATTCAAACAGGAATCTGTGCCAGGGCCTTTTTAGTGAAACTCTAGAGCACAGCAGCTCCAGGCGTGGTATGCCGATTGTAAACACAGCCGCGAGGAGGAGGCAGAGACAAGTGGAGGAGGCACTGCTCTCCCTACTCTGCTTTTTCTGTCTACAGGCACGAGGAGGACAAACCTGCAGAAGCATTACATCATGTTTAACATATTGCACAGCTGACATTCACACACATATTAACCAGAGAAACACATGAACACATTTCTACATTACTTTCAAATCAGTTAACCTTATTATTTAATCATTTATTATTGTAATGAGAGTGATAATTGCTACAAAGAAGATCAAAATGCTACACAGGCCGAGAGTTCTTATAATGTAACTCTATCATAGAGATTTGTCCTATTGTGAGACAATGAGGCGTGCTCCCGGATGTAACAGCTGCACCCACGAAGCGTGCATGGTTCATAGTGTACATGACAGTGTAACAAATGGCTCCAGCACATGCTTATCCACCTTGGACAGTTAGGAATATATTTATGCTTTGGCAGATGCAGCATAGCAATGCAATGTTAAACCCTGAGCTCTGTTAAAAAAAAAAAGCCACATGTTTGATAAATGCGGGTTTTGTAATCTGAGATGTGAATATGTGGACAAGATAAATATATAAATAAAAGAGGATTTGATTTGATATCCTGGAAAACAAACACTGAGAACGTGATGAGGACGTGTTCAATTTCAAAATGAAATTGGAAGAAAAGCTCAATACACAGATAGAATAAGCAGATACAGTTGGAAGATTGCAGTACGCTTCACACACAATCATCTTAAATAATACTTACTGTATATAATGTGTAACAAGCTGATCACTAAGTGGTTACTTTTGGGGTACAGAAACAACCATATAGCATATTTTCAAATGTAAGAGGAGACACAGATACTCTACTGTATTCTTTCATTCATTTGAGGACGAACTTAAAGTCTCAAGCGTGTTTTTCTTTTTGATATTTCACTAAGAAATACCAGTATGCAATTTACACCAGTGTGATGTAGAAACTTGAAGCCTCCAGTGCACAAACACTGAGAATGGACTTTACAGTGAAGTAGGAGACATCTTGTGTCCAGCAGATAAACTTCTGAAATGAACTATTTATATATTCATAGATTTTGGATTTTTATTAATGAGGGAGAAGAGATCATTTGTCATTTTAAGTTTTTTTTAGGTAATTCAACTTTTCTGGGGAAAAATCATATTAGACACAAATTATTAGTCAAAGCAGAATATTTTAAACATACCTTAAAACCTGTCTGGAGGGGATCTTGAAGTGATTGGTTGAGCCACAGTGTATAATCATAGATTGTAGTTCAGTTTATAATTATCATTTAGGTCTATTTCACTTTATGATTAATATTATTTCAGGTTTTTTTTAAACCAATACCACATATCACAACTACATACAATTACACTTATATAAAGTTTATAAAGACAAACAAACCAAAGATAGAAAAAACAAGCAAACAAATATTGTTGGCCCACATACATAACTGAGTTAATATACAGATTAATTAAGTATGATTTCTTCTCCTCAGATGCAACAGATATTTATACCATATTCCTTAAAAATTTCACTTTTTTCTTGGTTCTTTTTAATAACATTATCTATAATGACAATGTTCTGATTAATAAATCTAACCAGTTTTTAAATGATAACACATTTGGGATCATCAGCACAAGACCTATACATAATATATTTGCCTGCATTTGATTCAATATTTTAGAGACATCACACAATAGGGCACTTTGGGATATACAGACCCTCTTCCATATAATTCAGTGTCTTTTCCTATAAAGATTTTATTTCACGCAAAAAAGACTTAAACTGTACAAATAAACTATTCCTGCTTTTATGCAGAAATTGAATTTGTGCAAGCAGAACCATAGGCTCTAAATGCTTACCAGTACAACATATAATGTCAGTGATTGCACAGGATTTACATATTGCCGATGCAAAAATTATGCTCATAATAACATAGAGAAAGTCTCCAAGAGAATAAATGCTGCTTGCAAGTTTTGAGTTTCCAACTTTGAGTTTCCCCAATAATGTGGTAAACAAAGAGAGGATCCTTTTATGGCTTTACTATGTAAAGCCTGTGTTTCTCATTTCTCAACCACAGATTCAAAGACCCAGGATTTACTGCAATACTTTATGGCCCAGCAAAAACAGAGAGCAAACTGGCAACTGATATCAAATGTAAATCGTGCATTTCGAAAGTGGATATATTTGTAGCATACAGCTGTATTATAATTCAATGCTGAGACATCAACTTCTATCTTTTAGCACATTATAATGTTCACCATAGTCATTATGCAAAAAAAGTGTATTAATGCAAGAACCACAGTGTCTCTAGAGTTTCTATCATGCGGAGAGAGAATGTTGCAATCATCACAGAGACCTGAGAAAGCCCAGCGAGGTGCTCAGACTTTATTAGATTTGTTCTTTGGTTGTCAGGGGGAATTTGCACAAAAATACTCACTGTCTGTTGAGGAGGATTTTCAGTCGGTCCCAAAAGAGACTTTACAGGAAAGACCATAAAATCCTTTCAGCGAACATTCCAGCAACAATATCACAGTCTACTGGAGCAAGCCAAGTTTATAGCTCTGATATGAAATGTAGCAGATGAACAAATTTACCCAGCACACACACACGGCTCTGGAGAAAAATTCAAGGATATGAAAATCTAGTTTACGGGACTGAAAAACATATAAATTAAATGCATTATAAAAAGATCTTTCATTGACTTTAATATGGGCACATAAGAGTCAAAGTGGATTTAAAGATTCCAAGAATTCAGTCCCTCACTCCCAAATTGTCATGTCTGTTAAGGCAATATCTGGGACTGGCTCTCAGACCAGTGAGGTATTAGGAATGGAAACACTGCTCCCTCCTGGCCTTAGTCACACACTGCTGCTATTTCTTTAGGATCACATAAAATGTCATATGTAGATCAGCCACTTATCAAAGTGGCCACAGTTGCAAAGAAAATCAAGAATAAAACATTGTAACCACCTCATGATTAAACTAAATATAATAACCTCACTGTGGTCCAATCAGAGTATATTTGTATATTTGTAACAATGGAGGGAATGGGGGGGGGGGCAGCTTTGCCTATCTCTTTTTCATGTATTCTTCCACTGTATTACTATTCAACCTTTATTATAGCTTTTATGATGTACTGTATGAATATTTTTTCAGTTTTGTATTTAATACACACTCTCTTTAAGTGGTTATACTCACACCTGCTGGGAGGGAACGTCTTTCCACTCAAGTGTTTCTTGTGTTCTTTTGTCATCCTGTTTGTCCATCTATTGCATGTCTGTCCATCCTGGAAGAGACATCCTTCCTCTGTTGTTCTTCCACAGGTTTCTTACATTTCTTATTCAAATCAAAGGTCTAAGGATAGAGGATGTTGTATTGCTGTACAGATTGTAAAGCCACCTGAGGCAAATTTGTGATTTGTGATATTGGGCTATGCAAATAAAATTAACTTGACCTGACTTGACATGAAGAACTCTTCTGTTTAGGAGGAAACAAGTTCACAGAAATGTTCTTTGATGCTGGAAAGAATTCAGACTATTTCTCCATGAGTTTTGGAAGAAATATTAAAGGATGGCAATGTGAAGAGTTTAGTTCAGTCATTTAACAATCACTGCTCCTCAGTGCTGGATAAAGTAGCTTCTCTCAAGCTCAGAAAGATTCCATCCAAAAATTTATCCTCATGGATAAATGAAACTATCCGTGCAAATGTTGGATGACCAAGTGCTTGTGGAAAGCCACGAAGCTTGAAGTACACAGGGTGCATCTCAAATAATTTATGGCCACCCACAATGAAGACTGAGAGATCTTTTTATTTCTCTAATCTAATATCTTCCAGCAAGAGAAATCCTAAAGTCCTAAAAGAAACAATATTGTCTCTCCGGGCACTCCAAATTTGTCAATTTTCTTTAAAAGTGACTGCAATAACTTTCTTAAATATTTTATAGATAAGGTTGTAAATATAAGGACAAACATCTCACCCTCATCCAGTCCACTCACTAGTGGTTCCCCTAACCCATCCATCTTGCATTCCTTTCGTCTAGTCTCTGTAGACAATGTTGAAACCTTGTAAGGAAAAATGAAACCCTCTTCAAGCCCACTAGATGTCCTACCAACCTCTCTGTTCTTAAAGGTTTTTAATTCATCGCTCCCTGCTTAGTTTATATTATAAACCTCTCTCTTTTATTGGGCTGTGTACTCTGCTATTTTAAGCAGGCTATTGTCAGTCCTTTGTAGAAGAAATCAAACCTGGACCCCTCCCTGCCAGAGAACTAAAGGCCTATTTCTTGAAATCTTAGAAAAGGTTGTTGAATCAATCTGGTTTTCACTCCACTCCACTGAGACAGCTCTCCTTAAGGTTTCAAATGAGATCCTAATGGCTGCAGATACTGGAGAGTTCTTGATTTTGGTTTTATTGGACCTTATCTTAGCATTCGATACTGTTGACCAACACACATTTATCCACAGGCTAAAACACCTGGTGGGCATTTCTGGGACTGCATTGGAGTGATTCTCTCTTGAGTCTTGATTATCGCTCCTGATAACCTTCACTCAGTGATCAGGCAGAATCTTGGTGCCTTACCCCCCTCTTTCTCAGTCTAGTCTGTGTAATCTTGATGTGATTTTAACCAATCCATGAGTTTTGATGGTCATATTAGGACTCTGACTTGATCATGTTTCTTTCACTTAAGAAGCATAACCAAACTCAGGTCTGTTGTGTCAAAAGCTGAAATAAAGATGGTAATACATGGCTTTATCTCATCATGTCTAGACTACTGTCATTTTCTTCTTACCTGCCTTAATAAATCTTCCTTGGACCATTTACAAACCGTCCAAAGTGCTGCTTTTAACACAATCCAACAGATGGTCACACATTACACCTATTTTAATCTCTCTGCACTGGCTTCCTGTTACTTTTAAAATTCATTTTAAAATCTTGGTGCTCACCCCTACATGGCCAGGCTCTACATTATATTGTGGATCTTCTGCACCCCCACACCCACGAGCCGAGCAATTAGGTCCTCTAACCAGGGTCTTCTAAGTGTCCCTCGGACACGTTTTAAGACTCAGTGAGATTATGCTTTCTAGCACCTAAGCTTTGGAATAGTCTCCCAATACGTCTGAGGTCTGTGGACAATGTGGACTCTTTTAAAAAGCAGTTAAAAACCCATCAGACAGGCATTTAGGTAGCATGTGGTATTTTAACTTGTGTTTTATGCCTGTTTTTCCCCTGTATGTTTATCTTGGTTTTATTTATTTTGACTGTGAAGCACTTTGTTACTGGTATCTGTGAAAGGTGCTATAAATAAACTTTACTTACTAACTTTGGCTGTGAAGAAGTTTATTTTTATACTTGGTTTCCTCAAAGCATCTACAGATTGGGTTGGTAGTAAGAAACTATGACTGCTCCATTATTTTCAAAATGCTAAAAGTGTAACAACAAACCAGTCACAATCTGTGCCAAGGAAGTACATTATTTCCCTTTTTTCAGTAGACAGATCATTCACAGTGTTACAATAGTAACAGTAGTAATAGTATATAAGTAATAGTAATAGTCTTTTTCTTTTATTCTTGTGTTTGATTTTGATTTTTGCATGATGTGATTATTTTAAACAATGAAGACTGATATTTAGTTCATGTTCCTGATGAGCTTAATTAATTAACTTCACATCTTATCACCAACCCCAAAGAATGAATGTAATGGATGCGACTGTTCTCCAAGGACAGTATTGTGTTTGGGAGGTGAATAATCTTACAAAACCGTAGAAAGTATTGTCGTGCTTTGAATGGCTGTAATCACCCTCTTGTCCATTACACACAGGCCAGTCTGATATATTGTTGAAACAAAACCACATAAGTAGGGATAAAGTTGGGTTGAAAATGTTATCTATTTTTTCAGTAGAGAGCAGGTAGGTTTTAAAGTGATGATGATACACTTTTTCTTCACAAATCCGTTTTACATGCTCACCTGACAAGGATTTCATTACGCTGGTTTTAAGCAAACCCTTCCATAAACCTGCGCAGGACGCCATCTGGACCAGCTGCCCTTCTCAATTCACCTTCTCCAATCTCCTCTCCCTCAATGGACAAACTGTCAAGCCGGGGTGCAGACAAGTCAACAAAGCCAGAGGAGGGTCAGTCGGGGGAAGGGGCTGTTTACTATATATCAGATTAAGCCTGCTTCCTTTGTTTGATCTTCCATGGCTGTCACCTGGATTGAGGATATTTAAGGTTTTAGAAGTCATTGTGAAAATTTTAAACATTTAAAAAAATTCAAAAACAGGCGAAAAAAGAGCGATAATTTGAATCAATCTCTGCATGACGCCGAAATAAACCTCAGATTTGACAAATTTCAGTTGTAATGGTTCTTACAGACGTGAATGCAAGACCGCTTAAGGCCAATAAACAGCAGAGTTATTCATAGAAGATCAGTATCAATGATGCGACATGTAGTACATGATTGTTTACCTGCAGAGTCAGAAATCAGATCATTAACTCCAATGCAGTTTATATCTCTCTGTCAGATTTACTTGTATCTATGATCTACAGATATATAGGCAACTTTCCCTTATCAAAGCAAAGGAAATATTTGTTCCAATTTACACTCTCAGTTGAGCTATCATGATCTTATTACAGTACCAATGACCTCAAGTTGTACAATATAACGATTGTGTTTATTTTCCATAATGAGTACGGGTTTCATTATTTTGAGTAATCCATCCACGACAACATGATTGTTCTTTTGCAGAAACGTGCTGCTCCACACAAAGCTGCCCGGTGCAAACACCAGTGCCTTACTCAAGCACACCTAAACAGTGGTGATGTTATGCAGAGTAACAATTACAAGTCTCTGTAAACAAGTCTTTCCATGATATCTCCAGGCATATATTTGTCATTAACCCCCCAAAACACTGGAGGGCAGTGATGACACTGCTGTAGCAGAGCATTAAAAGGCAGATTTGCTTGAGGTCAAACATACAGTGAACAGGTTAAAAACCCAAACTCGTGATTGTCTGTGGGTCATGACTGCATTCATTAAAAAAAAAAAAATACAGTCAATAGAAGAAAATGCACCTTGCATTCTTAATGCTTGCATGTACCACTCTTACCACTGAGTGGCAGTAACATGTAAAGTTTACAGTTCAACCACCCCTGCAGCTTAAATGAGGAAGATGCAGTATTGTCCAGTGGCTAGAGAAGAGGTGTTGTTGTGGGGGGGGCGATAAATAGGCTCACATACTCAATGCTAGAACATGTATTTAGTAAAAAAAAATAGATGGAAGAGGAATGAAATTTCATTCATATCAACAAGGTACAAGACAAACAAAGCCCTCTGCAACATAACCAGCCCAGGTTCAACAAAGGGGAACTCATTCAAACAATAATGCTTCTGTAAATCATAAACATGCCAGTGAGTTCTAAAATTAAAGCAGGTCTGAATTAATTATCATCAAGGATCCTGACAGAGAATACCTGACTTTTTAGCTTGATGGTAAAGCACAGTAGAAGCAGGGGAGCAGAAGAAAACTGACCCTGTCTTATGTGTCTTGGGTGTAAAAGTTCCATTTTCAAATGTCAAATTAAAACAAAAAAGAGAAAATACTTCCTGTCAAAATACACTGCTTGATTTTGTGTAGATTAATTATAATTATTACATACATTAATTTTTTATTATTCTTTTAATCTACTTTTTCGATCAAAAATGTTTTGTTCTATAGATAAAATAACTTCAGCCTCTTGTTTATACCATTCATCTCAGTTGTGAAGTAAGTCTGAAACAATAATGATCCTGCGTGTATATTTTGATCCACATACAATTACTTAAATTGGTACATTATCAGACCATGTTATGCTGAACAGTTTTTAGTGAATGTTATTAATTTGGACAGCATTCAAAGACCATCTGAGTTAAGAGAGGAACTACCAGATAATTACACTTAACAAGCCATGAGCTATAAAAAAGCTATAATGTATTTTAGCTACTGTTCAGCTCCACTAAAGAAAGATCAAGAAATGATCATTTTCATTAACATCTATGTTCTTCCTCCACCTGCTGGCTTCCCACAAGGCATCTGGAGCCAGGGACACCTGTCATCGCTGACCTCTGACCCCCAGCTGGAGCTCTGTTCTGGGGACACTTGAGACGCCCTTTGACAACGTATGGAAGACATGTGCAGATGCGCACACAAACAGGCACATATATAAACCCACAAAGAGACAGACACACACCTAATTGCATTACAAGCACTAATGCATGTACTGATGGACAGGTGCTTCCATAGATTAAATCAGAAAACACACTAGCGGTGCGCATGTGAGGTTTCCTCTTTGTTTCTCCTTTCAACAGCATTAAAGGTATCCCTATATGTCTGAGACCCGTGTTGTTACCTGACATGATGGTGCGTGTGTGTGCCATTCATGTATTTGTGTGCAAATAAACGGCCTATGGAAAGCAGAAGGCTGGAGGCTGTTATCTGGTCATGCGAATGTTTGCTGTTACAACAGAGCTCTGGCTTCTGTGCAACCACCAAAGGAAATTTACTCTGGCATTAGGATAACGCCATCTCTTTCCCTCACACACACACACACATCATACACGCACAGACACTAAAGCCAAGAGAGTAGACAGATGTGATGTGGACACAATCACTGGAGAGCACTTGTGGGAATACTGGAATAGCGACAAGAGCCACTAGTCACTAAGACAAAGAAAACGGGATACAGTTGATCAGATGATGAAAGCTATCACTGCAAGGATTCATATGAGTGGATGATTGATCCTTTGAGTTAACTAGCCTGCTTTAAGGTCATACACAGCCCAGTCTGATGAAGGAGGATCACACCCTTCCAGACTTCTAATATGTGTAAAGCATGACAGATGTGCCCAGTCTTCCAGCTTCAGAGACACCAACCACCTAATCAGTCCTGCACGCCTTCTGCAGCGGGCCATAAAATGCAAATATGTTCCACTCTGATACCGACCTACTGCTCGTTCAATCACACAGAATAACACTAAGCATAGACAGGAGGGCCCTTTTGATCAATTCAGAGGCAATAGTGGCAGCTTCATTCTGAAAGTGGGAATGATAGGTGTGGCCGCTGGTGTGACGAGGACCGGTTTGGACAAGGGATAAGCTTATCCAGGCATCTACTGTCGCACTGTATGTCACTCTGTTTGTAAGATTGTGATCTAATGTGAGTGTAACATCGTTACTGACACCTCTGGCTGTGTGTTTGTGTGTGCGCATGTGTGTGAGTGACATGACTGTTTGCAGAGGCTTTATCAGTCAGCAACACAAAGAGCTATTCAGTGCCCAGAGAGACACAACAAAGGGACAATTTACTGCAACAAAGACACCTCCGTCCTGGAGGCCATGCTGGGTGCAAATTTGAACAAAAACCCTCCCCATCAGCTGGCATCAAAACTGCAGACTGCGATGCAAAATTATAACCACAGGTAGAACTACTGATGATATTATGTCTAAAAGCCTTGCTAAATTGGGGAAAGTCGAAAGTTAAAGGGCTGGTCCACCCAAATTCCGAAAAAAACATATTTTTCCTTAGGTGGCATCTAGCCATGCAGATAGTTTTGGTTGTACTTGCCAGATTTTGGAGATATCAATAGGCGAAGTACACTTAAAATAAAAATTCAGTGATGCAGAGTCAGTATCCCTGTTATGCATGGTAACCACCAACCCACTGTCAACAAGACTATTTCTATTGTAGAAAGTCATTCCAAAGAAATTTGTTCAGAGTGAGGTCTGTGGATACGGAGTTATTGAGGCACTGATTTCTTGAAAGAGATGCTTTTTTTGTCAATTTTCAATCCTGTAGGCAACTAAATTCACCTCCATTGCATTGGGCAGGAGGCAGAAAATTCAGAGTCAGAGATCTCAAAACCTGCACCAATCAAACCAAACTATCAACATGAAAAATTGTTTTTTTTGTTGTTGTTGTTGTAATTTGGGTGAACCAATCTAATGGTATAGACTGTACAAGTCTGATTTTATTATCACCATTTTAATCTTGTGGTTCTCACTGAGAAAGTGGGACGATGGCACCTCTGCCCGATGATCTTTGAAATGCAACCCCAGCGTTTAGTGGCACACAGGAAGTATGCCTCCTGTGTGCTGCGAGAGGATTATAAGAGATGGAACACACCCCATCAATCCCAGAATAGAGTCATCACCGTTGATGGATAGTCCTGTCAAACAGGATGAGCTGATCAATGCCCTCTGTCCAACCCTTCAAACATACATAGTGAGACATAGACAGAGCTCTGAGTCAAACAGAGTAATCAAGCACACAAAAGGAAATGCAGATTACCTGTTGCTATGACGACTGCAGCTGCAGTGTGACAGCCATCCACCCTGACAGGGACCTAAAAAAAGCTAGCTTTACAAACAGTGAAATTTGATATTGCTTAGTGGGCCAGGTGCTTCCTAATAACCAACAGTAGCAACATAACCAGTAGACAGGTTCAAGTGAATGGTGTACCTGCTTTATGTCAACTTAATATGATGCGGCCTCATGCATGTGATCAGACAATATGTGCATGCACGTATTGATATGCGTGTTCAAAATCCAAAAGGTGAATGCAAATATGCAGAACTATGCTCAGGTTAGATTGATGTGACACTTTCTGTATGTGGCAAGGCAGCTGGGAATCTCTCCCCTTAACACCACCCCCGCCTACACCCCACCCACCCCGGCTGACCCCCCCTCCCCCAGCCCATCATCATCAGACACCAGCAGCTGGCAGCCTGCCCCATTTAACTCCCTCCAGCACTTACTGGGCCAGGCTAATCATTGGTGCTCAGCACCAACTACACCTGCCCCCTCGCTGGTGGAACTGTCCCATCTGGGACCTTATGATGGGGAATTTCTGGGGGGGGGGGAGTCTTCTTACTTCCCAAAACAGCTCAAGGTGCAGGAAGAGAGGGAAAGAAGAAAGAAAAAGGAAAATCAAATCAGCAGTGATTGGTGGAAAATTCTGCAATTGATTTGTTTCCTGTTGTACTATAACTGTGGGAAAGTAAAGTTGCCAAAACTTTTATACACCAAATACTACAGGAAATGAGTTGTAGCACCAATGAATAACAATGTAACAATGGTATAACATTTGGCAGACTCCCAGGAGTCATAACAACAAACTTTATAACATTTAGTCTAAAAATATTCTCTGAGATTTGGGTTAGGTTATGAAATTGCCAAAGGCTTTTGTAATCAGGTGCTTTTGGTTTTAAAAGCATTGTATAGGAGACAATGCAGGGCAGAAAGCTGCGTGTAGTTTGTGCTGAGATAAGCCATCATCATTAGCAGGGACCAGATGGTAGGTTGATCATGCACATTGCTTTGCTACTTTGGTATCTGTCTTCCTCATTAGAACCCATATTCACACACGGACTTCAATGATTTATTCAGCAAAAATCTTGAGAAAGAGAAATGACCTTTGTCTGTTTATGTTATAAAACAAATAAGCCCTTGTGTTCACACCAAAGGCGCTGGACTAACACAATAAAGTCTGTGACTGTGGCTTTAACTAGGCCTTTTTGTACAAAGAACACTGAAACTGAAATTGAAGTGTTACTCATTTGCATCTCCACAATTCCCAGCTGATACTTGTTTTGTGTCTTAAAGTGAATAACAGATATTTATTTTTCATGTGATGGGGGAAAAATACCCTGCAGCCTTCTGTTGTGTTCTTCTTAAGTCCTCAAACACAAATAAGCACAGTCAGATGGTGACGTTCTCATGACTCACATACATGCACACACTGTTTCCCATCCACACTGAAATATTATTTGCCAGTAGCTACAGTGCTGGTGGTGGCCATTTATGAGGCAGATCATATGGTAGGGTTGCTTGTCAGCTCCGAGTTCAGAACAGGGGATGAAGATTCATCTCCCTTGACACGCGTTCACATAGAAAACTATATTTAGCTTTTGGCGTCCGTGCGTAAAGTGACGCTGGCGCAGACGCACGCACAATGGTTGTGGACTGAATACTGATCGGCACAAGCCGAAGCTAACTGTGCCACACTATGTGATCTGGTAATGTTTAAGCTTTTATGAAAACATTTTGAAGAGACATTCACAATGGAGATTATTCTTATAATGTAACATGGCTGCTTTTGTAGGACTTTGAGTCCCTGAGTCTATATCTATAGCTTCAATTCGAGATTAGGAGATATAATCAAATAATATCTCCTGCATTAGAATTAGACATGTGGATATGCCACGTCAAATTCAAAAATAATATGGGATACTTAACTTTACATCAAGTATATGGATGACACAATATGAATATGACAAAACTATTATAGCCTGTACTCTGCACATGATAGGCTCATCATTACAAACTCATTACAAATCTCTACAGGAACATTAATGCGACTTTTTGTACGAGTTAGGTCTAAAGTGTAAGTCCTGTAGGCTTGCTTCCGGTGCTCAGTGAGGGTGTAGGCCTACTGCACTTTATGAATAATGAAAAAATGACGTAAACAATGCGGTCCTCTTTGCAGCTCGGGCTCGAGGCTCGAGGCGGGCGCACCGAGGCGTGATGCGGTCGTGACGTAGATTCAGTCGGGGATCTTTAATCCTCTGCCGCAGCAGCACAGCCGGTAACCAGAGGAGGGGGTAGCACGGTCGGACAGGAATGGACCACGCAGGCTAGGCTAGCCTACTACGAGGCCGAAAGAGCTCGGTCTTTACAGGAAAAAAAATCACCGAGTAAAACAGAGATTACGACTAGAACGAGCCGACTATTTGCATAGGCCAGACCCCCTCCTCCTGTCTCTGCCTCTAGCCTATTTACAGACATTTTACTATTTAAGAGACCTCATTCAGAGACGCTGCTTGAAATAGATTTTCAAACGCATAGATCTGTTTCGTTTAACAGCCGAATTCGGTATCTTCTAGCCGGCTGACGGATCCTACGCCTTGTCCTGCCGGTTTCTTGCGCCCCGGTTCGCCCTTCAGCAGCGTCGCCGCGTCTCCGCTGTGCGCATCAGCAAAACATGCAGGATGAGCCTGTGGGGGTGACAACCACGCAATCACCCCCGTCAACCGAGGAAAAGGACAGCAACAGCAGCACGATCAGCAAATCCGGCAAGCAGCCGCACCAAACCGACAACCACGACAGGAACTCATTCACACCGGATTACAACAAGACAGGTTTCCCCGATTTCGATCGAGGTCATTTTTGCCCGACGCAGTCTATCTGTGACCTTCAGCACAGCCGAAAAATACATCAGCAGTTAAGTCAGCACACTGAGTTTAGCCCCACAGAGTCGCCCCCACCCCAGGGACATTTCAGTCACCTGCCGCAGAGGCAGCCCTTCTCCAAGCCGGGCCACAGCGCTGCTGACCCCTGCGGCTCTCCAGCGGAAGAGGCTGAAGCCGATGCTGCGTCGCCATCGCCCACTTCCGTAAATCCAAACAAGATCCAAATGGACTCCCCTATCGCCCACCATATAAATAACGGCAATGGCAGCAGCAGCACCGGCAACATGTTGTCCGGAGGTCTCGGCGCCGCTTTCCCGAACCTCCCCACCCAGGAGATGCAGAGCGCCAGCGGGGGCTCGTCTTCACCTTCGCTCCCCGGGTTCGGCACCCCTTGGTCCGTCCAGACCAGCTCATCCCCGCCTCCCGCACCCAACTCCATCAACCCCATCCACGCGAACGCCATTAACCAGATGCCCAGCACAGACTCAGACAACAGCTTCTACCCAGGTATCCCCTCCTCCATCAACCCGGCCTTCTTCCAGAGTTTTTCGCCGGTGTCAGCTAATCCGTGCGCCGGGATTAATGTGCAGGGCTTCAGCGGTCCTTTCTCGCCCCAGATAAACGTCCCTCAGCAGCCGCAGAGTCGCAGGTCTCCGGTCAGTCCCCAGATGCATCCCCAGCAGGGCGCCTTCCTGCAGCAGAGGAACAACTACAACCAACACCAGGTGAGCTGCAATAGTCTAGATCACATACAGGTGACACAGGATGGCAGCCAGTTCACATTCTCCTATAATTCCCCTGTTAGTCAGTATCTATAATGAACAAACATACGCCTCAGGCCTACCAGGACTCCATTCTTTGTAGCTGTCAAAGCCACCACTATGATGTCCTTAGGTTAGGGAGCATCTTGTGACACTGCAGAGATAAAGCATAGCCCTAACAGTTCTCTCTGTATGTGTGTGTACAATCTGCAGATCCATAGACTCTGAAGGATAAATAGTCTTTTTTTTCCCTAAATAATGCATTTGTCATGTCCTCTGCAAGGGCTGAAGTCACTACTCATAAGGCAGAGGAAGGGGGGGGGGGGGGGGTGAACAGAGAGGGGAACAAGGTGGCATCACTGAATCTAGCTGTTGTTCTCTCCTGGAAGCTGGCAGTGGGATGCGGTCACATGGTACTGAACCATCCCTGTCTTGTGGTTCACTCAGTGGGAACACAAAGGCTCGCAGGGTTTGGTGTCCTAAATGGATGCTTATTTGGGGGGGAATGAAGACATCTAGTATCTGTGTGTGTGTGTGTGTGTGTGTGTGTGTGTGTGTGTGTGTGCAAACAGTCAGTGGGCCCTGAGGAAACACCAGTAATAGCACAGGCTTACTAGAGGGTTCAGATTATGCAGTAGTCTTGTGTTAGTAGCCTCCGGCTTCAGGTTTCTCATGTGACTTGCAACTTGTGTGTCTATGTACGTGTGTGCGTGTGTGTGTGTGTATGTGTGTGTGTGTGTGTGTTTAAAGGGCTTCTGTGGTGTTGCTGTGTCAATGACCTTTCACCATTTGCTTTTGATACGACCAACCTACTTTCATGCGTATATCCAAAAGTCCCATAGAGGTTAGAATCATCACATGACAGGAAGGAACATTTCAGGAAATGCAATGCTCAAAATTTAATTATTTTTTGTTTTTCACTGGCTAATTTGTGCCAGAATAAAGCAGAAGCCGTTAGGCTTCTACACAAACCCATTTCCTCTTTTTTCCCTGCTGTTTTTATATAATAAAGATTATTCTTAAAGCACACTACTATCTGAGATCCCACAGAGCTGTTTGCTTGCTGTTGTGCATTGAGAGAGCAAGAAAACAGAAAGGTGATTGTGCTCTGGGTGAGATTTTCACGTGAAAGCACGCAAGATTAAGCATGATGCGATTCGATGTATGATTTGCTTAAGAATGGACACAAGGTCCAGGTAGAGGGAGAGTGTGTGTGTGTAACTTACACTGGTGGTGTCGCCGCGCACGGGATACTTAGTATTAGTCTTAAAGCTCTAAATCTTCTTATCTACCCACCCGTCACAGGAGCAGATCAAGCTGGGCTGTGGCTGACAGGGAGAAAAAGGGAGGATAGAAAGACAGGATGGAAATATTGTGCAGATATTAAAAATGTACAAGATGTACATGCTCTTTGTAAACTCTCTTCTGTGCTCTTTCCTTGATGTGTGTGCAGCCCATGGTGAAGCCGTCTCCCTGGGGCAGTCATCAGGGGAACGGCTGGGGCTCCGGGGGGATGTCCTGGGGCCGGGACCACCGCAGAGGGAGCGGCATGGGCGTACCTGGCTCAGTCAGTCACGTCTCGCCCCTGAAGAAGCCCTTCTCCAGCAACGTCATCGCCCCTCCCAAGTTTCCGCGCTCCGGTGGATCACTGGGGCCTAAGTCCTGGATAGAGGAGAACATGTTTCGCACAGACAGCAACAGCAACACCTTGTTGCCCCTGCAGGTATGTGTTTTGGGTTGTTCCCATATTGGCTGGCATGAGTGGTTTTGTTTTGGTGTCACAATGTGAGGATTATTGGTTTTAATGGAGGGAAAGAACCAGTAACAGATGCATTAGATTTAGAGTTTGGATAAAAGGAATAATGGATGTGTGTGTGTGTTTCAATTGAGATCCATCAGAAACTAAAAGGGAACAAGTCTTGTTTTTATCAATGGAGACATGAGTGAGGTAAGAGAAACTGAAAGGATTCTTTAGACATACACAGCAGTGAGAAAATGCAGATTACCATAGAAGAAGCCTGGTTAGCATTTCAATCAAATGGGAGGAGTTTTAACTGATTTGCTTTGCAGGTTTTTACTAAAGGTGTAACAAGGTAGGGGTTGGGCTGAATTCATTTTCAGGAAAGTAACATCTTGTAGGTGAAACGGAGAGAATTTCGGTTGCCACATGAAAAGGAACCAGAAGCTGTTATATGTACTGAGTTGTTTTGTATCTCATACAAATGCCAGAGGCAAACAGGTCTGTCAGAGAGGTTTATCAGTAGTCATCAAATGGGTTGTATTCCCAATGACGTAACTGTAATTAGCTCCTCTTACTCTCCTCTGTTAAGGCTGTAATGGGGTCTAGATGGTCACTGTTTGGTTTTGTTTTTATCATTTCTTATTGCCAACGGCAAAATCCACATTAGCTCTCCAAATTAGATTCGTGATTTTTTTTTTTTCTGGGAGAACAAATAAACACTAAAGCTTCACGTTTTCTTCAGTGATATAAATGATGTATGAACCGTGGTGGACGTCCACTTTTTGTCCCTATGTGATTTATTTGATGTTTGTACATTTACTAATTGATTTAAGTAATGAATCAGTAGTAGTTTCAGAAGTTTCAAATCAGAAAACACACAAAATCAAGTCTTATCAACACTAAACTGTATATATCAAATACAAACTAGTAGTTATTATAACAATGATATAAGCAAGGAACTGTATTTTACTATTTTTATTATCATCCACTGGATTGAAGAGTTATATTTATGAGGCTAAATTTTTCCTGACAGTCCAGTGTCATTGTCTCAGTAGTTCCTATTATTTGTAATATTACTTTTACTTTCTCAGTGATGGTAGTTTGACTAAAGTGAGGTAAAACAGCCAGTAACAGGCCAGTGAGGCTGTGTGTATGAAGTCATATTCCTAACTCGTATTAAAAAATATTTAATTCTAAGCGTAATGACTCCCGATAGAAGATATTAGTCACTGTGACTCAACTAAAATAATGGTGTCACCAAATGGTATTACTGTTGCTATGAGCTCAAATTATTAATGATATCAGTGCCAAGAAGTACAGCGCTTCCTATTCCAGGAAACAGGCCTGACTCCATGGATTGTTAATTTCCATAAACAGTGTGGGACCCAGAATTTTTCAGATTCCAAGTCTTTTCCTTCCTTCCTTTCTGTTTAATGTTTGGCAGTCAGTGACACGTCTCTGCTGAGGTAAACAGAGGGAGATAGAAGAGCGTCACTTCTACTTTCAGTGAGAGTACAATGCCTTTAGTAAAGCCGGTTACTTGATATTTTCTTAAAATTGTCCACTTGATGCACACTATCACCCTAAATCACTGTATGTTTAAAGTAAAAGAGAATATCCACCTGACACAATGAGTCCCACAGCCATGTTTAATTCCTGTGTGCTCCTGCCATCTCGAATCCATCATGAAAATTGCTCATAGACTTATAGACCACTGGAAATCTCAGCTCTTTTGGTTTAAAGGGTCAGTTCACTCAAATTACAGCAAAAAAACATTCCCATTTATCTCTAGAGGCATCTAGCAATGGTTAGCTTAGGTTGTGTGTTTTTTTTTAAGTGTCAGGTTTTAAGATAACTGCCTTTGAGTTTTCTGCTGCTACCTCATTACAATGGAGGCGCTCACAGCATTTAAACATCACATTTTTAAAAAATCAACAGCAGCGTGTCTTTCCAGAAATACTGTTGCCATTACTCTGGATAATCCACAGTTCTTTTCACTGTGCACAGTTTTCATTGGAAGTACTTTCCACCAAAGAAATAATCCCACAGTTCACCACACAGTGGTCACCTACAGTGACAGGCTCTCTCTCTCTCTCTCTCTCTCTCTGGAAGGAGATGTTGCTGTTGAATTTTGTAAATGTAGTTTTTCAATTTTTGTGAGCTCCACAAACAAAATTTGCCTCAATTTTTTTCTGGTGGCAGAAATCACAGATATCTCCAAACCTGGACAAATTAAACAAAAGATAATTATCTGCGTGTCTAAATAACCACTAGAGGTTTTGTGTAAACAGACCCTTAAAAGATTGCAATTCTCTAAAGCTGGCTACCAGTGGATATAAAGCTAATCTCAATATCTGGCAACATGTTTAGGATGATTCCATTATCAAAATCTTGAGTTATGTGTAGACATCATGCGTCTTTTTTACTGAATTATTGTCATTGACTAGTAAACTCTCTATTAAAAAAACATTTTTTCTATAATTCTATGCCATGTTGTGCTCTCTTCGCTCTCCTTTTTCTGAATTACGACAAAAGCAAAGGAAAAGCATATTTAGCAACCTGCAATCCTTCACTTTCAAAGTAGGAAGAATTGATCTTTAACCTGCCATTATGTCGGGTGTGGTAAGGTAGGTCACCAGGATATTACCATATGAGTGTGTCCCAGTTGGTCATTAAGGAGAACTGTCTCACTGGCCTGGTGGTGAGCTCATAACCTCCATCTCAGCTCTCCGGCTAAATGCCACTCTTGGTTTTGGTTTCCATTCTCTCCATCTATCTGGGAACAGGTCCAGAGATCCTGGCGGATCCGTCGTATATGGCTGCTCGTAAACATACCTTCAGCCTCCTAAAGTGAATAAATACGGAAAGAATGTTAATCCAAGCGTGAACTACTCACACTCTTAAATCTCTTACATGTTAAGCCAAATTCCTGCGCTTCAGAGGCTTTATTATTCATAAGCCAAATCATGAAAGGGTGTAAGAAACGTGAGGAATCAGCCGTGCATCATGACGTGTGTTTGTTATGTCAGTTCTGACTCAATTCGTGTTTTTTGTTTTTTTTTGTTTTTTCAGGACCGCTCCAGGATGTACGAGAGTCTGAACATGCACTCCCTGGAGAGCTCTCTGATTGACATCATGCGAGCTGAGCAGGATCCGATGAAAGGTAAGACTCCCTTTACCTTTCTATCTACGTTTGGGGGGGGAGTCAAAGGGAGTTGATCATTTTCAGAAAGGAGGCCTTACATCATGCAGAGTGACTCGGCGCAGGGAACCGACATGCTCCTTTGCTCCCAGAGCTGTGTTGTTTTTCCACACACCAGCTTATTTTCTCCCCGCTGAGAGCTTAATACTTCTGCCACCAGCTGCACATTTACATGACCTTCCAGCTCTGATCCTGTTGCTACTTAACCTGCGCAGCACACAGCAGAGTATGGTGTGGAGAGACAGGAGACTTTTCTGTGCTGTGAATATCTCTAATTCATTACAGATGTGCGTGTTCACATGACTTAGGGGGGGTTTGAATTAAAAGATGTAAAATTGTCCTGGGTTTCTTTTGAATTATTTCTTGCGGCTTGGCATTAGCCAACAGAGAATGTAGTGTGACACTGTCCCTGCCTCCTGGGCTCAGCTGCTGGACATCAGAGGAGCAGTGTCAAATAACTGCACAGTTCGAGACGGCTGCTTGTAGCTCATTTACAGCCTCACAGGCCCGCTACACTTTCACTTTAAAAAATATGACCCAGAAAACGCAAAACATCCATACAATCGTTATATGTTTGCATATAAGTAGAACACCAATTTGGTTATTTGCATTCTCAATTAAAAAACCAGGACTCAACCTGTGCTCTCCTTGCGTGGGCGAGTTTGTTATATTTCCTGCAGGAGCAGATGGAGAGGACATGGGCCAGTGTGCACAGCAGAGAGAGGGGAATCTAGACTAATTTTAGATGTGATCACACTTTCACACACTGTGTATGACAGCCAAGAGAGGAGAGGAGGGCTTGTAAGGAGGGCTCTGCCATTTATAGCATTGCCATGGCTAACGCAACAGTGTATTCTGGCTAGCAGCTCCAAAATACAGGACGCTGAAACCAACATGGAAGTTATTATTGAATCGATTAGTTGTTTGGTCTATAATATGTCAGAAAATAGCGAAAAATGTTGAACAAGATGCAACCTAAAATATCTTGTTTTGTCCTGACAAATCACAACACAAAGATATTCAGTTTACTGTTATAAAAGACTTAAGAAACCAGAAAATATTGACGTTTAAGAAGCTGGATCAAGAGAATTTTGGCCTTTAAAAAAAAAAAAAGGCTCAAAACGATGAATCAATTATCAAAATAGTTGGCAAATACTTTTCTGTCAATCGATTAATCAATTAATCAACTAATCGTTCCAGCTCTAGCTGCAAGTGGAAAATTCAAAAAAGTTATTTTGGCAATTAAAAAAAGTGTTGTTGTTTTTTTAAACCCGCCAATGAACCTTGAATGCTCACAACTACATGTGCCGCCCGTCCTCACAAGAAAAACAACAGTAAAACACTAAAATTCAGGCTGGAAAAAACAACCTATTGTTACGTTAAGCCATCTGGCAGTCGAGGTAATTATGACCCCGGGAAGTGACTCAGTTCAGATAACGCCAGTGTAAGGTGACTTGATAAGATGATTTTGCCTTTTTAGGAGGAGGCAGGTTGGGTGGATGGCTAGATAGATAGATAGATGGCAAAAAGTGGACTTGTTGCGTAACTTTAGAGCCCCTCCAGTGTATTTTGGCATTTTTAAGATATTTTTTTTCCTGACATTCTTGATTAGCCACACTGTTTGCCAAATATTTAAATGATAATGACAAACAACTTAATTTTGTGTTCAACATTCAAAAATTGAAGCTGTAGCTAAAACAGAACGATGACGTATGACTATAGTAGAACGCTGCAGTCATACGTCATCCTCATAAAATCCCTTTAATTTTGTGAGCATAATACACATAATACAGTATCAGGCACCTGTGTTTCAATCTAAATACTTGCTGCAGATGTGCTGCAACAACGGATTAATGTTAATATAAACAATTTATTTTAATTAAACACTTTCCAACCAACATCAGCATAGAAAATAACGTCTAATGTGGTTAAAGCAGGAAAGTCAGCAAATCATTGATCTATAAATGAAATGGTGTTTCTTACAGTATCTGCTGTCCACAGCTGCTTTATACTGTATGAAAAGATTCTCCTTCAGTTCATTAAAGCCCTGCAGCATCTAAAGGCAGCAGGACTGATATGTTGATAAAGTGCCACGCCAAAGCACAGTGCCGTTACGCACGGCCGTTCACTGTGTTTACCTTCATTAAATCACCTGATGACACCAGAGTAACCACAGAGTAACCACACACACCTCTACACACATCGTTATAACTTGATATTCTGCTTTTTCATGAAGGAGACGTTGGGTTAGCAGGGCTCATCATGGCCTTTTTCTAACAGTTTTTTTTAGTAAAAGGAGCATCTCATGTTTTATCCTTGAAACACATTGCAGTGCAAACACTGTTGTGTAACATTAATTACTAAGCTATGCGACTGTGTACGAGGTGAGATACATTAGAATTAGTGTTGAAATAGCGTCGGTCCGATTATAATCATATAAACGGCTTTACCAAATCAATTACTTCATTTTTTATTTCCATCATTATAGTAACTAACTGATGAAAAAATCTACTCCATCTGTCTTTGGCTGCAGATTTGTGGCGACGTGTGTTCATGTTGTGACGCTCTGAACATTTCCTGAAGAAAAGCTTTCCATTTGCTGAGCTGTCGTTATCACGTTTAACTGTGATTGGCGCAACTGTTTCAGAGCTATGACAGCAGTGATGTGACCAGCTGAGAGAGTATTTATTAATCACCACACCTGCTGGGCTATATTCACCTTCACTCAGCCCTTTTGCACGTTGCACTGCTGCACATGCATGAACCAAAATAGCAGGTGCGCATGGAGACGTCCACACAGTCCGTGTACCTAAGGCCTACCACGCTGTGCTTGGCATTTATTATTCAAATTTCAACTGAGGGTGCAATACATACTTTTGCACCCCTGTAGAGCCAGGCCTGGCCACTGAGGAGGAAAATTTATATATTATAAATATTATATTATTATATGATATAACCTAGTTTATATAGCTAATGCTATAGTAAGTGTACAGGTTAGGCTATAATATCACTGCCATTCCAACACATCGCCAGTGCACTAGAATGGCAATCGAGTTGCCATGGTAATGGATTACGTCCGACTATTAACCACCCCCCCATTCTCTGTTGGAGAAAGAACGTTAACTGTTAAATACAAACACTGGCTGGAGTGGGGCTTTAAGTATGAACCCTAACCCTATCATTTTAAACCCAAACCATGACCTTTTCCTAACCCTAAGTGGTTTTTGTGCCTAAACCTAACCACACCTTAACCACAGTGTTGTCACACCATAAAACATTATTATTTTTTAACTGTGAAACGGTTTTGGAAAGCGGCACATTACGCTCCTATGGGTCGTTCTGGAGTGCAGGTATATCAACCTATGTGGTCTGGTCCCCGTCCGTCCTATAGAGGGCGCTGAAAACGCTCATATATGTCGTTTTGAGAGTCATTGGAAATAGACCTATTCTGTTACTTCAGTATGAGGACATGTTGACATTTTTAATGTATTTATGTATCATCTTTGGGACAGGATTTGCTGGTGCTGTTTAACATTTAAAGCCACTATTTAGACTTTGAAAATGTCTTTCTTTGGTGCCACTCAACATAATCTGACCATCAGAATAATTTAAAAGAAGACACATAGGGGCTTTAATATTTATATATAAATGAAAAATAAAATGTGGTTTGTTTTAAAAATGACATAAATCTAAACGCCACCATTCCAGCCTTTCAGAGTTCCTTTCTTGCTGCTGAACAGGAAATGTAAAGACTCCCATCAAACAGTTCTACCAGCGTCTCGTGTTTCATTCTTCTCATGTGACATGTGACAGGACTGTTGTGACACGTTCACAATCAGGCACTGTGTGTGTGTGTGTGTTTGCTCCCATGTACACACATTGGCCTCACCCTGTCCTCTCCATCTGCTCTGTGTCTCATCCCTATATGTGTGTGCGTGTGTGCTTACGATATGTGTGTGTCTGTTTCTCATGTCAGGCCGTGTGGGATGCCCTAACCCCGGGGCTGACGGCCTGCTCATGCTCAATGGTAATTATCTCTCAGCACCATCTCCCTCTGTGTTTGCAGCTCTCATGATGCTTCCACTGTTACTCTTTAGCCTCATTAGACACACTCATTAGACTCAGCGGTACAATAGGGTCACACAAGGTGATAGATCTGGTGTAGAGATGAGAATATTTGTCATTATTTGTTTATTTTCTATTTTTGTAACACATCCATACAGTATATTTGCATCCCAAAGCTCCTAATTACCACTGATGACTGTCATGAGTTTACACTAATTTACACCAACCATACTTAAGTTCTGTGATGGTGTTCACATGTTGAGGAGTGTTTCCTTTGTCACATGAGGTCTTTAAATACACCACAAATACTTTGTTACATCCTCTCATTAAGATGTAAATTTTCAGCGCCACTCAGAATAATTGTAGCCCCGCAGAGGCTTTTTTACATCACACGTGTCCACACACGTGGCCTGTTAGTGTCAAAAATAAAATCTTGTTTTATAACAGTTTTAGCAGGAACGCAAATCTGGGTCAGGCAGCATTTGCAAAAAAGTCATGAGCATACTGTTTTTTTTTTTTTTCTGTTTCTGGTGTTCGCTGTTTCCTCCTGAGACCGAGCAATTCATTTTTGTCTTTGTTTTGGCCTAAGAGACGGTTTTTAGCTCGTCTCTCAACAAACATGTTTCTGTGGTGAGCCTTGTTGTCCCTGACAGAGGTCATCCCAGGCTTTTCAGTGATGTAACATATGTGGAGTTTATTTTTCTGGTTTTCCAAATGGCTTCTATCAGATTTTAGGAGAAACTTCTTAGGAGAAGTTAGGTTTTCATAGCCGTGAAAATAACATATCCTGTTTTTGTTTGATATTATGTTTATTGTACCAAAGACTTGATGTAGGATAAAAATATACATTCCAAATCTTATTCTGGGTCTCAGGAGGAAAAGTCAATTTAGTTTATTTTTGTGGCAGCTTATTTGATACTGACTGAACTGATATTTGTTTGAATATAGAGGTCATGATATAACTGCAGCTTTAGGTCTATATAGGTTACAAATACCCTTTGAGAAATGTCTGCACAACTGAAATTTGCACTATGTACTTTTCTACATGCAGCCAGGAGCTATGGGAGACGTCGAGGTAAACTCTTTCTGCAACACATCTGTGTTCTTGTGGCTTATTCTCTTGTGGCATGCTTTACTACTTGAGTGGATGCCAAACTGAGGCCTTGAGTCTGGATTCAGATTTTAAATTCTTGTTTTTAAGTTGAAACCACACTGAGGTTTTGATAGTGTTGATGTAGAATTTTTATTTTTAGGTTTTCTCCCAATACATTATCATTGGCAATTAAAAATCTAACAAAACTGCTTCATTATTGTATTTTTTTTTTAGTATCCAGACAGGCATGATGGCAAGGGTTTCACGTTTGGTCACATTTACCTGAACCAGTATGGCAGTTGTGTCTCTGCTCAGCTATGTTGTTAACAGCTTTGTTCCACACAGCCTGCCTTTCCGCACCCGCTTTATCTGCCACGATACTCAGAGTGGAGCACACATGGTCGCGTGTTCCGGTCTCAGATCTGTAAAAACTAAATTGTACATAATCCTCGCTTTAAGCTGGTGCTTTGTCTCACAACCACTCGGGTTAAAAATGCAAAATAGAAGTGGTTGCATTATTTTATAGACTGCCTCTCCTCTGAATGTGACCTTGTGATAGCAGAGATATAGAATGCTATAAAGGAGAGGCAGGTAGTACGACTGTGTGTGGATACATGTTTGTGAGTGTTTCTGCTTGTGAGTGTTTTCTTATGAATGCTTGACATTTGCTTTTGGCCTTACCTTCTTTTTTTCCTTCCACCAGGCCGCTCCTCCCTCTTCCCAATTGATGACAATCTCCTTGACGATGGCCACGGCAACCAGGGTGTCCCGGGAGTCCTTGGCTCCCCCAACTGTTACCCCCACCAAAACGGGGAACGCATTGAGCGCTTCTCCCGTAAGGTATTTGTGGGAGGTTTGCCCCCTGACATAGACGAAGGTGAGAGAACAGCCATGATACATTATACTTCTGGACTTTGGTCTTACGGTTTGTTTTTCTCTTTTGACTCACTTTTTCTCTCTGCACTCATCCATTGTTCTTTTTTTCCACTTCCTCCCCAGATGAAATAACCTCAAGCTTCCGCCGCTTTGGTCACCTGGTGGTGGACTGGCCGCACAAAGCAGAGAGCAAATCCTACTTTCCACCTAAAGGTATTGGCAAAAGCAGCCAGCCTCCATATTAAACGTACATTTATGGCTACTAAAACCAACAGTATTTACATTGAGCTTGGATGGTGTGAAGCTATGATGCTAATAAATAAGGTGTCATTTCAATACTGATAAAACCAAGCTGAGAACAGATGTCATCCAGTCTCTGTTCCTATGTGTTTAACACACTCACTGAGGTTTATCTTGTGTGTGTGTCTGTGTGTGTGTGTGTGTTTCCTAGGATACGCATTCCTGCTGTTCCAGGAGGAGAGCTCAGTGCAGGCTCTGATTGAAGCCTGCATGGAGGAGGATGGGAAGCTCTACCTGTGTGTCTCCAGCCCCACCATCAAGGACAAGCCTGTGAGAACTGAAAACACACAGTGCTCTGACATTTTTTTGCAGAGTAATGAGATGTGTGGATTTAACATTGAGTTTGATTTTGACTCCAGGTGCAAATTCGACCGTGGAACCTGAGCGACAGTGATTTTGTGATGGACGGATCTCAGCCCCTGGATCCCCGCAAGACCATCTTTGTGGGAGGCGTCCCTCGTCCCCTGAGAGCGAGTAATTACACCCACTTTTTTGTCATATACCTGTTTTCTGTGCTTTACATTCTTCTGCAGCTTCGACACACAGTAACATATTGAAATAGATGATCAGCTGTATGTTTGATGAGCGTGACACGAGCATCTGTCTAACAGCTCCTCCCCTACTCTGTCTCACCTCCTGCTGGATAATTTCCTCACCTCCTCCCACACCTTTTCTCCATCCTTCCACTTATCTAAACCAATTATTTTTTTTCCCTGCTTTCTTTTCACTCTTAACTAGTTGAGCTGGCCATGATTATGGATCGTCTCTATGGTGGAGTTTGCTACGCAGGAATTGACACCGATCCAGAGCTCAAGTACCCCAAGGGGGCGGGGCGAGTGGCCTTCTCCAATCAGCAGAGTTACATCGCTGCCATCAGCGCAAGATTTGTCCAGCTGCAGCATGGAGACATTGACAAGCGGGTACAGCGTCCCCTTCATTAACAATTCCCCAATTCTCTGGTTTTCATAAAGTGTATGTGACTCAGTCATCAAGCGGACGTGCCATTCACACAGTTTTTATGAGTGCAAGTCTGTGTGTGTGTGTGTGTGTGTGTGTGTGTGTGCGTGTGTGTTTGTGCTGTCAGCATCACCACAGACAAGAGGGAGCTTGTTGCTATGGCGAGCGAAAGCTTATTAGGGATGATTCAATCAGCTTCCTTCCCTCTTTGCTGCTATAAGCCTTGGCCCTTCATGAATATACACATTTTACTCTTTTTCTTTATGTGTGCACTTTTCAAGTCTTCTCCAAAATGTGTGTATGCAGGTGGAGGTGAAGCCCTACGTCCTGGATGATCAGCTATGTGATGAGTGCCAGGGTGCACGCTGTGGAGGGAAATTTGCTCCCTTTTTCTGCGCTAACGTCACCTGTCTGCAGTACTACTGTGAGTTCTGCTGGGCCAACATCCACTCCCGCGCCGGCCGAGAGTTTCACAAGCCCCTGGTCAAGGAGGGCGCCGACCGCCCGCGCCAGATTCACTTCCGCTGGAACTAGAGATGCGACCGCAGCCATGGCGACACAGTCAGAGGGAAGGGAAATGAAACGCTGGCTAACAGGAAAAAGAGCATCGCCCGGCCTCTCCTACTCTCCTAAGCTATCAGTATATTCGAGTACGTAACACTATACAGTATATACTATATATATCTATATATCTTTTGTAGCAGCCAAACACCACAAGCCTCAGTTTTTCACCAAAACCCCCCTCACATCTCAGGCTCTGACAACTCTACAACTCTTTTGTGGTACTTTCATCTTTTCTAAGAGAAGATTTAAAAAAAAAAAGAGATTGATTTTTGTAGGTTTTTTTATTATTATTATTTTTGTATGTGAGATTCAAAGTAGATATGGGAATGTTTTTGCATGGGGGCAGCTCGTCTGTCTGTTTGTCTGCTGCTAGCCACCCCACAGTGCGTGTAGTGCACACTTATTTCTGGGAAAACCTTGATTCTCTAATGTTGACGCCTGCCCCAGGTCATTAACCAAAGGTAGCAAAATGATAGGAAGCATACAATTGACACATTTCTGCCGCAAAACAAACAGTTGTTTTTTAATGTTGCCATGGACTCTTTCTTCTTGTTTAGAGAGTTTATTAAAAAAAGATGATAGGGTTATTTCTGCATTCATACTGACCCATAGAGTGATACCTCAAAATACTAAATCTGGTTTCTGCTAACTGTATTCAACATTTATACTCAACAAGCTATTTTAGAAGCTTTGCTGCTATATATACTTATATATGAGTAGATGTGTAGGTATTATATTTAATGCCATTTATAAACCAGAATCATGTAAAATGAAATGCAGTACGCACTCAAACACTTATGGCCCCCATTGCCATGGAAAGAGTTAACATGCATGATATGACAATAGGCTTAGCTACACAAATAGCATGCAGGATGGAAGTGATTTAAAAAAAAAAAAAACAACAAAAAAAGCAAAAAACAAACCACTGAAATCATGATTTAAAGACGAGTCCTAAAATTCTATAGTGAGTAGCATGATACTACATACTACAGATGCTTAAGAGGGAAAAAAAATCAGACAAAGCTAAATAAGTACAAAAAAAAAAAACATTTAAACTTGCATGCGTTGATGTTTATCTGTTGTTTGATCCGTTTACATACTTAACGATACAAAAAGTGATATTGGTTCTACTGTAGATTTAGTGGACGCCATCGTTTTGTGACATGATGGCTTGTATGGCAAAAAAAATAATAATAATAATCCTGTCGAGAAGCAGAGTGGTGTTCAGTGGTTTGTGTTTGTGTCGTCCCTATGCTGTGTGACTCCTTGTTAGTGTAGACTGAGGCTCTAGTTTAGTTACCAACACATTTCGTAGAGGAGAATTAAACTTCAAATTACTCCTTCACCCTTCCTATCCCGTACCTTTGTATGGTTCCAAAGGTTAATCTGATATAGCATCGTCCTGGCAAACCAAACGCAAACAAAAGACTGGATAAGCTGTAGGAGACTTAGCTGGGAGGAGTGTGTGTGTGTGCGTGTGTGTGTGTGTCTGAGGCTGAAGGTCATGTTAATAAGCATCCTTCACGTCACTGTGTGGCTTCCACAGCTCCTGGCACAGTTACTGGAAGATAAAGTAACACACCTCCTCAGCAAGCTTTTAATACGATGCCGGTCCTTTTTTGGCATGCTAAAGATGAAAACTCTCCTCTCTTCGTATCGTTTGTCTGTTTTGATTTCGACCCTTGAAAACTCTTTAGGGACAATCTTTCTGTGAGCAGGACGGCCCGGCCGTCTGTTTTGGTACTGTACAAGTGTGTCGCTCTCGTGTCGTCGTGGTTTTGTGTTCCATGCCCCGGTGTGTGTGTGTGTGTGTGTGTGTGTGTGTGTGCGCGAGCTCCTTGGTATCGGTGTTCAGGCGTCAAGTGTGTACTATTACACAACCTTAATGGAACTGAGACTCTAAGTTGATTTACTTATTCATATAATTTAATTTGTTTGTGTCACCGGCCCTTCAGTATCCCTAATGTTTTTTATAATATATTATGCACTACTTTTCTATATCCCCCACTCATTTTATTTCTAATTCACCCCCTACTGTAAGTGATTTCAGTGCAGATGTGGACTCCCTGAAACCTCCACCTATTTATAATTCTACAGATGCTTTATTAAATTTTATTTTTTCATGATTACTTATTTAAGATGTAGCGTGAAGCAGTGGTCTTAAGTTATCTATGTTCTGTAGAGCAGGAATCCAATATTTTCTAATATATTCTAATGTAGTCTGGACGTTGCTAACCCTAACCGGGAGTCAGAAGGGTGTAACGCGATCGAAGTTAACGAACGACATGGTGGCTCCCATCGTCCCCCGTGGCTTTAGTTCTCATGGTGTCCGATGTGAACATGTTTGAATATCGTCACCTGTAACACTTGACTCGTGCTGTTTTTGTGAGGTTCTATTTTCTATGTTGAACACTGTTACTTTGTTCTGTATGTGTCTTTGTTTTTGTAAAAATCATATTTATTTCACTATTTTTGTAGACAAAAAAAAAACTATTTGATTTTGATTGTATTTTTCTATTTAAATGCGATTATTATACAATTTATTCCCCCTCCAGTGCTAATTATGTCCAAAAGCGAAGTTCTGTTCAAAGACAAAGAATCATGTCATTAGTAAACACATCAAAGGTTTTTGATATACAGTTGAATTGATTCTTATTTTCATACACATTTCACTTGAAGGAAGGAAACATGAAGGTTTTACTATATTCTTGGAAGACACTTGAGATTCTCCCCTGTCGCATCGAGGCCGCAGCTGCCTGTCCTCGTAGATGCTCTGAAACTTGAATATAACACATTTTGAAAGGCTGACTAACCTCGAATCTGTGTTGTGATGTGCAATACTGTTTCTAATGTTTGTATAAAAGTAAGAATTACAGTGTAAACCTTTTTAATGCAGATTTATTTTTTTCATTGCATATTTTGCAGATTTCTGATCCACAGTGTCATTTTTTTACTGTCAGAAAAGAAAAACCCCGTTTTTTCATTGCAACTATTTTTAAATCCAGATATCTTTGTACTGATGTAAATGATTGTAGTTATTTTGGATAGTGTTTTGCTAACAAAAGGAGAGACTTTTTCATGCATATTTCTATTTCATTTCATCTTGTTTTATCCCGCGTTTTTATTTCATTTAATAGTAGCAGGATTCTTGGAATAATTTTTCATATTATATGTCATTGGTATTATTTTGTATTTTTATGTGGAAATACACTATATATAATTTTAAGATGCTAATTGCTAAGATATTATTTTGAGTTTAATTATTTTAAAGCTAAATATTTGTAATTTTACTGTTAAAGTGACTAATTTCTAAATCAGAGTTTGTGTATACATTCACACAAAAGTGGTTTATGAGGTGTTTGGATTGTAATTATTACTGAATGGTTCTTTGATATGCAAAATGAATATCATGTTTATTTTTATTTTTTGTTGGTTTTGTATTTAAATGGGGTGTTGATTACAATCTTTTTTTTTTTCTTTCACTTCCTGAATAAAGACCCATTCTGTTTGGACACAACATGGCTGCTGCTGCTGTATGTTTTCTCTTGCTCTGCATCGGACTGCAGCAAATTGATTTCAGCCTGTAATCAGAGACAATTAGGTCATAAATATATGTACATATACACACATACATACATGCACATGAACTCATATATAAACCCAAACGCATAAAAAGGCAATTACTCAAATACCTCAGTTGGAAACAACACAATAACACAACATCTGAGCAGGCTGAAGCTACAGTTGATTGTGCCTGTCCTTTCTTATTATGCATTTTTATATTTGTTCAGCAAATTATTTTTAAACTTAAGTGTTCTACATGTTTTAAATTCCTCACTACAGCTGTTCCATAAATTCACACCTTTCACTGAAATACATTTTATTGGTCCTCCCAATTTGCTTTTTAAACATACAGATTCCTTTTAAATCATATCGACTTTCTCTCATTTAAAACAACCTCTGGATACTTTCAGGTAAATGATTTTTAGCTCTATACATGATTTGAACCATTTTAAATTCAACCAAATCTTTAAATTTTATATAATTTAATTAACAGGGAGTTAGATGGTCCTTTTATATGTATTTCCCCATACTTCCACACAGTAATTGGAAAAAGGAGCTATAAGATAACAGTATTAGTTGTATAATGAAGCCTGTTTTAGAAATCCTTTAACTTTATACAGTATTGCGATTGACTTTGGAATTTCTGCTTTGGTATAATTTATATGTGGCTTCCAGCATAATGTATTATCTATTATCACTCTTAGAAATTTAATTTCAGACACTCTTTCAATTTCAACATTGTTTGCTGCACAAGGACACTTTAAATGAGTTATGCAATATGCCTTCACTTCACTGTGAAGAAGGGAGCTACTCTGCTTCATATAACCTGTCAACAAAAATACACTTGAACATCAAGGCCACTGAAATCCAGTGTTTTATATCAGTTGTCACAGAGAGTGCCAAAAAAGTCAAATATAAAAACTCAGTACTTACACAACTGATTAATTTCTTATGTCACAAAGTTCATATGTGAATCTGTATTAAAATACCTCGGATTGTGTTCTGTAAAGAAAAATTCAAACATACAAAGGTTAAGAAATGCATTAAATCAGTGGTAGTCAAATAGTGGTACGTGGGCCAAATCTGGCCCTCCAACAAAAATATTTGGCCCCGTCATGAAAGCTGAAGTTTTCCCTCTTATAGATTATATCAAATCTTATACACGACTCTTCATAAATCTACAGCAGATAACAATGTAAACACAAGGCTGTAAATCCCAATAAATGTGATCTCATAACATCTTATAAACTTACCAGATAAATAACACAGGTAAATAACATGATTTGGCCGATCTGAGCAGAACAGATTTGTGTCAGCAACAGCAATTAGAAGGGTTGAAGCGGCCCACTGTTTATTATGTGTGGATTATTTATGAATTACATTTCTATTCTCGTAGCGTAACACAGAGGATATGTTCATGGTTATGAGTCATTTTTTGCCAGATGAGTATTAACATAAGCTGCTGTCACTCTATTAGCCCTCACCTCCTGATGGGATGGAAACTGTTTCATAAACCAGTTTTATTCTTGAATGAATTAAAAACAAAGAAACAAAACATATGAACATATTAGGATGTGTTTTCACTGTGCCTGTACAACATTAAGTAAGCAGCGCTGAGAAAAAATGGCCTAATTTCTGACCACTGCATTAAATTATCTTAACTAGTAACCTCATTAGAATAGCTGGTCATGTTAATATATCATCATGATGCTAACGATATATTTTGCATATGGTATCTATAAAGGTGACCTCAACCTAACTATATGTGACAAGAAAATAATCCCAGAAGTCTCCTAGAGGCCCCCTCTAGGGGTAAGTGTCAGAAATGCAACTGAGATCAACACTAAGGTCAGCAAGACACAAATGGCTCCTGGCATTAATTTGACTTGTCGTGGGACAATTGCCTTATTCTGCAACATCCAAGTTTTTAACCTTTTCATCCATAACATAATGGAGATTCTGTGTGGACATGCTGTCCCTGCCTGGATGATAGCTGTTTGCCTTGGGAAGTTTTTGAGGCAGAGAGAAGGGAGTGGATAAGTGGGTGAAGGAGGGAGGGTTGGAAGGAGTGAGTCCAGGCTGCTGCTGCTGCTGCATTACAAGACGCTGTCAGCAGCGAAGCAGCTGAGCTCTGCACACAGATGTCTGAGGGCACAGCAGTAAAATACGAATAACATGTTAACCAAGGACTTAAGTCATCAGAAAGACCGGAATCAGAGCACATAGGACAAAAACACTCAACACTGAGAAACTTGGATCAGCTTTGGTGATGAACAGCTGCCAACTGTGGGGTAAGAACACTGGTTACATACGTCTGTCTGTACTGTTTGCTGGCTGCATATCGCAGAACATCCTTCCCTCAGAATATTAATAAAAATGATGATGATGATGATGTACACAACAGATATGCTGCTGTTTTTAGGATTTCAAGTTTTTAAATAGAACATACCCAGCAAATACTTTGAATAACTTTGCAAATACCTGTCTGTGTGTGTCAGTTGCATTCACATGTGTGCACAGTGTGTAAATACAGTCATTTAAATACATCTGTATGTTCTCACTTAAAGAAGTTAGATGTCTGGAAATTCCTTATTTGTTCATTTTGAAAGTTTTTGACAGGATGACCTGGAATTATAAACCACCTCAGGAATCATAAGGAGACTTGGATCTGACATCAATTAGAAAGACCTAGAGGCTATATTATAAAAGGCTGCCATCACTGAAAGTGGACACAGACGTTTTCAGTGAAAGGCAGCCAAACTGAATCTCTTAGTTTCATCTGCAGCATCTGCCTTGCTTCACCTGTTACAATGAGAATTGTGAGTTTTTAAGTGGAGCTCCTAATAGAACATATATTTCTTTATATTGACATCATCAACAAAGAGTAGTCAGAGTTTCAAAAATGACAATATTTTGAAATGAATGCCCCTTTTTTAAAAAGTGTGGCTTGTGAATTAATGAGTTGTGTGTATCTGTGTTTGTGTGAGAGTGCATTCTTTGCATGCATTTACAGTAAGTCCTCATGCACAAGCACATGTGCCTGTGTGTGTGTGTGAAAAAAAAGAGCCATTTCTTTAATGATAGCCATTTACTAATGTTGACATCATCGCTTCAGAGCAGAATTGGCGGGCGGGGTTTCTCTCTCACAGGATCTTACACTGGCTCTGTGACCAGTTCAGTTACCCTCAAATCAAAAACATGCTACGCTAACAGCATGGAGGGTTTGTGTGTGTGTGTCTGACAGAGCAGCTTGTTTGTGTTGTGCGCGTGTGCGTGCGTGCACAGAAGTGTTTATGTATTCTTGTTTACCTCATCATGTTTATTGTCTGTCTCGTAGTAAACACATAATTTGTCTTTGACAGATAAACCAAATGTGTACTGGCAAGGAGCACATATTGCAATACAAGAAAGATGCACTTATTTTTAAAGACAGACATGGGGATGACCCACATGTTCCTACGCCCACGCCAACCATAGGCAGCCAGCCAAGGAGCAGATGCAAAACTTACATTCTCACACCCACACTGGCAAATATGCAAAGAACAAGCATGTGAATTAATAAAATCCACAAATCGGACTGTTAAACATCTCTGGGCATTTGGTCAAATTCCATAATATATGCATTTATAGCATCTGATAGCATCTGTTTAATGTCCAAAGTCGGAAAGTTTGCCAAAGTGGATTTAAGCCTAAGTATGGGGTCACTCATTCAACACTTTTGAACTCATGGTTATTTTCTGCTGGTGAACTAGAGTAATACATGATGAAATTCTCTCTCTCTCTCTCTCTCAGTGCAACATTATGTATTATATTTCTGCCTCCTCGAGTGCCATTGCTTCATGATTAGGTTCCCCTGACAGAAATTGTGCTGGATGTTATGTCATAACTTGGGAATGTTTTAAAGGAGGGGGGGGGGCTTGGAACAGAGACAAAAGTTGTGTTTGAGGTCTCTCAGATGCAGTTCTGTGATGGATGAGAACATCAGTATGTGAGACAGAGCCATCTGGCCTCATGCTGTGCTTGATCACAAATTAAATATTCTTTTGTTCTGTCTGCAACCATGACAACACCACTGTACGTGTTTTATAGCATTGTGAAAACTTGATAACAGGTTCCCATTTTTGGTCAGAACCTGTTTAAGAGTCTGGCACCACAACATTCAGTTTCTTTATCTTTCCCCTTTTTCTTTAAATATCCGTTAAAACACTAAACTATTTTGTTCCTCCTGTCAGGAAATGATGTGTTGTTTGATTTCACAGATTTGAAGATGTGGGCGTTGATGGGAGTGGTCTGCCTGTGTCACTGTGTCTTTGGACAGCTGTTTGAGACCAAGCTGAAAGGAGCGCCACGTCTGATCTGCAGTGTCCCCGGGTCACCGGGCCTGCCTGGCAAGCCTGGTCCCAGCGGGCCCCCGGGAGCTGATGGGAATGTGGGTATCCCGGGAAGAGATGGCAGAGATGGCAGGAAGGGTGAAAAGGGAGAAAAGGGAGACACAGGTATAATATAAAACATAAACAGATACAGAATCGGTTTGTGTGTGCCGGTCGACACTACCAGTCTGCACAATCATCAGGCAGAAAATGGTTCTCTTATCAGTTGGCATGAGTGGGAGCTGGCCAGGAGAAGATGATGAGTTTCATAGAAGAACTCATTATCATTAATAGCATGATTATGATATTAGGAGCAGTTGTATAAAATAGCACAAACTGCAGGCTTCAAGAGGAATAATACATCTAAATAAACAGTCCTCGGGCCTCACACTCCACCAAAAAAGCATGATTATTATGTCCGGTACAGAGCTGAACATTTATTATCATAGCAAATAATAAAAGGCAAAAAAAACTAGATCAAATCTTCATCTGTGATTCCTAATTTCTCAGCACAGAGAGGTAACATAGCAACAATCATAACATCAGTCTCATAGGACTCAGACTTGGCCATTACTGTTGAGCACTGAGGCAAACCAAAATATGGCATCAGTAGCCTCAGTAGAAAATGACAAACACCAAATGACACTGATATGCACTGGAGAAAACCCACCAATAGACATTTCTTCATTTAACCTTCATGTTTTTAACAGCAATACAGACACTTCTTCTGTCTTTACTGTGTGTTGTTTCGATGCAGGTGTTACATACTGAATTGCTTTCCATCTGATTGCTGCTGCACCATATTTACACTGAATGCTTATTATTATTAGGAGAGGCAGAGCTGGCTGAGCAGTAGGAATGAGAGGGGTTTCAGTTATGGGGGTTTGAGTGTGTATGTGTGACTTTTGGTTTTGCATCACAGCCCTCGTACCAAATTATGAGATGTGACACATATCTAAGCTGTTTCTTCACCCAAATGTAAGCTCACAGTTTTCCTACAAAACAAATAATTTATGGTGCTTGTTTACAACTTGGTATAGATTTTCTTTCCATTTTTAATTGAGAAGGTATCTATTTCTTGTGGGTGAAGCTTTCATAAGTTACAAAACAAAAATATTTGGGAGGCCCACGTCTGTTAGTCTCATCCACCAGAGCCGCTTTTCTGACATCATCTATGCAGTTTGAACTGTAATAAACCTGTCAGTGATAAAAAAAAAAAAAGTCACACACCTGTGTTTTCCATTATATGTGGAAATAGGAATTCAGACACATACCTTCACTTAAACATGAAGCTACATATTCAGATTAGCCCACTGTGCTTACATAAACATACAGTATGTGTGATTCACAGAGTTTCCTAGCTCCGGGGTATTTACTGTGTGAATAGTCAAGTGGATTTGGATGAATCAATTCAAAACTCTGCTGTTCAAAATGTCAAGGTGGCTGCATTCCAAGGGTGATTTAATACATGACATTGGGTGGGGAGTTGGTTTCGATTGACTTCCTTAAATAGGTTCAGCAAGTGCAGCACAGAGACTGATTCATATGCCACGAGGTTTACAAAAAAACATCGTTTTGTCAATAATTGTGCAGAAATGTTGATCCCAACATGATTGTTTTGTTTCAGGGTTAAAGGGCAGGGTCGGGCCGACAGGTAAGATTGGTGGCCGAGGTGACCGTGGCCCCGCAGGGAAACAAGGCCCTAGAGGAGAGAATGGAGATGTGGGTCTACCTGGTCCTCCAGGACGCGATGGCGAGAAAGGGGACAAGGGCAAACAAGGGACACGTGGAACTGCAGGAATCTGCAAATGTGGCAGCCTGCTGCCTAAATCTGCCTTCTCTGTGGGAATCACCAGTAGCTACCCCACAGAGAAGACCCCCATCAAGTTCAACAAGGTCCTGTTTGATGAGGGCGGACATTACAACCCACAGACGGGCAAGTTCATCTGTGCATACCCAGGCATTTATTTTTTCTCTTATGACATTACACTGGCCAACAAACACCTGGCGATTGGTCTGGTGCAGAATGGTCAGTATCGCATCAAAACCTTTGACGCCAACACAGGGAACCATGACGTGGCATCTGGGTCTACTGTGATGTACCTGAACCCAGAAGATGAGGTGTGGATGGAGATCTTCTACCACGACCAGAACGGTTTATTTGCTGATCCAGGCTGGGCTGACAGCTTGTTCTCTGGCTTCCTTCTCTATGCTGACACAAATTATTTTGACGCACTGGCAGAGGACTACGCGTAGAACCTTGAAAACACACAAAACAAACACACACAAAAAACTGTTCGTCACTGTTGTTTTGATAGTTTTAGCTATCACACAAATGGTATGTCAAACTATATTTTTATAAAAATATTTGTACTGCTTGTTATATTGTTACTATAGAGACTTATCTACTGATTGAAAGAACAGGATTTGATTAAGCTTGAATGAGTTTCTGATTTATCTGTTTTGGGTTGAGGATGGGAGTTGGATCAATAATAACTTAAATAAACATTGTTGACAGGTAGAGCTTGGGGTTTTTATTTGCATTAAAACTAAACTGAAACATGTGTCAGAGAAATATCTTGCATACTTTAACATGAGGTCAATTCAGATCAGACTTAAGTGTTGTTTTTGGCAGTAACGCCAAGGGAGCAGCCCGCAGAAAACCTTGCTGGTATTGCGCATATTATTGCTTCCCGGACTCCGTAGTAGGCAGGTCCTTTACGTCATTACGTTGCTTGATTGAGAGTCTGACGGACGAATGGAAATCTAAAGCAGCGGAAACTGGATTTATTTTCAAGGTAGGTGGAGAAGTAGTTTATCTCGTTACTAGGCAGCAGAAACGGCGCTCGTTTGCGATGTATTGAGAGAAAATAATTTGCCTTCATTAATTAATCACTTCGCCACAGTACAAATGATACGCCTGCAGGAATACATACATTGCAGTACGTTAGTGGTTTATAATACAGACAAGAGCAACAGTGGCGATAGTCAGGCTGCTTTCTGCTTTTTATTATTGTAAAGAGAAGTACCATCGTCACCATGGCCTCCTCAAGGTAGTTATTGCCTTCTTGGTTTCTACTTTAAACCACTTTAATGTATCTATATGTCTCTGAGATGCCTCCTTTTTATTTTTTTAGCTCTCTAGCTAAGCTAACGGTAGCTGCCCCTCTCTCTGTTGTAGTGATATCCGAGAAAAACTGCGAAAGAAGCGACGTGCTTTGCAAGACACTTTGGTAAAAAACAGAAATGAGGACGACGTCCAGGTAAAGTTATACATTGGTATGCATAAATGTTATCCCAGATAAACATGATATATTGCTTTTGTCGCTGTGTACTGACAGTCACAGTAGCCTCAGAGAGTTCACCCAGCACAAACTAAACAGGAGCCCTCCTTGACAAGACTCAACATGACCCGGAGGAGCGGCTCAGTTTTATACACACTCAAAGTCAGAAACACACAGATAGAAGAGCTGCTAACACTTCAGTAAATGTAATTGTACTCGATAGGCTCTGGTTCCGTCTACCAGGTTGAGTGAGGGGAAACGACAAACTATGAAGGTTGGTGTTGGTGTGTGTGTGTGTGTGTGTGTGTGTGTGTGTGTGTGTGTGTGTGTGTGTGTGTGTGTGTGTGTGTGTGTGTGTGTGTGTGTGTGTGTGTGTGTGTGTGTGTGTGTGTTTTGTAGCTGAGGCTGTAGGCTGTAGTTGCTCGCATGTGTGTGCTGCTGGCTGCGCAACACCAATTTCCTACTCGCTTTCCTTTACAATTAACTGCCAATAAACCTTTTTACCAGCTTTAGCGATGAGTGTGCAAAATATGAGTGTGGATGGATACAGTTTGTTTTAACTGTATGCCTGTGTTGTACCAGGACCCTCAAAGCAGCGAGGAAGACCCTGGAGAGACTCTGAAACGCACATTAAGGGCCCAGAGACAGAGGCGGAAGAAAAGGGTACATCTTCCTCTGGCACCCTCAGTTCTATTTCTGTCATTTCATCGATAACTGTTTAATATTTATCAGCTATAACCGTGTATATATATGTATTAACCACTGCTCTGTTTCTTGACATATATTAGCTGCTTGAACAGTCTTCAACTCAGGATGATGATGATGATGATAATGTGGAGGAGATCTCCACCATTCAGCACCACAGTGAAGATGAGGGCTCATCTGGGAAGACATCTGACTCAGTGGTTTCATCAAGACCTCCGACTGGTGCTCAGAGAGGTGAGCCTCCATGTCCTCGCTAAACCTGCCTCTCCCTCTGTGCAGTTTGGCTGAGTTTGGCTGAGTGTATACAGTTCTTTGGCTGGATATTGTAAGTTTTACTGGTACCAATACCATTGTTTTAAACTTTATTTTGTAGTGTATAAAGACATTTTGTTTTCATTTTTCAAATAAAGTGTAAAAATAACAAAATTTAGATTTACAGTACCAGTCAATTGGACACACTTTCCCATTCCCTTGAATGAAAAAGTGAGTCCAAACTTTTGATTGGTACTGTAAGTCTGCAAATATTTTATCAAAGAATGAGTCAACAAATTAAACGACCACATAGGTCGTTTGTACCTGCACTCCAGAACGACCCACTGGAGTGTAATATGCTGCTTTGCAAAACAGTTACAAATCACCGTAAAAAAATAATTATGTTTTATGGTGTGATGACATTGCAGTTTTTAAAAAAAAAAAAAAAAAGTCCCAACTTGCGGTTGAAAACATGACACTTGCGGTTGGAAACGGGAAGCAAACAGTCTCCTGCAGCTTTTGCTAACTAACGAGTCAGCCATCCACCCAACCCGCCTCCTCCTCATAAGGAAGTCACCTTATATTGACGTCATCTGAACTGTGTCACTTCCTCAGATCATAATTACTACGGACGCTAGTTGGTGTCTATCACTCAAACGTAACTATAGGTCATTTTTGGTGAATTTACGACCTATAGTGTTGTTTTTTGGGGGGAGGACAGGCTCCAACATATAGTATGTCTGCTACAGACACAATTTTCATTTTGTCATTAAGCACTGAGGTTTGATATTCAATCCTATATATATATTCTGAGTAATACATGTAATTGTTGATTTGTGATGTGCTCTGTCTAGGTCCCTCCTCAAGAATTCAGCATACTCCCGGCTCTCACCAATTAGACAGCTTTGTGACACGGCGCTTGGAGGAGAAGCTGAGAGCAGCCAGGGTAAACACCTAGCTTTTGTGTTTGAATAACAGTCTGAAGGTTATCCTATTCCAAAACCCACTTGCTTGCAAAAAGTGTAATTGCAAACCCTGGTTGAAAGTATTGAGCTGAAAAGTATGATGCATAATGTATAGCCTCTGTGTTCCAGTCTAAAGGTGAGAGCCTTCAGGAACAGGAGGCCTCTCTGGAGCCAGCCAGTCGCCTGCAGAGCCTCAGAGACAGAGATACTGTAACAAGGTTTGACAGAGAGGTGAGCATCTACCACAACCGTGGCCGTGTAGGGTCCCTCTAACCATGACTGTACCCATGTAATTCAATCCAACATCGGTGGTTTAACTCCCAGTGTTTTACAGGGTGATTCAGACAGAGACGGAAGAGATGATGTCCCTCTGGCCCTTAGCACCAGGGTCAAGTTCCGAGAAGCAGCAAGACGAGTAAGGCTTGAAACAAGATAGCAAACCGTTTATGTAATTTAATAATTTGTATCGTTGTATTTATTGATTTATTTTTCACAAATACAGGTAGAGAAAGGCCTACCGACTGCAGAGGAGGCATACAATTTCTTTACATTCAGCTTTGAGCCAGATCCACAAGATAAGACTGAGAAGACGAGCAGGAAAAGACAAAAGCAGAGAAGAACAGCAGAGGAGGACAGAGATGAAGAAGGAGGAGAGGAAGTTGAAGAGCAGGAAGATGCTGAAGTAGATGAAGATAACCAAGATGAAAATGAAGACCAGGTAAGACACCGACATTGATATTGTAAGAAATGAGCCACCTGTAGGAACTAATGGACTTTTCTGATTATGCGAGGCTGTTTCTAAATAATTGTCTGAACATTGTTCCAAGTACCTCTTGTTTTCTGTCACGCCTTAGGGTGAAGAAGCTCCTCTTGTACAAGATAAAGAGGATTTGTTTGTCGTTGAACAATCATCCCAGGACTTCCTGGAAGTGAGGAAAGCAGAGTATGTTGGGTACCGAAAACTTGTTCAGGGACAAAGTGAGGTCCTCTTCATGCCAAGTTTTCGAACAGGTATTCTATAATGAACAAAACCTTCTGGTCCACATCTTTCAAATATTGTAATGTCAGCCATAGTATTCTGTTCAGGTCTGTTCTGTATCATTTAAATCATTTATATGTCATTGTCATAGTCCCAACCTCCATTAAACTGCGTGAAAACATGAAGCCCCGTTATCTGGAGGATGAGGGTCTGTATGTAGGAGAGAGGCCCCCTGTATCTCCAACCAATGAGAACATTCTGGAGAACCGCATTTTGAAAATGGAGGAGGTAACATCAGCCGACATGCCAGACATCTCCACAACGTCACTGGCTCTCAGCCGTTAACCAGGCAGTATTTTAAATATATCTTCTTTTTACTTATCAAGGGAAAGAAGTGGTTTGGAGACGACGGCAGGATCATGGCTCTGCCTGACCCCATAAAGGAATCCTCCACAAGACCTCCTCTCTTCCACATGGAGGAGGACCTGGACCCTGCACTGTACACTGTGTACAGGAAGGTCAGACACACGCCCACTCTCTCTTCGATCACTCCATTCATTTGCCACATCTAAAGCGGCATGCACATTCATTCACACACTGAAAGTACTGTGGCTCCCTCAGATTTGAGTGTTCTCGATCCCCTTTGCCATTTTGAAAAAAAAAAAGAAAAGGGCAGTGTGGTATTTGGTACAAAGCAACAGGGAGGGAGGGGTGTTTGTTATGAGGGCAGAGCTGGGGGCTCTGACACATTTGTGATATCATCTCTACAGACAATATACATCAAAATTGAATATTATTTTTTTTTATATGTGTTATCTTTACTCTTTTTGTCTGCTTTTGCTAGAAATGAGACAGAAGAGTTTAAACTATAAGTACATCTATCACATCCAGAAGCCAGAATCACATTCATCGGTGTGTGTGTGTGTGTGTGTGTGTGTGTGTGTGTGTGTGTGTGTGTGTGTTCATTCATTCATCTCAAAGTTTGCAGTGGCGACTGACCGTAGAGACAAATTATGACAACCATGTAAACTCTGAAATGCCTGACAATGCACATGAAACAGACCCAAAACAGTGTTCAGATGTGGTTCACTGGTTGGGAGTGTCTGTGTGGGATGCAAGTGTGTCCCTTTTTTCTTTTTTTATTCTGGAGACCAGCACAGCTGTGATATGTAATTATCTAGAAAACAGAGTGTTCATTGTAGTTCAGTTGGGTGTTTACGGCAATTGTTATCATGCATGACTTTTCATTACAGCACTCCATGATGGGTGCTATTAATCTTGCCAGCTATTTCATGCTTCCTTTAAGATTGCACACATACTTAGATACACACAAGCACTGTGTGATATTTCATAGGAATTATTATTTTCCAGAACGTTGCATGACCGATGATGTTATTCTATCCCCCAGGCGCTCAAGTCCAAGTATGCAAATCTATACCTTGCTGGTGCAGCGGACCCTGAGGGAGACTACCAGCTTGATGTTGATGTCTCGGGTCTTATCTTTTCTCATCACCCACTCTTCAGCCGTGAACATGTCCTGGGGGCCCGTCTGGCCCAGCTGTATGACCAGCACCTCACCAGGCAGCACAACAACTTCACAGGACACCTCACTGACAAGGTAAACTGCATCACAATAATCATCCGTGTACTGAATCAATGTGTCTGGGGACACATTCCTGAATAAAATTGATTGATTGATTGAAAATTCCTTGTATTATTCAAATAGGCCACATATACAGTATATTTAATGTATTTTGTGTTTCTTGTCTCCTGTAGTTGAATGGATTGAGGAGCACACTGCGAAACATCCTTGAGATCCACGGCGGGCAGAGCCTCACCCAGGCCATGCATCAGCGGATATCTGAGTACAGTCTGGAAATTAGGTGAGTTTGTCAGATTGTATCCTGTTCATTCTACAAAGATGTACCCTTTGGCACTATGACAAGCAATATTCCTACTGTATGTTCTTCCCCATTTATATCAAAGGAACACCCGTCAGCTGCGAGACAGTGAGCAGGAGAAAGACAGGACTCTGCTGAAGAATGTAGTTAAAGTGTGGAAGGAGACCAAGGCTCTGAGAGAGTTTCAGAGGTTCACTAACACACCCTACAAGCTCTACCTCAGAAGGTAACCACTGAAGTCAAGGTCAAATATTATTCCTGTGATTTCTGACAGTTTGGTCTCAGATTGTATAGTAAAACCTATTTATTTGTGTAGTTAGACAGTGTCCATGTCTGGAATGTTTAAAGGACAGGTTCACAATTTTTCAAGCCTGTCTTAAAGCAATAGTCAGGTGCTCATATGATGAGCGAAACATTTTTTGGACTAAATCAACTAACCTCTCTCAATGTACATGTGGGCATGTGAGTTGTTGTATACAAACACTTGCTGGATAATGTGTGTATATTCTCATTATAGTGTTATATAGATTCTTGCATCCCTGTCACAAATGTGCTGTGTTGCTCCAGGGAAAATGTGGATCGGGTGTCAGATGAGCGGGAATATGAAGATGAAATCTTGGCAGAGGTTGTGGAATTGGAGGCGGAGAGCGAGGAGGACTACCAAAAAAAGCTGGCTGAGTACAAGAAACAGCTGGAGGAGTGGAAGCTCTGGAGAAAGAAACAGGTGCCTAGCTATTTACCAGCTACCGCTTAGCTGGGTCACTTGTTAGTCAGGCAGTTACCTGAATATAATGAATCCATTAATTATCTGTCATGAAGAATAATAAATAATAATAAATAAAGTTAAAATTCTAAATTGAAATCAGCACATTCTTGTACCTTGTGTGCACATATATATATATATATATGACATATTACTGTGTGTATATATACTGTGTGTATATATACTGTGTGTATATATATTCTGTATATTGATAAACACATTGGACAATCACTTTTTTCAGAGAGCCAAAAAGAAGAAGAGAAAAAAGAAGAAGAAAGGCCAGTCACAGGATGACACAGAAGAAGATGATGATGACCAGGAACTGAGTGAATCGGAGGGGCCCGTTGAAGAAGGCCCCCCAAAGCCGGAGCCTCCAGAGAAGCCGGACTTTGACTCGATAGAGCAGCAGGTCAGAGAGAAAGCCTCCAGGATACGCAGGAAACCAGGAGAGTCCATCCTGATCCCTGAGCTGTCTGCATCTGGAAACATCACTGCCAGTGAACTCTGCCCCAGGTATGAGCTGAAACTCTGGGTAAGCCAGTAAGGTGAGAAGATTTCAGAGTGATGAGTATTTTTTTGTAAACAAGTAAAGAATACATTGAAATACAGCAGACAAGTGTCAAGAATATTTTGAATCAACTTTGAAACTAGTGAAATGATCTCACCCACTGGCATATTTATTCACTTGTTTTGAGAACAGTAAGATGATAACACTGTCACTGTGATACTGTGGACCTTTTTCATCACCTTCATTTCCTCCTTGTTCTAGGGCTGAAATAGCTAGAAGAGAAGATGTTGCAAGACGCTCTCTTTTCATCAAGATCCTTTACAACGACAAAGAAGTTTCCCGAACGGACAGCCGGCCCCTGAACGCTGATTTCAGGGTGCACTTTGGCCAGATTTTCAATCTCAAGATAGTTAATTGTCCCCAAAGCATCAATTTGCAGGTACAATATAGTAACATTTAGTTTGCTGCTACAGTACTTTGTCTAATCCACACATTTGCTTCACAGATGACTACAGTGGGTGAGAGTTTCATGTTTTTCTCACCATTTCTGCCTTGTGTGTGTGTGTGTGTGTGTGTGTGTGTGTGTGTGTGTGTGTGTGTGTGTGTCCACTGTGCATGGGTAGGTGTTTGAGGAGATTGGCTCATCATGTTCCCTCCTTGCACAAGTGTACGTACCAGTGCCAGAGCCCACAGTCTTGTCAGGCAGCGTCCCTCTTGAGGAATTTGAGTTTAGCAGCAACCAGAGAGTGATGTTCGACCATGAGGGCGTTGGAAGTGGTAAATGTCTTTGTTTGACAAAAGCTCAGATCTTAAAACAATGTAACGCGCAAATTTGGTCTCACTCAAGAATAATTTATATATTTCAGTCGCACATCAATGTTATTCATAGCCCTATCATATCACTTATCTCTACCTTTCTGTCTTTCATCCTCTCTCTGCCTCGTCAGATGTGCCCCTCTCCTTCGAGGCTGATGGCAGTAACAAACAGACCCTGTTGACCTCTGGGAAGCTGTCATGCTGTGTTTCTTGGGGGATTGGGGAGGATGATGTACCCCTCGCCCCTCCTGTGTCTCAACTACCTGGCGGCATACACAGGTAGTATTTCTACTCTAAGGACAGTACAGGTGGTTTTGCATGCTTCTTAGCTTGCAAGGCAGCTGGATTCACAGGGATCACGTGAGAATCCCATCTTGTCAGGCTTCAAGTTATGCGCTTTTGGCTGAACCAACAGTGGTTAGGATCAATCAGCGTCCTATGAGGAACTACTGGCATCTACGGGTATGGTTTAGGTGTGACGACAGCTAGAAGTTAGCCTGTGATAGACAGATGGTTCATCCAATCACCTGCCAAGTATTTTTTTTGAAAGTGCCTGCCCTTTTCCAAACAGTTTCCAAGGACAACTTCTCAGATGGTTCTGTGTAACAAACCATCTGGCATTCCAGGTTGGCATGTTTCAGCTGTTAATCTACAAATCCTGCATGAATTACATCACTTTTGACCATTTTCCAAAGCATAGCACAGATGTTTATATTTGTAAATCGTTATGCAGTTGAGAGCTTGGGAAGTTTCTGGAAACTCTTCTGTGATGATGCATTCAAGCAGTCATGGGAAAATGCTGAAGTGCAACATATTGAGATTTTTTCTTTCTCACAACAATCATTTTATTCATTTATCTAAAGGAAGGTTCAGGTCTCCATAAGTATATCATATTATATTAAGTTTCAGCCAGTGGCTACAGTTGTCAGCAGTTTAAACACATATAGTATGCTTTGGGATTAAGTCGTTAGTAATGAGTTGTGTATGTAGTCTGTTATTTATGGGGTCAAACATGGCAAATGTACCTTATCAATGTAACAAACTACCCAAACTTTTAGTAGTATTAATCACTTTTTGTCTCTGTGTTGTTAGTGGCTTGGGTCATCTTGATGCTGTCACCTATATTGGGGCATCTGGACTATATGACATGAAAAAAATCGGGGAGTGGGCCACACAGTCACGACTGGACCCCAACGATCCGAAGAACGCCTCCATCATGCAGCTGCTCAAAGTGGGTACCAGAACACTTTGCGTAACCAAGAGGTCCCAACAATCCAGGAGCCATGCAGTTTATAGTCGCATCTGTGTTTCTCGCAGGTAGCCAGTAGTGGAGAGGTGACAGCTCCGGAGTATTTCCGTCTGGAACAGCTGCAGGAGGAATTTAACTTTGTGACCGATGAAGAGTTGGATAGGTCCAAGAGATTCCGTCTGCTCAGGCTGAGGAACCAGGAAGTTGCAGAGTTTCGGAATTACAAGAGTGTTCCTGCTCTGGAGAGAGAGATCACTGATAAGGTCTTCCAGGTCAGTCTTCTAAATATTTACTGTGGATATGGGAGAAGGATGATGCATTTGCTCCATATGAAATAAATTATTTTTTTCTCTTTGGTTTGAAAATGATTTCAGGAATACGAGAAGAGACTGAAAGAAGGAGAGATAATTGACACCAAAGAACATCTGGATTCACACAGAGCTTTAGTGGCCAAATACCTTCAGAAGGTGAGTAGAATTATCTGATTTAAATCTTTTTTCACACCAATCTCAAACACGTGATAGCACTAACCATAGTATACGCTTTGCATTTTCCTACAGATCCGAGAATCAGTCATCAACAGATTTCTTCTCGCCAAGCATCACTACCTTCTATCTGACTTGGTGATAGAAGAGGAGATACCAAGCATTGGGTAGATACTCCCTCAGGCATTATTAACTGACTAAATAGTCACTTCAAACTCCCATCTGTCACAACTGACATTTTTTTTTCCCCCTGTGTTATGCATGCTATGTGTTACAGGACAAATATTTCTTTCTTGCCAATCACAAAATACTAACCCAAAAATGTACAGTAAGCACTACTTTCTGTGTTGTAATTTATTATTTCTGTATATCCTACGCTTGAACAATAACAAAGAGTGCCTCAACTCCCCGTGCCAGTTGTAAAGGAAAGGTTAGATAACTTGGATTACCTTGAACTGTGGGACCAGCAGCCAAATCAACCAATCAGAAAGAGTGACAGGGCCTATATAAATCACAGGCTGATGTAAGTATGTTTTTTGGCCTGGTGCTGCTTCGGTCTATTTGATCTTGCACTCAACACTGCATTCCCTTGGCTGAGTAATGCTCTCCTCTGGAACCGCTCAAGTCGGTGTTTTAGAGCAGTTTTCACAACATGTGGACATGAAAATGAAATCTGAAATCAGATTTTAATTTAAGCCTTGGACGGCATTTTTGCAGATGTTTACACAGTAATGTACGTCAAAGCCAATCACGCAGTAGGGTTTTACTTTTCACATTTTCATTCATAATTGAAAGTGAATGTTATAATCTTTTCTGTTCCATTTTTTTGCTATTCTTCTGCTTTGCATGTGTAACAGTGGTGCAGGTCCAGGGTATGTTCTTAGAGTTTCTTTCTTTTTCTCCCACCCTCTGTGTCTCTGTTTCTCCATTTAGTTTGAACCCTGAGTACCAGTACAGTAGCAGTCATAGACCTTGTGTAGTATTCAGTCCTCCCAGGATTTTACAGATATAATTCCATCAAAACGGTTTGATTTTGAGGGTGTTTTCTCAAAAATGAAGATGAATTATGTTGCTTTTTTGCTGTGAAATTGCAACAACTTTACTAGAGTGTTACTAATTCTACAAATGTGTTTCTAACATGTTTTGCTACCGATACTTTAATCAATTTATTATATATAATAGTTACTGTAACAATATTATCACATATTTACATTGTTGAGGTAAACTTTCTACACATTTGTTTTGTGATCGTAAAATCGCAAATTCCTGGAGGGACTGAGTACCGTTGGTAGTAAAGATCCCATCCCATCAGTCAGTTACTTATTCGCGTCCAGTATGATATCACTATGAGTAAACAATTTGCAATCCCATGTAGGTTGCTGACTCAATGATAACAGCTGTTTGTTGTGACAATCAGGATTCTGGGAATAAATCTTTTCAAGCTGGCCGAACCCAAGCGGCCACTGAAACCTCAGAGGAAAGAAAGAAAGAAGGTGACGGCTCAGAATCTGTCTGACGGAGACATTAAACTGCTGATCAACATCATCCGGGCCTACAACATCCCCATCCGCAGGCCCCAGAGCAAGTGAGTGTGCTGTGAACCCAGTCACATTAAAAATCTCCCGTGCCCTCAAAAAATATTCATGAACTATTTGTATTTCTACTGTGATGATATATCGTAATATATTTGTTTCAATGGGTTTTTATTTCAGTCAGCCAGGACAGACGTCTCAGAGTGCCATCCAGGGCAGTGATTGGCTCCTCAGCCAGGTAGCATACACCCGCAACCTCACATGAGAGGAAAATCTTCAGTAGCATGGGATGATCTATATCATGCATGTGCTTGTTATTTGTGTGATGTAGGTACAAGTGAGACCCTTTGTGGAGATTTCCTTCCAGCGCACAGTACTTCAAACAACCACCGCTGATGGACCAAACCCCTGCTGGAATGAGGAGCTGCAGCTGCCATTTAGGTGAACAACTTCACTTTTGTCTTTTATAATGTGACATAAATGCCCTGGCATTTTTGGAGCAGGATAGCACCAGATTGTAATGTGTTTACCTGAGACAGCTTTAATCTGATTACATTACACCAGTTTTTCTTCAATTACAAATCACTGTGGACACACCAATTACTATGTACACAAAGGCATGACTCTTTTGAAATACTGTAGTTTTGTACACTTCTCTGACAAACTAGCTGAAATGTTAAACTGTACTTCTTCTCTTCAGTGCCCCAAACGGTGACTACAGCACTGCTAGCTTGCAATCAGTCACAGACGAAGTCTTCATCAACATATTTGATGAGGTGGTTTATGAAACTGGAGTGGTGAGTAAAACTGTTTTTTTGCACCTGATTCCAAGTATTAATGTCAGATTTACGTTCCTTAAATTGCATTAGTTGTTCTTTGCTTCATAATTTAACACCTTCTGCTCCTCAGAATGACAAAGACAGAGGGAAATCGATACACACCTGGGTGGAGAAGCACTGGTTGGGCTCTGTCAAGATTCCTTTCAGCACCATTTATTCTCAGTCCAGGGTGAGAGTCCTTGACATGTATTTGTCGTGCACAGACGTTGTGGCCTCTTCAACACAGCACACTGATTGCCTGAACTGCTTACTGATTTTTCTATGTTTATTTTTGTAATTCCATCTTGCAGATTGACGGAACATTCAAGGTGAATACACCTGCAGTGCTGCTGGGGTACAGCAAGGAGGGGAGCCATGGCACTAATGATGTTTATGATACTTTGCGGAGTCTGAGCGAGGGAGCATTCATCACAATGTTCATCACGATCGAACCTCAGCTGGTGCCTGGAGAGTCTATCAGGGAAAAGGTAATTCTTGTCCAAGTGGAAACCTGTAGGATAGATCCTGTCTGCTTTTTAGTGCCCATTTTGCATCACTGTCTGCTACTTTATCTCACTTCATGTGTTTCCTTAGATGGGTTTCCAGTTTTATATTTTAACACATTAGTTCATCCATTTATCTTCTATATTTTTCCAGATGTCCATATTAAATTATTTTCATAAAAGTTTCCACATTGTACCAGAACAAGGGAAAGTCCACATGAGAGACAGAGCAGTGTGGGTCAGGCCCACTGGCTGAGGACAAAAGATATCACTGGTATATAATGATGGAAGTCAATTTGACTATTCTGAGAAACAAACTCACCCTGTAGTGGAAAAGGGTCCCTTGTTTTGAAACAATCTGGTGTTCATGCTTTTAAACGTATGCATCACTGTATTCATTTGTTCTCATGTTTGTCATTCTTTTGTTTCACGTATTCGCTTTTGCTCTGCTGCATGTACTAGATAAAGGAAGTGAAGGTAAATGTCAATTAGAACACTCTTTTTATTGGCCTCATCTCATCCATTTGCGACCGCATCATTCTTTATTCTTTTACATAGTGCTGACCTGTATTCCTCCGTAACCTTTGACCTCTTATGCAGTTTGACAGCCAAGAGGACGAGCATTTACTGCAGGCTTCGGAGAGATTCGAGAGAGATGCAGCACTGGGCTACCCGGACCGACCCTGCATGTCCACCGTCATAGACCTCAATGGGAAGACGATCTTCATCACGCGTTATATCCGGCCGCTCAACCCGCCACAGGAGCTACTGGACGCCTTCCCTAATAACCCCCAGGAGGCCACGGTCAGTCTGATCACCACCCAGACCTGAAGTGAATGAAAGAAGCTGCTCATCTCCTTCAGTAGTCATTGCTTGTATTTCTGATTTGATTGGATTTACTGAACTGACGCACTTTCTCTTTCCCCACACAGGCCCTGGTTGCTCGATTTGTCTCACTCATCCCTTCTCTGCCGGACAGAGTTTCATTTTCTGGTATCTGTGACCTGTGGAGCACCTGTGATGTGAGTGAACCCTTTCTGATATATTGTTAGAAGAGAGAAATGCCAAACTGACCTTGTGCCTTTTTTGTTTTTTTTGTAGCAATTCCTCACCCTCCTAGCAGGAGATGAAGAAGAACACGCTGTACTGTTGTGCAACTACTTCCTGTCTATGGGCAAGAAAGCCTGGCTTATTATCGGCACTGCTATACCAGAGGTGGGTGACATTTATTTTTAAAACCTGAGGATGTTCCAGGCAGGTATATGCGTCATTACAACACCCCTACATGGAGTAAAGGCCTAGGCAGCACTAAACTTTTTCATCTCTTTATTTCACAGGGGCCCACGGCGTATGTCTTGACCTTTGAGCAGAACCGCTACCTGATCTGGAATCCCAGCAGCGGTCAGTACTACAGCCAGTATGACAGCTTCTGCCCGCTGCAAACAGTTGGATGCCTGGTCAACGCTGACAATGTGAGTGTTCGCAATGTGACATTTCATTCATCTTCTTGTCACGCTGCACCTATCGTATAGTTTGCAACAGATCATTTCATTGTTATGTGATTTGTCATTTAGGTGTGGTTCAACATTCAAGAGTATACGTTACCAATGAGGATGAGTTTTGACGTCACCAAAGCCAATTTGTGGAAACCGTTTTTCTCCCGATCGTTCTCTCACCCGGGGTTGTCGAGTGTACAGGTGAGCGTTCCAACATTTCTGTGAAATCCTAGTAGTATATAGTGTTCTCTCATTATACTCTATCTAATTTTCTACTGTTTTCTTTAGCCAGAGGAGCTGGTATATCGCCACACAGACAAAGCAGCTGCAGCAGAGCTTCAGAACAGGCGAGTTATGACAGCTGTAGTTACTTCTAACAGTGTCATTTTGATTTGTTAGACCCCAGTTACACACTCTCATACTCATACACATCACACTCTTCATAGGATTGAGAAGATCCTGAAGGAGAAGATCATGGAGTGGCGCCCTCGTCACCCAACCCGCTGGAACCGCTACTGCACCACCACCCTGAAACAATTCCTGCCCAAACTGGAGCTGAGTGGGGGGCGGGACTTGGCTGAGGGGCACCGCCACGAGTTGCAGAGCCTGCTGGGAGACAACAGGGTAGGGAAAAAAATACAAGAATGAGTCACTGTATGATGTCATGAGTCATCAATAGAATATTCTCTCCTCTGGAAAAATGTCAGCATAGTGTCACATTCATAAAATCCTGTCATAAATAACCATAATAGGCGTTTCTTTCTTTTTAGATTTCAGGATTCCCCCTGCATCTGCCTTTCTCTGAGATTCGGCCTATCATAGAGGCAGTGTACAGCACAGGAGTTCACAATGTACAAGCATCTAATGTGGAGTTTGCTCTGGCTGTGTATGTGCACCCCTACCCTAACAACGTCCTGTCTGTGTGGGTGTACCTGGCCTCACTCGTCCGGACATGACACAAGACTCTCCTCTACCACAGTGCTTTGCAGCTGTTGTATATAAATGAGCTTCAGTAATTTAAGCTGATGACTTCATGTTTTTACATTTGCGCCCACTATTGTATATCTTATCATGTATATACTGTAGATCTTGAGGATACACATTGAGTAACCAGCCACCACCTAGCCTTGTGTTGCTGTTGTTATGGATGGTTTTACAATGTTTTCCTAATGTTTCGTCCACCTATGCTGACATACTTGGAGAACAGAAGTGTAAAACTATATAGAAACACCTTTTGAATACAATAGAATCCAACACCACTACTAAAAAGTAAAAGTCACTATGAAAACAAGATTTATCAGTGCTGTTGTATTTGATTGCCTTAGTATGTATACTAATTGTATGAATGTGCTGCTAAAATGTTTGCTACTAATGTATTGAGACACTACTGTCACATTTACTAGCTTTTCAATTTCTACATTACTTAATTGTTTGCACAAGGAAAAAAAAGGCCAACAACAGAGCTTTTTAACCCCAAGATACTTTTATTGTTCTGCTTATGAATCGAACATTTCCAACAGATCTCCTCATGCAAGATTTTTGAACAAGCAAATAAATCCTACTGCAGAATGATTAAAGAAGCGGTACAACCTACTGAAAGTTGACCAGATGCTCAGTAGGCTTCTCCCAGTCTGAAGGTAATTATTCTAAATCTCCTTTTAGCCACACTAAAAGCTCTTCAGTGTTGGGTGTTATCAGAATAATCCCTCTCATATGAACATTGGTCCATCTCTTTGCCCACAACATTAGAGTGCATAAAGAAAAATAAAAGCAAAAAGCATGTTTAGGTGACTATGAATGTTAAATATCACAAAGTGGGACAAAAATGGTCAGACTGCAATATCATGTACCAATTCCTATGTCTGTACATCCCTTTACTGATGTCTCATTAACTTAATGGTTGCTGTGCAAGTACTGAACAGTAAATAACAGTCGGGCCTGTGGGGGCCAGTACATCCTGTGTATAGTAAGACTACATACTGCATGTAGATCATTCTGACCTTTAACAGTCAATAATATGACAGCTTCATTTTCCACATCACCATCCAATAAATGACAAGCTTGTTTAAGATGGAAAAAGTAAAATTTATCAGTTTGATGCTAGTCAGGTTTACACTACGCTGATTATAAATGAGTCAACTAAACACACCAGTGGGGGAAGCAGACTTACGTAAATCAGTATAGTTATAGTGAAAAAGTATCATGGTTTAACTACAGAAAACACTAAGTACTTGGTGTTCATGTTTCCTTGGTTTTTTTTTACTTCTTCAAAACAACAAAAGTAACCAGAATGTACATTTGCAGACACTTCAAATCTGTCATCACCCCTTAATCTTTTCCTTTTTCTAAAGGATTACTTCCATTAAATACAGATGGAAATTGAAATAAGAGGAGCAAAATTACAGTTTCATCCAGAAACATTTTAAGTGACACAAAATACAGCAAATGGTATTTCCAGGATAAAGTGCAATAAAAGGAGATGTGACAACAGAGAGCGGTGCTTGGCAAGATCACTCTCCAGAGCGACAGCAGGCCCTGAAGCCACACTGCAGGTTCTGACATCCACTGGCTGTATCCGCATGAGGACCTGCAGAGAAACACCACACAGTGGTCATCCACTGTACTGCATGCAACAGAAACATGCAAAGCTGTTGTTTTTATTTATGTATATGCCCTTACATCCACAATCTACACAAATTTTTTTTTTTAAAGAAATGATTATTATATGTTATATATTAGATAATATCTGAATTATTATTTAAATAACTGTTTAAATAAAGCACTGACAGTTAATACTAAAGGTATCACACTGGCTACTGTAATGCCCACTTACCTTCCACCTCAGCAGCATCGGTTACTTACACTAGGACACATGCTATGTGGGTGGTTAGTAATGTTTGTTACAGTTGCCACATACTGCAACATGTCTGCTCACAAATCATTTACATTCACTGTGACATCTTCATACACAGTTTAACATAACACTGTTTCCCAAGCACCTTGCTAGACAAGAGTTTCAGAGAAAATAGGACCCCCAGCAGTTTCACATGTGAGTGTTACCGTTGATGTTGTCGCAGTAATAGAAGTGCTCATCATTGAGGGAAGGACAGGCTGACACCAGCTCCTGCAGCCCCACCTCAGTGATGAAGAGGCAGCCAGACAAGTTGAGATGCTCCAGGACAGGAAGCCCCCCACGCTGAGACAGAGCCCTGAAACACAAGCACAAACACTGATGATCCCCACTTAATCTGATAAAAGATAATACTATTGACTATTATGTAATGTGATGTATAATAAACAGCATTAAAAGGTAATAACCGATGGAAATATAACTTGATGAGCACTCAAACTGCCTACGTGACAAAGGCTGCAGGGAGGAGTTTACCACAGTGTGTCAGAGTGCTGGTATAAATGACACCACCAACACAGGTTATTTCACCATCCTGTGTATTCAGCTGGCACTGAAAATAACAGTACTCACCCCTTTGAAACTTCATCAATGCAACCTGACAAAATGTTTTTCCCCTGAAGAAGATGAGTCACTTGAATCTCACTGCCTCAGGTCTGTTTCTGAAGATACTAACCTCTCTAATAAATCCATGTAAACCCAGGTTAGTCTGGGAAATCATGCTATTATAATTATAAAAGGAATGTTAGTTTAGTTAGTTTGAAGAAAACCAATAAGTGATCTTTACCTTAAGCCCAAATCTGTGACTTGATAACATCCAGAGAGACTGAGAAGTTTCAGGGAGCGTTTTGCCTCTGACTGGTCAGTCCTGTTTTCATGCTCCCGACACTGCAGCCCCCCAAATGAGGAGCATTTAGTCCGAAATTCTGCAGTGCTGTTTCTGGTGGTGCCTGACTCGCACTGAGGCCCAGTAAAAGTCCTGAGGGCCATGTCATTAGTGCAGCAGGTGGAGTGACCACAAAACATTTCCCCAGACATGGCATACTGCTTATGCAAAAAGGAGACGTTTGAGCCAGTCCTGTGCCCGCGCCTCCTACTTCTCCTGCAACAGAATGAGCTTCCCACAAGCTGTGTCTCTACAAAGCTTTCTGCTTCAGGAAGAGACAACCCGCCGCGACGGGTCCATTCTGCAGCGTCTTCAATATCAACAAGGTCTGAGGGGTCCAGGACCCACACGTGTGTGGGGGTGCAGGCAGCGCCCCAACGGCCTGTCCCCTGCTTGAAAATGATGGCCTGGCGCTTCCGCCCACCTGGGTGTAGGTTTCTCTCATCCATGAGTGTGATGGGTATTGGGGAACTTTTAAGAAGCTTGGCTCGTCGGTCTGAGCGTTTGTCAAAGCAGGTGGAAGAGGCAAGGTCGCCCAGCCCAACAGACAGTTTCTTCAGGGTGTGATCCGTAATCTTCTCACACCCAGACAAATCCAGGTGCTCCAGAGAGAGACATGCTCCAAGAGACGACCAACTAGAAGAGGAAAGATACAAGAACATAGTGATGAGTATTGAGTGAATTTACTGTACAAAAAAACAAAAGTTGACCAGGGTTGGCCCATGGCAAAGAGCTAGGCAACCTAATCTTAATCCACTGCGTGGACCCAATACATAAACTTTGGATTTGCATAATCAGAAACAACTTTCCAGTAATTACTTTAACTAGTTACCTGTCAAATGCAAAATCTGTTACATCAGTCTGGGTCAGGTCCAGATGAGTAATATTGGGGCAGAGACTGAGGATTTGGCGCACCTGAAAAGTGGACATAAATATAGTTAACATTTGTTTTTACAATATTAGGATGAGTATTGTGTGATTACAGCGTTTGTGATTACAGAATTTTGCACTTCTTACCATTTTACTAGAGACTGTAGAACTGTACGCCAGAACAACAGACTTGACGGACGGACCTACAGCTGGCAGAAGGTTCTGGATGATGCCATTCAGGAGCCTCTTCTCCCGCTGAGCAGTGTTAATTGCCAGGGAGCCCTCTGTATGGCCCGACACATCTAACATGAACAAGAGCGAGGATGACATCATTTACTCTATTTGGATGTAGAGCTAATTTTATTAAATCACTTTTAAAGTATACTATTAAACTAAAAACAAACATTAAGTTTTCAATTACACTATGTATTTGTTATATTATTTACAACAAGATAACCAAACATTATGCACAGTTTTTTTTAACTGTACTTTCAAAAACTAATATTAGAAATGTCAAAACCAGCCACCTCATGCTTTTTGAACCCAGTGTTAATAAAGATTCATGTTAGTAGATTTTTAGGTGCCTTATCCAGATATGATTTTCTATAACATGAACCTAATTTTTGCTGCTAAAAGCAGTGGTCCTAGTGTATATAAGTGCACAAACTGGTGATTTAATTGCTTGCCAAAGGCGGGGTGAATGGGTTTAAAACTAGCAATAGCACATTCCCAATTATACCTTTTTGTCAGCTCAGCGTTTCCCCTATAATTGTACAGGCCTGGTGGGCCGTCTGGCCAACAAGAATCCCCACCAGATTGTCAATCTGGCAGTAAATATAGAGTACAGGCTATCATGTGTCAGTTAATAAGTGCTGCAGTTTCTTAAGACCAAAAAAAGTCTAGTCTGTTGTTTCCCCAACTGATGGAAAAGTAAAGGGTGTTGGCCCCAAAGTTAGCGACAATGAGTTAGCCTAACTTGACCAGGCTCACTTAAGGTGGAAAAGATATTCTCATTTTAGTGTCAATCTCAGCTGCTCCTAAACATAGAACAGAGAAATGTCTGCCTGCTGCGTCTCTCACGAGTTTTGGAGAGACTCAGCAGCCACCGCTGCCACCCCAAAGCAGTCAACCTAGAGGAAACACTGCAGCTTGTTTCTGAATGATCGTTACATACTGCAGGTGCTACATAAATACTAGTTGTGTACACTGAAGTACTGTTTTTGTCACCAAATGAGGTGTGCACTTCACTGAAGACAAAACCTCACCAGACTCATCAACATCAGCATCCTCATCCCATTCCTGGTAGGCCCGGCCCTCATTCTGCCGACTCTTTACCCAGTCCTCATCCGGCTCCTGGTCCAGATCCCCAGGTGGGCCACTATAATAATCACCTACATGAGAGACACAAACATTTATTATCATAATACAAAACAACTGTCAAATAAATGGGATTCTCAGTTGTGAGCAAAGTTTCATCTAGCCTACCTCTGGCCCAGCGCACCGGGTAGAGGTGCCTCCACAGAGAGCCGGTCTTGGCCAGCTCTGACCAAGAGGTGCACACTTGACTACAGCGACACAGATCTTCAGGGCTCAAATAGTGGAACAGCCTCAGCATGATTTCTGTAGGAAGCTGGGAGATGTGGGTTGAAGAATTCCCGTTCTGTTCCAGTTCTGAGGAAGAAGACAAAACTTTGATGGTTACTGACTCAAATACTGAAAATTTGAAATGCACCTCTTAAAAAGCTATCCACTGTCCAAGACAATCTATCCTTTCACTAAACTAATGAAATAAGTGCTCAAACATTGCACTGATTGAATTAAGAACACTGTAGGAGCAACTTTCAGTTATATGTATATATTAGTGCTGTCTATGTTTACACCTCTGACCACCGGGCAGAGCTCCCTTGTTTTGGGATAATTGAGAGTTGTACTTAAGGAGGTCAAGGAGGAGGTGTTGCTGATTTGTGAGAGAGGCATGCAGTTCGTGACCGTGCTCACGTCGCGCCGTGTCCCAGTTTGTTTATGCCCAATTATTTTGTGTTGGCATTTCGTGGAACAGCTTTGTCTACTTCATGTAAAAGGCTACAATGGACAATAATGAGCTGAAATAATCTGTATAATAAAACTGAACTCTTGATCATAGACAAACTGGGCATTTTCTTGGAAATACACGTCAATACTAAATCTTACAGTGGAACCCCCTCAGTGGCTTTTTAAGTATAGCAAATAGTACAATCACTGCAAGTCCTAGACAATACTGTTGGTCTGCAAATATTTTCATTTTTCATCAACTTTTTGTAGTAAGTTGTTTTGTTTATAAAATAACAAAAATGTTAGAAATGTCCATCATAATGAAACCAGAGCCTGTGGGGATAGTGTTTATTTGAAGTGAAGCGTTTATTTTGACTGATCCCAGTTAAAGGGAAATTCCGGTGGTGGAATGGTGACAAGTGGAATTGGTTGAGCATTGAGCAAGATCGCTTCAGCCGGCAGTTGCAAAACGGGCTGCAATTTAATCCTTGAGGGCAATTGCGCATGTCAAAGTACGTCCACTAAAAGATTGTTATTATAAGTGTCTAACAAGGTAAGTAAACACAGGAACTAGCCACCTGTGGCAGCATTATGGCTAACTACATGGGGATCTATATCTGGGGCTACTCAAACTCAACTTCACATAGCAGTGGTAATGAACACAGCTGATACTGAACACTGGAGAAACTGTTCCACTAAAGGATGGCGTGTAAGCATAAAGAATGTTAAAATTTGTGAATATACTCACTAACCATAATCTGTCTTCTCATGATCGGCATATTTAAAGGCTTTTTGCAGCTCCTCTGCCTGGCTCCACAAACGGAATCCTTTCAGCACCTCTGCAGCACAGTCCCATTGCTGTTGGCTGCAGTGTTGTGCTATCACCTGTTTCTTGATGTCCTTAAGCTCCTCATAGGTGAAGTACTGCATAAGCATAGGCTGAAACACCTGCAACGCATCTCCTTAAGTTTATAAAAAATTTGCAACAGTGCAACTCACTTGGGTATGAACAAACACATCTTCATGAACACAATTTCGTCTTACCAATTCTTTGGGAAATCATTCAGTTAAAAGATGTTTATATTTAAAACAAAAAGAAATGTGAACATCTTATACCTCTTCCTCTTCTTTCATGTGGGGCAGAAAGTCCTGTGTGAAAGCTTCTAGTCTCTCCTTCAGCTGCTGGGCATAGTTAAGCTGCTCATATTCACTCTAGAAACACATAACAATTATTAATTTATGGAATCCCTTAAAAACATTTACAATCCCATCTGCAACATATACCGGTTCAACTTTTTCATAACTTATTTATTAGTGATTAGTGATGATTTATGACCTTTTCAGACGTCTTTTGAAAAACCTCTTTGTAAAGTGAGGAAAATTCAAAATAAACATTTTTTTTTTATAAATCTCATAACAGTATTATTTATCTCAGTAGAAACATCTTTCCCCAAGGACACTTTGCAGGATCTCTATCCAAAGCAACAGAACGACCCTTTCTGTTTTACAAACTGACTGGGGCAGGGAGCGGAAGTTAAGATTTACACAATTGCATCATTCTGGAAAGCCCATTTTTTGGTGTGCCCATGGCTTGAGAGAGAACAATGACTCTTGTCTCTTGATAAGCAGATCACAAAAACAACCCTGCCTCAATTATATAAATCATTCCACTTATTTCTGTATCTGGCCATTTTCTCAGGAAATCAAATCTCAAGTTGTACAGTTGTGACAAAACTTGGTTTTGTCTCATGGTATGAAAATTGAAGTTGCAATATGTCAAATGGTTACAACATAACATTTAAAAGACACACATTATAATTTTCTCCTGTTTACAATTAGCATCTATACATGACAAATAACACGTCTGATGTTGATGTTTGTACAGTAGTCTTTGTGTGGCTAACATAATAGTTATTCTAATGACATGGTGTTACCCAACCATTGGGCATCGAGTACCAGCTGAGCTCTGCAGAACTCATGTATGCTTTCCATGTAAGCACAGCCTAACATTTCTCTGGACCAAACTTAAAATTGTTGCAAAAAAAGATTGAGGGCCACAGCATGACAGTAAATTATTCTTTAAAACATCTATACATATTTACCTTAACGTTGTGCAGCCCCTTTTCAAAGAGGGACAGCATCTCTGAGAGTTTGTTGTCAGAGTGCACATTGTACACAGTGCAGCAGCGCTGTTGCAATAGGCCAATAATGTATTCGTTCTCAATTTGTTCATGCATCTTGAACTCCTTGAAGGTGGCGCACAGTGACTGAAGAAATGAGCGGAAATCATTGTTGTTGGAGAAGTTGGTTTTTGACAGCTGTGGAAAACAAAGAAAAACTCTGAGTCATTTATTATCAAATGTAACGTCAATTTGTTATTATACTGAAATCCATGTGAAAAGTATTTTCTAACATTAGGTCAGAATAGTTCCTGCGTAACCCAACACAACTGTTTTATGAGAGAGGATATAAACTTAAAGACAGCCAACAGTAACACAGTTTACGTCACACGTTGTGTATTACCGTTAGCTTGTGTCACGGTAAGTTTATCTGACACGAACCGTTAGCCTTAACGAACATTATTTACAACAACCTGAAACTGTTCTAATGTTATTCACAGTTTGGTTTGTGGGGAGGCATTAGAAACTGAGTTGTGATACTTAAAGCTTGTTGCATAACAAGCTATCTTGCAAGTTAGTTAAGCTAGCTAAACCAGTTAGCAAGCCTTAGCAGGGCGGAGGACGGGGAGGTTCATTTAGAGCAACCAAATACGAGCTTCAAAGTGCTGGCAAAGTAAATGATTCAATGTAAAGCTAATGTTCAAAACCACGGAGCTACCAAACGACCCCAATAAAGCCGTGAGAAAACATCCGATAGTCAATACTGAGTGATGTATATGGAACAAGTTAGCTAGCGTGCTAGCTGGCGTTCACTCATCATTTAGGCAAACGCCGTCAGCTATCCCTTTATAAAACTCAAAAATGACGACCGATATTTTAATTATACACACCTTCTCGCAATATAGGCCCACCAGCTGTTTCATTCGCCAGTGTGGGCCAGTAAAAACATCCACCTCGTCCGGAAAGGGAGCCATCTTCGCACACTGAGCCTCAGTGCGTCATCTGCACAGCGATACAATCAAACACGGAGGCGTGCGCCAGTAACTCACGTGACTGAAGTAACGTAGGCACCAAACGGTCCAACAGCGCACAGTACTGATCCTGGATCAGTGTTTTAATAAAGGGTTATATACGTTTCACTGTAACTCCAGGCAATATCCGTTCTCAGATCAGCATGCGTGATTTTAGAAGCTTTAGAATACGTTTTGAAATCTGAGAATAAAAAATAAAAACACCAGTTTAGAAACTTAATTTTTTCTGAAGTACCATAATAATTTTTGCACCTTAAATATCCCCTGCAGACAGGTTTTAAGATGTATATAAAATTTAAAAAATCCAGTTCAGTCCCAATGATGGAGCTCGTTTCCTGATCAATTTGTTAATTCTGTTCCTGTCTGCTGTGTGAGCACCCTCCCCCCACCACACCACACCACACCAACGAACAGAGCACTGGCCACCACAGTCTGGTAGAAGGTGCACAGTAGAGGCCTGCAGATGTTAAAGGATCTCAGCCTTCTTAAAAAATACAGTCGGCTTTGCCTCCATGTGGATGGTCCAGTCCTGCTTGTTGTCCAGCTGTAGTCCAAGGTGTCTGTAGCTGCTCAGGACTTTTCCAGAGACACAGTTCTGTAGGCGCACGTACTGTGGTGTGCAGGTTAGATAGTCCATGACCCGAGAGACTAGTGCTGACTTCACCTGCATCCTTCTCATCTTTTCACCTAGCAGCCCTGGCTGGATTGTATGGAAGGTGCTTGAAATGTCAAAGAACATAATCCTCACTGTTGCACCAGAGGTGTCCACATGTGCGTGGGCCCTCTGGAGCACATAGATGAGGGCATCATCCACACCGATGTTAGGCTGGTATGCAAACTGTAGAGGATCCATGTACGTACTCACCCTGGGCCTGATGTAGGAGAGGACCATTCTCTCCAGGGTCTTTATTATATGTGAGGTGAGGCCTACAGGCCTGTAGTCACCGGAGTCAGTAGGGTTTATTTTTTTGGGAACAGGGACCAAGCAGGATGTTTTCCACGGTGTGGGGATCCTCTCTAGATGCAGGTTCAGGTTGAATAAGTGCTGTCTGGAGCAGGTCTTCCACAGTCTGGGGCTAATTCCATCAGTTCCAGTAGCTTTTCCCTGTTTCAGTTTGTCCAGTTCCCTCCTGACCTGAGATGAGTGGAGTGTTATAGGTGAGGTAATAGGTGAGATGGTGGAGTTAGGAGTATGAGCCACAGGCAACAGGCAAGGTGGAGCTGTCAAATCTGTTAAACAACAGATTCAGGTCATCAGCCAGGACCTGATCTCCATCAAGCAGTGATCCTACCTTCTACTCTAGACCCGTGATCTTCCTCATGTCAGACCAGACCTGCTTCACTCCATCCTGCTGCAGCTGTTGTTCCAGTTTGTGCTTATTTTCTTGTTTCCCCTCCTCAATCTTGAATGAATGTGAAAACAGCCTTCTAGTGTCAAACTCTGCACATCATTCTGCACAGCGAAGCTCAAACATCCAACTGAAGGAACAAGAAGAAACAGACATTTTTGAGAGGAGGGGGACTTTAAATTTTTAATAGGTGAAGTTCAAAATCTAGACATATTAATCTAGATGTGAAATATTAATAGATATAAAGTAACATGTCTTTTTTTTACCATTTAATATTTATCTCAGCACTCCTTGCACTCTTCACTTCTTTGCACTATTTGTATCCTGTTTACAGTCCAGAGAATATATATAGTCCTTCCTTGTGTATATTTCTGAAGATTGTTGTGTTGTTATTCTGTGTAAGGACATCGAGAGCCACTAAATCAGAGTCAAATTCCTTGTATGCGTAAACATACTTGGCCAATAATGATGATTCTGATACTCAACCTGTTATCTGCTGTTTCAGTCCTGAAAGGCGGTGCCAATGCTGACGTAGAGTCGACCGTTTGGGAGTTCTCTACTATGAAATTTATATAAATGGTCAGTAATAACCCATCTCCACCCCCCCACGCTCATTTTCAAATATATGCTGATCAAGAGAGACAGTTTTAGCTTCAGGAGCTAACAGCAGCTACAGTGGCCTGCTGGAGGGGGTCTCTGTGTCTGAGACTGTCCATGGGAGGAAGAGCTGCTGGCAGCCACAAAAACAACAGAAGCCCTCCTCGCATCTCACCCCGGAGCTCATCAAGTCTCCGACTGTCTGTTCCTGCGGTTACCAGCTGCTAAAATCTTGTTTCTCCGCCGAAACTGCCTGTCAGTTGAACTTGTCCGCTGCTGAGCAGCCCAGTCTAAACGCCCGTTTCGGCGGAGCTGCTCCGCAGCAGATAGCTTCAGCTGACATGACCTGTCCGCTGCAGAGCAGAGCTGCAGAGTTGCGGTCGGACAGATTCAAGAACGGCTCCGGTTACACGGCGATTTAACGTTTTAAAACAGCAGGAACAGACAGTCTGAGAGTTAAAGAGCTACGGGACGAAATGACTTCTGGGCCGTTTAAATGTCGTTGCACTGTTTGTCTTCCTCTCATTATTGTTATTATATGTCACTGAGCAACTTCTGCCCTCTTGCCTCACACAGCCGTCCTCCCCATCCCCCCCCTCCTCTCCCCCATCTCTCCCCTTGCAATCTCCTCTCCTCTCCTCTTTCCTCTCCTCTTCTCTTCTCTCCTCAGCCCTTCCCTGCCGTGCAGTGGGTGGATTTAGGCTCAGACCTGGGGGTATTACGATTTTTTTTATTACAGTTTATTCTCTTAAAATTACGACTTTTTTCTCGAAATATTATGACCTTTTCCTCGAAATCTCCGATTGTTTCCTCTCAGTGTGGCACTAATACTCCGTCCTACAAGTTAAGTAAATTAGAAAAAGTAAATAAAGTTTATAGGCGAAACAATACCAGACGGCTTGTGGTTGCTATGGAAAATGTCTACAGCAACAGCCCCTCTGGGGGTGGAGACTAGGGCCGCCATTCATCACGAAAAATGACAGGCAGCAGTATAAACCAATCCACGGACGTCACATATGACGGTGGCCAATGAAGATGCAGAAAACTGTAGCTGTAGTTAGATAGAGGGCGCAAGGGCAGCAGCAGGTACCAGAACCTCTGTAAGACCAGACAGCGCCTCAAAAGACTAGCTAATGGTAAGCGAAGTATCAGCTACATGACTGCATTTACATGCCGGGAGCAACGTTAATTACATACTTAGTGGGTAAATATGTATGGCGTTCTTGGTTTCCCGTCCTAGTCTAGCTACAATATAACGGTAACGTTAGCTGTCTTGCTACCGCCTGTGTTGTCTCTCAGCATCTCAGCCCGTCTAGGAGCAGCTCCCTTTTCTGTCTGACAGCAACCTTTGATGGAGCTAACATTACTGTATGTTCACAGGATGACACACAGTCTAAATGACTGAGGTTAACAACAGTGTATTAAATTACGTTTTTACGATCTGTTAAGTTCTTGTTTTTGAAGCCTGGTCAGCTCGAGCATAGCTTTACAACATGTTCCTTCGTCTCTCTGCAGAACCAGCATGAGGTGGCAGTCATTCCACTAACATGGACAAGTACGAAAAGGTGAAGAAAATTGGGGAAGGTTCATTTGGAAAGGCCATCCTCGTGAAATCTAAAGAGGATGGACACCAATATGTTATCAAGGAGATTGGCATATCTGGAGTAAGCACCCTATGTATAATATTCCACAATTTCACTATTAATTTGAGCTCCCCTTTACTACCTCGCTCTTTCACATTATCTGTCCCTCTCACTTTGACAGATGTCAAGTAAAGAGAGGCAGGAATCTCGAAAAGAAGTTGCAGTCCTTGCTAACATGAGTCATCCAAACGTTGTCCAGTATAAGGAGTCTTTTGAAGGTATACATGATCCAAGATCTTAACCCTAACTTCAAAGAATCCCAGAGGTCATCTACTGCAATGATATCCTGATGCAAACATGTGTTTGTATGCATGTTCCTTATGCCATATAACACATCTTTTTAGAGGGGGGCTGCCTGTATATTGTGATGGACTACTGTGAGGGCGGAGACCTCTTCAAGAAGATAAACTCCCAGAAAGGAGTACTTTTTCCAGAACAGCAAGTAAGCTACTAACTCTTCAAGACAATCATGGCTGTTTAATATTTAGGGTGAAACTGTACAACATGTGGATAGAATTCATCATATATCACTTGCTATTCCACTTCGCTTTAAAATATATTTAGACTCTTTTGAATGTTTTTAATATTATTTCCTTGGTCATTAAAATATACAAATTATGTTTATAGTGCAATTTGATACTTTAAGTATGGATTTACATTTCCTAGATCCTGGATTGGTTTGTGCAGATCTGCCTGGCACTAAAGCATGTTCACGACAGAAAAATCCTCCACAGGGACATCAAATCACAGGTATTGCTTGCATGCACCACATGATCTTGCCTCAGTGATGATGCATTTTTTTATTTGTATTGTATTGCCTCACGATAATGACATTACATGTCTTTTCATGATGTTTGCATAGAACATATTTTTGACAAAAGATGGGACCATACAGCTTGGGGATTTTGGGATTGCAAGAGTGCTAAACAGGTATGTAAAACGTCATCTGAATGGATTTGCAGATTTCTATAAAGCCAAGATTAAAATGAAAATGGTAAAACATAATACAGTCTGCTTTCCATTCTCTTCTCATTCCTAGCACTGTAGAACTGGCAAGAACATGCATAGGAACACCTTATTACCTATCACCAGAGATCTGCGAAAATAAACCATACAACAACAAAAGGTACTAACTTGATGCTCTTGAACACCATGTTGTGTTTGTTTCATTTGTAGTGTAAAATAACTATAAAATATAAATATTTAATAGTAATCCATCAGACAAGTTGTCTCCCCACTGAATTAACTGTGAGTCATGCAGGATTAGGTGGTGGCTTCTGGGTGATGTCAAGGTATCATGTCTCCTCTTTATTGAGTGAACCTGCATGTGTATATCTACAGCAGGAAGCTACTGTAGTATTGATTTCCTCTTAAACTATTTTAAGTATGCATGTAATCTAATCCACTTTAGTTGACTGAATTAAGTAAATTAAGCAGAATCTCAGGGACAACAATGGAAATAAGTCTAGGACTTCATCATTCAATAACTGATAAAGGATGATATGTTGTGTTTTAAAATATATTGGAGTGTCATCATTAAACGTTAACCCCTCAATCTCAACATCCAATTTATAGTTTTATCAGCAATGAAGTCCTTTTTTTTAATCCAGCTTGCAAGTAAATGTTGATACCTTATTGAATAAATGTAAACCTACCCTCTGAACCTATCCCAGCCTGTCTATTTGTATGCTGTCTCCTCTGACTTTCCCTACTTTCCCTCCCTCTGCAGTGATATTTGGGCCTTAGGCTGTGTCCTGTATGAAATGTGCACTCTTAAGCATGCAGTAAGTATTCTGTGTGTGAGTTGTTTACTAATTCATGAAGAGCATTGCAACGCCCTCTCACATACTGATTTAGATCTCTTCCCTGTATGTGTAATGGTTGACAAACAAGAATGGGTCATCTTTACTTTTCCTCATTTTTTCTGCAGTGGTTGTAACTGCGTACTAAATGTGTTTCTTCTCAGTTTGAGGCTGGCAATATGAAGAACCTAGTCCTGAAGATCATCCGTGGCTCATACCCTCCTGTGTCTGTTCACTACTCCCAAGAACTGCGTTCTCTCTTGGCACAGCTGTTTAAACGCAGCCCCAGAGAGAGGCCCTCAGTCAGCAGCATACTGGACAAACCGTTCCTCTCCTGTAGGATACAGAGGTTCCTCACACCACAGGTGGCGAGCACAGTTAGTTGTCTTTGTTACAGTCCGAATTTACATTAACCAGACTGTTACAAAGCATTTATTCTCTACTCATTCCAGATCATTGCTCAGGAATTTCGCCATGCTTTTCTTCACAAGCAGCCTAAAGTGGGTGTGGTGCAGGGGTCACCAGGTAAGCAAACTCTGAATTTGAAATATGTAAGAGTGACTTTTAAAACTTAAAGCCCCATATGTGTAGTTTTTGTGATTCTTGCTTTTTTTGTACATTTTATACATTGGCGATTTTAAGGGGGGTTCAAGCACACCTAAATTTCATCTCAGCACCCCTAAAATAATAATAATAATAACAATAATAATACACTCTTTCTCTTATTGCAGCCACTAAACTTTGTTTATGGTCTCAGATTGTTATCTCTTACCAGTTAGCTTCTTGCCCAGGTGCACAGATTGGAGGGACAGCCTGATTTGACAATATCTGTGTTGTATTATGCTTCTTTCATTGCTTGATGATATGGTGGACTGTCCCCATGTGGTTCAGAGACTGAAACAGTGTTTGTGCATTTCTCCTGCTTTGGTATAACTTGATATATTACTTTGGAAAGTTCTGGTCATTGTGATTGAGTCTTTGCCTCAAGGTTTCATTAACTGACTGAGGGTCCTCTCTAAAACATGTGTCTTATATTCAAATCTGTGATTGTTCATTCTGAACCATTATTATTATACACTACAATGGACCACCCAACTAATTAGGTTGCTTCTAAAGGTAATATTGTTTAACTAAGTGAATTGAGGTTTGCCAAAGTGAAAGGAGTTAAATACTTATGAAAACAGCATACACATAAAACTCATGTTACTTACTAGTAATTCATTAAAAGTATTGTTATAAATTACAATATTGTATATATATATAAAATAATAACGTATTAATTGTTATCCAGTGAAATTAGTGATTTAGCACTGTATGTCACATTCTCATTAGGGGCCAGGACCCCCTAAAGCTCTGATCCTAGAATCACACTTGATTTTATACATTTTCATATATATCTATTGCATAGATTTTGTTTGTTTTTGTTTTTTTTAAAATGTGGGATATCTTTTTAGATGCTACCACCAGAGTCACCAAGTCAGATTTTTTTAAAAATTGTACCCATAGGGGCCTTTAAAGCCACAGTGAAATGACAGTTAGCTTTCATAAGGTGATGTATCTCTGCGTGAAACAGAATATACAGGCAGAGTAAAGTTACAAAAGGGATTTGTTGAAATCATTCAGGTTTGATTGGATTGCTTTAAAGTGGCTGTGGGATAATAAACATGAGATCTTTATGCAGCTGTAGAGAGATTTGGAGCTGTAGAGGACTGTTGGCCTCCACCCACACATCCCTCCCCTGCGTGGTCAGATCAGGAGGTGGACGATGAGGGAGAAATGAATAAATTAGACCTTAAACACATTCTTTGGAAATATAAACAAATTGTTTGCCAACTGACATCCAAACATTGATTAAAAATTTTTTTTTTTTTTTTTTTTTTTTTTGTTATTTTACTTGTGTGACTAGCCAAGCGTCCTGCCCCTGGTTCCATACCACTTGCCCCAGCCCAGAAGATAACAAAACCAGCCACCAAATATGGAGTGCCTTTAACTGTGAGGAAGGTGTCGGACGCAGCCAAAAAGCCTGCAGAGAGGAAACTGGCCATTAAACATAAACCGGTTAGTAGGCTGTTGATGTTAATGATAAGTTGCTATGATTTCGGAGCTACTCTGAGTTTCAAAGAGCTCTATTTGATGTTGAGCTCCTAGTCTGGCATGTTGGAGGCCTCTCCCATCTGTGTGTGTGTGTGTGTGTTTTTACATCATAATGTGTTGGCAACCTCTGAACCCCAGTGTTATATGTTGCTCAGGCCCCTCTCCCAGCAGCCCCCCAGAGAAGAGTGAGTCAAGTGGAGGAAGAGAGGAAAAAACAAGAGGTACAGCTGAGAGCCCCACTTAACTTGTATTTACTATTAGATCTCCCTCCTTTTTCTCTCCCCATTTACTCACACATGAAGGTCCCTTCCTACCAGCATTTTTACTTTTCCTCACGCTCATTTTGATTCCTATCGTCACCTGTCTTCCACTCCCGGGCCATTTGGATTGTTCTGCCTGATTTAGCTTTCTCTTTTAACCAGCTTTTCCCTCGTGGCCTACCTGCCCAGTGACAGAGCAGTCCTCCTGCCTCTTGCCTCAAAGCGGGTTTTATTAAGATGTCTCTTTTTGATTGAGATGCTTTTGCTTTATGCTGCAGGATGGCATCAGAAAGAAAAGGATGGAGCTGATTGAGAAAGAAAGGAAACAGAGAGAGCAGGTGAGCACATTGTTAAATACCTCTGTAAGGTTTTTGATAGTTTTTACACTTAAAGTTGTTTTATGATCTGTTTCTCCTTCAGATGTTCCTGTTAAAAGCAGAGCAAATGAAAAGATATGAAAAAGAAAAGGTGGGTGGTAAATCTGAGCGTAGTGAGTATATTTATTTTTTATTTTACATATTAAGTTATCACTGTAGTAAATTGGCAAAGCATTGAAGAGGCTCAGTGCACTACATGTCACCAAGACTTAAGTAAATTATGAACCTCTTCTTACAGATTAATCGAATAAACCAAGCCAGAGAGCAAGGCTGGAAGCATGTCTTGAGTTCTAGTGGAGGTAGTAGCCCAGAGAGGAAGGTACTGGACACCCATTTCCCTTATTTATCCTATTTATTATTTAATGGTATTTCTCATGCCATTTTACATTTGAAGTATTTCCACATTTTGTGATTGCATTGTTAGAACAAGATAATTCCACGTCATACGGCTCCTCCTTCTGACTCACAACAAACTTATATCCTCCACACTCAGGGTTTCGTAGGCAGTGGAAAGAGGGCTGCAGGTGTTGGCCCTTGTCTTGTCCCAAGCTCCATTCAGGGTCCTACTCCAGCCCCTGTCCCAAGCAAAAGCCCATATGAACACCACCATGCTGCTCTTGACCAAATGACTAAACCACAGCCTAAAGACGTTTGCAGGAAGGGATTCTCAGCAGGAACCATTCCGTAAGTTGGGATGCCTCCTTTGTTTGGCAATTTTAGGTGTATTGAGTAACTGTTTTAATGGCTTTGCCTCTGTGCGAGAAGTGTACCGGCTGCTGCTGGCCCAGTGCTACCCAACGGCCCCGCCCGACTCCTAAACCCTGATGTAATCAGGAGAGAACTACAGAGGCTGCAGCACGTTTCAAGACAAGCCCACATCAGTAGGTCAGTCAGGCAGCTTCTGCTGCTATATCTGACACATCTGGATTGAAACTCTACATCCTTGCTCTGAGTATTCATTATTATATTCTGTCTTCAGGCAGCGTGGTCACATGGCTGGTGAACGGGCCTATCAGGTTGAGGAGTTTTTACAGCGTAAGAGAGAAGCCATGCTCAACAAAGTCCGTGCTGAGGGACAGCTGGTACGTAGTGAGACTTACCCTGGAGTTATAAGGTTAGATTGTTGAGTTGACCCTGTTAAGAAATACTGAACCATTTTCCATCGTAGCAATCATGACACCTTGCAGACTGGGTATGGTTTTGTATGAACAGAGCTGAAAAGTGACACTGATGTATCTCTTTCAAATATTATAATTCTTAAAGCTCCATTAAGCAACATTTCTAATGTTAATACTGAATCTAATGGTCCTGTGTATTGTGAAAGGGTTACTAGTACTGCCAAATCAGTTAAACCAGACAAGTTCATAGTATATCAAGGCACTGTTACTGTTAGTTTGTTTTGGATTTTTTGGCCTCATAGTGGTTAAAAAAAAAAAAATCTAAATTCTGGGCACTAGCCTTTTTGGGCTGTGCAATATGATGATATATATCATGTGATGAGAGAAAAACGTCTATTGTTTCATATTATGCTCTATTATTTATTTCATTGTGATGCCAATCACACTCTTTATGGAAATATTTTTCATCATTTGGAGTCTATCCATCTGCACGGATTACATTGATCAATTACTCTTCTTGGCTTTTTACTCGCAAAGCTTTTATTGCACTTACAGTAATGTGATGAGTTTAGTTGTCATCAACTCTCCAACTCTCCACCGCTGTCTGTCTCTCCTCTGCTGCGCTGCACACATACGGAGGGCTCAGCCCCGCCCGTGCTGAGAGAGAGCAGAGAGGAGGAGAAGCAGCAAGACATCAATCATAAATGACAGCATAACGCTGTAGAGGCTGTCTTTATTTATGTTATTTACCAAGTTTATGTGCACTTTCAATTTCAGCTCAGTGTGAGAGTCTCTGCTGCATTTTGCTGTCATTTATGTTCATGCTACTCTCCTCTGTTCTCTGTGGTTCACTGTGGGCGGGGCTGAGCTCTGTGTATGTGCTGCACACACACAACAGATAGTGAAGCGGGGGGGGGGTCGGACCAACTATGTATTCATTGAATTAAAATGTGCTATATCGAGATAGGTATTGTTATCGGGATATGAGATTTTGGTCATATCGCACAGCCCTACAGCTTTGACATATTATCATCTTACAATGTTGTCATAGCTAACGTGTTATCAAATAAGTAAAATCAATTTTATTTGTATAGCCCAATATCACAAATCACAAATTTGCCTCAGGGGGCTTTACAATCTGTACAGAAATACAACATGCTTTGTTGTTAGACCCTTGATGTGAATAAGGAAAAACTCCCTAAAAAAACCTTTGACGGGGAAAAAAATAGAAGAAACTTCAGGAAGAGCAACAGAGGAGGGATCCCTCTCCTAGGACGGACAGACATGCAATAGATGTTGTGTGTACAGAATAGACCAAGAAAGCAAAATTACGGAAATACAGCATGGACAAACAGGATGACACAATTATAGATGGATTGATAACATATATGAAGAATTTGATCAGGAGGATGTGGGGTAACTTCCAGGGGCCGCCAAAAACAGATAGGACCTGAGCAACGTGATCTCCATCACCATGGAGACCTGGGAAGAGGACAGACTACACATACACACAGGGAAACTCACATCTCACCATTCACATACACAGATGAAAGAGAGACAGGAAACCACACTCACACACAAGGGAGGGTGTGGAAGAAAGGTGCAGCTGATTCTCCTGCAGGATGAGGAACCAGAAGCAACATCTCTGGAAACCAGTGTCTGGATTTTCAGCTTGCTACAGTAGATGGTTAACTTTCTTCACCAGCCAGTAGCTAACTCTGTTGTACGGTCCTCGGCAGGTTTATCATCTGGTTTATTTTAAAAAAAAAACTGCCTGCTAGAAACAGTGTTGATAAGAATGGCAATAGAACCATACAGTAAATTTGCAGTCCCTAAAACCATCCTAAACTAGGCTAAAAAGCTCCATAGAACTGCAGACTTGGGTGATAACTCAAGTCACTATGAGTGGCCCGTTTTTACTTTACATGTAGTCATTAGATTCAGTGTTAATAAAAATATTTTATTTAATGTTAATATAAAAAATATTGATCAGTGAAGCTTTAAATATCTCCTGGCCCCACCTCGTGACTGTTGTGGCAGTTGGATGTGAGGGGCCGCGTCCTTCTAAAGTGTGCTTAAATTGAACGGTAAACAGGGTACTCGGCAAAACTTGACAGCAATCTATGGAAGCCGGGCCGGTTCGATTCGGTGCAGGAGACCCAAAGCCAACAAAGAGGAGGAGGTAGGAGCCCAGGCCTCAACGCCCAGCCTCACACTCCACCTCACTCATAGCACGTCTGGCTTGGCTCGTCTTCCTTCATATGTCTGCACAAAACTCCCTGTGACGCACCCATAATTCAACCCAGCAGCTCAAACCCACTCTTTGCACAATGTTTGGTGTCCCACTGTCCAGTGTGAGCTGTTCCACCATTTATTTGCCCTCCCAGTAACGGCTGTTGTTATTCACAACAATAAATCCCATAGTTTTATTTATTTATTATTATTTATGGTGTATTTTGTCCCATTTTGAATAACCATACCATCATATTTTTGAGTTGTGTAATAGAGCTTTTTTGCTTTGAATGGATGCTCTGAGTAAAATGTTGCCTTTTATGAGTGGTGCCTTTTGTATGCTAATATTCTTGTATGATTTTTGCTGCAAATATCAATGCTGTATCCTGCTTTGTGTGCGTGTCTCTGCAGGCGTGTTCAGCATACTGTCTTTTAACATTACTGTATTTGTTCTCAGGAGTACTTGGCAAGACTGAGGCAGATCCGCTTGCAGAACTTCAATGAGCGTCAGCAGATCAAAGCCCGACTCAGAGGAGAGAAGGTACTGTCCTCAAACTCTTGTAATCTGAAAGAACCTTGACTGAAAGTGTTTTCATCTCCTGGCTGTTGTCGGTGTCTGTTTCAGTATGACAGCGATGGTTCTGACAGCCAGGAGTCCAGTGAAGAGGCAGAGCTCAGGAGAAAGAAGATAGAAGCTTTAAAAGTGAGTCTGCCTGCAAGTATACCATTTGACACTTTTCAACATCAATGAAAACTATAGAGCTCTCTAAGAACAACATATACTAACATTACCCCAAACAAAGGCACAATGATATACAAAACCAACAAAGGAGAAAGATGATGTTGGTCAATCTAAATGACCAACAGTATAGTTTCAGACTGCCTCAGCCTGTAACTCTTGTTTTTTTTAATTGGGATTAGAGTCCTCGAGGTGAGCTGTGCAATCCTGTAATCAGTCCTACACTTATCTGGCAACTGCTGTAGAGAAAGTAAAAGCTGTTTTGACTGCAGGCAAAGTGTGAATTGTGAGTGTGACAGGAATAAAAATGGCCTGAAATTAGATTATATTATAGAAAGGGTCACCTTTTTTCGGCAAAAGAATAATTCTTCTTTGTTTTGTGTGTATTTGTGCACCTGTCAGGCCCAAGCAAACGCCCGTGCTGCTGTACTGAAAGAGCAACTAGAGAAGAAGAGGAGAGAAGCACACGACAGAGAAAAGAGAGCTTGGGAGGACCATGTAAGCTTTTTCATTGTCGTTCACCCTAAAATTCCTTAGTCAATACCATTACTTGTCCTTACTGGTGCATTAGTTTAAGTATTGTCTAATCTTGGGTATTGTGTATTGTGGAAGCTTGCAGCTCGTGGGGTGAAGGTTGGCATGGCAGCAGGAAACATAGCAGCGGCAGCAGTAGCAGTATCAACTACCTCTGACAGTCCTCTTCCACAGCCCAGTCCCTCTCAGCCAGACCCAGCTGCCAAAGCTCCAGCCCTGCCTGCATCCGAACCCTCCACCCCTGCTATATCCATGACTGCTGCCCTGAAGAATGTTGGAGCAGTCAGTATACACGTCGCATCCTAAATCATAGTGTTGTTTGAGAATGTATTCCTTGGCTTTATCAATTTTGCAATTTCCATTTTGCAGATTACTTCACTAAAAGAAAACCTGCCAGAGCCAGAGACTGCTGTCAGCATCCATGTGAGTTTATGAGTTGTCATTAATCAAGCAAGGATTCAGAATCTTCCCTGATTCAATATTTAGAAAGATAATACTATTTAATGCTTTTCATGTATCAGTGTGAGAAAAAGCAGATTCTGCGCAGACTTAACCAGAACCTAAAAGCCCAGAGCCCAGTGGAGGAGGTGGAGGAGTCACCTCCACCCGCTGCAGAACCAAGTCCTGCTTCCCAGCAGAACCAGTCTGACACAGAGAAACGTCCCTCTTCGAACGGAGACCGGAAGAAGTGGGATGCAGCAGAACTGCCTGTACTTCCTGTGGCAGAGCAAACCTTAGAGGAAACTTGTGTTTCAACTAGTGAGTTAATGTCCTATGAGAGGAGAGATTTACAAGATTCATTAGCTGCTGCACTTGTCTCCCGAGTGTGGTCTTTATTTGTGTTTTTTGGTTAAAATTGGAAGAACTATACATATTATTTAGCTTGCCATATGAGAGGTTTTGCAAGATGTTTTGCTCAGCTTTTTTTCTCTGAAATTCTCTCTCTAGCCATCTCAGTGTCTCCAGAAGAAAGGCCGTCATCTGGTGGAGACAGGAAGAAGTGGGAGGCAGGAGTTCCTCTTGTCCTCTCTGTAGCCCAACAAACTCTAGAGGACACATGCATCAAGACTATTGGTGAGTTGCCTTCCCCCTGAGAGAGAACACATGTGCAAATTTCCTGAAAATAATAGTTTTATGTGCCCAGTGTGGATTGTTTTAAGCTCCGCTTTCTCTCATTCTCTTATGTGTATGTATGTGTAATGACTCAGAGCAAACAGTGGGTGAAGTCATACAGATGGACATGCTGCAGGTAGAGGCTCCTAGGAAGGTGTGGGGACTGAGCCCAGACTCTCAGGTGTTGAGAGTACTTCAGGAGGCAGAGGTTCAGCCTCTCACCCAGCAGCTGGAGAATGTCAGCATCTGCGAAGAGGAGTTTTCCAGCCCTGGTTAGTCATATTTTTACTATCTAACCGAGGCTAAATACAAGCACTACTCAAAAGTACAAACAATTCTAACCTCAAAGCATTATTCAACTATTTTTAACCTGGACTTTGATTTTTTGCCACTGTTTTTGTCACTCCTCTCTGTATTTGACAGAAGACAGTGTGTCTGTCCAAAGCAAACTCTAGACAACCAAATAAAGGAAGGGGAAATGTTTGGGATTAAAGAGTACAGAACACAGTCAGTTATGCTCAGCCAAAGGTTCACAGAACTAAAAAGGTCATGTACACAACAAAGTATGAATAGAGAAATATACATAATAAATCATTCAACTTTTGTTGATAAACTTGTGATGTGTCTGTTAAATTGTTTGTCACTGTTTCTTCAGTGAAACATGATAGTTTCCAGCAGAACATCTTGGAACACCCTTATTTCTCTCCTAAGCTGAAATGGTATTAATTCTACATTTATGAAGTTTATACATTTTCAGTGTTTGTTGACATTGTCAGAAAGGTGATAATTCTACTTTGTGTTTATTATTGAGATCATAGTGGGTGGTGGTGGTGGTGTACTGGGGTACATTATATTGAATGGTGTTCCTAATATTTTGTCTGCTCCATTAACACATGCAAAATATTAGGAACACTTTCCAATATAATGCACTCCAATGCAGTAATTATCACCTTTCTGACAATATCAACAACAACTGAAAATGTATTGCACAAGTGGCCAGTGACTGTATATTAATATATATGGTGGTATAAAGTAATTTATGTCATTAAGAAGACATGACGGACCTTTGTTAAATGGTTAAATTTGTACTCTCTGTGTGCTGTTTTAGAGAATGCATGAATGATTGTACTAGCAGTATATTCACTTACTGATGACCCCATACTCTCCCCAGATAAGCCTAACCAGACGGCAGCGGATGTGGTGTGGACGTCTCAAGAAGAACTGACCTCTAAGCCCAGGCCGTCTGCTGTGTTTCAGAGCCCAGAGGTTCAGCAGGAGAGTGCAGCCACAACAGAGGCCTCACTTCAGCAAAAGTCAGTGGCCAGTGCAGTGGAAAGAGTGACACTGCCAACCAACCTTACTGAGACTCAGGGTTAGTATGTCACTCAACCTCATACTGATCAGATATTTTAGCTTCTCATTTAAAGTATATTTGCAGCACAGTGCAAACTATCTGGCCTGAATTCTTTCAGATGCAGCAGACGTGGAGTCAATAGTTTTGGAAGACAACTCTAAACAGGCTTCACATCCACCAACTGGTGTGCAACAGGCATGGGAGAAGGAAGCCCAACCACCAATGTAACTATTCATATTTATGATCCATTTATATTAAGTAAGAAAGTTTCCTTTTCACGCCAAAAGGTTTTATTGGTTCTTTCAAGCAACTGTTATTATTTACTTGATAAGATGTAGGACTAGATTAGTCACTGTATTTACAATCCCAGTCTTCTGCCAGTGTATATCAGTTAACAAGGCCATTGTTTCACAGCTCCAACAGAAGCTTAAAATGTTGAATTTTTTATTTTGGAGTCAATTTCTTTAATGCTGAAGTTTATTTCACTTACAGGCCACCAGGGGGCATTACAAGACCAGCCGGCGCCAAGGAGGTTGAGAAGAGTGCAGAGAAACCAACAGAATCATCTGGTGAGATTAATGTTTAGTGACTCAAAGCCACTTTTTTTTTTTTTTTTTTTTTTTAGAGCGTGATTATTATCTTGGTTAAATGTGCTCTTCCCTCCCTCTCCCAGGTGTAGCACAGAGCGAGGAGTCCCTGTTTATGAAGTTGTGTTCCCCAGCCCACCGACGCACTGCTGCCCTCGCGATCCTCTCAGCCCAGTCCTCTATGGATGAATCATCCTCCTCTCTGGCCTCTCGCTCGCGCTCCGTCTCACCTCTGCGCTCCAAACACCACAACGCCCTCCTCATTGGTCTCTCCACAGGCATGTTTGATGCCAACAATCCCAAGGTGATTACTGGCTGAAGAAATACTTCTAATTTTTGACTGGAAGTGACATAGAATAATAAGGAAAGGTCTTATTTTACACACTAACTGTAATTACCTAAAAGGTTCACATGACCGTGTGGGATTCATGACATTATTAGATGTTACAGTGATCAGGGGCTGTTGCAGGGGTTGAGGAAAGTCACACTTGTTCTTGTGCCTGGTGTAATGTAGAGGCTTGTGTGGTATTTTTAGGTAGGATTTCAGTCTTCTTTATTAATGAGGGGGTCTGGAATGGAGCCAGAGCCATTAATCACATAGTCTGAACCTGCAGTGGGTCTGATAGGACAGAAAGAGCATCCATCAACCTATATCTTTCATAACCTTCATCAAGGACATTTAGAATTCAGAACCTAGCTCAACATTTTTCATATAGTCGCACAGAGCTAAATAGACTGTGAATGTGGTAGGTTTTGTCAGCGTTCCTCGCTGTTTGTGGGTGTTATTAATGAGATTCCATTCTCCATCCCCCATATGAGTTTATCCTCAATTATTGTAAGTCACATCATTCTCTGAAATAAGCAGTGATCATATAATTAAAATGTTTTAGAATATTTTTTGTTTCAACAGTGACTTCCCGTCCTATTCCCATCTTAATATTTATATTACTGTGTTTTTTGTCAGATGCTGCGGACATGTTCTCTTCCAGACCTCAGTCGTGTCTTCAGCCCTCAGCAGGACTCTGCAGGGACTGCTGGGGCTAATGTGGCCCCAGACAACAACCTGGAAATCGAGGACCTGGATGAGGCAGCTAAAGATGACGACCAGTCGGAGGCTGAGGAGTAAGACAAACACACTCACAAATGAAATCTCAAAGGCTGTTTACTGTGTTTGTAAATGCAGGGTTTCATGGTAAAATAGAAATAACATATGAACACATTTGTGCAGCCCTAAAAGAGCCCTTAATAGAGGCCGATATCTTGCCTTACCCTCATTCTGTCAACCTGTCATTGACACAACATGGGTTTTTATTTTGCAAAGAAACTCCTTCAATACAGCCAGTTGCTGTCATACTGTGTGTTCTAAAAATATGCCCTGTTTCCTAGTGTATATGAGGATGAAGACCTCCGGGACATCAGGGCCTCCATGGAGAGATTACTGCAAGAAGAGGGCGACTTAATGAGGAGCCCTCCAGAGGTTGGAGATGGAGACTTTAATGGGAACCCTCCAGAGGGCGAAGATCAAGAGCTTTTCAACAGGATAGCAGCTGAGATTGAGCAGGACAGCAATCAGATGGCTGTAGATGATGATGATGATGAAGATGAGGAAGAGGGTGAGGAGGAGGAGGAGGAGGAGGAGGAGGATGAGGAATGCTCTAATGGGAGTCCTGGTGATGAGGAAGCGGGGGAGTTGCTTACCAATGGTGTGGGAGAAGAGATCCACAGTAATAACAGCCAGCTCAATGAAGAGTGGCATTCAGGTAAGAGGGAGTTTAAGTCTCATCAGATGATTATAATGCAGTTAATATGAATTATTTTAATGCATGGAGAAACACAGTTTTGAAGAAAGCTTGACACTTGAGCTTGTAAAAAAACATATTGAATGAATATTTCATGTCAGGTGATTTGTGCGTTTCATTATTTTTGCAAACTAAGACCCAAATGCAAAATATAGCAGTATATTATCTATAGATCTGTGATCCTGCTCCCCTCTAGATGGCAGTGGAGAGGACCAGGGGGGAGAGGCTGAGCATCACGACAGCATCTTCAGTCGTCTGGAAGAGCTTCGCTTCAACCTGGAGCAGCAGATGGGCTTTGAGAAGTTCATTGAGGCCTACAATAAAATTAAGGTGTGAAATGTTTTTTTTTTTTTTTTTTTTTTTTAATCTCTCTGAATGTTGAGGTTGTCTGTGCAACCTCACAGTTGTTTGAACACAAGATCAAACAGATGTCCTGTGTTTTTTTTTGGTGTTTCAGGCTATACATGAAGATGAAGATGAGAATATTGACCTGGGCTCCAGTTTGGTCTTAAACATTTTGGGAACTGAGCACCAGCATCTTTATCCCAACATCCTTCATCTAGTGATGGCAGACGGCGCATACCAAGAAGGTTAGTGACAGTACTTTGCTGTTAGCTTATCACAGATCATTTTATCTTTTATCTACTTTCCATTGTGTCTCTAAAAAAGTTGCCTTTCTATTTAATATCTACTACCAATAATATAATATAATATTTATACTATTGCAGCCATTTTTCCCTTCTTTTTTATTTTATTCAACTCAGTTTTCCCCAACACTCCTTCCTCCTGAGTTTTTAGGTCACATTAAAACCACAGAAATACATGTGCATCTCTTTTAATTGTTGCGGTCAGCAACTGCGTTCAGTTGTCCCTGTTAGCAACAGTGTCGAATTGTCCTCAGTGGTTTTCCCACAGCACAGAGCTGTGCAAGAGCAGAGTGTTTAATCCAATCTCTGAAATCCTATCCTCTTTCCTCACGTCACTATGGCTTTACCAAGTTGTGAAAGCACTAAGTAGATGTGAAACAAACCCTTAATGGTGTTTGTCTGCTTTGTCTTGCTCTGCCAGACCGGGGCCACAGCAGATACAGAAAGAGGTGGGGGGGGGTTGTGCAATGCTTCTACTGTGCTCAGTAGAGGGATTGCAGGATTCAGATGTCAAATTTCTCCCTCGAGGACCTATCTCAAGATGTGTAAAAGACGTATCATGCCTTCCATCCATACAGCAATAACATTGGGTACATTTTGAAATCTTTTTGAGGCAGCTATCAGAGAACAAATTATTGTACAAGTTTTGTATATTTTGTTAACTACTGTTATAAACAAATTATCCATCATATAAACAAAAACTAGTCTACTTTCAGTGTAAACAGACCAAAGTTTAAGAGGACTTGGCTGTGGCTTTTAGGTCAGTTCTGATGTTTGTTGTTCCCCGTTAAAAGTACCAATCCCATCTGCACTACGGACAGAAGTGCTGTCATTGTTTTTTCCCATTGTTGGGATTAAACATCGTACATTTTGCTTATTCCTGGCGTTTTGGGGTCACCTGTCTCTTTTTATAAGGACACATGCTCTAAACAGTGACCGCTGCCTGCTGTAATTAGTTATCTGTCTCAACATAATTCTCTCTCTCTGTCTCTCTTCCTTGTAGATAATGATGAATAATGTTCTGTGCAATGGAGCTGCTGGCAGCTATGACAATCTGCTAGCTATCTGATGTCTTCCCATGACGCACATCATTGGCAGAAGGATCTATGCATGAAGTGTCACAGCCATGCATCTAACAGTGTTTCAGGCACACTTGCATGATGAATAACTAGTACACTCGAGGCTGCTTTTCATACTTTGACTATCAGCACCTGACACTATTTTCTTACCAGTGTTCATTCAAAAGTGCATTACCAAGTACATGTTCCTATTAAAAAGTTAACTTCAAGTTTCTGTCAAATGTTCATGAATGTCAGTGTCTGTAAGTGAATGAAAACACATATGTATTGTCACATTGATTAATAGCAAAAACCCTGTTGTGGTTCACTTAGACGCCACAGTGGCATTTAATTTAAGTGGGCAAAGATCTGGTCCTCTCAGGTGCTCTCTTTCTAATTGTCACACACTCAGCCACAGCTTCAAGACATAAACCAGGTCACCCTCAAAACAATTGTACTATGATTACTCATAACCAATTGAACCTCCTTTTCTTACAGCTCTTTTCACCAAACAGGAAGTTAAATATGATCTAAAGCATTTTCCACATTTCTTACTGTTTCATTTAACCCAAATTGAAGATTTTTGTGAGGCTGCTTTATGTTGCCAAGATACTGTAGCAAGACATTGTCATTGGAGTGGTGGGTAGGATGCAGTGGGCCAGGTCAGATTGATGTTCAGTGCAGAGAGTTGTACTGATGATGTAAGCAATGGTATAGATGTTAACAATAAGTCATATTTGATATTAAAATAAATATTGTAAATCTTTATATGAAATAAACACTTTTTTTCAAGAACCTGAAGACGTATATTTTCCTTTTTTTTTTTTTTTTTTTTTTTTTTCTCCAAGCTCACTACCGTGTACTGTAGACTCACTGTGGACACATCAGTGCTTCCAAATATCGGTTTTACATTAATATATGATTTATAGTTTAAAGCTTAGAATAAAATGTGATTCAAAAGGTTTAATAGAAAATCCGTCTTGTTTTTCACAGGTCACCACACTGTGTTGCCACTGGTGTGTTCACAAGGCTATTTTCATCCACAGACCTTCAACAGACCACTCACCCTTCTGTCAGCTAGCAAGATTTATTTGTAGTCACAGTCCCGGTGGAATAATATAACAAGAGCCTCCAGTGTTCTAACACCATGTCTGATTCAGTGAAGCAGGAGCAGTGGATGTGTTAGAGTATAACCAAGTAATTGACTCTAGCATCCCTCCAATAACAATGCACAAATTTGATAATGTAGTATTGCACCCTTTCATGGCTTTAATGCTGTAGTAATTGTTTACCGCTGTTCTGCAGAAGTCCAGATCTGTCATTACTCCATTTAAAATCATTCAGTCAATTTGACATTCATTTCCCAAATGTGTGGTCATGATGTATGACAGAATTCAAATGTAATCATCTCATTTTTGTTTTTATTTACATGTGTGTCATCGGTTACATAAAGTATGAACTAGTCAGCACTGTAGTCTGTCTGTAGTTTTGATTGTAAAGTTATGACAAGAAACTGTAAATCATTATAATCACATTTTTTTAGATAGTAAAACTAGCATTGGAAGTAATGAGCAGACATTACTGTGGAGATTAGACCAAAACTGGGGGCAGTAATCTGTCTCTATGGGGTGTTGTGCTCACAACAACCAACAACCAACTTTGATCTTGTCAACTAGCTTTGATGGATGACGCTAGCTAATTTCAGACACCAACCATGGCATAAATTTGCCATTGAAATGAATGCAAATGCATTTTTGCCATCTTGGCTAAAATCATGCCATTATTCAATTCAAATGTAGAGGCCCGGCATGCCTTTTCAAGCCAAGGTTGCACATTGTGTGCCAAATTGAATATGCAAATGCAAAGTTAATTTAACACTTCAATTTAATTTTGCATGTCAGGTTTATGTATTGGATTACACTGTAAATAAATGTAAAATAAGTTTTAACTTTTCTATTAAAACTTTGGCGGTAATAACATGTATTATATAATACACACATATGTGGGATCTGGCTCAGCACTTAAGGGTGCCATACACCACAGCACTTCATTCAATATTTATGGTGGATGGTGGCGTTAGGTTTGTTTGTTGTTTCATTTCATTTCTGATTTAGTAATTCTGTTTTATGTCCTGCTATTTGACTTGTATTATGCATGGGTGGTCGTTTTATCTCTGTCTGCATTTGCATTTTACTTGTTAAGAGGAATATGCAGTACATGAAGGTAGGCAACTGTCTGTACAAATACCAAGATAAGAACATGAGGGGGTTCTGACTAAATGCATATATATTTCTTTGAAGTGTTTAATGAGGAAAGATCATTATAGATTCAGTTTGGAGTCACAGTACGGCACCATTGTTGGTTTTGTTCATGTCTGTTTCATCAGAATGTCAACTTTTTCACTTTGAATTTGGCTGACCGGGAGATTTGTTTCTGAGGTTGCGGTATAATGTAAATAAAGGTAAGCTTAATTATATACACAGAATGCAACAGATTCAGAGCTTTGGTCAGTTCTGCTAAATTTGACTACTGCACTAAAATTAGACCTGGCTATGAGGAAATCAAGACAGATCAGAATATGACCAATAGGCTACAGCCTCATACTTTCCCACCCAGTTTCTCTGGTTGACATTATACGTGAGATTAAATTCTCTTCCATAAGGCCTGTGTTTGGCCTGATCCCAGCTCTCAAAGGAAAAATCACCCCACAGAGAAATATACGCACTCAACCAATAACAGGCAGCACTCATTGACATTCAGCTAAGGTCCTTAATCTAATTTGAAAGCAGGTTGCCTCAGGCTGAGTTAGTATGTTTGAAAGCCTTATCAAAGTAATACAAATGGAGATCACTGGACGTGAGCATCTTGATCTTAACAGTAAACCAGAGAGATTTTGGTCTAGTTTCAATTAATCCATCATTTTAAAGAAGTAAATTATTTAGTATTGTTAGCTTGTTATTGTGAACAACACTACAGATGTACCTTCAGTACCTATCAGTCTATTTACAGTAATGAACTGTACAAGAGAAGGTAATATTTCTGTCAAGGTTCATGCCTTCATGGAAATGGCGACATATGTCTTGTCATGTCCTCTCCTGCTTTCCTCGTCCCCATTTATAGGCAGTAACACAGCTGTCACCTCCATCATATATGAGTGTGTGTGTGTGTGTGTGTGTGTGTGTGTGTGTGTGTGGAGGGATCTTGTTTTTGCACTCAGGTGCTGCCATTCTGAGAGATTATTGCCTTTCAAAAACTATAAATCATTCCTGGTGCCTTTCTGAATAACATTAAATTATGTCTGCTGCAGCCTTTTCCACAAAACAATACTGAGTGTGTGCAGGATGTCAGTGTGTGGTAATACATAGGGGTCAAGCAGAAAAGGAGGGCAGGGGCCATTGTCTCAGCAGAGGTGGAGGGGCGGACCGCTGTCTCCTCACAGTGTGGAAATATGACCTGAGGGCTCCTGCCAGCCCCCATGGGATCACATGTGACAGAAGAGCGCCACCTCCATATAAATCTCCTTCTTTATTGCTCTTTTCTTCCTCTCCTTCATCTCTGCCTCTTGCTCAATATGCAGTGTCCTCCGGAGGAGATAAAAATAAATCACATGTTTATTGTCTAGCTGTGTCTCATTCGTTTTCCTGTCCCTCGAGTAGTTTTGTAGTTGTGCCTTTGAATGTGAAGGTTATTAAGAGTCAAAGGTCTATTCCAAATGTATTTTTTCATAATATGCCGCAGTGCCTGTGGAAAAGTGCTCTTCATCTCCCTGTGGTCCATTTTGTCTATTTTTATATCAGACAGCGACAGATCCATCCGTTTGCTTTTGCCTCAAGAAAGGATACAGGATAGTATAATCCAAAGCAGGGCACTGTTAGTTGCAAATTATAGAGACTTTTACAGTTTCAAATCACATTGAACCAGATAAGGCCAGTTGTAAATTTATAAAACACAAAACTAATCAACAGCCACAGCTTGAACTCTTGTCAAGTAGGACTCAAACTACTGTATCATTAACTTTTGCATTAGTTTGACAGACAGTGCCCTGAACTAACTGCAGTATAGGCTACTGTTGGTGAAGAAAAAGTGAGTTATCTTAAATGTTTGTTTTTACTAGAAAAATGTTGGAAAATGTCACCACCAGATGTCCCTATTCACTCTCCAGTACTTGTTGAGCTGAAGTATATTGCAAATAAGAATTAAAGTGTTCCTTAAAAACGTAATTGATACTTACTATATGCCCACGAGAAAGAATAATAATTCAGCACCTATCCTTATTGTATCTGAGGTTTAGAAAACTGCAACCTAACAAAGTCTCCTTCTTAAATGTAACACAAAAAAATCCCATATTATGGTGATAATTTGAGTAGATGCCATTTACTGGAGTACCACGAGTATTGGCTTCAAGCTAAAACCATAACATATCCGTGGGGATGGCCATAAAACGGAGTGAAAACCAAGTTATTTTCCACTCCGACTGGGAAAAGATGCTGCTCTTTGACACATCATTACACGATTCAGTTCACGCCCTTTTGACAACACTAGACGCAGACTTCGGGTGCGCCTCGGAAATTCTAATGTAAACGTCCTCAGTAGGCATACTATCTGGCTTTCAAGTACTTTTATGCAGGTAACATGATAAATAAATGACCATAATTATATTGAGTAACTGTTTCTAGTAGTTAGTTTCCACCATAATGATATAATGACACATGACAGTCGTGTAATGTGGTGTCAGGACAAGACGACATCTTTTTGTTTGATTTCCCTGTTCAACAATTGTGTTTTTTTATTTATTTAATATTTTATGGTATCAAATGCTGACATTGTCCACAACTTAGTATTTGCAGACGTTCCTGCTCAGGTAATTTGTTAGTTTGTTCATGTGTACTTTTTACACACTATAATTTACTCCTTTCCCGACTGCACTTGAAGCCCACGCACTCCCTCCCCCTCTCCGCTTGTTTCCAGCAGCACAGTCCCGCAGAACAGAATAACTAGCATGGCGCTCGGTGCAGTCCCGTTCCCTCGCCGGTGTCCTTTTCATGTTAGGTTTCCCTAAACGTCTGACATAGGTATGTTTTTACTATACGTTGTACCCCTTTTAATGAAAGTCTGTCTTGTAAGAACAATAGTATTTGTCCGCTGAATACTCCAGATAAGTGGCTAGTAGATTTCAGGTAGCTTGCTAACTAGTTAGTAACGTTAGCAAGGAGGCAAGAATTGGGAGATACGGGGCAACAAGAGGAGGAGTCCTGTTTTGGAAGAGGTAAGCAGGATTGTATTTAGTGGGCGAAGTGTTTTGTAGTTTTAAATAAAATGCTTTATGTCCGAGAAGTTATAAGAATAATTTTTGTCAAGTTCGGTTGCGGCAAAAACTTCTAAATGTTAGTCGGTTAAAAGGTGGTAACATTAAAGTAACGTTACCCGCTCGTTAGCGGCTGATCCCTGCTAGCAAATGTACTTAATTTGGCACATTGGTAGTTATAATGTCTTGCGTGTTCGAGAAAACACGACTGTATTAAGTAGAGTAATAAAAAGTCACAGAAGTAACAGTACACGTTTTTCGTGCCGTGTTACGTAATATTGACATTTTTTTTCCTGGTGTAACGCCACACTATTACAAGCTTGAAACAGTGTGTGTACAACTGAAAAGTCCTGTGGTGTCAGCAGAAGACATATTAATGTGACGTCCGGCTGATTTTATTTTCTATCATTCTTAAAATAAAGTTGACTACATTCTTGGTAAATCCCTCAGCTTGTTTTTGCTCTTGAAAGACAAATCACAGTCTTTCACTCCTGCTCCATAGCTGTAGCTTTCTCTTTTCGCTGCTGAACCAGCTAAAGTTAAGATCCAGTGATACAGGATCGCAGTTTACAGGTGTAGTTATCGGCTGTCCAGTAAATCGGATTACCCTGGCCTTTAATCTCTCGTTCGTTATTCTAATGACAGACAAGAAGGTTGTAGTTTGGTGTTTTACCAGTGTTATCAGCTCATCACTTAGCTTTAGTATTAAATAATAACTATTTGTATAGAATAAAATAAATGTGGCGTCAGTGTGTCAGTTTTTCAGTGGGGCAACTGAACTGTAACATTTTTCATGCTCAACAGATGCGACACTACACAGCTTCTGCCATATGTGATGTCTGTTGCATGCATGCTATGTCCTATTTCTTTTGTGCACAGTTGATTAATTTACATGTCTTGACCCTCTTTTCCAGCTGATGCCATGGCCATAGCCGAGGCATGGGAGTGACGTGACAGTACTGGTCCTGCATCCAAACAAAAACCTTACCAGCATCATGTTTTTCTGCTGAATTAGAGGCAGAACGCACAGAGAATGGACGAGTCAGTATTGTTGGATTTGCTTGAGTGCCCTGTTTGTCTGGAGCGGCTGGATGCCTCGGCGAAGGTTCTTCCCTGTCAGCACACCTTCTGCCGCCGATGCCTCCAAGGCATCCTAGGCTCTCGTGGAGAGTTGCGATGCCCAGAGTGTCGGACGCTGGTGGAGTGTGCTGTGGATGAGCTCCCCAGCAACATCCTCCTTGTGCGCCTGCTGGATGGCATCAAGCAAAGGCCTCGAAGGGCTGGTCCTGGGGCAGGAGTCTGCACAAACGGTACATCTGGAGCCGTGGCTAGAGCACACAGCAGTGGGACCAGGGACCAGGGCACACCAGGAGCACAACCCCAGCGAGCTCAGGCCAAGAGCACCCTTGTCAGGGTTAGTATACTCACTGTGACTGAACATGGATCAGTGAGCATGAATCTGTGCTTCCCATTGTTGGTCAAGCTGAAACAAAACAGTGAAAATCTGTGTGGATTAAAAGCAGCATGTTGCATTACTGGCTCTCTAATCTTTGCTGCGGATTAACTGTTATCATGGTGATCCAAAAGCCAGCCAGTTGACTAACAGCCCAACATTGCTAATGGCAGTGAATGAGAGCAGTTAATAGTAGAGCCAACAAATGATTCTGCTCTCTGCGCCAAGTGCAGCCGGGCTTTTCCCGTAAGGAGGTTTCTCAGTTCTTTCGTAATTACTGACATTGTCATATGCCAAAGTCTTTCTTGCACTTGAGATCCCTGCCGTAGTGCTGCTGGTCAATCTACATTAGAAATGCAGGTTGGGACTACAGGGTACAGGTTATATTATCTGCAGTACTGAAAGGAGTTGTAAAGCGTACTTAGAAGCTGAAGAAAATTGTGTTTCAGCAGAATAATTGAAACAGATGAGAGAGATGAGTTTTTAAAAACAAGGAAATATGAAACAATAACTTAGTTTACCTTTTTTATAAGCCCATGTAAACACAGGTTGATAGTAATACAACAGTATTTTTGTTCCTTGATGGTTACATGGAACACAAGATGAAACCAGGTTGAATCCAACAGATGTTATGGCAATCCTTTAGTGTGTCATTTATTGACATCTGTACCTCTAAAAAAAAAAAGTGCTCTTTCTCTTTTTTTTACACTTCTCTCTGGGAAAGTCAATTCCTGACTGGATCCCTTTGAAAGTTATTGATATCTGGGATAACAGTTCTTTCTAGCCTGTTGTATATGCACTAACTGCTGCTGTTTATAAGTCATAAAACCCAAATTTACATTTGTGTGTGAATGTGCTCCTTTCTCTGAGCTGCCCAGACTAATTGTTACAGAAGTAAAGTATTTTGTTCAAATACATTCAAAATACATTGAAAACTTTCAAAATATATTAAGCTACAGTAAAAAAAAAACAAAAAAAAACTGTCATGTCTTAACATCACAGCTAATAGAATAGCTTTAAGATATATTATTATATATTATATTTAGATATACTGCACGTTGAAAACCTGGCTCTGAAAAATATGAGAGAGCAAAAAAATGTGGAAGACCCGCGGGGCCCTCTTTTGAGCAACTCTGGTCTCCACGAAGGGAGGATAGGGTAGATGAAAAGATGTCAAGGTCCTGTGTAGAATCATCGGAATGTCAAGGCGCTGATAATGTATCTGCCGAGCCATGCAGGTATGAAGATCAGAGACCTTGCTGTAAATCGCTACCGGGGGACCCGCCTCATTTGCCATAGTATCACTTCAGAAGATTTGTGCTCATTTCAAAAGCTGTTTGTGCATTGTGGAATTCCCCTCGATTCTGAAAAGCCTGTTGGGTGGAGATAAAGAGGTAGACACTTGAAACTAGCACAGTGTTTCACCTCTGTTATGTTTTTGAGATTGACAGTCAACTATAATCCCTCAGTGTGGGAAAGGTAGAATGCTCCCCCATGCACGCTATATGAAAGCGTGTGTGTGTGTATATTTCAAAAGCTTATTTTCCTTGTATTCCAACTATTTTGTAGAACGTCATGTTGTTGACTAATGGTGTCTTTCGAGTCTTTTCTGCCACCCCAAGGCATTCTGCTAATGACAGAGAACAAGAAAAGACATGGCTGTGCAGGTGTAACATTTTCAGAACATAAAAGCCACAGATCAAAGCTCTTGCTGATGGCCCAGCCTGATCCCTGGCCAGTGCTCCATGGGGACTGAACGCTTCACTGCCCCTGGGTGACACCCTCACTCCCACTTCTTTATTGTCCAGCGTTGTCTGTCCCCTGATATTTGGGGTATCTCAAGGTTTGAACCAGTTCCTCTAGTGCTGCGCCCCTGTTCAAGCAAAGCTCCACCTCCAATTCTTATATGGCCAGAGAATGGCTGGGAGGGGAGAGCGGTGGGGATTGCCTGACAGATACACAACAGGGTTTTGTCTCGGGTCCCCTCTGATCTTACAGAGTGACCGACACACATGGAGTGGCCAAGAGAGATTGTGTGTGTGTGGATGGCTACCAGTAACAGAAGCTGATGAGTGTTAAGTGAAGGTGTCAAGACCAAAAGGGACAAATGTTTAGTGAGTAACCTTGCACAGTCAGCTTTCTGCCCCTCCTCTTACCATCTCCAGGGTTGCAGCAGTAGTTTGACACTCTGCCCTGGCATTTTCTTTGATGGGAGAAAATGAAAAGGCTTGTCTTAAACGTCGAGCTGTGGTTGTCTGGCCCTTCACAGTCAGGTTGATGACTCACCTCCATGGTGCTCCGTTACATGGATGTTTTTTCTTCCTCTTGCCCTTATTGACTCGTATAACACAGTATTTTGTTCGCACAGATTGAGAACAGACAGCTCAGTGGTATTCTGCGTGAGTGAGTAAAGCCATTGGAGCTGTCTGGAAGTCAAAGGTCAGGGTTCAGGAGTCATGGTAGTCAGGGGTCGGAGCCAACGAGGGAGAGGGGAGAAGAATTAGAGAGAGATTTCCGTGGATGTCTTCAGTTATCATTGCGGCCCTCTGGAGAGTTGAGCCTGTACTCCCACAGACTTCAAATACAGCTTCTTATATGATTATTTCTGCCTTTGTCATAAAGTCTTTAGTGTTCATTTTTAATGTTGACGTGCATTAGCCACAGCTTAGATTATAGGTTACATTTAGTGCCCTGATATATATAATATAATTCTTATGTAATGAGGCTTTAATGTACAATAATAACTTCAGCCAATGACCTATTGAATGCAAGTGTGTTGGTATGTGTCTGCTCAGGTCTCATTGTGTGTTTAGGTAATGGGAAATGAGAAACTATTCTCTGCTAAGCTCTTGGGGATATAATTAGGTCATTGTCTCTTCTTGGGTAATGAGAGCTTTATACAAGGAAAGTTTTCTTTTTCTTTTTATAGGCCTCTTACACTTGATAGCCCCTTCCTTGTGCCATTATTTCTCATTATCGTCAAATCCATTGAATTTATTCTCAACAAACACGAAGCAAAACACAGCCTTTTAATTTGGTATTATTTGCTGCTGATTGATTGAAGTTGTCTTGAACAAAATGTTTTTGTTCCCAGTTATTTTTATAGTAAAGTTGCAGTGTGTTTTGTCCTATCACTTTGTAGCTGATTTATTTCTTCAGAGAAAAAGAATGTTGTTTATGGGTTCCTTATGTAGAGGTATCTCATTAAAATTCCTGTGCACCTCCCTCGTCTGAGGTCGATGAGTCACGCTGGCCCTCTTTGATGACATCATATTGTTGTTGAAGCCTTTCCTCTTGGCCGGCTGGCTGACCTCTGCCTGTGTTACAGAACCCCGTCATTACACCCTCACACTGCCCACATACTGGCAAACACATACTTACTGCTTTCCACTGGGAATTTTTTAAGAGGGCTTTGGTCTATTCATTCCTGCTCTCTCAACACACTCACACTTTTCTCTTGCCTCCTCTGTATTTCCCACGGAGGGCCACAAGTAGCCGTGACCTTCTGGACAGTGCTTGTCAGGGATTTTGGAGCCACCTGTAATTTTCTCTTATGAGACACAGACACAGACTGTATTTTTCTCCCATATTTCTGCCGTGTACCTCCTCCCTCCCTGCTGTCTAAATCCAGGCTGGAGCCTGTTAAAGGTCTAATGAGATTAGAGTTTATTAGACAGTGAGTCGGCACAGCTCCCCTTTCTCCTCTTACTGCTGACTGCTGACTCTCATTCTGAGGAAACAAAACACTTGTTATTTAGTGAAGCTTGTGCGCCTGTGTCTCTGGTTGCCACTGTATATTTTCACACACTTATCTAATACAGCTAAAGTGCTGTTTTTTCAGTGCCAGATTGTAAATTACACTTAAATACATGGCATGGATTTTGTTGTTCTCAAAAGTATCTAGAAATCTGAACGTTGAGGGATTTTCACACTATCCATTTCCTGTACTGCTCATTCTATTCAGGCTTACAATTGAGTGGCACCTATCCCATAATGCATCTGGCAAGAGGAGAAGTATCTGGACAGGTTGGCACTCTATCGTCCTGCTAACATACATAGACAAAAGCATTCATCATTACTTTAACGCCTAGTCGCAATTCTCACATCTTTACCATCCCACGTTTTGTAAAACATACAGTGAATGAGCAAGAGGTCGGTTATGCTGTGGGAAATTACTGTCCTCTATGTATGGGTTTACATAATTCCCAAGGAGAAGTTCAAAAGACCAAATCATGTGATTTTTTTTTTTTTTTTTTTTTTTTTTAAGGTGCAGCCATGGTTGCCTCCTTATTGTAGGGTAACACTGCTCTCTTGGTGAAGGGTGTGTGGTTGTCTTTGTCTTTTTTGTCTTTCAAGATTTTCTAGCCCAAACACAAAGAGAAAAGACTTGTTTTGTTCAGTCTCCTTTTAACCTCTCTCCCCAGACAGAGTAGGATGTTTTGCGTTAGTGTGTATGTGTGTCTCTGAGGAATGCCATGAGAAGTTGCAGGTCACTGTTTCTCCTCAAAACATTGGGCTTGTCTCGTCTCGTCCCACTTGCCAGCTCACATTCACCTTTAGTAAATCTTCTTAAAGTTTAACATGTATTTATGTGTATTTTCTTTTCTGTAAGACATGCTGTTCTTTGACTCACAGGTAAATGTGATGATTTGAAAGGATATTAGAGGTCTGTGTCTGTCATATGCATAAATAAGGCTGTGAGTGTGTGTGTTGATAATCATGCGTGCAGTGACATGCCTCTGCACCTGAAAGCCCCAGGGCAGACTCTGCTTTAGTGGTTGTATTTTGTTGCAAGACATCTTTTCATATTAATACAAAGTACAGACCACCTGACCATCATTTTCTGGACAGTTTGAACTGTATAGCTACCTATGTGAAGTGGTAACCTCATTGTGTAGGTTTTGTTAATGAAGATGGGTTAATGTTTGTTGTCATTTCCAGTGGTTTTAACACTAAACTCTGGGTGGTCCACCAACCAAAAATGCCATATTTGCCAATTGCCTACACCCACCCCCCCCCCCCCCTTCCATGTCTCAACTCCTGCCAACTCTGTCAGCATGACAATAGTAAAGGAAGCAGCCATGACCTTCCTTACCACAGTCCTATCACACCTGTGAGGGCCAACAACAGCCTTTTTAGCACTCGTTTTACGTGTGTGGTCCAGTGGACAGGGTTCCTTGAGAAAAATGTTTTGTTGACTTATCCACAGTGTGGTTTACAGCCCACTTTCAGCATTCATGTAGTCGTATAATAATGCAATTTATACCAGTAATTCCAGTAATTTTATGTCAACTAGTGTCCTAGTCTGCGTGGTATGCCCCAACACCAAATTGTTTTCAGAAATGATTCTGTTTTGTCAGCTGTTTGACAACATGTCTCCCATTGTGTCCTTCCTCTATTCCCAAGGTGCCCCTAATACCTGCCTGGTCTTAACAGAGCAGTTTGACCTCTCACCCTGTGTTGTGATTGGTGGGCCAGGATTGGTCATCCATGGGCTGTTTGACTGCTGGCATGTTAAGTGTTTAGTTCCCATCCCTAAGGCAGAATCATGATTTGCTGGGAGTTTTCGTTTTCAGTTGTTTGACCTCTGACCAAGGAGCTATTAATGGCGCTTGATACATCTTCAAGCAGCAGTGGCTACCTCTGGCTCACCTTGCAGCAGCAAGGTGAGCCAGAGGTAGCCCAGCCCTCCTTGTGAGATGGGGGGAAAAGAATGATTCTTCAAATATTCAAATATCAAATATTCAAATCAAATATTTTGATGGTTTTCTTCAGATTTCATGACTTTCTTCTGTAAGCCTCATGTGTTTGCTGTTCTGATATGTGCTGAAAAGTTTCCTGTTTTTCTTTGAGGCCCAAAGGTGCAGTTAATCTGCATTTGTCCCCTGAATGACATCTTTGTTCCAGCTGTGAGAAGGCAGTGGGGTATCCAGTACTAAGTCCAGAGGATGAAGTGCTGCACTCCATTGTTCAAAGCAATGATGTATTATTTTGTATATGTTCCCTAACAAGAACGGTATGAATGTTACTGTTCAGCCACATCTGATGCATCATGGGTTACCATAACATTCTCATTCTCACAGTAGTCATTGTTAGTAGAGACTTGTAAACTACAGACTGCCCCCTAAAGCATACGTTTTTAGTTGAGGTTGTTTGTCAAGAGCGATTTGGAGGTAAACAAAGTGCAACTGAAGTGATGTGAGAGACTAAATTGCAAGATCCTTAGTTGAAATATCTTTATGTACAAATGTCTTATCATTCCAGTCCTACAAGAAATGTCTTTTTTCCAATACAGATTAGGAATAATAAGAAATAATCAGTATTTCATTTTGGAAGAAAGTGGCATAAAATCTTGAAAACCAGGCTGCAGAAAGCCTGCGTTCTCAGTTACTCCTCATGTGTGGGGTCTCTCTTGCTGACAGCATTTGATTAATTATTGAAGTTGACTTGAATAGGGGAAAGTACTGACAAAGACTTGGGGTTGGGGGGCCTTTCAGCGATAATATGCTTTCTGCACACACATCCCACCACAAGTACTGACTAGAGAATAACATCCCCACTCATCCCCCATCATAACTGTTCTGATTAGAGGCAAATGTACTTTGAGCCCATTTGTTTTACACAAACACACATTTAGCCCTCTGTGACTTTGGCCCGAGGAAGCCAGGGCAGTGTTTGTTTTAATGAGTCACAGACTGATTTTAGATCCACGAGGGTCCATTACACAGTGCGCACCCACAAAAACACAGGTGTGTAGTCAGTACACAAACAGACCTGTGACAACACTATGTTGAAATGTCAGTGCAGGTCTGAGCCAACCAGCTTGTATTTCTGTTGATAGGAAGGTGTGAGCTCATGCTGATAACATCACGGAGAGGCTCATTAGCTCCCATGTGAATGGACATCCTGATTTGTTTTAGAGTCACCAGCATCTGTCTCTCCTTTCTTCCCAGTTCTTAATGGTGTTACTGTGGGCTGAGTAACCACAGCAACCTGGGATTTTTGTAATGTGAGTCTGTGCCAGCAGAATTGTCTGCTTGTCAAATGTTCCTGGTCTTATGAGCTCTGCCCATGTGTTCCTTACAAATACTCATTTTCTTTTATACTCGCATCACTAAAAATATAATTTGGCCTGCCTTGTTTTATATTTGATCTATTACTGCAAAGAAAATCTAAGCTGCACTCAAAGCAAAAGCCTGAAACTTTCATCAGAACAGAACTGACACAAATGAGTTAAAACTGAGAAGTTTAATAGTGTAACCTTTGTAGAAGTTCAAGAAACTAGTGAGGGCCCCCAACTCTGAGTTCCTCAGATTTCCTCCTTGACACTCTCGCTCCAGTACGTGATGCCTCACTTAGCATTCAGTGGAGTTAAAGAAAAGCTAGCAGCTACATGTTACATCTGGGTTGAGTCGAGGGTGGAATGGACAAACACACTCACACTTTCTTAAGAAAGTGAAAAATGGTCAGTGCTGTGCAGCTTCTTGAGTCTGAGAACAGATGCAGTGTTTGTGCCTTGGCCCTCTGCCAGCACTGTGTCAATATCCTGGCTTTGTTTGTCCACTGTAGAGGCGTAGAAATACCAGCCAATGCAAGCAAATGTTCTTCAGTTGCCCACTGGTCTGACATGCAACACTGGACAATTGAGAGATAAGCAGACATATGAGAAACAGTCAGACACTTAACACAGATAACTGAGGGACAGCATAGTAGTAGTGGCTATAGCAGGTTTTGTTTGAGGTTCGGCAGCTTACAGAGTCTTGTCCAGTTCCTTGTCAAAGTTCCCCTCGACTTCCAACACTGCATAAATCGAAGTCAGCCTAAGCAGAGCAGGTGGCTCGCACTGAATGACTAAGAGGAACAAAAGGCCACAGACACTGCACGCTTTCACCAGCACAGTGGAGAGTAATGTGAGGAAATGCTTAGTATTCAGCTCATATTGACTGGTACTCAATACAGAGATACTGTGACATTTGTGAACCAATCCCTCTGTAGCTTGGATACAAGCTAACTTCTTACGTGCAGCACTTCTTAGTGCTAATCCAGCACTGAAATAATACTTTTTACCCAAATATTCTATTGATTAGTGAGGTGCTTACTCGCCTGTATCCACTGGTTGTACATGAAAACTTTTTCATTGCAATAGCATTACAGTCCTTCAGTCCAGTGTATTTAAATAGTTCTACTGTATAATCAGAGGTTTGATAATTCAAAGAGTGTTACAAAAAAATACCAGGTGGACAGTGTCCTCTACCATACGCATACATTTTGCATTTGTTTGACTGTTTTCTTGACGCTTAAAAGCTATTTGAAATGTATATCAAATCATAGTCATCATTAGCTGATCAACTGTGTACCCCAGTTCTTGCCTGTCCCAATTGTTCTTGTTTTACGAAATTAGTCAGGGCTATTTGCCCAATGTCTGTCACAGCAGAACAATGATATAGGTCCAGGATGTCATGCCTTTCGTCCTCTGCCTGCTTCATTTTCTTTTCAGTCTTTTGATCTCCCACTGTTTCTCTGCCCTTCTCTTTCTAGCTTGTATCTTGCTTCCTTGCTCGCTCTGCCTGCTCTGAAATGTGAGTGGGTTCCTGTGAGGGCAATTGTTAAGCCCAGTGTATGAACTGGCACAGAGTTAAGGAGTTCTGTTCAAGCAGACTGGGTGATCCCCGGGCCACCCAGAACCAGCCTTTACCATCATCTGAGGCCAGCCAGGTAAAGAAACCAGCACATACACATTATGCGGCACAAAGAGATCGTGTGCCAGTTCATGTGTGAGGGGTTTCGTGTAACTGCATTTACACAGTAGAGCCTACGCATACACCCAAACACACGAAAACTTCATGAAAACCGTATGTGTGACAGCTCTACAGTGTGTGCAAACGCTCTCCCATAAATCCATACTCCCTTCCTGCTAAAATGCTTTCTTTCTGATGACTAATCTGTAGCTTACTTAGTGCACTTGGCTCAGAAATGTCTTGATTGTATATCCATGTGTTGAATGTTTTTATAGACCCCACCACCAACTCCACCTATCTCTTTAGACAGAAATCTCAATGTACTTCCCGGTTCTGCACATGGCAGCCTTACGGGGCCTGTACCTCGACTGGCTTTGATCATAGTCTAGCACCCAGATTCCCATGAGCCCCGCAGGCTACAGCTCAAGGTCAGGAACTGGCAGTAAAACTGTAGAATGCTGGTCTCAGTGAGTGGTTTTGAAACTGGCACTCAGGGGAGTAGAAGATATTGTCTCTCTCAGTATAGAAGTATTAGCCTAACGAAGAGATACTGTCACTGACCTGTGAAGTGGATGAACATGAGGAGGAACAGGAGGAGAGTTTCGAGGGCTTTCGGAAACTTCCTGTTCCTCTCACATGTGATCCGGGCTTCCATCTGGCCTCCAGACTGCTCTGGGTATTTTTTGTGCCTGTAGACTAATGTGGAACCTCATTTGCTAATATGTAGTAAGGGGAAACAAACAAGCACAGTGAGTTGTCAGACAGTAAAGCTCTTGGAAAGCTTGAATGGATTATTGCCTCTTTCTGTCTTTACGTAATGCAGTCAAGTAGATAAATGATTCCCACACTAGGGCTGAGCATTACGTAGATTTTATGGGTTCTGATTTCTGCTTGTTGCTTCAGTTTATGGAAATCTGGCTCAGAGTCACATTATTTCAGTAAGAAATGAAACAATAACTCAAAAGCAAATCAACTATATTGTCGAAAGATTTAGGCCGTGTTCAGACTAGGCTTACCGACTTACAGACATAAGAATGGTATTGATCTTCTCATCTAACTCATAGCAAGAAAGCGAATAAGCATCCCTCACAAAATGTGTAATTATTTCTTTGATGCGATGGCTAATTCAGCACTGCCCTGGGCCCCATCCCAGGACTGGACACTGGCAGGAATCTAAATGACACTCTTTCATAAGATTCACTGCGCTGTCAAGAGACCCATAAATAGCCCAAAAAGTGCTCCTGTGTGGAGTTTCCATAGAAACCAGAGAATGGAAGTTTTTCTTTTGTCTCAAACTGAGAGAAAGACAACAGCTGTAGATGAGTAAGCTGTGTCATGAGGTTCTGCTGTGACAAGAGCTGCTCATCTGAAAGTCCCTATGTGACAGCTTGATTTGAATACCAGTTAGTATAAGTTAGGCATATTTACAGTATAATTTCCTTTATTTTAATTGAGTCGTATTCTTGGTGATGCTCATGTTTATGCTTTTTGGACATACTGCCCTCAAGAACTGGACATTCGGTCCTTTGAGGGACACTTTCAAAATCTGAGATCCAACCAAGTTACTTGCACTTAAAGATATCCCAAATCTTTTTGTAAATTCATGGGCAGCAGACAGAATAGAAGAGATAGTTCATCTCTCATTCATTGGCATTGTTTTGCCTAACAATGAGGAAATGTTACCTAAGATTGCAGATATTTTTCAGCAGAAATAAATACAGAGAGTAAACATAAAACAGACATTTCTCATGTTAGGAATTTACCCATTGTCAATACATTGAGACAATGGTGGTTTTTGCCACAACCATATATGGTATAGACCTTAAACAAGATTAAAACCCATTTAAAAACTCATTCCCAACAATACAAGTAGATGCACAGTTTCAACCTCTGCCTTCAACCACCCTGTTTTTGTGTACATAGTCAATCACTCAATTGTGTGCTTGGTTAGTTTTGGTTACATCTAAAAATACTTGCTTTGATAAGCTTGATATCATTATATCAAGCTCATTTTATATATTTTGTCTGCCTCTCTGTAGCCCAGTTCTGTATTTTACACCAATAATCCGTCAGGTTTTTAGACAGAGTGGGGAGTTGGTAAGAGACTGCTGTACAGTGGTCATTAAAAAGGCCATTAGGAATCAATTTAAACTAATGCAGTGCTAATGGAAGCAAGATGGCCCCTGCCCTCAGAATTCCTCACTTCCCACCATGTGTCATTTCTTGTGCCACAATGTTGGTGGCAAGAACTTCAGTAAACAGTGACTTGGTAATGAACAACAAATGTCCTATGACCACCTGGTCAGTGTGGCAGATGCTGCTCGTGCTCCCTCTGGTAGAACGTCTGACATGTTTTGGCCTTGTAATGTTTGTAGAAGTGCAAATCTGATAGACTAAACGCCCCCCCCCCTCACACATAGTGTTTTGGCAGCAGTACCCCTCCCCATTCTGCACCTTCTGTAGACCTCCTGGAGGTGTCCATATGGGAGTGTAGTCATGTCTGGCACTTACACGTAGGGGGTAAAGGTTTCTGTCTACTGTGGTTGCACACAGCCCTGAACTGCTGACGGAGCAAAAGTTACCTGTAACCTTAAAGTTTTACAGCTGTATTATACAAGTGGAAAAAAAGCTATTTAATTTTATGTTTGATGCATGTCAGATATATAATGTTAGTGTAATTTTGTTGTGCTGGTTTGTTGTCTGAACCACGCTTATAGCACAACAGTTCAACAGTGTGTTTAAAGAATCTTTTACAGGACACCTAGTTCTTTGTCTTTAAAACGTCTCTTGCAAACACTACTGTCTAAAGGCAAGCTGTTGGCGTGATTATCCCCATCTGACCTAGTCTTACCTCCGTGGCACTACATGCATGCATGGGTTGTGCCTCTGTGCCAGTCTGTTCACTGGTTGTTGACATTTGGCTGTGCTGTAGAGCAGAACACTTTGGTAATTCAGTTATAATCCAGTGCTGTGGAAGGGAACACTTTAACAGCCAAATCCCCTTAGCACACAGGTCTAATTGCATTATCTGCTATACAGGAGTAATTGCACACACCAGCTGATGCTCTGCACATTGAGCCTAATCTCTCTTTCTTTACCTCTCTCTGTCTCTATCTTTGTCTGTTTATCCGTCTGTCTCTCACTCATACACACACGGGTAAGTTAGCATTGTTAGCACTCTCTAGTGCAAGTAAAAACTTAATTGTGAAAGTGGAGTAAAGTTTCACTCCAGGTCTAACGTTTGAACTGATTTCCAGCAAAGCACATCAACACTGTAGCACATTGGTGGACAAAAGTTTCATATTGTATCGCTGCAGTGTTGAATAAAACTGTAAAATTGGGAGCTTTCTCTAAAATGTGGTGTGAGAGGAATGTGAAATCAGCTGCCTGGTGTAGCTCACTTCATTAACCGTTGTATCACAATCTCTGTTTGCCCAGCTGATATAGGTAATCGCACATTAAATGCTGAAACAATCCTTTGAACTGGTTATATACTTCACTGATCAGCATATTCACCACTGTGTCAAGCAGTCTGTAAACCAAAACATACCAAATCACTTATGGATATCTTATTTGATAGATCAGGTACAATTGCCAGTTTGAGAAAGCTGGGCTGCTGGATACTGGTATACTGGAATTATTGTGTTTTTAAATATTATTGGTAGTATATGAAAAAGTAAAGGTGCAGTCTAAGAATTTGTTTTTTGATATAGTTTTGTTCATATATTTAGTTTATTGTAAAAAATAAGAGTTATAATCAGGCCTTTTTGGGGGCCTCAAAATAAAGAACCACACGCTTCTTGTGCCCCACAGACTGCTTATTGGTTACCCAGGTCTAAGTAGGGTGTTGCAGCTGTGTGTAATCATGTACTTCAAATCTTGAAAGAAGCTAGTAGTCATTAGATGTTGCCTGCAGATTCTCATTAGAGTAGCAACAGTCTGATACAGCAACCCAACAGTGGCTTATGCTGCTGTATAATTGCTTCCATAAACTTTCACCGCAGATGTTGAGAACAATTGAAGAGGTGGAGTGAAGAAAAAACGTGGTTGCCCCTCCTTTGACCAGAAAAATTCTGTCGGATGTTGACGTCTTCTCTTGTGGCTTTCTGGTGTTTGGGACTGAACTTGAGACAGAACCTCCCACTTTTTCTTTGCCAGAGATCCATGCAGAGATGTACCCTAATGCAGTCTTCCTCCCCCTGGGGAGGGGTTAAAAGCAATAAAAGCGAGGAGGATCTTTCTGAGTATGTGATTGTGTGCGTGTGTGTTGCTAGCAGCCTGAGATGAGGCTTTTTTATAGTATCTCTGTGGTGGCAAGACTTCAGCTCTCTTCTGTACAGTCCTGTTAAAAGCACAGTACCAGCTCTTTTCCAGAGGGAATGTTTGGTCAGGACTGATGGTGCTCCTTTATGCGGGTCCGCTGCAGACACAACAGCCTGTCTCCATGGACGCAAACCGGATATTAACCCCCACCCCCCAGTTTTCCTCTGTCTTGCACACCCACACCACCTCTTACATTCAGAGGCCCCTACAGTCAGTCTCTCCTTCTCACTATGTTAAGCCGAGTGAAACATGGAAATGTAACTCTGCTGACAACCCCTCTTTTGAGGCCAGGACAAGGAGATCAAGAACCAGCTGAGAAGTAGTGTGGAAACAAAACATACTATCCTGTCAGGAGTGAGTATGCTCTGTGTTGACAAATACAGAACTCCATCAGAGAAAAACCTGACTTTCATTCAGTTGAAATCAGAAGGGAAATCTTGACTTTTCCACAGTCTAACCTGGCTAACAGAAAGGACACATTGTTCTAGTACAGTATTTGTACATGCAGGACTTTATTTACTAACATCTTTATAGGAGTGCAATCACTTTTATCATGTGCAAAAGCAGTTACATAACAATGCTGACTTTGGACACTGTGCTACTGCTAAAGGTTTTATTAAGTCTTGGCCTCTGTGTACAAACAAGCACTTACAAACTTCAGTTTCAAGAGGACAAGCATTTCATATTTACCATGTAATTAGATCCCATTGGTTTTGTGTAGCGTGAACCTGTTCTGTCATTTGAAACAAAAATGGCAGAGCTTCCACTTTCATTTGCATTTTCATCACGAAGCTCCCTGCCAGGCCTGGGTGGGCTCAAAAGCCCGTTTTCCCCTGAAAGGAGGCCCAGTTCCAGTGCAGTGTGCAGGGGGCTGCAGTACCCCTCCTCCCACTTCTCTCTCTCCCCACAGGCTGGACCAGCAGAGCCAGAGACCGATTGGCTCTGTGCTTCAGGCTGTGTGATTCTCTGCAGCAGGGTAATGTCACCCTGGCTCACCATCACGGCTCATTCTGTACTTTTATTCTCCTCTGAGCCTTTAAACGGTTCATTAGCCTTTAACAAGACTGCAGAGCCTGTTCCAAGCTCTGCTTTAACCCATCTCTCTCGGACTAACTTTCTCACCCTGGCAGTATCTGCAGGCCTAGCAATTTTTCTTATCTCTGTCTATATTCCTTGTCGACTCTGCAATTGTTGAGATCCAGTCAGTTGGTAGTGTTTGTGATTCCGATCACTGCTAAGGATGTCTAACAGCAGTAGCATAAATGGTGGGGGGTTGGTTTGAACTGAGGCCTTCCTCATGGACACCCACCCTGAATGGAGAACATTGATGCTTCTCTATCCTGCTACTCCCACCAACCACCCCCCACTCCCCACTCCCTGTCCCTCTTTCCCTGGATTGTCATTCCCTGAATGGGCCTTTCAGGACTCTGGGCTAGCAGGGCTGAGATACAAAACCTTCCTCTGCAAGATAAAGGGACAGGGCCCTGGGCCTTCTGAAGGCGTTAGTCGGCTAGTCACAACCAGCTGGGCTCATCACACCTAAACTGTGAACACACAGCACATAGACCTAGTCACTCTCAGGGCACGTACTGTCTCTGTAGAAACACGCACTCACAGATGTGTGTATCTTTTTTTGTTTGTTGTGTTAAAAAACATACTAAATTCCCTCAGTGCCTGTTTTCTAGTTAACTCAGGAGTGACAAGGCTGACTGTGAACACTGTTTTGAATTTTGATGGCTTCTATATGGACTGTTGTCAAGCTTGTTACAGTTGCTTCTTTGGGCCTTCACTTGAATATTTTCCATTCCTGTTCTCTCGCACTGCTGTAGTACCTCTCTGAAAAGTGCGCTTTCGATTAGTGATTAATTTTTCATGAATCCTACAGCTTTGAACGAAGCCTGTGTCCCAATTCGACATCATATACTAAAACTAACTTCACAAAGAGAAAGCATAATGTTTTGTGTTGCAATTTTTAAAAGCCGTGAGTAACTCTTTCATTTCCATTCTACACTGAAAAATCAGGCAACTCGCTCTTTCAATGTAAATCCACCACCATTACCGGTTAGAATTAGTATGCTTTAATTGTTGTCATCTCTCTTTTTCACGCCTCTCACTATCAATCTCTGTTTTCAGGGTGTACCCCAGCTCCCTTGTGCCAAGGCGCTCTACAACTATGATGGCAAGGAACCAGGAGACCTCAAGTTCAGCAAGGGTGACATCATCATCCTGCGCCGACAAGTGGACGAGAACTGGTACCACGGTGAGATGGGTGGAGTCCACGGCTTCTTCCCCACCAATTTCGTCCAGGTTATCAAGCCGCTGCCACAACCGCCACCTCAGTGCAAAGCCCTCTATGACTTTGAGCTCAAAGACAAGGAGGCAGACAAGGACTGCCTGCCTTTCTCCAAGGTGAGACTGCAACACCCACAGCTCTGTGGTCACTGTAGTAAAACGAAAATACCTCTGATTACAGTGACACACTGTCTTCTAAGCATTCATTTTCTCAAGTTATGTGTGTGTTAGAATGTAAGGGTTGTTAACTGAAACGTTGAGAGAAATGGTTTAAATTCTGAGCCAGGCTTCTTGATGAACAACTGTAATTAGTCTGGATAGAATGAATGCCATATAGAGCGGGGCGCGGCTTAACTACAATAATAAAGTGGTTCTATCTGTCCAGCAGTTTGGATCATACTTAGATGCTTTTGTACTCTGTCATCAGTTGTTTATATGCTGCATGAGCAAAACAGAAACAAGCTTACTAAGTAGTTTTCCAAACAGAATGCTGTGCCTCAGACACCAGTGTTTTTACTCTTGGGCATGCTCACTTTTAATAAAACATTGTCCCTACCTCATTATTTCTGTTCAGTGTTTGTTCCTCAAGGATGAGAAACACTCTTAGTTAGCAGCATCCTTAATTATATTCTTCCTCATGCAGCGCCGCTCTCTGTCTTATATTTCAGGACGATATCCTGACTGTGATCCGCCGAGTGGATGAAAACTGGGCAGAGGGAATGCTGGGAGATAAAATTGGAATCTTTCCCATCTCATACGTTGAGGTAAGAAAACAAACTAGATTCTTTGCTTTGCAAAATGTCACCAATCATTAGTGGAGCAAATGCCTCATGAAGATCAGCAGAGTGCTAAGATCCTTTGAACACATCTTGCAGAATGTGTACAATACTTCTCCTCTTTTGAAATGCTTACTGCTTGTTTTATTGAAGCACTAAACATATCTTGGAAGATTTAGACAGTCTTTCCCTCTCTAAGCTCCACAGGTATCACTTTTGGAATAATCCAGACAGAATGAAGTAAATCTTTGTCCTTGAAAGATCACTTCATTTTTTACTTAAAAGCTGTCAGTGGCAGTGCGCGCTCCATTGTTTATAAATATCACAAACAAGCAGAAACAATATCATGTTGAAAAACTTGTGTGGCACAATGAAAGAATCTCAGAATAGTTTTCAGTCTTGAACAAAGTAGTGGGTTGAAGCATTGCAGCAGTGAGTTGAGATACGTCCTTTAATATGTATTCTATCAAGGAGCAATAAATATTCATATTTTTTATACACTGAGCGAGTGTTTTGCATCAACAGAATATTTTGTTGTTTTGTTTTTACACAACAGGAGCCACAGTAGCAGAATAGAATATTTTGTTCTCCTCTGACTAGATAGGATGCAGTCATGTTCAGGTTTCATAAACACATACAGCACCATCACAAACATATAGAGCAGCCCATAAAGAGTTTTTTGAGTGAACAACTAGGTCATAGTTTTGTCATTGCCTTAGGAGCTTTTGTTGCCTTTTCTAGTTATTTAAATGTAGTAATATACAATTGCTTCTAAAGGTGGTCTTAAATTTAATGAGGTTAAGTTTTTTCACCTGGTATTTAGTTTTTAATCCTGCATGTTTGACTTAATGTGCTGACATGTCAGTGATGAACCTGCACAGGCTCTCTCCTACATTGGAGTCAAATGCTTAGCTTTTATGTCCTAAGTAGAGGGAGCTGCTTGGGGCGATGTGTGACAGCAAGTGAGAGCACCCTGTGATTAACTGAAACCTCTTTGATTTTTACTTACAGTCACACATGTCAGTGCCTGAAAGGGTCACAAAGCCTGCACTTTCATAACCTCCCTCAGAGTAATATGTCCCGTGTGAAGAGCTGATAGATCATTCTGCTGCTCACCATCCCTACGGACTAGATAAAAAAAAGATAAAGATGGAGAGTGACAGTTTTCATGATCACTTTAATACCCCCAGCTCCATCACTCCTACCCCTCTATCTGTTATTTCCACCTTACTACTCTCTCCATTGCCCCCTGCCCCTTTCTCTCTCTCCTAGTTCAACTCGGCAGCTCGTCAGCTTATAGAGTTGGACAAGCCATCAGACTCCAGCGGAGACTCTGGTGAGGGGGCCTCCTCAGGGCCCCAGAGCAATGGTGCCCAGCGTGCAGGGGAGAAGAAGAACAGCAAGAAGCGACATTCCTTCACCTCTCTCACCATGTCCCACAAACCCATGCTAGCTCCTCCCCCCCAGCGCCACTCCATGGAGATTAGTGGCCCAGTCCTCATCAGCTCCAGCAACCCCACAGCAGCTGCTCGAATTGGGGAGATCAGTGGGGGGCTTTCTTGCAGCGCACCTTCACAGGTAAGATATTCCACAGGAAGGAGATGAAGGAGAGTGCCTGCTGCATTAGAGGTCCCCTCTAGATATGTTGACTAAAATCAGAAAATTCATATACAAAAGCGTGGAACATAACAAGTAAGCTCCATTTAGCCATTTACAGCATGTGTCCTTTTTTCACACTTCACAATGGGGCCACAACAGAAATATGTCCTGAACACAAAACTGAGAAATATGCAGCACTTACAAAATTACTATATATCCTCACTTTGATGCTTATTGACCACTTAAGCCATTTGCTCTTTCACACATGTAGCACACAGCAGGACATTGTCTGTGTCAGACACGTTCTCACCTATTGGAAATACTTTAGGCGAGGGATGCAGAAGGCAGGATGACACAAAAAGTATGCTGTGGTTATAATTCAGCGTTTTTAAGCCTTTCACCAGAAATAGAATGGCTTTTATTTCACGAGAAATCACAGGAAGTCATCTCTCCCATTAGCACTAGCTTCACAGCGGAGCATTCAGGCCCAGTTAAAACAATGCAGCTTAGCTACCCTGCAGCATTTATCCAGCGCCAGCCGCATGATAGAAACGTCATCAGCACACCCACTTGCTCGCTGTGAATTCTCCTGAAAATGGCCTGTTGTATTCACACATGGGTTCAATTGGCCATTACACAGACTTTGTACTAGGGAGCTGGCAGGGTAAAGTTCCTTTAATGTCGGGTCTGACTGATACAGACATTTGCATTCACACATACAGTTACTCCGAATAATGTCTGGAAAATTTCAGGGTTGCAGTACATGTGTAAAGAGGCTTTAGTGTGGCATTCTTTAAGTCAGTGTACTGGACGAGATGACTCTAAACCATCGGACTTGTCAATATCTTGCGGTGTTTAATTGCAAAAATACACATTCACAAATCATGGAAAACAAAAAGTCCAGCTTGAGCTCTTTTTGTTTTCACAAGTTGCTCTTCAAAGGCTGCACTCTCCTTCTGTCAGCAATTAGACCGACTTCCCTTTTCCCCATCATACCAAACAGGCCATTGCTCCATCCAAGCGTTTGAAATCATGGATGCGTGACTCCACTCGTCCGCAAAAACGACTCCAGCTTAGCCCTCAAGATTTCCACTCCAACCCCGACATGACAGCAACTCACAGCTGCTTTATGGTTGCCAGCCGCTGGAGACTGAAGGCTTTGACTTGGTGTTAGACAGTCAGAGGAACAGACATGCAGATGGACAGGACAAGTGTCATTTGTCTTTGTCTGAGGCTCTCTGAGTAAATTTAAAATGGGCAAGGAATAATAATCAGTAAACTGTATAAAATTACATAATCAGGTGAAAGTGATCTTTTTCAGGATTTCAAAGTTATCTTGTTTTTAAATGTCAGCTGGCTAATTTTTTTGCTGTCTAAACAGTATAAAGACAGTAAAGACAAGTGGTTTGACAATATTCTGACAGTTTAGCTTTTAGCTAACTCTGCTTTTGTATTATTTTTTGCCTTTTTGTTCATTTTTTCTCTTGAATGTACCTTCTGTGCTGTCTGGTTATACCAGACTTCCTGAAATACTATGCTCCAAAACTCTCTACTAACCTCAATCATTAATGTTTCATCTACAGTCTACATGGTAATGTGTTTCTTTTGTGAGTAGAGACGGAGAGAGTTTGTGTCTACAGTAAAGTGGATGTTGAGGACCCTCTGTCTTTTTTAAAACCCAAAACCTTTTCATGTAGATATGATGATATAATTTATATTTCATCAAAGACCTACCATGCAGAAGGTGTATTCATGTTTTTAATGACTCCAGACTTGGCCTTTTCCCATCAATCATTATCAGGATACTTTTAGAATAAAAGAAACCTCTATTCGTGCGTGTAAAATGATCCTCCTCGGTGACAACAATATGTTTGATTTACAGATCACTGTGTTTAATAAAAACACAATAGAAAGACTCTCCAGGCACTGTATGCACAAGCCCCCGCCCCACCTCCCCACCCCCTCACCCCCTCACCTCTACTCATCTTCTCTCCTTCCAACACTCAGACAAAATGACAACAAAGGTAAGCCCTGATTGCCTAGGGGGCTGAGTAGTCTGTCTTGGAAATGAACACACCTCCCATCCACAAATGTACGAGACAAGATGAGGAACAATTGTCAAGGAACAAAAAAGGGCAGCTGTTGTTGGCATTCTTCATAAAGAAAATGGTTTCTTTCTTTTAATGCAACATATAGCATATACAGATATATGTATATATATGTCACTAACAGTGTCACTTTTGAGCACACTGTTACATTCTGCTTTCCTTTGGCACACCACATTGCACAATAGATAAGGAAGCAGTGAAGACAGAGTCTGGGGTTGGTCTGCTTTCTGAATGCTTCACCTTAAGAGGCAGCTCCTGTCTGAAGCAGTCATGCATGGAGAGAGACCACAGGCTACAGGGAGATATTGTGTGTCCAACAGTATAGCCTTGTTACCAGGACACCACCATGACTCACGTGGATGACTGGTCGGGAAAACCACCTCTCTTTACTCGCCCAATGAGATGTCCTGCCAGATGGTCACCTGATTTCAGTTTGCCAATCAGATCGTTAGACGACCAATGTGGTTATGACTAAGTCACCTGGATACAAAGCCACATGTATGCGTCACTGTTTAGTGAGAGTCATTTTCACACAATGTGAGAGGAGAGTGGGATAGTGTTTTTAAAATGAAAATGTAGTATGTTGTGCTCTAAAATACTATAATATGGTTATAGATGATGCATGATGTCCTGATCCTGATTGGTTACAGTCATGAAGTGTTTACTTCAGCACATTTCATATTTTTCATGTGTGAGTAGAGCTTTTCCGCTACATTGGATTCAGCTGGGTTAATTTCTGTTGACAGGTACATATTTGCACAACTGGACTAATCGTGACCCCACCCCCGAGTAGTCCCGTTACTACAGCAACGGTCTTCACATTTCCCTCGGAGACAAGCTACACACCCATCCCTGTGGTAGGTAGAATCTTCTACAGGTCTAAATTTCACGAGCCTATTGGCCAAAGCAACCAAAAAAAACAAATAAACAGTGAAAAATTGTTTCAGTAATGGATTCAAGTTAGTACGTTGCTTTATCTGGAACACTAAACAGATTAAACAGCCCACTTCAAACCATGTGGCACGTTACTGTGGCTTAAGCTAAAGAAAACGCATTTCTATTTTCAAAGTAGGTTTTTCGACAGTGGAGACAATTTGCACATTGTTTAATTCAGACAATTGTACATTCAGGTGTTGTGCATGTGTCATTTGGTAGTATTGATAGCATTCATTTAATACACCTTTATGTGATCAATGCAAAACCTTGTTGCATAATAACATACTGCATGTTATAGATATTAGGTTTGAACATGTTTGCATAAAATTGTATTAAAGGACACTATTTTATACTACGCATAAAATGGTCCATTTTTACCCACAGCAACACACACAGTAATGTTACCTTCAAGAGTTTTGCTTTTCCCTGAGAAGATGAATTATTTGAGATGAGAAGACCTAGCTCCTCACTTTGCATTAACTGCCAACAAGAAACATGGTTACTTCAGGCTGTTAAAATCATCTGGATTCTATGTCAAATAAGATACAGTAGCTTTATTGTTCCACATTTTATCAACAAGCTCTATAAAAATAGTGACACCTTGTAATCTTTGAAGTTTACCTGTTAATATGTTTTCATACAGTTAATGCTGAGGAAAAATAAGTTCAACTAAAAATGTCAAGAAATCCCTTCAGTCTACACAAAACAGCACGTACACTTCCTGTCTGTCTATGTGTATGCTCTGGCATGTGGAGTTTCTGAATGAGCAGGAATGTGTACACAAAAGGTTGAGCTCTCCGCTTCACTTGGGAACTCTACATGATGTTTTTGTACAGATGATTTCTCTAGCCTGCAGGCAACCTAATTATCTCAGCTCAAGCGTCAGCAGTGAACTGAAATGCACATTGACACTCACACGTACACATTGGCCTATACACATACCGCAGGGCTGTCTGAGTGCCACTCTCCTCCCCCATGGTGTCATGGAAGCTATTACTCTGCTGGCAATGTTGAGCTTGGGAAGATTCGTTTTGCTCGTAGGTGCAGGAGTTGGTTTCACTGTCATTCTCACACACTGTGCCTTTCGGTTTTTCACCAAAAAAAAAAAAGTTTTATGTTGTTTTCCATGTGCTCTATGTTGATTTAGCAGGTTTGTGACTTAATTTTAATCCTGCACTGTGAAATAACAGAAGAAACAACCTAGAAGCACAAAAAAGATACAAAGAAAATGTCAGGGCTTTTGTAAAAAGCATGCTGCGATCATTTGCCTCATGTTAAAAGCCTGAGTCGCTTTTGACATTACAGACATTCAACAAGGCAAAACAAGTGAGTCAAGATGAATCCACTCATGGTTGGTTTGAGGGTTCTTCTGAAGTGTGTCTACAGACGTGTTTTTCATTTCATATGGTCCCAATTAAATACTGCAATGGATTTAACATCTAGCTATGTGGTCTCCTAGCAACAAACAAACAAGCAGAATAGGAGATTCTCGTTTGCTAAGGGAAGTCAGGGACAAGACCGTAGTATCTGCCAAGCCAGACTCTCCCTTGGTATCGGCAAACCGGAGGGAATAACCCAGATGACAGATGATCTCTCATTCTCTTTCCCTCTTTGTTGCTCGTAAACAAACTGGTTTCTCCTCTTACGCAACATATACTCTCTGTTTTTTTGAGGCTCACGTTACTTGTTTTTGTCTTATTGCTACATACTGAGAGGAAGTAAATGATGAATTGGTGTAAAATTGTAATTAAATATTTGATCCTTTCCAGCTACTGATATGATTTTCTATTCTTTTACAGGATGCTCTCCCACCACCCCCACCTCCTCCCCCACAGTCCTCTGTCTGTGGAGCAGCATATTCATTGGCTGCCGGACAGAGACCCTCCCCCAGCATAAGCGACCAAAGTGGGAGACAAAGACCCACAGTGTGAGTTATAAAAACAGTCCCACACAAAAATATGCAGTCTTCTTAAATGTGCAGTGAAATGTCAGAAGCAGTTTGCACACCAACGGCCCAGGGCTTTAATGCATAGCTCGGTTCAGAGGGGAAGTCCTCGCCTGTCTGTGACCCCTCAGCTGTCAGTGTGAGGCTGCAAAGTGCGAGCTTGTGCACAGGTGAAGGGGTTAAAACCTGTGGGTAACAGTCTCCTGGGTCCCATTGGAGATCGTCTCTGTCACCCCTGACTTTTGACCTCCTCACCCTTACCCCCTCATTACTCCTCCAAGACACCACACACCTGATAAGAATTAGATCCACCCATGCCTGCCCTCCCACCATCATCTGTGTCTGCTTGTGCATGCACGTCAGACTCTGAGGCATTTATGTTCCCTTCCCCCTGACAACATTAAAATCAGACTGAAAACATCCCAGCTGAGACTCCTATCTTTTTGGCCCGCCATTCCAGGCCTGTTCTTGCTCTGCTGTAGAGATGACCTGCAAATTGTTTTGTCCCCCAGTGCTGATTTTTTCTAAGTCAGAGGGCACAGTCTCTGCTGGAGGGTCTCAGAGGAGATGATGACAGATGTACAGCTAGACAGCGGGAGAAATCCTGAACGAATGGCATGCTGTACAAAACGTCAAACTGCTTTTATTTTCATAAGGGAGAAAATCATCCGTATGTTTGTGAAATGCCTCATCTTTGTTTACTGTTTGTTTTGGATCCAGCTATGTGGCGATGTTCCCTTATACTCCCCGTAAGGAGGATGAGCTGGAGCTAAGGAAGGGAGAGATGTTTCTGGTGCTGGAACGCTGTCAGGATGGCTGGTTCAAGGGCACCTCCATGCACACTGGCAAGATTGGAGTCTTCCCTGGGAACTACATGAGTCCAGTCAGCAGGTCAGTCATTTATTATTGTCAACATACACTCTGTCACATATACACACAACTGGTTGTTTTCACGTATATTGTGATATATCTCAACATCTGGATTGGCACAATTTTTGGTTCAGACATTCATGATTCCCAGACAGGGTATTCTAATGACTTTAATGATCCTTTGACTTTTCCTCTAGTGCCACCATGAGGTTTACTTTTAGATATTTATTGAAATATCTTGACAACATTTGGATGGATTGCTGTGAAATTTGGTACACACATTCACAGTACCCAGAGGATGAATTGTAATAAATTTTCATCTAGTGTCATCATCTGGTCAAATTTTTATGTTGTCCAATACTTTGGTGCCAAACTCATGACATTCCCATCAGCTTCAGCTGTGTGTGGTGGTAAATGGCAAATGTTTGCATGCTAACATGCTAAACCACCATGTGAACATGATAAACATTATACCTGCTAAACATCAACATGCTGGCATTATCATTGTGAGCATGTTAGCATGCTGATGTTAGCATTTTGTACTTGAGTACAGCCTCACAGAGCCACTAGCATGGCTCTTTTTTTTTAACATGAAGTATTTTTATGAGATATAAACTGAGTTTTGTTGCTGTAATGTTTTCCTGTTAAATCAGACTGCTATGTCTCACCCTGCTTCATGTCCTCTGTCCTCAGGACAGTGTCAGGGAGCACCCAGGCTAAAGTGCCCTTGAGTCTGTGCACTCAGGCTGGCAGAGGGGTTACCATCGTCAGCCCTTCTTCTGCTCCGCTTGGGGCCATTGTCGCAGGACCCGACTTTAACAAACCCCTCGCTGTGTGCTCCAGCTCTGTATCTGCCAGCTCCCAACCTGCAGCTGTGGTAACAGCAGCTCAAACAGCCACGGGCCAGCAGCCAAAAGTCCCACTGCACGTCAGCTCACAGATGACTGTGAATCAGGCTCGCAATGCAGTCAGGACAGGTACGTTCAGTGGGAGGAGAGCAGTTACTAGATGTTGCGTTGTTGTATGAAAAGGGTTTCAAATGTCTAATATTGTTTATATCTCATTTACAGCTGCATGTCACAGTCAGGACCGGCCCACAGCAGCAGTGACACCCATCCAGTCTGCAACAGCGGTGACCTATCTCCCACACCTTGCAGTGTGCCCACAGCCCCCTTCCTGTCCTGCCCAAGGCTGTACCCGGGGTGGAGTGGCAATGGGCTGTGCCGCTGCATCCCTGACCCCACCCAATGTCAGCGCAGCATCCCTGGAGGGTGATGCTTTGAGACCTGTACCTGTCCTCGCTGTGCCTGTCGGCGCTGGAAACAGCTCTGCTCTAAATCCCGTATCTGCCAACACAGCTCTCGCCTGCAGACTGGACATTAAGGTTGGAAATGTCAAAATAATATCAGAGCTTCCATGAATTAAATTATATTTTCTATCCATTTAACCATTGTTTTTGCAATTGTCTAATGACGTTTGCATGTTTTTATCATGGTGGGGAATTTGTCTGTATTTCTGGCATATTTTACCAGTTTGCTAGATTATTGAAATGTCTTCCAGTGGTTGCCAGTGTCTGAGATTCCTGAGGTGTTTTTTAGAATCATACTGAAAGGATTCACCGATAACAATCAACAAGGAGAGGTTATTATTATGCACAGACTGTCTGTGTCAGTGTCAGTGGTAGACAAACAGTTCCAGGCACTAGAATACACCTGTCTGTACTTTCTGAAAATCGCTTGTGTCTCGTCGCCTCAGGAGTTGGTGCAGTTCTCTAACATAAAAAAAATTTTGCTGTCTTGTTGCTGCAGAGAGAAAAGAAAAGTCTTCTGAAGCTGTTGTCCTCCAATAAGAAGAAGTCTCGTCCTTCACCCCCCTCCTCTCCCACCCTTGAGGCGGAACAGGCTGCTGCTGGAGAGGCGCTACAAGGCGCCATGGGGCCTGACACCTCCCCTCCCTCTGGCTCTGTCAGCTGCCTGGAGCCCGAACCTGCTACTGCTGTTGCCTCAGCCTCTTCATCCTCCTCCTCATCAGTCTCCGACTCCTCCCATCGGAAGAGCTCTCCCCTTGACGGATGTGTTCCTATCGCTCCTCCTCCTCGCCAGCCGTGCTCCTCTCTCTTATCTCAACAGCATGATGCACGGCCCATCATATGTGAGAGGTACTTTGATGTAAATCTACAGTTCCACAGCATTGTTTGTGTTTATCATGCTTATCTGCCTTTTACATAGAAAGTGTAACACTATATTACAGGTTTTCTGACTTATCAGTTGTCATTGTTGCAGTGTGTATCAGTCACTGACTGTGCCTCTGGCTGTCCTCCCCAGGTACAGGGTGGTGGTATCATATCCTCCCCAGAGCGAGGCTGAGCTGGAACTTAAGGAGGGCGACATTGTGTTTGTTCACAGGAAGAGGGAAGACGGCTGGTTCAAAGGCACGCTGCAGAGGAACGGCAGGACCGGACTGTTCCCTGGCAGCTTTGTAGACAGCATCTAATACACACACAAGAGCGAACCATGGTCACCACCACCATGACCCAGCTAACTGCTGCTAGCCACCGTACAAACCAAACAGATCAGCACTCGCAAGGTTGTGCTGGGACAGATTGACACTTTTCAGAGCCTGCTGTGGCTCTTGTAACTGAAAAAGAACAATAGTGGCACATGAGCGAGAGCTGCAGAGAAGAACAGGATATGCTGTAAATGGAAGCACAGTGGACAGAGTTAGACGAGAGCACACGACTCATGAACTTTTCCTTTTTGTTGGTTATTTATATCTTTGTAACAATTCAGCTGTTAAATGTGTGCCTTGTACTGTTCCTCACTTTATTGTACATACGGACACAAAGATGATTAGTCCTAAAACAACCAGTATGAACTATTGATATAGATATGTTACACATTTTAACTTATTTCATAGATTGGCCTTTTTTGTAGTGCAACACACTAAGGGGTTAAGCTGGCACATGCCTTATGCCATATTCTACCATGTCAGATATACTTTTCTCCCTTAGACTGCTGATTTTTTTTTTTTTGTTTTACCATCATTTCAAACTGTCAGCAGATAAGAAACGTATATCAGATTCAGCAGACCAGAACAAATGAGCAGTGTCATCATCACTTGTGCTGTATAGTAGGAAAAAGGACACTTCCCCAGCTCCAAAGGCATTACCTAAACCTGAGGATCATAAGAGAGATCTGCCGTATTGCACATTTGAGTACTCTAGCTACAATTTGCAGGCATGTGAAAATTGCACATCACAGAATATTTCTGTGGGCTATTCGAAGGCCTCCAATTTGTTTTCTCCTGGTGCGGCTGAGGCTGAAGTGCTAAGGACTGTTACCTGCAGTGATCAAATATTTGCATGTGATTAGCAAAGCCATCTGCAGGAGACGAAGTGGCAATAGAAGTGTTGCATGATTGTTTGGTTCTGCCTTTTTAATATGCGAAAAACACACTCCAGAATAGACTTTGCAGTCAAGTATTGCTTACTTTGTACCTTCTTTGTATTTACTGACCAGAGTAGCTGCTCTCCTAACCCCTCGGCAATAGCCAAACCCAGACGTAGCTCTACATCACAAGAGCGACATAACATTTCAGTATCAGTTCACAACAGATTCTTTTCAGTGTATATTTATGTTTTGTTACAAATTCTACAGAGGCTGAGACCTGCTGCTCTTAAAGAGTCTGTCATGTCACTAACCTGGACACGCTGTAAGGTACACAGGACACAGGTCACCCTTCAAACAGGTTCTCAACTTTTATATACTAAAACTCGTTCCTAATGTGACTTGCAGCAATAAAAACACAGCTAGCTAAAGCGCAGAATGTTTGCCTAAAGTAACATATTGTGTCGCTCCACAGGAAGAGTTGTGTAGTGTAATTCTGTTAAATCTCAAAAGGTTTTTTTTTTTATAGAGATCAATCACTTTGACCCCCTTGATTTTTTTATTTTTGTGGTTGGGTTATGTTGTACATGACAAAGTTTTTAATGTAAAGTGTTGTATTGACTTGAATTACTGTAAGATTTCTTTGTGATTGGAGGGGATTGGGTTGTAGTTTTGGTGCTTGTTAAACAAAACAAAAAGACTGAGCAGTTTTACAATGAAAATGAAATCAAATACGTCAATACATAATTCCTCTTTTCCTATAATAATATATTGGATAAAGTAAGGAAATTGTACAAAGTAAAGGTAATATTGGGTATCATTATAGACTGACCCCTCCTGCCTCGGTGGACCCCACAACAGTTAATGTAATATGATTTATACATCTGATCTTCAGCAAATCCTATGACGTTTGGGGGGGAGGGGGGTATTTAAACACTTACGAGTTGACTCAATCACTGAATCGTGCCAAATTTGATATTTGGCTTAGATAATGAATTTACTGACTGAATTTGACCCAGAGTTTCAAGTTGTTTTTCTCTTTGTAAGTGTTTTGTTGTTAATTGAGGGGGACCACTGTGTAACTGACTGCTGGAATATGTTGTAGTTTGTTTGAAATTTGAAGAGCGTTTGGAAAATTATGGTACAAATCACTGTTAGGGCCTTTTTTTTTTTTTTTTTTTTTTTTTTTTTTTTTTTTTTTTTTTGTCTTTTCTGAATTGGTACTTATGTAGAACTAACCTGATGTTGCATTGTTGTCTTGGCAATCACCACACCAACCTCAGGCTCTATGCTAAAATGTTCCTCTTGAGTGTCTTTTCATTTCACTGGTAAGCCTTTAATATACACATCAGACTTACTACAACACAGATACACACATTTATCACAACATATGCACTATCATAACGATTCTAATCATACTGACTTCTTCATGCATATGCTGCACAGTTTCAGACTCAAAACATGAAGCATTACTTTCAGTAGTTACTTAACTTTCATGTATTGGAACACATGGCAACTTAAGTTTGCTTGATTTAACTTAACAGAATATTCCTCATGCCAAGGTGACTTACTTGATTTTTTTTTTTTTGTCTGTAGTTAGTCTGTTGTATGTCTGAAAATGGTGAAACTGAAATCAACCTATTTGGCACAAGTCTATTATGTGAAAAACATTCTGAAGTATTTGAGGGAATAGCACATTTTGTAAAAATCTCTATAACAATAAAAGCTAATGGTTTCCATAATTTCCTTTAGGCTAAGTCACTGTTTCATGACAGTAATGTCATCTTCTCTTTCCCTCTGTTTTCTCCAGTGACCTTGTGTTTTGTTTGACACTTGCAGCCCGGGCAGAACTATCTAATCAGAAGTATAATGAAAAGACACAGACCGCTTCTGACAGGACTGACAACTCGTGTTCCTGCCTGAACCCTTCTTCCCTATTCCCCCCTATCACAGGGTTTAAATGGCATTAGTAGGTAACTCAGGTTCTGAGTTCAACAGAAAGTATACACACAGATAAATTAACACAGCAAAGAGGTTGTTAAATGTATTTGGGGTACAGCACAGTAAAGTACATGTGGTCATTAGTGTCTCCAGGATTAAACATTTCATGCTGTAGAGGAGGCTTTCCTCTTCTCCTGTGACTTGCAGTGGGGCAGAGTGTTGCAAAGAGAGGTGAACCTTCCCAGTGTGTTCAGCTGGGAAGCACTGACAGGAACTGACAAGCACCCAGAGAGGTCATTGTGCTGCACACAGCTCCCCGCAGAGGATGGGTTACCATGGAAATGAGTTATTCCAATTTATGAGCACAAGACTATACTGAGCACGAATAATAAAAACTAGACTTGAAGGCAAGTCTAACGGGGTCCAAGCACCCTGACGTGATTCGGACCCGCAGCTTCACCAACAATTGGCAATTGAGAAGGCGGTTCGATCCTCGGCTCCTCCTGTCCACATGTCAAAGTGTCCTTCGGCAAGACACCGAACCCCAAACTGATCCCCATGATCAGACACCATCTGTCATCATAGTGCGCTGCCATCACTGTGTGAGTGTGTATCACTAGGTGAGTGAGTCAAATAGTAAAGCACTTTTGATAAAAGCAGTATTTAAATGAATCCATTTACCATTGTACTGCTCTAGCAGACACGCTGCATAGCAAGAAAACAGAAATGATCATTATACCACTGCAGGTCCTCAATTCACACATCTGGCATGAAGTCTGGTCCACTATCCATTTGTTTAAAAGAACACCGCACTCCATGAAGACTGAGACAAGGAGGAGTCAGAGCTGGAAAACCCAACAGAAGAAAATCAGGCAAAGAATCAGTTTCAGCTGGCATTTGGCCTTTTAAACAATGCCTTTAATGCCCTGAAACTAACATAAGATAGTGTGGGATACCACACAGAGTTAAGTCATTTTAAATATTAAACATTGTTATATTACTTCCAGCAAAAAAGAATATTTCTATATTAGGAGAAAAAGAAAGTTTATATGTAGCTATAAAAGGATTAAACATGTAGATGACGCCAGTAGAAAAGTAAATAATGCATATTTTAAAAAATGACCAGCATCTGATTTGCAAACCTGACCAAGGTGTAACTGAACCATCAGCTATTTGTGTGACAAGCTACATCTGTCTCAGTCAAGCTAAAGAGGCATCAGATATCCACACAGGCAAGGAAACTTAATATGGTGTGAATATCCTCCACAGCTGGAGTCTATCAGAGTGTATTTCAAAAGCAATACACTGCTACAGAACATTGAATTTATTTTGCTGTCAAAATGCCAAAAATTAAAAGATGTGATTATATAAAAAAATATTAGCCAAAAAGCCAATATGGACAAAATTAATCCAGTGCTTCTTTTCAGTATCTGTTGATTCATCCAGTGCTACAGTTTTATACTTGAAAACTAACTGAAATGCTAATATGATGATCCTGTTACACAACCTTGTAATGTCACCAAGCATTATGCTGCAGGACAAACATTCAGCACAAAAGTCTTAAGCTAAAAGTCAGTAGAATGTGAAAGGCCACATGAAAACACAGGCTCTTAACACTGATAGTTTTCAGTAAATACTGTATGTTGAACTGCAATGACCTCCAATTTGTGATCTTGTGATCTCAAATGCCTTTGCCTGCACAATTAGTTTTGTGTCATGCACACAAACTCCACTAGGATGAATGAAATGTCCTTCCTGGAGGGAAAAAATGTCTTTAGTTGGTTTGGACCTAATTTTGAACTGCTTAATCTGACAGAAATAGTGCGTGTGTATAGCACATTTTAGAATAAAAGATACAACTGCTCTGTGCGTCAAAAAGGATGCAGAATTAAAGCATCGTGAGAGCATGAAAATAAATGATCTCAGCTGTTTTAGACAATCTTAACCTAAACCTTCATCACACAATACTATACTACATGAGCACTGTGAGAATAAATGCATGGTTTTGATTTGGAGAAAGAACTCAGGAGGATTTCTTCATATAAATAAGCTCATAGATGTAAATACATGTTGAGAATGATCCTAGTGATATTTTTCAGTAAGCTGCTGTTTCATCCAATACCACAGTTTTCTACTTAAAAAGTCAAAGTGGACATGCTAATAAGATAATCCTGTTGCACCACTTATTACGCCTCTCAGATGCTGTTTCACCATCTATTCTGCTGCAAAAACGAGGTCAAATCAAAATGACCATAAAAATCCCGACTGGCATTGCCGGGTTTTCAACTTGCAATAGACTGTGCTGATCCAGATGACAACCAACCACTTAACACCCTGAGCTAAATCCCAGAACAATGGCTTGTGTGCAGTGAGCACAGGGCAGCAGCAGACCACCACTGGAAAAGGACTGGAAGAAGTCTTCAGTATCAACATTAGCTCTTGACCAACATTGACAAAATGCATGAAAATATTCTGCATAAACACATGATTTTTGGTGTACATCACTGTCTGAGTTGTAAAGAGGTTAATAGGAGTGGTGAAAGTGAGGATTTGAATGAGATGCATGTGTTTACATATAGGAGAGGCTATGTGTACAAAGTGGAGGTGAACTATTCATAGCTGCCATTTAGAGTCTCAAGGTCAAGAATTTCTTGACAATGTTTAAGCTCAGGGTGTGTGTGCCATTTCAAGTCACTCAGAGGAGTGTCAATGAGATTTCATATTGATCAAGAAAAGGCTCTCACTTTACAACAAGAACCAAATTCAAAAATGCCAGTTATAGACATTTTAGATTATGTTAAATGTTCATTTTTTATCTATAATAGTTTAATTAATTTTGAGACCTTCAGTGATTAGCTCTCCTAGGTTGCCCCTCTAAAAGGAAATGCATCAGTGTGGTCATAATAGTCCGGGTGCATTTGAGCAGGAAAGTAGGCTACATGTACAAAGTTTCAGGACTTTCAATCAAAACAGAAAGTAAAAAATATATATACATAACCAGGAAAACATTAAGTATTGACCTCTGACCTAAGCATCAATACTGAATACTGAATAGGCGATGAAATACTAGATTTCTCTGAAATGGACTAGGGTTAATATTATGTGTGTGTACATGCAGGGACGTGATCATAGATCCACATCTGAGTGTGTATACGGGTCTGCTGGCAAGCATCATTAGATCACTAGGGTGTGAAAGTAGGGAATAATGTCTTGGTGCTCTGAAAGTGATCTGAATATAAATGAGGCCCCATTTCTCTCTCTGTAAGAAACATAGTTAATATTAATGAACATTGCAGTAAAGATTAATAACATTTGAAGCACATTACACAGTTGGTTCTCTGTAGTTTTCCTCTGCAGCACAGGTGTGATTCATACGGCTCAGGGGTCACAGGTCCTCTCTGGCACAGACTGTGAATGTGATTTAACCTCAGCAGATCAATGCTGCAGAGTGTCTCGCTCTGATGGACGGTCCAGGTGTAGGTCAAGGCCACTCTCAACATTACTCCACTTTTTGTACACCGGTGACAGTTTTGTTTTCTTCGTGAGATGTATGTCCACGGGGAGCAGTGACATATGGTGCAAAGTGGATAATGAATTTACAATTTACAATCTGTGTGCTACTTCAGCGTGCAGTGTAGAGCCATCTGGTCAACATGCATCAGTATTAATAGAAATCTTCTAAAAAAAACAGAGAGAACTGTAATTATTCCTGTGAAATAAATGTATATCCCAGATAATATTAGCCCTTATATTAAAAAGAGATTCATATTATGATGCTAATTAGCTACAATAAGATCACTATTTCTTTTGTAACCGACAGTTTGGCTAAGGAAGCATGCTCTAACAAATTACAGGAACTGCAAAGATCATGAGTCAGTGCAGAAAAATGTTTTTATGTTACTCTTGTTGAATGTGTGTGCAGTGCCAAATAGTGATCTTATTGTAGCTAATTAGCCTTATTGTAGCTAATTAGCCATAGGCCTTTTTCATTGAAGATAGGTTGACATGTCACAGTAGGAAAAGCACAAGTGTGACAATAAACATAATGATGGCGACTATAAATGTGTACTTCGGCTTTCACAGAACAGAAAAACCCAAAGACACAAACATTGATCAAGACAGATGGAAAAACAGACAGCTGTATGCATGAAAGAAAGCACCGATTAACATCGACTCATTTCTATACAGACAACCTTTAGAGAGAGTGCCAGAAATCAAATATTTGGGCTCATGGTTTGATGAAAAGAACATGTGGAATTCTCATATAAAGCACATAGAAAGAAAATGTAAGAAAGCTTTAAACCTCATGAGGAATGTATGTGGTTATGACTGGGGGCTGATAAACTATCACTGTATACCAGGCACTAAGATCCACTATCGATTATGGATGTATAGTATATGGAAAAACATGTAAAACTATTTTACAAATATTAGACATGGTTCAAAACAGAGCATTAAGACTGTGTTTAGGGGCTATGAGAACAACTCCAATAAATGCTGTTAGTAGAAGCTGGTGAGTCGCCATTACATCTTAGGCAAGAGAAACTATCAGTTACATATTGGGTTTGACTAAAAGGATGTGGAAAGGAACACCCCCACCCCTGAGGTTTTAAGTGAATGCTGGGAGTATATTAAGTTAATGACAGAGGTTTTGGATGGAATATCGGTAAGATTGCAGAAAAGATGGGTCTGAAAGAGTTAAACTACAGTTCATCTGTTGTTTTAAGTAATGTTCCTCCATGATTCTCCCAGATCCATATGTTAATTTACAGCTCCTAGAAGAAAGGAAGAACTCAGAAGTATACAGAAGTAAGTTCATATTGAACAGTTTAAAGGAGGATATCCATGCAGGTTTACACGTTATATTTAATGGGGAAAAGTCAATCAAATCTGTGTCAGTGGAGGATGTAGAACACATCATCATGAATTGTAATAAATATAAATCAGAGAGGGAGACATTAAGAAATATAAGGGCAGGAATGGAGTTTAAAGTCACTACTGAGCACAGGACAGGAGCACAGGAAATCAGAAGGGGGTTGATTGGTTATATAATACAGGCAGGATTAGGAAATAGCCTGTGATATTTTGTTTTGTTTTTTGTTTGTTTGTTTGTTTATTTTTGTTTTTCTATAGACCAATCAGTATTCAGATGATCTAATGCCATGAATCTACACACTCCGATCCAGTAGGTGGCGATATGCAGCTTTAAAGTTGGTTTGCGATCCGCCAATAAACACGAAGAAGACGAAGAAGAAGAAAAAGAAGAAGAAGAAGAAGAAGACAGCCGTGTATCCACTGCGCCATCTATCGACTAATGCCGAGTGACGCAACAACACTGAAGAAACATGGCGCCCTCGGTGAGCACCTACTCTTCTGATATTCAGTCTTTTTCCAGTCAATAAACGTACTTATCGAGGAACAGCACAGTCGAAAATAAGGTAAGTAACAGCTAGCTGTAGAAACTTTAGTATGTGACTGTAGCAGCTAGCTCAGACACTGCTAATATTACCAGACAGCAATGTGACCCTAAAATAACAGCAGCTAATACAGCGAATATTAGCTTGTCATGACCTTACTGAGACCATTTCGCTAGAGTTTGTTGTTTAAAGTTTGTTTTAAGTGACGTTGGAGTCTTACAAACGTTACACCCCTCCAGCTGCTTTTAGAGAGCTTATATAGACTTTATGGTGACTTTTTATGCATTTTTTTCTTCCTCTCCTGTTATTAAAGCGTAATCAGTTTATAATAATAATAATAATACATTTTATTTATAGAGTGGTATAAGTTAAAGTAATGATAGAAAACAACATTTAATTTTATGGTATTTTCGTTATGTCGTGTTTTTCACACTGTTTTTTGGTGGTATAGTTTTTGAGATTGAGGCGTATGAGCTACTTGTTGACAATTTACATACATTATATTTTATTGGGGAGTCATTTTGTACTGTACAGTGTGATGAAAAATGTTATAATACACCTCTGGCTGCAGTGTTGTGATGTGCAGTCTCTCCTGCAGGCTCATGTCCAGGCTGGCGGTGGTGTGTGGGGGGTCGAGGGGCATTGGGAAGGCTGTGTCCCGCCTGCTGGCAGAGAGGGGCTGCAGGCTGGCTGTTGTCTCCAGGAACGAAGACGCTGCCCGAGCCACTGTGTCATCTCTACGTGGAGGTACACTGCTGTACTGTGCGTGTATGCACAGAGACATGGACACATACACACCAACGCACATATTCTGTACATCTAAATGTATGTCTCAGTAGGCAAGATGTAAACCTCATGCAATGAACCTCAGTCCCTACCGTCTTTCCAGTCAGGGACTTTTTATTTCTTCAACAACGCAAGCTCCATGAAATTTGGGCAATTACAGAGAATGCCACATTGTTTTCCCTGCTGAGTTGATCTCACTACAAAGGATTTTCTTTTTAGAAGCCAGACAAAATTAAATAAATGTTGAAATTTTTAAATAATATACTGCAAAAAGCACATCTGATGCTGCAAGCTCAAACACAAAGTAGTTTATCTTATGCTTTTATGCTATACAATAAAATAAATGTAGACCTACAGTACCTGCAGCTGTTACAAACAGATTGCAGTCTTGTAACCATCACCTTACTCACAGACCCTCTGCATCTGCCCTCTAGTTGACCATGTGGCTTTCAGCTGCGATGTCTCCAAAGAGCAGGAGGTGCAGAAAACCTTTGAAACGATCCAGAAGACCTGTGGAAACATCTCTTATCTTGTGAACGCAGCTGGCATCAACAGGTGAGCAGGCACTTGAGCGGACTCCTCTGCTGAAGCCCTGCTGTATCTGCTAAAGTACATATGGACATATTTATAAATGGATATAATGCTTTTTATAGAAGAAACTTCAGCAGACCTGTATCACTGTGTGTGTCTGTTTGTTCAGGGATGTTCTGTTACTGAGGACTAAGCCGGAGGACATGGTGGCTGTGCTTCACACCAACTTGCTGGGCACCATGCTGACCTGCAGAGCGGCACTGCGCAGCATGCTGCACACCCAGGGAGCCGCCATTGTTAATATTGGTATTTACTGTTTCAGTAGCAGCCTTGAATGTGTTTTCAGTGTGGTCACAAGGTGGCAGTGTATATCACTGCTACTCTCAGAGTCCCTTCATTTTTGGAGGATCATCTGAGTATTTTTGCATGTTTTAGACCATTTACTACAAATCTCTTACTGCCAATCTGCTTTTTATGCATATCACACATTTTTAGATGAATGGTGAGAAGTTTGAAGATATTTTTTTCATCAGTTAACACTATCACCTCATGATAATGCACTTAAAATCAGGGACACCTCCAACACCCATGAATGCAGGAAGGCTGCTAATTGAAGTCACCAGCATTGAATTTGCATAATGTGTAAGAAAGATAAACATCTGTAAATAGATGTTATTAGTATACAGACATAAATTAAAAGCAGTGGCTGACTTGGCGGTAGGAAAACCTCACACATCAGTGTGTTTTTGGCTGTAATGTAAATTATAAGTGACTTGTATTAAATGGGTTAAAACACTCTTATGGTCCTTTAAGCATAATAGCTTCAAATAGTGGCTTCCTACCATGGGTTTATTATGAAAAATTTCTGTCATACAAAATGTTCTTAATGGATGTCTATTTCCTGTTTGTAGGCTCTGTTGTGGGCCTGAAAGGGAATGCTGGCCAGTGTGCCTACAGTGCCAGTAAAGCTGGTCTAGAGGGCTTCACACGCTCCTTAGCTAAAGAAGTCGCTTCACGCAACATCAAGGTCAACCTGCTGGCTCCAGGTACAGTACCACTCCACCTTTCCCTCTCTGTCCTGTCGGCATCTGCTCTGATGTCTTTTTCTGTCATCGTATGTCTTTTTTTACATGTCCCTGCACTCTCTCCCCTCCAGGTTTCATTCACACTGACATGACCGCAGGGCTGAAGAAGGAGGACGGGGTGCGCGCCATCCCAATGGGGAGATTTGGCGAGCCGGAGGAGGTAGCCCAGGCTGTCCTCTTTCTTTTGGAGTCTTCCTACATCACAGGACAGGTGCTGGTGGTGGATGGAGGGCTGCAGCTGGCCATGTAGGGAATGGAGCCTTTCATCACTTGAATCCACTCAAAACAAAGCCAGAGGGAATGTCTCAATCTGCCTTTTTTTGATGCTCGATGTTACTCATGACTGAGGAAAGGGAACACTTTACACTTAACAAGGCTTCATGGCTAAAGATGAATGTTGCTCTGTGGACACATGAAATTCAGAGTCATATCTGGTAAGCCATAGAACTGTGAGATACAGTTTCTATTATCTGTATCACATGATTTCTTTTTAAAATTCTTTCTGCAAAATACAACAATGCTACCAAAAGAGTGATCAGAATCTTTGTACAAGTTGTAAAAAAAGCAGTTATTTTTTAACGTAGAGACACAAACCCACATCTTGCAGAGGATCACTGTCCTGCTGCTCTCTGGCTTTCTGCTGAGTCACTCTGTCCAGCCACAGTAGGCGTGGCCTGATGTGTGTGACAGTCGGTCATGACTAACGCTACTGACTCCAGAGTGTCTGGCCGAGTCCAGACCTTCGTGCCCTGAGGTCCTAAATTTGATCAGTAGATTTAACGCTGTTGGTCTTTTTCCATGACTGTAATGCGGCCCGCCACTGATCGCAACGCTCATGTTTTGTTCCCCCACCTCCCCCGGGAGACCCCCTCACAGCCGGCACATGTTGCCCCTCCACCAGCGGCCCCCTGAGCCCACCTCTGGAGGGGCCTGTCGAGGGGCCAGGCATGTTGGGCTGCAGCTGGAGGAAATTAGAGGTAGTGGTGGAGGTGGGGGGGTGTGGGGGGATATTTTTAGTTCTGGGAATGTTTTGAGTGTCTGGTTACAGCTCTGGTCCTGTAGTGTGGATGGATGGGGTTGGAGGTTGGCTGTCATGCTCAAGGATGAGATCTGAAATGCTGCTTTGCTTGTTACTCGTCCAGTTCCCCTCATTGAAACATGCTGTTTTATGTGCACTTGTATCCTAAATGTTAGATTTTTTTGATTAAAGGCTTGGGTTACATACTCCAATTAGCATTCTGAGCAAATTATTATTTATTTATTTTTTCCGATTATTATATATTTCCACTGTGACTGATAATGTGTTTTTTGGCAGTCTGGTATTGTTTTAGGTGGAGCCTGCCAGTCTATAAAAACATCTCACGCTGTCTCTGAAGAGTTTGATTTTTTATTAACTTTCATAACCTAAAATAATATCAGGAGAACAATCCATATACAGGCATTGATTGGCATAGAAATGTGCAGTAACAGTAACAGTCAGCTGATGCAAGCTCTGAACAGACACAGAAAAAGATGTCCACTTTGTATGGTATTACAGAGGTGACAAAAATAGTAGATATAAATATATCTTGCTTTTCACTTTTCATCAGCTTAGAGTGTTTGCTGCCCCTGAATACCGGAGAAAAAAAAGTTGTTTTTATACATCCTGGTAAAGATTGTTTGGCATTGTACAAGTGTCCAAAAATAACATGCAAAGAAATTGTGTTTGTATTAAGCCTAAAAGTGATTTAAGGCAGTAAATATATTTATAAAACTTCATGATACAGAAAAGATAGTTTTATCGGTGAACGTTTGACAAAAAAAGGTTGCTGATATAAGTTATGTCAAGATTGTTGGGAAAGTAAATAGTCTTTTTTTTTTTCATACAAAAATAAACTGGACAATCTGTGACGCGTGTGACAAATACACTGAAACCTTTCACAGCACCCTCTCTTGAGTGAGAACATTTCAATTCACACCACTAAAATAATCCATCAAAGAAAGAAAAAAAAAAAAATCACCAAAGTGACCCGCCATCACCAAAGTTTTTCATATATTCCGTTTTTTTTTTCAACATCACAACTGTCGTCTTCACCGCTGCCACACTCGCTGCTTCACATCCCTCTATCAAATGTTCACTTACCACATTAAAGGTGACGTCCATCACAAAAACCTGCTTTTTCCGTCACTGTCTCGTTCTGCGTCTGTTGAATCCAACCTTTCTAAATTTCTGCTGCACCCACAAACAAACTGACACATCTCACTCATGTGTAAACGTCCTTTTCCCCCCTCTTCTTTTGCTAAAAAAACCCCACTAAACATACTGTTTGTAAGGCCCGGCCTTGTCCAATATCTGTAATACTATGCTAATCTATGACTTGACAACACTGAGACTGTATGATACTCTAAACTACAATCAGATACTGTAGATATCAGCGCTGTGCTACACAAGCCCACATAATAAAAGTTTGTGTTCTGGGTTCTCTCCTTCATCAAAGCTACGACGCTTTGAGTCATTCACTCTCTTAACGTCATCTTTTCCTCCGGCATGTCCCACGTCTACACATAGTTGGTGGAGTGCTACTTATAGATGCAGTATTAGTCTGTGTATTGCAAATGGCACCACTTGAACATGCATAGTAATTCTACGTTTCATTTCAACTTTTAACTTGTTTTTATCTTTACATACATGAGAGGCACTTAAACAGGAAACCATACAGTTCATGAAATGTGAGAGAGCATATTTATGAACAGTCTTTTCTCGTGGTAAACACTTCAATCACTTTCCAGGTCCAGTTGATAAAATGAAGCAAACTTGATGAATTCTGTAATATCATGGGTTGTGTCATACTATAAAAACATGAAAACACCGCCTCTCTCTGCCCACCGACCCTTTAGTTCTGTATCTGCAGTTCAATGATAGAGTCCCTCAGGTGGACAAGGTTATATTCTGCCCCTCCTCGCCGTCATAAAGTATCTGTTTCAGGAGTACTTGGAGTAAGGGCAGCTTTAAGGGTTTTTTTTTTTTTTTTGGTTGACGTGGTCTTCCTTGCGCCTCCCTATGGTCTCTACAGGTCGTCGCTCTCCACCAGGCCACCAGGTGGCAGCGGGCTGGAGTCAGGGAAGAAGGCTGCCTTCACGTCCAGGCCTCTCTCTGTCAGTGCGGCGTAGCGGCTGGTGGAGGGGCGCACCTTTTTGGGCTTAGGGAGGTTAGGCTGCTGCCACTGAGCTGAGGATGGAGCAGAGAGGGTTGAATGTGTAGAAACGAAGTAAAACACACAAGAAACGCTTCATTGAAAGAGCAGTGTGTGTTTTAGAGTCTGAACTTACTGTGGACATCGAGGCGTGCAGTGCTGGATACGATGCCGGCGTCATTCTTGGCTGACACGGTGTACCAGCCAGCATCTTCTTTCATGGCTGGCTGGATGATCATGCACAGGTAGCCACAGTTGTCCTGGTGCATGCTGGGAAAGAACATTGACACAAATTTAGGGGGGAGTTCTAAATATCCTGTGGTCATATTTGGGTAAAAATGTAGGCTGAAGCTATTTGGTCTTTGGATTTTATTTGTTTTAATCACCTGACTCTGTCGGTGTTGTGGGTGAGTGATTCATTCTCCCTTTTCCAGAAGATTTGTGGGTAGGGAACCCCTGTGACACGACACTCCAGTCGCACGGGATGACCCTCTGCCACACTTGTGTTCTGCAGCTTCTCAACGAATGAAGGGGCCTTGTGCATCTCTTTGGCTGTGGAGAGAGTGTGTTATTGAGGCGCATTCTGGCTCCAAATCATGTCAACATGTCTCCACTGCGCCACATGCAGGGGTTGTGCATGTTTCCGCTCACCTGCAACAATGAGTTCCAGGTTAAAGGAGTTCTGGCCGGCTCGGTTGCTGGCGATGCAGGTGTAGATCCCTGCGTCACGGCTAGTCACAGGCTCGATGACCAATGAGTGCACACCGTTTTCCCGCACCAGCATCTTGTGAGCGGAGTCAGGGCGGATGGTCTGTCCGTTCAGCTGCCAGATGAGGTCAGGGGTGGGCAAGCCGCTCACCTACAGGTGATTTAAAAAAACAACAACATTCAAATCCACTGAATGTTTGAAGGCTTGTTCGTAAAAAAGGGAGCGATGCTTTGAGTTTGTGCAGTCAGTGCTTGTTTTTGTTGGAGAAAACGAGTATATTAGCTGCATGTGTTCTGTGGGGGCAGTGTGTGTTTATTGGGAGTATGAAAACAGCAGTGTTTGGTTAATCTGTCTGTGTTGTGTTTGTCTGGAGGAGCCTGGTCGCCTGCAAGCTTTGTCATGGCAATAAAGTGCTCTGCCAAAAGGCCCAGTTGCTCGTTTCAGAGAAAATTGACACCTGCTCCACCCTGGCCACCTGGAAACCATGCGATATGTATATGTGTGTTAGAGGAATGGACAGATATCACATAGAAGAGTAGACTAAGCACTGATAAGTAATTTTGGAAGCAGCCCAATATACTTTCTGCAGTGGGGACATTTTTAGCGTGGAAAGTTTGGAAACCTACAAACGATCTGGAAATAAATATTTCCTATAAATATCTTTGACATTAAGGGCTCAGAAGGAATGGAGACTCAGTTTACTTTTAACGAGCATAAAAAGACGGTCTTTTTATAGTGAGTTAATTGTGGGTCTGTTTTCTTTTATTACATGTAACCGTTTCAAAGAGTTCCTAAGTGCTGAAGGCTGCAAGGAGGTGAGGTGAGGACGGAGAGGATGAAGAGATGAGAAGGAGGAGTTGAGGCGGGAGAGGTGTGTGTGTGTGTGGGGGGGGGGGGGGGGGGGAATAATTGCAGAAAACCTGATCCCACTTAATCCCTGAAATGTGACACCTCAGTATTCTCCCTGTCTGCTGTAAGCCATTCATAACCCAAGGAAGTGATGAAACATCTCGTCTCCGCTAGTTTTTAATTTCCTAAAAAAAAAAAAAAACTGGAATGCACAGGATGGGAAATGTTTCTTTGGCAGCGCTGACACGGAGCCTCCCTGAAAGCAATACAGACACTGAATTAAAGGGCGGATCTGAAATGGGTTTCTCTATTACTATGATTAACATATTCTCTTTGGTGCAGGCTTTTTTCTTCTCCAGTCATGTCTCAGTTATTTTAAACCGTCTCACTTTCTTTCCCTTTATCAAAGAATGGATACCTTCACCTACAGTATATTAGCACAGTAGGTTAAATCACAGCAGGAGTTTGGTTGTTGGGTAAATTATCCCATGAAACTAAACTTGCTGTAAGTAAAGAGGCAAAGGGTTATGGGGCAGATTTTGACATAAGTCGTCCACAAAAACAGCTTTGAAACTGCGGCCATATAAAAGTCTTCTTCGCATTAAAGGTCATAGCTTGACATGTCATACCAGACCAAAACACACTGTATAATTTGTTCTTTTCTGCTTATGAGTTTTAAAAATGCCCTTCAGTAAGCAGCACTGTGTCAACTCATATTTGTGAGAGCTGACCAAAAACACACAAGACGCTTTTACCAAAGGAAGCTGCATTGTGATAAATATAAAATAGATTTTCGTGAGCAGGTAACTGTGTCAACTTTAACTTTGTGTGTTTTTTTTTTAATAGATTATGAAAGTTGAAGACAGTGAACTCCGGCGGAAGATAAAACCTTTTGAGAAGTCCTTTTAGTCCTTCCCCTTTTTTTATTACAGTGCACACCCATGTCGGCACAGGTTGCACTCTCAGGAGTAAGAGGCATGGATTTACCTTGCAGTCCATGCGGCACAGTCGGCCCTCCTGCACGATGAGGTCGCCGGGCGCCTGCAGGAAGTGAGGGCGGAAGTGACGCTCTTGGATGTTATCGTTCTCATCACCGCTGTCTCTAGACCTGGACCTGGGCCTGATGCACAGAGGGGAAACATACAGTATTTGACATGAAAAATCAACTCCTGGGGTTTTTTTTTGGAAGCATTTTTAAACCCCTTGGAGCATGAAACCCAATGCTTTTTAGGGAAACATATTTCCTGAGTGAGAACACATAGGTTCGTTTGAAACATCTCTGAAACACATGCAATACTCCTTTAAATATAAAACCCTTCCAATCTGCTTTCCACATTCATGTTCTCTTTTATATTTCCACTTTCATAGACATATAAACTTCTGAGGCCTTTTAGCCTTTATTTCCTGCTCTGGCATCCATCTACTTGCTCTTTCTTAATCTATGAGTCTCCTTCAACCTTGTATTGCAGGTCAGGACCCCAAGGTGTTCCTGTGATTCTGCCCTATAACAACAATGACATCAGCACCCTGCCTGCATGTCAGCCAGGGAGGGAAAGAAAGAAAGTGGGAGACACTGATTGTGATCTCAAACTCTCTTCTCACTCAAAACATCTCTGAGCTCTTATCTAATCAGGGAGTGTTCATCTAGATAACAGATAACAGGTGTTTTTTTTCTATGTGCTGTGAGGGGTGTCTGTGATCTTCTGTGCATTTTTCAATATCTGGGCTTGGGTGAATGCGTACTGTATATACAAGATCATTAGAGCAATGAAAAACAGCACAGAACAAACAGGTGTTCCCTCTCATTAACACGGAGCTTTTCTTTCCCGAAAGGACAGTTCAACAAAGGGGAAACTATGATTCAGCTCACAACAAACATTTGTGTAAATGGCAGCTTCTTGGAAAGTTTTACGTCAGAACCACACACACTTGTAAATCTGCGCAGAAGTGTGAGCGAGACACAGAAGTCGTGCAGATGGTGAACAGCACATGTGCCAGCCAGCAGCTCGAGCTCGTGAATAGAGCGCCAATAAAGAGATTTCGCCTGTCTTCTCTCCTCCTGTCAGTCGGCGAAGCCTCACCTGCGCATGTGTCCAGGTGTGGAGCGCTGGCTACGGCCTCGCTGGTTCACCGCCTGGACCATCATCCTGCCAGTGCAGCTCACTCTGCCCTGTGAGGGGGAGGGGGGGGGGAGACACAGAGAGAGGGAGCTTATGAGGTGTTGACACTTCCAGCGCACCACAAGTAGCAGTCAGACTGTGAGGAGGAAATAAAATGTGAGTGCTGGAGCTGGAGAGGCTGTTAGAAAGCCTGTAGCACATGAACTTTTGACCCTCACGAGGGCTTTAGTGATTTCCTGTCCTCATTCAACGCCCTCTTCCTCTTCGGGCCGGGGACCATTATCTTGATACTCGTTATTCTCGCGCTAATGAGGGCTGACATCTGGCTACAGGCAGCCAAACAGGCGTGTATGTGCATTGTTTTTATGAAAAGGCGCAAATAATCTTCATTAATATCTCATGTTGCGTTTTATGTTTTTTTTTTTTTAAAGAGCTTGGCACCCATCTGCTCACCTCAGGGTTGCCTGCCATGATGGTGTAGTTGCCGTCATCATCCAGCGAGGCTGCAGCTGTGTGCAGAGAGCAGGTTCCATCAGCGTCACGGCTGATCCTGTAGTGCTCGCTCCTCTTGGAGATCTGCTTCCCATCTTTAAACCAGTAGACCTGTGACACAAGATAAGAAAGAGCGGACACAAATGAAATGCCATCTTTAAAATGTTTTAATCCGGTGCTCTAACCCTTTTTTCCGTCTATCTTTCTGCTTTTCTTTTTTTGTCGTCACTTCACCGCCGGGCCTGTCATCACCATGTCATTAATGCGGATAGAGCCAGGCAGCCAGCCCAGGCTAGCGTGAGTTCTTATCACAACACGGGGCATATGTGCAATATCGGCACCCTCCATCATCAACATCACACATCAGCAACTCTCAAGCAAGGAAGCCAAGCCATCATAAATGCCTGAAAATGGTTAAATATTTATCTACTGCTAATAATCAGCACATCGCCTTCACCAAGTATGTTTAATCATTCAGGGTGATGAAATTCTTTCAGTGACATGTCGAAACTCCCACCTTTGGTTTTGGGTCTCCGTTAACCTTGCAGGAGAAGGTGACAGGCATGCCCTCAAAGACTTTGAAGTGTTTGAGCTTCTGGTTGAAGGATGGTGCCACCCCATGGCCAGCAGAGTCTTCGTCGTGCTGCACGTCGTCGTCCGACTCCTCCACTGGGGAACGCTCCAGACGGAATTCAATCTCGCTGATCAGGCGCTGCTCAAAGCTGGACACTTTGTATTCCTAAATGCCCGAGACAGAAAAAGACAGAAAAACTAAACTTAGTGATCAGTAGTGAGAGTGGTTTGCGTGATCACGTGGCAAAGGCAAGCACATTTAAAAGCGTGCACGCAACTCATTAACCTGTTTTCATTGTCACCCAAACTACCAACTTTCTCCCAGTTTCCTAATTCTCTCTCTATCCAGATGAGCCACTCCTCCTTCCCACCATCTCCATCAATCTGTCATCACTGGAGCTCTGCTGAGGCAGAGGGAACATCTGCAGAGTGGCATGGTCTGATGACACATCACAAACATAATGACAGGCCTCAGGCACAGCTGCAGAGCCAGCATTTATCCTCCTAAACTCACTCTGCCGCGTATAAGGACAGCGATCACAGAAGTGGCCTGTCCTGCTCTAGTGAGGCTTTCTCCTATAATAGAAGTGAGTTAAAAAGTTAAAAAGAAATATTGTGTTCATTTCACACTGTTAAAATAGAGTAACGATGTAGTCCGTTGCTACTTTAATCTCAAATGCATTGTAGGAGTAACATTGCAGCATGCATTGCGTGACGGCAGTGGATTAAGGAGTAAATACAATAGCAGTAAAACCAAACATGCTTGTGTTGCAATCAAGCCTGGGCGTGCTTCAGTATCTGAATCAATTCATACTACACATACTGAACAACAACAAACAGTAAAAGGTGCAGAGGCCATGTTTTACACATTCTCAATCTGTGTCATCATTTGTTGTGTTTACCAGACACACCTGCCTGTGAAAGGACTAAACTGTGAATATGGAACCACAGTGACTAAAATTCTGTATTGCTGCCTTTTGTTTGCCACTTGTTCTGTTATCGGCTAATATCCCACACCCAATCCTGTTCTGTTCAAAGTGAACACATCCAAAGCTTTTAGTGTGACTTTGTGTGCACAGTAAGACATAGGGAGTGTCACACAGAGTGAATGAAAAACCAGAGAGTGACAGAGCGGAGAGAAACAACGGTTTCATTAACCTTTTGAGGGAAAGATTCTCTATCTGATGACTTGCCTGCCTGTTGAGAGAAAATAAGAGGTTTTATCTGTGTGTGCTGAGCGTGTTTCACTGTGTATAATCTTACCTGCTCCCAAACAGAAAGACAAAACGACAAAACACATCCTACACATATGTCTCATGATGCATTTCCAGAGCTGTGCAGTGCTGCAGTGCCCCAAAACAATCCTCCTCATGCCAACAGGCAGCATCACTCTCATTTTATCTGTCAGTGTGGACAAAACTTGTGCTCTAGTGAAGTTCATTATATCTGCACCGTGACTTCACTGAACCAATCAGTGTGCTTCTTGTTAAAGGAGGATACCACATAATTCAGAGCCAATTTAGCGTCCGTGAGCCTTCCATTTTGTCCATTTAATCCTTTGAGTGACTGATAGTGAGCAGATAAAGGGACAACTTTAAATGATGGATTATTATTTAAATTAGAAAAATGTCAAATAGTTCCTTCTATGGGAGGAAATAAGATTAATATAAACCCTTGGTACACAAAAAACTGTATTTTCCCTTAAATGCTAGTTCATCTATGAATAAACAACCAACAGTATGTGGAAGTGCTGCTCTCTCGTATTTCCACAGAACTTTTTGGTGGCTGGTAGTCCGACAAACGGCTACATGAGCCTTTGAACAGTGTCCCTGCATGTTTGCAGCAATGCTGGCTTCTGATGGCTTTGCATAAACAGAGCTTTTTATGGATGGATCTGGAGGACTTGGACAATGTTTATACCCTGCTTTCATAACTCGCTCCTCGGCAGTGTTTACAGGGACCGCAGGGTGGGGGGTGCACTCTGATTCAACAGTGTGTAAAGGAAAGCCTGTGGTCATAAGACAGACATGGCACCAGGGAAGTATCGGTGGACAAAACAGAAAGGTGATTGTGCCGCACACATGCAACAGTGGCATTTGTTCGTGTAAAAAAGTCAATGCTACTAGTGTAGACATGTTGGTCAAACGTTTCCATGCCTGCATGATTTCAGGTGAGTGTGCACATGTGTGTGATTTTCCCCTCCAGATGTGTGGATCCTAAAAAAAAAAGAGCCACCATACCTGTGTGACCTGTGACTCCTCCTCTGTGTCCTGTGTGTTTAAGACTGTGGCAGCGTTGTCAGCACCCAGCAGTCTGCGAGCCATCTTCTCCTCATAGGTTAACCTCTGGAAGCAGGGATTAATGGGGTCAGCGCAGGTTAGTGTGTGAGTTGCACAACACACACTTAATACACACAGTCAACTAGCTACTGTATCTTGTGTTAATTAGGGATGGAGAAAACATTATGGATTTATTTTGAGCATGAAACAGAAGCTTGTTTAAGTACACTTTTATGGGGAGTGTTTTTCTTTCATGAACAGTTGTATGACTTGTTGGAACGCTTGTTAATCTGTGTTAATGACGTTCTCATTCTCTAATTGCCTGCAAACACACAGATGTTTCAGTAATTGAATAAGGCTTGAAAACACACACACACACCTGTTGACCATTGCTTATGCGCTCCTCTTTAAAGCGCAGTTTTCTCTCCAAGTCCTGGATGACAGCGTCCTTGGATCCCTGGATGTCCGAGTCAGAGGCGATGCGAGGCGTCTTGGTGACCGAGGACTTTCTGGGGAACGCTTTGCTGAAGAGGGACAAAACAGAAACATTTGTCAAAATCAGAGCGGTGGCTCGCCGCCCCGTGATACGCACACATTATCTCGACACGTCGCAGCTCCTCTTCCCTCTCTAGCTCCTTTGCTCCCTCCCTGGCTCTCTCTTACATCCACCCTTATCTGGACTTGTCCAGCTATGGCATTCCACAATGTGTCTTCTTATCTCTCACAACTCCAGCAGGAATGCCAGGGTGAGAGGGGGAGTGCAGCAGTGAGTGAGGGGCTGATGAAAAATTACTGGCAAAGAGTTGAAGGTGGAATGTCCTTGATGCAGGAAAAAAAGAGCAAATTTCTCCCTACGGATAAGCCATCAGAAGATGATTTTCTACACAACAAGAGCCCAGTATTGCAGAGCCCAACAACATATCATCTGGACTCTGAAGTGATAGATCTTGACAGAGCGATACCCTGCAACTTGGCCGAACGTATACGCAAACTACGATACAGAAATCTGAGTGTTTATTTGATTTGACACACCTTTCACTCTGAAGCCCTTGTGTATATTTTCTTACCATATGGGGGCTAAAGCTCTTGCACCTTGAGCTCACTTTTGTCTCCTTGTGTGTGGGTTTGTGCGTGTTTAAAAAGGGCTCTTTAGTTAGAGTTTTCCTGTAAACATGCTGAATAAAAATGTAAACATGTCATCTTCCATCTAACTGCAGACATCCCGCCTCCAACTGCCAGCAGGTCTATCGCCTGAGACACACTGTCCCAGGTTTGATGCTGTGTATAAGGAACTTACAAAACGTTACGTAACTTGACAGACACTGTTAAGAAAGCTGTAAATCTGTAAATGTGTGTGTAAGGGTTACTCACACAGTCCCGTTGCCTTTAGGAAGGCCCAGGGCGTTAACTGTAGGACTGCTGGGTGTGGAAGGTGTGGCAGGCAACACTGAGGACAGGAAGCTGGAGGCTGGAGATGGAGGGACAGAGGAGAATGGCGAGGACATATCTGAGAGGGCTGGAGACATGGGCATGGGTGGAGGGGGAGGAGGCTGGGGGAGGAGGGAAGTCTTGGGCGGGGCCTGATGGAGAGGACAGGTTACTGGAGCTGAGGAAGGGCGGCGGTGGAGGCGGGAAGGAAGGAGAGCTCGGGGACTCCAGGCTGCTGGCCTTGGTGAAGGGGGGCATGGTGACCCTGTTGAAGGGCTTGTGTGGGGTGGGAGGAGACAGTGGGGAGGACAGGCTGGACCCTGAGGAGCCTGAGGACTGGGTGACATAGCCGGCCCCCCCGGGGCTCTGAGCAGCAATGAACTGCTTGGGCCGGGCGTAGTTGAAGGTGCTGGCCTGCATGGCTGCGTTACTCTCCAACTCCTGGAAGGAGGGAGGAGGGGGGAGAGGTGGAGTTGGTGGAGCAGGTGGAGGCACTTCCTGAGGTGGTTGCAGGGCTGGAGGCGAGACTTCCTGGCCTAGCTGCTCCTGCTGCTGCTGCTGCTGCTGCTGCCAGTTGGCTGCTTCCTGCTGCTCCAAAAGAATCTGGTCCTGCAGCTGCTTCAGCTGAGTGGCGTTCCTGTGAAGAAGAAGCATGCTCATCAGTGACACAATCACAAACTAAAGTCAACTTATGTTTTTTCAAAGCATTTTCATTCTTTATGGGGGAAGGGGGGGGGGGGGGGTTGTAATAAAGTAACAGACTTGTACAAATGTTACAAAAGAATGCGTCTGTTTTCAATTTATGCATGACACCATAGTCTGGTCTCTATCCAACTGTAGTCAGAACACAACTGGAAGAAATGTTGGATGCCAGATGTGAGAATAATCAATGTGTGTTAAAATGCCAATCAAAGTGTTGGGGAGGCAACCCAGTCAGGAAGAAAGACAGCGAGTTTGCGAAGATGTTAATTATTAAAGATATGAAGAGGTTTGAGGATGACATCAGCACGTGGCTGTCAGTCCAAGGTTTTTGAGCAGGAGTTGAAGTGAACTGTTTTTCCTCTGGTCTAAAGGTGATAGCTTGTCAGGCCAGAGGTTCAGGGAAAGCAGTGGTATGAGCACAGTGTGTGTGTGTGTGCGTGTGTGTTCTGGGAAGGAAACCACTGCACCAGCAGCACGGACTGATAGGTTATCAGCCTCTAGCCTTTAACAAAGACTTGTTAAAAAGCCAGCCTGTTGACAATACATCAAGTATGGTAAAGGAATCAGGAGATAAAGTGTAATACTGAGGAAAACTGCTCTGTTCCTGTTGTTTAACTGTGCAGTCATTCTCCCGGATGGACTGTGAGCTGGTGTAGAGACAGAGCTCAGATATGATGTTTTTCTATCTGTGAAATGGGAGAACCGCACAGTTAAGGCGTGGCTTCTGGTGTTTGAATGGCGTTGTGATGAAAGAAAAACAAAAATATGATGTTGTGGTGTCATTTTGCCAGAGCTGGGCCCTGAGATGAAGTATTGTGTTTTTTCACAGAGGTGTGGTTGTCCAGTCTCTCCCCCAGCGTGGTTGATTCATAGCATTGTCATGTCATCGTGGGAGGCAGAGAGTTTAGAAATTTTGTAGTGTCATCAGACCCGAATCTAACATTTCTCTTTTCTGAAACAAACCTTACATGTACCAGGAAGGTTTTAAAAGAAGACTAACTTAGAAAACCACAAGAAAGAAGTGAACTCTTAGAATCGCTCGAGGATCAGGAGGAGGATGTGGGTTGTTGGGAAAGGTTGAAGTTATAAACCTTCAGAGTATACGGCTACGTATGTGTATCTGAGACTGATGAGTTCTTCATAGGCAGCCTGTTCAGAATATACTGTACATCCCAGTGGTGCATGTTGTCAGGAGTCCACCAGGACTGAGTTCACGTGCCCAAATCTTTTCCAGATGTTGAATAATCAGCAGAGTCTTTCGACTATTTTTCATCTGTGAGAATGCAGGAAAGAACTCCCTTCACTCCCCCCCTATACGTTTGCAAACTCAAACAACACAAGTGAATATTTGACTAAACTGACAGTTGTAGCATATTGTAACGAATCCTCCACTCATGCCAACAGCAACAGGACTGATTAGTCTGTCCTAGCCAGTTATTTTGGTCGTATGCTCCCCTCCAGAGGAGACTTCACATGCCCAAATAAATAGTCATTAATTCACAATTGTGTCCATTGCGATCATTCCAGCTCGTCACGACCTGGTGCTCTCCTTACAGGATTCACTGACCGCAAGAGAGCCACATGAGCTACGATCTATTCTCTGTATACGTTTTTCTTTACATTCCCCAACGGTCTCCTCTTCGGGCCTCGACCAAAAGAGTGCTTTTACAGGAATAGTTTGGCAGCTCCAGAGGCTTGCAGCGCTCCGCAGCGGTTTGATTCCTTTTTTGGCTGTGTTCTCAGAGCGTCAGGCAGAAGCACCCTGCCCGTCGGCTCCAGCAGAGAGGAAACACACTTCATTTCCTCACCGCCTCATCCCTCTCTCCCCCCGGCACACCGCTTTACTGCCTCGGCATGAAAGACCTCAAAGACCTTTACAAAAGATTACCTTTTTGACACCCTCCTACTGTATGTAGAGTATTGTGTTTTTTGAAGTTAATTGTAGAAGTGAGGTTTTTTTCTCCCCCTCTTCTCTGTTGTTTCTCTGAGTATGTATGAGCAGAAGGCAGTGTGGATGTTATCCAGCTGTAACTGACATCATCCCTTTGCCTTAAAAGGTGCTCTTTACTTTCTATATAAAGCAACTACTGTTAAACAAGCACCTTCATTGATTACAAAGCCGAACTGCTGTGCAGGCGCCTCATAACGTACTCCCTCTCTTTTGGTATGGTCAAGAAAATCCTGATTCAGGAAGTGAAGTTACACAATTAAGTCATCCATCCACATTAAAATGCACTGACATGACATTTGACTTCCATCTAAATACCATTCAACTTTATAGATTTCTAATTTTGCCAGATTAGATTTGACATTTGGCATGTGTCATATTTTGATAGTGCATGAAAAGGTCAGCTGGTGTTATTTGCAGCTGCGTGAGTAGTTTTACAGCCCACTTAAGGATTTAGATCAAGCAAAGGAGGGTTATCCAGACTCTGTGACCCTGCGGCGGTGCAGCGTCCAGCTCTGATCGCTTCGACCACAAAGTGCACGTCAAGGCCGCTGTACGCGCGCTGTGTCCCCCCTGTTCATCCCAGCTGTCTCCATCTGCATCTGCACTCTAAAGCAGTACCACCCCTGCTAGAACCAGACCCCCGCCTTGTGTAAATGATTAGAAAAGGTATCTTGAGAAGCAGAGCAGGCCTCCATCACTCCCTCTTTCTTTGTCTCTGCTGTGGCGGAGCGGGGCTGAATTAGGAGGGAAGTGTTCCTCTGTCGCCATGCCAACAGCCCAGTGTTTTGCTGTTCTGGTCTGAGCCAACTGGCCCACAGAGCGCTGTGCTTCGGTGAGAGAAAATGCTCCAGCTCCTCTGTCTGTCATTCCAGCTGTAACACTGCATTACTCTTAAGTCTCTCCCTTTCATTGCCTCTCTTTTCTGCCCCAATTTTTGGTGGTATAAATAGGCGAAGCAGTTAAGTGTTATGTCTTCCCATTTTCATCCTGAAAAAGACTTTCCTTGGGCTGGATCCTGCCTGTAAATTCTTTAGTTGGGGGGGGGGGGGGGAGAAAGAAGGGTAGAAAAGGCAAAGAGGAGTCTGGTCCTGCATAGAAAAGCTCAATAAACAGAACCCAGAACAGCTTGACAGTAACTTAACTGAAAGTGTGTTTTACAGCCCCGTGATGTATCAGTCAGACCCAGCTGAACACTGCTATGTGCCTGACACAGCAGGTCTTTACCAGCAGCATCTTGCTTTAATAAATGAAGAGCTCAGCGTCTTAAATGGCGGTGTTTACTCAGTGCTGCTTGTTTGTGCTTCCTGAGCAATAACGACCCGGAGTGCGTGAGAAAGTCATCCGCGGCTCCACCGCCAATCAGAACAAGCTGGGAGCCGTCGGCAGGTTTATATGCCGCCCATCCCGTTAGCTCCGCAGCTGGCTGAAAAGACGGAACCGCTTTATTAAGACTCGGCCAGCTGATGACAGGAAGCGTGCATTGGAGAACAGGAAGTTGTTGAGTGTACATGGCCAGTAATGAGGGGTTTCCTACTGTAAACAACAACATGAGGGAAACTGAGCCCGTGCCTGTTCTCTTTAAAAAGGTGTTTATAAACAGAAAAAGTACGATTAATGTAGGAGATTTTGGAATGTGCAGCAAGTGGAACGAGGAAAGGCTTTAGTGGGTGTTCTGGCTGCTTTCAGGCTATAGGCTCAGTGTATGTTTGCATTAAACCTCTCTGTATTTGTTCCTGCAAACACCTGTGGCTTATTAACAGCACGACCTTGTCACTTGTAAATGATTTATATCCAAATAGTCAAATTGAGCTCTAGTATCACACTTACAACACAAACACAGCCTGGAAACCATGTCTGAGATCATTACACACACAGTGGTTGACAGTAGAAATGTAATATTAATTCACCACAGCTCTGTGGGAAAACATGGTTTTCACTTGTTTACCCCTCTAAGACGTACACGCCTATCTAGTCACACAATGTATGTTTTGCTGCGCCTACACACACACACACACCTGGTTCACAGTTTCCTCATTTGTGTTCACCAGCGAGCATTGCATCACAGCTACAGTGCGTCAACCCGAACTTGTCTGATGCCCCCAAGCAAGAACAGAGCATCAGTCTGACACGGCGACTGAGCTGATGTCTGAATCACTGTCAGACGGGCAGACTGTGAGTAAGACGAAGAAGCCGTCTGTTTCAACTACTGGACAAGTTGCTTCTGCCTTACATTAGGCATGGCCTGATTAATTAGAAGCAATCTTCTCTTACTGGAAATGTTGATTTCACACTTATTGAGAAAACACCCCACCCTTACACATCTAACAGGAAACTGTGACTATAGTGTTGTGTAAATATGGTTTAGTGGATAAAAAGTTGAACTTTTGGATAGGGCCACAAGGATTAGTCAGTAAACAGAAAATTAATTGGCTATACTAATTTTTAAAATCGATTAATTGTTTCTGTGATTATCTGATTTCAGCTTCTCCAATCAGAGCATTTTCTGTTTTTCTCTTTTCTTATTTTTTGGTTTTGGACTGTTGATCAGACAAAACAAGCAATCTGAAGATGTCACCTTGGACTCTAGGGAACTGTGATCAACATTTTTCACAATTTTCTGATATTTTATAAGCTATTCATTGAAAATTTGTTTAAAAAAAGTTATTTGCAGCCCTACTTTTCAACTACAGTATAAGGTTACATGCGAACGCCATATAAAATAATTCAGAATCTACATGTAGGAATTAAAGAAGCCTTATAATACAGAGAAACTGAGTCATTGCACGTACACAAACACACAAATAAGGCAGTTTAAGCATAATGTAAAATGCACTCTTCATCTCTTCCTCCACCTCTCCATGTCTGCCTCCTTTTACTTTCACCAAAGCAAGCAGACCAGCAAAGGAGCCACTCCAAGTTTCCAAGAACATTTTAATATAATCTCACAGGCTGTCTGACCCCTAAAAACCAAACTGCTGCCGTTGCTGCTGCTGCTGCAGGGAATTCAATATGTCACACATACTAAAAAGTGTTTTATTCCTTGTCTCCAGCTTCCATTCATTCATTTCCTCCCTGTCAGCTGACATGTTCTCTCTCAGCCTTTGTTCTTCTAGTATCCTTAACGTATTTTCAACCCCTCTCCTCCCCGGGTACCCCCCCCCCCCCCCCCCCTTATTCTCTTTGGCTCTAATTGCACACACACCACATAAAACAGAACCAGACTGTTTTCCTTTCTCCCCCCCTCTCTCTTTAAAACGTAGCACAGAGCGTTTTTCTTATTCCAGCCACGCCAACAGTTCACGGCTGCTCCGATCACCCACTTTCTCCCTGCCCCACTTTCCTTTCAATCTTTCTTCTTCCACTATTATTTTCCCTTTCACTCTCTATCTGAGCTCGTATTTCATATCCAAGTGTAGGTGAAGAGGGCTCTCCACAATCAGTGAGCCCTGCTTTTCTCTATATACCTCCATCCCTCATCTCCCCTCTCCTCCGCCTTTCGCTCTTTCTGTCCAGTGAGACAGGCAGTGTGTTTTTTTTTCTTTCTTTCTCTATAGCAGGAATGCTGAAGACATTCTTCTCTGGATTGGAGTGGGAAAGACATCGCCATCAAATGGGATTAGCAGCAGGAGTGGAGGGAGAGGAGGAGGAGGAGGAAGGGGAAAGGAAGAGCCAGAGAGAGAGAGAGAGAGAGAGAGAGAGAAAGAGAGGCACAAAGTGGCTCAGAAGAAATCAGTAAGTGAAGAGTTACAGCCGAGCAAGACACAAGCTTTCTCACCTAACAGACTCTATTGTGTTAACTAATCCATCTGACTCCAGCGAGGAGCTCTGCAAACAAATGAACCTCGCCACATAAACACAGTCGCTCTGCATCACAGACACAACACTAGAAAGAAAATCTACAGACTTATGTTTGTTAAAGTCACATTTCTTTTCTCTTTTTTCTTGTCTTTCTCTGAACTCGCTACTTTTCTAGTTTCTAGTTACTTTTCAAATGAATAGGTATCTCACTCAGCCTCTGGGTGCTCCGAGAAAAAACCACACACCAATTCTGAGAGCAGATGATTTAAACATTAACGCGCAGAGCTGGTAAACCATTCAAATGTGGGAAAAAAAAGATTAAAAAGAATCATTAGTTTACTTCAATCATTTGTTTTCTCTCTCCCTAATTCAAAATCAATTAAAGTTAATGGCAAAGTGATTCATTTTCAGCTTTGGTGCTTTTCAAAATTATTTTTAAAAATAATAATAAAAACCCTTAAAAGTTTTCTCTCTGAGAGCTCAAAGACTAAAAGTGAAAGAAAAGCATCTTTCAGTTCATCTTTTATCAATTTTCCCACAGTTCTCTCAGTCCTGCTAAAGTTTACTTAATTTGAATGAGCTGTCAGTTTACACGAAACAGTCAGGAACAGTTTTACCTTCAGTGTTGTGGTGTTGGTGTGTGGCAGCTCTGATATTTCCCTGCAGGAGAGTGGACTACGTTGCAGTGCTGCCCTGCCAGGTGTGAGGAGCATATATAGAGCGCTGAGCAGCCAGACAGTGACAGACGCAGTCGCTCCCTCTCTCTCCCTCTCCCTCTCCCTCTCTCTCTCCCTCTGCATGAGTCAGTCTGTCTGTGAGCTCCTCCTCTTCACAATAAAAGCTCCCAGTCTGCCTAAGACCTTTCAGAATAAAAGCTCAGCCATGTACTGTAACCAAAAATAACAAAACAGCTTTCGCAGAAAAAGAAAAGCTCTTTAAGAATGAAAGAGACACCCACATCTAACTGCTTTTTTACTACCTTTTGTGTAGAGATGCACCGATAACGATACTGATATCGGATATCGGTCCGATACTGACTCAAATAGCTGGATCGGGTATCGGTGACAATGGGCCGATCTGATATTGGATTACAATTCAGTAAATTTATATCTATGTATTTATTTGTTACATTTTGTTTTCCAAAGTTAGGAAACGTTTAAGTCAAGTGTGATGTTGCCTTACACATAAAAGAATGATCCTAGTCACACAGTGAGGCTTACAGCTTATTAATTAAACACTGGTATTGGATACTCTGTATCAGCCGATACCTAAAGCCCAGGTATCGGTATCGGGACTGAAAAAGTCGGATCGTGCATCCCTACTTTTGTGCCCAAATTTATATTGTTTCCCGACTGACTGAAGACTCGAGAGGCAGGATGATTGAGGAGAAAGAATCAAAGACAGATTTAAGAAATTTATCATCTGAACAATTCTTTAAGTTTCAGGTGACACATGTGAGATTTGTCCATTGTAAGGTAACATTTGAAAAGATGTCCTATCTGGAAATAAAATCTGCATTCTGCGGACTCTTTGTGGCCACACAGAAATATTATCTTCCCTTCACACGTTGACAGAGAACAGTAACTATTATCTACATGCCAAGCATATAGAACGCAGGATAATAGTTTTATGTAAGACGAGGACCTTTGGAACAATTTGAGTAATGGACACGAAGTTCCAGTGCCACTGTGTGTACAAACAACTCCCATCACAACCGCACAGATATGGTTTCATTCACTGAAACATCTAAGCAACTATTCGGTTTCTCGATAAAAGAATTTTTCTCCCTCATTTTTGTGGGATGAAACAAAACCTTTTTGGGTAATTTATCATTTCTATTTTTGTGTGTAATGCCTCTATTTTTAGAGGCCGTGTGTGTTTTCCAGGCGGCTGATGAGTCACGGTGTGTTGAAGGAAGGTGGGAGGCAGGGATGTGGTCCAGTGGGCTGTTATGTGCATTTGTAAGTGTGTGTATTTGTGTCTGGATATTGGGGAAAGGTCAAAGAGCCATTAGGAGAGGGTCCTCCTCTCTCTTAAGGGTGCGAGTCATTCCCTGTGTTGACTCACTGATACTTACAGGCGAGTCAGAGTGAATCTCCTCTGCACTCAATGTCAGTTTTTGGTGACATGATTGACTACACTGTCATGACAGTAGAGCGTGTATACATTATGCTGTTATGTCACACACACCCTGTAATTAGCACTCACAAGTGGAAGTTGTGGGAGTGTGTCTAAAGGAAGATACTGTCTATACCACACACGCAGCCACACACGCATACCACTCGCACCAACAGCCGGGGTTAGGATCTAATCAGAGGTTGATTGACCTCATCCGGAAACAATGTGATTCTCTGAGTGTGTGTGTGTTTATGGTAATGTGTATTTATCTGTGTGTTTCTCAGTGTTTAACATACCAAGGTGTTCTTTCCTGGGAAACACAGTCTGCTTTCTGTGAGGGGATCACTGAGGCCTGTTAGTTTCCATGCTGTCAACTCCTAAACATACACCCTGCCTGCTCTCTCGCTCCCCTTTTCATCGCTCCCTTTCCCTCTGCTCACCCCTCTTTCCTCCAGCCCCCTCTTCATGTTATGAAGGTCAGCCCCAACAACTCTCTTCCTTATTTGGAAAGTTTCTCCATTCCATGCAGGTCATTCTAGCCTGACCGACCAATCCGGTGGTTAGTTGGTCTGGTGTCTCAGCCAATCCTGTGTCTCCCATGTCCTTTTAAGGACTGCCCATCTCTGACTCTCTGGAGGTTGATGTGAAATTATCTGCTTTCCTGCTCTCTTGTGTCTCCGGTCATTTAGCTTTATATTCTGTTGCACAATCTCTTTCTCTCCTTGACGACAACCAACTTTCTCTTTGTGCCTTTTTCCATCGACTGTTAATCAAAAACCTCTCTGGCCTGCCTTCACCGAAAACAAAGGTATCCATTAGGGAACTGATCCACAGTCGGAGTTTCACTTCCATTTTTAATTAGATATTTGATGATGGCTGAACCGCAACCAAAGTTCTCAGTGTGTAGCCAGTGCCATATGTGGTGCTTAAACATGCATGTTTCCTGCTTTCCATAAAACCACAAGCAACACCTCGACAAGAAAGTGATTGTTAATACTTCATTAGAGAGTTCATGACTTGCACCTCGTAAACACAAACACACTGCTGAGAGGAAGCTCTGAGTCACAGCGCAGATATGCGACGAATCCTGGCAGCCAGAGCTCCTTGCTCAGCAATGCAACACAGAAAGACATGGATACATGGATCCTGCTTTAAAGTGCCCTCATTTCATACAACAAGCCAGAAAAATCATACTGAAAGTCTGAATTTTCAAAAATACAAACGGACAGACAGCAGCAACCAGTCACCTGCTGCTGCTGCTTCTGTAAACACTCCTACAAATAGAAGTTGTGTATGTGTGTGTGACAGTGGGAGACTGATGAGGACTGTTGGCAATGAGCAGTTTGTTGCCTTTAGTTTGTATGCTGTTCCCCTGACAACAACCTCACTGGGGTTAAAGAGGTTTGGAGCTACTGCAGAAATCATTTAATCTCAGTGGTATGGCAATTATGTCAGCAAACAGGGATTGAGGGGTATAAAGTCAAGCTGCATGCAATACAGGCCACATTAAAGTGGATTAGGCCATTCCTCCTCTTTATCGCTGCAGTGTGTAAGTATGCAGAGCCTGGAAACATTAAAGTCTGTTGGTGTCACTTACACGCTGACGGCCTGTTGTTCTAAGCTCCTGCGTGTTTGGGATCTCACACTCCGTGTTTGTGTGTGTTAGAGTTGGGCAATAATTCGACATGAATGTATATCATGATGACGTGATCATATCATGTTATCGTTTTACAAAATGCTGTCGTCCAAATTCATGTTTCCAAGCAAGGTGCGCTCACAAATGTGTGAGATGACACAGTTAATTGCACTGAACATCAATTTGATTATTTGTGAGGTGCAAGGATTAGTCGATTAATCGATTAGTCATTTGATGGAAAATAAACTGGCAAATGTTTTGATAACTGAATTGTTTTAGTAATTTTTTAAGCAAAAACTGTAAAAATTTGCTGGTTGCACGATTTGAAGCTTTTCTGTGTCATGAACTGTTGAGCATGATGAGTTCTAAGAAATTATAACAGGCATTTTCACAATTTTCTGACATTTTATAGACAAAACACAAAGAAAATAATCGAAAGATGAATTGATAATGAAAATACTTGTTAGTTCCAGTGCTATTTGCCATATTGTGATACATATCAACAACAACAACATCAGAAACATATTCATATTAATATTATAACATTGATTTCAGCAGTAACTCTCAGCCCTAGTGTGTGTGTTTGTGTGCTGCATGTGGGATCATGCTATTTTCTGACAATACGTCTGGATATGGCAGTAACCTCTGAAAGCTAATTGTCTGCAGTGTGATTCCCTCATTGTCCAAATCTTTCCTCCTCCTCCCTTGACAAAAGCAGACATAGCTTGACCGCTACTTTCCTCACAGAGCTACTTCTGTTTCAGCTGCACATCAAATATCAATTCAAAAAACTCTTTATAATCGAGCACAGGAACTGCTCACTGTATTCCAGCCAGTCCTTAGTCTGTTTAAATTCACATTCAACATAATTTCTCTTTCTTTTTTCACTCTCTGCCTCTCTGCTTCCAACCTGCATTTACCAGTCAATCATAGTCATTATTACAGCATCTCTTTAACAACTCAACAGCAAAGAACATGAATCATTTTAAGCCCTTTGCAAAAACATCATTGTAGTGAGAAAAGTCGAGGCTCTGTTAAATGCTGACGTGTGCCTGTTTTTCATCATCAGTCATCTTAGCATACTGAGTAAAAATGAACATAGAAAAAAAGCGGCTCACACATAAAAAGCACTTTGTGGAATGAAATCCGTGCAAGAGAACAATTTCAACTGTCAAAGTTGATTCCTGGTCTTATGAAAGAGAGATTAAACGGGGGAATGATTCGAGGATAATTGTTGCCTCTGCTACTTGTGCTTGGTGTGTGACGCCCACCCAGACATTATCCCAACCTATAATATAATGTTTTACCCCTATTATCACGGTCGATATCGTGGTGGTCACACCTTAACGTGTTGCTCTGGCTCGTTGCTTTTGACTGTCTCGTCCTTTGTCTTGTAATCTTGTTGTGGTTTCTCTCATAATGTCTTAATGTTTGACTGCATTCTTTGTTGACTTAACCTACAATCTGTAGGTATAAAGGTGTCTTAACAACATAAAGAAGTCAACAAGACGTTATTTAACCGCTACCATACAGAAATCTGGACATCAAAAATGTGAAAACACGAGACCGCATGTTTCTCCTCCAGTACTAGTATGGGTATGTCATAATGCCAAAACCTGCTTGTGAAATGTCACACTAGGCAAGCATGAACCTTTATCAATATAGGAAAGTTGACAATGTACAACAGCAGCCCGGACACGTCATCCATCAACACCCACTCACAAACATGTGTATGCATGTACGCGAGTGCGCACATACACACGCACATTTACAAGCTCCAGGTGTTATCTGTCTATTATGATGTGAATTTACAGAAGGGTCACGTGTGCACAGTTAAACCCTGGAGACCCCTGAGCAGAGGGGAGTTGTGTGGTTGAATCAGGAGAGACCATAATTCTGTCCAACATGGCAGTGACCTTATGTTGAGATGAAAAGTTTCATCAAGCTGAATTATGGCTTGTCACATAGTATCCTCTCACAGTATGCCTCATAGCTATACAGTAGCTTTATTTAGACCGTTCTGCAGGAACTCAGCTCACACAATCAAATAGGCTCCAATCCCACGATAACTTTTAGTTGCCTCACATAACACATCTGCTTAAAGCAATATGTCACGTTAGCAAAACCTTTTTTTTTTCTGCTTAATCCTCAAAGTAGTTTATGAGAGGGCAACCAAAACACTGGCTGTACATGTTGTCACTTGTTAATTTTATCCTGCTTACACTAGTCTGAAAATAACACATCCATCAAATCACCAACTAAAGCAAGTAACCCAAATATTATATGTTTCGATCACTTTTACAAATGCTGCAAAAAAATGTTGAATTCCAGAAGAGGCTACAATGAGATAGCTCTGCTAATTTGCCATCTATCTATTTTCTACCATGTGGTTAAATGGCTTTGCTTTCTTTCCAGACCTGACGGTTGGTTCAGATCCAACCGGCCAATGTGAGCCTCTCCCCTGAGAATTTCCTTTGATTCTTATCCTGAAGTCTGGCATCAACGCTGGCCATCAAACCCAAATACCTACCAACCCTAACCCCTCTTCCTTCAGTACAGAAAAACAGCAGGCCTGTTTTCACAGCTCAGGTCTCTTGCAGTTCCTCCTGCCTGCCAAATCACACAGCTACTTCCTCCATCTCATCAGCTCAGTGTTATTGAAGCAAAAATCGTCCCTGAAACAGGCTTCCAGTGTGTTATTCCTATGATTTAGACCAATTTATTCAAGATTTGTGAACACGAACACATTTCTCCAACAGCTATAAACACTGGTGTTAGGATTGTAATGTTATTTGATGCAGCTGCCCCTTTATAAGTAAAACTGGGTGCTGTGAAAATCCAGAATGATTTTTGGGGATATCCTCATATGAGTAACATTTACTTGGGAGTAAAAGCTTAACTGTGCAGAGAAATGAGTAATAAATTCTAGGCCCTCATGCATCAAGTTAACTGCTCACTTAAATAATAAAACTCCATCCATACTGATGCCCATTGCCTTTATGTAAATGCAGTGAAACAATTATGCTATTACATGATATTGCCTTATTTTATCAAATACAAGACATTAGGGTCATAGTTTCCATGCTGTCTATTGAATTCATGGCAATTCAACAGTTGGATTGAATGCTAGAAAGTCCTGTGCTTATTAAAAAGAACTCCCGTAAAACGTAAAACAAGCACTTAAAGTTACCAACAAGGATCATTTTCAAAGGCTGCAGGTTTTGCTGTGCTCTGTTAAAAGTTTCACAGCAGCATGTGTCTCACAAAGACACATCAGTCTGCATGGGATGTGCCCCACACAACAAACAGGATATGATGAACTCCATGATAAGCTCGGGGGCTTTAGTTTGAGAGTGGTCAGCCTCTGTTGCTACACGTTACCTGAGGAAACACAGCGCAGTTTGGCAGAAACATGAACTTTGGTTAATGGCAGAGCTGCTGTTTTTACTGTGTAATTACAGAATTTAAAGGGGGAGAGGGCAGGAGAGTGGCGGTTTATGTGTTCTAATTGCTTCACAGTTGGGAGCTGATTGTTTCTAGCGGTGTGCTCATGTTGTTATTGTGGAAAAACTCGGGAGAGAAGCAGCTTTATTGTCTCCCTGTTATTTGGAGCGAGAAATGATACCCAGCGTCTCTCATTCATTGAGCTGTCGTACACAGACATCTGATCTGAAGATTTATCTCATGTTTGTTTGAGAAATATATATGCTACAATTAAATATATTTGTGCACACCACATGGAGAATTTATTTATCAAAGACTGTGCTCATGCTTTCCGACAAAGTCTAATTGTATATTCATCTCTCTTGCCATGTGTAAAATCTGATAATATTGAACTTTTTATTGTGAAGTTTGCATCAAAAGTACAAATAAATAGCAAATTAAAATATTGAGGGCTCTATATATTCTCTCTCTCTATAGGACTCCATATAAAAACTGGGTGACACCATGTTGGCAGTTCCTACTGAGAAGCCCAGTAACCAGGTCAGATCTTTTGATCCATCCAGATTATGCAAAATTTGCACCAACAAACATAATTAATTGACATTTGTATATTATCCACTGATTCCACTCGGTTATGGTGGCGTGTGAAAGTGTAATGAATTTGATGTGACACATGCTTTAATAGAATTTGCTACCATTATAGCTATAACTCGGATAGAAAAGGCTACATGTGGCGCCACTCAAAACACACCCAGAGCATCACCCTCACAGCCAAATATTTACCTGTAATTTTCTTCCTCCTCCTCTAAATTCCCAGCTCTGGAAGCACAGAATTAACAAGTCATAACAATTATGTCAGCAGATATGCAATAACACCCATGAGCAGGAATCAAATCCAGTACACATGCAGTGGCATTGCACTGTGCAATGCCAAAGAGCTTGACTATACTGTAGTCAATCCCGAATACATGCAGCCTGTCACATCACAGCAACACTGTGGTTCATACTCTGACAGTCATACTGTAATATCAAAAATAAAAGCGCCACATCCAATTAAGTTAGATGGGGAGAAAAGGGAAAATGTTGACCATGAAATTTTTAAAAAAGGGCAATAAAGCTAAACAAAGAGAAAAAAATGTTTAAACACCAACCAATAGAGTGAAAGAATACACTTTATGATCAGTGTTTATGATCACCATACCCCCACTCCCCTATTTATTTCTTGTCATTCCTCTACTGTATGCTGTTTAATAAAGGCAACAATACTTAAATGCATCAGCAAGTGAGATAAACTCCATGCACAAGAGGCTTGTTTACTGCAAACTGCAGAATCTCACAAAGATGGACCACTGAAAACACAGCCATTCAATGCCCAACTCTCATCTAACAACAGTGACATCCTACCTGATCCCTATAGAGCTCACAGAAAGGTTCTCAGGAAAAAAAAACACAATGGCTCTCTCCTGGGCTGGCCATGCAGGCCGAGGTCAGACAGAAACAATAGGAGCCATCCAGCAAAAGCCAAACAGATCTGTTTACAGCCACAGACAGACAGACAGCAGCTGGCAGACTCGCCCTGGCACACATGATGCCACACTGACACCGACATAAAGGCAGGGGAATGCTTTTGTTCTAAAAAGGCCTGGGATTCCCCCTTTAACCCTTTCACAACACTATCATTTCCACCAGATTTCAGGCAGTCCTCCCAGTCTGTCCACCTCCCACCAGCCCCCCCTGGTGACAAGCCTGCCCCCGGGGCACAGACATACGGGGACGTGGCAGGTACTCACAGCTTTGGTTTGGGCTTGGTAGGCAGAGGAGGACCGTCCTTCCCAGGAGATGGAGACAGCTTTCCTGGGGTTGGAGGTGAGTCTGGCGCCACCTGAGCTGGACTTTGGACATCTGTCATAGGGTCAAAATGGAGCAGAGCTGCAGGAGCAGGTGGGGGTAGTGGTGTGGTCTCTTTAGCCGGGTTTGGAAGTGACGGGGGATGTCGGGGTTGGCCATTCTGTACAGACCCTTTCCCTTTGTCCTCCACCTCTGAGCCCAACTGTACTGGAGGCAGGGCCGTGACACTGGGCCAGATCTCAAGCTCCTTGATATGAAAAGCCTCAGTGCTGGGCTGAGGAAGCATCTTGGGTGGCAGCTCCAGGAGGCTGATCTCTGTGGGTGGGGGAGGAGGGGGGAAGGCTGCCGCATCCTCAAACCCAGAGCTATCGCCAGACATGCCGTTACTGGATGAATCCTCGGCTGCTGAGGGGAACAAACAATAGGAAAGTGGAAAATGTTGGACTTGAATGTTTAGTTTTTCTTCTCGCCATCAGTAGAAGATTACGCACACACACAAGGCTGCACCACAGCTGATCTGATCTAAAGCAGCAGCTGGATATAGTCGGGCTGATGCAATTCCTGTTTATTCAGCCTTTCCTTTAACTGTGTGATGAGTCCTGTACTGTATATACACAGCTCTGTCAGCGAGAATACACAGAGAAATATTTGTGTCCTGCTGTACTCACACAGAGCTGCATATAAACTCACTCCTCTCACCCTTTATCCCATACAGAGTACACAATAATAAACAGGATAAAAGATGGTCATCTTGTTGAGACATACCATACAAATTTTCGACATCAAACCACAGAACCTCCAGTAAATGCATGACTATCAGAGGTTAGTGTAATGACCAAGCACTGATTCACTCTGGAAAGAAGACTTAACCAATGGGAAAATATGCATTTAATTTTGTTGCATTTTTAAAATGATACTGTACATTTTACTATAATAGTGTAGCCCTTAAATCATCATGAGCGACAAAACATTAAAACGGACTTCATCTTCAGTCTCACCTTCATCAAACAAACAAACAACATATCAAACAAAGTCTTTTCTCTTCAGGGAGAGCAGTAAACCGACCAGATAGCTAATGGTGATGTACCTGAACCTAACTGTGCACACAGAGATCTTGGTCTTTTCTTTTTGGAGAAATTTTCTACTTCACATAAGGTTCCACACTGTAGTTGTCATTAGATAAAAATATAGATAATATAGATATAGATAATAAATAGATAATATGTTCTTTATGTAGATTGGTACCAAACATTAACAGACCATCCTTCTTTGTACATCAGGAAAAGTTAGTTGTGTTGGGCATCATGAATATTACACTGTAACCTGTTTTTGAATCAATCATACAAAATAAGGATTTCACCTCACTAATCCAGGAGTGTCCATGCAAAATGTCCCAATTAAAAATTTTTCTAGTGAACTTCTGTTCAGGCATATTCACAAGTCTGTTCCACAGTCAGATCATCTCACATTTCTGACATTTGTTGGTTTCCACCCCAAATCACCACTAATGGCCAAAACTGTTCTAAGTTTATGAACTTTAAAAAACAATTGAATATCTGTAATGTTTGGTGCAATAATTCACATGTTCATGGAATCCACAAATGTCAGACACATAATCTGAAACATGACACACACAAGACTTATACAACTGTGTATAAGTACAAAATCCCAGATCTTTACATAGTTTGCCTTTGCTCAGCACTGATCCCAGTTCCCTACCTGCTGAATTCATTAAAACACTATTACCCTAATTACAAGTGAGATGCTCATCCAAATAAAACCTAAATATTTATACTGCAACTGATTTTTGCCTGAAATGTGCTATTTTTGTTTTATCCTGGTTTACCATTAGTCTCCATTTTCAGCAGCATTCAGCCAGAACATTTCCTGTAGATCTTTTTCATGTTCCACCATTAAATTTATATCATCAGCATAAAGAAGTATACAAACAACCAAATCATCTCCCAGCTTACAAGATTTCATTTGAAAAGCTAAATCATTAACATAAACAGAGAACAGTGTTGGTGACAACATGTCTCCTTGTTTAACTCCAAACTGTTGGAAAACCATCCTGTTTTAAACTCATTAACTTGAATGCAGGCAACAGGCGCTCAATAAACAGACTTGCTGTTATTATAAAATGATCCATCAACTCCTGAAGTTAGCGATCTATAGTGAGGAAGGTCTCTATTTACCCAATCAAAGGCCTTCTGAAAATCAATAAAACATATAACTGTAGATGTATTTTCCTCAATTCTTGTTCTGACAACTGATTTCAGTATATATATATATGATCGATACATGTTCTAGCTTTTTTTTTTGAAGCCATTTTGCTCATCTAACAGCAAACCTGTCCTTTCAAGATGATCAACAAGTCTGTGATTAAAGAGCGATGAATACATTTCATACACAGTGCTGATAAGGCTAATGTCTCTATAACTAAGTAGTAATTTGGGATCATTTTTTGATGCTTTAGGGTTTAATGTTGGTCTTATACCACTGAGAAGGAATAATGCCACTATCGAAACAAACCAGAAATAACTCAAACAGATCTTTAAATCATTTGGGAGACTTCTACACTTCATTAGAAATGTCTTAGTTACCAGTAGCTTTCCTAAATTTACTCTTTTCAATCACCTTTTATATATATACATATGTATGTATAGTCTGACTGAAGATTTCACTCTTTCTGTATGTCTGTGTGCATCTTCCTGAACATTGTTTTTGGAACTGTGTGTAAGTGATGCACGACAAACCGGAGTCAGACTCCTTGTATGGGTACACCTACAGGTGAGATGTTACACACAGTTCCAAAAACAATGTTCAGGAAGATGCACACAGACATACAGAAAGAGTGAAATCATCAGTCAGACTATACATACATACACACGTGGACAAAATTGTTGGTACCCCTCAGTTAATGAAAGAAAAAACCCACAATTCTCACTGAAATCACTTGAAACTTACAAAAGTAATAATAAATAAAAATGTGTTGAAAATTAAACAATCAAAACCAGCCATCACTTTTGAATTGTTGATTAACATAATTATTTAAAAAAACAAACTAATGAAACAGGCCTGGACAAAAATGATGGTACCCCTATAAAAGATTGAAAATAATTTGACCAGAGGGACATGTTTAACTCAGGTGTGTCCTTTAATTGACATCACAGGTGTCTTCAAGCTCATAATCAGTCAGTCTGCCTATTTAAAGGGTGACAAATAGTCACTGTGCTGTTTGGTGACAAGGTGTGTACCACACTGAACATGGACAACAGAAAGCAAAGGAGAGAATTGTCCCAGGACATTCGAAACAAAATTATAGACAAACATCTTAAAGGTAAAGGCTATAAGACCATCTCTAAGCAGCTTGAAGTTCCTGTGACAACAGTGGCACATATTATTCAGAAGTTTAAGATCCACGGGACAGTAGCCAACCTCCCTGGACGTGGCCGCAAGAAGAAAATTGATGACAAGTTGAAGAGACGGATAGTTCGAATTGTAACCAAAGAGCCCAGAACAACCTCCAAAGATATTAAAGGTGAACTCCAAGGCCAAGGTACATCAGTGTCAGATCGCACCATTCGTCGTTGTTTGAGCCAAAGTGGACTTCATGGGAGACGACCAAGGAGGACACCACTGTTGAAAGCAAATCATAAAAAAGCGAGACTGGAATTTGCAAAAATGCATGTTGACAAGCCACAAAGCTTCTGGGAGAATGTCCTTTGGACAGATGAGACAAAACTGGAGCTTTTTGGTAAAGCACATCAACTCTATGTTCATAGACTCAAAAATCAAGCGTATGAAGAAAAGAACACTGTCCCTACGGTGAAACATGGAGGAGGCTCAGTTATGTTTTGGGGCTGCTTTGCTGCATCTGGCACAGGATGTCTTGAATCTGTGCGAGGTACAATGAAATCTCAAGACTATCAAGGCATTCTGGAGAGAAATGTGCTGCCTAGTGTCAGAAAGCTAGGTCTCAGTCGCAGGTCATGGGTCTTCCAACAGGACAACGATCCAAAACACACAGCCAAAAACACCCAAGAATGGCTAAGAGAAAAGCGTTGGACTATTCTGAAGTGGCCTTCTATGAGCCCAGATCTGAATCCCATTGAACATCTGTGGAAGGAGCTGAAACATGCCATCTGGAGAAGACACCCATCAAACTTGACACAACTGGAGCAGTTTGCTCACGAGGAGTGGGCCAAAATACCTGTTGATAGATCTAGAAGGCTCATTGACAAATATAGAAATCGTTTAATTGCAGTGATTGCCTCAAAAGGTGGTGCAACAAAATATTAAATTATGGGTACCATCATTTTTGTCCAGGCCTGTTTCATTAGTTTCATTAGTTTCATTTTTTTAAATAATTATGTTAATCAACAATTCAAAAGTAATGGCTGATTTTGATTGTTTAATTTTCAATAAATTTTTATTCATGGTTACTTTTGTACATTTCAAATGATTTCAGTGAGAATTGTGGGTTTTTCTTTCATTAACTGAGGGGTACCAACAATTTTGTCCACGTGTGTATGTATATATATAAAATGTGATTGAAAAGAGTAAATTTAGGAAAGCTACTGGTAACTAAGACATTTCTAATGAAGTGTAGAAGTCTCCTAAATGATTTAAAGATCTGTTTGAGTTATTTCTGGTTTGTTTCGATAGTGGCATTATTCCTTCTCAGTGGTATAAGACCAACATTAAACCCTAAAGCATCAAAAAATGATCCCAAATTACTACTTAGTTATAGAGACAAGAGAGAGAGAGAGAGAAAAGCTAGAACATGTATCGATCATATATATATACTGAAATCAGTTGTCAGAACAAGAATTGAGGAAAATACATCTACAGTTATATGTTTTATTGATTTTCAGAAGGCCTTTGATTGGGTAAATAGAGACCTTCTTCACTATAGATTGCTAACTTCAGGAGTTGATGGATCCTTTTATAATGACATCAAGTCTGTTTATTGAGCGCCTGTTGCCTGCATTCAAGTTAATGAGTTTAAAACAGGATGGTTTTCCAACAGTTTGGAGTTAAACAAGGAGACATGTTGTCACCAACACTGTTCTCTGTTTATGTTAATGATTTAGCTTTTCAAATGAAATCTTGTAAGCTGGGAGATAATTTGGTTGTTTGTATACTTCTTTATGCTGATGATATAAATTTAATGGTGGAACATGAAAAAGATCTACAGGAAATGTTCTGGCTGAATGCTGCTTAAAATGGAGACTAATGGTAAACCAGGATAAAACAAAAATAGCACATTTCAGGCAAAAATCAGTTGCAGTATAAATATTTAGGTTTTATTTGGATGAGCATCTCACTTGTAATTAGGGTAATAGTGTTTTAATGAATTCAGCAGGTAGGGAACTGGGATCAGTGCTGAGCAAAGGCAAACTATGTAAAGATCTGGGATTTTGTACTTATACACAGTTGTATAAGTCTTGTGTGTGTCATGTTTCAGATTATGTGTCTGACATTTGTGGATTCCATGAACATGTGAATTATTGCACCAAACATTACAGATATTCAATTGTTTTTTAAAGTTCATAAACTTAGAACAGTTTTGGCCATTAGTGGTGATTTGGGGTGGAAACCAACAAATGATCTGACTGTGGAACAGACTTGTGAATATGCCTGAACAGAAGTTCACTAGAAAGATTTTTAATTAGGACATAACTATAACTAACTAACTAACTATATATACAGTATATATACAGTATATCCACCTTTTGATAACAAGGTCTGCTCTTATCAGATTTGCTTAAAGATGGTGTAGATTGAACTTTGATACTTATTATTTGATGCTACTGTATATAGGGCATTATAAAGGACCAAAACTGAGTACAGTTAAAAGTAAATGCATCTGTGTGGAATAATGTTATTCTTCATTAATTAAATTAAATGCCCTTAGACCATGAAATATTCTGAATAGACTATGTTAATCAAGGCAGAATTAGTGTGTTTGTGACTAAAAGTGACTAAAACAACATTTTTTGCAGGATAGTAAGGGAACTGCATCTTAATGTACTCCCACATTGGCTTCAACATGGTGTCTGTTGCTTGTTGGTGTCCAGATGCTGCCTCGTAACAACATGCTGACCATTCTTTCTGTCTGTGTTGAACGCACCTGCAGTGACGGTGAGTTGGGCTGTGCTGTTAATGGAGCCGTACGGGTTGGAAGCGGTGCAGCAGAACAGGCCTCCGTCCTCTGGGAAGGCCTCGGCAATCACCAGAGTGCAGATCTCCTCTAAGGAAAAACAGCCACCATCAATACACATTTAATGATCAAACTGTTTGTGATCCTAGAAGTTAGATTTGAAAGACTTGAAGTTGACCAACAACAGAGTCGGCACAGGCATGGAATGGATGTCGACACTCAGTTTGTTTGGAATGAGACTTGACATTAGATGGACAGGAAGACAAGTTATGTGCATGGTAGACCAATGATGGATATGACATGTAGACCGGTGACTCACTATACACAGTCAGACACACAGAGAGCTGCAGGCAGAGAGAAGACAAACAAGCATGGATGTAACGCTGGAACACAGATGTTCAGAGACGTCTGAGTGACTCACAGCCTGAAAGTAACACCTGAAATGACCCCTGAGTCACACAGGTGGGAAATGTCTGACGTAAATTTGATTGTTTGTCATTGTTTGTGTGTGTGTGTTTGAGTTTGCGGGTGGTGGGGTTTCTGAGACTACCAGGGACTCCCTCTGACTGCAGTCGATGTGATAATGACTGTCCTGTGAGACACAGACTTATGAACTTGTGATTTGCTGCAGTCATAACCAAGTGAAAAGCTGCAGCTGATAATGAAACCATCAAATTCCAGACATAGCTAATAACCCATTACTAAGTTTAACCACTTACTGCGGTTGGGAACATGAAAGCGATGTTGTAATTGACTAAGTCATACCATGATAGACCTGGAAGGAATTGAGGTGACATACCTGGCTCAGCTGCAGATCGAGGCTCTGATTGCCAGTAGAGAAGAAAAACAGAAATACTTAGATTATTAGCATATATTTATTGTCAATTTGGTGCTAAAAATGGGAAAACAAAAATTATTCAGATACAATGAGCTTCATGAGCACTAAGATCAACGTCTCACTTTTCTGAAGAATACGAAAATCTGGGGAGTCCATGATCTCCTCTCCCTGGCGGTACCATCTGACCTGCAGAGGAGGACTTCCACGGATCCTGCACTCCAGAACCACCACCTGGCCTTCGGATGCCTGGGCATCCTGCAACAGCTGCACAGAGGAGGGATAAATAAGACAAGGAAAACAGTAAAAGAGAGGCAATGAGAAAAAGGAGTGAGTGAGTGAAGAATGACGAGGAAATGAGAAAAGACTGAAACCGGTAATGAAAAGGATCAATCTTCTTCAGAAGAGACAGATGTAGATAAATGGAGAGAGAAAGAGGGTTGAAAATGACGCTTTGTCATGCAACACCATTTGAGAAAATGAGCGGCCAGGAGAACATTAGTTTGCTGGTTTTAGGTCTTTTTTTAATAGTGCCGTCCGCTCAAGAATGAACTTGAAAACCAATTACCATCCATTTACTCTCCTTTTAGGTTAATTAGTAGGGCTTGTCTTCAGATCAATCACAAAATCACAATTTTGTTTGGTTTACCTCTGGCTAACATGATTCTGTAAAACATCACATCTACAATAATATGTTGGTATACAGTCCTCCGAGCACCTTACATTTTGTTGGATGTATGAGGTCCATCAGCTGTGGCCATCCTATAACCAAAAAATCTGTTCCGCTAGATGACACTAAATTCTACACACTGCACCTTTAAATATTTGGCAAATGATGATGTGAACGTTTTATTTGACAGGTTGTCAATCTTAATCTTAAAGTAATCTTTTCAACATTTTTTTTATCATCATGGAACATCAGGATTTTTACAATTCTGATTCTTATATATATTATATTCTCATATAATTAAACTAATCTATACATATGTGAAAATGGTGCTTTCAGGGCATTGCTATATAGGTGTGGAGAGGACCCACCCTCTACAGGTCCTCTCAACTTCCAAAACTTCCAAACTTGCAGTTTACACCCTGTGTCTCACCAATCCTATAACACTTTATAGTGTAGGTGAACTAAAAAAACATCCGTGTAGGGGCTGATGGAGAATCCACCATCAGTGCTGCGTTGTCACTTCTGTTGGTTAACAGCGCCACAGTGATGTTGACGGGTATATCCATCAACAAGAGGCACTCAGTGTCAGCGTGGATAAATGTGTTGTGAGCCTTGTTGTGAGATGTCTTTGGTATGGGTATGTTTTGGGAAGACCAAAGGTGGACTGTACATCATGAGTCTGACAGTGTATGTGAGTGTGTGTGTATTGTATGGGTGACATCACAGTGCTGACTTCAGGCGAACATCCTCTCAAAGGGATGATTAAAGCCTGTGGCAGTTTGTGAAGGAGGTGAGTAGGGGTGAAGAAAAACAAATGTCTTTTTGTAATGAAGGGGAAAATGATTTAGGGTCTGACTGGCTGGATGAGAGTGAAAGAGACCTGACCCTTGTGGGTTTGGCAATGCTGTTTGAAGCTCTGCCTCAGCCCGTCTCAGTCCCGCCATCACAAGACCCACAGCCTGAGGGGGAGGGAGTCGGGGGCTGTTGGGGTGGGGGGGGGGTAAGTGTTGAAGAGTCTGAGTTGGAAAAGGGCGTTCTTGAGCTGGAAGAGGAGCTCTCATCAAAGCCTGTGTTTTATCTGACCCCCACTGCTGAAAGCCACAGCACTGCACACTGCTATTACAGAAAGGCACAGAGTCTAAGTGCATGTGTTTTAGGTTCTGTGTATACACTGTGTGTATTTGGAGCTGTTGTCATGGTTTGGGCAAGGTCCCTTAGTTCCAATTACGGGAAATCTTAAAACTACAGTGTACAAAATATTTTAGCCAATAGTATGCTTCTAACTTTGTGGCAACAGTTTGGGGAAGGTCCTTACTGTTTCATGTCAATGCTTCTGTGAACACAGGAATGTCCATTAAGAAATGGTTTTACAAGACTGGTGTGAAAGAACTGGTTTGCACAGAGCCCTGACCTCAACCCCACACATTTAGGATGAACTGGAACACAGACTGCCAGCCATGTCCTATCACCCAACATCAGCACCCGACCTCACTAATGTTGTTGTAGCTGAATGGGATCAAATCTTGCAGCCAGGTTCTAAGATCTTATGGAAAAACTTCTCAGAAGAGTGGAAGCTGTTATAGCAGCATATTAGTGCCCATGGTTTTGGGATGACATATTCAACAATCACATACTGTATGTGGCTAATGTTTGAATGTCCACTTACTTTTGACCATTTGTACACAGACTTACCTTGGTGAATATAGGAGGACCTGACACATCAGCACCATACAGTGATGACACCGGGCTCTGCATCTAGAAGACAACACAGACAACTTACTTTCTCTACTTGTGTCACTGAAGAGAATTTTCCAGATCTTTGATCATGTGTCTGAACTTATGTGGCTCTACTTTACTTTGTGCTTCAGATGGCTTACCCGCTGCAGGGGCTGAGACAGGGCCTGGACCAGCGTGGAGCGATGAGGAAGGACCTCAGGGGTTTTGGGTGATGATGAGCGTATTGTCAGGGACATTGAAGTAGTCTTCTTCTGCACTCTAGAATAAGCAAAGCATAAATCAGCACACAAACAAAAATACTTTGCCAAGAAAAAAGGAGGAATTTCAATACTCTATATGCTTTTAGTTAAAATATGATACTTGAATCAAAGAAAACTGGCTCCACAGCAATTAAGATGATATCAGTGTTCTGGTTTCAATGTGTAAACAGAAGGGGAATCAGGAAGTAGTCCAGATGCAGGCAGATTTATACATAGAGATAATAATCAAAAACATTTAGAGAACTAGACATCACTCAGAGAGGGCACTGTTAAATCCTCAAATGCAAGTGAATTTGCACAGCTGCTAAACTACAAAATTTCATGGCAATCCATCCAGTAGTTAATGAGATATTTCAGTCTGGACCAAAATGGTGGACTGACCAACAGACCATCAGACCAACATTGCCATCCCTTGAGCAATACCACTAGCATGAGTAAAAATGAAAAAATGTTCAAAAAGTCCTATTTTGCAATGTCATTGGATTTTTAAGAATGAATCCACCCACGTCCACATATGAATGATCTGCACTTTTGCCCACGGCCTAACTTCATACCAAATGAACAAGTAAACAGGTTTTTGAGATATCTTGCTAACTAACAGATAAACAAATGGGACAGAAAACAAAATCTCCTTGACAGAGATTACCTAGAGTTGGAATTTGTGAACCAATAAGAGAGAGGCAAAGAAATACAACACAGTAAAATATCTATTGGACTCAATTAGGCATATAATTCAATTAGGTATATAAAGACCAGTAATAACAGAAATATTTTCAGTGCAGTATCAGAAAGATGTGTGAGGGAGGACAGAAAAATAAAAGAAGAGAGTTAAAGTGAACAGGGGGTTAAAAGTTTAACATCTGAATTAAGTACAAGGGACAACCCTGACAGGGTTATTTTTTTTACCCTATTAACCCTCTACCCCTCATTATTTAGATGGTGGCCTGTGCACTGGGTCAGAGTTATGGCTCTTTAAGTGCCTTTTAAGGGCCCAGTGAAATAGCAGCAGGCAGCAGACCTGATTAGCGGCTGCAGGACTCAGTTAACCTGTTCAGGGGTTCAAGGTTCATTGGTTCATGGGGTCACAAAAGGTCATGCAGAAACACACTTACTGAGGCATGGTTCCTGATCTGGACTTTGATGCTCCTTCTCCTTCTGAGTCTGATGACGAAGCTCCTGCAATGGGACAAAAACAAAAGCAGTGATGCTTATTTTGTGCCACAAAGCAATATTCACTTTGTCCTGTAAAGCATTGCAGCAGACTAGCAACCATGGAAGCCCACATAATGTTAAAACTGTCCATTTCATTGCTGACCTTCAATGTAAACCTCAGCAGAGGTATTGTCTGCTCCGAGACTGTTGGAGGCCACGCAGGTGTAGCGTCCTGTGTCGTCCTCAAAGGCTTCAGCAATCACCAGTGTGTGCAGGTCACCATCCCTACAGATCTGTATGTCAGGAGAGCTGAGCAGCTCGCGGCCTTCGCAAAACCACCTGGTGGAGGAAGTGGATCACAACTTTGGTTACTTTCGCATGTTATGCTAGTAACATCACATTACATTACATACATACTTTGTCCAAATGAGCTTACAATAAGGTTACAATCCAATAGTAACAGTAACTGCAGTTCAATTAATACAGTGTTTCAAGGAGGGTGACGCACATTAAGTCATTAAAGGACGGGTTCACAGTTTTTCAAGTCTGTCTTAAAACAAAAGTCAGGTACCTAAATGAACAAGGAAACAGGTTTTGCTTGCTGTAATCATTCCTCCTGTTCATACTGACCATTAGAAGATCCCTTCATAATGCACTTACAATGTGAGTGATGGGGGATAAAATTCGAAGCCCTCCTTCCGTGCTAAAATCTTTTTAAAAGTTTATCTGAAGTTAATTTCAGCCATCCAAATTATTTCAAAGTTTGTCTTTTTAGTGCCAACGTCCCTCTTTTTGTTAATGTACTTCCACTGCAGCTCAACAGGGAAACGCTGTCCGAGGAAACACAAAGAGGGAATTTTTACTAAAAAGACTTTGGAAGATATCCCCTTGATTTGACTAACTCAGACAGCTGCAGCGTCATATTCATTTAAGATAAACTTTTAAATATATTTTTGCACAAAACGAAAGACTGTGGATTTTGTCCCCCTTCACTTAGACTGTTAAGTGCATTTGGAAGGGATCTTCTAATGGTCAGTATTAGCAGGAGGAATGATTACAGTGAGCAAAACCTATTTCAATGTTCATTTGGGGACCTGACTCCTGCTTTAAGACAGACTCGAAAAACTATGAACCTAACCTTTAAGAGAATAAGAATACAGACACCAAAATGACCCATATGTAGCCTGTAAATCATTCAAACTGGTGCTCCACATAACTGGTGCTAACGCTTTAGCAAACTGCTAAATCTTGAGTGATAAACACAGTTAGCATTAACCAGAGCAGCAAAACTGATGTTTAAACTTATACAAACATAAAACCTGATAAAACATATCATATTATTATGTTGCCTAGCCTACATACATACATTTTAATCAACTATTTCCTGATTAAGCCGGATTGATTTTTGGAACTGTCATAGTTATACAATTATGCATTCAAATCACTATCATAATATGGTTAAGCAGTGGTCCCAGAGAATATCAGTCATATAAATAAATACTGAAATGTATGTCCCTTTTCAATAAAATCTTATCTGACAAACAAGGGCCATTACTCCTCTTGACAAATACTTGAATTTAAATATACCTTTGCCAAATATGATGGAGATCAATTTAACTAACATTAATGACTACTCACACACGCCCTCTGGGCATATCTGAGTTTATCTGCCAAACATCAGCCACCCTGAGGCAGCGACGAGACATGGTGTTACGGGAAGCAGATACACCCTTCCCCTCCTTCCAATCAGGGACCTGTGTGTCTGGGCAGGCGCCTGGGCCATGTACCACCTCCCTGGGGTCTGCTGACATGAACTTTGTTCCCTGATCTGGGACCCAGGAGGGATGAGAGAGAGTCTACAACACAACCAGCTTCATCTGTCTCATCTCTCTTCAGAGGGTTATGATTAAAGCCGATCTCCCAGCACCATGTTACCACATCAAATACAGGATCAAACAACAGGGGTCACATCACTCATCTCCTACAAACACACACATAAGTGCTGGCCTCAAATGTCAATGTTGTGCAAGTCTGTTGTTTTTAAAGTACATTATGACACATTCATTCAAGATGCTCACACTCCAGCCTATCAACCCCCTATCAAAAAAAGAAGGCAGATACTGTATACACCTCTCGACCTCTGCATTGATAGGAGGAGTCACGTCAAGTCAATTTTATTTATATAGCGCCAAATCGCAACAGAAGTTATCTCAGGGCACTTTTCACATAGAGCAGGTCTAGACTGTACTCTTTAATTTACAGAGACCCAACATTCCCTCATGAGCAAGCAGTTGACGACAGCGGCAAGGAAAAAGGGGCAGGAATTCCCAAAATGCCAGAAGAACAGCTGTTCTGTCCGTCCAGAGCCCTGACCTGAGGACATTCCAGCTATCTCGGAAAGCTGTATAAAAATTCCCAACATCCTGCTGCGTGGCCATTACTCGATTTCATACACTCTGGTGTGTCAGTTTAACAGCAGGCCAACTCCTGTTCCAGAAAGCAATCTATCAGCCAAAATATTCAGACAACACTTCATGCTGTAGGATTTACACCTGACAGAGTGGGTGTGAGAGCGGAGAACGAGACAGAGAAAGTGAGTGAATGAATGGCAAGTACAGGAACAGGAGGTGAACGAGCATGAGTCAGGCCGGGTCAGACAGGAAAAATTATACGCTCTGTCATTGTTGAGACGGATCGTACTGAGCAATTCATCAGCGGCAGTGACAGGTGGAGCGCTGTAGAGCCTTGTCACCCTGTTTCTGCTTGCTCTGCCGCTGTTTTACCACCAAGCACCCTGTACAATAGACTCCTCTGGGTAGTTCCTCTGTCTTATCACTTGATGAAGTGAAACAACGGAAACTTGGCCGGCTGTATCACACAGCCAGATGCCGGTGTGTTAAATGATAGGAAACAGATCGTGACATGAGACTAATAAAGAGTTGTTCATGGCACAAGCAGGGAGACCTTATCCACTGGAGTGTCAGCCCTCAAGGCTAAGAGTCATCCGCCACGCTTCAAACAACCTCAGCAGCTATCTGTGCATCAAACACGTGATCCAGACAGAGAAAGGCTGGGATAATAGAGGGATCTTATATAGCCTGACTTTGTTAGATGACAAAGTACAAAACTGACAGCAGCCAGTAACTGAGTAAAAAGTTGATTGAGCAAACCAATATGTATGTGTGGTTTTGAAATCCATTTTTTTGGATTATAACCAGGCGGAGAAAAGGGAAAACAACCTCCTTTGGGTGACCGCCATGTCTGATGAGAATTTGCATGAGAAACGCGGGTTTCTTCTGTTGGTTAAACTTCACGACTTTATTTTAAGTCACTCAGTATATTAATCATAATGGTTCACTATAGACTTTGCAGCCATATGCTCTGACTTTGATGTGGACCACACAATACAAATCCCCTTCAATATAGGGAAATCATTTGGACATTTTTTGAATTAAATTAAACACACGCAGGAAAGGACTTAATGTAATACATGACATCATTGAACTAATGACTCTGGTTTTTGTGATGGGGGATGTTAGGGCTGTTGGAGGTACTGTGTGTGTTTTGTGTATGAGTGTAACTATAGTGAACAGAGGCGGACAAACAGTGAGTGAACTAAAGTGAACTAAAATGCAAAATTAGAGTTGAAATTCAAGCATTTATTAGTGATCTTGTGAGTTGGGCTTTTTTGTTCATTTTTGCACATTTTCAGTAGTTTTCCACTCTGGTTATGGCTAACAGCTTCACCAGACTCTTCTTGCTGCATCTAAAACACAGGCGATCTGCTCAGTGGGAGTAAAGGAATGGAAATGTAAATTTGTTTGGGCACACAATTTGACGAAACACAGAAAAGGACACAGGACTCAGCTCATGCTCCTCTGGGGCTTGACTGAGCATAAACTAGGAAGCACAAACCATCCCCAACAAGCACAACAATAAAACCCCTTATTAATCAACCTTAATGATCTGCCATTATGCATAATTACTGAGTAAACTCATTTAGAGACAGACTGTAATGTTTATTTAATCCCCTCTCCATTTCTGTGGAATGTGCTGAACATTGTGCTAGGCCTAAACAGCATGGTGTGTTTTCCTCAGAGGGGGAGTGGGGACTTTGTTGAGTCGCATACAGTCTAGCAGGCTAAAAAGGAACTCAACCATCAATAGCCTCATTTTGAGGGGAAGCAGGGTGTGTTACAATAGCAGTCACTCCGTGCTCTGAGAAAACCGAGTAAAGGTAGGAATCTCTTGGCAAAATATAGCTTTACCACCCATTTCCTCTTAACACAATACCATTATAAAACACAGCTATTCAACACATGCATACCAAACAGAGGAGAGTAAATCCTTCATGAGACACGCCTCACCTCTTCATTCATCTCCCACCCATGAGGCACCCACCCAGCCAAGATGGTGATTAAACATCCCACCGTCACCATCGATCCTGTCACCAAGTCTCTGAATAAAGATAGCATGTGAGAAAGCAATTATACGCAACTCATTTCAGACAATTGAGGCCAGATGATGCCTCATATCAACGGGAGGATGGTCTTGTTCTCATGGTGCTTCCTCTGCTAACCTATTCACATTTAGATGAAGAGAGCATTCCACAGAGGAGGCCAAACCAGAGCCTGTTGCCCTGGCCTCCACAGTGCGTGCTAAGGGCCACACTCTCCTCATCTGACCCTGTTGTTATTTGCTGCTGTTGATGGAAAATTTTTTGAAGCAAGGCTCAGTTTCACCACAAACCCAAACGAGTGGAGGCCAAAGCGGAGGGAAGAGAAAAAGAAAAAAGGAAGATTCGATCGCAAAGTGACCTTGACAGGATGTAGGAGTGACAAGCTTGCATAAACACACACACACACCCGCCTGTCATTTAACAATCAATATAGGATGTAAGGCATGGATAGAGTAAATATATACTCCCTGAGACATGTTTGTCTCTGTTTTTAACTCCCAAGTTTTCTCTCAGTGTGCAGTTTCTAGGCAACGGACCACAGAAGTCAACAAAAGTACAACTGGACAAGACGAGCGGCATCTAGGCTGTCTTTATCTCTAATTACAAACTACAATAGAGGTCAACTGAGACTGTCCAAACTCCATAGCGAGCAATGTTAGTTTTATTATCCACGACAGAGAAATCTCCTAATTCATGCAAACATAAAATGGAAAGCAGATTAGGTTTCCTCTTTCCCACGCACGCTGACTGAAGCCAACAATAAATGGAGCTCTATAAGGCTCAGTAAAAGCACAACCTCACTATAGCCACAAAATATTTATTGCCACCACAGCCTTCCTTATTATACAGTAGTAGTTTTCCATAATACCACATAATGCATAATTTACCTGCCCTCCAGGTATGTAGTGGTATCAATATTGGAAAGAGGTATAGGAAGCTAATAAGGCTGAAATGTACCACAGACCATTCCCATCATTAAACTGGGAACAACTTAACATGCCAAAAGTTTCTACCCTGTCTAACACAAAAACACGGCTCAGCTCTACACAGCATTTTAATGTCTTTCAGCTCTACGCTACCTGCCCAGCACCAAATAGGAGACAGACAAAGTTAGCAACTAGCTGGTGAACATAGTAGAGCATTTAGCAAGCTAATTACTGAGTTATATTTCTCATGAGTAGGTGAAGACCAAAACAGAGCTAAAGGAAGAAATACAACTCCGAAAGAATGCTAATGTTGCTCCATGTCTGCTGGGTGTGTCAGAAGGCCACTGTTTGCTAACACATTAGCCTTATCAACTTTAGAAGGCCATAATATGTCAAACATTTGTGTGTGATGTTCTGCCCTCAAGTGGCCAAAAATGCAATTAGTGCTGCTTTAATGTTCTAATTTTATATTGCTTGGCAAACATTAGCAGAGTTTGCTAGTTTGTGCTAGAGTAGTTCATTGTTTAGTACTGATGAGTTTAATAAGTACAGTTTAATGCTGGGAGTAAGTGTTGGTATACTACTATTTTGAGCATTGTGGGGCTAAATAATTTTAAATGACAAATTTGTTCAGAAGTAGTTCATATCTGTATGTTTATGATCTAAATAAAGCCGCAGGAGATATCTATTTCTTTAAGTGGTGTCATCTGGACCGGGAAAGAAATATTAGCACTTCAGAGTTGAGTTTAAGTGTTCTGCTATGTGCCTTAAGTGGATGCAAACACAAATGTCCTGATTAAAGATGAGAAATGCAGGAATCCATCTTAATAATGCAGCAGGAGTCATTTGATGATGGAGCCCTGCTAAGTGGGGCACAGGATCTCGGGTCAGAGTTCACTGGAATATTCCAGACAGCAGACAGCTGCAGATGACAGTTGGAGCTCTGACCGGAAGCAACTCAGGATTTTTTCCTCCCAGGAATTTTAACTAAAGGGGAGGGTAGCTACATTTGCAAAGTCTTCTTCATGTTGCCCATCAACAGACGTTGTCCTCTGATGCCTTACAGGAGAGCTGACCTCAGCATTAGTGTGCCAAGCAGACAAATGGTTCAAACTGAATCATCATGGGCATTAATATAAAATGTTTTGTGGAAGTAACTACTATATATACTACTACTGTGTGCACAGTTCTTGTAGTTTAAATCAACTGTATCAGTCAGTGCAGGAATTCATTCTTGAATTGAATCAAGTGTGTGTGTTTGTGTGTGTGTGTGTGTGTGTGTGTGTGTGTGTGTGTGTGTGTGTGTGTGAGAGAGAGAGAGAGAGAGAGAGAGAGATACCAGGACTTAACTGAAATAATGACAGACATGGGCAGCAGCTGAGCTACAAATGCAATCACCTCGGCACTCATGGGGATACCCCCACCTGCCCCAACACACGCACACATACACACACGCACACATACACACACACACACACACCATACACACACACACACACCATACACACACACATCTTCAACTTAATTTCAGTCAGTCTCGTCAGAGGGCCCAGAGAAATCAACAGATTTAAAAGAGGTGAGAGGCAAACAGGCTTTTCTTTTATTCTTTTCATAGGTTCATTCATACAGTCAAAGAGAAATTACACATGTTCAGTGAATCAGCTGTTGTTTCAGAGAGACACTACATTTTTCCTTAGTAAAAAATAAAAATGATCAATGTTCTCTTAACATGAGATGTTAACCACATGACCCTACTCTCGTTTAAGGTGAGTGAGTCCTGAGTCTAATAACCTCCCTTGAAACAATCATGTATGGCTAGACTGTAAAGATCAAATAAAAGAGATTCAACACATAATCTTTCACCTGAGTATACCAGCAAATGACATCACTAACCAAGATGGTTGTTCAACTTACCTGAGCCGGCGTGCTGCTTCCAATCAGGATAACCAAAGTCTCTAATGATTCCCTTGATCTTAGGTTGCACACAGAGGCTCTCTTCCTGACAGCATGACACACACTGAGCCACTGACACTCTCACACCGGGACTGCCACTCTGAGTCACACAGTCAGACATACACACAATGCTTGGACTGAGCAGAGGGTTGAGAGGGAGGGAGCAGCCCAGAACTGCCAAATTCCACACAAGACAGAGGGCAAAAAATATGTTAAAGACTAATTTAAAGACAGAAACTGTTTCAGTGCAGCCCACACTAAATTCATTCATATAATTCCAGTGGTTGGGAGAATGGTCTCCATGTTTTTCTGTTCCTGACAACACTGATAAAACTTATCCAAACTAGTCAAACCCACTGGAGGTAAAACCTCCTCAGATGTGATTCATTTTGTTTGGGACATTTTGAAAAGCAAACCACCAGTCATGTAATTTTCTGGCTGTTTCTTTGTGATATCTGTCTCCCAAACAAAAACAAAACTTGTGATTCGTCTGCTTTTTCTGCCTCTATACATGCCCGGGGCCACAGTCTGCTGACCATCAAAAGCACCACAGCAAACCCTGGGCTCGTTCCAAATAACCCTGTCACCATGGAAACCCTGGAGGCTATGATCTGTGACTGCAGAAAGGGATAATGATGAAAATAAAAGATGACAAAGCTACAGTATGTACTACAGTGTGACACAAATACAGGGGGCACTAAACACACTGGCCCTTGATGAATCCCACATGCCAGAACTAAGTAGGCCACTTAAAAAGCCCAGTTAGGACTGAACCAAAATAGCTTGGATAAGTCAGGATCTAAATAGACCACTCTGAGTTGGCAGCACCTGGCATGTACAAGACAGATGGCTGTGGCTACTGTGTCTGGTCATGCTTTGTACACACACATACACACAAAATGAGACCATATAATAATCCCGAGCACTCCTAACGCCAAAATCACCTAGGTCAGCAAATATAAATCTGGTATTTGTGGTTTGGTTAGAACCAGAGGTTTGATGCCTGATGCACAGTCCAGCGCAGAATGAAAGGGTGTGGTGTGTTTTGCTCTCTGCGTGGGGCTCCATTCAGCCTTTAAGACAAGCAGAAGTAGTGATATTTTGGTCACTGTCAGTGAAGACCCTGAGAGCTCACCGCTGGGACGTGGCAAGTGGGATTATTTGTGGTGCTTGTTACTAGGAAGGTCTGCTCTGCATGTGTGTGTGTGTGTGTGTTGACTGTATGACATAAAAATCTACGATGAGAACAACACACCCCTAACAATGTCCTGTCCCAGTGGCACACACACTGTAATCATGCGGTTCTTTTATTTAAATTCTTCTGGTTTGTGAAAGAACTTGCTCCCATTTGTAGTGATAACAACATGAAAAGCACCGTACTTCCCCTAAGTGACTATAAAACGTGGGTTAATAAGAGGAAGGGCTTTTACGGTCTCTGGATGTTCCCATTAATTAGTGAATGACTGACAGCGGCCTTCTCTGGCCCACTGCTTTGTCTGACTGCTCTTCTCCTCAAGAATTAAAACAGAATTAAAGACAAGCTTTCCAAAACATGAGTCAGCAAGAATAAAGAGATTCCTCCCTCAAAGCAACATGCTGGATTTATTAATATAAAAACATGCACAGGTGCACATGGATGCAATAAAACACTCTCGCACACACACAAATGCAGAAAAAAAAGGTCTCATTCACGCCACAAACAACCAAACATTCATGCGTATTCAATCAGACTCCCACTTACGCATACTGTTTCATTGTTTGAGAAAGGACTTTCAAGGGTCAGTTGAAATCACAAAAAAAATGAGGGTGTGTTGCCATGGCAATTTCTGTTTTTGCTCCAAGGAGACCAAATGACACTAACAAAAACAGAGACTATGTCCTCTAATGATGTCATACAGTGAGGACGATGTATCCTCCGAACTGTCAAATAGTCCAGCATGAAAACCAACAAAAACAACACCCCGAAGAGCCAAAAATTAAACATGTTAGACATATAAAATAAATGAGCCCGCATATTTAAACAGCAGCCTCTAAAAGGAAGTGTCAACATGAACAAGATCAGACTCTTTCTGTTTTTGAGACCAGCACAGATGTTACAAATCTTTTTGGCATTTTGTGAATTATTTGTACAAAAACAACCTTTCTGGGTCCATGTGAGTTTAATTCTGTAATTGGATAGTTTTGGGATGGAGGAATTTTTAATTTTCATGGAAGCTGTCATGGGCCTAATTAAGCCAAACTTTAGAAGTCTTCTGCTCACACCTAGCAGAACGAATGATCTGGATCAGATGCAGTGCTTTAGCAAATTTCATCAATTTACACATTTCTAAGTTCTTCCATTACCACAATCATCGATCTTCCTGCCACCGAGTAATTACAGCTGGAGATAAACCACATAACAGTCTGTGTCAGCGCTAATTTTAGGTATGTATCATAACTTTCTGGGAACAACAATTAGATGGAGTTAATGCAATAGCTGAACCACACAGCTGAGATCTGCGGTCACATGTATGGTTATGTTCTGAGTCACGTACGGCACTACTATTTCAGCAACCAGCATTATCCTATAAGAAATACTCTCTCATGTAGTTACTCTCTGTCCTGCCTTAGTTGGCATCCTGTTCACTTATTTCCAGGTGCATCTGCTGACTCAAGAAACTTGTTATACAGAGGAAGCAGCATACTTCTGGCCCTCTGTAGGCCCAGACAAGTAAATATACTGAAAAAAACAAATGTGCACAATCTCCGTTCCAACAGCCACCCACGACCTTGCTGCAAACATACAAAAACATCTGTTTCCATGACAGCCAGACCATCTCTGCAGGTGTGTGGGTGGATCAGTATCCTTGACTATTTTCATTTCTGAAGCCAAATCTTAGCCAGCCTGAGATTATCTTGAAGAGTGGAGATAGTAAGCAACACACTTCACAAACTTGAGTCAGCACTGAACTCAGAGGGAACCCGGTAACACCCTGTAATTCTGCTGTGTTGAAGACTGAAAAAGACAAGATATCGCTGTAAAACTATTGCCAACAAAAGACTACTAGAGGAGATAAAAGGCAACATGCCGAGGTTGCTGTAGTCAGGGATTGAACTCTGCAACCTCTCTCCTCATTTTGAATTTATGGACTTAGATCTAAACTCTGATCAGACACACATGAGCTAAACACGGAGCATCTTCCTTTCTTCCCCCTCCCCTTTCCCCCGTATGAAACCGAACCCTGCAGACCCTCCACTCCAACTGTCTCTCCTTATGATATCAGGAGCCTCAGCACAGAACTGAAATGGGGGGGGGGGGATTTTATTCAAGTGAAGGGCAAAAGACAAACTGAGCAAGAAAGATGCATATCTTGAGTTTCTATGCGAGACAGTTTAACATTCACACAGCTGTTATCCTGTCACATGTACATGGGAAGGAAGACTTGGGCTTGTTTTTATGAGTCCCATATGACCTCTCGTCTGCTCGTAAAGCAAGCACCCTTGCACGGACTCATAACACACAGGCAAGTGCGCAATACATGTAACGCCGTTTTTACAGTTTTAAGATGAATTCTGACACACAAATAGCACCAAGGGACTCCGCTGTTATTTCTATACAGGCAAAAAAACCACTCAAAAGACACAGAAACACATACGTATAACAACACACACTAAATTCCACCACTTCAGTATTATAAGATGCATAATTGATTTGGGCTCAACATCAAACACGGCTTTTTGGCAACCACGCAGGAATCCAACATCCAGGAAAAATAACAGCCTAAAATATCTCATCAAAAGGCAGATTACTGTAAGCTGAGTCTAATGGCCATGCCTTATCAAGCATGATGAATAGCAGAGAGTCATTTAACAGGTGAACAGAGGAATGTAACCCACTGCTTACTGTTCACAGGCCAGCTGTGGAACAGACCCCGAGGCCCGGATGACTCAAAACTACAAACCTTAACTGAGTGCAGAACAGAGACAGACAGGACCAGAGTGCCTCTGGGGGAAACTGGAGTCCTCGCTACTGTCAACAACATGCTATGGAAATGTAGCAGATCTATGATGCCTCAGCTACTCCTAAACTTGTTTATGTGTACTTGACTAAAGTTTTCAGTGCACTATACTTTAAATAGTGAGGTTTCTGGCCTGCATTTCCTGTGAGGCTTAAGTAATTTGAGCTGTTGTGATCTGGCTGAAAGTAGTTTGTCTGAGCATTCATGTGTCACTGACCATGGGAGGCATGATGGAGTTGGTTAATGGTCATGGTAAGTGTGTGTGTGTGTGTGTGTGTGTGTGTGTGTGTGTGTGTGTGTGTGTGTATGTGTGTTTGTGTGTGTGTGTTTACTGATGAGGTCAAACAGGCCCGCTGACACTCAGTGCGGAGGAGAGGCTTCAGTACAGAGTAAAGATTTATGGAGTGTCCTCTGCCCATCCTCCTGTTGAACTTGTCTTAGATTACCATCCTCCTGCCGTGCATGACTGCTGCCTTTGTCCGCAAAAGACATGCTTCATATTAAATCTGGTATTCCACTTCTTCAACTGTCACTGATCCACTTATATAACTCATTAGAAATCCCATTTCCCTCTACTCTCTCTCTCTCCGCTCCCTCTCTTATTTAACCCTTTCTCAACCAATTATTAGGTTTAGTAGTAATTTATTGACGCTGTCTAGGTTTATCATCTACTACAGGCTAAAAACATCCCTTTTTTATTGTGTCATCTCATTAGTACGCCCCAATTACACCATTATAAATTAGGATAAAAACCTCACATGACAAATCCTTTTTCATTTTTTCATGCAATACAAGACTCATCCACTAAGCACTAAATGTGATTTCACCACAGTGTTGTCAAAGAGCCCAGAATCCTCTTGACTGTGTGTATGACCCAGGCAATGATTAGATGTATAACATCTGGATTAATAGCTGCAAATATAATAATTTAATGTATATTATAATATATTTAACTGCTCAAGATTAAAATATAGAAACATGAAAGGAACGCACACATCATGACTGAAGCTGCCTCGTGTAAGTCGTCCAAAGTGGAAGGAAGTCCGTCTAACTGGATAAGAGGATTCGCATGAATTTTAGGACTGTGATAATATGTCAAAGTCAGGAGATTTCTAGCCTCCGAGGCTGGAGAGGGAGCAGGAAAAGTCTCACCTCGTTGGGTGAAAACTTCACACTCTGTCTCCAGGCCAGCGGAGGGCCAGGGGCCACCGCTGAGGCTTAGACAGGACAGCTCCATTCGTCACAACTGCCATTAACATACCACTGAGGAATCGCACTGACGTGTGTCCATCTGAGTGTTTTACTGCTGATATCTTGATGTGTACAAGTGTATAATCTGCAGGAGGCCAGATGTGACAGTGGTAGAGGTGGTGTACAATCTGTCCAGTGGTTATTGAAAATGATACTCGAGCTCAAAGTGAAAGTTGCTTTGTCTATTTATGGTTACCTCACAAAATTCTTTGGCAGCCTGCAGCGAACAAGCTCAAATGTACTCACGCCTTGAACACATCTTCGTAAACATATAGCACACAGTCATGAACACAGTTCAGTTATCAGCATGGTGAGAACTAAATAATACGTCAAGCTGACTACCTCACATCAACTTGCAAAGACTCCATACAGTATCTGTAGTTTGGGTTCCACCTTCTTAAATGTTTTCATGTTTCAGGAATGTTAAGTTTCTGTAAAATAGCCCTCATATAGTATTCATTTTGAGCTTGAGTGCACCCCCACAGCTACTCCAGGCTCTCTCATTATTTGGAGCTTAAATATGAAATGACATCATGCTTGCAAAACTTTTTTTAAAAAAAGAGCAGGTATAAAAATACTTTTTCCTTTCCCCTCCTCCTGCAGAGATCAAATGAGCCCATCAGGGAGAACTGAAAATTATGGCCTTCCTGAAACAGGCCAAACAGTCAGCATTACAGTCAGGCTACGTCATGAGTCAGCAGTGGGTCACCTGCTATGACCTCATACCAAGACTGTTTCACAAAATGTAGGAGGAAGCGCTACTGTAGCCATTTGCTAGTACAGTAACCACTTCTGCAACAACAGGCTGGTGAGTCAAACTTACATCTTCCCCCTCATCTGTGAGAAAATGTAAGAAGTCAATGTAGGGCTAGAAAAGTCTGCAAGAAATAAGGAAAAAAAACTGACCAACTAAACCCACATTTTTTTCTCACGTCTTTGTATTTCCTTAACATGGACATGTTTCATTGACACGAAATGGTTACTAGCATGTAATTTCACGTTAAATGCCATTTTATGTTTTTTTTACATGTCACATAGGTTGACTTTAAATGTTTTAGATTAACTGAAAAACATCTGTATTGACATTACATTCGGACCGGAAAACTGTTATGTCAATTTAGATGTGTTTTTTGGCCTGTAAGAAAGAAACATAAGACTAAGCAATTATCTGTTTGATTCCCTGCCATCTTTATGTTTCATGTTTCTATTTGCTTTAACCAGAAGAGCCCATAATGTGCGTCTGTCCACTAAGCTGGCTGAATGTTAAAACAGGGGCAAAATCTGTGAGAAAATACTGAGATTGAAATAAGGTTATAGGGTATAAGATAGTACATAAGATACAAGGTATGATGTATACTATACATAATAAAACCAGGACAACCAATCACGTGACAACTGCTTTTCAGGTGGGCTTTTTTCCAACTTTAGTTTCTCTTTCATGGTTTTGGTATCTCTATTTAATTATTTATATTTAATTATATTTAATCTTTTAGACTTTTATTGATAATGTCATACAGTGTCTCACCAACTATTTAAACAAAAAGTAAGAAACCAAAGTCATAAAATGGTGAATTGTAAGAGGGGAGTCAAATGGGACAATTTGGGAAGTTTCACAACATTTTGCAAAAAATAATTGGATTACATGTGTGTGTGTGTGTGCGTGTGTGTGTCTTCTTTTATGTCTATGTGTCTGCTGGCCTCTATGGTCCAACTGATCAATATTAGCTCAAACTAAGTAGCATGTTTAAATGTAAAGGATCACATATTTGACAGAAAATTCCATCATCATTCTGAGGAATGTCGTCTTGTCCTGATGTTGGAGACACTGCCTTGTATGGATTTCATAACAGAATTCATCGGCGGCCTCTCATCTTCTAAATGTTTCCCCTGTGGTTTTGTGTATTTGGTTGAAACAAAGAAGCCACGGCTGCTCTCTACTGTAACTGCCCATCGCTCTTCATTCAACTGCAAGTCAAGTTTTCAAATGCCTTGTTTGCACAGCAGGCAGTTAGGGTAATGACATGGAAGAGCATCAGACAAAATGCCTAAAATAGCACTCTGAGCACGCCACAATTGGAGATGGATTTTCTCTGTCTGCATTGCGATAGTGAGAAATCAGTCATCGGGCACCCGCAGCATGTTTGGTGTTCTGCACAACCAGACCTCACACCATCAATTTTGTTTAGAAATGCTCTCTTTAACAACACAAACACACACAAGGGTCTTACACTGCACTGCATTCCCTATTCCCTCATGCCAACAGCTAATCTTAACCCAAAACTAGTCCCTTGAAGACATAAAGAAAGGCCAAAATGACTTCAGACTGAAAAAATGCACAAACTGCTTCCCACAAGGAAACAACACACACGCATGCACACATCCCAATACCAGAGATGCATCATTATAAACAGAGCATTGCATAAAACATTGTGTGTGAGGAGCATGAGGACATGCTTAAGAACACCAGGCACTCAGCACCATACTCCGGCCTGAGACAAATTGTGGCTGACCACAGAAGACCGCGCCCAGCACCCAACCACCAGGAATGTCTCTTTCACTGGCCGTGCAAAACGCTGGCATCAGCTCAGCACAAACTCATTAGTCTGGGAGAACGAGGAGGTGAGGAGGTTGAGGAGGGGTGTCACCTGCTTGCCCATGGGAAAGGAACACTGAATGGAAATAAGGCATTTGAATTCAACCGTTGTGAGATTTTTTTTTTTTTTTAAGAGGGACACACATGCACACACATGCTTGTACACACAAATATAAATAACAGGATACACATGCAAACTTTCATAATCAGTAAATAAGTGTAGATTGCAAGCAGTGAGGAACAAAGTTGAAGGGAAGCCTTTAACCTTACTGTGCAACACATAAAAACATGACCTAACCTCCGAGATGTATGCACCTATGCATGCACGTGCACTATGAAATGTATGAGTTTAAATGGAAAAATAATGCTAAGCAAGTATTTACTGTATGGTTAGTGCTGATATCACACTTTAATTGTAGGTTAAAAGGTTGTGTGAATCATCAAGAAATTCAGTGTGCTGTTCATTTGCGAGCCTTGTATTAAATTATATTATATACTCATCAAAACACATGTAAATAATGTTGCAGCAGAGAAAGCACCGACTCTGAGTTTCTCCTCCAGCTAATATAAGATCTCCGTACAGATGCAGGAGACAAACCCCCCATTGCAGCTGCAATTCTTAATATCTCACAATGTGGATATCCTGAAGATGTTTCCAGAAGATGCAGTGTTTTGTTTTGAATAATAAGTTATTTGCTGCCATCTAGTGTTCACAAACAGTAGATGGGCCAAAACAGGAAGTCGCAGCATTTTTTGAAACAGTGCACACACACACACACACACACACACACACACACACACACACACACACACACACACACACACACACAATACTGAGTGCTTGTCAATGAAAGAACTCACACTGCCTCCAAAACACACAGTCCATCAGACAATTAAAACTGCAGCACACATGTGCACTCAGTTCAAGGTTCTTCCAGTGCGTTCTGTAATAAAAGCTAAAATTCACTTTTAACAGCACACAGTCACGATCATAACTTCTTTTGGGACACGTATAAACTACACATGTTTTTAGAAATTACAGGGGGGAAAGGCAAAGTGCGTTGCTACAACTTTTACTTTTCCACTTCACTTCTCCCAGCTTCCCATTCATTTTCTCTCCATGTTATATAATATCAGAACTGCCACAGTGTCTGGGCTCTCCTGTTTCCCTGTGGTTAAACATGCTACACACTACCTTTATATACCCCAAGAAGGTGTGGGGATATGTAGACTGGTGACTGAAAACGCCTTGTCATTGCATTGCCTGCATTCCTGTGCCTGGCTCCTGTTGGCCTGAAGACTATTTATACAGCCGCAGAAGAGGCCCTTCATGGCCTGCTGGGAGATACATGTCCCGGGCCACTGACTTTATGTCCTCTGATTGCACAAACACCTAAAAACACATAGCCTGTTCAAAACTCCCTGAAACGGAAACTCTTTTACTCCAATGGGACCATTTGAAGGGTCTGTTATTATAAACTCAGACAAGACAAGGACTGGTTAAACCCACAGTATTTTAAATTCTAGGCAGGATTGCAAGGATTGTCAGGCTAAATGACTGAAATGTGTATAAATTTATAAGACATGTAGAATAGTGCAGCTATAAACTGCATATTGGATTTGGAGCTTTCTCACAATATACTAATGATTCAATGAAGTGCAGGAACAAGTAGACACAGAATACATATGTGATGTTAAATGGTGTGAAAAAACAGTTTCAACATGCTTTGAAGTCAAGGGGAAGGTACTATTGTGAATATTAGGGTTTAAATAATCCATATGGACAGTACAGTGGTGCAGGATCACTGAAATTCAGCCAGGAAAGCGATTATCTATCTGAGGAACACACACACACTCAGAAAGACCATCCTTACTGAAATCACAATTGCAATAGATTGCAACTTTAATTAGTTCAGGTATGTCTCTATAGTAAACAGCAAGGATGTTGACTGAGCTGTGAGGTTGACATATGTAGAAACAAGAGAGGAGTGTATTTTTAGTTTGCTGATCCTCTGGTGTGAATAACCAGGGGCAGAAGGTTGCTCTGCACTCGAATGAAATAACAGTTCATCCAGGAATAAATTAGACAACATTCCCGCTTCAGCTGGCACAGGTACCAACGGACTAATGTGCTTACACAGAGTGGAAGACCCCCAACCCGAAACCAGGTGCTCTGCTTGTCAACACATTCGTAACTCTCACCTTCTGGCCGCCTCCCACCTCACTCACCTTATCTCTTTACAGACAGACCAGAAAGGCTAGATCCTAACGCTCAGTCTGGACAGCATCACTCACACTGTGATACAAAGGTCTGTTCAAATAGGTCAGTGCATTCTTGGATCATCTTGAAACTCTGAATGTTAGCAAGGAGGTTTTCACTAATGCTTGTGTGACTGTACTTCAACAGGTAAACTTCTGAACTGCCTAGAAAATGACTTTTCTTAAAGGATCAGTTCACACAAATTAAAATCTAGTCTGTATCTAACTATGCAGGCAGTTTTTATTCTATTTGTCAAGGTTTTGAGATATCCATCTCTGAGATTTCTACCTCTACTCCAATACAATTGACTTTTGTTTGTGGTGCTTACAGAACAAAAAAATTACATTTGCAAATTCAGCAGAAACAATGTCTGTCAGTTGCTTTGGATAATCCACAAAGCGCACTGTCAATAGTTTTTATTGGAACTCCTAACCTTGCGAGGCAGCTGGAGATCACGCGAGAATCAATCTTGTCAGGCTTCAAGTTATGTTCTTGTGTCCAAACCACCAGTGGTTCGGACCAATCAGCGTTGCGAATTCAGCTGCCTTGCAAAGTAAAACGGTGATAGATAGATGGTTCATCCAATTACCTGCCAAGTATTTTTTGAAAGTGCCTGCCCTTTTCCAGTTTCCATGGATGACTTCATGGAAACTTGTTTGGCTGACACCAGATGGTTCTGTGGAACAAATCATCTGGCGCATCAGGTTATGGAACTCCTACATTTAAAAAATAGTCCCATTGAAAACTTTTCTGCGGATTATCCAGATTAACAGAGATGCAGTTCATGAAAAGAAAGGTTGTTGTTGAAAACACACCATTTAAGAAAACCTAAATGGTGTAAATGACACAAATGTAATTTTATTTACTACCTCCATTGTATTAGAATAGCAGCAGAAATCTCAAGAGACATATATCTCAGAATCTGGGCGAATAAAACCTAAACTACTAGCGGTCTTTTTAAAATTTGACCCTTTGATCAGATTTTCATTCAATGTCAGGTAGAACTTTACAGTGACCACTTTCAACAGCGTTAATTTTTCAATATCAGAGAGAAGGGTATCAGGACTCCTTCACACATCACTTTGCAAACATACAAAATAGAAGGTGTTACTGTAAGAAAGCAGATTTACATCAGGACAATAAAGCTACTTTTCACAACAGTGGACGACCCAACAACATTAACAACTCTGTCAATGAAAAACTCCTGGGATAACAAAAAAGTTCTCCTTAATCTGTGAGGTTCTCCTTCAAAACCTTCCTGGTGAAAACACATGATGTTCACTGAGTAGAACAAGAAAAGAGTAACTGAATTAGGCAACTTGTCTCTCGTACACTCGTTGTGCTCTAGTGAAAAATCTAAATTGCTGGGGTGAACTTATGAGGATTGATTCATGCCACTTAATTAAGTAATTACTTTATTATTGAATCAACTAAGAAATGTGCAAACAGATGCGAAAAGAGATAAAAGAACAGAAACACAAAGCAACAATTGGATCATCAAAAAATAAATCATAAATAAAACAAAATAAAAAATGTACTGGTAGAAAAAATCAAGCAAATGATGATTAAAATGACTACATTAAAACATATCATGACAGTGACTGAAAGTTATATTTTTGATTCGCTAATCTCTTCCCTTTTTATTTTCCATTTTTCCATTATGAATCATTACACCTGACCAGCTAATTAATAAACATTTGACAGGTTCATATGCTGAAACTCTAAATTAATTAGTTCACAAGGTAGTGATGTTAACGATGGAGCTTCCAATAAATGCATTTTGATATGCACTTCACTGTTTATTGTAGATAAGAAAAAAAAGAGACCAAAAACAGTTATAATAAAGTGTAGTTAGAGATACACTACAATATTTAAAAAGCATCAAATCTTCATAAAAACAGCAGAAATAATAATAAATAAAGTTGTGTCAACCAGGTCAAACCTTACCTGACAAGTGGCTGTGGGTTTCCTGTAACCCGGCATTCCAGACGGATGGGGCTCCCCTCTGCCACCTCCTGACTCTTCAGCTTCTGGAGGAAGCACGGAGGGGACAGGGGTCCAGATGTGGCTGGGGCTCCAGAGTGTTGGTACCTTGCAGAACCTGCCATTCCCACTGGGCCTCCAGGCAGAGGGCCCATGGCTGGCTGGCTGTACTGTCTCTGCTCTAGCTGGCCAGGAGGCAAAGAGGGAGCAGAGACTGAGCCTTGAGGGACTGGCCGCTGGCTTTTAGGAGACAGATAACCACTATCAGGAGAGGAGGAGTCCTCCTCCACCTGCTGCTCTAAATGAGCAGGACCTTTGAAGATGGATGACAGCTCCTCGATGAAGGTGGCAGCTCGGCTACAGAACTCCGTGGCTGAAGACGCCCGATCATTCAGCTCCAGGCCTTCATGAACCAGCTTGGGTTTATCCTGTTTATAAACTGGCTGGATGGGTTTGTGGCGGACAATCTTCTCAACAGGGAACGGAGCCTCACTGGACACTTGTGCAGGCTTGCTAAAGGGGGCGATCTGACCGGAGGAGACCTTAACTGCTGCATTGTCATCTGGGCAGGGGGCTTTGGTCTGGTGTTGTGGGTTTAGGCTCGTGGTGAGGTTTTCAGTAGTCTGGGTGTGCATAGGGAGGGAAGGGATAGGTTGGAGAGCCTGCTCTTGGGAAGTAGGATTAGGGGGACCTGGATCTTCAGATTCACATGTGCCACCAAAGGCCTCCCGGGCCAGGTCCAGGCTACGATTAATCTCCTCTACGCTCAAGAAGGCAGTAAGATCTGCAAAGTCCCCATCTCCAGAATCCAGCTCTGTCGTGGAGTCCATGTAGAGTTCCCCATCAGAGGATGCCTCGGAAAACACCCCCCCATCGCCCTCCAAAATCCTGCCTCCTGCCGGGTCCTTCAGCAGCAGAGAGATGGGGAGTGGCTGATTCCAACTCCCGTCCTGCATCCTGAAATACACATCCAGCGTCATTGTCCAGCAAATTACACACATTCACACTGTGGACAGTACAGTTAATACTATAGATCAGCAGAGAGGGAAATGACAGACTGACAGAAGGGGAGTCAATCACAATAGTGGCTCACTTGCTCTACCAGCCATAGCTGGCAGGATGAGTCAGGCTAGTGCTGTCTGGACACAGTTGGTGGGTATTAGCAGGTCATACTGAACATGACTGGCATGTCTTACTTGCAGTTTCTGTCAGGACACTTCACCCTGTCACTCTGCTCTTTGTTGTAGTTACCTCACATTTATTTTACTCCAAACTACCTCACATAAAGGTTGTATGAAAATTTTGTATGATTAATTTTTTGACTAATGAACTAATAATTTGGTCTTAAAAATGTCAAAAAGTATAGACAAAATAGTCGAACGTCTTTGTTTTGTCAGACCAGTAATCCGCTCATTATTCTATATACAATGAGAGTAAGTAAGCACATTTTCTTGATAAATTAAAGATTAATAAATTATCAAAATAGTCATTGATTAATTTTCTGTCAATTGACCGATCCTTTCAGCATGGATGTACATATTGCTATAGGTTAAAGAGAGAGCTACAGCTGCACCAATCAAGTGACATCCTTTTGCTTATATCATAGATTTATGAAATAAATGTAACATTTTTTCCCAACTAAAGCTGTGCAATTTTGTGAATAAGTGAACCTTCACATGGTGGCTGAGGGTACGTGTTAAACCATCATCTGAAAATAAGGATGCACAAGACCGCTCGTTTACATTTATGACTTCTAATGCATCCTCTCATGAGAGCTGTATGTCGTTTAGAGGTGGTATCTTCAGCTCTGATCTCGCCAGGTTTTGACTCTAGTATAGTATGTTGTGAAACTGTTGTGGTAGATGCATGTATGACGCAGCGTGACACTCGGCGCCTCATGGCGTCCTGAATACCAGCTGTTGTTATTTTTAATCCCCTGGGCTATGTTTCACAGCAGCAGTGCAAAAACCACCCACCCTGAAGACAGGAGAGAGGTCCTTGAAACTCAGTCGCTACCTTCAAACACGCAGGTATAACTGGACACGCACAAATACACATACACTGACAGTCACTGGGTTAAAGGATTAAAGGAATAAACCAACACAGTCTCCTTCAATTCTCTATTATTAAGAGAAAAATAACAATGCAGCACTGATTAAATATGAATGTGGAAAATGTTTAAACACTCAGACTGATTGACAGAATGTTAACAACTGTCAGTACTGTCGAAGGCAGAGCAAGTTTCCATTACGCTACTCCACCTCCCGTTCCTCCTAGATTCATACATCTTACAGTATGTTAACTTAAATTCTTACAGTATTTCATATCCTCATTGTCACAGTATCTGTTAGATTTCATACAAATATTAGACGGAAATGTCCTTAAAAGATGATAGAAAATCTGACTGTATACATACTGTATTTAAAGCAGCTGTATTGTTACAGTAAATGATTTAGGTCACTCGATTAACAATCAACAAACCAAACCATAAAACGCTGCTGAGAGTATCAACAAAAATAGAGCAAAACTGACCTTCAAGTGAGCTTTTTGTCCAAATGCGTTCTCTTCGTTTTGTGGTTCCAGTTTTGTCTCGTTTAAGAAGTAAGAATGAGCCAAAAAGAAGCTTCTCTTTCCAGAAGAGCAGCCTTATTGGTCAGACAGTCAGCAGGAACTCTCAGGTTCAGGGTCCAATTGCTTACTGCCTCTGCAGTGGCCTGCTGTCCCATCTGTCCCGGTCTCTAACTGCTCACTGTGTGGGGCTATATTTGGGCCCTGGCTCAGGTTTCACAGTCAGAATACTGGCAAGAGGAGAGGGTGTTGAGGTGGGGGAACAGAAGGTATTGGTGACATTTTTTTTTCACAGAAACAGTATTAATTAATCAAACATGGAAACACAGTGCTGCAAGGTGGCATGCTTCAATAAAAAAATTGACTGTAGACTGTTGTACTACTGAACACCACACACCCACAACATGCACTAATAAACCAGTACCATTGGGGTTCATGCAACATTCAGAAGCTTTTGAAGTGTATCTGCTGATACAACCGCAGGTGTGGTTGATGAAGACATCCTTGGCTGGGTAATGGTTTATCTAGAGAAGACGTCTAAAGACGTCTGACACACTGCAGTGACAGCAGCTCATCAGTGTTGCCAGTGTCCAGCAGAGTTAACCCGATGACCTGAGGCCACCCACTCATCTGTTTTACCTACAGTATGGCTAAGTTATCTGAAAATGGGCATGGGAGGATTTTGGAAAACTGGTGCTGAGATCAAGGTTCAGCACTTGGTTTGGTCAAGGTCAATGCTGCTTAAATAAGATGCAGATCTTTAGTGTTTTTAACTCTTTGCCCAGCCAACAACTGAAAGCTCCAATACTCACCATTTTCTGTATTTGGTATACCAGAGAAAGACGGCTTAGATTAATGCCAAAACAGTGGGTTAGAAGGGTAACAGACAGTTAGACAGTGAAGGACCTTGCAGCCTCACTTGGTCTATTTCTAGGCCACTATCACATTTTATGCTCTCAGAGCTATTCTGGTTCTTCATCAATCTACTGATTACGGTTAAGTGCCAGTGATAAGTTCGGAAGGAATTTCCATTGTAATAACTCACTACACTACACACACACACACACACACACACACACACACACCAGCTAGTCAGTAACCTCCAGTAATACTATTTGCTTGTCACCATACCCCAGTTAGCAATAACTCTGTTTAAGGTATCATTTAAAAATAACTGAATTATTTCGTGGTGACTTCTGTAGCCTACAGTCATGTATCTGTCTGTGGTCTATGTAAGAATAGTACTGGAGCATTTCCAACAGTCTTTTATACCATATGTGCACATCACAACACTATTCCTCACGTCACAGATTATGTTTACATGGCGCCTACATACAGTATTTATCTTTACTGTATAAAAATACTGCTGAATACCTCTGAGAATTTATTTTAAAGTTGGGCCAGAACTGTATGGTCAGTCATAAGCATCAACTTGACACAACAGGTGGAATACACTTGAAAAGAAGAAGACATTTCAAGAGTCTATTAGAAGTCATTTTAGAAGTGAAGATCATGTAGGCCTGTGTACAACTGAAGTTATCATTGGTGTACTATAATCAATACAATCAAAAGTGCTATTTTTAATATACGATAGTTCAGTTCAATTTAAAACAAACATGACAAGTCTTCATTTGTCAGCTGTACAGCGGCGCTAGCACATATAATACACATACACTGTATGCTCTGAAAATACTGATATAACCTTTTGTAAGATGTTTCTCTCTGTTTATTTATTTCTTTGTGCCTTAGACTTTTCCCTTTTTTTCTTTTTATGATATCTGTTCATTTCTGTAATATTGATGTTGATATGGAGGTCTCACCAATATAAAACTGTGATTGTAATTGAGACGGACAGTGCCCGGGAGAAGCTGGGAGACAAATGTTGTAATGTCCTGTGATATTTTTGTGTTGTTTTTAATGTGTAAAAAGTAAGTTAAAAAAATAATTCATTTAAAATGGGGGGCATTTAAAATAATGTCCACCAACGTGGGCGGGGTGGTGGTGGGTTAATTAAAAAAAATAATGATTGAAAAAAATTTAAATAAAAAAACTGTTTCTGAGCTTTTTTGTCACTGTATTTTGAAATGTCTCCATTTGCGTTGGCTTGACGAATTTAATACGCTGATTCATCAACTTCAAACATACGGACACTTCCGGTGAAGACATTTAGAATAAAACTTCCAAATAGACTGACTGAGTTTTGACTTACCGTCTTTTGTACAAATGAAAGTAAAACAGGGTTTGGCAAGTTTGGAAGAGCCTCGGGATTTTTATGACTATCAAACGTGCTGTTAGACGCTTCCAAACAATGCACCATTATTAGACACGCGCGTTTTCCGTCTGAGAGAAATTTGTCCCCTTAACGCTTGCCGTTGCTTCACAATGATTGGTGGAAGGGAAATGATGGCGGTGTCTGCGTAATTGTGAAAACGTCTGTAGGAAAACTTTCAAGTGTCTGGAAGGGCAGAGCAGAGTGTATTTGACGCTTTCACATTTAAGTAGTGTATGTTTCATTTATTACAGTCACTGATTTTAATGTCCAGCACGGTGAAAAGTCGCCATTATTCGCCTAAATTAGCTGCGTCGGTTTGCTAACAAACCTGCTAGCAAAGAAGTCTCTCCTCTGTCCTCTCTGAACGGTGAGTCCAGATAGTAAGGGACTGCGTGTGAGTAAAATGCTGCATTTAGCTTTCTAGCACTGTGCTGTTTGTGTAGTGACAGAGGTTGCCCGTCTGCTGTGCATACTGTGTAACATTTAGCGTACACCCCCGATTTAGCTAACGTCTAAATATGCAGCATGTCTGTCTCTAACTTGTGTTGTGCGTGACGGTGTAACGTTAGCTATTAAGAGGGAGCTTTATAATAACATAACATAACATTAAATGTCTGCATTTCAGTCTAAAGGAACATACAAGTTTCTGGACGTATTCTACTGTTGTTGCTCAGCGAAACAAATAATGACAGACTCCCATCCACTGGGCTGTTTGGTTACTAATATTGTCTTTATATCACCCAAGTCACAGTTCAGATTAAATATTGTATGAAAGAACGGATAGTCATCCAATATTATTAAAGACCCCCCCCCCCCCCCCAGACATGTTTTAAGATGTATATAAATGACTCGACTTTGAACAATAATGTGTGTCTGATATGGTTTTTCCACAAAAAGTACAATTATCTTGTTAAAGATATCCTTAAGATCCTTAAAATTACATCTACTCCTTCTCCCTCATTGAAAGATCCAGAATCTATGAATATGTAAATATATTTTATTTTAGAAGTTTAAGTACTTCACAGAAGATGTCTCCTACTTCACTGTAAAGTCTGTGCTCAGTGTTTGTGCACTGGAGGCTTCAAGTTTCCACATCACACTTAAATAGGTTGAATATTGGACCAGGATTGGCTTCAAAACTATTTGTAATGTCACAAATCATGCTCACAGGCCCACCCCTTAAAATTAGATTTTTAATGAGTACAGAGAAACTTTCCACTTTGATAAATGTGAAAACAGCCTTCTAGTGTCAAACTCTGCACATACATCATTCTGCACAGTGAAGCTCAAACATCCAACTGTAGGAACAAGAAGAAAAACATTTTTGAGTGGACTTTAATTTACTACTGAATCAAAAAAATACCTTAATATTTTATTTTGTCACTTAGCCCCATGTGTGTTTCCGCTGTAGTTGTTTACACCGCTCATTACATTCATTCACAAAAATAAGAAGAGGTTAAACATTTAAAGTCTCCCTCCACTCAAAAATTTGTTTTTCTTCAGATACAAATGTTTTGTCTTCCTCAAGTACCAAAAGATTACATTATCACGGGAGAGCATTTCCTAAAATATTAAAGTGTAAGTAGAAAGTAAGAGCTAATGTCTGTTATTTATGTAACATATTACAGCCCACAACATGCCTGCCTTCCGGCAAGTGGGGGAGAAGCAACTTCCCAACCCTGTAATATGTATGGCATGGTCTCCCAAAAGAGATCTTATTGCTCTGGCCAACACAACTGGAGAGGTACGCTTAAATACTGGTTAATTTGTCCTGAAACAGCATGTCTTGATATATTATACAGTACCAGTCAAACGTTTGGACACCACTTCCCATTCCCCTGAATGAGAAACTGTGTCCAAACTTTTGACTGGTTCTGTGTGGTTTTGTAACTTTATAATTCATTTCTATCCGTAGTTGCTTTTGCATCGTTTGGCTAGTTTTCAGCGTGTTTGGAGTTTACCACCCAGCGAGTTTACTGGGAAGGAGATCACTGCACTTGCCTGGAGACCTGATGGCAAAAGTAAGGATTGACTGTGTTCATCTTTCACACTGAACACACTTTTTGGTCAGCTGCTGCTCGCTGATAGGATCATGAAGGCATTCTACTTTTGTTCTCTCTTTAATCCCCAGTATTGGCCTTCAGCCTCGGAGACACCAAGCAGGTGGTCCTGTGTGGCGTTGAGAAAGCAGAGATCCTCCACATGTTTCCGATGCAGAACCCTGTAACCTGCATGCACTGGATGGAGGTGATGGAAGAGAGCAGGTATGCATGGGGCTCAACGATCAAAGCAGCAGCACAAAGGACCTGAAATTTTCAAGGATAATGTGAATGTTTGGTCTGTTTGATGTGTTTCAGTGCCCTCAGCTCCTTTTACAACTCAGAGGATGAGTCCAAACTGTTTCTTCCCAAATTACCAACACTCCCCAAGAGGTAACAATAGCATTAATTGTGCATCAAATTATCATGAGGCACCTCCTTAAATGACTGAATAACATTTTTCCAAACCTTTGTTTTTCTCCAGCTACAGCACAACATCAAAGATCTTCAGGTGAGACAGTATTTTAATGCATAGCTCCGTAGTTCAATATCAGTCATCTACTTTACATTTTGGTTGTTTGTGATAGCAGGTGTGGTCATTCATATGTATTTATCTATCTGTGTTACAGTGAGGAAAAGTCTGATGAGATCATGAATCTACTGGGAGAAGTCAGGTAAATGATGCTTAATGTTCAAGCAACACACAGAAAAACTGATTCAAACACTTTTTTTTTTTTGTTGGACCAGGACTTATTTCACCACCTCATTTGTTTCTTTGCAGGCTAAATGTACTTGTTCTTGGAGGAGATGCTGGCTTTGTGGAGCTTTATGCGTATGGAATGTACAAGATTGCCAATTTAACAGGAGTAAGGCTTTGATTCATAAATCAAGTTCAGACTGATAAATTATTATTAGTCATGATAATAATAACATATGATAAATTAATTATTAAAAGAATTATCTAACGTGCAGAATTTTAAATTTCTCATTCTTATATTAAATGGCAAAACTAAGTCTATCTTAACTTGGATTATACTATAGAAACATCATACGTCGTCGTTCTATACAACACCATAACAAACTTTGGCCTCAGTGATTACCGTAGAGTTGAATCAATGCCTCTCTGACACAGTGTCAACAAAATTTATTGTATTTTGTTGTATTTTCTTAGATAACAATTATGAAGTAAAAACCAAAGAACTGTGTGGGATAAAAAAGATGAAATTTGAAATATCTTGACAAAAATTTCAATATTGGATCTTAACTCAGATCTTAGGTACTCTACAATATATTGTGACTAAGCTCTTATTCATTTAATTTAATGACTCTGCAGGTTTCAGGAACCTGTCGCAGCCTGAGTCTGTCCAGTGATCTCAAGTCTCTGTCCGTCATCACGGAGGTCAGGTCTGCTGATAACAACCCAGAGATCTGCTACATTCAGGTGAGATGGATAAAGTTGCCTACTTTTCCATTTCCTATAAATCCACATTTTCTTCCTGTCCATATCTGTTCTAAGATTTCATTTGCACAGTTTAACATCTGTCTTTGTCTTTCAGCTGAACACAGGCTTGTTGTCAGACTGTCTACCTGAGGTCACCAGGATGGCACGCAAGTTCACCCACATCTCCACCCTGCTGCAGTACCTGCACCTCTCACTTACCTGTATGTGTGAAGCCTGGGAGGACATCCTCATGCAGATGGATCTTCGACTCACTAAGTTTGTTCAGGTCAGTAGTCGTGGCCTGTGGTCCTAATCAGGTTAAATAAGAAAGTCTCAATAAATATCTTATTTTCCTTGTTTTTCTCAGGAAAAGAACACAAGTACCCAAGTTCAGGATGAGTTTCTGGAGCTATTGCTATGGGGACAATCAAGGTGAGAAAAGGAAACAGTATCATGTTGCAATTCATAGAATGTCCTGTAGATGGTAACAAAGTACCCTCTGTTAGTTAAACTGCTTTTAGAGGTGTAGGCTTTAACTTAGTTTGAGGACATTTGGATTTTAAATCATGCAACGTGTTATTGTAGGAAAGATTGTAATTTTTCTTGGCACTGACTCTGCTTTCATTTAGCCCTGAGCTACAAGCTCTTCTCATGAACCAGCTGACTGTCAAGGTGAGAGCAAGCTGTGGTGTACATGCTCAACTCAGTGTTAAAATTTAAAGTATTTATTTTTTCTGCAATTTCCGATCACAGAAGCAGTTGTTGGTATAACTGAAAATCGCATCTTTTTTATGTTCCATCTCCATCAAAGGGCCTGAAGAAGCTCGGCCAGTCCATCGAGTCCTCTTACTCCAGCATCCAGAAGCTAGTGATCAGCCACCTGCAGAGGTATTTTCAGCCTTTCACCTCTCTTCTTAAAGGGGAACTCCACTGATTTTACACATCAAAGTCTGTCTACATGTGTTAAGGAGTACTACTGCATATGTGAAAATTTTGTATAAAGCCTTTTGTGTCTCCAAAGGGAGCTGTGTGACGTCTGATTAATTGTGTGCTCACTCAAGTGATGTCACTTGCCTGAGTGTTTCTAATTCAAAATCTCTCTCTCGCCTTCGCTGGCGGCAGTGGCTCAGAGGCTCTGTTGTATCACCTGAGCGAGGTGAAAGGCATGTCCCTGTGGAAGCAAAAGTTCGAGCCCCTTGGTCTGGATTCAGCAGCTATAGAAGGTACGATATCTTTTACATGCATGATTAGTATAAATTCAGATTTTTATCATCAATAACCACACGTGCGTTGTTGTGTGTTTTCAGGTGCTATTACAGCTGTAGGCTCCTTTTCTCTGAAAGCCAACGAACTTCTGCAGTTAGTTCAATGATTTTTTTAAATTCATTTGTACCATTCATACTGTTCATGTTATTTCTTTTCTGAATCATGTATCTGCTAATCACTGCTTGTATTTTGTCTTTTAGGGTGATTGACAAGAGTATGAAAAACTTTAAGGCCTTTTTTCGGTGGCTGTACGTAGGTAAGAATTAAAGTTCATTTGTAAAATACAACAAATGTGCAGGAGTTTGACTTGTTGGTTGTGATAAATAGACATTTATGAATGTGGGGGGTCATGCTATGTGACATACAGTGGTTTTTAAGATCCCAAATGCATCGTTTTGAGTCTTGTTTTTATGCTCAAAATCTGTTTTGTTGTTGTTTTTCCCCATAGCTATGCTAAGAATGTGTGAGGAGCATGTACCGCCAGAACTCAACAAAGTGAGTTTTATTACAGTTTCTGAGGAAGTTATTTGGGATTTTTAATGTATTAACATGTTACTAACATATTGTTTAATCCCTTAGATGACTCAGAAGGACATAGCCTTTGTTGCAGACTTCCTGTCGGAGCATTTCAGTGAGGTGAGATCAACATAATGCCATTGTAATGACCACTTAAGAAATTTGTTTGGGAACATGTTTATAGAGTTTTACAATATGACTTTAATTACTCTGTGGTTTAACAGAATGAAGAACTCTTTGATCGTAAAGGGAAGTACTTCAACGTAGAACGAGTTGGGCAGGTAAGCTGTTTTGTGTTGTGTAATTTCAAGTGTTTTTGAATGGAACAGCTCTCCTACAACATTGTGGTTTCTCTTTCATATGAACATTTACAGTACCTGAAGGATGAGGACGAGGACCTTGTATCTCCGCCCAACACTAAGGGGAACCAGTGGCTGAAGTTTTTACAGGAGAGCACACACCTGAAGGGTGAACTATGATTTTCACCTCAGAAGTGTAGAAAAATAGTGATTAATTTGATTGAGTGATGGTTTTACTTAAAATGCCACTGTCATAACTAACAGAAAAAAAATTTGAATGCTTTTTTTTTTCTTTCTAGAGAGCCCTTTACTGTTTCCTTCATATCCCCAAAAGTCATTGCACTTCGTCAAGAGGATGATGGAGAATGTGATCGAGCAGTGTCTGCAGAAACCTGCTGTGAGTTTCCTGTGCTGTCTGTCTTTCCTGTCTCACATGTGCATTTCATTCTTTCTCACCAACACAATTAGGCATTTAGTTAACAATTGTCAGTGGCCCTAACAGTCAAAATCTGGTCACCTCTCATTTTTATCAGACTAGACTTTGCAGCAGCCAGGAGAGGCTGTTGAAGATCAGTTCTGCTTAAGCTCAGGAGGAATTAAACAGTCAGAGATGTAGCTTCATAATAGGCTTTGAGAAAAGTAACAATATTATCCATCCAGAGTTTAGGTCAAAAGCTTTCCTGCAGCAGTTTGCACATACTGAAAGTAAATAATGTGTTTTGGTAATTCTCCTTTGTTGGATAAAATGAATAGTTTGAGAAGGATTTTTCTTCCATTTCACTTGTTGCTTAATCATTGTTGGTTTGTATGCAGGAAGTAATTGGGAAGTCTGTAAAACAGGCCGTCTTCTTGCCCCTGTACACCGTGCCAGAGAGGTATGATCTCATGTCTTTGTTAGTGATGTGTGTAATTTAAAATAGGACTCAGTGTGAATGAATTTATTAGTTTATTTCTTATTCTTTTCTTTCCAGCTCTGAAAACACACCACGGCTTTTTGAACTGCCATCTTTGTACGTAAAACAGACATCCAACAGTTTCCTAATGATCTGTAACGGTAAGATGGGGTTGTGTAAATAATGATCTTGCTTGGTTGTCATACAGGTGGAATGACAAGAAGGCCAAAATGCACTATGTTGTGTTCTGCATGCCAGAGATTTCTCCCTGCAAACTCTATCTATTACGGAAAGGAACAGACCCAAACAGGTACATTTCTGTCTTTGTGTGTGTATGTGCGAGTTTCTTTATTGTATTTATAACCGTACCTGTTTTGCTCGTATAGACATATCCCCAACAGTGTCGTGTCGATTGACTTCAGCCACCATCTTGACAACACAGACGATGACAATGCTGCAGCCCAGTAAGTTTGTTAAACAGACATGAATGCAAACAAATTTCTCAGCTGATGAAGATGTTGCTACCATGATTTACTTACATTTTATTTTTCAGGCCCCATTATGTATACAGGTGCCTGGATGCTCGTTTCTATGACGATGAAATGTTAACTGTGGTCATGCAAGGAGCAGAAGAGAGCAGTAGACATGTCCTGGCTCAACTTCCTCTTGCTTCCACCTTAAGCTGTGAGACTGAATTCAACTGGGAGCCCAATCTTAGGTGTGTGTGTGTGTGTGTTCATTATTAGGAATATCTCACTTTCATAACAATAATTCGCACCAGGCTGAATGTTGTGATTGAGGCATAACTTTGAGATGCTGCACCTGTATTGACAGGTTGGACCAGCAGAGCAGTGCTATCCCGTGTCAAGGCCTGGTGCTGGGAAATCAGTGGCGGGAACTGGAGAACATGAAGGCTCAGTTTGTGGCTGTCAATGGAATCCGCAAAGTGGCGTGTGTGGTAAGTCAAATGTATTTCTAGTACTTTCCGTTATATTTAGTGTGTTGGGATTTTAGTTTAGGACATTACATGTGATTGAACTCTACTGCAATGTTCCTATATTTATTTCAATGATCAATAAGGTCAGATGATCCATTTTCAGTGTCCTCACAGTAGGGGATGCCAGTGAATTAATGTAGTGGACTGTTTCCAAAGATTTCCTTCTTCTTTCCTCTCAGCTAAGTGCCAATCTGAGGCACATACGTGTTTTTGAGATGGATGTAGAAGATGAGGATGACGAGGGGGCTGAGTCGCAGAATGCCAGTGCTGACCAGGATGGGCTGGAAACTACCATGACCAGCCAGGGGCAGGGAGAGGAGAGTGTGGAGGCTGGGGCTGAAGAGCATGGAGGTGATAGGTTTCAAAAGGCTGAGGAGCAGCTGGAGTCAGAAGAAGCTCTGGAGCTGTCGTAGGACTCCGTTAAGCAAACAGACTGAAACACAGAAAGAAGCTACAAAAAAAAGGACTTGGCAACTATTTTTTTTTTTTTTTTTACAGCAATTTGAAAAATACAATCTTAAGTGTATGAAAATAAAAATGTGCTCATATTGTTGATGTTTTTCTATCTTTGGTGTAATGTAAATTTTGAGTAATTTTGTCACCTTGTCACCATGTTATTCACCTTATAATTTCCTGCAGGATAATTAATTAATATACAAGTATAATTGAAAAATAAATAGATACATCATCAGGTAAATTAATAAATAATAAAATAATAACCTTGCGTTACCCAAATGTATGCTGCGTGTAAGTATTAATACAAAATACTAGGCTTCTGTAGAAAAATATCGTCCAACGCGTTTTGTACTATAGTTGTTTTACGGGCACGTGCAAAAAGGTGTTGGTTACGTGCTCGTCCTCGTTACCGAGCGCAGTGACGTAAGTGATCCGCCGCCTGTTGGTCTTTCACAGTTGGTGACGAGTATTATGAAAATGGCCTCGACCCTGCCCGTAAGCAAGAATATCCGAAGAAGATGACGATGTTGAGCTTTTTAAGTCAGTTGAACAACAAATTGTCTTCATTGGACACGTAGAGAATAGTGAAGTAAAGAGAAATAAAGAGACTGTCGGCAAAGAAACGACTTCAAAAAAACAACAGACCGCCGCATATTTTCGTGGGGCTGAGGAGCCACTATGGAGGATATCAACTCAAATATCAACGCGGATTTGGAGGTGCGGAAGCTGCAGGACTTGGTGAAGAAACTCGAACAGCAAAATGAACAGCTTCGGAGTAGGTCCACGATGCTGTCAGGGAACCACAGACCCCTCAGCGCCGGATACGACTCGTCCCTGTCAACGGGGATGGCAGCTGGTCTGGCCGGCTTCCCTGGGGTGGGGTTCGGTGGGCTGCTGGAGAACAACCGCTGTCTGAGCCCCAGACTATCTTACGACGGCATCAGCTTCAGGAGGGCGTATGAATGTGAGGGGGCATCGTCTGCCACCTCTTCATCGAGGATGAACTCACTTTACGCCGACACCACCGGGGGCTATATGGATGAAGGGGAAACCTCAATCCTAGATGAAGTGGAAATCTTAGATCTCGAAGACATGGATTGTCTAAACGAAGACGAGGACAGCTGGTGAGTGACAGGCTTGTCTTGAGGAGGTATCTTGCCTTTACAGCCATGTCTGTGTCACCAGTGCTGGCTGACAGCTTTAATTGCCTGGGCACAGCTGCTCTACACATTAGCTACCACGACAAAACGTCTGGCATAAACAGTCTGCCTGAAATCTGAAGTCATCTGTGCTGAAGGAGCCTCATTGTGGATCACTGACTGAAGGATGTTGTTTGGCAAGTCATGTGGGCGATGCCAAGCCACTTTTCTGGCTGCAGGATCATAATAGACATGCTTTGTCATACAGCCAATGCCAGAATCCGAAGCCATTATCATACCTTTGCTTACAGTTTGTGCATTTGTTTCTGAGACTGCTCAGTAGGCCTCTGAGGCACACAGGCGCTCCTCAGCTGTCAGGACCCTGAAGTCCCCGATCATCTGTTGAACCGTTTTGGTGTTGTGATGTGGCAGATTGCTTGGCTTGTCATGGCAGTGGTGGCAGTCGATCAGTGTGTGTGTGTGTGTGTGTGTGTACAGCTAAAATGAAAGTTGTTTTCCTGCTCAGCAGCAGCCATGTGGGAGAGGTAGTCATGGTTATATTCCTCCTCTGAATTCCTCTTAGCACACCAGTTGGCACAATGCTACAAGTGCACTGCAGCTCAAATGAGCTAAACATTAAAGCTATGTCAGTGTCAAAAAGCTGATCATGAGAATTGCTTTTACATGGATTACGACGTCTGGCTATTAATAATGTGAAAGGGTCACATGGATTGTCTTGTGGACAAGGATGTCCATTTGGCAGCATGGTGGGCTGTTTTTTAATCAGAATTATCCTGACAGCCCACATGTCCATCCATACTCCTTTTCTTAATCCTCTCCCACTACATTGTGTTTGCATTATTTCCTCCCGCGCCCCACATTTATGGTTTTTAGAGTAGGTGGCTTTGCATAGATATACTTTGGAAATATAATCCCCAAAACTCAAAGCTTACACACACTGGGTTACACACTGAGATGAGCCTTTGTTACACGGTGATGTCATACATGCAGACATGGGTACTGTTGATAGGTTTACAGAAAGTCTGTTAGGATAGCAAGGGAGTAGTTATTTGTAGGGAAATAGTTACTGACAAGACATGAATGTAATGATGAGCCTTCCTCAGGCTTTGTTATCTGTCTTGTCAACAATAGTTTGTTTGATTGGCCTCCTTTATGGAAAAAGCACTGTAATAGGCCACATTAGAGCATAGCTCCCTCAAAGCGGTCTCTGATCGTCTACTAAGTTAGGTTATGGACTAAATAAGGGCTGAGATGGCTAAACATTTTTTAAAAATTATTAAAACCATGACAGATGTAGGTCATATTAGGCTGAGAGCAAGCTGGCAGCATTTGTTAGCAGTGTAAGCGTCTGGCAGTCACTCAGCACTTGGATATGTGTGAGAAAGTTAAAAGCTGCAAAGAGTTCAGATTATTGTTGTCCCAGTTAATGTAAAGGGGAATGGTCTGAGAATGTCTAAAATAGGCAGACTAGTCTAACACTGAAACACTCCCACATGATTATGACACGCATGTTTCCTGAAAGTAAAAACACGCTTTTCATGAAGTGTTAACATTATTTGATCATCAGATTAAACAGGCAAGTCTTTCCTCCGTTGCTTGCAGCAGTTTGCCTGTGCCAGGCTCAGCCTTTTGACATCAGTTTACTTTCAGGCATTGCTCACTCATGCCCAACAGAGCTAGTCTCATTATGCCCTGGCTGTTTGTCTGCCCTCTGGATCAGATTGATATCTGGGATTACCCTGTAGTGCCCAGCTCTCGCCAGCTCCTGTCATAGACTCCTGTAATCCCTGAATTAGCATCAGACTGGATTTAAAAACGCTGCCTGTTCCCGCAGCGCTCTATCAATAGATGCTTGTCGTACTCCCGCTACTGCATGTGGACATGGCACATAGTATTGTTTCAGAGGTGAGGGTTCATGTATGAAGCAAGAAGTGGCAGCAGGCTGTGGATTTTACTATGTGCCGGGCCAGATGTGAATGACGGTCATTGTGTTGATAAACAAAGAAACTGTGCAGCCCCAGATTTCAGGCTTGTATTCCTCTGCACTGGGCTGTCTTTGCCTGTAATGTTTCTGCTTTCATCATGAAAGGCTTCCTCTATGGTTGCAACAGAGCTGACAGCTGCTGACTCGGATTTTTCTTCTGAGTGGAAACTCTTCTCTTCTTCCTCTCCTCTCCTCAAAAGCATGAGGATAAACACACTTGTATCACTTGCATACTGACAAAACAGAAGGGCCAATTCAGTTAGTTTGTAGTCTTATTTTATACTTTGATGTGCTCCCGTCGGTATTAAGAGGCTTTGACAGATTGAATCAATGCAGCTGACTAAGCACTGAACCCAATGACTTTTTCAAATGATCTGGGCGACTGACAGTCATTCATTCTGCAGCAAGAGCTTACAGTTACACTGTCCTCATTGTTGATGGAGATAACTGAAAATCACTACTTTGTGAGTTTTCAACTCGTGGCATTTTTAACACCATGTTAAACAGAGCTGGACTGATAAATTGGCCAGGCCGGTATTAGCTAATCACAGATATACTGCTATCAGTGTATATGTCAGCCAATATGTAACAAGGAATTGCATATGTCTTTGTTGCTTGCCGTGTCGATGTTGCTGCAGCATTCTGTTCTAAAACGCTCACCCAAACACTTGTTATCCACTCAATCTCATTTCCTGCTAGTGGATCACATATGAGGTGTGATAGGTGTAGTAGGAGATGACGCTGTACGTTTGTGTAATGACTGCTCGTATTGCTTTTATAAACATGTCACTTGTGTTTGCTGTTCATGTTTTTTCAGGTTATATGAAGCGAAACTGAACAGTCCTCTGCAGAAAGCTTTGAGTCCTATTGTGTGGTGCCGCCAAGCTCTCGACAACCCCAGTCCTGATATGGAATCAGCCAAGCGCTCCCTCATCCACAGACTGGACCTCACCATGTCAGGTAAGCAGTGCCAGCAAACATGAAACATGTAGTCTCAACTTTGTAGTAGCAGCAGCAGCAGCAGCAGCAGTAGTAGTAGTAGCAGTAGTAGTAGTAGTAGCAGTAGTAGTAGTAGAAACTGTAACAACAATAAACTCAATTAATCACTCGTAATGGAGGTCAGAGGTCAGCTGGAGTTGATGGGATTAACTGTGTGTGCTCAGTGAGAAAATCTTTACTGAAGCAAAGACTTTGTCAGGGTTTTTGTTGAAAGTCTCGCTGCGACTGTCCATCTGTGTGCTGTCGCTCAGCCTGCTGCTGTTAGTTTGTTGATTTAACCATTTTTCAAATTGCATAACATCAGTCAGCAGTGCTCTTCTTCTTCATCATCATAAAATTAATCAGTGGAACAATGTAATCTTTACAAGTACCGGGTGTGATAAGTGTAGCGTACCTGTCAGGGCACAGAAATATAAAGAAACGGCAACGTGATGGTTGTTCATATTATTCTTAAGAATGTTAATTTATGGGAACAAACTTATTATTACAAATGTATTGATTTTGAATCACAGTAAAACAAGTTACTGTATGTTGCAGACATTTATTTCTTCACCTACGATAACGACTACTACACACAACCACAGACTACATACAGAAAGATGTACGATTCATCATACTGAACATGTTCCTCATGTGTTTCCCTTTATTCTAAAGGGAAACTGAACCACACGCATCTATCATTAAATGTCAGAGGCTGTGGTTTTTATGAGGAACTGGCAAGTGACGTCATGTTAGAAACAAATCGGCGTCACAACAATTTTCAGATTCATTTCCTGTTGAGGTCAGAAGTTACTGAAGTTATCAGGGTTTCAGTAAGATGTTGGGGTGTTTTTAATAATATGAGGGGCTCTTTGGGGAGTCTGCTCGTTGTGATGTGGAGTTCTGACTAACATTAATGGGAGGAACTCGGTTTTCCTCTTTTTGTTCTACCTTTGCAGCAAAATGAGGAACAATGCTTAATTTATACTGCGCCAAGGGGCTCTCACGATGTTTATAGTTTTGTGCCATATGGTTGCACCAAGGTGCTCTGGGCATGCACAGTATTTATTTATTCATATTTACATCTGTCAGAGTTTTTCCTCCTTCTGGTGCATCTCTACATGTTGAGTCCTATAAAGCACCAGAATGGATGTACCCTACAAAATACAAGTGTCATACAGGATTTAAATGAATTTCCCTTGTTTTTGTACACTTACATTCTGTACAGTATAAAGCGTACAGAAACAAAACATTATTATATTGATTTCAGCTGTAATATATATCCAATTCCACCTTAGCTTTAGTCAGTTACACCTGCGCTATGTTTCCTGAGCTTTTGACTGCCACTAATTATAGTCAGTGAGGAGGACAGGCCTCAAATCCTCGCAGCTAAACTGAGAGGGGTCATTTCCATTTTAACTGCGGTATGCTCATGTGACAGTTAGCTCATGTTGAGCAATAGGCTGCTGAAGGTTGTTCGCAGGGGTTGACGTGATCTTCTCAGCTCCGTTGTGTAACAATCTGCACAGCACCTGGGCAGGCAGCCACCTCCTCGTCCAAGGATACTGAAATTTTATTGTGGCTGCTGAAATGAATTGCAGTGGATCCAAGTCGCACAGCTTTTTTTTTTTTTTTCCCTCACATGTTTGACAGATTAGATAGGCATTATGAACACAGGGAACAAGCATATGGAATCTGGTATGTTCAGAGCTGTTTTGGGATGTCTTCTTAAGTGATGGCAAATCTAATTGGAATAGAAATCTGTAATGCAGCTTTCATTGAAACACATTTTTTTTCCCTTTATGATGACCAGCACGGGCTGTTACCCTTGGCTGTGCTTGTAGGTTAGATTTATGATATAGGCAAATATTCAAAAGTGCAAATGTAGCCTAAATGGCCCTCAGTGAACAAAGCGCACTATCTGTCTAATGGATGAGTAATACTACAAATAACTAGCCACTGAGTGGCGTTGAGGGAAGCATGCTCATTAAGAGGATAACGTCATTCTCCATGGGCCTGAAAATATCCCTGCTGTCACTGATACCGCCCACCCCACCCTTTCACTTCTCTCCTCAGTTGGCTCTGGTGTTGTCATCAGTTCAACAAAGGGTAGCAAAAAAAAACAACAAATTTTTTTGTGGAGTCTTGTGATTCACAGACCATGCGGTTAACCCTCTGAGACCTGCGGGCCCGTTTACAGGCTTGGCCAACATTATTGTCTTTCAGAGGCTGTAGCGGGCTCAGTTTTAAGGTTAGAGTGAGGATGGGTATCATATTAAACTAGATGACCTAAGACATCCATTGGTACCAACCATGTCATGCTAGCTTGTCAGGAAGGAGGATAAATAACCCTCCAAAATTAGGCTAAATTTTGACGAGGGAAAAACCGGCATGGCCATTTTTTTTTAAAGGGGTCCCTTGACCTCTCACCTCAAGATATCTGAATGAAAATGGGTTCTATGGGTACCCACGAGTCTCCTCTTTACAGACATGCTCACTTTATGCTAATCCAATGCAGCTGTGGGCAAAAACTGTGCAGTTTTTTGTCTTCAGTATAAACATTATTTTTGCCTATTCTAAAAATGGTGTTTTTGAATATTTCTGCATACTGTGGTCCCTGAACAGTCTTGGAGTTGCATAAATTGGGTAATGACTGGAAAGCTGAGACTCTTGTGGATTCAGTGAGCCTGATTGAATTCCTGTATGATGATGTTAATCCCTGCAGTAGCCATTTCATTTTAGTGAGACCATTTTTTGAAACTTGACCTCATTGTATAAAATGACCTATAGTGACCTCTAGGATAATCACAGCCTCATGTAACTTTACAACCACACACTAGAGACGTAGGGCATTCAGAGGATATATGGCTTTTACTAGATATATTGACAATAAGGGGGTTTCTGAGCAATTTCCAGAACAGAAGTGCTCGCCATCCAATCACTGAAAAATGCAATTCTTACAGAAATCTCCAAATGTCAAAGGTTTTTGATACCAAATCACAGCATGAATTTTTCTATGGTGTTCCTCAAGGTCTCGGTGTCTTAATGTGGTATTTTGGAGGGATTTTTTATTATACTTCCATCATAATGTTCTTATACACTCTAAACTTTCAAATTTTGAATCGGCGCCTAACCAAAACACAATGTTTATTACAGATTTATGACTTATGACTTGACACACAGTGCTGAGCTGCAGCAGATTCCCAGCTTTCAGATGATGTAAACCACTTCTATGTGGCATTTACTGTTGATCTGCTATCTCCCCATAAACATCCCCTGTCCCCCCTAAAAAAGACAAAAATGAGTCTATGGTGGGTCTCTAAGGGTTAAATCAAACATCAAGGTCAAGGCATAAGGAAAGATTTTTTATAAACACTGAGATCCTTTTTCTGCACACAAAAAGCAAATCTTCAGCACTACATTCAGAGAGCGTTTGTGTCTGAGTGAAAGAGAGACTCACCACAGACACACCCTCATGGCTCCCGGCTACGCTCCTTCACACCTGGTCTCTAACAGGAGCATGGAAACCCTGTTGCCATGGTGTTGGTTAGAGTTTGTGTCAGCAAAGGGATTTCAAAGACCGAAATCTTAAACTCACTTCTGGCAGATTCCAAGTCAGGTCAGTCAAGTCAAGTGTGTGGTGCACATGCGCACACTTACAAGGCATTCACATATTTTAAACATGACTTTTAGTTTTAGTTTGTCTATAGTGACCAAGCCTTTTGTCAGTGCACGCCCTGTAAAAATCATATCCCCAGATGCCTGTTATGTAACTAACAACAGGGAGGAGACGTCTGAGATAGTTGCCTGAGTTAACCGGACAAGCTGGAGCGCAAACGTTATTCATGTCAGACGCCCAGAGACCTGATAAGCAGTCAAAACGTGCGTCGCCAGAGCCAAACAATGAAACACAGTTTTTCCATAGTGCTGCTTTGACAGCTGTCCCGCAGTGTTGATCCACTGCACATACAAGACCCAAGAGATCCAACCACAGTGACATAGCTGACCTGCCCTATTTCTACTCATAAAAGCTCCGACTTTCCTTAGACCTCTCACTGTAAAGTTAGTTCACTTCTTTCTTGCACAACTCTGCTAGTTTTATCCATTTTCTCCTATGTGGTGTTTATCCCTCCAATTTACAAAAGCTTCTCTGTTTGCTCTTCTCTTGTGATGTTCTTAAAACTCCCCGTAGCAGTTTTTAAGCCATTATTTCTTTGATTTTATTTTTCATATCAAGTACACCACAATGCCCAGCATTGTCTTCCATTTCCTCTTCAGCCTTTAAGCCCTCTAGGCTTTTCTATCAGAATGTTGTGTGCTGCCTTCATTTATTTATTTATTTTTTTTGCCTGTGGAAACTGCCTGAAAGTTTCCACTGCTGAAAAGCCACGGACACAACGGAAAATGTTCTAGTACAATTTCACATCACAGTAAATCAAAATGGCATCAGTCACAGTGGATAGGAAAAGCAGTTCTTCTCTCTTTCTCTGCCTTCTCCTCTTGTTTGAGGACATGAGGATTTTGAGGACACTCTATTTTGGTTGGTCCCTGTGCTGCAGATCCCTTTAGATGGATCTGTCTCTCTTTCTAGTGACAATGTACTGCCAGGGTTGCTGTGATGGGTCATGTCATCTAATCACTTCCAAACTGGTTAACAACGAACCCCTGGCTGAGTTCATAATGAACCGGGACCCTCCTCATGCCTTTGTAGCTTAGAATGTTTCTTAAAGACCCCCTCCAGACACGTTTTAAGACATATAAAAATACTCTGCTCTGAATAATAATGTGTGTCTGATATTGGTTTTCCACAAAAAAGTTCAATTGCATTGTTAAAATGATTAAAATTGCATCTCCTCCTTCCCCCTCTTTGAAAAATCCATAATTCAGAATGCAAATATTCAATTCAAAAGTTTCCACATCACACTTCTGTAAGTTGCATATCGGACCGTGATTTGCTCCAAACTGGTTGTGATGTCACAAATCCTGCTCATTATGCACACGCCTTTAAGGTGAGCACAGAGAAACTTTCCACTTTCAGCAGATGAATGTGAAAACATTTTTCTAGTGTCAAACTCTGCACAAACATCATTCTGTGAAGCTCAAACATCACAGTGTAACAACAAGAAAGACACATTTTTGAGTGGAGGGACTTTAATCATAGCTACTGTGATTCCTTCTGCTACATAATACAAAGACACACACACACAGATGATTCATGTATGTACTCATGGACTATGTCAAATATGTCATAATAGTTTGACAGACAATCACCGACTTTGTTTTCAACATTGGAGGTTAGTTCCACTAGATGAAGCGTTATGTTGACCTTACTGATCTTGTACAGAAAACAAAGCGTCCATTAGTTAAAAGACCTACATGTTGAAGTGTTGTTGACATTCCGCAGCAGCTGATCCGTGTGGATGGCAGCAGAGTGGACATGATGGTATTTCCTAAATAATGCAGGAGGACAGAGTGCAGAGCCCGATGAGAGGGAGAAGGTGGAGAGAGAAAATGGAAAGAGGAGGTAGCTGATCTTAAAAAGCTTCTTTCCAGACACCACCCAGCTGTGTATACACATCCTGTCAGAGAGAGAAAGAAAAGAAACACAGGGATGGATAAACGAGTAAGCTCAAGTGATGCTAACCATCCAAACTATCCCAGTGACCAGCAACAGCCTGTCCAGGGTCTGATCTCATGACCAAGAACTGGGACTCTGCAGACTAGAGCCTTTGACTGCTGCTTCACAGAGAATTGCTTTGTGCTCTGTGCGTATGGATTGAATGGCGTCTATTGTTACGTGTTTCTCCCAGCTGATGATGTAGGAAGTCTCTATCAGGACCGCACTCACCATACGGTTCAAGAGACTCGAGCAGACTGCCAGCACACTGCAGAGCTTTCATAAAGGTGCCAGCTCTGATTAGACACTGTCGGCGTTGTAGTTAAATGCCAGGATGGCCAACGGACTTCGTTAGGGGTCATTTAATGGTTGCAGTGTTAAGCCACAGTGTGTTAGCATACTGGACCAGCAAAACAATGAATGTTAAGTGTTCAGTAGTTTATTCCTCCTACATCTTCCACATCTGATAATACATTTCACCCATCTTCTACCACTGATACTGTACTAGTGATGCCCATTTACATAATTATTATTATTATTGGTTGACTACTTAATGTTTAGAGGATTAGTTGTGTGTTCACTGTTTCACATTTCCTCTACGATGACGTGACAGTTTATCTTAGTCAGCTTCTAACTCCTTTTGTGTAATGGTGTGGTTGAGGAACGTCAGACTGTGTAATTGTTCTTGATTGTTCTAAGGTGGAGTAATGTCAGAGAGTGACTCTGCAGAAAAAAATGGCTGAGAGCATGTGGTCAGGAAGGACTTTTCCTTCTTTTAAGACATAGAAAACTTTATTTTAATACCAAATCTGTAATGTCTTTGGTCTTTCCTGAGTTTCTGCAGACTTAATTTAGTTCTGTTCTGTTCCTCTACAGCCAACAAGCGCAGGAGTCTGTTTGGAAGCCCCTACAACCAGCAGCTGGGTTATGGAAGTCCATATAGCATGGACGCAGCCAACAGCCCTTACAGCAGTGGCTTTAACTCCCCCTCCTCAACCCCCAGCAGAGTGCCCATTGTCAGACAGCAGCTAATGCCCGGGAACGCAGGTACAGGGCTCTCTGTGTAGTTCACTAGCAATTGCAGAATATCTGCTGCTGCTGTTGGATGTGTGGCTAAAGTGCTCACAAATGATTTTCCTCGACAGCACACCAGCGAAACACAGCGGCAGAGAGGAATCCCCCGGCGGTGAGCCCGCAGTCGTCAGTGGACAGTGAGCTGAGCACCTCAGAAATGGATGAGGACTCAGTGGGCTCCTCAACTACCTACAAGCTCAATGATGTCACTGATGTCCAGATTTTGGCACGCATGCAGGAAGAGAGTATGTACCTGTAGTGATGTCACCTCCTGTAATGTTCAGTTTTCTGTGATGAAACAGTTTAACTGTGAGCATGTCCGTGTGCGTCATCAGGTTTGAGACAGGACTACGCTGCGACAGCATCCAGACGGAGCTCGGGTTCATCCTGTCACTCACTGAGACGCAGCACCTTCAGCGACCAGGAGTTAGATGCACACAGTCTGGAGGACGAGGAGGAGGCGGTGCACCCCGCCTTCCACCTGCCCTCCAATCGCTTCAGCCCCTCCCCTCGCCACTCCCCCCGTGCCTCCCCGAGGAATTCGCCCCGCTCGCGCTCCCCCGCCCGCTCCATTGAGTACAGCCACAGCCGCGGCTCGCCTCAGCCCATCATCAGCCGCCTGCAGCAGCCTCGCCACTCGCTGCAGGGCCACGGGCACGACCTGCAGACCAACGTGGTGAAGAATGAAGGTATGCTGGACATCGGGTGGTTTATTGTGTGATTCTGAGCTCTCATTTTGCTAAAGCTAATTCTCTCCTGCGTTGCCGTTGCAGAAAAGCTGCGTCGTAGTCTTCCCAACCTCACACGCTCCTCAGCGGCGGCGGTCCAGGCCCCAGAGCCCGTCAAGAACAGCCGCAGCTGTGAGTCTAACCTGCAAGTGCCAAACGGTGGCTCTCCCCGACATCAGAACCAGTCTGCTAGTGAGTATTGGCACAGACAGTAATTGCAAAACACACAAACCCTTCATGTAAAGTTGTAAATATTTTGCTGCGGTAGCTACCAGACTCAGATTGTCATGTTCATTATTGATGCTAACCTTATATTAATATTTGTTTTGCTCTCCAAGTATACTCAACATGACAGGCTGTGTAACCTCTTGGTAGTCATTGTGCGAGTGGGAATTCTGTGAATCCTCCTGGCTGCACCTACAGTATACGGGCTGTGTTGCTTTGGTGACTGGTGATCCTCTTTGTCTTTGATCATTTTCAGTTGTAATATCTTTTCTTCACACGCATCCTCCCTCTTATCGTCTTGGCATAACTTTCACTTCAAAGAAACACGCTCATCCTGAAGAATTAGAGCATGGCGCCAGCAACACTGAGAATCCAGAGTGACTCCTGGTATCAGTGACACTAACATTGTTGTACATTTTGCGTCCAAAGGTCTTATATTTAAGAGATTAGGATCACAACCCTGTGAGTTAAGACTATCCATTTGATGTAATCCTGTAATGGGAGATAAAGGTAATGGTGTTGTCCTTAATCTAGAAACAGTAATCCTGCTCTGTTACTAGAGGCAGAGAGGACAGAGGTCGAAGGTCAGGTTTCAGCTGGAGCAAAACGTGTAGTGACTGCCTTTATCCAGTCTTAACCAGCCCTCTGAGGGACAGGGTGCTCATGTGGCAGAGCCTTTGGACTTTTTATACATTAGAGCAGATATTCTGTTTTCATCTGACTCTACTTGACTTTTATTTGTATACTTCATCTAAAAAAATATGTTAAAATGATCATTTACTGTCCAGATAGTTGTATGTATTTTCCTATTTGAGCTTGGACTGTACGGGCATGTGAGACACCTAAATTCCTGCCTCTCTCACCGACTTCTCTTCACTGTAAAGCATGTGTAACCTCAACCAGCCTCCCTTTCTCTGTCTGTGCTGAGGCTGGTTGACTGTTAAACCTCACGGTGGCACTGACACTTTTCTCTGGCAGCCTGCTGCTCCTCCACCTGAATGAAGCTACCTTTTTGAATGTTTGGCAGTAGAGCCCTCTAGAGGCCTCTGACTGCGCCGCAGTCCTTGAATACCTCTGCAGCCCCCCTTTTTTTCCCCTCCAGTAGTGCTGTGAATCTGAAGGAGAATGAACTCTGACTCCCGGTGCTGAAATGTCCTGTTTTCCAGCAGCAGCTCCGCTCCCGAGATACTCGACCCCTTCTCGCGCCTCCCCGAAACCCAAACAGCACCTCCAAAGCCCAACTGCCCTGCGAGGTAACAGCCTGCTCCTAAACCAGCTGGAGGCTGTGAGATTGATCTCACTCACTTACAGTATACTCACTTTATGACATACTATAAACAGCCTGTGTACTGAAGGTATTGACTACTGATGCACACCGAGTGTACATTATTAAATATGTATATTGTATGGAGTCGAAATGGATCCGAGGAAGGAAACTCGCCTACGTTTTTGTTGCTTGTTCTCTTTGTGAAATGCAGAAAGTCTGTTTGGTAGCTCACAAAAATAGAAAGAGGCAGGTGGAGCAGGGTGGTTGTTGGCAGAGATGAGCTTGAGTTTATAACTCCTACAGGTATGCCACCATACTGAAAGCATTCACATCTTAAAGAGAGAGCTGATTCTCTTGAGGTTTGTGTCATGCTGTTTCTGTAAAAGATAAAATTATTGATCATACAGACTCATTAATGTCCAAATGGTGACTCACTGCTGTTGCTGGTCCATCACTGAGAATCATATTCTCATTGCTGCCACTCACACCTGGTTCATCTACCTGGGTACATGAAAAGAAAAGTGTCATTCATCTGTTTATCCTTAATGGCCACCTTAACTTTGATTCAACCAGTTTTTGTTTTTTTTGTCATTCACATTTTCCTTCTATCATAAACTAATAGGATTCCTTTATAACGTACATTCACAGTATCGGATTCAGAAACAGGTTTATTGCCAAGTAAGTTTGCACATACAAGTAATTTGCCTTGGTGTTGTGGTGCATAAGTCAAAAAATACACAAAAATTAAGTAATTTACAGACATTTAAAGACATTTACAGTAAAAAAAATATGTAAAATATATTTTAAGTGAAAAGAGCTGTTACAAGTTAAAAGATTAAATTGAAGAGAATGAAATGAAAAATACAAAATATTGACCAGGACATAATATCTAATGATTATCTGTGTACATTAAGTACAAATTCAGCTTAATGGACTCCTGTGCCTTTTTACATTTATATTTTAAAATGTATAAAATAGCCAATTTAGAATTTTGATTGTTTTCACAGAACTGAGCATTGAGTTGACATCTGTCACTTGTACAAACTGCTGCTTCATTGTGAGTTAGTGGAGATGCAGTGATATGAGGCGTTTATTTACCTGACAAGGAAACAAGCTGGTCTGTGTTCTTAGGCAAATAAAGTGGTCAGTGTGACAATCCCAGCAGTCACACTGTTTGTTTGTGCTGCAGAGGAATGAGCACAGGTAACAGCATGTGTGGACACAACACTACAATACGTGAAAATGTTTTATTCTAAAATTAGATGTCCCTTATTTCGAAAAAAAAAGAAAACCGGGATTAACAAAACAATTTTATATCGTGTTAATATTTTTCATCATGTCTCTTGCAGCTACCTCAATAATTGTGAGATTTTGCAATACTTCCACTGTCACTGTGTGTTAAACCTGTAGACTCATCCAGGTGTTAGATTTACCGAAGACTACATAACGTGTAACAGCAGAATGTCATTCAACACACTGCTGACTCCCTCACTGTCCACTGCTGCACTCGCAGAGCTCCACACATAACCTCGAGGTCACTTGCTATTTCAGGCAAGTTGAGGATGAAATGTACTTGGCACATGGCAAGTAGGAACTTTTACTCACCTTGCTCAAAGAGCCATGTAATGTCAAAGTTTGTTAAGAAGACAAACGCCACACTGAACTCCATCCTCAGCACCTTCCTCCCTCCCTGCTCTGAATTAAGGCCTGTCTCTGTTGTCTTCATCTTTGTCTAGTCCCACTCTCCTGTTGCTTTGGAGAAGAAGGTGATTTCAGTGAGTATTCACTGAGGGTTTCCACCTTTTTTAAATATTGTGATTGTGGTTCCACGCCGTGGTTGTATTGATGTTGTGCTTCTGGTTTGCACTAGTATATGAAGTGTATGTGTGTGTGTGTATCACCTCATTCTATCAACACATCAAGAATCATAGTGGGCAGCTGTGGTTAGTCGGCCTTTTCTGTTCATTTGTTCATTTTTTTTAGTGAAGTTTATTTTCTAGTTTCTAAACTTGCATCATAACAGGTGTGACTCTGTGATGGATGTGGTTAGTAAAGACACACATACGGTATGTTTCCATGTTTCGGATAGATTTTTATGTTGTATAGTCTGTTTTTTCATATCATATTTATATCTACCTCACACCATTTTGCTCTTGATCATAACTTCATCGTTAAACTACTGATAAACTGAAAACCTATAGAGGCGTTTATTATCTATAAAGACTGTTTAACATAATTCGGTTCCACCTGACTGTATTCCTGCTCTGCCTGTCTTCAGTTCCCTCTCCCAGTAAGCTGCGGACTCCAGCCACCCCCTCCCCACTGGCCTTGAGGCAGCCGGTAAAGGCCACATCCAACCCTAATTCTGCCACCTCCACCCCCACCCGCTCCCTGGCTCCTCCACGCAGCGGCCTGCCCCGCCCCAGTGCTTCTGCAGGAGGGGGGATCCCTCTGCCCCGCAGCAAACTGGCCCAACCTGTGCGCAGGTACGCACATCCACGGAGACACAACTTCCTCATCTGTGTACATTACTCATGATTAAATCTTTAACCTGCGGTTAACCTTCCTCATCGTCTTTTTTAGATCTCTTCCTGCTCCTCGGACCTACAGCGGCGCAGGTGACAACTGGAGAGAAGGTTGTTACTGAGACGGGCCAGCAGGGGGCTCTCCAGTCAAACTATCAACACAAGGAGGCAGACGTTATTACAACATGGCACTTTATCTACCTAGATAACTTTAACAGTGAGGAGAGAGAGAGAGAGAGACTATGTCCCAAAAATATATCAAATTCAGAATTCAAAAAGAGGAGAAGACAGCGTCCACATCGTGTCAAAGAGGACCTCCCATCGTGTTTCTCTGTGGGGACTGGCTCTGGAGGGGTCAGGCATGCAGACAGCCCAGAAAATGCCAAAGAAACCAGCCCGACTCCAGCTCCGCCAGCAGAGGACACGTCACCTGCCTTGGTTTGACTGCAATCATCTGTCAGACAGTCTGTATCACTACATTGTCCAGCTTTCCTCCCATTCCTCTCCCCTGTTCTTCTTTTCACCGCCCTCAGGCTGAAATGTTTCCACACATTTCTCTCTTTATGCTCTGTGTTTAACAGATGTTGGTGAGCGATCTCTATGATGATGCTGTGCAGGTGAAATGTCCCGTAATGTTCGAGAATTGTTGATGTCTTGCGACGGTGAAAGCACCTCTGTGTGGGTATGACGTTTAAGAATCTTTCCTCTTGTAAAATCAGCCAGAATGTATGCACAAGTTTGTTTTTTGCAAATTATTTATTCAAATTATTTAAGGAGTGTATGTCCAAACATCCATATCAGTATTTTGTTTGAAGATTTCAAATTGTTAAAAATGTACGTTTTGAACCTCAACTGTAAGCTAACTCTCCAAAGCCTTTTTTTGTTTTCAAAGTGTCATATCAGGATTGGTAGGACACCTCGGCCGAAGCCTGTCCTGACTTGTGCCACAGTTTGCCAACATTATTAAGTGCTTAGATTGGTCAGTTTCAGTTCAGGTTGACATAAAGGTCTGAGTTATATCTGCTGTCTGAAACAAACTATCTATTGAGAAAGAAAACCTGAGCTAAAAAAATATATTTTATCCTCGTTTAACCCTTTCAGCCAATTAAAATAAGAACATTTTGCTGTGGTTCATTTATTTCCAGCAAACAGATTTGTCAGTGTATATCATTCATGCCATGAAACAAAAAAAAAATGGAAAAATATCTTTAATAAGATGACAAGTTTGAATAAGTTTGGGCTGGCTTTTACCTCTTGTGCTATGAAAATGAATCAAAGGTGTGCCAGTGTTAGGGAAGGTGTTCTGGTAATTGGTGTGGTGGGTTATTAAACTAGTGCCTATAATTTTAAGTTTTCACTTGAGTTTGAACATCATGTTTTGTTTGTTTGTTTATCATTTGGTGCCATTTTCTGGTTTTGCCAATTTTTATTTGCAATGTTGCATCACTGCTTGATTGATTTGCTTGCCTGTTTGTTTTTTGTAACTGAATCTATACATTTATAATTGCTTTAAAAATGTTTAATATGCGCCTTCATATTTATAACTAATTACTCAATTCTGTAAATTAAACTATTTATTAAAGAGAGAGGTGCCTCTGTCAAAGCTCAGACTCAGTGGGAAGCTGGAGAGAATGTTGCAAAAAGACATACCACACCTTTTGTGTGAAAGTTTTTGTTATTGAACTTTTTTTTATATCCACAAACATGACATTCAGTTTCCCTGTGTAAAGTCACATTTCAAATAAAATCTGAAAAAGTTCTTCTCTCTTTTTGCACTTTTTTAAAAATTCTCTGCTAATTAAAGAACAAAGAAAGGTGTTTTTTTTTTTTTTTAACTTTGGGACATTAAAGGCTATAAAGTACATGATGTACTCTGGAATAAGCAAAAATCAAAGCTTTAATAAATCTGCAGGTCAAGATTTGTGTGAGTGCAAAATCTTGATTTTATGTGTACTGTGCTCAAACCATTTTCCTCAGCTTTCTTTACAGATTGTAAGCACTTGAAAACATGAAACCTTCACCGCTTTTAGACCTGCAATGACTAGTCAATTGACAGGAAATTAATCTTCACTTATTTTGATGATCAAATAATTGTTTCACTCATTTTTTAAAGCTGGAGTGCGGGACTTTTGTCTCCCCCTTCTGGCAGTGAGTGTAAAGGGGGGGGCGCTCAGCTGTAATTGGCTGCCACAGGCATGCAGCAGCTCTCATGTGCACCCTGAATGACGGGCACGCAGAGAGCAGAGAGGGCCAGTAAAACGGAAATGTTTTGATGGTCCACCGGCCCAAAAATGTAATTTTCTGGCCGTAACCTAAACGGTAAACAGTGGATAAATAGTTTTGATCATCACACAACCCCCATGAAATGACTCGTTTCACTATCCGAATTTGATCCTATAACATTTGGTCCGATAACATTTGGAAAGTCTAGAAGAGCAGCATTAACAGCCAAACGGCCAGCGCGGGAATGTCCCGCCCGACATGAGATGTAAAAACTCTGTATACTGTAAAATACAGAGAGATTTATGTGGTGAACTCATTTGGGAAGGGCTTGAATGTAAAATTTTCATTTATATGAAAAAGTTCCGCACTGCAGGTTTAAGCAAAAATGCCAAATATTTGCTGGTTGCAGCTTCTCAGATGTGAGGATATGAAGCTTTGATAGTAATGATAGTAATCTGGATTGAAGTTTGGACTGCTGGTCAAACACAACTAGACACTTGAAGACATCACCTTGGTGTCTAAAAAATAAAACAGGTATTTTTTTACTATTTTCTGACATTTTATAGACAAAACTATTAATTAATTAATTGAGAAAATATTCTGCAGATTAATATTAATCGATAATGAAAATAATTGTTAGTCGCAGCCCTAACCATGTAATTAAAAGCACACACCCAAATCTTGTTGTTAAGGTCAACTACTGTATTTTTCAGTTATGTCTGTGGAGAAATGACAACACTGGGAAGTAGCCTGGAGTCTGACAGGATGTCACTTCCAGCTTCCAGCTCAGATCCAAAGTATTTTACTTTCTTAAGTGGAGTTTGCATACAAGAGATACACACTTGTAAAACTGAGAGGACACAACAGCCAGCAAAGGAAGCTCTGCTGCTCACTCCAATATAAAGACACGTCTTATGTTGTGAAACATAAAAAAATACACTCACCATTATATCCTTTCAAAACATGACATCTGCTCGCTCATTAGCTTTAGTCTGTATAAATTAGGTTCATTTATTGAATGTGTTACTCTAATATCTGTTTAGATTATTCTAAATGGAAATTTACACTTACATGGATGTTGTCAAAATGAAAATCAGTGAATAAATGAAATGGATTTTAGCAGTGACATGCATGAATAGAATTACCAAATGTGATTACTGTTTGAAAAGGTGTGTAATTATTCATTTTAGTTGAAGCATCACCCGAGGAGACTGTTTTGACATCTTGTGCAGTAACAATGACAGATGGGTTGCAGATGCATCCGTACATGCTGCTTCTAAGAGGAAGGTGACACATTAGACATCCTGTACACATATAATGCTTACATTATGTACCTGGAGTCACCCGTTGGTTAATGGGGGACACGGTGCGTCTCCAGGAAGGGGAGGAGACAAGTCTGAGTCACTGACTGGCACAAACTGTCCCATCCCACTCCAGCCTCAGTGCCCTGAAGATATCTGACGTCAATGCATTTATTTTCTCTGGACGCTTCCTCTGTGTGTGACAACACGGCTTCATATCCCGGTGTCTGACTCTGAGGATCCTATTCTGTGAGCTGCAGAAACACAAACACAGGGTAGATGTGGTCAAGTCAAACCACAAACACCTTCCTTAATACAAGACAGGTGATGCTGCACTGTGATGTGATGCATCATTGTGGGGAACCAACAGTTACAGTCACAGACCACAACGTTTAACAAATATTGCTTATATTAACCGACCTACGCAGGACAGAATTAAGAGGACACTAATACAGTGATGTTGTTTAGACGAACAGACTAACGAGTTTAATTAGATTATTAACAGAAATTGTATGAGAAGAGGTTGTGGGATCTGTTACACACAAGTAGGACCAGTCCAGCATCTAAGGGTTCACTGCAGGGATGGAAAATAACTATTAATATAAGTACTGTATAATATCCGAGTATGATTTACTATGTACACATCCATTTGAAATTCAGCTGTAGTTACTTTGCAGATTTTATTTCAACATCATAAAATATTATTCATTTTAACAACCCAACAATTAATACAGTAGTCAGACTCACCTGGACTCAGAGGTTAATACATCAATAATCACCAAGCTTCACCATGAATACTTTTGGTTCTTAAGTTTGCTGTTACATGTTACAGCAAACTTACATAAAGTTTTACATAAAAATGTTACATAAAAATGTCCCATTGGAGACATTTTTTACATTTAATTCACTGATCAGAGCAGAATATGATCACTTTCAGTTGATCTCAGCAGCAGTGACAGATTCAATTGGTCTCAGGCAGCTTAATGTAAAGTCCAGAATATTTGACCGCACATTGGCGAGACCTTTGAGCATTATTAACTCACATTAATAACCATCTATTAAACCAAACATCAGACCTGCACCATAACGTTGGTGATGTGTACTCGTGCGTAATGCGCGCACTTCAGGAAAGAAACAGCAACCAACAAAAGAAACGGGCGCGCAGATTTTCACAGTTTGCTGCACTAATATAAAGATCAGCACAGTTTCCATTCATGTCGGCTGTGCCTGCTCAATCTCGACAAACAGCTGTCTTCACTACAGCTTCATTTCCCATGCGTCTAAATAAAATATATCCTGACTTGTACTTCAAATATGAGAGACGGTGACCGCTGTATAATTTCCAAAATGGGAAACTGTCAATATATAATAATTAGATTGATATTTTGGGTACCTTTCTTCTTATACGGCTCGGAGCGCGTATAAAAGGGCAGTCTGGGCGTTATTGATTGGCCTATCCACTCTCGCTGAAGCTTTAAACCGTGTGCAGAGCAGACTCCCCTCCAGCACTGTGCGTCTATCTGGGAGCCAATCCGTGGCACCAGTCTGACTCAGAGAGATGCTTTAAGACTCAGTGCCATGGCACTATCACATCCCCCGACTACTGGATCTTCGGCAGTTTCTTATTAGTGACAGTGCGCCACTAGGGGAATCATTTTACGCACGAGCACCTACAGTCACAAACGGACTGTGGAGAGCCTCTGTCCTCCTGTTGCGCCATGGAGAACTCCAGCCTGTTGGACGGCGACTCACAAAATGCTGGCCTGATAGACTTTTTTATGACGGACACTTTGCAGCAAATTGTGGATTCTCGGGAGGACGCTGCCATGGATGGATTAGTGGCCAGTGGTGCCATGTTTCTTGAAGGCAGCGCATTCAGGACTGCCGCTGAGTTTATGGCCGCTCCGCCGTCGGAGTCCCCTCACCTGATGCCTGCCTTTTGGGATTCCCCGCTCAGTCACGGAATCAATGTATTTGTGGGACTTGTCCTTTGCTTCACTATGCTGGGGCTGGGCTGCACGGTGGAGGTCAGCCAGCTTGGAGAGCATATCCGCAGACCCATCGGGGTGCTGCTGGCTCTGGTGTGTCAGTTTGTTATCATGCCCTTGGTGGCCTTTCTGTTGGCTTTAGCCTTCTCTCTGGATGATGTGGCCGCGATGGCCGTTCTCCTCTGTGGCTGCTGCCCGGGAGGGAACTTATCCAATATCATGTCTCTGCTGGTTCACGGAGAGATGAATCTCAGGTAGATATACTGTACTCACCTAGAGAAATAACATGCAGTTATCAAGTCAACCTGAAAAAATATTTCTAAAGGCTGAACTGCGGTTTGGGCGTATTATTCTGCAAATTGCGCGCTGAAATAACAGAGAATAAAGCTATGTAAACATTACGCATGACTCTAAAGTTCTGCGTGCTTCCCTAAAGTTACCGCAAGATTTTCTCAAACTTACACTGTGACCGATGATCCACTAGAATAACGGCGCGTATTTGCTCTCCTCTCCCCAGCATCATCATGACCATCTCTTCCACTCTGCTGGCGCTCGTGCTGATGCCGCTGTGTCTGTGGATCTACAGTCGGGCCTGGATCAACACACCTGTGGTCAACCTCATGCCCTTCGGGGCCATCATCCTGACCCTGTGCAGCACTCTCATCCCCATTGGTTTAGGAGTCATGCTGAGGTACCGCTACACGCGTGTGGCTGACATTGTTTTAAAGGTAATTTAAGAACAATTTATCAAAATGACTTTTTCCACACATTGAATTTGTAAGATCAGTTAAATTATTTAATGTTGTGTCATCTGGACGCTGAGCGTTTTCGGTTAACGACCACCTTTGCGCAAAAGCGCAGTGCGTAATTTTCTGTGCCTGTCATAAGTAGAGGGGGATGCTGGCCGCAGGAAAAGTGACATCAGAGGCAGTGTGTCAGGAAAAGCTCCTCCCTCCCATTTCTGATAAAAGCCACACATGAGGGAGGACCACATCAATTACAATAGACAGTAATGTTAGGCAGCAGAGATTCCAGCCCTGTGTTTGATAAGTCAAGTTTTATATAGCCAAAAATCCAACGTTTTCCTCAACACATGACAGTCTTTATCCTTAAAAACTCAGTTCAGATGGGGAAACTGAGCTGAGCTGCAACAATTAGTCGATTAATTGATTAGTCAATCGACAGAAAATTTATTGCCAACTATTTTGATAATCGATTAATCGTTTTGAGTAATTTTGTAATAAAAAATGCCAAAATCCTCTGGTTCCAACTTCTTTAATGTGAATATTTTCTGGTTTCTTTAGTCCTCTATGACAATAAACAGAATATTTTTGGGTTGTGGGCTGTGGGTCGGCACAAAACAAGACCTATTAGGTTGCATCTTGGCCTTTGGGAAACAGTGAGCAACATTTTTCACTGTTTTCTGACATTTTATAGACCAAACGACCAATCCATGCATCAAGAAAATAATCAACAAATAATCAACAGTAAAAGTAATTGTTAATTCCACCCTTAGAAAACCTCACAAAAAAACTCTTTAACAGGAAAACATGGGAAAAACCTCATGAAGAGCAAAAGAGAAAGAATTCTTCTTTCATGATGGACATGCAATAGGTGCCCTCATACGTAGCCTACAGTAAATGATCCTTAATTACTGTGTCTCTCCAGGTATCGCTGTGGTCTCTACTAGTCACTCTTTTGTTGCTGTTCATCTTGACCGGAGCGATGCTGGGACCGGAGCTGCTGTCCACCATCCCGCCCTCCGTCTACGTGGTGGCTGTCCTGATGCCTCTGTGTGGCTACGCTGCAGGTTACGGCCTGGCTGTGCTCTTTGACCTGCCGCCCAACAGCTGCAGGTCCGTCTCTCTGGAGACAGGATGCCAAAACGTGCAGCTGTGCACTGCCATCCTGAAGCTGGCTTTCCCCCCTCAGCTGATGGGAGGGATGTACATGTTCCCTCTGCTGTATGCCCTGTTCCAAGCAGCCGAGGCCGGCATTTTCATCCTGGCCTACAGGATGTACAGGAAGGAGGTCCTGCACAAAGCAGATCCCATGGGGCATGGCGAGGACACGGACATAACATATCAACGTTTCCAAGATGAGGACATTGGTTTTGACTCATCTTATGGTGCTGTGACAGTGAGTGACCCAAACACCATCATGTTGGACCCCTGTCCTCCTGATCCAACTCCTGTTTAATGTGCAAATCCCTACTACAGGTGTAGTGGAGCAGAATAAGACCTGCAGGTGGATTCATCATTTTGATCGATGTCATTCATAAAGAAAAAGCTGGAAAAGAGGGAGACTGTGCAGGGAAATCCTGTTTATCACTGACCTGACTGCTGAACAAGGTGCTTCATGTCAAAAGCTTCATTCATTCATTTCAAACATGGTCGTTGATGTAGTGATGAATCATCGTGTTAGAAAACATTGCTGTGTTACCTGTAGAACATTTTCATCAGCTAAGCTTAACTTCAGTCTGTGAGAGTAACATTATTCAGTATGTCACACCATCAAAGCAGGACAGCATTTAGTTTCACAAGTGAACAGTGTGTGTGTGTGTGTGTGTGTGTGTGTGGTCTGTCATAGGCTACTTTTGGGGACAAATTTCAGACTTAGGACCAGTTAACTGGGGATGCCATGTTCCTAATTGGGAAAAAGCTGATTTTTGGGTCAGTGGTTAAGGTTCTGATTAGAGTAAGGATAAGTCTCCAGGAAATGGTCTGATGTATGTGTGTGTGTGTGTGTGTGTGTGTGTGTGTGTGTGTCTGAAAAACATATCACTCATGTTACTCGTGTGCAGACCAACCAGGCAGTGCCAATCCATCCAGTATGTGTGCACCAGAGCTAACAGTCTGAATAAATGTACAAAATGTGTATATTATTAACAAGTGTATCAAGAAAATAAAAAGGTGTATAGAGACTAAACTAAAACTTTTTTTTTTTTTACCGTCGTCACGTGTTTGCTGTTTTTGATAAGTCTCACACCTGCCCTTAATTAAGCCTGATGGAGAGCTCATGTTGCCCAATCTATTTAAATAGCTACACCTATCAACCTTGGTTGGTTGAACAAAATGGCAACGTATGGTGACGAGCCAGTCGATAGCTATTTCTATTCATCTTACAACCCTTACACGGGCAGATACCACAGGCCTAAAGACGCGGGGTGGAAATATAAAAGTTATTTCTCCCACTATGGAGACGCCTCTGACGCCTTCAACAACCACCAGCGCGCCCAGCTGAAGTCCATCTTATCTCAGATCAATCCGAAACTCACCCCGAGGCTCAGGAAGGCGAACACCAAAGATGTGGCGGTGCAGGTCAACCCGAAGAGAGACGCCACGGTGCAGTGCTCCATCGGCCCGCGGACCCTCTTGGCCATGAAGCGAGACTTCCGGCGCAAGGGGAGGCAGGAGGGCACGACGCCCGGCGACAGCGGCAGAGCCAGCGGTGTGCGTTACCCCCGCACACTCGCCGTGTACTCACCCGTCGCCTACAGAAGCGTCACCTCGTTCCTGGGCGAAGACGACGATAATGACAACGACAACAACAACAACAACAAGGCTGCTTCCTGTGGTGAGGCGCACACTGGAGAGCCGCCCGGTGACCCGCCGGAGTCTGCGGGGAAAGTCGACGGTAAGGAGAACGAAGACGACCAGGCAAGCGAGGATAATAAGACCGCAAAGGTCCTGGAACAGCGCAAAAAGCCCAAATCCAAACAGGTGACGAGTGAAGATGCGCAGTCAACTACAGAGGGGTCAAAGGGCAAGGCGCGCGTGCGGTTCCAGGTGAGTTCAACCGCGCTCAGGGACAAGGTTGTGTAGCCCTTTACTTAACAAGAAACGGCTTCTATTTAGACCTTTTTTAAAGAAAAAAAAGTAACACCATTATTAACCCACTCAAACACATTAAAATGTGTCAGTTTCCCTTCAGTCTAATTGTCTATCATACCTCATCTTTACCCTTTTAATGCTGTTAATGGCAGCATGACCTCTGTTTAGTTCAGACTCATCACCTGAAATGTTCCTCTAAAATAATAAAAACCTATTAAAGCAATACAATAATTCTCAAAAGGAAAAATGAGCTACATATGGAAGCAAAACTTATTCACAAATTAACTTCCAAGTTCAAAGTTATGTCCTCTCTAACAGTAATAGGCCGCATAATTACATCAGTGTAATACAGCTCAGTTTAAATGTCAAGTCTCCTCTTCAGATGTTGTCCAGAGATCCTGAGGCAGCCCCACAGTAAACACTCACACTCTCTGCACACAGGGATTAGAGTATGGACACAGTCCTGATTCAGAAATGTAAACCTCACCTTCAAATAAAACTTTGATGTAAATTTTTATAAATAAAACTCATTTGGATAAAAAATGTCTTTGAAATCATGTCTGTCACTATTCAGTGCCACCTCCCAGAGAGAATTTTCCTGAAGCTAGGATAATGAGCTATATATCTGATCAGGACCGTGTACATCAGCCAAATGGGCTACACGTGACTGACTCTCTCCTTGGTGAGAGGACAGTGAAGATGTGCTGAGCAGAGCTGTTAATGAAAGCAAACAAACTCTCACTGACTTGTTTTTTTTGTCCATCAGTTTCTGGAGCAGAAGTACGGCTATTATCACTGCAGAGAATGCAATCTGCGATGGGAGAGTGCCTATGTGTGGTGTGTTCAGGGCACCAACAAGGTGAGCACCTTATGTCTAAGGCAACGTAGTTGGTGGTTTACCAATAATGGCACTAAATCAGAGGTCTGCAAGATGAGTTAATGCTATATTACCTGGACAGCAAAGACCAAACTGTACAATGACTTCTGAGTTTCATGTATGGAGGAAACTTGTCTACTTGTCAGTGCTCAGTAAACTTGTATGGGATGCGTGTCAGTGGCCAAAACGTCCCATAATTTAAATCTAAATGGGCTAATCACAGCATGCTGTGTTCCAGGTTTACTTCAAACAGTACTGCAGGAAATGCCAAAAGGAGTTCAACCCATACCGTGTTGAGGACATCACATGTCATGTAAGCCCTCTTTTCTCCATGTTTTTTGTAAATTTAAAATGTCTCATGCTTCACTACTAAACTCAAGCCCTTCTTCCTCCAGACCTGCAACAAAGCGCGCTGTTCATGTGCAGTAACACAACGCCACGTTGACCCCAAACGGCCCCACAGACAGGACTTGTGTGGCAGGTGCAAAGGCAAGCGACTCTCCTGCGACAGCACTTTCAGCTTCAAATACATCATCTAGGGAAGCGTCTCAACTGAACTTTGCCCTGTATCACATCAGGATAAGTCCTGCGGGGAGCGATTCCTCCACCCTGTGCCATTATATTATTTGCAGATGCAATAATGGCACCTTGGATGCAAAACATATATTGTTTAAATACTTTATTTCATGCTTGTTTTGTGTTGATGAAACTGATGGTACGCACCATTCACTTCATGATGTAATAAATGACTACCTTGCACTCTGTACTGAAGCTTTTTTTTTCTTTCCACTTAAACCATCTACTGGGGTCAGTAGTGGAAATGGAGGAAAAGCACTTATAAATATGTCAATGCTTCAAGTGACTTGCAGTCTTATCCTGTCTAAGACAGATTTAGAATAAGTGATACTGAATATAAACCTAATTAGTTGGGAACTGCCTCCTGTAATTCAGTGTTTAAAAAGGTCCAGATTAAGACCGCTCATGCAGTGTTTGAACTTAGTTCAGCTGGGGGACTGAGGATAAAGCCCCCTGTCAGTGAGAAGTGTATTTATTGCACTTTTTGCTCCAAGGCCACTGCAGCTCACCCTACACACACTGAGCTGAGACCATGGCAACTGAACTCATGTTTCTGCTGTTGAAATACTAAAGCTTCCACTATTGCTCTGAACTGTGAATCATTAGTGCTGTAGTGCAATTTTAGAATTGTGCCATATAATCAAAATGAGCCAGTTTCATTACTGTGCTAGTTTTATTCCTTATACATCCAGTAAAAACACTTCATTTAATGTTTCCTCATTTAATAACTTAGACCAAGCTGGTACTGTATGATTAGGTTTTTATTCATCCAGAGAGAAGGCTGGTATGTGAGTGAACAAAAAAAAAAAATGTATAATGCACCTCTACATTAAAAACATCTTCCAGGTAAATAATATATTCATTAAATAATTAAGAACAGCATTCAAATGTACCAGACAAGCAGGGGGGAAAAAAGCTCTCTGAGGAATGAGTACAGTGACTGTTACAATGTGCCATGACAAGATTTCCAGAAAGCATTCAGATAACGGTTCATGTCCTGCAGTCACAGCAGCAAGTTAGGGCCATTCTGAAAGCATAGCGCAGCTTCAATGGCAGCCATTTCCCCTCGGAAAACAGGATCAAAATGTGGCAGAGGATGAGCGCTGCTTTGCAACGGGATCAACCTACATGGACAAACACAAACCTTAGTCTCCCCTTCATACGACTTTAAGCAGTGCCTCTGCCGGGGGGTGCCATGCTAACAAAAAGATCACAGTGGAGAGAAGGAATGCATATGACTTGGCTTGGATTGGTGCGGCCCAACAGGAGATGGAGGCTACATTAGATCCCCCACGCCGTCATCACAAAGGCAGAGAGGTGGCTAGTCCCAAATGAGCCCTGACCCGCCTTTGCAAAAACCACAACCAACAACCAAGGCAGCCTTTGGGAAATTGTGAAGTTTGTGTGATTGGGTGACAAAGGTGGAGCGGATCATTAATGACTCAAATCTGGTCTTGGCTTTCTCTCATCACATTAGCTTTATACATAACATCCTATTCGGATGAACAGTGCATTACACAAAAGTACAAGGGAAAAATACTGGTTTTACACTATACATTTTCTAAAATATATACAGAGTAAAATAAGTTATGTTTCCATAATGAGTTGTAGCCAGTCTGCACTTGTGTGCAATTATATGCATTTTTGTGTGAGCGTATACCAGAATATCCAATATATATCACACAGTCGAGAGTCTCTAAAGGCAGCTACTTATTTGGTTAAAGAGTGAGTTTTGCGTGAAGACCTGTTGAAGGGGACTCTCCTCTCAAAGCAGATCGATAAACAGATATATTTCTCTTTTTACACTCCCTGAGGGCCAACATTTCCCACAGGGTTACAATTACATGTTAAATATCCTAACATTTACAACCTAGGATGTTAGCTCTAATAAAAAATACATTTCTCAAAAAATATTCTTGCAGTGCTTTTCTCTTTCAAGCATGCTTTTGAAAACTTTTTTTTTTTTTTTTTTTTAAACAAGATTTTTCTATGTTTGCTTATGAATCTTGACGGTGTGTCCTCACACATACGACACCTCCTCTGGACTGTCTTACATGCTTCAACACCATCTCCCAGCCAAGACCCCAAGGAGGCCACCGGTCGGTACAATAGGCCCATCAGGTCATCAGGCAAAAAAATAACAAAATGACCAAAAAAAAAAAAAAAAAAAAAAAAAGAATAAAGTTATCATCCTACTGCGTCCTCTCTTACTCTTTCCCAGGCACACCACCACATGACTTATTGCAACTGAATTTTGCAAGTTGGCTTAGTCTGGGAAAAGATATTAGCTTTAAGCATTCATACGTGTAATAATATATATTAAGAGTCACAGTTATTCCCACACATCCTTTAGCCCTTTATAGGTGGAGTCTTTCTCGTCCTCCTCTGAAGCCCCTCACTGTCTACCCTCTCTCTACAGCTGAGGTGAGGTCTGTGTAGAGCAGGGGGGGGGGGTATTTTTGTCCAGTCTAGTCCAGGCTTGCAGCCTGCAGCACCGCAGGCTCACAGTCCAGTGCTGATCATGGTGGTGTGGGGCTGACAGGCCTGCGCCTGACTCAGAGCCTCACGGATCTGCAGGTTGAGCTCCATGAGGCGGGTGCTAGCCTGAGACAGGTCCCTGCTGGGGCCCACCACCGCCAAGCAGCCCGTCTGGCCCAACGTCTGGTGACGGAAGTAGATGTGCAGAAGGGTCTGGACTGCATTATCTGTCTCATTGCCGAAGATGTCGTTGGGCCACAAAGACCTGTAGATAAAGGAAAGTCGGGGTTAGCGCACGCAGGGAGGAGCAACAGAAGTATTTCTAGAAGCAGGGTGAAGATTCTCATAAATATTTTTATTTACTTTGAAGCATTTTCAGTCAGTTTGTTGTGCACAGAAGGCGCCTTGTTTTATATTTGTGCAGTTTACATTGACACCAGACTTCATTGTGGCTTTTAGGTCTTGAGTAAAGCAGAAGAAAGGTTGGTTCCTTTCCAGAAAAACAGTATAGTAATACACTTTGGAGCATTGCCACTACAACTGATGGTAGGGGGGGGCAGGCGGGGGGTGTTAGCTAATGACATTCTTTACACTTGACTATGGAGTTGTTTACTTGTGTTTTCAAGTCTACAAGACATATTCTGTGTGATAAGGACCTGAAAACCACTGCAATTTATTGTTACAACTTATGACTATTTTCATGATCACTTAGTCTTACATTTAATTGTTTAATCTATCAAAAACCAAAAGGTATTCAAACTACATTGATATGCATATTATAATGAGAGCAAGCACACTGAAAAAGTTGTCAACAGCGACTTTCTGGCACTATTACTTGAAAAATAATCACTCCTTAATTTTTTCTGTCAACTGACTTAATTACTCAACTCATCATATTAGCACAAAAACAAAACAAAACAATATTGTGTTGATTTGTGTTTTGTTCATCTTACCTGAAGATTTTGACCTGTGTGAGGGCAGAGCAGAAGTCTCTGGCTCTCAGGGTTTCAATCAGTGACTGGATGGCCGTCTCTGTGTTGGTCTGGGCAGCGTCTGACATACACACATCCTCCTGACCATCATTTTCTGTTTCTGCCTCCTTCAAGCAGCTCTCTAGGATAGTGAGTTCTTCAGACATGTTGGTCACCTTGGTAACAGGCATATAAAAAAAAAAAAAAAATTTAATATCATAGCACTAAACACGAACATACATGTAACGTAACATGAAATCTACCCTGGAGGTCAGCAAAATAAACATCTTGATTAAATATGAACTGAAATAGCTGATCCCATCACTCAATATGAGAACTCATTTAATTTCATTAAGTACTTTAATCTAATTAAAGCTCCATTAAGATGCAGCCCAGATAGGGATCGACCACAGGACAGATTCTGCAGTGATTGTTTTAACCATCCTGTGCTTCAATAATGTCTCATCAACGCCCTGCCTGTATTTTACAATAAATCTCACTGCTAATTTATTATTACTTTATTGTTAAATAACGAACAAATTTTATGAAAAACAAGTCTGGAAAAAGAGACAGTGAGGCAACGATCAGTGGAAAACAGTGCTTTTACAGCATGACGTAATATAATTCAATTTGTCTGTTCTTGTTTCTCTGACAGTGGCCTGTCACGGTGCTTTGCTAGGCCAAATTTAACTTAACGTCCGACTTAAGAAGATAAAGTCTCCCTATACGCCTCAGATCTAAACATTCAAACATATTTCACGTTTTTATATGTATGTCAGAAACCTAAACAATCACGCACATCCCGCCCATGTTGATGCAGTCAAACAAAAACTAAATCCAACATGGTTTTCATCTCACCTCTGCCTCTCTCTTGATGGTGTCCACCCTGCTGATGAGCTTACAGTAGGCCTGGAAGAGCAGAAGCAGCTGAAAGTGCAACTTATAGAGCCTGCGACATAACTCCAGCTCCTACAGAGACAGAAACATAAACAGAGTCACGTGCCAATGTAACGGACCTACCGAGCACTGAAATGATCATATGATTAGACGGATGGGTGTCCTGGGTTAGAGACGTGGGAGGAGATGAAAGGGTTAACATGGCCTAGAGCGAAGTGCCATCCGGTTCGGGCCAAGAGGTGAGAGTCTACCACTAGCAGAATTAGTCTTGAAGATCTCAATTATGAAAACTATCCATCACCACCTCCTGTGACGCTCTCTACAGGCCGCTGTGACCGGTTACAGCTAACTTGATGAATGACCCGAAGATGAGGGGAATTACTAAAAGTTAAGACCCTAATGCAGGAAAACATGGAGGGAGGAAATAAAATGGTGATTTGAACAGAAATGGGAATAGAACAACAAACATGCAAAATGAAAGCAAACTAAACCCGACAACAACATGATCTCTCCAGGCAGCAGCCTCCTCTGAAATCATCAGTAACTCTACACTGAACACAAGTTTAGGCATCTTCTATCTGCAGACAGAATCAGTGTGCAGTGGGGAGAAATTAAGACGCTGATTATCCAGTCAGGATGTAGCAACAGAAAAAAAAAAAAAGGACAACAAAGTACATTATGATTGCGTGGTGGGGGAGTTGAGCCGGGTTACATGACTGATCAAGGCAGAGACAGATGCAGAGGTGGGCGGGGGTGGTGGCAGAGCACAGTCTGAGATGAGATGGTCAGTGTTTCGTCCGGATGTCATGATTATTAAGAGTCTATAATATGAGAACCACTTACTGCTAGATTTTCCATTTGCTAAGCAAGAAGGTGAGCAGGTCACAAAACAACAACAAACAAAACAGAAGGAGAGAAAGACCAAGAATTAGTGAGCTTGAACATGGCAGCTGAGACACAGTGACCTGACGGCCGACGAGCTGTGCCTTCGCACAGGTCGGGGGGAAGGCTCGGTGCCAAAACACACACGTGAGCTCACTTCAGCAGCAGTAACAGAAACCTTTACTCTGAGAAGCTGAAAAACAGCAATGTACAGTATGATGAGGGAGAGAAAAGATGTGGTACAGTAGAGGCTACAGAGAGAGGAATGAGAGTGGAGTTAAAGTCCTCTGAATGTGTTGTGACTAAAACAGCACATCAGCATTAAGCTAAAACAGTGTTTCTGTGTTGGAAAAAAAAAAAAAACAGAGGGAAGCTGTGAGCGTAAAGATATGTGCAAAGAGCTCAAGCTAAATAAAGTGTCAACAACTCTAGGATGTGAAGTTAGAAACAATGCAAAGACTCAAAGAAACTGAAGTCAACTGAAGTGGAAAACCGGTAGCTCTGCCTTAAAATAATCATCTTTTTTATTTCTTTTTATTAAAATGTTCAATTCTCACTTCTTAAAAAAGCACAAAACATCATAATTAAAGATTTTGTGAATGCCAAACAAATATTTGTCACAGATTTGAAGTGGAAGACTTGCTGTGTCAAAGCTGAGATCTCACTCTGAAGAATATGTCTTTAATGACTTCCCTATTGGATTCCTTAAAGTTGTAATAATCAACACACATGACAAATTACATTCCCAGCAACTAAACTAGTGTGTGTGTGATCATTCTTACCTGTGCGTGAGTATTGGGTCGCTGGCTGCTGTCTTTGTCCCCAAATGTTTTCCTGCAGTTCTCCAGCCACTACAGGGTGAGGAGGATAAAACATATAAGGATTAGGGGAGGGAGAGAAAGATTGCTAACAGAGGACATCTACAAGATCTATTTTTTTTTTCCTCCCTTGGATGTGTGTGCATGTATGTTTGTGTGTGTGTATATAATAAAGGTTGGTCAGGGAGTAGATTTAATAAGAGTGTTGTACTTAACGAATTAAAGAAGGCCTGTTCCAGAGAGCGGGATAGTATCTAGCCCTCCAGGGACTGTTGCCATCTCATTCAATTAGCGCCCCTGCATCCCAGAACTCTCTGCAATCTCATCTCTTCTCTTTATTCCCCTCCCCCTTCGTCCCTGCTCCCACCCCTCGGAGCTCCTCCTGCCTGGCCTTCTATAACTGATTTAGGAGCGCTGAGGGTTATTTTTATCCCTTCAGCAGGGGATGTTGCTAGTGATGCAGACACTAACGGAGGCTAAATCTACTCATACCCAACACTGATTCAATGTCTGCCACTGATGAGGCAGACCGGGGCTTATCTTGTAAAGCATCAGCTATTTGTCTCCATGTCCTGTTGGCCTTCCATGATGCGATGGCATAGGGATGAAGGGCAATTTACACACGCTTCCTAAGCTCATCTCTCTTGAGAGGAGGCGCCATTATGAGATAGTTCCTCAGAATCCCACACACACACACACACACACACACACACACACACACACACACACACACACACACACACACACACACACACACACACACACACACACACACACACACACACACACACACACACACACACACACACACACACACACACACACACACACACACACACACACACACACACACACACACACACACACGCACACGCACACACACACGCACACACGCACACGCACGCACACGCACACACGCACACGCGCGCACACGCGCGCACACACACAGCAACTGAAAGTGCTGTTATGGCAGTCTTTAGAATCACGGAGGCTGTGAGGCAACGTGTCCTGAGGGACAAGGTTGAGAGAGAATAGGGAAGCAGATACGGTGGATGTGGAAGATATGTGGTGACTTACAAGCTCGGCTGCTTCTCTCTTGGCGGTGTAGGTGTCCAGGTGTTCCTGCAACTCCAGCACACTAAACTTCAGAGTCTCCAACAGTCCACAAGAGACCAGCTACAACAGCAAGGCAGGACATACATTAACTCACAACAACACCCAATATATACACAGTACATGACCAAAAAAAAAAAAAAAGTCTATAGCAGGACACACATACACATTAAGGAATATGCCTAACATGCAGAACTGTTTTTGCAAAATATAGGAACATGTTATTTTATCAGATTTATTAAAATTATTGCGGACAACCATGCAGACCAGCCTCACCGTCTCTGCATCCAGCAGCACAGTGGGGCACTGCGAGCGAGACGTCATGACTTCCAGGGAGCTGAGAAACTGATTACCCATTCGCTGGAGCCTTTCCCCGAGAAAGCGCACAGATGCATGTGTAATGGAGCCAAATTTCCTCTGAATACTCTGTATCAAACAAGGATGTGGAATAAAAAAGGAAAAAAAATCTTGTTGAGAATGTTCACTGTTAAACAAGATCATTGATGCAACAGATGCAGTGCAGCCCTGCCAACTAAAAAGTACAAAAACACCTAAAAAAAAAAAAAAAAAAAGCATTTAATAGGCATTTACCTGAAAGAGTCTGGAGAACACGTGGAACGTGTAAACAGCAGCGGAACCGTCCGTATCTGACAACATCTGGTTGACATGGCAACGCCAAGCATCTTCCTCATTGTCATAGGCAACAGGCTGGAATGCTGCCAGGATGGCAGAGAGGAAGGGCGAAGGGGGCGGAGAGGCCTGAATCTCTGGGAAGCAGTCTGCGTCACCTTCATCTTGACTGAAACACACACGGGGGCCAATAAGCTACAATCCGACATGTTCTACTCTCCCCTCAGTCTTTACTGAAGGACAAATGTAAACACACACACATGCTCATCCTCACGCTGCAAGTAAACAACCTGGCATCTCTGTATCTCTGCCTCTCTCACTGCAGACAATTTTGCTGCAGTATATTGAGAGCTCTAATCTACTGCGGTGCTCTAGCACAATAACAACATATGAGCTATTAGCATTTTAGCATCATGCAAACAAAACATCTCTCTCTCTCTCCCTCTCTCTCTCTCTCTCTGTCACACACACACACACACACACACGTACAGATACTCACAGGCCTGTAGGACCAAACAGCCTGAAGAAGCAGACAGAATATAAGTATCTAAAGCCTGCGCTGCCAAGCGCTGTAGCGGACACTGTCTCTGTCCTCATCCTCACCCTAACTATTGCCTCTCTTTCCCTTACTCTCTCCCCTTGTCTGCAGCACGACTGTGCTGCAACTGCTAACAGCACTAGCGCACTGCACTCCCATCCCACACAGGACTGCGGAGAGCTCTATACAAGCTAGGCATCTACACACACGCACACTTCTGCAAAACGGAACCAGCTCCCATCTTCACAGAGGTAGAATGTAGGAGAGTTGTTTTTATCTTGCGCTCTCACATAAATCCTCATACACAGAAGAACACTGAACTGTTTAGTGTCCCACTGTTTTCAGACAGACAATCACTCAGAGTACACTCCACTCACACACATGCCTATCAGTCATGTGTGGCTCAGCTAAGTGATAGTCCTTGAGTACAGTGATGAATGCTAGTGAGAGAGAGTGTGTGTGTGTGTGTGTATACGCATATTTGTCCAGCATTGCTTCTTTATATTGTTTCAGGGTGGTTTAAAACTCCTACTTTACAACTGTCCTCCAGCCAGAATTGGCCCACCTTGAGGAGGGAATGTTTAAAAGTGAATTGGAGCCAGCCTACCCTGGCCCACCTTCACAGTCCCAGCCCACATGGGAACCACGCCAGCGAAGAAATTACCCATAATGCCATCACAAAAGTCTTCATCTCACAGAGGTTAGATTAGCCATGTACCGAAATCCACATACCTGATCTATTCTTTTAACCAACCAAATCACTTTTTGTCACTATAAAAAACAAAAGAGCATGTAAAAGCTTATAGTTTTAATTAAAATAAACAAATGTTAGCTGTACCACATAGTAGTAGACATTGCTTTCTTAAATGGACAATTGCAACGTAATAGGAGTTTGATTTTCTGCTTTCTCTATTATATTACTGTACACAGTTTAGTATGTTATGATATATTTAAGGAAAATATTTTGAATTTAGAATATTTAAAATGAATGGTGCAATTCTTGATTACAACTTTATAGCCTACAACGGGTGCATAAAGCTTACTTCAGTTCAAAGCACATGCATGTAAAAACTGTTCCAAGTATCACTGACTATGCTTACATGCACACTAATATTCCACTATTATTCCAAATATGACAATATTCTGAATTTGATACGGGTCATGTAAATAGCATATTCCGTTTGGATATTCCAAATTAGGCCTTATTTCAAATGTAGCATTTTCAGATTAAGACATGTGGGATATGCTGATATTATTCGGGTTTTAGGAGCATTTTTTGGACATGTATACAGCACATTTGGAATATGCGTCTCAGTTGGGGTTTTTACTGCAGTTTGCGACACATGGCCTCTTACCTGTTTACGGTCATCTCTGTGCGTTGTAAACAAACCAACTACAGTAGCCAACAGTTTGCAAAGCTGGGGTAGAGATGCATGCCCAAAAAGAAAAAGCCCAATTTTCTGGTCGGAAGGAGAAACGCACCTATTTTTAAACATTTTTAAGACTTGGATATCAATAGATTTTTGGATGTGGGCAAATATTGCAACACCGACCTTTTCAAAAAGGTGGCTGAACCAGAGTCTCTATATAGACTCTGGGCTGAATGAATGAAAGAGGGAGGCTGTGATCACACAGTCAAATATGTCGGTGGAAAACTCTGAATGTAAACGGGAATATTAGTGGAATATTAATTTTCATTAGCCATGTAAACAGCTTAGTAGGAATATTGCCTTTTTCAGAATAACCAGAATAATAAACCAGAATATTTTGTGCATAGTCATTGATGGGACAGAAGAAGTCAAATATTAACGTGAACTGTAATGGGAACCCAAAAAAATAATCACATCTGTTTTTGGTGGGTCCCCACTTCACATTAGTCCAAATGTGTGTTAAAAAACCCACAGACCAGTATTATTTATCATTTGGGTTACAGATATAAGATGATTTATAAAGATCACTGATGGAGTCGGCCAGCATGACATACAGTAGCTTTGCAAACAAAATGAAATTCTGATCCACTTACCTGGACATGCCAGAGTAGTCCGCCTCCTCCTCCTCACAGCGCTCATCCAGCTCCTTCAGGGCCTGTGTCACATCCTCCTCCCACACAGAGCCACAGGTGCTGTCAGGGTCTGGGTCTGCATCTGGCTTTGTCTCTGTTGGCATGGGCAGGGGCAGAGATATAGGCAGGACTGTTTGGGATTCCTCCTCACAGAGGGACCCCGGTGGAGTGTCTATGGCCGGCGGGGGAGGGGGGGCTGGATCCAGCTCATCCTGAGGGTCCTGGCTCTCCTGGCTCTCCTGGGGGTCCTGAGTATCCTGTGAGTCTGGGAGGTCACAGAGCTCTGATGGGTCAGAGGGCAGAGGGGGGGCGCTGCAAAACCCTGTGTCCTCACTCACACTGCTGCTCAGCTCGTCTGCTGCCGTCATGCTTACAGCATCCTGTAATACAAGCCAGAGGAGGGCGCTCAGGAGCAGCTCGGCAGATGATCCACTTAAAAAACATTGTACATTATAAAAATCTTGTTTTTTTCCCCCCAACAGTGAGATAGGCTGGTTGTCATGACAACAGCAGCTTTTTAAGTCAATTTGAGAACATTGACTTTAATTAAGACTACTATAGCCTATACTTAAGAGCACATATTAGTTTCAATTATACAAGAGGGACTTTTAAGTCAAGGTTCTTCATGATGTTCACTTCCTTGGAGATTGCTCTTGATGTCACTCTGTAAGCTAATGTCTCTCATGAGAAATTAAAGAAAAAGAATCAATAAACAGGAGCCAATATCAATCTATCACTGAAATCCCATTAAAAAAACTTGACCCCAATGCTAATAAAACAGTAGAAACATGGTGACACAACAGGGAGTAAGAGCCAACAGGACAGCAGATGAATGAGATGCTCTGACGCATGTTACATCTGTATGGACTGATTTATGACCTGCTCTCTGTAAGTACACATACATGACGGACTGTAATAGTAACACAACAAAGTCACCAAACAGTAACAACAGTGGGCACACCCTAACTGACACTTCAGTTTTATAATCCACAACTGAATATATTTGTTATAATAACCTCAGCATCCAACCAGTTACTGTATCTGCCTCAGACACAAGAAACTAAATTCCATATGTAAACTAACCATGTTGATGTAAAGCATGTACACATGGAGGGATAGAAGGTGTTCTAATTAAAAGCTGTTGTTTTTTTCCTGTCTTGTTTTTTTTTTATTATTTAAAAGTCTAATGCATTAGTAAATCTGAGTGTGGCAGGCAGCCAGTACATCACAGAGACAGCAGCTATATTACAGAAAGCTTTTAGAAGTGGTCGTGGCCATCATGGAGGGAATGAGTAAGAGTATTGATGGTTTTATTTAGGGCTCATTACGCTAAGAGCTGAGGCTGTGATGGGGGGGATGTCCTTGGGATGATATTGAGACCACTGACTAGATTGAGTTCCTAGAAAGTTACATTCAGTTCGGTGTATAGAGCACTGAGGGGCAGGAACTCCCGCTTGGAAACTGATTTGCACACATACCTATATACAGTATGTGCATGAGCTAAGGCTTTCCTGTAAAATAAAGTAAAAGATTGGGGCATTTAACTTGAATTCTGCCATTCTCACACTGTATGTGCAAATGCAAATCAGGACAACGTAATATACACACCATTGTTAGTATAAGTGATAAATGTCAGTTGCAGTGGATAGAAAAGCTCTTCATCACAAGAAAGGTTTAGCATGCTAATGTTGTAGCAAATCCAGTGGCTGATGATGAGCTTTAATTAGCTAGAGCACCACTAGTTTTCAGTTAACTGTACTTATAATGTTAACACACCACTTTTAACGGACTTATACTCACACATGCGTCTGCCCGAAGATAAAGGAGCTGGTGTCCATTTCACAAGTTTTTAATGGAGGATTTAGTTGGAATGGTCAGTTGCTGTGTTATTGGAGGTGAGCAGTAACAGCTGACCTGAGGTGAGCGTTTGTTTCATCTCTCCCCAAATCACACAAGCAAGCCCCACGACGTGATCATTTAAAAGGAGCAAGAGCTTCAGCACCCACAACCAGAGCAAGGCAACAAAGCAAGCGGCGGTAGAAAGGAGAGAGGAGCTGCAGAAGCAGCGCGCGTCTTAACTCGACAACAGGCAGACACATTTATAGACCAAGCACCTTTACCCCATCCAAAACTCCATGAAGGTAGCTGATCATCTGCCTAAATAACAAGACGAGCCAACAAGTACAGCACAAGCAGATAAAAGTTGAACAGAAAGAAAAAAGCAAGCTAGAAGGCACCCGAGCACCACAGTTTATTGCTGCTCCCGATTGATCGCACCTCAGGCAGCTGGCTGCTGGTGCTGTCTGAGTGGGCCATCTCCAAAATGGGGCTATCCAGTCGAGGAAGGGAAGGTAGGGAGGGTAGCACAGTTGCTTCTTCTGTCAGGGCACTACTGGACGATTCTTGAGACTGCTGCAGAGAGTCCACATGGTTGGATGCGGTGTCATCTGTAGCAGAGTCACTGTTAAGCTGGAGAAGAAAAATATAAGGGTTGGTTAGCTTCTCTGTTAAGACACAGTACAAAACAAACTGCATTGTATGTCATCTCGTTTGATTTTATTAAAAGTACACTAAGGGTGGTCACTATGTCAACATAGAGACTGAACAAAACAAATTTAGGAACATTTCTAAAAACTGTTAAAGTTGAAAAATGTATTTTCAGAATTGTGTTAAAAATGGTGCATATAAACCTTAATGCACTGTTACATAGTGTTGACACTGCGTATGACCTTTCTGTGGGGTACACCATACATTGATGATGATGTGCTGGGTTTGATATATTATTATGCAATGTGCTCTTATTAATTGTACTAGAACTTAATGATTAGTTTAGAACTAACTGGTCACTTTGATCATCATATGCTGATATGTAAATGCAATACTAAATTAACTTTTACATTACCAAGTCTTTACACTATTTACAGTTTCACAGTGTTTAACAGTTGTAATCTGTGTTACTATATGTAGTTGAACAAAAAAAAAAAAAAAAGACATAACCAATATGTCTGTATCAAGCAGAGCATGTTTAGTCATTTTAGTCTTCCATACAATTGATTCAGCACTTTATATACCTATTTATATATGAATAGCTTCAGGCAAAAACGTAAGATCATGCTAACATAATTAATATCAGTTAGATTTTATACCCTCTTTCAGAATTTGGTGTAACTCACATATAAGTGCTGCATGCTCATTTTTCTAGTGTTACAGTATAATACTGGATAACTACAGACATTTTTGGGACAAATATCCTCTACAGGCAAAAGCTCATTCTCTCACCGTGCACTACCAAGATCAAGAAGAGCAGAGGAAGAGAGAAAGAAAACATCCCCATTAGGCTGAGGTAAAGCATTTCTATCAGTGGCGTTAATATTGGCAGCTTTAGAGAAGACCTTACTTGCAATGCAAAACAAAGCAAAGAAGAGTTAAAGACAAGCAGCCAAACTGTTAAAAAAGTGCAAAAGGAACATGCTGTTATTCTGAATTCTTACATTTGTCATGTTTTATAAGTTAATTATCTTTAAGGAATTTTATTCAATTATAATATTTCCAATTTTTCTCTTCTACTCTTGTTAATAAAATGATTAATTATAAATGATTTACTTCAAGTCAGTGTGAATTGAACCAATTTATTTGAATTTTCCTACACTGTACTTACCTATTGGAAAAATAAAAAAGAATTATAAAAGAGGACAATAGCATTAATCTAGCAGTCAGAGATAGCGGGACTGGGCTGAGGTTTGAAGGGGGCATCTACCACCAGCCAAGAAGCAAGCATCTAGCCCCTGTCCACACTGGCAGCAGGTCCAGCTCAGTACGCACTCACACACACGCACACCATGCCAGCGGGCTGTGTGAGGAGCATGGTGGATTGGGTGGGGGGTGGGGTGGAGGGGGGGGGAGGACCCTGATTAGAGTGAGACTTACAAGGCCAGAGCGGGTGAGAATCTGGCTAGCGCTTAGTACCTCCTCCTCAGACGATTCGTCCGTGTCCTCGTGGTTGGTGAGGTTGAGGCTTGGCGTGCTGCCTGTGTACTGGCACTCCTGCAAAGACGGCGTGTCCCCTTTGTCCATGCTCTCCAGGGAGCGGCGACGCACGCCCCAGTTGAAGTTGTCCATGCTCTCCCCCTGCAGGACAACCGAGTCAACAGCAGGGAGACAGAGTGCACACGATAGTAAGGCAGGATTCACAAAACAAGGAAACAAAGCACAAGACAAACATACAGTACATTTCACAACTTAGAAAAAAAAAAAATGCATGAGTGGATGAAATGATATCCCATCACTTTTTGGGAAGGTATATGATGCAAAGTTCTAAAACTATAGTAAAGGGTTCACAACCACAGTAACCATGATTTTATATCAAAGACAAATCAAACACAGAGAGACACTAGGGCACGGCAGAGAACAGTATCTCTAAGAAGCTTACTGGCCCACAGACTTACCTGCAACTCCTTGTGGCAAGAGAAGAGAAGGAACAAGTGTGTTAGTAGACTAAAGACAGTCACAAAACAGACATTTTTCCACTACAGCAGTTAGGACAAATAAGAGACAAGTTGTACTAACAAGACACTAGTGTTGTCCATCTGGAACAAGACAACAGAATACAAAACTATCAAGAGTAGTCATGAGGGAGCATGAGAGAAATAGAAAATTGTAGCTGTACTTGCATCAGGGTACCTACACTTCATACCATTTGAATGGATTTGAAAAAAAAAAAAAGATTTATGCAAATAGTTGTACTGTCCACCTACTATTAGCTCATTCATATTTCCTTCACATTCTTATTTTTTCATTATCAGAAAATATTTTCAAACTTTCAAGACCTGCACTGAAGTCTTATTGTGTGTCTGTAAATTCTCACCTCAGCATCCTCCAACTCCACATCTAAGAAATCAAAGTCCTTGAAGACACCAAATTGTTGCTCACTGCCCGTATCTTCTCCCTGCGCCTCCTCTTCTCTGACCACCTCCTCCACTGTGGGTATAAGACTGGTCTGCTGGTCCGCCGAGTCCAGATCCTCATTGGATGAGAAAACCACCTGTATAGAAAGGAAAAAGTACTTTTGTCAAAAAGTAAAATACAATTGTTGTATATCCATACGATTCAAACAAAAATCAAATCAATCGAAATAAACACCACCACCAAACAGACAAGACAGCAACAACAGCAGTATTTACAACATATTCTTAACACCAAATTTACAGAGACCTTGTCTGAGGCTTTAGAGTAGGAGAGGAGTCTTACAGATGGATTTTTGGGTACGCCTGACTCCGGACCACATAGAGACAAGACATTCATCAGCCTCTCTCTGGTTCTCCTCTGTAACAAGAACACATAAACAAGATGAGAAATCTGTCTGTCGGACTTTGCGCACAGCACAAAAGTGTGACACTAGGTTCATAAGCAACACTGAGATACAGAGGAAGAGTGAAAGGAAGTACTGTGTGTGGTACTTGAAGCAAAAACTTTGGTTTATATTCCTGTTACAACTGTAACTGTGATGTAGTACAAAGGGGTTTATTACAATCAATGGGTTTATATGTCTGGGTGTGCTCCAAACACAGAGCTTCAGATAGTGTTATAAAAAGAGAAAACATGATGTGTTGTGTATTTGTTACGATTCTGGCTGTATTGGTTATTTTGGGTACAAATGAGATCCGAACAACACACAAAGATGGATCAGAGTTGGATCTGGTGAAGCTTCACCATGAATGTGCTGCCTCCCAACATCTGGTTTAAATTAATACACGGTGTTTAATGCTGTGTGTCTTTTAGAGCATGTACCTGAGAGAGTTGAGGCCTCTTCCAGCTCACTGGCACCAGACCATTGGAGTTAGATCCAGATGACGTTGAGGAGGTACTCCTGGTTACAGCTATCACCTGCGGCTTTCCATTCCGGCCTGCTGCACTACGCTGGTCACCATATTTATGCCCTATGATTGGGGTCTATAGAGTCAAATGATGCCAGTTAGCAAGACAATACACCACAGATGAGGACACTGACATAAACGTATTGAGGAGTGAAAAAAAAAAATGAAGAGCGCAAACTGAGAGCAGATACAGAGGCAGACACTGACCTCTGAGATGTCAAAGTGGAAGTCAAGAGTCTTTCCAGGTAGCTCCTTGGAAGAGTTATTGAAAATGCGCGTAAAGGCAATTTCTGGAGAGCCGCACGATTCTGTGCTATAAGAACGCTGAACATCGTCTGGAACAACAAGGCTGGCTGAGCGGGACACCACCAACTTCAGAATGTTTTGGGCCTCCTTCCAATGTGGGCTCTGCAATAAACAAAAACAGAAATATAATGACTCCCCTGTGAGATATCAAGCTGTGTAGGCGTTTCTGCTGAATTTATGAATGTGAATGGACATATTTCCCCTCAAAGCCAAACCATCCCCTAACCACAGCAGCTATAGACTCAATCTCTGAAGCCATTTGTAATGTTTTCTACAACGTATGGTCTATGTTAATGCCACAGAACCCTAAGAGGATGCCAAACAAATACATTTCACAGTGCACACCAGTGCACATGCATAGGCATACTGTATACGCACAAACACAATGCCTCCTACAAAAGGCAATGCTGGTAGTAAGTCAGTACAGAATTGGCCCAAGGCAACCATAGTATAACAGCTGTCAGATGCATTTCTGAGTGAGGCATATAGTGCCCTGGGTCAAGGCTGGTAAAAGGCTTCTATAAAGAGCTTTGACTGTATCAAAAAGGCCTGAAAATAATGACCCTGTGAGATATGTTATTCTTTCTTATTATCAATTGTGCCACTCTTTATAGACCATGTCATTCCAGTATTCACTTACATTAGGCTGTAGGTGAATATAAGCTGTGCACAGTAAAAACATACTGTAAGATAGCCTAGAAGTACAAACTAATATTCAACATATAAACCCTACATAACCTCGGTGGTGTGTGGGTAAAGCTCTTCACCACAGGCCCGGACTTTGATATTTATGATATTTTGATTTAGAAAAATGGCCAAAAATCAGCCAACTTTACACACAAAGTGTAGTGACGGCTCACCTGGACATATTTGCCAATGATCTTCATTATCTCCAGGTTGAACTGTTTGACAGGAGCTGCTGATAGGTCAATATGACTCAGCAGGCTGTAGATGATCTGCAACAAGGACTGCTGCATGCTGGGAAGGCCCTTCTCCAGCAACTGAGAGACAGAGATTGACATGATCACCGTCAATACTGATTTACTCTTACCATGTATCACTAAGAGCAAGAAGTATGAACTTCATCTTGCGTACCTCAGCCAAGTAAGTGACCAGGTTCAAGGTTATCTCCGCAAAAGCATCGTGGAGGTAGCGACAGACCACGTTGATCCAGTTGGTGCAGTCGCGGGAATAGCTGTGTGTGCTGTACAGGCTCATCATGTGGGCCAGGTTGGAGAGTGTGGCTGACTTCTCATCTGCGCACACTTTGGTTATCTTATCAGCCGTCTCCTTACAGAAAGGAGTGGGGCTGTCAAAGTGCTGGATGAGATGTGGTAGGAGGCACAGGATATTCAAAGGAAAACCTGCAAACATGTCCCAGGAAGAAAAATGAACATAGGAACGTGTCACATTATTACCAGTCTAATCTTAGAAATCTAAAGCAACAATAAAATTTACGGTTGTCAACACAGCTGATGACAGAAATGCACTAAATACAATGAAGAGAACAAGAAAAGTTTGTGCAACTGCATGCATTGTCATTAGACATGTAAAATGCAAGAAAATAGCAGCCTAGAGAAGCTTAAAATTGTGCTTCAGGTTGAGGTTACATGTGTAAAGCGCAAGTGAACACAACCTGTGTAGAAAGCTGTACTGAATAAAATAGAAATGATCTGTTCTTTCAGATGCGAACGAGACAGACGACAAAAAGAAACTAAAGCTAAAATGCCTCTATACACTCACCTGCCACTTGTGATGGGTCTACCAGTGTGTGTCTGGAGACACTGATGAGCTTGCTGAGCAGGTGGATGGTGAGCTCCTGAGTAGAAGCAGAGGTAAAGCCCTTCAAGAAGAGCTGCAGCAGGCCAGGGAAACTGTACCACTTCAGCTTGGCCTGGACCCTCTCCAAACGTTCTCTGCTGTCTGCACGATCCAGAGGCAGCTGGCCTAACAGCTTGTTAAGTAGCCGCAGGGCCAGCAGGTACTCAAACTCATAGTCCGACTCAAGCAACGAGGCGGCAATCCAGAATACAGTGGCCATCAGATTCGAAGGGTCCACGGGGGGGATGGCGTCCCCTCCTGGACCCCCTCCTCCACCTAGAGATGATAAGCTCCGTGTGCGTGCCAGATTTCCGTGGCTACCACCGAGTCGGTCAGCTATGTCTAAGGTGTTACTCCTACGTCTGTCAGCTTTTCGTTCACCCATCAGGCTGGCTCGAAGAGAGTTGCTGCGAGCATGGGCATGATGGAACAGACCAGGGGTGTTCAGGTTCAGCTGGCCTGTGCTTTTCCTGTTGGCAGCAAACTTAAGCCCCAACACGTGATCACAGGTAGAGGATCTGCAAATAAAATTACAACTCCTTTTGTAATACGTATATCAGACGTTATGTGAGTAAAAGTAAAGATGAGCCAAACATAATGAAATAAAGAAGTTGTGAGTATGAAGACTTACTGTGCTAAGGCAGTGAGGAGGTCATAGTTTTTGACTGTGTCTGCCAGCGTGTCAATGCCTGACTCCAGTGTCAGGAGTAGTTCAATGACAAAGCCCTGAGGAGAAAAAACATCGGAGGTCAACATGTCAGACAAAAACTGATGACACTGGATACCAGTAAGTTACAATATCTTACTTGTATAAAGTCTGAACCTCTACATACTGTAGCTAAGAGTGTGGGTTACGCCTGGGACACACAGCCTATGTGAGCAGCGCGTGTGCGTCACGGAACCTCTTGCTTTTCAGTTCGGCGGCCATGTTAACAGGTTGGAGCAGCCACACAGCCTGTGTGAGCTGTGCGTCATCTAGAGATTCGGGGTCTCGCCTATTTTTACGTGTGACACACACAGTTCTCGGCAAAAATATACAGTGAAAATGATCTGTTGATAGTCATATTGTCAAAATACCAGCAACATTACACCTTTCACTATAGTTTCATAAATTTATATCTGTACAATATGTCACAGACATGAAAAAAATAAAGTGTCACCGCTGCGGGTCAGCCTGTGTGAGAGTCGGTGACACACGGAGCTTCTTTTCTCGACTCCTGCTCGCTCTCTGTGATATTTGTTTCCCTCCTGACAGTTAGTTTGGAGGTTTGTTTTTGCCAGGATGTGTTTGGCTCGTTTGGAGAACTTGGTGTCCTCTGGAAGGATTTTCTTCACTTGGAACGGTGACAGCGGGAGTTTAACTGGCAGAATAATCAATAAAAGAAACCCGCCCTGTCCTGAAGGAGCATTTGTGGTTGCCACAGAAGGAGCCCCAACCAGATACCACCATCCCCGTCACAAAGAAAGCCGCTTTCACCTCACATATTTATTTTTGCGCACGCTTCTTAACCTTTTTCTGTCTAAAGTAAATATGAATGAATTTATAATGAAATGATAAGAAACATTCTATTATTGATGGCCATTATCAAAGTCAAACTCTATGTAGAAAGATAGAGCTGGCAGTAGCAGCGCCGCAGCATCAACGCTGTCTGTGTGGACACAGCAGTTCAGCGCAATCACGCACTCAGGTAGAGGCAGGCTGTGTGGCCCAGGCCACAGGTTTTTCTCCAGGAATCATTCCAAAGATATCTGATTTGAACACTGCAGAGCAGGGCCATGTAATTTTGTATTGTTCTTACTTGAGCCTCCTCTCCAGGGTCTCCTACGGTCTCTACCAGCCGAGAGAGAATGTCAGACAGTGTGGCAGGAGTCAGAGGTTGTTTGAGTGCCCTGAAAATCTGGAAGGAGCGACCAGCGTAGTGGCGAGAAGAACAAGAAAGAGCCGTTTCTAGGGCTACTTCACTCAGCAACGACTCCAGCTGGAAACCTGAAGAGATGAACACACACGTAGAGGTAAATAAGATCCAAATCATACCTGTAACCCAAGTTTAAATCTAGCAACAAGCAGCTATTAACCATACAGACCTGACTGGGAGTGTTTGAAGACAGTCACTACATGTCTGACAAAAACACTCAGCTGGTCAGCGCTCTTTATGTTGGGGTTCTTGGGTGACACATCCTCATGGTTCCAGAGTGGACCCCGCTTTCTACAAGGCCAGAGCATACACACATCAGACATGTGAACTGTTACAACTATAGAGTCACACTGCAACTCAAAACATCAGTTAATGTTATCACATCAGGCAAAGGGAGCTAATATGACACTAACCCCAAAATCAAACCCATGCAATGTAAAAATACCCAGTCCTTTCAGACAGTGCTGGAGGCATGAAAGTAAATAATGGAACAGATTGAGTGACATGGTACAAGAGGGTGTTTCATACTGATAAGCACGTGAAATTATACATCAGGACAAATTAGTTAGCTACAACAAACAGTAGTATTAGTTCAAGTAGTGACTGGGGTAAATGTAAATTACATTTTCTGGGAAATACTCATTTTAATGAAACAGGGTCTTCTCACCTTGAGGTAATGAACTCAATTAGAGATTTAACCTTCTCGTCTTGCTCAGCAGTCACATCTACCTCACTGAGGAATGTGGGGGAGAGGTGAGACAGAGCAGTTCCCCCTGTTCCAAGACTTATGCTGGATGACGTGGAGCTCGAGCTGAGGCCAGAGTCTGTCATAGGTGACGGCTGACAGTCTGGCAAAAAGTCCTGCACCCCTGTATGAAAAATACACATACACACACACTTTGTAAGTATCTCAAGAATGCTCCTTCTTCATGATATTTTAAAAAAATATGAAAGAAGCGAAAAACCTGATCTTTCTTTCAGCCATTACAAAGCAAAAAGAAAGGTTTCCCTTGTCCTCATGTAACTAGCTCGAGTGTTGGTCTGTAACTTTTTTGTTGCATTCCCTCCTCTCACAGTGACAAGAAAAGCAAATTATACAGCTGGTTGGAATTCAGTATCTTCTCAAGCTCATTTTTTGGTAACCCAAAATTCCTTCACTTTAACTCTTTATTGTCCCTTTCTTATCCAATTCGAAAACTCCAAGGCAGAACTGACCTGTGAGGTTGAACTCTGGAGCTACTGGCTTCACAGTGAGGACTCTGGGCTCATTGTACTCTCTGTTGCGTAAAAGCACCATAGCGACAGATTGAACGCTGCTATTTGCTCCCTGGACAACAAGCAGGTGCAGCAGTAGACGTTTGCAGTGCTCGTAGACCTCTGGGTGCTGGTGATCAAACCCTGGAGGAAGACACAGAAGAAGAGGAAATGAGATAATGTGACTTCAGGAGGTGAGGGTGTAAAGGAAGTAAGACGTCAATACAGGCATTCACAACAGAACAATTAGTGAGTTACCTATAAAAATTGCATGGAGCAAGAGATGCAGATAGGCGCTCCATTCCACTTTGACCCCATGGTCCACAATTAGGTCTGTTAGTAGGATGACTGCAATGTTACATCTGAAAAAGAGAAAATATGGGTTGACTTACAAAATGAATACTATAGTGTGCTGGAGATAGAGAGTAAAGGCGGTGTATGGTGTACCTGTGAAGCGGCACACCAGGGGCATTGGTCTCTGGCAGGTAGTCCACCAGAGGAGACCAGCAGCCCCCTGTTGGAGGGAAGGGGAGAGGCTCTGGCCGGTTGTGATCCATCACTTTCAAACGCCAGTTAGCATAAAGTGGCATGGAGTCACCTGAAGAAGGGAGAAGATTACCAGAAATGTTGGTGGGAAATAATTAGGTGTTGTGTTGAGTGTGGAAGTGTAAGAGTTTGTTCTTACTCTTCTCTTCTTCATAGGAGCCTCCAGAGCTGCTGCTATAACGAGATTCCAGGCGGTGGTGCTGGCGGTTCAGGTTACTGTTCAGACCACTGTAGATATCCAGGTGGGTGTAACTGCAGAACAGACGGGCTTGATTTAAAAGGATAGTGCCAGCAGCGAGGTTTTTTGCCCACAGTCAACAATTTTAATCCATTGCATCAGCAAGTATTTTCAATGAAATCTCACCTCACAGCTCTTAGTGTCTCTAAAAGGTTTCTAAAATAAATTTGAGGGACTTCGTTTTTCATCTGAATTAATTCTAAAATAAAAATTCAACCAGTCATTTTAGAAGAGAGAACTATGTGATGCCTGGTGTCTCCATTTTACTTGCATGAAAGGTGAAATTTGATACTACAAAGAAGTACAGACTGTCCAGAACATATCTTCTAGGATATCTGCTCATCACTACTGAAACACATGCTGAGTGCGCACACATTTTGGTTCGTACTTAAAACTAAATTATTGAACTAGGCACTGGTTACTGTTGGATCCCCGTTACAATTAGTGTATTTTTGTGTCTCTACAGTGAAATATTACTTTTTCATTAATTACACAGTACTTTTGTTGTGTGACTGCTATATTTGAGCCCATACCTGTCTTCCATGTTTGAGTCTTTGATCTTGCTGTCATGATGACCATCATTTCCTGGCACCATGGTATTGCTGCTGGAGGTTGTTCCTGAGAGAACAGACATGAAACATTAACTATCTAGCACTAACAATGTGTGATTTAACATTGGAAACATGGCCTAAGCTGTGAACTAGTGCATTTACAATGCTCATTAACCTGAGGTGACTGAGGGGATCTTGTAACTGGAGGTGATGCGGTAATAGGGGGGGTTGTCCATGTGAGTGACAGCTGAGCTAACAGGATCAGTCAGTTCAAGCTCACACATCAACTCCTCCAACAGCTGCATAGTCTTATCTCTGCCCAAGTAAACCACCACTCGTTTCACCTGAGGACAAAGATGTAACACAGTCAGAAACATGAGGAATAAGTGGTGCACACTGCACATGTGGACAAGACGGATACATTGCATGATGTAAATTTGCTGTGACTTACATAGGGCAAGAGGCTGGGGTCACTGTTGACTCCTGACATACTGATGAGGAAGTGCAGAATGATTTTGAGGTTCTTTGGCCAGCTGTCTGCTAATGTGGTCCATACATTCTCTATCTCTGACCAAGCAAACTCATCCCCGTACTGTAAAAACAAAACCATGTCATGATCAATCGCTGATCTCAAACATTTCTAAAAACCATCTTGTTCATGTAAATCTGAATATAATCGAGTGCACACCATCCATCAGCTGTCTCACCTTAGCGGTCATGAACATGAGGTTGTTTAGCACCATGGTTGTTGCTCGAGGGGAGCCCCAGCCCTCTCCATGGAGCCAGCGCCGGCTGTTGACCATCATCATCTCCCGATCGTGTGCTTCCTCGTCATCCTCGCCACTGCCGCAATCCTCCGCTCGCCGCACAGTAGGTTTCAAGTCAACCAGCTCCACATTGTTCATCCAAGGCAGTAGGTAGTGCAACATCACTTGACGACCACCAGGATGCGCTGTCTGGATACGCTGGCTAACCTCTGCAGTCAGGACAGTAAGAAGGTAGTTGGTAGTTGCAGCTAAATAAACATTGAAGTACTACTCTGCCAATCTTTTATCCTATTTCCATCTTCTAGTCACAACAATATCATAACATCACAGTACTTGCTTTGTTTTCTGTATTGCTATAGTAATGTTAAATGGAGAAATGTTTCCTTCCTTCATTTACTGATGAATTCTAACATTTATGGATTGTGGAAAAGTTTAAGTGGCACTTAACTTATTAGTTTTTACTTCTTTTTTTTCCCAAAAACATTGCTTTGAGGTCTAGGTGAAAATGCACGTGATCATAGCACAACGTGGCTATGGAAAATCTCAGTGGTTTGCTCTCTCACACACACAAAAAGACAAAACACACATTACAGCACCCTGCTACCTAAACAGCAGCTGTAACAAATTGTCATGTAGCAAACCTGAGAAGATGGGTAGAGTGAGCTCCGGGTAAGTCCTTGCGAGCTCCTCAGACAGCTGGTAGTAAGACACAGAGTAGAGGTGTGGCAGCGGTGAGGGGGGCGTCAAGATACCATCTGTTCGCTGGATCTCCAATTTGTGGGCGTAACGGAAGAGCTTGGGTTCCAGGATCTATTTGTGTCACACAGACAAACAATCACAATATATTTCATTAACAACAAAAATGTATATAGCAGTGTAGATGTGTAAGAGTAACATTTTTAATATTTAAGGTAAATCAGAAATTCTGACCTGTAACAGCTGCATGGCCACTTCATAGATATCCCTGGAAGAATCAGCCGCCTTGAACAGAATCAGGTTCAGCAGCACCACAGTGTCAAATTGGTAATCCCTGAGAGAAAATATAAAACACATACAGTGTTTGAGTTGCAGTTAGCTGGTTCCACAGGAGGAGTTCAAAAAAGAGTTCAAGTTGAAGCTGGGAATGTGTCGTACCTGTTGTGAAAGACATTGGCAATGGCCCTAAAGCAGCCGGCAGCCACACGGCGTGAGCCAGTGTAGCAGCGGTCCACAGCCCAAAACATGAGGTTGCTCTGATCTGGATTCAGCTCCAGCAGCAGCATCACAGCCTCACAACCCAGCTGATGAACCTGAAGGAGACCACGCAGCAACTGTTACCACCATGGCTTCACTTATTCTAAGAGTCACACAATCCTGCTAATTTTAACCCTGTTCGCTATATGGCTGAAACACTAATACACAGTTAAAAATGGATTCAATATCTTGTCGATTGTAAAACAATTCAAAGTCACCAATATTCCAATTATAACTCCACATTATTGACATGTTACAAGGTCCATGTGGACTGGCCTTTTTGCACAGGGAATAATATCTTAAAAAGACTGAAACAACGATTTAGCCTCTAATTATAATGTTTTCCAACAGATTAAATGCTGATTTTGATTTCAAGTGCTCTCTGTAAATAGATATTTTATTGTGTAGGTATCTGACTGAAACCTTTTGCCATTGACCTCCTGCAGTACTTCTGAACACCACTGTGTAGCGCTAGTGCCATGATATGTAAACCTGAGGTTGACCTCTGAGTCTTATGGTACAGACACACCAACTGACTGCTCCTCATTAAAAACAAATACGATTGCCAACTACATTTGCTGCAGGCTGAATCATGAAAGAGCTGCCTTTGTGTGTAAGCCACTATATCCCAGTGAAAAATTAGTTTGCTACTTCTTAATTTTGAATATGCTACCTTCCACTTCGACACTCTAAATATTTGGCTGAGCATTCAAGACTTTTCTTTGGCGATGCACACTCCTACCTCAACCTAGTACCCAATACTCCATCTATTATAGTCAGCACAGTCACTGGCCAGACTATGAAAGATAATCTTAGTGATAATTGAAATAGGCTGTAACAGTAACATTGCTCTTACCTTCTTGTCCTGAGAATCCAGGATGTTGTCCAGCCACTTGTAGAGGTAGCCATCAGAGGAAAGGCCAACATTGTCAGCTACAGGTCCACAACACAACACTGCAGACATGGCCTGGAAGATTGAAAAAAGTGTGTGATGTTTTTTTTGATTATATGCGTACTTACTGATCTAAGTATAGATTATATTGTATGCAGAAAACAGAATTCAACATTTACATCTTTGTATGTGTTTGTGTGTACCTTTAGTGCACAGTACTGATGGCGGTTGATCTGCATATTTCTGTCACTGTAGCGGTCCAGGGGAGTGAACATGATGCTGAAGGGGCCGGCCCAGTGACTGAACAGCATGAACAGACTGTGTCTCAGTGACTGCTGGGGGAAGATGGTCCTCCTCTGGTGTACTAAACAAGTAAGGACATTGATGACACTTTAGCTTTTTATTATTCTAACTTTAGACAGACAGTGAAAATAAGAACTTATTTTTAATTGACTAAAATGAGTGAGCAAGTGAGTAAGAGAGATACCCGGGACATTCTGAATGATATTGGCCACAAGTGCACTGAAGTGACAGCGAATGTCCTTCAGTGTGTCAGAGTCCTTGTCATTTTCAGCCTCGAGCAGCTGCCTGGTCAGATCAACATACTCAAGCAGCGTACTGTTCAGAGAGTGGCTCTCTCCATCCAACCCTCCGCTGGCTCTGTAAAATAGAAAAATAAACAAGGAAAAGATTACTATGTTTAATATAAACCAGATACACAAGAGTGCAAATCTGTTTCATCAATATCATCATATTGGCTCAATTTGTTGTGGCATACATCTGACTGATGACACCAGCATCAGCCAGCAGCTCAAATATCCGGACCAGCTGGACCCTGAGGATGTCACGACGCCTGCGTCGCTTCATGTTCTGCAGAGTAAAGAGAGTGCCATTGTAATTGTTAATTGTCTTTTGCTTAACATTAAACTGTGACAGAAAGGATTTCAAATTATCAATTAACTGCACTTACTTCAGGTCTTCTTTCTAGAGCTTCTTTTATGATGGGATTTAGCTCCTCTATCAACTCTCTGAATGACAGGAAAGTTACACGTAAATAAACAACTAAAGATTGAGACAATATTTCTTAAGTATGTCAAGGTATATCAATGTACAGTATATTAACTATACCATGGATTATGTCGAGAGCTGTTTACCTGAAGGCTACGGGGTTGGTCCTGCCAAGCCCCAACACAAGAGACTCTGTGATGTCCATGCTCTCAGAGCGCATCATTGGAACAATGTGTTTAAACAGGGAGGAGGGGGAGGGAGTGCCAACAATCTATTAACACACAGAGAAAGAGGAATGTCATGGCTGAAATGTTAAAATAAATGAATTGAGATTGTGGTTTAACTATTCATTGTTAGCTGATGCTATGTTACGTGGGTGCTATATTGTTACGACTTCCCGGTCACACATAATATGTAGTCATACTTGCATTGAAAATGGATAGCATTTTTCCACACGTTGTGCACACCTTCTAAACCTTTCAATACCTGGAAATTACCAATAAATTTTTGTCTATTGTACACCTTGTAAATGTGTGTGAATAGACTGAGGTGTTCCTGACCTTTGAATCATAACTGTAGCCGCTGTCCGGCGTGGACGCCAGCGTCTCAGGCGGGGAGCAGCGGACGGAGCCAGAGGTGGAGGATGAGGAACACATGGAGGGGGAGGAGGAGGCGGAGCTGCAGCAGAGAATCAGGTAGTTTCTCCAAAGGCCAATGTAGGAATCACTGCTGTTCAGACTGTTCAGTTTCTTGGCATTGATGGGGCTACTGCAGGTGAACACACAGGAAAGATCAGAGATTAATGACATGACATCAAAAGGGCATAACGACATTCAACACTAGGCCCCAAGAAAAAAAAAAGCAGCTACCATATAGCCGGCACAGATGTTGCAGGTTTACCCAACAACTTCTTTACTAGCTTGATATCTGGGGCAGCCCTTTGTTCAACAAGCACGACTAGCCCCTGATCCTCTGTAGATCTCTAAAGCTGCATTAACTGCCTGCTTCACTACTGCTGGGGCATTCACACAAGGGCGGCGGGTTTCATTAGTTTTTGTCATTTATTTATTGTGTGTCAGCCCAATTATACTAGTGTTATTTGGTGAGCCTTCACCAAAATAACAACAGCACATAGCACCCTCACAGAGACACAGTCTATAATAAAAACCCCACAATGACAGAAAAAACACCATTACATAGACGGAAAAATACAGAACACAAAGACATGGAGGCTTGAGGAAACATACTTGATGTCAACTTGTGGAGACAGCAGCTGCAGGCGGGTGTAGGCAAACATCCAGGCATAGTTGAGTGCAGTGGGGCAATGCTTTGGAAGGTGCTCCTGCCGCAGGTAGCTGGAGAAGCTGATGACCCAGGGGTCCTGGCCCTGAGTAACGTGGGCAAACACCCAGATGTGGGAGGGGCTCACTACATCAAACTGGTGGCTGATGGGAGATGAGCTCCACTCTGCTAGCGTCTGAAGATCAATCCCACTGGGACAGTACAGCAGGTTGGTCTACAGAGAAGAACAAAAGGAGACGAGCTGAGTCTCAGAGTATCTGTGCATATTTTATGACTGTAAATAAGCTCAGGCATTTTTTACCTGGTCAGCTCCTGTGAGATGAATGAAGCTCTCCAACACTGATGCACTTAATCTGTCCATTACATCAATGGCCAATTCCTCATCCCCCTAAAAGAGTGGGGGAGACAGAACGAATGTCAGAAAACAGAGTGCTTGTCATAAAAAAAACATTTGACTGTTATTCGTCAGTCACAACAAAATGCACTGTGGTTTGAGTCTGATGCAATTACCTTGCCAATGCCCAGTGCAGTGTGCAGTGCACGGACCTCCTTGAGAACATTAACAGCCAACCTGCGTGTGGCAGGGCGGCAGCTACAAAGCACCACCATTGCTAAACCCTCCACCACATGTAGCACGCCTAATGGAGGAGTACGATCCAGGGACAGAGAATGACCGCTGCTTGAACCCTGTTTGAGAGAACATGTATTAAAATTTCAGGACGCGATACATGATAGTCACTATACAAATCAAAACCCCTGAACCGAACATCACTGGCAACAAATTTAATACAGCTGAAAAGATCCTTGACCAACCTGTGCATCATGGCTCTTATTGCTGCTCTGCACTGCCTGTCTCCATTGGATGATGAGCTGCAGCAGCATCTTGACAGCGTTGTCCAACAGTGTGGGGTGGACGTCGGTCACCTCTCGGACAATGAAGTAGACAAAGCCTGAGATTACATCCTCACGCCACTCTGGGAAGTCCACCATCAGGGCCTGAAGAGTAGTAAAGGCTAGGCCACGTAGCTCCTCATCCATGTGGATGGTCAGTCTGGAAAAAAACAGAGGTGACAGGAAGAAAGATATTAAAAAGACATCTGGAAGACCACCAGAGCTACAGTAAATTGAAGTAAGGTTAGAGAGGGTGAAATACTTGGCTAGAAGCTCTATTAGGTCTTGTCTGCTCATGCCATCTGGTATCAGTCTTGGGATGGCGGCCACACACGTGCGGAACAGATCAATCTTTGGCTTCCTCTCTCCCCTGTAGCACAAACAGCTTATGAGAACCTGCTACAGGTCAGAAACACACAGAGGCATGGACAGTAACATAGGAGTAACTGTTTGGATCCAGGTTGTGGTTACATACGTGATCATGTCCTCAGGCTCCTTGTTGGACATTTGCACATTGGTCATGCTCATGGAGCGCCCCACCTCCTTGTCCAGGTGTCGCAGGATGTTATCTAAGGCCTTTCTTACTTGTGGGTAGTACAGTGACATGCCTGGAAACACCCAGCAGAGTAATTACATTGCATTGCCTAAAATGCACCTTGTTGACATTCTTCCAAAAGTGAAGTTTCAACAATCAAACCTACCTATGACCTTGGCTTCTTCATCAGTGAGGGTGGTGTTGAGGAAGATCTTTTTGACCCGCAGGGTGTTGCCAGATGGCATGATGATCCCTGTCGTAGGCATAGGAGGCTCCCCATCTTTCTGCTGTAGGCTGTCAGCAATCACCAAGAAGGCTCGCAGACCAATATTCATCCTCTGGTAGGGCAGGAAGAGGAAGAGGATGAGCGGTATGAAGTGGAAGAGAGAGAATATACCAACACTACAACAATAACAGTACTTGAAGTCTTGTAAATATTGTACCTCTGGATTGATGGTAAAGGTTTTGTGAGACTTGCCCACACACAGGAGGTCATAGATAATCTCCTTCATAGCAAAGTCCAGTCTTTCCTGTAACAACCAAACAAACAAGCAATCACTAACGCACAGCTACTACATACACTGTATACAGTTTTAACTCAGCTGTGAAATTCAGGTATGTCAGTTCATACTGAAGGCCTACCTGAGCTATGAACTGGATGATCTTGACAAAGATGTTGAGGGGCGTGTCCCTGGGCACCACACTGCGGGAGCCTTTGGGGAAAAGTGCTGAAACAATGCTGAGTAGTCGACTAGGAGGAAAAAAGGGGGAAACTTGATAAGCATATTTAGTGCTGAACAACAAAAGCCCTGATTTAAAGGACTTCTACCTGATAGGCATGGATTGCCAAGGGTTTGATTGTGCGTGCGTGTGTGAGAGGGAGTGAGTGTCAACTTGCAGGCACTGGGACTGACCTTTGTGTGACAGTGTTACTCTCACACTTGATCCTGATAATGTAGACCCATAGCAGTCTGTAGAGAGACTCCAGCGCTACACGGGACATTTTGGGGTCTTTGTTCTGTGGAAGTAAAAACAATATTATGAGTTATATTTCATTACCCAACTGTGAAATTATAGATATCAGGCTGTTGTCTGAAGAAACTCAGATCAAACACATTCAAACTGGGCAACTGTATGCAGAAACTAATAATACCATCATTTTCTCCGTCTCTGAGCATGATTTCTAATGAATCACTAATTGATGTAGTCATCAGTGAAACTAGTAAATCTACTTTATGGGCTGTCGGAAGAAATGCAGGGTACGGAGACTGTCATTCCCAACCAGAAGGACTCATCTTTAGGAAAATAAACAAGTCTTTTTAATCAAATGCAACCATTTAAACGCTCAATTTAATTATACAATTATCGTGTCCTGGAATAGCACAGATCCAGTCAATTTTCCAGGAATTATCTGGACCAACCATGTTACCTCCTATAACCAATATACCAATATATTGTTGAGACCATTCACAGTGCCATACTGTGACCTCAGAGTATGTGATGTGGTCATGGTGCAGGTAGATTTGCATATGACAGCCTTACCTTGATGGCATAATGGACGTTTGTGGTTTGCCCATTTAGCACCTATGGCTTATACCTCTCCACAACTGTGTCCAACCAGCTTACTATGGCTGTATCTGCCCTTACCATTCCTTTATTTTAATATTTAAAACCGATTAACCAACACACTGAAAAATGTGCATATTTTTATGTGAAACAATGTTTTATCAATGCTGAGTTTTAAACATTAAAGGTAAAGACACAGTTTGAGAACAGAGTCTATCTGAGCCTGGCCCTGCTCCCAGATCAGCACAGATAACCCCTTATTGGGAGGGTACTGTGGAAATACTTGCATGTATGGCACACCATGGCTTGGCATAGCATATGCAATACTGCAAACGGAGGTGGTAGCAGATATGTCAGAGACAGATCTCTAAAAACCACAGTCCAGTAGTCCCTTAGTCTTATTTTTCTGTCAGCAACTCAACACATCAGTCACACAGAACAGTAAATCACTGAGCACAAATAAATGTAGTCTTAAATGTCAAGTAGAGCTGATTGAAGTCAGCATTTTTATGTAACTTGGTATTGTTGTTGTTTTTTTTAATCACTAAAATGTGATGTATGATTTAATGATCCCCAATTGCTTTTGTATAGAAGGCAGAAAAATATTAATGGAGTTTCTATTTAAAGAACCTGATGAGGTCCAAACATATTAGGCAATAGTAAATGTAAAAAGTGCAAATGTTGAAGCTTCTGTGTTAAACCCTTCTCAGTTTTTGGTTCTTATCTGACTCTACAATTCTGAAAACAGGTCAATGATTCAAAATAACTAAATTTATGTTAATTTATACAATCGTACATGCATGATTTATCATCACTTGCGAGGCTTATTTTTGTCAGCACCAAACCTGACATCCGGTACTGGACACTGATATAATCACTGTGTTTTCAAGCACTTATTTTACCCTGGTTAGTTTGATGTGCAGTAACCTAATTTCTTAGGTCATGTAAATGTATATCTGGATTTACTAATTGTAGTAAGGGATTAAGAGACCCCACCACATAACAGAGCAATATGTTTGCTGAAAAAAAAACAAAAAACACCACAACAACAACAACAACACCTCTAACTTCAGTTCTGTGCACGTCAAGGGTGTCTGTTACACATTGTCGATTAACAATTTAATAAAAATAATACTCTGCCACTTCTTCCCTCCACATTACTCGCCACGCAATACCTGCCACATTGGCTGATGACATGGGGCTGAGAGGCTGCTGCCAGCCAGCCTATTACCAACTCCAGCAGAAAAACACAATATCTCAATGCCAGAACACACTGCAAAAACACCAAATTCCATGATAGCCAAATGAATGAAAATGTTCCCGCATCTATGACCGCTGACTCTCAGGTAATAAATACTAGGGATGCACAATTCAGATTTTTAAAATCAATATTGCACTGATAGTAACCATCATTTATTTTGGCCAATAACAACATTTTGCATTCCATTGCAATACTACCACATGTCTATACTACTAACTGTTTTGCTCAGTGTAGACGACTAAACACACACCCTTTTACACATGGAGTTTGTAAAATTGCGGGGTTAACAATGTGTAATTATCACTTGAGTCATCCACATATCTACAAACTACATTTCATTATACAGTCTTGTGTTGTAAAATGATAATAAATGAATCTTGAATCTTGAATATGATCAGGCTATGTATGGAACAGGTTATGTCCAGACCCCTCACACCCTGGACATAACCTGTTCCAACTTCTCCCCTCTGGTAGGCGCTACAGAACACTGTACACCAAAACCACCAGACACAGGAACAGTTTCTTCCTTCTCGCCGTCACACTTATGAACATTTAACTCACTGTTGCACTGTGCAATAAGCCTGGAACACTATAATACCCACTGTACTTACAAGTTATATATATTTATTTCTGTCTAAAATACAAAATGTGCTTTACATTTCACTCACTACTGTATATCTGAACAGGCTGTATATACTGTACATAACCACCTACTATACAGTATGTATATAAAGTAACACCTTTTTAAAAAAAAACCTTTTAATATTTATCTCATCAATCCTTGCACTCCTTACTTCTTTGCACTATTTGTATCCTGTTTACAGTTCACAGAAGTGTTTCACCTGTATACAGTCGTTCCTTGTGTATATTTATGAAGATTGTTGTGTTGTTATTCTGTGTAAGAACACTGTGAGCCACTAAAAGTCAAATTTGAGTCAAATTCCTTGTATGCGAAAACATACTTGGCCAATAAAGATGACTCTGATTTCGATATCAAATATGCACAACATTATGGAGATAATTTTGATCTCAGTCTTCATAAAAATAGATACTTTAAAGCAATTATTGCTCAATATCAATTTATTGTGCATCCCTAATAAATACTCTTTCTATGGTACACATCTAAATATGTAACTAGATAGCGGACAAAAGTCATCACCACTGCTCATAAACACAAACCAGCTCAACAACAAAGCCTACGACAACATCACAAGTTCCACTTCTCTACTTTTATTGATTAACACTTAAATGTCATTGTCAACAGGAAACATCTGATTAACACCTTCCATTAGCCAAGCAGGCAGAACTGTACCACGTTCCGTCCTGGTCAGGTGACAGTTAAAGGGGGGCACCAGGCAGGTCACTGACACAAGATAACTCACCTGCAGCGTCTCAATCTGCTTTCGGATGCTGTTGTTAGACGGCATCTGGAGCGAGTCAATGTGAGAAAAAAGATCAAATGACAGGAGACAAAGAATGTAGGGTTTGGGGAGGGACACATGCAAGTTATAAGCAAAAACAAAAAAAACATAATCTAAACAAATTTGACAAGAGCAGTCCAAAATATCCTAATTCTTGTCAGTGTGACATTAAATAAATCAACACTATTTAACTGAAATGAAACACAATGGACTGTTTAACATGCCACTTGAGAGATTTAGTGGTGGATTTTTAGTGGCATGCTAGTAAGTAACAGTCCATTTGTATTTGCTATGGGATTACATATTTTAACACAGAGTGAGCAAAATCTAAAAATTTAGAAATGCAAAATAAAATAAGGTGTGCTGTGGTCTGCATATCAGACAGTTGGACAGAGAAAATACACATAAATAGATGAGTGGAAAGCAGACGGATGAGGAAAAGGATATATAAGGATGTGAAAGGAAATGGGGAAGAAAAAAAAGCAAACAAACAAAATAAAACAAAAAAAAAAATTGCCTGTTTCATCTACGAAGCCGACAAGCAGCGACACCCAACTCAGCAATCCATTCAAATCAATGTCAAGCACACTGAGAATGCAAACCGTTACATTTTAACCCTGTGGGGATCTAACTTTAAAGTAGGGTTGCACAATTATGGCATGAATGTTAATCTTCATTGGTTTGTAAAATATTGGCATCACCAATTTTAATCAGATTTAATGAAACAATTATTCTATTATCTTTTCCTCCCGCATACATTTTCTCTCCTTTCAGTGTAATATTTCCAAAGTAGTAACAGCTAGTCCCAGCCTATTCTTTCTGTGGTACATTCTTTCTGTGCATGCAAATGTATTCAGAAAGGTAAATGAATCATATAATTACATTATAATAATCAAGTTGTAGCGGCAATATTAAGTAAAACTTTGAGCTGTATCCACATTAGACTGTTGTAATTTGGTTATAAAATGAATAAATCATAAAAAGTGCAGCTTGCTTGGAGGTGAAGCCCTTTTAAATTTTTGACTTCATAAAAGCCAGTTTAAGTAATTTATTAGTCCTTACATTAAGAATTCTCAAGAGCAGCCACAGGGTTAAAATCACTGTTCACTGAGCCCTAAATCACTAAAATCATCACTACACTCGAGCCATCACACAAAACCGTAAAATCATCTCAATCACAGAATCAGCATCACCCCCTCACGAGACTGATTACAAGTTTCAAATTAAGGAAATCTATAAAGATTGCAATGATGAAAGAGAATGCTGGAATGAGATCACTGAGAAGACAAGACGGCCATTCAAAACCATCGGATACCACCATCACAGAGACGCAAACGGAAATTTATCCACCACAAGATCAAACAATCTCCACAAAGGGTAATCAATGTAGAATGGAAAAGACAGTCATCCAGTCAGTCAGTCAGTGATTTGGTCCATTAGCCTTTGGGTTGAATTGGTTTCATGATGGTCAGGGATAGGAGGAAAGTAGGTTTGATCTGTTTGTAATTGGTTTGCAAGGAGTCATTAACAGACCTGAGTTAAAACAGCACTTGAGATAAAATCATATAGGTGCATTATATTTGGTTTAGCTAAGATGCAAGATATTTTTGAGGTTGAGTTCAAAGATGCTACACATAGGATTATTTCATTAGTATGTCTGTAAAATGAGTTGTGGTTAAACTTGTGATCATTAGTGACACCTAATAAGCTTTTGATGTTTGTATTTTGTCCATTTTGAGCATAAATCATACAGTATCTTGTTCAAACAAAGGCTCTATTGTTACCTTATCAAATCAAGTGCTATTCCTGTCCAGATCTGGTTGTTGATAATGGAGGGGAAAGTACATTATGATCTTTAGACAGAACCACAGAGCACACCCTTCACAACCAAGAGAACTTCTTCAAATCATGGCATTAAGCATATACTAACCATCACAACACCAATAATTTCTTTCCTAAAATAAATGTTGATGCCTTCACTTTCAAAATAGTGAAGTTATTAGCTTGAAGGAGGTTTATGTCACTTTATACTGTCACCAAAAACACCAACATTTCATTGTAAGTTTCATAAGAGTCATAAGACCTCTGAGGTTCAAACTGAATTAGGCATTGTCAGGCCAAGTATGGTGCCCTTAATATACTTTAGTGTGCAGAATACATTCATTGTGCGACTCTTTAGAGTTACAGAGTGCAAACTTTCTGAAGTTGATTGGTTTGTAAAGGCTCAGGCTGGCGTTACCTTCAGGTGCGAGAGGCAATTCTGGAGGAAGATGTGCCAGTTGTTGAGGAAGAACTGCTTCTGACTGACACACAGCAAGCATGTCACCAGGGGATACAGAGCCTAGGGGGAGATAAAGAGTGTCAGCATTAAAAACAGCAAGGGGATAAGGAGTTTGCCCACCAAGACAGAATGGTCTGAATGGAGATTTTGTAATTCATCATCTGAAAAAACTGTTTTACACAAAAGCCTTGCACACTTCCTTTAATTCCTTGCAAAGCACGCATTACAAAACACAATGCGGACCTCAAGCAGTGATGATTCTCTCATTTCTGAGAAGCAAACAAAGTGCCAAAAGCAGTCTAACAAGCTGAGACGGAAGCAGCAGAATTGCTTTTAGATCTGTTTGATGATATGAGGATCCCACTTTGATGAAGCATATGTCAAAGAAGTCAATATATTACTGAGCCCCTTCAATCCTGATCAGTAGCAGGTAGTATGATAGAGACAGTGTCTCTCCTACAGCTAAAGATAATTCAAAACACAGATTTAACCTCTACTTGACATTCTGACAGAAACAAAAAAAGTAGAAGATCAAGCCTGTTCTGAAAACATTTATGACACATGACACTTTCCAATTGTAAACATAATGGACTAACTGTGAGGTTGTATTTATTTAAGCCCAAAATTTCTGGATAATAATGATGGACTTCATGCGCTGAGGCTAATAGAGACACTGACAAAATACAGGAAGAGTGAAACACCAAAGGAGAAGGAAATAGCAATGATAAAGACAGTGGTAGGGGTGGGGAAGAAGAGGGAAAAAACTAGAATGATTAATTATTACCAAAGAGTGCTTTTTTCTGGAACTAAGGTCAAATGTTGTCTGGTACAGCATCTCCACAAAGTTCTTCAGGCATGGCACATTGACTTCATTTTTCACCGCCTGAGAATGAACACATCATTAACATGGATCTCTCAAATTGACAATTACATTCAGTGATTCATCTATATAGAGACTAAAACAGTAGAAATGGTTTTAAATGTTACTCACAGCAGCAACAGGGATGAGGATCTCAACAAAAAGGCCTGCGAGTGCATGCTTTATGTCCTTATCCTTGACTTCCAGGAAATACTGGGCACACTCCTAGGGAAGGACAACAAAGGCACGCATGTTAAGAAGAATATACAGCGGATACAGACATAAACATAAGGAAACTGGAAGAAGATGGTATGTACAGTTTGACATGAACATGCACTATTGAGACAATAATACTGCCAACCCTGACCCAAGGTTCATGTTTTTTCAAATTATGTTCTTTCTGTTCCCATTTCAACGGCATCTTTTCTGCCTCTGTCCTCTTTTTTGCATTTGTTGTGAAGCGCTTTGAAGCAAGGGAATACTTTTGAAATGTATCACTACCTTTAGACACAAACCTTTGTATGGCTTCTTACAATTAAAAAATTCTTAAATTCAATACAAAATTGAAATATCATACACTGGTCAGGCTCTAACAGGTCACCATATGGGTAGAAACCAAGATATGTACTGAAATAGAGTGGTGGACATAAACCATAGTGTGCTCCGTTAACACTGAAGAGAGGACAGCAAGTGATTTCTTTTAAAAACCACTGTATAGAGATTAATGAAAAGCTACTGCTCCATTCACAGCTCTTAGCAAAGTCTGAAACACACATACACTAACTTCTTGGCAAACCCCACCTTTGATCGTTACTCATCTGGCTGGCTTCATGAGCCATTGCTACAGAGAGCTGCTGAGTTTGAACAAAGGGCCGGCAGTAAAAAAAATAACGTCTGGTGCAATTTAGCCAACACACGTATCAACCACATTTACTGAGGCTACACCCTGACACACATGCATATATAAACTACTATAATTTACCTGCATGAACTGAAAAGAAGCCTCAAAATCCTCCACAGGGTACATTTTAACCCGGAAGAACTTCATGCCCATGATGAGGCTGATGATGCTCTGGACTACATAAGGACTCTGCTCTTTTTGCCTGAGCTCCTTCAGTTCTGTGATGAACTTCTTCCTCACTGCCTGAAACCTGAACACACACACACACACACACACACACACACAAAGATATTACATACATACATATACACTTACACAAAAATCTGAGACGTGGTAAAGAGGTGACTGAAAATGTGACAAGCTGTGAACATTTTAACTAGTATTTAACTAACAAGCAGAGCTGAGCTCGCTTACTTTGACTGTGTAAGGACTCCAATGACCTCAGCATACAAGTCTGCGATGATGTGCACATTGCCAGTGTTGGGGCCACAGTACCTGGGAATGGATAAAGCATATGCCATCAACTGAAACAAACAAGTCCCAGAACATCTAGTCTGTGGAAGTTGTGCTTTATCACTGATGACACATCAAAACAACAATGCACAAAGCAAAGAGGAGTTATTTGCAAGCGTGCTTACTTGAGGCTGACTTAAGTTGCTCAACAAGAAGCATTTGTGCTTTGTGTAAGTATCATTAATGATACAGACAGTTCATTAAGTAACACAATGACCATAGTCAGTCTATTCAAAGAGTCATAAATAAATGACTGAATCCCCACTGCAAAGCCAAACACCCAATATAGTGAGAGTGCCACAGTGCTCTCAGTCATCAGCACTTTTTATTCATGACTTATTTATCTGTGTCACTGGTTTATCTGTGTGTTTATGCTTACTTACCCCTCTTTGTGTTTAAAGTGCTTGAACGCCAGGTTTAGAACTTCATGTACTAAAACATCTGGCACGGGATGAAGAGGAATCTGTGACGTAAACATGGAATCATTAGTCTTATAAGATGCATTGATAAGTCTTCATTCTTTCTCTTTGCTACCATTCACTACCCTCCCTACAGGAGCAAAGCCAAGGACGACTTAACTCTGGTCTCCAGGGATTGGCTTTTAGTTAAGAATGCTGCTTAGATTTAGACAGGCTGCTTTAGAAACACTCTCAGTAGGGAGCTGGTATGGTGCCATTGTGTTTATTTACTAAGACCTCACTAAAAGCACTAACAGTTCATTCCTGTATCACAACAAATAAGTAAATGAAACCAGTACAAACCTATTAAACTATATGCATACCTGCCAACACTCCTGATTTTCGCGGGAGCCTCCCTATTTTTAACCCTTTCTCTGTTAAATCTCCCGATTTCATTGTGATACAAATCAACTGGGTGTTTCTCAGTTTCTGTGTGGGATATGTGTTGTGGTACCTGGCAACCTAACCCAGAGGCAGAGGTGAACATGTGCTAATGACCCTGCCTGATGTGCGTCACTCATCACTGCACTCGCTAAAGCCCTCCGCTCCTCTCATTTTGCCTCATTTTGCCTCTGAAAATGAGAGGAGGGGGAGTTTACAAGAATTTGCCAAATTTTAAGATACATGGCAAACTCAGATAAACAACTAGGCAACATACAGACAGCTTTCGTGTTATTAGCTTAACCAGCGCGCTGTGCTTGTGTAAAACATATCAGCGGTGGATGAGACACTGAAAAATATCGCTTTTCTACATGTTATGCTTGTTGAACAGGTGGTTTGATAAAGTACTTATTGGCTTTTTACTCACGACGGTTTCGTTGCACTTACAGAAACGAGTGTAGTTGTCGTCAACTCGAGTAAAACGTTATCTTTCACTTCACCCCCCCCCCCCCCCACAGTAGGAATATATGATGTAGTGTATATAAAACTGTACTAGGATTAATCACACGTACAACTTCTTGAGGTGCTCTAGATGCTCTAGTAAGATCAAGTCAATATCTGGTCAATCAAGTACACTGCATTTCCTCCTCCATATGTAAACATTTAGTCATCACATGACCTGTGCAGATAGCTTACCTGTTTTAGAACTTCCACTGAAACTAAACAATAAATGAAATCTATGGCTAAGTCCCTCCGTTCCAAAAGGTAATCTTTATCCCGGTGCTGTTCATCTCTACAAAGCAGGAGAGAAAGTAATTATAAACAAGGAATTTTGAGCAAAGTTCATCTTAAAATGCACAAAACAAGTGTAATCAAACAAATGATTTGTTCATGAGAGAGACCGGCATGTATGAAGGAAAAGAGCATCTCACCCTTTGGACTTAGTACTAGAGCGAGGCCTGTACTCATAAGACTCATCTTCAGTGCCACTCTGTCGCCGGTACCAGTCGAACAGTGTGCGCAGTAGGGAGGGCAAACAGTGTTCCGCTATTGAGCTCATAGAGCTTATTAACTAGAAAACAATAACATACAAAACAGTAGATTAGTAACAGTCTCCACCACATGTTCAGCATTTTCTTAACATGAAAATGTAATACTTATACCAGTCAAATATGAGAATAAAATGACAACATTTGTGTAGAGAATGCTGTCCCACAAGCACACATTATAAGTGAATATTCAATAACTGAGTAGCATACAGTACAGGGTGAGCACAGACCAGAAGTTTTCTGAATTAGTGGGTGACATACTGTAGCTATTGATTGCAACTGGGAGCGTGGTGTTGGGTGACATATTAAGCACATCATAGTGCAGCTACACTACAGAGCAGCTTCACAGTACACACAGCTCTGTGGTGTTCATATGCAAGACCGCAGAAATAACAGGCTGTCCTCCAAACACCTCAGCACTTTGATTGCATCAGTGATGATGTCAGATGAATTCATTGTTAGAGATGAACTATAACAGGTGTATGTTTGCACTGTATAGTAACAACTGTAGTGAGAAAACAGTAAGTCTTATTACTAACAAGTAAACTGAGAAAACAAAAATCAGCACTTAAGGAACTCAAGATTACACTGAATAGTACATACAACAATACATAAAACATGAGATAAGGTGGTCAGTATGAATAAACTATTTAAGTCTACGTGCATGTGTGTGTGTGTTTAAGGGCCAGTGCAGCGTGATGAGGGAGGTGGGTGATGGATGCTAGGCAGGAGAGTTATGCAACTGCTCCCTCTGCCCTTATGGCGCGAGGCAGATACACTCCAGCACCCAATGCTGATTTACTGCTGAGGATGACACAGCGATTCTACACTCTCACTTTTGCGCTCTCTATACCCATTTTCTCTCCCTCACTCACAATGGGGGACAGCTGGATCTATAGCACCATATCCTCATTGGCTTTGTGTTGTGCTGAACAAAGCACTCTGCAGCAGGCAGGCCCATTGTATAAAGTTCTGCACCAGCTACAGATGAGGGACAGACGAGCCATTGAGTGGGGGATTGATTGGGTGGAGCTGGGGATTCAAATACTGCGTACACATAGAGAGGTGGGAGAGAGCTGCTGTTGGTCCAGGGAAATGAGAATGTCACATTCAGACACCCCAGCCTGATACAGCTTTTACCTTCTGGTCATAACTATGGCTGGACTGACCTGGTCAAATTGTGCATCTTCCCCTCTCTGGAGGGATCGGGACAGGGGTTTCTCCTGTTAGAGGGGTAAGACAGAGAAAGAGAATTAGTTATTAGGAATAAGTGTGTACTAACCCAGCAGAGATAATGTTGGTACTTGCACAATAGCAGATTACTGTCAGTCAAGCAGTAGGCTAGATGATGAGTAAGCAAATGAAAGAGAAGAACAATTGAGGGTGAGGTGGAACTTCTATCAACATGAGGTTATTAGCCCACCTGAAGCCCCCATGTAAAGGAAAGGAACTGAGCTGAGTGAAAAGACATGAATGGAGGCACAGTCCTTCAGAAAAGGAGGATATATGACGACAGTCAATCCAGTATGTTAATAGTTACCTATTTTATCATTCATGTAGATCATAAACAGCACACAAGATTACAGTACATAAAGATTATATGCCACTACTGCCCGTTTCCTCACACATCTTTCAGCTTTTCCTGAAGTGGCTTAAGACATGGCAGTTAGTTGCAAAATAGAGGAGGTTATCTCAGCAGTGTGTTCCACATCACATGTTGTGTATTGACTTTCATTTCCTTTGTTTCTTGACACTAGCGTTCACCCCCTGTGGACTCACCAGCGGTTCAGCCATCACCATCTCGATCTTCTTCTCAGCCAGCACAGCAAACTCAGCAAATAGACTCTTGATGACAAACTCCCCGGGCTTAAGCTCGGGGTCGATGGTGATGCTTGACATGGCGGCAATGTTGTGTTTATCCCACGAGAGGGGAGTCACCGAGGAGGGGGCACGGCGCCTACTCACGCTGCTGCTGACTGGTGCAGAAGCTGCAGAGAGGGCAGAGGGTAGAGGTTAGGAAATAATACAGTGGGAGTCAAAGCAGCAGGGTCAGACAAAGAACAACACTCTTGTCAAGTATGCAATGTCATGCACTAGTCCTAATCCAAACAGGAACAGAGACATTTCCTAAAGAGGTGAAATGACTGAATTGATGAAAGAGTGAGAACTATTACAGTATAGACTAGAGCACACAGTTTTCATTTCTATAATGAACTCATATCGTCCTTAATAGGCTCAAATCACCTAAAATTGGGCTGGGCGATATGGACAAAATCAAATATCACGATATTTTTGACCAAATACCCTGATATCAATATTGTAGGAATGGCTATTGGTGCTTTCACAAAATCCATCAGTAATGTGGCTATAATGACTAAGTGGGTAAAGACAAATAATAGAACTAATAGAACAGTCTGGGAAGTTCAGGAAATTACATCAATTTACTGTAATGCAGCCTTTAAAACCAGGAAAAGACTAAACTTATGCCATATCACAATATCAATAATATTGATATATTGTCCAGCCCTACCTTAAAAACAAACCTAAGGATCATAATAACTCCTATTAGAGATATGTTACTAATTATCAAAACAATGCTTTAATATCTAATGGTTAAGGCTGGGCGATATAAATGATATATACACTCATTGCGATATAAATTTTAACGATAAGCAAATTTCTATATAACTGTCTGTTGATGGGAAACATTGCCTGACAATGCACATTGTATATGGCACACATGGCAGTATTTTAAATAGCCCATGCCCCGAGCAAGGATGGTTGACTTAGCTGAACAAACCACATGATGCTGTTTTGAGTATATGAGAGAGACACGAAAGAGATGAGCACTCCTTCAGAGGAAACTTCAAGTGACGATGAAGAAAGTGACAGCTCAGCAGCCACAACGACCGCGAACAAAGGAGAAAATGTGGGTAAACAAGGCAAAAAGACGTCAGCGGTGTGGTGGTACTTTGGATACTTAAAGTCTGACTCACAACAGAGTGGAGCATATATAATAAACTGCTGAAAAAGTGACAACTAAAACGGGAAATACCACGAACTTATTTCATTACCTGAAACACTGTCACCCAATAGCGAGTGCAAGCGTTTACAGTCACAACCAGCAGCAAACCCGTCCCCTGGAACGAGCAAGGAGCTGCTCAGAGTAAAGCCCCAGCGACAAACTGTCCTGTCAGCGTTTTCTAGCATTACACCATACGACAACAAAACAAAAAGACACATAGACATAACACATGCTGTTGCTTTTCTCCTAGCAAAAGGCATGATTTAAGAAGCTAATGAAAGTAATGGACCCGAAAGCTGAAAGAAAAGCAAAGAGTGTGTTCTGACTTTGCACTTTAGGAAACCAAGTTTGTCTAAGTGTAGTTTTTAGTGTCCTGTAATGCTTGAAGGCTGTTGCACAACAAAGAGTTTACACTGAGAAGATTTAAGTTTATTTTGATATAATTTGTTTATTAGAATTAATTTTCTGTTTGCAGCCGATAAACAATTCTTGGTCATTTTCACATTCTGAATCCACTTAAAGGAAATCCTAATGTAATTTTAAGTTGAAGGAATCTTTGAAGTTCAAAAATATTAACTTGATTCATATCATGATATATATTGATATGAAAAAAAAAATATTGTGATAGCATTTTTTGCCATATCACCCAGCCCTACTAATGGTCTGTGTTTATCTCTAAATCTAGAATAAGTAAATATTGCACACCAGCTAATTTCAATAAATGTTGTTGTTCTTGCAAAACTGATGAGACCCATTTGCTTTCTTGCTGAAAGTTAGATGAGAAAATTGATACCACTTTTATGTCTTTATGGTAAATATTAAGCTACAGCCAGCAGCTGGTTAGCTTAAGCTTAGGATAAAGACCAGAAACCAGGCAAGCTGTTTCCCCCCCTGGGTTTGGACAGAGCCAAGCTAGCAGTTTCAAGTCTTTGTGCTAAGCTAAGCTAACCAGATGGTAGCGGTAGCTTTATATTCACAATACAAACATGAGAGTGGTAAACTATACCTTTAAATAAGATTTGCAACACTTATCATCAAGACTACAAAAACAATTATAATGTAGCATTGCTGAAACACTGGACTATAATATGATATGATATGATTTAGTGAACTGCACAATTAGAGAATAAATAAACCAAAAAGGCCAGTGAAACACTGCTTTTCACCCTATTTACAGTAGAGGTTAAGTTCATTGCACCTATCCAGTATGTAACATTTCATACAATGCTAAACTTTAACTGTTCAAAACAGTAGATTTACTCAAAAAAGACATTACAGACATACATTTTAGACATTTGTCAGCAAAAACCATTACAGTCAACACCAAAAGCACAGCTCATCGCTGGCCAATAACAAGAATTTGCCTTCTAATTCTTGACCTGCACAAATCTAAATCTCCAAGATACTTAATTTTGGGAACGTAACACGAGTTTCCGGTTAAAAAGATGCAACAAAACAAAAAAAAGTACAATAGACATGATGGTGCTTAAAATTGTTGAAAAAGGGCTAATTCAGTAATGACCTCATTTATCTGGTATTAAGGCCTTTCGGGTTTGAAGAGCACAATGCTAGCAACTGTCAGCTTAGGTCATGAAATTTCTGGTAAACTCAGCTGATCTTGCTGAGAACATTGAAAATCAACAAACCCCACACTTCTGCATTCTGAGATTAATTTAGCTGTACCAGATGTTGTCCGTCAGTGAGTGAGTGAGTGAGTGAGTGATGAAGTTACACCATTGGTCGGCCGGCTGAGAGAATTCAAAATGAATCAGTGCCAGATGATGGAAGCGGAGGACAGCAGCGCGACGCAGAGTGACTGTGTTTCCTGCTCCGAGCTCTGACCCTTTCAGCTCCGACTCTCTCAGCTCCGGTGTTAAATGCAGCAAAGTCGGCTAAACTCCTGTTTAAACAGATGTGTACCAGCGTCTCTGCGTCTCCTCTCCTACCGTCCAGTGTCATCAACTCTTCGGCTGACAGCGCTGTCAGCAGCCAGCAGGAGAGATGCTAGGCGGTGCGTTTGGATTTTATAACTGAACTAATACCAGTTCGTAATTCACATCACAAACGATGAATAGCAGCATTAAAACGCGAGTCTTGCAGGTAAAACATGCGACTCATGCAGCTGCTATATCAGTTTAGTGTGGGGCAGCTGCTCTGCAGGTGCACTTGATTTGACTAACTGCAGTAACTGGGCAGAGATAAACCTCCTGAATTTGCACCCAAAATGCTTCTAAAAAATTATCATTTACAATTTCCACCGCAGCCTCCATGATCATCAACTGGGAAGGAGGCAGAAAAAAGGCGCATAGAGGCATGAGGGAGAGCGCACAATTAAAGTCATCAGCAGTGATCTACATTACAGTGACCATTGAAAGATCAGTGGGTTTGGGTGCATGCAATATAAACATGATGTCCTTGGTTCAACTCTTATGCAAAAGAAAAAAAAACAACTGCCATCTAAGGTCGAAAATAGCTGTTTAGTGTCATGGTGTTTAAGGAAGGACTTCATTGTTTATTTAGATTTCTCTTCTTTTCCTTAACCTCAGAAAATGCTTTGTGCAAATGGAAATTAGTCACTGTGGTTAGAGAGGATTACATGAATCCAAGCAGGTAAAATGTCAGCTGCAGGCAGCTGTTGTAACAAATTGTGCTGTGTTACTACAAAACAGCAGTAGTAGGCATTTCTGGGATTTTTCGTACTACCATCATATAGAGCCAGTTGAGTCACATTTTCTCACACCAAAAACAGAAGGAATGGTTAATTAATCAATTTGTACAGCACCTTTAAAAAAAACATTTTAATGTTAAGTTTAAAGTTATATAAAAGGGAAGACTAAGGGTCAGTAGTGAGAAAACTAACATACCTAAACTGAATGTCCACAGAGCCCCATTTGCAGCATTTAGACTGGCTTCCTGAAACACATTCATCTAGGGTCACTAGGAGAAGCCAGAGCTCTATGTACATTTGCATGTTGCACAGATCATGTGGTCATCCTATTCAAATAGCATAAGCAAATCTTAAGGGTTTAGGTTTGGGTGTTTAGGGAGATGGCCTAGAGGCTAAAGTCCATATTGGTGTAATGTTCAGGTGTCTACATATTTTGTTAGGCCGCTCCTATATCGTTTACCATGTAGTCTAATTACTAAATCAAATGTGCAAAATGTGCAAGATGAAACAGACTTGGATAAAACACAATCAACTTCCATCCACTGAATCATTAATGACAATTAATCACTGTTATCTGCAGAAGCATACGTTTACTTTTCCTAGCCAAAAAAAACACATTAAAAAAAAAAATTAACATCTCACAGAAGCACAAGTTTACTTTTCTTAGCCGAACGAAAATGTGTGAAACTTTTAATGCAAGTGAAGTGTCTACACTGTTGTGATTCTCCAAGAATAGTGAAGCTTATTATGCCTCATTCACTCACATTCCCGTGTAACTGTTAAATCATCTGAGGTCTACCAGAGACTCGGGTAAGCACACACACACACACAACAAAATTACCTAAAAAAAATACTGAAGTACCAGCTCCGTATGATTGGCCATTTATAAATAAAATGTATCATGAAAACTGTATTACCATCATGAAATGCTTGTCTGGTTTCTTTCTCAGACAGCCAAGTTCATATTGTATCTATTCAAAGGCTTCATAACATTCAATGGTGCCCTTGAGACTTATGCTACAGCTGGGACAGAACTTCCAGTATACTCCACAATGGTTCCAGTCCAGCCAAGTGGACAATCAGTAGTAAACTGACCCTTTACCTCATTCCCTCCCAGGAAAAGCCTTGTTCTGTTTCTTCCTGGTTGTCACAGAAACACTCATGCATACTGAAGAGTCTGAATAGCATTGAGGAGCTGAACTGCAGGACAACATAGGTTTTTCAGCAGAGGAAAAACATTCACACCCAGCATATAAAGATTCTTGTCTGACAAAAATATGCCAAATATTTTCAGGTGGTAACATACTAAATCTAAGTACTGATCAAGAAGCCTCTATAGTCCAAATCACTAGATAGGATACTGACTGTCTGGTATACAGACTACTTGGATACTCCAAACCAAAACATCAGAGATGAGATTTCAGTTAACAAGCAATGTTTTGTAGTACACTGTTGCATTTCACAGGCTACTTGCAGGAATTCAATGAGAAGGGCAGAATTTTGGACAGTCACAATTATTTTTGCTGAATACCAAGTTAAAGATCATTTATCATGATTATATGTCCATCTTTTCAAACTAAATATTTTAATTGTGCTTGTGCTATCTGTAAATAAAACCTGGTTGAAATTTGCATATTTTAAATAAAAAAATGTAAAATAAAAAAACAATTATGCCATCACAGCAACTATACACAGAGCTTGAAGGTTGCCTGTGTACTGAAATGCTTCTGCCTGCAGCCGTAACTGAGTTTGGGAAGCAGAGACCAGTTAATCACGGGTGCTTGAAACAAAAGCTTTGTTTACTTGTTTGTCAGAATACAGCATACTTAAACTGATGCACCAAAACAGGAACTCTATGCAGTACATCCAAAGTGCCAATATTATATCTGATCAAATTAAATAACAGGGACTATTTGTGAAGACTTAGATGGGCTCTATAAAATGTCTGACCACCATTTTACTTTAACTCAATAAAATGTAATAAATAAATAAATAATAAAAATAAAAAAAATTTAATTATCCTTTCATCCCCATCCCACTACCCCTTAAAAACAAACAAAATTTTAAAATATACATGGAAAAAATGTAGAAAAACAATCAAAAACATACTGTAATTTAATGGTTATTATTAAATTCATATTATTAATTAATTATAAATTATTATATACATTTATAAATTAATATTCATCCAATTTTTTTTTAATAGAGCAAGTTGAAGTGGGGTGGTGGCAGGGGCAGCATGGTAAGTGTTGGCTGTGTTGTGGTCATGTTGTCCAGCAGCACAGAGAGCCTTTCAAGCATTTCCCTCTTTGTTTACTGTGCTTCACCAACACCCCCAATGATGTCACATAGCCAGCTCCTGATATCCAATCACTGCCGGGTCCTCGACCCCCTCCATCCTTCTTTTCTCTCCCACCCTGGGCCAGCTGGATTGTTGACTGGTTAACACAAATGAATACCCCAACACTGTAATTTTCCAGTTAACAACAAAATGAGCAAAAAAATGCAAGGCATCCTTTTCTGAGCCAAGACTCTGCATTGACCCTCCCTCCCTCTCTCTTTCTCCCTAGGACATGCCAGTCATTTGTGGCATGCCAAACTACGCTTCCCTTCCAAAGCTGACCCCATTGCACAACTCTTAGGAAATATAAAAAAATACTGCAAGGTTGCTTACAAACATCTCACTTTTTTTAAGCCGGGAACTGTACTGACTGAAACTCTAGTGACTCACCCATCATCCTAAGGCCATGCTCCTTTTCAAGTCAAATCTAAATACTAAAGTTCAAGCATGCAAATAACATGTAAAAAAGAAAGGTTTGCCTTTCAAGTATTTCCAGCACAATCCTCTTGACTGGGAAGGTTATGCCCCTAATTTGAAGTTACCTGATAAATTCAGTCAACTGTGGTCGACTGTACTGTTGGTCAAGTCATCTGCAAAAATATAGCTTAGCTGTGGTCTACCTCAGATGAAATCCTCTGCCCATGAAAACACTGGTATCTAAGAGATTCAGAACATTCAGAAAAGGTGGACAGTACTGCGACTACACTTCTGATAGAAAGAACTCACAAGCTGCTGCTTAACTGCTGTGTAAGAAAATACTCATCATGTTTTGTTGCGAGAGGCCTACAAGCTCCACTCTGCCAGAGTTCCATGGTTGCACTTAAGAAACAGAGCACCCCGCAGGATTATACAACTATTAGAGCAGTGACTCCACCTTGTCACAGTTTCAATAAAGCCCTCCCAAACGCCTGCTCACTTCCCCTGTCAGGACAACCAGAAACAACAGCACAAATACACATACCGTTGGAATGCAGGGTCGTGAGTGCGTCCATTTTTTTTTAGTGAGAGACAAAAGAGTCACTGCCAATGTTTATGTGGTGTGGCAGTGCCAATTGTGCTATTGTGTCTCAACATGCTCAGACTCTGACGAGTTACTACTGGTTTACTCTTCACCATTACGACTTCCAAATAAAAAGAATCTAAAAGATACCCAACAAAATCAATTTGTTACCCAAAGCTGATGAGACATCAGCACAACATAGGGACAAACTGAGAAACTAACATGTATGATCCGCCATGAATCAAAAATTGATTTAACAGTAAAAGTGCCAAACTGTGGCCTCACTGTGGGTATTAATTACTGAATATATTACTGGGTCTAACTTAACATGTCTAAGATGTACTCTATACCTAAGGATAAAGAAAATCAACAGTTAAACCTTCAACAACATTTTCTGTAGTCATAATAACATGGGGGTGAAGTATCACAAAGAGAGAGTACGTGGATGGAAGTTGTAGCAGGACAGCATAGAAAAGGTTTCTGAAATTAGGCCCTCTTTGTTTGAGAGGCCCAATGAAGAACTGGCAAGCAGCATAGGATAGGGGAGAGAGGGGAGAGAGGGAAGAGAGGGGGGGGAGAGAGGGGAGGGGGGCAGTAATTACAAAGAGGGGCAATTGGAAGAAAGTGATTTCCTTAACAGGTGAATGTTTTACTGCTAAGCAAACAGGAAAGCTTTAATACCATGTGCTCCTGCTGACTTAAAACATTGTTTTGAAAAATAAAAGTAATCCAACACCTAAAATTGTGCGTTGGGAAGGTTAATTAACAGTAATGACGTACAGAGGCCCTTTTCACCAGTAGGTATCAGATGTTTTAGGGAAACAGAGTAGAAACATATCTATATATTACATTATTTTTGCAGTTATTCTTGCTCTGGGGGAGATAATAAAGACTGTCCTGGAAGGTTTACTAGTCCTCCATGTTTTTGTTTTTTTTGTTTTTTTTTTGGGGGGGGGGCGACAGTTGACAATTTAAAAACAATGGTTGCTATGTTCCATTACTAGATATTGTAAATAAATCACTGTTACAGTATTGTTCACAATTTTGTAACTCCCATATCCTGTTTAGGGTCATGAGGGTTGAGCCTATTCCAGTGCACACTGCATGAGGAGCAGGGTACACTCTGGGCAGGTCAGCAGTCTATCACAGAACAAAATATGGACAAATACATATTTTTAGATAGTGTGAGGAAATGTACAGACAAGGAGAGAGCAAACTTCACACAGAAAAGCTCAAAACCAGACAAATTTCTGAGGTTTTTGTGGTGACAGTCCTAACTACTCAGCTAAAGTTACAACTTTTTAAAGTTGTAACCAAAAATTATACTGTTCACATATTATGTGCCACAGTTAATATGCTAATTATTCTTCAAGTGCCAATAGCCTCCAATGTCCTCTTCATCAGGTCTTGCAGTGAATTTGCCTTATTTTCATTGACAAAGTTCAACTGTTGGTAAATTCATGGTAAATATAAATGCTTCGTCATCTCCATAATAAACTAGAAATAACCTTTGTTAACATAGAAAACCCTCAAAATGTACAACATCTAAGATCATCAATCTGTTGCGTCTATGTGACAAACCTCCTACAGATAGGCTGTCTGACATCACTCCCCATTTCCTAACTAGTGTACTATGCTTATCCTTCCCCATTCTATTTAAGTGTGGCATACAGAAAATGAAGTATATGTTGCCTAGAAAAATCCCCACAATGAAACAAAAACCATTGCGTTCACAGAAAGAACACTACTTACATCACTACTATATCCTGCAATGCTTCACATTTGATATTTGTGTTGATTACAGTTATGTGACACTGTACCTGACAGGGATGGCACGAAATGATGATCTGTGTCCTGAAATCTCAATTTACTACTCATTGAGTGAACTATGGCATGTTTATCATAGGGAACACTGCATTCAACACTGTTGAAAAGTCCACTGCTAGACATTAGAAAACTGTTGGGAGTTTCTGGCACAATACTAAACTTGATCGAGTCTTTCTTAAAAGATGGGGACTACTGGTTTTCAGAGATCAAACCACACCACTACATGCTCCCACTAGCTCAAATTATGAAAAACATTTCTTATTATGCTGATGACACTGATATTTCTATCTTTCCATCATCCAGAGCATGGCAGAAACTGTCATCTCACTCTTTGAATATATGGCCTTTGCTGTGTGACGTAGCGCCTCCACTTGTTTTCCATGCTTAATAATTTCTCCTAGTGTTGGTTGAGGCATTTTTTTCCCCAGGCACGGTGACCTGCCTTTTCTATAATATGCTGTGGGAAACCTTGGATATTACAAGATAGCTACATCCATAAACCATGAATCACAATCTGTATGGGATGACAAATCTACCATCTATATCTGGTATATATCATCACATTGCCAACCATACCTACCTACAATTACATCAGGGACCAATTTTTGATTTATCAATAATTATAAATTACTCTGCAATATGAATGTTAAAAATCTTTGTATACAAAAAAAAAAGAGTTGTGTATAAATAAATAAATGGTTTAGGACCAAACTAAATCTCTGATCAGCACTGGCCTGCTGATTGTTTCCAAATCAAAATCCAAACATGGTGAAGTCACTTTTAGTTACCGTGCCGCACATATCTAGATCAAACTTCCATATCTAGAACAAACTTGTAGGATATGTTCCCAACCACTATCAGCGTGTGTGAATGAGAAAGAGAAAATATGAGAGTCAAACAGAGGGAAGGCTAATGTGAAGCTCTCTATAATGCATCTATAATACAAAAGATATGATCAGTCAGTCTGGTCTGTACTCTGAACTGACAACCTTCCCCTCACTTGGCCCTTAAGTAGAGCAAGATGATGATGACTGTGATGATACTGTTTATAGCGTATGTTTTATGGCATTATTAGATTTCTCTATGATTAGAATTTAATCCATATTGCCAACATCTACTTGGCCCTGTGGTCACAATAAAAAAGGAACCAGCCCCCCAATATAAATTCCCTTTTAATTTTAACCCAAACAGCACAACTCAGGTGAGGAGTGACCAGCGGGTGATCCATCATAAAAGGCACACCAAACATTCCTCTTTCGGACAAGAATGGCTCACTGTGTGGCTGAGATTCTGCAATCACAGCAAATCTATGTATTGTAGGCCATGTGCTGTTCCCTCTGCAGTCAAACAGCTGTGTGCAAAGCGAAATTTATCAAACTGGACACACACTTCAAACCATGAAGCACCATGAAAGCCACGATCCAAGTGTAAACACAGTCGTAGCCTCACAGCATTTGAAACCCATAGCAAATGTTATTCTTCAAAACTGTGTCATGAACAAAGTATGTGTGGTTAAGTTGCACAAGAAACAGGGTTACGTCCATGTTTCAGGAAATATAAACCAATACTTTAAATTTTTTTTTTTTTTTTTTTTTTTAAACATTAATGCAGGTTAAACTGGAGTGATGAATCAGCAACAGCAGCTGAACAATTCAAACAGCCGTTTTTCATACACCTATGTCCATCAATACATTTCAGTGAGAATGAAGAGCTAGTGCCTTTTGGATTTCTGATGTAATGGGCTGTATGGGAAGCTAATAATAGGAGGGAAGCAGAAGACAGATCAATAGTAGGGAAACATTAGCTGCCCCAGAGGGAAGAGAGAAGAGGGTTATAAAAGTAGGAGGAAAAAAAAAGGAGGGATGAAGATTGCGTTGAGTGCTGCTGAGAGAAACAAGAGACGAGACAGATTTGGATGGTAAAAATTTTTTTAAAAAGTTGACTAAAATATAAAGAGTAATGAGAGCAGGCAGTACCATCAGAGCAACAGAGAGACTACATACTTCAAGTCCACCTGTGAGTAATCTGTTTTATGTATCAACAGATGCTCATCAATAGAAACATTATCTATGAGACAACCAGGGGCCAGCAGAACGGTGATGAGCAGGGGGAGGAGGATAGACTCTGCTGAAGGAAGAGGTTAATTGCTGCCACCTGCATACACATCAAACAAGCCTGGCTAAACCTGGACTAAACATAATCTGTCTTCCTGACAACTGCATTAATAACCACTTTTCTTATACAGGTAGGAGATAGGAAAGCTCAAAGCATGGAATGCATGCAAGCATGTACAGTGCTGCACAGCCTGCTGACTGTGTGTGGTAGATAAGTCTAGAGGTATGTAAACATGTGTGCAAGCTTGGCAAGGTACTCACAGCTGCTACTCCAAGACTTGAGCAGAGATTTGATGCTGATCTCAAAGAAGACTGAATCCTGCAGGCTCAGCATGGCGGCTCTCAAAAGTTAGGCTTCACCAGAAGGCACAAATTTTACAGAGCTCCTGTCACTTTTATTTCACAAAACCCAAACATTCCACTCGTCCCGAAAACAAACACCTTCAAAACAAATCTTTACGCCTCTCACACTTGCAGCTCCTCTCCCCTGACTGGAACTGAGCACTACCCTCCACAGGTGCTAGTTAAAAGGCAGCATCCTGACCGAGTGTGAGCAGTCGCTGAGGAAAGAGACCCAAGAAGTGCTACCGGTTTGTTTCCTCTGCCACCTAGTTCAGTGAAGAGTGAAACTGCTCTGGGAGAAGAGGAGAGAGAGCATTGCCTGGCTAGAGAAGTATTCCACCCCAGCGCCTGCTGCCCACTTGCCAATCCACAGAGTCCCTCATCCCCATTTCAGCACAGAAAAATCCAGAAAGGCGAAGGACAAAACTGGGTGAGAACTTTTGCTCCGGATAGGAAGAAAACAGCAGCAGAACAGTACACGCTAAAAGTCTTAACAATGCACAGCAATATTCCCTCTCCTCCTCTCTTCCTGTGTGTGTGTATGTGTGTGTGTACCAGTCCTAGCCCGCTAGCACTGTCAGCCACCCTCCGCCTCCCCCCAAAGCTATCTCCCTCTCCATTCGCTCGCAAGCAGCCCCTCCTCTTCCGAGCTAGCTCTTGTTCTTTTACTGATGCCTGCTCTTTTCTCTCTGAGTGAGAGAGAGCTTGTTTCAACAGCAAACAGAGGGAGGCGGGAGCAGAGTGTGGGGGTGGGTGATGTCATCAAAATGCTGCGAGTGTTCCCTGGCTGTGGTTCAGCAATGCATACGCATGTCAGAGCTGCTACTGTGCTGCCTCTCCACGGGCCTAGCAAGACGACACTTCCTGTAAGCTCCACGGCAATACTGATGCGTCATCCCTGACTGCAGTAGGAGGGAAAGGAAAGAATGGGAGGATAGAAGAGAGGAAGAAAAGGGAGGATAAACTGAATGTGTGGGTGCACACACCACAACTAGTTGTCCTACTCCTATCTCCGACCCTAAATAATAAAAATATTATATTCCTAAATTATATGTACTACATATCCCCATATTCAAAACAAAGTAAACTGTGCTCAAGCTTTACTCAAGAATATAAAAATTTTTTATATATTTGACCAGACCAAACCATGGGATATGGACACATGACATTGTATTACTAGTACTTCCTACCAGTTTCTAATCTCAAATCATGTCATGATAGCAATCACAGTTCATCTATTTGTTAAACTAACCGCTCACACCCAATGGAGTCATAGGCATTACATCATTGCTCTGACCAAAAGCTACCAGGCATAGTAACACACAGAACAATACACAAACTCGCTACACACTGCATTAGTGAGAAAACAGCCGACTGTGTTTGTGTGAATGTGTGATAGAGAAACAGACACACAAACACCTGATTCATCTGATAATTTAATCATTTGTTGATGGTAGTCTTTTCTGCCCTTGCAGAGACTTCAAAACAGATCCGCATGACATCAAGTAATTTGTAGTCAAGCGCAGGATTAAGTTTGTTAACAAAATATTTTGAGGGAACAGTACTGGGAAGGCTGCAAAAAACAAATGCTCTTTGTCTTGTTTCAGTTTAGTCTTCATTTCTCTCTCGCCCTCAGTCTCTCCCGCTGTCACATGCCCTCCACTACACAAGTTATGCAAAATGAGGCAGAGCTCATTGCAAACAAACACAACACAAGCAGATGCTTTGTCAAGCCCTGGCTGGTGCTACCCTGATGCAGGCTTCCACTGTGAAACTCTGCCTTGTAATAAACAAGCACAGATTCTTTACAGTCCTTTTACGCATTTGCTGCAATTACATATTGCTTCATTTCATTTGATGGCCTGCGTCAGTATCTTTTGGATATAATTAAATGCAGTTTGACAATCATTAAGAGACATCTAAACATTATGTTTTCTTGGTGAATAACAAATTTACATCTTTTAAAGTTTAACAGATTTAATTTAATGTTGGTCTTGCATTAAAGGAATAGTTCAACATTATAACTCTTCTCACTTTCTTTTTAAAAAAAAATCTTTTGGGGTATTTTATTCCTTTATTAAATAGCGATAAATGAGAGGTGGCAGGAAGTGCAGGGAGGTGGGAGGGAATGGGCGGGATAGGGAATGACATGCAACAAAGGTCCGCTACTGGAATCGAACTGTGGACGTTGCGGTTATGTGGCATGCGTCTCAACCAGTAGGCTACCAGGGTGCACCTCTTTTCACTTTCTTGACGAGAGTCAGATGAGAAGGTCAATACCACCACTCTCATGTCTGCCCGACATGAAGTCTTGTCGTCATTGTGAGGTTGCCAGGCAACCAGCAGAGACAGAAGGAAAGTCACTGAGCCCAGCTGAGGAATAGTCCAGCACATAACCCCACATAAAACCACAACTTGTTTTTACACTTTGGTTTTTGTGTGGATAAAACAAAACGAGATGTGACATGTTAAGTGAGAGGTGCCCCCCCCCCCTTAAACAAAGCCAGGCTAGCTGTTATCCTCTGTTTCCAGTCTTTATGTTAAGCTTAGCTAACCACCTCCTGACTGTGGTACTGGCATGCTTGTTTAGGTATACTAAAGCCTTTAGCTCAAGCTCCAGCAGTAGAAGGAAGGAAGCAGTATTTGGCAGAAGCTTAATCTGCACACATTATGTTCAAAAACAGAATCAGAGTTCATATAATCACCATTATCAGCAGACCAACACACAAACATGCAGAGACCTCTGCAGGCATTGTTTGCTGTAAACCAGCTTTATTGTTTAAGGAATGCAGAGGAATAACTGACATCATCTCTCTGGGAACATTGAGAGTTATTAGCTACTGTCCAACAGAGCTGATGTTGAGGACTTCAAATAAACAACATTATAACTGACTTCCTGGAAAGAGCAGCTGCCTGATCAAATAATCTCAACTAAATGCACAACTGTGGCAAGTAGTTCCATTCACAAAGTGGGAGCAGTGAATGACAGCTAGCCATCCTGACTGCAGACAGTATAGAGGAGCTGTTCTTCCCAGGAGCCCACAGGGTGGAGGATGTATTTCCTGTCCTGGCCTCTCTGAAGGGCAGTGGTGGGAACAATAATCGATAGGAGCTGTAATTCAATCCCTGACCTCCCCAGTGGTGCCTGGGCTGCAGAGGACATGCCATTTAGATCCATCACAGCGGTCTGGGTATGCAGCACACCCTGCACAGCTCCCCACTTCCAAACATTCCCTTGACTCAGGAACCAGCAATTTCATACTTCCATAATCAAGACAAACTCAGACTAAGGTTTCAAGCCTTTCACCTCACAAAATTTGTTAGGCTAGATTTTCAGGCTTATCTTTGTAAATAACTCCTGTTACAAACCACCACCTTTCTCCTCTGCTCAAGCGGAGATGGAACAATCACATTTCTCAGATTTGCTTAGCAAATCAAGAGAGGCAACTCCTTTTAGCAAAGAGTCATTCTTAGGTCACAAACATATTACCTCTATGGAACAACAGAGCACATAAGGTAAATTTGAATTAAAACTCATCTTAACACAAGTACTTAAAAGGTCAGCATGTTATTCATAGCACATCTTCAAATGAGCTGTCTTCAAGTTGTTCACTATGCAGGAGCATTTGTCAGGACAGCTAGTAAAAGACAGAGCACCAACAATGACTCACAGCATTAGTCTCCCCAGCTATGACACCATTCTCCCACTAAGTGCACAGTCTACGTTGAGCTGCACCATTATGAGGTTTCTTTCACTGTACAGTTGGCTAACAGCTCTTTAAGAAACTGGATGAATAAGTTTGTCCGGGCTGTCTGGATACACACCCTATGGACTGTTCAGAGAGAAATCACATGCACATCTTTTATTACAAAAGCACGACCCACCAGTGCACACTCATGTTCAGTCACATGTTCCAAACACTCCCAAATCACAAACAGGAAATCTGCTGCACCCATTAACCAAATACTGTCCTAATCAAACCCTTCACAAAAACTCAGCTGTGCATTTGGCTACTGGGTGATGTCACTGCGTGCGAAGGAAGACAAATGACAAAAAGAAAGGAGCAGCACCACCTTAAAAGCCAACTGAGGCTATGCCAGTTCTGCAACAGGGAGTGGTACTCAGTACTGATTAAAACAGAGCAAATTATCCTGAGGTATGAACAAACCATACTATCATTTCTATATGTCTCTCCTTCCCCAAACTACTGTGGTCATCACATCAACTTCTTTTATTACATAACTCACCATTGTGGCCCTTGCCACCACCAGCATGATGTAAAAAGGAGATTTTTCTAATACGGCTGATGTTTCCTAGTTGGAAAGAAAGAAAGGAAAGTTTGAAAACAATTTGCCCAATCCAGGCTGTAGAAAAGTCATCTTGATGTCTTAAGGCAAAATATTTATACAGCTAATCAAGGCTTCAAACTAAAGTGTGTTCAAGAAACAGCCTATCATTGTTATTGTGGGTTAGTTTAGCCAGTCTAGTCCCATTCTTAGAGGCTAGGTGAGTTGAGCAGAAAGGAGAGCTCTGTCAGGCTTTAGCCATGAGCAAACAGGGAGCAAGCGTGCTCTGACAGGTAACACTGCAAAAAAGCCATACTAAGAGACTGATGACAAGTCATCACCCCACTGCTTATGCAAACTGGCTGGCCTGCACGCACACCTAATGCGTATGTGCCATCACATCTACTAAACCTTTAACTACTGTATCCATAGACACAATAGTAGACCTACTTCAGAGGATTACCACTGTCAGCACAGCTCATGCTTTGGTACCAACTCTAAACTTTTGCTACAAACTCAATCTTGTTTTTCCCCCACCACAATTTTTAATTATATTTTTGCTGATTTTTTTTCCTACTTAATGTAGTTGCATACTGCAAATTAAGCCTACATTAAGCCAACACACACTCACTGTACAACTACGAAGCTACACTGAGTTTCTCCCTCATTTGAAGTATGAGACAGCATACAGGCCTCCTACTGTAACTTTGACAGAGGTCTTCCTATTTTACAAGGTATGTATGTCACCATTGTGTGGCTAAATAAACAAAAAAAATATCCAGCAAAAAACACCGGCTGTGTTATGAAACTCGTTGTTAATAATCAAAGAATTATTTACTTGAGCATCACAATGCACAAGAATCACAACATCTGATCTTTACAAACTCCTAAAAAAAAAAGGGGGGGGGGTCTTTAGTTTGCTAGATGTTTGCCAACTTTGTCATTTACTGAGGGATTAGGTTATGCAGGTTACATATAGTCAGTATACCAACGCTAGCAACAGGGTTAATGAGAGTGGTGAGACTAAATCATACAGTAAATCTGTGGGCTGTAAAACCAAAACAATGTTCTAACCCTAATCATTTTCTGAACATGTGTTTTACATTCACAACAAATTCTAATACTGTATAATCAAGCCGGAGGTCTACACGATCCAGCCACTGTAGTGTGTTGGCACCTTCACAAATATGACTGAGGGCTCCCCCAGCACCAGGTGCTGCTCATTTTGGTTGCTAGTTGCTATTCTTAAATACTGCTGTGAAGTCACATTTTTGGGAGGTGGTGGGCCAACTACGCTGATACATGATAAACGTGATGTATATCAGTGCGAGCCTCACCACTTCTTGCCTTAAGTTGAATTAATCAGTGGTGACATGCCCTATATGATCCGTCACTTTCTCCTGACATAAGGATCGCTCTGTATGCTGTAAAAGAAGTTAATGTTACGAAAATTTCCTGTAACTTTAAGAAGGATATTTGGATATTTTCTATTAAATTAGACTCTTATCATTAATGCAACTAGAACTGTGGTGTCATCTGCAGCTAGCAATGTAGCCAGTCTCCATTGCTCTTCATCCTGTCCATTCATGTACATGAGCATAGCAAAGCTAAGCAGACTCTTCTCTCTGAAGTACTGAAATTCAGAGAGCTTTGGTAGTGCACTTATTGTAGATCAGTCTCGTGTATATAACGGCAGTTAATAAGCAATTGTGGTACAGAAATGCCAAGCAATGTTGAGGTATACGTATCAAAGTTTTTTGTGTATATTATGAGTTTGTTTTAAAAACTCCTATTGGCTGATAAATTGTTATCAGAGTCTTAAAACTCCAAAATATTGATATCAGTATCAGCCATAAAAGTCGTATTGGTCAGGCTATAATATTGGGTATCGTCGATCAAAACATAAAAAAAATGAAAATCATAAAAGAAGCAACTGCCCAACAGCATGTATACAGTATAATGTATACAGTGTATATGTATGTTAATGTGTGTGCACAAAGGGGATGGGGATGAGGTAGAGGTAAAGCCAACATTTGCTAAAATGTTAAAGATTTAACATATGCTGAACTAAAAATGTAACCTATGAAAAGCTCATATGAAGTGGCCTAGTTAATTAGCAAAATCGCAAAATCAGTACAGATCACTACTGCATCAATATGCAGCTGAGTCAGTCATACCTTTGAGGCGGGTTTTGTTACTGCTGGCCGGCCTGGAGGAGCCGGACACCGGATCAACCTCCATTACCAGCTCTACCGGATCCTCCTCAATTGTCTGTCCCATGGCTAGCAGGCCCAGTCGCTTCATGCGAAGGAGCCGTGGACCCGTCTCTCTGGGCAAGGCTCCCCCATGTTCAATGGGCCCCTCCCCTGAGATGACAGCTGGAACCAGGCTCTTCAGAAACTCCATATTCAAGACCTTTTCTGTCTTTCACTCTGGTGCACAGTCCAAAAGCCTGTGCCATGCCATTCTCCCACACAAACTATCTGTCTGCCTCAGCTGCCCCATTTACAGACAAGCAGGCAAACAGGTGGTGCTACCTACATGTAGCAGGTACAGTAACTCACCGCCAGGGCCTTAATGTGTGAGCCCTGAAATCTGCCCTTACAGACAAGAGGAGACACCAACTGTCTGCTTCTTGGAAGTCGTTTGTCTGGACTAACTAGTAGTGGAGAAGCTGTGTACTGCAGCTAGCTTACATGACAGAGTGAGAAACTTCCTACGCTGCAACTTTACCTGTCTGCTCACAGTGAAGCGAGAAAGCAAACAGACATGGCACTTTTCATGGGTTGTGATGTAATTGTGAGTGGGCAGGGCTATGTTTGAGTGCCAGGCACTATCTGGGGTGCGACTAGAACATGTTCCACAGGAGATAACGCAAGCCTGGGCCACCAGCCAATCACAACAGAGACGACACCAGCCACACCCTGCTAGCCTGCGCTGCTTACCAGTGAAAGCGACCGAGAGAGGAGGAAGAAGATTGACAGACACTGTGAGAAGTAGGAAAGCTTTACGGAGCTGGCTACACTTGCCCGCCTGCATTTACTGATAGCCCTTATCACAGTTGGTGTCACTTGTTAGCATTCATACACAAACGCTTGTTTGCTTTCTTGCTAACTCCCTCAAATAACAGCACTTCTCTCCTTGCTTTCACTTCTGCTGAGGTATTATGAAGAGAAGCAGAATGAGCAAAGTGATGGGGTCTGTGAAATGGGGTGATGACAGACTGCTGTGCTCTGCTTGGCTGCACAGCTTGTACCTGCAGCAAACTCAAACCTTTCCAAATATCCATAGATAAGGAGTAAGAGGGACTATGCTGTGCTGACTCCCATAAAAGCTCACTGAAATCATCAATTTGCTGTTCTCTGGGAATGAGTGCAAAAATTAATAGCCCATCCAAGCACAAACATAGCCAGTCCACAGTAGCAATACAAAGCTGTAACACTGCACAAAAATTACAGAGGCAGAAAACTGTTAAAACACTTTTAAGTTAAGCATTTTCTGCTGATTCATCATTAACTCTGCACCACAATAACGCTATTGGGCAAAACAGCACAATACTTTTGTTTCCTCTAATTAAGACTCCATTAAGCAAGATTTTGATATTAATATTGAATTGAGTGACTCAGTGTAATGTTTAAGGCCGGGTAGTACTACAGAACCCAATGGAAATTTAAACTCAGCTTTGCAGCTTTTAACCTCCTATCACATTTTTTGATTCTGTGGCCGCACATAAAGCTTATGGTTGAGTCTCAGGGTTGAAAATGAAATCCTCTCACATACAACATGGTCCCAGTGTCAGGTACTGGTATTATAAAGGTATCTAAAAAATTTTAAAATGAAAGTTACAACATTTTCCAGAAGCTTTAGCACTTTGTCATAAACAATGGTAAATTATCCGTGCAATGTATGGAGCTACAAGAGGGATACAGTACCCACTTCACAAAATATACGACTCATGAAACAATGAAAAAAAATGTCAACACATTGTCTAGTAGCATGCTAGCGCTAACCTTTTAATGTTAGATGTTTTTCCCAAAGCAGATATCTAAAGCCATTCCAGTTTGTGCTATAACAATTATATGGTAAGCCATTTAAAGTGGAAAACATGATGAACTCTATTCAAAGTACAATTTAATAAGAGCTTCAAGATCTATTCTCAATTTATTTGTTTTGCATGTCCTTGTGATCAAGTAACCATCTTCTTTGCAGAAAATGATTTATTTGGGGAAAGATTCTAAGGCCACATTGCATTGTATGCAAGACCAGTATGTGTGGTCAGAAACTTTTTGTGCATACACCCACTACTGCAGCGTGTGAAAATGTCAGTGAGATGATGTAACCGTTTCAGTATACAAACCATGTCAAGAGGCTGAGAGGGGAAGCAAAGGGAGGGGGGGCGGAAATCATCATTCTCTATCCGTTTCTTTCCCTGTGTGATTTCTGAAAATATTATACAAATACCTTTGCACAGTACAGTCATCTGTACATTTCAACTATGCCTTTTTATTACATGTATCCAGCAACAAATCTAGTCTGCAGAGTAAGCACAAAGTGGAAGAATGCAATGATAAATGCAGTGCAGCAGCAGTTGTGTGAAAAACTCTGCCCTCTAGAGGCCAGCTGGCAAAAAGCACACCAAGCAGCGCAAACAAATAGTTAAAACCTACTGTCAAGCCCCAAATTGCTGGGGAAAAAGAAAACGATTTGATGGCATACCACATGAACGCTGGCTAGATCTGGACTCTGGCTCACCAACACTTTTGCAGAAAGTTGGACTCTGAGAACACGCACGTTTGTCCAAAGCTGTTAAAATTCTGATTAATGGAATGCACTTACTGTTCTCCTCATATATTCATTCATATAATATTCATTTATTGTTAAATCAAGTTTACACTTTTTACAATCCACAGATAGAGTAACATTTAAATAGTTTAGATCCACTTATAAAAGCACAGGGTGCATACAGGATAGGAACTGATTTGAAGTTCAGCGTCAGATTTAGCATTCTGAATATCAAGTCAATTCCACAACACGTCTGTAAATGGATGTGTTGTCCATTATCATTATGTACACCAAGATCATCAAGTTACTTGCCCAACTGGTCTGTTCTAGTGACGACAAGACAACCCAGAACTCAGTTTTCTAGACTATTATTACAATGCCAAAGATAAATAAAACTAATCCATCAGGCACCAGAAAAAGAGAGGAAATTTGCTTTAAGTTGTAAGCACGGATATTTGTTGGGATGGTGCAAGGCTCTGGGGCTTAAACAAAGATGTAGAGAGGCTGAGGCAGCAGATCCTGGTAAGAATCACTAAATGAGTCAGAAAGTCAGAGAGAGAGAGGGATGACTGATGAGGCAAAGATAGCCATCACTCGGCCTGAGCACCACAATGGTCAGTGAAGGCAGCTGTGGTTTGCTGGGGCCAGGTCTGTGGTGCTGTTGAGTTAGAACAATACCCCTGTACAGGAGGCCCAGATCCCAATCAGCCCAGGAATGTGAAAGAGGAAGCTCTGGGAACAATGTGCAGCGTTCCTATGCCATTCTGGGTCCCACCCGCCTCAGCCTTGTTCTGCTTTTAAGCAGGAGAAAACAGGAAAACTGGTGGGCTGGGGCCCAGAAGTCAGAGTCCGTTCTGCAGTCAGCTGAGGGGCTGGACATTAAACTGTCAGAACTAACTATCTGACCTACTACTCCCCCACTGGATGTCAGTAAACAGTTTGAGGTCCATGTCAGGTAAGCTAAACTTTAAAACAACGTTGCACTGCCCTCTATTGGTGCAAACAGCCACCACACTATCAAGGCTTCATTCCTGCCTTTCTGTGCAGAGTTAGTGCAACCTGAAATTTTGCAGCCATTAAATTACATTTTTTGCACAGGTGTACGTGATTGCCCTAGTGCAACTTTATTTGAATAATGTTACCATGGCAATACAAACTTATTTTCACTCACTTTAATCTGCACTTCTTAAAACTTTAAGCTTCAATTCCCTTACTAAGTGGTGTCTATATGTGCTAACTATTCAGTTAATAGAATCGATATATTGATTCCATTATGAAAACCCAAATGAAATTGTATCATGTGCGTGTGTATGCCAGTGTGTACCACAACAAACACTAACAGTTCTCAACAGTAACAGTGACATATCCTGTCAAGACTCAGTTTCCAGGATATGATGCTTGCTTGCATGTAGTTTACTTTAGAATTGTTTTATTCTCAGTCATGCAGCGTTTTAGAAGTTTACGTCAATAAGGTTAACATAGTCATATCAAAAGGGCTGTCAAGGAACAAAATCTCACTCTGACAACTACAGTCAGTGTTCAGTTGTGGTTCATTCAGAGCTCTGCTGTATGAGGACATACTTTTCCTCTCTGTTCTTGCCTACAATATACCTTCTCATTCCCACAGTCTCAGTGTGAGAACCTTCCATTGTGACTTTGTCCGTCTACTTGACGTTTCAGATCTGGTTGCCTACAAGTTAAGTTTGCTGGCAGTCTTGCATTTGCAAACTGGAACAAGAATTGCAATGTTTAACATTCAGACACAAACAAAGAGGTCAAGCTGGTTGTTCACAGTCCTGAATGACAGTTGTGAGGCAACCCACAGAGAACTTGGTTGTCACTGCTGAAGAATGTGAAAATGTGACCTGACCAGACCCTGCATCAAAATCATCCTCTTTTTTGTCCTGACCAATTACCATCCTGAGATGACACTCGCCTCCCAGAGGCCACAATAATATGCAGAAACAGTATTTAAAAACATTATTTAGAGGAACACACCAGTACAACTGAACTTCACAACATTTACAGCTCCTTGCTCAAGCAGCATGACCACAGTGTTTTTACCCTTATTGTTTCAAGGATGATGACCAGCACTACAACAGGTTATTTTCTGATTAATTATCATTTAAACTGGTTGCTCAATCTAAACATGAGGACAGGTTAACAGTATAATTATCACAATGCTAAATGCCACAAAATATTCTGCCTGTAGGTTAATACATATTGAACTAACCAATGCAGTACATTACCTGATGATGCTGGACTTTGCTGTGGTAAAATCAAAGTCACAGCTTAGCAGTGCTTAACACATGTTGGAAGTTTTAAGTTCACCTGAATAGCAATAAGGGCCCAATTCAGCTTAAGTGACCCAACATATTCCTTATCCATGTAGTATTTATTTATATACATTGCAGACCCAAAACCAGCATTGAACATTGGCTCAACCAGACTATTGTTGTGCTATGATGTCCCATAATACTCCCTTCAATTTATTTTCTGTGTGTCGGTACATTCACTGATTTGACAGAAGGTTTGACATTAACCAGCTCTATCTGGTTCCTACTTTTACATGCTGGGGTAAGTCACATTTGGGGTCGTTGAGGGGCACGATAGCATGACGTTTATCAACATGAGGCAATCTTCTTTTTTTGTGGCATGCATGCTTTCTGATCTGACACACTTAATACTTCCCTTTGACAAAAGTTTTGCTCTGTGTGCTGTGAGGGAAGTTAAAGACATAACGTTTGTGCATCAGATGTCAGTTGTATTATCTGATTGTAACAATGAGTACTTGTTTTCTTATTCACTTTGGGATTTTTTCATGAAAACTGAAAATAATGAGTCATGATGTTGACCCATTTCACATGACAGTTGTTGATTTGCTGTGACAAGGGTATAAGCCAAACCAGCAGCCTCTGCTTCACCACGTTGATATTCTAAAAATATAATATACACACAAGTTAAGTCGTGCCTGTAGACAGAAACTTTTTGCCTATATAGAGATGCTTTATAACTGCAGACAAAGTAGAATGAGGCATTCTTCCACTTTTGACTGCAGCATGGACAACTTTTATTGACAGAATACAAATCAAAGGGAAACTTCACTGCTGTGAATATGATGATTTCTTTAAACTAGGTCAACTATGTAGTAGAAATGTGCAATTATTTCTGAAATTGGTGCCCTATGACTAGAGAAAACTGAGAAAAAGGCTGTAGAGTCCCCATATCGCCCTTAATGGGGGAATCCTACAACAACCAGAATGCATTGCGTGCAGTCCTGTCCAATCCGCTACTGATGGTGTGTTTACAGAAGGCAGGTGGGTTTCCCAGCAGAACGGCTGGATAGCAGAGACAAAGTTAGTGAGCAGCATTATATCTCTTTAATGAGGCTTATTTTCATTTACAAAATGTTTTTCCTTATTAAGTCTGGATATATCGTACCAATGTGCAAGGATCATAAAATGGCGTGTTGGAGATTTTATCGTTTCGGGCGACGAGGAACAAAGACCTTAGTGCTCAAGCTGAATGCAGCTGCAAAAGTTACAGGTGGCACAGAGTCACTAATGTGCTGTTTTGTATTCAGAGTTGGCAAAGTCCGATATAATATTCTGTCAGAAAACTAAGTCAGGTTTACCAAAGCACCGCAAAATTTGTTGCAGTGCAGAGTTTTCAGTTCTGTCTCCATTCTCTCTGGGTACCGGTCATTACATTTCTCCTCCATACTCTGTTGTATCTGATTCCACAGATTGATATTCAGCCTCATAAGTTGTAATAGTAGCACCACACCGACATTATATTGTAAAGCTAGTTGTTTTTTTGTGTTGTATTCAGCTTTTTTTGTCCACCTGAGGATCAAAATTCTCTGGTTTGTTGTCGGTGGAAATAGGGAGAAACTCAGCAGCTGAAGTTTGTGCGTTAGGCTGCGGCTATAACGTAGCCCTGGTGGTTGCTTCCTCCTCCAGTCTGTTGTGTCTGATTCCACAGCACGATATTCGGCCTTGTATCATGGAACTAGTTTTCTTCCAAATATGCTGATATTTTAAAGTATTTAGTAGTATGATATTTTAGTGCTTGCTTTTCCCTATCGCTAGCGTAACATGGTAGACAAGAGTGTTTTGGGAGACCCACATTTTACCGTTCTTGAAGGCACCACTACAGAAAATGAGGAAACATAGTTTGTAGTCTAGATCTCCAAAGTCCACCAAATGACGCATTTTGCGTCACCCAGCAGACTTTTGCATCTGGATGAAGAGGGATATTTTATTACAGGGAAGACAGAGGAAAGTTTAATGTCATTCATATATAATTCTACCCACATTAAAACCATAGGAATCAACTTGAAAAAGGGTGAAGTTGTCCTTTAAGTTTTCTAAGCCGAAGGAGAAAAAATGGCAGCTAAAAATACTCAAAACTCTACTTTGCTACTTTCAGAATTCAGCAAAACAAAGAGATTAACACCCTGCTCATTCCCACACTACTTAGACTGCAGTTCCTGTAAAAGCTAAACCATACCACACTTCCACTTAACCCGTGTGACACGTACCTTAAGGCCATAGAGCAGGCGTTGACAGCGGAGAAAAAAAAGGGGGGGTCCACAATTTCACTGCACAAGAATCTGAAACAGAAAGCACATAAACCACATCATTAGAAACACACTGAACAGAAACCTATTCTGTAGTTTATCACTGCTAAGTACAAAATGTCCTCCTTTAACCTCAACTTTAAGGTAGATCCAATTAACCTTTGACCAATCAGAAAACCACTAACATTAATATAATCAGCAGCCATGATAATATATCATTAAATACTTATATCTTGGCATTTTCGACGTAGGAAACAACACTTTAGAATGGTCGACTCTGTGCCTTATTTCAGTCACTCAAACATTCTACAAATATTATATTTTTACATTTTGTTCAGTAAGTTTGTTATGACACAGAACGCCATCCTGTGCCATGAGGGACGGTGTAAAGAGTGCTATTGGTGCAGTCATGGTCAGAGCAAAGTGATAGGTCGACCTACTGTTGGCTTCAGCGTGGTTTGCTCTGTACTGGGACAGGATTAAAACCTCCTCCTGAGCAGAGTAATAATCTGAAGATTACCCACTACATCCAAGAGGCAGTTACATAAGCGATCCGAGCCTCCAAAACTGTACTTTCCTGCCAGTTTATCATTATAGTGGCTGAAAATGGCTCCTTTTATAGTCAGGTAATCTCATATTCAGTCATACAATCATTGTTAAAGACTCTTGTCTCTCTATGCAGAATGAAGCATATTCATAACATTTTTGAAAGTAATAAAGGGAACTGTACATAAACGTCATCCAGTGACAACATACTGACATCAATAAAGAAACTAAGTACAAAGGGCCTAACTTCTAAACATTATCAAACTGCCGTCAAACAAAGGAAGGAAGAACAAGCCACTGAGTCACACAGCAGCCAGACAGAGAAGTTGAGGTGTGAGAACTTCCACCCTTGTACTGTGGAAAGATGGTGAGAACAGGTCAGTGTAGATATCAAGTCGAAACACAACAAAAGATGTGACAGTTGAGAAGTCATGTAAAAGTGACATACATCCCACCCACCACAAACCCAGAAAAAAAGACAGAATTCTTGATCACTTGCTTCTCACGCTGACAGACCTGTGAATACATCTGACTTCCTGTTCCAACTCAGCGACTCCAAAAAACAAAAAAAGCGTGACCACAGAAAAAGGGTAAGCCAAACTGTGTGCACATACTGAATGCTCTAACAAATACAGACACACGACAATGCTCCTGTTCTATATTTAAACACTCAAACACACGCATTTCTCTGGTAGTGCTACGAAATATCTCATATCTTAACATAGCTCACTCATTCCTCTACCAAATCAGCACATTTCCAGATCTGTGTGAGTTTATGGAGTTTAAACATTGTTCATTTTGATGTAACTGCAACACACAGGGAGAGCTAAAGGTCAGCCGAGGAGAAATGATCTGATCAATGGTTAACTTGACTTCATCTAATATTACCCTGCAATATTAGCAGCGAGGATGCTGCAAATAGGAGGCTGATCGTCCATCCAGGAAACAGGAGATAACCCTGACAAAGACGAGATTGTCCCGTCTCATTTTGTTGTGTTCCCTTCTCCTGCCTGCTACATATCAACTTCCAGTAGCCTGCAACATTTCTGTACAGTTTCCTTCAAGTTCACCCTTATACATGAATCACAGTTGCACAGCCACCATAAACATTTAGACAACAAACTCAAGAATGTCTAATATAATGTATCTGCTGTGTGCTGTAAAAACTTTGGTGCAGCGCATAGCCAGTAAAAGGCAGTGCGCTACAGTAAATTGGACAAAGCCTATATCTGGCTCCCACCAACACTAAATGACAGGCCTGGCCCTGTCGTAATCACTACCTCTTGAGCGGAAACATTACTAGCTTCTTCCGACTGGGAAGGGAAGTACACAAATGCAAACCTTTTTCCATGTTTCAACAGATTCCTCTTATCTTTATCTTGCTCTGGGTGACACGTATAGCCAGAAAATATGAGACATTAATGGTACAGTCAATGGATCTAAACATGGAAAAAAAACACTTGCAACCCAGCTAGGGCTGTCTTGAGGGCAAAGACAGGGTGGTTTCTTTGGCGAAGGCAGACCCAAACATCAATTATGCTCCAAACCCTCTCTCCCAAAGCCAAGGATAATCTTCCTCAGCAGGACTCAATTATAGGTTATTTCTAGCTAGACTCATTCTTATTGTGTGCTACATCATGCCAAGTCTCTCAATGCAATAAATGAAAAAAAAATCCTAACCCAGGAACTCAAGTAAGCAATGTTGTGCTTTAATCTACAATGCACTGAGATGAGGAGCCCTTTAGACAGAGGTTAGGGTCTGTGAAGGTCAGAGAGATGGCAACAGATTCCTAATTTTCAAAATAATACACCACCATCATTCATTACTTTTAAAGGCAGAAAACACACAAAATCTACTTAAAAACTCATTTTTTTGACAACCACCGACTTATGTAGGCTACTATCCAGCACAAAGCAACCTAATTTATTTAACTTTTGTTTTCAACTATTTTAGAACATCATCATTTTCAAACAGTGGATCTTTCAATCATTTACCAACTAATGAATATTCTTATCTTCACCGTTTCACAGGAAGTCTTCACAGTAGCATGTGAATTTCCCACAAGCAGAATTAAAGGGTACAGAGGAACATGCTATTCAATCTAAAGTGCTCTAAAAGTACAATTTGGATTGGGTTCAATGCTCAGTGCAGGACAATTTGACCATGAAGACAGGTGCAAGCACACAAAGGAACTGATTGGGAACAATATTCAATTGAACAACATTTATGTGCAATTCCTTAACATATTCTTTGTTCAGCTGTCCAGTTAATAATTTAGCAATGTCCAAATGCAAACACATTCAAACACACCTGGATCCAACTGGTCAGTCTAGGTCTAGATAAGAGGTCATCTACCGTAATCTAGCAAAATACATGAACACTGGTATTATATGACATGGAAACATCACATAGTTTTGGAAAAGGTCCATGAGGATTTCCTACAGGCGCTGCCCATATGCAACCAGGTGAACTGCCAAGAGGTTAAGGGGGGCGTAGAAGCAGATGCTGAAGGAAATTCACCAGCCAAGATATTTGTGCAGTCGCCAGTTCCAAGCCAATGTAAACAGAGGGACACCTTATGTTTATTTTCTGCAGATGACAACATGGCAGTCAGTAGAACAAAAATATAGGTTAACAACAAGAAAACAGTTTCAAATGACAAAAAAAGCTGCTAGTATACTGACACCTGATAACAGGACTTCCAAAAATTTTAACTGTGTAGTAATTCATCACTGCTGTTCAAATCCTCTCAAAACAGACCTCAAAGCAGCCAATTTCTTGATTGATACCATTGTTACATGAAAATTTTAAGAAATTGAGTTGTTATTTCTGTATTGCATAATATTTTTTGTAGTCACAACTGAACTGCTGAGTTAACAGTTAATCCTTGCAGGGGGCAGCTTAGTGAGGGGCCACTGAGGGGGGTGTTTTACAGAGTTTGGTTTTTCATCCCCATACTCTTCAGCGCCATTAATGTCTTACCAGATTTAACCAAACACACTAATTCACTGGAATTATGCCCCAGATAATCACAGATAGATGACTCTCTTCAATCTAGGGGGATTCCCTCAAGTTTGTGCGTGTACAAGAGAATAAACTACACATCTGTACTGCCATCAGAAGCTTATCCTGGAAGGGATGAGGGGGTGGGGGGTCAGACTGATGGTCTATTAGGTCAGGCCTAGCACAGCATTGCAAAGTCTTCTGTATAAAATGTTTAAACTAAGTGTGTCACTACATATCAGTTTCACATCAGCAGCACTGCAGTAGCCGGCTGAAATTACACTGCAGCAAAATAAAACAGAAGATGAATGTACATGAAATTAGTGTCACCTTCTTTCTAACAGTGCCGCATGAATACACAGGTGTATCTGCTGAACTGGTGTAACCTATCTTTTTCCAGCAAATCTGCAAAACAAAAGTTGTCATTGCTGAGCATAGTCCACCCTCATGTGGGCCCATGAGTGAAGACAAACTGACTGTTCTTCAGTCACTGAGCCTTCCTCCGAAATAGTTTGGCCATCTCCACCTCCAGCAGACTGACCAGATTCCTCTCTGTCTGTATCCCAGTGTTGCTGCTTGGGTCTCTACAGAAAACAAACGCTTCATTGTATGACTGATACACTCTGAACGGGGAGAATGAAGTCCTCCAAGGAATGTTGGATGCAAGGCTGACAGTTCTCTCACTGTTGTGCCAATGCATAAGAAACCACCATGCTTGGGCATGTTATGGCTTAGTCCCTTCAAGCACACCATTTTTTGATAGTGTGACCTCTCACAAACAAAAAAGTTCTACATTTAAGCAAAAAACCTCTGCATTATTCCACTGTTATATGTCCCAGATAAACACGGTGCATTCAGAAAACACTAAGCTTACTGAGTTCTGCGTGTGTGCATGGTTATTTTGACATTGCGGGTAAACATACTTGACAATTTTGTTAATAATTGTGTTGTCTGACGCGTATAGTTTTACTAACAAGTCAAAAACTATGTCCAAAAAAGGAGAACTAACATTAGACATGTTAAGACTGGCAAATAGCATATATTAAAGACAACGTTCACGGTAGCTGTTAGTTAGCAACTAGCCTGGTGTTGATGCTGTACCGAGCAAACTGCTAATGTTGAGGAAGAGGCCAGTTGTCAACTCTAAGTTACCGTTCAACATGCTAAGATGTGAGCAATGTTAACTGCCTGGCGACGATAAAACTGATGACAAACGGAAGCTGAACGGTTTAACTTGTAAGGTAGCTAAGCGATTAACTCACACTAGCAGAGGAGCCAAACTCCTTCTTTAGCATGCTACGGCAGCCAATTTTGGTACCACAGTTGGAAAGCTAACGTTAACCCCAACAACAAAGTAAATCACGGAACTTGACCTAAGCCAACGTTAACTTACATTAGGTAGCAACCGCCATGTCCGCAATGGCATAAATATTCGTTAAACTGACGTTACTCACAACTTTTTTGTCTCCTCTCCCTTTAGTTGAGCTAGTGGGTAGCTAGCTTGCAGACGTTCTTCTCATTTGCCGAACAAGCTTCAGCGTCCTGGCCCTCCTCCATGGGAAGGATTTGCGTAGTGGTGTGATTTTTTTTTTCTCGGTCTGTTTCGTGTTGAGGAGAGCTCCACTGTCAGAGCAGACGGCAGCCTGTTTGTCCCGCCCTCCTTGCTTAGGATTGGCTGTGATGGTGTACGCCTACATAAAATATAGCTTTCTATTTCACCAAATACGTGGCAATCCCGAAAAATCGACCTGTTGATTGGATGACGTCTTTGGGTCCACTTTTTTCACATACCGGCTTACACCGAAATTTACACAGATAGGCGGGTATGTCAAGGGCCGCACGCTACAGCTGTACACTGAGTATGGTCAATTTTCGGGTACACCACTATGTTTTGTGTGTAGGCTACATCTCACATAGCTCAAATAACTATTATTGATGAGGCGATAATTATTTTAGCTCGACGTGGAAACACCAAACTGTTAACACTGCTAAAAGATGGTGGAAAACTAAACTCTTAAAGTCCCCTTCCATTCAAAAATGTGTTTTGCTTATTGTTACTTCAGTTGGATGTTTGAGCTTCACTGTGTGCAGAATGATGTATGTGCAGAGTTTGTTTTCACATTCATCTGCTTAAAGTGGAAAGTTTCTCTGTGATCACTGAAAATCTGATTTTAAGCGGTGGGCCTACGAGCAGGATTTGTGACATCACAAATAGTTTGGAAGCCAATCCTGGTCCAATATTCAACTTACACAAGTGTGATGTGGAAACTTGAAGCCTCCAGTGCACAAACACTGAGAATAGACTTTACAGTGAAGTAGGACATCTTGTGTCCAGCAGATAAACTTTAGAAATGAAATATATTTGCATATTTATAGATTATGGGATTTTTAATGAGGGAGAAGGAGTAGATGCCATTTTAAGGATTTTAAAGTGCTAATTATACTTTTTTTGGCAGAAATTCCATATCAGACACACATTATTGTTCCCAGCAGAGTATTTTCATATGTCTTAATAAATGTCTGGAGGGGATCTTTAAGTTCACTATGACATTTACAAAGAGAAAATTATTTATAGTTAAAATTGGTTTATAACACATTATAATATAGTTGTAAGCAGATATAAGAAGATTTATGAGTGACGCATCCATGTCATGTAATATACTGTATAATATGATTACAACTATATGTACTGTGTTATTAATCATTCAAATAGATGGGTAAGAATAAGAATAGGTAAGTTAACTTAAGATTACAAACAAGAATTGTGATTTTGCCTTTAAAAAATATAATGTAATGTATACTGTAATGTAAACATTGAAGTTAAACAAACTATAAATACAAATAAGTGAGAATTGTATAAACACTGTAACTATTTTTTAAGAGAGAAATGTATTTAAAGATGTGTAATGTGACCTTGTCTCTATGTTTGTAATACTCTCTGCCTTGCTGTCTCTTTTTTTGTAAGAATCATGTGTAGTGCGTCTTCATGTTTTGGTTTTCCGAAGACAATTTTCCATCCTGGTGGACAATAAAGATATAGATATGGGTAGTTGACAAATATGCAGTAAAAAAATGTTTTTTTGTAAAACGCCATTTTTGAAGAAAATAATACATATATTGATGTAGTGTGAAATCTAATATTTGAGGAAATATAAGGGGTCACTAACTTTGTCAATTCTTTCACTGTTTTTGTTTTACATTTTCACTGAACTGCACCATAAATGTGTCCTATGGTGTGACATAAAAAATGTAAGAAAAAAATCTTAAATATTATACAAATAGCATGAGAGAGATTATTCTTCATTGTTTATTGTCACACTTATTTTCATATAGTGTTATTTATTTAATATGAAATTATGAATAACACTATTTTTTACCCATGACTTGTTGGACTTCAAACTTTGCTGTCATCCTTACAAAACTGTTGAAAATTATACCAACTGAAGACAGGTGATGATTATATCTCCCCTAATGCACGACTCAACGGTTTTTTAAGATATTGAGATAAAAACATATTTTTATGTGTGTCAAACTGAAGGACAGAAATGGTAGTTATTGCATTAAAGAGAAAGTGAGAGGTATTACATAAAGTATTTTTATTCAACTTTGAATATGTCAAAGAACAAAGAAAATGTAATTTTGATACAAACAATATCAACCATGTTTTTAAAAAAACAAAACAAAATCATTTTTCATCAACAACACACAAAGACTTTTAAGACTTGAACACCAAAAATACTTTCTTAATTGAATTCATGTATGTATTTAATTTCAGTTTGGTAATTCAGCCGCTGCCTCCTCTGGTAAGCTTTCTGGAAACTGTGGGGTTGTGCTTACTCTTGCATCTTTTTGCGCAGTTCATTCTACTTCCTGTTTGGCAGCAAGTTGATCTTGAAGGTTTCCACTCTCCCCTCAGCCTTCTTTTCTTTGATATCTGTTTGAAAAATTCAGAAATACATTAAAATCTAAGTTTTAAAAAAAGTGTTCCAATGTGCTAACCCAACAGTTAGCACTCAAATATTCATGTATTACTAAAAAAAAATCATAACTCATCATAAAATGATTAGCTTGTTATCCACCAATGTTATTAACTTGATTCTGAACCTAGTGTAAGCTGTGCTTAGTACTTTCAACAATGGGTAGTCATTCAGTCACTCAGTATGTTACTGAAACTCTTCAAGAGTCTCCCTGCTGCGCCACATAAATAAATATGATTGATGCTCAAACTATATTCATTAAGATATGTGAATGAATTTTATAATGTATGTAATGGCAGCATTTTTCAAGGCAACATTTCAATTCTATTCACTTCCTGCATCATTCTCGTAGGATCTCCTCCCTTCTGCGGGGATCCCTGTTAACTTTCTCTCCATACTTCTGTGTCCTCTCTCTCCCACTCATCACTCTCTCCCTCAATTCTCTGTCTCAAAAAAAAGCGAAGTATCACATTTTATACTTGTCATGACACTTTTTTAACAGTACAAATGTTCTGCTAAAACAGCTGAAAATATTTGAAATAATGTAAGTATTGCATTTAAAAACACTGAAAAATGTCAAAAAATAATAAAAAGGAGTTAAACAAATCTTATTTAATTATTTAAAATGCTTCTTAAAGAGACCTTGTCCTCTTGTCCTCATGTGACATCTGTGTCCTGCAGTGTGACAGTACAGGGTGTCACACCGGTCGGTGGACATTTCTGTCACATCAAAGGATGTTGCAGCCTTTTGTGTTAGTTAATGATCATGAAAGTATGACCTTCCTGTTCCTAGCTAACCTGTCATTAGCACTTAGCAAGACACATTTGCATAATTTTCCATAATTATGTAGTTTAACATACAGTTTTTAATTAAAAAAATACAAAAATACAACAAAAGTTAACACTTTTATAGTGGTTTGAAAAAAGTTAAATATTTGAAGACAAAAATTTACCATGTGTACATGTCATGGGCTTCACAGAGGGCTTCATGACATGACCTTGCATGGGGTCCTTCAACTCAATAGTTGTCTGTGGAATTGCCCGATTTAAAATCAGGATATGGTGTCACATCGGAGGACATGGTTTTCAGTGACAAGATGTGTCAAGTTCCTATGCTTTTAGAAATATATGGATGAAAAAAATGATTGTCATTTAAAATAAACACTTGTAAGATCATGCCTGAGGTATATAACCATTTACTGCATTTTAAATGACAATACTAATTATATTCATTTTTGTCTTGTGTGACAGTGAAAATGCTTTGTCACGTCAACAACCCATATTCTATTCTATTCTATTCTACATCTGTTCTGTATGTATGTACAATCATGTTCATTGTCATGCACTATCATTATCTGTTAATACACAGTTAGACATGCTTCATGGGAGAAGTTATAACTATTGATAAATAAATAAATAAATAATAAATGTCTTTATACAAATACATTATAGTGTGTTATGAACACTATATTAAGTGTCTTTACTAAGAAACTCTCCTTAACTCTCTCTTGCTTCCTTAACTCTTAATTAAGAAGGTTAGAGAATTAAAAGTTAACTATGACATTCTTCCATGCCATTAATAATAAAATCCTGGGGGGGAACTCATCACTACATCTATAATAAAAGTGCTGTCTAGTTAATCTGGCTGCAAGATATGATAAGATTTTATAATATTTTAAGTTCTGTTCGAGCAGGTTATTTCCAAAACTACAGTAATTACACCTGAGCAATCATGATACCTTAGTAATTAACAGATACAGGCCCACTATCAATACTGTTTTTAAGTGTAATTCAAAAAAAAGTTTTCTCACAGTTTAGTACTCTGTTGGCCTCAAATCATTGTTCTGATATTGTCTGTTCTCTATTTTAATCAGACCACTGAGACTGCTCTTGTCAAGGTTTTAAATTACATTCATTTAAATATAGAATGCAGCAAAATCTCCGTTCCGGTATTAGTTATTCCTGCTGCAGCATCATGGTCACCCGTATTATATTACTAGACAGGCTGGCAAACTGGGCTGGACTTTCTAGCACAGTCCTAAATTGGTTCAAATCCTATTTATAGGATATTTGTGACAACATATTTGAGCGAACAAAAAATATGTGGAGTACCCAAAGGGTCAACAGACCTTTTTCACAGCAGACATTTTGATTTGTCATAGCACAGGAAACACCAGGTGGAACTAGTAACATTGATGACTCAGTTTCATTCAAGCATCATTCATTATACCAGGGTCATGAGTTTGGAAAAATTAAGTAGGACTCAGCCATAATTAATGTTATTAATTGCACCTGTGCTTTTCCTGCTTTAACATGTCTGCTGTCAGTTCGCTGACTTCTGTTCAATCTCTACATACTAGCACTAGTTGAAATGATTCAAAGCAGCATCCCTTATGACACGACACTCAGATCCACATATCTGTATGGAATGACTATGGTCCCATGCAATTGCTAAACTAGTACAATGAACAGGTGTGCAATAGGTTGTGCCAAAGGTGACTTAAAGTAAGTTCTCAATTTAAATTTCTCTTGCTAAAAAACTACAGTTAGAAATCCACATTTTAAAAATGAACCTCATTCAAATCTATCAGTTAGTATTGAATAATTTATGACTATGTGTCAGTCTGTGCTGGTGTCAGTTAGGACCCTTCAAAAAAGCAGTCAGACAGCTCATTCAGAGCGCTGGTGCTAAAGTTTCTACTGAGACAAAAATACTGAGAACAATACTCCAGTTCTCAGATCACTGTCCAAGGATTGATTTTAAAATCCTATTGCGGTTTATAAAGGTCCAAATAAATCTCTGATGTGCTTCTTCTATGAATTCTCCAACCTAGAGCTAGTTTACTTACTGTTCAAATATTATAAACTGAACATAGTGAAGCAGTTTGTAGTCTCAGTATGAACCATATGTGGAAGTTTGGTTTAGATACAGTATGTGGAATGTACAGTACCAGATATAACTTGTGGTGTTGTAAGCAACAATGTAGATAAATTGTCTGTTTGCATCACATTGAAAGATATCATTTAAGTAGGCCACAGAAATAGACCATAATCAAGCATATAGTATTTTAAGAAATAGATGTGCTTAGATATTGCTGTCATGTTATAATGTTTAAACAGAGGACATTAAAATACAAACATAGGATGAACAGTGAAGTTTCCATAACAGCTGAAACTCTGCAAAGATGTTCTGCTGAAATACCTGTCCCTATACAGATGGTGATCTTGGTTAAACAGGAGAAACTTGCACATGAAAAGATGAAATTTGTGTCCAATATAAAGTACTTTTATTTTCTTTGTTTACTGAAGAAGCAAACATGATTACAGATGGAATGATTGCAATTATTAAATAAACTGTACTGGCGGTAACATTTCCTAAAATGTGTATGTTGGTCCTTCATTCATTATTGAGTCGCTGATTCTTTGAATTGGTCTGATTTGCTCATTGGTAATCAATGATCAACTTTTCTGTTTTCTGCTGTTTTCTGAAAGTATATTGCATCTAATGATTAAACTGATTGATTTTGGTGTACTGTCTTTATCCCTTTGTTGCATTCTATGTAAGAGACTTTGTACTCAGATAAAACTGGAAATACATTATATTATAATTGAAAAGACAGTAGCTCCCTCTAGGGGCAATTTTGTGCATGGTTTCTCCTGGATGAATATATCAACAATGTCACGATGAAGTACAGTATATCAGAACAGATCAAAAGATACTTTGAAAACTTTAAATGCAGTATTTATTACATTTAAGAAATAGAAAAGCTGCAAATGATATCCATGCTGAAAGTCCATCAGTGTTTCCGATGAGGGTTAAAATGAAAAAGAATACATAAACAGTGCATTCAGGATATTCTAACAGTGTGTGTCAATGTACAAAAGTCACTAGACTAGACAACAAACTACACTGGAAGTAGGAATGCACACATCAACATGATTATTATAGGTTAAATCAATGAGTAGTAGTTTATTTCCACTGATAAAAAGGCAATATCATCAGAGCAACAGCTTCCCTAATAGTGGCACAGATTTACTGTCTTGCACAAAGACATTTCAACAGAATTACCCAGGTTCTTCAGTTAAGGAGCAGCATTAATTTCAATATAGAATATTAACTGAAGATCTCATATTTACAAACGATTCTTGTTTTCTTGTATAGTGAAGCACAAATTTGGAAGAATTGCCTCATACAGTAGAAGCATCATCCAGTACAGTAAACACAAAGTCAAAAGGAGGCGTCTTTGAAGTAGAGCCCAACTGATATATCGGTCAGCTGATATTATTGGCCAATATTGGCCTATCATAGATATATCGGTTTCGGTGTATATGTTGTCCTATATGCACTGATATATATATATATATATATATATATATATATATATAGTTATGTAGGCAGCATTTTATGTATATTTGATCCTTTTTCTTAATTCAGCTTTAATATATACGTACATGTTTTTTTTTCTGTTTTTTAAATTTATAGTTATTTATAATTATTAAATCCCAGTGAAGTTTACTGTTTCAGTGCACTGATGTCATTTTATACAATAAAGTTTATTGTTAAACTGTAAAATATCATGCCAATATATTGATATCAGAATTTTTTTACTCCCTAATATTGGCATCAACCCCAAAAATCCAGTATCGGTCGGGCCTTACTTTGAAGTAACATGGTGGCAGCCGTTTTATAGGCAAAGCATGACAACTGTCTTTGGCTCAGCCGACCGCCATACATTTGAACTGAACTAATAAAGAAAAAAAATGGTGACAAGAGATCATTTCAATCATGAGCCATGACCTCGGCAATTATGCAGCTGGTTTTCAGAAACAATAAAAATGTATCATATTTAATGAGATGATAGTACGTTTTGTGTGGAAAATTGTAATCTGCAACGTACCAGATAAATGTAGTGGAGTAAAAAGTATAATATTTCCCTCTGAAATGTACTGGAGTATAAGTATAAAGTAGCATTAAACGGAAATATCAAGTGAAGTCCCTCAAAATTGTACTTGTAGTCAATATTACTGCTAGTGGTAAAGCCACTGCAAAAGCAAACATTAGCTCTACTCCTGTGGGTACCAACAGGTGTAGTAGATCATATTATAAACCTGGGAGACACAGACTGTTGTGGTCATGCTACCCATCAGTCCCTGCAGTGGCCTGCCAGCACATACATGCAGTTTGCTCTGCTCCATCTTGAAGGTAATATGAATGTAGTAAAAAAAAAAAAATGGTGGCATTCAGGAGGGCCCAGGTGGTCTTCTCTATAGGCTGGTCAAGTTGTGTCACCTACTCAAAAATTCAGAAGGCCTACCATTCTGAAGATGTGGAGTAGTTAGTATAAAGAGGTCATTTAATTAACCTTAGCGTTGCCGATATTTAAAAAAAAAAAACCTAGGGGCCAATAACGTTGAGTGTATCCGTTCGTTTGGATTCACAACAAGGATTTTCAGTTACCTGACCAGCAGTGCTCCACGATGCTACATTTGACACAGTTACTGAAGCGTTATTTGTATGGTAAGACCTCTGCAAACACCCCGGGCTTCAACAGACCGGTCTCCCGGCGGGGACAGACAAGATAAGGGCTGACGGCTGGAGCAGTAAGGTCCTCTCATGACCACGCCACCGTAAAATGAGCACTAGCACAAACCTCGACCCGGGTGGTTGACATTAAACGAACCCAAACAGCAGCTTCACATCCACCGGGGAGGTCAATTTATGACTGAATTAACCAATCAGTTTCCATCGTGGGCAGGTTTTCCAGCTTGCACGAGGAAATTCTGGTGATTGACGTCCTTGTAAAAATCTCTACACCAATGAATCGCAGAGGGAGGACAGCCTGTTTGGGAACTCTGACTAATCACATGTGTGCACGGGAGGGGTCTATTTCTTTTTGTGCCTTCTCGTGACATGACAGTCTGCAGAGCCAATCGACAGTGAGCGAAGGCGGAGACCAAACAGACTCACGTCCAATCATTGTCCGCGGGCGTGGTTTACGCACACAGGGCCCGCCTATTGGCCGGTCTGCAGACTTCCCACAGACAGTTGTATGTTTCATAAAAATGCACTCTGATGCGGCAAGTAAGTAGTAATGTTACACGGGCTTTTTCTCGGTCAAATTACGACCGTTCACGGATGATGCCGGAGAGAAGCAGGCGGACGCTTTGTGATAGCACGTCTCCTTACACCCTATGGCTCTGTAGGATTTGATGAGGACGCATGAATTCCGTGCTATTTGCTGGTCTCTTTGTATTTGCCAGTGCTGTCTTTGGCGACAACAAAGGAAGGATAGCTAGTGAAATTTCAGTTGTATTGGACATACAGGAAGCTACTTTTGACACGGCAGTATTCCTGAAGTTATTTTTTTGTGTAGCATTAGCGGTGCTTAGTTGAATGCAGCCGACGTTAGTTAAATTCAGAAGGTTTTCGGTTGTAATCTGGGTGCGTTGTGATCTTTATAGTCATCGTTACTGAGGATGCACTATGCGTTTCTACTCAAACTTGGGATCAACGTAATGCCTTTGTAAATCGGTCAATTTTCTGGTCAACTGCGGACTATTACAGAGAATGAAAATTGTGACGCAGTTTGTGTAAAACATCTTTCTTTGGCTGCTGCAGCAGTGCTGTCGGGCTCTGCGGCACCTACATCAGCTGCTGCAAAACGTCTGCGCAATGCTTGTGTGCAAGTAGGCATATAATGTTAGATTTTTTTTTTTAAAAAGGCAATGTAAAATGCATTCAGTCAGTTGGGGTAAATGTTGGGGGGTAGAGGGGTCTGAAAGGAATAGTTGTTTTGTTGAGGCTTGGGAATTGTAGTTCAGTATCCCAACCACGGCTGACGTTTCAATGGCCTCTTTGAAGGAAATGGACTACAACGCCCATACGCCCAACTCTCTAGATACTTTGTAAACTCTGTGCAAGTTGCGCGTCTGCACTGCTATTTTAGGTATGCAGCTAGTGCTATCTGCTCGGCAGTGTGTTGGTTTGTCTGGTTTTGGCCTCTGAAAATAAATGAATAGCAGCGACATTTGATGACAGCTCTTGAACGCGAAGACATAGATGACATTTGGCGACAAGGTAGCATGCACGATCCAATATTTTCGAGTTTGCATGTCTGTCGAGGAATGCAGAGAGTCACTCCCTCATTCGTGTGAGATATTTTTCTGTCGTTTTCCAAAACATAACTGGAAAACACACGAAAGTGTCCAGAGCACTGTGGAGTTTATATTTTCTTTACAGAGGAACTTGCAATACAAACCACAGGTTCTTGTTGGCGATATAATGATGTCACCTTCTTGTACCCTTGTGCTTACACCCAGCTTATAAGTTTGACTAGCAGCAGAAGGTTGTGTGTTAAGCTTTAGGTTGGATTTTTGATGCCATCTTTATTTTTTGTGGAAATAGATTTTCAGCTGAATTCCCACTTGACTACACTGGCCAGCATCCATAAGATCCACCACACCTTGCACAGGCTGGTAAATACATATTGGCAGCTTGTGTGTTTGATTAGTTTTGTGTGTGTTGGTGTGAATGTGCACAGTGTACATATCTGTCTTGGTCACAAACGTGTGGTATTTTCTGTGTATCTGTTTTGATAGAACCTGACAGAAGACGTTGGACAGGATAGCCACCCCTCAGGTAATAATGCAGTTGCTCTTTGTGTCTTTTTAGAGGGCAACTTAAAACACTGTCACTGCTGTACAACAGTCATGTTTGAAACTACCACCAAGACTCTTTATCATAGTTGACAAAACCATCAACTGTGAATTGTTTATAATTACTCGCCTTTCACTCTGTCTTCCACTTCCTTCCCCAGCTTGTTGCTCTAGAGCCATGCCTCCTAGGAAAAAGAGGAGACCCTCTGCTGGAGATGACATGTCAGCCAAGAAAAGTCGTCAGGACAGGTGTGACATTATCCCTTTTGTGAGAGATTTAAAAAAATGACCACTTCAATGACATAGCTATGACTCATTGTCTTTTTCAGTTATGCAGGAGGACTTAAATGTTGAGGTTTGTTTAAAAAAAAAAAAAAAAAAAAAAAGTTAATACATGTTCTATAAAGACTGTTATGAAATTAGGAAAACTATGATTTCAAATCACATTGACAAGTTTTGAAATTCTGTTGTGTGTTTGTGGAGATGCTGCCGAGCTGGTGATCAAAACTTTCTTTTTCCTCTGCAGTGTCTTTAGAAAACATGAAACACCACAAATCCGCGAGGAGGAGACGTTTTCCAGCAAACGATGCTTGGAGTGGTTCTATGAATACGCAGGTGAGGCAGCACGTTTAGTGTCAGAAATTACACCACTCACAACATCGCACACAGTAGGTTTATTCCCATTCAACCACCGATCAGTCCTGTAGGTTTTTAGCTCCACATGTTACACCGATGCTACACGTGGCTTCACACTTGTCTGTCTAAAATAGGCTGTGATGATGTGGTGGGTCCAGAGGGCATGGAGAAGTTCTGTGAGGATATTGGAGTGGAACCAGAGAATGTAAGCGGCTTTTTTTTTTTTTTTTTTGCGTTTTTGAATATTAAGACAAGTCTGATTGCAGCTGTATGGTCTCAGTTTGCTTGATTTATCGCTTCATTACATGACTGTTGATATTTTCTGGCTGCTGGTCAGACTATGCAAGCAGTTATAAGACACCATTTTGGCTGTGGTAACATGTGATGGCCATTTTTCATAATTTTTGATTTTCGAAAATGTACATTTACAATTAATAACAAATAATTGTTAGATGGAGCTCTAGTTTAAATTAATTGTGTGCTCATCTTTTGTTTCAAAGATTGTTGAAGTCAGTTTTTTTTTTCTGTTTGACATTTAACAGACATGTCAGTTCAGTTGGACTGATAATATGAAAGACACACCTTCTATTAGGATATCTGTAGCTATAAAGATTATTGTTTGTGCCCAGGTGGTGATGCTGGTGCTTGCTTGGAAGCTGGATGCCCAGAGTATGGGATATTTCACTCTCCAGGAGTGGCTGAAAGGCATGGGCTCACTGCAGTACGTCAGTTACCTACTCTTTTGTTGCACATTGTTCTCAACATTTGTTGTTCCCTTGCTGTGTTTTCTCTGTCTCGAGTCATGTTTTTCGAGCATGCCCTTCATTCTCAGTAGAGCAGCTGGTAAATTACAGAGCATGTCTAAGGCACTTTTTCTGCTGTTGTCAGGTGTGACTCCACAGAGAGGCTGAGGAACTCGCTCGACTACCTGAGATCTGTCCTAAACGACAGCACCAGTTTTAAGCTCATTTACAGATATGCCTTTGATTTTGCTCGGGTGAGTCAAGCCAAGTTTTGTCTGCAAAGATGCTCACACAGCCCTCCCCAAAACAAATTCATTCACATTCAGTTCAATTGTAATGCAAACATACTTGTTTGCTAAGTATGTCTGATTGAAATTCATGTAAGGTCAAGCCAGCACTCAGACCAACCTTGATGTTTTGAAAAGGTCAAGATCATTTCACAGTTTGACTTGGAGTGTGAAAGCACTTATCAAGTGTGTAGCCTATTTACATAGCTCGACTTTTCACACATGTAGACATTAAACCATGATTTAAAGAATGTGTCTGAATTAACAAATGAAAATACTAATAGTGAATAAAAACAAGATGCAGTGGTGATAACAATGTTACGTTTTATTACCGGTGGGTTAATGAATTCAGCCTGTTTTGTTTATTAGGCAAATATTGCTGATAATGATGTTATCGGACTGTCTCTCTTTTTAAAAATGTGGTTGACATTTTGCATCGATTTCACAAAGCCCTGGGTGTTTTGATTGGACAGGAAAAGGATCAGAGGAGTTTGGACTTGAACACAGCCAAGTGTATGCTGGGACTTCTTTTGGGAAAGACGTGGCCTCTGTTTCCTGTGTTTAACCAGTTTCTAGAGGTGAGGGCCATGTTCAGAAATTGCCTCTACAAAAGTATGCAAAATCAAAGATGTCTCATACAGAGGTTGTATATTAGATTGTTTCAATTGCGGTTTTGTAACTACAGTAAAAGGTTGTGGTGCTGTATTCATGTAAGGCATCCTTGTATTATTCCTCAGCAATCCAAGTACAAAGTCATCAACAAAGACCAATGGTGCAATGTTTTAGAGTTCAGCAGGACAATCAACCTGGACCTCAGTAACTATGATGAGGATGGTGCCTGTAAGTGAACACTGATCTACACATAAATGTGATGACAGAGCTTCACAAATTACAATGTTTTAATCTTTTATCATTTCTGTCTTCTCCTATTATCAGGGCCAGTTTTGTTGGACGAGTTTGTGGAATGGTACAAGGAAAGACAGATGTCATAGCTGCAGAAGCAAAATGGAAAATGGAAAAAAAAAAATACAACTGTGACAACAACGGCTATGAGAATCAACAACCAATAAGTAAACAATACAAAAATGGTGAGGCAGTGACAGGGGGTGCTTCCCGGTAAAGGAGGGGTTCGGGCTATGGGTGGGCTAGGGTGGGGGCGCTGGGTTTGCTGCCTGGGTGCATGCTGCCCAGAGCGTGGAGGCGGAGGGCTGTCATTGTGGAGTTATGTTCCCTACCGAAGTTGCATAGTGGGCTAGCTTGCAGCAATCCCCAGTGGCATTGCTCTCTCTCACTGTGACATGTCATATTGCTGTCTGTGTTAGGATAACATGGTATCATACATGGATGATGAAAGCAAAATGGTATTGTGTGGGAGAACCACTCCTCACCCCTTGTCTTCAGCACAGAGAAACCAACGGAAGTGACCATTCATGCGTTGTGTCTGAGTCTTAAACAGGGTCACTTTGACCTGGGCACATTTAAATATTATATATCTGTGCAATGAACTTGAACTTGAGCTTTTCTGGACAGATGGCACTAATATAGTTTGTCATATTTTGAGTTAGATAGGAGTTCTTCAAGAAGCACACTGTGTCAAATGGTTGATTGCAGGTTTCCGGTGCCTGTGCTATTTGTTTTTTTGTTTGTTAATTTGTGCCAGTGATTTTTTTTCTTCTTCTTTTTTTTTCCCTCCAGTTTTTGTTCCCTCCTGCTGTTTTGCTCCAGCTAATGCTAACAGTTTGCTAAACCCCTGCAAAGGCTTTAGACCTCATAACACCAAACAAATCAGCATTGCTGCTTACTAACTCTTATTACAGTACAGCGGTGAGCCACTAGTGCTCTGATCAGCATTTATTGGTCTGATGACCAATTTATGTATCTACGTTGTGTAGGTAAGAGTATTACTGTGCCTCAAAACATGGAAGTCACTTTGTGTGTGCCACACACATACCAACAAACCCAAATGTATATACACAACATGCTCATGCACACACAGACACTGAGTGGTCAGGGATTATTTCAGGATGAATTCAGACTGTTTGGGCTGTGTTAGAAGATGACATAGAGCTAGTTGGTGTCCATTTTGTCTTGATATGTGGCATCTGTTTTGTCTTCCTTAGTCCACTGATAGTTTCAGGTCTCCTCTTACTAGTAGCATCTCTCCCAACACTGACAGTGTTAATATAACTACAGTGGAAGACCAGTGACCCTCTCAGGACGAGGTCCTTTAGGCTTGAGTAGAAAGCTAGGAAAGCATTGCTTTGCACCACCCATAGGATCTAATCAAAACAATGGACACTGACAGTTTGGAACTGTGTACTGATGCTATGCTGTTCTTTTCGCCTAGTATAATGTTCTTGTAACACATGTATAAATTTTTGTCTTTGGCTGTGGTGTGATGCTGAATCGTCAGAAGATTTAATATTTGCATGCATGCTCCAACAGAGCCTTTTGTGAATGGATGAGATTTTTTGAAAACATTTTTCAAACACGTTTTTGTTTTGTACAGGAATTTGTGCAAGTGTTTTGTGCTTAATTTGATATTCACGATCATGTTATCTTAATTCCGATGAAATCATGATTGTGTCTATTAAGACCTGGAACACACCTGTAACCTCACGGTGGAACGAGGGTTTCCTCCTGCATTTACCCAATCTTACACATCCTCACACATTCTGTAAAGCTCTAGGAAGCTGCAACCAGTATACAGGTTTTTAATTTATTTATTGGAAGTGCATAACTTGTTTTGCAACTTTTGCACAGTCACATACATCTAGAATACACATTTAAATCAGCTCTCGTTTCATTGAAATCCACTACAGATGAAACTTTATGAAAGCCTCTATTGTCATAATACAATGCATAAACCATTAGCATAAAATCTGAGACTAAGGTAGTTGTTGGATTGCTTACCAAATGTTGTGTACAGATAAATGTTTTAGTATTCTCCCATGACAATGCAGGAGGATGAACAGCCTTGTCCCAACTGTATATATGTATGTAAACTCTGTAAGTGTCTATATGTCTGTTTTCACTATAACCTATGTCTATATACTTAAATAAAAGGGTTTATTAACTTACAGTGTTGTATTTGGGCTCTTTAGTTAATAGTTGTCCATAACAATACAAGAAGAAGAGCCATATCACTGGGATTGCTGTTATCATTATTTAGATTTACTTATTACTACAAATGAAAGCTCTGTATTTTATTGTTCAGAAAAATGTGATTTTATTGAGGTCTCTTAATAAGTGCATTAATAATGTATGTCCATTAAGTTGATATGATTTTAATTCTGGTTCACAGAAATAAGGCAAATCTGAAAGATAAACATCTATTTTGCTCCACAACAGTTAATACAATAACACAATAAATTATTAGTATTTACATTTAATTTCCAGTTTAATACATATAAAATAGAATATAATTCAAAAAATGTTTTGTAATTCACTAGCTAATTTAAGATCAAACAACAATGCTAATCATGTGCCTGTTTTGTCAGCCACTGATTCAGTGGCTTCTTTATTAAACGGCACTAATGTTCTTGTTTGAGGAGTCAAAATAGACTTTCAGGTTTTCTGATGTAAGTGAGGAAGGGTCAGGCTTCTCCATGCTTCTCTTCTGTTGCAGATTTGATCTTGTGCTTTCATGTTCTTGTTTTTTACTGTTCTGTGGAGAACTCCATGTAAGATCTTGTACTTCGTCTGGTAGTGGTGTTGCTGGAATAGGAGGTGGAAGCTCTTGGGGTGGGTTAATAGATTCAATGACATGTCTCCTGTAGTCGGGGATACCATACAACCAATCTTCTGCTCTTCTCTCATTTACTGAAGTAGAGGAAAGAAGTACCTCTGGTTTTGTCTGTTTGGCCAGAGGCTTGATGTATTCTTCTGACCTGTGATGGTTAAAACTGATGTCCCCTTGTAGGCCCTGGTCATCATATAGGAGAGATGTACCTATATCTAATTTTTTGTCTTCTGTGTCCCACTTTCGTCTATCTGATGACATGGCTTTTAGGGCACTGAGGCCTTTCCTTTCCCCTTTTTCCTTGGATACAACTCTCCAAATCTCATTTGTGTTGCTGGATGAGTTGTCAGACTTGCCAAGTGCTCTGCTGGATGAAAGAGAAACACTACTGGGACTAAGAGATGAGTATTTATGCATTGATGTCACATCTACTTTCCCTCTTTCTTGTTTTATTTTATCATCACTTTCACTACTGGATGAGTTGGAGGAGTCAGGTGGTGGGTGTTCTGGCTTTGCAGGTGGAGCCTGCTTTGGAGACGATAAGTTTACATCCAGATGACTTCTCGGACTGGAGATGGAAAAATCAGACAGATGACGGCCTACACCCGTCCACTTTATCTCAGGTGGTAGGTCCACATCTGTGGTGTGTCTGAACTGCTTGATCCTTTTCTTTACTACAGCATCGAAGCTCATTTTGGGAATTCTCCTTGGGGCAAGAGGGGCATTTCTATCTCCCACACTATGGAATGAACCTTCTTGTGCAGTTACCATTTCAGCCCCTGTATATCTCTGTCTTGTATGGTCTGTAGTTTGAGCTTTGCCACTGGAGGGGAAAGAATCACTTGGTAGTGGTGAAGATTTGATAATTAAGCGCTTATAATTTATTATTGAGTCATCGTCTGTCATTCCTGTCAGATTTGATGTATGTCTGCTGTATGTCTGTTTTGCAGTATGTTTGTATCCTATCGCCTCATTTTCACTGTCACTGCAGGAAGATGGGGAATTACTTGGCTGTGGTGACGGTGCCTTGATGTCCAGATGCCTCTTAACATGAGGGACACCAAGACTCAAGTTATGTACACTGTGGTCCATCGTCTCCTCCTCACTGTTGCTGCTGGAGGAGGATTCCCTTTGTAATGGTGCTCTGATATTCGAAGCCCTCTTGATATGGGGGACATTGGTGAGACTCAGATGATGCCTCAAGTCAGACTCCTTTCCCACTTTTGGTGTTTGGCTTTTGAGGTCTGTCCTGGCCTTCCTGTCCGCATAGTCAGTTTGGCTCCATGTCTGATCTAGTTTGATATCGAGAGCTTGGGCCACCTTGGGTTGACCCTTCAAACTGAGAGAAACATTCACTGGTTTGTTTTCAGGGATGTGAGATGAGTGGGGCATGATTCCTTGCATCGCAACTCCCCCTCTCTTTTGTTTTGTTCTACTGCTTTTACTCTCGATCCCACTTTCACTGCTGGAAGAAGAGGGGGAGTCAGGTGGAGGTGATGAGGGCAAATTTGGTGGTTCATTTGTATGTGGTGTGATTTCAAGGCGCTTTCTAAAACGAGAAAAACCAAGATTCATTGTGGCCCACTGTGACTGAAGCTCTGGGTTTATCTCTGGTTGTGTGCTGATGGTGTCACTTGTGGTTTTGTCCCCCAAGCCATCTGTAATAACTGTATACTTCTTTAATTTTATGTTGTGGTCTGTCTTTGGACTGTGTGAAATGTTTATCACTGGGGTTTTTGGAGACCTAATGAACTTCTTTTCTGTGGTCTTTGATACAGCAGATGCTCCCACGCTTAGTTTAGCTTTGTGGTCTCTGTTCTCATCCTCACTGTCACTTGTGGAAGAGTTTGATTCAGACTGCCGAGAGCCTTGAGAAGCACCATTGGATAATAAATCAGAAGGTGATGATGGGGCCTTGATGTCCAAACGCCTCTTGATGCGAGTAATTCTACCAAGATCTACAGCAGGCCACCATGTTCCTGGATCACGACTTACAGTTTGAGATTTCTGAAATGGTAGTCCTGCAAATTCCCCCACCCCTGGCATTTGTTTCTCTGTGTGGTCTGTGGTTTCATCCTCACTGTCACTGCTAGAAGAAGAATCTGAAGCTGGTGATGGAGGTTTGATATCTAGACGCCTCTTGATGTGAGTAGTATGCTCAAGATCAAGGGTAGGCCACCGTATTTCTGGATCATGACTTAATGTTTGAGATTCTTGAAATGGAAGCCCTGCAATGTCCACCTTCCCTGGCCTCTGCTTCTCTATGTAGCCTGTTGTTTCATCCTCACTGTCACTACTAGAAGATGAATCAGATGAGGGTGATGGGGCTTTGATATCTAGACGCTTCTTGATGCGAGTAGTATGCTCAAGATCAAGGGTAGGCCACTGTGTTTCTGGATCATGACTTTCTGCTCGAGATTCTTGAAATGGAAGCCCTGCAATGTTCACCTTCCCTGGTCTCTGCTTCTCTATGTACCCTGTTGTTTCATCCTCACTGTCACTACTAGAAGATGAATCAGATGAGGGTGACGGGGCTTTGATATCTAGACGTCTTGTGATGCGTGGAACATGCAAAAGATCAAGGGTAGGCCACTGTGTTTCTGGCTCATGACTCACAGTTTGAGATACTTTGATTGGAGGGCTTACCATGTACATCTTCCCTTGCTCCTGCTTCTTTATGTGGTTTGTTGTTTCATCCCCACTGTCACTACTAGAAGATGAATTAGATGAGGGTGATGGGACTTTGATATCTAGATGTCTTGTGATGCGTGGAATATGCAAAAGATCAAGGGTAGGCCACTGTGTTTCTGGCTCATGACTCACAGTTTGAGATACTTTGATTGGAGGCCTTGCTATGTATGTTTCCCCTTGCTCCTGTTTCTTTATGTGGTTTGCTGTTTCATCCTCACTGTCACTGCTAGAGGATGAATCAGGAGGTGGTGATGGTGCCCTGATATCTAGACGTCTTGTAATGCGTGGAATATGCTCAAGTTCAAGGGTAGGCCACCTTGTTTCTGGGTCATGACTTGCAGTTTGAGATACTTTGATTGGACGGCTTACCATGTACGTCTCCCCTTGCTCTTGTTTCTTTATGTGGTTTGTTGTTTCATCCCCACTGTCACTACTAGAAGATGAATCAGAAGAGGGTAATGGTGCTTTGATATCTAGACGCTTCTTGATGCGAGTAGTATGCTCAAGATCAAGGGTAGGCCACTGTGTTTCTGGATCATGACTTTCTGCTCGAGATTCTTGAAATGGAAGCCCTGCAATGTTCACCTTCCCTGGTCTCTGCTTCTCTATGTAGCCTGTTGTTTCGTCCTCACTGTCACTACTAGAAGATGAATCAGAAGAGGGTAATGGTGCTTTGATATCTAGACGCCTCTTGATGCGAGTAGTATGCTCAAGATCAAGGGTAGGCCACTGTGTTTCTGGATCATGACTTTCTGCTTGTGATTCTTGAAATGGAAGCTTTGCAATGTTCACCTTCCCTGGTCTCTGCTTCTCTATGTAGCCTGTTGTTTCATCCTCACTGTCACTGCTAGAGGATGAATCAGGAGGTGGTGATGGTGCCCTGATATCTAGACGTCTTGTAATGCGTGGAATATGCTCAAGTTCAAGGGTAGGCCACCTTGTTTCTGGGTCATGACTTGCAGTTTGAGATACTTTGATTGGACGGCTTACCATGTACGTCTCCCCTTGCTCTTGTTTCTTTATGTGGTTTGTTGTTTCATCCCCACTGTCACTACTAGAAGATGAATCAGAAGAGGGTAATGGTGCTTTGATATCTAGACGCTTCTTGATGCGAGTAGTATGCTCAAGATCAAGGGTAGGCCACTGTGTTTCTGGATCATGACTTTCTGCTCGAGATTCTTGAAATGGAAGCCCTGCAATGTTCACCTTCCCTGGTCTTTGCTTCTCTATGTAGCCTGTTGTTTCGTCCTCACTGTCACTACTAGAAGATGAATCAGAAGAGGGTAATGGTGCTTTGATATCTAGACGCCTCTTGATGCGAGTAGTATGCTCAAGATCAAGGGTAGGCCACTGTGTTTCTGGATCATGACTTTCTGCTTGTGATTCTTGAAATGGAAGCTTTGCAATGTTCACCTTCCCTGGTCTCTGCTTCTCTATGTAGCCTGTTGTGTCATCCTCACTGTCACTGCTAGAGGATGAATCAGGAGGTGGTGATGGTGCCCTGATATCTAGACGTCTTGTAATGCGTGGAATATGCTCAAGTTCAAGGGTAGGCCACCTTGTTTCTGGGTCATGACTTGCAGTTTGAGATACTTTGATTAGAGGGCTTACCATATACGTCTCCCCTTGCTCTTGTTTCTTTATGTGGTTTGTTGTTTCGTCCTCACTGTCACTACTAGAAGATGAATCAGAAGAGGGTAATGGTGCTTTGATATCTAGACGCTTCTTGATGCGAGTAGTATGCTCAAGATCAAGGGTAGGCCACTGTGTTTCTGGATCATGACTTTCTGCTTGAGATTCTTGAAATGGAAGCCCTGCAATGTTCACCTTCCCTGGTCTCTGCTTCTCTATGTAGCCTGTTGTTTCGTCCTCACTGTCACTGCTAGAGGATGAATCAGGAGGTGGTGATGGTGCCCTGATATCTAGACGTCTTGTAATGCGTGGAATACGCTCAAGATCAAGGATAGGCCACCTTGTTTCTGGGTCATGACTCGCAGTTTGAGATACTTTGATTGGACGGCTTACCATGTACGTCTCCCTTTGCTCTTGTTTCTTTATGTGGTTTGTTGTTTCATCCCCACTGTCACTACTAGAAGATGAATCAGAAGAGGGTAATGGTGCTTTGATATCTAGACGCTTCTTGATGCGAGTAGTATGCTCAAGATCAAGGGTAGGCCACTGTGTTTCTGGATCATGACTTTCTGCTTGAGATTCTTGAAATGGAAGCCCTGCAATGTTCACCTTCCCTGGTCTCTGCTTCTCTATGTAGCCTGTTGTTTCGTCCTCACTGTCACTGCTAGAGGATGAATCAGGAGGTGGTGATGGTGCCCTGATATCTAGACGTCTTGTAATGCGTGGAATACGCTCAAGATCAAGGATAGGCCACCTTGTTTCTGGGTCATGACTCGCAGTTTGAGATACTTTGATTGGACGGCTTACCATGTACGTCTCCCTTTGCTCTTGTTTCTTTATGTGGTTTGTTGTTTCATCCCCACTGTCACTACTAGAAGATGAATCAGAAGAGGGTAATGGTGCTTTGATATCTAGACGCTTCTTGATGCGAGTAGTATGCTCAAGATCAAGGGTAGGCCACTGTTTTTCTGGATCATGACTTTCTGCTTGAGATTCTTGAAATGGAAGCCCTGCAATGTTCACCTTCCCTGGTCTCTGCTTCTCTATGTAGCCTGTTGTTTCGTCCTCACTGTCACTGCTAGAGGATGAATCAGGAGGTGGTGATGGTGCCCTGATATCTAGACGTCTTGTAATGCGTGGAATACGCTCAAGATCAAGGATAGGCCACCTTGTTTCTGGGTCATGACTCGCAGTTTGAGATACTTTGATTGGAGGGCTTACCATGTACGTCTCCCCTTGCTCTTGCTTCTTTATGTGCTTGGTTGTTTCATGCTCACTGTCACTACTAGAAGATGAATCAGAAGCAGGTGATGGCGCTTTGATGTCTGGACGTCTCTTGATGCGAGGAATATGCTCAAGATCTAGGCCAGGCCGCCTTGTGTCTGCATCATGACTTACTGTTTGAGATTCTTGAAATGGAAGCACTCCAATATCCACCTTCCATGGTCTTTGCTTCTCCATGTAGCCTTTTGTTTCATCCTCACTGTCACTACTAGAAGATGAATCAGAAGTGGGTGATGATGCTTTGATATCTAGACGTCTCTTGATGCGCATAGTATGCTCAAGATTAAGATCTTGTGCCTGTCTCTCTATAGGGTTTGTTGTTTCATCCTCACTGTCACTACTAGAAGATGAATCAGCAGGTGGTGATGGTGATGCTTTGATATCCAAACGCTTCTTGTTTTGGGGGATATATTGGCGATCCAGGTGAGTTGACAGTGTTTCTCGCTCATTGAATTCAATCCCCTCATTCACTCTGCCCTTACTGTGTTCCACTTGGAGGTCTGTGATTTCTGCTTCACTCTCACTGCTGGAAGAGGATGAATAAGCTGCAGGTGGTGATTGTCCTCCAGTATCTAGACTCTTACTATGACTGGTAACACCCAAGCTGAGACCCCGCCACTTTGTCCGTGGCAGGGGTTTAACTTTCTGACTGGTATCCCTCTCTCCTTTAACTGTCCTACTGCTTAGTTTGTCAGATCCACTAATGGACTTTTCCTTCCCCTCCTCTTTATCTGTTTCTTGTTTGATTGTGTAGTGCATTGGCTCTCCATCAGTGTCACTGGAATGTGAGGAAAAGGAGTGCTCTGGTCTCATTGCAGGCTTTTTTATGTCATGTCTGTAATCACCATGATTAAATCCTACTGAGGGCCTGATTGGGGATATATCATGGATCTGCTGCTCAAAACTGATCTCAGGTTCAGTGTAGTTCTTTTCTATTTCCTCCTTTTCCTCTTGGTCTGAGTTCACAGTGTAGTGTGAAGGCTCATCCCCACTGACATATGAGCTGGAGCTGGATATATCACCCCCTTTTTGCTTATCTGATGTGGGTGCCACAATCAATTTTGAATGATTAAATGAACCAAACAGGCTGCTGGACCTTGCAGATGTGCTTTGAACAGAATCGCTAAATTCAAATTGTTCTTCATTCTCCTGCCACAGCTCAGGGTCTGTTAGGTTGGTGGCATTTGTATGTGGTAACCAATCTACAAAGGGCTCAGAGGAAAATCCAGGAATTTCACTTGTGCCCTCTATGGACAATTGTGGCACCTCTACTTTTCTTGCTGTTGAGAAATCAGCTCTCTGCTGAACAGAGTCCTCTGCTAGCTGAGGAGACTTGGGTGTTGTGTGGTGTCCCTGGGTCATTTGGTCCTCTTTTAATTCCTTGTCAGATAGTGAAGAATCTGAGTGTGAAGACAAGCTTCTCCTCTCCTCCTGCTCAACATGATCTGGGATGTGTTCAACCTCCATGTTGTGTGTGCGGTCTCTGTCATCTCTCTGGTTATCTTCTGGACTATTCTGTCGTAAGTTGTTTTCACTTCCTGAATCTTCAGCTGTATGCTCATTCTTCTCAGCCTCAGCTGCTTCACATTTGATCACTAGATCATTATAAATGCTTTCCTGTTCGCCATTGGCCACAGTATGATAATATTGCACATTTATTTCCTCTCTAAAGTCTACAGTGCTAAATGTGACCCTCCTTTCCCTGTATGTTCCTGTCTCTTCTGGTTCCTCACCATTGAAGTAGGCCTCATTGTCATATTGTCTTTGTTCTACAGATGAGACAGAGTTGGATTCAGAGGAGCTCTTCTTGTTGGTGACCCTTCTGCAGAGAACATCAATAAGAGGTCTTGCTAGGACTCCAAGGATAAAGGCTATCAGAAATGTGATGAAAACAGACAGACACACAGCTAAAGTCAAGTCAGACTGTGTACCTGACTGATTCCTTTCTTGACCTATCCCATTTGAGGTGCCTTGTGCGATTATTTGTTGGCTGGTTCTGGATAAACTTCTAGTTTTTCTTCTTGTTCCGCCTATCCTACTAATGTGGAGGTTAAAAACAGACACAACTTCATGTTCCTCAGACACACAAACATAAAGTCCTGTGTCTCTCTCTGTGATGTCCCTGATGAGCAGACCAGCCTGAGGTTGACTCACAGATGCTTGGCCATTGGGCGTCCACCACAATGAATCTACATTAAAAAAAAAAAAGACAACATTGACATGCAGTTGGACTGACCAGCTTTGTTATAGTGTATGTATTAAGTGTACAGTACCAGTCAAAAATTTGGACACACCTTCCCATGTCCATTAATAGGAAAATGTGTACAAACATTTGATGTACTGTACGTATTATGCTGTTTATAGGTTCTTTAACCTGGAAAAACAATGTTATAATTTTTTGTCTGTTACCTTGCGTAGAGCAAGACAGCAGTATCTCGGAGCCACTATAGACTGTCACATCTTGGTGAAACTCTGGCCTGTTTTCAGTACTAAAACAGTTAAGGTCATTCTCCTCCAACTGTAGTAGGTCTCTGCCTGAGAGGATAGAGGGGGAAGCACACACTATGCTCCAGGACTGCAAGCTTCTGCTGCTGTCATAGGCCATCCATCTTCTTAGACTGCGCATGCTGCAGTCACACTGCCACCTGTTCCCACCTAGGCTAACGTCTGCCCCAATGTTACGCAGAGAGAGGTAGATCAAAGGATGGAGACTGGTCAGCATGTTGAAGCTCAGATCAAGGACCTTTGAGGGGTACACAATATGGACATAAAACAGATGTTGAGACATATAATTTGATTGCGAAAACAATTAAAATGTACACTTAATCTACATTATCTTTTATTTAGAGAATACTTTTCTGAAAATGATGAATGAGCTTATAAGGTTATTGTTGTAGTACTGAATTTTGGGTACATGTTTTCAATAAGCTGGATGATTAAGGGACAAGATGAACAGATAGTAGGAAGAGAACAAACTGCATTTTATACATAAACAAAAAATCAGTGGCAAAAATCAGTGTTACCCTGAGCTGGGCTAAATCCTGGAACATCAGTGGATGGAGACTCGTGATGAGGTTATGTTGTAGGTGTAGCTCTTTCAGGTGTCGAAGGTTGCTAAGGACCCCTGGTTGTAGAGTTGAGATCCTGTTGAAGGAGAGCTGCAGAACCTGTAAGGACTCACTACCATTCAACCCTGGATAACAGAAAATAAGAGCTAATTACAACTCAACAATAACCATGATGGGATAATTCTTAAAGGGAGCAAGCTATGTACTGTATGTTACAAGTAAATAACAGAGGTTGTCTGTCTCTCATTTCCTTAGTAGTGGATGATTAAATAATGTAAAATACAGGCCTCTCTCTCTCTCTCTAGACTTCTAGATAGTGAATAGTGTAGAATGTCTCAATGTACATCCCTTTCCTGGAATATGAATCCACATTCTTCTGGCTTATTTTCACTTTGAAAACTCTTACAATATAACTAATTTGGGGCTAAGAATATTTCTGTGGTGCTAATTCTCCCCTGCTGTCTCCTCCTTTTCACTAGCCTGAGACAATCTCACTGAGATTGCTGGGCTGAAGTAAGGCACTGTGGGTCTGTGCTTCATTAGAGAGACACTGAGGGTTCTGTGAGCTGAATACCAAACAGGAAAGAAGTCTGACTGTCAACACAGCTCTTGCTAAGTAAATGGGCTGTCTACACATGCCTTTAAAAGAACCACAGGGAATGCATTTATCTGAAACACACATATGTTCAACCAAGCAGACGGAATTCTATGAGACGTAGGGGGAAATGTAAACGTTTCATTGCATGTTTACACCCTCCTTTGAGCCACCGGAAATGTCAATAAAAACTGTGACTGTCTAAAGGCTGTACTGTGTCATTATCTGGGTTTAAGGTTTAATCATTTCTAAGTGGAGCAAAGTACCAAAGATAAAGGATATCAATGGGAATCTTTGTTTATATGTGAAAATAAAATGAAAGAACAGTAACAGTAATGGACACAACTCATAGATTTAATAAAAAGTGACAAATTAGAAGACCTCATAACTCATTAACTCTTTTCCTTTTTCAGCAACATTTGGTCAACACTAGCCTGTAAGGCGATGGGTTTGACTCATTGACATTCCAAGTGGCAATTAAAGGTGTGCATCATGTTGATTTTGCAACTCTAGCAGATGTACAATCTTTAATAACCCACGCACAAAATTTTTTAGGTCAGTTATTCCCACCCTGGGAGTCAAGACCCCTCCAATTCTTCTTTTTGGACTTCCTAATCTTTGCTTTGTTAGTGAAATATTAGATAGTTTTACTTCTTCAGGCCTGGAACATTTATTCAGATGACACAATGTGAAAAGCTCAGAGGTGAAAATTCTGAACTCCTAGACTTCTGACACCTGCGACGAAGGCACACAAGAATACATATTGGGTGTGGTGTATACATTGTTATAAGATATTATGCAGTCTTGTCAATCAGATAAGATTTTACTGCGCTGTATGTAATTCAGGTGTGTAGTATGATTTCTTACTCATGTCTGCTGACCATTATCAGTGTTAGTGGCTAATATTTTAGATTTTGTGATTATGATGTTATTCTATTCTACAACTTTTTATTCAGTACATGTGTGGTGAAAAATGGTGTAAAATAGTTAGTAAAAAGTACAGTTTTGAGGTACTTTGCTTGACTATTTTCATTTTAGGGTTACTTTATACTTTTACTCCACTACATTTCTGAGAGAAATGTTGAATATCTGAACAGTAGTAGTTACTAGTTACTTTTCAGCTTTTTCACATACTTTCACATACAAAAAATAGGATCAGTTTATAAATATAATGCATTGCTGTAGATTAAACTGCTATATATAAAGTATTTATAATTTGCTTCACCAACTGCAGCATTCCAGTGCTGTTTAAATGTAAATGCATCATAATGATCCAATCATATGATTATTTAACACTGACACGGGCCATTCTGCCTAATGAGTGCTTTCACTTTTGATATTTCAAATACATTTTTTGCCGATCCTGCTGTACTTTTACTGAGGGTGAGACTTTTACTTGTTGTGAAGTATTTTTATACTGTGTTCTGGCTACTTTTACATAATTAAATGATCTAATTACTTCCAACACTGGTTGAGAAGAGCAGTCTAAGTTTGACCAGATGAAAATTCATCATTCATATCAAAATGCTTAAATTATTATTATTATTATTATTGAGTGCAGTAATGGACACTGCTTACGCATACAAAATATATAGATAACGACTGATAAGAAAGTGTTAATTCGAGCATGTGAAGATACTACAATAGCAGAGTGTTCACCCTTGCAAGATATTTATCCCAACCTTCAACGGTGGTACCTGATAGTGTATAGGTTTAATTAAATGTACACAGTTTTTAATGTTGTGCTCACTGGAAGCAATGGTTATTATGCTGGTCATGTGTTGCAACAGTGTTTTATATGTGGGTGTATGACCATAATAAACTGACTCACCCTCTGGGAGTTGCACTAGCTGATTCCTCTCAACAGATAGCAGCTGCAGGGTGGGGGCCCAAGATACGCATCCTCTGTTCCAAGGTCTCAAGCGATGTAGACGTCTACCTCTGACATATTGGTTTCCCGGGGCTCTCTCAATGCAGAGAGACAGGCGTGTGATACTGTTGTTTCCCAGCCATACATTCCTGAGGTTATGATGTGGCCAGTGGAGTGTTACAAAGTCGAGAAGGTTATGAGACAAGTCTAGCTCTGTGACAGAGTCTTGGATGTGTTGCGGTACCAAAGAAAGACCAGAGGAGGAACAGTTCAACAGGGGAGCTCTCTGGCAGGTGCAGGACTCTGGACAGGCAGGTAGGGTAGAGGAGCAATGGAGCCCAGAGGAGACCAGGAGCAGCACGGTAGCCAAGAAAGGCACCTGTGCCACTGCCATCCCTACCTATCCTGAGAGTACAGATATATTATGAATGACAGTAAAGAGCTTCACTCAGAAAGATAAAATAAGATCCATTTTTACCATTAGGATTAGTTGTATGAGAGACAGATTATATGTACAATCATTTATGTAATTACTCAATCTTATGCTAACAGACCAGATGCAAAACTTTTATCACTCATCACATAGCAATTCATCAACTAAATTAAACCGAGTCCATGATGTACAATAATACAAACAGCTAATTTCATTAAAAAACAACAAACTGACCTGTGTATCCACTCTTTGTCAAGCTCAAGGGAAAACTTGTGACTCTCTTTTCACACCCGGAGTGCTTTCAGGATATTAACTTTGGCTTTCTCTGGCAGTTTCCGATCAAAGTCTGAAGTGTATTTTGCTGCGTCTAGCTTTACATGCACCCTCCCCAAGATGCCATTCTGTGATTCATTCAATCATTTACATGCCTAGTTAATGTCTTACTGTCATTCTTCTCCTCTTTATGCATTAAAGATAACTACGATCCTGGAAGTTTATGATAAAGCCGTGCCCTGGTTGCACATTTTATTGGATAATAAAACATCATAATGTATTCGTTTATGGATTTAAATGACCATGTAAACACACTGAAAACAAATCACAGTAGGTTTCACATAGCAGCAGTGTTTAAACATGTTTCTTTATTGAAACAAACATAGCAATGAAATGTTGGACACATTTTCAAATAAAGCCGGTAGCCATTTTTTTTCTGTTTTCCATTTAGTTGATCAAAAACACTGTTCTCTCACAACAGGCATCAAGCCTGTAATGCTCTGAGAACAGCTACCTCATGACATTTCTCAACATCAGTACTGTTATAAAACACACAAGTCAATCCAAAACTAAATGAAAGTCAAATCTTTAATACTATATTGCACAAAATTCAAACCACTCAATGAAGGCTTAGACCCAAGTTGCTGTTGATTTAAACTTTCCTAACATTCATGAACATCAACATTTGAAGAGATTTGCATTAATCTGTAGCATAACTTAGTGCAAACACACTCTGTTTTTCCAACATTGTACTACTTCACTGTAAAAAAGCTTTTGCAACAAAATTTAAATATTACATATATATTATGTTATATATCATCCCTTGTAAATCCATTGGCACGTGCATGATTGACAGTCCAAGATGTGCAGAAAGAGACCTACTTTGCTTTAACATTACCGGATGGCTTAAAATGTATCTTATTTATTACAGTTTATCCAAAACTCTGTGCATTTCACCGGCAAGTATTATTATCATTACATATTATTATAGTGTTTCACGCTTGTCAGTAAATGTAATAGGGAAAATATCAAACACAGCTGCCAGAAACAATGAACAGCAAATAAAATTTTATACAAACACTTTACAGGGTTTGTATATAGGTAATACTGGACGGTAAGGCAAAAAATAAATACTGTAGCTTCTAAACACCACCAAAAGTGTGTAAACCACAGTATAATATTAAATATTGGAGTGTTAAATGCTGATATGGTATTATGAACTTTATGTTGGCAAATCTGCAGAACATTAAAAAAAACTTCAGCACTTATAGGTATGTTAATATCTTTGGCCAAGTGGCAATGATCTGTAACACAAGTGCTATTTGGCAAACTAAATAAGAAATACAGAATTTGTCAGATGAACTGGAGAGGTATTATGTGTGAGCTATGAAGAATATCGTATGATTTGCAATAATACAGTATCAAAATATGTGGTTTATCTGACTTCAGTGGTGACAGATTGAAAGGAGATTCAGCAGATTCCAGTCCAGTTTCCTAGTGAGCTTTTCTACATGGGTTATCTGATGTCTGGCAGCCCATGTTGGGATACTTCACCTGCACACGGAACAAAGTTCCATCTGCGCACATGCAGAGCTTGTACCTTTCCAGACCCTCATCAAAATACACATCTCCTGCAGAGTTAGGGATGCGTGTAGCGTTGAACATGACCGATCCATTGAGGACAATGCTGTTCTCCTGCAAAGAGAAATTCCTTAGCTTTTCATATTATTCGATGCAAAAAAACTAAACAAGTTAAATGAAAACACAAAAATTTGAAGGTTTTTGTACCAAATTGAGAAAACATGCCCTCCTCTGCTTATCCGACAGTGTCCCACACCAAACCCAGTGTCACAAATCACACATACTTACAGCCCTGAGCTCGATGCCTCCACCCATTTTGAACTCTACAGTCCGGCCCATGATGTTGACCCCTTCATTCCCACGAATGATGGCCTTGCTGTCCCCTTTGATGTTCAGGTCAGATGCTGCACTGCTGGTGATCTAAAATCAAGAGACAAAATATGAGATTTGCCAACACTTTAAACAGCATACATACAGTATATAGAGGCTTTGGATAGTATTAAGACTCCATTACCTTTTCCACATATGTGTGTGTTGCATTTAAACTTTATTTAAATGCAATACCCCATAATTATAGTGTGAAAGCAAACTTTAAAGATTATTTTTTTCCATTTTTATTAAAGCTGTATAACTAAATTATTTAATCTATATCCATAGTCAGGCTTTTGTTTTGAACTTTGTAGAAGTACCTCTAGTAGAGATTACAGCTTTGAGTCTTCTTGGACCTGTATTAAGCAGCTTTGTACACCTGCTTTTCTTTCAGATCCTCTCAGGCTCTGTCAGATTGGCTGGGGAGCATTGGTGAACTGCAAACCTCTCTCAATATTAAAATTTCCAATCTAAGCTTTGACTGGGTCTCTCAAGGGCCTTCAGATACTTGTTCGAAGGCTACTATAGAATTGTCTGAGCTGTGTACATTTTCTCAACAGCCTCTATTTTACATTTTCTTTCAGTGCTTTTGTACTTAATTTGCAAAAACTGTTACTTAACTTTACGATAATGACTTATTGTGCATAGAATGATAGTAAAAAACTATTAAATCCATTTCAAAGTTGTGTGTAACACAACAAAATGTGCCAAACGTGGTTTGAATACCTTCTGAAGGGAATATATATATATATATATATATATATATATATGCTACTTTGTACCCAGGTTGTAAAACACTGATAGTAATAATAATAATGATGATTAATGAATTACCCTTTTGTAATAGCTATCAGGGCAACATACACACCCTTTCTGTAGATGCCTTTTTAACACTGAGGACTTTGACTCCTTTGGGCAAATGAAACTCATGATTTTCAAAGTCTGTGCTGAAGAATGTGTTCTGTGTGCGAGGGTCAGTGAAGGATATGCCAACATCGCTGACGACTGAGGTCTTGTCCTTTTCCACACTCAGCTTAGTAGTGCCTTGCTGGAACACAACCTGGAACAACACACATAAAATGAAAGAGAACAGTTTAAAGAGTGGGAATTATCCAAACAATGTGTCAGTTCAAAGTTTTTTAAAATGCACAGTGTCCACTGTAAATGTACTCTGAGATTCTCACTGGGTTGTTGTTGCCAACAAGGACCAGGTCCTGGTCCTTACGACCTCCTACTGTGCTCTTGTGCAGTGGGTGAACAATGCCCATGTCCGCCTTCTGCTTGAAGCGCAGCAGGCCAGTCTCATGGAACTCCATACTGTCACAGCCATTCGGGCCGATACGGATCACCGTCCATATTACCAGTGTGATCTGAGGGACGGTACAGTAAATACAGATTTTGAAAGAAAATGATTCACGATTAATGAAACAACACATTGCGATCATTCTTTATAAACTAGTATCCTTTGGATGGACAAGTAGATTTAGTACTCACAATAAGGTTAATTAAGGCAAGGAGGAAGAGGAGGACGATGATGCAAACAGCCATGTTTCCCTTCCGTCCTCTAAGCCCTGTCTTATGAAGACGCTCCTCTTCTATCGGTACATAGCCGGCTTTAAAGTTACTGTTGTGTTCTTTGTTGATATTGCGTCTTTCTATAGCCTTTTCTCTCATGGACTTCTTCACTGGCCCGTTGGAACTTTCCTGGAATGCAAAACAATCTTTTTACTACACCCAACAAAACTAGTTTTACACTGAGCCATGATACAAATTACTAAATGAATTCTTTTTGCACAGATTAAATGAATATACTCTTCAAAAATAACTTTTTACTCAGTTTTATAGGCTTATAACACCCTCTACATTGAATTGACCTTTTAAAATCTTATTTCCACCTCCATACTTGAATGCATTCACCTCAAAATCACAGTGTAGTTTTACACATAGGGGTAATATACTTATGGTTTTCTCGCTCAGTTTAGTAAAACTGTCTTTTTCTGTGTAAAAATGTTATTTGTTCATTTACTGGTCAGACGCATGACAAACTTTAGGTTTTAGTTTCTTGTTATTTTGAATGTGTCTTGTGCTCTGCGCTGGTATGCATCTCACTTAAATGCCCCGCGACTGCCTGTCTGTGGCCATGACTAAAAATAAACTGCACTCATTTTAGCCGCAAAATGGAAATAAACTCGATTGTTTCATTATCATGCAGCTTATATGCTCTTCATATTAGCAAATTACTTCGTTGTCAAACAGCAGAGCTACTAAAATAACAGCATTTTCATGTCCATATAACGCTACCTGTTAGAAATAACGAAGCGGAGGCCAAATTTATTACACTGACATTAAGGGCCGAGAACAAAGCCCAGTACATTTATATAATATATTGTATTATATATCAGGTCATTCGGAAATATAACTATATCATTGCCCTCTTAACAAACATTAGCACAAAAACGGAGAAAATGCAAGAATAACAACACAGATTGGACATAACGGACCTGCTCAGACGCCATGTTGACCCTCCCTCTCCTGCTTGCGGAGCAACACGGAGCATACCACTTCTCACAGGAGATGGAAAACGGGTTATGTTGTGATTATTGACTTTTCAACACTTAATTATGAATAAAAGATTATTTTCATCCAAACCTAGAGAACAAATCTAAGGTATTTTTATTTGAACTAAGCTTATTCAAATAAAGGACGTTTCTACAATAATATAAGATGGTGCAGTCCAAGTCAACCAGCCAATGACAGAAGGATCCCAAAATAGAAAAGCATGTCCATTCATATTTTCCACGGACTTTTATCCTCATTCTTAATGGTTGTTTAACAGTAAAGTCTAAAGAGTATTTGATTTTTAAAAAAGTCACTTCGAGGGTTTTTCTCCATCATGTTTTTCTGTTGTCTATGTGTATATCAATAAGTATCTTTTGCATATGTGTAAACAAATAAAAATCAAATCAAATTTTCCACTATACATACTATGGTAAAGCAAAATCTGTGGCAACTGGCAAATCAGATAGAGAGTGTGTGGATTTAAATTTTGCAGATATTCATGTAGCAATAAATAATGTTCTATTATTATAATTATTGTTATTATGTTGTTGTTGTTGTTGTTAGTGGTAGTAGTAGCAGGCTATTAAATATCAATCAATCAATCAATCAAACTTTATTTGTATAGCACCTTTCATACAGGTTAGGGCAATTCAAAGTGCTTCACAGATGACTGACAAGCCAATAATGAGACAGAACAAGTGTAGACAGTAAACAACTATGTAATTCAGCTTCTGATCATTCTTGTTAAATTCCACATCCACAAATCAAAATGGTCTGGCTCCAAACCCTGCTTTCATCAGTTTGTTGTTGAACTCAAGCAGTATGGCACTTTATTGAAAATGTGAAGAACAAAAAAGCATCAAGGACTTTCAATATTTTAGAAGGCAGTACATTTTATTTGAACGCTAAAAGGACTCAATGAATAAATTTGGACTCCTCTGGCTTGTACAAAGTTACTTTTTACGATTTTACTGTTTTTGTATGACAATCGTTATTATACCTCTTTGTTGTAAATAAAGAATGTTGTGGGAAAATATTGTAGACAGTAAACAGAAAAAAACAATTTGAGACTAATGCACACGAGAAATAAAAATTATGAAAATGTAGATATTAGATTCAAAAGCTATAATAATAATAATAATAATCATCATCATCATCCTCATCATCATCATAGAGTGAAATAAATATATAACTATAGTCAACTGGACATTAACACAGGTGTGTGTGTGTGTGTGTGTGTGTGCGCGCGCGCGTGTATTCTGTATAGTACACAGTCAAAAACAAAACAATGCCTCTGGCTGAAACATCAGTCAGTGTTAGTGACCTGCAGGGTTTGGTGTCATTTGACAGTATGACATTACAGTCGTATTTACTTCACGGTACAGGCAGCAGTAGACTGAGTCGTGCTCGCAGTCTGTCCGTTATTTAAAACACTGTGCGGTTTGCTTGTCGGCTCGTCTCCTCACTTGGTTGCCACAACTGAAGCGGTGCTTGGCATCTGCGTCGTAGGTGGAGAAAGCTGCCGGGACAGGAAGCTTTTACTGCACTCTCTTTACAGATTAAACCCCCCGGCTGTTGTTCTCCTCCTGGGGCTTTTTAAACCTCCGAGGATTAGCCAGTTATTACAGACAGACATGGCCGACACTTTAAGGAGACTGGCGAACACATCTTCCTTCAGCGTGTTACAGGACAAGCTGGAGAGCTGGCACAAAGACTATCATGTAAGTTCATCAATAAGTAATGACCGACCTAAATCTGACCAAACCACTTCATCACTACCTTGTTCCACGATGCTATCTCTTCAGTTAGCTACTGTTCACAAGTTACATCTGTATACATTTAAAATGTAATTTTAGTCAAATATTTTCAAACAAAATGACCCCCTCAGAATTATAATTGCTATGTTTACTCCTGTAGAATGGCGACTTGTTTCACTAGCTAGCAAGGATAGCCAGTTGTTATTATTATTATTATTAGTATTAGGATAGATAACGTTATTGAAGGGCAGTGGTTTGGCTAAAATAATTTAAAACATTACAGCAAAGGAATGCACTTGTTTAGCTAGATACTGGATTTCCTGGTGGAGTTTGGTTGTCATGGACGCCAGTCGCCATGGCTACGGTTGGACTATTTCAAAGATCTTTTACTTCACTGTCGAGATGATTCACGTCCTGTTACTTGCTGTGGAAGTCTCTGTCCGCTGGGTGGAGGTGATTTGTGTAAACTTTAAAAATACTAGGCAAATTATTTGCAGGTTATACTATAAATGCACACAATAGTCAATTTATATCATTAAACATGTCGTTGTGTCGTAGTGACTTTCTTTCAAAACCGGGCCCGACGCCAGACGGTAGTTAACTGTTTTTAATGCAGGTCGACAGCAGGCAGGAGGGATAGCTCTTGATTTCTTTAGATACTCTTTGACTCTTCCTTTGGTTTGTCCTCACCTGCCTTCTAAATACATTTCTTTCTGTAGATTTGAAAAACTTAAAACAACAAAAACATTAACACAACAACATTATATCTTATAACTAAAATGTATATATAGGCTAGCCTACTACATACATATATCCTAACTGATACAATCGGTATCATTTTATGAAATAAACACTTCATGTTTTTTAAATTAAAAAATGTTTTTTTCCAGTTTACTCTAAAATACAAACATTAGACATGAAGGCTGATTAAAGTTTTGCAGGCTTAAAATGTAAATGCCATGTTTAGCCTATCTGACACAGAGGCAACCATTCATCAATAAATTAGTCCCATCAGTTGCAAAGAAGGAAAGAGATCCCCTCTTGTTGTACAGCACAGTTGCACAGCAAAAATTTGTCATGCCTATTTTTGTCATGGTTACCCTCTCAGGTAATTTCGTGTGACCAGAATCTGAACAGATGTTGTGAGCTGATAGAATTAACTGCCAAGATCCAGGGCCAGCTGTTTGCCATCCTTAACCTCACAGCTGCTGAAGGTAAACTTTTCATTTACAGTATAAGACATTGTTTTCTTTTACAAAACGGTAACCAGGTTATAATGACTCGTGAACTTTTCAACACATACTCTGCATTTATCTGTCCCTTATCACACAGGTGGACACTATGCTGGGGTGGAAACTCTCAAAATGCGCCTGCTGCCGTGGCTGGGCACCTGTTTCTCAATGGCGAGGCCCTCGGTCACTGATGACACCAGTTTACAGCTCATCCAGGTGATATAATTTAATACACAATGCATATGCAAGACTCATTTTGTGTAACACTACTTCATAGACATAAAATTATGTTAAAATGTTTAAACAATTCAAATCATTTTCTTTTATTGTGGCCATCTGCTGTTGTGGTTACTGTTACAGTGTGCTTACTGTTACTGTACTGTATCATTTGTTATTATCAGGATTCAGTGGAAAAGGACAGGAGGATCAGGGAGCTCTCTGCCTCCCATGACAGTGAAATGCAGAAGATGGAGACTCAGCTGTGCTCCACTCGCCTGCAGTTGGACTCCATCAGAGCAGAGTGAGTCACACAGATATAAGACAGCATGTGTAATACTGGCGGACAAAACCACAAACAGTTCACACACAGCTGTTGAATTAGAATGGCATGGTGATACACCTTTTTGTTCTGGTGCTAGCCAGTTCTGCTTTTAGATAGCTCTCACGCAGAGGTGCATTACATCACTGGCAATTAGATGACAGCTATGTTAATGGAGGTTTGATGAAAGCAGCACAGTTGTTTTGGCATGCGGCAAACTATCATAAATCAGGACCGCAGCCAGTTTCCTCAACTCTTGTTTAGATGTGGTTTGGAAAGACTGAAAAATTATATGGTAAAGATACAACTCCATGGGCAAGAAGATGAATATGAGGTTGGTTTTTTTTACACATTTCTCCTTGTAGTTTTCTCTTTGTACATATTTTGAAATACATAAAACATACAATTTAATTTTCAGATTTTTGTTTTAACAGATTGGAAGAAGCTCAGAAGGAGCTGGAAGAGACAAAGAGCAAATCAGCAACCACTCTGCTGGCCACCGAAGACGAAATATTACAAATGAAAGCAGAGTGGGTGATACAGTCAAAAAAATTATAATTCATTTTTAGATGAAATATATGTAATCCTGTGTTAATGCAAGGTGTGTGTGTGTGTTTTTTTCAGTTTACGATCCGCAAATGAGCAGGTGGAGATTTATAAGAGGAAGCTGGATGCTCTTGATGATTACGAGCGGCAGATTCACCTCCTGAGAGATGAAGTGTCATATCTGAGCACAGAGAAGGCCATGCTGCAGGAGAGGTGCTGGCGTGTACCAAACACACACACATACACATACTTTACATAAACACCCAGAACAATCTCTCTTATTTCTGTGGCTTTATGTGTTTTTTCATTACCTCTCGCTCAGGTTGGTGAAAAGTCGTTCTCCGAGCCCGTTGCCCAGGCTCAGCCGCTCATCCAGCCCCATTAGGTGTGAGTCACCCACCAGAGCCCAGCTCACTAACTCCTCCCGCTACGCACGCCTGGTATCACGCTTCAGCGACCTGTATGCTGTGGAGCGTCTGGAGGCCCAGACCCTGCTTCGGCGCTACATTGATGACGTAGAGATGGTCCAGAAAATCATCTTCATCGCTGTCGTGGTACGACTGTAATTATTTTTACAGATAAGCAGAAGGTTTGTGCATCACTGGTATATGGAGCAGTTGATTTTACAATCTGTCTTATGCTTTTTTTATGTTATCATATCTCAGGAATCCTTTAAGACAGCAAAACTGGCTTACCGTCAGTTCAAGCTGCGCGTGAGAAAAACATTGTCCCCATCCCACTTTGGGCCAGAGAGTCTGGAGGATGCAGCTGTGGACTACATCGTCAGAAACCTGGACCTCTATGACGTACAGGCCAGCGTCAATGTAGGAAAGAATTCTTCTGCAACATTTATGAAATTTACTGTAGTTAAACACTTAGTGTTGAAAAAGGCGGTGTATCTGATGTGTATTTGATCTCCCCAGGATGTGATTAATGCCATGAATGTGAACCCTCGGATCTCCTTCCCACCAGAGGTGGACTTTGTCCTCATCAGTACCTTGATCAGGGAGATATGCAGGATGGCCTTTGCCATGCAGACCCTGGACCCCCCTCTTGACTTGGCCTTTGCCAGTGACGGAGAACTTTACAATGAAAACAAGTCAGTCCTATATGCAGTACTGTGTCGAAAGTTTGTTCTTTCACAGGAATTTCATGAAAAGAGTAAATCTACTGCTCAACCATTTGGTCACTTTTTGATACACTTTAATTATAGACTGTTTGAATTAACTTATGCTACCTGCTACATTTCCAAATAATCATTGTAACACAGTGTACTATCAACTGTAGCTTATAACTTAGGTTATTTACTGTTCCTACCAGTGGAGGTCACCCTAAACACACAGATTGCAGTCGCAGGGAGTCACTGCTCTCCCTCACTGTTTCGCCTTCCCACTCTGCCTGACAGGTATCGCCGTAGCTATGACTCTGAGTTCACTGCTCCTCTGGTGATGTACCATGTGTGGCCGGCCTTGGTAGAAGGAAATACTTTAATAGTGAAGGGCGAGGCTGTGACAAGAAGAGGTGCTCCGGTACTGACTTTATAATACTTACTTTTATAATAAAATAGCATAATTAATTCAATTGTCGCTGAAGAGAATAATGTCAGAGCATGAAGGTAGCTGGAGAGGTTCGTGTGTTTACTGATGCTGTGTCTGTTTTCGCAGTGGAGCAGAAGCCGCAGCAGGAGCAGGAGTGCCAGCCCTGTGCGCGCTCGCTCTCTCAGCCCAGCTCGCAGTCTTGTAAGTCTCTATAAAAGTTGACAATCCAACTAACCACACAGAAACAAAAGGCACCCTTTGTGGGTTTTGGTCACAAAAGGGATTGCATTCTCTTGCTGCGTTTAATATTGCTCAACTACTCACGAAATGCAGTTTTATTTTAAATTGATACTTATCACTCTTTCCACTAAACACCATGCATGCACACCCCTGGCCCTAAGGGTATGTATTTCAGAATCTCTACCTAGTTTTGATGTACTCTAAAGTTGCAAATATCTCAACATCTTTACTTTTTCTAACAGCTTTCTCCTCTGATTCATGCTTTCAGCGATTTAACAGCAAAAGAAGTCTGTCTCCTGAACGTCTCACAGCCAGCCGCCTGTGAACTCAAGACACAAATCTACATCTGTACTTCCTGACAGTGAAATGAAATGTGAGGTATTTTTAAATCTGTATGCTTCCACCAAATAAAGCAATGAAATCCTTTGATACTTTACTAACCAAAGGCTGTTCAGAGTTTACATTGTTTAATGGGACATTGACAGTAAGTAGAGGTCAGAACATTACAGATGGAGCAAAATAGTCTGGCAGCTAACTAAACAGTTATCTTAGTTTACCATATTAACTCTGTGACTAGGATAGATGATGCTAACAGCATTTTAGAGATCATCAGAAACTTTAAGTACATTTTTCAGGGGAAAACTAGACCTGCACAGTAGCACTTTCTCAATCCGACTGGTATCGAAACAACTATATATATAGAAATTATATTGAACCTTTACTCCTCTTTACTTTTTTACCAAAAGTCAACATCTATATAGCAGAATCCTTTGCCAGCATGCTGCAGGACATATGGTGCTAATGATCTGTGCTAACTTTAACTCCTCCAGTACTTGAGTGACTGACATTGGTCATTGTGATTTTTAGTTTTAGTGGTTGCTGTGATGTTTTTATATTTTTTATTTTTTATTTTGTTGGTGCTGTTTTATATTCTGGAAACTGAATTGAGATAAAGTGAGACATACTGAGGTTTAAGAACATTTATCGTTAACATAATAACCTCTTTATACTTTTTAAGGTTTTAAATCAGATTTTTCCAACAGTACTGTTTGTTATTGTGTAGTGGGAATAGGGCCAGTAGCAGCAATGTCTGGATGCATTTAATATGACATTGTATTATTTTCATTGTGTTTCCTCATTTAAAACTTGTTTACTGTATATCACCACTTACATATCTGATACTATTGTACTTAATTTGCCTTTTAATGGCTTGAATTAACAGAATATAGTAAATATTGAACACACTTTTTTGTTGATTCACCATGATTTAAATTGTGGTTTGTGATGAATATAATCTTTGACTGTGCCTTTTATGATATTTTTTTAAAAAGAATAAATGACAAATAAATGATAAAGTTTTAATTTCCTGCAATTCCTGTCCTCTTTAGGGCTTTTGTCAATGATTCTTTGTTTTCAAATTTTTGTTTAGCAAAGTAGTGAGACCTTTTAATACCTTTAAACACTGTTCAGAAAGGCTGCTATACTGACCAAAAAAGTAAGCAGTGGATGTCTATCAGCCAAGTTATAGTCTAAATTAGAATTAGAACTGAATGCAAGCAGTTACAAAGTCACAGAAAACCTATTTTAATCATGAAAGCTGCCCTCTCTTGTATATTTGGCTGTCAAAGGACTCCTCTGTAGTTATTTGTCTCCAGAATAGGCCCAATTTACATTTCTAGACCTCACAGTCTTGCTAGTACCCTATTTCAACAATAGATGGTGCCGCTACTCCATCATTTATCTCGACCCCAAGGGGTGAAACAGCACAGTTTCTCAGCTACTTAAGTTTCTGCAAGCAAAGTTCAGACTTGGATTTTCTTGGAAGTCAGAACTGATTACCCCTGTGTAACAAATGTCTGGCCATGACCTCTTAAAAAAAGGAGAAACTGAAGAGCAAAAATGGACATAACAGCCAAGAAAATGTTCGCATTCTGTGTGTATGTGCATATGTAGGCCTATGTGTGAGTGGTTGTGGGTGGATGGGCGTGCTTGGATGCATGTATGCAAGTGCAACATTTCACATTTCACATTCACATCTGAATGGAGTCCATGAGGGAATCCCAGCAGCAACATCCCGGTCGCGAAATTGTTTTAGCAATCTCAGCCATCTAATTAGGCTCTAATTCTCTCTAGGCCTTGCCTGGCCTTGCACCAGCCAAACCAATTATATTGTCTGCTCTTCAAACCATATCTAAAATCAGGCTCTGTGGAGCAGAAACTGAGCTGCAGCAGGCCGAGAGTCCTAAGAGGTTCACTCGCTGACCACTGCTGCAGATGAGAATTTACTGATATCCAGGTTAACATCCGTCCATTCATACAAATTCTTTTGCTCTGTTAAATAGTTTGAAATCACATTCATCCACTGGTGGTTATGCTCAGCTGAACTGATGAAAGATTATATGGTGGGTTTGTTGCTGCAGCGATTAGCATCACAAATCAGAGGATGCTATTTACACTGTGATTTTGTGTCAGGAACAAAAGATCCTGAATGCTGAGAATGGCATATAGCTCACATAATATCATTTTGTGGTTCTACCCACAAAGAAAGCAAAAATACGTGTTGTGGGTTCAGTGTCATTCCAGTGTAAACATGAATCCCACACTTACTTATATGCCATTTCTCTAGAGGCAGACATCCAAATTCACATGTATCCTCACAAAAACATAAAATATCCTTTGTTAACCCTTGCATTACAAGTCTGTGAGAGTTGGAGAATATGTATGGAGAATATGCAGAGACCCATGTCATGGAAACTTCCGCTATGCCTCCTCATCTCATTCCCACACAATGAGTGTCTTGTCTGATCTGCAGTGGTTCGGAGAGGTCCTGGCTCCTGGGACACAGGCCAGCTCCTGCTACCACAATGTAACTGGGGGGGGGGGGGCTGTAGACTGTGTCTCAGCTCAGTTGTCCTACTGTGAGCCGTGGGCGGTGGAGGTTGTGCGGGGCGGGGGGGGTCAACTATGGTGGGCAGTGTGATCACAGACTGTGGATGGATGGAGATGAGCGAGGTTCGAAAATGGTCCTGCTCCCCTATAAAGCACCAAATCTACTTTGATTTGTGATGTGCACAGACAGAAAGAGCATTTATCAGCATCCATACCAACATGTACTCTGTTTCTGCTGAATGACTGAAGCTACGCAGGTGTGGGTTTGGCTAGTACTTGGATGGGAGACCTCCTGGGAAAAACTGAGTTGCTGCTGGAAATGGTGTTGATTGGCCAGTAAGAGACAGTCTTCCCTCTGGTCCTAATAAAAAATCCCAATGCCCCAGTGCAGTGACGGGGGCACTACTATAAGCAATGTCGTCCTTCAGATGAGACATTAAACCGAGGTCCTGACTCACTGTGGTCATTACAGATCTGATCTGGCAAAATTCCCAACCTGGCTCTCTCCATCTGGCCACCTAATCATCCCCCAGTGCAAGTGGTTCAATGTTTCCCTCCCTCTCCACCTCAAGCTGATGTGTGGTGAGTGTTCTGGTGCAAAATGGCTGCTGTGCATCACCCAGGTGGGTGCTACACATTGGTGGTGGTTGAGGTGAGTTTCCCTCAGATAAAGCGCTATATAGATGTATTATTATTATTATTGTGGTTAATATGAAGCTTTCACGTTCAGATTTAGTCATTTTTTGGTGAAATCTTAATCCACAACCCCACTGGAGAGACAGTAGTAGTTGGAGCTCACCCTAAACAGGCTCAGAGCTGCACATCCAGCTAAAGTTTCCAGTTTGGTGGCAGAAGCCTGACTCAACGCTCCTGGAGCGTGTGATGTTTCCTGTGGCTGTTCTTAATGTGCTTCATTCTGGCAAGAGTTGACTTTTTGGAGCTTAAGCATGATGAGTGCTCGCCCTGATCCTGCAGCCAGACCAGAGGGGAAATATTAATGGGGCTGTATATCACAGCACATCATGACATGGTTATGGGTGACCAGACTACAGTGTGTAAATCAAAGGCAATATCAAAATAGACAGAGAAGGAATGGAGAAAATCAAGGCAATGGGTGCAAAAACACACAGATGGGCCAAGACAGAATGGAAAAACAGCTAATTTTTTTAAGCAAATAACCAGTTTTTCTTCTTTACTCCACAGAAACATCAGCAGGGATGTGTCGATCTGATGGGGTCACCCTTCAGCAGAGGAGTCAATGAGCCACTTCAGGTCAACAAGGCCTCTGTATCTCTAAAAGAGGCAGTGCTGTCTGTGGCCCAGAGAGACCATTAAACACATCTGGAATGGAGCAGGATGCAGGTTTGCACAGGAGGACCTCACAATTTATGACAGGAGGGACAAAACCGAGGCAGAGAGAAATACAGAACACTCATGACCATGGCTGTACACATCAGTGCAATGTTGTGGGTGAATAATTGTTAAGTGCACCACATGGACAACCCAACCCCACCCTCCTTAGTCTGAACCAAGGGCAATTCCTTGGCACTGCTGCGCATGTGAGATCATAGTGAGGGCTGGCTGCAGGCATCCGCCTGATGGATGCTGAGGACCAAACAGGCGTGACAACTGATCTTCTCTGTTCCAGTGAGATCAGACATCAAGTGACCAAATACTCTGCCAGAGATACCACGGATAAATACTTCCTTCCTTTCTCTATGATGACTATAATATCAAATAAAGAAAAACGACTCAGAGTTTGGACTCTCTTTTTCCCAATGCGAACATTTATCCAGGCTTATTCCTCTTCCTGCTCTGTCATCCGTTGCACATCTGGGCTATTATAAGCAATGCACGATTAAGAATATTTGGAAGTCGAATAATTTTGCATGCTCTCTTCAGAATAGTCAGTTTCTCACAAAGGTTGACACCTGCATTGATGAACTTGTGATTTCCTGACACCAGCGGACATTGGGGAACATTAAATGCACATTTAATCTTCACTGAGACATGTCTCAATGATCGGTTGAAGTGCAGAATACATGTAGCTCGCTTCAAACTGTAATATTTTCCTAATGAAATCAGCATAGGTGCTCTCTTACAAACACCAGACCTGGCCTGGTAACCATGTGCCCTGCCTTTCATGATCTTAAAAGAGCAGCGACACAAAAGCAGGGTCCAGAGTGATGTGATTTGGCTTATGATTTTCCACAGAACAGTTTTTAACACGTCATTAAAGCCTCAGAGGCTGTCATGACCTTTTCTCTTTCTTGAGGACTGCAGAGATCAACTAGATGTCAATGGGTTTTGAATGGGTTTGCTCTGCTTGGCAAAGAGAAATCTATTTACATTTGAGATGGAAAACCTCCCAGCTGCCAAGTAGAGATGTCGATCTGTACCTTAATTACAGGTTTTGTCAGGAGGGTGTGCTGTGGTGAACTTAACCTGCTTCTATAAAATTGGTCTTGTCCTCAAAAGGGAGCCCTGCCTGGATGCTGGAATGCTCTATATAAAAACACATCTGGATGATGTGATTAATGTGAATAACAGCCATCCATTTACATTACAGAGGAGCACTGGCAGGGTACAGGGCCGTTGATGCAGGTGTGAGTTTCGAAGGTTACTGCTCCGCCGGGACTTGTTACACGTAGCTTAGATTTGATACTCTCACGGAAACAGGCGATCAAACCCGGCGCCAATCTCATGTCCGAACACCCCCACCCTGAACATGGATGGAAGAAAGGAACATAAGAGGGAGAGAGGAAGGCAAAGAGAATGATAAAAGGAAAGAAAGAAAGATCTGGTGGATCTGAGAGCCAAAATAGCATCGACCTCACAGAGAACAAGAACAACTATTAGATATATGGAAGCTTTCTTGTGGCTGTGGTGGTTTGACCTCCAGGGGTACAGAGTATTTTCAGCTTCACTTTAACTGACTGAACACACCACCATGTCTTTGGATCTGTCTGTCTCTGTCTTTTGTCTATTTCTGTCTCTCATAGATGTGAGGAGGTGAAACTGTCACTGGGGGAAAGCAGACAGAAATGTTCCGCAAACAGTTTTTTCAAAGAAAAAAACACTTAAGAGGCTGAACATTGTTTCAACACCACAATACGACATAGATAAGATGACATTTTGATTGATGAATATGTTTATTTTTTGTGTTTAATTGTGAATGATCAAATATGATAAGGGGGCTGGTTTGGATCTCCAATTCAACCTCAGAACTTACAGAAATGTGTCTGTTTCACACGAGCTGTCCTGCAATAAGTGACTAAATCTCACCACTAGATGGCAGTTCAACACAATATTTAATCTTTTTGTATCCAAGTTTCTCTCACAGTGCAACACTGCTTACAGTGAGCACCTGATGAATGAACATACCTTCTTACTTAACATGAACTTGTTAATTGCCCTAGTGGGACAAACACTTTCCAGCTGATCTCCTGTGATATATGCATGCCCTTCTGCCTGGGGACCCCTGAACCAACACAGAGATGTTCAGTGCTTGTGTCCTACCAGATGCCCCTCTGTGTTGCCCCACAGTCAGTCCCCAAAAGAGGCAGAGAGATAAATATTACTTCTACGACAGAGAGGTAAAAAACAGAGCAGGTAGGGGTAGAGTATGGCTGGTAGGAGGGCTGTGGAAGCTCCTCCTGACCAAGATAAAGGTCATGGTTACTGGTCATGACTCACTGACTAAGGGCCTAAACTGATTTGGTTAGGTGGAAAAAGTAATAGGAAGTGTGCCAGGAGGTCATTTAAGGAAGATGATCTCAGTTAGAAATTGCTATGTGTAACAAAAACAATAAACACAGTTTGAGGCCATAATAGGTCAGGTATTTCCTATGTGTTGTCATTATGTCTCAAAATCTAAAATACAAGTGCTTATTAGTAAGAGAATAATTCAGCATGATCAGAAAAGGCACATTTGCAGCCTATTTGCTTAGCTGCAAACACAATCTCCTCTTTGTGCACCAGGTAGTTGCCAACATTTGCTTTAAAAACACCTGAATGAAAATAATTCCAATTCTTAGTCTCTCTCAGCCTCATTTCCACTGCTGAACATCCTGATCTTTTCTCTTTTATTGCAAACAAGCGCTCAATGCATCAGGATGCTCAATGAAACGTCTCCGTCTCGATAGATGAATATTTTCTGCAAAATATTGATTATTGGAGTGATATTTCCTCGCTTAGCATTTTCATTAAAATTCAATTCAATTCAATTCAATTTTATTTATATAGCGCCAAATCACAACAAACGTTATCTCAGGGCACTTTACACATAGAGCAGGTCGAGACCGTACTCATTTACAGAGACCCAACAATTCCCCCCATGAGCAAGCACTTGGTGACAGCGGCAAGGAAAAACTCCCCTTTAACGGGAAGAAACCTCAAGCAGAACCGGGCTCTAGGTGGGCGGTCATCTGCCTTGACCGGTTGGGTTTCCAGCGAAAGAAGGAGGGAGGGGGACGGGGGAAGGGGAGAGGGGGGTGGGGTGGGGAGAGACACAGAGAAGTATAATAACAACAACAACAATAACCATAACAACAGTAATGTAAGTAGAGCTATGACTTTATAATAGTAATAGCAATAATATCAGTAGCAGAAATGGAAGCAGGACATCCACAGGACCACGCCACAGTCCCCACAGCCATGGCCCACCGTTCAGCCACTGGATCTTCCTGTGAGACGAGAGAGCACAGAGACTCCGAGGAAGAAGTCAAGTTAGTAACATGCATTAAAGGTACATGAAAGCATTGAAATGGAGAGGAGGAGGAGGAGAGAGGAGAGAGGAGCTCAGTGCATCATGGGAAGTCCCCCGGCAGTCTAGTCCTATAGCAGCATAACTAGGGGCCGGTCCAAGGCGAGCCTGGCCGGCCCTAACTATAAGCTTTTTCAAAAAGGAAAGTTTTAAGCCTACTCTTAAACGTAGAGAGGGTGTCTGCCCCCCGGACTGAATCTGGAAGATGGTTCCACAGGAGAGGAGCCTGATAGCTGAAGGCTCTGCCTCCCATTCTACTTTTAGTTATTCTAGGAACCACAAGTAAGCCTGCATTTTGGGAGCGCAGTGCTCTAGTGGGGTAATAAGGTACTATGAGCTCTTTAAGATATAATGGCGCCTGACCATTAAGAGCTTTATAAGTAAGGAGAAGTATTTTAAATTTTATTCTGGATTTTACCGGAAGCCAATGTAGTGAAGCTAAAATAGGAGAAATATGATCACTTTTCCTAGTTTTTGTTAGTACACGTGCAGCTGCATTCTGGACCAGCTGGAGAGTCTTTAGGGTCTTGTTAGGGCAGCCAGACAATAAAGAATTACAATAAAAACCTTTTCATGACCTGTAGGCCTCAGTGCCTCATTCACTCATTATACTTTGCACTATTTTCACATGGCAACCTACAGATGTGACACACTGAGATATATAACTGTTTCCATGTCTTAGATTGTCAGTGGTTGTGCTGTAAGGCTCAGATCATGTAGTGCCTTCAGTATGGTTACTACTGCTTGTACAATATGAATAAGTCTGTAAGCATGACAGGAGATTTCCCTTTTGAATACCAAAGATGTCAGCTCTGGAAAATGTACTGTAAAGAGAGACGCAGCACTGAACTGGCTGCAGTGTTTGCATTTACTCACAATATGGACACATGAAGAGACAGAAGCACAACTGCTAGACCCAGGATGACATACTGTAACCACTCATTCATTCAGTAATTCATTCATTGCGCTGGATGTAGAGTGGAACTCTTGTCCTAGTCTTCAGTTTACCGATATTAATACACCAACAGTGATAGATAACAGTTTTAAAGCTGCTAGAAAATTAGAAAATGGCCAAATAATTGTAATACCTTGGCAACAAATGATAATGTGTCTCTCAAAGTTACCATATGAGCATATTTCCCATAAGACAGTATTGGTTTATCTAGGTGCTGGCTTTATAGGGGTTTTGGTTTCAGTGCCCTCTTCCCAATGCAATCCATTACCTTCCCTGCAAGTCTTCCTCTGTGACGTACAATGTATTGTTCAATTCTACAAGTCTACCACATTTCTCAGGAAGACCTTGTATGTTTACAGTCTCAGAATGAACAGGGTAATTGTTTATTGATGTCTGCTCTGCTCCAGTTCTCTGTGGAGTATCTTTGATGGAATCTCAGATTTCCCTGGCATCAGACGGCAGGTTGCCATAGGAATAAGGGTGTTTGAGCCTTGGCCAACTTATTTCGAAGCTCACAATAAGACTAGAAGAAAATAAGCCTCGGTTATCTAACATATTACACAATAAGCATATTGAATTCAAGCAAGTTAACTATCAAAACACAATGTTTTATTACTATCACACAGATAAGATCTGACTCCCTCTATGCGTGTGATCACTAAAGTGATTTTAGTGAGTATGCTGAAGAGGAGAATTTTTACAGAATAGCGGATATTTGTGACTGACACTTTGTGTAACACCTTCCTCTTACCCAACACGGTCCACACTCTGAGCGTCACCATCTGGTTCTTGGGGCCACAGAGAAAAGCAGACCGGTTGGATCTCAGTCTGCTGTCGACACACTTACACCAACACATAGTCAGTGAGGTGTCGGTTAGAAAACTAGATCAAGGGACAAGAGAGACAAGTGGTTATTGGTGAGTGACTAAGTCAGTGTGTGTAGGTAAGGAGGGCATCTGGCACTCACTGTGGGCTTATATAAATGTCCCATTTAGGGCCGCATGAAGCTGTAGTTCACCACTTAAACTGTTATAGGATCGGTTTTAGAATCAAACCTATGCTGCATCTTGTTTTCTGGTCATTATATCAGCACAAATCAAGTCTCCTATTGCTAGTCAAGTATTTCAGCTTGGCATTGGCAAACTGATGAGCTACGATGTCATTGTCCGATGATGACATAGGTTTAATATCTTTTGTGAAATATATAAGGGACTGTGCATGAAAAAGGGCTCATAGTGACACAGTGCAAGCTAGTTGTTTGTTTAGAGAGACTGACTGGAAGTTACTGAGCCATCCTCTCTCTAGGGACTTTGCCAAGGAATTTATCAAACTTCTATTTTTAGAGCACTGCTCCAATAATTTGTAAGATACAGCAGGTTTATTTTGGCCTTTTCCGACCACCAAAATAGCCGTGACTAAGGTCTCAAGATTGTGTTGCGTGATTTTATTGGGTATAACATGATGAAAATAGTCTTCTGTATATGCTCTTCATTTCTTTGGAACTGATGTCAGAATAAGGCTGAACATGTGGGCACAGTATTAAAAAGTGGATACAAGCTCGTTAAAAAAAACGCTCATCGTCTGTAAACATCCTCCTTCTTTCTCAGCGGGAACACTTCTAATCCTTTGTTTTCAAGAAATGTCCTCGTACCAAAATAGAACTCCTACTTTACAAAATTATACTTTGTCTCGTTGTTGTTCAGAGAGTTTGCTGCATTTCTGTTGCTTCAGATTACAGACACTTTTCTGGGAAGAAGCTGAAGGTCTCCCAACTGCTGATAACTAGGACACTGTCATTTTTTGCAACATATTGTGTGAGTGTGTGTGTGTGTGTGTTCACTTTATCTTTCTGTTCAGCTCTCTGTAGGAGACAAAGCGTTTCTGAGAAGTGCCCGGGATCTTTTCATAGAAACAGAATGAGAGGTCAGTATCACGTCCGAGACCACCTGCGGTTTTCTCTGTGGCTTCACTTCTAAATCTAAAAATTACCAAAGAAGACAAACACCCTCAGTTGCTCCCTCATCTTGCTGTGCCTCAAATTGTACTCCACAATGGTTTGACCACTGGAACATCACACTGGGAAACCCTGTGATCATCACAGCCCCACTCTAGTGTTGTATAATGATGATTATGAGACATGTTTGTGAACATTGTTGACCAGCAAATCTTACCAATCTTTACATTATCAAAAATGTGTAGTTTGTATAATTTATCTGTTAATCTAACAGTAGGCTTTTCCCTAATCAACATACCGGTAATCATGAATGTTCAGTTGATGTGGGTGAGCTAATGATGCAGATAATTATAATAATTATGTGTAATTAAAATAATTTGTGATTCAGGGGTGTCCTTTAAAGCCCGGCAAAGTAGAAAATATGACGCACATTCTATTGGGGCTTTGCGACTCATAAATGTAGAAGTAGTTTGAGATGCCATTTTCTCCTTGAAATAGGTGAACATTACATTGTGAATAACTTAAGGACATGTGTGTGATACAGGATACGTGAAGTTTTCATTAAGATTAAGAGTATTTGTCAGTTAAAAAGTTGTGAATTCTATTTTTTACTCAAATTCCATCAGGTTCCTGAAAGGTTTAGAGTCCCCACACATGAATAATGAAATTGTCTACTGTGTTGTCTTCTTGAACGCAGCCTCAAAGGGAGAGTAGTCAGAGAGTTGAAGGTTAAAAAAGAGGGGAGAGAGGAGAAAAAAAAAGGTGGAAGTATCAACACAGAGTAAAGATTGTGCGAGACTCCTGGCAGCTGCTGTATTCTTCCTACTGGGGGATTATTGGGGGTTTCAGGTTGACTGAGAGGACACAAAGCTGATAACTGTGAAGATAGACATGTTGTCTAATTTTCAGTGAAAACCAAATCAAACAGGAGGATTCTTTTAGACTAAGATGTCTTCTAGACAGACTTGGATGCTTTAGAGGTGACAAATGGTTGTGATAATGTCTCCTCGTGATCTTCTTTCTGAGACGACCGTAGCCTTAATGTTGTCTATTATGTTTTTCATAGATATTGTTATCAGGATGCTCTCAAAGGATGGAAATACAGCAACACTAAAGCCGTGTTGTACTTACATACTAATTCTAAGCAGGTTTTGAGTATGTATTGTGTTCACAGTGGAAAATTGACATAATAAAGTATATTCCAAAAAAAAATCAGCTTGTATGTTAATATTATAATTATGCTTAATATCTGAGTGTGCTGTTGATGGACAGGAAATTGTTCTCCCACAATGACCAAAGCAAGTGGAGGAAACATTTTTGTATCTGTTTGTGAAATTGAATTGCCAGTAACATTACAAAGTCTGATTGACCTGCACAAATCATTTCCTGTTAGTAAAATTGAAGATTCAAAAAAACTGTCACATACTAACAGAAATTCCTCTTTGACACGGTTCAATCAAAGACAAAGGTAGACAATGTAACAATGAAGTAGAAACAGTAAAAAAAAAACACACATAGTAAAATAAGCCAACATCAATACTGTCAAAAGACAATTTAAGTGTAAATAAATGTGTATACGCCCAGTGTGATCTATTTAGGGCAGAAATGGCTGAGGGGACGAATCTTTTGGTTAATGACGAGAGGAAGCAATTGTGTCTAAAATAGTTCATCCTACTCAGGAAGCAGCAGGGGAATAAAAACAAACACTCCAGCAAGTCAGTTGAGTCATTTTTATTGAACAGAAGAAAAAAAAAAAACAAACTCAAAATGAGTGTGTTAGGCCCAATCCCAATGCCCCCCCCAAGGCCTGAACCCTCACAGACTTAGTTGATGTCAGCTGGCATGGTGCGAGAGGCTGCAAGGGCTTGAAATAATATATAATCGTTTCTTCCAGGTTTCCCCTGGTAACCCTGTATTAAATATCATCTGTGGGTAATTCCCTCAGGCAAATGCTGCCTTCAAATGGGCTCGTGTTTACCGTGTTCTCGAGAAGAGCTCAGAGTTCACAAGTTGTTGACGTTTTCAGAAATGGCAGAGGCCAAGGGAGTTCATTTTTCAGTTGATGGTAAGTTAACATGATAATTTTAGTCGTTTTTTTCCCCATATTAATTTATATATCTGAGGAAAATGTTGACATTCCCAACGGCCTCATCTTTTTCTGTCATTTGCATTTCCTGCATTATGTTACCCGCCTGCTAGCTACCTAAACTGTTAGCCTGGGTGGCTTCTAGACAAAGACAGTAACGTTCATATTAGCTAATGTAGCTAGCATTTGGCGTCCTTGTAGCCTAGCAGCGGTGTTCTCACGACTTAACCACTTGAACGCCAAGCATGTCGTAACCATGAGCTCACGAGTTCCATTTGAAGGCAGCAAAAGTCTGCAGAAATGCAGACTTATAGAAAGTGTGTATAAAGGGCTCAAAAAGTCTGCAAAGGAGCCCTCATGCACTTGATGATTTGACAGTGAGACAGTCCTAAGCCCTTGTGGACTTAGCAGGAACGTACCTCAAACTCCGTGAGTGTGAACATTGGGATTGGGCCTTAAACGTGGTTCTTCATGTTAAAGCATTGAAGCTCATCACTAATAAAGTGCACTTTCAGTTTACAGCCAAATGGAGAGTCAGATTCATCTCCGCCTTCCCTCCCACAAGCTCAATCAGATCCCACCTGGTGGAGCTCTCGTAGGTAGAACACTATCACAGTAAGATAAATTAGACCAAGTGCAACAACTGAGCATCTCAGTGAGGGCGAGTGCATAAGTGTTAATGGAAGATCAGCGCATTAAGAGTCTCTTTCTTCTCACCCGGGTCTAAAATGTCTCAGACTATTCCTTCTACCGTTCTCTACCCTGGCTCAGTTAAACCCGACAAGAACGGCAACAATAGGACAGATGGTGATTCTGTACGATTCTCTGATTGATTATGTGATTGAGTGATTGTAAAATAGCACAGTATTTTTTAACAGGGTTTCATTTATGGTCAACAATAAGCTAAAATCTTTGCCATGAGTGTTTTTTTTTTTTGTTTTTTGTTTTTACTTTTTAAGATCTTCACTTTAAAAAAATATTTTCCTATTTCCAGAAGTGTTTTCTACATAATATATATGTACAGTTGTATCTTTACAAAGAAAATAATGTTCTGTTAAAGACATGTTGCAAGGTCAATATCGACTCCAGTTTGGCACGTATTCCTCATGACTTCATCCAGTATCAGACTAAATGGAAGAGACAGCAGAAACAAGAGCATTCAACATCCCGAGTTTCACTATTTTCACCTTAAATTCTGTCTTTCCTGTATAGACACAGACACTAAGCTACCAAATTAATCCTATCCCTACCTCTTATTTAAAATGAGATGCGTTTGAAATGGTAATATCCTCTGATGTGCAGCAAATAGGAATGTCTTTGACATGAAAACAAGGCGTTTGATGTCGCACTATACAGGACATGGCAACAAACCCTGGGGAATAGGCCAAAGAGAAGATCATCTACCAGGGATATTGTATTAATTAACATTGAAACATGAACTTCACCTCTACGGGAACATGTCCTACATATGAAAATACACAAGTCACGTCATCAAAGTCAGAGACAAATCAAGAAAAAAAAAGTTCAACATAGGAGTAATAATAAAAGAAAAAGACAATGCCGTGTAAGGTTGCAAAAGAGATGGATGACAGAATGTCGCAGCAAACATCCCAGCAGGTAGTGGGCATTATATGTGTTAAAAGAGGAGTATTATTTTGATCATGGGTACACAAACACACAGCACTGGGAAAAGATCAGCTGCTAAGAAACACGTCTAGCACTAACATTTAAATGTACTATATATCAAGTCTCACGGGGTAATTCCACATTGAATAACTTCCCCTGTTATTGCACTGTTTTCTCCTTTTTTTATGTCAATCAAAACATTAGGCAGTTAGGGTTTTGTCTCACTTGCATCGTGTTAATCCGTCTCATCTTTTCATGTAACATGCGAACGACAAACTGATAAAACCTAAAAAAAATTTTTTTTGTTGAAACCCAGCCATAGCTGTCCTATCAAGTTGTGTATTAAATACACCATGAGAGCTCGGACAATAAGTCTTAACATACGCAGCTCTGAAATGAGCCTTATTACACGCACAAACCTTCATTAACAAGCAGTCAGCATTACAAATAACAGTAATAAATATGTTAAGTTCAATAAATAGGGTTTTTTTTTTTTTAATATCAGAATAAAAAAATTATAAAGATTCAGCTGATCTGAATGGAGATCCATTTGATAGAGAAAGGTCTGCTAATGTTAAAAAAAACAGCAGTATGTCCTTTCATGTGTAGTGTTGTTGGATCAAGTGTTAAAGTACTGGATCATATCTGGTTAGACAGGCAGCAGCTCATAGAGTGATTCTCTACGCGATAAAGACGACCTTCGTACTGTCAAGAGTTAATCGTTTTAGGTAGTTTTCAGCTCGTGAGTTCTCGCTAATTAACGCTAAGATATTGCTTCAAAACCATTACAAATGCATGAAATCTATCTGTGCCTATTATACAGTGTTTGTCTCCAACTTCATTCACTTTTCATGCATCCACCAGGGACATGAACGAAGGACTGGACAGTGATGTGGGGAAATAGCCCTAATGAAAGGAAGGGGGGGGGGGGCGACAACTAATGGAAGTAGACCTTATATACATATAAATGATATAGTACAATTTCTGACAACCATCTGTCTGTATGTGAACCAGACCCTTCACCCCGTCATGTTCCTGGTAGGGAATCACCTCTGCAGGCTTCTCCTACCAGCCTACACCAAAGGGAGCAGGGCTTGATGTGGATATAGACTCCTTTTTGTTTCTGTCATGCTGTTAGAGCATGTTTGCCTTTCTTTTAAAGTGCAGTCCAGATGCAGGTGACTAAAACATGAGAAGCAAATTATACAGAGAGATGAAGAACAGGTAAACCCAGGGGCAGGCGCTGGGGTAGAGGATTGGCACATACGTCAGAGAGGTCTGACATGGAGGAGGAAGGGAGGAGGATGGGGTGGAGGTGGCAGGAATCTGGGTCTGTAAGGTAAAAAAAAAAAAACAAAACAAAAAAAACAAACAGGTCTCATCCTGCTCAGTCTCTTCCTGTGTCACTGATCCAGCTCCAATCACTCCCTGGACTGGTAGAAGAGGATGTATCCCGACTCAGAGTTCTTAGAGATGTCTGAGGTAAGCCCATAAAACTCCTCGATGGCCTGGGCGTCAATTTTCTGCATGACATAGGTGAGACATGGTTGACTGATAACACAAACAATACTAAATGTACAAACAGGTGAGTCAAGCAACATCGAGAAAGCCATAACAGGCTGAGAGTAGTGTCTGTGACGCACCTCCACAATGTCGTCATCAAACAGCAGCCAGAAGCCGTGACTCTTCACTATGGTGATGTAATGACCTCTGTTTGGGCCACTGTGGACACAGAGACAGTGACTCTCTTTTATACACATGTTGCAATCTCAGAACTCACACATTGTACGGCCTCTGTCTTAGCTTTCAGCAGGAGCTGCTGCAGTTTCCCACACAAATACTCATTGTCATTGTATTAACATTTCAAAATGGGAGTCCATTTTTAAAGTGATAACATTTCATCAGTGCTTTTTTAAAAATTGTATTATTTATCATTATTATGTAATGTAACAGAAAATATACAGACACACCTTCCCATTCTCTTGAATGAGAAAGTGTATCCAGACTTTTGACTGGTACTGTACACAGCAGCATCTTATCATTGTTAGATCACATTGAGAGTCTGTGCAGGGAATCTGCTTCACAATTTGCACTAAAACAGATTGTGAAGTCACGTCTGTGTTACAGATATTCAGGTAATTCTGTCCAGTAACACAGCAACTCCGTCATTGAAGAAAAGAAGATTCTCATCTCATTTATGTCATTTATAAATGACTCATTTATGCTGCTGTTTTTCCATCTGCAAGCTTAAAGGAAGTTCGACATTTTAAGAAACATGCTTATTTGCTTTCTTGCATAAGTCTTGTCTTCACCTTGGGGTTGCCAAGCAACCGGCAGAGATTCCAGGAAGTGACTGTGCCTGAACAACAAACAGTCCAGCACATAAAACCACAACTTGTCATTGTTACACTTCAGTTTTTGTACAGATAAACACATGAGTCAGCTTCACAGGTACTAGAGAGTGGATTTTTAAAAAATTGGACAGCCAGGCTAGCTGTTTCCACCTGTTTCCAGCCTTTATGCTAAGCTAACCAACTGCTGCTGTTGTATCTCGAAACCTGATACTAGAATATTATCTTTACATCCTCAGCGTGACTGCACTGTAACACATATGAAGGTCTTTTATTTTGAGCCGGTAATCAATATACTGTACCTGCCACAGTGAACCACCACAGCCACTAGATCATACATGCGATCCAAGTTGACAGCATCTCCAGACGTGTTGAACAGACGGAGCTCTAGGGGGAAAACCACTCGATAGGACAGCTTGGTGTAGCGGTGCAGCTGCTCCATGTACTTAAACCGCTTCAGGTGTAGCGCCAGGATCATAGGAAGCTTCTTCACACGCATCCTGCAGGGGAGACATACAAGGTCAGACAAGTGTGTTTTTGCACACGTCACAATAGTGTTTGGCGTAGTGCTTTACTGACCGTTTCTGTGCTTCCTGCTTGCTGCAGCATGTCTCACAGTAGTACTTGTATTCACTGCACAAAGTCTCTGTGTTACTGAAGTCCCTGGAGAGGACAGCATGCCACGGGAGGCTTGGTTATTCAATCGCACTCAGACCAAAGGGAGTATGATCTCCTTTGAACCTTTTAGGTGTGACTGAATGTATACAAAAAAAAAAAAATCAATACTACCTGAGACAGTGCGTTATTGACGTGTTCTGCTCCACATCCACAGAGAGATCCAGAAAATCCTCATCTTTGCTGCTGACCTGTCAAAAAGAGGGAGGGACAGTGATGTCACTAAACCGCTGCTTTCTTTGACTGAGTCAGTGAGGATAAGCCTGCAAGTGCTGTGACAGAGCACCCACCCGCCCACAACTACAAACACACACACACACAGACACGCAGTCTTTGAAATGCTGATTACACTGAGCAGCTTTTGTCTCTGCACAGAGCAGAGCCTTGGTGTTCGTAGGGGTTGTTCGGGGCAACCCGTCCCACTGCTCGCCCTCACCATTCTGAGGACAAAGCCTCTGGCAGCCCTGATGTAAAGTGGGTGGCCAGAGCCCACCAGGCCTGCTCACTGCATCTTTTTTTTTTTCCTCATCTCTCAGCATCTCATCGCTTTTTCAGACTCATTCAGGAGGGATCTCTTATTCAGGGTGACTCGAGGACTGACTGGCAGATAATGTGTGAAAGGACAATTTGTTGAACTGTAATCAGTAATCAAGCAGAACATAAAATATACAACCCGAGCAAATACAGCCACACACACACACACCGTTTCACAGTTGAGGCAGCGTGTCTCATTGGTCAGTGTGCCTTGGAAGATATCATGAACCCATGTGGGCTCTGTCTTGTTCTCTGTCTCGGACTCCGTGGTGACGGCGGTGCCGTTGTTCTTTAGGCGTCCGTTCTGCTTTTCCTGCTTCTTCTCCTCCTGCAGGATGTCGGCCACCGTGTTCAGCAGGTAGTTGAGAAATTCGTGAGCGTCCTGCTGCATGTAGTTGTCAAACAGATCTAGAGGGTGAAGGTAAAGGGAGATAAATCATAGGGGGGAATTGGGGGTGGGATGGGGATGAAAATCTTGCTTCTTATTATTTAATACTGATTTTCTGCCAATACTCAATCTAATATTCATATTTTTGTATATCATATTGCTGCACAGTGCCTATATCCAGTAATTTAAATATGTTATTTATTATATTATTATAGAAGTGTCAATGTGATTGATAATAGACCTTTTTCACTGGAACATTCTGACAAGCACAGCTGTAATTGATAACCTTAATGATTGCTGGCTCACTGGCATACCAACCTAAACAGAGCCATCATTACTGTGATGAGTTACACCTGCGCTTCCCCTGCTATCAAAAATCTATTCTGAGAATTTCTACCATGAGGAAGGTCTACTATAGATCCGGTAAATTAAATCAGAAAGCTTTACTGATACAACAAACATCTATACACACTCCTGTTTTGACAGATCTGTATGTGAAAGGTGAAACTGAGAAGCGGAGAGTCGGGAGAGGGAGAAAAAAAAAAAAAAGTCCAGAGAGGAGGCAGCTGACCAAAAGCTCGGTCCCAACAGAGATCGCATTGTTCATTCGCATAAAGAGCTTCCTCAATATGGACAGCAGAGAACAGTCAGCCTCTCTGTCAGCTCTACTCTCTGAATGACCTTACCACCAACATGCACCTGCCCTTCACCTCCGATATTCAGACTGCATTAAAGACAAAACTGCTTCGAATACAGGACACCAAACTGCAAATATCAGCTCTGACTGTGGTCTTACATGTATGTGGAAAGATGTAGGAAAATCACAGGTGTAATAAATAATTGATAGCGATGGATCTCTTTCATTGAGGTGTTCCAATAAGCCATAAGTGCAAATTAGAAATTTTTTTTCTGACAACTCAGACTTTTATCGGGCATGGTCTCTCACCGTTCTCCTTCCGTAGGCGGGAGATGAACTTCTTGGGCGGGATGACGCCCACTTTCTTCTTCTGTGTGGCGATGGAGTGGAAGAGGTCAGCCAGGCACGTGAGCAGGTTCTCCTTCTTCTTCTGCTGGGCTTTGTAGGCCAACACGTTCTCCCGGAAAGGCCGGCAGAAGTAGAGTGCCTGCAGCACTGAGTTACAATAGCATGTGTTTCCAAACTGATGGGGGACAGGAAGAAGAGATTTAAAAAAAAAAAAAAAAGAATCTCTGTAGGGAAATTATTCATTTATAAACATGCAACAAGAAGTCATTGTGTTTTCCAGTTAGAGTCTGTGAGGCCTTTCTGAACAAGGTCACAGCTCAGGAGATCATAAAGAGATGTAGTGGTAGAAACTATGTTATAAGAAAAGTAAAGCAAAGTCTTTACTACAGAATCCAACAGTCTTTCTTTTAATGTCAGTCCAATCTTTTACCTTCAAATGTTATTTGCATAAGTTTATGTAGATTTTTTTCAAATGTCAGTTTCATAGTCATCACTGTGATATGTGAGGTTCTTAACTTGCAGTCTTTAAATGTCAGAATGTTTCATTAGTTAGTATTCATTTTTAAATACATTCATTTTATTATGCCCTTTATTTGAAGCATTTTGAAGTTGTTATCTCTTTTAATGTTCATTTCATAATCATTTCATAATGATAAATGATTTTGTTACGTAATTGTCGTGTTTTTTTCCCTCCATCTTTCTGTGTATGCACCACCAAATACTTGGCAAAATGTATTGACTTGTCAGTACCGGCTTATCCTGTTTAACAACACATTTGTTCAGATGACATTAAACAGAATCACACTGGATTGGCCAACAGACCCGCAAACAACACAACCTGTTATTTTCAATACTAGCTGTCCAGGAGAGAACATGTGACTCACCGGGGTCCCATTCTAGCAGTCTGTTTTGAAAAATGACACCAGTGTTTTTTTGGCAATGACCTTTTTTTTCATGTACAAGAGGATTTAGTGATGCTTACATTGACCAATCCAAAGTAGTGTTCATTGATTGGGAATTGCTCCGGGCCGATGTCTTTCTCCAGAGCAGAGGCATTGGTGCCCTGAAAGGACAAGAGGATAAACATGAGACATGAAAACATTGAAAACATGCTTTGTGAGAACATTCTGCACAACATTAAAGGCAGAATGAGTAGGATTTTCCTAAAAAAAACATACAAAAATAATCCCTCTCAATCATCACTTATGAGCCACTAGAAATATGTGGCGGTGTCTGTATCTGCAGTGACTCTGCCTTCTGCCTGTATTTTCTTATTTTACTGTGTTCGGGACGTTTCTGGGGATCAACCTTTGGGCAGTGAGTGTGTAGCCCCCAGCCAATGAGAGTGTGCAGGGTGTGAGGGCGGGACTCTATAAAAACGTAGCGACATATCGCCGGAGAGGCGCTGAATGTTGTGTTTACAAACTGCAACCGACAAATCCTACTCAATCTACCTTTAACTTATGTTATCATCACATTTATGCAACATGCAGCTCCTATAACACAGTACTCATTTGTGCTTACAAGGCTAAGATGAAAGCCAATTTGTCTGTGTATGTATAACCAAATGAATATGGAAAGTTTGTATAGTTAACGAGCACTATAGAGGCCTGTCTCTCATACAGTTAAATTCATAAACCATCCTTTTGGCCAAATTTCAAGGTCTCAGTTTCCTCCAGAATATTACAGCTTATCTCGATTCCTTTGGCTGCCAGGCAAAAAAAACCTTCTGTCAAAGCAGAAAAAGGATATGGTCTAAATTGGTGCACCCATGTCAAAAGTCAGGAGTATTTTACGCCTGATTGCTGAGACAGACCACTTATCTCATGTCAGAGCCTTTTCACTTTTCAGAGCTCAAAGCTTTTTCCAAATGAACCGCAGCTTTGTTGAGCGAACACAGAAGACAATTTAGTTTGACTTTCAATGACTGTCATTTCTCTCTGTCAAAGCAGACTGTGAATGCCTCTTTGTCCCGACTGCTGCTTCCAGTCTGAGATGCTGCGGCACATATGCGGACACAAGTCCATGTACTGTACACACACACACACAAACTGGTTCTTTCTTCGTAGGATATCTAACAATGCAATCACTGACCTGAAGCCTTTATTCTACAAAAATGGGGTGAAATTTGTGGAAAAATTCTGTGAAAATGTGGCATTAGTGCACCTGACAGTCCATAAGAATCTACACAAAACATCCATGCAAGCCCTACTGACACCTGACGCCACATGTGAACACTTCATTATAAACAGCAGGCAGCGGCATCATTTATTTAAAAGGAAAAAGAAAAATTTGAATCATTGATAGTCTCAAAGAAAACAATGCAGAACAAAACAATCTGCAGCTCCTCCACACTGCTGTCACTTTTATTATTATTATTATCATTGTCTGCAGCTGGAAACTGTCAGTCTTACCTTATGTATAAAATGTATTTGTTTCTACTTGCTTTTAAATGCCTCAAGATCCTTGACCGACGTATTGCAAATAATGTTTGAAATTCACTGTGCAGAATGATGTACGTGCAGAGTTTGACACTAGAAGGCTGTTTTTACATTCATCTGCTGGAAGTGGAAAGTTTCTCTGTGCTCACTGAAAATCCAATTTTAAGAGGCGGGCCTCCGGGCATGATTTGTGAAGCCTCCAGCGCACAAACAAACTGAGAACTGACTTTTCAGTGAAGTAGGAGACATCTTGTGTCCAACAGTTAAACTTCTGCATATTCATAGTATCTGGAACTTTTAATGAGGGAGGAGGAAAAGATGTAATTTTAAGGATTTTAACAAGATAATTGATCTTTTTTTGTGTGTAGAAAAACCACATCAGACACACATTATTATTCAAAGTAGAGTATTTTATATACATCTTAAATGAAAACATGGCTGGAGGGTGTCTCCTGGAGAAACATGCACACAGCAGCTTACGTGCTTGCAGGCACATTTTAACTGAAAACTAAGAAAATGAATGAACTGAAGGTTTTGTTTTGCACAAAGGAAGAGTTTTGTCTGGTGCAATGCATGACTCTAGAAAACAGTTCATAGCATTAAACATCAGTTATGTCATTTTGCATTCAAACAGTTTCCGTGTGGTGATATATTATTATGAGAGAAATATTCTTATTAATGCTGTGTGATACCAACTATAACGCTCAGTTCTACTGCAGACTGGAGAAGCTTACTGTGCAGTAACACACACACACACACACACACACACACAGGCTGTCACAAAGTCTTTTAGGTACAAGTTTGACTACGGTTGAGACATTATATAACCTAATGGCAACCAATCTTCACCACTACGTCTGTAAAACTCATAACATACACATGCATAACTTTAGTCATGAGCAGGCTGGACTATTGTAATTCTCTGTTTATGGGTCTTCCAAACAAAACAACCCATAAATTACAACTTATCCAGAACTCAGCCGCACGAGTTCTGACCAGGGCGAAAAATTCAGACCACATAACTCCAGTCCTCCATAACCTTTACAAGCACATCTGTTGTTTTCAGAATACAATTCAAAATCCTCCTCCTGGTTTACAAAGCACTTAAAGGGAAAACAGCATTTTTCAACTTATTTTCCCATCTTTTTGTGCCTAAGTGACTAATGGGGACAAGAATTTATGAAACTGGTCCAGCATTGAGCGAGAGAGCACTGCAGCGACAACAACTCAACTCTCACAAGATTTCAGAACAAGACTTCTTGAGCGAGCGAATCTCCAGACTCTCAACTTTCAGATGATGTATACCACTTATTTGTGGCATGTACTATTCACCTGCTATCTCCCCCCTAAAGATCCCCTGTCCCCCCCAAAAATGGGTCTATGGTGGGAATTGAATTGAACTGAATAACTGGTTTTGCATGGATACAGAGTGAGGACTCATTAAAGCAGGACATTAGTATCCAGTCTATATAAAGAGAAGGCCAATAGCATTAAGCAGAGCCGTTTAAGTCTGCTCTTACCCACTCTTCACTGTCCCTGAACACAACGTAAACACAGATTAGTGCAGATCCCTGCTCTCTGCTACCAGGATGTAACCGGCTCTGTGTAGCACCACATTATGCAATCACAACAAGCTGTCAAAGGCTTCATTCAGCTGTCAATCACCGGTGACAGACGCACAAATTGCACACTGTGTCGTCTCGCCAGGCTGCAACACACAATGTCAACGCTGCTGGGAAGCATCGGTGTGCAAAGGTCTACGACACATGTCATACATATCAAGATTTGAGATGCAGGCCTGTCCTGTTAAACTGGGACATCTCAGATTTACTGTGCATCCTGGTTATAAAGAGCCTGCATCCTGCAAAGTGTGTGTGTGAGAGAGAGAGAGAGTGTGTGTGTGTGTGTGTGTGCAGGGGGGGGGGAGGCGACTCACCCATGTACATCATTACACACCAGGTTCAACACAGTGGCTGCAGGCAGATCGATAGCTACACGGATAGCCAACGAATTACTCACCATATTACAAATGGAGGCGATGTTTCTGACAGTCATTTAGTTTACAGTGTCCCCCTCACCGCCATCTTTATAAAATAAACATGACTTGAGAGCAAGGCGACGCTGAGAAATGAAGTTAATTCGCAGCCGCGGCTGGAGGCCAGACTGCAACCCCGGAGCGTCAGAAAGCAGGCAGAGAGACACGGAGCACCATGCAGCCCGCACGGAGCTGAGCGTCCAGCTGCACTCAGCGTCGACACGGCTCCATCCTCACACACGGTTAACAGAGACGGCAGCTGAAAAGCGTCAATGCATGAGTGAATGGTGGACGGCCGAAGTTGCAGGCGGCAGGTTTGTTAGCAACAATCAGGAAACTAGCCTGCTGTGTGAGGGAGCGCAGTGGCCCCGCCCCCCTGAAGATGAACTCCACAGCTGATTGGTTCAGGTTTTCTGTGTGTGATTGACAGAATTAGGCAGCCAAACACAGACCTGGATGGTAAAGCTTAGTTGAGCTGCAGCCAATCATCGGCAGCTATTTGAAGCAATGGCTTGTGGGTGTTGTAGTTTATTATTGGGATGTAGTTAAAGAGATGTAGCTAATGTGCAAAACTATGTTTCATCAAAGATGTACACATGTAGGGCTGCAAACTGTTTTCAGCTGTCAGTTAATCAAGTAACTGAGGGTGTGAATTTGCGATTTGTGATTTTGTTCTATATAAATAAAATTGACTTCAATTCATCTGGGTTTTTTTTTTTAATTAATTGATTAATTTAGTCTCTAGACTGTCAGAAAATACTGGAAAATTCCCCTCACATGCGGTGTGTCCCCAAGTGTCTATAAACATCACCAGTAATAAACCTAAGAGCAGAATGATAAACAGAATCCAAGGGTTTAAGAGTGGAGGCAGAGGCATGCCTATAAATCACATCACCATTATCCAAGACAGAGAAAAACAGCTTCAACAATCTTTTTCCAGCAAAACATAGGAAAGTTAGTTCTGTTTCTATATAAAAAAACAATTTTTTTGTCATAATTTGTTGACAAGATTGTCTATATGAAATTTGAATATGAATTTGTCATCTAACCATATACCAACGTATTTATATTCTGTAACTCTCTCAATAATGAATCCTTGTACAGTGGAAATATGAAAGTTTTTGCTATTGTTACCTCGAACTCTAGAGAATAACATAAACTTGGTTTTCTGAGCATTCAATGCAAGTTTAAGATTGTTAAGTGCAGCTCTGAGAACATTAAAAGAATGTTGATGAGATTATCTGACTCTTAGTCCCATGTATGGGTCAAGCTCCAAAAACCTTGGATCCCTCACTTCTCATGATGCAGTTAGATGGGGTCTTTCATTAGACCCCCGCTGCCTGGGGTTAAGGTTAACTCCATGTTGACAGACTGTAATGCAAGCTTTCTGTTGAAAACTTGTAGTCTCCAAGCCCAAGCCAAGAAAAATGTAGATAGATGTCACTGGGGTTATTTTTTTTCTTTTATTTGCAGGTATTCCACACTCTGAGCATCACTTATCTGGCCATAATGAAGAGTGGGGGCCTTCAAAGGTAGATGTCCTCTCTGCAGAGCTCTGCAGGAGTCCCGGACCCCCAGGACGCTCTCATTCACCACCAGCTTTGCTTGTGCTTTCACAACAATCCCTCGACAATTATCTCCTTAGCATTTACATCTGAACAAAAAGAAAGGAAAACAACAAATAATTATGATTAACAGACTTCAAAAGGAATGGGAAAGGAGAGAGAATAATACAAGTATTCACAGAAAAACAAATAAAGGAATAAAGTAGGGTTGCTAGTTTGAGCTGTGGAGGATGGTATGCACAATGTGCTTATTGAGAAAGCTGTTGATTGACATGTTCTCTTAGGTTTATTTATGAATGTCTTTGATTGACAGGGAAACAATTACATGTGGTGGGAGCTTGTGGGCTCTTGATACACAACGTTCCCAGACTTACTTTCTATTTCAGTCCAGTCAGTATTAATAGGACTGAGGGGCACTGTGGATGCAGCTGCCCTTTTCCTGACGCATACTGCTTTTATTGTCATTATTGCTGCTCTTCACTGGCTTTCTGATGGATATGTGGATATGGATAATGTGCTTGCTGTAAAAACTAACAAACACATTCATTGACACCCAGAAACCAAAATAGGCATAAAAACAGCCCCAGTTCTGTACATCTGATAATCTAGTTGCAGCCTTGTTGTGGAGATAAAGTCAGTTTTGTCTTCCTTTTTTGCAGACATGAAGCTTCAGATGAACAGAGAGGGTGCTCAGTCTGTGTTTATATGGATTTTAATCTCGTTTGTCCAATCTGTGGTTGCTTCCACGTGTTTGGATGGAGCTCACGGGACTTTTGTATCCACAACACGTTTTTTGGCAGCCAGCAGGTGAACCTCAGAGGACCTTCTCTGGTCACCTTAGTTCAGATCAGAAGTGGAGCAGAATGTTTGAATTTTCATGTGGGTGCATACACACAGACACACAGACAGACAGACATGCAGAAGAAAAAAAAATATTGTGAGCTCAGAAAATGTTTCCGGTAAACGAGGCTGGCTGTTCTACTGAAAGCGTTGATGACCTTCTTGTTGTTCAGCTTCTACAATGAGAGGCAAATGAATTATGCATCATTTCCGCACCGCTGAGAAAATAATCCTCCAGTTTGGAGTCTGTGATTCACTGCAGCCGGGTGACATTTGGCACAGGCTTCTGAAACATCAAGGTTAGCTACAAGTCTATTAAGATTGTTTTATGCTGCAGTAGTTTACTTGCAACAGAGAAGTTATTCTTTTTCACAGTATGAGAGCTGTTGTACTTTCCTGGAATATGGCTGTAAATGCAAACTGAGTCATAACCTAATTCTTAACACACATTTTGCATTTTTTAAAAGCTTTGGTGATTCAGTTCTGACTGGTTACTGTGACATTTCTTTATCATGTTGCTTATATTTCAAGTAAAATAAAATGGATGCACCATTTGAACTTTTTACTTATTTATCTTTACTTGTTTACATTTGTTTTAAACGAAACATTTCATTTTCAGTGTTCTAATTCAAAAGTAATATTAATTTTACACACAAAACATGTAAAACTAATAATTACGTTCTTTTTTGTGCATAAATCGAAACAATTAGTCAACAAATAGTCAAAGAAAACTTATATAGCCATCTGCAATAAGTTATATTTGGCAGTATGGCTCTATTCTGGGATCTCCCTGCCCTTCCATGTGCTTACATGGAAAGCAGCATCAAAGACCCCAGTTACAGAACAGAGCAGGCAACAATGTCAACAGAAATGACATTGATTAAATCAGACACTGCATGTAAAAGAGGAGCTGGGGTGGAGGCAACTTGCAGAAGAAGCAGGAAGGGTAAACTAAAGCTGATTAAATAATGTGTCCTGTATGAGATTTGCCATTTAAATGCATAGAAGGGAGTCAGCTGAGCCATCAGCTGATGTGGGCTGGCTTTGTGAGCTGAGCCTGACTTCGTGGCCCTGCATGAACTAACGCTATGCTCAATTTTTGCGTGGGTATATAGAAATAGTGATATACAAAGTTCACATTTTCATAGTTTCTTATCCATGCCTCTCAATATGTTGAGCAGGCCCAAAGTGGCTCCACTGAAAGATGCGGATGGTTATACTGGCGATCTGATACAGTAACTAGAGGTTGAGTTGTTGTGACACTGTCACAGCACCACATTAATCACAGTGATTAATGTGGTGCTGTGTGGTGCTTTCTGCAGGCTGCTGCTGCCTGAGTTGGCGTTAGAAATGAAGCAGGTTAGTGTCTTTCTGCAAATGGAGGACATTTCAAATACTTTGCGTGTATGATTTGGTCCCATGAGATTTGGATCTTATATCCTGTATCAATAGAATGAGGAAGCCTTTGTCTAATTTATTATCTAGTGAGGTTTCTTAGAGCATAAAGGTGTCCTACTTGGCAAACAGGAGGAAGCTGAAACATTGGCACCGTTTTTGGTAGAGATACAATATCACTGTCGGGGAAATTCCATTGTATAAAATATGCTTGTGCCCATTAAAGCAGATTTGTTGAAAGCTTTCTCTTTAAAGAACTCTCAGAGAAGTCTGTTCATGTCAGAGTCATTACCACATACCTCCAGCACACAAATGCTCAGTCTCATTAAGGTTTCTTGTCCTACAATCATGATTAACTTGACCAATTAGATAAGATCTTCTTGTTAGAGTCAAATGACTTTCCTCATACTGCACTCATGGGGCTCACTAAACATTAAAACCTATTATAATAACCATTTCCTGTGTTATATTAAATTAGACGAGGAGAAAAACAATAAGAACTTGGACAAGAAAGAGAGAACAGAAGAAGAGAGGGGAAGTGAATTATTAGCCACACACACAAGCTTTGGCACGCTTATTACCTTCGGTACAAACTGTTCCAAACAGTCTCATCTAGACGCTAGTTTACATTTACGGTATCCCCGTTTCTATAAACAGAGGAACAGGACATGTTGGGTACTGGCACTGCTCTGCAGATGCACATAAGCTCACTGCTGTATTGACACATTGACATGCTGGACGTGTGTGTTCTGTGTCATCACCGGCTGATCATAAACACAGAGAAATAATAAGAGGAAAGGCATGTCTTGTTGTAAACACACACACACAAGTAAACACACAGACACTACACTACTATACTTTTATTGATTAATCCATTATTTCTTAAGATTAGTCAATTAATATATTCAATAAAATATCAAAGCCCAATATAGTTTCCCAAAGCCCAAAGTGATGTCTTCACAGTGCTTATTTTGTTCAACCAACAGACAAGAATTCAAAAGTGTTTAACTTACAATGATATAAAACAGAGAAAAACAGCAAATCCTCACATTTGAGATGGAACCAGTTAGCATTTTTGCTTGATAAACAATAATCAGTAAATGTAGTATTTCTAGTCTTTTATTACAAACATATCTAAGAAGACTTTACCTGAATGACAAAACTACCAGTCACAGCAAATGCGACTCAAACGTTTTACAATGACACAATGCTAAAAATACCCATCTCAAAAAAAAAAGGTTCACACAGGTGACGACCCTGTTAACGGCCTCCTCCTTGGTTCGCCTCAAGTACCCCAAAATGCACCTGTTCTGCTGCACAGCCACTTTCAGTCAGCGAGAGAGAGCGATGACAGCACAATAGCCGCATTGTCCTCATTACACAAAGCCGGGAGCAGAAGAGTTCACTGTGACCATCTAATACAGGCAGCCCTAGAAACTGTATCTGTATGTGGGCTTTCATACATGTGTGCAGTTGGGGGAATGTAAATGATCATGTGGGTGACTCAGTGCTCATAATGCAATCAAATTAACGTGCAGCACCCAAATGGAAAGGGTCACGAGTGATGTTTATGTAACATTTAGTCAACCGTTTATTTGAACACTGGGATTTATGACAGGAGGTCAGAGTGTGAGTGGATAATAGTGTCAGTAAGGATATATAAAGCATTGGCCTAGTTTTTTTTTAATGTATTTCACCTACATATACACACAGGCTTGTTTTGCTATCAGGTTGTGGGTGATTCTGAGTGGCCAAAGACTTTCTGTGACTGTTTTCCACTCACACAATAAAAGGAGAATCAACAGTGGCTCTTAATTCAGAACTGAGAGAATCCAATGAAACATGAGAGAACCATATCTTATTTTGCAGATGTATTAGCACAGTCCTGTTCCTCTAAATGCCCAAAAAAGGGTAGTATATCAGAAATCTGCATGCCACACACACACACACACACACATACACACATACACACATACACACATACCATACCCCTTGCATATTCTCATCTCATCTCTTTAGCAGCTCCAGATTCCTGTGCCACCCTACTTCCCCTCTGGAGGCTCAGCAGCATCTTGTCCTGATCATGGTCAATAACAATAGATCTGTTTGTATAACTGGATGTCTACAGAGAACTGGGTTCGCTGCAAAAAGCACTGGAGCCTGACCCACTTTCCAGTCCTGTGAACCGCATTAATTCACTCTGCCAGGTGCTTGAGAGGCTGGATGTCTGCTAAGTGAATGTCCTGTAGCCTTCACACAGCACAGGCTTGAGCTTGAGATCTGGATAGAAGACAGAAAAGGACTGTTTGTTTTGAACCGCTGCAGTATGTCTGAAACTAAAATATAAAAATACTTTATATACCCCCAAATCCCCAAATTAAAAAGTCAGCTGTTGATGTTTTGAAACTCAACTGTGAATTGAAGCATAAAATCAGGAAATTTGGGGATTTGGGGCGGGAGTGTACTTTTAAACACATACATACATTGTTGGTGACACGTTGCTTCTTGGAGGTCTACAGGGACCAAAACATTAGCTGAACGTACTGATTCAGTGAACATTCTGAATGCAAAATCAATAGCGCCCAATAGTGAACTCCTCTCTGACGCACCTGCATAAAAAATGTGCAAGCCTTTTCTTTTATCCGCGAGAAATGAACACATTCCTTAGAAAAAAAATCACCTTGACTTTCTGTCATGCGTCAAAGCGTCGGATATCTGAATTTCTGATGATATCTGATGATATTATATATCTATGGAATATCTGCCACTGAAAAGGACACTAGCTGCACTGAGGGGGTGGGGGGGGGGGGGGGGGGGGGGGACATGATGCTGTGGTACTCCTTCTCTCAGGATGTCTGACGCACATCTTTTTTTCACTGCCCTTGCCAATTTTTGTGTAGAGTACAGTGTGTACCCTTCAAGAACAATGACACGTAGCCTCCATTATTCCCCCGAGCAGTTTGGCCCGTCAGTTTTCCTCTTCCCACTCTGTGGCGTCCTAATGGCCCAGCTATACCACAACTCCTCCCTGCAGCAGACATAATGTGTTTCTGAGGGCCAGGCTGGGGGAAAAGTGTGTGTGTGTGTGTACTTAACTGGCATCCAAGGATCGTCTGCGGTGGGCTGAAGAGGCCGCAGAGATGAGGAGGCATGAACCCTCACGGTTGAGGTAATAGGATGATCACATCAAGGGAAGCGACACCGAAACACAGACTTAATGCTTTAATTAATTTCAAGTTTCCACATCACACTTGTGTAAGTTGAATATTGGACCATGATTGGCTTCCAAACTAGTTGTGATGTCACAAATCATGCTCATAGGTTCACCCCTTACAATCTGATTTAATGGGACCAGAGAAACTTTGAGCAGATGAATATGAAAACAGTGTCAAACTCTGCACATACATTATTCTGTGAGGCTCAAATATCAAACTGTAGGAACAAGAAGAAAAATATGTTTTTGAGCGGAGGGGGGCTTTAAATGTGCAGGATTTGCTCTAAAATGTGGATGTCAATAAACAATGTCTACATAGTCACAAATTAAGCCATGTATTCAATTCTGCCTTTCCACAGACATGCAGCTTTGCAGTTTACTATACGCAAGTCATTTTCTGCTTCCTACTAACATTAAACTTTGCACTTCCGTTAGCAACACACAAAGGACAGACGCTGTATAGCGAATGACCTTGAGAATCTAGAGGGAGGTTTGTCTCAGTCTGCCTCTGAATCAGGCTCACACACACACACACTTTCATGCGGCAGTGTTTTGATTCTTTGTGCAAAGCCTGTGAGCGTGCTGCATAATCACCGAGCATACGCCAAAGCATGGGTGTCTGTGTGGGTGTGTATGTGCATTTGAACAAATGCTCAATCATGAGTGTATATGGTCACAATGAACATGTTGGAGGATCTCTTTCAAACAACAGCATGTGTGGAGACTGAGGGGGTTTTGGAGGACGGTTCTAGTATTTATGATGTCAAGGAAGGAAGAATAACTCATAATAAACTATCCAAAAATCTTCACCGTGAACAAACATCATGACCTGAGCACAGATGTGACGCTTGAAATGAAAAAAAAAAAACAAAAAACATGACTGTGCTGTGGAAAGGTGCAGATCAATTATGGGTCAACGAGTGACAAACTTGGCAGAGCAGCTTTGGTGATTAAGTGTGAATCTCAGGAACAAGGTGAAGACACTCTGTGCAATTATGTCCCTGCTCTACCTTCCCCAAAATGACTGCTTCAAGGCTCCTCTGAGTCAGAGCGCTCACCACAGGAAAGGAGAAGTAATTCATCAAAGGACTAATGAGCCCTAAGCCCTCTAAAGAAGAGCAGAGCACCCCGGCTTGATCTCATAAAAAAGTATTGAAATAGCAAGCAGTTATTGTCATTTCACAACAGGGCTGTTGGTTTATTTGGTCATCAGCGGGGTATGCCATTTCTTCACCTTATTTAGCCTTATTTAACATCAAGTGACGAAACCTTTAACTACCTCTGTTTATTCAAATATGCTTCTCCTGTCAAGTCTGTCTTCAGTATGTTGAAGGAAAGTCCTTTAAGTCACACACCCAGATGCAAACACGCCCTTAACATCATAATCTTGTAATGTTTTCCCATTTTTTTTCTATTGGTTTCTGCGTGAGTATTTGTGCCATCAGACTTGTGTTCACAGGTGTCTAATCCACCTGTATTCAGGGCTATTCTTCCCATGAAAGGTAGTGACAGGAGTGAACCCGTCTGTCAGTTTGCACAGAAAACTTTATTTAGTCTTTAGGCCACTGGAATGACAGAAAAGCTACCTTGGGGTCAGTAAAAGATGACAGATGCATGGGCAAAGTGTCAAAATAGCCAGATAATAAAGCTGTCAATAAAGGATAATGATAATGATGGGGGGATAAAGATGTCAGATGAAGGTCTTTGGACTGAAAGTGAGAATAAATATTTGGGAGGTTATCCTCTGTGTGCACATACTGTTTCTCTTCTCTTTGTGTTTACTTTGAAATATTCTAAACCAACCTGGATCGGGCTGCACGTGCACAGCAGTCATTTTTTTCACCCCCCCTCCCCCTCCCCCCCCCACCTTATTCATCACTGGGCTCTGGTTACTTGCGAGCTGACGAGCTGACAAGCTGAGCGGGTCACTGTGTCCCGCTGAGGGCTGTGAAGCGGGCAGAGAAGAGTGGTGATAACAAGTCACATTAGTGCCAGAATCATATCTGAATCCCACTTTTCATTTTTATTTTTGTCGTGCATATCCATGCCATGACACAATACACAGTACTACTATGCATAAACCTTCTCGTACTACTTGTGTAATTTGGATTTGGCAGTGATTACATCTTGGCCACTCAGTAACCACTTCCACAGAACAGAGCTCCAGCCTAGGCCCACAATCAGCCCTCAAGGAAGCTGTCTGTTTATATTAAACCATAGAGGCCCGACTCTGAACCTCACTCTGCCTCCAGCGTGAGCTCCAGCTCCGTTCAGGCTGGGCAGTAAAATCAGGCTAGACAGACAGACAGAGCCCAGGGGAGGGGGGGGGGGGGGGATCTAAATTACCGACAGAGGCCCAAAACCATAAATCTCAACCACTGAACCCTGTGTCCCCAGCAGTGCAGACTGTCCCTGCCTGTCTGTGAGCCTCTGTCGTACTCAATGATTTTTATCTCCTTACAGACAGGCTCCCAAGATTTTTTATACAGAAATTTCATTATAAATAAATGTGTGTGTGTTCGTTGCCATGGACACCTGAGCAATAACGATTCATAAAAATGAGGCTGAAGCTGAAATTGCTTGTCTCAGATATCCAGAGATCCATCTATCCACATCTCCTTCTTGGATTGTGAGAACTTGATGTTGTTTTAATACAAACAGATAACTTTCTATTCTGTAGCTCAATATTGTGGTCTCCCCAACCCCCTTTTTGGTGTTTAATGGGTGCACTGCTTTACTCATTATGGTTTTAGCCTACAAATGTGTGCTGATGACACAATTATTTACTTTTCGCATAAGGAAGATGCATCAAAATGAATAACTGTTATGGAGAATGAGGCCGTCTGCCTTTCCTTAAGCTGTTTCCATATTTTTCCCCATCAGACTAAGAATCAAAATAAGAATAAGAATCAATTCTTATGTAAATGTTGAAAGTAGAAGCTAAAAAACAAATTACCTAAATTACCAGCATTATAGAGACATCTTTAAATATAATTAGATTTGTTTTGAAAATTGTATTTTTTCTGATGTAAGACTGGTCAGATTAGTCACAGTTTGGCTGGACCGGCTTTATTATGTTGTTAAGCTGCAACCAGAAAAAGACTGTTCTTCCTTCCAACACTACAACACAAACAAATTAAAAAATGTCCGCCTTCCCTCTCACATCAAAATGTTCTCTAAAATTTCCACCGACCGCGGTTACAAACACAACAAATGTGCATTCAAGTGCAGTTTAGAGTTTTTTTCACTCACAGGTTTTGCACGTGAGTAGAAAAAAAAACAACAACTTCTCAATCAGTGAAAACAGGATAATCCCGGAGTTTAAAGTCTTACCTTAAATACACATGTCTATGGTCACATGCACGCCAGACGAAAACGCTCCTATCCGCTGTTATTACTGCAACACCTACTGCTGTTTTTCCATCTGCCTCTCATATGCACACATACTGTACACGCATGCACACAGCCATACATGTTAGCACACACACAAACTGTTTGTGGACGGACACGTGCACGTCAACCCTCAGAAATGAGAGTGGAAACCAATTATCCAATGTTACGCTTGAGATCAATGGTGGAATGTAAACAGGGGGAACGGGGGGCATGAATGAGAGATGGAGAATCAAGATTTAAATATTTTCCATCATGTTCCCCACAAACTATGAGTACCTGGCTAACTTCACAGTCTAAGAGCTTATGGCTGGCATTCCTTGAGAAGGAGGTGGAAGGGGAGGACTACTATTGTCATTCAGTGCCACAGTACACACAACCCCCCTCAAAACCACCACTGCACTGCCATCCCCCTACTACTGTTGACATTCAGAGGTATGCAAATGACTGAACATGTTGGAAGGTTTACATTTCAATAAGAAAAAAACAACCTCTCTCCCTTTGTGTGGGACGAGAGCTGCTTGTGCCGACAGGCCAATACAATTTCCATTGGTCATTGGGGATGCAAATGTACTTGCAGATATACACAAAAAAGTGAAGAGATCTGTGAATAGATGTGCTTTTCAGAGTTTGCACTGTTTTTGTGCATCTGCAATCAAGTCCAACAACCAGGCATTACATTCCATTGTTTCTTAATTTATGAACTGCCACCATTTAAAACCCCACCTGCCGGCTGTTGAGGCCAACTTTAGACTATTACGTGAAGGTTTTTGTGGAGCATTCACACAGCTTTCAAGTAACTATAAGATTAGTAAATCAAAGCCAAGAGCTCAGTGTAAAATAATTGGTTCCTTATAATCACCTTTGCAGACAATGATTAAAGGCAATGAGCATGATAAGCATCTGTCATGATGCTGATAAACATATGACCGTGTGACCTGAGGGCAGCCCCAAACTGCCTCAGTTTCTCTGATATCCCAAATGACTGTCCTTTGTGGGATCAGGCCCGGGGGCAAGCGACGGCAGTATGCCTCTTCTCAGCTCCACTGTAAAAGGCGAGGCCACCTCGGGAAATCAGTCCTCACTTCTGTGTCAACAAGGACATCCTTCTGAGACACCCCCCCTCCTCCTCCTCCTCCTCCTCCTCCTCCTCAAGATTTCACCTGCCCCGCGTCCCCTCCGCCAGCCCCCAATTAACTCGACATTCCACTGTTTTCAGTGAATACCCCGAATTCTCCCTGACAATTGTCCACACCCCAGCTAAAGATTACCCCCCCGTTTTACCCTCTCTAACCACCTATTGTCACCTCCGTGTGAGTGACACTCTGAACCCCAAGTCAGGCCTTGTTCTGCGCTGTTGTAGCTGTAATTGTAGGCCTTCACTCAAAGGTATTTTAATTCACCCCCAGCCCTCCCTCAGGGAAAGTGAAGGCAGCACTGGCCCCCGAAGGCATGACTACGCAAGACAGCAGAGTGAGAATCAGCAGAGTTAATTTATAGTAAAGTTAATGTTGGACCCCATCTGTAAATATCTACTGCTTTGACTGCTGCTGTGAGTCACTCAGCATTTCTGGGTCTCTTATGTATCAAATGAGTGAATCCTGGCCCTTCATTACAGGTTCATAACACCTCCACAAGCAACCCCCCCCCTCTCCCCCCTTCACCATTATCTACCTCGCCTGGTTGCTAGAGGAGGGAATGATGCCTTTTATCTTTCCGTGTTACAAATAACCTGCAGCGTGGGCTTAGATTACAATGGTGACACCTCACTAACATCATTCATGTAAAAAAGCTTCATTTGCACTCAAAAACTGTGAGCTGGATCAAGTTTAAGTGTCATCAAACACAAGTATGTACAGTATTTACCCACTATTATCAAGAAAGCAGGCTGTCCCATAATGCTGCTGGGGTGGAGTTCACTGTGGTGGCTGTGATGTGGTTAGAGGGACAGCTGTGTGTGTGTGTGTGTGTGTGCATGCGTACACACCTAGCAACCATGTCTGCTCACGAATCCTGGGCACTAATTTCATATTTCAGCGCAGCCGCCTGTCATCAGCACTCTTATCAAAAATACATACCAGAACATAATCACAGAAGGACTGGATGCCAAAATACCTCAGAGCATAAAATGAAAGATGGGAGAGGGAGAAGGAGGCATGTGGGGGATATGACAGAGGAGGCAAAAAGAAAGTGGGACAAAGACATGATACAGGTTAAATCAGAGCGGTGGGGTGTTGAAGAGCGGGCCGCTGAGCCAAATTGCCACGTGAAATATCAGCAAATATTTTCATCTTCTGCAGTTTCATCTAAAAATAGATTTCACCGCTCTGTTGCCATTCATGCATCACAGACTGAAATATTATGTGATTTCATTTATTTCAGAGGTCTCATCACTTCAGCATGTTGAGGACCGATAGCTCTGACATCCACTTCTCTCTGCATGAGTTCTTGTGAGGTATGTGTGTGTGTGTGTGTTTGTGTTTGGGTGGGTGGGTGGAAGGGAGGGGGGCGGTGGGGGGCGCATTTGTACAGCATTAGCAGCCATTAACCCCCTTGTGTGTGTGTGTGTGGACAATTCACAAGTTTAGGGACATGCCTGAGCAGGTCGCCAGCTGTAACACAACACTGGGTGGTTGAACAGGATCCCTGTGCATCCTATAATTCCAAAAGATACAGAGAAACACGCAGAAAATATGCAACATGAGTGAGGAAAAAAGTGGGCTGTATTTTTAGGATGTTTATGTCATCCATGAGTAATGCTCAAAAGATGAAGACAGTCTATTTGTAGTGTATTTATAGGAAACTGGAGTTACAGTATAAGAACAATTTAGTTTTTTTATGGTGTTTTTTATTGCAATATAACTGTATGACAACTAGTTACTGTAAAACAAGAACTACTTTCTTTTCTCTTCTTTAAATAAAGTTTTGTCAGGACATCCAGGTAGAGGTCCCACCTGTTGCAGGAGCTGGTGTATAGCTTGCATATCCACGTGTAGGTGGATGGGGGACACGAGGGGGAGGAGGAGGGGGTGACCAGCACCCAATCAGATGTGAACGCCTCTCCAGCCCTATAAAAGCCGCGTGCGCTCCTCCTTTGCAGCAGTGCGTGCGGATCCTTCCTCCTCCAGCTTCGTGTATGTCACCTCTGCTGAGACACTTTGAGAGCGACACAGGACTCACTTCACCGAGCTTTGAAAGATTTGAGAAAAGAACATAGTTTTGTCTTCATATTTTTTTTGGGACGGAATTGACAAGCGGACAGAAAATAAAGAGAAAAATGCGTCTGATCCAGAACATGACGACCATAGCGGAGTACGCAGCACCTGAATACTCGGTTCCCAACCGGGTTATTAAAATAGCTGTGATAGGAGGCAGCGGAGTTGGGAAAACAGGTAAGAAAATGAACGAAAGCCCAGCGTCGAAGTTTATTCACAGCTCGGCTACAGAGTGATTAATTTTGTCTAATTTTATGCCGTTTAACGGTCTTTAACATCCTTTGCTTGTCTTTATTTCAGCGCTCGTAGTGAGATTCTTAACGAGACGCTTCATCGGAGACTATGAGAGAAACGCTGGTGAGTTACGGAGCGATATGTTTTTTTTTTTTCTCCAGTAAGAAACTGGCTCATTTCGCTCTCCAAGACTGTGAAACTGTCGGTGTTTAAATGGCTTTTTTGTTTGGCTTTGTGTGTGCAGGTAACCTTTACTCCAGAGAAGTCCAGGTGGATGGAGAGCAAGTGACCATCCAGGTTCAGGACACCCCTGGTGTTGAGGTAAGAGCTCTATTTTCCCATCTCCCCTGAACTCAGACAGAAAAACAGATTACAGTTTATGTTCCCAGAGCTGACTGTAAAGTAACAGAACTGACCGAGTTCAACACACGCAAATCTGTTTAAAAACTGTGGATAATCCAGTACAAATATAATATAATCTAAATCACTGTCTCACTGTTAAAGTCATCTATGCTTCTCTTGACTGGGCACCAGTCCAACACCAGTGTGTGTGTGTGTATACATATTTTTTTGTCCTGCTAGTAGAGTCCTTCAGTCTGGCTGTCTAATCTCCTATTTAGGTTAATGGATGTCTGAGGCCAGGGTAAATGATAGCCTGATCCACATCCAGACTCCTCAATCACCCACACCTCACTGTTTTGGAGGAGTAACCTTATAGCTCTTGTCTGCCTCAGTCGGCATTCCAGTCATTACAAAAGATCAGTTACATAAAGTCTGGGAATGTCTCTGGCATTAATTCAGTTTTAGGACAGAAAAACCTGGAAATGTGTCTCTGAGGAAGTGCTGTATTTTAATGAGTTTTTCCTTCTTTCTTTTCTTCCCAGATGGCTGATAATGGCATCAGTCTACCTGATCATGTGACCTGCTCTATCCAGTGGGCTGATGCAGTCGTGCTGGCGTACTCTGTGACAGACCGCCGCAGCTTCGACCTCATCGATCAGTTGCACCAGCTGGTTGTTCGTGCCGGTGGCGCCAATATGCCCCCGGTCATCCTGCTGGCCAACAAGGCAGACCTGCTGCACCTGAGGCGCGTCGACTCCCAGCAGGGGCCTCTGCTGGCGGGAACGCTGGGCTGCTCTTTCTACGAGGTATCTGCCAGTGAGGACTACAGCCAGGTGCACGGGGCTTTCCACAGGCTGTGCTGCCAGCTAGCCAAGCAGCCGCCCCCTGCCCCCAACTCCTCACACAACTCTGCCAGCGCTGCCACGGAGAAGAGGCGCTCGCCCCTCATCCCCAGGCCCAAGTCTCCCAACATGCAAGATCTGAAGAGGCGTTTCAAGCAAGCGCTGTCAGCAAAAGTCAGGACTGTCACCTCGGTGTGAGGAGGGCGAGAACGTTGACGGTGGTCCAGGGTGGCCGCAGACAGAAAGAAAGCATTGAAGGTGGAAGAGAAAAGAGGACAGAGAAGATGCTTCTCAACTGAAGTCCTGTACCTGTAAGGCTGAAGAAGGCGGAAGTGAGATGAACAGTAGTAGGTTCTATAAAGCAGGACTTAGATGAATCTTTACAGAGGTAATGACCTCGAGGTTGACAGGTGTCTATCCTGACAGATACCATGTGTGAGGAGGTTCATCAACTGTTCAGGAGCAGAAAAGACACCAGAGGACACAGAGGCAGTCGTCTGAGGCCAACTGAACCTCAGATAGCTGTATATAAACTCTGAAACTGTTAATCAAGCTCTCCTGGCAACAGCAGCTCTGAAGGACTCTTTTACTTATTTTTAGCTGTGCTGCCTATTGTGGCTGTTCTTTATCCAGACTGCCACAACATGGTACCACTAAATGCTGGTATTATTATACCAGCCACTTGAGCCAGGGCTCTGTGCAGCGTGCGTGTGTGGGTGTGCGTGTGTGTGTGTGTGTGTGTGTGTGTGTGTGCGCGTGTGTGTACTCAGTCTCTTGTATGTCAACATCTGCAGAATATTTTTTACATCATCCAGAACTATTATTGTGCATGATGGGAGTGATGAGTTGGAGGGGTTGTAGCGGGGCAGCAGACACAGTATGTAGCATGTGACGGTTTATATCACTGATGCACTTTAAACAGGAATAGTCCAAAAGGCCTATTGTTATTTATTTGTTGCAAATTCACATTTTGTTCACAATAAAATGATGATGAATTTGATTCTGTCTCTGGTTTTTTTTAATTATCATTTTGCACGGGTGTATGGACTGCAGAAATGATTAGAAGTACCATCAAACAAGCAGTCAAAAGAAGATCTACATGATGCCCTTGACTCCATAAGACAATGACAAACATCACTGCTGCTGTAAAGGTGATGACGCACATAGAAGAAAAGACATGAATAAAACACTAAAATGCTGTTATAGCAGCAGCAATGAATAGCATGAAGACAACAGAAGCATGACTGTACAGTGGCTTCTCAGGTCTTTGCTTCTAAAGCTAAAAACCCGGTGAAGTGCTTGACCCCAGAAAATCAGCTTGATGAAAAAGCTGTTGAAATAACCTGAGTTGACAAGCCAAGGAGGAGTTCATGTTAGTTTTCTCAAAGCTGACCTTGTTTTATTAGGGACTCATCCGAGAACTGCAAGCTCTCAGAAGATAAGGAGTAAATGATATTAAGCTCTTTTCCAATTAAGTCTGAATGTGTGTTATTACGTTCGAGATATGTTTATTTACAATCCAGAATTTAATTAGTGAATTCTGACTATCTGATTCTTATCACACATAATAGGCAGCCACAAAACCGAAGATTTACTGAATTACTACTCTTCCTGTCTCTCTATTTGACAAAACGTGGGAGACTCTTGTTACTCAGAAACGATGTAGGTGGGTGAAATTACTGAGCTCTAGCTGAGGTGATTCATGTCGGAGAGAATAAAGAGAGAGCGAGGAGGAGGAGGAGGAGCGGAGGGCCAGGAGGGGTGTAGGCGAGCTCTAGGTGTGACCGAATTATCGCCCGTAGCAGACAGTTATTCTACCCTTACTTGCCACCATGTGACATGGCGAGGTGAGAATGGATGCTACCAGAGAGTGTGTATTCTCCACCGCAACAGCATGCCTTCCTCCTTCTCACCTTCACTTGTAATGAGTTCACACATGCGCCCTGCTTTTGACGCATCCTGGTCGAAACGGCTAACAACCGAGTCTGCTGTTCTGAAAACGCCAAACAAAAAACAGCATCACAAGTGTGTGTTTGAAAAATAGCTGATTTTATTAAGATTTGATGCAAGCGTGGTCTGAAGCGTACATTGTAGTTTTATACCTGTTGGAAAAACTATAAAGTGGCTTTTGACAAACTTCTGTTTGGCAGAATAAGAGGGACATTGTCAGTCACACATAAAACATTCATTTTCTTTATGGTCTCCAAGAAAAATAAGCCCAATAGCGACTATTATATCATTATTTTACAGTTCACTTTATAATTAAATCCAACAAAACACATCAACATAAACACACAGGAATGTTTCATCAACATGTTTCTTAATTTGTATATGGTCTCCATGATTTCCACTTGCAGCGTTTAACAGCCTGACTCACATCTGACGAGGTGTTGAGACGTTTGCGGGCGCGCGTGTTCTTACACGTGTGCCTGCATGCGTTCCCATGTGACGGCTTCAGACACCGATATCGGGCACCAGTCTTTGGGAGGTGAAGAGCAGGTCGGGGATATCTGTTGGCCTCAGCAGTCTGGTAGACAGAACCAGCACCTGGAGCAGAGCACAACACGCCCATTAAGGTAGGTCACCGTGTGTAACTCAACACTTCTAAGTGAAGCAGACATGTGAAAACTGGTAATCAGCAAGGTGCATGAATCAGGTGGCTTGGCAACCTCTAAATTTAATTACCTCCGCCGAGGAGACAATGCTTTAGACCCTGTTTGTTTTTTGTGGCATGATACTCCAAAAACTACTTTTTAGTTGGGGATACATAACCCCAAAATCTCTTTTTTGAGTATGAAATGTTATAGAATGTGTTAAGAATGAGATAGACGTTGCGTATTTACCCAAATTTGGGGGAAATTATGACTGCAACAATTGTAAGGAGCAGCGGTGAGTTCAAAAATAATGATAAAGAAATCAAAGAGTTTTCAGTTATGTCACAGGTTGCATCAGTGATGGATTATAAAACGTATTTTGTTGTTGAAGGCTTAATTAATGACCATCGTGAGGGCAGAGGGTTACTCGGGCCTGCTTCTCTTCTAGTGCATCGTCTGATAAATGTTCCCACTAATTGCATCATTAGACAGAGAATTCTGTTGCCTGTTTTTATAGCCTGATGGTGCACAAGCTTTAAATGATTGGCCTAAATCCCTATTTGCTCACATGCTGCCTAGCAGTTGGCCTGGATGAAAATTAAAAATATAGGAAGGGAGTGTCTTCAATCATGTTTCAAATCACAGTTTCACAAGTATACAATTGTGAAAGTTTTCTGATCCTATACTGCGACGGTTGTGGTTTGGTTATATTTAGGATAAAAAAAAAAAAGATTAAAAACAACTTGATTATTGTCATTTGAACATTAATATATGTCATTTTTTTTTGAATTTGCTGAACTGTTCTCGGGATGAACCTCCACAACTTCGACCGGGCTCATTCACAGTGTTTCATGGTTTATTCATTTCTATTTTATTTGTGCATAAGAGGTGAGAATTAAGTGATCAATTTATTAAAGTGCTCTTAATTAATGCAGAACAAGATGCGCATTTACCCACCGTGTATTACACAGTGTGCTGCTGTGACTGTTAATGTTAACGTGACAGTGTTTCATTCAGACTTGTGCCGTGATGGAATAATTGCTGAAATCCCACTAGGTCCACCCTAAGATTGCCGTTGAGACTTTTACGTAAAACGTGACTCGGGAGCTTATTCAGACATGAGACCTGCATGTCAACATTTAAGCGATGCGATGCACGTCTGAATGGAGTGTTAGAATTCATTGTAACTGCTGTGAATTGCTTTGTTCTATGCAAATAAGCAAACCTTCAGTACAAACTTTTTACATTCACAAGTCTACAGGGGGCGAGTGTTTGACACTCAAAAGACAGATTTTAGGTCGAGTATAACTAACAAATTTCAGTGAAAATAGGTTGAAAGTTAAGCAATGGCTAAAAGAGCAAGTGAAGAATTTTTTAAGTGCTTTTTAAAAAAAAAAAGGTTTTTGAACATTCTTCTCATTAACTTTGTACTTCACTTTAATGACAACCCCCCCCCACTCATATAGACATACATACACCATGATTTTCTTGTGATATGTGTATTTTGATGCAGATCTGGACCCAGACGCAGTTAAAAAAAAATCGTCAGCGCTCTTTCAGTGCTTTCTAGTTAGAATAAGAAGTTCAGTCCTCTTATGTAGTAAAACAGAGCAGCTCTGTTTCTCCGCAGCAGTGTTGCTTTAACACTGGGTCAGCACCTCAAATTGGCAAGTGGGCCTGTTTATAGTGGCAGAGTACGTGCGTTTCAGAGGAATTTTGTCCAAATGCAAGACTCAAATGTGCAGTTTGGTTTGAGTGTAACTGTCTGGGCTGCAGACATTAGCCACAGTATGTTGTGCATGTACAGTACAAGTAAAAGTTTTAGGCACTAAAAGCAAAGTGAGGATACTAACAAAAATAGTGCTATAAATTGTTTTTATTTATCAGTTAACTTCATACAAAGTGCATTAATCAGAAGAAGCCTAAATGAAATCAGTATTTGATGTGAGCACGCTTTGCCTTTAAAATAACACCACTTCTCCTCGGTACACCTGCACACAGTTTATCAAGATACTTGGCAGGTCGGTTGTTCCTGCATCTTGGAGAACTAACCACAGTTGGATTTAGCTGCTTCTGTCTCTTTATATAATCCCAGACTGACTCCATGATGTAGAGATGAGGGCTCTGTGGGGGCCATACCATCTGTTTCAGGACTCCTTGTTCTTCTTGTCAATTGAAATTGTTATTTTTGACTCTGGTTGTATGTTTGGGGTTATTGTCATGCTGCAGAAGAAACAATCAGACGCCTCCCTCATGGTTTCACATTATGAATAAGAATCCAAACATCTTAAGTACCTAAAACTTTTGCACAGTACTGTACGTGCTGAGGTCAGTGTGTGTGTGGGCCAGCAGGATATTATATAAGCTCGTCTTTATTCAGTCTCCCTGATTACAGATGGAAGGCTTTGATCCTGGCCAGGCCTTTCATTGCCTCTGGCCTCCTTTCTCAAAGCCTTTTATTAAGACAAACCCACATTACTCAGCCTGATCTCCCTGTTTGCCCTCCTCTCACCCAGAGAAAACGCATTCATCTGCATGTTTTGCAGATGGCGGTGTGGACTGCATATATAATCAGCACTTAAACCCCCCCAAACACAAAGGAAGACACAACATCTCATGTATGAAATTACTGTAATTAATACAAAGATCAGATTAAACTCTCACTTCTACACCTGATCTGAGCCACCTGTGTATGTAGGTCAGCGTTTATGTTCATTCATTCACTCACATTCTTTGCCGGGCCCAGTACTAAATCTGTCAGTATGAAATCTGTAGGGTTTATTTTAATTTTTTACCCGAATGTGTATTTTAATGATTATTTTACAGTTTGACACATCTACAGGGACATACAGTACTGTACAAATGTGCATATCCAAATGAATTCTGCAGCATCACAGTGACCCCAAACGTACAGCCAGAGTCATACAGAGCTGTCTTCAGTGACAAGAAGAACAAGGAGTCCTGCAACAGATGCTTTTCGTGCCTAAAACTTTTGCACAGTACTGTACATGGTTTGCAAAAAAATTCTAATGAAACAGCAGCAACATGTAGCTTCTGAAATGTACGTTGATGATTCATCCACACAATATCTATGTCTTACACACAACCTACTACGAAAACGCCATCATCTTTTCTGTCTTTCTACCTCTGATTTACTTATTTATTTGCCAGATGCAGAAGAAATATTCTGATGTTTTACTTAAGGTAAAAGTAGCAAAACCACAATATAAACATATTCAATTTAGTTAAAGTAAAAGTCATGCATTCAAATTTTTACCTATAGTATAGAAGTATTATCAGCAAAACTTAAAGTAATACAATTAGAGGGACTCATTATGCAGGCAGAATGGCCCCTATCAGTGTTATATTATTATACATCATAATAATTGATTATTATTACTAATGTATTAACCTGAAAAACAGCATTTTAATGTTGAAGCTGGTCGGGGTAGAGCTAATTTGAAATATTTTACACACTTTTACACAAAAGAAATCTAGTTTTAATACTTATGTTTGCACAACATACATGTAAAATTATATATCATTTCAGAACAACAAGTTCCATTAAATTAAATGTAAAGTAAACTGAATTTCAATTAAGTTGTATCAAGATAACTTGATATTTGATCGTTTTAGCATTCATTTAAAATGATGTGATTTGTTGAGAAGATAACATACAATAATACTAATTTTACTGCTCATCTCTGGGCTGAGTGAACCCTGGTGTCTTTCCCAGTTTGGTTTGATCCTAAATGATCCTGTTACTGCTTTCATAAGAACTTGAGACATGAAAGAACAGTTAAGTCCAGCTCAGACGCAGTGAAAATGTTCTCCCCCCCCCACAAGCCTTTTACTACACACAGTTAGCATTATTTATGAGGAGATGTGGAAGACTTCACCAGCCCTCTTGAGGGATTGTGTACAAATGTTTTTTTTTCCTCCATGAGGTACTGGGCTTTGTATACAAATAATTGCAAAGTAGGAAATGAAACCATGACTACGTAGACAGCTGTTGGTCACTTGGTAGTCTCCGACTATCCTATTTTGCCTACTCACCTGGCTCCCCGGTTTGTGTGTGGTAACAATCTCCTTGACGAGACGAAGCTCTGAGGGCGTGACTCCACCAACCAGGAAGAGGAAGAGCAGAGGGTTGTCGCTGGGATGTGGACGACTCACCTGTGGAGTTGAGATGAGACGCTGTGATTGGTCAGTGTATTTTTAGGTCATCTGAGGTGTTGATTCTGTTTCCTATTAAAGAACGTGTCTGTGAAAAACAACCCAATTTGTCCAGGGAACACTTAATCATTTCCTCTTCGTATTACCATCTGTGGTTAGGTCTGTGTCTTGTTGCTGAGTCACTGCTCAGCTGGACTCTTGTGATATTGTGGTGATGCTGATGAGAGTGAACTCCACCACTACAAACAAAGCTCAGCAGATGATTCTCACCCTGGTGTTATGATGGCAGACACGTGGACGTGTAAGCAGGTGTATATACACATACACATACACACACACACACACATACACACACACACCCTCATACAATGCAAGCAGACACATAAACAACTACACCACATCACCTGCCTGAGGAAGCTGCCACTTAAAGATGTGTTTTAACAGCAGGGTGAGGTCTGGTGCATCTGCTGTGCGTGATTGGCTGTCGAGGGGAATAATGGCTGTGTGCTATTGGTTGGTCAGCTGCACTCACAGGACACATCTGCAGCCGGTGAATACTAACCAAGCAATCAGAGCCGCAGGGGGCGGACCCAAGGCGAGAGTGGCTGTACACGTGAAGCACCAGCAGGCTGGGGTGAAGCGTGTCAGGCATGATTCAACGTGGGTTTCTCGAAAAATGTGTGAACAAATGTTTTCTCGTGTATTCTGCTCATGTTATGTTTTGTATTTTTCGAGACGGATTCGGTGGCACTTGGTGACTTACCAAACACACCGACACCATGTGCAAATAGATCACCGCCTACGTGTTGTCGGAGGGTCTGAACCATGTGCACTGCCATGGGACCGACAGGGAAGGAGGGGCTTATGGAAATGTGTGGAGAGGGGGTGTGTGCGAGAAAAAGTATAAGGGAGGAGAAGAAAACATTATTCTATATCCTGATGATAAAGTACATCCTCTGGCTTTTTAGAGATGCAACCTACTCAGTTTTCTTGATGCATATGATTTAGATTTAAGCGCTTCAGATAAATTTTAAAGTTTGGAATGAAAATGGCGCCTTGCCAGTGCATCAGCATATCCTTTATGACTGCTGCCCTGTTCTCCTGATCCATCCCAGTCTTTTTACATGTACATTTACTCAAGTAAATACTTTTACTCCACTACATTTCAGAAGGAAATATTGTATTTTTACTCCTCTACATTTATCTGACAGCTGCAGTAACAAAACAACCAATTGTTAAATATTAAACTAGTGGTTTTCAGCTTTTTTGTCTTGTGAACTCTCAGTTCACACAAATCAGTGTGTAGTTGTGGCTCCTTATCATGTTTCGGATGACTAGCAGTTCCCCCAAAGAGACATTTTCTGCCTAAACTCCTCACACGGTTTCATTTCAATAACTGTTCAAATCAAAGATTAGAGAAAAGTCCAAAAACTGAAATCCTATTTGTGTAGAAGAACTTTTTTTTTCTCCTTTTCTCTCTCATTTATCATCTCACGACCCCTCAGATTAGTCTTGTGACCCTTTGGAGGGGCCTGACCCCTAGATTGGGAAACACTGGACTAAACTAGCTAACTGTACATAAAGTAGTGAAAAGTTTGCTCTACCTCAAGTAGCTACAACAGTGATATGCTGCTTACACATTGATGCAGTGTTAACAATCTAATAATGTCATATATAATTATATTTTGGTCACAGAGGCTGATTTTTTGCAAAAAAGGTCATTTTACTTTTAATACCTTAAGTAAAATTATCTGTTAATACATCAGTAATTTCACCTAAGTAGGATTTTCATCGCAGGACTTTAACTTGTAATGGAGTACATTGTTTGTGCATTGGATTTAGAGTACTTTTTCCAACACTGTGAAAAGGTCACTGTAAGAATTGTAGACAAAGTGCCCTGATCTGCTAAGCAAAATGTTAGTAGTTGGATGAGTCAGTAGTGCTAGTGAGCAAATAACAAACTGTGCTTCATAAATGTGAGAAGTCCTGTAAACTTTGGATTTAAAATGTTGTATATTAGATGTTAGTCAGATTGAGAAAAGTAGTGAGTAAAGCAGCAAAATTGTTTAGACTATCTAAACAGAGGCTGAACATGGGACACCGAGCACATGCACATACCCAATTAGTTACAAATAGTTTAAGATGACAGTTTAAGCAACGGCGCACAAGATCTCAGTGGGTCATAACCCAAACTGCAGGGTCTGCAGAGTGTTTAAATGATATAAACTCTGCACAGAACACAAACACAGAAGGCCTTGTGGTTAAAAATAGATGTTTTATTGGCGTGTTTTATTGCATGAAGGGTGTGCACTGTGCTCCTATAGAAAGTTCAGGTTTATAGGTTTAGTCTGTCTGAGTTGGTGGTTCGTGGGCCAACTTTCTTAATTTGTTCGTGGGCCAACTTTCTTAATTTGTGAAAAACCAGGTCACGGTTACACAACCAGTCTAATTCCTCCCCCCGGCTAATCATCAGTTTAAGCAAGCCCAGATGTGGGATAATCAGACCGTAGATAGTGATCTGCTCTGCGGTGGATATACATTACCCACAAGCCCAGAGCTACATGTCTGTTGCTGAAAAGAATTTGGCCAAAATATTAACATAACCCAAAAATTCAGGTCTTTGCATCTCCCTCTGAGGCACTTAAAAAAACCAAAACTGTAAAATAATGAATGAATGCCTGAATGATTGAAGGAATCAGTCAAGCAGCTTAATAACTAAATTAACTTAATAAACTAATAATTGTGTATAAGTAGGTGTATGTATGTATAAATGTGTTATTACTGCCAAACATTGTCCTCTCTCTCTTAAGCCTCTTTTACACATAGTTCCTGGTAAATTACTGGGATTACCTTTCAGGCACCGCTAGTGATTTTCACTATTCACACATGCTGCTACATTCAGGCACTTTTCCATCTTGCGCCTTTTTACACATAACATGGCAATGCTGGAATAGATGGTCCAAGGGACAGTGTAGCAGATGGTCGTCATACAACACTTATGGATGCCAACCACCATAAAACGAATGTACATGCACGAACAGACGTCTCTTATTATCTTCAGGAACATGGCGGGCGAGGAGCTGTTTTTGTCTGGTGCCAATGTTCTTGTAATGTATTTAATATTCAACAAGTCTGTGAGATAAATCACCCACGAATGCATTGGCAAGGCAACCGCAAACGAGTCGCGGATTCAAATATGTCATCAGTGGAGTGTTGTGATTGGTTTGCTCGCTCCACGTGAAAGTGTCTTTCGTCAGACGGCCATAACCCTTCACGTGCTCACGTGGAATGTTACTGGGTCTTGAGGTGGGAAATTGGTGGGACAGATTTCCCTGAATATCGAACCCTGCTTACACATGACCCCATGCAGGAAATGTTCCTGAACATTTCAGGGATAGACTGCACGTGTGAAAGGGGCTTTATACAACAGAAAGTTTTGTGGTTACATCCTCTGTTGAGCTTAAGAACGTTTGTCTTTGGCAAAAACCTCTTGGTCACCAGTGCAGGGTCAAGGGTTCAACTTCCAGCTGCCATGATTTTTGGCAATGCGCCCCATAGAACACAGTTTGCAGTGATTGTGGTTAGAAAAACAACAAGAATACGTTTTTATTGCTGATCTGTGGCTCCTACTGGCTGGTTGGCGAAAGGGCAAAAGGGGGGTTGGGATCAGTTTAGGGGGGGTAGCATGTTAAGCTGTCTTGAGCTCGGTAAATGTGAAAAGAAAATTGAGCTCCGTAAATGTGAAAAGAAGCAGCTGGTGACTCCATGTGGAGACACGTGGATGTTTGCCCTATAAAGTGTGATCCTTGTGCAAATGTATTGTGTTTTTCTTTCAGCTCCTGACTACAGAATCAGTAATTGTATAAACTGACAATGTTTGCTGTGCATCAAAATCTCAAATGTCTGAAGGTAAAATTGTGGTTGAAGAGTGAATTGGCCCACTAAAGTAAACACAGTATACATCATTACTCAGCAAATTGTTAAATTAGGTCAAGTCCAAGCAACACAAGAAGGCACTTCATTGCACACACTGGGTGTCTAGCAAAGGTAGGGTTAAGAGGATGTGACAAAGCTGACCCCATTACATATAAAAATGTATGTGTGTCTCTGTGTGTGTGTGTGTGTGTGTGAGCACTGTCTGACCTTCATGAACATGCTGAAGCCGGTCTTGAGCAGGTCGGTGAGGCCTCCGGACATGTGCTCGATGTCGGAGCATTCATGTCTGTCAGGGTGGAAGACCTCCTCCAGTATCTGCCGCAGGAAAGGACGATAGGTGGCCTAGAAAACCCCAAACACACATGAACACGAAAATTAACACACAAGACACCTGCACTGACAAGACTTTACTTATGTTTATGTACACAGATGTATCAATTTTACAGTGTGTTAAAATATCTTTACATAAACATGTGTGAATGAATGTGACTGAGGAGCTGTTGGTGTGCCCTCCTTTTAGCCCCTGCATGTTTGTGCGAATGGCCGTGGGTGTGAGAGACAGTTGAGTTATAAACAGCTCTGCTCGACCAAACAGGCTGCTGACTTATGAGTCACTTCAGGAAGAGGAGCTTGAACATAAAAAAAAAAATCCTGTATTGTTAGACGTGGCTGAAAACAGCACTTTGGGCCATCATGAGCAAGTGTTACAGTGGAAAAATCAAATCAAAGTTTCTGGAAAGAGATGTTGCTGCTCAATTCATGGTCCCCAGAGGATGAATCCTAATGACTTATATGATCCCCTGACATTTCATCAGTTTTTATTTGTCCAATACTTTGGTTTATGACTAAATAACTGCAACACTAACACCATTCTCATCAGCTTTAGCTGTACTTTGTGTTTCGTGCTAATTAGCAAATGTTAGCATGCTAGTGCGCAAAACTACAGTGGTGAACATGGTAAAGATTACATCTGCTAAACATCAGTATTATTGTAAGCATGTTGGTATTTAGCTCAAAGCACCAGTGTGCTTAAGTACATCCTCACAGAGCGGCTAGCATGTCTGTGGACTCTTAGTCTTGTTTTTACAGCAATAAAAAAAACGGCCAGACGGTGTTGATATTTGAGGAAAACACATTTGAATGCTGAAAGTCAGTCACATTTTGGCTTGTTTCCGTTGTAGCTCAGTGTGTATGTGCGATGAAAAACATATTTTTCCTATGAACACTGTCATATGTCCAGACCTGCTTCTCCAAAACAGTAAACAGCACCTGCTTCACTTCTCCATAGTTATGAGCCGCCCTTATAAGCTTTCACAATATTTCATTACTTTGAAATATGTCCTTGAAGGAGATGAACTGCAGAGCTTCAACTAAAGCCTCATAAATGTCTTCTAATACTCTTAAGAAGTGATCCACGAAAAAAAAAAACCCAACTCTAACAGTAACAGGGAGTCAGCTTTTTCTGCCCAGCTACCCAGCCCAGAATGAACCATTTATAGACCTCAAAGCTAGCAGATCAAGAATTCAACACAAGTGGTTTTTTTTTTGTTCATGGGAGTGAACTTTGCTGTTGTAGAGAACAATAAAGAGCCAGATAGGACTCAGCAGAGCTTTGCTTTGAGTTCTCTGAATAGCAAAACTTTTAAAATAGTCAGGCTGATTATCTTGGAATAATTTACTCAAAATGTGAGTGAGGTAAGGAATAAAACTTTTTTTTGGGGGGGGGGATGTTGTCAAAGGAACATCTGACACTCAGCAAAGACTGTATCTACCAAACTGTTGATTCAGGCAATAAATACACACACCTACATACACACGCAATGTCGTCCAAATGCTAATGCGCCCAGGTGTTTCTGCCCACAAGCATCCTCTCACCTCAATATGGAGTATCAGTATGTATCACTCTTAACGGAAGACTCACAGCCTCCCACTCATCTAGTCCCTGAGGAGCAGCCAAATTAGGCCTGGGGAAATCCTGCTGTCCACGTTGTATACATCCTCAATTACATAAACTAACATTTACCACTGACAACATGACTTTGCTGCATGGGTCAGCTTGCACAAACTAAGCTCGGAGTAAACACATTAATGATTCATCTCCGGCTAAATAACACGCTCATCCACACACAAATGCACGGCCAACAATATCGCAGGTGTAAACAACCAATCCTACCCACAGTCACGCACACACTCCATTTTCATCTGCTTCCCAAAAAGCTAAAAGCAATCCTATTAAATCACCACCACAAACACCCACATGATAAAAAAAACAATATTAGAATTAGTCATATGATAATGCCAGTGCTTAAATATTCCTCTGTGCACGCACGCACACACACACGCACACACATACACACACACACACACACACACACACAGGTATCAGTTTCCCCACGGGTCTTCTTGGCGTAGAGGTGGACGAACAAATTCATTTTCCAAAACAACATGGTTACAACATCGAAAACACACACAGGACAGAGAACAGAACAGGCTGGAATATTTTACCGAGTCAAAATGATAACAAAGTTGTACTGTGCATCTCATTTGAATCCTTTAAAACAATGTGCCAAGTTTTAATCAGCACATGCACTGTGCTTTTTTTTTTCTTTTAAAGGGTGAGTTCACCCAAAATTCTCACTTACCTCTAGTGGTTTGTAGTCATACAGGTAGTTTTCGACACACGTGAAAATATTAAAACTGCCACAGAAGACGCTGCCAGTAGTTTTCCATTTGTTTGGTAGAAAGTTGTTCCAATGAAAATGGACAGTGCATTCTGTGGGTTATCCACAATAACTGATTCTGTTAAATGTATTCATGTAACGTATTTTTTAGCAATATGGCTGACATTCTTTTCACCTCCATTGTAACAGAGTGGAAGCAGAAATCTGTGACAAATATCTCACAACCTGGGCAAATAAAAACTATAGTCATGCATAGATTCCACTAGTAGTATATGAGGATTAATGAGGACAAAAATATTTTGTAACTTGGATGAACCAAGCCTTTAATTACTATTTTTGGGTATTTTATGCCTTTTATTATATAGCACCAGTACAGAGATGACAGGAAATGAGGAAGTGAGAGATGCAACAGGTCCCCTCCCTGAACTTAAACTCTTTCAAAGAAAAGAGTATAGTACTCACACACAATATAATTTAGTAGTTTTTTTTAAAGGAATAGTTTTGGGAACTTATTGTGCTTGTTTGTGTAACTTGCTGAGAGTTAGATGAGAAGATTGACACCATTCTCATTTTTGTACATTAAGGATATGTTGCCTGGTACAGTGTCTTTCTGGAGTCTCTGCTGGTTGCCGGGCAACCTCATGGTGATGACAAGACTCCAGTAGGTCACTGGCCCAGACAAGAAAATGTCCAAGCAAGTATTTCTTTGAATGATTTATATGAGATGCACAGTACAACTTCTAGACCAGATTATAGGGAAATACGAGAAAAGATGTTTTTTGGTAATTTGGGTGAAATTATGGTTTTATGTCATGTCATGATGTCATGTCATGTCATGGATGTCTTCCAAAGCCATGTTAATGTGTTACACGTATGAAATATTGTTCCATAATCAGAAGAGAAAAACGAACACAGCCAATACACAGCTTCTATCAAAATGCCTATAACTTGCACTTTGGTAGGTGGAAAAATCTAGTCATAGGTGTGTGTGCTTTCCCTTTACAATAATAAGTCAGTAATACATATGTGAAAAACTTGCAGTGTGTGTAATACACAGTAAGACTCGGGTGAATCATTGTCTTGTCTCTATGGTTGCTTATTGGTTGCGTAACTGTTGCCCTTACCTCGTTTCTCTTAACAAAGATTTTATATAAGGGTGAGAATTCTTGCCAAAATAAAATAGCTACCATTAAGTGTTTCTCACACAAGCAGGAAATCAAGCCCCTCCCCTCCACTGAGGTCAATACATAGCATTAGACTCCAGCTGTTACAGGCTCCGTCACTCAGATTTCATTGATGTATTTTTTCCGAGAAATTTGTCAGCGCTCAGTTACTCACAGCTTGACATGTGCTCAGGAAATGTGCAATTTTCATGCAGCTCTACAGCGGGCATACATGTGACAGTACAGACATACGAGTGATGCCGTCTGTTGGTTTGATTAATTATGGTTGAAATAAACAGAGCGTGACTGGAGCCAACAGAGAAACTGTACTGTTTTCATTTATATTACTAAATCCATTTGCTATTTTCAAGACACTCCTTCACTTAAATGAACTGTGAAAGCTTGATTACTGAAGATAATAGTGCTGTGCTCAGTGGTATTCATCCCATATTGAGCCATCGCAGGGTTTGACAGGGTCTAATTTCAGGCTTTGTGGAAAAACAAAATCGGCAACTTACATGACATACAGTAAAAAAACAACAGACTAGAGTAAGAGGTGCTGACCCGTGTCAGAACCTCTCATTTATGTCTGAACCCGGAGGAGGAGAGCTCGGCGTCGAGGACGACATCTTGACCGACAGGTATCGGCTTCATCGGCGGAGGGGAAGGCGTGCTGAGAGCTGCTGATGGATTTTTGAGGTCTCTCAAAAACAGGCAGGAGCTGGCAGATATCACGCTGTTCTCCTTTTATATGAAATCATTTTCATAATTCAGCAGGAACGAGGACAGACAGTTCTGTCCTAACAGAAACTCCATGGTGCGCCTCACATGTGTGCGCACACACCCCGCCTGCACAGTAACAAAGATGTCTACACATTTTGACAAAGCTGACTTTATATGGTGCTCTGCCACTCAATGAGATTGCGAAGTAATAAAAAGCTGCAGGAAAGCTTTTTTGACAATTAGGGAGAAGAACAACAGTAATAAGTTTAACACACTCAGTCTCACAGCTGCACAGAGTTCTGGATGACTCGATATTGCTGAAGAAAACAAGGATGAAAATGGATGAAAATGAAATGTTCTGCTCCTACAACAGCTTATCGTAATACTTTTTTTTTTTTTTAAATCAAATGTTCCTCCTGAACTCTGGACTCCAGCTCCTCCAGTGGGAGCAAAGCTTTGTACCTCATTGCTTAAAGAATGAATCAGTGACTTATGTAAGAAGTGGAGAGATGAAAACCTAAATAGACACATCAACACAACACAAGCAATAAAAGACAAAAAGAGAAGAAAACAGAGGTCCGTCCAAAATCTGCTTTTTTCAGGCTCAGCTTTAGCTCCAAGAATGTTTCTTTCATTCTGCTGTCTGTTTCTTCACAATATTTAACTGAGAAATAAGTATGACCTTTAAAATAAAGTGTCTTAAACTTTCATCGACTAACCTTTATGCTCTCGCACTATAACTCTCTGGAAAGCTACCCAATCAAAGTGAAGGACAGTGGGAGTAAAGACTGTTGATTGTCTGTAAGAAAAGGTAAGAATCTTTCACAAGGACAAAGATGCACAGGGGCCCTTCTGAGTTACATAAGACTCAAGACACAGACGGTTTATGAAGAGGCTCACAGTGAACTCCTTCTCTGTGCTGTGTGCCTGTGTGACGCAAACAGGAAGGGGACAAAAGCAACGCAGGCCAAAGGTCCTCTGCTAAATCTCTGCCTGTGTTACTGCCACATCCAGAGTGCAGAAACAGGTAAATAGAACACGAGGGAAATCAGACATGTGTGATAAAGTGGGATCAATTATTCCAAATATTCAGCTTGTCCTAGGTGTGCTGGGGAATATACTCATGTCGTTTGAGCTGTGGTGGTGGATAACAGTTGATGTGTGTGTTTTTTGACCCTGATTGTGTCTCTGACCTGGTGAACTCCATCGCTGGCGGTGTAGACAGAGCGCAGTTGCTTGAGGTGGTCTCTGGTATGGCTCAAACCTCGGAGGGTCTCGAACATCTCTTCCACTGCAGAGTGGGCTCGCTCTGTGGTCAGCTCCTCGGGATTTGCACAACCTAGCAACACACACACACACACACACACACACACACACATGCAGGATTATTAAATGATTACTACATGAAAATCCACTAAATGTCTTTCTTTCTAACACATGCAAGAAAACATTTGTATCTGCAAAAAAAAATGGGCTGTAAGATGTAACATGTTGGCTTTTGTGGGTAATTTTCTCAGCTGGGTGCGCGCTGAAACCAATTATCAAGGTAAACGCTTGGAAGCGAGAGGACAAGAGCCCCTTTATTCGAGGAGAAAACACTGCTGTCTAATCAAAAGCTAATGTTCCCTCCTCTTTAAAGAAGTGCGGATGGAAGCAAAGACTCACTGTGAAATAAACTTGAAATGGCAGAACTTAAGATAAACGGAGATAGGCGGGAGAGACAGTGACAAGAGAGTGGGGGCTGAAGGGAAAAGAACATAGGAATGTGACTGAGAGGTAAACAGAGAGGAGCAGCGCTGTTGGCAAAGTAGGTCGACTGGCACCTGCACTTGCCCCTCGAGCTGCTCAGGTATGTGGCAGCCTTCTGTTAACAATGTCAGCTGTGTTATAAAAGATATAAACACAAACCTGAAAACTGCATCAGCATATTTCTGCATCTGAGAGGCTCATTACTAACGAGAACACTGATGACTCCACTGTTAATGCTGCAAAAACAGCAAATTTACATAAGAAGGTGCTTTTTACACCATCATAGCGTGTTTGTATCTTAAAGGAATAGTTCCATATTTTCAGATTTGATGACAGACTTCACCTGACGGGAACTTTAAGCTTCCTGGATAGAAGCTGGGAACTGGGTGCTGAGATAAGATTACAGGAGCCACTTCCTGTCTTCTGCCTCTCTGGGCTCTGTTGGCCCACTCTGTGATATAAGTGTATTACACCACCATAAATACTGCCTATAGGTGTTGCCCTGCTCTCAGTAAAAGGTAGCCAGAACTATTTCGATTAGACTAATGAGGCTCGACTCAAAAAGGTAATGCATGACTTCTGCCACCATGGGGTTACCATCAATCCCTGGGAACTCAATTAAAGCTCTTACTTCCTTATTATATAACAACGTATGAGCTCACACGTTATACAGCCTTACTTTGGAAAGAAAGTAAAGAATATGTGAGTGTTGAAGATAAGATCTAACATTCAAGAGACATGTGGTAAAAATCTCCCTTTATGCTCACAGATACACTGCTGGCTTTGCCTGTAACATGCAGTAAATTGATAGATTGAGGGCAGCTATGTCACTCCTAACTCTTCTCCCTCGGGACTGTAAAGACAAGATATGACTTCCACAAGGCTGAAAACTGGCCTGCGTAAATACTGTGCTTCATTTGATTTGGCACAGTATATATGCTGAGGAATACATCAATGTCAGCACTTAGATAACGCACATTGAACAGCTTGACTTTGTCAGGCCTGTTGTTTGTTCTTTGATTGTTCCTTTTCCTTCGCATATAGATGATATCGAATTCAGCACGGCGAGTCTTTGTTTTGAGTCGCTGCCTTCAGGAATGTAAAGTGTCTGGCCTGCCGGTTTGCTCTCCTGCGCTGCTCTGGCTGAGAGGTAAACTCTTGGGAAAAAAAAAAAAACAGCAGGGCCATTTGATGGTGCTGAGCGTGAAGACTCAGTCATATGTGGGTCTTATCTTTCCAGACACCCGCAGAGGAGAAAGGCATCCCAGAAAACAAGCTAAAGCTGATGTTTGTCTCTGAGCATTTATATTGTCAAAAAATCCCCCCCCAAAAAAGTTAAAATACAACATGCAAATGTGGAGTAAATTTACATGTTACATAATCTGACAGTAACCATCTGTTGGAGAGGATGTGTGCATATTTCATGTGTTCGCGGCAGGAGTGCACAGGAGGAGCTGTGGAATAGGAGTTGGGCTGGATATAAGGGCTAGGTAGGAGGAGAAGTGTAAATCTGTTTGAGTGCTTGCGTGTCTGCAGCGAGAGAGCCGGTTGACTTGTTGCCAAAGCATACAGTGCAGGCCCAGGGCTCGGTCTGGAGCTGTGGCAGGCTTGTTGGATGCAGGTCCCCCCCGAGGCAGTCTGTGGTTGCGATGTTGATCGTGGCAGATCCTGAGTGGGAGCAGGACCAGGTGCTGATCCCGGGGAACATCCAGCTTGGCTGTGAGACTGAACACCTGTGTCTAAAATTCATCTCACGCGACGCTGCCACGCCACCCACCATATCTGCACCACACCACTGTCTGATATCTCTCACGCAAATATGTGAGCTGAATTCTCTTTTTTGTTCAAGTCAAGTATAAAAATAATAGCATAATAAAGGCTTATTTAACTGCCACCTCACTGTCTCCTCGCATAATTTCTGGTCTTTGTATGATTACAACCTTTGTAAAACTGAAGCACATGATGGGAAATGATGAGTAAGTATATGTCATTTGAACAGCTCTGCATAATGCCATTTACGCCTATAAAAACATGCATTTACTTCCCGAAACTATTCAGTTTAACAGTCACCAACTTGTTTAGAAAATTACAAAGTGATATCTGACTCAGCACTGCGCTGCTAAGAGAGAGAAAAGGGGGAGAGAGAATGTAGTTTGATCCTCAAACAGAGAACAATAAGAATCCAGACAGGAAACGGTTGATTGAGTGTTTTCTAACAGAGCCGGAGGTGAGCAATCGTTACTTATAGGGGTGTGAGTGCAGCTTGTGACGCAAAAAATGCAACCAGAGAAGCACAGACAAACGTATCATTAATAAATGGAGCTGAATAGGGATTAAAAGAAACAAACAACAATAGTAACTGTGACAGTTACTGTCTCTAGCATATAATATTACACAGCATTTAAGCAAACAGAGACTGGATACACAATGTGTGTAAATAATTCATAAAAAAAAATGTGGAAGCAAGAAGGCATTTGTGTCTATTACCACCGCCACACTGCTTCTGCTTACAGGAAATATGGCCTTTGCTAAAGAACACAGGGAACATTAAATTAGAAAAACGCAGTCTGTTTCCTCAACAACCCTCAAAACACTGCAACAACTTTCCATCTATGCCTGACCCCACAATCAAAACTAATCGCTCTGTACTTATCAGTGGAATGTAGACAACAAGACTACTTATAAATATCCTGGCGTATTTTGAAACCTGATCAAAAATTCTATTCTGGGTCCGTGTTTTTTAGAGAAGGAGAAACAGAGAGAGCGAGAGGGAGCAAAGCACCGATTTTTTTTTTTTTTTTTCACAGACAGTTTATATCAGCCTTGGTAATCCTGTGTGGAATGTTGGGTCGGGAAAATCTCACCGCTGCTGTATCTCAGGATGAAAGAAGAGAGAAGGAAGTAGTGGGTTTTCAGAGCTACTTGCGTTGACCCTTTTCCCTTACATGATGCTAGCTGTCACCATGGCAACCATGTGATCTCTAGGTCTGGAGGAAGTTACTTCCACGTGGTACCATCATGAGACTGACATAAGAGGAGCTCAGCTGTACTGAGGAAATACGCACATTAAGGTTTAGAAGAAGCTACAATGCATTTACCTTCAGCTATTCTACTTATTCTTAAGAGCCAAGCAAATTAAAAAGAGAAGGACTTCCGTATTCCTACGCATGCAGTGCACTGTATTACTCTGCAGATCAGCTGTTTGGGTCGGAAAGTGCTGTTGCAGCGTAATGCAGTGTGCAGCATACATAGTAATACAGACGTTTTACAGTCTCTACCTCATACAACCCCACTTCAAAAAACTATCCCTTTAACCCAAGATGGATTTGCAGATTAAAATGAACAATAACAGGAGGAAATGTTATAGACACGTCAATTAGTACGCTCCTTACTGAAATACTAAATGTGTTTCTAAAAGGTTTCACAGCCTTGTGTCAATCTGACAAATACAGAAAAACATCATAACAGAATTTGATTTGCTTTTAGCCAGCATATGTGCTGAAAGGTGCAGTATACTGAGGATGAGCTGTGGACAAGAGAGCATAAATGCATTCACATGCATGTGCATGAATTCCAAAAATTTAAACAATGAAGACAGTAAATTCAATTTATTATAACAACACAAAGTACCTTTTGTTCCACCTGAGACTCTCCTGCTCTGGAGGTGCTTGATATACTCAACAGGCAGAACTGTTGACACTACTTTCGTTCTTGCACCCAGTGGAATAACTCCATAACAAGCATCCTTTGCTACAATCAGCCCAACAGTGTATCAAATATTTAATTTAAAAGTTTTAAAATCTATATAGTTCTGCACACTAAATATAGTGTATACTCAAACACAGTATATATGTTTGTTGGCACTTTTTCATACATAGCTGAGATGTGATGAGTGCGAATTTATACGAATTGTAAATGAGACCTTTTGCAGTATATGAACATGATGACTGTCCCGAGAAACCTGGAATGCCATGATGACCTCATACAACAGGCAGTGAAAAAGTTGGATTACATAAAGTCACATAAAGAATATCCACCATCAAATAATTAATCAGTGGTCTGTATTCATATCCCAGAAAAACCAAAACACATGCCCAGTATTTTCTTGCCTGTGAATCTGATTAAATTACCTCATATGCTCAGAATGTGTCTACGAACTAAGAATGTGTCTGATGGAAAGCAATAACACTTAAAGTCCCCCTCCACTCAAAAATGTGTTTCGCTTGTTGTTACTTCACTGTGATGTTTGTATGTGCAGAGTTTGACACTAGAAGGCTTTTTTCACATTCATCTGCTGAAAGTTTCTCTGTGTTCACCGAAAATCTGAGTTAAAGGCGTGTACATACGAGCAGGATTTGTGACATCACAACTAATGTGGAGCCAATCCTGATCCAGTATTCAATTTACACAAGTGTGATGTGGAAACTTGAAGCGTACAGCGCACAAACACTGAGATTGGGCTTCACAGTGAAGTAGGAGACATCTTGTGTCCAGCAGTTAAACTTTTGAAATGAAAAATATTTGCATATTCATAGTTTCTGGAACCTTCAATGAGGGTGACGGAGTAGATGTCATTTGAACAAGATAATTGAACTTTTTTGTGGAAAAACCACGTTAGACACAATTTATTATTCAAAGTAGAGTATTTTATATACATGTTAAAACATGTCTGGGGGGGGTTTGTATCGCTTTGCACTGGTGTTGTCAGCCTGTGATGTCTGCTTCACTAGACTGAACAGCCTGTTAAACAGCTCCCTCTCACAGGCTGCTTGTGACACCCGGGCAATTGGCCAAAATCACAGTAAACTAATAAGGGCCATCTAGTGCCAAAGGTGCCGGCAAGGCAAAAAACAAAAGGAGACGGTCGGCCACAGATGCACAACAACAGGCAAGCAGCAGCCGATAGTTGGCTTGTTGTGTCGGCACTCCAGACGTTGCACCCATAGTTGTCTGAATTCTGGTGATAAGCCTTAATCCTCTCCAGAGTGGCCCACTTGAGAGAAAACACAAGACCTGTTAATCTGGGCTGCTTCATAGACTCTTTATGAAGTGCAGAACAATACAGACACACACATACACACACACACTCAGTAGTTACAGCATGCCAGTATCCTAAGCTTCAGTCTTCCGCTGCAGGACTCTGTGTATTCATAGTGGATGTGATTAATCACATGCTGAGGAGGGTGTGGTCTTATGGTGAAAGCTTTTCATGGTTGGAGCGGGCCACAAGCAGCATAACTGTGGAGAACAGAGGGATCTGCGTGTAAAACACTGTCTCCTGAGTGCTTTCGTGTCAGCTGGGTGGCTGTGTTATTGGATGGGCATGCGGGCTGCACAGTGGCCTGGCAGCAAGGTCCTCAGATGTTACGCTGTCTGCTAACAGGCGTGAGGAGATCAAACAGCACGTAGGACTCACCCACTGAGGGGGAAACACCTTGTAGCCGCCAAGTTTCTGCCTGTGTGTGCATGTTTAAATTAATGACTCACAAGAATGGGGGGGTACACGTGTGTGTTACTATAAAGAGGTGTGTTTGTGGGGTGTTTGGGACAGTGGCTTAAATCACAGGGTAATGATCTGCTCAATTAGAGAGTGGCAACCGCTAATTCCCCCATCTGCAGATTAGGTGGTAGGCTCACACACATGGATCCTAATACGCACACGCTCATTGGTGCAATCAAAGCTGCACACAAATCAAATACAAGTCTGTTTGGGAAAAATCTTCTGCAGATACTGTGTACGTGAAACTACTAAACTAATAATCATCTAATAAACGCATCTGATGCGTCAATGAGACAAACTAACCTTGTGCCTCAAATGATGGATTTTTATATAAGAAAATATGAAAAGCCAATTTTTTAATTCTAATACCTCAGTTCTCCCAGACAATGGCTGATTCATGATGGCAGAATCAGCTGCAGAAATGAAAACATTCGCTGAAAAAGAAACTCACGCGTCCTTATGCTAACGCGGGGTTCACTCTTTGATATTGTTCCTCATGATTTGTGTTTCACCTCGCTGTCGTCTGCTATTAGCCGGACTATCAGACTCGCTGAATTTCACTTTGATCCTCTGTAATTACAGTGCGGTATGTTTGTGTGAGTGTGTACGAGTGGGTGACTGTGTGCGAGTGACGCTGTGTAGCATAATTGCGGTGGTTCCAGTGTTTCAAGCATGGCTTCAAGGTAGATCAGTGAAATCAGGCAATGTGCACAGAATGCCACCGACTCCAGACAAAGACAAAATTACAACTCTGCACGCAATGCAACATGAGTCCCCTCCTTCACATGGGATGACGAGGGGGGAGCAGAGGGAGAGGAGTGTGTGTGTGTGTGTGTGTGTAACAGTGTGTATTATGCTGGGACGTTAAACAAACCCCTTTTCCACATCAGTCCTTCTGTGGCTGTCTGCCTGACTGGATATACAGTATGTTAGCTCTCCTGTCTCATAAATTTGCCAGTAGTTACATAACCACATCCCAGCGGATCATCAGGTACTTATTCACACATCTACTGCAAAAATACTCTTCAGTGGATTGATGGAATACATGTACACAGGTTATGCATACAAATATTGCACTCTATTAGTTCATGCATATAAACAAATGTATTGGTCTGTATGCTGTCACTATGGAGACGCTTGGGCTGGATACATGAAAGAAAGTAGGGCTCTCGCCAGAATTCCTGGGAATGATGGTGCCATCAATGCAAAAATGTTGATTTCCAACATATTCTGTGCAGTGTATGCTAAAATTACATTAAATCACCCAATCACCTTAATGGGCTGGATGACAAACAGTAATAAATATAAAAGCTCCATAGATCAGGAAAAATGCGTAGTTGGGTGATTATTCTCTGTGGGTTCGTGACTACCTTTCACTTTATACAACATCGTTCCATATATTAGGTTTGGACATCAGAGGTGGTGACGGAGTAAAACGCCTCAAACAACAAGAGGCATATTGTCTCAAATACAGTCTCAAAGCCAGTAGTAGATATTAGATGGAAGGTTTGGTCCATTAATCACTAATACATATTGTGAACTGCTCTATATTTAGTCAGAGTTGGTTATTTTTATGTAGTTCTAGTGCCTTTCATGTTTCATGTTGTTTTTATGTCTTTTCTATTTTGCAAGTGCCTTTCATATTGAGACTTTTAAAAAAAATTGTTATTCTTGTACGTATGTGGCTCACATTTCAGTTAAATCTGTGCATGCGTGGCAGTTTAGGGCTTCAACGGTGTTCACACTGGTGCCGGATACATGTCACTTACAAACATGAATGTAAACCATCGACACAAAAAGATCGGATCTGACCAAAAAAACGGAATTGAGCATTAAGGCCTGTAATGTGAACGTAGCCAAAGATGCTTGCATTATGTACTGGGTTCACTTCATCACAGCTGTGTGGAATTACTACCTAATAGTTTGGGTTCATTGTGTGTCAAGACACCCTGAGGAAGGCAAGTGTGCCGATACGCGTTGGTTTACTTTTAATGCATTAACTCATATTCATATTCAAGGATTTTTATTTTTAACCATCCACCTGGAAATGGATTTGTTATTCCACACCCCACCTGTGGATGAGGGCACATTTTTTCCTCCTTAAAACTGTCAGTTCATATATTGTTGATATAAAAAATTGATTAGAGCGGCTTTAAAAGGACCATACTGGTTTTTCATGCTTTGGCCCATTTACCACAAATTCCATATATTTTACATAACAGGTAACCCTGTTGCAAACCACGCTGCTGTATTTTAGAAATTTGAACATTCTTCTACCATCATTTAGGCAACCATTGTTTTTATTATTTTTTGTAATGTATAAAAATCTGATCCATCCTTGAGTTGAGTAATCATCACAGTGAAATTCAAGTTTTCATTATATTTTGTAAAAGCTACATAATACTTCTCTGGTAAGACATTGTATACTTTGGATTTGTATCAATGCAACTAAAATAAGATATAATAGCAGGAAAAATTCAGAAAAAAAAACTTTTCTGACTGTACAGCATGCATTCAATAATGCACATTATAAAGAGCACATGTTTCGTAGTTAAGGAGCTAAAACTTGCCTACACACTGGTCAAGTCTTTTAAGCAAAGCTCTGAGAAGTGTATGTGCTCTTGTGTTCTTAGGGTGTCTGAGTTCACATAGTGTGTCACAAGGTGCTTATCTGGCCAGTCTGCAGGATTTATGTTTCTGCGGGTGAGAACGTAGTTGACATGGCAACCCAATACCTTCTCACAGGCTGAAAAGGCTGCTTGCACTGAATGAGCACAGTACAGCTCATAATGTGTGGAGTACCTGTGCGTACACATGTGTGTATGAGCGTCAGGCATGTTTTGCATTACCAGCAGCGCCTTTTCCTTCTACATGAAATAAGAGAGCTTTAATTAAACGTGAACGTTCAGGGAGATATTTGAGGAGCCAATGGTATTTTATCATGCAATTGGCTGGCTATGACAGTGTTATGTAACAAATAAAAAAAACAAAACACCTCTTTACACAGCAACTCTTATGTGACTATTAAAGATTTAAGTGATGCTGCTGGAAATGACCTTGCCTGCAAAAACAGAAAACTCAGATTTAAAAGATATATTTCAGATTTACTTTTTGGAGAAACATATTGTATAGTAAGAATAAGCTTCAGTTCCTTGACCTATAACATTTCCTATAAAATCATATGACTCATTCTTTTATTTATACCTGTTGGAAATATTTAAAAAAACATGCCAATGACTTTGCATTCAGGAAAAACATCTCTGTCCAGTAGGTCAGTCACTGAACCCCGCTGAACCTGGAGCGAGTGTTGCGACGCAATCATACCTGCGTGTGTGTGTGAAAGAATGTCATTAGCGCTGCGATGACTGAATGTGTGTATGCGCCAGGCCCGGGACAGAGAGAGTGTTTTTTAATTTGGCAAAATATGCTGCGCCCGTGTGCACATGCATGATTAAGCAGTGTGCACACTCCAACAAGTGTGAATGTGTGTGTTTGTGTGTGTCCGAACTGGTAAGGGGACAGTTTTCAACACTCCTCAATTCAAGATCATTCCTGAGGCCCGGCGTCAGCGGTGCAGACATCAGGCCATTCCACAGAGAAAAGTGCTCACAGTGTTTCCTTTTTCTAATCTCCCAGCAGGAGCTGGCAGCATTTGAGCTCCTCAAACTGCTGACAAAGACCTTGCCTGTAGGACTGTGCTGTGAGATTAGGCATCTCATTTAAACAAGTTACTGTGTACAGACATACCATGAGATAATCATGCTGAGCTGACCAGCTCCCCCTGCTACACAAAGGAAGGCGTGGGCCATCCTGTAATTTTGGTAAACTAGACACCTTATAAGCAAAAGTAGGATTATTCTGCCCTCTAAAGGCCACCAGAGACAGAGCAGACAGTGAACTATGTGCAGGGTGTAGTAAATGGCAGCTTGCTGAATGAATAGTGTCTCGTCTATCTGCAAGATTGCAATTCCTTCAGCAGTTTAAACAGTATAAAACTTTATGACGGTGTATCTGTAATAGACTAAACCTTTATTAGAGCAGAGGGTATTCTTCTGAGACTAGTAAACATTTTTTTTTTCCACTGACAGAGAGCCCTCTGTTGGTCAAAGGCAAACCAGCACATAGCAACTGTCTCCTCTGCCTCTGTTCAACGTCCACCTAAACTTAATGGACAATTTAATGTGTGTGCAGGGTGACTGTAGCTCAACTTGTAGAGCCATCAATCGTAAGGTTGGTGGTTTGCTCCCTTGCTCCTCCTGTCCACATGTTTAAGTGTCCATGCAAGACAGTGAACTGGGACGAAGGTTGCTTTGAATAAAAGTGTTTTCCGAATAAATGTAGTGCAGTGATATAATGATGCTCTTTAAACTAAGTTCCTCATGTGAAGGAGAGTTTAAATCAGTGTAAATCAATGTATACTGTCAGCACAATCAACAGTGTTAAGAGGAGGAGACTATTTAATACTGACTGGCTTGTCAGCTTGTACCTGCTTGACAAAGCCAAAAAAGTTGGTTCTAGACAGCCAGAACACAAGCAGAAATATGCTTGACATGTTTTAATTACATGTCACTGCCGGAAAAAGCGATGACATGCAGAAAGTTACAGATAATTAATTAATCCCGCCAGTGTACGATGAGATCAAATAGTTTTGAGGTTTGAATGTGCAGATGCTCTTTGTATAAGTGATATAGGCCCTGACAACAGCGCTTCTCTATCAGCCTCAAACTATTAGTGATTGAGTCATACATGGACAAACAGTTTTCAGCCAAAGTTAGAACAGTTTTGGCTATTTCAAATAGGAGATTTATATATTTGTGTTGTCTTAGTGGCTCCCCGCTGGTTTGAAGTGGGCGAGGCTCACTTGAAAAAAGATGATGTCTTGGACTTCCATGGACCAATAAGGATTTATCAACATTTAAATCCAAATCTGATGACAGTTATAGTGCTGTTTACTTGTGTTGCCAGGCCACTGTCAATCAAATCGAACCAGACCACACCCAAGCAGCTTAGCTGACTTATTTAGTGTTGAACTCCTAATAAATAATGCCTAAGGATGTTTTTTTCCCCTAACTTTAACTTTGATTGTTGCTTATTTTGTCATGAATATATAAGTTTATAAGTATATACGTTTTCAGGGGCTTTAATTTTGTTTACTGCACATTTAACAAATAGTTGTAAGTTATTGAATTTGTTCAGAACTCTTTGACATTTAAACTCTCTCTCATCTTTACCATTAGTTTTATTTGACTACACATATGATCTTTATCCTACCACAAGTTACACACATTGTATAATCATTGAACAAAGAAAAGTTGCTCAAACATCTACGCTAATGTTTTAACTGTGTTGCAAAATGTTTTTTTGGTTTTCTTTGCGACCTTATCTTGATTTCTGAACATGAAGTAAATTTTTTGTGGTTTTAATAGTTACCAGTGTGTCCATTATATCAAAGTCAGCGTGGTGGTAATCTGGTCGAGTATCTCAACAGGTTCTGAACCAGCGAGACTTCAATAGCACAATGTTTGTGGGGTCAAAAATGCCTAAAGAAAAGGGAGGTCAGAAACAAGGTTAAATATGAGTAAACAAGGACTTCCTCCCTGAGGGTAAAATCTGCACCTGGACTTCTCATTACTGCTGTGCTCTGAGTCTACTCAGCACCACAGAGCACATGTGGCCCAGAGGAAACAAGCTCATAGTGCTGCTAGTTTCCAACATTGCATCAAACACACACAGGCAGAGAGTTCTGGGAAAATTTGCTGGCCAGTGGGGGATCAATGGATCACCTCCCCAGTTTTCATGAGTAACCATGCCGGCATTGCATTCTGTTAAAGTATCGAGAGTGTTAACAAAAATCACAGCTGCGCGCGCACACGCACACACACACACACACACACACACACACACACACACACACACACACACACACACACACATAAGCTCAGATTGTATATTGATGCTCAGAGTCGTCTCCCAGTGCTGTTAGAGTCAGAGTAATGCAACGTCCGCTCCATCTATCCACAGGGAGGGCCCAGGATTTATTTATGACTCGCTGACACTTTGATCCTCTTCAATTTCACAGCTCAAACTGCTTGTTTGCTTCCCCTCTGCTCCAACTCTGTCACATTCATCTCTTACTATCAGCACCGACGCAAATGGCTTGCCTTTTCTGTGCCAGTGCGTGCTTGTCTTATGTGCAAGACCGATGCATCTGTTGGATAAAATAACCCACGTTATCATCGTTATAAAGCCAAACGATGATTGTTTGGCTGATAACATTTGCAAAAAAGCGAATAGTCCAGCGTTCTTTCTTTATCTGCACAGTCTTTCGCTTCTTCTCCTCCATTTCTGCCTCTGAGATCTTCACCTGAGGCCCAAGGCCCTGTGGAGCTCTGCTTAACACTGTGGGGAGCAAGACATTAATCAAAGGGGGAGCACAGGGAGGAAAGCTGGAGGAGAGGGTGGCGGGGATGTCCTGCTCTCCCACCATGTTTTCTCCAACCTCTCCCTCCCTCTTAGGATTTTAAATCTCTCAGAGTCTGAGGAATCATCACTCTCGAGGCCCCTCCCCGGTGCAAGTCCCCAACACACATAAAAACGGTGTGTGTGTGTCTGAATGCAGAAGAAACTCGCGCATTTATGAAGCAAAAGTAAATTTAGTGTATCCAAAAATGCAGGTAAAAAACATCCTTCAAAAAAAAAAATCAAACGTGTCGACAGAGCATGTAGTGAGCTGCTTGAGAATAAGAGAGTCACTGTTGGAGGGGAGGTCCGAGGGGGCCAGTTTCTTATTTAGACAGTCCCCATGTCCTGGAGAAAATGGCCTCTGTTCTGTTTGTTTTCCAAGGAGAAACATCTGAACATCTGTGGTTGTTCCTCGGAGCAACATGCTGGGTTAGAGTTACAAGCTGCACCGGTGCACAAGAACGCATAAACACATGTGCTCAGTCGGACACATAAAGACGCACGTGCGCGCGCTCACACACACATACACACACAATTAAATAAAGGCAGTATTGGGTAAGGAGGAATACTCTCCGATCAGCACACACACACACACAAGGAGGGATAAGATGATGTGCTGCCATAAAACTGCTATTATTCTGATGTAATGCAAAATCTTTGTTTATCATCAGATGGTGTGGAAATAGCACTAAACTTCAAAGGCAGCCTGAGGAATGTCGCCTAACCTCACGACTGCTGGGGCACTCTGACCACTGTGAAAGTGTCAGTGGCAGATACGAACTCGCCTCAAGTCTACAGCAATAGCAGGATGGGCAACTTTAGTCTCTTCTGGCTGTAGCTGGAGTTCATGTTGCATCGTATATTGAACCAAGAAATCCACGGCTCAAAAACAACTCTTAAGCAAATATTGTGTAAGCGCTAACATAATTCACTTGGCAAGAACATCTGGGCTTTGTCACAGCCCTCTTTCTTTTTCCACAAAAAAAAAAAAAAGAAAAAGTTTAGTCTTCAAGTGCTTTCTGCTATGAGAAGTGATATAGTTCAGTGGTGATGGTGCTTTGAAGAACTTCATCTCAACGATGGGAGCGAATGTATTCTCAGAGAAATACTTGGATCACAGAGAGGAGCTTATCTTATTGTTTCTATATGATCTTTTCTGATGCAGTTCTCGACATGATCACAAGGGTGCACTGTTACACTGCTCACTAACCAGCCCTCACATACACACTCTGTCTCACACACACACACACACACACACACACACACACATACACAACCCCCACTCCTAAACACACTGCTGCCACGACTGAGCTGTTTTCTCTTGTTCCCCTGAGGGAGATCGTCATTTTTTTTTTTTTTACTGTGTCCAACTTCTCCATCTCAGATAATACATGGAGGTTGTGGCCCAGATGTGAGGCACCAACTCTAAACTTGCTAAAAAACACAGCCACTTTCCCTCCTCCTCTGCTCTCTCTCTGTGTTTTCATGTCCATTTATAACTTCTCCTATTTTGCTGTGGTGCTGTTTTGTTGTCTTTTGAACCTAATGACATATTAAAAGAACCACAAAAACAGAAATTTAACTTTCTGTGGAGCTAAGTAACTTTAAAGTTTAAATAAGTGCTGCTCAAACACACAACATATGTGAGTGAGTATAAAAAAAAGGAAGGAAACCTACAACAGTTCAGCTGAGACAAATATATTTGATTCAAACAAAGAGAAATTTGTCTGGTTAAAGCAGTTGTTACTCAGCAGTGACAAGCTGTTAATCAAACTAACCCGCTGACAAAAGTCATGTCATTTCACAGCCAGTGTTTGACTTTGTTCTGTTCTACAATTGAAAATGGCATATTTCAATTGAAGTTTAGTGGGCGGTGACACTACCCTAACATGTTGCAGGGATTGCTTTGACTTCCTGGATCTTATTTGTTATTATTCTAGACTTTTCTTTCAAAACCACTACTTGAAAGACAATTTACGCTGGTCCGATACTTGGGTGTGACATGAAGGATTGTTAAAAGTACAGCAACAGTGGGGCCAAGCCCTATAAATGCAAATGTCTGTGACTGACTGAGTGAATGAGTCGCTGAGTGATGAAGTTACACCATTGATCGGCCTAATGCCATGTGACTGGCTGATAAAGTTACATGACTGGTCGGCTGAATGCCGCCGCTTCCTGTATTCCGGTGAAACAGAAGTTAGAGCGTCTTTAGCTTCTGTACTGTGTCAAATCCTTTGTATTTGATTGAACCGCTAGAAGTGGGCGGGGCTTAGCAAGTTTAGCGCCATACGCAGCTTCAGAGAGAAACAGAGCTTCAGAGGACTGTTGGCTCCACACACACCCAAACCTGTTGTTAGATCAGGAGGATGAGGGAGAGATGAATGAATTAGACCTCAGCCACATTGTTTTGGAAAGTTTTTGCCCACTGATATCCTAACACACATCTCTTCCCATCTCTCTCCATTATCTCCACTCATCCGTTAGCTACTACGACCCACAAGCGGTCAGGTGTGGTTTTATATGATCGGTGCGGTTAGCTATTCACCCAAAGTCACATTTGATTGGATGAATTTTTGTAAAAGCCCCTGAGTTCAAGATGAATCATCAAACATTTGAAACCGTTTTACATGAAGAGGAAAGACAAGAATTTTGATATAAATTTTTTACATATCATTGGCATATAACAAGAGATAACTGAACGATTAACACAGGATTAGAAGTGGGAAAATGTATTTTTCATTTCACTGGGTCTTTAAAAGCCCTCGAGCGTTTCATACACAGTCCAGCCATATACTCAGTTTTCACCTACTCTTGTTTAAACCACATCTGGGGAGGTGTTGTGCCTCACGAAATTGGGACCTGTAAACTGGTAATGACGGTTGAAAATAGAAGCTTTGCAATCATCCTGGACACAGGTTGACATTTGAGAGAGACACTGAGGCATAACAGCAGGACCCAGCCCTTTGAACTAAAAAGAAGAGGTACATGGATGACATGAAGGGTGGTTTAATCAAACCCTAATGCCACGTTGTTAACAGGTTCAAAATATGAAACAAACTGTAGGATGTTTTATTGTTTTTTTCAAGTGAGAAACCCAAATTAATACAACTTTTAAAAATAGATTATATGCCTATGTTTTAGCAACATACTGCTTTTAATATAGTTAGCATACTTTCATAGTAGCTCCTAAATCATGTGCATTGTATTGTTCGTCAAGTTATCAGTTCAGACAGCCATGCAGATAATAAGCACGCTGCATGATGCGTCTATGAGACTTGAGTCAGAGGTATTCAGGTGAAAAGAAAGCAACTTTCGCAATAAGGCCTGCATCAAAGCATCCTTATACAGAAACTGCATCAAAGCATCCGTATACAGAAACTCCCAAAACTCCCTGGAGCAGCGAGTTTTGGTCACTGACAGGTTGGTGAACACGGAGAGATGCAGCATTACAGACTGATACACAGAAGGAGACTGAAAAGCTGCTGGTGAGCTACAGTATGTTAAACTCAGTCAGATAAAGATATTTTATCAAGGTGAAAAAGGTGGCACCTCACTTTAAAAGGTACCTTGTGGAGTTTTTGACCACTAATAGCTCTATGGAGCAAAGTTTTTACAAGTGAGTCTCTGTGTAACTGTAGCTTCATATTTACCATACATGTATGAGAGTGGTGCCAAACGACCAAATGCCAAACTGCTTCTTTAAGTGTCTCCATGTTCGGATGCGGCAAAACAAACTCCACAAATCTCTCAATAGTGTTCTCCAAATCCTCACGATGATCCACCTCCACTGAATCACACTCGTACTATCAAGGGACATAATTAAAACAATGCTGTAAAATCTACAAATCCAGCATATGGTGGAACTGGAGGAGCTGTTGGTATGTTGCAGAAAGTACACATCACTTCTAGTAGAGCAAATGAGCAGCGATACGCAGGAGAGTAGGGCTGGTAGCATCCTCAGAGAGGAGGTAATGGACGAAAACAGAATTATTAGGTTCTATAAATACATATTGTCTGAGTTGTTTGTAAAAAAACAAGTTAGTTGCATAAAAAGACGCTTTAAAGGTGCAGTGTGTAGGATTTAGTGGCATCTAGCGGTGAGGTTGCATATTACAACCAACTGAATACCCCCCCCCCCCCCTTCCAAGTGTGTAGGAGAACCTACGGTGGCCCGCGAAACTCGCAAAAGCCCCTCTCTAGAGCCAGTGTCTGGTTGGTTTGTCTGTTCTGGGCTACTGTAGAAACATGGTGGTGCAACATGAAAGAGGACCCGCTCCCTATGTAGATATAAAGGGCTCATTCTAACTTACCAAAACACAACCATTCTTATTTTCAGGTGATTATACACCTAATTAAAACATACTTATGAATATAATATTTAATTTCTGCAAAGTCTGTTTTGCTAGATGTCACTAAATTCTACACACTGCACCTTTAAAGGCCTGTTACTGTCTGTCTGGTGTCACTTTTTTTAAAGAAATATTTGTGTAGCAATTTCTAAAAGAAACCCGTCTCCATTTAACTCACTGGATGTCAGTACTAGTAACAAATCAGAATAAAACTTGTTGCAAATGTGCACTTTAAACTAAACCCATTGTGGCCACCTGAGAATATCTGACCCAATAATTTTAATTCTACAACATACTGTTTGCAGTTTTTCCACTGTTCTTTTCCATTTGTTTATCCAATGAATAATGGAAACTGTTTGAATATTCAACCAGACAGACCATAATATGTCCAACACACCAGTCTCAAAGAGATACGTGCTGCTTGATTTACAAAACACTGTCATCATGTAGGTTCCAAAGAAATCAAAAGCACTGCAAGCGTGTGTCAGATCAGTGTGCGAAAGTGCTCAGAAGCCTGATGGCAAATGTTCAATCCCACACACTAGGAAGCATGATAATGTGATAATGTGCATGGCAGCCCTTACAGCCCTGAGAGTAGCCCGGTTGCTCCGAGCCCACACCACCATGCTAATGAAGAGCTGGAGGAGAGGCACGGCTGCAGGCCAACCTCACTGCTGGGGTTATCATTAATGAACTATGGAGCACGGGTGCTGTAATTCATGGCAGAATATCATTTCCTCTTCCAAGGCTGCTTGATTTCTGATGAAATTCAGATACTCTGAGGAGTTGTCAAATGTGGATGCTACTCCTTGAGGTTTGTGCACAACATAAAAAAAGGGCCAATCAGTGAATAAGATGCTTCTTCTACCAGAAATAACACATACATGCAGCATAAAATTCAGTCCACTTTTAAGTTGAAATTCAGTTTTAATACATTAAAGTTGGGTCATTTTAAACCACTCTTGATAAATGAATACATTTCCAAAAAAGAACTTGCATGCATAATTTAGTGTCTACTTGTTCTACAAGCACGCTGCCTGAAGTGATGATATAGAAACTCACAGAGGAGTATTTCTAAATATCTACTTTTGAATTGAGACAATTATGATGTTTGAAAATGATTGTCATGGGAGAACTGCGGAAAGACAACACACAAGTAAAAACCCAAAGTCTAACTCATATTCACACAGTTGTTTGTTGTTGTCTCTTAAACAACAGTCAGGTGCCCAAATGAACATTGAACCAGGTTTTGCTCTCTGTAATCATTCCTCCTGTTCCATTAGAGGATCCCCTCCAAATGTGCTGACAATGTAAGTGATGAGGGACAAAATCCACAGTCTTTGTTTTGAGCAAAATACATTTAAAAGTTTATCTGAACGTGATATGAGGATTCAACCATCTGATTTAGTCAAATCAAGTGGATATTTCCCACAGTTACAGTCTTTTTAGTAAAAAAAATCCCTCTTTGTGTCTCGACAGACAGTGTTCCTGTTCAGCTGCAGTGGAAGGATCATAACAAAAAGAGGGATGTTTTAAGACATAGCAAAATTGTGAACCTTTTCCTTTAAGAACAGGAGGACTTTTTAAGGTTCACTGCTCAAGGCTGCAGGATCACATCATTTTCAACAAGAGAATCATCATCTTTTACTCTTATAAAGCATATGGGTAAAGCATATGGGCCTTGAATATCATATGCTGGCTTGTGTTTTGAACGCTGCAGCACCTCACTGCCATTTTGTGCCCCTGACCTATTTCAAAAAATCTCCATTTGAGGGTGCAGAAGGTTTTCTGTAAGCGTACACCTCCTGAATGAATGAGCACTTCCTGTTTCAGTCAGGGTTGGGGTTCACGGACGGGGGGAAAAACTCTGAAATGTCCCGTTCTCTCTTTTGCCTTTTCTTTCTCAACTCTAAAACAGAAATAAAATAAATAAAAAACAAAACTGCTCAAACAGCAGGATTTTCAGTTCACTTGCAGACTACAATCTCACATACTTATCAAATTATAGAGAGGCTTGATTACACAGGCTTTATTGGAGCATACATCAAATTAATAGCCAATTTTACAACTACAACAAAAACACTTGGTTCACGTTAAATCACCTAATGTAAACTGTAAATTTTGGTTTCAGGGGAAAAACCGTCCTGAAGATGGGAAAGATAGAAGCAAACAATGGAAAAGGAGGACAGTATGTTTATTTACTGTGCGCAAGCGAAAAAGTGCCTCCAAATTGTCCACTAGTGAGGACAGAAATGCTTGCACAACCGCAGTCAAACGTCTGCTTGTACGTGTGCACACCATCTCACGCACACACACACATAAACACAACCATTAGACAAGAGGAGGACAGATAGAGGAGAGGGTGGTGCAACTGATGAAAAGACATGATTAACCTTTGATCTTCACTCTGTTGTGTGTGTGTGTGTATGTGTGTGTGTGTGTGTGTGTGCGCACGCAAGCACGTCTTGGAGAGAGTGAGTGTGTATGCGTCTGCTGAATGATAACTGTGCTATGTGCTCCGCTGCTCCCACGGGAGACAGAGATAGATAATGTTGACGCTGTTCAGATCCTTTGATAATGACTGCAGGGATGGAGCGGTGAGGAGGAGGTGGAGGTTGTCTGGTGGTGCTACGTGTGTGTGTGTGTTTGTGTTAGTGTGTGTGTGTGTGTGTGTGCCTCTGATGGGTTGGGTGACATGTTGGTGGTTGTGTAGCCTCTACCCTCTGGTGGTCCCTGGGTGCTGCTGGTCTGAATTACACGCGGCAGATGAGGGGTACGGAGGGGTGGACGGGAGAACGTTTGTTTGCGCCTGACCTCCGTAACCAAGCTGACCTGAGACAAAGCATGGGAACGCGGTAGCTTTGTATATGTACGTATGTAATGTGTATGTCAAAACGAGAGAAGCGAGAGAAGCTGAGAAAGTGGGGAGAAAAAGAGAGAAAATGTGTCTGTGGGAAAGCAGAAAAGAGGGATTAGTTTCTATACATGCTGGACAATGAGTTGTGTATTTGTGCAAACAAGTTCATGCACGACTGTTTGTTGACTCTACAAAGCTATTACTGCACGGTCAGACCGAGGGAATACACATGTGATTGTGAGAGAGTTGTGGGTTTTCATTTGATACCTGAAAGCTAAATAAACAACTCAGACCTGCCAGATCTGAACCTAGAGCAATAAACTCCGCTGATATCTGAGATGCTGGGTCTGCTTACTGGCTCATCAGTCATCGCACCACAAGGGCATATACACACACACACACACACACACACACACACAGACACATCTTAACCAGGATGCTCTTACACTCATATGCACAGAATATCTTTCTTAAACAACACTCTTCCATAAAAATCTGATTTTTTTTTTTTTTTTTTTTTAGCTGTGAAGATATTCAGACAACATATCAGTATGAAATGACTTGTTTTCAACCACGAAGATGTCTTAAATGTCACAAGTCTCTGTGAAGGGTAAAAGAGGGGTGGGATGCAACAGAAAGCAGAGATTGAAGCCACATGTTGAGGCGCAGCACAGATCACACACAGACACACACACACACACACACACACACACACACACACACACATGCGCGCGCACACACACGCACGCACACACACACAGATTGATTGATTAATCTGGAATGGTTTTTTTCCCTCTGAAAGCACCAAGTTCTGAGGAAAAGTAGACGACAACGTACTGCACCACGTAGCACATTTAAGGGGTCATATACTTAATTTGTTCCCGTTTATCTCTCCGCTTCTTGTACACTCACACACACTTAACTGTGACTCACACTCTTCTACTCATTCAGACACATTGGGCTGTGGAATGACTCACATCTTCTCCGCACAGGAGAGCGATGGGGTGTTGCGCGGGGCTGAGCCTCGCGAACTGCAGACTGATGCTGCAGAGAACAAAGAGAAAGAGACAAAGTCTTCATCTCCGAGTCCTAGTTTCCACAGGAGCCTTGTAGTGTAACACATACCCCCTTGTGATCTCCCCACTGACAGCTGCTTTTAGGAGTGGAGCAACTTTCTGATGTTGCTCTAAAGGGACAGTAGCACGTAGCGGGAGGGAAAGGTTGTTTCGGTGTATAATCCCATAGTGAGGGGGAGGACGAGGCTGCAGAGGATTATGCAAAATTATTTCTGAAGTTCAATTCATTTAGATTTTATGTGATGTGAAACATACTTGATGTTACATGCAAAAATAACTGCTGACAAACTGAATATTTGCCTGTTTAATCATCATATTGCAACATAAAAAGTTACACAGCAGTGATCCACAAATAAATTAGGATTTTTAAAATAACACTCTTCTGTTCCCGGCCACCATAAAAATGAACCCCAACATCTACTGTGTATCAAATCATGTTGGCGATCAAAGCCACATGTCTACCTGTTTTGTATTTAAAACATGGACCTTCAGGCGGTTCTTTGGCCAGACTCTTGAAAAGGATGATGCAGTCAGTCGTTGCCTCCAGTTACGTGAGGAGGATTACGAAAGTTTTGTGAGGATGGCCCTGAGGTAGTTATTAGTGGAGAAGTTTTAATTGATCTACGATTTTTCATGGGACTGTGCAAACTGTTTTCAATAAGTCTGTCTCCAACACGCCTGTTGATTTTTTAGTAGAAACTGTGCAGAATAATAAATCATAAGTTGGATGTGCACGAAAGCACGGGGGTTTCTGCACATATTTGGCAACAGTCTGGTGCTGCTTGCACAAAATTTAACTAGTGGATCGGCTGTTTGGTTTGACAGTGTCGCAACGTCAGTCCAATTAGAAACTGCAAATGGAACAATCACCTTCTGACTTCAGTTTCTTTAACCTGTGAATAACCTATGAATAAATATGTGTGACAAACAGTTGGCATGCTCGGGAAACAGTGAGTGAGAGAGGAGTGAACTGTGAGACGAGGTAGTCATTGCAGATAGTGGGTGGGGGAGGGGGAGATAAGGTGGTGAGTCCCACAGACACAGAGGAAGCCTCCTATCACAGGAAGCTCCCCTTGCAAATGTCAGATCCCCGTAATCGCTGCTCTACTTCCTGTTTCAGTCCCCTGAGCTGGACAACATCACACGAGCACACACAGAGGCTCGCACAGATACCCGCAACCAAACAGGATCATACATATACTTACCCATCCAGGCAGGCATCCTACACAAACATCACATCCTGGTGGGGTTGAGGTCCACATCAAAGTGGATTATAGGGTGAGATGAGGCCGGCGCTATGGTGACCGCTAGCAGACATACCACTTATTATTTCTGACCTCGATATGTTGACGCCACCCATGGGTTAAGAGAACGTCTAAAAACTATCTATCCTCTTCTCTCCCTCGCTTTCTCACATCAATCCATTGTCTTAATAATGTTGACACGACCTGTAATTGGAGAACGTGTGTTTGCCCGCTTGCAAAAATGGCTTAGCATAATACAAATACTGTAACACACTGCGCTTGCTTCAATGTTCTGCCTCCACTCTTAATCGCACACACTTCTCATACACCCCGGGTCCTATGGAAACACACAAACTTGATAATCCGGCCATTTAATATACACAACGGGCTAATCCGCTCTCACACATCGCAACAGAGGGCTGTCACGGATGGGTCAGGAACTTCGGTGCAGTGTATCGCAACTCAAAACATTTATACTACAAGTCTTGCTAGTTTTAGAATTATTTAGATCAAGTTCAAGAGAAAGTGTGAGGCAGCTGTGAGTGTATAGTGCGTGTGTGTGTCAGCCTCTTGACTGGTGCAGTGATGCAGGGAGGCCTAACAGAGGGTGGCTGCTCCCACCTGAGAGACAGATGTTTGTATTATATATATGTATGTGTGTGTGAGTCCATGTGTCCACACAGCCAGACAGGAGAGGGCTAAACCTGCCACCCCAGTGCTATAAAATGCACATTAATGTGTCTAATAGCACTTCAGAATGAAATAACACCGTGTGAGCACTTATCCTGATTATGATTCTTTTAAATAATTGACTCATAATTCAACAGGTTGAGCTGCATTTCATCATAAATTCTCAGTTTGTAATACACTATATGATCCACACCCCGAGATATGAATCACACATCACAGAGGCAATGTCACTTTGTCAACACTCAGAGATAAATAAGTGAGTGTTTCATTAAAGGAGAGAGGTTGTGTACGACTGAGACACTGTGGAGTAACTGTGAACTCTTCCAGCGGCAATATGTGAGGAGAAAGTCTTGAGAGGGGTGGGAGTCGTGTAGGAGAGAACAGGATAAGCAGAAAATTAAAACCATACATCCCATCCTGGAAATAACACATCCCCTACAGTGGATTTTCTTAGGATTTGCTATCGGAGAGGGAAATTATAGCGCGGGTTGTGTGTTATGGGTCAAACACTGTGGTGTCAAGGACCTGGTGAGTATAATTGGAGCGGGGGGCAACAGTTATAAGGGAAGTGTGTGTGTGTATGTGTGATTATATATGTGTGAGTTCTAATGTGTTTATTTTCGGGGGGGGGGGGGGGGGGGTGGTTGGCTGAGTTCATACTAGCCTCATTGCAGCAATCCTCGCCGCAGAAAGTCGTTATCGCCGTATACACTCCCGCGCTTCGCGGATGACGGTGATAACGGCAGCGGCGGTGCTCCCTGCCAAGATGTTTCTCGCGCCCGTGAGAGACTGCAGAGGAAATGTTATAACAGACAGTTCATTCATTCCTCCAACATCTCTCTGTGCCCACCAGAGAGAGACATTTACCTGGACTGAAACTGGTCCGAGTCGGATGTGATAGTGCTGAGCTCACAGACACAGTGCAGACGGCGAGCAGCTGTCAGCATCAAAGAACAGTCGAATGTGTGTATGTGTGTGTGTGTGTGTATGCGTGAGAGAGAGAGAGAGTGTAAGAGTCAGCGGGAGAGGACCATGATGCAGACAGAGCTAACAGGAGATAAGATGAAATGATGGAGAGGCAGACAGAAAATGTGATGGGGAAATAGGTTATATTGATAGCAGGATTTAAATGACAATCTTCTGCAGCAGTCTGGGCTTTATCAGAATGAGTCGACTCAGCACAGCAGGACCAGTCGTCTACCAGGAGTGGACAAAATACTTGGAGCACCTTTTTCACATTTACTGACCAAAAAAAGCCTTTGACACTAAGTGTCAAACTATGAAAGCAGGCACAGAATGCCCACAGATTCTTCGTCTTGTTTACTATTCTGTGATCAATCATTTCCAGATTCAAAAGATCATTTTGTTAATTTTAGGCAGCATTTTGTTAAGGCAAAGTTCTTGTATGGCTGGTTTCTGTTAAGACAAAATGAAAGACTGAAGCATTCAGGAAATGCAGCTTATTTGTAACAGAAGAGCAGAAGAAATTGTTTTGTAGAAAAGCAAGTTTATATTTCTTCAAGTACAGCATTGAAAAAGTACTGTTTTGTTACCAAAACAGCATCGTATTGGCACTGATATAAAAAAATGTCAAATAAAATCATTGTGTCAATGGAACCCAACTCAATAGCCCTGAAATTCAACTCAGATGTAATTTTTGAGGCTGCAGTTTGTGTTGCAAGTGTAACTACATTTGTAAGTGTGATTAAAGGGAAAATCTGATTACAGGACAAAACTTCAGCCAAAAAAAAATACACTAATAAATCTAATGTAACTTGAACCCTGAACATTTCAAACTTTACAAAGACTGTTTATTGCCAAGTGACTGTATTAAACTGCATTACATACAGAAATTGTGTCCACTACCTCTACACCTTAAGGTGATCGTCATTATTTTTAAAGGATATCGATTTTCTATATTTTTCTCATTTTCAACAAATCTCATGTGCAGAGCCAAACCAACAATGAACGGATCTACTAACAAGTCTTGTGCGTGTATCCAAAGCCTGATATATGTTATCCCTCTGTGCTGCAGTTCAACCTCTGTTGTCATCTAAAAACTATTAAAAACATGTCAGTGAGCCACACTGTTGCGCTGGGTGACAAGTTCCTTGGCCCTGAAGAATTTGGACATGTCAGTTTGTTTAGAAACGGCTCCAAAGACTAATAACTATGATCATGTTTTTAGTCCCCGGAGAGTGATTCTGTGTATGGCAGCACATGTGAGGGAACGCGGTTGCATTTACAGTGTTTTGCTAGCTTGTTGTGCTACATATCACAACCTCTTGACTTTTATGTACTGCAAAGTCAAGAGGTTGTGATATGTAGCACCTGAAACCTGAACCTGAACCTCTTGGGTGCTGAGAAGGTGCACCATCACTTCTGAGATCTGTTGTTTTCTGTCTGTTTCACAGATGAAAATTAAACACCAAAGAGATTTTTTGACTCAAAGGTTTATTCGATGAATTAACAATTAGGTTCTGATAGAACTTAAGGCCCAAACGCATTAACGTAATAATTGACTGATGTGTGTCATTTGACGTGGGTCAATTGATGCTCCTATGGTGCACTGCAGGCATCAGATTTGAAATGCCAACACCACAGAACCAACACAGATTTGTCCTGTTGTTCTTTGTATTGACTGCTGCATGAGTTGGATGTAATAAATGAATGAAAAGGAGAAATGGAGAGGAGGAAAATTAAACTAAGAGCGTCTGTTTCCACAGTAAACCATCTGTTGAGCGTTTGATAGTTATTTATTTGTGCTTTATAACGTAACCGCCATGAAACAATTAGAATATAATGTTATATTTCTCTCATTCACTGGCTTTGTTCTCACTACTGCTTGCTCTCCTCACTCGACCACCACCGCGCTGTCTCTCTCTCTCTCTCTCTTGTGCTCTCAGCTCACTGGCTCTATCTCTCTCTTTTTCAGCTGCAGAAAAAACAGCTCTGGTTGCTGGGTCCTCATTTGATGCTCTAAAATCGAAACAAGAAAACAAGGTAGGGGTGTCAAGGCAGTTTGGCGCGCCTCATAAAGCTTTTGGTGCGTGTTCTGCCATTTAAAACAATAGGTGTCATTCAATTTGTACTTTTTTCCCAAGGTTGTTTCCTTTGGATAGAGAAGAAACCAATGTTCTCCAAAAACTGTAATGGTATGATCTACTTGAGGCCATCAAAGTGAAAACCACAACTACTAAAGAAATGAAATTATGTTTTCAAGCCAAAGTAATCAACAAGTTTTCAAATACTTGGAGGGTTTTTCATACTTTGCTTAACTGGATTATGTTTGTATGTGTCAAAACCAGGATACATGAGTATGTGAGTCAAGAAGCTCCCTTCATGTAAATGAATCCACTGAAAAACCACAGCTGAGGTGACTGGAGAGTGACTGGAGTTGAGGCACGTAGACCGTTAAGCGATTAAGAAAGACATTGCAGGAAAACTCAGTCCAAACATTTCATCTGACTGCCCCCCTCAGTTTGTAGGCCTGCGTCTGGTCAGACTGGAGGGTCAGCTGAATAGGAGGAGCATGGAGATAAGCTTATCTCTGACTGTGTCCATCACACCACTGAAGACACCAACAGACGAAACAGAGAGTGACCAGACACCAGGCCACAAGTAAAGAAACACTCCTTTCTCTTCATTCCTTACTATCTCCTTCTATCTATTGGCTGGACCCTCTATAGGGACACTTTGATAACATAGACCATTACCTCCTCGTGATTTACGACTACCTAAAGACACCCTGAGTGGAGTATGACATGTATTAAACAAACGAGGGGTATGGTATGGAAGACAAAAGAACAGAAACTAAAGGGGGAAAATGGGGGTGGAAAAGAAAAATGTGAATTTCTTTGCTTCTCTGCTCAATGAGGGGGTGTAAGAAAAGAGGGGTTGTAAAAAAGAAAAGGAGGAGGAGGCAGGGGAGTAGGAGGCGTTCCCGCTGGCTCAGGCCTTGATTAACACCAGGCCTCTTGACAGGAAATGACCCGGCCAGCTCATAGCGCCAGGAGAGCTTCCATCTGGTGTTGAGGCCGTAGAGGAATTCTCCACCCAGGAGAACCGAGCAGAACTTCGGACTGAATGAACACATTTCACTTCCAGGGTCTGTAGACTAGTCCAACTGCTTCCCTTCTTGTACTGTACAGTTACACAGAAACCGCCCTTCTGTTTCTGTTGTTGTTTGAGGGCGTAAAATCGCCAAAAGCAGAACTGAGCTGCAGTCTTTCAATCTAGGCCTCAAAAATCACGACCGAGTCGCAAAATTCTTTTGACCGTCAAAGTTACGGTCTGGACGTCCAGCGAGGAGTGTGAGGTGAAAGTAGGTTAGAGTTCCTCAGATTCAAAGAAGGGAGAAGGAAGTTGCATGGGTTAGAGGTGGGAGGGGGTGGAGAGACAGCGAGGGGACAGTTTGGGGAGGAAAGCGGGTACATTAGGACAGGTCATCTTTCACTGCTGACTGGAATCCTAAACGTAAACAAGTCCTTCCGCACCCACAGATAAAACACAGATATACGGTAAAAACTAAGTGACTCTGGTAAAAAACAGACTCACACGAACACATGGTCTGCCACACTTACATACTTATTTATGAATATTGTTTGAGCAAAGACATTTGCTTCTGTTGCCATCAGACTACGGACAAACACGCACAAATTTTACAAAGAACCTACAAAAAACTACAAAGCCCTACTAGAGAATCTTTGTCTGTCAGTCTGAGTGCTGCACAGACTGTAAACCAGATGCTTATGAATGCAGACAGAGAGGGATGTCCTCCCAGATGAGCCAAGGAGTGTCCCTGCAGGAGAAGACAGGGGCGAGCGGGTAGTGTGTGCAGGCTGGACTCCGCCACTGACCCTCCGTCAAAGGGTCACAGGCTGACCCCCGCCTGCACTGACGCGTGTGCAGGGGCCAGGGGCCGCTGTCTCAGTTAGAGTCCCTCTGGAGCCGGCCCGTATGTGTGTCTGGTATGTATTTCTGCCTTTGCTTCGTTGAGTGTGTGTGTGTGTATGTATTTGTGAGTCTGTGTGGGATGGTGATAGTGTCCTTTTTCACTCTACAAGCCCAATTCCCAGCAGAGATATAAGTGCTTACGAGCCTTTTATGATGTGCATTTCCTGTCATAAATAAGAAGCAGAGGAATTCTCTGCTGAGCGCTAACACACTCCATAAAGCAAACAGAGGTGTAAACTACACACTAGGCCAGCTCTGTGAAATCTACCCGACAAACTATGACTACTACTGACTGCACTACTGTGACAGTTGATTGTCTGAGTGACAATACTACAGGTATCATTTTTCTTACTGCATACAGTTCATTTTAAAACATTCTTCGGACAAAAAGAAATGAAATGAAGGAATGAAAATATTTCCTACCCAAAGATTTAAAGTCCCTTCCTCTCTTATTTCATTCACAAGTCAAAATTAAATTATCCACTGGCCTGAAGCTGTAAAGTGAAAGATGATTCACCACTCATCAGAACTTTCACTTGACACTGGATGAATGAGATGAACCTAGACAAGATTTCATTGAGTTGTAATTACCAAATCTAAACCATCCTCTATGGGCCACAAGGTGATTTGCGGGAGATTTCATGTGGGTGAGAAAAATGTAGAGGTTTTTATCAGGTAATGACAGTCCACAGCCTGATGCAGTGGAATATGAACTATCCATTCATGCATCTAACAAATTCTTGCAGTCTCAAACCAGCCAGTTAATTCTGGACCAGAATCCCTGGTGTCAAGGGCAAGTAGAGGACATCCATGGCTGTATTGTGCGTGTTTTTTAAACAATTGGCAATGAAAAAGTAGGATTTTTTAAAGCTCTCCAATTGCTCTTAAAAGAAAAGAACTATTTGCACAGGGTCATTTTCATTCTTTTAGTTTGATCAGTCAGAGATTTCACTGACAATGATCCTTGAAGAATATTACACAGATTCAACTCTACTTAGATAAATACTTGGTTAGAGGGGGGAAAAGATGTATATAGATGTGTAAGAAGGTTTAAGATGCGCTTAGAAAAAACATATTATACAAAAATTACCACATTTTTAAAAAAGTTTTCCTCCAACCCTCATCTTATACTGACATGAAAAGAAAACTCATGCTTCAGTTTCTTCAGTTGAAGGGGTGATGGGCCCATCAGAGGGCAGTTTTCCACATGTACAGTATATGCCTGTTCATCTTAATGGCAATGTTACTATTCTGCTTTAAACTTGTAGCCATTTGTTACCTTTACTACTTGACCACAAATTCAAAAAGTTGCTTGGCTGATCCTGCCCGTCTCGGCATAACTGTAAGCCTGACTCTAAACATAAACAGTATACTGCCTTTTAAATCTGCCTACCATTTCCAGGTGTCTATATTTCTGTCCTGTTTTTGCTGCTAAAACTGTCACACTTTTTCTTGGGTTTAACTCGGTAGAACTCAGTGGAGGAGAAAGCAAAGAGTGGGGAGGATAAAAGGAAACAACGGTACAGTATGGAGACCCTACCACAGCTCTGACTTGGGAGCAGAGTTGGTTGGCTGCGAGTCTGGGGGTCTGATCGCGACTCTGTGTGTGGCCCTGCCTGTTAACCAGGCCTGTCTGGCCTGGCAGTGAGAAGCTGATGAGCTTCTGCTAATTAAAGCCTGAGCTCCGTGTCATTAGCTTATCTGATGAAGTGAACTAGAGAGAACACCGCCACTGGCTGCATTGTTCACCCTGGGGTCTACAGTTTTCACCTCATATATGTATGTGTGTGTATGTGTCTGTGTGTTTGCGTAACAGAGGAGGAAGTAAAGAAAGACCACCAATTAAAAATAATTGGGACTAATTTCATAAACACAGTGCAACAGGGAAAATATATTTAATCAGGCGCGATCATTAGACCAACTTATGCTCCACTTCCTCCTGCAACCAGCTTGGTGCTTTAGGGCCTGGGAGAGAGGGAATGAAGAAGAAACACAGGGAGGTATAAAAAGTAAAAAAGGGAGAAAGAGAGAGAGATGTGGAAATGGAAAAGGAAATGAAGAAAAACAAAGAGAAGAAAAGTTTGAGAAGTAAGCAGACGTAGAGCTGGTGGCCAGAGTTATGTGTGATCCCTTTCATGTCCCTCGACTGGCCCGTGTTGCTGTGCCAACCCAAACAGCGGCATTGGGGAGGTCCGACTCTCCCACTGCTCCCCTCTTCCTTGCCCCGTGCACACCCCACTGACAGGATGAATAACAAACCCAAAGTAAGTCTGAGGCAGAGAAACTGCAGAACATGACACGAAACCACCGCAATTTCAGTTAAATTCACGTCTTGCTCTAAAAGTTATTTTGCGACCTTCTTCCCTTCCACTGTCACTTCTGCCAGTAAATCACTATCATCACCATCTGGGGACTGGGGATTTCACATTCTCACTACTAGAGCTGTACGCCCACACACTCACATAAGTATAGACAAACTATGATCCATCATACTGAGCTTGCTCTGTCCTAGGGTGAGGAATTAGGAACATTTGGGTTGGCCTGCTCTCTCTCTCAGCCCACTGTACCCCAATGCTGTGAGAAGAGGAGAAAAAATTAGAAAGAAGAGGGAGGTGGTTTGATGCTGCCCCAAAGAAAACTAAGATCCACCAAGGCTGACAGGAAACAAATCCATAAAGTAGACTGGCTCTAACTCTCTTTCGCTCTCTCACCAGCATCAGTGTAGTTATTGCCACAACTGAATGAGGGATTAACAGTAACTGCTTGGAGCTATTTACAACCTGCACACATCACACACACCACCCATGTATACCACAGACTGTCTGGCAGCGGCCAATCAGACTGTAGGTTTCAGGAGAGCAGTGGGTTCCTCATCCAATCCCAACGTTTGTTCTCCCTCTGCGGTGTTGCCCACGACCAATCCGGCTCTTTCCACATGTGGTGTTGGCTGTGGAGCGTTTGGTTTAAGAGCTCGTTTCCCAGTCTGCAATAAGTGCAACCATTTTCTTGGATAAATACTGTTCAACCCTTTAATCAAAGCCATACCCTGAGACAACAATACACAGACATACTGTAGAGTATGAATGTTCATTTCACATGCACAAACACCCACAGTAACAACAAAGTAACGACAAATGCAAACGTAAAGGCATAAAAAAACCCCGTCTTTTTTACTTGAAAAACCAGAAACTCTGGTTAACACTTTATATAAGGACATTTCAAGGAGTCTGTTTCGACTGCTCTGTTGTCCCCCCCTCTGGCAACAGAAGAAAACTGCACATAGCAAAATGAATCTCCATAATGACAACTCACTGGGCGAGCTAACTGCTAACACGCTAGCCAGCTGGGCTAGCACTAGTCAGCCACAATAAATCTCTAAGCTTCTCTCTATTCTGTCTTCACTGTGCCTTTAACTCCCCCATGGTATTTTATCCAACATTGTACAGCATTTTGTTCAATAAAAAGTTGTCAAAGAAGGAATATAAAGTTCTCCAAACTAATTCTCCAAGCTTGATAATCGTCAATTAGCAAGCTCGTTAGCTTAGCTGGGTCGCTAGCAGGACAATAAGTTCACACACTTTATTCAAAAGACGTATTTGTACCATCGACTCCTATCTCATAACTGTCTGTAAACCATTGCTTCTTTGTAGAGCAGTTTATACTTCGGCAGAGGAGGTAAACGTGGATGGTGCAACACAGCTAATAAGCTACAACAGTTTCCTCCATTTTGGATTCTTTTGCTCTCTTTTCCCTCAAAGGTCAGCACTGTGAAGACAGCTTGCTATATTGTTCACAGGCATGAATTTGCAGATCAAAATTCAACCAAGTTAAACTTGATGCAAAAAAACTTGAGCAGATTTATTTCACCCCCACAAGCAAATCTATTGATTATGGCGATTCCACTGGAAGGTATTGACTTTGCCGTAAAGGTACATATCCACTTTATGGATTATGCACCAAAACATCACCTGCTGATAAAAAAATGCACTTCGCCTACTGGAAAACAGCTTCTTTATTACACTCTATTTGGGATGTTCACCAGCTGTCTGCATTATTGTTAAAACAATGTTTTTATGGAAGTTTGTTGCTGCACCAAAGAAGACAAAGGTTCACCAGGGCTGACAGGAGACATGTAATATCTACAGTGTAGTCTGAGGAGCACCAGTTTCCTGAAGATGTTCTTTAATTTAGCTAGTTCCCAGAAGGAGGTAGTTAGCGGGGTCGGGTTGTGTTTGCATTAGCCTATCCTGTCCTTTTTACTAAACTCACTTATCCTCACTTCTTCCCTCTGTTTCTGGCATTCTTGCTTGTGTATATTGTTCTTGTGTTTCTGCACCCTGTTTGTGCATGCACTGTGTGTATCTGTGTATCCGCAGTGTTTTAGCTAAGCTCCAGTTACTTACTGTAGCCAGGGGGAGCAGAATAGAAGAATTTGTAAAAACATTGTTCTCATGGTGACCAGGTTTCATTCAACGTCTGGTTTCCATTTGAGTCCTTTAATTGGGGAGAATGTCACAATCAATGTTTTGCTCTGGATGCGGAGAGAGACGACCTCCCGCCTCATGTTACCCCAGCCAAGCACTTCATCGGCTGCCATAAAAACTTTTGCACAGACCCTCGTGCGCACACACACACACACACTCAGATTTAAAAGAAAGGTGCACACATTGCTGAATTCCTCTGAATGGGCGAGACATGCACATGTGCACACACGCACACACACATTATTTTCTCTGTCTAAAACACACCTGGCACACCATGACAGGGTAATTTCCAATGAAGTGTTTATAACAGAGAGTCAGGTTTTTAACATGAGCCACATCTCTCGGCCTGTGCCTGCCAAGAGGCCCTTCAATTCCAAGCTGCACTTAGCCAAGTAGAACAGGAAGAGAGATAGACAGAGTACGAGAAAGAAAAGAGGGAGAGAGAGCGTAAAAATGAGCAAGAGGGATCAACAATCTTTATTAGTGCTTTACATAGATTTACCAACCCTATATATACTATATGAGCCTATGTGCGATATGAGAATATGAAAACCCTAACAGCAGTGTATTATTTCAGGGTGTGTGCTAAGGTACGGAGCGGGCCAAAACTAAAAGTAGCTCTAATTATGAACTATGTGGCAGGGGAGGAGACCGTGTGTGTGTACAGACTCAAGGTTAAAGACGCTATTACTCTGGGAGGTGCAGCTGGTTGTGGTGTGGAGGTAGATGGTTAATTCATCTTAAGAGCTGGCCTTGATGTGCTCTACCACACAGTTACCAGCTCAGCTACAGACTCAAGTGCTGCACAGAGGAACAAAGAAACCAGTACAAACACACACTGATGAAGATAAAAAGGTCTTTCTATACCTGCACGCTTTACAGGTAACTGAAGGGGCTGTAGAGGTTAACGTGGAGGGAATGATGTTGTAATTTCTCTATCACACTATTTCTCTCTCACACTTGTGCACATGCACGAAGCTCAGACATTCCCACACTTGAATATTTGTGTAGCTGCTTGGCAAATTGTTTTGGCAGTGCACATTTTGTGTGTGTAGGTGTGTGTGTGTGTGTGTGTGTGTATGCAAGGAGAGCAGAAGAGGGATGGGGTGTGAAGACTTTGATAAAAATCCTCCCATTAGCAGGATTGGAGGTAGGGACAGGAAATAAACAATCAGCTGTTTCCACTCTCTAAGGCTAATTTTTCTCCTCAGATCATTGGCAAATCTGGCAAACTGAGCATCGCTCCTGGAAGTAATCATGAAATTGAGATCACATTAACTCTCTCTCACCGGTGAGCTTCTGCAGCAGGGGGCTGAGTTCTGTCTCTTGGGTGATGACCAGGGTGAGCGCTCCTATCAGCTCCCTCTCCAGCTTCTCCAGCTCCTCCTCGGCATCCTGGTCGGTGGGCTGCGCCTCTTCAGCGAGGGAGTACAGGTAGACCAGCAGGAGGATCAGCTCATCAGGCCCGCACTCTTCCTTTCCAAACCTCGACCCAGAGGCCACGCTGTCCTCGCCTCCATGGGGCTTCATCAAGGGCAGCAGCTGCCTCAGCATGGCGGAGAAATCGGAGTCCCCAAGAGCCTGTGACACCCGCGCACAACACACAAACACACACATGCATGAAAAACAGGTGGTTAGTCAGAAGATGGTAATTTTTGCACCTTGCAGAGGCACGTAAACGTGCAATAAGTTAGATTGCCCATAGCACAAACTAACCAGAGCCTTGATATCTGCAGGGGCCGGATATAGATGTTGATCGAAGGAATAGTTTGACATTTTGGGAAATTATTTAATTTCTTGCTGAGATTTAGATGAGAAGATTGCTATCGCCCTCATGTCTGTGCAGTAAATATGAAGCTACAGCCAGCAGCCAGTTAGCATAGCAAAAAGTGGTAACGAGGAAATCAGGTTTGTTTAATCTGTACAAAAACCAAAATGAAATGACTTGTGGTGGTTTTATTTGGGTTTCCAGAATGTTATTGTGCCATAACCCTGTAAAACCACAGCATGTCACTTTTACACTTTGGGTCTTTGTACAAATTAAACAAATGACAGTAGCTTCATATTTACCGTATAGATATGAGAGTGGTATCGATCTTCTCATTTAACTCTTGGCAAGAGAACCAATAAGCATATTTCCCAAAATGTGGAACTATTCCTTTAAAACCAGTAACTAAAAGATGATTGGCTGTGGAAACTTTTTTTTTTCCAAACAACTTGGCAACTTTGCTTGTCAATGGAAGATGCTGCTATGTACAAGCAAAAAGCCCAGAAAGAAAATAGAAGAGTAAACTGCATTATGATGCAAAGAGTATTTATCATTTGATATCACATATTCATTAGTCTGTATTCTTATTGGTTGGCATCCTTGTCTCTGCTGTAAAAATACAGTAAGTGTCTAAATTATGGAGCGCTGTGTGAGTGAGCTCATCGTTCCATTCGCTAATTTTACAGCTCTGCAAATGGTTGAGGTAACGCTTAATTTTGTTTCATTCTTTTGTTGGATTTGCATGGGTACTGAACTGCTTTCTCTCTCTCTCTCTCTATCACACACACAGACACACACAGACACACACAGACACACACAGACACACACAGACACACACAGACACACACACACAGTCGGCCAACATTTGGGGCAATGTTTAGGTGCAGTGACCTGTTTTTGTGAGCCTGTCTGAGCAGGTCTGAATAGTCCCACACGATGGTTGAGTTTTAGTCCAACATGCTGTAGATCACAGGACCGTTTACAGAACACTGGCCACTCTCATAACAAGGGTGAGCTCATAGACCTATAAAACAAGGGTGTGGAGCTAATCTGTCTGATGAACAGCATGAAAATTGAATAAAAAAAAGGGCTGTAAGGGGGAGAACGGAGGCAATAGGGTCACAGAGTGGAGGGAGAAAGTAAAAAATAAAGCGGGGAAGAACAGGAGTTTGGGAAGATATTACAAGAGGTATTAAGCTTCAAATGATAGTGTAAAGGGAAAATGATTGTTGACAGTGGACAGTATGTTTGTGTCGGATGTAGCTACAAATGCCCCTGTGGATATATTTCATTTTAACGAGGGATTCCTCTGTAAAGAGTTTTGTGTTCCTCTCACCAAGACAAACAGACTCTCTCTGCTCTGAGAATGAGGGGCTTTGGACTTTGTGGTGGGCCCACTGGGGGGATCCTGTGTCTGACCCAGAAGAACTCTTACACTGAGCCAAAGACGCAATACATTCAGACCCAGAGATGGTGAGCCAAACCCGCAGAGCTGACTGACTGTCCCTTCTCGCTGCAGAGGAGTCTTTTTTGGAAAATGACTGTCCCTTACGGAGTATGCTTACAACACACGGTCAACTTCAGTGACACTGAAGGACGTTAGTGATTTTCTGGATCATAAATGTAAAGTTAAACTTAACATTACAGTGAGAGTCATTGCTGTGGCATGAACAGACACCGCTGAAAGTGACAAGTGCATCACCTCCCAACCTGCAAGGTATCACGAAAACACACTCTTGCTGGTCTGTTCACTCCAAGAAGGCCTCCTCCCTGCCTCAGACCCAGCCAACCATTCGCCTCTGGGGACCGTTCAAACACAATCTCGCCACACATTGTTCTTCTTAAACATTGTGAAATCAAATACCTCTCCAAGCTGCGCTCATTCTAACTGCTGCACAATGTTAGAGATATTTCCCTTGCTCATTTTCCTGGTGGACGGCAGTGAGGAGAGAACATTAAGGGTTGTCTTGTTGAAATGCAAACAGCTGAGCACTTTCTCTTTCATCTCTCACTTTAGAACAACTATTGATCTCATACACTTCTGTCTCTGCATGTCCAGGAGTCTTTTCATATGATCTTTCAGGCTCTCAAAGAAGCGTGCTCACTGTCAACAAGTTACATTTTCATTTTGACCAGAGCTGGCCTGAGAAGTACACTGTTGCCATATAACTTTGGCATCAGAAACTCTCAGTATGGGTCATTGGAGAGAGGAGGAGCTGAAAGAGGAGCTCTGGAGGGACTCTCCCACATCATCTGTCAAGAGGTACTTCACTCAAACCTGCCTAGAGTTACCTCTTGGGCCTCTGAGCACACAAAAAGCACACAGTATGTTCTTGTAGGGTAAGTTTTTTTTTTTTTTGTCTATTGTCCTTCAACATGTGGTCTTAATTACTATTTGACAGGTTGCAGGTTTGTCAGCATACAGTAGCTGCCTGGTAATACAGCAGTTTTATCTTGCTGCTGCCTGGCAAGCAATTAGTATTCATTAAAAGCAGGGCAATGATGCCCGACAAGCCTGTAAACATTTTTACCATCACAATCATCATTATCATTTCAGTATTTAGAAAAGCCTGTTTACACCATTATTGTTATTACATGCATTAAAAGAGCACTCAAGCGATTTAGCATTGCACTTCTATTCATCCTGTTTATCTACTTATCTCTAGGCACTCGCTATTGTTTGCGCTATCTGGCTGGATGCTAACTGAATACTGTGTGCAGTGATGATAAAGTTAAATATAACCTCATCTAATAACATTGTCCGGATGGAAAGATTAAAAAAAAAGTTTTAAAATTCGATGCAGTGAAACCAGAAATATTATCTCGACTGCAGAAATTTGGAGATTGGAGATTCGGGTGTGGTACGCTAATAGCAGCTAATGTTGCCTCAAGCAGATATCAAGAACAGCCAATAGAGGTCTGGTAACCTCACTTCTTTTTTAACTCCACACACCAGATGCTTTTCATTTTCAAACTTATGCACCAAAAGCTGTAAGCTAACGATGTTATTTTGAATTTTATATGGCAGTTTATTGTATTTCTACTCAGTTTTAATTATTTATTTTGGTCTTTTATATGACTGGAACAGTGTCTAAAAGACTGCACCTAAATTAAGAAAACTTAATCTGGATTTGGTAAATTAAATTTCAAATGGTAGTAAATCTTTGACATTTATTCCACTGTATTTTATTTAATAACCTTGCAACTGCCATCACTAATCTCTTTTCATATCTATTTTTCTGTCACAAAGATGTCTGGTTTGTCTTTTTTGGTTCATGGCCTCTTTCATCTTTGTATAAATGCACCATAGTATACTTTCCTTAACTGCGTGTGTAAACTGTGTATATGTTCTCATGTGTGAGAGGAGGCATGCACTGTAACTGGGTCCCTTCAGGAGATCTATAAAAGCTGCTGTCAGCTGCATGCCATGGCGCCAGAGCAGGAAATGGAGGTCTTTGGTACAGAACTGAGAATGAAGTGAGTGAAGCAGAGTGGGAAGACTGACTAAAGCTCTTTCCAGCACTGGAGCTACACTTAACAATGCCCGACTCACAGCACTAGCACTCAGGCTCACTGGAAAGGTGGTGTACTGTACACCTCTGGGAACCGAGGTTTACAGGTTCATGCATCAATAATTTAATGCTTCAGAAGGGGCCCATTCAAGTACATTTTTCTGCTAATACCTGGTTTATTTAAGGTAACTTTTTAAGGACATCAAGGATATGAGTATTTTCTTCATCGCACCATTCATATAACTTTCTAAAAATCCATCATTGCCCTTATGAAAGGTCTAAAAACAGTGCAGATTTAGGGGCGCTGAACTATAGCATTACTGCAGTAATAACAGGAAGCTAACATTATTATTATACACCATTACTGAATCCAGTGGTCCTGCTGCCATGGTCTAATGTGACCATTACGCACAATTATAGAATAACAATGGCATTACTCTATCAAAACAACGCTAATTTTGGGGCTTGCAATTACTCAAATAAAGCCATTACTTTAGATTACTTGTCAGTTTCTTATTATGACACACTGTTTACCAAAGAAAAACTGACTTTAGATAAAAATATAGAACATAACACCTCTTTGTTCTCTGAATAGGCTCAGCAAATTGACTGATGCTGAATTTGTCGCTGGATTGTTGGTAGGAGACTGAAGCATCACTGGCTTCTGGCTCAGGCCTTTGCACCAATCATAAGCTCCCCCTTGCATTATGTTCTGGTTTGAATCTGTATGCCAGTGATTGACAGATTACTGTTTGGCAATCCCAACCATCATGGGGTCCATAAAGGCTCAATCTCGCCCAATCACAGAGCCGGGCCAAACTCCGCCCCTGCCCAGCAGAGCCTGAACAGGAAACCAACTCCAGATGCAACCCCTGGAGGAAGGCGAGTATTTCAGATGCAGCACTGCGCGCTAACCAGAACCAGGCCTCACTTGCCTCGCTCCCTGCCTGCACAATGAACCTTTTTCTGGACTCGACGGCAGGGGGAGGGGAGGGTATTGGAGGTGGGGGTCCTAGTGGGAGCACAAACAAAGTTGGCTATAGGTCAGTTGTTCTAGTCAACCGAAGACACACTGGCCAGGAGTCAACTTACATGGATGTCAGACAGTTCATCATTACCATAGCAACAAGAAAAAAAAAAAACTCATTTGCATTCTTTTGGAAACACACACATGTGCTTCATTTGCAAATATGTAATCACATCCAATTTGCCTTCACAAATAACAACACGCAACGCTGGAAGAGATAAAAAACAAAAACAAAAGGCATAAATCTTGCAGTTAAAAGACAGCAACTAAACTTTGACTCTGAATTATGTACAGCAAGCTTACTATTGATTTGTAGTAGAACAGCTGGAAAGCAAACAAGTAGGATTTAGAAAATGTAAACAACACCAAAACTCACAGAGCAAACTCACTTGGACAGACATCTTGTAGATGACGGTGCCTCGTCTGAGCCTGCCAGTGCACTCGCACATGTACAGTATCTCCACAGGGACACATGCTCATTGTAACCTGCTGTGATGACAATGATGAATCCTAGAATGGGTTCACCGGAAAATTTCTGTTTATTAAAAGACAGAAATTTGCCTCAAGTTGAGCTGGAATGGAAAAATAAAGTCTATCTCTGGCTCTCTTTTTATAATCATTATTCTGTCTTGTGTGAAAGGTGTGGACAACGTATCCCGTCTTTAACAAGGAGAGAGGAAATGCCATTTTAAACACAAAGAGGAGCAAGTCTACACACAGGATCATATATATACTGACGAGAGGAAGATCACCAAGGAATCAAATCACTCAACTTTGTGCACAACTAGCTTGCAGAAAATGAACAATAGATGACTTTGAGGAAGTTTTTGTGCGTGTTTATATATCTGTCTTAAGCTGGGAACAAACCAGCAGACTTGAAGAGTTTGCAGAATATAGTCTCCGTTCAGATTTCTGTTGTTAAGCAGCTCAGATGACAGAATCATAGTCCTGCTATGAAATCAAAACACATTTGCTATAATTTTCTGCAGCTCAATTACGAGGTGAGGGATTTCAAAACCGTACACACTGCAACCTCAAAATGCCAACTATGTGAGGAGCACTATTTCATATTGTTTGGTCTGTTCCCACGTTCACTTCTTCGCCAGACTGATCATCATCCAGGTGATCTGCTGACTAAGCAAAACACTGCTTGAATGCACAGGGAAAACAGAGCGGGATTTACATTACAACAAATCTATTAATACTCAGTAAATGATGGAATGCGCTGAATGTACTCTACAGCCAGACCACTACTCTGTGGCTTGTCCATCAGTCGGGTTAACTCTTGCATGTCGGAGAAAACATAGACTTAGACATAAATGGCTGAAGAGTCAAGTAAGGGAAGAAAAAAAAGAAGAGAAATGGCTACAGATAAGACTGTTTGATTGATTGATTGGACAGATTGCAGTGGATGGAAAAGCTCTTAAAAGTAAGGTGACCCCTGGTCTGGCTCCATCAGCCTGATGCCTGTTGTGTTTGTAGGAACACTGAGACATAAATCTTTCGTTTGAAATGAGGCCTGAATTACCACACAGTGTGTGAGGTGGCTCTGTTTTTTTTCTGCCCGGCCGAACGGCCTGGTCGCAGGTCTACATGCTGGACTGTTAGGAGGGAAATCAATGGACTCCTGCGCACAGAGACACACAGCTGAAGGTCAGCTCACTAGAGAAGGGATGAACAGGCAGCTGCCTTTCCTGTCAATACAGGAAAAAGCTTTTACACCACTTCTTCTTTTCACCTTTTATCTTCTTCAGTCACCTTCTTTAAACCACTGTTGCCACATTCTTTTTTTTTTTTCCTCTTTGCTCAGCGTGTCAAAGGTTGGCTTGGTGCACAGCTCGAAGCCTATAATTTAGAAAAGACGTGGGACCCATTCACAGACACAAACACACAGTCCCCGCACCCCGCCCTGTCACCGCCTGACAGCCACATGCTGGTCACTGCGGCTGGACTCTGTCTGCCCGGCACGCGACACCCTGCCTGCTTATCACACTCTGGCTGAGACCTGATACGCTGCTCGTTGGAAAAACGAGAGAGATAGAAATCGTAGGAGCTCTTAATATGAACAACTGTAGTAAAGCAGTATACTCCAAGTGTTTGGAAACATAGGGGGATTAATGAGGCTTTATTTTTGCCACATAGGCTGCAACAGATTATGGCGTAATTCACCAGATGAGAGCTGCTCTGCAGCCACAAACCCCAGGGCCATGTAAAACCTCCCGCACTTTTCTCACACTGAGAGAAACTGAATCATACGGATCCATGAGCAGACACACTCACTCACTCACGCATGCGCACGCATACACACACACACACCCTCTAATACTGCCAAAGACAGTACATTACATCTACTACTAATTGACTCAGGAGGCTCCAGCAGGGAGAAAACATCCTGAGGTAAACAGACGGTTTCTAGACGAAGCAGAATGCAAGAGCCACAATTTATCCGATGGGACTCAAAGCAAAACAATTGGCTTCAACATTGTGCAGTTGCTCTGTTTTATTTTTCATCGCAGCCAATCAGAAATGCGATACGGGCATGACACAAGAGATCACTTTCCTTTCTTGTATCTTTTTGTCCTTTTTTAAATGAGGAAACGTGTAGTGTGATAGATTAAAGCAGCCCATCTGATTCTAGTTTATGTCTCACACATGGAGAGGAGGGCACAGAGGGGGGTGGGAGGGTGGGGGCTGGCTTGACTGGCTGGAAGCAGGCTGAGGGCAAATTTGTAACTGTGATCAAATTCTTTTTTTGAGCTACTGTGCATAATTAAGGTGATGAAAAATGCATGTTGAAGAATATATGTGTATATTTGCATTAGAGGGAAATAAATATTTTATTTTGCATGTGAGACATGTTATCCAGGGCCTGTGGAGACTTTCAAACATTAGGGGGCACTGTTGCACCACGCAGGCCAGGAACAGTTGATCTGGCCTGCACATATTGAACCGTGTTTGCTTGTCTCTTTCCCTCAAAAACTCCATCCCTCCATCCTGGAGAAGGCTTCAATAGACAGGAAATAGTCTGGAGTTGAAGTTCTGGATATTTTTAAACTATTAGCTGTATGTTAGGTGTGTCATGGCTGTGGTATTGTGAATTCTGCATTGCTGACCTCAGCTCTGTCCGTGCTGTCATTTCATCATGTCATCCTGGGCTGCAGAGCTCTATCGGGGTTCTGTCGTGAAGTTTGAATAAAACATGAAATTCATCATGAATAGCCCGAGAGCTGTGTCACCAACTGATGTACTCATGATTTGCGTCATGACTCTGAGACACAGCTGTTTCGCTCTCGGTCTCTCAAAGGAGGAGGGTTATGTATGTGTGTGTGTGTGTGTGTGTGTCTCCTATATTCTTATGCCACATTTGTGGAGAGGCAGGGCTTCTTCTCTGACCCCCACATTAACACAAAGGTCACAGAGGTAACTCTGTATTTATGTGAGTACATGTAAATTAGAAAGAGGTAATGTGCACATCTGTTTTAAGTTAAAGTGGTGCTAAGCTTTCGCAAGGGAGGACTGTGTATTTAGATGCGCATGTGTGACTGTTTGTGTGCGTGTTGTTTTTTTGGTTGGTGTAAATATGGTCTACATCATAATCTGGACTGTCCCGCCAACCTGTATCTCTATCAGAGACACTGACAAACACGCCTACACATGGCTGCTCTTCCCCAAACATTTATAGAACACTCATTACAGACACGGGAAATGGAAAACAACTAATCTCCCCCCATTTCCTCGCAAATGCGCACTTGTACACACACCTGGCTGGATGTAGAGATGAATTATGTTCGAAATAGAAGTACTGGAACATGTAAACTAACATTGCACAAACAACACACAAAAAAAAAAATCTGAAAAGCAAACAATGAGGAAAAAAAAAAGAGAGAAGGATAGAGAAAGAGAGAGAGGAAAAACAGTAATGAAGTTTGGAATGATGGGAAGGGGATGAAGTGAGACCTCCACGGAGAGATATTATCGATGCAGTGACGGGGGTGTGAGTGTGCTGGGTCACATGATGCTCCCCGATGACCACATGTGTGATGTGACTCAGAGCAATGCTCTATTTACCAGTCAATTATGATCAACGTGATTATTTTCTGTCTGAGCTGGGGCTACCATAAGGGGTCTCTATGGAAATAGAGATCCAAAAAAAGATGACATAAAAGGCCTGTAGCACACGCACACACATACAGTATATGCACACGCACACGCGCACACGCACACACACGCACACAGTCATGTTTCCATCACTTCAGACGACATTAAATTGACTTACATTCATTTCCTGGAGACGTATCCTAACCTTAACCATAACCACTACTTGCTTAACACTATCCCTTACACTAACCTAATTAAATAAATGCAGTATTGGGTAAGGAGGCATATTCTCCACCCTTGTTTTACTGGAAACCCCTGCTTCACACAAAAAAAGAGACAGAAAATGGAGTTAGGAAATAGAAGCCGCAGTGAGGGGCAGTGGTGGCAGGAGGAGAACACTTTTAAAATAAACATTCAGAGGTGAAGAACATGCTTATTTTCCTTCTTTCATTATTTCAATTGTATTATTTATTAGGACCTGAACTTTAAAAAAAAAAAAAAAAGGTTTTCACAGATGGAGCCCTGCTGTATGATTAGATGTATTATTTTAACGCGGTGACTCCTCCCTTAGCGTATCAGAGCAGTGGGCCGTGAAGAGAACGCTCTTTCTGTGAGTAATCCAAGACCTGAGACACAGGGTGGCATTCTGCGCGCACAGCAGTCCTCTGTCACACGTACAAACTAGCGTGCCACTGCTCACACAGGTTGTATGGAGGCACGCTTGTCCCCACCAAAACACCACGAACCCAGTCTCAATGGAGCGCACACACAGACGCACTGGCAACAGAAGGTATATGTGTGTGTGTATGTGTACACTTATGTTTACGGAGGTGTAATTGGGGAGAGCTGGACACAACATGCAGGCTAGAATGAAAAGAGAGTGCAGACATGCAGCGATGCTTCTGCAGACTACATGTCTGTGCACTAACACCTTTTGCCCTGCATGAATTCCATCTGTTATAACACTTTGAATGTCAGAGGATTTTACCAGGATCTCCTTTTGGCAATTCCTTTGAGCATTGAACCACATTCCAATGAAAGTGGCAATAGATACAAAGAATGACAGGCCAAAGGAGATGGAGTCAGGACGGAGACAGACGAAGTGATGAGTACATGACGGAGTCCTTTTTTGTGTGTGAAAAGAAAACACAGTCCTGGTCTGCTGACAATGGCTCGACAAACAGGCTGAAAAAGAACAATACAAACAACATTGCCCAGGGTTTCTACTGCACAAACATTCCCAGAGCTTTAAGCCCACAGCTCAGCTAAAAAACACTACCAGTAAGGGCAACGAGACAAGCTTAAACCATTAATACGGCCTAACACCTCTTTTTAAAAAAAAAAACAAAAAAAACCCACTACATCATTCTCTCTATTATTGTCTCACTCTTTCCCAGATTTCTTAACCAACTCCCCAGTGCCTCCCACTCTCTCCCTCTCATTGCCTTGTTTGTGAAGGCATAACTCTGCTCTGGCAAAAATCACACAAACTCTTAAAACTATCCTGACGTGATAAAAACTCCTCCAAGACTATGATAACTTGGAGAAAATCATAACTTATTATCTTGGACACAATCAAAACTGCTAGAACTCAAAAGTACCATGAGTATATAAATCGAATCAAATAATGGCTCCGCTGAGGTTTCTAAAGAAAGTCTTGTAAGATTGGGGGCTGACTGCGGGATTGCTACACCAAAACTCAAGCAAAAGTAAACTCCATTTCTCTCTAGCTCATTCCACCCTGCTTCAATCCTTACCTTATCTCCCCCAGGTCTAATGGATCACCTACACTTCCCAGAATTCTTGGGTCATAAAGTGTGATCCCCTCACACACCGAGCACCCTCCTCAACCAACTGACGGAAACAGCTTGACAGTGTTTCTCCCACTTTCTGACTGTCTGCCGGGATCATTTCTCTTATGGTGCTAACATTTCTGAATTCTCTCTGAGTGTTCAGATTTTCACTCAGCAGGGGGTCTCTAAATGTTGGCGGCTGCCTCCAATGTGATTATCTCCCTGCACCCTTAGGGTCCATACCTCAGGCAGCTCTTGTATTTCAACAAGGACAGCATCATTGACAATCCCTGACCTGTGTTCTAAGTTAAAGATGACAGTCTGCCATAGAGGGTACAACAATGTTTGACCGCTCTGATAAGTAATGGTTATGATGTCTGACAGTAAATCCTCAGACGCCCCCCCCCCCGACTGTCCCTTTGTACACCGTGAAAATGTCTCTCTTCCTCATCCTCTTCCATCGTTTCTGTCCTTCCTGAACAGATGGTAAACACATCACTAATGTCTTGTCTGTCTGTTTGTCCATCCTGTGATGCAGCGCAGAGACTCGCCGCTAAACAAGGACTAAACACATCACACTAGCAGCGAGGTACCACTTCTCCAAACACCACTAAGACCATGAGAATTATGTCACTGTGTGCTTGACAGTCTAAGTGCTAAAGTACCACTTTAGCTAATATTATCCATTTATTTTTTAACTTTAGCTTGACCACTGGCTGTTGGAGAAGTAATTTTCCCACAACTACTGTACAACACTAGCCTGCAGTTTAGTCTCACGTCAACAGAGTGAAAGGTTATTTAACCAGGAAACGGATTTAAATAGACAGAAACTGTGGTATAAACAAAGCAACACTGTGTGTATGAACACTTCATTAAATCATATAGTGGTTTAATGTCAGTTTAATGACATATTTAATGGTTTTCAATTTCAGTGCAAGGCTTTATTGACTTTTATAAACGTCAACTGATGTGTGGAGATGAATTAGCAAAGACTCCATACTAGAAGGCGTTTGTAATAGTTTGGGCAACTCCTTTGACATGAATTGGTTTGGACTAAATATTGCAAACAACTTTCACTATAATGCCATGTAATGCAACACCACCAAACACTACAGCCCCCAAAATGACCACAGAGCTGAGTCAGCACCTCTCTGACACAGTCTCAACACAAACTGAATATGATACGAGTGTAGGATATATTACAGGGCTGCTGCACTGGATTAGATTAGATTAGATTTAGAGAGGTAAACTACGCCCACTGTAACAGTGTAGCTCGGGAAAAATGCTCGATTTTTTTATCAGTCGCGCAAAATCATTTGATTTTGTAACGTATTATGACACGTTGTAGAATTCGGAAACAAAAATGCTTTTTGCTAAACTTGTCAAAAGAAATTAAAAATAAACAAAGTATGAGCGAAGTCAGCCAACTGCAGCCTGAAATGCAAACTTGCTAAAATAAAAAATATGGATTCTGCAGTTTAACCTCTGTATTATTATGCTTTAAACAGGATGTGGAGCAGTGGTTAGTGCAGTGTGAATGAGTACATCTGAACTTCTGATCCTCACGGCCAGATGTGCAGTATGCATTTAATGTGTCATTTGAGGCCATGCTTCATTTTCTCTACAATCTACTCTTATTAACCACGATAAGCAAGCTCATGACTTTTAGCACAAACATGGCCACCCAGACTGAACGCGCATTCATTAAATCATACCCAGTATTATTTATTATGCCCCTCAAAGACACAATATGTAGTATGTAAAAGGCCATAAACATTGTCACTGTTAATAGCCTCCCTCTTGCTTAGAAATATGAGAGGAGAAAAGACAACGGTGCTGTGATGTTTAGACACACAGCGCTCAGAACACAAAAAACATCACAACTGCAAACATGAAACAGAGAGCACGCAGCATCTTTAAAAAACCTGAAGAAACGCAACAGAAGAAAAGGAACAGTGGGGTGGAGAAGATGGAGAGTTAAGGAGCAGGAGATCGGGAGGAGGTGGGGTGAGGGGGCACATGGCGAGCGTATGAGAAACCCCCCTCGCCCCCCCCCCTCCCCCCCCCAGCTCCTCCATCCCTCCTCTCGCTCATAATAAGCGGTTCGGCTTCGGTGCTCGTTTTGGGTTACTTTCATTCCTTTTCTTATTTCCATGAAAACAGCAGTGGGACAAACAGGCCCACATGTGTCTCCGAGTACACCGAGCTTAGAACAATAGAAGAAGAGAAGTGGGGCATATGAGTTCACTCCAGATGAAAGCTTTAGCGGGAAAACACAGGAATTAGTGAGGTTTTCACTCACATGTTTTCAAATCAAGTTTTCCTATTGGATAAAATGTAGTGTGGAGGGCTGGAACTGCTTAGTTTTGGCTTATACACCATGACAGGCAGTGGAAACTTTTCAACAAAAATCTGCAGGCCTATCATAATGCACTGTTGTACAGTGCAATAACCTACACGTTCGACAAATTCTACGAATTTATATCATGTGTTGCTCTTTCTGTGTGCTATATCCAGAAAACACGTGCGCTATCAGTCTCTATTTGTCATAATTGCACTAAACATATCCAGTATTTTGGCAACTGTTCTGAGGAATTTCTAACAAATCCATTTGCAAATATTTTGTTGATGCATACATGTTCACATCACCCGCTCTGGTTTCAGTCTCCTACAGGATACTCCAGCATGTGGCTACAGTCGTTTTTCACCGCTGTACCAGATGCTCCAGAAAAGACTGCAAATATAATGAGACACATTTCCTCAAATCAACACAGGACCAATTGAATTAATGATGAAAGATAAAAGGGTTGGGGGGGAAAAGGAAAGACAGACACTTAAAGGAGAAAAGCTCTAAGAAAAATACATTCAAAACCAAGAGAAAATACTAATAATATGGGGATGGTGATAGAAGGATATTTAACTACCTCCAGACCCCAGCAGAGAGCCTGGGGGCATCTCCTCTAATTCTCTGCACCCTGATGTCAATCACATTACGAGGGGACAGGAGTGGTCCGTTCCCTTGCAACTCCTTCCGCAGATGAGTTTAATTTCTAGCTCATACAAGATGCTTCCAAGAACAACAAAAGGCAACCTTGCCAAACACAAAAAAGAAGGGAAGCTGTACGCAGTTTTTTTTCATCCACATAGCTCCTAACAAATGCAAATACCAGCTCAAGTTGAAAGCTGAGCTCAAAACCAGATACAGCTAATGTTGTCACAACCTATAAACATTTAAAGCTAGAGCAGGCTGGGGTCTGTACGCTCTGGTTGCTTGAATCAAACAAAGTCTCCTCCTCCCAACCAACAGGCACCGATGACTTTGAGATGCTGCTAGACTCATCTTTGCCCCACAGTGAACTTTTGAAGGATTTAATCAAATAAAGCCTTCCTTTAAGGCCAAAGGTCACTTAAACATCACACAGGTGATACCATAGGTTTGACTTGTTATTGCTAACATGGCATATCCATTTGACACACTACTTTCCAAACCCTGTCACAGAGTGGCACACTCACTTAGCTGGTAATGAAGACAACACTGACCCTGTTACTGATACACATATGAAACAAATGGTGCCGCACACCTGATCACACACTCCAACTGCTTGGATCCAAGCCTGTTGAGCTATGTGGTTACACGTAGAGCAGTGCCCCAGGGAACTATGGGTAATTCATGACAGAGCGAGGGTGGTAGGAGTCTGTCTCTTATTGACCCAGTTTGACCCTCACTGCTTAGTTGCCATAGTGACTGGTCAGTCTCGTTCCCTCTGGGTGACTGGTCGAATCCCTGGGGCGACAAGGTGGTCTGCAGGGTGGGCATGAGAGAACAGAGGGGTGGGGGTGGAGAGGAGAAGGAGGTGCAGACTGAGGTTTCAGATAGGTACAATTACATGCTGTACTAAAGAGGAGTCCTTGTCCCACCTTTGCTTCATGACCTAAGGGGATCACTCCCACTTCCCCCACCTTACCCTATTCATCTCTATCCACAGATCTTTGCAGGTCTTTGCCCACCCTTGGCAGTAGGGGGCACTACCAATCTACAGTGTCCCTAAATGTGTAAGTCAGTAGGAAGCTTGTCAAACAAAGACAAGAGTTCACTGTCCACTGGTTCACAAGGGTGAGCATTCATCATCACTCAAATAAGCAAAGAACTGTCATTCGTCCATCTGCAGCTTTCAAAGCATGCTAACTCTACAAGGACTAGCATGGACCTGGAACAGCAGAGTTTCTGGTTTGTTAGTGGTCGCTGATGTACTCCTCACCCTGATCAATCACAATTAAATTTTCAGTCTGACTAAAAATGTTCAATCTTGTGCAAAGGGGGTCAATCAGTGTCTAAAGAAGACGCTCAAAGGTCCTGGAATGTTCCTCTGTCTCCATTTTAGATCAGACATACAGACACAAAGACACATGTCCTGTGGCCCGTGACCTTCCCTGGCCTGTGCTCAGCAGGTAGTGACAAATGACCTGATAGTTAATCTGTCCTGAGGTGGAGCTTTTCTGCAGGGAACAGAGAGCTTGTTTGTGACAACAGGAAGTTGAGACACTGTTACCAGAATGAGCACATTAAAGGATACACATGCATGAATGCATGCATGCACACATGGCCGCACACGCACACACACTTGTAAGCTGGCTAAAGTTTCAGATGCAGAATATCATGGAAAAAAATGGCATATGAAAAGTAAGCGATGACATGTTAAACTGACGGAAGGGGTCGTGTGCCAGTCAGAGGAATATAAAGGTATGAAGTGGTTCATTGGCCAGCTCCGTCCAGGACACAGGATCATTGTTGGGTCTCTTGCAAACCCCCGCCATCTTACCTAATGGTCAGCTTTTTCTACGGCCTTCCTTATTAACAATCCGAGGGTGAATGCTGGGCATTGTGGGATTTTCCCCAGTCTGTGGTGTCTTGTTGGAGCATGCTCAAATGAAGTCTGACGCCAGGAGGCCAAGTCAGCAGACCACACTGACCTGATTCACCAGGGATGGAGAGTGTTAGTGGGAGCTCCAAGAGCCCCTCTGATCATGTTCCCTAGACAACCTCACCCAAATACTCCAAGATGACAATGCAGCTCAGTACAACTGAAATTCTGAAATGCCGAAAGTGTGCTGAAGTGGAGAAAGCAGTGTGGATGATCTCCAAGAAAGATCAACCATTTTATACTATGAGTTTAGTCTGAGCAAGTGTGAGAAAAAACTATCCTCCTTTGGCAGAAGCTGCAGAATCTGCAGAGCCCTCAAAAACACACATTCGTGAGAAAAAAAAAAAAAAAATCCAGGCCACATGAAAAATCCTCCTGATGTGAAGGGTTTTGACTCCTCAGTTAAACAGCTGCAGTAAACAATAGAGACCAGTACAAAGAGTATCTGCAGATGCACATGTGCAGTGAATGCAACTCTTGACTTGACACAGAACAATGCCAAAAGAAAAAGGCTGCTTTAAGTGAAAAAGAAAACATTTAGTGTATGAAACCCTTATGGGCCGATCTTACTCCCTCAGCTTTAACATTCAGAGAGCTGTAGCTCTATAATTCTACAGCTATTAACACCAAAGCAATTCTTATAAAGTTTCAGTTCAGTGGGCTGAGATATAGATTTAGTAGAAAGATGCTTAGTAGAACATTTAAAATGCAGCACATGCAAATTACTACTGAGCTGAGAAGTGGAGCCAGTGAGGTTTAATATGAGGCAACTTGATTGAGTCTTCTTGTGTTCCTCGATTTTCCAGGGGAGACAGATTGAGCACAATCATAGCCAGCCGGATGGCGAGGCGATTAAGGATAAGTAATGCAGAAAGCGGAGCGAGCCAAGCACCTAGCTGTCTGAGAGAAAAGAGGTAATGATAACAGGAAGTGAGATGAGTTGGTGTTGCCCTCTGGCCCATCAGCCCATCACCTCTGTTAAAAAGGTCCCTCTCTATAAACAGGCCTCTCTCTGCCTATTAAACAGATAGTACATTAGGCCTGAGCTGTGCAGAACAATGTAAACACAGCCTTCTCAGGGTACCAGCGCTGAGCGAGGGGGGGGGGCTTAAGATGGGGCTATTCCTGGGTCTTCCTGGGAGTGAACTCCATCACTGCTCATCTCTCTCGCTGTAATCCTCTCCAGCTAAACACAGGAAGGAAGAGATCGGTAAATAACTCACTCTTTTGATAAACCCAACTTTCTTCCAGCTCTGTGTTTTCCTCTAGAAAATACAGAGCTGTATTTAGAAGGCTTGTTATGCTTCAAAATACAGAAGCTTGGACATAAACTGAGCGCATGCTACACATGTATGTGTATGTTATAGCGAGGTATATGTTTGGAGAACACATAACAGAGATACAGGGTAAAGTTGATATAATTAAAGGGAAGTGCAGGATAAAGTGTAGTTTGGAGAAAAGGGATGAGCAGAAGACGATAGGAGAGAGACAGAGAGGCCACTTTGTCTAGAGACAGACTGGAGTTGATCCAGAACCTCCCGTGGCTCATTCTGTGAGTGGATCTGTGTTGCTCCAGGGCTACAGAGGATACTCAGGGGCTAGATGAGGGAGAATATGGTCCAGAAAGCGGATGGATGGGGAGAAGGTCAGTCCAGGTCAGTCCAGATGTGAGACTGTTAAACAGCGGGGAGTTGGAGGAGGTCAGTGCCGGACATCTCAGGGCAGTGCCCCGGAGTCATTCACACCCCTTTGTTACAATCTCCAGCCCTGTGGGGGCTGCAGGGACACAGCCGAGATGGAGAATAAGGGGAATGTCTGGGATGTGGGGACAGGCTCCATACCCTGGGGAAGGGCCAATTACAGGCTTTAAGCCCCCTGTCTGTCTGTGGCATGCAGCTCAGATAAGATGAAAGTTACTCAGGACCAATATCAACATTTTTCCCTCTGTCGCCATAAGAAATGATACAATCCAGATGTTACATATATAACTGCATGTTAAGTATTCTGGGGATTGGCGTGCCTTCATATGGCTTTACATAACAGGAGAATGACATGGGGTTTTATTGTCAGGCTGCTGACATACTGCAGAACCACAGGTTTGAGCCTTTACAGGTCAGTATATGTCCAGGGGGGTCAAGGGATAGAGGTGCAGGGTCATCAGTCTCTAAGCCAGCACACACTGACACTGTACTGGGGGGGGTTAATGGAGTATGCGGGACACAAACACTAACAGAACAAAACATTAGTTTGAAAAAGACCTAGGACACATCATCTAGAATTAGATGCAGGGTTCCTGCACATTTTCCATTTCAAAATTCCATACTTTACCAGACTCAAATTTCCAGACTTCTAGGTAGATTTTTCATACTATATTTGACATCTGAGTACAAATACCTAGATGTTTATTATGTAAATAAAACATTGATGGGTTCATTACTTGTTGTGGTCAGTGTTGGTCTCAGGTTGGGTTGGGCCAAAAATGTCATGACTCTGGGTGCAGAGGATGCTGTGACAAGATGACTCCTTTTGCCCTTGTATATGGCTTATAGTTGCTGCCTCCCCTAAGTTGAAGACGTCAAACAATTTTGCAAAGTTTGGATCTAGCTTTCTTTTCCCATTTGGAATCCTTCACCAACCAGACTTTATATTTGGGATTGTCAAGCCAGCCCTGGGAATACTTACATTTAACCATTGTGGTCGTTCAGTCCACACTCCTACGCAGAAAGTTGGACGACGTTCCACTGTCAAACATCTCTGCCCAAAGAGGAAGTAAACTACTCGGTGCGACTTATACTTGTATTATTTTCCCATAATCCTGTAACGCCAAGTGAACCATATTTGATACATGAGTTTCTGAGACCTCTACATCATCAGTGGGATATTTCTTTTTTTCTCCTAAAAACCTGATGTATACAATCAGATACATGCAGTGCAGGATAATCCACCAGGGTGCAAAAGGCACGCCACAGAGGACCTTCAATTGAGACATCCAAAATGGACATCATCAATCAGTGACCCACATGTGGTTTTGCATGGATATTTTTGCCAATTTTGAAAAAGTTAAGGTAAGAAAAACATTCAAATTGTTGCTGATGTTGAAAAGAGATATTTACGGGATTGATGCAACGTATAATTGCTTAATATTTTGTAACTTGTTTTATAGTAAAATCGTGTTGAAAATGTGTGCATCAAATTAAATACAGCAGGTATAAAAGGTAATTTATCTGTAAATCTGTCAATTGTCATTTTATTGCATTTCATGCATTATGTGCACCATAAAGCAACATACACTCTTTTGATTATTTAAGGAAACTAATTCAAGGTTTAAATGACATAATTAAATATATTTAGAGTATAAGTGGAGATATTTATAGCTTATATTGTATTTTTCATAACGTTCTGTATCACGATGATGATGCCATCGCTCATTTGCTAATAATGTCTTTTGCTCATTGATATTCACTAAAAACTGACCAGTTCAGAGAAGAAATACACAATAATTTGTTTTTGGTGTCTATTTTTAGATGGCAAAAAAATCACAGTGTTAAAGATGCCCTAAAGATGATTATGGATGGTGATTCAAGTGACATGGAGCAGTTAGGGGAAGATGATGATGATGAAGAGGAATGGACTCCTACTGCAATGTGTACTGAGGGAAATTCAGATGGTAGTGATGAGGAAGACTTGCAAGTGTCAGAAACATCCCAAAGATGGTATATGTTCATTTGGTGTCACACTGGCACGGTGGCAGTAATCAATGCATGGAACCTCTACAGAAGAGACCAGAAAAAACTGCAGGCCAGGCAGAAACCCATGGCCCTGTGAAGGTTTCAGGCTGCGGTTGGCACTTCACTCACAAGCGCAGGAAATCAAGTGTGGCAGACCGCTATCTTCTCCAGAAGCAGGAGGAACACTTCCCCCGCAAAAGGCCGACCTCTAGTGTGGCCCCTGATGTGAGAAAGGATTGCACTGATCATTTCTCTACCTGGGAAACCTGACAGAGATGCAAGCACTGCACAGGCAATCACTTCTCGAATGTCTACTGTGGAAAATGTAAAGTCCATCTTTGGCTGAACAAGGACAGAAACGGTTTTCTCGCCTACCACAATGCAAAATAAAGGTTGTGAAACAAACAACGAACCAAAACATGAACCGAAATAACTGAAAGGTTCCTCTTTCACCCTGTCGGCCCTGTTTGTGGGTTTGTCATTGCTGTGTGATGACGCTTCAATGTAGCAGCTACAGAATATGTAGCTTCTTTTCTAAGTTTGAAATTACTTTTAAAACATGCTGTGAGAAATTAATTGCAAAAAATTCCAGATGTATGCAAAGAGTTATTTAATTTCTTTTTTTTTTATTTGTCAGAAGGTCCAATAAACTCCATTTTCAAAGAATTAGAATTTTCTGGCAATTATTTTTTAGTCTCTTTTATAAATAAGAACTAACAATGAGAAATTCATTTAGAAATTCAGAATTTTATATTTTAGAAAACAGAATAGGGGCAATAGTCTGGAAACACAAATATTTTTCCATACTCTGTTTTCTTTTTTTCCATACTTATCCAGACCTGGAAATTACTAAAATCAAATTCCATAATTTTCCATACAGCGTAGGAACCCTGTAGATGTGACACAGCAGCAGAAACTGTGGGTTTGCAGTGTTTCTTGTTGGAATATTTGTCTAGAATTTGTTTTTGTTTCGTTTTTCTCTCTTATTCTTTTATTTGTTCTCTGCAGTCAAAGGGTATCGGGTATAAGGAGTGGGTGGGTACAGGTTTTCTTGGTTTTGTTTTGTTATTTTGATACTGTAAAAATTCTGGTTGGAGTTGTTGATGCATCTTGTCTGCATTTTTGATGTATGTGAATATTTAATTCCTTGTTCCTTGTACAGTATGAGTTCATTTCATTTGTGTTAGGTTGTAAAGTTGGTGGGAGGTTATACTGGTTGTATTGTAACTAGTTTGGCCTTTGGCTCATAGTCCATCGCATTCCAGTAGATAAGCTGAATAATGAAGGGAAATTACCACTTTTCATTGTATATATTAAAAATATTTTTCCTGCTATGAAGTTCCACTATTGTAAATTAATGTCACGGGCACTGGGTTTGGCTTCATAGCTCCATTTTAACATATATACACAGCATTTCTGACTAAAACACAAACATACAGAAAAGACAGAGATAAGGACCGGGCAGGCAGTTTGTGTGACCCATGGGAGAAGGGGACATACAGCCAGAGGAGCTTTCAGTCTGAGCAGCGCTGTGACCAGTAATAACTCGACGCTTGAATGTTTGCAGAGGCATGCCCTGGTAATCCCAGTAGAGTAAAGCAACAGGCCGGGGTGAGAGAGGTTAGCTCCTCTCTACTGCACTGCTGTCATCACTACCATGTTCAGTGATGTGACAGACTAATCAACAGTAGGCTGCACTACGCGCTCAAAGACAACACTGGCCTTACGAAATCTGTTACAGAAAATGTAGCATTAACTCCCCCCCCCTCCTCCCCCTCCTCCGAGTCTTCTCTCTCTGGCAGGGATGTACAGTAGTAGCGTACATGTTTAGATTGGTGAGGTAGAGGCTCTGGCTGGGCCGTTGATGGGAAGGTTAGTGTGCCTGTGATGTTCTGGGAAGTGGAGAAAGAGCGAGTCTGTTGAGTTTCGCCTTGGCTGCACCAACCCCTCCCGGCGCTGAGCACTTCTAGCATACACATTCTGTAACTGCGGGCTGGAGCTGGACCAAGCCTGCTCAATCTGACCCATTCAGACCAAAAGCCAGTCACATGCCAGACAGCCAGGGCCCAGAGCCGCAGGGGGGGTTATAGGTGCAGGCAGGGTGGCAGTGCCAGCCAAGAAGATATCTGGCCGACTCACACAAATAGTAGTACTATATTGAGAAAATCCAACGGTCTCCATAAAGGCCGAAGAAACTGTAAATATTACACTAACCGCATTTATATCTCAGTCCAACTCACATGTCAGTCTCCATAACCACATCTGTGCCCCTTGCTTATAACCTCCCAGCTGCAAGATCCTCACAGGTATATTACATTTCAAGCGAACGTTGCAATTTAAAATCTGCAAAAGCACAGTACATTTACGAGGAGCTTTTTTAAAGTCTTACAGCATATTCAAGCATTACCTCATAAGCAAAACGCTACGTCGCCGCTTGGAAAAGTTGTCTAGGTCACAAAGTAGTTATTACACAGTATTTTACTTTGCACAAAACGTGTGCAAATCTGCGGGGAAAGGCATGAACTAGGCGAGTCCCTGAACTCAATGGCCCTTTGCCTCAGTTCGACTACAGCTCACTCCAAGGCCCCAGTGCACCACAGCGGGGTTGAATGAACTCACACTGTCCACCAGCGATGGTGGAGTGTCCAGCTCTGCCCGGTCGTACCCACAGCAGCCCTCACACACTCAGGCAGAGCAAACACTGTCCAACCGCCAGGCAAAGCTAAAAGGCATTTCACCCCGCCATTTTGTAATGTAATTAACTTCCCTCTGTCCATGTCGAGCCAAAGCTAAAACCTCACATAGAAATTAAATAAACAGAGGGGGCACAGAGGACACACAACTCATTTCCCTTAATACCTCAATAAAACTCAGGGCCCGTTTTGATTGCAAACACCAACTCTCACATCACGCTCAAGGCCTGATTAAGAGATTTGATTCTTGAAGAATGTCATTTTGAACTCCAGCCAAGTGCTAAATATACAAGTCTGCTGCTAAATACAACAACAGTCTGTTCTTAACATAGTCACCATTAGTTTAATGAGGCTCAGTTCTACCTGAGGACACCTCGCCTCAAAAGCCTGGTAGTTGGCCGACTGAAACTAACAAAAAAAGCGGTGAGAAAGTTGTACTTTGAATTATCCAGGTATAGCAGACAACCATGGGGGAGTGGATCAAAGAGTCATGAAGTAAATGGATACTAGAACTATAAGCCCTAAAGTCTTCTTCCTTTATTTAATAAACCAGCAATGGCCCCAGCTGAGGACCAAGGTTTATGAGGTTGTTTTCAAATTCCAATTTGGCATGGGGCACTGCTGCGAGCTTGTTTTATTTTTCCGTGATTTAGTTTAATAAGTTCCTAAATACTCGGCTGTCCTACTGCTTTCTTTACAGCTTGGGGAATATAAAGAGACTCCATGAAAACAGAAAGGTAAGAGAAGGAAGGAGGAAACGGTTTTAATATTAGTGAGCTCACAGTACACAGTATACATTTATAAAATATCCATTGATGACTGTGTGACGACTGAAGCTGGTGGCTTTCGATTTTATCCATGCGCTCCATCTCCCCCTCATCCCCTCTGTCTCCGTCTCTCCATCAGACTTACCCTCTGACCTTTCCACAGTCAAACACACATGTACATCCGCCTCTGTCCACCCCCATAAACTAGACCTCTTCCTCCTCTAAACTCAAAAACCCCCTAAACAACATGATGGAAATCTGGCGTTTTCGCAGTGTTTACTGGATCCGAATGTTTTCCCTACAAACACAACTGACCTTGTTTACGAAGGAGAGGGACATGCGTTTTTTCCTGTCTCTGTCAGTTTAACACAACATTCTGGCCACCATCGAGCGAGCCACAAGCACCCACTTACCTGCTGAGCACAGGCAATAAAATATTTACCGAAGGAAAAGATGTGAAAGAATAACAGAGTTAATGACAAATTGCTAGTGAATGTGTAGTTTTCCTGCTTGATTTTGTCAGTGTGAAGCTGTTTAGGATTCAATTTAGAAACAAAACGTGCATTTTGTAATTTGATTCACATTCCTCAATACTGAAAGAGAGTTGCTTGAATCTAAAATATTGTAGCGGTGGATATCCCATTTTGAGACAATCCTTGTAGTTTTCATCACCTGTAGCACATATGGATAATAGGTTTTTGTAAGATGAGTACGGACCTGCAGCAGGAGCCTCTCGAAGGCCAGGCAGGCGTCCCAGCGGGGAAGGCAGGGGTGGCGTAGTGTCTGGGCTGCGGCCAAGCCCAGCTGGAGCACCCCGCAGTGACTCTCTAGAGCCCCCCAACTGCCCCGAAACAGCTTGATGTAGGTGCACAGCTGCTCGGGGGTCACACGGCCTGAGAGGAGGGAACAATATACTGTCACAAGACCCATCACAAATTCATTAATCGGTGTTGGTCAGAGAACAACATACAGTATACTGAATATAATCCACAACTGGCCTAATGGTGTTTTGTGTGCCATCTGTTACAAACAAATAAAAATGTACGAGGTTTGAAGAGACACACACACACACACACACACACACACACACACACACACACACACAGACACACACAGACACACACAGACACACACAGACACACACACACACACATACAGTAGTTATTCATCCTGGGAAGAGCGGGGCATGGAAACAGAATAAATAGACAACCTTTTCCCAAGCATAACAGCCTTTTTAATAAGTACCACCCTCTCAGCTTAGGGCAGAGGAGAATGACTGATACCAAATCAGATCATAATATTATCTTAATGAGCAAAAACTTCAAGTAGGCTGGGAAAGAAGCAGAAGTGTGTGTGCATGTGTGACACGAAGCGCCAGTCAGGAAATAATATTCTCTATATGTGTAAGCTTTAGGTGGAGACTGTCAAGAGTTTTCAGTGAAACGTTTATATGAGTCACAAACATCACTAAGTGTGTGTGTGTGTGTGTGTTTGCAAGTAGCAGAGGTGCAGCATCGCTGATAAGAGCTCCCGAGAGCCCGTCTCGAGTGTGACTAATAAGTGTAAATCAGAGGTTTTCTCTGATTATTTATAGAGGCAGCAGAGAGTGGCTGGACTCCTCATACTGTTTAGGACGCTCTGCCTCCTCCCTGCCCGTCCCATGAAGATTCACAAAGACACAGGAAGAGCAGCGTAAAGGTTGTAAGGGCTAAGGGGGGTGTGTGCGTAGGGTGGCCTGGAGGTAAAAGGGGCTGTTTTAGGGGTTGGGATAGAGAGGGGCACACATTAACTCCCCATAAAGACTACTTCTTCATGTTGATGTTCTGAACCAGCACCAGATGTGGGAGTATTTCCTGTTGGACTACATGGCCAATATTTTCTTTAGCGGGGCCAAACACATGACTAGAGGAGCAACAGACAGGCAGAATAAAAAAAAAAAAATGAAGCAGAGAGCTACAGAATACTAAATACAATACAGATTCATGGCAATTAACAAATAGTAAAGACAAAACATTTTTTACTTTGTTAAACTGGATGACAAAAAAAAAGCTCTGGATGTGAAATATTTTCAGAAAGAAAAACTGCGGGGAATCATCCAGGGAAGCTTACAACAAAAGCTCATTTTCACAGCAGCTGATAAGTAAACCTGACAGCAAAATACAAATCTGGAAGTCCGCCTGTTGGGAAACATACTTTCCAAGCTGCACTCAAAGAGTCGGTGTGTTGTGTGACACTTATGAGCAAAATGAATCGAGAGCCTACAAAAGGGAATCAAGTTTCTTGCTGAAATTAAAGCATTTTCGAAAGAATAAGCTTCAGTCCAGACATATTCAGGACCCTGAAAAGCCCTATTGTGAACATATCCAGCCATAAAAATCCTGGCGGTATAACCAAGGTTCATGAAGCTTGATGTGCCAACCATAATTCAACACAGAACCAGGAAATACGTCCAATGCAAGGGCCAAGCATAATTCCGCCCGAGAATAGGCAACCAAGAATGGTACACTGTCAGCCAAGTATAATCAGACTTTAAAGCTAGCAGACCAGGTGAGACTAAGTGAGAAAATGTAAGACATTGGAAAAAAACTGAAGAAGAACTTAAGACGAGAAAGCCACACATAAGCCTGTTCTCCATTACGCAATCAAACAGCTCTGGCCGGGCCTCAGCTCTTATCTATGTCACTAAACTTCCCTCAAAACAATTCTGTGATTCCTCAGGCATCTTGCCGCCAGATGCAAAATGAATCTTAGGGAGAAGATCTGTCAGCTGAGTTTTACTCTCAAACTAGGGTGTTTCTGCAGTAAAAGCAGCACAGGAAAGGTTCTAAGTTTCAGTCTCTCATAAATAAGTCTGTGCATGTAAGAAGACACGGTACTTGTACCTGGACTTAACTTTTCCATGTCAGCTTTAAGATTTGTGTGACACTGTTTCCATTATATACCTAACTCTACAACTAAATCTATTGTTTTGTGTTTTTTTCCATTAATTTAATGCATTTAAAGAATTTCAGAACACCAGAAATATTTCACATTTGTCAAATAGCGCATGTCTCAGCTATCTGTATCAAGTATAATGCACATGAAATGTTTCTAATGTGGTATTCATTCAGTTAAATCAGTTGTTTACCAGCACCCCAACGTTTCAGGTATATACAGTGCTGCAGTTTTTCTGTCGCTCGGTGGATATCAACTAAGATGGTAGAGAAACCTGAAACTTTAGGCCATTTTACTGTTCTTCTGGGTGCATTTATTGCAGGACCAGCCATAAAACAAATCACATTTCGAGTCTCATGCTATAAACAGTTTGAGCTGCTGCCCATTTTAGCCCGATGTGCAGAAGTGGCAATTGAGGCTCAGCCATGATCAAAGTCCTGAACAATGCAAAAAGGGCAAGGGCCAACAATGATTTAGTCCGGTTACTGGAAGATGACTTGCATTCTAGGTGCACGGGGTTACTCAGAGGCTAAGTGATGTCTGATGTCAGCATGGAGCTGAGTGGTGGCCTGCCTCAGCAGCTGGACAGCCTCATAAGTAATTCTGCATGGATGGGGGACACAGGAAGGCTGAGAGACATTTATTTATGTACTCCAAGAGAAGGCAAGTCCTGGAACTTTTATTTGTGGATGCATGTTGGGGCCCCTTTCAAGACTCTACTGTACAGGAATGGAGAGCACACCACTATGTCACTCAGAATAGGTTTAATATCTGTGTAGAAGATGTTTTTATCTGCGGTTCCATTTCAATTAAAATGTGCGTTGGTGATGTGTGATGTGATGAATCTCTTTTAACAAATCTGTGCAAAAAAATGTAATATCTGTATGGACGATGCATGTGGAACAATTCAAAATAACACATTGGAACAAGTTTTGATTATCGAAAAAATATGATCTGCTTGCTCTTGTAACCATGCTGTTTTTTTTTTTTTGCGTGTTGCGTGCTTTTTAAACAACAATGTGTTCCTGGAATGACTGGCAGTGGTGTAACTGAGGCCCCTTTGGCTGTAAGAGCAGGGGAGCAGGAAAGAGCTGTTACTTGAGTTGTGAGTTGTGTGCACATGTGTGAAATGTCCAAATAGAGCACATTTGATCATGTTGCCATTATTGCATGACTGATTTCTATTACTGAAATGACTGTGGTTTTTGACTGAAATAAACGGCAGCGGCCATATTTATGTCTTATTGCTTGTTGTTGCTCTGCACGTCTGCATGTGTCACAAAATGGTTATAATCAGTATTGGTTGGTTGGGGTTTTTTTGCCTTTGTTTTGCCTGTAGGGCTACATGTACTGTCTGCTTATTTTGTTGCTGCTGTCTGAATGGCATCTTTTTGTCTTCTGTCTAACACTGGCACATTTACAGAAATGTTACTTAATGTGCGTTGTCCTTATAAATAAACAAATGAAATGAAATATTTGCATTTCAGTTGCTTGTGCAAAGCTGAGATAAAATCTTTAACAACCAAAATATGCAATGTGTCCCAATGAATTACAGAATCATATTCACTGAAGAAGAGAAAAAAAAACAAAACAAAACATGAATCACTTACCAACTGAAGGATGGAGCGATTTTCGCTATTTCAGAAAACACACTGCGATTGTTGCTTAATTGAAGATTTAAAAGGAGATGATATGAATATGAACGCTTATTTGAAATAATTGTGATATTAAACTATTTCACACTGTGCTTGTAACGATGAATGCAATCAATTGTGTGCTTGAGTCTCATTCTTCTACGCTCTTAACAGCCCAGACTACACCACAGGAAGAAAGGCCCTGTCAACACATCTCATTTACACTGCAGTATCAGCGCACACAATATATACACAAATTGTGTAACATTGTGACGCACGCATACGCACACACACACGAACAGATAAACGCACATTTACGGACGATGAAACTAAAGCTGTACTACTAATTCCCTGCTAAGAGCAAAAACACCAAAGATAAACACTAGACGCGCAATCACATACATATCCACACACACACACACACACACACACACACACACATGCACGTACGTACGCATGCAGCGAGGGAATTTCATCATCCTATTGTGCTATGAGAAACCTGACGGGTCATGCTCAGGCTCTGAGAAATGGATTATTTTCTCTTTCTCTCTGTGGATGATCTTATCCTGTTGAGATGAAAAGAAGCCAAGTTGGGTCAGTCTGTATGTGAGAGTGCAGGGCCTGTAGTACACTGGTGGAGTATTTTCTCTACTGATCTGCATAAACCTCCCAGAGTGAGAATGCGCTCGGGTGCGAGTGGAAAATTCTACCCTCCTATAGTGTGAGTGTGCACTGAGAGAGCAGATAGGTATTAATGCTAAGCGTTTTATGTTACTGGGTTTAGCTTGGACTCATATGAGCAGAGCATGATGGATTGAGATCTCTGCTGGTGGTGCTGGTGGGCAGGATGGGAACTGTGTGGGGGTGTGCTGGGAGCTCTAAAGGCTTCGTGGAGTTTGGTCCTCCGCCAGTGGGGTATAAAGGTTCAGTGTGTGAGGAGTTTGATGGTGCCCCCTTTTTTCCCCCGCTTTTCTCTCTTTCTCTCTCTCTCTCTCAGCAAAGACATTAAGTCAACAGGCTGTCCCTCAGCAGGCGGGAGCAGCTTTAATGCTACACCTTCTTCATAGCTTCTTGCTTTTACTGCCGCTCTCAATCTCTTTTGTTCCTTAACTCGTTTTTTTTTTTCTTCCTGCAGCTCTTTCTCTTGTTGTTGTACATTTGTCTAAATGAATCCACAACGTAGCAGCCGTCCAGAATTAGAAGGATCGCTGTTTAGCACAAATGTGTGAAAGGAAACCACCATGTGTACGCAGATGCTTGGCAGAGTGTGCGGGGTGTGGGCACATATGTGTGCGACCTCCAACACATTACAACCTGCTTGTTAAGAGAGAAGACCTTCTTCGCCGCCCCTCCCTTTTAACCCCCTCCTTCTGCCAGATGCTAACCTGCATATTAGCCCTGTGTGTGTGTATGTGTGTGTAAGTGTAGTACATCAGCCACCCATTACCTATGTGAGTCAGAGGGTTGCATTAAGGTGAACGTTCGTGAGGGCACTGTATACTTGTGCATGTAATGACTTTATTTTTGCGTGCCTACACATATTTTTATCCCTCGCTCCAGCCCCCTTTGCTTCATTAACAAACAACAAAAGTTTTCAAAAGCAGCGTGAGTGCGAGCGAGCATGTGTGTGTGTGTGTGTGTGTGTGAGTGTGTGTCATAGAGCCAACATGTGGTTCAGATTTCCTCTGTGGCCACATGGACAAATACACGGCAAGGAAGAGAAGATCTCAGTAGGAGGCGCTATAGTTCTGCGCTACAACACTGCAATATTTACACACGTCTCTCTAAGTGCATCTAATTAATTTCTACGTATTAGGCTTTTATTTGGTGTGAATTTGTGTTTTTGTTTGACACATGGAAACAAGATGTGGCCCCCTTTTTTTTCCCTCATTGGTTGCTATCTGGTTCTTACCCATGTTCATCTTGATTGGGAGCTTCTCCTTGCTGGCTGCTTCCACCAGTTGCCGTCGGACCTCCATCACTCCCTCTTTAAGCTTACTGGTCAGCATGGCCTCCCACAGTGACCGTGCTGCAGACGACCTGATAGGTAGAACAATCAGACAGGTCAGTTTAGTCGTGAGAAAAACAGCGATCTTCAGCACGAGAGCAACTGTTGCTTCTCTTGCTGTTTGTTCAGAGCTTGCGGGCCTCTGAATGTAAACACAAAAAGGACAACATGGACGTGATTGAGTGCTCTTCTCAGTGATAGAGAGCTGGCTGGTCGGGGAGTGGCGACTCCCCTCTGGGACCCCTCACAGGAAAAAGAAAGAAATTAGCACGGGGAACATTAGGAATGTTCTCAATCCACCTAAAACGCCTGTGCACCAACATTCCTCTGGACTGATCTGCGATGTCCTTAGTACATCAGTGGCAATAGAGTCTGGAGACCAAGGCTCCTCTTGATACCATCTCATTCCCTCGTCTCATTATCTGCTAGGTTATGAAACACACTGATCCACATCTCTGGTGGGAGACTGAGGACAAGGCATGTGTGTAAGACTATTACCATCTGCCATGAGCGGTGAAAACAGCTTCAAATCTTTTTCCACCACAGAATCAAAGAGTGTTGCTGAGCTTCATCATCATTAGCGTCAGAGAGTCTTATAAAATGGCCCCTGTATCTACATTCATACTACAATCATTTTTTTTTATATCTGTCTCCTTCCATCTCCTCTTACATTTCATGACCTGTTAAAGGCACTGACACTTTGTTGGGTGGATAAAAAAAGGCATCAAAAGCCGACGTCCCTGTCTGTGCCTTTGACAACTAGACTGACAAGTGGACGCGATCTTCTCTGCACTCTCAGGAGTGACCAGCAAGTGATGATGGAAACGAGACAAAGAGAGAATAGGGGCTAAGGACAGAAAGTAGATGTGAGGAGAGGGGAGGTAGGAGGGAGCTCGTTGACAAATCCACTCTGTTTTTCTTTTTTGAAAAACTTTTTTCTTCTCTCGCCTTTTCTCCTTTCTAACTGCTGCCATGTGTTTAATATCAGATGTAATCTGTTCCAGACCTTGGGCTTGGGCTGGATGGGGAGGAGAGGGGCTCACACTGGGACCGCCGCCATCTTCACACTAGAACCAGACACAAAGACCAGCAAACACGACACAGCACTCACGACAAGAGTCTAATGAAAAGACTAATACAGTAAAAAAAAAAAAAAAAGAAAAGAAAAGATACAAAAAAGATAAATCAGGTATATCATAACAACCTCTTGGCTTGCTTAAGTTTTGTTTAGGATGTAAAGAAAGCAGTGTATTGTAGCTATTGGTCAAGATGATGACATGGTATAATTTCTGGAAAACACTTCTCTTAGTCCTTTTGGAAAACACCTCCCATGCACTTGATGAAATATTGGAACGGCTACGATTACGAAAATCATGAAGCCCCGCGGACTTGTCATGGTTAAAATACCAATTGTGTGAATTGACTCGGCCATATGTAAGCAGCCATGTGTATGTGTTTTGAGGACATGTACACATGCATCTGTATATGTTCGCACACAGCCCTGTGCATCTGTGTGTGTGTTCCAAGAAGACTGAGGGCCTCGGTAGAGTGTGGATGAAATATGGTTCTAATTTGGCTCTTTGCCCACCCAGCCCCCCACGGGCCCACTCCCCTGACGCTTTCCCTGGGCCACTTGGTCAGACGAAGGCGGGGGTTCGAGCTGGGCTGAGGGGTGAGGGGTGAGGTTTATACTGGCAGGGTGTGAGACAGGCCCCATAACCAGCCAGGAACCTTGTTGAGTAACTACTATACTATGGAAGAGGGGTGGGGTGGGGGTTGGCAGGAACGCGGGGCGTGTGTGCTTGGCCATCTGTGTGGCTGTGTACAAGCGTAAAGTGCAGAGTGGCTCTCCCTGTTGAAAATGCTGCTCAGACACAGTCTGAAGGGGGCACTCTTGCACTTGACTTGTGTGCATCATAGTGAATGTCCTCTCTGGCTTACTTGGACAGGCTGAGTGGGTGTGTTTGGAGAGTGTGGGCGTTTGTGCCCAAACTAAATTCCACTAGATGTGTAAAGAGTGTTGTACCATTAAAAGGTAGTTAAACATCAAAAAGTGTAACTTGAAAAAAAAGATGTGTGTACCACGTACAAGAATGAACATGCATGAGCCCATTAAAGTGATGAAATACCTCTGACCATCTCCAAGCATTAATGACTGTGGGGGTGAGGAGGGGGATAGTATTCCTGGAAGTGTGTGATACAGCAGAAAAGAATGGCTCTAACCGGTCTGACGCAGGATTTCTTAAATTTATTCCTCATCCTGTGGCCCCCTCAACATTTAGTTGAACACATGTGTGTATGTGCACACACATTTCAGTGTTTGTCTACTCTGACTCCTTCTTACACACACACACACACACACACACACACACACACACACACACACACAGTGTAGACCCCAAACAGTATTTATTACATGATTCAGAAGTGAGTCATACTACATACATACATGTATGATTGATGAAGCCTCTAGGATGGGTGGCAAAATGTCTTTAAAGGGTCAGTTTATTCAAATTACAAAGAACATATTTTCTCACTTACCTCTTACAGTAAATAGTCATGCAGACAATTTCAGTTATATTTGACCAGTTTTTGAGATATGTATCTCTGTGATGTCTGCTGCCACTACAACACAATAGAGGTGTACTGAATTTAGTTTGTGGGGCTCACAGCATTGAAAAATTGAATTTTAAAATTCTGCAGCAAACATCTTTTACCATAGAGGCATCCCCGCTTCTCTGTATAATCCACTTAACACACTATCAACTGCTTTCATGGGCAAGGTCTCTACTGTATAAAGTAGTTCCAATAAAGACAGTGAAGTCTGTGTATTATATAGAAGTGAGTGGGATCTTGTTTGTGGAAAGTCATTTCTGAATGCTGCGAGCACCACAAATAAAATGACATTCAATTATTTTGTATTGAGGTGGCAGCAGAGACAAATCTCTTAAAACCTCTGCAAATACAACCCAAACTATCTGCATGGCTAGACACCAGTAGAGGTGAGTGAGAAAATAAGTTTTTTTGCTAAGTTGAATGATCCAAGCTTTTAAGACTAAAAGTGCAATAATTAAAGTTGCCGTTAACTTTAACTTCTAACCTATTACGTGACAGCTGAGCAACTTCATACTACAGATCACAGCTCATAAATCTCTAACACCACTTCTTGGAGATTGTCATCATCTGCACATTTACAAAGTACAATACTCTCCAGTGCATATTAATGCAATCTTAATGCGATTAAGAGTATAGAAACTTCACACTCTAGAGGTAATCCATGTATAATCTATTTCCCGGTGAAGAAGGTTCCGGTGATCTTTCTTTGCAACAGACTTACAGTACATCTAATAGATACAACCTACTAGAATTGTGCAAGATCAGCCGCATTCCTCGCTGAGTTAATTTATGGGGTGTGTTTAATGGAGCAAAAACATACCGTCAGTTTCCTGTAAACATCCCATGTACCACAGGACGTGACATGAGGAGGGAGAGAAAGGGCTGAACCATAACCAGACCTGGCCTTGAGTGTCTGTGTGTCCTGGCAAGAGGGACAAATGACCCAGCAGATTTATAGAGAGGGAAAAAGGGAGAGACTGCTGCAGGAAGTGAGGAGAGGAGGGGAGATACACACTCAAAACACACCAACGCAGCTGTACAGAGGAGCTCTCATTGACCAGCTACGATTCAGTGATGTCAGCCTAATGCTGCGTTCGCGCTATGTCGATTGGAAAGATTCCCATGTTAAGGATTTGTGAGTGTTCATTATCATCTCAGGAGGGTTGTATGATAACCGCAAATTACATTATATCCATTAAATTTGGGTTTAATTACATGGAACAACAGACTTTGGCTGACGTGAGGTTTCCATGTTTGCTTGGTTTTTGCAATTACAATTTATGTTTTTGAATGAAAAATTTTGCTCTCAACAACGATGCTAATAGCAACAACAGTGGGAAATTTTCTTTACACTTTACAAATTACATTAAAAGTGTGTTAAGTAAAAGTATATACATTTACAATGAAAGCTTGGAAAGACATGACATATAAACATATATGAAATATATGAAAACATACACAAAAAATGACTTTGTTTAACAGACTTTCTTTTTTTTACAGTGTAGAGAAGATGGTAAAATGTGGAAGAAGGTGAGAAATGAAAAGATCTGGACAGTGGGGAGGGGAGGGGGTGACACAGGAGTATCTTCCTCCCTTCATGTGTCTTCTTGGCTAGTTTACCATTTCAAATGAAAGCCAGCAGCAGGGGCTCTTTGAAGGAGTGGGCCTGGGGGATGGATGTAAAGTGCCATCTTTGGGGGTGTTTTATCCTTTTACTGAATAAATGTGCACACTCTTTCCCTAATAGAAGTGTGTTCTGGAGTGAAAATTAAATGAGAGTTGTAGACAGCATACAAGGCAGAACAGGTTATGTTATCTCAGTCCTGATGGGAACACCGAGTACAAGTTGTTCAGGTGCAAGTAATCTACTTGATTGATGTGCTGTGGGTGTCTGGATGAGATGCCTTCTACACTGGTAGAGAAACAGAATTAGTCAGTGGAGGAAACATCTGAGATGGACCAGGGGACATGTCAGGTCACTGAATCCTAAGATGTGGCTAAATCCCTGTATCTTCTAAACTTCACTTCACAAGTGAAATCCACTGATATCAACTGTATTTTGTGAACAACTGAAGCAATCAATGACCTTAAGGGATGGCTGATAAAATCAGTGTGATAAAATATTAGATGAAAGCAACCAAACTGTCTTTCTGTTGCACAGACAGACGCGTATGGCTCAGAGGGAGAATTGGTTCTCTTTTGAAAGAAAATGATGAGAGAAGGCTTCTAAATTAAATTTACACCTATTTTGTTTGATCTTCACTCTGTATTGCAATATTGAAAGCTACAAGCACAAGTTGATTCTCACTAAGTTAGGAGTTGCACAGCTACAATTTCCATTGAGTGCAAAGTTTTATTTTGAACATGAAAAAGCAGTTTTCTGTGGGAAAGACGACCTGCATGGTGTAATACACACACACACACACCCACACACTGTATAAGCACTACAGTTCATTTTCCACAGACTAATCACCACAGACTATTTATCATCGGCTGCAGGTTCAGCCATGGCAAGAGTGGATCATGGAAACCAGTTACTGTAAGAATTACGTTTTCACCACGATACACTGTAAGGAAACCGATGTTTGGTCAGTATCAATATCCTGCGTGACGCTGCTTTTGTCCCTGTTCAAACAAACCCTCTAATCCTCAAAATATACTCAATAGGCAGGCCTGCATGCTAACTCACACTATACTGTAAATAATAATCAATCAGACTTGTTGCTTAGCCTATAAATCACTCGAAAGACTTCATCTTCATTTAACTGTTGGTGCCACTGTTCACAATAACATGAACCTCCTTACACCAGCATATTACTGTCTAAGTATAGAATGGCAAAACAATCTTTACCCTACAAGGAACCACCATAGAATGTGGCTGGTTTTCATACCCCCTCTTTATTCTTGGTGGGGTAAAAACAGGGTTAGTTGTTCTTAACTGTCTATCATTAGCGCTCTCCTCTCCACACTCCTCTATCTCTGCTTTTTTTTTTTGTTACTTTCCCCATGCAGCCTCAAATCAACTAAGTGTGCATGGGTTTTTATTCATGCTCATATTTCCCAGCTGGGACAGAAATAGGTGTTTTCCCTCCTTCCTGGTGGTGCACATGCAGAATCTGCTGGGCAGATTTGAGGAGATGGCAGCCTTGCAGTGTTTTCTCATGGCAGGGTGCGGTCGGTTACTCTGCCTGGCTCAAATTCAGCAGCTCCTGAGGCAGACCCAGAGCACCTTGGCCACCCGTACTCGGTTCTACCCACATGCACACACTCCCACCACAGGATCAAGGTCCAAGGCGGCCAGATGACGGGGGTGCAGGGTTCAGTCTGAGACGGAGGGAAACTTGGTGCCCTCTGCCAATGGGGTTCATATGTTCTTCTCAGGATCAAAAGGGCTGTGCAGCCAAGCACAGCAAATTACACAGACTGGGCTGGAAGGTACCTGACCACAAACACACATACACAGACATACAAAACAACACTTCCACTGCCACTTTCACTAACCAACCTTCAACATACAGTAAATTCTGCATCCTGGCAGTATTTAATGGCTGCAAAAGAATGTCATACTGCAAGAGCGGACTAACATAAAACCCACGCAGGCAAAGTGTGTACGTGTGTGCGTACACACCAGAACTAGACTTTCTCCCTGGCATGATTACTAGAACCACAGAGTGAAAGTCAGGTTGTAGGATGAAGGAAATTCACACCGGCTTATGAAAGACAATACAACAGTAATTGCAAAGTAAGTGTGGGGTCTTGCCGGGAGAGCTAGAATCAACAACCACCCACAGAATGTTTAAGACACGGTAATCTATAAAAATATCCTGGAATTACTGAGGGAAATATCATACAAAAGGTTCAAATTAGGTCCACACCTAATATTTAAAGGTTTGAGCTGGTCTACACAACAAAACCAATCAAAACACACTGCAGTCTGGACTAAAAATAACTCAACAAATCATAAGTGTTTAAACATCCAGTAGGAGGGAACTTATTATATTATAGACAACCAAAACCACACAGAGCCAGTAGGGTCTAATGCTTTGCACAGTTCACATAATGTAGAGAAAACAAGCTCTTTTAGAAACATGTTCTTTTTTTTATCTTTTGCAGATTAAGGCATAAGAAGAGCACACTTCTATCAACATGCATTTGCACAGCCCTGTCTTGAAGATATTATAGTGATTGACATAAACACTGCCTGTGGCGAGCTGTGCACTTGAAGGCAGTTAAATAAAGTGGGAACTCTAGGCTTCTTTCTTGCTGTGCCTCGGCAGCACTTCAATCTCCTAAACATCTGTGATAAGGCTCAACTGGGCCATCTGCTCAGAGATAGCACAAGCAATAACACTCCTGCTGATCCGGCTGGCCGCGATCATACACAAACTCCATACAAACAGAGCCCCCGCCGTATCGCTTATTACTTTCAGCTACACTTCTTCGTCTGTTTGTGTCTGAGCACCTGCCAGACCTTGTATACAACATCTGAAGCGATCTTCTAAATGTTCTGAGATAAGGTGTTTGGCTGTGCTATGGTCAAAAGTTCTTGAGGAATGTTTGCAAGCATTGCTGCTCTGTCTAAAACCTCATATTTAACCCTTTGTTTCAGACACTTGGATTCATGATCCAGCCCTCAGTATGCAATATAAAACAACGTCCATCTACAGAGATTATGCAAACTGTAAAACCAAGATATTCAGAACAACTAGAGTCATTTAAGATGAGACACGAGACAAGCATTTGTGGGTGTATTGTAGGTATCTGGTTGACGTGCCCCAGACTTGAGCCCTGCATCCGAGGGTCGGCTCAACCTGCCCCCGCTGTGCTCACATTATCTGCTACAGTACACACTGTCTAAACAGGACTGACTCAAAAGATCTAAAGCTGGTTCCATTACAACAGAACCTCCCACCTAGCTCAGAGCGGTCCCTGCAGCATTCAGAGTGTGTAACGCCTGTGCATGAACTCAAAGTGATGAGACAAACTGCATGACAGCTCCGGCCACAAAACTCTTCTTCTCAGTCAAAGTCTTTTCCTCCTGCAACCACATGAAGGGGCGAAGCGGGAGTGGAACACATGATGTAGGACTAATCCCTGCCATGTACAACAGCCCCACCGCAGGCGCCTGACACGTGCATCTGCACAGCCAAGACTAAAGGCAAGCTTCACTGAACCACTGGCACCTAATGCTGGTCATGTGCCATTCATCCCACTCAGTGGGGGGTGGCTCTGAGGGGTGAGAGTGTGTGTTTGTGCATATGTGTGTGTGTGTGAGCAGGTGGGATAAGTATGTAAAAATGACTATGCATATTGTGATTGTGTCAGTGGACAACATACACAACTATAACCCCTTCAGATATGATTATTATTCCAAGGGGAGCTGGGTAAAGTATTTGACATACTCTTCCTCAACTAAACTTATCGTTTAGCCATCGTCCAATTACAGAAGGTTATTCTGTAATAGAAGAACATATTTAGCAACCTTCATCAGCAGCAGGCCTATCAAATAATTTATCTATCCGTTATTCATACCCACTGATTGTGTGCAGATTTGCAGGGGGTGGAGCCTTGTGTAATATTAAAATTATTTGGAAAAACAGTTGCAGACTACTCAAATGGCTCAGTTAGTATGACTATGCTTATACGATAAGAAAGGGTCTGCTGTCTGTGAGGTGATGTACATTTAGCCTATAAAATCAGCCATGCTTACCTGCAGCTGATATTAAATCAGCTCGTTTTGATGAGTTTGTGGAGTCTTGCTTTTCTGGGAATCACAACAATTTGTGAGCAACAACTCAAAAGTTGTGAACTTAAATTATGGTAGGATCAATGAATGTCCAGAAAAACAGTATATTACTGAGCCTGTCATTATTAAGTATGTTAGGGGGTATAATCACTCACATATGTGCTATGTACAGGATTGAAATAACTGATCAGCTCATATAATTTTAAAATAACGACCCACCCGAAAAGAAATAAATCCTATTTGAATGGGATTTATGTCTGCAAAACAAATGAGATTACAGTGAGCTACTATCAGATCTATCCTGCAAAAAACATGCAAATTTTAGTTTCAAATGATGGCTGAAAAGGTTTATAGAAGAGTCTTGATCACTACTAATTGAAGTTATTCCAATCCAAGTGTTTCAGAAAAACAAAAAAAAAAGATGATTGCTATAAAATAATACTTTCAAACTGTGGTCAGATGAGATGCACTTACGGGGTCTGTGCAAGGCAGCCGGGGGCCAGGGTGGTCTGGGGTTGAGGGGTGCGCTGCAGACTCGTGAGCTCCAGCATGTCCACCTGTACGTCTGTCACATGACCAGGTAAGGGTTTGAGCACAGTCAAAATCTTCTCCACCAGATTGTCGCCATGGTGACCGACAGCTCCTGAGAATCAAGAAATGGGGGATTTCAAGATGAACAAACATCTACTTAGTGTGTAGGAACATTCCTCACTGACATGTTAACATTAATATAAATATGAATAAACCATAAAAATGATCATGATTGCTGTTGTGATGTGGTATAATGGTTTGACACACATGGCCCAAAGAGGGGGGGGGGTTTCACCTGTAAGGTCCATTGTTCGGTCCACAAAGATGATCGATGCTTTATTAGGGGCTGTCTTCCTTCGGTTTTTAGCTTGAGGGTGACTGGCCAGTTCCCCTGCTATGATCCGGCTCATGGGACCCACAGCAAAGCTCTCTTCCCTGGTGCCTGTGGCTTCAAACATTGAGTTTAAAGCTGAAGCCAACGATTTTACTTCAATCTGCAGTTCAGCAGGGAGGGAGTGTATGTCTATATCTATCAGGCTTCCAAATCTCTTCTTCTCTGGCCTTTTCGCATTTATTGCCTCCAGGTCAGGTAAGAGCAGGGGGAAAAGGTGTGCAAAGGTGGGTGTGAGCAGTAACTGCTGTGACACAGGGGCGAAGACCACTGGCACATGCATGACTTCAGCCGTGTAGTTCATGTTTCCCATCCACTCGCAAAGCTTTTCTTCAAACTGCTCAAATACAGGGTTCCCTTCCAGTTCTGTCGTGACATTGTTGGCGATGAGGTGAACAGAGTGAGCAACGGTGGTGAAGACAACACAGTACTGGAAGTGACTGAGGGATATGATGTCTTTCATGATGTCGACGGTTCTCCCCTTCAACAAAGTGCTCACCACAAACACTGCCTTTGGCTCATTCACGCCGCAGGCTTCGAAGCTAGAAAACTGTTTTAAATTTCTGGCTCCAGCCTCAAACAAGGCGGCAGCACCACCGCTCCAGTGGAGTGCCTCTGCACACTTGTCATCCATAAAAACAACCGCTTTCTTTACCTTCGACAGCACCTTCTCCCACATCTGGAGCGGGAAGTGCGAAAATTCCTCCGTCGTCAGCATTTTGTTTAGTGTCAGCGATAGCTAAATGCAGCGAAATCAAAGACACATCGGAAATGTCAGCTGAAGTAGCTCCAACACAACAAAACAAAACACACGAGTCTCTCAAAGGTGACGTGGCAATCGCGCGTCGCAGCGTAAAAAACGTCACCCAAGCTTTGCCCTGTTGCTATGACAATCAGCAGCATCCCGAGAACAGCTCTGAAGAAGTGTGACATAACGTTACAGAAATAGTTAACGGCGAATTTGTAGAATATCATACGCTCTGTAGTATTAAATTGTTGGAAAGAGGAAACATTATCTAAAGCGTATACTCTCTTCATAAAATGTTTTAAAAACTCAAACAGGTCTTTGGTATCAGCAGTTGGTCAACCAAGCGCGAGACGGTTTGTGACCAATGACGAAGCAGCATTCACTGCCCTCAAAGAAACGGTCTAACTGTCAATTTTAGTGACTATAATTATCCCACCTTCCCGTTTTCTACTACGCTCTTAACTAGCTCTTTGAGTTTCAGTGTATATTTGTTTATAAAAAAAAGTAAACCGTCTTAAGCTGAAATGGCTGCTCTGGACTCAAACTTCAAAGACAAAGATGAGGAAGAAGAAAAAATATATCGGTGTAAGTTAAAACTGGCCAACCGCTGCACGTTAGCTTAAGTTAATTTATTGTTCGTTCTATTTTTTAGAATAAACAATGGCCAAAGGATGTCATAGGTTTCCAAGTGAATGTAACACACCATGATGAAGTTTAAGTGTCAAATTTAGCCACTGACGTTTATTTAAAATTGCCCTGTGTGTGTTTTAGTGATTTATAACATAGACTCCACAGATGACATGGAGGAGAAAGATGAGATTTCATCCAGGTATGTAGCGTTACTAACCTATTTGTCTCACAAAGACTTATGGTGCCAAAATCTGTTTCCATGATAGTGCCCCTTTTAATATTTAACATAAATACTTCAAAAATAAGTCAATATAATATTACATGAATATAACCACCGTTTTCTTTCCGAAACCATGACAAAACTATGATATTATATTGTTTATGATCCTATTATTAGTTATTTCTCTTAATTCTCCAGTTGCATCTGGAGAACAATGAGTTTGGAGCTAGGGACCCTTGTTCCATGTCATGCCCCTCTCTCTTCCCTTGTTTCCTGTGTCATGGATATCAGCTATCCATTAAAGGAAAAAAAGAAAGAAAAAAAAAGCCCAAAAATATATCTTACAAAACACACACACACACACACACACACACACACACACACAAACACAGGCCATTAGTGCGAGTGAGCAGTGAACACATTCAGAATGAACTGTGCTGGCGTGCTTATTTCCAATTAGAACCAACTGCATTACAGTTATGAAGCATTCAGATATAATACACTTTTCACAGTGCAATAATGACAGTAATCATTATAGTTGCACTGTACGCTTGTGACGGCACCCTGTGAGATGCCTGAAATGTGCAGCCAGTCATGTGGAACATTAAGAAGTATTTTGATGCTCATTAAATCTGCTGCCAGGCGAGCAGCGTTTATTTGTGAGCCTGGAAATGTGGATGTAAGCAATCAAACAAATGGAGCACTGCTGATATCTATGGTCTGCATTCCCCAGCCTCTTTGTCTCAGAGTAAGTGTAGCATAACCTTGCCAACGTGCACCAAAGCTTCAGTTTTTTTTTTGTGTGAGGTTAGTCTTTTTTTCTTTTTTTTTTGACACTTTAATTCCACTTGCAATGTACTCACAGTCAAGCGTGAATGTTGCTGATTCACTTAAAGGCCTTACGCTTGCAGTTAGGATGACCCACTTTGACTGTTGTTGATAACTGTATTTGAAAACTGAGGTTAAATTTTGTCACGATTAACCTTTTCCAGCAAAACATCAGCCATCTGCAGATAAAGATATGCCTCTATTCAGGTGTCTTTATCATGTTTGCCTTTGTGCCATGCAGTAACTGGCTGTGAACTATTGTGCATTTTGGCATGCAAGTGGATGATATTATTATTTTCATGTGTTTCTTTTGTTTTAATGGGGCAATTTGAAAGCTGTCCAAGATGATGAAGGCAGTGACATTGACACTGCTGATGAAAACAATGATTTTTGTGTAACCAAGCAGCCATGCATATGAGAGTGTAAATATTTACTATCCATCTACAGACAAAATAATGTGGAATTTTCCAGCCTTTTATTATGTTTGTTTGCCTGTTGGGCATAATATGAATGTGCATTATTTATCAGGAACCTCCTTCTGTCAAAATGTGGGTTTGAGATGTTTTCATTGTTTTTTTGTGATATATTAAGCTTGTATGTGAGGGCGCCGTTTGAAATTAGGTTATCACCACACAGCCTAAACAGCAGTGTTTCCCAGTGTTCAAATTATTGTCCTGATGATGGAGATGCCTCTTATCTTCTTTCAGCCCTGAGCACACACCTGTGTATGTGAATATAGATAGCAGAGAGAGGCCACATGCAGTTGGTAAGTAGGTGCTCTGCCACACCTTTTGGGGATGGCCAGAAGACAAAACAACACATAACACAACACAAGCTCAAAGACAGGGAGGACCAGGAGGGTCTTTATATTTCTTTTGTAATCCATTAAAGACAAAAACTGATAAGCATTCAGGCTCATTTTTATTATTAAGAAAGCCATTAACTTACTGTTAGCCTAGCCATAGTACAACTTAATTCTTTCTTGAGACCAGCAAGTTGACTGTTCAGACAACCCAGGCACTATTTGACCTTAAAACAATGGACTTTTTCACATCCTTAACACTTTCATCATTAATTGACCTTTACACTGAGAATACTGGCTTCATTGCTGCATGTCAGCTCCGTTTAATGATGTGTATGCTAAAAAAAATGCCCCATGGCCTTACTGAAAATGAATAAATAATAATCCTGTACATTAAAGTCAAGACTGTGAAGTGTCTATTTCAGACATCTTGTATCTTGTCAAACGTTTCACAGCTGGTACTACAAAGAGAATGAACATGGATGAATTGGACAGTATCCTAGAGATCCCACTATTGAAGGTGAATGTTGAGTCTTTAGAGGAGAAACCCTGGAGGAAAGCTGGTAAGTAGTGGTCTGCAGATGTAGGCGGTTCTCTGTGGTGTTTGTGTGTTTTAACTTAACTGGTCCAATGCAACTATTTATTCAGTGATTATACCATATGCAGACTATCATCGCTATGTTGTGTTTTGCTTTTAGGTGTTGACATCTCAGATTACTTCAACTATGGTTTTGATGAAGAAAGCTGGAAGGCATATTGTAAGAAACAGACAAAACACTGTGCAGCCAATAGAAAAAAGGCCCACACTAAAATTACGGTAAGACACTGATGTGATTTAGTCAACTATCTCCTCTTTTTGAGAAGACCATAAACTTAATAGGGAAGGCATAATCTGTAAACGTGTCACAATAGATGAGTTAGAATAGAGTAGGCTACCATTGCTCTTGTTTTAATTTTAACCAGAAATGAATTGAGTGGATTAGAGAGCAGAGGGGGACTGAGAGCTTGGTTGTTATTCCACTCAGGTCCAGGAGGGGCACACTAGCCATGGAAAAGAAGAGCCTTGTTGTGCTTATCCCTCCTCGGACAGCCAATCAGAACTAGCTTCCAGGTTAGTAACATGTCTTCTACCTGCTTTCCTTGTCTGTGTCTATGCTGTTCCAACCCATATCCCATTCCCTGCTATAGCTTTAAGCTCTGAGCCCAGAGAAGCTGGCAGCTGGTTGTTTCTGTTTGTGACACAACAACTATCTAGCTGATGCCATCTGTTTTCTGTGATCCTAAGATGGGCTCAGCATATTAGGGTTGTATTGGCAAGGGAGCCTAAAATGTTGAGGTAAACAGAGGCTTACATTGATCTGTTTAAGGCAGAAGTGAAATTTCTGAGTAGTGTGAGGATTTGTCTAAATAATTGATACAGAGCTTCTTTTTTCTGCTAATGATATCTTGCCACTACTTTGTACTCTGTTAGTGGCGGAAAGTAACTAAGTAACTTAAGCTCTGTACTTAAGTACAGATTTGAGGTACTTGTACTTAACTTGTATTTCAATTTTATGCTACTTTACTTTTATACTGTAGTTTTTACTCCACAAGAATTATTCGACAGCTTCATTATCATTTTTGTCATTATCACTAAAATATGATGTATTGTTATAGAATAAAATGTAGATTAATACTAATATCACCTTGACCAGCCACAGCATGTGAATGCGGCTTACATTTTGATGCATCAGTAATATTGACCCATATGCAATATTATACTCCAAAATGTGAATGTTGAACTTTTACTTGAAATGGAGTATTTCTACATTTTACAATTAAATATTCTATTTCTATTTGTACTTAAGTAAAATATCTCAATACTTCTTCCACCAAAACCAAAAAACACTGTGTTGATTTCATTTTAATAAACGATCCAATCCATAAATACAATTTTCTGACACATAGAAAAATAAGAGTTACACAGAAATAGAAAAACCAAACACATGTTACACAAGTGACAGGAGACTGTAACTGGGCTGTAAAGCACCATGGGCCCAGTCTAACAGCCCTGTCTCCCGCAGGCTTCAGCCAGCTCTGCTGTTCAAACCTTCCCCTTAAAAGCATCCATTAATGTGAAGGGGACAACACGCACAGCACTAGAGAGCAATTTGACAACACACAACTGAACCATTTAGTTTGTATACACTGAGCAGCAGATGCTTGTCATGTTAGTAAATAGCATCCAGTCCCAGCATGCATTTTGCTTCTATTTATGGACCAGGTGTTGTGTGCCTTTGAGTGCTTTTGCCCATACAAAACAGCATCTTTGCCTTAACTCCCTCCCATCTAGTTTAATGGTTATCAAGGCTGCCCGGTGGTGGAGGTCCTGACTGTTAGTCGTGGGGGATAAGGTTGACTGATAGGACCACTTAATTAAAGACCCGTCCCTTGATGATGTTCCCCTCCGTCGGCAAAGTTGCCCTTCAGGGGAGGTCATGTGGATCTGAGCGCTATGTGGTTTTCATGCATCTCCCTCTTCCTTAGTGACAGAGCTGGACCAGGAAGTCATAGCATGTCAGAGACAAATAGACACACTCTATTATCCAGTCGATGATGTTTTCAATGAGGCTTTAATACAGCAGCTGTTGTGTTCTGAGCATCTGAAAATGTGATTCAGACTCTCAGAAGAGGAAGCTCTCGCTGTATTTGTTGATCTGGGTGCAATGTTTTCCTTTGGTGTTGCCTACCATGCCTAATAGCTGTCCTTTGGGATGTGAATTAGATTTAGTCACATTTTTCCCAAAATTTTATATTGTTGTTGTTGTATCAGAATGTAGGAGAAATTGTGTGCTCTCTTTCTATAAAGCCATAGTGTTAAAAATGTTATTTGGCGTGTATTTCAAAGCTGAAGTGGGCAGAAGAGAGATTAAAAACCTCCAAGCACTTTCCTATTGAATTACCAATAGGTGTAGTTATTATCCCTTTTTAATGTATGTTTTTTCTCTACTGTTGATTAAATCCTAGTGACAAATAGGGGTTAGTGTCCCATCTGTGTGTGTGTGGTTTGCATGCTTGATGGTCAGTGGTGGGAGGTTAGAACTGTAAAGGACTGTTTTGTGAAGATGATGACCCAGTTAAGGAGTTTTAATGCATTAATGGACCTGCAGGGGGTCGTTGTAGGGACATAGGGAGTGAGATTATGGCAAAGTAATGTCCTGTTTTAAAAAATGTGCACATCAAAACCACATGTAGGTGTCATTTAAGGTATATAAAATTTTCAATATTGTATCAAGATCTTGCAAAGGGATGATGTGTTTGTTAAGTGTCGGTCATGTTACCCGATCAACAGAGAGTCAAGTGCTGCCATTGATGTGACTGGAGGACGACCTGGGTCCAGCAGCAGAGAGAAAGTGTGCCAAAGTCTCAGTAATGAAGGAAGCAATACTCAGGTAGTGTGTGAGTCTGTGTGCACGTGTGTTTGTGAGTGAGAGAGAGGGACACCAATACACAGTCACCAAAGCTGTTAATAACTATATTTACATTGCAGGTGGTTACTGAGATGTCTCCCAAGGAGAATAGACTTACTTCTTTTCAACAGCCCCCTCCATTCAGTTTCACTCCTATCTTTCCATATACTCCTCCACCACGTAAGTTACCCCACCTCTGGGGAAATGCAACACACTTGAACATGCTCAGTTACAATATCCCTACACCTGATAGGCAAATATCTTGCACATGCCTTTTCTCATCTGATGCTATCTATGATCATGAACAGATGAGTTGTTAAGATGCTGGGGAAGTATAGGCTGAACACCGGGATTTTCAGGTGGAAGAGGCCCCAGGAGAACCCCCCTGTGGGCCACATCACACATCACACATCATGCAGCTGCACAAATGACTAATGGCAATCTGGGCAAGTGTGTGTTTGTGAAGCTGCAACACATGTCATAATAAATAATCCTGTGGAGTTGAAGGACAGAGGTGAACACTGTTGATTGTGTGTGTGTGTGTGTGTGTGTGTGTATGCATGCATTAATTTGAAGATATTACATGGCTATATGTCTTCGTGCACGCAGGTGTCTGTAGTGCCATCCAGGTGTGAGTCCATCAGTGCTGTCAGCCTTTAGACTTCCTGTTGGCCTTTGTAGTGAATCAGATAGAAATCCAGGAAGGCTCCATGGCCCAAGCACACAGTCGAGCACATGCCATATCTTCATCTTCAAAGGTTCCAAAATAGAAATGCTGGCTTAGACCCCCTTCTTACCCCTCACACACCCCCTGTGAGCCCCATACTGCCTGGCGAACCCTGTGCCAGAGCTGCTAATACAACCAAAATATCAAACATCCTGCCGACTGCAGCTTTGAACAGTTGACTCCAGCTTTGAAGTATATTTGCGTATCTTTTATCTAAGCCACTCCCCCTTCTGTAAGTTATAGGCCTTGCCTCCTTTTGTGATGCAAATGTGTAACATGATAAAAAATAGCCCCTGGAAAAAAGTGCTTGGCCAGCAGATTGTGGCACGAGAAATGTGCTGAACAGACCGACCGTGGGGAATGGGACAGAGGGAAAGAGAGGGCTGTTTTTTTATCTTCTGATTTTTTTGTTTGTTTTTCAGTGAGGTCACATTAGATGCCAAGCGTGTTTGATAGGAGCTGATTTTGGAGTGGAACTCTGTCATCGCAGGGTTGTACTTGTCATCTATCAGTGTAGCACAGTGCACAGCCAAGGTTAGGCTGTCTGCTTCTCTGCGCTGCTGCTAATACTTTCTATAGCCGGTTAGTAGGTCACTACAGTCAGTGTAGCAAATGAGCTTGTATGTTAGTGTCCTTTCATTTGGCACTGATACATCGATTGAAGATAATAACCGAGCAGATGTGCAGTTCTTTCTGAATTGACCATACCATTACCACATGCCCTCCAATCAGGGCTATTGATGTGAACCACTGACCTCAACAGCTCTTACAATTGCAGGGATCATTTGAATCGAAAAGAGGAATATCAGCAGTCACACAATAATACCAATAAGATTTAGAAGTCATTTTTTAAAAAGTATTGCATTTAAGTCCCTGGCTTTGTTGTCATTTCCAAAGAAACATAATTTGAGTGCAGAATTTTTTACTTTTTTGATCAGTTCAAAAGTTAAAAGTCTGCACCCAGTATATAGGTTTAGAGTTGAGAAAGGCAGCTTTTTATATATCATATATATATATATATATATATATATATATATTTGACCAGCAGCTAATAGCTATGCTCTTTATGGGTAGCAGGGCAAAGACAGGACACTGTTACTGCAAGAGATATTGTGCACATGTGTCTGTGCGGAGTGCTGCGTCTCAGACTGTGGGAAACAGTAGCCTTTACCTAAGAAAAGAAAACTCTGGCCCATACTGTAGTGTACAACAGCAGCATGTGGTCTGATGTGAAATATCAACTCCATCTAAAACCCTCCAGCCTGTAGCTCTGTGAAACATTAGCATGAGAGAGAAAGCCACGCAAGCACAATCGGCGGCAATTAGCCCTCAGCCATTAGCTCTCTCATATGCTGCCAAGCATGGAACTCCAGCCCTCATCAAACACTCACTTGAGATCACCACAGGTAGAAACAATTACTCACTCACGCTAACATTAATGGCATGTGTGTGTGGACGAGCTGGTGTTTACTGTTTGCGCATGTGTGTCTACTTGTGTATGCAGTATGCACTACATAGCATTCCTTAAACACAATTACAGTTAGGAGTAGACATTCAGTTTTTAATCACTTGTTAAAACATATGTACAGTATTTTTTTTACATGGTATTTCATTCTGTGAACTTTGTATTGCGTCAGTGACTTCCTCTATTTGTTGTAATGAATCCTTGTCTCAGGTGATTCCATGTAGCACACTCTATGTCCATGAAGAATCACACCATTTTCTTTTGGTTTATTTAACAGAAATTTTGCCTGAAGCTGCTCAGCACTTTACCTCAGGCTTCCCTCTATCAAACTGTTTCTCTGTGTATGTATGTTCATGTTCCGTTTGCTCTTCCCTTGGAAGTCCAGGTGTCTGAGGTATCAAAGGCCTTGCTGGGTCGTTCCTCCATAGTGAGCAGTTCAGGCCCTCTCAACTCAGTGGGACTTGTATTTGAAAGGGAAGGAAGATGTTCTACGTTTCACTTACAAAGCAGGGGAGCTCCATGCTCTTTTTATATATTCAAGCTTGAACTTCCAACAGCTCTTATTATTCTTCCTCCTGTTTCAACCATTTTTTGTGTTCTTCATGTAGTTGAAAACTGCTCTGAGCCACTCTCACATTAGGGGTCTTTTTGGGAAAAAAGAAGGGGATGGTATCCAGATGTGAATGTGTGTTTGTGCCTCGACTCTTCAAAGGAATCCCTATATGTGTGTATGTGTGTGTGTGCGAGCAATGTGTAGTCAGTGCAGCCCATGTGTGTGATTCAGAACTGATTGTGTTGCTTGGTCACGTAAAATGTGAGCATTATAACAAGTGGGACCATTAACTGTGCACCCAAGCGTTTGACTCGTTCTGTTTTATTGATGGGGGGGGGGGGGGAGGAAAGTAGGACTTACATTTTGTTGCTCTGACATTTTGAGGCTGATCTAATTTCTCTACCTTAAAAGTAGTAACATCATAAATTATTACGTTATGTTGTTGGTTATGTTGGTAATGTTTTTTTAAATCTTTGGCCTGTGTCTCTGTGTTTTGTTCCACATATTAATGCTGGCACATTGATCTTCTCACATTTAACATGTCTTCCTAATATTCCCATATTCTGTAGTGGCTTCTGTCTGTTGTGTCTGTCTGTCTCATGTTGTGTTTTACTCTGTTGGCTGTCATTCAGATATGCATTTAGTTTGGGTTTTGTTTTAGGTCTACATAAGACAAATAATCCAAACTTTAGCTTTATGAGAACATTTTTATCATGTGTGATTCTGATTACAACATATTTGCATTTAGGAGTATGCATTATTGTCCCTTTTGAATCTGTTCAATTTGTTCTTGATGCTCACAGACCAGTAGTCTTGCTTCAGTAGTTCACATGGATTTTCTTGCGTAATCAAAATCGTTGTTTCCATTTTTAGTTTTTGTTTGCATTCCAGATAATTTAAGCAGACAACAATGATGTTGTGTGTGATGTCTGTCTACTTCCTCCCAAGTCCAACAGTGAGTTGGCAGTAAAAAGAACTCTAGTGTAGTGGAATTAGACATTCAAAACAAACAACAGTGTTTTACTTGTTATGACCTAATGGAGTATCTGCTTGTCAAAATGGTCTCTCTATACACTCCTTACCTAGTTGTTTTCCAACAGCCATTACAGCAAAAGAAGACAATAGACTTATTATAATTGTGAAAAACAGTGTGGATGGAAGACAAATTAATCATAATAGATTTAATGTTAACCTGGTGACTGTCAAGAGCTTGACTTGATAGTCATGGTCTTTTTTTATTACTCCATGCAGGTTTCCTCTTCATACCAGAAGGCCCTTCTCTCTCCAACATTACTACTTTGGACAGGTGAGCCCATGATTTCTGTGTTTGTGTGGTACCACAGAGCTCCGTATGTGGTGGCAGCAGAATAGGAGCGGGAGACACTGCAGGTGGGACAGAGTGTCAGGAAAACAGTACACCTGTCTCTATTCAAGGAGATTTGAATCAGGTGCAAGCAGAGGTAAGAAACGAATTCAGCAAAAATGTGGGAGAAAAAGAAGAAAAACATTAGTCAGAGAATGGTCTACAGATCATTAATAAAAGGTACATTTGTGCTGAAAATCTAAAACAAAATAATTGCTGCTGGAAGAAAGTGCCTGATGTCTGAGTCAGACCTGGTGGTTCTCATTTGACACCAAAGGATAACCCATTTAAGTTTATTGAGATTACTGCTTTTTATTCTGAGTGTTTTATCGCTGTACACGGTGCTCTGTTGCTGATCTTGCAGCTGGACCAATGGCCAAATAAGGCAGAAAGCAAGACAGCAACGTTGTTTGTGCCTCCAGTCTCCTGTTTATCAGTATCCAAGGCATCCCCCATTCCTCCCCTCAGATATATGTCACAACCTGTCTGCAAACTCCCACATTTCAGCTGTAATTTACACTACTTAGATTACAAGTGGACCACGTTGTACCCCCAGCCTGCATTTTTTTATGTAGCCCTACATGCGGCTCCACTTCAGTTTTGTTTGCTGCTAAGCTTGTTTCCCTTGGATGTTGTCTGTATCCAGCCTGTCTCAATCCATCTCTCTGTTTGTCTGTCTCTCTAGCTTCCTGTCCCTTCATCTTTTTCTCTTTTCTCAATCCTACGCTTTCCCTTTCTCTTAATTTGCTGTGTCTATGTGTGCCTGAATTCACTCTGTACTCTGTCCTGAAAGATGGATTCTCTCACATCTCAGTCCATCTGCCAAATCCTCACATCCTTCAGGGACTTTCTGTTCCTATGAACTCTGCCAACCATCTCCCTTACGCTTTATGAATCATTTCCTTTTTAACTTTTCTCTAACACACACATGTGCAGTGTCTACATAGATAGTCCCTGCCTCACTTTTGCTGCTCAGCTTTCCCCTAGGGAATATTGGAAACAGCAGGTATTTCTGGCATGATCTGTGCCCTGGCTTCCTATGTTGTGTGGAGGGCCAAGGACCCATGGGGCTCTCAACGTCCATATTTAGTATTTGAAAAAAGAGTTTTCTTAATTTCCCATTTAAATGCCTTTATAGGGAGATTAGTATTACTGTGTTGCTGAAGAAGGGTTTCAGTCTTTCTCATTCTTACATTCAGCATCAATCTAATGTATTAGTGTTTTCATTCAACCTATAAGCTCAACATTGAGCACAATCATCACAGGCTGAACATGTCAAACCAGGGAGGGATGTATACAAGAACGTGGTGTATCACTTACCATACAAAAAGTGGCATTTCTTCACAAAAAAAGACTATAACTAATACTATAGATTGTGCCTAAAACTTACTATATAACCCACATTTGGTGCGCATCACAGATTTATTCTTGATTCTGCGTTGGTGCAGCAACAAGGCCTCTCTTTGACAGATGCATCAAAGCCATAATATATATTAATTAACATTAAAGGAGCTATTCTTTCATTTTAAATGAAGTTAGAATCACCAGTGTTTATGTTGATGAAACACAGAGGCCACAAGGTGAGAGGCATGAGCACTGAGCAGTGTAAAATGCTTTGATGAACCATTAAGCATATAGTTATTATCCTCCTGTTAGTGCCTTGCCAGCAGCCACATGCTCACTCACCCAGACTCACTCCTCCATTCACTCATTCTGTCTCCATTCACAAACAAGCCTCTACCCATCTCCGTGTCTCTGTTATACCAAAAATAAAATACAAGCGAGAGAAAACTGGCCATGGCAGTGCTGACATAGCACAGTGAAAGATGGACCTGCTTACAACGGGATTTATTGTGCTTTTTTTTTTTTTACCCACACCTGGTGGGAAGCAGCTCCATTGGATGAGCTTCATACACACCCAGATCACCTTCAGCACACTCGGAAGTTTTCAATTGGAAGCAGGTGTGGGTCCAAGCCACGTGGTGATGAAGAAATACACATTTAGGCAGTGCAGACTTGCTAATCGAGTGACGTCTGGGACATCTGCCCCCTCCTGGTTTGGCCTCTTAATCTTGTCATTTGCCAACTGTGTGTCACAACCTAAGGTCTGAAAGCAAATGCCCCCCCCCCCCCGCCTATTGTCTCCAGCTGTATTTGCATCCCGTCTGATCTTTGCCTTACAATACCAATTGATCACTACTATGTACATACTGTCTGATCACTGCTTTTGTTTTACTACATAAAAGTGCTTCCCTGTCATTGCTCAGGGTCAGCTCACTGGCTCAGATCCTCTCTGTGTCTGTGGGTTCACCAGTGTGATGGCATGCTTCATTAAACTCACACCGCTATAGCAAACTTCTGAACTGGACTTGAATGGGTTTCTACAACAGTAGACAGGCACAAGATCCAGATAATATCAATAATATGCCCTCCATCCTTTCCTCATGGGTTGGCAAGCACACACTGCACCTTGACAATGAGCCAGTCACTTCAAACACTTGGAAACACAGCTGTGCATTTGGAAGTACTTTGATCATGTTGCAGGCCCATTCACTATTTTTTTTTTACTCATTGATTCATCTGTAAATTTGTTTTCTCACCCTGTTTCCTTTCACATTTCTTAAAATCAATGACCTTAAGATTTACATAAAGTTGAATGACACCTAGGAATACAGTCTGCCAGGAACAGGTAGTTAACAAGAGAGTTTGTAAATACTATTAGACGTATATACAAGAGCAAACGAACCAACACCTCTAAAACATTTTTTCAACAAAATCTGTATGTTCCATACTTTTTCATGTATTCTTGACGCATAACTCTGTTTTTCTCATAACTTATGTATTGATTTTTTTTTGTGGTTTAAGTTCAGGTGATTTGGGGTAATCTGTGTTGTTAAAATTCTTCAACATTTTTTATTATGAAACCCTTTCAGTTGCCATCATATAAACTCAAAATTGACAATATTGACAACCATTTACAGTGTATATTTATTTACACTTTACATGTGTGGGATCTTTATGTACAGTCTATGGGTCATTTAGAGATTTTATGTGTTAGTTGACATATATATTCACATATTTTTTTATTCTTTTTCAGTGGACTTTCTAAAGTCTTTGATGATCCCTCAACGTCACTATACCCATGTTCATCAGGTACAAGTTTATTTCTTTCATAAAACTGGCTTCAGACCATATACTGCACTATGCCATCATGGTTTTATAAACTACAGTATCAACAAAGAATGAATGAATGTTGCTCCGGGACAATCTGGGGACAATCTGGACAAACATTTCTTTCAGGACAATGAAAATATGTGATTTGGTCTTGGGAACCTATGGGCCTTTTATACAGATCTATGTACATTTACAACTATTTAAAGGTTTGATTTGATGGTTTCAGCACAGCTTTTATAGATTTTATGTATTTTCTTTAATTTTCAATAGAAAACACATTTAGTGCCCTAAGTATTCTGTTTGAACCTCACCAGTGTGTGTATGTCCCAAATATGCTGTTTGAAAGACTGTTATTGTTGAAGTGCTGCCCTCAGAAGTTACATTAATCACACACAAGCATTGTTTCTGAAGGATTCTTTAATAGAAAAACATGGCATAAATAGGTGGCAGGTGCTGCTTTGAATACAGTGAATTGGAAGAAGCTTAATTTACACACTGAGTAAATTAAAACTGATGCAGTTGCCAGCTGCTGTTTATGGTTGTCTCTAGTCATCTGTCTGTCGGGCTCTCTTCTTTCTCTTAGGTGTATCATCTGCAATACCAGGGAGTAGGGCCTCAAGTGCTGAAATGATTGACAGTGCCAAGGCCTGGGAATGCCACATATTGCAGGATATGGAGGAAAAATGTGACAAGTACAGCAACAGATACAAAGAACATGCCCATGATAAAGACAGCAAAAGAGGCAGAGATAGAGAAAAAGACAACTGTTCCTCTTCACACAACAGGTGGGTTTCAGTAACTTGAAGTTATATATAGTCATGATCAGGTGGTGTATACCCTAGATCCATAATTTAACTTTAACATGTAGTGTAATTCTTAAGTCTGTTTCCCTTTTGTATAAGATGTTGATCAAATACAAGACACACTGTGCGGTTTTTCTTTACACTTCCCTCTATCCATCCCGTGCTTTCCACTTTCTCTTTCTCTGTAGTGGATAACTATAAATGTCTGCTGAGCAGCTTTGGTCTTCTGGATCAGACAACATAGTACTTTGGTTCTGGTCCAGAACTGCAGTCTATTTTGGTCTCTTTCAATATGGCCTCTTTTCAATGTGCATTTGCAGCATATGTACAGCAAGCACGTTTTGCAGAAAATTGATTGAAAACTTGGGAGGAAAGACAAAAACAGAACAAAGAGGGGGAGGAGTTGAGAGAATGGTGTTGGCGCCAGAACTGGGTAATATTTTAGCATGTGATGGTAGTTTCTGTAGGAGCCGGCCTTAATTGGCAGAGAACCAAAGCCCTGAGGACACGTGGGCAGGAAGATGTATGATTCAGAAATGTATTGCTTTTGAGTTGCCTTGCGCTGATTGTATCGGTCCCAGAATAACCTATAACTTCTGTTTTTGTATCCTACTGTAACATGTAGCCCAGATGTTAGTTTCATGTGGTATAAAATCAATTGTCCACGAAATGTGTATGAATTTACCTAGATTGTTTGCATATAAAATGGTAGAGGGGATTGTGCTATGAGTTTGTGAGGGGCGCCTCTCTCATAGCTGATAGCTATAATATAAACTGCTCTGGCTGTTGTGAGAAAATGCACAGCTATTGTTAAGAAATGCACACTAATGCAAAAGAGCATAAAACTATTGTGACAGAAATCAAGATTATTGCAAGACCAGGAGAAATTATTGCCAGCATATGCAGAACTATTTTAGTTGTTTCTGGTGCAGTGAGATGGGCCAGGGTGCATTCTAGATGAGGGAATAACTCGCTGTATTTGCCAGCTACTGTCAGGAAATAATGGAGTGTACACTGTCCTGCATGGAGCTTGGGCACTTCCTCCCTGTGGCTCACAGATGATAAGAGCCAATCAGATTTCCAAATTTCACATAGTGCCCTACTACCCTACAGTCTGACAACCGGAGTGCTGCCGTATGTGTACTCAAACACTCATGCTCACATGCATGCACGAGCCAAATCCTGTCCTACATTTCCTCTGCACACTCAGTGTTGACCAGTAGCCAGATGTCTATTTAATTATTATCAACTGAGGCAGCTGCCAACTATAATACACACAGGCACATCTCCTCCTACTCACATACTCCTCAGCTGACCTGAGGCTCACGAGAGGGTGACTGTGACATTTTGCTGTGACAGAGAATTTCTCACCAAAACATGTACATGTTGGGCATCAGAAGTGCTCTTGCCGTTGCCCTTGACCGAGGCACTGGCCTCAGATCTGGAGTCGGGCGTTAGACTGCTACTGTCTATTGCCCTTGAATAGTTAAAACTACAAATACATACAGATCAACTGTTATTTGGACTTAAATATAATTTCTGTGTCTTTCTGTGTCTGTGGGTGCAAAAACTGTAATGTGGCTGATGACAATGAATTCCTCTGTCAGCTAATTTTTATTAACATTAGCATGAAAATAAGTGCAAAATAACAAAAATGACAAACTGAAGTATCTCTTTCTGTATGTGCTCTGTTAAAATATCCTCATAAGCTGTTCTGCTTTTCAGCACTTCTTCTACTTAAAGTGGTGAGCTTTTGCTGGAGTATTTGTGTATGTTAGATCTTTGGATCCAGGTCTGTACATAAAGCTCAGAACAGTCTTGCGGGTCAAATGAGGGAAGTGGGACATGGGGACAGCTGGGAAGCTGTGGGCTAACTTCAGAAGATAGGAAGTACAGGACTCACATGTGTGTGACAGACGCACAGGGAGTGCACAGGAGATTTAGCTATTCATACCACAGATTTGTTCTAATGTCACAGTCACAAAGGACTATTGCTGTGGCACAGAGTCCAATGTGTGTGGCTCACACCTTCTGGGCTCTGTTGACATGTGTGCCCTACATTCAAGTCACATGATCAGGCTTCACACTGCGCGTGTCACGCACACGCTCATATGTAGAGGTTATGTGTTTTCCATTGCATTGATTTATGACTGTGCTCGAGACTATTTTTAGAATGGAACCGGAGGGACTCATTGTTACTTTGCGTGTGGGTTGTGTGTGTGAGAGAGAAACAGAAGGAGCCTTGTATCGCCTTGATGCTAGTCCCTTGTCTTTTTCATTGGTGCGGTCAGTGGGAGTATTATTTCGCACATTTGGGCTGATGATGTAGGAGCTGTGCTTGGTAGCCCACATGTCCTGCGTTGAGTCACACACAGGCAGTGTGTGGCAGGGCAGTCCTCTAAGCATCAGCTACTGGTTATCAGCTGTGGTTGTGACCGCATGCCCCAGATTTACCACTAATAGATTCCATGAGGTTAACGCTCACATTTATCCAGAGTAATACTCTGTATGTTTCCCCTTGCATCCAACACCCTAACCTTTTTCTAGTGGGTGCAAGCTGAGTAGCTGATTGGCCATTTGTTTAACACTTGCCCTCTGACTGTAAATCAAATTTTTAGATGATAAATGTAGCTCTTGTATTTCCAGCTGGCACTGCCTCAGATTCTCTCACCATCTCTTTCATGTGCACATATCCACAAGACAAAACACAATATCCACTTTTTCTCTTGTTTCTTACACATGGCATCAGTTTGCATGTTCAAAGAGACGCAAATCAAGTTTAAATACCATTTGGCTAGTTTGATCATTGGTTGACAGAAAAGTTTGCACACAGAACCCTGTGAGTTCACTGGATAATAATTGAGTGATGAAGTCCCACTGTGATGAGGAAATTGAAATGATAATTGTCTTCATGCTTAAACTTGCACTAAAAGCTTCATTAGAAAATGCTGTAAGGCTGGTTTCATTGTTAACAAAGGGTTTAGCTGACTCTGAATATGGAACAGCAACTGATAATTGAAAAAAGGCAGCTTTAATACAATGCAATGAAACCAAATTAGGGCATTGCTAATTCAGAACAGCAAAAGCATGACAATAACATTTTACAGCCTCAAACAAATTTGCACCAGTCAACAATAACAGTCTCATTCAATTTGCATTAATGCACAATAGAGTGATTTCTTTTTTCTTCCTTAGCTGAATACATTTAGAATAACATTTTCATAAGTTTCCCAAGTATTGCCTGTGTTTTGGCAAGAATCCTCATGGTAACTTTGATGGCAGCCTTGTGATTCAGGAATAGCCCTGTCTCTCTTTTAGGTTTTGTTTTAGATTTAGGAGGCACTAGCACAGTGTCCGTTCAAAATGTGCCTGTTCAGAATGAGCTGATTGCTTGGCCTCCAGCTGCTACTTCAACGCATAGAAAAATTAATACAGTTGATATGAGGTGTGAATGAGTATATACACCAACAACATTAAAGAAACTAACAATCTATTATACACAGATGTTATAAATAATAAGTACTCTGTAAGCTATGTTTTCATTGTCTACTTTCCTCTTTTTAGAGCACGCCTTGTGAAATTACTTTTCTCTGACTGTAGTCTCTCATTAGCCTGCACTTGACACTGCACTTCCCTGGATCCTCAGCAATACACCTGCCAAGTGTGAAGTTGATCGGATGAACGGTTGTCGAGAAAATCGAATATTGGCTGCTGGATGAGAGAGAGAGAGAGAGAGAGAGAGAGAGAGAGAGAGAGAGAGAGCGAGCGCATAGCCCGGACAGCAAGACAGCCAAAACGATAACCTTTTTAACAGTGATGAAACTATAAGTATTATAACATGTAAAACATTATGATGTTGCTGTTACAGAAACAACACCTGATTGGTTGCTGTATGTTGCAGCTGTGCATCCACCATATTGGTCTGTGCGTCTGCCATATTGGAGAGGTCAAGATCTGCTAGTAAACAAATGCATCCTGTATCGTGGGTGCTGGCAGGTTGAGAAAAAGCTAGCCCGTTTTCATGGATCATGTCTAGATGGGGTTAGGGGGTGGGGGGAGAGGTGACCGCGCCCGCTTAGGAGACAGGAAGTGTATACCATTTCATACCATTGGCGCAGCTTGTAATGCGTGATCTTTTGTTATAGAGCATCTTTGGCAGCGCTGGTATTTACACCGATATTTGCAGCCACCATGTTGGACAAGTCAAGATCCACTAAACGTTTTCTTTTAATGATATCTTTAACATTTCTCATCCACACAACTCCACACTCGACACCACACTTCCTTGGATCCCCAGCAATACAAGTGTGAAGTAGATCGGATGAATGGTTGTCGAGAAAAGCGAAGAACAGACACACACACACACACACACATAAAATTGCCTTCTACCATAGGCAAACGGGTACAGTAAAATCTGCCTGTTTCTTGATTTTCCTTGGCTGCTTTTGTGCCTAATGCCACTTTTATCCTGGCTTCAGGGTCTGTCTTGGGGCCTGTACATTCTTCTCCCCACATGTGTTTTTATTTTCCCTCTACTCCACATATTTAGCCCTCAGTGTGAAATACTGTCTGTTTTTATCCCACAACTTCACTCATGAAACACATTTATTTACAGGGCCAGTCTTCGGGCCTGTACGTCCTCTTTTCCTTCCATCATGTGCCACTCACAGCCAGCAACACTTGCTCGCAAGCTGGGGTTAAAGCTCCCTTCTCAAGGGCACTGGGCACTGGTTATCTTTTACAAGATATGTTTGTTTCTCACATGCTCAGCTGCAGTTTCCACTTTTTGACCTGAGCCCCCAATTTTGTTCGATTTTACACTCACCCTCCCATGGAAATATTGGCTTCTAAGAGATTGGCTTCTGGAGAAAACTGATTAGCATCAGTGTCACAACAACAGTCCCCTCAAAAACGTATTCAATAAGATAGCACAGTATAATAAGCCAAATCAAACAAGGAAAATACTGTATTAGTATAGAGAAAAAGTTTTGGTTTTAATGTGGTACTATCGTCCCATAGTGAGACCAGAGAAGCAGGGGTTGGGATTGTATTTGTGATGGAAAATAGAGGTTTAGCTTCATGAAAATCTTCCAAGTTTTTAATTTTGTTTCTTCAGTAAAAAAATGCTGCCTCTTTACATACATTTTGGTTTCCTTGCTGATGTGCATGGAGAGAAATACAAACAAGATAAGTGCCTGACATTTTTGGGATAGTGGGGTTGCAGTTGCTCTTAGACAACCTGCCACCGTGGGATGTGTCAAAGTTACCAAATAAGGTCACATTAGTAGAATATACATATCAAGAATGATTATGGCAGAATAGAATACGAACAAGAGAGAAAAGACAGAGTGAGCAACAGAAAAGCCACATGAGATTACATTACGTTATTTGGGTTATATTCTTGTTTTAAAAATGCCATTTTATAATACTCAGAGAACAAAGCCTTGCCTTTACAGAAAAACTGGCTTATTGCTGACTCCAAAGCACTGCCGCACTAGCCCAGTTGGGTTTCTTTTGGCAATCAAATTCTCCACCATAACCTAGCTAAAATAATAACATCTCCGGCTCCATGAGTCATTCGACATTAAATCCTATCTCCCCACTATTTATTTTGGTGGATATTACTTTCATTTTAATTGTGTCAATCATAAATTGTGTTTCCTATCCGCGGTCAGACTCACTGAATCATGTTGGCCTCTCACTTAAATGACTGTAGGGATGGAGTGGACAGAATTGCAGTGTTAGGCCAGGGCATCTCATGAAATCTGTGATACTGTCTGCCCCGACAGGCCTGGGCACTAATGATGAATAAAATCATGAAATGTGAAAACAAATCCTGAGGCTCCCATGCTATAATATACTCTAGTTCCTTGAACACTTTCTCCTTAGGAACCATTTGTCAGTGTTCTTGGTGTTCTGTGAGGTGGTGTTTCTGTGTTAAAGCTAATGGCTTTGAGCAAGAACAAATATGGGCCTTGGGTCCTAATCCCTGCTGCTAACAGAAGAGCTGTCTCCAAATATTGAATATATTTAGCTTTGTACTCGCGAAAACTCTGCCCCTTAAGGCTCTCTCTCTTTTCTGTGGTGAGCGAGTGAATGGTAATAATTACTCCAGCCATGTGTGAGCTGAGTGTCTGCATTAGTGGTGCAGTATGTGTACTTTTCCTACACACTTTTTAAAAGTAAGATTATACTTTAATAGAGGCAGAGAGAAATGCCCTTAGTGTCATGACTCTTAAAGGTTAGGTTGATTATTCTGAAATTGAAAACTGTAAGTTGTGCCAAGGTGTCTTGTGTTGAGGCAAAGGAGAGGGAAAACTGTTTTTATTTTTATACATTACAGATTGCCCCTCAGCAGTCAGGAAGGTTTTCTTTTCAATCTAACAAACAATTCTACAATATCATCTCATTTTATATGGGCCATAAAGGCTACTGTTCTATAGCAGGAGCCTCTTCCATTCAATATGACCATCCATTCTCAACCAGCATCCCCTCCCTTCAAAGATGTGTGTGCTGTGTAGTAGAAACTGCAGAGGAAAGACTGCAAGGAAGAAGAACAACAAATACTGATGTTGCTTTTGAGAGGGGAGGGTAACTTTCTATAAAAGCCAGTACAATTTATAATATACAACATAATCTAGACAAAACATTGTCGTATTTACTACATAGTTATTTAATTTCCATTATGTAGAAGCAGGCAGAGTGGAGCTGTGCAGGGCTGAGTCTGACAAAGGCATCTCTGCTGAGCTGTATGTCTTATACACTAACTATGGAAAAGTATACATAACTGATTAACTGAAACATAATGAACTGAGGGCCAAGCAGTGGTAATGTGTAATGATTTTATGGTGAATCTCATTTTCGGGAGGAGACACTGTGTTGCAGCCTACCAGCCTCGGCCTACTAGATACGCCCTCTGAAGTAGGCAGCTACTGAAATGGGACACTAAACCAATGGTTCCCAAATTTTTTTTAAACCATGGCACCCACCTCTTCATAGTGGTATGTTTTATTTGACTGTTGAGGGCTGAGATATCAGCATTATATCAGCATTTCTTTGAGCTTTATTTACAGGGACATTTAACAGGATATTTAATATGCTGATTTTAATGTTTATTGCTAATTTATTACATTTTTTTATACTTTATTTTTTCAGTTTTTTAACACAATAAACATGAGGTCGCTCAGTTACACTGGATGATATACTTAGGAGTTGTTAGTCACAGAATGGTACACTTTCACTTTCACTTTTATGTTTCACAATTGCATTTACTATAGTTTCAGTTGTCAGACTCTTCATTAGTCAGGCATATATCCCATTTAGTCCAATAATCTTCTCCCTTTTCTTTCTGTAATCTTAAACTGAATGTCATATGTTCCATACTGTATATGCTGTTTACAGTATCTATCCATTGATTCAGGGTGGGAAGCTCTTTAAGAAGCCAGTGTCTTGTAATTGCCTTCTTGCTTTGCTACCATGACAATTTTTAGTAAATATTTGTCTCTGATACCCAGTTCCTTAGATACATATCCTAAGTAGAAAGAGAGACAAGTGAATCTGCCATTAAGTGCCCACATTGTCTCCAGCATTAGTTCTGGAGTCCAGTTTGTTTTGATTTTATTTTTTTGGCGTCATGAAAAACCTCACACAGTTCTTCCAGCAAAAGTCTCTCCAACTTTGTGAGTTCGTAGTAGTCATCTGGGTATGGATGATGAGAGTCCATTCCTTCAGAGAGATTTTAATGTCCAGTTCTCTTTCCCACTTTTGCTTTATGTAGTCTGTTGAGTTGTTAACATACTTAGATACAGGTCCCCAATAATCCATGTGGTGGGTTCCGAGAACTGGTAATGATTGGAATAGATATAATAATATGGGCAAGATGTTTATTTTGATGGTCATTATTCAGTTGTCAAAGTCAAGAGGGAGTAAGTACCATCTGTTAAGGTCGTCGCCTATCTTTTGGTTAGTGTTTGTATAGTTATTATTATAGAGGTGAGATTTGTCCTTTGTCAGTTTTATTCCCAAATATTTTATACTTTTAGAATTCCATTCAAAATTGTAACTGTTTTCGAGTTCTTGTGAGGGATTAAAATTGAAGACCAAGGCTTGGGTTTTCTCTATATTAAGGACATAACCTGATAATCTACCATACATTATTTGGAGATCCATGAGTAGTGGTATACTTGATGCTGGTTTTTTCAAAGGGATAAGAACATCGTCTGCATACAGACATATCTTGTGCTCTGTACCTCCTATTGTGATACCCTCAAGGGCTGTTCAACGGTTCAATGAATAAGTTAAAGAGTCCTGGACTAGCCAGGCACCCTGGCGGCATCCTGTTGGTGTATAGTCTTGGATAGAAGACAGTTAATCTTTATTCTAGCTATTGGGGATGTGTAAAGAGTTTTAATACACTGTATGAAAGTCTTGTAGAAACCAAATTTCTCCATGACTTCATAAAGATACTCCCACCCCACCGAGTCAAATGCTTTTTAAGTGTGTAGACTCACCAGGATGGCGCTGATCTTTTCATTGATTATTCCAACTCTTCACTATGAATTTTGTCTATTTCCTGCTTGACTGGTCTCATCTGTTGCAGTAGATGGGGGGTTTTCTGCTTACTATGTAACTGCTCTAATTCTAAAAGTTTATTTTGTAAGTCTCTCAGTCACCTGTCCATTATCATTGTTCTCCAAGTGTGTTTGTAGTTCTTTTTTATCATTTCTTTGAATCCCCGATTATTCAACATCCTCGTATTTAGTCTCCATAGTGTATTTTTGCATTTGCAATCCGTATGTAACTTTAAGTACAGATCTGGGACCAGATGTATAAAACTCTGCGTAGATTCATGACTAAAACTGCATGTACACATAAAGCCAGAAATATGCATACACATTCTTTTGGTCAGATTTATAAAGCCGTGCATGGTTATGTTTTAAAAATCTCAGTCATTGAGGAACTGGGCGCAAGTGCATGAGCCTCATTTCCACTGCCACAATTAGCCATAAATGGATAAAGACACACCCTGAACCAACTGTTTTCATATCAGTTCACCGCCTGCTCCACCAGTCTGTACAGCTGTCAATGAAACAAACCGGAAAGAAGAAGTGCTGTTTCACTGATCAGAACATTTGTCATTACGCGCAACCATTGTGTGCGGCTGTGTGGCTCTTTATACTGTCCATATCGTTAATTCATCACATGGACCTCTAAACAATGGTCGGCAGTAATATCTCAGAAATGTAATCAATGATTAGTTTGTAGCTCTCATACTAAACCGACTTTAGAAGGTGAGACACAATTAAAGATAAAATAAAAAGAATATTAAGAACAAAATAAAATGTGGACTCCTATGTAAATTAAAAGAATGATAAAATTAATCACACAAAAGTAATTAATCAATGTTACATTTATACATGTGCCTTTGATTGGCATTTTACAAATCTCTGTAAAAAAAAAATCAATCAGTGCAGTTGATTGTCAACCTAAACAAATAATGTTTTACTAAAAGATTCTGTCTCTCACCTCATATTTCATCTCCACCTCATCACTTCACCGTCAGATCGCTTTAGAAAAACATGTGTACACCTGGTCTAAAGAATATAGATAAAGATAAAGAATATATTTTATCCTCCTTATCCTTAATCTCTGATATAAATTTAAAATTAGTTGAGTTTAAAATCAAAATTGCGACCCCACATTTGCAGCCTCTTTTGTAAGAGGAATGGTATGTATTTCTGAATCCCATTTTCTTAAGTTTTTGTGTTCAGAGGGTGTTACGTAGGTGTGTTTCCAAAATACAATTTTTTGATTTCTCCTTTTTTGCCTTAGCTATCATCTTTTCCCTTTTGATGGGGCTGGAAAGCCCATTTACATTGTGCGTAACAACTTGAAATTCCCTATTACATATTGTCTACAGTTATGAATTCAATTCCTGTGTCAGTCCATTCTTAGACCTCAAAACACAATATCAACATAACACAGCAAAAATATAAAGACAGCAAAAACTATAATACAAGTTAGAAAACTGGGTTTTCAACATGGAGGTTCAATTGGTAATTGGAAATGGGGGTATATTCCAACCACTAGGTGGGGCCCCAGACTATTAACAAACTGTTAGTGGTTCACTGGTGGCCTGCTCCATATTAACCGGTATTTTATGAAAATGATTTGTTCAAATAGAGTCTACTATTAATCTGTCCCGGACATAAACAAAAATCTCTCTGACCATCCCAGGTCTAAAGAATTACAGGGGAAATGTCTGCAGGGCCTAGCCTTATGCATCACGCAATCAAACGTTTATAGTAAGACATATTAACTTACGAGTCCCGGTTTTACAATCCAGAAACAAAAAAGAATGGAGGAAGGCGGAGGAGGAGGTAAAGGAGCCCAGCTCTCTCAATTGTCAACAGGTGTAGTATCCTTCTCTCCAGTGTGTCTTTGAAATCCTGTTGATATGTCATCTTATCTCCGTGACGGGAGCCTTTCACGTTCTCCCATGGTAGGTGAGTAAGTGTGCCCGTCATCTCCTTGGTCCAACAGTTGTAGGGGGAATGGAAGACCTTTAGCGTGTAGATCTTCAGCCACTTGCTCCGCTCTGTGGTATGTAACGGTCCCCTCATCCTGGAATATGTGCATCCTTGTTATCAGGGTAACACTTTCTTCACTGGGATGTATTCCTTTCATTTCGACAACACTTTAGTTGCATAGTCATGTTCGAAAGACACACTTTTACCCTCAAAGGCTTCTTCCAGGCAGCGTGAAGGACTTTCTCCTTAGTTTTAAATTTCAGAAATTTTATGACGACAGATCTTGGGGTGGTATTCTCTGGGGGCCTTGGCTTATTATACTGTGCTGGGGGCCAAAGTTAATCATGGAGGTACCTTCTGCTTTTTCTCTTACGCCGTACAGCCTAATGTTATTCCTGTGTGAGTGTCCTTTTAAGTCCATTACTTTGGCTTGTAGATTGTGTTGCGTTTTCTAGAAGGAGGTCGTTGCATCTTTTGCACCTGTGTCCCATATCTCCATATTCCCAATTCATTGTTTGGCTTCTTCCAGTCTTTCAGGTTGTGAGGTCAATTTTTCCTGTTGTCTCCTCAATCTTAATGTCAACCTTCACCTCATTCTGTTGTTTCTTAATGTCCATCTGGAAGTTGAAGGTCAGAGTTTTGTGATCACTTCTGAGCTCTTGCATTTCTGTAGTCATATCTTTTTCAACAATTCCCGTATGGTAGTCAATATTGCGGTCTCTCCTCCTAGCTTGGTAGCCAGTACCTCCTCGCCACCATCTTCATCTGTGTTGGTATTTTCTGTAGAGTCATCTTCTCTATCCACATCTCCCTTTTTACCTCTTCTTTGTGACTTAGGACGACCCTTATCCCTTCCCCCTTCCATCTTCCAATTTGTTTCGGTTGATTTTAGTTTTAATAGCTTGTTGAATTCAGGGGGTTTAGCTAACCAGTAGGGAGCTAACTTTTTACATAGCCATCATCAATTCTATGTCACTGGAAGTCCCAGCTAATTTATTACACAAAACACAAAACGTAACACAAATGTAGTTAATGTAAATATTGCTTTGATGGTGAAATGGTATTAAAAATGTACAGTAAAAAGTTGGAAATTAATCCTAATCCTGGGTGTTTGCAGATGTTCATTCCAACCAACATTACACTATTGGATTTCAGTGATCAGCCCCTTCTCTGTGACGAAAGGTGTGTCTCCCAGTGAAAACAGCATGTTCTCTCCACTGTCCCATTGCCCCTTTGCATGGATATAAATTTGCATGCATGTTTTCAGAGGTCATTTGAGGGGAGAAAAGGTGTGGAGGCATCACTGATAAGTCTTGTGGTCTCACAGGACCGCAGGTCCTACAGTAAATAATGGATTTTTCTCTTAGCTTAGAGGATACTGCAGCATGGCTGTTTGGCTTTAATAGAAAGGGCATGCTTTGAAACTAGTGTGGGGTTCTTTGTTAATGAAAGTGTAGGCCAGGGGGGAGGCTACAAAAGCTCAGCCAGGCAAACAGCAGCCACTGTGGTTAAGGTCTTGGTCCCTCAAGTTCTGTCTTATCTCTCTCCCATTGTAGAAGTTGAAAAAAGGCCAGCAGTCTCATTCCTTCAGGCCATGAGTTTTTTTCCCTTTGTATTATTTCCCAATGAAAAAGCCTCCAGTTTCATCAATACCAAATGGAAAAAATACATTGCATGTGTGTATGGTATTTTTCAGCTGGAAGGAGAGAATGAGGCACTGGGACACTGCGGAGCGAGGGCACAAACGCCACAGTCTTGAGAGACTCAGTGGAGAAAATCAACGGCACAGAGAGAGGAGGCATAGAGTCGCAAGCGAGGGAAGGAAAAAATCATCATGCAGGTGTAACAGAGACACACACTCACATACTGAAGAAAAAAAAGAGAGACAACAGAATTGAAATGTGATTGTTTATCATCTATGTTCTCAACAGCAGCAGCAGCAGCAGCAGCAGGAGTAGGAGGGATGATGGTGAGATCAGGGACAGTCAGGGTAGACACAAACACAAAAAAGCCAAGAGAAATAAGAAGGACAAGGAGTCTAACAAGATGATCTCTGCTGACTAAGAGAGGAAATTGAATCTGACTTTCAGTCTTTCCCAGTCTGAGGAAGTGCCCTGTGGCCTCTTACAGTATTGAATGTCATATCAGAAAATTAGAACTCAATATTATTAGAGAAACAAAAAAAAAAAGTTGTGTATGTAGTCTATACAATATGTTTATGTTGCATCACCTTTTAGTGTTGTTTTTGTTGTGTTGCAGTAAGGCTTTTTAAGTAACATTTTTCTCACACAACTTTCTTTTTCAAATGACTTTATTGATTATTTAACCAAATGTACCATCAGATATACTACACAGGCCGAAGCGTGACAGACAGAACCACAGTAGATAGGCCCCAGACCATCTACTGCTACACAGAAACCAAGTCAGTTTTTTTCTTAAAAGTAAGAAAATTAGTAAGGCCTCCACAATGTCACCTAATTAAATATTATTTTTTAACATGTTATGAACACATTGATCCTTTTTTTTCCTTGCCAGTGGTTTGATAATTTAGCCATAGCTTCTGAAATAAAAAAAAACAAAAAAAAAAACAAACCTCAACACAGACTACTACTTGGCAACGTGTCCTCTGTTCACGGATGAAGACGACAACCACTGTCAGTACAAACAGAATGGAGCCAATAAGGCCATACCACAAACAAACAAAAGAAACGTATTACAAGTGCTTGGATCAGTACTTTTTTGACACCCAACATTTACAGTAAAGAAATGTGAGTCCAACTTAATGCATACCCTAATATATAACTACTGGAATTGGCAACGTGTTGTGTCTTCTCTCGATACCCCCACCCCACTCACTGGATGCTGTGCCAGAGAATGACCATGTCCTCTTAACAGATAACGCCCAACATCCTAGTTAGAAGTGGCTCAGGCCTGGATCCTCCCAGTCCAGCGTTCTTGGAGGGGCAAGTTGAACTCTGGTAACAATCCAGTCTTATGTTTGTCCCTCTCCAAACTCCTGGCAAAGTCTCAGCTGTCCATCAGAAGTTAGATATCCATACAGCTACAGCACTATTCTAAGCTTCTCTCACACAGCAAGCTTAGGGTGGTCAGCCAGTCTAAAGCTCTGCCTTCCACATTCCTTGGTCAGTGCGACTGAAGCAGCGCTTGATGGCTTGGAGCACTGCTACAGCAGGCTGCCCGGCCAGGAGACGATGGTCAGGGTGATTCTGCCTCGAAGCTCTTTCAGAAAACGCACCAACGCTGTGTGGGTCATTCCCCATGTACTGTTCCCGTTCACCTCGAGTAAGATGTCCCCACACCTACACAAACAGAGAGAATTAAAAAACATGCATTGACCAACCAAGTTTACATGCCTCGCCTGTATGACATACAGTACCAAGAACTTATTTGGTGGATATAACCAAAGAAACAAGTGATAGACATAGACTGAATACCTTATCCTGCCATCATTGTAGGCTGGCGTTCCCTCCACGATGGAGCGAATAAAAAAGGATTGATTGCAGTTGACCTCCTCCTGACCTCCTACGATACTGAAGCCCAGGCTGCCCGAATTGCTCCGCCGCAGGACAATGTCTTTGCAGCAGTAGAGATGCCTGCATGAGCCAAGAAGGAGATTAAAAATACTAATCTCTCAACTGCATCTTTGCATTATATATACTGTACAGTATATCCACCATATAGTACCAAATGTATGTGCAGTAGCTATACTAGATTGCTGAAACCACTGCGGCTCAGAAGACAAAGGCCTTGGAATGAAGGTGTGACTTTCACAGGAGATATGGAGCAATGAGAATAGTGGGACTTCTATATCAGTCTCATACAGATAGCCCAGGACTGAGCAAAAATAATATTCAAATCCTTTTAGTTGCATCGCTGGCCTAGTCTATATTCCCATGGTGACTCAGTACTTGTTTCACCTCCTAATCAATTCACTGTTTGAAGAGAAACACATTTTTATTTCACTTTATTTTATAAAAGCAGGAGCAGCAGTTGTTTATTGCTGTCAGCACACCGCTGTCTTCCTGACAACACATTGTAGTAAGATAAATTCTTATGCTACAGTCCGAGAGAGAAAGTTTTCAATCCTCAGAAGTTCTACTGATATGATAGTGGTGAATATTTCAGCTAAAAAGTTAGTTTTGAAAGTATAATGAGCATTCTCTTCCCAGCTGGCTCTGTCAAAATTTCAGTTGGCACCAGCTGGTGCAGGGTCAAAGGGACTGGGTGTGACGGTAGGATGGTGTGGAAATTATACTGGGCTCAGAAAAGAGAAAATATATACGGAGTGGATACAGGGACACCAGGGTGCTCACCTGGGTAGCTGCAGCCATGACACCCACAGTGGGGAGTGATCATCATTGGGCAGTGGGCTCTTGGTGCTCTCTGTTGGTGAGGGTGTGAGACAGGGTGGCAACGTGCACTCTTGCAGGCTTTCATCGGGAGGACGCATCTCCAAGACCTTGAGCACAACGGGAGAGGAGGTGTTCTTCAGGTTGGCCACGGCTTCGCCTCGCGTGACCCCCGTCAAATCCACCCCGTTCACGTTTAGCAAGATGTCACCTGCAGGGGAGGAAGTGGACAGCACAGCTCATCCTCTGCCCAGGGTTGCTGCCCTGATAGTAGCTTTTCAAAAGACCTCACAGGACAGGGACTCATCATCTGTCTATTTAATATTCAGCAGCCTCCCTGCTAGAACACAAAGGGATGGAAACCAAGTGCCACCTGTGCTTTAAAAAGCCTCCCAGTGATGAAAGTGGTGCAAAGAAAAACAGACGGCACGGTCCAGCTTGCTAGCAAGCAACTCAAAGGACACATTTGCCCTGTGAGGATATGCAAATGCAAATGAATAGGCTATTACAATACACAAACATGTTTCATAAGCACACAAACAGAGACAGCTGCTGCTGCTCAGTCCCATATGAATACAGTAATGTGCACCTTGAACCATGCACAGGACAAACAAACTCAATTTAATTCTGTTTTATGAAGTCTTTACTGTATGCTCCATCACAACATTTCTCTCATTCCTCTCATAAACAGCCCCAGGCAGGGGGGGGGGCTTGAGTGTAATGACATGCTTAATATAGTTATTCTTTAAGATGGATATGCTGGAATCAGCAGTTGGGTCTCACATCTCTCACTCCCCACCCTTCAACCACATTATAGGATATAAAGACTGCTGCTATGACATCAGTTATTTGCGTGTTGCTTCATGTTTTGTTCTATTTCAGAGTTGACTGATTTCATAAAATGAAATAATTAAGTACTCCACAGATTCTCCTCTGGAACGCAATAAGTCCTGAGTGCTGCTATGCAAATGTTTGTGTTTGTATCGTTGTTTAAGCCAATTTGAGGAGCACTGAACCACAGCAGCACCACTGAGTTTTCTGCTGGATGAATAACCTTCCTAATGAAACAAGTGTTCATCAATCACCCTGTCTGTTATATACAAAGTATTCATCACCAAAGCCAAATCCATGACAGTCTGCCTGCCATAACGCGAGCTCCATTGCTTTGCACAACAATAGATGACAACCAGACAAAACAAATACTTCATCTAAACTAAATGAGTAATTATTTGCACAAAAGCAGTAAACATGGCATTCCTTGTAATGAAAAATGTGAGTAATATTCCAACTATTGGCTGGTAATAGAAAGAGATTTACCTTTGCGGATGGAGCCCTCCTGTCCCACCACTCCATCGGGGTCCACGTTTGTGACATAGATGGGGAGGTCCCACCCTCGGCTGGACATGCCCCCTGCCACCGTCATACCCAGGGAGTCGTAGGGCTCCTTGGTCAGAGTAACTGTTTTCTCATAGCATGCAGGCTTCTGACAAGAGTCCTTCACAGAAAATAGAAGACAGATAGAAAACAGTTGCAGTGGAGTGTAAATTCATAATGAATGGAAATTCCTAATTTTAACAGTTTAACAGTTTAACAGTGCTGCTTTTTGTCCAAACTGTTTTTATGTCCGTGTATGGCCGCGTTAGTGGACACAAAAACATGCAAAACAAAACTGATGTTGTCACAGTGGCGTCTTGGGCGTCTTTCTATGTGTACCCACATTCTTATTAACACAATAACTCAAGACCAAATATGATATAAACTTAATTGTTACATCAAAGGCACCTTCTATAGACTACATAATCTAATTAGATTTTGTAGCAGCAAATTTGCATATTAATAAGGACTGTTTTCTCTGGGACCTGCGATAGTTTACTTAATGATAGGAGGATTCAAATGAATACCGCCCATGCTGTGCTATAGGAACAAGAGTCCAATGACACCGACATAGTTGTTAAATAATGAATGACCTCATTAGCGTAGGTGTTACTGTATAATATATGGTGGTTATTAGGGTAGGACATTAGGCTCAAGTGCCTCTTCAGTTTGTGTTCATGTTCGATACAGAGAAACCGGTTTATTCACAGACGTGTGACATGCGACTTGGTTTGGTGAGCGAGGCGGTGTGTGGGATGAAGTGAGTCAGATTTTATTTATGGCGAGTGTGCTCGTGAGTCAGATGGGATACAGCGAGGGAGAGTAGAGTAGTAATGAATAACACATGGACACATTGAGGTTGATAGGATGTAGCTTGTGTTGCGTCGCTAATGTGCTGCATTCACACATTTCTGCTCCGCTCGCAGGAGGAGATCACTCGTGGTCACATGACTGACCTCGGGGCAGGGCACTGACACTGCTTCCTACCAACAGAATACGCTGCAACTGTGTACTGCACATTAATGTGTGCAGAGAATATACAAAAAAGAGGGTTTTGGAGTATTTTGGTTGGTAGAGAATCTTCTTTTCCCAAAATTTATATGTAGTGTTTTGGAAGGTGATGTATGGAAGTCTACTTTAGACCTGTCAAACTGATCAATATTAGTTATTTCCTGCTTCAGTAAGGAGCTTGGGAAAATCTTCCGGGGAAGGATACTCTAAACCCTGTGGAGTGAGAGGATGTTTTCTGTGTGGTGAACAACAAAGATGGCTGACGTGGATGCTGCCCGCTGTTCTGCTTGATGGGAGAATAATACCTCCATGGATCATATGCACCTGAAAGTGAATATTTATCATGAGAAGGGGAGATGTAGAGAGGTACTATAAAGATAAAATGGGAAGAAGAGTTGGGAACACAAATAACAGATGAAGAATGGAAACAATTCCTTATTTTGGAGAGAATTTGCTTTGGAAGATATTTCTTGACCCCCTAGAAATGATTTCTAAATATAAAAGAAGATTAAGCTCTCAGTGCTGGAGGAACTGTGGTAAAAGCAATGCAAATTATTTACATGTATTTTATTCATGTAAAATATTAAATACATTTTGGTTAGAAGTTTTTAAGTTTATAGAAAAAAACATACAGAGCTGTATTTAAAAGCAGAGCATATTATACTGGGAAAGCCTCCAACTGGTCTTAGTCAAGATGAAAAGGATTTATTCAGAATCCAGAGAATCACAGCAGTGAAGCAAATAACAAAAGGGTGGAAAAAAAAACCCAGATTTAACAAAATGGAAAAGTATGATTCAAGAAGTGCAACTTGTGGAGAAAGTGACTCACAAAATAAGGAGTATGGAAAATGCATAAAAGCTTTAGATGATGGGAAACGATAATTACATCATCAAAATATATCAGGGGGTCAATTACCAGCTTGTCCTCTCCTTTTCAAATAAACTGACAACTATGTTACTGAACATCTTCCTGTAATTAACATGTACACTCAGACATACATACACACACATATACAGTATGTATGAATGTATTTAATGTACATGAATGTTTGTCATATCTCTGTATCTGTTTTTTGTTTTGTTTTATTTAGTTTGATGTTTAATTAAAAAATTATTATTTATAAAAAGTATAAATAAAAAAGTATAAATAAAGGGAGGGGGAGACAGAGGAACAAAGCTCCTCTCGGTGTATTGGTGCTGTACTTGTCTCCTGTGTGTGTGTGTGTGTGTGTGTGCGTGTGTGCGTGTGTGCTGCTCACCAGCAGTGTTTGCTCTATATCCACAGGGGAATATGGTGGGGGACCATCCATGGCCCACGGATCTTCTTGTAGGATGTCTGGGGTAGGCAGGCAGATCTGACGAGACACTATGAAGTGGACACGCTCCTCACTTGCCTAGAGAGCATAAGGAGACAACAGAAAGTTTTCACACACGAAGGCAATGGACTTTTTTCAAAACTGGCCATAAAATAATTGTTATTTAAGGGCTGGTTCACCCAAGTTATATAATGGAATTTCATTTGTGCTGCATCCAAAAAAGTAGCTTAACTTTGAATTGTATTTCTTTAATGTCATTTTCAATGCCATGTTTTTTTTTTTATAATTTGGGTGAACTGACCTTTTAAGAGACATTTGTAAGAAAACCATGATTGTTTTCCTGTAAGTTCATTGCCACCCAGTAGTAACATATTTTGTAATTCTCCTCTTTCAGTGACTTAAACTCCTACGACTGATCTTCCAGTCCAGCTACACTCATTCATACATTTTCATGCAAGTGGTCCAATAGACACACAGACTAACTGGCTGCTTCCCTCTCCCCCTTCCAGACACACAGACTGGCTGCTTCCCGCTCCCCCCTCCTCTGTCATTCCTCTGAGATTTCTCCCGGTCTCTGTAGCACAGCGCTGACTCCTGAATTAGCCAGTCCAGCCCATTATTGCCTTAATTGGACTAATTTAATTTTTCCCTGCCAGTTCTTAATCTCTGCCAGAAACTGCCTGCTCTGAGAGGCCATCTTGGCTCCACAGAGACCCAGAAGAGCCAGTCAGACTGCTCAGACAGGAACACCAGGCCCAGAGACCCTGCACAGTCAGCCACAAACACGCTGCAATTAACCACGATTAACCACAAACACAGCACCATTGACTGGCATCCACCAGGAACTAGAGGCAGCCTCATGGTCCAGTCCATCAGGGAATCACCACAATTAAATACTATTAACTGCAGTGAACACAGACACAACAGCAAAGCAAAACAATTAGCCTGAATCACTACAATTATCTTTAATACCTCAGGGACCCGGAGTAAAAACAGAACACAGTTGTTTATCATCTATAACAACATGTCAACTAATTTGACTGTCACAACTTTTTACAAATGACCTGCTATCTTAAACTGACCTCAAGACTTTCCCTTAACCCCTGATGACTGACCTGGATAAGCAGAGCAGCATGTTCTGGCGCTCCATAGCGTAGATCGTGCCCGTTGATGGCCAGCACGCGGTCGCCAACACACAACTGTCCGTCACGTGCTGCCAGGCCTCCCTCCAGCAGGTGAAAGATATAGACTCCGTGCTCTTCCGGCCGCCTCACTAGCTTAATGCCCAGCTGCTCTTCTGGAGCGCTTTTATTCAGAACCACATGGATGCTGTCATCCCTCAAGGGGTGGTGAGGTAGGCCGTGAGGCAGGTGGCCCCCGGCAACATCATGGCCGTGCCCGTGGCCGTGTGGGTGGCTGTGCGAATGTGAGCGGTAGCGGTGGCGCTGTTCTCTGAGGACGGTTAGCCGGAGGAGTTGGCAGGGCTGTTTGAGGGTTGCCATGGCGTAGCAGTGGGGTACATTGCTGATGTCAATGCCATTTACCTGACAGGGCAACAGAGGAAATTATCACTTTGATCACTGCTTTCTGACATGTGATGCTACTGTAACTGTTACTGTGATACCTTCAGGATCATGTCTCCAGGCAGCAAGCGTCCATCGCGAGCAATGACACCTTCTCTGTAGATATCCTGGATGAGGATGCGCACCAAGGGGGTCTCGTTGCCGCCGACAATGCTGATGGCCAGTGGTTCTGAGGGATCCACCCGTGTGATCTTAATACTGGTAAGTTCACCGTCAGGGATCAGGTGATGGAGCTGAGGAAGAGCCAGCACTGCAGGAGAAGGTAAGGAGAGGAAAAAGGCTGAGTTTTGACAAGAAAAAAACGATTTTGAGAAACGGCCAAATAAAACAGGAGAGGAAGTGGGAGAAGGGAACGAGAGAGAAGGGAAATGCGAGAGAGTGTAGCGGAGGGAAAGAAAGACACGTTGAGGGAGAACGAGTGGTAGACCGTGGTGGAGAAGTTCAGCAGTGGAACCAGCTGTCTCTACTCCCTCAGGTTACTTAAACAAACTTGTACAAGCCAAGAGGGAAAATTTACTTGGCTGATTATCCTGCTCGATGTTTGTATCATTAGTCACATACATCTGTACCAAGTATGCTTGGGAAAACCCTCAATTTCAATTTTCCACAAACTTATTACTTGGGTGGGGATACAAGTAGAGTTATAATACACAACATTTTACACATATTCCAACCACTGTGCTGTAAAAACATGAATCAAAACAAGGACTTTTTTCTAGCACTGATTCATAAATAGTTTTGTTTGAAACAAGTAAAATAAATCTGCCCATGGTAAAATCCTTTATCCATATCTGTCAAGAAAATATACATAGTATTCTGCCACCGCAATATATGCAGGACTTTACTTGGCCAAATAATGTATGCAAACAAAACTTATTGTAATATTTCTGAGGAATATGATTTTGTTTGCTTATAAGTGGTGAATTTACAGCTCACAGCAACTTAATACGGTATTGTCTCTGGGTTTTGTTTCGACAAAAAATGTTGCCGACACTAGTTGTCACCATATCACCTGCTAAGTAGTTAGCACACATTAGCTCAGAGGGCTAACTTGGCTTGTTTATATTACGCGAACATCACATTTTTTCCCCATTGACCAATCAATTGGTTGAAGAGTAGATTCCAGTCGACCAAGATTGTCTTTGGTTGACTACAGCTCTGATCGTTAGAAAAATAAGTCTGTAAGGGCACAGCATTGGATTTAAGCACTTCTAATTTAACTTATGTTCGTAAATAAATAACTGTTGAATCTTTTCACATCTTTTCACATCTTTTCATGTCATGTCTTTATTTTTTGCACCAAATTATGGAGAGTAGTATCAATAAGTATCGATATCGATAGGCAGTATCAATATCGGTATTGATAAAATCCTAACAATACCCATCCCTAATGCCCAGCTGTGAACTCCACTTAGCAGCAGAATGACATATCCTGGACAGGACCATGTGGATGTGGGTGGGGATATTTTGTGACTATTTTGGACAACAGCTGTGGCCAATAAATGACAGAGAAGATGTATTCCTTATTTTATTTCTTCTACTTTGGTTATGAAAAAGGTCTCTTGTCTGCCTTTCTTCATTCCTCAGTGCGCTGTCTCCCTCTGTGTCTCTAGCTCCATAGGCTCAGTCTTTCGTTCTACTCACGCTGCGCTTTCTCCATTCCAAAGTCAATATTTTGTCTTTATCGCAGCAGATTGCTTCAAGGGTTGAGAGCACATTAACACAGAGACCTGCAGCTATTACGTAACCATTCCTTCTCTCCATCGCACACTCTTTCAACCTCTGTCCTTCTTCATCTCGTCATTTCTTTTTTTTTTTCAACCACTCCTCCGTCCATGGGGACATTACTATCCCCTTATTTGTTTTCTTATCTCTGTTGTTTTTTTTCTGTATTCACTCTTCCCTCCATTTGTTCTGTATGGATCTATCCCTACTTCACTCTCCATCCTCTCCGTCTATCTTTGTCTCTCCAGCGGCAGGCAATGAATATTTAATCTATTCTCTCAGCCTCCTCAGTGATGGCCTCAGAGAATAATCTAGTCCCTGATCATTCGTCATCCTTCAGTCTTACACAATGCCACATTCCTTCTCTTCCCATCACGCTGCAGTTATACTTCAACATTATGCACTCTTATAGTCGACTACAATCCCTGTGCTGCACTATCACCAGGGTCAGGCTGCGGATATAACATTAAATATCACTAGAGCACATTTTCTTTACTACATAACATCTTATGGATCTACCATGTCAAGAACACAGCTCTCTCTGGGGACTGCTCCATCAAGTTGGTGCAAACCTGTTGACCCTGACTTTGTTGGAGGGAGAAGAAGAAGAGGAAGGGATGAAGAATGAGAAGACTGGGGGGGAGGGGGTTGATAAAAGAGGGGAAGAACAGGAGGTGAAGGAGGGAGAGAAGACGTCAGCAGCCTCTTCTTCAGTGACCTCCCTCCCCTCCCTGGCCAAAGTGCCTCAGGCTACCGCTCTCTCTCCTGATCTGTCTCTAGCGATGCACCAGTGGACTTATGCAATCTGCAGCTAAATTATTAAAGAAACATATGCTACTGTTACACTGTGGGCTCCCAGCCGTGTCACCCTCCTCGTACAGCTGACGGAACATGGCAAATACGCCCACGCAGAGACACACACGTACACATGTGAAGCACTCTTCAGGGAATCGTGAAAAGTGCAGACACAGCAGTGGCATCATGCAATCAAGACACAAAACACAGTACACGCACAAATATGGATATAGAAACAAGAGATTGATATACAGGCCCTGATCCATACCTTCTTGTGGTACACTGGAATTCCTAGCATTGTCTCTCTCTTCAGATGTTTCATTGCTCACTGCGTTGCCACTCTTGGTCCTTCGCAGGACACTAAACGCCCGGTTCAGCCTCCTGAAGGAGCGGCTCCTCACTGAAGAACGGTCAAAATTTCTGACTGCAAGGAAGACGGGAGAAAGAGAGGGACTTTATAGATTACCTCACCCTCAACATGCCCAGACATGCCTGAATCTGCCTCCTCACAGCCAATCAAATGGCTTCCTCATGGTTTAGTAGATATTTAGACTGAAAATAGAGATGCATTAAAAGACAAAGAGATCTGTGTTGGTACCGGTGAAAAGATAAAATATGATCCAGGAAGTCCAGTTTGAATAATACATCCATGAGTTTTAGAGCTTATTAGATGCTAAACAGCGCACAGTAGTTTATAATACTATGATGATAGGATTTTTTTTTTTCAGCAATCGTTTTCCCCTCCAGCTCAATTCGATTATAGTATGGGAAATTAGAATTATTCTATTCTTGAAGAATTTGACTGGTCATTGCAGTGTATTGCTGGGTTTTACTGCATTAAAGGTACTCTGTGGAGTTTCTGACCACTAGTAGTGCTGTTGAGCAATGTTTTTACAAGAGGGTCCCTGTTTTACTCATGCACATGCACAATGTGTTACACATTTCTGCCGCCGGTTCCATGCTTATCAAGAGTTGGCGGCAAGTACTGATCAGATACCAGTGTTCTGTTTCTCCCTGTGTGGAAATCATTTTATGTAAGGTAACAAAGTGATCCAGTGTTTGGGATGAGTGCACTTCTAGTAAAGATGGATGTAAACAATGCAGGGTTAAAATATGTTTTATGAGGAATGAAACACATTCAACATGCTTGTTGTATCCTCATGGATACATACAATTTTTGGTGAGCAATACTGAATGTAAACAAAACTTTGCAGTGGTCTCACTGAAATGAAAGAGGATGCTGTGTTTTTTTGCCTCCAGTCCATCCTTTTGTTCTGAGTTTCGTTTGTGTAGCTTTTTTCAACAAGCCCAAATAATGCATCTTTTTTTGTGGATAGCTGCTTTCAACTGGTGGCCTTTCAATTAATAAACTCAATCTGTGCTGAGTAGAGTTACATGGTTGCGTAACTGCAGCAGTGATGTAACACACGGTGGACTCTAGTCCATGTCCAAAAGAGAGGGGTTCAAACCCTCCCACAGAGACTCTTGTCTGGTACTTGGCGTTTCTTAGAAAAAGACAGACAGGCTACAGGAGCTTGCAGTGAAAAGGCAGCAACCCCAGCCTGGCTGCACCGAGCACAGGGCAGCAATCCTCTGCAGCGCCCCTCCCTCCCTCTGCGGGCCCAGGGAGATGCAAGGGCTCCTGACAGCCACATTATTCTTTAAAAGCGCCAGCCGCTTCTGGAGCTGACAGCTTGTTCAGCATTAGTGGCGCTGGTGGTGGTGGTGGTGGGCGCTCAGCCGGCCAGGCCTAAAGTGCTGGTGCAGCGTCATTTGGTGTCCCCACTGCCTGTGGGCACACAGGCAGTGGGGACACCTCCAGTGGGGAATGGAGGGGCAGAGAGGAACACTCGTGACTTCTGTGGTTTCACAGGTGGAGAAATAGAGGGAGAGCGGTGATCATGTCATTGGGCATTAACACACACTTGCTTTGGCTATATTTAACCTACCTCTCCTTCCATTTCTCCTTGACTGCATAATGTACCTGCCCTCTCAGTGACTTTCTCATCTAACTGTTTCTCTGCTGTTTTCCACAAAGAGAGATTTTATGGATTGGTGAAAAAAGAAGGCAGTGGAGCTAATTGGCTAATAGGATTTCTATCAGTGATCATTAGGGAGAACAAAGACTGTATTCGAGGTTGAACGGGCGCCTGAGTTTTACATTGTAAGTCTGCAGGTGTAAATGTATATTTGAACACAGATCACAGGCATCTGGTTTTGACTATGTAACTGGAGACTGGAGACTATGTAACTGTGACTAGAAAGCTTTCTACTCCATTGATTTTCAATCTGTCATTCTGGCAAACACTCGCGCAAGCTCTCTCTCTCTCTCTTTCATTCTCTCTCTCTCAGATAACTTAAGGGTAACGTCATACAGGACTGAACGTGACCGCACACAAACACAAACATCCGTTCGCCCACTCACACTCACTCTTCTTGCTGCTGCTGCGAGCAGCCAGGCTGGTTGTGCTGCCTGACTGGCTGTTGTCCTCCATGCTGGGGTCGAAGGCAGGGTTGACCAGACCGGGCTCATCTGACAGGAGGGCCACGGCGGCGGAGGTGGGGCCGTCATTGGGCAGCGTGGCGATGGTGAGTTCTGATGTGCTGTCGGTACATTCACCCTCCTGTGAACGTCGCTTCCTGTCTGCTGAGAGCCCATAGTGAGAGGCCCCTTTACACCTACACATAGTAAAAGCAAGGGTCAAAAGGTCAGTCTCAAACTCTGATTACAGTCAGCTATGGTGCAATTAACACTGGACATGTTGATGAAATGGTGGCATTGATGATCTGACATAGCAATGTCAATGTAATTTTGTAATAAACTACATGTTGAAGCAGTCAGCAATGAACAGCATCGCTTATCACTATAGAGTGAAAGTCAACAAATTCATGTTAACATCTAATGAAAAGGTCAGAATCTCAAGAATAATGTGAGCAGATTTCAGCATCTCCTCCAGCCCGGAGCATTCTGCACACTGACCTCTATCTTCTGCTTTGGAACCGCCTCACACAAAGACAGCTTATCTGACCTTAACACACAAACAGAAACTCTCTACAATACCACATACACAGTAGGCCACAACAACAAATGTTGTGGCTGAATATATTTTCTGGCGTTCTCACTTAAAATTCACACAGTACCTCTAAGAGAATGTACCAGAAATGTCATATTTACTCTCATAGGAAAAAAAAATAAAAATTTCTCTCCTCTTTTCTGTTGCTTGCACACCTTCTTTGTGACAGGATCTGTAATCACATGTAGGATGGGTTTTCATTGTGGCAGTGAGTGTGAGCATCCCTGACAGATGATTGAATACAAATGTAAGAAAACAGCCATTACAGAGGAGAGAGGACGGGTAACTGACACATTTGAATATAAAACAGAGATTGGTTGAATGTTGCTTTCCTCAAAAACAAATCTAATTCCTAAGTTCCAGATGTCTTCTCCCTGTCAACAACACCACAATACATTTACACAGCCTCTCTTTGTGGCACACACACATACACAGATACACACCCGGGTACACATTTTATGCTACATGCCATAAACAGCTTTTCACATTGACATTATTAAATTGGAAATGTTTGTGCGTGAATTAAAGATATTCCTACAGAGTATGGTTTTGTATTGTTGGAGAATTTTCCTCCATCTGTAAGCCATAAAGGCTTTGAGCTGACACTTTATCAGAGGCAGGAATAACACTGGCTTGTCTCTCCGGCTGTCTCTGCGGAGCCATCAGCACAAACATTAACTGGGTTTTAATGAGCTGGATCAAACCCAGGCTCCGCTTCAACAGTAGCTCAGAAAAACAAGAGGAGCGGCATTGTTCTTGTTCTCCTGTGCTATAAGATGGGCTGAGCAAGTCGAGTCAAACGGGAGGGGTTAAGTAAAAACAAGGTAAAATGGTGGCCATCATTGCAGAGCCACAAAAGAAACAAGATTACATGTTGGTGAGCTATTTGATCTCAGGGAAGCCATTGCCCCCCTTGGGGCACCACATCGTTGGAAGCAGCATTTTGTCTCAATAAGAGAGCTGTCTGAGCTGGTCGTGTACTCTGTCCATATTTCCCAGAGAAAATCATTTCATCTTGAAGTGGGTTCTACATCTCACTTGTAGCCACGAGTCAGACTCTCAGTTAGCTACAGCATTACACAAAGCTGAAGTACCTATTGATCCTATTGAGCCTGCGTTCTGTGACATAACACTGCGATACAGTCCATGCGTCTCTGCATGTGCGTGTGTCTGTACCTGTGTGTGGGCAGTGCCGCCGTGAGTTATTCTTGTACATTCAGTTAGTAAATTGAATGCTATCAAGCATGTCCATGCAGCAACATAGCACTTAACTGAGTGAAGTGGTTGAATAGAGCAATATTTCAATCAACAGCAGAGGAGTGGGCAGCGCTGCAGTCTTGAGGGGGCAGAAGCTTTCCTTGTGTCACTCACTACCAATTAGAAGAATTAAAGCTGCATGCAGCTTGAAAATAATACTGGTCCTCACATCGCTGCCTTCAAACGGCACCAAAGGAATTAGTTGTAAAGAATAGTAGCTCCCCAAACAAATATTGTAACTGTATATAAAAAGAAATGTGTGAATGTGGCAGAATTACCAATCTGTGGTCAACACACAACTTTACTCATGTTTTCACGACAGCAAAAATGACAGGGCATGTAATGTGGTGTTTTTAAAGTCCAACTGAAATCACATTGAGTCATCCCTTTCTGCAGTCAAAATAATGTCAGTGTGTTTTTTAAAAAATATTGTCAATGCTTTTTTATTATTAAAAGTAGGGGAAAAAAGAAAAAAATGCTTCTTTTGTCTCAGTGGCTGGAGGGACGTGTCGGTGTCTGTGTTTGATTGACAGCAGCTGGCAGGCTGGGTCCTGGCAGGTGAACAAGACAAAGTAAACAAATTTAAGCTGTAGCTTACAAGCCGTGGGCAGTTAGTACTTTGTTAGCAGTGGTATTGAAGAGTAAGGACCACACCAGCATCTAAACAGACCAAGTGACATTTGCAGGTATGTTAACATGCTGTTTAACGTGCTGCAGCTAAGCATCTAATTAGCTGTCTGAATGTTTGTTTGCTGGCTTGTTCAACGTTGCGTTGTGATTTTCTTCTCAAAGGAGAACACAGTACAAGTGATTTACAGAGCAAATATTTATGCTGTAAATACATGCTACAATATTATCTACTAAGTGACTAAAGTTACACACTTTTTGTCATCTGACCAAATAACCACACTGCAACATACAGATAGATGTTAAAACAATCTCTTAACTACCATTCCTGTGTAACAATGTCCTCGCAAACTGTAATTCCTCCCAGCTGGTATTAATATCTTCATCTATATGTGTATTCACTCCCTACCAAAGCTTCATGTAGCAGTACTGATTATAGTCGTTCTGGCCCAGTGTTGGAGTTTCCCCATTGGCTCTTTCAAAATGAATTGGCAGTTTCAAATATGTCCTCAGGGGGTGTTTACAGCCTTGATCGCAGCTCACTCTCAGCACAGTCCCGAAATAAGTTTTAAAAACACCCATTTACTGATTGACAGCTCTGACACTGACAGGAGCACCAACCCGCGGATACAAAGAGACGTAACGGATCCATTTTACCAGCCAGCATGGTGGCTAGCAACTAGTTAGCATGGCTAGCGTTGTTAGCATAGCCGTGCCATGCTGTGTGTAGCCCATAGGCTTTATAAAACCGTGGTGGGCAGGTGACAGGTGTGTTTACGGTGTTTGTGTGCTCTGAAAGACGTCACGGCACGGATATAAAGTCACACAGCAGACAGACTGGTAGCCTAGCATGCTAATCCTACGTAAACATATGGATGAGATCATATGTTTACAGACATCCACAGATAGAAACAGAAGAGCAGGGGGAGGTAACAGGAATAGTTATAATTACAATTAAAATAAGTTCTCTTTCAAATCAAACATCCCAAGATATGAGTGGAAAGTATTGTTCTTGCAGCTGCATTTACCCTACCATTTACCATCTGCCCTTTTTTTTTTGACTCAAACGTTGCTTAACCATGTCATGTGGTATGCTAGTGCACTTTAACGACAATATTACTGGGACCACTGACTATCCCTGGAACAAACTGCCTGTAACAATTTTGTCCAGCCAAAAACTAGATTTTGATCTAGTCTTGTTTAAATATCACCGGATATGTCAAATAAAGACATTTATTAGTATTCTTTGTTTTCCAGCTGTTTAGCCTTTTCAGCTGGTGCACACTCTCTTCATTAGATCTCACACAGTCACACACACACATACACGTCTTTAGGCTCTTGTATAAAAGACCTTTGGTCCAAGCTGTCTATATGGAATTGAAGACAACATTCCTTGGATCAACATGGTTAGTGGAAAATGGAAAACCCCCGTCAGTCAGTGGAGATAGGCAAATACTGTTGAATACCGGTTCATTCAGTTACATAAATTTTACAGACCACCCAGCAAAGCGTAGGCTACTACTAAATGCACACTACACACAAAATTTTAGTAGGAGTGTCTACGTGACTGTGGAAGATCTTAAGGAGTGCATTTCTAGAACTCATACTGTGCTCAGATAAAGAGGATAAAAACCAAAGAAAAATATATTTAGAGCTGTCACAGAAACATAGAGGCCATCACAACACAGAGTCTCTGAGACAGCAGCACACAGCCTTTGTTTAGTGTGCGACTGGTTTATTAGAGGCTTTGTCTCTCCGTTAATTAAAATCTCCTCCCTCTGAGGGATAAGAGGTGCCTTAAAACTGTAACCATCTCAGCTGCTTAGAGTTTTAACGTCTGAGTTTTTATGTTAAGGCCACAGTCTGTGCTGTCTTGAGGTTAAAGGCAGGGAAGCATGACAGAAACCCCTTGTCTCACTCACCAGGGTGGTCCTGGAGCTTTTAGAGCCAAGCTAAGCGAGCGAGTTATGTCTGCACACCGGAGAGGTGCAGCGCATAGAGTGCCGTATGCTTGCAAAGACATCCACATACATCCACGTTCCCTCCTTATTTTCTTTCCCTCGTAAACAAACATCCATTGGTGTATAATGACTGAACTTTGTTTCTGCAAAGCTATCCTTTACTTCTAAAACACTGAGCTTAGAGGATGCTCATTAGCACTGCTGCATTCGTGTCTCGGCCAACACAGCCTCGGTTATCACATCATCTCTCTAAACCCCGGGATCTGTGGCGAGATAAGGCGCGAAGACACCAAAACACCCTCAGTGCTTCCCTCCTTCTTCCTTATCCTCCTCTATCCCCCCCACCCTCACCCTCCCGCCCGTCTCCAGTGCAATAACAATTATCCATGATGCTGCCGGTGACATGGTGCTTGTGCAGGAGCGCCCTGGCTGTGACACAAACAGCCCTGTTCTTGAGATGTGAAATAAACACCAGCTCACGACTCATCAAAGCCTGTGAGATTCTCCAATCCTCTTTAGGGGCGAGTGGATTATCCTTCCTAACCCAAATACTCTCTCCGCTCCCTGACTGCCACGGACAATCGTGTTGGGCCACACTCAGCACACAGCACAAATTACCTCGGCTGAGGTGACAATTCCCGGTCAGGCAGTCAGATACAGAAAACAGGCTGTGTCTCGGTGCATATTTTCACACGCTGCAGCCATGTAACACAATGCAATCACGCAAATGGCTTGGCATTTAAATCCTTATTTATTCACAAAGTCATCCTGTGTTTGTGAAGGTACCTCCAGCTAACCTGTGTATAACCCACAATATGACTGTCTTCGCTTTATTGAACTCCTCTTTCTCTTCTTCCTACTTCCTTATTAATCCGAAAGCAGCAGTGAGCAGTTGTTCCCGACAAGCTCTGACTCTGGCAGCCAACTTTCTGATGCTTTTGATAATATACCAGCAACACCTGACATGTAAGAAACTGAGACAAAGAAAAGAATCTGCCGGGAGGAAGCCTGCAGGTCTTTCTCACTGAAGAATGTGCAGAATACAATATGCAACTGGCTTCCTTGTGTGACGGAATGTGAGAGGAGCTTAAGACTGAAATCATTTGTGTGTTGACTTTATTCTTGGAGCACTAATGAATATAGTATTGCAGCTGGTGCAATATTCAGTGACTTCTTAGTCCCTCTGATCAGTTTAGAGCACGGAGGCACCCTTGTCGCTGCAATATTGTGAACTAAAAAGATTCTTCTTTGTCCAGTGACCTATTAACAAAGAACTAAACAAAATTGACCAAAAAAATTCAAAATCGTACAAATTGGAAGAAAAGCCAGGAACACACTCTATACCATTCTCAACCAAATTTCCTGTCACTCTCACTATAAAGTTAAACAACGCTAAGAAAACAATCTTTAAATTCTGGGGATGTTTTATGGCTCCTGGCTTGACTCAAAATCTACTCCAGCTGATTCAGGGATGGACCTCCTGAGAGAAAACTGTCTACCCATAATAGCTTTTGGCTGAGACACATTAAGGAGTAACTCGCTTTAGAACAGACTGAACTGAAAAAAAAACAACAAAAAAAAAAAAAAACGGGGCTCTGGGGAAGCACCTGTGGCCGTAAGCCTGTGACAAACACACATACACAAAGCAGCCAAACAAGAATGCTGGTGCATTGTGGGGAGGGGTGGTGGTCATTAATTAAATTTATGTTGATAAAGCCTTGAACATTTTTTTCTCTGATTAGATTAGTATATCAATTGCTCCTTTATCATGCGCTTGGGCCACATGCCAAACGCATAAAGTAAAGTTTGATTGGGATGGAATAGACAGAATGATAGATAGATAGAGAGAGACATAGAGAGAGAGAGAGGAGAGCGACATAAAGACAGACAGAGTAATCCAGTTAATGATGAACTAGAGGAGTGTTGATCAGAGGATGCGCTGGTGTGTTGATTGGATCCGCCTGCTGTGAGGGGTAATCCCATCTGCTGCGTGAGGAGGGGGTGAGACCGCAGCTAGAGGGGAGTCTCTGCTGTAGGGGAGAATTTTTTTTCAAAGCTTGTTTCCAAAGACAGATCTGCTAAATTGAGGCAAGAGGCGAGGCTCTGTGTTGGTGTGACTTCTTACAGCCTTTAAAAGAGCTGTGATGCATACAGAAACCAAAAGTGAACGTGTACAGCAGCCCACGCAGCAGATAAATCCTGTCTTTGTGGTTGAACTTTCCATTGTGCTCCTGTGCAGTGAGCAGTGGCTCGGCAGGTTTGGCATGCTCAGTGCATCCGTGTGTTTACGAGCGCGGAGACGAGGCCTCCCGGCCAGCGCTGTGTCAGTTGAGTCAGCCTGTTAGAAACAAGCCCAAACTCTGAGTCATGGTTTTTCAGCCAATCAATATGTACGATCATCAGTCGAGTCCTGACCTCATGATCAGGCTGGAAGGACATTTATGCAGCATTTATTGTGTCAGTGTCTGGTTTCAACCAAGAAGGCCATCACACACTCTTTCTGTCAACAGGGAGGAAGAGCACAGGAAGTACTAGAGCTGATTTATTCTCTGCTCTCTGGCTGAGCTGGATTGCAGCTTACTAATGCACCTTACGTACTGTATGTCCAACTCACCAGTGGCTGTTTTCCAGCCCTGCAGTGAATTACTATGTGTACATTTCTCTCACTTAAGTGACAACTCCTGTAATCCCCCTCCGCACTACAGTACATGATCATAGAGAATCCCCACTAGGCTGCTGTCCCACATTGCTGTTGGCACCTTTTAGCCTATATTTCTCACTCTATGCCACCCTAGCCCTTGGCAGTGTCCTGGTTTCTCTACCTCCACGTGCCATGGTACAACTGCCTGAAACGCAGCCAGCACTGGTCAGCCCAACCCAAAGCCCTGGCACTCAGCGGGGCACTGTTCACGTGAGAGATTAACTCCGCACTGCTCTCCTCTCTGCTGTCAGTTACACTCTGCTGGCTCCCTGCTCCAAAGGCCGCTCATATGGAACCTCGCCTACAGATTAGCCTGCTGCAGACAGGAGACTGTAGAAAATATTCCATGTTAAACACGTCAAGCCTCAAAGACCCTTAATACCTATACAGACACCTATTTTCACAATATACCCATCTCCAGTGATATAGCTTAGAAAGTAGGGCACTTGATGTGAGTGATTCAGCACAGATATGAAAGTGCACCGCATTGCGGAAAACAAATATCATATATTTAAGTTTAGTAGAAATGCATTCATCATAAAACATAACGTAACCGAGCTCAATCCCATCTTTAAAGCTTCTCTGCATGCTGACACTAATGCCTGCTCACCTTGCCGCATTTCTGCTTGAACAGAGAGACATCTGACAGGAAGGCTCTGCTAAAGTAAACACTCTGACCCGCTACTCACTTCTGTTCATGAATAAATGAATACATTCATAATTAATCTGTTCTTTTGCGACTGTGTATTTACACAGGTGTTGCGCACACTTCACTTATACTGTACACAGGCAAATGTGTGTTTTGCTGTGCTGTTCCATGCATATTGGTTTTACGTGAAGTGTGATACGTAACGAGAGATTTATGCATTTGTTTGTTTGTGATTAGTATGTCCTCTACATGTGTCCTTGCCCCATGTTCCATTTCATGTCTGATTATGTGAGCAGCGCACGCCGCCTAACACTTGTGTTGCTTGTTGGTTTTGTCTACCCATGCATAGTAATGCTCCCACGGTGGATTCACCGAATGTGCTTCGTACTGTAAATCCCACAAGAAAATAATTAAGGTGATTTAATATTATCTCCTTTTAGAAAGCTGTGCAAGTTGTGCAGGAGGGTAGGAAGTAGGCTGTTAGCCTGATTTTTTTATCTCTCATCTACTCTCCCCCCGGCCTTCCCTGTGTTTCTGGCCTGCTAGATACAACGAGACAGGGAGAGCTGCCTCACTACTGAACAGGGATTAATATTTAATCCAAACCAAAGTCTAATTAGTGAAGCCTGCCCCACACTTGGAGTGGACAGGAGTCAGAAGAGGGCACGGCACGGCGCGCTGCCTTTGACTGGCATAAACAAATGACTGGTATTGTTCAGAACCAGCAAGTGCGTGGCGGCCCGGGTGGCTAATCCTGTTAGGATGCGTCCATGCTGAAGATGTCCGGAGCACTGAGAGCGCGCACAGTTCTTGATGATCAAACACCTCCTAGATGAGGGCTGAAAAGACGGAAGCTAAGCTAATCATAGTGTTTAGGACATCTCAGCCCAGAACCAGAAATGAACTTAGATTAATCATTAATGCTCTACAGCACTGCACTGTGATTAGCAGGGGAGGCCATGTGGGCTGGGGGGGTGGGGGGGGGGTGGGGGGGTAAGCAAGGTCTAACGGCGTGTTTGTATGCGTCTAAGGAAGTAAAATCACAACCTCTGTGCTCTCCCGTGTGTGTGCTTTGTATTGGCTGGTGCTGACAGAGTAAAATGGCAGTAACCATATTAAGCATTTCATCACAGAGAAACGTTTACTCTCCCGCTGCAGTTAGTTCCATCTACACCCCGCGTACAGCCAATATAGTCTGAAAACAAGAGTCTGTACGTGCAGTTATGTGTGAGCAAGACAGATTGCAGCCGCTCTCATTTTTCCCACGCAATATAAACTCACTGTAGTAATCACCGAAATTGAAAGACATCAGAGAAGAAAGAGGGGAGGGAGAAAGACGAGTGGAGAGAGGGAGCAGGCAGAGGCGGTGGTCACACGGGGGGAGCGGGGAGGCTGCTCCTGTCAACAGTATGGATAAAGACAAATGGTGTGCCACTGCTCTCTAGCCAGGCAGAAAAACACCACGTCCACGTTTGTCTGCTCCTGGTTTCTCTCTCTGTCATGTCATAATCAGCAAAAAACCTCTGTCACAAGCGCCGACACACACACACACACACACACACACACACACACACTGTCTGACTGTCAATATTTTTCGCTCGGAGGGAAATCTGAGCATTTTATCTACAAACCACCCCTCATGACCCACATACTGGGCGTGCTGGGTGCCATCACCATGGCAGCTGTATGTATGGCCAGATGGAAGGCAAGCACAGGAAGTGACCTTATACCCCCCTGTCTCCTCTCATCTCCACTCTCCTCTCTTCTCCCTGCTGTACCTCCCCTGAACTGCTCATCCACTTCCACTCTTTTTGCATCTCTCCTTTCCTTCTCCCCCTCCCAATTCTTTCTGCATATAATCAAATGTAAGGATTTCATCTCTGCTGCCTCTCTTCTTCCAACATATTCTGTCTTACGTCGCCCTTGTTTCCCTTTCTCTCCCTCCTCTTTGGCATCCATGGCTGCCCAATACTACGGGCTCTTGGTGTCTGCAGGGGCTAAAGCCCCACTCAGTGGAGAGAGTATACAATGAAATGAGGGGATTTGTGAGGTGCTCCATTGTTCCATGTATTCATGCAGTATAATGGGACATTTCCGTCAGACTGGAGAGTGGAGCAGTAGCCCAGCTCGGGGATCAGAGAGCCTAGGCTTCACACGGAGCTTCTGAATATAGTCAACATTAACTCCCACACAATGAGAGTCTGAGGGCCAATACAGAGCAGAAAACACAGTCTGAGGTAGAGGAGCCAAGATAGCGTGATGTATAGTGTAGCGCAGAAAGATGACAGTCATATTTTGTCTGCTGTTTTGTTGACTTCTGCTGATTATTCATCAAAGTCAGTTTTCAAGCAAAAATGCCAAATATTTGCTGGCTCAGGCTTCTCAAATGTAGGGAATTTCTGCTTTTCTTTGTTTTTAAATTGTAAATTTGATATTTTGGAGTGTTGGCTGGACAAAACAAGCTATTTGCAGACAGCACCTTGAGTTGTGTGAAACTGCGATGCCCATTTCTTACTATTTTCTGATTCTGTGTTTTAGATAAATGATTCATTGAATGATAAATTGAAAGAAACACTACAGAACAGCCGATAATGAATATAATCATTAGACGCAGCGCTACTGTTAACACACACAGTATGAATATGACACCAGAGAAGAGGTTCGTTTCCATGGTGTCACAATTCAACAACAAAACCTGACATACAGCTGTATGAAATATTAATTAAAAGGTAATGTTGTGAAAACGTGTGCCAACAGGTGTGTTTTTATGTTACTGTATGTAAGTGTTTTGGTATTGATGCTGATTTTGTTTACATTAATGATAATAAAGATAATGTACAAAACATTCTGTATATATATTGAACAGATGCAATCCGAGAGGGAAGTGGAGAGTAGCCAGCTGTGAATTTTTAAAGCTGAGGTGAAAGTCTTTTCCACAAACACACCATTGTTGCCACATCTGTCCGTATGCTCAGCGAGACTCACATACACACAGGTTTTAAAGCCTACAACTGTGAGCGAATGCGCGCTGACATTTTGCTCAGATCAATACAGACACACTCACACATGCTGCTGAAGAGAGAGAGAGAGAGAGAGAGAGAGAGAGAGAGAGAGAGAGAGAGAGAGATGCCATGCTGCAGTGCTGCTCTGTAGCATCCAAACTGTCCTGGACAGCACAAAGCCCTACCTGCTAGCACTACTGCGTCCCACTACCACAGCAACCAATGACCACAGCATCAGGGAGCAATTCTGTGGTCATTTTCACTTCACAGAAGCACACTTGAACTCTTATAGTGACAAAATGCAAACATAGTGCTTTACAGACAAATATGCATGAAGGTACTGCATGAAAACACAAATGAGTCCCTGCCGTCAGTCACAGAAATGCAGAATAACATTAACATTAACAGCTGGATGGAAGGGAGGAGATGGGGTGATGTGGGTGAAAGGATGCAGGAGGAGGCTGAGTGTTGTACTCACAGCTCAGAATAGAGGATGTGCAGGTTGCCCAAATTGTCTGTGTAGTTGGCCGGGCTGAGCCAGGGCAGGACCAGCAGCAACAGAGCCTTCATGGTCAATGCTCGGCTCTGTCCCCCCTCGTTTTCCCCTCTCTTTCCCCTTTCTCTCCTCTCTGCGCTGAAGCTCTCTCGTCTTCTATTCCCCCCTCCTCCCCCTCCTCCTCCTCCACCTCCAATTCTCCAAACCTGGCCGTGCTGACCCCGCTACAGCTCGCCTGCCTTCCCTCTCCAGAGGCGCTCTCAGATCAGAATGAATCCTTCACTTCCTACTTTTTCAAGCCCCTCTCTGTCCCTCTGTCTTCCCTCCTGTCTATATCTCTGTCTCTGTGAGCTTGGCAGTTTCTTCCTCTGCCTCAGGCTGGCTGCCTGGTCATCTCAGCTGCAGAGGCAAACGGGCCAGTTGCCAGAGGTTGAAGACGGAGCGGAGGAGGAAGAAGCAGCAGAAGCAGGTGCAGAGGAGAAGTCCCGTTGTGGCACAGGAGGAAGAGGAGAAAGTGCAAGAAGAAGAGGAAGGAGACCCATGCAAAGGTGGCACATTTGGAATACAATTTGAGATGTGCAGCCCCTTAATCTGCTCTGGGCAGTGGCGAGTTGTAAGAGGATTTGCGCTCGTATGCGTGTGTGTGCATGTCTGTCTCTCTCGGTGTGTGTGTATGCGTGTGTGTGCGCGCGTGTGTATGTCAGAGAGAACAGCGCAGGCTGTGACTTATACTGCAGCAGAAACCACTGAGGGGGGAGATGGAGCAGACCAAACTAAGACAGGAGGGGGGGAGGTACCTGGTGCTGCTCTGATTGGCTCTGCCTTCCCACCATCTCACGCGCGCGCACACACGCATGCACTCAGACATATACACACGCGCACAACCTCTGCATTCACCTCCCCCTGCCTGCACATACGTTGGCTTATGAAGGGGAGGAGAGACGGGAGGGAGAGAATGTGTTGCCTCCAAACCCTCACCCCTCCTCTCCAACGATGGACTGCTCCCTGTGCAGCAGATTGGTCTGATCACTCAACAGAATCTGCCTACATGTGTGGAAAGAGAAAAAAAGACAGAGCATGACCAAAACACACCGGCAAATCAATATTCTTTGCAGGGATGCGAGCTTGTTATTCTGAGTGACATGAAAGAAAACGACAGGGACGAAGAAAATTGGATTTTTTCACATTTTTCACATATTTCATTCATTCATTCATACGTTCATTCATACATCCATTCAAATTTCAGAGGGAAATATAAAGGGGGATAGATAATGCACAACACCAAAGGTTAAACCCTTCTGTCATCACATCCTATTTCGATTGGTTGTGCGGGGATCTTGGAGAGCACTTACAGATGGGAAGGGACTGGGGGAGAGGTGTGTGTTGATGGACTGGGTTAGGTGTTAGGTGTTGACTTGAAGGTGTCATGTGATTGTGAATACAAAAGCAAGATAGACTTCAACTGGAAACTGCAATGAGGTGGTTTGGGGCGAATACAAGATTTCTTTCCTGTCATCCGTTTCTATCGTTTTCATCTCTCCTGTGATCTCACCTCCATCCCTCTCTGTCTCTCTCTGTAGTAAACACGAAGGAAGAGAGCAAGAGAGTGGCTTCAGAATGCACTCCTAATTTATTTCCATTCTGAGCTGTCAAATCTCTCCCTCAGTCCCTTTTGCTTTTTCTTTTGTTTCTTTCTAGATGCAGTCAAATCTTCAAATCACGCATTTTTTTTCAGCATCATACAATGTTCTCTTTTTCCTGACCTTTGTCTTCATCTTCTCACTCGCCTTCTTCCTTTCCTTGCCTTGTTTTCCTCTTCTTACCTTTTTTCCCCACACAGTTATCCGATTTTCATAGTGCTGAGCTGTCTGCTACCCCAGAGAAAGACACTTAACTAGTGTAAATACCCTGTCTGAATGAATATTTCATGGATGGAGGTAGACATGCTGAATTTGTGTGTGTGTGTGTGTGTGTGTGTGTGTGTGTGTGTCTGTGCATACTGAGGCATAAGTCGTCCTGCGGTATTTGAACAGTACGCACAGCAACGAGACCACAGGGCACGCAGGAAATGGAAATGTAATTGGATTGTGACAGGATGCAGTTTGTGAACAGAAACCAGTCTGCCCCACAGGAGTCGTTTCATACACTACCACATTAACTCACACTCACAAAAAAACAAGATCATAATATACACAATACAAATACTCCAGCCCCATTATTCCTTTTCATTCCTCACTCACGGCAGCCAATTCCTCATACTGATGTGAAGTCAAAGCAGGGTTGTTATTTGGCTGTGTGTATGATGCCATTAAACCTCAAACAAAGCAACAAATGTGGGGTTGATTTCTGTGATACAGCACATTTTAGTCTTTTTTTTTGCCCAGTAAGACAAGTGTTATGACAGTAAATTGATGGCCTGCCTGGACATGAATGCAATATCAGTTGAAAAATATGTCATTGATGCTTTATGTAAATGGAATAAAATTACTGTAACTATGAGGAATGCTCATTCCTTTTCTAAATATTCACACAACCTTTGAAGAATTCCTCTGTGAGCTTAAAAGTATATTTGAAAACAAGTACATTTTCACAAAAAACAAGAAGAAGAAGAAAAAAAGAAGAAAAAAAACCTCCATTGTGCTCAAGGCAGAACATCAGTAAAACATACACTTGGAACTCTGGGTAAATTAATTTGGCTTATATAAAAAATATAAGAGTGAGAGGCTTGTGAAAAACTGTTTTAAGCATTACTGGCAGTGCATGCACATGCAGCTACATGTGTGACTGGTTAAAGGAGAGAAGTTTACTGAGAAGGCGGGGAGTCCCTCTCTGGCTGAATTCTGTGCAAGCCCTTACAGGACAAAGTCACAAAGCCAACAAGAAAAAGTAATGCTACTGATCAAACGGTTGGGAGTTTGCTCTTGATTGCACCAGTTGTGTCCAGAATGACAATTTCCCCATCCAAAGGCCAATAAAGGTCATGAATGATTAGAGGAGTATGACCAGATGGCATGGCTGTCTCAGTCATTACAACTCCTGACCTGTTGCCAGATTCTGGGGTATGGCCAAAGACAGTGTCCTCTACCGTATCGGGCACCAAATATCTGCAGATATGGGGGGGGGGAGAATGATGTCACATGCAGGAAACAAACTTGTATGTGAAACCGCTGATGGCCTTATTCATTTTTAGCTTTTGTCATATTTGAGAGAACCTGAACCTGCTACTTTATATTTCCACTCCACTACATTTCAGAGGGAAATACTGTACTTTCTACTCCATTAAATTTATTTGACAGCTTTACTTACTAGTTAATTTTTTTTACACAATGGATAATATAACAAGCTTTTAAAATACAACACATTGTTAAAGATGAAAACAGGTTTGTGTATCAGAACTTTGTTTTTTCTTCTTTCCTCTCCCATTAATCATCTCACGACCCCTCAGATTTATCGGGTGACCCTTTGGAGGGGCCTGACCCCTAGGTTGGAAACCACTTGACTAAACTAGCTAACTGTATATAAAGTAGTTCAAACTAGCTCCACCTCCAGCAGCTACAACAGTAACATGCTGCTTACACACTGATGCTTCAGTATTTATCATCTAGTGATGTCATATATAATAATATATCAGTCAGAGGGACCAAACCACTACTTTTACTACAATACTTTAACTACATTTTGCTGCTAATACTTACAGTGCCAGTCAAAAGTTTGGACACACCTTCCTATTCACTTGAATGAGAAAGTGTGTCCACATGTTTGACTGGTGCTGTATGTACTTTTACTTAAAGGTGCAGTGTGTAGAATTTAGTGGCATCTAATAGAACAGACTTGGCAGAAATGGAATATAATATTCATAAATATGTTTTAATTATTGTATAATCACCTGAAAATAAGAATTGTTGTGTTTTTGTTTCCTTAGAATGAGCCCTTTATATCTACAGAGGGAGCGGGTCCTCTTCCACGGAGTCCGCCATGTTGCACCGCCATGTTTTTACAGTAGTCCAGAACGGACAAACCAAACACTGGCTCTAGAGAGGGCCTTTCCTGTTTTTTGTGAGTTTTTGGCGACCACCGTAGGTTCTCTTACACGCTTGGAAGGGGAGGGGGAGGGGTCTCCAGTTGGTTGCAATCTGCAACCTCACTGCTAGATGCCACTAAATCCTACACACTGGACTTTTAAGTAGGATTTTTCATGCAGGAGTTTTACTTGTAATGGAGTATTTTTTACATAGCTGTATTGTTATTTTACATAAGAAAAGGATCTGAATACTTCTTCCACCACTGCATTTAGAGAATCAGACAAAATATAGACAAACAAAATGATTTCTGTCTCTTTACTTGCTCCTTGTAGCAGACCACGCCCTTTGGATGTGGTCTGCTGCACACCTGTGTTGAATTAGTTCATTACCTTGATTGTCTTGCATATAAGGCTCAATTCTAATTTTTTAGTCAGAGCAGATCTTTTTATGTTGATGGTTCACATTCATGTTTGTCTGTGATATGTATCCGGCTCTGGTGATGACACCATTGAGGTCCTAAACTGTTACGCAACTGAAATGTGTATGCATGCGTACAAGAATAACAATAATAATGTAATTTGTGTGACAGTCAAATCATAAACATGGATGACATGGCTGTGCTAGCATACATGTCCAGGATTATTTGTTGTGGAGGTTGGCAGACAATACAGATGATGAGGATGACAGTGGCGGTGCCGACACTGAACGATGATGACAGGCAATATGCACATGTGCAGGGAAGTGAGATGTAAAAAAAAACACATGAACTCTGATCTGACTGTTCTGACAGCAGTCACATTGCCATAGATCAGATATGAATCACATACTGTATCTATGGACCACATATGCAAATGGTGCAGATCTGATATAAAAAAATGGATATGGTTTGTTCACACTTGTCACTTGGAGGCCAAAAAAAAAAAAAATCCGATTTGGGCTACTTCAGCATGTAATGTGAACATACATGCATACATACATACGTGAACAAGTATTGCTATTAACACTATCAATGCTCTGAGGAAGGCCTATATGGCCAAAATGTGTCGGCAATGATATTTTAATAAAGTATGAAGCTCCACGGATGCTGACTGCTTTGATTGTGTGCCACCTTTTATAACTTTTGAACTGATTTGTATTTTTTGAGGTCGAGCACCCAATTGGAATGCACGCTTGAAATGTATGTTTCACAGATTCTGCAATGACAAACATTTCAGAAATGCATGCATCTCAAGAATCTGCTCACATTTAGTGACCTGAAACTTTCTACATAGTTCATGAGAAAATCTCAACACATACATAAAATGTGCAACAAAAGGTAAACTTACCACACTCCTTAAATAGTAGCCATAAATGCTGAACAGTATTGAAAGGAGTGAACAGAAGAGAAATGTTGAAATAGGTATTTCACTGAAACCTTTTCACATCCTTGCACACAGTGTAGAGCCGTCTCTCCGGAGGTGGCCTCTCACCTCCACAGATAACACCTTCTAACTATGGGAGAGCAGCTGAATCCTTCTGGGACACGGCCTCAGAGCTCCACACCTCATTATAACATTCACACTACATGAAGGAAAAGACTGGGAAACAATGGAGCAATGTAGAGGAAGGGATAGAAGGAAAGATGGAGGAGGAAAGAAGGTGCAAAAAGAGAAAGGAGCAGAGAAAATGGGAGTGGGTGTGTAGGCGGTGGGTGGTGAAGAAAGAAAATACCTTTTTATAAAGTGCACGATGAATTGGAAATGCAGATATGCTGCTTGTGTGTGATGTGTGGTGAGATGCACTAATTATCATCAGAGGCGTTTGGACGAGGGGAGTGTTAATGAGCATTAATGAAAACAGACCCACACTGAGAGAAACCAAAGTACTGCCTTTTAATGATATATAAACACAGAAGCTGGGCCTAGTTTAGATGAAAGCCTGGTTGGAGGAAGAACTCTCCCCTTTGGGGCTTGAGCTGTGGGTTAATGACAACGGGCAGAAGAGGGTGGGAATCTTAGAGTGAGTGTTTACAGCACGTCGCTGTAGTTTTCACCGGATAGCAAGAATCAAGGGTAAATAGGAGAGAAAGAAATGAAATGCTTACTTGTTTAATAAGAGCACTACTTATATCTTAGTTTCTTTAATGTTAAATACACAGTTTAAGGCCTTCAAATGTCTCAAAATGCACACTGCTTTTACCATGTGAGGCTGGTAAAGGCAGTGTTGGGATAAACACAGTGTTTTGTACCATCCTACCTGCTCTTGATGTGGTCTTCCATTTCACCACGGGCCAGTATTTCAGTGCAATGGTCAGTGAAGGGGCAAGCCACAGTCAGCTTGTCCAGCAGCTTGTGCACCAGCAGGCTGGGCTTCCTGCAGCTCTGCAGCATGAGGGGCGTGCGGCACACAGGGCAGAAGTCGCTCTCCAGCAGGAAGCTGGTGAGACACTCCTGGCAGTAGGTATGTCCACAGGGCGTGTCCAGTGGCCTGATGAGCGGCTGCAGGCAGATGTGACAGACAAGGTCGTCGTCCACTTCATCTTTGTAGATGTACTCGTGGTTTTCTTCCAGCTGGTGGCTGTGGCCACATGACGCGCACAGGTCAGGAGGCGGAGACAACAGTCCATAGTCTGATGGGGAAAGAGGTGGTGTTGATGCTTCAGCCATCGCCAAGGCAAGTTCAAGCTGTCCACTGTCTTCCTGGATATTCATCTGGAGAGCAGGACTCGGGATGTCTTGTTGGATCCAGTGAGGAGGTCATTAGACATCAGCAGACATCTGTGGGGAACTTTGTAAGGAAAAGGAACATAGTGTAAGACGGGGAGACAGCAGTCACAGTTATCATGTCAAGTAAACAGGGCGTGAAAATATTCATAAGCTTTTTTTTTTTCTGGAGCAGAGAGAGAGAATTCTGGGATTCTCTGTTTTTTTTACAGACACACATGGACAACAGCAGCACATGATGTGTGCAGCAGTTCTACAAACTTTTTTTCTTCTCTTAGTTTATTTGCTCCCCCCCCCCCACCCCTCCCCCCACAGCACAGAGATGTCATATCACACTACTGAGATTTCTTCTCTGGATGCAGGAATATCAATACTACTCATCTCAGCAGCAAGTGCAGAGACAGATAGACACAGATAAGTCTCCAGCACTCACTCACTGTACTGCATGACAAACACGTGTCACTGTGGGATGTGACATGATTTCAAACATGCCAGTTCTTTAAAAAACGTTTTATTGCTGCACTGGTTTACACTGTGCTTGACACTGTGAGCGTGCCAGTGTACACGTCATATCCAAAACAAGCAGGCTCCTTGAGCACATGGACGCGAACAGATGGGCTCAGTCAGACACATGTCACCTTGGCAACGGCCATCTTGTTGGCGCTCCACTAGCTTTGTATCGGGACCCACTATTGAGTCACTTGAGTTACTAATGAGACACCAGATCTCGTTAAAAAAAACCAACAACAACAACAGAACTTTGTTTGGAGTCTACAACATACAAATGTAATCCAAGTGCTAGTTCTGTTTTAATTGGACACAGTCCCATGCTCTTGTGCTAAATAGTGTAACAAACAATAGACTTTGATGTGCATCCTAATATGCTAATGCATACAAATGCTGCCCAGCACATGTATAACAACAGAGTTGTCAAAACAAACAGCCACGCAGTGTGAGAATGGTGCATGGCGAGTTGTGACAGCCATAAAAGCTCAGTGTCTTTGGTGTTTCTGGAAGGTGGCGGTTAATAAGTAGAGGCTGAGCAGTCTTAACAAAGATGAACTTTCCCACTGCGAGCTGCAGTGACACAGCTGATTCATCACACACTGTGGCACCTGCTGCGTCTGAGGTCTGGCCTGATCTATGGAGCAGAGCACTTTCATCACTACACAGGAAAAGCGAGAGACAGAAATGGAGAGAGAGAGAGAGAGAGAGCAAATACCTGCCAGCAGGAGCAGAAAATGAAAAAAGAAAGTGATTCAAAGTTAAAGAAAATGAAAAATGAAGGTGGTTTGATATTCTCTGCAGCTCCTGATCTGAACAGGATAACATAATCTCCTTAAGTTTGCTCTCTTCTCTCTCCTGGGGAACTTTGGTGTTTAAAAGAGAAACAGATAACTACATACTAACAATCAGAATATTGCAGAGGGACTGGAATGTACTCCTATTTAGTAACCTGAAACAAAATGGCACCCAGATACTTACAGACTGGCAGGAACAGTTTAACAATAATAATAAGCTGAGTAATTTGAGTTTGGAATGAAGATCACACAGTAACAATGCTTTCTGCACACAAATGCATGTGCCTACACGCAAAGCCATGCATGTGAAAACACACACGCATGCCTCTACACACCCACTCATACAGACAGGCACTTTTCAGAGAACACACCCGTGCCTGCGGAGCATCAGCGCTCCCCCTCTCATTCCTAGTCTTGAAGTAACATGACACTGCTATGACAGTCCTGTTGTACTGCTATTCTCCACCCAATACCAGTTAATCTTAACACACATACATATTTCTAATTTTAAGACTGGTGATTTTCTATATTATTGTTATTGTCAACAGATCTCATGCGCAGAGAGCCAAACCAACAATGAACTCATCCTACTTCAAGTATTGCGTGTGTAGCCAAAGCCTGATATATCGCATTCTTCCAAAAACTATTAAAAACACATCAATGAGTCACATCGCTGGGTGACATGTTCCATCACCCCGAAAGCAGTGGTTGCTGTAGTTTGTTTAGCAACGGCTCCAAAGAGTAATAATAGTGGTCACATTTTCAGTCTCAGGAGAATAGTTCTCTGTAAGGCAGACGCCACTGCACATGTGCAGTGGCGCAAATTTACAAGGTAGCATGCGCAGTGGCGTCTGCTGTACAAGAAAGCTCTCCTGAGACTGAAAGCTGGGTTGCTGTTATTAGTCTTTGGAGCCATTTCAAAACAAACTGCCATAACTGTAAGCTTCAGGGCAAAGCAACATGTCACCCAGTGCAACGGTATGGCTCATGGACATGTTTTTAACAGTTTTTAGACAACAATGAAAGTCTACGGCACAGAGGAATAAGATATATCAGGCTTTGGATACACACACAATACTTGTTAGTAGATCAGTTCATTCTTGGTTTGGCTCTGCACATGAGATTTGTTGACAATAAGAATAAATATAGAAAATCGCCAGCCTTATCCTTTAATAACTACTTCTGCAGTCAAATATACAAACAAGCATATGAAATGTGAGGTTTCCAGTTTGGTTGCAAAGTAATCATTCTTTCCACATTTCCAGTACACATCACATGGTGAAAGAAAAAGCTGTTTAGATTGTAAATACAACACCATGGTAAATGTGTTTTCTTTGTTTTTGAACTAAAGTCATGTCAGGCCTTGGCTCAATAGGCTCTCCCTTTTCAACTATTGAGTTTGTTTAAGATAGCCTATACCTTCTTCCTTACAATAGCACATTTTATGTAAATAGGACTGTTGATATGCTCTGGGGTTACTTTTCTGTGATCTGAGATGACTTGTCGAGTTAATAATGATATAAGGCTGTGCCAAGTCAGCTCCTTTTCCTAACGATTGATTCTGAAAAACAACCCAACGACAAGGGAAGTGTGTCTGCGTCAGCACTCTCACTGTCTGCACTGAACTAGCATGTTTCTATGTACATATCCACTCCTCACATTCACCCAGACAAATCAAATCATATCTGTATCAATCAAACAAACACACCCTCAGAGCAAAAGGCTCATTCTGCCAAATCAGATAAACTGCTGCATGTGCGCACAGCATGCTGGGTAAAATGTAACACAGCCTTCTTTTACATAACATCTTTGTTAATCATTGCAGGTTTTTTTTAATGCGCTGCAATGCACTGAACTGTGCTGACATGTGAGTAAATTCATGTCACATTGTTTAACTGACACAGAGAACACCTGGTCATTGTAGTTGTAACAGGTGTGGTCTCACATTGTCAAGACCGTAAACTGCTCAGTGATTCATGTAGAGAAGAAACTAATTCAAAGGCTGCCACACAGTCTCAGGGTCATGGTATGGAAGCCCACCAATACAATTACAGCTCAGAGTGGGAGTGCTGAACAAGGTGTTGCTCATCAGTTCATCATCGGATCATAAAAAAATCTCAAAATAGTACAAATTATCAGCCCGCTGTTCCAAGCAGCTCAATAGACATGGACCCTGAGCCCACAAATGAACATGAGACAGCATGGAGTTTGGCACGATAGTCTGTTTTGTCCAGACATGTCTCTGAAATGGAGAGTATTCCAGTAAGCCAGGCTCTTTTCATGTTCTGATGGCATCTGCTTAAGCACACATAAAAAAACAAAGAGCGTGGAAAAACAGTAGTATAGTATAAATCAGTATTTCTATATAACTTGACAAACAAATGACTGAAATGTCTGTGTGAATAATTAGGACCTAAATTACAGTGTTAATAAGTGTTCAACTATACACACTCACAACAACAATCTCATCACGAGTCAATTTCTCCTACCTGTACGTGTATAATAGGAATCCTTTGTTAAATATAATGGTGGCCATGTTGCATATAAACAGTAAAAATATGGTATCTTTCATTTTATTTTATTCATCTGGTTTAAAGTTTAGATGAAACAGCATTTCGAGAGTATCTAACTTCCGCATCGTGATGTATTTTCGAGTGAAACAGGATAGACAGACGGGACATGACGTTGGGAGGAATTTGATTTGACTATTGAATAGTTGGCGTGTCATAATGAATCTTAGCTCTGTGCCACAGAAAGTTGAAGATTGATTGATGGGTGGATGTCATGATATTATTGGTTGAAATCGGTGGTACATGGTTGGTACATAAGCACACATCATATTTTGTTTTAAAGGGGAAAACATGATTTAATTTTGATATAAGAATACACAGAAATTGATTTTTTTGTATTTTTTTGGCATATATTGTTAAATAGGTGCACCATATGACCAGGGATGTGATCTGAAAGGGTTAAACAGCCATTTTTCATTTCATCTCGACTTTAAGCTTGCTCATTAAGAGCAGGACACACAGATACGATTACATAACACACCACAACTTAATATTTTAAAAGTCTTTCAAATCTGGCACATCTAGTTCCATTTAGAGCGAACATATGGGATGTGGAGCATCAGAGCAGCATAATTCCTGCCCTTTCGATAACCCTTGCATCAGGGCTATGTACATGTATGTGTATGTTTGTGTATGCTCTCTGAGTTCATAGCTATCTCCATGGTGAGTCTGAGCCAGGCCTGACACCTCAGTCTGGGAGAACAGCTGCAGGAAGATGTAAAGCTCTGTGAAGTGTCTCTAATATCAGAATGGCTGACTGGGTCAGCACAGACTGTACTGAACAACGACTGAGACGCTAAGATCAGCAATCACACACATAGTAAATCGAAACATTTATCTCTCAAACACGTGTAAAGTTAAGTTGAAAACACACATGGATTCAGTGCAAATGAATTCCATGCAAATAACACAGAGCAGCAACAGGCACTGGAACAATGTTTTACAAACTCTAACTAAGTCAGTTAGTCAGTCTAACTAAGTTTAACTATTGAAGTATTTAAGAAAAGTAACAACTTATAATATAAAAGCCTTTGATTTTGTGCTTTAAGCAGAGAAAGTTTAATACTTACTCTATGAGCGACGTTCACTTTCAGCAGTGCAGCTCACCTGGACAGGTAAAGCCTCGCAGAGGGTGTAACATTAGACCATTCTGAGAGGAGCTGGAGGGAAAGGAGAATTAAATGACTCAGTGAAGAGGACTTTGTCCCAGTCACTAAGCCTGCCGATTGGCTGCCGGTCTTCAGTGGAGAAATTTTATCCGACTGTTGGTCTGGAGGGAATTCACCAACTCAAAATGAGGAAGCCTGCTGCTGCGTGAGCTCAGTGCCTGCTCACCTCTAACAGGCCAAGGTGATCAGGAAGTGGGAGAGCAGAGAGGCGGAGCCAGAGAAAAGGTAAACAAGAGAACTGTCCAAACCTGCTCTGGGAGTTTGGAAGAAACCTGAATTTCCTATGAATTGGAGGAGACGTAGGAAACGAAAAAATGGATAGTTATGAGAAGCAGTTGAGACATTTTTCATTTTGTAATGAAATATTGAAATGTCTTGCAAAAGGGCACCAGCAGTTTGAGCTACAACTTCTGACAGGACCCCCTCTATAACACAATAAAAATTTAATAACCCACTAAAACATTTCATACACCTCCAGGATTGATTTCCTGCAGACCATTTGCGTAAACACAAGGACTGCGCTCTGTTCTTTAAACAGGAAGCCCATAATCTGTAAATGACAGCATGTCTCATAGGCTTAGGTAATGCTACCATGTACAGCAAGTATTTTGAAAACTTTGTACAATACAGACAATATAATACTTGTTGCTTGTATAGGGCCTTCTTTTTTGTTGTGGTTTCTCCTCTCTGCTTTATGTGCGTGTGACTCCGGCTTTGTACAAAAACAGTTGTTATCCTCGTTTTTCAGATGTGGTTTCCCTCTCAGTTTCTCCTACCTCACGCAGCTCTTTAAATCCTGAGACTGTGAGCCACAGGTGCTCCAGACAAACACAACTGCAGACACAAAATGACGGCTCTCCATGAGTCAGTCTGTGACGCAAGCAGAACTGAATCACAACTTATCTTATATGTAGAGAATTTTCTCAAAGCACTTACAGTTGAACCTGTTTTGTGTGAGTCACATCTATATGATCATACACTACTTTTCTTGCTTCTTTGTCAGCATCTGTTATTTGTGCTGTCTGTGCAGAATATAAATGTGCAGAATATAAACAGAGTCTATGGTTACTCAGCCACAGAATATCAATGACTCAAGTGTATCTATCATCAAAATACGGGAAAATGAAGTGAAACCTGCCAAATATGTCTTAATTGCTAGTTAACATCAGGTTTAATACAGACTAATATAATCAGTGTTTAATATCATACTTTTTAGCCATGATAGCAGCATGGCTCTACCACTTTGGGTCAGACTGAAATACCTATTGGATCTATTGTCATTAAACATATTACAGACATTCATGCCCTCCAGAGGATGAAGCCTACTGACTTTGGTGATCTCCCGTTCATCTAGTGCCAATATCAGATCACCATTTCAATTTATCTATTTAAGTTCATGATCAAATACTTACAAAACTAATGACATTCCCATTAGCCTCATTGTGTCTAGTGCTAATTAGCAAATGTTAGCATGCTAACACTTGCTACACTTAAACACTTAAACTAAGATGGGGAACATTGTGAACTTTATACTTGCTAAACATCAGCATGTTAGCATTGTCACTGTAAGCATGCTGATGTTAGCATTTAGCTAGCAAAGCTAAATGCACAGAATTACAACCTCACGGAGCCTCTAGCATGGCACATGATTAAATGACAAAATGAGGACATTTATTTTAAAAAGTGACAGGAGAAACCTGTCAAGTAACTTTATGAAATGTTTGTGTAATTTGCTGGCGATTTTTACATTTGCCAGACATTCATCACTCATGACACATACTGCCTTAAGGTTGTTTTCTTTTTCCCATTTTCTTTTCCAAGTAAATTTGATTTCAATTTCAGCTCACATATCACTCACAACACTCCAGCATCAAGTGTTTTGTAGACAGGAACAGGAACTCTTGATTGTCTGTATTATATTTCTTTAGATCTGGAGAATCAGAGGTATTTGTAAGTCGCATATCTACCCACCCACTGAACAATCAGACCGAGTACAGTCTCTTCAATGGATGAGTGAAGGTTGATGAAGAAAAAAATCGTAGAGTAGTTCCTGGTGACCTTTACAGCTGTCACATCTCTCCCACTTCCTCCCTACTTCATCTCTTCTCTTCTTTCTCTTCTCAATAACTAATACAGCAGGATATGCTAACTGGTTGGAAATGCCCATGAAATGTTTTTTATTTGCTAAATTATATGTTTGTGCATTGCTTCAGTGATTAAAAGATTTTGAATTTCTTGAACTCTTAAGTTCTCTTTGAAGTGATGAGTTGAACCTGCATCCTGTTTCATTTCTGCTGAGTCCTCAGCTCCCTGCTGCTGGAGTTTATCTAAACACTGTGGTGCAGGTGAAACCAATCTCCCCCTGTCTCTCTAGGACACTTTCTCTCCTTTCTTTCTTCTCCTTTCTCTCTCTCGTACACACACACATACACCAAACACACTTTGCTGCTCCCTCTATCTCTTCCCAGCTTAACTGTGCTTCACATTCCTCTGACACACTTTCCTCTAAGTCCTCAGCAATGATTTGAATTCAGATGGCAGATGAGAATATTAAAAAAAGTGGGCGATACAAAGACAGGATATTTTCCTTATAACTCACTTTTTGAAATACCCTTCATCAGTTTCTTTCTCTATTCATTCTCATGCGGCAGTGAAAGGTCGGTCATCCCTCTTCCTTCCACTCAGCATCCATATTTCATGGTACCAATGCAAATGCCCTTCGTACCTGTGGCATGAATATTGAAGAGGCAAACGGCAGAAGGAAGGTCATCAAATAGATGCAAACCGAGACGGCTCCACCATCACCACGGAGATTACCTCCTTGTTGTCCTTCTAATGTGGTCGTTCAACACCAACCATGTGGGGGTACAGGTGTTGTGCGTATGTGTTTGTGAGTTGTGAGCCAAGAGAAAAGCAAGGTTTGTCAAACACAAAAGCAATACATGATTTTAAGCCTTTCTCCTTTGCCTATTCTTAAAGGGCAATAATGTAGCTGCAAACAGCCCTCACCAAATGTACTTCGATAAAAGCTACCTTGAGACCTTGCTGCACTCAATAATCTTATTGGACTATGATTCAGTATAAATGTAGTCATTATACTATATTTTTACTCATCTACCTCCATTAAGTTGGACGAAGTCTGCATTTTAGTAAATAATTCAGCACTGGATTTTTCTTGTTGGAAATATAAAATTTTATTCCATATTTACAACATTAAACAAGAAAAAGGTTGTGGGAGTATTATAGGTTAATTCCTGCATCTGTCAACTGAAAGTAGAAACGGTATCTATGTTTACCAAAAGTAAACAAGGAAAGTAGTCTCCTAAAAATTCCTAGTCATGTGTACGTGCTGGTTTGCTTATGTTAGTATGAGGGTGTGGTTCACTTTCAATTTAGCTTAATGTGTTTAATTTGTGCACATGAGAGAAGCCGTAGTAAACATGAGAATATGGTTTGTGTCTGCAAGTTTCTGATCATGACCAATCCCGCAATCTGCAGTTTTTATTGACTGAAAGTGAGTTGTGGTTAACTGGCCCTTGCCCCAAGTATAGTTTGTGTTTCCCAAATTTTTACAATGGAAGTTGATGTAAGTCATCATCATCATTCCTAACAGACAAAAATATGGGAGTATAATCCAATTTAACAAATACCAGAATTTCTGAAGCATTAGACCAGACTTCTACAATGCCTCTGACTGTGATTCATTATTATCTGTATTTCTGCATCTATGTGATGAAATGTGGCTATTTTTAGATTTAGCTTGTTAAGGTTTAGCCCAACTGGTTTGGTACCGTAGACAAACAAAGGTCATGTTTTTACACTTGGTCCATCTGTCATATTCTGTGTAATTATTCAACAACCTGAATGAAAAACACTTGTCATGCATGTCACCCTGTCTGCACTGCAGGCCATTGATGCACAACAGTCACTTTTTTTCTCTATCTGGTTTACCCCCATACCACTTCTAATCCCGCCTTTTATTTTTTCTTCTCTCTTCTTTCTGTTGTACATTTTCTCATTTTATTCAATATCAGAAAAAAAGTAGTGCTGTTTCACTTTGTGTTTTTTTCTCTCATGAATACATTTTCTGAGTCAAACACTTTCAATTTCTCCTGGTAATCTCCAGCTACCTAATTCAAAGTGGCATCTGAAATACACAAGTGCTCCTGTCTGATATTGTTTCCCTCGCCCTTCACTCGCAACAGTAATAGAATGTGGCTTTCCATCACTCCCAGAGCCACACGTACAAACGCATGTGCTTCACTTTCACATATATACACACAAAAAAGCTACGCATCAGACAGGAGCTCATCTATTAGTCTCTGCCTTGACACCCACTGGCCCGCTGCCACCAACCCAAACCCCACCCTCCTCTAACACTGTTCAGTCTGGAGCCACACACTCAGACAAGACATCAAAAAGGAAGGATGAATTTTGGAGCGTTTTCATCTAAGTGTTGCACTTCTCTTTTATCACTGCTGCTCTCATTTGCACAAAAAGGCATGGTGATAAAGTAGGGCAGTCGATTTTAATTTCCCCAGCTCTGACAAAATAATATGGGGGAATAATGACATATTCAATAAGTCATTAGTCTAGTGTCAAAAGGGGCTCCACTTTTGACTCAGGGAAAAGTGCCTTGCATGGGTGTATGTGTGCAGAACATGCATGCGTGTCTGACAGCTGCTCTATGAGCAGTAATCACTGGTGTGAATATCATCATTCAAAGTGCATGGGATGGATAGTGTTATTTGTTATGCTATTCGTTAAATGTCACAGTGACACCAAGCCAGATTGTAACAAAAGACGGAGACATTTGTACATGTGGGACAAGAGGGACAGATGCTGAGCAGAATACAGAATCAGAAGCAAAGAAGAGACAAATGAAAGAGGGCACAGAGAGAGAGAGATAGAGATAGAGAGAGAGAGAGCGAGAGAGAGAGAGAGAGACAGTTTTCGAATCGGTGGTCTGAGTCTCAGGGGGGAAGCAGAGCGTTGCTGTTCCAGCAGGTAACACAGCTAACGCCAGCCAGCAAATGAAGATGAATGCACTTAATCTCTCGGCTGCCAAAACTACACCTTAGCATTGAGACACACACACACTCACAACGCAGACACTTAAAGGACTCCACACACACATTAACCATCAATCAGGCTTCAAATGCTAAAATGTTTACATTCATTTCAATACTTTCTTCCTCTCAGTGAATAAAAAAAGTATGTGTGTGTATGTGTGTGTGTGTGTATTTGTATGTGTGTACTGAAGTATGTGTGCCGAAGGAAAACTAGAGCAGGGCCACAGATGCTAGACAGCAGGACAGTCTCATTATCCCGGTCCAGTGTGAGAGGCTACCAGCGACCCCTGACAACCCCGTATGTCACTCAGAAGTTGCCTTTGGTAACAGCAGATCAGCCTGATTGGCTGCGGGTAGCGTAACAGGAAGAGGCTTATTAAAATGTCTTATAGTGTGAGAAATAATATAGAGAATTTGTGCAATAAAATAGAAAAGTTTTGGATTGTATCTAGAGGCAACAATGTACAGATGACTGAAGTGTGTGAGGGAACATGTAGCATAGAATACTTCCTTTGATCTTTCCGGGGTTTTAATGAATTCAGGTAAACTGAAGGTAAAGATCATTCACTCCATTTGTTGAAACCGTGATATTCCTGCCATACACCAGTCCCTGACAAGCCCTCGATCTCCCAGCACGACCTTCTTGCCTCTGAAGAGCTGTGAAAACTCACTCAGTCGACTGAGAATAGACGGGAGGCAGAGAGTGTTCACACTCTAATTTTCCGTGACATTTACATCAGGATCTGTGGAGGCCGCTTCCCCATATCACCTTAACGTCTCCTCCTACTAGGAAAAAACCCTCACCTGAGAAATGTCATTTCATTCCCTCCAATTCCCACCCTGTCCATCTTTCATAATGTTAGTAATGGTTATGTAACCGTGTCAGGTTACAGCATACAATAAAAAGAGGCCTGTTATGGCCAATGTTGGTCTTGCTCCAATCATTTCGTATTATTTTGGAGTGATTAAATTGGGCTTATGATGCAACAGTCCAGATGACCAGGACTTACAAGAATGTGAACAGACGGAGTCATTCATCACAGCCGTAATCCTCTCATCCTTTTATTAGACAGTCATTCCACTCCACCCCGCTGCCATGCAACCCTGCATCCACATGCATGAGCACCATGCATGACACACAGTCAGTGATGATACAAGATGATGCAAAAAGCGCAAAACCTGTCAGAGAAGACGCGAGGCTGAGGGCCTGTTTCTGTTTAGTGTTTCTGAAAGCAACATCATTTTGGGAAGGACTGGTGAGCGCTGAATGAATTAAGCTTTATAAATATTCACAAATCTCTCCTCCTCTCCCTCTACCCTACTGTGATCACTTAGCTGCTCGTCCAAAAAGCCTTAGATCTTTGCAGGCGCTAACTTCCATAGGGGCTCTAAAAACTTATTAGTACAGAGAAATCCAACATGTTTATTTGTTGAGAGAAATATTCATGTATTCAGGATGAGACATGAAACCTTGCCGGGAACATGCCACAGAAAATCACATTAATATAAAATCATAAGTGTAATTATTCTGACTGGGTGTTCTGACATCCATTTGTAATGGTCATTATTTCTGTCTGTCTGTTGCCATGGAAATACGTCTCTAATTCCATGCTTCTTTGCATGATCTTCATGCTTTTTATTTCCACACTGATACCTGGTGCAGGTTTGTTTTCTGCTCCTCTTGTTTTCTGACCAGTTGTGCATGTCTGTAAAGCTTTGCTACTGCTGCAGTATTTCTGTGTTGTATTGATTTTCACTGTACACTGCTTGTCTCTCCGTGTTGCTATAGTGGAGTCTGATGTGTTGCTCCGGCCATTGTCCTCACTGCTCCAGTCACAGCAGCTGCTCTGATCTTAAGCCGGCCACCACTGGCTAACTCAGTCTTTGATGTGAAGCATCTTGATGGCTCTCATTCAGCCTCAGGGCTCTGTTTTACAGCTTCACATTGACCTGGACACCAGCCATGTCAAAGGAACACTGAAAAAGTAATGATGTCATACAGCACCTGTATGTAAGACAGTGCTGCAGTATTTGTATCTGTATTACTACAATAAAAACTGATAGCACTAATACTACTATTAATATACTTATACTGTATCAGTATAAGTTTTACTGTTATTTACTAGATGTAAACTATGCTTATGGTGCTTTCTTTGTCAAAATCGTATAATTAAGACAGGAACCAACATACTAATATGCTCCTACCGTATGTGATAACAGATATAATAAGAATGTATCAAATGACAATGTGCGATGTTAAAGACTTTGCAGCTCCCCTCAGCTTTACGGAGCTTTATAGTGACTTTCAGGTCATTGTTTAGCTGTCCGGCCCACAACTTTACAGTTTTGGTTCACTCTCACTGCTCTCAAAGTGTCATTTTTGGTCACAGCAGGCAGCTGTTTTCAGAGAAAAGCTCTAAAAACCCACTGAACACTACCTGCTCAGCACCAAACGGCAAACAGACACAGTTAACGCCTAGCTGGTAAACATAATGGAACATTTAGCAGCTAAAAAGCCAGATATTTCCCTCAGGAGTTGGTTAAGAGAAAACACAGACCTAAAGGGGAGTGAATATTGCACTTACATTCACCAGGTGGACAGAAACAAGACTCCACATGAATGATAATGTTGCTCTTGTAGTGCTGGATGTGTAAATAAGCAACTGTTTGCTAACAAGTTCAATGTATCAACTTAAAAGGTGATGATATGTCAATGCTGTGTTCACAACTTGTTTCCATTGCCCCCAAGTGGCCAAAAAATCTGTTACTTACTACTACCTACTACTTTGTTCCCTGTGGAACATAAGGCTGCGACGATCTGCTTCCTGTGCAGTATGTTGTGCCTCGCCCCAGGTTAGATTAGCCATTTTCAGTTCCGAGGTCACAGTTCTCCACCAGGTTGTTTTTGGCCTCCCTTGTTTCGTCTTTCCAGGTGGAGTCCAGAGGAAACAATTGAGGCCAAAAACAACCTGGTGGAGAACTGTGTCCTCGGAACTGAAAATCAGTTAATGCAAGTTTAAGTAAGAGTAGCAAAACAACACTGTAAAAATGCTCCTTTACAAGCAAAAGTCCTACAGTTACTTATGTAAAAGTACAAAAGTATTAGTAGAGAAAATATCAAAAGCAAAAGGGTTCGTTATAGAGGAGAATGACCCCTGTCATAACATAGCTATCATATTAACATATATAACATTGTAACAAGACTGAGAGTCTACAGCCTGGCAGCTCAAGGCTAAATGCTAAAATTAGCATGCTAACATGCGCACAATGACAATGCTAACATGCTGATGTTTAGTAAGTATAAAGTTGACCATGTACACTATCTTAGTTTAGCGTGTTAGCATGCTAAAATTAGCTAATTAGCACTAAACCAGCCTGTCCTCACAAGAAAAACAACAGTAGGCCAGTAGGTCTAAAATTCAGGCCGTCAAAAATGACCTATAGTTATGTTTATGTAATTATGACCTGGGGAAGTGACGCAGTTCAGATGACGTCAATATAAGGTGAGTTGATAAGTTGAGTTGATAAGATGATTTTGCCTTGTTAGGAGGAGGTGGGTTGGATGGATGGCTAGATAGATAGTGGACTTTGCTACAGCACTCGCCTCCAACTGCGAGTGTCATGTTTCCAACTGCGAGTCGGGACGTTTTTAAAAGAAACGTAACTATTTACTGTTGCCACAACGATGAAGGTTGCATAACTTTAAGGAAGTATAAACCATGTTTCAAGTGATCATTTTAATCCAAACCATGATCTTTCATTAACCCTAAACAAGTGGTTTTTGTGCCTAAACCTAACCACACCTTAACCACAGCGTTGTCACACCATAAAACATAATTATTTTTTAACAGTGATTTGCAATTGTTTTGGAAAGCTGGCGTACATTATTACAGGTGCTAGATGGCGTAAATGTAACTATAGGTTGTTTTTGCCAGCCTGAATTTTAGACCTATACTGTTTTTTTGGGTTTTTTTTTTGAGGATGTGTTGCAACAAACACAAAGTACAGCTGAGGCTGGTTGTTTTGCAAGTATTTGATCATCACAAACCAAACAATTTGACAAATTGAAATTTTGACCTGACCATGTTGCTAGATGAAAAGCCAGGTGATCACCCAAATCATTCCAATTACTCCTGAGGTGAACATGAATGTCTGTACAAAATTTCATGGCAACCCATCCAACAGCTGTAGAGATATTTCTGTCTGGACCAAAGTGGTGGACAGCATCGCTATCCAAACTGCTAGCGTGGCTAAAAATGGAACATGATTAAGTTTACAAATAATTATATGAGAAGGTGTCCATGACATTGTGTCCACCCCCTGTCGGCCTCAAAGAACACTAGACCTCTCTGAGGATGATCTACAAGCTATATTACTGTAATGTTCACTTCAGCTTTCATGTAAAATTCTTGCCTTCTTTTCTTCAGTGTACAACACACAGCTTTTTCACAGGCTTTTGCAACAATGTGTCTTTGACTTCTTGGTTGTCCCATACAGTGTGTGCAGTGTTACCATTATCTGCAAGACACACAAAGAATGCACGGTTAGATATAGCTGCTTGAATATCTTATTAGATAAGCGTGAATATCTTATTAGATAAGATATTCAAGCAGCAATGCCCAAGCTTCTGAGAAAAGCTTTGCAGAAACAGGGTCAGAGTCAGATAAAGAATAACAGTATTTGAATCTGAAGTTATTATGATGCGTGGGAGACTGAGGAGGAGAGCTGCTGTGTAAAAAGTAAAAGAGATCTTTCACATCAAAAAGCAGGAAGAGAGCCGACATGGCTAATAAAGGGAGGCAGAAAGGATGGGGAGAACTGAAGGCTTTTAAGCCATCTTGCAAAATGATTGGTTCACAGAATAGAGGAGGGAGAAAGGAGATGGACAGATGAATGTGAGGAAAACTGAGCCAGAGATTAATGGATGTGTGTAAAATGAGACTCTTCCACTGGCAGGAAGGGGCCAGGAGTGACACTTAGGTCACACTTGGAGCTGTGCCTCTCCCTGTCTCCTCCCTCTCCGCTGCTCTTTCCAACACCAGCTCCTTTCATCCCTCTCCTCCTCATCCCTCTCCCTCTAGGTCCCCTCCCTCCCTCGACCTCCCCTGCGGCTGTCCTGTGACGTTAAGCAGACGTGGAGGTTAGCATCGCTGAGAGGATGGAGGGGAAGGCGCAAAGGGGGGGCCGAGGATGGGCGGGGGCTCGGACATAAATAGAAACTGACCTATTATGAACATGCACTGGCGGACACAGTTAGTAAACATTAACACACACACTTCTGTATTTAGCAAAGGTTGCATACTGCATTAACATAATCTGTTTTTGTGTTTTCTTTTTTTTTTTAATAGGAGGATTAAAATAAAATGCCAACTACTGTAAGCTTAACGGAGTATGATGCTCCTGGTGATCCAGGGAACTGGTGTCCTCTCTTCAGATTGCTACTCCTTTGCCAGTCTCTCTCTCTGACAAGTAGAAGTGTAATCAGACATCTCAGGTTTGCCCAGCATGGCTGTGCTCTGCTGCTCTATCTGCCAGCAGTCCTGTGCTGCAAAGTGACAGAGCAAGGTTGGTACAGAACAAAACCATTCAGCCAAACCACTGGCAGACAAGACGAGAAAGGACACGCTCATGAAAACGTAAGAGGTTGCGTCTGATGGATAAATGAGGAACAGAATAGAATTTTCAGCCTTTTCATGTGTTTTAAACCATCCCGTGTTGAATTTGAATTTAAAGTGGTCTATTAATCTCAGAGCAAGTGAAAGAGTGAGTGAGTCAATAACAAAGGGGTCCTTGGACTAGTGGTAATCCCATTTAGGTGGCTCCTAATCCTGTGGTATAGATGGCCTGAGCTGGTTGGACTGTACTAGATGCTAATGACGGAGCATATTGACTGTGGCGGAGGCCTATTTTTAAACTGAAATTGTTACATAATTAAGAGTGGATCGATAAGTCAATTGAAGGAGAAAGAAGAACAGTGGTATAGCCCACATATAAACATGTTAACAACCCCCAAAGGAGCTGTGTGCACATACTCTCTTTTCATCACCATAAACACACTCTCCTCTCTCTCTCTCACACACTATGCAGAACTCACTGCTTATTAGTATTATGCACTGAACAGACAGAAATGAAGGATAACTATTCACTGGTTGTTCATGGCAACACAAGAAGGATTAAATGGCCTCAGACTAACAAAAGGGAAGCAGTGAACTGGTGAGTTAATAAGGATTCTGTACAAGGGAAATTCTCTTTTGTCATTTTTATTGAAAGAAAAAAGCATCTGGGTTTAGTCGGTATGCATATTATGCTAAATTATTCAAATTAAAGCAATGAGCAGTTCCCGTTTGTGCTGTGTAGTACTCTCTTTCACTCATTTGAAAACAGAGTGTATTGACAGTCTTATTCCAGGCAAACTGATAACAAAATGCTTATGTAAGAGTGCTCGTGGTGAAAAAGTAACAAATCACAGACAGTTGTAACACGGTTAGTTAGAGGTGCACTATTGATCCGAGTTGCTCTACTGTAAGTAAAGCTTTGTTGAGGTTTCTAGTGCACCCTGCTTTATGTGTGCAGTAAAAATGGATTTGAGTTGCTATGAGCCTAATGATGCAGCCTGGGTGTCTCTGCAACAATATCCATTTAGCTAATACACTGCATGGCCTTTAGCATGTTCACCTTACAGACACACCGGAAGGATTTCAAATAAAAGTGCATGTAGAATGTGTTTCCACATGTGTGCACACACAGCTCACATGTGTTGTTCAGATTGCACAGATACAACAGCTGTACGGTCTTGAATACTCAGCAAATACTGAGCCCTTACATACACGGAGCAATCAGAAAATGCCAGCATTTGCAGCTGAAAGCTAATGGATGGAGCTAGGATTAGCTTGCAGACACCATCCTGTAGTTTGATGCTGGATCAACACATTTAATATCTTAAACCCCAATCATATATACATGTTAAATAAACCAGTTGGTGAGTTCGTGATAACATATAACAGCTCAGTTTGAGTGGGGGAAAAAAATGCAGTTTTGCCTGTTTCAAGCAGCTGTGTCAGACGGCTGCCACCGCTCAAAAGTGATGGAGTTAGGACAGAGTGGTAGTGTACTGCTGCTGCTGGAATCATCAAGATGCAACTACAGCCAGCACACAGTATTTAGCCCTAATGAGCCTCTGACTTTGAGGCACATCAATGAGGCTCCTCATTCATAATAAAGAGCTTCAGTCCCGCGGGCAGCAACTAAATGAACTGGGACCGAATGCAGGCAAACAGTTTAGCCTGCTCCCTCAGCTCTGTGAGCATCGGCTGTGATAATTAACCACGCAGCTAAAACACGGAGAGATCTGATCACACTGTACAGTAGGTAGCAGACAACTGGAGAAACACATGCGCTGGCTACATATGAACATCTGACACAGTAAATTTGGGTCGGGAGATAATGATCTTCTCCATCTGACATTATGACAAGCCTGTGAGTCAAACTGGGACTGGGAAGAATTTTTTTTAAACTCTTTCCTTGGTGTCATGCCTGTGAGTACGAAACGACTGATTATATCTCACCATCAAGCAGATGATTCAACCCTCTAGACCCAAGAAATAATAACCTAACAGAAGACTTGTGGGACACAAAGTTAGGATTAATTAAATGTGGAGCAATTTCAAAAATTATCTTACACAACAGACAACTTATATACAATGCCCTGTGGATCCCAAAATAAATTCAGCATGTTGTCATGCACTCTCTCCAAATCCTCCGAGAAATGATCAATGGATCAACTCCGCAATTCTAATACCCGGAACAAAGCGCACAGGGGGATTAGCAGTGTTTATCATCATTATCCTAATAGTCCCCTTCCAAATGAAATGAATTCCAGGAACTTGCTCCGGCCGCCGAATGCTTGAACGTGGGCATACGGTGCTGAAGAGGCCATCACTAACATCTCAGAAGCAAGCCATGATGGATGGCATCCGTACAGGTCAGCGCCGACTGTGATTGATCAGCCTGTGAGGCCAACGATCTGAGCCACAGCCAATGTGACAGAGATGAGGGCAGACGTACGTGGAGGAGCCACAAAGCATTCATCACACAACAGTCGCATTATAATGCCCGTTTTTAAATGTCTTGTTTATTCCACCTTTCTTTACTTCTATTCATGTTCAGTGCTCGGTTGTGTAACATAATTACAGTGCCATTTTGTGCAGGACTCTCATGAAAATGAGATTTCAATTGCAGGAGACCATTCAGATTAAATGAAGGTCAAATAAGAAATAATTGAATAAATGCATAATAACAAAAAAGCTATTCAGCTTGCAAACAGCTTACACAATGTAGGTTACAGTCCTACAGATTTCTGCTCACCATCTTTATAACACTGCATAAACACTACTTACCTCTACGGCCTTTTCAGGAGACATTTTACAGCGTCCATGACCAGCCAGTACAGACTGTATTGCTCCAGGGCTGCACCACTGCTGAATAAACTACCACCAAATGTTACTCTACCAAAGTCATAAAGTTGCAGGAACAGGCTCGTGCTTTTCCATAAATGTGAGTCCTCAGTGACTGTATCCAAACTGGTAACAACCAGAACTAATCAGTGGGGAAACATAATGTCAGTGGCCTTGGTCTCTGTTGACACCAGTTTAAAGCGAATGGAACAGTAACAATATCTTCTATGGGATTAACTCACATTCATTCATCCAAGATTATATATGAAGGGCACTTTAATTTTTCTGAAATCAATATTATATTCCTTTAATTAGTCTTAAAATGTTATATTCCGTAAAGCTTTCATGAAATAAAACCCTGTATTTGATGCTATTTATGGTTGGCATTTTTTCAGCAACAGCCATTCAATGTATTTTCACTCTGTAACTACCTCTTTGTATAGAAGTTTCCATTGTTAGTGGCCGAGTCTGCCATTCACACGCTGGATTCAAACTGACTTCACACACATGAAGGAAACAATGGAGCATGTAATGCAGTGTTACTGTGTGTAATTTTATCTCATTGATATCAGTCTCGCTGTTTACTGTTTACTCTCCCAAAGCCGATTCAGAGCTGTATTAAGTTACTGCCAATGCAAACTCAACATTTCCTACTGCAGCTGCTTCACATGAAATGTTTTCACTTGGCGAAACACAGTGTGGCTTTTATTGTAAAGCAGTTACAGGAAACACAATGTAAATGTCACTGAGGTTAGTGCTGCATTTTTCATCAGAGGATAATTATTTACTTTTCCAAGGGAGCAATGGAACAAGAAGAAGCAGCCCGTTTTACTGCCCCTGTTACTGGTGTTGCGTGGAAACATACTTGTGCATTGTGCAGAATGAAATCAGATCTTCTTTCCCAAAACAACATGAGTTTGTTTGAGTGCACTGTAAACAGATACAGCTCAAGTGTTCTGGGATGTGTAGTATTAAACCATGCCAACTGTTACCACCAGTAACCACAAGTGTCACCATATCAATCAGGACTGAAATCTTAAGGATTATATCTTTAAACTGCTAAGATCATGGCCTGTGTTGTTAAGGTGCAGACACACCGAATCTGTTGACAGATGTCAAGTTGACGGATCCCATTCGTTTTCTATGGAGAGCAGGATGATGGATACAGCACGGCGAGTTAACGGACCAACCGCTGTGTCTGAATTTGCATAATCACAACTCGACCTCAACTTTATACAATTGAGGTCTGTCCAGTGCAATGCAGCCGGCTCACGAAACTCAGATCAAACTTTCAAACTAGGCTGTGTTGATCAAATATGAATCAAGATTCTGTTACTGCACTGCCTATTTCTCACCTCAAATGTTTTCAGAAACATACTTTAGTGTACTGTTTAGCTGTAAAATGAGATTGTTTGTAACGTGGTCGCCATGTTGAAAACAGCAGAGCGAAAACCAAGCACCGCCTAACTCGCAGTACATCACCCAACCACCGGAGCATTCAGTGGTCCGGTGCGTCCAGATGCGTCCTCACCGGAATCTGTGTGTCTGCACCATTAGATTCAGTACATCTTATCTACAGACATTATATACTGTACATCTTTCAACACTAGAATTATTATAGATTTTTATAACTACTGAATATACGTATAAAACCTTACATAAGCAATCAAGACTTTTTCTTTCTTCACTTCTCTTTACATTCACACCCACCTGAGCTATTTACTGCAGTGACTAAGAATCTGAAACTTTCTGCTTTGACTCACTAATTGGCCACATTGTGGTGTTCGTGGAAGTAAGGCGAAAATTGCTCCGTTAACAGCTCTGGAAATGGCAATCCTGCTGTGGTTACTGCTATTTTGTTCTTGCAATTTGATGTAAGGGCAGATTATGAAAGGTTCCATTTCTGGGAACATCTCAGTATGAGTATTTCATGAATCAGAGTTGAAACAAGTTTGACCCTGGTTGTACCCTACTGTGATGTCTTGATGTATTAACGACTCTCAGTGCACCTCCTGCTTATGCATCAATGGATAAAGTGTAATGAAATGGTTGTGATAGCAAAATTATGTTTAAATAATAAACATGACATCAGTTGCATTTTAAAAAAAAACACTTTGAATGGGTGTGTGTTGTTGGACAAGCCTCAGACAGCTGGAGTTTGGTTATGTGAGGCGTATAAGACACATATACACAGTATAACTCTATTAGTTCATTGATTTACAGAATCAGTTTCCCACAATAAAACTATGTCACATGGAGCCTCTTTAACAGCAAACATTACAATCACTGTATAACCAGCAATTAAGACAATTCATCAACAGTTGGATAATGTCTTTACATGGGTAATTAAAGAAAAAGGTCATTTAAACTTGCACATAAAAGCCTCAGAGAAGTCAAACACAGACAGTGAGGAGAAAAGCAGCCTATGCAAATTTACTGAGAGCGTGTGCTTGATGTTGGTGTCTCTGCCCAGGGAAAGATTAACCCATAAGGGGGCCTTGGGACAAAAATGAGCCGTGGGCCTCAATTAAGACTCCCACCAAATCCCATCCGCGAGTCAGTTTGGTTGTAACGCGATTAAATGCAAATGTATTTGATAATAATGTGTAAACATATCAACAGTTCCAGTAATAAAGGTATTAAAACTCTGTTTCAACATAAGGGAACTCTACAAGACAGAGCCTAAAGATTAAAAAGTAAGTAAAAAAAGAGAAAAGCATGTGTAGCCCTAAGGCTCTTACACGTTCAGTTTATAAAGTGCTAATTGCCTGCAACTTTATTCATATTTAGGGGATTTCCCTTTAAGGCACTGATGTACCCTGATCAAATGTCTTTATTCACTCCATGCTAATTACATTCGAACACACATTCCTGTATGACCCAGCTGCTGTGACCCAGTACACTACTGTTCTGGTATTGTAAACTTCCTCTGTCAAGATGATCTAGAACATTGGGGACACAACTGCTTTAAAAACCCTGTCCAGAGGCTGAGAGATTCAGGTCAGTAACTGCAGATGGAACAAGGAGGTCTGAAATCTGAAACACACTGGCCTCAAAAAACAAAAAGAGAAGCTCAGGTTATAAACCAGTAATAAACCAGTCATGATCCTCACTGCAAAATCTTTTTATTCCAGCACGTGCCCTGCATTGATTTTTTTTTCCCCCCACATATTACAGATCTTTCTCATATCATACGCACGATGATGAGCCCACACATACCACTCAAAAGTGTGGACACACCTTCCCATTCACTTGAATGTCCAAACTTTTGACTGGTACTGTACATGTACTGTGTATATGACATGTGCACATATGAACTCCTCCCACTTCCTGTACTCGAATGCACCAGCGATTGGTTATCATGTAATTATCTTGACATTTAAGCTAACGCACAAAAGGCCCCCCTCCCATTCTATTTCCACACCAGTGTTTGATTCACTTGATTAACCCTGAGCGGAGGACACTGTGCCTTCACAGGGGGTGGTTCAAATAAATAGAGTTATATACAAAGAGAAATGCACAATTACAGTCAGGTCTCTGTGGCCACTTAGGCCTGAAATAGCATGAAGTAGGCAGCAGTGGGAGATTTATGGAGCTCAGAGCCTTCACCTTCCTCCGGGCTGGGAGCGCAGAGCGAGGCTCAGTCGAAGGGCTCGTCACTGGGACGATGCTCGCTCAGGCCCGAGGGACCATTATGTATCAACAGGAATACTGGACAACAGGGGTTCATTAGGCTGTAGGCAATTATTATCGTATATATATTTCTGTGTATATCAAATGTAAAATCAGCCTTCAAAGGCGTGTGTGCTCCCTTAGTTAGTGTGATTCTACCCAACAAAGTGTGTGCTACTTTACTGTCTTTTTTATGCTACCCCTCTGACGCTATGGAATGAATAATTCTATTTTTTTTTTGTCTGGCTTTTATCTCAGTGAGACATATGAATCACCCTGGGCCTATGTCCCCAAGCAAGTGTTTTTATCTGCTTGTTGTTCTTACTTTTCCCGAAATTTCTTCCTCTCTCCAGCGGTCTCTAATCTCTCTCATCAGTGTTCTCGCTCTCTTTCTTCCTCCCAGTCATTGTCATCCCCCTGAATCTGAGCACTGGTGGTAGCAGTAGGTATTTCGGGGCTGCCTTTCCCTTCCTTCTTCAAATGTCATTCTCCCATGTTGTCACGTGGCATTTGGAGCGAGTCCTCCGGGGCCGTACTGTTTGAAGTATTGATTGAAGTGCCCTCGTCCCCTGAGTGCCATTACGTAACAGAGATGCAAAAACCCACAAAGTCACTGAGAGAGAGGGACAGAGAGAGCGTGAAGACAGATAGAGGAAAGCCTGGAGGGAAGGAGGAAGTGTAAAGGGAGCACAAAAGAGATGGACGGAGGAGAATAAGATAGAGGCACTGCAGAGGGGTGGAGAAGTGTCAACTGTGGATGAGAGGGAGGCGATCACTGAATCTGTGACTCATCCATCAGAGAATGGTGGACAAGTGTCATAGATCAAGCAGTGTATGGCTGAAAATAGGCCAGTGAAGGAAGCTATCTTTACTCCATCATTATGGTTGTGTCTTATCATGGGATCACAGAGATTCTTGATGTGTTGCACAGAGACGCAGGAGGAGAACACGTGTCCCTGCAGAGAGAGATGAGGAAAGAGAAAGTTGGCTAAGGTTCTCAGGGGGATATAAAGTGTTTTTACTTACCACAAGTGCAACAAAGTACAACAGAAAGAATCGATAATGTGACAATTGAGAGTTTATTGTATCAAAAAATGTTTAGTGACTGCTGCAGAGTCTAGACTCCTCCAAAGTTACTTGCTGCCTCTTCTTTTGCATTATTCACGACGATGCAAGTAGCATTAACTTTTTCAGAGTACAGAGGACATACCATGTAGTTCAACTTATGTAGTTTAGTTATGTTTTAGTTTATAGGATTTGCAGATAATAATTATAAAAAGATAAACTAATGGCAGACTGGCAAAAATTGCTCCCATTGGTTTGTTTTGCAGGTTCACATGATGTTCAGGAATCATATAAGTTGTGGTTAAGTCGTGATCTCTATCCTCAGACACAAATAAGCTTTGGAAACTCATGGAGAGAGAGGGAGGGGTAACATAGCATACAAAACAGAGTGTACGTGCGCACACACACACACACACACACACACACACACACACACACAAACAGGAAGGATGGTCGTTGTTACACAAGGTCTTCGTTTGACACGCAGGACTCCCCACCATGATGTACGACCCCTCTTCAAAGGTGTCAGAGATGAACGTCGTTGCGAGGACAGACTCAATATGTGACCTTTGATCCAAGACAGACCCTTGAACCGCATATTATTCTCCTGGTGCGATCAGGTCGGGCATACGTGTGAGAGAGTTCTCGCAATCGTCTCTCTCAGTACTCACCATTATTTTTTGGGTTCCATTGACTATTAGGAATTTGCATCACTCTTTGGTGAAAGATTGCTTGCTCTCGCCTCGTTTCCACTGATGAATCATCCGCCCACTATTGACATTTTAGTGATTCAGAGATTTGGGTTCAGTCCTGCCCACAACTTGTTATTAGAGGAAGGAATTATGTGTTTTGGAAATCTTTGATTCTCTCATGTTAATTTTCCTTTGTCAGAACATCTTGATCTGCTTTTTGCCTTTGAATAAAAGACACTAATAATTTTGATAAATTTCCTTGAGCTAACGGAATGCCGGCCAACAAAACTTCAGAGTCTTCTCCAACCTACACAGCCTGTATCCTACTCTCTCCTCTCTCTCCTTATAACTGAACACTTGCACTACTTCTTTCCAAAGACTTCTCTTGTTATTTTGTCTTCATCCCAGGATGATCTTTCAGTTCTGGCCCCACTTACTGTACAGTAAGTCTTTTGATTGTCTCTGGTGTTCTGCAGGTTGAAGAGAAGAAACATCTCTTTCTGCTTGCCTCTCTGTTTCATTTTTTGCCTGGTCTTTCCCACGCTTTTATCTTAACAACGTCTTGTTGGCCTGCTGTCTCTCCTCCAAACAGAGAGCAGACCTTTCTCATAATTAACTCCAGGGACTTTCTGCTACCCAGAAGCACTTCTCTGCCAGCCAGCAGAACGCACAAGGACCAGGGTAGTTCGTCTTTCAAGACATTTGTAAGATGAAATAAAAAGAGAAAGCCTCAAGTCTATAGCAAACCTAACTGCAGGTAAATATCATTATGTGTGAGCTCCTCTCTGATGGCTACATGACGGGAAGCCATCAATGAGAGTTTGTTAAAGGGCCCTGTAAAAGCCTCTCCACACGTGCAGTAAGACCGATTCATCTCCCTCCATGTTTGACTGTGTGACTTTCTCTGGAGGAAGAACAAAAGAGCTGCTTCCATTTATAGGGCTTTTAGAGCAACCCACTGTCTAATTTTAACTCTGGAAATATCAGCAATTACCTAGACGCCCTTCATGATGGAAGGTGGACTCTTCTGTGTTTCTGTGTCTTTGGGGTTTTTTTAGCAAAGTTGCAGTCAAGCTCTCCTGTGACAGCCATGAGTGGGGGTACTTGTAGGTGAGATCTTATATGAATGCCACACGTCCCGTCTCTTCATGAGTGTGTCGTTAGTGATCCATATATGTGCATCACACCTCTGTCACGTGAGAGCAGCCGTCGGCTTATTTCTCTACTTGGCTGCTGCTGCAAAATTATACACCAGTATTAGAGCACACCAATTTCCAGAAAATGTAATTCACAAAGTGGTCTGCCTAATAATGTAATGTTCACTGGTTATTACCCAGGATTGAGCTTCTCTCTTTGAACTCCTCTTCATTATCGTCTTCGTATCATTGTGTCTTTAAGCCACCTCCTGCTGATCTCAGAGATAGGCTGTGCTAGCCAACGCTCCCATCTATCACAGAACACTTACATAACAACCCCACCTCCCGTATGTATATATGCAACAACGCGCTCATGACGGAACGGGGAGGAAGGGTGTCGGGGGCTGACGCCGAGGGACATTTTCATGAGTGTCAGGGCTCACTTTGAAGATTAAGAGTTGAGCCATGCACATAGGAGACTGGAGCTACCGCAGTGCGACTCCACGGGAGGAACTCAAGGCCATCAGCTGAATACTCAGCACACACTGAGACACACATGTGGGTGTTTGTTCATGACTGAATATTAACAAGTGGCTTAAATTTTTAAATCTAAGAACGATCATCTAAATGCAACAAAAGCAGTGTGCTGTCTGCGCTTGTTGCTAAGCAATACCCCCCCTGACACCTGCAGATTTAAGCCCGTCCATCAGTGTTCAGTTTTTCCACCTTTCATTTCATCTGGCCCAAACAAAACTGCTTATTTAAACATGAAGGAGGTACTGAATGAATTACTGAGATGCATGCACACGTGCACATCCACATAAACACACCTATGTGAGGTCAGTCGGTTGACTCTGTATGGGGCTGACTCGGCTGACCTCGCGGCTCACGGGTTACCATCCATCACAGTCCATCATGCCCAAGGTGAGTGTTTGTGATCAGGCGGCACACAGGGCCACTGAGACAGCCAACCATAGAACCTCAGCGGTGAGGTCAGGGGTCGGAGGTCACGCCTGTTCCCACAGTAGCAGAGGGGGCTTGTCTCTGTTCACTGTCACCTCATCAACACAATCGTGGCGTTTTGACCCCCATGAATTATTGAGATAGAGTAATCCTTGTTTCCATAAACATAAATGGAAGAAAGTCTTGTAAACACAATTTTCTAAGCAGATTAATTCCAATTTGAGAACTCCTGCAGTGTGTGCTGCAGCAGCTCTGTAATCTCACATGAATTACTGAAGTCATCCGAAGTGCAAAGATTGGTATTTTTAGTATGAGGATGACACTGTTTCAATCTCTGACACCATTCAATCTAATAAGTCACTGTAATGACTGAATGGCTAATTAGTCCCCTAATTTACTGTCTAAATGACTAAAACTCTGCGTTTCTGAGACTTTCTGTACTGATGATAGACCAAAGATGTGTCACTCTACAGTAAAACTTCAGACTGCAAAATCCTTCTGGTCCAACTCTAACTCTGGACTATCTCGTGGGAATTGTGATGTGAGCATGATAGAGTCTGACAGATGTTTTCAGTGAGTTGGGATCCCAGTAAATGTTTTAAATACTCTAGAGCAGGGTAAGCTGCTGTTGGCTGGGAAGAGCAGCAGTGGTCACTGTCTCACGGGAGAGTCTGGAGGGCTAAGCTATAGAAAGTGTCAGAGCCAATGTTGAGGGAAACCACTCTAAAAGACAGAGGCATTAAAGAAGAGGGGCCCAAAGCGGGCCTGCAGAGGTGTTCTTTATTTCTTTCCCTCTTCTACTCTCGTCTTCCTCCTGTCTTCATCATCACAACTTAGAGCCAAAGTTAAACCGGAAATTCTGGGTTCTGTTCCACAAGTAAGAAAACTGCATTCAAATGATTTATCACATTGACATTTGTGATAATGCAAACACCTAAAAATCCAGCCTTGGAACATATGTTTAAAAGGTTAACTAATATTGTTTATTCAGTACTTCTTTTTTAACAAACTTTAACAAAGACCATTTTCCTTAAAGATCCCCTCCAAACATGTTTTAGGACATATTAAAATCCTCTGCTTGGAATAATAAGTTGTATCTGACATGTTTTGTCCGCAAAAAATGTTCAGCTACCTTGTTAAAAATCCTTAAAATGGCATCTAATCCTTCTCCCTCATTAACAATCCAGAATCTATATGCAAATATGTTTCATTTCAAAGGTTTTACTGCTGGATACAAGATGTCTCCTACCTCACTGCACTAGAGGCTTCAAGTTACCACATCACACTTGTGTAAATTGTATACTGGCCCTCGATTAGCTCCAAACTAGTTGTGATGTCTCAAATCATGTTCAAACCCAGATTTAAGGTGAGCACAGAGAAACTTTCAGCAGATGAAAGTGAAAACAGCCTTCTAGGGTCAAACTCTGCACATACATCATCTGCACAGTAAAGCTCTAACATTTAACTGTAGTAACAAGAAGAAAAGCATATTTTTTGACTGGAGGGGGGACGTTAAGTCTTAGACATTTGCGGGTTAAATGTCACCAGCTTAACAAAAGAGGTTGAGTCCACAAAAGCGAGTCGAAGGGCTGTGGCAAGTTCAGACACGTCTGCAATACCAGCACAACAAGGAGGAGAGAGAGCTTTGGTGGATATTGTGGATGTGGATGAAATCAAGTTACAATGCCACGCTGGTAAAGTTTTATGGGAGCTGTAGCTTGTTTGTATGCTAACATTAAACTTTGAACTTCAAATAGCAAATTCTGTAGCGAATGCCAATTTATCCTTAAGTATGGATAGTAATCCCCAGGTGACCTTTTCAGAAAGGCTGATTAAAGAAATGCTCAATAGGACATTGAGAAATAACTCAGAATCTAAATTGCTCCAGTCTTCATTTTGCAAAGTACAAACCAAAATCGTAAAAAAACCCTAACTGAAACCTGCGCTGTATGACAAATAAATGCTTCATTTTCTCCAATGTGATCACAGCACCAGAAATAATTCTTCAGGGAATTGTTTTTCTGAATTAAATGATATGCTTATCTTCAGTATGGAGTCTTCACACATCTTTATTGTATTACAGTAAAATGCCCATGAAATCCTATTTCACATTATCAGGCTGTTTGTCGCCTCAATTTCCTTGTTCCCCTGAAATTGGCTTCTCAGTAGCATTCGGTACATTTTTCAGAACACGGTATCTCAGTTTCTCAGGGTGCGTACACGCATGGCCAGCAGTGAGCGGGATTGTGGCAATCAAGGAGCAGGGAAGTTGTAATAAAAACAAAATTAGAGATCAGCGAGAAAGAAACAACGGCTAAACTAGACACGGGCAGATAAGAACATTGGGTACAGGAATGGCGGCTACCTCAGCTACAGGATAGACTCAATTGCAATGTGGACAGCTCATCAAGATGAGTGACAAGCATCGGGGCACCACCTCAACCTCCTCAGTCACAGAGGGCCGGGCTAACAATACACTCCCTGCCTCAAGAAGAAAAGTTTTCATTTTTGGTTCATATATTTCTTTTAAGGTGTATATTTCCTTTTTTTTTCTTTGTCCTGATCTCCATGCCCCTGTGTTCACCCTCTCATCCACATACAAACTCTCTCTGGTTACAAACTATAGTTGCAGCTGAGGGGAGAGCATCTATCATTCCCATCAGTTGAGAGAACTCCAGGAGTGTTATTACTTTGAGCCAAGCCATTAAGCTTTTACCCCGGAGCGATCGATGGCAGATGCTGGAGGGGTTGTTTATCTTTTGTCTTCTTATCAGAGCGGCAAGGAGAGGTGGGGGCACGGAGAGGGGGGGAGGGAGAGATACAAGAGGAAAGGAAAAAAAGGAAAAAGAAAGGGGAGAACACCTTGTTCCAGTAGAAGCAACAGCTTTAGAGTTGCACTTATAATTCAGGGCACAGTCTATATGACGCCTTTTGATTTGCCAAGATTCATGTGAGGAGCTTGACACTTCTGATGTGGGAGATCAGTGATTAGGCGAGGTTATGTGAAAGGCTCACAGCCTACAGGGGAATGAATCAGTATGATAATCAGATGATCTGAAAGTCCTGGTTCATACCATTAAGCTTACCAATGGCCACATTATGCAACACTCAAAATCTACCTGTGTGTTTTTTCGGTTTAATATTTTATCTGACGCAAACTCTTCATTAAGGCAGCTCCACTCTGCTGTTTTTGGCTCTGATTCATATCAGCAGGCTCAAAGGCAACGTGAACGACGGCTAGAAGGTGACTTGTGAAAAGGTGGGAGGCATACGCCAGAGAAACTGCTTTTCCAAACTCTGAGATGTGTGAGAAATCCTGATGAAAGCTGCACAAGCCTCCACTAACGAGGAAGATGGGCCGAGCATGAAGCAGAACGATGAAAAACAGCTGTCTGTAGGAGATCTTTCCCTCCCCCCTCTCTCTCTCTCTCTGTCTGCCTCTGTCTAGTAAACACACACACATACACAAACCTTTCCCCTCACGCTCTTTCCCCTTTCCTTTCATCAATAATAACTTCAAAGCCCTCTTGTTAAAATGTATTAATTTCTCCACATAAATAAAGCAAAAACACACAGCCAACTGGAATGTAAGTGAATTCATCTTCATGATTATGAGATGTGTTTTTTTTTCATCTCGCCTTATTTTCTAAATCTATTTATTCACCTGCTTCTATCCCTTCAGTCCAGGTCCTCAATTAATGCTCTCATTCATCCACGCTTCCTCCCAGACGTTCTCTTTTCTCCCTCGCTCTCTCTGTCTCCCTCGCCTCATTTAATTCAGCACTGACTTCATTATAATTACTCAGTTGATTCTGCAGACAGGTGTGAGCACAGATGACTTTCAAATCATGTTTTCTTAGTGTCTGGAGATGGTTTTATTTATCTGACACAGCAAACCTCGTCTCCCAGGTTGGATGGCGACACTGTGGTCACATTTATAAACCTGGTATGATTCTGAAACATATAAACACTTTAATAGAAATCATAATTCTGTTTTTTTTTTACCCTCCTTTGTTAACTAGAGTTGTAAGCTTCCAATAAAACAATGTATGTGCACATGCATGTGGCATGTCAGACACTCACTAACTGGATGTGGTGTTTGCAGAGTTGAGTGTACATTTTGGTTTGCATGGGAGGTGTGAATCACGTTCTGTTTACCTGGCTAGAACAGGGCTGGTGTGTGCCTGTTGAAAGGGCCCATTGATAGGCCTGAAGCCTGGGCATTTCCTGCTGAGCCACTGCTGACAGCGCTAACTGTGCTTTGGGGAGCTCTCTGTCAGCAGCTTCTAATCTCCATAAACCAGCAGCTTGAAGAAGCCCTTGGTATGAACAGTTTTTGGAGGTGGCCCGAGGTCAGTGTGAAGGTGAGGCAGGTGTCTTTCCACTGGAGCACTCATTTTTTTTCTCAAGTATTTTTCCATCCCACAGTTTGAGTTAAAGTCACAACAAGTAATTTGTGCAGCCCCTAATGACAGGCTTCACAATGTGCTGCCTGTCTGTGATTTTTCATATCAGGACATGTTGAGTGTATAGTATATGTCACGCTTTTACCATGGTCACTCACCACAGGCAAAGAGAGAAGCAAGCTGCGTTCAAAATACAGTTTTTTTTATAGAATTTGTAGTCATTTTAACCCGTATAGGTCCGTATCACCACTGAAAGGTACTAAAAGAGAGGGTAGAGTAATTTAATAGTTAAAAATGTTTTTGTCAAGAGTTAGATAAGAAGATTGATACCACTCTCATGTTTATACGGTAAATACTGCCAGCAGCCACTTAGCTTAAGTTAGCACAAAGATTGGAAACAGGGCCTGTCTCTGTCCAAAGGTTACAAAATCTGCCTAATAGTACCTCTTGAACTTAGTACTTAACACGTTTTATCTAATTTGTTTACTTTATACAAAAAGCGTGAAAGTGACACACTGTGGTTTTGTAGGGGGTTATGTGAGGAACTATTTCTTGGCTGGGGACAGTCACTTCCTGTTGACAGACAAGAAAGTAAATAAATGTTTTTCCAAAAATGTCAAATGATTTCTTTAAACAGTTGACCAGAAGCATGTTTGAGTTGTCCTGTTCTGTGGTTTTAATAGTCACCTGCCAGTCAAAAATTAGCAATTTCCATGTCTGTGGTATGAATAACTGTGACTGAGTCAATGGTCATTTTATGTTTCCCAACTTCATGAGTTGAAGGGGATCATCTATGCTTCATCAAACAACTGCCTAAGGATACACTGGGCAGCTTTATCTTCTCCTTTTAAGGACGCCCACATTATGACGTCCATAGAGACTTCGGACGTTTCATCCCGTGAGCAGCGACACAGCCAGTTCCTGTTTATTTTGTTTTTGTTTTTCAGACTCAGTCATGCCATACCTGCCCACTAGGCATCCTTAAAAGTTCCCTGCCTCTGTTATATCACCTGACTGCTCCTATGATCAGCCACCTGCCTGCACAGCTGCTGCTCATTTGCTCATTAGCTCCCTAGGATATAGAGAGGGCAGTTAGCATTGTAGTTTGCCAGATTGTTTATGTTGCCTAGGAGAGCTGCTGTAGTGGTTTAGTCATTCTTGCCTGCCTGTACCTGTTGCCTGTTCTGACTGCCTGTTGCCTACATCCAGCCTGATTTGTGAGTTTGTGTCTGCCTGCCTTCGACCAGCTGTAAGCCAGACATTTTATAGAGTAAACAGCATTTTGACCACATCTGCATTTTGCCCTGTGAGTCTGCTTTGGGGTCTAAGCTCAGTCATACCACACACACACACAAACCCACACAGAACTAATACACACAGGGACCACTGCTTATTGAGCTTTTCCTCTTGAGCCTAATAAAATCCTACCGTTGGAAGACACCTTACGGCCTTTAGTTGGATTCATTTTCAATGGTCAGGAACAAAATGTGCGCCAACAGTGAAGCACTATGGTAAACATTTATTTGAGGATGAAGTCCCATCAAATGATCTGCGTGCTGTTTTTGGACACTGTACACCACAAGAAATATGAAACAGAAATGACACCCTTGTGACTTGTGTAGATCCAAAGAAATTTTTGTTTAGTAATGGGGGTCCATGCTCTGCCTGGGAAAAGAATCTATATATATACATATATATATAAACAATAATTTTTTAGCTTTTTACACTGCATTTCAAAACAAAGCTAGACTACCATTGTGTCAGTGACAGAAAAAATGATTAGGTGTGCAACTATCTTATTTTAGCACAATTTGATTGGGTTATTGACAAGCTTCAGTATTGTAACTCTACAAGGTAAAACATACAGCCGGAGAGGTAAACAGAGTGGGTGAATTCAGAGGCCTCCAACCTACAGTGAAGGGTGGGGAGGGGAGCTGCGTGTGCAGCTGAGCCTCTTCCACATAATGACTTGTATGACTGCTGTTACGATCTCCATGTATTTAGATGATTAAATCCAGTTCAAAATGCTGACCTTTTACACACTGATATAAATATAGTAGTACACACACATGTGGAAACATGCAGTTCAAGAGCGAGCCATCGTGCATGTTTGCAAATACAAGAGTAGGCTATTTTTGGCTTGTTACATTGTCATGCAAATGCATTTATTCATTTTACTACACCAGCCTTATCTACAAGTCACCTTCATGTTTGGATAATACATACTAACTATATTCGTATACCTTTTTTTTTTTTTTTTTTTTTACTGTTGCTGTTTAAATGTCTGTATTTTCCAATAGAACAATTTCACTTTCATCTTATCCTATCATATCTTAAATTAGTTTTCTTATCACTCTGATGATTCCCATCACCACGTTGGTTTCATCATTATCAGTTCAACTGACACCGGCACGCTGTGAGCTCAGCTGACCTCTCTGACTTACTCTGGATTGCTAAAATGATAAAAAGTGACTAAAGTTAACTTCCGGCAAGTCGAAGTATTCCCTATGGCTCTCGGACTTTATCGAGCAAAGTTATGACAAGAATATTGGACATCAGCACTGTTTGGTTAATTTCATCAGTCACACAGAGGCACACAGGTAATATACTAAAACTATCCCAATTTTTGAAGGTAAGAGATGATGCAATTTGATGCAACGGCAATTTTTTAGAGTGCAATGCTTTTGTAAGGAGGGAGTTTAAGATTATGCCTGCCAGTGAATAGTAACTGAGGAGATATTATTACATTTGTAATGAGTGACAAAAGAGAAAATACATGTTTATGAGTATTTAAGAAATAGTTTGACACTTATTTACTTTCTTGCTGGGAGTTAGATGAAAAGATTGATACCACTCTTATGTCTCTGCAGCAAATATGAAGCTTCAGTCAGCAGCGACTTAGCTTAGCTTGGCCCACAGACTGGAAACGGAGGGGAAAGCTAGCCTGGCTCTGTCCAAAAGTAACAAAATCTGCTTGCTAGCACTTCTAAAGCTCACTAATTAACATGTTATAACCTTCTTTGTTTAATCCATACAAAACCCAATGTGTAAAAACCAACATGTTGCGGTTTTAGGGGGAATTTTTGAGTCATACAATAACTTGGCCAGGCACAGTAACTTCCTGGAGTCTCTGCTGGTTGCCTGGCCAGGCTAATTGTTACCTCCCTTTTTCCAGTCATGTCTTACACAAGCATTCACAGCCAAACAAACTATTCCCCCTATTCCCCTGACTGCAACAGTGCTTCATGTCCAATATCAGCCTAAAATGTTAGTGTAGGTAGGTCTGTGGTCAGAGGACCACCACATTGAAGATGGTGGTCTGCCACATTTTTCATGGTATTGCCGCAGCTTGCCACCTTGGCGTTGCACTCTCAGAAACAGCTGTGTCCTGAGTGCCAGCTGAAATACCTGTCAGATAACCCAGAGTTCACCCGCGCTGACCACTGACACACTCCTGCCGGCTGTCCACCCTGTCACTCTCCATGACCTTTATCACTTATCACCAGTCTGGCCCCGGCATATACACATGGAAAGGCATAAACAGTTTAAACACACACAGATGGCCACTCAGAAGACCATATGCCCACATGTATAAACTTAAAATCAGTCACACTTGCTCTTGTACTTTCTCCCAGTTATATTTCATGTTGAATGATGCTCTTTGATCACACTGGTGGTTTTCCGAGGCCATCCAGCATCTCTGCTTTATTTTCACGGTATTAAACGGCATAGAGGATGCCTACGAATGCTTCCCGGCTTAATCATTCAGAATGTGCAGGTGAATACATTGAAGCGATTAGTGTTAATATGGGGCTGTGCGCTGCATCACTCGGCTGTCCGATAATAGGAGAGCTGCATTCAAAGCATCTCATCCCTAAAAGGATCAAGATTGTCTCTGATCCATCGCAGTACCTCGGCGCGTCTCTGTCTGCTCATTTGCTCATTACACTACGCAGGGAGGTGGGGGGTGGCGGATATTTGTGGGTACCGGTGCATGAGTCGGTGTGTATGTGTGTTTTGTTCTCAGCAAAGTTATTAATAATGTACTTCCGCAGCCAGCAGCCACCTAATTACTACAACCCATAGACCTGGGAGGAATGTTACACACACATACATAAAGTCTGGGTGTGTTTCACCACTTAGTAAGCATTACATAACTGTGAAAGATAGGAGGAGTGTTAGATATACTTCAATAAATTGTAGTACTTTTTTACTTTTTTATATAGACTGATACCAAATTCATGTCATTTATTTATGATTACCAGTTCCCAACTTGCGATGAACTCATAATTATGGCTGAGAAACTTTTCTGAGAGCTCTGATATATACAACTTGTCCAAGTAGTCCAACAGACATGGATGGCATATACCACCCAGAGTCCCTTGTGTAATGTAAATAAAATCAAAATTAATGGATATAGTGCGATATTGACCATGCATAGTGTTGCTTAACCCTCACATTGCCAACTCTGCAGTCATATATATTTGCAGTTCGTAAACATGGGAACGTGGTATGGTCCAATATAGTCCTAGAAATTATGTTTATATACAGTACATGTACGTTTTTTTGTTTTTTTTTAACAAACTATTGTAGAAATTGTTACTTAAGCCTCAAAATGTTGAAACTGAACATATTAGTAAAATATTCCATTTCATTGTTTTCCTACAATATCCACTCTTGCAACACAACATCCACCCATAGCAACTAAAGCACTATTAAACTTTTTTTATGGTTATGCTTTGGCACTCACACCACTTAATGTTAATGTTAGGGAAAGATTATGGTCTTGGTGAAATACTGACTGTAAGCAGATCATGTTTACTAACTTCCCACGCTAGAAAAATGTTGCCAGTGAACATTATCCTGGCAGCAATTATGGGGTGGGTACATCATTTTTTGGAGTTTTTGAGGTTTTTATATCATTCTGTAGCTTCACATAAGTGTTCTATATGTATTCAAATCTGAAAATTAAAATTTTGGTTGATGTATGTACATTTTAGTGTCAAAATGCCATTTTTTCCAGGCCCTTCTCAAAACTTTTTCCCATGTGACCTGACGTAGGTTTCTGCATGATGACGTCGCTACATTTAAACCGATATAAACCCCCTGGCCCGTCTAGCAGTCGCCACAGAGACAGATGGAGCACTCATTGTTGCTGCTGCTCTGCTAAACATGCTAACAGACACACAGATACACACAGATGGAGCACCCACTGTTGCTGCTGCTCGAAGTTAAAAAAATAAACATTGAGCTCTCCTCCTGCCAGTAAACGGCTCCGGATCAGAGCAGAATCTGGGGTGACTTGCGGGTGTTACTCATCCTGAAGCTCCAGCTCTGCTCCTAGCTCTCTCCTCCAGAGCTCCCGGCACTCAGCGGCTGTCTGTCCCTCTGTATGTTAGAAAGACACTGTCGGCGAACTGCGTGTGTGTGTGTGTGTGTGTGGTGGGGCGTCAGCGCTGTGGCTCTAACCCATGTCACTGCTTTTTGCTAATGGCTGAGCAGGCATTTCCATTTGAAAAACATGAAAAGGAACACAGGTGGAGTCATCCTTTAAGTTTCCTTTCAAACACAATTGGCAAAACAAATGAATATCCAGGTGGCCGTATCTTAGGCATCTGTATATGCAGATTTTTATTCCAACAACAACTGCATTAGGCAATTTCTGTCATTAATCCTTCTCTCTGGATCGTGTGTGATGAGTGAAATCCCCCAGTGATGGCCACCCCCACAACGTGCAAACTGTTTTTGGCACATCCGCGCTGTAGATCTACTGTAACTCTCCTGCATTCTACAGTACAGTAAACAGTATACCCAAAGTAAGAGCAGACATTACTGCACTATACTTGTTTTAGCTTCATGTGGGGTTCAAGTATATCTAACCACAGCTGCTTTACTGTCACTGCCTGATAATAAGATTTAAAACTTTCAGAAGAAATATGCGAAACGTGACTGTCCAAAGACACAACCCACACATGCACATACTGCATACACACACATTGTGTTTGAATACATACAACATACTCCTCTGTGTTGGAGTAAGCCGACTTGTTTTGCCCATAGTGGCGGTGGGCTTTAGATAAGAATGTCAGTAATCTCAGCTCTTCTTATCATGCTGGTACAATAACATGACCCTAATCCTACACTGCAGTAAATACATTCTTTAAACCTATATTTGTACTGCACCAAATCTGTGAACCATCGAGTTCTCTTATCACATCATGTAGGCCCCCTGAGGACCTCAGTTTCTTGTCTTTTCTGTGACAAGGTCTTTTAGAAAATGCAGCCACTGTGTCATCCTCGGAAGCATTGCTATATGCATGGAAGCCTTATCCGATATTTCATCATCTTGTCAACTTGTTCCTGGTACCGTTTACCTGCTTTGTTCAACCAGGTTACAGGAAAATAAGTTGAGTTCAGAGCATCTTTGACATCAGAAAAAAAGTGACTATTCATGCTACGACTGAAGCTGTGCTCTGCAGGTCAACCTCTCAGCTCGCTCTAAATTCAAAGTATGCATGTGTGTGTTTTTACACCTGCGTAGATACTGAAAGGATTCCCGGCAGCAAGATAAGTTATAAGAGTTGAGCTAGTCTGCATATGAAAGCTGACCTGCTGCCTGGTCATTTATAATTTCTGCTCTGTAAGGGCTTGAAAACAGCTTCATCCTACTCAGTCTGTGTCCCTTATCCATTTGCTCCCCCCTCTCCCGCTTCGCTCTCTCTTTCCTCCCTCTTTCCTCTCAGATGTGTGCTTCAAAGTGCGTCACAGATCTGACTGTTTATTCCCAGCCTTCCTCCAGGCGTCTCTCCTCCTGAGCATCACTTTCATTTGCCACAGCAACTCTGATGGCTTGTCAACTCTGCCACACATGTCCTGACACATACTGTACGTGCACACTAATACACATGCAAAAAAGGAAAACAGACCCTACCTGCAAACGATGAAATGGCACATGTGCTCACCTAGCTGTATATATTCCTGTACTTAGCAATGCACACACATGCAGAATGGGCAAAGCAGGGAAGGGGGGGCTGGGGGGGTTGGGCGATGGGGTGACAGAGAAAAATTGCACACACAATAAAATGTGTTCACATCTGCAGCTGTACTTATCCTGGCTTTAAAGCAGTCTTTGCATTTTGCTTGTTCTGTTCGGCACAGTGCCCTGGGCACAGCTGAATGCATTAATTACATATGCTGTGCTATAGATTCACTGTCTAACCCTGCTGATTGCTTTCACCTACCACATGTCAAACTTAATTGCAATTGTTAACCCTAAAGTTGCTCTCATAAATGAAATTGACAATCCGTCAGGTTCGATTAACTTGTGTAATAGAATGGATTGTGTAATTTCCTTTTTTACCTTAGCGTACCTTCCACATTTCACATGACCAGCATGCAACCACTTTGTACCGACAGTCCATTTAATGATTAATAATTTGGCCTTTTTTTTTCAAGTTTAGCCGAGCTGTAAAGCTGAGACAGCGGAGCGTAAAGGTCCTCATCTTAAACACGTGTCAAATATTCATGATCCTTTTTCTTGAGTGGTATCTTGTGACCAGCAGCTCTGAAGGTCTGAATATAGCACTAGTGATCTAGGAATGCTGCATTGCGTAATAAGGTCCAGAGTGAAATCATTTTCATGATTTAATAATTTATGAACAAATGTTACACAACATGCAGAATGTCTCATGTAATAAATTCAGCTTCTTTTTCAATCTAGAGTCTCACACTCGTGTTGAGCCGTAACAGTTTGGATGGTGCGTTCACATTTTCACACGTATTTTTACACTTAGCGGAGAAAATCCACAGTATAGTATAAAACACAACTGTATTAGGGAAGGCACTGTTGCTCCCACGAGTAGATCCAGTGCACAAGAAGGAAGCTGGATTGATGGATCCAATGCGCTGCAGTGTTTTACGCATCCTCGCTCACGGCAATATATGAATAATGTAAAATATTATGCAACAACACGGTTCAATATGCAGATCAATTACAGCAAAATTTGGAGGGAAATATTTTCAATCAATAGAGGAAAACAAGAGAACATAGCCCTGTTACTCTAATAATTTGTCACAAAAATGGTCTTTCTCTCTCTGACTGACTCTCCATCCAATCCTGTATTTCACTCTGAGCTCTGACAGGCCATAGAAATATTGAAAAAGGCTCCGTGTTAAAAAATGTAAAAACAGGAAGGAACCCCTCAGGGTGCTGAAGACAGATACGAGCAGCCATCTTACTCAAAGTCCTGGTCAGAGTTGACAGAATAGTAGGACACCGCGATATGATGTATAGCACATTACAAAGAGACAAAAAGACTTACTGGTGACATGAAATATGGGAGCGTGGATGTCATGCCAAAAGTTATTGCTGCAGTTCCATATGGACAAATAACTGATTGTATGTGTTTGATAAAGTTCCTTATAAACATAAGCTCATGTTTTATAGACACAGTAAAGACTTCAGTAGAGAATAACAGCATAATTTAAAGTTACAGACCTTTTACAGAGCTTCAGTCTACAGCTCTACTTTACATTTCTCTCTACTATTATGATTATTATATTATAATGTACTCAAAAAGTTATTAGATTTGCGGAAATTAACTTATTTTTTTTGTCATTTTTAAGGCACAAAATGTATGGTGGTAAACCAAGCTTGAAATTAACTGCTATTCTGCTAGCAAAAACCCTCTAAATAAAAAGACATGGGTGTGATAATAAAGTTTGCAAGGCGACATATTTTATAAGGGATTATTTCCTGGCAGAACTTTCATTTCTTCCTGAGGGTGTCACGTAACTGACAATAGGAGTGTGATATAATGAGCAGACTGATGTGAAAATACTCAGTTCGTGGATGAAATAATGATAAAAGAGACTAACTTTGACAAAGCCAAATTTATGACTGCATAGTTACAGAGACGGATTATCTAGCTCAGGCAATATTCAATGCGGTGGAATTTGATTTTCATATTGTACAAAAAATAATGACTGAAAATGGCTTCTGCTTTGGGTAGGAAAATGAGTTCTAATATCTCCAGTTCTGCTCGCTGCTTACAGACACCATCAGGAAATAACAGAGTCTGCAGTCCTGGCACCAGAGCTGTTTTTAAGTCATTTGGGTAAAGTCCAAGTCATGTGTCAAGTCCTTGGGCAAATCCAAATCAATTCAAAAGTCTTTACAAGTGTTTCAGGTCACTGGAAAATGACACTCAAACAATTTCCTTCCAGACCTATGTTAATGGTACTTTTTACATTAACATGAATGCTTGCCATCCATGGACATAGCCGATTTTCAATCAATTACCCATTATATTGAAAAAGTAATTACATAACTTTACTAATTATTCAACATAAAAAGTAGTGACTTATTACATGACTTTAGTCAGCTCAGCTCCATCAAAGGTAAACAACCTCAAACCCTCCACACATCACATCTTCTGTTTTTAACAGTAGAAATAGAAAATGAGACACTGCAGTTAAACAAAGTGGTCATTAACAGCTAGTTTTAAGGTTAATCCCAGATGTCCCATCCTCACAATGCGGCTGCACAGTTCACACACCCTCCAACTCTGAACAAAACCAGGAAGTAGCCTTACCAGTGGCGAAAGTTAGCAAGCCAACTAAGAATACCACAAATTTTGGGAGCTGTGTTTCTCCTCCTTTTAGGTAGAGCCTCCAAACACCTCCACCCCCTGCGCCAAGCTAACATGTCAGGTATCAGACTAGTGTGTCAACTGAATGCAGAGAGACCAAACTAGTATCAACCATCTGTCGGTAAGACCCCCAAATTATAGAAGTAACAGAGTTTTACTGGGATTAGTAATGTAATGTGGGCCTACTGAATTAAATTATAATCCCTTACACTGCTCTTTCAGAATTATTTATCATTTACTCAGGATTTTTTACACAAGATTTTTAAGTCTCACATCCAAGTCTCAAAGTCTAGTGCTTTGCCTGGCACAAACTTTAGAGAAACTGTACAGCATAAACCACCACACACATAAAGACATAGAAAACAGAAACATCATCTACCTACACATCCATCTCCCATCTCGACCTCAAACTGCGCTGAATGTCTGTTTGTTGTTATCAAAAGAAGATTGTGTTTACGGCGAGGCCCTGTGTAATGGGCCGAGGGGAGGACTGAGCCTGCAGCTTCTCACTCATCCGGGCGGTGTCGTCTTTGGAGACGGAGGGGAGTGTGCTCAGTCAGCTGTGGCCTGAAAACAGGCTCTGAGGTTGTGATGTCGCTGAGAGTATTGTACTGTTACAGTGAGCGGCCCCCTGAGGTTCCCATCTCTCTCCCTCCCAGGATTTGTGCATGCACGTATACTTAAACTAAAATAAAAAAGTGTAGTACAGGTTGAAATTAAAAAAATATAGTTTAATACTGATGCAGGCTCACTGTATTAGTCAGATGAGTGCACAAATAGACTGATGATAAATAACACTGCTGATAACCATGGATTAATGATTAGTCAATCTTTCTGTTATTGGAATCACATCTAAGGGAACATTGATATTAATGAGCAGCCATCCCAGTTAGCTCCTAATGCATATCACATGGACCATACTGCAGCATGCTTCCTGCACTAATGGCTCACTGCTCTCTTTTATCTCAGCTGTGGCCGTGATCCAGATGATGTAACAGCTCAATTGAAATATCATCACGGGGAGAAAGCCAAGCATCGAAAAAACAGGGAGCACCATCCCCAAAACAAACCTTAAATATTAATTCAGTGATGCTACTTACGTAAGCCTCGGCACCAGTGGGAAGGAGGCAGACACGTGTGCACGAGGAGAGAAGGAGACAAGTGCTGTTATATATATATTCGCTTCTAGCTTGAAATGTCTTACTCATAACAATCAGATCTCTCCAATTCATCCATTCTTACTTTTTTTTACCTCCCTTTGACACTGTTTTATTGTGTATTTTGAAGGCAGTGACAGTTAAAAAAAAACAAAACATCCCTTGCAATAGTCTGCGAGAATGTCAGGTGTTTTAATTATAGCGTTGGACAAGGGCAACCAGAAACACAGTGCAGAGATAACGATAGCAAATGAGACACTATTTATTGGGAAGGTGAGGCAGAGGACTTATCACAGGAAACAGTTAATCTTTCTCAAGACAGAAAAGGTTACCCAGAATCTGCAGATGTCTCAAATATTTACGTAAGGTGTGCTTAGACATTCAATCTCTCTTTGCTCCCTGTTTCCTTTCTTTCTGTGCTGTGAAATGGTTTACGTCCTTCCTCTGAGGTGAAACACTGGGGAAACATTATAAACACTTTTATTAGACATATCAAGGGAACCTAAATATTTGCGTAAGGGGATGGGCAAGAGGCCGATGTATCATTCTAGGAAGAAACCTGCAGAGGGCACAAAAATGAAACTGACTATACTAACATTTTGCTGTTACTCTTTCCTTACTGATAGCTTTTGCTATTTGAAACACTTGTAATAACATTATTTTTTTTTTCAGTGTTGCTGAATCTGTCCCTACTTGACGGAGGGGAAATGGAGACTAGCTAAATGCGGCACGATCTGCAGTCAATTTGTGCAAACACAAAGCGATGCACAAAATCTCCGACTTGCCTTCCTTCAGTCGCTTAAATACCTCTGTAGTAATCTTGTTTAATCAGCCACTCATTATTTTATCATCACTACTTAACATGGTCCCTCCTACACAAAGCAAAGAGAAGGAAATTGGGATTCTAAAGATAACAGCAGCCTGCGTTTACCAGTTCAGCTGTGGTAATGGATACACTGCCATCTGCACCTCAGGGATAATTTGATTTGCCCTGACATGGTAAATTACCCTGCTACAGCCTGTCCATTTTATTTGCTAATTCAATTCAGTGTCACTTAACACCCAGAGCCCTGCCTTCGACAGGGCCCCAGAGGCACAGAGAGGCTGGTTTACTGTGGGCGCTCGCCTTGGGTTGGTGTGCCGAGCTGGGCTCCGGTGAGTGGAGATGACCAGGGTGTGGCGGGGGTGGCCCGGCCTCTGAACTTCACAACGCTCTGACCATCATGACCTTGACGTGCACCACAAAAGCACCACAACTGCAGAAATACATGCTGACTTCATTTGTGGTGTCAAGGTCAGCTGAACTTGGTTGGCCACACTCCTCAACCTCGCACATGAACACACAAATTCACATGTAGATGAACACATACACACGTGCATATACTGAGCACTATTACTCGTATAATGTAGCTCATGGTACCATGTTAAAGAGATAAAGGTTCTTTCACTGCCCCACCCTCCTCCCTCAGTGAAGAAGTATTTTGAAGTCTCTGATTACTTCAGACACTGGTATGATGAAAGGCCTTTATATATATATCATTAAACCTCAGTATAATCCATCCTCCTGACATAGATATCCTCAGGGAAGTGATCTAAGATAACTCTCCATTTACATTTTCCGAGTGACTGATAAAAATAAAGATGTTCTCAGTGACTACTGACCTTGTTTTTCCCACCACAAATGATACTTTATGACCAAGCTATGTCAAGTTTGGTCCCTCTGCATAAATATGTAGAGAAACAGTTTCATCAAGAAACCATTTTCTCTCTATAAACTCTCATGTTGACATGGATTTTTACAGTTTTATATATTTGAACAATGATACCGACTGACTAAGATGCTCCAGCCAAAAGTTTCTTTTTAAGTCGGGACAAGAGTCTTGTTGCCTTCTTCTCCTCTTTCACCAAATTTTTGTGTTCTGTCTTTTATTGTTGATGTTTTTTGAACCCAAAGCGCACTCCTCTGAGCTTTCCAGTAGACTAATATTTGTCTTTCCACCTCCTCCCTCTATGTGAACATCTGGACTGGAGCTTTGCAGAAACACAAACTTCCTTGGTGAGCCTTTTGTATCTTTTCATGATTGCATACATAACCATCCATAGTTTACCGTGACCATAAACATTCCCCTCTGGCCACCAAACACATGGCCGCTCAGCTGACTGGCAATTTCTGTCAATAGTAATATTTATGAAAAAGGAGATGTAGCACTCTGTCAGCCATCTTGTTGCTGTGGTGCAGCGGTGGGACATGAATTTATAGTGGAAATTTCACAAAACTGAACACAATTAAACAATCCAAAGCAATCTGGTCATATTGCAATGATGCCAAATGACCTTGACATCATTAAAAAAGTAACAACAATGGTCTGGTATTGTAATATATCCAGACAAAGTAGAATTTATCACCAGATGAAATTTATCAAGACATATATTTGCACAAAGTTCTGGCCAGAAAATCTGCTATGAATCACCATAAAATATACAGGAGGGACAATTTTAGTGGTGAAAGATTTGATTGCATACACTCACTGATTATCAGGTAAATCAATAAATCCTCTGAATAGCTTAGTGGGAAGTCCGACTTTAAAAGATTTTCTTTGGAAGTTTTAGCCCTTGATTTTGATAGCATGGTCCGCAGGGGGTTGATGTATCTGGGGCCCTTGGGAGTAATCTGATTGGTCTGAGCACCGAGGAGGAAACAAAAAACACCCGAGTCTTTATTTTGTAGAATGTTTTTTTTTTTTTTCCTGCTGTAGTACTTCTATGGCTGATGTGGTGATAAAAGAAATGAAGAGGGAGGAACAGGAATCAGTACGAGCTGGTTGTGAATGTGCTTGTACTATCAATCCGTGTGTGTGTAGGTCCACGCACACCTGTCTACAAGTCTGCATGTCACCAAGTCAAACAGCCTGAAGTTCGGTCCAATTTCCTCCATGGGATAGAAGTCGTTACAGCTCTGGCTCACTGATCTGATTGAAGCCATTTAGTCACAATGGGCTGGTGTGACTTCGTCTTAAGGCACGGTCAGCGGAAGCCGGCTCGGTAATCAGGTGGGATTCAGGAGGGAAGATGTGTTCAATCAGGCACATACCAGCTACAGTCTGCAGGTCATGAGACTGTGAATTTCATTCAGCAGCTCCACGTATGCTGTAGTCAATCACAGACAGACGTATACAGAATGCATGCATGGATGAGTGCGTGCATGCACATATAGATAGACTTAAAAAAAAAATATAGGCTGAGAGAAAGACATACTGTGCCAATCTGATGGTGCAGAAAATCGTTTCTCTGTAGATGGCAGTGTAGCACAGAGTTACAACTGCTCTCTGTGTGTGTATGTGTGCCCCTTTACATATTCAAGCCCCTGATAACAAAGATAAATCCCTTTAATGGAAGCATCCCACTTATTCCTGAAATAGCAGCACTCTAGCTTACCATATGTAGCTCACTTTTACATACATGTACAAAATGCAGCGCACTCATACAAATATTTCGCTTAACCTGATTTGATTTATATCCTTGCAAACTGAATTGTCCTATTAAGTGAAGAGCTTTAACCCTTGTGTGGTGTTCATCTTTTTGTTACTCACCCAATGTTTGCAGGTCTGGTGGACCCACAATAAAAGTGCAATTTGTTTTATGTGATAAAATGTGATTTTTGTAAAAAAAAAAAAGAAAAAAGAATCAATTATATTCAAGACATGAGTGGAATAAATCATGTTTATCTTGAACAAATATAAATGAAACAAGGTTTTCATCACTATTGATGTTTATTGCTTTGAAATGAACAAATTGGAAAGAACAATTTTACATATAGTATTTTATGGAAATGATAAATGAGCCCCATTGAACACATATTCATGCCAGTCTACACAACACATGAGTTTTACTGTGTCTTCCTGTCCTTCCTGGGTCCACACACATCGCAGTTCTTCCTTTTGTTGCTACTGGCTGCAGCCTAGAATGATTCTAAAATCATTTCTAAGGCCCTCTGAGCACAGAATCTTTTTGCCATATTGATCGATTGCGATAAGGAGCCACACACGCAAAGCTATTTATTTGTTGTGTTGCGCCCCCAATTTACAGCTGGGATAAAGTGTGAGAAAATATAAAATGTTTAGAATGTTTTGAAATAACATTGTGCAGGTTCCCCCAAGACATTTTGTAGTTTCACACACTACAGAGGGTAAAGAGTGCAGGAATATGTGGGCGCAGACAGGTTATAGGTGCTTGAAATGGAACGATGTTGCAACCTTGACTGTGTGTGTGTGTGTAGTTTCACACACTATAGAGTGTAAAGAGTGCAGGTACAGCAGGAGCAGAAAGGTTCTTGGTGCTATGTTGTGACCTTGTGTGTGTGTGTGTGTGTGTGCATGTTGTTCACAGAGAAGCTGGGAGGTGATTTCTGATTTTGAAAAGAAAAGAAATAAGAATGCTTATGGACAGGGAGTGTGTATGTGTATGTGTGTGTGTGTGTGTGTGTTGGGGGAGTGTATTGGTGGAGGTGGGGTGGGTGTGGGGGGTGGTGATGGGACTAAGCTTAGGACATTTGACAATAATGCCTATAAAATGGTGGAGAGGTTCGTGTTCAATCTATGAAATATGCTGCAAATCTAAAGGCACACACACACACACACACACACACACACACACACACTAACAGCAGGCCCAGGCAGGGGGAAGACAGAGTGAAGGTACACAGCAAACCTTTTTCTTTAATTTTTACCATGTTTACTTGTTTTTACCTGCAATTCCCACACTTTTATTACCCTGTGGTTCAATGGACCCGAACGCCACATATTTAATATAAATGTGTAGGGAGGTGCACATTGTCCAAACAATGGAAATGTGTTCTTTTACATGTTCTTCACAAAAAGGCCAGTGGGTCTCAGGCTGAAAAAATAATTCATAGCATCCTTTTTCTTTTAGTAATCATTGAAAACAGGTCCCATAGACCAGAACACCACACAAGGGTTAAAAGAATTGAGATACAGGAGCATTTGTGCATGTGTGTTTTAGGAGACGACTGATGGAAACTGCAGATTCCTCCTCATCCGCCACATAGGGCTGTCAGGAAAACAAGCCAGCTCTTTCAGCAAGAATAAACCAAGTCCTGCATTCATTTGCATTCATGTTTCCAGTAAATATATTCCTCTGTATTCCACAGACAGAGACATCTCTGTGAAGAGTGTGCTCAAGAGTGGCCACAAGCAGTGAGACGGGTGCAGGAAAAGGATGAAACATAGAATAAAGGACTAGATTAGAACCGAATTGGCAACGGAAATAGTAAATTTAGCAGATATGGTATTGATAAGGGAGAGGAGGTTGCATGTGAGGAATGCTGCCAGGAAGGGCTTTGACACATATCAGAATGTTGTGAAGGGAGAGGAGGAAAGAGAGGAATGACTTTATGTTGAAAGAAGGAGACGGATGTGACCCGGCGGTTAGTCATGTCCCTCGTGGGGTCCTTGGGGGCCAGCAGCGTCTCTCGCTCTCGTTTTTTCCTCCTCGTTCTCTCTTTCTGTCAGGCCCCGTGCACTCTTGTCCTCTGCTCTCTTTCAACATCTGGAGTCTGTTTAGCATCATCAACGCCAGAGCCCCTGCCATGACACCTCTCCTAAAAATGCCTAGGATGAGGACTTTTCAGAGGGTAAAAGGAACAAACAGTCCAAGAGGAATGTCCCTTAGCAAGTGCTTTTTTTTCAAAAAAGCTTTCAATGATTCTAGTAAAATCTTCTTTCCTGTGGTTTAACATTATACACGTTGAGGTTAGAACCACTCTGTTCTAACCTCAGACTGCTAAATCATGTTTGACTAAATGCTTTGACATTTTCATTGGAAGAAAATATTTTGCTTTAATTAAAAACATTTCCAGGAAGGTATGGCTCATTGTCAGATGCTTTGATGAATATCTGGTCAATTAACGACAAGATTCCAGTGTTTGCAGATGCAGTGATACTGAACCTCAAATACTGTACTGTATGTTGAGCCTGGTCTTTCCTTTCTGGTTGACAACATTGAGTCACATTTAATTGGAAGTTTTACATAAGCCTTGAACCACAGCCTATTTGTAGGTATGCGTGTGTGTGTGAGGAGCTGTTACAGTCCCCCTGTGGCTATAGGATTAGAGGTTAGCAAACACCTCTGTGAAAGTGTTTAACATCAGGGCCATGCTGACAGATCTTCACGCTGGTCAGTCAGCAGATGAGCACACCATTCATTTTCTGTTGTCAGAGAGATGACCTCTGTGTCCTGGGCCATCTACCTTACGCCTGCTCATGGGAAACAATCCTCCACCAGGCTGGAGGATGGCGGTCTGGGGGTCTAAAGTGTGTGATCTGGTCAACAGCTCAAAGCAGTAAAAGAGGGGCATTGGGGTTGGGGGAGGTGATGCGGCTTAGACTGTAGATTTAGGATTTTGTGGGCGCTGACAACTGTAAAATGCATTATTGAGTTCATATGAGGCATACGTGTGCCGTGTGTGCCAAAATGCCTGATGTGTTATGCTTTCAGTTGAGATGTGTTTTGTGTCAGATTATGCAATGAAAGGAATGGGTGTGCAGTCTAATAAGGACCTCTTGGGCGCACCGTACAATATGTGCATGCAGCTGCAGTTTCTGTGTATGTGCGTGTGTGTGCGTGTGTGTATGTGTGTGTGTGTGTAACACACTGAGGCTTGGCTGTGGGGGTCCACATGGGAGAGGGCGGGAGTTCCTGGGCACCAGGCCTTTAACAGTAAAACATTTCAGAGGCTGTCCATCACAAACCTAATGACTTCAGCAGACAGAGCCTGGATTTTGGCTTTTCCCCACGGCCGACACCAACAGCCATAAAACACTGCATGTTTGGAATGCAGAACATGGATCCTGCGGACGAGAACAGCAACACGGAGATCACACACAAACCAGAAAGCACTGCGGCTTACACGGCGAGGTGCTCAAAGCTATATTTATATAGGAAGTGCTGTTATTTTGAGCAGTGGACTGTGATATTTGTTTGCACGCACTCATTGCACAAACTTAAGCATGCGTACAAGAGTTTGTATTACATTGGTAATGTCACGATGCAGAGCGATGTTCATCCCGCTCCGGAGAGTCAGGATACTGAATGATTCATAGAATGGTGTAAGTGACAGTGTTTACAGCAGGTCATACCAACAGACCAGTCCTCCTGACCTTTAACCTTTAACCTATAGAGGCTAAAGAAAGGGTTAGTTTACCAAATCAGGAGACAGAGAAAAAACACAGAGCTGAACATCAGTGACACCTCATTGAACTGAGAAGCTAGAGGATGATATTGATATATACAGTATATATATGACATATTGAGGAAGTCTATTAAGAGGCTATTAAACTTTGAGAAAGTGAAAACAAGAAGTTAAAAAAGATTATGTTTGTATGAATCAAGGGAAAATGCAGAAAATGCAATGTCCAGAAACGTTAGCCTTCCAGCAAACCATGTCAAATTCCCCAGCATGTGTCCATTAAAATGCCTTATCTTGGCCCACCTCCTTCACACAGGGTAGAGGTAGAGTTAGGTTACTAAGCTGACCTCCCACATGGAACCAGCAGACGGCAGAGGTGCTCTGGCGCTGTTTTAAGAAACGTGTAAATTCCTGGATCTTCACCTACTGAACTGATAGTCGGTAAAGAAAGAGGGAGCTCTGCAAATAAACCGGCAAGCTTAAACACTTCAAGCTGAATTTCATAATTTGATCATCTCTTTTTACAGAGGATGTCATCCAAATGCTCCCAGTTCTGTACATAAAAAAGATACGAAGAAGTCATTACCAACTGGAAATGAGATTTTCTGCGAGAGCGATGGTTTTAATCTCACTGCAGGCCGAGCGACAGGTCAGGCTGATGGAAGAAACGACAGAGATTATTCTGAGTGCCACAGAGGTCATTGTCATTTGAAGCTGGTCCCCATCCCCTGTAATAGGTCACCTCCCCAGGAGCCACCGCAGGCACACAGCCCAACACTGTCACCATGGAAACGCGACGGCCGCACGGGGGATTAGACATGATGAGCTGTCACCAGCTCTGAAATGAATACAATGGTTATAAGAAAGTGGACTGTCACTGGTAGAGGGAGAATGGCTGTCTGGGGGCCAGGTGTCAGGACAGTCTTATTAGGAGTGAGTGTGCGTTTGTTGTCTTGTTACAGTTATATGTGTGTTTTGAAGGTTTTGTGATGGATTTCACACAGCAAACTTATCATTATAACTTACCTCTAACACTCAACATTAAGAAAACTTTTTTTTTTTCAGGGCTCGAAATAAAATATCTTGCGCCCCACCTAAAATTTGAGAAACATGTTTAAACGATGAGCACAGCTGCAAAAGCAAACTTACATACATGCATTTAGACTCACTAGAGGCAGTTTTTATGCTGCAAATGACAAATTCAATGATTTCCAGGATCTTTTCACATTTAACTTATTGTGTAACTTCATGGTCACAAGCAGCTCCTGCAACAAACAAGCCTCTTAGGATGATATATAATTGTGCAATGAAAGTTTTAGGTCAGAAACTGATACTGTAAACTAGTTGAGGCTTTAAATGCTGCAGTATCTGGCATTGGCTCATTCTCTATACTTGTCCCTATAAAGTGGCAAAAACAAGCACTTTTAGTGGACGTACTGTACATTGACGGGGCTCTATTGCCCCGTCGGATTACATTGCAGCCTGTTTCACAGCTGCCGGCTGCAGCGCTCTTGCTCAATTCTGGACCAGTTTCAAGAATTGTTGTCCCCATTAGTCACTTAGACACAAAATGATGGGAAAATGGGGTCCAGGTTGAAAAATACCAGAGTTTCACTTTAATTGCTAATTGCAGCTGTTTTGTTAAGCTCAAAATTACATTAAAAGCAATCCACAACACCCACTCAAATACAGAAAAAGATCCCCAAAAGAGCAAAAGGAAGTCATACATAATTTAATATGAATGTAATTTTACTTTACTCTGCTTAAATTAGCAGAGTAATATCGTGTGATTAAGTGTAATTCATATTTCCATTCATGCTTTACACTTGAAACTAGGAAGTTTGCCAGTTGCTACTAAAAAAGTCTCATCAGCAAGAAAGCTTTAACCTGCTTTACTTTAAAGGCCTTCTTTTTCTAAAGTAACATCCTCAGTTATATCCTGCATTTAATCCCCTTCCTCTCATTTGCCTTGTGGACATGTTGAGCGTTTTGTTTTCAGAAGAAATTACTGAAAATGTTTGTTTTGCTCACAAAAACATCGCTTATAAAATGGAGCGTGTGAGAAAGCAATACTCTGCTGACATGCAGATCAGGCTGACAGCGTCACAATGGCTGTTTTTCTTAGTGAGACTCACTGAATGAAGGGCCCCGAGGTACAACCCCCAGGTTAAAAAAGACATCACATTGTCATTGGACTGGTAAATGAAATTCTATTGGTTCCCTCTAAAAAACAATTTAACGATTCACTGACCACACTCCTCACCGAGTCAACAAAAAACACTGCAGCTGAAGTCTCTCAGCTATAAACAAGTGAGGGAAATGCAAAATGCAAAACTGCATTAGATCCCACAACAACAGAAATATAATATCAGCCAAGGCCAAATACGTAATTGCTCGTCTTTTCGGTGCCATGGGTGACAGTTCGGGTACGTCGTGTTGTTTATTGATATCACAAATAAAGGTGAATCACATTCCCTGTGTTTCCACATGGGTCAGATAGAGGGCAGTGTTTGTCTTTTCAAGCACAGTTGCTCCCAGTAAGCACAGGGCAGATATGAACTCCTAAATAAACAGGGATCAAGGGGATGGAAGACGGTCAGCTATTATTAGTCATTTTTAAAAGAATAGAAAATGTAAATTATTGAAAATGTTCTCTGAGGTGCATTGGTTTCCACCTACTCGTAGAATCTTTATCGTAATCATGAGAATAACTTATGACTGCCCGTAGTACTGCACAGTGCTGGGTGGAGTTTCTAGCTCTTTTTATTGTGGTTTGCAGCTCTAAAGTACAGTACAGTACTACAGTTGATCCTAACAATGATTACTCACTGTAATTGGTGCTCTTACACGTTTGTCTCCTTTAAAGAGAGGTATTGAGAGCGTCTTAAGAATAGTCTTGAGTGCATCTGTCTCTCTTGAGGAGTTAAGAGTGGAGTGCTTTTTGTAAGCTGCCTCATTTACCTTGAGAGTGTGCGTCTCCAGTGAACTCTCCGCTAGTGCCCAAACCCATCGAGAACAATGCTCTCTCCTGACTTTGATCTAGAACTAACATGGAAATAACAGAGGTTTGACCAAGACCTGCACAAACAGAGGGAGAAAGGATTGTTCCACTTCAAATGTGGGACATGGAGAGACTGTCGCTGTTGACATGTTGTGCTCTGGAGTCGCATCAGATGTGGCTTTGATTTGGTGCTGCTTTGGTCCTGATTTTTTATTTATGTTGGACCTTTCTTCAAACAGTATCGCTGATCAATGACATTATGTTTTGCTGAAGTAGGGACAAGAAAGCTGAAAATGTTGTATGTATTTGTGAGCACAGATGAGCTCGAGCTATTGTTTTTAAGTTTTGCCTCTAAGTTCAAAAAAGGGGACACAACTCAGCTCAGTGTTGGGTCAGCCAAGGCACAATGGGTGTCACCTACAAATGACCTCAACTGACAACCAAATCCCCTTACTGCATCCCCGCGAACAGATTAGCAATCAAATCCCCCTCTGTGTGCCACCTTGCTTCTTTCTCTGACAAGACAAATGTGTGACCGTGACAGCCAGTGACATAATAGGGTTTTGCATGTCTCTGAGCTCAAGTGTATGAAGTCTGTGTGTGTGCGTGCCTGGTTTCCTGCTGTAGGTGGGTAAGATTACTGCTTGTGTCTTGACTGGATAGAGTCGCTAGTCTTTTGATGTGTCAGCCAGACGTCCAGAAGAACTCCACTGAGTGATTTATGAAGGTGCTGGAACACACACACACACATGCACGCACGCACACACAAACACACACTGGTTGCCTCCCAGCAGAGAGGCACAGTAGTAGACAGGACGCAGGCCAGGCTTGTGTTGTCGGATGGTGCAGACTAAACAGTAAACAGACACCTCACTGGGCAGAGTCAAAGTTTACATCATTGCCTGGCTGAAAGGCCTAAGACTCAAACAACTGAAACAAACAAAATCTCACATATTTTCCACACGCAACATGACCAAAATCCCTCATACTCAAAGAAAAAAGTACTCTTTGAAATGCATTTCCTTCATTATTTATAAACACGAGTATTTGGATTGTGTAATTACAAAGAAATGTGTCATACAAGAGTAATGTCATCAACTCATGGCACGCTGTTACAATCTGTAAGCTCTAAGTGTATGTCCTGTGTAATTGTGTTCAGTGTATCTGTGTAATTCTTGTGTGATGTCTGTCAGCCGAGTCTTTGTGGTGCGGACTGTATAATAGGAGGATCTGGCTTCATAATGGGACCCTCTCTATGGGCCCTGGCCCACTGCCAGTAACCCCAAATGCCTCTTACTGGCTGTTGGTTTAGCCGTTGATCCCTGGAAGTGGCAGTGGAGGATCATGGCTGTATTGGTGCTCATATAAATCACAGGATATGGTTGGTTTTACTGTGGTTGATTTTTTTTTTTTTACATCTCTACAACAGGCTCAGACTCTCTAACAAAGCTGAGATGCTTTTCCCCCACGCTCAAAATAGCCTGAGAAAAGTCTTGAGATAGGCCTGTAAACTGGCAGGCCACAACGCACATTTATATCTTTGTTTTTTTCTGGACTCTTTAATGTACATTTCAGTCTCAGTCTTACATATACCAGTCCCCCTGAACAAAGTATCCCTCTTCCAGTATCCCTCTTATCCATTCATGTGCTAACCTCCTACACACAGTCACAGACAGACAGGCGGGCACACACACACAGAGGAGTTGCGATTATAGCTGTTGAGGGCTCATGCTCTCCAATCAGAAGCAGAAGTGAAGATGTCAGTTGCGGCCAAGGAAAGCTTATGTGACACAGAGAACATGGAGCTTTTTGAGGAGCTTTCATGTGTGTGTTGTTTTCTAAGTTGAAAGTGCTTATTGTGGCAGCCAGACCGGCATTTCAGAGGGCAAGAACAGATCCACAAACCTTTTTAAAGTGCCTCAGATAATAAAGAAATAGAGTCAACATTGCATAGTTTGTCCTGAAGACTAACTTCTAAAACTCTCTAAAGCATGTTAGTGTAGGTGGGTGGAATATCCTCACTGCTGAGCTGACGGCACAGGGCTGAGTTTGACATCTGTCCTCTGACTCCAATTTGCACAAGTTTATTTTACCAGGAAATTGCCCAACTGAGATTAAAAATCTCTTTCACAGGAGTGTCCCAGCCAAGATATCAGCACCATGTAGACTATAAAACATAGAAATTAAAAATATATAATGCAGACTTATATTGAATTAGATACATACTGTTAGATGAAAATGATAAAGTAAGATTAATAAAATAACAGCAATACCATAACAAGTAATATAAAACATTCAAATTCTTAAAAAATACATAAAATAAAGGAGTAAAATCCTAAAAAATGACACATAGCCAGCTATTCGAATAAACAGTTTAGAAACACTGACAGCTTGATCAGTACACACCTCAGGAACAAAAAGAAGATATAAGTTCCTGAAAGCGTAAGCAGTAGTTCCAAACATTATTTGGAACAACCAAATTGCATAAATAAGGTAAATAAGATGTCCTTGAGCCCACCTTATCGTACAAAACCCAATTATGTGTACAGACAGCAGATTTTGTAATAAACTTCACAAATCTATTTGTGAATAACGTCTCCATAATCCCAAACAGAGCTGTAAATGTAATAGTCCTGCCTCCAACATGTCTTTGTTAAAGCAGCGACTAATAAACCAATGTGGAGCATAGTAGCAAAAAATAATGTTTCTATATTTTTTGTGGTATATTTTAGAAAAAAAAACTCCCAACATTTGTGTGAACATCACTTGAAAAAATCCATTGTTTGCAGCCCACAGGACATGGGCCCAAAGCAGGCCTCAATTTCCATACTTGGGGAAATGAAAAAAAAAAAAAAATCTCCAACTTCAACACTGAAAAACTGTAGCAGAGGTTCACATCTAAAATGGGAGATATCATCCCATCTCCTCTCATCAGGCCCACAGGCTTATCCCGCTTGTAGAGCTGTTTCGCTGTGTGAGGGCAGCAAATACACCACCCACAGCCCCACCCTCGCTGTAATGAAAAGTGTTATGAATGTATGTGTCTTAATTCTCTTCTACTAATGTCTGTGGGTGGCAAAATTAGGGTGGGCTGTGCAGGGGCTACTTAAATAGAAAACCGTGTCCAGTTTAACCGAGCTGCTCTAAGCCGATTTTTTAAGGTCACATTGGCACCAATGGGGGATTAGTTTGGTTCAGATCAATGTCTGATTGGGATCTTTCTCTCCACCATTGCCTCCCTCTGTCCTGGGAGAATGCAGCCAAAGTCTTGCGATTTGTACTTGGGGAGAAGAAAGGCTCTCCCCTCCCATGGAGGACAAAGACACACATTAGCTCAGTTTTGCTGTTTTTTCTCCTCCAGCAGTAAAGCTCCCAGCCAAAAGGATCAAACGTATGAAGACATGACCAGTGATGGCACCCCACTGCAGCTGCTGTAGCTACTGTTCCGCTGGATATGTGTGTGTCCAATACATGTATACATGTGTGTGCATTTTCTTGTGCGCGTGTTATGTAAAGGAAACGAAAAAAACAGGTGGCTTCAGCAGTGGATGCATGCATATGTCATGAATGTATGTAAACACATTTGGGCTTGTGAGTTTTGTCTGTGTAAGGAATTGCCTCTGAACAAGTGGTGTCCACATTAGTGGAATGTTTGTCATGTTTCCCACGAGAGTTTAAGATAACCTACAGTATGGTCAATGCCAGCCACTTAAATTAAAACCTGCATCTACTGTAAATTATCTACAATCAATCCAGTATCCAGAATGTTGGGATTAATTCTTGACAGCAACATGACTGTATGGAAAACAGATACTGCTGGTTTGTGTTTCCTGCAAATCCAATATCAAAAGATGGCTTTAATGTACCACACTTTTATTATTCATGCTTTTAATTCATATATAGACTAAAGGAAAAAGCTTTAAAGAAATATGTTTAGTTAGAGCCAGCAGTGAGGTTAGCTTAGTCTGAAGACTGGTAAACAAGGGGAAACAGCTAGCTGTCCAAGGGTAACCAAACACAGTTAACAGTACCTTGAAACCTCACTAATCAACACGTTATATCTTGTTTGTTTAATCTGTTCAGTATACAGTGTACTTGACATGTTGTGGTCATATGGGTGGTTATGTGCTGGAGTATTTCTTGGCCAGATGCAGTTACTTACTGTAGGATTTCGTCACTTCTGGACAGAGCTAGGTTAGCTGTTTTTCCCCTTTTCATTGTGCTACGCTAAGCTCACTGGCTTCTGGCTCTAGCTTCATATTTACCGTACAGACATAACAGTGGTATTGATCTTCTAACTCTTGGTAAGAAAGTGAATAAGCTCCACTGGAGCACTTGGGATTAGGTAGCATTCTTGTGGAAAAACTTGGTACTAGCTATTGAAAAAGGGAGAATATGCTTACAGCCGAACCCTCCAGTCACAAGTCCAGTTTTTTAAATTCTAATTTACAGCTGTTTCCATATTTTGGAGCTGCATTGTAGGTAAAGTAGAAATATTGTAAATGGACAAGGCCCTTATATCTTAAGTATTGATATTGGTTTTATGTTGGATGTATGAGAATACAACGGAAAGTAGCTGGAGACATTAACATTAAACATTTATTAGCAACATTTTTGCCAAACCAAGGTTTTCCTTGGGAAAACACTTGGATGAGGACACAACTATTGTAGCCTGCGGTGTAAAGATTACAACACACTGAATGTGCTGAAAGTCTTTCGTGTTTCTGTCATCTGAGATGAGCTATGATCAGGGTGTTTTTCCAAAATTTTGGTAAACCCATATTTATTCAGACAAAAAGTTACAGTTCATCAGCAGGCATAACCGTGCAGAGATAATTGCTGGTGTACATGAAGCTTGAAATGTTTCTTTGTTCATCTATATCTCTCATTGCTCAGGGTATCATTATCCAATCAAAGAGGAGACCAATGAAACAAACAGGGCAGACCATAATTGACGACGAAGCTGCATAGTAATCTGTAATTCCATCCGTTTTCTGACCAAAACCAGTGTCATTATTTTTTTTTAAAAAGAGCAAATATGAAATGTGTCAGGTAATTTCGCTTTTTCTTTTGTCTGTACACAATTATATGATTTATGCTGGCACAACAGGCCAGACATAAACAAACTGGTTTACACAGAGAGTTTCCCAACAAAAACTGAATAAGCACAGAAAGAAGTGCAAACATTAAGACTAAATATTTGATAAGTATGTGGACGTGAATAAAATCTTTTTTTTTTAAACATCAGAATCATTTTCAAATCATGGCTAAATCAAAATATCATCCCCAGTTTTTAGCATTTTCATTTGAAAAACATTTAGAATGTGCATTGTCCCTGCACATTTGAATTATTGTCATCCGCTCACACAACAGTCTCAAGTGACTTCCTACAAGTGTACTACAAGAGTCTTGAGCCTACTCCGACTGCTGCTCACAGAATGGACACTCCTCCCCTTTCGTTAAAGGCCATTGAGAGCCTCAGCAGCTGGGAGTGTTTGTCTCCTTGTAGTACACTGGTGAGGGTTAGTTAAATTAGGGTCACAGGTCAGAGGCCAACCCGGGCTCTGGTGTAGAATAGGTTTAATTGACACAGAGCCAACCACCTCAGGCAGTCACCTGTAACATTAGTCTTGTGGAGCCAAACGTAATGATAAGAGTACATGTCTCCAGACAGCTACTTCAAATTTTCAAATGTTTGCAGAAAAATAAAAAGGTAACAGAGCTTAGCTTACGATTCGCTTTTTCATCATTCAAACTTGGTTTACCAGTTAATAATTTAAAGGGGACATAACATGTTTTTTGTGATTTTCTGTCATTTATACACTGTTATAATGTCAGATATCTATGTTAGATATGGCATAAGTTCCAAAGGCTGAGGTGAACATATGTAAAAATACTGCCTTCAAGTCAAAAGCCAGGGCTTCAGCTTGCTCTGAACATTCCGTTTGCAAAGTTACTTCTACTTTCCGGTCGAACTGACGTCAGATCATTCACTCAGGCCCACAAACGGTCGTCTGTTCTGTAGCCGGTTGTTTGTGTTGTCCACTCGCATATTTCAGATCAGATTGTGTTTGAGAAGATTCCATTTTGAGTAAAGAACGAAGTGAAGTCTGGCTACTACTATTACTGTATTATTTGTTTATGTAGCCTCTGGAGCTAACCAATCAGAACAGAGTTGGCTCATTGGGAGGGGGGGCCTTAAAGAGACAGGAGCTAAAATGGCCTTTTTCAGACAGAAGCTGAACTGAGAGGCTGCATAAAGGGCCAGTAGAAGATAAATAAGGACGTTTTTGAACTGTAAATCATGCAAAGACATTCCAGATGAGCTCCAGAAAATAAACATAGACCTGGGAATGTGCAGGATATGTCCTCTTTAAGATGTACAAAAACTATCTTAACAGTTGAATACTTGGAAGTCAGTTGAATACTTGAAGTCAGTCCTACTGTAATAATCATGTGGACAGAAAACATTGTTAAAGGAGTGTGTCAGGTCTTTTTTGGAACAGCAAACGTTAAGAAACCTATGATGTTACGAAACTGAGAAAGCCCATGAGGATATGTTGCTAATGATTAGGGTTAAGTGTTGTAGTTTCCCCTGGTAACTCAGTGTTTGTGTCTGTAATGTTGCCCACTGCACTGAGCCTCACTAACGGCAACCCAAATGATATACACAGCTGCTAGAAGTGGGAGCTTTCCTAGAAACAGCAGCCTCTGCTGGAGGCAAATCTGTGACTGTCTAATTATGTTAAACGCCGATGTAGATGAAATGGTCTGAGAGGTCATTATGCAGGGATACTTTTCACACAGCTGCGGGGCAGGGACAGATGTGTGTGTGTGTGTGCTTCTGTGGGTGAATTTGAGAGTAAGTTACAGAGAGGGAAAGATGAGGCAGAGTAAACAAATTATACACTTTAATAGACTGAAAGAAAAGGGAAGACAAAAAGTACTAAAGGATCTAAAAGTATGATGCTGTAAAACTCTCTCACAGTACACAAAGTATTGCCTGCACACAGTCCTGTGGTTGATACAGACAAGGAAGGATTTATGGTGCAAAATCTTTATGATCATGTATTAGTCCTAAAATCATGTATCATAAATGTGATGCAATGCTCCATAAATGTAGGAGCATTATATCACAGAAACATAAACTGAGACCAACACCTTCTATGTATCAGTTTATCGTTTGGTTTGTCAACAAGAATCATCATCAGGACCACCAGAACATGACCCCCATAAATCTGTTTAGTTTCCTCATGACTGAAACCAAGTTTAGTCTACAGTCTTGTAGATATAAAGAATTAAACAATTTAAACCTGAACCTGTTGACACAGAATATTCAGTTCAGTACACAACTGGCTTCTGTACAGTACGCCCTATAAAGCAAATGATTACAGTCGATGATTACCATGCTAGCCAGATTTGCCTAGCCTGTATGTATTTAGTATCGCAGACACAAATACAAAGCTAGAGGTGGAAGAGCCTTCAGTAGCATTGAGATCCCTGTTTGTGAGTGGTTTTCCAGTAAACTATGCCAATACTGGATAGAGTGCATTGGACAGCTGTGTCAACAACTGCAGTCAGGTAAGTTTATGTCCTTGGAAATAGTGATACTGATTCCAAACTCAGGGGATCGACCAAAACCAAGTACCGATCTAAAAGCAGCTCTAAGCTAACGTAAGGCTGTAAGGTCACTTTTTAACTATAAGTGCAGACGTTCAGCTAACAACATGCTTCTAGGCGTGTGAAAATTGTATCTATATTGTTTAGAAGGTTTATGAAATTGTGTCATTACAAAGCATAAACCTCATAACGACAGATACACCATTACATTCTTGATATTAATTAATTATAGCAGGATTTAATCAGGATCTTGTCTTACAGATGTAACATATAGGATTGCTGGTGTTGGTACAGACCCAACAAACATGACACAGCTACTGTAAGCTGTGGTGATCCACAGAGCCAACCCACTGCTCTGTGTCCCCACACAGAAAAGGCTTCCCTCTGCTTAATTACATGCATATACATCCTCCTCACCAAATAACTTCATCTGTGTGTGAAGTTATTTGGTTGCAATGTTAATCTGTGGCACATTACCTGATCTGCTGTCAGTATCTGTGCCGATCCAACAAATGAAAAGTAATCTAAATCAAACATGCAAACTCATTTGCGATAGCATCATCTGTGAGAAATCTTTCTCCCTACGGTGTTCAAGCAGCCTTTTTGATGCAAATTTAGACCAGGGCAAAGCAAACACTCAACACCACAGGAATTTTTCGAGTCCTCCAAACTAAACAACACATGAGTTTGTTTGACATTTCCTCCCTAAATGACCTGTATCTGTGTTTCTGATCTGGTCAGGGTGACAGCATTTGTCAGTGTCTTCCAAAATGCGTATGACAGTCACAAAAATGAGCATTTTCTGATCTGCCACCTCTATGGTTAAAGGTGCTATATGTGTCGTAATACTACTTTGTACCTCAAGAGGTGATAGTGAGTCACTGTAGCGTCCAGTCTGCCCTCAGTCTAACGTGAGAGGATGAAGAAGCCTACTGTTTACAGTGAATCTGTGCTATGACATTGTCAAGATATCAAGATGCTACGGGGACGATCTGCACAGATCAGTTCATCAGGTCATGTTCTCCCCAGTATGACGACAGACGTTGACCAGCCAATCATCTCAGGAGTCCGGCTGCTAGCAGCTGAGATGACCGGCTGGCGGCTCCTAACATCTCCGAAAACTTTGGAGCAAATTTCCAAACAGGCGTTATTTGGATAAACTGACCACATATTGGGAATCTAAATGGTAACTTTCTTCACCTGAAAAAATATTAAGACTTAATAAAGTGACATAATAATCGAAATAGATCGAAAATTACAACAGCTTTTAGTCTGGCTCAAAAACTCTGCCATGGGCAGACTGGATGCTACAGTGACTCATTATCACATCTTGAAGTACAAAATGGTATTACGAGACAGGACGGGCCGTGGCTATTCTTACATATAGAACCTTTAAGGTTTGGTTAAGTTGGTTATAAGGAAAGATGTTAGTGGTGTATAAAGCAGACACCCTGTTCACCAAACCATACAACTCAGGTTTTTTAACACTGTGCAGGAATATGGCCCTATGAAATATGCTTTTTTAAAATAAATAAATACATTTTTTTTCCTCTATGTACCAAAAATATACTGAGTTTTGAGTGCTATTACATGCCTCATTTGATGTACTGGCTGCTGGGGACAATTTTTTCTCGCTTTCTTACTAAGGAAAAAAAACATGTTTGTTTTACTCATGGGTTAAGTTTTGGGTAAGATTGACAGTGCACCTGTGGGCTGCCAATGAAGGACTGACCCTGAAAAAGAGAGAGGGAAGAAGAGGGGGGAGTGGCTGCCCGAGAGGTTCCTCAGCTCTGCAAACCACTTCAGTTCTCACTTGAGTGCCTCTCTTTGGGCCTTAACCCACACGGACCCCCACCTAACCGCTTCAGATTGAAATTCCTCCACTCGGCAAGACCCTGTGCTCCCCTCCTCCCCCAGCGCTCGGCACACACCAAGGGGCATTCAAAACGCATTAACACCAAATCAATGGGAAACAGTGAAAAAAGCAAAAAAGAGAAAAAAAGAAAGGGAAAAATCTCCTTAGCAACATAATCTAGACGGCCTGACGAGAGGAGAAGTGAAAAGAAAAGAAAAAGAGAGGGGTGGTGGAGCAGTTTAGGGAGGGAAGAAGAACTGAACACAAAGGCTGGGCACACAGACAGCAACAAAATTGAAAATTAACACAGAAGAAACTGTTCCCTTTTTCATGGAAGCACAATCAGCTACATTAAACCCCAGCCAGGCCCCTCCTCCTCGCCTGGTCCTCCCTCGCCTGTGGACAGAGCCTGCGACAGGACTTTGCCCTGTTTCAGAGAACTTGGAAAATTTAACCCAAAGAAAAGTGTGTTTTTTAAAAATAAAGTTTAGGATGCATGTTACCATTAAACATGTTTTAAATTACAATAAATTTCTCACAATAAAAAAACATTTTAAAGATAATTATTTGCATTTAATTTCTTTTTTAATCTCATTTTGCACCATTAACTATTAAGTCATACATAGCAATCTATACTGTCTTGAGCACTTACTACATTATTTTACAGTAAAATATGGCTGCATTTGCCTTCTTATAACAAATGAAAAAACATTTTTTAAATGAGAGCAAGACTCAAACCTTCCTTTGAATCCTACTTTGAGTGTGTTTGCAGACCTTATCTGCATGTCCACAAACACTTGTTGGGGATTTAAGTTGTCTTGTCTAGCCTTTAGACAAACACTTTAGTCTGGCTTAATGAACTCAGGGCCTGTGTCTGTGGCAGGACAATGCAAAAGTCCCTGAGAGAGACTGCAAGTCTGCGTGCAGTGAGAGCAGAGACATTGGATGGTGAATTCAGTCTGACTGAACTGAAACAACAAAAAAGAAAAAGACAAAAAAAAAAACTTTAATGTAGTTATAATATGTGAAAAAAAAACTGAATTCACCTAATTCCACAGGGAAGCACATACACTGTTGAGTTTACCCGCCACAATTATTACGTTGTGTTAATTTGTGCATATTGTAGGGCAATTAGCATGGAGCAGGAAGTCTGGCCACCAGCAGCCCTGTAAATGACCTCTGACCTCCACTACATGATCAGCCCATTGAGAGGAGGGTCTGCTTTAATTAGGAGGTCATTAAGAGCCAACCTCAACACACCATGAGACCACATAAAGCCAGCACTCACTCCCACCTGCAATCACAAAATCTGTCCTCCAACTCGCATTCAAATACTGCTCCACAAAACTACACTTCTAGTTTCAATCCGTGCAACCCGAAATGTTGACTTTGTCATCTAAGCTTGTTTTGTCAGTCTAAGAACCAAATGTTTTGTATTTGAGCAGTATAGATACAAATCTAAACTAAGAGCATGTCCAAAAAAAAAAAAAAAAAAACCCAAATCAACAGTTTCCTACTTTTTCTTCATTTCCTCACTAAAGAAGCCACTTTGATTGGCTGAAAGGTTAAAAAGAGGGTTACACTGTGACCATGCTGCCTAAGATGAAATATAGGAGAAGTGAAACTAAAAACTATGAAAGGCGGGTGAGCAACAGAGAGGAGAACAGAGTCTAAAGAGGTGAAACAACAAAGTCAGATAGAGTATAAAGGTGGAGAAAATAGATGACAAGGGAAAGAGTGATTCCACAGCCCTTTTATTCAAGCCTCTGATTTCACACTCGCACAAAGAGCTTTGGGGACGTTTCATCCTTTTCACATTTCTTCTGCATTTATTCAGTGTTATTCTGCAGTGCAGTGTCTCCTATATGGGAGAGGGAGTGCTGCCCGGAGAGGAGTCAGCTCCATTCACAGCTTTATAAATCACCTCAGCATGTGCAGACCGTGGCCAATCGGCCAATTACGCCCCCCTGACACACCGGGGCTGATAAAGAAGGCCCAGGACAATGGGATCACAGGCCAGATAAACGACCCTTTAATGAAGTCGCCCACAAAACAGGCCAAAACCGCGCGCCCCACTTACGTATTCCATCATGCCGTTGCCCTCACATTTCCTCTTGCTCAGCCGCCACGGCAGGCACAGCTGGGGAGAGGGAGACAGAGAGAAAGAGAGGCAGAGTGAGAGAAAAAGGAGAGAAAAATGACTCTGTGCTCTGACACTGCTAAGCCCCCCACCCAAGGCCCCTTTCAGACTTTTGGCCGAACAAAAGCATCTGTTGCCATACTGTGCCGCTCAGACCCCCCTTAACACACACATACTCAAGCTGGGTAAGGAGCCTTGCAGGAGCTAAAAAAGGCAGCACTGGGCCGTATGCAGCTGAGGCTGCTCACCTTGTGGCACAACCTATTGTGCGCCCCATTCCAGGAGCTTCTCCATCCATCTTTGTGTCTCGGGGACAAACAGAGAGAGAGAGAGGGAGAGGGAGAGAGAGGGAGAGAGAGAGAGAGAGGGAGAGAGAGAGAGAGAGAGAGAAACTTTGTATGACGGAGTGAGAGACTGAGAGAGAGGGGCACAAGACTGCAGCTGCAGGATGAATAGGAGAGGGAATGAAGGGATGAGGTGGGAGTGAGAGAGAGAAGGGGGCAGCTGCAGGGTGGTCCCACCCCTCCGTTCCTCCACCTCTAGAGTTGTTGGCTTCTCTTAGGATTCAGAACACAAACAGCTTAGTCGTCATGCTACTCGCTCTGAACGCAGACTGTTAGACTGCTGAAGGAACAGACAGGGATGAGAGAGCGAAGAGAAGAGTATACACAGAGAAGAGCAAAGGTGCATTGTTTACCTACTGTACATGTAGACCATCAGAGAGAGGAGGAGGAGAGATTAGTCAGTTATTAACACCTCGGCGTCCAGTCTCCTGAAGGAGCTTGAAGGTTGTTAAAATAATCTTTTCCACACTGTCTGACAGAACACTATACCGTATGTAGATAATAATATGTTCACACTGAGTGAAATATTCAAACCAAACACTTTTTGTGGCTGCACCATTCCATCAAACGGAAATACTCTAGATGTTTGTGCATCATTTTATACATGTCTCCAAAAACCAGGCCGACATATTTGGTATCCCTGGAAACTAAAATTCAAAATATTTCACTGCAAAGCATGAGTTTGTAAGGACTGACTACTGCTTAAAAGGACAGGTTCACAGTTTTTCAAGTCTGTCTTAAAACAACAGTCAGGTGCCAATATGAACATTAAAACATGTTTTGTTCGCTGTAATAATTCCTCCTGTTCATACTGACCAGTAAGAGATCCCTTCCTAATGCACTTACTATGTAAGTGATGGGGGACAGAAGACACAGTTCTCGTTTTGAGAAAAATGTTTTCAAAAGTTCATCTGAAGATAATATGAGGGCTTCAGCCATCCAAGTTAGACAAATGAAGTGGATATCTTCCAAAGTTACAGTCTTCTTAGTACAAAATTCTCTCTTTCCGTTTCTCTGGACAGTGTTTCTTTGTTGAGCTGCAGTGGAAGGATTGTAAGAAAAAGGGAAATTTGTGCTAAAATGGCTGTAACTTTGGAAGATATTCCCTTGATTTGACTAATTTGGACAGCTGAAGTCTCATATTAGCTTTAAATAAACTTCTGAATAAATTATTGCACAAAGGGAAGGCTGTAGATTTTGTCCCATTACACTTACACTGAAAGCACATTTAGAAGGCATCTTTTAATAGCCAGTATGAACAGGAGGAATGATTACAGAAGGCAAAACCTGTTTCAGTGGTCATATGGGCACCTGACTAGTTTTAAGAACCTATCCTGGGATCCAGATGAATAAATGTGACCTGGTCAGAATCAAAAGTAAAGAAATAAACATGATTCAAAAAATAATGGTGAACACACATGCAGGAGCTGCAAAACACAAACAAGTTAGAATAAAGAAAATATAATCACAAAAGTTAATTTCATAATGTACTTTTAAAGACAAAGCCAGGATACTGTAATGACCATTAAATAGTCACATCTTAGAGAAATTAAGTTTTTGGTTCTTTAGATCGCTCAACTCAAACAATATATCCATCATTTTTATATCATAGCTCATTATTCTGGATTTACACATGCCCAGTCTTGGAAAGGGAGCACATAGTCTATTTAAACACCCATCTGACAACCTCTAAAATGCATTTTCACAAAGCTGAAAAAATGGCTGCTTTTCTTACAATAATATTTTGGAGATATTCAAATTACAGTGACAAAAAGCTACATAACAAAACAACAAATACAAATAATAAGAATAAAAAAACAAACCAACAGAATATTCCACATTAAGGACTGTAGCAAACTGCAGGTCTAGTAGCGCGTTAGGTGTTTGCTTTTGAAAAAAAAAAAAAAAAACAGAAGCCAATATAAATGAGAGAGTTTTGGCAGTTTGGTGGAAGAATAAGCTGATGATTACCACAGCTGCAGGTGCAGAAAGGGTGTCACCAAGTTCAAATCCCTCCTCCCATCCCTCCTCTCACCCTCAGCCGTTGCCTCCCTGGAGGGGAGCCGCAGTGTCCAGCGGTCGTCCTCTCTGTCATCAGACACCACGGTCTGAACCTCCAACCTTCCGCCTCCTTATGCTAAATATCTCACCCTGACCCACTTCTTTGTACTTTGTATATGTAACCCTGCTCCTGAAGAACTTATTAGATTTCATTGAAAGATACCTCCTTTTGATACCTTTGACTAAAATCCTCATGAAGCCTAAAGCCTTTTTAGAGAAGATCCTCCACTGAGGTTTTTCTGATTTATATGTAGATCAGGTCTCATCCAAAGATGCTCCTACAGTATCATCACTGTAGAGATATCTTTTCTTCATCCACGCAGACATCTCTCACTCGCACTTAAAACACATTTACTCTTTCGGGCATTGTCATGTTTCAGAATGAGACTTTTAAGAGTGTGTTTAGCATTCAGGTTTGGTCATTCATTCCGCCTGTCTCAGCCAAGAAATCTTTGTTTGGCCGCTCCTCTTCAAACCTTGGAGTGTCAGGAGGGGCGGGGGGATCGATTTGATTCTAATCGGACCATGAAAAGAACATGATCTAACTACTTTCAGACCGAAGTATATTTAGGCCCACTCCTCTTTACACTCTCCCTCTCTCCATCGCCCCCCTCCCCTCCACCCTCACTTCAGCGCGGGCACAATGAAGCTAGCCAATTTAAAAAGCTTTGAATGTCTCGTCAATGACTTTGTGAATACAGGGGAGAGAGATTTGGGGAGCGAAAGAGGGAGAGAGGGAGTGAGGAAAGCAGGAAAAAAAAAAAAAAGGGGGAAACGGAGGAAAAAAAGGCCAGGGAGCAGACATAAAAATTCCAAGAGTTGTTTAAGCGTGGGTGGGTTCATTTGCATGACAGCACCATGTGAATAAGACTGACCTCTTGGACCGCCCCAGTGCTAGGCCGAGCTGCAGCCTGACGTGCAGGCTTTGACCCAGCTCATTGACTCTGAATGGATACTCTGTCAAAGGGAGGGACCTTGCAGCTCTCAGCCGGACAGGCATCTGCAGACCTCCTGTTTGACACCCAGCTACCTCGATTTCCATCACTACTACTATCACAGAGAGGCGTGCGCGCACACACACACACACACACACACACACTTACCAAACCATAGGCAGATCTCCAAAACTCTCTTATCGCCAACCCCCAGGCCTACGAGAAGAATCACAAACAGGGAGAAGATGTGAATACAGAGAAGTAAACATCCATAGAAAAAGCTAAAACAATGTCATTTGCAAGGACCTTTCTTTACTTTTTTCAGAGAGCACACACACACACACGCGCGTGCGCACACAGACACGACAGGTGCAGCAGAGCTCTTGCACGTGCAGACCCATCAACACGCTTCACTTGATAGCTCTATGATTTACTGCAACAGGCAGGTGAGAGGACATAGAGTGGACCAGGGGGGCAGCTGAGTGATGTAGCCTGCATACAAATCTGAGTTACTGCCCCGGACTCCCCCTCGACTCCATACAAAGTTGTGACTCTGTGCAAACACAAAGCTCAGACAGCTTACAAACACTCGCTCCATTTATCTGGCCAGCACAGAGCTGGGACGATGCAGACAGGAGCTCTTGGCCCTGACCTCAGCTGTCTAGATGCGTTCAAAGGGAAGCCCACTACACTTAGAAATGCAAACAGTGTGAAGCAAACACTTGTAAAATTTCAATAAATTCATTTACTTTCAAATAAAAAAGACCAGTAAAGATGTTCGGTGCCACGGAGCTTTCAGTATGTGGCACTGAATGGCCGATAGTGAACAGGGTGGTGCAGTTTTTTTACTAACTTTGGTTCAGTTTTGACTGTTGGAGAGTAATTTTACAATAAAAAACATAAATTACATCACTCTGAATGCCAACTGTATTTCTTAGAAAACACCAAAATCACCCCAATCCAGCAACTTTTTAAACAATTTGCAGTTCAAAAGCTTACATTACATGACATGCAGAGTACAAAACAACTCCAAATGTATTTTCACTCATGCAAATCATGTTACTGTGGATTAAATTCCACAGTTGCTTCTCACTTCACTATATAAAAAGCTGCAAGGCTGTTTAACATGGAACAGGCCAGTGCATGTGTTTGAGATCATGAACAAGGTTTTAGTCATGTGGTTATTGTAAAATCTGGACTTTTTAAGTTAAAGAATTTTTACTATTATATATGCTTGTTTATTATTTGTCTAACATTGTTTTTGTGTCATTATTATTATTGTTATTATTATTATTAATAATAATTTAATAAAAATACCATCTGGTACAGGTCTGACGTTGTAGAATGTGTACCTTTAAATATTGGGCTATTACAGGAAGTTATTGGATGGTGTTCAGTCATCTTCACAAAACATGATGATTTTTTGGTTTTTTGGTAATCTTCCATCCCCAAGCTTTGAGCGTGCGCACACACACACACACACACACACACACACACACACACACACACACACACACACACACACACACACACAGAGGTATAACTGTATCTAATACTGACAGTAGAGCTGAATTCATGTTTTATTCTAAATATTTTCAGAAATTCCTGTCCTGCCTCACAATTTCTAGTAAAACATAGAAGAAAAAGGATAGAATCCTTTCACTTTTAATATTAAAGTTTTACTTCTGACAACAATGCACACCAATCAGAAAAGACATTTATTTAGAATATATATAAAGCTGAACAACTCTGACTGCTCTTCATTAGCTTAAACAATGGATCTAGAAAAACACAGGTGTTATTAGTGGCATTAATGATGGCTCCATTATATTATATAAGATCCAACAGTGAGCCAGCATGCATAATACCAGGACCCTGAAACTAAAGCAGCTAAATGGAATTTAGCCTCATTTTATTATTTACATCTGTGCTTTTTCTACTGTAACATGTCAGTGTTGTTTGTGAAAAGCAATTTTTACAAAAATGTTGCATATTCCTAAAATGTAGTATTAGTGTAGAATTTAATTCATCTATAAATAAAAATACCAAAATCAGTTTTATTACAACCAAACAACAGCATAATTTGACAGTAAGTTAATTAAGGTAACAGTAATTAACTAATTAATATATTAATTAACTGGAGCACTTTTTTTGGTCTAAACTGGAAGCAGACTTGTTTTCAGACTGTATTTGAACCTGGTCACTTTTTTAGATTACATTCATTTATCCAATTTTATTTATTTACATATTCATCAAATTCATTATTTGTCTGCTTGTTTTTTTTCTAATGGATCTATTTAGAAGAAATCACAATGGTCCATTTAAACAATGTGAAAATTGGCAGATGTTTGGTTTCACTTTTAATTTTCTGAAACTGTGTGAAGAGGTAAGCTGCCTCTGAGTACAGCACAGCATTTAAACATTGGTCTTCATTTTTGAGACTTAACATGTACATATGTAAATTTTGCAGTACTTCTGTGCTTTATCGCGTTTTTGCACAGTCTGTGAAATTGTGAAGAAATTTCAACAGCTCAAAATGGGATTACAGAATCCACTGCTTAGTTTTGCATATTTAAATGGATTCATATGAATTACTGTGAATATCACACTTTCAAAAAAACACCAGACCTCTCGGCTCTGTTCCTCTGGAGGGCGGCTCTGTGCTGCTGTAGCTGCTACGCCTGTTGACTCACTGAGCTGGAGGTTGGATGCAGCTGCCCACCAAACTCCAGCCAGTTCATGTGATGCCCCAAACTACCTACCACACAATTAGCTGCCTGTTGTATAATAAGCTCTGCAGGGCTTAAAACACTTCATGAGTTTCACTGCTATTAAACCTTGTGATGCCCTCGATCTTGATTCCCAATTGTTTGGGGAACGTGTTTAAAATAAAAAGAAAAAAAGAAAAAAAACATGCAGTAGAAATGATATTCTGCTTTGGTAAAGCACTTCTTTCTATGTGGGTCTATGTGAGACTATGAACAGTAACACAAATGTTAGCTGGTCAAGAAAAAACATAGATACTGTACATACACTCTCCTTTTCATGCAATTGCAAATAGTCTGGAAAAATGTAGTCAACAGTGATCTTTACTGATCTTTGAAGCAGGCAGTTTCACAATTTGTTTTTGATATCTTTAGAACTTTTCAGAAATTGTTCTGAGTCATGATCTAAAATCAACCACATTATTCTGATCAGATAATCCTGTATTCATGTTCTTAAGCAAACAGATAAAAGTGCAGCTGGCACATTGGGTCTATCTAAAAAAAAAAACGTTTCAAAACTTCACATCCGCTGTTGTGAGATATTTAGTTCACTAAAACAGGATCTTCTTGGGGTCACAAACAACATTTGAAGCACAACTGATACAGTAGCTGAAATCAGTTCCGGTTAAAATTTATCTCCTACAAGTGTCGAAAACGTATAGCTTTTTAAAAAAAATCTTAGAACGGCTGTTATTCTCTTCAGGAAATGACAGTAAACGACTGCCTGTTGCTGCCAATTAACATATACTGTATAGAAATCTGATAATCCTCTCTCAGTGACATAAAAAGAATCACATGCCCTGACGGGAAGGAACACTGTGTAAAATAGGAGGAGGATTTCAACTACATTGGCTTGTGCTGGAACAGTGGAATGAATCTAAATGAACACTGAAAAGCCAACAGCTGTAACGATGATGAAAACAAAAACAGAGGAAAAAAAAATCAGATCGATGCGTTCTTTATTGTCTAAATGAGCAGAATAAGGCAGTCTCAGAGTGAGCCTGACAGACTCTCAACCTTCTCTTAAACTTCAGCATGACTTCCCCAAGAAAAATCCCATCAGAAGAATACTTGATGCATAATAGACAGAAAAATGTGGATATCATCTCAATTAAGAAATGGGCTAGATTTCATATTTGTGTGAAAGCCTCTAGTCAGCCTCACACGCAGGGACAAAGTGGGATCAGGTCGGAGTGAGAAGCTGCCTGAGACACTAACAGACAACAATGAAAATCAACATAATGACAGACTCTAACGTGACACTTTTCCATAATCAGTATTAAATCTGAAGAGAGAAAGAAAAAGTAAGAAATAGATCTGAAATATTACTTTTTTTAAAAAGTCAATCTTTAAGCAGTCGAAAGCCTTGACCTGCTCTGTCTGGCATTCTCTAAACTTTGCAAGAATGGTTGAGAACAGCAAACTTCACTTGAAAGAGAAGGATGCTAATTAAAACCAAAAAGCTGCAGGTACCCGGATTCGTTTCCTACACTCTGATTGGATTAAAGATGTAATTCAGTGGAAGTTGTTACTGGAGAAGTTCAAACATCCCGTCAGACAGGATTGACAGGTATAAGGTGCTGAAAACATGCGGATGAAACATTTTGGTTTGTTTGCTTCTTCACAGTCTGATAAACAGAGGACAGAGGGATTGCAGCCCATGTCTATTCATGGCCCGGCCGGCGACAAAAGATACGGCCTGCATGGACACACATTCCAGTCTGCTTCCGCTCCAGCACACAAGCTCAATCCCAGGGATTTCCCCTTTCAAAAAGGGAGAAAAAGGGCTACAATATCACCTCCTTTAGATTGAGGGAGACACTGCTCGGGGTAACTGGGTGGAGGGACTCCTGTCATTCACTCTTTGAAACATTTCCTGATTTAAGTTTCACGGGAAGTCAGAAACCTCTCTGTTGTGAGCAGAGGAGGGGCGAGAACCTTGTTCATGGAGAGGCTGACTGGTTTCCATAAATAGCCACAGCTGCTTTTAATTTGTGTGTTTTTATCAAATAATGAGAGTAAGAAATTTTCTGCATTCTGTGCAGATGAACGTGGGTTCAGACAAAGTCTAAAGGCATCACTCTGAACCCAAATAATTTTGGTAAAAAGACAATCATTAACGAAGATAAAACAGCATCTTGATCTTCCTGGAAACCAGTGAGGGAGCAGGATAATGAGTCCTTACAGCTGATAAGTCCTACAGCGAGAACAGTCTGGAGATGCGCCACAAAGTGACCGACGGAATAGCTTCTTATTACAATAGGGATGAAAATTCAGCACTATTTGACAACTCAAGCAAGAAAAGATTGAAATAAGGGCTGTTCTGTGTTGTGCGGCTTATTTCGTCTCCGTAATTGCATTTGCTTAGTCTTTTGGAAACAACAAAGGAGGCAGAGGGAGGAACAGGGCTCTGACAAGAAGCTTTAATAAAGACATTTCTCTGGGAACTTAACCGTGATCGGCGTCACTATCGGTCGGTGTTTATCTCATTTTCGAGACTCGTTAATTGTGTGCGCTATCAAGCGCGGACACATACACATGCTGCTGTGTGTACGCGTCGAGTGTGGACATCCAGACACTCGTTGGCGCAGGGGCACACTTCAGTCTGGAGTGTCTGGTCTGAGCAGCTCTGTGAGACTGAGAACCGTCTCCCTAATTAGAGGGAGCCTGGTGCAGGACATCTCTATAGGCCATCAACAGGGCCCTCGCTGGCTTTGTTCAGCAGCCTCTTCTTACACTGAGGCTGTCACTTTACTTTTCTATAGGACTGAGGGCCACGCTCTCAAATACTGTTCCCTATCACACAAACACTTTGTGCATATTTTTAAGGATATATGTGCAACACTACAGTCTTGTAAGTGAGATTTTATAAGTCCTACATGGAAGAGAGAAGCTGTTTCCTCATCTATTTTCTTCAATGTAATTTAAGTTATTGATCTTGACCGTTAAATTGGAAGAGCTCATAAACTCCTGGTGAGACACATTAAGAGAGACAGCTTTTCTTTGTTTATCTGGCTAAGTTGTCACAGCGTTTTAAGATGTAATTATTTCCAACTCATTTTTGCATAGAAACCTAATTATTCACCAAGATATAAATTAGATTCCACATTCATGGAGACCATGAAGCCCTAACTCCTGCAGGATGCTATTCACTGCAAGCCTCTTTCTCCCCGCTCCCCTTTTCTCTGGAAGCTATGAGATGGAGACTAGCCACTGCAGCTGCTATTCACATGAACGAGATAATTGTTAATGAAAAGTCATTGCGTGGCATTATGTTGTCCACGGGAGCATTGTTCATTTTCCCCCCATCGCCATTGAGATCTATATGGCAGAGCAGAGTGTTTCCTTTGAGTTTTGGTATTCAGGATCTGTTGCCTGGTAACTAATAAAGGGGCAAATCATCCACTGTATTGGCCAAGATGGGCCGCAGACTGGCCCTGCACAACAATGCAAGGTTTGTAAAAAGGCGTTGATACAAGTTAATGACGCTTGTTCAACAAAACATTAATGGACTTCTTCACGGTATAATATGGCATGGGATGCGATGTGAATGAGAGGGGGGAACTTTAGCACTACACTTTAACAAGTTTGTGTGTTTTTACTACTGGGAGGAGCTGGAAACACACACACACACACACACACACACACACACACACACACACACACACACACACACACACACGCACACACACCTTTCTTTCCTCTCTGTGCTGTACATGCATGCAAGCAGATACACAAACACAGTGTTAGTGAGTGTTTTCCCTACACTAACCAACTTCTGACCAAAATCAACTTTTCTTTTATCCCCTGTTTGAATTTAATTTTCATTGCATTGAATAGGCCAGTGATTAATTGCCCATCAACATGATTTGAAAAGGGGGTGAATAGTGGAGGGTGACTGCTGCACTATAAAGTAAAAAGCGCACAACGTTGGAGAGAAAGAAGAGGCAAGTGAGAGGTGGGGCCCTGAGAGCTTTATACATTTCTGAAATTCTTTTTAATCGGACGTTTAAACAGGAGTGATATTGCAGCGGCCCCGTTTCTCGCACCGGCTTCTTAACCAAAGCAGACAAAAAACTGCAGCCCTGTCACCCCGAGCAGAATAAAGGGAATCAAAGGATTTTTCCCTTAAATGGACTAATTTTCTCCTTGAATTATGAAAGTAATGGCTAGGTAACAGCCTGTGCTCAGTACCCGACGGCTTAATGCTTCCTAAATCCTTCCACGTGGCTCCACTAGTCCTGGCAATTAGGCCTCATTATAGCCTCATAAAGGATCTCATTTGTGGGATTACTTAATAGACAATGAAATTTTATCGTGCAGAATTATGGAAAAATAATATTAGAGCTCGCATGGTGTGATGAGGGCGCGCGCCACGCATCATTCCGCTTGGATTGCTCTCTCTCTCTACATCTCTCTCTCCATCTCTCTCTCTCTCTCTCGTTTGAGACTGTTATCTTTACCATAACAACTCTGTGTGTCTTCCTTGTCAAACACTGGCTTCACTTTATTATAGCAATTATTGTCTGTGTGACAGACGCGTTTGTTTTTTATCATTATGAAGGTTGAATTTTAAATACTTTCAAATTCTTTCAAAGACGCATTTAAACTCAATAAGAGCTTCACTTGCCTTTCTGTATTATCTCGTGATTTTGCACGGTGGATTCTTTTAAGGGGAAAGGTGCACTAAAAATAACAGAAGTGACTTCTACAACTTGGGACTCACAGCTTGTTATGTGGACTATAAATGTGTGTTTTTTTTTCTGAGGTCAGAGGAGAAAATGACACATGTGTTGGACCTGAACACTTTGCACCACAAGCCTACTGACGGCTCGCCTCTGTCTGCAGGTCCGAGGCGTTACTTGGCAGATGAAAGCAGAAGCTAAACCTACCGGTGACCCGCCTGGGGATCAAACTCGCTAATTATTGTCACAAGATGAGGGATTAGCGCATTTCTGAAATAGCTGCCTGTTTACCCCCGCACAGACCAACCATTATAAACACTTTCTAATTGAATCCTAATCGCCATTAAATAACCACAGCCCAGACTCTCCATCAGTTCATAATTCTTTAATTGTTGGAAGTGAAACCTTGGCCAACCGGATTCAAAGTAGGCTGCAAGGCAATTAGTGCGTATATGGTCGCGTGCACAATTCCTTTTTTGCATTTTCAAAATATGAACTATACGACTATAGAATAAAAGTAGGTCTGGATAAAGTCCATCATATAGTGGTGTTTTAGTGCATGGTCAAACGACCTATTTGGTCGTTTAATTTGGAGGACTTGTTGATTGATTTTAATATTGAATTGGAAAAAAGAATAATGATTGAATCACATGTATTCAACTGGAAACTGTGGTTATTCTATCATAGTTGCAGATGTCATATGACAGGCTGTAGGCTAGTTTTTTTTATATTTTAGTTATCACTGAACTTGCTCTAATAGGTTATTATTTCAACCGTTGGTAATTTATCTAATTTATTTAATGCATGTTTAATCTTGTTACCTGGTGATCAGATTTTATGTGTTACTTCAGATTGATATCTGACCAGTTTCTTAAAAATATCACAGAAATCCATTTTTCACCCCATAAATGCAAATTTTAGCAGCATGTTTGTGAGAATTTATTAAAGCTTTGATACATTTTTTAAAATATTGTTTCCATGATGATGGGTCAGCTACTAAATAATACTGGAGAGAGCCAGTGACACTTAGTTGTGAACAAATAAATAAATTAAATGAAAAAAAAAATCAGTGACGGGTTACTTGTTTCTAGTGTCCAAGACTTTTTAAATTCGGGGATAAAAAGAGTAAATCTGCCCGTTGTGATTGGAGGCCCAGGGAGACATCACGTGGTTTGGGTCGTTGACAGTATAAACCCTTGGAGCCGGGTGCGCACGTGGGTGACGCTGCAGGGCCAACCCTCTTCGGGGTCCCTTTTGTTGAACCATCAAACATAAGCACCTTTGGAGATCCCGAGGGGTTCAGATGAGAAACAGCTATCATCTTGCGCAAGGAGCGACCACTTATCAGCAGCTCAACCATGTCGAGGTCTTTTTACGTTGATTCTTTAATAATCAAGGATACTGTGCGACCTGGACCAGCTGAGCATCCAGGACAAGACTTCCTTATTCCCATCAGCATGCACTCTCCGAGCGTAATGACGGTCACCGCTCCGGTGTGTCCATCCAGGAAAAACGGGACTTTCTGTGTTTGCCCGCTGTGCGTCACGTCCCACATCCACTCTTCCCGCAGCGGAATCCCCATGCTGAAGAGTCATTTCCCAGGAGCAGAGGCACAGTACTGTCAGAGAATAGCGCATCAGCAGTCTCCAACACTCGCGCACCCTGGACATACACCTGTCTGCACGCCCACCTTCAGCGTCACAGATCCCAGGAGATACCACTGTCTCACTATTGGTAAGCCACCTGTTTGCTACAGTCTCAGCTCATACTACGACTGTTCGGCACCTGTTTGATTAGTCTTAAAACATTTCATGACGCATTTTCAGGCAATTAGTTGGGTGTCATCGATCGGCTTTTACGCACGATGATTTACGCGCGATATTTTGTGTTACTGCATCCATGATTGAGTTAAGACTTACAATGATGATAAGAAACTAAACGTCTGACTTTTTTTCCCCTCCAACAGGCGCCTCCGAGAGTAGCCACATACAGAATGGCAAGAGGATGCGCACGGCTTTCACAAGCACACAACTCTTAGAACTGGAAAGGGAGTTTTCCACAAACATGTACCTGTCGAGACTCAGAAGAATCGAAATCGCCACGTATTTGAACCTGTCAGAGAAACAGGTGAAAATCTGGTTTCAGAACCGCCGGGTGAAGCACAAGAAGGAGGGGAAAGCCACCCAAAGGAGCGCACACAGCGGTTGCAAATGCACAACCGGTCACACGGACTATTCAAGGTCAGAGGACGAGGAGTCTCTATCTCCGGCCTCTGCTTCGGAAGAGAAAGAGGTGTCAACTATCTGAGAGCTGCACGACTTCCAGTTCCCACTGCTGGCACTTACTCTGCCCTACAGTTATGGGTCATAGCATCACGCATCCTCTGAGCCTGCATGAAGTATGAGAAGAAATGTTGAAAATATCAGTTGCTCTTCACGTTCATCCTCCTTAAATTAAAGGAATAAAAAAAATGTGAATATATGTTTTAAACATCGTCGTGAAATATTTGGAAACATGACCTACTGTATCCCATAATGGACTTTTGTATTTTGATCCCTTCGGGGTTCTCACCTAAATACCCAAGTCTAGTTAATGATCCCCAGTAAATGTTTTCAACTATTGCCCGGTATCCCACCAGTGCCAGTGAGGTTGTGTGGTAATAAAAGCCCTTAGAAATAGTATAGGCCTAACCTGTGTGGAACCTGTACGCAAGAATTTGTAAACTATGTATATCTGTATTTATTGTAATAAACATGACGAGTTGAAGTAAGAAGCTGTCAGTGTATTTTCATTTTAAAAAGAGCGCCTCCTTCTGTGATCAATGATGTGCTCAAATATGAAAATGAAGACATAATACTGCCAATACTGATTACTTTTTTATTACTTCAATTTTTTTTTTTTGCATTATTGGAAGATATTTCAATTAAAATGAGCCACAGAAATAGATTGTCTTCATTATTTCATTTCAACATTTACATAAAAGCTGCACAGACTTTAATGCATTTTGCTGAGAAATTGGTTACAATGGAGCACAGGTCCTGGCTGTAGTGATGAGACACATTTGACTCTGTATAATGCAATCTAGTCAAATAGGACTTAATACAGTACATATGGGGTATTTCACACACCTTTCAATATAACGCAATCCAGTTAAATACCACCACTAACTACAGCCTTTAAAATGATAAGCATAGCTGAATCAATTAGTCTGACAACCAAAAATTAACTTCCACAGAGGAAGCTTTAATTGCAGGGCTGTTTCAGTGGATTTCAATACATTGCACAGAATTTCTATTTTTTCTGGCTTCTCTGTAAAATCTAAGCAGTTGCATCAACTACACGCAAATTTTACCACACAACCTTTACAACTTATTTCTATCACTTGCCAGTTGTTATTATTATTATTAAGATGTCATTTCTGCGCTATCGCTGTTATGTTGAATAGATCCGATGTTCTCTGCGCGTATTTTATTTAAACACATGTAGCAGAGCGCCATTTACATGATATAAGCTTTTTAATTCAAAATGGATGGAGTGAGCTATATGAAAGTGTAGCTGTAATTTCTCATTAGATCTGACCACAAAAGGGTACCCGATAACGCCCCTGGGGAGCAGCCAATAGTCCATTAATGTTCGCTTTTGAAAAGATTTTGGTTGTCCAAAGCGAGTTTAATTGCGTTTTCGGTCCCACGTTGGTTGATTATGCTGCTATTGCTTCAAACCACAGAACAAGGATATATAGAAGTGGGCAAAGGCTTTGACAGGTTAGATTGTCCTGCCTTGGGACTCGCATTTAGCCGGAGACCCCCGACGGCTGTGTGCTCAGAGAGCTTTGAGAGACAGCTACAGGGTTCCTCCGAGCGACAGAGAACGATTTAGTCACTGTTTCATTAGGCACTATTTGAACCTTTCAACTTATGGTGAATTAAAGGGGCATGCTCAAATGGAAAGACTCTGAGGAGGGATTACGTAGGAGGGGCCACTGGAAATTAGCTGACGCCTAATTTAACTCGATTCTGTCAGAGTTTGGGATACATTCCTAATTGAGAGGGGAAGCAGGTGAAGTTTTGGTCCCACGCAGACCCATTCAGAGCGGGAATAAATGGTCCCCTTTCACATCCCGCTGGTGATCATATATTATTGGGGGAAAGCCACCTAATGAATATATACTGAAGTTCCTATTAATCGAATTAGAGTTCCCTTGCAGGTGTGAAAGACCAATGCAGCATTTAAAGCGATTAACAATAGAATAAACCGCAGTTCTGAGAGAGAGACCCCCCCCCCCCCCTCTTTTTTTCAGCCCCAGGGGACGTGACCTCAGACTGTAAGGCCGCTATAATGGGCTGAAGCTCATTTGGAGAATAGATGTTTGTCCAGGTCAAACAGCTATCTCTCTCCAAACTGCCACATTCACTGAAAACTCTGATCACACTGCTTTATCTAATATAAATAAATCAAATAACAATAATGCAAGGCAGAGATGGGCAATTTAAATCAATTTAAACTTCAGATGAAAGGTACTCTATATATACCTACTAATGCACAGAGAAACGAGACCACTCCAAACACGTCAGGCCTCGGCCACCATTGAAAATGTGGCAATTACGCATGACAAAAGACAATTAATAAGAGGGCTTTTGAGCCGGTTGCAGCTGCTGTCTCATGCGGAGAGATAGAGGCTAGAAGAAGCTGAAGTGCCAGTGTGGAGAAGGGAGGGGGATCAGTGTTGTCTTTCCCCGAAAAGAGAGGTCCACTTTATTTATGAGTCATCTTCCATAAATGCGGCCTATAACTCATCTGAATCTGGGTGACCGACACATTAGAGAGGGTGAAGAGTCCTGAAAGAAGATGGTCCTTCCTCTAAATTGCGCTGCTATCATATTATCTCAGTTTTCTAGGAGCTTATTTTTTTGTCATGATCACTCTCACACCTTTAACCTCACACTTTTTACAAACTCTTTCTACAGTTAAACATCTTAAACGATTAAACGATGATGATGGTCTACTGTTATCAGGCCAGAGAATCATTGGAAATTTGATCACATTTAGGCTCTTGGATTTGGTATTTAGTGATTTTTAATGGGGGGGGGGGGGGGGGGGGGGGGGTGATAATATGCAACCATTCTGTCATAGTGTTGAGGAGGCTAATCTAAGTGTGGTTAATTAATCATAATGTGATCTTGAAAACTAAAAGTCAAGTGGGTACATCCATAAACGATGCCAGGTACATCCACCAACAGAGAGAGGCGGGGCCAGTGGAGCATTAGAAAACAGATTTATTTGTGTTGATACTGAAAATTGAATTAATTTTGTTTTGCAGTCTTTTATATGATCGGCCAATAATATTTTATGACTTCCCTCTTCGTAATTTATATGGTTTGGGTGATTTCTGAAAGCTTAACATTAGTTTAATATAACAATGTTAATGTGCTATGAGTCTCTTTGAAGGGATTTGTGGCAATGACAAAATGCTATACACGCATAATTCCTCCGTTTATACATTTTTTTAATGAATAAAAACTCACCTGTGGTTAATGGCTGGTTCATTCACGAGTGTTCAGAGAGCCTTTGAGGCCGTTGGAGTTTCTCTCCTGTCCCTGCACTGCTTCAGGGAGGCCAAAGCTGTTGATAAAATAAAGGCGGGATAATTTTATTTATTTGCTTATCTATCAATCTATCAATTCATTACAAGGATAAATAGAGTCACTACTTTGGTTGAGAGGCGATCACTGCCCAGACTAAAGACACATTTCAGCACGCTGGACAGCTCCAGCGGGGACCGCCGCCCGAAGGCCACCACAGTCATCTTCAAAGGGCTCATCACTCTGTGACTAACAGGACATCTTGTGTCCAATGTCGACGTGTGTTTAGGCCAGTTATGTTTTCTCTGAATCGTAGACCTGAAAATGACATGAAGGTATTTTCTGAGTTAAACTTTTTGATGACAACAACTTTTAGTCAACAACATAAGTGGATTATACAGGAGGTGGAGCTCCAACTGCACATTTTTATTCGAAAGTGTAAAGAGTGATGAACACTGCACTTTGTAGATGCTAGACATGTAAGGCTGTTGTTACTCTCGGATTTGTTGCATAGTTTTGAAACAGGAAATGTAAATCTTATGTCGAAATCAGCATCACAATCTGTTAGTTGATTTTTTAAAAAGGGTTTTTATCATAATTCCATTTTTTGTCTCTGTACGCATTGAACGAGTGTAGACTACTAATTTTAACACAGTTTGCCATTTTTCCTAAGCCCCCTGGTGGACAGATGGAGGAAGGCCGAGCAGGTCACTTAGAGGATGAATGTTGGCAGGGCGGCATCCTTATTTAGGGGATGAGGACAAACATCCTGACTGTTTGAGATGATAACGATCCTGAAAAGATATCTGTCTCCATTCAGCTCCATCTTTCAGTTAAGAGTCTCCATTCACCATGGTCACCTTCTCAATGATATTTATTTGCAATCATTTGAAGATTACGGTCCTGATATACGATTGAATTGATTATAAATGTTAGGTTGCCTTATCTAATGTTGACTATATTCAAAATAATAAAGACAAAGACAAAGATTTTTCAGCAAACTTTCCAACTGGTCTAAAACTGCCCCATAGAAACTAATTTACCGGTGGAATTTGCTGTGCAACTTAGAGTTTTTTAAGGGGAAAAGGATTCGCAGAAAATCCCTCAAAAGTGAGAATCTCAGCCAGTTTGAGGTAAGCTTGCCTTTCCGAAGCTGAGATCCTTTTGTTTGGAGAACAAGGACACTGTTCTTTTCGGCAACATGTGGAAGTAATTGCGCCAAGCGGCTGGAGCTGAGAGGGGGTGAGTCTCGGCCCCGGGGCTCTGCAGAGACACCGGTCTGATGCCCCTCTTCTGTGCCCAGAGATAGGTGATTCATAGGGGCCTATTATTCTTCTCTTTCCCGTTAGGAGAGCCTCGGGGTAAGTGGGCTGGGGTACGACTCTGTAACCAGCTGACGCATATGTGCCAGTAAACAGGGGTCCCGTTCGTTTTTGTGTAGAAGAACTACTCTGGAATTTAAGGGAGAAGTGTGTGTGTGTGTGTGTGTGTGTGTGTGTGTGTGTGTGTGTGTGTGTATGTGTGTGTGAGAGAGAGAGAGAGAGATGTGGCTTGTGATATGATGGTGTTGGAGCGCCCTCTATGAGTTTAGCGCTCCACTGTTCCCAGTTTCTGACTGATGAATTGTATCTATTCACTGCTGCCATGCATCATGCAAGTAAGCAGTATAATATACGTGCATTTTTATTGTAACCTGGCGAAGACGCTCGGAGAGGAGAATCGCTGACAATCACAGCCACAAAACATGAACATTTGTGCAGCAGAAGCAAAATAATTCCCCAAACACACATTAGACCTACTTTTGTCTTCCAAAAGTTCTCGCATCCAAATAAAAAGCAGTGAAAATGTCATTCCTCCCCCTCATTTCGGCGGGGACATTCGTCTGATTTTTCCCCGAAAAGTCTCTAACTTTAAGAAGGGGTCCAGCTCGAGAGGGGAGAGGGGGGGGGTGTCATTTCCTGAGAGTTATTTACTTTGAGCCAGATGATTACTTCTTTTTTTTTTTTTTTTTTTTTGGACGGGGGTGGAGGGGAGGAGGGTGGACTGTAACATTGAATCAGTTACAGGTCGCTGTAGCTGCAGCGCAGTTGTGAGGGCGGTCGTGGATGCAGACAGAGGGTCGCACATATGCTCTCACAGCGCAGGATCTCTGAGGATTATTGCCGCTGCAAAGGACCCTTACTGCGCCTTTTGGAGCGACCAATTCACTGTGGATATACTTACACGAAAGGAATATAAAGAGGGGATTTCTAAAGGTAATTGAAAGGTTGTTGGGATCCAAAACATGATTGAATCTAGTTTTTCTGAGGTATTCTAAAAGTTTTTGGGTGTTTTTTTAATCGAGTGAAACGCGGGAATATGTTTAGGTCTAATAGGAGTTTAATTGCAGACTTCATTAATTCTTCAGATTGTTACATTACCGTCTGCTTTTTCTCATTTTACGCGAGAGCTCTGTAAGCGTCTTTTTAAAACTTTTAGTCACTAATAGTGAATGCTCCGCTGCCCTGCAAGTTGTATGCAACTTCTGCATTAGGCAAATTCATTGTTTTTTAAGATTTAGATTTCTGTTCCCCCCGTGCACCATATGGTCTCATCCCTGGACGCAGAGCGGGGAGATGTCGCTGACTCGGCTGGATAAAAGCGCTCGATTTCGGCCTCACAGCTGGAGGTGTCACCTCGAAGACTGAAGGCACCATTGTGGGATACTGCCTGGCATGTAATGAGAAACACATTGGAAATTGCACATCACGTTGTTTTCTCGTTTGCCCGTGGAATGTGTGGAATTAAAATGGAAAATCGGCACTAGAGGGACAGGAATGAGGCTTCAGAGCTGCAGCTGAATGGATTCAAGTGAAGAAGGACTGAGTGTGTTTTGGAGCCACGACGCATTCTTCATTAACCACCGACCCTGCTGTGTCACCAAGGGATTTTGCATAGGAATACTGTCTGTAGTGAGATTTTCTCAAATATTAAGACAAAGAAAACAGTCAAAACTTGTTTCAGAGTGCATTGATGCTTATTGGACGATTGTCATTTTGTGTGTCTCCTCACAATAATTACCATGGGAAATTGAACTGAACCATTTAACCATCCGTAGGGGGGCAGAAAGTTGAGACAAGCCATTATCAGCTGTTGCTCAAATGGATCCTGCCCAGCAGAGCGATGCATTTGCTATCTGGCACATTTGTTGACTCGCTTTGTGAGAGCAGGGGGATAAAGAAGAAGAGCAGGACATGCGAGCAGTCTGCCACTGTAGAGTTAAGATTTACGCGTAGTGACTGCAGGATCCTCGCCAAGCCAAGGCAAAAATTCTCACCGAAATTGTTTAAGACAAGGCGTGTGCACAAACGCGTCAAAACTGATTGGCAATTTTGTCAGCTGATTCCCACGCCAATGTGTACTTTTGTGTGGAGTGGGTCCACTAATTATAGAGTTAGGCTGCCCATGGATAATTTAGACCGTTTCGGATGCATAGAGCGGACAGCCACAGGAAGCTTTGTGAAGGCCAACAGCTTATTGTTTGGAGACACTTCCCATAAACCATTTAAGTGAAATAATTCCTGTAGAAGGGAGTTGCTTTTCAAAAGCAGAGCTACAGACTCTTATGAAAACGAAGTTTTTTCGTTTCTTGAGCTTAAACTGTGTGGCCCCTGATACGAAAAAAAACAAACAAAAACAAAAAAAAAAAAAAAAAAAAACGGAGCCAGCATCAGACAGACAGACAGACAGACCAGGGGATGTCCGCTGGAGAGCTCCGTGACAAAACTCAACAGGACCATGTCGGTCTAAGCTGGAGAATGTCTTAATTAGTCATCATGTAGACATTTAGTTAAAAATGGTTGGCCAGGCAAGACAAGACTTGAATTAAACTAAACTAATTGCAAACTATATCTTCTCTCTTCTGACAAGACTTACAAAACCCCAGTTTAGTAAGTCAAAACGATAAAAAGTGGAACTTTTTTTCAATTAGACGAAATGAAAAACTTTAGAAAAGCGGATGAGAAAGCGGGAGGAGATCCGAGGGAAGCTTGGTGCCTTCAAAATGTGGACTGTGTCGCCCTCTACCGACACACCTCACGCTCACTGTGGAGCGCCCCTCAGCCTTCTCTCCATCCTGTGGATTCACCAAACGCACAGCGAAGCACAGCAGCCTGACGCATGACCCACAAATAGTAATTCATGTAATCCTGCGATAAATTTTACATGATATAGTTTCAGGACTGAGGTGATGTGGGAGACCACAAGCCATTACACTGCTGTTCAATTCCACAGATCACTCTATGGGTCTTTATAGGATTATAAAGCTACAGATTGGTTACTGGTGTCAGTGTGTATGCATATGTGCTGGGCTTAACAGGACATTAAGAAGTCAATAAGCCATAGATTTATTGATGAAATAGTAATGTTATCAAATTGGATAAAATGTGCAGACAATGGTATCTTATCAGAAAGGGCTTTTTAAAAATGTTTACCTTACTTGTTGATTAAATAACTCACTTTTTTGTCTTTATAGGCCAGAACATCCATCATCATGGATGGGGTGAGGATGTATGTCGTCTTTGGGGTTATCTTGGTGGTGCTGGTTACAGGTACGTTTACAGCAAAGGAGAATGCATAATGTTGATGTTTTTCCTTATTTTTTTTGGCAGGCCCACTAATGTTTAGAAAACTGTCTTGCAGTTTCCTCCGGATTGCCGCCACCAACGATTATTTCCAACGAGGAAGAGTTTATCCTGAAGCCAAATTCCGTGTTTAACATAAGCTGCACCGGTAAAAGAATGGTGGTTTGGGTTGAACCCCTGCCGGAAAACACCGTCGTTTATCAAGAAAACTACACGGCGACGCTCTCAATTTACAACGCAACTGTTGCAAACAGCGGCTATTACATGTGCACATATAAAACCCAGGAGGGTGAACTGGAAGAAGACGACAATGAAGCCGAAATATATGTCTTTGTTCCAGGTGAATTTTTTGGTTTGTTTTTTTCATACTCACTCTGTATGACAAATTAAAGGAATGTGGAGTAAAAATGCTAATCTAGACCAGCATAAAATATGTGGTAATGATAGAATTAAAGGATAGGTTCACACTTTTTCAAGTCCTAAAACAATAGTCAGGTGCCTAAAGGAACATTGACACATGTTTTTCTTGCTGTAATCATTCCTCCTGTTCATACTGACCATTAAGAGATCACTTCATAATGCACTTTCAGTGTAAGTGATGGGGGGAAAAAATCCACAGTGCTTCTGGGCAAAAGTGTATTTGATGCTAATATGAGGCTTCAGTCGTCCAAATCAGTCAAATCAAGTCAAAATCGATCAAAGTTACAGTGTTTTAGTGCCAAACTCCCTTTCTTTGTTCGATCCTTCCACTGCAGCTGAACAGGAAAACAATTTCCGCTGAGACACAAATTTTTTTACTAAAAAGACTGTAACTGTGGAAGATGTCCAGTTTGTACGACTAACTCAGATGGCTGCCTCATATTATCTTCAGATAAACTTTTTAAACATTTTTCTCAAAAAGAGGACTTGTGGATTTTGTCCCCCATCACTTACACTGTCAGCGCTTGTGGAGGAGATCTTCTAATTGTCAGTATGAGCAGAAGAAGTGATTACAGCAAGCAAAACCTGTTTAAACGTTCATTTGGGCAGCTGACTGTTGTTTTAAGAAAGAGTTTAAAAATTGTAAACCTATACTTTAAGTATAAGTATAAGAAATATGTATACAAAGCATTATAATCTCACTTTTCAATCAAACCAATAACATAGTGTGACCTCATTCATCTGCTTGCACACCTAGATCCCCTGGCTCCGTTTGTTCCCGAGACCAATGATAACTTGGTTGTCCCCATGGACAGGATTGGAGTCTCCATCTCCTGTCGTGTATCTGACCCCTACTCTCACGTCATCCTGAGGAGTGTCCCCAGTGGACAGGAGATGCCTGCCTTCTACGACAACAAGATGGGCTTCTTTGGAAGCCTCTCCCCCGGGCAGTATCAATGTGAAACCACTGTGAACGGCCAGACAGTCACAAGTGTTATTTACACTGTAGAGAATGAGGGTAAGTCCATTCAAACATGCATGTAGTAGGGACATTTTCTAGATTGAGTGTGATATTGTCTTAAACTCTATGGGCGTATTGTCACTGAATCTATTGGGATTAAATGAAATGAACAAATTACAAGAAGTAAGAGTCAAGCCATTATTGTGTTTTTCCTTTCAAAAAGCACTAAAGTGATAGGATGTGGAAAATAAATACTGCACAGCTGGAAACACTCCCCTAGTCTGTTTACCATGAGAGGGCTGCAGGGTGATCTCACTGCATGAGAGCCATGACATTATGTCATTATCACGGGGGGAGATGACTTATCATGCCTGTTTTCACTCTATGAGTGTGTGTGTGCGTGTGTGAGTAATGACGACCTACCGAGCCGTCACTCGGTGATAAATGAGCTCATGGTAATCAAGTTGTCGCTGTCTTGGGACCTGTGAAATGACGGTGCTGATATCTGCTCTCTGGTGGGCCCTCTAGTCTTGGCGGAGGTGGAGGACTTTAATGTGGATGTAAAAGCCAGTGAGGAGACAGTGAGAGCAGGGCAGCCTTTCAACATCACCTGCACCGCTCCTGCTGGACTGGGCTTTCACCAGCAGTGGCTCCATCCTAAAAAACAGGCAAGATTCAACACCGTGCTAGTCATACATTTCCCTTTTTTTTCTGTGCTCTTTTAAAAAAAATCAATTCAGTCTCCTCTGTAGCTTAATGCATAATCTGCTTCAACTCCTCAGGCTTTGCTCCTGTCCTTCTTGCACTATTTTCCTCAACCCCTTTCATATTTCTATGTTATTTCCTACCCAGCAGCACTGAGCCTTAAATTAGAGAATAATGGTTTTGGACCCAAACCTAGCAGTGGCAAGTGGAATATAGCTCTGAGGACGGCCCTTAGTGGTCACAAAGTATGTGTTAGGAAAGCAGCGACTGAATTTTGTGTCTTCATTATGAGGACGTCAGCCAAACTGCTCTTGGTGCAGTTAACCCCATGTGAAACCCAGAGACACTGGCAGGGAAGTTCAGGACAAATGGCTGCAGGGAAGGAGGCAGTTCAAAAGAAAGAAGAAAAAAGGATAATAAATCCTTTGACCCTATTGACCTTGAGACGTGTAGGACAGATGCTGTCTACACATGACAGCCAACTAAACATTTAATGCTTTTGAAGTTTTAGCTTGAAGAGTTTCATGTGCAATTTATGTTTGTTTATATTTATATGCAGATGTTTTGCTCTAATCTATGTAGCATGTTGTCTGTTTCCCTGCATGGGATTCATCTAAGCCCTTTTCCAGAGATGGTGAGAGCAGGAACGCAGGACTCTTGACTCCTGGTTTTGGTCTCACTTGCAATTACAGGCTTTTAAAAGGCTCTGTGATCCTGATTTATCTCCTGTGGCATAGCAAGTGTTTTAACCATTAGCCTTCAGCAGCATGACACACCGATTCTGATATGTTGTACCTATAAAATGAAAAAACACTGAGTTAAAAATTCAAATATCTTATTACAAAGACAGTGAAAGATATAGCTTATTTTCCAGGGAGAAGGAGCTGAAACCCATATTGTTTTTCTGTTCTCATAGGCTGTGAATGCAGTTCCGAAGAAAGAGACTTTTCCTGACCGGGTCATCTACACCCTCAGTTTCCCACAAGCCACCTCTCAGGACAGCGGCACTTACGAGTGCTCCATCACCCACGAAATCAGTAGAGAGGTCAGAGTCAGCAGCGTGGCTGTCACCGTTTTTGGTAAGTCTTCTCTCAGAAATGTTTCCTGGATAACCTTCAATGGCCTTTTAGCAGAACTGCAATAACGTGAATCTCATGCTCACACCAATGACTTACAGTCACTTAATCCACATTTAATATTCTCATCATCATTCAGGTAAATTTATTGACGTTTCTCATATGTGCGCGAGGTGCTTTTAGTGGTGTGTGGAAGTCATTTTCTACCACCCGACTATAAAGCTTCACCTCTGCTTTCAACATCAGCTACTGTGTTTTATGGGATGGCTTCAGCAGATGTGTGTCAGGCTTTCATTTCACCTCAACCCTCTCTGTCACTCCTCATTCATCTCAATCCTTGCCTTGCTCCACTGTCCTCTTTATTATTTGATCTGCCCACCATCACTGAATCCATCTTTTAAATCAGTTTTTATCCGTGATCCCGTACTAATTCATTTTCTTTCTGTATCTTCAGAGAACTCCTTTGTGGCACTGGACCACAGTGGGATTCTAGCGATGGAGTTTGTCAGCCTTCTGGAGGAGACAGAGTTTACCATCCTCATTAACGCCTACCCAGCCCCCAAAGTGAAATGGCTGAAGGACGGCAAAGCCATACCAGAGAACTACTACCTCTTCACCAAAACTAGCCAAGTCGAAGGGAATAGGTAAGAGTAAAGCCTGTGATTCATTATTAGATTAATAGGTGAGGTGTTTCAGTTTCAGAAAGTGGAAATAAGCTTATTCGCTTTCTTAGGTGTTAGTTGAGGAAGTCAGTATCACTCTCATGTCTGTCTGTTAAATATGAAGCTAGGGCCAGGAGACAGTTAGCTCAGCTTAGCATAAAGACTGAAAGCAGGGGGAAACGGCTAGCCTGGTTCTATCCAAAGGAAGCAAAATCCACCTACTTGCACTTCTAAAGCTCATTAATTAACAGCTTACATCTCTTTTGTCATGCAATCATCATGCAAACACTGAGGTGTGAAAAAAAACAATTCGCCATTATACAGAGTTACATGCCAAACTATCTCTTGGCTGTGAACTAACTTCCTGGAGTCTCTGCTGGTTGCCTGTAAACTGCTCCTGGTCAATAAATAAACCAGCACATAACCTCCCTTAAAAGTAATTCTTTTTACTTTTAAGGGAGTCGTTAATTTGACCTTTTTTTTGTACAGGTCAAATTAACGACAGATAACGTGAGCTTCAGAGGTTCTGGTAGCATGTTTTGTTACCTTTGGACAAAGCAAGGCTAACTGTTTCAACCTGTTTCCAGTCTTTATGCTAAGCTAAGCTAACGTCTCCTGGCTCCTGCCTCATATTTACCATACAGAGATAAGTGCGGCATCGATATTCATATAAAGCTCTAGGCAAGAACGCAGACAAGCACGTTTCCCAAAATGTCAACTATTCCTTTAAATGACAAAAATATTTGCTAATTTCCTCTCGCAGGTATCAAAGCATTCTGACATTACGGCAACCTCTGGAGAAAGACAATGGGAATTATACCATCATGGCCATCAGTGGCTTTCTCAGTACTCAGTTCTCCTTCATCCTCAAAGTGAAAGGTAAGATAGATAGATAGATAGATAGATAGATAGATAGATAGATAGATAGATGATTTGTGATCTATAACTGAGCATGGTACATATCTTTCTTTCAGCCTCCACCTCAGCGATGTTCCCACCATCCTCAGCTCCTGTGTTGCTGCCTCAGAAAGAGGAAATGGTGGTGACTCTCCACTCTCCTTTCACCTTGACCTGTCGGGGAGAGGCAAAACTGGCCTGGGAGACGCCGTTCGATGTGCACGAGCAAACGCAGGAGGACAACAGCGGCCTGTTTGTCACCACCATCACTGTGGACACTGCCACTGCGTTGCACACCGGCTTCTACAAATGCTTCTACAGTAGAAATACCACAGAGAAGACAGAAGACAGCAGCATCTACATCTATGTGCCAGGTATGGGGTACACAGCAGCTTTGTGTATGTATGTTTTTTTTATTACTTCACTTTATTATCTGGTCTGAGAGACTTGTTTTACTCCAACTCAGATCCAGATGTTCCCTTTGTGCCATCAATGGTGCCTTTCGGCAACCATGTCCTGTCTGACCAAGAGGAGATGGAGATTCAGTGTCAAGTGTCTGATCCCAGCGCTAACGTGACCCTGATAAACGTTGACACCCAGCAGCCCGTGCCTAGTGTTTATGACAGCAAGAGGGGTGCTCTGGGCATGTTCACTGCTGGAACCTATGTTTGCAAGGCCCTCATAAACGGAGAGGAACACTACAGTGGGGAATACATCGTTCATGGCTGGGCAGGTGTGTGTTTGTGTATCAGAAGGTGTATGGATATATCTGCGAAAGTCACACCTGATCTGTCAGCTCCATGTTTTGACCTTGTAAATATTTGTATCTCAGCTGGCACAGCGCTGCACGTCGAGCTGACGGCCAAACGGACTGCTCTGCTGGTGGGAGACTCCATCACAGTCACCTGTCTGGCTCGGGGGTCTGAGATTCTGGAAGATCACTGGAAATACCCTGGCAAACTGGTGAGGGCACAAGTCATCCTATGCAGCACAAAAGACGATTCAAACGCATTGTGTGTTTTGGTTTCAGTCAAGTCGCTGCTGTTCACTACATGGCATTGCAAGCTGGTTTGACACTCAAAGTACCCTTTTTGTTTGACAGGCTAACCGTGCTGTCAAGACAGTGCACGAGAATAAGAGGAACCAAGAGATCCTTTACACCCTGACGATCCCGCAGGCCTCGGCCAAAGACAGTGGCATCTACGCTTGCTCCATCACTGATATTGTCAGTAACGAGAGCCAGACAAAGGAACTCGCAGTTACAGTTTATGGTATGAAAGGTTCATTTTTTTACTTACAGTAAATAGCATGTGACGTTAAATAAATTCACATACATACATAAATGCTTATCTTTCTTGTAGTCATCAATGAATAATTGCTGATTGTCTGCTGGCCTCTCCTCTTCTCTAACAGAAAGTGAGTTTATGTTCCTTCGGCCGGAGTTCAATGTCCATGAATCAGCAGAGCTGGATGAGGTCCGGGAGTTCAGGGCTGAGATCAATTCCTTCCCCAGTGCTCATGTCACTTGGCTCAAAGACGGCCTCCCACTCAGCGATGTGACAGCTGAGATCTCCACCAGCCTCCGGCAGCTCAGTGAGACCAGGTGAGACTCTCATCAAGTCAACTAATTACAGCAGAGCTAACAACAAGCTCGAAGTAACATTCCTACACATTAGCCTGGCCTCTCGGGTCTGTAATTATAGTTTAGTGCGATTGTGAACTTCTGTCACTGTGTGGTTATTGTATTTTCTGGTATGGTTGTGTTGCTCTGTGTAGGTACCTGAGTGTTCTTACCCTTATCCGTGCAAAGGAGGAGGACAGTGGGAACTACACCATGCGAGTGGAGAACGGAAACCAAAGTCAGAGCGTCAGCTTTAACCTGCAGGTCAAAGGTCAGAGAGAGGAATGCCCCAAACCCTTCATTAAATTTTTATTTATGTCTGTGGTTACTGCTCTCATAACCTGTTAACTCCAGATACAGTCTTTTTCTTACATATTCACACACACTTTGCTATGCTAACCTCCGTCTGTCTGACTCTGTTACAGTGCCTGCAGTCATTGTGGACCTGATGGACATCCACCATGGCTCAGCCACAGGCCAGTCTGTGGTATGTATTGTTGGAGGGCAACCCACTCCTGAGGTTGAGTGGTTCATCTGCAAGAACATCAAACAGTAAGTTCAGTCTTCTTTAGTACAACATTCATGCTTTGGGATTTTTCAGTGTACATACATGCAGTCACTGTGCACTTTAATTGATTTGGTTGTATATTTCTCTTTGTTTGTGCATAATCAGTTGTGCCAATGACTCATCTTATTGGATGCCCCTCCCCGCAAACTCCACGGAGATCTCAATAGACTCGCACATGGACGAGGACAACAACCTGGAGAGCCAGGTCATGTTTGGCCATCTGGAAAACACACTAGCGGTGCGCTGCTTGGCCAGGAACGAAATGGCCGCTGTCAGCAGGGAGGTCAAACTGGTGTCCAGCGGTAAGAACAAACACAAAATTTCATCCCCTCTTGTTTCCTCCTCAGTAACTTTCCTTTTCTCCCAGCTTTGAATCGACATTTGATGTTGTTGTTTCCACCTTGTTTCTTAAGTGTCACCTTAAGTTCCTTCCATTTCTGACACTCCAAGTGTGGCAGGCTTTGTAAGTGAGTGTGTTTGTGGCTGAGTAAGTGCTGTCAGTGTTGGAGCAGCTGTCAGATGATGGCCAGACAGCTGAACGAGGGGCTGTGCTTTAAATGTGAGGAAGGGACTCTGTATTCTGACAGCTAATGCATGGAAGCCAGAGATGGTTTGGCCATTTGGTCCTTCCAGATGAGCTTTACCCCCCCCCCCGTCCTCACCCCCCCACCCACTCCTCTTAAGCCACAGCCTCCCCCATCCCCCACTTCCACGTTATCTTCCCAGCATACCTTTTGGTCCCTGTAATCAGGACACCCTATAGATTTAACTGTCTCTGAGGCCTGACAGAGTACATTTCTTGAGCAACATGTCATTAAATTAACTTTATTGTTACTGGCACAAGTCACAAGCATTTCACACTCGTCATTACAACAGACTCATGTTGCATCCATGTGATTAATGTGCTCACCATCTAATATGTCTGTCCACTGACTCTCCTCCCGAACAGGCCCTCACCCAGAGCTGACTGTAGCTGCTGCTGTGCTGGTGCTCCTGGTCATTGTCATCATCTCACTCATTGTCTTGGTTGTTATTTGGAAACAGGTACTGCTGCCATCATTCGGCATTCATTCCCACATATTCACTCTCTCATCTAGTCTTCTACTTACTAGTCTTCTACTCTCACTTTTGCTCACTTTTTTACTCTTTTGCAGCATTCACAGTGGCTCAAAGAAAAAAAATTAACTTTATAAAACTTTATGCTTCTAGTATGAGATATAGTCTTAGATATTTGTGTTTTATGACAACTAACAAACAGCTGTGTAATTTGAGCACTGTGCTTGGTATGCTTCTCTGACTGGTTAGAGGCTGGTCTATTCACCTGCAGAGTAATTGGGTTTCCAGCAAATAACACTTCTAACTAAAGCAAAAGTCTACTAAACCAATAAACAAAAAATGTGTGGTCAGATTTCGCAAAGCCACAAGAAAATTGCTGTTAAAATCAAACCAGTATGTTCTGATAACCAAATGACACAGACAATTCATGCTCTCTGTCTTCCAGAAACCAAGATACGAGATCCGCTGGAGGGTAATAGAGTCTGTGAGCCCAGACGGCCATGAATACATCTATGTGGATCCCATGCAGCTGCCCTATGATTCCAGATGGGAGTTCCCGCGTGACAGACTTGTGCTTGGTGAGCTGACTGGTGTCATTTTCTGTGTGCTAACGCTGTAGTCTTGTGCTTGCGGCTCTGCAATCTTCCTGCAGGGATGTTCTGGTCAGGATGTCTCATTCAGTCTTTGAAGTGAGGCTGTGATAAACTAATCTGGATTGGGCTGTGGGGTTTGCTGGTTGGGGTTTGGTTCAACTCAGTGATCAAGGGGAAATTCAGCCGCTGGAGGAGTCACAGATGGGAGAGCAGAGGCATCCAAAGTGCATGGATGTGCTTGCAGGGTCTTTTGTTTCTCTTGTTTGGTAATTGATCATACTATGTTGTGTTTTTCTCAGGTCGTATCCTGGGCTCTGGTGCCTTTGGGAAGGTTGTAGAGGGCACTGCGTATGGACTGAGCCGCTCCCAACCTGTCATGAAGGTGGCAGTGAAAATGCTGAAACGTGAGTTTATCTGGTTACAACTGACAAGACATTTAAGCCATGTTGCTACCAGTCATCTGACATGTTTCTTTATACCAGCAAAGGTCACTAATTATAAGGACTGCTTAGGTGAGGGCAATTATTGTTACTACTGCAACTCATATGTACCATAAATTGGTAAGCCTATAAAACATTGCAATCATAAATCATCAGTGGCACATAATGTTATCCCCCCCAAAAATTTGAAATGTAGGCATAGTAACACCTCGCCTGCCAGCTATTATATTCAACTGGTGCAGAACCTATAAGGGCAATGGCAGTAGAATTGAAAAAGGGATGGAAAGCAAGATATTGAAGAATCTAAAGAATAAATAAAAACCCTTTTTTAGATAAGATAAAGAAGTGGTCTTGTTGTTGATGGTTTGATTATGTGTGATGATTATCATGGTTTGCTGTACCTTCTTTCAGCCACAGCACGCTCTAGTGAGAAACAGGCCCTGATGTCTGAACTGAAGATCATGACTCATCTTGGACCGCACCTCAACATTGTAAACCTGCTGGGAGCATGCACCAAGTCAGGTGAATAATATATTTACACACATTTTGAAGATATAAAAGATAAACATGTGCTGTATAATAACGGTTAAACATTGTTGCCTCTCCCTTGTGTTACAAAGAAACACACAATAACATCCACACTCACACTGCCAAAAACAGTAGTTATATCATTTGCAATTCTAACAGCAAAAAATAAACTGACAGCCCTGTTCCAACATTTGGTGGGTGTGGTATTTTAATAGGCTTTTTATGAGAAAGTAGAAGCTCGCTCTCATGACTGTGCTTTTAGCCTTTAAGAGCCTCTGATAAGATTAGCCTGCAGACTGACGCCGATGCACGACTTTATCTGCTGTGTTGTTCCCAGGCCCTATCTACATTATTACTGAGTACTGCTTCTACGGAGACCTGGTCAACTACCTGCACAAGAACAGGGAAAACTTCCTCAGCCTAAACCCGGAAAAAAATAAAAAAGACCTGGATATCTTTGGGATCAACCCTGCAGACGAGAGCAGCAGGAGGTAAAACATACTGTATATTTTTTTTTAAGCTTGCATGCTGAACACATGCACTCAGTCTCTGAATTTAATTAGAATTTATTAAAGTTTCTTGCAATTCAGACCAAATATTCCAGCCATTGAGACAACAATTTGCACAATTCCCTCTCACACACACACATTCTCTCCTACCCATAATCAGTAACTCTATCGCCATTTTCTCCACGGTTGAGGAGATTGTCTGGCGTCTTTACCTAATCAAATCACAGTCAGAAGTGGTCTCAGCTTTCAACCTAATTTAATTGCATTGGAAGGTACCTGTTAATTCTGTCTGCCTAGACGTGCATGATGAAACAGCAGCCCTCTCTCTCTGTCTGAGGCTCATCTGTGTTGATGGATGACTCACAGTGACCACACCTCGAATTGACCATAACATGATTTAATCCTGGCTACCATGTTAGCCTCAACCACATCTTCCTCTAACCCCAGCTAGGAGGAGTTACACACCACATCTGTGTACACACAAAAGAGGAGTGAATAAGATACAGTATATAACATAATGTATTGTCACTATAGGTCTTTACATGGCTCTCTGAGCTCGATATTCCCACAGGGCAGAACAGCGCGACCTGTCCTCGCCTCATCACTAACAGCATTCCTCCTCTGTGTCTCCCTTGTCTATCCACACAGTTATGTGATCCTGTCCTTCGAGAGCAAAGGAGACTACATGGACATGAAGCAGGCTGATAACACTCAATATGTCCCCATGCTGGAGATGAACAATGCCTCCAAGTACTCAGACATCCAAATGTCTAACTACGACCACCCGCCTTCCCAGAAAGACTCCAGTGGTAAGCACATACAGTTTCTTCTCTCTGTCCTCCTTTTCGCTCTCTCCTCTGAGTTATTGGTGTGTACTTGCTTGGCCTTAGTGCTGTGTTTGAGTCAGAACTGGTGGAGGGGTACACCCTTGTCAGAATTTAGGACTGGTACAGCCCTGTAATTACATGGAGAGGATAATTGTAGCACACGCATAATAATGCCCAGTCTCTGCCCTGCCATTAGTAAAAGCCAGGTTTGAGCAGCCAGTACTATATTTACAATACATGATAAACATATACTGGTGGACCGACTCATGGTGTTTTCTATGTGTGTTTTCTAAACCAGAGGGCGAGATGGACAACCTGCTGTCAGACGAAAAAAATGAGGGCCTCACCACCACCGACCTGCTCAGCTTTACCTATCAGGTGGCCAAAGGCATGGAGTTTCTGGCTTCCAAAAACGTGAGTTACAGTGAAGTCCTCAGACACTGAATGAATATCATCCCTTTAGTTTGCGCTGTTTCGCTGGTAACTGTCAGAGAGCCACTTGCATACCACATACTATAGGTCCTGCAGCCTCGCATTCCTCCTGCATCCCACTGCACTGATAGCAGGTTGTGGATTTATATGTGTATCCTATATGATGACAGCTGTGCCAGCCAAGGGGACTAAGGAAATCAGCGGTTGTGTGATAAGCAGTCCCGAGAAGGCTGAGCCCACTCAGGAGAGAGGCCAGCGACTGAATATAGTAGCAGCGCAGCCAGGCTAGAATTACCAGGCAGGGACACACTGCAGCCAGAAGCTATTCATTCAGCTTCATAGTTATTATCCCTAAATATCCAGTGGTCACAGCCATCCCTCCAACTGGCATGTTTACACAAGGGCCAAGCTTTATAAAGCAATATGAAACGGCATTAAAAATAAACCCGACTGAAATGAAATACACGCAGAAATACATGCACTCAGTAGCTTTGGGAGCGAGCTGTCGAGGGAAGAGACAGAAATGTGTAGGATTTGGAAGTGAAAACTAGTGTGTATGATGCAATTAGCTGCTAATCACTTCTCTGCTCTGTCTCTGTGTTTTTCTGCAGTGTGTGCATCGGGACCTCGCGGCCAGGAATGTCCTCCTCTCTCAGGGCAAGATAGTGAAGATCTGTGACTTTGGACTGGCTAGAGACATCATGCATGACAACAATTATGTCTCCAAAGGAAGCGTAAGTCTCTCTTAATACATGACGATCATTTTATGCTTAAGAGATAGGTTATTACGTTTTTTCACAAGAGTTATACGAGTGTGATTGAAATTTTCTCTTTGATCCCAGACTTTTCTGCCGGTGAAGTGGATGGCGCCAGAGAGTATTTTTGACAACCTGTACACTACTCTCAGTGATGTTTGGTCCTACGGCATCCTCCTCTGGGAGATATTCTCCTTAGGTGAGCTGCTGCAAATGTCTTATAGAGAAAAGGAAAAACAAGCTGATTTCACTATGAGTATATGTAAATATAATCCAAATTGAAGACTAATGAGACTCTGCTTTGTTCTGAAGGTGGTACCCCATACCCCGGGATGGTCGTGGACTCGAGCTTCTACAACAAGATCAAAAGTGGATACAGGATGTCCAAACCAGAGCATGCACCTCATGACGTGTACGTGATCATTTACATTTATCTGTGATAACAACAGTTGCTCTGTACAACATAAAGCTTTCCCTCCCGCCCAGTCAGATGAGGAATGTTTTGGGCTTTTAAACTGGGAACAGTTTGTTTCTGAACTGTGATATACAGCGGCTGACAGGAGTCATGGCGAAATTACAAGTTGCAGGACAGGTCGTACTGTTCTCTAATTTAACATCGCCTGTTTTTGCTTTCTCAGGTATGAGATGATGATGAAGTGCTGGAACAGCGAGCCGGAGAAGAGGCCTTGTTTCCTGGGTCTGAGTGAAACTGTAGCTTCTTTGCTGCCCTCCAGCTACAAGAGGGTGAGTCTCCTCGTGACCTCTTACATCCTCAGACCTCTATGGATTCTTAACACCTGCTTTCTAAGTTACCACCTTTCATTCTTGACCCCATGGTTGGACCTGCACATTCTGTTCCTCTTTTTCTTTACATGACACGTTGGCTTTTTTGAGAAAGTGGCTCTCTCACACTTTTAATCGTGTTACCCAGCAAAGTGCAGGTTGAAAACAATTTAAACATACTCTTAAAGTAGCAGACTGTTCATTTAAAACCCCTTCCACTTCCTCTGCAAGTGGATTTAGAGAGTTTCTGTGGGCTTGGAGCTCTCAAACCTACAAGTGATTAGAGTGCAAACATGCAGCAGCTGGATGTCAGAGTGGCTGGCCTCAGTCTGGGTAATGATGCAGCCCCAGTTCTCGCATCCAACACCCAACCTTAATTACCCCATTAAACTCCACACCACACATGGCACATCAAAACATCTTTACCTCTGCCTCCTTCAGAGTTTTAATGGCTGGGGCCAGAGGAGGAACCGACTCACCGACTTGTTTTAGCACCTCAGGCTTGGATGCGACATGTGATTTTCAGTTTGGATCGCACCATCCAGCTGGCAGCACAACCAGTGATCACACGTACTCGTACCACAGTTCTCCTGTGGCTCAGTAGGACTTGGCACATTAAGTCTGTGCTTACGCTTGTACGCTGTATTGTATCATCATTGCTTCTCTGTGGCAAAGATTAACGTCTTTTGTGTTCCCATGGCATCTAATTCTGTATTTTCCTGTCTTGTGCAGCATTATGAGAAGGTCAACCATGAGTTCCTGAAAAGTGACCACCCTGCCGTGACTCGCGTGTGTGTGGAAAATGACGACGCCTACATCGGCATCACCTACAAGAACCAGGGCAAGCTGAAGGACAGGGAAAGCGGCTTTGACGAGCAGCGGCTCAGCTCTGACAGTGGCTACATCATTCCCCTCCCTGACCTGGACCCTATATCTGATGATGAATATGGAAAGAGGAACAGACACAGGTAATGCAAATGAAGCAAACATGTACCTCTGCTATGCTTTCCAGATTGTGCCTGTTGCACAATGGAAGCTAACCTGTGTCATTTGTGTCCCCCTGCAGCTCTCAGACGTCCGAGGAGAGCGCCATTGAGACGGGCTCTAGCAGCTCCACTTTTGCCAAGCGTGAGGGTGAGACTCTGGAGGACATCACGCTCCTGGACGAGATGTGTCTGGACTGTAGTGACCTGGTGGAGGACAGCTTCCTGTGACGCCTGCCCAGCCTGTAGAACGGAAGCAGCAAGGAAGAGGAATGAGAGGACACGGGAAGCTAGAGAAAGACCTGTAAATCAACCAAAGACTTTGCTGTCTACCCTCTAGCCCCTTAAGTACTCCTCCTGGACCGCCCTTTCAGAGTACAGAACAAAACCACTTCACTGTCTGGATGAGTCTGTGGTGATAGTACGGTACGCCCCTTTCTTCTCCCTGGACACTGCCCCCTGTTGGGCCGGAGGAGTGAGTGAGCAGCGATGAAAGCGAGACCTCAAGGACTCAAAGAGCCACCGAGCCCATGTGTCGGACCTATGTAGTGTCAAATGTAACTGAAAACAGATAAAAAAAAGATTGTCTTTTCAATTTGCAGCTTTATTTTATCGGGCATTCTTTTAACAGCAATATAAGCAAGAAGGGAAGAAACAAACATGTCGGTCAACAGCTCTAAATGAACACCACAGGATGTCATTCAGCCATATTTAACCACTACAGATGCACTATTTAAACTAGATGAGTCCAATACTAGCAACAGCATTGGCAGGTCAACTCACGTCACACTCACCTGCTGCAAGAGAAGCACCTGATGCTGGCACAATCAGTAACAATACTCGGATTTAAAAGCACAAAATCTGGACTATGTGCATTTGTTTTTGTATATGACCATATAATGTCTTCAATGGCTAAATAAGTGCAGTTTATTTTTTTACTTCATCATTATGTAAACATGTATTATTTGTGAATACCAAGTAGATGTTGACCATAGCTGTCGAATGGTGACGAGAATAGAGCGTTTGAGTTGCAGGCATCTTTGCAGTGTCTCACTTTTTGCCCAAATACAACATAATGGTCTCTGAAATCACTCCAGATTTAACTTCAATCATATTGGTCATATGGGCTTAGAAAAACGAAGTGTGATTGTAATGTAAATAGCTCCAGAGTTGTTTTATAAGAGAGAATAAATGGGATAACACTCATGTATTTTATATAAGCACATATTAAGCTTCTGCACCCCTCGCCCGCCCCGGTGAAGCCAATGCTTTTGATGAATTATAAGAACTTTACCACAACGGGAATGACATAGAAATATTTGCTATCATAGTGGACAGAATACAGTTTTTGACAATATTTGTGGATTAGAGCGTTACATGAGAAATAATCATACTTTCTCATGTTTTTAATAAATGACGTGAGTGGTTTTAGGCAATTGAGCCACTACAAAAATGGGAAGCATAAAATAAAAGGGATCACAGAGAAACACAGTTCATCATGTCAGTAAACATGACATTAAGGCCAAAAAATAAATAAAAATTCTTAATTATATCCAATGGCTGTGCTTTACTAGCAGGTTACGTCCTCCGGTCTCATATTTTATCTATTGTCCTGACATCTTTTAGCAGGTTCTAGTTATACATAGACAGATATAGGACTAGAGATTCATGTTGATCTGATGTCATACATCAGTTATGTGTAGACTCTGTGTAATCCTCCGTTGTCTTCCAGCTACTGTACCAGCTGTACCACTGCCTCTGACTATTTCAGTCGACTGTGATATAATCTGCAATTAATTGTTGCACTTTCCTTTTGTCCCAGTTTGTTTTGAACGTTGCAGAGTAGTTAGTTAGCCAGCTTTGGCTTTAGATGACTCCCTGTTTAAAGCAGCGTGGATGTGAATGTTGTGGATGTGCCGCAGAGATGAGTGATGTGTTGTTGACGGTACAGTATCTGTAATAATAGGTAATCACCCAGTATGATGATTTACTGCTATGTTTCATTATTTTACACCATGTACATTCAGATGATTTATATTTCAATAAATGATTTATAATGTTAAAAAAACGCCATTTCCTCTTGCTCTCTATGATCTTAAAGTATTACACACCCAAACAGAAATTTGACAAGTAACAGAAAAGAATCCAGATTTCCAAGAATTTATGAGGTCCACTTGGAAGGAAAAATAAAAATGTCCCAAATGAAATATTGCACACATTTTGTTAACAAGGATATAGGATATAGAAGATGCAGCATTCCCAGACAAGAATAATGAGACTACAAAGCTTAGATGAATGGTATTCATTTTAGATATTTGGCATAACATAATGTATTGGTGAATAACACCAATATGAATAACACAAGAGTAGAAAAAGAAAAGCCTTCTATACGTATGGGCAGTGTCATATAAACACAAGCACACACACACAACTAGCATGTCCAAAAATTATTAACATTAAGGATAAAATGATAAAAAGCACCAAATGTCATGATCCATTAAATATTCATATTCTTAGGCTATGTACAGTCTGTAGAGCAAGCTGTTCCACCATTGCAAATGCAATCTACAGGACTGCCATTGGAGGGCAATAATGCATCTGTGAGGCTGCCAACTAGTTTGCCAACAGACAGCAGAAATTATAAAGTATCAAGTCATAAAATATGCTGCCCAATTTTCTCAGTGCTTTGGTGGTTGTTTGTGTGGTTGAAGTTTGAGATTATTTTAGGGCACTTTAACTCTCTTACAGTCCTAAAAAGGCTTTGCTGTAATTGCTGACACTAAAAGTGAGGGTACCATTTACCTCCACTAGAGGGAGGTCTTATCCAGATAATGCTTTGTGCCTCCAGGGTGGGAGATAAAGAGGTAGAAGAGGAAGGCCCACATAAAGTAGTGATGTGAGCCTGCAGATGTGGGTGAACCTTCAGGAGACACACCTTCCCAAGCCTGACCATAACAACCTGGAAAGGGTGTGTGTGGCGAAGGGGGTGTCGCGCCAGGAAGGTGTAGCTTTATGTGACATAAGGCCACTGCAATTAATTTTTATTTACCAGCTCATGAGGTAATGTTTTCAGCCTTTTAAACTATAAAAATAATGGTTGTTGACAAGGTATTTAACTGCATCTTTAACAGGAATCACAAAACAATAAATTACATCATCAGAGTGCATTTTCTGTACTTCTGAACAGTTCTACAACTTTAACTTTAACAGCTTTTCCCTTATTTGTCATGCTGATTCAGTCTTGTTTTACAGGTTTTCTTTTTATTCTCCTGTTTGCTCAAATTGTTGTACCCTTAAGGCAGAGCTGTGCTAGTACAAAGCAGGGTCAATATCAGCTCCAAACCACAGCTGCAACTTCAAGGGAGCTTGTACTGGATGGACAAGTAGTGATGATCAGAAGAGCTCTGCTCAAGGCTACTGGTAAACACATCTGTGTGCTCAGAACCAACAGTTGAAAGCTTAAATTCAGGTTTTCTCACAGCAGGAATTGTATGAACTGCTGGTGCAGGGAGCAGTTTTTTAAAATGTCTTTATGATAAACATTGACTGAGCCAAAAATGAAAAGAGCTATCACATCTGGAATACAGTGAAGTAACTGAGAGACAGTGGTGGGATGTAACTAAGTACATTTACTCAAGTACTGCATTTAAGTACAATTTTGAGGTACTTGTACTTTACTTGAGTATTTTTCCATTTTATGCTAGATTACAATTTTTCATACCCTTCCTGTCCAGTGAAAACCATGTATCTCCAAAGTTGGTGATTTTGAATTTGAATTTTTCTGATAAATTGAAGAATTAAATGTTCCTTTATGGGTTGAGAAAATTATCCTACTTGTTAAGCTAAATAAACTATTTAAAACCTCACTTGGATTAGCTGGAAAATGTCACAAATTGTCACAAAGCTGAAACCTTTTTCAACTTTTATCAGCGACACTACAAAGATATGATGATCTTATAGAATATGATGCATTACTGTAGATTAAACTAACAGAACATACAACAGAATATAAAGTAGTTACAATTAACACAACCTTAAAAAACTACAGCAGTAAAATGCACAAGAAAGCAGCAGTAATATTAATCCAAAAACATCATATATAATAGTAAAACACTGACAGGGAGCATTTTCTGCATAGTGTGTACTTTTACTATTGATACTTTAAGTACATTTTGCTGATAATACTTAAATACTTTTACTTAAGTAAGGTTTTGAATGCAGGACTTTTACTTGTAGTGGAGTATTTCAGTGTGGTATTAGTACTTTCACTTAAGTAAAGGGCCTGAATACTTCTTCCGGCACTGCTGAGAGTCAAAGTCAGACCTGAGTTGAACTCTGTCAACAGGGTTTGCAAATGGAAGGAATATTTATTTTTCATCAAAGCCCAGATAACTTCTTAATATGTCAGAATAATATTTTTTAAGTTTTATTTTTACTTTAAAAGAAACAGCTGTGCCCAGAACTGCACCATAAGAAGCTTTGTTCCCGAGAAAACTAAAGTCCCTTGTGGTGTGAGGGGCGGAGGAAAGATCCCTCCATAATGATAACAAATGTGCCATTCACTGAACTTTAACATGAGACATGCATGCAAGTGCTGCAGTGAACATACAGCAATAAAATAACTGTACGTTCGGCCGAATTCCTGAAAAAAAAAAAGTTGACATTTATAAGAAATTAAAAACTGTAACTGGGGACATTTGTAGAAAAGCAAAACACTTATCAGACACCTCTGGAGACATCTGTTAACTACTCTACCCCACAAACAGTCACACACACACTTGCAGTTAACGCTAAGCAAATCAACCTAACAACCTAACCTAACAAATGTGCTAATGTATAAAGATAACAATCTTGCTGAGGGGACAGGAGGACGAGACAAAGACACAGTATTCACTGTGTCAACACTTGTTTATTTATGAAGTGATTTAGTACGCTGCTGATACACTTCATGGCATTTGCTTCATTTCTCAGGCTAATTCACTGAGCCTCTCAGGACAGTTAGTGCCCTGCAGCGTTTTGGTCTTGGTCTTGGTCAAATTGTGTCAAATGGGGTACCCTCAAACAGACCTGGAGTATAAAAAATAACCGTTGGGCGAGTTAGCACACAGAAATATGTAACAAATCATATGATTGGATTTTGGTTTACCCTACCTTTTCACAAGAACAATTCATTTCTTTCAATTGCTAATGGAGGGCTGAATAGCATGCATGTTGTAAACAAGACACGGGCCAGTAACATGTGGTGCATCCGCTAAATGCTTTGAGTACAAACTGACACTAGATTTGATTTAGAATGACAAATAAAGATCTCTTTTAACAATATGGAAAGACTCGGTGAGGCCTTACCAGATCATAAGTCATGAAAGAGATTGAGGGAAATTTGATTGTATGATGTTTTACTTTGCGAGAGTGAGAGGGAATCTGATTTTGATATATTTGGCTGCATGAGTGAGTGTGAGACAATTAGATTAGCAATCTCTTTGGTTTGTTTGATATGTAACATCAGTCTCCTTCATGAAACTCGACGCCTTGTTGCCATCCCTGCGGTCTCCATGCTCTTCTCCTCTGGGAGAGCAGGTCCAGGAGTAGTCCAGGGTTTGAACAGATCTGCTGTAGATTTGTCTCTTGGCCGCTGTGTGTCCTCAAGGCCGGTGTCCCATTTCAAGCTTTTCTCTGAGGGGCTGCGTGTGTTTCCCAGGCTTTTTGTTTAACAGGAGGCATCATATACAGATTAAAACACCATCTCTGTAAGAGATACTGTCATTGATTTGTCACACTAGGACGGGAAAATAAACAGCAGTCAGATTACATCAGCACCACTTTTAGCCTAACCTCTTAAAAAGACATGCATGCACTTACATACGACACATATATGCGGTAGAATGACCAAAAACTCATTGATCTCAATCTCTAATTTATAGCTGTAATCACATAGGCCTTGTTGTTGGGAACTTGCTGCAAGCCAAGAAAACATGCTAACTCATGACTGTGCAGAGATTGCTTTCAGGAATCATATGAGACTGCTCCAGGCTGGGACAGTACAGGACTCCAAACAGCACTTCAGATTTCCTTTTATATTTATACTTTTATGTTACCAAGCCAACTTTTTATTTTGGTCAAATCTTGCTCCTTGACTACTCAGTACAAAACAATCAATTGAAATAAATAAAAAGGATATTTTGGACAATTGTTCACATATGTTTTCTTCCATAATCAGCTATCCAAATGTTCAAGAGTTCAAGAAAGAGTTAGAAAAACAAAAAATTAAAATAGTGAATTTGTTCTCCTAGTGGCTCTATTCTTCTATCTTTAATGCTACATAAATGTAAAAGTTGTCTTATATAATTAATATTATTAATTGATTTTCATGCTTTTCAAGTGAAACTGTCAGTTCAGGAGTGATGATGTCAATGTCAAAATACAGACTTGTATGTATTTTGTCTGTACTTTGACATATGTAAAGTCCTGTGTCAGTTTAGGAGTAAAGGTTAACAACCAGTGGCGACCAGACTACAACTAATCTGTCTGTCATGTGGAAAAGATGTTTTTCAAATACATAAATTACACTGGTTCAGCTTGTTTTTCCTGTTTTTCATGTTTTCCAGTCTAATCGTTCACTGCTTCAAATTGAATAACCTGTTAAAATATCAACATAAATCTTCATTTCTTTCTGAAAGTTGAAATGTCAGATTTGAAAACATATGTTTTCTAAATTGCATAATGGAAATGGAAAGCGTAGTAATCATGCAAACCCATTTATCCAAAGCTATAGATCAGCTCATTACAGCTTTACATAAATTACTGTAGATTTTAACATAGTGTTAATTATCCATGAGAGGGATGTAATTTGAAAAAAGGTCTTTGACAGTCCAGGTTTGAAAAGCACTTGGTCTTGGACTAGCGGTGACTACTGAGGATACAAGACACCTGGCTATTCAGTTCCACTGTTGCCTACACCACTCTAGCCACATAGTATATTTAAACATTTATGTACCCTGACTGCCTCACATTACAGTATTTCCTCAATTCTGAATAACCGTACTCAGATGGTACTGAAAAGAAAAGGTTTTAACCAAAACTATTTCATATAGCTTCTTTCTGTCTGGAGCCTCACAGAGAAATAATCTTCTGTATTCTCAGTCGCTGACTCTTTGCCCCCAAGCCAAATGTATTGAAACACACAAACGATCGCTGACTGCTGTGTCCACAAAGCACAAAACCCATGGCATCTCCATCACCCCCAAAACCCTCCCTCTCGGAAAGACTGTACAGAGTGATGATTGTTTTCTTTTTATTTCATTTTTTTCACTTAACACCCTCCCCGTTTCTGTATTTAATAGCTTTGGGTCTGGAACACTGTGCCTCTTGTTGCTTCCTGGGTGTTTGACCTGGATACGACAATGTTTATTATTAATAATAATAATAATAATGCTATTGTCCACAAATGTGGAAATTTGCCTTCAGCTTCACAGGTTGGTTAAAACACATCACAGTAAATCACACTAAATACAATAATAAATAGCACAATATACACAGTACAGACAACAATAACGGACATGGTTCCAGTGTGAAAAGTGTTTACGAATTTAGCAAAGTTATTGTTGTATAATTGGTATGAAAGACTTTTTGTAAATGTTCTTGGTTGCTGCAGCGGCTCTATAGCGTCTTCCTGAGGGCAGTTTTATGAATTCTTTAAAAGGGGATGAACATGTATATTTTTGTTCTTAGCCCCCAGGTGGCTATACCATGTACACATATTAAAAGTTAAAACACTTTTAACAAGACTTCTGTAAACAGTCTCTAAAATATTCTTGCTTATATCATATGAATCCAATTTCCTGATTAGATACAAGTGCTGCTTTGCTTTTTTTAAAATGTATTCTGTGCTGGCTGTAAAACTTAAAGTGCAGTCAAAAAAGGTTCCTAAAAACTCCTCTACTACTTCAACAGGCTAATCATTAATCAAAACGGGTAGAAAATAATGACGAGCATTGTGGTGACTCACAATCACCAGCTCCTTAGTCTGACTTCCGTTAATAAAAAGGCCACTGTCTTCACACCACTTAGTTAGCTCACCAATAGGGTGGAAATATGTAGACTGATTAACTGTGTCCCCTCTCTGCATGAGACTGACTAGCACCATGTCATCAGCATATTTATACAACTGACAGCTTATATTCATAATTTGCATTTCATCAGTGTATAGGGAGAACAAAACAGGTGAGAAAGCAATTGTCCGTATGGCTTTTTTTTTACTTGTGAGAGCTTGTTATTGCATAAAACTGTTTTTGTATCTTACAGTATCAGCTGCGGGTGTGTGTGTTTGCACTTGTGTGTCTGTTTGTCTGTGTGGATGCATGTGCACTCGCGTGCTACTGATCCAATGTAGTAGTCATGTGCTTTTTGACTTGTGGCCTTGGCCTGGGGATGACACCCTTCCATTCATGTGATCAGTGACAGTGGGCTGTGTTGGTACCCTGAGCCTCAGGCTGAGTGGAGAAGATATACTCCTTTCATATGCCAGACTGACAGAAATAAACTCTCCAAAGTCACCAAAGTGCATCTGTCTCCCAAACTGTATTAAATGATGGCCATGATGCCCTCCATGTGGTGTGAAGCAAACATATTCAAATTTGCAGCCACACTAACTACACATATTTGCCTCGTGTGCTGCAGTCCTTTATAAACTGATCTGAGTTGAGGAGATGGTTTTAATTCTGATCTGGCAGAGCTTGTACTGCTGCACTTCTACTGATCCAGCACCAGGCAACAATTATAGTGGGTCTGTCTTCATCTGAAACATTATCTTTTCCACAGGAAACAGTAAAAAACCAAACTTGTGTTACTCTCAACTCCTGGTCCTGACAATAAGTAAGAGCATAAGAATATGTGAGGAAGTCAGACCAGACTGGCTTGGAAGGTGGTAGGAGGCAGACTCAGACTTATTGAATGAGAACAAATTGTTTATTCTGTTCAGTGTAACAAAAAAAAGTTGTAAAAAAAAATCTCAAATAAAGAAATGAATACAAGCAAATCAAATTTAACTTAACTCAGGATAACTCAAACTGAGGTATGATTATGTGCACACAACTAACACTGTCATCCTCTCATTTCTGCACTCTGTCAAACCAACATCTCTCCCCTTAAATAGGCCCCCCAATCTACTAAGCAGAACCACATTTCTTGCAGGGGCGTCCTTTCCCTTATACCAACTGGCATATAACAACGCTACTTGTATCAGTCAACATTGTTTACAAAAGCTCACATCATCCACAACATAATCCTCATTACAAGCCAAAAAAGTACAAATCATATAGATACTAAACCAAACATTTAACTAAGTAAAATAAATCCTCCATACTTGGTCTAACCTATGACATCACTGGTGATGTCCGTGAGAGTTCAAAAGTCATCGGGTGACTCCCCCTTTGTCTCCTGGAAAGCATGATAGGTATGGTAAGAAACACAAGCTAATCTATAACTCAAGAAACTCAGGAATCAATAAACAATAACTGAACTTAAACAGTCTTTCTTGAATAAACCATAATTGCAGGTGTAAATGTAAATGTAACACAATGCTAAACACAAGCAAAACCCGGGATAGTATGTGAAATCAATGCTACATATACTAGCTAAACAAACAAATGACAAGTATGGAAAAAAACACAAATTTTTATGGGGACAAATGTTGTGTTCTTGCCCACTTTGTCACAGAGTATTCCACCAAAATGAATGTGGCCGTCTCATCCACACAGGTGTCTTACATGCAGAAATGCATCCTGTTGTGAAATACGTCAAACAATTTGACAGTAAATACCATATTTTTACTAAATTTGAAGGTAAAGTGAACAGCCAAAACTCACTTGAGTTCAAAACATATTATATAATATATATATAGTATATATAAACTACTATGGTGTATCCATGAGCAGAAAAGCATCCTGTAGGGGAGCATTTCTACTTTTGACACTTTAGAGGCGGGGATGGAGTCCACTCCTTTGATTGGTCACTTTGAATACTGACCATGACCTTTGATTGGCTGTTTGGTTTGATCACTGACACAGTGACACAGGCAGTTGCCTGAGAGAACAAAGGGAAGCATGGTCTAAGGTTACAGGTCTAAGTATAGTGGTTTTTGATCTAGACCTGGTCTGGATGGAGAACTATCAGTGAAATCATCCTTTTTCATTTTCATTTGAAGGTTTCATTAATCTGAAAGTGGGTTTAAACACCATTAAGGTTTTTGCTACGATGTCTAACACTTTTTCATAAATGTAAGTGATGCAAGAACAGAGAACCGGGCACTAAATATCATTATTTATGTTTCCCTCTGTTCTGTCAGGCCTGTCTTTGACTGTGTCAGTGATCAAACCAAACAGCCAATCAAAAGTCATTGTCAGTATTCAAAATAAGCAATTCCATCCCCACCTCCAAAGTCTCAAAAGTCAACTTGACGAGCGAGCGAGTGTCGACCAATTGTGAGCATGTAGGGAGGGTTGAGCTCACGCTCGTCACAGTCCTGTGCTAGTGGGACCACATTTGTGCACACGGAGCAGAAATGCTCCCTCACAAGGATGCTTTTCTGGTCATGGATACTATTCTGTGTGCTTGTATCATGTGCATGCACCTGGTTTTTATGTGCACGGGTTTTGAGACTAATTAAATGCCATACACTACATACTACAAACTCATCTTTCACATGTTCCCTCAGGATGTTTTTGTCAAAATGACAGAATGATGTTACTTACTAAGGGTTAAAAACCTTTGTTTTGTACAATATACATTGCAACATTGGTTTGTGTTCAAAATGCAGAACACATTTCAATTCCATGTGTGCTGCAGAACCAGTGAATTTGATGATTGGCAGGTTGTTGATTCCTCTGACACAGCTGCTGAACAGTTACTTTCAAAACTGATTGTTTTGCTATGTCTGTCCTTTGTCTCTCTGCCTGCATTTTATTTTCCATATGAGCAGTGATAGTCTGTATGAGAAGAAGGCGATTGTGGTTACTGAGAGTAACATCCATCCATGGCAGTGCAGACTAAAGCGACCAAAGCGATTATAATGCTTCAGCTACAGTGGAGAAGTCTATGAAGTTTAGACCTCGATGTTATGATTTTCATTTACCAGCAGTGGAAGCTTGTCAGGAGGGTAATGAATACACTTTTATTACATTTATTCAGGCTTTGTAGTCATTATTTCATTTTGACTGGTGACATGACATTCCTGACAAGATGAAATATGATTAAAGGTATTCAAAACGCTGAAGGAATAGAAAAACATGAAATTTTGTGCTACACATAAATCTAATTTGGCTGGTCAAATTTACATACGGGTTAGAGTGAAAACATTTGCAGATCTATAAATCTGTATATTGTAGTTGCAATACAAATCTGTTAATAGTGCAATTCTCGTTTGTTGAAATTAGATAGAATTTTTTTTTTACCTGTATCAAGCAAGCAGGATATAAGAGACTACTTTCTTCTGACTGTATCTTTATAAGTAAGAACTCACATGCAGATACTGTATGTAGAAAACTACGTATTTAATGTTTACAGGGGAAAAACCTGACTAGTCAAAAATCAAAGACAAACTTTTTTTCACAGCAACTTGCAAATATTAGTCACAGACAAACAGCCAAGCTAGAAAACCACTGTGGATAATTACTTCAGTTCTGATTTATTGGTGTGGGGAGCAAAAAAAATATTTTTCTGTACTTCATAAGTTTTTGTGATCTAAATACCAGAATACCAGGTTCTTGAGAGAAAGTTGCATGCTGTGGCTATGTGCAATATATTGGTATAGAAATTAACATTTTAAATATGTTTGTTTTCTAGTTGCTGTTGCCAAGCGCTTGCTCATGGAGGAATTTTGGGTCCCTGTAAATGAAAAAGTACAGTCTACACCTGCTCTGTGAAAAGTGCCCTTAGATAACTTCTGTTGTGATTTGGCACTATATAAATAAATTGACTTGACTTGACCAGTCATCCAATTTGGCAGTCTGCAGGATCTGATAACTTGCAGTTTTGAAGCAAGGATCTTTCTTGCCAGCTGAGCAGCTCGTAATCCCGCCATGATCCACAAACCGATTAACTCCCCTCCCAAACACACCCAGTTTTCCTCATGAAAGCACAGGAAAGCCAGACTCCATCACTTGATATATTCCAGTACGATTCCTGCGTTTTCACACAAAATTCAATGAGAAAAAGTTGGTAGCGTCAAGTTACCCTAAGGCACATAGCATTTTGAGGGACCCTGGTCAACACATGCTTTAAATTTCTTAAGATTGATTTAGCACTATGAGATCATGGAGCCTTCATACTACAGCTCTCATTATAAGCTGTAACAGATGGAAAAATATCATGGACTCTGCCTTTGACAAAAAATTTATTAGCTGTGAACAATGAATATATAGTATGTTTTCTTGGTCTCTGCAGTTGAATTGACTCTCTTCTGTTGCTGTGGGTGATTTGGATCAGCTGTAGCTGTACTGACATGATTTGCATGTTTCAAAAATATAATTCATTAGTCTTAACATTCATTTTCACTATATGTATGTGAGAGCTGTTGTGGTTCCACAGAGGTTACTACACTGTATTTCTATAGGTTGTTACACTGTGCCTTCATTGGCTATGTCAATATTGGTATAAGCAGACGAGGCCTCTAGGAAATGCTGCAGGGCCACTGCTGAAGCTTATTCTCTGCTTTTTTTCACCTGTCTGTTCCCAAGAAAATTTGAAACAAAAACAAAAGGCCATGGAGGAAATTACAGAGTTGTCCGATTGTGATTCACGTCCAAGCAAACTTTCTTGAATAAAATATCAAACAGCCACGGTTGAGTAAATAATCTGACTAACATAAAAATGTCTCTTCTCTCAAAGCTGCAATTTCCAGCCGTAAATGTGTCTGAACTCAAGCAACAAACAGCCTCCCCTCCTGGGAAACTGGATATTTAATGTCTGCTGGGTGATGCATAACTGGCAGCTGGGCTGCCCCACTGTGCATGTGGAGTATAGAAAATTTTGAAGTATAGCTATGTCAGACCTGTTACTTCCTCTCTTGTGACTCTCGGAGGTTCACTGCAGTGTTAGTATCATGTTGATAGGTTTATGGCTCATAACAAACAAAGAATTATATTCGGAAGAGATTGCAACAAGTTCATGTGACATGTATAAAATTGAAGGAAGTGCAAAGTTGACAATTCATACCAGAGGGTACCACAAGTGATAAGTGCTCATTTTTCATTCTAGCCTCTATTTAAAAGCATCAGTCATTCTGAATGCTCCTTTTTTTCACGGCTTTTCCCCCTCACAGTCCTGGGAACCATGAGGGGTCCAATCAAGAGTTCACTGGCAAAATAAAAATAATGATTCACTATTGTTGCATTTTTTAGATGTTATGAGACTCTGGTATTGGTTCATGTGATAAAATGCTAAAAAATATTCATAGACTTCAAACCTTCAGGTAAAAGTATATTTCAGCAGAAGATAAGAGGACTCTTCCTTTTACACTATCTTATCAAATGTACAGCGCCAGTCAAAAGTTTAGACACACCTTCCCATTCTCTTGAATGAGAAAGTGTGTCCAAACTTTTGACCAGTAGCTACTGTATAAAAATTGACACTTTTAAAACACACGCTTCCCCTTAGCTACTATGTAACACAGTAGTCTCCATTGTTCAGAGTTGTGTTATTTTCAGCAATAGTTTTATTATTTTGAGATCATAACAAATACATAAAACTCTTTCCCTGTACAAAGTTCATTAAACAGTTTGAAATTCTTCTTTTCTTTCCAGTCCTACTGAATAATCCTAACAGTCACCAGCTATAGTACTTATAATTAAAAATGAATGATTAAAAAACAAGTTGATTCTGTCCAATAATTGTCTTGGAGATCATGGCATGGTTAACAAAGATCCCTTGTCTTCCTGATTACCTATAGAAAAGGACAAACAATGAACCCAAATACTGGGAACATTTTGGTCCCCTGGTTCCCTGGGTCCTGGTAATGTTATAGAAGTAAGCTTCCCTCACCTTTCTACTTTGGAATAAATAACGGTATTGCTAATAACATATCCAGATATTCCACCAAGTGTTCATACTGGATGCAATATTAATATCCAAGTCCAATATAAACAGAATGACATCATCAGCATACAGTGACAGCCAATGTGTCTCTTTCACAAGTATTCAGCTTCCGACCCTAAGGGGATCTATGACTGAAATAGTCCGACAACAATGGTGATGTCCTGTTTTGATATTAATTGGCTTTGATATGTTGTGGACTTTGTATTTATATAATCTGAACCCATTTAGAAAAAAGTTGCTCCTCTATCCAAAGCATTATATCCCCAAATTCTTTTTTCCAAATTTCCTTCCAACTATGTAAGATATCACATATCCTCCTAACAATATTAAATCTTTGAAGTCCTGAAATGAATACTTTTGATAAGCCCATATCATATTTTTGCTAGGATTTTATATTAGCCTATAATTTATGACTAGATTAAGCTACATATATAACTTTCGAAAGAAGAAATAACACACTGTTTGTCTCACAAATGAAAAGCAGAATTTATATGCAAGATAACACAACCTTGCTCAAATCAGTACACTAGGCTATAGTTTGGCTGCTACATTGGCCTTGGTGGCTAATGTTAGCAAACTAAATAGATGCTAATGCTGTGTAACTAACATTGCTTTTACCGTCATTATGATTCCAGTAGCTTATGGCAGCTAATGTTAGCTAATGTGAGCAAACTAAATTGATTCCTCTCTATGTATTCTACTGTTACACTATGTTTTAGCATTTACAATATCCTGTCATTGTCACTTGTGGCCACAATGGCGTTCAGGAAATGTTACATATGGTTCATTTAATGTACATTGGTCTTGTAGTGTTTTGGATACTCCTACAAAACAGGCCTTTGCTGGTTTGGAATTATCATAAGTAGAGCATTTCTCATGGAAGAGCTTCTCAGATGCTCCTAAAATCATTTCTACCAATGGTTTCTGGCTCTGATCCTTCCTGATTCTTTCAGTTTCAGCCAAGATTCCATCACATCTTGAGGAAAAGTCATTCATAGCACTCGTTATAGCCAATATTGTCTCTGGTTTGTACTCCTGAGCGCTCTCCCCCAAATCTCCATGTCAGCTTCTTTGTTTTTCATCAACATTGTGTGCACCAAATTTGTTTAACTTTCATTGCCTTGTTTTTCATTCCCTCTGTGTCTTTTGTTAACCAGGATGTGCCTAACATAACACTTCCATGCTTTATTTTTGCTCAAAGTCACATTAGGGACACTTCAGCAGCTCAAGTGCCCCCAAAGTGCCCTGTGGTTGGCCAAAGTGCCAGTCGGTGGGAAAAATGAAACACAAATCTAAACCTGCACACTAACCCTGTGCACAGTGCATTTTAATGGTCTTTGCCTCTTCCCCTTGGGGAGTCTTTGCGTGCTACATCTCTATATGACCTCTCTGTTGTCAGCATTACCAATTCCATATGAACATTTTTGCAGATTTCCATATTATATCACAAACATACAATGTAGTGACACAGTATTTAACATTGTTTGTTAGTTTGTGGGCATAATCACAAGTAGATTTGTGTTTTAACCAAATAATATTTTTTCTTATTTGTCATCAACAGATTTAACAGTCACTGTTTTCTTGGCCACAGGCCTTTGACATGCTTTGACAAAACTATAATGAAGTCCATTCCTCTCTTGCAATGTTTATGATAACACAAATGAATTTATTTTTTCCAGCAGTACATGCCTCCTTTCTTCATGCCCTTTGTTCCCTTCTAATAAACAGTGCTTTAGTAAAACTATGCTTTAGCGCTTTTGATGTATAACAGAGCCAATTAGAACAAAGCATGCACACACATACACATCTATAAAGCGGTTAGCAGGACCCATGAGAAATGAGACCAAAATACTACCAGGAGACTGAGGGCAGGCATGAATCAAGACTGTTACAAGAGGTTATTATGAAGAGGCTGCAGGCATGTGATGTACATGGAGGTGTTTAGTTAGCCAGAGGTCTATTTCACAGCTTGACAAAAGTTGGGCTAAATCTAGATTTGGGCATTTTTGTTTTTGCTAATTCTTTTGGATATCACTTTGAAACACTGCAAGAGAAGAATCTGCCTTTTCAAAAACATGGAAGACGTGGAACAGTCTGTGTACATCTGCTTCGTCTTGGCAGGAAATAGATTTGTTCTCACCGTTGCGTGCAATGCTAGGAGCCAACTTTCTGTCACCTCCCTGTGTGATCACTTATCCCTTGTTGAATCACTTTGTAGGATGACAAAATAGAGGTGACGTGTCTGATATTACTTTTTATGTTCTTAGACCGCTTCCTAACTCCATATCCAGGTGTTCACACTTTTGCTAGCATGCAGTTCTAAGACAACAGCAATAGTAAGGTATGTAAATTATACCGTAGATGCAAGCAGCATTTGTCTGGCCACCTCCTGTCAACACCTTTATTGAGCTTTACACTGTACTAAAACACAGTGATTAAAGACCATAAAGTACTTTTTTATATATCCACAGGTGAAGGATAGATGGCTTTTTCCAGCGCTGGCCGTGACGGAAACGGATACATACCTGGCTTCTGGGACAAATTGTAACCCTATACATCAACCGTGATTGTGAAAGAGGATAATGAAATCCAGCGCAGCTCTGATGAAGTGAAAGATGGGATTGATGAAAAGCACAGGAAGACGTGTTACACAAGAGCTAAAGAGCACTTCTCATTCAAATGTCGTCTTTTGCATATTATTTCCATTTTTCATTTTATGCATATTCATTATTATGTTCCCTATATGCAATGTTGTACTTTATTGAATGATTTAAATTGTGGTCTGATTATCTGTGGCGGCATTTAGATACATTTATTTGCCATTTTCTTTCCATGGTCTTTTGATCCTACAAACAAGACACAAAGAGCAGTTGTTCTGATATCAGATTCTCTGCTACTGAGTTGAAGGCTCCTAAGGGGTTGTTGACTAAATCACATGCGCAAGTTTTAACCAGCCCCAAGGTTCCCAACCAAGCCCCTCATCTCATCTTTTGTCTCTCAGTCTCTTTATCTACACGTTGCTTACTTAGAAATGCAACCGCCCACATGCACCTTTATGCCACTATCAACAAAACAATTGAACCAAAATCAGTCTGGCCATTTTTATTAAAACTGAAAGCTGCTATTATATCTGTGCACTCACAGTCTGTTGCTCATATGTGGGCACAGACACATTATTACACATCATTGTAGCATGAAGACAAGAATTATGTTCCTACTTCCCTTTCCCCGAATCCCCATGCCTTCCCCTACTGTTCAAATCATAGGAAATGTTTTGGACAGACAAACAGTCAAAACTTTGTTATTTGAGTATTTAAGGGGAGAGTGATGCTTCATCTATCTGAAACAAACAGTCTAAAATTACAATCGTGATTTTTTGTGGGTGGAGATGGTGCTCTGGTTAAAGATTAATTATGAGACAGTGGATACTGTCCTTTTATTAATATATTACAGTATTATACAGCTACTATATTTAGATAAACATGGACAATGTGATGAGTGTACCCTTGTGTTTTTATGTGTACAAAGAAATGCAGAAATGTTTAGACTATGCCACTGAAAACAACTTGAGGAACTATACTTCCAGATACACGCATATTATTTTCTTAATTTAAACAAAGGCAAATACTAATAAAATGTTCCAATTGTTACGTAGATTAGAGGATTTGACAACAAACTGTTGTGTTTTCACATGTTGATCAGACAAAAATAATTTTCTGTTACCCTAAAAGACATTTATGTGAATAGAAAAATCGATGTGTGATAATTGATGGGTCTTTTACAGGAGTTAATGCTTTGAGGAAGTTAAATTAGAGATTTGGTTTCAGTGTGTGAGCCATTTGAGCCTTTAAGAGTGGTGTGTGCTGCTCATGTTATGAGAAATGATCCCCCCAACATGAAGACAGCAGGAATCTATTCAGGCTTGAATTTATGTTTCATACCTTTTATGGTGTTGAGACATTTTTACAACGAGCATATTTTCCACAAATGTGCACTCTCCCAGTCCAAAACAGAATGATTCTGAAGACAGCTTTACACACAGAATGATACCAGGCGCACACATCCAGTTTGATTTCTCCATAGCACTTAAAACAATGTGCTGCTGCACAGCATTTACAGGTTGTGACATTTAATTTCATTGTAATTTCAAACTCTCCCATGGGGAACCATGTCAGTTGGCAGGAGTCTCGTGTTAAATGTGATTTAGAGTTTTTAAGCATGTGTGATTTTGTGGTTCGGGACCAAACACAAACAACATGAAGAAGTTAATGAGTGCCTGTATTATTTCTAGTGGGATTTGTTATGAGTACACGAGGACTTAAAACTTGCTACACTCTGAAGCATGCATATCAGATTTCATGACATTTGTTTAAATAGGTTAGTAGTGACATTTATGGACTCTGGTTATAAAATGTCACAGCAGAATTACTGGTTGTCATTTATTGTCCACCAAGTTTCACATTAACAACGCACAGTGTTAATGGTAGAGGCCACACCCACAGACTTGCATGTTGCAGCCAAACATGTCAAATCATGCAATTCATAAAAAAGAAGTACATACATGTACAGAGGCAGAGATCAGTAGTCCAAGTGAGAATTTGTAGAGAATATTTTGAATAACAGCAGCCTGCTGAGCTTCAATCAGACCGTTTTATATTATTCTTATAATATATTTAATTAATTACTTTTAATTAAAGGGGCACTCCACCAAATTTTACTCAAAAAGGTTAGTTTACTTGTCATGGAGAGAACTACTTGGCCTGTGAAAATTGTTGTGTAATTCTTCTTTGGCTCAGGTTAGAGCTTTCTAAAGTCTGAGAGTCTTGACTCTCAAGCCTATAACTCAAAATAACCCTGATGATATCATCAGGTTTGCATTATTGCATTATGGGAAATGTAGGATCCAGTATTTTGGGGGCTTGACCCAAAATAGGGCCTAAAACTCAGGATATCTCTGTCTCTGTTGCCTTGATTTTGACAATTGTTGTTTTTAAATCTGTCCCCCAACTTTATGGAAGTGAAATCTGTGGAGTACACCTTTCTTTAAGGTCTTTTTGACCTTTAATTATAACTCCCCTTCAGGATTAGTAATGTTTTTGGTTCAACTGAAAATTTCCTATAGGTGTGCTACTAAATTCTAAAAAAACTGGTTAAATCACTTGAAGTGTATAACTCTGAAGATGTAAAAATGTTATAATATAAAATCTTATGCAAAAAATAGTATATATGTAGAGAGCATTAAAAAAAACTAACATCATATCACAGGATAAATAGAAACAGAACATCTAAAATTTCTGTTTCCCCAAATGGTTTCCTCTAAAAAGTCACTCAAAGGGGGTGACAGTGTCTGATGTGATCACAATAGGGGATTTTAACTGAGGGTTTTAACTTACAGGATTAACTTGATGTGGATGGCAGAGTGGATGATTAAAAAAACAGCTGTTTGCAATAAAAAAAAAGGCATAGCTATTTGCTTGCTTTGCTTTGCTTGCTTGCAACATTACACTCCATCAGAAAGCAGTCACCATGGCATACATGTTTGATAGCCAGTGGAAAACTAGGTCACCTCTGGGAGTTTGTGTATGTGTGTGTGTGTGTGTCTGTGTGTGTGTGTGTATGTGTGTGCCAGTGTCCAAATAATGTCATGTGTGATCTCAGGAGGGAGCAAAAGACAAAGAGTCGTTATCTTCTCAATTTATGAAAAAAATCCTAGAAGAAATAAATAAAATAAAATACTTGAGAAACATTATTGTCTCTTTAGAGCTGAAATTGATGCGTTTTCAGTGTAAAGGGTGAATAAGTCTTTATTTTTTGACTAGACGTGGAAATTTGACTTAATCAGACTATACTGATTCCTAAAGATTCAGAGTTATCTACAGCAGGATCATTCGTGTGGGCTAGATCAGGTCTTTGTACAGTTGTTGGTGTGCAGTTTATCCGAATAGACCAAAAAGACAAGTAAAACCGTCATGGATGTATGTATATTTGTCTTGATCTGTCATTCTCTGAGCTCGGTTTTCTAGCAGAGAACAGGTCCCAAACACCTCCCCTCTCTCTATGTAACGTAGGCTCCACCACTGGCTCGTATAAACATGTTGTTGACGCCACAGCCAGTCAGAGATAGGCTACCTGGTCGGCCTGCACCGTCCCCTCTGGCGCGCTCCAGGAGAACAGCATGTTTACAGATAGGCGACGGCTGCTGCTGTTGCGAGCTGTACTGAGCATCTGTGCCTTTAAAGACTTGTAAGTGCGCCTCTACCAGAGCCCGCAGTCAACTTCCCCACAACCCCGACGCGCTCGGCGAGTAGAGTAGAGCTACCTTGACCATAAAGGCACTGGCTCACCTTCACAGCTAGACCCATGGAATAATAACTATGGAATACCACTGGATACTGCTGTCTGTCTTTTTACAGTTCACCTTCCATCCAGGTAAGGCTGAGCTTTTGCACTTGATGCGCCAGTTTATAAAGGCAACTTGTTGCTGTTCACTTTTGAACAACAAAAGGGTCGACTATATCTTAATGACCGCAGGTATTCAGCTCCCTTTAGCCCAATAGGTTAATCCACGTTATAATGAATTGAAATGTCTTGCTGTGCATCGCCCATCATGGTGCATTTCTCCACACTTGTCTTTGTTCTAGTAAGTGCGGGCTGATAAGAAAACCTGAAGTCACTGAAACCTCATGAGGAAAGTGGATAGCTACTTTGGGTGATGATCTGGAGCGCGCTACTTTAATAATTTATGTTTTATTCAGGGAACAGAGCGCCGTTAACAAAAAGTAATGAAACTGTGGAAGTAAAGTAGGATGCTGAATAACGTACATGACTGCGATCGATGTCAAGAGACTTTTTTTTTTATCGTGTTATGTTCGATGCTGGCGACAGGTTCCTGCGGTTTTCTGCCGCAGAAAAACCGTCGTTATGGAAATATTGGCAACCACCAATTCCTGGGAAGCATGCAAACGAGCAGCTGCTATATCCAGAGCTGTTTAGACCGTTTGCGTAATTTCTCACCTTTGGATAAGTACTGAATATTGTCACATGTGTGACTTGACACCAAGCCGTTTAGACATTTCCCCCGCAGCCCGGGTTGGTTCGTTTTGCTTTGCTCTGTGGATGGATTTTGACACATTGCATCTATTATGGCTTGGCATCATCTCGCTGCTGAGGCCAAAGCCCATAAACATCTAATTAGTACATTTTTACTGCCTTTTTGTACAAATATGTTTTGGTCTTGCTGTTATTTTAGTTGAGGTTTCACTTTTAAAGGTTTTTATTCGGTTCAACTGCAAGTCCAGAATTTAAAGGGAACTTTTTTTTTATCGTGCCAGGAAACAGAGTTTGGGATTTCCCCAGAGATCGCAAACTTATGGAAATCTGTCTTGGCATGTCGCACACACCTCCCATCTGTCCCGAAACGTTCGGTGAACCATAAAGTGTTGCTGTTTAACTTGCATCTCCTTTGCGACCTCGGGGCGTCCGCGGAGCTTTGTGCAGATCAGGGCGGGATCAGGTGGACTGTGTTTTGTGGCTTCATTTCCATTTCCATATATCAGCCCATGGGAGGCCGTTGATGTCCATGTTGATATGATCAGGGAATTTGAATGACTGCCACATTTCCAGTCAGTGTGCACAGGCTTACCTGTCATGTGATGCAATAAGGCACGCCATGAAGTTTGCCATAAGCCCGTTTACGCAGGCTGCAGACCTAATTCACTTTTACCATGTTTTCCTGTACTCTGCGACAATTTCTTGCGCTATTTAACGATTTAATGAATGTATTCCTCATACATCAGGAAGAACTGTAAGATCCTCCCGCCAAACCTTTACGTTAAATTCCACAGTTGTTGGGCAAATATTTAGGAAAGACGCAGAGGTTCTGCAAACACAGAAGCTATTAGCATTTTTAACAGTCTCTAAATGGACCAATCTTTGCTGTTTGCTGTTGTGTGATTCTAATCATTTAAATGTTTAAGTTAAGTCTGTCGTGCCATCACACCCTTTCCACAATGTTGTCTCTATACATGGCAAATACTGTACATATTGTGGTTGTGTGAAAGGGAGAACAGTTGACTTCATATGAAATGTATTTATTTATTGTAACAAAGGAGGGGTGAGTGGATGGATGGATCTCACACTCTTACTGTAGTAACACCAGAGGAAGGTGCAGCCACAGTCCTGTAGTGTTTTTATCACTGAGAAGCTCAGTGGGGGTTGTGTACCTCTTTTTTTGTTTAATGTTTCTTGGTGATGTTTTCTCAGGGAACAGGAAACATTACTCATTCACTTTCCCCACCTGCTTTCAGTTAGAGCAACAGATTCAATTTTTGGGTATAGCTTCACAGTACCCACCACGCGCAGCTCATGCTACACACATTTGATTTATTTTATACCATGACTGGTAAAAATGTGAAGGAGGAGTTTCACATTTACTCTTGTGTTGTGTAAGTCCTCACTTGAGTCCCTTTGCCATTTGATTACAAAGATGTACTCAGATGTCAAGAGGTTGAGGGTGCCAGCTCTGGTGTCTCCTTTACCTGACACTTTACATTATGACAGTCAGAAATTAAAGGCCCAATCATCAACTTTTTTTTTAAAAACAATCTTAAGTATTCACATATATAATCAAAGTTGAGCGTGTAGATGAAAAATAAGACTTTTTGTGATTCTCAAATGACCATAATAATAGCTTTTTTAAACGTGAAGTTTGCTGGTGGGCTGATCCTGTTTACATTTTGATCAGGGATTGTACCTTTAAGCCTTTACAATGCACATAAGTCTTCTTCTTCGCAATGGGGAGGGAATTATAGCACTATTAGGATCTTTTAGATGACGCTTAACTCACCTTTAAGGTTTTTAAAGTAATATCAAAAAAGACCTCTAAATTATTTCTCCAGTATTCTGAGACTTTAAAAGATCTTCAAGACATTTAATCTCACTTCAGTGTTTCAAAGCCTTCCTCCTTTGAGCGATCATAATATCACCAAAGTGGCCATGAGGATGTATGATCTTGTCCTGCAAAGTGTGGTAAAAATGAGACCACTTTGCGACATATAAATAATACAAAATCATGAATTTGGAATGTTTGCTATACCTTCATTCCCATTTTAGGCAACACAAAGCCCACTATCACCCCTGCCGGCCCCCACCTTGTCATCCAGCTCCACGCACCCTTCGACCTGCGTTGCCAGGGTGAGAGGGACATGCAGTGGCAGCGGGAGGATCGGCTGAAGGTGCGGGGAGAGAGAAGAACTGCTGGGATGTCCACTCTGCACATCGCCAGGGCTCAGCCTCTTCACATGGGCCGCTACGTCTGCCAGGAGGAGAGCTCCAAAGAGAAAGCCTCCATCTACATCTTTGTAAAAGGTAGCTGGATGATCTGTGTGTGAGCACATGTAGGTGATTTGTGGTTGTGTGGTATTTGTGTGTGTGTGTGTGTGTGTGAGAGAGAGAGAGAGAGAGGAGAGGGATGATTGAAATCGAAATTGAAAACATCAGAGGAAATTATTTGGCATTTCTCGCTGCAGTGACAGGGAGCAGCATGTGTGGGTGTGTTTGCAGACAAAGGTGTTTTTAACTTTGCCCCGGACAGGTACAGTAGATACTGTAGCTGTCTATATCTAGTGCATGTGACTAAGTTGTACTGTATCTCCTGCTCTATGTGGCTCCACTTGGCCCACTGCCATCACTGCAGGCTTATGTGCTGATCATTCACCCCACAATCCACACATCTACTTTTAAGGCATGCAAACTGCATGCCTTAAAAGAAGAGAGGCCCAGATGTATAATCATCAAACATACTTGCTTATGAGATTTTAACTTTTGCCCACAAATAGAAAACAACATGAAGAAATGAGAAATTCATAGCAATCATATGGCAAGAAGTCAAGATATGACTTCCCAAATAAAAATTTCAGGAATATGTAGGTCTGTCAAGCAGTGCAGAGTTGTTATATCATGGAAATCACAAACTAAAGTTTCAACAACACATTGTGCTTATCACTCTGACACCACCTTTGATGTGCGATTGCATTTTTTGGCAGATCCTGAAAATCCGTTCAGAAAATCAATGGTGTCCAACATTCTCACTCGAGTGGGAGACACTGTTTCCATCCCCTGCCTAGCAACTGATCCAAGTCTGGTCAACCTGCAGCTAGAAACGTGTTCCAGTAGAGCTCTGGCCTCTGGTCTCCAGTTCTCTGCGAGCCTGGAGCAAGGCATCATCATCCACAACACACAAAAGGCCTATGAAGGTTGCTACGTGTGCACAGGAACGCTCAGGGAAGAGCACGTCAGATCACGTGACTACCACCTGACAGTGAGACCAGGTAAAGCAATGTAAACGCTTGCTTTAAAAGTTTTTTTTTGTTTTGTTCTGTTTTGTTTTGCACTAGTTCTACCAAAGACAGGATTCTGACATGTTTATGCAAATTTAATCTTAATTTGAGTTTATTTCCTTTCAGTCCCTGTTGCTCCTCCTGTGATTGAGATGCAGGCACCCAAAAGAGTGATTCTCACCCGGAATGAGAGTCTCTTACTCACCTGCAACACCACCAACGTCAATGGAGAAATTAAGCTGAAGTGGGTCACCCCACCTGGCTCGGTGAGAGCTTCTGTCTTTTCTTTACTATGTACTGTGCTGTTGGTGTTCGACTAGATTTTTGTCAGTGGAGCCATTTTTGAGTATTGATTGTCTTGTGAGATCTAAATGGGGTTTGATCAGTTCTAGGAGATATTTTGACTTAAGAGTTAGGAAGAGTCAGCCACTAAATACCAGCTGTCCTGATGATGTATAACCAGAACTAGTGTTATTTTTCTAAATTCATTGTACTAGCTCATAAATCACCTTTGATATGCGTGTCAGAAATGTTGTGAATCCAAATGATAACTACCTGTCCGGGAATATGAAAATTAGTGCCATCCGAGCTGCCACAACTAGTAGTCAAAAACTGCAAAGATTCAGTAGAAAAATAGCATTTTAATACACACAAAAAAGTTCACAAGATTGATGTCATGATGCACAAAATGCAGTATTTTTTTCAGTACTTCATATATAGATTAAACTATTTTCACATTTTTCTTGTACTGAAGAGCAGAGAGTGTGGAGGAGAGAGGTGAAACTCCTGTGTAGCTGATATCAGTGGCTGTCTGTTCTTATAGACGAGAGTGAAAGGGGCCATAGTTCATGCTGTCTAAGCTTCCGGATCTTGGCTGTGTGTGTAACATGTGGAGTACCGTGTGCGTACGTATGTATGTGTGACTGGCCGTGTGTGTGTGTGTGTGCTTGCATGCAGGCACTTGTGTGTCTGCGTCAGTATATGTCTGCTTGGCAAGGATAGACATGCAGACGGGGTTAATCTCTAGAGATCTCTGGGCGTTGACAGGGTGCCGTCTGGTATCCACAGCAACTACCAAAGCTTGATGGTGCTTCACGTATCCTGACGGAGGACTTTACTCACGTACGCAGTGCCACATTGCACATCCCGGCGGTCCGGCCGCAGGATGCTGGGAGGTACCAGTGTGAAGCTGAGAACGAGAAAGGGGTCAGCATGGAATCAGTGTGGCTCGATGTTTATGGTGAGTACATGAAGAGATTTGTTTTCGGTTAAAGCTGCAGTCGGTAGATTTACCTACTTTTGACATCATGTTAACTGTTCACATTTGGAGGGATACAATATGTGTTGTCTTGCCTCGTCGCTTTTGACTGTGAGGTCTTCATGCGCATGTGTTGGGTTACTCTGTGATTTGCCAGTAAGTCTCTAGACGAGAAGGACTGAAATCATTCTGTGTCCAATGAATATAGACTGTATTTTACTTCTGTAAATCCTGTAACAATATCTAATTTCATTATTTTTCAGAAAAAGGATTCATCAACTTAACAGTCACAAACAACAGAACCATCCATGTCCGTTCAGGCGAGAGTTTGTCCCTAAATGTTGACATGGGCGCTTACCCAAAGCCGCACACCTCCTCCTGGAGCTTCATGGGTCACGAGTTGAGGAACACAACCGACCATGTCATCACCACACACAGTCATGAGTACAGGTGCGACAAAAACACACAGACACACACTTGCTTTAAGTGTGACTTGCCCAAGTCTTACCACATAGATGAAAATGTTCATTATGCTCTTACGATGGAATTTAACACCTTTGGTTTGGAGGTAGCTGCAGGTCAGCGGCTGTACTGATGCAACAGCTACACTTGTTGCAGCTCCCTGAGAAATACAGCTGAAATTTTAAAAAACACCTTGGGGTTTCTAGTGAAACAAGAACTGTCAGAATATAAATGGCCTTCATGGAAAATGAAACCATGAAACATCTGCAGTATTACCTCTCTGCTGCAGATAGAAGTATTACATAATATTATGGGCTGCATGTTCAGCATAATGCATTTTAGCTCCCACTTCACGGTGTGTGAAGCAAACATTTCTTTTGATATGGCAAGACTAGGACGTGACCTTTAAGCCTCAGCTGGACATGAGAGAACAGTTTTTTTTTCACTGTGTTAAAAATCAATAAATCCATGTAAGTAACTGTAGAAAAATTGATTTCTAAAGTAGCCTAGAGAATAATTGAGTGTAAAAAGGACTGCAAAGAGTTTTCATTTTCTGTCAATGCTTTGCATGTGCACACTGTCAATGAACAGATTTGTATAAAAGAGAAGAAGACGAAGAGAAGACTGGTTATAATTGTAAATATGGTTGCAAATATCTGAGAATTTTAAATTCTTCCTTTGGGCAACACGGACATGAATGAGGGGAAGCTGCTGTTTTTTCTGTTTGTTTTTTTTTTTGTTTATGCACAATTAAAGCAACAATAACAATTTAATAATTAATGTACTTACTTTATGTTTAGGTACAGCAGCGAGCTGAGGTTGGTGCGACTGAAAATGTCAGAAGGTGGCGTTTACACCTTTCAAGCTTCCAATGGTGACGCATCAGTAAATCAGACATTTACCATCTTTGTAATCAGTAAGTTGTGTCATAGACTGTGTTAAAGGTTTCCTGTTCCCTTAAGCTACATAATGAATTACTTTACTCCTCATTGCATTTATCTTTAATTGCTGATATGAAAGGAAAAGGTTTATTGACATTTTTTTTCTTTTAAATGAAGCCAAGCTCTTACCCCACCCTGTATGATTCATACCTGATGGACATTCTGATGTACCTAACAGTTAAATATAATGCTTTGTGTGATTTAGGTAAACCTGAAATTGTATCGCATGAAGGCCCGGTGGACGGACAGGTACGCTGTGTGGCAGAGGGGTTCCCTGCCCCACAGATCACCTGGTACTACTGTGAGCAGCCCTATGTCAGGTGAGATCATCAGCGGCTGAACCGGTGAACATTTTAATGTATAGTTTATAAAGGCCCTGAAAATCTATTTTCTCCATCAGCTTCTTACTATCATGGATCGATGCTGATACATGAAAACACAATTTTCCGTCTAAGTTAAAACAGTTTATTTAACATGAGAGATTTCTGCATTTCTGGTTTTGTCATTGTGTTTCTCACTGGTTTGAAGTGGGTGGACGATGGGGAAATGTGACATCATACCTCCATGCACCAATCACTTTTTAGTGGTTGTTTGCTTATGTTCCCAGGCCACTGTCAATCAAATCTAATCAAACCATACCCACACAGTCCTCATGAAGCAGATTAGCTGAGTTTTCTGAGTGTTTACTTTAAATAAATAATAACTAAAGATTTTCCTTAACAAATTTTAGCTTATTGTTGCTTATTTGGTAATATTATATGTTATAGAGAAAGATTTGTAACTTTTTAAAAAGGTTTTGAAAGTTTCCAGGGGTTTAAGAAACAACATAAGAGTGAGAAATACCTATGGTCCCATCTTCCAGTCTCAAACTTTATCCATATTCCTTGGTGAAAGTTTTTCTTTATTTCTACTTTGGTTTAAAAGAGATAAATAAGTAGACTAATATGCTGGTGTTGTGTAATAACTGAACGTGCACTGAAACTACAGCCTGAAGTAATTACTGGGATTGGAAACTGATATAAGGCAAATTGGTCATCAGTTTTGAAAACAAAGTAGGCATTTACTGCCAAATCAAAATCAAAAGCAGCTATATCATGTGTCAATGAACAAACAAAATGCTCTAAAGCTTTCCAATTAATAGATTTGTGTTTGCTAAAAAATTCACTGCTTTTGCAATGAGTGTCCCACTATATACACAAGGTTTTTTTTTTCTGTAAGACACTATTGATAAACATATAGGCTGTTAAAACTGCATTAATGTAGCGTCCCCCCTGGTAATTCTTAACTTATTGCAAGACATCCGCCCACCATTTCAGATCTTTGTTTGTAGTCTTACACTCAAACTTTTCAAAGAAGTGCACCTCAAGGGTCCTAAAGGTCACACTAAAGACACAATGGATGAAGGCAGGAATGATGATGAAGGTGGAATGTTGGATTGTGGGATTTGACGAGGCTGACTTGTGATTGGTTGACTGTGATAAGATGACCCCATGTGACAGGGGATTGGGAAAGGAATGACTTGTGATTGGTAGGGGCCCAGTACATCTGCCTGGATACAACTGGACCCCAGTTCATCTTGTGTCAAACATAAAGTGTGTCGTAGGAGGAGCACGTGGTTGCCACAGCAACTCCAATCCCAAGTGGCACAGCCAATGAATCATAAGTAATTATCCCAACTTCACCCAGTCATTTTTTAATTACAATCAAATCCACTTAACACTCATTACATACAGGCACGCAAACAGATGTATAGAAAGAGAAACTAATGTGACCTGAATGAGCTTATGACCAGAGAGCACATAGATAAGAGCAACTTTTTATGGTGCAGTGCTGTGAAATAGGGAGCCACGGGCTCATTATAAAATTTTCACCTTTGTTTCATGAGCACAGAAGGAATTCCCCACTAGTATTATGACTTCTTGTGAAACTAACTGTTGGAAAAGGTGTTTTCATGACTCAGGACATGAATGTGTGCCTTGCCTTAAGTCGGAGATGCCAGAGAGTTCTGACTGTGACAACTGATGAATAGCTTGTTGATCCCATCAGTCAACAATGTATAATCTTCTGTCTTCAGGTGCTCCCAACAGGTGAATGCCACCCAGGAGGAACACAATATCATTACTGTGACACTGTTCAGTCCCATGTTTGGAAAGACAGAGGTGGAGAGTCGTGTGAACATCAGTAGGGGACGGTTCAATACTCTGGAATGTGTGGCCACAGTGGAGGGAGAGCAGGCCTACACACTCTTCTCTATCAGTGGTGAGTTGAGGTATCGCACACGTAAATGAATACAGTAGGATGCACACACACACACACTCACAGGTCATGTGGTATTAAAAGGGGGTGTCGGCGCCTGGCAGTCTCATGTTTTGTTGTTGAATTGCTATAATCCTCTGCATGTCCTCACCTTCGGATAAGAATTAAGTGTAACAAAGTCGACAGCGCCAGAGAGGACGCACCAGCGTGAAAATCTCCTCATTTCACATCTTTGTTCGCCTGATTTTAGTTTCGTGAAAATGCTGTTTACATGAGTAATCTCAGTGATGGTAAAACTTCTGTCACCTGCCTGTGACTCCCTGCTCTGTGGACTTAGAAACAAAGTTTTAAGTTCAGCCCTCTGTAACGCCCTCATGGGATTTATTTCTCAACTCATAATATTTACTAAAAGCATGATTTAGGTGAGGATTTAAAAATGTGGCCTTAAAGTTAGAAGTTGGTCTCCTAAAATCTGTTAGGTAAACATTAGCACGGAGAGATACCTCAGACATGATTGGCTACGATAAGATGTTGTCACTTACAGATAGGAATTAGCTTTAGTCCATTGTTTACTCTATGACTCCAAATCCGCTCTGTTATAACGGTTTCCCCATCTGCTGTATAATGTCCTGAAAGTGGTAACAGTGCTGCAACCGAAAGTAAAACAAGTTGTCCCTGCCTGAGCCTGGAGACCCGGGTTTATGCAGGACACTGGGGGCTAACTGTGGCTACAGCGGGTATGTGGGCGAGCATTATGAGGGAGGAGAGTGTTTGCAGCCAGACAAGACAGGCCTTTGGGAGCGTGTGCCCAGGATTTTTGTGCTTCACAGTGTAACAGCAGACCAGGCGGAGGCGCTGAGAGTGTGGAGCGCAGTAGGAGTCCTGGCAGTGCTGGGAGTTCTGGGGCTGTGGGAGGCTTGGAGGTGTCAGTGAGCTGCAGCAGAGAATACACTGGGCTTTAGAAACCACTGACAGGTTTACAGGGGATTAGTTCCTGCAGACTCTGCATTCTCAGATTTGAAGTGGAGAGAAAGCTTCTTATCTCTAAAGAGCTTATTACACCCCACTGTACAGAGGAGCTAAACAATAAGGCATCACAAACAGCCAGACACAAAGGAACAGAACACTGATTACATATAATTACTCACCAGCACAGCTGTAAAAGCAACAGCAATACAGTAAAATACTGTATAATCAAAAGGGATTAAAAGCAGTTAACAAGCACAATTAGTGCAGAATTTGCAAACAAAGAAAATAGCAGAGAACCCTACAGTATGTATACATAAATAATTGGATTAGTTTGCTGTGATTTGACCAAAGAGGGCATCACTATGACTTAACCCTCTGTGCCTTACCTTATTACTCCTTTGCAATGTCATTTAGAGTGTAAACATGGCAAACCAGTGAAAGAGTCACTGTCTGACTCTATTATCACTGCTCATATACTGGATATACCTTATGTTAGCTAACAGTATAATTTATGTCTCCCTGCAGAGAGAACTGTTCCCCACGATCTGTTCACCCCTCTGCTAATTGGCTCTGTATCAGCAGCAGCCATCCTCTGTGTCGTCCTTATCATGCTGTTCTACAAGTACATGCAGGTAAGGAGAGCTCTGCACTATTCCCGTGTGGCGCACCCTCTATCATCGAATTTTTAGACATAACAAGTCAATAAATTAAGAAAGCTGAGTATGTTGAAACCCTATGAGTTAATTTGTATCAGTAATTTATGTTTGTTCTCTTTTTGTTTGCCTTTGTGCCAGAAACCCAAATACCAGATACAGTGGAAAGTTATCGAGGGCATCCATGGAAATAACTATGTGTACATTGACCCCACCCAGCTACCGTATGATCACCATTGGGAGTTTCCTCGAAATAACTTGCGTTTTGGTGAGCATCTTGCACTCCTCACATGCTGCAGTCATTGATTCATCAAAAAAAAAATCGGTGATGTGTGCTGTATTGAGGCCTCTATAATTCTATTAATCTGTCATTTCTGACGCACTATGACACTGAAATGTACATCTTAGATGTAAATCAATGTAGGAGCAGAGTGAAATGGAGATAAATTGAGGTTTGACTCAGTAATAGTCTCAGTAATAAAGCCTGACTGGAGTTGGCATGACATCATCGCTGCCACCCTCAGGCTACTTCATGCTTATTGACAGACTCTGTTTTCTGTGTATGTGGACACGGCATTAAGGTTTGAGCCATATCTGTGGTCATTACTGACAAACCAGTTCCACAGCTCATTACAGTAATGAAGGAACCCCACTCCCTCACTGCAAACATAATATTGTTGACATATTCTGGGTGTTGTTTTTAACAAACCTCCTTAAACAGGATCCTGCGTGTCCTGTTGCCTACGTACACAGCCCGGGGGGTAAAACTGGTGTTGTCCTAGGAACGCTGGCATGGGGCCAGTTTGTGGGAGGGAAACAAGATGGGGAATAACAGTTTTGTGTCTGTCTTCTTGTGTTCAGGGAAGACACTGGGATCTGGTGCATTTGGAAAAGTGGTGGAAGCAACTGCATATGGACTCTCCAAAGCAGATTCAGTCATGACGGTGGCTGTGAAAATGCTCAAATGTAAGCACACACATGCAAAGGAAGTGGGACGAGCACAATGACTATACGTTAGCACTATTAGCTAACTGACTATACGTAGCTTTTTGATAAATGTGCGTAGTAGCTACGATTTGTTAAGAAGTAAATAATAAATCATTTGCCTGTAGGTGTTAAGAGACAGGCAGTTATTAGGTTGGTATTTTTATTAGGTGGTTTGCACACTGCTGCCAAATTAACATATTTAACAGGCACCTTTTTATTTTAATTAGCCTCCAGCAATCATGGATGATCTTGAGCTCAGTTTACTTCTAATCCTTTTGCACATGCTGATTGTGTTCCAACTTTTTTTTTTTTTCTTCCACAGCAAGCGCTCATGCCACAGAGAAAGAGGCACTGATGTCAGAGCTGAAAGTCCTCAGTTACTTGGGAAACCACATGAATATTGTCAACCTGCTGGGAGCCTGCACTGTTGGAGGTGCGGCAGCCATGTTGTCCTACATTATAATTAAGAACGTGGAATAAAACTGGATACTTCAGGCACTGTTTACACCATTTAAGATGATTAATTTCCTTCTGATTCTTGCTGTCAGTATATGTATTAAGTCATGCTTTACTGCACCACATTGCCGGTACCTTTTGACTTTTTAAATCAGCTGTTTGTCATATTTCTGGAAAGATCACTGACATGAGGCATGTTTTTTCAACTGCAGGCCCTACACTGGTGATCACAGAGTACTGCTGCTTCGGAGACCTCCTTAACTTTCTACGCAGAAAGAGAGAATCCTTCATCTGCTATAAGCTCGAGGAAGACTGCTACTACCGCAACGTCACGCCGCAGAGAGACGCAGCTGGGTCAGGTTCTTTTATGTGTATAAAGAACGGGAGAGTGGTTTATTGTGTGTGGAAGAGAAAAGAAAGTACTAGTATTTACTATCCAGAACGTGCGTAGGAGGAGGGTATTTGGACGGCAGCGTGCCTATGTGTGACTGTGCTCAGCTCAGACCAGACTGCTCCTTTCCTCTTCACAGTGACAGCTTGAACGGCTACATGACCATGAGGCCTTCTGCTGCTGGCAACCTGCCATTCAGCTCGTCTTCTGAGAAGAGACGCTCGCTACGCAAAGGCAAGCCAGCCATTCATCAAATTCTTCTGACTTAATAGACACAGTTGAAAAAAAAAGGCTTAAACCATCTCAGAAAAGTAATTTTGGTCTCGTTTGTCCCTTCAGGTGGTTCTTATGCTGAAGCAGATGTCGAGAGTGAAATGTTTGACGAGGATGGTCTGTCTCTAGACACTGAAGACCTTCTCAGCTTCTCCTACCAAGTGGCCAAAGGCATGGAATTCTTAGCCTCCAAAAACGTGAGCATCCACTCTACGTGCAGGTTTTAAAATAACAACTATCAAGCTAGATATCTCGTAAAACTGGATGTAAATTTCTACAACGTATGTTTCTTTTTTTAAACACAAAGCCTGAGTCATGTTTCCATAGCTAGTAAGCAGACGTTAAACGCATGTTGGAGCATGCTGTTGAAAAATTTATTAGTCATGGAGGCAAAGATACTGTGGCTGATAAGCTCATGTATCAGTGTCAGTGTGTTGTGTGTTACACAGAATCAGACGTGGAAATCCAGTACCAAACTGCATCGGGAAAAAGCACTTAATTCATGCCTAATGTTATATTATTGATTGGTCGTGTAGCTAACATGTATCATCAGATATAATAGGTAGTGGTGTGCTTTGTTTTCCAGTGTATCCACAGGGATCTGGCAGCCAGAAATATCCTACTTACTCAAGGAAGAGTGGCAAAGATCTGTGATTTTGGCCTGGCCCGGGACATCACCACAGACTCCAACTATGTAGTCAAAGGCAATGTAAGTCTGCACTAATGATGTGACACTTGAAAGTCCCAAAACAACATACCATCCTTCTACTGTATTAAATCAATCCATGTCCTTAGGTTTCCTGGTTTGGAACTGTCTAAATCAATTTGTAAAGTAATTAATTAGTCTTTTGGTTGGCCCTTCCTTAATCTGTCATGTCCTCACTTGTCAGAGCTACTGTTTATGTAACTTTCCTCCTTAGAGGAAGCTCTAGAAAGCTAATTTTAGCTTAAGGTATATGAGGATAAGAAATATAATCTTTGAAAGTAGTAGTAGATGATGTTTTGAAACACAGTTTCAAGACCAACCATTTGCCTTTGACTCACTACTTCTAGAAAATATTCAGCAACTTAAGCTTCTGTAATTTTTGGAAGTGATGTCTTGTTTACATAGTTGATTGTAAAATCCAGAGTTGTCTGCCGCACCTGTCTGCAAGATAAACATAGCTTCATGTTCAGTATACTGTATCTTGAACCTTTTCTATATTTCTCAACAAGCTTGTTCTCAGATCATTATGTGTCTTCAGAGAGCTGCTAAAATGTAAATTTTCCAAAAGAACTCCTCTCACAACTCAAAGCAGCGATAATTCCCTTTTAACTTTTTTTAACTTTTCTTCTCTGTTTTTGCAGTGGCCTCCCTTGTACTTTATTGTTTTGCTTGCTTGATTGCTGTTTTTAAATTCTTAGCCTTAAGATAGCGTAGTTGTTGTGGTTTATGTACCAGTAGTTACCAGTAACCTGATGTGTGTGTGACAGCTGATGAGCTCGCTGTGATCTGTCACATGCATGAGATGTGTCACATCTTGTTTGACCCCACTCACAGTAAAATAACATCACTGAGGACAAGTTTCCACTTGTTATTGAGTGCAATTTTCCATCAACTCACTTTCTTTCAGGCTCGTCTGCCAGTGAAATGGATGTCTCCAGAAAGTATCTTTGAGTGCGTGTATACGTTTGAGAGTGATGTGTGGTCCTATGGCATCTTGCTCTGGGAGATCTTCTCACTAGGTATGTCTATCCATCCTGTGTGTGTTATTCTGGCTATTCTGTGTGTTTTCAGAAGCTAACAAAATCTCTCTGCTTAACATAGGAAACAGTCCTTATCCTGGTATGCCTGTGGATGCCAAGTTCTACAAACTGATAAAAGAAGGATACAGACTGGATGCGCCAGAGTTTGCACCCAGAGAAATGTAAGTTTGTGTTGAAGTGAAATATGAGCGTGTGTAAAAGGTGTTGAAGTGAAATGCGAGTGAGTTTAAAAGGATCATAGGAGAGATTGTGTGGTTGGAAAGATGGAGGTGGTGAGACTATGAAAGAATGCGATGTGGGGGATTGGAAAAACAGCCTGCTCTCATCCTGTTGCATTTGGCTTTTCACAAGCATACTACAGTAAAACGGGGGACATGTTAAAAGTCTTGGGTGGAACTGAGAACAGAAAGCGAGACGGGCAAAGAAAAGAAAGGGGATGTATACAAATAAAACTGTTTGTGTGCTCATATGCTGCTTTGCAGGTATCAGATTATGCGATCCTGCTGGGATGCTGACCCCTTCAAGAGACCCCCCTTCAGGAAGGTCGTGGAAAGGATTGAACAACAGCTGTCAGATGCCACTAAGCATGTAGGTTGCACCGCTTTGAGATTGCTTACTTTCTCTATAAAGGGTTCCAAATTCCATTCCTTAAAAATAATGAGCCGAGAAGACTTCACACACCATTCAGCAGGCTTATGACATTGTGAAATAGAAGCGATTCTTGGGTACTAAAACCTGATGTGACATGGTTCATGTGATACCTTTGACATAATTTTTAAGCCCTTAAGCTTTCACAAACAAACTAAAAAATTAGATAATGTTTTTACATATTGAATAACATGAAGCTAAGCAATGTCCTCTATGCTAACATTATAAACCAATGTTTATTTTATTTTGCTTCTTCAAACATGATAGAGTTTTTTTCAGAGTAGTAAGCACACTAGGTACAGACTACTGCCGTTTCCAAAGCCACCTTCAGAGGGTTCACACATAATTTAGCCGAAGGTCTGGGGCCTCACACAGCATGAGCATATGTCTTTGAACTCCCTGGTCATCTGATTTACACATGCTACATATGAGGGCTCCCACTGTTCTCAGGACTTTCCGTTTTACACCACAACAACTTTGATAATTCTTCATGTCATAGGTTTGACATTTTGGGAAATATGCCTATTCACTTTCTTTCTGAGAGTTAGATGAGAAGATCGATGCCAGTCTCATGTTTGTGCATTAAATATGAAGCTACAGCCAGGAGGCAGTTAGCTTAGCTTAGCATAAAGACTGGAAACAGAGGGAAACAGCTAGCCTGGCTCCGTCCAAAGCAAAAAAAAAACATGCATTCCACCAGCTCTAAAGCTCACTATGTCTCAACATGTTATATCTTTTTTTTTAAAATTCGTACAAAAAACAAATAAGAAACTATTTCTTCAGGAAGTTACTGCACATGGCCAAGAACGCACGACACACATTTTTGTTTTGGTCTGAGGTGCTGGTGCTATAGTGCGACATCTAGTGGGGCTGAATGTCATATATTGGACCTTTAAAAAAAACAAAACAAGATATAACGTGTTAATTAGTGACCTTTAGGTGGTGATGGTAGGTAGATTTTGTTACCTGTGGGCAGAGCCAGGCTAGCTGTTTCCCCCTGCTTCCAGTCTTTATGCTAAGCTAAGCTAACAGACTTCTGGCAATGAGCTAGGCAAGAAAATGAACAGCACATTTCCCAAAATGTCATACTATCCTTTAAAGCTTATTTGCATGATGTAATGACACACATATATAAAACACTAAAGGTAGAAAAGAGACACATTGTGCAGATGATATGAATACTGAAGTTTCACCGAGATGTTTGAACAAACTGTGTTCCCTCTCTTTCTCTCCACCACTTCTTCCTTATTTTCAGATTTATCTCAACTTCAGCTCCAGGATTCCCGTGACGCCAGGAGCCAGGGAGGAGCCGAGTTCTCAGAGCTTGGCATTTCACTCCAACTCAGCCGGCAGTAATAGCGCTCCAACCCAGCCCTTACTGGTTCAACACGAGGTCTACCTGGAGGGGACAACCCTTAGAGCCCAACGGGTGTAAGGACTCACCCAGCCTGTGTGGCTGCCTCATAAAGTGCCTGGAATGTTCCGCCACAAACCACCCAAACACTACACCTGCCCACCCCCCCGGTACCAATGGCATTTATTGTCACGTGTCACAGACAGAATGGTAATTGCCATTTGTTACTAGAAAAAACAACAAAGGAAGAATGGCTTTTATCATTGCTATCACTATTATTGCCTACTGATTACAGGGAGGACAGCTGGACTAATAATCCCCTGCTCATAGCAAAGAACTTTTAAGGCACCGGGAAGGCGGAGGGACTCTAAAACTGTTGTACATTATCACTGCTATCTGTTTTGTTATTTTGAGTTTTTCAGTCAAATTTTTCCTACATATTTCATAAAGATTGTTTTGTTGTTTTTTGGCACTCCGTATATAACTGAGATGTTTCTTTCTATCTATTTAGAGTTTTTTTTTCTTTTTATTACATTTTGTGTTTTGTTATTCTTTGTTGTTTTCTGTCATGGACATTTTATGTAGTGTTTTTATTTTGGTTGGCTGTTGCAATTGTCGGAGGAAAAAAAAAAAGCACTTGAGGCACTTGAACTTCACATCACTCCATACACCACGTATACACCAGCTTTCATTTCTTTTTTTTATTCTTTTATTGTCAGTATTATTACCATCTGTTAAGGTTTATGTTTATATGAAGGATATAATTTTCAGGGGCCAATTCAAATTGAGATATTGAGACACTGGTATATAAGCTACAGTATTAGATAACATAGTAGACATGCTTAGAGTCCATAAGTGCTTCAAGTAGATTAGGTGATACATTTCTGCTCATTTTATGTTGGATGTCACTACCTAGAGAGCAAATAACTATCTCTACTGGATCTGATTAACATATACAGACACCTATTTATACCATAGATCAGCCCATTATTGCTCTACACACACAGTTGTCTTCAGAGATGTGGTATAGACATGGTACGCTAGCTTTTCATTTATGTGCTTGTTGACTGTATATGTGTACATATCTGTAGATAATGATAATAATCATTACAATATCATGAGATGGGAAGTGTCAGAGTTAAACATTTGACAAAGAAGACACTCTGTGATGCCTGTAACTCTGAGGAGCTTCAGTGTCTGTCCTGGCTTTGTTACATATAAGTAATGCAGGTGTATAGTTTCACTTTTTGACAACTGGACTGCTGGAGAGTTCTCTTGTAAAGGTGTAAATAACTGTTCAGGTTTATATGGTTTTTCTTCTGCCACATCCAGTGTATGATCTTTGTTTACAAGCATGAGACAGGTACTGCCATTTCTGAGATGTGTTTTCTCTGCTTTACACCTTTTACCCCTCCATGAAGGACCAGGAAACAGGAATCTTTCTGTTTAGGCTGACAGGCAGTTGGCGTGTTTTTCCCCATACTCCTGAAGTTCTCTATTGTATATATCATGATCAAGTCAGGGTGATGCAAATGTGAAATGCCATTAAGTTGACTGCAGTAATCTTTGAGGCAACAAGCCAGATGAAGCCTGAGGGTCATCAAGGCTCAACATTGAGTAAGAGTGTCTCAGTGTGTTGGTCATCTCATTGTTCCCCCGGCCAGTAGCTGGTTTCCCAGCAGTCCTTCTCCTCTTTGTATCCAGCTGTTTCCTCCATCAGAAGTGGGTCTATCAGCACCTCTCAGCCAGTAGTTTGTTCCAGTCCAGACCATTACGATTCCCCTTTTCCCACTGGTGGATGTTGTCGTGAAGAGCACCAGGAAAGTGTCCTGTTTGTGTGTATGAACATGTGTGTGGGTGTGTGTGTTTGTATGTGTGAGAGCATGCACGTCTACTCGTCTTTGTGTCTGTATGTTTGCAGAATTAAAAGAATTACTGTCAAAGAGGTGCCACTACTAAAGATTCATCAAAGTCGTTTAGGCTACTAAAACCCCACAGTCTTACTGCTCTGTCTTTTTGTAAATATAAATGTGCATATATTGTAAAGTAATGTTGATGCTTTTGAAGATGTTTATCTTACTGAAGATGTGGTACATTCATGCAAATTTTTATTATGCTGTATTTTCTTACGTGTGCACAGATTTCCAACTGTAGATTCAACTGGAAAACGCTGCTTGTGTCTCTGTCACCATGGTAACTTAAATGGAAGAGATTCGCTTTAGCTAATGTCTTCATTTTGGCTAATTCATCATTTCGACCCATGTGCCAGTTCACTTGGTAACTGCCACAGTGAAACAGGCTAAACTTAATGGTCATATGGGACCATCAGTATTTATGGCAATATCAGTAAAAAAAATGACATTACTGTATTTTACAACCAGGAGGGAGATGTCAGAGAGAAATAGAGATTATTTTTCATTTCATTGCTCCCCTTACATCTTAGAGGTTTTTCCTGCATTTTGCTACATATTTATTGAACCTAAGGCTTTAGATTTACCATGTAAATTTGATGTGTTGCTGTTACATATGTCAATGTAAATAAAATTGTGTATATTGAATTCCCATGAAATTTTTTTTGGTCTTTGAATACATCCTTTCTCATTGAAAATGCATCATGCTTAACATAGATCACTTTAAATCACCTGAAATATGCACAGTAATGAATGGAAATCTTTTAATGACTGACATATGACAGTCATTACAAATTTTCCAATGCAGTGCCAGCCATGTGAATTCTCAAAGCAGTTTGTCCCCTCAGGCGGTTGTCACAAGTGATTCAGATCATCTCTACTTTGCTCTGAAATGGAAGTTTACTGGATCTTAGTTTTGCCAAATGCTAGTGTGAAGCACAGTAATGGACACTATATGGCTTTTTTAGCCATTCTTCCTGCTCTACACTAAATCCTTTGGCTACTGCCCAGAAAGGGACATCTGGTCGTGAGGGGAAAGCCATGAGGAGTACTCCAAGTCACCCGCAGACAAGCCCGGTGAACAAATTTGTGTGGGCTGAGTCTATTGTTTCAGGATCTAACTGATAAGAGACAGGCAGGAAATCCCACCATTGAAGCAGCAGAGTGGTTGAATGCAAATGACTTAAGGAAGTTTTAGAAGAAGAGCGAAAGACTGAGGTGAATCTTTGTGTTATTACAGTGATGAGGCCAAGACAACATCAACGCTTCTCACTGCAGCTAATTATATATTATTATTAATATTATATTATTAATATAGATAGATATTTTCACAATCTGAAATGTTACTTGTCACAGCATTTCATTGTCAATGAATAATGTATGTGTGTATTAATTAAGTCTGTTTATGACCTTGCTCCCAAGAAAGTTACAGTTACAGTCAGTTGCTCCTTCCATCCTCATACAGCAGTTGAATGAAACACAGATGTTTTTGAACACATTTCAAAGATATCAAACCTATCAACCCTTTACTTTTTTGCATTGATTTTTAGGCTCCAGGATTCCTTGGGGGCTAATAGGTGTGAACTGCACAAGTATGAAAATGTTATTGTTGAGTATACTACTTTATTAACATTGACATTTATAATGCGGTTGGGTTTTTTTTTTTTTTTGTCAGACAGTAGAGCCATTATTCATGTCTTGAAAATCATCTCATGTCTCTTTTCTCTCTGCCCATTGGAAAGATGCAAAAGTGGGAAGTGATCTGGCTCCGAAAGAGTAGACACATTTGTTTTCTGTTATATCAGAAAATGTAAAACGAACATGTGCTGTGTTTTGTGCAACAGGTCCCCTGTCAATATGTGGTGGTTACAGTTGCTCAACTTGCTGCGGTTATACGCCGTGGTTGTAAAGTTGATAAGCATGTCTCTATCCTCCCGACACTGTTTGTGGTAAATCTGGCAGTTTAATATGAAACACCTTCTCTATGTTTTTAACGTTAAAGTAAGAAGGAAACAGCAATGCTGGTGAGTTGTGGACAGTACAAAGATTAACAACAACTTCTGTGGACAGAAACATGACTTTTCCTGGTTTACAAATGTATTTCCTTTGTGGATTTCCAGAATTTATAATATTGCTGCAAATACCCAGAAAATAAATTGCCTTCAGCTTCTTATCTCAAAGTTGCCTAATGACAAATTATTCAGAGTAAAGGAACATTTAACAGTACCTCCAGGGCCTCTATTAAATGACCTTCCTTGACCACCTCACAGTGTCTTTCCTCAGCATCATGTGATGCTTGATGCCTTACCATGTGATGCTTGAGCATCATCTTATTTTCAGTGAACTACTATGTAACGGAGATAGAATCAAGTCTTCGGTTAGAAAAAAGGGTTGTCTTGATGTACACCAGAACACATTCCCATTCCCACTAGCCTCCCACGGCTGTGGTGAGCTGAATACCAGCATTGTCACAGACTGTGCCCTGCATTAACCAACTCACTGTAACTTCAGGTCAATCTTGAAGGATTTCAAAGAAGGCAATTTACCTCCGAAATAACATACTTTACCAGTAAACATGTTACACAAATGAACTGGAAAAAATGTTTTTATTGTGCACATTTAGCAGTTAGATTATTTGCAGGGATTGAGAAAGGAAGGCAATATGGGTGCCACATATGGGTTACTTTTTGGGTCACCACCACTTCCCATATTTGCTCAAGCTGCTCAGGAAACATGTACCCCTGTGTGCACCCTGACAGAGCCGAGGAAGGGTGCTGCTGTGGCCTGCCAGCCAGAAGCTCAGAGATACAGAGACCGCAGCGGGAGCAGGCAGAGATGGTTGGGTGAGGATGAGTAGTGTGTGTGTGTATGTGTGTGTACAGTAAGTGTGTGTGCAGAAGGTGGTTAAGGATGTGTGTGTGGTGGGGGTTGTTGGGGCGCAAATTTTATCTAAGGTACACTGCACTTCCTCATGTGTTAAGAGAAAACCTTCTGTTCCCAGCACTGTGTCGGGTCAGTTATAACAGGCTACAGTCAGTCCCAGACAGGCAGGCAGGGCTCAGGACTGCAGCAGATGGCTGCCATGACTCTGTTGTAAATATAAAAACACTAAGCAAACTTGATGGGTAAACAACTCCTTCACACTTTGTTTGATTTGCAACATTTTATAGGGTTTTGTCATGACATCATAGACATTGTCTTGTTTGGTTAAATTATAAAAGTCCTGGAAACGTTACACACTCAAAAATGTGTTTTGCTTATTGCTTCTTCAGCTTCACTGTGTATGGACAGTTGACATAATGCATGTGAGTTTGACACTAGAGGGCTGTTTTCACATTCTCCTGCTGAAAGTGCTACAAGCATTTGTGACATCACAACCAGTTTGAGGGCCAATACTGGTCCAGCATGCAACTTAAGTGTGATGTTCAGATCTGAAATGGACTTTACAGTGAAGTAGGAGACATCTTGTGTCTAGCAGTTAAACTTTGGTAATTAAATGAAAATATTTGTATATTCATATATTCTGGATTTTCAAAGAGGGAAAATGGGTAGAGGTCATTTTAAAAATTTATAACTTTATAATTAAACTTAAAAAAACTGACTGTGAACATTGAAATGTCATCACCTTTTAAGTTGATGTATTGAACCTGTTTCTTATTTACACATCCAGCAGTTACAGAGCAACATTATTATTAACCTGGAGTCGTGTTTCTGTGCACCCGGTTGACTGTAAGTCCAATATTCCCCTTTAGCTCTGTTTTTGGTGTCTACCAGAGGGAGATATCTGGCTCTTAAGCTGCTAAATGCTCCACTATGTTCACCAGCTAGTGACTAACTGTGTCTGTTAGCTGTTTGGTGCTGAGCAGGTAGTTTACAGTTTGTTTTACAGCTTTTTACCTGAAAACAGCTGCCTGCTGTGAGCCAGAATAACACTATGAGAGCAGTGAGAGGGAACCAAAAATTTAAGTTGCAGCCAGACAGCTTAACAATGACCTGAAACTCGCTATAAAGCTCCGTAAAGCCGAGGGGAGCTGTAGAGTCGCTTGCCTCTGACATTACACGTTGTCATTTGATACATCGTTATTATGAAATAGGATGAATTTCTCTCCTTTTCCCATTTAAGTGCAAGAGACAACAAAGCAAACTGCATGTTTTACGAATAGAGAGCCTGACAAAACTTAAGTCTTGCTTTTGTATTCAGTAAAAAAAAAGGAAGGCATTTCAACCTTCTTCACTTCTTGAATTTGTGACTTGATGTGGTCTGCCTTCACCAGCAGCAGCACTTAAATCAGCAAGTTAGCTGTAGCTAAGTTGTTCAGATATCACCATTTAGAAATAAATGCTGGACTAGCTTTAAAAGCAATGAATGTTGCACGACCCTTGTGTCTTTAGAAGAGCCTGGGAGAGCCATGTCAGTGTGTTTACCTCTCGGTTACTAGAGATGTCAGCATCCGTGTGCACGTTGGATAATTCTTAATTTGACGCATCACTGTTCACCTAAGGCCTGATGCCAGCACACAACAGTGCACCGTGGCAACTTTGTTTCTTTTTTTTTTTCATCAGTTTGTATTTTTGGATGTGAGCCAATCGTTTGAGGAATGGATTAACGGATTGCATTTGAGTGCAATTGTGTTGACAGCTCAGAAGTATATTGTGATGCATTTTGCAAGAGTTCTCACGCCCAAGGTGTGTCACAGAGTGAGCAACTGTTTATAATGCTGACTTTAATATTCATCCTCTAGGATGTGAACAGATCTCACAGTGCCATCCTATTTGGAATTATCTTCATGCGTACTTTCATTTTTTTTCTTAGAGTGTAGCTTTAAGAATAATGTTTTGATGTAAAATTGCTCTTTTGGCCATGTGTTTTTGACACAGAATAAATGATCTTATCTGGTTTCAGTACAGCATCTTATCAACTCTACCATCTCTGCAAATGTTTTAGTTGTTCAGTAGGGCCAGTTTCTCCTGTGAGATGTTTTTTCAAGCCTTTCTGTGTGTCGGAACATTCCATCGGGCAAGAGGATATCACCTGTCCGCTCATCCAATATTTAACTGGTGCTGAAAGGCTGACAAAAGCAAGGTATTGAGTTCATTTTAATCTCCAATTTCCTGGGATCTAGTGCATAGATCATGACGTTTACTCAGATATGCCATTCATTCCATTTCAAACTATTGTTCATTTCACTGTAATGGCTGTTCTTGACTTGGAGACATTGTGTATCCCTGTGCTGCCATTAAACCCACACTATCAAAGGTCTTTGTCCTTTATCACAAATCATGAATTTTATATAACTAATTGTGCTCTGTATTGGAAATTTAGATAACCTTTCTTATTGACAAAAGGAGGCATACTTTTCATGTTTATCTATAAAGCTCAACTGTCAAATCTTTCCAACTACATCATATCTCTTCTTTCATTTAAATCTTACAGTTCTGGTAATGATTACTCTGACCTCAGATGTCTCTACATCCAAATCCTTGCAGGACTGGATTAGTACTGAAGCTTTATTACCACATAATATTTATGACTCTTTATTGTTACCTGAGTATTGGTTCTCTGACTGTATATTAGTTGTCTGTTGTCATTGTTTTCTTTATGCTGTATGTCTGGAAGCTATTTAAAAGCTGCCTGTAAAAGTTCTTTTGTTTGTCTAGGTTCCCTCTTGAATAAGACGATTTGATATCAGTGAGTCTACCTGATGATAAAGTTTCTATTCATATACAGGCTTTTTGAATACAATTTTTAAAAATGTAAAAGCATTGCAAAACACATGTTTATTATGTATACATATGTTGCAGCGGCTCACGTGATGAGTGCAGTGGACTGTGGAATTTCAAGCAGGCTATTTCTCATAGTCCCTCTACACCTTCACATATGGTGGAAATGAGAGAGGATATCTGGGAGAGCATGCATGACTGGAGTCAGGAAACCAGGTTGTGAGGGTCTTTGGTTGGATGATACAAGTGAGCAGCTCCCTACCCCACTCTACAATAAACCTGTAAAAATTATTTCATGAAACCAATGTTGTTTTGAGTGAAACTCATTTTCTTCTTCTCCATACATCTTCTTAACAAGGCTCAAGCAAAGATCTTCAAATGTAACTTCAACCTTGAACTCATGTTAAGTATTTTTGAGGAAACTTGCAAAAGAGGTACAGCACAGTGGGAAACAAGACTAAGAGACTACAGCCAGGCTAGCATTTCTATGAGGATGTACTTAGACACAGCAGCGCACTAAATGCACTAAATGATAATGATGATGCTAACATGCTGGTGTTTATCAGGTGAAATGTTTTCCATGTTCACCATCTTAGCTTAGCATGTTAGCATGCTACCATTTGCTAAAAAACACTAAACACAAGGCCCAGCTGAGGCTGATGGGGATGTGATTAGTTTTGCAGCTATTTGGACATAAACCAAAGTACTGGACAAATTAAAAACTGAACCTGATGATGGTGCTAGAGGAAAAGTTAGGAAATCACAGAAGTTATTTCAATCCATCCTGCAGGGTACCACATTTCACGGCAATCCATCCAATAGTCCATCCAATAGTCGTTGTCATTGAAAACTACAAATGTCAACCTCACGGTGCTGCAGGAAGTCAATATGACACATCATCTGGGAACCATGAACGTCTGTACAAAATTTTGTCCATCAAGTATTTACTTTAAATTTTGAGTGTAAAATTTGACCTCTTGGTGGTGCTATATAAAAAGTCAAGGGGTCGCAAAAATAAGTAGGATTCATCTTCTGGCGACCATGAATTAGTGTTTGGCAGCACCTGGAAGTTCCTCAATGCCCTCCCGATCATATTCCTCATACATGTTCTCAATTTATTTATAATTTTGTCATCCTGTTTTTCCATACTTTTTCCCTGTTAAAGGTTGTTTTTGGAGGGGGTGGTTCTCCTTATTCGAAATCGCGAGGATAGAGGATGTTGTATACTGTACAGGTTGTAAAGCCCTCTGAGGCAAATTTGTGATTTGTGATATTGGGCTATATAAATAAAATTTACTTTACTTGACTTGACAAAATTTCATGGCAATCCGTCTGATAGATGGACAAAGCCGACCGACAGACAGACCAATACCATGCTGCTACCTTAGCGAAAAATATCTCTTGCAGTATCTCGTTAGACATTCCCTTCTTCTTCTAACTACACTGTATACATCGTCAAAACAAGTTTGTTCATTATACATTTAAACAAGCATCATAAAAACATTATGACAATGTTAACGTGAGAAACAATTTCTCTTATGATGGCAGCTGCACACTGCTGGAGGAAATGGGGGAGCTAGAGTTCAGATGAGTACTTTTCTAACCTAAAACAAAACAGCATGTTTTTATGTTTATCTGTAATATTCAACACATAAATGACTGGTTGACACTGTTTCACACTGCCAATGACAGCTGGTTTCTATAATGAGACAGAGGAAACAGCATGGTGCAGCTACAAGCATAATATTGAGACCGCCAAGCTCTATTAAGTCATGTTCTAACAACTTCAAGTCACTGTCTGGTATGCGATGTCACATACCAGATATACATAAATACTATTCTGGGGAATGCATGTTTTGATCCAGAGGTGGTGAGGGTATATTGCTTTATGAAAGCAGATACAGTCATTTGCACTGGTTCAAAACAATGCCTGAGGCAGTTTGTCTTGTTCCAGTGCTGTCTTATAAGTGGATGTTGACTGACACTGACATATTTTTGTTAGCATAGGCTCTATATCTAACCACTCTGTTCTTACCACAAACAATGAGTAGAGTAGAAAAGAATTCCTTTGTTGTAGCAACTGAGTAGCAATCCTGACAGTGCATTCACACACAATTTACACACATATATTTGCTGTAACCTATAAAACAATAAGATATAAAGCAATACGATAAAAAAAAAAAGAAAAAATATTAGCAGCTGAGATACTGCACATTTGCTGAATTGCGGTGGCTGTGTATACAAGTAGTGCAGTTAGGAATATGTACATACTAAGGTGCAGTTGTAATGAAGACATCTGCTCAGTGTTGTGTAAATGTGGCTGTAAGTATTAGAGTACTGATAGTCACACAGGACCCAGACAGTCAGCGTCAGTGTTTGGCAGTGTTCAGTTCTCATATGGCTCTGGGGTAGAAGCTGTTCTGGTTAGCCCTTTTAACATGTTGTGATCACAGCATGTTGGCAGTTCAAACTGTGGTTGTGACTGGTGTGTTGTTAAATTAGTTATGCTAAAATACAGAACTGAACTTGTTTTGGGGATTTTTTCTATATAACAAGCAAGTGCCTGGTAAGAAATACTGAGCCTTGTGCTATTCTGTAGGTGAATGTGTAAAAACTTTATCAAATACATATTGGCAGTGAAAGTAAAGAGTAGAAAGTATTCAGCCTAATTTATTTATATACACAGGTAACACACAGAGCACCCTGGATTAACCTCTTGAAAATAAAAGAAACCTGATTTCATATTTCTTCTTTATTGAAGTTTATTACTTTCTTGTTCATAATCCTACTAAAGTAGCCAATTTCTAATACTCATCCACAGCATTTACACCCCAGGACATTATACCTTCAATCAAACTCATGTTTTCTTTGAGGGTTAGTGGTTTGGTCATTAAAGTGGGATTAATGGCCTGTCTCAATTTAAAGTCAATGACCATATTAGGAATGCACAGAGACTCCCACATGCCAACTCGGACTAAGGTAATGATTAACCGACCGCTGTGAGCGATTACTTTAGTTTGAAGCTCATTTATCTGCTGGTTTATGTTGAATTTCCAAGATCCATAGTTCTGCTGTTTTGTTTCCTTGAGTTTCTTTCACCTGCAGATAATTTAGGAGCTTTAAGTGAATGTTTGTGTTCATCTGTGGTGTTATTATAAGTGGATTGTTGGTATTATTAGGCTTAAAATCCCTGAAGGTAGACTGCCCTGAGGACACTCATTATGTTTTCAGGGACCTGTGCTTAAAGCTGTCTGAAACTGCACAGTATGTTTGAAGGTCAGTCACCAGAAAAAGCAGATCTGTTTAATGTTTTAAATCCGACTCAGTTTATTTGACTTTCCTTGACTATGGTTTAATTTAATAAAATTGTATTTTGGAAAACTCATTTTGTTATGATCGTATAACCGGTCATTCTCCCATGCTGTATCGCTTTGGACCCAACCAAATATTTCATCATCATTCTTATCAAAGGAAAATAATCAGAATTTAACAGTTCATCTATAGTTTTCAGTCCAAATTTATGATATACCAATAATGTCAGTTTCTTCTCTTGAGTGACTGTAATTGAGACAAACCAACCTGAGAATATGAAAGTCTTTTGCCGCACTCTTACTGACCAAACTGTACACAATGCTGTTATCTCTTCACCTTGTATAGTACGCACCAAACATCCTGTTTCTGCATTCATTATTTTAAGAATAAGGATATCAGTCTTCCTTCCCTTCCAATCTGAGCTGTTCGCAACTAAATAAACATCCACACGCACACATGCACACGTTTTCAGTCTAACATCCTTGATCATTCAGAGAGCAGTCTGTCAGATTCACTCTCCCTCTGTCCCCCACTGCCCCACATGTTCCCATTGCCATTCTATTTTATCATCATCATTTCAGGTGAAGAACGAATCAGCAATGACCTGATAAATCATTAAGTACTTACTGAATAACTGAGGACTACATAGTGTATAATGATGAATTACTAGTGAACAGACTGGGACAGACTATATAAATGAATCGTTAGTAATAATCTATTCATAAATATCTGTGAATCGATCATACTGACCACTTTCACAATGACAGTGATTAACTCTGACACTGAGCTGCACAAAACTATTAACGAGTCATTCATTACTCATTGCCTAAACATTAGTTACTCTTTTTGTACACCTCAAGTTAAGTGATATATCATACTAAGTAGTTACTAAGTAGTCCTCATTACTGCATCATTATCTTACCATTATTACTCTTTTTGTGCAAGTAAAGAGGCACATCACACTGAATTGTTACTAATTAGTCTCTCATTAGTGGTGTGGGCAGCACAAAAATGGTAAGATGACCATTATTTACCTTATTTGTGCTCCAGCAGATTAATTCATATATTTTAAGAGTTCTTGGCATGCCTTCTTATGGACTTTGGATTAATGTTCGTGGAACGACGTAGTGTGGAGAGCATGCAGAGCTGATATAAAAAAGGAGAAAGCTGGATAGAGCCCAAGAAAAGGAATTAGCCCAAATCAAAGTGGATAAAGCTAGAGGAGTGAGGTAGTAAACTGAACCAGCTTTTGATATTAAGCAGGCAAACTCTTTACTGTGATTAGAGCAAAGCAAAGGGAAATAGGTGGCCTCTTAATGGTTCAGAGCGCCTTAGTGGGGCAGTATCGGGCACATACAGTAGTGTTCCAAACACCTACCAAAGGAAGTTTTGTAAACTTAGGTGACAACCTGGACAATCATACCTGGATTTGCAGAGGAAACAGGTAGTAGCACAAGGCCTGTGGTTTAATTCCTGTGACACCCATCACTTACCAGGAAATGAAAGATCTCATTTTACTGGGGCGGTTTAGGGTTGCTGGGCTGCGTTAAATAGAAAGCTATTTGAATGATCATGAAGTAAGCAGCTCAAAACATGCAGCCCAGCAAGCTGACGGTTATGAGGGTGCTCACAGTGGTGGGATTAGTGAAGTGTTTGGAAAAAGATGACAAAAGCAGTAGAAAGAACGGAGCCTGGCGTTCTCCACTGCCTGAGTGGAGAAGTTTAGCACTATGCCAGTCCTGGGAAGGCGCTTACAGTTGGCACTCAGGGCGTACAGCCACAATAATGGCTGAGCTGCACTGCCATTACTGTTCTGAATTGGGGAATAAAAAGAGATTGATGACAGACATGGTCCAGCTAAGCCAGTTGGACTTGCAGCTGTGGGGAAATGTGTTCATGATGATCATAAGGTGAGCTGTGGGACTGCGCTTCCTAGAGCAGCAAAGGTCCACACCATTATTGACTTTCATGTTCCCGGTAACCAAAAACACCTCTGCAAAAAAACAGAGGAAAGTTATGGAACAGGCCCTGCTCACTCACACAGCTGCTTTCAATTGTTCTAATTAGACCACTGCTCAGGTTAAGATGGGACTGGAAATTATGGAAGGTTGCTTAATTTCCTTATATCGATGATAAGGGAATGTTTTAGTTCTGTCAGAGTATGTAGGGGGTTTGCAGGACCTGGGTGGCTCTTCCAAAGAGAATTGGTATCTTGGATACAGTTCAAGTCAGGGTATCAGGAGTAATGAGTACTTAAATTTGATTAATAGTGTTAGAGGTTACGGTGAAATTACTGACTCAGTCATGGTTTATTTAAGCCACACCCTGTAAAGGGAGAGAGAGCCCCAGCAAAGGTCTCCAGCCGGACTGGAGCCAGGGACATAGCAGTTTGTGGTCAGTAGCTTTACCCCTAAGCTATGTGGGTGCCCCATTTTAATTTTTACATGGTTTCAAATCAAATCAAATTGTTCAAGTTTATTTATGAAGCACATTTAAAAACAACCGGAGTTGACCAAAGTGCTGTACAATAAAATAACATGAATAAAATAAAATAACAACATGGTAACAGCAAAAAACAGTAGAGATAATATAACAATACTATCCCCTAAGCATAAGCACACAAATAAATAAGTAAAGGAACAGTTGTAAAAAACAAAAGAGTAAAAAGTGAAACATAAAACCTTAAGGACACTTAAAGGCCTGAGAAAACATGTAGGTCTTAAGTTTAGCCTTAAAAGTGTCTACAGAGGGGGAATGCTTAATTGAAAATGGTAAACTGCTCCAAAGCTTTGGGGCAGGTGTGATGCTTTGTACTGACTGCTCATTTTTGAAAAGCTCTGTCTAACTCAGAAAGGAGCTGTCAGTCAAACAGAGTCTGGACACGCAGTCTTGAAAAGAAGTCTAATCTGGCAAATAAGTATAAACACCTGTGTGGGTGGACCATCAGTGTGTGGACACTGTGTGGGCAATGGATGAAAATTAGAAATATCAAATAAAAAAAGAAATTTTAATAGAGAAGCGAAACATTAGCTCAGTTACACTATATAAAGTGCATAGCAATAAAAAGCAGGCACAACACAGTACAATAAACAGTACTTGCACCAACAGGAAAACACAAGCAAAAGACTAGATAGTCTATATTACTTGGTATTCACTCCTTCAGTGACACTGATTAACTGTTAACTGAGCACTGTTAATTGACTTTGAACTACCCAGTCTTATTCAAGGTACCAGTTTCTCTCTCTAAGACTTACCTGGGCCCCACAAAACCCCCACCATATCCTTTTGGTCCAAAATATCTCCTTCCCCTGTCTCCTGACCTGCTTGAAACTGCACCTGTAAAACTTAAAAAGATTCCTCTTCCTCAAAACAGTTTTACTTCCTTTTGATTCACTTCCTCCAGTAGAATCCATCCAAGTATGCTTTCAAATTGCCTCCCAAACAACATTAGCACCTGCAAGGCCACATTTAACGATTTAATTGCAGAGTTTTTCATCGCAAAGTCATCTCTTAATGCTCTGTTAACTTGACATACATCTTGAGGAGATTATATGTTATGATGTAATTTTACTGCCAATTACCAATTTTCCAAATTGACCTAATGACAGATTCCAATTTACAAAACTAAAGGTATAGTTATGTACAGTCCACAAATGGTTATGATTAAATTTATTGGCACTAAGTGCTCACAAAAGATTGAAAACATATGGGCTGCTATTATAATTTTTATAATAGAGTTTAATAGACTTCTCTTGACTAATACAAGAGGACTGACAGTTGACATTTTTAATTCACCATTTAGTTTATTTGGATTTGTTACTTTCCCTTTATGTCAGTTTCAACTTGTTTTGAGGAATTGTTCAACAACGTCACAAAGGACTTTTCCCGCTGTGCGTCCCTGTCACTGCTGTAGTTTCCCTGCTGTGTTTTCCCTCTGACGGCGGCGAAAACACACATCTGCGGTGTAGCCGGGGAATGACGTGAGTGTCCGATGAGAGTGATAACCTGAGAGGGTCTCCTTCCTGTACAGCTGTGCTTGACCGGTACAACAACACTCGTGAATGAATTATTCACCAAAGACCCATGCAGATACACACACACACACACACACACACACACACACACACACACACATACAAAGATGGTGACATAGATACCTCACTTATCCTTGATATGTAGTGTAGGCACTGTAGTTGGACATTCCTTTTTCGAAGGAAGGAACCAGCAGTGTTATCATGACAGAGAGAAAAACATCCTGAGGTTTAATATCCCCCCCCAAACAACACTATTGCCGCCACCCCACTGGCTTTTAATATCCAACAGCTGAGTGACCTCATGAGAAATTTGTGAATGGGCAGTCCGGCGGGTACTCTTATCAGACTCTGCAGATTTCAGCCCCTTGTAGGACTATGAGACACAATAACAGTGAGGCAGCACATCCTGCTTCGCTCAATGGATAATGGATAATTGTGCAATCAATTGTTGAGAATATACAGTGCAGTTGAGCAGGAATCATTCAGTTCATGCCCTGATACCAGCTGCAGATAGTTGTGTGACACTAACAATGTACGGCTGGAGCAGGGCCATTTTATTCACGTCCCCCGCATTCACTGCTAACTTTTCCAAACAAAGTGTTGTGGATAAAAAGTGCCATGGGAAATCTGAGGCTCTGTGTGATTAAATAAACTTACATCAAACTAAACTGACAGTGTGTGTGCTCATAGTTGTGCTAGATGCAGAATTCAATGTGACGCATCTGTGACCATTTTACAATTATTATCCCTGAAATGTAATAAATTAAAGTCGTCTGACTTGATGAAACTGTTTCATTACATCAATGTTTTTCAGCCCTACAGGAGAAAACACACTTTTTAAAAGCTACCTCAATATTATTGTAATATCTTTTTCCCCACATAAACCTCTGAAAGGCTTTGTAATAATTTATTACATGTGTTTTCATATTGCAGTCTAAGCTATTCATCATATACAATATAAAGTCCAGCATGTTAATATTTATGATTTAATGACCCATATAATACCTGCTTCTCTTTGCTATCTGAATCCATTTCAGAGAGGATAAGAAATTGCAACCCTAGAACCATTTCCTCTTTTCCCTTTCAAAAAATGGAGAGCATCTTGATGTATTTCACCTCCTATTGTTGTGTGACTGTAGACATAACAAAATAAGACTGAACAACAAGGGCGTTTAACAAACGCATCCAACAAAGCAATATTAGTGTGTTTCTGTTGTTGTAAACCCTCGCTGATGTTAATCACGATATGTATTGTTCAGAGTTTACACTTTCCACGATGAGTTTCCAACATGCGTGTTTCTGAACCAAATATTTCAAATTGTTTGCATTTCTAATGGTTGGAGGATCAAGATCTATATCAGTTGTGAATTAAATTAAGACTTCGATTCTGCTATGTGTTGGCAGATGTTTGGGAAATTACCAGCAGGTGTGGGTTTTTTTAGAGAGGAATTTTTGGTTAGGAGGTATGTGTCCTTTGAGACAGGCTGCCCTCAGGTGATCATGACTCCTCCAGCCCTGTGATGCACTGCAGATCGTCTCTATCAGCCACCTGATGCCCACAGGACACTGATTGATGGAGTAGTGCTGCAATACTTCCTGACAGCAAGATGGATTGGTGATTTTTCTGATCTGATCTGGTGTCACTCATGATAACAGACTACAAAAGAGACATCACTGCGTAGTTTGTGTGTTGAGATTTTAGAGATTCCTTGTGTGCTTTGGGAGAGTAAATATCAGATGGGGTTGATGGCGGATTAATTAATTAGTTGAGGTGTGCAATGTAACCTGTGGGTGAATCTTAGCTCTGAGAAGGTGGAGTCCAGTGTTGAGGTCCTCAGTGTTTATGACTTAAACAACACCTAAGATATATGTATGTCACTTCCTGTGGACACACGGGTGAAAGGCAATTAGCCTTAAGCCAGAACACACTGTTGAGTGTTTACTGTTGAAACCAGGCCTGTGGCTACCACTGAGGACATAAGCACTGTCCTTGTTTTTGTTTTTTGTCCATGTTTTCTTGCTTTTAAGCCTCATCCAACTTTCCTAACGTCTGATTTTATTACAACACTGAACAGAGCACAGCAGAAGTAAAATGAAAACCAGTTTCAGGATCTCCTTTCCAATTAATCAAATGATAATTACCCACATTAAGCCAATGTACTATATCAGACCATCAAACTCATCACTAAATATCCCCCGGCACCAGAGCATGTACGAACAACTGCATCAGAACAACTTTATTGCCAGGCTGCTCATAAACACAGACATGATACACACACACACATGCATCATGTTCGAGGAAGAACTTCCCTGAGACCCAGCAGCCTATCCTGCAGGCGACAGGTCAGATTGACAAGCTGATAAGAACATTGCTTACAGTCTGTGCTCAGACACTGCAGCAGAACTCCATATCAGCTCCTGCTCCTGCTAGACCCTCAGATATGGCCGTAGGAAGCACTGAAAATGTGGGTGGGACAATCTAACAGCAGTCTGGAAGTGTCATTTCCTGTATTCTGTACCTTTTAACAGGTGGTTTGATACTTTTATCTGGCATGAGAAAAATTATGGGTCCATTTTGTAATTTCATCCAGGTAGTGGTTGGCCCCAGGTCACATATTTGAAGATATTAAAAAGCTAAAAGTACAGAAATTGATTCAATGATTAATTCAAAACCATCTTTAATAATGACCGCTCACTGTTTATTTAAACTTGAGGATTTCTTTATGCCTGCATGCAACTGCAATTTCTGTTAAATTAATTTCTTTAATGTTATCAAAACAACGAGCCAAGCGGAGAGAGCACCTGTAGTCAAAGTGCCCCTGTGCATTCTCCAATAAACTACATTCATCTTCCAATCGTTTCTACAGCTATGAAGAATCAGCAGGACCTGAGGCCTGTGTTCAAAGCTGGATTATGTTGTTAGGCAGTTATCTTGGTGGCTTTGTTTACACGCACATTTTTACACACACAACACTGCTAGCGAGAAGCACGCCACATAAATATTTAGGGCAACATTTCATGAGAAAAGGCATCAATATAACAACCATCTGCCACCTTTCATGAAAAGCAAGAGTTTTGAATCCATAAGTGGGAGTAGGACAGAGTGTGTGAGAGCAAATCTATTAAGTTAGCTGGATAACATCATAATAGCTTTGTGGCACAGGCGCCTGATATATACTTTTTTGGCTAAAACGAGATATTTGCTAACATTTCAAATAGCAAGTAGCTTAAAATCCAACACGTAAAACCCCAAAATCTCATGAAATATTGAAATGAATGTGTCACAATTAATCGCCAACAAGGACTTAAGGGGTTTGATGCTTTGTGCTGTGTTTTATTTAATACATCTTATAACCTCACACAATTATCAGGTTCCCAGTCGTATCAACTAATGTAATGGTGGCACTGCAGTAACAGTTAAAAGATTTAAAGATTTTTTTTTTTTTAAAGCTCACAGCTATAGCGCCTTCTGCCTTGGTACCTCCTTCATTGTTTTCTTCATTAGTCCCCTTCATCCCTTTTTGTTTCCTTGCTTACTTCACTTGTTCCTTCTTTACCCCTTCTTTCTCTCCTTCTCTTTTTGTCTCGTTACTACCTTACTTTCTTCTTTCCTGTCATGTTTCCCTTCTTCCTACCTAGCATTAGCGGCCCGCTGGTGTGTATGTGTGTGCACACTATGTGAGAATCTGCCTGGGTGCAGCTGTGAAAACATGGGATGGAATTTCACTGATTTGGGCTTCTCTCAATAAGCAAGCAGAATGGATTTGATACTGAAGCACTGACACGGCGCTCTGAAAAGAGCACTGAGATAGACCCATGCACTGATTTTTGACATGGTAAAAACATGGTAAAAGTGTGTGTTGGGGGGTCTAACCCAACCTGATATAACAGCTGCGACACCCGTGCCCTCAGTTCCCCTTCCAGACATGACCCACAGTGAACCAAAATTAAATGCACTGTCAGCCTCAGGCCTCAGGTAATTGCAGTTAATCCTTCAATTTACTGTACCCGCCACACCTTATTGTTACTGTTTGTTTGCAGTTTGATCAATATTTTAATAATGTTAGTATGTTACAGTTAATACTCCTGTCAGTGCCCCTGATCAAGGCACTGGCAAAAGAACTGTTGTTGGTTCCCAGGCGCTGCACTGCAGCTGCCCACTGCTCCTAGTGTGTGTGTGCATAGGATGGGTCAAATGCAGAGGATCAATTTCCCCACAGGGATCAATGAAGTTCTTCTTCTTCGTTGTCTTTAATTGCACGTCAAAGCTATTTGACGGCTATTTTGGCTTTTGTCTGTGAAAATTCAGAAGAACATTTCGCTCCTACCTCTGAACGCCAAATGCCACAGGAATTGATTTGCCGCGAAATTGTTTGAGTATCAAAGGAGTCGATCTTGACTGCTAGCGAGTGAGTGACAGGGTTGTATAAGCAGCCTTTAAAAGCTTTGGACATATGACAAAAATATGAGATAAAGCTGCTACAGGCCTGTCAGTGAAACAAGAATATCTGTTCAATCAATATGTGTGTGTCTGTGTGTTGTGTGCAAGTGTGGTGGTGCAGTAAAATACAACTAAGCCTCTATGTTAATTGCTAGTAGGTTTTTTTTTTTCTTTGTCAGGTTAGGTGTTTATGAACTGACAGGAGCCGGTTCAAGGAAATCACAAGTTGTTATCTGAGTGACACACTGATACCAAGTTTGACAGCTTAACAAGCCAATCTATCAACTACACATGTATTGAAAGTGTACGTGTGTGTGTGTGTGTGAGAGAGAGTCTGTAAATGTGTCTTAAATTTCAGATAATCTTTTATGATTAAACAGGAGAGTGGAAAGAGCAAGGTACATTTGATATGCATTATGCTGCAAGGCACTAACAGAGATTGTCCTGCTCAGTTAAAAGAGCGTCAATCAATCAATATAACACGTAACTCATTTCCTGTTTACAACATTAGTTGTGTAAACTATGACCGAGATCATACTCTCACCTTAGCCACGTGGTTATTATTGTGTCCATGATGACAAAAGGCGCCCATAACCTTAATTTCCCCTAAAACCACGATATTCAAATGACTTCATTTTACCAATTATCAGTCATGTTTGTGCCTAAACCTAACCAAACCTTTCTATAGCATTATGACATCATAAATCATATTCATTTTTCAAAAGGTTTAGGAAGTGACAGACAAATGATCAAATCAGGAACCACTTCTATGTGTTGCTGTGGAATGCATGGCCAAATGTATTTTTCATTTAATTTGGAGGACTTGTTGCACCATTACTCTGCCTAATTTCCATTAACATACCAAATATCATGTAGGTTACCATCAAGATCTGGGCGTGCCATCAGATGACACAAGAGATGCTGCTTGCTGTTCTGTCTCTTTGTGATCTCAGACTTCAGCAGTCTGGAGAACTGATGTTAGAGCGTTGCTACCACTTAGTGGTGGGACTCCACTTAAATAAAACAGAAGTCACGTGATCTTTCTGCTGCATCCCTGTATGAATGGTAGAAAAGTATAAACTAATTTAACACGGTCTATTGCATAAAAGTGGATATTGTTACAATATTTTTAATACCATTGAACTTAATATTTAGGTCAATATTTTAAGTGTTTATCCATTAGCCTGCTGTATTACTTTCACCCATGTGTGTGTGTGTGTGTGTGTGTGTGTGTGTGTGTGTGTGTGTGTGAGAGAGAGAGAGAGAGAGAGAGAGAGAGAGATCAGAATTCCATTACAGAAATTCATCATAATAACATATAATTTCTGCAGAGCATTGTAGCTTTGGTTTGTTTGTTTGTTTGTTTGCTTCTCTCTTTTGCTGTCCCACACACACACACACCTACACGCATTTATAATATGATAAGAAAATTATCCTTTAAAAATCAATTTCCTTTCTTTTTGTTGTTTTGTCTTGTTTTGTTGCTTCTCCCTCTTGTCTTGTCATGTGTCTGTGTCATATGTGTCTTTATCTTACACTATCAATTAAAAAAAGAAATTTGCTTTTTTAATTCCATTAGAGCTCATTTGTAACTAAAAAATAAATAAAAACAAATGTAATTTCTGCAGGAGGTTATGTAAATAAAGGCCTGTAACAGAACCCTCTGGTATGTCAAGTTGACTTCAGAGCATACTTTGTAATGGAAAACTCTGCCATTATTTATAATGAATGACAATTGATAAATAAGAATTAAATTCTTAACATTTATGAGGCAATTTCAAAGGATATCTTGATCAATTCTACAGAAGGACAGGACAGTCTTTCCACCTACAGCTGCAGATTTACCTCTTGTGGGGTACAGTTAACCCTGGCTGGGAATCAGTGATTGTGTATGTCTGCAGGGGCAGAGCAAGTATGATCTCCCTGATTTGGCCAAATTCATATTGTCTACACTAAAACCTTCCACGTCACTACATTAACAGCTGTTATTAATTATGCACCAGCAGGCAGGTGCATTTGTATTTGCAGGGCAGTTCTGTCTGACTGTTTATTTATCCGTCTCCATTTGGAGAGCTGGCAGCCTGCTTGGTGTGTTATTACAATGAGGCTGCTGATATCTGTTTGTGAATGCCAAGGTATTTCCTGCCAGTGCAGAGCTCTGCCTTTGGCTGTTTGTCCATTCCTGAGGAAATTAGACTGAGTTCCTGTGTCTGTTTCTGTTTTCTGAACAGCAGGAGTCTGTAACACGAATCATTAGTCATATACATAATGCTTTTATGATTACTTGACAGCTTCACCTCCTGTGCAAATATAATGCACTGATCAATCTTAACTACTATGATAAATTGAGGGGGGGTTGGCAGAGACGGACATGTAATTACATCTTTGGCACAGCAGAGGACATTGTTGCTCAGTTATCCCTGGATTCCAAACACGAACAATACTGACATCTTTTGAGTGGTGAGGGTGATCTTACTTTTCATCCAGTTTCATCCATTTCTGTCTCTGTCTATTTTCAGTGAATGAGGGTGTTCTCTCAGCACAGTTAGACCTGGCACATCATTTATGAATATGATTTGGCTGTAAATTTCAATTGATGCCTGAGAAGAAACATTAGATTTTAAAGCCCTCTGTATCAGTCTTGAATACACCTAAAAAGCCATTAACTTTTGCTTCTGGCCTCCCCTAACAACCCCCCACCCAACCACACCCCACCCTGTACTGTGTGTGGAAGTGTGTAGACAACTCCTCAGGGGCTCCAAGTCGTTTCCTCTAGGATGCTATAATTAGCCAGGTTTGTTGTGCTTGATTGCAGACAAAACTGTGTTCTCATGCACCGTCACCCACTGAGACCACCGCCTCTTAGCTTTTACGCCCAGCTAGCAGTGACTGCCGTCGTCTGTTATGGTCATACATCCTGGCACAACGGCACCCCAGAGTAGAAACAGCTGAGGAACAATGTAGTGACATAAACAAAAGTCACAGACATTGAATCAGACAAGATTTACTGTGAACTGCTTCTTAATTAGAGATTTTGCCCTGAACTTTGAATTACAATGAAAATTTGGAAATACTTCACTTCATAAACTTCTATTGTTTTATAGACACATTTTTAAGACACTCAAAATTGTGGCTGCACTCTCAGTGGTAGTGTGTGCATCATGCATCGTAATTAGTCAGTGTTGAAAAAGGGCATCCAGAATCTATATGTGGATGATTTCTGTCCTAAACTCTGAAATTGGCTTTTAAATGTGCTCTTTACTTTTGTTTGTTTTCATACTGGCCCACACTGGCCTTGGCAGGGCTATTGTGGGCATTGTGAGCTGAATACACCTAAGAAAATACCCAAGGTTGGAAGGGTATTGTTTATAGGACACACACACACAGAATGACCAAGGCTGAGAAAATATTGTTTTCTTTGTGTAAGACAAAGAGAAAGGAAGCAAGAGGTGTATGATACACAGACAGACCGACAGATTTTTTATGTTTGGGATGAAAAATCATAGTTCGGAAGATTTTCCTCATCAAAAAAAGGCTATTAGCTATTTTTTTAAGAATGCACAAGAGCAATTAATCTGTGAGTATTTTTATTTTATAAAACTACTTACATTTATTGCAGGTTTAGTCAATACATTTTCAATAAAATACTGTAAGTCATATGAATAAAGGAACTGTACAAATGTGACTCTAGCAACATTATTCGCATTGATCTGAGAACTGCTTCTTTACTGGGCATTCAGTGTGCCAACACAATATAAAAGAGAGAGAGAGGGAACGAAAAGAAAGAAAGAAAAAAGAAAACATTTGCTGATTCAATTATCTAAAAATTCCAGATGCCATTTCCTGCAATAGAGGAAGCGGGTGGATTTGCGCCTCAGGAAGTAGGCGTGCCCTCGTGGCTCGGCTCCGCAGGCCTTCACATGCTGTGTAAACATGATAGCATTCCTCCGGCTGTCCAAAGAGAGCTTACACACTTATCATACAACCTTCATTTTTCCCAGCTGATTTATTAAGTTATAAAAATATCTCAATGTCACAGTGAACAGAGCTCTATTGCAATTGTTCCTAAAGTGTGACACCTGTGGAAGGTAAACAAATACTGTACAGTGAGATGACTCAGGGTTAAGGGTTGGGGGAATATTTGGAGTCAGACAGGCGGCGTGCTGTAACGAATCTCCACGTTGAACTTGTCGGGCGTCTTCGGCAGCGGAGGCTTCTTCAGCATGTTGTGCTTCATGATCATCTCCTCGTTAGCGTAGATCGGGGTGTCTGTGTCGTCAGAGTGGTACCCGGACTGGTATCCGCTCGTCTGATTGGACGACTCCGAGGCTACAGACTCTTTGCTCTTACAGCGCAGCAGCTGGCTGTGGAGAGAAAATGGTATCATTTAGAATCACAAACCCTGAAAAATGTTAACCATGAAAATTAGATTTACAGTAAAATATCAAGTAATGAATGGTTCCCAGATAGTAGTTATATTAGTGAGACTGGGTTTAATGTAGTGTGTAGGTTATATGCTGATGCTCAATCCTCACCTGAAGTTGGGCGTAGTTGGCAGCTGATTCAAACCCTTTACCTCCTCTGGGGAAAAGCCCATACCACTGTCTGTGTGACCCTCCTATGAGAAGGCAACCAATGTGGATAAACGTGTCTTTATAAATACGTTTAGCAGTGAAAAATGAAGCCTTACTCAACATCTTTAGTTTCCCCTTTAAACCTGTTTTCAGACTGACTTGCACTCATCAACAACTTGCCTTAAAGATTGATGCACTATATTGAAAGTAGTCTCTATAATCAGATTTTATAACATATTTTGTAACACTTTACTTTAAGTCCCTCTATTTAAGATTTATGCAGAATATAAACAGCGAATAAATGGTTTATAACATACTTTAATGTAGTTGTAAGCAGATATACATGTTTATTAATGTATCTGTCGACAACTAAAACTCCTCCTGTGTGTACCCATAAGTGGAGGTTGGTGTATAAACAATAATAATGATATGATAATGAAAGACAATATAGTAAGAGTCAGTTGTAATAATATAAAATATGTCCTCATAGGAGAAGTTATAATTGTTGATGAATACTGTACATTAATAAACACTTAAAACAATGTCCTTATACCTGCTTATAACTACATTATAGTGTGTTATAAACCATTCATTAAATGTTTGTATACTGTTTCTAAATGCTGAATAGTGGGACTTAAAGATTTTACATCTCCATAATGTCAGTTGTGTTTTATTTTATGAAAATGATTTATGTTTACCACTTTATGGGTGAGAAAATTACTGTACACTAATTTCTGATACTGTGTCAGAGATGGTTGATTCAATTCGGTGGTCATTTCTGAGGCTGTACTTTGTGGCGGTACTGTATTGTAAAATATGGAAATATTCATTTAAAAAAAGAAAGATAAAATCTGCGACTAGAGCCGTTTTATGATTGAGGCACACTGTGTGTTGATGGAGCATATTGAGAGACACTCACCATGACACTGCTGTGCTCCACAGGGATATCCTCAAACGTCTTCACACTGAGGGGCCTGCTGCACCTTTCACCCTGTTGGGACACTCTGCACACAGAAGATGAGTAAATGAATGAACCTGTGAGTACTTCAACGTTTTTAAGTGACAGTAGAGATTGAGAAGTAGGTGCATCGTGCTGACCCGAGGGACGGTGCGTTGTCATAGTGAAGCTGAGCTTCCAGGATTTCTCCACTTTGGGGCGTGCTGTAGGGGCTCCTGGGCTCAGGGGTCACTGGAGATCCTTCTGTCTCATTGCCTGCTGTCAGAGGGATGTAGTCCTTCCCATCCTGGAGAGGAAGAATGACATCATCTCAAATACACACTGGAACATATAATTACACTTTCTAATATCACAGATGAGTACAAATATTTTTTAAAAATCTAAAATGTTGTAATGATATTATTAATGATATTAATCACATTATATAAATACATTCTAGTAACTACTTACATTTTTCTGATGTAACTAATTTGCATTTGTCTATTTCAACTTAAGGTACTGACTTCCTAAATTTACCAGAATAACTTGGCAACACTCAGTGAAGGGCTGTAAACTTGTTGCAATCAGCTGTGCATTTATTAGACAACCAACAGTGATAATCATAACAATAGCATAGTGAGAAGACATTTAGATAATTTGCAATGAAAAGTCAAATTGGGCCTTCAAGCTAAATTGTATTATGGACTATTGTGGAGAAACTGTTACATCTGCCCTTTGTGTGATGGATTTCTCCATGAGTGCTAAATAGAATATGTTGAGTTATTAGCATTAGTGTTGATGCAAACAGACCTGTTGAGCACTGGCCTGTAGCAGGTTGCCCAGATGTTCAACCAGTTCTGCAAATGTCGGCCTGTCTGTGGGACGATCCAGCCAGCAGTCCAACATGGTCTGGTATCTATGAACGCAAGTAATTTGGATCACAGTAAGACAGCGGATCAAGTTACATTTCTCTGGTGTGTTTGAGTGCTTCATGTCAACTTTCCACTCACATCTCAGTGGTGGCGTACTCCGGAGGTCTCATCCTGGTGCCTTCTTTAAGCCTCCTGCAGAAAGACTCATCGATGCAAACGCCCGGATAGGGGGAAGCCCCTGCAGGAGAAATGACAGAGGTGTTATTAGAAGTATACAGTGGTCATTATGTATCCAGTGTTGTGTGTACTAGTGATTACTACAAGGTTTACCCAAGGAAAAGATCTCCCAGAGAAGGACCCCAAAGGACCAAACATCACTTTGTGTGGTGTACACCCGATCGAAGATGGTCTCAGGAGCCATCCACTTTAGAGGCAGACGAGCCTGCAGCAATGATGATGTCAATTTTACTGCTTCACAGACCTCAATAGTACAATTGATTATCTATGCGTCAGTTTAGGGGACTCACATCTCCCTTGCGGACATAGTCAGGGTCTTTGTAGACATCTCTAGCGAGGCCGAAGTCACAGATCTTCACCACATTGTTCTCGGAAAGCAGGATGTTTCTGGCTGCTAGATCCCTGTGGATACACTGCAGAGGAAACAGAAAAAGAGGAATTCACATTCACATGGATCAAAGAGCAATCATTAGCTATGATTTGGATGCCTACATGCACACACACTGAAATCGTTTGTTTTCACCTTGCGAGAGGACAGAAACTCCATGCCTTTGGCCACCTGGAAGCTGTAGCATATCAGGTCCTCCATGGTCAGATGGTCATTGTCTGAGCTCTCTGCGGTCACATGATGCATTTTACAATCATAAATAAACTGGGATTGACAATAGCAATGAGCTGAGCGCAAAAGTGAAAATGACTTCAGCACCTTCCCGAGTGTCCACGCTGCTGCCTGAAGCCTTGTCTCCAGCTCTGGAGCAGACAGCCGTTCCTGTGCAGATGTCCAGCTGGGCAATCTTCCCCAGACCCAGATCCCCTTCAGTCACATCCTCCTCTCCAGATGCCCATTTTTGGCTATCCACTCGCTTCCTCTGTTGAATACAGACATTAGTTGAGAAAATCAGTGTTAGAATATACAGGATAATAGTGTTTTATTCAGCATGCAGATATTGTTTGTACAGATCACAATAGTATCCTAATTAGATCCAACATGTGAGTCAGTACTGTAGTGCATTGCTGTATAATGGATCTGTGGTCTGTGGTGTGGCTGTGTGCAATGGCCTGGACTGAGTGTAACCACTTCAGAGGCCGACTGCACTTTATTGTGCTCCATGTGGGTTACACATCATTTACCTTGTAGGGGCTGTACTCTCCGCGCTTGCTCTTTAGGTAGCTGGAGAGGTTTCCATGTTTACAGTACTCTACAATCACCATCAGTGGCCCTGAGGAGACAGCAAAGAGGTTTGGGATCAAAGTAAGAAGGATCAACAACTCATAACTATATGTTAGAGGATCACAGAGCACATCTAGAGGCTGATTTAATGAGAAGTGTGAGGCATATTAGAGAGAAAGGAAAATAAATAGCAGCTGCCCCAAATAAGCCCAGATAAGTTAGTGCTTGAAGGCGATATGTAATTAGGTCAGAGAACACTTGTTAAGTCCCATCCCTTGCTCTCATAAAGAAGACAATTACTCAGGAATGCTGCATGCCCGGCACACAAAGGGGACAACGTGAATGGGCCCTTCTTGATGTAAAGTACAGGCATATGTTTTGTATGATGACTCACCCCCAGGCTTTGTACAGGCTCCCAGCAGGTTAACGACATTGAGATGATGTCCGATATGGATGAGGATTTTCAGCTCTGACATCAAGGCGCGGTACTCGCTCGATGTGGCTCCCTCTGTGACACAAAGAGATCACATTTACCTGTGTGTGTTTGAAGGTTTGAACTGTGTCTACTGTCTATATGTGCGTGTGTGTGTGTGTGTGGGTGAGAAGGAGAGGACAGATTACTAACCTTTAAGCATCTTGACTGCGACAGTGGTGCATGTGGTGGCTTTCTCGATGCCAAAGGCGGCTGCTTCTACAACCTGACCAAACGCTCCTCGTCCCAGTGGTTCACCTATGATGCAGAACATTTGACATGTCTCACGCAAATAATAACATCAGTGCTATAATTACTTTCTCAGAAGAAGTACCCCTTCATCAACATGTGTTTATTTGATTTGATTTTAAACTTACTTTAAAACTATTAATTACATAAAAGTGGACAATGTTAGATTCATTATTTCATCCAAGACTGGTTATCCTGGAATTGTTGATGTTCAGGGTTGGCCTCTTTTGTTGTCGTTGTTAATGATGTTTGGTTTGCATTTGTACTACTGCCACTTGGAGTCGCAGAAGCTGAACATTTCAACCATTTATCATCACTTTCAGCTTTCTATTTTGACTCATCTGCTCATTTGCTAACTAGTTATTTTCCCACAATCCTTCTACATACCGCTGATAATCCCTGCTACACAATATAGTCAGTTACTTTTTTTGTTATTTTTTTCCTTTTATGACTTTTTCCCTTGATAATTTTGTCTTTTATTTAACATGAGATATGTTCTTGACATTTTGAACTTGAATTTCTCAAACATCAAAAAAACAATGTAAGAAGGCGAGTCTACAGCCATGCTAGCAGCTCAGGCTGTACTAATGCTAATGTCAGCATGCTGATGTTTACTATGTTCACCATCTTCGTTTAGGGTGTTGTTGAAGGTTGCTGATATATATTATGTATCTTAGTTTTATATTTTAGATATTTCAATAGACCAACCGTCAGACCATACCTAGAGCATTGATGCTAGCATGGCTGAAAATAATTTTTAAAATAATTTTGAAATTTTAAAAACTGCGGACGGTCACCTTATTGTTAAAATCTATAATAATTTTAAAAATAAGGAGGAACTCAACTCTTTTTCAGTATAATTTGGTGTGATTGTAAATGAACTCCTCTGGGGACATTCTCCCCTTTCAGTGTCTTGCTCAAGGACTGTTTTCTCACTATGCCTCCTTGCTGCCTATTCTCTGGATTTCATCAGTTTCATCTCACACATAAGATTATTATACTTCCATGGTCTCACCTAGCTTCAGCCTGTCCCGAGGGAACTCCCATTTATTAGCATCATACGTGAGCCGTTCACACTGCTCGTCCATGGGCATGTCCTCTGAGTCCAGGATCATGGACAGGTAACCCGTCTTCAGATCCCCACCATTTGGCTGAGAGAGAATATGAGAGGCAAGCAGAGATGTAACATGTGAATTAATGAGCCACTATTTGTCAGCAGTTTTCCAGTGACTCCAGTGCCCCTCCAGTAAAAGGGGGCCCAATCAGTACTGCGAGTTTCCATGACTTATGGGAACAGAAAGTGGCTCTGTTGTTCCTGGATACAAAGGAGAGCGGCCACTGAGAGCCAGACTAGTCGCTTCTAATCAGTCATACACCCCCACAGTATGTGTGCTCATGCATGTGGGTGTGTTTCAGCTGTAATTTTATTATTCATTATCGGCTCCCCTGTGCGTAACTGGAGGGAAAATCCAAGGAAGGAAAAGCATGGCAAAGGGAGGATGAGGATGAGGATGAGGAAGTTCTTACTCTCTTTCTTCCACGGATGACAAAGACGATCAGTAGCCAGAAAAACATGGCGATGACTACTGACCCAATAGGAACAATCAGCTCCACATTAGTCTTTTCCTCTGCACCTAAAAGAAGCACAGGAATATCATTTGCAGGATTATTCACAAAAACGCCTCATAAAAAGTGACAAATTAGGGGCCCATTCTCCTGGGAAAACGAGGAATGTCGAGTGTAATTTCAGTGACGTGCCTTGGCAGCAGGGCATAAAGTTCAGACAGATTTGTCATTGTCTTTGGCATGTACACATGTGTCTGCATGAATCTGTGTTTGGGTTGGAGGAAGGAGACTGTTGGAATTTGGACTATAAGCAAACTGATATTTTATCTAGTCATAACAAATGGTCAAGAGTAGGCACGAACAACTACTGCCAAAGACAACTTGGAGAAGGCCTATCAGAGCAATAGTGGTGTGTAACTACATGCTGTAATGGACCGTCTCTCCCTCCAATTCACTTCAGTTCTCTGTTTCTCTGTAAAACTCATACACAGAGATTTTCTTGTTATCGGGTTTGTCGTCTACCCTCCCACGTTAGCAACGCTGGGAACTGCTATAACTGGGTCTACATTCTGCTGGCGGGGACCAGGTCACGTAGGCCCTGCTGGTTCAAGTTAGCGCATTTGTTTGTTTGTCGCTGTGTTCAGGACAGAAAAGGGTGGACAGGAGAGCTGGAGGCTGGAGTTGGGGCAGGGTTGGCCTCTCCCTTTGTCCTGCAGTCTCCTCATTGTTTTGGATTTAGAAACTCCCAGGAGGATGTGCACTAACTGGGCCAACTTCCTGTCATGCGGAAGCAAAGTTATTCTTACTACATCTTTGATATCAAAAAATATGTATGTGTGATGTGAATAGCTGAAACCTTGAGGCCAGATATAAATACACAATCTTTGTGGGTATTGCCAAGAGGTTAAGGTTAACTCTCTTCCACGAACCATGGACAATATGTTAAAGAGGAAATATTACATCATTATACACTGCAATATTTTAGTTATAATTAGCATTATTTGTCAGTTCAGGCAGGGACTGACCTTCAGTAGTCAAAAAGGCCTGTGAGGTGACACAGCCACGGCTGTTACATGCTTCGCAGGTGTACAGACCGCTGTCCTCCTTCTTCACACGCTGAATCGTCAAACTATGTTTGTGCGGGCTCAGAATCACACCTGGAAGTAATTCCAAATTGTTGTTTAAAAGTTGTAGCAACACATGAAGTCAGTCAGTTTTCATTTAAAAAAAAGCCGCGTGCACCTCACCTGAGCCCTCCACCACAGTGTGGTTGTTTTTGGTCCACACCACTGTTGGGTTTGGCGTCCCAGCAGCATCACAGAGGAGAGTAATCGTTGCACTCACGTTAACCTTTTGGTCGGTTAAATTATTAAGGATCCTTGCAGCCTCAAGACCTAAGATTATAGCACAGAATCGCAATTCATTTCAAAGCCACTGAATAACTTTAAATGTCAGCTTTTGTTGACACTTTTGTTCTCTCTTAGAACAACTTAAAAATCAGTTGTTATGGAAACAACAAAGTAAAATAATCCCACTTTACAGGCATTAAACTTTTCCTCAACAATTGAAAATATGTCAATAAAGTGCTTCTTTTTTTGTAATGCACAAACCTGTGAATGTGTTATGTAATGAAATTATGGTTTTCCCTTTTGAATGATTGATTTGTAGGTCCTGAATGGCACAACACTGTCAACCAAAAAGGGGTCAGAGGTCAGACATTGAAATCTTTGTTGTTTTACCTTTGAGAGAAAGACGGCGTAGCAGGCAGGTTCTCTCCCCAGTCTTGATGTTTTCCACCTGACAGGCATACAGACCCTCATCCTGGCGGGATGCGTTGGGCAGCGGCAGCTCCAGGGTCACGTTGGTGCCCCGCACGCTGGACAGCACGGCGTGCGACAGGGGCCTCCGCTGCAGCGACACGGAGCGACAGGGCTGCACTGACGCGATCTGCTCAGACTCCGAGATGTTCACACGGAACCAGGCGAGGTTGCCATAGATCAGCCTGTCTGCCTTACACCGCAGAACCACATGGTCGTCTTCCAAGGGCTCGTTGGATGGAGACACACTCAGCTCAAGGCCACCTGACAGATGGACACACAAACAAGAATGAGAACAGACATGATGGACACTGAAATGTTACCATGATTAAAGAACGAGCCCACATGAAACAGAGAAGTAGAAAAAGCACAGTGCTCACGTGTCACATGGAAAAAGATGATGCGTGAATCCTCTCCTACTTTGTTACTAGCCAGGCATCTGTAGAGGGCATGGGCCTCAGCTTTCTGAATCTTCAAAGAGCTCATGATTTTCTAGGGAAATGTATTATTTGTTAATAATTATTATTAACTGGGCTTTCAATTAAACACATCAAATACAGTAAAAATGCAGGAGTCTTATGAGGGCAGGGTGTAATCCCGAAGAATTTACCTTTTGGCCATGATCGATGTCAGTGAAAATCCGCTCTACAGGGTTGTGACCAGTGCTATTGCTGATATCTCTCCAACCTTTACAGGCCACTAGCTGGACCTCAGACTTCATCAGACCTGACCTGTTGGATGCAAATGAACAGAAACCAAGTGAAAACTAAAACATCTTGCTACTTTTTTTCTAATTTTCCCCACAGTAACACAGAAGCACCAACAGTGTTACAGTATTACACAAGTTTCTTTTTCACTCTGAGAACTTTAACTTTTGCAGTCAGTCATGCGTGTGTTTCAATTGTTTCCATCTCTAAAAATAGAGTTTGTTTGTCTTCTTTTGTGTGTGTTGCTGTGTTATGCAATGTATTTTTAGATGAAGCATACAATACAAACTGCAATACAACTGTCAGTCCAAAGTAAGAAAAACTGGAAAACTGATATTTTGTAGAATACAACTGTACAAAATTGGGTACATGAGTAGCAAGAAAGTTTACAAGACGAGATGCAGGAAGAAGATCTTTTTTGACAGAGAACACGGTGGGAACAACAGGAAATGTAGTGCAGGACTGACTGAGGAAGTGCTCTGATGTGTAGACAGAAGATAAGGAACATGCTGATGGTCTTCTCTGGCAGCCACGCACGCCTCCTCCATTCTATCAACAGTCAAACAAATCACTGCATACCTGAGGAGGCTGTTGTGTAACCGCGATGACCTCCTGTCTGTATATTGTGCAGACAGAGCTGCTATCTTAAACAGCTGATCCACTGAGGCACATGGCTTGTCGCAAATTAGTAAACATATTCAGAGTCTGAATAATTGATGTCTAAAAATGGACATTGTGAAGAGCATGAATCACATCCGCTGTTCTGCATCGGGTCAGAGTGCACTCTCATTGTCTCTTCTTTTGTTTTTGTCAACATCACGAAAGCAGCCATTCCACTCCTAAATCAACAACCTGTTGACAATGCGTGACGGAGAAGAATGTGAACACTGTGTGCATACACACAATTCCACTGTCTTCCTCTCTGTTCCTCTCTGTGTCTCTCTCACACACAAACTGAATGACGGTGACTTACAGGAAGGCCATCGGACAATCCTCTTTGGACATCCACTGCCACTGGATGTGTGCAGGTGTGGGAAATCCACGGGCGGTGCACCTTAGGGTGGGGCTGCTGCCATAAGGGTATACATCAGTGTCCATGGCCACCTCCTTCTCAATGATATGAGGAGGAACTGTAGGAGAAGATAACAGGAATTATCACCACTGTCTCCAAAAGTGTCAGGCGCTGTAAGAAGAAACAGAACGGGGACTACATGCCATTGACCAGCAGCTGGAAGGAGCGTCTCTGCTCCTCTTTAGTGATCTTATTGGTCAGGACCATTGTGTAATTTCCTGCATCCATTTCTGTGACTCCACGGATGACGAGGGCATCACTTTTCTGTTTGATCCTGTAGTCATCCTTCAGTGGAAGGCCATTTTTTAACCTGGACAGACAGAGAGTGACAAAGTAATTCATAACACGCAGTATCTGGATAAACTGAATCAACAGTCCACCATGAATGTGGTCACAATGGATTATGACTTTTTCACATGTTGCCAAAGCTATATAGTATATAATAGTTTTTCTACTATGAACATACCATTTAAAGCTGGGCTCAGGATATGCTGAGTACTTGACAGGGATGGAGGTTGATGTCTGATCTCCAACATTTACCTCCAAAACCTTTATCCATGGTTCTTTCATATCAATGAAAGGCTTTTCTGGAAACACCAGATAAATCACAAAATGCTGTTAGCGACACAAATCATCAGTATTTCAACATTCACTGCTTTATTGTCATTTCAACATATCTGAAAGGAATTTGCTTTTGGCAAGTTCACATAAGACAAAAACTTTTGGATATTACATAACTATTCTGAGACATACAACCAGTAGTAAAACATAAAGTGATCATAGTTAAACAAAAAGATTGCATTTAAAAAAAACTAAATAAGAAATACATTTTAAAAAATCAGCACCACAAACCAACTATATTTACTAATGTCATAGACCTGAAAGTGATCACTCATGTATCTCACTCATCTGCAGATCAAACTGTCACTGCCTGCAGGACTGTTATAATCTGGTTTATCAACTTCATTTCATTGCGCAAGTGTTGCTAGGAGAAAAAAAACAACTATTTAATCAAGCTCACATGGGATTGTTGGTTAAATTATTTTTCTATGTGTATAGCTATATTAACCTCAATCTTTTAGGGAAGGGAAGATGGAGATATTTAATTTAGAAAGCAGGTACAACGTGAGCTTTTAGGATTCACAAGGCACATCCAGGGAAACACAAAAATAAACTAAAAAAGTCCTTCAGACTGAATGAACGATCTTTCCATTAACAGCAATGGAAAAGGAGATAAATGACGGCATATATCAACTCTGAACAGATGTAAACAGGATCTGAATTTATCCAGGAATATTCGTCAGACATTCAGTTATGTTCATCCTCAATAACTTTTCACCAGACTTCATCATATTTGTTGGTCATAGTAGTGTGTAGCTTGACTGATGTTACACAAGTGTTATTTTTACCTCATAAGCCAATATTGAAGCCCGGCATCTTGTGCAACTTGACAGTAGATGGAAAACTGACAAGCTGAATTTAGGGACTGTCTCAAAAGTGCAAAACAGCCATGAGAGATTTTTGGATTTTTTTTTCATAGAGACTTCAGACCACATTAGTTTTCATCCATACCTCCTCCCACTGCATGCTCAGCCTCCTTTTTCTTCAACAATGCAATATGGCCCAATTAGTTATTATGACCCATTTTGTCAGTATCTTTCTTATTTTCATCCTAAGCCATTTCACACATGTAGCACACAGCAGGAGATTGTCTGTGTCAGACTCGTTCTAACCTACTGGAAATACTCCGTTTGGTTTAGGCGAGAGATGCAGAAGGCAGGACATGGCATAAAAAAGTATGCTGCAGTTGTATTTCAGCGTTTTTAAGCTTTTCACCAGAAATAAAACAGCAGGAAGTCCGCTCTTCCATTAGTCCTAGCTTCACAGCGGAGCATTCAGGCCCAGTCAAAACAATGCAGTTTAGCTGCCCTGCTGCGTTTATCCAGTGCCAGTCGCATGTTTAAAATAGCAGCTGTGGATGAAAAGGGGAGTTGACTGCTGGAAGTCAAAGACATCGTATTTAAGTTTATGTTCTGCTTGTTCAACAGTTGTTTGATAAATTGCTCGTACCATCTTATTGCCGGATTTTGTTGCACTTACAGCAGCAAACGTTTGTAGCCCACTCACACGCTGTGAATTCTCCAGAGAATTCACTGCTGTATTCACACATGGACTCAATTGGACATTACACAGACTTTGTACTACGGAGCTGGTAGGGTAAAGTCTGTTTAACGTCCAGTCCAACTGATTCGGACATTTGTGTTCACACATACAGCTCCTCCGAGTAATGTCCGGAAAATTTCAGGGTTGTAGTGCATGTTTGAAAAGGGCTATAGACACTTCCGACCAACTTTATATTCACACGGGCTTCCTCCAATTTTTGAAGAATTCAGTATGACCCAGTGTAATTCTGACTTGTATTGTCCCACTGTCTTGTGTTTGTTTAGTTTGTTTGTTTAGGTACATTTAGGTACGTTTAGGTACTGTTATTTTGTATACTCCTTATAAGGAGTATACATGTATAACAATATAAATATAACCATGTACCTATATATAAATCGCAGGAGAAAAAAACAAACACATAACACATTAAGCAGCCCAGACAATGTCCACCAACTTTGTAGCCCCCATCCCACTTCCAGCATAAATCAGACAAGAGATATTTTTGTACCATTTAATGGTACTTTCAGTACGACACAAGTCTAAAGGCTCTCTATTTCCAGGCTTTCATTAATGTCAAATTATTTCTTTTATAGTATGAAAGAGTTTCTGGATGGGATTAAATCATTTGTCAGAATGTTTTTTTTTTTTTAGCTCTGAGCATCAAAACAACTGTCTCCCACAACATTATGTTTTTTAGTACACCTACCATAAACTTTAAGAAATGCTGAGGCACTTTTCTCCATCTGCCCACTGGATGCGGTGCAGGTGTATTCTCCCGTGTGCTCGACCATCACATTCTCCACTATGAGCGTGTTGGACAGCTCCAGAGAGTCCCACAGCTTCTTCTTGTGCGGTGTCGCATGGGTCGGCCTTGAACCATTCACAGAGGTCTGACAGAGAGACAGAGAGATGCATAAGGAATGCTACAGTATATATAGTGTATGTGTCTTTTACAGCAGACAGTTTAAAACACATATAGACACCTAAAGGTCCAGTGTGTAGGATTTAGTGGCATCAAGCTGTGAGGTTGCAGATTGCAACAAACTGAATACCCCCTACTCTTCCAAGCTTGTAGGAGAACCTACGGTGGCCGCAAAACTCGCGAAAAACACAAAAGGCCCTCTCTAGAGCCAGTGTTTGGTTTGTCTGTTCTGGGCTACTGTAGAAACATGGTGGTGCAAAATGGCGGGTTCCATGGAAGAGGACCCGCTCCCTATGTAGATATAAAGGGCTCATTCTAAGTTAATGAAAACACAACAATTCTTCCTTTCAGGTGATTATACACTTATTAAAACATACTTATGGATATTATATTCCTTTTCTGCCAAGTTCGTTCCGCTAGATCCCACTAAATTCTACACACTGGACTTTTAAAGTAAATATTTGTGGAAGTTTGTTTTTTTTTTTTTTTTCAAAAGCACATCTGGTCACCTTTGCACTTTGACCTGGTATAGAGATAATCTGAAGGATTCCTGAAAGCAGGAAGTAAGGAATATGTGCAAGGACAACAGGAAGTGAGATACAGCACTTCTGGTATCTCTGTCCTCAGCAGTGTGTCAAACAGGCTGATTTCAGTATCAGTGTGAAAGAATGCTGTCACAAGGTTCATTTAAAGCGCACAAGAGCAGAAGACAAACAGAAAAGGCTTGGACACTGACCAGGGCCTGGCCAGAGTGCGTCCAGTTAAACTCGATGCCCACGTTGAGCTCGGTGTGGGCAGTGCAGCTAAGCACCAGCCGCTCCCCCACAGACAGCCTGACATGTGCGGGGGTCAGGGTGAGGTCATAGATCTTGTATCCTGCGGAAAAGGGAGGAAAGACACAGCAGTCAGTCGATGGCCTATTGTTCTCCTGAGACTACAGACTCTCTCTCTCTGTCTCTCTGTGCACCTACTCTCCCTCACTCACTCAGGAGTTATCAATACTACCTGTATAAATAAAGTTTAATATGCATTCAGAAATAATGAAGTCATAAAACACACCTGCATACATTTTCCCCAAAAACGTGTATTAAAAATAAGTAAATAACAGACTGATCATTTGAATATTTTTCCACCTTACCGACAACAGCGACAATGTAGAGAGGGGAATTAAATGTCTCATTCCCAATACGAGTCTGGCAGGACACAACGCCGGCATAGCTGATCAGATAACTGGGAACAGTAAAACCCGTCCTGGCGTCCCACAGAGAATCCTTCCCATCGGGATGAAGCTCCTTCTTTGGATACTTCTGACAGACACAGAAATTTGAAGATTTTGAACATGGAATTTAAAAAAGTGACATCAATACCAGCACATTTTACAAATGAGCAGCTTTATCTGGCAATGTAAATAAGATAGCATTGTTTTTTAACAAAACATTAGATAAAAGTTCAGCAAACTGATATGTTGCTGATGATATGGGAACTGATATCACTCCTGTATTTTTCAGTATGAAAGGCATTTTGTTTCAGGATAGTTTGATGATGATGATGATGATGATGATGATGATGATGATGTCATGAGGGTTATCTCAGCTTGGGATTGGAAACAAAAAATCTATAAGAGAAAGCCTTCCTTACAAAATGGGGCATGGAGTTTGAAAAACGTGGACATTACACAGCCAGGAGGGTCAAATAAGAGTCTATTGGCTGCATTTTGGGAAATGTAGGATCCAGTGTTTTTGGAGCTTGAATCTAGGCACAAAAAAATTAGGATATCTCAACCAATTTTGACCAATTCTTCTGTGTCTTGTGGGTCCCCTAATTTCATGGAAGTGCAATACTAAATCCCACTTAACATACCTCTTTAAATAACATATATTTGTTAATGTGTCCTTAAATTGGGGAAAATTAAATATCTCTTGGAAAAAAGTCCACTTTAAAGAGGACATAACATGTGCATTTCCAGGTCTATATTTTTATTCTGGGACTCTACTGGAATATCTTTGCATGATTTACAGTTAACAAACTCCTTATTTAACTCATACTGGCTCTTTCTGTCTGAAACAGGCCATTGTAGCTCCTGTCACTTTAAGGCCCCCCTCCCGATTAGCACCAGAAGCTAAATCCAGCTACTACAAACAGTAGAAGTTGGATTTAACTACTTTTTCACATTCTCTACTGGAAATATAGACTTCTCAAAAACATCTGTACATGTTCGAGCCCAATTCCAAAATATGCAAGTGGACAACTTCAACAGCCTGTGGCGCAACCTTAGCAACAAAGACTATGGAATGGATGTCTGAGTGTGGGCAGACTTGACTAAGGCAGAAAAGGAAAGCAGAAATAACTCTTCCTTACAGTGTGGAGCGTAACATTGAGATTCTCCACAGAGCCACGGCACGGTATGACCACCCGCTCTCCTTCACGGATGAACACCAGTTCATATTCTTTCTCAGACGGCACAAATGGCACCTTGTAATCTAAAATCAAATCAAATGCATAAATATTAGATGTGGGTTTTTAATATAGGTTAGAAGAAATTAAAATTGTGAAATTTTGAAAACACAACACTGACAGGGCTGTAGCAAGCAGGTAGTCAGGGTGGCACTAGCAAACCTTGGTCACCTCAATTTTTTTTTTGCACATAAGTGGATGCTTGAACAAACACATTGCATTAAATGGAAAACACAAAACAGCGGCAATAAATACTTGACTATGATTCTCCTAACTGTGCAGTACCTGCTGGCTAAAGCAAAACTCTTCTAAGTAACTCCAAAGTAAAGTTAAAAGGAGTTATACCATTGACAAACACATATGCAGCTGCTGAAGTCTTGCCATCTTCAACTTTGAGGTCTGTGTAGGAGCACTGATACTGTCCAGTTTCATTGGCAGTTGCGTTGTAGATCTGCAGTGTTGTGCAAAAGAGTCCTGATCCACTGCAGTCACTGGTGGAGAAGCGAGTGCTTGTAGGAGGAGTCGTCCACCGCAGGTACTGGCGACCTCTGTCGGATCAGGAGACAGACATTTATGGATGATCTGTTTCTGTACTGTGTGTGTATGAGTGTGTGGATGGATGCAGTGCATTAAGGTACATTTACATACCTGCATGTGAGTTCAAAGTTGTCGGATTTGTTCATCCTTTGGATGCCATAGAAGTTCAGCGTTGGTGGATCAGGCATAAACCGCAGTTCAATGGCTGAAAGAACCAACAAAACAAGTCAATCACTGCAGAGCCTGACAACAAACACAAACAACAGTGATGACATCAATCAGGATGGCTCTAACTAACAATAGCTTCATAAAGGGGTCAGAGGTCATGTTACTATAGTTTCCAAATCTCACACAAACAGCCAATCCTTGAAAAATTTTGAAAAAAACTAAAACAATTAAAAAGTACAGATTCTTGTAACGATGGAAACTAAAAGTCTCAAACATGTGATTTGTTTTGTAACTGGCTCTCTGGCTTCCAGGGCCATTTTTCCACTGTTGCATAAAATGGTGGAGCTGTGTCAAAACAGGAAGCTGGGGAAGATGGGCCGGGTCAGGCTCAATAGCCCAGCACAGTGTGGCCTAGGTGGGGTTCCTGTTTCTGAGGATACAGGCTGCCTACCACCTCCCTGTGAGGCCCTAACACAGATATTTTATGGAAAAAGCCTAACATGTTGGTCTGACCAGTTAGATATAAAGTACACCTTAACTTACTGTAACTTAATAACTCCTAAACAAAAAAGGCAATCCTTGTTCTTTAATAAACACAAACTGGCATTATGACTAGTTGTAACAAATTCTTCTTTGTCAAATAGGCAAATATTTCCCTCCTTTTCTCATCATATGCACAGAAATTAGCTGACACTACAATACTTTTTCATTTTCACACGTTTTACATTTTACACAACTGTTAAACACAGCATGTATTTCTGTCCTCTTAGTCACAACTGGCAACTACAGTAAATTGAGAAAAGAGACATAAAAATAGCATTTGGATAGCATATATTTTGGCTACATTCGCTCCCTCTATTACAAAACTCCTCAGTACTGTTATTCAACTACAGTTTATAGGTACAAAGCTTTGTAAGTAATTAATTTATTCTCTTACCAGCAACACAACTGATTTCCAGAATAATGCCAAGAAGTGGAATGACGGAGACTGCCAGAGCCATCATCCGACAGAAGACATGGACAGAGTCCTCATGAACATCCAATAATAACAATAATCCTACACGCTTATTACTAATCCATTGACCTCTGATGCTTTATATTCCACTCTGGTGAAACCTTTCCGTGCCGCAAACTCCTGAAAACAAGCACCAGTAGAGCCAGCAGTGCACAATGATCAGCAGTGTGTCCCCATGGAGCTGGATCTGCTGCTGAGGATGGAGAGACGCGCTTCAGTTGAGCAGCCTGCAGGGGAGGAGCGTCTCTCTCTCTCTGACTGTAACTAAAACTTACCACATGAGAGGCACCTCTTCTTGTTGCTGCTTGTTGGAAGGACAAACACTGAACTTTGACCAGAGTTTTTAAGGGGACCTTAGTTAATTTGAATGTTTATTTTAAATGGAAAAGGGATAATTATAATATTAGGCATATTAAAGAGAAGTTCATGGTAAAAACTAATTAGGTAACACTAAAGCATTTGATGATGATTTTGTTTTTAAACTGTCATTTTGAATGATGAATTTTAGGAACTCTTTTCCCCAAAAAACACATAGACTGAAACTTTTAAAATGCAGCCTGTGTAATGTACATTTGTTTTCTGAATATGAAAAAAAGAAAACTAATTCAGGACTTATAACATTTACAATAAGTGAACCTCGAGGTTGGTGGTTCACTCTGTTTCAGTTTTATTTTAATTTTAACAATTGTATGGAAAAAACTAACATGTTGACATTCATAGCTCCTAGAGGATGTATACTAATGACTTAGGTGATCTCCTGACTTTTCCTGTAGCGCCACCAGCAGTTAAATATCTACTTGAGGGACCGCCAAAAAATTTGGCACAGACATTCATGGTCCCCAAATGATGTAGGCTATCAAGACTTTGGAGATCACCTGACCTTTCCTAGCGCCACCACATGTGTTGTTTTGAGTAAAATGTCTTGACAACTATTATATGGATTTCCATATAGTTTGGTACAGACATTCATGTAGCCCTCACAATGAATTATACTAATTTTGGTGATCCTTTTTACTTTTCATCTCGCACCGTCATCAGGTCAAAATGTCAAGTTGTCTAATAATTTGGTTTATGACCATATACTTGCAAAGTTAATGATATTCCCATCAGCCTCAGCTGTACTTTGTGTTTAGTGCTAATTAGCAAATGTTAGCATGCTAACATGTTTAATTAAGATGGTGAACATGTTAAAGAATATACCTGCTTAACATATTTGCACAGGGTTGCCAACTCTGGGTACCTGGCTCGAGTGAGATTTTGAGGCCATGGGCTTAACCACGTGTACGTGCACATGCACGCGCAATTATTTACGTGCACATATTTGAACTCACTTCACCATCAGGGTTTAAAACTGTACGCAGTTTGTACATGTGGTGAGAATGGGAACTTGGGTCTAAAATTTAAGGATATAGCCTGACTACACCACCCCAGGGCTTCCAACCAGGGAAATACACAATTTTACAATATTAGACATTATCTGTGAATACATCATTTGCAACCAAGCTGTAACGCAAATGATTGGTAGACACAAAGAGCTCTCCCAAGACCTTTGCAACAAGATTGTTGAGCAACATAGGAATAGAACAGGTTACCGACTGATTTCTCAACTCCTAAATTTTCCCATAAGCACCATTGGGGTCGTTAACCACAAGCGGAAGCAACATCACTCCACCATCAACCGGGTACGCACAGGAGCTCCTCCCAAGATTGCTGACTGGGTAGTAAGAAAATTAGTCAGAAGAGTAGCCCAAGATCCAAGAACCACTTGAAAAGAGCTCCAGAAAGACCTGGAAGAAGCAGGTACAATTGTCACAGAGAAAACAAAAGGCAATGCACTCCTCCGCCACGGTCTCCATGCACGATCACTCTGTAAGACACCCTGTTACTGAAGAAAAGACATTTTGAAGCTTGTTTGAAGTTTGCTACACAACATTTGGAGAAGCCTGTAGATTACTGGAAGAATGTGGTGTGGTCAGATGAGACAAAAATTTAAATTTTTGGCAATAACACTACACGCCATGTTTGGAGGAGAAATGGCTCTGCATATGACTAAAAATACCTACAGTGAAGTTTAGAGGTGGAAGCATTATGGTATGGGGCTGTTTCTCTTCTCATGGTACTGGCAGAATCCAAATTGTTGAAGGGAAAATGAATGGAGCCATGTATCGGGATATTCTTGAGAAGAATCTGTTGCCATCCACCAGGACAATGACGCGGGTGGACCTTCCAACAGGACAACGATCCAAAACATACTGTAAAGGAGACTCTCAACTAGTTCGGGAGAAAGAAAATAAAGGTGTTGGAAGGGCCCAGTCAGTCACCTGACTTGAACCCAAAAGAACATTTATGGAAGGAACTGAAGATAAAGATTCACCAGTGGGCCCCCAGACTTAGAAGATTAGTTTCTTCATACAGGAAGCATCTTGAATCTGTCATTGCAAACAAAGGCTTCTCCACCATCTTTTTCTTTGAATCTTGAATCAGTTGCATCTTCTTTACCATCAGGGTTTAAAAGTGTACGCAGTTTGTACATGTGGTGAGAATGGGAACTTGGGTCTAAAATTTAAGGATATAGCCTGACTACACCACCCCAGGGCTTCCAACCAGGGAAATACACAATTTTACAATATTAGACATTATCTGTGAATACATCATTTGCAACCAAGCTGTAACGCAAAAACCATCTCATGATTGGTAGACACAAAGAGCTCTCCCAAGACCTTTGCAACAAGATTGTTGAGCAACACAGGAATAGCACAGTTAAAGAATTTTAACTACATTTCAGTTAGCATGTTCAATACTTTTTTCCTGTGTCATTCCATTTTAATGCACATAACTTTTTTTATTGATTGGAACGTACGATTTCTTTAGCTGTGTTGCCTTATTGAGTTAATACCAATGTCTGGTCTTAATTTCATGTGAATAGCTGCACTGGAAATATGTTTACTGAAAAAAATGTCCATGTGTTGAATACTTACCCCACTGTATCGCTTGTTGAAAAGGTGGTTTGATAAAGTACTTTTTTACTGACAAAGGTTTTGTTGCGAGCCTAGTTGTAAAATGTTATCTTTCACTTCACCTGGTCCACTCATACCTCTCAACATTGGGCTTTGAAAATAAGTGATATTTTCCAGGACCCCACCTGACCATAATTTTTGACATTATGAAAAGGGTTTTCTCACTCGGCTCCAGAGATCTAATCACCAGGTGCCATTACTGCCTGCCCTGCTGTAATCAAACAGACAGTTAATGTGTTCTTTGTGGCTTCTGGGCACGCGTATGTTTAACAGACCTAGCATGCTGGTTAACATCATCTTTTCCACCACGACCAACACTAAAGTCCAGTTACCTTTTAACAGCTTAAGAAAACATCATGCTAATAGAGTTGTGTGGTGTTAGTGCCTGTGTTAAAAGCTCTGCAAGTCTTTTTATAGCAGGTTTCAATCTTGTTTTTTGACTTTTTTTAGTGGGGATGCCCTTTAGTTTATATTTGGATAACAGATTGTGCATTTAAAAATATTTACCAGAACAGTAATTCATCTAGATACAGCTGTAAGTTCCTTACCAGTTTTCCTGCTTTGAATTTGTTCATGTCTCTCCATCACTTGACACCTGGGCTGCTTTTATGTGTTTCTCTTTCCTCCTTAAACTTTTTCTTTGAATCTTGAATCAGTTGCGTCTTCTTTATGTTCTCCTTGTTTTTCTTTCAACACCATTACGTCCTGCAATTATTCCTCACTTCTGTCTCCTCTCTCCTAATTCCTTCACTCACTCTGAAAATATAAAAAGGCTTCCTTTAAAAATCTGAGTGAGCATAAAGCAGAACTTTCACTTGTATGGTGTTATTTAAAGTAATTGTGGACAAACAACACCATAGACTGTAAAAAAATATGTGCCGTGACGTCACCCACTGGTTTCTGAAAAGCAGTTTTGAAGCTCAAAGTGCTAAGCCATCTTGGCAGTGCCTGACTCCACCTAACTCCTGGCTAATCCAAAATGGGCAAAGTGGTGGAGCTGAGGCGGGCTGAATGAAGCCTGGTTGCTGAAACAAGCCACCTAGCAGCTAGCAACCTGTCACTCAAAGCGGCCGTGTCCCTAATTATGCATAACTTTACAGCTTAATACAATTTAAACGAGTGAGTTATAAAAAAGATTCACCCCCCCATACAGTTGTCATGAAAGGGGAAATTAGCTATAGAGACCAAAACCATGTTTTGTACCAGGCTGTAAACATGTTTATTTCTGCTGTAAAGTCGGGCATTTTAACATGGGGGTCTATGGGGATTGACTTGCTTTTGGAGCCAGCCTCAAGTGGCCATTCGAGCACTTCATTTTCGGCTTCATTTTTCAGTCCCAGAGGTTGTCGCTTTGAACAACACATAGTGTGAATGCATCGCCAGTCAAACTATCCAAACTATCAAGCTAACATTACATTAACTTTACTGTAAAGTAGGCTAAAGCAGAAACACGAGAAGATAAACTGGACAGTTAAAACCAGTCTAATGTCAGTTTAAAAAAACTTTAGCGCCACTTTTTGCTGAAGACGCTTTGCTAGCTACTTACTTTGTGGTCCTTTGTCTGACATTATTATTTAATGGCGTATATGTCAGTTAATGTCATATATGATCCTCTGAACTCCGATTCATTCGTCTGTCCTATGAATGGCTCCAGCCTGCTAGCTTCAGCACGGAGGATTCATTTGTTTTAAACACCCGTGTAGCACAGGTGAGTGGTGGATTGTTGGTCGCTCCTTGTTGACAGTAACAGCTGTCTCTGTGTCTCATACAATGTTCAAACAGAAAACAAAGCGAGCACTCCTAGAAGCTACGACAGAAACTGTGGTAGGAAGCCGATGTGAGCCATTAACAGCTGTAAAGTGATGGGAAGTTTGCGCAAAAGCTATTTCAAAATTGAGATGGGTAAACAGCGTTTACATGCGTTTCATCTCAACTACAGCCCCTGTCTATAACTGTAAAAATAATTTGCTTGGTTTAACCATTACTCTATACCAAAAAGACTTTGACCATTCGCCTCTTCATCTCTGTTTCTGTCACTGTTTTGGCATGAGAATTGTTTGGGCAGCGTGAGAATGTGAGACTGAAGGTGAAAGCGCCAGAAGCATGAGAGTTGGCAACCCAGATTTGCATTGTCATTGTCAGCATGTTAAATATATATGTGTTAGCGTATGTGAACATGCTAATGCTAGTACCTCTGTGTAACAAAAGTTCCTATTACTTTGTGATATTCAGTAAGTTTAAAGTCTTATTTGAAAACTTAAAAAAACAAAATTTGAAGGTTAAATCTGAGCTTCTTAAATGATAGGTTCACAGTTTTTCAAGTCTGTCTTAAAACAACAGTCAGGTGCCAATATGAACACTGGAAGAGGTTTTCCTCGCTGTAATCATTCCTCCTGTTCATACTGGCTATTAAAAGATTCCCTTCAATGTAAGTGACGGGGGCCAAAATCCACAGTGTGTCAACACATTCATTATGTGCAAAAATGCATTTAAAAGTTGATCTGAAGCTTATATGAGGCTTCAGCAGTCTGAGTTAGTCAGATCAAGTGGATATCTGCCACATTTACAGTCTTTTTAGCATCAAATTCCCTCTTTGTGTTTCCTCGGACAGTGTTTCCCTGTTGAGCTGTGGTGGAAGTATAGTAACAAAAAGAGAGGCTTTGGCACTAAAAAGACTGTAACGTTGAAAGATATCTACTTGATTTGCCTCATTTGGACGGCTGAAGCTTCATATTAGCTTCAGATAATGTTTTAAATGCATTTCTACAGAGAAGGAGGACTGTGGATTTTGGCCCCCATCACTTACATTGTAAGTACATTGTGAAGCGATCTTCTAATGGCCAGTATGAACAGGAGGAATTATTATAGCAAGAAAAACATGTGTCAATTTTCATTTGGGCACCTGACTGCTGTTTTAAGACAGACTTGAAAAACTGTGAACCCGTCCTTTAAGGTGCTCCATCTGCTCTCTCAACTACAATGTCAGAGGGGGAAATTGTTAACTTTTCCAGTTTAAGTAGTCATATACTGACCTGATTTTATAGACCCAAATCTATCAAAGAATCAGGTTTCACCAGATATCCAAAGATGTCTGATAAGGTTTGGAAATTAGAACGCAAATAGTTACACCGTTTTGGACAGGAAGGGAGGGACCAGCCATACAGTGCCTCAGTCTACATTAGAGTACATAATGGTTAGTTCAGCTTGGGAAAAATACAAGCAATGCAGCACCTTGAATTGCACTAGTCCGTGTCTAATGATCATGTTTTTCACCAGAGTTACAAACTGCCCTCAACATGATGAATGTAGCATTTCACCTGACGAGAAGGTGGAGGCTTGTGTTTTGATGATGGCATGGATTCAGGAGGGTTTCAGGGAGATGATGGGGTTGTCTGCTAATGTGCTCCATCCACATGTTTCCTGGCCTGGTCACTTCTACAGGGACTCTCTGCCTACTAAACCGCCCATTCTCCTCCAAACCAACGCTTCCTGGAGGGCACTCCTCTACCATCAAATGCACTTCTGGTAAAGCTGGAAACATAAAATATTTTCCATTTTTCTATCTGCTTCTGTTTTCCAAACTCAACATGAGGTGATTGCTTTGAACTGCAGTCCACTCAAAGACAAAGAGAAACATAAATGATGATTATTACAGTATTTGAGCAATAGAAAGAGGAAAAATGTTGTAGAACATAATACATTATATTTATAAGGTATTTGTTTGGGTCTTTAAAAAACATGGTGTGAGTGATATCTGCTTGATATCTGTTCCACAGTTCTCAAATTACTGATAAAAGAAAGCACAGTCACAAGGCATAAGGAAAGGAAGGAAAAAAAGATTCACACACAAAAGTTTTTGACTGGTAGCTTTAGCTCTAAACTCAAAAACAGTGTTTGCATTAAATCACCTATAAAAACAACACCTATGCAAAAGTCTTTGCAAGTAAAGAGCTGTGAATTGTCTTGGCACTCTTTGTGTTTATGCCTCTGGGATCACAAGAGGGATTTCAAAGGTCAGTGTCCCACAATTGAGCACAGAAAGAATGAGCACGCAGCGTTTGTGCGCTGAAAGAGAAAGACAGAGGGAGGGGGCGAGTGTTTGTGTGTTCATTTTACATTGTTGAGATTGAGGCAGAAAAGAGGGCACAGTACAGATGGCATCAGAGGGGAGAATGATAAACAACTAGACTGAAACAAGAGCAAAAACATATGACTGATGAAGAAAATCCGTGAACAAAAGAAGAACTATATTAAGGGAATGTTTGAAGTATTTCTGAAATTACTAGTTGATTAATCGGTTTGCAAATAAAATTAATTCCAAGTTTGAAAACTGATTCATCCTTTTAGGAATTTCTCAATTTAAATGACCAAACATTTCCTTGTTAATACGCTTCACAAATGTGACAAATTTGCTTTTTCGTCACATCTTTATTTCAAACCATTCCAACTTGAATATGAGTCTTTAGGGAGCACTACTCAACTCTATTTGTATTGCATTTCTAAATACAACGCAGCTGATCAAAAGTGATCACAAGTGAAGAGCAAAGACAAAAAAAAAAACAAAAGTCACATGATCATGACTACGCACACAGAGACACACAAACGCCAAACAGTACAGAGAGCCAGCGGACTCTTCAGAAGAAATACAGGAGCAGGTGAGGTTATGAGTGCATTGTAAAGGCCAATGAGTAAACATGCATTTTAAGCTGACTCTTGACAGCATCGAAGAGTGACAAAAACATGCAGAGCCTATGGTCAGAGGTCTGGCAGTGTAAGACTTCTAAAATTAAAGTGAGGAAAGACATTTAATGCTTTGTAAACAAACAGGATTTCAAACTCTATTCTAACAAGAAGCCAGTGTACGGAGGTGAGAATGGGAGTAATATGGTGCCTCTCTTTTAACACTGTTAAACTGAACTAGTTTGAGATGGGATAAAAAAGTCTGAGTGTCCTCTATTAAAGATGTGTGGATATCAGGGCATGGATGACTTCCTCCAGGTCAGAGACAGAGAATTGTTTTAATAAGCACTAATAAGCAGTTGGCTAACTAAGCCTTCCACTAATAAACAAAGGGCAGAGAGTAACAGTCTCTCTGTTGCGTGTCTCATTCATTTGTGCAATATCAAAACCTTCTCTATGATATTTTGGATTATTTTCCCTCACATTGTGCCTGAATCTGTACACACTGATTTGGATTTTCTGCATTACACATGTTATTTTACAGAGTGTCCACGGAGCACCAGCTTGATTGCAAGGAGAGAAGTTTTTGCAATCTTCGGGGGTCTATGAGGGTCCAGCTCTTGGCACAGTAAAAAAGATGAGGACACTCTGAGGACAGGGAAGGGAGGGAAGCAGGAAACAGTCCACACTTCCTCAGACAGGATACTGCGCTCCTCTAAGAGGCATCCTGGAATCTAAGGCCTCAAAGGCCTTACTAAGTCTTTCACACAAAAACACTTCTTTTCCTTTGACATATTACTGCATTGTAGAGAAGGGGAACACACACTTGTGAAGCTGTGAGTAGAAAGCTCAGCATAAACTGAGCATGAGTGAAGTATGGAGGCCAGGAGGTCAGTTCATCGTGTTTGGTAACGCTGTCCCGAAGATCAAAGTGTGACGAACTGATGCAGATACTGAATCCAGTGAAGTGCTTTGATCACTTTTCACATTATACACAGCGCACACAAACACACACACCACCACTGTCATTGTCTTCTCAGCCAAACCTCAGACAGTTTGTTTGAAGCGTTTCGTTTGTTTAAAAGTTTAAAACATGCATTTAACCAGTGGTGGGAAGCACAGTAAGGTAAAGTTTGAGTAATTTTAATTTTTTTTACTACTTTCTAGTCTACTACACGACATCAGAGAGGAAGATATCGTACTTTTTACTCCACTACATTTATCTGACAGATGTAGTTAACAAGTTATTTTGCAGGAAAAAAAAACATTTCACACACAAACAGGATGAATCTACTTTAAGATACATTGTAGATAGATTTAACTAAAATAGTTCAAATTAGATCTACTTTTACATGCTTCAACATTTAAATGATGCTTTCATGTTAATCAGTAATCCAATAATACAATGTAAGTAATAATATACCACTCTTAAAGGCACCATTGTGTATAATTAGTATATTTTGCTGGCAATACTTATGTACTCTTTAGCTATAACAGAGTATTTTTACATTGTGATACTGTTAGATTCATTTAGGTAAAGAATCTGAATTAGAGTTTAAACAATTAGTCAATTAATGACAGAAAATTAACTAGCAACTCATTTTGATAATTGATAAATTGTAACAGTCCATTTTTAAAGTAAAAGTGGAAGAAATTCACTGGTTCCAGCTTTTCAAATGAGACTATTAGCTGGTTTTCTTGTTCTTTTATTGTGTTTAGACCCAATTCCTTTGGGTTTTGGACTCTCTAGATACATTAACTTGGGCTTTGAGAATTTCTGATAAAAAAATCCACAGATTAATCAATAATGAAGATAATCATTAGTTGCAGCGCTACTCGGAATATTCTTTCATTACTATATTTGACTTTGTATGTTCAAAATCAAACTGATGCAATTAAGGCATGGCTCATTGCACATGGACATAAAGCATCTCTCATTGTTGGTTATCAGGGAACTATTAAAAAGGTCAGAATATTTAAAAGTACATCACTGATCTGTAGAAATGTACTGCATCTGGATGGTCCATGTTTTCATGTTCGGTTGGTTTGTAACTCAGCTCTATATGTCCTGAGATGAGATTCAAGTGCTGCCACCTGCTGCACCATTTTGCCACATTCAGACACTCTGTGTCTGAATGCAGAGTGAAAAGCTCTTCTCGTGAGGGCTGTGCGTTATGTATTTTTGCACAAATAACTTGCAACTTATAACATTAGTAGAAATAAATAATTTATTGACATTTATTGTCATAAAGTTTCATCCGGAACTGTTACGCGCGTTTTCCCGACGGTCTCTTTTCCGTGTGGCACAAAACAATGAACACAAACTGCAGCGCTGAGCCTGAAACATGGTTTTGAGCTCAGTCGGCTTTAGCTTTATTGATGTTTTGTGGTCATTTCTGTCTGTATGTTTCTTTGTAGCTTTTGTCGCACACAAAATCTCAACACACCTGCCGAGGAAATATGAAACATCTCGTCTTTATGTGTTATTTCAGGATCTTATTCGCTACGGAAAAACCAAACAAAACCTCAAACGAGACGACTTGTTGTTAGTGTTTGACGTCCCAAAAAGGTAACTTGCTTAGTAACTTATATACATAGCAACCTGTGTATATCATTTATATATTCTTAATATATTTAACTGAAATTTTAGGGTTTAATTTCATTGTTTACCTCTGAAAAACTTAAACGTATATATGCTAATTTAGTAGCACTTACACAGACATAACTTGAGCTTTTTTTCCCCTTTCAGGTGGTTCTGGCACTTCTATGCCATCTCTGTTGGGTGGAATGGTCTCCTCCTGGTCTTCTCCCTGAACTTCATGTTACAGCATCAGTCATACCCAGTATGGCTGACTGGGATATTAGACATGTTGACAGGTGTACCACACACAGACAGTCAAGGTAGGCTGACATCCTCTGCTCTAGTAAAGCTTGTAGAGATGCAACGATTAGTCAATTAGTCGATCGACAGATAATTAATTTTGATAATCGATTAGTTGTTTTGAGTCATTTTTTTAAAGAAAATGTCCAAATGATATTTGATTTCAGCTTCTCAAATATGAATATTTTCTGGTTTATCTATGATTAGAAACTAAATATCTTTGGGACAACCCTCCTTGGGCTTTGGGGAACAATGATCCAACATTTTTCACAATTTTTAGGACTTTTTATAGACCAAACAACTTATCGATTAATTGAGAAAATAATTAACAATAATCAATCGATAAAACAAATAATTGTTAGCTGCAGCCCTAAACGCTTGTGTTTTCCTGTTTGCTTCACACTGGGTAATCTGACGTACGTCCCTGTCTGTAGTCCCGCAGCTGTCTACTCTACTGGTGCTGCTGCTGCTCTGGGTCCACTCCCTCAGGAGGCTGCTGGAGTGCCTGTTCATCAGTGTTTTCTCTGATGGAGCCATGCATTTGGTGCAATATGTGTTCGGTCTGGGGGTATTATGTCATACTAGGGTTGACAGTGTTCTGCTCAGATCGCCTGGGAAAAGGTTCAACTGATATTAGTCCTTTCTATATTTGCTATTCACTTGTTCTCCTGTGGGGTATTGATGTATGTGTTGTTATTTTTAGGGACCGGCCCTCTCCTCTCACAGCTGGACTGGTTGCATGTAGCTGGAGGTGCACTTTTCATTTTGGCCTCACTACTGCAGCATCAGTCCATGGTCCTGCTGGCCAGACTGCGCACTGGAAAGTCAGGTAAATGTGTGCAGTTTTCTCAGCTTAAAGGACCAGTGTATAGCAGAATGGACTTGGCAGAAATGGAATATAATATTTCATAAGTATGTTTTAATTAGTGTATAACTATATAATTAGTTTCTACAGAGCCCACCATATTGCACTGCCATGTTTCTACAGTAGCCCAGAATGGACAAACCAAACACAGGCTCTAGAGCGGGCTTTTCACGTTTTTCTAGAGTTTCACAGTCACTGTAGGTTCTCCTACACGCTTGGAAGGGGAGGGTGAGGGGACGGGTATTCAGTTGGTTGCAATCTGCAACCTCACCACTAGATGACACTAAATCCTACACACTGGTCCCTTTAAAGGACCATACCAGTGTTTCTGCATATACTTCATTACTGCCAACCATTTCTCCGAATAATACTCTAATCATTAGATATCTGTAGGTGTTTTTCTACCTTCCAGACTGCTACTAGTTTCTATTCTTTTCAGGATGGTATACAAAACAGACTGCAGAGAATTACAATGTGCTAGTAATACTGTAGGTAATCCACAGTGAACGTCTTGTCTGCTTTTATTGTTGTGTAATTGTTGCATGGTAATACCTTTTTAAAGTGCACATTGATTTAAAAAAAATTGCATTGTAACACACGACAATGAAGTAACTTTGACTGAAATAGAAGCATACTCAGACTGAAATGAACAAACATCAGCATGGTCCATTTAAGCTGCATTCATTGATTTTTCCTCGGGGTCAGTGGAACAAGCTGAAAACATTGACATTATTTATAAAGTCATTATGGTGAGAATGTTAGGACAGTTACAATTTACACATCCAGCAGACTCTATTAACTCTAAACCAGTGATGGTTTATGTTACGACTGATGTGTTTTTGTCTTGTTGTGTTTTGTCACGTCTTGCAGGAACAGTGGAGACGCTAGCTCACAGAGTGCCAAAGGGAGGCTGGTTCGAGCTGGTGTCATGCCCGCATTACTTTGCAGAGCTGCTGATCTATGTCTCACTGAGCTTGGTTTTTGGAGGCCTCTCTCTTACCTGGTGGCTTGTTGTCCTTTATGTGCTCTTCAACCAGGCGCTGGCAGCACAGCTTTGTCATGACCTTTATATAAGCAAATATGAGTCATACCCAAGGCACAGAAAAGCATTTATACCTTTTGTGCTGTGAACGTCAGAGCGTGAGGCAGTGAAACTCACCTTTCTGTCATTGTTGCTCACTGATAAGGTGCTCTTGACCAAGTGAAGCTGCTCAGAGGGCAACAGTACAACACTGGCTGTAGATGGCTCCCTGGTGTGAATGTGTATTTGCATGAATGTGAAGTAAGGCAGCGCCAATACAAATCACTTGTTCATTTCAACAAGATCTTGTTGTACAAGATACTTTAATGTAATAATGATATATTCTTCCTGTTATAACATACCAATGTTGTTATAAGTCATAAGTAGTATGTTGTTATGACAAAAACTTTTAAATGCTGTTTTAATAAACCAGGTCCTTTCAAACACAAGGAGAAAAGTTTTTTTTTTTGTTAAAATGAAATTATTTTGTATGTCATAATTATTAAACTATGAGAGAAATTATAGTATATTTTGACACACAATTTATTTTGTTATAACAATAAAAAAATCTCTATTATTTTTGGAAACTGATTTTTTTCTCATCTATGGCAGTAATGCTCTGCCATAGAACAAACATTAGGAAGCTGTTTTGTGATACATATGATTATGTAAGTAACAACATAACCATAAACAGTTATAACCCAAAAAAAAAACGGAGTAAGGGGGTTGAATACCTTTAATGTTTAATTACTGTCTGTATACTTATTTATTTCACTTCTGTGTATTTTTTGTACATGTGCAGTTTACACTATGATTTGGAAAATCCACTAGATGGCGACGTTACTGATTTTGATTTGATTTGATAACCTCAGGCTGAAAACTGAATAAAAAAATGTACATTGTAAAAGTGTGCCGAACATATTTATTTTGTATTTAAATCTCTATTGTAAAATAATCACCACAGATTACTCAGACTTAAAGTAGTCTGAGTTTTTTTGCAACTAGTCAATAAATATTCAGCAAGTAGCTTAGTACAGTTTGCATTTTAAAGGTTATTGATACATTTTAAGTATGAGTCCTTTTGATTTAGTTTATTTAAGGACTTGTAATGGTGACAAGCAACCAATAATGAGGACTTCATAGTTTTTTTCCCTTGTATGTCTTCCAGGCATTGAACACATTTTCCACTATATTTGCATTGGATTGTTATAGACAATGGAACTGTCCAATCACCGAGCTGTCCAGTGCCTGCGTCAGCCTACAACACTACGTCACTCCTTTGACGGACCAATCACGACTCTGGCATGGAACTCTAACTTCCCCCTCCGTTGAGTTGGCTCGGCCGGTTTGATCGTGACGTGTGTTAGCGAGGAGTCACTCAAATTGTACAGGTTGCTAATATGAAGTTAGCCACCTTTGTTGCCGATGATATTAAGTGATTCGCTGGAGAGAAATTAACGCGGAGACTGTGTTTGGTCGGTGTTCTGGAAGCAATAATGCCTGTCATGGTCGGCGGAGGAGACCGACGGGCTGACAGAAATGTGTTGTGTGTCCTTCTTCCGCTCGCCGTCGTGTTGTTGTTGTCGGTCGGAGTTGCTGCTTCTCCAGAGGAACAGAAACCTGTTCAAGAGCAGCCTCCACAAGAGGTACAAGCATATACCTTTCTAAAAGACCAATTAAACCTTTTATCGTCGACGTTAGGAAGCAGTGTTTGACGCTGGCCGCTTCCTCTTTTAGCGCCGCCGAGCTAGCCGCTACATGCTAACTGAGGCATATCACATTGTGTTCCGGGTAACTGGTAAAGTTAGTCTTTCATTTTAAAAAAAAATAACGCCAGCCAAGCAAATACTTGATGGAAACGTGAGATCAGATGGCGGATGTGTTAAGTGTTGAGCATGAGGCAGCTTTGCCGGGTCATACTGACATAATGTTGTGTTCACATTTACAGTGATGTTTCTGAAGCATGCAGCCAGGACAGACGTGCACGTTTAAATATTACTATGAACTGTGTATGACTTACCTGACTATCACTGTGTTGCTTTTTCTTAGCAGAAAGCCTCAAGTCCCCATCCTGTAGGTCCAGCAGTTTCTGAAGATGACTCCAGCAAAGGAAACCTGGGTTTCATCCATGCCTTTGTGGCTTCTTTCTCTGTCATCATTGTCTCTGAGTTGGGAGATAAGACATTTTTCATTGCAGCCATCATGGCCATGCGTTACAACCGCCTCACCGTGCTGGTAGGCGCCATGCTGGCCCTGGGAGTCATGACTTGTCTTTCGGGTTAGTAGAGGTGGATATATATATTGGTTTTTGTACGTACCTGTAATGAAGTTATTCCTCCTTCCCTTTCTTATGAATAATTTAGAAATCATTACCTCCACCCCGCAGTGCTGTTTGGCTACGCCACCACCATCATTCCCAGAATCTACACATACTACGTGTCCACCGCTCTGTTTGCCATCTTTGGTGTACGAATGCTGAGAGAGGGGCTGAGAATGAGTCCAGATGAGGGCCAGGAGGAGCTGGAGGAGGTGCAGGCAGAGATCAAGAAGAAGGATGAAGAGGTACAGTTCAGCGCTCAAAATATACATTTTATTTTTACCATTTTAAAACCTAGAGGAGGACATTTGAGGCGTGCACAGAAAATTCCTCAGTGTGGGTTCTGCTTCTGACAGGCAGCAAGGTTTTTTTTTTTTACTGCTCAACTGTCACACAAATGGTTCATATTACTTTACTACTGGGAAAGTTGTGTCTGTGTTGGTTCTTCTCAGAAGAAGATAAGCTGATACTTGCATGGGCAGTACAGTGTTTCATATAAATGTTAAAGATTTATATGTAATACTGTACTTGGAACTTTGTGTAAAAACCTTATCAGACACATTGTTTTTCACATATCTCGTTAAAATCCTAAAAATGACATCTCACATTGTCATTACACATTTCCAGAATCAGTGAATATACAAATATATTTTCATTTCAAAAGTTTAACTGCTGGACACAAGATGTCTCCTACTTCACTGTAAAGTCCATTCTCAGTTTTTGTGCTCTGAAGGTTTCAAGTTTTCACATCACACTTGTGTAAGTTCAATATTGGACCTGGATTGGCTTCCAAACTAGCTGTGATGTCACAAATCCATGCTCGTAGGCCCACCGCTTACACTCAGATTTTCAGTGAGCACAGAGAAACTTTCCACTTTTTCAGCAGATGAATGTGAAAACAAACTCTGCACATACATCATTCTGCACAGTGAAGCTCAAACATCCAACTGAAGGAACAAGAAGAAAAACACATTTTTGGGTGGTGGACTTTTAACATTAGAGTCATGTTGAAGCCATTTTGATCATAAGGCAGCATGGAAGTTTTAGTGTTTTACATGCTGCCGGATTACTATCAAGGTTTCACCTGACCAACTGATCTGCAGTCATAAATGCTTTGTTATCTTAGGAATTCTACCTGTTACAGGGGCTGAAATGGCCCCATTACAAACAGTGAGAGAAGAGCAGCTGTTGAAGCACATGCTTACTATAGTGTAGATTGGATCAAAATATCAAATATATCTAGTCAAACCTGTGATCAAATCTAAAATGGTGTTTTGATTAAAAAAAAATTGTTGTGTGTGCAGCTCCAGCGGGCGAAGCTGGTTAACGGGGCTCCAGATGTGGAGGCTGGATCAGGAACTACCCTGCCTCAGAGAAAGTGGCACAGCTTCATCTCACCCATTTTCATCCAAGCCCTCACCCTCACCTTCCTCGCAGAGTGGGGGGACCGCTCCCAGCTGACCACCATAATTCTAGCTGCCCGGGAGGTTTGTTAGACATTTATTCTAAGACACATGGCAAAAAAAAAACAAAATATTGAGGAGCGGTGTATAATATTATTTAGCATTAACATAAAATTTGCTTTGTTAAAATTTCCAGGACCCATTTGGAGTGGCGGTGGGTGGTACACTTGGACACTGTTTGTGCACAGGACTGGCTGTGATAGGAGGGAGAATGATCGCCCAGAAGATTTCTGTCAGAACAGGTGAGATGTTGTTTTTTTTAATACACAAATTTCACCTATTTTCATCATTACAGCCTTTTAAGTTTGTCATTTTACTGCCTTTACTTGAAAATATTATCCATCCATTCATTCATTCTCACATGTCACTTATCCTGGTGGGTGTCGTGGCAGGAACGGGGCGACCACAGCAGCTCATTTTAATGTAACTTCCTCCAGCTCCTCCTGGATTATTATTAGTCTGTTTTAGCATTATTAAGATAATTGGGGCATTTATATTTACTGAGAAAGATAGTCTGGAAAGCACATTTAGGGTCAGTCATGATTGACAGAAAGTTTTATCACATGAATTAGAACAAATCAGTGGTCTGAGATTTGTGCATCAGATGTTCTTGTTTTCCTCTTTAGGGGATTTTAGGAACAAATGTTAAAGAATGTATGTTCAATCTTTCCTTTATTTCTTAAACAAAGTACGTATGAATTGTTTTTTTTTTTAATCTTATGAACCACAGCATAACTGAACAACTTTTTTTCCTTTTGCTTCCGTAGTTACAATCATTGGAGGGATTGTTTTTCTGGCGTTTGCCTTCTCTGCCCTCTTCATCAAGCCAGACGCTGGATTATAATTGGATGAAAGACTTTCAGGTTCACTCTGTACATAAATGTAAAATTCGGTTTAGTTTCTGTAGAGAGACTGTAGTTTTGACTCTGTATGTGTCCAACAGAAAGAATGACCTGCTTAACAGACAGCTTAAGTCCTATCCTCTTTCCTAGAAAGCCTCAGTTCCACTACAGCCTATAAGCCTGAGGGTGAACACAATATAAATTATCTTGGTAGCATTCAACAACCTTTCCCAAGAGTCTTAACCTATAGCATACAGTCAAAGACTCAGACCTATGTAGTTGTTGAATGCTAACAAAATAATCAGTGTTTTATTTTTAGTGAAATATCTTCAAATTGTACTGTCAAGGTAAACATTTAGCTTGGAACAGAAAACCCCAGGAACATGTTTCAACTTTTCAGAAATCCTCTGAGAAAATAGGAGGGGGGTGAGGGGAGGGGAGGGGAGGGGGGTGAGGGGAGGGGTGGCAGGATTGTGACTCTAAAAGAGCTGTAATCTCATCACAAGGTGTGTGAGAGAAAGAGGACCTGGATTGTTACTGATTGCAGCCCTCCGACACATCTTAGAAGCTCTGTTTCTCAGAAACAAATCCTCCTGACATGCAGTTCTTCCCACACACTGAGTCAGTTTCAAATGTCCTTTCTTTGTTTTCTTTTTGTTGTTGTTTTTTGTTTTTAGCTGTTGATTTTTGTCTATTTAACATGAACCCAGGTGCTGTCAGGTGACTGACTTGACAGAATACTAACAGTAGACGGACCTGCCAGTTTCCTCAACAGCATAAAGCTGTAGAGTCTGGTAGTACATGGTTGTTTATTCCACCTTCCTCTCTTATGACACTTTTTGTCACAATACATGAAAATCTGAAGAAGTGGGCCGACTTTCCCAGTGGAAGGAAAACCCCTTATTTGTAACTTTAAAACCAACAGCACATAATTAAGAAATATTTTTTTGTGATCTGATTTTAAGTTGAGATTTTATTTGAGGCAGAGACGTAATCGAAATATTTCCCTTGGTTATTCCTCTGTTCCACTGGTGATACATAGGAGCAGTTTCTTTCTTTTTTTTTTTTTTTAAAGGCGATAGAGACCTGAACCACTACAACATCTGTGCAGGTGTTGCTACACCTGTGCTGAGATATGTGTTAGGTACAGTATGCAGAGAGCTACACTACAGTTTATGTGCGCCTCTTCAAAATGCTAATCACATATTGGAGATATTCAGTCACTGCCAAAGCTGTGGCTCATTAAATTTCCTTCCTACCAGTTTTTTCGGTGTGAACAGAACATTGATCAGGTTGAAGAAAGGCCAGTAAATCATCTCACAGAGTCCCCACACAGGTTAACTCTTCCTCAGTGATCTACGTAAGCCATGTCCAATACAAACCTCGCTGCCTCCATTTGTTACTGCCCCAAATCACAAAATCAATGTGACAGAATGTAAACATAACTAACATCCGGTACAGAATCATGTATGTCACTCCTTTCGCCGTAAGCAGTTCTGGTGTCACTACAGCGACACCGCAACACTGCGTTTCAACTTTTATTTAAAGCAGTATCTATTTATTTAGCTTCTTTTTCTTTCCTTTTTAAGCATATGTACTTTTGACACACAAAGGGGGGGGGGGGTCACTATAAACAAGGAATGGAAATATTTTTTTAAGTGAGCAGGCTAAAGCTGCATTGTCAATATTTGACAGGCTGTGCCCAGCTGTGAAATACATCAGAATTCTGTGTGTGGTACAGATCAGTTGAAATGCCTATAAATCTAAAATGCTCAATAAAAATCATGTGTTGTTTGATTTCTAACGCAATCATTTTGTACTTCAGCAATGATGGTCACAACCTGTGAAATCAAATACAAATGGCAACTATATACAACAAAGCACCAGAGACATTTCATACCGTTTTATTTTCAAATTTAAGGGGAGCAAACGATCAATACATTTGCCATGAAAGGAAATGTTATGTTTAAATTTATGAATGATTTAGCTCAAGAAATTCAATGCAGGGCAGCAGCACACTTTTAGCAGGCACACACATATAGAGCAGTTTATAATGGTATAATTCATGATTTACTGTGCTATACACACCTCAGTGGAGATATTTCACATCTTTTCTAAGAAAGTTTATTTGTGGTCAAAGAGCCTAAAAATGGTGTTTGATGTAAAACTGAACAGAAGGTGGCAGTAGTGCAGAATTCAAAATTAATCCTCAATCCTTCTTCCTCATATTAAAGTGAAACTCACTGATTGTATTGGCATTGATATCAAAAATGTGGTACCACTTTCTAAGAAGGCATGCTTTATAAAGGAGTTTTAAGTTGTAACTAATGGTTGTAATGTAACTTTATTAATGGTTAATAACTGATTTACGAATCCAGAAACAATGAATGTGCAACTATTTTCATCATTGATAAATGAATTTCTCATGTAGGAATGCAAAGCACTCACTGATTCCAGCCTCTCAAATATGAGGATTTACTGCTTTTTTTCCTTTATTTTATATTAATGTAATTGAATATTTTGGGGGTTTGGAGTGTTGGTCAGACAAAACAGGACATTTGAAGTTAACTTGAGCTCAGTCCATTTAATAGACCAACTGATTTAATGAGAAAATAAACATCAGATTAATCAATTAAAATAATCATTAGTTGTAGCCCTATGATAGGATAAAGTACAGGTACCAGGTTGCGAAAAACGATGTTTGACCTTTGATTTAATAATAATGCAGTTACGAATGTTAGTAATTTGTTTAATAAGGTATCAGGTTTGCAGTTATAAATGTCAGTAAGTCATTGAGGGTTTTAATCCATCAAGTCTGCAGGTTTAAGTGTTATTAAGATGCTTTTTTTGGTCCTGACTTCTCTGCAGCACTTTTCTAGTTTCTAGTCTGTTTTCACAGCCTGGCAACCCAAAAGTCGTTCTCATTAATGTCTTATTAATGATTTATAAAGCATTAGTAAATTATTTATTGACTTAGTAATAATTAGAAAGTAGTACCAAAAATGAGTATTATCTGGGCTGACAGTTAAAGCATCTTGCACTTCTGGCCATAACTGAATCGGTGATGTCATAGCTGGTGTTCCATCCACCTAAACACCTGCTGTGACATCACTGGCGGGGCGTGCGCTTTGCTGTCAAGTGTGCTGCGGCAGTAAATTTCTCGAGCCAAACAATAATGCCACACAAATATGAACTGAAAGCGGAGAGAGAACACTGATGGACATTCAGTTTCTAGTGTGTACATCAGAACTACACAACATTTAACACAATGCACTGTGTCCTTCTGTTTGGATGCAAAACATTTTCCCCTTATGGGACTTGGAAATACGTAAAGAGCCAAAGATGTCATTTAACTTTGTGTATTCAATTAACAAAAATAAACATTGTGTCGCCTTTTAAAAAGTTTATATCAATTTCAACAATTTCCAACATGAAGGGAAAACTTGACTGGCAGGTATAGATTCAATATTAACACTGAATCACAGCTCGTGAAAAAGAGAAAATAAAAATTTGACACCAAGTCTTTGCATAACCATCACATGTAACCAGCTCTTTCTGGGGGAAATAAGTTCAACAGTCGTGTGTATGTCACAGTTAGTTTAGATCCTCCACATGTAGTTAAAACCTTGATTTTGATGTCGTGTGTGTGAGCTCAATGAGGTCTATTCTGGCAATAGAAAAATAATTAATTTCTCTTTATTTGCTGCACGTCCTATCATACATTGTGCAAAGTCTCCCACAGCCTTCAAGCAAAGTACTCATGTTTATGATATTTAATTACATTCTTGTAGGTATATTGCACAGAGCCAGGTCCACTCTACCAGTTTGTGGGACAGGGTCAAGTGTTAAATAGAATTGTTGAGTGTCATATTTAAATATTGATATGTGCTGTAGCGCCACAACATATTTTGAAGAAGAGGGAGGGGAGTACGTTGTAAAAGGTCGTAACCGCAATCTGAAATGAATGAGAGAATGAATAAGGTCACTGTACTCCAACATGATGCAACACTGATGCTGGTTATAGCATGCGGCCGACTATAATGTAGGCTGACAACAGCTCCAGAGGGACCTACACACGCCACACGGGCCTGTATCATAACATAACTAGTTAGATATAAAATGACGACTCAAAGGCAATGTGACAACCAATTTCATAAAAATAACACCAATTACATAAATATGGTGCCAGTCAAGTGAAAATGAATTAATCTAAATAATACATATTGGGAACAATCTCCTAATTAAGTATCCATCCCACTTCCTAATCATTTGAGATGACATTTTAAGTGCGACATCCAGTAAAATCACATTCAATAGAAAACAAGTGCATTTTTTTTTCCAACTTGTCTCATTAGGGAGGTTGTTGGCCTGCAAACAGAAAAGTGGAAGTCAATTAAGAAGTGACAACGTTGGCGTTAAAATGAAGCATTATAAACAAAGGTAGTAATTAAGGCTAAAAGATGACATGTGACGGATAATTAATTACTTCCCTGAAAAACGGAGCCACTGTTAGAAGAGGTATCTGTGTGTGCCAACTCGTGGGTCTAATAAACCAAATCAGTAAGCAGCAAATGATGGTTATAACTGGCATTTCTCCACCGCTACTTAAGGCTTGGCTTAAACCAAGCACGGCCTGGTGTGATGCATCTCTCCCATTTTGCACAGTGGATGAATAATGTTTTACTCTTTTTTTTTTTTTTTTTTAAATGCTTCAAACTGAATGTGAAGAATGTGATTGATTTGAAGTTGAATACACAGACTGGCTGAGTGTCTTTAGAGGAGGGGGAAAAGACCAATGAGACACAGATCAAGAGCAGACTGAAACAACACCTGATGGCTGGTTATAGCAGTGACTGGTCATAATTTACAGCTGCTATTTCTGTCAAGATGTCCAAATGTCATTCAAGTGTGACACCACATTTCTATTCACAAAGCACTCTTGGTACAGCACTTCTTAAAATAAAATCTATGAGGGTCTGCATGTTTTAAAATGAGTTCAACAGACGAGGAAACCCTAGTGACCACATTAACGTCATTAATGTCCTGAATGGAGATTTTTGCCGCGCACACACACGCACATGCGTCCACCACCCCGAAAGGTACCAACTAGATTGAGTTGGCCGCACCTCGACACACAATACTCCTGCTCAAGAGTTCTGCAAGATGAGAGGCACCATGTGAGGGTGGGAACAGTCACAAGTTTGCAGCTAACTGATGGCTACACACTTCATTGTTGTTTTGTGTGTATGAAGCTAAACGCGCTCTCTGAACACCTAGAACGGTGTGATAAAGAGGAATAACCTCCATAATGTGAACAAAGAGACATGTTGGACATGTTAATGGACTTCTAGGCTAGACAGGTTTCCCATGATGCACAGTGCACCAGACACCTTAGGCCTAAAGGTCAAAGACTGACTATTGTAGGCATTTCACTGGACCTGTGTCCATGTGTTGAGCTCAGCCCTTCACTTCACACAGATGAAGAATGGGCTGAGCTGTCAGCTTGTTACCATCTGGCGGTGAATTAGGTCAGATGGTGGCGAAGCTGCCAGGCGAGCCTGGTAAATGTCTCGAGGGTCTGCTGAGGAGCTCGGTGGAGGTCTCTGCCTGCAGTGAGATTGTGATCTCATCAATGTTGTCTTAAGTTTGAGAACAGTCTTTTTATTCATCAGACAGCAGGGGTGGTGGTTTCCAGTTAAAAACAGAAGAGGTATGTTCCAACTAAGACAATGGCTTCCTGATCTGTTCAAGAAAACCTCTGTGTCAAATTAATGATGGATTCTGTTCTGATTGCTAAAGAATGAAGCATCTTTTTACTGCCTTGCAGATCAGAAAAAGGTAAGTGAAGCCGGGAAAAAACTGTTTTAGATGTATTCGCTTCAGTGAGATGGCTGCATTATTAAAGCATGATGGAGAACCACAAAGCAAAGCTCTCACTTGCCAGACAAATTTCATTCTAACCACTGAGCACTGGTTAGTAACTCCAAGAATGAGTTTGCAGATGTAAGGATTATTAAAATTAAATGAAGTCTCTGCTGGTTTACTGGTCTCACCCTCCCTGATGGAAATCACAAGATATGGGGGAACCACTGCTTCTCCAAGAGATACTTAAGGTGGTTTGGAACTCTTGCAGCTCGCACAAGAGCAGCTGGAAGTCCCCCAGAAAGAACTGGAGGGAGAGGACATCTGAGTCACTCTGCATTACCCTGATGACCCAGATAAATGGCAAAACACTGGATGGATGATCAGCATGCCAGTGAAGAAATTTGATTGGCCCTATGCTAGCACAAATCCTTTCACTCGAGCTTAATTTGAAAAATATTAGCCACAGGTCTGATTTTCAAAATTTCAATATATTTTAAGGTATGCATGTTTATAGATGGAGCATACAGGCAATGTGAATGGCTCTGAAATGGAGGGACCTCAGCAGAAGTGCTAAAAGTGAATAAAATAAGGATATAAAGGGAGATGTTATGTTGGCAAATCTTACTTTGTTGCATATATTTATCTTAACCTTGGTAGTCTTTATTTCATTCACAATAACTGACTGTTGTGTTTAGTGTGCGGATTTTAAGCACATCTTAAAAAGCTTAAAAATACTTTAAAACGTTTGTCTATCATTTTGACAATTTTGTGAAAATATGGGTCAAGGATTAAACAAACTGTGACACAACAAGCAGCATCGGCATTGTCTGCTATGCAGACACACAAACAAACACATCCCCTAGGAGAAAGGAAGTCTGTGAAAATATCAGCCACTGAGCATTTTAAGATCTTTTTTTCTTAGAATACTAGAAAAAAAGCATATTCAAAGCTGCAAATAACAGACTATGCATTTCATTTCATGCATCATATAAAATATTAGTTCTTTCTTTTTCAGTATATTTACAGAATATATTACACATGATGTTCTGTACAGTAAAAGTTCAATCTACACCACATTCTTAAAAATATTTTCTGACCCATAATTATTTTTACATGAAAAACAAGAATAGGAGAAAACATCCAAAACAAACAAGCCGTTGGCTGTTGCAGGACGTCCTTGAAGCTCGGAGAGAAGCTCCGATGAATTAACTGGAGAGCTCTGCATAAAATAGTCCTGTGAGGGTGACTAGAGCACTCACACACACACACACACACACACACACACTAAGCACACAAGGGCTGTGAGGGGGAGTCCATTACAGGGAATGTAACTCCCCGTTTTCTTGGAGAAAAGGCTTCAACCCAGAGCCAAAGCCGACTGCCAGAACCACAGAGAGCCCAGTCTTGGATTCTCTGCAGCAGTCTGTGCTCAGGAGTTTCAGTGCAACCAGCAAAAGATCCTTGCGAGGGACCATCCAACCACTCCTCAGCCTCTGAGGCATGGTCTCAGTACTGCACTTTCAGCAGAACTCCTCATGAGACCCCTGTCATGAAGACAACCACACCTGGGTTTGGCTCACTCCGCTTCTGATTGGCTTTAGCCAGCTACTGTGGCTGTGCAGCAGAGCGATCAGACAGACTATCTGCCCTGTGAGGAGCTAGTTGCTGCTGCTGAAGTTGCTGTTTCTGCTGTTGTAACTGCTTCTGCTGTTGTTGTAACTGTTGTTGCTGTTGTAACTGTTGCTGCTGCTGCTGTTGTTGGGTTGTGGCAGTGAAGGTGCCCTGCTGCTGCAAAGGGAACGCTGCCTGCAGGATCAACTGGGTGGACTGGTTTCCGTGAAGCAGCCGTGGAGCCTTAAGCATCAAGTAAAAAATTAGGATTAGCAGGATCTCAGGAGGGATTTTATGTTTAACCTGTTGAGCCATAAAGTCAATATTTAGCTTTAAATTTAACTAACAAAGCAACATTTTGGTTTTGACATTTAAAATTGTGACCCTGTTGATTCACTTTATATACAGATTTGCAATGACATCACTTTATCACATGATACCACCCCCCTCACAATCACTGTGGCTGCTATAAACAGAGAGAACAGTGATGTAAAAGCCATCAACACTGATCAGTATGCCATACTGAACAGTGATCTGTGGATGTTGAAAAGTGGCCAGAGAGGGAGTTTCCTGACATTTCCATGTATGTAGCTAGACACAAGGGAAGTAACATTACCCTTAAAAGTCTGAACGCACGTACAATAGAAGCCTTGTCATACTTTAAAGAAATACGTGACAAAATCACAAGCTCTTAAAAGGATAGTCTGGTTGTCTGTGGGCAGGATGGTGAGTATTAAACTGCACCAAAGTGAAGCTTCACAATGCTTTTCTTCTCTTTAGCCTTCGCAAGTCTATCAAAATGTTGCTGTGATGTTGCTCAGGTAAAAACTTGCAAAGTTAGCATGTGCATTTAAATGTGAGTGTTACCTGTAGGAACTGTGTTTGCTGCTGGGCCAGTGGAGCCTGCCCCGGCTGCATGGCTGTGACTTGTGACTGCGTCTGTACCTGCTGCTCCTGCTGCTGCTGTTGCTGCTGCTGTTGCTGCTGCTGCTGTTGTTGTTGTTGTTGTTGCTGCTGCTGTTGTTGTTGCTGCTGCTGCTGCTGCTGTGGCTGCTGGGAAATGCTGATGGTCTGGGTCTGGCCCTGCTGAGGAGTGAAGGCCGTCACCACTTGGCCCATAAACATGGTTGTTGGGACCATGACTGCCCCGCATGCCATCTGTCCTGTCACTAGCTTGGTAAGCAGCTGAGGAGCGGCAGGAAACCTGTCGGACACAGGAAGCAGGCAAAGGTCATGTATGTTTAACTGAAGCACGTGGAAATAAGGTCAGGAGGTTCCTATTAGTCTTCACTCATGCACAAATGGAAGTGCATTGTAGAAATGCTAGTATAAATCAAATAAATCTAATTGAGCAAATCAAAACAACTAATTTGAGCTCAGAAGTAAGACGTTTGTTTTGACTGAACTAGACTACTTCAGCTTCTGTTTATTTGCCTGGAGGGAACAACTATTTTGCAGTTATTTGTTTCTCACATACTGCTTACAGACTGTAGAAAAACTGCAATAATACACATGTCTGCTATGTGTATTTTTTATTAATATAGCAACAGTAGGTTAAGTAAAAAACAATTCTTTAAAGCTTATTTGTGGTCCCAATTTCAAGGATAGGCTCACATTTTTTCAAGTGTATTATACAATACTCTAATCCCCATATGTACACTGAAAGGGGTATCAGGTTATCAGGCTGTAATTGATCCTCCCATCCATACTGGCTGCAAAAAGGTCCCCTCTTAAAGCACTTTCAATGTAAGTCATGAGGGACGAAACCCATCCTTTAAAATCCTTTCAAATGAAGATGCAAACCTAATCTGAGCAGCACGGTCCTGTGCAAATGTTGCCACAGCAGGAGTGTTGGGGCCAGTGTTCTGGGCCAGGCTAGTGGCAATCTGGACCACGTTAGTGGGACTTTGCTGAGGGATCATCATTGTGTTGTAGAGAGATGCCGGCAGTGGATTTTGTTGAGGCTGCAGAGTGAGAGACGACCGCTGAGACTGAAATACACAGAAGCAGAGTAAGTGATCAGATCTAAAGCGCAGTGGTTGGAAGAATCTTAAACAAGCCACGAATGAGATGTGTTTAATGAACAGCACAGAGAGAAGGAGACCTGTGAGAGCGCTGTGCTCTGTTCCCGCAGGAGTGTTTGTTGCTGGGATTGTGGCTGGACAGCATGTTGTTGCTGTATGCTGTTCTGTAGAGGCCCTGCAGAGACCACCTGGCCCTGCATGCTGAGCGTCCCCCCCTGCTGCACAGCATTACCCTGAGCCATCGGAACAGTGCTGAGATTTATTCCTGCAGCTCCTTTCTGCAAGAACATCTGCAACATACAGCACAGAAAACAGTGAATAAAATAAAAACAATGAAAAATTCCATGAAATGATATATTTAGTGTCCTGTATGTTCACTATGAGACCTTTAGCCACACACCTGCAGGCTCTGTCCCTGCACCCTCTGCAGCTCGTCCTGAATCTGCCGCAGCTCATCCTGCTGCCGCTGAATGTTGGCCTCGATCATCCTGGTCCTCTGCTCGAGCTGGTCTTTCAGGTGCTGCATGGCATCTAACTGGTTGGAGAACTGCACTATTGACTATCAAAGAACAATTACATGGAAACATGGCAGAAAGTGACATGGCAGTTACTGAGGCACTTCATATGTGCTTGTATCTGTTGTTGCATAAAACGGGCACATTTGATGTCTAATGTAGACTGAAAGCTGTATGGAATGTTTCTATTCAGAACACACAGTACAGTTACATAACACATATATTAACGTGTGTGTGTGTGTGTGTGTGTGTATTTATTTCACATCTTCCATTAGCCAACAAAGATTCAGGACCACAGGGGGCCAATCCTAACTGACACTGAGGTACAGGTTCATCCAGTACACATGTTTACATGTTTAAAAGATGTCAGGAGTCATCATGTTTCCCGCAAATGCCAATGCTAACAATATAATAACAACTTTTCTCCCCTTATTACATCTATTTTAGATACTTTTACTTACATTTCAGCTGCAATTATGAGCTAGTTCAAGGACACGAGAAATGTAATTACTCATTTTACTAAGGTCACATTTTTAGCATTTGTGCTCATGTTGTCGATATGTGTTTTCTAATTTATGCTCTTTTTTCCAATAAGGCAATTTGGTTTGGGCTCAGCAGTGATTAAGCAATATAACAAACAGTAAACATTATGTACGAATCTTTTCATTTTGGGAATTAATAAAATACTTTATTAGGAATTAGGATTACCCTTTGTATAACGATCTTAGACTATTTTTGGTGTTTTTCAAGAATTTTATTAAAAATATTATAAAATGATGTTAAAGAATAAATTCAGGAATACTTTTGTAAATTGGGCTGCAGTGGCTAAATTAGCAGGATTTGACTGCACAAAAAAACGCGCTTGTGTTCGAATTTGACCTTAACATGAATGAGATGAATATCTTACTTGGCTGCTGGTCTGAACTTGTTGCTGTTGAGGCTGCTGCTGCTGTTGTTGTTGTTGCTGTGAAACCATGGATGAAGCCATGTTCTGTCCTGTGTTTTGAGAGTTCATCGAATGCTAATGGAAACAGTACAGACACCAAAGAAAACAAAAATGAGGATGAAGAACAGAGAGAAGATGAGCTAAGAGTACTCTTCATCCCTGATTAAATCCCTCATGACCCAGGGCACAATTGTTCACAAAATGATTACCAGACTGTGTTCTTGTCCCTTGACTGACCTGACTGCTGATAGATGATCTTCGCTGTGATGTCATCTCCACAGCTGAGACGGACTGGCGACCTGGTGTACTCCTATCTCCCTGCAGCTTCATCTGTGATGCTGAGGGGAAAGTATTATCATGATGGTCAGATACAAAAACAAGGGCACTTAATATAAAATAGTGTCTGTCATGGAGATATCCTATTGGGGTGTTATATTGCTTGATGATGTTTGTTGCTTACAGGCTGGGTCAGATACAGCAGTGTGTGAGGATTTGCGTGAGCTGCGGGACGAGGCAGAGGGTGTCCGGCTGTGGTTGAAGCGCTCTAGAACCTCCTTTAGGCTGGAAGTGTTGAGCTGGGACTCGGAGCCAGAATCCTGGGACTGCTGAGAGGTGAGGGAGAAAGTAGCCGTTGTCAGTGTGGGAAAAGCTCATTACAGGTTCAGATTACTGTTCCATCCATTACATTAAAAGAAACGTACTCATGTTAGACAAAAGTCTCACCTTGTCTGCTGTGATCTCAGGTGGTGACTCCTCTATTCCGAGCTCTCTGCGCTGTTCTGCTCTTACTTCACCGTAACTGCAGAGCACAGACAGTGAATGAAAAACATATATATGACATTCTGATCAAAGTAAAAGATGGTAGACAAAAAAAGCTTACAACTGTGACATTTGTTTTAGGTAATTTTTATGCTTCTACTTTTTAATCTTGCACATGCATTTCTATTTTTGTATGTAGGAATGTAAATATCAGAGGGTAAATCTTCCACATACCTTACAACAGTGTGTGTGCAGACAATAAACTCGGGTCTGGAGTTCCACTGGTGGTAGGTGATGTAGTAGTGGGTCTGAAGCCAAATCCACTGCTGCCCTTTGGTGAGGAATCTGTAGTAGCAGGACTTTCCTTTGCCGTACTGCATTACTACAGAGACACAAGGAGAAGGATCGGACTGACATTCACTGTTTGAAAGCTCAAGACGAAGCTCAGAATCTAACATCAACTCAGTTTTATTAATAGCTGGAATAACTGTACTCACAGTGTTCGTGGCATTTGGCCAGAGTGTCCAGGTCATCTACATGGTAGTAGTCATATCCTGATGTGCCCAGGACCTCAAATGGGAGATAACCTATGATGGGTGGGGCTCTGGACAAACAGAATAAATGTTTGTGAGATGAGTCACTGGAAGACCTCTGAGACCATGTTCAAGAACACAAACACTCCTGTGGATAAGTCATATTCACACACCATCATTTAGAGGCTAATTATCATGAAGTTTCCACAGTAGCAGGAAAAGGTGCCACAGCATTGTTCCTAAATGCCTCAGAGTGACTTACTGTGGCAGCTCTATTGACTACAGCAGAACTGAATGAACACTGTCAAAAAAATTGTGATTTGGGATCATTTGTTATCTCGTCATTTGATCCCATCAACCGCAGCATCACAGGATGATAACTTGTCTATACTCTGCTTGCACTAACTTCCACTTCCACTGCTGCTGTGGAAAAACTATTCTTTACCAATCAAGCTAAACAATCAAACCTCCCTCACTGATCTCCCTCCCTCATGCAAAAACCTTTGCATGTGCCAGTAAAAAGTATGTTGTGAATACTACAGTTAGGTTTCATATCTGTTATTCTGTCATTTGGCCCAAACAGATATATATTTTCCTCTTAGTTCTGGTCTTGTGTGTTCACACTGGCTTACATTACAAACAAACCCAGAGCTAACCCATTCATTGAACAGTTTTGTTGAGGTCATCCTGCATCATCAGCATTATACAGATCAGGACACTGCATCCTTGACAGTTCACAATCAGCAGATGGATTTAATAGTAGTTTAGCTATTGAATTTATGCTGAAATTACAAATCTACTGAACCAAGCAGGCAGCCAGGCACACACACAGAGTTAGTTTGAACCAAACCAAACAGGTTAGGTATGAAAGCACCCTTGATAAATTATCCTCTCATTGGTGAAGAGTTACTATACAAAAACATACAACACAAACAGCAGACATGTCTTTACAAAATGAAAAACACACACTGACAAGGAGACTTTTGAAGGGTTATTGACAAATACAGAAGAAACTGTACCTGTGGTCCAAGAAGAGAAATTTCCACTCTAAACTATGTCTGGAGGTGAATTCTTCATTAGGCTCTTCTACAGTGCACATCTCCTGTGAAGGACAAGGGTGGAGATGAAGAATGTATTTGCATTTTTTATAATATTATTAACATTAAATACTAAATTATTATCTTTTGAGTTTTTATTCCACATCCATTTTCACAATTCCCTAAAAGTCAAGTAAGTGAAATTAATAGCAGCATTTTCAGTCCGCTAAGAGAAAGATTTCACACTGGGCAAGAGACAATTTTTTTTTTTTTTTTCCCAAACAAAGGAAACGTGGTTACCAACAGGGGCAACAGGGGACTGCACATAATGGTGGACAGGCGCCCAAATGTGTTTGCCTCGGGGTACTGGGCAACCATTACTGTTCAGCTGTGTCCTAATTAAAACTTACCTTTTTAAAACCCTGAAGCAAGAAACTGAATGTGTGTCAACCAGATAAAAGGAGAAGGGAGAAGAGCAGCTCATGATTCTTACCTTGATAAACTGTGGTTTGGCTAGCCTCACAGTTGCTATGAGACACACTCTGTCTTCAAAGGCAGAGTGAAGCGATCGCTGGATCACTCCTTCAAAACCGTTTCGGGTACAGTTAGGCACTTGTGAAAAATGGAACAAAAGAAAAATTACACCTTAAGGCCAGAAAAACTCATCCTTAAGGCTCAGACGCCTATTTTAGTGTAACTCACCATTATTCAGGGACTTGAAGTTTCCAATGAATTTGACATATTCATATACAGGAGGCTCTTTGGGGTCGATCGTCCCTCGGAGCATGTGGCAACAGAACTCTAGCTGATTTTTTGCTGGAACAAAAAATTGTAGTGTTAAAAAATTAGGACATGAGTCTGAGAATCGGCACTCAGCAACCTAAATATAACAGTAAAATAATATAATAAACACAATAAATGGAAATACCAAGATACAAATACGATTCTAATGAAAAAGCTGCAGCACTTACTTTTCAGATATTCGGGCGTCAGCGTCTCCCCCTCCATGATATGAGAGGACAGAGCCTTGTAGACATCTGAATGCTCCCCCATGGGCAGGAAGTTCAACAGGTTCTGATCCACAAGATCAGACTGAAACACAACAAATATATTCAATACTACTGAATCTATGAGCATGTGTAGCTTTAAAACACTGACATGTTAGAATTTTTGAACAATAATAAGAGCAAGTGATACAAATTTAACTTTCCTTCCATCACTTGAATTATTCTAAAAGTGCAATATATATTATCATTAATTCAGAATGTAACACATTATACTCACAGGTAAGTGTTCTAGTAGGGACGTCACACTCTCAGAGGCGTAGATTATATTCCCATCAGTCATAATTGCAAGGAAGAATCCATCTAACGCCTGATAGCAACAAATAACAGTTCATTAATTTAATTTCACTCATATTCTTGTATGTAAACAAAAGAAAAGGACATGGAAAGACAACTGCACTGCATGTTAAGCAGTCTCACCACCTCACCTCCAACATCAGCTGAGTGAACTCTTCATTACTAAGAAAAGGAGGCTTCCAGTCTTGTCTGATCTCAGTTGATTCTGACTGAGCAGCGATTTCTGATAAAGGAGACATAAAACATGCCAACAAACAGGGTCAGCTAAAGACTGTGTAATACATCTTTCTGACAAGTACATTTCTGTCACTTCTCAGAGTTCCTCACCTTTGTGTTTGTGCAGAAAGTCGATGCTCTTCTGCAAAATAGTAGACTTGTCCATCTTCCGGGTGTTGCCCGGCAACATGGTACCCAGCTCCTTGATAAGGACATTGAACTGGTCTCTGCGTTTCTTCTCAGACTTGTTACGTGACACACTGTGGGGTGTATAAAAATAACAACACATTTTCTCCTTATTACATGGTTTGGTCATTGGTTAAAGCTACATCAGCCTGTGAGAGTTCCAAAAGAAAAACTTCAGGGCAATTACAAAATTTGAGAAAATCTGATGTACCTTTACTTGAAGACTAAGACAGGTGGGGCAGGTGTATTTTACATGAACTCTTGCTTAGTGAAAATGCATTAATCGAGCAAAGAAAATCAAGTCTCATAAAAGCTACAACTGTAATATCAAGGAGGATGTTTATATTATTTAAAGTCTTTGATATGAACACAAACCACAGGTCTTACCGTTTTGCTTTGTCCTTTTCATCTTCTTCCATTAACCCATCAAAGATACTGCTGTCATCCCTGCAGAGCAAACAAACCAACAGTTGGAGGAGGTCTTCCAAAACTCACTCTCTAGCAACCCTTTATACACAATTTCTCCCTGGTCCTACATTTGTATCATGAGATAATAGCAGGAAAGTATAAAAATGAACATATAGAAGTAATTTCATTTTATTTTAAAGGACAGTGGTAATTTATAAATATAAGAAATGTAAATATCTTTTTTCCGCTAGCCAAATGTTAAAAAGGCACCCTAAAAAATAAAACACTGTACTTCACTTACCGAAAGACTTAATCTGTTAGTCAAGTAATCAACTAGTCGCCTGAGTGAAAATAAATCAATAATTGTGATAACCATTGATTGAAATCTAGTATCTAGTAAAAACTAGAAATACTGCCTCACCGTTGTATGCCTCCACCAACCAGTCAAGTTGCAGTTTACATCCATGTCTGTGAGGTCACAGTGACCTTTGACCACCAAAATCGAATCAGTTCATCCTTGAGTCCAAGTGGATGTTTGTGCAAAATTTCAAGAAATTCCCTCAAGGCGTTCATGAGATATCGAGTTCACGAGACAATGGGACGGACTCAAACACATAATGTCTCGGGCCACGGCTGTCGCCAGCATGGAGACATAAAAATGCTGTTTACAGCATCTCAAATGAGATGACTTGATACCATTTTCTGTATCATTGTAAACTGAATACCTTGTGGTTTCTGGACTGTAGGTCAGACATCATTCATAAAAATCAATAATGAAAATAAGCTAAATGCAGCAATATGTTTGACTCACCGGTCAATGCTCGAGGTCATTTTGTATCCTGTTCAGGGTCGCAGTGTGGGAGCGGGGTCTTTTAATCGTGAGGTAGACATTTGTGAATGAACCTTTGAAGGGAAAAAACCACAAAAATGATAACTTGTGACAGCTTCATCACCACGCAGTAATTCAAAAACTACTGATAAATTCAAATCTAACCTCATCTGAATCTTACCTTACTGACAGTTTAGCCAGTCCTGTGAGAGGATGAGGAAAGTTCTGCTGGATGAAGGCGGGGTCTGGGAGGGCACACTGCGGAGGTGGTTGAGCTCTGCGAGTCGTGGAGGAGAGTCACGTAAGTGTAAGTGTCCTCGATCAAAGGGTAGAAAGCTGCCAAAGGGTCTTCAATGAGCTGAGTTTTTCTTCTACTTCGAGTGTGAGTGTGGCACATGGCAGCAACATCTGAGTCTACAAGACGTTAGAGAAACATGCATGAGGTCATTAGAGACTCCAAACAGATGTAGATGTTTTAGGTATCTCAGTTTGTAATGTTATCTATTTGCCCTCATAGCAACATTAGAGCATGACCAAATGTGATCTGACACTTTGAAATCCCATTCAAAACATGTACTGTGTGTTAAGTTAGACTGATTAACAGCCAGCGCTAATCCACTGCAATATTACAAGGCTGATACAACAGAGATAGAGCCTGGAAAACTGTGTCTAGATAGATTAATTTTAATAGTGAGATTTAAGTCTCAAAAACATCCATTTAAGAACTGATTCAGCCTCAGTAAGATTTGTACCTAAGATTTGACTAATCAGCCCCTGTTCCAACTCCTTGAACCTTATTTATATTGTTATATTGTTATCTTGTAAATTCTGACAGTCCTGACATCTACTCAAAGCAGCATAAAATTAATCTGTTAAGTCAACTTTTCAACGCCATTACTATGTCCCCGTCAGCTCAGCAGGTGAAAGGTAGAACGTAGTGTACAAGTGAGGTTAACTAAGGACCAAAGATGTACTCATGTGATTATTATATAACCCTGCCACACACTGACAGGCCAGTCTAATATGGGAGACAGCGTGGGACATTTTTTTATGTCCTGCATGCTCTCCTACAACTCCAGATGGCCAGCTAACGCCTGCTGTACTGGGGCAGACCTTTGCTTTACCAGCCACGTTAAACTCAAAGTGATGCAGCAGTTAGTCTTTATCGCTGCATCTCAAGCTGGCAGATGTCACATTTTATCTGTCTAATTATCCAACTTTAGCTAATGTCTGCACCAAAAATAACAAGGTGGGGTACTCTTAACATGATGTGATCGTAGTGGAGCTTGAAGACAAACATGCCAGAGGAAGTGGACGCTGGCTGGGGTTAGTAAAACATATGAATATTTGGAAAAGAGGTAACATCTAGGTAATTATGAGATGATAAAAAACATATTAATTGGGTTTGCAACTAGTGTCAGACATTGTACAGCCAGACTATACGTGAATGAAGCCCAATATTGTGTGTACTATTTAAACTGCTGATGGTGCAAAAATAATGCTTTTAAAAAGGTAAATTATTGCCTGATGTTTGACACCTTGAATGTTGATGTGGCAGGTACATAAAAACACCTATCTTGACTTACTGTAAATTGACCAGAAAAAACGTCAACAATCCATATATCCAGCCACTCACTGTCCATGCATTCATCCTATTGCCCAACTCTACTATTCTCCTTGCGCAGGTAGGCCTACAATAGATTGTCAAATTAAAATGAGGAGGCCCAATGGGTCTCTAGCCTAAATGTTTGACCCATTTATTTCATGAACCAATTACCGTCAGAACCTGTGTGGGAGGTTTTCTCACCATAATGGCCTTTTTGTGTTGGTGAGAAAATCCCTTTGATGTTACTCTTTATGTATCATGGCAAACACTGACATTTCCATTCATACCATACACATTTCTATATTTTGACTAAAAATTAATTTTTGCTTTTCCTATTTGGAGGGTTTTATACAAAAGTCACATTAGCTAATATATACTCTGAATTTTAAACAAGCAACATTTGCTAACAGCATAAAACACAACTGCACTTACTGATATAACTGGCATCATCCCACATTCACATTCGAGCTGTGTCCAAAATACCAAACAAGCCACCACATACTGTGAAAATGGAGCTCTGTTCCTGGATGTGGATTTAATTATCTCTGCTTCATTTAGTTTTTGAGTTTTTTCATATTTAATAGCACTTACTTTTCCAAATTTAGAAGCAAAAAATGTTTTCAACACACAGCATCACTGCCTACATAAAGATAATAAACTAATAGAATAAAATACATCGAAATAGACTTTGATGATATGTTAATACGTGTTTGAATTCATTATGAACAACTGAGCAAGGATCACGCTTCATTTACTGGCAACACACAGCATGTGTGAGGGAAACCCCAGTCAGCACCGCTGTTACTATCACTACAAAAAAACAAATTGGTGTTGAGGCTTAAATCAACTTACTGTCATCTTAATCAAAACAGAGAAAGGAAGTCATCACATTTAGTATTTACACTGTCATGTTAAGACACGTAGGAAAAAATTATCACAGATAATTGACTTCCAGCTATGTTGTGTTATTTTACTACTCACTGCATGTGACTCTGGACACAAACGGAGAGAATCAGTTCCTTATCTAAGATTACAGTTCTGTCAACACGAGGAAACTACTCTTGGCAGCAGCACTATAAAAGTAGTGGAGAGTTGTATTGAAGAGCCTTATCTACAGACCTAGTAGCTACTGAAAAACAGAGCATTTGCATTTATCTACACAGCATCTTGAAAACAGTCAAGCTGCTGTCTTGTGGAAAACAGAACAAGATGGAAAAAAGGCAAAAAGGAACATTGGATGCTAGAAAATTCAATAAAGACATTAGTGATATGAGAGTAAAATAAGAGAAGGAAAAGGTTAGTCACTGACACTGGTGTATCAGCAGAGGCTGCAGCGCAGAGCGAGCGTTGTGTAACTGGAGAGCAGGGGTTGTATAACTGTGATGTCATCTGTGCTTCACTGACCTGCTGGCCCAATGACCTACTTTCCTCCTCCTCCGATCTAACTTAATCACAGCTCCACAGGCAACACCTTCCTGTTCTTACAAATAACACTACACTCCCTGTCAACATAAATCCCGTAAAAGCCAACCATTTTACAGAGTAAGTACCCTCACAAAAAGGTGTGAGCACGTTCCCTCACTTAATCACATGATGTACAAAGGCACCCTGGTGTCTCTTAAGCTAAAGCAGGCACAGACATTAAGGAAAAAAAGCCACGCAGGCATGGAAAGGTGCTGAATTTTGACAGCCAATCAGTTCTTGGCGATGTCAACCGTATAGGAAAGGGGATGTATTCAAATGAACACGCCTCACAGATGCGCAAGTGTTTTTCACCCTGTAAACACATCAAGTCACCGAATGAAAACACTCTTTTATCGTCATTTTTCTATTGCTCACACAGCATTGTTGAATGTTCCTGAGTGTGTGTGTGTGGGTGTGTGCCAGCATACTCAGATGTAGGGCAGCAGAGCTCTGAGGATATGAGTCACTCTGAAGTGGATCTGTGGCGCCGCTCGTCACGCACCCCACCACACCCCACGCTGAGATGCCAGCGCAGCAACAGTGCCAATGGGCAACACCATAGCAACCGGCCTCACCGTGCAGAGTAAAAATAGCCTGGCTGAATTCCTCCACAGCTGATACTCCCTCCATCACACACAGAGAACTACAGAGAGTGACTCCCTTTGTCGTGTACTTAAATCTAAACATGTGCGCCGCAGCAGTTACAGGTGTGTCATGTAAACATTACTGTGCTGTTCTTTCACGCAGTGGGCATCATTCCACATCATTAAGAAGGAAACCGATCACAAGCAATCCCTCCCATCCTTATTGCATTATGAAACAGATTCTCTTCATCATGCAGAGTGCTTTTCTGATTCAATTTGAGGACAGATTATACGGAGCAAAAAAAGGACACGGCAGAGCTAAATAGCTTTCTCTTATGAATGAGTGAGCTCAGAAATTTAAGTAATAGATGACATATTAAATGCACCCAGTGAGTATCCAAATGTCAACCAAAGACTAGTAGTCAATGTCCACACAGCTTCAGCACTTTTATGCTCCACCAGACAGAATATACTGTAGCATACCAGTCTAATGAGGGCAGACACTACTCGATGCAGGCAGACTAAAGCCAGCTCGTCTTACCATAGTTCTTTAAAATTTAAATGCCAGGGTGCATCTTTTCTAATCCACTATGCCACCAAAAAAAGCTTTTCTACTATGTTGAGGGCAAAAGAAAAGATTTGTGCCATGTGTCTTCTGTGTTCAAAACATTCATACAACTGACTAGTAATTCAAAAGTGTTTTTTTAAACCAACATGTACTATTATAGTAAGTGGTAGTGTGATCAGTGATTCAGAGAAAATCATTTTTTCTGTTTCATTCTTGAGACTGGAAAACAATATACAAATACTGATGTAACTAGGGCTGCAGCTAACAATTATTTTCATTTTCTGCTGATTATTTTCTTGATTAAACATTTTGTCAATAAAATGTGAGAAATAAAAAGGTGAAAAACACTCGGTCACAAATCAGTTTTCTAGAGCACAAGACGACATCATCAAATGTCTTATTCTGTTCAACTAATGGTCCAATAGCCCCAAATATTAAATTTACAGTAATTTATGACCAAGAACAGCAACATAATCTCACATTTGTAAGCCGTGAACCAGCCAGTGTTTGGCATTTTTGCATGAACAATTACTTTAACGATTATTCTATAATCAAAATAGTTGCCGATTAATTTTCTGTCGATCGACTGATCGATTTAATCGACTAATTGTTGCAGCTCTAAACACCTAAACAGTTACTGTAGTCCCCAAAAAAGGTGTGTAAATTGTGAATGCAACAATCAGGTCTTACTACAGCTTTTTCCAAACACGCAACATTAAGCGAGTTGCTGCTTATATAATTTGCAGTGTTTTGCACTGCGTCAAAAATATTGCTTAATGGAGCTCATCAAAACAGACTGGTTGAAGACCTGATCATTGTGATGTGATTGCTGGATTTCTCAAAAGGGGAAATCTTCCTGGAACTTTAGCCTCTGACTGCAGACAGTACTGTTTGGTAATTCTTGTATCACATGATTAGGTAAGCTCTGGTGTCATAGCAACCCTTGTGTTTTCTTCATCATCCACGTCACACCCTGACACCCGAGAGCGGGGGATTTGTGAACTCTAAAGGATCCCAGGTGTCACAACATAGACCACAGCTTTTACAGGGTTTTAAGATAGACCGGCAATGACTTAACAACCCACTGGTTCTGGTAGACATCAGACTGTATGCAGTCTACAACAAATAAGACATGCAACTTGGTACTCAGATTCAGAGCGAATAAGGAGGAGGGGGTGTTCATTCTGCTCTAAGTGCTGGGAATTATCTATGCAGTTTTTAATAGCCACCAAGCAACAGACTCACTCCCAAGAAGACCACACAAATCTACAAAAACACATCACTGAATAAATTACTCAGTCCTGTCTGAAACAGCATCGAGGCCTGCACATCTTGGTGGCATCCGCCTGTGATTCCCTCATCTGCAGACATAGAAGTTTCCTGATGACTGGGATAGAAGACGTAACTGAGGATGGTTTTAATAATGTCGTGGTCATTTGACCTTGAAAGAATAAAATCCACAACACAAGCTTGTCAACATTGCCCATCACCGAATCAAACCCTTAACGCTGGGCAGCCAGCTGTGATTCCACTCGATGCGCACACATCCACAGCCGCAGCAGCACAAAAGGAGTCTTTGTTTTGCATTTTCACTCCACAGCCCACAGACAGGAATGTTTGAGAGGCGAGCAGCAGTGGTTGGCAAGGGCCTCTCGACGGCTGCTGGCCTCTTGTCCCAGCGGAGCAGGAACTAAGCCAGGGGCCTCATACTGATGCCAAGTGGGTCACTGGAGTTCAGAAGGACGACTGGCAGCACAAGAGTAGCAACCAAGAATGACCGTAGACCCGTAGAGTCAACATTCGGTTCTCACTGGTGTAATGACATACAGTAGCAAGCTAAAGACTTTGCAGCACATTATATTATATTCCTAACCTACTTCGTCCAGGACAAAATTACACTTTATTGACTGCAATTAATCTCAGATAAAGAGAGCACTTTCATAGTCGGCCACTGCACAATCTTAAATTAAACATCATTCATCACGCAGAACTCACAAACAACCGATCTTATAACCTCACAAGGCCCATTTAGACACGCACTGTAATAAATTCTTTTACCTACTTAGTGCTGAAACAATTAGTGAGTTTTAAAAATTGATTAATCATGAATCAAGAAAAAATACAAAACATTCACCGATTCTGGATTCTCATGTGAGGTTTTGCTGATTTTGTCTTTTTTTTGCTTTTGTAAACTGAAGAATTCATCATTGAAATTTGACTGAGTTTTTAACTGTTGATTGAACAAACAAGCACTTTGAAGACTGTGGAATTGTGAGCAGTCATTTCTCACGATCCTCCTCCTTTGCAGACTTAACATGTTGTTGTTGTGAGAAAAAAATGTTAGTTACAGCCATAGTTGGTATCAATTTTGAAAAGAACCGGAAATTATTTTCATCATGCTGCCTACTTGGGACCTTTTTTGGGGGAAATTTTCAGAATATTTTCTACACTGCTCAAGTATGAACAAAAGTAGGAACATTGCCAGTAAAGGCACAGAAAACATAATATTCTTACATTCAACATTTTTCTGTAAAGCAGGTCCATCTATCATGAGAGATGAGAAATTAATCTTGAAAAAGCTTGAAATTCTGAGCCTTGAGACAATTTTTAAGCTGCAAATTTAAAAATACTTTTTTGGAGCTACACTACTTTTATAAGAATGGCTGGAAATTGGTTTGACACCAAAACTGGAGAGCTGCCGTCCTTCTGGGTGGAACACAAGATAACAAAAAAGGTGGCAGTAAACAATCTCTAAACCTTGTATTATATGCATCTCCTGCTTAGCCAAGTCTTGTATGCAAGATGATGAATATCTTGCAGGGATTACAGCTCTAATTGTAATGGGCCTGTCATGTTTGAACAAAATTTCGAGACAAATGCATATGAGCCATAAAGCCATTACTTTATAAAACCAGCAATATGTCTGAAAGGGACTATAATGAAATAAAAACCACTACACCTAGCAGTGTGATTTGGCATCACAAAAAATGTTAAGACTAGAAATATCGACTCATGGTTCTATGCCTCCACCAACCAGTCAAATTGCAGTTTACATCCATGTCTGTCCAGACTCATAATATTTGTAGTGAAGAAGGAATTTAATAAAAGGTATTATGTGTATTTTCCTTGTATGTGTTCACATGTTTGGCCAATAAATCTGATTCTGACAGAACATAAAGTTGTAGCCATGACAGTAGACGATGCTTCAGATATGGATGCTGCTGCAAAGAAGTTACAAATTTTCTAAAACGTGGATCCTTCACACACATCTTCAACCCGGCAGCACAGAAGATCCAAACAGTCACCACAGTGTCAAGGTAGAGACCAAGATTAGTGTCACCAATTCAGTATCTGACCAAATGTGAATAACTCTGTTCCTGAGTTATGCTGTTGAATAAAGGCCAGAAAAGTGTTTTTGCAGAACATTTTGATGTCACAGTGAAGTTGACCTTTGACCTTTTAGATATAAAATGTCATCACTTCATCATTTTATCCTATTAGACATTTGTGTGAAACTTTGTCATAATTGACATATGAATTCTTGAGTTATGGCCAAAAATGTGTTTTGTGAGGTCACAGTGACCTTTGACCACCAAAATCTAATCAGTTCATTCTTGAGTCCAAGTGGATGTTTGTGCAAAATTTGAAGAAATTCCCTCAAGGCGTTCATGAGATATCGCGTTCACGAGACAATGGGACGGACAGACGTACGGACAGACAACCCAAAAACACAAAGCCTCCAGCCACAGCTGTCGCTGGCACAGAGGCATAAAAAGGTAAACAGGACATTTTTTGGCAGCCTTTGTTTTAAAGTTCAGTATGAGTAACTCTTTACGAAAGCCAAAAAACTGTTGATGTAACACATTTGTATGATAACACAAACTTCATGCTTTAAATTCTTAACCTTGACCCTTACAACATTAAACACACACACTCCTTTATTATTGATATTATATTCAAAACTGAGTTTAATCTATAGCTTAAGCCTAGTTTAGGTAATCTGGTAAACTGCTAAAATAAGACTTATGATGTTCAGTTTAGGTTTAGATATTGTGCTGAAACAGATATTTTAACAATAAATATTCACTGACCCAGACCAAACTGATCCAGACTAAACCTTCAGAGAATGTAGTAATATATAACATGCACATACACACACAGCTTGAGCAGACACAGCAACATTACATTACAGACTAATCAGTATCAGCAGATGCGACCAAAGGATACTAAACCATTTCTATAGCAGCATCTTATCATGACATAATTATTTGAAATCTGGTGAGTCAGTCAACACCATTTAAGTTCCAAATTTATTCTAGGAGAAACAGCGACAGACTACAAATCAGAAAGAGAACATTACTGATACATGGATCAATAGTAGCTCCTGATGAATTAGGCTTCAAATGGCTTAATCAGCCCAGACTGTCCATCTCATCATCTAAGTAACACTGAAACCATCCACTGCAGCTAAGAGCAATACTCAGCAGGCTCAGTCCAAAGTGTCTTACCTTTTGTCTGAGTGATGATTAATTAGGGAACTGCTTCACCTCATGACTGGAGACTCCGTAGTCAAATCTTGAATTTTTCACCTGTTGAAAAGAAAAGCGAGAAGCTAAATTTACAAAACGAGTGGCTTAGAGCTAAGAAACTCACATTACTGAATCAGAACTAAAACATCTGGGTCATCGTGTGAGCCTCCCACAGCACTGCAGAAATAAGAGCAGCTCTGAACTCACACACACACACACACACACACACACACACACACGTTAATTCACAAGCGAGCCCCTGGCCATCAGCTGGGAAGGGGGTCTACTTTAAGGCAATGTAAACACGAGCATCTGTTCTTAGAAATATGGTCATGTAAACCTGAGTGTTACTTTGTTTTATCGTTATATGACGTCTTACTGAAGGTGTGTGAGTTCATGTGAGTTTAAGCACCGGAACTGGTATATTTTACAACCCTTCATAATCAAGGACTTTGTTATACTAGCACATACAAATAGTGTCTTAAATTGATGTAATAACACTTAATTATTTCTTTGAAGGACTTCTGTCATATCCTTACAACGTACCGCCTTCTTAATTTACTGGAATTTTGAATAACAAAGAAGAGGAATTTTCACTTTGATTTTTCAAAACCAAGTACTTCATTAAGTGGCTCAGATACCAGTTACAGTATTTATTAGTCAGTCATGCTCTTGTCAGTAGCATAAAATGAAGCCATTAAATGAATGTAGGACTGCAACCGTCTAGCAATTATTTTATTACTTCATGATCAATGAATCTATTATTTTTTCAATTAAATGATCACTTGTTCTGTCTAGAAAAGAAGAAAGAAAATAGTTTCCCAGAGCTCGAGGTGAAGTCCTCAAAAAATTAAATCGTCCTTGCTCTTTTTGTACGACCAACAATCCAAAACCTGAAATTATCCCATGTGCAATTATATAAAACAAAGAAATGAAGCAACAAATATGAAAAGCTGAAACCAGACTAATGACTCATACTAGTGATGATGATGATGATAATGATGATGATAAGTCACCATCTACTGAGATTGCCTTTGCGAACTGTTGCTCACGGTGCAGCCGGAGACAACTATATCCTATATATTCAACTCCAAAAACCTTCTGTGCTACAAATTTTGAATATATTTGTTTTTATAAGTTTGCTTTGTCATTATTTCCCACAACTTTAGCTTTACCATCTGATGGCTAATCTCATCTGCTCAGGGAAATCTCTGTAGCATGTTTTGCTTCACCGGGCAATAGTTTCTGGTTTCTAATTGCACTAAAATCATTATCATCGACGACACTGATGCTACAGATAACACTGATGCACCAACACCCCCCATCAGTTTGGGGAAAACCCAACAGACTTGACCCATTTTTTTTCTTGATCATAGTAAAAGCGGATAGTGTCATTCTAAGACAGTTTTCGATTGCCCCTTATCTGCATGTAGGTCAACTTTTTTTCCATTTTTACAGGAAACAATTGCTCTCTGAAAAATTTTGCTGTCTCCTGTACTGTATATTTCAAGGTGAGACTTATTTATACCTTACTACCATTTTCACTAGTATTAGAATAAAATGAAAACACTACACACAATTCCCTACTGAAGCATGTGACAGAGACTAGAGGGATGGTTCCCTCTGTGTGTTACATACTAAAGCTGTAAGGATTAGTCGATAAATAAATTAGTTGCCAAGTATGAAATTAATCTCCAACTATTTTGGTGATCGATTAACAGTTTGTAGTTCTTTTTTATGAAAAAAAAAAAGCCCAAATTCTTTGATTCCAGCTTCTCAAATGTGAATATTTTCTGGTTTCTTTAGTCCTCTATGACAGTAAACTGAAAACCTTTGGGTCATGGACTTCTGGGCGGGTAAAAACAGGACGTCATCTTGTCACCATTTTATAGAACACATTGATTAATTGAGAAAATAATCCAACAGATTAATAGATGATGAAAACAACTAGTTTACTATTAGTTGCAGCCCTATTACATACAGACGTCTACACAGAGGTTGCTGTGTCTGGTTTTGACTCAACTATGCAACTAATTTTTGGCTGCACAAACGTGTTCAAGGGTCTTAAATTTCATATTTTTTCAGTTATAGACAGGTATCTACAGTATGTAGTGTTCAGATCAGTAACCCATTTTCACACAAGTTCAACAGAGCTCTCCTACTACAGAGCTCGTCAGCTAGCATTACTGTATCATGGCTGCACATACTGAGACAAAACTCCACAGAGACGTGTTGTCTGTCATGTAATGAAATATTATTTTTGGTGATAAAGTGTTAGGCCATGCAAAGAAATAACTACTGACAAAGTCTGTGAATCCAGTTCATGTCTTCAGGAGGAAGAAGCCTCTCCGCTCTCAGAGAAAGGTCAGTCTGACAGAAACGATCCTGTGTGGCTAAAAGATTTCTCTGCAGCTACTGTTGCTGTCAGTGTTTGTCCTCTTCTCAGAGCACCAGGAAGCCAAACAAGAGAGAGAGGAGTTTAATATTTATCATTGGAATGTCTGGTTTCTGTTCATAGAAACATTATAGACTACATTAATAATTAAAATCAGTATGTTATGCTAATTAATTAGTTTGGAAATGACCATTTTACATCTCAATGTTAAAGATTTTTTGTTTGCATCAAACACTCAGTAGCAACAGTGCTACTTTCTAAAAAAGCGGAGTTTGTCATTATGTCTGACAAAAATGAGTGTAAATTAAGTCATATTTCAAGGATAATTCTGGTGTAATTATTTTTTTTTATAATTATCAACAGATCCCATTAAAAGACTAATACCAACAATGAGTTTATCCAACTAAAAAGTATTGCCTGTGTAGCCAAAACCTGACATAGATTATGATGTAGAACTGTTCAGTTTTGTCCAAGAACACATTGAAAAACACATAAAAAGAGCCATACTGATACACTGAGCGCAATATTGCTTCATTACAATGAACATTGCCAGTGCAGCTGCTGGTACCAGTTGGTACCACATCAAAGGCCATTTTGACAGATGATATTAAACTTTATTAGATCATTTTTAACTATGCAACAGGTATTAAAGCCAAACAGGAAAATATAACAGTCATCTAATAAAGCCAGTTTATCTAGCTTTTAAGAAACATTCATTCATGTGTGAAGCAAACTGCAGACCAAATAAATTATCTGCTGCAGGGCCATGAGTTTTAAACGTCAGCCATAACAAGGCTCTACTGGTGAGGTCAGCATATTAAATGGCTGAGATGACAAAGTCACATGCCAGCTCCTAAATCTGCCAGCAATAACATTAAGAGGAAGAAAAAGCTAAATGTAGTAAATCTGATATTCTACACAAAACCATATCAAATACTCAATTATTGGGACAATGAACTAAAATGATTCTTTTTACTGTGTGCACTTAAGCTTATATTTCACTTTATAAGATGAAGGCAAAAGTAAAGACTGTCAGCTTTTTGGCTTAAGTTGAGATAGTGTCAACTCATCAAACCCTGCAGTCAATAACAACCTCGAGTGTATGACCTAAAGGTCAAGTCTCATATGCTGCACTAAATTTAAAAACCCTTCTATTATACCGTTACCTTTTAAAGTGAAGTGAAGAATTCACATGACATCAAATTCAGGGTCACCTCTGGCAAAGAGAGAGTCAAAATAAAGAGACAAGTCTCTAACCTTATGATAGGAAACACGACGTCGACCCTGACTAATGAAATTAGTTCTATATGTTAGAAAAAAATATTTCAAGGATTGTGACGAGGGAAAACCTCCTGCTTGTTAATCTGTTCAACTGTTGGTGCTGGTACTTGAACTGTGTACTACTTTGGTTGCTGCAGGATGTGAAATTTCTCACTCGTGTCAGTGGGAAGAGAAGATTACCCTGAAGTAATAACACTATAGAAATTACACTTGAGACACTGTGAATGCACAGTTCACATGAAGCCACTGCACTAAGTCACTGAGTCAACCGTGTAAACATCCAAAACTGCAGAAGAAAAACATGAAATCTACAATATAGCAGGTCTACAACTAGCAATTATGTTCATTATTGATTAATCTGCCGATCTGCCGGTCTATGAAATATCACGAGACGGTGAAAAATGGTCATTTCCCAGAGTCTGAGGTGACATCAACAGTTTAAAACCCAAATATATTCAGTTTACAATTATATAAAAGAGCAAAAAGGAGAAAATCCTCACAAGCTGGAATCACAGGATGTTTGGCTCTTTTGCTTAAGAAATTACAAATTGATTATTAAAATAGTTGCAGATTAATTTTCAGATGGAGATGTAGTATCATGACTTGTTATCAGTCCACTGAGTGATTCAAGCTGCCTGCATTAGTCCAAAGCCGGAGAATCATCACATCTGAATCAACACAGCCTCCTCTGTATCAGAAAAGCCCGATATGACAGGCGTATGATAATTACATTATTAAGCGTAGCAAATAATAATGTAATCTGTGCGTGAGAATTTGACAGTGTTGTTAGCCACACCTCCTCCTTTGTTCAAAGAAAACAAACCAGTGCTCTGCTGCCCAGTGTGCCCAATTTTTTTAGAACTACATAATATATAATAAACAAATGTATATGCAGTTAAGATTAGGTAATAAACTTGGAGAAACTTCATACACGTGTTGCAATATGTAAAATATGCCAGGCAACAATGAGACACAAAGCAGAGACTGCACTGGACTCTCAGAGGAAGAGAAAGACAGCGTCCCTGTTTACTCTCCTCACCTGCAGCCAGCCAAAGCGCCTGCAACCAAAGAGGTGTCAGAGTATTTTTCCACGCTCCACTAACAGCTCTAACAACTCTGTATGGTCCAAATTGATTACTGAATCTGTATTGTGTGTAAACACAGCTGCAAGGTATTACCAATTAACAATGGCCGCTCTGAAAGTATCACTCTCTGATTTGATTGTTTTTCGTGTTTACAATCAACTAGGAGGAGGTCATGTGCATAAAAATATCATACTGTAAAATAATTTCTTATAGACATGTTTAGCTAAGGAAATATCACAGTGGATATGTTGGAAGTTGCACATCACATCACACTGCAGTCTAAGGAGAATTAAAACACCAAACTACTGCTTTCTGCTTGCATTCTCAATGATTTCAGAAATCATTTCGGAAGAGAATTAGTAACGGGTTTGTAGTCTTTTAGACTATAAAACTGTATTACAATAGTCAAAACAATTACAGGGACATGATGAGATCATCACTGATGTACTATTCAGCTCTATTATCAAATGTCACTCAAAACGAGAGCAATCATCAAAATGTGAAATCATTTTAATGCGCTCTTTTAAAAATAAGGCTACATAAAGATTCATTTTTGCAACCAACAGCAAACTACAGAAAAAATTAAATGGAACTGTTTGCATAACTAAACTTCATCTCATCATCGCATTAAGCACTGTATTTCATTACACTGTTGTTGCATTAAGTCTGAATAAAGTCCCTAGGAATCAAAGGACTTATTGAGGCGACAATGAAATGTGTATCAAACTGCTGTCTGAAGGTAAGATACTCTTCCTTTTTGCTTTGCTTTTTTTAGAGAAAGAAAAAGTACGCAAGACCTGAGGTGTCACAACATGAACCTGAACCTTGACATGCATGTAGCAGGTGAGAAAATAAGATATCTTTGATCCCCAAAGCAGAGTAACATTACATTATCATACATAGTCTGTGACATATTCACATGTAGACAAGCTGACAAGACAGACAAGCTGTACAGTGTTGTTAAGACAGTTGTGGATGACAGGTGGGACATCACATGAGAAGATGAAGTGACTCTGTGATCAATTTCATATTTGTTGAATAGGCAACAGAACAAGACTGGAAATCTGGAGTGAAACGCAGCTGCCACAGATCTACTAATTAACACCGGGTAAAAGATTTTTTTTTAAAAAACAGGCATAACCTTAAAAAGAAGCAGTAAATGTGGAAAATGACATGTCAGTGAGATGTGTACGGTTGTCAAGTATGTAAAGTCACCTGAACTGAAGTCAGTCTTTAAGGTACAGCTCGTCTGTCAGCCAGCCTGTCTCCGTGCTGCCGGTGATGCCGGCCGGCAAACCGGGCAGTGATTGCTAACGCCACCTAGCTTACGTGCTAACATCAATTACAGCAACAAAACAGCTTTTTTATAGTTTGACACACTTACTGCGACACATGACACACACTGTCAAGGCACCTTTATCCGTGAAAAATTAGACAGTCGTTATTTTCCCAGGTGGCGAGCGACTTTATAATGTAATACGAGCATTGAAGTCGTCTGCAACAATGTACTGTATGTATGTCAACCTACTTTTAGCCGGAGCTAGCTAGCTAACGTGCAGCATTAGATAATAATGTGGGTCACCGGGCCTTTGGCCAGTCTCTGTCACCAAACAAACCGAACCAAAACTGTTCCGTTTGCAGCTTTACGCGTGTCAATAGTCAGACAAACAGGCTGTAGATACACACAAACACGAAGCGGTAGAGATGTCACACTTACCCCGAGCAGACTGCCCTTTCATCGGGATATCCCTGCACCCGGTGGCGCTGCTGACGGTGGACTGCGCAGGGCTGAGGCAGGCTGACTGGAGCCGGACCGGAGCTGGAGCCAAAAGGCCCCACACTACTCCAGATAACGCACACGCCTGCTTGTAGGGAGCTGCTCAACACTCAGGTTTAGTTAGATTCGCCGGATTGGACACCCACTCTCCACAGGTACCCGTGTCTGCTGAATAATTGTTTTTTGTTGTTTATTTAGTTGTTACAGTAGCTAAATAGTGTCATATTAAAAATGAAAACTAGTCTATTGCGTCTTTTTCAGAACCTTATTTTAGTTAGTTTTGAACACAAAAACATCACCTGAGTAAGATTTTGTAATTTTTCTAACACAAATTTCACAGTAGACATATGATCTATTGTGAATGCCACACATTGTTGCAAGAGAAACAACACGGGGAAGACAAACTTTTAGCAAAGAGTATAGAGGCACCAATCAATGTAAGTTCTTCTTTTAAACAGAGAAGTACGGTTAGTATAGTTTAATCTGATCGATTTTAGTGAATCCCCATCTCCGGCGTGATGCTCATCACTATGACAACAGCCTAAATAGCAAAAGCTGCAACACCATTTTGGAGCCACAGCGAAGGAGTCAATGAGCTAGTGGCGCTGTTTCGACCTTTAGATAGGGACAGAGATTAAAAGGATGAATTTGCATGGTCAGTGTATGAATAGGTATAATATACCTTAATCTTTTTTTGCCATTGTTAGCTGTTAGATAATACATCATCCACAATTAGCCCATTTATTTTTTCCCATAGTGAAGAGGCAGGGACAGAGGATGGCACACATACAATCTAAACCCCCTTTTGCATACCACCTCTTTATTCACTCATTATGTACAATGATTTGCATGCATCCAGTGTATGAATTCAATTCACAGTCTGATCCTCTCCTCCAAGCTGGCCATGTCCACTTAAACATGCTGATTTTATGTCATGCATTAGAGTGGCAGCAAGTCCACAAAAGAAATTTTAGGGGGAAAAAAAGAGAAGATTACAGAATGTTCCACACATTTCTTTTGGGTATAGTAATGAAAACTTTATACCTGAGAGTGATTATTATATGATTTAATACCCACGTTTACTCATCCTCATGGAAGGATGCCAAATGGGCAAAATGGTCAGAAATATTATTCTGTCTCTACAGATATTCTTCCATCAACAATCTTACTTTTCTTCCCAGGTAATATGAGTCACACTGAGTGCTCACGGGACACAGTTTGGAAGTCGGCTTTACATTATTGACTGGAGTCCAAGGTATGATGTTGCAGCAGGGTTGTAAAACGTTACTGTGAAAAACATATTTATTGTTGTTTGTGGTGAAATCATTATTGGCCGGGAACGCAAGGACTCCATCTTGATGAGGACATCGAGAACACAGCCAAAAATATTGTGTCTGGAAAATGTTCACACTCAGAGGAGTGTGTGCTTTACTGCGGTGCAGTTTAATCTTTAAACAAACTACTGTCATGATGTACTAATACTGAGAGTAACACACAGAATACTAAAACTGTCTTTAACCTTTCTGTATCTGTTCTGAACTTTGTTTATATCTCTCATCTTTGAAGGCAAAATGCATAAATCAGAGTTAATTAAGGTGTCAGTTTGAGGTCAGACTGAATATAAAATGCATATATATGATGACATATTTGCATCTTCCTTCAACTATATTATCTTTTGCTACATATCAGTGTTTATTTAAGTGGTAGGAAGAGATTCCAACTTCAACTGGTTGATAATGTTGATAATGGCGACATCTACTGTTAATAATGGTAGTGACACGTTCAGGTTTTCAGGTCTGTTATCTTACTTCTGACCAAAATAAATACATTTCTGCAAATAATTTCATTGCAAGAAAAAGTAAATCTAGTTTATTATTACTCCAGAGCAACTTATTTCATTAAAAAGATGTTAGTGCTCTGTTTTATTAATTTGATTGCTTGTTGGAGAGGTGGTCTCAGTGCTGTGGGAATTGCAGTTTACTCATGAATCCAGCGTCGTTATCTCTCATGTGAAACTAATCAAAATATTCATGCTGTTCTTTCATGGGTCTATGACTTTTCTCTGCTGCCAGCTTTCCAGTATGTCTTTTCAGTGTGTTATGGATTCCTCATTTAATTCAACATGGTGGCAGGACACAAAACATTCTTTCTTTATCTGATTTTAAACCATTAAAATGTAGTATGACAACAGATGCAGCACTTACTTTATCTTAGTTATAATCAATTAGATTTAAAAAATGTACTTTGGACATATTCAAAGTGCTTATATTTAACAATATGTATAAGATTTTCCTCTAAACATAACATTTTATGTCAAATAAATGATTTTGTGGTTTAAATGTAGGGCTTGTGTGTATGCATTCACTCATGTACATACAGTATTTTTTTTAATGTTTTATCCAAATGTAATGAAAGATTGATATTCATAAGACACATTATAGAATCAAACTTACACGGCCACACCTAATCACATTATAGCAGTTTTAATGCAAATGACACACATATAACACAAAATAAAATCTGGACAAATGAACAGTATTTTAATTATATTCTTTGTGTACATTCAAACATCACTATACAGCAGTGGCAGAGGGCTGTGGTCGACGTCTGGATCACTCAGTCGTAGTGCAGCGGCTCGGGGGTCTGTGTCGTTCTCTGTACACTAAGCTTCAGAGGTGGAGACTAGCACACATTGATGCACATAATTAGATGATGACTACAAGAACACACACACACACGTCTGTCATTGTAACTCCATAATAATGAGAGGGTTTCAACAGCATGTATTGCAATTAAGTTTTAAAATGTCATTGTAACACGTCTATTAAGAATGCAGCCGTGGATGTTGAGGTGACAGGCAACAGACAAAAAAGTATCTTGAGTATTACCTTTAATTTACTCATATTCTAAGGATCTTCTTCCATTTCGTGGCTGCAAGTGCAAACAGGGTGTTATTGAATTATCATCATATTATCGAGGATATTTTTTTCTTTTATTTCTTGTCATAAACATGTTCCTACTCGATAGAGGAAGTAACCTCTGCTCTGGATTCCCCCGGGTCCCTGGAGTTCAGCCTGTACAGACACAACAACCACAGCAAAGACTGTCCCTGTTATTATTTCCCATTTTATATTGATGAGACAATTATTATTCAGTTTAAAGTAGAGGTGCCTGGATGTCTTCATCGTTTCACTTTTTCTTCCACGACTCACCAGCAAAGTCAACAGCACGCACTCAAACAGTCACATCTGGATTTTCCAAAACAAACACTTTCCACGCTTCTCGCTCACAATTCCTCTGTGTCCACTTTGTGAAGGTCAGCACTTGATAGCAATGAGCGATAAGTTCACCTGTCAGCTCCGTTAATTTTAGACCATAATTACTCTCAGCTTGAGAAAGAACAGCTAATGTAGACTGAGCTCGTACAGGGAGTGAGGGTAGTTGCCTGATATGAAACAGAATTACTGACATGTAAGCTCAGGAAGGGGAAAACATACATTGAAATCCACTGCAGAATGGAGCGCACATGTTTCAATATTCGCCACAAACATGCACTTTTTCCACTGCGCTAGCTGCAATTATAACATTTTCTTTTCATCAGCTCTTTCTATATTTTCAACCAAGGTTTCTTCTGCAGTTGAGAGATCACAATACATCCTGTAAGCATTAACTTTGTATGTTTATCATCAGAAAATAAAAGAAGTCACACAAAATGGCATTTCATGTCATTTTGCACCACTGATTGCATAAAGTTTGTATTCTGAAAAACAAAGCATCTTGGTTTTCAATATCTTTGTTTTACCAATCAGTGCAGTGAAATTATTCTGTAAAGCAAAAAAAAAAAAGAGAGAGAGATTGAAAGGAGAACTGACGTGGGTGGTACATACGCGCATTGAGAGTCCTCTCTCTCTTCTGGTATGGAGTTGAGAAACTAGATGCAGGAGAGGGTGCGACAGAGGGGTCTGACCAACACACACACACACACACACACACAAAGACACAGGTAGAGCCAGACACGCAAACATGAATAACAGCTCCAGCGAGAGAGAAAGTACAGAATATGGAGTGTACAGAGGCAAAGAGAGGAACATCATTTCCCTCTGGTTTACACACAAGAACATGCGACACAGAAATTCAAACATAATACAAATGCTTCCTCAGCGCAGCGATTTATTCATTGCAGCCTTAGTGTCAGTGTTTTGACAAACACCTGGCATTTTGTATTATTCATATACCAATGATGGAGGAGCAGAAAACAAAGTGGCTTCATATTTCATGTAAGAAATATGTTTTTTTCTTATACATACAGTATAAAATGTGGTGAGTGAATGTGCGTCCTGGGGCGCTTTGTATGTTATGCAGGTTTCAGTGAGCATAAATGCACATGAAGGACCAACCAACCAAATAAATAGAATACATGTAAATGGTCATAGCTGAGTTTACACGGCTTTAATCACAGCTGCAGAGAGCTTCATCACACACACAAAAATGTCCAAATTGGACCATATTTCATTATGAAAATATACTTTATTTTTTAAAGATATAGTAGACCTTTTTTGCAATCACTTATTGCAACTAATTCTCTGTTATTCAATCAGCAATATTAACCAACAAGTCCTCCAAATTAAACGACCACATAAATCGTTTGACTGCACTTCAGAAGAGACCAGGAGTGTGAAGGACAGACAGAGGAGCCAAACATAATCCAAGTTTTCATGCAACCAAGATAAAAAGCTGGCTGTGAAGCCATGCTGGTGCCTCCCTACACAAAAAGTTGAGAATAAGCATCTGACATGCAGAGTACGCAACATGGTAGAGTAGCGCTTGGAGAAAATTTCATTTGATTATTTTCATTTTGGCTGTGTTTGTGTCTGTACTTGCTTGCATGCATTAGTGTTGACCTGTTATGGTCAATGTGTGCCTGCATGCATTTTGGTTTGGGGAATGAAGTTGTGGATACTTTACACAGCTGGTTTTATTATTTGACATAATAGCTCCAAAAGAAGGTTATTTTCAGTCGTCTGTTGCACTGAACGCATTGAAAAGTACCACACTTATGCAAAAAGTGCAAGTTACAAATAGTTATAAAACGATGTGAGGTGCTTTCTTAGGTCAAGCAACAAACTGTAGCAGTGCACATTTATCTCATAACTTACCGCCCCCTCTGACGAGGCAGAACCTTGTTGTCTAGAGTAGTGAAATAAAAACTGCACATACAGTGCATGACATGAACAAAAAATAAATAAATAACAACCACTCACACACACAAGCCAACACAAATTTGTCATTTAATCTTTTGGTATGTCTCTATAGGTCTAGTCTATTGTTTACTGGAAGCAATTCCAAAAAAAGTCATTCATATAATAAAGAAACTTGTACTCACCCTTTTACTATTTTCTCGCACTTTCAGCTCCTGAGAAAACAACAAGATGTTGACAATGAAATCAGTCTTTGATATTAATGTTTCAGTGTGCATTTTTTTTTTAGCAATTAGTAACATATTCTGCTATTAAACTTTACTTCTGGGTTTGAAGAGAATACAAACTATGAGGTACCTTTGACTTCTGAACCAGCATCAAGACACAGAGCTCTCCTAAGACATCAGATGCCTGGAACAGAAATTAGAGAGACAATTGACTGTTTAAACTAATAAATTAAACATGTAACATGTGTTTAAAGAAACAAAGAGCAGCACGCTTTACTCAGACTCTTCTCAATTCTTGTTTTTTGGATGACACCGCACTCACCAAAAACTTCAGGTCTGCAGAGAGGTAGGATGAGCACACAGCGTCTATCTGTGGAGGAGCACAAATGATGATGGACAGTTACACTGACAGGAGCGATGAAGTCAAAAGGAGAGAGTAAAACGGCGCCGCATACCTGGCTGAGTAGCTGCCTCTGATCTGTTGTGGCTTGCTGAAGTTCTGCTGGAGCACCTTTGATTTCACAAAGCACAGAAATACACAGTTAATGCAATACAGTTAATACTGAAGCAGAAACTTGAGATAGGCGCTTCTATTTGAATAACATCCTGACGAAAGTGCACTTATATTGACAGAACAGTAATTATGCATGATGATATTGTAGAAGCTACAAGTCAGCAGTGCCTCTGTGAAATAGCATCTCCTGTATGACTGTTTTCTGGATGCTCCACTTCAGCATGATTGCAATAAATGTCCATTAGCAAAGGTAAAAGCTTTACTGTAGAACATAGATTTGTTGTGCACCATGTTGATGTGTGGTTACTGCCTGGCGGATATCTGGTTTTAAAAAAAATTCTTGAATCAAAACTACAGTGAATCTAAACCAAGTAAACAAGTCAACAGCATGCAGCATCACTGCGCCAACACTGATGTTGAATCCCCACAGCCAATGCAAAGATCACTTTGACATCATGTGAATACTGCACAAGTGCCTGTCAATCGCACGTCTCAATCATTTGTGACTTGATGTCAGTTGACACCTGAAGTCAGAGGTTGCAAGACCAGAATGGAGTTTCTGGCTGCAGATTTCTGCCCAACTGTCTCTGCTAGTTTGACATCACATCAGTTAGTGAACATGACAATGGATGGATACACATTATTGTTCAAAAGTATATAATAAACCAGACAAATACTACAAATGCCACTTATTTGCTATAGAAATTGTGATATGAGTGACCATATTATTTTGGTTATTGTTTTTACTTAAAAAAAAAGAAAGTAAACACTAAAATCTACACAAAAATTCTTCCAGATTATCCATCTTAAATTAGATAGATAGATAGATAGATAGATAGATAGATAGATAGATAGATAGATAGATAGATAGATAGATGATAGATTACTTTTACACAGAAAAGAAAAACTGAATTATTAACAAATCTTTAAAAATGATCAAAGCTTTATATCCCTCTGATGTTAAAATGTCAGATGCAGTCACAAGTGCAAGACTTACAATGATTTACTGGCTAAAAAAAAAAGCTAAGGATGAAATAAATAAGATAAAATAAAATCGTGCCTAACTTACTTTTGCAGACTGGGATGGTTAGGATGAGAAGGGCTGCGAGGGTGATGCTGGCCGTGCTGAGTGGACTCATGGCGCTGCTGTTGAGGTTGGACAGGCTGCTGGACGCTCCGCGCTGCGCAGGCTGACTTTGGCACTTGAAGGTCCTCATCTCCGTCTCGCTGGCCTTTCTTTCTTTCTTTTTGGTTTGTCCGCTTGACTTCTTGCTCTTCTGACAGTTTCCGTCTCACGTCAGAGAAATATGAAGCCTGGTGTCACACACCCTCCTCGCGCGCTGACACTCGACTGCGTCATTAGCGGCTCCGCGCGTAAAAAAAAAAAAAAGAAAAAAGAAAAAAGAAAAGAAAAAAAAGTTTGATCAACAGGTTGGCTGACCGTGATGCTTCAGGGAGAGCAAAGGTATGAGCGGTGATGAAGTGATAAAACATTTAAAACGAAGGTGAGTAAAGACTGAGGTCCAGCTGGTGACCATCAGAAAATTAACAATTCTTTTTCACCCTGTTTTCATATTTTAGTAGAACACAAAACCTATAATTCAGCCCAGTACATGCTGCTTTTGTGAAGGTTACATTGTGTCGTTTTTGTTCAGTCTGTGTCTGAGATATTTCATTCATGTCTATTATTATTTTGAGGATATATATTATAATTACAATATATTAAAGCCAGAAAAGGCAGCTTTAGTTTTCTGAGAAGCCATTTTGGCACAGGCACTCACCTCCTATATTTATCTGTTGCTATTGGACCTCATAAAAACCACCGTTTTTATCGTTCAACAATGCACTATAGCCCTCTGTCTATGCTGTTGTGATAATGGTGAATGAATATAAGGGCAGCAGCAACCTTACAAGGTGTTAACAACCAACTTCTCTTCTTCTTCTTACCAAGAATCAAGATTGCCTTACATTCACCTGTTGTCCTGATGTAGCCTATATCATACTTTTACAATTATTGTTAAATGTAGAAGCAAAAAACATGGCCAAGCATGTGCACACACCAATCAGAACCAAATTTCAGGACTTTAACTTTATGTCTCTTGTCTGCTTAAATCTTTTAAAGCCGCCCTCCAATCAAAAATGTGTTTTACTTATTGTTCCTTCACTTGGATGTTTGAGCTTCGCAGAATGATGTACATGCAGGGTTTGTTTCTAGAAGGCTGTTTTCACATTCATCTGCTGAAAGGGGATTGTTTCTCTGTGCTCACTTTAAATCTGAGTTTAAGGCGTGCTTGATTTGTGACATCACAACTAGTTTGGAGTAAACCGTGGTCCAGCTTGTGATGTGGACACTTGAAGCCTCCAGTGCACATATACTGAGAATGGACTTTTCAGAAAGGAGACATCTTATTTCCAGTAGTTAAACTTTTGAAAAAAAAAAGTATATATTATTAATATAATTGTATGTATATTCATATATTCTGTATTTTTCAATGAGGGTGAAGATGTCATTCTGAGGAACATTTTTGTGGAAAAACAATGGACACAAACTATGATTTCAAGCAGAGTATTTTCACTTGTTGTTTTTATCTGTGGAGGGGATCTCTAAACTTATTTTTTTTATCAAAGCCAAGTAGTTGGCTCCAATTTTTTATTCTTCATCAGGAAAACATTCCTGCATAATATCTTGTCCTCACCTCACTTGTGTGTCGGGAATATTTCACGCTTGACCCAGTTGTAATGCAACGTGGTCTTTTAGAGAGCACAGAGCTTTGCGGCATGATTTCTCTTAGACTGTCATCCACCACAGTGGCATACAATATTTGTTTTTATGGTTAAGAAACTGCAAACTGAAAGCCAAATAATGGGCTTGATAGTGTCATTGATGTGACACACATTACAGGTGAGGAAAAATCAGCCATGCTGCTCCAATGATGCTCTTATTTCAGCATTATTTTGTGTCAGAGTGTACAACTCAAGGCTTTAGAAACTGCAGTTTGCTCCCCTTTAATGCCAATCCAACAAATCAGCTCAAGCCCAGCATACATCATAAGTGTATAAAATAATGACCATAATTGTATGAAATAGCGTGCCTTCATTTTCAACTTTTGTCCAACTTTTGATAGCACGGCATTACAATATTCATGCATTGATAGCATTACGTAAATTTGAATCTATTTCTTTATCAGAGTGACTCATTACAGCTCATTACAGAATTACCTTTTCTGATAAAACTCAGGTAATGTGTCGGTCTTTGTGTGAAGCTGTGTGTGTGAGGGCATTAATACTCCCCTGCGCTATATTTCATTTTGATCTGTTTCAATAAACCAGATGACGCAGTAAAAAAAAAACAACCACTGTCCTGTTTTCTGCAGCAAAACCCACAATGAATAAAAAATGTGTTACAACAAAGGAAGGTGGATTTGCTTTGGTTGTAATTGGCTTTATTGTTACAAGAAAGGATTTTACATCTATTACAGTGTTATGAAGAGGACATGTGGGACAGGCAGGGTGAGAAACTAAGAGAAATAGATGATGCTGGAAAGATTTTGATGATATGTTGGATTCATGTAAATATTCCATCTTGATTAATCACTTTCATTAACTGGCATGATAGTACGGCGCTGTATATTTATTTTATAACTGTACAAAGGAATGACTGAAGCAAAAGTCATGCCTTCATCACAGCTTTGTTGTTGAAATCTGATGTGTTTGAGAGCATGAGTTGCAACAAATGGAGTGCATCAATAATTGTGCAATTCCAGGGAGTCATCATAGTCATCCCCACCCTTGTCATCCTCCTACACTAATCTCCCTCCTCTTTAATCTCCCACTTTTCCTTATTACCACAAATTAAGAACAAACAGTGGAGATCAGTGGGCAAGCATAATGTCATGTTTCTTGAATCAATGGAAGGACAATATTTTGCAGATTTGTCATAATGAATTATTAAGGCACTTTGAGGTGAAAGGAGTTTGTTATCATCAAAGCTGATTGAGTAACTAGACCTGATGTGTCTCCTGAAAGCTTCTCCACCATTCTGGAGAAGTTCTGAAATGTCATGACCTTTAAAGAGTTTTCTTTTATTATGAGGTTGACTGGCATTTGTGTGCTCTGATGTAATTGGTTTGTTTGAGTTGAAACCCAAAGGTAATGGTAACCCGACACGACAGATGGTTTGTTACACAGAACCATCTGAGAAGTCCTTGGAAACTGTTTGGAAAAGGGCAGGCACTTTCCAAAAATACTTGGCAGGTGATTGGATGAACTATCTGTCTATCACCGTCTTACCTTGTGAGGCAGCTGGATTTATGAGATCACAAGTGCATGAAGCAACTTGAAGCCTGACAAGATGGATTCTCGTGTGATCTTGTGATGTCGTGATCTTGCGAATCCAGCTACCTTGCAAGGTAAACTGTTGTGAAGGTTATACTGTGTGTGATTCACACACTGTATAGCATCTTGAAGCCACAACACAGATTACAGTTCTTATTGGAAACAAAGGGGAAACACCTTGTATGTCAGCTAGCTGCTGTTGCTTTGAGCAATAGGAATCAATATCAAGAATCAGGCACAACAGATGTTTATCTGCATGCATTGACTGATGTTCTTAATTGGAAACAAGAGGAAAATAAGCAGGGAGAGTGACCTATTAACAAGTCACATCCTCCTACAAAGACAATTACTTAACCATATAAAATATGACAAACTTGAGTTTATTGTTTCCAAAGTGTACACTTGTTGTTTCCATCTTGCATTAAATGGAAGTTTCCGCCTTTGCCAAGAATTCATGTTCAGTGACTATGTGTATTGTGATTCAAATGTGTTTTGAACTCAATAATCTCACTCGAGATATGGTTTTATAATTCGAAAAACTCTCTAAATATAAATATGAAAATATTCTCTTCAGACTACAATTGTAATATCTCATGTTAATATAATGCCGCTTAGATTGAGTTGCAAACTAAATTTGAAATTGATGGTTTAATATACATGATAATAAAAAGGATTATTAACTTGCAAGAATCATGCATCTATCTTGTAATCTCTATGTAAAGGAGATCCTTGATCATTTTCACTTTAGAATCTGCTTTGACCCTCTGACTCATAATGCTACTTATGCCAACTGTATGAACTAACAGAAATCCACTTAGACTTTGACTCAAATTACATTAGCTGTTGTGCAATTTTGACATATTATGTTATATTGTAAGAATCATTATATTTTATCATTACAGTGAGTATCAGATTTCTACCCAACCACATTCACAATTTCCTGTGTAGGCAGAGTCTGCTAAATGCAATACAAGCATGCAATAAGCAATCCTCTTACCCTCGCTATAATAAATGTGAAATGTACAGGGTTGAGAATTCACAAAGATCCTTTCATCCCATTACATTAACAGAATGAACAGCACATCTAATGCAATCAGAAGTTAAGACTGAGATGCTACAGAAATGCTAGCAGCTCTGTGAGGCTGTAATTTAGCACAGTGGTGCTTTGAGCTCAATTCTAACACCAGCATGCTAACATGCTCACAGTGACAAGGCTAACATACTGAGTTTAGCAGGTATAATGTTTACCATGTTCACCATCTTAGTTTAGTGTGCATACATAGGCTACTTAGCACAAAACACAAAGTACAGCGGAGGCTAATGGGAACGTCAGCTTTGAGCCATCTTTGAATTAATGGCTAAAAGGACTTTCACGCTTGTTATCTACTAAAAAATTAACATTTGCGTAAAGGGAAAATCCAAGTTTTGAAAAGATGTGGGCACCATTTCCTAAACATGAGCCCCATGGAGGATTTTTCAATTCATTCATCATCAATTTTTGATTATTGTGTTCTGTATGTTTCACAAATACTGAATGTATAATAAATATAATGTAAAAAAAAAAAATTGTGGACCAACTGACAGACTTGGCCATTTGGATCTGTTCTTGGATTGAATGTGGGTGGAGCGATGCTGGCAGTGTGTTAAAGTCATCGGCAAAGAATTGCCTCAGAAAAGAAGTCCTGATTAGGCAACAGTTGAAAACACCTGTGTAAATTGGGGCTTTTGCTCTTAAAACTGTGTTGTCTTAAACACAATCACATGGTCTCTAAACCACGCGACTGTGAAAATGTCTAACCAGTTGCTAGGCAACAAGCAGACTCCAGGAAGTTACTGCCCCCAACCAAGAAATAGTATGGCACATAACCTCACCTAAAACAGTGAGCTATCATTTTTATACTTTGGTTTTTGTATGTAATAAGCCATAGAAATATATAACGCATTAATTAGTGAGCTTTAGAGTTGCTGGTAGGTGGATTTTGTTACCAGTAAACATAGTCTGGCTAATTAACTTGTTTCCAGTCTTCGCTCTAAGCTAAGCTAAGTGGTGGTAGCATATCTACAAGCATGACAGTGGTATCAATCTTCTCATCTAACCTGCCACTGAAATGCGAACGAGTGCATTTCCCAAAATGTCGAACTACTCCTTTTAAGGCACTGGGACACACAACTAGTATGCCTGTTTGCTGAGTGTGTTGCTGTGAAGCACTTGTGGTGGTGAGAATATTCTCCACTCCACTCACCATACTCAGCCCATTGCCATCTTGGTTTTTGGTTTGTTCTTCTTCTTAATTTAGAACGATAACAGTAAAACATATTTAAATGGTATGTTAACTAGTGAACAGTGAACGAGTCTGTGTGCTTTGTTTAAGTTCAACATTGAAGTTATTGGTATTTGGTATTATCCATTTTCTAGTTGTACACATTCCCTGGTGTGCAGTCATATTCCCATCAGTCTCATGTCACTATCCCTTCACCACACTCTAGTTTTTATTGTTCAGTTTATTGCAATCTCATATATCCCACCTTGACCTGTTAACCTGCAATCATTTGTCTGCTCCATCCAGGGCCTTCCAAGGGGGCCATGGGGCAAAAATGAGCAGTGGGCCCCTTTGTGGTAACTTAATTAAGCACAAAAGCACCATAATACCACAATGCCACAATGCATATGAAAATAATAATAGCCTTAAAACTAGATTTTTTTTTCTTCACAGGTCCTCTCTACAAAATTGGGTAATATTGTTTCCTTTACAATTGGAGTTTATAATGTGCTTTATTGCACTTCTTTGCTACACAGTGAAACTGGAGCTACCAGGCTGCGGCCCTTTGCCTTTGCCCTGTTAGCAATCCAGCATTGTCTCTGCAGACTATTTAGATTGTCCAGTTCACCTGACCGGCACAGGTCCGCACTCCACACACCTTCTTGCTGTGTGCTACTCACTATGCCCCCATGCCACGTGTGTATATTTAGCCCTGATACAGGATGGTTATATAATGCATCACATTGCTGAATATCCAGGACTGTAATTCTGAAATTATAAAGTACACCTTTTTAGAAAGTGGAACCTGTTGTTTCTCTTGCTGTTGGAACACCAAGTGAAAACATGTGTCATCAAGAGAACATGAACATTAATTTCTCTGAATAAAAACAAGATGAGGGAGAGGATGAAAGCAGTTAGTAGCGAAAGTGAGACTTTTCATGGCTGTCAACAACTTGGCTGTGTTCAGTGAGTAACTGAATTAGCATGGCAGCGTATGAGATTTAACAGGAGAACAATTAACTGGTACAGCAAGTGTAAAAGTAACCGACTGACCAGTATGACCACAGTTGGTGACCAAAACCACCAGTATGACCACAGTTGGTGACTCAGGAGTGACTCAGCAGCCAGACATTTCTCTGCTAAAATTGAAATTTTAGCAGCGGTGCTCATAATTCTGCAGCGGCACACCACCACTGCAGAATGAATATAGGGGAAACACTGACAAGAGTGGAGATGTCAGCAATCCGATCTTCCTCACAGACCAGCCACGAGCATGGCACTCTGCCATAAGTGCCCACTACCCCTCTGTGAAGAGAGAGGGGATCTGTCTGGCTGGGAACTCAAAATCAAAGAGGTAGAAGAAGACCCAGACACTGTCAAGTCATGTCATGTCAATTTTATTTATATAGCACCAAATCACAACAGAAGTTATCTCAGGGCACTTTTAACATGGAGCAGGTCTACCATACTCTTTATTTTACAGAGACCCAACATTCCCCCATGAGCAGCACTTGGCGACAGCGGCAAAGAAAAACTCCCCTTTAACAGGAAGAAACCTCAAGCAGAACCGGGCTCTAGATGGGCGGCCATCTGCCTTGACTGGTTGCGTTTAGAGAGAAAGAGGGAAGAGGGGGAGAGAGGAGAGAGACACACAGAGAAGTACAGCAACAACAATAATAATAACAACAACAACAATAATAATAGAAATATGATTAATAATAATGATATCAGGTGTGGGCATCAAGCAAGAACACAGCAACATGGTTTCCTAACAGGAGAAGTCTGCCCCCACTGTAAGAGAGATGCAATAAGACAGAGAGAGCCACATGGCACAGCTGACAGCTCTGAAAGAGGAGGTGAGGGAGCTGAGAGGAGAGAGAGAGGGCTACACTGGCCCTGAAAGAGCAGTTAGACTCACACCCAGACCACACCCAGGACCCTGTGAGCCCCACTTAGAGCAACCAGGACCCACCAACTCAACAGCTTGCCTCTACCCCCAGCTCCACCTCTAGCCTGCAGACCAACACCACACCCAGATCTCCCCAAATCCCACAGATCAACACCACCACCAACCCACAGATCAACACCACCCCTCATCCCTCCAGACCAGCACAGCAGAAAGAGAAGCCAGACTGGCATCCTCATCGACTCCAATGGCAAATTCATAAATGAAAAGAAAATTTTCCCTAGCCACCATGACATTACCCATTGATTTGTGGACTCCCATTTTGAAGCCTCGGGTTTGCATTCCATCTTGGATTTTTGGAGCCAGAAGTGACCATATTTGGATGAGAGGGTGGAGCTGACCCTAGCGCTAGCTGCTAGCTTGGTAAGTACGGTACATTCACAGTCTATGGTTAACTGTGATAATGCTAATGCTAATTTTTGCTAGTAAAAAACAGGCTTAAAAGAAAATGTACTTACCGGAAAACGCTGAACAAGACATTTTAGGCGACCAAAATGTTACAATTTCATGAACTGAAAACACACTGAAATAGCGATGGCTACAGCTATGCCTATACTCTGTGAATCTGGGCTTATGCCATGCTTATGTTACCTAACCAATGTTGTCGCCATGCTAGCAACTTGCCTGTGACAGACCCACCTGTTCCTCAATGTGGCCATGCCCTTAATTATGCATAACTTTAAGCCTTAATAAAATGTAAACAGGTGAGTTATTCCATGCAGTTGTCACGAAAAGGGGAAATGAGCTATAGAGACCAAAACCATTTTTTGTACCAGGCTGTAAACATGTTTATTTCTGCTGTAAAGTTGGGCATTTTAACATGGGGGTCTATGGGGATTGACTCGCTTTTGGAGCCAACCTCAAGTGGCCATTCGAGGAACAGCAGTTTTTGGCACTTCTGCATTGGCTTCATTTTTCAGCCCCAGAGGCTGTCGCTTGGAGCAAACACCCAATATGCCATAAACCTGCTGTCAGTAGCTGGAATCTCCAAGCCACATCATCATCCACACTGGCTCCAACGATCTGAGTAGCCAGCGAAAGAGAGTGTCACTCCACACACTCCCACACAACAAGCTGAGAGACATCCTGCAGATGCTCAGCCTGCTCTGCTCTCACTTGATAGATCAGGTACTACAATAGACAATTCACAGGTTCTCATCATTTGTTTTTGCTTTTTTTTATACAGTTAAAAAAGTGCTATATTGTGTAAAAGTGTTATTTCATGTTAATGGATTGAAACCCCATATTTTTAATGTGTTCTTAAATTAATTTCTTTATTGACTGAATAAAGCTAAATGAAATCTAAATAATTTGTTATTTCACGTTGGAATGTCCAGGGTCTGAGGTCCTCTGCTTTTGACCTTAAAAGCAGGACCCCAGACTTCACAAGAGAGTTAGGAGATGCAGATGTGTTTGTTTTGCAGGAGACTTGGAGTACAGGAGACATTTCCACTGGTTGTCCCTACAGTGAGATAGTGTTCCCATCCAACAAAATGAAAGGAATAACCAATAACCAAAATTTTCAATTTGAGGTTGTCACCACAGTTAAAGACATATTCATATGAGCAGCATATATCCCCCCATCAGAATCCCCTTATTATAACGAAAATAGTTTCTCCATTCTTGAAGATGAGATCAGTCACTACCAGGCCCAGGGAAGCATACTGATCTGTGGGGACCTTAATGAGAGGACTGCTATAGAACCAGATTCTACCCACAGGAAGACAAACATATACCCGGCCAAATCAGCATTCCCCTCCATTCACATCCCAACAGGAACAACTTTGACAAAACTGCCAACAAAAGCGGGCACCAACTACTGCAGCAATGTTGAACATGTCGAGTCTGTACATCATTAATGGTAAGCTTCAAGGGGACTCCTTTGGTCACTACACACACAGCTCTCCTCTTGGCAATAGCACAGTAGATTATAGCATTACAGACCTAAACCCCTTCTGTTTGAGAGCATTCACAGTCAACCCCCAACACCCTTATCTGATCATAGAAAAATTACTGTACATTAGAAAGACAGTAACAGACCCTCATGCAGCAGAGCCCAGTAAACTGAACTATACAAAACAACCTTATAGATGGACAAACAATAGCAAGGATGACTACCAGAAAGCAATCAGTCATCAAACAATTCAATCTTAATTGAATTTTCATTTTGCATTTTCTTTCCACCTCATATCTCCACAATAATGATGGCCTGAATCAGGCTGTACAGGATATTGACAACATATTTGACAATGTGGCAGATTTATCTAATCTGAAAAAGTCTCAGCATCACAGATCAAAAAAGTCAGCCAATGAAAATTGGTTTGATGCAGACAGAAGACATCTGAGAAAAACACTCAAAAGATCAAATCAAAAACATGGACAACCTGACAACCCTGAGCTGAGCTTCCAATATTGGGAAACACTGAAATTATACAGAATTAAAAGGGAGCAGCATGCGCAGCACCAACTTGATGTAATTGAAGAGTCCATTGACTCAAATAATTTCTGGAATAAATCACACTCTTTCAGCAAACCACACAAGGAAAAACTGGCAGTTCAAAATGGTGAAATATAGAAAAAACACTTTGAAAACCTGTTTAGTACTGTTACACCGAAATCGGCCCAAAATGATCTCTACAAACTACAAATGCTAGAATCAGTCGTTAAAGACAGTCAGAACCTTTTAGACTATCCAATTACTGAAGAGGAGCTACTGGCTAAACTCCAGGCCCTACAACCTGGAAGGCCAGTGGTCCTTATGGTATTTTAAATGAAATGCTGAAATTTAGCAACCATAAGTTAAACATTGCCATATCAAAATTATTCAACCTTGTTTTGAGCATTGGACATTTCACTGACATCTGGAGCAAAGGAATTATCACACCAATCTTTAAAAATGGAAATAAATTTGATCCAAACAATTACAGAGGCATATGTGTCAGCAGCAACTTGGGGAAGTTATCCTGCAGCATCCTAAACAGCCGACTGCAAGACTTCCTCAGTGAACATAATGTCCTGAGCAAGAGTCAGATTGGATTTATTGTACACCACTACTCGGAACTACAGACCATCTATATTCTCCACAACCTCATTAATAAACATGTCCACCAAAACGAGAACAACATTTTCTCTTGTTTTGTAGATATCCAAAAAGCATTTGACTCAATTTGGCATAATGTTGTAGGTGGGTAAATCTATGATATAATTAAAACAATGTATACAAATAATAAAATGTGCTGTGAAAATTGGCAATATGGAAACAGATTTTTACCCCCAAAGTAGAGGGGTGAAACAGGGCTGCAGTCTCAGCCCCACCCTGTTCAACATTTATATTAATGAATTGGCAAAATCACTAGAACAATCAGATATCCCTGGTCTCACCCTCTCCGACATAGAAATTAAATGCTTACATTTTGCAGATGATCTAATATTGCTAGCTCCATCTAAGGAGGCCTTACAGCAGCAACTAGATCATCTGCAAAACTTCTGGGCCCTGACAGTTAATCTGGAAAGTCAGTCTTACTAAACTTAAGCGCAGACAACGAAAATCAATAACAGAGCTGGAAGTAAATGGAGTGATTACCACTAACAGTACAGAAATTGCAAAATAATTTAATAATTATTTCATTCAATCAGCAGAGGAGCTTTCTTAAAATTTTGAACAAGCAAAATTACCACAGGTTATTAGTACAGATTCATCACAATCTTTCTACATTAAGGAGGTTGACCAAGAGAAAGTGGGTAAAATCATCAATAAATTGAGTAATTCTAAGGCAAAAGATCTGTTTGGCCTGGATACTGCTCTTATCAAAACAAACAGCTTCATCCTGATCAAACCTATAATGCATCTGATGGACCTCTCCGTCAGAACTGGTAAATTCCCACAAAACTGGAAAACAGCGATCATCACACCAATTTTTAAGGCTGGAGCACCTGACCAAGTAGGCAATTATAGACCAATTTCGATTCTACCCATTTTCTCAAGTTGTTCCTGGAAAAGGTTGTTGCAGAACAACTGGTTGACCACCTTGAAAGTTATAAACGTATTTCTCCTAAACAGTTCGGATTTAGGTCAGGATACTCAATGGAAATGGCCGACTGCTACCTCACTGAAAATATCAAGAGCTCACTAGACAAGGGTAATGTAGTTGGAACAGTGTTTTTAGACCTCACAAAGTCTTTTGACACTGTGAACCATGACATACTTCTGAACAAACTTAGCACCTTCAATTTTTCAGAGCAAGCAATTAGCTGGTTTGCATCATATCTCGAAGGTAGAGAGCAATGTGTTAAAATCAATGCAAAACTATCAATCCCCCAACGATCCAGAATGGGTATTCCACAAGGCTCGATCTTGGGGCCTCTGCTTTTCAGTTTATACATAAATGACTTACCAACATGCTGTAAAAGAGCTGGTTGTCAAATGTAAGCTGATGACACAATCATTAATGTATCAGCTAAAACTCTTTCTGTTGCAGCAGAGATATTAACAAACGAAATGGAGGGTGTATCCCAATTGCTCAAAAACAATCATTTAACCCTGAATCTTAAAAAGACTGTGTCAATGTGTTTTTCCATGAGAAGGAAAGAAAAAGATAAGTTTACAATCAAAATAGATCAAGAGGAAATAAAGGAAGTCAGTGATTTTAAATTTTTAGGTGTCATTTTGGACTCCCAACTCATGTTAAAAACTGCAACTGCAGGGTGGCACAGCGCAAAACTACTTTCACTCAGTTATCTTTTTCAGTAAAAGGGATACATTTCTGCAATGCCCTACCAACAGAAAAAAAGCACAAATCTGATCTGAAAATGTTTAATGAAAAGGTGAAACGCTGGCTTTTTACATTTGACATTTGATACAATTTTGTATTAATATATTATTGTTAATTGTTTCTTTATTGATCCTAAACAAACATTAATTACTTCTATATACAGTAGACCTATGATACACACACACACAAACGCATGCACTGTCTAACTGTCTAACTCATACATCAATTCATCATTGCATTGTCTGCAGGGAACACAATCAAACTCAGGACTCACATGAGGTCTAACAGTGGCTTAGTGATAAGATTTATTACTGATCTTGGTCATACATAGAGGTGGTAATGCTGCACATTTACAATATCACACTATTTTGTGATTGCACAACTTGTAATACAAAGACTTAATTAATTCTTTAATTTAATTTATTAAACACAAAGTTTGGTTTGCATATAAGTGCAAAACACTAAAATAAATATGCAATGACAGTGACAATCACCATTTTGCCTTGCCTTTGACTTATTTGAAGGTTAAGTCAGACTCCTGACTACATCATCATTATTAATACAGTTTATTTACTAAAGAAAAGTTTTCAGAAAAAACTCTTACCCTACAGCATTTCAAATATGCACTTCTAGGTTGCACATTTTTCCTTGACACTATTTTGTACAGTGACTCCGGAGATGACCATTCCATATTCTGTTTTAAATATAATTACTTGTTGTTGACAGCATAACTTAAAACCACTTAAATTCGAAATGCAAAAACGATCAACTATTTATTCAGCAATGAAACAATACAATTTAATGATGCCCTGAAAAACCTGATGCATGATACATTACATATTGTGACAGTTGTTTTCATTTTGCATTAGATTTTGAGTTCAAAATTAGACATACATAATAATTTTGTGTTGAAGCTTTTGCACATTAAAGGTCTGCTGTGAAAATTGAGCCAAAGCAATAATAAAGTACTATAAATTATCACGTATTTCATGCGTTTGCAGATACAAAACAAATATTTATTGTTTTGCTTCTAAGAATCAGACAGTGGGGGTCAGACTGATCCGAATGCAAAAGAGAATCAGGTCAGCTGCAGTGGCATGGACATTTTTCAAAGGCATAGCAGCAAGCGTCAGGCCTCCGCCAGTTTGTCAATATTCAATAATAATTGATGGCACTCAAGATACAGAAGGAAAAGAATAATTGTCAGTGTGCCTTAGGTAGGCTACGTAGACCATGACTTGGTTTCCCAAGAAGTCTTTATTTGCTTGTATGAGGCACATGGAACAACTGGAGCAGAGATTGCAGAAATAGCCATTGATTGTGGAAAACTGTCCTTGGTCTATTTCTAGTATCAGAGGTAATTGGGGAGCTAGAATACTTAAACAAGTCGCTGCAGAAGAAAACACAGACCATTGCAGGCATGCAGGCTGCAGCAGAATATGTGAACTCCACTCTGCAAAGTAAAAGGAAAGAAGAACACTTTCAGAGAGTGTTTGACAAGGCATCATCTATGGCGCACTCCTTGGATATTGGGGCTATCCAAATCCCTCACCAAAGCCAGCCCCCCAAAAGATACACTGGTGGAGCAGCTCAGAATAGGCTAAAATCATCAGAAGAATATTACAGGGCTGAATATTACAAGGTGTTAGATACTGTGGATATGCAGCTCAAAGAACAGTTTAATCAAGCAGATATGCAAGTCTTGCACAAATTAGAGAATGTTCTCCTCACTGAGGACATTAACAATGTTGTCTGTCAATACCCAGAGCTTAACAAAGAGAATCTCAAAGTACCCAAGTTCATCTCAGAGAACAAGTACAAGTCCAGCAGGGAAGCTGTAGATATCCTACAAACAATGCCTCTTGAGGTTAGAGGTTTGTTTGATGAGGTTGAAACTCTTGTTAGGCTGCTGTTGGTTATCCCTGTGGCCTCAGCTGAAGCTGAAAGAAGCCTCAGTGAACTTAGGAGACTGAAAACTTGGCTCAGGTCAACAAGATCACAAATCCGTCCTAATAACATTGCAGTGTGCCATGTCCATCAAGAAAAACTTGATGCCATTGACTCCAGAGCTGTTTGTCAGCAATTTGTGTCAGTAAATGAGAGGCGAAGACGTGTGTTTGGTTCTTTTACATAAAAGCTGGAATACAAGCATTGTGGGAGAAATCAGGAGATTTTGTAGAGTCGCCTACTAACCTGTTGATTATAAATAAAATGCTTTTTTTGTGTTCTGTTTGCTGTGTTTCTTATATGTCTACAGTATTTGTTATGGTCTGGCATTTTAATGGTAGATTTAGGTTATGTACTGGTACACATTCATCAAGTGATGCCAGAATACTCTATTCTGAAATGTATTTCTGGTTTCTATTCCTACCTGTGATTGTTTGTTTTGTGTGAATTTGCATGAAATGTAGCTGTGAACATCTCTGAGTAATTCCAGTGTTTCATGGAAGTGGTATTAGGGAGATTCAAAATGCATCAGGGGTAATCTATCATATGCCAATTTTATTTTTATTTAAATTAATTTAAATTTAATTAATTTTAGTTTAAGATGTACACAAATAAAATAAACAGCAAAATATCTTTTCAAATGTAATCGATGTGGTGTAAGTCGTGTTTTGGCATGTTAGCAAATACTTATGAAATAATGCAAACGTTTTACAGAATGTGTGTGTGCATGTGTGTGTATGACAAAGATAGCATGTTTATGCACTACTATGCATATTGGTCATATGGCAAACACAGTCCAAATTATAAATTGTGCAATAATGGTGAAAACGGCCCAAATTCCAGTTTGCACAAATGCAAAAAACAGAGAAAATAGCTGCTCCTGCCATGACAAAAACAGTAAAGAGGCCTGCTCTTACCACGGACAGAACACTTCCTAGGGTAGTTCTTTGCTCTAATATCAAGTCAAAAACACTGCAGGTAACATTGCAAAAGAAACAATGTACTGGCTGTTGTTTTCAGTGATTAGCTGATTAATTGATTAGTCGATTAAAAAATTAATCAGCAACTACTTTGATAATTGACTAATCGTTATAGTCATTTTTAAAGAAAAACACCAAACATTTATTTCTTGCATCTTCTCAAATGTGAGGATCTTTATGTGTCATACATGATAGTAAACTGAATATGTTTGGAGTTTGGACAGGTGACAAAACAAGACATGAGAAGATGTTTCCTTACCTCTAAGAAATATTAACATTTTTTGGCATTTTTTTCTATTTTCTGATAATTTTATAGACAAAACGATTAATCAATTAATCAAGAAAATGAAAATAATTGTAGTTGCAGCCCTACAGTAGTTCTCACTAGCAAGCTTTCCATTGACATCACAAAATCATATTCATGTACATGTATTGTATATGCATACCCAAGAGCTTCGTTTATACCTTAGTCTGTTTGTAGTCACAACCAAAACCTTGTGCTAGTTGATCAACAAGAGATTTCCATGTAAAACCTTGATGTGAAAATCAAAATAATACCTTCCAGAAGAGGTCAGTACATTAAGCAAGTATAGTGCAACATGATTCTTGGAGATGATTCTTCATTGAACTATTCAAGGCCAAAGTATTATTAACATCTACCTGTTATATTTCACCCTTATCTCACCAAATACAAGGGAGTAATTAATCCACTAACCCTAAAATAGAATAATGGGACAAGCAAAAGTCATTAATTCTGTTTTTTTTTTTCTGAAAATAATCATCTACAGATCTGACCAGTGTTGAGAATTTAGCAATTAGTGTTTAATTTATAATACCAGAATAATGTGATTGTGGAGAGTTTAAAAAGAATAGCATACACAATCATACATACACATACATACAATAGCATACATGTCGTTTTGAAGTTGAAACTCGTCTCAGGTTATCAGGAGACGCTACTTCAGCTTTGACTCCTTCTGTAAAGAGATAAAGATGTTCTCTGATATAAATACATTTGAAAAAATGTGAGGCTGATAAAAGAGCCATCTCCTTTCACAAACTATATTTTCTTTCGCAGTTTTTCTTTTTCAGATCAGATTTTATTCTCAGCTAATTGCTAGCTATCTTTTTTTTTTTACTTTGTCATCAACATTTGAATTCATTTTTTCTTCATATTCATTGATAATAATCCTCTCTCTCTCTCTCTTGGTTTCTCACTCTTACACCTGCTCTCTCTCTTTCTCTCTCTCTCTAACCTTTCACAAACAGACAGGAAAGCACTCTTGCAAGGTCACACATACACACACACACACACACGCACACACTTGAAATAACATGATTACTTTAAAACAAAATCGCACACATGATCGACCCTCCTAACAGCCAAAGAGCTCTACACGCAGCGTTGCTCATGTAATAGCGGCTCTCATGCTTACTTCAGTTTGGACCACCGGCATTTTCTTCTTTATGTGTAATTTGGCAGTGATGAGTGAAGATCTCACCTTGGGATGAGGTTACCAAAGTAGGGTGCACATTCAAACAAGTTTCCATATAGCTGTAAGAGCTCCTACAGGCTGTTTGTGTTGATGCAGGCAGGTTTCATTACACTTGTGTACTTTGAAAGTAGAAGTAGTCAAGAGAAAATACCATAACAGCCACATAAGGACACTTGAGCCAATATATATTTGAAGTTTTCTGTTTATTTCAGTTTGCTGTTTGATACCACAGAAGCTCCTAAATGTTTAAGCTTTGACTTCAAAAATAAGGAAAACTCAAAGAAGTAATAATTCAGCCTGTACATATGCAAATGTATTTATTTGTGTGTGTGTTTATGTTTTTCTGTTATACTGACAACACAACAAATATGGATCTAATACAACACTGATGATGCAATCTCCAAGCTTATTAAAGGGCTGCACGAAATGCCATCCAGATAGCAACTCAAACATTTCTGATTCCAAAAAGAAACAGGAAATGCTATCAGCCTTTAATCACCAGTGTGAATGTCAAATGTAGATTACACAGATGTAATCACCTTCCCCTGACGCTGCACCACCGGTATGAAAAGCCCTTTTGTTTGCAAGTCACATCTGCATGTCATCCGCTGTGCGTGTCACCGGGGCTCCCTCATCATCATAGTGTCCTCCTGACACAACAAGTTCATTCAGTGGGGACACCTCTCACCTGCAGAGTTTGTGCACATCTCCCAAACCGACTGTTAGCAGGACCTGGGTGGTTTGATTGATAATATATCTTAATTTTTCAGTCCCACTTTTCCAAAAGCGAAGGGCTTTTCTGCAATTATTGCAATCCACCCAGCTTGAAATTATTGTTTTTTGTGCCAGCATCACTTTGTGGGAACATCAACGTCAGCACTGCCTACAGACCTTTGACATTCACAAAAGATATAGACAGTAAGTGCCAGAATAGCAAAAACCTGTGGGTGAATCATGACTACAGGAAAGCACAACATGTGGCAAAACAGAAATGTTAAAGAACGATAATGGTGGTATGTGAGTCTGTTTTGTGTGTGTGTGTGTGTGTGTGTGTGCGTGCGTGTGTGTGCGGTGTCTAGATGTATATTACATGTCGGGCTGAAAAAGGGAATTATTTTTACAGTCATAATGGCCCAAACACATGCACTATGTCATCTTTTTAAATGAAATAACATGAAGAAAGTCACAAAATATTGACATTAAGGTAGAAATATAATTTGATCTGGTGTCTGTCTCATTTAGGGCTAAAGATTTCACACAAGTGAGTCTTAAATATCAGTCATATTTTGTACCTCTCAATGATAACACTAGATTATTCTGAATGTTGTTTGCAGCATGTAATTGGAGTTGTCTTTTATTCTTGTTTCTGTGTGTGTAACTCTCATGGCAATAGCTCCAAAAGACTTACTGTAAACTCCTCCACTATTTTCTCAGAAGTCAATATATAATAATGTCCTTTGTTTATTTCCATATTAAAACAATAATTCTTCAAATGAATATTGCAGGAAGCAGCTCAGTACAGTATGTCTGTGCAACATACAATATCCATGAGCTACAATATAAGTTATCACAAAATGTTCATCTTCTCCCACCACTGGAGGAAAGAAAATAATGTCCAGGGACATTCATGATGACAAAGACACGAACATGACCGCAGGATGCTAAAAGACTGCAGAGACCTGCAAAATGATTGCAGGAGTTTCTAATGTCACAGCCAGCAGTACACCATGAATTTAACCGTCGATGACACATTCACCAGCTGGGAAATCCAACGCTGTCTCTGCACAATAACTTCAGCACAGACATTGTTCCTCAAGGCAGTGTCTACAATCACTTTATATACCTCTACTTTCGTTTCTATCAGGTGTCTGACTCACTGTTTTGAGTCGTTACATGAGCAACACTCATACATAATCTTAGCGCTGACAACAAACAGACATTAATGTAAAAAAAGTGTAAGAACACAACAAAATACGAAATATGGTATCTGCAGAAATTATAACTATTATGTGGATAAACAATGCCACCTGGTGTCCTGAATGACATTTGTAGGCATCATCTCAAAAGGTGATCCAGCAAGTGATGGTATATTTTAAAAGGCTGGAAATGTAAAACCTGTTGACTGAAAAACTCCAAAAGACATTTAAATCAGCATGAACTCAACAATAATAATGAGAAACTGACTTTGTGTTTCTGTTAACAGTCGGCAAAGTTTGGTTGCATTTATGTAATACTCACTAGTTACATTGCACATTTGTGCTAATATTTACTCCCTTTAACACTCCAAGTCTTTTTTTTAATGAAACAAAAAGACCAAAATGACTAATGGATGATCATTTATTTTTATAAAAATGTTTATCTTCATGTTTATCTTCAACCTTATTCAATAATTGATTTGAGGCCCTTTCTTTCCTCCGTCTGTGCTTTTGACTCACAGTTAACATCTGAAAACTGTCCCTCAGTGGAACATGTGAGCAGGACAATCTACAGCACATGCAGTAACCTATATTTTGTATATTATTTACTTTGGGTATACACGTTTTGCTTAGATTTTTATAAATAATTATATCAAGAGGAGTGTATGGAGATGTTATTGAGACCCAGTGACACCAAGGCTTTGTATTATATGGCTTTTCTATGCTAGAATACTACCTGCATGGCCACAGACCGGCTCCGTGGTCATTTAATTAAACACAAATTAATTTAGGAATATGTACAATGTAAGCACATATTAGCTGTAATAATGAAGGTCTTGAAACTAGATTTTTTTTATAGGATCAGAGCTTTATTCATTTTAACAAGCATCGTCAAGATGGCGCCGCGAATGGCAGCTATGGTATTTTGCTCCTGTGTTTTTGTTCTATTTTTGCTTATTTCTAGCATATATAGCGTTCCCAATAGGATCATTTTTCTGAGAAACCATCACTGTTTGGTACTGTGCAGCGACCAAACAGGACATTCAAAGGCTGCAGCTCATCATTCACTCATCAGCTGCAACTTAACATTGTAAATTGCATTCAAACTCCACTGTTACATAATACATAATTTAATTATTATTGCACATGTCACATTTAATGTTTGCTCTTTTGCTGTTCTTCATATATTTCATACACTTAATTTCTTGTCCATAGCACAGTCCATATTTCCATACAGTCAATATTTCATTTCAAGTTTTATATCCCATTTCAAAACTATCATTATTCTATTCTGTAAACAGATTTTTCATTTAATTTTATTACTGCTTTGTTTATTTCATTAATATTATTACCTTACTCTTGTTCTATTTTTATTCTTCTGTGTTGCGTTTGTGGGAGCAAAGACATATTCTTTGTATGCTTGCATGCTTGGCTCTTAGAGCTCTTAGCTCTTTGAAGATGGCAACATTTTTGGAGTACAGGCCTAAAGTTATACAAATAATGTTGCATATGTTTCCAGGATGCTCAATACAGTTTATTCTGAGCGATGTAAATAATAATATCCATCTTTTAAGACACCCTCCACTTAAAAATTTCTTCTTGTTCCTACAGTTGGATGTTTGAGCTTCACTGCGCAGAATGATGTATGTGCAGAGTTTGACACTTAAAGGCTGTTTTCACATTCATCTGCTGAAAGTAGAAAGTTTCTCTGTGTCAATTTTAAGGGATGGGCCTATATGATTTGTGACATCACAACTAGTTTGAAAGCCAATCCTGGTCCAATATTAAACTTACACAAGTGTGATGTGGAAGCTTGAAGCCTCCAGTGCACAAACACTGAGAATAGACTTTACAGTGAAGGAGGAGACATCTTGTGTCCAGCAGTTAAACTTTTGAAATAAAAAATATTTGCATATTTATAGTTTCTGGAATTTTTAATGAGAGAGGAAGAGGAGATGTGCTTTTAAGGAGATAATTGAACTTTTTTGTGGAAAAACCATATAAGACACACATTATTATTCAGATGATTGATTCAAGTAGAGTATTTTATATACATCTGGAGGGGATCTTTAAAAAGTGTTGGTATAAAGCCTGCCTCTGTTGGTAGATAGGGTCGTGTTAGATGATAACCCTAGATTTGCGAAACTCTCGCGAGCCGCTTCAAAACATTCTTGTCTCGCTGTTTTATGACATGACAACGCTGTAGTTAAGGTCTGGTTATGTTTAGACACATAAACCACTTGGTTAACGTTAAGGAAAGATCGTGGTTTGGGTTAAATTATCACTTGAAACGTGGTGTGGGTTTAAGCAAAGATGCTCTATAACATTTAAATCTCGCGAGAGTTTTGCAAATCTAGGGTTACGACTGGGTGATGGATAGTGGATGTTGACACTGTCGTTGTCACATGACAGATCCGCCTCTCAGAACCAGGAAGTGAGAGGGCGGTGCTTTGCAAAGGGCTGGTGGACTCATAAAAACAAGGTAACCGCTCCTTATGATTTATACCTCTGTTAAAATACAGATAGAGTAGATTTTGATTTTAAAAAACATAGCGGTTAAGTAGGTTATCTTGCAGTAATACATCCATGGTTCCGTGCAAACTAACGTCATTGAGTCAGCAGGAGATAACGTTAGCTCCCTGAAGCTAGCAGCTAACAGAGGACGTCAGTGAGCTGTTGTGATGAGGACATTTCTTTTAGGAAGGGCCTCTTGATTTTTAAGTGCTGCAGTAGCCGACACCTTTAGCTGACTTTATAAACGTGTTTTTAACACTTTCTCTGGTCACTCTGCTGTAAAGTGAAAGTCAACAGCCTCTGATATCCTGTAAGCTAGCCGCCGCTAGAAGAGAGTATTTATATTCACACAGCAGCTGTTAGATGTGTGAAGGAAGTCTCTGAAAATGTCTTCCAACATGTCATAAACTAGTCTCTCCAGAGCCACAAGCCAAAGATCAATGGTTGTGATTTATCTGGATGTTATTAAGTGAAATGTGTCTCTTGTCATTAGCAGGATTGGCTCTTTGCTGAGTGCAATTAATGCCAAATATGACAGTAGCATCATGTAGATTATTAGTTTTTAAAATGGCTTTGGTTTACAGGACACGATTTAGATAAAAAATGTAGTTAATAAAACTTCATAGCCAGTGTTTATCCATGTATAATGGTTGTGTATGCCTACAATAATAACAGTAAGTATTATTATCTGCTATGTTCTGTATGACAGCATCCCACCATGACAGCCATCAAGCACGCTCTCCAGAGGGACATCTTCACACCCAACGATGAGCGTCTCCTCGGCATTGTTAATGTCTGCAAGGCGGGGAAGAAAAAGAAGAACTGCTTCTTGTGTGCGACGGGTGAGTGGGTAATAACCACCAGAAACGGCTGTAAATAACTTAATGATAGCGTGTACGTGCTTCAGAAATAATCCGCTTTCTTATCCCAGTCACCACAGAGAGACCCGTGCAGGTGAAAGTGGTTAAGGTGAAGAAATCCGACAAAGGCGACTTCTACAAACGACAGCAGACCTGGGAGCTCCGAGATCTGACAGAAGTAGATGCCAAAGATGCAAGCAAGGTCAGTGAAGTACCATGGACAGATGTAGAGGTGTTACAGTCAGTGGCAAGTTCCCCCCATAACTATGTTGTTTCTCCCTCATTCGGCACTCATATTCTTTATGTTTTACTCTTCTGGCTCAGGAAAATCCAGAATTTGACCTTCACTTTGAGAAGGTATACCGGTGGTTGGCCAGCAGTACAGCAGAAAAAAACTCCTTCATCTCCTGCATTTGGAAGCTGAACCAGCGATACTTGAGGAAGAAGGTGGAGTTTGTGAATGTCAGTTCTCAGCTGCTGGAAGGTGCGGAAACACTCTTGCCTCTTGTCGTGATTTGAGTATATTTGTTTAAAGGCGTGTTCTCTTAAACAGACAGTGTTGACCTTAGTGTGTATTGGTCACGTCAATCTAATTGAGCCCAGAAATGAGAATCAGTGCTGGTTTCTTTGATTGATTAATAGCATGTTTAAAGTATTCAACCTCCTCTGGTATGGCTTTCTGTGTTAAATTCTTCTTTATTCTCACTTTTCTCTCTTTAAACTTTCTCTGGCCAGAACTTCCTAAAGCGGAAGGTTGGTAGGACTTAACTTCCCCCCCCTCACTCCTTTCCATTGTTATCTCATGACTTCAAACCACCATTCTCATTAGAGACTCTCACCCCCTTAAAGCTGCAGCTGTTTGAATTTGTCACTAAATAAGGATGGGCATGATTCATTTTTTGTTTTTAAAATAATCATAACACACATTTAGGTCACGTTTTTACTTCACTCTTCACTCACATTAATTCATAGGATTATTTACTGACATGTGTTCATTTATGTATTCTGTAAGTTGACCCAAAGTTGTTGCCCATATTGTTCCAGAGCAAAGTAAAGTGCAGTCGTTAGTTCAGTTCTTGTGCTTTGATTTGTTTTAAAGTGGTCTAGCAGTCATTTAAAAACTTGATAAACAGCCAGAGCAATTACAGAGAAGTACATTTACCTGATAAAATGTAGACATGATCCCTATATTTCTCTTAATCTTGCTACTTCCAAAGGTTGTTTTTTGGTGTTGTGGTGTTACACAACTTGTAGTTTGAAATGCAAAGGTAAATGAGTAACTGATGGTAAATGTGTACAATTTTATAACCTAGTCAAAATGTTTTTTATGACTTATATATTCTGAAATAGTTTATGCCCTTGTAAAAAAAATCTCTTCAGTCAGATCAGTGAAAAAAATGCCCTCCTCTAATCACTGAATGTGTTTATGTCTGTAGTAGTCTCTACCAGAAGTGTAGGAATCTTGTTTGAGGTTGTCTTGATCTAAACTTTGTATTTGTGCTCATGTCTTGCACGTACCGTTTCCGTCTCTTTTCACTGGGAATAGAGTCAGTCCCGAGCGGCGAGAGCCAGAGTGTTGCCGGGGGCGATGAGGACGCTCTGGATGACTACCAGGAGCTGAGTACCCGTGAAGAGCAGGACATCGAGAGCATGATGGAGATATGCGAGTACGCCATCTCCAACGCTGAGGCTTTCGCAGAGCAGCTCTCCAGGGAGCTGCAGGTTCTTGACGGGGTGAGTGAAGCAACTGCAGTGTGGAGAGATCTAAAGCTGAATTCATCTATTCACCTGTCTTAAAACATCACAACACATATTAATACCGTCTCCATCTTTTGTTACTTTAAGGCCAATATCCAGTCCATCATGGCGTCGGAGAAGCAGGTCAACATCCTGATGCAGCTGCTGGATGAGGCCCTGTCTGAGGTGGACACCATCGAGGGGAAGCTCAGCAGCTATGAGGAGATGCTGCAGAGTGTCAAGGAGCAGATGGACCAGATCTCACAGAGCAACCGGCTCATCCAGATCAGCAACACCAACAACGGCAAACTGCTGGATGAGATCCAGTTCTTAGTGGTCAGGAACCCTTTTGAAAATCCTTTCCATGTTCACTGAATCAAGTACTATACTTAAAGCCAGTTATCAGAGGTCCATTTTAAAAAAAAAAAAAAAAAAAAAAAAAAAATTCTCCATCATGACTTTTAAAAAAACATTTAAATGCAGATTAAGATGAGTTTTTAAACCTAAGGTTAAGTTCTGCAAACAAATTTCAAAGATAAATGAAAATGCACAAAACATAACAAACCATTTTCAGATGATGTGAAATCCCTTGAAATCTGCTATCCTCCTCCCAGAAACCAACAGGAGAAGAATACTCATTTTAGTGCTTGATTTTTGACTTTGCTTGATGACGGTGTCTTTCTTCATGTAGAACTACATGGATTTGTCAAAGGGACACATCAGAGCCTTGCAGGAGGGAGACCTGACCACCCCTAAAGGTATTGAGGCCTGTATCAACGCTTCTGAAGCTCTTCTGCAGTGCATGAACGTGGCCCTCCGACCAGGTTAGTTTACACACACAAATTGGTTGGTGGTTTGTTTCTTTGTGTGGTAATAAGAACCAATTCAAGAAATAGAGAAATAACCCTGGTGTGTGTACAAGTAGATTTATATGATTAATACAAATGCTGATTGATGATTTTCTCCCGCCTATAAGTGCCTATGTGATGTGATTTCCTTCCGTAGGCCATGACAAGCTGATGGCTGTGAAACAGCAGCAGCACCTGTTCGCTGAGCTGAGAGATACGTTCGCTCGCCGCCTCACCAATCATCTCAACAACGTGTTTGTTCACCAGGTAACAGGCTCACTATTATCACACAAGATATACATAGTTTTAAAAGCAGGTGTAGCAGTACTTTACTGTCTAAGTAGCAGTTTCAGGAGGTAGGTTATTCAAAAATATTTTTTTTGGTTGGATCTTAGTGACTTTCTGCTGTTGTCTTTTGGACTTTTTTTGGTTATAAAATGTATATAACTGGTCAGTAGTGCAATAAATGTCATAAAAGTAATGAATCTGCAGTATTTTAATGCTTTAGTTGTACTGAACCATTGAAGTGAATTGACAACAGACATGATATTTATAAAACGTTATGGTTCAATTATATTGTAGTTGTTAGCTTGTGCTAGTTAGAAGCTACAAAAAAAGTTTTACTGTGTGCGTCCTTGGATAAAGATGTTTTTCTTAATTTCCGGCACATATGTAATTAAATTTTACTTAAGTAACAGTCAGGAAAGAACAGGGACCAGGAAGGATTTAAGAGTCAGACCTCGTTTTGTCTCTACACTTTGGCATTGTGAGCCTGCTGCAACATGGCAGGCTGCAGCCTCTCCTGTTCTTTTCCAGGCTCTCTCTCTCTCTCTCTCTCCCCCCCTCATGGACTTCCTGTTTACCTCCTGGGCTTCCTTGTGTCGTTTCCTTCCGGTTGTGTCCCTTCTGTTCTTGACTCTCTGTGTTGCTCACTTTGAATCATCCCACTCTGCTCTCTGTCTCTGTGTCAGTTCAACCACTTCAGTCACTTCAAAATGACCATCCCTCAGTTCTATAGGTCCTCCTGTCTGTCACTTCCAGTGAGTACCCTCACAGCAACCCCCACACGTGCCCCCTCTTTGCTAATGTTTGACCTCTCATGACTCACCCCAACATACATGTCATTACCTCAGACAACCCAGGCCTTTCACCACAGCACATTATTTATTGCATGGGATATGTTTCTAACTACTTAACGTCTGTCATCTGATCTCAAAGCTGAAGAGGCTCCTTCCATCTTTCTCCTCCTTCACCAACTGTCTGCACTCAGCTACGGGCTTTTTATGTTTGGGTGCTAACACGGCTTTGTTGCAAAGGTCTCATATCATGAAATCCTGTGCCTGTCTGTCCTGCGTGCATGTGTCTTGTAGCACAACCAGTAGAGACTGAACAAGCTAACACTGAGGGGAAGTGAGGAGAACATCGCTATGGCAGTAAGAGTTCGGCTTTTCAGCAAGCTTGTCTGTAAGCGGAGCTGAAGGAGTGTTGGAATTTTGGAGTTACAGATATCTCTGAGTGTTTACCTTGGAAACATCTCGTTTCATGGTAATTTGAGGTAACATCGTCAGTGTTTGTGATAGGAAGCAAGGTAAATCTTCCTCGTGTGTGGTGTGTTTACAAAAAGATGGAATGGGGATTTATATTAGGCTTGTCTCTACGTTTTTTTTGTTTTTTTTAAATATATATACATTACTAATTGTTTCCTCTCACTCTGTCATCCAGGGCCATGACCAGAGCTCCACCCTGTCCCAGCACACAGCTGAGCTGACCCTGCCCAAACACAGCCCCCTCCACAGGGACCTACTGCGCTACGCCAAGCTGATGGAGTGGCTGAAGAACACCCACAGGGAGAAGTACGAGGGCCTCTCCAGGGTCAGTGCTTTTATCCAGAGTATCTGCAGGTCTTGAAAAGTCTTAAAAAGCATTGATTTAGGTTTCCTCAAAAAAAGGGCCTTAGAAGGTATTTGAAAGTCTTAAATTTCATCCACAAAGGTCTTAAATGTTTTTTCTAGTCTGCCAAAGGCAGTAATGTTAGATATAAAATGTTTTTTTGTGTGTGTGTGATTTTAGCAAAACCTGGCTGGAAAATCCCCACTTCTATTGTCCCAGACCTCTGACCCTAAATTAATTAGTTATTTTTTAATTGGTTAATCTATCCATCAGTTAATCATTTCTTTTTCTGCTGTTTATCCACATCCAGGTCATGTTAATGAGTAATAATTATTATTGAGATTGATTGTTAGATACTGCCAGGAAGTAATGACAAAAGTTAAATAAATTTAAATAAATTGACATTTATTTCACATAACTTGTTAAATAATACTAGGCTTTATTATCCCTAATGGTTTTTGTTGATATCTTTCATACTTTTATTTAACAGTTATTAAATTGCTTTCTATGTTCTATTAAAATGTCTTGAAAAGCCTTAAATTTAACGTGGTGAAGCCTGCAGAAATCCTGTTATCTGACTCTTTTTCAGACCTATGTTGACTATATGAGCAGACTGTATGAACGAGAAATCAAAGACTTCTTTGAGGTAGCCAAGATAAAGATGGCAGGTACAACCAAGGAGGCGAAGGGCAAGTTTGGTAAGAACAATGATTCACAGATATGAAGCCTGTTTGTCTAATGCAGTTAATGTTATGTTAATGTCGTGTTATTAGGAGTTTTAGTAACATTTGTTCTTGTCTTTGGTTTCTTTTTTTGTAATGTGTAGTTCATGCAGATGTTTGTACTTTATTAATGTTTTCTGAAGCAAATTGAATCTCACTGCATCTCTAGTTTATTTTGTCAAATTATTTATACTGCATGATTACAGAGAACCTAATGTATTCTTCATGTATAAATACGGAAACAGGGCCTAAATCCTTTACAGTGGTTTCTGCATCTCACGTTCCCAAAGAGATCGTCTCCTAATTAATGTGTGCTTCCCAAGTGTGAAAGTCCTGCTTCTTGTTTTACCTTGTTATGATGACGTCTCTTCTTCCCCTTTGTATAAGGACCTTACATACTATATTCTCTACTAATTTAAAGTCCCCCTCCACTCAAAAAATGTGTTTCCGAAGTTGGATGTTTGATCTTCACTGTGCAGAATGACGTATGTGCAGAGTCTTTTTTTAAAAATGATTTTTATTATTAAACCTTTATTTAACTAGGTGAATCCCATTGAGATTACAAGATCTCTTTTTGGCCAAGATAGCAGCAATACAGTGTTTTAAACAACATACAAGCAAACAGTTTGACACTAGAAGGCTGTTTTCACATTCATCTGCTGAAAGGGGAAAGTTTCTCTGTGCTCAAGTTTAAGACGTGTACCTAAGAGCATGATTTGTGACATCACAAGTAGTTTGGAGCCAATCCTGGTCCAGTATTCAACATGCACAAGTGAAGTAGGAGACATCTTGTGTCCAGCAGTTAAACTTTCGAAATAAATAAAATATTCATAGTTTATGGAATTTTTAATGAGGGAGAAGGAGGACATGTCATATTAAGGATTTTAACTTGATAATTGAACTTTTTTGTAGAAAAACCATATTAGACATTAATTATTATTCCAAGTGTTTAATGTATATCTTAAAATATGTCTGGAGGGGATCTTTAAATATTTAAAATCTGAACAGGTCTCTTGGTTGAGCTTCGGTTTTGTCAGAATTATAGAACTCTGCTTTCTGCATTCTGTATTAGCTTTTCCTTCAGAAAACAAAAAAAATATATATAATTTGTTTTCCAAAGGTTTGTCTGAGCTACAAGCACACCTAAAGCCGGCTGCAGTGCACGTCAGCATATGTAACTTTGTACACCTAACATCTAGCCTCACCGCTGCCATGCTGCATGTTTTAAGCCTAACCTGTCTCTGTCTCTGATGCCTGCCTTTCTAACTGGCTGCAGCCACACTTCCGCGGAAAGAGAGTGCACTCAAACAGGAAACCGAAAGTAAGTATGACATGTGGATGGAGCAATTCCACTATCAATTATCCACTCTGCTTCTTACCACTGTGCCTTATATAACTGCACTAGAAAGAATCCTGTGCTCCAAAGCCCTTCGCTACCCGAAACATAACCACTTTAAGCTCTGCAAACCCCTTACCCTTATATGTACCTGGTTGGTTTGTGCTAAGTCAACAGCATTAATATCCAATTAATTTCTGATGAGTTGACTACTCAATTTTTTGAATACTGTCATAATTGACTTATGTAAGCCTGTGGGTTGAATGATGTTCTAAAGATTTGTGCTAATTCTCACTAAATTCATTGAATAACGCCGCATTTGTTGTGCTTAGGCCTGCATGGCAGCTCTGGGAAGCTAACAGGCTCTACCTCAAGCCTGAACAAGCTGACAGTGCAGGGCTCCAACAGCCGGCGTTCCCAGTCCTCCTCACTGCTGGACATGGGCAACATGTCGGCCTCCGACCTAGACGTGGCTGACAGGACCAAGTTTGACAAGGTGACACTGCCAGAGATGCGCCGATTTAATCCATCAGATGTGGTGTGGAAATAAAGCTGTTGCTCTTTGTGGAGAGATTAAATCAGCAGTGTTTATTTTTTCAGATATTCGAGCAGGTCCTCAGTGAGCTGGAGCCTCTGTGTCTTGCAGAACAAGACTTCATCAGCAAGTTCTTTAAGCTGCAGCAGCACCCGACAGTTACACCCCCTCTCGCTCAGGTGAATCTGTGTTTACATACTAGAAATAGCTGCTACAGCAGGATCATACATGTCACCTACTGATGTGTAGTCTAGCATAGCATAGGAAATTATCTACATACTAATCCAAAAGAATAATGTGACTTCACTTTGCGTCAGATGCTGCAGTTATGTGTGATAGCTGCTGAAATTGGGACATTTTTCCTGAAAAGCATAAAATAATGAAGCAATAACAGACGCTGGCATGTGTTCAGTTACGGCATTGTTCATAGATGTCAGCAGACGTTTGTTTGGATTTGTCATGTTTTATGTCTTGTATTGTCCTGTCAGCCAGAAACAGAGGAATTAGATGGCAGCATGCCATCCAGAATGCCTCCCCAGGCAGAACACAGACACTCCCTGTCATCAGAGTGAGTAGTTGCACATCTTTATCTAACGGTTCTGCTGCGAATATCACCCACCCTCACAGGCAGAAACGTTTTTCATATTTTTTTCTCCTTTTCTCCCTTTTTCCACGACATTCCTCCTTGTTCCCCTCTTCTCTCGCCTGAAGGAAAGACATGGTGCGGCTGATGATGAACAAAATCTTCCAGAGCATCGAGACGGAGCTCAACAGCCTCATTGCTTTGGGTGACAAGATTGACAGCTTCAACTCTCTCTACATGCTGGTGAAGATGAGTCACCATGTGTGGACAGCTGAGAACGTTGACCCGGCCTCTTACCTCAGCACTACTTTGGGAAATGTGCTGGTCACTGTCAAGAGGAACTTTGACAAATGCATTGTGAGTAGAGTCCACACAATGGATGAGGAAAATTCTAGTCTTCTGACTTTTTGGGGGTTTTTTTCTGTTTTTTTTTTTTTTTTGTCCCTAAATTAAGATTTGTGTATTCCAGTTGGATGAATTTAATGAGATCTGTCTTTTTTTTTTTCTCACAGTCTGGCCAGATCAGACAGATGGAGGAAGTGAAGATTTCTAAAAAAAGCAAAGTTGGCATCCTGCCCTTTGTTACAGGGTTTGAGGAGTTTGCTGAGCTGGCTGAAACAATCTTCCGTAACGCAGAGCGCAGAGGGGACCTGGATAAAGCTTATGTCAAACTCATCAGGGCCGTCTTCATGAACGGTGAGAGACAACAGGTCGTCCAAAATCAACCCCTGATTGGCTGTAGATCATGTGTTATTTATGTGGTGCCCAGAAACAAAGTTCTGAATATCGATTGTCTTTCCAGTGGAGAAAGTAGCTAATGAAAGCCAGAAGACACCGCGGGACGTTGTGATGATGGAGAATTTCCACCACATCTTTTCCACACTGTCACGTCTAAAGATCTCCTGCCTGGACGCAGAGAGACGAGAGGCCAAGCACAAATACACAGACCATCTGCAGTCCTATGTAATCAACTCTCTGGGCCAGCCTCTAGAAAAACTCAATGTAAGACAGACAGTCATTTGCGGTTATCACCAAATTAAGTCATTTTAATTGACATGGATATGGAGCATAAGACCATTTAATGAGACCAGAGTTGTATTTTTTTCTCCCTTGCAGCATTTCTTTGAGGGAGTTGAGGCTCGTGTAGCCCAGGGTGTTCGTGAGGAGGAGGTGAGCTACCAGCTGGCCTTCAACAAACAAGAACTGCGCAAAGTTATCAAAGAGTACCCTGGCAAAGAGGTGAAAAAGGGACTTGACAACCTTTACAAGAAAGTGGACAAACATCTGTGTGAGGAGGAGAGTCTGCTACAGGTGAGAAATGTATAGCTTTATGGAACTGGGTTGGTTTGAAACTGCTCAGCTGCTCAGTGGTGACACATTTCCTCTTCTTGTTTGTGAATGTTTGCACTTTCTGATTTACTCCACCAGGTGGTGTGGCACTCCATGCAAGACGAGTTCATCCGTCAGTACAAGCACTTTGAAGATTTGATCGGTAGATGCTATCCTGGATCTGGAATCACCATGGAGTTTACCATTCAGGACATGTTGGAGTACTTCTCCAGCATTGCTCAGTCTCATTAGTCTTGCTGCTACACACTGTTTAACAGTGGTTCACTACTGCCTCTCAATGGCTGAACATACAGTAACTACTCACAAACTACTCTATTGCTTTTTGGACAAAAACATTTCACCTCTCTGTCTCTATGCGTGCGTGTGCGTGTGTGTGTGTCTTTAAATGAAAGGGAATTGTGCAGAGGACAGTCATGTATTTTGTGTGTACCTGTTTCTTTTAGATGCAACACTCTGCTCTACATAGTTAATTGTTTGTTATATTTTCGTCATTTCTTTATGCCACATGTATATAATAAATTTGCAGTTGCCAACCCGTCTAAATCTGTGTCGCATTATGGGTATTTATTTTATTGTTGAGCTCGTCTCTGTGCCAGCCCCGCCCCTCCGCCTTCTGCACGGACAACGCCGGCTCACGAAACAAGCCGCCGCAGATGTTCCACACTTCCATGGCGACGAATCCAAACCGGAGACAATCGGCGCTCTTTTCAAACCACTTTACCGCGGAAACATGTTAACTCAAAGGCTGTTAATGATCTAACTTAATCCCAAAGCAGTGTATTCTGCTATAATGGATTCAGTGCGAGCAACTGCTCCAAAAGAGAAATTTATGTCGGTGTTGTAGAACTACTAGCGTTAAGTTGGCGTTAATCGAGTTAGCTGTCAGCAAAGCAGTGTCCCTCCGAGCAAGGTAAGTTGAGACAAACCTGAGATTTAAGTAACGTTACCGCTAGTTAACTGACTAAATATACTTAACAGTAGACAAACGATGCTTACTAGCCGGCTAATGCTACTTCTTACAAGCAGGTAGCCTGGTAGCTAACTAGACACAATCATAATATTGTTTTAGCTAGCCAGTTAGCAGCTTAACGTTAGCCAGCTAACATCACATAGCTGACTAGTTAACTAACTTTGACACATTCCCGTCGTAACGCAGCGTTAGGTCTTAACAAGTGAAGTCAACGTTTGTTTCACATTATTACAGAAACCCTCCTAACGTGGCTGATGGTGCTGTGGTAACTCCAGCGCCACATCACAGCCATGAACAGCAGCGCAGAGAGGAAATTCGTCAATTTGAGGAAGCGTCTGGATCAGCTGGGCTACCGACAGCCACTGGGGATTGAATCACTGCCACTAGTGGAGAAACTGTTCAGGTGAAACCTTTAGCCTTTGTGCACCTGTTGCCCTTATTCCCATAATGTCAGTCATCATCACAGTTGATCAGATGTAATATTGACATATCATCCTTTGTATTACAGTGATCTGGTCCACACAACTGAAAGCCTGCGCAATGCCAAACTGTCAGCAGGGAAGATTGAGAAAGAAACTCAAAACTTTGACGCCCTCCTGGAGCCATACAGGACAGAGAATGCCCGGCTGGTCAGGGAGAACAACGAGCTGCACCTTGAGCTTTTGAAGCTGAAGGAGGACAAGGACCGTGTCACCAGAGGTAGGCTGTGATCATCATCCCGGCCCCCTCATCAGCAGTCTTTCTCCACATCCATGACCCGCATTTGATAACCCCACACAATCCTATCTGGTTTCAGAGCTCAAGACCCACATCAGAAAACTGGACCATGAGTCATCTGACCTGAAGTTTTTAAACAATCAGTACGTGCACAAGGTTCGCTGCCTGGAGAAGGATAGCAAAGCTAAAGCTGAGCGCATCCAACAGCTGCAGGAGAAAAACATGCAAGCTGTGGTGCAGACACCAGGTAATGCTGGGAGTCTAAGCTCTTTGACAGCACAATGAAAGTGATATTTGACTTTGTTAGATAATGGTATAGTAGAACAATGTTTGAGTGCATAGGCTTCCTTTTGTTTTAAAATGTTGTCATAACATTGTATCTGCAAGAAATACAGATCAGATCTTATTTAATGTTTAAAGAGCAATTAAAAATCAAATCTCAATCTCCTCTTTACCTCACACAATTTTTACAGGTGGAAAAAAGCGCAGTATTCCCTTCAGACGTCAGAGAATGCAGATTGATGAACTCATACCTCCTTCTTCTACATCAGCTTATCCTGTGTCCCAGCCTGATGATCCTTATATTGCTGACCTACTGCAGCTGGCAGATGGAAGGTTTGGTTACTATGTGACAGCTTGACTGTATTATTGATTGAAGTGGTGGTTGCTGGTGAATGTGTTGAATGTAGATGCTTGCATTTGCTCTATGTGTTCAGCGACTGTTTCACTGTCATTTTAATTTGTAGGATTCTTGAGCTACAGGAAGATATCATAAAAGTGAAATTAGACCTGGAAAATGCTCAAGAATATATAAAACACTTAAATACTCAGGTATGTAAGTTTAGTAGAAACATAAAATTTAGACTTAATGTTGTGATAAAGGTGATGAAATCTTGCTTAATTTTTTTAAAAACATTTCTTTTAGGTGGAGGAGAGGGACAAAGAGATTGAGCGTCTGAATCGTGTACTTCAAGGAGGACGACCTCATGATGTCATTTCCCTCGAGGCTCAGACTATCAGCAATGAGAAACTGATCACCCATCTTAACCTTCAGGCAAGCATATCATGATGTATAAATATATGGTGTACTAAATATCATGTGCTGTGTTATTCTTCAATGGAGAGGTTAACTTGGTCTGTGGTTGCTACCCACCTTCCTATCTATTAAATGTTAACTGTTGCTGTGTGTTACACAGATTGAGTACCTCCAGGAGACCAACAGGACTCTTGAGCAGAAGGTAGAGGGACTGCAGCAGAAGAAGAAGGATGCCTCCACAGAAGTGGCCAATCTGTCTTTAAAGAACCTGGAACTGTGTGAAGAGCTGACGCACATAGATGACCTTGCAAAGCGGCTGGAGATGGACAAGGAGCTGGTGCTGGAAACTGCTGACATGGAACTGCAAGAAACTAAAGTGAGAATATGTGAAGGCTGGGAAAATAACATGAAATGAAAATTGGAGCAACCTCAAAAGTGAAATCTGTTCTCTCAACAGAAAGAAATTCAAAGGCAGCAGAAAATCATTGAAGACCTGGAGGATGTTATTACGAAATTAAGAATGGTATGTACTTTATATACTACACATTTTCTTGTTTTATATTCTCTTGATGGGATACCTACAGTTAAATGTTTGGATATACAAAATGCCAAAGAAATATTATTGCCAAACCATGTGTGTTTAAGTTGCTCTGAAAGATGAGATCAGTCAAAATCAATGATGTGTGCAGTCACAGCTTTCACCTTCCTCTTGTCTTTTTTTCCTGCTGAACAATAAAGGACGATATTAATCCAATCGAGTTGCCAAGAGCTTTCACAGTTGAAGTCCAGGCAGTTTTACTTTAGTAAACATTTGAGTATTTTTTTAATTCTAACTCTTGGGATTTGGTAATTTAGGAGCAGTCTGAAAGTGACTTTGAAAAAGACCGTCTTAGAGACCATCTGGTGGAGCTCAAAGAGCAGAATGAGAAAATGGAAGGACTGGTGAATTTCCTAGAGGAAGAGAAAATCAGGCTGCAGGACAAAATGGAGAAAATGATGGCAGCTGGTAAGCAGCAGTTTGGTATACCTGAACTGATGAAACCAAAGATATTCACCAAGTATTCTTAATGTGTCACTGATCAATAAGGTGCTGTTTTCTAGACAAAAATTTGGTGCTGGAGTTGGAGACCATGCGGGCTAAACATGGTGTTTGTGGAAGGGAACGTTCCCCATCGCGTCTGGATGCATTCGTCAAGAGTCTGGAGGAGGAGAGGGATTACTATCGCCAGGAGGCTGAACGATACAGAAGAACCAGAGGGGCTGGCAGCCTGGACTTGAGCCCCAATCGCAGTCCAGGCAGGGGCAGGAGTCCTGGGTCCAAAGTCATCAGGGTAAAAGAAGAAGATAAATTTGGTTGATATTTTTTAAATAGAGTCACAGGTCATTTGTCATAAAACTAATGCAAAAAGCTCATAATGGCCTCAAATTTTCAGGGAGGTGTTGCAGAGTCAGAACTGCTTCGTATAGTGAAGGAAAGAGATGAGCTGAAGGCTGCTCTGTTGGACTTTGAGCAGCACATGGAGGACATCCAGAACAAAGTGAAGACCCTCAGTGATGAGAGAGACCAGTTCAAAACCCTGTTTAAACAGGTGAGTTTTAGGAAGAAGTATGACTTCAGCTATGCGCTTGAAATGACTTATTTACACTTGTAAAGACCAAATGCTCTTGTTCATTTAGGCGCAAGAGGACTTAGATCTTCCCCCTAGCACAGACATGTCAGCTGACGTCTTGAAACTGAAAGAGGAGATCAAACGGGCCGAAGTCCAAATCCAGCAGATGACTATTGAAAGAGACACACTGATGGAGAGATTAAAGGTTAGTCCCAGAGGTAACACCTGTCACGGTGCACATGAGTCCAGTGCATCGTTATGGTCCTTCACAGAAATTCATTCATTTCTCAACAATCATTTATTAACTTTTAAACTGCTCAGAAACAAGTTGGCATATTGTAAATTATTTTTCTAACTTGGACTGGATTCAAACATTTTGCAGGTTTCTCAGACATCAGCTCTCACAGACAGACAGGAAGAGGAAAGGAGGATTCTCAACCTGGAGAATGCTGTTAAGAGCGTAAGACTGATGATTATTTTATTAAATCTAAAGTCCAATGTCCCAGTAGTATTATGTATTGTTCACTACTGTGACTTTGGTCCTAAATAGTTTTGCTGTTGCTGCATCATTTGACCTCACACATTGTGTTTTTTTTTGGGGGGGGGTGTAGTTGGAGCAGGAGAAACTGGACCTGCGGTCGCAGGTGTGTCTGCTGAAGGAGGGCAGGGAGGCTGTGGAGCAGGAGCTGAAGGTTCGGTCTGCTGCGCTGGTTCATAATGCAGAGGAGACGGCCCAGCAGAGGGCAGAGTCTAATGCTCTGAGGTTTGTGGTTTTTTTTTTTAAACAATAATGCAGGCAGGGTTTTTCTATAAGAATGGAGCAATGGCATCTTCCTGCTGCAAAAAAGGGTGTTAAATAAGATACCAAATATGATGGTAAAACACTTTCTAAAATTTGATAGAAGTTTGGTAGAAGTAGTTTCTTCTTCTCTCTCCATAACGGCGTGTTTTCTCTTTTTTTTTTTGTCTTCCTGACAATATATTGTTCCTGTCGACAACACAGATTAACTGTAAAATGAATTTTTAACTTACTGCTGCAGAAAGGGGTTTTCATTACGGGGGGCTGATGAATTTTTCCCTGTCTGTCTCTAGGTTGCTACAGGAGCAGATGGAGCAGTCACTGTCTGACACCCAACACAGGCTGTCTGTGAAGATGAATGAGCTGCTTGCTGCTCATGAGCAGATTGACAAACTGGAGGAGAGAATAGGTGAATATTTGAGTTTTAGTAGGTTCAGGACGGACTGCTGCAGTTGTTTCTGTATTGTTCTACTTCTGTAATTTCTTTTCTCTCGTAATTTCTGCGGTTGCTTCATTGTTTGCTCGATTTATCTTGTTCGTCTGACAGGGGAGCTGAGTCAGCAGGGCTCCAAGCACAAGGAGGAAGTGGCTGTTCTTCAGAAGTCTGTCTCTGCCCTGGATAGAGAGAAAGATGCCCTGCAGGATGAGGTGGATGAAAAGACTGAAAAGCTGGTTGTTCTCCAGGAGGAGCTATACAAGAAGGTAGCCGTCTCTAACAGTTATTATTGAATGTTCTGATCATTAGTGAACTCATTAGGTGTGGTTATGTCAGAGTTCCAAACTTTCTTACAAAAGTTCTTAGTTAATCTGGACTCTGATCCTGAGTACAAGCTTTTATTAATAATTTACTATAAGAGCTTGAGTACTAATGAAGTATCATATTTTGGCATTTACGCAGGAAAAGACCCTCGAAGATGTGAGACTCACAGTCACAAACATGGACAACTCACTAGCGTAAGTATCTTTGTCTCTTTTTTTTTTTTTTTTAAGTCTCACACAAGCAATTATAAAACTAGAAACCAAAATTTCTTCCTAATAGGCTGATATGACTGTTGCCTTGTTGTGACGTTAACATGTGATCCTTGCAGTCAGCTGCAGGGGGCGTTAAACAGCCGCGAGAGGGAGATCACCAGCCTGAGGAGGCAGCTGGACGCCTCTCAGGAAGAGCTGGCAGGACTCAGGAGAGACAAAGAAATCACAGTCAGAGAGAACAGGAGGCTGCAAGACGACCTGGCCACAATGACCAGAGAGAACCAAGTTAGTAATAAACCTTACAGTCAGTACTAACTGCATACGGTAGATGTGTAAAGTTAAAATGAAGGAAATAACACCAGCTCCTCTTGTGTTTGTCCAGGCTGTACATGTGGAGATGGAAGAGGCTTTGCATGAGAAGGACGAGCTGAAGTTGCGGGTCCACTCTTACATTTCTGAAGTGTCCAGAATAGAGAAACTGATGGCCACAAAGGCAAGAGAAAACTGCTGTATACTCTGTATAGTAGAGTCAACATTAGATAAATCAGAAGTGCCTGGACATCAGATAAGTGTCCTTTTAGTCTCACTTACTCTGCCACCTAACTGCGAGGTGTTGACCCACAGGAGCAGGAGAACAGAGACTTGCTGGAGCGCTTCCGAATGACCCACTCTGAGATGGAGGAGCGGGAGCAGAAGCTGCAGCAGGCTGAAGGCCGCAGCAACTCAATCCGCCTGGAGCTGCTCTCTTCTGACTCCGAACGCAGGCACCTCCGAGATACTGTCAGCCACCAGGAGAGAGAGATCCAGCAGGTGAGACATACATTCACAACTTGTAAAGCTGCTAGAATAAGTGTGTCATAAGATCGTTGTGCGAGATGTCTTTATACCAGCGTTTATATAAAATAACCTTTCACCTGACTCTTTCCCAAGCATATGCAGGCCCTGCAGGCTTATGAGGCCCAAGTGTCGTCGCTGGTTCGCGGGATGTCCCGACTAGAGGAGGAGCTACACAAAGCGGAGGAGGAGAAGGCCAACCTGGTCTCTGATCTGGCTTCTGTCAGGGAGCTCTGCGTCAAACTGGACTCTGGCAAGGAACTCACTGCACGCCAGCTCACCTCCAAGAGCATGGACCTAGAGAGGGTGAAGCCTGCCGCTGCTGTTTTGACTTTCTTTAAACAAACCTCTTCTCGTCTTGGCTCTGAACTGGCTTGTAATACCACTTAGCGTTCACATTGCAGCGCCAGCAGCTGTTATATATCTTGGAATATTTGTGCTTTCTATAAATATATCTGCATGTTGTTTAGGTCACAGGAGAACTGGAGGACGTACAGTCAGAGGCAGAGCTACTAAAGAAACAGCTGGCCAGTGAGAGGTTGGCTGTCCGGAACCTTGAGACGTTACTCTCCACCAATCGGCACAAGGAGTTCCAAACCCACCTGACAGCCAGCGAGAAAGAGTCAGAGCTGAAGCTCCTACGTGACAGGCTCACCCTGGCTGACAGCAAAACGTACGACATATCCAATTCAGCCTGTTGGTTCGAACTGTTAGACGTGAATTAAATGTTGTTGTTTTTTTTAAATTGTTGATTACGATTTCTGTGTGTGTCTTTATATATAAATTCAGTGCGGAGCATGCAAGGGAGGTGTCCAACCTCCGTGGCAAAGTGTCACAGCTGCAGACAGAGATGGATGTTCTGAAAAGACAGTTGACCACTGAGCGCTTTGAACGGTGAGCTAAATGACTGCTGGTCTTTACACCGACTGTTATCTGACAGATTAATCTGCAAATTATTTTCTTGAGGTATTAATAGTTTTGCCAGTAAATGTGAGAAAAGTGAAAATTGTCCATTTCAGTTTGCCATAGCCCAAGGGTCCTTCTTTAGATGTCATGTTTTGTCCTGACCAATGATCCACAATCCAAAGATATTCATCCTCACAATGGAGAAGCTGCGACCAGAGAATAGCTGGATTTTCTTCTTGAAAAATGAATTAAATTATATCAATTCATTGACTAATCATTTGATCTGTATTGACGCTGAATTTTCAATCTTTCTCCAAAAGAAAGATTTGCAGAGTGCAACCAACATTTAACACAAGTTAGATCTCATATATTCAACATCATCAACAAATATTTGTATAAGTATTACTATTACAGTAATTCTATAAGTACTTAAAGGGCTTTAATACATGTTGTAGTTACAATGTTGTAACAGCACGGTGGAGGTTCAAAAAGTAGATTTTGACCTTGTGTCATCGTTTGTGTGATGGCAGTGAAAGGGCAGTTCAGGAGATGCGCAGACAAGGTTTGTCGTTCTCGTCCCTGCGGAGCTCGTCACCCCTCAGCGTCTCTCAAAGTCCTCATTACATCTCCCCTGAACGCTCCATCCTCCGATCTCTTGACCGCTCCACTGACAAGTCAGCAGACAAGTAAGGCTTGTACACATGAAAATGGTAAAGCTATTTTTATTGCTCATTGTTTTTGATTTATTTATCTATTTTTTGAGTCTTGATCATTTTTAACAATTCCTCCTCCTTAATTCACCCCAAACTCAAAACATCTCTCTTTTCAGAAGTGTGAGCTTCAAGGACGACAAATGAAGGCGCTGATGAGTGAGTCAGAAACCACTAGAAGCTCGTGCTTGACGTCTTGAGTCTGGATATGAATTCAGAAGGGCTGCGTAAGCCTCGGTATTAATGCTTAGAACCCCCTGCCTATAGCATTCCTCAGTGCCACTTTATTTTCCTGTTTCTCCTTAGGCTCCGAGGATGAAATCATGCCTGAGTCTTGACGATATTCTTGTTGATATTTAACTGGATGCAAAGTGTCCTCTCTGTCAGTATATTATACAGTCATTGCTAAGATTAGGATTCAGCTTTGAGAATGAGTTAGTGTTTTCTCAAATGAATTTGGTCTCCAGCAACTATAACCTCATACGTGTAGCAAGAGAAGTGTTCGTTCAGCACTTTGTTTGTGTGTATTATGCTTAATATTCATGTTTTAAATGATGTTTAAGTTATTAAATTATTTTACAAATAAACAGAAACAAAATGACAAACTGCAGTCATGTACATCACATTGGTATACACATCAGCTTTATAATTTGGTTTTAATCAATGGTAAATAGTAGAGGGTTATAGGAAAGATGGGAATGAGAGACTGTGACATACAAAGAAAACACAAGCTCGATTTAAAACCCACAACTCGCTGAGTACATGGTGCGTTTTAGCCTGCTAAACCACTGAATGCCCACTGAAGCGGTTAACCCTTTACCTTCTCCAGTATCTGGATGAAGAAATAAGCAAAATAAAAAAATGTGGTCTTACAACCGTGTTAACATTTCCATCAATGTATACTGAATTGGTTCATTTACAGTAACAGTGCTTGACAGGAACGTGTGGAAGTTGGACGACAACGTGATTTCCATTTCAGTAACGTCTTTTTTTTTACTTTGGAGCTGATTTCAAGCTTTAGTGGTTTTGCAGTCAGTCTCCATTTCTTCCAACAATCAGCATTTTGCAATGATGTGAGGACAACTCAAGTAAAAAATGTGTAACAGCTATCAAAATACTGTTTGTTCCCCAGTACAGAAAAGTAGTACAAATGATTCTCTATAAAAAATAATAATCTCTAATACTATAAAACATTTAATGCCGGCAGTATTCAGTGGTTGTGTTGGGGAGGGGATAGGTGAAGAGGGAAAAGTCTAAAATATACTTGGGCAGGAGTTCCCTCAGTAGCTTCTGTGGTAATTTGCACAGATAATAGTGTAATGTCTCTGAGGTGACCGGCTTGTACCACGTTTGCCTCTCTGGGAAGTGAATGTAAGGAGGTGCCCCAATGTGTTGGAGCACAAACTCTGCGTCACTTTCAAGGTGCTCATAGGAGCCAATAAAGTCATACGACACAGCACAGGGTTGGCACAAGTTGTACACCGGCATCCAGTGCTCATTCATACGCTCCACATCCTCGTCCAGCAAGTAACGGACAAACTCAGCAAACGTCACATCATCTCCGGTTAGCGATGTGTCCTTGGCGCGGCCCTTTCTGTACCGTTTTATGATCTCGACGCCATATTTCTTCTGGTAGGACTCGATCTCTCCAAACTTGTTCCTGTACGCAGAAAGCAGGCGCTCCATGGGCTCCCGCACAAACATGAACTTAAAGTAATGCTTGAGGCGGTAGCGGATCTCCTCGGGCTTCAGAGAGGACAAAAACACCAGGTCGCTGCGGTGGTCCATCTTGATGTTGACGTCCACGTTCTCCAGGGCTCCGCTCAGGACCTTCAGGACCCTCTTCCAGTTGGAGCAGGCCACCTTGGGGACGTAGCAGTAGAGGAAGCGGTACTTGTCATTCACCAGGATGTGCTGCAGCAGCGTCTTCCTCTGCAGGGGGCTCAGGGACCAAACGCTGTGGGGCATGTTCTTTTGGCTGCACATGGTCTTGATGGTCCGGTTACGGATCTCCTGGACGATCTGAATGTGACAAAGAAAAAGGAGTTGGGGGGCATTAAAGGGGCATTCCACCAATTTTATTATTAGTAGTATTACATCCAGTAGCCCTCATGGTGTCATAGTGATGTCATCGGGATTGTCTCAACTTTCATTTGTGGGTTTTTACTGGGCAGGGAAGGTCTAATAAAATACATTGAGTTGCATTATGGGAAGTGTAGGTTTTGAGAATTGATCCACACCAGGAACTAAAAGTCTGCATATCTTGGCCTCTGTTCATTGGATTTTGACCATTCTTTGTTTTTTGTCTTCTGTGAGTTCCAAAACTTTATGAAGGTATAATATTAAATTGCTGGAGCTGGACAGATACAACCAATATACACTTAATTCAGCCGTATGCATTTACAATGAGAGATTTACAGTGGACCACTCAGTTGTCATTTGATCCAACTTCCTTAATCCTTTAAAGGGTCTTAATGATCACAATAATGTACATATATGGGTTTTTAATGAGAATGTGAGGAGTTTAACCTGTTTACCCACCTCATACATCACTGACTAATGTCTCTCAAGCCTCCCCACTTATTCCACTACTTCCCACTACTTATGACAAATCTATTGTGAAATACTTGCACACAGTCATGAGGGGTGCCTTGCGTACCTGGTACTCCACGTCCACAGCAGCCGACCCGTGCTTCCCAGCCTGCTGGATGAAACCCAGCCGCTTGCCGTCACCCCGGGGTGGAGGCGTCTCCATGCTGTTGAGCATTCCTTTCTCTATCATGAGCAGCAGGCCTCCGGAGGCTACGATCACCAGGAACGTCAGCACCGACGGCAGCACGGCGGAGCTGCGGCGGCCCGAGCCCGAGTTCACCGTGGTCCTGAAGTTCATAACGGAGCCGCTGCGTCCTCCTGCGGCCCTCTTCATGGTGGAGTCCTGCCTGCGAGGAAGCATGCTTTGTCTCCGGTTTGGCTGTTCAGTACCTATCAGTTTACCGCTACGTGAAGGGGAAAAAAACAAGCTGGGTACCTACCACGTACCCATAGTTCACTTTAGAAGTCCGCCAGCTTAAATATAGCTATTCCTGTATGAACTGTCAAAATAAAACCCTTTTCAGGAACATGTTAAGTTCTTTCTATCAAACAAAATGTCCACAGTGAAAAAACTACATCCAACAATAAGCCTGGAGTGTGTTTAATAGAAGTGTTCGACCCCCTTCAAGATTTCCTCTCGCAGGACATTTTCAACTGAGGAAACTAATGTCAAGCTCATTAAAGTAAAGGGGACGTCCGGTTAGCATTTTCAAAATAAAATCCTCCTTGTTCTCAAAGTGGGGTCCCCGAGGGGGTCTCCAGCAAAAGGGGAGTCGTTTATTTTCACTATAATTCCATCCTTAAGTAACACAATGACAGAATGTGTGACAGTTTTGGTCATGATTTTCATAGACTTTCTGTAATAAAACATCTAAAAGCAAAAATCTTATCAGATGGGGGGCTGTGGTCTAATTTGTGTCAGTTTAGGGGTCCTTGACGTGAAAAAGTTTGAGAACCACTGTTCTAAGCACTAAGTAGAGCATAAACAACTCCAAGCAGTAATGTGCAGCTAATTGAGAAAGCAATCTTCAGTCAATCAGCAGTCTTTTTTCATATAGAAAGATTTTGGCCTATGTATGTCAGCATTGTGCTTACGACAGAATCATGCAGGAGAAGGAGGTGCTGTGAAACACTCTTGTCCTCCTGAGGGATCCTGAAGTGTCCCCAGGCCAGCTGGGAGATGTCGTTCACCTAGTGTGTTCTGTGTTTGCCTCAGGTTTGGCCAGGGAGGATGCTCGAAGGTCAGATTCTGTTATTTTCACCTTGATCTAACCTTCTAAATTACTGTACTGCACTGTATAGCTTTATGAGCTCTGCATGCACAGTACTGCTCCAGTAATACACGTTTTCAGTACACGAGTAGCACTCACACTTGTTTAAAAAGCTGTGATTGAACAATAATCACTTAAGTTATAATGGTCCATTTGATTCTGTTTTTTTTAGCTCTGGTCACACCCTTCCTTGCTTAATGCTCACACACTTCTTGCTGCTGACTCACATCACATCAGATGAAGTGGAAGAATCGATCTCTGGTGCTTCAGTACTGACATGTTTACTATTACATCCAAATAATGTGATTCTAAATGAGACATGTTTTAAGTTAATTTGCTGGGAATTGTGTATGCCACAGAATGTGTATTGGAGAGAAGTGCCTCCTGCTATTTTGGAGTCTGTAAAGGTATACAAGTGAGCCTTCAGACCCACATTACCTGGCTGTGCTCCATGTGGAGGAGCAGCAAGTTGACTCAGTTTCATCCATCCAGTCAATGATGAGCTCACAGTTTTTACCACAGTAGTTTGATTCAAACCTTAATCAGTGCAGTCATGGCATGTAATTAACAGTATATCCTATGTTTTTACTGTCTTTAATAAGATACCTGAACCTTTCTATTTGGAGCAGTTGCTCACTCTTTCCCACATTTTTCCCGGTAGTGACCTAACCACATCCCACTCAGCTCCAAATGACTTTAGTGAGCTACCTGAGATCAGACCTGTAGCTGCCACTGAGGACACTGAGGTCATGTCCTCAGTATTGTTTTTAATATATATATTTCTTAAAATGTTTAATTAAAGTGACAAATTGACTACTTAGTTGTACGGTGTGTTGTGAACAAAGGTTCGCATCATCTCACCAGCAGAGCTAAATACCTCAATACATTATGTGACATACATGTAACGAGTTGCACACATACAGTACGGTCCTGTCACTCTATTCACTCTGTGGGTGAGGGGCCTGCATACACGCAACACTTACTACAAGATCAGTCAATACTGTTTGAATACAGGTTGCACTTTCAAAGCACATATGACTGGCCTCATCAATATGGTATTGGATGATACAAATCCTCTTAGATAATTTAAGAACAATATAGAATGGCAATAATAATTTACAGCCTACCTCTCGAAGCAAGATTGGATTCATGCCAATGCCATGAATAATAGGCCTGGCTATAGCCTTACATAAACTGTATTCCACCTGACTGACACACTCAAAACAAGTAACTGTGAGTTACACCACAGGAACAGAAGCAGCAACTGCGTTCAAGATCTGAGCTCACAAACTATTAACCTATATGCTTAGAAAACGTGACATGTCCTTTTGCGCACAGAATCAGTTAGGAGTTTCTGCTCTGACATTTTCAGTGGGAAATAAGCTAATACATTATAATAAAGTTACACTGCTCAGCAGCAGCTTTGAATAAACAAGTAGCCTACATTGCTGCAGTCACACTGTCTGTTATCACTTACTCCAAAAGTGGCCCTTGCCTGGCCATGGTTGGGTTCAGGGGTCCTGACTGTGACAGATACTGTATATGTTTATTAAGCTGAAGCTTCTGCCTTTGTTCTACTATATTTTATACAGTAATTTTTCACTGTCATGCCATATGTAACTTTTAAATTATGGCTAATTGTTTGGATGAACTTGAGTAATGAGTGTTAGAACACTTGTCAGGTAATTTAAGGCAAAACCTGAACTGGAGTTGTGCTCCTCTGTGCCCTGAACCCCCCTAGCAGGGTTAGGACTCATGACCTCAGTCACAGTCTTGGCTATGGCCCTGCCCCTGAGATATATGTCTGATTAGGCCAGAAAGATGACATCAGAAAACAGCAGAGAAACCATCTTAATGTGACTGAACTAAATTAACTCCAGACCTTGGCTCTGATGATTAAGAGTTCCAATTTTTAAATACTGATAACCTGTTATCATCAGATCTGGTGACCATGTTCATTACAACCCTTTCATGCCAGGACTAAGACTGTATATGTTCTTTTTTTTTTTTAGTTATAACATTTTATGCATAATTATCCCTGAAGGATGAAGACAGATTGAACTAAAGTGGAGATTCTTTTTCAGTTATTCTACTGTAGCTAGGCTTATAATTGCTCATTCAAACTAATCTTTTCATTTGGGACCCTTAATAACATTTTATTGAGGCTTACAACTGAACTTGACTTGACTTTGGGATCTCTTTTGAGAAGTAAACACAAGACAGGTCAACACATCTGTGTGTATGAATTAGAAAATATCCTACTTAAATCCTGTTATACAGTATAATATCAACTGAAACAATATAGCTGTAGATCATAAAGACAAAACAGAATGACAAAGACCCATACCCATCACGATTAGGTCACTATACTCCCCATACAGTAAACCACTGTCATACATCCCAGTAGGATTAACACCTTCTGGAGAACACGGTGTTTTTTCCTCGGGGCGGTTAAATCGTTTCCATTCAGCCCCTCGTGTCTTTAATTGCTTCCGAAAAGCACGAGCTTACGTTATAGTAACGTGCTCGCATCGTGACAGGAGGCTCATATGTTGGGGCTGCACCGTGTGCCTGCCTGCCTGCCTGCCGCCGCTCGCCCTTTCTCTTGCAGCCACACCCTCCCATCTCCATCTCGCACGCGTGCAGCTGTGCGGGGCTGTCTGTGAGTGCGTGCGTGCGTGCGTGCGTCTCCCTGTCGGGCACCCGCAGCATCAGCAACACAAAAGGGTCGGAGCTGCCTGCCGTGGGCTACCTCAGCACTGATCGGAAGGAGGAATCGCGTTTAAAATAAGGTGGTGGGATTTTTCTCTTTTCTAACATATTGTTGGTGTTTTTTGGTGAATGTTTTCCATTTTCACGGCGCTGATGACCTTGTCACTGCATCCCACCTCTCATTCCTCATTGACCTGCACAGATCTTCTTGCTCCATCCTTCGCAGATGTGCGTGTGTGTGTGTGTATGTGTGTGTGCGCTGTAAATGGGCTGGGACTCGCAATTTGATCCGACTTGAAATGCGCAAACGCCGGTGTCAACAGGCCAAATTGTAATGTATCGTCAAAAATAATACTAACCAATTAAATCCTATTTGGGTGTTATCTTAGAGAATATGCGAGAACAGCAAAGGCCAGATTCTTTGTTCTCCGAGCGCCTTTTAGTCTGCAATTAATAGACAGTAATCCCTGTGCGGCGCGCATCCGCTTAATCTGCCATTAACGGTTACGTATTGATCGGTGCCTGTAGGTCTGCGCTGATGTACTACATGCAATCGGCGTCTTTCTCCAAAAACCACACACACAATACAGCCTTTGAATTGTCAGGGGGGGGTTGAGTCAGCTGGAATCCCGTGCACAGGCCATATGGCGCGGCCCTACATGTGCGCAAAAATGAAATTGTGAATCTATTTTTCTACGCGTCATTTAAAGGCGTTTAAATCAATGCTGCATTACTGTCATCGTCAGTGGACTCTGGTGCTGAGACACAGGGAGGCAGGGAGAGTAGATGGCGTTTTGCCAGCAATGAATTTACAGGCTGCTGGTGCTGGATTTATGGTGCTGCTCTGTGTAAACTGGTCTGTTTTTCGCTTGGCTGCTTCAGCACCTGATTGACTGACAAGTGTACGTTGTAGTGGTTATGTATAGTTCTATAAATATATACACTGATGGTTGAGTTATGATTTATTAAACCACAGAGGTGTGTCATGTGCCACTCAGCAGAAGAAACCTTTTGGAAAGACCTGTCATAGTAAAGACTACCTCAACATCCTGATTCAAGAATGGTGTTGAATAAAATACTGCAACCATCAGTTTAATATCCAGCCTGAAGATTCTCAGACACACATAGCTGCACCGCAAACAGTGATTTCACTAAGTTATCTTGTCATCACCACCCAAATGGTGACTAATTAACATTTTCTCAGAGGCATCTGTGGAGTGCCTTTACAGTGCCAAACAGCATCCATTTTACCTGAGTCATACATCACCTTATGACCTCAGATAAAACTGTAGCTACAGATGTGAATTTAATCGCTGCGACGCAGACAAAAGAAAGTCTTACTCAATGTTTTCTGTGCATTTAAATCTCAATTGATCTGCAGTCATGTAGCTGCACATTAGACAAACATAGAATCGCCACCTAATACCACTTCAAAGTGCTATTTTGAATAAGCGTAACCAGTAATGGAATGACTACATCTGGAAATACTTACTTTGTTATATTACAGTACAAAAAAAAGTAAGAACTTACACTGTGATCCTCATCAGAGTGTATTTTTGTTGTGGTTGATCAAGTTTCACACATGTAGTTTAGTATTTTATCACCTTCCTGCATGCTTTGCATGTAAAAACTGCATTCTTAAATGCAGATGTAGTGTAATGTTCTCATAAAAACTGTATTACTCAGGTAATGGTATTTCAAAATTTTACCTCTGTACCATAACTTAGTAAATGGTTGATACTGAAGATTTGGTCAATGTTATGCAAAGCTCTTTATAAGTCAATCTTTTTTTAAGATTATCAATAGCGTGTACAGTAGTGTATATGCTGTGTATTATACAGACATTGGTGTTTGTATCAGTATTGTCCTCGTCTAAAGCACACTTACTTTTGTAATAACAGTCATTTTCTCATGAGGTCTGTCCTAATTATTCAGTCCTGTGTTGTGCAAGTTATCATCAACTCTACAATTAATATACCACTCAGAGTGTAGTCTATTAAAATTGTTATTAATATGAATAAACTATTGTTCCACTGACATGTACGAGGCATTTAGGTCACTTCAGAAATGTGTATATCCAGAAATAACAAGGAAATGCAGCATCAAACTGACGATTATGATACATTGTCACAGGGTCAAGTCAAATCAATTGTATTTGTTTAGACCGATATCACAAATTTGCCTCAGGGGGCTTTACAATCTGCACAGCCATACAACATCGTCTATCCTTAAACTCTCAGTTTAAATGAGGAAAAAGTCCCTAAAAAACCCTATAATGGGGAAAAATGGAAGAAACCTCAGGAAGAGCAACAGTGGAGCGATCTCTCTCTCAGTCACGCATAGATGTGTATACAGAATAGACCAGATCACAAAATTATAGAAATCCAGCATGGACAAACAGGATGACACAATTCTAGATAAATTAATAACATGTACGAAGAATCTGATCAGGAAGACGTTGAGCAACTTCCAGAGACTATGTAGGTTTATTCCATCCCTATCATCCATTAGCATATGAAACATCAATAAATACATTGATATATTGTCATCTTTTAATCCAATCCTGATTTGTATGATATGTAAAAAAAAGTATTCAGGCATTTATTCTATGCTCACATTTCCATGAATATTATGAATGACTGGTTTAGTACATGGCAGCTCCTGTATCACTGAGGGCGGTTGATCCTGGTCTCTGTACTGCTTTAAACATAAAGCGGAGTCATTAAGACTCTCTGCTTGTGCTCTCTCTCTCTGTGTGTGTATGCATGTGGATGTGAATATTTGTGTGAGAGCATGTTTGTGCTGCTTTACCAGAGGATTCTATTTATGCACAGAGTCGGTCAGAGGGCAGTCTGTCTTTGAAGCGCTGTGCCGCTGTAATATATCCAGTGCATCCAGGTTGGTAAAGCCCCATCATTACCATATCCCTGTGAAACTGCAGTGTGATCCTGCAAAAACTGTGTGAGTGTGGGGGAGCCAGCCTTTTTTGCACACACTAACACCGTGTTGATGCCATCATGATTCCAGATTAGACTAATACAACCATAAAATCAGGATTGTATTTAGTCATTTGGTATTGAGGCTACCAGACTCAGCTGTAGTTTTCCCTTTAGAAATGATTTTTGCCATAAAAAACAACCATTCATGACCGTAACATTATTAAGGATTTGTGGCGCAACACATTACAAACCATTATAATCACACATGTGCATACATGGTTACTGTTAACCCACAATGAAAGCCTTTGTCTGCATCAGCCAGTTGAAAAAGATGAATGCCACTCTGTTCTCCTGCACTGGCTATCTGGCTTGAAAACAAAGTGTCACTTTGTGCCTCCTCAGCACAGCAGCACTAACAGACACAGTCAGAACGCCCATCTCTCCCCGCTCAGCGCTCCCACTACCCCGATCCCCACCGACACGCCTTCTCCCCTTGGACCGGCTGACTGTACATGCGCTCCACTCCAACACGCATCTGCACTCATGCACCCACACTGACACAAGTTTTTCGTTCCACAGTACGTGACTGTGCCTTGGAAGGGCAATCAAATTTTCATCAATATGAGAATATCAAGGGATGTTTACTCTGTCGCTTTTCTGTACGCCCACACACACACACACACACACACACACACACACACACACACACAGCTAAGCCTTCACTGCATCTGACACCTGACTCCAGGTAATGCCCTAGATCCACAGTGACAGCAGGCAGGTGGAACAGCCACACACTCATAGAGCAACACACACAGAGCCACTGGAGGACGGTAAGAAGGCATTCTTGTGCATAAACTTATAACAGTTGCCCTTTAGAGCAGCGTGTAGATCTTGTAGTTGTGGTTTGACTTTAACTGTAATTTGCATTCATTCGTTCAGTGTCACTGGCATTCTTTGTGCGAAACCACTGTTCATGTTGTGCATGATGACTTAGTGAAGTGTATCAATATTACTATGTCAGCTGTGAATGTCACAAGTCCCAGTGTTTGTGTTTGTGATGCTCAGTCAAGAGATGAAGGCCTCTCTGTTGTTGTTCGCACACTTGAGCATTGTTAGTTAACCATTGGTTGGTGTGGAAAATATAATCATGGTCATGTGATACATGTTGCGTGTCACTCTAAAGTCCATTGTTTCTCCACATGCACCCTGTGGACAAGAGTGTACAAATACCACTACCTTACCTTACCGTAATGTCTAAAAAAAATGAACATTATGTAATTCATAAAGGCAGTGTTTGTTTACTGCTGGCCTGTTGGGCTAGAGTGTGTTTATCCAGTAATATACTGATAGCTATACTGGTGTTTGTTTAGTACCTCTAATCAGGTTTTTAGCCACAATAGCAGCATGGCTCTAGGGATGGCGATGTTGGTCTATCAGTCGGTCCACCACTTTGGTCCAGACTGTAGTATCTCAAACAACTATTGGATGGATTGCCATGAAATCTTGTACAGACATTCTTGTTTTCCAGAGGATGAATCTTACTGACTTTGATGATCACCTGACTTTTCCACTAGCGTCACCATGAGGTTCACATTTGTGGATTTGAGTGAAATGTCTCGGCAACTATTGAATGGATTGCCATGAAATTTGGTACACATTCATGTGTAACTTAAATTCATAAGTTCAATTTGCCCAATTGGTTTATGACCTAATACTTCCAAATTCCCATCAGCCTCAGCTTTACTTTGTGTTTAGTGCTAATTAGCGAATGTTAGCATTCCAAACACTTGCATGGTAAACTTTATGCCTTTGTACCCTTAGCATCGGCATTTAGCTGTGCCTAAGTACAACCTAACAGACCTAGTGTAGTTTTGTTACTACACTGTGCCTCAGCTCTCACTGAAGTTGATGCAGGTTTGGGTCAGACATGCTAAACACATGGGGCTCTGTTTTCATTGGGGCATGATCATTGACACAGACAGTGTCACCACATGTGGTGCAGTTTGCCCTTGTTTTTGATATCTTTGTGCTCTGTACAATACGTATGGCACAAAGGTGAGGTAGAATATGGAATATTTTGGTGAAAACTGTGCTGGAAGTATATGTCTATGGACCAGAGGCCTGTTTCACAAAAGCTATTGACAAGTACTGCTAACGTTCACAAATTGCAGATACATTTTGCATGTCCTACATGCATGGGTCACAAGAAAGGAGTTTGTTTTGACTAGATGAATATGTGAAAATGAGGAAGAGGTGGTGAAACAGGCCCACAGTCTGTTTCTGCATAACATCACTCGGTTAAAGATTTTGTGATTCCATCAGCAAGTGCAAGTGAAATGCATGATGGAAATGTGCAGCTATTGCATAATAATGCTAAATAATGTGAATAAACATTTTGAATAGACACTTAATACATTCAGATTAACATCAAAATAATAGTTTATTGGATTATTATCCATTTTATCAATGGATGCTTCTTTCCAGCATCTGTCATCTACAACTGCTCATACTCTGTATGAAAGCCATCAACACCAGATTGCTGCAAAATTACCACACAAATTCTGTGCTTCTGCGCACATCGTAGTGCTCTGCTCTACTTTTTTTTCTCCGTTTGTGTCACAAACCATCAGATGTAGGAGATAGTGACATCCTGGGGATGCATTGCATGCACACAGTTCACAGTGAACTTCTCCCCCCTGCAAATTCCTCTCTTCATATTCTCATCCAAAAACACTGGGTTACCAGACATGAAGGCCTTCTTTCCAACTTGTCTGTGAAAGTAGAAATTGCATTTGAATTGTGGTTAAATTTGATAATTATCTTTTTTTTAAACGGAACTTTTGTCATGTAAACAGGATTACTGCAGGGAATGATCAGATGATGCCTTCACGTACATGACTCGCAGCAGTAGTGTGACTAGTTGGGAAGACAATGATTAATCACCACACACCTCTGATATTAATTTTCCATAAATTACCCGACCCCAATTGGATACTCCCTCATTGTCCTAGTGCACATGACATGGCACTTTGCAGCTGCTTTTAAAACAACCACATCATGAGGAGGTTGTGCAGTGTTTGTGCATATATGCAGGTGTGTACCAAGTGAACTATTTCAGTCTGTTTGTAGTGATAAGAGTCTGATAAAAGTCTGGTATGTGAGTTGATTCTGTGTTGCGTTTGTCTACTCTGGCAAATATGTTGCCATAGAAACGGGAGGCTGCCCAAACTTCAGAGAATGGTAAAGAATAAGAATGGGAGAGTTGTGTGTACTGGGCCCAAAGCTGATTTATTTTTTTGCACAATAGTTACATAGTTTTTGGCCTTGTCACCCCATCCATCCTGATGGATAGTTCTACTATTCAGATGTGCTTCCTCACCCACCCCTCCCCATGTCACCCTCCATGCCACGCTCATGTTCTTCACAACAAACTTAACAAACCTAAACCTGCTGTTGTATCTCTGTTTTGTATTTATTTCACCATTTCCTCCCACAGCGGAGGCAGCGGAGACGTTCATCTGGGTAAAACAAGCTTTGTGCAAATGGGCAGATCGATGTTCCCTAAGGTTTTACTGCAGTGGTGCGCAGCTATCTCGAGCTGTGCATCTGAAATAGGTAAACTGTTACACGGCTCCACCACGTTCGTCTGTCTGCTTTGTCAGCAAGCTACTTGTGCTGTAAGGTTATGGCAGTTAGCCGACGCCACGCCGCTACAATACTAAGCCATGCCATCGGACTCAGGTAGTTGTCTCGCTCGCTCTGGTGCAGAGCTGTGTCACCATCAAATGATGTTGAGCTGCTGGGTCGTTCGAAAGCGCTGCAACGCGGCATCGTGTTATGCCACCGCCATACTATAATGCAGCTGTATCCTTGTCAAAGGCATTTTTCTGCTTCTGTAGAGCACATGGCTGCTCCTCGTGCTTCTCTCATCCCATCTCTAGCTCTGCTCCCCAAGTCTGTCCTCTGCAGCAGTAGGCCCACAAACACTCACACCAATAAACACAAAACACAAGTCATACACAGGCTTCCTAGCACACAGACACTTGCTTAACATTAGCAGTGGCAGCCAAGAAAAGTCAACACATGTAAACAAACAGACAAACAATAAAAAAAAAAGAGTGTCCACAAAATCTCTCTTCAGACCAGCAGACAAAACCACATACAGTGTCTCTCTTCGCCACACACTGTCTGTGTTCACACACTCCTACTACCAAACATGCTTGTTCGCTCCTTGTTCTGCGCTGGCTGGAGTCAGACAGGACAAAGAGCCTTTCTGGGCGAGACATTTCTGAGAGAGTCTGTCCGGCTCTGTCACCCTCAGGAAGGAAGCCCACGGCATGCTGATCCCACTGGAGACAGCGGGCTCCTCTCCGGCTCTCTCAGTACTGTCTCACACTCTGTGGTATTTGACTGCCGGCCCGGGTGCTTGTGGTTTTACACAACACGCATTTCCGCAGTACATCAGAAAACCTCTGGCTCGGCCGTGCTGCAAGAGTGTGTTGAGTGTTTTGGCTGGAGGACACGTGGGTCCAGGGTTCAGGAAGCCGCCTGTGGTTTGTTGGTTACTGTCAGTTTATGAGATGCAAATAAGAGGTGGTTCATGTGGTTTGTGTGATTATTCCTGCTGTATCTGTATGGAAGAGCTCTAATCATTGGACTGAGCAAAGGGTCATCATACAGAGAGTGAACATGTTCAACTCAGATGCTATAAAATAAGTGGATTTTTTTTCTTGTCTTTAATTTCAGTACTACCTGCGTCCCCCAATTACTTGTCATTGATGATGTACCGCTGACTTTTCAATACCACCATTTCTACACCAACAAGCCACAACAGAGAGGCCTCAGAGGGCACATCTCGATTTTAAAACATCACAGGGTTTATTGTGCCCTAGACAAGCAGATCACCAAGAGCTAACAAAGCTGAGCTTTTTGATGATAAAGCTAGAGGCGATGGAGAGCAAAACAAAAAGCAAGACATGTGGAAGCGAAACTGCAGCTCAGCTCGAGCACAGTAAATGTTCAGCACCCCTCTCCTGATCTCTCATGTTTGTCTCCTCTCAGTCTGGGCTGCTCTCCTCTCTTCCCCTCCATTAAAAGCTCACACTTCTTCCTTTTAAACCTGCAGTAAAGCACCATCCCCATGCTCACTTCCTTCTTCTCTCACCGCAGCCAAGGTGTGCCGTGACCATGGCAACAGACGCCACGGAAACTAAGCATGACATGCATTTAGAGGTAACCGAATCCAAAGGCCCAGGTAAATAGGAAAAAATGAGTGCTTTTAAATACATCTTAAAGAGACAGTGCTTAAAACAGAGTCCGTGATAACATCATGAGGATGACATGACCTCTGTTAGCCTCAGTGTAAAGCTCTTTTTTTTCACTGTCTCTTTAAGAACTGCATGGTGTGGTGATGGGTTTGAATTGATAGAAGAGATTTACAGAAGACTTTAGATTTGCTAGTGGTGTGCTGTGTCCACATTTCTAACTTCTCTACTTCACTAACCTCTATTTTATCCCTTTAAGCAGTTTTTAGATAGCATTTCATCAGGGTCCATCATGAACCCATGTAGCAACGATTTAATCAGTAGTGTAATGAAAAGAAAAACAACATGTTAATATCAAAATGTCAAAAAGCCCCTATTTGTGTCCAGGAATTGCAAGAGACAGCATTCAGTACATAAAGGCCCAAAGTTAAGTGTTAAAGGAATAGTTCAACATTTTGGGAAATGTGTGAATTAGCTCTCATATCTGTTTGTTAAATATAAGGTTACAGCCAGCAGTTGGTTAGCTTAGCTTAGCAGAAAGACTGGAAACAGGTGGAAACAACTAGCCTCACTCTGTCCAACAGCTACAAATCTGTACAAAACTGAAGTGTAAAAACAATAACTCCAAGCCAAGAAATAGTCCAGCACATAACCTCCCTTAAAGCCGTGAATTGTTTTTAGGCACCTTAAGAGGTGCTGGTGGGAGGATTTTGTTACCTTTGGACTGAGCCAAGCTAGCTGTTTTCAGTCTTTATCCTAAGCTAGGCTAACTGGTTGCTGGCTTTCTATTTACTGGACAGATCTTCTCATCTAATTCTCCACATTTCCCTAAATGTCGAACTATTTATTTAATGACATAGAAAATCCATTAATTTACTCCACAACACCCTCAATGTTACCTTGCTGACTGTACTGTTATTAGAGTCGTGAGCTGCTGCATTGTGTGCATTTTACCTTTGATTTGTGCAATAAGTAGAATTCAAAAGCAGTTCTTAGGAACCAAACTCCCGCTGGTTTTCTCCTCCCCCAGCTAGTTAATTTGCCTTTACCAGATGTGAAATATTTCCTGATCAGATGGCTAGAATGAAAAACCAGCAGGGGTCTGAGTGCAGAGGACCAGGGTCAAACACACTGTGCTACAAACATACGGGAAGCAAGAGTTAACCCTAGTGTTAGGTTGGGAGTGGAGTCCTGCTGCTACTGCTGCTGCTACTGCTGCTGCTGCTGCTGCGGCTGAATTGTGTACACCGCTGAAAAAAGTGTCCTTTCTTGTTTCACGCATGAGTGTGTGAGCATGCCCACGGCAGTGCATTATGGGCTTTGTAACAGAGTAGAAACACTGGACAGGCCCTGATGCTGAGAGCATGCTGCAGGGAAACAGAACATCAGCATCACAGCATAATATCGTTTGCTGCTCTGACAGACAGAGTGGGAATGGGTCTGACAGAGTATTGAGCATGTCATCAATTTTATCAGTGCTCGATGTAAACACATTTAAACAAAAGGCAGATTTTTTTTGTCAAGTGATAAGCAAAGCTATTGATAAAGTCCCTCAAATCGCAGACTCAACATGCACAGACTCCTAATATTTTTTTCAACATATTTTATTGAAAGAGAGTTAAACACAAAAGGACCAATTCACTCTCATCTTTCTGCCACTAAAGTAATTTCATTCCCACACATTTATATCTAACCCAATTTTAGAGAATCTCTGTCCTGATCTAAATATCAAATGACAAAAATGAAAAGAAAAGGGGGACAAGACAACAAAGCAAAGCCATTTCTAAAGAAGAAAATGCCAAATATTCTTTATTCCAGCCATTAAAAATGTAAGGATAAACCACCCTTTCTTGCCCCCTATGATCATGGGCTGAATATCTTTGGGTTGTAGACTGTAGGACAGACATAGCAATCAAATTGAAATTGGCACTTTCTAATACTTTCTGAAATTTTCTTCCTGACATTTAAGCAAAGGACTAATCTATTAATCAAGAGTATAATCAGCATCATGCAATCATGCAATCAACAATGAAAACAATAGTTGACTGCAACCTTACTTACAACAGCAAAAAAACACACACAAAAAAACTGCAACTTGTCATTTTTACTCTTTAGATTTTTTACATTTGGACAGAGCCAGACTAGCTCCTGTTTCAAGTTTTGATGCTAAGCTAAGCTAACCGGCTGCTGGATGTACCTTCAAATTTACTGTACAGGCATGAAGTAAGTGGTATCCAATCTTCTCTTGGCAAGAAAGCAAATAAGCAGGTAAGGTAGTTGTTGTTTGGTTAGCAAAGAAAATATATGGTAACTACTTTTTAAAATTAATTCAGAAGCATTACCCTTTAAAAATGTAATTATCTCCAATTTAATTTAAAATAAATTAAATCTTCAAGGCATTGTGAAGAAGTGGGAGGCATAGGAGATTTCCAACAAAGTGAGATTCTGTTTGATGATTGAAGTGTAACTGCAACTGTGGCATCTGTCACATTTGTCATCAATATATGTGTACATTGTGGACAGTTTTGGTTTAGTGAGATGGACTAGCCTAGACTCTTGAGCATTTTGCCTTTGTGGCGAGGGTTTCAGTGTGACGACATCATAGATATGGTTAAGACTGATAATGTAGTCTTTGTAGAGGTAATTGATTTCTATTGATTGTTTGCTGTGCTTCTCAGACTCTGAAGCATTCTATTATAATTAAACCTGGGCAGTGTCCCATTTTATATAAACAAATTGTGTACTCAGTCAATCAAAGACAGCAAATAAATCATAAATTCACAACGTTGTCAGTGTTTCTACTAAATTGCCTCAATATAAATACATATACAAAACTTAAACTTCAGAGTCAAGGATCTAAGTGGGGAAATGAGTTTACTGTATCATTTCCCATGATGCCTCTGGTATAGTGAGCAGCATGCGAAGTGAAATCCCACACCAGTTGCTACTTATAGCTCTGAAAGGGGATACCCACAGAGGCCTGAGAATGCCTGTCTGCACAGTGGTGTAGAGTAGCTTTGTAGCTCAGTAACCTCACCCACTTAGTTCATCCAGTGGACCTCCACAAGTACTCAGACACACAAATAAATACACAGACAAAAACAAAACACACTGCCGGACTTACACAGGCAGACAAAGCAGAAAAGTTCACTATTACATTTTGAAATGCAGCAAAGAGATCTTCTTTGGGATCCTGAGGCCTTTGCACGTGGGAAAGTTTAGCTTAAGAAATAAAGATATCAACCAGTTTCATAAGCTACCGTTGTGCAGCCATGAACTCATTGCTTCTTCATTTCTTGAGCCAGCAATGATCTTAAAGGAGCTTTTTACAACTATTGTCTTATTACGCAAGTTAATTGTGGCCATTTTTTTTCATCTTTGGCAGCATGTTGCTCCTCAAACGACAGTTTGTAATAATTTGACACAGCTGAAGGGGTTAATTTACTGACCGATGGATTGGGGAAGTTGCCAGAATGATTAACTGTCAGCTGTTAACTGTTAACTGTATACGTGTCATAAGTAGTCATAAGTGTACTACTGGCACCCAGGTAGCTGAGCAGTTAGAGCGCATGCCATTTAACCGCAATGTCCCTGGTCTCCAGCGTGGGACCTTTGTTGCATGTCATACCCCTCTCTCTCTCCCCTTGTTTTCTGTCTGCTCTCCAAAAGAATCTTTAAAAAAAACTGTACTCACTTTGGTTTTGCATCAGATAATACACGTGTATAACTTGGAAAGTTGTTATCTATTGAAGTGTTGCTCAAATACTGCAGGTCAAACATGATGTGAGTCACGCATTTGACAGGAACTCTTTAAGCCATGAGGGTCATGGTGGGTTTTCACTGCTGTCCTGGACTTTGCTTATTTTTTGTTAGTAATTCAAGGATTTGATCACCATATTTCTAAAACTGCTATGGCTGTGGGTGCTCCGTTTTTATGCGTGGTGTTTGTCTTTTCCACTTCTTGTATATATGATTAAGTATGAACCAAAGAGCCAAGGTTTTCTTCTTATTCCATCTGCTATTTTGATTTATTTTCTGTTCATTCAATCAATTGCATTTCATTACCTAACACGCAGACACACAAAGACACGCCCATAGGCACTGTGCAGGGAGAGATACAAAGATTGATGATCTGATTGCAAGTAGCCGTGGTTATCATCCATTTTCTTTGCCAACAGAGAGAAGGCGACAGGGCAAATTCCAGCCCTTCAGAAGACTGTTTGGGAAGAAGAAGAAGCGGGAGACGAAAGGGGGCTTTGATGGAGCAGAGCTAAAGACGAGTTTTTCTACTGGGGAAGTGTGCAATGGAGTTGTATCTGAGGATGAGGATCCCAATCAAAATCTGAGGTAAGTGCATAGGTCAAGTTTCATATTTACACATTTGTTTGACTAATGCATAACGAAACTGAGCTTTTCCATCTGCAATCTTTATTGTCGCTTATAAAAGCTGTAACCACTTCTCTTATCAATAATTTTGTGTCTATACAAGAAGTTTGTAAATTTCTTACTACCTTTATTCAGATAGTGACCTTTTACATCTTCTTAAACTGATTTTATCCAGGAAACAACTTTGCTTCTTATCAGATTTTTTTTTGTTTTCCCTTTGGGTATCCATTCATACTTAGCAGAAAATTAAAGTGATAAAACAGCCTCTCATAAACGCTGCAAGTTGTGATCTGTTGAGAAAAGGGTATGGCCCTGCTCAAATACAGCTCATAAAAGGGTCAACATGATTTGAGCCTTCAATTGATGTGTGTAAACTGCTGGTGTGTAAAGAGGTCATTCATTTCTTTGTGTAAACTGACTTACAGAGCGACGCTGCATCCCCACTCATGATAAATGAATGAATGATTGACAGTAATGACATGCTGCAACACTGAAGACACTCTTATTATTCTGCAGAGAGTTGAATCCCATCGGATCTCGAGCTCTCTCACACGACAGCATCTTTATCCCAGAGGAGCCGGCGACGGAGCCCAGTCTAGATCACACCATGTCCCAGGAAAACGTCTCTGATAAAGTTAGGAATCTGCAGGTAGGCCTTATAGCAATGTGCACTCAGATCAGTTATCTGTTGTGTATATACAGAATTAACATGTAACCTTTATTGTTGATCACACAGAGGCAGATAGCACAAAGTATAAAGTTCGGCCAGAAGCCTCCCTCTCTGAGGAGGAGTGAGGGAGATGAGGGCAGTTCAGATGAGGAAGAGGTTCCCCGGAGCCCTTTGAAGGTGATGGCGCAGGTAGAAGTCGACCCTGCAAAAACAGAGCCAAAGGTAACACTTGTTGACTAATTCTGGTGACAATTTGTTTTTATTTTGAAAGTAGTGAGACTGAGATGTGTATTAGTAAGTAAATGCTTTGTTACTGGGACAAAAGCAGGTCCAGGAGACCCAACAAGCAGGACCACAGCACACCCCAGTGAAATCCCTGAGGTCCAAACGAGTTCTTCCACCTACTGGTACGATCGAGTCTATCAACCTGGATGCAGTCCCACAGTCTGTTCCTCGCTTAGACAACACTGCTGCCAAGCACAAACTGTCCGTCAAACCGAAAAATCAGAGGGTTTCCCGCAAGCACCGGCGGTTTACACAGGTGGGCCAGAGCTATACTCAAACTGTGAGGATCTTAGCATATTGTTGACTCATTTTGTGAGATTTCCCAACCTTTGCTGTGGTTAAGAAAAACTAATCATACTTCCACATCCCCAGGACCTCCAAGAGGTATCTATTCCTGGTGCGCTGCAAGAGGACCTCGAGGCAGCAGGTGTCTCCACAGACGATCAGCGCAGGACATCTGTTGAAGAGTCCCTTGAAAGCTTCAAGAAACAGAGACTCCATGAGGAGGAAAGACAAGAAGCAAAGAGGAAGCTGGAGGAACAGAGGTTCAGACAGGAGGAAGAGGAGAGGAGGAAGAGAGCAGAGGAGCTGAGGCTGCGTGAACTGGAGGAGGAGAGGTGTCGTAAACAGCAGGAGGAGGAGCGCATCCGTAAAGAGGAGGAAGAAAGGAGGATTCGGGAGGAGGCAGAGAGAAGGAGCAGGGAGGAAGAGGAGAGAAGGATCAGGGAAGAGGAAGAAAGGAGGCGGCGAGAAGAGGAAGAGCAGATGCGGAAAGAGGAAGAGGAAAGGAAGATGCGAGAAGAGCAGGAGCGTCAACAGCGGGAGGAGGAGGAGAGGAGACGACTGGAAGAGCAGAGGAGAAAAGATGAGGAGAGAAAGAAGCGGGAGGAGGAGGAGGAAGAGGAGGCGAGAAGGCAGGAGGAGCTTGAGGCTGAGCGTCTACGTTTGGAGAAGCTAAGAGAGGAAGAGGAAAGAAAGAAAAAGGAGGAAGCAGAAAAGCAGAGGTTGCAGGAGATTGAAGAAAATAAAAAAATGGAAGCAGAGGAGAGAATGAGAAAGGAGGAGGAGGAGCAGAGGATGCTGTCTTTAGAGGATCCGGATGGCAGCTCAGATCCACAGGAGAGGCAGAGGAGAGCTGAGGAGCTGCGCTGGAGAGAGATGGAGGAGAGACAGAGGCCTTTCTCTTTCAAAGTTTCCTCTGGAGAAAAACAGATTTTGTTCCAGAAGGTCAACCTGACGCCTGTTACGCCGGCCTCCAGCCACCAGAGCAGTGCTGTAGCTGATCAGAGAGAAGGCACTAAGGCCTCCTCCTCTGAAGGACCAGACTCCCCCAACCTGCCAACATCTCCATATGTCCCACACACAGCTATCCTGGTGACAGGCGCCCAGCTCTGTGGGACAGCTGTCAATTTGGACCAGATCAAAGACACCGCCTGCAAGTCTCTGCTGGGTCTGGGAGAGGATAGAAAGGCCCAGGGAACACCACCAACCAAAAGCAAGACTTCACCAGACCGCAAGTCTGGCAAAACCAAATCACTCAACGAGTCCTCACTCTCTACAGACCAGTCCAGTGCCGCTGTCCTGGCAGAGTGGGCTAGTATCAGATCGAAGATATTCAAGGGGGTAGAAGAGGGGAAGTATGATGAGTACCCAGAGCTGAGCAGAAACCAGCCTCAGCCCAGCAGTGAAGAACAGCCTACGTTTTCCCACACAAACCTCAGGAAGACAATGTCAGCCAGCGCCAAGTTCTCCATCACCCCTGCAAAGAAGAAGTTTGGAGATTCAAACAGAAACTCTGAGGTGTTCACTGCAGATGACAAAGAAGCAGGAGAGGAAGCTCCTCCGTCTGATAGCCCCACCGCAGCCTCGCCAGCTCCAACCAGTAAACCTCAAAACAGGACGAGTAAAACTGTCCGTATCGTAGAAAGAGGGTCAGAGGAATGTATGTTTGCCAAAGACCTCCCCTCTTTCCTGGTTCCCAGCCCTGGAGCCAAACCTGAAGGGCCAGAGATGAAGAGCAGGGGTCACAGTGAGACAGAGGTGTCTGAAAGCAGAGAGGAGGGAGAGGAGCAAGGCCCAAGTAGTGAGGATAAGCCCTCACCTTTTGGCATTAAGCTGAGAAGGACCAACTACTCCCTCCGCTTTCACAACGAACAGTCCACAGAGAAAAGGAAGAAGCGCTACAGTGCAGGAGACAGCTTCGATGGTGTCCCTTCACCTCTCACCCCCATTGAGCCAGACTCTGACGCTTCCTCTGTCTTTTCTGACAAATCAAGTCCTGCATCGCCTCAGAAAGAAGGTGTGGTCGGCAAATACTTACAAGCATCTGCCTCCCCCGCCATCCCTCGGGCTAAATCAGGCAAGTCTACCAGTCCGACCGCACACAGTGAAGGCGAGAAGGTCCTTTCAAAGCCACCGCTCTACCGAAGACCAACCACATCCCCCAAACCTACTGGAGCAGTCCCAACACCTCCCCCATCGCCGTTACCTAAAGTGGTTCATGGTGCTCCCGGTGATGCCATGGTTCAGAGAACTGGGGGCGCAGATTCACCCAGCCAGGAGCAGCCAAACAGAAGTGAGGAACCGTCAGCGGTGGCCCAGTTGCAGAGGAGCGGCCAAGGCCAGATCCAAGGAGAAGAGGAGCCAAAGGAGAAGAGATCCTTCTTCCCCTCCATTAACATCCCCTGGAGAGAGAAGGTGGACAGAAAGACAGAGATCATCAAGAGAGGTCAGTCTCACTTTGACCAGGCACTGTGTTGTTAATGCTGATCAGGAAATTAAGGTCTTGCTGTGTCTCTGCATGGCTTAATGAAAAAGTTTGACATTTTGAGGAATACCTTTCTTAGCTTTCTTGCCAAGAGTTCGATGAGAAGATCGATACCACCCTCCTGTCTGTACTGTGAATATACAGCTACAGCCAGCAGCTGTTAGCTTAGCTTAGCATAAAGTCCAGAAACAGGAGGAAACAACTAGCTTAACAAAATCCACTATAAAGTTGGCTTCATTTGTTAAATGAAAAAAAGATTTTGTTAAAGAGCCCCTCCAGACATGTTTTAAGATTTATATAAAACACTCTACTTTGAACTTTTTTTGTGTAAAAACAGGGCTGCCAACATTTGACTTCAGCTTGGACTGTGATTTGTTCCCAGTTGGAGGCGGGGGCATTATTTGTGAGAAATTGACCCACTTGACCTTTTTCATAAGACTTTTTCTTTTTGCTAATTTGTGTTTATTGGGTAGCATTTTTGATATACACTCCAAATATTGCACATTTTTCTTCTAAACATAGGATAAGAAAGATCTATGCTCCTTGTAATTTCCTGCATTCCTACACCACCTAACCTCTTGGATTAAGTCAAGAAGCAGCCACCTGTTAACCAACCATCTCTCCAAAGGGAGAGAGAGACACTATGCTGCTGCCAGAAGAGCCACTGACTGAGATAACTCTGAGCAGCATGCATAGGAATAACTTACAATGTACAGTAATAGATTTGTGTATATTTCTCACTTTCCCCCTGATGGTCTGAATAATTGGCTGCGGTGCTGCTGTTGCACTGTGCTGCTCTGTCTTTTCTGTCCGTGCGCTGTCAGTGTCCTTTTTTATGCCGCAACATTATCAGTTATGAATTTGTTTTTCACTGCATGAGAAAATGGACGTGTGGCGTGAGAGTGTGTGAAAAGTGTCAATTGCGTTAGTCTCACGCAATTGTTGTTGGCAGCCCTGGTAAAAACCACATTAGACACAAATTATTGTTCACTTATCTTGTAAAAAATCCTTAAAATGACATTTACTCCTTCTGCCTAATTAAAAATTCCTGAATCAATGAATATACAAATATATTTTCATTTCAAAAGTTTAACTGCTGGACACAAGATGTCTTCTACTTTACTGTGAAGTCAATTCTCAGTTTTTATGTGCTGAAGGTTTCAAGTTTTCACACCACTCTTGTGTATGTTGTATACTGGACCACGATTGGCTCCAAACTAGTCGTGGTCACAAATCATGCTCGTAGGCCCAGCCTTTAAACTCAGACTTTCGGTGAGCACAGAGAAACTTTCCACTTTCAGCAGATGAGAAATGATGAGATGTGAAAACAGCCTTCTAGTGTCAAACTCTGCACACACCTCAATTTGCAAAGTGAAGCTCAAACATCCAACTGACGGAACAAGAAGAAAAACCTATTTTTGGGTAGTGGGGGACTTTAAAAATATGGTTATATTTCTCAAGGCAAGGTATGGAAAATAGTATCTTTTTGGTATTGGTACTGAAACTCAGGACTTGTACTGGCACTAGTATCATCAGCTTCGATCGATACACAGTCCTAGCAATTTGCCAATATGCATGTGTTCCCCTGCAGAAAAACCGTCACTACAGAGCAGGCACTCACTGGACAGCACGAAGGTCCAGGAGAAGGAAGCTGGGCCGTTATGGATCACACTGGCGCTGCAGAAGCAGAAGGGCTTCAGGGAGCAGCAGCAGAGCCGAGAGGACCGCCGTAGCCAAAGAGAGGCCAAACTGGCAGAAAAACAAGCAAGAGAGAGAGACAGCGTACGTGCCCCAGAATGACTGTTTATCCACTTTTCTAAAATCTCACTTGATCGCACATAGTCTTCTTCCACTCAAGCAATCGCAAATCTCTTTTGCAGGTTACGCTGGTGAGCCCCACAGAGAGCAAAGGAAGTGGGAGCACCAGTCCCAGTTCTAAACCTCAGACACCAGAGGAGCCCAAAAGACCCGACAGCCTCCTGGGACGATTTGAGCGCCGAGAACACCTGAAAAAAGCCAACACTTTACCCAGCTCTGTCACTGGTAAGAACCTGCATGTACAACAGCACAGCCAAATACTGATGATGGTTCCAGCTTCTCAAATGTGAGGATTTGCTGCTTTTCTTTGTTTTCTTGTCTGGACTGGACTAGACAAAATAAACAATCTGAAGATGCCACTTGGGCTCCTGGAAATTGGACATTTTTCGCTACTTTCTGACAATATGTAGACTAGATAATCACGGAATATTTGTCATATTAATTATCACACGCTCATTAGTTGCTGCTCTAAAGCCATATTTACAATATGCTGAAACTCAAATATTTCAATAAATTGTTATTGATAAAAATGATTTATTTAGAATAAACTGTGCATTAGAAGAAGAGCTGCAACAATCAGTCAATCAACGGAAAATTAATCAACAACTACTTTGATAATCAATTAATCATTAGGGTAATTTTTCTAGTAAAAATAGCAAACATTTGGTTCCAAGTTCTTAAATGTAAGAATTTGCTGCTTTTGTTTGTCTTACATTATAGTAAATTGAATATTTGGGGGTTTGGGACTGTTGGTCAGATAAAACAAGATATATGATGACGTCATCTTGGGCTCAAGGAAATTGTGATGGGCATTTTCCATTGTTTTCTGGTGTTTTATAGACCATTGATAATGAAAATAATCGTTAGTTGCAGTCTTAGAAGTTCCTAATATAATACAAGCTAAATCAGTTTTCTTAACGATCTCTTGACATATTTTAAGACATATAAAAATACTATGCTTGGAATCATTTGTGTGTGATATGTTTTGTTTTACACAAAAATGGTTGAATTACCTCATTAAAAATGTTTAATTCTCATGGTCCCTCATTAAAAATTCCAGAATCTATGAATATGCAAATATTTTTCACTTCACCTGCTGGGTGTAAAAATGTCTCCTACTTCACTAAAGTTAATTCTCAGTGTATGTGCACTGAAGGCTTCAAGTTTCCACATCACACTACTGGCCCAGGATTGGCTCCAAACTAGTTGTGATGTCAGAAATCCTGCTAGTAGGTACATGTCTTTAACTCAGATTTCAGGTGAGCCCAGAGAAAATTTCCCCCTTCAGCAGATAAATGTGAAAAAAGCCTTCTAGTGTCAAACTCATCATTCTGCACAGTGAAGCTCAAACATCACAGTGAAGTAACAAAAATCAAAACACATTTTTGTTTAGAGGCGTCCTTTAAACTTACTTAAAATGAGTATAAAAAGGCTGTTCAGTGTGGTGAATAGTAACTAAATGTTGTCCTTGATTTGGCGTTTCAGTTGAGATTGCGGACTCTACACCGTCGCCACCTGCTGTCAAGGAGGTGTCAAAGCGCTTCCCCTCCACTGACTCTCCGCAGGTGTCCACAGAGCCGGCCTGGCTAGCCCTGGCCAAGCGAAAGGCCAAAGCCTGGAGCGACTGCCCTCAGATCATCAAATAACACCCCCGGCAGCCACCCCTTCCCCTCCCCTCCCCCAAACCCCAGCTCCACACTGGGCTCTGGCCTGCATCAAGACTGCACACTGCCCACGGACTCTGAAGCACCCCCCCCATCACCTGTCCTCCCCTCTCAAACTCCAGATCTCATCACTCACCATGAAAACCCTCCTGACTGTGAAACAAGTAGAGCCCTCCATCACCTCGTAACCCTAACCCTACACTGGCTGGTACTATTATCATGTTAAAGTGCGCTTCGCATTCAAATACTCCAATACAATCGCACAGATATATGTTAACAATTGTTGCGAGCATGCACGTACTGTATACAAACACACAAAGTATATGTCCCAAGAAGACACAGATATAATGAACATGTCATAGTCAGGGACTGCAGAGTCCTCAGCAGCCAATCACAACCATGGCTGGCCGTTGCAATAGCCAACCCCAATTTTTTTTGATTTTGTAGCCAACTGTGTCACCGTGATTGTAAATAAATACTTCTCTAAACACAATATGAGGTGAGACACTTCTGTATCAGAGAGGTGAAGCTTTGACATATGACAGTGTTTAATCAACAGAGGGTAACTGTCTGAATTGCATTTTAAGGGCTACCAGAAACAATAACTCGACATGACCCTGTTGAATCTGCTTCGTGACAGCTGATGGAAGTGTTACAGGCGTCTTCTCTGCCGTGTTCGCTCGTTGGTATTATTTATGTGAAGGAACGGATTTATCTATGTTGAAACGATACTGTACGATCTCTTCTCTGAGCCTTGTTTGTCATGTACAAAAGAAGCCTTTTTTTCTTTTTTTTTTTTTTTACTCATACTCAAAACCTTAGCATAACAATGCTCACTGTGTCCGTGACGACTGTGATAGCTTTCTAAGAAGCTATTGGACAATTTGCCATTATGAAGTAATCAGAATCTGTTTGTAAAGCAACACTAAACAGAATCTGTCATGTTCACACACGGTGGGTGCACCTAAACACAGCACTGAAGACCACAAGTGTTACTGGGCATTTACAGTGAACTGCACATTGCACTCACAGCTGTGTGATGACGTGACTTGGATTTTTGCTTTGCTTATGGAGACAGACACTTCCTGCTTGCTGTAACATACAATTCCTGTAACACACTTGTGTTTGTAGGCTTATGCCACCACTTCCTCGTAAATGTGATAGGATCTTACATAACGTAAGCATTTCCTCGATGAAAAAAACAAAACAAAAAATAAACCTCCAGCATTCTCATTTCCTGCCACTCACTTAATGATCTGTATGTATGTAAGTATGTACTGTATGTAAGTCAAAGGCGTTAACAGAGCTTTGGTCACAAAGAGGCCCGAGTCACTTTGTCATTTTGTTTCTAACTTTGGTCGTGCACAATAGTGTAGTGTACGCAGTGTTATATGTAACAAAAAAAAAAAAAAGTTTGGTATTATTTGCACTTTTTTGTCCCACTTAGAGATATTCATGTGAAAATTCTTAAAGAGATACAAAATGTTATGAATAATGTAAATTAAATACTGATGTCTGAACCTAATGGACTCATTATTTCCCTGTTCTAGTTTCAGATCTTAAACCTGGAACTTTAATTAAAATCTTATTTCCCAAAGCACCCTCTCTGCTCTGACACAGATATAAAAGTCAGCAGTATTTATTATAAAATTAGTGAAAAAATACATTTCATCCATCTACGTTTCCTCTTTGACAGTCAGCTTTAAACAATATACATAATCATTGCGGCACCCGACTACGAGACACTGTTCCCACACCACCGGGGATGAAAACAGCTCTCCGGAAAGAGTAAATGAGGCCAGCATTTGTCCATCTTGAACATCCAGGATCCAGACGGTGCCGTCTGTGGAGGCCAAGCCCACAAGAATTCCCCTCCTGCCCACAGCGGAGCCATCAAACACAAATGGACTGGCGTACACCTTCCCTGAAGTCTGGAAAGTCCAAACCAAAGAGCCGTCGGCACGGTTCAAACAGTACAGGCAACCGTCATGTGATCCACACAGGACCTTCTGCTGGTCTGGTGTGACACACGGAGAGGAGAAGATGGGTCCCTTTGTCAGAAACTGCCAGAGCTGCAGAGAAACAAGAGTCGCACACTGAAGTATTACAGGATTTTGCAATTTGACTCAATTTTCACAACAGAGTTTCAGTTGGTAAAAGTCTTAATACAAAATGCTCCTAATTTTGGCCTCAAAATCTCACATAGCAACACCTGTATCAAATTAGGTAATATATATAACACCAAAAGTTTATTGCATTGTTGCATTTTTAAATGAAATCATTATCAAATGTCAAACAGTAAACAATTCTAATAAAGTCAGAGTATACAAAAGTATATAATAATTTCCTCTTATTATACTTTTTCCAATTTAAGACACCAAACTTAAACAGTTTCTATCACTTTGAAGTTTAATCATCTAAAGTCCAGTAAGCTAGAAAACATATAATATTAAACCACTATTTACACTACTGTAATAGACACAAATGCAACATTGTGAAAGTAATCAAAAGGAATGAGATGGCATTTTTCTTTATGTTTTTTAATTCAGTGATCTACACACTTAATGAGCATTGTGTTAATATGAGGTGTCTGTATTGTAAGGACTGAGCATGTGATTTAGTGTTTTTACAGTTTGTGTGTAAGGGCAGCATTTACTGTTTAAAAGTCTGTTTTCTCTTTGCATTAAGAGTTTTAAATAAAAATTAAATTCTGTAATACAGTACATAGTGCTTGTTTTGCTTCTCACCAGTTTCCCTGTATTGCTGAAGCAGCAGATGTTTCCGTCCACTGAGCCAATCACCACATTACCAGAGGAGCCGTTTGGCGACGAGAAGAACGGGACGTCTCTACAGTACGACCACAGGACCTCTCCACTATCCTGGGACAAACAAAAAGACAAAAAAACACCTATCAGACAGTACCGTGGTCATGTTTGATCCCTTTGAAAAAAAACAAAAACAAAACTGATGTCAAATGTTTATTTTGTTCACTGACAGCGTTGAGACAGAACAGATGACCTCCCAGTGATGCTGCGTATAGCTGTCTGTGGGAGGCGTGGAGGTACGGAGAGGAAAACACAGCTCCGCCACCACAGTGATGCCTCCAAACACACTGCCGAACCTAAAAAAAAACAAAAAAAAAAACAAAAACACCTTGATGCATCTCTATCAGTCACATTTATTAGTTCATTAACATCAAAACAATATCTATTACACAATACACCCAGGCCACGTGAATATGGATAATCATGTAGTAGAGGTGACTCGCTGCCTCATTATACCACAAATTCTCACTATTTTATGTGTTTTACTTGGATAGAGATCTATAGGCAGGGAAATGTCCCATACTTTATTGTGTAAAAATGGATGTATCATAGTGCATTCTTTAATATATAAGGCCTTTGATTCGTGGTGAGTCAAATTAAGGGTAACTTCCATTGTGCTAAGATTCAATTCAGAGCTTACAAACTACTCTAAACACTTGTTTTATTCCGAAGTTACAAAGTTTTAACTAAATAAAAGTAGAAATTAAAGTCATATTTTTGTCGTTACACCCAGGTATCTCTTCAAGTCAAACACACTCACCTTTGGGTTTAGGGCATAAACATGCCCATCATGTGATCCCACTATCACCAGACCTGTGAGGGGATCTACAGCGGGACAGCTCTTCACGGCGTCTCCCGTCTCAAACATCCACCGTGTCTCTCCAGAAGCAGCACACAGGAAGTACACACAGCCATCGTAGCAACCTGGAGAAATCCAAAAGTCATCCTTTTTTAGTCATCCCCCGTTTATTTAGGGCAAGATATGTGATTAACATGAAAACACATATGACACGGGACAGAACAAACAGGACAATAACATGAGCAAAATAATAAAAAAATGTGTGGTGTGTGTGTTAGTGTGGGTACATTTTATGTGTTTGTGTGTAAGGATATAGAGGGGAGAGAGCAGAGGAGACAAAAGAGAAGAAAGAGAGAGAAAAAAGAAAGCTGCAGCGTTGTTGGGGGCGATCTCTGGTTGGGTCTCAGGGACAAAGAGGCGCCAGGGTGAAACCAGGATGAGTCAGGACAGAATTTTATTTATTTTTTCTCTCCCCCTCTCCACTCCTATCCAACCACTTCTTTTTATAGTTTGTTTGCTAACTCCCCTTTCTCTCCTCCTCTCCCTTCCTTGCTCTTATTGCTCTCTCCTGCCACTCCTAGACCTGTAGGAGGTTGCTGGCCTGTTGCAGATACCCTCTAGAACAGCCCCCGACCCCTACAGGAGGGGTCTGTTCATTTGGGTCTGAGGAGCATCTTTCTATTTGAAGAGAGGGTTAAACGGGGAATGGGCCCTCAGAAACTAAGCTATCCCCTCCCTCCAAAAAAAAAAAGAAATAGTTAACTAAAAGGGTTGTTGAGTCAGTTTGGTGCATCCAATATTCAGAGAGCTGATACTGACCTATAACCACGAGGTGCCCACACTGAGACACGGCAGCCGAGGCCTCGATTCTGTCCCCGAGAACTCGCTCCCACAGTAGGCTCCCGGTGTCCAGGTCTAAAGCCTGCATCCTGTGAGAGTGCGAGCCGATGAACACTGTTGTTTTAGCCTCGTCTCTTCCTTTTTGTACTAAAAGTACCGGGGAGGCGTCCACACATCTGCCTGTGTCTGAGGACCAGCTCAGACTAAGTCCCAGAGCTCCGGACTTAACATCACTGCTCTTCTTACTTGCATCCTTTTCTCTGACTGCAGCAGCCTGCGAGCTTTTATTCGTCTCTGCATTTCTGATTTCTGTCACCTCGCCAGCTCTTCTTATAACTTTAACAGCCTGATTCTCAAAATAATCTGCACCCCCTTGAGGCCTCTCTGCTGCTGTAGAGTCTTTACGTTTTCTCTTCACTAGCGCCACAGAGGGAGCATCAGCCTGCCGCTTCTTGGCCTCAGATGCTGTTGATGGGCTGTTCTCAGCTGGCAGCATCAGTGTTACTCTGGCAACGTGGCGCAGTACATCAGAGAAGGTCCCGTCAAGTACAACCTCCAAAAGTTGGGGTGAGGTTGCTCCTATAGCAGCGAGGATGTCTTCACAGAGGCGCAGCGCCTTCAGAGAATCTCCTCCACTGAACAGGAAGTTGGATTCCTCATCGATAGTTGCATTTTCAGCAAGGCCTAGAGTATCCTGTTGATAGGTGGTTCAAAATGTTGAGTGTGTACATGTGTAGACAATTAATTCTTTTAAAAGTTGTGAAAAACATGCCATACCTGCCACAAAGATTGAAGAGTTTGCTTGAGTTTGGCGACATCTCCCTGTGAAGAATCAGACTTTAAACACTCTCTCTGTCTTTGGTAGATTTTCATAAGTGCCTGCATGTCTACTTTTCCTGCCAAAAAAACAAAAGAGACAGTGAACACACCATTAGCATTCCTAAAATGCTGCTGTTTCTCCTCATGCGTGTCCGATGCTCACCATGAGGAGTCAAGGGTAAGGCCGGGACGAGCACCAGCGTGTCTGGAACGCTGTGGGAAGGCAGCAGCAGAGACAGCTGGTTCAGAATGAGTCCGCTCAGATCTCCGTCTGCACCGCCCGTCTCCACCTGGCGGTGCTCAACGTCCTCCTGATGCTCAGCAGAGGCCGGGGGTGTTTGTTCCGCATGCTGCTGTGCAGATGGGAGAGGGGAAGCAGCGTTCTGGTCTCCAGATGTGGACGTCACAACAAAGGCGAGCAGTCGCGAGCTTTCATACAGACTCACAGCACAGGCCTCCACCTGAGGCAGACTCATTATGAGCTGGAGGAGGAATAAACAGGAATACTTCCATCACCGGCAAAGGAATTGTAGATGAAATTTCCATTTTTATGAGCACTTTAAGGGCTTCTTAGCTTCCTCTTAAGGTCCATGTTGTTTTAGAAGTTGAGACTGAAATTTCAACAGCTGTTTAATTTGCTGAGGAAGATCGTTGTGATAAGATCGAAAACTCCAGATCTGTGGTGAGATTGCTTGTCAACTGCTGTTTCCAAGGATCAAGTATGAACTTTTTAACCTCTAGATGTCAGAGTACACGCAGGTCTTGAATTCAGTTTTCTCAAAAAAGAATGTATTAAAAAGTCTTAAATTTCATCTACAAATGTCTTGAATATTGTTTTTTTCCTGCCTGCAGGAGACAGTAAAATGAATTTAATTTAATTTTTTTTATTTTTTTGTATTTGGTTGTGTATCGGGAGACGTTCTAGTACAAGAGAGCAACGCGCAAGTTTCGGTTTTAGCAGAAATTTTAATTAATTTGTAATTGGTCAATCCATCCATCAATTTTCTGCCACTTATCTGGGTCCAAGTCACATTAATTGTTTAACTAGAAATCAATTAACGTGACTAGGTTTTATTGTTTTACACAGCTGAGAAGTACTGACAAAAATGTGATATAAATGTTAATAAAATCACGTTATTAATATATAACTGCAGGCTTTATTGTCCCTGCTGTTTTTCCATCATTCTTTGACCAGTGTGACCTTAAAAAAAAGATATTAAATTATATTTTATGTGGTGTTAAAAAGGTCTTGAAGAGTCTTAAATTGAATTTGGTGAACTCTACAGAAACCTGGATGTATATACTGTAGATATTTGATTGGTCCAAGCCAAATTAGCTCCTCCTCTATTCCTGGTAAAATGTGAAACTATGTTTATATGTCTGTAGTTAAAACCTCTAAACTCCAAACACACACAAAAAGCAACTCTTATCCTGTGGTTAAATTTGCACAGGGACAGATTACACATCCACAACCATTAAAAACTTGTAAACTCATGATTTTCAAGATAAAACATCTTACGTGCTGCACGCTGTCCAAGTTCACCCGTTTTCCGTGGCGTTTAATTGTCCTGTCTCTTCGTCCCAGGTAATACAGCTGTGAGTCTCTAACACTCACCCAGTCTCCAGTAGCTCTCATCGTCCCGGGGACAACAGTCTCCTCATCGTCCAGGAGGCACACCCTGTCCTCTCCACCTTTACCAAAGATCATAAAGATTTACATTGATTTTTATTCACTTTCACTGTGGTTCATGTGTACTGTACTCACTGAAATCTTTCCTACCTATGAATGCCTGTCCTTCACCCTCAGTTACAACACGGCCATGTTCATCTCTTACTTCCACCACCGTGTTCATCAGAGGAGTCCCAAGAGGCACGGAGGAAACCATGCTGCAGGGCCACAAATGTTAAAAGAAGATGTGAAGATACCAAGTGTTTTACTGCAGCTTATTTAAAATCAACATTCAGCAGCAAACAGAGGTCACTCACATGTTGCCAAACTGCAGCAGAGACTGTGGGATTTTGTAACAGCAGGCCCAGCAGGACACCTCAGTAATACCGTAGATATTGTAGATGTGGGTTTTGTTGTCCTCATGTCTCCAGCTGCTCAGCAGAGACAGCGAGGGGCAGCTCTCTCCACCCAGCGCCAACACACGCAGTGAGGAGCCAGATGACAACACTTCTTGTTTTAGGATACGTTGCCCGAAGCGGCCGAGAAGAGTGGGTGTGACCTGTGGAAACACAAAAAAAAACCGTACTAGCAGAAAAGACGATCTTAGCCATTCTTAGCAAAATACAGTCTATGATGAATGGATTCATGCCTGTAGGACAGTTGTCTGGTGATTCTTGAACAGCAGTTGAGCCAGTCGATTGGGCATTTTCTTAACCACAGCAGGGATAATGAGGAGCTGCGCCCCGGACGATAAGGCCAGAAAAATTTCAACCACAGAGGGGTCAAAGGTTAAAGGCGAGGCCAGGAACACCACATCATCTGCACTCACCTGAAACAAAGATCTGAGAGAGGGGTGCAGTTCATAACGGTATCTGAATATACTGTTCTCGATGAAGCAATAGTGACAAAAAGGTGTAATTACTGACCTCAGATGCAGTACATTGGGCAGTATACACTTGTGTGGCACCCTCACAATCTTTGGAAGGCCCGTTGTTCCAGATGTGTGTAGCACATATGCCAAGTCTCCTTGTCCGGCGGTCTTTAACACTGCAGCTGAAGCACAGAGATCAGCAGCGGTTTGGTCTGTTCCTCGTTTGTGCTCAGCGACCGGCAGCGGCTTGACTCGTACCAGGGTTAGTTTGAACTTGGGCAAGACCACACAAACCTCTGCAGTCACATGTTGGACGAGAGCTGCCTGGAAACGCTTGATGGGAAGAGGAAAGAAAATCAAGGTGTGTATTCATACAAAACTATTCATACTATGCAAAAAGAGGGAAGACTTCAACAAATCACAAATTCATGTTGATGCTGCTAATGAAATATCATTTTAAAGATGTGTGTTTGTGCCCATATTGTGTATATTCATGGAAAAAGTTGTGCTTAATCAAATAACCACAATAAGTTTAAATGTTACTGTCAAATGTCATATTTGCACAGTTAGACGTTGAAGAATAATTATTGTGGTATTTATATTCATAAAATATGAAATATTCAACCTGCAGGAGGTCAGTCTTCACAGCACAGTACTTGAGGCAACACTGGTTCATGACTCGGGCAGAGAGAAGCCCTGGAGCCTCTGGATCCAGAGGGACATAGGCAGCAGGTGACTGCAGGATGCTGACACGCAACACACACACACACACAATAAACACAAAAAATTATTATCTTTCATGTAATAATATATTATAACATAATAAGACAATAATTTATGATGCTGAAATAAGCCTCCGATTTGCTGCTTCTGATTTGGGGTTTTCTAACTTCCAGGGTTGTGGCCCACTGAATATGTGCAGTAGTGTTTCTCCCGCCGTCCCCGCCTGCGAGTTGCCACTCGGCCCTTAGACTTTACATTGTGATGTCGTCACAGTTTGAGGTTACCTGTCAACGGTTTCGGTTCTGTTTCGTCAACGGACGTCTCTTTTACAATGTTGGTCTATGGGGAAAATGCTTTTTGGGCCGCAGGGGGATTTTTCGCTGCAATACTGCCACCGGGGACAAATTGGCTGCAAGGCCAAGCAGCAGAGCCCTATCCAGCTCTAATAATACATCCATGGTAGTGACACTGCTCTCTATGTAGATGTAGGGCTCATTCTAAGGTAACAAAAACACAATTATTCTTATTTTCAGGTGAATATATACTAATTAAAACATATTTATGAATATTATATTCCTTCTGCCAAGTCTGTTCCGCCAGATGCCACTAAATTCTACACACTGTACCTTTAAGTTATGTTTGAATCCATCACATTTAGGGAGTGAGCTGTGGGGACTGCAGCCTAATAACTCTCCTAATAGGAGATCTATTATTTTTGTTTGATTAGCAAATACATAACTGCCCTTCTAACATAGTAAGTTACAGCACAGAGTCTATACACAAACAGGCTGCTGCCTTCTTGACTGTCAGACTGAATATATTAGCAATGAGGGGATTAATTAGTCTAAATATCACTCAGTGTTAAATCTGATTGAATTGATTGTTTTATTGTAATTTATTAACCACATATTCCTACAAGTAATGTAATACATGGCTTTTAACCAAAGGATACTTTCACATCTTGACTACTGTAGGTCAGAGTAGTTGGACTGGCGTGCAGTGCAGACTGAAAATGAAAAGGAAGGGCAAAGGTGGTGATATTTCCAGCTTTTTCAGCAAGAAAACTCAGTATTGATATTAGATATGTAAAACGTTTTGCTGCACAGCATAACAACTGTCGCCTTTAGCTGTCTTAAAAAATTGTGGTTGAACATGACCTGATGGTTAGTGCAGAGCCAGTAAGAGCTGCAGTTTTTTGGATGAATGCTGGTATCTTGTTACTGTTGTCCATCATTAAAAACATGTGTATCAAAATAATGTAATGTAACAATAAATACACATCAGATTTTTTAAACCCATTTTAACCCATTTACCTACAGAAAAAGTAGAATTGTATTTTTGTGATTTTTTTTCCACACACTGACATACACATTATGTTTTAACAATAAATGCTAAACCTTCAGTAACAACAGTGAACTCACCCCAGAATCCAGACGGGTGTGAACAAGTCTTCACTACAATACAGGCCGATCACGCCGTTATGCAGAGAGCAGTTCTCCCGCAGAATATGAGCCAGTTCACCTGCAAGTTCAGACAGATCTTTGTACCGCAGATGCACCGGGCTCCCCGACACTGACCCATCATCATATGTCACAGCTGCTCGGTGAGAGTGCAGAGTGGCGGCGGAGGCTGCAAGAGCCTGCAGCGTCCCAGCAGCCATGCTGATGATGAGTTCACTGACCACCTGCTAATCTTCCGCCCATGCTTATTTTAATGCACGTTTTTCAATTCACATAAAGGATGCTTTGTTTATATTTTATACCCAGTCCATGTGATATGACGCAGCCCAGATCATGTTTGTCGAGTGCAGATGACGCATCGCGCGCAAATGTACGTCGTCTTGGGCGCGTTCATGCCAAAGTCTCAAACTCTGACTTTATCACATGCTCGTGTGTGTGTGTGATGCTTTAACTATCTATCTACCAAATATCGTTGCGCAGAAGTGGACATACTAGTAAACATTCACTCCAATTTATCTTTGCTACATATGGGTAACTCTGCTATTAAAAAAACGCAACAGTTTGCTTTTTGTATTTCAAACAGGTTTTGTCTTTCAAGTGAAATATTCAAAAGCGCTATTTAATACGCGTAATTTCCTATTATCCATGAAGGCACCACACGCCCCGTGTCCAATCATCTTGCTCGTTTTGCGGAAGCAGGATTTTTGAACCTGAAAGCGCCATTACTGTTTGTTCAACTTGCCTGTTACTTTTCTCCAGAAAACGCATTTTATAGGCAAAATGGAAGCGTATTTAAAGGCACAACTGGATGAAAACGGTCGTACCTACAAAAGGGCGCTGGAGCGGATCATAGAAAAGGTGTGTTGTCGGACTCTCGCAACGTTAGCATGAAAGTTAGCTAACTGAGTTTCTTGTAAAGACTCGTAAGAAATAGAGTTTGCTAAACCTGTGCAATTCATTCTAACAGTATTCAAAGTTGCATTATGAAGACGGGGCGATGGAGGTGGACCTCAACGCAACTGACACGCGAAGTAAGTTCACTACAAAGCCATTGTAACATCGTTTCTGGGCCAGTGTTTTAGTGCAAGAGGCTGTTGCTGTAACAAAAGGCTTGTTTGAGATGAACTACGCCTCGGCCGGAAAGTGGCGGGGAGACAAAGCTGCAGTGAAGTCTGACAGTTTCCAGCAGCATCACCAGAATATACAGGAAGTCACAGAAATATTTACACCCTGTTAGATCTGATACCGATTTAGATTTCATTCTAGAGAAGAAATTAAATTGTTTTTATTCAATGTAATTCTGTTTATCTTGTCTTGAGTATTAGCTTTTAGCTTCCTACCTCTCCTGCACAGATGTTGATTTACTTTAAATTAATGTATAGCTGAGTACATGCAGGTAAAAGTGTGTTTTTGTAACATATGTGAATGACTGTGTACATATCAAACCTTTAAATATTTTAGTAAACATGTAAGTTGTAATGTGCAAATAAATAAACTGCCAATTAATACTCGAAATGTAAGAGAACAGGAGCAGAAATAGACATTATATCCTTTATTTGTCAAATATTTAGACTGTCAGGGCTTCACACCTGTACATAGGAGAATAATCTTCATGTCACACTTGTTATTTCAGTTCATAATGCTTACAAGAATTAAATAATGATCTATCTGTAATATTTGGTTACTGAATGTTTTCTGTCTCTTTAGCTGATAAAAGTTGTCAACACGTCTAAATCCTTAGTACAGTATCAGACTAATAAAATCAAAGCCTTTACAGTCAGTCAAAAAATGAAGAGTTTCTATAAAACGTCATGTTGTCGATCCAACACTTGAGCCAATCAGCTCTTTGATCAGGTGTCAGCCAGGCATTTCCCATCATGCCCCGATCCTTGCTGTCAGTGGAGAGCAGCTGTGGCGCCTGCCTCTTAAAAACTGCATCCGCCTCAGTCTAGGCATTGTGTGGTGATCGCCTGTGATCGATTCTGTGCAGGCCTGGATCATCTCAAACGAGCCTATGGACTGATAACTTCACTGCAGCCGTGTGGATGTATGGGGGGCATAAATACTATTCAAAGATCATCACTAAATACTTGTTAGGTTGTCTGAGTATATTTGGTTTAAATTTGTATTGTCTATTTTTATTTAATTTTTTTTATATTCATTGGATTCACGTCACCTAAACAGTCTTTGGTTTACTTTCATACTTGCAGTAGATGTCATGTAACCTGGTCTCATTGTGTGTCTTGTCTGTCTTGACTCCTTGCATGATGAAGCAATTGGGCACTACATGAAGGTGTCAAAAATGAACATGAGCAAGCTGGAATCAAAGGTTTGGGTCGCTCTCAACATATCCCACAGCCACATGTGACACAAAATACTAGTATATGATTTAAAGAGCAGTTTTATGATCAGCTTGTGCTCTGCATACAAGATACTGCACCACACTAGACTTGTATCACTGTCCTCTGTGACTTTTAAACAGTATAGTCATTATAATCATGCACCTATTTCTCCTCAGAGCCTGACAGAGTTGAGCGAGGCGTCATTAGGTGGTAGGTATCCATCACCTACAATAAGAATAGCAATTTACAGAAATAAATGCATTAATTGTGCTGCATATTTTATCTGATTACTTTGATATTTCTTCCACCACAGCACAGGACGTTACAAGAGACTCTCGGGTAAGTGTACGGTTTTTATTTCAACTATCCTGTCATGAATATCTAGTATATCTTAAATTCATGATGTTTTATGTGCAACAGTTGGACTTCACGCATCAAGATAGTGAATCCGATGAGACTTGTGTTTCCAGCCAATTTTGTGTGGAGGATGATGGTAAGAACAAGACTTTTTTATGCAACTCCGAAAGATGGCAGGCAAGTTATGGCAGACATTGAAATGTAGAAAGTTTTATTTGTCGTCTGATTTTAGGTGACATTTCTGTCCCCTGTTTGTATCCCACAGAGATGTCGAGAAGTGACAGTACTGAGCTGACTGTGAGCTCGTTGGAGGAGGGTCAGAGAAACGTGTCTGAGACGGAGCTCCAACCCGAGAATGAAGATGAGGAAGTGGAAATGTCCCTGAGAAATCAAGGCAGCTCTTTGGTGGAGCTCTACCCTAGCATGATTACTCAAATAGGGAGGGCCTGGCATCGGCAGCACGTCTCCGAGGCTGCCGACTCGGTGATCAGGAGGTATCGCAGATGGCGACGGCTGTCGAACAGAAGCAACCTCGACAACACCTTCAATATTCCACTGAGGTACACCAAAAGCAACCCAAAAAAGATGACCAGAAAGAAGACCCTGCTCGAGGAGACCTTCCACAGCCCTATAAAAAGGAAGTTCCCAGAAATGTCCAACAGAGGGGCTGAAACTTCTCCTCTGTCTCCGTTGCGTAAAGTAACCAGCCTGCAGGATTGGCACACACAGCAGCAGTCTCCTGGGAGGGATAGAGGAACACCAAGAAGAGAGCAGCACCAGCGCGTCCTTGTGATGGACATTTCTTGTCTCTCTGAACCAAAAAGGAGGTCACTGAACAAGACCTTCACTGTGACTCAACTCTCCCCTCCTTCCTTCTCACAGCAGGGAGCACAGCCCTCCTTTTACGCTGCTAGTTCACAACCTCACTATCCCTCTGCAAAAACATCCTTGGACCTGTCGCTTAGGTTGAAAAGGCTTCCTCTATCTGCACACTCAGCGCAGACTGCTGGCTGCTCCACGTATGCATCGGAAACCACTGGTGTTAAAGAAAGATCTGACGTCTATGGCTCCCCAGTCAGGCAAAGTCCTTTAAAAGCAAGGATGATGAGCAGGGAAGACCTCGGTAGATCACCTCCACCTCATGCCTTTTCCAGAAGCCCCAAATCAGATCGTGGAAGCTATTCCAGAGAGCCTGTGAGGTCCAGATCAATGCCAATGTTTCTGTCCTCCCCTTCAAAAAAGCCTGATATGCGACCGAGAATGCTTCACCCTCAAGAGTCCCATCATTCTTTCCAGTCACAGCTGCACTCACCTCTGTCAGGCACAGCAGCAGGTCGTCACAAGATCCGGCGGCACCTGTCCTTAGACTCCTCCCTGCCACGGAGCTGTGTCTTGTACTCCCAAAAAGAGCTTGACGATGACTTCGCAAAACTCTACCACAAGTTTGTCTGCCAGAACAAATCATCCCACTTTAATGTCCCTCCCTGCCGACTGTGCGCAAGAAGCTCTGAGGCCAGCAGGGGACACTCTTCCTCCGCTCTGGCAGCTCTCGCACTGTCGCCACACCGCTCCATTCTAAGGAAACGCCACAGGGAATTAGACTGGGACTGCCGTCCCCAGTCCAAACGCTCCAGAGATAAGTACTGCACGCACTCCCCAGGGTCCAAACGCCATGGCAAAGAGATGCTGACCCAGCTCACCCAGCAGCCCTCAGCAGATGCTCGTCAGGTTGCCTGGATGCCTCAGGGCCGGCCTCAATTTTCTGGCCTGGGTAAAATACTATTATGCTGTAGCACACCTTATTTATGACCTGTCCATTGTTAGATTAAGTAGTCTACACAAGTGTTGAATCCAATAATCACTGATTCCCTTTACTTCATTTAACAGGAGGTTCACTTGAGAGCAAAATGGCAGCTGGCTACCTCCCCAGGTAATTGTTTCTATATATTCCTACGTACAGGATTTTGTTTCTAGCATTTCAGCGCTCCTGTAATCAACCTTCTTTCCCCAATATGTGCAGAAAATGGTGAACACAACAGGAATTACATCTGTTATGGAAAAGCCTGCCCTCAGATGTTCTCCAACAAGTACCAGTGTGGGAAAACAATTGTCACGTAACAGCCGTCAGTGGGATGTTTTCAGCCCAAATATTGGTGAAAAGGGGATAGTAAAGGCCACACGATAATGATGACACTGAAAGCATGCATTTATTACTCAGCTGGTACAGTTTGACCTCAGGAAATTAATTTACTAAACTATAAGGCAGCTGTTAAGACATTTAATATGTAATACAATCGATCTTAATGATAGACTTGCATCAGCATATTATCACGTTAACACATGTTACACCTGTAAGTGGCTGTTGTTACCACTCTAGTTAGTGTTTCTATTTGGGTTATTTTTTTTCATGTATTGTTGAAGCACCTGTTTTAGAGTGCTGTGTTTTATACTTTTGTATGTTGACTTAACTGTATATTGGACTTTTTTGCTGTGGTTCATAATCATCACTGAAGTTAATACAGCTTTATGTCCATGTCTTGTAATATCTGATAATTATTAAAGTAAAATTTTATGTTAATGTTAATGTGAAAATGCTGTTTCTGAAAAAAAAAAGTCCACTAAGAGTACTACTTAGTGCAGTCAACCTGTTTATTGTGTTTTTATTCTTTCCATTATATGCATTTAATGTTTAAAGTTAAGAAAACAAAATATCCAACAGTCAAAACCACAATAATAGAGCAGAGTGGTTAATTTTAGGAAAATGTCAAGTGAAATTAAGAAAATAAAGAATTTCTCTTTTTTGGTCACTAGGCTTGTGCGCATTTTTGACATGGCAAACCATCTAATGTTTGTGTTTGTCAAGGCTGGTAATGTGAAAATGTGTGAAACTAAAGATTTCTAAAAATGCCTTTACATGGTAACATTCAGAAGAAATGTAACAAAAAAAAAAAAAAAAACAGTGTTTTGTGGTCAGATGCGCTCTGTTGCACCTGGAGTCACATCAGGGTGTGGTGAACACCCCACAAGTACACATTACATCACTGTAGGTGAGACTACAACCAGTGGAGGTCAGTAAACGCAACATTTTTAACTGCCGTTTAAGGATCTGAGCAGGATTGTGACCCTCTAGAGAAGCATAGCTGCAGTTGTGTATGTAATACATCTCTTAACAGTACTGAGATGCCGGTCGCTTCTCTTCCAGTCTACAGACAATTTTTGATTAACATGTATCAGCTCTGGGAGCTTGCAGTAGATCCAGTGCTGTTGCTGCTTGGTCATGGCGTAGGTACAGCAGTTACCACTCCAGCTCCACTGGATATTTCCCAGTCAGACAGGCAGTGCAGTGGCCCACTCTCTTACTAGACTTGTTACTGGAGCTGATCGTATCCTTCTCCTTAAGGGAGGCAATTCCCTCCTGGACAGCCAACACCAGCCCCTCCACAGTCAGATACTGAACACTGTCAGCACCTACAGTATATACACAACAGTTGAGGTGTTAATTGATATGCACTGAACAGACAACAAGGTCACAATAAGGCCTTTAAAAATAAATAAGATGCACTCCTTAACTTAATAATTTTGCCTTGTGGGTTTTGTCAAAGAAACTATGAAAGTAGGCCAGGCCATATTGTCAGTAAGATGTACTAGAAGCTCTTACCAATGTATCCAGCAATGTCCTGAAACTCTGGCTTGTTGGCAATGAGCTCCTCCTTAGTTGGAATGTTGATGCCCATGTAGCAAGGAAACCTGATCGGTGGAGAGGCGACTCTGATATGGACCTGTTAAGGGAAAAGCACTTTTATGTTCAGGTTGAAACAAACAAGTGCAGTGGCCAATTAAATCAAACTTCACTCGTCCAGCACTGTGGTCAATCTAGAATATTTTTGAGCATAAATATAGTAGATGTGTATTCACAGACCTAATATTTTTCTGAATCAACTGATTTATTAGAAAAATCAGAAAACTTCTCACCTCTTCATTTTTTTTTTGCAAACAGTACTAATATAAACAAAACTTTTACAGCACAGGAAAACAATCTAGACTTAGTTTTCTAGTCTTTATCTGTGTAATAAGTTGTGTTATATCAAGCCATTACGTATGAAACAGTATGCAGTAACATCCTTGACAATAATTGTTCAAGCTCCAGTCAACAAACCTCTGTTGCACCAGCTTCCTTCAGCAGTTTTATAATGGGGGAGATGGTGTTGCCTCGGACGATGGAGTCGTCGATTAGCACCACTCGTTTCCCTGCAAAGTTGTCCGTCAATGCCCCAAACTTCTTAGCAACTCCTAGCTGCCTTAAGCGGGTATTTGGTTGAATAAATGTTCTCCCGACATAGCGGTTCTTACACAAAACCTCTATGTATGGCAGCCCGGACTGTGAGAGGAGGACAAAAGGAGGAAAGCTTGTGAGGACAGAGGCCATCAGGAGGTGGGTGTATTACAGTATTTCTTGTCAGAGTTAGTGCAGACAGACCTGCTGAGCGTAGCCCAGGGCAGCAGGGGTTGCAGACTCTGGCACAGTGCTGACCACGTCTGCGTCTGTTGGAGCCTCGATGGCTAACTGCCGACCACAGCGCTGTCTGACAGTATAGACCATCTGTCCTGCAGTACAAAAAAGTATTTCAACAATTCTTCAAGACTGCCATTTCGTTTTAAAAAATAGTGTTTTATCCATAATAAATATTAATACCTTCAAAAATAGAGTCTGGTCTGGCAAAGTAAACATATTCAAATATGCAGAAGGCAGGGAGGTCTCCCTCAGGGCGAGGGACAACACTCAGAGACTTGACTCCATGTTTTGATATCTGGACTATCTCTCCTGGTAGGACCTCCCTGTAATACCTGAGAATCAAGACGGACATGAAAAGTTTCATAACCCACAGCACTTCCAGTAAATTGCAGATGTTGCATCAGTGTTAAAAACTCACTTGGCACCAATGGACTGAAAGCTGCAGGACTCTGATGACACAACCCACCCCTCAGTGTCCTCCTCTCCAGCACCTGACCAAGGGACAAAGAATGAAGTTAATCATCAGCCAGCTTACACGTCTGACCTCTGATGAAATCAAAGGCCAGACTGTGACACCAAAAAAAAAAACAAAAAAAAACAAGTGTGGGCTGTCGTGAGGCCTCTTCTTTATCAGTAGTAGAACGGTCTTTTAAGGACAAACATGTCTGATGTAAAGGTCACATTACAAACATGCTCTGAATACCTGAACTGTGCAGTTTAGAGATGGGAACAACACGTCCGATGCAGAGGGGTCGATTTCCATAAGGGTCACGCACAGCATAGATAACATCTTTGAACATCACCAACAGAGAGTATGATGTAGGGGTCTCGGTCATCAGATTTTTAATTCTACAATTATAAAAAGCAAGTATTTAAATATTGTGTAAAAAGTGATGAATATTATACGCGGCATTACATCATTACACTAACCTGGCAACCCAGTCTGGTGCGTCCATCTCCTCCATAGGTGGAGTAAACGCCAGCAGCTGGGTGATGAGCTCGCTGTCTGAGCTGGTGGACAGGCCTACACCATGGCGCATTACCTGCATGGCACATTTACAATGATTGCCTCACTCTGAATATAAATTGTATGCATCATTTTCCTTGCATATGTTCATTTATGCCTTAGAGAACAAGTTATTATACATAAATACTGACTAAATGAATAGATCTAGATGAGCAGAAGGCCATGCTCACCTTTTTCCGCAGGGCATGAGCATTAACCAACTCTCCATTGTGTGCTACAGCTATCTTGCCATGAAGTGTATCCACCACAAAGGGCTGGCAGTTTTGCAGCTCTGAGATTCCAGTAGTTGAATAGCGTGTGTGACAAATACCAAGGTTACCATTGCGCAGCTTCAGAAGAGCCTCGGGTGAGAAAGCAGTGCTCACTAATCCCATCCCCTAAAAAAAAAAAAAAAGTGGCAAGAGGAATGGCGAGATATTTTCAGTTATACAATCAGCACAAAAAAAAACAACACGCAGCTATCATGTTGTAAAGTGGAAAACCAGGTCACAATCTGAGTGTTTATAACAAACAATCAGAACCCTAAACAACCATTATCAGCACTGTGTCAAACTGTGTTTGTGTGTGCATGTGTGACTGTAATAATGAAAAGCCTTTATTTATGATGCACATTAATGAAAAGCAGCTGTAGTTGAACAGTGTGTTTTTCACATATTTCTATTCTTACAAGAGGCTTCTGCTCACGATTTAATGTTACCTTGTGGGTTGCATATGTTGGTGGACTGGCTCCATTACTTGTGACAATCCCGGCACTTTCCTGACCCCTGAGTAGACACAAACAATCACATGTAAACAGTGGAACAGTGTAAATATATCAGTGGGAAGTGAGTTTTATGATTTCTGATCCCTCCCTCCCTTTTTTTCTGCAAGACTAAACATGAATAAACTTTTTCAACTGTGAATGCTTCAGGCAAACTAAACTGGTTTGATAAGAGCAAAATAAGGCAGGATTGGGGAGCTGGGGGAAAAAAAAAAAAAGCGCCTGCTTCTCGGCTGTGGAGCTGCTATACACAGAGAGTCGTCTTGCTGCAGTTTCAGCCTATTTACCAAGCTGCTTCTCGGATTACACTTGATCCCGCCCCCTCACCACACAGCTTAAGCCAGTGGTGAGGCTGCTTTTCTGCATGGAGGCGTTGCTTTCAGGCTTAACCGCCTGGTTGCCTAGGGAACCGGGCAGCAGAGACAGACGGGTTGGGGAAAAGAAAGCGTTTCCAGGTCAGCTCAAACATGGAGAGAGGAGCAGAGAGACAAAGAGGAGGTGATAGGGAGGTGGTAGAGGAAAAAGGCTCGGTGGAGAGGCAATGGGGGGAGGCAGAGGTGCTGGCTCTCATGTCTGTGTGGGACGAGGTGGGAGCTCAGCACGTAGCTGAGAGCAGAACCACATTTGAGTTGATCTCAGAGCGTCTGAGGAGGCTTAGTGTTGTGCGCAGCTGGTGGGAGTGTCAGGCCAAGTGCAGGAGCCTGGGACTTAAGAGCAGGAAGCCTGAAGCAGCAGGCACATCAGCAAACTACAGCCCAGGAGTGGATGGAAGGCCGGTGGAGGGCTGGGAGGAAGAGGTGGAAGATGTGGGTAATCAAAGAGGAATCTACCCTTCCTCAGTCACAATCCCAATGCAGGAAGGTAAATGTAGGTTCAACCCCAACTGCAGCGCTGATGATCACAATATGACAATGCTCAACACATTTTAGTTTTTAGACAAAAACTAACAGATTAGAGGAAAAACAAGCATGTCAGTTAAACTATTTTTAGCCTCAAACTGATGTAGAAAACTAACTTTTTCTTAATTTTGTAAATGTCTTCTAAAAACTCATTAAATTATAATTTTGATGATTGAGTTTGTTTAAATTTTTAAAATCAAGAGAAAAATGACACTTTGTGCTTGTGTGTACAGGAATCAAGAGTCGAATCCATCTGGCTCTTCCTTACACTTCGAGTGTGGCTGAAGAGGGGGGCCGCCACTGGACAGATGATGAGGTACGAGCACTGTTGTGCGTCTGGGCTGACCGGCATATTCGAGAGCGCTTGAAGTGCACGCTACGCAACAAGTCCATCTTCCAAGAGATGGCCCGTCAGATGCAGAGGAACTTTGGGGTGATACGTAACTGGAAACAGTGTCGAACAAAATACAAGAACTTAAAATATGACTACAAGACTGCTAAGAGCGCTCACGCTGCTGGAGGCAGCGTGGCAGGTGGCCCCGGGAAGTACATGAAGTTCTTTGATGAGGTGGAAGCCATTTTGCTGGACCGCGGACTGGAAAACGGGACTCTGGAGATGCAGAGGAGGTTGTATGATGGAGAAATGGGAGGAGGGAGGCTACAAACACCAGCAGGCCACACAGCACAGACAGCTTCAGAAAGTGAGGTCGTCATAGAAATTGATGATGGTATGTATGCAGTCTGCCTGGCTCTTGTAGTTTTGCATTAAAGGCTAAAAAGATCAAACTTTCTACTATTTATTTCATTTTCAGATGACACCAGTGACGATTACGATATGGATGGCGACATGGAAGCAAAATGGAGAGGAACAGGTATGCAAAAACACAATGTGCTGCACAGTTTACAGTATGTCATCTTCTCTTTTCTTACTTTACTTTTCCTCACTCCAGGTGCCCATCTAACACCCACAGATCCATCCTGCTCCGACCAGTTCCACGTGGTCACAGTGTCAGACACGGGTCGAAACTGGAGCGACCAGGAGGTGCGAGCGCTGATTCAAGTTTGGTCTGATGAGCGTGTGTGCAGGCAGTTGGAGAGCTCGACCAGAAAGAGAGACATCTTTGTCCAGATCTCTAACAGGTTAATGCAGCAAGGCATTGAACGTGACTGGAAACAGTGCCATACCAAGTACAAAAACCTCAAGTACCTTTACCGGTCCCTCCAAAGGGGCAAGACTGATGAAACTGACCCAAGACGCCTTATGAGGTTCTACGATGAGGTGGATGCCATTATGAATCACGCAACTAATGGCTCACCTGCAAACCACCGAGCAGATTCAGGTGGACTGACGACGCTGGAGGACTGTGAGGAGAACGATCATGCAGATGTCTATCTGACAAAGGCAAACACAGTGACGACGATGGCGGGAGCGATGGAGGAAAGAACATGTAGTTCTGATTCCGTCTCGTCTATAAGCCTCGATGTTACACCAAACAGTGAAGAACCAAGATCACATACAGGCAATGGGCACCGCTTGGATCAAGAGCACAGATTAATGAGTGAGACCAGTAACATCATTTGTTTATATCTAGTGTTTAATGAAAATAATTCACATGTAGCTTTCTACTATTAATTACCAAAGATTTATAGCAGCCAAAGACATTCAAGCTTTGTTTTGACTTTACATCTCTAAACTCCTCAACTCACATGTTCAAAATTTAAATGTCACATCACTTTAATCCAATTTATGATTTCCCAAACTTCAACTGAACTTTTAAGGGGTTGGTTAACCCAAATTACAAAAAATAAAAATAAAATAAAAATCTCACAGACACTCTCTGTGAGCACCTTCCATAGGGACTATTTGTTCTGTGGATAGTGGATTATCCTGAGTAACAACATTACAATAGTTTCTATACTTTTTTAATTCACCTTCATTATAACAGGATGGAGGCAGAAATCTCACAGACCCATATTTCTAAACCTCAAACTATCTGCGTTAGAGCCGCCAAGATTAACTGATTAGTCAATCAACAGAAAATTAATCTGCAACTATTAAGATAATCAATCCTTAATTTAAGTACATTTTCCAAGCTAAGATGTCAAATTCACTAATGCCAGCTTCCCAAGTGTGAATACTTGGTGGTTACCTCCTACAATATTAAACTAAATATCTTTGGGTTTTGGATGGTTGCTCAAACAAAACAAGCTATTTCATAAATTTTTCATAATTTCTTCTTTTTTTTTTTTTTACTATTTTCTGACATTTTATGGACCAATCAATTGATCAAGGAAATAATCTACAAAGTAATGAAAATAATCATTAGTTGCAGCCCTAATCTGCATGGCTGGATACACTGTTGGGGAAGGTGAGGAAATATATTTTTAAAATGATTTTTGTAATCTGGATGAACTGACTCTTTAAACGTTACCAGAGTCTTGAGGAATTTCAAGTGAGTGTCGTAATACGGTAGTAAAATAGGCTTGTTTGAAGATTTTACAAGTCTGTCTGCCCCTGCTTCATTTTAATAGCATTTGAGTTTCTTTTTTTTTTTTTTTCTTTAAAAAAAATGACCAGTTATCTTTGTCTTGTAACTGTTTCACGTTGTATGTTGTTTGCAGGCTCTTCTGAAACTACGGTAGAAAATGCAGATACTCTATCAGCAAACAGAGGAATGAAGAGGAAAGCTGTGGATCAAGGTTTGAAATGTGCCTCCTTCTGTAATCACTTTGTATGTCACATGAATTGACTGAAGCCTTTGTAATTTCTAATTCAGTGCACTCAGTCCCATGATTTGCCATGGAGCCTCGTAATGAAATTATGGATAAGGGTACGACGATAACTGCTAACAAAAGAAAGAACTCATGAACTACATTATGAGACCAAAAAAAAAAGAAAATTTGCTTGTCCATAAAGTTCTAAAATGTTGTATTAGGATTCATTTCACAAATCACAGCATCCAGGTGGTTTAGGAACACTGAATTTAAACCTGCCTTTGTTCTTATTTTCAGACAACACACTCCAGACACCAGTAAAAAAAAAATTGGACACTGGCCCCAACTTTGCTGATAACATGAAAGCCCAGTGTAAAGAAGAGCAGGAACACATCCCGATAATAAGGATCAGTTCAGTCTGTTCAATGGCCTCCCCTAATCCATCTCCGGAGAGACAGGTAATCTTAATAACATGTGACAAAATGTACAAAATGTTACACAACAAAAATAAACTTGTCATTAATCTTAAAAAGCTCTAAAGTCCAGAAAAGAGATGATGGTGCTGGGCTGGGGGGAAAAAACTATGTAAACTACATTTCACAGCCTGTTTCTGCCTTGCAGAGGAGGATATGTTTGAATATTTGGGAGTGAGTGTGTTGCTTGTTAGTGAGTGCATGTTGACATTTGTCAAGGCTCCTCTGGGGAAAAAAACACTGCAGCATCTTTAATGTCTGGCAATTTATTTTTTTCCCATGCTCATGTGACGCCTTTGTGGCTGTAATTCAACATGTGTAACATTGTTTTCTCAGATCAGTGCTGGAAAAAAAAAAAGCTCCCTCAAGTCACGCGTTTAACCAACCAATTTTGTCACATTTAATCAGTCACGCAAACTATGTGTGACGTGAGTGTTGCGGTTTTCTCCAAAAAACAAAAAAACAAAAACAATTTAACTTTCTTTTTCTGTGTGTCGCTGGTGCCATTTAAATTAGTTAATTATTATTAAAACTAGCTTTGTCCGTTACTGGGATGGAAATTACAGTCAGGTTTAAAATATGCACACACACTTTTCTGTTACTTACCTGTGCTGTAACGCCACAAGTCCCAGAGTCAGGACTTGAGCCACCTCCAGTTGTGTGGGCCACTCTCCGGCAGCCACGCAACCGAAAACCCCGCACTCCTCCCCGATACCGGACTCCTCGAACTCCATCTCACCGCTGTTTCCCCTTTTCTCCCCGCCGGGACAGGATCCTGCCTGCTTCCTTGAGCAATGAGCGCGTGCGTGCGTGCCTGTTCACGCTCTGATAGTGTTGACCGAGCACGTGCCACAAACGTTGACTCCGACACAACGTGGCTGGTTAAAACACCATAAACTCAACTGACATTGTTGAAGTCAGCATGCAGTCATGAGTCCGAATAAAAGGCAACTTTGTGACCAAAAAGATGCTTTAACCTAACAGGCCAACGTACCTTTTATCACACAAATCGATCAAAACAGATGTATTCAAACTTATTGAATTAGCTGAACAAATTTTTGAGATGACACGGAGAACTAATCACTATTTAAAAATGAATCGATCAAGCAGCCAACTATTTTTCTGTCGATGAAGCTTTTGGATAAATCAATCTTCTCGTCAAAGAGAAAATGGGGGGACGTTTAGTTGATTAAAACCTCAAAAAAGTTCTTCGTCATGCAAAATATTTGGTGCTGGAGCATCCTCCTCATCCCCACCCCCACGTGGTCACCAATGCGCTGCCGTGATTGGTTATCTGAATCATTTGAGTGATGTGATTGGTTATCAGAGCACGTAAGACACAGCCCTCTTCTTCTTGCCTGCACGCTTCCTGCTGCCTCTTCATACTACAACTTTTCCAAGTTGAGTTGTTCCGCTTTGTGTGTTGTGTTTCAGGGCTGCAGGCTGTCAAAGAAAAGCATGGCTTCCACACCAGGTACAGTACAGCACATTATCTGTACTCATATTTGAGAGAGTGTACGTCTCACCTGCAGCGTTTAATCTGAGGTGTTTCTTTTTGTATTTTTCAGAGTTGAAAATCGGCCAGAAGCTGAATGAGGGAAAGACGAAGCAGATTTTCGAGCTCGTGGACCAGCCCGGACTGGTTCTGGTCCAGTCCAAAGACCAGATCACCGCTGGGAATGCCGTGAGGAAAGACCAAATGGAGGGCAAGGCTGCCATCGCCAATAAAACTACGAGCTGCGTGTTCAAGCTGCTCCAGGAATCTGGTGAGGACTCACTAAAGTTATCATAGTTTATTCGTCCAAAATACGCGCTGTCAGGTAATGTGTGGGCTGGAGCAGGTGTGTCATAACCCTGAGACAACTTTCCCACACGCACCGAAACTTTCTTTTTTATTGTGAGTGCATGAAAGCCAAAAAGGTACAATGACTGTAGAATTAAGGTATTTTAAGCTTAGTTTTGATAACTCACCTCCACCTCCCCCCACAACACACACACACACACACACACTAAATGAATCCCTTAGGAATGTGTTTCATCATCCCTACTTTTGACCCAAGTAAGTGTGCAAGAGTTCAGAGAGGTGACTGTTTTATTCATTTTTTCTGTTACAGCCAGTTGAATGATTGTTTGAAACTGCAACTACAGTTATTTTCATTATCTTTTAATTGTTTGGTTCATAAAAAGTCAGAAAATAAAGAGGAAAAAAATTTAATTCAATTTAATTCATTCTATTCAACGCTCAAGTTGACATACTCAAATTGCTGATTGTCCAAAACCAAAAGATGTTTAGTTAAATATCATAGAAGTCTGAGATAACCAGCAAATATTCACACGTGAAGCTGGAACCAGTTAATTTTATTGATATTTATGCATTTAAAAATGACTGAAACAATTCATCGAATACCAAAATGACTTCCAACAATTTTCTTTTCTTTTCTTAAATTGATTAATGGTTTCAGGACTGCTTTCAACACATGTCTTCACCTATTTGCCTTTTTGTTCTGTAACCTTTTCAAATTTTCTCTTTCTCTCTCTTCTGTTACATGCAGGTGAACGTAGCTTTGATGTTGTTTTTTAAAATGAATTTATTTGTTCATGCGTTTAATATTTCCTGCCACGGGACTACAGACATAGTGAATCTAATTCTAGCGCAGTTTAATTTGCGCACAGCATGATCCTTGCAATTAACGACAAACGCTTCTTTTGCATGCGTGCACAGAACCGACAAAGCCCTGCAGTTACGTGGACACGTGTAGTTTGACATCAGGTCCAAAACGACTCTCCACCTTGCATTAATTTAAATGTAATTGGGTAACTGTGACCCATATGCTACTCACGAGTGTGGTGTGAGTCAGCCAAGCTGTGATAATGGCTGTCTTGTGACTTGAAACTTTACCGCTTTATAATTTAACCCTAATCCAGAACGTGACCAGTAACATCCCCCTCACTCACCCTTCATTTTAAGGTTGAGACAGATCTTTGCTGAACTGAAAATTGCGACTCATGTTTGATGACCCAGCTGTAAATACATTTAAATACATACTGACAATTAAAGAGGTTTACACAAGACCCCTCAGGGGGGCTATGGGAGATTCTGAGATTTATTTAATATCTGCCTTGTTTTCTAGGCATTAAAACTGCCTTCATGAAGCAGCACTCGGACACAGCATTCATTGCAGCCCACTGTGAGATGATTCCCATTGAGTGGGTATGTCGGAGAGTGGCAACCGGATCCTTCCTCAAGAGGAATCCAGGAGTCAAAGAAGGCTACCGCTTCTCCCCCCTGAAGATGGAGATGTTCTTTAAAGTGAGTCTCGGGCCTCTCCTCTCATGTGTTTTCAGTCTAGGAGCTGTAACTTGACTCAAAAGTGATCCAGTGTAAAATCCAAAATGATCTAATCAGTCTTTCTGATTTTTAGGATGATGCCAACAATGATCCCCAGTGGTCGGAGGAGCAGCTGCTGGAGGCCAAGTTCAATCTGGCTGGGCTCACTATCGGACAGTGTGAGGTGGACATCATGAATCGCAGCACTGTGGCCATCTTTGAGATTCTGGAGAAGGCCTGGGCCACTCAGAACTGCACGCTGGTGGACATGAAGGTATGCGGTGCAGCGCTGCCCCCTGCTGGTTGCGTCAGCACCCTGGTGTGACCATTTTTCTGCGGAGCACTCGCAGCTGATACACAACATGAATAGATTATCTTCCTTTTGTCATAGATTGAGTTTGGTGTGAATGTGAAGACTCAAGAGATTGTCCTCGCTGATGTGATCGACAACGACTCATGGAGGCTGTGGCCTGCTGGAGATCGAAGCCAGCAAAAAGATAAGCAGGTCAGGGATTTTTTTTTTTTTTGTCCTGCTTTTTCATTTTGATAGTTTAAAAAATTAATCTAAAACCTGAAAATAACTTTTTTCCCCCCTTATTTTACTAGGTGTACCGAGACCTCAAAGAAGTTACCCCAGAGGCGATGCAAATGGTGAAGAGGAACTTTGAGTGGGTCTCTGAGAGGGTCAAGGTACACTGAACCCTTTCCCCCCAATCTTATCAGGACAGGTTTTTGGTATTTGTTTGCTTTTAATCAACTGACTGATAGTTCAACATAAGCTGGTTATCTGAGGTTTGTTGCATTCCAGTTTTATCATTTTCAAACCTCAATTTGTAAACTCTTCTTTTTATATAATTATTATTTTTACATTCTAAACAAACCTTTTTAGAGGAGAATAAACTGTGATTTTACGTGGAGCTAATGAGCTCTGTGTTGTGTCTGTAGCTGCTGCTGGAGCCCCAGGCCAGTGGCAGGGTGGTCGTTCTGATGGGCTCCACCTCGGACATGGCCCACTGTGAAAAAATCAGGAAGGCGTGCACCTCCTACGGGATTCCCTGTGTCCTGAGAGTCACCTCGGCACACAAAGGTCCAGATGAGACACTCCGCATTAAGGCAGAATACGAAGGTGAGCGTTCATTTTAACATTAGCCTGGCTCCTTTTCTTCTCCCTTTTTTGAGGAAGTGGATTTCGTTATATGTTTTTGCTGTTTCTCAGGTGACGGTGTACCCACTGTGTTTGTGGCTGTGGCTGGCAGAAGTAACGGCCTCGGTCCCGTGATGTCTGGTAACACGGCTTACCCAGTCATCAACTGCCCACCTCTCACTCCAGACTGGGGTGCACAAGATGTTTGGTCATCCCTTCGTATGCCAAGCGGTGAGCGAATCTTGAGTTGAGTTTTTCAGTATTAAATTGTTGTTCTTTATTTATTTATTGTACTAATTGAGCCTTTCTTTGTTTCCCCCATGCAGGTCTCGGCTGTTCCACGGTCCTCTCCCCTGAGGCCGCTGCTCAGTTTGCCGCGCAGATCTTCGGGCTGACCGATCACCTGGTGTGGTGCAAACTGAGGGCCTCCATGCTCAACACCTGGGTGTCTCTGAAGGTGGCTGACAAGAAGCTACAGGCCTGCAGCCTCTGAAGCGGCTCAAGACCCATTTCAGACGAGCGTGGCCTTTTTAGGGCTGCACTGTCTGTCTTGCCATGTCTTTGTTTGCCATGAAACCCCAACTAACGGAGGATTCAATCTACTTTTGAATTCTCACATACTTAAATCATTCCATTAAAAAAAAAAAAAAAATGAATTTATTAAAAGCTTCTTAATGAAATGCTTCTGTGGTTGTTTAATACTATTTATTTTTACACAAGTTTTCAAAATGATCATTTTAGTTAAGTGTCTTTTCTGCTTATCTGAGGAGGTAGACTTTATTGTTGTCTTTAAAAGTATGAAAGTAACACTTTCAACAATTTTCAACCTCTGTTTCTACCTTTTTGCCAGAGATTGAGCTGCTTTATTGTGTATACACTAATCAAATTAAGTCTTGCTGTTTAAAAACTTCCCTAAAAGGAAAATAAGCTGTCCAGGATCAAAGGTCATGTCTTCTGTATTGTATCTGAGGTTTTTAATTGACTGATCTAAGGACTTTACATTCCATATTTACACATTTTCAAGGCCTATTTTGCTGGGTTTCTTTTTAATCAACATATTTCAATTTACATAACATTTCAGTAGAATAAAGGGACAATATTTCTCTCTATATATATATTCTCAGTGTGGAGAAGGCTTTTGATCATAGTAAGAGGAAAATGTACAAAAAGTATAAGTGAACAGTTGGACTAAAAAAAACTTTTACATTTGTTTTGCTAATCAAAAAGTTTGTGGGGGGTGGAGGAGCATAGGAGGCATTTGGACCTCAGTATTTGTAAAACTGTTTTGGGCCAGAGTGACGCAGCCTGTGATTTTATCATGGTTTAGTAGGATGTGAGTTGAGATACTGCTGACGACTCATTGCAGTGTTAAAGTTACTCCAAAAAATACATAGAGATCAGGCCGAAAAGCTGTTCAATGTTGCCACTGTTATTGAAGAGACTGCTAATTGTTTCACCAAATTTTACATCTGGAATTTGATTAATTGTCGCCTATTTAATTAGCATTTTTACATGTTTACATGCTCTATTACAACCACCATGTTCATGTATCATTTTCTCAGTGGTGGGACCTCAACTCAGCCACTAGAGGGAGCCTGCAACCCATGTTGACAATCCAAAATCCCTAACCCTTTCAATCTGTTCCAGTACTTTGCAGCCAAGGGAATGAGTCAGAATCTCATGCCACCATTTTATTTTTTACATCTATTATAGCACAGCTCTCCCTTTGATAACAAATGATGGGTATAACGACCTATGATGTGCTAAATCTTTGTTCACGAGTGGGTGGAAGTGGGAGGATGGAAGTATGAGGGTACAGATGAGTGCAGAGAAGCTGATATCACACAAAAATCCAAATGCATTTAATTTTTAGAGGAATTTTTATGCTTAAAAATGCATTTCACAGTATGAAAATCAGCCTTCCTATCTTTAAGTCAACATGCAGCATGAAGAGTATTAGTATAGCCACAGAGCTGAGATGGACATAATGTGTACATCTCAGTTATTGCAGGTCTCCTTGACAACTGTAACATGGCAACAATCACTCTATATACAATAATCTGCCTATTTTTGCTGCTCCTTTATTGCTTTGCTGAGCTCTGAAGGTCCAGTATTTATCTATTTAATTCCCATCTTCGCTGGCTTTTCAATATTTTCCCGCTTACTGTCCCCATGGATACCACAATTTCTGAGAGTAAATGTATATAACATGAATCATCGGTCTAAGTCTAAAACACTAATGAGTTAGAGAGATGAATGTATGTGGCCATGACTTTGTCCTGTGCTTGCACTGTTGTCAAACATCATTACTGCTTTCCTCTTTGTTGTAATAAGCAAAATGTGAGTAGGAGTGTAATAACAGAACCCGAGGCAAACACGCGGTGACTTTCTCAAGACTCAAAAAAGCAATTTATTTAGCTCTCAAAGCTATGAGGATGGCAATCACTACTACAGTTTATTTACATATGTTCTACAATCGTATTTTATATTCTTCTCTTCTTTGCTGTTTGGTCTTGTGTACAAAATTTCTATATCATCCTATAGATAAACATCATCACTACCTTGTTGTTTTCCCCTGCCGGATGCACATGATGATCACTCTCAACATTGTCCTGCCATCACTCTGGCACCCTCACATTCACACCTCCTCCTCTTGTCCACTATTTACAGTATTAGTCACTCTCTCTCACTTGTTGGTATCACTTCCAGCTATCCCTGTTAACAATCTAACCATTAAACTCCTCGCGGCTCGGATCACAGCGCCCCCAGGTCGTGGCACGAGCGGGACTTCTGCCTCAGGAACTTGCCCACTTCTCGCTCTCGTGGGTACCGGGGCACCAGGTTGGACAGGAAGCGTTTGGCACGGGAGGTGATGCTTTCACGTTGGCCTCCTCCGCTCATGTCCTCTGCGCTGGTCCCCGGGGGCCACGGAGGCTGGCCCCTGGCTAGCCGCACAGCGCACTCAAGGAGCTCCGGGGTGCGGTGATCCAGAGAGGCAGAGATCTCAAGATACAGACAGTTGAAGAGGGCGGCGCTGGACATGGCCTCTGAGGGAAGAGACACCAGCAATGAATAAAAAGCAGGTGTCAGGACTTTAAGGTTAAAGAGTCAACTGCAGCAATGTTAAACTCACCTTAAATCCGACTTAAAGGCAAACATCCAACTGAAGTAGCAACAAGCAAAACACATTTCTGAGTGGAGGGGGGCTTTAAACAAGACGTGATTTTAATGAATAAGCCAAAAATTGAGACCTTATTTGTCAGAGTGGACAAAATACCAGCAACACCTTGCAATATAGTAGCCCTGCTTTAAACTTTTACAAAATGGCAGATGTATTGATCTTTAAATTTTGAAGTGCTACAACATAAAGATAAAAGATGTGCAGGGTTTTGTTTGCTAGTCAGTGCAGAGGATGTTACATCAGTTTGATCTCGACAAACTGCCAATATTTCACTTTAGTTTCACTCGAGTGAGCTTCGAGCCAAATATCATGAACTGTAAACACTGCAAACTTCTCTAAGTTTGGAGGTATGCCAAATACTGTACGTATAGGCAGCGTAAAAGTATATGTTGGATAGTTGCAGAGCCTGCGTGCCATAAAACTGCACGAATGTGGACAAGCAGTGCACTCACAGTGAATGCTCTCCTGCTCTAACTGTAATTGTGACTCCCTTCATACTCCCACAATGCGATGAAGCTGAACACTGACATTTATATTTTCACGCATTTCACCCTACGTTAATGTTTACTGACAGAGATTAAGAGCAGAAAATGTCAACACCAACCATGAGGATAAAAGCCACAACTGAAGGAAGGAAACAATAAAACAGGCGAGGGAAAAGGGCAAAACATTAGAGATGAAAATGGTATTTTATTGTACCTTGAGCGGTGACTTCACGGGAGCGAACTAGGTCGCTCTTGTTGCCGACAAGGATGATAGGAGTTTGGGGCTGGGTCTCTCTCAGGAGAAGTCGCAGCTGAGCAGTGCGATGGAAACTACGCCTGTCAGTCACTGAAAACACCAGAACACACACCTCACACTGCAGAGCCGACAGGTCCTGAGGGACAGACGGAGGAAGACAAACAGTGTGTTACAGTGCTGTGAGGTGGTGGAGGGTGGGAGGAATGAAAGGAAACTGTATCTTTACGGCGGCTTTACCTGAGTTAGAACTCACTGGAACACCTTGTATAGTAGTCAAATGTCAAATGAGTGTCGTCAAGTCAAAACCTTTATTTCAAATCTACTTGTAAACACAGCATGGTATCAAAATCTCTCAGAAAAAAAACTGACTCTTAAGCCTCAGCACAAACATTTCACTTTCTATTGCTCTCATACAGCAAACATTGTTGTTAAATCCTTGTGTGCAGTGGAAGTGCAGCCTGGAGAAGCAGCAAACAATTGAGTGCTCTTTCTAAAATCCCTTGTGGTTTAGTGTGAAATTACTTCCGTACAAGGCACCAACTACATTTCTCCATAAATTCCTAGTGACACACACACATACACTCATCATCTCCAAGCAAGAGAGAGACAAAAATAAATATGCCTGAGTGAATTCCTCAAAGATAACCGGCTAAACCTCAGCCTGTCTTTGTTAGTGCTGTCATGTTCCACTGACTTTTCATTTAATTTGTATTAAATCTAAAACTGAGCGCAGACCACAGGCAACCTCTGCGCCCTAATAACAGAGGCAGGTCGTAACACTACAATTATATAAGCAAATTCCTTGTAAGCCCAAAATTACAGTGTCTCTCACAACAAATATAACTCATTATACAAAGAGTAACACATACAAATCCGTCACGACTCACGAAGGTATGCACTTGGTGTTTCCACACTTCCACCTAAATCAGAAACATTAATGCAGTAATTCTGCACATCTGCTCTGTGGGCAGATCCCTCTCTCTCTGTCTCTCTCTCTCTCCCTCTCTCTCTCTCTCTCTCTCACACATCCACACATAGATGCATCTGAACTGCACTCGAGGGAAAAGAGGAAAAAGCATGCAAAACAACCTGATAATGAGCTGTCCTCAGTCAACTAGATGCAGATGCAGCAGATTTATTCTCCCCTTTTCACCACAGTATTTCTCTGAGCTTGGCATCAGTTTTTGTCATAGTGCATTCAAGTACAATAGATAATGCAACATGCTCCAGATACACAGTGTGAATTCATTTACACCTTTACAACATGCTACATACACAGTATACATCTGTTTATGTGCTCTAGTTCCTTTGATTTCCCTTTTTGTTCACTTTTATTGATTTTTTAAATCATCTTTAATACATTAGTTTCCTTTAGTCATATTCCTGCTGTATGATTTGTATTGATGCTGTCAGACTTCTTGACTATGTGCACTCAGCTAGAAGCCCAGATATTCTTTCCCAGGCTTATATCCTGATACAACACACTATTATCCTGTGCAGCACACAAAGTGTTTTATATGCAGCAAACACCAAATGAATCAAGGTGCGGCAAGAAAAGTCAGTTAAAAATCCAAACTGAAAAGGTACATTTTGAGCTTCTTATAACACTTCAAGGATTCTGGGGACCTCTGACAAGAACAGATATATATATACCACGCTGAAATGCAAATAAGCAGCTGAGCACACTGTATACAGCTGCAGAGAGGGCTCAGTGGTCTAATGAGGGAGCAAGGAGTATGGGAACGGTGAAGTGTTGTTTGCCTCACCTGTCTCCAGTTGTCATAGATAATAATGGTGCTGTCCTCGTCATCCACAGTGACTGTGCGCACATAACCCTCCCCTAAGGACAGGGAGAGCAGCAGTTAGGTCTCATATGGGAGATGGGTGCTGTGATTCATTTACCTGCTGCACGGCACACATTACAGGTCACCTCTCCACTGAATTATACTGCTCTGCACGAATCCTGTCAGACAAACAGCTTTGTACCATCAGAATCCACAGACGCAGTCCTGTCCATGTCCCCTGCGAGGGCGATGGCCAGAGAGGACTTCCCCACGCCGTTCTGCCCCAGCAGGGCGATTTTTAAGGGCCCGTCAAGTCTGCCCTCCACTGCCACCATCAGACTGTCATCCAAGGCTGGGCTGAAGCTGATTGGTGAAGCAGAAGGTCCTGCTGCACCCGATGTCCAATCGCAGTCATCATGGACGGCTTCTTCCCGTCTGAGCTGGTGCTTTATTGGCAGAGGAGTGCTTCCTCTGCGAACAGTCGGGGTGCTGGGCAGAATCATGCTGTCACACTGGAGGAGACAGGAGCATAGATGGAACATACGTCTCCTGATTACATAACACTTAAAGCCACCTTCAGATATGGCGTTTCTCATATAATACTACACAAGACAAAATTTGAGCTTGATCTGCATTGTGCTGTGTTGTGAATTTAAGAGGTACCCCAGTGTTTTATGATGTAGTTCAATGAAGTTAGGGGCAAGAGCTAAATTTTAAAAATAACAGTCAAACTCGAAGCAGCAGAGGCCGAGATATCCTGACTTTTAGTCCCTAGCATGAGTCAAGTTTAAACAACGCTAAATCCTTCAATAGTGTCTTTCATTCATTCTGTGCCTGTCTCAAGTCAATGTAAATCCAATATACTCAATATCTTTTGGCTGTGTTTTTGGTCTCCTGAGGGAAATTAACTTTGTCTGAATATTGTTTGGTGTTGCCTACTGTGATTTTTAAAAGTGTTAAAGAGCAAAACAGTTGCGGCTGTAAAAGCAGTATGATTAGTTAAAAGAGGCTAAAAATATACTCTGCAGAGCTGAAGGGACTTGCAGTGAGGTGACAGTTTTTGATGGGTTAATCAACCTTATGAGCAACACCTTTCACATCACACATCACATTCATTCATTCATTCATTCATCATGTGATACATTATTAGGCTATAAAAAATATGATTGTAACTGTTTTCTCAGAAATACTCCTCCCTGCACCACCACCTACCTAAAACACACTCTCTCTCTCTCTCTCTCTCTCTCTCTCACACACACACACACACACACACACACACACACACACACACACACACACACACACACACTCTGAGAAAAACAGGTACCTGTCAGTTCAATAATCCCCTCAATTCAACTGACACTTATATCAAACATCATCACATTCACACCACTTTGCCTCAAACCTGATTGGCTAATTGAACACTGGCTACATTGGAGCAGTTTTTGCCCCGAGCTCGCGCATCCTTACCTTATTGGTCGCTTTCTCCTCATTGTTGAGACTGTCTTCGGGCACATCTGTCGGCATCTGCAAACTGATATCAAGCGATTTGGATGAGGACTCCCAAAAGACACAGAGCACCCCGTCTCACTCACCCATCCACTCACCCCAGTTGTCCTCACCCCCTTCCCTCCCAACCCACTGACTTCATGAACCCCAGCCCCGTGCAGCCCGGTATGATCTCTCACCTGTCAAGCGGCTCTCTGCAACGAAAGTAAGCACGTTCTCTCTCTTTCTTTCTCTCTGCCCTCCCTCGCGCACTCTTTACACCCTCTCCCCCTTCAATTTGTGCCTCTCTCTGTCTCTCTCTCTCTCTCTCTCTCTCTCACTCTATCGCCTCAGGTTAGGGCCCAGGTCCAGTCCTGCAGTCAGCACCGTCATTCATCACCGCTCTCCAAACTGACTATGACTCACTGACCTGCCGCGTTAAATGCTGCTGTCAAGATTTGGATTTTCTGCAAGAGGAGAGATATGTGAAAGCAGCTCTATCCGAGGACTCGCGCGTTGTACGTGTTTGCTGCAGGTGCCCGCGGCTCAGTGATGCGAGTGGAGCAGAGTGTGATGCAGGCAGGGAGGCAGCAGTGGAAAGATGCTCAGTGTCACGAAGCGCTCATTGACCTCTGGAAGATGGAGGCGATGTGGGGGCCGGCCGCTGGGGGGCAGCATAACACAAGGGTTGCCTTCACTCATTGGCTCTGTTTGTGTGTGTGTGTGTGTGTGTGTGTGTGTGTGTGTGTGTGTGTGTGTGTGTCCTTCGGGGATTTATGTTTAAAAAATGTCATTTGGGTGTTCCCTTGGTAGGTACAGGCTACCTACCTACACCCAGCCTGCCAGTCTTCTCCCTTGTGTCCTGCTGAAAACACACATGACCTTTTTTCTTGAATTACTCATTTAGATTACATTGAATCAAGTCATTTCTAGTCCCTGATCCAAGTATTTGGGCATGTTTTCTGTCAGAATGTAAGTGTGACCATGAGCGGTGCGGAGCGGTGGTGCGCCCCTCCCACACAAAGCCACAATAGACTCCGGCAGTGAGCAGCCAGGGTGCTATTATAGCCCTAATCCTGCTCCTATTATACAGGCCAGAGAGAGAGCGAGAGACACAGAGAGGGAGGTAGAGCTGAAGATGAGGTCATCCCAAACAGCGCACACCCAGGGTCACTGCCTCACTATAGAGGGACAGAGATAAAGAGAGGGATGGAGCAGGGCATAGGGCTGCAGGGCGAGCCGGAGAGAAAAGGCCTGCGGAAGACTGAAAGTGGGAGATGCTCAGAGGGGTGAATGGAAAGGAGGTGAGGTTAAAACCTGTGTGCAAGGTGCACAAAAAACACACCACAGCATGCCAGGGGGTGGTAAAGTACTTTGTTTATTTCATATGCATATGAAACCACACTACAATAGGAGCAGGAAACCTTGATAATGGCCATCATTTTTGTAATAATGTTAATTCTAATTCACAATTGGATAAAATAATAAACTGTAGGAAAGTAAAAATACACGCTAATGGAATAAAACCAGTAAAGTAAAATTAGAATCAGTACATAAATAAACAATGAATAAATACTGAATAAATAAGTGAATAAATAAAAGAACAATTTATTTAACCTACACCCAAACAAAATAAATAGCTCTAATGCATGAACCCTGGCAATGATTTCATGGGACAGTTAAGAAGGTGTCTCCATGAAGAGATTTTTTTGCATTTTTATCCCTGCACCGTTCATTTTCTGTTGCTTCCATTGCCCACAGTACCCGAGTCCACAGTGACCAGCTCTGTGGTGCCGCATGTTGCATTAATATGGTGATCGTCCCTGTTACAGAGGTGTTCAATCTGCCCAAAAATAGCCTCCCTAGTCTGGAGAACTGGACACAACCACACAAATCATGCCACACTCTTTCCGCCTGCTGCGGTGGGTTTTCTTTGTCTCTTTCACCATATACAGTTGCTTCAGTTAAGCACACCACCAGCACCTTTTCTTTGCGTGTGAAAAACCCATAGTCGAGAGCAAACAGCAGGTCTTTTCTGCCACTGTCCATGGCTGAAAGTTGCCATTTCCAGCTAGCAAAACGTAGATTTCTTTGCTAAAACACAAGAGCAATTCCCCACTAGTCATTTAGCACAATCACTGGAAGATTCCCATGAAAGGTATCCTTGTACATTCTTTAATCTAGGATTATTCATTTTACAAAGAATAACAAGTCTTGGTGAGCTGAAACACTTTGGTAGGCAACTGTGAAATATTAGCTGGCAAATACAACTGCATGCCGTGGATACTTTATCCAAGCCCATACCACTCCACATCCAGCACCACTGCACTACTCAGACCTCTGCAGCTTTAGCAGCTTATTATAAAAAAAACAAAACTACATTTTGAGCCTCAACCACTCATTTGGAGAGTACATTGCAGCTATATCAGCTATATAATATTGCATAGACAATATGCTCAGCAGTGTCAGGGACTATCGATAGTGCTATTGCAAGATAAAGCATTTTTGTCCACTGTTGCACTGATATCACAAGCAAAAAGATCCGGAGGAGTTCTCTCCGCCAGTTTTTGTGCAACTATCGTTCACAGTGAAGTAAAACGAAGTCCATGAAGCAGCCTAGAGCTGAGTCTAACTCTATCAATTAACAGTCAATTCCCCTTTAATCACCCAGGGGTGGATTTCACAGTTGTATAGCCCCAAAACTGCCTGCCAACATCTCTCTTTCACTTTCACTGTCTTGCGCACACAAAAAAACACACACACACATGCACACACACGCACACACACACACACACACACACACGCACACACGCACACACACACACACACGCACATACACATCCATGTGTTCTTCCTCAAGTCTGATTACTCATCATTGATTGCTCCATGTTGGCTGGTCTTGTTTCTCATTCTTCTGTTTTTTTTTTTTCCCCCCTCCATTCCTGCTGTGGGTTAAACTCAGAGGAAGTAGTCAGGGGGCGGGGAAGGTGGGTTGCTGGTGCGGGTCGGTGGGGCTTCGCCTGTGCTGTGGTTCGTGCTGAGGAGCTTCTCGTAGCGAGCCTTGTAGGCGTCTCTCTCCCTCAGCACCCGAGTCAGTTCACACTGTAGCTGTTCCAACTGAGGAAGGAAAAGAAATTGTTTTTTAGGAATTTGCTGAGCCACAGTGCAGAGTGCAAATAAACTATAAAGCTTTGAGGTTTTTTTGATGGGACTTATGACTGTCAGGATGTCAGACACTGGATGTTTTTCCTTTAGGAGCTATTTTAGGGTCAGAATTTGTAAAGCAAGGCTTGATATAAGATTAAGGATTAAGACTGATGAAGGATAAGGCTCATATGTGCCTGAAAGGAAATATCAAGCTTGTCAGTGAGAGTCACGAATGCAAGGATGTGTATGTGTATGTACCTGTTGTGTGAGCACATGTTTCTCAGACTCCAGAGCGTGGCGGTGCTGTAAACGCTTGTAGCGGCAGGACTGGGCATAGCCGCGGTTCTTTAGCGTGCGGCGTTTCTGCTTCAAGCGCACCACCTCATCTTTGCTCACACCACGCAGGTGCCGGTTCAGCTCCCGCACTGACAGGCTCACCAGCTGCTCATCAGAGAAGCGCTCGTTCACCCCGCACTGGTGACAGATGGAGAAAACACACAGAGAATATGCTGTTCCTCAGTGTTAATTGGCAACAAGATACACGCTGGCAATGATCGGAGTGTATACAGTGAGATGAGTGTGAAGTGATATACATGCGAGGGAAGGTTTGGAGAAGACTGAAAAATATAACAGTGGTGTACATGTGATGTGTCATAACGTGCGTGTGTGTGAGCGTGTCTGTCTGTCAGGGGGCACATTTCGGCACCACATGTCCATAATCTGTCATGTAATCTGACTAAGTGTGGGTGACAGTTATCAGGATTACGCACAGCAATAATAGCAGATATTATCATAAGCTTACACTGTGCTCCATATACTGCACCCAGAGATCCATACAGACATCCTGATCAACCAGAACACAAACTGCAAAGTTTGTCTACCAATTAAAATTACATTCAGAATAGACGCCCTAGAGAGCATTCAAGACTGGGTTTTATTGGTACATCTGGGAGCACATTTGGTTATTTAAAGTGTTAGTTTTTACAGAATTGTTCATGTAATTGGTTTAAAGATTAAGAATTGGTTTGTTTAAAAGTTTATCCTAGAATGCTGATTGAAGTATTTTCAAATAGAGAGGTATCTAAAATTGCCCTCAAAGACAAAGATTTAACTTCACTTATTGTTGCCATGTAGAGGCTAATACTTGAGGTGATACTTCAGATAGATGCAGACATTAATAACCATGTTCTAATGTCCTAATCCTAATCCTTCATTGCACGATCCCTCTTTCTCTCCTTCCGCTCAGCCCTCTAATGCTACACTGTTTTCTCACTTCCTTCACCTCTTAAAATGTCCCGTGTGCCGCTGAGCTCCAGCCTCTCTCTTATACATAGGTGGTTGCCCTGTGTACCTGATTGACTTGTGGGTGGTGATGGTGATGATGGTTGCCATGCATGGGGTGGTGCAGGTGGTGCTGGTGATGGTGGTGATGATGAAGGCGGCCCTGGGGGCTGAGGGGTTGCGGGTAGGGAGCTGAGGTGGGGGCGGCGTTGGGGAGCGAGGGAGGGGCGGATGAGAGGAAGACGAGCGGGCGATGGCACATGTCTGTCCCCTTGGCGCAGGAGATGTCGCCTCCGCTGTCGCTGCTGGAGTCTCCCAGGTTGCTGCTCGAACTCTGAGAAAGACCCGGAAACTGAAGATGATGATGAAGACACAGTAAAGAGGAAAAGAGAAAAAGTCAACTCAACATTCTTTAAAAATCACTATAAAAGACTCATAATCTTAAAACAGGGTAGAAACAGCAGATTGTTACCTGTGAGCTGACAGCTGCAGCAGCTGAGTTCAGCAAAGCCTCCACAGCATCCTCACAGCCAAGGAAGCCATTGACCGGCCCCCTCTCTCTGTCCCCTCTCTCTGGCACCCCTCCCAAGGCTCCTAGCAAAGTAGCGGGCCCCGTCGCCTCACCTCCAAACTGTTGCTGCAGCGCCGCCAGCCAGATCAGATCCTCCAGCGAGGCCGGGGTGGGACCCTGTGGCCCGCCATGGACCGGGCTGCCCTCCATGTTCCCCTGAGAGCCGGAGCTGATGCCAGAGGTGAAGCTGTTGGAGATGGAGAGGGGGAAGGAGATAGAGGAGGAGGACGAAGACAGGGAGGACGAGCCCGAGGGCGGCGGGTGGGCGTCGCTGAGCGTTGGCGAGGGTGGCAGCGAGTTGTAAGGGCTGGAGCTCAAACTGGAGTCCTGTGGAGGGTGGCTGGTGTATGGGGAGCTGGAGGGGTCCTGGGGGAGGCCAGATTTGGGATATGAACATTGAGCAGGCAGCGGAGGAGTGTCTGATTTCACCTCGAACTTGAGGAGATCAAAGTCGTTTAAGTACTCCATGGCCAGAGGGCTGGGGGGGAGAGAGGGCATGGGGAGGGAAGGAGAGGACATGGTGTCTGCTGCTGCTGCTGCTGCTGCTGCTGCCAGTGGGAGCTTCAACAGGGTTTCTCTGTGTGTCAGGATTGTTGGACAGTCCACTCCTCTGCCTCAGTGCAGCTCATAGACAGCAGCAGTGGTGAAGTCAGGAAGTAGACTGACTGGTGAGTTTCCTCTGCGAGAAACTGTACGTCCCTGTGTCCTTGTGTCTGTCTCCCTTGTCCTGAGGGAAAGACGGAAAAGAGTGTGAGAGAGAGTGTGAGATACAAAAAGGAAAGGAGCGCTGTATCAAAAAGTTTGTTTGGTACCACTTTCTAATAAGGAACCCTTTATAAAAGGTTTATAAGCTGTAGGTATTGGCTTTATTTATCATTCACTAAAACCTTATAGATCAGTTATAAGCCATTAATAACAACAACTTTTGTTGTGGTAGAAAATCCTCCTCCAGCATGACATTCATATAAAAATTCAGAAATCTCCACTTAAATGGACTTTTCCACCACCAAAATACATCCATCAATTAACATGAACTTAAGTTAATGTATTATTAATGTATTAAAGGAGCAGTGTGTAAGATTTAGGGGGATCTATTGGAAGAAATATTGGCAGAAATAGAATATAATATTCATAAGTATGTTTTCATTAGTGTATAATCCCATGAAAATAAGAATCATGTTTTTGTTACCATAGAATGAGCTCTTTATATCTACATTGGGAGAAGATCCTCTTCATGGATGTATAAAGAGAACTGGATACAGCGTTGGAGGCGGGGCCCCATTCATTCCTATGAAAGTTGCTCAGTGGTGCATGAAGCCAAAAAATTCGACTTCTTCCACATAGCTTCTGCATCTGTGGGGCCAATAGAGCGAGCGCACTAGCAATTTCTCCCGGCTACTTCTGGTTTAGCGCTCTGGCTAACTTGAATGGGGATAAAACAATTTAATTTAATCTTCTATACTTTCCAAATGTTATCAAACCAAATGGATCAAATTCTGATAGTGAAATGAATCAGTTCGCGAGGGTTGTGACTCTCAAAAAAATGTGTCCGCTGATTTACAGACGTCTCTTTTACAATGTAAGTCTATGGGAAAAAGTCTTTTTGGGCCCAGTAGCATCACATGACGTAATTACACGGTTTGGCCGCTATGTCAAATTGGCTTCAAAGCCTGGTGCTGTTCCTGGGGGCTTGGTCCTCTTCCACAGAGTCCGCCATGTTGCACCACCATGTTTCTACAGAAGCCTAGAACGGACAAACCAAACACTAGCTCCAGAGAGGGCCTTTTGCATTTTTCACGAGTTTTGTGGCCACCGTACCCCCCTTCCACGCTTGGAAGGGGGGGGGGGGTATACAGTTTGTTGCAATCTGCAACCTCACTGCTAGATGCCACTAAATCCTACACACTGGTCCTTTAAGTAGGGCTGGAACTAATGATTATTTTCATTATTGATTAATCTGTTGATTATTTTCTTGATCAATTCATTAGTTAAGCATAAGGTGACGTCCACAGATGTCTAGTTTTGTCCATAACAATCCACAACCAGAGAATTTGGATATGTTTTTCTTAAAAAATTAGTCGATTAATCGATTATCAAAATAGCTGGTGATTCATTTAATAGTTGACAACTAATTGACTAATTGTTACAGCTCTAGTATTAAGTCCATTTAAGGGCACTTCTTAATGAATTACAGAACTAGCTGAAAAGACAAAGTGAGTTTCGTGCTGGAGGAGAGTTTTCTACAACCTGAAAGTTGCTCTTATGAATAGCTTATAAATCTATAAAGCATTAGTAAAGGATTTATTAACCATTAATAAAACCATTAATTACAACTTATAAACCCCTTTAGAAAGTGGTACCCGTTCATTATTCTGACTATTTGTTAAACAAGATCATAAGATGGTGTCATTGTATGGATTATGATACGAAAATGCTCTCACAAATCAAAAGCAGTTCAAGATTTCCAGTTTGTAGATGTGTGAGGTCTTTTTGCTGTGGTATGGCACAATCCCTTTAAAATGTAGTTTTAAAGATGAACGTACTATAAATGCCCTGACACCAAGGTCAATCTGACTTTGTTGAATTTAGACTGTGAGTCTGTGTGGCAGGCCTGTTTGCGTGATATAATAAGACATTAATCTGCAACACATCCCCCCTTCCCACCATCTTACACACACACGTATTGGACTATAAGCGCTCACATACAGTACACGTGCATGCTTACTTGCACATGCAAACATTTGTGACTTGACAAATCAGGATTCCTTGGGTCAACTAAACTTTTACCACATATTTTATCATTTGTAATATGCATGTTATGTTATGTTAACTATGCAAGTGCATTTCATGGTATAAATGTTACAAAACATGATCCTTAACTTGCCTGTCGTATCTGAAAGGAATTACTAACTTTGAACAATGTAGTTCTTCATGTGAAAAAAATGTTTTGTTTATCTACATAACAAAAAGGTCGGCCTCATTTCCACTGCTGTTTTCATCTCTATGTAAAAATGATTGCAGGTTATTGCTCTAATGCAGTCACCCACAATAGATATAACGCAATATGTCTAGAAAGATCTGTCTACTGAACACATAACTGACCAAAGCGTAAGAATTCAGAGGGCTTAATCATTTTTGACAGAAAGATCCACAAGTCTCCGAGACCAAATCCAATTATCAACGGGCTCAGAGTTTAATCAGACTTTCTAAAAGAATTGAATCACACTTTTATGCACCCGGAGGAGAGAACAAAAGTTCATTTTCAGTTGAAGCTGCTACATGTTATAAATCAGAATGTTGCAATTTCCTCTTTTTTTACCTTGTCAAGTCAGATTCAAGTTTAAAAGCTTTTATGTACAGTAAAGTTATGATATGAAGATGGAATAACTTGTTTTCATGCTGTTTTCATGATAAATAACTGACAATGTGACGAGCTAAACATTCGTCTAACAAGTCAAAACATTCATACACAGTCGGATAAACTGAAAAGACTGAGTTTGTCCTCAGAATATAAAAGAAAAAGTTCAGTCTTTTCAATAAGATCAAGTGGTGACTACATCAAAGAAAGACGTAGACGAGCAAAGCTATTTCCTCCAACAACACTAATTACAGGCTTTCAAATATAATAGTTATTACTATAAAAATGAACATCTAATTAAAAATCCACCTTTGACTAGTGCCTTTGCTGCGCAGCTCATTAGTTTTGCCCCCTGTGGTTCAAAATGGATTGTAAAAGAAAGCAAACATTGACAGGGCTCTATGGAGGCCTCAATCTGGCTCTGGACCAGAGTCACGGCAAAAAGCCAGCCAAAAAGAGCAACACACACACGCACTCACACACAAGCACACACATGAGAGAAAAAAGTAGAATGAAGGCAGGCAGCGATAAAGGCCTTGACATGAGAGACATGACAGTCAGAGGGAGAAACAGTCAAAGTGAATGAGATGAACTTACCGTCGGTCATAGAGATGAAGGATGGTTTCGAGCTCTTTTCAACATCCCCCCCCCAACACACACACACAAAAATAATCGACTGACTGGTTGACTGACACGTTTGGAGAGAGACACAGAGGAAACAGAGAGTGTGTGTGTGTGCGCATGTGAGTGTGTATAGCACTCTGTCACTGAGTGCCACTGCCCCCTTTCTTTCTTTCCCCTCTGCTGCAAATCCCTGTTTGCAACAATCCCCTCCTCCCCCCTCCACCACCCCCCCATATCCCTCTCTCGTGGTTCACAGGCATGTTCCCACTCTCTGGCAATGTCTCTCTCTCTCTCTCTATCTGTTTTTCTCACTCCACATGTCTGCATGTCTCTCTTTATTTCTTTTTCACTATACTTTTATGTTTGACGTCTCTGCATCGTTGTCTCTCTCTGTTTCCCTGTATCTGTGTTTGTCTCTCTCCACACACACACCTATAAATTACCCTCCCTCTCCTTCTGATGCTGCACTTTTTCCTCGTATAAAAGATGAAACTATTTCACATTTTTGCCATGCACAAACATACATATACACACACAGGGACTGCCACACTCACCAGGTGTTTTTCCTCTCGTCAAATGATGTAAAACTGCAGGCCATGTACATGTACACACTCACTCATATACACAACAACAAGTCATGATGACAACAACAGAGTCAGTCACAAATTAAGGTTTACTCACTCATCGCTGAGTAAAACAAAGTCTTGTTGTGTTGGCTCAAGTTGGACTGTTGACTCTGCACTGCCTCACAGTGGACACTCACAGCTACTGGACGGAGTCTGTGCGTGATGCAGAAAAGAGCAGCTTTGATTTAGGGCTTTACCACTCTGCAAAGAGGCAGTCAGTTAAATGCCACCTTTCCATCTCTTTACCACAAAATTAAATTCAAATTCTAGTCAATACTCCAGATATGTCCACAAATATATAAATATATTGGCTGTAATAGAGGGAAATGTGTATAAAATGACGCACAACATGTGGAGTCTTCCATTTGACCTAATGCCTCTAGAAAGAGTCTTGGATTTGAATATTTCACTGCAATGAAAGAGCAATAAAGATCTGGAACAAGCAGAAAATCAAAGTCAAAACAAAATGAGTAATCTGCTGGTCTGAAACTGCAGACTTGGAAAATAATTTGCCATTCATCCAAGAAGTACAGAATATATAGATAAAAACATTTACCTGAAAAAAACAAGGCTCCTAGAATGAGTACGTATGAAATACGTATTTCTTTATTCAAACAGTCTTTTTGAAACCATTTGAAGGTGAAGTCAAAGGGGAAGAGCACTGTGTCCATGTGACGTTCAACACTTTGGAAGTAAATTTTGTGAAAGTTTTGGACCATGAAACAGTGACTTTGACAAGAATCTGAGGACGGTGCACCACGGCCGGGTCTAATAGGTTCTCCCGGGTCAAATTTAGTCAGTGGTTTTTAAAAAAATCCTTATTGTATTTTAAGATTTTTAAAAAAAGAAAAAACATAAAATATTTTTGCATATTGCTTTGAAACCCACCAGTAGCTCTGTGATTTAATACACAGCTGCACCATGTAGGTACAATATCAGAGAAAGAGAGAATATAGGTCTTAATATTGGATCTTGACACCATGCTCCTTAGACAGCTCCAGATTTGATAATAATGCGATGCAGATAATAATTAGAGTTTCATATTCCCAAACAAAGATACATATTTATCTAATAAACCATTTAACACACAGTGTAACGGTAAGTCATGGAAGTCTGTTGGGCATGACCTGCCAGCTGCTCCTCCCCATATAAACTCAGTAATATTCAATATTATTTTTAAGTTCAACGTTGAAACAGTAATGTAAAATAGCAGTCTAAATAACTTGGCATTTTGTCTGCAGTGAAACTTTTTCAGCTGCTAAATTTCCAAATTGTAGATAAGAAAAACTTGAGAGAGGCGCTGTCTTAAAGATTTCAATATTTCCACAAGGAGTTTGTTTTGGCTCTCACATATTAGCACCCCCTGCGTCTCCACACCGCTCTGCCTCTCGCAGTTAGGCTCAAAATCTGTCAATTAATTCTGTTTTTTCCGACTCATTTAAGTCCACCGAGCGGAGAAATGCACAACAAGCATTTCTCAATGCTCCTTAAAAGCTAAACTTGTTAATCCGGAGTCTCTCTGTGTCTTAATAGTGTCTCGTTAAGGAATCAGTGAGTTAATAGTGCCTCGCAAATCTGATTTGGACAGTAAACCAAACCTTTAAGACAACCAGACACGCTGACTCATGCAAATAGCACAAGACTGACAAACAGGATTTTACTATTTTACTTAATTTGGAGACATTTTCAACAACTCAGTCAGCAACATATAGAGGATGAATAAAATCTGACAACTATTCAAGAGACTATAAATTTTTTTAACCCTTAAAATAGTTTCTACTCCCTTCTTTCAGTTTCTCTTCCTCTCTTTCTCTATTTTAACCTCTCTATCTCTCCATCATTTGTGTTTCCGGGGGAAGCTTAGCAGCTAAACCAACAGGGCCTCCCGTGAGGGTGAGGGACAAAGAGAGGGGGAGACACAGAGGAACTTACCTCATACTTCATGCCAAACACACCACCACCCCTCCTGCATCTGCAACCGCACACATTTATCCTGCAGCATCTCAACACACCTCACATTCAGGTGGAGCGTTTTCCATCTACAGCTCAAGACTGTTCACTGTTCCTTTGCATCCGTATTTCCTGAGCTATATTTAAGTAATTAGCCCTTTACGGGATTTAACACTGTGATTAACATAATGGGTAGAGGTAGTACAATTATTTACCCAAATTCCTCTTGCTGATGTACACACTTTTTCTCAATAGAAACACTGACATTTTTGGACCTTTTAGCAGTGGTTGTTAGCTGTGTTTTAAAGGAACAGTTAGGCATTTTGCGAAATTAGCACATTTGCTCTCTTACTTCCTGGAGTCTTGTTGGTTAGGTTTTTATATGGATTAATCTAAAGAGATATAACTAATTAGTGGCTTTAGAGGTGCTAGAAAATGGATTTTTTAACCTTTGAACGAAGCCAGACAAGCTGTTTCCAGTCTTTGTGCTAAGCTAAGCTAACTGTCTCCTGGCCATAGCTTCATATTTAACAGAAAAATATCAGAGTGGTATTGATATTCTCATCTTACTCTCACCAAAAAAGCAAAAATCTTTCTTCCTAAGATGTCGAATTATTTCTCCTTCCAGAGTTCAGTGTCAACAGCTTTATTGGGACTAAGAAGGTTTTAAAGTCCAAGAAATCACATTTAATGATCCGTCTTTGCAGTCAAAAATAATGTCAACATGTTTTATGTATTGTTAAGAAGAAAAAGGGTCTTTGGGGATATATCAGAAATGCTCTTTTTTGTCTCAGGTTACTGGTGTTACACAGAACTGAGACAAAGTAAACAAACTGCTGTAGCTACAAGTCATGGGCAGACAGTGTGTCGCTAACAGGGATATTGAAGAGCAACGACCAAACCGGCATCTAACGTGACAAAAGTAACATGTATGTTTGCATGCTGTTTAATGTGCTGCAGCTGAGCAGCTAATTGGCTGATGTTAGCGGTGCACTTTTCCCCGGTGAATGTTTGTTTGGTGGCTCGTTCAACAAGCTAAGCTGCAGGACAAGATGTGTGTTCAAGTTTGTAAGTGAGATAAAAAGGAGACTTTAGCAGGAAAGCTAATGTGGGTTGTTGTTCAGAGTCTGTGGCTCTTGTGTTGTGTAGCAGGATGCTATCAGGCTCAGTGTGACCGTCTGCTCTGCCTAAGATCAAACGCCAATTTATTGCTTTATACAAGATTTGATTTGCTTCATCAAAATAATTGAAATAATGTAAAATGGGGGAACAATCATGAAATCAAAAGATTTTAACATTTCTCCCTTGTGGTTTCTGATTTTTTCTCAAAGGAGAACACAGGACGAGTGATTTACAGAGCAGACGTGTATGCTGTAGTAGACAGAAAAAAATATTTTGTGAGTTCCAGTGAATGCTGTTGGTCTCTGAATTATCCAGGTTTTCAAAAGTCATTTTTCAATATTTTTTTTAACAACACAAAAAAATTCCATCCACCTCCATAGTACTGATGTTGCGGCAGAAATCTAAGAGAGAGCAAAACCCGCACACATAAAACTGAAACTATCTGCACTGCTAAATACCAGGCAAGGTAAGAGATAAAATATGTTTTGGTATTTTGGGTGAACTGACCCCTTAAGCTTGAGCTATCTCCCTTCAGTGCCCGAAACCCCCTGAATGGGAAGCTGACCCTTCTGTCACCCTGTTAACCTGGGTTCATATCCTTCAGCTTTTATCCTCTGAGAGGCTCTAAAGGTCAAGTGGGGTCATGAAACAGGAGCTGCTGCAGTGGGAGAATCTCAAACTGAACTACAAGCAGAGGTGAGGGGTTTTTTTTAAGGAAAAAAAGAAGAATTGTTACGGAAGTATAGGTAGTTAAATGGAAAATACTGACAGACAGGACAGAGGGAATGAGAGAGTGACAGAGTTGCGGACAGGCCTGGACTGTTTGGACAGATGGTGTGAGGTGGAGGCCTGTAGGGTCCCACTAACTCGGCCTTATCCCACAGATACATGTCCTAATCCCAACTAACTCTGCTACAAGCAGCAGGCTTACACGTCTCACCTCACAAGGGGCCCCCTCCCTCCCTTGCTCTAAGGATCTGTCTCCTTCACTCTCTACACACACACACACACACACACACACACACGCTATTAACAGTGCAGTGAGAAAATATATATGGTCGCTCCTCATAATTAGGCCTAAACCAAAAAAAAAGTTTTCATGGTTTGATTTAACTCGTCTAATCAAATTGAATGTCACAAATGACAAAACATAAATGAAACAGCTGAAAAGGCTTGAGTAATAAGGGTCCGAGAAAATAATGCAAACACCTCTGTTAAAGGGTCAGTTCATCCAAATTCCCAAAAAACAAACATATTTTCTCTCTTGCCTCATGTGGTATCTAGCCATGCAGATAGTTTTGTTTGTCAAGGTTTGGATATAACCACCTCCAAGATGTCCCAACACAATAGAGGTGAAATAGCATTTGTGGTGTTCAAAGTACTGAAGAATGACTCTTCAGAAACATTCACAAGCAACATGTCTTTCTAGAATCAATGTCCCATTACTCTGGATAAACCACAGGACACACTGTCAACTGATTTTATTGGGATAATTAGAAAGTAGTTTTGATGAACAGAGTTGCACCTTTAACTTTGAGGTAAAATACAACTGCAAGCACATAAACATATGTTGTATACACTCTATATGATCTGTTTAACATGATATATAATTTTTTTAATGCTCCTGTGGTTTAGACATGGATTATTTAGCTCCTTTGGAGCTCTGTTAGTTGTCTCATGTTTCACTCACATGTCAAAGTGCTGATAGAAAACCTCAATAAACACTTTCTGGCAATGTTGTAAACTAACAAAAATAACCAAAGACACCTCTTTCATAGTTAAAAAAATTGCTAATTGGCATCTTTTTAGCAACATTTGTAATTCTGCTTATGTTATATAGTTAAAGGAATAATCTGAAATTTGGGAAACACGCTTACTCGCTTTCTTGCTGAGAGTTAGATGAGAAGATCAATACCACTCTCATATCTGTGCATTAAATATGAAGCTACCGCCGGGAGATGTTAGCTTAGATTAGCATAAAGACATGAAGCAGGAGCTAGCCTAGCTCTGTCCAGGTAAAAAAATACCTTTAGAATGCTTTAGAAATGCTCATAAACTGATTTTTTTCTAAACTTTTGGACACATTTAGGCCACCTGTTTCCCCCTGCTTTCTAAGTTTAGCTAACGGTTTCTTCACTAGCGTCGTGGTTTAAGGACAAGACAGCGAATAAACGTATTTCCCAAAATGTTGAACTATTCCTTTAAAATCCTTTGAGGAAGTTGCATATATATTCCCACTGTGCATTAAATTCTAGTCAAATTCTTAAAAATAAGTTTTTCCTTCACTCACTTGAAACATTACAGTAATATCAGCAGGGCGCCTCGCGGCTGTATGATTTCTTTCCTCTTTGGCTAAATTCAACTATAATTTAGACAGACAACAAATGGAGCATGCTGTGAAGTGTTCATTAGGATCAAATACATTCAGACACATACTGTTTTATACTTTTCATCTCTAGTAAAAACCAGTTTAATCAAATATCCTACATTCACTCTGCCCCGAGGAACATTGTTTATCATTTAACCTCCTTGCTCCCCCTTCTCCTCTAATCTCAGTCTTTTTGTAACAGGCATCTAATCCATCACTTCAACTGTTAAGATTTAAATTGCCCATTTAAGATTTGACTTTGAGCTTGTGTAGCTACAAGATTACACATTTCATACCTCTTAAGCTAATTACTGTTTTTTATTGATTTTCATTCCAGACCATTTAACTTGTGTCTCCTGTGACATGTTTGACGCTTGTTTGTGTTTATGTGTGTTTACTCGTGTTGTGGACACGTGGGGTCTTGTTGTGAGTGGACTTATCAGGCTAGTCATGGGATTAGCGCTGATTCTCTCCCTGAAACTAGTGTCAGATTAACAGATACCCATGGCTTCATAAACCGTCTGTAATGTAGACATAAGCTGTGAGTACCCCTGCTATTACCTCACCCACCCCGGCCTCAGCTGTCTCTCCTCACTCATGTCAGATCAATGGATACGCTTATCATGATCAGATCACTTCCAGTTATACAGTTTGCACATGAAATGGGCTATAAAGGTTTGAGGAAATGATTATATGATTATATCATATAATTACTGAAGTACTTACTGATGTTCATGCACATAATGATTGACTAAGTGCCACTTACAGCATCTTTAATAAATATGCATCCAAATAAACGCTTAATTTGCTTACAAATCAGACACAGTTGACAACAAATCACCACTCATCTGTGTGTATAATTCATGTGCAGCAACAACTGTAATGAGTCTGTTGCTGGGAGGCTCTAAATCTAGACAGACAGTTTAAAAGTGTCCATGAGCGCAGCCTCACATCAACACTGACACATGCAAACAAACATAAAGCATTAGACGACTTTAATCTGAATAGACAAAAACAAAACAAAACAGATGAACAGAGGTGGAAAATCAGGGGGTGGCAGCAGACAGAGAGACAAACTGTAGACAGAGGCGGAGGTTAGGGAGGATGAAGAGGAAGAGAGGGATGAACGGATTAAGGTGGTCGATACTTTGGCTCCTCTCCCAGACTGAGAGATGACACTAAATCTGTTAATTCACCCCCCCCCTCTCCACCCCTCCTTCTTTCCTCACATACTGTATGTGAAGTTGCTCTGATTCTTCTCCTGTCCTTCATCCTCTCGCAGGATTATGATGTTTTACTATAATTCTTACTGCATGAAACAAATACAACCAAACCAATACAAATAGTGTATTTTGAGTTTGTAATGAGTCAAATTGATCGACGCGTCAGATTTAACAATTAAATGTTCATGAGTGTTTTCAGAAATTTTCAACAACATGTACATTTGGGAGAAAAAATGCAGGTAAATATATAGTAACATCCAGATATTCATAGTAATTCAGTAAACCTCAGTATTATTAAGTGCAGCTGCAGCATTGAAATGCACACACACACAAAATGCATCTATAATTCAGCCAATACATTAAGGTCAATTAATTTTTTCTTATGATTATAAAGCCGATCAGCAGTATTCACACGCATTTTCTTTGGGGGAAGCTTCTCTAATTATTTTTAAATACATTATTTATAACTGTGGTCAGTACAAACCACTATACATGGTAATATTATATATACACAGTATATATACTTAAGGATTGTTTATTTGACATTTCACACTTTAAACAAAATTTATTTTAATTTTTTTATTTATAATTATTTATTTATTGGGATTTTGTGCTTATGTTGTTATTATTCTTGTGACAATGTCAAGTCCAGTCATTTTATTTATAGCACGTTTAAAAATAACACATGTTGACCAAGAGACTGAGAATTACAGTCAAATAAAAACAGACATAATTATGAGGCTCAAAAGAAAATGTGGAAGAAAAAAAATACAATTTGGACACAGCTTTGTCTAGAGAAAAGTGTGTCTTCATGATGATTATTTAAAGGCTAGAGAAAAGAACATCAGTGGAGGGGGAGGATCTAATAATGAGAGGCAAACTATGCCACAGTTTAGGGCCAACAATGGAAAATACTGAGTCACCTCTGGATTTTAACTGGGAGCAACGTGAAGAGCAACGTGATTCACATTTCTCTGATTTCACCTGTGACGGCACACTTTTTCAAAGCTTTCTAAATATCGCTAAATAACATATATCATCATATTTAACCCCATAAGTAATATAATTCTTATAAATGTATTCAGATTTTTAAGAATTAAAGAAGGTACACTTTCTTCTGACTGTAATTACATAACATAAAGACATAATCCTGATTAGCTGTTACCAGTTGCTGTGCAGGCCAGTGTACATGTTAATTATCTGTCACACACCTGTGACTGATGCTGTAACAAACAGACTGCCGGACCATAAGGTGACTCCAAAGGCAGCGGTCCCTGTCACCCATTAGGGAGACGGTTCCCATGACGACCAAGCCGAACAGCTCACTTATGACCTTTTGTAGACATGGCTGTAATTACATTAAATTACACTGCATCTTATCATTGTCTGCTTTCATGAGTCATTTCCCATTCAACTGCTGTGGCACAAGTATCATCCAGCTGGCCTGCTGTAAAGAGACACATGCAAACAGACTTCCACATGCCTGTTAATGCTCCGACAGCACGGAGGAACATGTCAAGGAAGTTCATTCAGGAAAAGTAGTCATGACAGGAACTTTTAGTGGATTCACTGTATGTAGAAGTGAGCAGTTTTCAAGCCGAATTCTGCGTTTTTTTAAAACACGAGCTGAACCTGGCCTCACAAGTCGTGAAGGCCTTTTCTCACACACGGTGGAATCCTCTTCAACCTGGGAGGAAGAGGAGAGGATTTACGGGGGAAGGGGGGGGGGATTGTATGAGCACAATCATGCACATTACTGCCTGCACCCTTTTTATTTTCGCGCATCTTTCTCTCTCTACCCACACATGTTCTCTCTCTGGCTCCTCTCTTCCCTCGGCCTTTATGAGATCATGTTGCTTGGTAACAGCAGAAGAATGATGAGAAGAGTAGGATGTGTTTCGGGTGCCTCCTGTGTGATGTGATGTGTCTTCACATCAGCTGTAAAGAATACGGCGCCGTATAGCCACGATAACAGCAGGATGACACTCTGTACTGTGTTTCAGTTCAGATTTCAGATGTGAGATTGCAGGTGAATATTGGAGGAGATACTTTTTTGAGTTACTTGAGTTTATAAACTTTTAGATCAGTGTGATTAGGGAGCAGAAAATTATGTTTTTGTTGAAAATGCTAGGCTTAGTCCTTAATTGCTGAGCAGCCAACAAACACTGGTTGCACTGTGGTGCACCCTGATCTGAATAAATGTAACAGTATGAATGTGAAGCTTGATTATGTTTAGCTTAAAAAAAAAACATGCTTGAAAAATGTTTTTTTTTTAAAGAAAAAGAAACAAAAAAGAAATAGAAATATTGAAAGAATCTGATCCAAAACCCAGCTTTATTTTAACAGATTAAAAGGTTAAAACTTGGGCAAGCTCTCACAGCAAAGTCTGCAGCTGCTCCCTTGACAATTCCTCAGTGTGCACATTAATTTTGGGGAGTATTATTACATTTGAGGACTCACCACTGTGGAGTCCACATTACATTCGAGGCGGAGTGGGAGTAAAAGTTCAAACCGACACTAGATTGTATTTCACTGTGCTGTTATGAAGTCATTGTTGCAAAGACTACCAATACGCTGCCTCTATTCTTGCCATAAATCAACATTTGAGATATTAAATTGCTTCAGGACAGACTTGCTCATTCCTCATACAGAGCGACCGGGCTGTCTGTTTCAGAGTGGATACAGGACAGGATATTAAATTATCTGCAAAACTGTGGTGATTAATTCACAGGGATGTGGAGACTGACTGATTAAATAGATCAATTAAAGTGTCTATGCATACACTATCTCCCTCATCTTTGTCTCCAAGCTGCTGGCATCAGGAGAACACTGTGGCAGAAATGCATTTACAACTGCGCAAAATCCACGTGTAACATTTAGTGAGCACAGCAATTAGTCTCAGTCATCGGAAAAACCTCCTTAGCATTTCCCCAGAGGCTGTTTGCTCGTTAAAAATGACTGAATTAGTGGGAAAAACACTCTCTTTACTCTCCATTTCAGCAAACTGCAAAGATTTCCTCACTCCATGGCAGTCTTCTAACTCGTATCTGACTCATTACAGCATCTTTAGAAGAAAGGTCACGGCACGGTTGCTAATGACAACCTGCGAGGCTGCTGCTCTGTGTGTTTCTCTGAGCGGATGCCTCATTTGTAGGGATCAGTCGCCCCCTGCTGTTTCATATTCTTTGACTTCTGAATGTATGAGGTTGCCATGCCAACCGAAGGGGGCATTTCTGAAGTCAGGAAGTAAATTTAGCATCCACCTGTGATCAGGAAAATCAAACAAGTCACTTGGATGCTTGTTGCTGTTAAACTATAAAGCTTTAGTTATTAGCTGCTCATTTGAATGATTCCACTTTTTATGATGATAGTGAAGTAATTATAGGTAATTTCATCAATTATCAGTAATTATAGTCGTGCAATTTGCAGTTTTCAAATTACCAGGTGTATTAATGTTGAGAGATCTGCAGTTACAGATTTTTTGACAGCTTAGGAGCAGCGCAAACAAGCCTGAAATAAAACATACTTTACCTTTTATGGTGAACTTTTTAGCAAACAGCTGCCTACTTATATATCCAGCAACAATATTATCATTCATTTGGAGTCATGTTTGTGTCCACATGATAAATGTAACTAATATTCATTCTTGTTTTAGCTCTGTTTTCGCTCTCCACCAACTCCCAAGGGAAATATCTAGGGTTAGCTCCTCAGCAGGTTTAGTGCAATTTGGTACCAATAGACACTTTTCACAGCAGACTGTCAAAGCAAGCAAAGCACAGGTGGAATTAATAACAGAAGAAGGTTTGTCATTTTTCATGTCTGTCTTAAAACAACAGTCAGGAGCCCAAATTAACATTAAAACAGGTTTTTCTTGTCATAATAATTCCTCCTGTTCATACTGGCCAGTAGAAGATCCCTTCATAATGCACTTACAATATAAGTGATGGGGGACAAAATCCACAGTCCTCCTTCTGTGCAAAAATGTATTTAAAAGTTTATCTGAAGCTAATATAAAGCTTCAGCCGTCTAAATTAGTCAAATCAAGTAGATATATTTCAACATTACAGTCTTTTTAGTGCCAAAGTCCTTCTTTTTGTTACTATACTTCCACCACAGCTCAACAAGGAAACACTGTCTGAGGAAACACAAAGAGGGAATTTGATACTAAAAAGACTGTAAATGTGGCAGATATCCACTTGATATGACCAGTGGTGGAAAGTACATTTACTCAAGTACTGTACAATTTTGAGATACTTTATTTACTTTACTTAGAATATTTCCATTTTGTGCTACTTTATAGTTCCACTCCACATTTATTTGACAGCTTTAGTCACTTTTCAGATGAAGATTTGACACAGTGGATAACATAACAAGCTTTTAAAATATAACACTATAAGATGAAACCAGTGGTTTCCAACCTTTTTGGCTTTTGACGTCTTACAAAAAGCAGTGTGTAGTCAGGGTCACATTTCAGATGTCTATGAGTTAACAGCTCCACCAAAGAGTGATTTTTCCCTCTAAACTTCTCAAATGGTTTCATTTGAAATAAATGTTCTAATGATCACAGATTTGTGTATCAGAACTTTGTTTTTTTTTGTTTTTTCTTCTTTCCTCTCATATTAAGCATCTCACGACCCCTCAGATGTATTTGGTGACCCTTTGGAGGGGCCCGGCCCCTAGGTTGGGAACCACTGGACTAAACTAGCTAACTGTATATAAAGTAGTTCAAACTAGCTCCACCTCCAGGTGCCGCCTGTTTGGCGGCACCTGTGAGCATGGGCCCTGCTACAGTGGTGAGTAGGTGTCTGCTCCAAGAATCGGCATGCCACGATCTGGATAGGGCCCGTACGATAGGGCAACTTCAAGCTGGTGTTCTGCAAAACCAAGTTGCGGCATTATTTGGAGTGAGCCCTAGTACCATCTCCAAAGTGCCATATAACGGGGGATGTCAGAGACAGGCCTTAAAGTGGGCATCCCAGGAAGACGACAGAAGATAGTTTCTTCACCCTGTCAGCACTTAGGTACCGTAGGCTGTCTTCTACAGATTTGCAGTCAAGGTTTGCAGGATGATATAGCCGACAGCTCTCTGCCCAGACAATTTGGAACAGACTGCACGCAGCCAATCTCCGGTCTCATAGGGCTGCCAGGAGGCCTGCTATGACTCCCCTTCCCTGTCAGGCCCGTTTGCGCTGGTGTCGGCAACACGTGCACTGGAACCTGAACATCTAGAGGAACGTTATCTCAGCAATGAGTCCAGATTCTGCCTACAACAGTTGGATCGTAGGGTCAAAGTGTAGAGAACACTATGCCGATTGCTGCACCAATAGAGTAACATCTTTTGGTGGAGGCAGTGTGATGGTGTGGGGCAGCATCTCCCTCACTGGAAAAACGAGGCTTGTCATCATTGGAGGCAATCTCAATGCAGAGAGATATCGAGATGAGATTCTGCAACCAGTGGCAATCCCATATCTCCACAGTCTGGGATCGAACTCTATCCTCCAAGATGACAACACTCGCCCCCACAGAGCAGGTTTTATCAGAGACTACCTCCAGAATTTGGGAGTGGAGAGGATGGAATGGTCTGCCAGCAGTCCTGACCTCAACCCCATTGAACACTTGTGGGATCAGCTTGGACGTGCTGTTCGTGCCAGAGTGACCAACACAACCACGCTGGCTGACTTGCCACAAATGCTGATTGAAGAATGGGATGCCATCCCACAGCAGTGTGTGACCAGGCTGGTGACCAGCATGAGGAGGAGGTGCCAGGCTGTTGTGGCTGTGTATGTTTCTTCCACACACTACTGAGGCTCCTGTTTGTTAAATGAATAAATTGTTTCTTCAAACTTCAATCATCCAATCCCCCAAACACCAAATGAGTCAATGGCAGAATAAGCTGTTTGGCAATGCAGAGAAGATTTGACAAATTTTTCATGGGCGCAACCCACATACTCAGCTCTGCTGCTCACCCCACAAATGCATGTTCCTTACAACCATTTAAAAGGGAAATAAACAGGTTTTCCAACGGTATAAGATTTATTGCCAAGAAGCATTATTACAACAAAGAAATAATCTACCAAACACAAATTTCCTTACTAAGGAAACTTACTATAAGTTTATATCAGTCAGAGGGACGAAACCACTACTTTTACTGCAATACTTTTGGATTTTGGATCCACACTGTGGATTTTGGCCCCCATCACTTACATTGAAAGTGCATTTGAAGGGGATCTTTCAATAGCTAGTATGAACAGGAATGATTACAGTGAAGAAAACCTCTTTCAGTGTACATAAGGGGAGAACGGTCTATCTGCAGTCTTATAGACTACAACCATACCCCCCCCCCCCCCGATATTCTTAGGCCTTAATGCCTAAACCTAACCATGTAATAGATGTTGTGTAGTAGTACTCGTGTAGTGTCCACATATGAACCTTTATTTGTCACTATAGCAACATATATAAATATACAATATAAAAATATTAATTAGCTTTGGCTGCTTTAAGTGACTGAAACAATAATGTGATTTGATTTAGCTCACTGCACAGACAAGAAACACATCCTAATAATTTGTAAGAATCCAGCCACAACATCAGTTGTTTTTCCATTAGTGTTTTTATTCATACAGTGAGGGTGCTCATACATAATATTTATTTTTTTCTATAAAATATATTACCTTTCAGTTCCTGAAAGCAAAACTAGATATAAATCATCAAGTTTCATTTGATAAGAAGCAACTCATTTTCAAGTGTCAACCAAGGCAATCAACTGTATCAGCAGTCAAAAATGCATTGCAGATTTAGAAATCACATTCTAACAAAGACGTTTTTCTTCTGTCTAGCAAAGCCACAATGCTTGAGCGCCTGAGCCCCTGTCCACCGACACAAAAGACAATGATCATTTGGGTTTTCTAAAGTAGCAAATACTGTTAAAATACTGTAGCCACAAATAGAGTTTTCACGTGAGAGGAAAGCAAAGACAGAAACACAGTCAGGGTGAAGAGGGAGGAACAAATGAAGGAGGTGAGTGATTCAACAGAAGCAAGTGACTGATGCTTTATGATGTCTGTCATGTTGCGCTGTTAGACTTTTTCTCTTCTGGCTCTCCCCTCCTCATATGTTTTTCTTTGTTTCCTCGTTGGATGAAAGGCTCAACAGTTGTCATGACAACGCTTTGGCCGGACAGCAGCAGGTGAATTTCTCGGGCATCACAACAGCTCGCTGTGACCAGGTGCTGAGTTGATGCTGTCTGTAAAGTAGAACCAGAAAGATATTGTTTAAAAAGAGACATTTCACAACATCCAGTAATACACAGTAATGCATCCACTGTATTTAATAGCTATTTAATAATCATGTTCCACAACAGTACAGTAGCATAAAGTGTTTCATTACCACTTGACTTACACCTGCTACACACGCACACACACACACACACAGTCACATAAATAAAAACAGAGAGACATGTACCAGACAAGTCCAGTGACTTATTTCTGTTTTGGGGTAGTCTAGGTTTTTTCACAGGGGGTTTGCGATTTGGGGGCTTCTCAATGTTATTAGGGCTTTCCCTGTCAGTGCCTGAGTTCAGTGAGGACAGGAAACACAAATGAACAGTTAGATACAGATGCGTTACACACAGATTGACATATATATATACACAAAACATTTATACTGCAACAGCCTGTTAGGTAAATAATAACAGTATATATAGTGCAGGAAGGACTAATTATACCTGCGTCACAAGACATTGCCTTTCTGTTCCTCTGTGGTTTCACAGGCGCCTGAGGTCTCAATCCTTCGTCACCTGAATAACACGTATGAACGACCAATGAGAAAAATGCTATATTTATATTAAATGAGTCACACACACACACACACACACACACACACACACACATATATATATATACTGTATGTATGTGGGGCGCCCCAGTGGCCTAATGGTCAAGGTGCATACCACACAACTGCAACATCCACAGCTCAACTCCTGGCCAGGGGACCCCAGTTGTATGTCACACTCCCCTCTGTTTCCTGTCTCTACACTGTCTGTCAAATCAAATTTATATTGAAAAACATGAAAAAAAATCAAAAAATGTATAGAGGGAGGGAATATATAGGGAATGACAGTCTGTTGATGTATGTTACAAACCTAAATTACCAAAAGTCAAAGATCTCTGTGTGCACAGTTACATTCATGTACACTACTATTATCCCTTTACTATTATTAGGGGACTGTTCAACACTTTGGGAAATATACTTTTTTGTTTTCTTGCCAAGAGTTACATGAGAAAATCTATACCACACTCATGTCTGTCTGTTTAATATGAGGCTACAATCAATAGCTGCTTAACTTAGCATAAAGACTGAAAGCAGGGGGAAATAGCTAGCCTGGCTCTGTCCAAAGATAAAAAAAACTTTTGCCTACCAGCACCTCTAAAGCTCACTAATTAACATGTTATATCTCATTTATTTAATCTGTACATAAAACGAAATGTAAAAACAACATTTTGTGGTTTTAATGTGCCAGATTTTCTTGGCCATGAGCAGTGACTTCCTGGAGTCTCTGCTGGTTGCCTGGCAACCTCAAAGTGACAACACTCCAGGAGGTCACTGCTCTTGTCCAAGAAATAGTCCTGAACATACAGTAACTCCCCATAAAACCACAACTTGCTAGCTGTTTTCCCCTGCTTCCAGGTGTCATACTAAGTTAAGCTAAGTGGCTGCTGGCAGTCGTTTCATATTTACCGTGCAGACATGAGGGTGGTATTAATATTCTCATCAAAGCGAATGCTTTTTCCCTGTCATGCAAATGTCAAACTGTTGCTTTAAAGTTTCCTGCAGGCTGAGCTGTTTATTGAACCTTTGATATCCTGTGACTGAATGTCTGTGATGCCATCATTAAACCAATTCACAGTATATTCCTGACCACCTGTATCCTAGCACCAAAGCAAAAACATGAACAGCTTCAGGTAACAGTTTCCACTTCCTTTTTGACTGAGCGCTGAACATGTGTCAACACCAAACAAAGTGACTTAAATAACCAATTTAAGCATTCATTCTTCCTGTATTGATATATCCTGAATTAAAATGTGTTGCTTTTAGTGGTTCATTTGTATTTACAGCGCAGGTACCTTGACTTGCAGCTCTGTCTGGCAGTCCATGCACAGGCCTACTGACAGGAGGCGGCACAGGTGGAGGAGGTAAGTTCCTCTCATTGGCTGATTCTTTTGGATAGGTCACGTACGAGGACGTCTTTGGCTGTTTGTCAGATCAGAACAGGAAACATGAACAAATCACAAGGACACAGACAATCATGACAACTGTCAAATTTGCTACAGATTTACACAAAAAGATAGTTTGCTGTAACAAATGAGACAAACTGAACCAAACACAGCTATAAATTGCACACCTTTTCAGGAATCGGAGGAGGGTGACCCTCCGAATCTCTTCTTTTCTCTCTCTCTCTCTTTTCCATTTTCCCAGGATCCCTCTCTGTGTCTCCTTCCTCTTCTGCAACTACAGATTAAAGAGAAGTGACTGTCACCTACAGAAGGTTTGTGATTTGTTTACACACTGAGACAAAGCTTGCAGTCAAAACCTCCTCTCTAACATGCAGCACAGTTACAGGGATGACAGTGTAGTACCTGGTAGAGCGTCGGAGCTCTCCAGCCGATGTCTCTGCCTCAGCTTGGACAGGTTGGGTTTACTGCTTTGCGGCGGCGGATCGGGTTTAGATGCACAGGGAGCAGCTCGTCCGGCAGAGGCACCTCCTCCTGCGCTGCTCCTCCATCCTTCCGCAAAAACGCTTCCAGTGTCCAGACATGCGTATCTCTCTCCCTGCGGGTCCTGCTGACTCTGATGCCAGTCTGTAGCTGCTGCCTCTGTGGTTTTCAGAGGATCTGTTTCCTGTTTTGGCGAAGGCGTCCTGTCTGATGGGTATGGAGGCAGCGGCCTTTGAGCCAAATGAAGCGCCTGGACTTGTCTATCTGGCTTTCTGCCCGGATGTCTGCTCTCAGTCCACTGATTATCCACCTGTACGTCCGTCGGCCTGTTCTCCGACCATGACCTATCTATCTGTCTGCCACCCATCCACTGTCTTTCTATCTTTCTGTCAATCTGCCGCTGGGTATGTCTGTCAACAGTCCACTGTCTGTCCATGTGTCTCTCTGGATGTCTGCTCTCGGTCCAGTGCCTGTCGGTTGTTCTCGGCTCTCCAAAAGTTCTTTCTTGTAGCCTGTCGTCTGACCGCTGCTTCTCTACAGGTTGATCACTCTGCCTCCCTTCCATCCACTGCTTGTCTGCCTGCAGCACCTCTGTTGTCCTCTGTTTGTCGTCTGCCCAGTACCTGTCTGCCTCTACCGACTGTTCAAGCACAGCATCTGCTTCAGATTTCTGTAAAACACAACAAGAAGATGCAAAAGAAGTGATTGTACCGGATGCAAACTTCCAGCATAATGAATACTTGTAGTAGCTGACTGTACCTCTCTGGGAGAGTAAAAGGGGTGTTTGCTTCCTCCCACGCCTGGATGAGGAATACCTGGCACTGGCGGCGGACTTAAAACAAGAGTATTCTTTCCCTCAGCCCCTTCACCGGGAGATTCAGCTCTGGCAGCAGACCTTGGGGGCTGAAGGAGGGTGTATACATTCTCTGTGGCTGTCCTAAAGTTGAAAGACAATGAAAGTGTTAGTCTGCATACAACATTTGCAACAAAGTCTGCTGATTTTTTTTCAAGATACAGAATAAAAACCAGGCTGTAGCGTACTCCAGTTTTAAATGTAACAAACTTTGTGTAAAGTGTGTGAAGTGGAATTAAGTATCATTTTTCTGGCAAAAATCAGGTTCCTTGCTATCCTAATCTGTATTTGACATGCAACGTGTTCATTTATAATCACTTGGCTGACTGGTGGATCCAGAATTGGAGCCACCGGCTGTCATCTACATCTGTGTACACACGCTGCATCAGTCTGCCCGCGCTTTGGCAGCTATCAGCCATTCCTCGTATCAACAAAGAAATGAGGGAGATTTAGAGTGATATTTGTCTGAGTATTTGTGGAGTTCAGGGCTGCTGATAGTCCTTATAAGAACCAAGACAAGATAACCAGTAGAAAACATGAAGATGTAGAGCAGAATGTGTAGGGAAAATGAATCCTTTGTGATGAGGCGTATCGTTATCTGGCGCATCACATGGACATTGTGTTGTATGTTCAAGGCCATACCTTTTGAAGAATAATGGGGTCTGTGAGTGTGTGTGTGTAAATACACGAACCCTGTGGGTGCTGTGGCAACAGTGTGACACCCATCTCCGTAAACCTCCGCTTCAGACTCCGTCGCCTGATTGGACAGAGTTTGGTTGCGTTTTTTACGGAAACCGAAGATGGCCAGCATGTTTCTCCTCTTCTTCCTCCTCAGTGAATGCGCTTTGTGCAGAGAGGAGAGCTGACTGAAAAAGGTGAGAGAAGTTGTGTGAAGACATGAAGTCCAGGCGGGTACAATCATCTTGTGTGTTCACACATGAGTCATTTCTGCTAGGATGTCATTGAATTCATCACAGCCATCCACGCTGCGCGTTTGTCTGCTCTGCTTCTGGTACATCGGCAATTTGAGCGTTGCTAGGCTACACCTCTCAGTACACAATGGTTTATCTTAAGTGCACTTTTTGATATTATAAATGTAATCATATTAAGAGCACCGACTTAACCTGATGATCTGCAGTGTGGAGTGTGGAAGGGAACATTATTCTGATAAGCTATGGCCGCTGTTCCTGAATTCAGCCTGGTCAAAATAAAGGCTCACCATACTGCTGCATCTATATTCTGAAGAGCCACATTGCTGGTTCTGCATGTTTTAGCTCATTATTTTTACATTTTGTTTGCTTTGCATGACTGCTGTAGGACCAATTTCCAGAGAAGACTGGTCATAAACTGAAAAAAAAAAAGAAAATCACCAGCTGCTAATTACTTTCACCGCAGTCACATCCAATTAAGAAAACCAGCATCTTGCTTCAACCTGCAACACAAAGTCAAAAAAACACTTCTCCTTCCTGCACACAAATCTCAGACTCCTTTGATCAACAACATGCAGACACCAAGTGAACAATCATGTCAACCCAAAATGCTCCAAACAGCCAGCTCCAGCTCCACTAATCATCAAAGAATGACAACATTTATGTTTCAGTTGAGCAAAGATGATGGACGGCAGAAGCAACTAGAACTGCCTCTGAATGTACAAGCAGCCAGCAGGACATGCTGAACAAGCCATGAGATTACTTCAAAGACAGACAACACACGGGTCAGTGCAACACAACCTTAAATAATAACAGCAGCCACTCCTTTTATTGAACTTTACCTTTAAAGCTATCAACCTAGATATCAATCTGACTATAATATGATACTGGAGAATAGACACACAGACAGTGAGTGAGTGAACAGTCACTATCTGCAAGATCATTTAATCATTCTTGTCAAATCCGGCATTATCTAGAGATTTTATCTCTATTATGTTTCCATTGAAGCCACAATTTTCAGTTGCTTTTACTGTAATAGTGTCATTTGTCTATTCATGTCATGTCTTTTGTTGTGTGCCTTTCTTGGCTTGCCACTGAGAAAGTTTTCTCCTTTTGTTATACACTCACATAGACATTATTATATCGACTGATGAAAAATTCTCTTATTGAAATAATATATTCTCATTTTCTGTAATTCCCCTAATGCTAACTTTGGTTAAGGTTTGTTTTTATTCCACTGCTGATTTTTCCCTAAAGCACAATATACATTTTGTAGAATGATGTCATTGCATTTCAACCACAGATTTCCTTTCATTTCAGTCTACTATGAAAATCAACATTTCATCACCTTTATTCTTTTGTCACAAGTAGCTACAACTATTTAGAAATCGCTCCTTGCTGTTGCATTCAAGGGGGACAACAGAAAATGCAGAAAAAGCATTTTATTCATGAGCTACAGCGTGTTATTGGAAATTAAAACCCAGAACACAGGCGATACGTAAACATGGTTTCTTCTTCTTGAATTGGTTGCTGTCTCTGGGACGTCCTTGAACAAGGAGAGTTGTCAAAGCGGTGTCTGCTCACAGCTGCATTACCATGCAACAATAACTTAGAGGTGACAAAATGCTCACTGTGATGGATTACCTATCTCAAGCAAGTCTGAAGTTGATTTTCAAAGCTGAGAGAAATACATGGAAAACAATCACTGCTTGGAAAGTAGGAACTCAATCTAAAAATGCAAAATATGGGAATGTTCTGCAGGGAGAGGTACACAGCAGATACAGTTTCAACTGAAGACAAGAATTTTGTCACAAGTGTAAACAGTAAAGAGAAATCTTACCTATCAGGAAGGACTCTTTTAGTATAGAAATCTGGGAGTCCATCATCGAGAGGGCTTATTCCTCCATTTTCACTGCAATGCTGCACACACACAGACACACCAACTGTTTTTAGAGAGGTCAGTTTACTTGCAGTGGGTTTAATTTGTAAATGCTCTGCATGCAATAAAACAAATGGATTACACTGGCTTCAGCGAGATGATATAATCCAATTGCAGCCATCCACTTTGTATAGATTACCTCTGACAAAGACAGCAGTCACTGCCAGCAGGCATGAACATTAGGAAATGGCAATATTGTGCGTAGATAGATAGACAGATAGAGAGATTCATGTACTTTGTGTTAAAGGATGCCCACATTGAACCCTACTTACTGTCTCAGCGGGGATATGCCCTCCTTTGTGCCTCCGCGGAGGCCTTGGCCGAACTCGTGTCACATGATGGAGAGGCAAACCCTGCGTAGGCAGCTCTGACAGGCCCTCCCAGGATGCAGAGCGGGATAGTGGTGAGGAGTACGATGGCACAGAGGGGGGCGGAGAGGAGCTGGAGTCGTCACACAGGCCTGACAGTGAAGAGTGATGGAAGAATTATAGAGGATGTGAGGGCAAGAAACCGAGACACTGACAGGGCACAGCCAAGGAGACAAGACAGGGTGCCATCATTTCCACTTTAAAGTCGTGGAGCGTCAAATTTAAGACAATTGGCAACCGCTCTGAGGACTCAGACTTGGCTCAGGCCAGATTTAACCAGCCATTAACAGACTTCTCAGACGGAGAGACGGGAAAAGGAAAAAAGACTCAACAGAAAACACACTAATGGAGCACTGAAAGAGATAGGATGGGGTCAGAGCTAGACGGGGAAGAGCGGAGAGAGGAGGATAAGAGGATATACAGCAGTACTCACTCAGCCTGGTGGAGACAGGTCGTATTCGTCTTGTTCTTGAGCTGTGCTTCTTAATGGCTATTGTGTCCTGGCAGGAAAATAATATGAAAAAGAAAATATTGAGATGCTGAGGGATCGTATTAGAATAAGAAACATAAGCCAGGAACAAGTAAAAATCAGCAAAAATGATACAGGCACTCCCTCCGGCCAAACAGTGCTTTTGTCAAATCAAGTCACTTTAAAAGCCTTTTAAGGTTGGAGTGCTGCACAAATTTCAAGCAAAAATGTACATATCGAAAGTGAAAAAATGAAAATAGTAATTAACAGACACACCCCCCGTGTGAAAAACACAAAAGGCCCTCTCTAGAGCCAGTGTTTGGTTTGTCTGTTCTGGGCTACTGTAGAAACATGGCAGTGCAACATGGAAAAGGACCCGCTCACTATGTAGATATAAAGGGCACATTCTAAGGTAACGAAAACACAATGATTCTTATTTTCAGGTGATTATACACTAATTAAGACATATTTATGAATATTATATTCCACTTCTGCTAAGTCTGTTCCACTCAATGCCACTAAATTCTACACTATGCACCTATAAATTACACTAATTATTTGGTTTTAGATTAGAAAGAAATACACTGTCCTTGTGAATACTTTGAGCCAGAGGACACATGTAAAGTCAGAAAAGAATGGGACCTAAGATGGATCCTTGAGGGACTCCACAGGATATACCAGCTAAGGAGGATGAGAAATTGCATGTTATTAAAAGGCTGTTGTCAATAACAACTACATTCTGAAGCCCATGATCTATGAGGAGTAAAATAGCACAGTTACCAGCATGCACAACTAAGAGTAGGTCACTTATGACCATCACAAGGGCAGATTCAGTACAGTTTAATTACATTTGTGTTGTGTTTAATTACATTTGTGAAGCAACAATTGTGATGCTGAAGCCTTTACCCTGTCCAAAATCTGACATACATAGTAAATTGTTGGTTTCATGGGAGTTGTGCAGGCGAATGAAAGAGTGCTCAGATATTTTCACCTTTGCAAACAAAAATGTTTTAAATTCCTCACAGGTTTTAGAGGAGACATCAAGGCTAGAGTTGTATGAGGGGGTAATGACTGAAGTAATTGTGCTGAAAGAGCCCAGGGCTTATAGCAGATATTCGAGATAATGTCAGGGGAATAGTTTATTCCTGCAGTTTAATCTGCTTTCTTGTAAATATTGAGCTGCTCTTTTCGTGCGTCAACAGAGATTTGCAATTTATTCTTTTCACCTTCGCTCAGCTTTCCTTCATTCCAGCTCTGTTGGGTTCATTCAGCCAAGATTTAGTTTCAGGTTCAGCTTCCTCAAATTTTAGAGGGGCAATTTGATGATAAGGAATATTTGAGCAGGTGGAAACATATAGAAAAATAAGCTCCTCTGTAGGTAAGAGGAAGAGGCTGTATTTTAGTGTAATGAGCAAAAGAGAAAACAGCTGACAACAACAGAGAACTAATCTGAAGTGGAGGAGTGTCTAAAACCAGTAAACTTCACTTATATCCTCACTATAAGGCCAGTGGGTCCCATGTGTGAAGATAAATTGATTTGTAAGAGTTTATTGTCAGTCAGGCTTACGATGCAATATTGTGCTTCAGTCAAGCCAATCAGCTTCTAAAGGCCAGAGCACAACTGAATTGACAATACATCATCAATCCAGGTTGTTAAAACTGCTCCGGTGAAGTGGTGAAGTTAGAGCCTTTCAAATTTTGACCTTTAACTGTAGAGCTCCTGTCAAGACAGTCAGTGGAATATTTCAAATGCCAAAACCCAGAGGAAAAATCCACCATCCTTTCAAATTTTGCCTAAAGTGAATCAGTGGTGTTTGGTTAGCAGTTGTATTAAAGACCCACATATGTCCCTTTATCACAACTATGTCTTAAAAAATGTAACAGAAACAAGTTAACCACAAATTTAAAAAAAGGATGATATAATGCTATGAGAAAACATAAAAGAAATTAGGCAGAAAGACGTTTGATTGTGTCTTAGATGTTAAAATATCTAAAAGATAGATATCAACCTGCTATAATCTCACAGGCCCACAAAAACATCTGTTTATATATCCAGACTTACTATGCTGGTGCCGAGCTCCTCATCTGTGATGTCCAGAGAATCTCTGTGCCTGTTAAACCTCCAGCCTGTCCCGTCTTCACACGTCCCCTCCCAGCGTTTTACATGAGACACCTGTCGGGTCTAAGACAGACAGCGCTTTTAGGTCCCTTTGACACATACTCATTCACTTTAACTGTCTCTTTCATGCTAACAATACTTTTACAACAAGAGCTTTGTATTTACAAGGGTCTTATGGGTGGCGTAGAGCTCCTGCAGGATTTGGTCCACGATGGAGTTGGTGAGATAGGAAACCACTGACAGCTTCACTTCTCTGTGGAAGATTGAGTTAGAGGAAAGGGAGAGACAGACGGGAGGAGGTTTGGTAAAAGTGAGAGAAAATCAATAACCTACTTATCAAATTCAGACTTATTGATCCAACCTTCTGCCGCTACATCTTGCTCTTACTCTAAGGCTCGGTGAATGTCCTGCGCCGCTCTTTCCATCAGGGCAGTGCGAATGGCAGAGCGGGGGATGGACACACGCTCCGAGACGGATGAGAGCGTTGGACTCAATCGCTCTGCCGCAGAGGAAGATAAAGGACAGAGCTCACGACAGAGAGACACCATTGAGTCGACAATCACCTGCAAAGGATGCCACTGTTCAGTAACTCGATCATTTGTTACGGATCACGTTGTTAAAAGAGGCAATTAGATCTACCTGAAGCTCCTTGTCTGCAGCTTTGGCGAGTTCACCAGCAAGAGAGTCGAGCCTCTGCCGCACCGGCCCGTCCACAGACAGCACATGAGCCAACTCACACAGTGAAGGGTAGAGCTTGGAGCATCAGAGAGAAAAAAAATGTATTCAGATTGCTGTGCGGCAGTAATGCAGACAGTGCGCTCTCATACATTTCACATCACTCACAGCGCGGGAGTTCCTGGCCTCCTTTAGCACTTGTTTAGCAGCTTGAATCTCCTCCATCTCTCCGACACCTCGTAGAATACACACCTGCTGCTGGACACGCACACAGAGGCGCTCCATCACCTTGGAAACAGACAGGCGAGGGAGTGTTACGGGCGCAAACACGCATAAAACACTCGTACATGGAAGTAAGTGCACACATAAACACACCTGTTCAGCAGTGCTTGTGACCAAGCCTTGGTGCAGCCTTAGAGCCTGTCTCTGAGAGAAGCGCTGGGTCTGGTTGTTCCTCACCAGAGAACGCTGGATCTGCGCACCAGAGAGGCAGCAGAGTTATTCTCTGTCATGAATATAATGATGAACACAAAAACATGAGAGGACAGACAGAAAAGACAAGGTGATGATGCAACAGACATGTTGTTGCAGAGGAAACAAAGTGAAAGGATGCAGAGAAGAGGCTGGTGTGTCATTTAACTATATTTAGGTCATTTCTTTATCTGGTGAATCAGAAAGTGCCACCACTCTGTGTGAAACTGTATTGATTTCTTCAGCAGCAGGATTTTTATGATAAAAATGTCTCTTTAGTGCAATAGTGCCTCTGATCTGTTCTGTCTTTTATCTTTTTGGATGCAGTTTCTCCATCTGCCACTTTTAATGGTAGGTTCACATTTTAGACACAAGCATGGCTCTACACATTTAGTACAGACATTCATGTTCCCCAGAGGACAAAATGATTTTTGTAATCCCTTGATTAGGTTGACATTTTGAGTTTTTGGTGAAATATCTTGACATCTACTTGATGGATTTCCATCATCCCCTCAGTTTTCTTCTAATGTCACTATGAGGTTCACATTTGTGGTTAAAACTGAAATGTTGTATAGATTGCCATGAAATGTGTTCATGCCTCACACAGGATGATTTGTAATAACTTTGGTGTTTAATGCTAATTAGCAAACATTAGCTAACACACTAAACCAAGATGTGTTGGCATTGAGCTCAAAGCACTGCTGTGCTTAAATACACTTGTTCAAGACTTAAAGCCCCTAAAATGTTAGTTTAAATTATTATGTGTTTCTCTATAACAATAAATATCCATTACTAAATGAATTAATCAAAGATAAAGTTTGGGAAAAGAAACATTCTTAGTTATAATTCATTAAGAGTTTAACTCACAAAAACTCAGTTATTCTATTTTGTCCGGACTGTGCAGTGTGGTTTGATCAACGAAGGCTAACAACCATACTGTCATCTAATTTTAATTTGAATGTTGCTAAATTCTGATTGGTACATGGAAATTTGTGACATCACCTTGTCCTAACTGAGCCCCGCCCACTTCAAACCAGTGAGAGAAGCACAAAGAAATGCAGAAATCTCTCATGTATAACTAAAACTGCTCTAACTTTGGCAGAAAGTTGTGTGTTTGTGTAGGACACCATCGCTCATAGTAAGAGTATGGTTGAGAAAATAGGTTTTCTGGGCCTTTAAAACAATACTCACAATAACTTATTGTTCATCCTGTCTCTTCCTAGTATGATTTCAATGTCACAAAATCTACAGTCCTTCTGAAGTTCAGAAAATTTTGAATCTATCCTTTAAGCCTAAATCTCTGCTCATTTCTGATCCCAATCACTTGATGCAATGATGGTTCAAAATAATACAAGATCTAAGACAACATAACGACGTGTTGTTGCCAACTAGTGATATTTCTTCAAATCTCCAATATTTTGTTGAATCTGTTGAATTTAAGCTTTTATTTCTGACAATGACTATAAGAATGATTGGTCTCTGATGTCAACCTTGGTCAATGCCTGCTCTGTCCTCTCTGGGGCGCTGCGGTACGCCTGGCTGATGTCGCTTACAGGTAGAGGCATGTACTGCAAGGTGAAATTACTGAGGGAGGAAAGATCAGAAAAGGAAGGAAGAACAGGAAGGGTTGAGTTATTGCAAGAGATAGTAACAGACTACAAAGAGAAAATAAAGTAGGTTACAGATTCAAGGGTTAGTTAAGGTTAATATCCCCAACAGGACTGAGCTCATCCCAAAATATCCCTCCTTTGCCATGCGGCGAGTGAGTAATACTTTGATCTTTGCAACCATGTCATCCTTAGCCTAAAGGTAAGCCTGGACCATTTAAGATAGCAAAGTGGAAAACAACAATTTGCTTGGCTCACATTGCAAATTTCAACATTTTTAAAAGTTCTAAAATAGAAAGCAATTCTATCATGGTTTCTCAAAATCAATACCATTCTTGCAGCAGGTATATAAGGTATCCTCTTATTTATTGACTGGCACACATGTACGAAATACTTGTCTATGGTGTTTTAATACTCTTACTGTTCAAGTGCTCGGGCCACATCGAGAAATCCTGATGCGGAGGTGTTGTTACGATCCCATGTCACACTCCTGCAGGGCACAGTTATGAGTTGCATTGAATACAAACCTCCATATATTGTTGAGCAGAAATTACACTGCAGAAAACACAGACATCCACTCCCTTTAAATCATCCCCTCTTTCCCCTTACTCCATTTATTTCTTCCCTCAATCCCCCTGGTGACATGTAGAGTCTCTCGTTCATGGATTCACCCACAGGATGTACATGTACTGGCAGCTTCACCTGAGCGTGGTGTTGATCTGCAGGGCTTTGCTCAGCATCTTGGCTCCGATGTCGTCCATGTTGTTCCCGCTCAGGTCCACTTTTCTCAGGCAGGTGTTGCTGCCCAGAGCGTTGACCAGCACGGTGCCCCGAGAGCGCAGGCGCGAGTCAGTCAGGGACAGAGTCTGCAGGGCCTGGAGAAGTAGAGGGGGAAACAAACAACAAAGGAATAAATGAGGTAGAGAAAAAAAATAAATTGAGCTGGGGGAAAGAACAGGGGACTGAAGAGGACAAAGTGCAATGGTGAAATTTACTGCATAATGATGTGACTGCTCACCAACATGACTTTACATGCTGTATGTATGAATAATTTACAATATCTGTGTGTCATGATATGGACACTTTGCCCACAAGGGTAACAGAGAAACAGTAATAATTCATGATACAGTGACACATCTACAGTGAAACATAATGCAAGAATGATGTGTTTCCTTTTTACTTAACATCATTTCTTTTTGGATTTGCATGATTTGTTATGGAGTAAAAACCAATGCCAGCAAACTGTATGTTTTTATGCCTTTTTTCTGTGTTACCACTCACACATTCCTCCTCTTGTATTAGCTGAACCAGCTTCTGCAGGACTTCATCCAGAACCCTGCAGATACAAACCGCGGAGACAGAGACGAGACTGGATGAGCTGGCACGAGTCATTTCCTGCCGCTAGCAAGCTGTCTCCCCAAGGAGCGGCAGCCGCTTATGAAAACGGAAGTAAAATCACAGATATATTTATTCAAGCTGGCACATGCTGCGCACATGCTCGCTTTTGCATACACACAAATAACTGCAGTAAAGCGTGACATAGAGCACCAGCAGCACCTGTTTTTGATGTTGAAGTTCTTGCCGAGATGCAGGTGTTTAAGGGAGGGGTGTCTGGAGAGCGCTGGCAGGACTGTGAGCAAGTCCGCATCGAGACCTGTCAACACACACACACACACACACACACACACACACACACACACACACACACACAGACACACAGACACACCCACACACAGAGCTCAACATGGCTTGATCCATTAGCAGCCCACTCAAAACTCGGTTGCCCGAGGGCAAAAAGTCAAGGTCACAGAGGGATGTTTTGCAGCGTGCCACCGTACCATTGTCTGAGATATCCAGAGTGCCGATAGAGGAGACTCTGGGGAAGAGTTCCTGGATTACAGCAGCCCCTGCAGACCTTAGCTGAGGCGAGAGACACAGCCAGAGAGAGGGAGACAGAGGGGAAAACCAACATGTGCACACACATGAATCAAAGTCATTTTAGGTTCACTCTTTGGGGAATTGTTCTATTTTTCCACAGTGAGATAAATGTATGCCTTTTTTATGTTTTTGCAAACAATCTGAAGGTTTGAGTGGTGAGCTTCGCCGTGCTTGTGATCAGCAGCAGCTCTGCTCAGTGGTAGGAAAAACACTTTCTGCTATGTGTTCGCTTAGCTCTTTTTTTTTTTGCTTACAAAACTAAATATACATATCCTAATAATCTGGAAGAGCTGTTTCCGCTGTTAGAGAGTAGCTGTGAGTGTATATAAATAGAAACTGGTCTGGAGGTTTGATTTAACTGAATCACTTAATAATAAAATCAGCAGCTTCATAAATGTGTAACTAAGGAAAACGAGGCAGTTACACAAGTTTAAGGCAAATTCCTCTACTTTTAATAGGTGATGCTACTGATCCCACAGGCATCCAGCCGTCAGTATTAAAACTTAACTAAATACATTTACTCAAGTAGTGTTCCTAGGTACAATTTAGAGGTACTTTTGCTCTACTGGAATACTTCAATACGTTTCAGAGAATAATATTGTATTTTTTAATACCACATTTCTTTGACAGCAACAGTTACTACTTACTTCAAAGTTTAATATTTTACATACAAAACATGTGATCATCAATCCAATATAATATATGTAAAGTGACACTTACCTTTTAATACTTTAATTACATTTTGCTGATAATAATCCAGTACTTTTACTTAAGTAACCTTTTGAGTTCACTTGTTTTTTTGGGGGGTTTGTGATACTTTTACTAAAACCTGCATAAATTGATTTTTTTGGCATCTTGGGGGCACTACACCAAGCTGTAAACATAGAATTGACATATTATCACATTATCAATTTGATATTGAGAACAATAACAAATGCATGTTTACCCATCAGGCAGATATGGAGCAATATTATCATTCATTTGGAGTTGTGCCCACCTGATTATTATAAGTCTAATATTCACCCTACTTTTAGCTCTCCGTTTGGTCTCCAGCAACTCCTGAGGGAAATACAGTATCTGGCTCTTTAGCTACTAAATGCTATGTTCACCAGCTTGTCACTAACTTTGTCTGTCTGCTGTTTGGTGCTAGACAGGAAGTGTACACTGATGAGAGCAGTGAGAGTGAACCAAAACTGTAAAGTTGCAGGCTGCAAACCAAAACAATTAGGTACAAGGTGCTAAAACGTTCAAAGAGTTGAGGGGAAACTGCCGAATCAGGTGATTCTCTCTGGGTTCATCACTACGAGCAACATATTCTACATAACATATAGTCATTTGATCAGTTGTTACTATAAAATATTGATTATAGCAGCTTTAGGTAAATGATCTGAATATTTGCCAGTCAGTGAGTTAAGGCTAGGCTACCTTTAAAGTGTTTCATATTCGCTTTCTTAACAAGAACTAGGTGAGAAGACTGATACCACTCTCATGTTTGTCTGCTAAATATGAGGCCACAGCCAGCAGCAGGTCTTAGCTTAGCATAAAGACTGGAACAGCTAGCCTAGCAAAATCTGTCTACCAACACCTCTAAAGCTCACTAATTAACACGTAATATTTTGTTTATTTAATCCCTTTAATAAAACAAATGATAATAACAAGTTTCATTTTTATGCAGGATTATGTGCCAGCCTATTTCTTAACTAGGACAAATTGCTACCTGAAGTCTTGTTATCACCAAACCAGCGGAGACTTCTGGAAATGACCTCCCGGCCAAGAAATAAGCATAAAAAAATTTAACTGTTTCTTTTAACAGCATTTGGAGACATGAAAAATGCATCCAAGAATTTCCCCTACTCTGGATGTGAAGAGAAAAAAGGAACTATCCCTTTAACTTGAACTTAATGACATAGATGAACTCTTACCTCACAGCCACTGATGTCCAGATGAAGGTCATTGATATGAGGATTGGAGGTTAACCCTGTTAGGACAGCCCTGCGGATTCAGCAAGAAGAGAAGTGGGTGACGGAGAAAAAAGACGAGGAGAGGAAGTAATAAAGGCTCAGCTGAGCATATCCATATACATCAAGTCTGCCTTCATTGCAGAAGAGTTTGGATAAAAGGGAGCAGATCTGGAGTGGGAATAAGGCGGTACCTCAGAACATCAGGCGGCAGCTTCATAGAGGCCAGGCTGACATGAGTGAGGCTGAAGGCCGAGCTGAAGAACTGACGGAACAACGGCAGCGTGTCCTTCACTTTTCTATTGGATGAGAAAAAAAAAACTGAGATGAAAGACAGGAGATGTGAGGAGATAACAGAGATGGGATGAGGCTGGCCACACAGAAGAGCTGAAGTCACATTGTTGACATGCTGGGTAAATATGAGTAAGAATGCAGTGCTGGCTGCAGAGCACTAACATAGAATAAGAAATAGAGTGAATATTGCTTTGGTGTAAGAGTAGGGTTAAATGATAGATAGCTCTGCTTAAATATTCATGAGTCTTATCTATGCAGACAGCGCCGAGAGTTCTCGTTTTAAACGGCAAAAGACACACCCACAGAGAGGAAACACAATGTTCCAGTGATTCCCACAAAGCTCATTTCTAATTTCCCATTAAGCAAGAGATGACGATAATGGCAGACAGAAAGAGAGAGAGAGGGCGGGATGAAGCCTTTAAGGTGAAGTAAAGAGGATATCTTTTCAGATTTAGATTTGCAGCTGCCTTCATTGTTTAGGTAATCTTAAAGATATGACTAACCTGTGGGAGAAGGAGTTTTTGGAAAGATTCAGAAAGGAGAGATCAGCACAACACCCCCTCAGAAGAGCCCCAAATAGCTGCATGAGACACAGGGTGGAAAGAGTTAATCTGGGCTGAGGGTTGCACAGACGTTTAACATTGCACATAAACATTTGACTATCCCCAGACATTAAATACTTACCGAGTCCACAGAGCAATCTGTGCCTGACAGATCCAAATGAACCAGGCAGTTGGGCTGAGACAAGAAGAGATACAAGTTCTGCAAACGGAAAGCGAGAAGAACAGAGACATCATATTAAAAGTGGAAAAGTTGTGTATAAATGGAGTGTTTTGTTGTTTCCAGATGGGTTGTGCTTTCTGACCGAGGCATCCTCCCCCGAGAGGACCCCTGGGTTCTTGCTCAGGTCCAGGTGCAGGAGGGAGTTGGAGTACTCATCGCTGGAGCACAGAGCCTGAGAGAGAGACACCACTCCTGAAAGAGAGAGAGGTGGGGGGGCAGACAGACAGATAAAAGGAAGGAGAGAGAAAGAGGGAAATATTACAAGACAGAGAACACTCTCAAAACATTTTGTGTTCTTACATTATTCATACACATCTGCAGCAGGTATCAGAGGATGCAATGCGAAGTGGTGCACGGTATCTGCCTGGTTCAATGTAATATTTAAATTCTCCACTGGGTACATGGTAAGATGAGACAGTAACAGAAGGCATGCTGTCTGCAGGGCAGCACCAGACATCATAAGTCAATATGGAGTCGTAGCAGGGTGAAAACATGAGACAGAGCTCCTCGGAGGAGAATCATCTGGCTCTTTGGATGTTTCATATTGCCTACCCGACAATCTAAGAATTAGAACAGTTGTGGGTGTTAATTAACTAATTTCTACCTGATTTTGGTGAGTTACTGTCATGCATTGTGATAAATTCTGCAAACTGTGGAAACACTTTCTTGACATTACTGAACTTTGAAAAGGGAAAGCAGAGAGGAAATTAGAGCGGGGAGGGCCCAAACCTTTGGAGGTGAGTGAGGTCTTGGAAAGGTTGAGGAGACGAAGTCCCTTGCTAAGGCGACACACCTGCTGGATTAAGTTGGACACACCTACAGCAGGAATACAAGAGAAAGCCTTTTGTGTAAGAGTTGCTGAAATCACGTTCTCGTTTATTTTTATTTTGTCCTGTTGTATGTGATTATTGGATTAAAGTAGACGGTTTTCTAGGGTAAAAAGATAAAACCATTTTGTTCTTGGCCATCTTTGGCTGTTCTGAAACAGCAACATTTTTTTGTATAGACACCAATGAGCATCAATGTGGGGCATGGTCACAGCCAAAAAAATTATGCTCATCTGATCCACCACGTTTTAAAATATGCTGAAACAAGATGCTTTTTACCATTCAAATGTAACAGCTTTCTTCATTTAACTCTGAGACACAGAAAAGTGTTTTGGATGTGTGAAGGTCTTCCTTTGACTATTTTGAGAAATCATTTTGTCCATTTAATACATTTTTCTAATGGGGGAAGCCAAATCCCAACCCTCAACATCTTTGATTTTTTTTTTCCCTCTTTTAAGAGTGTATGCTCTTTTTGTCTTGTTTTTTTTATGTCTTTCCTCTTGATCTGTAAAATAGAAAAAACTGAAAATAAATTGCATATTAATTAATTATTTCTGCCAACCCTTAATGTTGTAATTTATTACGATTCATTCAGTAGACCTTATTCAGGTAAGATTTATATTTAGACCAATAAGAGTGAGTAAAATCAGGATTGTCTGACATCCTTTTTGGTTATTTTACCACATGAACGCCTACAGAGCTGTAAGGTGTGATCTCTTTTCTGGACCTGGACCTCAGATCAGCTAAACTACACAACCAAAGAGAAGCTGATTTTCCATCGTACCTTGGTTGTCCAGTGAGTTGTGGGCCAAGTTGAGCGAGTGGATGACAGAAGCAGGGTTTTCTGAAAGAGCAGCCGACATCTTGTGTGGGAAGTCTCTGCAAAATCAACAGTTATGTATGGACAAACATACAATACTGTATGTTGTAAATACGGACAAGCACTACAGCGATTCAGCATGGCACTTTTATTAAGTTGAGGGACTCATGAGAGACAGAATTCAAAACTCACGATTTTAACCCAGCGTTCTCCAGAGTGATCTCCTCGAGGCTGGAGGATTTGCTGACTGTATGCAGGACCTGCTCCGTGACCTCTGACCCCTGACACAAACAGGAAACATTTAAACTTCATTCATAAGCCTCATTCAGTGATTCCACAGCAACACAGAAAGTTTACACTTACTATGCGCAAGTCTTTGCAGTACAATTTAGTGAACCAGGTGTTGTAAGCCATTGATGCGACAATCACCGCCAAATCCCTGGAAAAGATAAAGATTAGTTAAACGAGGCGACATATTTAGGAGGTAATCATTTTTGACCACTCGCGCCTCTTTTTCTCCCTCACCTGCTCTCCAGGTGGCTGAAGTCCAGCAGGTTAAACTCTCGGTTGTCCTGGGAGTGATAGATGGTGTCCACATCCTAGGAGCAACAATACCCATGAGCCTGTTTGCTGCAGTATATGACCCCCCCCTCATTTTGTGCACAGCGCTGTATGTAACACTCAAAAGCACTCACAGTGACACAGGCACAGTCTCACAGCTCTTACCCACTGCACTTCCTCCTTGCAGCTGATGCCATTATAGTCGCACAAAGCGGCGTAGGTCTCTGAGAAGCCTCCTGAGAGAGGCGGGCAGGAGGAAAAAACAGGGGAGAAAACAAACAAAAAAAAGAATCTTAGATAAAGCGAACAGCTGCTTCCTTCAGCGATGAGGGGAGAAAAGGGAGGAAAATGCACACAGAAACATTTGTCTAAATTATCAGTCTTTTATTTGTGTGACAGAGCAATTTATAAAGAACACCTGGGAGACCATTTGTGAAGTGTGCGAACCAACTTCCTCTTGAGTGTGCCAATTGGTGTGCATGTACCCCCATGACTGCACGTGCATGCGTGTGTGCAAATTCCCATATTTGATGATAATGTCTCCTTTACCACAGGCCCTCTGGGTTTCCACTGAAGCCTCTGAGCTGGGTGAATACTTCCTGCTGCCCTCAGAAAGGTCACTGTCTGAATGACAGATGGAGGGGCTGCAAAGATAAAAGAAACACACATACTGTAAGGAGTCATTTATCTTTAGATTACTGGGTAAATAAAAGTCAGTCTTCTTTAAACTTTCTGATTATCCCGCGCTGCACAGATATGTGACACTTACGCAAAAATGGAGTTGTTGAATATTCGAGACAGTGCGAAATTAATATGGCTGACCACGTGATTGAGGTGTTCCTGTGACTCAAACCTCAGGGTGAAGCTGGACTTGTCAGTGTCGATAATAACCTGCACAGAAAATGGAACTTTAAGTGATTTACAACAGAAGAGAGAAACTTCACAAGAGAGCATTGACAGTCGCTGGGGCTGTGTTGATAAATGCTTTAAATGCTTTTTGTCATTCCTTGAAGGCCAAAGTGATGTAACTATACAACTGCTCAGACAATCAATCAGATGTAACAAGGGAGCGGCGTGTGTACAGAGGTCAATATTACTGTTAAAATTCACCTGGTGTTCAGGATGAGAATTCAAAGCTCGAATCTCCAAGAAGTTAAATGTAGTTTCAACCTGTTGTCACACATACAGTCGACAAAGTTAAGGTTTAAGCCGGCATTGAGAAAGAAAAAGCTTCATACTGTGACTGGAGACAGAGAGCAGTAAGAAGTACCTTAGCAGGAATCTTTGGCGCCAGGAAATAGAGGCGCCATGTTGTGAGGACCTAAAGAAAGAGAATAAAACAAATTGAATCAAGATTGCGGAAAAGTTCACTGCACAGTCACACTCCCCATGGGGATAAATAGTCCCAGGAGTTTCCATGGTAATGATGAGAGGGAAATGAGGAGTCCTTTCCATATTCATGTATTGATCCAGCTAAAAGCTCTCTATGACAGAGACACGTTGTCTGACATTAATAGATTAACAAACTGCTATACAGGCTGAAAAATGATGGCATGTTGCAACATTTTAATCACATTCTCACAAATACAAGATGTTATTTCATTAGCATTACATTACTTCTGCTGTGGGCAAACATCAAAGTGGCTCATATATTTAATTTGCGACACACACAGCGGGGCATTGGGCTCAACAGGCAATCAATTCTGGTCGTTCAGCATCTCCCCGGATCTTCAATATAAGAATTTAAAAGGAAGAACCACACATTTTCTCTGCCCTTCAAGTGACAGGATCTGTTCCAGAGACAGAAATGCTCGTCATGCTGGGTCAGGATGCCAAATTAGCATTTTCACTACAGTACCTCAGCTAATTTGGTGTCTGCAGTCTAAGATGCAAGGTAATTTTTAGAGCAATGCAATGTTGATGGGAGTGTGGACGTGACTGGCAATTTGAAAGCAAACCGAGTTTATTTGTGCATCTCCATCTGAATGAGCACACACAGCACTTCTGTGCCTGTACCCACTTATTCTCGGCATGGAAACGTTTGTGTCATGCAGCTGTTGGGTAAATCTGATTGTGCCCCTGACTCTTGTTCATGGGCAGCAATTTCTTTTAGCAAACACACCCTAAAAAGTCAGCGTCTCTCCCCATCAAGGCAAACTAAGAGTAGAGACTCTTTGGCATTTCGCTGCTCTCCACCAACCCCTTAGTACTGCCCTCTGCTCTTTTTCTTCTCCCCTTCTGCTCTGTCGCTCCCAATCATTTACTCCATTCTCTCTGATGGCCCCGCTAAAACACTCCCTCAGGACAAAGCCCCCTCAGTGTGTCGAAAAGCAGTAATTAAATTACAGCACGCCCACTCCTGTTGTTTTTTTTGGAGTGAGGAGCTTGACACAGCCCAGTCAGAACCACACAATGACAGCCACGTACACCCACACAGCAAGTGAGGTGTTTGAAAATGTAGTCAGTCAAAATGTGCATGTGAGATGGAGAGAGAGGGAGAGGGAGAGTAAAAGAGGGTGAGAGGAGGATCTGTGTTTCACTTCAAAGACTGTCTGGAGGAGTTGATTAAAAAGACCAGATTGTATCACATTACGGTGATGAGTTGGGGTTACGGGTGGTAGTTAAGCGAGTGCGTACGAGTAAATAGGAGTAAATCATACTGATGCAGCAGGAGAGGGAGAGAGACACTTATCAAAGTATTCCACATCAAAGAGAACACACACACATCATGCTTATTATGGCGTAAAATTATGCAGGAGTGTGGCAACAGGACAGATACTATAATCTTCTCTTGTTTGACAGTTTGGGTGAGGCCTCTGTAAGAAATCATCAAGATAAATTCATGTATCCTTCTTGGTGAAGTTGCAGTGTCAAAGCACAACCATCCATCACGACCTCAAGTGAGCTTCGACTCATCTCAACTACTCCTCACTTCCAACCAAATTTTTCTGTGCAATATGAACACAAAACACATTTAAGCTCCGCTCTACCCAAAGTGCTAACCGAGTGTGATTGATCAGACTCCAATCTCCTATTCTGTCTTCTAGGCGGACTCAGCAGGAGCGAGAACTCTAGCTTTCCAGTTCAGCTTTTAAGAGGAAGCAGTAAATGAGACATGTATTGGAGAGAGATTATTGAAAAGATGTTTCTGGCAGATAGACATATCAAAGTGTCTGAATATCAAAGGCTGTACATGCAGAAACTCTCCTAACCGCCCGTCCTCACCACACGATGAATCATTAAAGCATCCATTGAGTGGAAGCGCTGCTTTGCCAAAGCGATGCCTGCTCGGCCCGGGATGAAAGATCATTGGTTCATCAGGGGATTGCAGGAGGGGCAACGGGAGTCGCTGGTCTTTTTAACTTGACTTCACGGCAGTTGGACTGGGAATTTTCTGTTTATATATATTGCTTATACAGACATGTGGTTAGGTGTCTGCTTGCATGCACATGTCTTCTGTATTTTAAAACCACGGGCATCCTTCTGGGGTCCGGTCTAAGTTTTAGTCCATAATGTAAAAAGCTGATTGCCCCAGATTGTATTCAGATAGCTGGCAGAGCTTCACTCACTCAAATAGAGATTTCATATCTCTGTCCCATATTCTCTGATGAAAGCACCCCAGAATCAAAGGCTGTGAGCTGCTCAGCCCCCTGCTGCCTCCACAGTGACGCTCACAGACACAGAGGAATCCACAGCCGCTTCCAAAGATACTGTCAATCCAATATTCATCCTGCCAAGCCACCAACAGCAGAGGGGCAGCAGTGGCAATGCACTTAGTAAGTGACCACACAATCGAGACATTCGCCTTCACTGTTAAATCATGAAGAGCTTCAGGCTACTGTCCAGTCTCCCCAGCTGTCCTGGATATCAACGCTGTTGCAGAGAACCATTAACACTACAGTGGAAGTTAACATCAAAGACACTGTACATACATGATGCATGCATCAGTTTGTCTTTATAGCGGGAGTGAGGAGTTCCTCTACATCGGCAGCCCAACGTTGAAGCAGAGCCCAGCCCTCAGTGAGCAGACTGAAAGGAGCAACTTACCAGTATTCTGTCCTCCGTTTTGCCATTTTTGGTGTCAAGCTTAATGCCACGAACAAACTTGATAGATGATTTATCAATAATCTTCCTGATGCTGTCTGTGGATGAAAAAAATGACATATAGATATGTCACAAACAAGGCACTTAAAGGTACATATGAGTGTTTTAACATATTAATAAAAAAAACATATTGCTGAAAGTTCTTAAAAGCATACTGTAATGTTTTAAATTTCTCATTTAGTTTTTCCTACTTTCCAGACAACCACTGGTTTTACTCATTTCAGTGCAGAATAAGAAAATCAACTTGCAGAGACTAGACTAGACTGGAAGCTAGAGATAGGGAATTCATCACAGAGAAAATAATGTCTGCATTTATTTTTGTTATGTTCCGTTATGCTATCATCGCCTGGTAATGCAAATGAACAGGAAATCTACATTGATTTGACGAGTATGCACTGCACTACAACAATAACATCACTTTGAAAAACATAAAATCAGACATGATATTCACTCTGCAGGATCACCTGTCTCTGCAACTGCTTTTCTTTCTTTTTTTTAAGGCATTTTTGCTTTTTTTGGATAGCGAAGTGGCAGACAGGAAATAAGAGAGAGATGGGTATGACATGCAACAAAGGTCCCTGGCAGGAATTGAAACCAGGGATGCTGCGGTTGTGTGGCATCCACAGTAACCAAACTGCAAACTGCTTTTCATACAGTATTGAAACAGCCTCCAAGATATTGGACTAACAATCGTTATGGTTGGCACAAATATAAAACACACATAATGCAAAGTGAATGGGATAAAAAGGCTGTTGATCTTTTAGCTTGAGATCACACACAAATCAAACCACGTTGACCTTTGGGTGGACAGGCCTGTATCCACATCTTCATTTATTAACTGAGGGATACGTCAGGTTTGTCATTTGAACAGACCTGTTGTGGCATTTCAGATGATATAATAATCCAATGAACTCGGAGTCTGTATATATCCTGATGATTATAAATAAGTTACAAACCTCTTAAATGCAAAATGATACAATCTGCCTGAAACAGAGGAGCAAAAAGACTGAGAGGGTTTTAGGACGTGCTCCAAAACATAATTGGAATATAAGGATACTTCTCATCTGTTTTGCTCATGACCACAGTGCTATTACAAGGCCACTCTATCTGGTGATATCATCAAAATGGTGCACAATGTGCTCCAGTATCATTTCTTCCTCACAGGAGAAACGTGACACATGCATGCATCAGTGTTTGTGATTCACGGAGAACTGTTCCTGTCAAACAGCATCACTGTCAGTGCTGTGACCCCTGACTTATATACAGTACATAACCTGCCTGCCGTGCCAGAGGAAGCATCTTACTCATAGGGTGGGAACTCACTGCACGGACACACTATCACAGTACAGTAGCTGGCAGGAATTACATGATTCAACCTCTCCATTACAGTGGCTGCACAGCATCCCAACCGTCGAGTTTACGAGCAAATCAATACTAAGCTGGGACGGTGGGGTTTGGCACTGAATGTGATACAGTCACACTGGACAGAAAAACAACTTTTTCTTTTTATGTAGCAGTGTGTTTGTCCTTATTTACAAGTGCACACAAGTCTGTGAGGTCAAGTACATTAAAAGGATAGGTTCACATTTTTTCAAGTTTGTCCTAAAACAACAGTCAGGTGCCCAAATAAACATTAAAACAGGTTTTTCTTGCTGTAATTCCTCCTGTTCATACTGATCATCAACAGATCCCTTCATAATGCACTTGTACAATGTAATTGATGGGGGACAAAATCCACAGTCATTGTTTTGAGAAAAAAAGGTTTAAAGGTTTATCTGAAGATAATATGAGGCTTCAGCCATCTGAGTTAATCAAATAGAGTGGATGTCTTCTAGTAAAAAATGTCCTCTTTGTGTCTCAACAGTGTTTTTCTGTTCAGCTGCAGTGGAAGAATCACAACAAAACGACGGAATTTGTAACTAAAAAGACAGAAACTTTGAAACATATTGACTTGATTTGGTTAATTTGGGCAGCTAAAGCTTCATATTAACTTCAGATAAACTTTTAAATACATTTTGTCACCCATCACTTATATTGAAAGTGCATCATGAAGGGATCTTCTAATGGTCAGTGTGAACAGGGGGAATGATTACAACAAGAAAAACATGCATCAGTGTTCATTTGGGCACCTGACTGTGGTTAGGAATGACTTGAAAAATTATAAACCTATCCTTAAAGTGCATTTACTCAAGTACTATTCCTAAGTATTATTTTTCAGGAACTTGAGTATTTCTGTTTTATGCTACTTTATAGTTCCACTCCACCAATTTTCAGAGAGAAATATTGCACTTTTTTTACTGCACTACATTTATCTCCCTCAGCTTTTACAACTTTGCAGACCAAGATTTAACACGAAAAACACATGATCAGTTAATAAAGTGTGGTGAATTATTACAGATTAAACTACCTAACAGTATATAAAGAAGTTAAAAGTAGCATCACCTTAACCCGCTACAACATCAAAATGCTGCTTACAAATTAATGCACTTGTAATGATAATCCAATAATATCATGACACTGACAGGATCCATTCAGCGACAAAAAGTACTTTCACTTTTGACACTTTAAGTACATTTTACTGATTATACTGTAAGTCTTTAAGTAAGTTTTTGAACGGGGGACCTTTACTTGTAGTATTGCTACTTTTACTTATGTAAAGGATCTGAATACTTCTACTACTACTGTTCAAATGTACATCGCAGTAGTATCTTAGTGTTGGTAGGTTAGACGATGGCTGATCTTATTTTCAAAGCCCGAAAACATACATAAACGCTTTTCTTTAAAATATAACTCCTAACTTATTCATAGTGGTGCTTGTTAGCTGTATAATGATCAACCCTGTATGAGCAAATACAGTATGGAGAGCCACGGATGGAAACACTGAACTGACAATAATCTTAGTGCCTCCAGAGAAGAAGTGTGAACCAAACTCTCATTCAGACGACCTTGTGCAGGCCTGCAGGCCACCAGGGCCCCGGTGGCCCCGGTGCTCCTCCTGTCAATCAGTAAGTGCAGGCATGGCAGGAAGAGGCGGTGCAGCGCCCAGCAGGTGACTGAATCAAGAGGCAGGGATTCCACTGGATTAATCATCACAGTGCGCCTAATAGAGGCATTAGGAGTAATTAACACAGCAGCCGAGTCCCTGCTACCCTGAGCATGTGTGGAGTGGGTGTCTGTGTGTGCGCGTGCGTTGCGGGCGCGAGCGTCGGCGATATTCAATACGGGGCTGTGCTGTGACTTTGACATGTGTAAGCTGTTGCTGTTTGAGAGAAAAGGAACAAATATTTGTGCATTCTGTCGCGCTGGGCTTGTTTCCCTCGTGCACTTTTTGTTGGCAAGATACGGTGAACATCTGCCTTTATCAGTCCCCGTCTCTTCACTTTCGCTCGCACGCACGCACGCGCACAGTCACCACAACGCTCTGGCTGATATGACCGCAGAAAAACAAAGATAAAAACACTCTAGGGTTCAGGTTTAGAGAGGAAAAACATACTCTAAAATTGGTGTGTTGGTAAAAACGTGCAGGGAACAAAACGCCAACAGACCCACGAGTGCACATCATTATCTTCACAACGCCCCTTTCCCTCTCTGGCCTACGGCTGGGGTTTTTATTACCTGATCCTCCCCGAGGGGCATATTTAAAGCAAGGACTGTTTCTCCCATACCGTAAATAATTCATCTGCACATTAACTAATTCACATGCACTGAGAAGGTAAAAGGGCGCCCCGGAAAGCTTTAGGACAATATGTAAAGGTGTAGCTCATAACAATCATCCAATGCGTCTGTTCGGTCGCAGCCTCCGCCAGACGCACGGAGGAAAAGCATCCCGAGCCTGAGCGCACACACGCCGGGGGCGACCGCGGTTACAGCCCGCAGCAAGACAGGGAGCAAAATAACCAAGCAGCTGTCTTTACCCACCTGTGATATCCTTGCTCACACTCACGAAACCATATGCAGTGATCTCTTTAGTAGCCATGTCGGTTCCTCTCTCCTACAGCCACCCCCCTCCTCCTCTCCTTCACCTCCTCCCCAATGTCTCTCTCTCTCTCTCTCTCACTCTCTCTCTCTTTCAGAAATGGACAAAAACGGTGGTCTCTCTCGCAGGCATTCCAGCAGAGCATCCGACAGCCCGACGCGCTTCCTGGAAGAAACCCTATGGATGTTGGGAGGCTGGATTTGGGAGCGACGGGAGGTGGAGGGAGGGACAGAGAGGTGGAGGGAGGGATGAGGAGGCGGAGATCACTGAGGGATAATGAGGCAGCTGTGGTTACCTGTGAAAGCACAGAGCACATGCAAGCTTAAAGGATAGTTTCACAATTTTTCAGGTCTGTCTTAAAACAACAGTCAGGTGTCCATATGAACACTGGAAGAGGTTTTCCTCGCTGTAATCATTCCTCCTGTTCATACTGGCTATTAAAAGATCCCCTTCAAATGTGTAGATTATGAAGGGATCTTCTAATGGTCAGTATGAACAGCAGGAATGATTACAGCAAGAAAAACTTGTACTTTACTTGGGTATTTCTATTTTATGCTACTTTATAGTTGTACTCCACCAATTTTCAGAGAGAAATATTGCACTTTTTACTGCACTACATTTATCTCCCTTAGCTTTTACAACTTTGCAGACCAAGATTTAACACGAAAAACACATGATCAGTTAATAAAGTGCATCAGCAGAGGAAGCTTATAAAAGGCTTTATCAGTCTAAGTTAGTCATATCAAGTGGATATCTGCCACATTTACAGTCTTTTTAGCATCAGATTCCCTCTTTGTGTTTCCTCGGACAGTGTTTCCCTGTTGAGCTGTGGTGGAAGTATAGTAACAAAAAGAAGACTAACGTTGTAAGATATCTACTTGATTTGCCTCATTTGCACGGCTGAAGCTTCATATTTGCTTCAGATAAACTTTTAAATACATCTTTACAGAGAAGGAGGACTGTGGATTTTGTCTCCCATCACTTATATTGTAAGTGCATTATGAAGGGATCTTCTAATGGCCAGTATGAACAGGAGGCATTATTATGCCAAGAAAAATCTATTTCAATGTTCATTTGCATGCCTGACTATTGTTTTCTTGAAAAATTGTGAACTTGTCCTTTAAATCACACAGTAAATAGACTGTAGTTTTGCTGTAAAAAGTTGACTGATACACCACAGATTATGATGGGAAACATTTGCTTTCTAGCAGTAATTCTAAGGCCCGCAGTGTGTCTACAGAAAAACTGCAATAAAAAAATAATTGACTGGGGGTTATGATTTCCCTCATTTTATTCACCAAATACATAATCTGTTTGCAACTGATTGGATTAAATTGAATATAACAAATTGCTCCCCAAAGAGAAAATAAGCGTCAACGCCAGCGAGTATTGGTTATGGGAAAGGAGAGTAGGATATAAATAGAGCAAACAAGGAATAACAAAAGACAAACCAACAGCCTGAGCAAGTAGAAATGTATAAATAAAAATGTGAGAATGGAGAACTGGATTTCAGTGTTGGCAGGATACAAAACAGCAGCAGCATCACTATTGGGGACAGAATAAACAGAAAAAAAATGTTAAAAAAAGAAAAAAAAACAGAAAAGTTTTATTTAGAAATGCTAATAAAGTATGAACTTTAGTTTTTGGGATCTTCACCTCTCTGCCTTTCTGTCTGTCCCTGTGTTTTGCTGTCTGATGGCTCCGCCTGTTAACTGGATGACAGAGGAAGGAAATGTCTCCACCAAGATGACCATCTCTGTCTGGGGTTTTCGCTGTCTGATAGTCTACCGAAACTCCTCAGAACAGATACTATTATTCTCTGTCTTATAGCCTTAAAAATAGAAATACTGTGGAAAACAAAACTGGACTGAGAATATACTTCAAGTCCTGGATATCTTTAAATCAATATTATTGTCACTTTCTCTTTTTTCTAAAGTGTGGAGTGTGTCTGCACATCATCTAATTTTGGGCATTCAATCCTCGACAGAATGAACATCATCCTTATCTCTTCATTGCTGGGTGAGTATCACAGATAAAACCTGATCGACTGACACACACCTACCTCTATTTGTTTACTATTAAATGACTGAATTCAGACAGGCCTCTGACAGAGGACCTATAAGAAAAATCTGCGTGTTTTCATTTTTTAAAAAGTTCTACTGGCGAACAAAACAGAGTCCAACTAAAATGTCTGCATTCAGCTGTCAGAGTGCTGCTGACTTAGACCCAAAGCTGTACCCTTTTATTTGATGCAGATATCAGTATGGTACAGTATGCAGGGTTATAAATTGTACTGAGCTGTTAGCCTGCAGCTGAGAGTTTCAGACAGTGCTGAATTAAAATGATCCGCACCAGCCAGAATCTTAACAGGGCAAATGGAAATGATTTGCAGAGGGCTGCCAAATCATTGTGTTGGCTATTCTATCCATGAGTTATGTTCAAAAGTGCATGTTATACTATTGTATGTGTGTATGTACAGTACGGGTGTCTGACAGGAAAATGCAGCAAATGTGTGTACATTCCTTCTGTTCCCATGGGGATGATAACCGTCTAAACAGTCTCATTAAGGAATAAGAAGCTCTCCTCTGTCACACTGTGTGGCAGTACTATGACTGTGTGTTATGTAAAGAATGTGGCTCGGATGATTCATGTGTTTTCATAGCAACATCTCAGCACAACAAGGGATTGTGTTTATGTCTTACAGAAACAAATTGGTAAAGTTGGATGTATTAAATCTGCCTGCACAGATTCATGTTATATATATTGTCTTGGTTATATAATCTAGAAGCTCCAAAATCAGCAGTGGACCATGACTGACTATTTGGCATGCTGCCATGTGGGAACAAACCATCTGAGCTGCCTGTGGTGTTCATGTTCATACACTTTACTCCTGATTGGCAGAACAGATTGTTGGCTTAACATACTGTACCCACAATGCCATAGGAAGAAGCTGTGGTATAATGAGGACATAAGGGGATGTGTGTTTTGAATGTGTTTGTGTAAAATAATTTCCCTCTGTTTCAGGTGGGGCAGCATTTGTTCTCCAAGTTGCTACATCTCAAGGTAAGACACACACACATACACACACTCTTCCAGGATATTTAGCACAAGCATGAAAAAAAAAAGAGTTTCTATCTTCCTGCAGATGTTTTGAAGGTCAGTGTGTCTGTGTGGCCACCGGGGTCAAACATCTACCTCGGCGAGTGCGTGTTGCTGCAGTGCACCGTAGAGTCAAACTCCAGTTTTGTGTGGAGCTACCGCTGGTTCAGGCACAAACCACACACTGCTCAGACCCCGAACCCTAGGCACCTGGTCTCTGGTGACAACTACTCCATCACCGCGGTAACGAGGGAGGACACGGGCAGCTACTGGTGCCGAGCGGAGGGTCAGGGCGACAACACCACTACAGTGCTCCTCAGCAGCCCGGCCACGCTGAGTGTGTCAGGTGAGCAGCAGCTACAACCTCTGCAGCGTGGCATCAGGTTTCTCCTATGTGCACATGACAACACACGAGGGTGGAAAGGTTACTTTGTGTAGTCCAGGACAAGTGACTGAGCAACACATATGCAGCTGAGGTTATATTAGTTTGACCTCAAAATTGATATTTATAACCACCACTGATCTATTCTAGGTTACTGGTTAACAGTAACTCTCACTCAGAAGTGTGTAAAAATTCGCTGGCTAAGTATTGAGTCTAATATAAACAAACTATATCACACACATCTCTTTCTTTAACTTGGCTATTGTACAGCACACAAAAACACAAAAATGTGTTTTGGGTCAATCCGATAACTACTGTACCTTTAACAACATACCATGCAGCTTATTCAGAAATGAGTCTAAATATAGATATGCTGGCTCATTTTAAAACAAAAGGATAACTAGTAATTTTAAAAATGATTTGCAGAGCATAAAAAAAACAAGTTTATCCACAGGTCAAGCAGCATTATACAGTACCTGATATCTCAGTATACAGTGTACAATCTCTGCTTTTCCAAGCAGTGCTGCTGACTACAAGGTGTTCTTCATCTCTCATCACTGCACGCTGCTGCAATAAAGACAGTTACTGGGACAATATAAACATATACTGGTGTGATTATACGCAAATATACAGAAATATGAAGCTACATGTGACCTATTAGTCCGCAGCCAGACACACAGAATATCCAGTGCATTTACAAGTATCAGATGCATGGATAAAAATTCAATTTGTCAATTGATGTATATCTGATTGTCTTCTTCTTACGTTCTTATCTCGTTCTTCCTGTGTCTATTTGTCCATCTTTCACCTCCAGAGCTGCCCCCTCCCTCACTAACTTTGACTCCCAGCACCCGACAGATCTTCAGAGGGGAGCGTTTCACTGTGCAGTGCCCCGTGGCTCAGACTAACTCCTCAGGCTGGATGCTGAAGCAGTTCCCTCAGGGCCATACAGCGAGAGACTTCCTCACTGACCAGTGTTCACCACTAGGGGGGGTTGTTAGTGCAGACAAGTCTGATGCATGTGTCTTTACTGCTGCCAGCAGGAACAGTGGACTGTACTGGTGTGAGGGTGCTGAGGGCCGCAGCAACGCAGTCAACATCAAAGTAAACTGTGAGTCTTGTGTAATCGTGGCGTTAAAGACACCGGAGAAACTAGGAGAGAAAATACAAAAGAAAGCAAAATATAGTCCAAACATTGAGAAATGTATTTGAAACAAACATAAGAACTGGGGAGTTATAGTGAAGCAGTTTGTCTGTTAATCATGTCTACTGTCTTGTCTCACAGATGGCACCATCATCTTGAAGACTCCTGCCTTCCCCATACCAGAGGGTGATAAAGTGGTCTTGTACTGTCAGTACTGGACAGACAACCACAGTAAAACAACCTTCTTCAAAAACGGTGCAGAAAATGTCTCTTACAGCTCTTTCAGTTCAGACAGAGGAACAATGACTATTGAGAATGTGAAAAAGGCAGACGAAGGTTTCTACAAGTGTGCGTCCAAGGACAGAAAGATGGAGAGCCCTGAGAGCTGGTTATCAGTAAGACGTGATCGAGGTCAGCTATCTGGCCTTCATTTAATGATAAGAATGATCAATATGTTGAACATCGGTGAAAGTGGATCACTGAAAGATGTAACTTGTTATGTCTTTTAGGCAACTCGACATCAACAGATGGAACAGCAGCATCCACTCAGGGTAAACTCCTGATTTCATGTTTTTAATACATTCATTCACTTGTTTTATATGGAACACTCAATGATTACAAGTAAAGAGAAGAATAACACTTTCTAATAAGTCTAACAAGATTACAGCGCATCCAGACCAATATCCCTTTATTAACAACGCATTAACACTTAAACTCTAGTCTCAACGGTCTTACAAGAAAGTGAGAAAGTCGGGTCATCGGTCACTTGTTTTCTAATAAGTCTGGATGCGCAATTAAAAAGTTGTTAATGAATGGATTTTGGTCTAGATTTTCTACAGCTCTTATAGAAGGAAATTAGATGAATTGTCCATTGGAGGGGTTTTGATTAAAAGGTATTAAGAAAGCTATTCTGGAGGATATACACCACCAATGCATGCTTTATTAGAAAGTGACACCAAGAAATATAACCCATTAAATGCTGTTTGGTGATTTGGGGCTACATTTGCTAGGAATATTCTAGTTATCTAGTTAGACACAGATATGTAGCAACATTTTCTTATATTTCATGTTTCTTATATTTCTGTGGTGTAGTGCTGCTATTGAGTGTAACAGTCTTAAAAAGTCTTGCCTAAACAAAAAAGAGGCAAGAATATAATTGTGCTAAATCTGTCTGCATACCTCTTCAAATCTTTGAAAGTTAATGTTTAATATTTTTTTAAATAATTTTACAGAAATTAAATCTAAAGTGGCAATTACAAATAGTTTTCAGTTAAGCTGCTTTCATAAACTTTAATGTCTACTTTTTGATTTTGCTGATTATTAACATGAGAATTGGTTAATTCTGCAAATCAGATTACTGTATGCCATTTTGAAGTATCTTGCAGCTCTTAATGAGCATTTAGACTGTATGATCCCTGAGATGTAGTTTGTGTGTGAATCTAAACAAAAATGACTTGTTCTTTCCATCAGGCTCCTGGAAATGGATCATAGTTTCATGTGGGATTGTGCTTCTGTTCCTCACTCTTATAGCTGTTTGGCTAGTTTGTCACTACAGGTCAGTTGCAGTGTCTATAAAATGTTCAGCCCACCTCTCACTTTTTAATGAATGCATGTCTGTATATATATATCCTGGCATGAATCACAAGCCAAACAGACTGTCAAACAAATGGTTCACTGATGATTGTATTTGTGTGAAGGTACCAGATGTTTTGCACCCGTATTCCAATTCCATTTTCCAAAGAGGATCTCCCAGCAGTGGAGCTTCCTGCGACCAAGCAGGATGTGACAGAAGTGCAGTGGGACTTGTCCTGGATGGAGATGTCCAATCTGCTGGATAAGCAGTTATATCCTGGCACATAAAGAGTCCTTCTCACCTGGTGCACAGAGAAAATAGTAAATGGAGAGAAGCCTGTGAGTCAGTTCAGGCAGGTGCTGCCTATAACATGACGTACTCCACTCATCGCATCAACCTTTGCTTATTCCTGCCGCTGCACTGCTCACCAGAAAACTCTGTTGTAATTGCTGCAATCACTTGCTGTTCAAAGAAGATTTTATAATCCTCAACTCAACCTGAGCATCAATCTGTAGGCTATGTTTCTATCTTCCTCAGTTATTATCATCACTCCCCAATCTTTGCTGTGCTGAACTTAGGGGGTGTCCTTATCGGGAGTGACAAGGTCAGAAGCTAGAATATCTGTGCACATTCTGCGAGCAGATAGTCATCTATTCTACTTGAGTTGGCTGACTGAAAGACTGGTTTATAATTTCACAATTCACTGGATGCTAATTTAGGATCTGGATTTAAATGATACCATTTCTCGCAGAGACCCGAAACTCATTATACTGTATATCTGTCAGGCTAATTATGATGGCATGATGCACTGTATGACTCATCCTTGAATATACTGTATTGTCTTAATTTAAATGAAGTTTATTACTGTAAAATAAATACATATGCATACCACATGCAGCATATCTTTTGTTTCCATTAAAGGTGCAGTGTGTAGAATTTATTGGCTTCTAGCAGTGAGGTTGCAGATTGCCTACCCCCCACCTCCCCTTCCAAGCATGTAGGAGAACCTACGGTAGCCACGAATCCCACAAAAAATATGAAAGGCCCGCTCTAGAGCCAGTGTTTGATTTGTCCGTTCTGGGCTACTGTAGAAACATGGCGGTGCAACATCCCTATGTAGATATAAAGGGCTCATTCTAAGGTAACAAAAACACAATGATTTTTATTTTCAGGTGATTATACACCAATTAAAACATATTTATGAATATTATATTCCATTTCTGCCAAGTCTGTTCTGCTAGATGCCACTAAATTCTACACACTGCACCTTTAAGTTAATTCCCAAACGCTTCCATGCAGTTTTTCTCATTTTATTGCCTTGAAGGCTGAAAAGAAACCTGACATTATATTCTCCCTTTTTTCATTATGGTGAGCAGCAAATTTAAGATAAAAACAAATCTACTAATTTCTGATCATGTTCTAAGTCTGGTCTGTGTCAGTGTGCGCACTTCTTTATCTATGACGACTTCACTGGAGGGACTCTTATAATGAGTAGTATAAGTCAGTATGCAGAGACAACTATGGGCAACAAAGAACTAACACATAATGATCTAGTACCATCTAAATTATGCATGTGGACACAGTCAGTCTGCCAAAATTGTGTAGGAAAATGCCTTTCAGGTTTAAAGAGAATTCTTGGCCTCACAAAGATATGCTTTGGTACAGAGACGTGACAGAGCTTTGGTCAGGACAGAGATTAAAATGAATACAGCAGTCCTTCAGCATAACAAGACACGCTGAAGGAAAATCTGCTGCCCTCTGCAATAACATCACTAAAGGGACCTAGACAGAGTTCAATCTTATAAAAAATGCATTTACTTAAGGAAATGTGTGCAGTGTTGACATGGGAGCTGAAACTCTCCTGCAAGAAATACAGGAGCAAAGGTTACTTCTACTGTACTTGTTTTCAGCTTAGAACTTTAATGCAATTATGATTTTTTCTCAGCCCTGCATAAACTAGACAACAACGGTTTTCAAATAATTATATCCTCTGCAAACTTTATTTATTAATTGTAGTTGATGGGTTATTTTCTTCAGCATACAAAGTTGACTTGTTCAATCAAGATGTCAGTTCTTAAACAATGTGAGTAAACCAGTTAGACCACTGTGTTAGAGTGCCGTAGACATACTTCCCTGTGGTCGCTTTGTTGTCTCACTGCATGCAGTCGAGACTGTTCAGAAAAGACGGACAAGTAAAATATTTCCTGTTTTTCTCAAAATATGGTTACCTGAGGACATAATTCATCCACACTGACTGCAGAGCCCTCAGGAGGTTTGTTCAGTTGGTACTACAGTAACTCGGCTTTGAAAAGAGAGGACCGGAAAAAATATGGAAAACGATCTTGGTGAGTTAATCAAGGAGAAAAGTTGAAGACAAATTGGTTGCTGGATAGTTTAAAGTGCTTTGAGATGCGACAACATAAACCTTAAGTGTCCTATTCAAAAAAAGATGGAAGATGTATTGTAGACATTTAGATTTTTCTAACATATATTCTTTATAATGTTCAGGTTATGTATTGCTCCGTGCAACATGCAGATCTGTTTTGTGACAAAATCAGTTTGTTACAGCAATAGTGAGCGACATGCAGACATTTTCTTTACCTTAGTCATTTCTCATGTAAGTCGGCCAAATAACGACTTATAATGATAATTAGCAGTCTCTGTATCCACTTTCAGAACAAAAGCCCAAGAGAATGTACACCACAGTGATTGGTCTGATAAGTAATAAGAGGGCCTATAGGAGGGAAATGGAAGATCTGACCATATGGTGCCATGATAACAACCTCTCTCTAAATGTCAATAAGACAAAAGAAATCATCGCTGTACCATTGAGAGCGTCCTGACAGGCTGTATCACAGTGTGGTTTGGCAACCTGAGGACAAAGGATTGTAAAGACAGAAGCAAAAATCATTGGCACGGAGCTACCACATCTTAATAACATTTACACCACTCGCTGCAAAAGGAAAGCCCAAGACTTCATTAAGGACACCAGACACCTTGCTGTTCTTGCTGCCTCCATCTAAAAAATGTTACCAGAGCATGAATGATGAGTTTTAGAATATTTTGGCTCTTCTGTATATTTAAATGAGGTGGACAAAATATTCTGAAATCCTATGAACTCCTTTCATTATAATGTACTGTAGCTCAATATAATACTACAAAATACCACCACAAAGTACAGCCTCTAAACATAGAACTTAATCATTTAAACAAGAAAGATGCCAAAAAAAAGAAGAGGAGAAAGAAGTATTGGGTTATTGTGTCGCACTGCACTACGTCATACAAGTCCATTTTCTTTAGTCGCCCATTGTATTGTTTGGGTTGCATCTTTTTATCACAAGTCACCCAGCACAAGTGACAGTGGGAGGTGATGTGTCATTCTTAGCTGGAATCTTTTTTCCCTGTAGCTTCTTTTCATTGTGCCTTTAAATAATTTGTTTTGGTTCAGGGTCATTCTAAAAATGTTTCACTGTTTTCGGTTTTGTTTTACGTTACTGTTTTTCTTCACGCTCCGTCTCTCAAATGAAAGGCATTAATAAAGATAAAAATAGCTCCCTGGGACAGCACAAGTTTGACAGAGCATACCTCTTCTGTCAGTCATCTAAAGCAGCAGAGGCATCTCGTGTGATAACCTTGTCATTCCAGTTCTGGTGATTCTCTCGCTTGAACTGACAGATTACATTCTCCTCCTCAGTTTGAGAAAATTTGCTGACCTCCTTTTATGTAAATTTCTGTGATCACTGCAAAATGCATTATCATCAAGCCAAAGATGCTGTTTCACAAAGTTACAGAAAACAGGGTTGCACATTTTGTCCAAATATTAACTTTTTGTCCTTTGTCTTTCAGGGGAGAAAGAGGGCATCACCCTGGTGGAGACCAGGCTCGTCCTGATTGGTGGGAGATGGGCTGGCAAAAGCTCCTCTGGCAACACCATACTCAGAAAGGAAAGGTTTGAGTGTGGCCGGACACGAACAGCTCAGTGTGAAGGGAGACATGAGGTAGTCGAGGGCAGGAAGCTCATTGTGGTCGATGCTCCGGGATGGAGCAGCTCCCTCTCCCTCACAGAGATCCCAGAGGGGGACAAACAAAGATTTAAACTCAATGCCTCAAAGTGTCTGCCTGGACCAAATGCTTTCCTCCTTGTTATTCCCATCGACTGTGCTTTCTCTGTGGAGCAAAGGAGGACTGTGGAGGAGCACATGAAGCTGCTGGGGGAGCGGGTTTGGAGATACACCATAGTGCTGTTCACCTGTGGGGATTTCCTCGGGAAGAAGACAATAGAGCAGCACATCGAGAGCGAGGGAGACGCACTCAAGTGGTTAATTGAAAGGTGCAACAACAGGTACCACGTGTTTAATAACAAGAAGAGTAACTCATCTCAGGTCACACAGCTGCTGGAGAAGGTAGATGAGATGGTGTGGCACAACAACGGCAGTTACTACAAGCTTGATGAACAGACTTTTCATATCATTAAAGAGAGGCAGCGAGAGGTGGCTGAAAGGGCAGAAAAGAGATGGAAGAAGGCCGAGGAACAAAGACAGCAAGTGAAAGCACTCATCGCAGGTAAATGTGACAGCGGGTGCACTCAAATAAACACTTCCTGTAGTATATGTTCTGACATCATTGTTTACAGCTTAAAGGAATACTTTGACAATATATTTGCTTTCTTGGTGAAAGTTAGATGAAGAGATGGATACCACACACTTTATTGCTACTGTCTGAAGGTAACAAAATCCTCCTACCAGCACCTCTGAAGCGCACCAATTAACATGTTATATCTCCGTTTTTTAAAATCTGTACAAAAACTAGTGCAAACACTACAATTTGCCATTTTACAGGAGCAGTAACTTTCTGGAGTCTCCACTGGTTGTCTGACAACTGGTCCTGACTGAAGAAATAGTCCAGCACATAACTCCTTTTATGGATTAAAGAAAGAGACATAACGTGTTGGTTAGTTAGCTTTACATCTGCTGGTGGGAGGATGCTGTTACCTTTGGACAGAGCCTGGCTCACTACTTCTCCATGTTTCAAGTCTTCATGCTAAGCTAAGCATTAGAGTGATCTTATCATCTGACTCTGGGCAAGAAAGCAAATACGCGCGTTTTCCAAAAATATCAAACTATTCATGTAAGCATTTCATACTGTATGTGGAGAACCTGGGCAAATCTTATAAATAGCAACTTAGCATTTATTAAGGGACAAACAATTGGAAAATATAGAAATGATAGATTAAAAAAAGAGTTTGCAAATGAAGAAATTAATGCATAACAAAGTAAATCGGTTTATAAAAGTAATTGATATTTAATAGGACGGTAAAAATGAGTCTAGCCGCAATTAACAAATGAAAGCGGGTTTAAATATGAATGAGTATAATCTATAAATACATTAATTGAAATAGATTAATTCATACATTATTTCTTAATCTAATATGACAATTCAGTTTAACTTGATGTGATACAATAACTGACTTAAGTTATTAAGTTATTATATATATACACACCATAGTTATTTTTCATCTAATTAAATTTAATATGGTAAGTGGATTTTAATAATACATGTTTTCATCATCAATAAAATCAATAAATTAGCTGCTTTACCATTAGTGAGGCTCCCTGTATTCATTAGTAGTTTGGTAGTTTGTATGAATTGTTTTAAGGTCTATGATTAATCAAGCTTTGTTTTGATAACAGAAGAGATGAAACCCATCCCAAAACTCCAGGTGATTCTCTTGGGAAGTCGAAGTGTTGGGAAAACCTCCGTAGGGAACGCCATCTTAGGAATCAAAGGGCAAGAGGATGGAAAAAGAACGGGACACTCGGTGGCCCAGCGGGGTTTTGTGGGTAAAACTGAAATAACTCTTGTTGACACACCAGGTTGGTGGAAAGGCTTCCCAGTGTCTGACACTCCAGAAATGATCAAAGAGGAAGTGATGCGCAGCATGTTCCTGTGTCCCCCTGGGCCCCACGCCTTCCTGCTGGTGATAGACGCAGACGCATCCTTTAACGCCAAACACTTAGATGCAGTGACAACACACATGGATCTTCTCGGAGAAGGAGTGTGGAGACACACCATTGTAGTTTTCACCAGAGGAGACTGGCTAGGAACACACGCCATAGAGGAGTACATCGAGGGCGAGGGAGAGGCCTTGCAGTCTCTGGTGGAACAATGTGGTAACAGATATCATGTCATTGATAACAAGAATGCAGATGATGGTACGCAGATCACAGAGCTGCTGGAGAAAATCACCGGGACTGTAGCTGGAAATGGTTGGCAGCATTTTGTTCCAGATGAGCAGATCTTTTTGACCATTGTGGAGAAAAGAAGAAAAGTGGAAGAAGACGCAAGACTGAGACAAAGTCAAGTGAAGGCCAAAAGAACCCTCACAGGTAAGGTCCAGAGTCATTTAGCATTCGTGTAAATTAGCCTGGCACTGTCAGAGCTGTCTCCACACTACAGGACACCACATAATTACAGTAATACAGTGTCATCTCTAAGACCATAGTGTGAAAGATTATTAAATAATTACCCCATTTCAGTGTTATTTGGTGTTGATGACAGTCTACTATATATATATATATATATATATATATATATGTTTGTTTGTTTGTTGCCCACAGCAGGTGACACAAGCAGGTGACACAAGGTACCTCTATTAGTAAAACACACTTGCTGTTATCACAAGTACAGGACTGAAATGTTAGGGACACATTTACCAATTTAATGTACTTTAATGTCTTGTGTTTTTCAGGATTAGTCAGGATTTTTGAGACTTTACATTTAAGCAACACATTTTTGGCCTCTTTGATCTCTTTTATTCTATATGTTACCTTGAAAACTCACTGGGAGTTTACATATACAGCTGACACAAGTGACTCACTTGTGTAGCTGCTTTGGATATTCTAAACTGTAGGTCTATTACTCAACAAATACCATAAACTATAACTTAAATCAACTTAAATTATAAAGTTTACCAAATTGTTATTTACTGCAGGGCTACTGGGCTTGGATAACAGTTTGAAATCCCTGCATTGTTTTTTATTTTGTGTGTGTCTTTCACCTTGCAATGACAGCTGTTTTCTTCTCAGGTTCCGGAAATAAATTACAAGAGCTGAGGATTGTGATGCTTGGTCAAAAGACATTTGGAAAGAGTGCAACAGGAAATAACCTCCTGCGCAAAGAAGTGTTCGCCACTTGTCAGAATGAGCAATGTCAGATGGAGGAGGCGGATGTTGATGGCAGACTGGTCACGGTGATCGACACCCCGGGCTGGTGGAAGGCGTCCTCCCGCTGCACTGAAAAGATGGACAAAGAAATTGTCAGAGGTTTGACGCTGAGCCCATTAGGGGTTCATGCTGTTCTGCTGGTTGTTCCCTTGGACCTGACGTTCAGAGAAGTTCAACGGGTTGCCCTGGAGGAACACATAAACCTCTTTGATGCCAGTGTCTGGAAACACACCATAGTTTTGTTCACATACGGAGACAAACTGGCAGATAGATCTGTAGAGGAGCACATTGAGAGGGAGCACAGTGCTCTCCGGTGGTTGGTGGACAAGTGTGAGAACAGATACCATGTCCTGAACAATATGAAGAAAACAGATATGTGTCAGGTTACCGAGCTGTTTGAGAAGATAGAGGAAATGGTGTCAGGGAACAGCGGCCGGCTCTTCTGCCCTGACATGAATGACATCCACCTGAGAATCGAGGAGAAGTTCAGGAGGCGGCAGCTCAAACATGTACTGAAGCAACGACTGGAGCAGGAGTACAGGAGGAGAGAGCTGGAGTTGATGATTGGCTTCAAGGAAAAACTCCTTGAGCTGCAAGCTGACATCAGGGGAATACAAGTTACAAGTACTAAATCAAAGTCACTGAGTGAGTATTACAGTATTACTGTGATGGGGACGAAACTTTTGTTGTTTTTATTGTATAAATATTCTATTGTTTTAATCTTTTGTCTTGATGATCCTTTGTTAGTTTGTGACAAAATCAAAGCCAAGGGTATTGGTCAAAGGAAGAAGGAGGAAAACATAGATGCAAAATTCACTCAGGAAATTGAAAAGCTGGATAAGGACATTATGAGATCCACAGACCTTCTTCGGAGCAGCCAGGACTTCTTGCTCCCTACCTGTAAATAAAAAAATGATATTATATTCTCTAGCATTAACAATAGTACTTAGCATAATGTCACAGTTAATTTTTGTTTTGTTTAATTTACAGTCAGCGGAGACAGTCCAGCACCATCCATCGCTGAGTTTTCACCAGACAGGAAAAAACCAATCAGCAACTTTGATAAAGTTCTGGGTTGGCTGTCCACACTTCAGATCGGCACAAATGTAGAAAACCTGCTGACCCTCAACTTCTCTCAGACGTCAGGATACAGATCTGTGCTACCACAGGACGAGTTCGACTGCGACAGGGAATCTGATAATGCTCAATGAATAATCTCAATAGAAGTATATAATAAAAATGCATTGTAGCAGGGCAGAATTTGCACTCAGGGTAGGCCTAAATTAAACATAATGGAAGAATCAATATCATGAAATCATAATATGAGGGGGCAGTAAGGTTGGAGAACTGAGATTGTGAGAGGCTGAGTCAGTTCGATCTCTGGACCTGGAGGATAAATCTTGGTGCGGACGTGAAGCAGTGCTGATCATGAACATTTGTACATTTTACTGGAATCCAATACTGCTTTTATTAAGCGTATATTGTTTCTTTAAGTTTATCAACTGTATCAGGCAAGTCCTTCTGTCTTTATACTGTACCAAACATGTTTATAATGGAGGGTTTATAATATATAATGGTTTTGTGTTTTTATCCCATGTTGTCTGTTATTTGATGTGATTGCTTTATTTTATTTGCCAGAGAAAGTAATTCAGGGTGAAGGGAGGACAATTTGGAAGCAGCTCACTGGATGTGTATTCATGTTTCAGGTACAATATTTTCCTACTGAAATGATAAAATGTATCACTCAATATATTTTATTTCTATTTTCAAAAAGAAAAGATTAAATCTTTGCAATTGAGCCTTTGGAGTTTTCCACAAAGAACAAACTGCATTTTGAAATTAAAATATCAGTTGAGTGACTTTATTAGATGGGGCCAGGCCCTGCTTCTTCCACTTCTGTACTTCTGTTTCTACTTCTGTTATAGCACTAACAACTAATGTATTTATTATTATCTATGAAAATAATGTTTAACTCATCAATTGTAAATGGTTCAACAATCAAAAAAATGTATTAAAAAATAAAAATTAATAAAAATAAAATGATTTTGATTTTAAAAGCCTGGATACTGCATTTGTCTCTTTTGTCTTGAGTTTAAATGTATTTTGCCATATGTATTTTTCATATGGCAAATCAGTTTATACCCAGATGTTCCTCTTTTTGTTACTATACTTCCACCGCAGCTCAACAGGGAAACGCTGTCCAAGGAAATCCAAAGAGGGAATTTGATGCTAAAAAGACTGTAAATGTGGCAGATATCCACTTGATCCGATCAACTCAGACTGCTGAAGCCTCATATAAGCTTCAGATAAACTTTTAAATGCATTTTTGCACAAAATGACAAGTGTGGACACACTGTGGATTTTGTCCCCCATCACTTACATTGAAAGCACATTTGAAGGGGATCTTTTAATAGCCAGTATCAACAGGAGGAATGATTACAGCGAGGAAAACCTCCTTCAGTGTTCATATGGACACCTGACTGTTGTTTTAAGACAGTATCTTGAAAAACTGTGAACCTATCCTTTATAAGGATATCAACTTAGTCAACTATTCAACAAGAGACATTTATACAATGCCACTAAAAGCTCTTGTTGATGTCAGATGTATTCCTCTTACAAATCAATACATAAATAATCTGTTTCCAAGCACAGATTTATAAAGAAGATAATATGGTTACAAAAGGACAGGAAATGCTTACTTTCCCTCTTGGGTGTGCAATACAATGTACTCAGAGGCTTGTTTGCAAAAAACTTACATTTGAAAAAGGCAAAAGCAGGGTTGCTTTCCACATACAGTATGATGCCACGATCACCCACAGGTCCCTTGTGTGAACAGTTTCAGTGACCTTTCCATCTTCTTTCTAACTTTCTATCTACTCTGCACTTTCCATACTCGTGTATTTTTTAATTGTATGTACTAAGCAGCATTTGTCGTCACCAGTGGAAAAACAATATAACTGTTTTGAAACTAACTCTAAAATATACCTGGCTTTCTGGACTGCATTTTTTTGTTTGTTTGTTTGTTTGTTTTTTGTTATTTATCTGTCCGAAATACATGCCGATATATTTGTGATAAGTTAATATCGGCCAATACATCGGCCCAGCAAATTTATCCGTCAAGCTCTAGTGTGAACAAACAAAAACATGTACACTATGTTATACATACATTTTGTTTCTGTAGGTTTACAGAACATTTTGCAAACACATAAATGGCAAGATTAAACTATTTGAGCAAACTGTACATGATTTAATTGATAAATTATAAGCATTTATGTGTACTCTATCTCTGTAATTCACAGTAAATTGTTCCGTGTATCAAAATAAGTCTTCACCTTCACTTTTAGCTAACAGCTCAATTTTACGCTTACCGAGGTTCCTTAGCGGATGTGTGTCCCTGTCATCTAATTTCCACCCTCTTCGGGCTTTTCGTGGACTTCCAGCAGGATTTAACACCTCCACCACGAACCACTACTTAAAATAAATGTTCATGTAACACCAAACTCAGGTGAGTTTAATGTTTCTGCGCTGCTGTTTGCTATTTTCTCCACTAGAGAGCCACAAACGGCTACAAACCGCCGCTCCCCTTGACGTCATTTTCACAAGACGGAAGTAACAAAAATTGTAGTCGTAAGAAATCCTGATAGTGACATGACAAATCAAACAGCATACTGAAAAATATAAAACAAGCCGACGAACAAAACAGGTATGTATTTCAGGAGATACGCAATGCAATGTTAGTGCTTCTCTGTAATGTAAATATATGTTGTATCGCAGGTGACTGTTGTTATGTGCTGGTTTGAATGGACTGAATGAGCCCAGTGTTGTTTACTGACAACGGAGCTAATTAGCAAGCTAAATTCAGACTCTTGTGTTTGGTGTTTTAACTTTAAAGAGGCTGAATACTTAAACACTGGTGATTAGCTACCGTCAGGGCTCATTATATCGAATTGTCACAACTTTTTGTGCCAGCCTGTCAGCTCTTTGTGTCATAAATACGTTACTCAGGCCTAACACTGAATAACACCCCTCATGTTATCCATTATATGCAGATTTATTTTGGGAGTCTCCTTCACAAACATAAAGGATGGTAAGACATTCATTTTTTAAATCATTTTCTATTGTAACCTTATTCACTGCATTCATACAGTGTACATATTGTGTATGGAGTAATCAATTATTTATCTACTAATAGCAGAGTGAAGTGTACCTACTGTACTAACCCCTCTTTTTGCCATTTGACAGCACGGCAGAGTGAAGATTAAAACCACAGCCCAGCAGGAGGAGGAGAAAAGAAAGGAGCGAGAGAAGAAACTGAAGATATATGTGGCTGCACGGGATGCCTGTTTTTCTAAGGTCCTTTAGTCAAACACATTTCACCATACAAAGATCAATACCAACAATAAATTGATCCTACTAACAAGTATTGCCTGTGTATCCAAAGCCTAATGTAGCTTCTTCCTCTGTGCCAACTAGTCTGAACACACATCACTGTTACACAGGGTGACATGTTCCTTTATTAACATGAACATGGGCACTGTAGTTTATTTAGATTCAATCCCACATGCACCATCCTGATGCTGCAAATACTCACTAGCACTCCCAAATCTTCAGCTGAAAATAGCCCCCAACAAATACATCATTTCCTCCTGTTTGAGTAACATTGCCTGGCTGTTTTAAGGAAATTATTTTTCAAATTAAAACCACATACCTTTGACGTCTTTTTAAAGCTTCATGTCTTCGGCAGGAACAAATGGGCCCTGAAAGTATTAAGAGACAGACTAGAAGAATATAGAAGACCAGCAGCCTCATCATTTAAATGGCAGTTTCTAAGCTATATAACAGTTAAAGTACAGTATTTAAGATAAATGTCAGTGCTTAATGAATAGTTTAACCAACTGAACAGTGCTTATTTAACAGTTTCAGATTTGTTAGGTACTTAATTTCACTCATTTCCTTCTTGTGTGCCTGTCTGCTGCTCTGTGCATTACGTCACACTCCTGCTTTGTCCTATATAACAGAGGAAGGAGGGTATTTTGGATGATGAGGCCCTCCAGTTGACCCAACAGCTGCTATCATCCAATCCTGACTTTGCAACCCTGTGGAACTACAGAAGAGAGATCCTAATGCACCTGGAGACCGTGAAGTTAGATCATTACTACTTATTTTGTCACGTGTAGATTCACAGTCCAACGCTTTTTGAATGGTAAATTATCTTAGATATGACAGAGGAATGACAGTTTTGTTTCTTGATATCCGCTTCAGAGACAAGGACGAAGTGCAAAAGATTTACGAGGCTGAGCTGTCATTTCTGGAGTCTTGTCTGAAGGTGAACCCAAAGTCCTACGGCAGCTGGCACCATCGTGGTTGGGTCTCGGCCCGCTTGCCTCGACCGGACTGGGCTCGAGAGCTGAGCCTCTGTGATCGCTGCCTCAGCCTGGACGACCGCAACTGTGAGTAATGGGGTAGAAAAATGAAAATGCAAGAAAATGAAAGACGTTGAGACTTAAGAATTGTAGAGGATATGGGTAATTCTGCATTTTTTAGACTTTGGTATGCCAATGCACCATTTCCATCCAAGTCTCACACTGTATTCTCTTATCTCGACCAGTTCACTGCTGGGATTATCGCCGGATGGTTGTGAAGATGTCTGGCGTGCCCGTGGATCAGGAGTTGGGCTTTACTGATTGTCTTATTGGGTCCAACTTCTCCAACTACTCCAGCTGGCATTACCGCAGCACCCTACTGCCACTGCTCCACCCGGAGTCCCCTGAACCCCCCTCGCCTTGCCACAAGCCTCCCCAGACTTCCCCTCCACCTTCTCCGCAAACCCACTCCCATCGCGTCTGTGAGGAGCAGCTACTCAAAGGTAAACTCAACAACTTGGCCAGTGAATGGCCAGGTTGTCTAGTCAGCAATACACAAAAGCAACAGACAGGGGGCACTCTGAGCCTTAACAAGTGCTGTAAACTATAGGCTTTTTCAGGAATCCTGTGGGTCACGGGATTCCTGCGGGATTCCTGGGGGAACGGGATGGGACAGGAGTCATTCTTCCAGGATTGGGACGGGACAGGAATTTTATTTTACTCTGTCATGGGATTGGGACAAGTCAGGAGTATTTTTGTTGGAGCGGGATGAGACAGGAGTGAAAATCCACTCCCATGTCACCCTCTACTGTAAACTGTACTGTTGTGTTCTGCAAGTGATGTCTTTCGTGTAATTTGATCACATTTAACATTTAACCGTTTCTTGTTTTTTTCCCAGAATACGAGCTTGTACAGAATGCTTTCTTCACCGACCCCAATGACCAGAGTGCTTGGTTCTACTATCGTTGGTTGCTAGGCAGAGGTACGTATATCTGTAGTGGTCTATATGTTCAAATATGTATGAAAGTACATACATATTCTATGAGCAAATATTTCATTTATTTTCATTTATTACACAAGTTTGCATAAATCTGACTTCTCTCTTTTTCTTACAGCGGAACGTGAAGAGATGATAAGCTGTGTGTACGTCAGTCGGGATGAGGAGAGAGTGGCTGTTGCCTTCTCTAGGCCTGTCAATGTGAGTATCTTCACTTATCCTTATGAGAAAAAAGCTTTCTTATTCTTGATCTTATATCCTTATGGTGCACTGTGTTGACTCTGCAACCTTCCGTCTTGTGTCGCTTCTGTCAGGCACAGTCAGTCGGGCTGCTGCTGGTGCTCGACGGTCAGCCCCAGAGAGTGGAGTGGAGGAGTGTCCATCCTCGCTTTAAGCACAGCCCTGTCTGGGTATCCTTTTCTTTTATGACATGAAATTGCCACAGACAGTAATGTTGACTGTCACTATGCGCTACTGATTGAACACAATACTGGTGTAACATTCTGTTCTCATCATTCGTCACATACCACATGCTGATAAGATGTTATGGTATGTGCATTCAGAGAAAATGTTTCACCATGTAACACATGATCAGTCTACTGGAATGGAATGAGGTAACCTTATTTCCAACCATCATTTTTTTTTAGCTATGTCAGGGCAGAGTGACACAAAGGACGAGCCTGGGAACCAGACGAATCTGCGAGCTCATGTTTTATTTGCTCTGGCAGATGCATCTGGCCCCATGCCCGTTCAGACAGATTTCCAGCCGACCTAGCACGGGTCAGGCCAGTCACAACCATTTATCTAATATGAGGCGGGTTTGATACGATGACTATGCAGAGGGCTACAGAGGGTTACGTTGCACAGCGCTACATCACACGTTTCGTTGCTCTGATTGGTTGTAGGTCTATCCAATTGTGTCCAGGGGCATTTTGGTCTGCGCCCGTTGATAACCCCCCTTGGAAATCGAAAATGAACTGAGAGGTGCCAGACTAATTCGCATTTGCGAATTGGTCTGACGATGACAGGCTAACAAAGGACACCATGTGTAGTCAGAAAGACTGCTAAAGTAGATGCATTTTATGAGGAATCTATTTTTCTGAAGTGTCTTTCAGTAAGACGGGGAACTCTCCACAGCTCCAGGAGTGCTGCTGTGTATCTGACCTCACAGGCTGAGCTTCTTGTGGAGAGAACAAGCAAAACATGGTTCTGAGTGGTTTAATTTCCAAAGATAGTTAATATTTAAAAATGGCTGATATCTGGAATTCTCTAAACAATCCCAAATCAAGGTCCACTTACTAGCTTTTTCTGTAGCTTTCAACTTGCTAAAGGCAAGTTTGTCTAAAGGACTGTTTTTCATAGATTTACATTTTTTAGTCATACTGTCCACAGCTCTTACAGTTTGCTATATTGGCACTGGACTTAATGAGCCATGGACTTAATATGTACACTCATGCTGTGTACCAGGGTGGGTATTGTACTTCTTTTAAATGTGGCCAATTTGTTCTGTATTGAACTTTTCCTCCTCACTTGTGGAATAAATCATCTTCATTTCGTTCATTTTTAACCTTAACACTGGCTCAGATCTGTGACCTTCCTCCTGGAACGACAAGCGACATCACAAATGAGCACAATCTGACTGTGCACTGGACTGAAAAACACACTCATAGAGACTGTGCTCTGTATACAGGTGATACATGTTGTGTTTCTTTACATGCCATGTTATCTTGGGGGCTGAATTACACATCTTTATTTCCTCTAGCTTCAACTGTAGATTTTTTTCACCTCCACAGGTCGAAGCGAGAGTTGGTGTCGCGACTCTGCCACTGATCAGGAACTTTTCAGGTACGGTTTTGGCAGCATGTCATGTAGTTTTGTTTTTTGGGTTTTTTTTTAAGCAATAAGAACAGAGTGTGCTCTTTCTCTGTAGGAGTGAACTCTCAGTAGAGAAGACCTCAGTGTTACAGTCCGAGCTACAATCATGTAACCAGCTACAAGAACTGGAGCCACTTAATAAGTGTAGGTGCTTTAAAATTGATTACAACCACGTGTCTTTGAGTTTCACAGAGCTGAATAGTCGACCTCTTGCATACAAACACCTCAGAGTGAGGTTTGCTGTTGCTGCTGCTGATGTTTTCACACAGCCACTGAACCACTCTCGTTGTCTTGGCAGGGTGCTTACTGACCATTATCCTCCTGATGAGGGCGCTAGACCCCCTGGGATATGAAAAGGAGACACTTGCTCATTTCCAAACACTCAAAGTCAGTACCAACTATTTACAGTCTATGGCATAGACTAGAAAATTTATTTGCACTCAGTACAGGTGTAGGTCTTTGACTGAACACTAATTTTCTCCCTCAGGAAGTGGATTCCATGCGCTCTGCCTATTACAGTGACCTGTGTAGCAAGTTTATGATTGAAAACACTATTCTGAAAATGGAATACGCTGAAGTGCGCGTCTTCAGTATTTCTGACAAGGTTGGTTCAGAATAACGACACGAAATCCTATTTGGTTACTTGAAATCCAGTCTGCCATGTAGGGACGTTCTGAAAAGTAATTTCTGCACTTCTTTTCTAACAGAATCTGACTACTTTATGCCACCTGGACCAGCTGTTATTGGTTACCCATATTAATCTGTCCTCCAATCAGCTGCAGCGGCTTCCTCCTCAGTTTGCCATGTTGCAGTGCCTGGAGGTGATAAAGTTGCAATTCAAATCCAATTATCTGTCCTATCTGGACAGTGATTCTTTTCTTATTTTGTGTAAATTACAGCAGAAATGATACAAAATGATTACCTTTTTTCTGCAGTATGTTTCATTAAAAAAAAAACAACTTCTTCCTGTTTGCAGGTCTTGGAGGCTAATAACAACTCCATAGAAAACCTGGAAGGAGTGTATCACCTTCCCAAACTGGAGGAGGTTCTCTTGAAGAATAACAGTATCCTTAAATCTAAGATTTATATTCATGAGTTTGTTTGTCGGAGGACATCCTGTTCTGGATCTGTTAATCCTCTCGCACCAGTGTCATAGGGTTTGATTTCGATTTTATCTCTGCACTCCTCTCACAGTGTACTAGTGACTCAAGAAATGTGTGAATCAGCTCTGAGTACGCAGGGCTCAATACTGCAAAACAACCCCGGGAAAAGAGTGCGAGCAGCTGACGATGTGTGAAGAGTGTGATGTAAAAGACGCACTACACACAAGGGTGGTGTTTACAGAGTTTGGAAATTACAGCGGTAACAAGCCTCTTCAGCTCAATGCATGAATAATTTGTTTATTACCTGAAACTTTGTTTAGTGATTGAGTAAATAAAATCAGAGCTGCAATTTCACAGAGCAAACAGCATCATTAAGAAGGGGAAGAGACACTTAACAACACATCATCACTGCAGACTCCTTCCCCTTCACGCTTCACTTCCACTGATACACTTGAGAGGAATTAATGAGGTTTGCAGGTTATGACCCTGACAATATAATTGAGGGGTTTTTCTGTAATGAATGTTGAGTTACAGTTGCAGTGCATGCATGTCTATTGTTTGGCTTAAGTTTTATATTTAGAAAAATGTATTAATATCCCAGTGTCATATTTAACATGTGGATCTCACTTTTGCACCAGTGTCAGGAGCAGTGAATATGTGCATCATATCTCCTTTTATATTCATTTGTACTAATGTTATTCACCACAGAACATGTAAAGGCTTTTTCATTAACCCAAATGCACAGAACTATCTACATTGGCAGATCTTCAGCCGCTGGCCTCCTGCCCCAAGCTGAAACGCCTCGATCTCCGTGGCAACCCTGTCACTCAGACCGCCAACATCGAGTCGGAATTAGCCGAGCTGCTCCCCTCAGTCACAGACCTCCTCCTCTGATCAGATGGAGGGCAGAAATCTCTGCCACCATTGTCCCGCCATTCAGTTGTCCCTCACACTTTTGGGCGTGTTTGTGAAAGAGCAAGTGGGTGTTTTTCCAAGTGTCTTGTGACTCTGTTTGTTCCACTTGTTTGGGAGAATGTCAATCACACCGACCCCCGAGGGTCTGAATGCATGATGCTACACAGCATATGTCAGAGACCTCTCTAACACCTTCAACAAAAAAATCCAGATTTATGTGTGTGTGGGTACGTAATAACCAATGTTGCATTTCTTCTGTGTGCGTACGGATGTTTCATAATACAACACACCCAAATGCATGCTGAACCCCTGATAATGGAGAAGACTGACTGTATATGGATTGGCGTGCAGTAATGCTGGCTTATTGCTTCTATAAGCTTTAAAACGGTTGAATTTGAAGAAAAGCTTCTAACTGATGATCAGAGCATATTGCATAGTCCTCATACACATTTTTTTAAAAGGTTGTGTAAAACATTTAATATATGACACAATACTGTTGCACAGTAAGTCACAGATCCAGTAATAAAACAGCACACATTGTGTCACTGCCTTCCAAAAAGCGTCTTGTGTGTTTTTTCTATGCTCAAAGAAAATTTAATATTGTGTATTAATATACAACATATATATAATGTATAAGCTTTCCTGAATGTACGTTAATCCCTAACCCATTCATGAGTTGGTTTCACAGGTGTGCCGGTGCCACTAGGCGTGTGTCACTACATTCAACCTTTAGTTGCATCACTGTCTTTGTTCATTTGTTTTTTTTTTGTTTTTTTTTCATGTGATTAACTTTGCAACAGTTGAAGATCGTCTCTGATGTCACGACATTTTCAGTGGCTTTCTGGGAGCGTCCAACCAAAACAAACTAATTAAAATGACATTGAATTTGCACAATGCCACACCCTTCAGCTCACAATGTAGAAAGGCAAAAATATAATTAAAAAAATGAATCTTCAGTTTCTCTGAGGTCATTTAATCATTAAATATAAACTCAGATTTGCTCTATTTAGAAAAACAAGCTGTGCTAGCATCTCTCTGAGACTTAGGCATAATAGTGCTTCAAGCTACAGTAGTACTGTGCAGACTAAGACTAACAGTATGCTCACAAGCAATTTGCTAATTAGCACTAGACACAAAGTGGTCACAGGTATTTGGTCATAAACCAAAGTATTTGTTGTGGCTCAGGAGGTAAAGCAGGTTCAGTAATCACAGGGTTGGCAGTTTGAGCCACAGCTCCTCCTCCGTGTGTGAATAGGTGAAAAAGAGCTAAATTGCTATACAAATGCATATTGGACAAATTAAAAAATGGAATTGAACAGACTATTACTGTTTGTACCAAATTTCATGACAATCCATCCAAGTTCTTGAGACGTTTCAGTCAAAAATGTGAACCTCAGTGCTAGTTACTTGTGGATTGGATTAACAGTAATTAACGTATTTTGAATGTGTCTAAAACAATGAGTGTTGTAATAGGAACAAACTATTCTTTATGTTCAAAACCAAAGCTTGATCTTAGTATAAATCACATGTTAATAAAGCTGGTTGAAGAAGCCAGACTTTGAGAGTTATCATAGAAAATAAATTATCATGGGACAAACACATACAGAGAGTGGTAACTGAAATGGGAAACATTTTGTAATTAAGTGATGTGCAAATATCTGACACAACAAACTATCACCTGGATTATTGTTCAGCGGTTTGGTCCAGTATCATCAGGTAATATTAGAAAATTGCAGCTGGTCCAGAATAAAGCAGCATGTGTAGCTCTTTCTTGTGGGTTGAGAACAAATGCATGAATGTCTGTGTGAAAAATAGACTGATGTGCTCATGATGGTTTTCATTAGGAATGTCATTACAACAGAGATTGATTTTTTACAAAAACTATCATTTAGCACAGATACACACATTTATTTAACAGGGCATGCTGCTGGAGGCTGTTTTACTTATATACAGAGCAATGCAAGAGTGGAATTCACTCCCAAATCATATTACAGTTTTTTTGGATCGCTTACACATTATAACTGGGCCTATTAACTAACCATCCCAAACCATCTATCCAAAGACAGACCCATTTCCCAAAACTATAAATACTATTCCCCTGTTTTCTCTCGTGCTCGTTTAGAAAGCACTGGCATTCAATATCATTAACAGTCATCATAGCTGTAACCCAATTAACACACAATTCCCCAGGTGGAAACATTAAGAGTCAAAATTGTTCACATACCAATCAGAAGCTCAGGATAGATAGATAACAGGACCATGGGTCGGTTCACTTGTTTCAGAACAATGGCTCCACAAAGACGTGAGGCAGAATAAATGTGATTTCTTTCTTTATGTGCAAACTGTTTTTTTTCCATTGGTTTATGTTGGTAAATACATGGAAATTATTTGACTGTATTCTATGTTCTCTATCAGTTGCATATTTTTATAGTACATTTACTTTTTCACTCAATTTCAATTTATTTTACCACAGTACATTGAGGAATTAAAAATGTTGAAAATGTATACATGTGTTTTGTATTTATATTGTGTTCATCATGTAAAGAGGTTCTGGGGGAAAACCATAAGTGCCATTATTCATTGCAGTAACAGGTTTTCACAGTATTGTTCTGAATGGATCTCACCAGTGTGTAATGGCTGTTTTGTAGTGTTTGTGTGTTTGATGGCTTTTGTGTGATGTCTGAAGGCAGAGTGTGGTTTAGATGTAAGATTACATGGTTTTGAGGGGAGAGTTTGGTTTTGACATGGAAGTCTGAAGTTTGTGAAGATGAGTGTGCAGTTAAACATTTGTGTTTAGACTTTTGGGAAATGGAGCATAATTTCAAGAAATGTGTCTTAGCAATTGAGAAAAACTGTGAACTAAAATAATATATATGTTTGTTTTTTTAAGTAGCACTAAAAGAGCATTACTTAAGAAGACACTTTAGTTATTAATAAGTGTTCTTTGGGGTGAAAGGGTTCCATGGGCATTAAATGATGATACTTACGACGTTGTTAGATCATGATAGATTCAGTCGGAGCCTGTTTGTCTGTTTTCTTTGTGTTTGTGTTGTCATGTTAGTGTATTGTGATGAGTAGTGAGAATGTGTACTTTTGTACTGTCACCTTGTAAACTGTGTAGACCCCAGGAAGAATAGCTGCAGCTATGCCAAAGCTAATGGGGATCTTAATAAAAAAACAAATCATGGTGCCACTAGAGGAAAAGTCAGGTCAGTCACCAAAGTCTTAAGGATCTATCCTCTGGGAAACATGAATGTTTGTACCAAATTTTATGCCAATCCATTCAGTGGATGACGAGATATTTCAAGATAAGATGAGATCTTGAAAGATCTTGAAGATCAGATCATAGATCATAAGATCTATGACCTGCTGGTGGTGCTAGATCACATTAGGATTCATGTTCTGGGCACCATGAATATCTGGACCAAATTTTTTTATTCATGTAATTTTCCTACAGAGACTATAATGTAATAGCATTAGGCTGATTTTGTTCAGGGTTAACCTGTAACACAGTTAAGAAACTCAGTGAAAACCAACCCAACCAGTCAGTGTGGATAACAGCTGATGTCATATCTATCAAATTTTTAAACAAAAGTAGATAGACACCCACTCCCTTCTAGTAAGCCAGCAAGGTGTGGACCTCCCACACCTGTCATTAAATTTCATCACATACTGTCGCTGAGTGATGTGCTTGTTAGACGCAAGGCATTTTGACATGTCACAGTAAGAAAAGCAAAGGTGTGAATGATCAAATTAATGACTGCTTTCACAATTTCATTCTGCTGCCTGAGTTTCAGGGTCCTGCTGGTTCATTGTCAAACTGTCGTGACTTACTGGGACACTTGCATAGAACAGTCAAAATGTCTGCTGTGAAAAAGGTCTATTATTTTATAGGAATTTATTTGCATTTTGTCACCACTTGCACTGTATATTGTATTTTTAAACTTTCTCTACCTGAAAAAAAAACCAACAACAAAAAAAAAATAAGAGAAAGTAACCTAGACCAGATCTACTGACCCTGTTGTCTTGTGAGACTTTATGATCTGTTCTTCTATAAATGAACATGAACATCTAAAGCTTAATGAATAAAGAATGAATAAAAACATGAATTCAGCACACAGGACACAAGCCTGTCAGCATTCCAATATTACTACTGCTACTACTAATTATAATTATAATAACAACAACAACCATTATTATTACGGCTTCAGTATCAAACCTAATTATTATTATTACTAATTAGTTTTCTCCACACCATTCTATAATCATGAAGAGATTACCTTTAATAGATAAATGGTTAATAGAAAGATCAGAAATATCACACATCTGCTTCCTAATATGAACTAAATGTAAACTTAAAAATAAGAAGTAGTGGAAAGAAGTGCAGGGAAAGGATTTGCATTTAAGATGGTATATAGAGACGCTGACAATGCAACAACTAGCCCACTTTTGTTATTGGTAGTCAAATTCTCATATTTTACTGTGAAATTTAAATGGTACCTTAACTCCCTAAATGATTTCAGTTGTTGTTGTTAGAAGAAATATCTGACCCGACTACTGTCTGTGCAGCAGGAGGGCGTGTCTTCTCTGTCTCAGAAGTATTTAAAGGAGGTCTGGACTTGTAGCTCGTCTGTGAAAAACACAAAGACACATCGAACAGAAGATTTCTTCCTGCAGTCAACATTGTCACGTTTCTTCTGCCATTGAACTGAGTAAGTTTGAATTAGCTGCTTGACATGCAGCTCTGTCTATAAATAACCTGATAGCTGGACCATTGATTTATGATATTGTTTATGATATTGTTAACTATATGTAGCTATGCTCACATTCATTAGCATTCAAACTTTTCTCCTAAACAGAGCACTTTCTTCTACTACTTACTTATTTCACTTTACTTAAGTGGAAAGTGGAAAGAAAGTTCTGCTACTTTACTGTCATGTCAGGATTATACAAATAATAGTCTAGGAGATTCTTGGGGAGCCTTTCTTTAGATAAATCTTTAATGTTTTATATCATATGACTTCCTGCAGCAATGTCTAAATGTGCGTAACAAATCAATATATATGTAATAAAGCAATATTGTGAAATTAATGTGGTAGGGGCAAAACATGTGAATTACTTGTTTCAGGGTCAAATACAAAGTGTATTGAAAGGATGCTTTTTCTAACATGAACTAGTGAAGGTCCCTTTGTTTCTCTCTTTGCGGCTCAAAATAAGTGGCCCCGAGGCAAACGGGTCATGAGTGTAGCTGAGGGATGGTTACAAGATCACCACCCTCCTGGAGGAAAATATCCAACAGTGATGAATAGCACACGTGTATGTTGTATCTGCTGCTGATGTCATGGGGGTGAACTTTCATTTGACATTTGAGAGATTTTGAGACATTCGTTCACCAAATTTTCTATACCTGTGTGTATGACAGACTTTGCTGTACATACTGTATGTGGGCTTCAAACAGCATGTTAGACACCCAGACATGTGCCACAGGAGCCAGCGAAAGTCTGCTAAATGAAACACAGCAGATGATCAAGTGATGAGAATCTCATTTCATAGCAGGTTCAGCTGTCGGGCATCTTATCATCCACACAGTGTCACACAGTCTTACTGTGTTAGTTACAGTGCAGTGCAAACATTTATGTTTTATTTATTGGATGCAGCAGCAAAGAGTTTTGTTGATCTGTACTGGTGGGTCTTTTTTCTTGGTTTGAGATACGGCGGGCCCAGCTCCAGACAACAGGGGGCCCTAGGCAAGATTTTCTTTGGGGGACCTCCTTACTTTGCCTGGAGCTGAGAACTATGAAATAAATATGAATATGAAATATGAACTATATATAGTTTAACTGTATATATAACTATATAAAACTGTTAATAGTTTTATGAGGACAACATTACAACCTTTTGATAGTGTACTACCACAATGTGGCAAAAACATTCCTGTAATCTATAAAGTGGACATAATCCTTGCATTACATTAATACACAAAACACACATTTGTAGTAACATGCCCTCATTCAATAGATGTTCATCAAAAGAATTGGCTGATACTCACCTGTGAATTGCTAAAAAATACCTGTATCCTGACTTCTGCTCTCTGTCTTTTGGCAGTGTCAGAGGAATACTTGCATTTTGGAGGCACCGTCATGTTGTACTTTTTATTTTATTTTAACCATCATATCGTACTTTAGCGGCATAATCATTGATTGGATAGTTGCTGTAGCACCTGTGCCAATCAAATCCATCCACTGCCATGATTGACACATGGGCCCTGGGTCAGAGAGGATTCACGGGTCCCTACACAATTGCGTATTCAGTCCACCACTTTGGTCCAGACTGAAAGTTCTCAACAACTACTGGGACGTATTGACATTTTGACATTTTGTGCAGACATTCATGGTCCCCAGAGCAGGGGCGGATTTAGTGATTTGGGGGCAAACTCTGTCTTGCTTTATTTTTACCCTTTCTCTAACTGGGAATGTTGGTATTGACAGTGGTAGAAGTACTCAAAAGTTTTTTCATAAGTAAAACTATTAATACTGTACAGTATTACAAAAATACAAATGCAAAAATACTGCAAAAGTAAATGCCCTGCATTCAAATTTTTCTTAGAAGAGTAAAAGAGAGGTATTATTAGCACAATATACTTGAATTTACTTAATTTGTGTTCAAGGTGGAGCTTTTAATTCTTATATAATGCTGGATAGTTTAGTCAATATTAATGCATCATATTTTATTTGTTATATTTTGTGAGTAAGATCTGAATCTGCAACATAACCAGTAACATTACCTGTCAGGTAAATGTAGTGGTACAATGTTTTCCTCTGAAGTAGAAGTATACAGTTGCATATTTTTTAGGTGCTTTGGGGGCTTTTGTAAGTTATTCCGGGGTACAATGAGTTGGAATAGTGACATAATTCAATATTTTTCATATCTAAACATAATAGTAAATCTATAACTGTTTGGGGCCCTTTTAGCTGGGGCCCCAGGCAGTTGCCTACCTTGCCACAGTCCGCCACTGCCCCAGAGGATATATCCTAATGACTTTGGTGATCCTCTGACATTTCCTCTAGCAGCACCATGAGGCGAATGGTTTGAAGTGAAATGTCTTGACAACTATTGGATGGATTGACATGAAATTTGGTTCATGTCCTCCTAGGATGAACTGTAACAACTTTTGTGATCCCTTAACTTTTCCTCTAGTGCCATCATCAGGTCTAAAATTCACTTTGTCCAATACTGTGGTTGATGAACACCTGCAAAACTAATGACCCATCAGCCTCCGCTACTCTGTGTTTAGTGCTAATTAGTGAATGTTAGCTAACATGCTAATCTAAGATGGTTAACACGGTAAACATTATACCTGCTAAAAGTCAGCATGTTAGCATTGTCATCGTGAGCAAAATTACATTAGCATTTAACTTAGCTCAAAAGCACAAATGTGCCCAAATACACAAGCTGCTATTATTGTTTTCTCTGTTTTGGTGAATGTACAGTACCAGCCAAAAACTTGGACATTCTCATTCAAGTGAAAGGGAAGGTGTGTCCCAATGTTTGACTGGTACTGTAGTTGAGAGTAAAATATAGCCTGCGCTTTTATTAACTAAATGTAGTCCAGTTTAGCTGCTATGCTATTAAAAACAATGTCAAATGTGTCACTTTACTGGTCACTTTCCTGTCAGAGAATAAACTATTCAAAGTTGTTATCTAATGCACATATGGTAGTAGTTAGCATGTTTATCAGGTTGCTATGGATTTTTTAAAATTCAAATAGTTTTGTCAAGCTGTTTTTAGTCCTCTGTCATTAGCAATGTGACGCACAATCATGAGCTCAGAGGAGCCGTTCCCTCTCCTACTACACTGTCTGATTGTGATTTATTGTACTCAGTGTCTCAACTTCATTGGCATATGAATAAGGAGTGAAGTATCTGTCAGCCTTGCTATTGCTTCATCTGAACCTGTTTGGTCACTGCATAACAGTCACTGTTGCTGAGGAATGTAAAGTGTGTGGGAAAGGCTTTCATTGGTTACAGTATTTCTTGAAAGGTGGAACTACTACTAGAAAGGTGCAGGTTAAATCAGAGTGAGATGAAGAAAGGTTCAGCCATGAAATCTGACTTGAATCTTTGTTGCTGAGAGGTAACAAAACCTGGTGTTATGAGCTTTTACACAAGAAAAATATATGTTTCACAGTACAATTGTAAATCAGAGCACATGCTCACTTACCCAGAAAAATGCTTTCACTGACTCATAAATCAGATTGTAATTCAGCATCAGTGAATCAGCTCCAGATGTGTCCTGATGGTATCGCAGAGTGAGAACAGCCTTCCTGCTTCAGGCCATGAGTGCTGGATATGTGCACAGATCTAAAATAAACGATTCAGGATAGTTGTATGATTTAATCTCTGTCCAGCGGCAAATATTAGCTGATCAAATGAATAATTCTAACAATGTTTTCTTGGAGATGCAAGAAAAACAGGTTTGTAGTAGGTTGCAAATAACTCATCAAAATAACTGTATTAATAATTTCCCTGTTACTCACAGTGGAGCACATGGGAATCTTTTTTAAGGGAAGAGCTCTAGAAGGGTCTCTGAAAAAGAACAGAGGCATTGTTGCAGTTTCAAGGTTTCGGTACCATCAGGAGCAGACAAACAACAGCTAATAACCAAAACTAATTAAAACATGGTGGTGTAGCAGCCGTCAGTGATGTGGTTGTCAGCTCACGTCAGGGTGGTGTGTTAATAAGAGGGTTTAAAAGTGATGCTCAACTCTGCTGTACCGTTGAGGAAAAGCCTTTTCTTCCATTGTTTCCTCTGTTAAAGTAACTGGAATTCAATGGATTAACTCTAATTAAATGTCACAGTTTTTGAGGAATCAGGTGTGCGTTGAACATCTAACAAAGGAAAAACATATACAGTGGTCTTAGGCGTCAAACCTTTCTAGGTTGTTAACTCTTAGGAAGACTCTTGGAGTTGCACGTATAAAAATGGTGTTGCCTTTTAGGAAACCAGTCCACATCCAATGACAAGTGTCTTCTAAATAACCTTTGTTCATCATAGATTTCCTCATTGTGTTTGTCGTTTTCTCAGGATGCCTGTAGAGACGCACTCAGCCAGAGACAGATCTGCAGTGGGTCGGTTTCCATCTGTCACTCTTTTTGGTTTGGGGGAGGACACAGAGGAGGAAAAGGAACAACCAGAAGAAAACAACGTTGAGAAAGAAAACGCATGTCGTCGGTGGCTGCGCAAGGTCTGCCCGTGCTGCTGCCCCAAGCCAAATGACGATGACATCACAGACACTCTGGTTACAGGGATTGATGATGTGGGCAAGGAGGACGGGACGGACGGCGAGAAGCCTGTGACTGGTGATGGCGAGCTTGAAGGTATAACTGACATCTTAGAGTGCTCACAATTGTATTATTTATTGTATCAAACAAAATCAATGCCGGCCATAATATAGACTTCATTCTCTCATCTTTGTTTTCGCAGAACTCCTTCTGAAGGTGCGATCAATAGACCTGATGAAAAGCAAATCGGGGCAGAACCGCTTGGAGCATCACACAAATCTCTACCAGAGTGATGATTTTATTATCCGCAGAGGGCAGACTTTCCTGATGTGGATTACACTGTCTCGACCTTTTAACCCCAACACTGACAAACTTCATCTTGAACTTAAAACAGGTCAGTCAGTGTCCTTGACAGAAACTGTGTAGCGCTTACTATTCAGCAAAACACAGAATCTGAACACCAGAGTTCCTCTATATAAGCCAAAAGTTTCATGTCATGCTTTCATATCCTCAGAATAATCTTATATATAGACCCTTACAACAACAAAATAGACCCCGTAGGCAACAGGCATGCTTATGAATACTAATTAACTTTATATGAATTTCCCACATGAATTTCCTCTAATCCTAGAAGGCCAGGTGTGACACTGGATGGACACAATCCAGCCTGGCCAAAGCACACTCGCATACTTTCCTGACCCTCTAAGAAACCTTGTGCAGAGCTACACATGATAATTAAAGAGTTCCCTTTTTGCTGGACAGCCAGAGGAAGGTGATGGGTTGAGGGCTGTGGGAGGAAACAAGATGTACCAGCAAGAAGTTTTGATTTTACTTTCATGTCTTGAGCTGGCAGCTCACATGTGTGGAATATATTTGAATATAAACATTTTGTTGCATTTATGTGTAAAAAGATTTATAGATAGATAGGGAGGGAGAGAGAGAGAGACAGAAATTTTTAGTTACTATTGCTATGGTAACAGTTCTGGTTGCTATGCTCCAGGGAGAGTGTTTTACAGATACCAAGTCCTCAGTCCTGCTCTACCTAAAAATCCCGTCTAATTCACCATCAATGCTGTCACTACCAACTGTCTGAGCCTCAGCCTGCCACCTGTTTACCTGTTTTCATGTTTGCCTCTGCTCCCGCTCTCATTGTGCTGAACACTGTAAGGCAGAGAGGACAAAGACCAATATAGATCCTACAATTATAGCTGCATGGGATAACAAGTGAGGCTTGAAGAGAATAATTACAATGTCCCTCTTACAGAAAGGCTGTGCAACCATATTAGGAATGACAATTCTACCCATATGTTAATACTGAGGAAACGATGGTTTAATGAATGGTTGCTATTTTGCAAATAGCCTGCCCAAAATAATACCAGTATCCTTTTTCCAAATGATACTCTATATTGTTTCTTTCGTAGAAAAAAAGAAAAAAAAGCCATTAGGTAGAATTGACTCACAAATAATGCCAGATTTTATATTGTTCCAACCTATTAAGTCAGCAATGTGATGCAATAACAAAAAATAACAACGCTGATCATGAATAATCATCCCAGAATTTTAAAAAAGCCATCTGTCACACCAACAATAAGCAGGGAGGCAATAGCAGCTGCAGATAATGCCAGTTTTTAGGCTTTTAAAAATCTTACCACCACTCTCCAAATGGTGGATATTTCATTTCAAAACAAACTGTTTAACAAGCAAGTGCCATTTTTCTGCTCATATTTCAGTTCAGTTTTCAACCATGCATAGTACGATAGCATTTACTCTGATGGTTCTGTATTCTGAGACGTGAGAAGCTAATCACCAATCTAAATCGACCCTGTTGTTTTTAAAACTCAAGTGAAAGTCAGTGACAGTTGAATGCTTTGCTCTGGTTTACAGTGCATTTCAAAGTCCTGCTAACAGCGGAGAGAGGCTGCAATTTTCATAACACCTTACAGAATGAAAGTGTGGGTCAGATTGAACTGCACTCTGACAATTTTGCTATTCTTAGAGTCTTACCTGTTGGCTGAAAAGAAAGTTTTTCCTGAGGATGCAGTAGATGAAAGGCCTTGATGTCATTAGAATCAAATTGATTTGTCCCCCCTGGGAGCATGAATGTATTCAGCTAATTTCGTGGCAATCTGCCTCTTAGATTATGAGATATGTTATGGGCAAAGTTGACATTTGAGCTTAAGGGTTGTGTAAAAGAAAAGTTCTTTGAGTGTCCAAAATATTATAGTCCAACTGGAATTAAATTGTATGTTGTTTGTCTGCACAGCAAACATATCTGCTCTGTTAATCACAAGTCCTGTGTTTGCCTTTGAGAAAAAAATCAGAAACCAAAAGGGAGAAAATGTATATCTTTGGGTCTCATGATGAGGCTCCCTATTTTTGCATTAATTAATCAGATTACCAATCAAGCCAATCACTTTATTTCAAATGATATTTGAATAAAGCAGCAACGTCACTGCACTAACATAGGCAGATGGTCACAATGACTGAATAACAACCCACATTAGGATTCCTACTGAAGTCTCCTTCTTATCTAATTTACAAACATGAGCACGTCTTGTCCTGCACGTTAGCTTGTTGATAGAACCACCAAACAAACATTCACTGGTGAAAAGTGCACTACTAACATTAGTTAGCAGGCTAGATAACTAATTAACTGCTCAGCTGCAGCACATTAAACAACATGTTAACATACCAGCAAATATCACTTTGGTCCGTTTAGATGCTGGTGTGGTCCTTACTCTTCAGTACCACTGCTAACAAAACACTGTCTGCTCGTGGCTTGTAAGCTACAGCTTAAGTTTGTTTACTTAGTCTCGTTCACCTGCCAAGACCCCGTCTGTCAGCTGCTGTCAATCAAATGCAGACACCAACAGGCCCCTCCACCTGCTGAGACAGAAAAGGAGTATTTTTGATAGTTTTAAGAACCTTCTTCCTTTTAATGATAAAAATATTGACAATAAATTTAGAATAACACTGACGTTAAGGGATGACTAAATATAATTTCAGTTGGGCTAGTTTGACATTTTTAGAAATACACTTATTTACTTTCTTGAGTATAGCAAAAAGACTGGAAATAGGGGGAACAGCAAGTCTGGCTCTGTCAAAAAAAAAAAATCATCTAACTGTGACACAGCCTAACATTCTTGGTGGCTTCATCCTCTGTGAGCAGTAAATTGGGGTGGCTGCGGCTGAGGAGGTAGAGTGGGTCATCCACTAATTGGAAGATCGGCGGTTTGATCCCTGGCTCCTCCAGTCTGCATGCAAGTTTCCTTGGCCAAGATACTGAACCCCAAATTGCTCCCAAGGGCTGTGACATCAGTGTGTGAGTGTGTGTGTGAATGGGTGAATGTGGCATGTAATGTAAAGTGCTTTGAGTGGTCGGAAGACTAGAAAGGCGCTATATATAAATGCAGTCCATTTACCATATCATAGACCTTATTAAAGTGTTGATAAAGGGGAAATTTAGATCTGACAGTGACACTAGACACTGCTGCATAGTGGCTCAGTAGACAGCACTGTAGGCTCCATTTGGCACAGTCTTTATTGTTCATGCTAATGATTTTGTCACTCAGGCTAGTGGTGTTAAGCACTGCTTCACTGTCAGTCTGTGACTCATGCCTGTTGCCCTGGTGTGCCCCTGCCGTTTTTCAGTTTCTTGCTTAGTGTAATGCAGGGACTCGTATGTTTCTGTTCACAAAGGTCGTTTCTTTCATTTCAGGTTTCTGTTGTCACACACAATCAGTAGTGCCTCTGTCCATGACTGAATCTGATAAAAATCAACATCTGGTGGTGAAATGCAGCAGAGTGACTCGGTTCTGTTAAGGCATTTGTAAACATAGCAAGCGAAGACAAGGTCACACCCACAGAGGATAGAGGGTAAAAAGGGCTGTAGTTTTCCATATTCACTTTGGGAGGAAAGCTCATTATTATGCCTGCAAAATGAAGCATTTCCCAATAAGCTGTATGTAATGTTGGAAATAGTGAGTTTCTTTGTCACTGAATAGATTGTTTTGTTAGTTCTTATTAAAGATTTTGGTGGTCTTTCGTTATACATAGTATGCAGAAGCCATCAATAGAAGTCATCAGTATTGTTCATGACCGGCAGTGCATTAACACTGAAGCTGAGCGACAAACAGCTGCATAAGCAAAGATTACTTTTACAGTGCAGATACACCAAGATCAAATGCTGTGCGTTGTCAGGACAATACATGATAGATTCTTTGTATTTGGTTTCTGTTTATTGAAACCTACCCCACAAGGTAGGAATGCAGGTGTGGCTTAAATTGAGCAGAGAGGTGAAATGTGGCAGGAGTTGTGTGTGATGTGTGTTTTCCTTCACCTTCTCAGGGCCCCTGCCAACAGTGTCAAAAGGAACTCATGTTATCATCCCTTTGGTGGAAGACTTGGAGGACGATCGCTGGGAGGCTGCTGTTGTGGAACAGAAGGACAAAAGGATAAAGCTGTCAGTCAATTCTCCACCTACAGCAGTCATCGGTCGATATCAACTCATGGTGGAAACACATTGCCCGAGTGGCCGGACCACTTCCACACATGACCCTGCTAATGACATCCACATGCTGTTCAACCCCTGGTGTGAAGGTAAACAAAGGATAAAACACAAGGATAAATTGTGACTTCTTCAGCTGCACAGTCTAACCATCCAAGACACATATATGGTTGATATCTCTGGTTGATTTACTACAATACAATACATTGGATTTCTTTTGCTTTGGTTTGTTGAGATGGAAATCATTCAACTCTGTGGTTATTTTTAAGGCCATGCAATGTTATTAAACAACAGTGTTTCGACCTCCATTTCTGAAGAAAATAGTGTAGGAGATCAAGACATGCCTAAACAATGAATATAATAAAACTCTGATAGGATATTTGCTCACAGACAGACTGTGAGACAGGCCCGATAAAGTCTTTAAAAAAACATTATCAGATGGATATTTTCTGCAGGACTTTTGTTTTGTCACGTCTTGTGCTGTTTTAGCACGATGAAACTAGAGACATACTGCAGACACAAGAGATAAAGATAAATAAAAAGTTGAAGCTTATGTCATTATGTCAGAGCCCCTGCTTTAGAATTCATGTTCACCCACTGTTCAGACTGATTTCACATTATTTCCAATTTTAAAGTTGTTCTTACTTGCTCTCTGTTAGATGACACAGTGTTCATGGATGCTGAAGACGAGAGGAAGGAGTATGTCCTGAACGATATCGGGCGAATCTACTACGGCACCAAGGATCAAATCGGAGTGAGGACCTGGAACTATGGACAGGTGAGTAGGTTGTTTGAACTTCCCACATCAGAGTTTGTTGAGCAGCAGAAACTGACTGGCTCTCTCTGCCTTTGTCTTGTCCGTCTTGGTTTCAGTTTGATGATGGGATTCTTGCTGCTTGCTTCTTTCTCCTGGAAAAGAGTGGGACTCCTCCATCTGGCTGGGGAGACCCGGTTAATGTTGTGAGAGTCATCTCAGCCATGGTGAGACTTCGCAAACTGTTCATAATGAACATTAGGAGTGCAGTCATTTATCTACACCTGACCAGTACCAGTATACAGTGACCAGATCAATAGAAACCCCTGTTCAGTCAGTACAATGTTGAACCACCTTTAGCCATGATAAGTTGCCACACATCATGACAGTGGTTCAGCAGGACAACTGTAACATCCAGATCTAACTTAACCCTACAGTCATTTCAATGGATGCTGCATTCAAATTCATCACTAAGGTGTTTAAAACTGGCGCAGTGGGATTAACAAAAGAATTTTTAGCCACGGTAGCGGTATGGGTACAGGAACGGCAATGTCAGTCTGACCGCCAGTCTGTCAGTCAGTTGGTCCATTACTTTGGTTTCTCTAGCCCCATCATGAGTGGACATTTCTGGCTATTAGTGAAATGTCTTGGCAACCATAAGGTGGTTTGTCATGGAATTTGGCAAAAATACCCATGGTTCCCAAAGGATGACTCCTAATGATTTTTCTTCTGGCACCATCACGAATTTGACATGTGTAATTTTAGGTGAAATATCTCCACAAGTATTGGATGGATTGTCATGAGACTTGGTTCAGACATTCACATCCCACTCAGCATGAATTATAAAACTTTGGTGATCCCTTAACTTTTCAGTTAGCGCCATCATCCGATCAAATTTTAATTTAATTAAAATTTCCAATACTTTGGTTTATGACCAAAGCTAATGACTAATTCCCATCAGTCTCAGTCTAGCAAATGTTAGGATGTAAACACACTATACTAAGATGAACATGGTAAATACTGTACCTGCTTAACATCATCATCACATCATGTTAGCATTGCCACTGTGAGCAGGTTAACATGTATAACAGTATGACTGTACCTCACAGAAAGACTATAGACTGTTGATAAAATCTGTTTGCACACACTTTAAACACATGGAAAAGGAGGTCTCACTTCTTCTGAAGCTTCAAACTCAGAAGTATATTGAAAAAAACATTCTTTCTTATGTTCATTTATCCAGATCAACTCCCCTGATGACTCTGGTGTTCTGGAGGGAAACTGGTCAGGAAACTATTCAAGTGGAACTTCTCCAACAGTTTGGAGTGGAAGTGTAGAAATCCTGAAGGAATACCATAAAAAAGGCGGCACCCCTGTTAAGTTTGGCCAGTGCTGGGTTTTTGCTGGCATAGTCACTACAGGTAAGCTGATTGTGTTTTCTTCTTGTTTGTATACGTGACGTGTGCTTGTATAGGTCTCTGACAAGTAAATGTCTCACAAATATTGACCCCAGATGCCTACTCACACCATCTTATTTGCAGTTTTACGGTGTTTGGGCGTTCCCGGTCGAACTGTGACCAACTTCAGCTCAGCCCATGACACAGACGTCTCCTTGACAACAGATGTCTACCTGGACGAGAACCTGGAGTCTATAGCTTATCTCAATGCAGACTCTATCTGGTGTGTACTGTATTGCTGCTTCACATAATACACTTTTACTCATCATGACATGCATCACTCTCTAGTTTATTAAGCCTGACCTTGAACTCTTTCCTCAAGGAACTTCCACGTGTGGAACGACTGCTGGATGGCTCGTCCAGACCTGCCTCCAGGCATGGGAGGCTGGCAAGCTGTCGATGCCACGCCTCAGGAGACCAGCCAAGGCACCTTCCGCTGTGGCCCCGCTTCTCTTGCTGCTGTCCGCAATGGTCAGGTGTACCTCAAACACGACACTCCGTTTGTGTTTGCTGAGGTTTGTGAAACATGTCATTTACCTTAAAAGAGCACTGCAGCCATGCATTATTACACTTCCATGAAGCTGCGTGACTCTCAAGACAGATATTACAAATGCAACAAACTTGTTAAAATACACTTTCCTCACATTTGTGACCCACAGGAGTGACCAACTGAGCCTTTAGTTGTTGTTTAGTGCTGACAGATTATGTGTGCATTGTGTACTAATAATGAGCCATATGGCAAACGTCAAAAGATGCGTGATGTCTCCCATCTGTTCAGACCATCATTTTTTTAACTCTCTTTCTCTCCCTCTGTGCATCTTCAGGTGAACAGTGACAAAATCTACTGGCAAAGGAACCTAGATGGGACCTTCACCCAAATCTACAGTGAGAAAAAGACTGTGGGCCACTCCATCAGCACCAAGGCTGTTGGCTCTGATGAGCGCAGTGATATCACACACCTTTACAAATACCCTGAAGGTATCATCAAACTAAGTGCAGACACTAAGGGAGATCACAAGCATTCAGGGTATGCTAAATTAGCTCCACATTTCTTGTGATTTTCAGGCACAGAAGAGGAACGCATTGCTGTGGAAACAGCATGTCGCTATGGCTCCAAGTCAGATGCCTATTCCTCTCCCATAGCAGAGGATGTCTCTGTAGAAGTGACCATGGATGGTGAAGGTCCTAAAATGGGAAGAGATGCAGAGCTGACCATCACGTTGCGAAACAGCAGCTCAGAGAATCGCAAAGTAATCTTGCACAGCCAAGCAGCGGTCATGTACTACACCGGTGTCCACAAGGCCACTGTCATTAAGGACAAGACAGACGTGGACTTGCTGCCCAACCAGGGTGAGTGGAGGTTTTATGGTGGGTTTTCAGGGAGAAGATGTATGTGTTGGCACCCAGGGTTGTTTTTAGCCATGCTTCATGGATGACAATATCAGTCCGTTGGGTGGTTGGAAGGTCCACCTCTTTCACCCAGACTCAAACATCTCAACAACTGTTAGATGAGGTGCCATGAAATTTGGTACAGATATCAATGGTGCCCAGAGAATGAATCCTAATAACTTTGGTGATTCCTTAACTTTTCAACTAGTGCCACCATTACCACAAGTTTCAATTTGTCCAAATACCTGCAAAATGAATGGCCTTCCCATCAACTTTAGTATTTTGTGTGTAGTGCTAATTGCCAAATTGTTAGCATGCTAACCCTAAATTAAGATGGTTAACATAGTAAACATCATACATTAGCATTTAGCTCAAAACTCAGCTTTTCCTAAATACAGCCTCACAGAGACACTAGCGTAACTGTAGACTCTCTTGTTTTTTTCATGATACAGGTACTATGTTTTTCTCACTATCAAAAAGAAACAAAAAAGGTGCAGCTGTGATTGTATTTACTTTGCAGCTAAAATGTGCAAATGAAGCTATGAAGTTATATATATAGATCCTAAATTTTGAAGTCTGAGAATCTATGAATCAGTACACAAACCTTAATATTTAAAAAATATTTCAAATTTACCTTGAGGATGACAAATCATTTTTTTCAAAAGGCACACATAGCCATCTCATCAAAGCTCACTATCAAACACAGTATAATATGGGGTTTGCTGAGGAAAGGAGTACTGTTGATATCAGACATTTTTAGTTTGTATTGTTGCTTGTTTGTAGGGGGCTTTTGATATACTTATTTGCCATCTTCTATCTACAGTAAATATTTTGGAGTGGACCCTGGCGTACAAAGACTACAAAGACCAACTGGTGGACCAGGCCGCCCTGATGCTGACACTGTCAGGCAGGGTCAAAGAAACACAGCAGGTCCTGGCCACTCAGTTCAGTTTCCGACTCAGGACCCCAGACCTCATCATAAAAGTAAGCCAAATAGCTTCACAGGGAAAATAATACTGGTAAGAAGATTAAATTAAGATTAAAATTTCAGATCTAACCAGGTTTTCTTTCTTTGTTTTTCTCTCACACAGCCCATCGGGAAAGCTGTGGTAGGGGAGAAGATGGCAGTAGAGATTTTATTCACTAACCCGCTACCACAGGTGCTGAAAGCAGTGATGTTCCACGTGGAAGGACTGGGCCTTCAAACTGCTCGAAAGATTAATTATGGGTGAGGAAAAAAATATACTTTATATTATGGTCAGATTTTTTTAAACTACCTTGTCTATCTTTCTCTTTTGTTGACTGCCATTGTCATTTCCTGTCCTACCCTCAGAGATATTGGCAGCCGTGCCTCTGTGTCTCTGACTGAGCACTTCGTCCCCACCCTGCCTGGGACGAGGAAATTACTGGTTTCATTGGACTGCAAGCAGCTCACACAGGTGCATGGTGTGACTGACATCACTGTACAGGAAAATAGCAACGGCACTCTATAGTTGACAGTCATTTCCACATAGGAACAGACAGAATTTCTGCCTTTTTATATATAATTTATTTGTGGAACTAGTATTTATATATGCAAAGTTATGACAATGCAGTGAAGCTTTATTTTGCATGAGAATTTCACCACAGAGAGAAAACTAATCGTCAAACATCTAGGAAGAATGTGGGGATTTGTAGGATTTCACCTCAGAATGCACAGAACCTTTTATATTTTATGAAAACCAGTATTAGCTTGCATTAAATTCCTTTACAGTTTAATTTGGAGGATTTTGTGACAAGGCTCTACAGTATACAAGTGTGTAAGGTGCAATGATTCCTATTCCCGAGTCCCACAGTAGTTGCAGATGTTGGACAGCGTGGCAGCTTTAATGCAAGACGTGTGCTTTAGTGAAGTTACATTGAAATTATGATTCATATTTATAAATACTATATATTTATTTTGTTTACATTGCCATGTGCTGTAAAAAATATTTTATTTAAATATGTAAAAAATGCTGTAATTGCTCTATATCAATAAAACACAACTAATACAAAATGTATACTGGAGTCTGGCGATTTATTGATATAATCTTGCACTTCTACAGTTTGTTTCTGATGTTGGTGTCCTGTCAGTTGGAAGAGTAGCATTAAAACAATGAAAAGACACACTAGAGATAAGAGCCTCCAGCAGTTAAAATGTTTTGTAAAAAAGGTTTGTGCAGTGGGAGGGTGATTGAAAGGCTCAGGGACAAGGGATAAGACATTATTTTACAGGATACCAAGCATAGTGAGTCACCAGAGCAAGAAGACACAAATGGTGAGCAAAGTTGTGATGTGGTTCTTGTGTGGGTGAAAGCTCCGCAGCGCTTTCACCCACACAAGAGCCACATCTACCAATGTGAAAATGACCGTATCTGCCTCAGGGTAAGTGAAGTGTTGTGAATATTAAAGTTAGTTGCAATTTAAGGGAATTGGGATGTACCCTTAGATACACTAACTTCAAGGAACAGTCCAAAATTATGGAAAATACTAAGTCATACAAACCCTTACCAAATTTATGAGACTACATGGTGAGACACAAATTGTTTGGGGTGCAGGGGATCAGGCATTCTCACCATTATCCATAATGGGACGGATATTTCAACAGATTACATGCTGCCATGGACAGGTGATTCTGACCTGGACACATTAGATTTTGTGGCGATGTTGTTACCTTTATGTGACATAAATTCAGAATAATGACAGGGTCTCCACATGGCATCCAGTCTCCTCAGGCATTTTGTATTTTATTTACCTACTTTCCTCTCACAAGGACAGAGGCTTTTGCTAATTCAGACTGCAGAAGTGGCAATGAGCCACGGCACGGGATCTTTTGTATTCGTACATACTGACACTGTTGGAGTTTCCGACTAATAATGTTTGAGTGGTGTTAAAATTGATTTTCCTGCTCTGCAGTGGGAAACTTCCCAATTCCCCTCTTTTCATAAGGCCCAACAGCGAAGGTAAAAGCCCAATTAATCACTCCACCTTGCCACCCCACACTCTTCATAGGTATTAACTTTATCTACAGCTTTTTCGGTATGCTGGTGCGTGTATTGTTTGCGATGGGGTGTTAACATATGGAGCACAGTGAGTAGATTTCAAAAACTGTTATATTCATAAATGAAATGAAGGGACTTGCAGTGTATGCCAACTTTCCATGTGGTTGTACAAAGAAAATTACTTTCATCTGTCTTTCTCAACAGTTTTCTGTGCTAAATAAATGAGTATCTAAATGGATAACCGAGACTTTGAAAGCGCACATACATACATGTCAAAAATAGAAAAATAGACCTTACTCACAGTGGACATTTACATGGTGGAAAAGCACAGGTGTAATCAATGACATTAATGATGACTGTTCGATTTAGGTGCCAGCATGTATACAACCAGGGACCTGGTACTGCAACACCTTAAAAGGAATACAGCCATTTGTAATGTTATTACACTTGTGTTTCACAAATCAAGAAACAGGTGAAACAGGTGTACAGAAACACCTGGACAATGTAATTCAATACTGTTCACTAGCTCTGCAATAAATACAACTTGAATTAAAATTTTTTGTTTTCATTTAGACTACTTTAGGTGTGTTATATCGATATTTTGAGAGTGTTCTTTGTGGTGGTGGTGTTGCTTTGGACTGCATTATGTTAAAATGTTTGTCACTAAATGTATGTACATAGAGGAGTAACACCACCACAAACCAACACAAACAATCATAAAGTTTAATCAACACTCCAGTGGTATTTTTTTATATGGTAGCAGTATGAATACATATATAAACTAAAAGTGCAGAAATGTCCACATGTGTGAGGGCTTTTACGTAGGGCTGTACAGTATATAGAGAAATTCACTGCAGCTGGATAATAGCCATGTTATTAGAGACTCTTTACAGGATCTTCTTGGGAATAGAAAGTGGGGTTGAGTCTGCTGGAAAACCTTACTACTATAGAGGGGAAGCACCAGTTGTTTTCTTGATGTATTATATTTTTCAGGCACTCCTGCCACATTATAGGTGTCTCAAATCCTGACTGAATGCGCTCTGTTAATACGGGTCACCAGTACTTCACTTTTGATGGCCAGGCAGAATGTGGGTGACACAAGAAAAGAAGCAAGAAACTAGAACATAGATGTTTCAAAGGTAAAAGCTAATGTGCTCCATATAATTAAACTAAAAGCCCTCAGAGAATGAATGCCTTCAACAAAGGCTGCAAAATCCTCTAAATTTGTTATTTCAATTAAGAGAATGTCTGGATGTTTTTAATGTGCATCTGGATCTGTATCAAATATACTTTCATGAAGATTGACATTGACGCTGGTTTTAACCTCACCCTGGCTTTGTACAGGGATGAATAGTTTTAAAGTCAGTGTCATAACCGTTTAAAGTGCCACCCATTGATGAATCATACTTACATTATACAGGATTATAAAGAACGTGTTTGTACTCGTCTACTTAAGGTGGTTATAGTTGTGCAATGCATTAAAGAATTATGGCGTCATATCCCAAACAGGCCATGCCCACATGACTTTGACAAGCTGTCACAGAAAAATGTGTGGAGAAAAGAAGACAAATGGGGTCGTACTGACACCAAATTTGGCGAAGACTGGATGTACCTTCTGGAAAGAGTTTGCAAAAATAAATACAAAAGGGCTGTAAATCTGTGTAGTGTTTACATAAATATGCGGTGGAAGAGTTTTACAGTTCAGGGGTTATGAGCAAGAACGTAAAGTGCTTCATTAATGCCCACATGGTGGCGCTGTCCACCCCAACAACTATTTAGCTCTTGGTCTCTGGCCTAATCTTTTTGAGGCAGACTTCTCTCCTGAGCAGCATCAATTAAGCTCTTATGTCTGACAGGCATAGTTTTACTATGTGTGCTGATTAATGTGAGTGGGTACCCCTGTGGAGACTTGCATTTGAGTTTGGTGTTTTTACATAATGAATTTCAGTTTTGAATTGTTGTTTCTGGAACTTAAAGCAGCATAGTTTTCCGTTTGTTACATAATACAAAATGTATGATATATTATGTAACAAAGGGACTCCTTTTTATGCTGAGCCAAAGAGATGGTGCAGTGGTGAAGAGTATGTATGTGAATAATCTGCTGGTGGTTGTGTCGCTTTAGAACAGAGTTTCTCAAGCGTTTCTTGACAAGTTTTAGAGGTGACAAAATTCACATGAGCCTTGCAAATAGATGTGAATGTATGACATAACTTTGTATTTTCTTAACAAGAGCTTAGAGGGAGCTCCAAATGAATTATATAAAAAGCGTTTTTCTATTAAACATATCACACAAATATCTAGGGCTTATTGTTATTATTATTTTCATTATCAAATACTGATATATTATGTGCATCAAGTTTTGTGTGTGTGTGTGTGTGTGTGTGTGTGTGTGTGTGTGTGTGTGTGTGTGTTGATAGATCGTGTGCAGATCTCCTGAGACAAGATGGCAGCGACTGCAGGAGGATATGAAAAGGCAGATTGCTCGCACTTTGATCAGGTTTGATTTTATCAAGGCTACCAAACAAATCTTCATGTCTGATGTTTCTCCTGAGTAACAAACCAATTTAGTCATGACACAGCCACTTGTCTTTGTATAACAGTAGCACTTTGTTCAGCAAATTCACTTAAAAACAGGAGGCATTTTTGATTGGATATAAGCACAGACAGCAATAACCTTATGAACCTCTGTGCTGTCTAGGAATATCACTCACTGCGCGCCGGATTACAACTTAAGGGAGAGAAATGGATGGAGCCACAAAGCATTTGCCGAAATATAGTGTGTCACAGTTAAAGAAAAGCCGGATGTCTCTCCTCGTGGCAGCTTATCCAACACACATGGAGTCACTGAAAAGGTTTGTAGATCTGCTGGCTTGTAAAACACATCACAGAAAGTGAAAGGATTTGTAATTTAGTTCAGGTATTCCTCAGAGCTTGAAACAAATATTTACCAAATCATATGAAGAGAAAAGATATCTTCCTCTCCTACACCGCATGAAGATGTGTCGAAAGATTTGTTGTGAAGCGAGATGGAGGGAGGTTTGTGGAGGCTAAAGACGCTGCAATGTCAGAGCTGTGTTGAACCTTGGATTCCTCTGATTTATAAGAAAGTGAAATTAAAATAAAGTCTGTGTAAGCTGATTATGTAAGGATTTATGAACATCATCAACAATTTGATATTTTCAGTCTTTTGCATATTACCCTCATTTGCATTTGTGCTATACTGTATGTTTGTGGTCTTACAGCGTCTACAGATGGATATTCCCAGTGACACTGTACAGTTCATATCATACTATGGCCCCCCCCCAGGCTAGGAACTGGGGATGGCAGACTGAGATACAGACCTTCAAAACCAAAATGTGAAAAATCTGCTTCTCTGTGAGCTGGACGATGTTGACATTATCACAGCAGAATCTTCTGAAAATAGGAAAAGGTCAAACTGATATTGTTATAGTTTCCCTAGTCTGGACAATAACACTGATTTAATACACAGTCAAGCCAACATAAATCGTGGGAAATAAGAGACATATAGTCGTTTCAAATTCTTGGCTTGATGTTGTTTGTGTCAGAATGAGGGGGTTAAATACCCATCGATACTGCAATATGCTCTTTACGGATAAAATGTTTGCACATATAGCCAAACAGAACATTTATGTCTCACCTGGCTGGCTCTGGAATCAATACAACCCCTTGAGGGATTGTGGTTTTCTTCTTCATGCTATTCTGTTGTGTCTTTTGACATTTTAGTCTTTTGAAGACTACCTGGACTACTTGGACTCCCACATTCCGGCTTGTGGCAGATGATGTATCAGCGTAAGCATCCACTCGCTCAGCTGGTTCCCGCATATCAGTTACAACACATAACTCTGAGCAGAGATTTACTGGATCTCTACAGGCCCCGCTGTGTGTTAAATGTGTTGCGCTTGCTGTGTCACCTCATACTAAGAGATAAGTAATGAAAAGCTGAAGTCACAGCGAGTCGTGCGCGTGGGAAAAGCAGGAAAACATCAGAGGTGCTTGTATTTAAGATATGTGTAACACTACTTTGGGTGTTGTACAAGACTAGATGCTTTTCTGGGGTTTTTTTTTAAACACAGGTTGCACTGAGAGGATGTTTTCTGTGTTGAAGCTGTCAGTGGCTGTCAGCAACCAACCGCTGCTGGTCATGCTAAACATTATTAAATTCTACCAGACATGAAGTGATTTTGTGTGAAATGTCTGGATTCAGCGAACACAGGCGTGAAAGTACGGGTGGTTGTGTGTCCCGGGGATATGGGATTTCTGAAGGCTGACGTAAAGACTGCTGCTATATTGAGCAACGTGCACAGAATATACGTCTGTCAGTATTTCACAGAGGACAGAAGAAGGGTTGAAACTCCCTACGTATCCATCATATTTACCTGCTCGAAAAGAATCTTTCTGAATCTATGTTCCCCAAAACCTAACATGACTTTGTTTCAAATATCTAGGCTACATATTGCTAATTCCTGGCTGATGTGAAGAGACTGCAGCCTCATAATGGTCAATGTCAGTGAAAAGGTTTTCTTTTTTAGTGGCTGACACTTACACAGCAGTCAATAAGGTCTAAGCCTAGTCCTCTGTTTGTAATGATTGAAAACAAGCTGAAAAAGAGCACTTCAGGCTGAGAGTCTCTCAGCCGACTGAAAGACAACAAATGTGTCTTTTTTTTGGTTTAAAGACCTTTTCCCAATTCTAATCCTTTGTCCCTGTGTTAATTATATATGCCAAATATGTGTCATAAAATCATTTTTGATCAAAATCCCTGTCTTTTCTCTTCCCGTTCATATGTTTGATGACTCATCTGGAACTCAGGGCCATATAAAAAAAATGTTCCAGCCACAATGAAATGAAAAATGATCCTTTCTCTTTTATTGCTTCTTTATAGAATGCTTACATAAACGTACAAGAGCAGACACAGAACAACATTAGGATTAACATTGGAGTCGTGTTTCTTAGCCACTTGTTGAATGTTTTCAATATCTTTTTCGATATTCCCCCTTTCTTTCGCTCTGTTCTGCTTTCCGTCAACTCCTACAGAAAATATCTTGCTCTTTGGTTGCTAAAGGCTCCGCTGTATTCACCAGCTGGTCGCTAACGGTGCCATGCCATTGGTCTGTGTCTGTCTGCCGTTTGCTGCTGAGCAGGAACCTTCATTGGGTTTATAGTAGCATGAAAACAGGTGCCTGCTGCGTCTGAAAACGGTTTTACAACAGCGCTGAGAGTGAGCCAAAAGAGTAAAGCTGCGGGCCAGAAAACCAATACAATGAGCAAAATGACACTATAAAACTCTGTAGAGCTGAGGGAAAATGTAATACATTTCAGTGGGTTCATCACTACAAACAAACTCTTTCACATATAAGTAATCATGCAATCTGTTAATATGAAACTATTGATCCTAGGCCCTTTAATGAAATAAGTTGGACAAAAAAGCCCAATAACTTAGATAAATTGTGCCTTTTAGTCTGATCTAAATGACTGTATTCATCTAAAAAATTGCCATAAGCTGACTTAATTGCTAATTTAGAAACACATGGAAGCTACCAAGATAATAAATCAACAAAACAAAAATACAGCGTGCTGTGCAAAATGAAAATGTGTGTTGTTTGTGTTCAGATGAGCATAAAATCTGAATATGAAACCTGACAATAAGAAGACTGCAGTGGTCCTGATGTGTATGAACATGACCTGCTCCACAGTCAGAGCAGGTGTATGGCTTCCCAGGACAGATGACAGGTAGGAGGGAGAATAGATGCGTCAGCACCCTAAATGGCATTTGTGTAGTCATGCCAGGCAAATTACTCTTCTGTATACTCATCTGGATGAGCTGTGTGGGGTTTTTCTTTTCTTTTTCTGGCTGCTCACCTCAGAGTGCTGAATTAACATACAAAACGAGGTCAAAAGTAATCAGGCTTCATCAGTGAGTCAGTGAGTGACAAGTGACACCTGAGTGGCACAAGTGACAAGTTAATGTAGGGCACAAAAACATCACGCTGCTTCTAAAGTTCCCTGAAACCTTTTGTTCATTTCTATACAGGGACAGTTGGAGGCATGGTTTTACTATTGCACTGGGGTTTTTTTGCTTACAGATAATATATACAATAGGTATACCTGTTCAACTAATGATAAATATTCACAACCTGCAACACATTTATTCCAACACTGGCTGTGATATCTAACTGTAATGCTTCTCATAGCTTCTGGTGGATCCAGCTTTACTTTTCAGTCGACCTTTGACTTTAATTAGCTGTGACTGTCATAATAATAATAAACCATATAGTGCACTTGTATAATATTTACAGACTCAAATTATACTACAGAGTGATAAAGAGGGAGGACAAAGGTTAGCAACAACGGCATGATGGATGAACACATAATAACTGCTATAGGCCTATTTGAAAAGATTACCAATTCAAGACAATAACATCAATTCATGTCCAGTATTTTATTAAACTGATCTTCATGTCCCTTCTGGTCACTCTGAAACTGCACACAGATCACTTGTCTTCACTAAGACCTTGAAAAATGATAAAATAATAGATAAGAAAATCAGTATTGCCTATAAAATGTTAAACTACAAACTGAGAGTATTTGCAGTAATTGTAATTGGTGGCACTTTAGGGAGCAGCAGACATACAGTGTGACTGTAATTCAGTGGAACAGAAGGCTGACAGTTTACACACAATCTGCACCATTAAAAAAATATCAGGTTGTCAGATTAAGATGTCAACTCTCCATGTTTTTGGTTGACTAAAAAAAAACAGCATAAAGCAAATAATTAGCACAGAACAGCATACTTTATGCCACAGCTCTACACAATGTTATCTTTCGTCTTGAACAGGAAAACTGGAAGGAAATGCATTATTAATGCCATAGAAATCGTAAGCGATATTAAAGTGTCAGGCTTTGTTTGTCAAATCCACTGCTTGGCAACCTGATCATACTCATTATTTTATTATTCATGTATCTGCGGCCCTGGACAGGTCGGTAGGATCTCTGTGAAACAGAGAACAGAGCATTATGAGCATTACATTAGAGGATTGGTTTGCCCATTGAACCTTATCCCCTGTAAACTGTCTTCTGACTGGAAAAACAACTTTCAATGAAGTACAAAATCCCAGGTGTTGCAAACTCTGATAGAGATGACAGAGGTGGAAAGACTCATTTTTGGGACCCAGTAATGATGTTTTTGGAGATGGTATTGCCTTGGTGAATTGAGGTACGACTTAATAACTTGTGAAATTTGCCCTTTAACACTTTAGAAAAACCTCTTTGTTAGGTAACATGTAGTAGTTCCTGATGCAGCAGCCAGGAGACATTTTCAATTGTGTAATGTAATGTAAAATAAAAACTCTCCTCCCCTCACAAAAACCACCAAAGCACTGCAACCCCTACAGGTGTGAATGCATCAAACTGTATAATCTGGATGCTGCCGAAAGGGAACATGACATTTTGTGGATAAATACAAGTAATTAAAAAAAAAAAAATCACTCCAGGTAGTTGTTATCTCTGCTCAACCTTTAATCACTTTGTCTTGCATCTTTCGAGGATTCTCACCCTTCATTTGAGACAGAAATTGGAACAAATAACAAGCAAGGAACATCTCGTACTCATCTATCCTGCCAAAAGGTGGCACGCTGAAAGCCTTAATGCAAAAATTTTGCATCAATCTGACTTTTTTCCTACCTTTTGTCCTGCCACAGACAGGCTTCTCCAATACAAAAAGAAATTAATAACCAGGAAAGGTCATCTGACTGGAAATATAAAAACAATATATATTAATTAGTTTAAGGGGAAACATTCGATCGGCATGAACTAGCGTAACTTTAAGTTAGAAAATGCCTATGCTATGGTTTACAGTCATTTGTATTGTTTCTTATTTTTAGCCACGCTAGCGGCATGGCTCTGGATGGCTATGACGGTCGGCTGGTTGGTCCACCACTTTGGTCCAGAATGACATACTGTTTCTTAAGAACTATTAGAAGGATCACCATGAAATTTGACATTTATAAATTCCCAGAGGATAAAACCTAATTTCTTTGGTGATCCCCTGCTTTACCTCTAGATCCACCGTGAGATTGATATTTGTGGCTTTGAGTGAAATATCTCAACAGCTATTGGATGGACATGCATTCATGTCCTCCACAGCATGAATTGCAACCACTTTGGTGATCCCTTAACTTTCAGCTAGCACCATCATCTGGTCAAAATCTAATCTATCTATAAATCTATAAATACCTAAAGGATAAGGCTGGTGATTTTCTATATTTTTCTTATTGTCAACAAATCTCATGTGCAGAGCCAAACCAACAACTAATTGATCTACTTAAATATTGTGTTTTTATCCAAAGTCTGATATATCTTATTCCTCTCTGCCGTAGACATGGTTGTCCCAAAAAAAAATTTCAATACACATGGTTGTGATGTGTAGCATAACAAGCTAGCCAAACACTGTAAACGGAGTGGTGTCTGTCGTACAGAGAACTACTCTCTGGGGGGTGAAAACCTGATTGCTGTGATTAGTCTTTGGAACAATTTCTAAACAAACTAATGTGACCGTAATCTTTGGTGCGAAAGAACATGTCACCCAGCGCAACGGTGTGTCCCAATGACGTGTTTTTACCAGTTTTTGGACAACAATGGAGGTCTGCAGCACAGGGGGTAAGACATATCAGGCTTTGGATACACACACAATACTTATTAGTAGATCAGTTCATTGTTCATTTGGCTCTGCACAAGGTTTGTTGACAATAAGAAAAATATAGAAAATCACCAGCCAAATCCTTTAATGACATTCCCAACAGTCTCAGCTATACTTTGTTTTTCAGCATGCTAACATGCCAATGCTAAGCCGGTGGTGTTCACCATCTTGGTTTAGTGTGTTAGCGTGTTGATGTTAGCATTTAGCTCAAAGCACCACTGTGCCTGAGTACAGCCTCACAGGGCTGCTACCACGGCCGTAGACTGTTAGTACTGTTTTAAAATAATGACAACATTATTCATTATTATTATTCTATGATCTGTAACAACTGTTTCTGAGAAACTGCCCACCAGTGTCACAAACACAGTAAAGTGGAATGTTTCCTGTCTGTGTCCGTTCTCTGGCTGTCACTCACCCTGACACCACTTCACTAATAACAGCAGAGGAGCACATGGGTCATGGCTGGAAAACTTTTACATAACAGTATCTGTAAGTATGTTGTCGAAAGTTATGAACTATTATATAACTCATTAGGATTCAAGACATTGTTGGCCCAAATTGGATAATTAGTTTGTGGTAAATGACAAGTTAAACAGAAACATATATGGCACCACGCTGAAATTAATGAAGGAAAAAGTCATGTTTGATTTACCTCTTGTGGGAAGAGGATTTTGTGGAGCGTTTCTCTGCAGGCAATTATCTTGTTTAGGGCACTCAGGTCAATTGAGAACTCTGACAGAGCAGTCTGTGATGTTTTGGGTCTCTGCGTGGAGCCTGTCTCACACTGACCTCAGTAAACTGCAGGGTGCTGTTTATTCACTGTTTTCTTTTTCATCAGATTTCTGAGTCTGTAGAAAACTACACCACCATAAAAAACACTATTCCCCGCTGTGTGGATCCTGTTAAAGAGTTCATAACAGCATCATCAGCGACTGCCAGCTTGCGTCTGTTCATAACTTCTGCTGTCTCTGGTGTGGTAGTGTACAGTAGGAAATAAATGGAAAATCAACTCCTTGCATTGTTCATATCCTGATTGCAACTATTTGTTTTTATAATTTTCTTGGACAAACCTTAAACAGTCTGAGCATTAAACTAACTCTCAACTGGATTGCAGGGCCAGCTCTTTCCAAAACAGCTCATCAATTGTGACTGTGAATATTGTACCATATTTGAGTAAAGTAAGCAAACAGTGGAGCACACTGCTTTCAAAAGCATTTCCAGCGAAATACACACAAAGGGGTTTTTTTTCTTTGATTTTTACAAATGACTTGTGTTTTCCTGTAGCTTATCATCTTTGAAACACATTTGTCCATCTCTCTTGAACAATCATCTGCTCAAAAAAAGCCAGAGTTCTGTGTATTCACCCTCCAGTCTTTGCAGATCTCATCTGTGTTCTGTGCTCATGAGATATTTGGTTCAATACCAATTATATTACTGTCACCATATTTGTATCTCAAAGCAATCCAAATGTGAACCAGACGGATGTGAACTGCTTCCAATTTTCTTTTTGAAAGGCTGTGGATATTGGTTCTAAGGTCTCCCACAGCGCACAGAAACAATGTCAATACTAGCGCTGAGCAATTTGTTTTCTATTTGCAAGTCCACCTGCGTCTCTGCACAGGTAACCTAAACCACAGTCTATTCATCTCATCCTCTGCTGACCTTTTAAGAAATGCCTCCAAAATTGACTTTGTCACCCGTTTTGGGGAAAGAAAGAAGCCACTTGCACTCCTCCACTCAGAAGTCTTATTTCAGTTCAGATAGATTTTAAGACGGCCGTGTCTCATGTGTCTCAGATTTTTGGATCTGTTTAGGGAAAGCATTTCCACTTTTCAGCGGCGGTTTTACGGGCACAAAATGTGTATCCACACTTACAGTAACCGCCGCATAAAAACACTAAATGGGGTCAGTGGGGGAACAACACCACCGCATAGACCACATAAATCTACGTGTATTTATCCTCAAGATGAGAAAAAAAAAATCTGGATGGTGTTAGAAGGGAAAGTACAGCTAACTTTCTTAAAACAAAAATGTGGTTTGTTGTATCCACAGTCTGGAGTAGAGATGGAAAATCTTTTCCAAAGATTAACTGAGATATTGTTGACTATTAATAGACCGTCGTCTGCTGAAAGAAATCACTAAATGCTTTGATGCTGATCTTCTGCATCTGTGCCTGTGTTAAAAATGGCACAGTCCTGAGCCTGTGAACTCACCATCTAAACAGTTTACACACACTGCATGCGTCATCATTGTTTCTGTAGGCATATTTATTGGAATACTTGACTCTTAAGACATGTTGTTGAGTTCATTGACTGGAAGAAGGCAAAGTAGTAGCCATCATCATCCAGTTAGTATGACTTTCTTCTCAAAACTGTGAATTGGTTGTTACAGTATGCGTGTCCCATGGTTCAACAATCTCCAAGGGTCTGTTTTTTCTCTCAAGTAAAATGTCCCACATAATTCCCCCAGGACAGAGCGATACTGTTGTTTCCTGTCTTCAATCCCTAAGGATGCTTTTGTGACATATTTTGTTCTGTCTGGAAATATATAACAAAGGTCAAAGCCGTAAAGTTCTGCCACGCCTGTCACTTATCATGTGCTTGTTATCTCATAATAAAAGCAGCATTCTTCAAAACAAGAACTCCTCATTTTCACTGCAGTGTTAAGTCTTTTGTGATGACCTGAGCCGTCTGAGGAACGTTTTCAGCGGCAGTATTCCTCTATATTTTTATGTGAGTTTTTATTGGGTTCGGCAGTAATTTGCCAGGTTTGCATCATAAACACACAACAGCTTTCCTTCACACATACCACAAGATTCCTCTCCACCCACTCACGCCTGAGCCAGCTCATGTCAGTCTTATCTTGTCCTGTCTTATCACAGGAACCAGAAAATATTACAAACTTTTAACCTCTCACAAAACACTCAAAGCAATAGTTCAACATTTTGGGAAAGATGCATATTTCTTTCTTGGGCTGGTTGAGAAGACTGATACCACATGTGATTTTATGCTAAATATGAAGCTATAGCCAGCAGCCAGTTAGCTTAGCTTAGCTCAGCGTAAAGACTGGATAAAAGGGGGAAGCAGCTAGACTAGCTCTATCCAAAGGAAACAAAATCCATCTAACTGCACCTCTAAAGCTCAGTAATTAATCTGCTACAGCATGTTGTGCTTGTTTCATCCGAACAAAAACCAAAAAAGTGTAAAAAGGACAATTTGTAGTTTTACAGGGTATTATGTGCCAGGCTGTTTCTAGTCCGGGCATTGTGACTTTATAGAGGCACAAGCCAACGAGATATAACGTGTTGATGAATTAGCTGTAAGATGTGTTCAGACAGAAACCGAAATTGACCAACAGCCAATGTAACAACTGTAACACTACCAAATAAAAACAGACAAGCATGTGTATGGGAGTGAGCCTGTGACTCTGGTTCTTTCTTTAACAGTATTTCCCTCCAGTCTCTTTCCTTTTCCTGTCGTCTCTGGATGTTTATGGAGCAAGTTGATTCACAAATCCCCGGGGTGAGCGGGGTTTTTCGCTCAAGTTTAAACATTATTTCAACTTGCGTGGATACATCGATCTCCTCATCTAACTCTTGGCAAGAAAGTGAATAGGCGTATTTCCCAAAATATTGAACTGGTCCATACTTTCTTTGTTCCACATTTTACCAATAAGGTGTGATTACAAAGCTTCCATTATTGTAGACAGCCTTCTTTTTATTCTTTCTTTGGCTACTTACACCAACACACATTCATAGCCAAGATACAAAGTGGTCAAGTAGTAGTTTGGGTGGTAGAAACCAGTCAAGTCTTTGAATAAATACTGCATTTAAAGAACACAACAATCTAGTTGGCATAGATATTATTGCACAAAAGTTTTAACGCTGCCCTCATTTCATAGTGCTGTACATTTTGAGCATCAACAAAAACACCTCTTTAAAATTAGGTGCAGATTCAGTGTTGGCAGATAACAGCTGATTTCCCTGCTCTTACACCACTTTTCAGATAAAATGATATAAAACATCACTGTGATAAAAGTACACTCAGTAGTCAGTAAATAAATACAGGTCATTCTCTTCTTTTCACTCAACTCAGAGGACTATACAACCTATTGCTGCATGATGAAAAGCTTGAGTTTGCGAAGTATCTTTTTGAAGACATATGCAAAAGGACCCCTTGAAAACAAAATGTTACTTCTCAAGGGGTTATTCCTAATTAAGAATTTCCAATAAAAGGCCTTACTTTTTCAAATTAACAGCTAAGTAAACCTCTGGGGTGAGAGGGTTTCATGCAAAGTGAGATTGGGAACCTTTATAAAACAGTTAAAGACCATGAAATCCTTCCTTCACATCAATTTGAACTAAATAGGAGTTGAAAGGTTTTCCCATCACAGCAGCCCTGTGAAGAACCTGAAGCTGTTGTCTCCCTCCGCTGTGCTTTCACCTAGACAGACCATAATTTAACAACTTGGTGTGCTGTAGTTCTCGTATAATATCTTAGACTAAATGATGGTAATCACCTTCAATCTGGCTGCATAAGTCATCATTTCACAGCTTTCAGCACATAAAGAACTGGGGAGAAAGCCTAAACCGTGTCACTCCTTCCTGTCCTACTTAGAAAGATTGTCTGTGAAGGTTAGCATACATTTTGAAATGAAGATGTACATTATTTGAAAAATCTGACATTAGCTCTCAGGGGTGCTTTAATCACGGGTAATTATATTGTGAAGGTGCTTTAAGAGTCCACTGCTTTACCCTGTCATTAACAATACTAGAACTGCAGTTTGCTTTCTTGCACACTGTTCATGACTTTGTAACACTGTCATATTACTGTCAAATATGTGGTAACAATTCTCGCAGAACTCACTTTAACGCATTTCTCTTATTTTTGAGAACTGGATTTTTAGATGGAAGAACAATAAATGGATTTTAACAGTGTTTGACCCACAACGGTTTCTCCATTAATCAATGGAAGTGATATTGAGTTCATCTAACAAGACTGAGCCTCAATCTGAGGCTGGACTGATTGTCTTTTAGGACACAGTATCTTTGAGAAGGCCCTTCGAAAGCTGCTGTGGCAGAGCGGGTACAAGAAGGGGTTGATGGCAGAGTTCAACCACAGAAGCCAGAATGTAATCTCATACCAGTAGTTCGCCACACATTCACCGCTGCAGGCGGCACGGATAATCATTAGGAGAGTGTAAGGAGCCCAGCAAACCCCAAAAATGCAGACAATAATAGCCAACGATTTGGCAATCTTTTTGTCACGGGAAAGACGAGACCCCTGTGTTCTGCGGCCAGGTGCCATGCAGGAGGCCGTGGGCTGAAACAGCCTGGAGTTGTTTCTGCCGGGAGAAAACTTCTCCCTCTGCGTGAAGATGTGACTGGTGTTAGGGTCCCCGCTGGAAGACGGGGACAGGATGTCGTCGTCCTCGATAACTGCAGAGATAGCAGTGGGCTCGCTGGACGACACCTTCCGAGTCTTGAGAAAAAACACAGACCAGCCTCCTCCGTCTCTGTGCATCTTACTGTTCCTCTGCATCTTGGCGTTGTCCTCGGCGCCGGCGTTCCCGCTCTTGTTCCTCCGATGGATGTTCAGGTAGATGCTGAGGTTGAAGAAGGCCACAGACACGAACGGAGTGAAGAACTCAAAGGTAGAAGCGCTGAGCAGGAAGTACCAGGTGAAATAAAACTCGGCGTAGCACTCGTGGGCCGGGACAATGCTCACGCCGACAATCGTCTCCCAGAAGATGATGGCGGGGCCGTAGAGGAGGAAGGCCAACGCCCACACTGCCACCATCTTGAACACAGCCTGGCGGGTCATGTTTCTCTGCGCTCTGTATTTCACCTGTGTCAGAAGAGAGGCACTATGAGTGATGCACTGTGCAATGACACACAGATAAAAAGGAAACGTAAACTCTGCCATACAATAACAAAATTTGCTACATTTCAAACAGCCAACAGCTGCTCGCATATTAACTGGCTGACAAACGCACTTGCTTCTGCTCTGAGTGGCTTGTTCAAATGAGCCCCTGTTTGTATTGTGCTGCCAAGGAGCCGCAGAGTGACGCTGTAAATAAAACCCACTCATAAGGCTCTTATTCCACAGTGTGTCACTGAAGCCAAAGAGAGAGGGGGAACGTCAGGGTGAGAGCCACATTCACTGATGCAACACAAGAGTGTGAAAGAGACATCTGGTTTCTCCCGATCCACTCCTCCCTCATCGGCACCCATCGCTCGTTCCCTTCGCGCTCGCTCCATTTCGACTTCTCCTCTTCTCAGTCTAAACTCTGTCATTTAGCAGAGCTCCTCTATTTACCACACTCTCTTTTTTGTTGTGTTTTTTTTCTTTTCTTTGCCGTTTTCTTTCTTTGCGGTTGCGACAGCTGGGTAGCTCGCTGTGAGGCACTGCTGCTGCTAATGTGACTCTGGTTAAAGAGCGACTTTAAAAATCACCAATAAACAATGAAATAGAGCCACTGCACGGTGGTAATAATTGATTCTGGCCTCAATCTCAAGTGCTCATCACAAAAGCACATGTAAATTAAATTGTAAATTATAGTAATCATGCTCTCTATAGGTTGAAGTTAACTAAATAAATTAGATTTTAAACTAAGCCACTGAGATTAAACAATCATTAGAAACAAGATAAAAGCAGCCACAAGCAAACAGTTGTGTCTTATTATCCTACACTGCTTAGTAAGCAGCTAAATCAAATTTAATTTTCTGCAAAAGTGGTGTGTAACGAATTTAGTAAATTAAAAATACATGCAAGCATTGCAGTTTTATGCCTATCAAGCAAGAATGTTGTCTGGGTGATTTTTAGAATTGATGACTAACCATGAAGAAAATATCTGATTTTACACTGATGAAGCTAATAGGGGCAACAAATATCTGGTTGTTTTTGTTCTGGTTTAAAGGGCTCCTCCAGCAATTTAGTATTTCACTTCTGTAAAGTTGACATAAGGGACAGATTTAGAAAAAAGAACGATCTAATCAAAGCAGCAGAGGCAGCGATATCCGTGATTTTAGTCTTTAGTCTGAGTCAAGCTCCAAAAGACGCCGGATCCTACAATTCCCATAATGCAACACAATAGCATCCTTCATTAGACTCTCTATGCCTCCTAAACACCCACTTCTTCCAAAGCCCTCCACCTCCAGTTTGTAACGCAGGTTTATTTTTTTCAAACTTTAAAAAGTTCCTCCAGAGCCACACAGACATCACTGCTGCTGTCACGGGCGGAGTATGTGACCTTTACGGGTGAAATCGAGGAAATGGCCTGATGTTTCAAGCACTGCAGTGAAACTGGACAAAATTATAGATTTAAAGCCAGACACCCTTGTAGGGGAACAAAGCTGTGAATGTAAATGACTCCTCTCAAGCTGCTCCAGAGAGTGACACACTTTAGAATTGAGTCTGGTAGTGTGTCAGTTATGTGTGTGTATGTGTGTGTGTGTGTGTGTGTGTGTGTGTGTGTGTGGTAATGAGCACCTCTACAGCCTGTACTTACTGCTCTTGTGACTGACAGGAAGCGGTCATAACTAATGAGGACAATGTTGAAGACTGAGGCGGTGCAGAGCAGGTAGTCCATGACCAGCCACACCTTGCAGAGACCCTTACCCAGCATCCAGCGGCCTGTCAGGTTGTACGGGATGTACACTGGGATGCAGAAGGCACCTGGAACAGACACACACACACACATACACACACACACTCTGCTTGATGATTCAACCCCCAGCCAATACTACAAGATTAACATTCACACCTCTCCAGACCTCAGTGTAGATGTGACGAAAATAAAAACTCAAAACCCCTGCAGTGGGAAGGGTGTAATTTATCTAATGCTGCAGATAAGAGCAGCACAATAAAAGGGCCGTGAATGCCTCACAAAAATCAACTGCAACCTGTTATCTATTTTACAGGGATGCTACAAATATACAATAGGCTACTCCATGGTAAATATAATGCATGAATGAACCAAAAACGATGAGAGTCACCCTGAACTCGCCGATGTGACACATTGTAATTACATTGTAGGAAAATTACAATGTGTTTGCAGCGTGTGTGGACAGCATTTCAGTGTTTTTTTCATTCATAAGGAGGAACAAAAGACTTAAAGAGACACATTTGAGCGAACTAACAGGGGAGACACAAAGAAAAGAGGAAGAGAGGCACCAACTCACCCACGAGAAAATCAGATATAGCCAGGTTCAGAAAGAAGTAGTTGCTTTGGTTTCTCAGGGTTTTATCCACAATGAAAGCCATGATGACCAGCGCGTTTCCAGCCACCACCACGACCACCAGAGTCACCATGAGGACCGATAAGATCACCACCAGGTAGCCCGGGAGGACAGTCCCAGCCTCAGACACCGCAGGAGTCAAGTTGCCGCTAGAGTTGGACTCCAGGATTTGCGCGCCCATAGTTAATTTAATGCCAAAATCATTGTAGACCTTTCTCTCCTTTCACGCACAGAAACACCGAACAAGTCCAATTACGCGTCCAGACGACCCGCTCCACTTTACCAAGGTGTCAAACATGACTGAAGACCTGTGATTAAATGAAGACACTTTCCCCAAATTTTCCATTTTCCCCTTTTAGAATAGTTCAGTGATCTGGAGGAACATGCATTTCAATTAAAGCCTAATTTTTAATAACAATAACTGTAGGTCCTCTGGGTGCTCTCCTCTCTGGCTGCTGGATGTGCGCGTACGCGGAGCGCACAGATGCTTTTGCCACAGCTGTCAAGACCACCAGAACAGAATGTAGGCACAACATCCGGTCATATTTTCAACATAAATGTCTTACTGCAACGTTTTTGAGAGTAACCAAGGTTACCAAAAAGCAAGTACGCATTCACCAAGCAATAGTTGGGTGTTTTCTCACCATATAACTTAATGGAACATCTGGTATTTAAAGCTGGCGTGCTGACATAAGGCAGCTATAATACAAAAGACAGTTGAAATGCTACAGGCTTGTGCAAGTCTCTCTTCAGTGGGTCAGTTGTTCACCAGATCAAAACCATCCAAAATACACTGAATCACTTTAAAATGTCCTGAATGTGTGTTTGTGTTTTCTGGGAGACAAAGTGTCAAATGCTTACGCTTTTATTTTGGAGGCAAGACAGCTTACAGTTTATCTCAGGTGATTTCTGTTCACTTGACGTTGTGCTTCTTTGTCCACCCAACACCTGATCAAAGGCTGAACTCTGCAGTCAAAGTGGTCCAGATGTGTGAAGCAGACTGAGATGAAGTGATCTGAGCTGCGGGCACCAAGATGTCTGCAAGCAGTTTTTCACCAGCAGACAGATGTTTATATCTACAGTACATCCAGTTCAGTGATTCAGATAGATGTTTACAATACAGCAGCATCCAGTTCAGCGGTTCAGATAGATGTTTACAGCTACACCAGTGATTCACTCAAATGATTCAGAGGTCAATGTCCTGATAAATCCACTTGACAAAGCCTGAAGACATGAGGAATTACCATCTTCTACCTCTGTGTCCTCCTTGATTATTATAATACAACACATTTGGCTAAATTGCTCAACCAATTAGCCAATTCTCCAATTGCTCTGTTAATGAACATATAAACAGGCAGGAGGGTAAGTAACTAAGTATCTAAGTATTTTCATAAGAGAGACATGAGAACATCACACATGGCCGTTACAATATGGAAAGTTTGTTTAATTTCAGACAAAGCTGCGAGGATCTCAGCCTCCTGATCCTGATGAACGCAGAGTTCTTTTTGAAAAATGTCAAGGGTGCTTATATATGGAGCCCCAAACTGTTCGATATTAAATAAGACATTATTATATCCTATTAAGTTATTTTCAAACTCAACTCATGATGAAATGGTATTTTATCTTTTTTCCTCAAAAGTTTTATTAGAGTTCATTTTTATTTTATCATAGGAATATTTATTTCAAAATGCCCTCATACAAAATTCTGTTTTGTAGTTGTCACCAGTCTCCACCTCATCACCTTTCAGCCAATCACATGCCCCCAGCCTACCAGCATTAAAGTGCTGCTGGGGTAACTTAATTAAGCATTTACCTGCTGCTGTTGACACTGGCTCCTCAATCTGATGCTGCATATTAATCCAACTTCACAACCCAGCCGAGCTGGTTATAGTTGACAAGGTAGGCAGCAGGGGCAGCCTTGTTAAGCCAAATGAAAGGAGGTGTTAGTTACTGTGTCTGTGTAATGAGTTTAATTAAAGCAGCAGCTTGTTTGTTGGTTCAGAACTACTTTGGCGTTATTGTTGTTTTAGCTAACAGGAGCTAACTGGCAAGATTAGCAGTTATTGAGCTAAAAGGTGAGTATGAAATAAAATTTAACATGATATAAAGGATTAATTGGGGAAAATGCCATTATAAATTAAAAACAGACTATTGAAAAAAGCATTTAAAGTTATTTCTGTAATAGATTTAAAATTAACTCCAATAAAATGTAATATTACAATACTGTAAGAATGATGAAGTAACATTTTGTAAAATGAGTCAAGTTTTAATAATTTCTTAAAGTCCCCCTCCAATCAAAAATATGTTTTTCTTCACTGTGCAGAATGATGTATGTGCAGAGTTTGACACCAGAAGTCTGTTTTTTACATTCATCTGCTGAAAGTGGAAAGTTTCTCTCCGTTTACCTTAAATCTGAGTTTGAGGCGTGTACCTGTGAGCATGATTTGTGACATCACAACTAGTTTGGAGCCAATCGTGGTCCAGTATGTAACATACACAAGTGTGATGTAGAAACTTGAAACCTCCAGTGAAATGAATAAGGATGTCATGTCCAGCAGTAAAACTTTTGAAATGAACAATATTTACATATTCAGAGATTGATGATTTTTCAGTGAAGGAGAATGAGTAGGTGTCATTTTAAGAATGCTAATTAGGTCAATTAGCCTTTTTTGTGGAAAAACAGTATTATACACAAATTGGAACTCAATGCTGAGTATTTTTTATATATCTTAAACGTGTCTGGAGGGGATCTTTAAATTATTTTACAATTCATCGGTTCATTAATATCACATTTTACACTTCATGTTTTTATTCATTTACCTCATTTATTTTTTATATACTGAACACTTTGAGCAGGCACTGAAAGGATATTTTTATTCATTATTATAGGATTATTTCTGCCATCCATGAAATAGAAGTCAAACTTGAGCCAGGCTACATCAAAGTTCTCCCAAGGTGTGTTGTCACATTAACAACAGGAACAAGTGCATGGATGAAATGTGAAATCTCTCAATTAGGCTAATCATCCTCCTCAGCCTTGGGTATGAATTTAGCTCCATGAGCTCTTCACAAGCTTCCAAAAAAAATATGATTAAGGGCTGAGATGATGAGTTCAGCATGATGACAGCTTGTCAGGGAGAACTAATTCTCAGCTAAGTGAATTAGTTGTAATTATTCTCAATGGCTGAAATGAACACGCAGCTTTGTACGCAGACATGGAGGAAATCTCAGGAATCTCAGCCTATTGTGTGCCAGTTAACATTCAAATGACCTTTTTGGATCAGTTTCATTCCCTTGACACAAGATACTGAACATAGATAAAAGTCAACTTTTTTTTTTTTTTTACATTACAATAATCAGGATAATGCAGCGAAAACCAAACTGCCAAGTGCACAGATGAGCCCTGGATATTTTTAGAAAGCAGTCCTCTGCTGCCTAAAGCCAGCCCCAAGAGTGGTTAATATCCAGACCGTGTCTTCCCAGTGACACCAAAACAGAGAGGTGAGGCAAAAACCCCTCAGGAACCAATGTGTTCTGAGAGAACACGCAGCTGCGAAAAGTTGAATATTTAGCAGGCTTTAATTGGATGTCAAATGCACCCATTGCATTGGGGAAAACGGACGTGAATTGTGTGTGAGTGTGTGAGAGTGTTTGCGTCAATGATTCTCAGTAAACTTCTTTTTGTTGAGCAGTCATGTCTGATCATATTTCTTGGAAACGCTGAATAAATTGTGTATGAATGTCACTCAGATTCTGCTGAAAGCTGAATTAACACTTACATGGACTAGGAGTGCATCCACATCAAGACCGAATGGAGCATTATAATTTAAAATGAACAGTGAAAAAATATGTACAGTACATGTATTTGGTTTCTTGTGAACAAAATCATCATTTCAAATGTGTAATGATTATGTTGCTTTCTAATAAAATGGATCAATTGTCCTGGGATGAGTTTTACGTCAGAATCATATTTTCTGAACAAATCCCATGGTTTTATTCCTTTAATGAAAACATGTTTTACTGTGAACATCTCATTTTAAGGCTTCTCAGTCAGAAATATAAATTGCAGAGTTAATAGCAATTAAAAAAATTCCTAAAAGACATTTTAATACTTAAGTTATTTTGAATAAATTATTTTTAATTGAAATAACCCCTGCTTCACTGCCTCGATCCATCTGAATCATCTAAAAATGTCATTTTCACTGAATTAAACAGCAAAGACATAAAAAAGTTTTCTTTTGAAATTCATTTTGTCTTCTTGCTTTTTGGCTTTTTGGTCTTCCCTCCTGATTTGGTGGCCTCATCCTGTGAAACAAGAGGGACAGATTAGCGGATGAACAGACTAATGATTATCTTACATTAGCACTCCACTTAATGGTGCCAAAGCTTTCTCCATGCTCAATATTTGAGTGCTGTTTTACAGATCATGACTCAATTTTTGACAGACACTTTTTTTCTGAACTCCTGCTGTTTCCCTGCCTTACTGAAATGTGCAAATTACAATGTACTGATTGGCACACACCATACTGTTTTAATGTATTTCAGCAATTGTATCAAACCAAACATTGAATTCTTAAGTATTCTTATAAAACATTCTGCACTAATTATTTGCTCTGATAATCCAGGCTGCCAACATGTAGATCTCCTTTAACAGCTTGTCTGGACAAAAAGCAAGCATGAATGATAATTCTGTTACATACAGCAAAGTGACAAATGTTAAAAAATGTGGATTTTTTTTCAAATTCATGCAGCCTCTTCATAACCTTGTATGGTGTTTGCACTGGGGCTATAAGCCAGTCAGTCTCTAATTGTCTTCTTTGTTTTTACGCACTATTGCCATTAAAAGATTTGCCTCCCCCTTTCAGATTGGAGCTCCTCCTCAGAGCCAACAGGAAGTAGCTTGTTACTGTCTTTAATAAGGAACTAGCATGCTGTAGAGTAAATGGCAGTGACCTTTCTTATTGTGAGGTCCTGAGGTGTAAAACTGGTGGGGCAGCTCCTGTTTTCTTTGCTATAGTCTATTTTCCTCCTAAACCCAATCCAAGTGGTCAGAGGTTTTATCTAATTTTGGATTAACCTATGGCAAAATTGTTCTCTCTCTGTTCCCCTTCAGTTATTTCCAATTTACCCTTCACCTAAAAAATACTGGAAGAAATTGTTGATAAGCAATGCACAGCTTTTAATACAACTGACCATTGCATATTGATTGACAGGCTGAGGAACTGGGACAGAATTTCTTGACTGACCTGATGTGTTTTGTTTATTACATGGAAAACAGAAAGTTCTGTGTTTCTTCACAGATGAAGATTAAATTGGTGTACCTCAAGGGTCAATTCTGGGTCCTATTTTATTTTCATGTAATTGCTTTCTCTTGACAGTGTTATTAGCCGCCATTGTCATTTCATAAGCCACACTAGGGGTGTTTCTCTAGGGAATTATCTCTGTGAATTTGTAAACTATTGGATAGATTGCAATGAAGTTTGGTTCAATGCATATTTCCTTCAGGAAGAATTGTAGTAACTTCTGTGATCTTTTTCATCAGGTGCCACCAGCATGCCAAAATTTTAATTTGCCCAATACCGCATACCTAATGACATTCCCATCAGCCTCAGCTGATAAACATAATACCTGCTAAACATCAGTATGCATTGTTGTTGTGAGCATGCTGGCATTAGAGCAGCATTAAAACAGCAAGGGGCTCTGTTGGTGGGTGTGTGTTGCTTAAAGTCCCATATGAGTAACAGACCCATGAATTTGAAGGCTTCTCAGATGCCAAAACACCCACTTATGCCTTCAAATAATGCCTACTGATCACAGGCTCTGCAGGACTGCCTGGTGGATATGTCCTATAGGTAAACTCTGACCAAACAGACGTTAATATTGGCCCTCAGTACATCACGCAAACAGTTACTCCCCAGTCTGGTCTATATTCTGCAAATATTCAACCAGCAACAAAATTGGAATAATATTTTATCACAACTTAACCTTTAAACATCACATCACTGTGTGTTCTTAAGCTTTTAATCAGCTTAGGAGCAATGCAGAGATTTAGTCTGTCTTCTTAAGGACACTGTAACTGACCTACATGCTTTCATTTATCACATTTGGATACTGTATATATCAGGTCTGGATTATTGCAATGCTCTTTTGATCTGTCAAAAAGATTTAGACAGGTTTCAGATGGCCCAAGCCAACTAAAACTAAGCTATTCATTTTAGAATAGATTTCAAACTGTTATTGTTAATATCTAAAGCACTTTATTAATAGGAAACAACATATTCTGAGTAGGCTTTAAACTCTACATCTACAGGAAAGTGTCCTCTAATTAGTTGTCACAGAGTCTAGGCTTGAAGTCTAAACAGAGGCTTTGCTGTGAGGATAGGAATGAAATCAAGTGCAGATTCTTAAAGTGAGTTGATGGGGTTTTGAAGAAGGATACTTGTAAGAGTTTGTTCGCCGTACCTTTAATCTATGTGTGGCGACAGCACAAACGTCCATAATGTCATCAATGGAATAACTTTGCAGAATACAAAGACAACTTCAAAGCAGACTGGACCTAACTTCAGGCAGGTGAAAGCGAGGAGAAAGTGTTTGATCTCCAGAACATGTGGCCACCAAACACTTCAAATGAACCAATATGGCTAATGTGACAGCTACGGAGGAGTTACTGTGGAAACACGAAGCAAGGCGAACAGACACTCTATATTATTATAATAAATCTATGTCTCACTATAACCTGCAGCTATACAGTATATTGTATACAGTCTCTGTTTCCAAAAAATCTCATCTATTTGTGTTTAGATAATTGGAGGAACATTAGGGTGTAACGTCAATTAAACTACTACTAAGATACCAGGTGGTTTCCAGCATCAGAAAACTGACAGCAAAGTCAAAATTGGCTGATGATGTGTCAGTGGAAGATGACAGAGATATATGAGAAAGGCCCAGGTAGTGGTCTCACCGTGGAGGCAGTGTATCCTTCCTCAACCAGGATGTTTCTAGCGCAGTTGTTGATGTGTTTGAAGCGGTCGGGACCCAATAAAATACCACCATACCATCGAGACACGACCACCATGACATTACGCACGTCCAGAATCTGTAGGGAGAGAAAAACACAGGGTATCTGTGAAGTGAGTGTGAATCAGTGATAGAGGGGCATGAGACAAATACAGAAAAACATACTGTACATACAAAGAGAGAAATTACTGTTGGCCATACAGGTTGTAAATTGTGACACAAACACCCCTCTCTGGCAGGCAAATATTTCACACCAGTGATACAGTGAATGAATCTCCATTAGGTGTATTTTCGCATCAGCTGTCAGTCCAAAATTTGTGGATATTTGACTATTTGCTGTCTTCCACAGAGTTAGATGAAAAGATTCATTTCAGTTTCATTTTTGTGCGTTCAGTATGTAGCTTCAGGACGTGTTTAGCTATGGTTAGCACAAAGACTAAAGGTTCAAGGTTCAATTTATTCATGTGTAAAATCTCGGAAATCACAGTGCCCAAATCATAGTCAGCTATCACTGTTTACAAAAGATATAAATACAAACTCAAATAACATAAAAATATATTCCCCTAACAATAAAAAAAAATCTGTTACAAATGGGAACCATAAAACCAATAAATGACGTAAAAAATACAATTAAAGCTGCTCTACTCAAACCCTCAGATAATTATCACCCAACTCTACAGTTCCTCTCTCATCTTTCAGCTCATTGTTTTGGTTTTCCAGCCCGCAACTGAACTGTTTACACTGTCAGTGCTCTCATTATCAGGAGTTGGTTGAGACCAAAAACAGAGCTAAAAGAGTCAACATTGGACTCATGTTAGTCAGGTCACCAGGAATGTGACTCTAAAGTGTTGCTCCATATCTGCTGGATGTGTAAATAAGAAACTGTTCACCCTATCAACTTAAAAGCTAATGTCCGGTGATGTGTTTACGGCTCGTTTTTGCTGCCCTCAAGTGGCCAAAAAATGGTTAAAACATGTTGTATGTGTGTGTTCAACACATGTAAAACACTGTTGTTTGACAAACACTTGTCTTAAGCTTTAAAGCTATTTCTTGAGCAACAACAGTGGCTTCTCAGAAATCCTGTCCTCAAAACAAAACCCATGTCACTCTTGGATGAGCTGTTGACTGGTTTGCTAGGTAACCAGACATAATGTGCAAATAACTGAATTTAGATTTGTTGAAAAGGATTTTTACTTTCAGTAATGGGTAGCCGTATTGCCTGTCTTCATTGTGGTAAGCTAGGTTAATATGTCCTGCGCCAACCTCTACGAGAGACTAAATTGACACTAGTCTTCCACTGTATAGCAAATAAGCAATTTCCCCCAAATTCCAGACTATCACTTTGACATAAAGAGGAGAATGTGGCTCTGCACCGGAACACACATAAAAAGTGCAATCTGTCATTTGAGGGGACTCATCTACATCTGGCAGCTGACACTGTCAATCAGATCCTTCTTTTATTCATCACCTCACACTTCCACATCCACTGGCAGAAAGAACAAATCTAAATGAGGAAACGGGAAGAAAGGGTTGTGGAGTGGAATGAGATTACAGAAGAATAGATTAAGGAGAAAGCTCTTCATGTAAATTGCTGAGAATGTCACAAACAGAAGATTAATCAGTATGTTGCTCAAAAGGATGAACAGAGGGACAGAGGACCTGATGCTATCACTCCAGTTACAGAAGGTCAGTCAGCTGCCGAAAGTGACCTGAGAGTGCATCTTTGAATCTTCTCTTATGTCCATGTGAGTTAAGAAAGGCACACATGAAAGGAAGTTGATGAGTTTACATTTATCTGTTTTAACTCATGACTTAGTTTACTGGTTGTGTTAAGAAGCAGAGATTTTGGGCTGAAATTAATAAAAAGTAACTTCAACCTCCAATAATTGATTTTTTGGCCACATGGGGGCAGCGGAAACAAGCTGTAACCTATCACCTTTTAAGATGATATGACAAATGTGTTAGCAGACCGTTGACTATTTAAACATAGAGCAACATTAGCATTCATTTGATGTCGCATTTTTCATCACCTGACTAATGTAAGTCCAATATTCACCTCCCTGTTAGCTCTGTTTTTGGTCTCAACCAACTCCTGAGGGAAAAATCAGGCTCTTTAGCTGCCTGATATTTCTGGATATTAGGTAGTTGCTGACGTTGCTTGTCTGCCATTTGTTGCTGGGCTGGTAGTGTACAATGGGTCTTTAGGTTGTTTTTTTTTTTTGTTTGTTTGTTTGTTTTTACTGAAAACAGCACTATGCATGTGTAAAAGATCCTGATGAGAGCTGTGAGAGTGAATCAAAACCAAAACAATCAGCTGAACGACATTAAATTGCTCGGCAGAGTCAATCTTTGTCAGTCATTTGACTCATTGTTGATATAAAAATATTGATTAGAAGTGAAAAGGCTAAGAATCGTTTGAAGGAGCTGAGGTTACCAGAAACATGAAAAATATATAAAATGTAAATTTTTGCCTTTTTTTTTTAAATACCTTTTTTTTAGAATAAAAGATAATTTAAGAAAATTTTCTGACATACACACCAAGAATCCAATGCACTATTTCACACTGATTTATTTCTCTACAGTGTTGCACTGGCATGGATGACTGTCGTCATCTTATGAATGAGTATGAACTTTGACAAGAGTCATGGATCTCATCTGGAAAAGCTCTGACACGACTCGGCACCTCCTGGTAATGAGTATGACAGAACTACTACAAGTCAACTCTGAGCTCTGATTACAAGAAACTTTTTGTCTTGTCACTCGCCTTCATTCAATATTACAGGGAAACAAAAAGTGTGTCGACAATTGCACATTTTAGCGTGATGTGGGTGTGTGTGTGTGAATCATAGTGCCATCTGACAACACGCCAGTGACAAGCGCCTCTTTGATATGAGAAGATTAATACTTGTGTGAAATTACTGTCATGGGACCAAAGGGGGGACTGATTGAAAATTTACAAATTATGTAAATACTAGCAGTGTGGGTCTTATTAGTGCTGCCATTTCCCCCTGTAGAACCGTGCAGGCTTCATCTTCATCTCATCTTCATCTGTGTTAGAATTTTCTCAAGTACACTTACCAAAATACAGTAAATGTCTAAAAGGCTCTGACTGCAGGCTGAGCAATATTCACATTGTGGTTCTGACTTCATAAAAGACCATGATGATGAGGTAGGACAGATAATATAATCATCCCTAACAGACTAAAAGAAATTAATGAAATAACCCGTGTAATGACGTACTAATAGTTCTAATAATTATTAAACATTAAATGTTAAAATCACCATCAAACCATGAACTGTTTTGATTTCTGGTGGTGTTTTCATGATATAATGATATAATTTTCATTCATTTCTTTTTCCTCAAAGCATTATTTGGAGCAGACATTGAATCCTGTCACACTCCTTAAATCCTTAAACCTGCTTAAATTCATTCAATCTGTCAATTAACCACTTAGTCAATCAGAAATGTATTTGCCGAATCCAGTTTCTCAAAGATCTGTAGATTTTTAGTCTTATTCACTTTCATTCACTCAAATTTCTGGAATTTATAGGATAAACAATTCATAAATTGAATTAGAAAATGAATTGCCAGCTCAGTCAATGAAATATACTTGCTTGTTGCAGCCCTACATCATGATGTCCTACAAGTAAATGGTGTGAGTAAAATCAGAGCGTTGTTTGGAACTACTCTCCCTTTGCCCATTTTATTAAAACCATATCTCCCCCCAAAGAGTCTATTCAGCCTTGGTGGTGTAATACTGTAGTTTTTCTCAGAACTGATGGTGCAGTAGCCTGTCAATTTTCAAGCCATCTGGCATCTTCATGAAGAGTAACAGCTCTTTTGGAGGGCCAGTAAATTTTGATCAAATATGTAAAAATGTCACTTTCATGTTGAAAAATGTGCAATTAGTACAAATTGTTTTTAAACATACATGTAGTTTTCACATATCACACATATATACTTGTGTTTTTTTATAGGGAACATGTCATGAAAAACTTATGGTATAAAGGGTACTGAACTACCACACAAAACTTGAGGTTTAAGTGTATTGTGGGAGTCTATTGAAAGCTCCTTACTCATTAACAATCACAGCACCACATGCCAAATTGTGCAGACTGTGAAAAGGAACAAGGCAGCTTAGAACAGACAACAATCGAGCACGCAAAAGCCAAAAGAAAGCTGGATAAAACCAGGAAATGTAACAATGTGGTTGTAATATCAATTCAGAGCGCTCTACTGACTTCAGCTCCTTTTGCCTTTTTTTCCCTTTCAGCGAGCACAATATACTGCTTAGTATGCAGCTGCAAGACTCATGTGTCAAGGTCAGTATTTTCTTAGTGAAATGATAACCTGCAGTAAATGGAGTAATCTCCCCCCTGCTGCTGTCTCGCCATCGTCTTCACAGTCCTGCAGGAAGCTGTGCTTGTCCTCACAGTAAATTCTACAACAGACAGAATTGCAACAGCTTGATATTAGGTGGGAGAACATTAAAACATTTTGGTCACAGAAAGACAGTGTGACACCGGCAGCCTCCTCAACAGAAAAGTATTTTAAGTGGTTTAAATGTCAACATCTGCTCCCTGTGAGTAATGACTGCCCAGGCAGTGTATCAATAGCTCGACATCTACTTCATTAGACCACGCAAAAAACAAAAAAAAACAAAAAAAAATGCACACACATCTATTCACATAATACACAATACTGTTAGAAAGCCTTCAGTTTTTTGCTGTATTGTGCCCTTTTTCATAGCTTCTTCACTAACGAGACACACTGTGAAACTAACTGGAGGGTGTAAGCATGATTTGCAAAATGAAACCATGAGACATGTATATGTATATATCGGATATCACTGACCTGTATGCATAAATGTTATGAGTGGCACTAGCAATCTTCTTGTTTTCATACAGCTTCTCCAGGACCATTTTAACCTGCAACACATGACAGGGCAGAACAATGAGTACCATGACATATTCCTCACTTCACCTTGCATATCATTGATCTGCTCTATTGTCTATGAAAACTGCTGAGACAAGGATTTTACCCTGCACTCTAGGTACTTCAGCACAACTGCTTTTATAATGAAAATGCTGTGTGAATGTACATTAACAAAAGGGAGTCAAAACCAAGTCAGGTTGAAAATTATGCTGTCTGATGCAGCTCACTAATGTCCATAACAGCTATAGTCAACTGTTAATGCCAGAAATCACATTTCATATAAATAAAACAGAGATTTGAAAGGTTAAAAATAATGTTTGAAATTAAACTATGGTTTGAACAAAAATGATTTGACTGTTTAAGACTCTGCTAATTGTTTTCAAATGTCTCAGTTATATTTTGCTCCCTAAAGTATGCTAATGCAACCAATCATGTCTCCACATGCCACATGCTAGCAAAAATCTTAATTGTCTTTTAAGTGACTGCTGGTATTTTGTACTCTGGTCATGCATTCAACAACTATGCAATCAACTAATTTTTAAATACTTGTGAGTCCACAAAGCTTTGTTTTTCATATCATACAGCTTATTGGTCATGTTTCACTTCCTTGGTGGTCCTTCAAAAACATGTTTTCCAAGTTGTTTCCAATAAACTGAAGTCATCATATTGATAATTAATAGTTTTAAGTGAGCCTTGGCAGATTTCAGGGAGGAATTTCTGTACAAATGAACAGCTCCAAACTTAAATTATGTAATAATGTTATTATCACTAAGAAACAGATTTTAAAAACTTGCTGAATTATGTTATCATGACCGAAGAACTGATTGTACTTGGCATTTTCTCTGTGTATGTGTGCCCTATTTTCTGGTGTTTCTCATTCATTCATCCTTATGGATTTATGAGGACAATGTGTCAAATGAAGGCACGACATAGAATTAGAGCTTTGATTACGTGCATACGAGTAATATGACACTTAAATCCTTTTTATTCAGATCTACCTTCTGAAGAACACGCTGAACCTTTTTGTAACTCATCTGTGATGTGTGTCCATGAGAAGAGTGCAGAGTTAGTTGAGCAAGTATTTCCCAAAGCTAGTGATGTGGACGGACTACGGTTGCTTCAGTTTTATGGAGCCGCATGTTTTTTTTATAGTAAATAAATAAAGACATTATGAGACAAATACTGGCATAATTAAATTGTGTACAAAATCTAAATAGCTCAATAAAATTTGATATAATTTCAGAAATTATTAAAATTCAAAACATAGTTATATGTTATTGTTATTGTTATATGTTATTTCTTTTTCCACAGACACTTTCAGGTCACACTTTATTTCATTATGTCATGTCAGTCATGTTGTCACCAGCTACCCCCTCAGCTTTCAGCCAATAACAGCCCTCAGCTTCTCTTAAACTATAGCAAGACCAGAAAATGCTACCAAATGTAGCCAGTTTTCGGTTCCTGTTAGATAGAGCAACAACATTAAAGTATTTCTGAATCAACCAACCAGAGGCTGCTGCTTTAAATAAACAAAATAAACTGAATTACAACAGTAACAGACTTCACCTTTTTTTAGCTTAACAAGGCTGCACAACTAGCTAGGCTGGGTTGTGAACTTGGATTATTATGGAGCGTCAGAGCCAATTAATGACAGCAGCTAACTGTTTCATTCACAGTTACCACTGATTTGAAAGAAACTAAGAATAAAAACAATGCGATCCATCAACCTTTTCAACAAGACATCATAAGTACCCTCTGTCTTATCATATTGTTCCACATTTGTTGGAGATATTTGTTGGTAAAGAGTTTGGCTATTACCGCATAAGTTTCTTTGACTAACAAAGAGATACCCTTTAAAATGCTTCACACGTTTTATCCAACTAATCATTATTCACAGAAACTTGAGAAAGACATTGATGTAAGTTGTAGCTTTTGTGGGGAGCTCAGAGAGATGCTGCTATATTTATTTTGGTCTTTGCCCGCATACAAAACAACTCTGGAATAAATTATCATGATTTATTGCTAATCATATCTACCCTTACTTTTTATGACTTTGGATTCACTAAATATGACAGGAATATAATATATAATATTGATAAGTGTGTATAATCACCTGAAAATAAGAATCATATTTTCGTTAGCTTAGAATGAGCCTAGAACAGACAAACTAAACACTGGCTCCAGAGAGGGCCTTTCGTGTTTCTCTCAAGTTTCGCAGCCACCGTCGACACTGGTCCTTTAAGCAAAAAGCCAAACTTTTCAGAGCTGACTGTCTACAGTATATCAAACAATACATTTCTTCAATATCTGAATGTACAAACGAAAAATATGATAAAGAAGAAGATGTTAAAATGTATAACCGCTGTAAGCTTTACAAGATATTTATTTAACTTTTTTTTTTATTACAACCTTTAGTCCCCCTGGTGTGTTTGTGATTGTAGACTCAAGTTGCGTACAGGTGAAGGTGCTCTAAACTTGTTGTATTTACTGTATAGCTTACTTCTCTAAACTTCCTCTGTGGTCGCTCTAGCTAACTAGATGTTGCCAGCTAGCAATTAGTGATTAGCTAAAAGGTGACAGGGTAGAGATTGGTGTCAACTCACTGTCATGAAAAGTGACATTATGAAAAGCAACATTTTAACTCCAACAAAACTCAACTAATTAATTGAGTTTTAACAATTTTTTAAAAATTATTTCACATTCACATTATATGCAATACATATTTGTCATCGATCATCTATACATTTTACACCATTTATTAATACACACGTGGACAAAATTGTTGGTACCCCTCAGTTAATGAAAGAAAAACCCACAATTCTCACTGAAATCATTTGAAATGTACAAAAGTAACCATGAATAAAAATTTATTGAAAATTAAACAATCAAAATCAGCCATCACTTTTGAATTGTTGATTAACATAATTATTTAAAAAAACAAACTAATGAAACAGGCCTGGACAAAAATGATGGTACCCCTATAAAAGATTGAAAATAATTTGACCAGAGGGACATGTTTAACTCAGGTGTGTCCTTTAATTGACATCACAGGTGTCTTCAAGCTCATAATCAGTCAGTCTGCCTATTTAAAGGGTGACAAATAGTCACTGTGCTGTTTGGTGACAAGGTGTGTACCACACTGAACATGGACAACAGAAAGCAAAGGAGAGAATTGTCCCAGGACATTCGAAACAAAATTATAGACAAACATCTTAAAGGTAAAGGCTATAAGACCATTTCTAAGCAGCTTGAAGTTCCTGTGACAACAGTGGCACATATTATTCAGAAGTTTAAGATCCACGGGACAGTAGCCAACCTCCCTGGACGTGGCCGCAAGAAGAAAATTGATGACAAGTTGAAGAGACGGATAGTTCGAATTGTAACCAAAGAGCCCAGAACAACCTCCAAAGATATTAAAGGTGAACTCCAAGGCCAAGGTACATCAGTGTCAGATCGCACCATTCGTCGTTGTTTGAGCCAAAGTGGACTTCATGGGAGACGACCAAGGAGGACACCACTGTTGAAAGCAAATCATAAAAAAGCGAGACTGGAATTTGCAAAAATGCATGTTGACAAGCCACAAAGCTTCTGGGAGAATGTCCTTTGGACAGATGAGACAAAACTGGAGCTTTTTGGTAAAGCACATCAACTCTATGTTCATAGACTCAAAAATCAAGCGTATGAAGAAAAGAACACTGTCCCTACGGTGAAACATGGAGGAGGCTCAGTTATGTTTTGGGGCTGCTTTGCTGCATCTGGCACAGGATGTCTTGAATCTGTGCGAGGTACAATGAAATCTCAAGACTATCAAGGCATTCTGGAGAAAAATGTGCTGCCTAGTGTCAGAAAGCTAGGTCTCAGTCGCAGGTCATGGGTCTTCCAACAGGACAACGATCCAAAACACACAGCCAAAAACACCCAAGAATGGCTAAGAGAAAAGCGTTGGACTATTCTGAAGTGGCCTTCTATGAGCCCAGATCTGAATCCCATTGAACATCTGTGGAAGGAGCTGAAACATGCCATCTGGAGAAGACACCCATCAAACTTGACACAACTGGAGCAGTTTGCTCACGAGGAGTGGGCCAAAATACCTGTTGATAGATCTAGAAGGCTCATTGACAAATATAGAAATCGTTTAATTGCAGTGATTGCCTCAAAAGGTGGTGCAACAAAATATTAAATTATGGGTACCATCATTTTTGTCCAGGCCTGTTTCATTAGTTTCATTAGTTTCATTTTTTTAAATAATTATGTTAATCAACAATTCAAAAGTAATGGCTGATTTTGATTGTTTAATTTTCAATAAATTTTTATTCATGGTTACTTTTGTACATTTCAAATGATTTCAGTGAGAATTGTGGGTTTTTCTTTCATTAACTGAGGGGTACCAACAATTTTGTCCACGTGTGTATTTAGATTTTCTTCATCATGTGTTATTTATTTATAATTGAACACTTTAGAGATCCATACAGTTTCCCAGGTACACTGGATAAAAAGGCTAAAAAATAAGTTAATTGCTGCCAGAGTTAGTTTTGCCTAAATTATATATTCAGTTGAACTTAACACTTTCAGACTATTACAAGAAAATATGTAAATGCTGGAGAGAGGTCAGTCGACACAGTTCATCTGCTTTCTCGAGGATGGCAGCATCTGTAAATATTTTTGTCCAAACAGCACTTCCCAGCAGGTGGAAGCTTTTAAGACTAGCCGGTATGTTAGAGAGAGAGTGAGATCAGCATGCAGGAACCAGTCAGATGATGTTTCAGTTTGTGACATTGCTGAATGAATTAACAAATTCATATCCTCATCAAGAAAGTTCTACTGAAACTCATTTTAGCTCTCATTTACCCTGTTTGTCTTTATGCTCCAAGAAAAATAAGGCAATGTTTAATTTTTCAATAGAAAATTTACATAAATAGGAGCAATAGCTTGTTTTTTTTGTATTATGCAGTAATGTAAAAAAATTACAAAAAACTTGTCATTCATGTGCTGTACCTGTCTGGGAGTCACCACAGGTGCTAAGTGAGGCTGGAAGGTACTGCGTCGGTCTGTGATGGTATTTCCATGTTTTATTGGTGGCATCTCTTCATCTACAAGACAAAATGTTACAGTAAACATCACTTTCCCAGCAAGATCAAATTTATATTGACCCGCGTTTAATTTTGACCACCCCAGAGAGTGTGGCTAATTGAGTCGGCCGTACCATTTGCATGATCCATGAAGAGATGTGCGTTCTCTGTGTTCAGTTTGAGATTCCTGAAGTCTTGCATGTCTTCATCATCATCCATTTCCTCCTCAGCAGTCATGTTCACCTTTTCTGGTTGATCCACTGAGGCAGGTCATGTAAGAAATGGTGTCTTATTAAAGAAAAGCTTGTTTTTTTTCCCATCCTAACCCTGCTACCTGTAAAGGTCTTCACTGAGTTGTCTGCAGGTCAGGCAGCTTGTCACTAAAATTACACCTACTGAGCCACTTACTACCAAATTACCATTACATGACATTGGCACTAAAATGGTTTCATAATCTAATAAAGCAAGACAGACAATTTATAATGGATGACACCATTACTAGAGCCTGACTGATGCTGGATTTTGGAATGATATAATGGTGATATCATTTTTAACAAGATTTCTGTATTAGACTTGGTACAGTGTCATTAATAATTGAGAAAGGTTTGAATTTTCACAGAAGAGCTGAGTGATGTCAACTGATTTTTTACTCAGCCAGTTAATCCAAAGAAATCTGATGTTCAGTTCCACGTCGTTTTTATGTCTTTTGAACTCAAAATCACCAAATGAATTCTTCCTGGCATTTATTTTATATGAATGCGTTGTAATATTATTGTTGGGTATTTAGTTTATGTGTGTGGCCCTTTTTTTTAACTACAATTAAAGTTCTTTACAACCAAGTACAATCAAGAAAGACTCAGCAGTGAAAGAGAAATAGCACAACTACTGCTACTAAATAAATGACTAATAAATGACTACTAATTAATAACATGACTTCATGAATACTTCATGTGATCGCAACTTCATCATCTGATAAATCGTCTGATATTCTACGTATGTATCATGAACCATGTGGTATAAAGTGGACTGACAGCTGGACAAACCATGTGATGGTGACCTCATGCATATTCCTGCAGGATGATTGTAATTGTTTTGTTGCAAATTAGTCAACATATGTACTAATATCATTGTGGAAAGCCAATATGTAGAAATATAGAGTAATAAAGCTCTGTAGTTCTCAGCCCCAAGCCCAAAAATGTGTCAAATATATATACTTTTACTCTTATAGAAAGGCTGAATAATTTCCTAAAACAGCTGAGTACTGTAGTTTTAACATCAAACAGACAAGAAGAAAATGCATTTATTGAGGACTATTTTCAGTTGTGAATTTGTGCTTTAGTGAGTATTTACAGCAGTGGGATGGTGTATGTGGGATTGAGTTAAAATAAAGTGTTCCTTGTAATAAAGGAACATGTCACCCAGGGCAACTGTGTGGCTCACTGATGTGTTTTTAACTGTTTTTGGACAACAATAGAGCATTATGACAGAGGAATAAGCTATATCTTGGATACACAGGCAACACTTGTTAGTAGGATTAATTCATTGTTGGTTTGAGTTTTTCATGATATTCGTTGACAATGAGAAAAGTGTAGATAGTAGTTTTATCTTTTAATGTTCTTCATATGTAAGAAAAAAAGACCCTATTAAATCTTATATGACAGTAATAAAAACAGGAAATCTAACAAGCATGCTGTGACAATGTGAAGTTGAGTAATGCCTTTAGTGTTTGTTCTATGCATGCATGCCTACAGACACACACAGATAGAGATGCACATGCACACACGCTGCCAAAATTCATTAAAAGCAAGAAAAGTGGGACTTCATATTTACAGTAGGTGAACAAACATTTGGTCTCTGATATTTTTTCATCCTTTGCTTTCTGCCTGGTCTCATTCAACCAAATGTCATCATCAGGCCCATTATTTCTCTTGACTTTTCATGTCCTCTCTGTCATATTTACTCCCTTTTCATTTCCTTTTCTGTGAAATGAGCATCTTCAGCCTTACCACCACCACCACCACCACCACACACACACACACACACACACACACACACACACACACACACACACACACACACACACACACACACTCTTCTTTCATCCTCTCTCCACTATGTTCCTGTCATTTGAATGATGGGAATAAGCCGTCAATCCCGCTTCTCTGAGCTAAAGTGCAGTTATACTTATTACCACATGAATCACGAAGAGAGGGCGGCTTATGCCACACTATATTGGTGTAGTCCATTAATATTTTTCCAGCTTATTGCTGAAAAGAGACCGTCTGCCTCGATAATAGATGCTGCTGGACTCGGCCACTGATAACCGAGGCAGACCAGACTCCCCAGAAAACTGGATTCAGGGTGACGCTTGTAGAAAATCTTTCATTTAAGTTTCTTTTACTCTTTCTACGCGTCAAAAGATTCTGCCAAGGTAACAGAACGCATTACACAGATATCCATCTTCATTCAATGCAGACACAGAAGGTTTTTTTTTAATGCCCCTATGGGCCTTTGTGCTCATCTTATCACAGCTTGAGGCCACAACTGATAGATGTATTACTAATGGAGGAGCATCTTAGCAGAGCTTAGATAGAAGACGTCATTAGACGAGGCTTAAGCAGGAAAGTAGATTCCCCTGAACCTACGTATTTATATAAAAAAATCTAATAATTAATCTAACTGTGGGCTTTATCAGAGCCAAGGTTTTAACATGCATGGATGTTATCATGCATGCATGCAGATTGTCCAATCATAGCTTAGCAACCGTAACTAGGCACGGCAGGCCTGTCAAGTTTCAGATTTCCTCACATGTTGAAGCAGTGGTGCATGGGGTTCTAACAAGAGCGACACTAGGCATTTAAAGACAAGAACAAAAGTGTGAAGAGTGGATTAAACTGTGTTTACAGTATCGGCTTGAACCTAAACTGTAAACGTTAGCATGCCCGGCTAACTAGCTATATAGTGTTATTTCCAAAGGCAAGGGGCATGTCATTAGCTAATAATATATTTCATGGGGTTACAACTTATAGTTGAAAAATACCTGGTCAGGACCAGAACATCCACCCTGTGTGAGCCAAGATGCAACTATATTAGAGTTTAGAGTAATGAAAACTGCTCCTGCTCTTGATCCTTCTCATTAAGAAGGATGAAAACTGACGTCAGTGTCAACAGAAACAATGAGTGAAATGAAAATTCATGCTCTTGGCGTGCTATAAAGTTAGCTCTTCTGTCTTATCAAGTGTCATTTCAAGTCATTATGAATAGCAAATTGAAGTGTGGCCCTCAAGCCTGAATTTCATTTTTCACACCTCACCTGTTTCGGAGCTCTGGGATTTCTCCACGAGGAATTCTCTAATTTTTTCCACCCACAGGTAGAGGATGCTCTCCCCTGCATACTCCCTGTTAAGATTGAAAAGTTTCTATATGAGAGCGGATTCTCCGAGAGCCACAGATCTATAGAAAGATTGCGCTGTTCATGGAAACAATCATGAAAAGCTTTTGTTGTGGCCAATATCACTCAACTGTACCACCTCGTTAAGTCAGAAATTATGAGAGGCACTCACACATAGAGGTCTTCCAGGCTGTTTGCCAATTTGGCCCTCTCGGGGCCTCGCAACCAGGCTGCACTACAAAAGGCGAGAACAAACAGAGGGTTATTGAGTAGGACAAGGAGTGGGCTTTTGAGTGGGATGTTGTTCTATCAGTCCAGCAGATCGCCTCAAGATTACATTTGAAAGGCAAATAGACTTACTTGATCTGATAGATGGGCGGGGCTGCACTTGGATAATCAAGTGGGAGAATTATCTGATCAATACAGAAGAATCATTAACTGAATTACAAACAAACTGCAAAGGCAGAAACATGTGATTCATATGCAAGGTGTATTTTCTCTACCTGCAAACACGCTGTTAGCTTTGGTTCCTCCATGTTGTTGGATATTTTGATGCAAAATATTCTGGATGCTTCATCTATAACACACCATTCATCGCCATATATGGAAGACAGAGCCTCGACCTCTTCAATCTAAATGAGAGGACACGATAACAAAGCAAAAAACATCAATCATATTCAGTATTTGGACCAGTGATGTACTGAAGGCTTTAAACTCTAACCTTATGTCTTTTAAAAAAATATGCACAGACACATCAAACCAAACAATACTGAACTAAACTAGCCCCAGTTTGTGCCTCCCATATGTTGCCATTACATTTGAACCACAGATCTAAGCATTTGAATATTCTGAAAAATAAATATCTGGTGATCTTTGAAAAAAATAAAAGGATTGTTTAAATAATTTTTATTTAAAATTGTAGGAAATATGCTTATTGATGAATTGACTTTTTCCACACATTGTTTTTTGTACAGACTTCAACAAATGAGATATAACATGTTAACTAGTGAGCTCTGGAAGTGCTGATAGGAGGATTTTGTTACCTTTGGACAAAGTGAGGCTAGCAGTTTCCCCCTGTTTCCAGTCTTTGTGCTAAGCTAAGCTAACTGGCTGCTGGCTGTAGCTTCATATTTACCGTACAGACACGAGAGTGATATCAATCTCCTCATTTAATTCTCAGCAAGAAAGTGAATACGTGTATTTCCCAAAATGTCTTTAACTTACCACTCCTCTGAAGGTATTCCCAGAATCCTCAAAAACTCTTCTAACCATCTGGATGAAAAATATTCCCTCTGCTTGCATGACAAACCAGATTTTTGCCCATTTGTTAAGTTGTGTCATAATCCAAACAAATATGGTAGCTGACATATGTCCTTGCTCAACTTGTACAACTTGAAACAAAATTAAACAATTATATTTGTCTAAATTGATTTAATTGTATTATTTTATATTTTAAGCAAGTGAATATGTAATTTCTGGCTACTTAGATTAGGAAATATAGTTGCAATTTGTGAAATGGGTTAAAAATCTTTTCTTTTTTTTTTATCATGCAACAGATGGCATGTTTTTCATCCAGATGGTGAGAACAGTCTTTGAGGATTATGGAAATACCTTCACAACAGTGGTACATTTTGATAAATGACCGTTTGGGCTTTTCAAATATGACCAGTTATATATTTTTCAGAAAATCTGATGCTTATGGGATTGGTGGTAGAGCTGGGAAAGATCCAGTATTAACAACTTGCGAGTGTTCATGTCATCAAGAGGGTTGTATGATTACAGAGTTGGTGGTGTGAGAATTAAAACACTGTGCATTGACCACACACCATATCCATTAAATTTGGAATTAACTACATTGAATGAAGATCTTTGGCTGATGTGAGTAACTTTTCAGGCAGTTTTATATTACTGAGTAAAAAGATGGATATATCTGAGCTTTCAGAAAAATTCTTATTTATTGACGCAGACGTGAATGACACAGAAACTTGTAATTACAATAACTCAGATGTGACATGAATGCAGCATTGGCTCTGTGACTGGAGCGTCATATAAATACATGAGAGGCACAAACTACGGCTAAACCACAACCAAAAACGGGGTAAAAATAAGATCAGCTTCAGAACATAAAACTACAAGATTAAGTATGTGTGCTTGTTTTGTGTCAACCTTTTGTCTTATTTTCACGCAGTCTTGGCTGCACAGTGTGTTGATGTGTGGCCTCTGTGCACTGTGCTGCACCTGCTGAGCTTCAAACATCACATGCATAGCCTAGGTGTTAATGAATCCAGACACTTAGGGAGCAACCTGTAGTGTTCGTGTGTGTGTGTGTGTGTGTGTGTGTGTGTGTGTGTGTGTGTGTGTGTGTGTGTGTGTGTGTATTCATCTTTATTCTATGATCTGTGCACAGTTGAATGCTGCTTGTGCATGTGCATTTTAATCATTCCTCCACTGTGTTTCTTAGACGGATACAGAAAAAACACGTTTTTTTCAGCCTGACAGTATTTATTCTAATTGATATTTCAGCTCAATATTAAACTATTGTTAGACTGTCTACTTTTGGACCTCTGGTGCTTCTGTCAACAGTTTCTATTATGCTTATACGCTCTCTGCAGGCCACATCAAAACACTGCAGCAAAAACAGACACAGCACAACTTGCCAGGTTGTCTTGACTGTATGTGAGAGGCTGTGAAAGCAAAGTCAGCTTACTTGAGACTGCAGATCTCCTTCATTCTCCGGATTTATGAAGTCGGCCATGTATTCATCTCCACGTCAAGTGTGAGCTATTGAAAATATGACCGTGACTCAGAGAGTTCATAAGACTTATAGCACATGAACTGCATGTGAATATGCAGCCTGTAAGTGTTGATGTGTAAACTGCTTCCAGGGCAAAGCAGCTGGGTGCGCGTGGTTTCCGGTTTTCCCCCAACTAAAGCGCTGCCAGAAGCATGAAAAGACTAAGCAATATACATCTATATCTGTGTGTTGTTATTGCAGATAATGTGTAATATATAACACATATTACATATATGAAATATAATTGTTTTTATGATCTGCTTGTTTTGAAGTTGTTGCCTTGTGTGAAGCACATTGTGACGCACGCGCGATTAGAAAAGTGCCCTATAAATTATGTATTTATGTATTTATTCATTTAAATTAAATATTATTATTATTTGATTCTTGTATTCCTCGTTTAAAATAACGCTTGAGCTTTTATGCTGAAAGGCATTGCTCTAACGAGTTCCGCTGTGTGTGATCAGCTGACGTCAGTGTAAACAAAAAACAGAGGCGTGTGTGTGAGAGAGAGGGTGACACAGACACAGCTATATTTCGCCATCGATCAACGTAACGTCGGTGGAGGACGATATATCAGGAGTGTGTGTGTGTGTGTGTGTGTGTATGTGTGTGTGTGACGGTTTGATGTGTCGGTTGATGCGCCGCGGTGTCTGTGCTGCGGCAGAGCAGCAGGAAACGGCTCAAAGGGGCTTAAACCATCACATGCAGCTTCACAGAGGGCCTGTGTGAGAGCAGCTCTACTCGCTGCTGCTGCTGCTGCTGCTGCTGCTGCAGGGTTTGACCTCTCAGGACTGGTCTGGTTGAAGCAGTAAGTGTCTGTTTGTCCTGTTTGCTGATCATTAGCTGCTGCTCTATTATTCTAATGACACATCAGCCTGTGTAATGTCACCTGGTCACAGCTGCTCCAGGCAAGAACCTGGCATCACAAATTCAGCCTACAGCTGTGGACATTTTGGGCTTGACAGCACATCATGTTAGTTGTGTTTAATTAGTTCATGTTCCCAGACTGTTATGGAAACATTCTTCATCATGTTCATCATGTTTGCAATTGTTTAAAGTAAAAGTACCAATACATCAATGTAAAAGTTCTCCATTACATTCAAAATCTCACTGAAATAGAAGTACAGAAGTGTTATCGGCAAGATGTACTTAAAGTATCAAAAGTAAAAGTGCAGCTTCTGCAGAAAAAAAGTTACATTATTAGTATTAATACTGATGGATCGATGTGTAAGCAGGATTTACTGTTGTCGTTGGTCAAGGTGGAGCTAGTTTGAATGAAATTGAATTCATATACTGTTATATATAATTCATTATACTTACAGGATAAATGGGGTAGGAAGGAGGAAGAAAAAGTTCTGCCACACAAATTCGTATTAATTCTTATTGACTTTTCTCCAATCTTTGCGTTTTTCCATGAAATGACGTCAAACTATTAATGAATTGAAACCATGTGGGAAGGTTAGAGGGGAGATGTCTCTGCCAATTATGATCTCGATTGGCCTGTTAATCGTTTGGTCTATACAATGTCAGGAAAAAATGAAAAATGCATGTTAGAATTTCACAAAGCCCAACGTGACTTCTTTAAACAGCTTGTTTTGTCCGACCATCACTTTTCTATCACATGATGAGAAAAACCAGCACATCCTCACAGTAGAGAAACTGAAACAAGGGAGTTTGGCTTGAAAAATGAGTTAAATGAATATTATAAAAACAGTTGCTGATTCATTCTCTGACGATCAAATAATTGAATAATTGATTAAATGATTAATCGACTAATCGTTTCAGCTCTAAAAAGGAATAGTGTATACAGTAGACACTGACAAACAACTTATATAGGATCCCTTAACTTTGGTTAATAAAGAATTGTGACCATGATACAGTATGTACTGAGCGGGACATTTTACAGTTGAAAAATAAACACATCAGAGCTCTTTGGTGGACAAACTGTAACAAAGACACTGTTTCTAAATGAAAAACAACCATATCTTTGGCTTATTGGCTGACACACATACACCAAATACCAATATTTAAGCAATATTTTTTTTTTTATTATGGAACCAAAAGAAAACTTTGTGTGCATCTTGGTTATGTTGTTACAATATACAGTTGTACAGAGGGATTATTTGGAGGTGTTTATTTGAGATTGACGCATACTGTGCAGCAGTAGAAAGACAGGCTGAGTAACCGTTACTGTCACATGCTTTTCACTCCCAGGTAAACCTGTTTCAGGGCCAGTAAATCTTTCTTCTCAACGCCTCGCGAAAATAGCGTCTGATTTATCTTCTCAAGTCGATGTGGTTCATTAATCCTTCCTATAGCCACGTGACATTCCAGAGCATTAAGCAAGCTTTCTCCTTTTTGTCTCCGCATACCAGTGCTTTGATTGCAAACATAGAACGTCATGTGGACTCAGGCCGTATAAAGGGGAAAGGGAGGGCTTGTGTCCTTCCTGTAAGGCTGGTCTGGTGACTGCCGCTTTTGTAATAATTTCCTCCTTCTTCCCTTTAACAGTCGTTTTGACTTACTGTCTGACAAAAGAAACGCGTGACTTTTTCCTCATGTGTCCCAAACAATGAGAGATGATGTCTGATTAAGCAATATGAACCTAGAAAGTTCACATTTTTGCTTCCGCACCAGTCTTTTGCTTCAGAGGCTTTCTTAGAAAGAACTTAAATGTCGCCTCTGAGAAAAACAAATGTTGCCAGGTTTCTTTTCAGAGACTCATTGCACATGTCCCTCTGAAAGCATCTTTTTGATTACCTTTGAAACACAGAGATAAAAAGCTGCTTTTTGTGCTGTCGCTGTTTTCCTCTGCAGGGGTCCATGGAGGAGCTGGAGCCAGAGGAGCAGTTCCTGCACTGCGCCAGGAACGGAGATCTGCCTGGGATTCAGAGGCTCCTCATGTCCAAGATCAGAGAAGAGATGCAGATTAACATCAACTGCAAAGGTAGGTGATTATCACATGGGAATATTATCAGTCATAGTGTCTTGGTGTCATGCAGTATGTACTGTTTTGTCAGGTAAGAGTAAGTCTAACCTGGGATGGACGCCTCTTCACTTGGCCTGTTATTTTGGTCACAAAGACGTAGTGGAGGAATTGCTTAAGGTAGGGTTTCTTTTCTTGAAAACATGGAGAGTTTTAAATCCTGTCAAACTGTAGGATGCATGTGCATGTGTAACGTATGTGTGTTGTATTACACACCTCCAGGCAGGGGCAGATGTCAACTTGCCCAATAATATTGGAGATACACCGCTGCACAAAGCCGCCTTCACAGGAAGAAAGGTACCTTAATGCGTCATGAATTTTCCATTCAGACTCTCAGTTTCTTTCTACTCTTCTTTTTGTTGATAGTATGATTTTGCGCATGCATTTATTTATCCATTCAGTCAATCAATCAATCAATCAATCAATCAATCAATCACATATTGATCAGGAGGTTGTCATGCTGCTGCTGCACTATGATGCATGTGCTACTGTCATCAATGGGACAGCACAGATTCCCAAAGATGTCACTCAAAATGCAGAGATCAGAAGCATGTTAGAAGGTGAGAGAGCCATGTTGTTGTCTAAGAAAATATCACGGAAACACATATTTGTCACCATTTTAATATTTATTCATACACGTTTTATGTATAATGTATACATTTTAAAATCATCCAACATTTTTTCTTGTAAAATCCCATCCTGTCACTGAAATCAGCGGCTGAGAGAACAGAGGAGAGGAAGCTGGAGGAGCAGCTTCTGGAAGCTGCACGAGAAGGAGACCTTTCAACTCTTACTCAGCTGGTGAGTGCCAGACTCTGATATATGATTTAATGCTTCCAAAGATATGTCGTTATGTTGTCAAACATGTTCTGTAATCTTACATTTTGACCAATAATAATGTGGAATGTCTGGAGCTCAAATGGGCTTATTTTTGTAGTTGGTGTACTGGGAAAATGAATGTTTGTGTGTTAAATTCAGTTTATTTGTACCTGAACTCACAGTTACACTCTCAGTTATCTTCACATATCCACAAGTTCAGACAAGTCTACAGTAGACCACACCTTTTGAATCTCAGTGACAACAAATCTCATTAGGAAAAGCTCAGAAAAAAATCCCAAAGGATCTTCAAACATAGAAAATAAACACTGGCAGTAAAGTTTTGGAAAGCAATTGCAGCCTTAACTATTCCACATCTTGTACAAAGAGTGAGAAATCAAAGAGATATGTTTCAGTTCTTCACAGAATAATAAAGACCTGCAGAACACTTGGGTCCCAGCCAACCCATCTGTTTTTTGTCCTGTGTGTCTGCTGTAGCTCAGCAGGAAGAAGCCTCCAGATATCAACTGCACAGATCTGCTGGGTAACACCCCGCTGCACTGTGCAGCCTATCGAGGTCAGAAGCAATGTGCCCAGAAGCTGATCAAGAGCGGGGCCAGCCCCAACATCAAGAACAAGAACGGTAGGACCTGACAGACAGAGCTGGCAGTCATGAATGACTCCAGTCTTTAAAGGATAGTCAGTCCTGCATGCAGCAAATACTCAGCAAAGCAGTGTCCCCAATAAATACACTGTTTACTCCTCTTTGAGCAACGTTTTCAAAAAACTACAGTGGCTAGCTGTTTTGTGAAATGAATGTGCCAATTTTAAAAAATGAAACTACACTATCTATTTTTGAAGATTTGTGTTTTCGGTAGGAACAAATGGGCTTGGTGTAGGGAAGTTTGAAAGTATTAAGAGACACATCCTTGGTTTTAGTCTTTTAATAGGATAATCAGCAAGAAAAATGTAGAATAACACATGCTTTAACAAACCATGCATCTCCACCATTCTGAAGTCCTGCTGCCGGTACCGAAATATATTCCCTCTGGTGTCGAGGGAAAGCAATTTTAACTCGCTTTACAATGTCTGTCTCCATTCCTTCGCCCTAACAAAAATAGCAACTGAATGAGTAATGCTGCAGCAATTTACAAAGTGTAACTTCTGATTTTTTTCCCGAGCACAGTGGTTATTTCTTTTACTCAAATGTAACTATCATAGCAAAAAAAATGTAAAAAACGATGATTACATGAGAGGCACAAGATGGAGCTGGATCAGATGAAAAAGAGACCTTTATATTGATAACAGTTGTCGTTAGCCTTTAAAAAAACCTTCAATCATGCAGTATTTTTTGTCCTCCATATGTGTATTCTGTTGTGCTAAAGCTCCTCTCGTGTGTCCGTAACTCACAGGCCAGACAGTGTTTGACCTGGCCAGTGATACGGCAATGAAGCAGGCGCTCGAAGGCAACGTTCATCGAGTGAGTGCCCAGCTGATAGTTGGCTTCCTAAAGTTATCTTGATTTGTTCTTTGATTTGTTTCTTTACTTTCTCCATGTTCCTCATCTGTGTCCTTTGCAGGGTATGACCCGCCACGTCAAGAAGTATGAGGGATTACTCTGGAAGGTAAAGTCTGGGAATTATTGTCTAAATTGGCTGAGACCAATTCATCACGGACTGACAAAATACAAGCAAATGAAGAAATTATACTCAATTTTACAGCTCATATATTGCCTTTAGAAAGCCTGCTGCAAATACAGAAAACTCAAGTAAACACAAACACACTGCAATACATTCAGCAGTATATAGCATGGTTATAGCATGGGCTGTCAATCAGTGGGGTGTTCTGCTGGCTACAATAAGCAAATATATGGCAGTTTAGTTAGTCGATTATCAAAATAGTTGCAGATTATTTTTCTGTCAATTGACTAATTGATTAATTTAAAGCCATAAAACATTAACATTTAAAGTAAATAATTGTTGAAGCTGCATATTGTATTGCATGTTACATTAAAGGATATGACTGGCGATTTTCTTCGATTCTCAAGAACTGATAAAAACGTGTCAATGAGCCACAAGTCGAGGTTGTGATGTTGTGATATGTAGCACAACAAGCTAGCAAAGCTCTTTAAACAGAACCATGCTTCGCTAGCTTGTTGTGCTACAACAACATCTTGTATTGTAAATTCTCAAAGAACCTCAGTACTAAGTCAAGGGGTTGTGCACTAATTTTGAGGGCCTTTCCATGTTTAATTGGGTCATTTGTTATCACATATAATATTGCATGTTAGCTTAATTACTTTCTTTTTGTTGTTGTCTCATGCCTTGTTCATTGGGTAATTTAATTATTAAGTTAAATTATTCAATAAACATCGGGACAATGTTGTGTCAGTGACCTGCAACATGACCTCAGACAGGATGTCACATCAAAAACACATGTTACTCCGGGCTTCACTGAAATACTGCAGGAGGGCTATTGTGCAAAAAGTCACGGAAAGCTGAAGAATACTCTGTACAAAGTGTTCAGGATGTTTAACAGTTTGTACAGATTATTCTTTAGTGTTCTGAAGTGTTTTGTCACAGCACATATTTGACTTGTCATAGCGGGAACAGTTGGTGTAACTAATAACCTTAATGAAGGGTCAAGCTTTCATTAATGTTATTTCTTACACCTGTGCTCATGTCAAAATGTCTGCAGTGAAAGAGGAATATAGTTACATTTGCTTCTTAGTGGGATTTGTTGACATTCATGCTGCTGGCTAGCTAAAGATGCTGATAACTATTGTTTTTAACAACAAATGTCATTTCTACACAGAATGACCTGTGGTTGTATGATGTAGTGATGTTTGTGTGCATGAAATAGCTTTAAATTAGGATTGAATTACCTTGAATGAGACTTTAGCTGATGTAATGTCATTGTTTTTACAGACATTCCTGTATTACTTAGACCAAGTCTAATATCTGAGCTTTCAGAAAAATATGAAACTCCAGATATAATTGCCACTTGGATGTTGATGTGAATGCTATTTTAAAGTCAGAGACTAGCAGTTTATGGCAGCTTCAGTTTGATGTGACTGCAGCATTGGGACAGCCTAAAAATTGACTTAATTTTTACTACCTGCTGAGCCAGTCAGTCAGAGAACAAACCCACACATAGCCCCGCTTCCATGTCTCATTTGCAGCTTTTCTATTTTTGCAATGTGTGTCTAAATGCAGCACCTGACAAGTGTTGTCAAATTGGTGCCTATGTTTCCAATTTGCTGTGTTTTCTCAAGTTTCTGTGCTTTCTCTCAGCTGCCATAAAAATCAGAAAAGACTGAACAATAATATAAATTACTGAAAATCAGACAGCTGATTCTTCTCTTGCATGTCATCCCGCAGAGCTCCAGATTCTTTGGCTGGCGCTCCTACTGGGTCGTCCTTCAGGATGGGGTTTTGTCCTGGTACTCAAAACAGTAGGTGGCACCTCTATCTTTAACTGTGCTCATTGAATCAGAAATGTCAAAATCTTAGCAACAGATAAATGGAAGTACTGCACACTAAGGTGTTGGAAGTGAATACAATTGTAAAATTGTAAAATACAATCAAAAGAAAAAACCTGAGGAAATTATCGCCTCTTTCTCTCTCATATGAAGGTCCGATGCAGCTGCCAATGTCAGCAGGCAAGGCTGTAAGTCCCTCACTCACGCTCACTGTCTGGTAAGCCAAGATTTAAGAATTACTGTACATCCCTTTTTTAACTGCTTTGTTGAATTTGTGTGAGTACAACTTTTGTACAAGGGAATGTTTTTCATGTTCTCATTTCCAGATCCGAGCCAAAGATAACTGCTTTTTTACCCTCAAGTGTTTCGATGACAGTGTGCATCACTTCAAAGTATCACCTAAAACAGACCCAGAGACAACGAGACAAGTATGTGTCATTTCTTCTCTAAATGTAACCTCAGAAACTCTTCTAAAAGATCAATTTGTTGTCTTGTGACCTGAGTTATAATTTTTTATTTGACTTTGATGTCTTTTTTTACTCACCTGGCACTATTCTTTGGAAAATTATTAACTACTGAAAGCATTAATGGCCCTCAATATTTAAAAAAGTAAATGTTCTATCTCCAGAGTCATTTTCAGATTTTGTTCTATAAGGTTTCACCTGCAAAGCACCAATTAGTGCTCCAATTAGAGCTGAAAAGATCATGACATTTTGCTAAGTCTAAAGTTTTAAACCTCAAAATTGATGATTTTATGGAAACCATTGTAAATGACACTGATACTAATGTCAGTTGAGTCACTTTTGATCTTGTGTGAACTTAGTGAAAAGCTGATTTTTCTCATTAGCTTCCATGCTAAACATCTAGCTTGCTAAGGTTAATTACACTGTGTTTGTTCAGCAGTGACTCTATTTACTGCAACTACTTTAGAGATGCAATAAAGGCCAAATTTTAAAATGTTGTGATCTGAGATAACATCGGGTTTCTAGCTTTTACTTGCAAGGAAAAATATCAGCAAATTAGGAGCAAAACTGTTTTGGGGATCTTTGATGTTAATCTTATTAATCTAATCTACATTTAAAACATGTTAGCTAAATTGTTGTCTATTCCCAAGTCTTATATCATAAGTCATAATAATGAATACATTGATTTGGTGTATTAAAACAAAGAAAACCATAATAGTCAACTTTTTGCAACAAGATAATTGCTTTTGGTTATGTTTTAGTTGATAGCTAAACAGAATTAGAAAGTTCTATATGCAATCCTACTGAGCTAGAAAACCCAGTTTATTTACCCAGCTGTATTTATATCAGGGTGCCTGTTATTTTGACAAATGAAAAAGACATTTTGTAAGTTTTTCTATCGAGGATGTGAAATCTTTAAACCTCAACATCTCAAAATCATTCAAATCGTAGATAAACCTTACAATTCCAAGGTCATGATCTGCTAAACAAATCAGTAGCACATTTGGTTTTCATCATGAACCAAAGAAAAATCTGTTATTGTCTTCCAGGCATGGCTGGACGCACTGGAGGAGCACTCAGCCTACAGCACACACTACTGCTCCCAAGAGCAGGGCAGCGAGGAGGAGGAGGAAGAAGAAGTGATGTCGCTAGGGGAGCTAACAGATTCACTACAGGTGGCTTTAAACAAAGAAATCCATAATTAGCATTTTGGCATAATGTTATCGCTGAATTTGGAAGCCCGTGGTCCTCCCACCTTGCTCGGCTTTTATTAATCAGTGGTCTCCTCTTGTCTCTCTGAAACCAGGCAGCAGAGGCCAGCCAGAAGAAACTGGAGAAGGAGGTGGCAGCTTTCCTGTTCATGCTGAAAAACGACGGGCTATCAGAAAGTAAAACCTGTTATTTCATAGTCAATTACATTTTACTTTATGTTGCAATAAACCTCATATGAACCATTCAAGAGTGGAAATGTAAACCTCATGATTAAAATGACAAGCATCATCAGGCAGATTAAAATGCGCTGTTTTCATGGCATAATGTCTGAACTCCTCTTAATTAAGATGCTGCACCATCTGTTTCTGTCATCAGAGGTTTGCTGTGCTTGTAGCTTGAGCACAGAGGAAAAAAAACACTCAACAACTTGAACTTTGCATTAGCTTCAATATGTCCCTTCTGCTTCTTAATCAGCTCATTTGACTTTTTCATTTCACTCATTGCCTCAAGCAAATGGTCCATCGTTAATATGTTTGTTCCCCCAGGGTTTCCGTCTGCCATACTGGAGAAAATGCAGGAAATCTCTGACTTGTCCAGCAAGACCAGTTCCAGTCTCAGTGTCTGTCTCAGCCTCTTGTCCAGACAGGAAGGGGTAAGTGTCATCTTGTCCTGGACAGATTTGTGTCTGTGTTTGAACGCCTGTTGGCAGCTCTGTGTCAGGTTTTTGTCTGTTCTACTATTGATTATCAGTATATATATAATAGTTTATTTCTCCACAAACTGTAGCAGATCGCAGGTTAATATGTCAGTTCACCCAAATCATTAAAAAAAATCTGTTTTGGTACTATTTGGAGAGATTCACCTCTGAAACTCCTGCTGCCAACCCTAAACAATAGAGGTGAATGGGATTTTATTGGGATTTCAACATTTAAAACACTCTAGAGGACATTGTTTCTGCTAAGACACATAAATGTTGAGTTTTTATAGTGTAACTATCTGCATTACCTCTGTACCTACGACAAGGACCAAGTAAGAAGATTGGTTCTTTTGTGATTTGGATGAACTGACCCCTTCTAAAAATGCAGACAATAAATACTGTAATCAACAGGATCCTTGCTGTCTGTGACCCTTCAGATATATAGTGGTGTTTTTTTTTTAGATTGAGATGTAAAAACAAAAAACATTTCGCAAGAAAACACCGACACTATTCACACCTTCTTATGAAAGCAGCTCAGTTGAGTGCAGTGATTACGAGCTATCAGATGGGTTTTCTTTGTGTGTGATTCAATGGATTTGATTATAATGGCAGGGTTCAGTGAATAGATTACATCCCCCCAGGGAAAAAAAAAAATGATGGCACTGCTTATAGTTCACAACAAGCGCCGACCTTGTGCAGCAATGCTGTAACGATATAAAACTTTATTTATATAGCACTTAACTAAACACAGTGTTTATATGGTGATTCACTTGAGGGGCTTCACGTAATGAAGACCGTTTCCAGAGTTCAGTGCTGGAGCTTGTGCCTGCCTGAGGATCTGTGTAGCTTGTCACTGTGTGTAAACTCATGAATGACTTCTAAACCTAAAGCTCGGAGTAATTCAGATGGATACTGAATGCACTCAATAGCTATCACAGTGTGAACAGTACGGAAAAATCTCCCGAAAGTAGACAGATGTATATCGTCTCATGGTATATATTACCATGGTGCCCATTACCGCTTTTTAAGGCTGCAGCTTAATTAATCCCATTATAATTTCTTAAAACTCAAGGTGATGTCTTCCACTGTCTTGTTTTGTCTGATCAGCAGTCCATGGGAGAAATGTTTGTGTTCCCCGGGTCATTCTCTGGTCATTTTCTATCCTGGGAGCAGTAGGTCATGACTTGTCTATTTCAGAGCGGTTCATCTCTCTGTCTACTGAGGTTGGCTGGAGTAAGCAGCTGTCTTGATAAGGCTGGCTGGGTCCCATGGTAACCAAAGTCAGGTGGAGATATGCTGTGCTTCGTGCAGACGGTCAGACTGGTCTCTTCGTAGAGTGGATAGCAAGTGACCTGTGTACAGACTACATGACTTCAGTTAACGCTAGTCAGCATAGTGCCTGGTTTATAGTTCAATAACAAATAGAGGCATAGATGTGCGAAGAATAACCTTATTTGGAGGTAGTAAGTGTAAGGATTTGGTGAAGGGTTTAAATGCAATTGTCCGGATGTAGACCGCAGAATTGAGTGGCATTGCACAGTGTTTCACTTGTACTGTAACTCTGTTCTCCTCAATTGAGCTTCAATAAATGTTCCTGCGTAAGACATCCTGGTTTCCTGACAAGTTCTTCACTTTGGGTTAACCAGCTTTCCATCAATTCCTTGACAGGCTGATACACTAACAATTGTCTGAATAAGTCTGTGTTTGCTGCAGCTAAATTCAGAGCAACATGCACTGATGATGCATGAAATTTACTGGGTGTATCAAAGAGGGCAAATCGATTTTCATCATAATCATAATTATAATCTCAGTTTTGATGGCTGTAATGTGAAACTTTTTATTAAGCATAATGGCCAAAAGATTATTAATTTGCATCACTTTCTGAAACAGATTTCCATCACATCAGAATGAGAAATAGTCGCTGTCTACTCCCTGCTGATTGTTTAAATTGATATGTAGTAGTGCTGCTGCGTTTGATGCACCGCGGTGTTTGAATGCTGTGATGAATGCACCCTTGAGTTGTTGAATATGTAAATTTAGGCGTGTTCACCTTCACATGATAATGCACAGATTCATAAAACAAGACATCTGCATACTAACATGGACAGAGACGTCCAGTAATATGAACTGTTGAATAGTAAGAGCCCAAAGAATGATTAACCAGAATGATTAAAATCAGTAGCTGTTGGCAAAAAGCATCACAGTCTCAGTCATGCTGTCTTGTTTTTCTCCTCCCACTCCCACTCATTAACACCAGCTCCATCTCACAAACAAGAGAGTTGAATTTCTCTGTGATCTTTAGAAGAGACTGGTGCGCCCGGAGGCTGCCGAAAACCATTTGAATGTTCTCAGATTAACAGGCAGTCCAGTGCTTTTCACGGTTTACATCTGGCCGGGGCCTCGATCGCTCAGCTGTGCAGCCTTTTGAGCAGTGATCTGCAGAGGCAGAGCACGCGATGAAAGGCTGCACAGAATCTCGGAGCTCCCCATGAATAGGCCTGATCTCAATAGGAATAACTGGAACTTGGCGTACAGTATCTCTGTCTGCACATAATGGTGCAGTCTGAATGAAGCAGCGGGGCCTGCGTTCATTCCCCTGCAAAGAGAAGATACTGAATCACTTCCAGCTCCTGCAGCGCTGGTTTGCACTTTTGCACCACCTGTGGAGGGGTCAAGCAGCAGGAATTTCCTCTGTGAAGTTCAGTATAGTGCTATGATGGTGAGTGATATGTAGTGTGTTATTATACAGCACTTTCTCCTCTCTTCACCTTGCCTGCTCAGGTCCTGGTTATCATCTCGTGGATGATAATTTACCATCAATTTTCCCTGTCTTGTTTCTTTGACAGTTAAAAGTAAAACACTGTCTCCTTTGTGGGCTTTGAGGCTAGTCCGACTTTCAATGGAAACGGTGGAGTAAGAGTTTTGGAAAGGTGCAGATGAAAAACGAGCACATCTTCATATTATCAACACTAATGTCTTGTCTAAAAGGGAAGTTTGGCTAATGGTTTATATCTGAGTGCATTACCGTCATTTGATCGCCTCTCCTCCTTGGGAATCAAGTTCTCCGGCAGGTCATTTGAGACGGCAGCGTCAAGGCAGCTGTCCTCCATTACAGATAAACATGGCTCATGCCTCTCAGCTCCATCTCTGTCTCTCTCTCTCTCTCTGTGTGGGTCAGATAATGAGAGGACAGTGCAGAGGGGAGGATCAGTCAGTCAACATGCTGCTTATTTGCAGACCCACTGCCATCACAGCCGGTCTGATAGTCACGCACAGTTTGGTGCTGTTTGTAGTGACAGTTGGAATAAAATTTTAATTATCAGTTCACATATTTGTCTTCAGTTAGTGGTTAAAAAATGTGGAAAATAGATAGAATTCATGTTGGTTTGTATGTTTCTATGAGTGATTAGTCTGTTTCTTTGTGTGTGTGTGTGTGTGTCTTTGTGTGTGTTTGTGTGTGTGTGTGTGTCTTTGTGTGTGTTTGTGTGTGTGTGTGTGTGTGTGTGTGTGTGTGTGTGTGTGTGACGAGCTCAGGTGCGCAGTCTGAAATTGGAGCTGGAGGTAGAGAAGAATAAGATCCTCTCCGAAGCGCTGCAGACTCTCGCCACGGAGCACCACGAACTTGAGCAATCCGTCGTCAAGGGATCTTCACCGCGAAGTGCCCTCAGCGAGGATGAGTTCCACGACGCCGTGTCTGGTGAGTTGACAAGTTATCAAACACGCTCAGGAGATGCAGGAGATTCTGTGACAAGCTCTTGCTCACACTCGGTGCTCTGTCATTCACCTCTAGGACGCTGGAATACTTTTTCCCGCCGGTGAATGTCTTTGGTATGTTTTGCCGCTCCTCAAGCGTGACGTAAGCTCAAGTGTTGCCTGGTTGTGCTGAAATAACTTGAAGCCTTTTCACATGATTGAGTGGTTTTGGTGTGAAAGACCTGCATGGTGTAGTGACATTAAAACTGGGCCTGGATGATCAAAAATGGCTACAAAACAGAAAACTTTGCAGGAGTTTGTGCTTGTTTTTATCTCTTTATATTTAAACCTTATTCGTAGCAACAAAACCTTTTATCTAATTAGATGCTAATGTCTTTGCACCTTAGATGAAAGGAAGTTGACATGGATGTGTTAGAGCTGAATAAATGCAATCTGGATGGGACATCTGCATTCATTGTTGCTGAGCATGATTGTGAATATTTTTTGTCAATCAGAAAATAACTAAAAAAGGAGAAAGTATTTATGAAATCTTATTTAGGATACTTAATATAAATAAAATCAAATAACATTTTAATGTAATTCTAATAAAGCAGAAGTGTCATACATTTTTTGTTCTTCTGTATGAATGTGAAACACATCATGAATATGATAATGATTGTTCAGTTACAGAGCTGTTATTGTATTGCTATTAGAACCTGATTGATCCTGGATTAATTAGGCCAATATTAATAATATAATAATAATAATAATAATAATAATAATAATAATAATCAGATAACCTTTTTTTTTACATAACCATAACATACACAAATGTTTTTATTAGAATCTCTTAAATTTGTTTTATTTTTTAAGTGCTGTTACCAAGATTTGTACTAAATTGGACATTTTACAGTAGAAAAATAAACTTGTCAGTGCTCTCTAGGAGGCAAACTAATTTATCTCAAACCTAGTGGCATTTCTGTTCTACAATTTCTTGTCACAAATCGCCCCAGTTGATTTATGGGTCTAGCACTAATGATGCATGTGTTGACACACTTTACTGTCAGACTATAAAAGATATTGGTAAAGTTAATTTTATTATATTCCTCTTTGTATGAACACAATTTGACTTTAACAGTTGATTTTTACTCCTTTCTTCTACTGCCAATTTAAAAAGTGTCCAGAGGTGTGTTCACCTTTTTATTTTGAATCAATCTTTAAAAACGTTTGAAAAAATCACCTCCATGTGTCCGTCTCCAACAGAATCGGACTCGGAGCTCTCCCTGAGTGGCTTTGAGACGGTGGCCAGCCTTTCCTTTGAGGAGGACGAGGAAGGCTCTGTTATGTTAAGCAGCCATTGCAGCAGCCCCACCAGCATGTTGCAGGAGGATCACCATGGTGACAAAGACGAGACTCAACCCAATGGGATCACAAAGCATAGGTCAGCAGTGCTGTATGCCCCCACGGTTTCCTAAATGGGCAGCTGAACCCCAGTGCTTTTATCCACCTCTCATCAAAAGATGAACAAATCCAACAAAGAGCCTGTCTCCTCATATCAGACTGTTATTGTTGCTTTTTGTTTTCCTGCTGTAATATATCCTTGATACTAGTATCAAGCTGTTATATTCCCCAACCTGCTCTGAGAGTTTTCTGTGTTCTCAATGATCTTTCCACTTCATAGTGTGAATAATTTAGAGTCACGGCCAGCCTCGTAAGGGCAAGAGAAAGGGTTGTATTGAAAGGACTGAACTCTGTGTTGGAGTTGTTAAATATTGATAAGGTCACAGTGCAATGCAGTAATCAGTCTGCAGTATGATCCGATGTTGGCTAATCTGTCCAGGCAGTCTTTGAGTGCAGTCTAGACTATTTGGATGGATTTTGAATGTAATTTTTATATGAAGTTGTTATTTTTTTTACTTATATGTTATTTTCTTGTGATATTAAATATATTATCCAAACTCCACTCTGTAAAACTTTTAAGATAGTTTGACCTGATTGGTCTGTGCTGCTGATGGATTATTCCAATGCTGCTGACCACCTTTGATACCGGTGTTGATTGTCTCTCTGGGCTTTGTTCCAGTATGTCACACAGTACATTACAGGCTTTGTTGACTATAAGCACTTGAATAAGATGACGCCTGCAGATATTATATGTCTGATACATTTATTCTAATGAAATGTGTCTATTTTTAGTGCACAAGCACAAAGTCAATGTTCTAGTCTTTAATGAGTGTAACTACTGTTGTACAGATTGATTCTGCATTTTTAATCATCAAATAAATTAAATCAATTAATGTATCATACAAACCCTTCAGAGGTAATATAACCGTATCAATGTGTGTGTTATTTTAGGACAAGCTTACCTGCACCAATGTTTTCAAGAAATGACTTCAGTATTTGGAGTATCCTGAGGAACTGCATTGGGATGGTGAGAATGATGGTCATATGTCGTTTTTATTAGCCACGCTAGCGGCTAATAAAAAACGCTGGCTCTAGAGTCGCAATGTCATTCAGTTGTTTTACCATTTTGGTCCAGACTGACTTTGGTCACCAACTACTGAATGGATTATAAAATGTACAGACATTCATGGTCCCCAGAAGATCCTAAGAATCCTAAATGCCTTGGTGACCCCCTGACTCTAGAGACTCTAGTGCCACAATTATTCTTGGATTGCCATTAAATTGGGAACAAAATTTAATGGAGCCCAAAATCTTTGTGATCCTGTTTCTTATCCTCTAGCGCCACCATGAAGTTGAAATTTGTTGTCTTGAGTAAAATGTCTTGACAAATATTGGATGGATTTCAATGAAATTTGACATTCATGTCAGCCGAGGATGAATTGTAATAACTTTGGTGACCCCTTAACTTGTCATCTAATGCTGTCATCATGTCAATATTTTATTATATACACCTGCAAAATTAATGACATTCCCATCAGCCTCAGCTGTACTTTGTGTTTAGCTGCTAATTAGCAAATGCTAGTATGCTAACACACCAAAGTAAGACGGTGCACATGGCAAACATTTTGTGTTCACGCACATGATCGTACGTGAACATGTTAGCATGCTGACATTGGCATTTAACTCAAAGCACAGTTTTGCCTCAACACAACCTCACCTAATCTGTATTTCAAGATTAGGTTACGAAAGAGTTCAAGGCACCATAATCCTGATGTGGAATGTCAAGAACTTTATCGTCATTAGTCTTATATTTGAAGATTATATTTTCTTTGTTTCTTTTGGCTTGGAAAAGTATACAACACTAGAGCAGAAAGTTTGAAGAGCAAAATTATCTTTTGACATTTAACATGTATATTACGTTTTCATGGAGATCGCTGAGCAAAGTTATGGTATTTTCTCTCTGTAATGAAATATCGCCCCTCAATTCCTCTTCATGTCTCTTTCAGGAACTCTCCAAGATTACAATGCCAGTGATTTTCAACGAGCCACTCAGCTTCCTGCAACGTCTGACCGAGTACATGGAGCACACGTATCTCATCCACCAGGCTAACGCCTCCTCAGACTCTATTGAAAGGATGAAGGTACTGCGCTCTGTAACATCCTGGACATATCATATGCATTATTATCAAATGACTTACATTGCCTCAAATGTAGCCACATTTAAATGGATTATGCCATTGCATTTGAGTTTAGTGCGTATGATTTGGAGTGAGTGTTTATCTGCTGTTGGCAGTGTGTGGCTGCGTTTGCGGTGTCTGCTGTGGCCTCCCAGTGGGAGCGGACAGGTAAACCCTTCAACCCTCTGCTGGGAGAAACCTATGAACTGGTCAGGTAAGTGGGATTAGACAGCACATGTTCAACACTGATTATATACTTACATAATGACTTGAATTGACCAAACATACATCACAACTGTGTGCTTGTCTGTCTCTAACATTCCTACTTTGATTCTTGCTGTCTCCTCTGTCGTCCCAGAGAGGATCTGGGCTTCAGGCTCATATCAGAGCAGGTGAGCCACCACCCTCCAGTCAGCGCCTTTCATGCTGAGGGCCTAGAACAAGACTTTGTGTTTCATGGATCCATCTACCCCAAACTCAAGTTCTGGGGCAAGAGTGTGGAAGCTGAGCCGAAAGGCATCATCACGCTGGAGCTGCCCAAGTAAGAACTTCTTCTTCTTTTATCCTCTTCATGAGTGTTTTGTAGACTTTTGTCACACATTACCATTATTCATTCTGCTTAAGTCACTGTTTTTCTCTCCAGGTACAATGAAGCCTACACATGGACAAATCCTACATGTTGTGTTCACAACATCATTGTGGGCCAGCTGTGGATTGAGCAGTATGGAAATGTGGAGATAATCAACCACAGGTGAGAGAATAAATTATAAATTCAATAGTCTGTGAGTAAGATGTGTTCAAATTTCAAATTTATCAAATAGAACAAGTCTGACACTGCTGAAATGTTTTGAGGAAGTTTGACATATGGAGGAAAATGGATATAGCAAATGAGGAAGTTTTGTATGATTCAGCCAGCAGAGAGTGAGAGGATTATATGTTTTTCCTGTTTTTGCACAGAACTGGTGAAAGGTGCTGCCTGAATTTCAAACCATGTGGCCTTTTCGGCAAAGAACTGCACAAGGTTGAAGGGTATATTCTGGATAAAAGGTACAGTTATGCATAATGTTCAGAAAAGGTTTTTTGAAAGAATAATTTGCATTCTTGCTGAGAGTTATGTCCATTAATTACAAGGCTACTGCCAGCAGCTAGTTAGCTTAGCTTATAGCAAAAAGCCTGGAAACAGCTAGCCTGGCTCTGACCAAAGGTAACAAAATTTGCCTACCAGCACCTATAAAGCTCACTAATTAATACACTATATCTTGTTTTTTTTAATGCACACAAAAACCAAAATGTAAAAATTACAAGTTGTGGTTTTATGAGGGGTTAGGATAGCTGTTTCCCCCTATTTCCAGTCCTTTTGCGAAGCAAGGTCAACCAGCTACTGGTGGTTAACTGCTTATAACTGACAGATATAGCTGGTCAGTCTATATGAGTTGCATTGATTTTCTCATCTTACTCTAGGCATCTTGGCAAGAAAGCAAATATAAGTGTATATCCCAACATGTCAAACTACTGATATTCCTATAAATAATGAGTAGTCTTTGGGACAAAGGCCAATCACTATTTTAGTCTTTAAAGCTTAAAGGAAATAGTTATGGCTACGTAGATGACAACTTAAGTTACTTCTTTCCTGCCAACATCTATTCACAATTTATACCAAATACTGGATCATTTATCACTGTTAATACTTTCTGCATATTGCAACATACCATTAGGAAGCCATCAGTGTCAGAAAATATACGTTTTTCTTAGTTGGGATGACAGACTTCACATAGCATAGAGCTAATTTATCTGGCTGATGCCAAAATTCAAAAAATTAAAATTATTTTTTAACATAATCATCCTTTACTCTCCCATATTTAAGAGGAGCACATTACTAACTTTAAAGCACCAGTGTGTAGGAGTTAGTGGCATCTAGCAGTGAGGTTGCAGATGGCAACCGACTGAATACCCTTCCCCTCCCCCTCCCCTCCAAGTATGTAAGAGAACCTACGGTGTCCGCAAAACTCGCAAAAAACGCAAAAGGCACTCTCCAGAGCCTGTGATTGGTTTGTCCCTTCTGGGCTACTGTAGAAAAAGGGTGGTGCAATATTATAAGGTAACTCATTATAAGGTAACAAAAACACGATTCTTATTTTCAGGTGATTATACACTAAATAAAACATACTTGTCAATATTATATTCCATTTCTACCAATAGATCCCCTAAATCCTACACACTGGTCCTTTAAGTGTGACAGCAGAACCCATTACAACATCAAATCATCATGCAAATTATTAACAATTCACCCAATTAATAATTCATTGCCAACAAAACCAGCTCTTGAAGCACATGGGCTTTGGTGCAAAATTAAATTTTAAAGACACAACACTGAGGGGGAAGGCAGCTAACATGTCATTGAAGTAGATAAAGTAAAAATACAAAACAAAGAGCAGACTGTTCAATCAAAGATGGAGGACAAACAGTTTCACAACACAACACTGTTGGTGACTCAACATAAATGACAGGACAAGTAGTGTGCATGACCACATGAATAAGACTAAATATGCAACACACAAGGAGATATGCAGATATACAACACACAAAAATGACAGTAAGCTATGTTGCAACAAAAGATGCTGATAACAAGCAGAGAGATGAGAAAATCCTGTTTGTTAACTCTGTGTGAGGTCTGATGTTGCCACTGTGAGACTGGCAAAAGTTTTTTTTTTGTTTTTTTTTTTTTGTAACTGAGAATGTTTAATTTATGTGAAGCCATATGTGCTTATTTTGATTTTTGGAACTTTTGTTAGCCGTCTTTGCTGATGCCCCAGGAGGTTTTCATCTGTTCTCTCTGTAGCTAAAACTGACTGAAATCATTATCTAGCGTTCGTGCCTGATTTGTGTGTGTATGCGTGCGTGTGTGTGTGTTTTGTTTTTTCCCACAGCAAAAAGAAGTTGTGTGCTCTCTATGGGAAGTGGACAGAGTGCCTGTATGTAGTCGATTCCGCTGCCCTCGAGGCACATAAAAAAAATGACAAGAAAGGGGCAGAAGAGAAAAAAGGCAGTAAACCGGTATGAACTGTTGCCTACTGAACAACAGGGGATCACATCAGTTTATTATTATGATTCATAATGTATTTAATTCAGCATGGTGACTAAGTTGTTGGAAAATATCAGTATTTTTGAAATATTATTGAAACGTAACTAGTAATAATAGCTGTCAAATAATTGTAATGGAGCAAAAAGTACAATATTTCCCTCTGAGTAGATGTACTTAGTTTCTTTTCATCACTTTATTCTATCAACAAACTCAATATAAGGCACTGTAGTAATGCGTCTTTCAGAGAACATGATTAATAAGTAGACTTGTCTGTTTGTCACTCCGGCTGATGTTCAGGGTTGCAGTGAGGAAGATGTTCCCTCTCCAGCTGCAGACACCGTGGAGATGATTCCCGGCAGCCAGCTGCTGTGGAGAATCGCACCCAGACCGAGCAACTCTACCCAGGTCAGACTGCTTAATGTACACTGAACGCTTTTATTAGAGCATAGTTTCAAAATCAGGATGTGAAAATGTAAAGTTATCTTCACCTCATTGCAGATGTACAGCTTTACATCATTTGCAATGCAGCTGAACGAGCTGCATAAGGAGATGGAGGGAGTCATTCCTCAGACAGACTGCAGGCTGAGACCGGACATACGAGCCATGGAGAACGGTGACATCGGTAATGATTGTTAGTAACATACTGAAAATGGGGAGAAAAAAAAAAGAAAACCTCTCGCTGCAGTCTAACACTTCTTATTCTGATTCAAATAGACATTGCCAGTGAAGAGAAAAAAAGACTTGAGGAGAAACAGAGAGCTTCTCGCAAAAACCGCTCCAAATCCGATGAGGAGTGGAAGACGAGGTGAGGTTGTTAATGAGACTGGAGGACTCAAAGTGTTCTCCTCTCTAAACCGCTTTATTCAGCAGGCTTTTGTGCAATCAGCCAATGTATGCATTTTGCAAGTTTTAATTTAACTAAATGAAATTGTGATTTTTGTTATTGAAAGAGCCAAACAATTCTAAGCAATATAAAGACAACAGCCGTCATTATTATGCAAAACTTAAAAATAGCAATAACTGATATTTAATATTGATAAATAAAGCGTGAACACTGTCAGATCAGATTATCCTGTGTTTAATCTGCTGAGATGAACAGGCATTTATGTAATTCACATTTAATTTTTCATTGAGGCTAACTCCAGTTTCTGTCTTTAAAGGAATAGTTTAACATTTTGGGAAATACGCCTATTCGCTTTTTTGCCAAGAGTTAGGTGAAAAGGTTGATACCACTCTCATGTCTGTACACCAAATATGTAGCTAGAGCCAGGAGATAGTTAGCTTAGCTCAGCACAAAGACTGGAAACAGGGAAACAGCTAGCCTGGCCCTGTCCAGCACTTCTAAAACTCACTAATTAACAAATTTTCCCTTTGGACAGAGCCAGACTAGCTGTTTGCCCTCCTTCGCATCATATTTACCGTACATTTATCTTACATGCCGTTTTAATTGTGGCTAAATCTACTTTCAGTCTTCACTGCTGCAATTTTCTCACCTCTTTCTATACAGGTTCATTCTTTGTTGCTTTGAAATGTTAAAGCTAAATCTCCATTTTCTCTGTACCTGTCTTGTTTTTCTGTTGCATCCTCGCTTTGATGTTAAGGAGTCCTGCCCTTGGCCCAAGGTTAGAGCTGACTGATGTGTGTGATGTGATCATGTGACCATGCACTCTCTTTGTTTCCAAACATACTTCTTTTTCTCTACAATGAAATCATATCTCTGACTGTGTCCCCGCCTCTGTTAAGCAGAATCATAGATGATAAAGAATCACAGTTTGGAGACGATGTGATTAATCATGAATCTGCTCTCCCTTTCACCAGCATGGCAGCTCCTCTTGGTGACACTTGATGGAATAACTCTAAACATCACAGGAGTCCTCTCCCCAAATAATTTCCTTCCCTGCTTTTATGAAGCAAAGATAACACAATACAAAGTTCATTTAAGTTAAAAGCAAACAACCTAAACTGTCAACTACTATGCAAATTACCCAATAACCTCGTCATATAGCATGCCTGACCTTCCTTAATTGTTTGAGTTATGATTTGCTGCTTGTGTCATCTTGGTCTGATGGGAGCTCTTATTGATTGCTGACGTGTCTTTGCTGTGTTTTTAGGTGGTTTCAGCAGGGGCCAAACCCCCACACCAGCTCCCAGGACTGGCTCTTTTCTGGTGGATACTGGGACAGGAAATACAGCCAGCTGCCAGACATTTACTAATGGACATTTCCTGCTCAGAGAAATTTGCTCTGTACAGTTTCTTTGGCAGAGAAGCTGCATTTTTTTATGGAAAAGCTACAGAATCTAGAAGCAATATGCAAACAGTCTACTTAAACTGTGTGGCCTTAATCTCCTTCATCATGGTAAAACTGTGCATAAACATGTCAACGATCAATATTTATCAAGTTATGAACTGTAAAGTTGTTTGGCAATGCTTTGAAATATAGCATTTGTATTTACATTGAGACCAGATTGTTTCTGTTCATAATGGACTTAAAGCACAGTGGAGAGATGCATAAAACAGGGGTTGGTGGTTTTAGTGTCCGTCTGTTTTGTTTTAAATGTTCATAATAGTGTTTTGACTCTAAATGTATATCTATGTATATACTTTACACATTCAACCATCAGTGACCTCATCATGTGTTTCACATTTCCTCTGGACTCCTGCTCACAACAGTTAAACTCCACTAGCAGTCAGTTAATATGTGGTTGTTGTTGATGTCAGTCATTTCTCCTGATGTGTTTTACCTTGTAGAAGAGTGAGGCTTACAAAACACACTTACGAAAACATACAGTATATTTTCTATATTAACATTACACTTACTTACTACTTTAAGAATTGACAAGCACTAGTTTTGATTGTTTTTATCATCTATTTTTGCTGGAAATCTAAAAAAAAAAAAAAACTGTGTATCATACAACCTGTCAGACATACTAACCAAATTGGTTGGGAGTTATAAGGTCACATGATGTAGAATTGATTGCATTTTAAGATGTTTTCCCTTCATATAAAGCATTGGAAGTATTTTATTGTAAACCTAAATAAAACACTTCAGTGTATTCATGTATGTTTTTACCATTTCTGTGAAGCACGCCAGGGATGCAAGACAAATTTCAGAGGAATCTGAAAATAATGTGTAATGTGAGCTAATAGTTTCTGTAACAACGTGATCCGGCTCACAATCTGGAGGCTAGAAAGACAAGGATGATCCAGTGGATTCCCCTTTTTACTCCCACTTATATAATATGGAATTTGAAGTTGAGTTTTGTCGCAGAGCTCTTCAAAACAATGTAAAAAAAAAAGGTCCTGATGCCTGATTTTGCATGTAAAAAATAAGTTCTTTTCCCAAAATCTAGCACTTAAGAGATGACCCTTCATATGTGTACCAATGATATATAATGCTACTAAATTACATCAAATTTTTCATGCTTTCTTGTGCAGTTAGAAGCAGTGTATTTGAAGGAGGCTGTGCTCTCTGATCAGAGGACGATAGCCAGAGCTAAAAGTGAAACTGGTGAAATGGGTGGAGTATTTCTGTACTCTGTTCTGTATTTCTGAGGCAAATGAGGAGAGCTGAAATAAAATATACCACATTCAGCTATCCATTAGAAAAAAAGGACAAGAAAGACATATGTAAAGAGTTAAAAACTCATTGGGACTAGTTGTGAGGCAAAATAATGAGACATCACATCCCTGCCCCTCCTTTTTTTAACACTGCTGTTATGCAGTAAAAAAGAGAAGGTTTAGCTAACATTACATGGCAATATCCCTAGTTAGTGAGTAAGGTAAACATACTGTAGAGCAGTGGAGACCAATAAGACAAATTAAAGTGGGCTGTTTGAGTGAACCAATGTGCAGTATAATATTTATGATTTAATATGTTTAATACTTATCTCCTGTGTACTGAAGCAGATATTTTTCATTTTCAAGTTGCTGAATATAAATGATAGCAAATGGTGAATGATGAGTATTGACCCATTTGTGACCTCAGTACTTACTTCCATGATTCAGTCACATAGCTTTCCCTGCACACAAAAAAATCTAAATTTATTTTTTTGCCTTTTACAACCAGTAGTGGGTTGCATCAGATACTGTCTGCCTGGAATGAGGACATGTTTACCAGGAGTGATCCTGTGCCAGCTATTAGCCTGGTCTGCACATAACTAGCCCAGTGAAGAAAAGTAGAGCGGAACAACATTTATTTTTGTTATCATCAAAGGTGTAACCAGACTATAAATGACTGAACATACACATACCTGTTTATGCATCTTAACTGGATTTTGTCCATAATCTTCTATTGCATATTAACTGGTTGCTGTGTTGTAGTGTATGTGATAGTTGTCTTAGTCTGTTTATGTTGTGTATATTTATTGTTGTAACAATGTTTATGCTGCTCTCTTGAAAAAGAGATTTTAATCTCTGAGACTTTTTACCAGGTTAAAAAAAGGAAAAAAGAACATGCACCGCATATTGTGTCAGTGGTAAGTTAATAGCAGTTAGTAAAATGGTCACCTGAGGTGGAAAATTGGAAATCTGAAACCAATTCCAGTGTGTGCCATCACCCTGTTCAGTAATATAACCCCACCAGACTACAACCTGCAGCATCACTCTCTCAGGCTGTTTACAGTTTGTGATCACTCTCTGTTCAATATTTATTGATTACTTTCTGAGTGCAGAAAGGGTGGGCTGAGTGCAGGGCAATTTCATTGAACAAAAGACTAATGTGATTGACTGTTGTTCCATGCTTGGTAATATCTAGTAGTCAGACATCTTTTAGCTGACAGACAAACTGGGATTCAAGTTAATAGGACTAATCATTGTAGCTGCCTTGTGTGTATTTTTTGTTCATTATTGTGTTCAGGGTCACAGAAGGCTGGAGCCTACACCAGGAACAAGGAAGGATACACCTGGGAAGGTCATCAGTATATTGCAGAGCAAACATAGATGGACTCACACCTGTGGGTAAGTCCAAACCCAGTTTAAGCCAAAGCTGTTATCATACAGACAATAGCATTATTCATTTGAAGGGGGCTGCTGCGTTTGCAAAGTGGGGGCCCCAACTCAGAGGGTTGCAAAAAAACAGTGTCTAAAAGTTAAACCTGGCTCAACTTTTGCCACAACACAATGTAACATCATCTGACAAGACACCACGTTGACCACTCTAATATGTTCAAGCACACATTCCAGGTCGATTACTTTGTCGTGTGGATGTCATATTTCTAGAGTTTACCTTACGATTGTCGTGTCGAAAGAGGATTGTTGCCATGAGAGTTGTAAACTCTAATATGATAAACCACTGTGCAGTGGTTTGGTGTCTCATAAACCTTCAAACTCAAGGATCCATAACTCAAACCATACTTGCTGGATCATATTTCACCTGGTCACAGTAGCATCTGTGTGCCATCACAGACAATGTGCTGCTTTTTGATGAGGTGCTGATATGACAATCTGTGCAGGGTTACTGTCAAGTGACATGTAAACATTGCTGCCACACCAGAGATAAGAGCTTCCTCTGCTACCACATACAGAGAGAACAGCGCTGAGAGTGAGACTAACTGAACACATTACATCAGGATAAGCACTCCATCTCTTGGTCAGAAGTAGAATAACAGATTGAATATTATTCTTAAAGAGTTGAAACTTTGAGCATGTCCTGTTGTCATAAGGCTGGTACTATGAGGGAGGTGTGTGCATGCAGTATGTATCTGTGTAGGAAAGTGGGATGAAAGCTATTTGTCACATGGTGCTATTAAATACCTTTATGCCTCAACATGTTGTTTTAAAGTTATTTTTTGGAAAACTTAATCCACATATACAACCCATTAAACAGATTTTAGGTCATATTACCTTAATTTCTATGATAATTAAATACATTTTTATTTTGTGTGCAGTAATTTAAAGGAAATACAGAATCTGTGCATCATAAGACCCGTTATAATTAATGAAACAATAACTGGCCCCCATTCTGATTCTATTTTGGGGGAAATCTTTTGTTCTTCCACCATTTAAATTGATTATCATTATTGTATTGGTTGATTAAGAAGAAACAACAGGCTCCCATGTCTCTAAAAGACAAGAGTCTTGTTGTTTGGTATGAACAGAGGTGGAAGTAAAAATAAACCAGGTGTATTTTTACTGCAATTCATTCTGCTCTGCATGGTTTGGTAGTAGTAGTAGTCTGACGAAATGATAGATGTCAGAAGGCCTTGAATAAGTGTCTCAGCTGCTGTAGTCCCATTATTGAAGAGATGCTACCAGGCAGCTTTCCTGTGCGAACATGTCAAGCAGACACAGCTATTATATCAGGGTGTACAGTATGTTTAACTGGATTACCTAAATAACTTAATTATATTGTTGATCACAGAAAACTTTAAAATGACTTTGTGACAATTTTCATGTTGTCTTTTGCAAAAATATTTCAGAATGAAACACATCATGTAAGATCAAATAATATTCAAATGTAAGACTGATAATATTCAAATGTATTTATTTTCTAAAGATCCACATAACACAATTACATTTTAAAAAGGAGGATTTATCCAAAATTGCCAAATAGAAATTCTGCTTTGGGCACAAACATTTCAACACAAACAATTTAACATATGGAAACTTGTGCAATTGTGTAATTGACGATTCACTAAACCTCTCCCCCAAAAAACAATTGTCCAATCATAGTTCAGCCACCGTAACTAGGCATGGCAGGCTTGTCAAGCTGTGAATTTCTCCACATGCTGAAGAGATGTCCATGGTGCTTTAATAATAGCGATACTCTGTATCTTATGAGTTGGTTTTTAACCGTCCAAATACAAGAGTAAAAGTATAAAGAATGGATAACACTGTGTGTTCAAGGCCAGCAGGATTTCATGCAACATTGTTTTGTGGGATTACAGGTTAAGTTTAAAAAGGCCTTGTTCACGACTAGCACATCCACTGTGTAGTATTTCCTCACTGTGTGGTTGTTGGCCTCTGATGCTACTATATCAGAGTGTAGGTTGTTTCAGAAAATTAGCGTTAGAATGTTGAGTGATAAATCTGCCATCGTTATCACAGTAAACTACATGTATGTGCCATATGAGAATGGTAAACTAGACAGGGCTTAGCAAACAGTTAATTCATCCTGACATTTTTTTTGGTATCTTTGGAAACTTTGAGTAGAATTTCAATCTAACAAACGTTCAGTGATTTTCAATGAGGCTTGCCTGCATTGTATGACTTTGTAATGATGCCAAAGGGACCCTGTGGAGGCACTCATTCATTACATGTCCTCAGTCTACAGGGCATTTATTGACGCTGACATGGCCAACCACCCTAGATCCTGTCTCAAATGCAACAGGTCTACCATCAACCTTCACATTTCGCAAGCAGCCTACAAACGGTGAGGACACGGGGATTCCATTATACTTTGTTGTCCCTGAAACAAACAAGGAAAAGCAGAAAAAGAAGACTTTCAGTAGGGTTGTTTCATAAATGCTGATATTTTTTGAAAATTATTGAGGTGTTTGATGCTTTACCTCCAATGTAAAGTGAAGCCATTATTGAGTACGAGGTGGAGGGGCCCACTCTCTGCTTAGACATGGAGTCCACCATTAGTTTGATAACTTCATTTTTTTTTGACACTAAGGGATGAGGGACAACAACACTGGAATTTAAGATTCAGAGCTACTCACCACTCATGTATGATTAAGTTTGTGTAATGTCAGCATGTATACCTGTAACCATGTGAAATTTTCCATCACAGAGGTTTTGAGGAGGAGTCACTGAGACAATGACATCATCATTAGCATAACTCATTTTTACACGAACCTGGTAAAAGATTGCAGAGTCACAAAACATACTGTCATGGTTATTTCATGCTGTTTTTCTTTTGAATCACTGCCTGATCAGCTGTCATCGTGCATAGTGTCTAAGAGTGAAAGGTTACCTTGTTTTCCCTTAAGAACACATCAAGGTTGGCCTTGTGACTTCGAACATGGAAGAGAAGACCTGTCAGGCGTTGAGGACGCAGCTCAAAGGCCAACACAAAGTCAGAGCCAACAGTAAAGTAATTATCTAGAAGAGAAATACTCGTCATTTGATTTGTGGTCAGTGCTTGTTGTAATTTGAACTCATACAGTGGCAACAGGGAAATAAAACAGTATATCAGGAGCCATGCAATATAATATCAAACCTAAGACAATGTGACCGCCACCAAAGTATGTCCCCATCACTGTGAGTCCATTGAGGCAGGGTAAAGCTTTGTGGCTCGCTTTAGGTTTCCCGACAGCTTCCGCATTCATTTTCAAATTCCGTATACAGCCAATAATACTGTTCATGGGAATGTTGTGTATCTGTGTGAAAACGAGGAAAAGATAGTCAATTTAATCAATGTGACATAGATGTTAAATAAAAAGTCATACAATGATGAGGTTTGATACAGACTTTTGGGATTTTTCTTAGTGGATAACCTCCCAGATACACAGGGTTGTGCAGATCTAAAGCTGATCCCTCACTGTTGGGCAATTGACCATCAGTCACACGGGTTCCATCAACCACCAGATGAAAAGTACTCGTCTCCACACTGAACTCAATCTTCACACACACACACAGGCAAACTGTCAACACAATTCATTCACCTAAAGACTTTAGCCAAACAGATTTTAGGTCATTATCACTGTGATCTACAGAAGACTGAAACAATATGATAGAAATAGAAATGTGGTGGGGCTTAGTGAATGGTTACCTTGTGCCAGTTCCCATCATTGGTCTTGTGTTTGTAGAGGATGACTCTGTTTTGCCCGAGGAACAACTTGATCTTGCCATTAGCTACGTATAGAGCCAGCAGGGGGATGACTCCTCTTCCGGCCACATGGAGGAGCAGCCCTTTGGACGACTTGGTCTTGACCTCTAGAGAGAAGTGAGGCCTGAGACACACAAGAGTACAACAGTAAGTTTTCTCTTTTACTGGTTATGAATGAATGAATAAATGAATGGGTGGAGGGATGACTGACTTACAAAAGAATGAAGGGAGGTTTTTATAAGACACAATAGTAAAAGGGAAGCCAAACCAAAACAAAAGTATAAATAAGGTAATCTAGTAGTAAGAAATTAGAAGAGTTGGCTTGGTTGGTTAGTTTGGCATGTTAGGCATTCTGGTTGACTTAGCTAGGCTCGTTAGCTTGGCCATATTAGTTAGTTTGTTTAGCCATGTCTTTCTCAGTGTCGGCCCAACACAAGTTAAAAATACAAGTCACTGAGAGGTTCCCCACCTGATGACCTTGTAGACTTGTCTGCATTTCTACTCTTACACTCTTCATGTGTGGATTTATGTGTGGAAAAGTTTCTTATACCAGAGGGGCAATTAGTGGCTATTTGTAAGACTAATGGAACTAGATGAGCAGGGATGGTGGCTGGAAAAACTGAGCGGGTCATGGCATTCGGATGAAACTGCCAATCAAGCTAATTGGGCAAGCCATTGTAGGTTAGCCAAAGCAGATACAATGTAGATATAAGGCCTTGTCAAGCCTCCACGGATCTTCTCTTTGCTTAAGGTAAGGGTAGGACTCAAATGCATTTTAATACATAAGGTTTGTTTTAGAGAATGGTGTTATATGTCAGAGGGCTCTGTAGATTTACGATAGCACTGCATGATACTCACTGCAAGGCCTAATGATAGGTCAAAACATCACTTAATATTAGTATGGGCTTCTGTAGGAAAGCTCACTCAACTTCTGGCATATTTCACTGTGCTTATTGATAGATGTTCTATGTCCTCAGGGGAGAGTTGGTATTTTAGTGTTTATACATAACTACTATTACCTGTTATTAAGGACCTGTTGTGGAAGGGTGTAACGGAGCCAGCTGTGTGCCTCAGAGAGCTGGTATCCACCATGGTGTGCTTGCTGGGGTCTACACTGGCTGTCTGCTAGGTCTTGAGTCTGACACACAGCGGAGAAATTACCTGCGTTACTATCTAATTATAAAGCAATAGGTGAATTATTGTGAAGCTGTAGAAATAATGGCTTGTTGTGCTCACATGTTTGGGTTTCCGGGGCCTTTTCAACAAAGGTGCTGGTGAAAGCATGGTTTGTGGTGGGGGACTGAGACTGCACAAACCAAGGAACAAATTTCCCGTTTGGGACAATGAGCTTAGATCAGCAGGTATAAAGCTCTGCTTAGGCCTGTGTCAGATTAGAGATTTTTATAAAACATAAGTTAATGTTATTTTAGGAGAAAAGGATAAATATTGTCAATATTCAAACAGCTGTGCCATTAAAAAGATGCAAACAGATTTCTAATGAGCCCAAACCTCCTTGAATAAAGGTTAGCGATGCAGCCTTTGAATTTCTTTCTTTTCATCGGTTTGATATGGGGAGATCCCCAATGTCCCTGAATCACATTTACATTATCAACGCTGAGCTCCAACCTGAGAAATAATGACAGGTTTAGTACTGTGTTGTATGTTTGGAAGAAAATATTGCACATTATGGAGGTGTGAGCCTTGTTACAGCGACAATTAGCAGCACATTGTAATCAAGTAAAAGTTCCAAATGTCGACAATAGGAGGACACATCTTACCCCGTTGGCCTCCTCACTGCAGACAAGTAGTGCCAGCTCCCATCGCTGTAACTTTTTTTTGACTTCAAGGTATGATTATCACTACTAAATACTACATAGCCATCAGACAGGAACAGGTGAAAGTTGTGGACCGAGGTGGAGCCCTGTGGAAGATCAGATAATAATAATAGAATCATTTTTAGCTTTTGATTCTCTTTCAAAGCTGGATCTGACACATGCTGGGTTTACCTGAGAGCTGCTCTCAAGAATAGCACCGTGTCTGCCTTTGCTCCTGAAGCCCAGAGAGACTTGCTGTTCGACCGACTGGTCAAACAGAGAATCAACAGACAGAGCTGAATGTAACGTAGCTACACGAACACCCTACAGGAGCCAGAAACACACTAGTATTAGATACCTAAGTCTAAACGCTATTCTCTCAATAACTTACTTTAAACATTTTTCTAATGAATGTGACAGATGTCTTGAGGCAGTGAGAGCAGCCATGCATCTTGTTAATCTTTTTTTTGGTAGTTTACCAGTAGTGAGAGTGGACATCCATCAGTGACACCAATTGTCCTTTTGTACTCAACGACCTCCGAATCTGCTGTCAGGTGATCCACACATCCTCTCAGTGGTGGAGCTGTGATGTTGTGTCTGAGATCCAAAGGCATAAATAGGCCATTCAAAGGCTAATCTGATGACCTAAAGCTGTAAATGCTGCATGTATCTGTTGTGTTTACCTCCTTCTGAGCTGTGCTGGTAGACCCCCAATGTAATAACTCATATAATTTGATTGAATGTGCTCTGTGTAGATACTACGATTGTTTTCATAGTGCACAGTAAAGTTGCCTGCAATCTTGATTTGAAAATGTTTGGCCTGAGAGAGGAAACATATTTTTATTAATACGGACCAAAAGCTTGCACTGCTTAATGTTCCTTATGGAAAATTAACTAATTGTAGATAATCTTACAAATAGAGACACTTCTTCAGCACTCTTAACTCTGAGCTTTCGACCTGCTTGTTGTCCTTGAAGTATCAGGAAGCCTTGCTCCACAAACACACAGAAAAAAGACTCCTGTAACAGATAAAACACAATATCAGTCATGTTCAGTACCAAAGACACATGAAGTGTAGCTCTCTATTGTTTTTGCTGATAACATTTGATTTTCTATTTGTAAATGAATCAGTTGTGATCACTAAGTCTTTGACTGATGCTTCTGCAAATCTGTTTAACTCAGAAACATACTTCGTTTCCAATGTAGAATACCAAGGCGTTTGTTTCTCGGCTGTTTGTGTGGATTTTGAACAATCTGCTTTTCCTGTCTGGCTTCTTTGTGAGCGCCATGCGGTAACCAGTTCCCTCATAATAATCAGACACCTCTGACTGGGGAACCCTAAACAGATAAAGAATTATTTGACTGTTACTAGTCATTGTAATAACAGACCTCTGTCAACATTGACAACTTTTTGAATGCTTACTTCACAGCAGGCCGCTTTGCACTCATATTGACGGCACGCTTGTAGTTAAACAGGCAAACAGGATTGTCATTGATGTAGGAGAGTTTCATGGCTCCTCTGTACTTGGGGTAATGCAGTTCCACCGGAGGCTAAAGGAGGGACAGAACAGACCAGAGATGAGTTCACTGATCACATTTTCATGGTACTGGGCAACCAGATTTTCTTCTACCATAGTGCAATGATTTCTCAAAGTTCTGGTTCTTTTGTGATTGTTAAAACTAATTTCTGGCTCATATCGTCAAGGACAAAAGCTCAATGCTCACAGGTACTTCAGTATAGAAGCACATTAATGCCATTAAAAGAACATGAAAAGTTAGGCATGATAAAAAAAAATTAAGTCAAAACTATGACTTACTAACTCAAAATTATGATAGTAAGTAAAAAAAGGAAAATTGAGTAAGAAATATGCCATAGTCAATTAAAATTTTAACATAATACACATAATTACAGTACATAAATATTATATACGAAATTTTGAGATACTTTTTTCACTTTTTTCTGTTTGTACCAGTATGAAAATTGAAAACATGCAGGCATAATGAAATAATAGGCAGTGACTAGTTACAGTAAAGTCTTCAGGGTAGCCGCCCACGTAGAAAACTACACTGTCTGGATCCAGGTTGAGGATGCCAGTCATCGTCTTTGGAAGTTTAAGTTTCGGAGAGAGGCTGACAGGTTTCTGTGATGTGTAGTTCTGCGTAATGTTAACTTGAGCATCTTGGTAAACTCTGCAGGAATTGTTGGCACACAGAGATAATTAACACTTCACTGAGGAGGAAACGGTGAGTGAGGTATTTTCTCCAAAGAGACTTTCAGGTAGAAAATCCATGTTCATTGTTTAAACTTCAACTTAATGTGTATGAAGTACCTGTAGAACATAACCCTGTCAAAATCGGAGGAGTTCACATTGGTGGTTGTTGTTATTTGGCTGGTTTTTATCTCATGGACAACTCCACCCAACTTGTAGACACAAATCAACACATTGCTTCTGATAGCCATCCCTATGTAGTCTCCAGAAGCCTAAAAATGAGACAGAAGCATGACAGACAAATACATATGATAAATACTGAAAAACATTGTCACTCAAAATAACTTCCTGATAGTGCTTGATAGGTATATATGTCAGCTCTACTTAAAAGACAGATCTTTCATGATTTCGATAGGAGTCACTCACATCCTTGTTGCCTAGATAGAAAACAAAGAGGTTGGCATCTTTGTGTTTAGCCTGGCGTGGCTTTCGTCTTTGGTCAGCCTTGGAAGAATTGTTTTGATGAAGATTGAGAAGCAGATCAACAGCTGTAAATGCTTTAATGTCATCAAGGTTTCTTGGAGGATGAAGCTCAATGTGATCCGTTCCATTGAAAGTGGTTGCAAGGGGGAGCTGTGCAAAGTGTCAAAGTATATTTGTAAAATTGGATTTGAGGAAAAAAAGGACTGTTTTGGCCACTAGGTGGCGACAGAAACAAGCTGTGAACACAATACTAGCATATTGTCATCTTTTAAGTTGATTAACGTGAATTGTTAGCAAACATTTGGATAATCATTGGCATTCGCAGTTATTAGCAGTCAGTGTGTTTTTTGGGTCACCAGGCGAATGTAAGTACAATATTCACTTTCCTTTTAGCTCTGTTTTTGGTCTCCACCAGCTCCTGGGGGAAAAATGTCTGGCCCTTTAGCGGCTAAATCCATCACCAGCTAGTCACTAAAGTTGTCTGTCTGCTGTTTGGTGCAGAGCAGGTAACGTACAATAGATTATCAGAGATTTTTTTTCAATGAAAATAGCTGCCTATGAGAGCAGTGAGACTGAACCAAAACAGTAAAGTTGCAGGATGCATAACCAAAACAATGAGCTAAAAGATGATAAAATAAGGGGAACTGCAATCAGGTGATAAGTCTCCATGGGTTTCTCATTACTAGCAACATATACAAGTAGTCATTTGATCCATTGATTATATAAAAATACTGATTATAGCTGGTTTAAATCAAAGCTGGCAGGCAAGAAACAAATTAAAATGAAATACTTTACCCTATTAACAAAGTTTCTGGCCTCCTCTATCACATCCTTGATTTCCTCGATGCTATCTGTCATGTTGGCATCAGGAGACTCCCTACTGAGAGCCTCAACTTGTGTGAGGTTGTCTCTCAACATGGGGAGGGATGTGTTCAAGCTCTTCACTGAAACAAAAGCAGAAAATGAACATAAATCAAACTATAAAATTGTTCTATTCAAGGTGACGTTCAATGAATCAGTATAAAGACAGGAATAAGATAGTGTTTTGTTTTATGACAGTGGGTGTTTTCTACCTTTAAATACTTACATGCCATCTCTGCATCATTTAATATATCATCTACATTCACACTGGCATTGGTAGGAGTGATTCCTTTCAGCTCCTCGCTAATATTCTTCAGCCTCTCTGTTATATTATTGACAGTGTAGTTAGAAGCAGAGGCAGCCTTTTTCGCAGACTCTATTAGGACTTCTGAGTCATCTGAAATAAAAAGAACAATTTTATCTACTGTGATGCAGATACAGTGCATAATCTGAAATGTCAAGTTAACCACCAACCTCTTTTGATCTTTTTGAGGTCATCACTAACTGTTGAGATGTCCATTCTCAGTGATTCTCCCTTTTCCTTTTGCTTATTCACACGGTCTTTGTGGGTGTCCATTGTATGTGAAAGCACTGTTTGAAAGAAGAATGTTTGCCAGAAATGGATAAAGCTTTTCATTATTAGCATTCAAACTTAATATAATGTATCCAAATTGTTCCAAATGATGCTTTTTACACACTTGTAAGGTCAGTCTGAGTCTCGTTGGCTTCTGTCTGTAAACGGGATGAATTATCTTTGAGTCCTTCGGCCCTGTTGACCAGACCTCCCTCCTTCACATCCTAATTTATAGTGACAGAATCATTAATATTTTTGATAAACATTACTTTTACTAAACATTATGTTTTTGTTTTTTTTCATTTTTTCATTTTTCATTCAGCATTACTATTAGCACCTGAGTTACCTTTAAGGGTTGCTCAGCAGCCACGCTGGACTGATTTGCTGCCATCTCTGCCTTTTCTATGGCATTTATGATGTTGTTATAAGCATCTATACCCCGGACACCGTGCAGGTCAGTACTGTTGGTGGCATTTTGAAGCACTCTATGAAGTAATAACATAGCGTGGTGTATTAATGTCAACATATAGTAAAAGTACTAATCAGCGAAATGTACTGAAAGTATCAAGTTGCCCCTGTAACTGATGTATTGTTATATATGACATACTGATGAATCAATAAATAAGCAGCATCTTACTGTTGTAGCCGGTTGAGATGAAACTAGCTTCAACTCCTTTATATAAAGTTAGGTATTTTAGTCCAGTGGTTCCCAACCTACGGGCTGGGCCCCCTCAAAGACCACAAGGTAAATCTGTGCAGTTCTTCACAACTTTGTATTCTTTTTTTGGGCCTTTGTCTAATATTTGCTTTTATTTATTGTTGTAATGGATACATTTACCTCCTTGTTGAACTGATATTTAAATGAAACCATCTGAGAAGTCCAGAGGGTAAATGTCCCCTGGTTAGAACTACTCACAAAAGAACTCAGATATCTGACAGATATAGACAGTGTTTTTTGTTTTTCTTTAAGGAGGTGTGAGCCTTAAAGGGTGGAAATCACTGGTTTAATGATGAACTATGAATTTTATCTTATCATCATCTGATCATCTGTTTTTTATGTAAACTCTCAATCTGAGAAGCAACCAGTAACTATAGCTGTCAAATAAATGTAACAGAGTAAAAAGTGCAATATTTCCCTCTTAAATGTAGTGGAGTAGAAGTAGAAAGTAGCACAAATTGGAAATACTCAAGTAAAACACAGTACATGAGGAAATGTTACTCACTGTTGAATTTCTGTTGCCAGTCTGTTGAGCTCCTCTGCATGCTCCTCAGCCTCGGTTACGATATTCACATTTGCCATAATTTGGGAGCTGTTTAACTTCTTAGTGAGCTCCAGCTTGGCAACATCTAACTGGGCTGAATTATTTTTAAATTCCTGCAATTTACATACAATAAACTCAATTTGCACACTTGGAGCAATTATCTTGGATAAAGATGCCTGCTTACCTCTTCAATTTCCTCGAGCATTAAGAAGATGTCGGTAATATTCTTTAGCAGGTCTTTAGTCATTTCAGTCATAGAAAGGAGCGTACTATTTTCTTTTTCCAGCTGAGTTTGAAGATGCTGGCAAATGATAAACATTGAGAGGTGAAAAGTAAGACACTTCAAGTGTTCTTTTGTATATCAGAAATGTATGATACTACCAGTGACAGCTGTGTTTGACATTACCTGCAGATGCTGAAGGGTAGTACCACTCTTTAGGTTAAGGTCCTGTGTCCTGTTGACAGCATCCTCTGCGTCTGACATCAGCTCAGCCAGATCCATCAGAGAGGAGTTTGAGGCCATCAGAGAGGCTGCAGTCTTATTCAGTACTGCCTGGTTGGTTTCCACATTAATGGTCATATTTATTGAGTCTAATACTGAGGAGAACACGCAGATTCAGAACTTACACTAATGTGAACAACCAGAGACGCATAAAAAAATATAAGGCTGCAGCCAGCTGCTGGTTAGCTTAGCTTAGCATAAAGAATGGAAACAAGGAAACAGCTAACCTGGCTCTGTCCAAAGTAGATGAAATCCTCCTACCAGCGCTTATAAATCTCAATAATAAATACAATGTATCTGGGTCACTTACTGTAATCTCTGCTGGCTATTTGGCAAGTCACAATGAGGCGAGACATACAGAAGTTACTGCTCCCAGCCGAGATAAAATCAGGCAGATAAACCTGCCGTAACACCGCAACATGTCGTTTTTACACAGTTTTTTTGTTCAGGTTAGTCAAACCTGATATTACATGTCAGTTAGTGAGCTTTTAAGTTGCTGGTAGAGTTTTTAAACTTTGGATGGAGCCAGCCTAATTGTTTCCTTCTGTTTCCAGTTTTTATGCTAAGCTAAGCTAACCATCTCCTGGCTGTAACTACATAATTAGCGCACAGACACAGGACACTCTGCAAGAACGCAATGTTGGACCGTGAACTCATTAATGAAAGACCTATGACAACTTGTCATTTTAAAAAATGCGCAAAATAAAATGCAAACTTAACTTATTGGTATTGATAATAGCTTTCAGAAACTCATCTTAGTTGCAATATTACCGGCTAAGGGGGCTTTGTTTTCTCCCACCTGTATTTTGATGATTCTTAAAAAGGAAATGTGGATGAAATTGAGTGCATAGATAGCTCTTGCTTTGGGAGTGCTTTGTTTTTATTTGCCTGCCTTCATGAAACGGTACAAAATTGGTTGCTTCCAAAGCTTCCAAAGTTGTGTGTGTGTGTGTTTTTTTTTCTTCAATACAAGAATTTCCAATTATTTTATACATATTTGGAACACAATCTCTATGCCAGAGAGCAACCAATAAATAAAAAATTACATAAAAATCTCTTACATTTGTGTGCCTCCTCTTGCTCGCTGCCAGCTTCGTCTATCTGAGCAGCACAGCCTCTCTCTCTCATTTCCCTCACGATGCGTTCAGCCTCCTCCATCATCTGGACTATGTTGTTTTCAGAGGGGGAATCTCCAGGTTTCGCCATAGTTACCTGCTTTACCAAATCTGACAAACCACAATAACAGGGACACTGGTGCTGAGGCTCACTTTGACATAACCAAAGTGACTTTCCTTAACATTCCCACAAGGTCTTGGACACAAGAGGAAGAAAACATCTGCTCTCCAAAAATATTAGCTGTTTTTTATGAATTCTGTTCATGTGAGATTGATATTTCACACAGCTTTCCATAAAATTTGAGGACACTCTCAAAGCCAACCTGCAGACCAGTGGTGTTCGTCACGCCAATGTAAATACATGTATTCCTGTTTAACTGATATACCTGGTATTGTTGTATTGAGAAGAGCTTCCACTTCAGAGAGAAGATCCTCCGCTTTCAGGTGTGTTCCATTTATATTCTGCACGACCATCTCCAGATATGATGAAGTTTTCAGTGTCTAGAAAGGTGATTATTTTGAAAACATTGTCAAGGCTCGTCATATGTTTCCAGATCAGTCTCTGTAAATTTAGATGACAGTGTGAGCTTTACGGTTTGTCACTTTCTGACATACAGTATCTTATGTCTGTCTGAAGTGATGTAATCATTTTATAAAAACACCACCTGCAGTATTCAAACAATAATTTACATTCACAAATCTGTTTATCAATAATTGCAATTATCCTCCTAAACTCCTGATTTAGTTTCAGTTTGATTAACTGAGGAAAATTTTCTCCAGGTACCTTATTAGTCAGTTGACTCAAGTCAACTCTGATAACATCCACATCCACTTTCAGCTGTTTAACCTTTAGATGCAGACGTCTCACAGCAGTTCTGTACCTCCTAACCAGAATCTGCAAAACAGCAGAGATGGAGAAGTTCTCTGAAAAGAGAAATCATGTATTACAGATATAACAGGTATTGTGATCACCCTTTAGACAAACATAGCTTTTAAAAATTTCTTCAAGTTTAGTTCATAGTTGCAAGTTACAGAAAATGTGACAACTTCTTGGCACTGATACCTGCATGAACTATACCTTGGTTTCAGCGATGTTTGCCTCCAGATTGTTTAGCCCCCTGAATGAATAAGGGTCTCGACTGATGTTCTGCAGCTGCTGCTTCAGCCCAGACGGGACATTGTCCATCTCCTCAAAGTTGACCAGTAAAGAACGAGTGCAGCTGTCACATTCTGTCAGTAAATACAAGAAGATTAAATACAAGGTCTAGTTAGTTCTCAATGTGAACCACAGCTCTGATGATGGAGAGAGCATATTTTTCCTTCTTTTAGGCTACTCTTCATGTGACACATTATTATAACCAAGAAGAATTCTCAACAGAAACTCACCATGGTAGTGATCACCGCAGTCGTTGTCGCCAGATGTGAGACACTCTGATTAAAGGAAAGGATATTAAATACTAGTGACTTTAAGCAGTGTGTGTTTTAGTGGCATCTAGCGGTGAGGTTGATTGCAGATTGCAACCAACTGAATACCCCTCCCCTCACCCTCCCCTTCCAAGCGTGTAGGAGAACCTGCAGTATCTGTGAAACTTGCAAAAAGCGCAAAATTCCTTCTCTAGAGCCAGTGTTTGGTTTGTACATTCTGGGCTACAGTAGAAACATGGCGGTGCAACATGAAGGGCTCCGTGGAATGGGACCTGCTCCCTATAAAGGGCTCATTCTAAAGTAATGAAAACGCGATTTTTATTTTCAGGTAATTATACACTAATTAAAACATACATATGTTAGTAGTAGCCCGTTCCACTAGATGCCACTAAATTCTACACACTGCACCTTTAAGGAAACTGACTGATAAAGACATTCAGTATATTAGGAAAACAGATTGGTTCTGATTTTACAATTAACTGAAACTCATTTTTATTGAACCTTTATTTGCCTGTATGTGTGTGAAAATTAATATTTACCTCCAGTCAGAGAATCACAATGGTTCAAGGTGCCATCCCAGCAGTTGCAGGGCTTGCAGCTGCCTCCATACACCAATGGATTGCCATAGTAACCAGATGCACATCTGAAAGAAAGAAAAAGGTTTTTATACTTTTAATGACAGACCTACATACTAATATAATTCATGAGCCTTGCATTGAACAGTGGACACTAGAGATTTGGATGCAGCTTTTGGTGCACTGATCATCATAATTTTGAAATGTAAATAATATGTTTGTTTAGGTGGCACTTCTTGAATAGTAAACAGACCTCTCACATCTGGTTCCATCATAACCCTGTTTGCACATACATTCAACCGCTCCTGATCCGAAGTCCAGACAAGCCAACGCTAAACTAGGAAAGAATAAATTTATATTGATGCAGAATAAAAAAATCAGTTGAGCTTGGTTGAGCTAAAAGTGCTCTGTAGAGGCAGAGTAGGTAATAAGCAGACTGACTTGTTCCATGGAAAAGGGCACGGACAGGCATGGCAGGTCCTGCTGGCTGCGTCTCCATAGTAACCCTCTTTACATCGTTCACAGTGGTCCCCGGCGGTGTTGAACTGACAGTTCTAGGGGTCATTTAGATGAAACACAACATGTTTTGGTGTCTGGTTTGGCAATGTGCTCACAAATGCCGTGTGTGTTTGTGTGTGTGTGTGTGTGTGAACACCAACCACACAGTTCCCTGTATGCTCATCACACTCATTAGAGTTTCCATTGCAGCTGCATGGCGCATACGGACCCCTGGCTCTGATCCACTGTCTGTAGAAGCCTGAGTCGTCCTTCTGTATGTGTGGACACAGAGAGCTGAACGTTCGACTGTGGGACAGTAAACACAAGCAAACACTCCACCACCACTGACCTAGTTAGGAGGAATCCATTCATCCAATCAAGCTGCACAGTGATTAACTGCAACAATATGTGAATTTAATCTGTTGTATTACATACAGTATCAGATACATTTGTCACTTAGAAAATACACTCTGCTGGTCTAAGTTGTAAATGGTAATGTGGCATGAAGAGAGAGAAACACACGGTGATATACACATTGAAGAGAGTGCATGTTGAAAAGGGACATACACTGTAAGGATATGCGTCATTGCAAGAGTACATACATACTGTAATCTTGAATATCTGTGTTTGACCTTAGGATACCATAAACATTTTTATACCTGAAAAATGCTGAAAGGCATGTCTGATAGTGATGTAGCTTTATTACTGGTATCAGAATAAAGATAACTTTTTGGGGTCAGGTAGGAGATGAGAACCATTTCAAGTAGACTCTGTCTGATTCCTTGACCTTGTTTAGCACCACAGCCTGCAACATAATGTCCTCACTGGTAAACAAATACTGTATACAAAAAACACAATGTACAACAGTAAACCCCGCAAAGAGCTGCATTACCTGAGTGATAGCACCTGCTGCGTGGTGGCCAAAGGAAGGATCATAGAACTTTTTCGTGCTGTGTGGCAACTGATGGATCTGATGTTTCTGAGTAGAGGGACAAACTGAAGCAAAGCAGAGCAAAAACAACCAAACTATACCGCAAAGCAAAAATGTATTCCGCTGCATTATTGGCCATTCAGTGAGCCCGGTGAGTTCAGCAGTGGCAGTGTTCCTTGAACCTTGGAGTTTTTTTATGTGAGAGACATACAGACAAAATGTAGGTTAGTATGCAGTTTGGTTCAAAGTTCACTGAGGTGTGGTTCCACTCACTAAAGTGAAGTGAAGCATGTCAAATACACTTTGAGGAAAATGACTGAATAGAATGATTGAAAAAACATGCAAGTATAGCGCACAGACAAAAAAACTGAAACATTTATTTGAATTGAAAATACAAAGCTCAATTTTATTTGTTCTATCTCAAACAGATTCAAACACTGAGGCCACCAGGCTCAGGCTTTTTAATGTGTAAAACAAGTGCTACTGTAACAAAAATATCAAAGTTTTGCAGTCAGAAGATATAACACAAGAGTTAAAACGAACAGTGGCTAACATCGCTCAATGAGTCCCTCAGTATCCTTTAACAGTCAGTTATTTGTTCTAAATTTACAAGCTGGGCACCCTGATTTACTGTATTTGGTATAGTCTACAATCTTACTTGGAAGCAAGCAACAAGATTTGACTTCTAGTGTTTCAGTCAATATTGTGACTCTAACATTGCTTGTAAAAACATTTCATGACTGTTAACAAGTAGAACAAAGATACAAGTTACCTACATAAAAACTGTATCCAAATAGTTCAAGAGGTTTTTAAGTAATGACATCAAAACCATTCAGCTGAAATGCTAGGCTACTGTAGTAACAGTAGCACAAGTGGAGAAAAATAATAAAGTCAGCAAACTGACTTTATTGACAGTAACGTCTGTCATACAGAAATGTTTATTTAAAGTTTGATAACATTAGCTAACATTAGTCACCATAAGCTGCTGGTCATTCCAGAAAAAGATAGCAAAAGTAGCGTTGCTAGTAACTAATGCAACGGTGCATTTTATTGCTAATGAATTTGACTTTTTATCTGTAAGTGTAAGAATATGTTATTAACTCTGTACAAGGTTACATAGCCTAACTATAACTAAAGAAGAAGAAGTTTTCTATATTGGGTGAGTTTGACCAATCAAAAAAAAACGTTTTGGAGGCTAAATTAATCTCTACCCAGATTCTTGTGTGTAAACTACATCCCTGAGAGCAGCAATGTGTTCACCTTAAAAGGCTGATTTGAGTACTTGCACAAAACATTATCTACAGCATCAGAAAAGGTCAGCAGAGACAATCAAAAAGAAAATATGGATGACAGGTGTACTTTAGAGGTGACAAGGGCTGTCTGAGCAATGACTGATGATGTTGTCTGGAGCCCCATTAGCAGTCCAGTGGAAAAGCGCAGCATTAACACTCGACTCTTAAGCATCTTGTCAGAATCACAGAATAGGGTACAAGGCATAGCTTGCAATGCCACAAGTATTTGTGCCATCCCGGACCATTCGCATGTAGCCACCTTCACCCCAGCTGGTACCCCAACTAGAAATAAAAAACAGAAATTCATGTTAAAACAAAAAACACTTGTACAGGTGGTAAATAATAGAATATGGAGTGATTTATAAATTGGTAACCCATATTTAGTTGTCCTGACCTGTTTTTGATGATCCAGTAGTCTTGGCCTCCTTCAGAGCCGTAGCCAACCAGCAGCACCGCGTGACTCAGATTGTTGGGGTTACAGCTGGGCTCATCGTATATTCCTGTAAGAGAAATTTAAAACCTTCATTAACTGATTTTTTGGCCACTTGAGGGCGTCAGAAACATATTACATTTACATACATATATCACTTTTTAGGTTGATATGGTGAACAAACGCTTGCTTATTTACACATCCAGCAGATACAGAGCAACATTAGGGATCATATTTGTGTACAATACAAGTACAAGTACAATATTCACTCTCCTTTTAGCTCTGATATGGTCTGTACAAACTCCTGAAGGAAATATCTGACTCTGTAGATGTTAAATGCTCAATTAAGTGCACTAGCTTGTTGCTAACTTTGTGTGCTGCTTGGTGCTGGGCAGGTAGTGTACAGTGGATTTATCAGAACTGAAAACAGCCATCTTGGGCAATACATTTTAAATTTAAGCATCTTCTTCATTTCATTGCTGACATAACAATTGTATAGAAGGGGTATTTTAGGACAATTAACCTGAACTGTAGAACAGGAAGCTTGAATGATCTGCATCAATGGCTACTGTAATTGGCCCAATAGTTGCCACAGCATCAGCCAGAGCCTGCTCATCTCCTTTGGGTATGAACCTGTAGTCTTTGATATGGGCAACCGCAAGTCTGCTGTCGTAGTAGCAGGGCTGGGTATCCTGTAGAGAGAAATACAGAGCTAAATGTTAACTGCTGGCTTGATACAGAATATTTAACAGTTTTAACTGTTCTGACGGAGGCAGAGCCAGCAGCTTGAGCCTCACCAATGAGGTGTATGGGTAGGTGCTTGTTGACTGCAGCCCATTGCTGACCACATAGTCGTAGGCGTTGGCCATCCAGGCACCGTTGCAGCCATAGGTACCGTAAGATCTGGAGCAGTCCACCAGGTTTTGCTCGCTCAGGGATATAAGCTGACCTGTCCTCTTGTATATTTGTCCCTCAATAGCTCCTGTTGTGCTGAAGGCCCAGCATGAGCCACAGTAACCCTGAGAAGGACATTTAGACATAGATTTGAAGGTGTTTGTGATTCAGTTTGTTTAAAACCAACAAAAAGTGAATCTAGGAGTGTCTTACCTGATCTTTCACCTCAGTGACATAACCCATGTTCCTGTAGTCGACAAACCAAGAGTCAAACTTCTTAGCATTATTACGCAATCTTCGGGCCGAGGCAGCCTTCCCTCTCCTCGCGAACTGGGCATCTATCAGGGCACCTTGCAAAACTTGGTATTCTTGTCTTGTCTACATATGGAGAACATAAAGCAGATTGTTTTACTATAATTAATGTTCTTCTACTGTGATGGAATTTTAAGAAAAAGTTCGACATACACTTATTCGCTTTCTTTGCTGAGAGTTAGATAAGAAGATTGATACCACTCATGTCTGTAAATATGCGTTTACAACCAGCAAACGATTAGCTTAGCTTAGCATGAACAGGGAACGGGGGAAACCATTCGCCTGGCTCTGTCCAAAAGTAACACAATCCACCTACCACCACCTAAAACTCACTAATAAACATGTTACATCTTGTTTGTTTAGTGATTTTGTTCAGCTTTTTCTCTTATGCTTGGTTTCCAGTCTTTGTGCTATGCTAAGCTAAGCTAACTGGCAGCTGACTGTAGCCTCATATAAACTGTTCCTTATTGAAGGAGTTAAGACCTCACCAGCATCCTTATTTTAAACCATTATCTGCTTAATGAAGCAATTAATAATTAGCAATCACTGAACAGAAGTAGTATGGGCAATGTTGAATTGAATAATTGTCACAGTCTGTATTGTTTTGAAATGAAATATGTCACTACTAACAAAAATAATTGTCTCTGAGTGCAGGGGTGGCTCCGGTGGCTTGTTCGCCATTAATAGTAGAGTTTGTATTTTGATCCATAAACCTCAAACTGCTCCCAATATTATGAGTATTATGAGTAAAAAAAAAGTAAGTCACTTTGGACAAAAGTGTCTGCCAAAAGAATATAGGCCTTATTTAATGTAATAATTCTGTAATAATCACAAATTTAGATTAATTATGAGTTTTTACTTGTTGCAATTATAAATAATTCAGCCATGTTGGGATGTGTAGTCAATATTTGAATTACCACTGAAAGCTTGATATTGACTTAAAAAAAAACCCTTAAAACACAACTTACCAGGTCTCCATATTTGTTCATGGCCATAGTAAACGGCCTCATCCCCATTAAAAACCCCTGATTATTGTCTTCAATCTTCTGCTTGTTGTCCTCCCAGATGGCCCTCCTTTGAATATCGTCCTACACGGTAACACAGAGCACATCAAAAAAAAAATTCACATGAATCAGGGCACATGTGCACTTACTGCTGGTGCTTGCATTTGAGATGTGTCTCACCATTTCATCATAGGCTATGCCATTACTGTTCTTCCAGATATCCCACTCAGTCAGGACTGCCTCATCTGAGTCTGATGCAACGTGCTGTGGGCCGCACAGCAGGAGAGAGAGCAGCGCGGCTCTCAGCAGGAAGCCGGCCTGCTGAACTACATGGACAGGAACATCACAGTATAGTCACACTTTTTGATTGTATCTACCTACCTAGAGATGTGTTATTATTACGCTGTTTGTGAGTTATTCAGTCATTTACAGAATAATCAGTTGTTCTTGTTCTACACTGAATTTCACATGGTCAAAACATCAATCAGTAAATGAAGTACGGTCTCCTCGCTACTCATTCTGACCACCTAACCAACAAGTTGAAACATAAAAAAAGGCACTTTTTATAGTTTGGCTGAGCCGAGCGTAACAGAGATGTTCCTTTTAAGCTGTGTGATCATAATAGTTGTGTAGTTACCATTTTACACAGGGTGACAGCATAATCTTTGTGATTGCTACATTTTCTGTATCTTCCTTTGAAAACATCTTCCAAGTCCAAAAAATATAATCTTAGATATATAACGACACAACATGAAACATTTCAGCCATTCTAGGAGGAACTTGATTATATATTCCTTTAAATAAATTGTAGATTAATTAAATGAGACTGTATCTGTCTACTATAAAAATGTTAATAAAATTATATTAATTTCTAGAATTGCGTTGCTGAACAGTGTTCTTATGGACCTCTGTAAAAAAACTAATTTGAAAAGGCTATGCTGAAAAGAAAAGCTGTCTAAGAGCAACGGTCCTCGTTGTTAATCTTGTAGCTGGTCGTTAATCTGGTATTCTAAACAGAAAGAACATTAAGCATCACACAGCTGATGTCTCTAATAAGCAAATGGGTGTAAAAAAGTAAACGAGGTATTGTGTAGTGATAATTAATGGATCACTACACAAACTCTACAGTGTTGCTGCATTTAAACGGCAGCCTGAGAGCTCAAATGATTTAATTGCTTTAATTCAGCACTGTAGGTCTTAAAGCTGTAGTGAAACTGCTCACAGTAGTGTTTACTGAACAATCCTAAAAAGGCAACACATTGTACACCCAGAAACATCAGCATCCACAGTTTTACCTCATGACATTTAATAAAACTGTACAATCTGCATCCTAAAATGCAAAGTGTCTTTAAAATGAAAGGCACACTTTCAGGTTTCACTGTTTAGTTGTTATAACTGTGAATATGTCAGTTTACAGTAAAAAGCCCTGCAGCTTACCTGTATGGATGTGAGTCTGTTTTGTTCCCATGTTCTGAGAGCAACTCTGCTCAGTGATAAAGCAACAGACTCACTGACAACCATCCTTATATAGCTTTGCAATAAATACATGTTCCCTCTATACTTTGCTGGATCCCTAAATCAGTACTTATGGCAGCACCTGAGAAGGACATTAGTCAACAAAAATAAGATGCTTTCCATGCTCCTCCTCAGTAATACCTCTATTATCATTTAGAGAGAGCTAAAGCTGCAATATTGTAAATCCTTCAAATACCGCTTTATCGACCATAAGACATGACATAAAACTTTCCCAAACTAGTGGTGGAAGAAGTACTCCTTTAATTGAGTAAATACCAATACATTATTATAAAAAATACTCCAAACACAAGTATTACCAGCAAAATGTAGTATAGATATATTTTTACTTGTTCCAGCCCCCACTTAAAGGTCACAAGATATATCTGGGAGGCCGTGAGGAAAGAAGGAAAAAAAACCTTCTGTTACACAAATTTATAGTAATTTTTGGACTTTTCTCGCTTTTTTGAAATAATGGTTGAACAGTTATTTAAATGAGAAATTTAGAGGGGGAATGTCTCTTTAGTAGAAAAGTTTATAGACATCTGAAACGTGACAATGGGCTCCAACTACACATTACTTTTTTATAAGGGGACCCAAGCCAGAAATGTTGGGATTGTATTTTATAAAACCATCATGTATTTTAATGAAAAGTCCTAATCTGTAAAACTGTCAGGTGAGTGGAGTAAAAACTACAATATTTCACTCAGAAAAGTGAAGTAGAAGCATAAAGTAGCACAAAAAGATAATCAAATAAAGTACAAATACCTCAAAATTATTCTTAAATAGACTACAGTACTTGAGTGAATGTAGTCGGTTACTTTCCACCACTGCCTAAAGCTGTATCCATCCACCTGGCTTCACTCTGTGTGTGTGTGAGCTCGGCAGCGCCCCCCAGCGGCTCTCTGTGTGCCTCAGCAGCACTGCAGAGGATGAGCTCAGCTGACTGTCTGCCTGTTATTATGTCCGCGAACGGGCGCCGCCAACACCCCAAACACAGTGCAGCAAAACAGGCGAGAGGCGCTCAGCAGCGTCTCTAATGAATGACTGCGCAGGAAGAAACATGAGTCACGCATGAGGTCTGCAGGATGTCTTTTAAGGTAAACCAGCCTTTTCTATCATTCAGGGCTCGCAGCCTAGGAGGCCTCAATGAGAAAACACATTACACTTGCTTAGTCTTATAGCCTACACTGTGCTTTTGCATCATTTGCAGGGTTTATTTAACAACGTGGTGCATTGAAGTGGAAAGCACCGAGAGGAAACTGGTGTGAGCTGGAATTAAGTTGCCTGTTTACTGACTTTAATGCAATCATATAATCCGGCTCTGTGTGCGCGTGCCAGTGTGCGCGTGTGTGCTTCATGATAGTGTATTATATGGCCTGTGGTCCTACTTGAATTTCATAAAATTACAGTGTGTTTGTGTGTAATCAACTTCATTCAAATCTCTTTAGTCTATATTTGTGGGTGTGTTGGTGATTTGATCAATTTGCACACCTGATGTGACTCAACTTTCATTCATGACACACATCAGACCTATAAACCTCAACACTTTGAAAGGAGGCCACTCTACTGTTTTTACTGATACCCTTCTGTCAGTGTGTATAATACTATAATGGTGGTTTCAGGTCAGTGGTTGTTGTGTGTATTTACCCTCCAGAAGGAAACACCCCTGGCTAATGCTGTGTTTTGGGCAGCGAGGAAGGGGAACTTGGCTTTACTTCAGCTGCTCCTCAACAGCGGGCGGGTGGACGCAGACTGCAGAGACAGTGTACGGACGCTGCATGTGCTGGCTGCTCAGCTGCACGCTTTAACCATAACCCACCTGTGGTAGGGACACAGAGTGCTTCAAGCCTTACCTCTGTGGTGCATGTGTGTTCACACACCCCCCCCCCCCCCCCCCCCCACCCCCACCCTCCACCCCTCCCCCATCATAATAAAGCATGAAGATTTCATGTGTTAAGTTGGAAAATCAGCAGAATTCAGCTCTTTCATCAGCACATTTAAAGCAGTTTTCAGCAAGTCATCCCAAACACAAAATCAATCAAGGTTGCTAATTTATTGCCGCCATATTTTCTTTCAGTATGGAACAACGGCGCTGATGGTGGCATCATACAGCGGCCATTATGAGTGTGTCAAAGAACTTATCATGCAAGGAGCCGACATCAACTACCAGAGAGAGGTATGATGGGAAAATAACTGAAAACAATCTAAAACTTTTCATAAAGCTTCTGTAATGTTAGTTGTTGTGTTTGAAAAGTACGCCTATTTCACAGGACACAAATGCAACAGTCCTGGGGTTAAGGATAAGAAAAGATTGGCAAAAAAGTGTGAACATGAGCAGCACAAATCCACCTGAAACAAGTTACAAACTGCTCCTAGACAAGGCCTTAAAGGATTTCAGGTCTGTCTTAAAACTACAGTCAGGTGCCCAAATGAACATTTAAACAGCTTTTTCTTGCTGTAAACATTCCTCCTGTTCATACCGACCATTAGAAGATCGTTTCCAAATGTGCTGACAATGTATATGATGGGGGACAAAGTCCACAGTCCTCTTTTTGAGCAAAAATGTATTTAAAAGTTTATCTGAAGATAATATGAGGCTTCAGCCGTCTGAGTTAGTCAAATAAAGTGGATATCTGTCAAAGTTACAGTCTGTTCAGTAAAAAAAATTCCCTCTATGTGTCCCCACGAACAGTATTTTCCTGTTGAGCTGCAGTGGAAGTATAGTAACAAAATGAGGGAGTTTGGCACTAAAAAGACTGTAACGTCAATGAAAGTGCATTATGAAGTGATCTCTTAATGGCCAGTATGAACAGGAGAAAAACATGTTTCACTGTTCTATTGTTTTACGACAGACTTGAAAAATTGTGGACCTATCCTTTAATTGGATATTTTTCTATTCTTTTTCTACATTTCAAATACATGCAAATGCGACAAGCATGTTAGCAACATGGCAAGTAAAGGTGAAGGAAAATATTGCAACATATTGCAGCATCTTTTTTTATTCTCGTCCTTTCCAGACAGGTTCTACCGCCTTGTTCTTCGCCTCCCAGCAGGGACACAATGAGGTTGTCAAGCTCCTCTTTGAATTCGGTGCCTCCACTGAATTCCAGACAAAGGTATGCTGCAGGGCACCTTGGTGTGTATCAGTATAATAGAGGGTGTGATGGAGAATGCCCAGATCCTATCATCTCAGACGCTGATTCATGTGCATTATGTTGTAGTAAGGAGACAAAAAACTACTCTGGGGACATAACACACGTTCTCTCTGCAACATGTCATTCACCATAGGCTATTTTTCTGTTTAGCTGTTGCTGACTGCACTTGTTACTTAAAATAGACTGCTGATGCCACTGCTAGCTTGTTTTTGTGTTTTTGTGTCAGGACGGTGGCACAGCTCTAACCGTGGCCTCTCAGTACGGACACTCTAAGGTGGTGGACACGCTGTTGAAGAACGGAGCCAATGTTCACGACCAGCTGAATGTGAGGACCTTTGCACCCTAATCTTCATCCTCTCAGGCCTGTCTCCTCTCGCTGCCAGTACTCCCTCATGTTTTTTTAATCCTGCTTGTCTGACAGGAACATGATGGTTAGTTGCACACAGTGTCCCGGCAGCTGGAAACCAGTCTCTCAGCTTTCTGCAGACTGCTGAGTCAGACACGACTGACATTTGGCAGGATTAGCGTTTGCCCTCATGCAGGGGGGAAACAACCTGGCTGTACAGATTCACATTTATAAAACAGTAATGATATAGTAATATGGTATTAATACCCTTTTTGCTTAGTTGGAATGTTTTTCTCGCAGGTTTTTCAGCATCTAAATATTGCCCTGTGTATGAGCCGATTCTTTTATATTTAGGATGGTGCCACCTCTCTTTTCCTCGCCGCCCAAGAGGGTCATGTGACTGTGATTCGTCAGCTGTTGTCATCCGGTGCCAAGGTTAACCAGCCGAGGGAGGTAATGTGGCGTTTTGAAGGATTTAAAGGAAACGGTCACAGAGTGTCTCCCTCTTTAGCTCACAACTCTTCTTTCACATCTCTTCAGGTTATTTCACACCTGTATCGACTCTAATATTGCTCTTTATTCTCACCTCCTCCCCCTTTATGTCCTTTTTCACTGCATCCCCCCCCCCCTCATCCATGTGTTTTCTAGGACGGCACTGCCCCCCTGTGGATGGCAGCTCAGATGGGTCACAGTGAGGCGGTGAAGGTGCTTCTCTTACGTGGTGCAGATCGAGATGCTGACAGACAAGTATGTTGTCCTTTTAAGATTATTAAAGCAAACACAGTAAAGGGAAGGGGATGAGGATATCCCCAGTAGCAGAATGGTTAAGGCACATACCGCAGACCCCCTCGTTTCTGTCTGCTGTCCTACAATCAACTCTCTAATAAAAGTTAAAATGCCAAACAAATAATCTTAAAAAAATGTGTTTATTATTGATTGATACTCCCGTTACTGCCACCTCATTTGGATACGTTTTTTAAAAAAGAAATAATTCAATCTACTCTAATTTACAGCTGATATTTATATAAAAAGATGCTGGAATTTAAATACATTTATTATGTATTTTTTGTTATTACATACACTGTGTAAGTAATTTAAATATTTTAATGCTTTTTCTTCTGTTTCTTGAGGACGGATCAACAGCGTTATTTAAAGCAGCTATAAAGGGACACAACAGCGTCATCGAGGAACTCCTCAAGTTTTCTCCTTCACTTGGCCTTCTCAAGGTAGAGGATGTTGTCATGGATATAGTTCTGTTTTTAACACTGACCCCGCAGCACTGGATAAAAAGCAGGTTTATATTTGTTAGTTACTGGAGAATACATGTCTTTATTTGTTGTCTCCAGAATGGCTCGACTGCCCTTCACGCTGCTGTTATGGGAGGAAATCATCGTACTGTTCTGCTGCTGCTCGCGGCCAACGCAGACCCCACACTTCCTAACAAGGTAGAGAGCGCTTGGATTTGAAAGATGAGGTGAAAAACGTGCGGAACATAAGTAGATAACTTCAACTCATTAACGTTTTCTTATGTGTGTTTTGCAGAATAATGAACTCCCGGCAGATCTCACAAAAAGCGATCGCATCTTAAGAGTTTTACATCCAAAAATCTTAAATGGCGACAGCTGATGACAATCCAGACTCCTGCCTTCATGCCTGCCTGTACTACACTGATGTGTACTGAGGGGAAACGACAACAACACAGTGTCAAATCTACTAAAACTCACAATATGTACAGTACATGGTGTTTGCTTTTGATTGCATCTGAAATGAAGCTGTCGTATGTTGAATAAACTCGGATTAAATGTAGAGTAACACAAATAATGTGCAACCAAAACGCATTCGTCTGCCATGTGCATCATCTCCTTTACGCTGTCGTTCTACAGTATATGCATTTATTTTTGTTTACACCAGGTGTTGTAAGATTTATAGGTATTTTGCACACTTTTCATTTGCCTTTTTAATAAATGTAATAAAATGTAAATGTGTTAATTAATGCCAAAGTGGCAATGTGCATGTTTATTTGATGTATGAGGATTAAGTCATTTTTATTATTAAAGCCATATAAGTCTAAACAGACTTTGCAGGAAAAATAACGAATTACAACAATAAAACAATAATGAGATATTGCATATTGTAGTAATAATATCACTTAGCTACAATCGCTAATATTCACCAGAGGTCAGTGTTTACAGATGTACACCTGTGCCTGTATTGTCGTTAGATTGATTTAATTCCTGTTTTTTCAGCAATGTAAAATAATTATAAATATTTACATCTATATAGTATACTTTTTAAAAGCACAACATGAAATGCAACAATGTTAAAGTCCTCCTCCACTCAAAAATATGTTTTTTCTTTTTATTCCTACAGTTGAATGTTTTGAGCTTCACGTTTTGACACTGGATGACTGTTTTCACATTCATCTGCTGAAAGTTTCTCTGCTCGTTGAAAATCCAATTTTACAGGGTGGGTCTATGAGCATGATTTGTGACATCACAACTAGTTTGGAAGCCGATCCTGGTCCAATATTCAACTTACACAAGTGTGATGTGGAAACGTGAAGCCTCCAGTGCACAAACACTGAGAATAGACTTTACAGTGAAGTAGGAGACATTTTGTGTCCAGCAGTTAAACTTCTGAAATGAAATATATTTGCATGTTTATAGATTCTGGATTTTTAACGGAAGGAGTAGATTCTATTTTAAGGATTTTAACAAGAACTTTTTTGTGGAAAAAAACAAATCAGACACATTATTATTCAAAGTGGAGTATTTGATACACATCTTAGAACATGCCTGAAGGGGATCTTTAAAGATGACACCATCACGTGACCACCGCGGAAGTGACAGGCAGCTTTTTGTTGATGCGGAAGAGGGACAAAAGCTTTGGAATGTTTTTCCTACTGAAGTTGTTTTAAAATGAAACATAATTAGCAGGTAACAGGACAAAAACAGACATTACGGGCTTACAGTTGTATTTGAAGCGACGGACTACAGTTTGACAGACGTAATGGCTGGTGGCAATTTACAGGTGAGTAACAAAGTTTTAGGAAGGAAGCTGCTTCGTTATGTAAGTTTGTCATTAAGCAAGAGAAAAGCAGCTCGTCTTTTTAATGAACGAGCAAACAGCTTTTACTCCCATTAAATGGCTGATTCAGAGAGTGAAAGTACGTAAATAAACATCTCGACCTTACACATGAACTAAAAGTGGAAATAGAGTTTAAGTAGTAACTAATGGCTTTATTCGTGGTAATTAATAAGCAATTAATTAATGCTTTATAGATAAGTTAATGATAAGAACTCTTGGGTTGCCAGGTTGTGAAAAATGCGTCATCGGTGATTGCCCTTTCGCTGTGGTGAAAAGTAACTAAGTACATTTACTCAAGTACTATACTTCAGTATAGTTTGATGTACTTATACTTGAGTATTTCCATTTAAAGTTTCTTTACACTTTTACTCTACTACAATTCAAAGGAAAATATTGTACTTTTTACTCCTCTGCATTCATTTGACAGTTGTAGTTACTAAATTACTTTTTAAACTAAGGTTTTACATGAAATAATATGCGAAATATATGCTTATACAAAACAATGCACTGTTAAAAATCAAACCAGTGGTTCCCAACCTTTTTGTGACCTCCTATAAAAAAGCAATGTCTGATTGGGGCCCCTTGTCATGTTTCAGATGTCTGAGGTGGCAGCAGTTCCACATTCTGCCTCTAAACTTCTCACATGGTTTAATTTCAATAACTCTTAAAGCCCAGTTATTTTAAAGTATCTAATGTTTCATAAAAAAGTAAAGAAGATGAAATTAATATCACCAACTTTTTATATGTTGTTTTTATATTTATTTTGTATACAAAAGGGGGGTGGGGGGGTGGTTTTAGCTGCCTTTATTGATTTCTTCCTGTTTACATCACACTGGTACTATGGCAGCCTCCTTAGGACACACTTCTTATATAGCCATTACCAAAATAATCATATCAAGTCGATTAATCGATTGACAGAAAATTAATAGCCACCTCTTTTGACAAGCTTCTAACTGATCTATAAAGTATTGGTAAATTATTTATCATGGCCATTAGCCATTAATAAAGCCATTAGTTACTACCCACAACAGGTTATTAGAAGGTTGTTCCCTAACTTCTCTTTCATGTGTCTATTGTTCTCAGAAAGCTATAGATCTTGCCAGCAAAGCTGCAGAGGAGGACAAAGCCAAAAACTACGAAGAGGCCCTCAGATGTTATCAGCATGCAGTGCAATACTTCCTTCATGTCGTCAAGTGTGAGGATCTTGATTTGTGTCCTACCAGTGTTTGATTTCTTACAGCATTTGTGTGGTTTTATTTATTTAAACTCCACTTTTGTCCCACACACCACCATGATCTAACTCACATCTAACTCACTGTTTCCTTGCTGCAGATGAGACTCAGGGTGATCGAGCAAAGCAGAGCATCAGGGCCAAGTGTGCAGACTACCTGGACAGAGCCGAGCAGCTGAAGGAATATCTAAAGAAGAAGGAGAAGAGTCCTCCATCCAAACCTGTCAAAGAGTCCCAGTCGAATGACAAAGGGTGAGACTGAGCAATAAAAATGTGGAATGAGTCTATAAATAGCCTGGTGTTTGTTGCTGTAGTGCACTTGTTTAAATTCTGTGCCATGAGGAACATTTTCTACAACATACCTGGTAACACTTTGTTCTACAAGTCCTGTAATTTTCTAATAAATAACTATGTTATTTGGTGTGTGTAATAGGGAAAATGGAGTTCTAAGACAGTCATTTGAGTTTTGTGTAGAATGCCTTTCCTTCCTCTTAAACATTTGCAATGCCAATTTTTTAAACATTTTGAAACCTGCATTGTTTACATCCATGTTTACTTGCTAGCAGTCTTCTTCTTCCCTGTCTTTGCTGGCACATTGCTGTGTTTCTTACTGTGACCTATTAATTAGTACTAGACAATTATTTAATCATGCACTAGACAAAGAAAAAGGGGATCCACTCATAAAAACATTGCTCTATAGCTCTACAAGTGGTTGAAAACTCTAAAGGGTACCTTCAAGTTTAAAAGCAGTTGTTTATTTACAAATGACTTTCCCTGAAAGAGCTGAAAAAATCTTAAAGGTGCAGTGTGTAGAATTTAGTGGGATCTAGCGGAACGGACTTGGAATATAATATTCATAAGTATGTTTTAATTAGTGTATAATCACCTGAAAATAAGAATTTGTTTTTGTTACCTTAGAATGAGCCTTTTATATCTACATAGTGAGCGGGTCCTCTTCCACGGAGCTCACCATGTTGCACCGCCATGTTTCTACAGTAGCCCAGAACGGACAAACTAAACACTGGCTCTGGAGAGGGCCTTTTGTGTTTTTCGCGAGTTTCACGGCCACCGTAGGTTCTCCTGCCCCCTACTCCTACTCCTGAAGAGTAGGGGGTATTCAGTTTGTTGCAATCTGCAATCTCACTGCTAGATGCCACTAAATTCTACACCCTGGACCTTTAACAACTGGAATAACTGACTGAGACCCACTTAAACCCACTTAAATGTTAATTTATTAGTGGAAACTTTATTCTCCAGATGTGTTTAAATGTATGCCTTCCTGTAGACAGATTTGACATTTTTGCATGTTCAGCTGACCTGCTGTGCTAAAAGCCTCTCTAGGTTGGAAGTTTACCTATTGAACACTATCTCCATTTCCCCTATAATTAGTACCAACTTATAGAGACCTTTAAGTACGTAGGTAAAGATTTATTTATATTGCACTTTTTAAAACAAAAATTACAAAATTAAGAAACTTTCCTAAGAAATTACAGTTACAGTTTCTTTCTAGGAAGAACTATGGGACCTGTAAAATAAAGTTAAGTCAGTTTTATTTATATTGCACCAAATCTCAACAGAAGTTATCTCAGCGCACTTTTCATATAGAGCAGGTCTAGACCCTACTCTTTAATTTACAGAAACCCAACATTCCCCCATGAGCAAGTACTTGGCGACAGCGGCAAGGAAAAAGTCCCCTTTAACAGGAAGAAACCTCAAGTAGCTAGACCCGGGCTCTAGATGGGCGGCCATCTGCTTTGGCTGATTGGGTTGAGGGAGAAAGAAGGAGGGAGGGGGAAAGAGACACAGAGAAGCAAAGCAACAACAATAAAAACAATGACAACAATAATAATAGAAATGTGATTAATAATAATAGCAGCAGCGTCAAGCTGGACAGCAGTCCGTCTACAGCTGAAGGTCTCCTGCAAGACAAGAAAGCACAAAACCTGCATATTCATACAAATTACAAAACGTTCAGTGTTCAATAAATTGTCAATAAATCAGGATGTGTGCTGTTTTCATTTCAGGAATGAAAGTGATGAAGGGGACGACCAGGAGAAGAAGAAGTTCCAAAATCAACTCTCAGGTGAATGTCACTGTCACAGCATTGAATGAACGTAGACAGATAGACGCAGCAGTTGAATATGTTGTTTATTGCTTTCAGAAATGAATACATGCTATGATCTATAAAGCGTTTATCACACCCACCTCTCTTTCAGGTGCCATTGTCATGGAAAAGCCAAACATTAAGTGGAACGATGTAGCTGGACTTGAGGGAGCAAAAGAAGCTTTAAAAGAAGCTGTCATCTTGCCCATCAAATTCCCTCATCTGTTCACAGGTACAGAAAACAAGAGTCAGCTTTAAACCTCCTGAAATAATTATGTAGATGTGAATAGTATTTAATTATACTGTATATATTTGTGTAGGAAAGAGAACTCCTTGGCGCGGGATTCTTCTGTTTGGCCCTCCAGGAACAGGGAAATCCTACCTGGCCAAAGCTGTAGCCACAGAAGCCAACAACTCCACCTTCTTCTCCATCTCCTCCTCTGACCTTGTGTCTAAGTGGTTGGGGGAAAGTGAAAAGTGAGGCCCAGGTTCCTGACATGCTGATGAAACTGTGAATAGGAGAAACTGATAATAAACATCTGTTATGTGTCCACCTCTCTCTCTCTCTCTCTCTCTCTCTCTCTCTCTCTCTCTCTCTCTCTCTCTCTCTCTCTCTCTCTCTCTCTCTCTCTCTCTCTCTCTCTCTCTCTCTCTCTCTCTCTCTCTCTCTCTCCAGGTTGGTGAAGAACCTGTTCAGCTTAGCCCGAGAACACAAACCATCTATCATTTTCATCGATGAGATCGACTCCCTCTGTGGCTCCAGGAGCGAAAACGAAAGTGAGGCAGCGCGCAGAATCAAGACGGAGTTCCTCGTCCAGATGCAGGGTAAGCAAGAAGAGGTCTGAATAGTTGTACTTTGGTCATTTGGTGACTTTTGGTGGTAAGTGTTACAAATGTTGTTCTCCTTGCAGGAGTGGGAAATGATAATGAGGGAATCCTGGTCCTGGGAGCCACAAATATACCCTGGACACTGGACTCAGCTATCAGGAGGAGGTTAGTTTCACTCACTTAATCCATACATAATGAATCTCTGTGTATAATCAGATAATGAAAACTGCAAGTTGAGCATACTCTTCAATTATTATCATAAATAACTGAAGTTTTCTCAACCAACTATATTTTTCTTCAGAGAAAAAGGAAACAGTGGTATGAAGTTTTTTAAATGAAACTCAAAGCAAAGCGAATAATTTTCCTGTTTTCCCGTATCACCAGAAATATTTTAGTAGTCATGACAAAGATTTGTTTGCGCAAATTAGTGGGTAATATCTGTAAGTCATTCCATGTTGCTTCTTAATAAGTCTACAGCCATGCTAGCAGCTCTGTGAGGCTGCAGTAGGGACAGTGTTGCTTTGACCTAAATGCTTACATCAACATGCTAACATGCTCACAATGACAATGCTCACATGCTGATATTTAGCAGGTATAATGTTTACCATGTTCACCATCTGAGTGTAGCGTGTTAGCATGCTAACATTTACTAATTAGCACTAAACGCAAAGTACAGCTGAGACTGATGGGAATGTTTAGCAGGTATTTGGTCATAAACCAAAGTGGATCACCGAAGCTATTACAGTTCATCCTGGGGGGAATGAATACCAAATTTCATGGCAATCCACCCAATAATTGTTGAGATATTTCACTCTGGACCAAAGTGGTGGACAAATTCAACACTTTGCCTTCCACAGAGCCGCACTGCTAGCATGGCTAAAAATGCTTTTGACTGCCTGTCAGCTGATGAGCTTTGTGTTTTCAACCATTCACTGCAGACTGGAATCTCCCCGTCCATTTTCAAAATTTAAGTTGTATGCCTACTTTTGAAAAAAAAAAAAAAAAAAGCCACCTGAACTCAACTATCTTAAGCAAAGTGGTGAATTGGTGAATATGTGGAAAAGTGTGGTATGTGTAGGTTGTTTTATGACAGAATAAAACAAAACCAAACCGAATCTAGACTCTAAACTATTGATCTTAGTAAAAGTCTGGAAACATTTCTAGATATGGTTTCTAACAGCTGCATAGAGCTGTAACTGCTCCAGCAAACTTGGGATCTTAAAACAACTGTTTGTACTTGTGGATTGCAGCATTTGATATTTGATCATAACCTTCTTAATGACAGGTTGGAAAAGAACAGCACACCTCTCAGACATGGTCCTAAACTAGTTTTAGCGCAGTCAGGTTGCAACCTTTTTGTTTGAGTCCAAACCTTCTCATTAGACAGAATGAACATTGCAGCTGGATTGCCCCAAGGCTTCACACAGCCTTTCACAACTCCACCTTCTTTTCTATAGTTCAAACATCACTTCAGTTGCCTTCAAAATGGCTGATTAAATCTTTTGTCGGTGTGTTAGGTTTGAAAAGCGAATCTACATTCCTCTGCCTGAGGAGCACGCCCGCTCCTTCATGTTCAAACTGCATCTGGGCTCCACCCCCAACGAACTGACAGATGCGGACTTCATCACGCTGGGCAAAAAGACAGATGGCTACTCTGGGGCGGACATCAGTATTATCGTCAGGGACGCCCTCATGCAGCCCGTCAGGAAGGTTCAGTCAGCCACGCACTTCAAAAAGGTAAAGTGAAAAAAAAACAACAGTAACATGCTTGGTCCAATTTTCTGTTGGGAATCCAGCTTGAATATAATAGACTGTTTAAAAAGTAGGACAGATTACTATTTGAGCCACTTTTAAAATTCTACAAGAATCACAGAAGAATGAGACTTGATTTGACAAAAGACATGCTAGTACCTGTCCACAAATAACCTTTGCTTGCAATTACACAACCACTCTTCTGGAAGTTGTTTAAAGTCACTTCTGGGAATGAAAATAATAATCCGAGGTAGATGATGATATGCAGGATGTGCAATTAAAAAAAAATCCCTAAATACTAAGCACCAAAAAAATCCTGCACACTGTCGGCCGCTAATACTCACCTAACGATGTTTCGGTCCTCAGACCTTCATCAAGAAAGGTTCATATACAGACAAAGAGCATCAGTGCCATATGTATGACAATGTAAAACAGTGCAGGATTTTCATTTTATGATCTGACGCAGCCTTTCTGGAGTTCAAGAACTTTGTGTGTTTTCATTCTTACAATTTTCACCATTGCTGTTGTGGTTTTAAGTACAAGTAGTTGTACATATCATTAGGCTGCTTTGCGCAACTGGATGAATCGGTCACACCCAAACTGGGAGTCACCTGTGTGTTTAGTGTATCTGATTGTTTATTTGAGTCTTTACTTCTGTCCATCCACACACTTACTAAGGTTCGAGGGTCGTCATGGAATAATCCCGATGTTGTGGTCGAGGACCTCCTGACTCCATGCTCACCAGGTGATCCCAACGCCATAGAAATGACGTGGATGGAAGTTCCTGGAGAGAAACTTCTAGAGCCAGTTGTGTGCATGGTGAGAGAAGAGTGTTTGGTGTCTAACTGCAGATATTCAACAGGGGGGAAATGCGTGCATGTTTTATTCAACGCAACCATTTTTTAATAGTTTGTTCAGTTTTCTTATGAACACAGAGGCCTTACAGTGATCAGGATTGATTCTGACCTCTTTGATATTTTCCTTGCAGGCTGACATGCTGAGGTCGCTGTCCAACACCAAGCCAACAGTGAATGAGCAGGACTTGGAGAAGCTGCAGAAATTTACTGAAGATTTTGGTCAAGAAGGCTAATAATAGTCACACTCTGCTCATAAATACAACTGCAACTAACAGTTATTTTCACTGTCAGTTACGGTCTTGATAAGTCGATTAATCTTTTGGTCTATCAGTTGGAAAATGTTCATAACAGGTTACTGGAGCTTAAAGTTCTTAGTTGCTTAATCTGAAGTCTACATTACATTAAGATGTGAAAAAAGAAAAGCAAGCTTATATTAGAGTTTAACGTGCTATAACAGCAGATGTTTGCTGTTCATGCTCTATAATGAACTAAAATGATTAATCGAATTATCAAAATCTTAACTGATTACTTTTTTGTTGACATACTAATCAACTGTTTCAGCACTATTAATTTAAGCATTCACTGAGGCTCATGTTTACATCCATACTCTTCATTTGTAATGTTTCATGTTTGTTTTACTTATTACTCTTTTATTGCATGCCTTCAACCAAAGTCATAATAATAATCTTTATTTTTTCAAAGAAAATTTTGATCAAACGTACCCTGTGGAGGTTTTGACTTTTAGTGGTGCTATGGAGCCGTTTTTTTATGAAGGAGTTCCCGTTTGGTTTGCTGCGCATGTGCGATGCGATATCGTACCTCCTTCCTTTATGAGGAAGGAGGTACATTCAACACATTTTGACCTTAAAGATACACACAATGCAATTTGATGAGTAACACTGAATATAAAAATAACTTTAATATATTTACAAGGAAAATCCACAGCGCACCTTTAATCAGTATCATTGTATGATGGTGATGGCTTCAGTGGGTAAATGCACCTTTCCAACACTACATACCTCTTATTTTTTTGTCTAAGGAGAATTATATTGCGCTCAACAGAATGTTTTGTTTTTATAAATGGGAATATATGCTTGAAATGTATGTATGCCACTCTTTTAAGTTTGAAAATAACCTGGTTATTTTCATTTGATTTTACTTCATACAAAGTTATCACTAACAGCTTCAACAAGGCCTTCTGGGTTAATCAATTTTACAAGAAAATTTTAACAGCATTTTCTAAATCCAAATCTACTTTAGCCTGCAATGAGAGCTACAATGTAGATGCACATATTTTCTACGCATTGACAGTTTCTATCATATCTGTCATTAAGTTATTTGGAGACTTTTTGAAGTTGAGCTGTATTTCTAAAAGAGGTTCAACTTATGTATTTATAGTTCCTGTCTGTGTGATCAAACTGTGTTGCCTTTGGGTTTGAAATATTCTTATATTCAAGAGTTTCTTTTGGGGTTTTCAGAGGTTACTTATTGGTTACATAAATAAAATTTGTTATGGTGTTATGATTGCACTTTTGTTGTATCCTACATATGTTCTGTGAACAAAAGTCTCAGGGTGAAATAAACAACAAAAAAAAAGACTCATTCATAACTTTGTGAATATATTTAATTGTTAAAATACATCTTAGTTAATTGTCAGATATTTATATTTTAAATGTAGTTTGAGTCATAATTTAATTAGTACATTTGATATGAGAAATATAACAGGTTTTCATTTAATTTTACATCTTCAAACAATTTAAGACCTATAGAAAAATTACATCACATTACGCTGCTTGCACAAGCTGATAATTTGCAAAGATAAAATGAGACTGAAGAGATGTATAAGATTCAAGTCTTATACATCTCTTCAGTCAATGTCAATAAAGATATGCAGCAGTTTGAAAAACAGACCAAATGTTTTCTAATGAGCAGAAATTGCCATTCTAAGTGAATAAATGCAGTCACAATTACCATGAATAATGGGAAAATCTGAAAATATTCAAGTCATTTGGAGTGAAAAATAAAAGTCAGGTCCAACTGAAATATAACTAAATCTGAAGAGACTGATTGATCTAATCAGTATTTGTGCATGATGCACTGAGCCTACTGAAATATAAACCAAAATATCAATTCAAACACTTCAAATGAAATGAAACATGATCCAACAGCTGCCAATGAAAGAATAACCATAATTCGTTACTTGTTACGTCCCTTTTCACTTCAAAGCACATCGCGTACATGCCAGTGTTTCCTCACATGTAGACTTATTTGTGGTGACGACAACATCAGACATCCCATCACAACCAGATTCCAACGAACAAGGAACCTCAAAAAGCTACGATGAAATTGATTTAATGCTTTGATTTAATTGATTTATTGCTTTGTGTGTGCAAACCTCTTTACACAACTCTCATCCAAGCCTGCCTCCACCACAAATAACCTGAGAAGCCAAAGAAACACTGCTTATTCACAACCAAAACAGACAAGTGATACATGAAAAAAAGTAAAATAAAATGAGGTACAGTACACAGATGAACACAAAACCTGTAAAAAAACAAAAAAAAAACAAAAAACAACCTACTCATGACTATGTAGATCATTCAGCAAACAATAAAGGACAAATGTGCTCCATGAAACAGGAACAAACATGACTGAAATGTTTAGCAAAGAGGACCTGAAAGTGTATGTGAAAGGAGTTTTTCCTGTCATTTAAATAATAAAAAGTAAGTATTTTTTGGTTAAGAACATTCATATTCAGACAACACAAAAGGGATGGGAGACTGCCACACAGGGCAGCTGAGAAAGTGCTAACAGTATTTATATATAGGACACATAGGGAGTAAGTCGCCTGCTCATCACAATCATGCTTCATAGATGGAAATAGCCCAACAGAGACATTTTACTCCAACTCCTGTGATGGCACAGAGAAGAAGCCAAATGCTGCATGAACGGGGGAACGGTGTGCTACAAGGTGTACGTTAATCAAAAACACTAAAAGACGGAGAAGAGAGAGCCAAGTGCCAAACCAGTTGCCGCTCCAGCGAGCATGCCCAAAGCCACATCACCTCCGTCGTCGCGCTGGCGCTCCCGAATAACAACATGGTTCACTCCAGGAGCAGGGTACCCGCCTACAAAACACAGCAGCAACATGATATTAGAGCTAGCAATGCTGAAATTGACCTCATTCCAACTGAGGAGACATACAGCACAAGTAACCCCTCATTTTACATGAACCACTTCTGATGCCTTTATCTGCTCTAAATAACATCAGGATAGGAAGAAGTTACTATCAACATCAGAATTTAGAGGAGTTCAAAAAGTGTTACATCAGTTTAGACTCATCTAGCAGTTACATCTAATTAAAATCCAATATTCCATTTAAATAATTAAAGAGGAGCTATACAACCATTTGTTTTGTATCTGGTTTCACTTTTTAAAACTGCTACAAATGTGTAACAACAAATGAAGCCAATTTAGAATATTTTTCTGGTGTGACTACAAGACTAGCACAGATTATTTAACCATGTGTGAACGCTTCCAAGCCAGAACAGCAGGTTGTCTTCCTGTTCTTACAATAGTGTGTGAAATATACTCTTAGTCTAGTTTATCTGGGCATCAGTAGAACTTTGCAGGCTTGTTGAATTTTTGCATTATTGCATGCCATCTTACATTCAATATGAGTGTTTACTTCTGCGCATTTGCTGAGAAATGTGTAGTCTTTTACCTTGGTACTGATAAGGATAAGCAACAGCGTAGGGCTGCCCGTCAGCTGAGTATACAATCTGTGTAGCATGTGGGGTAGGTGCAACATACTCTCCATATGGACCCGGAGCATAAACCTGGTGAAAAGGTGACAGAAAAAACCCCATTAGAACTCTGCTGAAGCAAGCCTTTCATATTACAGAGACTTATTTTAATCCAGTGTTAATGTCACAAATACTGCTGGAAGTAACTTTTATCCACTTCTATCATTACACCAGTAGATGGCTGTAAGCTTCAACTTTGCTTGTTATGTAGTAGTCTCTTTTTTTGGTTTTACCTAACTCTTTAGTTTGGTTTCCCCTTAAAAATGATCATTGAATAGTAGCAAAAATAACTCTGCCTACATGCAGCATAAAGTGCAAAATGTGACTATATATGTCATATGTGTATTACATCATCTTCCTCAAGAGACAAACATTGAAAAGCAATTACCTTTTTACACATGGCCACTTTAAAAAGTGCCTTAAAAGTGTTTTTCTATTCATTTCTCTTTGCTTGAGATTTCCCTACTGAAACTTGAAACCCAAGCCAAAAATACAGTGGGGCAAAAAAGTATTTAGTCAGCCACCAATTGTGCAAGTTCTCCCACTTAAAAGATGAGAGATGCCTGTAATTTTCATCATAGGTACACTTCAACTATAAGAGACAGAATGGGGGGAAAGAATCCAGGAAATCACATTGTAGGATTTTTAATGAATTAATTGGTAAATTCCTCAGTAAAATAAGTATTTGGTCACCTACAAACAAGCAAGATTTCTGGCTCTCACAGACCTGTAACATCTTCTTTAAGAGGCTCCTCTGTCCTCCACTCGTTACCTGTATTAATGGCATCTGTTTGAACTTGTTATCAGTATAATAGACACCTGTCCACAACCTCTAACAGTCACAGTCCAAACTCCACTATGGCCAAGACCAAAAAGCTGTCAAAGGACACCAGAAACAAAATTGTAGACCTGCACCAGGCTGGGAAGACTGAATCTGCAATAGGTAAGCAGCTTGGTGTGAAGAAATCAACTGTGGGAGCAATTATTAGAAAATGGAAGACATGCAAGACCACTGATAATCTCCCTCGATCTGGGGCTCCACGCAAGATCTCACCCCGTGGGGTCAAAATGATCACAAGAACGGTGAACAAAAATCCCAGAACCACACGGGGGGACCTAGTGAATGACCTGCAGAGAGCTGGGACCAAAGTAACAAAGACTACCATCAGTAACACACTACGCCAACAGGGACTCAAATCCTGCAGTGCCAGATGTGTCCCCCTGCTTAAGCCTTTACATGTCCAGGCCCGTCTGAAGTTTGCTAGAGAGCATTTGGATGATCCAGAAGAGGATTGGGAGAATGTCATATGGTCAGATGAAACCAAAATAGAACTTTTTGGTAAAAACTCAACTTGTCGTGTTTGGAGGAGAAAGAATGCCAAGTTACATCCAAAGAACACCATACCTACTGTGAAGCACGGGGGTGGAAACATCATGTTTTGGGGCTGTTTTTCTGCAAGGGGACCAGCACGACTGACCCGTGTAAAGGAAAGAATGAATGGGGCCATGTATCGTGAGATTTTGAATGAAAACCTCCTTCCATCAGCAAGAGCATTGAAGATGAAACGTGGCTGGGTCTTTCAGCATGACAATGATCCCTAACACACCGCCCGGGCAATGAAGGAGTGGCTTCGTAAGAAGCATTTCAAGGTCCTGGAGTGGCCTAGCCAGTCTCCAGATCTCAACCCCATAGAAAATCTTTGGAGGGAGTTGAAAGTCCGTGTTGCCTAGCGACAGCCCCAAAACATCACTGCTCTAGAGGAGATCTGCATGGAGGAATGGGCCAAAATACCAGCAACAGTGTGTGAAAACCTTGTGAAGACTTACAGAAAATGTTTGACCTCTGTCATTGCCAACAAAGACTATATAACAAAGTATTGACATGAACTTGTTATTGACCAAATACTTATTTTCCACCATAATTTGCAAATAAATTCTTTAAAAATCAGACAATATGATTTTCTGGATTTTTTTTTCTCATTTTGTCTCTCATAGTTGAAGTGTACCTATGATGAAAATTACAGGCCTCTCATCTTTTAAGTGGGAGAACTTGCACAATTGGTGGCTGACTAAATACTTTTTTGCCCCACTGTATTTTTGGCTTGGGTTTCAAGTTTCAGTAGGGAAATCTCAAGCAAAGAGAAATGAATAGAAAAACACTTTTCTATTCACACATTTTAATGTGTCTTACACAATGCTTGTGTGGTAACAGTCCATAGATTTACAGAAGTGAGTTTGACTAATTTACTGCGGGAGTAAAAAAAAAAAAAAAAATAAGAAAAATTTAAAAAAAGAACGTGCTGAAATGTACAGGTACATTGCCAACAACTTTAAAAAAAATCTGAGTTGAACTTAACTTTTAACTAGTTTATAGTCATATGCATACTGTTTGTCTTTTACCTGAGGTGGGGGAGCATATTCTGTGTAGGGGGGAGGAGCGGAGGCAATCACTTCCTGTGCAAAGCCAATCTGAGGAGTTGCGACCACCTAAAAGTATAAAACAACACAAATGAAGCCACCTTATGATGTTTGGATAATTCTGAACAGCAAATTCCAGTTCTGATATAAACCCATTAAAAGCAGAAAAAAAAGTCCCTGTTGTGCAATCGTGTTTGCGTTTTCACTGCATCTGAGGAACTAGGTACACAAGTTGAAGTAGCCACAGTGTCTATATTTGAACAATCAGCCCTACAAACCCCGCCTCCACAGTTCCTGTTTGGGAAAGTACTACCCCCCCCCCAAGCAGGGAGTTTTTGGGGGGTGAAACAATCTTCCTGGAACTTCATTTAGACACCGGTTCCTCAGGTGAAAAAGCAGGTATGGGAACAGAATTCATCAAAAGGTTCTTAGTCCCGGGGAAAGTTACTGCAGTGGAAACAGCTATTGAGAAATAATAAAATTATGACCTTATGATCTAAAGCTGTCTTAGACCATGAAAATAACATTTCCTAACTCTGAGTTAGAAAACATGGCTGTGGCTCAGAGGTAGAGCGGGTCGTCCACTAATTGGAAGATCGGCGGTTCAATCCCTGGCTCCTCCAGTCCAAATGTGTCCTTGGGCAAGATACTGAACCCCAAATTATTCCCAAGGGCTGTTCCATTGGTGTGTGAGTGTGTGTGAATGCATTATACTCTCCTCCTGATGAGCAGGTTGGCACCTTGCATGGTGGCCTCTGCCATCAGTGTGTGAATGTGTGTGAATAAGTTAATGTTGGCATGCAGTGTAAAGCGCTTTGAGTGATCGGAAGACTAGAAAGGCGCTATGTAAGTGCAGTCCATTTACCGTTTGAGTTTAGTTTGAGTCACAGTTAATGTAATTAAATAAAATATAGATTGATTGATTTGACAACAACTTCCAGTTCATATTTTGATGGACAAAGCAAAAGTCAAATAATTTAAAATGTAGCAGAATCTCACCGCATTAATTCTGGCATCCTGGAGCGCCATGGTCCATGCCCTGCAAGAAAAAGTGTCATGGAATCAAAATCATGTCTATCCTGAAAATACAAATAAAGAATATTTCAAACTAAAACATTAAACTTCACCAACATGTAAACAAAAAGAGAGAGGCCAAAATAATTAAACAAACTGATATGATGACTCAGCATGTATGTGCTTTCTTACAGAGCATCATCTGCACTGTCTGCACACAGACTGATGACCCGTCCATCTCTGCACACTATCTGGAGCAAGGCATCGCGCGTCTTCCCCTCTGGAGGGTTCAGCTCTGAGGAGCCAAACAACGGGACAAACAGAGTTAAAAACATGAGCAAAAGTTAGTTAACACCGTAAATGTGATCCAGTGACATCATCATGTACAACTGAAAAGTACCTTGACATGCAGCAGAACTGCGGATGTTGATGCAGTCGACCTTCATGTGGATGTCATCCTCCATGTCACGGCGTTGTTGATCATTATAGAACACAAGTCGTCCATCAGCCCACAAGTCAAACCAGTTCCTCTTCCAGCGGCGCAGTATTGTACCTAACATGGAATTACACTGCAGTCAAATTCAACCCAAACTGAATGTATATGACTGTTACGCAGTATTTCTTACCAACTGTCGCAGCAGCATCTTTACTATCAGTAATCTGGATATCACACAATACTTGTTAAAGGGGACCTATTATGCTTTCTGTGGTTTTCTGTTATTTATATACTGGTATGATGTCGGATATTTATGTTAAACATGGTCAAAGTTCCAAAACTTGAGGTTAATGTATATAGAAATGCTCCCTGTAAGTCAAAAGTCAGGGCTTGAACCTGCGATGAACACTTCGTTTGTGGCGTTTTTTTCTACCTGACGTCAGATCGTCGCGCATGCCTGTAAACGGCCGTCCATTCCACAGCCTTGGTTGCTAAGGTTTCTCCATGTGTTGTTTGCGTTGTTCATTCACATATTTGGCTCTGGCTCAAACACGTACAGGTGTATTTGAGAAGTTGAAATTTCGAGTCAAGAATGAGAAAAAGAAGTGAAATCCTACGACTACAGTTTGTTTCATGGTTTGTTTATGTGGCCTGCCGAGTCGGCCGTGACGCAGCTTCGAAAAGCTAACCAGTCAGAACAGAGTGGGCTCATCAGGAGGGGGACCTTAAAGAGACAGGAGCTAAAACAGCCTGTTTTCAGACAGAGGCTGAACTCAGGGGGCTGCATAAAGACCCAGTAGAAGATAAATCAGGATTTTTTTGTGCAAATTTTTTTCTGTGAATCATGCAAAGATACTCTAGTGGAGTCCCAGAATAAAAATATAGAGCAGGAAATGAGCATAATTGGTCCCCTTTAACTGTTGTTGAAAACTGCTGTGCCTGCTACTTACTTTGTCGGTGGAGCCAACCACTCTTCACCATAGCCATCTTCAAGGCAACTCCTAAAACAACAAAACATATTTATAATACTGTATCTTAGTCATAATGCAAACAAGCTAAGGGATGATGACTGGGTGTGGCATATGAAAATAAACCTCGTGACTCGCAGCACTATTATTATATGTCCACACTGACATTTTCTGAACAAAATAGAAAAGCTCTAACAGGTGGAAACAATAGTCTTGATCGCTGATGACTGACTTTATAGATCTTAAACACAAGATTTGACTTTGCAACTTAATATAAGCTTATGAACAGAGACGCTGACACCATATGGTTATTTACAACAACACTGACGTTGGTAGAAGCTAGTTAGCTTGTTGTCAGTTCCAGAGCTTCCTTTTTCTGCTCAAGCAAACAATTAGCCAGACAATTATTTGGCTTTTACTCCAAATTAGTCAGCTAGTTAACCAAACCTTCATGTAACAATAGGCCTGTAAGCAGGTCATCCTCATTTGTTATTGATACAAGTTGGACTGACTGAGAAAGTGTGGTAACGTTATAACTGATTAAGTGAGCACAATAACCTCGTGACACTTGAAGCAAACGATACGTTAACGTATGTTTTTTTTGTCTGGTACCAAACGTATTCGAAGTTAGCTAGCGTTAATTAACGTTGTTTGTATAAACATGTCAGTAGCGAGATAACCCATTAGCCCACTGTGTTCATAGTTGGTTAAAACGGGTCTTTCTACCAGAGAATAACAGTACACAGTTCGGTTACTTACTGGATTATTTGTGTTTTTGAAGAAAATGTGAAGTCTTTGGTGAGGCTACAGAAGACACGGGACTGAGATACATACAAAAAAGACGATGCCCTCCTCGTACCGAAAAAGCCTGACCGATAAACCGAGCGGACGCAGACTCTCGCCGTGCGTTATTTTGTCGTCGGTGGCTGCCGTTAAGCTCCGCCCGCTGAGCATCTGCACTAACGTTCAGTGTCTTTGAGGAGGGAGGCGTTTGTTTTGAATGACATCACCAGTCAGCTGACAGCGCTGGAAAGTGCGAGCAATCGCAGTGAGGGCGCGCTCGTTTTGTACTCCCGGTGCGCTCACATGGTGGGCGAGCCATGTATAAATAACTGTAATTCATGGTATATACTGAAATTGAATAGACTGTTGGCCTAATGCAATTCCAATGCCATCAGATAATTTTGTTAACATTTGTGGGTTATCTTTTCCCTGGTAAAACAAATGTTTCTCTCTGTTGAATGAAGTACCACTAATATTTGGATAAGGTAGTTAAATCTGTAGTAAGCACCGAAGCAGTGGAGATCACGACTGGTAAATTTATATTAAGAATAATAAGAATAAAAAAATACTTTATTAATCCCGAGGGAAATTTAAGTGTCACAATAGCACCGTCCAGCACACCACACATCACAGATGCGACTGCGCATGCGAGAAACAACCTCACACAAGCAAAAAAAAAAAAAAAAAAAGACGAAGTAGTATCCTGTACGTGTGTGGGATTCCGACTGCATGTGTGTTTGAATGAAGGGTACTCTTCTATTTGCAGTAGTGAGCATCGTTTCATTCCCGCCTGGAGAAGCTTGACTGCGACTGCCGGGCAATTCAGGGTGACAAAACAAGCCCGACAGCTCTCCGGTCAACAGAGCTAACGACGCAGGAGCTAAATAGCTAACCTGAAATGGCGACGGCAATATACTTGGAACATTACCTTGACAGTGAGTATCCAGGGGATATACTGTACTGGTGCTAACATTTTAAACATCGTACATATCTTACATGTGTTTGAGGTGTAATTTGACTTCACTGAAGACTTTTTCGCTTGGCGGATAACTGACAGATAGCAGGTCACTAGCTCGCTAGCTAGCGTTAACTGATTAGCATCTCCATATAGCTCTCGGTGGAATAAAGTGAGGCAAACTCTCCGTGTGTGCTGTTAAATTTACTCAGAGGCTACTGTCACTGTCCCAGTGTCATACATTTAACAGTTACAGCTTGCGGTTTGTGTCCCTTTCGTGTTCCATATCAGTGTAATAGGTAATAACTAGCAGCTAGGTACCAAGCAACTTGCAGAGTTTAACTATATAAGGTTTTTTAAAGCATTATAGCCGTACTCGACGGTGGAAAACTTGTGAATTGTGTTAATTTGGTCCACATTTGTGTTTGCTTTAGAATAGCAGACACCATGCATTTGCAACCTGATGCTAACCGCGTGTAACCGTTTACGCGCCGGGGCGCGGTGTTTGAAGTGCGTCACGTAATGAAAGCACAAAGTTTTGACGCTCTTGGAGAGGGCGCACAGTTTGCCCATGTCTCTTTTTTTCAGTGGTAAATATAATATTTACCGTTATATATTTATCCAACGTCTGCACAGACATCTCAAAGCATGGCTGGATCATGGATGCACAGACATTTACAACCGCATGCTTGTTAAATGTCAGTGGTGGTGAATTTAATTGCCTATCTTGAGAGGCAGCTGGATTCGCGAGATCACGACAGATGTTCCCAGACCCCGGTAAAAATAAAGTTCAAAATTGTATAAATGTATAAACTGAAGTTTAAATTTATTTAATTCCCGTACATTAATTCATTTGTATTGTATTGTTTAATTGATCTCTAATCATTTCAATTGATTCTAAAATTAACTCCCTCATAGCCTTGTGTTGCCAAAAACCAGAATTAATGGATTTTTAAAAAAGGTTTTGGCCACAAGCTCACATAGACCTTACATATCACATAAAATGACATTAGTTGTTTTTGCAAACCATTACACAGCATCCAGCAGACATGGAGCCACAATGGCATTTATTTATACATGTTGTGGAAGTGTTCAATTAAAGTTTTATTTCTGAGCATAACAGACTCAAACATGCACTAAGAATAGTGATCTAAAAGAGGTTAAAAAGCTCTATAGAGGAGCAGAATTGGGTGTAAATTCTGAGATTTTGGCACTGTGAGTAACGTTTTGACACTACATTGTTATTTAATGAAATGTTATTATCAAGGGATGGACTACTGCAGGTTTAATATCTAAAAAATCCAGTATAGGACAGGCTGCAGTTACACAACTTTACTTGAACATAATTAGAATTTTAACTAAGTATAATACATCAATTAACTGAAAAATAAGTGGAGTGTTACAATTGAATGTTTCCTCCTTCATCTCCCTCATGTCCGTCTCCTCTATAGGTATTGAGAACCTACCATGTGAGCTACAGAGAAACTTTACTTTGATGCGGGACCTGGATAACAGGACTGAAGGTAATAATTTAGTCTCGTGAAGTTATCATTCTCCAAGTGCTTGTATATTTTCACTGGCCTGGCAGCTGAAAAATGAAAATAACTCTTTTTCCATAATTTTGGTGATTTATTATACATAATATGTACAACAGTTCCCGCTAGAGTTGGTTGTTTTCCTTTAGTTATTGATATGTGATTGATGGTGATTAAGACTTAAACACAGAGCTGTGTGTCTCCTGCAGAGGCTGCTACTGTCAAAGAAGACATGCACATAACTACACAGTGAGGATGCTAACCGGCTAGCTAGTTAGCCGGCAAACTGTGCAAAACTTGCCACAGTTGCTGTTTTTTACCCAGGAGTATTGTTGCTTCCCCAAAAGTAAAAAGTCCCTCTTTCTTTTTGTAGCCTTGTAAGTTTCTTTTGCTGACATATTTTTTGAGTACCGGTGTTACACTGTATTTGGTGACCCATCAGATTCACCAGTAAGAGGCTAGCAGGCTAAGAGCGCAGCCTTCCCCACGTGTATTTCAGCAAATCACAATGCATTTCATCAGTCACGTGTCTTGAAAACAATGACATCTCCTAAAACACGCTCATGTCGCAGACTCGGATTGGCAGTGAACCCTGCCTTACACACCCATAGTTTACCTGCACAGGTGTTTTCACTTTGTTTGCATGATTAGACCTCCTCTCAGGTCAGTGTGGGCAACCTCCACTGTTATGATTTTTATTCGTTTATGAACTTTGGTGACTTCATGTTACAAACTGTCCACTCATTGTTAACCTGAGCAGAGCTCTAATAGACCCTTTTCACTGCAGGCATTGTGATTTGCAACAGCGACAGGTGTAACCAATAACATTAATTAATGACAGCTCAATTACATGATGTCCAAAAAATCCCCAGGACTGGCTCACCTAAATGAAATGCAGCTATTATTAATCACCCACAAGAATTGTGCCATCAACAATATATTTCCAGCACTGTAACTATATTGTTGTTGTTGTGCAGAAAAGAAAGGAGAGATTGACAAACTGGCTGAAGAGTACATACAGAATGTGAAGAACCTGGCCTCAGAACAGAGAGTGGAGCACCTGCAGAAGATCCAAAATGCTTACAGCAAGTGCAAAGAGTTCAGCGATGACAAAGTCCAGCTTGCAATGCAGACCTACGAAATGGTCAGTCTGAACCTCTGTCATCTCATCACAGCTGCTCAATAGTGAGAAATTGCTGCTTTTTGTGTTTTATGTGATAGTAGGCTGAAGCGACTGAAGACGCCATGTTGGGCTTTAAGATGGGGCTACAATCTTCTGTAATATTATAGACCAATGATTAATCGATTAGTCAAGAAAATAATTTGTAGATTAATCAATCATAGAAATAATGGGTTGTTGCAGCCCTGTGTCAATAAGTTTAATTGTAGTTAACATGTAATCAATTCAGGCCTGAAGCAAAAACCATAATAAGCATTTTAAGTCACACTTTCTTGTAATAAATGTCATTTCTTAGTATTTTAATCAGTTTGAAAATGAAACGCAAAGTCGGGTTTTAATCTGCATGAAACCTTCCTGCAGGTGGACAAACATATCCGCAGACTTGATGCAGATCTGGCGCGGTTTGAGAATGAGCTAAAGGAGAAACTGGAAGTGAGCGGCTATGAAAGTACAGATGGAAGAGCATTGAAAAGTAAGTTGGGTAACTGAAAAGCCTTTATCAGAGTCCAGTACAGAACCCATCAATGCACATCTGACAATGTGAATATTTTCCACAGAGGGTGAATCCCGGGGGCTGAGAGAGAAGCGTGGATCCAGGGGAAGAGCAAGGAAAGGTTCTGATGAAGACTCTCCCAAAAAGAAAAAGATGAAAAACAGGTAACTTTGTGCTGGTGGCTCAGTCAGGCCAAGAGCTCTCTAGATGACAGCCAGTGTTCTTAAAATTGTAGATATTGCCTCATTTTAACCATGCTTGATTCTAATCATGCTCTCTGTGTTATGTTGGACTTTTAGCCCAGACTTGAGTGACGCCCTCTTGCCTATGCAACCATCAGACGTTTTGGACATGCCAGTTGATCCCAATGAGCCTACGTACTGCCTGTGCCATCAGGTGTCATATGGAGAGATGATTGGATGTGATAACCCAGATGTAGGTTTTCATAGCTTTTTTTTATTTTGCTAAATTAAATTTGACAAGTTTGTTTTATGTGAGAATCTGTTGACTTCCTGTTTTGACTAAAGATTTAAAATACTGACATTTTTTTTCATCCTTGTTTTTTCAGTGTTCAATTGAGTGGTTTCACTTTGCTTGTGTTGATCTCGCCACAAAGCCCAAAGGAAAATGGTAAGAACCTTTTATGTAGTTAAAGAAGGTTAAACTATGTGTTGTTTGCTTGCAACTGCTTGTCATAATTCATGCAGATAACTTACGATTGTCCTCAGTGTCTAAACATCTTTTTTTTTTTTCTCTCCTCTCTCTCAAATCTCTCAGGTTTTGTCCGAGATGCACCCAAGACAGGAAGAAAAAATGAAATTTGTTATTTTCAGAAATACTTAATACTGTATGTATTTTGGTGTAGTTTAATCGTGTAATATATGTATTTCAGTTCCTATTACTCTCCATAGAAATGGTGGGTCATACAGCTTTTTTTAAAAGGCCTAATCCGGAATTGGAGTATAGCTACACTTGTGGCACCATAACCCCCCCCCCCCCCCCCCCTACTGGCTTCACTGTTTGTGTCATTGGGTTTTAAGACAGCTGTCTTTGTCCAATAGCTTTAAAATAATCATATCACCTATATGTTATTTGTGTACTCTGGGTGAATTTGTCTGGGCAGTGAAGTTGAAGTTACACAAATTATCACCCATCAGAAAGTCATATATTGTATATATGTCAGTAACATACTCAAAGATCCCGGATTGTGGCTTTAGCATACTTGAAATTTCAATTTTATAAAGAACTATTTTTTAAACAAATTAAAAGCCTGCTGAGAATTTAGTTTTAAACACCTAAATCCTTACCAAAAATTGTGGTGGTAAAAGGAATTGTGTGTCAGATTTTCCGTTACCTACCTCCTTAGGGAACACATCAGCACTGCATAAATGACTGCAATTGATACCCATGTAAAAAAAAAAAATTGTTTTAATTAGCTTAAACCAAACAAGCAATGTAAATTCGTTGTCTGATTCTCACAAAACCTGTGACATTTTTGAATGTATTGTGGTACTAATGGTCAGTCAGTCAGTGTCTCTGAAATGGGTATTTAAGCACTTTGAATGAAATTTCCCCCTGAAGAGGTTTGATACTGCAGGTGTGGTTTTATGATAAAGTTAATCTCACTTAAAACTTTGCCATAGTACATCACATCAAACCATATGGAAATATATATATTTTGTATATGAAACTATTTTGTGGACACAGTTTTTCCAAAGATATATTTGTTGTATTGATTACTTATTGGTGAACTCTCAAATTTTATTTAATAGGATTTTAGCATCTTCTTTCATATTCAACTGTGAATATTACTCATGTAGGTATAAGCCACAAATAAAAGAGCCAAAGTCTTTGTATTTTGTAAATTCAGTATTTTATAACAAATAAATATTCACTATTCATTCATGCATTATTTCTTTCATTGCAGTGTGAAATGGAATGTGTGTTTCAGAAAACAGTGCAGTGTGTGGACATCTTGGTGGTTTAAATGACTACAGGACATCTTCTGTCTACTGGGCACAAAACACTGGTGTCTTTAAATCAGTGGCTAGTCTTCTGTTCAGCATTGTAGTCCACCTCAGAATCTATTTTATAGAAAATCAATACATCTGATGGTTTGCAATCTACATTCTTCATCTGCAAGGTCTGGAACTTTAAAATCCATCATCAGACTCTTCATCCCAGCTGCACTTTTCTTTGGTGGTGAAATTCACCTCCAGGTCGTAAACAAAGTCAGGATCATCTTTGCGCCTCCGGTTCCTCTCAAACAGTCTGTCCATTTGACCTTTCTTGCGAGCCAACTCATCATCGTCCAGTTTGTTCAGGTCTTCGTCAGGGTCCAGCCGGAATGAAGCGAGGCTGTGCGCCAGGCTGAAGCCCTGCATGTGATCTCGCAGGATGATGTGAAGCCTCTCCAGCTGGCTCTGGGACACACCTTCCAAGTAGTCTCTGTGCCGGGGATTGTTCTTCAGCGTTTCAGCAGCGATGCGGTAGTCTAGAGGGTAAAGAGAGTGAGAACGGTGGCATCAAGGACTCAAACTGCCCAGTGGCAGTGGTAATCCAACCTCAAAAGCCTGTAGCATTCAGTAAATGGTTAAAACTGAACACAGTACTTTAGTGAAATGGTGATTTAATGACTATACTGCAAAGGAGAACTTGTGATGATGATGATGAGAGGTGATGATTTTAGGGGCCCACATCTGGAGAGGGCCAGTTGGATTACTTGTTTTAATAAGAAGGGGAGAGGATAACTGAGCCCTGAATTTGTAGTTACTGTCTATTCTGATACCTTCACACTTATTGCACGGACTGGGAGATTTCTATGGTTGTGTAAAATAAAAGAGAGAATGTGAGTCACCTTACCAGAATATACGGAGAAGTTTCGCACAGGTATTACTCTTTTCCGCACCTTGTCAGTGTCCTTGTGTTCATAAATGAGGACGATGGCTGGAGGGCTGAACTGCACTCCGCACCGCTTCGCCTCGAAACGCATCTTCTGTTTATTTCAGCAAACCAGTTTAAACTGGTCTCCACTGGGAGCTCAGCGGTAACAGACTAAAGCATTTTAAACATAATAATTCATATCTCATATGGACATTATAAAATATGGGTCTGAATTAGGAAATTCGAAAAGATTTGCGATTTCAGAGTTGATTAAATGTTGCCTGGGTGCTTACCGACTGTCGGTGTGGGACCCTTTCGTCTTCGCCGAAGCCTGCCTACAATAATTTTTGTCCCTAGGATGGCGAAGTCATAACCCGCCCTACTCTGCCTCTGATTGGGTAATAGTCGTTGCCTTCGTTGGTTGGGTTGGTTAGGTTTAGGTATGAGGAATGTGATTGGTTAGGATTAGGGTAAGAATATCAGGGTAAGCCAATCAGAGGCACGGTAGGGCGGGTCATGACTTCGCCATCCTAGGAAAAATATCGCTTACGGTAAGTATTTTTTAGAGTCCTATATCGTAGCCATTATGATGCCGATTTTAATTGTAACTAATCTTTTTTTTTTTGCACAATTCTTGTCTCAAACTTCCCGTCAATGGTTAATATTTATTATTATTATTACATTTATATATGCTATTATTATTATTACAAAAACTACCTGCTGCTGAAAGAGTAATAATTTATTAGTTAATAGTTAATAGTTTACATTATTCTCTTGCACTACAGTCTCTGTCTTACAGTTTACATTGTCTTTGCACTACTGTCGTGTCTTATAGTCTATATTGTTTTTGCACTACAGTCTTCGTCTCTTGCACTATTGTGTTGTGCGCAGATTGTTTAGTTTATGTCCGTTTTTCTGTCGTGTATTTTATGTTTTGCACTATCTACCTGTTTACCGGTGCACCATATTCTCTGTGTACTTGTATATGGATAAAGAGAGTCTGAGTCTGAGTATTTTCTCTTTTTAGTCCGGCATCATCGCAGCTCCCCCAGAACTACAAAGTGGTCCTTCGTGGTTCTCTTCCGCAAACAATTCAAAGGAAGACATCAGATATTTGTCGCTAAATAAGTAGAATAAACAGGCTGTAAATAGCTGATTTAAAGTTATTATTACCAGTTTGATGTATTTTGTACTGTTCTCTGTGTTTGCCTGTTTACTGACATGTCATTGTTCGATCGAAAAGGGTAAGATATATTGTTAAACTTCCTAGCTGAAATAATAATATACAGTATAATAATATAGTAATGATAATCACTGATTACTTTTGTGTCACCAAAGCCTTGAAGTTAGTTTCCCAGGGTGGAGATTTCTCTAGTCTAATGCAACAGAAATATGTCTCCTCTCTTACTACGCATAAAGAAAGAAGCACAGACTGACATGAAGGATTAAGTTTAGAAATAAATGTAAAACAGCACATCATCATGGGTGGATATTAAATTGTGGCTTTGCTGTTTAACCAAAAAAACTAATCTGATGGATCTTCGCAGAAATTGCTACACATTTATAAATTAATTTAGTTTCCCCATCCGAACACACAGCATATTTATATTTGATTGTACTCATCTTTTTCAGTGCATTGTAAGAGCAAATTAAAAAGTCATAAATGTGTTGCTGTGCTCTGTCTAGTCTTGTGGTCTTGACCAATACAACCAACTCATTTTCGCAGATGAGAAGAATGAGAACCATTGTGGTTTCCTGAAGCAGTGGCTTGAAACCACGTCAGTTTCAGTTGAGATCAGCAACAAGGGGTTTCACAGGTATCGGCTGTGTATTTTCTCAAGTGGCAGAATAATCATCTTCAATTGCTGAGTGGAATGAGTAATGATTTCTGTGTTATATGGTTTAGGGAGGTGGTAACCACTGTACAGCTCAGCCCTGATGTGCTCAGTGGTGTCAGAGTTTTGCTGGTTCACAGATGGCCCAGTGGTATCTACGTTGATCCATACCAACTTGCATCCCTGAGTGATCATAGTGATTGGCAGGTAAGAATTAATTACAAAAAAATTACAAAGAAACATAGCACAATATTTTTGTAGAGATAAATGTTACAAACTAAAATCATGTGTACTATGTATTCATATATTAATTTGACTGTTTATGTATTTACCTCTGTAAGATATTACTAGATTCAGCCGTTGACCTAGAGCTGCCTGCTCACAAGACTTCAGGATTTGTCACCTATGTGTATCCCACCCTCGATGAACAAACTCCCAGACTGCTAAAAGTAACAGTTCCAATACATGGCCGCTATCATGAGCCCTCATTTGTTGGGAAAACGTTCACATCTGTTGATGTAGAACCTCCGGAGCTGCTGCTGCGGACAGAAAAATGTAAGTGGGTCGTCTGTATTCTAGTAGTCATGTATGTCTCTATTCTCAGAAACAAGTAACCAGAAATGATTATTACATAACTCCAAAGTTTCCTGCTGTGAAACCAACATTTTTACTCCTTCACAACGTGCTGTGACTTTGGGGTCCAATTCTGACAAGTGGAAAGGGAAATTAAAATACCCGATCATCCTTCTGATCAAGATTTACATTGAAAGATGAACGAAAATACTAATCTCTCGTTACATTTCACAGAATAACTTGGCTAAATACCTTCATTCATTGCTATTTGACAACTGAAATTGATAATTGTTCATACAGTATGGAAAGCCACTATCTTGCAATTATGTCTGCCAATTCTGCTTGTCTCTACCATGTGAACTTACTGACTTTTCAGTATTACATCAGACTTCATGTGATAACCGTGTTCATAACTGATGTAGTAAAAAGAAGATAAATCACATGATAAAATCAATAATAATGAGTTTCAAGCTCATCATCAGAACGTGTGCAGTCACCTACAGCTGTAGTGCAGCTGCAGTTCTCTGTTAAGGAAAAATGTGTTGACACCATTGATTGTTTTTTCCTCCACTTCTGTGAATTTATATTATAAAGGAACTCACAACTCTAAAAGATAATGTGTAGTCATCAATCATAGTGATGTCATCAATGAAGGGTAACGAATAGTGATTAAACAGATCCTACTGTATGAAGCCTTTTGGATTTTGGATTCAGTTTTTTTGTATCTAAATCTCATTCAAAACTAAAAAAAAAAGCAGTGTACATGTTTTCCTCTTGTCTATGAAAAAATTTAGTTGACGGAGCCAGGAAATGATTGTTTGCCGTAATCTAAAACTCTTTCATCCTTTAAGGTACACAGCTGAACAACTCAGAGCCTCATACGGTCGTGGACGCCCCCTGCGCTGCCGACAATTCAAGCACATGTCTGTGGGTTAAAATCCAGCATCAGCAGGTGGTTTTCTAGAAATCATATCAAAATCTTCCATGGAAAAAAATGTGTAACTTTTATTCCATTTTTCTTTTTCCCTTTTCATTCAAAAAATATCTTCTATCCTGTAGGGGCGCGGCCACGTGAGTTTCCAGTTTCCAGTCGGTGACGGGTCTTTGGTGACGCCTGTATGTGGTGGAACTCTTCTAGTCACAATGATCTGCTGCGCTGCTCTTTCCAAATTCATGTGGAAACATCAAATCGTTTAAACAGTGATGGTCAACATGCTTTGTGCTAAACAACTCATGATTATCAGTCTGAGATATTGAGTTTAAAACTGTTCAACATCTATTAAATTCAACAGAATCCAGAAAACTCAGTTAGTCTGCTTCTTGGAACCAGCTCCATTTAAGCAAACATTTGTTTTGGTTACTCCTTTACTTTTTGTGCAACACTGACCATCCTCCTGTTATAATCCTGATTCTGAAGTAGGAACGTGGCCCGGAGCATACTGGAAGATAATTTATTTACTTAGTGTGAGACACTTCACTCAAGAACGTCTCTGGTCACCACCTTTCATGGCGTTAGGAAATCCTTTATCCCAACTGCAAACAATGTTTTACACTCCATTACATATGATAACGTGCAAAAATATTACTTTTATTTGCTCTGTTGTGTGTGCTCTGTGGTGATTTTTGAACTAAAGACATGTTCCGTCTGAAGTTTTCCTTTATTAAGTTCTGACTTTTGTCAAAAAGGTCAGAAAGTATAACTGCAGAGTTATAAAACTGCATATGAACACAGCACCACAGATGTGGCTGGTTAGAAAATACTGAAGTAATGATACTCAGCCCTATAGTACCTCCTTTATAAAATCCTTTATTTTGAGACTGAGACATTCAAAAATTGGGTCTGTAAATAAGACTGCTGTAAATATAATGTGTATAGCAGGTGATGCTAACAATGATGGTATTTGATGACATTTTTTCATAGTGGGAGTTTTTTTTCCAAGTTTGCCCGAATTTACAAGAAAGTCATAAGTCATGATTAGCTACAGAACAGCAAAGCTGAATGATATGGAATATATATATCATAGTAATTGAACCTTCTTTAACTTCTTCAGTGTGTTGGTAAAAACTCCTGACCAGCGACACATTGTTCAAACCCACAAAACTTTACTTTAAATTATAGTGGAGATCCCAAAGTTCCCACAGAGAACAAATATGTTTATCTGTATTATGTGGAAATGTGTATAAGACATCTTGAATATTTCTATTTGATAGAAAGGTGCAGCCATAAAAATATAGAGTCAAGGGTTTGAATATTTCATTCAGCGTGAACATCATATAGTTTCAGTGAAGAGCTGGATCAAGCTGGTATGGAATATTTATTAATAATACTGTCAGATAGTATGGAATAATATGATTTTTCCAACCTTAAATCTATTTAAGGGGGAAATTATATGAAACTGGATGTTAGTGGTTGCAACATCCACACCATATTTTTTGTTTTTTGTCAAATCACCTGTTAAATTGTCTAGTTCAGCGCCTCTCAAAGTGGGGTCTGGGGACCCCCAGGGGTCTTTGAGGGAGCTCCAGGGGGTCCCCAGCAAAAAGGGGAATAATTTATTTTCACTATAATTCATCCATAAGTAACACAATGACAGAATGTGTGACTATTTTGGTCATGGGTTTCAGACACTTTCTATAACAAAAGCAAAAATCTTTGAAAGTAAAAGATCTGGATGCTATTAGGATGGACAAGATCTTTCAGTTGACAGTCTCTATTCCAGAGATTATACTGTGAGAAATCTGCCATAGTATTGTTAAAATTTAGACACTAAAATTGTGTATTATTCATGACCTTAAAATGACCACAATATGTTGATTGGCCATGAACATCATTATTTATATTATTTTCCACCTCAGGCTGCTGTGTGGGTACTTCAGCAGGGTCTTGGTTTTACACTAACAGCCCCCAGCTGATTAAAAGTGTCAATCTCATCAATCAGCAGCCTCCTCTTCTCACACTATAAATGTTGAACTACATTACCTAACATGCTCTCCGACTGACTGAATTAACTTAACTTCCAGTGTCTGAAGTTTCACCATGTTTTTTCCACGATGATCAAAAACGTGTAATTAGAGCTCAGAGTGTTCTCGGTGCAGCTTTGCAGACTGGACTGTATTTTCTGGACACAGATAATAGACAACCTCACACACCATTCATCTGAAACATTTATTGAATAGGCTTGGGCTGGGTCGTGTAGTTCCGCTTCCCCTTCGCCATAGCGGAATTACCCAAGGGCCGAGAAGATAGAAGAAAAGTTGCACTGTAAATAGTTGTAGTCACATTTTTTTACTAAGTTATTTGTACGCGCTGCGTACCAATCAAGGCCCCATGTGTCAGAGGAAGTACTTTTAACGGGTTTACAGACGTTTTCCAAACCGTGGAGGAGGATCAAGTCCAGCTGTGTTCAAGTTTAACTGGTGTGTGAGTGTCCGGTGAGCTCTGCTGCTCCTGCGTCGTCTTCGCTAACTTAGCCTGCAAATAAAGCTGATTTCTACTGGATAGTTTGCTGCTCTGCAAACCTCCGTACTGCTGTCTGAGCCACCTCTTGGCAGAGGTTAATTTCTCGGGTGTAAAGCCTTTACTTTGGGTGTCAGACTAGTTAGTTTTAGCGGTAGCGCTGATCTCGCAGAATTGCAAACGTAAGTGTAGCTTGTCGTGCTAACGTTAGCTTGCTAGCCGCCCCTGTTGTTACCTTTTTTGAAGGGCATTTTTTAATAGGCATGAGGGCAGAAATACCGTTATATGGGAAAATGTGGACTACAAATTGAAATGGAGGCATTTTATATCCAAACAAGAAGCAATAAAGTGTCAGCTTTTTCATTCCTGTATCAAGTGCACTGAGAGTAAGTTAACGTAAGAGCAACTTACATTAACCGTTATTTACTCATCTCTGTTGGTCTTCAGATACGACACAGGACACTAAAGACAAACTCCACAGCTAGCTGAAAATGCTCTCAGTGTTTCTCAGACTTGTACTACAGCTTCAGAGGGGAAAAGTTGTGCCAAAATAAGCTTTGTTCAGTCTCCCCTTTAGCCCTGCTCTCTTCCCCCTCATTAGTTAGACACTAACTTATGATTTGTTATTATGCTTTAGTTGAGTCACTTTCTTGTTCACTCTGTGGGTAGCATTTGAATATTAAGTAGTGGTACTTTGCAATGTGTGATATTAAGTTTTGCCTCAGTGCTGTCATGATGAGACTGAGAAGATTTCAGATTGTGTGTAGTGTTTTCTCTCTGCGCTGTGTTTTCTGTATCACACTATTGTATATTCCTCCAATATATTATATACTCCTGGGCTTCAATAGCGTGTTAATGTAGGAGAAAGAAGTTCCTGATTATTTATTACTGCATCATGCTGTGTTTGTAATCTTATTATAGTATAGTTTATGGTCTTACTAATGTCTCATTCTCTTCCAGGTACTTATTTTTCTGCCATCACTTTCTGCACCTCCTCCAGTAGCGCATGAGCACACCCGTGCCTCCTGCTGATGTGAGCGCTGTCTCGCTCCCCTCTCTGTTTGTCGCCCTCTCCATCCTCGCCCGCCGTGTTCCCCTGCCCTGTCAGACACCCCCGTGAGGCCCACAACAACCTAGAGCAATGTGTGATAACGGAGACCCTGAGGATAAACCCCCAGCCCCTCCAGTCAGGATGAGCAGTACCATCTTTAGCACCGGTTCTGGCAAAGACTCGCTCTCAGCCAATCACAGCTCTAAACCGCTGCCTTCTGTCCCCGAGGAGAGGAAACCTCGCAACAAGATCATCTCAATCTTCTCTGGGGCTGAAAAAGGTGAGACAGAGAGTTCCCTCTTAAACATTTTAAGTTGTGTAAGCAGTCTCAGTGTAGTCACGTGTCATTTCAATACGGGTTTGGTTTCTTTTAGGCGGTAGAAAGAAAGATCGAGACAAAGAGCGACCAGAGATCTCACCTCCTTCAGATTTTGAACACACCATACATGTTGGGTTTGATGCTGTCACAGGAGAGTTCACTGTGAGTTTTCACAGTTTGATTATTCTCACAAGTATCTTTATTCTTCCGCTAATCCCCCACTGTTTGATACTTGACTACTTACCAAAACACACGGTTACGTTTTACCTCAGTCTGTATTATCCTGACATTGTTGTGCACCTGCCATGCACAGGGTATGCCAGAGCAATGGGCTCGACTACTCCAGACCTCAAACATCACCAAGTCAGAGCAGAAGAAAAACCCGCAGGCTGTGCTCGACGTTCTTAAGTTCTACGACTCCACAGGCAACGGTCGTCAGAAGTACCTCAGCTTCTCATCTTCTGGTAAAGCTCTATGTTAAATAGTGGATTTAAGTTTGTTTGGGAAACTACAGGGTATTATGAATTGATGCTAAGTTGCTAAATTAATTTGTTTCTTGCAGCGGAGGCATTAGGTCTTGCTGCTTGTTGCTTGTTTGTGGTTAAAATAACTTTCCCTGCAAGTAGATAACAAACTGGAATCTATTTTTTTTTCCAGAAAGAGAAGCCTCCTTAAGTAAGACCCTTTGAGATCATGTAGTAGCGACCAGAAGTAGTTATAAAACATGTTTATTTTTTTTCATTCACAGAAAAAGATGCATTCACTCCAGGGCCGCAGTCTGTAAGTATTTCACTATTGAAAATCACTTGCTATTTTTCTGTTGTTTTGTCATATAAAGTGCACCAATCGTTTCTTTCGCTTTGAATTAGCCTGTCAAAAAAGGCACTGAACCCTCATCTCCAAATATCAAAGACATCGATGATGATGACGATGATGAAACTCCTCCTCCTGTTGTGGCACCAAGACCAGAACACACAAAGAGTGTAAGTTCCCTGCCTTACATAAGCTTGAAAGCATAATGTTGTTGTTTTTTTGGGGGGATTTCTTCTAAAACCAGTTTTTTATCTTTTACTTTCTTATATATTGCTCTTCAGATTTATTTCTTTATTTGATTGTGTTTGGTTATTGTTTCGGTGTGTTGCACAGGTGTATACTCGCTCTGTTATTGACCCCATCCCTGCTCCGAGCACGTGTCCAGACGGAGATGCAGCCTCCAGGGCTGCAGACAGACAGAAAAAGAAGGGCAAGATGTCGGATGAGGAGATCATGGACAAACTGAGTAAACCTCATTTATATAACAAATCTATTGTTGCAACAATACAACAGATTAAATCACTTCTTTTACACATGTGACTGACATGTCATCTCGTTTACAGGAACCATAGTCAGCATTGGAGATCCCAAGAAGAAGTACACCAGATATGAAAAAATTGGCCAGGGGTGAGTGCAGATGCATCAGTTGCATATAAGTAATGTTGCTTTAATAATAATAATAATAATAATAATAATAACAATAAGCCTTTCTTTTTCTCAACAAAATCTGGGACATTTTTGTTTTCAAAATTACATTTTTAAACTCCCCACGTGCAACCCCAATTGATTTTATTGAATATTGATCATCATATCCTAATATTCCAGTCTTATAAAGCTGAATATTTCCTGGGTTAACAGTTGATAACCAGCTTTGTGAGACAGATTTTCAGCATCAGCAGTGTCAGGTTTAGTGAAACGAGATAACTCAACAAAACCTTGATGGTACAGGACAGATCCAGTCTTCCTAGTGAAAGTTGCGTTGAGTCAGTAACACACAAAGCCTTGTGTAACACTTCATACAGTAAACTGTTTCATACATTTGCACACCAGCTTGAGTGGAGCGTTTGTTGAAATGTGCATTGAAGTAAATTTCTCATCTCTCTCTCTGTCCTCACAGAGCATCAGGAACAGTATTCACCGCCATTGATGTTGCCACAGGACAGGAGGTAAATAGTGATTAATGAATGGATGAGGAGATGTGGAGACTATTGTAAGACTAATCAGGGACACAGCAGGATAAAGTAGCCACACTTAAGGAATACAAAGATACTTTTTACAAAAATATTTTTTTATCTTAAGGTCATTTTGATGTTTCAGCATCTACATGGGACAGATTAAATGGTGTAAACTCTATAATGAAAGCTACTAAACAATCAGCACATTGTAGTTAATAGTAAGTATTAATAGAGCACCAGAAGAATGCAGCTAAAAGAGCTTTAATTAAAAGAAAGTATTAGAAAAAGGAGACAACTTTAACAAAAGTAAAAAAAATGTATGATGCATACACTCAGTCACAGTCATAGTTAAAAAAAACTGTGGTTTTTCTACAGGTCGCCATTAAACAGATCAACCTACAAAAGCAGCCAAAGAAGGAGCTGATCATCAACGAGATTCTAGTGATGAAGGAGTTGAAGAACCCCAACATTGTAAACTTTTTAGACAGGTACGAGTGGAAAATAAACCTGCACCATCACAGCTTCTTAAAAATTATAGTTATGATTCTGATAAATTTTAGTGGTGGTCATGAAAGCCTGTGTATGTAGTAGTATGTGACGTTGTGTATTTGTGTTTGTCAGTTTCCTGATGGGGGAGGAGCTGTTTGTGGTGATGGAGTATCTGGCTGGTGGCTCACTGACAGATGTGGTGACAGAGACCTGTATGGACGAGGCCCAGATAGCTGCTGTCTGCCGAGAGGTACGCTGCACACTTTACAACCAGGCTCATATGAAAGAAATCAACAAAAAACTGAACGCTCAACAATTCCCCTCCCCCCCTTCTCCTCCCATATTTACAGTGTTTACAAGCATTGGATTTCCTGCATGCGAACCAGGTCATCCACAGAGACATTAAAAGTGACAACGTGTTACTGGGGATGGATGGCTCTGTCAAGCTTAGTAAGTCCTGTGCTGCTGTCATCACTCTTTTTCTTAATCGCAATGCTTTTTCAGTGTAACCATGTAATCACTCTTCTCCATCTCCTCGACAGCCGATTTTGGCTTCTGTGCCCAGATCACTCCAGAGCAAAGCAAACGCAGCACCATGGTAGGCACGCCTTACTGGATGGCTCCTGAGGTGGTGACCAGAAAGGCTTATGGGCCTAAAGTAGACATTTGGTCGCTGGGTATTATGGCCATTGAGATGGTTGAAGGAGAGCCCCCCTACCTGAACGAGAACCCACTACGAGTGAGTAAAGAGCATTTTCTATCTTCTTGGTTTAATGACCTTTAGTATAGCTTGGAGTAGTGTGGGGTAAAATCAGGTAGCCAGGCTGTCTTATTTAACTGTCCTTTTTATTTAAGTCTTACTTACATGACATGTTCAGTTCCAACACTTTGATTTGAAAGTCTCCCAATTAAATCATCTGTGAGAAAATTTAGGTTCACTTAAAAAAAAAAAAAAAAAAAGGTCAAAGGCAGAGTGTAATGTAGGGGTGAAACAATTTGTATTACCTCCAAAAACTTTTTATATTTAAAAAATATCTTAAATTTCATGAGTCAACACAAAAGCAGGAGAAAAGTCATGAGAGTTTGTCCTGCTCTCCACATGCACTAACAACAACACTTAAGGCAAAAGCACTTAACAGTTGACTACTTGTTGTTAGCTGAAGTTGTCAAGACACAAATATTTCTGTCCAGTTTCTTTAATTGAATTACTTTCTGCGACCTCTATGACTTCTTTATAGTCTTGTTGCGTACAAATACTATTGTGTTCTGTCGGTAAGTCCATTGAATCATGCAACTTTTTGCCGCCTTAATGAACATTAATTTCCTCCCATCTCATTTTATATTAAACACGCTGCTCTACATCTGTTCACATTGCATGTTAAAAACTTTGCCTCTTTCATGTGAACACACTTATATCTGGATTAGAAAATCCTTATTAAACAGTCGATCACCAATTTATTTTACCAATGAATCACCTACAGTTGGTTGTGTGGATTACTCCACTGTTATTGAGATCTATATAATAGGAAAGGACCTTATGGTGGCTGTATGAACGGAAGGTTAGAAGATGAAAAATGTGCAGGGTCTGAAGCTTTTCCTTGTGATATTTTTGTGTTTATAACATGATGTTCATGACGTTAATTTAAAAACAGATCAAACTTTTAATTTGCTCACTTCTGATTTGTTTGATTTGATCCATCTGCTGCACTGCACGTGAGTTATTTCCTGAAATTAGATTTCACAGCTCTCGGCCTCCCTTTTTCTCTCAACTCTTTCTCTTTGGCAGGCATTATACCTGATTGCCACTAACGGCACCCCCGAGCTTCAGAACCCAGAGAAGCTGTCTCCGGTCTTCAGAGATTTCCTCAACCGTTGCCTGGAAATGGATGTAGAGAAGAGAGGCGGAGGAAAAGAGCTGTTGCAGGTTAATAACTCCTCCTGTTACTGGCTTTCTTTTCTTATTGAATTATTCTGTGTTTTAATTAAATTTGCATTGTAGTTGATTCAATCATTTTCTCCTTTCCCCTCCTCCTCTTGTCTCTGTCGATCTCCGTCCCGGTGTGCAGCATCCGTTCCTGAAGCTGGCGAAGCCCCTCTCCAGTCTCACACCTCTCATCCTGGCAGCCAAGGAGGCCATGAAGGGCAATCGTTAGCCGATGAAACTAGTGACCCTGCCTTCCCATGCTGTGCACAGATATGTGCCAACCATTTAGATTTTGTGCCAGACAATAGGCTGAGAGTGATGTACCACTCTTGATGCACCAGCCTTATAAGCCCTGACAAACCTCACTGTGAAGAAGACCAAAAATATAGAGCACAACCCCACCGCTGTCCATATGAACTCTACTCTCACTCAGACGTCAGAAGACAAGTCAAACTAAAGTGCTTAGTGTCAGAGTCAGGCGTAGTTATTTTGTAAACAGATCTCCTGGTGACAAGTTAGGGCTAGGCTTGTATTTAACTTGGAATGAAGAAGATGCCTAGTTCTGTTTAGTTTTTTAATCAACTGCCTTAAACAAATGCAAAATGTTGCCTAATGTATTGTTGATTGTGTCAGTGTTTCTTTTCCCATGATTTTTACTACCTTTGTAATTTACCATTTCAGCTTGTCAGTGTCTTAGTTATTTTGATACTTGAATTTCATATTTGTCCCCCCCTTCTTGTTATATAATGGGTCTCATTCAATGAACACATTCATTGACTCATGTTTTTATGGACATTTCTCCGACCGGTTTTATAGGAAACATTTCAGTGTATTCGCCATCATGAGCATGTGTTGTGATTGTGTCAATGACTTTCTTGGATTGTCACACCCGACAGACCTACTGTACCAGTTCTCCCCCCTGTATCATTAGTCTCCTGATACCAGAGGTGCACCTTACAGGCAAATTAAAATGTTAGATTGACAGGGTTTATACTTTCTTCTCTATTGTTGTTATTAAAAATGAGTATTGTATGTTGAACTCTGTCCTTTGTGTTCTTCTGGACTTAACAAATGCGCTTTTCCCATGTGTATATTGTGTACTTAGTTTTTTTTTTTTTTAAAACTGGCCATATCATACTGGCTAGTTATCGAAGGCTGGTAAAGACAATTTGTTGACTGTTTCTTTTTCTCTTCTGGACGACTAACAACCTTGTCTGCGCACACAAATAAATGCAACTGTTCTTGCTTTTGTGATTGGGTGTGAAAGTGATTGGTGTGCAGTAATATCCCCTTTTTCTCTGAAGTCACACAGAGGGAAACTAAGGACAGTTAATAACCTTTTCATTATAGACTGCATGTTTCCAGTGCAACCAGTGAAGACTTATTCATTCTCAGCAGTGCAGGTACAAGTTCAGTCTGTATGTGACAGAGCTCGAGGTGGCTTTATTTTGAAGTAGTATGTTGTGAATTGTGTGAATTGGTTTGCACTTTTAATCTGAAGACTTGCCCCGGAAGTGTAATAGTGGTGGTCTGCTGTCAGAGGGTCGTGTTGTGTCCATGGATGTATTATAATAGCTCTTCTAATACATCCATGGTCGTGTCTGGATGGTAACCTCAGACCTGCGATTCGCAGCGAAAGATCTCGCGAGAGTGGTCATTTTAATCCAAACCATGATCTTTCCCTAATCCTAACGAAGCATTTTTTTGTGTCTGAACCTAACCAGACCTTAACCACAGCGTTGTCACTTCATAAAAAAAATAAATAATTTGTACAACGCGCACAATGAAGAAACAACGCGTACAAATCTCGCGAGAGTTTCGCAAAACTAAGGTAACCATCTAGACAAGAGCATGTCAGAGAGGCTAGAGTAGAAAACCTTAACAACACACAACTGTGACTGTGTTTTCTCAGCTTTGTGTGAAATGGCAGTACACCTGAAAGACAAAGAAGCTTACCAGAGACTGAACTATCTGTACCAGGTAGGAAATGAACAGTAAAGTATAAGTTAATCGCTTTCCAAATGCCATCGACATGGCTAACATGCTAACTAGCCACATCACTAACCAGGTATTTAATGATTTTACTCCACCGGTTTTATCTCTTTACAGGCTGCACATTGTGTTTTATCTCAAAACCCGGAAAATGTGGAGCTGGCTCGTTTCTACTGCTTCACCCAGAGGACCATAGCAAGACGTTTAGTTCTTAGACAGTAAGTAAAGTCTTTTAAAGTCGGTGTCGTTTGCTGGGCTGGTGGTTTTATGAGTTATGTTACTACTTCCCATTGAATTACATATGTGAAGTAAAGTCCTATACCTTTTCTTATTGTCAATAAATCCCATGAAAAGACCCAAACCAATAGAATAGAATCAGCTCATGATCCTACTAACAAGTATTGTCTGTGTAGCCAAAGCCTAATATATTGTATTCCTGTGTGCCACGGAGCTCCATTACTGTTCCAAAACTATTGAAAACACGTCCTCCTGAAGTTCTGTTGCTGCTGGTTATGATTCACAGTCCGCATTAACAGGACTGAACCATTGACAGAAGAAACCCAGACCTGAACCAGATCCAGACCAGATCCTCCTGAAGTTCTGTTGCTGCGTGGGCCTGTCAACAAAACACCAAGGAAAGAGGGTGCCCACCTGATGACCCCAGTAAAGCGTTTACCCCCTACCCCCACTCAAGGAATGATTGCTGATTTCAATACAGGATTGGAAAACCAAGTCCTGTGAGCTCAACCAACAGCTCAACTTTTATTAAAATTGAAACTACATATTTGTGACCCATTTTAACTAGGAACGAGTAGGCTTAGTGCTGAGTGTCACAGACAGGGTAGAAAAGTTGGAAAGTAGAGCGAGACAGACAGACTAACACATATCGGTCTGTACGGGGCATTTGTTGACAACAAGAAAAATATAGAATAACACCAGCCTTCTCCTTTATGTCTCCCCTCTCCAAGCATAAATAGAGTTTTCATCATCTGTTAATTGTTAATCTTATTGCAGAGACCCATCAGTTAAAAGAACATTATGCAAGAAGTGCTGCTCATTGCTTATCCCTGGTGTAACTGCTTCAACAAGACAACGAAGTAAGCCAGTTTGCTATTTTGTTATCTCGTATTAGATACTGAATGTAATTAGATTGTAGATGCTCTTTTTAAGACAATTCACCTTTTTTAAAGAAATTTTAAATCGAAAGAAACACATTCAGAGACACATTACTTCTGTTTGAATCACTAACTTGCCTTTTGTTGACTTTGTCTCTCAGGAAAAAATGGCAAGACTCGCTTCACTGTGGTGAGGTGTCTCATTTGTGGGCAAAGCAAGACATTACTGAATAATCCAGATTATTGTCTGTGGGTAGACCGTCCCGAGGCTCAGCTAGAGCAACAAAAGCAGCCAGGTAATGTCAACTCAACACTACATACCAACTTGACAGGGGAAGGTTTCCCTACTCATACTGTGCCTGGCTAAACAATAAAAAATCTCCACTGAAGCATCAAGATATGCAGCATTAAAGGACTATTAAATTGGCCATAAAATTCACATTTTTCATTGCCTCCTATTGTTAAATAACCCAGTACTGACCATTATTGTTTATTCTTTCTCATCCACAGATCGAGGCCCTTCTGCTAATAAGTCAAAAAACTCAGAGCCTGATAGGTCAGCATCTTCTACACCCAGTGCAAGTACTGCTGGGACATAGCAGCAGTTCCCCTTTCCAGAGTGTCAAATACTGTATGAGACTGATTTTTTTTTTCTTCTCATACGTCTTTTCTTCTGTATACATTATGTGTAGCTTTGTTATATATTTTGTAAATCGAAGGAACTCGTCTGTTTTCCATTAATTTTGTTTAGTTTGTTTTTGGCCTCTGTGAGATCTTTTTTATCTGCAGCTTGTATCGCTGTTCGGCACTGTGTCATTCTTGATGCTGCCACAACGTGGCGTCCTACACCTGGTGGATTTAAAGGAAGACATGTTGGTGAAAGTTGTTTTGTTCCTAAGGAAAAAAATGATTGAGACTCAGTCATAATTTTATTGAAAACAGCTGACAAGAATGGAACAAGTAAAATATCTTATTTTTTTCTGTACAGGCTTGAATTACTGGAAGTAAAGATCTTTTGACCAGTGACTATTTGTTGTCATGTACTTTCCTAAAGAGTTGATTTTATAAAAAAAAAAGAAAAAGGCAGTTTCTTTCACATTTTCTTCTTTTCTCCTTTGTCCCCCTTTGGCACTCTGAAACGTGTCCTCTGACAATATAGTAGATTCTTGGCAAAAATCCTTGGAATATGGCCCATGTACAAGAGAAGAGCCAGAATCATGCCTAGAAAACAAATTCACTGTAATCAGAGTTCACTTATGCATGTATATTATGAATGTCTATTTAATTTTAATGTAATTTACCTGTGATAGGGCCCAGCCAGTAGACCACTGCATACTCTGTTAAGGTAAATCCAGGACAGTGGAAGGTGAGGCCGTAGGCTAAGGACGGATTCACGTAAGCTGAGGTGTAGCCTCTGGCTGAAAAATGAAAAATAAAGTTCATGTTGCTAAATTCATGTTAGTTAGTAAATGACATTTTTGTTGTCATTTGTATAAAACTTCCACAAAGCAAATAATTAAAGAACTGAGTGCAAAGTTCATCTCTGCATGGCAAGAAAAAAGAAATATGAAAGCACGTTCAACACGTTCTTGAAATTGTGCACAAACCTTTGTGGGGTTTGTGAAGAAGCAGTAGATGAAGTTACCAAGAGTCCAAGAAACTCAATTTAATGTGTAAAAACAGGTGTTAATAAGTAACGTGATCTCTTCAAGTAGTGCATGTAAGTTTGTACATTAGAAAAAGCATACATTTAAGTACAACCCTGACTATGCTTGAAACTGTTCTGCACTGAATATCTCATTTACAAATCTAAAGTGTCTTTGTAAGAGTGTAGTAGTGATGATAAATGAGGGGCCAGGTTCACCTTAAACTTACCTGTATGAGACTGGAATGTGAGGAGGACAGCGATCAGGGGCACCCGGATCAGAGCAGATCTGCGTCGCAGGCTTAGGTGGACTAGGTGAAAGATGAGTGCACAGACTAACTCAGTGAAAAAACCCTGAAGCAAAGAGGCCAGCAGTGATGTGCTGCACTCGCTTGCCATCAGGTTTTTGATCATGTGCATGTCTGTCAGCTCCAGGTTCCAGTAGTATGCAGCTGCAAGAAGGGCCAGGTGGGCCCCGAGAAACTGGGCCGCAACGGCAAGGAGAGTGGGCAGGGTGGTGGCCTCCAGCTGCAGGAACTTCAGCACAACCAGGTTGGGATTCCCTGACGCACCGCCACAGATCACGCCATGGGTCAGCAGCACCACAAACAGTATGGTCGCAGTCACATCAGCACCTAAGCCCCCAGCCCACTGACCCACCTCCACAATGGTCTGCACCTCCAGCCAGCATCCCACCAGCATGAAAGAGGAGGCAAACTCCAAAATGAAGCCAAATCGTGGCCATTTTTTAAGGAGTGCTCTGACTGAGGCTGCAAAAGTCACACACGCCAGGAAGTATCCGAGAGATGCGTTCAGTCCAGACATGGCTCAGAGCAGATGTCTCGTGCTTTTGCTTTTCAAAAAGGAAATGAATGAGGGTTTTACTTAAAGCTTGGGCTTTCTGTTTGACAACGTGGCACATGGAGAGAGACACTTCTTATCAGACACGTCAGGTTTTTATCCCGCAAACACCTGCCAAAATACACATGGGCCTTTACAAGGTCAGGTCAGAAAGCTGGCCCTAATTTTGTGGTCATGTATAATTAGATCACAGATATTCTTTGGTTAAAGCACTCTGGATAATGCATACCCCCGCTGGATTCAAAATTTTGGAGATGGTAGTTCAGTTTCACCAGGAGCACTGATGCAAGTTATTGTTTTTGAAATATGTCATGATTGCAAAATCATAATGAGAAAGACTGTGACTAAAGGCAAAACCAAAGCCTAATGGCTGAGACTGTCCAACACAGTTTAAATCACTGTGCACGATATAGTGTATAGTATTTATAGTATATTTTTATTGTAAGTGGAGGTTTTTGCACTCTAATTATATCTTTTATTGAGAATAAAATAAAGATTTGCATCTTCACATAAAGGCCTGTACTGTATGCAGCTGGTGTCAAATAGAAAATGAAAAATGAAAATGATTAGTGTAAGTTGATTAGAAAAGGTCACTGTTCTTGCAGAAAAATTATGTTTCAGTAAAATGGAAACTTAGAATTACAAAGTCATAGCCTGACTACAAATTGTGATTAATGTAAATAGATTATTTAGGACTATGTAGGGAAAAGGGTATTTAAACTGCACAACTTTACCAACACCTGGAAAATAGAAAAAACACAGAAAAACAACTGGAAACACAAAAAAATATATAAAGACCACTCTCTTTTTTAAATAGAATAAGAGGAATTTTCTCCAAAGAGTTATTTTTCTTTTTCTTCATCTCCTCCACCTGACGTCTCCATCATGCCATTGTTTCCATCCACTTTTCTCATAAAGGGTCTTTTGGGTGTTATTTATAGACTCTAGGAGACAGGACTTGTCCTCCGTCTTTCAGTCTTCAGGTCCTTTTGTGCCTGGGACAGAGCAGCTATTATCCTCCTCCCTCTGCTCAGTCAAGCTTGTCTCAAGGTCCTTCTCCCTCTGTTCTTCTTCCTCAGGCTGTTGGATGTTCAGCAGAGCTTTCAGATTTCTCTTTGACATCTCAACCTCTAGGAATTTTTGGAGTCTTGGGGCCGCAGGGCCACTTTTTGTCCTCAGAGTTTTGTGAACAACTCATCCTTCTCACCCCATGAGCTGCTGTAACTCAAGCTAAGTGAGAACAGTAACGTCCGGGTGCTGCTGATAGAAGTCCTCCAGCCTGACCCTGACCTTTCGTAACTTCCTCTGGGTCTTTAGGTGCAGTCTGGAGGATGTGAAAACAGATCCATGACCTCTCAGCTAGAGCATCCTGAACCTGTGTCTACAGGGACCTTGACCTTCACCTACTGAACAATATCTGGCTGCTGTTTTGGCTCCTCTCTCTGGAGCAGGGGACGGTCCCTTTTGATCAAGCTGCTGTCAGTGAACCATGTAACCCACCTCTCAAACCTATCAAATCTGGTTCTTTCATATACAACACTTCTCTAATGCTGTATGTAGACCTGCTCCTATAGTCTTTTTGACTAGGTTGAGAAAGGTAAACTGTCTTAAGAACAATGATGATACTGACTTAAATGGTACTTAAATATATACACTGTATATGTAACATGCAGTATTTTTCCACCAGGGTAAACAGTTTTGCCTCTATTTTGTAGTTGTATAGTAACACAGCATACTATTAAGTTGCTTATGATACAGTGGTGCTTGAAAGTTTGTAAACCCTTTAGAATTTTCTCTATTTCTGCATAAATATGACCTAAAATGTAGTCTTAAAACTAGATAAAGGGAACCTGTAATGAAGGTCCTCTTCATTACTAGTATTTGGTAGTACTAGTATTCTGTAACACAATTTGCATACAGTACTGGTAAAAATAATAAGGCACACACTTGAAGGGTTGAATGTTTTTATTGAGATTGTTGCATATAGTAATGATGTGTGTCTTGTAGATACTGTAGGTGCCTCAGCTGGAAATGATTGAAGGGTAGTGTAGGGGTGTTAGTGTACTTTAATTGGCTGTTTAGGTTTTCTATGATTCTATTATGTGTAGCATAAATCTAGTTTAGATAAATTATGTGACAGGGGTGTAGTATAAATGTATTTTAATGTATTTGTTGTTTTTGTGTAGTTTTGAGGTTAGGGGAGGGGCAGATTTCCCTATACTGTGGTAGGGGTCGAGGTCGTTGCCAGTAGCAGGCTATATAAGGCTGCCAGTTTCCATCAAGCGCTGCTGTCATCACGGTCACATGCTGCCTCTGGTCCACAGTATTTTATAGGGAGAATTGTGATTGTTGTACTGTGTCTTCATTGTGGGTGAAATAAACACCTGGTTGGTCTGCACCTAACCTCTGTCTCAAGCCTCCTGTTTTAAAGTCCAGCCGCCATCCTAACAGAACCCAATAAAACAAATGAGACAAAAACATTTAATTTATTTATTGATCAAAATGATCCAATCTACATATATCTACATGGCAAAAGTATGTGAACCCTTGCTTTCAGTAACTGGTGTGACCCAACTTCAACTAAACATTCCTGGTAACAGTTTATCAGCCCTGCACATCGGCTTGGAGGAATTATAGCCCGTTTCTCCTTACAGAACAGTCAGTAATCAGGTCCTTCCACAGCATTTTGACGGACTTTGACTCAGCCATTCCAGAACATTAACTTTCCTCTGTTTTTTTAAGTAAAAGGACTTGTGTGTTGGGTTGTTGTCTTGCTGCATGACCCACTTTCTGTTGAGCTTCAGTTCACGGATGGATACCTTGGCATTTTCCTGTAGAATTTGCTGGTACAACTCTGAATTCATAGTTCCATAATGACTGCAAGCAGTCCTGCTCCAGAGGCACCAAAGCAGACCCAAACCATGGTACTACCACCACAATGTTTCACAGATGAGATAAAGTTCTTATGCTGGAATGCAGTGTTTGCTCGTTGCCAAGCATAATGCTTCTCATTCAAGCCAAAAAGTTTGATTTTGGTCTCGTCCACAGGGGGGTCTTAGTGTTACATTAACATAAGTAATTTGTACCAAGTGTGGGCTTACATCCATGGATACTAAAAACAGTAGATCTAAAAAGGCTAAAGAAATGTTATCATATGTTTTTATAAGTACTGACTCATGGTCTGTTTGCTAGTAACAGGATGTCAGGTGCTTATATATCTAGAAATGCATACAACTATATCTGTAACTTCTATTCTGATGAAAAGATAACTTTATTTGTTTACGGGCCAGATACATATGCAATACACAATGTGCAATGGCACATTATTGGTATTACAATGCAAATATTTGATGTAAACATGGTACAACACAAAATGAGAACAAATATAATAATTTAATCTTAATCTAAATGTTTTCACTAGGAAAAAGCACGAAAAGCAGAATATGCACGTCCCCTTGTCAATGAAGCACTTATGAATTTTATAGCACAGGACAAGGTGGCAGAAGAACAGCTTCAAATTAATTTTGAAAAATTTCCGGGTATTGTTGATATGGTTTCAACACCTGTCTTCACTTGTCTTCGTGTAAACCTGCATAACATAACATGGCCCTTTTGGTACACACCCATTAATTACACTGACACACTGTCACAGAAAAAAAAAAGATATTGCGTCACAGAAAAAGTACCTGGTAACACTTGTCAATTTTTGTAGATGAACATATTTCTGGTTTAGTGTTGATAAGACATTTTATAACTTGATTAAATACAAGTTGTTACTACTGTGTCCTTCATTGTTGTAACTTGGGCTTTTACAGTTGTCATTTTAATTGTCATGACTCACTTGTTTAAAATCAACTTCCTCTCAGTGCTAAAACAGACTGTCAAAATGTCATGTCACAAATAATGATGTAGGATAGTCTCTATAAAACATTTATGCTTGTAGGCAGTTGTCAGAGGGACAGAGAAAGCTTTTTGGCAGCATGCTGCAGATGGCTTGGCCTGTGTTTGGTTCAATGAAGACCAACTTGTCCTGCTACCAAAGGTATTTTTTTCTTATGGAGACATCATTTTTTGTTAAAACATTTGGCCAAGTATGTTTGTCAATGATTGGCCTTATTGGTGCAAATTATTTAAGCAATGGCAAGGTTATATTATCCAATATCTTTTCTACTGCATTCCTCTTTTTTTCATTCGCATAACTGTTTATTTCACAGGCCGCCCTTCATTCGCTGACTGCCTTAAACAAAGCAAACATTTTGTATCAACAGGGGACACAGTATGACAAGAGGGGAGATCAAGACACAGTTGTTGATAATGTACAATGTACTCAACAGTATAGCTGTGAAACCATTAGTTAAGATCTCAGTGGCAATTCTGTTTCATCAGTTACATTCTTGTCATGGCCTGTTTGAATGTTCTCAGTGAGATACTTGGCTGGGACTTGATGAGGAATTTGGATGAGGACACCAAGCAACAGCTGAAAGAGGAGCAAAAGTCTGCAATGGACTCGCACAGGCTTCATAAAGGGACTCTGACTCATTATTGCCCATGCCCAGGCACTGCACACATAACATCAATCTTCCTGCCCTTTACTTTCCTCTCATCTCGTCCCAAGGCTGACCAAACATCAGGAGCTGCAGTATGTGAAGCAGCTTTTCCTACTTCAACTTTCCATTGTCTCTTCTACAAAGATCACCTGGAACTCGTCAGAGCAGAATACTTCTCGGAAAATGGAACTGGAAATGCCCCTTCAGAGTCCCTTTCTCACAGTATTAATGGAACAAAACACAGTTCCACTCCTGCCCCCACACATGCACACTCCACTGCATCATCTGATAGTTTGGTGTGAAAGTTATGATGGAATCCATAAATAGATGTACATTGTAAGCACATTCAACTATATATAGTTTTATTGAGTGAGTTGAAAATGAGCTTAGTTTAGCTGTAGCCTATCTCAGTGTGGTGGACAGACGATGGAAAATGGCACGTTCAATGACAAATTTGTTTTCCATTTCAGCAGTATAACTGAGGTTTTGACCAAAATTTCAACTTTCCCTTGATTTAATGTAGTCTAAATCATATACACACAGTAAGATTGAAACAACTGACACCCCATACATCCATATACATAAAGCAGGGAGTAGGGGTGGGGTGGTGGGGGTTGGGGGGGTCTGATGGATACTCAGATGGATATACTTGTTGCACTTATGACACTGAAGAGTCCTACTTTGGGTGTATTCATTTTAAAGTGGTTTCATATTTTAGTGCTCCATTGTTTTTGAGCTGAGCACATTTGGTTCTGTGCAGTAGTAGATAATTATGGTGCATAGTGATGGAGCTACTTGGAGTTTTGAACAATAGCAATGGCAATTTTTTCACAGCATTTCAAAGGCCCAAACAATTTCCATCCTCAGCAAAACAATCCTTACAAGACATTGATTCAGTTGAACTGTAGGCTGAAAATTCTTTGGCTCATGAGTAAAGAGCATCAGAGACTGGTGTCGTGGCCATTTTGTCCATTTCAATGTCTCACAAGTACAGAGATTGTGTCTTTGCTTTATTAATGCCTGCTTACTATGACAATATACAATGTTTTTGACAACCTGGGACTGTAAACTGTTAATACTGTTGGACTTTAATATGAAGCTTCCTGTTATTGGTGTGGAAACATTAATTTGTACTAATGAATATAGGAGTTTCAGTTTAAAAATGTTTCCAGACCTTCGTGACAGCATGACATTTATGTAGTAATAATGGCAGAAATTTGTAATATTTATATTTTTCATGTCCTTTGTGTATTTGAATTGCTTACATCATACTTGCCTGGATCCCTTGCAACTTTTAGCTTGTGGAAATAAGAACAAATTGAGCAACTAAGACTTTAATTTTCAGTCTCTATGCTAATGCTATGACTCCTCCTCAAATAATATCATCGTCTGTGATTACTGAAGTAAAATAGTTGATATTCCTCATTATTAAGCCACATAATAAGATCCATCCATCCATTTTCTAGCTGCTTATCCAGATCAAATTCATGGTGGGAAAAGGGCAAAGCACAGCAGCCCAGATAACTTTTCCTAGGAAATCCTTACGTGCTCCCAGACCAGCTGGGAGAGTTGCTCCAGCATCTGTTTGTGTGTGTGTGTGTGTGTGTGTGTGTGTGTGTGTGTGTGTGTGTATAATGTATGTTCCACACCAATCAAGTTTTCTAGTTAAACTGAACATATGAAATGAACTTCTGTCTTGTGTATACATTAAAAGTGACATATTGTAGAAAGGGAGATTTTCTTTTCTTTGTTTTATTGTAAAGCAGGTCTAGGTGCTATATAAATACTGTGAAAGTATCAAAACGCTCAGTCCATAGAGAAATGCACACAAATGCAAATTCAAAAATACATTATGGATATCTGGGATGGTTTTTCATTTTGGATATCTGAAATTACAATTATGTCTAGTAACAATTAGATTGTAGATATCTTGGATTGTAGGAGTTTTTCCTAGTAATTCTATTGCAGATATCCAGAATTTTTCATTCTGGATATCAAAAATGTAATTGTGGATATCTGAAATTGAAAGCCCAATACACATGAATGGCAAAAGTGACGTCATTTGTCCCCAGAAATGACAGTTGTGGATAGGAAGAATGTCATTGTGGATATCTGAAATGTTAATCTTAACAAGGAAGAGTTTCAGGGAGTCCCTCTAACGGGACCCCCACCCCTCCTGGAAGAAACAATGTTTATTTATGTTATTTACCTAATTTATGTGCACTCGTTTCATTTCAGCTCAGTGTAAGAGTCATTCATGGTCGCACTAGTTTCTCTCCTCTCCTCTGCTGTGTTAGACTGGGGACGGGGCTCAGCCCTTCCTCAAACACACACACGGAGCGGAGCAGAGGAGAGGCAGTAGTGGAGGAAACACTGCGCAGTTGTTGGATGTCAGGAAGCAAATTTGTCATTGCACAGCCTTCCAAAGGTTGGATAACATTATCCTCAGCAGTAGCCATTGCAATTTACCGGTGAGTTTTACCCAGAGCCATGGCGTGCGTCACTCAGAAAGCACTCAGCCAATCAGAATAGAGGGGCATTGAGCAGACAGAAAACGAGAAGGGTCTATTTGCAGTCTTGCAGACCCACATGACACACCCACTTTACTACATGACACATCCATTTCAATATATGACACACAGCCCCTGATGTTCTCACTGGTACACGACACACACCCCTGATCCCTAACCCTAACCATCTCACTGCTCATGCCTAAACCTAACCAAGTGGACATGCCATGTAATAAAGTGGGTGTGTCGTGTAGATACTGCGAGTCCACAGATAGACCTACTTGCACAAAACAGCCTGTTTCAGGCTGAGTGAGACAGAGGGGCTGCATCCATGGCTTGTACAGCTGTAACTAAGTGCTTATTGACAATAAAAACATGCAATTGTTTGACGATGAAAATGAAAACATTAAACTGCGAAAGGGGCATAATATGACCTCTTTAAACATAGTTGTACAGTATAAATAAACATCAGTTCTTGGGTTTTTCTATATTAATTTTTACTAGAAAGCCACCAATATTTCTAGATTTTTTTAATGTGACCCAAATGGGTGTTAAAAGAATAATTTTTAAGATGACAACAATGGTCAAGTTTTGAAAATCCAAAAAATATAATTTATATAATTTATTTATCTTTTGCACAGAAATACATGTGCAGAAATGTTTCAGTGCAAAATGGCCAGTAGATGGCCAAAAAGGATCCAAAGTAGAGAAGAAAAAGTGGGCGTTCTTCTACCACACGAGCCAATCATAACAGTGCATGTTCCTTAAGAGTGGGCGTTCCCGTGCTCTACAGAAACGCCCCGCCGCGGCTTCAAAACGTCGATGTAACCTAGTAATGTGTGTGTGCGCGCGTGCGCGTGTGTGTGTCTGGTGAGCCAGTGAAGTGATGGCAGGGGAAGAGCCGACACTCAGTGAGGAGTGAGAAACTTGTCGGGTCGGGGATGGCGGACAAACCTCTGACACTGTTTATGAAGCTGTTTGCCGCTGGGTTTTATGGACTAAGCTCGTTTCTCATCGTTGTGGTGAACAAAAGTGTCCTCACTAACTATAGGTAACGGTTTTGTGGACGCCTGTAACGGTCATAGTTGAAAAGCTACCATGTAAGCTAACGTTAGCCTAGCTGCTGGAAGTTGTGTCGGCTGGATAGCAGAGCCAACACGGCACCGCTTATTTGCTAATGGTAACCCTGTGGTACCGACTGAGACAGTAGAGCCTCACGTACAGTGGCATTTTAGCAGGCCATATTTTAACCTAGCTACGTGTGTTAAGTACGGTGTTAGCTACTGTAAGTTTAGCTTGTAAGTTGTAACATTCATTGGTACTCAACTTGTCTGTTCTACTGTTCAGGTTCCCATCTTCAATATGTGTCGGAATTGGACAAGTAAGTTGAACATTTTTGCCCTCTTTAAACACACATTACTCATTGACATAAGCAGGGCTAAAGTGATTTTCTATTGCGTCTGTGTGCAGATGTTGGCTACAGTGGTTGTGCTGTGGGTGGGCAAGGCTGCGAGGGTGATCAGCTTCCCAGACTGTGATGAGAGCATACCTCGCAAGGTGAGACCACCTGTGCATCTCTGTGTATTATTGTAAAATTACTTGAAGATCACCAGCGTCAAGGGCAGCTCTTTTCTAACACAACATCCACGTGTGTATGTTTACCTGGCTTTACAGACGTTTCCTCTACCTCTTCTTTATGTGGGAAATCAAATCACTGGTCTGTTTGGAACCAAACGGTTGAAGTAAGTTCTCATGTCTAAACTATCCAGGCTCAATGATACTTAAAGGGAAGTTCATTCACTGTTATCATGAGCTCATCTGGGCATGGCTGTTGATGTTTGCCAAGTTAAATTTCAATGTGACAATTTACTGTTGGAATTTATGTTCCTCTTCCACCAGTCTGCCGATGTTTACTGTCCTCAGGAGGTTCTCCATCTTATTCACAATGCTGGCTGAGGGATTTCTGCTCAAGTGAGTTTTCACATGACAGATAACCCACTTTACTTGTATTCATTGCGACACAGCTACAGTAGAAGATGCCAAGCCTGCTCTTTGTACTGTATTGGTGGCTTTTATTTGCACCTCAGTGCAGTCAGATTGAATTTCATTGCTCTACCATTTTGACCTTTGGCAGGAAGAAATTCTCCAGGCCAGTCCAACTGACAGTATTTACAATGATCCTCGGGGCGTTTATAGCCGCAAGGTACGTTTTGCTACATCCAGGTGTCCTGGCTGCTTACCACACCTGAATTGCCTTCACTACAAAGGGTTGTCCTGTCCTGATAGGCCCTCATTTAAGTGATATTGTCTTCAGGGTCATTAGCAACATGTTGTATATCTGGAGTTAGAAGAGCCTTGCTTAAACAGAACATACCCACAACTAAATCATTAGTGACAGAGCACTTATTTACTTCCTTGACACTTTCTATTGCTTTCTCTCATCTCTGCTTATAGTGCTGACATGTCGTTTGACCTGCAAGGCTACGTGTTCATTCTTTTGAACGACGTGCTGACTGCAGCCAACGGAGCCTATGTGAAGCAAAAATTAGATGCGAAGGTATGTGGCAGCACCACCCGATGAATAGTAACCATTGTTGGGTAGGAGCTGCTTTTGGCATTGAGCTGATGTTGGTGAATTTAGAGAACCTAAACTGTCCTTCAGCGTCTGACTTAAAGGAGCTCAGTGCACACAAACACTTTGAGTCGGTTCTTTTTACTCTCTAGTAGACTGATTTAATTATCACTGGTTATATCTCTTTTGTAGAGTCAGTATCAATTTTGACTCCAGTTTATTCTACAAGGTTAATCTTAGGAGTACTTTAATTAAGTAGTTAACTGCAATTATTTATTTTATACATTTTCTTACACTATTTTTAACAGTCTGGTTACAATAATTAGTTTGACCCTGAGCCAGACATGGCTTGTAGCTTGTTTTAGTTGCCTTTTTTATGTCACATGAGCATACTACTCAACTCTTAACGTTACGGCAGAGGCAGAACTGGATCCAGATTTAGTCTGTCATGTCTGTAGAGCACCATCTGCTAATACTAAGCTAGACAGAGAAGTGTGTGTGTGCGTGTGCGTGTGTGCGTGTGCGTGTGCGCGTGGGTGTGCGCGCGTGTGCGCACTGAGGAGAGATATTCTGAGGGAGTGAAAGATGGAGCCACGTGAAACAGAATCAGACAAATGCAAACGAGGGTCTAGGTAGTGCAGAGGGCTGGACATGCATGACATCTGTATGCTAGTTAATGAGGAATGCACTGAAAGACTTGTGAATAACCCTCTCTGTTCTGCTTATTTTTCATGTTCCCGTTGCTCCCTGCCCAACAGGAGTTGGGGAAATATGGATTATTGTATTATAATGCATTATTTATGATAATTCCTACTCTACTGTTGGCTCATGTGACTGGAGATATGCAGAAGGTAAGCAATTTGTCTCTTCTGTAATCTGCTCTGTAAGCTCTATTTCTAAAATCTTCATTCAAACTTCTAAACCTCTCGATCTGTGGCAGATTTTACAGGTTTAATTTGTGAAAAAGACACTTTGTTAAATAGGTTTAATGAGTGAAATTGTATTTGAAAGTGTTTAAATAGTTGCTGAACCATCGAGTGAAGTGCTTGCAGTACATTTATTTACATTGTTACTGATTATTGCAAGTTACTGCAAGGTTTAATCCTAAATCGAAGTGAGTGTACTTATGGGCATGGGTGTGTGCTGTAAATATGAGCTGTCTGTTTGTTGGTCAGTGTTGGCAGAGACCTTCTGGTTTGCCCAGCTGGGGCCCTCCAGCCAAAAAGGCACAAAGCTGCTATTATGCACCTAGTAGAGTTATTACAGCCCACAACTTCCCTTGACTGAATAACCACAGCAGAGATACAGACGACTACCTTTTAAAGCTATCAGAAACTTAAATGTTGAGTTTGTAAGCATATGTGTTAGTTCTGTCATTGGCCTTAAGAAACTCCCAAAAATGTGATGAACAACTCCTCAGTGCTTCCCTTGAGTTTCTTTACAGTCATTTAATCCTCTTTTTCTTTCTTCCACTGGTTATTTAATACATAATTGTCTACCTATCTAGCTGTACTCAGGTTATTTATTTGAGTTTTGTGTGTGTTTGTGTGACTTTCTGTTTCTTAAGTTGTGTTTCTGTTGTCAGGCCGTGGAATATGATGGTTGGTCAGATGTGTTTTTCCTCACCCAGTTCATCCTCTCCTGTATCATGGGGTAAGATACAAGCCAAAGCTTGTATGTGTGGCATGCTTGCATGTGCAAGCAAGCAGGATTGTGTTTTGTCTGGGAATTGACCATCTGGATTAAACCAAATTTCTGTGTTAATGTTATTGTATCAGTGACTGAAATCTAAATTCTAGGGCTTTGCATGACTGACTGTGCAATGATCCTTTATCTGCACTGTTGCATTAACATTGTGAAATCAGATTTTTCATCACTCAAAGTGTTGAGTCATGAGTAATATGATAACATGGTTGTCTTGCAGGTTTGTTCTGATGTATTCCACAGTGCTCTGTACACAATACAACTCTGCATTAACAACGACGATCGTGGGCTGCATCAAGGTAAGTAGCAGGTTTGTGGAAAGTAATGGTTAAATACTAACTATAACACAAAAAACTCAATATTTTCTCCATCTTGCAGAATGTCCTGGTGACATATATTGGGATGGTGTTCAGTGGAGACTACATTTTCTCTTGGACTAACTTCATAGGTTTGAATATCAGGTATGAAACAACAGGTTTATATTTTTAACGTATGCTCAAACATTAAGTTGTCTTCATAGACATAAAGATTATTTTCAAATACACACGTGTCATTCCAGCATGTAAATTTATTATTGTATGGTCACAAAACAGATTGAGTCAATCGCATAAAAACGTTTGAGGAAATTGTAAATACCATATTATCATTGTGTTTTAATGTATTTTTACCAGTTTTAAGTGTATACATAGTTATGGAGAAGGATACTCCTAGAATGTGGTGCACTGAAAACTAACACAACAAATTAACTTTGTAATAGAAAATACATTTAACAGCTAAAACTCACTGTAAACTTTAGTCGCCTTTTTATAAAAAAAAGTGTTTTAAGTAAAAGCTTCACAAAATGATGGTAATTAATAATTTAGTTTAATAAATACAATATGGAAAAAAGAACTGTGGGCTTCAAAATTGTGATCTGCTCACCTGGTTATGTTATGTTAACAGTTATGTTTACAGTAAGTGTTTCTCACCAAAATATATTGTTTGTATGCTTGAGGTTTAACAAAAAGCAGTTTGCTAGCTTCTGGTGTTTCCTGCTTTTCTAGCACATTGCAAGTTTCTGCTTGCACCTTACCACAGCCAACAAGCCTTTTTAACAGAAGACATTTTCACATGTCACTGTAAGAAAAGCACAGATGTAAATGACATTAACTAAAGATGGCTGAATTTCATTCAACGGCTTCAGTTTCAGGGTCCTGCTATTGTGCACGCTGGCTCACTGCCACACTGTCACGGCCTATTGGGAACACATCGTAGCCTTTGTTAATGTTATCAGTAAACTTGTGTTTTCCTACTAGGACAGCCTGGTATGTGTGCTGTGAAAAGGGCCTTCTGTCAATCAGTGGAACAGCCTCAATCAATTTGCAGGAATGTGTATCTTGCGTGATCTCATGCATTTGTGTCCTTATGCACGTGATACAAACAAAACAGGGCCCCAGTTGTAAAAACATTGCTTTGCCCACTAGTGCTACCAGTGGCTACTACAAAAACTCCACAGGGTGCTTTTTAATGCGCACAGGAAAAAGAGCTGATTTCATAAAACGTGACGAAAAAACATTGTGAGCTGTTTTGAATTTCTTAAACCAATCAAAACTGGGCCTCAGCTGTGTAAAGCTCACCTGTGCCTGGGGGTAAATATGTTACTGAGGAACATTTTGTAACTTTCTGTGAATTCCTACCTGATATTTGTTTCTAGTGAGAAAAGGAAAAGGTCACTGCTGACGTACATAATAGCAACTTTAATATGTCATACAGCTGCAGGAATTCATATGTGCATCCTGAAGCTTGTTGGAAAATATTTTTAATAGCCTCTTTAACATTAACCCAAACACTTAATATTGAAAGGTGGGAGGTGTTTGTACGTTGTAACATGGTTGCTCTGTTTGTTGTTGCAGTATTGCAGCCAGCCTGGTGTACTCTTACATCACTCTCACAGAGGAGCAGTCCAGCAAAGCAAGTGAAAACACCAAGTTGGACATCAAGGGCAAGGTTGTTGTATGACAGAGACACTGGATTTTTTAAAATGCTGATGAACAGGGAAACTCTGGTTTTATAGTACGACTTTTATTTATGGTGTATTTTGGCAGCAAAGGCGAGGAAATGATGAGAATGGTGTTGCGGCAACTTCCTTTCTGTATTTTTGTCTAAATGGAGGTACACCATCACCAGAAGCTCCATTGCTCTCCTGCTGCTGCCGTGGTTACGAAAACCCTCCAGAGGAATTGTGGGTTGATTTTTTTAGATGGAATTTTCTTTGAATATTTGTATTTTGATACTGTACTTGTGAGCATTGAGAAGAAGGGAAACATGGAACCAATAATATTTATATAACAACATTTCCAGACATTTAGACAAACTGAACGTTTGAGGGTAAATGTTGGGATGACGTAATGTTTCCTGAACACGGGAATGAAACAGCTGGAGTTATCAATAGTTTTAAGCATGGGTGTGTGCTGGTGAGTTGTGCGAATATTATTATTATGATGATTTTAAAGGCACAATCCTTATATTTTTATTGCCTTTTCCATTTTTGCTGTTTACAAGGAATGTAACTCTGGATGCCTTCTAAGTGAGATGCACTGACAATATCATTATTTGTAATCTGTTGTTTCAGTCTTTAGTCTTACACTTCTTTTCATTTTTGCGCATACACTGTTATAAGCCTGTTACAGACTAACAGTAATGACAGTGATCTAACCTCATCCTTCAAACAACCAAAGTGGTCGGGGCAGTGGGCCGTCAGTCGTCATCAAGGATTGTGGCTTTAAATAATGTTGCTGCCTCCTCTTGGGAGATGAACAGTTTACATTTTTTTTCTCCCTCAGTATTACAGAATGTTTGTTGTGAAACTCTCCAAGGCTGTAACTGGTTCTCTCTATGCAGAATTAACAAACGGTACTTACAGTTTGTTATTTGTTCAAGGGGATCCTTTTTTTTTTTTTTTTGACACAATGTTATCGCACTTTTAACTGAGGTATCACCTGCAAAAGGGTGGAACTGAACTGCCTCAGCTCCTGTTACATTCATTGTTGAGATTGAGATTATTGTTCTCTCCTGAAATGTACATTTCAAGGTTTTTAAGTATTACAGTTATCTAAACCTTTTAATAGTCAGGTACGTGTTGGCATTTTTTACATTTTTATCTACATCAATTTATATTTATTACTTTTTTAGACTTATATTCATTTTGTAGGTGGAGTGGTTTGTCAATTGTTAACGCTGATCTCATCTCAAACACAGTAACCATGGATTTGTAGCTGAAACACAATAATGTATTTTTACATTAAAAAAAACTCTGACATGATGTGTTCCTTTGGGATTTATTGGTCAGGTGAAATGTCAGGTTATCATTGAGTTCCACACCAAGTTGATCAGGTATGGAGTGCATTCAAATATGGTTCTCAACATCCAAGCAGAGGTTGTAATTAAAAAAAACTTGGATCATTAAGTTACTTTTTTCCCACCTCTAGTCTCAAAGTTGTGACTATTCTGTAATTCTGATGCAATTCAATCCAGACTAAATGAGCACAGTTCTGTAGTTGAGGCCCAGTTTGTGTTTGCATCTGATGATGAACTACAGCAGAGCAATGGCTCCCCCCTCTGTCGCATCTGGCAAAACATGACATCACATTGGACCCACGGGATTAAATCTGACTCTTTTTGAGTCACTCTGGCTTTGTTGTGCACCATTCATTCAGGTTTGGATAAAAGTTGTCCAACTCTACCCCACCCCTCTGATCTGACATCAGTTTTTCAATGTTGTGTGTGTAGAAATTTTTGTGATTAGCATCTTTCAAAATATTATCATGCCCCAAGTTTTTTTCTTTGTAGAAAGATGATACAGTAGAAAGTGTGTGCACTCTGTTGTTTTCAGTCTGTTCATCTTAGTGTCTGCAGGCGCTGCATGACTCAGAATGAAGTTTGGGGGTCTGCCAGTGTTTATTTTTATGCTACCACTAAGAGTCGCTAAAGTCCAAAATGTTCAAGTCCTACACATTGGGGATTTAATAACAGCTCTTTGGTATTTTTGGCCATTTTATGTGCAACCAACATACAGTACAAATGACACAATGTGTAGGAGTATGACCACTGTCTATATACTCTATAGTTATAATCTGCGCCAATTAAGCCTGCACAAATGTCTTCTGAGCAAATACAATAAATAGATGTAAATAAAAAATGGGGAGAAATTGAGGGAGAACATGTTTTAATACAAAAAGATAGACAGTACATGTCAAAACATCCTTGATACAAACCCACTACCATTAACAGCTCATGACCTCTGACCTCGCTGGTCTTCGGGCGAATATTTAACGACCACTACATCTCAAACATTAAAAGGTAAAACAGTCTTCTAAAATTTGACACCCAAATGCAGCTTTAATGTTTATAGACAAAACTGCTAAATAACTTGCATTCAAATTTTCAATTAATTTGAACTGGCCGAGCTAACAGCAAAGAAAAACGATGGGTGCAGAAAAAACAACTAGTAATATTGCATTGTCTTTGCCAGAAGCATTGTGACCCAGAATGGGCACATAATAAGCACCTTCATCAGTCCAGTCTGAACATATAAGAGAAATCCGTACTCAGCTGCCTCTGCTTTGATTACAGAAGTGATGTTTGTGTTGAAGGCTTTTTTTTTTTTTTTTTTTTTTTTAAACTTTGGTTTAAACAGACATGTATTACAGGTCAACACAAACCAGGAGAACACTCCACAAACACCAGTAGACAAGTTTCATTTTAGCAGTTACAACAGGGAGGGGCCGTCATAGCAGGGAGAGGTTCAATAACATCATTTCGACATGTGCAAAAAGATAAAAAATATATAATTGACCACAGATCCTCTGGTCAATAATAACAAAGATATATTCAAACTACAACTTAAAAAAAGCACTGACACCTGTCACAGTCCAGCTCAAGGGGCAGACAAAGAGGAGAGGAGACACATTTTAACTATTTATTTAACAAAATATAACTTAGCCAAGGGCAATAAAAAGTATGTAAATCAGTAACATCAGTAGTGTGTGAATGTTTGAATGAGTGTACAATGAAGTGTAATGAACAACAAGGACAAACCTAACCCAATCAACAAACCATACACAGGGGGGGGGGGGGGGGTGTTGAGGAAGGAAGGAGGGAGAGAGAGAGAAAAAGAGAGAGAGAGAGACCCCTTGACTTCTTGTGTCAAGAGGGCTGTCACACACACCTGAGAACTGTACTTTGAGAGAACATAACTCTAGTGTGAGTACAACTCAAAATAACTTGGCTTCAAATTCTAATCATAGCTGCACAGCCAGATCATAACGTTTGACTACATAAAGACTGACGTCTAGTAAAATGAGGCATTATAAACCAAATCAAAACACACTTGGAAGTTAAGCTACAGACTCGACAGCTTTGCAAGTCTGTGAAATCCTTCACTCATATATATACAACATCTGATGTGATTTTCCCTTGTAGCTTGTACACTGTAAGATCATCCTGGATGTGAAGTGAAAGAGCTGAATGCAGAGATGTCATTCAGGTCTTCAAGCAGATGATCATGATCACGGAGATTTAGTCAAATTAGACCCACATCATCTCACCAAGTCTCAACAATACTTTCAACCATCCCAAAAAATGTGCCTCCATAGTATCTGCTGGATCAATGCCACAACACGATCCACCAGATGATTACAACAACCATTAAACCCGCTAAACAAAACTGATTATGTACTTCACAGCCATGGTGCCTTCCTCAAGCACACACTGATAAAAGTGGGAATAAATCAAAGCTCTACATGCTGAAGGACAGACTCAAAACTCTGCACCCTGCTGCACAACAATCTCATAACATCATTTACAGATCGATACACTGTAAAAGTTTATGAAAACCAATAAATTCTGTAAAATCTTTTTAATGCATGAATTGAAGGAACTCATGGGATTACGTTTCACTGTGATTGTACCTTATATGATTACATGCGACAAATAAACTTGATTGATTGATTAAAATATACCAATAATCAAACCACTGGATGGGTTAAAAGCAGTATTGATTCTATACCAACTACAAGTGTTCTTTTTCATAGCAGCAGCAGCCAAGAGAGCTAAAGATAGAAGCACAGCCCTACAGGTGCTCCTACAGTAACATGCGGTAAACGGGACAAACTTGTGACACTAGATCAAAGTGTGATAGCTGCTGGGAGCGAGCAATGTGTTCAAACGCCACCCAAACAGGAAGAGCAGAACTGAGCGGCGTGGCAGCAGCTCCCTTACTAAAATTTATCTTTCTATTGCTTAAAAATAAGAAAGTGTGCAGTGCATGAAGCTTTTTTCCCCTGTTATCTTTGATACTGCAAGTTTGTAAAAACATTCCACATGTTTTAGGTTCCTGTAAGGAACCATACTGCAATCTAGGTAAAGGGCACAGCACAGCACAGAGCAGCCACCAGCCTCAGCCCACACTAGGTGAAAGGTGAGGCATTGCTCACATTGCAGGAGCTGATTCGTCTCCCTACAAACTTCAGGAGAGGAATTCAGCTTTAGTGACCACGATTGTCTCAAAATCAACAAAAAAAAAATGAGGACCAAAATATACATGGAGGCTGTATCCTTCTATTATTTCCCAAGGCACAAGAACAACCCGACTGTTCACCTCATAACTAACAAGGCAGAGAGAAAGAAAGACATAATGTGTTAAATAAAAGCTTTACAGTGTGCCGAGGTTCTCAGCCATGTAACAGAGACTGTAGAAGTTGCAGCCTATGCAGCAGAGGTTACAGAGAGAGGACAGCAGTCTGTACAGCCACAGACGATTGCTGAGGTGTCTGTACTTGACATCCGTCTCACACAGTTTGGCGTAAGCTTCCCGGTTCGACGACAAGCCGATATCCTGACCCAGTCCGCACGCCTGCTCGATGAGGTGCATATCCGCCATGATCTCTGACGTCATTTGGCCAAACCACTGAGCGTTGATAGCCGCGACTGTCACCGACACAAAGAAGATGAAGATCTGTAGGTGAAAGTAGAAGCACAGGTTAAAGAAATAGGTTAAAGTAATAAAAATACTAAGTTTTTGGGTTTTTTTTTTTTTGCAAAAAGGTGATGTGGAACAAATGACACACCTGGAAGGCTTCTCTGTCGTCCAGCATGTCACTGGGATGATACACTGCGTAGATTGTGAGGTTAAAAAAGGCACAAGCGGAACCCAGGTGGAGGTAGAACGGGACAAGGCGACTTTGAATAAACCCATATGTGTGTCTGTTCAGGTGGTTGTCCATCACAAAGCCTGTGCAGAAATCAGAACTCATTAGAAATGCATTAGAACTCATTAGACTGAAATATTCAAGTATATTCATAAAATAACAAGGTTGAGAGAAAGTCTATTTAATGAAGGGTATATATATATACACCTTCGTCACTGACTATTTCAGACACAGTAATCAAAATACTTGATAGATTCTCTAATTTGCCTCTCCTCTATGGTTTTAAGTAGTGTATTGGAAAACTGTGCTTGCACAAACACAGCCACAATGGTGTACCACAGTACCAACATGACAGAAACATTGGTTTTGTGGTTGAACACTGACAGGAAGCTCAGATGTTGCAATGCACTGGGGGCGACAATGGATCATGTTTAATTATTGTGTTTATGCTGTATACAGGAATGTGAATAACACACCATATACACACTTAAATCCTACCAATGTCAATTTGTGTAAAAATAGTGACCGAGCTACTGAGCAGTAAGTCTGGGTCTGAATGTAGATGTAAAGATGACCAAAAAAACACAGGTTAGAGATGAGACAAGGATGCTTCCAAACATCCTAAACACTTTCTGTACCCCTCCCTCTCATTGTCTCGTCACTTGAGTTTCCAGCTTTTCTGTTCTCAGTTTCAGTTTGTTTGTGTGTGTGTGTGTGTGTGTGTGTGTGTGTGTGTGTGGTACCAACTTGAAATGAAGGTGACCCAGATCTGCATTCCCCAGTAGGTGGAGAGCAGCAGCAGCTGTAGCAGCTTGACTGTGAATGTGGGCTCCTCGTCAGTGGACATGCTTCCTCCTCTGCCTCTCTCTTCTCCAGCCTGGACTCCACCGTCGTCTCCAAAACAGCACCGCCCAGAAAAGGCCAGTAATGCCTTGGTCTCTTCTTTTCTGTCTGTAGGGCACTTGATGGTCCACTCCAGAGACTCTGTAAAACACAGTTAAGATTGTGACAATACTGTAAGCAAACTGGGGAAAAGAGCAAGTGGAGCTACAACTTTAAGCCACTGCTGGGCTCAAACGTAGCATTGCTGGTATGCAGACTGAAACTTAGTGTACTCATTCACACCTCTTGTTGCTGGGACAGGGACAGCCTGTCCAGCTTCCCAGATGAATAAAACAACCAACAGGTTTCATTTCCATTAAATCAGTGCAGGACACGGTGCGATAGAAACTCTGGCATTGTTGCCAAGGAAACCAGGTTGCTGTGTTGACCTTAGCTCAGTGTGCAGCCCTCGATCAGGAAAATAAAATTGCATAAGTGCACATCCAACTAATAATACTCACACGGCTAACTTTAGCTAGCAAGCGTAAACCAAGGTCTGTGAGCTAAAAACAAACAGCAGTGCTCAATGATTTCACTCCAACATAAACCGACTGACTGAAGTGGCGGCAACACCTTCTCAAAGTCACCTTTGCAAACATGACCTATTTCTTAACTGACAGCAGCAGCACAAGTAATAAAACACGGACTAGCAACAGTTAGCTAACTTTAGGGTAAGTTAGCTTCACTTGGAAAACTATCACTGTAGTTAGATACGTTTTGTTCTCTGTAGTGACTTTGTGTAACCGACATCTTTATATTTATAAGAGAAATGAATACTAGCTGTACCTATAATTGTAAAACACTGAGTACAGCCTAACTGTTACCTTTCTTTGCCAGAAACTCCGAGCAGCTTGTAGCAGATGTCTCCGGCTCTAACACCGACCCTGCCGCTGGCTGCTAGCCTTGACAAGTCGCTCTCACAGCGGGGAAGAAGGCGGAACCGCAACTACAATGTGCTCTGGAAAAGTCAGTAAGGCCGCCGGGATCCTCCTAGTGGCACTGGCAGATCCTGGCCTCTCTCGGGAAAACTTTCCCCAACAGCTACAGGTTCCACTGGTTCCCCCAAAGCTTTCAGGTGAAACACAGTAGTGGTGGGAATTACAGCTCTTTGAAGGGAGCAGGTAGGGGGCGGAGGTTACTTTGTTTATCTGCGAAATAATCACCATGATAATGATAGGGTAAGATTTGGATCAGACTTAAACCTAGACACCCCACCAATATAACTTCATTTCGCATGTGTGGACTAGGTTCAGCAGCATTAAATTACCTAATGTCAATTATCCGCATTGTAAACATAAAGTGACGCCTCTGCTTTGTCAGTGAGTTTACTGTGGCATTCATGTGGTGTCGGAATAATCTGACAAATGAGTTTCGGAAGATATGTGGTCAAATGCATCCCAGACCACCTCAGCAAGTGGTTTGAGTGATCGGACCACAATGTGTCTTGGTAGTCGTTTACACTTGTGCTGGCCACTTGTGATCCGATCGCCAAAGACACATTTTAAAACCAAGTGTAAACAGGGTCTCGGAAAATCGGTGAAAATTTTGGTACACGACTTGCCGAAAGTTGACGTCATATACACAGAAACATGGCGGACGAAAGTAAATGTTTGGTTGATGGCAAGAAACTTTTCACTAATTCGCATATTGTATATCAATTTTTTGCTCACAAGCATTATGGTATTAGGTTGTAACCGTTAGTTGCTGTCCACATAGAGTGATTAGATTAGTTACAAAAGTTATTATTAACATTAACCCTGATTACAAGTCAGGTAAAGCAATATTTTAATGGTTTTAGGGAATGTACTGGTGCTGCAACAAGTCTGGGACAAAATAAAATGCATCTTCTTTTTAGCGTCCATGTTGTTTCCACATTTCGACTTAAAAGCTCATGAACACACCAAAGTCAGAACGACTTCCCAACTCAGGAAATGAGACATCCGAGGAGCACGTGAATGCAGCATTACTCTTTCTGTAGTTTTTTAAGTTGCATCTCACGGTCTTCCTCAATGGATTGAGTTTACTACTGAATTTACAATATATAGTGTTCATTAATCAACCTATCAATCCACAGAAATTGAATCTATAATTATTTAAAAGAAATCAATAAGCATTTAGGTCAATTATCAAGCAAAAATGCAAAACATTCTTAGATTCCAGCTTGTCAAATGTGACAATTTGCTGCTTTCCTTTGTTTTATATCATTGTAAATCCTTTGGGTTTCTGGACTGTTGGTTGGACAAAACAAGCAATTTAAAGACAGCACATTGGGCTACATGAACCTGTGAAAAGTATTTTTCACTATATTCTATCAATTTATTTTTAATATAAATTGATTTAAATAAAAAATAGTGAGCGCACTATTTGATGATGAAAATAAGTATTAGCTGCAGCCCTTATGTAATTTTATATGAAAAAGGACACAAAGGGTTTGTGGGGTGAGGTTATGTGGGCCAAGAGGTCAAGTACACTTTTAAATGAAGTCCAATGAAGAACTAGTAAAAACCCTTCTAGGTTGCAATAGTAAAGGTTTGTCATCATTTATGAGCCACATGTTCTCTGTCTTAGGCTAAAAGGGGCAAACAAAAGAAACAAAGAGGTTACACTGTGCTGTTATTTATATAAAATTTTAATCTATATTTTAAAAAGCAGGAGAATGATATTCATTGCAGATCATTGTTTTTTATTATTTCATCCAATTTTCATTCAGAGGATCTTATTTGGATATCAAAATAGTACCCTATAAGTTACAAAATTTACATTTATCAAAAAAGTATGTATATTAATATATTTATTTGATGCTAATTAGGAGGTCATGTATTCAATGTGTATAGCACTTGGGAAATGATCAGTAAGGCTGATCTGTTAATAAAATATGTAATGAGAAATATGCAAAAGGACTGCAGTGAACAATAGATAAGCTAGTTAAACATGAAAAAAGTTGCCCAACATGCACATTTTAAAACATTAAGGGAAAAAAAGATGCAATATGCTCTCAAGTTACACACAATGGTTTGAATCAAGCAACAATGTCCATGAAAAGGGGAAAAAATACATTCATGATGTAAAAGCATTAAAAATACTTGTGTTCCTGCTTCACATTGATAGGAGAACTCTGAAGACACAATGTGGGTGCCAAAAATGAGTATTTTAGCTTTTTAATAGAGTTTGAAAAGCTTAATTCCACCTTAGAGAATGCTGAGAAGAATCTTGTAAAACTGCTTTTTCTTTTTGCAGAAACATCCCAAAACTATAACAGTCACCAAGTGTGAGCTGCAGCGAAGGCCGACAGTGTCTCAGTGTATCTGTGACACGGGGCTGAGGTCAGGTACCAGCCAGGGGATATCCTGTAGGTCAGTGTCGGGCAGATTTACAGATTTTGTTGTAAACTTCTGGGAAGGCCTCCTTACAGCCTAGTTCCTCTCTCAGTCTGTGATACAGCTTTCCATCGAACATCTCCCAAAACTCTTCACGGTCCATGTACACATCTGCATACAGCATCTGGAACCTGTAGGAGGCAGTTGGCATACGGACGGCAGATGTGTCAGTGTAATAACACATATAAATGCAAGAAGAGGGGATGCAGTGTCTTTATATTTTATGATGAAGTAAGTCTTAGTGAACAATTAATTCTATCAACTTTAGCACCACTAATACATATAAAAGCAATATTTCTGCCTGATGAACATAAGAAAATGACAAAAGTCTGAATGACACATAGATTAAGTCACCCGACTTTCTGAATTTTGTACATCATTTGAGACTTACCCATGCACGTCTCTGACAAACTTCTCCAGCTGACGTGTTGACGCTTTAGCTTCAAAGTGTTTGACTTTCGGTTCTCCATAAGCCCCGATATCCACATACAACTCCTCCTCTTGACCTTTAGGGTGAACCATCCCTCTGCCAGGTGGCAACAGGAACGGACACAGCCACAGGGGGTAGACCTGAAATAACAGAAAAGCCATTGAGTGAATGAATGCAGGAGTATGTAGAATAGATAGGAAGCATTTGGTGGATTCCTACATCGATGTCCTGGTGAAAGCGCGTGATTGCAGCCTGCAGATGCTTCATGGGTATGAGCATGTCCTGGACCACGTGGTGTTGTTCGTAAAGCCGTCTGATGGTTTCTCCCTGCGTGAGCTTCAACAGAGAGATCTTAGGAGGAACCATCCAGCCAAAAAGCCAGCGGAACACCGCATTGTTTCCAAAGGGGATGATATCCTGGAGAAAAGACATAAATATACACAGACATACACACACAGGTTAAAGGATGGTGCTGAAATTGCTTCATGGTACAGACTGAAATATCTGAACAATTATTAGATGAATTGCCATGAAAAGTTGTACAGACATTCATATTCCCATCAGGATTGTTATGACTCGACTTAGTGTTTAGTGCTAATTAGCATGCTAACACGCTAAACTGAGGTGGTGAACATTGTAAACATTACACCTGCTAAACATCAGCATGTGAGCGTGCTGACGTTAGCATTTGGCTCGAATCAAAGCTTAGTCTTTGAAAGGACCTTTGAGTATGTCCAAGTGGGCAATTCAAACTGCATAAATAGATGTTTTTCAAAGTACCATATTTCAATTCAGCAGTATTGATTGTTAGATATAAAGTGGTGCTTAAATGTAACAGTTAGGTGTTCAGTTACCTCCATATGTGACTCAATTTTAACCTCTGCTTTGTTGTGTCAGTATTGCTAAAGGGCATTACTTTTTATGATTTATTGATTTGTAGAGGCTTTTTCATTAAATAATGTTGCATTTCTACAGGAGAACAGAATTTGTCATGATATGTGTCCATGTGAGCTTCATGTGCTGAAGACATCTGATACAAATCCAGTTGCACTCCTCTTATATTCCACCAGAGGGAAGTCCCAACTCACCAACCAGTGCCAAAGCTTTCTCATGTCACAATGTCCAACACATCAGTGATTTCCATTACACATTGTTGATTAACGATTAAATCACACCGTCGGTCAGCCCTATTTCTGTCTGGTCACTTTCCTCTGCTGCACTGTCTACAAAAACAAAATCCTTTCAAAAACAGAGGGCGCCCAAAAGCCCAGAGGTAGCTCCTGCAGATATCTGTGAAACCAATACTATGCATAATTCATTACACCATTTACTGTTACAGAAAACAAAGGATGCCAAGCCTTTCTCACTAATAGCTAATGGTGTCTATATGTGAGTTTGTGTGTGTGAGACAGAAAGAGCATTAGAGTGCAATAAAGAGACGCAAACAAGCGGTTGGTACTGTAAGATGATGACAAGCTAAAATCTGGCAGATATACACAGTCCTTTAATGTGATGCTAAAGCTAATGGAAACACAGCCCCTGTATGTGTGAGTATGCCTTGTAAGTACCTGAAGCTCCCAGAAGATGCTGCGTGTGTGTCTGTGGTAGTAATGTCTGAGGGGGATGTACTCTACTCCGGTGTAGTCGCCTTCCAGGTAGCTCTCCACGTGTTTAAAGAACCAGGGTTTAAAGTGCAGGCCGATTCTGTTAATCTGATGTCAAAGAGAAAAAAAAAAGTTAAATATGACAAAAACCTGTGAAAACACATCTGCATACACGCTCACAAACACCTTACCTTATCAGGCTCTGCGTGGTCAGTCATGGTTCCTGTCATGACGACTGCGGTGTCCAGACTGTACTGGATGCCCTCGACAAATGTGTTCTGCTTGTCCTCCGATGCCTCTGTGAAGCGTTTACAGATGTTCTCCAGTCCTTTGACCGGCTCGTAGCGCAGCTTCACCCAGGGCTTAGCGGGGACTATTTTAATCTCAGCTGCAACCAGGAACCCCAGAGTTCCACAGGACCATGGGACGGCGTGAAAGAGGTCTGAATTCTCCTCCTGTGTGACAGTCACAAGAAAAATGCATTCTCTATTTGGACAAGAACAAACTGTACACAGATCTTTGGCACATTTGCGGTGATGAATGTGGTCTCGGCTTTCTGGGTTTCTAACATTAGGCTGTTTGTCTTGCATGTCGGCTTTTAAAACTAAGCCATTACAAAACCTCACAGCATCGACTGTTTTATCTTCTCACAAAGAGACCACTTTTTTGCTTTACTTAGTGTGACAGTTACACAACAAAGTATTACACACCACACTGAAATTCTGGAGCTTGTACCACAAGCTCAACTTAGTCTTTCTTCCTTTGGGTTATGAGGCTAGGGCTGCAACTAACGATTATTTTCATGTTGATTATTTTCTCAATCACTTGATCATTTGTCTACAAAACACACAGAGAACAGTGAAAAATGCCCGTCACAATTTCCTAAAGCTTAATATAACATCTTGAAATGTCTTGTTTTGTCCAACAAACAGTCCAAAACAATCAATGAGTGTGTTCATGTGAAAGAGAAGTTCTTAATATAAGAACATCATCCATGAGTGGAGTACTTAATATGTTATGATATGAAATGATGATGCCCTCAGGGAAATTAAGTTACTGCAGCAGGAAAAAGTGATACTCAAGTAAGTGAATTAAATACAATGGACTCACAGTCTACAATGTAGAAGAAATAGAATAAGAATAATAAATAGAATAAGAATAAGAAACAATAGAAACAGTTGGAATAATATCATATAATTGGCATTTTCAACATTTTTCATAATTTTTGACATTGTGGTGTTTTTTTGTCACAATGAACCTATTATGAACAAAAACAATTGAAAGTGCAAGGTGCAATTAAAAAGCAGCTGTAATCAGCATTATTTAGTCTCCTAGTGTGATTAACTCTGGCTGTGCAGTATAGGTTACCATGGTGATCCCCTGGAAAAGTGAGCCACCCTTGCGATACCAGCAGAAAACTTGAGTCAAGCCCAACAATAGCTAATCTCACTTGATGATGATGATGATACAGGCCCCTGGACGTACATCACACACACACACACGCATCACAAACACAGCGCTCACCTCAGTGCAGCGAACTAAGCTGCCATCTGCTAGGACTAGTTCATATGCGACACAGATGTGCTGGAACAGCCCATAAATATGAGAGGATGACTCAATGCCTGTACCCATCACCAAACCACCTGCGAGAGGAGAGAGAATAAAAGATTTTTGTTCTGCAGCAATTCAGTTTCTTCCCAGGTGAGAACAAAAGTGGGCAAACACACAAGCAGAAAGCAGTGTTTGCCTGCTGTGAGTGTATATGTGCTGTATGAGCCTTCCTGGACATCAGGATAAATGAATATGCCACGACCTGATGGGAAAACATTAGATTGTTGATGCACGGTTTATGGCATCAGGAAATCCATTATGAAATCTGATCCAGGGGTGCTTCCAACACTGCAGCCATTTCCTCCCAGCTTCATCTTTGGAGCTACAACGTCAATCCTCTAACACGATTAGAGAAATCGCCGAGGCTCTAAACAGGATGCAGTGACTGATGAAGGAGATGCAGGATCTACATCACTGAACAATGAGCTGTGGAAATCATCATCTCTCTATTTCTAGAAACCCGAGAGCCACAGATGATGTCACTCTATGATGATTCCCCCAGAACATAATCCACAATATGGACTACATACCCACAGTGAGGTCGTCCAGCTCGGGCAGCACTGGCAATGTCCAGCCAATAGAGTTGAGGAGAGCAGTCACCTGACCCATGTTGGCCAGCGGCTCAACTCTCACCACCTAAAAAACAAAGCCCCGCCATCAGACTGATTTTAGCAAATCGCACCAGATACATTTTTAATGAATACTTAAAGGAAAAATGGCAACTTGTGCCTTATTTTACTAGTTTTGGCCATCATTCCTATTGGTTAATAGTCAAATTCTATTAACCAAGTTAAATGCGCTAAAAAAGTCCAACTGCTTTGGTGAGTATAATGTAATTGTAAGCTAAAGATATGATGACAGAACCACAAGACAAGACTCTACAGCCATGCTAGCAGCTCTGTGAGACTGTACTTAGGGACAGTGGTGCTTTGAGCTAAATGCTAACATATCTTAGATTAGCGTGTTAGCATGCTAACATTTTCTACTATTAACTCAAACTATAGCTTATGTTGCTGGGAATTTAATTAGTTTAGCAAGTACTAGGTCTTACATATGGAAGACAAACAAAGAAATAAAGTGAAATAGAATACACATTGTTTTTTGTATTTCTTTTTAAAGTATGCATCTACTGTCCCCTAATTCCCTTTAGGTTTAACACTTCCAGGGCTGTAGTGTTGTGCATGCTGCTTCACTGGGATGGCTTACTTACTGTTAGCAGTTAAATCTGTGCTAAGGTCTGTGAATAAATTGATTTGAAATGGTTTAATGGCTAAGCAGATATGAAAATATGCCTAAGTCATATTTGCATTTTTAAACAAGGGCTGCAACTAATATATAATGTATATACATAAGAAAAATACCCATTATAATTACTTATAGCTCAAGGCAACGCCGAAACACCGAAAAGCTTCAAATTCTCACATTTGAGAAGCTGCAACCACTGAATTTGGCATTTTTGCTTAAAAAATGACAAACGATTATTCAGTTATTAAAATAGCTGATTAATTTTCTGTCAATCGACTAATCTATCAATTGCAGCTCTATTTTAACCATTTCACAATTTTTTAAAACATTTGGGAACATAACTGTGTTGGTTCCTCCTACCTGCCTCTTTGTGTCCACCTCCAGAATGTCCATCATATTGATCATGATGTTCTTGTGGGTTTTCTTGTATTTGCCCACTCTGAGAGATACAGTGAGCCAGCCAGGTCGACCCGTACACATGAAGGTCTTACCCCCCTCCTTCCTCCACTCGCGTACCTGAAATATGTCACAATACGTGATACAGAGAGGAACAGACTGTACAAAGGATAAAAGGCATTCCTGACTTTTCACCTATTCTACTCAGCCAAGATTGAGAGTGGCTGTCAGGGCTTTCTTATACAAGACTGAGGACATTCTTGGAGTTCAAAGGCCTTAACTGGTCATTTGTGAGTATGTTGTGTAAAGGCTGACACTTTGTGAAATTGCTTAATATTTCATTTCTCTCACACTTAAGATATTAAGAGAATAACATACTAAGAACAAACAATTAACACACATTTATCAGACATGATTTACACAGTATGTGAAAGGTCACTGTGTTTTGTAACTTGATTGATTGAAATTTTACACATGAAGATCAGCTGGAGCTTGATCCATACTAGGGAGTAAAAGTCAGAATATCTTCTACTGCTTTAATTTTGGACATTCTTTTCTAAATCTTTCTGTCACAAGTCAACAAACTTAGAAATGCCATACTAAATTGCTGGAGTGCCTAATTTTGTTAAACTCCCAAACCCATTATGAAAGTAGCAGCTCGACTGTGGAGGTTTGGCCCTGCTTAATTACAGCCAACGTCAATTTAAAGTCCCAGGGTGCTCAGGTCTTGACCCTTTTTATCCCAAAAGTTAATCCAAATCCAAAGAAATGTCTTGGCTGTTAAATAGCCCTGTCACTGAAAGTTACACACCCAAAATACATTTTAACAGGACTACCATAAGTTATACGAATGAGACGAGCTGTAACAACTTGTTATGACAACCATGACATGACAACACCTCTAATATTTTATCAACTCTTTTCACTGAGATAGATATGAGGCTCTGGATTGGTGGCCAATTAAAGAAAACGTGTGATTTGACCATTTAACATTAGCCTGTTGCATGAAGAAGAGGATAATAGACATAAAACACTTATGTAATAAGTGATTGATAAGAAAACAGAGATAAAGCAACTGCATCATTGTTTGATCTCTTACATCACAGTGTACTGCTGACAAAGTTGCTTAGGATCTATAAATTATACACAATTTTTAAACACAATGTGCACTATCCTATTTGAGACTCAAGTAGGCAGTGTTATGGAAGTTTTTTTTACCCATGATTCCTTGCAAACATGAACACATGTAATATAGATAACTCATCTTTCTATTCATCATGTAGCCTATTTGTAATGTAGGATAATAATCATACCAGTGATACACTAAACATCCAATAACAATTACATAACATTAATTAATACATTCAGTGTGTCATCATTCCTAACACATATATGCTAGTGAAAGGGATTTTTATGTATAAAGACAGTAATGGTGTTGTGCAGCTGGTTTAAATATTTAACAAGAAAAAACTGAACTGCATATAATCAGGTACAGGATTTGGATATTACTCAATTAAAGCTCCATTAGGTCAAATTTGAATTCTGCTTATATACATGTCTGCCTACAGAACTACTACACCATAACGTTTGCATAATGTCTGATTATTTTCTAAAAGTTACTGATTACACATGTCCATAAATGTATTTTAATATGAAAATAAGCCGCAGACCGCACACGCACACACGCACACGCGCACACACACACCTGTACACCACACTGACTGACTGACTGATGATGATTTGCTCACCTGTCGCTGGATGTCTCGCACACGCTGGTCGTGCAGTTTGGGCGCAGAGCACATCTTGAAAATCAGCCATGCCCGCACATAATAATACACGTCAAACAAGACGGAGAGCGGCAGGAGAAACAAACACACAAATATCCACCTCTGGTGAATGATCACGTAGTCGAGACCTTTGACTTTGATCCATAGCAGGAACATAACAACCAGACCAGCTAAATACAGCAGCGGATCCATCGTTTCTGGATCAGATCAGGTCTTAAAACTATAAATATCTGGTTCGGTTTTTGGTCAGACTTCCACCGATCGCTGGGACTTTCATGTGGGTAAACCCTGCATTGATTATTCCAACCCCAAAACCCGACTCCTCATCACCCCGTCACTGCGATAGGTGAGCGGTGGCTCTGCTTCACGCTGATTGGTCGATATTAGCAGATGGGCGGGATCAGACCCCAACGCTTCACGTTGATTGGTCTGTAGGTGATTCGAGAGCAGTAGCCTTTCTGAGCTTTAACCAATCATAAAGCAGAGAAACTGTCACACCATCCAGCCAGTCCTCATGGCTCTGTTACAACACTGTGACAATTATCAGCTGGAATAGAAATAAGTTTTACATAATAGATTTAAAAATATATATTTTTATATAATACTGGCAGTCTGAGTGTAAACTTATGTCACAGTTTTCTTGCACAGATGAAGATAAGACCAACATTTTAGACAACAAAATTAAAGTTTCTACAATTTATTGTTTGGGATTCTTTCATTTATTTTTATTTATTCAGTCAAATGTTCAATTACACAGTTTGTCGATTTTATTTTATGTTATATTTATTTATTATATTTTATGGTGATTATTTATATTTTATTATTATCTATATATTTCATATTTATATCCTTTTTCATATTTGTACTTTATTTTGTTTTATTTATATTTTATTTATTTGGGGTTTTCTAAAAACAGGACTATGCTGAATATTAAAAAATGAAATTCACCTAGAAATTTGAAATCAATTGTTAATTTTAGAATAAATAAAGAACAGTGGTTGCTAACACCTTAATTTTCAAAAAAGTTCATGTTCAAATTCAGAAAAAGTATGACATGACCTCAGTGTCCTCAGCTGTAGCTCTGGGTCTGATTCGTAGCCTTTAGGGCCACATCAAAGGTTCCAACAGTGTCTTAAAGACATCCCAATGAAGCCTTTAATGAATTCTACTTGTTTCTTATCAGCCTTTTGTGAGCGATACAGGAACAAATTGTATTTAGTAACATTGTAAGGACGCTTTTTTGAGTGATTGGTGAAAACTGGGCTTCTTTTATAAATCAACCAGTCAAAGTTATCTAAGATCTAGGATCTAAGATTCATATCGTGGTCTGTCGATACACTATTTGAATTTGTAACCTAACATGTCACATTGTTGAAGTCACAAAAGCTGCTTATGTTCTTATTTTTGTAATTGATCTAGGTCTGAATTCCTATCTTTTTAATATCCAATATATCCATTTCATGTTTAGAGAAATTGCACTCTCTCTCTTTCTCTCTCTGTCAATAGACACACACACACACACACACACACACACACACACACACACACACACACACACAGGGCTAAAGTGGTACCCTTCAGACACATTAGACAGAGGGAGGGTGGGGCGCCAGTAAAGATTTCTTAATGGGCTCTGCTGTCCTCTCGTCCATCTGCCTTGATGATAAACACACAGCTAGTCCACATTAGCCTGATGCGCATCAAAGCCTTCACCATTTTACTTTTCTTTATTTACCTAACAAACCACCAATTTCAACCCTTTTCCACAGGAGATCAGAGAAAGGACTAACAAATGGACTATATAATCAGCTGTTTTGTCATCAGTATGACAGGTGGACAATGATGGAAACAAATAAGTAAGCTTCAGGCAGCATTTCCTTGTCATGACAGGATTTCTGTAACTGAAGTAAATTATTTGGATGTCTGGACACTGTCAGAGCGCATGGGGAGTGCACTCCGTGGGACTGTTTGTACGTGAGTGACACTATCCAGCCGGTCACAGCCTGCACAGTAACCTCAGAAACAGTTACAGTCCTGAAGGAGGATGCCTTCCCTCCACCACGGAGCAATTTTCATCGGAGCCTTCCTCATTGTGACCGGGGGCTCCACAGCCTTCCTGGCCTCGTACCAGAGCCGCCTGCAGGCTTTCTCCCTCTGCTGCGTGGTGCTGGGGGTGGTCATGCTCATCCTAGGGCTCTTCTCGGCTATGAACAGCAAAAGTGCAACGAACTACAACCACCGGGAGTTCGACCCTGATTGCCCGCATTATCCATACAATGACTACCCCAACTTCGGCGGCCATGCCCTCTTCACACCCCCAGGGAGCCGCTTCCCAGAGTCCCAGTCAGTGTTTCTGCACAGGTGGGTGACGGAAGTTTAGATTTTCCCATTATTGCTTTGCACTGCTTAGTTTGTATTTGTAATGATCAATTTCATCCTAAAGCCAGAAACCTAAAAAAATAATAATAATAATTAATTTGACCCAAAGAGATTTTATTCCAAAACATAATGCAGTTTGGTTTGTGTTATGAAGGACTTTAAACACAGTTACTGTCCTCTTTGCCATGCTGTCCAGGTCATTAATATCAGAACAAGGGTTCTGTTTGTGTTTTGTGATAGAGCTGTTCATGCATACCAATAATTGTATCAGAGGTTTGAGCACAGAGACCCCGAGAACTGCACCTTTCCAAGAGAAATGCCCTCTTTGACTTTATTGTCTTTAAGACTTTTGTGACTTTATTTCATTCATTTTAATTCTCATTAAAATATATGTCAAACTTGAGGGAAAAAGTGCCGTTTTTTCTTCTGCAGGCCGCGTCAATTCCTGGATGACACAGTCCTTGATTGATAGTATCCCATTTAACTAGAGCTGCAACGATTAGTCGATTAGTCGATCGACAGAAAATTAATTGCCAACTATTTTGATTTTCTGATTAATTGTTATTAATTGAGTCTTTTTTTTAAAGAAAACATGTCCAAATTTTCTTGTTCCAGCTTCTTAAATGTGAATATTCTCTGGTTTCTTTAGTCTTCTATGATAGTAAACTGAATATATTTAGCTTGCGGACTTTTGCTTGGAACAAAATAAGACATTTTAGGTTGCATCTTGGGCTTTGGGAAATGGTGATCAACATTTTTCATAATTTTCTACCATTTTATAAACCAAACAATGACTTGTTTAATTATGAATAAAAAATATGGTTAGAGGTGTTCTAGTCCAGTGAAATAACATATTTGGAAAGAAACCCTGCATCTACATTCATCATGGCTCATGGTTAGAGACCACTTCTGTAACTCTACAGCTTCTTCTTCCTCAGATGGGTTGTCCATCCATCCCATTATCTTGTGAATGTGATATTTCACGAACGCCTTGAGGGAATTTCTTCAAATTTGGCTCAAATGTCCCCTTGGACTCAAGGAACTGATTAGAATTTGGTGGTCAAAGGTCAAAGGTCAAGGTCACTGTGACCTCACAAAACACGTTTTTGGCCATAACTCAACTCATATGCTAATTATGACAAAGTTTCACACAAATGTCTAATAGGATAAAATGATGAAGTGATGACATTTTATGTCCAAAAGGTCAAAGGTCAACTTCACTGTGACATCATAATGTTCTGCAAAAACACTTTTCTGGCCATTATTCAACAGCATAACTCAGGAACAGAAGGGAGATTGTGACCATATTTCACATTTGGTCAGATACTGAATTGGTGACGCTAATCTTGGGTCTCCATCTTGAAACTGTGCTGAATGTTTAGATCTTCTGTGCTGCCGGGTTGAAGATGTGTGTGAAACTTTCACATTTTAGAATTTATAGCTTCTTTACAGCAACATCAGTACCTGAAGCATCGTCTATTGTCATGGCTACAACTTTGTGTTGCATACAAAGGCGAGGCAGTATTTCTAGTTATCATCCTGCACAGCCAAAATGTCCATTATATCTTTGTGAAACCCAATGCCTGTATTTGGCAGGAAGCAGGACTACTGGCAGAACATGACTCCACCTGCTATCTAGCATCTGATCTCTACAACCGCTGATACGTCAGAACTTTACTGCACATATCAATCTGTGTTCTGGCCTCATAAGTGTTCACGCGATTGCACTCTGTCGCTGTTTTCTTACATGTAGGACGATGGAGCGCCACAGGCACGGTGCTCGTGGTGAGGAATTTGACTATCCTCCAATGGACCCCGGGGGTTTTAGTCCACCACTTCACCCTCCTGCCTGGCTGGGACCCCCACCTCCCTATGAGGTTGCCATCAAGACCACGTGCAGCTCTACACACCTGCGGCGTGCATACTCAGACACACACCTGGCTACAGAGCCCCTGTTTGGACAATCAAGAGAGATCAGCTTTGAGGTGTGATGCCACCCTGCCTCTCTGTACATCAGACACAGAGTGAGACTCCACAGTAGCTGTCCTGTGACAGTTACAGACTTAATCAAACACTTGAAGCATGTTTTTTTCTGATGTTGCTCAGTAGGTTCTAGCATGTTTTCCACATTTTCTGTAATTACAATGCTGGTGTAAACACATACCCAAATCTATGGTGAAATTAAAGGTAGATCATACAGAGGTCCACCTCTTCAAACCTTTATGCGTTTCTTTAGTCTGGGGCCACTATGAGCACACTGTTTCACTGTCTTGATGAACATCATACAAATATTTTAAACTGTCTTGAGAGGATGCGATAACAATCTCGGATCACCCACAAGTACTCAGCTGAGTTGAGATCCGGCTGGTATTCCAGCATGGAGGTGAACTTATAATGAAAAACCTGACTTCAGTTAACCTAAACATTTGATTCAGGTTTAAATTTTTCAGAGTTATTTAAACAATGAAAGTAACTGAACACGCACAACTTTAAAAACCAGACATATCATCACATCTATTCACATCAAAGAAGAGGCTGATTTCAACAAAGAGCTGGATGTTCACTGACAGAACAACACGTATTAAACACAAAAACCACAAACAAAACCAAAGTGACTATTTGCTTCTATATTGTGAATCAGCAGTGTGAATGTAAAGGAGCCAAAACCACAAACAATGCTAATGTCGGAGTTCTTCTCTCATAACCTCATCAGTGTATAACAGTTTTCCATTTTACAGGTGTAACATTAAATAACAATAAAAGACGTTTTTGAAGTGATAGCCTATAAACAGATAGTTGGAAATACAATTTAAATATCCTTCAGATTTGCCCCCTTTGAACTCCTCAGCTTCTCAGGTCATTGTTAAATAAAGTGATCTCTTTCAGTCATTTAATCTTATTTTGGCCTTAATTTAATTCAATATGAGAGTTAATGGTGCTCCTTTCAAAATGCAACTACAGTCATTATGTGAAATTATCTTTACTAACTTATTTATTTGAATCTATGTCATTTGAAATAGATTCAAATGACATAATAGATTACACTGCTACAGATACGAGCCTGAGCTTTACATCCTTGCTGACCGTGCAGACAGTTTACTTTGTTTTCCTGGCAATACAACAACACCCTGAAGGATTTCTTCCTGATCAGGATTAACATGCTTCATTACAGGATCAATGTGATATTTCATAACTGTGATAATTCACTGTGGGCACCAAGCGTTCAAGCCTGTAAACTTCTTAGTTTGTGTGCCACACATGTACTCGTCTGCTTGTTGAAAGCAGGGCAACGATGACTCATCTGACCATGAGTTTTTCCACTGCTCGCTAGACCACTGCAGCTCATTGGCAGCACTGCCTGGGCTTTAAGTGTCTCAATAGTATCATTACTGATCTCTCTAAAGGATCATACCAGTGTGTTTGCATATTTTAGTGAAAACAACAACAAATCATATGAACATTAATAACATTTTCCACAGAAAATCATATTTTGTGTTTACATGCTGTACAGCTGCAGAATGACCCAAAGTGTAACTTAAATTATGTAAAAAAAAAAAAAAAAGAGGCAAAAACACAAGAATGATCCTTTAAATCTTGACATACTTGTCTTGATCAACTGCCATGCATTATAATGTGTTTCATTTATTTTTGCAGTTACAAATACACTCTTGTCATATAAGGGTTTGTCCAAAATGATTATTATGTATTATTGTCACCACTCACGCTCTTGTAGAATAGTTATATTGAATTATTTCTGCTAGGAAGAGTCCCACAGCCTCCATGACCTCTAAAATAAGATGCTGCACTGCACTGAACTGATGACCACAAATACACTATTGTGATCATTGACAGCACAAGGACAACTGACTTCAGCAGCTTTGATTGGTTTGCAGACACACACACACACACACACACACACATTGCTGCAATATGAGAGCTGATATGAATCACAGGATTACGGACAATCCACTAAGATGTTTTGGACTGGTCCTTTTGTACCTCTGGATGTGCATGCTTCTATTTATATGCTTTAGTCATGGGAAAAGGCAACTCAAGGGAGAATCTTGCAATGTGATTTCAATCACTGTGAGTGTGTGTGTATTCAACTTTATTTAATAAAACAGTGATGAAGGACACAGTATCAGACTCTTGACTGTCACATTAACCAGCCAGGATTGTTGGAAATCTGCACACAGATGATTTTTAAACTGCTGTTTCCAAGGTCAAGAATGTAGTTTGAACCACAAGAAGTGATCAGAAACTCCATCTGCTGTTGAAGATTGTGTGATCAGACTGAAGGCCAGGACAGTAAGTGAATGGACCTTGTGGTGAGATTGTTTTTGTCAACTAATGTCAGGAATGAACTTTGAACCTCAGAATATGTTGTCAGGCAAATAAGAACCCCCCCCCCCCCCCCCCAATTTAAAGGATCTTGACCCTCTTCTGCATATCGAGGGAATATAATAGTTTTTTTTACCCTCACATCCTACATTTATAACTATTTTAATTTTGAATTTTACAGTAATTTCAAGTGAGGAGCTAAAGTGGCTATAATCTTGTATTCAGGTTGGGAACAAGCAGAGACACATATGATACATCTGACTATTTAACATGTTTAAATCAAGACAACTTGTTGGAAAAAAAAATACCAGCATGTGTATGAACCTGTAAAGAGGAACGACTGATAGTTTAAAGACACAAAACCTAAACTGTGATTTTCCAACAAGAATGCCATTCATGACAGCACAAACAGCATTTTTTGGATGGAATAGGGAGAAAACAACAGGGGAGGACAATATGTAGCCATACAAATATGTTGTATTTCTTGTGCTTTGTATTTTTTATGCAAAGGCAGAGTGGAAAATGTGATGCCTATCTCTGATCCATAGCAGCTGCTTCCTGTGGTTCCACACAGAATGAAAGATTCATGAGAAAATGAAGATTGAGCTTTAAAAAATATATTTGAAAAGTTATTATGTAAATGTTCTAATACAAGTTTTATAATGTATATGTTGCTTGTTTCCAATTTAGTCTAATTGTTCTATAGGAATCTTGGTGTTTTTTCTTGGGGTAGGGGCAAATTTTTTGAGTGATACATTACCAGAAGCTGCCAATCTTCCACAAAATAGGGCACAATTTGTATATAATTCATACAGCAAAGAGTTAAGGAGACATTTAAGGGGGAAATTGGGAGTTTAAGAAGTTACAGACCAGCTGATGGCTTCAGTTACAAGTTAAAAGTGACATATTTCTAATATTTGAAGCTTCTACTGTCAGATATGGATCAATTAAGACGTTTGAGAGATCGTGAACAGCCAAATGAAGGATCATAATAACAGATTTATGATGAATAAGACCAGGCGTTATTGAACCGCCTCTCCAGTTGATTTATAATCAATACAGTAATATTAACCCAGTCATTTCCTCTTAGTTCCCTCCTACATGTAGGTCAGCCAGGATCATCCTGCTCCACCCCCAGCAGGGCTCCAGCTCAGCTCAAAAACAAAGAGTCTACATTTTTTGGAGAGTTTTATGGCTTATGATAGTGAGAATAATAGTTCTCCCTTTGTGCAAACAGCTTGCCCAAACAGAGTCAAAGTGACAGTGTTCAGACTGTGCTCCCGCCCTGCCCTCCATTCCTCGTCACTGAAAAGCCTTCCTCATAAAAGAAGAAACACTTCCTCACACCGCACGGCTCTGCTGCTGCTTCTGCTGCTGCTGCTGCTGCTGCAGCCAGATGAAAACCAGAGAGTGCGCGACCCACATGCGACGTCAACATATATCCTACAGATTCTCGGTGCCGTAATCACTCCAAAACCGGATATGGCTCTTCTGTGGGGAGAAAATGCAAAGCTGCAGAAGAGGATCACATAATGAGAGAGGCGCGGCGGGGTCGCAGGATTTACGCACTGAAGCGGAGGGACTGTTTTTCCCAGAGTTCTGGGCTCTGGGAGGGTGGTGAGGGGGGACGCCACACGGGCATCATGAGAGGAGTGAAAGTTGATGAAGAGGAGAAGAGAGATGGTCCAGCTTTCAGTCCACGCATCTGCTGAGCTGCTCCTCACCGCGATTTCCTATCAGGTAGAAAGAGGATCGATGTTGGTCACAACGCGTGCGCACAGAGATGGTTTACATGTTGCATGTGTCCGTGTTATTCCCCCTGAAGTCAGCTTCCTTTTGAATTTTCTGGCTTTTTTAAAAAGTATATCTCTATTCCTTTGTCTATCAACCCCTTTCTCACACGCACAGTTATATTCTTGGATGCTGTGTATCTGTGCCCTCCCTCTCTCCTGCAGGCTGGCTGCTGCTGAAGTGCAGTGGAGGTGCAGCTGTAGTTGGAAAGAAGTGAATTCCTGGAAGTCAGGGGTGCTCCGGAGATGCCGCTCCCCCGGGGTATGCTGCTCTGTCTGGGCATGCTGCTGTTGACTGCTGGGGCCCTGTGCGTGGGCCTGCCTATCCATTCACCCCCGCTGTTCGGAGTCGGGCTCTTTCTGGGCCTGGGGGGCGTGGGACTGCTGGTTGTCGGGCTCTGCATGACCATGAAGAATCTCCAGGTGGCAGTGCCCGGTCACTTCCTCTTGCACCCCCGCACCGGCACGCGCTTCAGCCCGCAGCAGGCACTGGCCATACAGAGGTACACACGCACCAAGGAACACATGCACATAGCCTGCAGACATAGGTCTTTCTTTTGCAAGTTTTTAAAAACTTTTCACAAAAATATCTGCAATAGTTATGAATAGAGTGTGGGTGGGATAACATGGAGCAGTGTTTCCCAACTCCTTCATGTCATCACAAGATAAATCCGAGGGATAGGGAATGGAGTGGCAAAGAGAAGATATTTAAATTCATATTGACTTCTCTAATTTTTGCTTTTTATGACATACTGGATAGTGTCGCCTCTCCAAACCCCTAAAAAAGTATTCAAATGAAACAATCCGAGACGTTTAGAGGGGTGAAACTGCTCACATCTCATAGACATATAAGCTATGAGCCACACAAACTGCATCATTTTAAGGGCTCACCAAAAAGGTTGGAAACTACTAGCACGGAGGACAGCAGACTTAGAAAGATAAAAACAAACCCTTTATCTTCAACATAAGAGGTGAGGACGTTTTCAGGCTTCCCCTGTGTTGTTCTAGATACATAAACGCACATACAGACAAATGCCAGAGCACATCAACCAGGGAGAGGACCTGACAAAAGTTGTTGTTGTTGAACAGATCTCTTGGACGCATCACCACACATTAGTTTATAGTGGGCAGTTTGACAAAGAGCAGTTAAGTGCATTAGGGACGTTGACTTAATACTGAGAATTGGAAAGCAGCAGATTTTCTGATTATGGACTAATTATAGAAGTAGGTCATGAAGAAAACAGCGGACACACATGCATGTGGTTGACAGGCTCCCCTGGCAAGTAATCTACGATAGCCTGCTAATTTAAACAGGACATGCTCTGCTCATTGTCCATTGCTGTGGAAGAGTTTCCATCATCAAGGCTTTTTCTCCCTCCAGACACTAAGCTGACAAAACTCAGAATGATCAGTATTTCTGTCTTTTGAGATACAGAGAATGAATGTAGAGTAATAATGTTTGTTTGGGGGATTGAAGAACGGTAAAATCACCACAGAAGATCAATATGCAAACAAGAAAATGCATTTTCTGAAGAAAATGTGGTTTGATATCTGGGAGGTGACATGCATTACTGGAAGAGGTGTGAGTGAAGGAGCAGCTGAAGGCATGTGAATTATAGGATGAAAGGAATGAGATTCAATTAAAGTGTAATCCTTGAAAGGAGGTGAAGTGTGTTAAAGTGTAATCACTGAAAGGAGTCGACGATCAGTTGGAGTCTAAGTGCTGAAAGAAGCTGAAGTGTGTGCTGAAGTGTAATCATGGAAAAGAGTCAACTAGAGCTGCAATGATTAATCAATTGACAGAAAATTAATCAGCAACTATTTTGATAATTGATTAATCATTTTAAGTCATTTTCAAGTAAAAATGCTACAATTTTCTGGCTTCAGCTTCTTAAATGTGAATATTTTCTGGTTTCTAAAGTCTTCTATGATAGTAAACTGAATATTTTTGGGTTGGTGACTGTTGGTCGGGACAAAACAAGAAATTTTAGGTTGCATCTTCAGCTTTGTGATCGACATTTTTCATAATTTTCTGCCATTTTATAGACCAAACCACAACAATCATTTGTTACAGCCCCCGAGTTGACTATCAGTTGGAGTGTAAGTGTAGAAAGGAGTTGAAGTGTAAGTTGAAGTTTAATTGAAAGGAGTTGACTATCAGTTGGATTGTAGGTGATCAAAGGAGTTGAATTAAAGTGTAATAATCATCATAAAGTATATTTATGTAGCACCTTTCAAAACCAATGTTACAAAGTGCTTTAACATAAAAATGAGATTAAAAAAAATCTAAAAAGTGCAGCATATAAAACATAACGAGATGTCACACATAATAAAATGACTCGTAAGCTAACCAATAAAAATGAGTTTTAAGAGGTGATTGAAAAGAAGATTTGATTAGTCTGAGCTCCTCAAGCAGCTTTAAATCTACAACACAGGTAGTCACTGAACGGAGTCGACTAACAGTTGGATTGTTAAGTGCTGAGATGAGCTGAAGTGTAAGTTATAGTCAACTCCTTTCAGTGTGTGAGTGCTGAAAGGAGTTACTGACTGCTGGGGAACAGCAGTGAGTTGGTTAGAAAAGTGTTGTCCTCCCACAGGCTGCATCAGTGGCGGGTTTTAAAACCTATGTTTCTATTCAAGCTCTAATTACAGTAATAAACATCTTGAGTGTAAGCTCCCGCTACTCACATTAAATCACCTAATATATTTCTCTCATTAGTTTCTTCATTTATTTGGATACAGTGTACAAGCGTAGAGTGTCAAGACGTTAAGTTGGGACTTTAAACCCTGTTTGCTCACATGCTCAATATAAAGCATTTTGCTGGATTAAATTTATTCATCCGTACAGTCGACAGGGATGAAAGCTGAAAACATAAGGAGGGAGACAGCTGGTCGATTAATACTGTGGTACAAAGGTTGTTTTTTTTATACCTCTTTTACCCTGTGCACACTGTCAGGGGAAGAATCACTTACAGACTGATAAGAGACCGACAAGACAATCTTTACAACGTAAAATCATCTGTTTTTTATAGTTTATTAAACTGATATAAAACGAAAATAATCACTGAAAGGTGTTGACCGTCAGTTGAAGAGTAGGTGCTGAAAGGAGTTGAAGTGTACGACAAAGTGTAATTATGTGAAGGAGTTGACCGCTGATCAGTTGAAGTGTAAGCACTGAAGGCAGTTATAATGTTGGCGAAATGTAAACAGTGAAAGGAGTTGAAGCGTAAGCTCTGAGGTGTATAAAAACACTTCTCATTTCTTATCTCTTATTTCTCTCTCCAGGAGGTTGGATCGAATTCGTCGGGAGATGTCAGCAGACTCTGTCAGCACGAGACCAGAGCCCGAACCCTCCCTCCCGTCAACCCCGCCTCCCTGGACTATGGAGCCTCCTCCATCCTACGACACAGTGATGAAGAGCCAGGAGCACAGCGAGCAGCTTTAACCCTGCACTCTGGCGGACGTATTTACTTCATGTCGGTGCCTTTTGTCTTCGGTTCTCAGCGGGAACCTTGAATGAACAATCGGTGCTATCTGTGAACGCAACAGGCCTATTCTATGCCTCAAGACAGCTGCCCTGAGCCTAAACATGGGCCAAAAAGCAGGAAGAGACTGCAGCTGGTTAAAGACTTGAACAGACTGAGCCCCAGTGTGGCCTCTTTGTCTGTGTTGTGATTGATTGTAAAAGGAATTGAAATGATCACTACAGCTGCTTCACTCTCTAAACTAAAAGGCCTTTCTCGAGACCAGCAATATGTAACTTTTACAACAAAGTTGAAGGATTCACGTCAACAGATTGGCTACAAGCCTCCTGCAGAAACATAACTAGGATATGGTATTAGCCTGCTTGACTTCATGTGACCTACTACTGTGGATGCACAGCACTCTTCATCAAAAACTATAACAACTTTCCTCACAGTTCCTGTTTGTATTTGCACTCTATCCTGTCATATTTTTGCACAACGTTCATTCATTTCTCCAATGCAAAGTGCCTTAACCAGTGACAGCCGAATGTCAACAATACAGTGTTAGTCATCTTTCAGCTTTGTACCCAGCATTTGCAGAGTGTCCACTGTTAGTTCTATGTTGTGATGTTACTATAAACCTGAGTTAATGAATAGCCATGGGGCTCTCTATGGGTGGTGTCTGTTCTCAGAAATAATGGATTGTTTGGCAGAGAAGAGAAATGGCAGCTCATTTAAAAGCCACGTCCAAACCAAACATATGAACATGCATAATGTTCAGAAGCTGAGTTGCTTGCTTCCTTTTTTGCCAGCAGCTAGAGGCAAGGTGACCTATCAGGTACACACACACACACACACACACCTGCAATTTTATACCTGACCTGGCCAGGCTGTCTGCAGGCTGTAATAGGCAGCAGAGTGGAACCCTAACTGTGTTTTCTCCACCCTCACCTTCAAGCCCTGACACAGAACAACATTAAATCTCTTCTCACTGGTAGCACAACAGGTGCTCCAGTTACCAGTTTACACATACAGGAGCTTCAGTAGCCAGCAGTGGTTGCAGCGATGGTCGAGGGGAAACCATATCGTTACGGGCTGATAGCGGCAGGGCTGTGCATGGCGGCAGTCGGCCTGTTCATTATGACTCAGGAGCGACCGCACATCTATGGCACAATGTGCGTTCTGGGAGTCATCATGGTGTGTGTCGGGACTGTGTGGAGCCTCTGCCAGTGCTACCCCAAGGTAGATACAGTCTGAGTGTGTGTTGGAGAGAAAAACACAGGAAATAACGTGATTGCTGTCATGCAGGGACGGATTTGATAATGGAGATAATGGTGTGTTTGTTAGGTTATTTTGGCTCCTGGGATTCAGGAGGAAAGTCTAGAGGATCTAGAGTGTACTGCAGCTGCAGCAAAACATGAGAGGTACACACACACACACACACACAATCATACAGACTGTCCTAATGGCCCACAGACAAGTGGGTGTTCATTCAGGTCTTAATGATTCCCTGTGGTCAGTCTGTGTGTCTCAGGACACTAAGCGACCATCATGTAGTGGCTGAACATGGCGACAGCAGCAGCATTATGTGTCTGAAGGGAGGGAGGGTCTGCGCTAATACACAGTAGATACTAATTTTATTATCTTTACCAGAAAATGAATGGTGATGTAATGGAGTAGCACTGGCAGCAGGGCAGAGGAGGGAGGTAATGGAGAGTGGTGAGGAAGGGAAGAGTGGAATAGAAGAAAAAGGAGAGATGAGAGCACTTGGAAACATGGGCGGAGACGGTGAATGTGGAACGCTTCCCTCTCCCTGAACAATGACCATTAATGTTCCCTTGATTAAAGCACTTGAGCCACAGTTAGTGTAGTAGCAAGCGGTTGAAAACCTGCATGTGAATGTTTGCAATTACATGAGTGTTCAGCAGCCAGATAAAGACATGCACACTCAGCAAATCCTGCCTTTGGAGAAAAAAAAAGTAAGAAAATGAGGACAAAATGCTGGAACTAGACTAGACTTTCTATTTCTGTCTCTCCCCATCCCCCCCTCCCCCCACCTTCTTATTTCATTTTAGGCATGCTGAGGCTCTGCCAGGTTTCTGTGGCCAAAAGTCAAGTAACAGCAGACTTCTCCCCGAGGCCCTTAAGAGCCAGTGTCACAGCTGTCCCACACTGCAGCTGGTCTGAGACAGGGACACCATCATCATGACACTCAGGGCAGTGAAAAGATCTCACATGATGCTGTTTGAGTGTGTATGTGTTTTTTACAGCTAATGTAAGTGTCTGTTTCTACATTAACAGTTTTGCATCACTTTTGTGTCAGTGTGAAGTGGTTAATAAAGCCGAATGTGTGTTGCATGGTAGTTCCAGAAGATGGCACTATTTACTATATAAGGGGGAGGGAATGTGTATGGTAAACCTGAGAGACGGTGAGAGACACACGTATTTGTTAGGTAGCAGCACACAATCCTACAAAGCAGCAGGCGCTCCTTGGTAGCTTACTGGTTAAGATTCATACCACAATACTGCAACAGCCGCAGCTCAATTCCAGCAGCAGACCTTTGCTGCCTGTCATACCCCATCTCTTTCTCCCTTACTTTCCTGTCATCGCTTCACTGTCACTATCTAGTAAAATTATTGCTGTCAAAACTTCTGCCTATCGTCAATGCCAGAATCCCACTGGACATGCACTGTGAAGGTCAGTGTATGTGGGGTCAAAGTTCAATTTATTTAAATAGTTTACTTTTGGAAAATCAGTGTACTGTAGTAGGAGGCTCACCTATGGTGTGAAAGATAACCCTGGTGACATCATCAGGGTTGTTTTCTCCTCCAGATCCACAGAGGACATAATGTAACTGATTACACAGGCAAAGTTTTACTCCTCATGATCACCCTTATGTGTAAAATCGGTGGAGTGCACCTTTAAGTGCACTGTATGACTTAATAACCACTTGATTTGTTCCACTTTTTATGCATTTATGATTCATACATATACAGTTATTATTTGAAGTGAGTTGAGTAGACTACTACTACTAGACTACTTAAACAGCAATGATGAAATAACAACTAAATGATGAATAAAAATAATAAAAACCTACAAATATGAACTCACCATGGTGAGCCTCTCTGCACACAATCACGCAGTATGAGTTCAGGCATAAACAAACGTGCACTTACATGCATAACTCACATTGTTGTAAGCAACAAATTGACTTGAACTGAGAGGAAGTGTTTTCTCAGATTGACATTCAATAATTGCAGGTTGCTTTGGGGGGGAAGCATGAAACATGACTCCTCTACAGTAAGAGGTGTTTTTAGGAGGAGAATCATTCGATACAAAAGTGGTGGCGTGAGCCCCAGAGACGTCACCAGTCCCCGCCTTGAATTATAAGAATCAATTGTTCGATTTTTTTTTTCCTAAATCAGAATAAAATAGTTGGAGGCGTTATCTGACAGTCAGGCTCACAGGGCGCGCAGCTGTCGGAGACGCCAAAACATCTGGATAACTCAGACTGAAATAAAAACTCATCAGTGGATTTGTGTCATTTCACACTTATCCTAATTTTACCGAAAACGATCCAGGACTAGTGTGAACAATGCGGTGCACCTCAGCCTGGATTGGCTGGGCGCTGTGTTTGTGCGCATCTTTGGCCGCGAGCGCGCAGGACTACCCCGAGGACGACGAGATGATCCTGGATCTGATCCGTGAGGACGGGACTCAACCTGAAACCGGAGCCGAACCCGCTGCTGAGTTTCTCAGGTGTAACAAGGTAATAATCATCTATCCATTTATCTGAGAAATCAAAGCATCTCTGTTTTTACCTGCGTTTGAGCACCTGACAATTATCTGAGGCTCCACCCTTCATTGATGAAGGAGTGTCACCTGTAATAAGCATTAAAACTGGAGTCATAAATGTTCAGATGTTTTGTTTTGTTTTTTTTAATATAATTTTTTAAAATCTGGGTTCTTCTTTGGTCTCATGGTGGGAAATAATCCATGAGACAATCTAGAAAATACACCAGCCTGTACTTAAATGTGTTCTTGCAAACTGGAAACCCAAAAGTTGCAAATTAGATTTTTGCATGATTAAAACATGATCTGTAAATGATTTACCTTTTTTTGCAAGTACGCTTCATGTCTCCTGCATGCGGACAGAGCACCTGTACTCTATGTTCTCTGCGTTGTGCCGCAGGCGGCGTGGCGCATGCCAGGTCAGTACCTGGTCATGCTGCGCGAGGGGACGCACGAGTCTCACGTCCAGAGGACCATCAGGAGGCTGAGAGCCAAAGCAGCCAGGAGAGGCTACCTGCTGGAGATCCTGCAGACCTACTCTGGAGCTCTGCGCGGCTTCCTGGTCAAGATGAGCAGCGACGTCCTTCACCTGGTAACTCCTCACCTGTATCAACCTAACGTGGAGAAACAAAAGTCTGAATTTACTTCTAGTCTGTGATTAATAAGAGGACACCAACTATCAGGAAAAAAAAATACTCTAATGGGCTAATATCAACAAAAATGCATTTCTATTGGCTATAAATGTTTTCACTTCCTTGGAAGTTGTCATGTTTTGTTGTTTTAACTGTTTGAATCACAGTGGATGTGAGGCTTATTTGACGCTGATCAACAAGGAAAAAACCCTCTACAAATGGATGTAAATTAAGTAGAAAATACAAAATACAAATAATTGCGTAAGTAATAATGACTTTAGTCATATAGCACTTCTCAAAACAGTGATTACAGTAAAACAAGGATAAAACACGCAGAGAAGATTAAAAATGATTTAAAGAATTAAACAAAATCTAAATCATAAAAGATAAAAATGAGCTACTTAAAGGTGCAGTGTGTAGGGTTTAGTGGCATCTAGCAGTGAGGTTTCAGATTGCAACAAACTTGAAACAGTTCAGATGTGGATGGGCAGGTTCACATCCCTGCACTTTTACGATTTAACCTCCTGTGTAAGCTTTTATTTTTTGCTTCAGACCCACATAAAAACAATGCATATGTGTTCCTGTTAGGCGGTGAAGCTCCCTCATGTCCAATACATAGAAGAGGACTCATCCATCTTTGCTCAGAGTGCCCCCTGGAACCTCCAGAGGTTACTGCAGCCTTACGGTGGCACCTCAGAGAACGCAACGTACAGGCCACCCAGTGAGTCAGTCTCTGTCTCTCTCACACACACACACACACACGCACACACACACACACACACAAAGTAATTACATTCCTAATCCTTCTGTCCTCTGCAGATGATGGAGGGATGGCAGAGGTGTATCTGATGGATGGCAGCATTCAAAGTTCTCACAGAGAGGTTGAAGGACGAGTGCTTATCACAGACTTCAATAACGTCCCTGAGGAGGATGGAGTCAGAGTCCATAGACAGGTTACTTACACACACACACACACACACACACACACACACACACACACACACACACACACACACACACACACACACACACACACACACACACACACACACACACACACACACACACACACACACACACACACACACACACACACACACACACACACACACACACACACACACACACACACACACACACACACACACACACACACACACACACACACACACAGGAAATACTCACACTTGCACAATACTTATAAGTGCAGTTCAATAATAAAGCTTTCAATTCCTCAGTGAGTTTCACAGTTTTGTGTGACCCTGTCTCCTCTGTAGGCCAGCCAGTGTGACAGTCACGGCACACACATGGCCGGGGTTGTGAGTGGGTCGGATTCAGGTGTTGCTCGAGGCGCTGGTATCAACCTGGTCCGCGTGCTCAACTGTCAGGGGAAGGGGACTGTGTCAGGAGCTCTGGCAGGTAGGACTCCCTCAAAACTGTCGTTATATGGAGATTATACTTATGACCAACAAGTCTTTGGATGTTTTAAAAAGTTAGTTAGATCATGCTTTAAAGGATAGTTTCACAATTTTTCAGGTCTGTCTTACAACAGTCAGGTGTCCATATGAACACTGAAAGAGGTTTTCCTCACTGTAATCACTCCTCCTGTTCATACCGGCTGTTAAAAGATCCCCTTCAATGTAAGTGATGGGGGCCAAAATCCACATTGTGTCCACACAGTCATTTGACTGACTTTTGTTTTAAGACAGAGTTGAACCCATCCTTTAAGCCTGTTAACAGTAGTAATTACTGTACACTGACTTTATTTTCTTATTTGGACATCCTTCTTCTCTCCCCCTCTCAGGCATGGAGTATATCCGAGCAACTTTACTGGCCCGTCCGGTGAATGCAGTGGTCATTTTGCTGCCTTTCACCGGTGGTTTCAGCCGTTCATTAAACACAGCCTGCCGGGACATGGTGGCTAACGGAGCCGTGGTCATCGCAGCAGCAGGGAACTACAGAGATGACGCCTGCCTCTACTCGCCAGCTTCAGAGCCTGAGGTTACATTACACTTCATCTGAGGAGCCTGACATTTACACGCTGTACCACCTACTCACAACCATTCCTTTAACTTCCCATGTGTGCAGGTCATCACAGTCGGCGCAGTAAACTCAGCCAACCAGCTCATGTCACAAGGAGCAGGTGGCACCAACTTTGGCCGCTGCGTTGATCTGTTTGCGCCTGGCGATGACATTGTTAGTGCTAGTAGTGACTGCAGCACCTGTTTTACCTCTCGAAGTGGAACCTCCCAAGCGGCTGCACACGCTGCTGGTATACACACACACACACACACACACCTAAAACATCTAAAAACAACACAAGTAACCAAAAAACAATCTGTGGCTGCAGAATAAGTGGTTTAAATTCATGTGTAGGTATAGCAGCAGTGATCCTGTCGTCCAATCAGAACGCGTCACCGGTGCAGGTCCTGCAGATGATGCTGCACTATTCAGTCAGCAACACAATCAACCTCCTCCCTCTGTCAGAAACACATCATCTCACTACTCCAAACCTGCTGGCAGCCATGCCTCCTGCCAGCAACACAAGTTAGTGACTCACACTCTGTAATCTTACACACACGAACAGCATCTGTGTGTAGTTTACACTGTGTGCTCACTTGGGTGTGTAGGTGGGGAGCTTCTGTGTCGGTCAGTGTGGTCAGAGAGGTCAGGGGTCACGAACATGGACAAGGCTATCAGTCGCTGTCGTCAGGGGGAGGAGTTGATGGGCTGCAGCAGCTATGCTCCTGACGGTGTGCGCATGGGAGAAACCATTACTGTGAGTTTAAATGGACTTCTAAAAACCTTTCATCTAATGTCCACAAACATTAACATAAAGTTAATGATGCACTGACACTGTGTTACCAGGGGAACAGCGGGCAGATGGAGTGTACTGCCTATAATGGTCCTGGGGGTAAAGGTGTGTATGCTGTGGCCCGTTGCTGCGTGATGAGCGGTCTGCAGTGCCGGGTCCGTGCTAGTCCTGAGCCCGGGCAAGATGCTGAGTGTGACAGCGCGCAGCACCACCTGTCTGGTAAGGACATATGCACATTTCCAGGTCTATATTTTTATTCTGGGGATCTATTGGAATATCTTTGCATGTTTTACATTTCAAAAAACTCCTTATTTATCTTATACTGGCTCTTTATGCAGCTCCTCAGTTCAGCCTCTGTCTGAAACAGGCCATTTTAGCGGTTTCTTTAAGGCCCCCCTCCTGAGGAGCCCACTGTTCTGATTAGTTAGCTTCTGGAAGATGTCTCTTGGCAAATCCAATCCGAAATATGTGAGTGGACAACGTGAACGACTCATGGAACAACCTGAGCAACAAATGCTGAACGGACAGAAGCCCTGGCTTTTGACTTACAGGCAGCATTTTTACATACGTTTACCTCAAGTTTTGGACCTTTGACCATGTTTAACATTGACATTTGATATTGTAACAGTGTTGAAATGAATGAAGAAAATCACAAAAAGGAATAGTTCTTTAAAGGAATAGTTTGCTTTCTTCCAGAGAGTTAGGTGAGAAGATCGATACCACTCTTTAGCCAGCTAGCCTGGCGCTGTCCAAATGGTAAAAAATATCAGCCTACCAGCACCACTAAAGCTCATTTATTAATGTTAGTTTAATGTTTTGTTTTATATTCTGGCACTAAACCCCATGTAACAACCACAACTTATTGTTTTTACACTCTTTTTAATTAGTGAGCTTTATAGATGCTGGAAGGCAGATTTCTTTTACCTTTAGACAGAGAAAAGCGAGCCGTTTCCCCGTTTCCTATCTTCATGCTAAGCTAAGCTAAGCTAAGCTAAGCAACTGCTGACTGTAACCTTATATTTAGCATACACACATGTAAAAGTGGCATCAATCTTCACATCTAACTCTCAGCAAGAAAGCAAATAAGCATATTTCCCAAATATGTCAAACCATTCCTTTAAAAAGTGTCAAAGTTACCGTACTGTACTATATATAAACTGTCCTTTAAACCTAGTACAAGCTTTTGATGTGGCTGCATTTAGAACATCTTGGTCAATTATGCTAGTTACCATGGTAATCACCCTGAAAGGAAAATCAACTCCCTGCTAGCATAACTACCAGCTTTGTGTGTGTGGGGGGTATCAAACGCTGTTATAACACATTTACATAATATTCCTTATTTATTGCCCTCATTATGAATTTGGGTTGGAGGGTGGGTCAGTGCTTGTTTGGGGCCTTGTCTGACAGTCACTTACAGACAATACTTACAGTTTTTTTCTGGTGTGATCTCCTGTAAACATGCAGCTCTTCTCTTGTTAGGCTGTACATCTCGGTTCACTGCTGCGATCTCGTCAGACTCACGTCCACATCACGGTGATCGGAGGCGGTGCGTGGTGAAAGAAGAGGTGACATCACATGCAGTGTGCTGCCACGCCCCTTCTCTGGAGTGCAACTTGTTGGAAAACATCTCAGCTGATAAAGAGCAGGTGAATCAGAGAAATCTCTTAAGATCACCTCCTCCACTTTCCCTCAGACTTTGACTTGACTCTAAATTGCTGCTGTTCTCCTCCAGGTTGAGGTGTCTTGTCCCTCTGGCTGGACGCTGACTGACTGTAGCGCCGTCTCACAGGGCTCTGCTATCTTGGGGCCAGTTGCTAGGGGCAACAGTTGCCATGTCCGCACTGCCACAGGAGTGAATGGGGCAGCTGGCATCGCCGTCTGCTGTCGCATCAGACCACCAGAGCAGCCCGCCACAACTCCTCACTGACGGGTGTCTCACAACACTTTGATGTGCAACACTGTGGAAACAGCTTTGATCAGTGTTGTCATATTTGTCTTTCATCACCTTTAAACCTCTGAATACACCCTAAATGCCAGAATACTCAGGTGTGACTGTGAGCACTTCTGTAAAGCTGTTTGTGTTTCAGTTTTAGGATTAGGTCCGAATCAGCTCCAGCACACACACTGACTTACAAATCTTGCCTCATCTATAGTACTGTCTTCTTAGCTACTTTTAAACCATTTAACATACAGTTTGTAAAATGTAACCAAATATTTTTTTATCTTTTTACATAATTATAAAAAGCTTTCTTGAAGATATGATTCAATTATTTAAACAAATGTTGACCTAGTTGTTTTATCCGAGATACTGTCTGTGTGTTGTTTAAATTCAGTGGTTCTCAAAGTGGGGTCTGGGGACCTTGAGGGGGTTCCAGGGGGTCTCCAGCAAAAAGGGGAATAATTTATTTTCACTATAATTCAATCTGTAAGTAACACAGTGATACAATGTGTGACTATTTTGGTCATGAGTTTCATACACTTCCTGTAATAAAATATCTAAAAGCAAAAATCTGACCCTGGGACAAAATCTTATCAAATAGGGGTCTGTGGTCTAATTTGTTTCAGTTTAGGGGTCTTTGACATGAAGTTTGAGAAGCACTGGCTTAAGACTTGACTGCACTGTGTATTTTAACCAATGTTTTTAGCTGGTTTAAGACAATACTCTGTTCCTTAACCAAGGATACCCAGACAATGAAAAGGACATAGCAAATAAAATGATGCAGACAGCTGACACAGTGTACATGACAGACTGCAGTTCAGTCAAATCAAAGCTAGATGCACTGAAATATCTATCAGAGCACACACACAACTAAACACAGAGTGTGGCTCAGTCAGCAGCAGGAACAGCTGCAGGTAATCAGCCTGAATAGCTTGATTAATATGCCGGGTATCTCACTTTGCATTTGTCTGAAGATGCACAAATGTATTTTGAATAAAAACACATTTGTCTGTCCTGAGCAATGAACTGCATCATGGGAGAGTCCACAGTTCAGTTCAGTTGAAATAAATGGACTGAAAAATGTGCTGTCATGAAAACTAAGCATGCTCTTCACATACAGTAGCTGGATGACCTTAACCCTTCATGACAGATGCCTGATCAGTGAATTGATTTTTTCAGTAAGAACATAAATCATGGGATGAAGCTAAGGTTATGTTAGAGTTCATCAGGTGGAGCTGACCTGCTCACCCTCTCTGTCTGTAGGATAACATGAGGTACTGAGTGGAAATATTGCAGCAGTCAACAATTAAAAAGGCACAAATGAAAATTAAGATGCACCAACGTGATGTCAGGAAGATCTCTGGCCTGAAATAAAGTCATGAATAATGTGACAATCTGTAAATGTACATGAAAAACAATGTTTACAAAAGGTTGTGCATTCCAGTTTATTTTATATCAAATTTCCCCTTAATCAAACTCTGATGTACAAATTAAAACTGAGTTTTAACATGCATTACAGAATCCTGTGATGGCAGAAGTGAATTTTCAAAATTGAATTGACAGTAAAAACCCGTATAGATGCCAATCCATACCCACGCACTTACCCATCCCTCCCTGCATCCCAGGATTAAAACAAAAGATTGTTTTGAAGTGTTTTTCCTTCTTTTTTAAAGTAGTTGTGATGTAGCGAGGGGCAAACCTAGGAGAGACTCTCGGCTGAATTATCACTTGGCACAGACTGCATGCAGCTCCATCAGATAGCACGTAACCAGCCACAGAGGAGGGGCGTGTGTTTGTGACAGTAAGTGCTAATGACCAAATTACACAGCAAACAACACAGGGGGCTGTTTTTTTTTTTTCCTCCATCACACAGAAAAGACAAACTTCACCACCACTTACTGCCACACATGCAAATGTGCCAGAGAGCACAACATGACATTCACATCTAGTGAGATAGAGAGGAAAATGGGCTGGGGGTGTGTGGAAGGGCTAAAACAATGTATTCCCTCTCCTCAGGCTCCGAGAGCCCACAGCAAGGACGCAGAGGAGCCTCAGTGGATTGATTACATGATGACTCCAACAGAAAACCATTTTGCATGATTGCTTCGTAGGTCCTCACACTGTAAACATTGACCTGTTAAAGCTGATAGCTAGTCTGCTAAGCTAGTTTAAGCTCATGTCTTCAGAACATCTGAGTGAAAGTGTGGCTTCCTTAAAACTATCTAGCGTAAATCAGTATCTACAAAGTGTCTCTGCTCGAGTGCAGAGTGAAAAGAAGCAGCATTTGACCATCACCAAAACCCTGTCCTGTCACCTCAACCCTGTTTTATTAGGGTAACCCCCCCCCTCCCCACACCTCCCCCATACACACAGAATTATCAACCAACAGTAACATTCCTACAATCCTTTGTCACAACACACAGAGGACATTCCCTGTATTGTTTTGGGTCTAGCGGGAGATGAAGCAGCCCTGTTGCACTCCTACAGTGAGACTATATGACCACAGGAGACACTGGTTTGGTGTCACGGTCAGGACAGGTGGAGAAGACGTTAACACACCTCCTCAGAGACGTGACAATACAGTATCAGAGGTGGGACAAGGGGGAGAGATCGGGAGGTTAAGGCACTTCAAGTCTCCCGATGATTAGGGGTGGGGGATGATGGTTACACGGGGCGTTGTTCTTGAGTGAAAACTCGGGCTACATTTGGGTTTGGCTCCTCTGTGTTTCCAAAGGTAGACAAAAGCAAAAGGCAAAGCAAAAAAAAAAAAAAAAAACTCCATTGGAAAAAAAAAAAAAAAGAAAAAAATCAAACCTGATAAAGCAGAGGTAACAGTGAGGCGAGGAGGACCTGTTCTTTGTGTGTTTGTGAGCGTAGTGAATGACGTGACACACGCTTGCATGTTTTTCACAAGTTCTACCATAGTGTGTTATTCTTTGTGTGTGCGTGTATAACCTTGGCACCTAAAAAATAAAACATGCTCCTGAGCTCCCCCTCAGTCACAACTGATCGGTGGGATTCCAGATCAGCTTTTTCTTGCATAAGGCTTGAGTCCCTAAACATCCTCTCCAAAATTCAATCCGTCCAGAGTCAAAGAAAGTGGCAAAGAAAATAAAACACGGCAATGAAAAGAGTAAAATCCAGCACATGAGGCTGCCTGTCAGCGAGAAGAAGTAGGGAGAGTGCTGACCATGGCTGGCACTGCTTGTTTCATATTTGCTGAGGGCTGGGATCTGTCCTGTTTCTAGGACAGGCCCCGCCCGCGCTGCGTCCCCGTGGCTACACTGTGGTCGCCAAGGGCCAAAGGTCAAGTCACAGGCAGAGTGGCTTGCTATCAGGGCTTCCATGTGTCTGCGGAAGTGGCACTGAAAATAGATCTTGAGTGTTAAAAAGCAAAAGAGGAAGAGGACACGAGCGTGAGGAGGCTCTAGAGGAACTGACAGGTGCTGCTGTACGTCACAATAGACTGGGCTGGACTATAAAGTGCATACTTAACCCCACCCCTCCCAAGTGCTTGTGTGTGATGTTCCTGTACAAGTGCACACGCGCTTGTCTGTACGCCAAGTTCCTCTAGAGCAGCTAACGTGACCTCTTACAATTGCATGGCTGTGGAGTTGAGCGCAGGAGACTTTAAAATATTATCTTACATCGGAAATTACATCTATGGAACAAATCTTTACAATATGAATATGTCTATGTAGATACATTGGCAAATATGAGCAGAAAATTGTTAAAACACAACCCAAACCCATCCTCCATCTCGCTGTCATTCTGAGTGAATGAATGAATAAAAGGATAAACTGAAGTCATCCGTGATTGTGGAAGGTTTTGCACTTCCCCCGTAATCAACTCTGCTGCCCTTAATGCATCTCCACCATCGCCTTGGCTGGTCTGAAAGGAAGTAATTTATGATTTATTCATAGCTCCTTAGTTGCCGTAGCGACCGAGAGAGTAATTGTTCTGATTGGCTTGTTGTGGAGTCCTAAATGTCCTGACCAATCAGAGGCGAAGTGCAGCCCTTTCGAATGGCTGCCCGGAGCTGTGCTGCCTCTCCTATGGAGGGATCCTGCTGGTTGGAGGAACTAGGGGTCTACGTCTTCTAGATCGCTCTTCGAATCACCGAGCATCATGGGAGACTCTGACCCCTGTGAGAGAGAGAGAGAGAGAGGAAAAGGCGCATATTACATTTAAATTTGAGAAATGTGATGTTTTTGTGAGGAAAGGGCAGTGACAGTGGGATTATAACTTGTAAACAACACGCTCATTATCTGCAGTGTTCAAGCCTGCGCCAAAACAACTCTGACAATCTTGTGTAGTGTGGGCATCCTAAAGGACACAGCGTGAGTCAGAAAAAGAATGAAATCCACCACTAATAACCGTGGGAGGCCTTTACAGCTCCTGACAGAAGACAGCGAGATGTTCCAATTTTGTTTCATTCTTCTCAGCATGTGTGTTGTAATGCAATGAGTCATTTAAGAGCCGCGTGCGTGTGTGGTTGAGGGCTACCTGTCGGAGGCTGCGGTCGGCATTTTCGTTGGCTGGGCTGCCGTCAGAGCCGTTGCTGCTGCCAGACTGCTCCTTCTCATTTAACAACGCTGTGGCGTAGGCCAGGGTGTCCTGCAGAGTTTGATACACACACGAGACAGAAGTGAGTTAAGTTGAGAGCAAAGGAGAAAATGAACAGCAAGTACAAATGAGTGTGTTTGTGTAGTGGTAGTGGAACAGGAGGGGGTCATATGATACGCAGTATTTCTGTGTGTGTGTATGTGTGTGTGTGTGTGTGTGTGTGTGTGTGTGTGTACCTGTGCAGAGATTGTGCGCTGGAAGGTTTTATTGGTGGATGTCTCATTGGAGACGTTGCTCTGCGGAGTCCAGTAATGTTCAGTCATCTGAGGAAGTACAACCCAAATCACAATCAGCATACAGGATAATATAAAAAAATGAATCCCAATTTAAAATGTATATCTCTGCTGTATTTGGTGACACAATACTTAATCTTGCCTTTTTCTGCAGCCACTGTACTGCCCAGCTCCAGTGACAAGACAAGTCCTTGAAGTAATCCTTGGCTGGAGGACACCTGGTGGGGAAAAATGAAAGGAGGTTCAGAATTATGTGTTGCCTGTTTTGTCTGCCGAAATATCATCAAAGTATCACCTGCGAGGAAGTATAGCTAAGAGAATTTCTATTCCTATACAACCATGACCTCTGACCCTTAGACGTACTCACTTCTGTGCTAATGTGACCAGGAACTTAACACATTGGTAGCAGCGTCTGCTGTCCACGTTGTTGCTCTGGTGCATCAAAGCTGTGAAGAGAAAGAGCTCAGTCAACAAAAAACAAATATGCTGCCAAGTGGCATGGCAGTCTACCAACATTTTGAATAAGAAAAACACAACAATAAAAAAGAGAGACTCAGACATACCTAACAGGCCTTTCTCTGACTCAAACGCATACTTGAGTCTCTGGGATTGCAGAGAGTCCTCCACTACCTGAGGTAAAAGAATTAACTGAAGTTAGCAAAGTTGATTATAAAAGTGATCATACAGATATGAAGTGATAGATCAATCAGGTTAAGGGTCATTGATGACTGTCACTCACTAGTAGCTCCTGCAGCATCTGAAAAATGTTCTTCAGTTCATGAGGTGGAGCCGTCTCCAGCTGGGTCTAAAAGACACAAAGATTTAAAATGAAGAATACTGATAACTGATAAAATGTCTAAAAGCTCTGACATTTACCTCTTTAGGGTTCTTAAAGTTTTTTTTACCTTGAGTAACTGCAGCACTCCCAGGGAGAAGGACTCATTACAGTACGAGCAGTAGGTCACCATCTCTATCAGGAGAGCCAGGGGGCCTGACAGCTCACGCATGGCAAACATCACCTGGTGGATATTCACAAAGACAAAAAAACAAAACAAAACAAAGTCATCAGTCAAACAGGTTCTGACCTCTAATTGACTGTCCAATTCCTTTTTAATCCCTACTTTACAAGAATGACTGACTGTGTCATTAGTCTCGATCAAAATTTAAATAAAATCTAAAAAAAAGTTTAAAATACTGTGAGTTGTTGGTTTGTATGTTACCTCTAGCAGGTAAGGCTGTCCCTCTGGAGTGAAGAGTGAGGCCAGGATGTCTGTGTGGAGGGGGAGGAGTTGGGTGGAGGACGGGACGCAACTCACACGGAGCTTAAACCCTCCTGGAGCTACGATGAACAAAAGGTGACAAACGAGTCAGACCGAGAACTGGACTGTAGCAATAATACCAATGTGAGAAAAAGAGTTGATTGTAAGTGTCTCACCCTGTGTCCGCTGGGAGCCGAGGTCAGAGTGCAGAGTGATGAGGGCCAGGGTGCTGTGGAGGTGAAGAAACTCCCGAGCCTGAGCTGGACTCCACCGCCGGTTCTGTAGAGACACACAGAGAGAAATGTTGCAGAATATTTACTAGACTCCCAACAGTTTTCCATGTGAGTGTGAAAAACAGTCATTATTTGTTCGTCACACTTGTATTTTTAAATCAACATTTTGCAACAATTCAAAACTGCATTTGCATTTTAAGCACTTTCTGGATGCCCATTTCCTAAGTAACATACAATGAATGCAAAGTTAATAAAAAACAGTCTTAGAGTTAGAAAATCTTAAAGATCTGGTATTATGGCCTTTTTGGCTAATTTTAGGAGTCTACCTTAAACATATCTGTGACATTTTATTCAAGTTGTTTAGATTTCTCTAAATGCATCTCTCTTTACAGCTCCTTCCCCTCTGTCCTCCAGCAGGCTATTTTGGAAGCTATTTAAATAAAATTGGTAATATTAATGACCACCTACTCTGACTGGCGGGAGGTGTGGCCCCCACCTTCACCCCCAGCCAATCAGAATACGACCTAATGAATAATGTAAGTTCCTTTTCGCCACATCTTTACAGGAGTAATGGCTGCAGCTGGAGACGGAAGACAGCGGGCCTTTCTCAATACCAAGTATGCCAAGTTCAACTCAGGAGTACAAACTTCCGAGGATGGGAGGACGCAGTACGATTATTCTGCACAGCAGCATACGTGCTGACAGCACCAGCTCAGCTTCAACACAACTACTTGACTGTACTGTGACAAAATAATCTCAACTCAAAGCTCTACTAACACTTTTTTTCTCACAAAAAATAAGCTCACAGAGAGATGCAGTAAATTATGTTAGTCAGTCTGTAATGTAGCTATAATAAAAATCTTGTTGACCGGCCGGTCGTCTCAGGAGTCGGGCTGCTAGCAGCTGAGATGACCAGCTGGTCTCAACCGGCCAGTGGCTCCTCACATCTCTGAAGACATCAGAGTTCATTTCTAAACAGACATTACTTGGATAAACTGACCACATATTGGGAATCTAAATGGTTACTTTATGGTAATTACGGCTTTTAGCTTAGCTCAAAATCTCCGCCATCACTGCCGGTTGGTGCAAAATGCATTCTGGGATACTTGGCCCAAGTCCACAAAAATCAGCTAGTAGCAAGTACACATCCAGGCATTTGGACTGTACTTGGCTGGATGTGGACTTTGACGTTTCATAAGTACAGACAAGAACGCAGACTGAGAGAGGCCTAGTATATAGCGGTCTGTGAACTGGAGGCTGAACCAGAATGGGAAGGGGAAGAACCTGCTGTTGCACAGTTGAGATTTCAAAAGGATGTTTCAGAACAGTATGCTAGTGTCTAAGTTTCCTGACAAAGTAAAAGTAATTTTTTCAAACGTAGCCGGAGGTCGCTAGCATAGTTTTAGCGGACTTCTAGTGTTCTGCTTTGCTCGTCATCCGGCTCGGCTGAAATGCAAACTCTGACTACAGAACTTACATATGCTAAAGGTGGGCTCATGCTAAAGCTTCCTAGCGTATTTGATGTGACTTTCTGGTGCGACAGACATAATAACGAGTTCAGCCTCAACACCGCTACCTCTTGAGCCGCAAATTTCAAGGGCCCCCACCATCACTATAATCCATCACAAAGCTAATCTTTCTTGTTTTCCACAAAACCAGCCCTTTGAACAAAAACTTCCAGGGTCAGAGTGAAGGTATCATTGTGTTCTGAATCAAGACGTACTATTACAAACTGTATATTATTAAGTTGTACCTGGTTGTTTTGCCTATTGGGTCCCAACAGGAAGATGAGCATTCGGCGATAAGCTGAGTGTTTCAACAACAACTGACAAGGACCGCAACCCTGAGAGAGTGAACAGAAAGAGAAAACACTCAAAAAATCATTCATTGGAATTTAATTTATTTGTACTTGGAGAACTAAGGTGATCTACTTATTTGTTGCTTTTTTTGCTTTATTACCCTCTGAGCGAAGTTACTGAAGAGGCTGAAGTACTGCGCACAGTTTTTCACATTCTCAGGAACGTCTTTGTCCAATAAGGAGAGCAGGGCGTCAGTCAGGCCGTCCACTCCCGGGTCTCCAAAGTGAAGAGCGCTCTCCAGAGTCTTTTCAAGGATGGATGCGACCACCACCCTCACTTCCCTCACGCTGCACTCCAACAGACAAACCCTGAGGAGGGGGAGATAGAAAATATAAAGATACTCAGTACTGCAATTGATAATGGTAATGATAATGGTGTTTAAGCTTCCTCAGTGGCTTTTAAGAGAGTGGAGACAAGGTGGAAAATTAGGTTGAAAAAATAAGGGAATGCAGTTAAAAAGATCTGTGTGAGAGAAAACGCTTGTTGTTGTGCTACAGATCTGGCCTTGATACACACAGCTGAGTGCGACATATTGTATCTCCTTTCTAGGAAGGGCTGTGTGGTGTGTAAAGGGGGCCGGGGTGTACTGTTGCCCAAAACGTCTGATGTTTCGACAACCAATCATGTCTTCAGACCACATGATCACCCCATGCCTAAACATAGAGTAATGCAAGACCACACCTTTCTTAAAAACACACGCCTACTTTGGGAAACTATCCTCTGGGTCTTAATGTTTACATTTCAGAGATTGACCTGCTCTTTTAGCCAATCCGCATCCAGTCAGTGAGCAACACGCACAGGTGTTTTTAATACTACTGCTGTCAGTACAGATGCAATTATAAGCGTGTTCAAAAGTACTCCAGAGGCTCAGATGGTGTGTGTGTTCGTGTGAATTAAATATATCATAAAGAGCTAATGGCTGTTATATTCTCAGGTAAAGCTTGAGCATGTAAGAATGTGCACTTAAGAGAAAGAGAGTGGAGCATTAGTGGCTGCAGCAGCATTACAAGGGTGGAATGATTTGACCCTGGCCAGAGAGCTGAATGTGCATTGATTAGAATGAGGGAGCAATGCTGGCAGCTGCCAAGTCTGTAGTATCGCATATCACTAGGACAGCTACAAAAATGCTGCAGTGATTAGACTCAGGCCAAGGCCCCGCAAATAAAACACAAATCCTCCCTCGAAACATACAGTATGTCTGTGCTCGATATACTGCATAAAGCAGAAGTGATTTTTGCTGCAGAGTTAAAACTGTGATTGTAACTGCAGTCTGACAAACAGAGAGAGCTTTTAAACCTTTTCTGCAGCAGCTGGAGCTTGTTTTTGACAAGCTCAGATCTAGAAACTGGCTGTCAAACCATCATAATGAAGTTTGTTAATTATTTGAAAAAAAAACTAAATGTAATTACATGTTTTTGCTGATAATTTCTTCATTTAGTTTGCACACACTGCATATAGGATCATATCAGGTAACAAACACACGTGACAGCTCTGGGGGTTCAGCAGCTGGGCAACAAGCACTGACCTGGTGATCTCTCTTCCCTCTGGTCCAACCAGGTACTGCACCATCCACTGGCATGCTTCACTGCTCTTAGACAGCAACACCTCCACTGTCGCCATCCACTCCTCTGTGTCCACCCTGCAGGAGATTAACAGAACAACAGCATGTGAGAGAGACAGAAAGAGCGAAAGAGAGACAAAAAGAAGTGCGATCATCAAGACATAATGTTGCAGGTCACGAGGGATAATATTGATGCATGTGGATGTAAATATGTGTGTTCATACCGGAGTTTCTTTTTGGTGTGCAGGTAGGTGTGGAAGAGAAAGTGAACAGCCAGCTGAAGACTCTCTTTGGCCATGGCCTGGTAGTCTGCATGCTTCAGCTTTGTCTGTAACACACACAAACATCATTTTTTAAAACATCTTTATCAAATGGAAACTGATAATCATACTGTATCACACATGAACTGTGATTTTATGTTTTTTATGATAAATTATCATGTAGTTTAGCAATATTGCTGTAACACTGTATACAGTTTGTTTAATTTCCATTTCTCTCAGTGTGGTGCTTTGATGACACGTCACCACTTCAAGATTCAAAAGATCAAAAATTGAAAACTGAATAGAAAAAACTGTTCTGGTGGGGAAAAAGGACCACAAGAGACATTATTTAGATGATAGATCACTTAAGATGGTTAGAGTGAAAACAGGGGAATTGTAGCTGCTCCTTAAAAAAGATACATTGCACAAAAATATACAGAGGGGGAATTCAACACGTCAACATTTTTTTCAGTAAACATATTTCCAGTGCAGCTATTCACATGAAATTAAGACCAGACATTGGTATTAACTCAATAAGGCAACACAGCTGAATAAATCATAATATTCCAATCAATAAAAAGGTTATGTGCATTAAACTGTAATGACACAGGAAAAAAGTATTGAACATGCAGTAAGAAAAAGCACTGAACCAGGTGATTCCACTAATCAATCATTTTACCTGTGCTAATTAGAATCAGCTGGGTTAGTGCATGTGCCTACTGGTACTTATACTTATTTCCCCCACTGTAAATGTAGAATAAAATATTTGCTTCCTGAAACTTGAAATATTCATGACTAGTGATAACAATGATTATAAGTCAAGCTTTACTCTCTGTATATACAGTCAGACAAACACAAACAGTAGAAACACGTACTGCGTTGACGGAGGCCAGGGAGAGGGTGAAGTTGAAGTAGTCGCTGTTGTAGACGTCTCTGTTCCTCATAAACTTGAGATTCTCATCTCTCACCATCTACACAGAAGAAAAATGTTAACGTGGTGTGGAGACTTTCTTCAATACGGCCTCCATGTTATTTTTTAGTTCCACACAGGAAGCTTGATGCCACTTTACCTGATAGATGCTGGCAGGCATCTTCTCTACAAACAGGCCCTTCTTCTCTCCCTTGCGGACCAGGCGGGTGAGGAGGGTGAGGCGGTCGTTGTTGGCCCTGGGGGGGCGAGGAGAGGACTGAGGCGAAACATCAGGAGAGGACGGGGCAGACCTGGGAAATATAGAGACAACAACGTAGCTTGGTGATACTAGGAGGTGCACTGTTTAGGTTTTCCTACTGTAAATACAGATTCTTTTTAGAGACACAGTCGACCTGTTCTGCTGACTGCTGCACACTGGTTTGAGAAATGGTGACTGATACATTATCAGTAAACCAATCACAATATTTATGAGGTGAATATAATAAAAGGTGGGAAGTTCACTCACAGTGTAAGGTCCTCAGCTTCCTGTCTCATGATACTGACTCGGCTTTTTTTGGGCAGGACAGGTGAGTTTTGGTCGCTGATCTTCTGATAGAACAACATGTAGGCGTTCCAGTATCTCCTCCGCACATCAGGGTATGGGTTCGCTGCACACACAGACACACACAAATCAAGGTTATTGTGTGCTCAGTTTCACATATTTTTAAAGTCCCTACCACAGTGAAGTAGGAGACATCTTGTGGCCAGCATTTACACTTTTGGAACAAAAAATATTTGTATATTCATGGATTTTTTTTCATGGAGTAGATGTAATTTTGGGAATTTGAAACAATGTTATATCATTTTTATGTGGAAAAACCACATCAGACACAAATGATGTTTTTTTTTACAAAGGGGATATTTAAGTTTAGCATTTGAACGCACGTTGTTACACTGATGTCAGAGTTAATGCATGTTACTTACATTGGTCATAAACTTTGGGGCGGTACTCTCCTCCAAAGCACTCGTATTCCAAAGTTTCATCATTCATATCAAACTCCTCCACCACGTTGTCGTTGAACTTGTACCAGCGTCCACGGGCGCTACCACTAAGACAAACAGAGGTAGAGGGAGGAGGAGGTGTAAAGAAAAATGTCACATTTGCTTAAACAAATAATAAATCAAGAACACCAAAACAAAAAGAGTGACTCTGTGGCAGTTGGTCTTTTTTCTCACAAGAATTGGTCAATATACTGCGGTATAGGTTTGTCAGCAGGATGTGGTGTCCAGCTGTATGCCAACCAGCCTGTCTGGTGACTTGAAAAGATCTGTCAAGGTCTAAACCTTTATAGATCTGACATACAGGATAGCTGACTTCGAAGCAGCTCCAGAATGTGTCCAGTTTCCCGGAATAAGATCAACTTCCTGAGAACAAACTTTCTTTGTTGTAATTTTAAGTGGGGATAGGAACAAGCATGGTGCCAAATATGAGCTTCTGTGGTCTCTTTACGTTCCACTTCTCCAGTGAGCATTCCTGTCATCCAGAGCCAGACATGTGGAGACGCTTACAAACTAAACCAGGAGCCCACACAAAGTCTGATGCTGCATTCATGTGCCCCAAGGAGGTCCTGTAAATTCAGCTTGGAAAACTAAAGCAATAGATTAATGTGCTCCACTAATCACTGGTTATGTGCCTCTTATGTAAAGTAGGAACAAGAGCTGGAAAGAGGGAGAGCTTTGCAGCATGTGGCTCCAAGAAGCACATAAAACCATAAATGTTTTGAGTTTTCAGAGAACATTAGCCCCTTAAATGTGTTTTATCCTATAATGCGTGAAAAGGAAGAGACGGGGGAACTTTTGTGCGTGATGCAGTGTCTCTTACCGTCTATCTTTAATGAAGGAGTAGTAGTGTCCTGCATGCGCCTGACCACTGTGGACAACAACTCCCACAAGTTCGTAGTTCTCAGAAATGGTGACTTTCTTCCTGGGTGACCCTCCTGATGTCCCATCGCCTCGCCCCTCGCCTCCCTCTCCGCTGCAGTCTTGACGAGCCATTCCAGAGACAGTGTAAGGCTCCATGTTCAGCACCCAGGGGAACTGCGCACCACCAACAAACACACAGACGTAAACCAAATTGTATTTGTTTCAACATGCGTTTGTATCAGAGCCAAATAGTTCACTATCAGTATTCTGAAAGTTAGATTGTGTTCATTTTAAAATATAATCAGTGAGCTGGGAGAAAATTCTGCCATCTGGGCGAGCTATTAGATGCGGTGCCAAAATCAGTGGATAAAGATATGTAATCTTGGGATTAGAAATAGTCCGCACCCTTATCTGTTCGTCATATTTGATGGAGCGTCCGCTTTCCCAGTCGAAGCCGAAGCGCATGAGGTGGATACAGAGAACACTGGGCAGGGATTTAATACATGTCCTCTTCACTGTGGTCCTCTGTGCAGAAGAAAAAAAAACATACACAAGCGTTAAGCACAAATTATTTCAGTGTAGTAGAATAAAAAACATGCAGAGCTCATTACGGACCTTCTCCTTGCATTTTTCACAGTAGTAGGCGTTGCTGCCCTCTAGCACCTCTCCTCTGACAAACTGGTCTAATGAGATCTCTAAACTTTGGCAAGATGTCACTCCGAGGTTCAGTGCCATGAATGTTTCTTCACGCTCGTACCTATACAATAAAAAGATCAAAAGGGTCAAACATTATACTTGAAGAGTCTCAAAATGAACCATAGTGCTGAATCTTGAAAAAAATACAATAAATTTGTGCTCACCGGTGAGGACAGTCTTTACAAATCTTCTGGTCGGAGAAGATTCCCTGAAATGTGTTTTTGAAGATTTGTTCTCGGCCCATTTTCTGGTGGAGAGAAGTCATCATTAAGCACATCATCATAACCGATTAGCTAATGCTACATGATGCACATAATGTTTTCTTTTTAAAGTTGTGGGGTGTATGTGTGTTGTACCTTGAGATGTTCGTCAAGCTGATCCACCAGGCTAGTAAAGAACTCGTAAGCATCTTGTTGTTCTCTTACATACAACTCCTTGTTCCACATCTTGAAGATCTGACATAAATAATTTGAATGTGATTAATAGTTGGGTAAACGGATATGGCACTAAGCTTAATATAATTGTGACTATTAGCTTGTCAGGTCAGAGAATGTATGCGTTTGTGATTAGTCTACTGTTCTGCCTGATTGATCTCACTGTTGAGGAAATGTCAAATAGTGTGCAGACCTTGCAGGCATAATGTGAAAACAGGCAGCACAACATACTCAATCTCTTTAAACATCAGCGCTCTTCCAAGTGTTCACGATAAGACAAGCTCACTTAATGGCTGCTACAAAATGATGGACAGTAACACTTGAAGTTGAAAAGGTGAGTGCATTACTGTCAGAGCACACTGCTCAGCTTATCTCTGGTTTCTAAAGTAATTTAATCATGTAATACCTTCCAGAAGTTCTCAGGCACGTAGTACTGCAGTTTGCTCTCCATCAGGTGGCCAAACAAAGACTGAACCTGGTAGAAGACACTCTCCTCTGGCTGGTCTGTGTCATCCTCGATGGACAGGAAAGCCTTAAAACAAATACAACACACGTAATCGTTGATATTAGATTCCCCATGTGACACTGGGTCTGGACCCAAAGAGCAAGCGCCCTCTGGTGAACACATAAAGTAAGTAGCACACAGAAAACATGGGCACCTCTGGTAGGCCAGGCTGCATGTAGAGCTGCTGGAACACTGCATTCATGTAACAAGTGGCTCCACCGTTCTTCAACCCGACAAAACCTGAGACTGAGCGGCTTTCTACTGGGGGCAGATACTGACAAGTCGACAAAGAGTTATTTTTACAGCTCAACTATCGTGTAACAGCAAATATTACTGTATGAAATATTATTTGTCTTACATCAAACTCTTTGCAGAGCGAAGGATCAGACTGGTGGTGCATGGACAGTAACTCTCTGGTGATCAATCGGAGGTTCGAGAGAGAGCTGTCCGCCAGCATCACCAGCACCTCGTACGCTGCCAGTCTGCTGCTGGCTGTGCTGCACCTGACCAGACACACAAAAGATGAAGATGACCGAGGATTAAAGCAACAGTTTTAAGTACACTGCTTCAAAAACAAAAGAATTCACCTACTTATTAAAATGACTCACATACATATTTTTATTTCAAAATGAACTGACAGGAGAAAAATAAATGTAACTGAAAAATAGGAAGAAAATGTCATACTTGGGGTGGAAGTCATGGCTGGGGGCCGGGGAAGTTGTCGGGTTGGAACTGTTGATGATGATGCGCGAGGCTCGAAACAAGAAATCATCCAACAACTGCTGGATCAGAGATGGACCTGAGGAAAGAGTTACACATCATCACATAACAATCAAGTGAGCATGAAGATGTTAACAAAAACTGAATACAAGTGATCTAAAATGTATTTAAGAGAATGTGATGTGTGCAATTCTGAACTTTCCAAATTCGTGTCATGGGCGTAGGACTGTACTCATCTATGTATACTTGATGATGTACTCACCAAGATGTTCCTTCTCATTGCCACAGAGTGAGAGCAAGGTCTTGATGAGCCGGAGGTGTCCTGCCAGGAGGATGTTGTCTGCCTCGCTAGTCTCCATCTCAGAGCTCCAGCTGGGCTCAAAGTTGTCGAGCCAAGAGATCTCGTCTTCCAGCATGGTGGCGGCGCTCACTTGTAACACCTCCATCTCTGAAGCTGGATGAGGGCAGGCGATTGGAGAGAGGGAGGGAAAGAGAGAGAGACACAGAAAATAACAGAAAGAGATTTTATGATACATTGACTTTTAGTGGCTGAAACAGGAGGCTGTATTATCTTTCTCTGTTCTGGTAAGAGTGACTGTGAGTTGATTTTATTGGCTTACTGGTTAGATCATCCAGAAGCTGGCATCTAAGGTCAAAGTACTCTGTGCACTGGGACAGCAATCTGAGGAGAAAAACATGAGCATGAAAAATATGAGTACTGCAAAAGTTTTCAGTAATGTGCATCTTGTTTGTTTCTTGCTGAATTACCTCTGGTTGACCCCTCTCATGACAGATGTAGGACTCCATAGTGGCAGCTGAGCAGTAAGAACAACTGAGATGAGGAATAAATTGGGTTTCTGGACATCAGGGAAGGCTGAAGTGTCAGTCTGGCTCAGAGTGTACAGCTGATCACAAGCTACACGGCGGATCTGTAGGAGGCAGGGACAGAGAAAAAGATAAGTGAACACACACCACCACGGTAGGGATATACAGTATTTTTTCTGTGCAGTCTATTGAGCAAAATGAGGGTGTTGTTTACCTCTCCACTGGGAGATCCCAGCAGAACATCGATGATGAAATCGTTGACGGAGGGAAGGTTGTAAAAAGATGCTGGAGAGAGAAACCAAGCACACTCAGGATTTAGTCTACAACAACTGTACTATGCCACTGCATACAGGACTGATGGCAATGCATGTGAAGTGATTGACAATAGTACTAATTTAACACAGGTAATTATCAAGAAGGTGACAAACATTGTGGGAGTGTATGCTTGTTGTGTGTTTGTATTCCTGCATGAGTCTTACATAATTGCTGACAGCGTAACTGCAGACAGGTAACCAGCAGCGACAGAGCCTCACGGGCGATGATGGCATCTTTGATGGAGATACTCTGCTGTCTGACACATATCCCTGCATGCAATGCTGTTGGTGTGGTCTCGCCCTCACTGCTGGAGCTGCAGTTACTTCCTGCAAACATACACAAAACATTTGTTTAGCTTTTGTTTGTAGCACCTGAAATGCTTCAGCCACCATAATTCCCATTCAGGTCACAAATCAGGAATGAAGTTGAACAAGATAATTATTATGACTACTGACTGTAAACATTTAATTGGCCATTAAAACAAGTTATCTGCTTATTGTTAGCACCTCGTAGATGATAAGAAGAACTGGCACCTAAAACAAAAATGAAGAGTATTTTGTGTTTTCCAGCTCACCAGTACTGCTGACTCTGGTGCGGACTCCCTGCGGCAGAAGTGAGCTGTGGGTCTCTCTGATCGGCTGCGGGCTGCCAACCAGATCCAATCGCCCTGCTGCAGCCGCCCAGGTCAGACGCATGAAACAGGCCACGGTGGAAGTGAAGTCACCCACCTCCATGGTCTAGAATACAGACAGAGTAAATGTTTTAGATTTAAAAGATCATTCTGGGTGCTGACTTATCGGTTTATTTGCCATTGAAACATCCTGATGTTGGAACTATGTGTTTCTGTGAGTGTGTCAGTACCTGAATAGCTACACGAGCAGCAGGTATGATCTCCTCCACTCTTATGGACGAGCGCTCAGACAAAGACATTTGTCTGTAGGAGGACTTCTCTGGAGTTCCACAAAGAGACAGCTGTCGCCCGGTCCGCCCGGCGTTTCGGAACGGACGGGATGACAGCGCCTCGCCATCCCTGATGACATCATCATCCAGCGCTGCAGGCATGCTCTGGCCAACCAGGAGGAACCTGCAAATAAATCCAATTGAGTTATGGAAGTCTGGCATGGTATGTGGCCCAGAAAATCCACCCGTGTGTGTTTGAGAGAGATCTTTTGCACCTGGCCAACTGAAGACAGATTGAGTAGACTCCTTGTCTGGTCTCATAGTCCACCTCTGAAGGAATGGAATCTCTCTGCATAACATTCACCACCAGACTGCAGAGTAAACAGAGTAAAACAACTGTCAGGACTAAAAGTAAAAAAGTTCCTGTGAGGCATACGCCAAGTAGCATATGTGTGCCAGGTGTAATGCAGCTTGACAAGTCTACTGACACTTCCCACAGCAGAACAAACTAAACAACAGCTAGACAAAAGATGTCACTTTCTATTAACTAGTCTGTTCTCTGTGGTGTTACCTGAGGCCTCCTGCTTTAAGGAAGTTCTCACAAAAGGACTTGCTGCTAGTTTTGGCCATCTCATCATCAGACGTGGGCATGAGCTTTGAACTCAACACCTAAGACACAGAAAGAAGAAGGGTGAAAACAGGTGTTGAAGCCATGTACTTTAAAAAGCAATCATTACTATAAACCCGTACAACTAAGCTTTGAGAGTATGTGTTAAATATGGGAAACTTATATACAGTGATGGGATGTATTTTCACGTGTGTGTACCTCCAGGTTGTAAAGCACTCTAAAGGTGGACATGCCCGGGGCTGAGGATCTGAACAGGGACTCCAAGATGGATGCAGCACTGGGCTGGTGCTGCTGCTTGGAGGACATAGATGGAGAGCGAGAGCCTGTACCCTGACCGAGGGTGAACAGTGTCTTCTACAGAAAAGAGACACAAAAGGACTTTAGAAAATAATACAAACAGAGGAAGTAAAAGGAGAGAATGCATAAAGCAGAGAGAGAGAAAGACTACTACCGACCTATCACATCGTTCTCCCAAAAGATTTTGTTAACACAGGCAAAGACATCAAACAAGCCTCATTGTTCAGCCATGGTAGTTACTGTTTGACCTGAACACATCTTAACAGACAGTCTGATGTACCTGATGGCTCCAGACGCTGGATTCTTTGGGAACAAAGTTGTCGAGCGCATCCTGCACTTCTGGATCTGTTGGGATCAGCAGCAGCAGCTTTCTCACACGAAGGGTGATCCTGGAAGTAACAAAAACACATGAACAATGAGGCACTTCAGCTGCCATATTGACATAGTCATTGTGATATTTTGATCTTCATTAGTTAGTAATGAGCTCATAAACTAAGGTAATTAATGCATGATAACTAATTATTTCTGTCAATATAATTGTCTTAATACAAGAGCTGGGTAGCATGAACATGGACTTAAAGTAGTTCCAGGAAAATTGCAAATCTATTCAACTCTGTATACCATGGTAGTGACATATACAGTCCTTTCTTTGTTGTCGTCATAATTTATCAAAAAAATCTTTCTAAAAGATCTATCTCACCTGGATTCATCCAAGTTAGCCAGCTGGTAAAGCATCTCAAACACATTACACACCAACGCCATTACCACACCAGGCAGGGACTTTTCCTGGAGAAAGACAAACACAGGCACAGTGTGTAAGAACCGATGTAGACATGAGTGTGTTCTGCAGTCTGTAAATCTAAGTTCATGTCTATCGGCTTGCGCCTTGGTGTCTGTGAGATGGTACCTGCTCCAAGGCGTAGGCAGAGTTGAAGACGGCGGAGCTGGAACTGCTGGAGGCGGAGGCTGAGGACTCGGAGCTGCCAGAGGGAGTACCAGTGCCTGAACTCTTCACAGTCAGGCTCTGCTCATCACTGAAGCCAAGCTGGGACAGCAGCTTCTGGTCCCGATTCATGGTCAACTAACGCATGGTGAAGGGACAGTGAAGGGAACGAATGAGAGAAAAAAAACAGGGATTGAGGTTGTTCAAGGCTGTGTTTCCCCTGCCACACAAGAGATGCAGTGGGCCAAAGCCATTAACAAAAAGAAAGTGGCACCCTGCCTGGAAGAATTTACTGTGCACTAATTTGTAGTTTGTAAGGTGCACTGGCTTCAGGGGAAACACATGACTGGGAGAGGAGTACAATACTTTGATGAGGGAGTGACAAATAAAATAGTATATTTAAAAACAAAAGAGGAACACAGAGTCCCTCCCTGTCAATTACAGAGTCATCAACACTTACCACACTATCATTGGCAAAGATCTGGACATTATCCACCGGACAGCTCAAGTGCTCAGATATTTTCCACCGGATACTTCCTATTGTCTCATTACTGTGGGTCTGCAGGACACACACACACACAAGCACGCACAGAGAAGAGTCATTTCCTGTGGAGATGTAACTCTACATAATGAAAGTGGATTACAGGGAACTAAGAAAAGTCTTACAGTACCTCTAAGGTGAAAGTGTCTTTGGTTGACTCATAAGTGATGTGAAGAGTGACAGGGTGTCCGTTGAACGAGGCCCCGTGAGGTAGAATTGTGCGAGGAACTGAGTACATATCCTACACAGAAACACACACTAATATTCAGCTTTTGTTCCAACACCTTTACTTTCAAGCACCTCAGAATGAAGATGGCAGGGCCTACCTCTATAGTGATGACGTAGCGTTCAGCCAGTAGCAGCAGTCTTTCGATTATTACCAGCTTAGTGGATCTGGAGATGAACGCAGGAAGGTTTTCAATGAGACTTTTTCTTGTGTGTTTTGGAGGAGCGAAGTATAAAATGAGTTTCTACGATCACCAGTTAGTGAGACATAACAAAAAGAACACAAACACGTTTTAGTAAGGTTAATAACTATGTTCTTACCCAAACCCCCCCGTGTACCTGGATGGTGATTGTACAGATGTGGCCACAGTTGGCATGGCAGTGGCCGTCAGCATCTTGGTAGCCCTAGTAACAGCATGTGTCAAAGTTGGCCCACCCAGGGCCGAACTGGCTGCCTGAGAAAAAGAGAAATGTGTTTTCAGGTGTGGATTTCTATGAAATGGCACAATCACTGATAACAGTAATGCATTTGACCACTTACCTCTAGTCTCTTGTAACAATCGGCAATGAACTTCTTGTGCAAAGACACAGAATCCTGCGAGGATGAAAAGTTCATGTTAGATGTTTCATATGGGGCCAGAACACAGATTAAGGATATTCTCTTTTCTAATCTTCCCAAAAAAATTGTTTGAATAACTTTGGACCAATTATTAAACTCAAAACTTGGTTTTGTCTCTTACCTGGATAAAAAATTACCAAAATACACTAAACAGACCTGTAAGCTGTGTTGCTGTATGGAATGATGATCTAGACGAGTATGATTTCAATGTAAATTGGCAGAGTATGGAACAACATGACTCTTTCTTCTCACAACTATAATAAACTACTGCACTATAAGTTACTTCACAGATTTTACACCAAGAAAAAGATCCCAATTAAGAATTACTCAGAACCCTTTATGCACCTCATTCACTCCAAAATCAAGTGGTACTTACATCCATACAATGTGGGATTGCCCAAAAAGTGTACTTGTCTTGGATGAAAGTTGCCTCCATCCTCTCTGACATTACTGGATAGTTTTGTCTTCCACAAATCATGTTATTGAATGATGATTCAACCCTAATCCTACCTGTATATAAGACATTTGTTTGTTTTGTTTGCAGTATTAGCAAAAACCTCCCCACAAACTTAGCATATTTTAATGGAAACTGTAATTTTACTGTATTATCATTTGAAGCTTCTTTTGCCCAGGCACAAGGAGCTAAAATGGGACCTATTCAAGCATTGATGAAGGCTGCTCAAGAGCTCAAACTACTCCTTTAATCTTTCTTGGGAAAATATATTTGGAGGGCAAAGGAGGAGAAGAGGTTACAGTTTCTTTAATATACTGTTTTTCCATCTGGGTGATTGGACTGTGACCGTACACTCTGCACTGTATATGCTATGTACAGTATATATAAATATGTGTGTACAAATAGATGATATTGTAAGCTTGGCAGCTACAGTCTATGCTTTTTCCCCCGTTTGTTTCTGTTTTTGTTTTTTTCAGCTTATTTTTTGTTTTTTTCTACTTGCAGCCAAGAGGTATAGGTATAGGGGGGTAGGAGGGTACAGGCTGCTTTTGTTTGGCGGTAATGTAAAGACCCCGGACAGAGATGTTGATACATGTTGACTGAGTTTTTGATTCACATGGAGTTTATATTCTTTGCATGGAAATTCACACACACACACACACGCACGCACACACACTGACCTTCTTCATCTTGGGATTGAGGTTGGTGTAGCTGTATGTGATAATGAGCTGGATTGCTTCATTGGCTATCTCTTCATCGGGGGTTTCCATGGCGATGCGCCAGATAAAATCCATCCCTGCCAGGTCAAGGCGTTCCACACACTGAAATATGATACATTAAACATAAATGTCAACCGTGCCTCTTTATCTATATACAGAGAATACATTTCAGCTTGTTTGTAAAAATCAAAATGCAGAGTAATGTGAGTAAAGACTGACCAGCTGAGTTCCTTGGCGTTTCAGACGATGGTCACACAGATTGACGTTCTCAAAGAAGGTCTTAAACAGATTGAAACCTGAGAGACACATACAACATATGAACTGGTGTATCACATACGTATTCATGAGCTAATCCTGAAAGGCTGTAGGTCAGTAATGCTTCTCTCACCATTCATGGTGATCTCATAGGGCTCCAGTTTTAGGATCTTCTCTTTGAAGAGCTGCTGCTGAACATCACTCTCGAGGTCATGTTGTCCTTTGGTGAACCACTCAAAACACATCTGCACACATCAAAACATATTATGTTAATTTCATCAAGCTGAATTTTGGGTAAAGCATTTGGGAACAAACGTCAGAGTGCAGAGAACTGTGGGCTCTCCAGAGAGTAATCTATCTTTAGTGCTATTTGTCTTTAGGTAAAAAGGAGCAGCTGTCGCGATACTACTTTTTTTTTTTTTACATTGTAGTGTGGTTGTGCTGCAATTTCTCCCCCAAATTTAAACATGATTACCGCACGATCCAAAATTATCCATAACATACCAAATGGGACAGAGGGGTGCCAAAGATCAGTACGACCAAATAAATCAGTCAAATCCTCGTCCAGACCATTCTATCTCCTATCATGCTCAAGTGCTTCGTTTTTAAAATTTTTGACCAAAAATATACAGTGAACAATCAAAAACAGCAGGTAACATTGCAAGACAAACTGACAAAGGGCATCAAGGAACAGCATGGAGTAACATTAGCTTTAGGAAGACAAAAAACAGGTGTTGAATGGTTAATACAGTTTTTTGAAAAAGTTCTCAAGGCTCACTTATATTCCTTGCTCTTCTTCACCTTTCTTAATGCTTGTATTGTGACTTCTTTATTGATGAATAAATCGATCTTGTTTACAAGCATATTTTTTTCAAACATGAGTTTGAAGATGGATGTTTCTGGAAAGAACTGAAACTTTTATTTATTTACTAACTGGTTCATTATTTTCAGTGCCAAATTTACAAGAAGAAACTAAAAATCTAATTCACACTGAATTATTGAGACTGAGAAAATCAATATTAATATCGAAATCATGAACCAGGGTCACAAGTTTTAATTTTTCGCTTGTTTTAACTGCATGTTTTAGTGCCTTGAACACAGTTCTAAAAAGAAAGAAGAGAATGGATTGAATGGCTAATGTTTCACGTGATCCTGCACGTTCCTCCACAGCAGTCATCTAGAGAGAGGTGCTTGCAACAAAGGGACAAGCAAGGACAAGGCTGCATTTACATAACTGTTTTCATCTCCTCACCTCACGGTCAAGTTCACAGACATCCGGCCCGGATACCAGGCACTCCCAGAGCTCCTTGGCCCTGTTCCAGACCAGGTAGAGGCTGGCTTCCTGGAGGAAGAAGGCCAGGAAGCGCAGGTGGCTGTCCAGATACTAAACAGATTCAGAGAGAGACCGTTATCTTGACCTTCAAACAACCACACACTGCGCTGTTCAACTTGAAAGACATCCTTGTGTAAACCCAGAACAGAGGTCAGATAAAATAAGATTCAAATGACATTACTGACGTCAATGTCAAATCAGTAATTGTGTCATTAATCATTAATATGAGCTGCAATAAGAGAGAAACTCCAACGTAGACAAACCTCCTGGTAGGTGTATCGTCCGTCCACCAGAGTTGATCCTGAGAGGCCGTTATTACCCGCGGCAGTCACAGCGAGTCGATGGCAGCACACAAGGGATCCCGTGATCAGTTTGACGATCTCAAAGTTCTTTTTCAAGTCCTGGATGATGCTCTATGGGGAGGCGGGGAGGCAGGGAGGGGTTACCATGGCAACCATTACACTGATTGTAAAACAGATCGTTTTGATTGTGTGTGCGTTTGTTTGTGTTACCTTGTCTTGTTTCTGATAGGTCTGCTTTATGAAAGAACGGGTGATCTCGTGAAGCTGACGGAGAGCAGGAACAACCCAGACCGCCTGAGGACTGCTCTGCTGAGAAGCCTGTTGACACACACACGCACACGCACACACACACACCACATAATCAGATAATGATATCCACTACAGCAGAGTGAGCACATGAACACACGCTGCAGAAACAGAGGTCTGTGATGGTCTTTATTAATCTGACTTTGTTATTAGACTGACAATATTCATTTTCCTTGTTTTGCCATCGCAGACCCACCATTTTTGCAGGAAGTACTTTGCGACAACGTGAGAAAGAAAATCAGAGCCAGGGATGTAAAACATCGGCAAACATTTTTAGGAGTTCAAATTTGCAATCTTGAAAATGTTTAAGTCAAAAGTCAAATCTTAAACATAACTTTCTTTGCAAAACTCTGGATATCCATGGCTCTGATTACATTCCTCTTTGCATGAGTAAACGTGCTAGCACTTCCACCAAAGCTGACCACTCATCCAGCAGCTAAATCACATATTATCACTTATTTAATTCATCCAGCTCACACCCAGGACAAGATCAACACCACTGTGTAATCATTAGACGGAGCCAAAACCCTCTTAGTAAGGCAAGCGGAAGATTAACATACACCTGGTTGAACTACCTCATGTTACAATCAAGTGTGAAATTATCAACCGGTGACCAATGAAACCCCTTTGTGGTCAAGCCCTCCTCCGCGATTGGTTGGCAGGCGTGAAGCAGCGAGATTGGACACAGATTGGTCAGTGGAATTATAAACAATAAGGGTTTCTTCTCTTACTTTGGATAAAGAGTTAGCTTTCCTCTTTCCCCAAGTGCCAGTAAGAAATGAACTTTGAGTGTCGCTGCCTTTAGTGTCCTCCTGAGTGTAAGTCTAGAAACATACATTTCATTTGAGCTGGGGCAGATTGTAAGACAGCAATATTTTTTTCAGTATGTGTGACCCTACTCAATTCAAAAGACATATCAAAGCAGGTGTAATTAAAAAACATTAACAATTGCTTCGTTTCATTTAGGTGTACCAGTTGGTCATGCCAGAGAGGCAGCATGCACGATAACAGGAAACTGACACACCTACATGCATGACTGACTGGCGATGTACAACAAACACATCTAGAAAGGCAGGTTGAAACGTGAATTCCTTTAAGACTTTAATGCACCTTCACCTACAACATTTTACCCGTTTACCCCGTTTTACTACATGTAAAGGTGAAATACACTTTAACTCCTTCCACACACTTTCATTTATCTTTACCTGCAATATTGTCAGTATCCATTAAATAAATCAAGACTAAATCAAGATTAGATAAAACCTTAGATCAGTCAAGAACTGCAGAGCTTATGCCTAATATGTGTGGTAGTCTAGAGCTTTTTCTTAAATCTGACAAATCCTTCTTTGTGCACGCATGAATATGAAGGAATTATGTCATTAGTTTGACAGCATCTTGACAAATAAGCCCCACTGATGCTAGTAAAAAGGGAGGGATTGGGTGAAATCTGTCTGTGGTGTCACTGTGTCTGACACATTCAGAGGGACTGAATCAACCAAGAGAGGAAACTAAGAGTAGAGGAAGACAGGTAAATTGACTTTTTTCTTGACTTTCAAAAAAGAAATAAATAATGAACTCATGACAGACAGGCACTTGTTTTGTGAGAATGGGGCCAGAGAGTGGCCCCATCGTCATAAACCACTGCTGCTCCATGGATGTTAGACTGGGGGTACAATATGATGCAAGAGATGAAAAGAAACCTAAGTCGAAGGGTAACATGCTGCACTAACAAGGACATGCTAACTTTAGAAACAAAACTGTCACAGCAGGAAGAGAAATGCACGGGCACAATTAAGTAGGGCCGGGGCGATATGACCAAAATCTCATATCCCGATATAGGTCGACTGTGACACGGAAGACGGAACCGCGTCTCGAGACCGTGGATGTTTGTGTTGGGGTTTCGGTCTCCATTTCAGAACAGTTACACAGTTACACCTAGTATCTACTTATAGAGCGATCACCCACTGAAACCCCACACCACAACTAATACTAGCCTACACATCTACAAAGCCAGTACTGAGTGTCTGTAGCATCTCTGACTCACCTTCTTAATGTCCTCAATACATTTAATGATGTAATTCCGTTTCACAGTCTCCTTGACAGCGTAGGCATCGCTCAGGATCCCCAGGTGCTCCTCCAACGCCTGCTGAACTAGACTGGTGGGCAGGGTGGGGAGGTGTGCCAGCTCCCAGAGCACCTCCAGCACCTGAACGAACGAACACACACACACACACACACACACACACACACACACACACACACACAATGCTACAGTCTCAAGGCTACACTTTTATAATGAAATATAACATACTGTCAATTCCTTATTTCTTTTCCCAATTACTTCCGAATGTCCTTAGTGTTGACAGAAAGATATACCAGCATACCTTGCCTGTGGTAGTTTCAGAGCGAGCCTCTCTGCCGATCCTCCCGATCAGACTGAGCAGCTTCTGCCTCACACGGTCACTCTCAACCTCCCAGCTCTAAACAACATGCAAATATGTTATTACCAAAACTACACAGACACACGCACACTTACAGGTCACTTTTATTTAAATTGATTTTTCCACCATAATCCCAGTCACAGAGATGCTGCACCACTGACCTTCTGTATGAGCACAAAGAGGTGGGTGAGTTGATCAAAGCTGAACTTCACAGCAGCAGCAGCAATGATTGTGTGAATGTTTTCGATCACAGTTGATGACTGGCCTGCCTGAAATGCAGACACAAGAATCAATAGATCCATCAAAGGACAGGACACACTCACACAAATACATGATAAATACAGTATCAGCGATGCTTCTATGTACATAAAATGAGTTAACTGCTCGGTTTGTGGATTAACAATTCAAACAAACCTGTTGAACGTGCTCAATGAAGATGTAATATTAACACAAAGGTAATACTATTGATGTGTGCAGTGGTGCTGACCTGTATTTTCCAGATCTTGGAGAGCTCGTCCAGCGACAGTTTACTCCCCAGCAGCTCAATGATTCCCTTAATTCTCTCACAGTACTGAGCCTGGTCAATGTTACCTGGAACAAAGAAACATTTAATGACCACAGTGAGTACCGTCAACCTGGGGCCAAAAGCCCTCACATGCAATTTGGATGATTTCTTCCTTGTTTCAAACTAAGTGGCTACAATGTTGAATTATTTGTTGAGATGTTTTGTGATACAAATCAGTTTGTGCTGTCGCAGGACGTGATGTATGTTTCTTACCCTCCAGTGCTATTGACAGGACTGAGTTCTCTACAAGCCAGTCTAGCAGTTTATCCGTGTCAATGGCGTTTTTCACTGTCTTAGCCACCGTGCTCTCCTCTATTAACTTTGTCACCTGCAAGTCAATATACACAAACACACTGTGAGAAGACATCAAAAACCGATTAAAACACCAAGAAGAAAAAACTAAACATGTAATTTATTCAGGTTCTGACTTGACAGCTCAGTCCCTATAAGAGCTGACCTCTTTGAGGGAGTTCATCTTGGTAGAGAAATGGGGGGTTTTGAGCATACGCAGCAGCGTGTCCAGCCGCAGGTCATCTACCACATTTACCAACTCCCTCTGGAACCTCATACACAACAGCTTGATGGCCGACAGCAGGTCTGGGATGCTCACCAGGCGCTAGAGTTAAAGGACAAATGAGGAAGGAGACTAGTTATAACATATTCATTAGGTCATAATCATTGTACATGTTTTCTTAAAACTTTGGAAAATGTTTCTCTACATTTTTACCCCTTTTACTCCTAAATTTCACTGGACAATTCCCCCTGACTGGCACAGCACAACTTTGACCCTGTTGGGTGTGATATCTACACCACTTGAAACACATCGTACACAATAAGGACTAATAAAAACAGATTTTACACGGCTTGCAGTGGTGGCGTACAAATAGAAAAAAAGGATTGTACCATCTCTGCCAACACTTAATAGCTGTAAAGAGATTAATTTTAAAGTTTGGCACAGCATCTCTTCCATCTATTGCTGTTTGATTACCAGCTGACAGAGATTCAATATCATACCCGCTGCCTCATTTGCCGTCTGCACTGCCTTTAAATGTGTTTGTTTGCTATGCTTGTTCCATAGCGGCATAGGCAGGGGAGCTGCACAGCCAAAATACCCCACAATCCCTCCCAAGATCATACTCCCCCACTTTGCAGGGGTCCTGACCATCTAGTAGGAGTCATTAGTTCAGCAACAAGGACAAGATCCCTCAAAGGCTTCCCACACGTGAACAATGGCAATTGTGTTTGTTGGAATGCACACTCGAGATAGACGTACTACTCCCAGGAAATTGAAACAGATCTTTATGGGGAAAGTGGAGTGCTTTATGCCACTGTGTCTCTCTTCTACAAATTTAAGAGTAAAAATCATAAGAGGGTGACAACAAAACGCTACCTTGTCTTTAAGGTCCTTTTCCTCCAGGTTCTGTACATATGTGATCATCTTATGGATGACTGGATCGAGCATGGGCTAGGAAAAACAATATGAGACTTTGTTGATCCCTGTGGGGGAAAGGGCCACTGCAGCAGCACACAGTAAGAGGATACAGCAAATAAAAATAGAATATAAATCAGAATGGAGCACAAGGGTCACGTAAACACACATAACTAATCATTTCAACACAGCTTAGATAAGAAAAAAGAAAAAGCAGAGAGAATGTAGACACAGATAGAGTAGCAGTTCAATTAACTAAAACAAAGGACACAAATAACCAGATATGGATCAGTATACGACCATTAAGTGTGTGTGTTTACATGTGAGCAGATAAGAGAGCTCACCTGGACGAGACTGGAGTTTAGGTATTCAGCGCAAACTCCAAGAGGCTGGACGAGAGCTGATACACACTGCAGATGGGCAGATGAAAAGAGACAGAACAAATCAGGCACGACACAAACCAAAAAGGAAATCAGCTTATCAATACCAGTTGTGGTATAACAATCATCAGAATTCTTCCTTCCATTTTCTTTCTATTTTTGTAGAAGTGCAAACATAAGTATGAATGGGATGTATTTATGAGCGTCACTTTTGATGACTTATGACAGAAGACATAGAACAACACTGCTCTAACACTCCACTCAAAATAAAGTGTCTGGGCCAGAGGTCAAACTGTATTTAAACTGATACTTTCATTGTTGCATGTGAGTGAGACGGTGGGAGTGTAAACAGATGTGTGGGTGAGCTTCCAATAGTGGGGCCCAGCTGTCATTTGTCATTCAGCGCTAAATCACAGGAGCTTAATGAATGGTTCCTGTGTTCCTGTCTTTTTTTCTGACTTGCTTCCATTTCTGCTTCTGGGCTCGTGCAGCTCCTGTCTAATCCACCTTCCTCTTCTATTCACTCATTGACTCCCCCCCCCTCCCCCCACCACCTCCCCACACTTGACTTCCTGCTCAAAGCAGACAAATGAATGAGTCACCCTTGGGAGCCTGTAAAGGAGGGAGCACTCCTCCCATAATTTTTTTTCCCTTTCACTTTCACAGTCTCTCTCTCCTGTGCTTGGAGTATGTTAGGTATCTGACAGCTTACAAACTCTACTCAGCTCCCACTGCCACTGAAGAACGCAACAGTGGTCCGCAACCAGTCTCTGCCCCATTAAAATGCTAATGATTAGAGGGAGTGTGCGTTCATACACACACTGAATCAATGGCTATGCGCTGCTGTGGTTCCGGCCAGGTTCCCAGAAGGAAGCATCAGTACAAGGATGCCTCAGAACACATAACACAACAGAGCATTTCAACCATCACACAGCGGGAGGATGAGAGGGTGTGTTTGTGTGTAAGTGAGTATTACTGAAGGGAAAGAGAGGGACATTCAGCACCCTGCAGCTGAGAGCAGTAGGGGTAAACATGATGACCTTTTCCCCGTATAGCCGATCTCAAAGTCTGTCTAGTCCGTCTCTCCATTCATCACCAGAGTAGTAACTATTTCATCACTCTTATGATATGTCTGGCAATATGTAAGGTAGGCAGGGAAGACAAATGTAGGAGAGGATAGTCTTACGGCAATTTCGATTTCGTCGGTGTTGAGCTTAGTCTGGATGGCAGTGAATCCTCCCAACTCTCCAAACTTCACAAAAAAAAAAGGAGAGGAGACATGGAGAAAAACAGATACAACAGAAGGTATTTGTGGCATATGTGTACAGAGACAATATCTGGGTGATTGCTCATTACTCACTCGATTCACCAAATCAACCAGCCAACCATGAGGCTCCTGAAACAGACAATTATGTATTTAGTGGGTTTATTCAGCAATGACACTGCGGAATTATCATTGGACACACATGTTGTTCTGACAGCTGTTGTGTGTCAGTCCCACATGTTCTGCTGAGCCCCTGTGGCCCTGTTGCACAACAGTGGGGGTGAAGAAATCATTTGTCTGCTCTTGAACATGACTATGGACCATAAACAAAGTCTAATAAGGAAGTGTGTATGTAAATACTAGCACAGCTTTACATACTTGCAAGTGCATCTGGATTAATTGGCACATTTACTCTAATAACACTTCACAGGAATAAAAGCAGAGGATAAGTCCAGATAAATGGGGTGTCCCTTACTTTCTGATAGGTGTTGCTAGGAGAGACAGCAAACATGTTGGCCTCATCTCCAAAAACTTCAGCCCAGTTCCTCTGACAGGCCTTCATCCGGTTCTTAAAATGGTACTCATTATCAGGGTTGAAGGCCTGGACACAACAGTAGAGACATAGATCATAAAAACATAAACTCCAGATCCATTTCAATCATGTACTGTCACATGTCTTTGATTTGATTTCCAGGGTATCAATGAAAGCCAATGCTTTTGAAAAATTGACAGATTGGCATTGAATCTTCACACCACAGGGATTTACTCAGAGTGGCAGATTAAATTTTAAACGATCAGCCTTTGACTGGAAACAAAGCGATTTGCTGATTCACAGCACGACAATTGAGGAGCTTAATTGTAACTGATGATGATGTTAGATGCAGTGAGAATGCACATTTATTTATTTTTCAATGTTCGATAACTGATTCATTCAAATTTAAATTTGGCTGAAGATAATTTGGAAATTTGTTAGTTATTTGTTTCCCAGATGTTCTATTGTTTTCAAGGGTCATTTAGTTACTTCAAGGTCGAACAAATATAAAGAAAAAATACAAAAAGACAATAGAAATATATTAAAAGACAAACATTAAGAAAGATAGAGAGTGAGAGAAAGCACACCATGGTCAGGACCCCCATCAGGTTGACAGGTACAGGGTCCTGCTTGACCCTCTCTGCAACCAGCTCCACCAGCAACATGAGCATGTTGTAGATTCCCTCGTGAATCTCTGTGCCCCACTTGTGTACTGCACTGCTGGTCAGCAACTGAGGACAGAGAACAAGACAGACATGAGGAAAATTAGTGAAAAGGTATGTTAATTAATCAAGCACTACACAGTCAGTTAGAGCTCAGAGTCTTTATTGCTCACCTTTTTAAAGGCCTCCGGCATGCACCGATCCATGAACCTCTTGCAGTTCTCATCAGCATCAGCGAGACCTGACAGAAGGGGAAGTGTTGGATTCACATATTTATTCCACGTCTAAACTTGGAAGAAAAATTGGCTGTGGCGAAGAAGATACAGATTGAGCCATGTAGCGCAAGTGTCCAAAATAACAACATGTGAAAAACACCCGACGGTCCAAACAAAACATGCCACCCACACAATAACGCAGACAGAGATCATTTAGTTCAACGCAGACCTTCAAAAACAACAGTTTTCATCCCACACACAGATTGACGGTCTTACCATGCCGGGCGAGGCAGGTGGATGCGATGAGACATTTGCCCAGGGACTCCTCTCTCTTGTAAGGTATGGACCAGTGATCGGTAAAGACTCGGCTCTCCAGCTCGTACAGGTTGGTGGTAGGAAACTCCATGCTGCCCCCAGAGCAGTTCCCATTCTCATCATTGCTCCTCTGTAACACACATACATGACAAAATTACAAACTAATGCGATGGGTTAGTTTATTTCACCCAGCCGGTCCCTGCGTCGACCAGTGTTTCATAATGACTGCATCTGTCCTCTGTGCGATGCAAGGATAATACAAATGGCCTCGGGCAATGATAAAGTCAGACAGGATGATGCTTGATTCTTTTTCTCCCTCTGGGAGCAGAGCGATAGCAGTCATTTGGAAAGAGTGTCCTCTCCTCTACAATGTGCCCTTCATTTCTGCATCTTCTTGTTCCTCTATTTCTAACCAAAAAGCTTTCCAAACAAATCCAGACAGGGTGCTGGTTTTCCACGCTTTCACTGAGCGATAAAGTCAAAAGGGTTGTGATGTGTAAGACGGGGTGTGAAGCCTAAAGTCACACACAATGAACACCTTGCCACATGACATGACACTGTCTTGTTAGCTTAAATGCCTGAAACTGAAAGCATGCAGCTACCAACGTTGACATTTCTTTCTGCTGTCATATCTGCACAGGTTGTGAAAGGCGAGTTAAAATTCAACTCACTCACAGTCAACTTTTAAACCTTCTGCAATTATGGTTCGAAATGCCAAGTTCAGGCTCAGCGTACTACTGCTATGAAAAAACAAAACAGCCACTGGCAGGAAAGTCCACGAGTCTGTGTGGTGAAAGCAACAGCAGACAAAGGATTGCTGAATTATTTACATCATAGAGTTGTTTACATATTCATGAAGTCATCTGAATATTCATGATTAAACTGCAGAACTCCCTCCTCTGAAATAATGCTGCCCAGTGAACATTACAGCACACGTCTGCAACACTAAAGCACGTCATTCTTTCAAATCAACTGCTGATTTATGTTTGCACTGTAATTGTGCTATTTAACGAAGCAGAGTACTCTATGGAGACTTGACCTTCTGTCTTGTATGAAAAAGTATGTTAAACTATGACTGAGCCCTGGGATTCAGCTCTCACTACATTATAAATGACCAAAACTATTACAACTCATTTGCCCATTTTGCCTGTGGGCACTGTGCAGTATAAATATTAATACAGCAAAATTTAGTTAGGTCAAATCATTCCATTTTTAATCCATCTCCACATATTAGCATACATAATGGTCAGTATGTTCAGAGCACGTACTGCGCTACATACTGATATATATCCGATGCAAAGTGATGGAATGGACATTAAGAAGTGGAGAAGAGGAGGGAGGGAAGGGGAGGAGAATGCAACGGCGAGGCATCATATTTCATCCCTTCCCTTTCGAAGAAAATTAGAAATGACAGATAGATGGATGAGAGGAAGGAAAGAAAAAGAGAGACTAACCTAACACCGATCTTAGAAAAGCACATGGTTCACAGAGTAACCTAGAGGAGGCATTTGATTGCCGGCAGAATTACCAAATCAAAACTCACAATTTAACTCGAGTCTCAAAGGAGAGATCCTTGATTTAAACAGGAAGGACGGCACAGAGAAAACAGGAAACTTTCTCTCTTTGTATACAACATACAAAACCTCTCAACAAATCACCATCAAACATGAGAACAAATATATGCAGATAAGCTGCAAATCTTACAGTGTTTTTCAAGACCTAAAGCCTTTGGGAGAAGGGTTCAGGTCTCCAAGGCACAGTCTGCATGTGTGTGGTTGCGCAGGACGATGAGGTAACTCAGCGCCACTCTGTTACCATGCACCCTGCAACCCTCCTGGGACCCCCTGCAAAATCTGCAATGTGTTTGTGTGTGTCAGGGAGACTGCAGGGCTATATTTAGGAAGACAACATGGGGCCAAAGACCTATGACACACCTCTTAAGCACAAATAAGGCAGACAGAGGAAGAAAATAAAGCAGACAGAGGAATAAAATAAAAGGTAATGAAGCACTTTGATCCGTGTAGCTCCCTCCATAGACTGCACGTGTCAGAACTTTTGCTTATACATGTGGGAGCGTTACTTCCCAATTTCACCATGTAAAGACAAATAAAATTTCTGTAAATGTTCTGAAAATACATGAGAAAGTAAAGTCACACTAATGGCTCAAACGTGCATAAACTGATCATTTAACAAGTTGATTTAGATGTGAAAATGTGTTCTAATTAGAATCCTTTGGCATGTGGACATTGGCAAAATAATTTTGGCAGCTCTTAGACTCACAAAGTGAGTCGCTTTCAGCTGAGTGAGTTTGTAACAACGCCATTATTAGCATATTTACATAAATAGGCTTATTATTTACAGTGAGTTGCAAGTGTGTGCTATTTTCGGCATACGGTAAATTACAACTGTTGTTTATACTACACTTACTATAAAGGCCTGCATCAAAATGTGAGAGAGATGATGAGAGAGAGGGGATGTACGGGAAATGACCAACAGGTATTGAAGCCTGAGTAGTTTATTTGTAGTGCTCTGCTGACCCATAATCACAGAAATCCACACATCATTTCCATCAAAGGGATGAGAAGTTGAAAAGTGAACAAATGATCTTACAACTAAAATGATTTGTGACTTTCAAAGAAACCGTGGCTCTCTTTTGAAGCACCTACAAGACGTTTGGAGATCTAAGAAAGCAACAAGTTTGAGTCCAAATTGCTGAGAGCAAACAGCCTCAAGTTCTTCAAGGTGTCAGTCAAAGCAACCTTGCCTTTTCTTATGAAGACAGGTATTTATGAGTAGCCAATGCAGTTTAGTGTTAAAACATAAACAGCATACTAGGACGAAGCAGCTGCAGGTACATTGCTGTCAATTGTCATATGGCTGTCAATGAACCAATAAATCGCCTAGAAGCACCAAACACGGGCCTTACACACAAAATTGACGATGAATCACTCACATACAAAAAGCTGGCATTTTGACAGCTGAGCATGTGGACAGAAGAAAGATCAAAATGGCCACGTACGCCAAATTAATTGCAAAACCGCTTCTTCAAAGTCCTGTTCTAGTGGGCTTCAATCACGGCAGGAGCTGTCAGCCAACCTGCTAGCTAACGTTAGCTAATATATGCAAAGACAGACTCAACAGATCCAACCAACTTGCACACAAACCACCTGGGAGAACGGATGACCCACAACCTGTCTGCTCGTAGTGTAAATGTGCGGCTGCTGTCCTCCAGGGTGATGCCTCTGGGCTGCTGCTCATGGTCCAATCACTGGCGCCTTCAACTCAACTGACGTTAGCTAGCCAGCTACTAGCTAGGTGAGCTAGTAAGTTTAGAGCTGCTATTTAGGACAATTAATTAGGTAGCTAAGCTTCATGTTTGCAGATAATTCTCCACTCGTTATGAGCCAGTGACATGCCTTGTCCCTTCACCTCCTGCTCTGACAGCTCACGTTGGGCTCGGTGCATTTAGCATCGAGGCTGCTAAGTGTAACTGTTAGCTAGTTAAATGGGCGAGCCCACTGTCTCCCAGTAATAAGTAGCGATAAAGCGTGTTTAAATCGCTGCTTCAGCTAATTCTTGCTTTCCCCCCTTCACTTGCTCCTTACCTCGCTATCCACTACATCGTGGTATGCGGGCGGAGGGTCAAACCCTCCCGTGCCAGTCCGCCCGCTGTTTTCCCCTTCTCCACTGGTGCCCGAGCCCGGGGCAGGCCCGCTCTCCATCGGCTCGTATCCATACCCGAGTCCGGGGCTTTCGTTGGTCAGCAGCGCCACTGCCTCGTTGATGTCATTTTTTGCCAACCGGAGTGCTTTCCGTATCACGTCGGGGTCTGGGAAACCCATGCAGAGGAGCGTTGTTATATGCTGCTCCTCTTCGGTCTCCATGTTTGGGGGTGTCTCTGTCTCTCAGACTAATAGTAACGGGGTCTTCGGCACAGCCCTGTAGCTGTGCACGCCGCCATGTTTACAGCCCGCCGCTTGCTACTAGCCTGTCACGATCTGGCTTCCCCGACAACAGCGCCGACACAGGTGTTATGGCGACTTCCGTCTGCACTACACGCTCCTCGCGGGAGCGCGCACAGCAATAGAGAAAGGTACTGGACGTTGTAATGATTTCTAAGGTTAATTATTGTTTAATAAAGATATGGTCTTCAGTATCAGCCAAGTCCAAAAAATAAAAAAATAAAGTACAAATCAAATATTTCATCAATATTATCAGACCATGGCTTAAACACTATAATACCCACTGTACCTAAAGATTATATCTATTTATTTTAGTCTAAAATACAAAATGTGCAATACATTTCACCTACTATATGTATATACTTTTTAAAAACCAATCAATATTTATCACATCAGTCCTTGCACTCTTCACTTCTTTGCACTATTTGTATCCTGTTTACAGTTCACAGAAACGTTGTGTATATTTCTGAAGATTGTTGTGTTGTTATTCTGTGTAAACAAACTGAGAGCCACCAGAGTCAAATTCCTTGTATGTGTAAACATACTTGGCCAATAAAGATGATTCTGATAAAGATGATACTAATAATGTATATTTACTCACCATGAGTATGTCAATTTTTATTTATTTATTTATGTATTTTTACTTTTCATCATTTTTTTCTGTTCGCCAACAGGAAGTGGTTTCCTAATATTCTTTAGTCTATATTATGAAATGCATCTCTCTATGAGTAATGCATCTCTATTTCAGCCAAGGTAAGTGTTGCATGAATGACAATCACTCTTTCAAGCCAAAATATTTGATGAAAAAAACATGTTTCCAAAGGGTTGATAGAGGGACTTAAGAGGTGTATATTCAGCAGAGCTGATTTTGTACCTGCCCAGAAATGCACCGGTCATTATCACACTGCGTATAGGGTTACAGTGCCAATATTGCAATAAGTTATGGTATCTATTTCAAAATGATGATATACAGATGAATTTAATGGTAAAAAGTTTTTACATAAGGATCACTGTAAATATTGTCTTATTGTTATAGGGGAATAAAGCTGGCTTAGCATGGGAAGAAGAGTGACCTCATATAAAATAGTTATGTAGGCCTATGTTTTTAAAATAATAATGAAACACCAGGTTGTGAGCTATCATCACTCACAAATGACATGTCAACAACTTTTCCTCTAGTGGATTGTCACTCAAAGGTACCAGCCATAGCTCACCTGGAATCACTCATGCATGTTGTACCATCAGGACACAGCATTAAAAATATTATAAAATCTCACAGCAATAAGCTTCTTTATTACAGTGTTATTCCAGAGTAACCCTGTAACAGAGCAGCAAAATGAGCTTTGATTGACCAGCAAATCAGAGTTCCTACAACTGCTCTATGGGTTAGTTTCATTAAATTTTTAGGTGGAACAGTGCTTACACATCTTTAAATTGCAGAGAATTGCCTTTATATTAAAGAAATCACGAAATGAAAGTGGGAATTGTGAGATGGAATATGATAGACAGATGGAAAACAGTACATTTTAAAACCATTAAAAATTCATTTTGCAATTCACTTTTAAAATTAAGTTTTGAAATCATCTTTTAAAGATAAGGACATTGAATTATTAATTGGCAAACTTGTTTTGTTAATTATTTTACTTTGAGTTTTAAAATGCATAATTTAAATGCAGACTGCATGAATCTCATAAATTTATTATGATTAAAAAGTAAGTGATCCTCTTTATGCCCCTCAGATGCCTCTATTTAGGCTAATGCAAAGCTTTTTTCATTGGACAGGTGTGCTTAAGGTGTGTTTTTGTTTTATTTTGTGTGCTAAATGCTATAAGGCAATGGAGAAACTCACAAATGCTGAGTCATTGCTCAAACTCATTTTGTATGTGCATGTACCTCAAATGGATTTTTGAAAAAAACTACATATTGGGCCTTTAATTATTCATATCAGAACCGTTCGTCAAAACGTAGCCTGTCAATTAATTTGATTGAACCACTGAACTCACAAGGGCGTGGCAATGCGCGCGAGTAGGGGTGGTGGTTGTGGTGGCGGGCGGACGTCACGTGAACATGCAGCTCATGTGACATGGGAAAGTAGGAACAAAATGGCTGCAACGGGTGACGAAGCCGCAGCAATGGACAGCATCTCCAAGGCACCCGCGGCCCATCCAGCGGCTGTGAACCCGGCTGGAAGCTCCGGCAGTCACGCAGAAGGCCCAGAGGATGCACCGGAGAGCCTGGTGTCCGCTCCCAAAAAGCCCAGCACCAACAGTAGGCGATGTTTCCTCGCAGCTTCCGTAGCTTGCTAATGCTAATAGAATACAGTAACCAGACTTTTAGATTTCAGTTACACCTTATATCATCAAATTATATCATAATTACTTTCTCTTCTTGAAATTGCCTTCATTTTTTATATTGTGGTTACATTAAGTGTTTGAGCTGGATTGACAATATGCGTTCTGTGTTGTCATAATCTTTCTGAATGCTTGTTTTGAGGTGATGGAGGTGTGGAGACAGCAGAGGAGGCTGTGGAGCCTGCAGAGCCGGATATCAACGAGTTGTGCACCGACATGTTTGAAAAGATGGCTCTGTTCCTGCAAGGAGAACTCACAGGTCTCCTAAAACTTGTTTTCTCTCCTTGTCCCTGCACACACAAACAGCTACTTGTTAAACCAGAGCAATGATTTACTGATGTACTCCTGTCATTTCTCATCCTCATATTTACCTCTCTCTCTCCCTCTGTTTCCCTTTTTCTCTCTCATGCATATTCTCCCTATCTCCTTACCTTTTCAGGAACTTGCGAGGATTACCGGCTGTTGGAGAACATGAACAAGCTTACAAGTCTGAAATACATGGAAATGAAGGACATCAGCATCAACATCAGCCGTAACCTGCAGGATCTCAACAACAAGTGTGAGTGAGATATGCTGTATCTGCACAAAATATCAGTAACAAAAGTAGCATCATGATATTTCTTTGTATTTGTTGTTCAGAAATTATTTCTACCACTACAGTATATAATGAGCATCTAAATGGTGTATATATGTTTACTTTAGATGCTAGCCTCCAGCCCTACTTGGACCAAATAAATCAGATTGAGGAGCAAGTGTCTACGCTTGAACAAGCTGCTTACAAACTGGATGCATACTCCAAGAAACTCGGTAAGACATTTAATGTAAAGAAAGGCAGAAGTGTGCGTGCATAATATGTGTAACCCAAGAATATATTGAGTGAGACTGATCCTATTGAAATTAATTTAATTTCAGCTCTCAATGTTAAGTGAATACATATACATACATCCTTGTAATCAATGACAGTGTATACTTCCTTAGTTAGTTTACTATGTTATGATGACTGTCTTGTGTTTTGGTGTCATTGAGAGCACAAACCCTGCATGACAGCAGTAACATAATGGTCTCTTTCTCCATGTGCTGGCTATTTTTTCTGGTATGTGTGGCACAATCCAATAATAGTACAGCCCCATCTATCAGCTCATATTGCAAAGCATTATGAATTCCACCAGCAGATGGCGCTGTGACACCACAGACCATTTCTCAAGTTCTCAAGTCCCTGTCTTTCATTATCTTTACAGAGGCCAGATTCAAGAAACTGGAGAAGCGGTGAGAGAGAGAGAGAGAGGAAGAGGCAGACTCAGAGTTACGGTGCCTTCTCACCTTCTTTCACCCTGCCTTGCCTTCTTCTCTCCTTGCCATTGGAGGCAGGCACAGTGAGCAGGATGTGAACTGAGGTCAAAATAATAAACAGCCGAAGCCACTTTGACACCTAGAAATGACCAAGGAGGAAGCAGCTGAAGGCCCATGAATTAGTACTGCGGTGCTTGGCTTAGATTTAACTCCAGTATCACTGATTTTTGGCATCGGCGATGCAGCCAAGGTGTACGAGAGTGTATGATGTATGCCCATATTCTTTTACAGGGACACTTTATGTAGAATAAATCAGCCAAATTACCAGATTATCCTAATTGCGTGGTGGAATCAGAGTGTACTAACCTACTAAAAAGAAACAGCAGATCGGCAGGAACTAGTTCAAATGGAGTGTATAACACCTGTCATACAGTATGTAGATAATTTACATGATGAAGCATGTTCAAAGGTGTGTTTTTAATAACGTCCCAGCCCTCTACCCTCTTACTCTGGTCATGTAAGACAACCAACCTCTTGACTGCTATCCACTTAGTATTAGTAGCCTGACATGTATGTAGGGATTCTTTGTTGTTACACATTTACTGTGTCTGTCCGGCTTAGTGTGAACGGCAGCATAAACTGGTTAACTTATAGAGATTTTGCCACTATAAACGCTACTGTGTAGAGGGCATCTGAAAATCACACTATGTCTGGATAATGACTTTTCAGTTTAATATGAAAGAAATCTTTGATATGTCTTATGTCTATTTGAATATATTGACACTGAAAACATGACTTTATAAATAAACCATGATGTGCATATCATTGCGTGACTTTCCATTAAAATGAACAGAAGCTACTGTGGTAAACTGACCTGCTGACAGCAGATGGCAGACCTGCACCATGATAAACTTGATAGAGTTGATGCATAGTGTGATATATCAAATATTTTATAGCTTTGGAAAAACTGACCCACTGCTAAAGGAGGTTTGAGTTTCAGCCTCCTCCTCAGAAGAAGAAAAACTCTGGGAAGACCAACAGAGGGAAACGGATGACACATGCTTAAAGGAAAGGGTGAACGGGTGACTAAAGATGTGTGTGATGCCCTCTGTCTTCTTGGTTTCCTCTATATAAACTGTCTCAGAGCACTTTATGCTATGGGGCAACAGATTATCTAAACTGATAGGAACTTCACCACTGTTCCCCCCTGAGAGTGTGTGTTGGGTCAGGCACACGTATGCATGAGTGTGTATGTTTGTGTAAGACGTAATCTAAAACAGGTCTCTGTCATTAGTCCAGTTGAGGCCCCAGCACAGAGGGAGCTCATTATTCATACTGTAACATTATTTACTGTTGCACTGTGATCCTTCCATCTCTCCCTTTCTCTGCCTCTTTCTAGGGCCCTGGGGCATACATTCAGCTCCCCTCCCAAAGCCTCTCAAATCAGGTCTATTAAATGATTTTGGGTTGTTTTCTGAAAGCTACATATGAGTGCCAAGAGGCAGTCAAGCATAGAGAAGGTAACATACTTATTATAAGTAAACCTTTCTTACATTATTCAGTGTTCAGGAAGTACTGCAGAACTGGAGCACACTGTAGCAATATAGTTTGGGTGTGCAAACTTATTATATTCTACACTAAATGTATATTAGTGGTTTTCAGATGGGTTGAATAATAATTAATAATAATAATAATAAACAACTTTATTTATATAGCACCTTTCATACAGGGGGTGTAATTCAAAGTGCTTTACAATAAAGTGAAGAAACGAGAATAAATACAAACAGGCAAATTAAAACAAGTGCAAGTACTGCACAATAAAAGAAAGCAATGAAATGAATAAGAAATATAAGAAGCAGCAAATACTGCAAGAACAGGTATGATAAGAACAATAGAATATGTCAAAGATAGAATAATAAATGAAACAAAGCAATGCATCAGAACAATAAAATATGTAAAAGACAAGAATAAAACAAAGGAAGAGTGACAGTTAGTTAAAAGCAATGTTGATTAAAGTTTTACAAATAGCATTTAAAAAGGTTGATTCCATAGTTTTGTTGCATCGTTAAAAGGGCTGAGCTGCCGATTTACTTATTTGTGTGATAGTTTGTATTTAAAAAACTGGCAGCAGGGGATCTAAGAAGCTGTGAAGGGCTATAAAATGACAAAGATTTAGTAATGTAGTAATGTAAGCTGGTCCCAAACCATTAAGAGCCTTGTAAATAAGTAAAAGAACTTTAAAATCAATTCTAAAAGACACTGGGAGCCAGTGCAGGTTAGCTAAAACTGGGGTTATATGCTCTTTCTTGTTCTAATTAAAAGGCAGCAGAGTTTATTAATGGATTGTTTTGGACGACCGGTGAAAAGAGCATTACAGTAGTCTAATCTACTTGAAATAAATGCATGAAAATGTTTTTCTGTATCTTGGTGGGATAGGAACAGTCGTACCTTTGCAATATTTCTTAAATGAAAGAAAGTTGCTTTGGTCACCTTCCTTATGTGGGATTTAAAATTTAAGTCTGAGTCTAGGATGATGCCCAGGCTTGTGACTACTGATTTAACCTGGGGGGCCAAACTGCCATGTTTGGCGAGAACTAGCTCTCTTTTTGTTTGTGGACCAACTAATTAAATTTCTGTTTTGTCACCATTTAATTTAAGAAACTTGGTCTGCATCCACTTGTTTACTGCAGCCAAACCAGTTGTTTAATGGCAAAGGGTTTGGTCATCACTTAGGTCCAACGAAATGTACAGCTGTCTGTCATCAGCATGGAAATTAAGCTTATGTTCTCTGATAATATCACCCAAAGGAAGCATGTACAATGAAAAAAGCAGAGGATCAAGGCAGCTTCCCTGAGCAACACCAAAAGGTAACTCGTTAAAAACAACCCTTTCCAGTATCTTACTTAAAAATGGGAGATTTGATATAGACCTATAGTTATTTAAGACATCACTATCTAGGTTTGGTTTTTTCAACAGGGGTTTTTATAGCTGCAATTTTGAAGGATTCTGGAAAACATACAGTTTCAAGAGAAATGTAATCTTTCTGACAGAGTGAATGAATGGAAACTACAGATGCAGGAATCGGTCTAGGGTGCAGATTTAACTCAACTGATCAACTGAATTGGGAATTAAAATGAAGGAAACATCACATGAATAACTGGTTTTTACATTTTCTCCACTCGTTATCTCAAAGAATCCATATATTTGAAAACAACAGGCTGTTATTCTAAGGTGTTGCCCCCATTACAGAAAAGGAAACACTGAGACAAAAGAAATATACGTCAAAAATGACGTAGCCACTTTGGTTGGTGTAGCCATTATTTATCCTATGTAAGAATGATTGTCATCGCAACAGCATTTCCATATATTTCTCAGTTGAGACCTAATAAGAAAAGTGTTCCCATGTGCCACTGTGGACTGTATGTGCGTGGAGAATTAACTCTGAAGCATCATGCAGCAGACACACACATGGTAGGAATAAATGAGTAAATGTGTAATGATTTCATGGTTCTGATAATTGAAAATGTGATCCACCTATTGGGATCATTTGCCTGTGTATGTGTGTTTATATACACTGTATCTGTGCAGTACTTGGTAGTTAATGGAATTACCTTTCAGTGAAGTCCACTGGAAAATGTTACATTCAACGTGGAATCTTTTCTCATGCACCCATGTTAACTGTTGTTTATATGATAGTTAAGAGGAGAAGATCAGCATATTCCAGTCTTACAGAGCCATTAGGTACCACCAGGTTTATCACTTCTTCTTGTACTGTTTCTCCATCCTTGGTAATGTTTGGCCCTATATAAGTTCTGAATGAGGATCTTTCAGGAGAATTTTTAGCTCATCTCCATAATAACAAAGAAAAATATGCTTTCCCTCCGCTCCTCAGAAAAGACATCTCTCTTTTCACTCCCTTTCTCTTTTCTGATCTCGGCCCACAATGATTCCCACGATTGAAATACACCACAAACAGCAGGGAGTATTGTGCAAAAGTGCTCTAAAAATGATCTAGCAAACCTCATCCTCATCTTTTCCAGCATGCACTACTGTACATACAAAGAAAAAAGACAATGCACTAGAGATGTTTTAACATATGTCACATGTAATGCCAAGTTATATATCAATTACATACAATGTGGTTTCAACTTATAGATATAATCAACTTACATTCAGATTACCCTAAATGGACCAAATAAGCCTAACTCAACAAAGGAATTATTCCAATTCAGATCTTTTGAAATGATAGTGCTTAAATTTGATTTGGTCTGACAGACCTCAGGAGGTTCCCAGAAATCAGAATCAGGTTTACTGTGAAGTAGGTTTGCACATACAAGGAAGTGAAAAGAGCTGCTACAGGTTTAAATTTTAAATAGAAGAGAATGAGATGACATCATTGACTTTGGCAGGTTGAAGTTCTTCAGCTGCTGCAGGAGGTGGCTCTCTGAGCTTTCTTCGTGAGGCTGCTGATGTTCAGCTCCCACTTAAGGTCCTGGCTGATGATGGTTCCCAGGAAGTGGAAGGACTCCACAGTGTCGACTGGGGAGTCACACAGGGTGATGGGGGCGGGTGGGGCTACGTTCCTTTTGAAATCCACATCCATCTCCACTGTCTTTAGAGCGTTGAGCTCCAAGTTGTTTTGTCCACACCAAGTCACCAGATGGTCAGTTGACCTACTATAGGTAGTCTCATCCCCACCAGAGATGAGCCCAATGACGGTGGAGTCATCCGTGAACTTCAGGAGCTTGACCGGTCATTGGCCAGGTGCAAATCATTAGTGGAGTGGGGTGATCTGTCTGAGACCCTTCCCAACAGAGACCAAGTTGTTGGGACTGCAACAGCGGGGGCCAGCCCTATAACTGTGAATGTCCTTGACTGACTGAGTCACTGAGTGATGAAGGCCGCTGAAGCTAAGTATCCCGGAATGCAATTCGCACCAACTGGCAGTGATGGAGGAGATTAAGCTGTTGTAATTTTCACTGTAGGACTGTTAATATGTCACAGCTTTAATATTTTTTCATGCGAGAAAGTAACTATTTAGATTCCCAATATAGCGTCAGTTTATCAAATAACGCCTATTTGGAAATTTGCTCCAGCGTTTTCAGAGATGTGAGGAGCTGCTGATGACACGTGACTCTCCTAGTAGTACATGCTGCTTTTCATGATAAAATGCATCTGTATTAGGATTAATATTGATGATTCTGTACCTGGTAATGTGAACTATGAACTACAAAAACAAATAATTTAAAATTTGCTGAGGACATTTTTACTTCTGGTCTCTTTAGTAGAATCCAGCTCTGCATTTGCTCAAAAAGCACCAAAACTACCAAATAGCTAAAACCTTTTAATGTTTTTGTGGTGCAGGTGAGCACAGTGGTAAGCTGATAAAATAATTTGACCTATTTGCTTTTTAGTGATACTGTCTGTAAAATACTCACTGTAAATCTGAGTCTCTGCAAAAAAAAAAATCAAATTCAAAATTAAATTACTGTCAGACTGCAGAAGCCCACTGTACATGTAGTATTAGCGCCTCTGTGTACAGAGATGCTGTAACTGGGAGCTCTATTTTTGTTTTGGAAAAACTGACGCAGAGGAATGACAGTCATTGTGGTGAAGGCTGGCGTTGTGACTGCACCGCCTGGTCTTCATAGACAGTTGAGAAGCCTTGAGTGCAGAGTAGTCGTTCTTTGGCAGCAGCCCACTGGTGCACAGCAGGTGTTAGCAGGTAATTCACTTGTTATTATTTTATATATATGTTAAATTTTTTCCCCCAGTTTTGGTACCTTCCCTCTCTGTAATATACACAGCAATGGAGTATTGTAAAAAATCTCAAATAATTCCTGGCTGTAATGTCTCTGTAGCATTTTGATATATGATATAATTTCTTTTGGAAGATAAATGTTGGTCTCACAGGTGAAATCTAACAGTTGTAGCTGCCACATTAGTTTGTCTGAATGTAAAGTGAAGCTTCATGTTTTTACTGGACAGAACAACAACGCTGCCTCTGGGCTCCATATATACAGATATCACCACATAATAATATATATAATAATAAATATAAATGTATTAAAATGAACAGATCAGTCTATATTAAATTTTATTTTATTTTATTAAGCTACAGTTTGGATTTTTATTATAGCTACATTACAGACTGACTAACATAATTTACTGCATCTCTCTGTCAATGTTATTTTTTGTGAGAAAAAAAGTGTTAGTAGAGCTTTGAGTTGAGATTATTTTGTCACAGTACAGTCAAATAGTTGTGTTGAAGCTGAGCTGGTGCTGTCAGGAAGTACGCTGCTGTTCCAATTGCAGAATGATCATACTGTGTCCTCCCATCCTCAGAAGTTTGTACTCCTGAGTCGAACTTGCCAAGTCCGAACTTGGCGTACTTTGAATTGAGAAAGGGCCTGTGTCAAATTGGCTTCAGTCAAAGCTGCATTTTTTTCACACTCTCATTCTGTGAAGAAATGCCTGTACTCTGCCTCTGATTGGCTCTGACCCTGATATTCTTACCCTAACCCTAACCATCTCACTCCTCATGCCTAAACCTAATCAATCTAACCAATGAGTACTAGCCCATCAGAGGCAGAGTAGGGCGGGTCTTCGCAGAATGCGTGTGAGAAAAAAATAAGGCGTCAAAGCCGAGAGGAGTCTATCCCCTAACCCTAACCCTGACCATCTCACTGCTCATGCCTAAACCTAACCAAGTGGGTGTGTCATTTAGTAAAGTGGGTGTATTGTGTAGATACTGTGATTCTGCAGATAGACCTACTTTTCAAAGCCCAACGCACTTCCTGGGGGCTTGGTCGCCATGTGTCACCACTTCCTGTATCTACTTTCTGTATCCATATGTGTATCCAAATTAAAAGCCCTCTAGCGTTTCATACACCGTCATATACATATACTAGGTTTTGACCTAGTCTTGTTTTCTGAGAACTGCTGTTGAAGTTTCTCAGAGTACAGTCAGTTAGCACTCACTGTCTTGCTAAACTTGTACTTAGACTCTTTAAACCAGTCCTTGTCCCCACTCCTAAACACTTCCTCCTTTTCCAACTGTAGCTGTCTGAGTTTAGCTGTAAACTGTGACTGAGAAAGTATGAAACACATGTCCGTCCTCAGCTGCAGCAGAAAGGCTGTTTTCTCCATAAGTCTAAAGTGGAGACTGAGCCAGTTAACAATAACAGGGCAGGATGCCACACCGCAGTGTTGTGTAACTGACAAGTAAGCACAAAGTTTGGGAAATTTCGCCAGTGTTCATGAATGAGAGAGAGAACAAGGACACTCAAGAATTCATTTTCAAACCACATTTGTGATATGTTTTTTGGCCTCGCTCAAAGTTAGCATTTCACTTAATTGGGAAATGTCAACAAATTTAGTAGTATTGTGAAATCTCTCTCATCCCTTTGTCTTTCACTCACTTTCACACACACAGACCATGATGGGATAAACAGCCCTCCATAACTGCACTCCAAACCATTTAAATACCCTCCCATGCCCCTTTAAAGCAGTGACACTATAAAGACAGCTAAATGGCCTGAGATAAATGGCAAAGAGGTTCATGTTTACATCCATTTCAAAGCAGCCAATAGATCTGGGAGGTATTTCAGTGCAAATATAAGCCACATGTGAGATCTGAGGGACTGAGTCAAACTTCAAATACCTTCCACAAGAAGGGCATGACAAGCCACATGAGGTCAGCCTTTGGCACCACAATCATTCACTTCAATCTGCTGCTCACACCTTTATCATATACTGTGCACACATGCGAGGACGCAAGAACATGCACAAAACCTACATGTCACATCTTACCCCTTTGAAACTCTAACCCAAAAGCCAACGTCTACCAGGTATGTAGTTCTTGGAGCACTTTGACCAACATTAGATGAATGCAATCCATTTTGATCATACCAAAATGTCCACACTGTCACTCCATTATTACAAATCTAAAATGAAACCAGATGGGATTGTGGCACAAAACCATAGGTGCAGCGTTATTTTGGATGTGAGACAGAGCCCAGCCACTCTCAGCAGGTAGGGAAGTCAGGGTGTCAGACTCTGGCTCCAGCCTCAGATCCAGCTCTGTTCCTGGGGTAGAAAAGCGAATTGAGGATCCTTTCTCTGCAGGAAGTCATAACCAGCAACACCTGAGAACTGTCCTGTGCAATCCTTGTTAAAATCTGATATTAGTTTAGTCCTGAAGTGTCTCCCTGTGTGCTGCTGTTGTTTGTGTTCCCATTTTGACTTTCTGTGAAGAGTCTTCCTTTCATGTGCAGCAGGTCCGGCACCATGTCTAAACGGACTCAGCATCTCTTAGACCCCCCGTTAGAACCCCACTCAGACTCTTTGGCACCAGAGCCATCTGTGTGTACCGTCCCAGCATGTGTTTGTACTGTAGGACACACTATGATAGTAACCACACCTGAGCATTTCATATACAAAATCATTCAAATCTCTGACATAATGATGCACATTCCTCTGGGAGTGCCACACGCTTTATTATAGGAGGACTATTATTGTCCCCATTAATCACTTAGATTCAAAAAATAGGGTCCAGGTTGAAAAATACTGAAGTTTCCCTTTAAAGCTGCACTTATCAATATTTTTTATAATAAGAATGGATGAGTTGACTACATGTAATTTGAAAGGACTCTTTTATAGTGACAAACCCGCATCAGTTCCCCTTTGCTCTAACGAGCGTTTTAGCATCTATCAGCTTCTCTCAGTTTTGGTTTTACAGCCCGCAACTTTACTGTTTTAGTTCAGTCTCACCGTTCTCATCAACCTTGTTTTCCAGCTGCTGCAGGCAGCAAAAAGGTTGTCATAAACCCACTGTACCCTACCTGTCCAGCACTAAACAGCACAGACAAAGTTAGCAAATAGCTGGTGAACACAGTGGAGCGTTTAGCAGCGAGAGAGTCAGATATTTTCCTCAGGAGTTGGTGGAGACCATAAACAGAGCTAAAAGGAGAGTGAATATTGGACTTAAATTCGCCATGTTCCAAATTAATGTTAATGTCTGCTAGATGTTTAAATAGGAAACTGTTTGCCAACACATTCAACATAACAACTTTATAAGATTTGTTCAGCCGAAAAATCGATTATTGCTCCTTTAAGTGTTTTTTTGTATAAGAAATGATTCTTCTTCTTTTTGTTGCAAGACTTATTTTACTTTCACACTCATTTTAAATTTCTACTGTTAAGATTGCAAAATAATCACAAAATGTAAGTGGAACAAGCAGCAGCCTTTACATGCACATCATTACATTTACTGAGATATCTAAGAACAAAATATTTGAGCAAAAAAGGGGATTTATGGAGGGGACTGTGGCTTTTTAACAAGTCACATCCTGTTTATCAGGAATAAAATGTCAATAGTTTGCAGTTAGCTCCTAAATTTAGAATTTTCTCAAGAAGGGCTTTTGTGTTTTCTTTTCAGCATTCGCTCATCCAAATAAGTGTCTGGACGCTGTAAAAGGACAAAGTTGACTCATCTTGGTATGAACCACACCACAGACTGTCCCCAGATGAGACAGGCATTCAGAACCAGTAAAAAACTAATCTTATTTATCAATTGCTATTTTTTCTATCCAGCATGGTACACAATAACATGAACCCACCCATTTCTTTAAGATTTAGCATTTAGATTTACTGATTTGGCCAATAGTGAACCCACAACAACCTCTTTGACTCAATTATTCAGTAAATAGATTAAATGATTATTGCTAATCATCACCACCCCCTTGCAGTGTCTGTTCCAGCTTCATGGCTCCTGTTCTCCATGGATAAGAAATAGCATGCATAATATAGCTTGAACTGATGACACTTGATTGCAGAAAGGCCAAGTCTGCAATCAGGTTATTTCTGAAAGAGCTGCAGCCTGTACAACCGTAGAGTTAAGGACACATGAGCTGCGTATTTCTCTGAACTGATTGCTAATAACATTAATTTTAGGTTTCTTTCACAGATACTCCACCTCCTGTTCTGTCAGAAAATATATTTTTTATTCTGCAAAATTACTGACATTCCATCTAAATTCATGCCATTGTATTCCCTAAATGTTCTCACTGGTCTGTTCATTTAATCTCTAAAACATACATATATTACTTCACATACGTGTACAGTATATATGCAGTCGCTATCTAGGCTATACCATCATTCTTTCTATCAGCCATTAAAACCATTGGAAATAGCCTACATTCAGTTTAGATCACCCATTTACTTACAACTGCAGATCCTATTACAAAAATCCTTCTGAACACTTTGAAAAACAATATTTCTTGATAAATTCCAATCAGGCTTTCTCAAACTGCATTAAACAAAGACAATCATCACTTTCACAAATTACACTTCAATGTGTGTGGACTTCAACAACGGCTCCATTCTGCTTCTGTGCAATATCAGTGCTGCATTTGGGTTTATCTGAAATACCCTGATAGTCAGACTAAATTGCCATTTTGTTTTACCTTTTTACTATTTGTATTGCTGGGAAAGAATCTAGATGTTAGCAGCGCTTCAGAGGTCTGAAATCAGAAATTGCACATACATGATCTAAATCTTATCTGTCCAGTAGAAGATGTTAAGTCCCTATAGATTCTTGCATCATGTCTCCTCATCGACCCTTTGGCTTGTGGTGTGCCTCAAGGGTCAGTTCTTGGTCCCGTCTTGTTCTCTGTGTTCAAATCCAAAAACATGTTTTTTAAAATAGATTTTATATTATCATTTTTATATTTAATTGCTATTGAAATATATTGTATCAAAATTATTTATTGTTGTCATCTCTCACCACTGGGATTAGCCTCAGGCCCTCATATCATGGACTGTTCTGAGGTCAAGACCGAAAACTAAGGTGACGGGGCTTTTGCACCTTCCTTCCTCGAATTCTCACAGACGCCAAATCGGAACACATTTTTTAATAACATGTTTTGACTTGTTATCATGCAATGATGGCACTGTATTTTCTTGTTGGCAGGTGTTTTTTTCTATCTTGGTTGTCTCTTTTTCTCTTCTTCTTTTGTCATTTCTTTACAGTACTTTCTAACTTATCGTCTAAAAAATTATACATACTTACTTGTAAGAAACCAGCTCAAAAGCAGTCCTTACATCTCATTTAGACTGAGACAACTGAGGACATTAGAAAACGGAAAATGTTCTGCTTTGTTTTACCTGTGAGTGCATGTGAGCAGTGTGTGAGAGATATTCAACAGAACATTGAATTAGACATGCTTTTTATTCCCTCTACTTATGGGCAATATGAGCAGTAAGGGTGGGGGAAACCCAAGGGACAAACTCTACAAAGTCACAGAAACTTTGAGGAGGAACTCTTAAAATATATTTTTTTGATTGAATAATTGAATCAATTGAGCAGTTAAGTCCAGTTAATATTTTGTCTTATTCTGTATACAATAACAACATCACTGCCAGAGTGTTTAAATGGTCTGGACCAAATCATCTGGAACTGCTGCAATCACTTTCTCTTTCTCAACTGGTGCCACTCTGATGATTGAGCTTTGGCTAGTTGTCCAAGCTACACTCACCAGCAGAGCAGAGTCAAGGGCGGCAGGCTGCAATAATATTTGCCATAATTACCCAGAGAACATAAACATAACTGCACCTGGCTCAGCTGGGCTACCTGGTCGGTTCTGCTGTGTGTGTTAGTCTGTAGTCTTTAGCTGGTGGTGCTACAGTAACCCTGCGCTCAGGTCATGATGGGGTCTGCCAAAAATATCAGGTGATTGTTCTGTCTCTTTTTGGTCTCCCACATCAACTTTCTCATTGTATTTCTAATGATTTTGAAACTTCGACATCGCACAGCAGTGGGTGTAGGGGATGTACATGACCAAAAAACAGTCTGTCTGTGAGTGAGACATTGCCAGTCCAAGTGTGAGCCAACCTTTGAGTCATTCTGACTTAAAACCAGATGTGTGGTTCAAAATGTTAGCATTTCTGTGTAGTTATCAATACAAGTAGTGACATGTACCAAACGTTCTGTGCTGTCATAAATCTATTGAGCCTTCTGATAGGTGAAACCATTCTGACCTAATGTACCTTTAAAGTGCCTTTGAGTCCTACTCTCACCCAAGCAAAGAGCACTCAGCTGCCTGAGCTGGCCTTGAATCTGCTTAGGCTAACCAACATTGGCTGGCCACACTGGCTAGATTGGCAGTTTTATCTGAATGTCATGGCCTGCTCAGTTGTCCAGCCACCCTTTTGTAGCCTTTGTAGTTAGTAACCCCTGGTTTCAGAAACATGTCCCTTAACCTCTTACCAAAGAAGAAAAATGTTTTCAATGTGAGTCTGCCTGTAAGTGCAGAACTGCAGGAGTGCAGAAGTCTGAAGCATGATCAAGTGGACTCTCTCAATAACTCATGTTGTATCGATTTGGGCCGTTGACACTGAGAAGGTTTGGCAATCCCCCTTCAGCTGCACCCACACACTCAACACCACAACACCCTCAAGCTAACGTCAATCTTTGAGACACATGCTACACACCCTTACCATCAAATGACGGACAGGGTGGATAGCCAACATCACCAAGCACGCTTTACCCAGTGAGCAGGCTTTACACAACACGAACATGGCTTTGACATTACTAAGCAACCAGTGCCATGTGAGTTTGAATCTCAAAGCAACCAACACGTTGAGTCCTCATGTTTGTCAAAGAGTGATTACAAGTGTAGATCCTACTTTTACTCTCTCCTGCAGTGTGTAGCTGTTTATTACATTTTACAGAGCCTGCCTCTCTGTCTCCAAACCCTCATAATCCCATCAAAGCTGAGTCTACCGTTACACAGACGACCTGTCCACATATTGAATTAGGAGGAATATGGCTTTACATCTGGATCAATGATAAAATGTTGTTATCTCTGCGCCACTAACACAAACACGTGTATCTCATATGTGTGTATGTGCGACGTAGTGCAGTAGCTACACATTTTCCCCAGAAGCAGTTATATTGCCCTTTGCAAATCATATGTAACTAAATCTCCTTATTTACCCCTCAGACTGGAGTCCAGCTTACCCTGATTACCTCAAGTTATCGTGTTGACAATGACTGACCAGCATGTCAGCATGTCACTCCGCTGTTCTTTCTATTTTGAGTTAAAACAGGAAGAAGCTTCAGCTTTAACATTACTGTTACAGTAAACACAAATAATATGTTTCCCCATAGTTGCTCAAGTGTCATGAAAAGAAAGAAAAAGAGAGAGGGGGAGGCATGATTGATGGCTTTACCCCCTCTGTTTTTGAGATTCATACACTCTGTAACAGATCTAACCTACAACAGATGTGTGAGGTGTGTGTGTCTGCGTGTGTGTGCACACGTATGAGAGAAAGAGAGAAACTGGCCTCCCCGGTCCTGTCCTCTTTTCCAGAACAAGCATCACACTCTCAAGAATTAATATATAATAAATAGCTGTCTATTTGTAATGAATGACAGTACTATGGGCTGTAATTGCATTTCCCCTTGAAATGGTGTGTGTGTGTTTGGCTTGGAGTCACTCTGCTGCTCCTTTAAGCTACATGTTTGACAGCAGCATCTGTTGTGTGTGTGGCTCATGTGAACAACCAGGCTACAACTAAAGGAATTATAATAATTTCCATTTTAATGTTTGCCACTAATAAAGCCAGTAACGCCACATCATTTGACTGTGCTAGTCAAGGTTGAGTCTTCTGAAATGGAATTACATAATGTTCCCTTCATGTTACATCATTGTTTATCACTCAAATACAGGTGGATCAGGACCGAAAATCCAAACAGGCACATCCCTTGATAAAACACAGCAGGTTTCTTGTGGACTTTGCTGAAGGAAAGAAAACGTGGATGCAAAACATCCTTATGATTATAATATCAGCAAATAACTGGGGAGGCAAGGAAATGGCTATTTTGAGAGCAGCGCAAAGGACCTTGACTGTGTTTATTAAATGTGTGTGTGAGTGTGTGTGTGTATGAAATGAGCAAGTGAATGTGTATGTGTGAGACTGTTCCATAGGCGTGTCCGTCATGCCACCAATGACCCTCAGATTCCCTCCTGTGCGACGTCATGTCACTTCCCCCCTTTGTTTCACCGCTCAAGAGGACTTTTCTAAAAATGTCTTTTTGTTTAAAGGTTCTCAACAGCCCTCCTTCCTCCTTTGCTTGGCAGTGTGTGTGTGTCTGTGTGTGTGTGTGTGTGTGTGTGTGTGTGTGTGTGTTTAAGTGTCCGTGTGTGTTTGTACATTAGTGATACCCTATATAGTTGGTCCCAAAAACAGGAACTGTTGAGATGCAGATGAGGATGCTGAAGGGTGTGTTTTCCTCTCGGGTTTGTACCTATATACAGTCGAGGATCCTGTTTCATAACACTCTCTGGATGTGGTGAAGTACAGATGGTGGGGACCTGCATGTCACCACACATTTTATTTGGACTAACGTACACTGAGTGTGCACACTCTCAAACATAATGTACCCCCCACGCTGTTGGATTCACCTCTGCACAGAGTAACCTCTGGTCCTGACCACAGCAGTGTTGGGACACAAAGTGTCTCCTGAGGCTCTTTAGGAACTGTCTATTATATTTTGACAGGCATGATGTAATGCTCTCTCTAAGTCAGCATGACTATGTTGAGGTGTTGCAGCAAGAGCACAGAGCGATAGTGTCATAATGTTATGGGATTTCATCAATTAAGGTTATCCAGTGATACAAATACTTAGAAACTCTCCCCCACTAACAGACACCAAAAATACACTCACACTTATTTGAAGTCCAAGGGAAGTGTGGCACAGAAGCACACATGCTTTTCTCCTCAGTGGAAAGTGGCTTTTGTCCAGGTAAATAAGTCACTTCCAGTCCTCCAACACTTCTAAAGCTTTCCTTGCTGTAGCAGTACAACAATAAGAATCTGTAGTGGCTATTCAGAGGCTGAGGTATAGGATGCACCAGGCGGGAGAGCTGATAAGCTGACCTCTGGGATGACCCCACCCGGACCAAGCTCCGCTCTGCCCGTGGGACTGCAACCATGCAGGGAAGAGGACAGTGATTATATGATGTTGATGATAAAAACAGACTACCTGAGTATGTGTATGTGTGTGTGTGTGTGTGTAGTATAGTTTGTTAATCATCTGTTTTATGTATAGGCATCATTCATAGACTCAGGGAGAGTTCATGTTTTCATTCAAGCATTCTAATCCCACAACTCCTCATACCTGAACAACAAAAGAGGTCATTTGTCATTAGCTTCCAAATCAACCCCTATAACTGATTTATGACAGTGTTTTCTGATCTGTCACCTCTATGGGTGAGAGTTTATTAAGTTTAGGCAGCAAAAACTGCTTAGCTGAGGTTAGAGAAAGATTGTAGTTACAGCAAATAAAATATGGTTATGGTTTGGTTAGAGTTTGGCAACAAGAGCACTTGGTTAAGGTTAGGGTTGGGGTTAGACATTTAGTGGTTGCAGTTAAGGCTATGTGGTTGTAGTTTATATAAGTACAAACGACAATCCACAACCCCGACCTCCAAGCTCCATGACCTGACTTTCTGCATACATAAAGGGGGCACTGCTTCACTTGGAACAAAATTGCGAAGTGCAAAATTGTCCGATATAAACATAACTCCTAGGGAGACTGGGCTGGGTCAATGGAAACCAACATTGGCAGTTGGTAAGAGACAGGATGTTAACCTCAGTCTCCTTGGTCAACACTTTGTACACTTAAACAACAATTGTGAACTCCTCCCCAGAGGTTTTGCGGGCACTATCATGATTTACACAACCACAAACTTAAACATAGGTGGTTTTACGCATTTGTAGAACTAACTCATGCATGTCTATTCTCATCAGCATCCTCAGTTTTAGTATCACCAAAAATTACAAATGTTTGTATATTTCACCAGCACATTTATGTGTGTGTGTGTGTGCCTTGGAGGCAAGGCACCAATAAGGAGACATGCAACTTGCAGAAACAGAAATATTCATAAAGATATTGTAAAATTATCTTTGCCATCGTTGTCTCTTGTCCTCTTCTGCCTTCTCCATCCTCTCTTTTCCTTCCTCTACCTCTTCATCAAGCCATTTCCATACACTCAACAGGGGATCCTGTCTTGGATCCCATCCGGAAATTCTATCCCCACCAAGCGGCTTCCCACTCAGCTTCTTAAAGGGCATCACGGTCCATTGCTCTATTTACAGGTCTGTGAGTGTGTGTGTGTGTTTTCCGGTATCACAGCTCTGAAATAGCTCTGTCAAAGAGTGCCAGGAGCCAGGGAGGCACCAGACCGCACACTCATGCGGATGTCCACCTCGACTCAGAGTGACTGGTCCCACAAAGCGACCATCACACAGAATACAGAATGAGATTTCCATATGCCCAACATAGGAGATGGGAGGAAGGAGGAGGGACACTGAGATGGTAGGAGAGGAAGAGGAGAAGGAAACTGAGAGTGAGGGGAAGTGAAAGAGGGACTGATGCTTTTTCTGTGTGGGATCTTTGTGAGGTACACAAGCACATGTCTCAGGCCTTCTTTGAAGACACTCCTTAGGGGTTTGGAGCACAGATAAAGGGGATGTGTTTGAGGAGGAAACCATCTAGATTCTGTGTGTGTGTTTGTTGTTTGAAGATCTGTTTAGAAAGACAATTTGACACATCATTGAGGCTGTGCTGCATTTGGCATCTGAATAAAATACTGAATCTCACGGTTAGAGCCCTGAGGAGCCTCGACCGGCAAACTGACCCCTTGATGAAACCATTTACCACCACCCACTGAACTCAGATCAGTTACTTGAGACCCCCACAAGGCCTCTTCTAGCTAGATAGGACTGTTTTATTCCCTGGCAAACTGCTGCTTTACCCCTCAGTCCAAACTAAACACATTTCAAAAGCAGGAGCCTGCACCCACACATGCACATACATACACTGTGACACACACCTCACGTACACACACACTGCTTGTTTGTGTGCCTGGCTGTGGATCAGAAGACACCAGTGCTGCAGCACTAACACAAACCTTTGGAAAAAAAACAGCATCCTGTGGGAGCATTGCGTTGAGTCCATCCATCCACAGCAGTGTGATAACACTGGGCCAGAACCCAGATATACACAAAAAGACACACAACATATTTGTGCATAAAGACACGCACACATAAAGCTTACAACTGGCTACCATACCCCCCAACTCTTATAAATACACAGGGCCCCTGGGCTTTGATCATTTTTGGCCAACAAAAGACTGACTAATGACTTAACAACAGAAACATGCGTTAACGGCTTTCTCTCTCTCTCTTTTTTAATGTGTGCCAGGTTCTGCTAGTCATTGTGCCTTTTAAAAGGGGAAACACAGCCAGTAGACTTGTTCTGCAAGAAACTTTCTTCTGCATTTGTGCCACACACAACTGAATTTAGAAGACAGAGTATTAATATTTCAATGTATCTTGTGAACTTCTGTCAAGTTAAGTAGCACAGCTGCTGCCCTTATCTTATTCCATGAAATGTTGTGGTTTTCTAAGGGGAACTGCTCGGAAACTGTTGGGAAACTATGTTGTTTGTATTGTGACCTCTGGTTTGGGTCAATCTTGGAAGGGAGGATCTGTCAGGTCAGTGACTCTAGTGGACATCTGGGGATAAGGGGAGAAGTCTCAGGTTTGGTGGAGGACTGTTTGCTTGTAAACAGTCTGTGTGGAAGTAGGAGGTATATTTGCAGGAATCTGCCTCTGAAACATCTATCACCAGCTGTTTTGTTTCATTTGTACTGCCCAAGACAATGAAAAACTACATGTGAAAAAACTCAGCAACGTGTGATTTTACAGTTACTCAGGATAATCCGCAGACCTCACTGCCTACAGTTATCATACTATCGGGAATATTTTCTAGAAAGTACTTCCATTGAAAACCATTGAAAGTGATGTCTGTGGATTGTCCAGTGACATTGTTTCTGGTAAGACACACAGCTGTTCAGTTTTTTCATATGTAATTTGTCAATGCTTTGAATATCACAAACGCTGTTTCATTAGTTGTATTGGGGTGGCAGCAGAAATATTAGACAGGGGTATCTCAGACCCAGGGCAAATCAAAATAAAACTATCTGCATGGCTCGATAGAACCAGAGGTGAGTCAAAAAATATGTTATTTGTAATTTGGGTGAAAAAAATTGAATGTCTGTGTGTGTGTGTGTGTGTGTGTGTGTGTGTGTGTGTGTGTGTGTGTGTGTGTGTGTGTGTGTGTGTGTGCACGTGTGTGGATATGTCAGGTTTCTGTGATGGGGTGGCTGACTCCGGGGTCAGGAGTCTGACGTCACTGTCTTGCTGGGGTTTGACAGACAGGATTTCCTGACAGCAGGTTGTTTACCTGGTGCACTGTGTGGCCGACAGGGGGTGAGACCAGTACCTGACCCCTGGCAATGATCTGCCTGCTTAGGCCACCTGGTCTTGGTTTGTCCCAGCTCCAGAGCCACCAGGATGAAGCTCCACTGGAGGATATGTTGTTTCTGGTCATGACTCTAAACACAGTCTGTACTACTGTAATTTCCTCTATGCTGCTTGAGGATTGTCTAGTTTTTTGTAGAGTGCTTTCTCTGTTCTGTCACTGTAATTCACACTGACGACAGCAGGGCAAGGTTTGGATAGTAAACATGGACAGACGTGTCCTGCTGGGCAGACGGAAGACAGAGGAGAAAGAAAACTAGAAGAAAAATCTATAAGAAAAACAAGAGTATCCCCTCCTCTCCTCAGGCTTGTGCCCCAACAACAGCCCTGTGATACCAGGAACAGTTCAGACCTGTCACTCAGCACAGGCAGGGGTCCTCCATGCACACAAACACGTTCATGCCTTCCCACTCTGTGCTCACATCGCACACACCTGGTTTAGTTTTGTGGGGTCGGAGGTGAGGCATAGATGGATCATTATCATAGGTCATACATGAGGCAGGCACAAAGAGAGGATGGCCAATATTTAACAGAAACACACACAGTGGATCTCATAGCAGTTATTCTAGGCTCCAGGTTAAGCTGCTCTTTTGATTGACACTACTCCTTTGGCCAAGTCTCAGCATGTATGTATTGCTTATCCTTTCCCATCATCAACTGATAAGAGATCACCCTGTGAGGGGGGTGGAAAGCTGGTTTGTGGAAATATTACAGTACAGTATGTCTCGCCCATCACCTCCTTAATGACTAAACTCTTGGCTATGAGTGTTTCCTGTCGGAGTGGGCAACAATGTGTTGGCAAAATGTACTAATACATGAATACACACACGTTCATGGACTACCTGTCGGAATCACAGCTGTATTTTTTTTTTTTTTTTTTTTTTTTAGTTGTTTCTTGATTGATTGAAACATATTGTGGCCACAGGAACCTGGCTTGCTCTGTGTCTTTGTTAGTAAAGTCGAGCTGGGCCTTTTCCATTTCCCGATTACTGAGGGATGTTTCAGGTTACGCAGATCAGGCTGAGCGGATTAGTTCTTGTCAGTGTGACCTCATAAAGAAAGCACCATTTCACATTTTTGTGTTTATTAGGTTATGTAACTGCTATTGTTTTAGTCCTACTCCCTCTCCAGGCACACACGTGTGATTTTTTTTGTCTGTGTATTATTACATATGTAATTTAAGTCTACTCAGCAGGGTTGAGGGATCAATCCCCGGGTCTCTTCAATTCCCCAGTTCTTGTGTAAGGGCTAATGACAGAACTGCAGCACTCCATCATTGACTTGGCTCACTCAGAAGGTTGTCATTAGGGCACAGAGACAGATAGAGTAATACGGTACTAATGATAACTCTGTTTGTATTGAAGCACATGGGGCCACACGCACACCAAGAGAGAATGTACACTGGGTAAAAATGTCCTGTTTTTAAATTATGCAGTTAGACTTAGCCTAACTACATCCAGACCTGTAATCAGAGAGACGGCTCTGATGTGTTAGGGTCTGCATCCAGTTACATGTGCATCCATGTTTGCACCACATGTAACATCATCAGTATGAGTCCGCAATGTCTGTATGTATGCTATTATAGTGAATGCAGCGTTTAGCAGTAATAAATTACTGAGTTAAGTGTTACAGTAATGTGATTTCTTTTTTTCAGCAACAAGTAATGTAAGAGATTACTATTCGAACTTCAGTAATTGCATTACAGTTTCTAACGACATTTTATGAGGTCTTACCAGGAGTTGAATGGGAGGGTTGATATCAATTTTTGTGTGTGTGTTCAGTGTTAACTTGGTACAGGGACTGGAGGTGTGGCTAGCCTTCACCAAAAGAGGAGAACTATTCCTTCCGGTAACTCAAATATTGTCTTATTTACATGTTATCTTCTTTGCTGACTAGCTAGCCACTGGTAAGGGCTGGGTTATGCTCAAAAAGAACTAGTTTGTACGACATGTCGTCCAACCACATCTGAAGGGAAAAGTCTTTATAGTTGTTGTGAACCACCACAATCAGAAGTAGGGTGGAAAGGTAGCTGTCATAGAGAGGGGCGAAACTTAATAATCTAACTATAAAGGAAGGAATCTCTGTCTGCATGTATGTGTGTCCTTCGTGTATCTCAACAACCGTTCATCCAATCGACTTCACACTTGGCAGGTGTATTGCTGAGGACCCAAGGAAGTGCAGTGTTGAATTTGGTGCAATTTGGACATGCAACATGTTCAATATTAATAAACTTTGAATAAACAAGCAATCAGTGAGCTGCTCAGCTCTGCAGCAGCAGGGCGGGTCTTCTGGGCTTCACAACTGCATGTCATGAGCACAGGCAGAGATCAGAGCTGTACAACCCTTCCATGAGAGAGATGAGGGGAGGACATCTCTCTTCATTTGATAACGTTAACTTAAAAGTTAAGCTTTGTTTCCCGACTCATTTTAAAAAAGACAAGCGAAAAAGAGAGAGAGAGGGCGAGCAAGCTGAGAGCATGAGTGAGCGACAGAGAGACAGAAGTGGAAAGCTTTCTCTGAGAGAGAGAAAGCCCATGAATGACAGAAATACAAAGTTATTTTCTGATTGTTTTACGGCGGTTAAGTTCTAAAGTACAAATAAACAACCATCAAACACTCAGCAGATGATTTACTGTGGTGACGGACAGTCTTAGTTTCTGTTTCACTTTCCTCCTCTGCATTTCTCCTTTTCATTCATTCATTACATCCAACAAATGCACCAGTAAATACAAAGAACAACAGGACAAATCTGTGTTGTTTTTTCCCTCATGTGTGAATGCTGTGTTTGAAGCATGGTAGCTGAGCAGCGCGCGTGCATGAGAGAGAGGGAGGCGGAGTGAGGAGAGGGAGCGGTGGAAAGCTTTCTCTGAAACAGAAAGCCTGTGAATGAGATAAATGACTGACCAGTCAGTGGTCTGCAGTGTTTTCATGTCAACTTTTAGTATCAGCTCAAAGTATTTTCACATGGTGTGCTCTAAAAAATGAAAAGTAGACAGCGAAAACACAGCTTTTAATCAAAATTGGACAGACTCTTTGGCTACTTCCCACGGCCAGTTCAAAACCAGTATGTCTCATATAAGCACAAATCTTTGGAGCAAACATACCGACTCAAATGATGAACTGAAGCCACAGAAACTAAACAATCTAAAAGCCCAATATGATCAATCCACTTTATTTTAAGATTTTTTTAGAGGCTCTCTGATATGTATTTTATTTTTAAATGCAGCCCTCATTATACTTGAAATGAGAAAATATTCACTTATTATAGTACTTAACATTTGTGTATAATAGAATGTTAGTTTCATTCATGTTGTTGGTGAATATACTCATTCACACCTCACATCAACAGTATTAGTTTTTTACGTGCTGAAGCAGCAATACCAGAGGCCAAACCTGGCCAATCGTTGTGTTCAGTGGGTGTGAATGTTGGATTGTAAGTTTCGGAAAGAAATTTTTGCCCACATCCCCACCAAATGTCAGAACATGTGTTGAATACAGATGATGTGATGTGTGGGTGTGGTGGCTTTGGAGTTGTTGGAGGGAGCCTTTGAAGGAGAATAATGTAACAAATAATTAATGAACAGTTTTGTTTTTGTGTCTGTCCATTTACACGACCTATCCCTCATGGAATTATTCAGACACAATAATCAACAACAAACTCAACACACTGACCTCAAACAAACATGAATAGGCTACACATAATGTCCCAGGAGATATCCAACAGTGCAAATTAAACAAATATATATACACACAGCCCAACAAGCACAAACATAATATACAAATTTATATAAACACAACCCAAACAAAAGAAAATCTACATATGCATCAGTCTATGTTGAACGTTGCATATCTGATTCAGTTCATAAATAGTCTGTAATCCATATCAAGTAAATATTTTATTTCTCATAAATTATATTTCTCCTCCATGCTTTCCATGCTTTTGAAATATATTCAGAACATGCAAACACCCTTCTCAAAATGGCATTCAATGAAAGGTCCATCCCCTATTCTAATCAAATCTAAAACTGGAACATGAAGTTTATATAACAATTTTTGTCACAAGTCATGATATACAGGTCAGTGGAAAATGAAATGAATTTTGTTTTCCACTTCATTCAGTTCACAACATTAACAGATTTTTTTATGTTCTGTATCTTTCACTTTCAATATGTAATGCAATAATGTAACTAACTACTTCTGCTGTTGAGTAATTAGTAATCAGTTTTTAATTGTTAATAAGTAAGGAGTCGCTGAATACATTTTTCAGGAATCTGAACAACACTGTGTGAATGTAACAGATGAAATACATCAGCCTGAAAACATACACACACATAACCGTCCTGACACACTGACCCACTAACCGTTGACCTCCAGCTGAATTCAGTGTCCGGTCCAAATTATCCTGACCTCATCCCAACCTCATCCAAGGGTTTCCATTCAGCCCTCACCCTGACCTCAGCAATCCCCATGGTAGAGGGTCTTATCTAATGTTTATAGGTTCTCTTCATTTTTCATTTCTTAGTTACCCACAGGCATTATTACATGACAGGATTATGTTACCAAGACCACTATGAAGGAAAAACATTGTAATTTTGTGTGTGTGTGTGTGTGTGTGTGTGTGTGTGCCCAGTGGATAGATGGTTATATGGGATACATGGGAGATGAGCATAAGGTAAATGAGCAGCAGATGTGAGCTTTGCATGACAGCAGGGGTTATCCACACTCACACACACACAGACACACAAACGCACGCATGCATGCATGCACGCACACACGCACACGTACATGCGCACACACACACACACACACACACACACACGTGCACACTACTTACAACAGATATATCTTTCACCATTTGCACTCTCACCTCTGCATATGAGAGCGTGCAAGTGTGTGCATGAGTACCAAGATTTTGGTAATAAAATGCATGCGACCTCTAAGAACAAACACGGAGCTGGGGAAAGATGGAGGACAGTGAAAAGTTCATTAGACCAAAACTGGAGTAAATCATAGGAGCGGAGGAAAGAGGGGATGCTGGGAATAGAAAAAAGGAAAGAGAGAAACAGATGAGGAGGGGGGGCGAATGTTATGGGGAGATGAGTGAGAGGAGGAGTGGAGCTGGCATCATTACAGGACACAGGTGTGTTTACATTACGAGGCAGTGTTTTTGTGCGATTATCACACTTCGGCAAACTATATCACCAACAAAGCCCTTCATATCACTCATAGCGCTAACCCGTGACTAGCTGACATCTCCACTGGGACCTTACTGTTGAAAAATCCAAGTCCAAGATAACTGCTACACCCCTGAGCTGTGTGTGTGTGTGTGTGTGTGTGTGTGTGTGTGTGTGTGTGTGTGTGGACAGGGAGAAAAGACTATAGAGCAACATATGAGATCATGTTGACTCCATCGCTGACAAGTGTTTTATCACTCAGAGCCTGAGGCCAGCTACACACTGCATGCTCTAACACTTAGTTTGGTTACCTCATTAATGCAAAATGGGGCAATTAGATTTAACAGCCTCATTATGTAGAAGATAAGATGTGAGAGTGTGCATGTGTGTGTGCGTGGGTGCAAGTGTGTGTGTGTGCGTGTGTGCATGTGTGCATGTGTGCGTGTGTGTGTGTGTGTGTGTGTGTGTGTGTCTGTGTGTGGGATGCTGTTGATTTGTTAAGGGCCTGTCTGTCATCATGGGACATTGTGTTGTTATAATTCAAGGACATCATTATGAAGGGCAGCAACAAATTATGGTTGTGATCATTGACTGTCACCGTCCACATCATAACAGCACCACCAAATCAGTTAAATAATAATATGCTGCACTTTACTTCCCATTTTCTGAAACTTGTGTTCCGCTACATTTCATGGGAAATATTGTACTCTTTACTCCACTACGTTTATTTGATGCATTAACAATTATTAAAATGCAACAATTAGAGAGAGAAAAATCACTTTTAATTGATCGGCTCATGGACATGCATCCTGGGGACACAAGTAATGCGATTTTATGTGCTGATTATGAAGAGCTCATAAATCATGAGGCATTGATAGAGGTTTAACTACACAGCAATACATTGACCAGATTTTTGTCCTGCTCAGACAGGGAAGCCTCGCTGGTAACAGTTCAGATGACTTTGAACTTTACTCTGTAACTTTGATGAAAATGTTTCTATTTTGTTCATATCTTTGTTTCCAGTCCAGCAAAATGAAGTGAAGCTATCCAATGACTTCAAAGGTATTTTCTAGTTTGGATTGCACAGCTGCAATTGCAAAAGCACTTTTCAACATCCAGTCTGGCAGATGATGATAAATAAAGATGAATGAAAAGGTTGCAGTGGTCTCTGCCACGCAGGGGGAGGCAGAGTGAACAGGGAATACAGGTTTACTTCTCCAGCTGCAGTTTTTACCTAACATAAAGTTACTTTTGAAGTACAGCAGGAAGCTTACAGGAAACATTCCCAGTACTTGCAGAAAAAACTTACAACACAGGATTCCAGAGATCCCTGAGTTAATTTACACAAATGGTTTTACCATTGAGAGGAGCTCCTAGTACAAAAGGAATGTATCTACTATAGAAAAAAATGACTGATCTCTGATTGAGTCTGAACTACTGATACCTGGTAGCTCACTTTTCCTGAGAGGATTGCAGCGAGAAGGATAGAAGGAGAAGAGAGGGGACACAAGAGACCCGCCACTGAACTCTGCATCCTGAGTAAAACTGTCAAGTCTTTTATTTTAACAACAGGAAAGCAACATGAGAGTGGGAGAGAGTTTGTCCCACAGAGAGAGAACAGTCAGCAGTTTGTGTTGAGTATCAATGGAGAGTCTCTGTCCTTTCCCTCTCAGTACCCCTGAGGGCCAAGGATATGCTACATCTGTACACCCCTGTTCCTCCAAAGCTGGAAGACGTTTAAAACCAGAGTCAACTCTGAAATTAGAATCACACACCTAATAAATTTGACACATTTTGTATCTCAGTTGTTTCATGCTCAGAAAACGTCACATCTCCTCACCTCACGACATGTCAGAGAGATGAGATCGACCCTCATCCTCATATTCTCTCTTCGGAAAATAAACTGTATTAAACTGTGTCTTTCAAATCTTTTGTGCCTCAATTGGCAGTGATCTACACAGTTCTAATGATAAGGTGAAGCAGTCTGTTGTCACAGTATTTCTTAGGGTTAATGGGCTCTAGCAGACTAAGATGAATCTGTTATGTGACATGAACTAATATGTTGTGGATTTCATCTTCTGATAGTCCAAAAAGTTCTATAAATAGTCACAACTGAAGACTTAAATGAAAGAATCCGTAGCTGTGACAAACTGTAGAAGGTCATGCAGATGCAGTATGCATTCCTGAGAGTGATGCGAAACATAGCACTGGCACTCTGTTTAATACAGTAATTGCTGTAAATAGAACATACAGCATTTCCTCTCATACACAACACTGTCTCTGTTGCTGGTTACGTAATGAGCAGGTCATTCTATAGGCAGGCCTAAACAGTAGCTGCTGTGTTGGCTTTCAAACGCAGAGAAGCACATTCATACCACAGAATGTTTACGGTGTGTGTGTGTGTGCAGAAATGTACAGTATGCTTGAAAAAACAAGTGACTTAGACTTCACTAGACTTCCCTACACAGACTACTTCTTAGTCATGTGATGCAGTGGGCCTGTTCATCCTGTCAGAGTACCATGATGAGGTCATTAGTGCGGGACTGTTTTGGGTTAAAAGAGAGGAGCGAGTTAACCTGGCCTGAACCTGGGATTGAACTGTACTCCTTTAAGCACACATACTGTCAGAAGCACAACAGCTGCAGGGGCTGTTATGCACACAAGGGTTTTCACACTGACACTATTGTGCACACATGCATGACTCTCCCCCTGTCTCTTTTTGTCCATCTCCCCACAAACACATGCACATAAAGATACACGCGCATGCACTTAAACACACATTCACTGTACATGCTGATCCATGCGATTCCCCTCAAAACACACACACACACACACACACACACACACACACACACACGTACAGTCCTATGGGGCAGCAGGATATGGCCTCTCCAGGTCTAAAGCCTGTGCTGTTTTTCTTGGCTCTGGACACAGCAAAGCCTGCTGGGGGATATGAGGCGGCTCGGTCGTCAAACGGAGCTGGCCCTACCCTCAGTACTAAACACACAGAAATACACACAGGACACTTTTCAATCCATCTTCATCTCTGGAATGCTGAAATAGAATCAGACACAACGCTAATGTGTGGTTTGAGTATGAAGAGGAAGGATACTGCACATTGACGGCACAAGGCCACCCAAACGGGCTGGCTGCTATGCCCTTGTCTGTTGGCAGGGGTTAATCCCAGTGTCATTAGTACAACTTTGTCTGACAGATAATGGCTTGATGGTAGGAAACATATGGACTGAAGGACAATAGACAGTGGCAAAACACTCAAAGAAAAACACAAAACTCTCCTCTGCTGCACGAGGAAAATAGTTGCCACCTTCCTCACTATTTCCTCTGTGTGTTTCACTCCACCATCCTCTTATGTAGCCTGTAAGTATTGTCTATACTGTACTATACCACTATTTGCTTTTGCATGTTATTTTCTCATGCATTATTGCTTAGCCTTAATATTATGTATCCCATACATCTTCCCTTCTTGGAATATTCTCTCCATCTCCTATTTTCTCTTCACCCAGCCTTTGCTTGGCACCTTTCTCCTCTTTAACAGCCTCTCTGTCTTGTGTTACGCCTGGTGTGCATGTTACTGTGTATCTGTGGCAGAGGTTGTTTAAGTTTATCTGTGGATGCCAGATGTCTGAGAGCGTCAGAGCCTCAGTTTACTGTCAGGGCCGTCTCTTCCTCGAGCATCTGCAAACCATAGAATGTGTGTGTATTATGTTTCCCATATTTAGTGCTGTCAGATACATGTGTGTATGTGTTATTCTTAGGTTTGCAGTTGACTGTGGTTGACTATGTTGATCCCCAAATGAGACCTGCATTCATGTCTGTGTGCGTATGTGCTGTATCGTATGCGTGTCTGTGTGCATGCATGTACAGCGAGACAGGCGATATGTAAAGGCTACTGCACCAAGCTATCTTTAGTTTCTGACTCATACATACAGATTTTATAAGTATTACAATGTAATGCATATGGTGTTGAGGTAAGCGGCAAAAGTTTAGTCATTATCATCAGTTTTTAATCTGGAATATAGAGTTTAAAAAGAAAACGATTCTATAAACAGGAATTATAAAAGCAGTTTAATGCCCAATAAAAAGAAAAATGTGTGCGTTGTTATTTTGTGTTACTTAACTGAATTCTTCTGTATTCTTCATACATTACATATTTTGAAATCTTATAATGCAAATCTAGGATGTCAGCATTAAAGCATTCCATCCAATAAAATGTGATACTGGTCTACCTTTGGCTTTAAAGCTGCACTAATCAATATTTTTATATTACACATGGATCGGATGACTATGTGTAATATGAAAGGGGCTGCTTATAGAGATGAACCCACAGATAATTATTACCCAACTCAGCTTCTTCTCAGCTTTACAGAACATTTCTCGAGTCTTTTAGCTCATTGTTTTGGTTTCTAGCAGCTAAAGATACAGATATTTTTCTCAGCAGTTGGTGGAGACCCAAAACAGAGCTAAAGGGAGAGCATATAGGACTTCGTCCAACAGCCAGAAACACGACTCCAAATGAATGCTAATGTTGGTCTGTGTCTGCTGAATGGGTACTACTACAACTTTATAAGGTGATAATGTGTCAGTGTTGTCCTCAGGTGGAAAAGAAACAAAACAACAACAAAAAACAACAATTAAAGCAGCTTTAAGCTAACTAGCACTAGCAGCAGTAAGATAAGTCAAGGTTGTATATTTGGGTGACTACAAAAACATTGTTTCCATTTCACAAAATGCTGTGGTTGCACTATTGGACACACATACTGGACGTACTTGTATTCAGATTTAGATTCTTATCTCCATTGTCAAACAGTGTTTGCGTTGACAAGTGTGTGCTACTAAAACAATGAAGTGATTAAAAGAAATGCAACAAGACATGAAAGTAGCCTCCACAATTCACAGCTCACTTCCTCCTCTTTATGTCTCCGTGGAGACCCTGCAGATCGGAAGCTACGGACAGCTCAGCGACTGAGTTTTGAAGTACTGACTACAGTGACAACAGGTTACTTGGCATGCATGTCCAAAGACTGAACACAGACCCTTAACACTGACATATTCAGCTGAAGGAAGCCTTTGAAGTGCTCGCTGTGGTTTGTAAATTGATGAGAACTTTAATGGCACCAATGAAGCCAGCAAAGAGCAAAACAAGTGTGTGATTCATCTTCAAGGGCCTTTTAGTAATTGTTTCAGAATGCTTTGACCTTGAGCCAATAAACTCAGGTTAAATAGCCATAAAAGAGGCAAGGTCTTCATGAAACAAACAAACAAATGAGCAGCGAACATATGTCCTGACTGAATACAGAAGTTATTCCAAAAGCAGTATGTAGTGTTGCATATGACTGAATAATCTGGGTGCACCATGTAAATCAAATGAGTGCCCTTTTTTTGCATGTATTTTCCTTTTGTTGGTGTGTGATGTGATCGAGTGAGTGCGAGGCTGCAGGGTGTAAGAAAGCTCTTCTAATGACTAACAGGCCAGTGTAGCTCGTGGCCATCGAGAAAATGTTTATTTTGATGGATAAGCCAAGAACGGCCAGCTGGTTTGAGTTGGGAACAATACTGGAGATTCAGCCTGCATATGGTTTTGATTTAGTGCTCCCTCCTCAGATTCTCAATCCACTCTCCATCATCCCCCTTTCTCTCTCCACAGGCCACTATTGCCTGCATCTTCATTTCCTGGGTATCCTGCTATCCTTCCTATCCCTCACATCATGATCACTCTCTTATTTTTTTTGTTTTTTATTTCTCCCTCCCTCACTCCTCTGTATGCCTGGGATGATTGGAGCTGATAAAATAATAAATGACTCATAGATTTGCATCATGTTTTATTGGTAAAGATTAAGAGGACAGAATAAATTGGGTAATCCCTGAATTATTGGCTATTCTGCTCCCTTGTCCTCTGCTCTGGGAGAGCAGAGGTGCTTATTGGCCCCTGCAGCATATTAATCCAGGTTTTATCTGTATGGGATCTAATGAAATGGGGGATAAAAAGTATCAGTGCATTTATGAAGAATTTGCAACCATTTGGATAGCTTGGATCTCATTGTGTGCAAACTGCAGCACAAGAGCATATTACAGCCAGATGAAAACTGTGGATGCGTGCCTGCAAACATGTAATGGACAAGTGTGTATGTGTGTATATGTATTGCCCATGCTATCTATCTTTTGCCGCAGTGCCGGTGTGACTGCTGGGTGCCCGGTCAGCTCAAACCTCTCTTGTTTCGCCATTCAGGCTGTGGTGGAGCTCCTCTCACTCTGTGGTCTGTCTGTGGTCAGTGGCCTCCTCACACAGGACCTAGTAAAGTGGGGCTTTTTTTTTTCTCAGTTTCCTGTTTCAAAAAAACACACAGACACAAACATCTAAACACAAGCCCACATGTGGACATGCATGCATGCATGTCCACATGTGGGATGTGAAGAAATTTGGTTCTGTGGTGAGCCCATTAGTTTTATGAAATGGCCTCTGCCAGACATTGTGGTGCAGGAGCATTCACACTGATGGAGGTCCCCACAGATTCTCACCCGCCTTCTTTTGTTTTTGCATTTTTACTTTTTATTTTTCTCACAGTTTGGAGTGGCCAATTCCCCATTCACTAAACCCCCTGCCAATGTTAACTCCCTCTGCAGTGGGAGCCATGTGCCTCCACCAATACGCAACAAGTTTCCAGCTGCTTCTTTTCACCTGCCAGAAAGCGGCTTCACCATGAGGCTGTAACATGTGCGATGGTTCACGCTGTGCCCTCCAGAACGCACCTACCAGCAGGAATCACTACTGCAGCAAAAGGACACCACCTTTGGCAGAACAATCATGGCGCTTCTGCCCATAACCCTGGTTGGATCCGTAATTGCACAATAGTGGGGTTTGACATTAAAGTTTGTGTTGACTGATACTTTTTGACAGTTACATGTTGAGCAGAAAAAGCTCTGGCAAGTCTGCACCATCTACTACGCACAAAAGAATGTGTGTGTGTGTGTGTGTGTGTGTGTATGTGAACACTGAATGCTCTGCTCAACTGTACCATTACCTTAGGGATTAGAGAATTACGTTTCATTGGAGCCATATTTGTGTCCTGGAATGATTATCTGAATGTTTTGAATTAAATTACATTTTGGGTCAGAGTCCTAAGTGAAGTCAGACAAACAGCCCCTGGCTTTCCATTGCACACACACACACACACACACATACAAAATAAAGTGCAAAAATAAAAGTAAAGTATGACATGTTTCTCAATCTGTGTTGAATTAGTTGAGAACTCATTACTGGATAAAAAGTCGAAATGAGAGCAAGTGAGGGAGGGAAGAAAAGTGAGAAGGGGGGAGGGAGAAGGGTGAGTGCACCTCTATGGTAATGGAGGTGGTCTATTTTGCGAGAACCTAATTTAACAGAAAAAATACACCATCCACCTCTCCAGTGTTTGTTTATGTTCTCGGCTGCATCATGAACTCTTTGGTAAGCCAACTTGAATACTTGGTCCCACCAAAGATAGCACTCACACACAAACACTCGCATGTACACACACAAACATACATAGAAATTCTTCCTTTGAACATATGACTAAGTCTATTAATAATCAATCCACTGGAGGTTTGATTTATTCTCTCTCGATGTGCAAATAAACAAGAGTTTGATTCTGATTGAATCCAGATTCCATGTGGATCTCATTTCTCTGACAAATATCTTCCAATAATGTTTTCCATTCTGTGACTGTGACTGTGTCATTACAATGCTGAGCAAGATATCAAAGTGCAGTTGAATAGAACAGAACATCTGCAAGACATACATAGCGTTCTCCATAACGTACATATTGAGAATGATGCAGTGAAATACTGAGGATGGCTCTCTGAAATTGCTTTCATCCTTTTCCTTTTCACAGCAGAAGCATTGTAATCTATACTTACACACATACATAACTACATGGATTGAAATGTTCTGTCATAATATCAAAAGCAAATATCAGAATGCAACTGTACAGCTATTTATGTGTGTGTATGTGTGTGTGTGTGTGTCATGAGTGCTAATGTGTTTATGTGTTAGCTGAAGCTCAAGTGTTCAATTAAGCCACTTAGTGGTTCCCTTATAAAATGAGTATAGTGGGTCCATGCTCGGTCTCTATATGGAGATCACACACGATGTAGGCAGCAGTAAAATCTCAGCTAAGTTAATTCCACTGGTATTTATTCACAACCTGCATTTTCTCCCTAACCTCCTGTTTTTCCTCCTGTTTGTTTGTATATCAGTGTAGTTTTCTGTGTTTTTGTCTGGTTCACGGTGAATAAAATGTCATTAAAGGAATAATTTGGCATTTTGGGAAATACGCTTATTTGTTTTCTTGGCAAGAATTAGATGAGTAGATCGATAACTACTCTCATGTCTGTGCGTGCAAGTCACTTACTCTCAGTCTGTCTCTTTTTGCTTGTTCTCCACTCATCACCTTTTCTCTAAATTCCCTCTGCTTGACTTCTGTCTCTGCTCTGTGGACGGGGGAAAGTTGAGCTGAACAGTCACAGGACAGAACGTTCCTGATAGTCCTGCCAGGTCTCCGACGGGGGCTCACGCCACTACGTGGGGCTGCAGTTTGTGATTTGTGATCCCATGTGTCATTTCCTTTCTGTATGCATGCACATATGTAAGTAAGATTTCTTATTTTTTCATTATTGAGGTGCACCAACCCTATAATCTCTGTGCGAGTGCACACTGGTGCACATTCCTGCCGTGGCTAAAGCTGCTTTCCAGAAACAGTGCCCAAATCATTCTTGGCATTTTCTTTAACCTACATAAATCAGTGGGTGGGGTTTATTGCCTCAGAGTGAGTATGTTCAGGTGCCAGTGGTCAAAATAACATACACTTACCTGAAAACTTAAATACATTCAAGTGATTATATAAATGTCTTGTAATGTATGACTTTGTAATTTGCGGCATATCCACCCATATGGTGCCTAATAAGGCCAAATCAAATTTAGAAAAATATCGTCAAGTGCTATTTCACCCAGATCAAGTGGCTTTCCTGGAAACCAGGGTAAAGTAACAACATAGTTCTAATGAGGGAATGAGCAGGTGAACTTTGTGCTGACCTATTGAAAACACTCTACTCCATTAGTATTACAGCTATTTGTTGTGGGGGGCAGAGTTTATATGTGAAGAAATTAGGTATTTCTCTCTTCCACAGTTCCTAATAAATAGAAAAAACTAATAAAAAAGTCAATGAGTGAAGTCAAGTCCGCAGGGAATAAAAAATAAGGACCATATTTTGCCCTTGAGGCTGAGTAAGAAACTTGAGCAGCGTGTATGAACTCCTAATCTGTCAGTTTGGTAAATGTTCAGGGTTAAATCAAATTTAGTGCCTTTGCTGGGGTCTGGATGAAGTGAATGAAGGGGCTTTGCTGGGGGCCACCACCTTCTTAGTTTCATGTTGGGAAAGCTACATTTGGAACATGTCTTCAGCAAAATATGACCGTCAGACCTTTAAACTGCTCACTATTGGTTGTTATGTTAATGATGAAACTCATAACCATCTTTAATAAACACAAAAGTGCCAGAAATGGCGATGACAATGCTCACAATGCTCCCTCCTAAAAACTGATCTATGGACAGTAGGTTTCAGATGAAGCTGTGTTTCAAATCTGTTGATCAGTGAGAAAACAATGGATCTGAGCTCAGAGTCCTTTGGGCTCAAAGTAGTCGTAACACAGTGATGAAAAATAATTCTGCTGAGAGGTAAAGTAGGGAGGCAATGAAAGATTGCAGCTGTGGGACACCAAACCCTCCAGAAGTACAAGAGCTTCAAAAAGACAGAGAGAAGAGGATGAGAGAAGACAGGAGTGGAGAATCTCTTACTCTTAATTAAAAGTAACATTAACTTATCTTTTCAAAGATAAGTTTCCAAACCATCCAAATGATAGTATTTGGTTTTCTTTTGCTGTTGCGGCAGTAGTTTGTGTGGGGTTAACGTTTTCTTCTTCTGCTGGCTGCGTCATGCCAACTGTGTCTGTAGCTTCAGGCTGCCTGACTGTTGTCTGATCAAAGCCCGCTCCACAGAGATCACGCTGGACAGAGTCCCATTCTCAGTCTCCCATGAATCACATAAAGCCTGCAGGGGACAATAATCACACTCATGTGTAAATATTTGACAAATCAATTTTAAGAAATGGCAATAGGATCAAATCCAAGGTATTTTGTAATCTTTCAGAGGCATTTTTGCACAACTAATTTCAGACCACAGTCAGAGTATTTTGTATAGTTTACTACTTGGAAATGCTGCAGTAAATAACTTGCAAGAGTATAGCATTCCTTTTAGGACATTGAAGTAATTGAATTTAAATAAATCATGCTTGGATTGGAAGAAAACAATTGAAAAGAAAACTAAAACTTTTAACTTAGCAAATAACAGATTTGTATAGACAATCTAAATGAGTTTCCAACAAAAACTAATGTGTACACCACCAAGAAGGTAATGCAATACGCCCACGTACACTACTGGACATCATTTCTGTGTCTCTGGTTACTTCGAAACTTGTCGTATCTAATCAGCTCCACCCTGCATCCTGCAGATTACCCTGCTCAGCCTTGGATGGTACTGTAACTGTGCCAGGTTGAGGGTGATTTACGGGAACAGGTATTAAAAACTATGACATGACTTTCGTGTGTTTCCCATGGTTCTCAGTTTCTTGGCCCACAGACAACCTTCAGCAAAAAATCTTTTTCTAAACTTTCTGTGATTTAAGCCACCTTCCACCCTTCACCTCTCAGCTCTCTGCTGAAATTAGGTCACCCCTACAAAAGGAAAACTTCTCAAGCCAGCAGACTTTTATCACACGCATTTATATTTCCTCTTAGACTGACCAACTCTGGCTTCATGCACCTTCACAATAACCCTTTCAAAACTCATTACTTTTACTTTCTTTATCGCCTTCTCCTGCTCTTTTTTTGTGTGCTTTTTTTCACACTTTGCCATCAACAAAGAAAAAAGCTCCATAAGGGAAAATAAAACAATGCTAGTAAACCTGCTGAACTTATATTGAGCAAGTGGCCACGCACACACTTACTCTGCATTTGCATTTCCTACCTGCTCTCTGCAATAAAAGAGACAATGTTGTGTAAGAGGAATATTGTATTTGACTACTAGTCTGGCATTTTTCAATTAATTGTGAGTGTTTTCATATTATTATTTTACAGTCTCAATGAAGAAGATTCTTTGTACATCTGTATGAAAATAATACAACTGCGTCACGGAACACACAGTCTGAAAAGTCAAGAAAAACTACCCTGCCCATGCTGTCAACACTCATGCTCATTTTTTTCAAAGCTACATTTGAGTGTTGGAGTAAAGTCAACAACCAAATGACCTAAATGGCAAACTGACAGCAAGAAACACTTTTTCATGAAATAATTTGAGTATTTAAGCTGACTTCCTAAAACTACACCCGGAATACCCCAACACCTCAGGCTCAATTAAACAGTTAGATTCCTGCGAATCAGCTGCTGCTGGTCTGGGAAAAGGGATGTGAAGCAATGATCCATGGTCTGTGTATAATTATGTGTGTATGTGTGTGTGTGTGTGTGTGTGTGTGTGTGAGAGAGAGAGAGAGAGAGAGCGAGAGAGAGAGAGAATTGGGTGACAAACACTCATTTTCCGCCCTGATAGCCAGAGCAGTGGGAACTTCCTGTGGGCAGCACACTCACAGAGCAGCTAAAGCCCAGAGCCAGCCGTCACACAGGGCCACTTAGCACCAGTGTAACAAATGTCTCCCATCAACAACTTTGCTCTTACGTAACGCTTGATTTATGACTTACCGTACATGCAAAGACTTTGTAGATAAGACATATCAATAGGAAAGACTCTTCTGATCTCATTAGTACACACCTACAGTAATGCAATGGCCAGTGATGTATTTAGATGAAACTAGTAGAACTGAAATGAACTGAAAAGCAGAACTGAACAGGCATTTTATGTACAGTATAAGGTGAAAACATATGATCTTATAATTGTGTCTATCATTTTGTCATTTAAATTAAGAACAATATGCACCAGGGAAGTGTCCTTTCTGTGTGTCCCATGGTGAAATACCATGAAATATATTTAACTTTTTAATGAATTTAAAGAAAGGTTTGTCCAACAGACAGAGACATGGACTCAAGTCAGATTTAAGTCAGAAAAATGAGGACTTGAGACTTGACCTCACAGCTCTGAACTTGAGACTTGAAAGCAAAACTGTGGAGTTAACAAGAGTAAAGAACAAGAATAAAAAATAAATAAGACAGTGACATACAGGCCTTGCATAGCCACACACATTGAATTATTAGGCCTCTGCATTGAAAGAACTTGGTCTCAGTTACATTAAAGTGGCACTCCAGGGCCTAGTTATTAAGGCACATACCACATAACCACAATGTCCACGGTCTGACTCCTGGCCGGGGGACCTTTGTTTCATGTCATACTCCTCTCTCTGTCCCTGTGTTTCCTGTCTTTCTCTGCACAGTGTCAAATAAAGCCAAAAAATGTATCTTTCAACAAAAACATCAAAATCAGTTTACTTGTTAGTTTACTTGTTACTCAGACTGAAAAAAGTTGTATAACGCTTCTGTGGCTCTGGAGGAGCTTTGTCAAGAAAACAACCCAAGAGTTGTATCTTGACTTGCCATTTTCTCATAAAGACTTACGTATTTCACAAGACGTCAGGCTGACACACAAGACTTGACTTGGACAAGAATTTGTGTTTAAAACATGTCTTACTGAGAGAGTGCTGGATGACACAGTTACCCAGAACCTCCTGGGCCTCAGAGAGAAAGAAGGTGAAGGGGGGCAAAGTTACCAAATCATGTGTAATTCCCAAAACGCTCGGCTGTCTGAATTGCTGTGGACAGAATTTTGTAAGCTTGACTTGACTGTAAGAGCACATGGTGCCATTATATCATGGGCTGTCAGTGTGTGTGTGTCAGTGTGCGGGGGTGGTGGTGATGCTGATGCCATTCTGAGTGTAGACAGGCGAGTTGAGAAAGGCGGGTAATCAGACACTGCTGCATAAAACTGGGATCACTGTGTCTAAAGATGTTAAACCTGGTTCTGATTTGGTCTTGAATGATCTACGGCACCATGCACACACACGCACGCACACACACACACACACCCTATTGCAAACTTGGAAGTTAACAGTTCCAAGTCCATGAGGATAAATCAAAGTAAATCAACATTAACTCATGATGATGACCAGCTTCCATGTCGTCCCATGTAAGGACATGCACTCACTGCTGGCTTCCTGATATTCCCCATAGTCTCTCACATGGTTGACGACGTTCCAGCTCTGTGTTTGGGTGACATCACTCAGTTACACACACCGATGGTGTTGTTGTGAATCCATAGAAACGACGTAGGAACACAGCAAGGTATGGGAAAGCTCTTCAGCGTCTCATGATAGCAAACTTCACATGAATTGCTTGTGTTAGCGTCTTGTACCAAAGAAACAAAAAAAACTTGATTGCTCAGCTTTCCACCTCTGGTTGTGTGTCCAGTTCTGCACCTCAGAAGCTACATCAAAGAGAAAACACAGTGCTTCAACTGTATTATGTTGTTAAATGTGCAACTCAGATATCTTTTGAGGTTGAATAATTTGACTTCCTTGGATTCGTTTACAAAAGGTTGGTAATTCTCTGCCCTGCTGAAAAAGTCAAGAAAAATAAAATCCCACGTCTAGACTTCTTTCATAACATTTTTGAACATGTTAATGACATAATAACACTGCACTCTTGGCTCTGTGTGTGTATAGATTTTGCTTCTCTCATTATTTATATAAGAAAAGTATTTTCTTCCACAGATTTCATCCCTCCAGGCCTGCTGCTGCTGAATCACCAGTTGTTCCTCTGGTCCCAGATTCTCCACTATTTCAGTCCTGCAGCGCTCTCAGGGGAACTCAGAGCTTTATATATTATACCTGCACCTATATGACTGCACTGGGAGCCATGATCCCTTCCAAAACGCACAGGCACTCAGACACTCTTCTGTCAGACTGGGCTCTGGCTCAGGATTTTGCACCACTGGGACCAAAGTCTGTATTTCTGTGTATGTGTGTGTGTATTCATTATTATTTAGGCCAAAGTTTGCCACATTCTTTCCATCATCTTAGGTGCACACACACACACACACGCGCGTGCGTGCACACACAAACACACACACACACAAAGCACAATAAATGTGTGTTGGAGGGGGATGAGTTTGGAGAAGCTTACAGGGACATGGTAAATCCATCATTTGTGTTTTTAAAGTCTGCAGTGGATGTGTGTTTGTGTTTCATGATATAAGGTACTCTCTTTCCACACACACACACACACACACACACACACACACACACACACATACATTGAGAGTTTCAGTTTTTTTTCAGTTACCAGTCCAAAACTGAGAAATGACTTTTTGATGTGGAGAGAGTTGCAGGTATTTTCCACTCCAGTTCCAGACAGATCCAGCTCTTTCTCCTGGATGGCCTGATAAAAGCACTGTGACCCAGTTAGAAATAACTGATGGAAAACAGTCTCTGTGTCACTGCAGTCCATGACTCCATGCTTACTATACGGTATGTAGCCTACACTGAGGCTGCAAATTCTTCGAATGCCCATAATTATTCTGGCAAGCATCGCTGTATTGCTCAGTCTGACTGCAATGCAGCTGAGGTCTTGAATTAGCAATTCGGTAATCAAACCACAGACTACTTTTAAGGAGAAGTCCACCTGCTACTGGTTAAACTTGGCTGGTCTATTTCTTGCCAAACACGACCAGAACACACTGTATTATTTTATATCATCACTACCATTGGAAGGACTGATGTTTGACTCAATTACATATTGGAACAGCTTTACTTTTTTGGAGAAAGCACTGTAGCCATTCACTAAAAATCTGGAAATTATTGTCACTTTGCTGAGTTTGTAGATGTAATTCACTTGTATAAATGTATTCTCAAAAATGTCAAATTATTCCTTTAACAATTGTCCATTTCATCACGATAACAATATTGTTCCTGGAGGACTCTTGCTTATAGCTGACCACTGCTATCACAATAAATAATGCTCCTACCCTGCTTACTGTCTGAAATCTCCTTCTGGTTGCTTCATTGATTCATTTCCTGCAAATGCCCACTTTTCTTTTTCTTTCTTTTCTTTTCTTTTTTTTTTTTACAAAATTCACTGAAAAAACAAAACCCCCGCTTTGCTGTCTCCTGCTATTTCCCAATGTCTCTCTGTGGAGTCTGTCCTTAAAATCCCATCTAACTCTCACATTTACACTCTGCTCCATAGCAGGTTAGCGCTGAAGATATTATTTCCCACACAGTCTGTGGATTAAATGGCATCTTATGTTACTTTCACCAATTTTTCTCTTGAATTCCCCTCCTGTTCTCCAAGGTGGGAGCAAATGTGCAAGGCGAGTAAACAGCACTGTTGGCTTAAATTTACAATTTCTGGATTTCTGAGGTCTGAGTCAGGGCCATCTTCTGACCAACGTATAATGGAGCTGTGTTAATTCGCCAATTGCATTGCCTTACAGGCTTAATGAATACTCCTCGTAGTAGCTTAAGAAGCCAACTGCAACGAAAAATCTAAAATTAACGCACTTCCTCACATGACCACATGCGAAATCATTTGGCGTCTCCAAGGGTAAATACCTATCTAGTCATCCACTAGTCACTCCAAACAATTTAGACAAGAATACCAGCTCTGTTTTGAGAATAGCTTACTTAATGTCCAGTGCTGGAGAAGAGAGAGCTATGCAAAATCATAACTCATGACCACCCCAGTCACAGAGTCACAGAGGAGCAGTTATAACCCTGCTTAGACATACCTTAGGAAATGTGATTTAGAGTTATTAGCTAATGTGTATCATGGGACGCGCCAAAATGTGCGATGAATGTGCTATGTGGTGAGTCAAGCGCGGTTATAAGTAGAAGGATCACATGAAGCAGGGTGTCATGGCTTTTCAGAGGGAGTTAGGGGAAGTCCAACTCATTCCCCTTGTCTTTTTTTATCTTCCCCTCGCTCCCTTGCTCTTTCCCTCACCCCTCTCCCCTCTCCTTTTTCTTTCAGCATCCACAGTTCAAAATTACAGCTTGGCAAAATATTTTCAAAGGAGTCAGATGTAAGTTTTCATGCAATAAGCAGTCTGCTGTGTGTATAGTTTGTATGTGTTACACTGTACAGTTGCCACCTGCAGGCCCAGGAACACTCTGTTGTCCAAGTTACTGTAATGTGCCTTTTCCTAACAGGCTGCAGAGGGGTGAATTCATTACATGCGGCTGGTGGTCATTGTGGGAAGTCAGGCCCTGAGAGGAACTATCAGCACCTCACACACATCTATTGCTCTGTGAAACCTTTGATGAAATGCCTGTGCGAGCCCCACGGAGGAAAGTCTCACATCTTTATGACCTTTGAAGATTGCAGTCAGAGCTTTGGTGGGTCATCTGGGTGTGTGTGTGTGAGAGAGAGGGGGAGAATTGTTGGAGAATAAACACAGGAGGGGAGATATGGCTTCGGGGTGTAAGGGAAACCATTTATTCAGCAGTCTTCCAAACTTCAATCCCACACTCTCATCCTGACCCTCCTTTATGAGTGATGTTCAGGAAGGAGCGCTAGGCATGGGCCAATATGCACTTGTTATTGTGTATATATCAAACACACACACACACACACACACACACACACTCACTTACTCACGATGAGACACAGAAATTCGTAGGTTTGGCTAATGGGAAAGATAACAATCCTCTGGTCCAGAGTAAGAAAACAGACTCTTCTCTCTGGCGATGAGTTGCATAATGGCACTCAATAACCCGACGTCTGTAGAACGAACAGTCCACTCGCAAAATGGAACCGGACCAGGACTCATAAAAACCATTGCTTAAGTATGATGTGGCGCTTCAGAAAATATTTTCTCTCCTCTCTTTTCCTCACAAAGCTCTTATTTGTGTGTCCACGTCACAGGGTGAGCACCGCATTCCCACTGACTCAGGCTCCGTGTTGCCCCTTGTGTCCCCCCACCCCAACAATCCACACATTATTGAGGCATTAGCCGCTGACCTCTGGCTTTATGGGCAGCCTGGACCTCTGATAGGCCGGATGAGAGCTCAGAGGATGAGATTGTGGAGATAGCACAGTGGGAGCTTTGTGAGATGAAACAAAAGCTGCGTTCAATTAAAAATCAGTTGAGAGTCTTTGCTGTCGTCCCTCTCTAAGTGGCTCTGGAAGTGTGCCAAATCACTGGCATCCTGCGCTAAGCAGACAGTTTGCCTCTCCTGGGTATTATTTAGGAATTTGGATGCTTAGCTGCCAGGTTTGCTTGGTGTCTATAACAGACATGACTCTTTTTGTCTTGCCAACTATGAAAACAAGTCCCTCAATTTGTCAGTTTAGAGGTGATGACAGACAACAAAGAGTCTCAAAAGTGAGCATGTGTGCCTGTTAAATAACTGTAATTAAATCTTTACTAAATGACGATGATATATTAACTGTGCCACGCTGATTTAAGCCCTCGATCTGCAAGGGAAATAAATCAATCTGCCATTTCTTTCCATGTGTCTGTGATCAGCTGCACATGAATAAGAATGTGACAAAAGTTGTATCCCATTGTTTGTTAATACGCGCTTCATTTTGAGTGTGGCAGAGCAAACTTCACTTCATGACAGTCTGCGATGGGTGAAAGGGCATTTAGATCAGAGGTGAAAGGTTATGAGGTCACAACCTGTGCTATGGGAACCATTGCCATGGGAACTGTAGAATCCCAGTGGCTGAACAACCTCTGGTTTGCTCCTGAGCCTATCTCAGAGGACAGGACAGAGAGGAAAAAAGATAGTAAGACAGGCATAAAATACTGTAACAATATCCATAAAACTTAAAAATTAATAATCAGTCAAAAATAATTTACTACAGCACAAAGCTGAACTCAAACGTTTGCCAATCACTCTTAAACTCTCATTTCTTACTGCCAATAAATGCATAAATCACCTTCAAGGCTGAGTTATAAAGGAGTCAGTGGTTCAATTACACTGTTCCCATACATTCAATAAGTGTATGTGGAGAAGTGGCTAAAGATTTTGTGCCAAATGTGGCCCTCTGCTTTAGCTCTAGCTTTCTGCAGGAAGGCACTTGTCAGCTTGGTCAAGTTCAACAGCATGAGTCAGTGAACTTGATGACACATCCCTCACTTGGATACTTGAGAAGCAGATTGAGAATGAAGCTTTCCAGAACTGATGGGGGCATTTGACTGCATTACTTCCAGACGCTCTGTTTAGGTGTTTCGTCAAAAATCAACCAAAGTTAATCTCTATTTTTCTTCCTGCAGCCCAAGGAAACAGTCTGGGGGTGCATGTGTGTGGGTGTTCACATGTTTGTGTATGTTTGCGGTATTCTCCTGTCATCATGTCAGGGAGACTTGCCTGCTTCTCCCCTGCTTTGTTAGCATTTACCTCCCACATGAGGGAATACAAGTCAAAAGCTGTCAATGTGCTGATTCAGAATGGTTCAGGCTCATCAGCACAGTCATGATTTCTCACTCTGTACGTCAGTGTTTCTCATTAGTATCTCCCAGGATTGGAGGGCTGTCAAAGGATAGTTAATGGAATTAGCAGCGGTGACACAGAAGGAGCCTAGAAGTGGTTTGATATGATACCAGCAGTGCTAAAAACCCGCAGTGCTAAATGCATTAACACAACCAGTTCCAGCTCTTGTTAAAATAAACTGCACACATATAGAGCTGCAGGAACTCCAGCTTGCATTTAGAAGCTGATTTAGCTGCAGCACTGAGTAATGCTGACAATGAGCAGAACACCTTCCACTCATCACATACTAACTGAACATATAGTAAGCAAGCTTTTGAGTTCCCCTGCTTTGATTTGGTTTATGTTTTCTGTGTTTTTGTGTTGGGAAATGGAGGATAGTATTTGTTTTACAGCATGAGTCACAGGGGAAAAAACAATAACCAAACACAAAACCTCAGCAAGGAAGTCCGAAGACGCAAATGAGACATTCCAGCGTAGGTTGTTTAATTGCACATTCTCATTTCACTGCACTGCTGTTGCCAAAATGTCTTGAGATGTTTGGCAACAGCAATGATGGATTTCCCTGAACTTCGGGTGGTGTTACTGCATAATTGCTGCATAATCTTTCACGACTGTGTTTAGAAAGCAGCGTCATTATGAGACTGAGAAAAATTCAGAACAAACTGTTGTTACAAAAGTTTACAAATACTATATAAAAACATGCAGAGCTAAATTACACTAAAGTGCCAGCCTGTTCGCAAAATTCTTGCACTCTCTGGTTGGTGCTCTCACCTCACAGCAAGAAGGTCCTGGTTTGAACTCCATCAGGGCTGACTGGGGCCTTTTGGGGTGAATTTGCATATTCTCCCTGTTTTCACATTTTTGCTGGGTTTTCTGGTTTTCTCAAACATGAGAAACATGCAAGTCAGGTATTAGAAAGTCTCAGCAGTAACAATAAACACAGCCTGGGCCTCAAAACTATAGAGGTGGTCCCCTGAATGGGTTAAAGGCACAGGACAAATCGCTTCACAATAATTAACTTGATATGCGAACATGTGACTAGAAAGCATGCTCACATTAGCGCACATGTACTGTCGCTAAATATGAATGCATGTGTGCGTGTGTGCATGTGTTGCTGTCCTCTTGTCTTACCCAATATGAACCTCTCTGATTTAAATATGATCAGTCACAGATGCCAGAGAAATAGAACCGAAATTATCCCTACACTGTGCTTAAGTATGTTTCAGATGTGCCTGGATATTGTTCCTATTTGTCAAAGATTTATGACTTTTGGAATTTCATGTGGATCCAGAAACCTTCTAAAAAAAAATGTTACTATTCCTTGACCTCTTTAATTCAGTGATACCAGATGTCAGATCAGAAAAATAAATAAAAAGTTTAAGCTATTAAGTAGTTAAGGAGTTCTCTGGGTAAATGAAGTCACAGATTCCAAGCTCTCATCTAGAAACCATGTCACAACTCAGGATTACACAGAACAAGCCACATTAATGTTAACATGACACGGATGGCATCAATGCTAATTATTCCAAGACGTTGTAAAAAACTTATTCATGCCCCATACCAGGAAATGCCTCATGGACTGAACTTTGTGTTTAAAGGCCCACTATATATTTATGAAGTTTAAATAAGGATGCAAGGCAAACTGCTTCCTGCCCTCGTTTTTTTAATAGACGCCACTCCGACTCACACGCCAGCGTTCCACTCATGCTGCTTTCTGCGCTCATTGACAGGTGCAGGCACACACACACACACACACACACATGCACACACTGCCCAATTCAGAAAGCTCAGCTGTCGCACACAGGCCTGAAGCTGAGGCATGCCAGTCAACGCAGTCTGCAGGCGAGCAGATTCAGGAAGGCATCCCAGTCCTCCAAGTCACTCTCACATTGCTCCCTTCTGGGGGGGTTTTAGTCAGCTCAGCCACCTAACTAGACTCTGACCCAGATGGAAGTGGGTCATCAATAATCACAAATCCCCCGTCACTGAGGGGAATCCAGGTTTCATGCATGCGTAATGAAGGACATCAGGCACACCCATTCCTCTCATCAGCTCCCTCTGTCTTATAAGCGTAATGACAACAATGTGTAGCTGAATGAGAGGAGGGTCGGGCCCAGAGGAGCAGAACTGTCAGAACTCATCTATGAGTCACCCCATGAAAAAACATCAGACCATGACTGTTTCGTATTGACACATTACAAAAGCATCTTTGCTACACACGACACAAACATATCAGGAGATCAGTGGCTGGTATTCGGAGGCTGATTTTAAATGCAGTGTGACACTGTATCCAGGTAGATTAATTCTGACAGCAGTAAGCAGAGACAGTACAGCTCCAGGATAGCAATGCTACGTGTGCCAGGCATGCCCGCTTTCTCCTCTTACTGCTGGGCCCTGGTTCAATAATGCAGGCAATGCTTTGATCCTGAAACAAGGTCGCTATAAATGATAGTGACAACGGCTCACCCAAATCCTGCCAGCCCTTGGCATTGCCAGGTACAAGTAGCAGCTACAGTAATGTATCACTATACACCTGTCTCTCTGCCTCATTGACTGAAAGAGGATAATGCCTGCTGTAGAGTGGTTGCCCGTTGGAAGGCCAAACTTGGTAGGGTCTATTTTTAAGAAGGGAGAGGGCGAGGATATGCAGAGGGGAACTGAGAGGTTTGGATTTTGGGTCTGCAGATAGTGTATGTAGGACAGCAGATCTACAGTTCTCCCTCTATGTCTCAGCATATTTATTGATACAGGTATCTACAGTATGTGATTGGTGCAGATTTTATAGACAAACACAAATTGGCCAAACTACAGATGGCCTAAACTCATTCTCCAACATCTACAACAGCCTTGTTATTGTGATGAGCACCTGGACATCCTGAAGGCCGGTTATCTGCATTTCTTCCCGAAAGAGAAACAGCAATGTGATCCAAGGTCTGTGTAAGAGCAACATTCACCCTCAGCAGCGAGCCAAAATATATGGCTCATTTCCATCCTTAAACTAGTTGTGTTTTGGCAATGAGGAGTTCCTGTTAAACAACATTTTCCCACTTAAGCAAATTTACAAGCACAGTACCATATGAAAAGTACAAATACAAGTGCCGCATCTTAAGAAATGTGCTTTACCACAAAAACATGAAAAGGTGAGAAGTCCATGACCCAGTTTTGCCCAATCAGGAGGGGCGGAACAAAGAAGCCAAAATACTTGAGTAAAGCCATGAGAAGTCATGCCGAAATTCCTTCGGCATGAAATGGTCCAAGTCTGAATCCAGCATGTGGATCGATTTCAGTTCAGGCATCACAGATGTCACCATGTCTGTGCTGTGCATCTGATTTGAGGCCATCCATTATTTAATACCCACTTATTCTGTTCAAGGTCATCAGGAAAGCTGGAGCCAATCCCAGCATGCATTAGGAGACAGGCTGAGTACACTCTGGTCAGGATGAAAACATATCGACAGACCCACAGTGGCTCAGTGCTGCGCCCCAGCACTGAGCCTTTCTGTGTGGAGTTTGCATGTTCTTCACGTATCTGTGTGGGTTTCCTCCTGAGTGCTCCTAGACTCAATTTCCCGTAAGTGTGAATATGAGTGTGAAGCAGGCCCCTAAAAGTGAAATTGTAAAGGTTAAACCAGGTCGGTTGCTTTTCTGAGAACGTAATACCATGATCTAATTTTCACAACATTAGTGACACTAGTTTGTCAGCGATGCGGCCTTGGTCAGGGAACGACTGTGATTCCAGTAAGTGTTTTGAAACCACCCGCTGCTGCCAGATATCCTACCTCCAGAGACAGCTGTGTGAATGTGCTCACTCATGTTTGTGTGCACGCGTGCACTTTTGTGTCTGTGTGTGTCAGAGCATCCAGCTCACACATTCCTCTCGGATGGAGTCAGTGCTTTGGAGGAGACCCTGCTGCCTGGAATATTGAGTGTGTCAGGACTGTGAGGGAAACAAGAAAGAAAAAGAGAAAGTGAGCAAAGCTGGCTTTTAGAGGTATTGGTATTATGCCACACACACAAAAGCCCCCACCCCACTGCAAAACTTTGCTGGATCCTGGAAGCAATTTCCTCCCATAGTTCACCCAGAAATCACTTTATAACTCAGGGAAAGCAGTTGTTTTCCTATGACATATGTACAGGTGTACACCCTGGGCCCCCAGCCTTGAGCCCGTAGGACTTCTCTTGGAAGCTCCTCTCTGATCCAAGTTCTCCAACCAGCGTTGGTCTTCCTCTTGTCCAGAAAGCCTCTGCCTGGGAGGCCTGATTACACAGGGGCTCAGAGGTGGATAAAGGAGCTGTATCCCTCCTATTGCTGTGTGTGCGTGTGGTAAACCACTATACTGGTCTCCACATGCATTTATAATGAAAGATTCAGCTGGATGTGCAGCATTTTCAGTGTCAAAGTCACCATTCATCTTTGTTATTATTTTCAGCTGACCTAGAAAAATGACATCCATCCCGAGGAAAGCCCAGCTGGTTTAATCCAATCAAGTATACCGATACTGAATATACTGATATTGTTTTTTACATAGTATATATGAATAAACTGATATTGTGATGTCCCTCCCTCTCTGCCTGCTGCTTGTGTGGTTGGTTTGGCTTCCTGGCTTAGGAGTCAATAGGCAGAGTTGGACACGAGGAAACTGCCTACACCTGAGTAAGTTGGGCCCCAGCCTCGACTTCCTCCTTGTAAAATTCTTTGAGTTTGAGTTTGAGACAGAAAGTTTAAAAAGAATTATAACAATGTGTCAACTGATATTTGCTTTGGTTATATAAAAAATTCCAATAAAGATTAAATTTGGTTATTATAGTTGTGAGCAACATACCAAGTGTGACATTTACAGTTGAAAAATGAAATTATCAAAAACAAAACACTAAGCAATAATTACAGTAAATAAACTGTTTAAACTGTAAACTTCCCTCTTCTAATTAGTATCAATGAGAACTATAAGAAACCAACACAAAAATACAACAAAAACATATTAAAATTGAGACATAAACTTCCAAACTTGTTAGCAAACAGTTGCTTATTTACACATCAAGCAGACACGGAGCAAAACCAATGTTTCAACATAGCCGCTCACCAAAGACTCATTAATTATGTTGTAGGAACCATTATTATGTCTGTGTATTTATGTCTGTTTATAATTTGTAGCCTATATCAAGTTTACCACAGTTGGCAGTGAAATCTATACAGGGCACAGGTGCAAAAGACCGTCTAATCATGCTTGGGTGACGGGGAGATCTCACGGTTTTTACTGCTTGCATGCTTGCATGCTTGCATGCTTGCAGCAGCCACACCAGAAAGCATCATATCACACAGGTTTTGTTTGTAATATAAGAAATAATTTTGCTGTAAATCGAAATCTTCAATAAATGGGAACATCACCCAACAGTGAATACTGCCTGAACATCTATTCATTGAAGCGCATCAAAAACAAGGTCTTCTCCCGCAACTGCTGGCTAACTGCGTGTCAGGACAGTCCCTACATATCTATTAATTTATTTTCGATTTGCCAGTACTTTTTAAATCAATATGACATATATCTGTGATAACTTGAAACACCTGATAAAACTGGCCGGGCCTCATTGGAAATTTTCTGATTCTGGTCCGGGGAGTGTTTAAGTTGTTCAGTGTGGTGTAGCCTGCCCCTGAACCCAGCAGCATTAGCATAATGTTGGACACTTTCAGCATATCTGTAAAGTCAACAATGATTTTTCAGCATCAAGTGAACTTGTGAACTGTTGAGTTTGTTCCACAAGATTTTCTTCACTCTCCACACACACACACACACACACACACACACACACGCTCTGGCTTCCTACCTGGTGGTTCACTCTCCAACATCAAACTGTAGTGCCAAACCACAGCACAGCAACAAATCCTCCTCCCAGGAGTGTTGGTCTTTGATCTCTATGTTGTCACAGCTCACAGGGAACATACACAGACAGAACCCAGAACAGGATTCTGCTTCATGTTTTTACAACCCTGCGAGAGAGACGTGATTCTTACAACATCAGTCTGCAGCTTTACATAATTCAGCTATAAAGTATATAAAACATTTCACCGTATGTATAACAGCACTTAAGCTAGAAAACTTCACATAAGATGTACGTAATTGCATTTAACAGCACTACGTCATATTCTTTTACAGTGTTATTTCACATGTAAAGCCAGTGCTTAGACATATCGCTCCTATCAGCTTTTATTTTATTCATTGATTAAATGGAAGCTGTAAATCAGTAGATAATTTGCACGTGCTGATTTTTTTATTTTACCCTTATGGAGGAACCATATGACCTTTGACCACACAGCAGAGCCGAATGGAGGAAGATGAATGGCATCAAATTATACAATCTGAAAACTTTAAGTGCAGCCTAATGGTTCCAGGCTTGAGGTTCCTATACATTACATCACCTAATTAATGTGAGCTAAACTATGCTGCATGCTTGGTAATGTGACAGCTTGACGACTGTTTTCATGTGTGAGAGCCAAGCGGCGCTGGGTGTGTCGGGTGGAAGGGCTCCAGCTGAATCCACGAGACCCTCACTGCAACAGCTCATACTGGGACCAGTTTGCTTGCAAAACAATGTCCTGCAAACCCACAGCGGTGCTAATGCTGTTATTCATATTGAAGAACTGCTCAAGTGTATAGTTTCATTTGAAAATGAAATAAAAAAAAAAGGATCCTAACCCAATAAAGAGCAGGAATCGTGACACTCACATGGGGGATTTTTCACTTCGGGTGATTTACGCCGCAAAAATGTTTTAAAGAGCTCATCTTAAACTTGCAGTTGAGTCCAAAACAACTTCCATTTGGATGAAAAACAGACTCCTGCTTCTTGGAAGTGAATTATACCCTTTTTCTCATTTTCTCTCATTTTCTCCATCTACCCCCCAGTACACTTACCCCCCAAACCTCCTTCTTCTTCTACTTCATGTCCTTTGACTTCCACCCCCTCCTCCTCCTTTCCCTCTCTGCACCCCAACATTCTGTAAAGATTGCCACCATATGTTTCATAGAGAGATCCTACAACATGTCTGGCTCCAGAGCCTCTGGCTGAGATACACGTTGGGCCTCTCTGGGCTCAGTAACCTTGGCAACACGCACCGCTCGGTGCTTCACCTTTACATCAACATGGCACCAGGCCCACATCACCCAGGAATCTCTGCTTTCTGTCTCTTCACCTCATCCATCCAGCCTCCTCTATTCCTTACCATCCACAGCCCATCCAAGTCCTCCTCTCTCTATACAGTGTCACCTGAGACCTCCTCGTGTCCGTCTCCACACAATAGAAAAACCAATCCAAATGTTTCTCATTTTCAAACCTTACATCAAGCTGATTGTATATGCTCGTTTGCTGACAGTAAAAGGAAAGAGAGCAATCCTGTGACAGGCTAGAGTTACAGTAAATACATTTGTTTTAACTATAGCTTTGACAGGAGATATGGGGTGATTGTATGAGTAGACTGTAAAAGAGACTCCCATGGGCAGAGTATATATTTTTATTCTTTATTCTTTATTTTTAAAAAGCAGGGTGTGAGGGAGTGTATATTTAGAATGAAAAGTTAATATTGGTTTGATTGGAAAGATTTTGTTTTTCAGTTCTTTAAAGAAAAATGGGCCGCCGAAAACTGGAATAAGCCGAAGCTTAGAACATATGGTTTAATTAAAATTGAGTTTGTGTGAAATTTAATCTGCCCTGAAGGAAAAGATCTCCATGTGCTCCACTGAGGTGCGATATCTTACCACTATATCTGGAAACTGGACATTATGTTGGCACTGAAGGACATAATTGGATTTGTCAGTTACAGTATGTGAGTTACTGTGAATAAAATAGAGATTGAAATGCATTTTGTTTTACATACATTTTACATACATTATATATATATAAATATAATGTGTGTGTGTGTGTGTCATATTTATATATATACACATTATATTTATATATATATTTATATTTATATATATTTATATGAGCTAGTTTTTTTCATTTTCTGTTGAAAGATGGTGACATGGTGAAAGCCTTCTATTTTGACATGTTTGCACTGAGTATCTATTGTCTTGTCTTGTTTATAAAAGTAGCTTTTAAATTGTGTTTCTACTCTGAAAAACATGTCATAGTGTTTTTTTTCTTTGGTTCAGGAACCATGAACAGTGTGTGGCTTTCAGCAATAATTAGTTTTTCTTTGGAACATGAATGTGAAATTTGGATGCATTGTGTGGTATTATTGTGTGTGATGTAATCACATGTGGAATGAAAATTAAATTCAAATCAATTCATTCATTCATCAGACATTCATTCATACATAAAGGCTGGTGAGTGGGCTACATAGATGTGTATTTTAGTGTGTGTGTGTGTGTGTGTGTTAGTCATGTGCATTATTGGAAGGTTTCAAATTGAATTTTCAAACTTTCAAACAAAGGAACATTCAACTGAGAGACAAGTTGTTGGGTCACCAAATACATCATTTCGCTAAAAATAAAGATGATAAGTTGAGAGCAGGGTTGCCTAAAAGATAAGAAACAAAAATCTGATTTGTAATGTTTTAGAGTGTCCAAGAGGCCTCTGTTCCCCCTGCAGTCTCCCTCACTCCCTCTCCTTCCTCAACCCCCACAGAGCAAAGAACTTAACTACAGCAGATTTTACCAGCATCAGAAGCAGAGGCATCATTTTTTCCTTTTCATTTCAGCAGCTCCTCCTGATGTAAATGATGCTTCCTCTGTTAAACAATAGCGTATGGAGTCATGTGATTGATAAACAGTGAGCTGTGAATCACACAGGATGAGTCAATGATAAATGTGAGAGTGCTGTGCTGTGCTCGCTATTTCATGCATCTTGAACTCTTTGGAAAAAAAGTGTTGCTATAAAGTCATTTGTAAGTTTCCAAATGTGTGTGTGTGTGTGTGTGTGTGTGTGTGTGTGTGTGTGTGTATGTTGCAGTTCCTGGTTTGAATTAAAGACTTCCCGACACAATTGAAACAATATATAGCTCCCGGCCAAGAGTGTGTAACATGTCCCTGCTCTTGATTTGAACAACATGCACACGCACACGTGCACATGGCCATGGTACATTGGTTTTATATTTTACAGCTGATTACAGTTACCTCTTGTTAGTGGGTCCAAAAAGAACAAAGATAGAAAACTGAGCTAGAGCACCTCATTTTACAATAGATTCAATCTCACATGTTACCTCTAATGGAGCCAACTCCAACTTTTTTCATTTTCCTGCTTCAAAGTTCACATTTTTTTTGCCAGATAAATAAAGTTGTGAATTTGAAGGTCATTTGCACCAAGTGGTTCATTCCCCATCCAATCATTCTTGTCCATCTTTGATATCACTTATATATTTTGTTAGTGGAGACTGTGGTAAAGATCTTTCCACATAAAATAATTTAAAAAAACGGATGGTGGATAATAGAAGCTGAATAATAAGTTAACAGCTAAAAAGAGCAGGAAATAAAGGGGAATATACAGTTGAGACACAGAAAGTGCTAAGCTAATTTCCAGATGAGGGGAAATGAGCAAGCTTGTTAAACTTAAAAGAATTGCTTTTGGCTTTCTGCACTGAAAGTGAAAGAAGCTAATATAGCCTGAATGGAAAATGATCATTGATGATCAATTGGTAATAATGCCATGTCTTTGATACCTAGGTTTCATTAGCAGGGACCACACCACCAACAAGATACGTTTGAATGATTTATTGAGAAAGATTGATGAGGCTTGTTCTTCCGCTTGCTTTGTTTTGATGTGGTGTTGGGACGCTATGTGGGGAATCCGCCGCGGCGCCCGGGCAGTGACGAACCTCCTCAGGGCCCTACGAGGGAAGGAAGGAGAGGAGAAACAGGAAGAATGGGGGGGGGGGGGGGGGGGGGGGCTGGTGGAGAATACGAGAGCGAGAGAGGAGAGGGTTAGGTTGGTATTTATGGGATTGCCAGAAGAGGTGCGGTTGAGGTGTGGTCCTGCTCCTGAAACTTCGCTAGATAAGCTTCACTTATAGAATATGATCATCTCTGCTGTAACACTATGGGTTGCAAAGTAAAGCAAATGAATATGGAGAAAATTTTTGACTTGTTTGTGGAAATATTCCTTGTGCACATTAAATGCAAGAACCACACCGCTCTACATCAGCTTTTATCTGCAAGTGTTTATCAGCATATTTTCATGGTTGTTTCATCCAGAAGAAACGCATTCTCATACTGTTGACTCACTGTAGCTATTAGCGGTCCCAGCTGTTGCTGCAGGTTTTCTTACTTTGTTATCACCAGCGGCTGGACTGCAGTTTAACACAATGTCCACCTGTCTCACAGTTCAATGGTAAAGCTGTTGTTCTACATATCAGATCCACTACAGTGAACAGCAGAAAACCTGCAGAAACTAAAAGGTAGAGGGGGAGGTGATGTTAGTCTTGTGTTTGAGCTGTGTATTATCTGCGGTGACAGCCTGGTTAAGGGTTTTACGGCTATAAAAGAGAAATATTACAAGTGCTTACTCCCTTTGGACCTTTCCAGGCGCACTCTCTCAGGAGGTCCAGGTTGACTGATCAAATTCACTATACAGATTTACAGGACACGCTGCTGTACGGAAAAGTATGCAGAATTCTTGTCTTGCGATACATTCATCACAAGGTGTCCGTGTAATCTGTTCCTGACGCTGTGTGAATAATCTGTACAAGCTGTTAGTGGGATGAGGTTCCTCTCAGAGACAGTCAAGTAACATGCATATCTGCTGCCATTTTGTCAAACTGCACATCATTACCAGCTAGGCTTCGCATCATTAACTTTAATCAACCACTCGCACACAAACCACATCAGGCAGCTTACTTCACTCTTCTTCCCATCTTCTCCATCACTTACACACACACCATCACTTCAAACCCATCCATTAGCACTCTCCACTATCAGTTGCATGTCTTGGTGCAGACCGCAACGTTGTCCCCATAAACCTGAGAGATTAGATGGGCGGTTATGACAGCCAGCCATCATCACCTCTGTTTATTTAATCTCTGTCCTCTTCTCCGAAACCCCTCTCTGTCCCTCTTTCACCTCTCTTCTTCTCTCCCAGGACTCGATCTTTGACTCCTTTAGGGAGGTCTGCACTTTAAAGGAAAACCCCTCTGGACCCAGCAAAAGGACACCACAAAAACAGAAACGCTCACAAGCACGACAGCACATATACACACACAGATAACCAACACACATGTGCTGAAGTATGCCAGTCCTCCCAAAGGGTTCAGGATGTTTTGACTGAACAAACACAAGCTTGTTTATGCTCTGAGATGGTGGTCAGCAGTTTCAAGAGATTCAATGGTACTTTTCTTACTGTAAAAATGATTTTAGTGGAAGACAAACATGAGTGTTAAACCACGGCAGACTCAAAAAATCCTCCAAAGTGAATCTCGGAAGTCCTTGTCAACATGTCCAAATCACTTTACACCATTTACAGATTTGCGCAACTCCTTTTTTTGAGACTATGACTCTCTGAGCTCTCCGAATGGTCTCTGCTCTGGGTTGCAGGAATATAACCCAAACACTTAAGGAGCCCCGGGCCTTTCAGATCCAGAGCCAAGCAAGAGCCAGACAAGTGGAGAAAACAACCAGCATCTGCATTGGCAACATCCACTGGAGATAAAGTGAAGAGAGAAGGATCTGGGACATCTGCAGAGGACATTCCACAGAAAATTACAACAAACAAATAAGAGAGGAGTGATGCAAGTGATTTGTGGCTGCAGATGAATCTTGTAGAACAAAAGTCATCAACATTAACATAAGTACATGCATATTAACATTCACCTCCGTGGTATACACACACACACACACACACACACACACACACACACATGTGGACATTAGCATAAATATTGTATATACAGTATACACAGTGGTATCAAGAAAGAGTAAATCAGGCAGAAGGTGGTTTGAATAGTCTGAGTCACTGTGGTTGGAGCCAGAGAGACATTGTGGTTTATCCCCAGTAGGGTAGAGTAATGTTCCTGGTTGGTGGTGGGGGGGGTGCCACACTCCCACACAGTGACCACCCACTGCTGTGTCCTCCGTTAGGACACTGAACATGTGAACATCACGACAACAGCCTGTCTTTTAACCTCTGATTGATTCTTATACTTTAGATAGAGCTCAGACAGTTGCTGCTTAGGCCTCCATGTTTCTTGGACACACACTCTACACTACTGTATATATCACACCGCCACAAGGTAAGTGCTGACTGAAATATGACAGGTGACCATGGTGTGACCCAATGCACTGACTCTCACTTAGAGGCACTCAGACAGAAATCATAAAGCTGTCTCTCTCTCCCTCCCCCAGACTGACTGACTGACTACTGTTTGGTCTGAATGCTAACTCAGTGGTGACAATTTCATGTTCCCAGCTTCACTATTTTAAATCTGAAAAATATGTCTGTCCTCTTTCACTTCTAGTATCACAAGATAAGTTCTAATACCCATCCAAGATGGTCATAAAATACTTGCAGAGAGTGACTAGAGGCACAAGACTTGTGACTTGACTTGGACTTACCCCAAAGACAATAGCTCAGTCCAGCATTTATCAAACTTTTAAGAGTTGCACTTGAGAATGCTGTAAAGTGAAAACTTAAGAGTAAAAAAGTTATTTGCTGAAAGTAAAAAATAAGACAAATGTATCAAGCAACTTACTCCTACTTAAAGCAAAGTGCAGTAAGCTTTATGATCACTTTGTAAGTGATCACATGACTGATCACGTCTTCTGTGAGCACCAATAACCAGTCAGACACAAGGATTAATGCTGCATTCACATCATATTAAATCTATCACAATTATGAGTTACTCTACATCTGTCCCAATGTTCTCTTTATCCTTACATCTTGTCACTGACATGTTATTCAGCAGAAGGCTGTATAATGTTGATTTTTCTGTGAAATTTCAATATCTCCAGTAGAAATGAACACATGAAAATAACACAGTATAAAGTATAAACCTTATAGATACTGAAAAAAATATCCTAAATTGAAGACAAAAGGAAACTGGACCATCATGGAAAGTCTGTTGCTGGAATCTACCACACTGACAACTACAGATGAAAAAGATGCATAGAAAATCATCTTGAGAATGCAAATGAAAAAAGAAAGAGGTGGTGTACTATCTTATCCAAAGTGTGAATAAGGTGTGTGTTCATCTCTGTACAGCCATCTAAGACCCTGACAGGCTACTCTTAACCAGCTTAAGAAACCTCTGGAGCCCAGTGACATAAATAGCTTTTATTGTTAAGTTTGCAAATAGGAGGAAAGGTTACATATTTCTTCTTTTACCTTTCACGTGAGTTCCTTTAGCAGGCTGTTAAGTATGGGGAGTAGTAGTTTCCCACCCTGAATACAGGATGTAAGCTGTGAAGAACCACAGTACTGTATATTCACACACACACACGCATCAAAGCAGAGATGTATCCCGGACAACAAAATGATTTATGTGGCAGCTACAGATGTACCCAAAACAAACATCAAGCATTACTCACAAAACAGACAGGAAAAACTAAAGGAGACATGAGAAGGAAGCTGTCGGCCATCAAGGAAGAGCAAAGAGGAAGAGGATGTTGCCACGACCCCCGCCAGTCACCTGGCACAGCCATCAAACCTGGTCACAGTGCCAGGAACCCATGTGATAGCCTTTATTGGTCATCTCATTGCCATGTTCCCCTCCTCTATAAATAACCCTCCCTTTGACTCCATTGTTCCTGGAAGCACCTTCCCATCCACCCCCCCACCAGCATGAAGGGAAGACCATACTTTCACCTCATTGACTGGCCGTGTGTTTGTGCAATGGGAGCGACAGTGTGTCTGCCCCGCAGGTGGGAGCCAGAAAGTGTGCCTAAGTGGTGACCGGGTTCATGAAGTGGAGGATTGTGGAAGTAGTGTGAGAGAGGACTGGACAGGACTTGACAGGATGCTTTCAGCAGACGTCAGCTGGATGATATTACAGTGTGCTGTTTAAAGCACAAATGATAGCTGTCATAACAGCGTTCTTACTGGAAACTCTCCAACCTCTTACAAGAAACGTCTCCCTCCACTCCATCTCCATCTTCTTTCTTTACCGTTGCCAAATGTATACAGCCTGCTGCTTGCTGTTCTTCAGTGAAAAGGGCTGAGTGTGCAGACTTTGTTTTCCCATTACTGCTAATGGCAGGTCTGGAAAAACAGACTTTCCCATTATGTTTATTCAGTGTTCCTTAGAAAGAGTACACCGGAACATTGTAATGGCTGTATAGTAGATCTTATTGAACATCGAGTTTCCCCTTGTACTACACTTCCTTTATCCATACAATGCCAGTAGTAATAAGTAGGCAGTGCAGTGCTTGTCGCTTGATGTAATTATAATTACATCCACTAGATGGGGTGTTGTGGCCCCTTGCTATGGTGCACTGTGTCCAGTGCTCAATAAATGGCATGAAACTGTATATTAGTGATTTACTTTAGAAAAACCGAGGCCCAACTTCAAACAGGAAACAATAACAATGAGTGGGTTTACATGCACATGAGTATGGTTATGATTGGATTTTTGCAGTGTCCTGGTTATGTTTAGCAACACCTTATCCTGTTTAAGGCCTTATCACGGTTTTGAGAAACTTGGATATGCTACCTGGAGTACTCCAATAGAAACCATACTTTCGCATTTAAACACCTTATCCAGATTTCTCAACATTCTCTACTGATACAGAACATAGAGGCTGAGATGGTGAGAAGTCAAGACACAATTGCACACAGGATCAGAAACCTGGATACTGTTAGAATCATGTAAACAGGGATATGAATAACCACGTTTTTCATGTTCCATGTAAATACCATATCCCAAATATGATCAAAACCAGGATAAGGCTCAAAACCGGGATACTAATGTGCATGTAAACACAGTCTGTGATGATATATAGTAAATAATGGTGATAAAAAGCCAGTGTGTTACCTGCTAGGTCTATTTCTCACAAGGCAGACACTGACAATATCTGACTGTTGTAAAAAGCATTTTCTCTGAAGCTGGAAGTGTTTTGTGGTGGAGCTGACAACATTATGAGGAATCTAAATTACTGCCACATTTATTATAATTCCCCCAACACACCCACTCCTCCCTCTGTTTCTCTCCATCTAAAAAAGCCCCGAGAACTGTGATTGAACCCTGTCTCATAAGCCAGCTCTGATTTGTTTGCATCCACTGGTGTTGTTATTGTTTTTTTTTATGTGATGGAGACCGTCCAACCAGAGTCAGGGGTCTTAAAAACTCTTAAGAGCTCCAGTCTGTCTCCTCTTGACTCCTCACGGTATGTGGATGGAGGCCCGGGATGAGGCTGGCTTCGGGCTGTGATGTTTTGTGGGAACCAGAATCCTGCCAACAACCATGAGACGTTCCACTGTCAGTGAACGCAGTGGAAGCATGTTTGTGTTTATACAATCTCAGTATGTGAGCGTAATGTGTGAGTGTGGGTATAGCATGTCTGATGTGTGTGCATGTATATGTGAGTCACAGTTTGGGTAGGAGTGTGTAGTTTTAGGCCTGCATGTACACCCTGTGTTCTTGTGCGGTTCCCCTTTTCTCTATCAATCAAGGGATCTTAAATTGACAGTCTTGGAGTCATGGGCCTATTAGCCACCGCAATCAAACTAAGGATCCTAACTCATCTCTAACACAGTGTTCTGTGATGACTTTAATCTGAGTCCATCCCTCAAACCCTGCTCCCCTCCCTGCTCGGGCTTCAATTTGGGACCATAAAACATGGTGTACCCGAAATCTATAATGACGTCATGAGAACAGTTAAAATGAGGCAAATGAGGCAAACGTCAAAAATATTTCACAATACTTTAAATACCACACTAAAGCTCTGCTGAAACTTGCACTAAGTGATTTTTTTTGGCCACTTGCGAGCAGAAACAATCTGTAACAGACTTGTTGGCTAACAGTTGCCTATTTACACATTCAGCAGATACCGAGCAAAGATCGCATTTATTTTGAATCATGTTTTTGGTCTCCTGGCAAATGTAGGTCCAATATTACATCACCTTTTAGCTCATGTCTGGTCTCAACCACCTCCTGAGAAAAATATCTCTTTTGCTGCTAAATGCTCTGCTATGTTCACCAGCTAGCCGCTAGCTAGCTTCGTCTCTGCTTTTTGGATGGGCAGGTAGGGTGCAGTTGTTTTTTAGAACTTTTACATGAAAACTAATTCGCTGGAAACTACACTGACGAGAGCTGTGAAAAAGTCCAAAAACCAAAAACTTGTGGGCCGTAAAATCAAAACAAGAGTTAAAAGATGCTTAAAAAGCTCCATGTCCGCAGGTCAAATTTGAATTAATTAACAAGGACTGAAAAAAACGCTAATTATCATCCAGTAAAATGTTTTATAAGTGACTTATTATTCATCCATAACCATAATATATATATACTTACTTTGATATTTTATGTACCTTAAACCACATTTAACTTACAATGTACAAATTGTTTTCAGTTTAAAAACAATAAAATGTATCTATTTTATTGCTTATGATGAACAGAACAGGCAAATAAGATCATGAGATGATCTGATAAACAATAATTCCCAAAATAACTTGTTTATATTTTCTTATATGTTAAAATGAGCAATTAGTGTTACATCTGTTGTGTTATGGGTCAAAATTGACTGCATATACTTCCCTATGAAAAATGAGAAAAGTCCATTTAATTTCCAAAAACAACATTTTATTTTGGTCAATCACATATAGTGTCATCTCTGGCGTGGTGCGTTTGTGTGCGTGCACGCTGTGTCAGGTGTGTGGTGAGATGTGAGAAATAAAGCACAAGAAAGCCCCAGCCTATATATGTTATACAGCCGGGGAACAGGAGATGTGTGTGTGTGTGTGTGTGTGAGATGCATGCACGCACACAGACATGCACACACACACACACACACACACACACACACACAAGTAAAGACCAGTTAATTGGGGATTACTTGTCCAATCGGGACAACAGCTGTGTCCCCAGTTGGGAAAAAGCTGATTTTTGGATAAGTGGTTAAGGTTAGGGTTGGGGTAAGTCTCCAGGAAGTGAGTGAAAGAGAGAGTGTAGGGGGGGGGGGGGGGGTTGGATTGGTGCATGGGATTATATTTGCTGCGTGCCACTCTACCATTGAATTCAAGTCAATATGCTTTCTTGGCATGAAACATAATTTTAATATTATTACACAACATTATTATACTATTTTTATAGGATTTTATTACTATTGTTCTTGTCTTGTTGGAATTTTAGTTATTCATGATGGTTTGGCAACATTTACTATGTATTTCTCTACATAAACAACCCATAATTACTACCGGGTCCCATAACACAACAGATGTTACCTTTTTTTTCCTAGGCATTTAAAAAAAGTATATTTCACACATCTAAACTTGAAAACGGGTCAAATCAAACACAATAGGAGGGTTAAACCATGCAGTGCGAGAGGGTTATGACCCTCTTGTTGATGAAATTTTATCACAGAGTGACAAAACTATGGCAATGTCCTGGTTTGTCTGGGATTGTCCTGGTTTCAAGCTGGGTGTGAGTCCCGACAAATATCTCTAAAACACTGAAATGTCCCGGTTTTCAACATTCACTATCAAATTGTCCCTTTTTTCACCACAATTAAAATAATAATGATAATATTATACTTGTTTTCAGCGCTTACATAGACGTTTATCATGTTCTGTCCCACTCATTATTACCTAACCCAATATAAAAACATAAACAATGCACCACGCGTCTGAATTCAACACTGACTTGTCTGTATGTATGTCAATCTATCAATGTGTCGTTGTCGAGGCTGTTGCTAGCCTATCATGCTGCTCTTTCTGACAGAACCTGTCAGTATGCTAACAATTAGCTATCATGGTCTTTTCTAAAGAGCTTTTCTAAAGATCATATTAAGACGGACAAACATAAGCGGTGGCTACAAGCAGGAAGTAGCACCATTGCGACCCACTTCAGTGGAGCAAACGCCAGTGACAGCCATCTGAATACTTCCAGTAGGTGTACTAAGCACCGAAATAATTGTCCACCATCCTGATGAAAATGCCTATGGTGCGTGCATAAGCACATATGGTAATGTACATTTAAGGGTCCTGGTTTGGGAGTTTCAATATATGGTCACCCTAGAAAAAACTGACGTGCTGGTGGAAATTCCACCTCTGTTAGGCAACATGGCGTGGATACCGGGCATTTCTATTTATGTGTGCTTGTGAAATCAAAAGATCAAAGTTAAGACAAGATGGAGAAAACGTGTGAGCGTTTCACAGCCCTTTATTAATACATCTGCATGTCATATTTCAGAGTGAGGACATTTTCTGGGGAAGCATGAAAGTGTGCAGCGTGTTAGGTTGTGTACACTGTCAAACTGAAAGCAGTGAAAATAAAGAAACCTAAGTCTTGTCCATAACTTCTAGATGTCTAGAAGACTCATTCTAAAAATACAGTGACTTTTAGTGATCAGTGAGTCACAAGTGAGATTCATATCCTGTCTGATGCCAGTTCATGAATGAATGTTGAAACATGTCCAGCTCTTAGTCTAAGGGATGATTAGGATTGCACGTTTTATATTCAAACATATTTAATTTATAAACATAATAGATGTTATCCAAACGATAAATATAACAGCGTGCGTTTCATTTCCTAGAACACAGGAAACAGGAAGTTTGGGACAGGAAGAGAACGTGATGGCCTTCATTCCGCTTTGAGTCCCCAATCCAAAAGCTAAAAGTGTTTGTATGTTGTGAGCAGATCCAAAAAATATTTGTGTTTCTCATTTTCTTTTCATGTTTCTATCCAACTTCAGGTTTGCTGTGAATTGAAAACTGCATTTTATAACTCAAATCAAATCTCCGGCTGAGAGCAAAACATATCTGTTCTTTCTCTAATCCAGTTGTTCCATTACAATCCAATGTCTTTTACAAGGATTTGATTTTGAATCTACTGGGTAAACAGGAAACAATGATGTGTATCCCACCCCCTCAGGATGAGATTATCAAATTGAATTGAACTCAATCCATTTGTTATTCTACTTCCACCCACACACCCTCATGATCTGTAACTCCACATCACTGGCATCTACCCACCGCTGGGTACTGTGCACAAATATCTGCATGTAAATTTAACTCTTAAAGTTTGCTTAAATCCTATTTATTTTCTCATTTAGCTAAATTGAAATCCTCCTCTCCTCAGCTCTCCTCAGCTCTCCTCAGCTCTCCTCTCTCACTATTCCCAAATCCTTCCGCTCTTCTATTATTGTTCACCCGGTGTGAAATGAAACAACACTCCCAAAACTGACGGGTTTGATGTTTTGTTAGTTCAGGGGAGTCACCACACCCCACATCTCTCTCTATCCGTCTTCCTCTTTTCCTGTGGAAATGGGATCATTTAGTAAGAGTGGAGATAAGCTGAATGGACGGAGTGAGTGAAGGGTTTCGGTGTAGGTTCTGACGCACAAGAGGGCTCCTTTCCTGACAGCGCCCCTGCACTCACCGAGAGGCGGGGTCGCAGGTCAGACTGAGCTATTCTTTTCATTTATCCTCCTGTCTGTCTGTGTTGTCTTTCCCTCTGATAACGTCTACCTCTAATATCTCTGAGCTCACAGTGAAATTTCTTAATGATTGTAGGCCAACAGATAGACCACACTCTCACTATTACTCCCACTATGATGCCCTTTTGATCTCTGGTGGACGTTCTGTTCGGGGAGGATGATATTTCCACCTTTATCTGGCCTCTTCACTTTCTGAACTTATCTTTGCCTCCTCCCTCTCCTCTCTTCATCACTCATCTCTCTCTCTCTACATCATCTCTTTAATTTCCAGGACGTGCACATGAAATACCAGAGGCAATTTTCCTCTCTGACAGAAGAGTCATTTCTTCATAAATAATAATAACTTGAGTGGAATTTTCCATCTCGCTCAGTGGTCATGAGCCTGAAACTGGAGGAGGAGGGTTGAACTTTGACATGTGGCACACTAAACCATTGCCAGCTAATTAAAAAAGATAGCAAGGCAGATTGCTGACAACATAATAGGATTTCATAAATTCATGAGATTTTTAGAAGTTGATAGCCTCATACCAGCTTGAGTGTTCTGGGCCTTTGTTGTTCGCTGACAGGGCATCAATTTTAGGACTTTTCCAAATCTATAGTATACAGTGGTGGAAGAAGTACTCAGATCTTTATCTATCTTAAGTAAAAGTAGCAATACCACAATGAAAAAGTACTCAATTACAAGTAATTAATTGTACTTTATTAATGGTACACAAGTATTGTCAGCAAAATGTAGTACTCATTATGCAAAATGGCCCAATTTAGAGTGTTACATTTATCATACATGTATATATATTATTTGAATATTAAAATGGATTAATTGATGTGTACATGTAAGCGGCATTTTAATGTTGTCAAGGTAGAGCTAATTTTAGCACCATATACTGTTGGATAGTCTATAACAATGCATCTATAACAAACGGATTATATGTTTTATGTATAAATTATTGATCTGAAAAGTAACTAGTAACTATAGCTGTGAAATAAATGTAGTGAAGTAAAAAGTACAATGTAGAAGTAGGAGTAGAAATATAAAGTAGCAATAAATGGAAATACTAAAGTAAAGAACAATTACCTCAAAACTTGAGAAAATCAAGTACTTGAGTAAATCAGAAAAGCACAAGAAGAAAGTCCTGAAGAAATATCCAAAGAAATGCTCAAATATCAAGAGGTCAGACCTTAATTGATAGTAGTGTTGTGTCATTCACGAATGATTCATTCAAATGAATGAATCTTCTGGGTGAACAAACTGAACCGAATCGCTTCCTGAAACAATCCATTAATATGTCAGTTCAGTTGAACTCTTACTCAGTTGCGAGCGAACGTGAGTCATGTGCAGGGACACACTCACTCACTGAGTGTGTGATTCAAGTCATTTGTTCGCAGAAATAATGGGGTGTGTTCAAGTGAGCAAATATATAGCTGATTCAGGTCGCTAACATTTAGCTGCAATGATTCAGAAACATTGGTCTTGGACTGCAATCCAGATAAATGACATTATCTAGATTGATATTATATGCATAGACTAACATTTAACATTACACACACATAACATTACTGTTTTGAAAAGAGGACAGCTCAGGATACACTCACTGAACAGAGCCTGTGTGTGTGTGTGTGTGTGTGTGTGTGTGTGTGTGTGGCTGCTAATCTGTATATAATAAACAAAAAATGTAAACAATATGGGATATTTTCAGAATACAAGGCAGTCTCAAACTTGGAAGTATACCACTAACCAGCTTTATCCAACTAAATTCTCAGCTCACTGGCTTATCCTTCATGAACGACTGTTCTCAGTTCACTAGTTAGCGCGCTGAACTGAACGCTGGGCCGTGTTTCAGTTCAGTGAGTGGGACTACGCAGTGGGACTTCCGGTCAAGCGCTGAAGGATTCGGTGAACGAATCTTTTTAATGAACTGATTCTAATGATTCAATACACTGAAAAGAACTGCTTTGGCCATCACTAATTACTAGCTGCTGACTTGTAAAGCACACCTGGCTACAGGAGCTGTTTAGCTCAGCGCACTCTTGTGCAACTGGACCTTAAAGGACTAGTTCGAGATTGATACCATTCTCATGTCTGTGGGGTAAATATGTAGCTACAGCCAGCAGCTGGTTAGCTTAGCTTAGCACAATGACTGGAAGCAGGGGAAAACATTGTGCATGGCTCTGTCCAAATGTAACAAAACCCTACTACCAGCACCTCTAAAACTCATTGTTTAATATATTATATATAATTTATTTACTCTGCACAAAAACTAAAGTGTAAAAACGATGTGGTTTTACGAGGGGTTATGTTCAGAGCCGGTCTAGCTGTGTCCCCTTGTTTCCAGTCTTTGTGCTAAGCTATGATAACCATCTGCTAGCCTTTTCTGTACAGACGTGGGAGTGGTATCATCCTCCTCATCTCAACTCTTGGCAAGAAAGTGAATAAGTGCATATCCCAGAATTTTGAGTGATTCTTTTCAGGGGACAGATATGAATGGTTCTGTCAGGGAGGAATATGATGAAACCTCACCCTGCACTTTAATCTGCTGGTCTGTGTGGTGTGTAATGTGAGTATGTCCATGCTTACATATGTGTGTGTGTGTGTGTGTGCGTGTGTGTGTGTGATGTTTTAGCTTATATATCTATCAGTGACCTCATTCGCGAGAGGATATGTCCAGTTACTAGACCTCATTTCCCCAAAGTGGTTGGCCTATGCGGAACTCCGCCAACTAAAATATACAGCTGATACATGCAGAGCACATACTGTACATGCATACAGACTTGGACTGATGGTTCTTATAATCTGTTTATCAGTGAGTGTGTTTCAGTTTTCTTTTGGTTGAATTATGTGTTCCCCTGCTCAGCATGCCAGCCGCTGATGCCCACCCGCCTGTATCAAATCTCTCTCTCCTTCTCCTTGTCTTTGCTACCCTTTTCCATCTCCCACCTCTTTCTATTCACACAGGAATGTGTGATATGTGGATCAGCAGACAGGGTGTGTAATATTCCCGCTGAGCTACAAAAAGAAGCCCAGACAAGGGAGAGGTGGTAAAAAACAACCCTGCTGCCACCTCCACTCATGCATCCTTCATCACCCCTCTTCCCAGCCCAAAGGCCATCACACACCTAACCTACTTTGATGGCCTTTCACCTCCGTGCCATCACATTCTCATGCACATATGGTTTATCTGGCAGGTAACGTGAAACAGGATCACTGATCACATTTGTGCTCTGCACTGAAAATTCAGCATCTGGATTTTTTTACTGCAGATAACCCTCTAAAGGAGCCTCGGGGGATGTGTTTTACTGTACGAATTTTATCCCCGAAATCAATTTAAAATTGAGAAATGATGTGTTTTTGATTTATAGGAAGATAACTAAAGACAGGGATTGAGGAAAAGGGGGATTTAGAATGAGATAAGGAGGAGGAGAATGCTAAGGAGGAGCGTTTGTTTATTGCATAACGGTCTGAACCTAACAGAAACAGGGTTGTTGATCCTTTTAAGATATAACACATGGATGAGCTCTGAGAGAAGGCAGGAGGTTTGCTGCACTGTGCAGCAAGTGGAAGTAGACTTACCATGCAGGCCTTGCAGTCCCAGACTGAGAGAGGGAAAGGAGAGGAGGGGTATGATATATACAGAAAGAGAAATAACTGCAGTGTTTGGCAGCAGTGCAGATAAAGAAGTGAGAGGTGCAAAGGAATAAATGAGACAATAAACTGCGGCGCTGAGTGCGCAGCTGAAAAGCACAGCATGTGTTTTTGATAAATTATCATTCACCTCTAAAACACACCTCACATATTTTACCCGTACATGGACACATGAGTGATGGTGTTGAGACCACAACACCATAATCACACGCTTATTTATTTAGACAGAACATACGCAAGGTAGATCCAGGAGGACAGAAGACGCTTATGTAATCCCTTTAACCCTTTAGCTGTGACTTTTTGACCCAAATGAGGTGAAAGGTCAAACAGATAGTGGGGTAAAGGGAAAACAGGAACAGTAAGTGTGTGTAACAAATGGCCGAGCAAACAAAACAAGCCTCGACAGTGAGCTGACCACAACTTATCCCAAACACTTATCTTATCTCCGAATCCCTCATCACAGACCATAAACCACAGAAATAATTTAGATGTTGCAACTCATGTACCAGAAAACAGCCAACCACAACAACAAGGCACTGTTGGCTCATACTAGCACAAGAGGCCCATCCAAATCCTCGCAAAACTCACAACTCCAGCAAAGGAAGGAAACATACAGGTGGAAATCCAAGATGGAGGAATCTTACAGAAACTTACTTAGCAGATGGTGTTAACAGTCTGCATTTTAAAAATGTAGCCATAAAATGATAGCTGTGTGCTAGTCTTACACATCTTAGATGACTAAAGCACACCATGGTATAGCAATTTAGCAAATTTGGGCTCTGAATGCTTCCACAGAGTTTTCCTGGTAGTGTGATACTGTTCACCAATGACAAGGCCAGGAAAAGGGGCAGAGCTCTTTCACCACAATACTTGAGACATGAAATGCACAGGAGGTTTATTGGATGTAATGTTACAGTAGCTATAAAGCCATATTGTGATTCAGGCCTGTTTTTGTTCTGTTTCTGCATTTGTGAAAGAATTGGGTTGAGTGGATGATCACAGTGGTGGAAAAAGTACTCAGATTCTTTACTTAAATAAAAGTAGTAGTAATACAATGTAAAGTACAAGTCACAAGTAAAAGACCTGTATTTTAAATCATACTTAAGTAAAAGTACATAAGTATTATTAGCTAAATTGACTAAAGTATTAAAAGTAAAAGTACCAGGCTCCTGTGACTGATATGGGGCGACTGTGGCTCAGGATTCAATCCTCGACTCCTCCTGTCCACATGTCGAAGTGTCCTTGGGCAAGATACTGAACCCCAAATTGCTCCCTTTGGTTGCGCCGGCGTGTTAGCTTGCCGCCATCGGTGTGTTAGTGTGCGTGTGTGTGTGTGAATGGGTGAATGAGCAGCAGAAAAAACATTGTAAAGCACTTTGGATAAAAGTGCTACATAAATGCAGCCATTTATGATATATAAATACATTTAATAAAATACATTGCTAATACTGATGCAAGCAGCATAAAATGGAAATACTAAAGTACAAGTACCTCAAAATTGTAAGAAACCACAGGACAGTGATGTGTGAATTTTCAGCCCACTGAGGGGTTTGCTTTCATTTAAATGACAGGGTTCTGTTGTGTGAACAAATACAAAATGTCAGCTATGTTGCAGCAGTGTGTGTGTGTGTGTGTGTGTGCGCGCACATGTGCGGAAAGAGTACCTTATATGATGACACACATACACACATCCACTGCCTACTTTAAAAACACATGAGAAACAGAAAGAGTGGCTGGTGAACCTTTTGCTGCTTTTAGTTTCAAACTGAGTCAAAAAGAAAACAAGTATTTACTCTGCAAATACTGACTTCCTGAAATTCCCAAAATTTACCAGGCACACAACTGCTTTTGCAAAACAAAACAAAATATCCCCGTCTACTCCAGTCATCCTGGTCCTCGTGGACCGAGTAGCTCAGAGTGATGATGAAATTGGAGTAGATATGACAGCATAATGATGATAATTAGTTGTACATCTGTTCTGTTCTTTTAAACAACCTTGGATTAGACTGGAAATTCTGTGTGCAGACAGTAACTAAAACTAAAACTGACATTTTGAAGATTTATGTTTTTGCGTGTTCAGGTTTTTACAGTCACATCTTCCTCAGAACTGCACAAAACAACTCCCATGAGTTTTCTGGCCTTATTTTACCTCCCACTGTGAGCCCTGTGTTCACAAGATGACCAAGACAGTACTGGGTATTCATTTGTCTGTCTGGTCTTCATTAGGATGCACTCACATTGGCCTCTACTTTTCATTATATTGTTGTGTTCTAGGCAAATCTAGAGCGGCTTTAAATAAATTGGGAATAGCTGACATCTGTATGACTGTGTGTATGTTGGATCATTACCAGAAAGCCTTCTTTGCCCCTGACCTCTGTCAGCTCTCAGAGGAACCCATCTTCTCTTCATCATTAATAACAACAGACACTTCTCTGAAAATGGAGAACCACATTTCTCTCTCTCCCATTAGATCTATTCTTTCTCTACCTCCCTTTAACTATGTGAGAGGGCGCCTGAGTTAAGTTTCAGTGTTGGGAAAGCATGTTTGTGCCAGCTCTAATTTGACACTGAGCGGTTCTAACAGGCTCAAAAAGGGAGCAGTGCAGGGAGAGTGTGCGAAAATTACAGTGAAAGCTACACATAACACAAAAAGACATACAGTAAGTGAAGCCAGAGACACACAGAGAACCTGGTTTTCCCATGCTCTGAATCCCAGATGAAACATCAGACAAATGTTGTATCATATATGTAGGCACACATGCAGAGAAACAGACACATGCACACACTGATCTGACAAGTAACATAACTGTGTTTAACACTGAAGTATCACTTCATATGCATTGTTTTTTTGCAGTGGATAGGAGTGCAAATGCTTCCATACATAGAGCAACTTTGGTCAGCGGGGGCGGTGAACTTACAGGATCTGGATACAGGGATGAGTTTCGTCTATGGCCTGGGTGATTTGGTGCCCTGCTGAGTGAAAGATAAGAAATGCTTGAGTATATTTTCTTGACTGTACACTCTTGATGGTCTAATTACAAGAACACACTGATGCTAGACACGGTAAACCAGACTTACACAACAAACTCACAGTTTGGAGAAATGTGCACTGACAGCCCCTCCTACTATAATAAGGCCATAAACAGAAGGATTACCCAGACCCAATTAAGAGTAAACCTCAGTCTCTGTCCGCACATTCTCCAGCTGCTCTGTGGTAACCCGCTTTTCAGACAGGAAACACTTAGTGTACGAGTACTTACAGCCAAGTGGTTTCACGTGTCAGTCATAGATGGGCACACAAATGAAGAGTTAATTGTCAAAACACTATCTGCTGTGTGAAAAACATGTTTATCATGTTATACATGTAAAATACTTATAATCATGTGTAACTTTGACACGTTATTGATTAGCTTTGGTTTGGGGTGATTACCAACATTATCAATCAACTCTTTCAATGAGGAATATTTCATTTTTGTGCAGCACAGTAATCACTCACCCAGCGTGCTTGAGCAAAGGTCTGAACGTGATTTAAAGCAGACAGGGGCTATTGAGCTCAGTCCAATCATGAATTCATCTAATCATAATGTTGTCTGTTGTTTGTCAGATGTGAGTGATAAGCTGGGCTGGACACAAGGAAAGGAACCACTTGTATACCTTGATATAAATAATACAGTAAATTTTAACCAATCAAGTAGGTACTTTGTAGCAAACATTTGTAAATGCTTGTTGTGAACATTGAATAACCACATTTTCAATGTGTAAGCAATTATAATTGACTGAATAAATCGTCATTTACTAATTCACATTCTTTGCAACCACTAATGTAAGGTAAGATATTCACCATTCAGTTTATTTGATGGCCTGTGTAAAAGATTTGTAAATAAATGAATGTGTTACTTATTAGCTATTTCCATTTGTATCATTTTCACTGCACTGCACTGTTGCAAAGGATTTTAAATGTATTAATGAATCATTTACACGGCTCTCCAAAGCCTCTAAAGTTGCTACAAATACTCTGTAAACTTTAAGTCATTTAAAAAACTAAAGTGCAAAGAAATTACAGCTGACTTCTATGATCACTGAAAACAGTCAAGAAAAGCTCCTTGAATATTTAATTCATTGTAACTCATGTCAGAGCACGTGAAACTCTGTGCCAGAATGTTCAGTCACAGCCAAGAGGAAATAATACTGTAAAAATAAAATGAAACTATTTTGAATGAAGTCTTACATTGACATACTGCACACACACAAACATGCACAGGCAGATTTATACTGCAATTCAAGCACTTACATAAGCTCAGTGCAACTGTCTGGAGAGGCATTTTCTCTGACAATTGTTGTTATCTTGTTTTATGGGCAGCTGTAACAAAAAGGCAGTGACACTGAGATGTGTATAAATCACGCTGAGCCATGAGACTCAACAGCCTTACTGCAGATCACATTCATATTTCACATCAAGCTGTATAAAAGGCGCTTCTGTGAATGTTAAATGTAAAAAAAAATCAAACACACATTCTCTCTCCTGGGAACTTGGCCTACATTTTACCTGAGTGGAGGGCCTCTTGGAGTCAGTGGTACATTTCCCAGCTCCAAGGCCCCTGTCTGTCTCTCATCTGTCTCTCTGTCTCTTTCTCTGGCACAGTCTCTCTCTCTCTCTCTCTCTGTCGCTCTCTCTCTTTCTCTCTTTCTCTCTCTCTCTGCTCTCTCCCCCTTCCTTTAGGGGGGACATGGGAGCTCTGACCAAGTTCTGCATATAGAAACTGCGTGTTTGTGTGTGAATGAAGGATTGTGGGTTTGTGACCACAGCTGCTGCCAGCGGGGAGAGAAACAGGACGTTACCCAGCTGGACCTGAGCCCTAACCTGGGCACACATGCTGAACCTTTCCCCTGTCAGCATTAGCATAAACTCTGGGACCCCTGGAACTGGATACATACCACTCTTTAGAGACCCTTCACATGGACATTTTAATCTATTCTTGAACAGGTAGAATACGCTTTGACGCACCAGTCATGTAAGTCTAACCCTGGATGTTCACTGGATGCAGCTGCGTCGCATTCAGGACGCCACGGCTCCACAACTCCGCTGTGGTTCCACAGTCCAATGAGGCATTTCAGAAGCAGAGCGTCTTTAAACAGTCTGTTCTTGAGCAGACACATTTCCAATATTGTCAAGTGTTGTTTGCTGACGTTTTTTGCATTTACCGTATTGAATACACATTTGCAGCTTTAATTACATGCAGCACATTTGTTCTGAATCTGTATTTCCTGAACACTGTATATTAGCAGAGGTAAAACCATAGCATTCTTTCTGTTTCCAGACAGAGAAAACTGACATAAACAAACAAGGAAAACTAGACAAATAAAATGCATCATAAAAATATGGGGAAAAAAAGTTCATTCAAGTGAATTGCACGCTTCAGGCAAGTGAGCTGCTCTGGCAAAAATATACCCAACAAGTAAAGTTAGTGAAGCAAAGAAAAGAGGAGCTTCACTCACGCTTCTGGCAGGCACAGGCACATCGGCTGGAATAGCAACAGATTATCTCTGGTAACTGTGGTGAAGCTGGAACACGATGCAGCCGCATCTGGTGGACATCGGAGACATTGGACATTGTGTGTTTACACTGAAAACACAAAGTCAAGGATTGACAAAATTGCTAGGTGGTACAAACTGATGTGACAACACGTCAGTATGACATCACGTCTGTATGATTTCACTGCGTGAATATACATGGACAAGAGAAAAAAGAGGACAAAAATAATAGAGGGTTTTGATGGATGGGTTTTGTGATCAGTCAGAGGCTGCACTGGCATACAAACACGGTCACACAGTTACTATTTAGCTACAGCTAAAATCTGTTCAGTTGTTACAATTGTTATAAAGCTGTTTATGATTAATAATCTGGGATTGCACAACAGTCCTGCTGTCAAATTCACATGTATGAAGCAAGGCGAAAATTTCCCTCGATCACTCTGTACTTTAGCTTCTCATGACACACAGCACATCTGAAATGCCTTTCAATCGCATCACTGAAATCTTTCTCAGCAGATGCAGTTCCCAAATGGGGTTTGTTACATTTTTGCTTTGATGACATTGCTTTGGTGTTTTTGATGTCACTCTGTCAGTGTAGGCCGTGCTATAATCTCTTCTTTCACTTTCAGAGTGAGTAAGTCACTGAACCCCACTTCCAAATCACAAACATAAAACATGTCTGTTCATCCCCGGCTCTTGAGAGCATAAACACAGAGAGAAAGACACTAACAGATAGACAAACTGACAGACAGCAGACAATAGACAGAGACCAGAGAGGAGGAGCTGGGTCACAGCAGGAAGCCGAGACAGACATATCACTCCTGCCCTTTCTGTGTCCTACTCCTCTGCAGCATCCATAAACAACCTTTTACCTTTCATCCCTCAGTGCTCTGTGCTACCTGTTAACCCCTAACCTCTAACACATGATCTCCTGCATCCTGACCTCTAACCTTTCACCTCTGGAGGTCATGGTCAGTGTCCTGCTGTTTATCACCCTTTTTTTTTTTGCTCTATTTCTCTTTGCCTTCACACCAAGCAGGGATACCTATAAGAAGCTACTTTGTTTATGAGTCAGTTCGATTAAATCAAACCCCCAGTTCCCCTTCTTGCTAAACCAAATCAGTCATTTAGGATTGCCTGGAAATGAGCAACACAATGTAACAAGAAGACTGATGACTGAGAAAGGGGATTGTTGTTGATGCTGCGCTTACGTCTGTAATCTCAGCTGAGATTGAAACCAGATGTCCGGATGGGGGAGGTAAGAGGGAGAGGAGTTAAAGCAGCGGTGTTGAAGGCAGATGAAGGAGAGGGGGGAAAAAAACAATGTGTAACCCCTGAGTGCCCTGCTTGAAGTGTTGAATACCAGCCACATCCCCGAGGAGAGACAGATATTGAGGGAGAGAGATCTGCCACACCTTGTAAACCTGCACATTTTCCTGGTTTAATAATGTTGAAGTTCCATAACATGAAACTTTAGATCTTTTGAAGAGGTGATGCCACACCTTCCATCAGTTTTACTCTTGTTTCCTCTTTAATTTCTCCTCTCTTCGTCTCCTTTTACAAGTCTCTTTTTTCCCATTTTGCTTCTGCCCTCTTCTCTTCTTTTCCTACTTCAGAGGGCTGCATTCACTACCTGACTGGTGACAGCAGGCATAGAAAGGCACTGATATTTATTTATAAATGTGAGTCCTGCAAATCAGTCTGATAGAAATGACTGGACAAGTCGGTCATCACTTACTGCAGATGTGAATAAAAAATGCTTTCAGCTCTTGACTTCGAGCTTTTCCACGGAACAAAACAATTCATGCATGAATACAGTAATTAGAAAGGGGGCGATTTACATGGAAGTGCATATCTCTTGACATTACAAAGCAAAACAGACCTTCTGGAGGATATTTATCCAAAGGCTTGAAACACTGTGTCACTTCGTGCTTCTCACGTGCTTGAGTATTTGTATGACACCAATGATTTGTATGGACACCACTCACAACTGCTGACCGACTGGCCACCTTGAACAGCCTCCAAATTGCATTTTTGTGTGCCACAGGATCTGTAATTTGTGGACAGTCTGCGCTATGGATGGTAATGTTGGTCTGTCCTTTGGTCGGCCAGTTGGTTCACCACTAAAATATCTTAACAGCTACTGGATGGATTGCCATGAGATTTTATACAGACATTCAAGGACTCCAGAGGATGAATCCTAATCATTTTCATGATTTACTGATTTTTCCTTTAGCGCCATCATGAGGTTCACTTTTGTGATGTTCAGTGAAATGTCTCAACAACTATTGGATGGATTGCTAGGAAATATCCTCATTAGGTCAAACTGTATTAATTTTGGTAAACTTTAACTTTTGTCTATCGCTATCATCAGGTAGAAACATTATTAGTCAAACATCTTGGTTTATGACCAAATTCTTGCAAAACTACCTTCCCATCAGCCTTAGCTATGCTAACACGCTAAACTGAGATGGTGACCATGGTACACATTAACACCTGCTCTACATCAGCATGTTATTGTTGTCATTGTGAGCATGTTAGCATGCTGATGTTAGCATTTAAGTCACCACTGTGCCTAAGTACTGCCTCACAGAGTTGCTACCATGGCTGTAGACTCTTATTAAAAGGGACATTGCTTTATCACATAAAACTCAAACAAAGACACTCTTCACAACAGTTTTGGCAAGTCAGACTTAAACATACTGTATAGACACTAAGACTAGTAGACAAGTCAGACTCAAACAAAGTTAACTATGTCAAAGAGAAGTACAGTCAACAACCAACCAACATTAATAGGCAACAAATCATTGACAACAAACTGCCTTCTATGTCCTGTGGAGCTAATGAGAAAATGAGGAGCAGCTGTGCAGGCAGGTGGCAGTCAGGTGATGAACAGAGGCTGGGAGCTCACTGAGGGGGCTTATATTGGGCAGTTATGGCATGACTGGATCTGTAAAATAACACAATACAGATACAGAGAGAGAGAGTGAGAGAGAGAGAGAGAGAGAAGAGAGAGAGAGAGAGAGAGAGAGAGAGAGAGAGAGAGAGAGAGAGAGAGAGAGAGAGAGTGAGTCTGAGGCTGAAGAACATGCAAGAAAGAGATGGAGACACGCCATGTTCCTGCACAAACAATTAGCAACATCCTGCTTGTGACAAAAAAACAAGATGCTTCTAGTTTTGTAAACTACTTGAACTAATTATTGTATTGCACTAAGTATGGTCTAGTTGACAATAATGATGTTTGAAAATAGCAGATGAAAGAGCTAGCATTCAGAAAGCATGTCTCCTCAAATAGCTCATAACATAATTGTTTCCTGAAAATGTCAGCATTTCAGCAATTACCAGAGCAGCAGACATTCTTTCTCATTTAGGAATTGAGCTCTTCAACATGTGAGGGCCATAAACACATCATTGACATTGTTTCTCAGAGAGGCCATAAATATTCATTGACAGTTATTGTTCCAGCTCTCAAAGGAGACATTATCTTGTTGCTCTCCAGGCCTCAGAAAGACAACAAACAAGGATCTGGCCATGGGACAGTTTACAGCACTGCACCACACCTCAGCCTTTCTTTAGCTCAGTAAAAGTCTCCTGCAGGGGGTGAATATGCTGTGAAAGTGGTCTCTGTCTACCCTCTCAGGGTTTTGACTCACTTCCCCTCTCTTCTATGTGCAGCATCTGCGCACATCAGGGGGGGGAATAAAAGTGTCCTGTGAGGAGTCAAGGATGAAATGTTTGTGGTGGGACTCTGGAGTCAATTCCTGTAACTCAAATGTGTGAGTTGTGGTTAGATAGTTTTGACACTGAGTCATAGATTGGAGAAAAACAAAAGTGTGGGAATGAAGAGGATGCACATGGGGTTAACTGTGGGCCAAGCAGAGACAAGCGTGAAATCTACCGTGGAGGCCTTTGCTCACTGCGTGTCACCCCATCCCCCGTCTGTAGCGCTCATCTGCTTCTGTCTCTCATCCCTCACTTTCACTCTTTTCATCTATCTATTGTCTTCACCAAATAGTAGAAAAAAGTAATACTGGTTCTCCTGCAGTTTCTTTATTAATTAGCACTATTTAAAGCAGTGGAGGAAGAAGTACTCAGATCATTTACTCACAGTAAATAAAGATAGAAATATCACACTATAAAAATACTCTATGCAATTACAGTAAAAGTATCAAAAGTAAAAGTACTCATTATCAATGTGTTTTGTCAGTGTGTTATCATGTGTTATTATCACATAATATTTCACCTCTGCTTTTAAATGACAAGCTCACATTTTTTCAAGTCTGCATTAAAACAATACTCACATGTCCATGAGTACATTCAAACAGCTTTGGATCACTGTCATCATTCTTGTTGTTTATAACGCTAACACAGTTTCAATATAAGTGATGGGGGACAAAATCCACAGTCTTTGTTCTGTGTAAAACTGATTTCAAAAGTTCAGCTAAAGGTAATGTGAGGACAAGTGGTTGTTTTCCAAAGTTCTGGTATTTTTCGTGTGAAATTTCTTCTGAACACATTTTTTTAAAGACAGTAATTTTGGATGAACCCCACTTGATTTGACTAATTCAGACTGTTGATGTCTCATGTTATCTGAACTGTTGTACACAAAAGAGGACTGTGAATTTTGTCTCTCTCTTACATTGGAATAGGGGATCTCATCATGAGCTGTATGGGCATTAGGAACAATTACAGCAACTAATAACTCCTTAAATGTATATTTGAACATGTGAGTAATGTTTTGAGATAGATTTGAAAAAATGTGACCCTGTCCTTTAAGTCTTGTCTTATATGCAGTTATATGCAGTTTTTTATATTTGATTATGTAGGAGGATACTGAAGGAATCACTTCCAGGAATAAACATTTACAACAAGAATCCATCCAGCCATACAAAAATAACATCTTCACAAACTGTAGTCAAAGTAAAGGATTAACAATCAAGACAAACCAAAGGTGTGTTCATAACGAGCTTTTTATTTAAAAGCACATGAATTAGAGCTAGGTACATTTAGCAGAAAAAAAACAGCATTGCTACTATTTCTTTTGTACAAAAAACAAGACAATACAAAAATACTAATATTGAATTTTTAATACAATTGTGTGTGTATTTTTTTCAATGCATATTACAAACTTAACTATTACAATCTACAACAGTTTAGTTATCTAGATACAAGACCCCCACATCCCTGGCATCACTCAATCTGACAGATAACACAACCCTAAAGTATAAGTATGTGCGTGTGCGTGTGCGTGTGCGTGTCATATACATAAAGATATTTCCCTTGGGGAATACTGTGCTGCAGATTAGTTTGAATCACATCAGTGGGGAGATTAATCATAAAAACATTTCAACATGTTTTCTTAGGCCAGGATGGAGACACAGATACACGCGAACACATATGCTGTATAATCATATATATTACATTAACCTGGACCAGACTTTAGTTGATGATGGATGGGCTTTGAGAGTTTTGTCTAAAGCACATTTCCTAACTTATGTCAGTCCCAGCCTGAACTTATGAAACCTTGCGGAGAGCTGCACTCTCCTCCATCACCCTCTGTCCCCCACAGAGAAAAACAAACTGATACCAGAAATGAATCATGTGCTTCACAATCAATAACTCCTGTTTTACTGTAAATAGTCATATTTCAACCTGAACATGCGTATATTCCAATAAATTCCTATATGTGAACATCACAGCTTTACGAGTACGATCGATGGGCCAAATGTCTGGAGCAGGTATTCAGCTCGCTGTCAGCGAGGCAGATGCATAGTCCCTGAGTGCTGAGCTCAGAGTTGGCTCCCAGCAGGATGACACAACAGATACGCAAATGCTCTGCAGACACACGCTCACATGGATGACCAGTAAATCAGGCAGCAGCCTCTGGATCACAGCCAGAGGGGCTGAGCTGAATTCTGACTCCTAATAATCACCCCATGGCTGTGCGCTGTTAGGGGCATTTGTGTGTGCGTGTATATGTGATTTGTTTGTGTGTGTGTGTGTGTGTGTGTACATGTGGGAGCAATATGTGTTGGTGGGTTTTAGTGCAGTGTTGCGTGAGCAGGTAAACCATGGGGGTTTAAGCAAATGTGGCTGTATGACAGAATTTCCTCTGGCAACCTTGGAGAGAAGAAAAGGCAGAGAAAGAAGAGGAAACAGGGAGAGAGATGCTTGCCTAACTCCATTTTATACATTAAAAGGATCACAGGGACCCGTGTCTCAGTCTTCTAACCCTATTTCCCCCTAACGTCTCGCTGCTCTACCTTCATCCTCTGTACCCCCTTTCTTCTCCATCTCTGACTCTTTTCATCTGCTCTAAAGGAACTAGACAGGTGAAAGCCAATTCCCCTTAACTCTGCATTCACTTAACCTGTCTGCCTGCATCAGTGGAGATGATGAGTCTGTCTCCGTGCATGCATTTTAAAAGGTCAAATGTCATTAGGTTTTTCCCCTTGAAGTTTCTGTATAAACCATGATGTTTGGTACAATGACCTCTGTCTCAGTGCCCAAAAAAAGAGAATAACCATCAATAAAACCTTTTTTGCATCTGTAAAAATCAACGTCTAGTAAAAAGTTCAGAGCAACCAAATCCCCCTGCTCCTTTTTTGACCTGTCCGCTCTTCCGTATGGGCCGTGAGGGGGCTGACGGGAGGTGGGAGATGTCTTTTCCATACAGGGAACCACAGAAGGAGGTCAGAGTACTAAGATGTTGTGATGTTCAAACTGAAAGGAAGAAGATTTGGGGTATTGAATAAAGCCAAAACCTTAAGCACAAACCTAGAGGTAGTGCCAGAGAGTGCAGATAAGTTTGTAAATGTTTCTTAATCTGCAGGACATGTTGGGGAAAAATTTGGATGAGAGAGAAACAGGGAGTGAGAGAGAGATTAGATGGACACAGAGGCCATTTATGTGAAGATGACATAATCACCTGTTTCCCCAGTGTACAGCCAACATCTGCAAAATGTATTAACTTTCTATCCCTCTCTCTCCCTCTATTTCCATCCAGCTCACCACCCCTGCACAGACACTATGTCACACATGGTTCACGCTGTTATGTGTGAAGTGGGCAATTAGTTTTTATATTCATGCAGTAGTTTCATTTCAGGAAAAAAAGATTCTTGAACAGCCTTTCAGCTACTTTACACTTTTGACTGGATTATGAATTAAGTAATAATTGCTTTATTTATGCAGAAGCATTAAAACATATAATCAGTAAATGTATAAATTAACCAGAAATGAAATGAATAAAATGAAGATTTTAGAAAACTGACAAATACTTGATGCTTAAAATTGAATACTAGTCATTGCAGTTACTCACTATAATTACACCTACTGTATTTTCCACACGGAAATAAGAAACCTTCAAATTGGACCACAAAAAATAGGTTAATCCTCCTCTTCCTGTCTGTCACAATTAACACGAGATTCATGTCTAACTCCATTTTACGCTCACTGGATTGAGGTTTCATTCATATCAAAAAGTGCCAGAAAATATCCCTCGTTGAGACAAAGATGTAGTGTTCTCATGCAGGATCATCATCATAAAAACACGACATTAATCCGAGATATTAATCCTCTTCCTGCCTACACAACCGCTTATTGACTGAATGCATTGTGATGGCAGCATCCAACACCACACCATGTCCTTGTTTTAATCAGTGATACCCATATAATAAAGTAGATTTGCCAAATAACTGGGTTAATACTTAACAAAACCGGTCTTCTTTTCATTTATTTAAAGGCTGCTCCATTTCCCAAATTTCCATATTCAAGTGTTCAGTTGTTTTTCTGTGACACTCCACCTGACACAATTGAGAACGTGGGACACTAAAACCTGCAACTGAAACTAATACTTGCAAACAAGCCCTTTCTCTTATTTATTGCACACACTTTTTCCTTTCTCTCCTCTGCGTCCTGTGGGTGGGTCATATTATGTCTACACACCTCATGTGTGCTAAAAACCTGCAAAACAGACACTGAAATACTGTAAACAGTTGACTACTGGGAGGCTGTGCCACCATTTCCCCTAAAGGAAGTGCAGAGCAGTCCTACCCAGACAGCCCTCCTCTGACTCTCTGGCCAGCCTGTGTGCTTCGCCTGGCCCAGCTGCCTCTCCGCTCCCTGGACTGCACTGCAGAGAAAAGGCCCTCAGAGCTCCGGGCCTCCAGACGGCTCTCCTGGAGGTGCCACCCTCACCACAGCCCAACTCTATCTCTCTCACCCACACACACTCACTCGCAACATTCAAGCCAAACTAGAGGCACCCACAGTAGCACTCTTGTTATGTCGAGATGCTTTTTATATCATGTGTGCCAGTGGGCCATTTCACTCAGTGCTTCTTGACTACAACCACTACATGGCAAGAAAAGAAGTCTGTTAGTCAGCCTTGTTTTGGATCGCCAGCTGAGAGCCACCAAAACCACTTTTACACATGCTGATTCTGAGCTACTGTGTGGAGCTAAATTTGAAATACAGTTGCTCTTTCACGCTTGCATATTCTGACTGCTGCCTGCGCATTTGTGCATGTGACATACGTTTTGCAAGCCTATTGCTCTCAGAGTGCGATATACATTCATACCCGTGTTCAGTCATTCAGTATTATGGCATATGGATACATATGTTATCAATCTGTCAGGCTCTCTTCTCAGAAAGGGAAGGTTTTCCACAGCAATTATACTGGAATCTCTAACAAAGTCCAATTGAGCAGAACGGGGTTAAGTTGCTGCTGACACTTACCAGCTGTCAAATGACACTTTATTTTCCATATTCAAGTGTATCAAAATGTAGTCTAATTCACTGTTTCTCTATTATTTTTCATATTTTATTGTTTTTTCCATAATTCATTGTGTCATTGGTGTGTGGTAAAAACTGTGTATCTTCCAAATGTAAACCGTTGAAAAGCTATGAAAAACAGACTAGTTTTTAACATGAGCACCGTGCATTTTTGAGTTCATCCAAAGGGGGTTTTGAAAGGTTTGTATAAAAGCAACTGTAGGGGAATTTCTCATCCCACAGAGGAGGACGTAATCCATCCAATTTGTGTTAAAATGTCGACATCACCAACAGAGGGTTTTCACATGCCCACATGGAACTAGCATTTGAAGTTTTACACAAGTTTGGATACTAAGATGAAGGAAACATTGAGGCGGCGTGTAAAGCATGAGTAATAAATGAGAGTAAACAGAGTGAGTGGATGTACAGTATGTGATGGTGATGGACACACAAACAGCAGCACTCTGAGAGAGGTACAGTACTATGTAATGCCTTGGCCTCCCTGTGACGGCCCAGTGCCAGCTCTGCTCTGCTCTGCTGCTGCCAGACAAGACCACAACATGGGCCTCTCTCTGCCTCAGCAGCAGGCCCTCTACTATTACAGCCACGCATGGCTGACCCCAGGCCTACCAGCTGTTCACAGGCACCGTAAATCTCATTTTGGTGCTGTTTTTTTTTTTTTTTTTTTTTTTACAGCTGACCTCAGACCAGCTGTACTGTCACTGTCAATAAAGGACTGCACTTTACAGGACACCGAGTGGAAACATGCATGTCGCTATAATGATAACATCAGTTAAACGATTGCCCTAAATGATTGCCTTTTTACTCATTTAGCTTGTTCACTGCTCGAGTCTGATCTGGATTATTCAAGGCCTGCCATTTGTTCTTTTTCTTCTTTCTTCTTTCTTCTTTTTCATGTCACCATTGCATGAAAACTATTCAAAAAGACATCAGTTCCTTGTTGGCCATGTTACAGATCTAGTCAGAAGTGTAAAGTTCACATGTTTTAAATATGTGTATGTTAAAGGTGCAGTGTGTAGAATTTAGTGGTATCTAGTAGAACAGACTTGGCAGAAATGAAATATAATATTCATAAGTATGTTTTAATTAGTGTATAATCACCTGAAAACAAGAATGGTTGTGCTTTTGTTAGCTTAGAATGAGCCCTTTATATCTACACAGGGAGCGGGTCCTCTTCCATGGAGCCCGCCATGTTGCACCACCATGTTTCTACAGTAGCCCAGAACAGACAAACCAAACACTGGCTCTAGAGAGGGCCTTTCGCAGTTTTGCGTTTTTCGCGAGTTTCGCAGCCACCGTAGGTTCTACTACACGCTTGGAAGGGGAGGGGTATTCAGCCGGTTGCAATCTGCAACCTCACCGCTAGATGCCACTAAATTTTACACACCGGTCCTTTAAATACTGAATATTCTTATGTGGGCAAATGATGCACTGTGAATGATTACAGTATTTTGCACTTTAGATTGGACACTGTGTTTTGTACTGAAGGCTACATAAACAGTTGAGATGACAAAGTGTCATTCAAGTTTTTCTCTCTTTGGCTGAAACATGCTGTGGTGGAGAAAATTATACTTCCTGTTTAGATCAAAATCATAAACCATGATGGCAGTTCTGCTCTCTTTTTTTTTTTGCTTTGAAAGACACACACACACATCAGACACCAGCAGACACCAGCTCCTCTGGTCTGGTGTCTGCCACAGTGTGAAATCACACACACTTCATGAGCCCTGTCCCAAGTGTGTGCAATTAAGCTCGTATTTCATGTGGTATTTTTGACAATAGGAACTAAGGCCATGGTGTGGTCACAGCAGATAGTAGAAAAAGTAATACTGTTTTTTCTGCAGTTTCTTTATTAATTAGCACTATTTAAAGCAGTGGAGGAAGAAGTACTCAGATCATTTACTCACAGTAAATAAAGATAGAAAAGTCAAACTATAAAAATACTCTATGCAATTACAGTAAAAGTATCAAAAGTAAAAGTACTCATTATCAATGTGTTTTGTCAGTGTGTTATCATGTGTTATTATCACATATTTCACTTCTGCTTTTAAATGACAAGCTCACATTTTTTCAAGTCTACATTAAAACAATACTCACATGTCCATGAGTACATTCAAACAGCTTTTGATCACTGTCATCATTCTTCCTGTTTATAATGCAAACGCAGTTTCAATATAAGTGATGGGGGACAAAATCCACAGTCTTTGTTCTGTGTAAAACTGATTTCCAAAGTTCAGCTAAAGCTAATGTGAGGAGTCACCAGTCTGAGTTGAACAAAACAAGTGGGTATTTTCCAAAGTTCCAGTATTTTTTACTTGTTATACTATTAATCTGCCAAAACTCAGTAAGGAAAAACTGTCTGGGAAAACAAAAACGGTGAATTTTGTGATAGAGACAGTAACTTTGGATGAACCCCACTTGATTTGACTCATTCAGACTGTTGATGTCTCATATTATCTGAACTGTTGTACACAAAACTGTGAATGTTGTCTCTCTTTCTCTTATTTGGAATCGCTTCCAGGAATAAACATTTACAATAAGAATCCATCCAGCCATACAAAAATAACATCTTCACACACTGCAGTCAAAGTAAAGGATTAACAATCAAGACAAACCAAAGGTGTGTTCATAACGAGCTTTTTATTTAAAAGCACATGAATTAGAGCTAGGTACATTTAGCAGAAAAAAAACAGCATTGCTACTATTTCTTTTGTACAAAAAACAAGACAATACAAAAATACTAATATTGAATTTTTAATACAATTGTGTGTGTATTTTTTTCAATGCATATTACAAACTTAACTATTACAATCTACAATAGTTTAGTTATCTAGATACAAAAATCTGTCAATTTGATGCTTTTTAAGCAGCATTTTGTAAAGAACACAGGTCTGTAATCATAGTGGATATATCTAAACATGTTAAGAAACAATATCTTACAGAGTTAATTTTAGTGATCTATACATTATTTATATATTTATAAAAAGAGAGTGAAAACGGCTTTGTGAAGTGATAGGACGGACTATACGATGAGAAAGATGTGCAACATGGCGGAGTGTGTTGTTGGAGGAGGATATCTGAGTAGGCTGTAAATAAAAAGGGCTTCTGTATCTGGTACTGTACAACTGTTAGTGATTATACAAGACAGGCTATAAACATACAAGGTTAAAGATGCATTTTAGCAGAGAATAAAAATATTAGATCCACAGTTTTTATAACGTTCACCTGCTCTCTCGCTCCTTGACACAGTGGCACACACGCACGCACGCACACACACACACACACACACACACACACACACTTGGCACAGCTGACAGTGTGTGTGTGAGAGAGGGTTTCATTTGACACACATATAGTTTCAAGAGGGGGTTCTTTTTCACAGGGCACAGCGCTCATACATATGTACACACATTCACAAATACAAGATGTACATGTACAAGCACAAGCGTACCCACACAAGCACAAGAGTGTACAGGACACACACATACACACACACACACATGCACACGTACACACACACAGACTGAGATACAAACATCCATTGCCAATGAGTGATTGGGTGGGTGAGAGCCCCTCCCTGCCAGCGGAAAGAGCCCAAATCATCCCAAAATAATGTGCCAGCTTAGCTGTAAATCATCACCCTCTTTCCACGGTGACAGACTGCACCCCTTCACTCTGCCCACCCATCCCCAACCTGTTTAGGAAGCCAAACAGATGGCCCCAGCACCAGGAAGTGGCATGGCACAGCCACACCTCTTGTGCAGGTGCTGGGAGGCTGCGAGATCTGTCTCCCTCCTTCCACAGAAATTATCCCCCCTTTTACTACATCTAACCCCCAAAAAAATGCAACATCCCGAGTTTAGGCCGAACTGACAGTCCACTACAAAAAGCTTGATGTGCTGATCTGAGACAGAGGTGAGATTGGAGGGCCCCACATCAGTACCCCCTCAGTGGGGTAGTGATGTCTTGCCAGTCAGTCAAAAATGTTTGGAAGACTTCTCTGAAACCTGTTGTAAAGGTCCAGCAAAATCAGTGTATGATCCTTACAGGGTTATTTTTATTAAAACCATGCTATGCTAGCTTCTTCTCTGAGTAAATATTTCTGTCTCATGAATGTCAGCATCATCAAGTTTTCTTTCAGTTAGACACATCAGGCAGCAAGTGGTGATAATGGACAATGGACTTAAAAACAGTGCTATAAGTTATATTTTTCTATACTGTTAATATTTCTATGCTGCTAGTTATTGCAGTAATATCCTTCCTGTAGCTAAGGAAGTTGTTGTCCTGTGGCATTCCAAGGCCACAGAGAGTTCGGAGAGGAAGCATCACTGGTAATCCTTCTCTCCCTAGGCAGGGGGTTTGTCTTTTTTTTCTTTTTTTGTCTCTTTTCTTCATTCATTTTTCTTCACAAGTGTTTTCCCTTTATGTGGTTACACTTCCATCAAACCTCCACACCCCCTCAGCTCTGCCTGTCAAGTCATCAATTTTCTTAATTCATCTTTCTTTTAGCTTCCAATTCTTTTCTGTTTGTGCTCAAAACGATGGGCTCAAATGTTGATTAGTAGTTGACATAATAGTAAATAATAAGTCTGGATAGTGAGAGTGGACTCTGCTGTGCAAATCTCAAATATGACACCCTAGTCCACAAGGCGCCTCGGTGGGCATTGCAGTCAGCTACAGTCTCTCGTCGCTACATTCTACTGTCCGATGGGAGGTGAGCAGCGCTGTGATTGGCTCCTCAGTCACAGGAAGAGTTGTGGCTTCTCTCACACCATGTTGTGGTGGTTGTTCCTCTCAATGATGTCAGATGAAGGGAGCAGTTCCTTCTTGATTGGGGAGGGCGGGGGCGTGGCCGGCTTCACCCTCGACTTGAACAGGTCCGACACGTAGAACACCTGGTGGACACACAGATGAGAGCGAGGTGAGGAAAACAGAAGAATAACGGCGAAGAGAAAAGATGCTTAGAATCAGGTAAAAAAAAAGAGAGAGAGAAGGACAAAATGGTTCCTAACTTAAGTAGGAATCTGTTTGCTCAACCACATTTGGAGATGGTTATGTGGACATGCGTGTCCAGTTTAATAGTCGGTTTAAATGCAAATTCACCGCACTAGAGGACAGCCAAGTTGCTGTTGTAATTTGCAAAGAGCATGTCAACACTATCTCAGTTGATTTGCCTATGCCAGACAACATCAGCGGGGGTTTTGAAGTCTGTTCTCAAGGCAAACATAACAAATAACCACCACATTTCTCTTCTTCAGCTGTATGGCTGAGTTCAAACATGTTTTGCAGCAGTCACACTTTCCTCAAAGAGAAAATAAATCTAATTATGGAGGTGAAATCTGATGAAAAAAAAATGGTTTCACAAGACACATTTCAGATTAATTTTATAACAGGTGTGAACTGCATGTCTCATGTCTGACTGGATCTAAAAACAGTCTGGATAAAACATGGCAGGTCTGAACAGGGCTAATGTGACCACACATTACCCGAATGTCTGTGCAGGTGCTGTGAGTCGGCAAAAAGTGTAAAAGTAGGGTTGAATTACGTCACCATCCCATGCTGAGAAACTCTATCACCTCAAATCACCTCTCTCCAACATGCTTTGTGCAATCCCAGACCAGCAACACTGACTAATCTGGCTAAAGGAAGTGATCTTGGTGTAGCTCATCATAAAATCATATACAATGAATCTTGGCTAATCCTCTATTAGAGTATGCCATCAGCAGCAGCAGTGAAGGTAAATTCCCTGTTTTCATCAACTCAGAGAGCTTGAGGTCAGCCCGCCTGGCACTGATGGCGAATGACGGAAGAGGGGAAAAAAAATGGCAGAAAAGAAATCTCTTCCTGAGATCTTGATGACATCATATGTCAAACAGGAAAATAGGCAGGGGTGGACAGGAAGTAGGACCGTGGAAACTACTGTCCACTGTCAGAGTGGATTACTGTTTCCACTTACAAGGGCCTGGGGTCACTCACGAGCAACAGTGGCTTCAGCTGTGGACAAATACACACAAATACACACATATAATTGGCAGGCGCAGCAGCTTTTCCTTCCGCGCTGCCAGTCGAGGGCGAGCAGGGGGCCTGTGCCAGAAAGATGAGGAGGGAGGGCGGAGGGGAGAGGCTGCCATTTTTTACTGTGAAAGAGAGCCTACTGTGTACGAGGCCAGCTTCTCGGGGAAAAAACAATGTGGATAACTCTCAGTGGAGCAACTACACTAGGAATCTCATAAAGGAAAATGCATACAGGAATGTCCTCATCTTTCACATACAGTCATTGATCTATTTATATAACAAAGACCGTCTCATTCTGAGCGGTGGGCTGAACACAAAGACATTCTCTTCTATTACAGTTTGACATTTATGACCATAAAATGACCTTCACAGGTGACCTTTGACTGACAGATGACATCATTCATAGATAGATACCCCCACCACACACAGCTGCTTTCATGCTTTTAAAAGGCTTCTTTGTGTATACAGCAATTAGTTTGTGTAGTGTGGTCACTGCGTCATAATAGGGTATATTACATATGACATGATGAGGGGAGTGGAGAACGATATGAGATAGAGTCATATCTCTGAGAATCAGCCGAGCCGTCATGGGAAACATTCCAGGCTCTTTTCCCATCAGGATACTTTGTGCCCAATCACAGCTGGCCTTGCTGCCGCGTCACCCAATCTCCAACCTATCACCTCTGAACCTCCCATGGTGGAAAACTTATCACAACCTCACCACTTCCTGTGCATGTTATATATATACACACACACACACACACACACACACACACACACACACACAATCTCCAGGCCTATTGTGTTGAGTGATGCAGACTCAGCAATTAGCCTCCTTAACACAGTTACATAGGGAGGAAAAAAAACAGCGGAACTTTTGAAAGGCGTGTATATGTGTGTGTGTGTGTGTGTGTGTGTGTGTGTGTGTGTTTATGCCTTTATTGTGTGTCCATAGCCACTATTTAAATGACACATAGATGACATAAATGACACTGAGTCATACAGGAAGTGAATGTACTAACTTGCAGGAACTGTCAATTTCTAAAAAACCACCACATTACTCACTAGACCCCTTTTCGTGTATGACAGAATAAAACTTGGCACGCACACGAAACCAATATGAATGTATTTTCAGCCTAACCACACAATACATCTGTAAATGCATTTACACCAATGTAAGATGACACAATATATTTACACACATAAATTTGAGAAAATAAGTGGGCATTTTAATAGTAACTTGTAACAGCTTCTATGTGTCACAGTGTCTAAGTGTATACTGTTTCTCATAAGTGTAAAAAGATAACGCTAACAGTTGGCATGGTTCCTATAATTCCTTATTCAAACACTTAAGTTGTGTCTGTGGAGTGATAAATGTCGACTCACAAGTCACTGACACAAGTTCATTGACCACAGACACTGCTTCGGTATTTGGGATCCTCGCTATGTGCAGAAAGTCCTTGCATGTTTAGATCGGAGCGAGGGAGAGATAGAATCGCCTAACGTGACTCCTCTCCACTGTGACAACGAACCTCGAAAAACAAATGAGCGCTCCCCCGGCTTTCTCTATGACAGCTGCTTCCTGCTGGATTTGGTCCTTTCGACCTTCATTACGACACATGTTGAAAAGTAGGTCACTTTGTCTGATAGGAAGTGTCAGGTAGGACAGACAGACCTCTTCCTGTTGTGGTTCGTTGTTCCCCATGATCCTCTGGATCACGGCCCCGCAGACATAGTCTGGAGTGTTTGACTCAAAACAGACATTCATCTACTTATTCATCAAAAAACTGCATATATCCAACTCAGACAACATCTATCATCAAACCTGAGGACAGAGGTTATAAACCAGCAAACACGTCACTACATATGAATGTGTCAATACTTGCCCTGGGTTTGTGCTGTTCATTTACTGGCACTCATTGGGAGTGCACTGGGATTAAAAAGGTAACTGTAGCCTTGGGAAACGTGGAATAGCAGACACAATAAAGTCATGGAATGACACACAGCCTGAAATGTATTTGGAAAGGAAGACACTTTTCCACAAGGCCATATAAATCCTCATGTGATATTTAGAACAATTGTTCACAATCACACACTTGGGACTGACGTGCAAATCCACTAATTCATCCAATGTGTTCTTTTGTTCTTTGAATCTGAATTTTTATCTGCAACAAGTGTACTGTCTGTTTTTGGCAACTACACATTTTGCACATGTACATATTCCCCTCGTTACAGTGTGTTCTCAGTGACTCTCAAAGACAAATCAAAGTCATACATACATTTACAACAATCAGAGACATTTAAAAGACTGTTTTAGTGCTCTGAACGCCTCAACGTGTTCAAAAGAATAATGACTGAATCTCCACACTTAAGATCTAAAGACACTTTTGATTTAGTACTTTCTGCTGGCTTTGGCTGTTGTGAGGCACACAGGCTTCATACCTTTCTGTCCTGCCTAAACTCATCTCCTGTCAGGTACTTTCTGCTCCGCTGCTTATGGAGAGGCTGAAACAGCCGAGCTAAAGCACTCGCAGATGTGTGTTTCTACTAAGACCGGGCAAATCAGAAGGGGCGTCAAGGATTGTAAAACTAACCTCACCGCCTTGATCAGCAGGGATTTGTGTTACGTGTAGGTGCGTGTCAATGCGTATATACAGCATGTGTGGTGCGTATGCATGTGGATGTGAATAGTGTATCTGTGTGTGCATTAAGCTGTCTCTCTGCATGCGGGAGGGTTGTGGAATAGCTGAGTTGGATTAAACCCATACTCGTCCTGAGCCAAGATGCAGACAAGGCTCCTCTCTGCTGTCACTTCCCTCCCTTCACTCTTCCTGCCAGATCTGCCCATTCAAAGGTCAAGCTCATAAGTTCAGCATATTTCTGAAAACATTCATTTTCTTCTGTTGTCAAAGCTGATGTTGTCCAGGAGCTACGCCCAGCTGAAGGAGCGCTGATTTTGCCAGAGCATTACAGTCTATTGTCGCTCAGTGATTTCTGCTCCTCCAACAATCCTGGCATTCAAAGACCCTGCTGTGCTGTGTGTGTGTGTGTGTGTGTGTGTGTGTGTGTGTGAGTGAGTGAGTGTGCATGTGCATTTTAGCTGCGCCAAGGTCTGCTTAGGCGCCACTACTAAGGTCTTGCTGAATTTTATGAATCTAATGCTTTCCATGTTCATGATTTGGACCGTGCAGAAAGGTAAGGTGTGTGTGTGTTTGTGTGTTTCCATACTTTTCCCAGAGGTAGCAGAGTTTAGCTGTGGGCCTGCTGCGCTGATAGAACCAGAGCCGCCAAATAAAAAACCCAAAATAATTAACAGCTTCATTCCTATTTCAAAGGCAAATCCTCTCTCTCTCTCTCTCTCTCTCTCTTTTATACACTCCTTTTATTTTCCTCTCGACCCAAATTCAATTTTCCTTGGCTCCATCTAGCTCAGTGTAATGATGACGGTTACGAAAAAATCATCTGGCAACTGCTGTGACGATATGTCACAAAAGTAGGGAAGAAGGTTGCAGAGTATGGATTCACACTAGCATACATACACACACAAACACACACACACACACACACACACACACAGACTCCTTAACTGGAGCCTGGCTCCAAGCAATGTGTTTTTCATTAAAGGGAATCAGATTCTCCTCACTTCACTGCCTGCACTATTTCTCTTTTTTATAAAAAGCAGAGGGGAGCAGAAGTGAGAAAGACAGATATGTGGAGGCAAACTTTTTGTGAAGGTTGGACCATCTGTAGGATTATAGAAAAGGTTTCAATTGCAGAGAGGTTTGATGGTTTGAATGTGCTTGCTATTGTATGTTTTGCGTGTCATGTGTGCACTCACTATGCAGTAGGCCACCAGGGCTCCCTGCACAAAGCCTGCCAGGACATCAGTAGGGTGGTGCTTGTGGTCGGAGACACGTGATAGTCCGGTGTAAAAGGCCATCATCAACAGTGTGAACTGGAGCAACGGGCGGAGGAGACGAGCGCCACGCCATGTAAACCTGGACTGGAGATAGAACTGGGAAGACAGAGAGAGAGCAAGAAGAGGGGGAGAACATACAGAAAATGTTATTTATTTTATACAAGACATTTTTGATTAAAAAAAAACCCACTGACAAATTAGTGTTTATGATGTAAAACATGTAATCCACATCCTGTTATTGATGGCAGTATCAATACCAGTATCATCATACTGCCAGTAATGACTTGAACCCTCACACACACCTGCCTGGAATACTTCATAAAAGTCATTATGTTCAGCATATGCTGTATTGCCCTTTTAACCCTGCACCTGCAGTGTGTGTGTGTGTGTGTGTGTGTGTGTGTGTGTGTGTGTGTGTGTGTGTGTGTGTGTATTATTACTGTCTGAGAGGTCTAGACTGAATCAAAGTGGGCAGGCTTGCCAGACCCGTAGAGAAACACATACTCTCTTCCACAACACACACACACACACACACACTCGACTGCCTGCCATCCGGACATGACTGATTCATGGTTTTACATCACAGCTGCAAAAACAGCACGACCACAAAGAGCCACTGGAATACACACACACACACACACACACACACACACACACACACACACATACATACATATATGTGCATACCCTACCATGCACGTTTCAACACTTTGTTGGGATGAACTCTCTACCCTCTATTAGAGTAAATAGAAGACAAAGCGGATGCACCCCCCACTTCACCCGCAGCCAAATCCTACTTTGTGGGTCATGATAAAGACTGATGAGAACCAAAACAGGAACAACGGAGTACAAGGCCACTTTCAGTCACTCACATAAGTCCAAATATGTGCATAGCCTCTCCCTCTTTTACCCACATATACCCGCATGCACGCACAGTTGTGAGGTCAGCCCAGGTTCCTCAGACATCCTGTGTTTCTGTACTACTTGTAGACCTTAACTTCCTGTCTCTCACAGCCAGAGACAGAGGGCCTGGGAGGGCCAGCCTCAGCCAAGGTCTACCCAGCCCAAAGCTCCAGACTTGTGTCTTATAATCAGCTAGGCTAACAATACCTACAGACAGCCGCAGCGCCTCCCAGCAACCCTCATCCACTACAAGCCCCCATAGGTGTGGACATAAAGCTCCCTTGCACTTCCTCTACAACACTCATTCATTGTTCTTCTCCTTAAGGAAGCAGAGGAAGGGATCCCTCCCATCCCTTCCAGTCTTGTTCTCTCCTCCCTGGCAGGGATGTTTAGACTTCAGGCTTCCTCCGCAGTGGTTCTCAGGTAGCAGGCAAGGACTACTAATAAGTACTTTTTTCTGACGTCACGCAGCCATGAATGCAACACACCCGACAAACCACTCGCACAACTTCCTAAACCTCTCAATTTTGAGCAAGCTTTGATGGAGGAGTAAAAAAATAGCACTTAATTTAGTCAAAATTGGGTTACGGTGACCTGACATTAGCCCTATCTGAATGAAGGGCAGTGAGTAAACCCAAATATCCCATCCAGCCCTGATTCAACAGAAGCATGTACACACAAAGTCATGATAAGCAACTAAGAAGGTTAATGACCCTCTTGAAAACCAAAGTGCATTGCCTCCTCTTTAAATCCAACAAACACTTAAACAGAGATTCAGGCATCTGCCTTTCTGACCCTGCTTGTCCTCCCAGAAATTTGCTGTGTGTCTCAAATAGTCTGATCTGAGGAAAACAACAATAAAACACAACAACAAAAGGAGTCCTAGCAGATTCCCATGACGGAGGGAGACAACAGCGACACAAAGTCTGGTGGTTTCTAAAGGAATCCAGCTCATTCCAGTAAGATCTTCTCCCTCCGTCTCATTCTCACTCTGATTCAAAGTCAGTGTTAAATTAAAGAAAACACACACAACAAAGCAAGAAAGAATGAGAACAAGGGCTTGTTTTACATGCCAGCCCCTTCCCTTCCCCTCCTCTGGTTCACACCATGCTGCAAGACAAAGGCATAGCTGTGGTTAAAACCAGTTGTATCATAAACAAACATATTGGTTTTTATTTAACCGACAGCTCTCTATCAGACACAGTGATAGCAGCTTGTGTAGGATGAATAACCGTCAGAAATATTCCAGTCCTTTGCTACTGGATAGTATGAGCATAGAGATGTTGTGTGCACATTAGACAAAACACAAGATAGCCGAGTAGGATGCACGTTTGTTCTCTGTGGCTGCGGTGTTGTAGCTGTACAGCATGCGGTAGGGCCTGTGCCAGTTACATGTGTGCCATCTCTGAAGGCAGCGATGCTGTTAAGTTTCAGCTCAAGCCACATCAGTCGCAGACACAGCACTCAGGCACACTCGGCAGCAAATGAAGTGCTTCAAGATCAAAGAGTGCCAATTAGCAGACGACTGGGTGCTGTGGGAGCGAGGACAAGGTGACAGCCACACTGCTGAAATGACACGTTCACATTGGCGAGCAACATAGGCGCTAAGGGGGCTGTAGGCGTAACGCATCTAGTGCAGAAATGAATGGTTGATGAGTTCATAACTCAAGCAACAGAATATAAAGTTTGATGACTGAATTATCGTATTATTAAGTTGTTTATCAGTAAAACTGACAAACATTCAATGGTTCTAGCTTCTCAAATATGGGGTTTTGTTGCATTAGTAAGGTGTTGGGCCACTATGTGCCACTAGAACAGCTTTAATGCGCCTTGATGTTGATTCTACAAGTCTCTGGAACTCTACTGGAGGGATGAACACCATTTTTCCAAAAGATATTCCCTCATTTGGTGTTTTGATGATGGTGGTGGAGAGCACTGTCTAACACGCTGTCTTACAAGCATTCAGGCCTGTACTGTTCTCTTGGTGTACGCACATGCACTCGCCCACTTGTCGAGAAAATGGTGAAGGATGACTCATATCACTTTTTTCCACATCTCTGTAGACCAGTGCCTGTAGTTTTTGCACCACTGAACTCTCAAATGTGCATTCATCTTTGTAATGAGGGGTTTTTGCACTGCAACCCTACTATAATATCCCTCTCTATGTAATTGTCGACTGTTCTTGCTGACACAGTCTGATCACCTCCTGCATTGACATTCTCAGTCACCTGAGGAAGAGTTGCTCTTCTGTTTTTCTTTACATATCACACTAATGCACGAGCATCACAGTCATCAAATGTGTGCTGTCGACCACAGTTTCCGACCCTATTTACTGATGTCTTTCACAGGTCTAAATGCAGATGTCACTTTAGTCACTGTTCCTATTGAAACACTAGCCAGCTGAGCAGTCTTTGATATTGAAGCTCCTGCCATCTGTGCCACAGAGCATGAATGGATGTTAATTGCTTAACTGTACCATGCAGCGCACCTGTGTGGAAGCATCTGCATTCATTATGTTTCTCCACTCATTTATTCAGGTTTTTCCTTTAATTTGTCACCCATCTCACCTTAGGCTCTGGGAACTTGTAATGGCTATTTTTCCTGATTTTCTGACATTTATAAATTAATCAACTGATCAATGAATTGAATTTGAAAAATTATATTTGAGATTGAAAATTCATTGATGACCCTGAAAACTGAATTTCTCCAACAAGGTCTGTTTAGTGGTATGCCGAAGTCCTTGAAGTGCTTAGGAAATTTGAACATTTAAATTTCATAAACTCAACAAGAATACTTATTTAAAGATACTTCAAGAGAGTGGAAGATTCTGTGAATGAAAACATGATGATTTTCAGCTAGCAAAAACAAAAGATGCCGCAGATTCCGATTTCCACTAGGAATGCTGCCACTTGTGGGCTTTGTGTCAGGCTGGTTTTGTATTCCAAAACATCAACTACAAACTGTTCCTCCTCTTCTCCACTCATTCCGCTCTCCTCTCTCTTTCTGTTTCACTGTTTGCACCAGCCTCCTCTGGCTAAGGTCCTGTGCTTGCCGCAGCTGGAACACTGGTCTCTGACTAGTGTGCTGCTCTGTGGTCTGGATGCAGCACATCTCCTTTCCCTCTCTGCTTTTTCCCTGCTTTTTATTTGCTGTATTCCTTTTCCTTGCTCTGACCAGAGTGCAGCTGTAGGTTCACCAAGAGGCTGGGAAATACCCGCAGCAAACTCTCACTGCATGACAATACACAACTGTACACAAGACCTTCAATTGTCAGCCCAGCATGAGAACCAAGACCACCTTGTAACCAAGCTCAGGCCAGCCAGACCCAAAACATTTACTCTCTTCTTCTCTCTTCCCCTGACTCTGAGTGTAACATGCAGAGTGATGTAGAAACTTGTGGTGTGTAAACAGAGGAACAGGAGGAGGAGATGATTGGGGAGCTATAACCTGGCAATTGTCTATGTGTGTGTGTGTGTAATTAGATTGTTTGAAGCATGAAATGCCTCTAGGGTGCTAAGCCCCACCAGACACCCACAACAGGTGGAATGAGAAGGAGGGATGGAGCAAAAAGGGAGAGGACAGGAAGCGCACACACAGCTGCTCTGACAAAAACAGGTGGAGGGCGTCCATCCACCTCTCTGTGGAGTTAAAAAGGAGAATAAAACTTTTCATAAACTGGGTGCGGAGGAGGAGGACGGGTAGGAGAAGTTTACGAAAACAATGTTTTGTTTTTTCCTCAGGCAGTGAATCCCCAAATTAGAGCCCAACCTTCCTCCCATAACTTCCTCTACGATTTGTAAACTATTGTTTCTGTGGTTTCTGTAGCGTGTGTGTGCTGGCATAAATGTGAGTGTGTTGTGATGTGTGCACAAAAGAGTTGAATAGATACTTACAGCTAGGTAGAGCATGGCATACATTGAAAAAGAGGCATGTCCTGAGAAGAAGGATTTCCTGTGGAGAGAAAGATTATCCTTGGTCAGTTTTTTTTTTTCTTTTAACAGTGTGTATATTTGTATTGTATTGAGCATACAGTGTGTTTATACAAACCTGGCCTCTTGTACGTCACTGTCTTTGCCAGTGCAGGTGTATTCGGTGATGTATCCCAGGGAACAGTTGATAGTGGAAAAATCAGGTTTACACACATCTAAGAAGTGAGGTCTCATACGACCCACCGACACCTTGGCAATGTCTGTGAATGACTGGCTGATGGCACAGCCAAAGATGAACACACCCACCTGCAGAATCACATGCACAAATGATTAGACTAGACTATATTATTAGAATATCAATGTAGCTGTTTAACTTGAATGAAAGCTTATGGACTGACCTGCTTGTACAGGGCTGCGACGTAGGGATTCCCGACAAAGGACTTAGTTCCCACATGTAGCTGATGAATCCTGTAGCATTCCCCAATCACAATCTAAAAGAGAGGATTGTTTCTTGAGTTCAACATTTAACGCTAATCACATGTCTGCAAAATTCTAGCCATGCTGAATCCTTGAGTCATACAGTAGGTTTAGATGCAGATAACCATGCAGTAACGTTTGAGTGTGTATCATGCAGGAAATCTAATTTAATTCCAGGCTGAAGTTGGAGCAGATGGAAGCTGGAGCAGATGGAGTAGAGAGGATGTGTGAAGGACAGACAGGTGAGACAGAATGAGTGAGATTTACACCAAGACAAACATGTAGAATTAGCATGGCCTGCCTTTCCCTCAGGCAGTTTTTATGTGATGTGAGATTATTAAGTAGAGGTGATGTTCTGCTCAATGACAATGGGGCCTTCAATGTGGGATATGAAGACAGTGATAATGAGACAGTGAAGGCAATGGAAAAAGGAAACGTAAGAACAAATAATCTAGTCTGGGTGGATATCTCAATCATGGATGACCTGACTTTGATAAAAGAAGGACTTGTTATAAAAGGGTAATGGTCTGCTTTAAGGCTTAACCGGAGCAGGCTAACCCTGGCTCCTGTGGCATTCCAGATCGTTTTGAGTAGTGTTGGGCCCCATGGAAAGATCTCATCTACAGTGAGGGGGCTTTAGCCGAGTCAACCCTTGAGGCACGGTGATGTCAATCATATATGTACCACCTGGGGTATCTGACTGACAGACCAGCTGCTCTCCACCACTAACCACATATCCCTTTCCTTCCTCTTTCCATACAAGGCCTCACTCTTCATCCTATACCTTCTCACCCAATCTCTCAGAAAAATATTTACCTGTCCATCTCGGTGCTGTGAATGTGAATGGCATTAAGACTCTAAATGTGTACACATCTACTGGCTCAGTGTTTCCCAGACATCCTATCAAGTTAAGGCAGATACGTATGTATGTATGTATGTATGCGCTTCTTCTAAATGTAGATGGGTATGTGCAATTGATGATTGAATGTATTTGTTGTTGTTTATTGTTGATTTGCTGTGATTTTATATACTGCAAACACTATGAAGTCCAAGGCAAATTTCCCACTGGGACAATAAAGTCTCTCTTATCTTATCTACTGTTTGTGTATTTCTATTGTTAGGCTTCATAAATGCACCTATCCTGCCTATTGGGTGGTCAGCTGGCAGGCTCACAGCCAGAACAAATAAACATGGTGGTGTATAATTGTGCTATTGTCAATGAGTTGTTCTGATGAAAGCTGGAGATTAGAACCACAGGAGGCCGATACAGACCTGAAAAGTTTATTTGGGTTGTCCACATTTGCATTCAAACCTCTTCTCTATCGCCTCATCTAGGTTTCTTTGTATGTGTCTGGTTGTCTGTGTGCTTGGTGTTTCTGATCAGAGTAGATGTCTGATGAATTTATTTGGATCGTCAATGTGTATGCTTAAAGAATTCTATCTCACTATCGCTAACTGTGTTTCTCAGTGAATACATGGCCTGTCAGACATGGATATGTGTGACCAGTGGGAATGTTGGGATTTCCCTTGCAGTGGAGATAAACAACCGGCCCAACTGGAATCTGCTACCAGTGCATGTATATGTGTGCATATACAGTATGTGTGTGCGTGTGTGTGCCTGCATGAGCGAGCGTGTGTGCATTAAAGGAATGGTGTCGGCATGGCAGTAGACGCCACTAATGGAACACAGCTGTGTGAGACACGCCAGCTTTGCCCACACGTGAACATGTAAGGGGACTAACTAACCCAAACACAGTCTCCTGGTTCCAATAAGCAGAAGAGCTGAGCTGGTACAGTGTGTGTGTGTGTGTATGTGTGTGTGTGTGTGTGAGTGTGTGTATGTTTGTGCCCACCACACTGATGGCGAGGAGACGGGAGGTGAAGCGACGTCTCAGTCTGGGAACTTATGAGGGGGCTGTGCCACAAAGAGTCTGGGGGCTGTAAAGATCTTCTAGCCTGACCACGTGGCACTAATTGATATACACATACCCCGCCACATGTCATTATAACATGTTTCCACTAACTCTGACCCCCCTCTACTCTACTGGCACTAGACTAGAGCCATTCCCTCAGTGGAGCACGAGTCAAATCATGGGAATGAAGACTTCATGCTGTTGCTAACTGGTGAGATCAGTAAAGCACTGTGGGCATGGGAGAGAGCACTGATATATTCACTCAGTGCAGAGCACTGGGGGAATGTAGCCAGGGTGTAGGGATACGAGTGGGAGGCTTGAGAATGGACCAGGAGCTCGTAAAATGTCTTTGGTCTTTGGCATGTATGCGTCAGCACACACACACAAACACACACTTCTGAATGTTGCTTGGGGGGCCTTTCAAGTAATAAAAAAACAGGCCACAAACGGCTTGGATGACTCAAAGTTGCTACGGAAGAATAAAGTATGACGAAGAAAACATTATAGAATGGAAGGGGGAAGACATATAAAGCACATTTAGAGAAAAAGACTGGAGTATTTTAGAAAATACTGCATGATAAGAAATCACTCAAACTTTTTGATTAAGGGATATCTGCTACTAATTTTCAAGTTAGAGTCTATGTTAGTAAGGCTATGTTGGACTATAAGGTATCTGAGAGTAAAAAAAAAAAAAGAAGTTACTTTAAATTTGAGTAAAAGCAGAAAACAGAGGGACGTGTGGAGGTCGACTTACAGAGATGATGGCAATAAGAATGCCAACACCACAAAGCACAGCATCGCTAATGGTGTCTCCCTCTTTTTGGGGGTAGCGGATGGACTCGTCCGAACAGTAAAACCCGCGCTGGTACGGCTTTATGGTGCTAGTCTCAATGATCAGGAAAGGCAGGCTAGCTACAAAAGACACAAAGAGAGAGAGGAGCAGAGAGAGAGAGAAAGACAGGAAGAGGGAGAGAAGAGAGAAAGCATAAAAGCACCAGGTCAGTGACACAGACATAAACAGGAGAGAAGGGGGGGGGCACAAGGAGCACACTGGCACCAGGGGATCATGGGATGTGGCAGAAGTGGGTGGCTTAAGGACGTCATGTATGGGCCGGCTTAGAGCAAAGGAGTGACAGATTTCCAAAATCAGACACAACTGACACCATAAATTACAAACTATGACTCAAGATTAACATTATATCAACTTTTCTCAACTTTACTAGATCTCACGTAGCGCTATCACTCCTTCACCGCCGCCATAATGAACCTTCAGCCTTCCCTGTTTCTGCCTTCAGTGCTCCCCAAGGTGGAGTGCTCATTGTGGGCGGGGGACTTACGGACACCGCGGGCAGTGTCAACCCAACAGAAGTGAGCACCGAGGAGGGGATGGTGCTGTTCTTGTAGGGGTAGTTCAGGCTGGAGTCACTGCAGTAGAGACCCCTCTGATACGGACGAACAGAGGCACGGTGCAGAACCAGGCTGGGCAGCATAGCTACACACACACACACACACACACACACACACAGATGGATGGATAAACCCAAGCACACACACATACATAAAGTTCACTCACAGACACACCTTCTACCTGGAATCGTAAATTGCATCACATACTTACACTTACCTGTAACCTGAAGAAGAAAAAAAACATTAAAACACACATTAACAGACAAAAAAACTCCACAGGTGTGTGTGAGCTAACAAGCTGTTTACTCAGCAAGCCCCTTCCTGCTGCTCCTGTTGACACTGACTCACTGAGCGGCTATAGAGGAATGAGGTTTATCCTTTAGTATCAGGGGATCCCCCCCTCCTGACAGAGCAAATACATGCTGACATTCAGGGCTGGGGGTCCATTATTGGAGACAAAAGAAACACAGGGACTATGTCCATACAATGTGAGGAGTTTAACGTTATGGATTGCAGGGGAAGAAGGTGCAATTCCAGGTAGAGACACTGAAATGTCTTATTTGATGGAAACTATACTCAATGGTAAGGATCTAAAGGAACTTTGTTGAATTACCTCAGCAACAAACAGGCAAACATATGAAAGCAGCGCTACAAGCTTGGCTGGTCAAGACTGCACACCCACATTCTGTTCTGACAAAGGGAAAATAAATACATATCTCCAAATCAAAGGAATACAAACACAGGCATGCAAACTCTGGCTGCGATTTTCTAAGTTTCCCTTAAGGCATTTTAAAATGTGTGAATACCAAGAAAAACAAAACTAAGCCCACCCAACTCTGGAACATTTTTTTGCATGAGAGCATGTTTTTTGGCGTTCGTACGTACGACTGTAGTAGCTCATAAGTAGAGGGGGCTCAAGACACGAAGGCGTCCTCAAGACAAACACACACACAGACACCAACGTATACATTCAACATCAGAGTGCACAGAAAGTATTCCCACATGCGGTTCATGTGGTTAGCTCACATCACAGGGATTTTTGACATTTGGGTCAAAGTCAGAGATCCACTCATGAATGTTCCTAATGCGGCTGAGAACCACGGCCGTCGTCTCACTAGAAATGGGAGAGGGAGATTGTGTTACTGTTACACTCACCAGTAACCGCTCGTGTGAACGTGTACATTCTTAAAAACCTCAGAACACACTTTCGTATGCAGACACGCACTAAAGGCTCTCAGGCTCTTTGACATCCACTCAGTGACATGTGCTCCCACTTAAAAGAAGAACGTGTTGTTTCAAGCGTATACTGACTGCTTTGTCATCTGCTGAAGCTGAATCTTGTGAATCTTGCTGACACACACACAAACCCTCCTTCTTTACATCTGAGCATAACAAAACCATAAAGTGGCTTAAGGAGATTTAAGCATTTTTGTTGTGTTGTCACAGTGTAAACGAGGCCGGCTGTCTCCCTCTTCCTAGTCTGTCTCTTTAGTGGTTGGCAGCAGATGGGATGGTCACTGAAGCAGGCACCTGCACAAACAGGGTGCAGCGCCAGGGCTCAGCAGGCTGCTGGTGGTCCCACACAGGGCTGGGCCAGGCTTTGGTGGTGTCTAGGAACCACACTGTCCATACAACAGACAGGGTTGGCTTTGGGTTCACACAGAATTATGGGGGCAAGAGAGGGCAGGACAGTCAACATGACTTGAGATGGATTCTGGCGCAGATATGCGTTTGTGTTCATGTGAGTTTTTCAGCTTAATGCCCCATTGGACTTGGCTACAGTTTAATACCTTAAACACAGTGAGAACTCCCATGCGTTAAGTCCTAGCACAAACTGAGTTCTGTTGGGTAAACACTCCACTGGGGGAAAAAAAAACTTTTTATAAATCGGATCATGCTTTCTCTCACACCAGTCTCTACTCTGCTTTTCCCATTTTCTCCTCCTTCTCCCTTCACTCTGGCCTACTTGTGGAGGGGGGATTCACATGCTAATGAGGAGAAGTGAAAGGAGGTCATGGGCTTAACAGACATGGGAAACACAAACACACATACATGCTAACCGGTGCTTAAAGGCTAAAACTGATCGGAGAACAGCATGGGAAACTTGGGAGTCCATCAGTTGAATGACTGAAAAAGGGAAGTGAGAGCAAGCGATTGAGCACCTCGACACTATCTATTGAGAATTTATGAAAGCCTCTCTGTCCGCATGCTGCCTTTCCCTCTCAGCTGCCCAGCCATGAGATGCCAAACTGTTTTGTGCTGCCCCCCATGCCATCTCCCTGAAAAAAGCCCGGTATGTGGGCATTCTCCTCATACCACAGTCAGTCCACGAACATCTCAAACTAAAACACACTCCTGCACGAACCCTGCAGCCCATCTGAGCCATGTCAGTGTGAGGAAATATGACTTCTTTTATGCCAAAGGGATAAAAAAGAGGGTGACCTTCACAGGGCCTGTTGACCCGGAGAGAGAGGAAGAGAGATGTGGAAGTGTCAGAGGAGGGAGAGATAAAAACAAAGAGGGGAGAAAAAGAAAGAGGTGGGCTGGGCTGTTGGCAAAGGCCTGCAGTGTGCCGGTGAATTAAAAAACAACTATTTTACAAGCTCTGTCATGAGGTCAGTAACATTCAGTGATGCCTGAGATTCTCACATCTTCACTAACGAAGGGGAGAGGCAGTTTTAACTGCTTACAAACAGTTATTTTTTTCTTCCTTCGGTTTTATGTTTCTGCCTTGACAGAGAAGTTGTGTGTTTTGTGTTCTTTAGAACTAATGAGCCTGATGAGCCATCAAGCCACTGGGCTGCTTTTAAACTGTAGAAACAGGCGCCCAAGAATAACTGACGCCTAAAAAGCCCCCCGTTGGAGAGAAAGGGAAGGAGAGAGGGAGGGCCTGAATGTATGGTGAATGCAGCCAGCGAAAAAAAAAACACACACACATCCTAAGTGGGGGGCTTGGCGAGTTGGGGAACAGTTCTATTTGTCTTATCAGATCCTGTCATGCATTTCTCTCTGCAGACCACTAAAGATTACTCACCTCAAGTCAGAGAGAGAGAGAGAGAGAGTGTGTGTGTGAAAGAAGAGAGAGAGTGAGAGAGGTATTTCTTTGGCTGGTTAAATCAGTGTTTATATGTAGAGGTCATAGCGAGGCCTTTGCGTTTATGTGTGTGTGTGTGTGTGTGTGCTGTACTTATTTTCCATCCGTAAATCCACTCACATGTTCACGCTCCACTGCCTGCTAGAAATCGCAGCAGTATATGTGTATGTGTGTGTTTACATGTGGTGTTTGTGCACTTTATGCAGCTTGGTATGCATGCGTACGCATGTGTGTATGTATGCATTAGCGTGTGTGTGAGAGATTACCCAGCCGGCCTCGGTTTGATTGGCTTTGGAGTTAAATTTGGTATAGCGAGTGAGCGGTTAGATTAGCAGGACTAACTCACATAGCGAGTCTCCTCCAGGTCTGATTCTGTTTTTCCCACAGACATAAAGAAAATAAATTTATTTCTTTTATCAGCTTACAACAGTGTTGGAATTGGTTAGGATTTGCATTTAAATGCATTTTTTTACATTTCAGCAGTGTTGATTAATATCAAGTCCAAAGTTCGTCTGTCCTGCAGGGTTAGGTTTAGTTCTATTATTCTCTCTCATCTTAAGACCGACTGTACTTGCCAGAACAGGAAACAATAGCTATTCTTACGGCAGCTAAAGCTCTGCTTCGCTCAAAAGGTTAATTCCCCTTGACACAGCACTAATTTCCCTGTAGAGCAACACCTGCGTGTCTGCAGAGACTATAGTGGCAAGTTTCCCGTTCGCTCGCTCTCATCACTCTCAATCCTCTGGACCTCTATTGACATTTTAATGGGCTTTCATGGCTTTCAGGAGCAGAATTAGAATGATATCGTGATTATAGCGAGCGAGCTGGAGTGTCAGCAGTGAGTGTGAGACGTGAATGGGAGGCGGAGCTGGGCAGAGGAAAAGGCATTGTGGTCTGCTCTAATGGAGGATTTCCTCCTCCTGTCTCTCAAACATGCCATGTGACCCATCCTGAGAGGGAGAGAGCAGACAATTCAGAGGAAAGTTAGAGAGGGCGGAGGCTGAGGGGGTCTTGACTCCATGGACTGGCCAGTCAATCAATCAAACTTTTTCTTCTCTGAGTTTTCTCACTGCTCTGCAACAGCTTTGATGGCTGTTTGAGAATCAGTGGCTGAGCTCAGCTCTGAGCAAGGCTGTATATAAATGCATTTTAGTACAAGCTGAAATGTGTCTGCACCACAGACAATCTAAAATGTCTTGTTAGATTTGTAATCTTGTTTACTTATTGTTTGATCTGATAGATCCTGATTGAAGTTAACATTTTGCCAATTTATGCAAAGTTCTTATATGGCTGCTTGTGTTGACAAAACATTTTATATTTGTTTCTTTTAAAAGAAAAAAATAGACAGAAAATTAACTGACAACTATTTTGATAACTGATTAATCATTTTAGTCGTTTATTAAGGATAAAGAATATTTTCAGTGTGAATTAGCTTCTTTTCTCAGTTTTATATTGTAAATTAAATGTTTTTGGGTTTTATACTGTAAGTTGGACAAAACACTTTTCACTGTTTTCTGATATTGCATAGACTAAATTGATAACTCTGCAAACTAATTGACAGGTTAATCAATATCAAAAATAATTGTTAAATTCAGTCTTATTTGGAATGGACTAAACCAAACACGAATAGTATGTATAAGAGTGTATTTGCTTTTAAATGGCTTTACATAACAACGCATCTCAGGGACCAGACATTTCTTGCCACAAACCATAGAATAACCTGATCTGTGAATGTGTGTGTGTGTGTGTTGTTGTGACAGAGAGATGTGGCTAATGTGCACAGATCCATTACCTTCACTTGTCTATTTCAGGCCAATCCCAGTCTGAGGAAACGCTTGACATACTTCTATCAATTCCGTACACACCCTGCAACATAACCTACGTCGCTAAAAGACTCTATAAAGTGCCCTACATCACTAAAAAAGAAGTATGTATGGATATTGTATTGTGGTTATTCAATATGTGTGTGACTGTGTGTGAGAGAGAGACAGAGAGTATCTTTATTCAATTACTTGCATTAGCAGGGTCTGTCTAGGCCATTAATCTGAATGAATGCCCTCTTCCAGCTACAAGTCACAGTGCAGTTGTGTTGTGCGTATATGTGTGTGTGCAATCTTGAGGGGATATATGTATGTGTTTGGGTGAGAGAGATTAGCTGGCGCCTTGTGTATGCAAACTATGAAAGCGTGCGTGCTGTTTGTGTGATAAAAAGTCAGACAGAATGAGTGGCTCGGTGCCAGGTCCACTTGTTGGTGAACATTGTTCTGCCAAAAACGCAGGCAGGTGAGCGGGAAGCCAGTTCTTTGGCAACAGTGTAAAGACATCACTATTTAGGAAGGTTTCTATGGAGATATGGTACACATGGTATATGTTAATGAGCCTTTGTGTATAATATTCAAATCTTAATCAGTTATATTAATAGTAACCCAATAGGCTTGTAGTTTTAGCAAAAGAAACTGTCTTAATATACATCTTAACTTAGAGAGGTCACACACACACACTCATTCATCATTCAACTAAAACACTGCTGTAACCTCTGAGGTTTTAAATACAGCCGCCCAAGCAGATGCCTTGGATGTTATGAAATTTGTCACACATCCAACACTACACAGTGCTGTAAGCCCACACAGTTAACTTTATCTTTAGGTCACTAAAGCCATGAGAATGAGTATGTGTGGCCCTCCAGACATTTGGGAATAGAGTGCATAGGTTAGCTGAGGTTCTTGACAGACCCTGGAAGTAGCTGCAGGGCCAAGGGTCAAAGGTGAGGGATGTGACATAGCTCTAGGATTATACTGTAACACACAAGAGCAGGGTACAAATGTCACTGTAGCACAGCCTATTATATCTGTGTGTGCCTGTGTGTGTGTGTGGCGATGTGGGTGTTAAAGTGGATTACTGTGGTTCCACTGGCAACTTCAGTAAAGCCTTTCTCAAACATTTTCAAGTTGTCAACCACAAAGGGCTTTAAAAATTCTCTCGCAATCCAAATAAACAAACCCAGCTCTGAAAAAAAAAACCCACCCAGGATTTATCCATACACATAATTGCTGTTTTTTACATTTAAACTATGCATGAACATGCACACATGTATACTGATACAGATGTTTGGCTCTAGATATCAATTCTTTGTTTCCACAAGCTGCTGATGTGTCTCACACATGTACAAAGTTCACAAATACACAAACACAAACACACAGACACACACACAGGAGTGGCTGAGGTCAGCAGAGTGGTGTACAGAGTGAATCCCTGTCCTTTTTCCCCCTCTGTGTGAATGCTGCAGTGACCGGGGGGCCGCTGGCTGAAGCATGTGCTTACTCAGAGAGATTTTATTCAGAGGAATAAATGCCTTTTACACACAGGCATCTGTTGGGACACTCTCTAGGGGACTTTTACCAGCAGGCACCTGCGAGGGCAGCCTCTGAATGAGGGGCTCATAGCTGCTGGTTCCGTGTTGCTGTTGGCTTGTAGGCACATTTGAAGAGATGATGGAATTGACACTGTTTTGTGGGAAATCAACCCTGGTCCACATTAGCAAGTAGAGGATATTTATAATGTGTTTTAAAAATATCAGTTACAACTCATCAAGACATTCCTAATGCTTGGCCGCACTGTCAGTTGAAAGAGGAGGACGGACGCACAGCTGCTCCAGTGAAGGGAAACTTGAGCAGTGCCCAGGGGCCAGATCAAGCTATTTGGCTGGTTGGTTGGGTGGCTGGCTGGGCGTTCCACTGTTGTTGCCATAATGGCATTATTACCCCCTGGGACAAAAGCCTGGCTACAGTGAAGAGGGCTGTGGAGTCTTTGAAACCCAACGCCTCTGTCTGGATAATGCTCCTAAAACTTCACTCACTAAATGCCTCCCTTTCTTGCACTCACTTCCCCCCCATCTGCTCCTTCAATATCTTTCTCACCTCTACGCACATCATGGACCGTGTTTATCCAGAGACAATAGGTGTTAAACTGGGGCTACAGTGTGAATGTTCTGCATGATGTTTAGTAGTAGTAGGGAGCCTCTTCAGCCCGCCTCTTCTTTGTATGTAAACAGGATAGGGCTCAGTGGCTGCAGCACAGATAAGGCCTTCACCAATAAAGATGCTGAGCTGATTACCGCACTGCGCTGGCCACAGCTGAGCAGATAAGCACTACAGCCCGCAATCCAACTAACAATACTGTTAGAAGCAGCAACAGCCATAAAGCATTGACAGATAATCAAGCGGCCTTGAGTGCCCAGTGAGGAGAGTCTCTCACTCTCTCATCTCTACCTCATTCACTTTTTCCCTCCCTCCATTTCATCCTCCTTCTGTCTGCCACTGGCCTATTGGTCCTCGTTAACGAAACAAAGAGCTCTGAGATGCATCAAAAGGGGTATTGTTCTCGGTGAAATCTCCCTGACCCCCAACCCCCCATCTCTGGTTGCACACAGCATGTGCACACACAAATACAGAGGATTGTAGTGGGCAATGTAGTAAGAGAAAGTGACAGACAGAGAGGCCTGTGTAACAGCAGGGAGGAGGCCCAGGCAAGGACAGTATGGTGTAACAGAGAGATGTAATGAGGCCTGCAGCTCTCCGCCTGCTTGTTATGATGAAACACTGCTGTATAAGATCATCTACTGCCTCTGCTCTCATTTACATTAAAGTGCTAGTAGCATTCAGAAGGGCTGGGAACGTCGTATTTTGTTCTTTTTCAAGCTCCTGATCCCATTTTAACTAATAGAACTGCATGTAATATAACTACTATATGTAGAGTGACCGGGTATCATCCTAGAAAGACAGAAAGTCTGATGAAGAAAGTACTGTGCAAACCTCAGAGTTCTTATTTTGATGGGCGTAATGAACAATCAGATGTTTATGAATGAGTTTAGTGCCCACACGCAGAATTCCACAAAATGTTCATTTACAACATGCAATGCAAACTCAAACACACTTAAACACTTAAACACACACAAGAATGACTGCTAACAAAAGTTTATGGTAGGGTTCTGCCCAGTAATCCTGGTTTATCTAAATAAGCAGTTGGGAGGGTGTTTACCTGAGGAGGATATAATCATAGATGAGAGTGTGGAGAGACACAGGAGAGACTTTACAACACTATTGTGCTCAAAGTGTAAACTACAAGCTGTTGCTCATCTGTTGTCAAAATGTAGTCTTTGTTTTATTATGCAATTTAATTGTTTGCTAGGGCGGAGACCATGAAAAAGGAGTTAAAAGAGATGAGTATGTCGGGTTTCTATACCAGCATAAAGAGACACAGTCACATCAGTCAACCTGATGCCTTCGGCTTGCCCACGGGAACCACATGGGACAATATGCACACAAATCGAGCCACAGATGCCTCACACATGCTATCTACACACACACACACACACACACATTGCAAACATAAGCATACACAGACTGTTTCACCCTTCAGGCTATAGAGTCCATCTAATGACAGCTCTGGGTGCTCCCTCTCCCTCACAAACCCCACGGGGCACACATGCGCACACTCACACCCACACACCTCTAATGGCAACCCTGCACAGACACAAACCCCAGGGATTTGTCATTTAACTCCTGCACCAGCAGAAACCAGCCACATGTCACAATGACGGGCTGAAATGCGACACTTGCGCACCCAAACCAGTCTTGCCACAAAACCACCACTATTCTCCATCACGACACATACAAAAATATACGTCCACACAAAAATGCAATCTTAAAGCTACACACATTCTTGGAGGGCTAGTAGCCCTATGGCCACGACTGTTGTCATGAGCATCTGATGATCTTTTATCTGTTACATAACACAATGATGTTCTTCTGCCAGAGGACACTGCTCACCTTCTAAATAGCCTTGGCCTCGCCTTGTCCTGCAGCCATAACACAAACACACACCACAACTCACCACAGGTCACCCCCTAAAGCCATAGATAACACAAAGGCATACATACATACATTGATGTATGTCGCGCTGTAAATACCGTACACATATCGACTCTCTATAGGCTACTCAGTTCAAATGAGGTAACATATGGGAATCTTAAAAATCGATGTTACATATTCCTCTGTGCGTGTCCACTGAATGTCTGCATCGAGCCCACAGCTGTGTGTGAGTGCAGGAAATGTCACACAGAGAGAACTGCAGGCACTTGTCCTATATGAGTCTATTTTCTGCCTGACCTTTGATCTTATCTGCCAAACAGAAGAATGGACTGACAAGGAGCATCAACATTGGGACTGAAACACAAAAAAGACATATAACAACTTCAATACTTCTCCTCAGTAGATCTTAACATGGTCCCTCTGGGAGCTTGACAAGTTCTGCTGACTGTTCAAACAGCCAAATTGATGAAGCTTGACATGGCAGATTATGGAAAAATAAGTGCTTTGTATGGGAATATGAAGTCTAAGTCTAGTGTGCACCTGCAGGCATGTATTTCCCGCCTAGCCCTATCTCTTGCTCTGTGCATCTATGAAAATCTAGTCAGGTACTCCCGAGCACTTCTCTTCTCAGTCGGCTGCAGCCTCTGCACAGATAGACTCATTCAGAAACCCGTGGGAATATTTGACCTGAGATTAGGGTCGGCAGCTTTGGATGTGAGCCTGTGTTTGGGTTTGTGTGCGAGGCCCTCCCACATACTGTTTGATTACAGTTTTCTACTTGATGCTAATCTGTTGTTGTTAGAAAGATTCCACAAGGTATTAAAAAAATGTATACTAAATATTGAAGTGTACTCAACTGTAACTACACATAACATCTTAACTAACCTGTTCTTTTTATAGTGTTCAAGTCTTTCTCTTCTAATGCTCTTTCATGGCATTTCTGGGCTCATTATTGATATAAAATAGGTCAAGAAGAGGGAAGACCGGCTCAAGTGGAGAGGGCGCAGGGAGGGAAGGAAGGGGGGGGTAGAATGGAAATGGGCTGTGCTGCAAAAAAATGGACAGGATTTCATTTCACAACCACACCTACCTCTGACCAACACTACCTTTCCGTTTCCCACCCTTTCCTGAGCTATACACTATATACACACACACACACATACGATGCCCCCTGGTTCACTCACTCACAAAACTGCACCAGATGTCACATCAAGAGTCTTTGGCCACGGCACTGCAGTCAGATGAAGAATTTGAGAAATTCTGGAAAATATTTGTAGAGCGGCTCAGGATTGAAGTGGCTGAGGCCTGGAGAGGTAGAGGTTAAACCTCTCCTACTTTAATGAGGGGCTGTGTGACTGACTGCTGTAATGCTATAGCAGCTAATGGGGGAGGCAGGAGTGGGCTAGAGCCATATAGGGTTAATGCACCAGGGCCGGTTATGAAGCTGATTCCCCTGGACCAAAAGGTCTCACTCCTCTCTGCTCTTAATAACAATCTGCCCGTCTCATGGAAAATCGCGTCACCTAACTGTAACGAACACCTAACTGTATCACAGATCAAAACAAATAGCAAGAAATGTGAGATGCTGATGAAAAAAGGCTCTTGGTCAACGAAGATCAAGTTTTGAGATATTAAGCAATCCTCTGTCTAATAAATAAAGTAATTGGTCACTATAGCAACGCCCAGATGGACCTTCTGGAGTTGTTTAAACCAGCCTACAGGACTGAGAGTTGATGGAGCCAATCCTGGATAATCCATGTTCATATTCTTAATAAAAGAACCCTGCAGCTCAAACTCTGAATGGCTTTCATTCCCAACCACTATAGTCCATCCTTCATGTCCTCCCACACACTAATGAACGTGCACAGGCAAACACACAATGCATAACCTCCTTTGCATTGTGTAAAACGTATTCAGGGTTTAGGTAAGGCTACTTTTAGAGGTATGGTTTCCTCAAAGCTCAAGTGGGTGTCTCTTCAAAGAGCGTTTTCACAATAAACACCCATTTTAAACTGGATGATAGCAGGCTATCGGACCGTGTGCAGCCATGTTCAGGAGAGCATGCAAGACAGAGAAGAGAAGAAAAGAATGAAATTCTGCAGTCTGCGGTGTAGTTTGTGTATTTATAGTGTACAGTGTTTGTGTGAGCTCCTTATAGCGTTTCTAAATCAACTCGGCTGCTCAGTAACAGTGGAACCCGAGCCAAAGTGAAATCAGCAGATGATGCTTGAACTCAGCTGCCAAAAGCGTACGCCGTAACTCTGGTCCCAGCGGTAGAGTGCTGGGTGATTGTGTGTGTGCATGTGTGTGCGGTTATTCTTCCCCGTCCCGATCCTGCTGTGTTTATGCATCATTAGCCTTGATTACCAGAAGCACCAGAAGGAAGGGACCCCTTTTTTAGTTTGTACACATGTGTTGGTGTGTGTGTCCCCATGTGTGTGATTATGGATAGCCTCAGATGTCTTTTATGCAAACAGAATCATTAGCTGTGCCTGAGGGTGTGTGACTATCGGGCGCATTGACAATGTATAGAAAGGTGTCTGTGTGTGTGTGGCACCAGCTGGCAGATAGGAACTAATTAAAGGTAACGAGATATTTATGCATTAAATAGTATGGTGTACATTATCTCTTCCTTTTCTCTCACTGATACACACACACACATGCATACACAGAACAAAGCCCATTCAAGATCATGCATTCTTCTGAGCCCTCTACACACCCGCATTCCTCATTCAGGACCCCCTGATAACCCCCCCTTTCTCCTGGTCTTTCTCCTTCCCTCTTTTAACCCCCTCATCCCCCCACCCATTGCTGAACCCCCTATGTGTACCCCCCCACCCCCCCAAAAACCACTAAAGTGGGCCAACCAATCATCACGGGACAGCCAGATTGTGTTTAGCATGACAAAGGAGAATGCGTTTGACCATTTGTGTCTGTGTGTATCTGCATGTTTACATGCATTGTGTGGGTCTGTGTGTGTTTACATGCATATGTGTGTGCGCTTTCCTTACATGGCAAAGAAGACGACCCAACTGTAGAGTTTTTTTTACCACTAGAGGAAGTTGGCTTATGCAGGAAATTCACTCCACATGCGCTCAAAGCTCATCTACATTTATATGAGCGCAGATGAAACAGCGTATCTCTGTCTGAGGTTCTTTAATAAGAAAACCAATATAAATCCACTGGAAAACTTTGTGTCTGTCAGGCAGAGCTTCTACGCAGCACTTAAGAGAATGTGGAGTTAATCTGCACCATTTGTAACATCCCGGGCCATAAAATTCTGCTCCTGTGTGGCAATGTCATATATTTACTACTGGTAATGCTTCAGTTTTTCCATGGAGCTGTTGGTGTGGCTCCCACCTGCTCCTCTAATGCCTGGTCAGCCACGGGTCCCGTTTCTCCATCTCTCCCCGTTAGATCGGAGAGGCATTCCCCCTGCCACAACACATGCTTAAGCAATTATTCCACGCATTCCCCTGGACAGAGCGAGAAAGAGGGCTAGATAGAGAGTTGGAGACAGCAAGGGAGAGAGAAAGCAATTTGAAGTGATCAGGGGCAGCTGGCCAGGGATTTGCAGGGTTCTGGGAGAGAATGTGTAGAAGTTAAGCACGACTCCCATAATCCTTTTCTAAAAGAGAGAAAGGAGAGATGGAGGGATTGAAAACAGAGAAGAGAAAGGGGGGCCACTGGCGCTAGAAAAGTAAAAGGACTGGGCTACAGTGACAACAGCCAAAAACAAACCAGCTATCAAAGCAACACACACATAACTGATGTGTGGGTGTGTGTCTGAATGTGGACGGGACGCTTGTAGAATAACAAGTTAGGACTAACACACAAACTCTACATCACAAACAAGTTGCCTGTTAGAGCAAATAAGAGCGGTAAAGACCACCACCTCGGCTTCAGTGACACTTACATCCTTCACACATCAATATCATAATTAGACTTTGATTTTTTTTTTTTTTACTTCAGTAATCTCTATGTATGGACAGCTCTTTCTGGAGTTGCACCTCTGGAACTTTAGGGTCAGATGAACAAGGTTATGGGGGCACAGGAGGGGTGTCGTGGGCTATTTAAAGGGCAGTAAAAGGGCAGGTTACAACACTTCAAAACATTTATGCCTCAAGCATGTTAGCAGGCGGCAGAAGCATAAACCCATCGGTCCCAGTGACACTCTGTGGACTTTGACATGATCAATATATTATGTGGTGACAACATCAGCTGGGAGTAACAATATGTGTGTCAGTCAATCAAGAACAGTTAATTTTGTTTTGTTTTACAACCCGCTTTATTATACGGTTATAATTGTGTCTACACACATATCACGTAGTTTATTTCATTGTGTGATCATATTTGTTAGAGTTCAACGTATAAACAATGTGTAGTTTTAACAATGGGAGCCTGAAATGTGGAGTGTGGTCTGTGTTTAGTTCAGTGCCTCCCTGGCATGGGGTGGTGTGTTGGAGCTGGATGATAAGGGGATGTTGCAGATTAAGTTGTCTTGTGGCTGCAGATAACAGGCAATACTTTTAAAACGATAAGGCTTTTATTGCCAATCGTTAGAAAGCGCGGGTCCAGTTTAACTTATTTATTGTTATTACTTATTTAGTGTGAATACAGTGTGCAAAGTTTTTTCTTAGTCCAAATCAGCTGATGTATGACCAAACAGTAAACATTTCAAATTACAACAGGGAGGAATATTTAGTCTAAACTTATTTATAAACTTACCAAGAAGAAGACAGATGATGTCCAGCGCTATAAGCAGTTTCTTCTTGCTGTTGTCAACACCATTGTTGTTGTTTAACGTAGAGGTTCCTCCGTTTCTTGTCTCTTGTGCCATTGCTTTCTCATACATGTACTTTTGCATTTGAGAACTCCCCGTTTCAGCTCTAAATCCCACACCACGCGGTATGTGAAGAAACTCTGTCAGGCTCTCAACTTCTTCAAAGAAATGTCATGCAATTCTACTGGAAACAAAACTTCCCAACTCGGAGGTCTCGTAAAGTTTCAGAACTGATGTCTCGTTGTCTCGTATTTCACTTTAAAAAAAATAAAACATAAAACATAAAAAAAAACACGTGAGTATTATTTGGTTAACGGTTAAGCTTTAGTGACACGGAAGAAAAGTTGCCTTCGCTTGAAATGAATGGAAAGCCCGCTCCCCTTTATCGGTCTTGGTTCAAAGCCTTGGAGTGAGTGAGAATTGCGCTGCGCATCGACAATCCTATATCAATCCTTCTTGTCCTCCTCCCCCTGCTCTCTTCAAGTTCCCCCAGCAGCTTCAAGGCTCAGCCCTTTCCCTCCGCTAGCGGTAGATAATCACCTCCATCTCTCCATGGAAAACTTTCTGAGACTGAGATCCAGGGGGACAGAGCGCCACCAGCGCTAAAGAGCGGTATGACATGCGCACTGGAGCGTCTGCTCCGGAGTTTCAGAGCGATATTGTTATTGAAGATGAGGTTATATGCGCCCTTTTCCTCATGAGAATAATTAAAGCTATTTATTCCTTTTTTCAAGTTAATGTTGTAACAGTGTGACATTTTCTGCTGAAATATTTATGTTAGAAATCTGCGGAGGAAAAAAAGTAGCATGGACAGTAAATGAAAAGCAATGTTTGCGCCATCACCCAGACCTAAACAAGACTTTGATATCCTTTGTGTAATTTACAAAATCCATTGTGAAACCATATTATGTCTGCACCCATACATAGAATCTGTAGGTGATATTTTCAATTCACAATTTTAAGTAGCTTTATTCATTTGTGTGTGTAAATGTGTAATGGTGTTTTGTTTTGTTTTTTTGAGCAGGATAAGACAAACTGTAAATGCAAATATACAGGTGGGAATTCCCATTTGTTCGCTCTGGTCAGTAAACCCCACTTATTGACAGGCAATAGGTTTTAATGCGTCCTCTAATGCTTGCTTACCAAGAGGAAAAGGTTCATGCGCCAGTTCAACTAATGTTTTCCAATTTCAGAGTAAGTTTAAGGGTGCATAGAACAAAGCAGCTCCTCATGCTGGATTTTAATAACATTGCCTAAAGTCGCTCTGCCATCTAGTGGTTAAATATGAACTGACACCTCATCTTGGTTGCAACTAATCTATCCATAGCCTAACAGTAATTTCACTTTCCCGACCTTTTTTAACCAGACCTGTCTGTTTCAGAAAGTCATTCAACTATTTATTGCTTTTTAAGAAAAATTGGTTTGTTTTTTAAGCGCCGTGGACTATAAACGGTTGAGATGGGAACCAGCTAATTACGATAAATATGTCTGCTTTATGACAGATGACACCTGGGGGCACATGTATAAAACTCTGTGTAGATTCGTGACTAAAACTGTGTGTATGAACAAAGCCAGAAATATGCATACGCATTCTTTTCGTCAGATTTATAAAGCTGTGCGTTGGCATGGTTCTGTTTTATAAATCTCAGTCATTGAGGAACTGGGTGCAAGTGCATGAGCCTCGTTTCCACTCCCAAAATTATCCATAAATGGATGAAGACACGCCCTTAACCAACTGTTTTCATATCAGTTCGCCGCCTGCTCCACCAGTCTGTACAGCTGTCAATGAAACAAACGGGAAAGAAGTGTCGTTTCACTGTCGTGTTGCACCGGCGAGGTTCTCCAAAAGCAGAGCCGCTGTCATTACGCGCGACCATTACGCACGACTGTGCGTCCATATCATTAACTCATCACATGGACCTGTAAACCATCTCAGAAATGCACCGATTCGTTTGTAGCTCTCACATCTAAACCGACTTTACAATGTGTGTCACAACTAAGGATAAAATAATAAGAATATTGACAGCAATATAACATTTTGATTCCCATGTAAATTAAAAGAATGATCAAATTAATCACACAAAAATGATTAATAAATATTGTGTTTGTAAATGGCTTTGTAATCGCTGTGTAAACGCAAAAAAAATCACACAATCAGTGCAGCTGGTTATTTTTGTTTATTAAACAAACAAACAATGTTTGACTAAAAGATTTCGTCTCTCCCCTCATATTTCATCTCCACCTCATCACTTCACCCTCATATCGCTTTAGAAAAACATGTGTACACCTGGTCTGAATAATGCGTGAGGTGCGCACATTCTCACCGCACATTCTGTGTTTATAAATACCAGTTTATGTGCGGGGAATGGTGTATACATGGTTTTTGTGCGTACGCATCGTTTATGCATCTGGCCCTTTGGCCTCCAGAAAAGCAACTGCGCGTTTTCCACTACAATATTCAAAGTAAAACCTGACAGTCATCTGTGGTTCTCCCTTGCCCCGCCCCTCCGTGCGCCCCGCAGGGAGGCAGGCAGCACACCCACCCTCCCACCCACCGCACCGAGCGAGCCCAGCCGTCGGTAACGGAGAAGATGGCAGAGCGGCAACAACAGAAGCACGAAGGCAGGGTAAAGATCGGCCATTACATCCTCGGCGACACGCTCGGAGTGGGAACATTCGGCAAAGTAAAGAGTTAAGTCATGTTTGTATGTCATGCCGAGCAGAGTGTGAACGTCTGTGTGTTTCTGTTGGGAGTATGAAGTACTTGCTGTGCCCCCCCCTCCCCTTCAACGGACAGTATTGAAGTTACCGGTGGTCAGTGAGCAGTCTGCGTAGCTGCATGGTGTAACGCCAGCAACGGAAGGAATTTTAAGCGTACATATGTTCCGAGAATCCGGCCGCTTGAAAGTCAAATTCTTTCACCGAAGCGCCTATCTGCAGCTACGGTTATCAGCTATGGCAGGTGTAATTACCTGGAAGACAATAGCTACAAGGAGATGCACAGTCATACTCATATTATTATTGTATATCCAGGTATGACTTTGTGTTGTGGTAGGTTTTTTTTTGCTCTGTCTTGCGGTAAAGGACATCAGTGAAGCTCACGGCTTGCCCACCGTGTGAGCTTAATTGTTAACTGACAATATCTTTTATAAACGGTGTAGCTAGTCCGATATGTTATCTCGTTGCCAGACACAGTCAGCTCGTTAAGTGTCCGCTAAGTCGGCGAAAAAAAAAACCTATTACAGACGTAAAGTTTTACCAGAGAAGCATATGACGGGATCTTATTCAGTTTTCTTAGCTAGTTTTTGAGCACTCTGTGTGACCTTGTGAGCTTTAGCGTTAACTCCATTCTCACCTCGCCTGTTTCTTGTGTGCGCAGTTTGATGGATGTAACTAAACTTAGCAGGGGGGGTTAAACCCACCCAAAGCCACGGCTACATTTTTTGAATGGGCTTAAATATGTTTGAGAGTCAATTATTCTGCGCATTCTAGCAGCAAATTCAGTCTAAAGTCAGCCTTAAATTAAATTTTGCTAATGGTTGCTTGTTTTAGGCAAACCCCTTGGTGGAAGTGAGAGCATTTCATCCACCTTTTGTATTAATTTTTCATTAATGATAATGTGTTTGTAGTCTATCTGTAATTGGGGTTTGGCAGTTACAGTAACAATGTGGGCACAGAGCCTCAGGCAGGCAGAAAGCTTCAACACCATAAACAATGAGAAGGCCAGAAAATAAGGGCTACATCAGGGCCAAAAACATACTTAAAAACACAATTTGCTCACTGTTATGCAAAGCCTGCCATGCAACAAGTCTCCAAATCAAACCTGAACCCATTAGCACCTCTCTCTGTCTCCCTTGGGCATCCATCTTGTGTCTAACTACCTGTGTATAAGCTGTATCTGCTTCATATCTGTACTCTTTTGTTTCTAGTCGGCGAGCATCAGTTGACAGGCCATAAAGTGGCTGTAAAGATCCTGAACAGACAGAAGATCCGCAGTCTCGATGTCGTGGGGAAGATCAAACGAGAGATTCAGAATCTCAAACTGTTCAGACACCCACACATCATCAAGCTGTAAGTGCAGAACGACGACACATCCTCCTATCAGATTTAAGATTCTCAGTGCTGACAGTCTGCATCAAGAGATAGCGGAGCTCTGTTAAGTTGGTGGCTGTTGTAATGTGGGCCGTGCACTAGGTCGTGTTCTCTGTGCGTTGCAGCATGGTTTGCTTGTTCCTGTTTGTTTACTATAGCTGCGCTGCACTGAGCATGCCCACAGGGCTCCCAGGAGGTAGAACACACAAACACACCAATGCACACACAGAGGAAGAAATCTGTTCTGGTTAGTACAAATCTCCAGTTAAGGTGATAGAAGTTGCTGTAATTCCTGCATGGCTAAATCCTCATCCTCATCAAGGTGTCTTGGCTCCTCTTCGTTTTTTTTTTTCTTTCTTTCTTTGACCTTGCCTTTGTTCTCTCTCTTTGGTTCCTTCTCCCTGGCCTCTTTCTCCTCATCCGTCCATGTCTCTGTGTCTCTCACAACAATCTCTGTGTTATTTTTAGGCCAGGGTTAGTCGTCTGTCACACTGTAAGCTATGGAAGATATGTGAGCTCTCATGTTGTGAGCCGGAGCACTGTGGAGCTCTCGGACACAGACATATACATTCACAAACACACTTTTTCATTTACACACATGCACAGTCTGCTTGCATTTTTACGGGTAGCTTCAGGCATGGAAGTAGAGCTGAGCAAAGCAGACTGTGTGATATTATAGTGGCCTTAATTATAAAACCAGCATGAAATGAAATGAATTAGAACAAGTGCTCTCACTGTTAACATTTCCTAAAAAACTCTTTTTGTGTGTATATAAGACAGAAAAGGGAAGAGGTTGTGATTTGGTGTGTGTTTATTTCTCCCACCGTGCTGGCAGTGTTGCGCTACACGCGGCTTCACAGGAATGAAGTGGATTGTGATGAAGTGCAGAATCTCGCACGAGCAACCATTCATGAGATTGGGCCAGCGTGTTAATACACCTGACATTTATGAAAATAATGCACACACTCAGCAGTCATATATTACAGCCTCACCTTTCTCTGTGTTTGTTTCTGTGTCTCTATGCTGCACGTGACTGTGTTGATTTACTGTATATATGAGATAAAAGCCTATCATGGATTCATTTTTATAGTTATAGTTACATTTAGGGTTAGGACATGAAACAGGCTTAACGTATCCTCAGTTAGTCCTTGTCAGTACAAATAATACAGATGTATGTTTGTGTTTTAGGTACCAGGTGATAAGTACACCCACAGATTTCTTTATGGTTATGGAGTATGTGTCTGGAGGTGAGCTGTTTGACTACATCTGCAAACATGGACGGGTAAGACGTTTCATCTGTTCATTGACTGGTAGATCTGAGCCGCCATGACTCAGTCATCAGACCAGACCAGTTAGCTGACCAGTAGCCACAGCTCAAGTTGGTAATCGCGTTGTGAAGCAGTGTGTAGTGTGGACTACTACCTTTTATTAAACACTATATTAAGTGATATATTTTTTAATTAAATGTTTGGCAGTTTGTGGTGACTCAGTAAGACTCTTATCCTGGTCCATATACATACTGCTACATGTTACTATTTGTATTTTTTTATGTTACTTTGTAAATCATTTTATTTAGGGAAAGTTATTTGAGCACTTTTACTCTGTTGTCATCATTTATTCTTATTCTCTAGAGGGATTAAAATGCTCTCTTTTTGCACATGATTTATACTACGACTATCCTCATCACTCACACATATTTTGCATAAAACTATTTTTTCCCCCTGCTTTTAACTACTGTTGCACACTTCCAAGTGATATGATTTATAGTTTATGAGTCATGAAAATTAGTTTGACAGCAGTGTTCCCACACATCATCACTGCTCCACCATTATAACAGAGAGCTGTAAACGATTATTTTAACATCTGCTCCGTTAAATGTTCACTTCCAGTTTTTTGAGATTTACAGTCAAGACACACACATTCAAGACAGATACTGACTGTTGTGTTAGGTAGAGATTACCTCTTCTGGGGCTGGCCTCTATTTGTAATAAAACAATCCTACTTGAACTTTATCTGGGCCCTGAGCCATAGCAACTTTATGCCCAAACCCAAACATGGTCATTTTTTTCTAAACCAGACAGCACATAATTTCATTATCCACCATTCTTTCCACATGTGTGCCATAGGCCTGTTTCTGAGCTAGCTCTGTAACATTCTGCCTCTGCCTTTAGTTAAACACTTTTAGAGCAGAGAAGTACTAAGTACAACCACAGTCTAATCATCTCCATTCATATTGTGTCTTTCAGGTGGAGGACACAGAGGCACGCCGTCTTTTCCAGCAGATTATCTCAGCTGTAGACTATTGCCACAGACACATGGTGGTCCACAGAGACCTCAAACCTGAGAATGTCCTGCTGGACGCCAGCAAGAACGCCAAGATTGCAGACTTTGGTAAGGATTTGTAAAGAATGAGAAAGAGTTACAGCTACAGGGAGGGACGGAGGAATTGGTTTGGCAGGAGAATTGTTAGGGAATTTAAGAAGAGGGAAAGCATAACAGAACATAGCAGAATATGTTCAGGGGAGCATAAGAAAGAGGAAGAGAGTTTGTGGCAGAGCTGAGTGGAATTAATCAAATAATTGGACAGTCTGATGAGACAAGTGACAGTTTGTTGAAGAAAAAGCATAATTACACGCTTAATTATATACCTGTGGAAAAGTGTGAAATCACAGTCAAGTACCTGTTAACCTCGTTGTTAAATGAGAATTAATTTTACTGACTACATTTTCTTATCGTTTGTGCCATAATTATTCAAGATGACTGGTTAAGAGACAGTGCCTGATGCAATATGACCATGAAAGAGAGAAATATTTAAAAACATGTGCAGACCCCTGTGCACAGCAGGGTGTGTAGGGTGGAGAGAGGTCCCCTAGCAACGGAAAGGTCTCATATCAAGTCTGGCAGGAAGCCTTGAGGCCCAGTGTCATCTGATAGGGAAGGAATTGGGGGCGGGGGGGAGGGGGGGGGGGGGGGGGGGGGGGGGGGTATACAGCAGGAGAAGTGTTTTGGCTGAGAGTAACAGACACTGGTGAGCAGTGAGAGGGAGTGTTAAGGGCACAGGGATAAAAGATAAAGGGAAGGTCAACACATCGCAGGGCGTCTGGTGTTTAGCGTTTGGCGAGGCCCTGGCAGGCAGAGAGAGGCTCATCCAATTAGAGGAGCTTTGTGTTTAGAGCTTATAGTCTTGGCGGTTAAAGGAGGATAAAGATATCAGCGGCGTCCGCAGTGTATAGCTCTTAACCTCCCTGCTCCGGCCCATGTTCAGTCTAACCTATGTTTATCAAAGGATTGATACGGAGTAATAATATGATAATAGTGCATTATATCAACAGTCTGTGTCACTGTCAAGGTAAAGACAGAAGGAGGTTAATGTGTGTTTGCTTTGTCATTGCCCAACAGGTCTGTCAAACATGATGTCAGATGGGGAGTTCCTGAGGACGAGCTGTGGCTCACCCAACTATGCTGCTCCAGAGGTCATCTCAGGAAGGTGTGTGTGATAATAAATATAGAGAATATTTTAACTTTATCCATAAATAAAGCTTCAAACCTACAAATATACATGTCAACGTGAGTCTCTATTTGAACTAAATAAAACAAAAAAACAAAACTCATCTTGGTAATGAATAAATGTCAACACAAAATCAATCAGTCAGTCGATCACCATGTGTTATAACAACCAAGCTGTTCTGTGTTCAAGCAGTCATTAACTATTTATACACCAGTTATGGCTGCTACATAGGAGGAGTTGCATGTGAATCATACTGGATGAATTATTAGTTTATATACTGCTTGTAAATGCAATGTAATGGGGGTTAAAATAAAGAGCCACCTGTTTCTGCGTTGCAGCTAGAACAGTAACACAGTTGCGTGTTTAGTTTACCTTTTACATCCTCTTATCACTCTGTCCAGGCTCTATGCAGGCCCAGAGGTGGACATCTGGAGCTGTGGGGTGATCCTGTACGCCCTGCTGTGCGGCACCCTGCCCTTTGACGATGAGCATGTCCCCACGCTGTTTAAGAAGATCAGAGGAGGAGTCTTTTACATCCCAGAGTACCTGACCCGCTCTGTGGCCTCGCTGCTGATGCTCATGCTACAGGTGGACCCTCTGAAGAGAGCCACCATCAAAGACATCAGGTAATGACCCCATTCTGTAGGATGAAGTAGCTCTAACTGAAGCCTCCAAGTCTTTTTTTGTACTTATTTTATTCTTATTATTGCATTTTAATTAATATATAGCAACAGCATGACTTTGTAGATATAATGTATATCAATATGTTAGTAATTTCACTGCTTTATTCACTCAACTCAACAGCAGTATTAGTTGATTGATTGTCTTTTCTGTTGTGCAGTTTAATTGCTTTATATCATATTCATCTTTTCAATATAAATCAGTTTGAGGCAGGATTTGTTAAGGTTGTGATAGAAAGTCTTATTATCTTATTGGTAGCCTGTAACTTTAAAGCTCCCCCATCTTAGGTGTCATCATACAAACAGACTATTATAACAGTTTGACTTCATGCAAGTTTAAATGACATTTTGAGATGGATAAAATCAACATTAGGTTTGGTTTGATAGTTAAGAGTGATGACTTGACTGATTATCCTGTCCTCTGTCAGGGAGCACGAGTGGTTTAAGCAGGACCTGCCAGGCTACCTGTTCCCTGAGGACCCGTCATACGATGCTACGGTCCTGGACGAGGAGGCAGTCAGAGAAGTGTGTGAGAAGTTTGAATGCACTGAGTCAGAGGTTATGTCCAGTCTCTATAGCGGGGATCCACAGGTACACAAGACACATTCACAATCTTTTCAGAAAGAAATGTGTCTTTTTTTCTGTTGTCTGATCAAACTGTGATTGTTGTAATACTTACTTTATATTCCACAAGGTTATGTATGAATGCACAATATGTTTTTATATATGCAGGGACATCTTTGGTGTTTTAACCTTGTCAGAAATCACTTGGCATTCAAACAATGTGACTATGGGCCTGATGCAAGAACATTTTTGTATTTTTATCCTAAAACTCTCAGACTTTTCTCTGTGAGGTTTGCTCATACAACTGTTCCAAGTCATATTCAACAAACTCTCTTAACTGCCTGAACCTGTCATAATATGCTCATTTCAGTCTGATAAATGTCACCTGTTCATGAGGAGGTGTGTGTTCATGAGATGTGATCGTTAGCATAATCCACGTCCCTAAAATGTCTATATAAGGCTCCATGTTCCATTTGTGGGCGAGTTTCATTCACAAAAAGTTCTCAAAGAGTAAAAACACTGCTTTCAGAAATCAATAGACAAAACATAGGAGTGACAGTAGGAGACCCAAAACAATTAGAAAATATGAATCCAGCTAACATGTCATCAGAGCAGCTGTGCACTGTGACAGAACTAAAGAGGGATGCTTTGATGTGAAGTTAGATGCTTTCTAAAGCAAAGCGCTCTGTGATGGGAGGCGGTCAAGGGATGTGACAGTCACAGATATATTAGAGGAGAATATTATAGTCTATAGTGAAGAAAGGCAGAGATGATCTGTTAATGACACGTACAACAGGTCTGGACCACTCGTAAATTTTGTTCGTACCTTTCTGAGTACAAGAGAATTGATGAATGCCCCAAATGTTCTTAAATCACTGATATGTGCATTTTAAGAATGAATCTGTCCGTATTAGTGCTTCTTGCATGAGGCCCAGTGTTTTAGTAGAGGTTGTTGATGAAATTAGAGTTTCTTCAGTTACTGTTGTCTCTATCTGCTCTGCTGTTGTGGCTATTATAGGCCATGTTACTGTAAATGTCCTGCTCTGCTTCTGTCTATTCAAACAAACACTGTTGATGCTGCAAAAACTGTATGATAGTTACAGTTGTAATCAAACTCAGTTGTTGTTTGGTGGAAATACGTGTAGGGTGGATTAATCATCATTAATTAGAGTTGTAGAGATTAATAATCTGAAGGTCTGTGACTAGCTTCAGTGAATTATCTTCTCTTGGTCTTCTTTTAACCTCTCATCCTCACTCTGTCCATCCAGGACCAGCTGGCAGTAGCGTATCACCTCATCATAGACAATCGGCGCATTATGACCCAGGCCAGTGAGTTCTACTTGGCCTCCAGTCCTCCCCAAGGGTCCTTTATAGAGGAGGGCATGATGCTGCCCCCGGGGGTCAAACCCCACCCAGAGAGGATGCCTCCGCTCCTGGCTGACAGCCCCAAGGCTCGTTGTCCTCTGGATGCTCTCAACACCACCCGACCCAAACCCTTGGCAGTGAAGAAAGCCAAGTGGCACCTGGGCATCAGGAGCCAGAGCAGACCCTATGATATCATGGCCGAGGTGTACAGGGCTATGAAACAACTCAACTTTGACTGGAAGGTAACAGGATATGTCTTACACACACACGCATGTATCTAGATATATATTAATAGTAAATACACAAGCTTACTTAAGTAAATTGTCTTTTATTTGTGTTGCAGGTGGTGAACCCATACCATCTGCGAGTGCGGAGGAAGAATCCAGTGACGGGCAACTTGGTGAAAATGAGCCTGCAGCTCTACCAGGTGGACAACAGATCCTACCTCCTCGACTTCAAGAGCATTGATGGTTGGTGATTTACAAAACTGATTTCAAAACAAGTTGGAATTAATACATACAGCACTGCACTGACTTATATAAAGTCATACTAAGCCATTTCATATATTTTTAGTTTCATGTTTCATTTCCTTTGTATACATGTTTTAATGTATCAAAATAAAAATGAAAGTTCAATTCAAAAGACAAAAACTCTGATACTGATGCTACTATCCTCTGCTCCTCTGGCCCCCAGATGACATCATTGAGGCAGTGGGCTTTAAATCGGGTTCGTCCACTCCCCAGAGGTCAGGCTCTACAGCCGGGCTCCACAGACCGAGACTGAGCATCGACTCAGTAAGCCCAGCAATTGATCTGCCCCAGCTCAGCTCCTCTCTCCCAGGGTCCCTGTCCGGTAGCACCCCTCTACTCACCCCACGTCAGGGATCACACACCATGGACTTCTTTGAAATGTGTGCCAGTCTGATCACTACACTAGCACGCTGAGACCTGTTGACTCCTAACCTCGCTGTAACCTGGATGTCAGTGGGGTTTTTAAGCTAAGCGCAGATCTGGGATGTAGGGAGTGTAGATGTTTGGAGCGACTTCCTCTCTCTGTCTCCTCTCCATCTCTGTTGTAGTTGTATCGGACAGGAAGGGTGAATGGGAATGTGAAAAGCAAATGTCAGTCAGGTGTTCACCTTAGATGAAGGAGAGAGAAAGAGGAAGCCCTTAGCAGCAAGAGGGATTAAACGCTTTTTTTCCCCTTGTTTTAACACAGTCTTTGGGTCAGAGTCTTAGTGTTAAAACATCAGATCACGGTCTCTGAAAACTGGTCCTGGGACTGGAATCTGTGAACTGGTGGAAGCTGGCAAGGAGGGCGAGTTCTCAGTCGTGTCGGAGTCAGCAAAGGTCAAGTTCACTGTCACTCCTATCACAAATACCTTCAATCTGTTATCAACTGCTGAAATGTCATCACCCACCATAACACTTAATGGCGGGACATCCTGCTGAGTTTGCCCCAGACACTGATCACAGGTCAGTTTTGCATCTTGTCTTATATATTCTGATAAGGGCACTGTTGTTAGAATTGACATTAAATCTGTGTCTGAGGGAGCGGTACCACATGTAAAATTTTATTTCAGGTTTTATATGGTTTGTAAAGAAACAGCTTTTGTTATCCATGTATATTATATTTATATTGCAATCATATTACGTAGCTGAAAAGGTTGATAAAGGCATACCAAATAACAGACTTTATACATCATAAAGAAGATGATTATTATTTAGATATCAGATCCATATTTATTTTTGAGATATTGTTTTTTAGGCACTGTAGGTACATTATTTTAACACTGCGTCACATAGAGTTTTATCCTGATTTTGAATAGATTGTAGATGATTAATGAACTTAGAGAGACAGCAGGATAGTAGAACGATGATGCTCTGCACGGTACTGACTGTGCTGCATTTAGTATTAAGCACAGATACACACCATCTCACATGCATTTTTGCAAACCTCTAAATGATCTGAATTTCTTTGCAGAGCAATGGACTATCCTGATGTATTTCAAAGATACGGTGCGCTCTCACACAACCGCCAATTTATATATTCAATAACTGTCACAAATATGCAACAGGGAAACACACACACACACACACACAGACTCCTTTCACCTCAGTTGAGCCCTTACCAAATGACAAGCTGAGCAACTGTTAATATGCTGCTCAGCCATGCATGCACAGAATGTAATTAAAAAGAGCAAGCAGCCCTGTGACATGAAGAGAGCAGACATGGCAGTGTGTCACATAAACACTGTGCTGTACACTTCACTATTTTCATTATTATTTGTCCTTTTCATTTCATCATAAAACCTATAAAATAAGCTTATACCTAATTATATGTCTTTAAATTTATTTGTGTGACCAAAAGTACCCATTATATATTAATTTATACATTTAAAAATATAAATATTGTTTATTTTTACTTGATGAATAACTTCAGTAGTCAATCCATTTTTTAAATTAATTTTATAGCCTAATTAATCGAGTAATCTGTTCCACAGTAATAAATGAAACAAGCCCTCTGTCCACCCAATAGATAATAAGGTTATGACGAGAGAGGAGGAGGAAAAGAGGAAGACGACATGTGAGATGGTGTTTATCTGTTGCAGGACAGAATAAGCCACAGAAACCTTTCTCCAGTTGCCTTAAAACAATGCAACACAGTAATCCTGTGCATCTGTATATGGATAGTGTGCACGTGAGCCAGTGTGTGTGATGGAGATGAGATGGGTAGAGTCACATGATTGTCTGGTCTTCTTACTGACTTAACACTGGTTTATTAGGAGGATCTTTGCAGCGGTTTGGACGCCTGTGAGAGCAGAAGAGCGTCGAGGGTCAAAACGTGATGCTTTGGTGTATTGTAGACATTGGAGCTGTCGTCTGCTTCTGTTTAGCCGTTGTCGTCTCTTCAGTCTGCACTTTAAAACGTATTCGTTGAGGCCAGCAGATCGCATCACACACACACACACGTCACTGCGCCTGTTGTATTTGGTCCTACATTTTGATGAATGCCACAGTGTTTTCTAAGTGTTCTGCATTGACCTGTCAGTTCGTACCATAGTGAGGTGTGTATCGCTGTTGTCATAACATCACATTCTGAATCTTTTGTGACTGAATGTAAAGTGAAAGCTGGTGCTGCTCAGATAAATCCTCCTCTCTGTTTTTCTCTTCTGGTTTTAAAGCAGTGTTGTTTTGATGGAAAGCATTGGACTGTTGCCTTTCTACCGCTCTCAGTAACACACAGAGGATGGAGGGGGAGAACATACTCTACTTTAGACTGGAGTCACAACTATGGAACCTCAAAATGGCCAATATTTAATCAATTCAATGCTCAAAAATTCAATAACTATACTCTAGCCCTGAGCTTTAAATTAAGTTTATTCATCGTTATTTTACTTTTATGATACAACTGTCATGAAAAGTGACAAGAAATGAATAAGAATATAATATAAAATGTTATAATAATGGGTGGGGTTTGGCCATGTTGGAGGTTCACACACAGTCTAGATTACGACTATTCAACCAAAAAACTTTTGTTGTGAACTCAGTACTCTGTTGGACCTACAATAACTAGATGTGAACTGAGATTATAGTTAGTTTCTGCACAGTTCTCACAGTTGTTCTGAATCATTTTTGTCTGCTTCGTGTTTGAAATGGATCCGGTGATTTTTTTGCCTTATGAGAGCATCGTGAAGGCTTACGGTTGACACAGCGAGAGCCACATCCTTTGTTCTCTGCTGAAACCCTTTATTGCATGTATTCTGTTTTTATGTTCCGGTGCAGGGTTGTCTTTGCTGTCTGTGACGGTACACACACCTCTGAATACACTTTGATGTCGGGGAGAAACTCTGCTCCCTGCTGCAAGGCACATGCAACTGCATACACACCTCTGTAAACACCAGTCCACGTTCTGTCAGTTCACTCTATTGCTGTGTCTTAAATGACTTGTCCTCTGTATAGTGAGCTTTTTTCAGTCACGTCAGGATCATATCTGACCAGTTATGCATTTATTCCTGATACTGCTGTTCATGACAATATAAAATGTTGATCAATGAAGCGCACTACCTTGGAGAAGTCATGTTGGGATTTAAAAGCTACTCTGATATAACCAGTATTTACTGTCAGATGTAGTACTGTACCATTACAACTGTATGCAACTACCAGTGGCATGTTAGTCATGTAAACTCTAATGTGTTTAGAGCTGCGACGCACATGCCAGACGGCCTAATCAACTACAGACTTTTCGTGTTGTACCAAAGTGAGTATTTTCACAGCTCTCTGTTTATCTGTGGAGGGTTTCTTATGATTAGTGTAACCTTAAAACACCCCAGTGTGTGTGTATGTATGTGTGTGTGTGTGTGTGTGTGTGAGAAAGGATGTGTGAATGTGACGATGCGTTTCAACTGTCTCTCCCTGTCTCTCTGTCTGATTGGGGTTTGGATTTCTCTTGTTATGCACTGCATGATATTGCTGTTATGATTTGCACTTTAATGAGTATTTATTGAAAAACAATAAACAAACATAAAATGTTTTTGTCTGGAAGTCTGTCAGTTTGGATACTTTACACACACACACACACACCATCACAGAGGATTATTTTTGTGTTTTTTCCAGACAAAATGCTCCTAGAATCCTTGTCGTATGTTTACGTGTCATACTGATGATAATTACTCCGCCATTTAAGATAATTATTTTATTACACTAATGTGGTAAAAACTCAACATTTAAATACTTAAGAGTAGTTACAATAAGCACTTCCATAATCCATGATGAGCTTGAACAACATAATGAGAGTAAATAAAATTACAAAGTAGAACAGATGTACAAAAAAAAAAAGCACAATAATGCTTGTAAAATTGTGACTAATATCAGGTACATTTGGAAGGTGGTTTTAAACAGTGTTTATCAGAGATTTAGAGATTCACGTGCAGGAGGACAGAGCAGGAAATTACTGAAAATAGATCACATCACTTCCAGTTTTCTAATTATTGCTAATGACTAAATTAAAAATCGATTAAGTCTTTTTTTCCATTTATAAGATTGTTATCTATATTGCTATATTTGTATTTCCCTTGTTACCAACACTGTAAACTGGTAACTAGTGAGTGGGACATTCATTTCATCCAACCCAACCAGTAATAACCTCTAAGGTTCTTTGAACTGTAACCCTGGACTGTGGATTAGTGGTTGGTCCCAAAGGAACAAGCTGGTTGAACTGAGACTATTGATAACTAGAAGCATGGATGAAAATGATCAGTAAACAAATTCCCCTTGTTCTTCCCCGCCTGTGTCCTCTGTGTATTCCCTCAGGATGGTGTCTGAATATACCCTGTTCTGAGGAAAATCTACATTTGCCACTGTCCTCTCCTAATTTCTGCCACTTTAAAAACATCTGACTGTCTTATTCTGCACATTAAGTGTAATTTAACCTACAGCATTTTCCAGGGGCACAGCACCCTCAAAATCTGTGCGTGTGTGCAACAGTTTGAAGGTCCTCTCCTCTCCTTCAGTTCACCTTGGTCCAAGGTTCAAAGTCACAAAGAGCCACCAGTCAAACTTCTCCCCTACTGGTTTCACACAGTAGGGCTTCAAAGAACAGAAACAGCACACAGAGAGCTCCATTTGCTGAGATGGTGCGCGGCTTGTCGAGAAATCCACATTTCTTGCTCCTTATATCAATCACCACACTGCCCCATAAATGCAGTCACCAGGTAAATAAGGTCATAGTCAAGAAGTTGAAGTTATTCTCACAGTGTGTCAGGTGACTGACAGAGGTCAGGGTATGAAGAAAATCACGACAGAGAAAATCCTTCTGTGTGGCTGCTTTTTGTTCCTCTGTTACAAACAAACAAACATCATGTCAGCGTGCGAAGTGCACAGTGATGAGCAGTGAGTCCATGAGATTCATCCTCACCTTGTTTCACGATGGATACTCCACGATCAATCAGCATACACGTCAGGAGGAGGTAAAATGAGCGTCTCGGGATGTTCAAAATCCATTTCCTGTATTGAACTAGCCTCAGGTCTGTGGAGAAACAATACAACCCTTACATAGTTGTTCTCTTTGAGTGGATCTCAAAGATTTAAAGATCACTCTCAAACATTTCCTCCACCAGCCCCCGCTCTCTCAGAAACTGTAAACTGTAATATGTAAGTGCTGCAGTGTGTGTCACTGTAACAATAGTGGCAAAAGAGGGTGATGATGCATATGACACCATTGGAAAAAGAAGGTGAAGGCACATTAAACTTCACTTCCTGGTAGAAGAGTCTTGGATTCCCCCATCTGTCTCTCTCAAACACACAAAAACAATCATTCACTCTTTTCATGTGCAGCAACCCATTCAATGCAAAAAGGGAAGAAGACTTGTCTGTCTACAGGTTGCACAACATGCTCAGCATTTTTGTTTGTGTGTGTGTGTGAGTGTGTGTGTGTGTGTGTGTGTGTGTGTGTTTTACTTACAGGTGAACTGCTTCTTCCTTTACAAGCACAGGACCTGAGATGGAACCAGAAAGTATTTTATATTTTATATCATGGCACAGTATTTATATATTTTGTGTATATTGTATATTTCTAGTCAGAATTTCAATATATTTTTTCTATATTTTAGGATGGGAGCTTTTTCAGGCGTCACTTACTAGTCTCAGGTTCAGTGCTGCTGTAAGAAAGAATGAAAAGCAGAAATTAAAACCCCATTTGTGTCTGTACATGTGTGTTTATGTATGTGTGTGCAGGTTTGTGCATTATGCTGACCTGGCAGTTGGCTCCACAGGTTTGGGTGAATGGAAAAATGTGGCCAACTTTTGAAGTGCTTCATGTCTTGCTCTGATAAAAAGACAAATACACATGCATTGTATATCCACAGCCTGCCTGTATGTGTAATTGATAAAAAAAATAAAATAATAAATAAAATAAAGTAAACTCACTGGACATGGGAGCCATCTGCGATGATGTCACTGTGACTGTGCTGGTGGTTTATGCTCAGGTCTTTATTTCCTTAGAAAATAAATAAAACAACAAATATAAAACACTTTGATGACACATATGTGCAGCATTAATTACAACCATAATCACACCAGATAATAAATCCTTAGCTTGCAATTACACACTTTAATAGTGACATCTTCCTGTTTATACAAACAACCTGCTCATCTAATGAGTCATATGGCTGTGATTCAGCATATGAAGTTTGCAAACAGGGCTGACAGGCCAGTTAGTCTTTAAATGATGTTAAGAACTGGAAGTTGCATGACATCAGTAGCTATGAACATGGAATTGTTGTGTCAATAGAAAAAAAAAACATCCAGGTTGCCAGTAATTTGTCAGAACATTTTGTTGATAAGAGAGCTCAGAGGAAAAGCTCAGTTACATAGTTGTGTGCTGATTTTACAGAAAACAGACTAATCTTCTTGCAGCTTTGAACACCAAAACTAAAACTGAAAAAAATGTTACAGATTGACGCGTCATTGATTCTACTCTGACCTACAGATACCAGCTCTAAGACTTCATGTCAACAATGCAAATCCTAATGTGATGTTACTTACAGCATAAATGTGTCAACAAAAGCTTTGCAAGAGCTGCATCATGCTGTCAGCTCACAGGCACAGAATCACAGATGGTGAAACTCTTACACTGCCTCTGAATCTAAGCCTTCACAGTACAAACCCATCCGGATGTAAAATGAAAAATAGATACTGTGCGTATATAAAACATTCATCAACCTTCCTAATGTAACACTGCATTGCGGGAAGTTAACTCCCTCTCCTGTTAAGTTTACAGAATCGAGATGTTTGCAGTATCTCTTGTTTATTGTATCTGCATGCCACCATAAAGATAACATGTAGATGAGATACAACATGAAAGGACACATACTTCCCTCTGTCACACTTTTCTGGGTGGTCATTGCTGATATATAATGAACTGTCAGGTGACAATAATGTAAAAATAATAACCAAGCAATCACACTTTTTGTCACCTAAAGCGCTATCAGCACAGTTTGTCATACAACACAGTTCAAATAGTCTAGTTTGTCTTACCCATGTCTGGCACAGAGAGTGTCCTGGTGTGCCCCCTGCAGAGAAAAAGACATAACCTCAATGACAAATTGCTGCTGATAGGTCTGTATCTATAAAGCCATGTGAAGTGAACAAAACTGCACAATCCAGCCGGTGTGATTCAGGCTAACAAGGACTTACATTGGAGCCAGTGGATCTGCAGTTTCAGTGGGAGAGGAGAGAAGTTCATCATCATCACAGGTCCATTCCTCACTGTCATCTTCAACTGAAAACACATCAACACCACTTTCAAACTGCTGCTAAATTAGTTAAATATGTAAAGCTATTATAAATGTGAATAGAAAAATACTTACAACTCTCTGTTGATAGTGGGTATTGATTTGAAGTCCTGAGAAAAAGACAAAAAATATAAATTCTCTTTCTCTTCCATGTAATGGCAGATGAGTGTCTGTACACAGTAAGTTTCCCACACATACCTGCTTCCCGTACTGGTGACCTCTGGTTCTAAAACATTGCTGCTGCTCTGGCGATTAATGGCCGCCCTCTTTCCCAGCTCTAACATCTCCTTGATGTCCAGCTCCACATGATCCACTGCCACATATCCATCTGAAAAACACACACAGAGTCACTGATGAGGTCCACAATCAAGGATTACAGGACACTGAGTTACTTTTCCTAAGTTCTTCTGTCCCTTGTAACTAATTTATACAACTGTAAAAAGGGAGTTGCAAAAATGTAGCAGCTTTCTTGTGTGATTTCTATTGTCATCACACCTATGCTGCAACTAACAGGTTAAATCAAACTGTGTGCATCCTTCCCGTTTGCTCTCGAGGTGCACATGTTGCTCATAATAATAGATTTTTCTTAATTTTTTTCACTCACAGATGTTGCTGCTGTCCCTGGCCAGCCACTTCCCTTTGGGACAGTTGGTTGTTCGGATGATGCTGATGATGTCACCGCTCTTGACAGGCAGATCGTTCTTGCGTCCCTTAGTTGTTACAGTAACTTTTGCCTGGTACATGGCATCCTCCTGTCCTGTGATCTGACAAATACAGTTACAGGTGAAAAGTTAAACTTAACATGACAGATTACACTTGTTATAGAAAGTGTGATAAATATGACCTAAACCTAATTACATAAACTACTTTTGACATTATCTTCCATGTGGCAAAAATACTGGACAGTGTGTTATGATCTGGCTTTATGAAAGGACAGGTTCACAATTTTTTCAAGTCTGTCTTCAACAGTCAGGTGTTGAACCAGGTCTTGCTCGCTATTATCATTCCTCCTGCTCACCAATCAATCAATCAAGTTTGTCACATGTAATTATATTAGGTACAATCACAGTTAAATGTTATCCTGTCAGTTCCTTCAATTTGTGCATTGAAAAGAGTTTAATTAGAATAGAAATAGCAATAAATATATGTGTATGATTGGAGGGAAAACAACAAAAACAAGACTCTTCTCCTTCAAGCCGTCTTCTTATTTCTTACTTGATGTACTGTTTACCTTAGGGGCAGGAGGTTACTCGCACATACCACTGCCTCATTCAGCTTCCTGCAGCAGACAGACCGTGGGGATGGGCCTATCTAACATGCTCATCTTCATCTTGACCTTGACCTGGCATACAAGTCCATTCTTATCTGGGGACTGTTGTGTGGGGGGGCAGTCTTAGGCAGTGACCTCATTTAGGATCCTAGTGGCCTGAGGGTAGCCTGTCAGTGCTGGCCTGGTGTATCCAGAACCTTTTTCCCAACCACAGCAGGGAGAAAAGGCCATTATCTGTGTGGCTGGGACCCTTAATGATTCTCCTAGCCTTATTCTTGCAGCGCCTGGTGTAAATATCCTTTAGGCAGGGTAAAGCACCCCCTATTGTATGTTCAGCTGAACTAACTACTCTTTGCAGGTCCTTGTAATTCTGTGCTGTTTCTGTACCAGACAGTAATGTTCCCTGTCAGGATGCTCTCAATGGTGCAGGAGTAGAAATTCCTCAGTATTTGAGGGGATACCCGGAATTTCCTGAAACGTATACTGACCATTAAGAGATCCCTTTCAAATGCACTTACAATGTAAGTGATTTGGGATAAAATCCACAGCCCTCATTTTAAGCAAAAATGTGTTTAAAACTTTATTTGAATGAGGCTTCGGTTGTCTGAGTTAGTCAAAAATAGTGTATATCTCCCACAGTTACTTTTTAGTTAAAATTTGTGTTTTCATGTTTAGCTGCAGTGGAAAGATCGTACCAAAAAGTGGGAATATGGTACTAAGAGACGGTAACTTTGAAAGATATCTACTTGATTTGACTCATTTGGACATCTGAAGCTTCATACTAGCTTCAAATAAACTTTTGAATGCATTTTGTCCCCATCACTTATATTGAAAGTGCATTATGAAGTGATCTCTTAATGGCCAGTATGAACAGGATGATTACAGCAAGAAAAACATGTGTCAGTGTTCATTTGGGCAGCTGACTGTTGTTTTAGGACAAACTTGAAAAATTCAGCTCTCTAGCTGAGCTAATGTCTCTAGTTTAGCTAGACAAAGTTTTTTTCACATAAGCAGGACCGAATGGATTGTGGAGAAAGTCATGTTCCTATGCTGTAATATATAGCAGAAGAAAAGAATAGTCTATAGATGTTTTGTCAGAAATATCACCAACAATGAAACAATGTTTACACTCATTCCATTTACGCCTGCACACGCTGGGAGGAATGAATCCAGACAGGTTTGTATGCCAAGATATATACCCCACCCTCCCCCGCTGCTCATTTCACCTTCCATACTTCCCTCCTCTGTCAAAATAACATCACTCACTTTGAATTTCTTCTTCATCTCATTCTCCTTCTTTTCTCTCTCTTTCTGCTCTTTCTTTTCCCTTTCTTGCTTCTCCTTTAGCTCCTTCTTCTCCCTTTCCAGGCGCTGCTTCTCTTTCTTTTTCAGCTCTTTCTCATCCGGCCCTTCTGTGGTGGTTTTCTTGTCGCTTCTGCGGAAGAGAGAATAAGTGATATCGTCTTGTTTGAAAGGGACTCCTCGCAGCGTGTTTAAACGCCAGCGGAGATTATGAGGAAAACAAAGGCAGACCAAACTCTCTCATCACCAACAGTGTCTAAGATAACTGAGATGAAAAGAGAATTGGGTAAAAAAAAAAAAACAGGGCCTTACTTGCCGAACCTGCCCGTCTTGCTTTTCTCTTCATTCTGTAAACACCAACATAGAGATAAGGCTTGATTATTTTTACACTAAATCTCAGACAGGTAAGCAACACTTCACAATAGAAAAAAAACATTTAATTTAAAAAAAGTGACAGTTACTTACTGTTTCCTGTGGTGCCTCAGCATATGGATCTGTGGTAAACACACAGTTAGAAGGGTGCAAAATTGTTTTAGTCAACTTAAAATGGGAAATTATATATCGTTGGAGTTTACTACACATAGAGTAATACTGTCATTTATCATAAATGAATAGAATCATACCAAAGTCGTGCTAGGATGCTAATACTAATTCAAATCTCCTATATGTGAAATATTTAAGAAATCCGAATGGAGAATTGCATACTTTAGTTTAATGTCACTGAAATGCAATGCGTGTCTTTTTTTAAATTCAATGTGTGATTGGCAAAGGTATTTAGCCATCTTATCAGTATAAATGTTCAGATGTGATATTATATCTGGTATTTATTTTTTATTTTTTATTTATTTTGTCTCATAGCTTGAGTCCTTACTCTTTGGTGGTCCTTTGCGTTTCTTGCCTCCGTCACTCTTTCTTTTCTTTTTTGTGACAGACGTGTTGATGTCCTCATAAACATTTTCTGTACTCTCATAGATACCGTTGCCAACTTCTGCTTGAGGCCTGGGTGGATTAGAGAGGTGGACAAACAGGAATCAAAACCAACTTCTCAGAGATTAAAGTATTAAAGTAGGGTTGAATTTGTGCGTCTTACTCTGCTGTTATTTGAGGGTCCTGAGTAATAGAGATGGAGGACTCTGGTAGACTGGATTGTGGATTATCTTGGTATTCATCTCCTGACACTGGTGCTCCTTGGACCTCAGCTCCTGGAGCAATTATCCCATTACTGTAAAACTCTGGAAGGTTCTGTCTGTCTGGAGTATCTGGATCAGTATACTCCCCGTTCCCCCACTCTGACACTGGCAGCTCTGGAGAATGGGCATCTGAAGCCACATCATCAAACTCTGGAGCATCGGTGGTGTCGGTCTCTGGGAACTCGGCAGGAGCAGGGATCTCTGCAGCGGAGGTACAAAACAATATAAAACCAATATTAGGGGGGCTGTCAATGGATACAAGTCTGGGTTCACAAAGCTGTAAGTCTAACCATTATCTTGCAGAGGAGGAGGAGGGGTGACGTCATTCAGGGTGACAGAGGAAGGTCTGGACAGCATCTCTGGAGCAGGACCCACAGACTCAGGGTCTGGGAGGATCTTCCTGGGTGGAGGAGGTGGAACCACCAACAGCTCTGGGATGACTTCAGAGCCCTCCTCAGTGATCCCTTCCGACACTGGAGAGGCTTGCCCTGCAAAGAGTTCATCCCAATACATGAGTGTACCCTCAGTGGAATTTTAATGTATTGTCTATGGCTAGTTTGACATTTTACAACCACGTCTCGCTTTAAAATCTCATCAGCATCCACATTTTAGCAGGAAGAGTTGCGTTTGAATGCAGTAAAAGCTGTGAAACACTTAAAACTTCAGCTGAAATACCCAAAAGGAAGTTTCCAAACACATAAAGAAAAGAAAGAGAAGAGAAAAAAAAGAGAAAGGCAAGTTGAGTGGAAGAATTTCATTCGTGAAGAAACCAAACCAGTCGAACACACCGTGAAAGTTGTTGTGATATAACTCTGCAGAGCGGAGATAATGTAATTATGAGAGAAAAATCAGAACAGCTTAACAAAGAAAGGAACAACAGTCCTTACTTTAAATAATCTGCTAAAGTCTCTTTATTGTTTCTGTTACTTCTTTTGATTTAAAAGTACTTGTAAAACACTGTTCTAGAAAGTTGCAATATAATTAAAACGTACTACCTTTCTTCCTTACAATGCATTTTTACCCCACAGTCATTACCTTACAATCATTTTGCAGCACACAACAGGTGTTTAAAAAGCAAGAAGATAGTAATTTGCGTGACAACACACTTGAAGAAAATAATAAATGACGTGAGGTTGTTTAAAATTGATACATGCACCTACATGCAGGATTAATATACTCTGTGTAAATTGGTTGACTGTCAACACAACAGTAGGCTCAGTGCACATCCTTTATGTATTGTCATATCATTCGACATTAAAGTGTTTGTCACTGCAGCTCTGTCATAATGATGGACAGGCTCCTGTCATTGCTCCTCCTCTCTGTCATTGCTGACATACCTCTACAGCTCTGCCCTACCTGCTGCTTAGTTGTTTCTGGCATGAAGGAGGAATGTCGGGACTGTGCTCAATGTGTGTGTGTGTGTGTTCGTGTGTGCATGCATGCATGCCTGTGTGTGTGAATGTGTATCTTTAAAGCTGCTTCTCCCAACCCACACTTGAGGCAACCCTGTGGCATAAACCATACTATACATACCAGCTTTTCTGTATACCTTAAAGCTTACACTAGCAAATGGAGTTCTGTAGCTGTACAGTACGTACCTGATGTCCTGATGATGAGATATTCTCTCTTGTACTTCATATTGAGGTGAAGTAAACAGTAAAAGAAAATCCAAATAGAGAAGAGTCTGAGAGAGAGATGGGATTAGACCAGACTTACTATGATCGATGCCATTAACTTGCTCTGGTTTCGGTGGGACAGCATTCCCAGCCCGATCTTCATAATCAATGGGTGGGAGCTCTGGGAGAGAGTGGGTGGGGCTGTGAGGAGGAGGAAGCTCTTCAGGAGGTGGGGTGTCGGAGTAGGAAGTGGTGGGTTTTGTCAGTGGGCTGAGAACAGATAAGACAATATAAGATGTTAGCGATTTTCAGTAGCATGATACACAACTCCTGCAGTGATAAAGTTGTATGTCGTTTACCTGGTGGACTTCTTGCGAGCCTTCTCCAGAGCACTGAAGATCCTCTGGTCACATGAAAGGGTCTTTTTCGCCGGGCTCATGTCCTCCGCCCTCTCCAAGACTGAGAGCGCTGAGATGGGACGCTCAGCTTTGGGAGATGGCGGGATGGATGGAGCGTCTGTGACTTGGGGAAGAGGCTCCTCTACCACAGCTATGTTTACAGCCTCTTCAGAAGCCACAGCTGCAATGTCCGGCTCAGGAGGTGGAGTGAGAGTGGAGGCCACTGGAGGAGGAGTAGAGCTGGCTGGGTGTGCACTACTGGGTGGAGGGCTTGGGACTGCGCTGGGTGTGTTGTCAATGATTTCATTTTGGCTGGCAGGTATGGAAATAGGCAGGGCGGGAGTTTCTATCTCAAGGGGGGTCTTACTCTCTGGGGTTGGGACTTCAGTTGCTGGAATATCTGGAATAAGGGCTGGAGGTGGGATAAAGTCAGGAGAGTCGGGGATAATGGGCGGGGTAATTCCAGTTGCAGCAGTGGAGTCAGGTAAGGTGGGAATGTTTGGTAGAAGGGCCTTTGGTGCAGAGATTTCAGGCTCTGGTACTGAGTCATCAAAGTCAGAAGGTACAGGAATAAGTGGAGCTGGTCCGGGAATATCAGAGCTGGGCGTGTCTAGGATGGGATCAGCTGGGACCTCCACTGAATATTTTTTTGATGACTTCCTGAAACCCAGGAAGCCCTTCTTCTTTGGTGTTGTTGCTTTAGGTGGAGGCGTGGCTGACACCAGCTCTGCAGTGCTCTCCTTGGTTGCTATCAGTTGGAACTTCTTGTCTTTACTGCTCTCTTTCTTCTGCTTCTGATCCGATGAATCAGCGTCAAGCTTCTCTTTGTTTCCTTTTGTCGTTTTGTCTTTACCGTCTTTAGACTTCCCTTCACTCTTGTCTTTTCCCTTTGTGTTAGTCAGGATAAGAGGCTTCTTGCTCTCCTTCTTCTCATCCTTGAAGACCACTCTGGGGGCCATCACTGTCTTTCCCTCTAAGGTCTGGTTGATGGAGGTGAGCAGGGAGGGGCGTGCTCCTGCAGGGAGGTAATGTGGGGGGCTCTGGGGAGGAGGGACCACTTTTGGTTTCTCTGGGAGAGCAGGTTTGATCTTGGGTTGCTTCAGGAGGAGTTCTTCATCCTGGAACTTGGCCCTCAGGGCCTTGAAGTCCATTGTGTTCTCCTGGTGAAAGTATCACACAGTGCAATAGCCTCAGGTGCAATACTAGTATCAGCCAAATACATTTATTCTTTGTGCAACTGTTTGGTGGATTATAAAGTTGTGTGTCACTTTGCTTATGGATGAGTCTGTCTGTCTAGCTGAACAGAGGAAGTAGACAGACCTGATTTGTAGTGATCAGTCTGAATCAGGAGGGTTTCAACACACACACATAGTACTGTACCTACTCAGGAGGCTCATATTTGTATAATGAATTGTAGTTTCAGTATAATTCACTGTATGAACAGTAAGTAAGCCTCATTTTTACTAAAGAATCATATGAAATCACATTTGAACTTTCATGAGAATATATTCAAAATATACACATAATCTCTTAAAGGCAAAATACTAAAGAATTATTTCTTTAAAATGACAGGAACACCTGTTAATACAATACGTAAATATCATCGTCATTATATAATAAATCATCGCTGTGGACTTTAAGGATTTCGAAATACAACATACCTGATCCATTGTGTTTTACTATCCACTGAAACGACAAATGCCTCCTTAGTCAAGTTAGTTTACTCCAGAGTTTTTTCTTCTTCTTCAGCCTCTCATTCTGTGTGCGATGAAAATATATCATCAACAAAAACGTTTAGAAGAACTGTCTAAACTCGGTGCGTGTTTTTCATCCGCTCTGGTCGAGAGAAGTGTGCGTCCCATGCGCGCAGGAGATGGTTTCAGTGAAGGAAATGAGGCAGAGTGAGAATACTCACACTCTTCTTTTAAACAGTCCGTCTCGTCAAACGGGTCTGTCCCCACCTGAGAGCGAGCATTTAACGATACACAGCGACTCTCGACAGCGTTTTTTTTTTTTTTTTTTTAATGCTTCAGGAATGTCGCTCGGCTGGCACCGCGTGTGCGCGCAGATGTGACTCACTGTCACACAGACCTGTAGCTGGAATTGTTTTTCTTCAGACTGTTAAATGTCGACTATGACTTTCCTCATTTATACAGCAAGTCTTGAATCTGCAAATCACTACATGTTTTTGGTGAGAAAGGATGCGCTCTTTAAGTAATACATCAATAGATGGAGGTTTATTGTCTGTGGCTTAAACTGAATCTTAAAGGTAAACATAGAGGAAAAGAAAAAAAAATAGGTCAGTCGACATTCCAAGTTTGTTACACAAAATACAAAAGTATTTAAGGAGGCATTTATATGACATATAATATGACATAAATCACACGCTCCAGGTATGCAGCCTTCATAAGATCATTTTGAAGAATATTGTCTTATTGACAACCTGAGCTTTCCCTGACAGGTGTGTCACACACTCACAGAGCTCCTCATTGTATGACTTTCAGGCTTCTGTTCAGTGGAGGTAGTTGGTTTGACTGACATACTGTGTATATATATGGGAGGATTGCAGCACTGTATATTTGGTTGATTATCCACTGGTGTGGTTTTTTGAGAAAAATATTAAGTCAACTAAAAACACTTAAACTGGACATTAGTTAAAACTTGAAAATAAACTCACTTTGAAACTTGTTCAAATGGTCAGTTCACCCAGACTAAACATGCTTAGTGATATCCAACCATGCCAATTGTTTCCATTGTATCTGCAGAGCTTCTGAGATTTCTGGCACCACAACAATACAACTGAGATGAACTGAATTTCATTTGTGGCGCTCACAGCACTGGAAAAAAACACATTTAGATAATTCAACTGCAACATGTTTCCAAAAATAACATTGTGGGAATCTCACTGTTGATAGCTTTGAGGCATTTTTTCATAAGGACTACTTTCCACCAAAGAAAGTCCCACATAAAACCGCTAACAGAGAGATTGGATTATTCAGCTACACAGACAGTGTTTTCAGAAAGCTGTCGAATGTAATTTTTCAGTGCTTTGAGCAGAACAAATAAAAAAATGAAAATAAAATCACAAACATTTCAGTGTGTCCTGAATAATATGGATTTAACTAAGTGCGTTGAACTTCTTCTGAAGCCCCATGTTTTTCCATGGGGAGGAGGGGAGAAGGAAAGAGGAAGAAAGCTGAAGTCTATGTTTTGGAGCTGGTTGCTAATAAAGCTTATGACAGCTTGCATTAGAGGCTGCCACTGTAGCAGATTTGACAGGCCATTAAAGCTGTGTTAAATTACAACAAAATACTGTGGCACTCCTTGCTTCACATTAACTACAGACACAGTGGGGGTCACCTCTGCCAGGCACACTCCATTAGTCTCCCTCTCTCTCTCTCTCTCTCTCTCTCTCTCTCTCTCTCTTATTCACACACAAACATCTAAATTACAACCAAGACACATAAATAGACATATTAGTCATTTGGGATGTGTTTATTTTTAACAGTAATACATGGTGGAATACGTAAATTAAGAGAGAACAAAAAAATCATCTAAAAACCCACTGTAGAATGTCATATTCATAAAGATAAAAATAATGTGTCAATTTACATTAAGAAACTGTTAGCTGAGGTAAAGTTAAAATAGGTCTAGAAATGTTATGTACTCAAACAGCAACGTTTCCCTTTTTATTCAATTTCTTAGCTCATCTTCTAGTTGTCAAATTTTGAAGTTAATCAACATCGTAGTCCAAAAGAGTTCTCAAGTGACATGGGGACTCTGGCCATAAAATAGGGAGTCATTGGCATCACAGTTGATGTAGTTGTAGCAGAGGATGCTGCGGTCCACACAGACGCTCAGACAGTAGCAGTTTGGCACCTGACCGACAGACAGACAGATGAACAGAACATCACTGTATCTTTACGACTATTCTCGGGGGAATGGGATGGAGGAGCTACAGTGACTGAGACTGTGTCTGCTGCCTGAAACATAGAGTTGTCATACAGAAATATAGGTTTGTGGCACAGGAACACAGGGCGGTGGTATATAGGTTTTGGGTAAGATAAACAGCAGAAGCTAAATTGTGATGGGAAGAACAATAATGTGTGACGGTGGGACTTGAGAAGACGAATACAGGCAATGGCGCAATGTTGCAGCAGGAACCAGGATTAGTAAGTGAGGCTAAGACAAAGACCTACAACATCCATGCACAAGAACAAAACGATATCAGAGGGATTAAGAGAGCAACAAAACATCGTCAGAAAACAGGAAAAAGGAAAACATATGTTGGTATTGCTTGGGTTAACGTTAAAGAGTTTGCATAACTGAAGCCTTCCTATTTTATGGCACAGAAGTCCAGTGGACAAAATGGTAGTTGTTATCATTATTTACAAAATGAGTTTGGCAAATCAACGATCAGATGCCTTAAAGCCATGTTGACTCTATAACTCCTATAGAGCTGACCCCAGCGGCTTGATTGACTTATAAAATAAAAATTCCATTTTTCAATTAGTTCTTTTTTTTTTTTTAATTGGTATTGTACAAAAGCTATAGAGAATGAACAGTTCAATCACAGATTCTGTTTGACTTGCAACACTTCCCTCTCTCAGGGTCCATTCCTCAGTTTGTCTGGTCCTCTGGCCTTTGTACGAGTATGTCTGCGAGGAGAGACATTTGGCAAATTACTGTGTGTGTGTGTGTGTGTGTGCATGTTAGAGAAGGTGAGGGATGACTGTGTGTGTGTGTGTGAGTGTGTGTAAGCTGATTGCAGTGTGCACTGTTTGTGTGTTGTTAGTGTGTGAGTAGCTCCCAGAGAGTCTGTTTCTGCATAGTGATCCAGCAGACACTCACAAGAATGGGGGGGTGGGAGTGGGGGGGGGGACGCCTGAAACCAACAAACCAATCAGAAGCAGTGATCCCAGTAACAGGCCATCCCTGATAGGCCCATTAGAGTCTAGCTCCTCCTGTGGGATCTCCGTGGTACAGATGCAGATTCTGTCCGTTAAAACGAAAGATGACCATTCTAATCCCGATGAGCGTGCGTTTGTGGGTGTGTGTCGGAGACGGGGGGAGGCACTGCTTGATTCAGTCCCTCCTTGGCAGCACAGTCTCTGGCCAGACACAGGAGGCAGAGGGAGAAGTGTGAAAGCAAAGATGGAGAAAAGGAAGGAGGGAGGGAGATAGGGAAGGAGCAGGTTATGTCTGTAAGGCTGGGTGTGAGTCGCCACAGGGAGAAGAGAGGAGAGGAGAAGACAGCGCAGTGGAGGGAGAACTGGATCCGTCTCAGTGATTGATATCCCTCCTGCCTGGAGTGAATGACCGAGAGGGCTCTCTCCTCTCAGGAGGAGAGAAGACTGCAGAGAGGAGGAGGAGCACAGGTGGTAGAGGAGGACAGAGGGAGTGTGGAGGCTCCTCCTGGGAGGTTGTTAGCCAGAGGAGGAGAAGAAGAAGAAGAAGGGCTTGGCCAGGCAGGGAGACGTACCAGACACACACACTCACACACACACACACACGCACACACACACGCACGCACACGCACACAGAGGCGAGGGTTCTCCTCCTGTTCTCTCAGTGCTGGTCAGGTCTGTCTTCCTGTGTGTCTCTTTATTTCTTCCCTTTGTTGATCTGGGCGTAGAGAGGGTCCTTCCCCTGCTGTGCACAAGAAAGAAAAACATCAGCAATTTCAAACAGTTTTTTACTTTTCTTTTTTAAAGCCTGGCAAGATCTGTAAAGTCTGGCCTCTGCACAACTAAATGTTACATAATTTAAAATAGAGAACCTGAGTTTCTGATTCATTCGCTCAATTGCACAAACCATCAACCTGCAAGCCCTGACAAGTAAGATCCAGATCTGCAGAGGTGTGCCAGTTCCTCTTCCTAACATCACCACCAGGTGGCAGTAGCCCACTGCACTGAAGTAGACCTGTCATTTCTCCTTTCAGCTCATTCAGAGCCCTCAGAAAAATTCAGCCCTCACTCTTGAAACCTTTTTTGTGTGTGTGTGTGTGTGTGATTGTGCATGTGTGAGTTATTGTTTCTGAGTGTGTCACTGTGTGCGCACATATGCATATTCTCTCCCACTCCAGGCTCCCTCCAGGACCAGTGTGAATCAGAGGTATAAACTAGCGTCTTGAAAGACCAGTTATGAGTCATCATGTCTGTATTTCTCTCCCACTGAGCCAGAAGACAACAGTGGATGATGGAACACCCTGCAGTCAGAGCACCAAGCCTGCTGCAGTCACTCACAATGGGCCCGTTATTATCATACACATAATTACAGCCAGCCACTCAATCTGCCATGCAGACAACTTGATTGGAGACTACTGACTGGCCTATTATATTCTGGAGGACTGTGTGGAGGAGTGTGCTTAGAGTTTGGGGTCTACCAGTAGTTTCCACGCGAGGATACGTCAGTACCTAATGTTCATATTATCTGATGAAACCTTAACCGGAAAATGTGAGCAGACTTGAGTGACAGAAATTTCTGCTAATGTGATCGGAAAGGCGAGACACTCTCTCAAGACTTAAAATGAATGACATTACCATATCACAGCAACCCTCATCTGCTGCACTATACTTAAATTATGTGACATAAAGTGAAATTTAGCAAAAACCTGATGATTATTCCGAGTTGTATGACCCCACTTCTTTAAAATAGAGTCAAGAGGAAGTGGTGAGAGTCTGGTAAATTTGTAAGCATGTTGTTACATTTAGTCAGGAAGGTGTCCATTGGCTGTTTGGGGCAAAACAGAGCTTGTGAAAGCAATCCAGTGTTGGAATTTGCACAAATAAAGTGAGATTTGATTGTATCTCTCATGGGATAGAGCGGTATCTTAAAGCTCATAAAACCTGGCCAAATCTGACCTGTTGCATAATCTGCACTGGATAGAAAAGTGGGGTTACGGTTGGGAGGAATGCTTTAGCTGAGGCTTTGGGTTCTGGGATACAGAGCTGTAACTGTAAGGCCAGTCGAGCCCAGACAGTCAACAGAAAGTAGCTGCCAGCAGCCCTGAGAGAGGTGACAAAGAGGCTGAGACAAGCAGTGACAGCAAGCACACACTGCTCAGCCCCTGCACCAGAGCCATGGCCCGGCGGTGTCACCCTGCATCATCTAACCGGCACTGCCAACTGGGGCTGCTTCAGCTCCATCAACCCCAGCCAAGAGAGGGGGAGGGGCTGGGTGGAGGTATGAGTGATGTGCTGGCGCAGCACCAGCCTGAAGGCCACAATATCTGCCCTGACTGGTACATGTGAAGACATTCATGTGTGTGTGTGTGTGTGTGTGTGTGTGTGCGAGTGGTAGGCCCTGGGCAGGGTTGAGCAATGAGAGATTGCTCAGTGAACTGTGGAAGCAGGCCATTTCACGGCTGAGACTCGGGAGCGTTCGCTGGACATGATGAGATCACCCCAGAAAAAACACTTACGCTCCCACTAGCCTGAACACATGTCTGTCGGAGCCACACAGTGGGAGAGGGAGGACAGGACAGGCGGTCATGGCCAGTAGCAAACACACAAATATTTTTGGCTCCGATATGAGCACAGGTGGTCGCAGTATCGATCACAGGTGTGCTTGTCTGGGGTATAAGTGGGCCTATTGCGCAGGTGTGTGTGCGTGTGTGTTTGGGAAGATGTCTAAAGTCGATGTGATTGAGCAAGTAAACACCATATGGGAGCAGCGTCATTGGACCAGGACCAAAGCAGTCCACCTACTACAGAGGAAAAAAACTCAGAGCCTCTGGCCATAACACAGACAGTCTCCAGCCAGATTCACCACTCAGTACTCCACAATCCGTCCTCCTACTTAAGGCCCGCATCCACCTGCTGCCCTGCAGCTTTCAGACCGTCTGAATATGAGGACGGTGGCCAACAGAGGAGTGAGGCTGCTCAGCCAACCCTCCTCTTCTCATGGAGTGGGGAAGGACTAGAAGGCTTGTTGGGTTTTAATTAATGCCAATTATGTCGGGGCGGTCATTAATCTTGGCACCCCAGTATTAGCTGATGAAAACAAAACCATTACATTTTCCCTGTGTGAGTGCCAGCAGCTATCATTAAGGAGCCACAGTTGGGAATTGTGTGGGTGAGGACACCGGGTAGGGAGGCAGGGATCAAAATGGCTCTCTTCTTTGGTGTGTGTGTGTGTGTGTGAAAGAAATTTCCAGCATGTCGCGTGGAAGTTTTAATGTACTGTAGAATGATGTGGGAAAACACACATCAGTTCTTAAATCTAATAGTAGCTGCTTGTCTTTATCAGTATGGTATTACAATAATGCACGTTATAACTCATAACATACATAATGCATAAAATGACACTACACATCATGTTTATATCAAACTAAACATCCAAGATCAGCATATTGCGCACAACGTTGGCGAATCCCAGAAGACGTCCTGTTCACTGAAGTGCACAGTTTCTGATTGGCTGTCACACACAACTGGCTTCTGTGGTGAGATGTGTGCTATTTAGGGAACTGGGCGTGTTGTAGGCACACGTCACAAAAAGATAACACAATGAGGGCACAGAGCACTATGGTCAAAGTGATCATGCGTGATGAAGTCGTTACACTTTGTTTCAAAAACTCACACATGCAACGTCACTTCATAATAAATAGATACTTACAAAACTCCAGGTGATGTTAGGACAAGATATCACCAACAGACAAAATGACACACAAGCAAATCCTTGTACATGCTCGATCACACACACACGACAAACCACGCAAACTGAGTCACGTTACCTTTGAGCATGCAAGCGGGAGGACAGATGAGAAATGAGAGCAGAGACGCCACAGAAAACTACCAGGAGGAGAAAAAGGTGAAAAAAGATGCAGCGCACAAAGAGTTCAGCCACATTGATGTAAGTGGGAGATACAACAGTCAACAAGAAGAACAGATAAGGGCAGGGGGGTGAAGGAGGAGGAGTAAGGGGGGGTCGGAGAGGAATTGATACCTACCCTGCCCTGCTGCTATCTAGCTCCCAGCCTCTGGACTGGCCTGGTCTGGGCTGGGCTCAGCTGTCTCACTGGGGCAGGGCGACCCAGAACCACACGCCTAAACACGGGAAGAAGGGGAGGAAGGAGGAGAAACGGGTGGAGAGGAAAGGTTCATGGAGGAGTAAAGGAAGGAAAATAAGGGGAAGTGGAAAGTAGACAGAGAAGAATAAATCTGAAAGAAGGATCGCAGGATTGGTAAAGACTACAAGAGCAGACGTAAACAGGAAGCAAAGAGAGCAAAGGTGTCAGTACTTTGAAGGAGAAATAAGGACACTTGGTGAGCCACACAGCCTGTCTGTTCTCAGAAACACATTTGCAAATACACACAAACATACACACACACACACACACACACACACACACACGAGCACTCATTTACTGAGGTCTTATTATGAAAGCCTCTGTGGAGTTCGTTCTATTGATCCGCTGCTTTTTTCCTGAAACACTTCCGCTTTTTACACCTTGCCCTGCCGAGAGTGGGAGGCTGTTTTTCTGCCTTTGCTCCAGCTTTCCTGTCTTCCTCTTCTGTCTTTTGTAACCTTTCCACTGCACTCACTCACTCAGTGCCGCCACCAATGCACATTTCTCCGGGTTGTGTAAGGCTTATGTGTGTTATTCAGGCCTGGTGACATTTTCAGCACTGTGAAAGTCCTCTATTTTTTTTTCAATAATAGCTGGATTGGAGGCATAAAACTAATGTTTCACGCCTAGAGAGTGGGGAGCGAAGAGAAGAGGAGAAAGAAGCTTGAAAGAAACAAAAAGAGGAAGAGACAAAGAAAAATGGCAGGAAAAGTACTAAAAGTCTTGGAAGGTCACTCATGCTATGAAGACTTTTGTTAAAGGCGACAGGAGTTTCGCCAACCTCCCTAAAAATCTCTCTTTATCTTCTTATCTTTCCTTAATTTCTGTCTCTTCTTCTCTCAGATCGAGGTGCTGCTGGTAAAATAAATATTAATTGCCCCTGGAAGAAGAATTAGGGCACTATTCCTCCTCTATATCAGCAGAGATGAGTCTGTCCATGTAGAAGTAGTGATGTATGGATGCTACCTTGCTGGTATTAATAACAGCTTAATGATGTCTCTGACAATTCCACCAGCTAATTTAATGCTGTGTTGACCATGCAGACACACACACACACACACACTGAACCACATACTTATGCAGGCACGCTGCTGCTCACGCTCACACAGAAACACACGCCTCATGTGCTCATTCACACATGCACTGACACACACTCACACACTAAGGGACACAACAGCATCGGCCTCCTAATCAGCCAGAGTGATTACCTGGCCCGCCAACACCGCTACACAGCCTATTTATCAGCAGATCTCAGCACGCTGTGCAGCTTATAGCAGCATAAGGAGTGAGTTATTAAAAGCACACACACTTGACTTATTCCACAAACCTCTTCTACTATCCTTACACACACACACACACACACAAGCGCGCACACACTTACAGCGTCTTCCTCTCCACTGCGACTAGGGCTGCCCTCTGCTTCCCCAAACGAGTCGTCTGTGGGGGGATCTGTGGCGTCGGTGGGGGGGTCACTGACATGGGAGGCGGAGGACTTGGAGGGAGAGCTCTGCCTGGGAGCTGGGGTGGGTGCTGCAGGGCAGGAAAAGCTGAGTCAGACGTACAGACTGGATGGTTATATATATAAAAAAAAAAAAAGCAGCACAGACAGACATGAATTGATCAAGTGCTTACGTGAGTTGGTGGATGGTGTTGTGGAGGTGACTGGTGTCAGATTCATTTGGGAAATGTCAAAGTCGTCACAGTCGTCCGTGTCCTGGGCAGTGCCCACACGGCTGAAGTAAGTGCTGAATGCCTCTGAGGTTCCTGCTAAGTTGGGCTGTTCACCCTTCTTTGATGGCATGGCCGGAGGCTTTGCCAGCTGAAAATCCTGAAGGGAGGAGTAAACATTAGTCAGATAGAACTACTTTAAAACTGGGTCCAGTGACTTCAACACTTTCTGTTACTACACAGGTTTTCAAAAAGCAACCACAAAAGACCCAAATTAAATCAAGATCACTGAATCAATCTTGAAGTGAAGTCTTAGTGTCAAGATGTTTTGTCAAATCATGTTGAGCTTGTCTCAGCTTCATAGATTTTTGGATTGTAATGGGTGAGATTGCTGGCAGAATAAATTCCACAGAAGCTCAATAAATCCTCCCCCTCCCCCATTCCCTTCATTGAGGATCAATGGTGCATATTGTTCCCCATCCGTCCCTGTCATTACTCTATTGTTCTCTAATAAAAGTATATAATGTCCAAAAGAACAATAAAAGAAGGAATGCTAAGCCAAACAGCTCTTCCCTGGTTGATTTTAGATAATTTGCAATTTTGCTTCTAATTTGCAATTTCTTCTCATGACTTTTCAAAAACAGACAAGGGGAAAAAATACTGTTGAGTTGTCAGTTGATCTCATAATTCTCGTCTCAAGTAATTTATATATTAGCTGCCCACCTTGAACATCTCCTTGCCTATCTTCTTCCCCCGCTCCCCGTGTTGCGGACTCGACGATGCCGAAGGAGAGGGAGCTGAGGCGCTGGCTCCTGCACCTAAATGGCTCTCGCCGGCTGGAGTCACAGTCGTGACGGGGGCGAGAGTCTGGAACATGGCAGCGGGCAGGGTGCCCACAGGTTGGGCAGGGAGGTAGGCTGTGGGGGGGAAGGCTCCCGCTGCCATGGCTGCCCACTGCTGCTGGGTGGCAGGGAAGATGTTGGCCTGGCCCCAAATGAGAGGCTGGCCACCTGGCAGCACCTGGGCTACTGGACCTAGAGGTGACTGGACTCCAAAGGCCAGCGGTGTTTGGGCTGCAAACGCCTGCTGAGACCAGTGGCCAGGTGGTACTGCTCCCATCGTCACATAACCTGGTGGTGAGTGTGAGAGACAAAACAATTAGAGGTTCGGTAACAAGAAATGCAGATATTTTGTACAATTTTAATGAAACAAGGGAAGAAAAGAATATCATAGATTAGAATATCCACAGTGCATTTACTCACCACTGCTTTTCTTCTACACACAAACACACACATAGATAATAACCTATGCATCACCAGAGAGTGCTGGCCTACTTCTGCCTGCGGCTAATGTGGTGTCTCTTAATGGTCATGGTGAACTATCATAATTACCTCCAGAATGAGGCAGAGTCATTATGAAAAGGCAGAGCTCAACACACACTCATTAAAATCACTCAAACTCATGAGTAGAAGCTTATTCTATTACACACTTGCTAGTCTTTGCTTTCTGGTCTCCAGTTGTTACCTACAGCAGAGAGAGCTGACATTTGACCTCAGACGCCCTGCGACACTGACATATGCAGATATGATGAGAGAGAGAGAGAGAGAGAGAGAAGGGGGCATATGAGAGAGGAGGAGAGGAGACGAACAGAGGTGAGAAGGGGGTTGAAGAAAGTGAACAGAAAAACTATGAAGTATACACCAACACATCATTCACAGGAGCACTGTGCATACTGAGGAGTCTCCACCACAATCATCTCAGCATGTTTTATTATTTCCCCTTGACCGCCACAGTCGCCTCAGTCACAGGTAAATCAGTGGCATCTGAGGCAGCAAGCTAATGATGCATTTCATATTCAACACAGAACCAACACCACCTTTTCTCCCCTTTCCCCTCCCCTCATCTACATTTCAATTCTATTCCATCCCTCTCTATTTATCTCACACAGCCCCCTCTCTTCTCTTCTTCTCTCTCCTCTGCCTTCGGTCTCTGAATCTTCCGACTCTCCCGCTCCCTTTCATCTCCTTTCTCGACTTTCTCTCTCTCCTGTGTTATTTTCCCCTTCGCTTGTAGCAGTGGTGTATTTAAGCAGAAAATGAACAAGGTCCTACCTGAGGGCACAGACGCGGGATTGAAGGGAGCAAACAGTTCCGTGGGAGGCTGCAGGCCCTGTGACGGGTCGAGGGTGTTGGCTGGAGAGGCGGGGGTCTGCGCGGGTTGTGATCGGAGGTCGGGAGAAAGACACGTGGAAATGCAGTTAGGATTTTATAAAGATGTAAATCAAAAACTGCGTATGTGTGACAGCTACTCACCGATGGAGAAGTGATGTCAGGAGGTGTGGACATGTCTCCAAAAATCTCTAATTGGTTGATATTCTGAGAATCACAGAAGGTACACACATGCAGTCAGGCACGATGGCAACACTGTTATACTTAACACATTATCTGAAGCAAGTTTACATTCCAGTGCAACATGCATCACACACCGCATGCAACACGAAACTAGCTCGGTATGTTTGTTGCACCTACCTGAGCACTGTGGCAGCAACACAGAGGAGGTAACAGAGAGGTGAGGAGAGATGGGATAATGAGATGAAATGATTGATTATGATGACATACCTACCAAGAGTTATCACAATCTTTGTCATCTGCTCCAGATAAAGATGCCGGTCTAAAAACAGACTACCACGCCCCGTGCATCATTACTGTACCGACGTCTTCTTCTGGACAACTCATTAATGTTCCCCTCTTGTAGAAGATGTGCGGTGTGCCTCAGAGGGAATAGCTATCAAAGACAGCAGCCTTTCTATTTGATCTGAATTTGTTCTGTATCATTCTGTTTCCTTTCACAGTCTCTCCATGATCCCTCTCTTTAGTATCTCCCCCTTTTTTGCACATTAATAATATCTTTAGGCCGGTGGCAAGTGAAGGAAACTATTTTTAGTTGATAAAGGAATTTAAGCCTTGAATACATGGTCAGAGATTTGCATAAATCATGGATGTGGATAATTTCTTTAGAGATAATGAATGTTCTTAGAATATCTTCTCTCTCATACTGTAGGTCACACATAGACCACAAAGTTCTTTTTACATCTATCAGAAAATGGATCTGTGTGCATGGCGTTTTACAGTTATGGGTCTGTATGGGTATTTTATGTATTTTACAGAGAGAGGAGGGGGATAGGAGGCCGTAATATGGACTATTGTTGCTACAGAGTCTAGTGTAGAAGATAAAGATCACTCACCAAGACGATAAGCTAGATATCCAAGATACGTGAAATGGTGCAGTTACAATCCACAAGGACTGATAACGTGGTGTCCATGGGATTAAATTCACAAAACTAATTGAAAGAACCCCTCCCCCCTCGACCTCCACCGGTTCTCTGACAGACACCCTGACCTTTATGTCCACTCCGCCCTTCTAGGACCTCCGCTTGGAGCTATTGGAGTGTTTTTCTCTCGACTATACCGCTCCACCTCCCTCTTTCACACACGTACACATGCAGGTGTGAACGCACGGCTGCACAAACAGTATTCAACTCTACTCCTGCCTCAACCTGGTTACTATGGCAACAGCAAGGTTGCATGTTTTATTCATAAATGACAGGGGTCAAGAGTTGGGGTGACTTACGACTAAAGAAGAACAAAAGTAGTGCAGTACAGACGAGAACAGGGGACGTGAGATCATCTGAGGATAAGTCTAAAGACGCAGTTCATAGGGGTTCTTTGGAGTCCAGACCCCCCCACCCCCCCCGCCCCCACCCCCTGAGCTTACAACAAGAGTACTGTTTTTTGCTGTATGTATATATAATGCCTTACCTGACTCAACATTCCCAGGTCTAAGTCTATCAGATTTGCCACTTCCACAGTTTTTTCTTGCTGGAGGGGTTGATCATGATAATGATGATGTTGATGATGATGGTGGGAGGTGTTTTGATGTCCGTTCTGCAATCACAACCCCGGTGTTAGATGGCAGGTGGGATGAAAATGTTCTCACACACAAACATATTAGTTGTTTTTCATACACTCAGAGAGAAGGTGAGACAGACAGGAGTGGGGTGAAATGAGGCTTATTTAAGAGGGGAATGTGATGGTCTGCAGGTATTCTAGTCACAATACACACTCATGTATAAACGCACACACACAGACACACACGCAAAGAGCAAGGTTGTTCTTTCAAGTCTTAGAGACCAAGTGAAGATTTAAAGAGGTTTAAAGATCAACTCTACCTTTAGTCTAAACTACAGCACTGAGCTGGGGTTTAAACCCCCTTTGTGTTTCTGTAAAGCCTGCTCCCCTGTGTCAGGAACCACAGCCTGAGACAGACTGACAGGCAGGCAGACACAGACAGAGGAGCTGGATTAACATGCTGTGATGTATGTGAGAGCAACATGAGGGAGTATGTTACATTATAGGAAAAAAACTATCTCTCCGGATAGCTCTCTCTGTCTTCAGATCTCCATCAAATTCATGTTTGTGAATGAAATTTGCAAAAAGAACATTTTAAATGACAGAAAACGGCTAATGGTATTTATCTTAGTCTGTTTATTATTACCAATAAAACCCATGAAAAAAAAACAAAGCACAAAATGACTTTATCATACTAACTAGTGTTGTCTGTGCTGCCAAAACCTGACACAGCTTATGCTTTCCTGCTTCTGAAATACACTAAAAACACATAAAATACCGATATATTTGCATGTATTGTGCACCCATCCTGACAAAACTGACTGTCTAAACAACCTACATTATTCTTTCAGCTATAGCAAAATGATGACAGGATCTGACAGACGTTCCTCCTACACTGGCACTAAACCATAATGCGCAGACTGGAGCTGGTGCACTACAGTATGGCTGAGTGTGTTCTTTTCTTTGGATGTGAGGTATGGCCACCATTAGCTGATAATGAAGAACAAAACAGCTTCTCCAAAACTAATCAGTTCTTGAAATGCTCTTCATTTTTCTACTGCATGTTTTTTTCTGAAAGTCTGGTGTCATAATGATTTATTTCAACCCATCTGATGGAACCACACCTAATCTGAAATGTATTTTTTGGTACAATACATTTTTAGAAATTGTTGTTGTTGAAATTTGCCTGACAGTTGGATTGAAAGATACAGCAGCTACAGTCTCATTGCTAAAAACAGTCAGCTGCTGCACAGTCCTCCTTTCTGTCTTCACTCTCTGTCCATCCCTCTCTCTCTATACCTCTCTGCCCATTATATGCTCTCGCCATCTCTTTGCCCAGCCCTTTATCTTTATCAGTACAGCCGCCACCTATCAATTAGCCATCTCCAGGGAAACAGTAATTACCTGTGCACATGTGTTCTGCATACAATTAACGCAGCCCCTTTAATTAACGCCACCTTGCTGATCCCCTGCCGTGTGACTGATCACACTGGCACACGCCGACAACACTCCTGAACTGTCACATGCAAACACAAACACACTGTGACACGGACTCACAACTCTGAGCAAAACACAAGCAGATTATGGTCATGTTTCTGTCCTTCACTTATTTGCTCAGCCAGTCGGTCGCTCTCCCTCTCTCTCTCTCTAACACACATACACTCACACCAAAACCAACACCTTTATTTTAACCAGGAAGCTAGGGTCATCATATCATATCATATCATACTAATCCAGGGTTTGAAGAGACTTGATGTGCTTGGCTTGTTGGTAATATGCTGACCTCTACATGTGGACTCTGAGGTAGCGAGGCGTCTGTTGATTCAACACTCTCAGTTCTTACAGGGTCAAGGGCTCAGTAGATTGCAATGGCCTGATGTGTGTGTGCATGTCTGCGTGTGTGTGCGTGTGTTTTATTGATTTGTCATCGTTTAAGAAGGTGACAGAGTAAATAACAGAAGAGATTGCTTTAGACAGGAGGTCGCGTTTCTGCCAGGGGTATCATTTCATCTGTCGTGTAGTGTACACACACACAGAGGCCGCGATGATCTCGTCTAATGCCACTGTCCACTATCGCTCCTCTCCTGCCAATGAAATAAACAGTAAATCCACCCTAAATAACAATGGTTAGAAAACGTATGCTGCCACTGGTCAGTCCCCAAGAAGTGATGTAGGAACAGGTGCTACTGCTGCAATCATGCTGCAAGTAGAAAACATTCATGCATTATTTCAAGATTGTTAAACCCAATGCAACCCCTGTGGTCAATCCACATAAACAATAATGCTGCCTAAATTTGTGTAGCACATATATATGGATAATTAGGACCAGTTTCAATGTCTAGGCTATATAGCTCTAACAACATTGGATTTTATTTATATTGTACTGCCATCAACAGTAGCTTTGCTCTGCAGTTCTTTCCCCTAAATGTGCGAATTTGTAGCTATCAGAAATTACCATTTTCTCCTTGAGGCTGCTCACATTTACATTACAATGTGAACGCAGCAATTTGACTGCTGATGGAAAAGACTTGCTGTGACATCACTGACTGAAGTGCAACATGCTTGAAAGATTCAACCCATAGAGAGCAGCACAGCAGCAGTTGTCAGCCCTCTTCAAGTCTGGATTTGTCTTACAATTAAATAAAAATGATCCTCAAATTACAATACAAGCTGTCTGCCAAAAAAGAATTTCTTACATTTCTATAATCCATTTAGATTTCTATGATCCAGGGTTATATTTACTCCCTCTGACTGACTGGAAAGCAGAAAAGACTTGAATTCTTCAAATTTAAACCAGGATGGACGACTAGTCCAATTGGTTGCACAACAAGAGAGAAATATTGCATTTGTTCACGTTCAGACACCTGCCAACACAAAGGCAATCCAAATAGCAGCATGTGTTGTGGGCTGGGTGAGGAGAGAACAGAAATACTGTGGTGCTTGTAAGCTTCTTACCAAAGCTGGGGATAATAAGCAGCCAGAAAACTGCGAGACTGATTCCCAGCCTACCAAAATTCATAGAGCGGGATTCTGACTGCCAGTAGTGACGTGGAGGAGTCCAGTTTAGCGGTTTAAGGATAAAAGACCCGCTGCAGCGGAGTACACACAGAGATGGTAGACTTTGACTGGACTGAGGGAATACTGGATAGCAACATGGGATGAAGTGTTGAAATCCGTTATGCACACACATGCACATAAACTCTTACGACCTGACGTCGACACGCACAGACACACGACAGCAGCCTGGTTATTGTGACTGTGGAGATTTTAGCAGATTAAATCAGGCAGCAATATAACTAGCACCTTTATAGGCAGATAAAGAGCAGCTGAGTTATAGTGCAGCCTGCTAGTGGTCAAGGTCATCTTTCATTATAACCACTGGCAGTGGGAGCCAATAACTAAAGCTTAAAGATATACCACACACACTCACAAGTACTGTACATTCACACGCAAATTGTGATATAGATTTTTCAATGTAACTTGCATGAACAGGTTGAATAACATCCTGAGATATAACTTCAGAAATATGATCTCATGCACACATGTAGTCAGGCTTATATTTTACATCCATTGAAAGAAAGATAAGACAGTGACAAAACGTGTGTTCCACGCAATCTGGGATAAGGTCATGCAGGTTTATATTGGATTCACCACTAGCAAACCATAGCCAGGCATGCTTCATTGAGCAAACTGACATGACACACACATTCACACACTCACACACACACAGTATCCAAGTTAACCATGAGGAGCAGGCACCACGGAGCACAAGGAGCAAGGCACCAGCCACCACAGCTACAGCACAAGCAGAAGAGTAGCACAGCACACTGCACAAGGCACTGGGTCCCAGCAAACCTCTCAGGGGGAAAAAAAAAATCACAGACACACTGGATTACTGTGTGGAAGATATGTTACGAGGAAGTAGCATCACAGCAAAATTCGAGCTTCACGAGGCTCTAAAAGGAGACGCCATTGAAGGAAAGGCTTTACACTGAGGAGAATCAAGTAATGGTGGGACATCTGAGAGGTTTGTCTGAGAAGGGGAGGCAGGCTGGAGGGGTAGTGGGACACTGGCAAACACACGGTCACTCACTGGGTGTCGCTTTGGGACGTCATAGACCCCTTCCTTCTGCTGACTGGTGGGAACCTACACAATTGGCCAATAGAGTCAGAGAACAGCCAAGAGAGCCTGTTACCTCTGGATTAATCAAACAATGAAACAGTCCTTACACATCACTGTTACAGCACTGCGACACACTGGATGCCAACACAAAACCCCGGAACCTGGCTGCTCAGGAATCAAATCAATCACTAGTATAGAGAGAGAGTGTGTGTGTGTGTGTGTGTGTGTGTGTGTGTGTGTGTGTGTGCAGTCATAATCAGAATTAAAATCTGTGGAGTGAGAACTCATCTACTAGGCTAATCAGTAGACTATCAGCCTGCAGTGATGGTCTCTCTCTCTTTCTCGCTTTCTCCCTAATAAAGAATGGATAAGGCTGCTTATCACACCCACAGACATGTAATAACTCAGATTGTCACACACATGGAGACATGTAATATCTCTATGTCACACAGGCAGATAGATTTGACAGTGTGTGCAATGAGAAGAAACAATGAGCACTGATAGCAAAATGCTGATATGCATCAATCCTGGAATTCCTATAGTTTGGTTTCTCCTATGGTTTGAAACAATATGTGAAGTAAAGTTTTATTCTTCCCTAGCAGGATGTGCCCTAATCAGACTGTGCGGTAAATGAAAAATAGCACTGATGAAGAATGTGGATATCTATCTAGCACAGCCTGTCCCATTCTTTCTCCTCCTCTCGACGCTTTGTTTACTTCTTTCACATGTTTATTTCCAGAAGCTTCCATCTTTATTCATACATTAGTTCCTCTGTGGCTGGAGGCTGGCTGAGGCTCACGTTTCTTACGCCTGATGTGTGTGGGGGGGGGGTTTGTTTGTATGTGTATGTGTGTGAGCGCGTTTGTTTATGTTTGTGCACGCGCCAGCACTTCGTCTATTTTCAATCCATTTTATTTAAAGATCAAACGAGAGGCTGGTGATTAATCTTTCTTTCCCTCGCTTTCTTTCATCTCCTCGGGAAAAGAAGGAGGGGAGAAAGAGAGGAGGGGACCGCCTTCCACACAGGCAGGAATAACCTTCCATATCCCCTCCACACACACACCGTACCCTCCCCCTCTTCATCCCTCGGAGGTCTACCCACGACTCGGAGGAGCGCACCAAGAGAAAAGAGTGTCTCCCTGGGGTAGCTAGCTTTAGCTATCAGGGCCCTCTAGAGAGTGTTGGCTGGTTGTTCGCCTCTGATTCTTACAGTCTTTTATTTCCTGTATCTACATTTTTATGAGTTAAAAAAATAAGTTTTAGGAGCAAACCACAGCATATTTATCCCATAGCCAGCATTTATTGGCCAGCAAATTTAAATGCTTTGTTGGTAGCTTCACCACAGTGTGTATAATTTAAAAGCTGACTACAAGGCAATGAGGATATAACTGAGACACAAGCGAAAAAAGTCGAGCTTGTGAGTACCTGATAAATGCTCTCTTCTGATTGGTCACGGATGGGCTCGTGTCCCGCCTCAAACACAATGTACTACAACATCAGCAGCAGAGGGAAGACAGGAAAAAGAAGTAAAAGAGAGAAAATGGAAGATAAAGAAATTGAGAGAAAAGTGGTGAAATTGCAGAGGTGATTAGTCAAACAGCATTGTCAATAGCTTCTCATTAAAAAAGCAGTTGAAGAAAAGATTGGGGTCAGACAAGGAGGGGATTTCAAGCAGCAAAAAATTCACAGCAGCTGTGAAAACGAACAGATCTTTCGGCTAATCAGGCACCCTAACTGGCAGACATGCACACAAACACACGGTTACGGACCGATGAAGATACGCCTCCTCGTGTAGACATCTGCCCCCACTGTAACCAAACAGGGGCTGTCTCCCCACAGTGCACACAGAGAGAGGAGCAAGCTGACTGGCTAGAATGCAGCAGGTGAAAGCAGCGGTGTGATTGGTCAGGAAGTTACCTGGTAGACTGGGTCCTCCAGATCCTCCTCCAGTATTGTCTGCAGATGAGCGGCGGCAGGAAAGGAGAGGGAGAGATCAAACAGGGAGGAAAGAGGAGCAGAGGAGAGAAGACAGAAGAGAGGGAAGAAGCGGAGAGTTAAGCCGGTGGAGTAGAAAGAGTAGGCGGAAAGCACAGCAAGACATAGCAGCTTCCCAGCATTCAGATAATCGTTTGGCAATCATTAGAGAGAGAGACAGAGAGATAAAGAGAAATTAAACAGCAGAGATGTAAAGAAGACAGAACAGAGGAAGGTGAAATAAGCACAATGGGCAGATGGTGCCACTGATGGAACCTGTAAGTGGGTGCTCCATATGTCATTCGCTTGCTTTGATGTTTTTTTTTTAAAGTCTTACTTGACTTTACTGTCAAGAGTCTCTCAGATGAAGCTCATTATACTTATGGCAGATGATTGAGGTAAGAGTAAAAATGGGCAAAAACTGATAACAGAGAGCTGGTGAGTGTACCTGGTAGACCGCCTGCTCACACTGCTTGTCTTTCTGGGCCTTCTTCTCCATCTCCTCTCTCTGCTTTATCTCATAGATGAGCTGGAACAAGTCCCGCAGGTCCAGAATCACAGGCTCAGCCTAGAAAGACAAGGACACATTATCCACCTATTAACACACATCCCGACAGAGGGCTCCAGCAACAAAAAAGTGCAATGCAACTACATCCAGCAACGCACTACGTTGGCAAGTCAACAACTTTGTCACAGATTACTTTGTCACGCTAACAGAGTATTTCTATCGTTGACCTCACAATCATAAATTTATTGTTGCTTTGTCTTGTACTATCATTAACTGTTGTCCAATGTTTTGGCAGCTGATAAGCCTTCAAACTCGGGGACATATTACTCAAACTAGACATCTTGGATATTTTATTTTCTCACTTGGCAACACACCCCAGAAGTCTGACAGATTAGGCAGAATGAATCAGTGATACCTGATTGGGTTGTAGACAACTGGTTATAGATGATGCCATTAGGCCACAAGCCTGAAACAATGTAGAACATCAATGGGATGTTTTTGTCCAACAGCATACTTAATTTGCGAATTTTGGCTTGCAGGAATGTATCAGCGTTTATTAACTTTGAAATATGTTTGTCCAAAATTGTGACTGTTTTTGTTTTCTGTGCTTCCATGATTGGTTTAACACTGACCAATCCCTGCAGTGTTAGTTACCTTGTACCACCTCTCGTCAGGGGAGCTGACAAGCTGAAGTACTGACAACAAATTAGTAAATGACTCACAACTTCGACTGTCACAGCACAACAAAAAAAGAGTTGTATAGTACAATAGTGTTTCAGACATAATGAATTATTGCCTGGAGCTATGTGAAATGTACCCAGAGTTCACAGACTGAGCGCTGCCTTGCATAGAATAGCTCTACTTTAGGGTTGTCTTTTTGCAAGATGTTCTCAGCCGCATATTACTCATGACAGAGACACTTGGGTAAACGGTCGCTCCTGCTGAGCCAACAGTGAAACATATTGTCACTCTGTCAGAGTCAGATCATCTCTGCTTTGACAATACATGCTCTAATCTCCATCTTTTCTCTTTTCACTTTTTGTTATTCCTCCCTCTCTACTAAAATTTCGAGGTAAGAGATGACACAGAGCGCTGAGACAAGCACTGAATTTTAGAACCGTAAAGGCAGAAAGCTTCAAGGATTATCTAGGATGAGTGGCCAGCTCATAGGACCATAGAGATGAGCTAACCTCAGCACTCTTGATTCAGATGACTAATTCAGAGCCTATGGCAGCAATGACAAATGATTTTAACAAAAAGTAGTAACAGAGGCTTTTACTGCAGGTACTGTACACTGTTCTAATAAAATCTGCACAGATCAGGATTGCCTGACTCTCCAATCTCCCTAAATTTTAATGTTACCCTTTTGTTCACCCTTTTTGCCCAAATTAAATAGAATTTACCTAACCCGCCTCATCCAAATCAAATATCAGGTGGTGATTTCATACAATTCCTAAAAAGCCTTTTGACCTTCTTACAGGAATAATCACATAGTAAAAACCAGGGGGCAAATGTCAACATGGACAAACTGGTACTTTGCAGTATCTCTGACTCCTCTAAGATTGATTTTTTAAAATTATAATAGTTGAACCTTGGTGCCAAATGGTGAATTCAGAAAGTATTTGCTCTTTGACACCAATGATTTTTTGGACAATTAAATTATATAATTATTATAAAACATTTTGCCACTAAACTGGGAGTGAAATATAAAGCTTGTTCCAACAGCAAATGAAAAATCTGTCCTGAGAAAGCCACACTCACCAATGATGGCTGAACCACATTAACACTACATTATTTTTCATTTGCTGTTGCTGTTATGTGTTCATGCTCAAAATTTGGTTTCAAATTCATCAAAGAGATGAAAATAAAAGATTAAACAACTTCAGCTTCGTAGACTTGTTCTGGACCGACTCTCAAAGTAGACTTTAAACTCTCTCTTGCTGACATAACAAATATACCTATTCATATTAATTACAACTGTTTCAACTTTTCTCAAATGTTATGATGTAGACAGTGATGTACTGAGAGAATGACTCTGCAGACAGAAGTATCAGTCCTTTCCTACACAATGATTCCTCTAAAACTTGCTAAACTAGAAATACCACCTCACCGTTCTATGCCTCCGCCAACCAGTCAAGTTGCAGTTTACATCCATGTCTGTCCAGACTCATATAATATTTGTAGTGAAGAAGGAATTTAATAAAAGGTATTAAGTGTATTTTCCTTGTATTTGTTCACATGTTTGGCCAATAAATCTGATTCTGACAGAACACAAAGTTGTAGCCATGACAGTAGACGATGCTTCAGATATGGATGCTGCTGCAAAGAAGCTACAAATTTTCTAAAACGTGGATCCTTCACACACATCTTCAACCCGGCAGCACAGAAGATCTAAACAGTCACCACAGTGTCAAGATGGAGACCCAAGATTAGTGTCACCAATTCAGTATCTGACCAAATGTGAAATATGGTCACAATCTCCCCTTCTGTTCCTGAGTTATGCTGTTGAATAACATCATGTTCATGAGAATGGGACTGGACGGACGCACAGACACCCCGAAAAAATGCCTCCACCATGGCTGTCACCGGCGTGGAGGCATAATAACAATTACGATACATAACACGGTTTTCTTGTGCTAAGACTTTGAGTTGAATGGTAAGCCAATTACTTTTAAATGTACTCCTAAATTGGGCTGTTCGGAACAACCTTAAGTCTTCGTCTTCTTTATGGCGACAGAGACGCTTAGTTAATTCACATCAAAGGGGTTACGTTCCAATTACAGCCTCAGCCGTAAGCTCTGTGCTTCCATTCCTCTCATTGTCTGCTCCGCAACTAACAGTCTAGGTGCAAGCTATGTCTGGTTCAAATGCTGAAAATGGGAGTAAAATATGATTGTGACCTTTTCTCAGGTACACATCAGGTAAATGCTTTTTTTAAAAACATTTTTGCCTTTATTGAATAGTGGGCAATGAATTGGCAGATAGGAAACAAGAGGAGAGAGAGATGGGTATGAAATGGAACAAAGGTCCCAGGCTGGAATCGAACCAGGGACATTACAGTTATGTGGCATATGCATTAACCATTCTGACGGCTTAGTTGAATGATGAGAACTTAGCCTTTTGCTACGCTGTTTAGCAGGGAGCAACATTTTTTTTGAGTACAAGTCTGGCTGGTGTATATGTTGAGTACAGCCTGATGTGTGTGTGCGTGCGTGTGTGTGTGACTATGTGTATCTGTCTAAGTCAAAGAGCCACGGTTCATGGCCCTAGGAGGATGGATATGCCATTAGAGCTGGTGACACACACTCAAACCCTCATCGACTCACTATGGGAAATCAATATGGCTACAGAGCAAGCCAGCTGGATCCAGACTAAACAAGCCAAGCACATAGACATAACAACAGCAACAACAATCATAACAGGTCCAAAAAAGGGTGCTCAATATCATATAGAGCATGTTGCTGCAGGACTGAACTTGAGCCCTTTCACACACAGAAACATACACACAAAACCTAGAGCTCTACACAGTGGACTGTTGTTTGATGAACGGCACAAAGGGACATGAACTGGTGTTCAAGGGTCCTTATCTAAATGTCAAGAGGTTCATCCTATTGAGAAGGCCCCCATGAATCAAACATGAGCCTACATACAACAGGTGTATGGCAAAACACAAACACTTGCTAAGCACTCATATTGTTTTTTTTTCTTCTTTTATTTTATTGTTCTATGGACCCTTCCACAAGCTGTGTCCTTAATAAAGTCTGAATTGAGACAGACAGACACTTCAGACAGACACTGACCGACTGTGCAGTCTTGATAGCTACGAAGCGGTGATTCCCTTCCTTCCCGCAGACGTAGCCAAAGGCTCTGTGGTCCGTGATGTCCTTGGCGATGTAGGAGATCTCGTGGACCGCATGGTGGTGTTGGAGGACCTGAAGGAGACCATGACACAGTCAAGAAACTACAATACAGTTCTTTTTTTTGAAAGATTATGACTTTATTCTTGTGATATTGTTGTAAGTTTTTCTCAAAATTTCTGACACAATTCTAATAACACACAACTTTTTTCTTCAAGTGTTTATTCGTGAAATTTCAGAATACCCATAATGCCGTTAGAAACACAGTACAAAAGCAACATTGCATTACAAAATTGGGGACATGAAGACACTCATTCACACACACACAAAGATACAAGTGCAACTGAAGAATTCACCAAATTACTGTAAACTGCGACCTGTTGGAAGCAGGAAAAAAGTCACATGAAAACTCCCCCCAAGTGTACACACAGAAACAAACACTCTCACACAGAGGTCTTGTATCCTATATTAAACTGTAGCTCCCCTGCCCTCTCTAGTTTAGCCTGGGTGAGGAGTGCCAAGCTGGCATTGCCCGTGGCAGATGGCACTGTTTTTCCTGAGGACAGAGGGGGGATCAGTGACAATCACAGCTCGGCAAGCTGTCGACTTGATCACTTCATCTGTGCCCTCGCTCACAACACACACAAACACACACACACACACACACACACATTCACAACGTAATATGCAATAGCCCTCTGTTAAGTCACACTAAATGTCTGCTTTGTTGTTATTGTCAATGCCAGCTGCATGCTGGGAGCAGAAACACACATTCAACATAATGACCCAGTAGCCCTTGAGTGCATGCTAGGGGTTGGAGCTCTATACATCAGAGGCTAAACACACACATCTGCTTTCTTTGAAGCAACTCCAGAAGGAAGACAAGGCAGCGTAGAGTGACATCAACTTAATATGGGGGCACTGGCGCACACACACGCACGTGCACACAAACACAAACACACGCACACAGCCCCAGCAGAAATAGATAATCATTGTATGAGTCATGTCTTCTAAATTTAATAATTAGAGTAATTATTATTATTATCACCTCTGATTGACCTGAAAATGACAGCTAAGACGCACAGCACAAAACACACACACAAACACGCGCACACACATGCGCACACAGCTCATTTGCAGAGCTTATTGAATTATCTCTGGGTGGGATGGTGAGGTGACAAAAATGAACTCTGATTCAAAGAGAGCGGAGAATGAGATGACTGCATAAATTCAATTGCTCTACCTCATCACGGTAGCAAGTGCAGCTTGCAGAGTAGAAGCAATGTACACATACAGACAGTATATGTACTAGAAAACCCTCCTTTGTCAGGTTTCTAGTGCTGCAAACCTTCCACAGGTGGTCACAATCACAATCATCCCGTTCCAATTTAAATGAGCTTAGTTTGGTTGACATCTTGACATCTGCATGCCTTTAGATGCTGACAACTTTCTGGAACAATCTTGTGACAATACTGTTTAGAAATTATATAACAGGTAACAACAGCTAGATCATTGCCAAGAAGGGATGCATCTGCTCATTTTCATTAATGGTCATACGTGCTTAACTGTTACTGGTACTGGTGCTACTGGCTGTTTATGATAGTAATTTACCCTGGCCTCTTTTCAACAAGCATGATTACTGCCAATATTAAAATTACAATGAAACCTCTGATCAAAAATCTTTTGCTGCTGTATTCTACTGTAAACTGTTGGTGTACTGAGCTGTTATTTGCACATTTAAAGCTGGAACAAATGTCATTATTCTCCTCAAATCTCTCATTTATGAGACATTTTTGCCAATAAGACTGTGACTGACTGCTGTTTCTTGCAAAAACATTATAAAATGTTCTTGTTACATCATTCTTTGCAGAGTTTGGACAGAACAGTGAGATTGAATCTCAGGAGGGTGTCTGCTGCTGGAGCCAACACGTCTGGCAGCATCAACTATCAGGTGCCTCTCAAAGTTGCTTAAATAGATGCACTCTCAGGGGAAGTGAATTGTTTGCAAAAACAGGTGGCTGTATCAAAAAAGTTCATACCCTCTCTTTCTCTCCAGCACTGTTGATATGCACTACTAGTGTCTCTCACAATCTCACACATGGTGTCAGTATCTCAGAGGGACTCTGGGCAGAATGCCCTTCAGCAGTTGCTGGCCAGTGAACCAAGATATTCCCCGTTACGCTGGGAGTGGGGAGGGAGGAGAAGCAGCAGCAGGATACTGACTCTCTCTCCTGCTTGCTTTTAGCATTTTCCTCCTGGAGGGGAGACATCATCAGAGAGCCTGCGGAGGCTGCCCAATCTCCAGCCAGTAAGGCAGGACAGAGATTAGCAGTTAGCTTTGAGGTTTAATTAGTTCTTTGCAAGAGGTAGCACTGCTGTGGTTACTCATACAGAGCTCTCTGTCAGTCACTAACACACATACACACATACATACACCCAAGTTGGACTGTACCAATATTTTTGATTATTAACAGTTTGCACACTGTAGTCCAGAGAGGGAGAAAACACAAACATACACATAATGAAGTTCCTAAAACAAAGCTCCTCGCTCTCCTGTTTGTCTCAATTTCCTACACACACACACACACGCGCACACATCACACAAATCAATTTATCTGCTTTCTGACCTTCTCTCATGTTACGGGATCCACAGAGAAACTCCAATGCCCCATTGAAACGTTGCCCTCAACCTGAATCTCACTTCCTGGCTTTCTTGCTATGACACCCTCTGGTCTACACCTACTGTCAATCCCCACTCTAAAGCTAGACCTCATTTAATCCCCCCATTCCTCTGTGGCATGCTCTGTTGCTAGTAAAACCTAAAGTTAAACCTGATAAGACCCAACTTGAAGGTATGGAAGGGTCTGGCAGTAAATACCAGTGATGCTAACTGCACCTCTCCTTTGTCTTGTTAGCCTTGCTGAAGTTGCATCTCTGTCCATATGAACAACTGAGCTGCAGGGTCTCTTCTAAATAGCTTTCCTCCATGTTTACTTTTTTTTTTTTTTACATAGTCCTCTCTGTTGGCTGAACTGAACTAATTTGATCTTTCTGATTTCATTCTGTGAGGGAGCAGCAGGCCGATGAGCTCAGCCTTTCACTCTTGTGAGTTCTTGACCTGACGTGGTACAGCGGCCCTGATGAGACTGACAGAAAGGGCTTAGGTGGGTGGTGCACACGTGTGTCTGCGTGTGCGTGTATGTGTCTTGAAGCACTGAGAGAGAGAGAGAGGCTGACAGAGAGAGAGAGAGAGAGACATGCTGGCCTGCCCTATGTTAGATTAATGTCTCCCCTCTTCTTCTCCTCCATCTCAAGCACCACCTCCCTCCATCCTGCACGACCTTCCCTCCTCCAAGAGAGAGACCATCCATCCATTCGTTCACCCATACATCCATCCGCCCATCTGGCTGACTGATGCACAGGAGGGGAATGAGACTGTCAAGATCCCTGAACCTCAGCAGAGTCATTCTCTCTCTCTCTCTCTGCGTCTCCCTCCCTCCCCCCCTTCCTCCCTAGCCATTAGCAGTAGTTGAAGGACTGATAGTAAGGACAGCATATCTCTATAGTTAATATTAATGTGCGGAGACAGAGGACAAGGTCTCCCTGTAGAGAGCTTTACTTTGACATATGCTCACTGATTCTACACCTATCCCTCGAACTCTGTTTCAGTCTGTCTCTGTCTCTCCCACCCATCCTCCCTCTATCTGTCTTTTTCACATCCTTCTTTCCTCTCTCCTTTTCTTCCTTGGCCTTTTCCTCTACACCTTCTCCCCTTTGACTCTGTACCTCCCTATCTATCCCTGGTTCTTTCTCTTTATCCCTCTCTATCTTTTGGTGTAGAGTTTGAGGCGTCAGGATCGGGGAACGAGACGAAGAGAAATGAGGGTTATAAAAAGAGGAATGAAGGATTGGACTGTTGAGGGATGCGTTTGGCTGCATGCAATATGGCTGCCATGTGGGAGGCCACTGGTTACTGGGTCCTGCCTGCCTAATACCCTGCACTTCTGAATTACTGCTGGATACACACACACACACACACACACACACACAGTGACATCCAGCTCCTGTCGAGGTGTAAATCTCAGGCTTACCACGTCAGCTACTAAAGCCAGGTGCAGAGCAGCAAGCTTCATTTCGTATTTAAACCAGACTGCAGATTCACAATCAGACCGACTGACAGCCAGACAGAGTGAAACAGGTAGCACACATTGCATATTTAGATGATATCACCACAGCAGATGTTAATGCTGTATTATGTTTTCCAGCTGCCAAAATAAATAAAAAAATATAACATGCATAAATGATCCTAATAGCTTACAATGAGCAAACTGAGCCAAGCACCTTAATGGACTTTTAAGAAGTTTTTGGGATTTAATGGGACACAAATTTTCCATTACTGACACAAATAGAAGGCAAAATGGGCTGTTCAGTGAGGCTTCCCTCCACAATCGCCAAGTATCCAAGGGAATGTGGGCATTATATTTCTTGCTCAAGGATACCGTGACAGGTATGGCCAGTTGGGGGATCAAACCTAGACAATACCTGTCAGAGGATCCTTGAGTAAGAAATTTAAAAAGAAATCACTTCGCTCTGTTGGTCACTTTCCCTTGAGCTGCAAGCACACATACTATGCAGCAGCATTTAACTGAATACACAGTTTGTCTGTCCAGAGAATGTCTACTATATGACAAGTCCTGTTAAATCCTGTTAAACCTCGGAGTTTGCATTCATTGGTTTTTGTGGGGTTTAGGATATTCTAAGATCTAATTGGATAGTAAGAAAAAATGTCTGGCAAACTGATTGACAGTGGGAATTGAGAAAAAACAAACAAAACAAAACAAGGAAGAACGATAGCAGGCGGACAGCAAAGCCTCAATAGATCCAGTCGGTCAACCAGAAAAGCAGCCATGTACGATGGAAAATGCATAATCCAGGAGCATAATAAAAAACCAGTGTTGTCGTTGTTTGCAGAGAGGCAGACAATGGGATAGCCATGTTCTCTCATCTACTGAGGCCTTGTTCTCGGGGTTTCAATTAGGGCCTCCTGATTTCCCCAGGGGTCCCTCCCTCTCATGGAGATGCCTCATTAACAGATGAAACACACACAGAAATGCTGTATGCAGGCGCGCACACACAAACAAACAAACACATACACACACACACACACACAAAAATGCACACGTGCACAAATTTGCTTCTGAGCCTACCCCTGACTTCTCATCAAAGATCTTGATCCCTCCAAAGGAAACAGTCAGAAACACTTTCTGTTTGTGTTCTCCTTTAGACCTCGCTGCTGCAGCTATACCCTGCGGACAGGAAGACACAAACACAAATGTATTCAAAAAGCAATGTTAGCAGCAGGACATGTACAGTGTATTGTATCTGCTGGCAAGGTTAAGTCAGTTACAAACCTCTCTTAGGCAACCTTGCCTTCTAATAAAACATTTTCTTATTTGATTATATACTAATATTTTACTTGTCAATAACTGAACAAATACAGATGATGATCTCTCTACAGAATCAGTAATAAATGCATATTGGCATCACTCTAAAACCAACTAACAAATTGTGGTGGAACATCAATTTCTACACCCACAGTAGCCTCTATAGTCCATATAAAGGATTTAGAGGTGTGCTTGTGATAAATATTAACAATCATGACTTGGACAAAACTTTGTGCATAATTCTGGTGCTGAATATTTGGTAGATATTCATTTATTCAATACCTGGTTCACCAAACAAACAATAGTACATTAAACAATATATTTGTGATTATTGGAAGAAGAAGAAAACTGGTTATAAAATTTACAACAATATTTTTCAAACACTGTAATACTGTTAACTGTGACGTCCAGTACATTCATATATTTTGAATTGTTAACATTAACAACAATATTATTTTCCATGTTAAAAAATATCCAATACATATCGAATGTCATGCAGCAACTTGAGTTGTCAAAAAGCATTCTGGTAAATGTCAGAAATCAGTAATGACTGAAGAAGTAAACAAGGCAGCTACAGCAAAAAGTTAAATTACAACATGACAACATAACTGCCCCCTGATCATACCATAACATATTGATGATTTATAACTCTATTACTGTATCTAAGTGTGGAATTTCCCCCTTTGCGTTCATCTCAACCCCATTTGCATAGGTGAGTCACAAAAGGAGAGGAAAAGAGAGGAGCGAGATCAGAGAATTGAGAGAGCCGGGGTAGGAGAGGGAGGAGCAGTAGGAAAGAAGAGGTGGAGAGATCAGAGAAAAAGAGTTGATGGATTTCCTGTCTGAATAAATGAGGAGGAGGGAAGCTGTTTGATCAATGAGCTGTCTATCCTCTCCTCACCCTTCTACACCTCGGCTGGATAGAGTTTTCACTACACATAAACAAAGCGTAAATGTAATTTTGCCAATTTTAATACAGTATCTCCTGCAGAAATTGTTAAAGGACAATTAATAATGAAGAAGACGCTCTTCACACTGACTGTGTCTTCAGACTATTTCAACATACATAAAAAAAGCAAAATCTAGGCTTTGTTTAAAGTTTCTGTTAATTTTATCTAGTGCAACATCATTTAGAAATGTGTTTTCCATATGCATGCTACAATAAAATATTTCACAAGATCAGCTTGTTCATTAGGACATTATTTATAAATGATTGAAAAATAGCCTATTTTTCTTCATCGTCATCTCTCTCTCACCTATCATCCAAATTATTCTCCTCTTATATGCCTTCTCTCCTCTGCTAACTGCCCCATCTGTCTCCCTCTCCCTCTAATTGTTCCTGTCCTTGCAAATGAGACATTCACCCCGATCCCCTTCTCATCCATATGGCTAACCTCCTCACTTCCCCCTGCACTGATCATCGTCGCCCCTATAAATTATAACGGCCCTATTTTTTATCTATCTCCTTCCACCCTTCTCCTCTGGCAAATTGCAACAAACTATACATGCATGCACATACACACAGGCGCAGTTATGCTGTGATGTACAATACATGCATATTTAAAAGCTGAAGTTTAGAATATGCATGAAGTTAGAGAACTATTTATGGACCGACAACTGTGTTGGCTATTGATGTTCAGTGGTTTTTGTGGGTCATGAAACTTAATGCGGCTCTAGGCAATCATGTTACATTATTTCTGGCTGTTGAAGTCTTTCAAATTCAGTCATTTTGCGCAACTAACATGCAAAGATGCACAGAGTAAATTAAAAGAGCAAGCAAATTTTTAATTTAAGACACGTCGACGAAAAGAAAATAGAACAGAGAGACTTTCTTTACCTTGAGCTTCATCATCGAGTCCTGGCAGAGTTTGTCTCCACGGGCTGCGGTGACCTCATCCAGGCCGATGAGCTTGGCCTTGTAGCGGACGCCATCGCCCTTAAAACGCCTGATGAGAGCCGCCTCGCTGCGATCCTGCCCTGCAGACACACACACACACACACAAACGCTGCAGTCCACAGTACATCTTCCAGTCAAGGACCTCCATCTACCTCAGACCAGTGCTATTACCTTGGGATCATCAATCACACAGACCACAAAAGACTTCAGCACTAATCTAACAAAAAAAACAACCATAGCGTAGGTCAAAGCCATTGATGTTAGCAACATCTTGTAATGTGACTAAATCACATCGGAGGTATGCATGCATTGAACTGTGGTATCATATGAATGGCATTAGTCAATATACTCAGACACATGAATCAATGTAGTTCAGCGGGATTAGAGTTGAAACTGTGACTGCTCTCCTCTCCGGCCATTTCTCCTGCAAAATAATGGCGTGACATTTTGCTCTTATCTCCCCTGTCTCCCGCTCCTCCCTCTCTACTCACCCTCTATTGTGTGTGAGATTGTCAGCATTGTGTGCATGTATTGGTGAGTGTCGGCGTAGTCGTCGCGTGTTGACCTTGCTCTTGTCCAGGAAGTCTCTATGTTATCTCCTGAAGTGACTACTGCGCTTCCTCTTCACGCACAATACAGAGCGGAGAGAGAGAGAACAGCCACTCGTAAGGCTAAACTTACGTTCTCTTTGTGTTGTACTCTCTCCATCTTTCTCCAATTCAGTTTCTCTACCCCTGACCTGCAGTGCGCAAACATTTCATCATCAAATATTGTATAGGGGGCACACTCCTGCATCTGTGTGTGTCCCTGCATTGTGTTTTCTCAGCGTGTATATGTGAGTGAAAGACTGCAAGAGCGATAGTGAGAGGGAGAGGCATAATGATAATGCAGCATATTCAGATAATATATTGAGGCATTAGTTCTGTACTCTATAACAGCGTGACTCTTGGAAGGTCATCGCTGGAGTGATGGAGAGGTCCCACTCCTCCTCTCCTCGTTCTTTCACACTCCCTCCATTCACAGTCCCAACAGCATTGCAGTATACTAGAAATGAGCCCTTTAACCACAGGCGAGAACATCATGTTATATGGCACTTTTGAATCGTCTTTGTCCAACACTAATCTCCCACCTCCCCCGGCTTTGTCTGTTGGCCCATACGCACACAAACACACACAGGCATGCCCATTTTTAAATGCTTCATTTGCATCACCTGAATTGAATGATATTTACACAGGATTTTAGAGGTTGGACAATGTTTAAGGACGTTTAAGGCTACAAAAGGCCTCATTAACGGTGGATAAAGAGGATTCTCATGGTGGGTTGGTGGGTTAGCCCTTGCCGTAATAGACCTGAACTGAAAAAAACTTCAAAAAGCAAGTCTTAAAAGTCCAAGGCTGCTAGAGATCATATTTGTGAAAATTCATTTGTCTGAAATTCCTTGTCCCATGTGAGGGGAACAATGGGAACACTATCTCAAAGAGAAAAACACTTCACTCTGTTTCCCATTGATAAAAAATAACACCCACACACACACACACACACACACACACACACACACACACACACACACACACACACACTCCATCATGGTGTGAATGAGCTCATCCCTCTGAATCATTGAACAGACAAACACTCAGTCACAGTCCTACTTGGAGTAAATCATGATTGTCTGCCTCAAAGTCTTTGGAGACAAAAGTGCTGCAGAACATCTGTCCTTATTTTGGAGAGAGAGAGCGAGAAAGAGAGAGAGAGAGAGAGAGAGAGAGAGAGCGAGAGAGAGAGAGCGAGAACAGTGGCGCCACTCTCTATTGTGTCACATCTCAGTTGGGCTGAGATTAGAGTAAGTGATTAAACCACCGGAGGATTGTTCTGTTCAACACGGAGACGTTTGAAGACATTTAAATATTGCCTTCATTAAACTTGAAACAGTCCCGTGAAATGTGCATACAGGCGAGTACACACATAAACAAGCGACAATCAACAGTTATGATGACACCCGCTACCCCACCTGCTTCCCCCTGCGTCAATACATTAAACATGAAACTGCTGTGAGTAAAAAACCTACTCATATTTCTTTCACACCCAAGCATGAGCTGTCAGGAGACACAACCGCTTTAAATCTCTTTAACTGCTTGTGAAAAACAAACCAGGAAATCTTGATTTGATTTGCTGGATGAAGTTAAATTTGACAAGGGGTGTTTCTTACAGCTACCAACCAATGTTGGGCAATGTTGCAGCCAAAAAAATACACTTTAAAAATATGCTTTAAGTTGTATAAATGAAACAGCTATGCTCCTTTAATTATGGAAAACTGAAAAGGGTTTAGAATATTTCTTTCTCTTTCACTTAAATGATGTAATTTGATCTAAAATTTTATGCACTAGTGTGAAGATTCATGTCTTCATTATAAATCATCTGTGCTGCACAGGACTTCCTCTGTGTGCATGTGTATGACTGTTAAATAACACGGTATGTGTCCAGCTGCTTTTGTCTCTCTGGAACAGCGGTTTTCATTTGAGTTTGACATTTGAGACCTGCTCCCTCCATCTGCATCCATCACCATTACTGCTGCTATACTTAGCACCCCGAGAGAGAGAGAGAAGTCGAGAAAGGCCAAGAGGGGAGGAAAGAGGAGTTTATATTATTACCTTTTGGAAGCACGTTCCATGAAATACCTCCCTGTGAGTGTGTGTGTGTGTGTGTGTGTGTGTGTGTGCATGTACGTGTGTGCCTCTGTGTTTCAGCAGGGGAAGCATTTAGTCTGCTGTAATTAAATGTCCGCTGTTGCTGTGACTCTGCTAAGCTTCAAAACAACTAATGAAAGAATCCGCCGCTTCATCTGTCATGGCTGCTTCACACACACACACGCGCGTGCACACACACATATCAGATCATGGTCACTTTTGGGGACATTACATAGGCTTACATTCTTTTCCTGGAGACTTACCCTAACCATAACCATTACCACTACTTGCCTAACCTTAACCAGTGACCCAAAAATCTGCTTTTTCCCACCTGGGGACACGGCTCTTGTCCGCAATTGGATAAGCCATCCCCAATTAACTGGTCTTAAGTCTGAAATTTGTCCCCAAAAGTAGCCTATGACAGACCACACACACAAGCTTCACATCTTTCTCTCTCACACACAGAAACACAACCACGTACAACCTCATGTTCACACACATCCTACCTAACACACCATAACACTAATGAAAGAATCTTCAAGTGCAATCAGTCATGGCTGCACCACAGGTGAATACACACACACTCTTTCTTTTACACCGAGCGGCAACCACCGGGGCTAACGTGGAAGTGCCAAAAACTGCAGTTCCTCAAATGGCCACTTGAAGTAAATCCATAGACCCCCATGTTAAAACGCCCAAGTTTAAAGCAGAAATAAACACGTTTACAGCCTGCTACAACAAAACGGTTTTGGTCTCTATAGCTAATTTCCCCGTTAATGACAACTGTACAAGGGGGTTAATTTTTTTATTAAGGCTTAAAGTTATGCACAAATAAGGGCGTGGCCGCTTTGAGTGACAGATGGGTGCCATTACAGGTAAGTCATTACAACGGTGACAATGTTGGTTAGGTAACGTAACCATGGCGTAACCCCAGATTCACTGAGTACAGGCAAAGCCGTGGATATTTCGGCATGTTTTCACTTCATGAAAGTTAATTGTAACATTTTGGTGGCCTAAAAATGTCTTGTTCAGCATTTGTTTGTACTAAATGAACCTCTAAGGATTTAGATGTTCAGGTTTTTCCAAGAATGGTTTTAAGCCTGTTTTTCACTAGCGAAAATTAACATTAGCATTATCACAGTTACCCATAGACTGTAAATGCACCCTGCTAACCAAGCTAGCAGCTAGCATTAGGGTCAGCTCCACCCTCTCGTCAAAATACGGTTTTTACGCACGTTCACACATACAAACTCTTCCCACACCTGCACAATCTTGCACTACAATTCACTACAATTCACACCAGTGTCGTAAAATATCTTGAGTTCAGCTTTTTAAGCTACAGTGAAGTAGTTGTACAGTATTGTGTGTGTATGTGTGCATGTGTGTGCGCGTGTGTGTGTGTGTAAGAACTTGGTATGCAGGGTTGGTTTGACTGAAGCAACAAGCAGAGAGGGAGGGAAGGACATAAAGCGGAGAGCAAAGGATGGAAGGAGGAATAGAACGTGATGGATGGATGAATGAGCGAGGCCTCCATTGGATAAATGTCACTCAGGATTAGAGCATTATGACAGGCAGAACCCCCCTGACTCTCTCTCTCACTCACTCACTCACACACACACACACACACACACACACATACACACACACACAGACACACACACACACACACACACACACACACACACACACACACACACACACACACACACACACACACACACACACACACACACACACACACACACACACACACACACACAGGTGATAGATGGCAGGTGACTGCTGCTACAGTACGTCTAGTCCCTCAGGGGAGCCCCTAGCATCACCCCTGGCAACTGTAACCTTCTGCCTCCTGTGTACCCCTCCATCACTCTCCTCCAACCCCTCTCTGTCTCTGCATGATCATTCCCCTTTGGTTGAGTGACATTTAGATTACATACATAGTGACATTTGATTTCTTTTTCTCCTTCACTTTTTTTCTGCTCTCTTGCAAAATTGCCAGACATTACACTCAGAGGAAAATAACTGTTTATTACAGCTTGGGTCTCATTCTTGACAGTTTGGCCCGGCAACATCACAACAATGACGGGGCAAAGAGCAAAAGCATTCAGATGATCAAACAAGTTGTAAACAAGCCAACAATTTAGTCTGATGGTCTAATCCACTTTATTTGAAGATAAACACAAAATTTTGGGCACACGAACTATCTTTAATAAACTCTTATTGCACAAGGAAACTATTGGGCTAACAACTATGGTATATAATAGTATGTCAAATAATATCAGGAGGTTGGTCTGTAAACTGTGATGGATGTTTTCAATGGATGTGGGTAATAATTTTACCATTTGTCTTGCTTTTCTCTTTCAAATGAGTTTGAATAACCTGTGGTTGTGTTTAAAACCTGTCTGATTGTCTCAATACCAACAGAAATCGTGGCCCAAATTGTGAAAACGAGACTAAGAATCTACAACCATGCTGGCAGCTCTGTGAGGCTCAACTTAGGGACAGTGGTGCTTTAAGCTAAATGCTAACATGCTCACAAATAATAATGCTAGCATGTAGATGATTAGCAGGTATGACAGTTAACAATACACATACTGAAATGTGCTGAAAGTTGGGTGAGCATTCCTACAGATGCCTGTTATTAAAGTTAAATGATGGTTCGGGCCTGTCACTGAGCCCTCTGACAGGTGACACCATTCTCTGACTCTGACCTAACTTACCTTTACACGACCTTTAAATCCTACTCTCGCCCAAACAAAGAGCAGATACTCGGCGGCTTGACCCAGTCTCATATCTACATTGTATCTGTTTTGGCTACCCTAAATTAGCTGGCCCCACTTGCTTGATAAGCAGTTTTATCTGAATAGATAGATTCAGATAAAACTGATAGATACAATTTCATTCTGGACCAAAGTGGAGGACGGACCAACGGACTGCCATCCCTAGTGCTATGCTGCTTGCTCAGATACAAATATGTTGCTATGAATTGTTTTATTTACATGTGTCATATTCATACAGTTACAGTAGAACAGATGAGATATTTCCTGCTTCTAGACTGATTCAATGCTTTCAGAGGTGTTTCAGATGACCTGCAGAGGTATTCTGGTATCTTCAGTGGTGAAGACAAGTGTATAACGCATAACAGTTTAGTTAACTTCATTAGACATTAGAGACTTAGAATTAGTTTGAGGTCACTGGGTAGGAATGAATGAGAGATGTAACAAATCTGTACTTGTAGCTTTGATTTGATTTCTTGCTTGTAACAGTAAGTTGTGGCATCACGTCTCATCCTCCTAAATTTTGTTAGTGGCACAAAAGCCAATGCTATCGATAGCCGTGAATCTCTGCACTTGTCTGTTTATTTTCAGCAGGCCTGTATTGTTTGCAGTGGCTGGTAAAGCGTATCGCTTGTTTCACTGTGTTCCAGATGAAGAAGCACCCAGAGGCTCTTAACTGCAGCTGGGATGTTTCCCAACAAACACTCAACAGCACATGAGGGAACCCGGCAGTTACTCTCCAATTAATCCCGCTTCTAAATCCTGCTGCCGAACGTGTGCGCGTGTGAACGTGTGCGGGGTATTTTTGCTTTTCTTTACCTATCAGAGACTTGTTCAGATGAGGTACTTACTCGTACTCAGTCTTACACACACTCTTTTAAACCAACAAACAGCATGTGCCAAGAAAACAACAAGTTTCCCCTTCAGCTCCAGGCTTAATTCTGGCAGATTGATTTGGCACACAAAAGCTCACACTTCACTGAGTATACGCATATGCAAACGTTACAAAAACACTGACATAGTTGCTGAAGTGAAACGTCGAGTGTAGAATAAGATGATGAAGTACTGTTGCCACTCATCAAATAAACGAATACTGTGTTTGCTGATGTGCATTTTTTCTGTCTTATTTGCAACGTGACATGCTCTTGTGTTTACCAAATGAAGATGCTTCTTTTGAGCTTTAGTAGTTTGTTAAAATATGTGACGTTTATAGTAAAATTAGTTTAGATCAGACCCCTCTTCTGCCTGGAGGATTTGATATCATTTTTCTGTCTAGCCATTATGAGTCATTTGGCATCCAATCTAGAATAAAGCTGTGGCTCACCTCCAGAGACAGAAAACTTCATAAGTAATTGAACAAGTACTAGACAATCTCAAAAGAGGTAAATTGGCATAATTGTTATGTTATGTTATTGTCTACCCTTTTTTCCTCTCATCCCGACATTCCTTTTTCTCTCCATTTCTATTCTGTCCCCCCTATTCCCCAGCTCCACCCCCCGCCCCCCCCCCAAAAAACCTGCTGCTCTGACCTGGATGACAGGCGCACAGCCAGTGACCAGAGCTGTCTGCGCATGAAAGTGTGTGCGCGTGCATGTGTGTCCTGAGGCATCCAGCTATTCTCTCGGGCAGAAAACAGAACAAATTAGAGCTGAAAAATACATCAGGGACAGATGCAACACCCTGCCCATTACTGTCCCACATACACACACACACACACACACACACACTCAGAAACACCCACACCCTGTGTCAAGGTCACTTTGGAAAAAGAGACAGAAAACTTTTGACTTGTGTATGATGAGAGTTGGGGAAGACCTCTAAGGAGACTCTTTCTTTACTAAAATTATTCTTATAGCTTCAGACAGTGTAGACTTTTTAATGTACTTTCTTAAAGTCCTGTAAGTAAAGTGTATAGATACCAAATATGACATTTGTTTGCAATTTGTAACTTAAAGACATGTCAGTATAGTATACATACAGTACATACAAATTTTTATCCTTCAATTCAAAGTGTGTGACAACATTCTTGACAGATACATTTATTCTGTGTTTACATATATATAGTAGCTTATATCAGCTATTTTTACTTCCTAACCTTACAGGGCTTTGAAAGATGCCATCATGTAATGTCACACTGCACTGATCTGCCATATTTGTTAGTAGCTACTACTTCCACACTGTTTTTTGGTCACATTGTTTTATGATATAACTGACTTTTCTGGCTTGTACCTTCACCCAGTACAGCTGAACAACTTGGTTAGTTTAATGTAATGAACTAAAACTGGATAAAATGAGGTGGGCAGCAGTTCTCTGTCACAGCTTCAGAGATGCAGAGTGAAGTAAACCCTTCTCTATACTTCCAACATGTAATTCATGTATTCCACTACCTAGTCCACTACCAACCTTCTAGGATCTTATCAACCAGAACTAATTGACTGGACTGTTGGCATTTTTAGACCCATAATCAAATCTTCCAGCCGTCTGCAAGATCATGAAATGTTGAAAAAGGATGTGTTCAAAGAACAAGTCTTGAAACGTTGAGAAGAAGCAAGAAAACAACACAAAGTTCATAGATGTGCTCCATCTTCTGATTACTGACAACCTGTTTTTGTGATTTCAGAGCGGTCACTTGTTACAGTACTTTGCAGTGTCATGCATGCACAATGCTTCTGTTATCTGTGTAAATGTAATGACATTTATTAAAGGCCAGTTCACAGAAATTATTGTCCTGAATAGTGTAAAGCCAATAGATGTTATTTTCTAACTATTTCCCCCCAGCTCTGACACACACATGGTGCTGTGCTGAACTGTAAAAGAGCCAATATCTGACATACACTTGCCATAGGCCTGAATGGGTTTTGTGCTTGTTATTTTTTATTGCATTGATCTTTGGATCCAAGCCAAAAACTCAAAAAAGCTTTTTGTGAATGTGCCTACAACTACCTTGGCTAGAGTTTATTTTTATGCAGTGAAGTGGAATTTTAGGAATTTCTTGAAGCTTTTAATACAGTACAAAGAGTGAAACAGCACAACTCTCTGCTCTGTGCCTGCATACTTGCGGTGGCAAAGTTGTTTTCAGAGAGCGTGTGATGTAGGTTTTGTTATTATTTTCACCAGAACAAGATGTACTGTGTAATCTGCAAAAAGCACTCAGCTGATGCTAGCAAAACGAAACAGCATTTGCTGTGTGTACAAACACCTTGTTGACCTTGTTGAAGACTTAAGTCTAAATCAAACTTTGATGATGTGGATGGCAGTGGTCATCTGAGGCTTGCTTTTTATTTGAGGAAATGAGTTTCATCGAACACACACAACAGAACACAGCATGTTCTATAGGGGAATAAGGTGAAACCTTTCATTTCATCTCATCCTTTTCTATGTTCTCTCCATTTAATGAGAAGCCAACAATAACTCTGCTAGCATGGGGCTATTTTCAATCCTCTTGACTTTCTCTCTCCTCATCTCCTCCATCGAGCATCCCACCGTCTATCTAGGACTCTTGGTGGTAAAGCTCATTTCTCGCCCTGGCTTTAATTACAAGGTAATTGGTCTCACTAACGAAGGGGAACATGGCCCGCGAGTGTGCATGTAACTGTGTCTATGTGCATATGTGTGTGCATCTGTTTTGTTTGTGTGCGCAGCTGCATGTTTTCGGGGCTCTGACAGGGCATCAGAGAGTCTGTGTAAACAAGCCGCTAGCATCCTGTCATGCAATGCTGAAGCGGTTCCCCCCATGGACTGCACTGTCGGTTGCCCCTGTGCCGCCCGACACACACACACACACACACACACACACACACACACACACACACACACACAAGCTCAATTCCACCTCTGCATAAATGTTACAAGTAATTCTGAGCCCTGCCCTGTGAGCTTCCTCCAAGTACTTCCTGTCAACAAAGGAAGTGGAAAAAGTGCCTCATGTTTTGTCCTTTTCATTCTTCTCTTAGTCCCTTAATACACACACACACACACACACACACACACACACACACACACACTATATAGTCTATTCAAACACTAAGACACATCTGACTGAAAAGTGTCAAAAGTATTTGTTTCCTAAATCCCACTGTCTGTGAGAGCAGGAGGTGTGCTTGTCCACATATGTGTGTGTGTGTTTATGTACACATGTGGGAGTGTGTGTGAGACTGTCTAACACTAGAGGCCCTTCTTTCAAAGCATTAGGAAACACAGGTAACTCCTCAAAACACAGCAGTCCCTCCTTTCAAGCCAAGGCGAGTGTGCCAGAACAAAGCCTTCTCTCATGTCTGTCATCTCTGCCAAAATATGGAAACACTTGAAGTTGTTGTCCTTCTCCTCTTTATCTCCCTCTGTCTCATCTTGTGTAATGAACCCTCTCCCTTCATTCACTCAGCCGGGGTCCTGGAAGAGAGGGATGGAGCAAGGGAGGGTTGAAGAACATCATGCAGCATGGAAAGGAAAAGGAAGCCCGTCAGCTGCCAGAGTGTCACTCTATGTCTCTAACTCTTATTTCCTCGCAGTGTTACTTACTTACATATCCTTAAAGTAAAACTAAAATTAAATGAAATGAAAACCAGCCCTGTATTCAATTTGAGAAAAAATCTGTACAAACAAAGACATTTTTTTTTAATCTCATCATGGCACCCCTTGTCAATACAATACAATCTCACAGCGGCTCACAGTGACACTGGCTAACAGACAAAAAGAGCCACAGACTTTGATCCGCAACCCACATCTGCTTGTTACTGTCTTATCTACAAACACGGGTACATACAGTATCATGTGTTGCACCTTGGCTTGGTAAATGAGCTTCCAAACGAACATCAACTGAGGGGAAAGTGCACTGCTAGCATCATTTTGAGCTCCACATCTCCAGCACTTCGAACAGTCTAAACCACACCATCGGTCAGTGTAGATGCTAGATAGTGTAGACCTCATTCTTCAATAGCGCCACTAAAAAAACATGTTGTCTGTCCATAGATTGTAAATTCCAGTTACGAGCAGATTAAACTACCAGCCCACTCAGAGGTTTTGGGGCTAAAAGAGCCTTTCTGATGCTCTCAGGACGCTTTTGCTTCCTTTCTATATTAACATACTGTAGTTATTAACAATAAATCTAAAAAATGCTTCTTTCTTAAGGGATGGCTTTTGTGATTTCATCTGGATTTAGACCACCTTCAGTAATTACAAACAAATGGGGTGATGCAATATACTTTGCCTGACAAAACATACTGTAAAAAATTAATGATACTGATTTTGAAGTTCCAGAGCCAGCTCTGTTTGTGTGTTGTGAGAAAACATGAAATAGAAAACAGCAGCCTGTCAACATCTAACAAATAAGAAATGTCCCTTTCAATGCTCAGTCCTTCAACCGGCACAGCGGGGTGAGAGTTTCGGCCTCTATTAGAGCCTGTGTGTGACATTGGGATGTTTTCCTTTTGTGCAAATTATGAGTAGGGAGCAAACTGTTGCTATGGAGACTGTAGTTAGTGATGCGGTGGGCAAAGCCACACCAACTAGTGTGGAGGAGAGGACTAAGCTGAACATACTGAGTGAGAGGATCACAGAGTACACAAGCTATCACAGCCACTCACACACACACACACACACACACACACACACACACACACACACACACACACACAGACACGGGCCAAGACTCAGGAAGGCAAATAAAAGGCTTTCACTGATATATATTTTTCTCTCTGAGTCAGGCATTTTGAATGCTAATTCAGTGTGGTCACATCTGAAAGCTTGGATGAAGCTTTTCGAACACTCAGGAATAGAGGCAGAAGAGTGTGTCATTCAGGCTGCTACAGGGAAAGAGGGATGTGGGTTTGCTGAGTGGAATGAGACGCCTGTCTGGGAATAGCGTTGATCACATCTCACCACCCTTACCTGTCATCCCAAGTTATTATAGTGATGAAAAATGGTGGACGGGTAAATATATGGGTACAATGAGAGCACAGACTGGTGAAAGGGTAGACAGCATGGATGGATAGATCACTAATTTTCCAGAAATAAAATGATGGGAGAGAAGGGCAGCAAATAGCAGGAGAGGACAGAGAGGAGGCAGTTATCTCTAAATATAGTTTTAGGGCTGGAGAAGCCACGTTTGGAAAGTGTGTGTTACTATCTGCTAGTGAGTGTCATTTTTGTCTTCTATCCCTGTGTACCCACTATTGGCCTCCACAGACAACCACAACAGCAGACAGCCAATTCAATTCAATCTCTGTCTGATTGGAGGGAACAGATCTGATTACCTCTCATAGAAAGGCGCACACACATGCACACACAAACACACACACTCAAAATACCGTTGTTTGTGCTCTAAGATTCCCGAGGGAAAGATATCAGAGTAAATGGCTGCGGTGATTGTGCCAGATAGACTGGATGTGTGCATAATATCCACACGAAGAAGATAATGTGTTTGCTAATCACACACCAGAGACAAGCAAACACACACCCACGCGCATCCACACGCTCACACACAAAAGCTAACAGCTGCACAGCTATAACCCTTAACCACTCTTTTCATGCCGCTGGCTGCCAGTTCCACTGTAGAAACACCCTCCCACACATCCTCAGCCAAATCCCATTGTGGGAGAGTCGTGATTTTTCAGAGTTTTGATGACAGTTGACTGTTGAGTGTTGACAGCAATTGGAAGTTATTATAACTTGTAATCATATTCTGTGTCACATTGTGAAAGACAGGCAGGCCTCAGTAAACGTTCTATTTGAATGTTTGATGATGTTATGAAAACAATACTGCTAATAAAAAAAGAAAAGAAAAAAAAAACTTCATCATCTGTTGGCCAGAGCGGCCGATAAATCCCAAAACACACAAGACAGTGTTGCTACGTTTACAAGATGAAATGAACAACATCCAAATGATTGCTGATCACCTGCCAATGTGGCTGCTCGGGTAGACAAGCTTACCAATCACAGCCTCAATTTACCAACATTTGGCTAGCCTCAAATATTCATTCACAACCCTGATAATATCCATATATATTGTTACAACAATACATGCGTATTGCCTGAATACCAGCGTAGGATTTCACTATTTTGAGCTGTATCTTTATTCATGCTTTTGTTTCGTTTTGTCAGAATGGAGCCACTGTAGGAGCTCAACTTCACGCTGCATCAACTGTGAATAAATACTGCAGACAAATTGTTTTTCTATGTTATACAACTGGACTAAATTAGACTACTGTAAAATAAGACTACTGTCTCTCAGCCAGCTTGTTAACAGACCGATCTTTGTATTCTGTTTTGACTAGAAAATAGAGATCCTCTGGATGGTGAAGCAAAGCATATGTTTTTTTGAGCATGCTGTAACAGCTTAAGTGTAATCATATTAATTTACACTACATGTTACAAAATGCAGTGTTGTTGAATTGTGAATTCAGAATGATTTGCTTGCACGGTAAAAGTAGAAAATGCGATTGAATGGGCCTCATGCAAGAACATTTTCGTATTTTTATCCTAAAACTCTCTGACTTTTCTCTAACTGCTTGAACTTGTCATAAATTGCTCGTTTCAGTCTGATGAATGTCACCTGTTCATGAGGAGGTGCGCGTTCGTGAGATGTGATCATTAGCATAATCTACACCCCTAAAATTGCCATATAAGGCTCCATGTTCTGCTCCGTTTCATTCAAAAAGTTCACAACCACTGTGACAGAACTAAAGAGGGATGCTTTGACGTAAGGTTTGATGCTAAAAAAAAACATTTTTCTAAAGCAAAGCGCTCTGTGATGGGAGGCGGCCTGTGACAGTCACAGATACATTAGAGAGAATATTATAGTCTACAGGTGATGTAACATTTTGCATCAAGTTTGTTTCACTTACATGTAAATTTTTTTGTTAATTTCGGTATCATATTTAAACTCAAATGATTAGATTAGGACATTATAATTGTAAGTCAAACAAGTGTTTTTCCGCAGTGAAGAAAGGAAAGGCAGAGATGATCTATTCATGACACGTACGACAGGTCTGGACCACTCGTAAATTCCGTTTGTACCTAAGGGAAAATTCTGGGTATGAGAAAATTGATGAATGCCACAAATGTTCTTAAATCACTCATACGTGCAACAAATCTGTTCGTTCGAGTGCTTCTTGCATGAAGCCCAATGATTCCCCCTAGAGTAAGAAGTGCATGGTTCATCATACTTCATTAGTAAGACGGGCACTGAGATGTAAAAGTTTTAAGTAGAGACAAAACTGTCTGCAGCTTTTGGGCTGTTCTAATTTGACATTCACATAAATGTCAAATTAGAACAGCAAATTGGCAGACTGTCAACTCCATGTTTTATTGATAATGAAGAATATTGTTGTTTGGAATATCACGTCTTTCCATTTGACAAGTTACTATCTTATCTTACTGTCTACTCATCCCCTTGCAGTAACTTTAAGGTTGCAACAGACAGATGTCTTGTGATTAAGAAAATATGACAGACATTCTTCACCACTGACTTTTCTGAAACCTTTCTTTTTCTTGTAAAATATTTTGGGAGTCTAAAAACTGTTAAAACGAAATAATCTGAGAGGGGAACACTACTCTTTGGTTTATCTCATATCTATGAGTTCTGTGCTCAGAGCTCAGAGAAATATGCAACCTGTGATGACGGGTCTCACAACCCAAAATGATTTGGAGCCAGTGGTGTAAATCAACTCCCACATCAGGGGTCATTATGATTTGCAGGTACACAAGAGGACTGCAGGGTGAGGGAGGCAGGAGGCGGGGGTGAAACGAGACAATCAGAGAGGGATAGAGAGTAGGGAGATCTAATCTTTCTGGATTTACTTTGGATTAATAAAGACTATTATACTTCAAGAATTGAACTCGAACCAATGATACTGACTAATTCATTCTCAGAGGAAGCAGAGAGCCGCACTTATTCAGCTCAGGTCATGTAAATGCTAAGGGTCAAAGGTTATCTCTACCTTGTCATGGTAATTCAATAAAAACCTTCTGGTAGAGAAGAAAAGTGCTCTCAGAAGAATGACCCCTGAGCTCACCAATGCAACATAACTGTGTGTACAAAAAAAAAAAAACCCACACACACAGACCCACAGATACAGAGCCAGTCACACACCATCTGTGATTAATGTGTGACACACAGCAGTCCTTTTCATTACATTCTTCTCCACAGAGCTGTGAAACAAAGGCCTGAGATTAAACAGCTCTCCTTCACATTGACTCATTAGTCTCTCTCACTCTCTCTCTCTCTCTCTCTTTGTGATCGGTCTATCCTCTGTGTCTCACTCATCCAGGGCAAGGTCATTTAGGAGTCAGAGCAGTGGGAGAAGAAGGAGGAGGAGGAGGAGGAGGAAGGAGAGGAAAGATATTAGTGGAGCGAGGGAACTATCCTGCAGGGATTATCACAACAGCGAAGCCGCCATTTACACTCTAATGATGATCAGCTATTCGGGGGATCTATTTTCATTCAAATACAGCTACTAAAAAGAGACAGAAACTAGGGGACTGGACAGAAGCGGAAATGTGTATGTAGAGTGTGTACACAGGGGTTTCAGGTCATGCACACACATGAAGCTCAATAACAGGAACATTATTAAACTTTCCTATTCCCAGAGCATGCTCATTGCTTGTGTGTGGTATATGATTGCAATTGACTTTCATCACCCTGCTGAGTGTGTGTGTGTGCGTGTACGTGTACATGTGTGTGTGTCGGTAAGAATGACCCAGATCAGAACAGAGATGAGTACTAGCTGAGCAAAGTGTATGTAATTTTACCCATTTTAAAAAAAGAGATGCAGACAGAGACAAGGTGTGTGTATGTGTGTGTGTGTATGTGGGTGTGTGTGTGTGTGTGTGTGTGTGTGTGTGTGTGTGTGTGTGTGGGTGTGTGAGTGAGAGAGGAAGAAGGCAGAGAGGAGAAGCTAAAAACCCTCAAGTCTGAATGCTGAAGGCAAACCATTCATCTTTCCTCTCATATGCTCTTCTGGGCTTCAATCCCAGTCCTAGTGTGTGTGTGTGTGTGTGTGTGTGTGTGTGTGTGTGTGCATCTCCCCAAATATGGAGAGCAGTCTGAATGATGAACATGATCTCCATTGCAGCAGAACAATACTGTTTCTAAATAGGACATGAGAGGCATTCAGCCTTCCCTCACACACTGTGTATGAGGAACCAACGCTTGTTTGCAGGGGCTGAGGCGCACCATGTGCAATGATGCATCTGCCGCAGATGATAGTGAGTGTGTGTCTGCGTGTGGGTGTGTGTGCGTGTGTGCATCCATTAAGTGTTGTTCCCAACGGTGTCCGCAGTTTTTGTTACATCAATCAGATGCTTATTCAGAGAATGCTAGGTGTCTCTCTCACAGTCGGGCAGGTGGCACCAAGCAGCTGGGTGATGGCTGCCAGTCTGGCCCCTGGCATCACCTCTGCTCTGAGGTCACCCAGGCCTGCTCTCATACACCTGCTAGCTACCTGCCTCTGGAGCTTTTCACACCTGGATCTGTTTGCTTCTCACCAACCACAACATCCCTGCACCTGTTTGGTAGCAACCTACTGTACCGTAATACCCCTGCACCTGTTAATTAGCTACGAACAACAGCAGCCCTGCAATCTGTCGTCTAACCCAAATCCATCATCAATAAAGACAAAAAAAAAAAAAAAAAAAAAAAAAAAACAGCTGACAAAGGTGTGTTTGTGTATACCAGTGTGTGTGTGTACCAATTGTTTTTTTTTTACCAGTGCTGAGGGTTAGAAAGTAATGAGTAATTTTAATTTCAATACTTCATTCCAGTAACGCAATAAGAGTGTACCCAAGGAGGAGAAAAAGGTGATTGGAGGGGACTTCAATGGGCATATTGGTGAAGAAAACAGAGGTGATGAGGAGGTGATGGGTAGGTATGATGTCGAGGAGAGGAATGTGGAAGGACAGATGGTGGTGGATTTTGCGAAAAGGATGGATATGGCTGTGGCGAATACATTATTTCAAGAAGAGAGAGGAGCACAGGGACTGCAAGGTGGTGGCAGGGGAGAATGTAGCTAGGCAGCAACTAATGGTGGTCTGTAGGGAACTACTGCAGAAGTGGTGAGGGAGACAGCTAGGAAGACAAGGAGACTTGGTGGTGGAAAGAGGAAGTAAAGGAAAGTATACGGAGGAAGAGGTTGACAAAGAAGAAGTGGGATGGCCAGAGAGATGAAGAAAGTAGACGAGAGTACAAGGAGATGCGGCATAGGGCGAAGAGGGAGGTGGCGAGTATGGTTTCATGCCAGGAAAGAGCACTACAGATGCAATGTTTGCTTTGAGAATGTTGATGGAGAAGTATAGAGAAGGTCAGAAGGAGTTGCACTGTGTCTTTGTGGATCTAGAGAAAGCATGTGAGAGGGTGCTGAGAGAGGAGGTTTGTTATTGTATGAGGAAGTTGGGAGTGGCAGAGAAGTATGTAAGAGTGGTGCAGGATATGCATGAGGGCAGTGTGACAGTGGTGAGGTGTGTGGTTGGAGTGACGAAAGGGTTCAAGGTAAAGGTGTGATTACATCAAGGATCGGCTCTGAGCCCTTTCTTGTTTGCAATGGTGATGGACAAGTTGACGGACGAGATCAGGCAGGAGCGGACTATGATGTTCGCAGATGACATTGTGATCTGTAGTGAGTGTAGGGAGCAGGTTGAGGAGAGCCTGGAGAGGTGGAGGTATGCACTGGAGAGAAGAGGAATGAAAGTCAGTAGGAGCAAGACGGAATACATGTGCACGAATGTGAGGGAGGACAGCAGAATGGTGAGGATGCAAGGAGCAGAGATGGTGAGGGTGGATGAGTTTGGGCTCAACTGTTGAAGAAGAAGAAAGGTGAAGAAGAGAGCGCAGGCAGGGTGGAGAAGAGTGTCGGGAGTGATCTGCGACAGAAGGGTACCAGTAAGAAAAAGGAAGGTTTACAAGGTTTACAGGAGGCGGAGCTGGAGGTGGCAGAGTTGAAGATTTTCGTTGGGAGTGACGAGGATGGACAGGATTAGGAGTGAGTATATTAGAGGGACAGCTCAGGTTGGAGCAAGAGAGGCGAGACTGAGATATTTTGGACATGTGTGGAGGAGAGATGCTGGTTATATTGGGAGAAGGATGCTGAAGATGGAGCTGCCAGGCAAGAGGAAAAGAGGAAGGCCAAAGAGGATGTTTATGGATATGTGAGGGAGGACATAGAAGTGGTTGACACGACAGAGGAAGATGCAGAGGACAGGAAGAGATGAAAACGGATGATCCGCTGTGGCGACTCCTAACGGGAACAGCCGAAACAAGAAGAATTGCAGTAACGTAGCAATGTAAGGTATTACATTTGAGATACTGACCTGCTGAATATATTGTATTACTACATTACAGCTACAGTCTCAACAGAAATATGTTACAATGCCTTCAATTTAAACCGGTATTATTATTTTAAGGGCAAGTTATCATACATTGGCTGATGGCTCCTTCCGTCAGGAGAAAGTACAACATGGCGGAGGAGGCTGGATGCTTTGATATGTGGAGATACACTCATTATTTTTGAATTTACAGCATGTAAAAGACAAAAATATCACTGTAAAATTAGTTAAAAGCAAAAAATATACTTTTGTTTCCAGGCCAGAATCACATGTTTATAGCAGGGAACTTGAAAATCTGTTGAAACACTGTTCTTGATTTTTGACTGGGTGTGTAGTAAAGATCACAGGAAGTGTGCTTCCCACATCTGCAGTATAATCACTGTTTTTCATACAATTTCTAAACAAGATACCAGGAACATGCAAGATTATTCAGTAGCAACACAAAAGTAATGAGTAAATTAGTTTTCCTCTCATTTTTTTAAGTAGATTAAGCTCACTAAAACATAGAATCAGTGTTAGTTACTAATTACTGATTACTCTAACTGTAGATCAGGTGTGATACTGTACCTACCTTTTCTCTTGGAGTCCCGTCTGACACTGCTGGGCCTGACCGCTGGCTGTAGCTCTGTCTCTGTTGACATCCTCAGGCTCCAACTGGGCTAGACTCCGCTCCGCTTGGCTCCGCTGGGATCTGCTGGGCTCCGAGGGTCCAGTTCACAGCGTCAGTGCCGACTGTGCGTGCGTGGGCGCCGGGTGTGTGCGTGGAGGCGCCAGGTGTGTGTGTGGGCACACAGGCTCATGGGAGAGGGATGGGCTTTAGCCCTGACACAATATCCCACACACACCCACAGAGAGCTGCGGAGACAAAGAGGAAGAAAGAGGTTTGCTTCCGTTAGGTTGTGTTTACTCTTGGCAGGCAAACCGAGCAAGAGTTCTCAGCAGGCATGAGAATGAGCTTGTTTCTGATCGGGGCCTTGAGTAGATGTTGCCCATGGTAACAGACTGGAGAGACCTGCTCTACACTTCCTGCTTCTTGTCGATAATGTGTCTCAGCAAGGACACTGCTTGAAGAACAATCCCATCTCTCCAAACCACTTCCTTCTTCAATAATGCAATGATGATTCAAACAGGTTTACACTTACAGAAAATGTTCATTTTACAAAATTACACAAAATATAATTTGGTTTACTATAGGTTAGGTCTTATTTTCATGTAATTTATATCAGTTATGATCTGAGAACATGGTGACATCTCTACAGTGAAGTCTAAACTGCGATGGATCTAACAATGTACAGTTTCAGTGATCATTTTCTTTCTTTCTTTTTTTTCTCCAAATAAGTTTGGGGTTCATCTGATCATCTGATTGCTCATTTTCATTACCTTTTCTGACTTTTTCCAATAATGTCGGCACACTCCCAGATCTTGGCAATTAACTTGGTGGCTCCAATATTACTATTATAGCCAACAGGAGTGATGCACCAAACTAATAACACCCAGGTTGCATGAAACTGTGATTACATTTCAACTTTAGCACCACATTCGTTGCCCTTCCTGGGTCCTGTCCAGCGCCCGATAGGCCCCTCTGGCCCCAGCATTCTGTCCCTTCTTTGCCCATCTGCCGCTACTTTATTCTGAAGTGCTGACTGGCAGCGACAGCTATAACTTTGCAGCCAAAAACACTCAGATTCACACTCTAACCTTGTCGTGTGAATGCGTGGAAACACACACATTTACATGCGCACACAAATGCGGACAAGCTCCTTTCTTACACTGAGAAGCTGAAGTACAAAGACGGCAGGAGACAGCTGCAAGTTGACATGCTGCATAATGAATCTGACTACCTTCTGGGCTCCTCTTCACCTCTCCTTAGACTATCAGTCTTGACCTCTCTTTCCTTGTCCGTCTCCATCTAACACTGGCTTGAGTGCAGATTTGAACAAAAAAAGAAAAAGACTGGTGCTTCTTGGGGAAGAGGGAAATCTCTCTTATTCTCTTCCTCCCCCTCTCCACGGTGTTTCTGTGTGAATAGGAGGCCCCTGTAAGCCTCGGGCGAGAACAGATGAATTGAGAGGCTTTTAATTTGCTGCAGACAGAACAGAACAGAGTCCATTTAATTCTGCCAGCAGAGGCCATGTCGGCAAAATGCTGATAATATTCTTTATCTGGTCCAAACACACTGGAAAAGTGTGAGTCACTCCAATTACAGGCATTATCAGCAGCACTGTTCCACCAAATGGATGGAGAGAGAGTATGAAGAAAGAGGGGTTAGAGGGAAGAGAAATGAACAGAGTGGAAAGAAAGTGAGGGGTGAGGGAACATAGAGTGGGTGAGTACGATAATGAGCAAGGGGTAAAAGGGGAGAGAAAAAAAACCCGAGTAAGTAAAATCAGAACAGAGAGGATGGAGTTTGAACGGCTTCGGCTCTAACCCTGAACATGTCCCCCTCTGTCCCCCTCTTCTCTTGCCTTTTTGTTCCCCGAAATTCGCTCTTCTCCTTCTAGCTGTGAAGTCTTTCAGGCAGCATCTGGAGCTTGTGTTTAAGAAAGGCAGTCTGTTAATCCTCGAGTTGGACCAGAAAGGAGGCAGTCTAGAAACCCCCTCACTGCCTCAACCCAGAAAGTAACAGCTTTCATTCTACAAACTACAAAAAAAAAAAAAAAAAAAAAACAAGATTCAAAGACACACTTCTGCAGTGTTACATTGAGTGTATAATCAAAAATATATCAAGAAAAAATATGTGAAATGAGTTCAGAGTTTAGGTTCTGCCTGCTAAATTGCTCCTACGAGAACGCTACTCACTTAGTTGAAGAACCCATCCAACCATTGCAAACAAAACCTCTAGTCCACCCGTGAAAATGAGCAAGAAACAAGACTCTGAGCCTGAAAATGAAAAATCTGCAGCAGCACCAATCTCCAGACGTCTCCAAGGCTCCAGACATATGGTTTGTTCTCTCCGGAGACTCTGGGAAGAGTTCTACATCTAAGCTACACTCCCTGGAGGGGAGAACAAGCTAATTTCTCAAAAAAAAAAAAAAAAAAAAAAAAAAAGCCCATGTCTAGCTTCAGCTGTACAAATTCCCTGCTTCACACACACAGATAACAGGAAAGAGCAGCACCATCAAAAGCCATCGTGAACACTGTAGTGGCGGTTTGACCTGGAATCAGCGCGCGAGCTAAAAGTAGCGGCGGAGTAGGATGTGAACATGGCTTAGTGTGTCTGGATTTAGACAGCAATCTGAAGCCATACCAGAGGAGACACGGACCGGAGGAAAGGAGGAGAACGAACAAGCTGTAAATTGGACGTCCGTAAATGGGGCACTGCCAACAGGCGCGAGTGGGTGATGTGAGGATCTGCCTGTGTGTGTGAGCACTTTTCTATGTGTGTGTGTGTCTGTGTGTGTGTGACTCGATAAAAAGGATGCTGCCAACAGGAGCTTAATGCCCAGAAATCATCTGCAGCTACAGTAAAGTCTGCCAGGCGAATGGAAAGAAAAAAGAAAGAAAGAGAGAAAGGGGGGAAGAAGGAGGAGGAAGAGGAGGAGAAGGAGGAGGAGGGGTGGTGGGCCTGTCTCTCTATCCCCTCCTCTCTCTCCAACCTCCTACTCTCTCAGGGTAATTGTGTTCTGTCCATCAGGCTCAGAGTTAGATTAGCAGCTCCACTCATTCAGCTCTCCTGCCATCTGAATAATGACTAATCATAAACACCACCTCTCCACTAGATTTCTCACTACCTGCGCTCTGTCCAGCTTCTTCCTCTTCCCTCCCCCCTTTTTACTAACGCCACCTTATTATGATGACACAGCACCGAGCCCTTATCAGCAACACATTTCTCCTATGAACTCTACTCGTCGACGACAAACCATGACTGCAGGTACTAAAGGTTATCCTGTGTTACATTCTGTCATGGTTCAGGTGTCTGAATAGTAAATGAACAGTCTTTCTTTTAACTGCATGCTGAACATGAACAATCAGACACAATCAAACGCTCCGAGTTTCAGAGACCCGGATTTTTTAAATGCACCTTGAAATGTCAACTGACAGAGCACGCAAGCAAAGCAGAGACAAATAAATGTCACTCAATGCCCATTCTATCTGGAAGAACAAATGTTTACCTCAACTGCAAAAACTGAGGGTAAAGTAGTGTGAAAAAAAGTGAAATATTGAAACCTACCAGTTTATGATCTGTAGTAGGAAAATATGCCGTACACACTCAACTCCAGTAGTCTAACCAACTGAGCAAGAGACAAAGAGCAGTGAAGGAAAGGAAGAAAGGGTGAAAGATTAAATAAAAGGGTTAAAGGGCAAGATGTACCAATGGGTGAAGGAGTTTGAGCATGTGAGTGTGTGTGTGTTCATGAGAAAGAGAAAAAAAAGTGAGAGAGAAAGACAAGGAGAAAAAATAGACCTGAGAACATGAGCTCTAGGGTTAAAGTTCAATGTCACATCTAGATAACAGCTGCATATCACTGCACTTTGTCCAATACTCAGCCACCATATGATTGAGAGATAAACTGTGGTGATGATAATGCATAGAAACTGGAAAGCAGTGTGTGCAATAATGGTGCTGATTTGGCATAAAAAATTTAAATAACTTCCTCAATCGAACAACAGCCACGTTGATGATCAATAAATTATTAATCATTAAAAGCTCATAAAATATAAAGTTAATACTTCGCCTAGATGAGAGCTATATTTAAACAACTGATATAGGCTGTTTTCCCAACACCAGAGTACAGTAGGTGAATCATAAATTAAATAATTCTGTCACTCCTGCTCTCGCTCTGCCGCTCATTCATCACATAGCCAAATAAAATTCAAAAGAATAAACATAATAATTCTCCTCAACTAACATGCTTTTATGGAGGACAATTAGATGAGGCTAAACATGCTGGGCACTAAAAACAAATTCCAGCCCGTTATGTCTGTAAAAAGGGCTGTAACCAAATGTCAAGCTGAAGTCTTACTGGTTTTTATTAAAGAATATGGGCATATACTGCACAGTACTGGTCAGAGGTGAACCGTACTGGCAGCCTGTTCACTGTAACTCCTTGTTGATAAATGTTTGGTGGATCAGTTTTGCAAGGGATGCTATTAAAAGGGAAGAATAGTAAAAGAAGTAGGAAGCCGGTTAGAGGAAGCGGTACTGGCATTTACTGCACTTTGGGTGAACTCGCCATCTTGTCTGTGTATATATTCTTATTTGATCAAAACAGTGATAAACAAATATTAATTAATCATGAACAACGCTAGGGCTAACATGTCTTGCAGAAGATTTGACATGGTTTTACCATGTTTTAGCTCAGTAGCGTTAACTTGTAACCAATGAACTAGAATAAAGAAACAGAACTGTAAAACAGCTGTAAACTAACTTTGTAAAAAAAAGCCACAAGCTTTTGCTCCATAAAATATATTTTAATTGCGTAAATCTTCATTAAATCCTCATGTTTCAATCACATTCTGAGCTTCATGTTGAGCAGGGACTGCTCAAGAACAAGCAATCTGCCTACAGATGGTGAGACGCCACCCCACATAGCTCTTGCTAGCATGGTGCTACATTTCCTGGCTGAGTGAGTTTATCTTTATAAAATTTTCTCCTGATTGCAACGCAAGAAATCATGGAGTTTGATGATTTAAATCAAAAGCTAGCAAGTCATTTCTGCTGGGTTTAAGTCCACACAGCACTTTCACATTCAGACTGTGGAGGTCACACAGAGGCGGTACATTAATCAAATTTTTTCCCAAAGCCTGAGTCATAACCAATTTTACACTTCCACATTCACACAGACTACCTTCATCGCTGTGCGACAGACCCAAAACATCAGTGCTTTCACTGTTAGTGTAATTGTGTTCAGTTCCACTCTGCCACCACAGTAACAGCAGCGACGCTTGAGAGCGCAACACGTGTTCGTATATACGTTCCAAAAGTATATAAGCAAGACTTTAAAAATGTGAAAATCTCTCTAGCCACCTGTATAACTACACATTGTATTTGCATGGTCTGGTTGAGGGTGGAGACTGTTATGGTTTAGTTGCCACGCAGGGACGCAACATCATGGGTCAGTGCAGTTATCACCTGCTGAGAGGCCGCTGTCGTAATGCATATGATCATAGCTCAACACGCCACAGTACAGCTAAAGCCGGGCCGGTGGTAAATAGCCATTACGCCCCCATATTGCATTAGCAGTGCTGGCTGTCTTTCTGACAATCCTTCTTGAGGCTGAAGCAAGAAAAATAAAAATTGTGACTTTAACAGTGGCTACATCTGTCCCACATATAAACAACGGCTTAAAATTGTTACTGCAGCTGTCTAGTGGATAAAGCACCAGCTATTGCAGCAGGCCTGGAGGCCTATAAGAACAGCAGTGCAGCTAGTTCAGCAGGCAGTCAGCCAGGCCACCAGCCAGCACAACAGCACACTGCAGGAGGGAAACATGGAAACACAGGGCTCTGAGCTGCTCTACAGTAGGTACTCCACATGGCTCCCTGCCTGCATGAATGACTAGAAGGAACATTCAGCAGAGGCCTCATCAGGAAAAGGTAAACATGCACACACATTTCACTCTTTCCTACTCACAATCTCCTGCCAAAAATAGGATACACCACCACACTGCACGTGCAGATCACAGATTAACCAAAAAAAAAAAAAAAAAAAACTTGCACACACACATACGAACACACACACACCTCACATCGTCTTCACCTAACCTATTTACAGACACGGGGCTGTAGATATCAAAGCGCTGCGTTCTCTTTGGGGAATTCCTCCTTTCTCATGTTTTAAGGGGAAATAGATGAAAACGAAACTCATTCTCCCTGAACCTCCCGTGTGTGTGTGTGTGTGTGTGTGTGTGTGTGTGTGTGTGTGTATCCTCTGCCTTGTTAATGTGCTAAAATGTAAATTAGTCCTCCTGCTCAACAATGTGTATAAGGCTGTCTTTTTAATGCAGAGAGGAAGAAGCGGCTTTGCTGACAGACTGTGGATATGCCTTTATTAACAAACCCGTACTCTGATTCCACCTACCTGTCTGTCAGTCTCATCTCCTCACTGCCTCCATCAACCCTACTCTACTATTCTACTACAACAACCTGCATCATTCTCATCTACTCTACAAACACATGCAAAATACATGTGTTGAACTCCAGCACTGCATTTAGGGTGCAACTGATAATCATCTCCAAAGATCTGTTCTGATGGTCTTCACGCAGCCAGACCTGCTGCATGTTTTTCTTCATACACTCAGCAACATGTGGAAGTGGAGCTGTAGCTCCCTTCCTCTCAAAGACTGATTCAGTGATTAATGGTTGCTTGTAGTAAACACAAGGAGGCAAATGTCAGCATTGTGGTATTGGTTTTTCATGATCACCCAAGTAGACTGCAAACACACACCAGACCTTCTGACCGTCATTCCCCTGATCCTTCAGATACAAATAAATTATTATTTATTTCCCTGGCATCTTTACTTATTTCATTTTGTGCAACAGTGGGTGAATGAAACAGGATGACAGCAGATACAATTAAGAGGATATAAGGTTTTGCAATTGAAGTTGAAAAATAAGCTACTGTATGCTCACATCCACAGCTTCACAGCAACATATGTTACAGTTCGGCCTGTTGGAACCAGTGTGTCCCCAGCAGCTCTAAAGCCAGGGGTCGCTCTTCACTCTGGAAAGCCACCATCACTGAGCTACAGTTCACTGTGCTGCTGGCCTGTTAAAAATGTCCACTCAACATGATTTAGATCCTCCACGGCCCCTCTGGACCCCCATCAGCAGAGCCTAAAGTGAGTTATGGATTTGCGACATCTGTGGAGTGGAAGAGAAGAGAGGAGGATTCTGGTGCATAAAAATAGAGCCAGAGCCTGCCGGAGCAGAAGACTGAGGCTTAATGAGGGATGTAATCATCAATTATTCAAAACACTTAATCATGGTGTTGCATGATACTGTTGCACAAACACACACGTGCACTTTGGCTGGGCAATATATCGATATTATATCGATATTGTGATATGAGTCTAGGTATCATCTTAGATTTTGGATATGGTAATATCATGATATGGCATAAGTGTTGTCTTTTCCTGATTTTAAAGGCTGCATTAGAGTAAAGGGATGTAATTTTCTGAACTTACCAGACTGTTCTAGCTGTTCTATTATTTGCCTTCAACCAGTTAGTCATTATATCCACATTACTGATGATTATTTATCAAAAATCTCACTGTGTAAATATTTTGTGAAAGCACCAATAGTCATCCCTACAATATTGTCGCAATATCGATATCAAGGTATTTGGTCAAAAATATCATATTTGATTTTATCCATATCGCCCAGCCCTAATGTGCACACACATACAAATACACACACACAGACTTCAGCTTCTCAAACGGTGCCTCCGAAGGCATACACACACAGAGAGAGATATGGATGAAAAGAGACATAAAGAAAAGAAAAAGACTCCTGTTGCTTCACTGTTTCTGCATCATTTGATGCGGACACAATAAACACACACAAAAATAGAGTAGAATGCAAGGAGAAACACATACACACACATTACATAACTCAGGTGCCAAATACACATAAACACACAGATTTGCAAACACACATGGGACACACATGGGCGTTGACATTCCCATCCATCTATCATCTACCCGTTTATCCTGTGCAGGGTCACAGGAGGCTGGTGACAAACAGGGACAGAGGGGTAGACCTTGGACAGGTCACCAGTTTGTCACAGGGATAACCGATAACCACACACGCTCACACATTGACATCTACTGGTAATGTAGATTTTTCCAGTTCACCTACTAACCTGCATGTCTTTGGACTGTGAGGAAACCAACACAGACATGGGGACAACACTGCCTAATAATCAGACTGAAGTGCCATTTTGTTTTACTTGGTATCAATTTTCATACAACACTGAAGCTGCTGTATCGGTTGATAATGAAGTTAATGTTTTTCACATCAAAGAAATATGCCAGTTTAACAGTTATTATGTACTTTTAACAACATGTACAGCTTCCATGACAGGACACGTCCACATTAAAAACAGTTTACATGAAATTAATTCCAAGGAGATCCACACAGTGAGGTACACAGATTTAAAATTTGGGCAAGATACATCACAGCTCTGCAGATCTGTAATCAGTATCAGCAGATACCCTGATTTAAGGTATCTTTTCTCTACAATCAGGTCACTAACAAAAGAGATAACCAACTCAAAAATACACACTTATAATGTATATTTATGGCCCCATAAGCATGTGGTGCACGTTCGGAGCAGCTCATGGCAATGTTTGAATTCTTCTCAGAATAAAATAGCACATCTCTGCTCCTGCTCTGCACATGCTTTAAAGTAGAAAAGGTAAAACAAGTATATAGAGAAGAGTGGATGGCAGCAGAGTATAATAAGCAGTGCCAAAAAGAATCTTAGCGCATGCTTTAGGCTAAACCTTCAACAATAACAGCCCCAAACTTCTTTACTTACAAGCCGTTGGCGAGCCCTGGCTGAGCAGCTCACTCTTAGCAACTTGTACCAAGACACATCTGGAGAAGCCAACAGGCGGAGGCTCTATCGATGGCTTCCACGAGACACTCAAACTCTGTCAGTCTGTCTGCGCTGCAGGGGGAGGAACAGATTCTCCACCTCTGTCCTCTGAGCCCAGTTAAGAGGAGCGCAGAGGGAATGACTAGGTTCAATGTACCCCCTCCAACCCTTGGGAGCAGTCCTCCAGGGGGTACAAGTACATCTTCTGTCCAGCCCTCCCCGTGCAGCTTCCTGCCACTAGCGGCCATCAGTCAGTCACAGTTCCTGCCTCCTGCCTGTGTGTCTAATCGCCCACGCACACTGTCACAGTCGCCTGCCCTTCCAGTTAAAACACAGACAGCCAAACAAAATCAATCTTTACTGAGTGTCCGTGTTTAATAAGGCCCTGTTGTTTCTTATGGACTCTGACAACATGATCAGCCCCCACACCACTTCACACACACACACACACACACACACACACACACACACACACACAAGGGAGTAACAACCACACCAATATGTGGATTATTTAACACTATCTCACCTTGTTGCTGGGCTAGTTGGCTATCTATTTCTCTCTCACATGCTGACACACACACACACACACACACACACACACACACACACAAGGGAGTAACAACCACACCAATATGTGGATTATTTAACACTATCTCACCTTGTTGCTGGGCTAGTTGGCTATCTATTTCTCTCTCACATGCTGACACACACACACACACACACACACACACACACATACCAAGCCCAGAGAAAGACTGCAGTGCTCTGATGTCATCAACAAACTTAGAGTGAATCATCACGGGATTGTCAGACTCAGGACAAGATTTGCATAATTTCCATTTGTGAATTCCAAACTCTTTGAACTTTGCGCAAACATCTCCAGCCAAACACACACACACACACACACACACACACACACACACACACACACACACACACACACACACACACCATGGCAATGTGCAAAAATCTCATGCTGCATATGGAGTCTGTGAAAGTTCCTGGAGGTGAAACTTTCTGCCAGCTCTTGAAATAGACCCTTTTAGCACCCTATGGTCTACTGGACTGCTGGTCTGTCTGAACTCTCACAGTGTAGAGGGGCTATTGGCAGTCACTTCCCTGTGGGGTTCTGAGTCAATACAAACCTCTTAAAACTCAGAAAAGGCTGTGTGTGTTTCTGAGTGTGTGTCTTTGTATGTGTGTATGTGAGAAAAGGGGAGAAGGGAGGAGGTGGACTGGGATGTTAAAATTCAAGTCATTTTTCCATCTGAATGGCATCATTTGCTCCAGACATGCATTAGTTGTAAATACACATTGGTGCGGATATGCAGGTATACACACATGGTATCAGTATGAGACAACCATGCTTGTTTGTATGTGTGTGTGTGTGTGTGTGTGTGTGTGTGTATGTATGTGGACGTGGTGTAGGTAATGATGGTGTGCTAAAGCAGAGTCCCACACCAGCCTCTCAGTATCATCCATCATAGTGCAGTCGCTAATGATACCAATACATACACCAGCACAGAGGCAGGGGGAGCTGGGGAGGGGTGAGGGGAAAACAAAAAGGGGGACTGGGAAAGAGGAAGAAGTAGAACGAGAGGGAACCCGAGAGTAAGGTAGTTGTGGGAAAAGTAAAAGAGGCAGATGGGATTAAAAGAGACAAAGAACAAGAATTTGACTCGTATTACTGGACTGTACGTTATGTTATATAAAAATCCTTGTCATGCCAATGAAGCTAATTTGAATTTGCATTTGCAAGAAAGGGGGGAGGAGGAGGAGGAGGATGAGGAGGAGGAGGAGGGGAAAGGGAGAGAGAGCTGGTAGAGAAAAGGCAACCAGCATGAAGAGGGAAGGAAATGTGCTGTCACAGGCTGAGGAGTGAAAGACTATCTGTGTGACTGGAATAGGCAATCTGATTCTCCCAGTCCTCCTCCTCCTCCTCCTCCTCCTCTCTCTCAAAACACACACAAAAGACACAAACACACACAGAGAGTACACACAACACTGCCAAACACACAGAGAAGCTGAGACTGAGGCTGAGTGTGTGTGTGCGCTCCGTGTGAGTTCCACTGCATCTGTGTGGATTAATATTAAAGGCCAGTGGATGCTCCTTGTTCGACATGACCTCTTTGCTTCTCGCGAGTAAGACACAAGTCTGGACTTCTGGAGATTGTGTTTTATCTTCAATGATGGCATTATAGATAATCCTAAAATTCCTCTCTGTCTGTGGGATAGACAGGATCAAATTTGGACAGCAAAATGAAAGGGAAGTATTCATACTTTAAGCATTTTTGCTAGAGACTCTGACAACATACCGCCAGAGGTTTAGGTCTCAGATGTGGTTGAACATGGCAGTAGGTTAGTCTGCATTTATTAACGCCATATGAAATGTCACTTTAATTAACAGAATTACTGAAAGAGACATAAAATGTTTTCACAGAAAAATGAAATGGTAGAGTAGTGCTTTGAAAAAAAAAAAAACATAATCAAGCAAGGGTCCCAGGAAACAAAAAAACTTAAAAAGGCTCTTCAAAGCAGCAAAATGGTTCTATACAAAACAATGTGACCATGTTGCTCTAGTGAGCCCAAAAAATGGTTCTGTTGTGAGTCAAGCCCATGAAGGTCAATTCGTTGGCACAATAAATTTCAGAATGTACCTGCTCTCTAATTAAAAATCGCACAAGTCTAAAACAGCACAAGCTAAGACTTTACTTTTGCCAAATTCCTCTTTTGATGCAAAATTTGTATTTCCAGACTACCTTCATCTCATTCAGAATTCAGCTATAGATCTGTTGAGAGAGTGACTGAGAGAAAAGGCTGGAGCACTTCTTTTTTTTTTCTTCTCATCTTATTCCCAGGACACATCATCCTCTTCACTTTCCTGGAGCAAGATGAAGGCTAGTGAGGCTGTGAAATTGGCCTATCAGATGCCTCCACCAGCTAAAAGGAGAACTCTGAATATGCTAATAGACAGGAGATTAAGATATGTAGCTGGGGGCACAGCCACATGCACGCACATTTATATGCGCACGCACACACACACAGGCTGAAACCTTTTATTCTGTGAGTGGAGAGGACAAAATCATAATATAATAGTAGATCTAAAGCGCAGAGAGCTTTGGAGAATGTTACAGTGTCTTTGATGATGATAAAGGTAATGAAAATGATTATTTCTTGTGTGAGGTGAACAGGAAAGAGATTAAAAAGAAAAGACAGAGGCATTAAGCAGAGATGCAGATGTGTGTGTGTGTGTGTGTGTGTGTATAATGATATACAGAGAGCCTAGAGAGACTTGCTAGATTACACAGGACTGTCTGCTCCAGGCAGAGGACACAGGTGAGAAAATACCTCTCCTTTCCCCTCCTATTGCCTCTTCCCTCCGTCTTTCCCTTGGCCCAACTCCCCTGTTACTGGCGTTACACAAACAGGTGCAGCCCCCCCCGACACCACAACACCAGCTCTGCCAGTCTCACCTACCTTGATCTCCCTTAACAATCTACCCATGAAAAATATCATTTCTCCCTTCCCTTTGTCTCCCCTCCTCTGTGTTTCTCTCTCTGTATGATTGCTCATCTTTCTTCATTGCTCTGCCTGCCTCTCTCTCAGGGCTTGCCATCTGTACAGTAACAGGTGCGCTGTGTATGTGACTGATGTGTTTGTTACCTGTAGCGCTGCCTGCAGCCCCAGCCTGCGTGGAGAGTAGCTGCCTCTACCTATCTGCCTCCTGACCTACTAGCTACCACTCTGCTCTCTTTTTCCCATCTCCTCCTCCTCTGTGTCTCCTTCAGATGGCGACAGGATGAGGAGAGGAGCAGGAGGTGAGCTGTGTAATGAGTTGGGGAGGTAGCAGCAAGCTGCTGTGTATTTGTATGTGTGTTTGACTGAGTTTTTAGCAGCCATGCTGTAGTGGTGTGTTCACCATGGTGGAGTTTGGGTAATTAGTCCCACCAGTCTGAGTGTGAGTGTGAGCAAGCATGAGCATATATGTGTGTGTGTGTGTGTGTGTGTGTGTGTGTGTGCCGGCTCATCTCATTAGTCTCACAGGTGAGTGATTAAACACTCTGCAACACCTGGAAATGTTCCTCCTACCCTCCATCCCTCCCACCTCTGCTGTTGTCTTAATTTACAGCTACACCCCTGAGAACTCCTCTGGCCCAGCCACAGGATGGCACACACACACACTTTACGACACACACACACACACACACACACATTCACACATGCCTCTTTCAAACATAGAGTCTGTAACATTGTTGGCTCCATCTATTTAAGTAATGCTGTTATGGTTTCAAACACAGCTCCCTGTTACCTAAAATGTTCCATTCAAACAAGACTGTTTTGAACCGAGCTGTAATGCTCGCACAATATTTGGTATTTGGAACATGAAAAAGAGCGGCACCTTCATGAGTTCTATCACAGGCTACATCAATGATGGATTTTAAACTTATTTTGCAGTTGAAGCCTGAATTAATAGCTGGCGTGACCTCAACAATTTTATCATTTTGTAGGAATGAATGTAGAATTCTGCTCCTAAGCACAATTAAAATTGTTACATTCTGACTCTGATTTCATTCAGATTACATTCACAGCATTTCTTGGTTTACAGATTTTATATTATTTGTGTATAAGAAAATATAATTAAATGACAAACTCATAACACTGTTCTAAAGACGCTCCTTTAATGTCTCTCTGGCTATTTAACCTTGTGCCCAGCTCCCCCACCTTGTGTAGCACCTCTGATAATGAAAGAGCATTCAGATTTAGCCTTGAGCAGTGTTAGAAGTTTTACGGAAATGTCACTAAGCCCGAGCTATTCAGATTACTGATGTGACTCAGGGGCTTATTCAAACATGAGACCAGCGAGAGAAATTGTCTGCACATTTGTGTAATGAAGTGCATGTCTGAAAGGGGCTTATAGCACTTGCAACACATATTGATAGGCAAGAGCGAAAGAGTCTGAGAGAGCAGGGAAGGAGGGGGATACCAATGAGGATCAGGGCACTCACATTGACAGTCTTACCCCCAAACATCCAGCCAGAGCACCAGGTACCCAATCATACAATGAATCATACAACGTAGTCACAGCCGGAACCAGTAAGTTGCACGGGAAGCCACAGAGGAAGCCACAGCACCACCCAGTCAGTCATTTAATAAACCATACAGGCAGCCACAGCAGCGGGCAGACAGTCATATGGCCAGTTGTATGGGGCTGCTTTGATATTATTATTGCTTGTGTGTCCCTGAGGGCTGAGATGTGATGGATGTCAGCGGTGTAGGTAATAAATTGCGGAGGTCAATCCACTCTGGTGAAGAGGTCCACTCTCGGGGAAGGCCACCTGCTAGACAATACAGGCTTCAAATATTCCCTTCAGCACACATTTCCACTCATTCCTCAGTCCTCCATTTATAAGACTGGGGATCATTAAGTTTTTCTCTCAGGAGAGCTCTGGTCCAAGGCAGCGTGAGGGGATCACAGTAAGAACTCATTTGAGGGGCGATTTACAGCAGAGGCCAAGGTAAGAGTCTGTTTTCTCCGGGCGAGTGGAGGGTCTCCAGAGAGTGGGGGGGGGGGAGAGAAAGAGTAAAAGGTGAGACAGTGGACTCATCGCCAGCTCTAAAACCTATTAGACACCCACACGAACGCATGAGGGCACATGCACACGCCGGGTTGGCGGGGTGCAAGCGAGGGCTGGGTGAGGTGAGCTGGGCAGATCACAGCAGCAGGTAGTATGACTAATAACATTGCAGAACTCACTGAGGCACACCAGGCAATCACAACCATTTCTCACCTCACTTCTCTCTGTCTCTCACTTCCTGCTGCTCCTTCTTTATCCCCCCCTCGGTTCACTCCTGTTCCTGCTTCTTTCCCTTTCTGACATCTTTAAGTACTTTTTGACTGGATGGGTCCATTTTAAACACATGCTTCAAACTGCACCTTTCCCTTCTGTCCCTTTTAATATCATTTAAATATATATAACCATTTTCTTACTTTTTACCAAAACGACACAGGCTATTCAGAGTGGCACTTTGCTGCATTATGACATGCAAGTTTAAAGCTTAAAGCTGCTCCATGCTAAAGAAAATGGTCCCTCCATGCCTGGTCTGCCTACTTACAGTTCATTCATAATGTCACACAGGAAAATACAGGCAAAGAAGAAGAGTGAAGAACAGTCTTCCCACTTTATAATACAATCTCTTCTACAGTACAAATGCTTTTAGGCCACAGTAGACACAAGCAATGTGAATCTGCAAACTGCTCTGTGCTATTTTAAATCATATGTATACTCATGAACACGTGCCAAATATGGTGGTCCAGTTATCCACATCATATTATCAACTTCAAAATAAGCCCCCGCCAAATATTTCTGTCAGCTCCAGCCATGGCATTATGGGCATGTGTGATTGAAACCATCAAATCAGTTCACAGTCATTTAATCTTGCAGCTCTTAGATCCTGCCTATTCCATTAATCCTTAAAGCTTCATGCATGCACACACATAGAGTCCCCATGGCTGAATGGGTGGTCTTTTAACACCCTCGTTTCTAAAAATTACTTATCACACTCATCAGCCCTCAGACTGGTATGGATAGAGAGGAGTCGTTATCTGGAAGCATATCCAGCTAATTGAAGGCTGCCTATCTTAATGCTCAGATATAGAATATGAGGGAGGGTGTGTGTGTGTATCAGTGTGTGTGTGTGAGAGAGAGAGAGAAGGGTCATGGCTTAGGGGTAAAGGAGCCATAAAAAGCACTATAATAACGAAAAAAAATAATTTACCCTTCAGTTATATGTTCTCTTCATCATTTGACTGTGTGTGTGTGTGTGTGCGTGCGTGTGTGTGTGTGCATCAGAGTGTGTGACTGCAGTAGAGTACGTCAGTCTGGTCGGTGCTCAGTTGAACTCGATCAAGGAGCACAAATGACCTGAGAGCAGGTGATTGAATCCTCCACTCAGCCTTAAAGAAGACCCCTGACTGAGAGGCTGACCACACACACACACACACACACACACCCACACACACACATACAGAGCAGATTTCTGGATCCTTGAATTTGCTCAAGGCACTTACAATCAATATTAATTGATAACACCAATCTACTCGATTTGGCATTAACCAAGACCACTGACCACATTAAAGCTACATTAAGCAATATTATTTATGCAGACAGTGAATATTATGACTCTGTTAGGTGAAACAGTCCTATCAATCCCACTGAGAGTCAACACCAAAGCCTGCAGCTCTTCACTGATTTCAGCTATTTTTGGCTTTGAGATGACATGAGAGGTAGTGTCATAGAGGGGACATACATTACCTCCCAGTGGCTGCAACAAGGACTACAACCCATCATGGCGTCCATTGAAAGACTACAAACCCATAGTCAGCAGGGCAGTCAGGACAATGGTAGCTGCCCAGCTGAACCATATAAACTGACTGCCCTAGTGAGGGAGAAGAGAGAGTCTTACAAATAAGACAGCAAACTAGAATTTTGATTTAAATATCTGTTTTAGTTTTGTTTATCTTCTATCTGCAAGAATTAAGTTGAGCTGTTACAAGAAGATTGAATACACAGAGTTTAAGTTGAAAATGCCTCAAAAGCTCCAGGAGAAAAGCTCCCGACCTCTCAAGACATCACAGTTTACTAATTTGATTTGCCAATCTGACACAAACAACGCCAGTTTATGTAAAACCATGAGCAGTCGCTTCTAGCACAGTACAGAATATGTAGCTTACACAAGCTAGTTGCTCACTACCTGATCGCTGTGAAACAGTAGAGAGCCAAGGGAAACAAGTGGCTAGAGGAAAAAAAAAGCAAGTCAGAGATATCTGCTTCTGAGTAGCAGTAAATAATGGACTTGCACTGAGCAGGTGAAGAGATGGCGGAGTCTAATGGGATGTCCATGTTGCCCCGTTTCTGCTGGATTAGCTTGCAATTGTTTGCTAACAGCTTAACAGCCATAGGCTTAGCCATAAGACCATGATAAGCTGATACAGTATCAAAGCTCTATGCTATGAGGTGGGTTTTGGGTGTCTTTATGCCTACTAGTAGTCAGAAATTGCTTAATGCAGGTTTAAGCTACTTTAGGCTTTTATAAAAATGAATGGTACAGCTGTATTTTATTTCCTGTAAATGCTTGTCTAATAAATACATGCTTACTAGCTCTAATGCTCTCCATTTTTACAGCTCAATCTAAAGCACAAAGCCCCACTATCTAGCTCTGGGCTGATTCGAGCTGCAAATTCTCAGCAGTTTAGTGATTCATTTTAGCTTTATTCCTAATGTGTATTTATGTGTCTGTGGGTCAAATCCTCTTACACGACTGCCAGTAAACAACATTTAAAATGGAAAAAAATGAAAATACTGCCACTAGAGGGGTGTATGTTGGGTCATTAGGAAGGTGCTGATTGTGTGTAAGAAGACATTAATAACATTACAAATAAATGCATGAGGTAAACTAATAACACTATATTTCCCTGTCTGCTTTTTCTCTTTGTGAATACAGTTATACACTGGTTATGGATTTGTGGGAATGGATTTGTATGAAGACTGTAAATGTTAGTCTAGGGGCAAAGAATAACTGCCGATATGGTTGGCGATGGTAGGGGTGATATCTTACAAATGTCTTCATAATTCTGAAATGATTCCCACAACACCATCAAATATTGCATTCCTATCAGCAGGAAGAGGCATCCATTGCTGACTTTGTCAAACCACAAGTTGGTGCTCGGGAGTTCATTTCCAGGTTACGTACAGTATAGTCATGCTGCAAAGTTTCCTAGTCTTGGTACAATGGTATGACGGCAGCCTGAATGTGTCAATAATCTAATGGGGTTAAGTGCTTAAAGGTAGACAGAATGAACATGGGTAGATCTCGTCACAGGTACAGTCATCTATGTATCTCAGGAAGTGAAATACAGTAGTTTGCAGCTGGGCATAGAAGAAATTAACATTTGGTGAAAATTTGACAATGCCACTGAGTTTTCCTAGTGATTGCAGTAGCGGCCGAATGACTGACCTCTGCACAGTCGGTTCAAAAAATGGCCTACGGAGACACTGACTGGAAATATGACAGACTGCATTTAATCTGCTCCCCTCACCTCTCTGAATGCATGGCGGGGGGCCAACGAGTGTGCGTGTGAGTGCACAGAGGGAGGTAGTGTGAAGGGGAAAAAGAATAGCGGTGCGCGTCCAAGTTTCTGCATGTGCGCAAGTGTGTGTTCTTACACGCGAGTGCTGACGACTCAGCATGGAGAATAAATGACCGAGCCTGAGCAGTGAAATGGCCACTTACAGCTCTGCTGCACCACTGACATTGAGAAGCTTCGGTTATTACTTACCTTGGCCTTAACCTTCTCTGAGCTTCCTCTCTTTTATGCCTCACAACATTTTCCGCTCATACATAAACATTTTGTCTGTTAGTTTGTTTGCAGAGGTATACAGAAACAGCATAATCTGAATCAGTTTTGTTTTTCAGATTAGTATTTTCAATGCTATGGTTACGAAGTGTGCTCTGCCTGAAAAAGGTTGTGTAAAAGATCAGCTACAGGTAGAGCACAGTAAGCAAAAATACATAAAAACACTAAAAACTAAGCCTCAGATGGTTCCACTGTTGCTTTAACGATGCATGAAAAAATGGATCCCATTTTTATGTATCTAACTTAATTGAAACTTAACTTGCTTTATGGGATGAGCAGATTTCATGACCCATGAAACACCATAAAACCCCATTCTGTGCTCACAAAAAAGTGCTTGGGTGCGACACCGAAGTGCTGAGAGCCGTGACTGAGCTGAAGCACACAAGTTTGTAAATGAGTGAAGACGCACGTGTGTTTGTTTGTCATGGGTGAGCGTATGTATGTGCGACAGTGTATGTCAGATAGTGTGAGCTCAGCAGGCTGAATGCGGCATCATCTGTGCTCCCTCCCGCTCCTCTGAGCCCAGCCAGCGCCGTACGAGCCGGCACCAGATGCTCCAGGGAGGGATCTAGTGATGTGGTTCCGGCCCAGGGGCAGCTCTTCTGTCTTGGACACAGATGCCACATTCAGCCTCTCTCCCTCCCTGTTTCATCTGCTTCAACAGATGTCGAGCATACAAGGCAGCCTTACCACCGCCTACGAGGAACTGAATTAGGTTACCGGAGCACCTTGTCTTTCAAAAATAGACAGGGTCAGACATGCTGTGACACTTCCACATGACTGATGTAGACTGCTGCCATACTGTGAAACATCACTGAATTAGGTACAGCGAGGACAGTGGCTAATGATGGATACTGAATTTTGGCTAATCTTTACAAACACAGAGAGTAAGGGAGAGACAAGTGGGAGAATCATGGGACGGTTAAAAATTCATTAGTGAGCAGCCACAGAAAAGCACAGATGGAGAGAAAGCAAAAGAGAGACGGAGAGAGAACGAGGAGGAGAAATATAAAGAGGAAATCCTCCAAGGAACACATCTTTCCATTCTCGTCTCCGTCTATTTCTTTCTCTAACTTTGTTGTAGTCTCACAGTGAGTGTGGAAGTCAGTGGAGCCGTTCCACAGGGAAGTGTAGCTAACAAACCCCCCAGCAAAACTGAGAGCCCACTCCCGCTCTCCCTCCGTGCAGTACATGCATTCATTAGCCATTGTATTCCTTGAATAAAGAATATGGTACAAAACCAGGCTTCTCTGCTCCTTTGTATATGGCTGTATGAAAGGCAGAGGAAAAAAAACCCCCACAAATTAAAATGTAATTTATGATGCTTTGTTTGCCACTTTCTCTCCAGCACCTAAAATGTCACGAGTAGCATGTAATTCTGCCGGGGTCTGCTGAGGCACGACACAGGCCACCGTACATCACTGTGAGTGTGTGTGTGTGTGTGTGTGAGGTTTGAGGAAAGGGGGGGGGGGGTGGTCAGGGATCTTGACTTCTGGGGAAATGAGAATGTAAGGCGTTGAATTAATTGAAGTGTTAATGTGCTGCATCTCCAGTGGGGTGCATGCCTCTGTGTGTGTGTGCGTGAGTGCGCGCCCGTGCGTGCGTTCACCTCCTGCAAACGCCTGCTCTAAAGTGCTTTTGTTTGCTGTGAAAACCCATTAACAAAGTGAACACCTTTGCGATTTCGCCCAAAAGTGGTGCTCACTGGAGAAAGAAAAGAGCAGGGGGACAAGATGTGTACAGGAAGACAGAAAAAAAACTGGATAGAAAATGTGATAATGGTGATGCGAAATACTAATGGTGGTGTGAGTGTGAGTAGGGGGAAAAAAAAGAAAAGAAAGAACTCACGAGTCTCAGTTCCATAATCAACATCTCATCTGAAACAAGAGGATCCCCGAAGCTACACTACAGGCAGAGAGAGATGCAGGGAGAGGAAGAGGAAAGAGAGTGAAAGAGACAGAGGGACAGGCAGGGAGAGAGTGAGGTGTAGCAGAGAAAAACAGAGATAGCAGGAACAAGGCAGAGACGGAGAACCAGAGACAGAGATTGGGAAAACACAGAAAGGACACAGTGAGGGTAAAGATGCAGAGCGGTGATTAAGGGCGGTTGCTCATTCATTTTCAGTGTGGCAGTGAAAGGCAATGTGTAGCCATTTACACAGCGCTCTACTGTAACCCAAGAAAATATATTTGTGATGTCAACTGACTCTGACGCCAGCTTTTCTAATCCCTCTTCAATGCTTTGAAATGCCCACACACCTATGATTAGACACATAACTGTACAATATCTGCTCAGCAATGGATTTACATTACATAACTTAAAGGCTCCCCGCAAACAAGCAAAGAGGTATAACTATATACAGCAATACCTTCTATTCATCTGCTGATTCCATTTCAGTCACAGCGCTGTCTAAAGCTGGGAAGCTGCAAAAGGCAGACCGTGCCAAACCCACGCAACAGTCTTTTTGCGGTCAAATTTAAGACCAGGGAAAGTGTGTGCCTGTGTGTGCGCGCACTGTTGTGTCTTCAGATGCTAATCCCAGCGGTGTGGACAGATTGTGAGTGTTTTAAGAAGATTACAGATTACAAACTGCAGAGGCAGATTAGCTGGCAGCTCAATCTGCACCCCTGGATGGACTGCCCTGCGCTCTCGCGGCCCCTCTGTGGGTGTTTGTGTGCACGCAGTGTGCTTCAGCGTGCCTGTTTGTATTCAAGAGGTAATTGTGATTGATTGTAATGATAGCTCTGGGCACATCCGGTGTCTTAAGGTTTATGTGTGTTTGCATGTGTGTCTATGTGATGAATATTGATTCGCCAGGTATCGCAGACATGTATTCCATTTCCCTTAGAGCGAATAAGGCCAAGAAATAGAGTACATATACACACACAGACACTCTCAGTGTGCTGTAAAGATATTCGCGATGCCAATTATATCTGAAAGAATGTCACGCGCACACACACACATACATAAAGAATGTCGATCAATGGGAGGGGCAGCCAGCCAAGAGCCAGTCAATTCTCCCTCTATGCTGTCTCTGTAACAGTGAAACCCCTACTGAAAAAAATACCAATATTTAACATGTTACAACCTGTTTAAATTACCTCAGCAGGCAGGTATAAATTTCCCTGCCATTTCTTCTTTTCTGCTCTTTTAATACAGTTTTTATTGGGTAAGAACTTTACTTTTAACATTTCAGAGGAATATGATGAGGTTACAGTAAATGGGAGTGCTTTCGTAGCATTTGTTGACTCATGCTGAGGAGAGGTCGGCCCTGGTTCAATCACGGGTCAGACCTGTGCTGAGACATCCCCAGTGCACTCCGCTTAAACGTACAAAGGTGAGGGGAGAAATGGCAGGATACAAAATGCCTGAGGAAGAAAAAGTGCGCAGTTGTTGCTTAATTGTTGACGTATCCAAAGAGGAATCACAATTACTGCATGTTTTCACATAAGAAACAATAAATGTTAGTGCTGATGGGGAGGACTGGTTTGTAGAGCTCTGTGTAAAAGTGCACACTGCTGTGGAAAAAAAATCAAACATGAATCGCATTTACACAGCAGCTCACCTTTAAACTGACAAATGACATTTTCATTGTATCTGCTTTTGGGGCTCACCAAAATAATACCTCAGTATGTGTTGCATTGATAGAAAAAAAAAGTACCCAATCTGAGAAGTACTATTGATGTATATACCATGTGATCCTGTCTATTGAAGCAAATAAAAAAAAATCATGCAGATCAGAACAAAATGGACCCAAAAGTAACTCAATTTGGGTCTGACATGACCCAAAGGAAATAGGACCTACATTCAGAATTGTGTTGTCAAGTTAGAAGTTAAGTGTGCAAAAGGGACATCATGTTTTACCAACACTGAGCAATGGCTGGTAAAACAGGAAGAGAACATAATGAATGTGGATGACTTGGCGAATGTTAGCTATCTTCATGTACACGTCTAATTCCACTGCAGCTGCCTGCTCATTGTTTTCACCGCAGCTAATGTAAAGAAATGTCACTGAGACACTGAACCCGAGCAGGTAACTTGAATAAGGTAGCAATTTACTGTAGCATTGGATCGTATCCATAGCAACAAGTGTCACTAGGGTGCCTCGGTAAAGTAGGCAGCTTTGCGAATGATAAGGTTATTGTAAAACTGTGGTGTAAATAAGTTATTGGAGAAATTTGACGAATATACTGAAAGCTGTTTTAACATTTTTCACAGTGCTTCAAGCTAATCATTTGTTAAATTCTTACATTATTTTGGGTCCAATGAAAGCTTGTGGTATACACACCCAAGACTCATAGCAAATTAAGTTGGACCCGACTTGGAACCGGGACAGAGACCCAGTTGGTCTCGGGTCCTCAGGTTTTCAGGGATCAGGAAACACCACCTCATTGTGCTTAATGGCCAGTTTTACTTTTAAAGTAGCAGCGCAACAATCCAAACTTTACACAGAACACAGTTAAAGGAAAAGCTTGAGCTAGATGTAATTATTTGAAGGTGGTGCTTTATTTTATTTTTTACAGCCTGAGTGAAAAGACTGCTTTCCAGACATCAGAGGTACACCATGTTTCCAACTAAGACACAAAACCAGAGTTACGAGCCTACTTTAGCAAAAGCTGTGAAAAGCTTTAGGAACCGGAACAGTAAGCTCCAGCTCCCAATGATTTCTTGAGGTCAAGACTACACAGCCTAAACAAGCTCTTTTATGTTTAAGATTTCATCCAACAAGCATTTTCTACAGTGATACAGTACACATACGCAAGACCTATACTGCATTGGAAAAAAAAAACAAATAAAAAAAAAAAGAAGGCAGGCTGAGTTGTGGAAAGTGACAGAGATTGGGCAAAAAGAAAAGGAAGGCCGAGACTGTAGACGGAGCAGACGGAGATGAGAATTGAAAGAGGGAGAAAGCGCCTTCAACAGTGTTTTCTTTGAGAGTTTCCACACAATACTCTGTGGGTTTCTATGACGACCTGGAGTCGCCTGCTGGGCCCATACAGGCAGAAGTAAGAGGTCTGTTTGGCACTAGTGAAAAAGTATTGAAATCCTTTAACTAGGTTTAAGTAGCAGCACTACAATGCTAAAGTAATCAATTGAAATACATATCCTGCATTCATTTTTTTTACTTTTACAGATAAAAATAATAAATATCAGTAGTAAAATGGTAATAATCAAAAGGGTGTATTATGAGGAATGGTCCATTTTAGACAGGTGGTCCTGTGGGTACTAAGAGAAATAACTTTATATAATTTGGGGTAGTTCTAATTGTAAAGATGCACAATTTTCCATTACTATGTTTCCCATGTAAAATCTGAATCTGCCTAGTAACTAATAACAGCCATCAAGTAAATAAGGCAGAGTAAGTAGTAGAGTGTTCCTGTGTGATCTACAGTGGAGTACAGCTATAACGTCTCAAATTGGAAATACTACAGATTAACCAACTAAAACTGAAAGAACATGATGCTCACACATACACACACTTGCAGGTAGCCATATATATCTGATGCAGATTGCCTGCTAGACAGAAAGAGAGAGAGAGAGACAGAGGAGAGAGTGAGGGTCTGCAGAGCACAGCTTCATGATTAATGCGGCTTTTAGCTGCAGCGGAGTCTGGGCCCCCCCAAAGCAAACTGACCGGGTCGCCCATTCAACTCTCCTTCCCTCTTTCTCCATCAACCCAAACCCAATGACTGGGAACCGGCTATAGCCTACACACCATTAACTACATTTCTACACTAACACGCATCAACATCCGTGTAACCTCCGCTGTACCTCGTTTCACTTCACTCCCATTGTGAGCCTAACCCTTCAAACTGGACAAAACCCCGCACATCAGGAACATTACTTTAACCACTGCGGGGATGGGAAGCCTGCTTGCATAATATAACTAATATGAAATCAAAGTTTGCAATAGTGTGCTGCCATACAAATATCACAGCAAACTGTAGATGAATGTACAGAAATGTAAAGGAGGAGTTGCAGTAAGGTCACAAAAACACACTGACGTCCTTTAGCAATATCTTGAAGATACAAATACCAGCCTGTAATAAGGCTCTATCTATAAAGTCTCTATCAAGTGCCAAAGACACTAGTCCTTAAGACGTTTTCGTTGGGGGCAGAGCAGGAGGCAAACACACATACACCAGGCAAGAGAAAGCACGTCAAGTACACGTTAAACATAAAAAAATATTTCTTATGGGTCACGGAATAAACTTATTTATAGTGAATAATTGTGAATAATCTGGTGTACCGGGGGAAGGACGCCCCGTGAAGCACAACTACATATAATAATGAGACAGATGCCAAATGCAGCACTGTCTTTCCCCCCCCGCCTAACATCACACACAAACATACACACACTGCCCCTGACCACTATTTTTCAGAGAGGGGGTCACTCCCCCATAACCGCGCGGCGCACACACACGCGCGCACACACACGCGCGCACGCTAAAATCCTGATGCACCAGCACCGGCAGCAGCAGCAGCAGCAATAGATAATTCATTGCAGTGATAGGAGCACTGAATCCACAGGCTCCTCTAAGGTTCAAATACACCAACTATCACACACCGATCTGAAAGTACACACTCTGTGCACGCTGTGCGCAGGGCCGGTAAGAGATTCGTGCACTTGTGCTGCAGCTGTGCAGGCTGTTTGCATTGGCGCACTTACCTTTGCACTACAGCGAAAATTAGCACAGTTAGTTCCCATTTTGTGAAAAAGGCTTTAGAATCCACTCATTCCCGTGTATCTCCTCCTGGTTTGTTCAGACATCCACAGTGTGTTTCAGCAGGGAGAGTAATCCAGTTTTCCATCCCGGGGAGAGCGCTCGCAAGCTTCCTTACATCTTTTTCCACAATCCCCACAAAACTATGCCAGGCTTCTTTCAGCGCCTTTTTTCCCCCTCCTTTCTCCTCTGCCCCCTCTTCTTTCCTCTCCCTCTCTCTCCCTCTCTGAGGTTGCCTGGTTACCTCTTTCTGTAGGCTGGTTCAGACCGCCGGCCGGCAGCCAATCACAAGCCCGGGTTCATCTTAACCCCTCCGCTGCTGAACTGTCCTGATTTCCAGCTTTCAAGGAGCGGAGGGAGGGGGGGTGGGGGGTGAAGAGGGGGTGAAGAGAAGAAAAGTACTGGGTGATGGTGAAGGATTTAGAAAATGTATATTAACAAAACTATAATGAGCAAGAGAAGATGAAAGGAGAAAGAGTGGAAGAGGATGAAAAGGAGGGTCTGATGGGCGGATTTAGGTTTGAAATAAAAAGTTGTGGCAGAAATATCATAAGACCTGTTCACTGTTTGCTCAGACAGCGTGTTAGATGTAGTTTAGAGGCTGTTAAAAGATGACTGTGCCGTCCAAACTTCATCATCACACCCTCGCTCTTTTCCTACACACACATAGTAATGCTGACGAAAAAAAAACACTCATTGAGTCATGAATGCACGCAAGCAGCCGTCATTCAGCACAGGCTATTGATTGGTTAACCACCTGCGGCTAAGTCGTGCAGCTTATTCATGTGTATGCATGAGTGTGCGTGAGTCATGGACTTGGCAAACTCACCATGGTGTCTAACCTTCTTGCTCTGAGAGTGGGAGGTTTTGGAAGTGAGAAAAATGTTTTAGGAAAAAAGAGGAAAAAAATCCTGTTGGCCTGTAAGACAGACACTACTGCTTCCTCACTACTGGTTAGGGATCAATATAGCGGCAGACTGACAACAGAAAACTGGGATATACTGTAAGAGGGTGATGCAACTCTGCTGACTTCACTGAACCATGGTGTTGTGCTGTTTCATCCCTTCCCTCCATTCTCCCTTAAGCCTTAACCTTGTACAGCTGGCCTCCTTTAATCCACACCTCCTCCTCTCACTTTTCTACCCCTGTACCTCATCCTCGCCCTTTCTCCTCCACTTGCCCACCTCAGATCATCCACCTCTCCAGATGTGGAGTGCTGCTGTCAGGGGTTTAGGAAACAATTCCTCGGATCTCTGCAACGACCGGAGGACACTTTGCACTCTTCTGAACCTCCTCTTCCACATTCAAACAAGGGGCGTAGGTTTGGTTTCAAAGGTGGTGGAGACACAAGGATGGGGTGGAAAATGTCAAGGAGGCAGGTCAAGGTCTGGTTGACTTGGAAAATAATGTGCGTTTCCTTGTTGTAAACTGTCATCAAGAGAGTTAAAAAAGGAGTATATAGATGAACAAAAATATACAAGCAAAAGTCTGTTTTTTTCTGACTTCAAAATATAGATATTTTGAACCATAATGTTTGACAAGTTAACAAAAACACATTACGAACTCTAACCAACTTAATTCAAAGGTGTTCAGACAGACATTAGCAGCGAAGAAGTTGAACCTAGCCCATGGATGAGTATTTCTGGTTGCCTGGCTATCGTTTTGAAATGATTCCCGCTACAATAACTTACCAGAAATGTGAAATCCTTCCTCAAAATTATAAAACTGTGCAGTGTTTTGGCATCTGATAAGGCATCAAACTCATGGACGCGTTACTCAAACTTTGTGGATCATATTTAAGTTTCTCCTGGCACCTCAAGTAACCCCTCCCCACCAATGCAGCCCCTTGTGTGTGTTTCCTTTTTTTTCCCGCCACAGTGCCATTTCCGCTCTGAACACCTGGTTACTTTCAATCCATCATCTTGACTCCATCATCATTGTTTAGATTTACTAGCTAGATAGCTACATAGAATAGGTGTTACGAGGATGAGTGACAAACTGATGCTCAGTGACTGTTTCAGCCTTGAGGTTACATATCCATATTACTCCTACATAAATCTACTGTATGCACACGTATTGAAACCTCATTTCAATGCTTATTTCTCCATGTCCTCCATCATATTTTTTTTCTATGAACTTCTCGCCCCTCCTTGCTTTCTCAACCACACCACCTCTCATCATTCCTGTCCTCCTCCTCCCAGTGCCCAACCACTCTCTCCTCTCATCATCTTTTCCTTCCCCGCTCTGTTTTCCTCCCTAAGTATAGCTGTAGTTTACCCTCTCTATCTGTGCAGAGCCCTCCTGTCTATCTCCCTCCCACACCTCAGTATCTCTGCCCTTTCTGCCGTATCTCCCTCCCTCAGTATCTGCCTCCCTCGCTCGCCGTCTACTCACTCACCTTCCTCCTCTCTCTCACAGTCAGTCTGTCTCAGCTTGGCTGAACAGATAACTCCTGGATGCTCATGTGGGCAAGCGAGCAGCAAGCTTTCTCTCTTCCCTCATTCCTATGTTACACACACGCCCACAGCAGTCGCATAGAAACACACCTGAGTAGATGTAAACAAATAAACACACACATTAACACGTACCACTTTTTTTACACGCACGCACACGTGGCTCTTTTAGGGTAATCCATGGGAATGTCCAGACAGATATGAATTCCGGTGAGAACGTGAAGGTCAGCTCCCTCGTACTGTTCACACAAAACATTGTTTCACAGGATTAGGATTCCTCTAATTCACACATATAGAGAGGGACAGAGGGAGATAGCGGATGTAAAAAAAGGAAAAGATAAGGACAGACGAAGACAGACAGAGAAACAGAGAAAACGAGAAAGAATGGAAATTTATGCGTATTATCAGCAAAACGGGTCAAACTCGTTAAAGGCAACAATGGCAGCTCTCTAATTGCCTGAGCACAGCTCTGCACTGCTGAACTACAGTAGTGTTAATACAGTATGTAGAGATGGTCTGTGACAGTTTGTCACTGGACATACAGTAAGCCTGCTTAAAACCTTAAGACATGTACTATGTAACATGTTGAGCGATGCATGGATCTTCAAACTGTGAATACATCAGATTCAGAGTAAAAAGCATTAAAACGTGTTCAAATATTAATAAAGCTATCTCTGAGCATCAGCCAACTCTGAGCTCAAACCAGTGCCTCAACAAACCGGACAATGACAGTATGTGGAGGGATGAGATCCGGAGCATATGATAGGATTTAACATTTTGACAAACAGCATGTCTTCATCACAGTAAGAAGAGGCTGTGGCAGTACAGATATTTAAAATGCCTGTGCCAGGCTAACAGCTGCTTCTAATAGGATAGACAGGTTCTACTCATTGCTAATACATCCAGACTAAGCCATATTGCCACAGATTATATGATTATACATATTAACAACATTATGGATTACAAGAAATGAATCTCTTGGTTCAATTGTGTTCAATGTGTAAATGCAGTACCTTTTCCTGTGCATTGTTTCATCATGTCGCAATGATGTCACTGATGTCACATCCTCTTGGGGATGGGGATATCTTTTCAATAGCCTAAAATTTCATGGTAAAGGCCAGTCCATGACGTGCCATCACTTACTCGAGATTCTTGGTGCAGTTATTCAGTATGAGAAATAATAATGTTGTCAAATTTGAGGATTTGCAACTTTTGTCTAAAAATCTTTGGGTTTCAGACCTTAACCATGGGCTTTGTGAAATTCTGGAGGGCATTCTCCATCTTTTTTGGCCTGTACCAACATTTTAAGTGCTTGTTGTTGCAGCTAAGCAATGCACACCTCTCTGACAATTTTTCTTCCTCAACCACGTTTCTCCTTCTCACTGCTACACTTAAGGTAACGGTACTGAAGCTCAGTTAAAGGGGACCTATTATGCTAATTTCCAGCTCTATATTTTTATTTTTGGACTCCTCTAGAGCAGCTTTGCAAGATTCACAGTTCAAAAACTCCTTATTTATCTTATACTGGCCCTTTATGCAGCCCCTCAGTTCAGCCTCTGTCTCTAACAGGCAGTCTTAGCTCCTGTCTATTTAAGGCCCCCCTCCCGATGAGCCCACTCTGTTCTGACTGGCCAGCTTTCTGGCAGCCTGCCGAGGGGCGGCCCTATGAGAGTCATGTGAAGTTGCTGCTTTACTGCTTCAAATTAAAAGCTTTTAAATGACTAAATAACAGGAGACTTTTATTGTGAGGAATTTACAGGAAGTGAAACATGTTTTTCACCAAATTAGCAGAGCTTCGTTAGCGGCGCAAAAAAAAAAATGGCCGAAACAACAAGCAGAAACAGCCACAGTGATGATGATGTTTGATGAAGAGCTGCAGATGACCAGCACACCTCCGTTAGGTAAACTACTTATTTTACTTTGCCCTGCTGTGTAACAGAAAAACACTCAAAGCATGCCAGCTCGACTTAAGTCAAGGCTTGACGTGACTACTACCAAAACAATGGAAAAATGAGTGGAGTGGAGCAGTGAACTTGCGCGCTGTGCTTGGAGCAGATGACCATATAAAGAAATCTGTCACAAGCCGACGTCGGCTCAGCTGACTAACTAACCAACTAACAGTTGGAAACAAAGTGTTCAGAGTAGTGTGAAGCTGGTGCTTTTTGCTCACAGGGATTACTTCTACACACGTTTACCTTATTATTTGACACTTTGGCCATGTTTAATATTATTATGTATATGACTGAAAATAAGGAAAAGCATAATAAGTCCCCTTTAAAAAGTAACATTTCCAGAAACAGCAACCTTAACAGTTTTCATTGCAAACACGAGGTAAAGCAGTGTCCTGCATTGCAGGTGCATCTACACAAATCATACAGGTGCCATATTTTTCATTCAAAATGGCAAATTTTGCCAAAAGGCAACGTGTTTGCAGGTATGATTTGTATATGCTGTAGCTGAATGGCATTTGCTGGACATAAACAATGCCCAAAACCTGTCCATCTTATGAGATGCTTTATTAACTGGACACTTACTCTGATGAAGACATAATGTCTGTTGCAATGTTGGATGCTGCATCTTATTAAAAACTTTAACTATAACTGTGTGCTTCACATCTCATCTCTCCATACCATATTCAAATTTGGCCACTTCCATCACAACACTAATCAAACATCGGTTGATGCCTGTAAATGACACAGTCTCCTCTGAAAAGGCATCAATATGTCTGGAGGTGAATTTGAGATCTAGACTAGAATGAGATTAGCTTTGACCCAAATGCACACACAAGTACACAGTGACCTGTTTCACCTACTATCTCCTATACTGCCTTTTTCAGCTGTGAACACCAGGGTGTCGAGTGTGTGTGGATGTATGTGTCAATGAGAGAGGGGGAATGCAGCTGACGCTGGATCCCCCTCCACAGACAAAATATCACAGCATAACTATATTTATCAAAGCATGTCAGTCTTTAATAACTCTGATGTATCAGAATATCAAGTGACTGACAAATGCAGAAAGATGAGGTGAGGAGAGATGTTTAGAAGAGAGAAGATATATTGAATCAGAAAAGAGTTTTGAGTTGAGTTTTGACATATTCTCATATGTAAATAAATTAAAAAAGACAGACACGCAGAAAGGGAAAGACTTCTGACATTGATCATGACTTAAATCTGGGTGACAGGTTGACTTGTGCGCAGTCGGTTAAGGTAGAGGGGAGGGGGAGCTAGTGTGTGCATGTGAGTGTGTCTACATGTGCTTGTCTTAACCCGCAGGGGGTCGGATATAAAGATGTGCTCTGTTGAAATGTCACACATGTTGCTTTTATCAGGATGTGTAACTTTGAGGGCTTTTGCCTCTGGGAGGATCCATCATATTTCATTAATATGTTTCATGCATATGCAGCTATGGAAACGTGCACACACACCACAGTTTGCCTTAGAAGAGAGGGGAAGTAAAGGATATCTAATCCCACCTTTGCGTGAGCCTCGCTGTGACCCCTGCTGCCGGTCTGAACTCAATGTGCTCTATCAGGCCTGACACTTAATTTCCTCAGAAAGTCTTTTAAAGATTGTTTCTGTGACAATTTGATAGTAATGCGATGCTATGCTGATCCCAATTCAGAGCTTTTACATAGACCTTAATGTGTAACAGTCACATGGCAGCAGTAATGTCTGTAGCAGGTGCTGGTGTGGCAGCAGTGTGTTTAACAATGAGAGACAATGTGTTAGAGAGTTTCAAAATGAGACAAAATTGAAACATAAATATACATTAATGTAAATGTAAATTAATGTAAAGAATTATAAATATGTGCATGTATCATAATGGGAATATAATTTGTGTCTGTGAAGTAATTAAAAGAGGTTATTAGTAGGAAAAGATAAACATGGTCTTACTGGAGGTGACAGGAGGCAGTGGTGATAACTTAAGCAGCAACATTAGCAACTGCATTTGAAGAAAAAAAAGTTGTCAATGAAGCTTTATTTATCTATTTATTAATTAATCTTACTTCTGCAGTAGCTGGTGCAGTTGCAAGAAATATGCTTGCAGTGATATGAAATAATCTACAGCTTGATTAAACAGTGAAGGCCCTGGAAATTACTAAAGAAGGAGAAAATTTAATGTAACAAAGGGGTGGGGTGGGGGGGTGTTTTTCCAAGGAAATGTGGCATAAAATGATTTATAACATACATATCAAATGATAAGTTTTATTTGTAAGCCCCCCACCACAGTCCCCTACCCTTGCTAAATGGTAAGACTGCATGAGTCATTTCTCATCGACCAAGTTACCATCCTGACCTTAAAGCAAAAATACACATTGAAGAGCTTTATTCTCTATTCGCTGTTCTTGCGTTATTTATTTATTTATGAAGCTGTTAGATATCATGTCAAACACATCATGAAGGACACAAGAATGGACTGAAAGGCCTGTGGTACTGTACAACTGAAGCCATGTCTTACCTTACTGTTCAAGAGTGCCAATCATGAAGCATCCGTGGACTAACTGAATTCAAATTTTAGAGACATTTATCCATCCTCCATTCGTAATGCATAATCCACTGTAACCTATCATTTTTCAGATGTCAAAAATACATGATTAGACCAAGTGTGTGCCTCTTAAATAGCTACTTCCACAGCATTTCATCTAAAATCTACATCCTGATAAAGCACCTGTTCAAAGTGACTGTTAAGACAAACCCTCATGCTCCCAGAGGAAAATCCTCACTGCAGACAACCTGTACATGTACACTTACCCATGAAGAAATGCATCAAGTGTATAAAAATCAAGTACAAAAATCAGTGTGAATTGATAAGACTTGATAAGAGTACCTGCTGTACGGTATATTCCTCCTCACTCCTCTGCTCCACTGGACTGAAGAGTTATGATACTGACCCTGCTCAACCTCTGGTAAACTCTGTGAATCACTCAACCAGAGAGTGTGTTTGTGTGTTTGTGTGTGTGAGAGGGGGGGGGGGGGGGTGATGGAAGTACTGGGAGGATGAGAAAGGGCAAAAAGAGTGCAGAGGAGGTGGACCAAGTCAAGCTGACATAGTTTCGGTGTATTCTCAATATTGTAAATAATGCAAGATGGGCTGTTTCTCATGGATGTTGTCTTCATTCATTTTTAACTGGTTCAGTTACACATTACTCCAACTCTCTCTCTCTCTCTCTGTGTGCACCAGCCTGTATGTCTACATATGCGCGGGTGCACGAGTGCAGACATGTACTTAATGTGATAAATTGACCTTTTAGTTGAGGTCACGGAAAAACATACAGGTTAATAGCTCTCTGCTAATTGTTTTTTGATTGCTGGAATTAATTAAAGCTAAAGAAAATCCACTTGAAAACAGATTCCTCACGATATCGGTATTGACCGTGCACACCCTCTCTCATGCTACTTCTTTGGCAGTAATTCAGAAGTCAAGTGACTTTATGGATTCATATAAAACTTACTTGAGCTTTTAAATTCCAAAAAATACTTAATTTCATGACTACCGACTGAAAAGCTGTGCCCATAGCCTCATAAAATCACCCCAATTACTGTTATAGTCTTGCTTCAGGATGTGTCTCTTTCCATGACTCTGCCAAGACTGTCTTGACTCTGTTGTTTATTGCGTTTTCATGTTTGCAAACCTGGAACGTGCATTATCACAGGAAGGAATAGCAAATGTTGCTGTTTTTTTTAGAGTGGATTTTCCCTTTGACGCTGGGCAACAAAAAGCTAGAATACAAGGCTGAAAGCAAGGACACAGCAGGAACCCCAGTCCTCTGTGTGCTTCCTGAGGCTTGACAATACAGCTAACTGCATTACATTAATTCATATGGTCAGACACACTGTTGATGAAACCCTTTAACCTCCACCTCAGCCTTAACTCGCAGCGTGCGTGTGTGCATGTGTGTGTGTGTGTGTGACAGGAGAAACTGTGCCTGTGTGTCTGCGTGGTGAGTGAGGGCTGCCTGGGGCTCATTGCTCATCTCAGCGGGTATAAATAGAAAAATAGAGAGCCAGGAATATAAGAGCATCATAGTGTGTCTGTGGTGTGGAGAGGCTGCTCAGAGCTAAAAAAACATCAGATCTGATAGCAGGTGGATGGGATGCAGGATTTAAAAGCTAAATAAATGTTGAATCTAATAGCCAAGTGGAAAGTTTGTGGAATTGAAACCATATCAAATGTGGTGACAGCAAAACAATCTGTAGGATTCAGACAAAAACAACTTCTTACTGTGTTGAATACCAAATCAAAAGGTGCCTTCACAGGGCTTACCATCACATGCTGCATTCACTGTCTGTTAGTTTATTCATTTTCAACAGGTTCAAAACAACATTGTTGTACTATTCTGTTCTATTCTGTACTGACATAGAAATTTGATGAAGCAGCAGCTGAACAGAAGGCAAATGGCTTGTTATGATGTGATGACAGGGCAGCGTTATTCATAAGGTGGTGTTTTTAATGCACACACAAGCATGAAGGATTTTACAGTGTCCTATAAGATGAGAAAACGTACCTGAACGTCACCACACCTGGTGTCCATATCACTGCTCCTCAAAGAAGGAAAATGCACCTGGAGGAGGAGAGCGAGGGAGAAACAGGAAAGGGGAGGGGGAGATGGGGGGCATAGCATTAAGAAAAAGCACTTGTCAGGTAGCCCATTAGAGTAACCATTACAATACCAATCTCTGCTCCCCATCTTTCCGTCTCACAGTGTGTACATGTGTGTGTGTAATTCTTTTTGTGTGCCTCTAGTCACCAGCGGGGAGATGAGATCATTACCTGTGACTGCGAGGCTAATGTCACACAGAGCCTCAAAACACACACACACACGCACACACACAGGGCCACACGCATGCACTCTCACACACACACACACACACACACACACAGAGGCAGACTAAAGAGGCTAATGTGACTCTGCCTCAGTAACAAAACTATGGTGACCGCGGGGCTTGTCTCCATTTGGATAAGGCAGCCTGTTTTACAGCCTGCTTCCAATACCGGGAGATGAGAGAAGCAAGAGGATAGAGAGAATAGGGAGAAATGACAGAAGTATGAATAGAGGGGCATCTAATTGGAGACATGGTGGGAAAGAATAGCCGTCTCTCTCTTTCTGGTGGAGAAAAAAGCTGAGCGGCACTGTACGGAGAGAAAGGTACAGCTGCAGACATAATGTAAGGCTCAGAATAAGCTCATTAGCAGAGGTGGGACTGTGAATGACAGATGAGGGGAGATGTAGAGGGGGGTGATGGGAGGGGTGGAAATGGGTCAGAAGGTGGGGATGACTGGGCCTGGCCTCTAATTAACTTCTCTATCAGCCCTATAGCTCTTACTTCATATTATGTACCTTGACAATACGACCACGGCAATGACATGACACTGTCTGCAGTGTGTGTGTGTGAAGTAAGCCGATGTACATGGTGCCACTCGCAGACACTTATGAGGTTGTTCTATACTTGTACAGATTTTAACATGCAAATTAACGCGTTCAGTTCACCTCCACTTTCTCCCTCTGAACTTGTGTCCAGACAGGAAGTTTAGTCTTTGACCTGCAGGGCTGCATGCAACATATTGTTGGGAGACGTGTGCGTTGGCTCCTCTGCAACCTACGGTTTACCCATAACACACTTCTTTGCGTAGATCTGCAGAGATGTGCAGGGGGTGTTTTTAGTGTAATATCACGGACGCTTATCTAGATTTTCTATTGCTTTGTGAAGCTGGTAAATTATTGTATGCACACCATTAATACACCATGACCTCGCAGCAGGCTTATTAAAGGTTCCAATTACGAACAATAATAACATTTCAACTGTTTTATTATCATGTGATTTGAAATCTGCATCTCCCCCTCTCTGTCTCTATACTCTATGTTTCCAGAGGGGAGAGTTTAATGTATAAGATACATATACTACAAACACTATGTAGTTAATCAGTGTTGTGCTTAGAAAGAGAAAAAAATGGGTTTCTCATGCAATACAGCATGAAAATAAAGCTAGAGGTGCAGTCAGTGTTTATTCTTGTGCTGCTCAGAAGCACAAAAACTGTGTCAGAACACATTTCACCCCCCACACTGAACTACATATGGTAATGCTGTGGCGGTCTCTCTCGCTCTCTCTCCTCCTAGTCCTCCCCTTCTCCAGTCATCTTCTGCTCCCTCTCCTTAATTGTCTCTTTCAATCTAATTTTGTTTTCAATTTCAATTACTTAAGCGTCACATTAGCATTACTGGTAAGCAGAAACAGTATTAACAATGCAATTTACAAAATGTGTGATTTCGCCCTTGCTCTTTCACGCTGCCTGTCTCTCCTGCCTTCACTCTCACCTCCCAAACACGCACACCCACTATGTGTCCCTCTTATAATCATGTTGCAATCATGTGAAAAAGCGTAGGAATATTAAATATTAAATGCACATTCATTCTAGGCAAGCAGAATATGAAATGAATTAATCATGGCGTACAAGGCTGTCTAGATTCTTATCCTTTATCTTTATCTGCCTTCATGTGCTGTGGGGATGCTTCATAGGAAATTAAGAGTGGCCAATGAGAAGCCAGTGTGTGTAATGTATGTACGTATGTAGGTATGTAGGTACGTACTATACAGTATATATGTGAGTGAGTGTAAAATGGTATGCCCATTTGAAATCTGACACTGAGTGCTACATATTATTCGTTCATCCGACATACGTTAAGGCGCACTCCATTTTTTAAAGTCACATTCAATTTACTCGTCATGGGTGTTACTGCTGAGCCTGTGAAAACATTTGTACATCTTCTGTGACTCTGGAGGGAGCTACACAACTACACATTTATATCAAAAAGCCTGTTTTGCAAACTGGGGGTGTGAAGTTCTCAAAGACGTGGGTGCTTACCAGTCAAAGAGGATCTGACAAAAGATAATAGAGTTGCATTATGGGAAGTGTAGGACCCCATGCTTTAGAGCTTGACCCATACTGAGCTCTCTGAGAGAGGAGAGGAGCTCAATGAGGTTCATTCAAAGCCACACTTTAGGACCTGCACCACTTTGCTAGGAATGATTCCCTCTTAACCATCTTTCTCTCTTCTCTCTCTTCATCTCTCTGCCGCCTCTATCTCTCACGCTTGATGGCCCCCCTGCATGCTCCTAATAACCCATGATGAGTCCTCCACACTTGAGCACCCTCCCATCAGACACCCGCTGAGACTCATACAACCACACACGCATATATACACACACACACACACACACTCTACCCCTCTGTGTCGGACATAGAGGGGTGTGGATGATGACAGTCATCAGCAGGGCAATTAATGGGTCCGTCCCCTGGTTACAATACAACACGGAGAAGAAGCAAGAAAAACAACATTAGCCAATATGGCTGGATCCTAACGGTATAATTAGCCTAGCATGCTGCTCCCCACTTGGACCCGAAAACTCAAAAGCGCAGCCAGCAGTGATGCAAGGACATGGTGAAGGAGGGAGACCAGGGAGAAATGAAGTGGAGAGAGATGTGGAATAGCGCGGGAGTACAGGGGGGGAAACACACACACACACATTCAAAGATAAGGAGGCTGAAAAGAGCAAAGAGGTGAATAAACAGCAGCTCTGTAGTAATAACGGGCCCAAATCTGGCTGTTTTACACTAAAAGAAGGGAATGAAGGAGTACAAGAGCCAAGTGAGCTCGGAGAAAGAGATGGAGGTAAGACAGAGAAGTGAGAGGGAGGCATAAAGGAGAGGTGGACGAAGGGAGGGAGAGGAGAGTGGTGTATACACAGGACCGTGCCTGTAGCATACTGATGCTGCTGTAAGACATGCAGTCAGCGTGGCCTCGGCTAAGCAACCAAGCATGTGCTGCAGAGGGCTGGGCTGCCTCATAATAGTGTGTGTGTGCACTTTCATTGTTAATTATGATGGGGTTCGCAAATACAATGTGAGGAGAAATGGGATTAGAGAAGAACATGTACTTTATGAGAGCGCATGTGTGTTTCGGAGTTGTATGCAGGTGTGCACATGTGTGTAAACGTGGTGTGCTGCAGTGGGTGGTGGGTTGTTCATTATGCTGTGTGTGTCTCCTCTTGCAAAGCCTCTGTTATCACAACACAGAGCCCTGGCAGCTCCTGCGCTAGCTCTGTTACCATACCTGAGTCCCGTGGGAGCTCCTATAGCATATTCTGCTCCTCAAGGACGGTATACTGGAGCTCCAGCAGAAACACAGACCACCACAAACCATCAGAACCATCTCAACTCTTGAAACCTTGCTGATCAACATGGGAGAACATAAACAAAGTGAATCTTTTTTTCCTGAATGTAAAGTGGTAACAGGAATGTATAAGTATATAACAGTAACAGTATATAACAAAACTGAGTACACCCCTGGTCAATATCACTAAAATGTTAAGTAATTACAAATACTGTCCATTTAATACACTTTTATTTGATTTTAGACAAACCCCAAGAAGAACTAAGCTGATTCATTTGAAGAACAGAATGTTTGACTAATTAAACTATAATGAAAGGTCCATATTTAAGAATGAACTGCAACAAAAGTCAGCACACCCTTCATTAGTGAGACTCCATTCTTTTTTTTAAATATCTTGTATGCCCGTCTTTATTTTTGATGACAGATTCGGTCCTCCTGGGCAGGCATGATACCAGTCTACAACAAATCTGTGGAGAGATGTTCTATTGGATTCAAGTTGGGGACATACTTGGCCAGGTCATACTTTTTTTCTTCTTTAAAAACTCTTGTGTGATTTTTGCAGTGTGTTTGGGATCATTGTCATGTTGGAAAATTGCTCTTCTGCCAACCTTCTTGAGACTGGGAGTCGTCTTTTCATTCAGTATTTGGGTATATAAACTCATCCAGCCCCATATCAGCACACTTCCACCTCCATGTTTCATGGTCGGCACTATGCAGTCACTGTGGTAGTCCTGACCAGGTCAACGCCAAACATGTTGGACTCCATCTGATCCAAAAAAATGTATTTTGGTTTCATCTGACCAAAGAATGTGCCACCAATATTCATCAGGCTTCTCTTCATGTTCTTTGGCAAAGTTTAATCTTGCAATTTTGTGCCATTTTGTGAGCAATGGTTTTCTTTTTGGACGTCATCCGTAGAGGTTAACTTCATGCACTCTGCTCAGTCACTGAAACACCAATTTTCTACAGATAATCCTGTGCCAAGTCAGAAGCACTTGCCCGTCTGTTTTTCAATGCAAGGCTGCGTAAATAGCAAATTGTGCATGCCGTCCTTTTCCGAGGACGGCCACTGAGCCTGCTGTTATTGGTAGTTCGGGTCCTCCTGTACATCTTAACCACTGCTGCAACTGTGTTTTGGCTTCTGTTCAGTAACCTACTGATGATTTTGTACCCTCTCCCATCTGAAGTCTCACAATCTGGTTTCTTACTTGTTCCGGCAATTCCTCACCATGTGGAGCTGTGTTGCATTAAACACGACTGAGGCCTAAATTGAGAAAGTTTTGGTGTTCACAGGTTCTTTTATAAACTTGTTCAGGCAATTAGTCTGTATTGGAAGTCACAGGCATTTTTGTTTCAGTGGTCACAGGTATTACTCACTCACAGGTTGTACTTTGAGGAATGTCTTTTCAATTTAGTCTATCTAACTTGATTGTTTTTAATTACAAATAAGATCAAATACCCTACACTTCACCCTAAAAATACTACAATTTCTGTAAAGATACACTTTTGAATCATTTAACATTTTAGTGATACTTCACAGTATATACTGTCTCCTTTCTGCCATATTCTAATAACTGTACATACTTTGTTTTATAGAGAAAATAGTAGAAAAGATGACAAAAAACATAAAAGAAGAAAGAAATTGGTCAAGTGTGCATTCTTCACATTGGCAGCATTTGAATTAGATTTAAAATTCTCAGTGAAACAACAGGAATTCACTCAGGTATTATTACAACTGCTCCCTACTGTAAGTATAGCCAGAAGGCTTTCTTCATAATATCTTTCTTTCTCTTCCTGCTCTATTTGACTCTGTCCAGGAGACAACAGGAGGTCTGCTCTTTCTTTGTGTCCCACTCAATCCCTCATCTTCCCCCGTCTCTCAGAAAGAGATCCAGAAATGGATTTCATTCATTAGCAGAGATGAGAACAGCTTGCAGGGGGTACAAAAGCGTCTTTTCCTGCGTCTCTAAAAGTGTGCCACATTGTGAAAAGTGGGAAGAAAATAAAAAAAAAAAGCAAAAGCGCGCAGCAATGTTCCCCTCCATCTTTAATGAAAGAGAATGAGAGGAGCTGTCTCTTTCTGTCTCCCACTGCTCCACCACAACCTGATTACTGTCTGATGATGATGGCACTACTTCCTGACATCTAATTGAAATAATTGTGTGTAATCACTTTAAAAGACTGGCAGGAGACATGCAAGCGATGAGAAGTAGTTAAGAAAGGCAATGGCATTTTAATTGAATCTTTCCAGATGCATCTGATTCCATCAAACAAGTGTAAAACCACCAGGAGACAGGCAGACACTGCGGTGGCACAGTTCAATTGAGAAATGAATAGTGGGGTAATGGGTTTAGGGGCTGTGAAAGAGAGCAGGGTTTAGGTGGATATGCTTCAGCCATTCTCTCACACTCACACACTTTATCCCACATAATCTGTAAGAAATCTTCAGAGTACAGCACTGTATCCAGGTTGACTTTCTCAGAAACTGATCTTTGATGCAGTATTTCACATAAACAACCCAAGCTTGGATTTTGTACCATTATTGCTGATGTGCTAAAAACCAACCTCTCTGGCTCTGCGGCACCAAAGCTGAAGGCCTGTGATCACAAGACAGAGACACCTTGTGGGTTTTGTTGGGATGGATATAATGACTAAAATGCTCAGTTTGGCCCTCCATGTGCAGCCGCCGCTGATTCCTGAGTATGTGCACCACAGGGCCACTCTGTGGGTTTTCTGAAGGCCCATATCACACTGAGAGCCCAGGCCAGGGAGAGCCTGTCCACAGCCATTTCCCTACTCTTTAATCTCAGCGGCCGACTGTAGAGAGCAGCGCTGCACATTCCATTAATGTAAAGTGGGGCTTGAAGGCCCGTAATTTATTGGCTCTGCAGACTCGCCTCCCCTCATCTCACTCATACTGGCTCCCAGACACCAAATACTCCCCCTGACACCCGCCGACACGCAGCACCCTGCGCTCAGCGTTTTACACTGTTTCGCTTTCTTTCTCTCCTTTACCTCACGCTTTACCTCTCCCTGTCTACTCTTCTCTTCATACCTTTTGCCACGATCTCTCTCGCTTGCTTTATGCATGCATACATACAGAGAATCCCTCTGCAGCACCTTTCTCCAGTCACAGATATCATTACATTTCTCCTCGTTGCTCTCAAAGTTTCTGCAGTGAAAGGAGCAAAGTATGAAGTGAGGAGCCCTGCTTCTTCAGTGCCTACATCACTGATTTAACGGATAGTTTCATTACTAACAAAATTACACAGAGCCACAGAGATAACTGCAGAACAGAAGAAACCTCTGCTGAGAGAGATGAAGCGCAAGAAAAAGAAGTGTGAGAGACAGAAAAAGAGGGACACAAAAATCTTGTTTCATCTATTGATTCTCTTTTGAATCTGTTCCTCCTCTCCTCCTTCCATTTTCTTCAGTCTGGACTAATTATCATGATCTGTGCTACTGTAGCAAGGATGCCCCTCCGGACCATTAAGCTGCCTGGATGCCAAAGTACCAGGCTCTACCAGTAGAGACAGATAGGTCAGGAGGGAGGACAAGCAAGACTGAGGGGGGCTAAGGAGGAGGCAAGAGGTAGTATCACTGAATCTTAAACCAAACTGAACTGAAAACAATGTGACAGGATTTTCTCAGTGAATTAAGAAGAGGTGTTTTTTTGACTGCTGTGCTGCCTGTCACATAAATAGAGAGTGAGAAAGCAAAGCAGAGAACAGTTATTTTCATTACTAATTTTACAAAATCAGTCAGGCATTCTGGTTTTTGTTGTGTCACTAAATTCAAAACTACTGTGCTTAAAGGTACCCTGTTTAGTTTTTGACCTCTAGCAGCACTATGGAAAAGTTTTATTTAATGGATGGATCTCCATTTTGTTTGTCTCATGCACCAGGATGCAGGTGACGCATTACACACAGTCCTGCTGATGATTTCACACTATTCCACTGATCGACAGGTGGTGATAATGTGACAAGAAATGCAGAAGACTGCAAGCTAGTCAACATGGATGTAAACAATGCAGGTTTCAAACTTAAGAAAAAGCTTTGTAAAGCAAGGAAATGCATTCTGCACTTTCGTTAGACCTCAAAAAACACACACAATGTATTTTGGTGAGCATCACTCAATATAAGCATTACTTTTGTTTACAAGAAAACTACAGATGGCACCTTTAACAAAACTCAGGAGCAATTCCTTCCAAGGAAGATTTTGAACATTTTCTTAAATGGAGGTACAGAAGTGGTGCATTTTGTACTGAAAAGTACATTTTTCACAGATGTACCAAACAAGGTATGTAATGTGTCACAAATGACTAATGTTTGATCCACCATAAAGCTACCACAGTAGTGTCTCATAGTTTAAGGTTAAAACTTAAACTATGACAATTCAGCATGAAGTTAAAGTCACTACAGTCAACTAAGATAGTACATGACTGGGGCATATTGGTGCCTCAAAGGAAACAGCACTTGCCCACTACAGAGAAAATGGTTTATACCCAGCAGTGCTGCTTCTGGCTCAGCTGGGTTTCTCGATCTGACCTCTATGGGTGGGAAGCCAGTGAAGGATCACAACCTTGTTACAAACTCCTACTGGTTACACCCTCCCCAGACCTGGAGCATCATGGGAACAGAGCAACAACAATGCATGTTACTTTTGTAGGAGTAGACACGAAGCAAAATCCTAGCAAAAAGAGTTTTTCTCAACACCAGAAGAACTGTAAATCAGGGTCTAATAGGCCTGAGACTTTATGTATGTGTTATGAGGCAGCAGAATCAAATCTATAAGCATTATGCAAGCAAATGAGCTCAGGACACAGTTTACACTACACAAGCAGCATTATGTCACAGACAGCCAATACACCACTTTCTCTGTAATAAACTTTATGTTCCAGGACCTCCCCCACATGTCTGCTGTAACCCATGGAGTTACAGTTGTATGCAAAAGTTTGGGCACCCCTTGATAAAATAACATACTTTGGCTTAACATACTTATTTTTTTTTTAATTAAAAAGATGGAAACACAGCCTCTCTAGGATATGGAACATAAACCATAATATTTTCAGCAAACATTAATGCATAATTACTTTTTATGTCATAAATTATACAAAACTAAAACATCATTGTGGCATGTGCAAAAGTTTGGGCACCCTACATGATCAGTACTTAGTAACACCCCCTCTGGCAGATATCACGGCTTGCAAACACTTTTCGCAGCCAGCTACGAACGTCTTTCACTTCTTGTATTTGTGATTTTCTCCCATTCTTCCTTGCAAAAGGCTTTTAGTTCTGTCAGGGACTGTGAGGGCCATTCCAAAACCTTCAACTTGCGTCTCTTGAGGTAGTCCATGGTGGATTTCGAGGTATGTTTAGGATCATTATTCTGTTGTAGAAGCCATCCCTCTTTTCAGCTTCAGCTTTTTTACAGATGGTGGGATGTTTGCTTCCAGAATTTGCTGGTATTTAGTGGAATCCATTCTTCCCTCCACCCGGCGCAATGTTTACTGTGCCACTGGCTGCAACACAACCCCAAAGCTTGATAGATCCACCCCCATGCTTAACAGTTAGCAAGGTGTTCTTTTCATTCGTGTGGATGGCCTCTTTTCTTCTGTCAAAAAGTAAGAAAACACACAGAAAACAGTTCAATTTAAGCAAAATATAACCGATAAGGTTAAACATGTCCAAAGAATAGTGCGTGTATGTAACAGCCATTTGAAACCGTTAATCACATTATTCAATAACCAAATTATATTTAAAATGCTGCTGAAATGTGTGGCAATTTGCACTGTGCATTATGAACATTTCACATTATCCTACAAAACATGACAACTATCTAAATAAAAGTTAACAAGTAACATTTAAAACAATAATAAAAAAATATTTAAAAAATAATAATCCTTCATCAGAAAAACTACCAATATAGGCCTAAACAATTAGGCCTACTGATCCACGTGACATTAGATTAACAGTTTTATTAGGCTATTCAACAACAGCGTGCATTTGGCAATCTACTTCAAACAGCAGGTTTGAAGTAGATTGCACACACACACAGATTGTAGGCTTACTTACTCAACTGATGAAACATTTTTGTTCGGCGAAATCAACATGTCAACATGTTCGGGTGAAAGGCAAGACATCAGTCCAGCAGCTGAAAAAACTCTCAGCTGGTACAGATGTTGCACACAGAGATAGCAACTTGAAAACCAGCATAGTTTTGGAAAGCGTTACATCTTCCCGCACCCCCACACAAGTGAATCTTCATTAAGTGGGATACAGGTTTCCATCCAGTAGCGCTCCAGCTCATCTTGATTCATGGACTCTCCATAGCCATCCCCAAATAAAGAAATTAAGCAAATTTTCTGCCATTTTGGTTGAGTGTAATTATCAGCCAAGTCGTCATCTATAGGCCTGTCGCAGTCATTATCAGCATCTTCCACATCACCATTCGCTGGGAGGCTGTGATAATGAGCAGTAAGATTTTCTCTTACTGCCCATTGCATGTCCATCTGGAGCTGAGGTGCTTGTGGCGGGGATCAAGAGCAGAGGCAAGCAGTGCCACACTTCTTGCTCTCTCTGTGTCTGTTGGACGCATTAGTTTCTGCGGATGCTGCCACCGTGTTCTTGAACTCAGCGACTTTGCTGGGATTGCCTGCGGAGTTGAGATGCCTAGTGGAGATAATTGAATGGATGAAAATGGTATAATCAGTTGTATTGTATCATTGTGTATTAAAACATATTAAAACTCTCTGTTTGGAACAATATTGTGTGTCTGATTTGTTTTTTCCACAAAAAAGGTTAAAATCCTTTAAATGATATCTACTCCTTCTCCCTCATTCGAAATTTCTTTTTGTTATCACATTTACCTGTTCAGCAAACTCATGGTAATGGAGAACACCATTGACACCGATATGTATGCCTTGCCACACAGAGCAGTGGTGGCACTTTTGAGGGAATCCAGCACAGAAAGCATAGACTCAATTGTCGGCCAATTGTCATCCGACAGCTTCAATGTCCTGGCATCTGTTAGTGTTCTGTTCGACAGAACAATGGTGATGGTCCATCGCTGTTTGTGGGTGCGCTGCAACATGTTGCTGACGGAGTTTCAGTGCGTCTTGCAGGATTGTATAAGTTTGTGTTCAGGCAGGTCTTATTGCTCCTGTTTTTTTTTAGTGCCACAGTGGCCACAGTGGTAGAAATGCCTCACCAGTTTCACGAATGCACCAATCAGCTTGGAATTTAATAATTCTCAATAATTTATCAGTTATAATGAGCTCGCACTCGATACCGCACTTCCTTGGGTCTTCAGCAATACACCTGCCAAGTGTGAATTCGATCAGATGAACGGTCGTCGAGAAAATCAAAAGGACAGACATACATACAGAGACTACTTCCATTTTAGTCAGTCAGACATTGTCAGTTCAAAATGATCAGTAAGGCAAAATTATCTCGAGAAAATCAGGACAGACATAGTTGAGCTCATAGGACTTGGATTTACAGTCCCCTATTGTAATCAGCAATCATTCCTTGAGTGAGGGGCAGGGGTAAAGGCTTCACTGGGGTCATCAGGTGGGCACCCTCCTTTCTTGGTGTTTCGTTGATATGTCCACACAGCAACAGAACTTCAGAAGGGTCAGTCAAGTCCTGGTTTCTTCTGTCAATGTCTCAGTCCCATTTATGCGGACTGTGAATCATAACCAGCAGGAACAGAACTTCAGGAACAACAGGATCTGATTGATGAGATACCTTTACCCATTGCAGTGTCCGTTGTGCTGTTCGAAGTTTCGAAGTAGCATGATCACCATTCCAACCTTTAGAGTGATATGATGGGAAGACATACCAGACAGGCAGAGGGCATGTAGAAACTGAGCCAGGTACTCATGGTGACCCTCAGACTCCACTGTGTCCACGCTGCTGCAAACATGCTCCTCTCCTGGAGACAGCTTTGTCATGTACTTGTTCACCTTGTCAACTTCAGACTTGGTCGGGCACAGTATGATGCACTCACATAGCCACTTGGGGTTGGCAATGTTGGTGTGGATGGCCTCATACACCCAACTGATGATGTCCTCAAGTCTTTCACCGGGAAGAGTGAGCGATTTGTTGAGCTCAACAGCAAATTCAACCTCCTCCTAGAGATGCTGTGTTTACATCTTTTCAAATAAAAAAAAAAAAATCACCAAAATGTTATATGTCAAAAGTGCCCAAACCTTTTGCATACAACTGTACACACTACTGTAATTGTTTTTAAGTTAATTGTCTGTGTGTTGTTTTATGTGTTGCGTGAATGTGATTATGTATCCTGTGTGTATTGTAGTAGTTTAGTATGAAGATTTAATTTGGGAAATGTACAATCTAATTAAACAGCCAACTTTTATGTATGGAGAAAATTAAAATATTGATACCAAATTTAAGAACCTCTGCTGGCTACTTAATGACAGTGTTTCAGTAATGCTTTTAGTAGAATTATGTTTGCTTGATTTGTTTCATTAGTTTGATTGTTTTATTCATACCAGTGGCTGTAATAAATTGATCACAGTGTGGTTTACGTATGTCACAATTGGTATTAATTTACTGGCCTAAATTCAAAGTTCTCCTTAATAAACTATGAGTGTTATAAGTGTGATTTGAGTCAGATACCTCCACTGACTGCCATATAGCCACTCCTGAATCTAACCCTTCAGTCCATACATGCAAGTATTGACGAACACTTATCCAAAAATCTCCCTTTTGTTTTTATTCATACAAAGTCTAATTTCCCATTTATGCTCCAATTTTCACAGTTATAAACTTTAATTAAATCATGTCTTTTGCCTTTGTTTGTTGTCATGTTGTTTAATTATAGCTTGGTTAGAAATAAATGTGTGTAAAATGATATGTCCTGGCTTTGCTTGATCATATTTTGGTTAACATTGTGTAACACTGCTCTATATTAAGACTCATGATGACTGTGATTGATTCTAAATAAAAAATGTTGGTTATTATTATGATCATTATATAATAATAATAATAACAGCAATACACATTAATAGTACTTTTCTTTTCTTGCCACTGAAGCTTTTTCCCTCTTAGCACAATACAGACTCTAATAGGAATCATTATATCCATAGATTGATCATTCATATTGGAGTTATGTAAGCTCATATATTCCTCAAATCACACCAATTTTAGTTCAATTTCTACAAATGTTGCAATAAATGGCTTGAAGAGATTTTAAACACAAAAGAATGTGAGACTGCATTAAAACCAAGAAAATTGAGTTTTAAAAACATTTCAGTTACACATATAAAAATAAAATCAAAAAATAATGTGTGTGTGTGTGTATGCGGTGTAGTGAGAAAATGAATTATAAAAAGAGAACAACGAACTGGGACTTGTTAGAGTTGGTCAAGAGTTTTTAAATTTTAAGGTCATAACAAGAGGAGGTAGGTAGGAAAGGAAAAAGCATTCATTCGAAACGGATAAAACTAATCAGAGCAGCATACTGTGGGTTAATGGTATCTAATTAAAGCAACAATTAATTAAACATCTGCATTTTCTCACATTTCCATTGTTTAAATGCATGCGGAAAAAGTAGCTCCAGTCTGTCTCTTAACACCACAAATTGTAGACTCACTAAGTGGTAGTTAAATGAAAACAAAATTCAATACAGAATTAGTGAGACTATCAAGTAAGCAAGCACTGCAATATTTATGAGCTGATTAAACTGTGTACACGGTCAGAGAGGAGTCGTGAGAGGGGTGCAATTGGCCAATGGGCTGCCTCTTACTTATTCATGCTAGGGGCTAGACGTCTCTCTCTGTAAATTATTTAGACCTTTTCTTTGTGTGTCTGTGTGTGTGTCTGAGAGCACTGTGTGAGTGAATTATTAAGGTTATGTGTGTACAGCCACAGTAGGGATCCTCTTTAGAGGGGTCACTGGCCATGCTGTTGAAATAACATTATTATATTGCCACTTTGTGCTCCACGTGCACGTGTGTGTGCGTGTGTGTGTGTGTGTGTGTGTGTATCCATCAGAGAGAGGGGTTTTCCATTTAGTGAATGGATCCTTGGGGACATACTGTGAACAAAAAGGCCAAACTGATATTGAGATAAAGACGACATGATGCTGAGATGGAAGGGGGAACGAAGAAAGGAAAGGAGGAAATGAAAAAAGGAAACGTGTTCTTTTTCATATACATCTATAACAAACCATTCCCTTTAGTTTATTTCCACCTGAGAGGGGAATGAGTGCATGATGGAAATTCATGTCCTTTCATTATGAGTGTATTGTCAGGTCTGACTGTGGGGGTCCTAAGAGAGGTGCCTGCGCATTTGACGAGTTAACATGTGAAATAGCTATGCTAATCGCTATGCTAATTGCGTTTCTGAACGCATGTTAGCACACTGTGAGCCATTTCACAGCAAACAGCCATGGCCTAAGCTGTGAATAATGACCACTTCAGCTTCTGCAAGGATATGTAAGCACTGAGGCCACTGATAGACAGGGTTAGTGGGTGGCTTAGAGAGAGGGGAATGAAGAGTGATAAAGAGAGGGGAGAGGGGGTGGAGAGAGGAAGAGGAGGATGAGGAAAGAGGGATAGAAGGTATGACAGCTTTCTTCATAATTACTCACATCTGTCTCACCGCTCTCAATCTCTAAATATTCATATGACAGAGGAGACAGGGAGATAGGAACAGCCCTTACTCAAAATACATGTCTTGTGGGTGCATTACATCATGGACAATTGAGTCTACTGTCTGGTGAAGAATTTCTGTCTCTTCTGCAACAGATTTCTCCCTGTTATAATCTAATACTGGTACAAAATGGTGAGTCTAGAAGAAAAGCCCCTGCTCTTTGATTCTAAGGTACTCGCACATTCAGTAACATCTAACAGAGTTTCAGATAATTGAAGGTTTTTCTCCCATTAAGCTCCTTCAGCTTCATTCTGAAGCTGCATTTGGGTCGACAACAGCATCATAGTGTCAAGAAATGTAGCCTCCACATTCATTCATCAATGAGACATATTGCATTGGTGCGGAAAATGCCAAGAGCGCCAGCAAAGAAAACGTAGTACATAACAGTGCATACCATAAACATGTTAATGGGGAAATATGCAAAACCTGGTATGGTCCTTTAACAGCAGGTCTGGGGTAAAGACCCATGTGTAATGTGCAATACTGTTTTGGGGGGTGGTGGCTTGTGCGCTGGCAGGAGGAGGAGGGAGAGGATGGATGGAAGAAATGCAGAGTGGCTGGCCTTTGAACCCCTCCTCTGGGACAACCGTAGGTTCCGCTGAACATTCTCTCCTTCGCATCTCGTTGCTACACGGTCTCCATGGTGATCATTATGGATGGATGGTTTTTGCACTCTTCGCTCCTCCATCACCTTAGCACAGGTGTTCTCCTGTCACAGCCTGGTCTCCTTAACATATCTTATCACATGCTCCTTTTAATAAGGAACATATACTAGGACCCCTAAAAAAACTACTCCCCCTTCCATCCTTCCTGCTGTACTCATCCATTTTCCATTTCTATGCTTCTTCTGCCTCCACCTCCCCCACGTCTGTCTCTGGATCAGCAACCCTCCTGGTGCTTTCCGCATTTGTTCCTATTTCCTCTTATTTTCTCTCTGCATTCTGTCTAGGGAGTGATATTAGAGGCTGCACAGTGCGTCCTAGACCTGGAGGAAACATGCCCGGACAGATGCTGCCTTCATGTTAATAGATCAGCCAGGACTCCTCATGGGCACAGACAAGTAGATTCACCCAAAGGTGAAAGCAAGCCTGACATATTCTGCAGGAGAGATGATTTGTCTCCCACTATTTCAGCGCAGAACAGTTAGCGCAAACACTTGATATGTAGACCCACTGCCAAAGAGCTATTAAGGATAGCTGTGTCACTGCACTTACAAACACGCTAATGTTAATGAGAGGGGGCAGAGTGACTTCTTATGGCTACCGTTTAGCCTAGCATTTAGCCTAGCACTGAGGTAACAGCCGCTGTCATGGGAATGCTAATGAAGCCAAGGAAAACAAAGCCTGGTTAATGAGAGCTCACAGATAAGAGAGCAGAGGCTAGGACACACATGTACACACATACGCAAACACCTCATACACACACTGTGACAGGCTCTTCTCCTTCGACACTAATTAGACAGGAAGGACTATATGTGGAGGAAGAGCTAACTAACTGTCCACATCAATACTGCATTGTGCGAGCCTGTCTTGGCCATTGGCCTCAAAGACACGGAGGGAGGAGGGGATAGAGAGGAGAAGGGGGGAGAGAGACAAATTAAAGAGAGGACAAGACACAGAGGGCAGAGAGGAGTGAATGTGCAGGAATGAAGATGAATTCACACCAACGCCTGTCTGAGTGTGATCCACACAGATGAAATATGCAGTGTGAGTAGAGATCTGGTCCACATACTGTATTACAGCACATATTACAGTATAGAGAGCAATAAACAGCCACCTATAGTGAGCTATAAATGCATATAAATACACAGAAACACAGACACACACAGACACCTATGCATACGAAACTTGGTGAGTGTAAGCAACCCTTTTATAGGAAAGATTACCATGTTATTTTTTTTTAAATCGAATTAACAAGGTTCATCTGTAAAGTTCACTGTTAACTTATTTCATTTGCTTTCACTAAAATACATGCGCCAACCTGTGCTCCTGTGCTTTTGGCAACTAAAGCATGAATAATGGTTTTATGGTTATGTCTAGGCCACTTAAAACACTTTAAGGTTAAGAAAAGATTGTGGTCTTAGTTAAAGGGGACATGCACATTTCAAGGTCTATATTACTGGTATGTCTTTGCATGATTTCCAGTTTTAAAAAAAACAAAGTTCAGCCTCTGTCTAAAACAGGCCATTTTAGCTCCTGTATCTTTAAGGCCCCAGTCCTGAGGAGCCCACTCTGTTCTGATTGTCTTAGCAAACTTCAAGCAGCTTGGAAGGCTACGTAAACAAACTACAGTAGTAGGATTTCACTTCTTTTTGTTGTTCTTTACTCAAAATGGAAACTTAAATACATCCGTACATGTTCAAACCCCTTCTGAAATATGCAAATGCATGAAGCAAACAACCCATAGAACAACCTTAGCAACAAAGGCTACAGAACAGATGGCAGTTTGCGGGCATGTGCAAACAATCTGACATTATCACAAGGAGGAAGTAGAGGTAACATTGCAAACGAAGCGTTCAGACCAGGCTGAAGCCCTTGCTTTTGACTTGCAGGGAGCATTTTTACATATCTTAACCTCTTTTTGACCATGTTTAACATCTGACATCATAACAGGATAAAAATGACAGAAAATCACAAAAAGCATGATATGTTTCCTTGAAATATTGCAAAAGTAAATGCTGATGGGAAGTACGGGCCACATTGACAATACTGAATCAAAACCATGATCTTTCCCTAAACGTACCAAGTGTTTATAGTAGCCTAATCCTGACAACACCCGGAAAGCAGGACGCTTCTGTCTTCCTCTCAATGACTTCTGTGTCGTATGAGAATGCCACACTTACCACGTTGCCTGAGAACGTTTGCAAGGCGGTATGTATTCTGTAGGAGTTAATGTAAGTGATGTTAAAAGCAACATAAAGCAGCCATCAGAATGAGACCAGTGTTTGGTTTTTAGCTAAGTTAAAGCCTCATCCTCCAGACATCCTCTCCCTGCCCCCACCAGACATTCTCTACCCTCCATCTCCATCTCTCTCCTGCCTCCGACACTCGGGGAATACTAACCACTGGGCTTTTCCCCTCCCCGGGCTTGACCTGATATTGCTGCCACTCCTCTTCCACAAGCCCGAGGCGATGGCTGAACTTAAACTAGGTTAGGGGTGGGAATGGAAAAAAGGTACGGTAACACCAGACATACAGCACGTACAGAAGTGTTAGCTTAATAATCATCCAGCAAAGATTTGGGTAGTGACTAACCCCTGAATCTTTCTCTCTTGCCATCCATCCATCACATCTCTACCTTCCATTTTCTTCCCCTCACTTTCACTCCCTCCCCCTCTCTTGCAATCTATGGCCCTTTTTATCTGTCTCTCCCTCTCTATATCTCCTCCTCTTTTGCACTCTCTCATTCTCCATTTCTCACTCTCTAGTACAATCAATCAGTTCTGAATTACTCATTTACTCTGTCTCTCAGTGCTGCATATTCTCTCTGCCACCGAGGACTCCGTTAATTTTCTCCCCTCCCTTGCTCTCTCTTTCTCTATACTCTGCTTGATAGAATCAGATGCTATTTGTCTATTAAGGGGCCACAGGGATATTTAATAAAGGGCCTGTAATAACTGTGCGTGGCTGCATGTGTGTGTGCAGCAGTGTGCATTTCCGACCGGGAGGGCTGAATATCCTTCCATTCCCCACCATGATGAGGAAATTAACATGTCCGATGTGGTGGCTGATGAAAAGTCATCTCGACGCCAATGGTGAATGTCGCAGTTAATTTTCTATTTAGCTACAGTAACCCTAACCAACTCTAATTGATTAGGTGATCAAAAGTAATTGGTATTAGGCCGCAGCTATGGATTCATTTGTCTTTTATGAATGCTAATTGACCCCAGACTGCCCCTGTACCCACACCTCCCCTGTTCTCCGGTCCTCTTCCTCGCCTCTACAACACTTACTGGACCTGCAAGTTATTCTACATCCCAGAGCCTTACTCTTCTTTGTGTGTGTGGGTAGTTTTACATGGTGTCAGTGTGTTTTCCTCCGCTTGTGTACGTGTGATTAAGTATTCGACTCTCAGCTGCCTTGCTCCTCAGCCTTGGGGAGAAAACCAAACAATTCTTTTTTACCATCCATTATGCGTGTGACTTTGTGTGTCCCTGTTTGTGTGTGTGCTGAGCGCTCGTATGTACCACTATGTCCATTTGTGAAGCAAATTGGAGCAGGGAAAACCGCGGGTCTATGGGAATTAATGTGGGATGAATCTAAATAATCTAAACAAGCATCATTTCCTCAACCCATGTTTGACATTTATGAGACGAGGTAAAAAATAGAATGCAAGAAAATGTGTCTCCCCCTCTGTACCCCATACTGAGCCTCTGGCACTCAGCCACATGCAATTCAATCAAACACACACAGATACAGATAAACATATAACCACAAAACAGACATGCATACAAATACACAAATGGACATACACACACACACACGTAGACACGCAATTCACCAGATTAGGTCTTATAGCAGTAAATGGTGTTACCCTGGCAATATGTCCTCTACAAAACTAGATATTGATTGAGGCTGATCAGAAAGAGATACTGATCGAGAACAATCAGAGACTGATGTTAACTGACTGCTTTAGCTGCTTCTCCACCAATGAGCTATTGATCAGGCTGGTGGGATTCTCCAAAGAATATTTTCTGTTATAGCTCCACCGTGTTGCCCGACAGCCACAGATAACACCAGGTCACCCACAAGACTAAACTGAAGCAGTATCCCCTATGCTTACTTCATTTATCTGGCAATATGTTTATGGCAGAAACACAAAAATGTAAGTATGTACACACACATAGACAAACACACCTCCAGCAGCTGGTTGAGGCTATAAGGCTGTCATGGCAACCATTCTGCAAAGGTGTGATTGGTCAAGGGAACGACAGGCAGAGAAATGTTTGCTGTGAGGAGGTATGTCGATTCCTAACACCTAACAGGAACATGCAGTTCAAACACACAGGCACCACTGGGCACAAACACATACACACACACACACACACACACAGGCAGTCCAGCAGTACTCTAAGTTTTCTCAAGAGGCAGAAAAGACATGCTAAAATCGCTGTATCCTAAATAACGAGTAAACAGACAAATATATACTGACAAGTCAGGGCAAACATTAATTAGTTAATGCCACAATACAGGAAGTGACAAGTTGGTTTAGATGATCTTCAAAAAAAAACATGTCCAGACATTTAATTAAAAATATGCAAATGTGCTCACAGTTTGGAGGCTATCAAATTCAACTTAACAGAAAAAAAATCTTTTCTGACTACATTTCAATTACAGTCTCTCTGCACATTTTTCAGCGGCTTCACTAAAACAGAGGGGGGAGATTTCTTCCACTCGTCTGAAATTAGACATCTAACACAAGGTTCATCTTTGACTAAATGACAATTATTCTGGCTCCAGCAGCACACAGACGAGATTAAACATCAACATTTTTAATTATGATTAAAATGCTCAAACCTCTTATGCAGCTTGACGAAAAAGACCTAATGGGAAAATGATTACTGAGATAAATATTACTTTTTGTAATAGACGTCACAATCACAAATTTGGTTTTCTTTTGCAGCCTCACGCTGATTTTTTTGCCAAAGCCACAAACTTCATTATGTATATGAGTACAAAAATTGTAAGGATGTGCAGCATGTTTTGTGGCACACATACCAAAAGGGAGGTGTGATCATATCTCAGGCCCTTTCCCCCCACCGCAGGTCCCCTGTGCCCAATTAGAGAAGAGAGAAAATCAAACTGGTCAAGGCTTGGAAAATGATCGATTACGCTGACCCCATGTGTGTAACATATATGTAACATGTCAGGCTATAAGCTGGGCTAATATATCAGCTAACACATTTGTTGACCCCGACATTCCCCAACAATCCCTCAGTGACTTGAACATTTGGGCTGAGGCGAGTTTAGCAGACAGGGAATGACAAAACTGTCACTGTATCATGTACTAACAGTCAGCTTTGTATTGATGATGTAGTTTAGTTTTTTTTTTTTTTTTGGATGAGTGCATTTATTCAAAGAGGACATTTCACTATGTGGTTCAGTTTACACTGGTGGTATGAGGTTAAGATCTATGCAAATCAGCTATAGCCATTCAATATCTCCATGGAAGGGGTATAGTACTCTGAATCCCTCTGCATTACCCTAATTAATCATTCATACTTCACATCTACATATTCAAATTACCTGAGCTTAAGCCACAGCAAGTGGGGGAGGAGATGGATGAAGAGATGGAAGAAGAAGAAGAAGAAGAAGAAGAAGAAGAAGTAGTAATAGTAGTAGTACTAGATGGTACTAGATAGGGGTGGGGGCTAAAATTGATTCTTAGATGCATCCCGATGCAGACGTGGACGATTCTGCATCGATTCACAAAAGTCAGAAATCGATTTTTTAAATGTTAGTTAATAACATGATGTTGACAGAAAGAAAAAGGCAGAACTGAACTGTGAGGGCAGTGCAGCACCCGGACAGTCTACAGCGTGCACACACTTGAGTTTATCTTCACAAAAGGTAGCGGTTGCAGGCATTTTTTGATTTAATGACTAAATAATTACCTTTGTGAGATGAACATAAAGTATATTGTGAACTTTCTACGCCATCACTCAGAGACTAATGTTAGTCTGTTTCACCTCAACAACCCTGCACCCGCTCAGCGTCTTGGACGACAATGGCTTTCCCCGGAGCTAATGGTGCAGCAGAGAGGCTGCTCTCCACTGCTGGAGACATGACGTTAATAACAACGCAGTGGAGCACTCTGCCTCCCCCTCATTTTGTTATTCTCATACAGGCAGGAGACTGTTTTGCCAGTCCTTGGTCAGGGATACTGACAGGAGTATTAACCCTAACATACATGTCTTTGATGGTGGGAAGAAACCGGAGCACCCGCAAACACAGGGAGAACATACAAAGGCCACACAGAAAATGGGAATGGGAAAAAGAAGTTGCAGAAAAGAGGAGATGAATGCAAAAGGGAAAAGAAAAGAAGAGGGGGCTCCTGTTTATATGATTTCTGTAAAAAAATAGTTTTGTTCCAGAGTCTTGGATTTGTCTTGATGTCCCTTGACACGTCCAAATAGCGTTGCAGCTAGCAGTTAGCCTGTGACCATGTAGCGCCGTCTGCATTAGCACTTGGGTCTCCTGGTTACTCAGAAGAAGCCGTGTGCTGTCAGAGCCAAAGCACCAAAGTCTTTATGGCTACAGCTGACAGACTCCAACCTCTGCCCTATTAGTGAACATACTGGGAGCCTCTGTGCTCTTCTCCTCTGCTCTCTTCTTTCTGTCTCTGTGTGCCTCATCTGAGAGCCTTGATTAGGGCTTCAGGGAACCAGAGGACAGAGAGCATGGTGACAGACAGAGAGAGAAAAAAAAAAATAAAAAAGACAAAGAGAGGAGAGAGGAGCAAAAGAATGGGAGACAATATCAGAGAGAAAGAATCAAGAAATTCAAAATACTGCCAAAAAAGTATGTAGATTGTGTTCTATTTACGTATAGCGTTTATACATAGTATAAAAAGAAGAAAACTGCAAGAGAGACATTTGGAAAATGAGAAATTGTCAGAGAGTCGACAAAGGACATGAATGGAAGAAAGAAGTGTGACAGAAGGTGAAGTTCAGGTGGAGGTGAACGAGAAGATGTGAGGAATGTGGTGAGAGGGAATGTGGCGCCTAGTGGGAGTTTTTTTTAACCTGTGTGTTATTGATGCTGTGAACCAACTCCCCTCTATTATCGCCTACTAGTGCCCCCTGGACTCAGCACACACAAGATTATCTATGCTTCCTGGACGAGCCAGGAGGGGCCAGGGTCGGGGTGGTGCTGGGGGGTCGTGTGACAGGTTGAGGAAATCTAAGTTTGGCCGACAACTGGGTAGGTTGAAAGTCTAAAGAGTGGAAAGGCTACTGCAAGCTGCTCATGACGGTTGCCCCATGCTGGCAGATGGCAGCTTGCAGGTCGACAACTAAGTAATTGCACCAAACACAACATGTGCACAGGCCCAGCATGTGCCTCTCCAAATCTGAGACATGATTTGCCTACATGGAAGACAGTTCTGTGTCTCTCTGTGATATAAAAACTACGTAGAATATGTACAATTCAGTACATTTTCACATATTCAGAAGTCAAAACAACCACTTTAATCAACATTACACAAAGTAAAAGGGTCTTTACATGTCAGTGGAGCTGCACCTAGATGATCTACGCACACACAGAGCACGTTGCAGTCTTAAGATAAAGGTTAGCTGGAGACTGGGTGGAGGGGCACGGGATGGCTCAGAGCTGGAGGTAGGGGATGTCTTGAATGGGAGTGGTGGTAGGAGAGTCAGGCTTGGTTGATGACTGGGTGGGTTGGCTGGCTGATGAGCAGAGAGGTTGGCTGTCAGTGCGAGCCTGTAATTGAGGGTGGGTGTGAGCTTCCCCCCATGGATTCCCTATATTCTGACAGCTGCGGCACAGTACAGGCTGTTCACACAGAGCTGTAGTAATCATCATCATCTGCTCCTACAGACTGGACTCCTCTCTATCAGCTGGTTTAAACAGATGACATGTGGTGCATACACAGGTAGGGCTATAGAACTAAAATGAATAAATGAGAACATGAGAACATTTAGTTCAAAATAGATATCTATAATTCAGAATTTAGTCAATTGGCAATGAGCGAGTGCTTCATGTAAGAAGAATTTAACAAACAGTTAAAGGGACTACTTTCTCTGAAGTAGCTGACCTATACGACTCGCACAAAAGAGAGACACAGAGACATTTATTTCAAAAAGCCGTTTTGTCATGGGATAAAAAAAAAAATCCTTCATTTTCTATTTCGATCCATAGCTGAGTGGTGTGTTTGGTAAAGTGTAGCTCCTCAGGGAGTCTGGGCCTGTGATCTGGCAGTGCTGCAGGTTGAAAGGGAACTCACATCAGCCAGTGTCTCAAATCCACCGCATCAATAAACCAACTTAAATGTATTTCAGTTTACCATTTGCTCACTTCTCTCTGGCATTTCAAAACCCTTTACAGCCGTCTCTTTCTTTCGGTCCCTGTTCCTCTCCCTCATATTATTTACTGACGAGGACGGCGGGGCGTGTAGCAGTTTATAAACTCGCCATTCTCTGTCTTTTATCTTCTCCCACTCTCTGTCCTCTCTAAAAGCGGGGGGATTTGTGGCTAACCCCTGCTGTATTAGTTTCTGTTGACTTTGGGTGATCAGCACACTTTGTCTGGCCGATGGAAAAGCTGTGTTGTGCCCTGGCTGTCCCCTAACCCGTAGACACACACACACACACACATGCAGTGCCATTCCATGTAACTCACTTGGAAAGCTCAGAGCAAATCTTCTGCATGGTAGGTCACCAGGGCCCTGAGGACCCTTCACACTTGACACAGTCGCCCACAGATGTGGCCTGCCTGTAAAGCACCGAGCGGTCGCAATGGATCCACAGTTTCCAGCAGGAGGCGAGGGAGCAGCAGCGAGGTCAGGTTTGGACAGAACCAGAGACATGCTCCACTGGACCACACAGACTAGCTGCTGTCGGTCTAATTGGCTGCAGAGCTGGAATGAAAGCCCAATACACTGCACTCATATTAGCCTCAGCTTTAAGGACAATAGAAACTGAAGGACCACAACAGCAAAGCAGACAAGAATTAATGATAGCCATTATGGCTGCCAGCAACCACAAACCGTTAATATCAATCCAGGTTTTTACAAGACGGGTAATTAAAGGCCGAGTACGCCAGGCTGCATCTTCTGGCATGTAATATTTCCGCTTTTAGTGTAACACATCTGACAGTGAGTTTCAATTTTACATCTCAGCCCCCACCTCTAATCTGTCTTGACTATAGCTTTGGGCTATTTGGCAAAAACATTTATGTTCGTTTGGTTTAGTGTCTTAAATTAGCCCACACCACGCTACTCTCAGTCTGACCTGTTTAATGCATCTTGACACCAGCAATTCTCTAACAAGCGTCTGAGTGTGCGCAGACATGGGCTGTTTGATTCATCCGTGCTTCTCTACTCCAACAGGGGAGTTCAAAGACTCATATTTTGGTGAGGATATAAAAAGGAGTGGGGAAGCCCAGAAGAGGGAGATAGAGAAAGGAGAGTGTTTTTTTATGCTAAGTGTGAAAGGATTTTAAGTAGCCTGTGTAAAAGGTGATGTTAATTGCCACTGATTCCTCTCTCTCTCTCTCTCCCTCTCTCTCTCTCTGTTTCTTCTTCATGTGTACGGCGTCTGGCAAACCAATTTGCACCAGCAGCATCAAGGAATTTCTGTGTGCAATCAGATAATATGCAGCAGAGCCAGAAAAGCTTAGCTCTGAGTCGAGATAATGGCTGGATTTAAGGAAAATCTCATCACATGCTTTCTATTTTTCACCTGCAAGCAAATCAGAGACACAACCGGTAGATGAACAATGACGAAATCCATGTCTGCTTGTGCGTAATGTGTATGCATACTAGGAGTGTAACAGTACACAAAATTCAAGGTTTGGTATGCACCTCAGTTTTGGGGTCACGGTTTGGTACGATTTTGGTACAGCAGAAAAAAAGAAAGGAAGAAAATAATAGATTGGTCCTTTGCTGATTTATGATCAGTCAGAACTGGTTCTTACGATGTGTTGCCCGACCAAGTCAGAAATCAAATGTGTTTTTAGCCGTTTCCAAACAGCTTCACTCAAAGGCAGAGTGAAAAGCCAATGGTCACAGAGAGGGGAGGGGGATGGGGAGATGCGGTATCGTTTAAATACGGGGATAACGGTGCATATTTTAATAACAATGACAGTAGCGACACTACATGAGCATAGGTAACCAGGGTAACTTGGCTAAGCCGGTTAGCATACATCCATGAGCATCCTACAGGTACCAAAAACGTTCCGGGTGGAACTCAAACGCTAGAACTATTGTTCCACACATCAGAGTAAGTGGATTATTAAACCATTTTGACATTATCATTGTTTGGGTCAGGGATAGAGATGTCAGTTTCTGGTAACCAACCAGTTAATTTTTAAGAAAAGTTGTGATGTGGCGTTTGTTTGTGAGAGCTGTCCAACATTAGGCGGTCAGAGCTAGCTTGACTTTAAGCTCATCCTTCTTCTTCTCAAGTGTTTTCAATGCATTTAGTCACAGCAGCTCTCGATGGCATAACATACTCGGGCACAAGGTACCGCACTAACTCTTTCAATCCCTCACCCTTTACCACACTGATAGGCAGCATATCGGTCACAATCATTTGGCACACCAACTGGGTGACCAGTGCACATCACACTTTCTCCCCTTCTTAGCAGCGACGTGATCTTTGGCTGCGACTGTGAGCCATCCTCAGACATGGCAGCCGGGTGCTTATTCCTAATATGGTACAGCATAGTGCTTGTTCCATATTGGCCCGAATATAAGGCAACCCTGATTAAAAGACGACCGCCCCTTTTCCAACAGCTGTTTTTGGAAAAATAATGTTACTTTTTGACTATAACTTATATCATAGTATAGTTACATACTCACTACCAGGCTTTTGGAAGCAGTAAAAAATGATTTTCTCCGGGAGTTAGCATTTATAAGACTGCCTGTTTATCTTTTTGTCTTTCTTACTTATCATCTGTCACAGTGGTATTAGGCAGCTTGACATATTCTGCTTCTTTCCCGTCTCAGTATAGACATCGGAAGATGCTTTGGACTCGTTTTCACTCATCATGACTTTATTTCCTCCGTGGCAGAAAAACACATTACATGAGCCTACAGAAACTCCTGCAGGTTAAACTGGACTAACGAAACACTTATAGTGCTGTCTGACTCTAACACACTCACTATAAACAGACTCTGAGACACTCGCTAGCCTAGCAACATTAAGGCTACAAACAACCCATAATGCAACACTCCGTGTAGGAGTCAGTTTTGCACCGGTACCTTATCCATTCAACAAGAACATCTGATGTTGTGAACACGTAATTGTCTAGCCGTTAGCAGAGTGTGTATGCAAATTAACCTATAGACCGACATGCGGTACCGGTCAAAAATATTCTCGGCGGTTAATCTATTAACGGTTAACCGTTGATATCCCAAGTCAGGGAGCATACAGAACCGAGGAAAGTCGCGTACCGAACAGAACATCCTGTACCAAACAGTTTGGGACGAATACACAAACTGTTATATCCCTAATGCATACATTTATGCATAATACGTAAAATAATGAAACATGAGAAGATACATCCAGAGCGGAGTCTAAGCATTTAGAGTGGAGAAGAAGCAAAGAAATCCTGGAGATGTGATTTTGACAAGCACACGACATTCACCCACTCTGACAGCCGACTTGGTGAGAATGACGTTGGTGGGAGAGCGGGAATGAATAAACTCCATCTGACATGATGATGAGCCCTGACCTTTCAGGATTAGAGGAGGAGGATGTAGAGACGGGACTCACACTGCTGTGGGGGTGGCTGGGTGACACAGAAGAAAGATGGGTGCCCTTGTATGCATTTGTCTGTTTATGTGTGTGTCTCCATGCACTAGAACACACATATCCACGCATCTACATACAGTATATCTATGTTTGTCAGCCAAAAGCAACAGTTCCTTCAAAATATGACATGGATCCAGTGTGATACAGGCAGAGTAAGAGCAGAGTAACATTTAACCCTGCTCAGGGCTCCTTTGTTAGACTAAAAAGGCCAGACTTTACCACCTTAGGTCTCTACCTCCAAGATATTAAAGGATAGGTTTGGGTTTAACCCACACACCCAAATGTAGATTGTTACTAGGTTATGTGCCTAATAAGTCCTCAGCCAGGACCAGGTGCTGGTAGGTGGTTTTGGTTACCTTTGGACAGAGCCAGACTAGCTGTTTCCCCCATTCCCAGTCTTTATGCTAAAATAAGTTAGCCAGCTGCTGGTGGTAGGTTCATATTTACTGTACAGATATGAGACTGGAATCAATCTTCTTACTAACTCTCGGCAAGAAAGCAAATGTTTCAAAATGTTGAGCTTTGCCTTCAAAGGATAGGCTCAGATTTTTTTAAGTCAACAAGGGGGGAACCAATAATTCCTGGAAGCAATCGATAGCATAGAAGTAGGGTGTAGAAATCGGATTTGCAGCTAGGTAACGTATCCTACAGCTTGGTGAGTCAGTCTGCAAAGTGGTATCGTGCTGAGTCGATCAAGTGCATATTTCCAGCTTTTTTCTACGATCGTAACTTCAGTGATTTTTCTCTTCAAGCCACCATGGCAGATTTTAAAGAGCAAAGAGTTTGTGCGAAATTTAGTTTTTTGCTCAGTAAAACCACTGCTGAAGTAATGACTATGCTTGAACAAGCTTTTTGACAAAAAACAATGTGGTTGTTCCCGTGCTAAAATGGGGACTAAAAGATTCAATAATGTGGACGGTGACAAAAGATCACAACAGGAAATGTTTCCAGGAATGGGAGAGAACTTTGAAGGAGATTAGAAATGTACTACTGAAAGATTTATAATGGCATGGCATAATGAATGAATTTTTGTTTAATTCAGGGAATTTTTAGGTCGCCCCTCGTATCTTAATACGATACTCACATACCATATGTACATTGAGAGTTATTGTAAAAAATATTGAGTGTCCTCAATAAGTAAGGCAAGTAAGGCAAAAAAACACAACACAGAAGAACAAAACTATATATAAGTTTGTATGTGTACTACAAGGCCAATGAGAGAATTGAGAGAGAGAAAAAAGACAGAAAAGTCAAATGAAGACAGGAATTATTTTTGATAAAACATTCGTCTCTGTTCAGTTACAACCTATGCAGCTCTCTGGTCGCTCTCTCTTTCCATCTCTGTCACTCACTCTGTCGGTCTCCTTCTCCTCCTCTGTCTCCTCCTCTGTCCCTCCGGCTGGGAGAGACATAACAACTAGTGACAGAAGTTAAGTGATTCCCAAACTCGCCGTTTGCACAAAAACCCGGCAGCAAAACACTGTCTTGCACATGGATACTCATACATGCCCCCACAAACAGACACACAGACACACACACATTAGATTAGGACTGCTAGATAGTTTGCACTGTTCAAGCCACCCATGCTCGCTGTGTGCATGTATGCGTATGCATATGTTCATATTGTTTGCATATCCATCTGTTCTAATTTGCCACATCTCCCAACAAGATCTATGAGGAAAATTCACTTTATGCCATCCTATATGACTATATTGTCTCTCCTTGCCTCTCTGATTCTTTCTCTCTCCATCCTATTCCTATGCCTCGCTTTCTTCCTGTCTATTTTAATGTAGATGTCGACATCAAAGTCTGTGTCCCACACTTCTCTCCATCCAGAAATGAGGTGTAGGAGTACATGTCTAGACTAGCCAGCAAGAGTTCACATCAACCAAAGTTAAAACCACTTTGTCAGCAGTAGATCTAATACATCATCGCACGCACACACACACACAGACACACACACAAACACACACCATCCACGTATGGCTGACTGCAGGAGGTGAGGAAATATCAAAAGTAGTGGAGATCGGCATATTGTTCCTTTAAAGATGCCGATTTTATGTTGACTGAGCAGCTCTGCTGCTGTGATCAAAGACATGCGAATAACTAGCTGAAGAGTGTCTGACGGCCCCTCTCGTGCACATCACAGACGGGAGAAGTTGGTCAAGGGAATTAGCTACTGACGGAGTGGGACTATGTGAAATGTACTGCAAACAAAGCAGAAACATTTACATGTTCTACACATCAAAGGAGAATCAGCAAACATACATGCATGCAGAGTGAGCAAATAAATGTGTATTACAGATGAATATGCTGAGTCCTGTAAACTATAAGCTCTATGTCTGTGTCCATTCACTCCACTTTGCATCCACGGTGCTAATTAATACACAAGCAGGGGCATTTGAAACCATTAATCAGGCTTTTACGAGGCCAGTCCGAGCATTAGAAAGGTTATTTGCCTAATACAGAGTGTGTAGTGAATTAGTCAGTGAACACTGGTAAGAGCTTTGCTGCTCCTTAGTAAAACCACTGACCTTCCTGATCCTAAGCTCACGCCATTTAGAGAATAAATGACCACAAAGTCACATACATACAGGCAATCTAGTGACCCTTAGCAATGCAATAAAACAGCATTTTGTGAAGATGTTTCTTTACTGTAATTAGACATATTTCTTTTTTTGAACAGGATGTTATAGCAATTATGTTGTTGAATGTTTCAGTCAGGGAGAGGAAGACAGTTTCATTTGGTTGCTAAAAATATATATCAATATAACATTTAAATATATAAAATTCTATACTTAAACTTAAATCTACTGAGATATTGCAAATTTCTCATCGGTTCATCTGGAAACAGAGAGAGAAACAAACAGATTATTGAGCATTGAGGATGGGAAGTGCTCCTCATTAGTGTTTTATTAAAAAGCAGTTATTGCAGTTATTGTGCAAGGTTGTTGAATTTAAATGGTCCTCCAGATAGCAATCTGCTTATGAACATAGATACAGGAGGAGAGGAGAGGAGAGGAGAGGAGAGGAGAGGAGAGGAGAGGAGAGGAGAGGAGATGAGGATGGACAGCAGAAGAAAAAATAGAAATGAGGAAGGAGATAAATGTATAAAATGAATGTGTAGAAGAAACAGAAAAGGGAAAAAGCAGATGGAGAGAACGGAGAAGTAGATCAGATGAAGAACAAAGAACAAAGAGTTGGAGAGGGTGTGATCCAAATTAGTCTTTTAGAGGCGGGATGATGAGATAAAAAGAGTAATGATGACATAGCTGTAAAGATCTGAAACAACGACTAAGCAGGAGGAGAACTAGACTGGGTTGCTTTAGATGGAAGAGGGGAGGAAGAGGGTGACAGGTTAAAAGGACTGCTCTCCATCCATCTATTTATCTTCCTACAGTACGCCTGTCCTCTGTAGCAGCTCTCTGTCTGTCTGCATCTCTCTGCCAGACAGCAGATACAGTTGCTGCTGTAAGCTGTCACACTGACATGTGTCACATTCTGATGTCACATCCCTGTTGTGATCTTATTGTCTGAATGACAGCTTAGCTGACAAACATGACAGACACTAGCTGTGGTGTTTACCCTCAGGTGGAGTACTGTGCAGCCTTGAGCAGTCTACTCGTAAATGCAGCTCACAGCAGCAACAGCAAGTTTCTTCATTTGGAGTTTCTCCCCAAAGCTTTTGACTTCCGCAACACAAAACCCAAAGTAACTCCTACATCACTGGAAGGTGTGCTGAGTAAGAGGGCTGCAGTGTATTAGTGTGGTGTTGTAGTGTAGTGTGAGCCAACAACAGCTGCTGCTGCTGCTGCTACAGGAAAAAAACGAGACAGAAGTTCAAAGCTGCACTAGCTGGTGAAGAAAGTTGAACATTTAGCAGCTTACGAGCCAGATATTGGGCTCACATTCATCAGGCGGCCAGATGGCACTAAATGTTCCTCCATATCTGCTGGATGTGACAAAGTGAACAAAGTGATAATGTTGTGTTTACATCTTGTTACGGGGACCAAAAAAATCACTTAGTACTGATGTAAATCAAGAATAGGACTCATAAATAAATAGATGAGAAAATATTTACATTTACAGTGTTGATTTTTGTCAGTCATCGTTTGAGATTTTCACTTTCTACGTCAACTAATACAGTCAATTAGTGGGAAGAGGTGCAACGATCAAGAGCTACTCACATCTACGTGAGTTGAAAATATATCAGCTTGATGGTTTTGTGAATCTGCTTCAAAAACAGAGACAAGAGACAAGAAAAGGAAAGAGACTAGAGGGCAACAACAGAAAGAACTGCAGTTTCTGGTGAGGCTGAGTTGAACAGAAACACACTCACAGGCAGTCTGCCACACACAGGGTCAGTACATATTTTGCTAGCTAGCTTACAGCTAATATCTGTGTTGATTCGCCCCAAACAGCCAATGGACTCAGACTGCAGTCCAGCAGTCAAATTAGCACAAATAAAATGGGGCAAATATTCACTTCACTTTCTGTCTGAACACAGCTTGACACATGGACAGGTAAAATATACAGATTCACAAGCTCCAACGCTAACAAATCTGTTGTTGAATCTGTCATCTTGCTTTCTTATTTGCAAAGATCGGTGTACTAAACATTCATACTTTTCAACATACTTTTGTTAAAATGACAAATGTCACCGGCGGCAGGTCATATCAGTTCTCACTAATTAATGATAACTCCATAACTAACTTAAACACACAATATGTCATTTCTGCTGCTAGGAGTCTCTCAATCAAAACAATAACAACAGATGGAGTTTGATGACATTGTGAAGTAGCGTGGGATCATAGGAGTTGTTGTCTTCACTGTTAAACAACCAGCTTCTCCAGGTTAGGATTACTTCAGTGTTCATCATTCAGGATGTTTTTTACCGGGAGCTGAATTATGTGCAGAGGTCTCCTCCTCTCCAGAACAAACAGACCTGGTGATTAAAACAGGTAAAAACACTGAAAAAAGCAGTTCTACATAAAAAAATCAGTGTTCCTCTGACTCCGTTCAGCAGGCACAGGACGTCCAGTTCGGGCTGCGAGCCGAGCTGCTGCTAACGTTTGCTCAGCTTGTTTCTCTGATAACTTCAGATCCAGACGTCCAATGACTAAAATCCTTCCTCCGATTAAAAGATACAGTTAAAGATCATTTGGGAGGGAAGACACTTCACTCTGTAACACTATTGTACAATTGCAAGTTTTTGTGGATCTCGCAGATCTCGCAAGTTTCAGGAGTGTCATTCTCCCAGTTAAACTTTCATTCGGATCAATAATTTAAGGGATAATCAGCTTAATAGATATTAATCAAGACCAATCAGTATTTGGAGAAAGTTGCTTTGAGTTTAACCAAAGTCAATAGGCTTCTGTTAGTAGTGGATTTGATACTGGATTAATATGGGATAAAATACTATCAAACTCTAACCCTAACTGCAAAGCTACAAAGAGTTAGCAGCCTCTACAGTGTTTGAAAAGAGATGCATTAATGTTATTTAGAAAACAAACAAACAAACAAAAAAACCCACTACTGTGCCTCTACATTTTTGTCTGTGTCCATAGATTTTATAATGTGGGGGTACAAGGACCCCTAAAAATAAATGCATTGGAGCATTTGATGTCATTTTTACTTTCGCTCATTTTCATAAACACCACCGCCCGACAAACACACCCACATATGCACACACGTACAAAAGAAATTACTTGCATAAATGACAAGTAGCAAACATTTGGCCTCTCGACTTCCTGAATGGCAGTAATTGTGTTTGGAGCTGAGTGACTGACAGGGTTTGAGTGGCAGAAATGACTGCGGTGGAAAAGGTCGTTTAGCTCGTTATGACTAGCAGGTACCGGCGGTTAGGATGCAGCAGCTGTGATTGGACCATTGAGTTCCAGCCTTCTTGATTCCTCTATTGTTTCTGATGTAGGGCTGGGATACACTGAGGGATTTTGACAGCTTCATGTGGCGTACCACTTATGTGTGTTTGTGTGTGTGTGTGTGTGCGGGCATGTGTGTGTTGGCTCCCCCCTGGATGTCGTGAGTCAGTGTTTCAGAAGGCTCATTGCCGTTTGACGCCCACTTCTCCGGCTAAACCGGTTTGCTTTTCAAATGTCAGATCATGGTGGGAGACTGAGGTGGCCCTCTGACGAGACTATGATTGTTTTCCCAGAAAAATGGAACGAAGAGAAAGAAAGAGGGAGAGAGCAGGGGGAGATGATGACTGCTTTCCATTATTAGCCAGGCTCGTTCTACCGACAGAGGAAATAGTGAGGCTCTCTCGTTCTGCTGATCGATCCCTCCATTCTGGGAAGATGGCCAGCACAATACGCTCTCTATCTCTCCAGCTATCTATGCCTTTCTCTCTATTTTCCCCCTCTCTTTTTTTTTATCTGTCCGTATGTCATTTGGTTTCTATTATGTTTTCTCAGATAATTGCTTTTCACTGCAGATAATTCTTGAAATGAAGTCCTTCGCCAATGAACAAATTGTCATAAAAAGTTATAAGTTCCTACATTACAGTCCCTGTGAAATGGAATCCAGAGCTCAGTTCATGGCATGTGATAAAAGCGAAATACGAGTGGGAGTTTTGCGAGTTGAAGGGTGAGGGTGTGTGTCATCTTGATGGTGGTGCTCGCCCAGAGCTCAAAGGCAGCGACTGATTATATACGCTTTAAGGTCACAGCAATAAAAGCCAAAGAAGCACTGATGAAATATGATTTGAGTCAAACACATTTATTACTCTAGTTGCTGTAACTTACTAGAGCACTGGCATTTAATTGAAATTGCTAAGCATGGGGATCTCAACAACACTACATCTCCCTGTGTTTAATGATCTTCTGCAGTACAGTATAGACAAAGTGGAAAAAAAAAACAAACCCTTCAATATATAGTGGATTGGAAACAAGCCATCGGCTCTCAACAATAAATTCAAACTGATGGACCCATAATGAAACATTAAACTTCAACAAGACATTTGAAGTGTAAAAAAAAACTTAAGTAAGTTTCTACTAAAGTGCTTTTGTTTTTTTTTTCCATCCTGTATACTCATTAAAGTATTTTATAGGATAAATAAGTTCATTATTTAACAGCTGAGAAAAGTTGGTGTTCACAAGATTCAAATGTGCTCATAAAAAAGGAGCACCTTTAGCATCTGTGGACATCAAATACATGACAAAGATTTTTTAAAGGTCTAACCCAAACCACATGAAGCACAAAAGCCAGGTGACATTAGGGGAAAAAATTGAAAACAGTCTTAAATCATCAACAAATCACAGGGAATTTAGTTTGGAGGTGATTACTCAATTACATGATTAGTTTAATCAATATGAAGGAAACTAATAATTTAGCATCTTCTCAAATCTCAAGGATTTGCTGCTTTTCGGTATTTTATATTATTCAAAATCAAATATATTTGGGTTTTGACCGCTGGTTATACGATTGAGCTGTCAGAAACTGATGGGTATTATTTATTTACTTTTATTTATTTATTTATTGCAATTTTCAGATTTACTTACTCGAACAAATAGTGAATAGATTGTTAGCTGTAGACCTGTTGATGTACATGTGACACAGTTATATTGATAATGTTCTGCTGTGTTTGCATCTAATGGTGAGGTATTCTGTCTACTGAGGAGACTGTCTAAAGAATTCATGAGACAAAGCTCAGAGCAGAAGGGCCATCCCTCAATGTCAGAGATTCATCATCCCAACACACACACACACACACACACACAAATATATACATGCATGATCACACACTGAGTTTCAGTTATTTCGACTTCTAACTTCATAATGCAGACTGACATAGCCAAATCACAGTCATGCAGAGAGAGGAAACTTAAGAGACCCAGGAGAACCCTCAGCACAACACAAAACCCTGTCACACACACAGTCACCTCCTCCCACAAATCAGGAAGGAAGTGTGTGTGTGAGTACGCCCATCCCATGTGGTCAGCACAACAGAGACAGCATTGTCACTGACTGAGCTCCCTGTGATATGGAGGTGTTGACAGGTAGCACTCCTGCGGGATTTGTGCAACCACAACAAACTAGTACGGCGTGCACACACACACAGAGGCGTGCACAAGCACACAGGACGTGACGTGACAGACTGAGGATCTTGGCGACAATGTGGGATTCTCAGCGCATCAATAATGCAGCGCCTCTGACAACTGGAGGAATCAAACTCCCCGCGCCGTCTCACTCCATCATCCTTCTCTCTCCCTCTTTCTCCTTCTCTCTCTGTCTCTCCCCACATCGCCGTCTCCCGCTCTCTATCCCCGCCCATCCATCTCAGCTCACTTCGTTACCCTCTCCTCTCCTACAGCATGAAGACGGAGCGTGAATTAGAAAGTGGGCAACGGGAACAGCGGAGCTGCTGTTTTTCAGACAACTTTGCTGGATATTATCAAGAGTGACAGAGTAACACATTTGGCCTTATGGGATCAAAATGCATCTGAACCACTGAAATGGATATGAGTACATGTCACAACTATGTGTGTGTGTGTGTGTGTGTATGTGTCTACAGTAAACCCATATTCGTTTCAGCTGTTAGCTGCCAGCATATAGTTCAGTCGTTTAGCTAGCTTGTCATATCAGCCACATAAACAGAAATGTGCAAACACACACACACACACAGTGAAATGTCTGTCATAACCAAAGAGCAGCGTCTCATGGTGGCACAGCAGCCATCTGTAGCCATGACAGATGAGAGCCGCTGGAGACACTGGAGTGTGTACACACAGACACACAGAGAACAGAGCCGGAGGCCTGCTGAGTTTGGATGTTGCTGCAATGCCTGTCACCAACTGCCATGCCATTGTATTGCCACATAAATCTGTATTGTCTGGCCCCGTGTGTGTGTGCATGCATGCGTACGTGTGTGTGTGTATGTGTATGTGTGTCCCTTCTTGTCTGTCTCTCTTTTGCTCTGCCTGTTTCACAAGCCCTTCACTGTCCCTTTGCACTGCCATTTTTGTAATTGTGAGTTAAAGGATAATTCCAGTTTATTACAACACTCCTGTTGGTTAAGATAACAGCGTACTCATCCAGTTGAATGATGAGAACTGGGAACACAGCGGCATCGCTTAAAAGAAGTCAAGAAACACAAGTTATTACAAGATCAGACAGGTTGTAAACAAATTCCCAGATTAGCTGACTAATTTGAAAGTGACAAAAAAAAGTGAACAGTAAAATTATTTCCCTAACTGTCCACTGAAAACATCAAACCAACTGACTTCCCTGTTGAGCTTGGATTTACCGTACTTCCTGTAGTGTTGCTCACACAGTTTTCTTGTGCAATGAGGAATAGTTACTAACATTTCAGGTTCTGTCACTTTCGATTTTACCTCCAAATAAAGTAGTTTAGACAAACTGTTCTCTTTTTCAAAACTGTCAAAGCTTTTGTTGTATGTTCTCTGCAATTGCTTTGGTGAGAGTAATGTTATCATACAGAAATGGTGAAAAACTGCAAAAAAATAAGACCAAGGTTGTAAGAAACTGGAATTACCCTTTGATACTGAGGCTGGTATGTTTCCACAGAAATGCCACGGACAAATTCCTGTGCATTCATTGTACTTTCTCCCTCTCCGTCTCTCATTCTACACTTCCTTCCTGATGGCTGAGACACCGTCAACCATGTGACTGGTCACAAACGCTAATGATGCATGGCTAACGCAAAACTCTCTCCCTCTTTCTCTGAACAGTTCATTTTAACTGCTACACCTGCAATCTAAATGGATCTGACAAGCGCGCACACACACACACACACACACACACACACATACACACACGTCACAGACATCAACTCATCCATATTATGCTGACAGTCGGTATTGCTCTGCAGAGAGATATTACTTAGCTGTATTGCATTGCTTGCACTTGCAGCAGAGAAAAGCATATTACTCACAAATGCCATTTAGGTGTGAGACTGTGCCTGGCTGCTGCACACAAGTGACAGAAATAGTTTTCCTCTCACCTCGCACCACATGGCACTCACAAGTCACCACCGGAGTATTTTGGCACTTCAGTCACAGTGAGACAAACTCTTTTTGAAGGGTTTAATTCTGTAAAGCTGCTATTTTTAAGCGATACTACTTTCCTTGGTGCTATTATAAATGAGCAGAAAAGCACGGATGGGCAAGTTTTATAAGAATTTCTTTCCTGCTGTGGTGGCAGTGATGTGTGTCATGGGGGTTGTCTTGGGGAATCTGGAGTGGGTGGATGGGGGGCTTTATGAATTCCCTTACATTCAAAGACACACATGCACGCTTTCCCTCGCCCCTTTGAAGGGAGGCGTCACGCGTGATGCCACAATCTCCTCATGAAACGGGAAACCAGAAAAGAGGATTGGAGCATGGAGGGAGGAAAGAAACACCCTAATTTTTCCCCTTCCCTCCCTCCTCTCTTCCTCCTTCCCCCCACCAACTGCTGCCAGGACAGGCCAACGGGAGGATGAGACTGTTTGCCGTCTCCCTCTTTTTTTTTTCTGTGTCACACTCGCTTTCTCTCTATCTCTCCTTTTCTCTGCCCACCCTTCACGCTGCTGCTGGAGTCCCGTCGTCCTCTTTATCTCCTCTAGTAGTTTTGTTTTCCTTCTCTATCCCTTCTTCTCTGTGTTCTGTTAACCTTCCATTAGCAAGTCTAATATCAGGCCTTCCTGGCTGCCTCCTGCATGCCTCCTGGCTCTGCGCTTTCCAGGCACTATGACAATGTTTTCCTCAAGCCCCATTAGTGCCTCCTCACACCACTAACAGCCATGCAGCACAGGGAAGGATGAGAGAGGTGGGTGGGGGGGATTACAGAGGAAAGGGGAGAGAGGAGGGGGAGACTGAAAGGGGGCAAGAGGGGAAATGATAAAAAAAAAAAAGAGAAGCATAGGGCGATGCTGGCGGGGGAAGGGTGTGCGAGGAGGCTGGATTGGGAAGAGGACTGAGGGTTGGGTGAGATGTGAGGGGGTTGGGAAATGCGGGCCCTTCCAATACGCCTGTTTAGCAAACATCATTTGCATAGAACCGATGCGGATGGAGTTCTGTGTCACAGTTATTTGCATAGATTTGCATAAAATTAATCCCCTTCCCAATCTCCGCAGCGATTGTTTCTGATGCAGAAAATAAGTCAACAAAATGAACTGACGCATCCAAACAAAGCAAACATATTGACATAGACGCATGCTGGAAGAGAGCAAGAGGGGAGTTTGGGTTAGTGTGTGTGTATGTGTGTGCGTGTGTCCGTGTATCTGTGTACATTTGAGGTCATCCACTGGTTGTTTAACAAAACAGAGGTCTTCCTCTTGGTAAACTATGACCACTAACACCACCCACTCAACAAATACTGCAAGTCTCTATATTTCTTCTTGATCTTCCTTTCTCCATACACACACATATGGATACAGACAACTCAACAACATAGTGCTCATAGCAGGTATATTTAACCCTTTACTACCCTCTGTTGTGGCCATAGGATGCTTAGACAACGTAGAACTTTCACCAGCTACTAGTACAATGAAAACTTACATGTCACTCTTAACCCTCAACAGACACCTTACACCTGATTTTTAATGTCTCTGTGATGATGCTTTGATATTTTTGTCTGGCGTCTTCTCAGCTTTTAAACCCTACTCCTGTCAAAACGATATTTCATTTCAGCTGAATTTCTTATAGCTGGAATGACAAATTTAAACTTAAAACTTGAATGTGAACGCTTAATATATGTATCAAAAGACAAGAATATTTTCATTTCGTTCGTCTCCCTCCACTGGCTCCTGGTGGCGGCTCGCGTCAAGTTCAAAGCTTTGATGCTTGTCTTCAAGGCAACCAATGGAATAGCGCCCTCCTACATTATGTCACTCATCAGGCCGTATGTCCCCTCCGTTCTGCAAATGAATGACGTCTGGTAATATAATGACTTCACATTACACTTGTACCTGGTCAGCTACCTGACAATTTATACCACAGCTCCTCCTGAGTCACTATCCTTTAACGCTTGTAAGCCGCTCTGGATAAAAGCATCTGCCAAATGACAAAATGTAAATGTTTCAGGCATTGTGGTCATTTTTCAAAAAGAACGCCTTGTTATAAAAATAATTCAAGTACAATACACTGAGCAGGGTGCAAATAATCAGTGTCTAGCTCACAAAGCATGACAACATCATAATATGCTGCTAGAATCTGCAAGCTCCTTGAAGATGTACCTGTTACGTATTTCAAGATCAAATCCAAGATCACAGAAACACACATCCAAGGACAAATGCTTCTCCTTGCAAATGAATTCCAGGAGGCTCGATGTGAGGGGAGAAAAAAAAGGAAAAAATAACAACGACATGAAAGATTCCTTCACTAATCATTTTATCCTGCAATCAATTAAAACTACAGAGCATGAAATAATGCAGATCCTGCGCTGGGCATTGATCAAACACATTTGGATGGTTTTGCATCCGTGCCCGTGTGCAGTGTGTGTGTGTGTGTGTGTTTGTGTGTGCAAGCAAAAAAACAGAAAGAAAGACTGAAAGTGTGTTCATAGTTGTGTTTCTGAGTGTGTGAGCACATCTGTGTGTGTGGCCATTGATCAAAGGCAGAGCCCCAGTTTGGCAGTGAGGAGAGGAGCCAATTGATCAGAAATGGCTGTAATTGGAATCTAAGTAAGACCTGCGGCATTGATCCCATCTCAGTTCTCAGCTCCTGGCTTCAGTGTATGTGGGTTTGTTGAAGGCCAGCCAGCCCACCTCCTCTAAACCTCCACCTCCAGCACACTGCCTTTTGTATCAATAATTACTAAAGTTAAATTCTCACATCTGAACTGTGGATGATTGACTAAGCATCCTACATTTTATAATACGCTGCCCGTTTTCCCTTTTCATTGTACCACCTACTCAATGAAATGCTGTAATTAGCCAAAGTAGTGCAAAGTGATTGCAAATGCCAAATGTTTTTAAGACTCAAACAATAGAGCAAATCAAGGTGGTGGTAAATACAGATGTGTAGAGTTACTCGTGCCTGGTCCATAAGCACAAAAATGGCTGCTTGAAAGCATACAGACTTACACCCACACACACCCACACACACACACATTCCCCTACAAACAACCTCCACCACCAAGATAAGGGCTAAATTATGGGATCTGTGAGTTGCCTGGTGAGAGCTGCGTCATGAAGACAAAATGCAGCAAGCAGCAAATGGCCTTTACAGTGTTTGCGCCTGTTTGTTACTGTGTGTGTCTGTGTGTACTTAAATGGTCATTCATGCATAGCAGCAGGCACAGAGCGAATAAGAAGGCATAGATTTACCTCTCAGCCATGTATTCAGATGTATTATTTTGTCATTCCCATTACTATTACATTACTAACAAATACAAAGGAGAGGCATACAATTAGACATAATGAGATAATTCAGATCTTCACAACATTTATGCATTGATATATATTTACCAGTACCAGTATGTAATTCAAATCCCATCAGCATTGCAAACGGATAAATACAGAACCAATCATGGAAGCATTCATAGTACAACGCTGTCACAGAAAACAGCTGTACATAAATGCAGCGATGAAAACAAATATATGGAAACTTATTACTAATTTGCAGTCTTGTCAAATGCTGTTTTGATCTAAGTCTATCCTCTACATGACCACTGCCTTTCCTAATTGCAGTGCTGTTACTGAAGTGAACCTACGCTATTAATTAGTTTTAACTAGGAATTATTTTATTAATTAGGAATCCTGCACCTACAGTAATTTGCATATGCATATCACTTGAATATAGCCAATGACAGAATGAGGCAGTGCCATATGCAGTGAATCAGAGAAGTGTGGGAAAACGGTGTGTGACGAGGCTGCTGTGGTTCCCGTGTGAATGTTTTGTGGGAAATCAGATATATTGCACCATGTGTCAGTTGGACTGACAGAAGTCCCAGCTGACTCGCATTACAGTGTTACAATTTAATGTCACAACCCTCTGTACATACAGTAAAGCATGACCTTTATTGATGCCCGAGGCAGAGCAGCAGAACATGGAGCTTTCTCATAATGGATGATGAATGGTGTCTTGATTAAAAAAGCCTGTTTGCAGGTGTGTATTGGACAGTTGTATGTTTGTATTAGGCATGTGTGTGTGTTTCAGTACGTATGTGCATGTGTAGCTGTATCTCTGTACCACTGTGCATACAGTACATGCATGCATTTTATTGTTTTTTGTGTTTATGCATTCAGACATGACATGTTTGTTCCTGTTGTTGTTGTTTATGTAGATGAGTGTACTTCATGTATGTATATCAGTGTGTGTGTGTTTGTGTGTGTGTGTATCTACCAGAGTGTCTGTCTGTTCGTCAGTCTCAGCAGGAGAGCTGCTTGAGTCTTAATGAGGCTGTTAATTAGTGTGCTTTAGAATGTACATCTAACGAGTGTGTCTTTTACAGCAGAGAAACACATGCAAACACACACACACACACACACACACTTGCATATGCATACAAGTACAAACGAGAAAAAAGGCAGATGGACAACAGTATTTAGATGTGGCACACATCTGGCAGACATCTCTCTTCTTTGGAGAGGAGAGTCTGTGCATATGAGAAAGAGACGGCGTGTGTGGATGTACTGAGCGTGCACTGTCTGTATGTGCTGTATTGACTGTGTTGAATGCAGACCAGCAGGAAAGATGTAGCTGGAGGCATTTCTCAGTGTGATGTGAGCTAACATTCTGGAAGTAAAGACCGTTCTGAGCCTTCTGCCATCTCTGCTCTCCACCATCTGTTTACACACACTCACTACCCAAACCTACTGCTGCTGTCAGATTCAAGACTTGTACTGCTGAAATGTATGTTGTTGTTTTGTTTTTTTTGTGGTACTGAGTAACATCCAGTCAGATATTCCAATTGATGCCTGGGCATTTTGAAACTACACAACGTGTTTGTAATGGGTCCCCGTGGGCCCTTCGGTCATAAAAAAAACAACAAGAGCACAGAAAGCACAATTCAATTCCAGTCAGAAACGATAAAACGTCAACACTGGAGGTATGAAGCTTTTGTCTGACAGTAGCACCGTGATGCAATGCTGCTACATTCACTCTTGCTCTGTAGACTGAGCCAAATCAATCAGACTTCCACATAGCCACAGCCAGGCATTAGATCAACTAATGCTTCATTCCTCACAGACACACTAGCATTGGATCTGTAGCTCTGCTTTCAAGTATTCATAAAGCCAGAAGACCAAACATGCTCTTTTATTTATTTCATGCTTCCTATGTGTTTCATAGACATATCCCAACTGTAAGTACATAACGCAATCATCAGACATTGAAATCATGTTGAACCATGATTGTCTGTCTTTGGATATTTGGATCTGGCAAAAATGCCTGCTAACAGCGTTAGCAAAAAGAGAGGGAGAAATAAACACACCCACAGACGGCCAGAGATGCAATGTATGAGCAAGAAAGAAAATAAGAACAGTCACAAAGCCACAAAACAAAAAACAAAAACATACAATGTGAAAAAACACAGAGTTCTGCCACAAACTGTCTACTTAAGGTAAAAGCTGGGCTGACTTCTCATAATGTCTTAGATAACAATCATGTGTCCCAAACAGCACATTTATTACCCAGTGTTGCAGCAGAAAACTCAAGCAGACAGTATATTCCAGCTCTCAAATCTCCTGTTCAGCACCAGGGACAGCTCCTCCACTGCTGCACGCTAAGAATGTTTCCACTTTTTGAGGATTTGTAGAGGCCAGATAGGCTCATGTATAAACTTGAGTCTGGACAATATGTGACTTTGTTAAATGGAATTCCATTTTCCAGCATGACTAGTTCCGACTTAATGCCTGTAAATGTAGCATGCAGGTCTTTTTCAGTCCAGAAATGAAAAATCGAGTATTATTGTGGGACTCTGTGGGTGCACTGAAAACACATTGCTACTGTTGTCTGCTACCGTAAAATCCCACAAGGAGGATTGAGAGCCATTCTGGATTTTAAACCATAATTCATGGAGAAAAAAAAAAAAAGTTACCACATAAACAGAGTCACAGCTTACAAAAGTGACAGTGGTGATGAAAATAGTGATAAGAAGGTACTAACCTGTTCCAGGGGAAAGCAGAGAAGAGAAAAAAGATATTCAGTGAGACAAAACATAACACATGTTTAACAGTGGTTGTTGCTAGTGTCATCTAGCCTGTGACAATGTTCATTATCGATTGACCAGTTGATTTTTTTGTATGATTAATTTGTTTATTCTATAAAATGTCAGAAAATTCTTTTAAAAAATGCCTGTTATAATTTTCTAGAGCCCAAAGTTATGTATTTAAACGTCTCCTTTTGTCTAACCAACAGTCCAAAACCCTAAATTGTTCCATTTGCAATGAAAAAGAAAAAAACAGCAAATCCTCACAATCGAGAAGCAGCAACCAGTAAATTGAAATTTAGCTTGATTATGTGACGACCCCTCCCACTCTGCTTGTAGCTCCATGTGTGTGTTTTTCCTGTTCCTGTATAGGAGGCAGTCAGAGTGGCAGAGGTGTGTCAGGAGGATGAGCCACACCTGAATCAACTCCTCCTGATTGCTATATAAGTGGATATGTCATGTCTCTCTTTCTCTCTCTCTCCTCCCAGCTAACAGTGTTTTGTTTGGTTGTGTTTTAGACATACACATGATCACAATAAGATGGTTCATTTACATCACAATCACAAAACAATCATCATACACACTCACAGACACTATGTAAGACAATCAGAAACATTATGAAGAATATCAGCTAGTAAAACTTTAAAGCCCCCTTAACTCTAATACATTATAAACTGCTTTTGATTCCTCACATAGCTTAGCACTTTTTAAAAAGTCTTTATTCTTCTTGTTACTGTTTTCCTTGCTATTATTGTCTGGCACCGGCGCTTTGGTGTCTGGCGTTTGCTGTGTTTTCGTTGTGTTTTCATGGTTTTGTGTTTTTATGCAGCCCTTGTGGAACAATAAAGATCTGAACTGAAGGTGCACAGTACCAGAAACCAGTCTTCCCCAGTACAGAGTTTATATGAGGAATTTTTTAAAGCCAACCTCTCCTGTGATCTGGCGTCATGGTTATTAGCTCTGAGCTCAACTAAGGGTGTTAAATATCTCAGCAACTTAGATAGCAAGGCCTTATAAATGATGACTTAATTATTAATAGATTATCAAAATTATTAGGTTTCTGTCAAATGACTAATCAGTTGCACATCTAATTGTTTCAGAGTGTCATCCACCCACACATGCTGTAAGACCCAACACACACGCTCACATATGCGTGCATATGCAATATTTAAGTCATACAAAAACACTCATACGCACAGACGGAGGTCACCCAGAGAGAGTCTGATAAATATGTTCTCAAAAAATGGATGCATGCCAGAACTGCAGCAGAGGTACATCATTCCCTGACGTTAGCCATGAATCACTCACTCTTTACACACTCTTTTTCCCTCGTACCCACACATACTCATACCGTATATGTTCACACATTCAGAAATGCCCAAACACACACACCTACAAGCCCTCCCCAGCTCTTCCACTTTGCTGAAACTGTAGAAGTGTGCCCTTTCTGCATGGCGCACTGCCAGCCACTCACAGCACATTACCAGCATGTGACCCCTGTATGTGCTGAAAAAGGAAGCATTTAACCTGCTGCCCTTTTCTGCTGATGCTCTCCCATACTATCTAATCCTATGTTGAAGATGAACCAACAGTCATATCACTATTTTGCATGTGAGGGAAGTGCTGAAGGAATGCGGAGTTGTGCGTGCGTGTGTGCATGTGGCATCGACTCACATGCCTTCTGAAAATTCTATATGTTTCTTTCAAGTGTGTCTCTCTATTCTCATCTGTAAGCTGCAATGGATTCATTCCTGCTGTGGCGTTCTATCAGAGAGAACATCAATCTGCGAGACTGACATTTAATCCCAAGCCTGGGCAGGTAGAGAAACACACATATATGCACATAGCACACACACACACACACACACACACACACAAAACAAACAAACGCACACACAAACACACATTATCAGCTGCATGCATACACATACAGAAACACAAATCAAAGCCCGAGCATTAACGTGTGGAGTCTGTGTGAACACTGTGGATCCTGCAGAGTGATGAGAGGATGTGAACTGAACTACTAGAGAAAGACGGGCTGCGTGTGAGAAGGCGAAAGAGAAAGACAGCGGGAAAGGCTTGGAGGGAAAATTCTTCATGCATCAATCTATTGGTTACAACCTTGACAGAATGGCTCAGAGATACAGGTGGTCAAGGAGAATGAGGAGCTGATGTATAGACGTCTGTGGTCCGTTTCTCATCCCCACAGATCCACCGGACTCTTCAGCCTGCAGCTCTCTCCTCACACTAGGCATCTCTTTGACTCTGCAGCCACGCCCGCTGCTCCTCTTTACACCATGTGACCAAATCAATTCCACCTGTTCTGCCTCGGTCCTTTTCTTTTTGTTCTTCCAGTTCTTGTCGCATTTTTCACTTTCCATCTCCCCCTCTCTGTCTTGGTCTCTAATGCTTATTGAGGAAGTCATTGCAGCTTCCTCATTAGCAGTGGTGACATTTTCCCCATAAGTACTTAGCTTTTTCCTCCAATGATGATGACTTCTTTTAATAAGGTCATGCTGAGACATCCTTGCGCACTTTTTGTGTCTGTGATCGTGCGTGTATATGCACTTTCACACATATTGTGTGGGAATATGCATGTGTAGTGTATCACAGCAATATTCTTGCTATCATTATCAGATGCATCGACAACTGGCTTGTCACAAAGGGAGGAATAATGTACTAAATGAAAAAAAGAGTAAGAGAGCAGGGACAAGAATACACTGAAAGCTGTTCAAAATGGAGAGAATGAATAAGCAAGACTGCCGAGAGATGAAAACTATTACTGAAGGGCAAAAACCCAGCAGGGCTCTAATCAGTTTTAATTAGCACTGCGTATCACCTGGAGTCATATATTTTAGACAGCGATAGAGCAAGGTCTGTCACAGAGCACGGCCTTTTCTCGTCACACACTGCCAACCTTCTCACTGCCACAGTCACAGTGGTGCTTGAGCGGCAAACCAGTCGGCGTCTATAGTTTTTCCAACCCAGTTTAGATGAAACCACATCCCCTTCTGTATGACGAAAGCCTCGACAGAGCGGCAGAAGCCTTGGCAGCTGCGTTCCCATGGAAACCGCGCTCACACAGGTCCCGCGAAATATGACAGTAGCTTGGCAAATAGCGATATGGGGCACTGAATTTGATGAATTTACTGTTTATCAGACCACAAATGAGACAAGAATGAGTTAGCTAGCGTGCTGTTTCCTAACTGTGGAATGCAGTAAAGGCCTTTAATAATATTAACTTATTGGCATGACAACAACTGAAGGGATGTAATTCAGTATGTGTCAATCTTAACACTCAGGAAATACAGGTTTTCCAATGCTGTCAAAGTCATTGTTTTTGATAGAGACTGGCTGGGAGGTTTAAACTATTCACATAAACTATGAACCCATCTTGTACCTTTTATAGGAATAGATGACTATCTCTATCTCTACATCTGCTGTTTCCATAAAGGGTGTGCCCCCACTAAAGATCTTCAGTCTCAGTGATTAACATTTTAATAAGATACATGCAATATATTGATAGCTCACTTGTCAAAGTCCATCAAGTCCATGATTACTGTTTATGGATGTGCCGTCACACAATCCTAATGCATTATGTCAGGTTATTATGAAATCTATTTTCAAATCATTCCAAGTTAATGTTATGGTCATTGACTTGATATTTTTCTCAGATCACCATCACTATTTTGTTATATTTTCTTAGAACATTTGGCATGTTTTGTATTTTCAGGATTCTGATTCTGCTGAAGGTTTAACCAAAACCTCAACATTTTAGAAATGCAGACTTCTACCAAACATTGTGCAACATGTGCCGTCCACATGATTCTGCAACCTGACTGAAAACAAGCCGTGGTCTGATAAACAGTAAATTCATTAAATTCAGTGTCCCATATTGCTGTTTTCCAAGCTACTGTCATATTTCACGGGACTACTGTGAGTGCGGTTTCCATGGAAACGCAGCTGTCGAGGCTTCTGTCGTTTTGTCAAGGCTTTCGTCATATGGAAATGGGCGTGGTTTCATCTAAACATCATTATCCAGCGAAGATCCAATTAATCAAAATCATATAACTTCAGTCCTGTCCTTAAGATTTCATTTTTACACATCAAGCTGCAGTTTAAACTACTATCTCAGTCTAAACTCTTTCAGCACCGTCTCCTGCTGGACAGAAAATGTAAAGTCTCAATCAGTAGCAGCAGATTTTTCACTATAATGTCATGTTTTGAGTAAAAGCCCTTTTCACATACAGATGGTGAAAAAAGATGCTAAAACTTTTTATTAATATGAAAATAATATTGATAAACACATAAATACAATCCAGTCTTGTCAATTGTCACAGGAAAGTTAATAAGGTCAACACCTTAAACCAATTTTAAGATCATGATAACAACTGAGCTCAAAGTAAAACATACGCAATGATTTATGGAAGCTTTCATTTGACCTACATACTGTATACAGCAGTGTAATGTGGATGATGTTTTTGAACACACACACTCACGCACGCACACGCACACACACACAAACAGCATGGATTTATGAGTTGGTCTAAAGGCAGCTTACTAGCGATCTGAAAAATGCTGCTGTGACTTTTTGACACACAAAGCCGCCAATCAGCTTTTTTCCTCTGTGGAAAGGACTCAAGAGGTAAGAAAATACAACACAGTGTCAAAAATCCACATGGTTACTGCTGTTAAAGCAACAACCATTGTTGTGAAAAAAAAAACTGTAAACTCAACAGGTAGTTGTTTCCATTTTTAGGTATTAAATGTTTAGTGGACCTGTGTTTGTATGAGGTTATGGTGTAAAGAAGTCAAAGACTGGCTGAATAAAAACCCCTACAAGAGCCACTATATAACAAATATACATTAATGTATGCAGTATATATGGCTGACTGCTGTATTATAAATTGTCCCCAACAAATACATGCAGACTCTCACTGCAGTGCAATTAAAACAATGATTGATTAAACAGAGAGGTGTGACGGTTCTCTGGTAGAGTGACAGCGACCAGGGTATGGAATCTGTTTCACTGTGAAGAGTGACACATTAGATGATTAGACAGCATGCTCATGACAGCTGCCACAGGTACGCACAAGCACACACACACACACACACACACACCGAGATGGAGAGAGATAGTAGGCTTGCGACTTGTGCTCCAGCTCAGTTACAACATGCTGATATAAAGAGATGGCTGGCAGCTGCAGTCTAACACAGTTAACTCTCTGAACACACACAATGCTAAGTCACTACTAATAAAGACTCACAACCAAGACATACTACTACAAAACTCCACAGCAGCTAACATTTAATTAAAGGGCATATGTGTGTGTGTATGTGTGTGTGTGTGTGTACGTGTGTGTGCAGAGAGCGAGAGAGAGACTGATTTTTGCCCTTAGGCTTTTCCTCTGATAAACAGTTGCATTACAAGATTTCACCCACATGGACACACACAAAGCTTAAAAACCTGCAGACACATTTCTACATAATACAAAAACACACACACACACACACGAACAATACTGAGGGTTAACCCTGTAAAGCCTTTTCTAAGCACACATCCCCACCAGGGAGAAACCATTACCAGCAAAGCCTGGTGTGAGGATACCTGTATGTACAGTACAGCTAGTGATGGTTAGAAAAGCACACAAATGGTGAGGTTGCTAAACACAAACGTTCACTGGTTAATTCCGCTGCTGCACAGTTGTCAAGGCGAGTGGAGATGATCATGCAAAACAGCTGAATACACACAGCCAGTAATAGCATTTATGATGAGACGTCCTGAGGAGAGAAAAAAGAAGAAAAAAAAATCATCACACATTCTCAAACACACTCACGTAGCAGCACAGACAATACTATCAGAGACTGGGTGTCTGATAGTATTCATGAGCCATCTCTTTAGTAGCCATGTATATGTATGAAGAGGTGGCAGTGAGGCTTTGGGACAGTGGAGTCACGGAGGGGGGACGTTAAGTCTCTTTATAGAGACTGCCACAAAGGCCCAATCCCCCACATTAGGAACAAAATTGTCTTTTTTATTGCAGGCGATTCGTTTTCACATATCTATCTATGCAACTCCAACCTTACATGAATCACTGTCATTTTTAATCTGCGCTGCATCTTCAGGATAAAAATACTGTAAGTAAGTGCAGAATTTCTACACCAACACATTTTGTATAGACTTCTCTAAGAATCCACCATATTCTCTCTTAATGACGCCGTCATCTCTCCCTTTTCTCCTCTTTAAAATTAGCATCATACTGTACAAGCCATTTTTAAAGCCATTCCCTAAGGGTATGGTTAACACTCTGTAACACATAAGCACTCTCTGGCTGTTGTTCACACATTTCCAAAGACAAAGTGCAAATTGAAGTGGTGTTGCTTTTCCTCTAAAAGTCTGGCACTTTCTGTGAAAACAGCACCAAAACGGCTAACACATTAGCGATTATTAGCCTGCGTTTGAGACCAAACACAGTCAGCCTGAGATATTCTTCTTACACTCACGCTGAATAAACAGAGAAACAAAGCATATAGTTCAAAACACACATGTATCATGTAGAAGAAAAAACAAACAGGGGTAAGACATGGATCAACACAAATGAATGTACTGAGTCACTCTGTCACACACAAAGCACTTCTATATCCCTCCTCCATTCAGTTTCTATTTCATTATGTGTCTCTTGAAGTGTTACTCTTACTCCAAAGTGGTCCTTGTTGCAATACAATTAGTCTATCAGCTTTTAAAACAATGGACCCGACGTTGTCCCTGCTTTTCACTTTGTGTTTTATTACAATACACTTGAGATTAAATTATACTCTTTATTTCCATTTCCTCTATGAGGTCTGACCTTCAAATGTATCAGCACAGATCGGAGCCCAAAGCCTGATAACACTAATATATCCTTTTTGGCTATTTGCAGGGAAATTACTTGCACCACAATATTAGAGAGAGAAAATGAGATATATAATGAAGCAGTGATCCAAAGTCTATCATAAATTTGCCAGGGCTTGGACTCCTATTTAAATCCCTTCAATTTAGTGTAACGGTAGGAAACAAATTGGACTTGAAGTTATATTGGCACCAAAATTGACATCCACGATCCTAATTTATTCAGTAAGCCCTGTTAGTAAGCAAGCATATTAAAAATAGGTCCTGCCAATGTTTGGAGGTTGTGTCCTCCTCTAAAAAAATTATTTATCTTTGAGGTTGAAACACTGGATTACTGATTACTGGATTCTCTGAAACCTATGGGACACAGTTGAGACCACATTTCATTGCACCTATACCCTCAAATCTCCAGCTTACAACCAATTACTTCACCTTTTACCCCTCAAGCCAACATCAATGAATCACTATTCTCTGCCTGATCACAAATCAGTTCTCCATCCCAACAGGCAAATCTCAACCCAGTGGAACAATCACAAATCTGACCCCAGTGTAGGATTTAGATGAGATGTGGCCAAAGCAGGTTTGAGACTGTGTTGCTGCCACTGCAGCCCTGACCTCTGACCCCTGCCCTCTGATCTAACGGCTGATTGGCTGTGGGCTACAGACATAAAAAAAAGACTCTTCCCTAGAGGAGCGGAACGGCTTAAAGGGAGAGTACAGGCACATTCACACCCACAATTCCAGATCCATATCAGTATTTGAAACAATGGACTGTATGGATTTAATTTAGCTGCTGTGCTTTATGTTTATAGTCCATATTTTGACCATCGTGGCTTTTGGCAAAGATTTTTCACATATTTGTGAAAAAATTAACATAAATCTGAAATCTGTTTCTTAAAGTTCAGAGCAGTTCAAGCATTATAAGTTTTTCCTTCATGGACCACAGGGATTTCCTTTGCAAAACTGACCTCAAACAAAAGTTTTGCTCATTTTTCCAAAGTCACCACCGCAGACATATTTACTTTCAATATGAGGATGTTATTTTGGTTTGTTTCATTCTGAGGCTCATTAATGAAAAAGCTATTTCACTAACCAAAAATTAGTTTGAGAGATTTGTTGTGCACAGAAATTATTTACATTTACGTCCATATTAACAACTTAAATCACAGTATAACAGTGATCTTATTTATTTACACATACTTCAAAATGGTCCTAAGTCATAAATAGTAGGTCTATCTCATCGGAAGACACTTCTGTTTTATAAGCCTTTTTCATGGAAGAGATTTTGACACGTCACAGTGGGAAAAGCAGGTGTTATAAACCACTGAGAAATGTTTTGGCATCTGATAGGCCTTCAAATTCTCAGATCTGTTGACTCAAACTGACTTCCTGGATCATGTTTCATATTTACTTTGGACTTGAAGCAACGCTGTCCCCTGCATTGTTTAAACTCAGCTCTTTTTTCAGTCTGAATGTCTGCTTACCAGGACACCATTGCTAATGTTTTAGTAACACCTGTGCTTTTCCCACTATGACAAGTTAAAATGGCTGCTATGGAAAATGCCTGTTGTAGCCATTTAGAGCTTTTCTAAAGTCCATGGTAATCAAAAGGTTATCGAGTTATCAAAAGGTTGCAATCAAATTGTACTTTATTTTAGTTTGTAAAGCACTATGTCATTTATTTTCAAAGATTAAATATTATAATTAAATATAATTGAAACTATTAAGGTCATAGTCTCCATCAGGATTTGACTGTGGCCTCCCTGGTCTGTGTCTTGTCTATTTATTGTCTTTATTTAGGTGTTTCTGAACACAACATTGCTTCATACTGCATACAAGCATCTCAACAAAAACATTCTCACAAGAGCAGGAAAAAAGACACTATATTTCACACACACACACACACACACACACACACACACACACACACACACAGAGGCATTGTCTTGGCGTGTTCACAAATCCTCTCATCTTCTCACACAACAGAGGGAAGATATAAATTATGTGTGCGGGCAAACACACACACACACACACACACACACACACACACACACACACACACACACACACACACACACACACTTCCACACAGACAGAAGTGACTGATGACTTGGTTCAGGTGAAGTGAGACTGGCCGGGATAATCCCAGTGCCCCGTGTAATCTCAAGGGAATCACACTGAGGTAGCAACAAACAACATAACATAGACCTTGATAGTACTCGTGGGGTTATTACAAACACAAACACACACACACTGAAAAATACACAAAAGTGTCGAAGGTAGTGATAGTGTGGTATTGTCCCGAGGGGGAGGATAGGAAAGTACAGAATCAATAAACTCAGAGGAGGTTTGTCCGTGTGATCCTCCTCAAACGGACACTAAATACAACACAATACACTGGCACACATAAATACACACACACTCGCACGCAGTCTGTCTGCCTCTCCCGCTGTCTCCCTCTCCAAGGACATGTAGCTGAATCCACCCGCTGTGAGGTTTGGATGTTATAAAACATGCTGTAGCCTTGGAGCTCAGCGCTGCATTCTAATAACCAGCTAATCCAATCGGGTCAAGCTAAAAACAGACCAAGTTTCAGGGCAAAACTTTGATGCTTTGTCTGGCTGATTTAGACTCTCATATTGCTTGGTGCCTGGGAGAAAGGGCTAATGAACAGCTACTCAAACTAAGATAAATTCTTCTGTCTCTCACACTAACTGATAATACATACATTGTAATTTATGTAATATTCTATAGCATTCAAGCACGGCAGAATCATTAACCGCACCATTACACCTAAAGATAACACGGACAGTTTGGTTCATCCGCCAGCCGTTTGCCATCTGTCTCATCAAACTCTGTATGTGTGTGCGAGAGCGCGTACACACACGAGAATGTGCATGTGTTTGTTTGTGTGTGGGTGCACGTGTGCAGCGGATTGTTTGTATGTTTTGTTTCATTTCCTATTAAAATGTATTTCTAAAGCAAATCAAATATGTTAAATATTTCTTAAACCAGATCAGAATTTACAAAATGCATCTGAGACCCTTTGACTGCATGTGTGTGTGTGTGTATGTGTGGCCTGTTGTGTAGAAATGCATAAAACCAAGTGACTAAATTTTATCATGCTGCTATTTGCGATGCCCATCTGTGCATCAACGCTGTCGTAACACACTCTCATAACACACAAAAACATTTCTGAGATGAATCTGTAAAGGAAAGGTTGCTTTCTGTCTCTTCCTCCTCCTCTCACGTCCCATCATTGACGGACATCCTCGGTTCTGAACTACTCTATCGAGCTGCAAATTGATGAGGCACTACTGGCTACAGCCAGTGCACAATGAAAGACACACTATAAAATGTAGCAGAGAACCAGCTCTGGTAATAGCTTGGGGGGAGGGAAGGGGGTGCAGCCACCGCACACACACACACGCACTCACACGTATACAAGCGCGCTCCACAGCTATTCATAAGGATGCAAGGGCAATTAGATAGCTGTCAGTGTCGATGAGAGTGCCTTTCTAGAAGTACAATGTGTGGTGCAAGAGAGGAGATGAGATCTGTCTATAAACCAGTGAGGAGAGAGAAGAAGGATGGAGGAGAGGAGAGGAGAGGAGAGGAGAGGAGAGGAGAGGAGAGGAGCTTGTAAAACAGGATTTATTGTGAGGGAGGGACCAGAGCGGGGAGACTAGAGATGTAAAAAAGAAGAGGAAGAAATAGGAGAGAGTGTCTCTGTTGCTCAGACAGGTAAATTTGTCTCCTACGCAGAGCCTTCACATACCCACTCAAAAGACATTCTACTGACCTTTGTGGTTCCTATAGCAACGCAGAGCACAGGCCAGCAGTCATATTTGAAGTATGAAACACAAAAAAACACTTTCACTCAACAAATGATTCTACAATTTCACTCGACTGCTATCGGTTTAGTGCACCAAACACTTGACCAAATATGCACCATCATCATCTACTTATCTCCTGTATAGATAGCTTTGTATGTTGGGTATGATGTATTTGTATGTTTTATGTAGGTTGGGTTTGCCAACACTGGCACACATCTTATGAAATATCTGCTGGCATCTAGAAAATCTGATGTTGTAGCAGGAATAATGCTGGATGGAGGGTAATACTGAACAAATCTGAACCAGGCTTGCTAGGAGGACTGACAACAATAGATATGGACGTTTATCTAAATTAAACAGAATGCACTTTGAGGCATCCCAGTGGGCGTACCACATTACAGCATATAACAGAGAACTGAGACAGGCTTGTATTCATTTATAGTAGACTTTATTAATAATCAGAAAAGGTTTTTTTTTTTCTTCCAGAAATATTGAATCTACACACCACTTCATTAAAGAACTGCACCAATTTGGATTAATGTATTAAGGATTATCTGATCATTCTAATCACAGACAATTGCTGGTATCAAACCTCTCGTCACATACTGGGTAAGGTGAACTTACCCTAAAGGTGAAACTTCCCGAAAAGTCCAAATGGCCCTATGAATATTACAAGTCCAACACTCATGAATGCACAGAGCTCGTTAAACGAGTTAAATCAAGAAACTTCATCTTCTGGCCCATTACTGGCTCTGCTGAGTTACACATCAAATCTAGTTTCTAGTAGTGCAGCAGTTTGTTGCTTAACTTTGGGTCTGGGGCCTAATTTTGATACCATGTTCTTTTTAAACAGTTGATTTGAACTTCAAACATTGTTTTGGTTAAGTTAATGAGATGCAATAAAGTAAAGCAGCTTAGTCCACAGTATGACTCTCACTATCAAATGGAAGAGAAGAGGAGGAAAAGACTTTACTATAATTGGTTCATTAGAATTGGCTGAGGCTGTTGGATCTCTTGCACACAGCAAATAATCCATTCGGGCATGCATGCACGCACATGCATGAACACGAGCATGAACACACTAGTGTGAATGTGCAAGCATATACTGTACACACAGACACGGACAGACACACACTAATACTTCAAACAGGCTTGGATTATACAACCCAGTCTCTTGTGATGAGGAAAGACAGTTTTAGCTAATGCATAACATTAACTTTACGCCATAAAAATGCACACACACACATACTAACTCATATGTGCCTGCTTTTTAACAACCATTATCTTTGATGCATATGAGAGATTAAAATCAGTTTAAATCTTTGTAGCATGTGGAGTGAATATGTGTCTGATTTTCAGTAAAAAAGCGAGGAGATTATAGAGACACATTTAAATAGACGCAGTCTGCACTGAGGCGAGGCGAGGCTTCGTTTGTATCAGAGTCAAAAAGAAGCAAAGACACTCAGGATTCAGCTGTTCCCTCTCATACGCGCTCTAGGGGTTATTGTTGACATCCTCCTGTGAATTAATTCAATTTGGAAGACAGCGTTAGCATTGATGAAACTGGGTTAGCATCGACGTTAGCATTCAGCAGAGAACAAACGTCATGATTACCAAAGCACAAGCTGCAATTGCTAACCCCATTTAGATATACAAGGGCAGCACTAACCTTATTCAGCGGCATTGCAGCAGCTAACCTTATTCAAAGTGAAACCCACGTCTCTTAAGACCCTTTTAGCAGCCATGTGGAGTTAGCTAATTGTACTCATGGGCTTTTTAGATGAGAACTTTGGCTTTTTAGTTCAACCCCAAACAAGTGAGATCTGTTTTACGTTTCTAAAGCCTCAGATAGAGCATCAGTACCATTTCCTGCATCTGCACGTGTTTGTTTGACACGGAAAAGAGAGGTAGAGAAGACAAAATGCAGAGACAGTGAGAACATATGATTACATTTAAGTGCCGTATACAGTACATTACTTCCCTATATTCATTTGCAGCCTCTTTTCATTTTTTTTTTTTTTTACAGTTTTGCTTCCCTTCCTTTTTTATATCCCTCATCTCTCCGTTCTCCACCAATCTGTACCTCCCCACTTTCAGCTTCACGATTTTTACATTCAAGATGATCTGGCTTCATACCAAAATGATTACTTTCCAATTTAACTCAAGCAGCTCCTCGATTTTTTTTTTCCTCTCATATTCCCCATCTCATCCTTCTCACAAACACACACCCCTGTCCACAGCTGTTTGTATGGTGTCACATTAGGAAAGGCTGTGAAATAGTGATAAACAAGTGCACAAAACCCAAATATGACACCATACATTTGTCTACATAAGGCTATGAATCAAATGGAAGGACGCGGAGGCTAGATATAAATGAGTAGTTTTTCTTTTATTCATTTTAAAGACATTTTTATCAGAATATTCTTGTACTCCTTTGACAGAGCTGTATGTCTCCCCTCTTTCTTACATTTCCTTCTCCTGAACAACAACTGAAAAACATATGCATAATACTAATACTATGCAAATATGGAAGAGGTCCTCCACATTTACAATACGTTTAGTCAGACTGACAAAAAAAAAACATTCAAGTGTAAATTATGAGCTAGCTACTTCAATAAAACTGCTATTTGGTTGATTGTAAACTATCCACAGCCACATTTAAGTACCTGATTTATCAACTGCAAGCATTCCCAGTGTTAATCTTCCACATCAGTTGACCAACATGGCTATCGTTTAAAGGCTGCTTGACAACTCCTGGTAAAAGTGTTTTCAGGCTAAGAGCCAGCATCTCTTAGCTGCTCTCTGTAATTTGATTTACCGGCCCTGTGATTGGATTACAAGGCTGACATCCATGTCCAAGTTATGAGAGTCATGTCAATTCATTTGGCCACACACACACACACACACACACACAGAAAAAATGCACACATAGATATGCACAAATACACAGACACTTGTCATAACTTGTCACTCAAAATTTATGTGGACAATAGCCAAATATTTTAGAAACCTCACTTAGTTTCACCTACCGGAACAACTCAGAACGACTGCCGTAGTAATATCCCTAATTTGAGTTATTACTTTAAACATGAAATTCTACATTTGTGATACAACAAAAACCTTCCTGTTGCTTAGTATACACAAAGACCCACACATGCTGGAATTTACACACACACACACACACACACACACACACACACACACACACACACACACACACAGTGTAGGCAGGCGGCGCAGCCTTGATGTGGATTTGATTACAAGCTGCTCTGTTTATTAGATGAAGCAGATGAAAATCCCTGTTCCATCTGAATAATCCTCTGTAGCGCTCACACTCTGTACATTGAGCTTATCCTTTCCCTCACACAAGAGAGACACAAGAAACATACAAGTGTGGAACAACACCCACACACTCACCTGCAATATTTACCCAGCATCATGACAAACATTGCATTTAGATGAAGGTCATTTGTGCACCTGGGAAGTCTCAGCGATACAATCTCATTGGGACCAATGAATCAAGGAATGTTATAGAAATGTTTTCTCAGTCTTGCAGCCCCATGGGGGTTTGGGCCCCATGTAAGGTCATTTGATACATAGATGGGGTAGCAGGAGATTTTTAAGACTGGCATGTTACATATTCAGATCTCCCTCCACACTCAAATCCAGATGGCAACATGAAAAACAGTATAAATCCTGGAGTCAAAAGAATTTTCAGAGCTAAATGGGATCATACAGTACGTCAGAAATGAGAGTTGCTGGTCTGTAACAGTCTCAGTCTCTCCATTTCCTTCTCTACAACCATTATCTCAGTCATGACACGATGATTAGAGGCAGCTGTACATAAACATATGACTGGTCTCTGACCTAGTCATCTCTGCTCAACGTCCTCTTTACACATAAACACAAACAATTAAGTATGCTGGAACAGCACAGACTAAACATGACACATGCCAGCTGGAGAAATGAAACAATTGCTATTTGGAGACAGACAGTATATAACAGTCACATCTTTCACTGCCTCTCCAATGTCGCTCTCCCTCTGTCGTCTTCTTTGATTCTGTTCTGGCAGTCATCCTCCCTCCTACTGCTTGACAAGAGCAGAGTGGCAGCCATTTGTAATGCTGTTAATAATACGGGTAGAGGCCTACATACTTGTGTTAAATATATGCCTGTATGTGGCATGTGCGCTTTTGTGAGAGTATGTATGTTTGTGTGCAAACACGTACACACTGTATGAGCAGCTATTAGTGAGCACTTCATTCAACCTCTAAATCAGCCCCCAGGGCCACATTCCCAGTAAGAAGCATTGTGCAGATTTAACATGGTGCACAGACAGACACAGATGCAGAGAACTCCTGCCAGAGATCCACTTGTGTTCAAAGTTTGTGTGTGTGTGTGTGTGTGTGTGTGTGTGTGTGTGTGTGTGTGTGTGTGTGTGTGTGTGCCAGCTAGAACTCTTGCAGATTCAAGAATCAGTTCTATGAGTCATCATCAAGAATCACTGAAGGCTTCCCCGTCAACCAGCTGCCGGTCAACCCACACACACACACACACACACACACACACACACACACACACACACTGAGGAAGGAGCTGAGTCACTGTACACCCACTGTCTGTATGCTTTTCCTCTGATTAATAGCTCTCATCACAGGACCAGCAAATGCGTGTTCAAGTCTCACTGGAGGGGACGTTGACTCCTCTTCATTTATTTCTGATGAAAAGCGAATTGTCACGTCCTCTGTTTTTCAAGTGAGGCACAAATCTCAAGCTGATGCAATGCAAGAGTAGAGAATAAATCATCTCTTAAATGACTGCATGTGACCAGTTGGCAAAGGCGTCATCAGCAGCAAAACAATACATGTATGTAAACCTCAACACTGACCAAAAGTTAATTTGGATTGTCTGCCTTCACTGTCAAGTGCAGTTTACAGGGACCTTTCCTCTGTTGTTCTTCCATTTTAAGTCAAAATTAAATGACTGCCAAAAACCAAAGACAGATATGTGCAAAAACATAGCTACAACATTTTTATGTTGTTCTACTTGTCATTCCTTCTGTTTTTGTTTTGTTTCTGCATTTCTTTTATGATTATTATAGCAATTTTACAGCAGTAGTATATTAAACTTTCCCATGTAGCTCCTCCGGGAAGTGAACAACATGAAACGAGACAGATGAAGATGTGATATTTCAGTCATCACAGATACCTTACAAAAAGCAGAACAGTTCGTCCACAAATAGCTCCACACTGATTATACGTGTCTGTAACATATTATATTACCAGTATATATAAAAAAAGTGCAATCATATTGAGATTTTACAACTGAATGTAGTAGATTTGCAGGATTTTGCAGCCTGTTATAAGCAGCAGTGAAGCTACGGAGAGAGATTTATCTTTGGTTGAAAGTGTTCCAAAGGTCATATATGATTTAGGACCAGGACTATGTTAGGGCATGTTACATCCACTCTGAGAATGTCTAATGCTGTCAAACATGTCTGGATCCAAAAATGTCTGATCCCAAATCTCATAATCTAACACAGATCAGTTTTATTGAGTGTTCCTTTTCACTTGACTAAGGTACAAATACATGTACTGCAACCTTATTCACTACAAACTAAAAGTTAATATTCTCCTGTCGGTCCTGTCTGGCCCGTTGGATCCCAATCCGATTGCAACGATTTAATGTGGTGCTTTGTGACATTAGCCTCCTCAAAACCCATTATAAATCTGCATAATGTCAAAATATTCTTGATGTAAAAATAATGTTATTTTTATTTTGTCTGTTGTTCTGGAGAATTCAACCATCCAACAGTGACACTATAATTTATATTCCAGTGTATAATTTCTGCCACTTGGAAAGTTTATACACATGCAAAAACATAAAATAAACATGAATCCACAACCCTCGCCATCCAGATACTGAAGCGTGAAGCCTGCGTCCCCATACAAGGAGGAAGGTAGTCATTTGTAACACTGAGGATAGAGGGTCTCATGGGCTTTCAAGCTATGAATAATTCAGATTCACACGCTACGGGGTTAACTTGGTCACCTCAACTAACACACACACACACACACACAAACAAAAACATGCACATGCATGTTGCGCTTGCATACAGAACAACAAAATAGCCACCAGGGACATACATAAGCATAGGCACATACTGTATAAAGCACATGAATACAAGCATGCAAACACACACAGCTGCACTCATACACACACAATAACACGTGTTCCATGCGTGCCGTCCCTTCACAAATGAGCACAGAATACGACATCAAACTCCAACATTTTTAATGTGTTTCCTGACTGTCTTCTGCGGCTGCTTGCGTCAATATTTTCTTGGAAGGAGGGCTGCCTTGACCTTTCACCTCAACCTTGGTGAGGTCAGCCACTTTCACCACAGAAACCCAGTGACTCAGGACTTTTCTGCTTGTTGCTAAGTAACAGAGCACAGCGGCCTAAAAAACACCATCTAAACCCAGACATCCCTTGCTCATTCTCGCTCCCTGTCTGCCTCGTTCACTCTGTTCCAACCAGCACGGCTTTTTATTACTTCATCTACACACTGATTAAGTGATAAGCACAGAGAGTGAGAGGTAGAGGGAGACAGAAAGTAGAAAGCGCGTTCTACTCTAATTACTAAAAGCCATTAAAAGGCAATGACACTGCGACAAGTTTGTTGTAAATGGTGGGAGCCATTTATCTTTCTTTCTTGGTCATTCCGCTTTCAGAAATCCCGACATCTTTCCCTCTGCTGCCATCGCTCGTCTCCATTTGGTTTCATCACATTAGCTTTTTATCCCTGCTGGAATACATGAAAAGAAATAAGAAATAGAAAGAAAAGAACATGGCATGTCCCACAGGGGGTAGAAGAGGAAGTAAAAAGCAGGAAAGAAATATGCAGTATGTGGTGAGCAATGCTGCAGAGAACAGATGACCCCCCTCACCTTCTTTTCTGCAATCTTTCTCCCTCTTTCTCTCTTACTTGTGTGTGCGCGACTGCTTTTTCTGCTCTGACTGGAAGAGACAGCAAAACAGTGTGTACAAAAACACTACTATTCATCTCTCTTCTCTGTCCCTCTGCAGGACATACATATTCATTTAAGATCCCAGAGTGAGTGTTTGTATGCATGTGTGTGAGCACAGGCATGTGTATGTACATGTGCACCCACTGCGGCAACTAGCTGAGTAGCAAGATGCATTAATCTACATTCATCAACTCAAATATCATAATGAGTTGATATCAACATGCAAATTGGGATTGTGACAACAAACCCGAGGCTTGGGACTTGGTCCTACGCAAAACACACACACAAACACGCACAGAGGAGAGTTGGGCCTTAGCTAGCATACAGTGGGACCCAATATTCAATACAATACCTGCTATTCATTATAAGAATTCTAAGAAACAAGATGTACTTGTGTGAAGAAAAGGTTGCTTTGTGCTTGTTTGTTCTTGTGCACAATCCTGCGTGTACCTTATGTGAGAGAGGATGTGCTCATGTGTATATATGTGTTATATGTGTGTAAGTAGCATGTTCAGGTGTGCAGTGACTGGCTTTGACTCTCGCTGCGCTGTGGGACAGTGTGTGATAATAGGTGTAACATCACACTCAGCTTCAGTCCAAACTTCCTCAGCTCTATCTGATTCTTCCTGTCTGTAAGGAACGGCATTAATCCTGGAGACTCCTAGTCTACAACACCAGCTCTTCACAGCTTCCCTTCTTTCCAATATCTGACTGCAGTGGATAAAGTGGATGCTGTTACCAAGAGGAACAAATCCCTCACTGACCCCTTCTCAAAAATGGCAATGAGAGTAATTCGTGTGTTGGGACAAACAAAGCACAGATTTTATATTAATCACAGACATGGAGGAATGAATAAGAAAACATATGAAACAAATACTGTAAGTGGAAAATACACAGAGATACAGGGCCCTATTTTTGCAGCAGCACAACAATGCCAACACAAGCAGCATTCACACGTGGGAGGTTCATTCAAATGAGGCAGCGCAAACGAGCTGTTGGTATCGAAAAGTCTGGCGCAAAGTCACTCTGCTAACACTTTGGCCCATTGTCAATAAATAAGAGATATGGTGAAACATAAAAAGATGACTGTATGCAGAAAATGATGTGAGGGAGAGAGCCTTGTGTGCTTCTGTAAATACATCTCATTAGACAATTATGCTGTGAATAGAACTGGGGGAGGTAAAGCATAAGCAGTTACCGAGGATAACATGTATTTTCTGCCAAAAATCAAGAATTCCTCTCAGAAAACGTTTCAAAATTCAAAGCGATTCCAAGTAATCTTGCAGATACTGTAAGTCTGAACCTGAGAAGGGTCATACACACGCACACACACATGCACACACAAGGAGAGGAAGCACATCATTTGTTTGTGAGGGGTGAAATCATTTGGGTGAGACTGCTCTTAGGGATGTGTATGTTGCTGTTCAGAAAAGAGAGTTTGCATAAACATGCAAATTACAACTCATACATACACATGCAGATGCACGACTAACAAAATGAACAAGCAAAAAAGGCCCAGGGGCTATGATTGGCTGGATGAGATATAGACTGAACCGAGCAGCCTTCAGCAGAGCTACTTCTAGAAAAGGTTCATTTTGATTAGGCACGTAGGCATGCCTATACAGAAGGAGAGAGACGGGATTGACAGGTTCCATTGTGGGTGGGTTGTGGTAAATTTGCATGTGCTGTCATGGTGATTTCACACAATTTAACCTGTATTCCTCCCTCTGTGATGGTGCAGAGCTGGGAGAGAGGGGGGGCCTGATGAGATGGAACACTTGTAAATGTCTCCTGTTTGAGGAGCAACAATCTCTAGGGAATCCTCTCTCTTGCCTCTCTGCACTCTACATGTGCATGCGAGTGTGTGAGTGTGTGTTTGTGTGCGCGTGTGTCGTGCACCAAAGGAATTGAAAGCTTGCAGGAGCACTTTCATCTATTGTGTTCAGTTTGGAAAAGTGGCAATTATAATTTTAGTGGAGGTGACAACGTTTTGCAATTATTCGGTGTGTGTGTGTGATCTGAAGTAAATGCCATTCTTAAAAGCAGCAGTCGGCTCCGGGCCACCGAAGAGCTCGTCTTGTCAGGTGCACTTGTGGATGTTGGTGGGAATGAGGGAGGGGAGAGGTTACAGTGTGACAAGAGGAGAGAGTCAGAAGGATTGAGACAGCATTGTTAGAACAGATGAGTGTTAGCGGGGTAAAATGTAGAGATGATAAAATAGGAAGCTTTTTAGATAGATTCAAAGAGGTATGCTTTCATATTTCTAACCACTGAATTGGTAATCCTTTCACAAATTCACAAAGTCAAAGTTCAAACACCTTAATAAGTAGAAAAGTCTTAATGTATTTTGCTCCTTATTAATATGTTTGAACTTTGACCTTCTCACTGTTCTAAGGTTGAGGCATCCCAGATAGCATAAGCAGCATCAACTTGGTCCGACTCATCTTGCAGATTCTCTCAGGTTTGTTTTCATACTTCAGCAGCTGTAACAGCAGCTGTTCCCACTGCATCTCTAAATACAACAAAAATATCAGCAATTACAGTATGACGTGATTGAAGAGAGCGCAAAATCAGCTTTTAGAAAATTAAGTTATCGACTTTGAGAACCGTGCTCTTGGTAGCAGTGCTTGAAATTATTGAGAAATCTTGACTCTTGTTTTCACTGTTTCTGACAGCAACGACAAGCAGAAAGACTGAAAAAAAACTTTTCGGAAGTGCAGCGCTCTAACCCCACCATCAGACTCCCTTAGTTTCCATCCCCTACCATCACTGGCTGATTCACAAACAAACTCAAACACTCAGCATAAACGTCCTCCTTCTCAGCCCTTCTCTCTTCATCCTTCTTATAACAACATGCATAAACAAATTCAAAGTGAACTCGAGTCCCTCCCTGAGCACTGTCCACCATATGGCCTGAGAAAAAAAAAGTTTTAACATTCAATTTCCAGTCCAGAGCATTCATTAGTATTCATGAATATGCAAATCCAACTGTCCCAGTTGCCATAACGATTCAGGCTCCCACTGGGAGGTGTCAGCGTTGTCAGGGGAGAAAAAAAGCCAACGCCCTTCCGGTTGCTAGGACAGTGTGTGAGTGTGTGTGTGTGTGTGTGTGTGTGAACCTAAAACAGATGCTCTTGTATATTTATGACCCGTTTGACTGCTGTCTCAGAGTGCTGGAGACCAGTTCCATTGCTTCATCCATACCCAATCACACACACACACACACACACACACACTCACACACACACACACAGACCAATGGGATACATACTGAAGCTTTGAAGGACTCGTGAACAACCTTAACAGATCTAAAGCCACAAGGTAAAACATAAAGTAAACACAAATCTCTGTTGTGACGAGTAATGAATGAAATGAAGAGGTGTGACAGTATCAAAGGCAAACTGGTCCACATACCTGGTCGTGTGGAGAGAATTGGAGAGCGACATGGACACGCCCACACACACTCACACACACAGTCAATACATATGCAAAGTTTCTCTGTTGGAAGTAGCTGTGTCAGCAGCTCTAGTGGCTCACTGCAAAATGAAGGGTAATCTCTAGGTAGAGAGTGCTTAGGGCGCGGAAATATACACACACACACACACACACAGAGCCTCACCCACATTGAGGGAGAGTGGGGGAGAAAGAGAGCAGCTGCTAAATGCTTCAGCACAGTAAAAGGGACTCACAGTGGACACAAACTTGAAAGGCTTTCTTGCAGAGTCAACACACCATGGAGTCTATTCATGACTACACTGGATGCCGAAATGGAGAGGCACTTATCCACAATACAGATGGGGAACGAGACTGAGCAGGGGGAGGAGGAGGAGGACAAGGAGGATGGATGTTCCAAGGAAAATTGAATTCAGTATATTCGCACAGGCAAAATGTGAGGTTTGCAACTAAAAGAAAGCAACATATTTGGATTCCACCATAGTGTGTACAAGCAGGCCAGCTGAAGTGTTCAAAACCTTTGCACAGCCTCATGCACAGCTTAACACACCTGGTTGACAAGGTGTTGTGAATGGCTGTGGGGTTTTTAGCCATGTTTGTGTCATGGCTCTATGGATGGCAGTATTTCCACCCCTTTGGCCCAGACTCAAATGTCTCAACAACTATTGGATGGGTTGCCATAATGGTTTGTACAGACATTCATTGTCCCCAGAGGATAACTCCTACTAACTTTGGTGATCTGTGGACTTTTTCTCTACCACCACAGGCAGGTTGACATTTGGCTTTTAGTGAAATGTCTCCACAAATAATGGAGGGATTGCCATGAAATTTGGTACAGGTGCCCAGAGGATGAATCCTACTTACTTTGGTGATGCTCTAACTTTTCCTCTGCCGCCACCATGAAATGAGTGAAATTTCTCAACAACTATGTGAACTGCCATCCAATTTTGTACACACATTCGTGCCCCTCTAAGGACTTGACTTGTAACAACTTTAGTGAACCCCTGACTTCTCAATTAGCGTCATCATCAGGTCAAATTTCAGTTCGTCCACTGCTTTGGACTAAATACTTGCAAAACTAATGACATTCCCATCAGCCTCAGCTGTACTTAGAACTACTCTACTGCTAATTAGAAAAAGTTAGGAGGCTAACATGTTGAACATTATACCTACAACATCAGCATATTAGCATTGCCATTGTGAGCATGCTGACATTAGCATTTAGCTCAAACACCACTGTTCCTGAGTACAGCCTCACAGAGCAGCAAACATGACTGTAGACATTTATACCCCCATCAGACCAACAGTGACCTGCGTCAGGGGTCTATCTGCATGAGTTAGCCAACCTTCCAGGGTTGGATGCGGTTCTGACCCTGTCAGGCATTGAACTAGTGTTGCTACAAGGAACAAAAATTAATTCAATGACACAGATGTTTAAATGTCATTTAACAGACCCACCAAAAAAAGGAGAGAGAGGGAAATATGTATTCCTGAAGAGAGCCAGCATGCAGATGGACAGACAAAGAGGTGAAACTGAAACTTCACTTTTCTGGTACATTATTTGATGTAATACAATGTTATTCTCAGGTTTATTAGTGAATTGTATGGAACTACACTGCAGACTTGAGTCTCTGCTAACAGTGGGAAGCAGGTGACAGCTGTCTCATATGAATGGGGTGACTGAAAAGTACGAGAGTCTGTGGAAAATACACTACTTATACAGTACATTCACCTCAAAAATATTGACGACTACCCACAAAACTATGGTTATACATTTTGAAAGACGCTTGAATCTTGAAAAACTCCTTTAGGATATAACTTCAGTAAGACCCTATAAAGTACTTCACTCTCATACCAGCAATCATTTTCACCTTTCGTATTTTTCTTTTTATTCTAACTGACATTGAAATGAAATTTTTGTAACAACAGAGAGAAATGATTGGAGCACCACATATTTCTGTAGTTTGCCACTGCAGTTTGCATTTTATAATATTATTTTCTCTATTTCACCACGAAAAAGGTCTTAATCTGATGACTCCAACAGCTGCACCAGAAAAAAAAAAGAGATTCAAAGTGTTTTTCTAAGCAAGTGTCTCAGAAGCAGCCGATGTGTCACTAGGGATATGACATAGCTGCGGTTAGGTGCAACATAACCAGGTTACCGCTACAGTAGTGGATATATGGAGACGGATGTGAATTGCTTCTCTAACTGTATTTGCTGCTGTACAGTTAGGTCTTCATGGTTGACTCCCTGCACTGCAGAGTGACTGCAGAGGAACATCAATCCAGCTTCACATAGAGGAGCACAACGCAAACTGCTATTACACTGTAAAATCGTCATAATATCTGTTAAATATACATGTTTAAATTCAATTTAAACCATCCAAGTTCCCAGATGGAGGAGAATATAGTCCTACTGTGCTAGCCGCTCTGTATGTCACCAGGCCATATGACAGTGACAATGACTGAACCAACCACTATAAAATGCTATACTGTAACTATAAAATACTTATATTGAGCCACTATAAAATAAACCTTTGTAACATCACTAAAGACATCATCGTTAAGTTGTATAATCATTCTGAAGGCACTAATAAGTATTGTTGAAATAAAAAGGTAATTTTTAATGTCTATAAAGTGCCTCTAATTAATTATATCTATTTAATTTAACAATCAAATAACTCAAAACTATTCCTCTTACTACTCGCACAAGATAGCTGTTCTGTTCAGTGTGTGCCACTGGTTCAATGAAAACTCATATCTGCAATCTATGTACAGGGCAAAAACCCGCTTGTACAGTTATTTTATGTGAAAAATAGGCAAATAAAAGAATAAATTATAGACTATCCTGCTGTTTAAATCTATTCTGGCACAAAGGCAGGGCAAAATGTCATTTACCCAAGTTGAATTGCTTTGTTGTATTAAAATGTTATGCCTATTGGTTGTGTAGCCTGGTTAAGCTGGAGTGCATTGATCGAGGTATAGAGAGAAAAGAAGAATGTTTTCCGCTGAGGAGGTTTGATTGAATATGGTGTGTGGTTATTGACAAAAGGAAGAACCCACACACACACCCACCTATGCATACATAACACGCACTCCACTGCCAGTAGACTCACCTGAAATTGTCATACATCATTACTGACTGCACGACAATCAATACCCAATTAACATTCTCTAAATATGGCCCATGGAGCAGATACATGACATGCAGAGCACACGCATGCACATACACGCACACGCGTGCAAACACACCACATATTCACATGTGACGGCTAATTCCATCTAACTAGAAGGGTTTGCAGGCTGTAAGTCAGTAGGTGTTGGACTGTGCGTGGAGGTTTGGTGTTCCTCAGTGGAGAGCAGAAGTAGAATAACACATCTCCTCTTTGTGAAAGCTTGACGGGTGTTACTGGCTAATTATTCCCCCAGCTCCTTCCTGCAGTGTCACGGCTATAGCTTCCCCCTCTCAAACAGCTGCTCTGCTAATTACCTCTGGTGGCACATACTGTAGTCTCTCTCGCGCTTTGTCTGTCTCAATTACCCATTCTCTTTCTCCCTCTCTCCCTCTCCATATTGTCACAGTTAAGACGTAGAGACACCAAGCTGAGACTGAGGACCATCTAATAATTCTGTCCCATGGAGAAGTCATGTTCTCCTGCCAGTATGTGACAGTAAAAGCAAAGGATGCGAGCAGCGGGATTCAACAGTGTGACGCAGCAGTTCATAAAACAAACACTCTGTAGAAATACATTTGAATGATTAATTATCCTGACTTAGATTGGAATGGACTTCCTCTTCGGTGGTTTTGTGTGTTTGTCACTGTTGGTGTCGACACTTGTGTACCCCGTTTGTGTGAGGCTGACTGCGCTGACAAGCGAAGGCGACGGGATTAGCGCGCCCCTGCCTGTCACTCAAATAGACAAACGCACGCGTAGGCACATTAGCTCTGATGCACGCACACTTACACACACAACTCACAAACTCACACTGTACCTGCACACAAGGAAGCGAGTAGAGATACATGCAGGTTAATTGACTTCTCTTTTAGCTGTGAGGTATTCTGATGGAGTCAGCACATTCAGAGGAGAAAGCAGTGGTGCTACAAGGATGCCTCTCTCTCTCTCTCTCTCTCTGACTGTCTCTCTCTCTTTATGTTTCTCTCCGACTGTCTCTCTTTCTCTGAGATGGGTTGAGTCAGAGAGATTATTAGACAGGACAAGGCCTTTACTGCTGTGGTGTGAATATGATAATGAGCTGTACAGAAGAGAGGATTACACTATCCTAACTCTCCCATTGGTCTAATCCAGGTTTGTGTATTTGCATAACACACCTGAGTACTACATGCGTCCCACCAGCACAACGCTGATATGGATACAACAAGCATAGGTGCAGGCTGTTTACACTAACATAAGAAAAGAGAACTGAGAATTGCCAGTAGGGGATTTGCGGCGCTGCCTTTGTAGCTGAAATAACGCTGAATCAGAATATGCCGTTTGCGCTTTGATACACTATCACTTGCGTGCTTGGGGAGTTTCCACAGTCTCACACGAAACTGTAAAACAGTTTCAGCGTCTGCATAATAAGCATAAATATTATTTGAATTGGAAGCAGACTATAAGACGATTATTGTATTTTCAATAATAAGAGAGCAGGCTATGCAGTTGTTGATACAGTACATAGTTATAAAGTGCCACACTCTGCTCTCAATAGAGGCTGTTATAGTCTGCCATGTTAGCATTTATTCTGTAGAGGAAGGGAAAAAAAGAGATTGTTCATGGCGGCTTTTGAAAAAGGACCCAAAACAACCCAAGAGATGCAGAGAGCATTCTGTGACTAGAAGATTTGTGTAGTAAGCGGGTAATTGAGCTCTATATTTTGTTGGGTTTTAAATTGTAAGACTCGCCAGGCACCAAATCCTATAGCCTTTAGAGTTATGGAGGATGTAAAAATCCATACCTGGAGACTTATCATAAACAGTCCAGGTCTCACCGAGGCCAAAAACATGATAGAGAATGTCAGACTCCATCGTCACTGACAGTGTTCCAGCAAGAGCATCTGCACCATTCACCTCTCTCCATTACCTTCATTCCATCCCCCCTATCCATCCATTCATCTATCTACCCATCCATCCATCCATCCTCACCTCATCTCCGCCCTGTCAAGGCAGCGGGACTCTATGTCAGCCCAGCATGTGTGTGCACCTCTGCTCCTGTGTGTGTGTGTGTGTGTGTCCGTGTGTGTGTGTGTGTGCATGTATGTCAGGGCAGCGGTTGTATGTCATGGCCGTCTCCTGCCTGCAGAATCATGTTATTGATTGGATGCACGTCCCAGTGCACTATAGCTAGCCATGACTGATCACACGCTGCACAGCGTGTCATGGGTAGGGCTGTCACTGCACCTGAGAGGACAGGCAGAGGGAGCAAAAAGAGATGAGGAAATAAGAAAATGAAAGGAGTTGATAGTTTTGTAAGATTGAGGAGAGACTTAAAGAGCAGTTTCTCCCAAATCACAAAAAAACTACAATATTGTACCACTTACCTCTAGTGGTATTGAAATGCAGATAGTCTATTTTATATGCTGAAATTTTGACATATCCTCCTCACCCAAATGGAGTTTTGATTGTGCTGCTAAAAAACACATTTGAAAACAGCAGTGTGTCTCTGGATGATCCACAGACCTCGCTGTGGTCCATTTCTACAACGGAAAGCAGCTCCTACTACTCAATACTTTGAGCAGCACTAAAACAAAATTCTATTCACCTCCGCTGTACTGGAGTGGTGTCAGAAATCTCAGAGACGTACCTCAAAACCTGGACACATAAAACCAGAACTACCTGCAAGGCTAGATAACACTCGATGTGAATAGGAAAATATTTTTTTTCTGTGACTGGATTGTAGTGACTCCTTAAGAGAAAATAAGTAGTAGGAGGAGAAAACGATGCATGCAAAGAAAGTGTGTGAGGGAGTGAGAGTAAAACAGGAGGAGGCATGCTGATATGAGGTGGTGCACTCAGACGGAGGCTGATAGGCCTGAAGGTGAACCAATCAATTATTCTCCACTGTCAATAATTCAGAGTAGACCAGGGGCTGTGTATGGACCAACACACACACACACACACACACACACACACACACACACACACACACACACACACACACACACACACACACACACACACACACACACACACACACACACACACTGAGAGGCCAGCCCAGTGCCCTGATTTGATTTAAGATGACCAGTCAATGTGGATCCAAGGCTTCAGAGGGCTGAGGCTTTAAATTATTGCTCGGCTTAAAGACAGAGGGGGAGCAGTATTTTCTCCCTCCATGGCAAAGCCCTCTTATTCCAGCTCTCCCTCTTCCAACTCACTTCTCCTCTTGCTCTTGGTCTCTTGACGAGTCCCGAGCCAGCAATGAAGGAATACAGGCCCCCGTTGGCTTACACCTTTGCCGGTTCACACTATGCTTCCTCTTAAAATCTCTCTTTTTTCCTGTTGTCCTCCTCTCTCTTTTCTTCTGCCTTGCTGTGTCTTTGTCTTTTCCTCTATATTCACACACACACACACTCAGACGCACACACACACACACGCACGCACGCACACACACACACGCACGCACACACACACTATCCATTTCTCTGTAATTGAAAAGATGCCCTGGCTGTTTGCCACACTACTAAAGTGGATCAGATGGCAGAATATCCCTGAGGTAGAACATCTCCAACAGAGAGAATTAAAGAGAAAAACCTCTCACTCTCTCTCTCTCTCTCTCTACCCCTCTCTCTCTCTCTCTCTACCCCTCTGTCTTTACCTCTTTCACTCACTCACTCTCTCACACACACATACACACTTTCACGCAGAGTCAAACACAGTGAGTAAGGCTGACTGTGCCATTCCTAATGTCCCGGCTCTCCTTTCTTTGTTCCAGCCCTCTATTACAATATGAATGGGCCTGTTAAAGTAGAATTGGACCATTTGTCTTGTGTGAGTTTCTTCTTCCCGACACAAGGACTAGAAAATGACTCCTCGGCTATTCAATAACAGGCAAGGCTCTGAGGTCTCCGAGATGAAAGCAGACTGGAGAAAAGATTCTTTTTCTCTTTGGCTGAGATGACAGCGAGAAAAGCTATAACACAACATCAGTCATCAACAATCCACATCCCCCGCAAACAACAGCAAATAGTCAATAACGAGTCAACACAACCAAAATCATCCCAGTACATTTCCTCAAAGTTTTGTTTTTTTTTTTTTTTGTCCAGTACATGTGACAGCAGGGTGAGATCTGTGTCTGTAAGCATTTTTGTTAGCTGGAAGAAAAGACTGGGCTTATGAGGAAGAGTGACAGAGGTAGGAAGGTAAAGCAAAGAAGAGTGTTGAGATATGAATCACAATAAAGGGACTCTTGAGAGAAAAAAAATGAAAGCATCTTAACACCACAGGAAAGATGGAAGTGTGGGAGAAATAGTAGTGCCACACAGCCACCAGCTGGCAGCTTTGCATTGTTTGTTATTTAAAACAGAAGCCCAAGTCAATTAAAAAATGTGTGTAAGCATGGATTGTCAGTCATAATCAGCTGAGGGATACTGACTATGGGAAGGGTGGATAGAGTTAGCAAATGTAGATGAAATCAATATTACGAGATTAAGGTGAATATTTTTGCATATTTGTATATGTCACAATGTCAAGGTCAAGTCTAATGTATTCATTCATAAAATCACAAATTGTTCCCATCCTAATCAACCCACACAGACTATAAAACATAAGATATTAATGCTGCAAGATAACATTAAATAAAACCATAAACTAAAAATATATGAGATAGTAAACATATGCAAAATTAAAAAAAAAACAAAACTGATAAATGCAATGAAATGTAATCCACTGCCTTCACACATGACGGCCTCAATAACTCATTTTGTAGGTTTTTCATTACAAGTTGATTGAATAATTCATTTGGAAAACAGAATTGTCTAAAATGATAACACAGTGAAAGTCAATAAATGATCATATTGGATTATTGCCAAATGATCAGTTAATTGTAAAGTCGTGTATGGCTGATTTTACAGGATAATTCCAGCTGCTCATTTTAACTGGGGTCTTATTTTCATAACTTTTTGTGGCTTTGACCACATTTTTATTTTGATGACATTGTACTCACTACATTAATTGCTGACATCTGGGAACACACTGCTACAAAAATCCAACAAAAAGATGTATTGTAGCAAAAATTGTGGGGTTAGACCATCTGACAGGTTGTAAACAAGCCAACAGGATAATTAAAACCACTATATTTGGGAGTCAGAGTCAGTGCATCCGTACTGCTGGTAATTATCTGTCATTTCACAGGAAAACTGTGTGCGCACCACTAAAATATACTAGGTCAAAGTTGAACCAGTAGGCCGGCTCATTCATCTTAGTTTTCTGCTTTCAAAATTAACCTGAGTTTGTTTAAAACATTTGATTTTCTGACTGCTTGTGTCTATTACCACATCGGACTTCTGTTTAGTGACACTGTCGTATCCCCACATCCCAGTACTTAACTCAGTGAGCCCAGTGTTAACACAACCTATCAATAATCCAAGTTGCACTAAATTGGTCATATCTTTACATTTTATATATAGAGTACAACAATGCAAGGTTGTTTGTGTGAAAATATAGGTGTGTATATGAATGTGTGTGTGTGTGTGTGTGTGTGTACATGTTTAACAATATCAGAGCACTGGCCCTCTGGTTCTTGGTTCAGCAGACAACAGGTCTGATTGGATTAAGACACTCTACAGTGGATTAGTTGTGTCTGGTGTGATGCTGGACACAAGGAGGGAGAGAGAGAAAGAAAGCGAGAAAGAGCAGGGCGCCTGTTATGTGTGCGTGTTTTAAATCTCATAACTGTATGCATGTGTGTGAGTTTAATCTCATAACTGTGACAAAGGGTTTTTTTTTTATCACAGCCAGTGTACGTGAATGAAATCCCAGGATAAACACTGATGCTATAATGGAGATTGGCAGCTCATTTAGTTTGTAAATGTACCAAACATCCACCACTAAGCTGAAAATGCATCCTAATTGCCACAATAAAAATAGCTGTGAGTAATGTAGGCACAGCGCTGTCCTAATGTGTACTTCTATATTAAATGACAGACATTCACTGGAACCATCACTGAGATCATCAAACATTAAAAACATGAAAAATGTCCCTCTGAGTTCATCAAATGCAGGTTTAGTTGGCACAGTGAGAAATGTGTGTATGATGCTGGTTTTAATAACTCATAAAACATGATAATTGACTCAGTTTGGAGTTCATGGCAGGTGGCTGTCTACCTTCAATCTCTCTGCTGTCGCTTCCTCTCTCTGAGCCAAAATACAGTCAGTGAGGAGGTGACTGTTTCACAACGTGCTTAATGCAGACTGTTATACAGTACACTACCTCCTGACATATTGACAGGACAAGAGAACAGTGTGAAACGTTAACAGAGTGAACTTCTCTCTTATTTTTATATTTGTTACCAGAAAATAGACACGTGTGCATCAAGCTGAGTCAAGATATAAGGGTGGAGGGTAAGAGAAATACATTTAGGGTTAGTAAATATCCAACAGATGTTTGTACACTTTTAAGTACCATCAATTATGATGAATGAGGTGTTTTAATTGAATGTTCATTAGCATTTTAAAACTAATTATTTCTTTTCTTTTCAAAAGCAATATACTATTTTTAGACATGCTAGGAAAGGCAATGTTGGTTGGTCTGTCCACCATTTTGGTTTGTCCTGAAATGTCTCCGTTACTATTGGATGGATTGCCGTGAAATTTCATACAGACATGTCATGTTCCCAAGAGGATGAACAGCACTGACTTTTCCTTTTAGCATTTAGCTCAAAGCACCACTGTGTGCAGCCTCACAGAGCCGCTAGCATGGCTGTAGACTCTTTGAAGTTGAACACAAAAAAGTCTCTCAAAAGGAAATTAATGCAGAAATGTAAAAATGTGTTTACAGATTACATGTATTCAAAGGGAAGAAGAATTGTGAGAGGTGGAGGGGAATCTATGAACTTGAGTGTGCGCAGCAGTGCATCTTTTGTCTGTTTGGTGTGTGTATAGCATGTTAGGAGTGTGTTTCACTTGACACAGGAAGTGCTTTGAGTCCACTTTGAGTCATTTTCTCATTAAGCACAGTATGCTGGTGCATCTACTCAAGTTTATTAATTGTGAGAAAAAACCCTGAAATAAATCTTTTATAAGCCATAATTTATTAACTGTAATTTTGAAAGAAAATGAGGGTTTTGCTAATTGCAGACCAGTTATTGCAGACTAATCTGTTACCACCACAAATCCACACAGCCTCCATCTGTGGCGGTTCATGTTGTATTGTGAGAAAGAAGAGTGTGTGTGTTGGCGCTGGCAGAGGTAGTGTGTGGCCAGTGTGTAATGGTGACTCTACCCTGCCCTTCCCTCCAGTCTCTCCTCCCTCCTGCCACCTTGGAGCAGCCTGCCTTTTAATTACCTGCACCACGATAAAGAGAGCGAGCGAGCAAGAGAGAGTGAGTGTGTGTGAGAGAGGAAGAGGCAAGGGGCGAGTGATGCGTGACATTCCAGTGTGCCTCATAAACTGTAAACTGATATTGTCTATGAATGCAAACCAAAGGAGAAGAGAGGAGGGAAGGTGCAATTCGGGGAGATGGAATTGGAGAGGAGGTGGGTATGTGTGTGTGTGTGTGTGTGTGTGTGTGTGTGTGTGTGTGTGTGTGTGTGTGTGTGTGTGTGCGTGTGTGTGTGAAAGAGAGAGTGTGTGTGCGGTAAATCAGAGCAAAGCGTGGCTCCCAGTGTGCAGCAGATTGCCTCAGCTCACACCACTGCCTCCGCAAATTAATACCATTGATTTTCCTTTGCCTGGCGTCCAACACACACACACACACACACACACACACACACACACACACACATCCCAGCTGGTCAGAAGGTAGGCAGAGGATAGTGAATCTGTGGATCAAACTGCTGGAGAAGTCTTTACCACCTCCTTTCACACATACACACACACACACACACCCAACGAATGAATGATGGGATACAAATGAAAGGAAGGAAAAAGAAACTGTCAGTTGTGATACCTCCCTTAACACAGGGACTGACACAGGCACAGAAGTGCACACGCATACACACACACACACACATGCACACACACCACAGTCAAAATATTGGAGGGCTGCCAGGTGAAGGAAGCCAGGAGCAGAGGGACTGTCGAAGCGTTTTGAATGCTGAGAAATATCCAAACAGATAACAAAATGCATAATAATGCCGAGGCAGAAAGTTGAGGGAACTAGCAGGGAGCATCTGACACTGACTGACATACAAATCAGACAGAGAGAGAGCCACTATGAGATGAAAACAAAAAGGGTTGAGAAGAGACAGACATGAAAGAAGACTGCTCCCATCTCTCCCCTTCACTCTCAGTGAGTTTTCTGATGAATGCAGCTGATTGCAGCTACTGGAGGGCAGCAGGAAATTATCATTAATAATCCCCAGCCAACTCTTAACCGTATGTCCTCCTCTACTGCATCACCAAGCTCATCTATCACTGTGTGAGTGTGTGAGAACGTGGGTGAGAAACCCCTTTTTGGCCTCTTCCTGTGATCAATTGGAAATAGAAATGAGTCAGCAGGGGGTGGAGTGTTTAAGAGAGAACCAATCAATCAAAACTATGTTTCTTTATTTTTTATGTGATAGTTCTTACACCTATTTTACCATTTTACAAGACCATGTATGTTTTATTTGCTCATCAATTGTCATTTTTTTTCGTTTTTGCTCGTGTATTTTGTGAACTGTGGTCTTTCTGGATTTCCCATTAAAATGTAAGTAAAATGAAAATATTAAAAACAGAGTAAAACCATGCAAAGTGCAGTCACAACCAGGTATTACACAGAAAAAGAAGGCATGTCAACAATGACGAGGCCACAAACTGAAAGCAGCTTTTTAAGTACATGAATCTATTAACATCCATACATACTGTACGTGTCATGTTGGAATCCTTCAGCAGACAAAACGTATTACTAGTGCTGACGGAAAATGAATCAGCAATAAATCTAAAAATAGATAATTTAATTTAATTTAATTTATCAACCAAACATGCCATTCGCTTGTCAAATGTGTGGTTTAGTAGGTTTTATGTAATTGAAAATGTAATGTCTTGGGTTTTGGACTGTTGGTTGAAGAAAACAAGCAATCTGAAAATGTCACCCTGGGCTCTGCCGGGTTTTGTGATGGACATTTTTCATATTTCTGACATTTTTTAGACTAAAATGATTAATTGATCAAAAAAAAAAATCCATAGATTTATAAATAAATCATTACCTCCAGCATTCTGTACTAAAACGTATACTAAAAATCCAAAAATCTTCACAGCGCAAAAAGTAAAAAGTCACATAGTACCCTAAGCAGGCATGAAACTTTGTACCAGCATAGAACACTTTAATGAGTTATATGTGGCATGACCGCAATGTGACATATAGATATAGCCTAACACACGTTTCTTTATGCAGGCTTGAAGGCACAGAGTCTTCTGTCTCTTGTGCTGTCAGGTGGGAAAATGGCTACTCTGCAGAGGCCATATTTTTGTGTAAAACACTGGTCCAGTGCCACACAGCTACTTACCTGCTAGCATTGTGTGAGCCATTTTACAGAGGCGGAGTAAACACTTGCAGCAGAGTTTATCAACCGGTCTCTCATCATTGTGCAAGGTCACCCATTCTCATAGACAGTGCAGTGTGTGTGTGTGTGTGTGTGTGTGTATGTGTGTGTTTTACGGCAGTCCCAGGTCTCAGAAACCTTGGAAACAGTGTGGAACAGAGCACTGGAGCTTTAACAATAAGGCAGCTTGTTGAGCATGGAAAGCTACAGTTGCTGCAGTCTGTCTGAGTATATACGCATACACTAAAACACACACATGCACATACACACACACACACACACACCTGCCATCTCTAATGATGATTTATGCCCAGCCTAGAAGGCAGGCATGCATAACTGTAGCAGTCACAAACACACACAGATCCACTCACACATGCACTCACAGCTAAATACACAAGGATACTGTGTATCTCTCTCTCTCTCTCTCTCTCCCTCTCTCTCTCTCTCTCGTGCACCTCTAAAGAAAAAAAAATGACAAGATGGATATGTTGTAGCGGCAGTGAGCATCAGGGAAAGTGCAACTGTAAAAATGAATATTGAAAGATGGAATCAATGAGAGCTGAGAAAAAAAATGAAAGAGAGAAAGAGCGAGAGAGAGAGAGAGAGCGAGAGGGAGAGAGATAGTTATCTCCCTGTTGACTAGCACAGTCTAAGCTCATTTACCATGTACTATCTGTGATACTGCTGTAGCTGTCCAATCTCTTTCTAGATATTTCCTTGGAGAAAAACTGCTCATTTTGCTCTCCTCTTTACGCAGAATACTCTAAGCTCCTGGTCTTATTGAAAACACATTTCTCACATGGACCCTCTCTCTGCAGTGTGTTTATATGTCTCTGAAAAAGAAAAATGTGTGTGCCCAAAACACTGCTCTGCACTGGGTAGAAAATAACATGAAAGTTTAAGGCCTCAGAAATAATCGACTGTTGGGAAGACGCAAATGTAAAAACATGCATTGTATAGACATACAGTACACACAGACACACACATTTACTATGCACACAGGCGCAGTGCTGCTGAGATCTGGTCTCAGTCGGAATAATTAAGAGTGAGTCTCAGATGCTTCATTCATGCGTTTGCTTGGTGTTATCAAAAAAATCAGGACGACTCAGAAACTTTCCTTTTTCATCACCAATAAGTCAGCTGAGGTGAGGGCAGACATTTGTAAGCAGCGTAAATTTTAATTATATACAAGGCCATAGCACTCCACTCACAGCAGCCACTAACCAAAATACATGAGGATGCAATTTTCTGTCTGTACAGCACAGTATGTGTTGTTTATTTTCATCTATCTGTCTGGGGATTTTTTTGTCTGTATCTATAAATACATTTTCAGTTTTAATCTTACATAGCTTTTATTTGTGAAATATTCTCACTAAGGTGCTTCAGAGGCCAACATGTCCTCGGTACTTCATAGCATTTCTTACTCAAACTTTATCAACTGACATCAAGTTAAAATTGGTACATCAGTGGTTTGTTTATGAAGCAAATGCCACAGATGGTACTTTTAAATATATATACATTTCACTACTGACTTTTTACTGTAAAATGACGATGAAAAGCAGAGGCAACATACTTGGACAAACTGACAAATAATTCCTAGGAACAGCATGCAATAACAGGTCCTGCACACCTACACTGGTGTATTAATAAGTCTGGTTCATTAGATATGTAGCCAGGTGACATCTGGGTGGAGCTAGACTGGGAAACCTATGGTGTGGTCAGACTGGATTTCCCCATTCATTTGTTATTGATATATATAAAAACACCTATGTGGGTGGAGAATGGGTGTGTAGCGGCTTTCACAACAGTTTGTGTGTCTCTAATTTTTATCTATTACATGAAACTGATCTCTAGCTGCACTGGCTGAAACTAAATTTTGATACATCCTGCCATAAGGTGACCACAAGCACACTGTAGTACAGACACTGTACCCATGTGACAAAAATCCAAGAATATAGTATATCTGTGTGGAGTGAGGTCACATGACATCACATCCCCCATCACACTCCTAACACCGTGTCCTAACAGCAAGTGAGCGTCTGACTATCACGTCACATCGGACGCTCTCTGTCCACACTGAATCTGCACTTCTGTTACGTCATGTAAACAAACCACGTACCTATTAGCTGTGCACTTAAGATCAGACTGGAGACGTAACCACTCAAGTAAAAGACGGGTGAGTACTTGCTATCCTATGTTTGTACTTTTTAAACAGAAAACACACTTTTTATATTGTGATATTTAGATGTTTCTTTACTGGAAATGACAAACAATATAGCCAACAGACACTTAACCAGAACATTCCAGCTCCTTTGCGATCTCCCTCCACCCAGCTGCTGCCTTATTTAGGTTTTTGCAGCGAAATGAGGAGGTATCATAGAGATAACTCCTCATTTCAACTAAACGAATCAGCTGTTTCTCGTCTATGAACAAACGTGAGCGACATGAAGTAAATAGAAAAAGGGTGTCCGACAAAAGATCAGCTTATAACGGCACGCTGCAGTGCTGCATCGCTCGCGGCCAGTTAGGACATTCCAATAGAAAACAAAGCAATCAAATTGATTTTGTCGATGACGCTCGCTCGCATTCGGTTAGGACACTTTTAAAAGGACAAACTTTTCATTAAATTGTTCTTAATCTATCATTCTTACTTGAAAAGATAGGAATTCTTTCTAATTAATGCCTATTGGAATCTCGGATGTAGCACAGACTACATATCAATCAAGCAACATGGAGGGAACATGATTCATTTTAGATGGATTTGAGTGCCATCTCTGAGGTTTCAAAGAAAATATAAATTATCACCCTCTCACCGCTGTGCATAAAGATACAGATGGTGAACTTTGAATGTGTTCTTTCTTTGTGTCATTGGGGAAATTAGAGAAAAGAAACTCACTGAAACTGCACCATCTGTATCTACACTTGGTGTCAAGAGGGTTATTTAATTGAGGCAATTAAGCCCATTTGAAAATGGGTGAATACATTTACAAATTGGGTTCTATTGCCATTTGAATTTTTACACCTTCACAGCCGCGGTGAGTATAGCTACAGTATAGCTCTTAGTAAATCACCAAAACTGTGTGACATCTATACTGATACCAGATGTATCCTCCAAAGTCAGTTAACCCAACAACTCCAAATTCACAACAATTTTCCTAAATCAAGATTCAATGTAAAGACCTGGAATTTTTCTCATTTACATTTTAATTCAAGCTACTGTTCTTTGAAAGCAATTTCAATAAGCAGCCCGTTGAAAGTTTAGATTAGATTAGTATAGTACATTTTATATGCAGTTAGTGTGTAGTTCACTCGCTTTACTACATCTTTCAGACATTTCAGGGCCCTTTTGGTGTAACAGAGCACACTGCAGGGATTTCTGACAAAGAACTCCCAAAGAATCAAACATATGGTGAATTTTTTTTTTTTTTTTTTTGGTAGCACAACTAACTGCATGGGGGAATACTGCTTTTAGCTTCCATAACTACTGTACAAGTCAGCCTATTCTATTTCCCCTTCTCTGCTCACATCCTGCTATTCCTATTCATTTCCATCTGTTCTTTCATTATCTCTCCTCTCCTATCCTCCTGTCTCCTCTTTCGGTCTCCTCCTTGCAGAGCAGTAGTGTCCTTGCAACCTCCTCAATCATCCCCACACAGGAAGAGTTGGAGGCAGGCCAAGCCCAGTCCCTTGAGTCCTGGCTGGGTGACTTCCAACCCTGCTCCCCAGGCTTTTCTCCAGGCCTGTGGGCCTGAGAGCTGGCAGCTCAGGGAGGCTATTGTCGGAGAGAGATTAACCACACATGGCAGCTATTGTACAAAAACACACACACATGCACACACATCTTGACACATGCAGAGCAGCAGATTCCCTCAACATAACAGCTACTGTTTAACGTCAATGAAGACGTGAAATGGTACCGAGCAGACTGTAACACTACAGCCCTGTAGACTCTCCTACTAATATTGTACAAGGTGAGCAAATGTCATGTGTGTGCTCACCAGTGGTATTTACACACTCATGCTTGCACGTGCTGTGTGCCCAGTAATTAATCCTGCTGAGGATATTGATTTTCTATTCGCGGGTATCCACAAGTGGATACATAGGGCGGTATCTTTATCAGTCTCCAAAACAGACACACACACACATAAGAGATACACAGCACATTATCTGTCCAGGTGTAATCCTAAGCGTGTAAAAGTTGAGATGATCTGCTGTATAGGGGCTGCAGATTGCTGTCCACCTCCAGGGTCCAGTTTATGTGAATCTGTGTGTTGTGTGTAGCTTGATCTGCCTCCTATTCTCTGTCACACACACGCCATCATGCAGCTGTAAACACACAACAAGGTACAAAATGTATGTTGCAATGCATATAAGCAAAAAAGCGCACATACAAGCTCTAACTTGAGCGCTAATTCTACTTACACACATGTCATATGCACGTACAGTGAGCGCACACACACACACACATTCACAATTCTAATCCCCCAAATAAACCCAGCAGCCTGGGGACAGAGATGGGATGATGGCAGAAGAGATAAGAAAAAACCGGGAGGAAAGCAGAGAAAAGGATGTGCGCCGCTGTGTCCCACATACATACACCCCACACCTCCTCCCTCTTTCACCACTCTGCTCCTCCCTCCTCCACGATTATCACCCCCCCCACCCCCTCCCACCCCCTCGCCTCTCTCCCCTCTTTTCACCAATCTCTACACCCTTCTACCTCCCCCCACCACAGAATCCCAGCAGCAGCTCACAGGAGAGGTGGCACACTTTGAGGATAAATTTAGAAATGAGGTGCAATCCCAAGGCCGGCACAGAAAAGAGAAAAGTAGACACAACACACATGTGTGTCTGATCACATGACACACATACACCAATACCTCAACATACTCCTGGCATGTGAAGTGCTGCATAGAGTGAGAAAACAAACACATATTGAGGGGATTTCAGCATGGCTTTGCGGTGATCTTAGGATACACTGAAGCTCGACACAGAAAAGAGAAGAAAAGAGCAGAGAAGAGATGAGAAGAGATGAGACTAGCCTTGTCATACTCTGTTTGATGAGTGGAAGTTGTGGTGTGAATCTTAATGCCAGAGCTGACTGGACCCCCTGAAGAGAGGGGGAGATTGTGTCAAAGAGGGGTGGAGGCGTGCAAGTGACTTTGGGCTGATGGGGAGATGGGTAGAAAGAGGAGGGAAGGAGGAGGGAAAGTGACTTTGAGGCGGTGAGAGGACGCTTGGCTCCTTGAGTTCTGGGGTTGAAAACTCATCATCTCATACAGACGCTTACTCGCAAACACACCCACAGACACAGACACACACACACACACACACACACACAACCCAGCCTCAGTGTGCAACAGCCTCTCTGCTTCACTGCTCAACCCTGAACAACCTCTTTCCTCCCTTATAACACCCATGCTGCCCTCCATCTCTACCCTCCCTTTTCTTATCCAATCTTATTATTACTATCTCACCTCTCTTCTCAACCGTTGCCCCTTCCCACTACTCCTCTCCCCTCCAATCCTGTGGAATCCATTCGACTATCCCGCCATTCATCACGAGTGCATACATTTTACTAAGGGTGGCCAGCGGGAAATAAAAACTCTCCACTGAGGAGGGTTTAGTTGCATTCTCTGCCTACAGAGCTAAACAGGACTCTCAATGACAGGATTCCTGGACCTCAAAATATAGTTATATATATTCTTAAAGGTAGCTAGTGTTTGAGACTAGCAGTCTTATGTACTAATGATAGTGAGTCTTGAATTATAGTGCACATAATACAGTGAAATAAGCACTGTTGTGATAGCCAGTATCTGGCTTAGGGAGAATGCAGCATTTGGGTCAATCCTAGATCCAAAACCTGATGAAATTGACTCCAATGGAGAGACAGTAACAGAGCTGACAGTTTTCAGATGATATATCACTCTTTTCTCTATCTCTGAGTTACTGCAACATCACACAGGCAGGTTTAGACTCTCTGTATTCACCCTCAAAATCGGTAGCAACCTCTTGGAAATTTACAGAAGTGACTAATTATTGAAGGCACTTGTGGCCTCAATTGTGTCTGAATGTTACCATGTTACGCCATATATATCTAGTTGTATGAATGAATCCAATATTTTAACACTGTCTGACAAAAGATCCAGATTATACTGTATGTATGTATTTTTTCTTTTTAAAACACACAAGTGTACGCTTCAGCATCGTGTAAACAAGACACGAACCATTAAACATTAAAACAAATTCAAGTGTTGTCAAAGCACTGGCTGGGATGTGGGTAGCTATTAGGCGGCGTTAAAGATTGTGTGTATGCGCGTGTATGTGTCTTTGTGCTTTCATCTGTCACACGGCAATTCCGACAAACAATTTATGTAATACAGTTTGGATTCAGAGTCTGCCTTGTCATGGTAATGTGTTTGAAAAGCTGCAAGTCAAAAGTAATTAGAGAGTTAGACTGAGCCCCGTAGCTCAAACTACAAATACAGCAAACAGGACTCTACTCAATAGTAAAAAAAACATCTGTGGAATTTAGTCACAGTGCAGCAAGAGTATTCTGATGCTACAGTATGTTCACGTTCATGCTGATTATATAATGTACAAACAAAGACTGCTACCCAACCAAATACATACACTCTCACACCTTTGGCTTTGTCTGGCTTACAACAAAGCAAATAAAAGAATAGAAAACAAATGATGACAATGTTGACGGTATTTAAATAAAAGCCACAGAGATACGCTGAAGAAAAGTTGAGTACAATCATTTAAAAGAATGTTTAAATCTGACTGAGACAAATTGTACAAGAGGGGAAAAAAAGCAGAGAAATGGGGAAGAGGGGAAGAGGGATTACTTACACTTGGCTTTTGACAGACTTGCTGTAGGAATAAACACTATTGGGAGTGGTAGAGATCAATACTCTCACTGCTACAAAACACACACACACACATACACATACATACACGCACACACACACATACGCACACACACAGCCTGTTTGGATCAATACACCTGGTGTAACAGTGTTCCAGTAAACAACATTAATGAACACACATTTGTATCCAGCAAATATCTCACACAACAAATCACTATATACAGTAAGGTCTCTCGCACAGTGAGCGTGCAACAAACATGTAACAAACTACCTCAACAACCCTTAAAACTGAGCTACAGATGTGCCTGCTCACACACACACACACACACACACACACACACACACACACACACACACACACACACACACACACTCACAAACTATAAGAGCCTGGAGAGGTGTATATGGACAGGTTGGTGGGTCTATGAGGTCATCCTGAATGACCAACGCACATGGTCCCGTGCACACACACAGAAACGCACACATGCATGGACACGTGAGCAGTTGCACACACACACACACACACACACACACACACACATAGGGACACTTACACACACAGGCTGAGGGCTGAATAAATCACAGACAATAAGGAGACAAATGTGAACCAGTCATGCAGGACGGCATGTGAAACAACACTAAACACATTCAACCACACACCCAACAAAACACATAAAGACACATGCTGCATACACATCAACACACACACACACACACAAACTGGTGGAACAAGCCCAGCAGAGAGAGAAATATTGGAGCGTCATGCAGGGAGGGAGGTGTATGGTTGGGAGATCTGCTGAGTGGGAGGGCAAGTAAAGCTTAAATCCATTTACACAGCATCCAGGAAAACACATTTTACAGAGCAGGTGGGGAAGGACAACCTGGCCGGCAATACATCTCTGTGTCGCACCCTGCTGAATCCCTCTCAGAAGCGTCTTGGAGACAATTTAAAATGCAGAAGACAACACATCTATGCACAAAATGACTATTATCTATAGCAACAGCTAATCTAAAATAAAAAGAGAAGTCAATGCCTTTTCAACCTGTCTGCTACTCCATATTTGCTGGAAATTAAATCTTGGGACTTTAATAAGATATCCATTGAGTAAGATATTGTATCTCCCACCAAAAAGAGACACATAAGTAAAATCAGATCAGAAATGAGATTAATCTCTTGAGCTTTACTGTCAATTAAAATTCAATTTCACCACACATAAGCCTATTTTCTATTTGGATTTCTCACCCACACACCTTTAGTCATCTAAACACACACATACAGTAGATCTATTTGGGTGTAACACCCACAGTGTGTGCGCTTGTTTGTCATATATGAGTGTGCCTATCTGTCGGTGTTATGTGTTCTGTGACCTGATAGTATCAAGACAGCAGTTCATTTTTAATAAAAATGATGCTGTCTTTGGCTCCTTTGATTCCATTAAGAGTGAGATGTGAATATTAATAGGGGTTTTAGCTGGCAAGCTGACAAGGAGAGACTAATGTATTCTGCTAATGATACAGAGATTTCTGCTTCCACAGAGTGACTGTGAAGGTGGAGCATCAGAGAGAATTAAATGTTTGTTGGCTGGCATTCAAATTAACTCACTTCAATGTATACTCTCTCACACACACACACACACACACACACACACACACACACACACACAAGGCAATCAGTGAACACAGATGTGCACCAGTTTAAGTGAAGACACAGTGCCAACACAGGTGCCCACATGTGCCACAAACAAGATGTGATGACACTTAGTACAGCAGATGTGAAGACGAGGCTCTCACCTCACCAGGCCCACTATAAGGCAGAAGAGACAACGCAACACAAACACATCTGTAACATTTTTGCCTGCAGAGAACTCTTGGGAGAGCAGTCATTAAATGAGAAGAACTTTCCATTTACGCAACATCTTCATAACTAAATAAACAGCTGTTGTGCTTTTAAAAAGACTACTTCTTTTAAGTGAGCTTGAAGTTCAGCTGTTTGATAATATTGTGGCTGAAATGTTTTTTTTAAATGTGTTTATTAAAAAAGCTTCCATAGCAGAGTAAACTGAGGAGAAAGGGAGAAAAATGTTAAGGTTTGACAGAGTGAGAGAGAGAGTGTGTTAAAGAAGAGAATGTGAAAAATAAAACCGGTGACTTTTATTCATTTGCATTTAAAAAGTGGGATAAACCCCGAGTGCAACAGTTGCATCATCAGTTCCACAAGACATACTGTGCATGTAAGCAAACTGCCTGATTCAGAATGAGACCCAAACTGTCTCCCATCATAGATTGTTCCTGAGAAAAAGCTGCTGGCCGGAGACCCGAGCAAAAATGAAAACAAAACAAATGGATACGGATACAGACAAAATAAAACCTTGTATAATGACCTCATGAATAAATCATTACAAAGATTAAAGGTAACACAACCCACAGTCACTGACAACAATTCTGTGGTTCTGTGAGATGGTTCACTACGCTCACAGTTTGTATCAAAAGGTTAAGTGGAATTCCAATTATGTTTTATAGGGGTTTCCCTGTGCTATATCTCCATTACTCTTTTGGTATTGCTAAATTAAACTGAAATGAACTAAACACATTTCAGCTGAATTCAACCAGCTGAAGTGATGACTTGAACTGAACTAAACCGAATTGAAAGTCTTTCCAAGAATGCAGCGCTAACAACAGTTTATCTTCCTCAGAAACTACTGACAGCGAGACTCATTATTACAAACAAATACAAAAGGGGATTGAGTGTCTCTTTCTATCCCCCATTTCCCACTCTCTCTTCACTTCATTTTATCCTTTGCTATTTCTCTATTTCTCCTTTACTCTCACTGTTAGTATCCAGCTCCCTGAATTTAATGTAATGCTATTAATCAAAACTCCAGAGGAATCACTGCCTGCCCAGCACTTTGATAGGGATGGCCGATAAAACGAGGTAGAGAGGAATGAGAAGGAGGAAATGTGCAGCTTGTTTACAAAGAAAGACTACCTTGATGTTTTCTTGTTTAGCATTAACCAGTGAGCGTTACCAGAAAAATTATAACCCATCCAGACTTATGTGTGTAGCCAAAGCTACACAAAGCTAGTGCCTGCATGTTAAATTATATAATTTTTCTAGCAATATTCTAACTGTTCATTAACATTTAAAAAGTGTTCTTTTTAAAGCATAACACTTTTTAATTCCATGCTAGTGTGATGCTGTCCCTCCTTTGATTTCCCCCCACTGACACATCTTCTCACTATCTATAATTTATGATTTTTAACACCCATTATAGAGAGAAGGAGTAAAAGAGAAACATTTTTTCATACTCTTCACTGGCAGGTCAACACATGTGGGCACACACATATCCAAGCACACATGCCAGAAATATTACAACAGTGTCAGTAAGGCCTTGTTCAGTCTGCCCGCCCAAATCTGTTTTTTGGCATTTCCAGATTGTATCCAGAAGCCTGGACAGCAAAAAACCAGCAAATCGGATCCAAGCCACATTTGTAGGTGGTTTGAAATGCGATTTCAATTGGATTCCTACACTCTGGCCGCTCAAATTAGATTTCAGAGTGTCTTTTGCGTAACTCACAACACGGCACATAACGACGACGACAAATCCAGAGTGACAGAAGTGCATCAGAGTGGCTGAGCAGAATCCATGCTGCACATGCTGCTACTAACAGAGCGGTATGGAGGACAACACAGAGAACAACTGTGGACAGACGCTGAAATAAATTGTCTGCTCGCACTTTGGGGGAATGATGGATCTCCATTTCTAATGCTTCTGCGTTGGAAAGCTGCATCACCAGCAAACGTAGTCTGTCTTAAAGATCTGATTTGAGAAACAAATCTGATTTGCCTGCAGTCTGAACAAAGTCTAAGTCAAGGCAGGAAACATGCTACAGCTTTCACACAAACAATACAGCAGGGTCAATGAAATGTGAATGTGCTGTCTGTACAAATATGACAACGCAGAGATGTCAAGGAACCGATTCAATACTTATTACACATACACACAAACACACGTACATACATACATACAAAGTTTTCATAACTAGTGCAAGAGTGCTACATGTTCCTGACCCTGAAATGTTTTACTCGTCTGTTTTCCATTTTCATTCCATGTGCAGCATCTGCTGCGCAAAGGTAATGACAGATAGGTGCAGATAGATGAGGTAACAGGAGCCTAGATGTTGGTATTTGGGTAAGAATAATACATTTGGTGACTCAACCAGCAGAAAAAAGAAATACTTGACAAAAATAGGTAGCAACTACATAATAATGCTGACTAACTATTTAACATGCTTAATTAGCTATTTTTAATCAGCAATCATTAGACAATTAGATCAAAATACAGTTTCTTTGGGACAATAGCAAGAATATCAGCAAAACAAGTTGTACTGAGCTAAACATGAATGGATAGTGTTTACTAGTATCTTTAGACTGTATGACACCCAGTGCCATTACAAATTGTGTTAACCTTGGTTAAATCATGCTCAACCAATACATGACTGCTGAGCCTCTGCACCTGTAAAACCTGGTAGGTTAAAACTAGTATCCTCCTGGTTTATATGTGACATACTCAAATACACTGGACACAGTTCAAGCATGTCACAGTGGAAAGACAAATTCAATTACTTTAAACTTCAGTGTGATAGGGTAGAATTACAGTGTGTCACTTTTGTTGGATATGAAAGTAGTCATTTTAAAGAAAAAAAGACTCCTCTACCATCTCTATAGTCATATAAAGTGACCAGGTTCACACATTGATCCTCGTGGCACAGCTGTTTAAAAAGGTAGGAGTCAACCAATGTGGCTGGCTGAGAGGATAATGATTGATCACCATACCTGCCAATTTATATTCCACTTCATCCAACCCTTTTGAACAATAGCAGGTGCTGTTGGATACCCTTTCATTGTCATTGAACATATGACCAAGCACTTTGCCTTATGATTTGTGATCTTTGTGATTGCTGTTAAAAGTGAACCAATGACAGCCCTCCACCTCCACAGAAAAAAAGCACATGCTCTTGCTCACACCAGCAATTCTTCAAAAAGATCCTTTCTTTTTGATTTAATGAAGGGAGACATGAAACTCTGTTTAATCACAAGAAGCAACCTCAAGGCTATACAAACACGAGCACACACGCACGCATTCATATTCTTTCCCTCTCCATCCTCGTGTTCATTGTGTCACTCATAATGAAGCGTATTTTGCATCATGAAATAAACAACTCCTGTGTCACAGGAGACTTGCAAATTCACAAAGTCTACACATACACACACATCACATCACATCAGGCCATCTGCTGGAGGAGAGTCCTACAAGCAGGGTGTACCTAATAAGAAAAGCAGACAGTGGGATGTGGGAATCTCCTGCCTCCTCTTTTCATGCCAGCTCACATATTGAGACAGGCAGCTGGTTAAAGCTACCAGCTTCTCCTCGCTTTCACACATATCAAGCAGGATTTAATCACACATTATACTGTATGTGCACAGATTAAACATAACTTACTGGCAAATCAAGTGGCAATGCTGCTCTGTGTGAACTGTCGGTCGGAAATGCTTGAAGGTACGTGTGCATTCATATGGGTAGTTGTCTACAGTGTATGCATATATGTTTGTAGCCGTCAGTTTAGCATCTTTTGCTGGAGAATGTACTGGTCTGCAGAGCACTGTTGTCTAATTAAAGGTGTAAAATGGTCAAAGAAGAGATCCTAAATACTCAAAATAAAACTCTTTTCACCACCTTCCTACCCAACTACAGTGCAAGCAAAAAGAGCAGAAGGAAGTGATTGTTGAGGAGGGAGGAAGAGGAGAGGTGGAGGATGGGGGGATGGTGAGATAACTAAAAGGAAGGATGCAAAAGAGGAGTTTTACCATTCCACTGGGTCTCATTAATTCAGCCTAATCAGATAATATATTGCTGAGGAAACACTTGTACGATATCCTGCACAACACGTGGTGTATGAGCAAGTGTGTATGTGTCTGTAAGGATTAACTTCCTATGAGCTACCCACAAACCTGGCAGTGGTATTTTTGCAGTTTCCTGTGCATTCAGGTACAAGAAGGAGGCCTGGGTTCAGTTATTATCAAGAGGATTTCCTACTGTGAGACAAAGTGAGTCACGGTTCTGTTTGTGTTTTGCCTGTGGATAGAACGAGACAGTCGGGATGACCCCCTGTTTGAACATGGTCCTCTCACTGTCTAGATAATCTGTCTGAAAACATCCTGCCCAATCCTGACCCTAGAGGCAATGCACACAGCCCCGTCCATCTGAGTAAGAAATGGAGAGAAAGAAGGAAAAGATAGACAGAAGCCCAGATAGTAGGAGACAGAGAAAGACAGGGACAAAAGAGGCAGAGTTCTTGCAAGTCTTTCTAACTTAAACTCTGTGTCATCTTCAAGTCTCTCCCACACACAAACATACACAATATTCAGCGAGAGGTGATTCTCGGCCAAAGACGTCAAGGAAGCGGTGCTTAAGATCCTCATGGCGTCTTACAAACGTCTGCAAAACTACAAACATGGTAAATACACACTACCCGCCTTCCTCTGAAACAAGCCCACTGAGACACAAGTAAGCTGACACACAGACATGTGCACAAACCCATATCGTACTTACACATACACGCACGCACGCACCCACAGGCATGCACACACATGCACCACTCTTTGTTCTTCAGAGGCTGTACCCTTTCATGTCAGAATGGTTGGCCTTATTTGTGGGGAGTCAGTCCCCTGCTGAGCCTGACTTGGACTGAACCAATCCAGTCAAGAGCAGGGGGAAGGGAAGAAGAATTCATGAAGACAGATGAGAGATGTATGCTGATACCAGTTTGAGGAGAAGGGAAGAGTCGGTAGATAGGAATCCTGGGGGTTAATGAGCTGGAGCACGGAGAAGAACGAGGGATGGAAGGATGGAAAGTTGGGGTGGGGGGGTGGGTAGAACAGATTCAATGAACACACCGGGGAATGACCATTTAATTCTAAGCCAACATTTAGCCTGGTACACACACACACAATCTCCCAGGGACACGTATGTGAGAGGCATGATAGATATTCTGTATGTGTCTGCAAAAATTCTGATAAGTTAAGAGCACAGAGAGAGAGAGAGAGAGAAAAGATACTAAATGCTCAAATAATACAGAACACAACCAAATATGGGGATGTTAAAAATCATAATAACAAAACTATTATTGAATATAATTTGCTACCAAAAATACTCTAAAGGATTCAGAAGCATTTTGTTAAAAGATGATGTGATATGGTTATATGTCCATGATATTAAAAATCACAGCCTACAAACCCACATCCACCCAGTCTAGGTTTAGAGGGCATGAAATGCTTGAAAGATGACCCAATTAATAATGACACACATACACCCACACACATGCACATGAATGTATGTTTAGCAGGCATGTAAGTGTTCAGAGCAGACCCCATTAATTCAGCTCATTTAGCCCCAGTCCAGCCATTAAATATAAGCCTGCCCCAAAGCTCAAAATGCAACACCGTGCTTCAACCCCCACAGCTTTGTCTTTATTTTTCCCCCCTCTCTCTCTCTCTCTGTTCTTACACATTCATTTTCTATTTATTTATTTACTGGCAGCATATAACATTTTTTCTGTGCTTTTGTAAAGGAGTAAAATTCCAGTGCTGGGTCAGAAGATGAGGGCATAGATATTATCGGTTTTAGGACTGGTGTGGGGCAGAAATCAATCTGAATGTGCCCTCTGGCTATACAAAAATGCAAGAGTCTAATGTCACCAAATACTGTTTAATACCCCGAACACAATACCAGGGCACACAGCCAGAATCACAGCTTACATTAGTCATTTGAGAGGAAAAGATGTGTGAAGAATAGGCCGTTAATATTTCCAAACCACCGGTTGGTCTACTTGCAAGTAAAAATTGGTACTTCTACATTAATATTGCTCATATGCATTTAGTAGCTGACCAACTCAGAGGAAATGAAAGATAGAAAAAGACTGCGGGGGTGGGTGCGGTTCGAGGGCAGAAGCAGTAGACGCAAATTAGGATTAGAAGAGTGTTCATCCCTCCTTTTCAGTTCTTTCATTAGCGCGCTTCTGAGGTGGTTTTAGAGGCTGCAGGAAATAAGCTCCCTGCTCAGGAGGGCTCACCCACTACACATTAACAGGACAGTCTGTCTCACACATGCACACACACACACATAAATTATTCTCGCTGTCAATCAAGGTGCAATAAGCAGTTATATCTGGGTACAGAGCCAATGGCTGAATAGCATATGTGGTGAAAAAAATGAAATAAACCAAATGACACAAGGGGTTGAGTCTGATTTTGATGCTGAACAACTGATGTCAATTCAATTAGTGTGAAGGGATACAAAAGCATGTCAGCCTTATCTATGGCCTTTAGACTATCTGTGAGCTTTAGTCAGATAGAGCTGGTGAACAGGGAGCGCATGGATTAATATGTGGAGGGGTGATAGAGAGAGGCAGTAGAGCTATGAAACCCAGATAGTCATGGAGATAAACTAATAACTAAGATAAGACCCACACATACAATAAGTCATAAGCTTGCACAGTTCACACTGACAGCTACTGGCACGCTGCACTCAGGGCATGACATTCATCTGCCCAACCCGAATCCACAAAAGGAAAGAGAGGAGAGAAGAAGACAGAGTAGGCGAGAGGGTAGGGGACAGTCTAATGTCCTCATCTTTTCATTAGGCTTCAGTTAAAGCGGTAGAAAATAATGAAATCTCTTGTTAGAGATGCTTACACTGGCCCCAAGGAGAGACAGATGAAGGAGGAGGAAGCTCAGGAAGAGTGGGAGAAGACAAAGAGGAGGCAGAGAGATAAAGATTCAAAGTGTGTGGGTGAAGGAGAGAGAAAGAGCAGAAGACAGATAGACTGCAGGACTACAGAAGGCATGCACAGCAGACCAGAGGCAAAGGACACTGTGAGGTACTTATGATAAAGTGGCCCAGCAGGACTGAGCTGCATAACAGTGTAAAAGCCAAAGCTGTCTCCAATCTGAAGCGAACAGCAGGCCTGACCTGAGGTCTGCCAGTAGGAGGACACACCGGGAGGAAGCAGTTCAAAGTCACTCTGTGAAGATACAGCACAGAGGAGCTACAAAATAGAGAAGATAAAAACACAGACAAACAGTATCAGGACATCTTGAAGTATTCATTCATCATCACCAAATAACCTACAGTATTTAGTGTGTTGCTCTCCGTTCAGCTGCATGACACACAAAAAGCCTGTGAGATTCAGCACCACAGACAGCTCCGACCCTTTTAACTGCTTGTCCTCAGTGTCTCTGATCTGGCTTTACCAAGGCTTTGGCTAAATGGCTGGTTGATCAGTACAAACAGATGTACCTGAAAAAAGTGTACAGTGCTTACTTGGCCAGGCATGCAAGAGTAAATAAGGAACCATAACTTGCTTGAAAAGCTACTGTGATGAGAACACAGACACTTAATTCTAACACGTGTTTCATTTACTATAAATTTATAATAAATTAAATATGTATTATATATAAATGTACAGTCTATATAATGAAGAAGAACAAACTATTCTTAAATAGGACAGGATATTGTTCCAGTCATATGATACTATATCTTATCTACTGTATATCTCTTTAATATTGATGTTTGATGAAAACATTTTCTTTAAAACCTTGAATGCTGTAGAATTGTCTCTATTCATTAGGGAGAGTGTATATATTCACATAAAAGAAAGATCAAAAGAAAGTAAATTTGGTGGTGCCATAATACAGACATGTATGTGTCTGCATGTACTGTATGTATATGTGTGTATGTCATGTGGTAGTGTTCTGATGCGAGGCACGATCAGACTGGAGATATCCATTTGTGAAGAGGTTGGGGCTACGTGAGATGACTGTATGTGTGCTGAGACAACCTAAAAAGACAAATGTGCGTGAGTGGGTGCGTGCGTGTGTGTTTGTGTGCATAGCCGGGGGTACAGAGTGGGGCAAAAGGGCCAGGCAGACACAGGAATTGACAGACAGAACCAGCAGGCAGGGGAGGAGCAAAAGGGGAGCAATTAGCTGAAACTGTAACTGATGCGTGAAAACCTGGACATTTGACGAGTGTGTGTGTGTGTGTGTGTGTGTGTGTGTGTGAGAGCACTTTCTATAGTCTCTAGATCCAAATTATTAAACACAAAAACAAGAGGTGATGATGGCTACAGTCCCAATAGTACCATAAGGACATCAGTCCATCCATAGAGGTGGCACATTCACAGACAAACGTCTGACCCTCAGCCACAAATAATTAACAGAGTGTGAGAGTGTGTGCATGTGTGTGTGTGCGTGTCTGTGTCTGTGTTGTGCACCAGGCTGGAGATGCTGGCGAGCATCAACAGGCTCAGTGTATAGCTGGACAACAGGCACTGGCTCCACTTCAGATGTAATCACACAATAGATGGGGATCAAACTGTTAATAACCTGCAAACCTCCTTCCAACCATGGATCCAAATGCTCAAGGAGAAAAAAACATACCCACACAAAGACTGAGTGAGAGAAAGAGGCAGACAAGAATCCCTGCTTACCTCAAACCTCAACAATTTGATGTTTTTTTCCCACTGTGGTCTCAATACTAAGTAGTCAACTCAAAACCAAAAATCATATAAAATCAAATAAAGCAATTTCTTTCTTTTAGCGGCCTAGGGAATATAATTTGCACTTTAATCTTCTTGTGACTGGCAAAAATCTCTGCATGTCTCACCTCCTACTGGTCCAGACTGCAGCAGCTCTGCTGCCTGCCGCTGACAGACAACTTCATACCAACACAACGTCATCTTCTCTCTATTCACTCATTGTTGAGTTAAAATTTGATTCTAAGATTTTAGGTTACCTAAATATACCTAGCTACATGATAAATTAACTCCTTTCGAGCCAGTGTGCAGCTTTACAGTAGTTCTTCTGGCAGGACTCATACAGCTGTTCCATGCTAGTTTCTAATGATAAGGACACATTGTTTTTTTCTATCCTTCTTTTTATGCCTTTACTTCATCTTTATTTATTTACTTTGGTTAATTCCTGTTATACACCATTTTAAAGCTTTCTTTTACCACTCTATTTGAGTAGTATGCTTTCACCATTAATTATCCTTTATTATTGCCTGACTGAACTAGTCTTGCCTGAGCAGCACTCCTGTCTAGAGGGGAAGCCTCAGCGTGTGATAATGTCCTCTATCAATTATATACACCAATCCAAACTTTGCATTTACTATTCAGAACATCCTGTTTAACAGGTCCAATAGAAAAAGAATAAGACAAGACAGGGCTATCTGAAAAACACACAGAGTGACTGCAGCTCACCATCGAGGCTTAGGAAAATACCAAAGGAGCACAGTGGCTGAAACCCTCACTGGGGTCTTTAGTAATCAAACAATTATCCTTGTCACAGTGTTCTCAAACACACTGATAATCACATTCACATGCCCGCTCAGACACACATACACACACATCCTGGCAGCCTACATGGGGATCTTTTTATTGATTCTGTTGCTCTCCTTTATTAAAATGCAGGCCACTGAGAGTTGGTTGATTTTAGAGTAAATTTTCCACTCCTGAGACACCCTGCCCACCACTTTCACAGCTGCCCTTTTCTTCCTTCTCATATCTCCCACGTCCTCCTCCTCACCTTCTCTCTCTAGTATTTTTTTGTCCCCTCCTCTCATCCTTTCCCCTCATCACTTTCCATCTCCATCCACTCTAGACTTCCTTTTTATCCCCCCATGTCTGCTACATTGATTGTGCTTTTCCTCCAGCACCCCCAACCCCCAACATCCTTCTTTGTCTCCTTTCTTTCCCTCTTCTCCACTGAATCAGTCCCATTTTCAACCATATTTTCTTGTCATCCACGACCACCTCCTCCTCCTCCTCCTCCTCCCCATTTAGCATCTCACCAAGTCTGTAAGTCGGTCAGTCAGTCAGTAGTGAGTGGAACAGTAAAGTAGCTGCTCAAATGTCATCAGCATCAACTCTGAATCTCAATCATCTCAAACAGGATGAAAGCAGGGGCCTGCAGAGGAAGGGGGTATTGGGTTGGAGCCCTGAGATAAAGCTGACAGCACACTTCATTGGTGGAGGGGGGGGCGGTGAATTATATTACATTTTCCCCATGTCATTTCATTTTCTTCCCCCTTCTCCTCCTCCTCTCCCTACAATCCTATTGTAGATATTAACTAAAAAGCGCTTGGGTGTCTCGCCTGGAGCACAGCCCGGTCTAGGTGACATTTTGACAGAGTAGGCCTCGGGCTTGTTGTGCTAAGGTTTGCCGTGACTCTGTCGCTACACAGATGGGATCTATAATTGTGGTGAGCTAGCCAGTTAGCTCTCGCTTGAGCCTGTCAGGAAGCACATAGACACTTCTGAAGACGAGTGTCTGCTCAAAGACCCATTGTCTGGTATTATAGCTGGAGGTGACAGGGCTATTAAAATGCACAGAGTCTGAGCGCCCGTGTGTGAATGTGTGCGTGTTTATCTGATGGGTGGAGAGGTGTCTTTGGTATAATCCACTCTGTGACACAAACCTGAGTGCTCTCTCTCCTCCCTCTCATTCCCCTCTACCTCCTGTCTTCCTCTCTTTCTCATCTGGCCCTCTCTTCTTCTGTCTCTCCAGAATAAATCTTTAATGGAGGTTTTATTGTCCCTGATCAGCATTCAGCACCGTGCATGTTTATGCAGGCTCATCACACACACACACTCACCTGTCCCTCCTTCTGACTTGATTGTCCCAATTTCATATTCCTGCTCTCTACATTTCTCTCATCCATTCTTTTCCTTTTATCATTTTCACAAATCAACTTAACTTCTACACAAAGGAAGCATATCTATTTCACCGCTCCTTTTTTTTCCACTGTAATTGCGTGAGTGAAACAGGACTGTCCTCTATGCTTTTTTGCGGAAACAGTGCTATTGTGTTGTTTTTTTTTTACTTCCCCAGTGGGAGTGACTGTGTATGGGAGCAAAAAGGTGCTATGCTGTGAATGTAAATCCTGATTGGGGTCTTTACTCGGTGGACCAGGAAGAGGATGTTTGTATAAGTGACAACAAAGACAATGACAGGTGAGGCTGTAGCTATGATTGATGTGCATCCAACTGAGGAGAGTGTGTGTGTGTGTGTGTGTGTGTGTGTGTGTGTGTGTGTGTGTGTGTGTGTGTGTGTGCATACTATGTGTGTATTAAGGACTCAAAGGTACAATTGTGGCAATGCGGCTCCTCTGTTCACAGTAGGAGAGCAGGGGAATTATGGTATCGCTGTCCTGCAGTTCATACACACACACACACACACACAGCCAACTAAAAGTGCCGAGCTTGGGTGTACATTAAAGCATTACAAGGACAGAATGTCCCTCTGTGTATGTGCTATTGAAAATGAATAATGTTTTGTGTGTTTATATACTCCTGTATACAGTACATATACAATATGGTGAATGATTTTTTGGCTTTTGAATATATAAGGTTGTGTGTTTGTATGTGTATGTGTGTGTGTGTCTATGTGATGCAGTATAGGGGACATGTTTTGTCCTCTAACAGAAGTCAGTGTATCTATACATTATAATCAGTGCTGCTGGTACCCAGCAGACCCACGCAAAGTCACAGTCACACACATTGAAGCACTCACACACTGACATACACAAGCACACTTGCCATGACAGATATACACTCTACTTTATATTCTGCCACTGGCCTCACCAGAGACATGCCTTCAAAAAATTAATTCACATAGCATGTGCTTTTTGTCTGAGTATAACTCTGTGTGTGTGTGTGTGTGTGTGTGAGTGAGAGAGAAAGAAACATATGAATGAACTATGAATGCTGCACAAGTACAGATAAGGGCAGATATGTACTGATGGAGGGAGGAGAGGAGCGAGGGATGTAGAGAGAGAGTTTAGGAGGGAGAGAAAGAGCGACCTTGCTGCAGGGAAGACTTCTCCACAAAGGCTCTCTGTAGGGTCTCTGTCCAGCACAAGTCAACACCCCAAGGCTAAACGCAAACACACTCTCACACACAGAGTAATATGTATACACATGTAGTCAGACACACACACACACAAATACAGATTTCAGAATGAAGTGGTGCAAGGAAAGAACCAGAGGGGCCCTTAGGGTAATCTCTCTCTCTCTCACTCTTTCTCTGTCTCTCTCTCTCTCTCTCTCTCTCTGTCTCTCTCTCTGTCTCTCTCTCTCTCTCTCTCTCTTTGGAGAATTAAAAAGACATTTATTAATTTTAGCAATTTTAATCACTTTCTCCTGTTTACTTACTCCAATCACTGTACACCAACTTGAACATGTACATGAGAACATTTTAAGATAACCAACCTGTCAGTCAATGAAAAAAAAAAGATTAATTAGACCCGAGGAAGTGACCAAAAATATTATGGTGTATTATTGCTCCATTATTCCATGGCTAAGGAAAATACTAATTTATGATTGGCTGGCAGGTGTCTGTTGAATTTGAATGACCTCAAATATAGTTCCAGTTGACAGTTTAACCCCAATACTAAATCATCGTGCAATATTAAACCGCAGGTAACCATAGCAACAGTACCTTTGCTTTATGCTACATTACCAGTTAGCTCTCACTGGTGAAACGCTACATTGCAGGTTAACACTCAGTGGTAGTCTAACCAAAGACAAAAAAATCAAACAATCAAATCACTTTTTTCTGTGTTAAGTTACATGCTGTGTCCTGATGTAGGAAATAATGGGTTTGGCAAAGTCAATTTGATTTCTATTGTGGCGTTAAGATCTGGAAAAATGTATGGGGTCATGATCACGCCGCAATTATAAGAAGGTGCAGCAACTAACATTTTTGCAAACATTCATTTTTACAAGACATGATGCTTTCTGAAATGTTTATTGATGCACCTCATTAAAAGCTTTTGTAACTATGTGCCCCAGACTTCATCCATCCAGATCTTATCTCATTATCCTGTGTACTGAGACACTCCAAATCAGATAATGTGCAGACTGTATGTCTGAAAGTAACAATTATTTTCATTATCGATTGAGCTGCCCAATACAAATTGATTAATCAATTTATCATTTAGCCTATGAAATAGTGAAAATACACATCACATGTTTCTGGATCCCAAAGTAAAGTCTTTTTTTCTGTTTTGTCCAAACAGTTCTTTATCCAAACATATTCAGTTTATTATCATAAGACCACAAGAAGCAGGAAATGTCCACATTTGAGAGTCTGGAACCAGCATATATTTGGCATTTTTCCTCAAAGTCTGATTTAACAGTTTAAAGGTATACTATGCAGGATTTGTCGGTTGGTGTTTGTAAACAAACAGCATTCAAAGTTGGCCCCTCCTCCCCGGCTCAACCGGAGCGAGCTGAGAGCAGAGCGAGAGAGAGAGAGAGAGAGAGAGAGAGAGAGAGAGAGAGAGAGCAGTAGTGGTCAAGTGAGCTAGAGAGTGAATGAAGAGAGCGAGCACCGGTAGCGACAACAAAGCTGTTAATCAGATAAATAAAACGTTATTTCCTGATTGTTTCATGGCAGTTACGTTCTGAAGCACAAATAAACACACCCGCACCTCCACACACCTCAGCACAACCCTGCAGGAAGGTGCCACATTGCTGGATTTTATGTGAATGCAGAGCTTCATCCTGTCCGCTGAGGCCTCTCTGCTCTGCGTGTGTGTAGCTCAGCCCCGCCCTCAGGTCAAGCAGACACACAGACCTGCAGCTCTTTATACATCCATGACACAGAGACAGAGAGCAGAGTGGAGCAGAGAGACGGAGACAGCGATGTAACCTGGTCAGTACGTTACGAGTCCCGACCTCACACCCTATGCGCTGTTATTGGATGGGGGCTACACACCCACTGCCCAAAGGCTGACTCCCAGAAATGTCCTGAACACAGCAAAATAAGAAAATACAGGCAGAGGGCAGGATCTCTGTAAATATATACACCACCACACACTTCTATTGGGTCATAAGAGATGATTGAGAGGGATTACTTTTGTATGAGTCTATACATTCTTTTTTAGGAAAATCCTGCATAGTATACCTTTAATCAATTATCAACTATTTTTTTCAGCACTGAAGCACAGACCATCTTACCATATCGCATTGTGGTGTTTTTACCTTATCCGTTATATTCATGTATATCAAGAATTCATTGTGTATTTATCGCTTACATACAATGTACAAAAGAATCTGAAATTGATATTGTGCTTGCAACACTGCCTCAATTAAAAACTGATCAACCTCAAAATCAAATTATTCCTTTCAACCACCAACACACTCAAAAATCCACATGCATGTATATGTACGCTCATGTGCACATATGAGAAAACACACACACCTGCAGGTGTACGCAGATGTACACACACCTTGGCACATATATACTCCCAGTACAATACCCATTCTCACCCTAACTGGGTCAATCCTCCATTTATTCGGCTGGGGGAGGGGAGGAGACATGGGTTTTGCTGAAATGGAGGAAGCAAACACCAGAATAAGCCACCTCACTGATTCTACCACTGGTGAATCTAGGACAGCTGCGCGAGGGGAGGATGGAAGGAAGCAAAGAAGGAAGGAAGCAAAATGAGAATGGGTAGCAGGGTGCCACAGGAAAGTAAAAGGAGGCAGTACAAGGAGAGCAAATGATGATGGGGTAGAGGGCAGGGTGAGAGAAGAGAGAGAAGAAAGAGAAGAGAGGGAAGAAAGAGGCTGTGGAGAGGACAGTGGTTTCATTAGTGAGATTGATTAGATGAACGGTGAAGCTAACAGCCTTTCTGCTCTTTAGCTAAATGTCATCTCTGGGCCTATCAGCACCAGCTCCAACAACAACACATAAATTAGGGAGAGAGAGAAAGAGAGAGAAACAAACAGAGAGAAAGCATAATCATCATCAGAGAAACACACAGCACAGTCTGCCTGGGGAGGCCTGAGATCACGAACAACAGCAAATGGCTGATCACGTCATTTGGTCGCGGGAATGTAAGCAACTGTATGGTGATGTATTCTGTTTGTGTGCTTCCATGTGTGTATGTGGAAAAAGGCCCTTGAGAGACTCGAACCTGCCCCTGATTTCATATTACTAATCTATGTACTATCAACCCCCTGACACACGCACACAAACACACACACAGACACACACACACACACACACACACAATCACTAATGACATTCACCCATCCTGAGGGCTTCTTTCTAAAATGTTGCCTTTTACATGGAAACTTAAAAAGTGTGAAATTAGAAAGGTTACTGAATAATTCACACACACACACACACACACACACACACACACACACACAATAACAAAGCGTGTTACAGGGAGTGGAGCTCATATGGGGGGAGAAGTCCTAATTGAAAAAGCCTCTTCCTTCCAGGATCTTGCTGCTGAGGAGATGTAGCACAAAGAGGTAATTAAAAAAGACCTGTGTGATATGCCAGGGTGTAGGACTGTCACACACAGACTGATACGAATTTACATAAACAAATCATATTTTCTGGCCTATTAACTGTATGTGAAAGTGTGTTCTTTTTGGGTTTTGGTTCAGTATGACAAGAGGAACAAAATACTAAGAACTAGTATACTATTACTGTGAGTCACAGTCCACCTGCTGCGTGACAGTAGAGTGACTTGACTTTGTCATGTCTTCTGGTTCATGCTCCTGTGTCAGCAAACACCCACCCTGCTGAGACACTAAACAGGAAGACATTTCTCTACTGAGATCCATACAGAGCTCCCAATGTGATATCCAGGGTGCTATTCCACCAGCTTCTGTAACTCAGTGCAATCTCTCATTGATTGAGAGAAACCTGTTTGCTATTCATATTCAATGTTCTGTTGGTCAAGTAATCTCTTAAACTAATCATTTCAACTCTTGACATCTTTCAATAACTTTTTAGCTGTAATGTCTGCCGTCTAAAAAACATCTGTAACATTTGTCCCTATCATAGCCACTCAGTCTCAGTCTGTCAAGCTAGAGATGGTTAACAATGAAAAAACAATGTAAAAAGGGCACTAAAAAAGAGATACTAAAGCCAGATGCTAATCAAAAAAAATTCCATCCATGTCTAGACAAATTGAGTGAAACACACAACATACTGTTGAGCAAGGTCATGCTGTAGGGCTGGATGTTTAGTAATCTGTGTTACCACAAATGTCACTGTGATTCTGAATGAGCTTCCTTTACTTTTAGAATAGAAACCAGAAGTTCTGGTTTCACTATGACTCTCTAAAAGGGTATCACATTATTATTTTTTTTGTATTTTTCAAGAATATGGTTAATTGCAGAGCTACATCAGCTGGGTGTGAAACAGGGGATATAAAGTAACAGCTGCTTAGAGGCAGACAGTCTCCAGTAGACCCACTCTCCCCAGCTATCTTCACCTTTCCTCTTCCCCCCTCGTCATTTTCACTCAGGATGGAGCACAGTTTGCTCTATTAAATCTGTAATGAGATGCAAATGAGATGCAAATCCCTCCCAGAGGAGTGGACTGCTGAAGGGAGGCTATCTGATGTCAGCGTTCAAGAGAGAACCATCGCCTCAGGAAGAAACAGAGAAGAGAAAGTGAGTGTATGGTGTGTGTGTGTGTGTAAGAGTGTGTAGGCTTGTGTGCCTATGGGTAAGAGAGAGGAAAAAGGCAGAGCTGTTAAAAAAGGGCTCAGGCATTGATTGCAGCTGTAGAAAAATGTTTTTGATTTATCTTGGACACAGGAGCAGAATGGGACCTTCAGTATCACCACATGGCAGAAAAACTCGGTCGAAGAAAAATAATACCCTCAATCTGTCCTCTGTACAGCTCCAGATAGAAAGCGGAGAGAGGGAGAGAGGCAAAGATAGAAAGGAGCTGGAGAAATGTGAGGAAAAAGATGGAGATTGGGAGGGGGGAGTCAAGGAAAGGCTGATGCAGCCATGCCTGTTGACAAGAGAAAAATACACCTTTCACAGAGAAATAAAGCTTCACCTCCCTCACTGCTGCATTTCCTGTGACATAGCAACTCATCTGGCCTCGTCTCGCTCACACCACAGAGAGAGAGAGAGCGAGTCCAACGAAAAAAAAAAAGGAAAAGGAAACCGCAGCAATCCGCTTTTCTGACAGCAGTGGGGAAACTCGAGTATATCTGTAGTTTAGTGCTTTCCACTGAGCTCTCGCTTTCTCTCTCTCTCTCTCTCTCTCTCTCAAACACACACACATACTTGTTCGCCCCATGTGTACAGTGCTCCATTGCATATGGACCGACTGTACTGTATCTGTGCTTGTCAGAGGTCAGAGTTACGAACCCTTAGCCAGGCTCTTGGCACTGGTCCTGGGTGTGTTCCCTCTCACCCACCTCTGCCTGACTGTCCTTTTTTTTTCTTCTTTCGTCCCATTTTAAGCTCAGCTGTGGTTTAGAGATAAATACATAAAGTTGGATCTGGACACAGAATGCAGTGCCCATTTCTCTAACCCTTGCTCACTTTTCTACAGACACCCAAAGGACCATGTGATGGTGATAAATCTACACTATTTTTAGCTATAAACATAAAGACAGAGTGTCCGAGCTGGAAAACTCCACTAGGACTGAAACAGTGTAGGTTGGCTTCACTGACCCACTGTGTATGTGTTGCTGTAGCATTTGTGTCACGGAAATGGCAGCCATCCATTAGCACCTACTCATAGCTTCCTCCACTTGATAGCAAAAATAACTTCGCACCAGTCAACCAATCAAATCAGAGGTGTGAGATCTTGGAAAGCTTGGAGAGTTGCATACTTTTAATTTTTCATTTACTTATCTATTTGTTCTCTACTGAAATACTTCTTTTCAGTAATACCCTGATTCATTATGTACTACTATGCATTTAATATGTTGTATCTCTAATGTACTGCTACACTGACAAATGTTGATGTGGCCTGTATGTACAGTCAGCCCTCTGCTGTTCACTGGAGCATGGCTGAGGTTAAATGACTTTCTCAAGGGTACATCATTGGGTTTTGAGGGTGAGGAAACTGATAACTAGTTTGCAACCTTACTCACCCTCTTTCCTAGAGCACACACAGACAAGAAATAATACACCTAAAATGCACCAGGCACTGTAAAGTGATCAAATCAATACTGTGAATCAAGGGTGTGCAAAAATGCATACACATATAGAAAGTTAAAGTTATAAAAAAGACACACCAAACAATTTGATGCACAGAGATTGAAAAAACTGACAATACTATTTACTTGATGATCACTCATGATTGCATTCCTGAAAAATTAGTAGTTACTAATCAATTCACAATAGAGGGATGCTTGTTCATCACTGTGGATTCTTTACAGTTCTTAAGAGTAGTGAAAAATGGAAATCACGTCTGTCGCTCTTCATCACCATGGCCACAGCCCTTTAGTGTATCAAAGCCATCTTCCTCTCTTTCTCTCTCTGTGTAAATTTTCACCATTTTTGATACAAAGGAAAGGGTTTGCATGGACAAACACCATCTTTGCTTTTGGGATCTGCACCTATTTTTATGAGATCTGACACTTCCTCACTATAAAAATCTTTCAGCTTTTTCTGAAATATTCAAAGGTTATTTGTATGGTCATTCTTTTATTTGTCATTGATGTTGCTAAATACATAAGTGGCCTTAGTAGCCTGTCACTCGGACAATTCCTAAGCGGACTGAAATTACATCAACATGGCTTGCTCAGGGGGGAATGTTGGGTCTCTGTAAATTACAGAGTACAGTCTAGACCTGCTCTATGTGAAAAGTGCCCTGAGATAACTTCAGTTATTATTTGGCACTACATAAGTAAAAAAAAATGACTGTGGGAGCAGGAGTAAGAGCATGGGTACCCAAAACAAGAGGAAGAGGGCAATGAAGGATATGGAGAAAATGATAGTTAAGAAATCTTGATTGGGGCAATTTGTTTTGCACAAACAAAAATTACCCTTGTTTTTTATTACTCTCTGTTGTGTAGTGTTAATGACTGTTGATTGGTTAGGAGGATGTAAAATGATTGGGGTAATGACGACTATGATGGTGATTGTGATGATTAGTGTAGCATCAAAACAATGAATGGGGAAATTCAAGCCCCATTTATCATGCTGGCAAGTGGTTTCATGTTTTTTAGAGTTTGTGTGTTTGTGTGCAGTGAAGTGAACGTGGCTAGACTATAGTCCCATGTCTGTGTGCAGAATGTGTATATCTGTACTGTATCTGTATTTTGCTTGTATACACTGTGTGGTCATCTTTGTATTGCTAATTGTGACTGCCATCTTTAGTTTTACTGTAGCACTGTACGATGTACAACGGTCTGACATGTTATTATTAGCAATAATACTGAAACTATGGTACTAAATGTGAGTGAAAGAAAGGATTATGGAGACGCACCATTACATTGACGAAAGACCGGTTTGTTTTTTCTGCCTCTGTCTCTACATCTAGTGGGTGTAATTGTGTATTCAAAGCACATAAATTGCTGCACTGTGTTGCATTGCAATGGACAACTCACACAGCCAGAGCGGCGCTGTCAGACGTGGCATCGTAGACAACACTAAATGCTAAATACAGAACCATAAGTATTGAGTACACACAGCTGCACAAACACACACAACCATATGCATATACACAGTGTACACTGCTGCTGTGCAGACTATTATTGTGTGGATTCAAATTGTGGTTCAAACTACCGCATTAGATTTATATTTTGTATATTTCTGTATTAGCAAGGGCTTACACCATAATGTTGTTGTGATTTTAGATCAACTGCAAACACAGACAGTGAAATAACTGCAAAAACACCCAACTACCACACTTCTTTTAATGACACATCTAATGTTACCTTGTGCCTCCCTCCTTTTATTTCCACTCTTCACTATCAGCAATAATGAAACCATTAAAATGCTTTAGGAGGGTGGACTGCAGGCTCTTCTTTTTTCCAGACTGATAAAGAAGCTGCTCTGCTGTGAGTTGGTCCCTGGGTCCGTCCCAGCCATGGTCGAGTGAGCTGCACTCAAGACACCTGCTGCTCATTAACCACAACAGGAAAAGGTGACCATTTCAATCAAGATATTAAGACAGGAAATGAAATGGACAGAGAGGGTACGTCTGGGGGAGGAGGAGGTGGAGGAGGACAGGAGAGGAGATAGAGCTCTACAGTGTCCCAAGGTTAAGAATGAGGAGAGGAGAGGATTGAGGCTTATTCTCTGGCATTGCGCCCAGATGCAGTGTTGTGTCCCTCACCTTCACTCAGCTGAAAATTCCCCAGCACTCAGAAGTGCGTGTGTGTGTGTGCCCTGTCCACCTGACATCTCTTAACAGTAATAATGTATTCCCTCCCATTAATATGTTATGGATCAGAGAGTATATTATTGATCCACCAGCTCAGCCATATTGTTACCCTGGTCCATTCCCTTCACTGCTTCACCTGCTGCCGCCCTCTCTTTCCACTGCTGCACCACTAAGGACTCACCCATGTTAAACCTCCTAGTAGAACACCCTTCACTTGACAAGTTTCTTTTACCCCATTTACACCTGGCATTAAAATGTGAATGTAATATATCCGGATACATTATTTGGATAAGGAAATGCAAAGCATAAATGCATGCAGAACTCACTGTGATCAGAGTGCAATCAGATCAACCAGACCACATGTGGAAGTGGTCAGTCTGGCAATATGATCGGACCTCAGCCAGCTGTAAATGCAATCTGTACAGCGTGTCCGCATGCAAGAAAAAAATCCAAGAAAACTGAAAGGCCACCTAACTCTGCCTCAAGCCCACCAGCCTAGCTAATATTTAGATCCAATCATAGGCCCCCGAGCAATGGAGCAAGTAGATCAAATGCATCCCCATTATTCAATTAGGGGGAGCAAAGTTATGGTTTTGCTACCCCACTTTACCCCACATCTTTTTAAAAATAAACTTATCATCATAAAGTCCTGATAATCAAGTATTTGGGCCCTATCTTACGTCCGGCACAAAGCAGCGTCAAGTGTGACGCAAGTGCCTTTGCTAGTTTAAGACCGACACAGTTGTCATTTTCCTGTCCAGCGCCCACGTTGTTTAAATAGCAAATGCACTTGCACCCATCTCAGTGCCCATGGGCATGTTGGTCTTAAAATGAGGTGTGGTCAGGCGCACTGTTGGCGCATTGCTATCTTAAGGCAGCAGAAAGCAATTGCGCGAGTGACCAACAAAAACCTGGTCTAAAGTTAATGGCACAGTATTTCAATGTTATTTTAAGGGGGCATTATCAAGATAGTAACATGCACCTACATAGGTGGGTGCACAATGCGCATACACTCTGCTTGTTACACACACACACACACACGGACACACAGCAGTGCACAAACATGCAAAAGATTACAAATAAAAGGTTTACAATGTGAAAGATTATTATTGTGTAGGCTACACTAACATATATAAGTACATGTCATAATGGCTAATCAAAATATTTATCAGAATCAGCTAATCGCAGTAATGACGGATGAAATTGTCATATAATTTGACCAAATCGTGGCAATACACGTAGGTATTTAAACAGACCCGTCAGGTTGAGGGTGTCTGTCAAGACATCGGATATCGACAATGGATCAGACACGGATCGACCTTTCCTGCAACATCAATACATGGGGACATGAGGAACACATGGGGAAATAAATGAGGTGAAAACAATGATTAAACTAAAGAAGTAAATAACTCTGGACAGCTCCTAGCTGCCGCCAGCAGCAGGATCAGCACCTCGGAGAGCTGATCAAGTCCTGACAACTGTGTGTGATGATTTTTTACATGATTAGAATTAATTTTAATTTCTGAACAATATTTAACAAATATTCTTTAACATTTCTGAGATTATTGTGATCAGGTTTCCATACTTTCAGCAATTAAAACCCCGCTGATTTTACCTGTTACTCCATGACTGAACAAAACAATTTTAAAGAGAACCAAAGCTGTAATTAAAAAAATAAACCTTTTCAAAAAACAAACAAAAAGAAATGTGCAACAAATTAACAAACAGGATTTTAAACTGGTTGTCTTCTTCCTCCTCGGGTTCACAGGCGAGGAGCACCAGAAAGGGGCTGGCCATGGGAGGGTCCAGGAGCAGCAGTGGCCAGTGTGCTTGTAATAGATCATGTGCTTTCACTTCACGCACAAGCAGATCTGTTTCCTCTACAGAGAAGCGCTCCTTCTTACTACTTGGCAAATGCATCATTATAATAGCAATCCGCTATTATAGGAAATGGGAGATGACAATGTGATTCGTTTATTGCATGTTAGGCCCAAAACACACCCATGATTAATTAAGAGACTAAGTACAACCCAGGCTTAATCACAGTATGTCAAGCCACACAGGAGTCTGACTGTCTACAAAGGTGAGAAACATGCCACTTAACTTAACAATCATTGACTGAAAATAGAACATAGGAAAAGATAGGCTAGCATATGTTGACTGAACCTGCTTGGCCCACTGACTCCAGCCAAACTTTAAATTAGCTAAAAGTAGGATTGTACTGTCACCGAAATACCGAACTGATTTGCTAGCCCACCCACCTAACATTTTTGGTTTTCAGAGCACCCTCAATCTAACTAATCTAGACTAGTGCAGGTGGCTGTTTCTTGACTTAATCCAAGAGGTTAGGTGGTGTAGAAATGCAAGAAATTTGTTTTAAATTACATTTTTTTTCTAGGGGAGGACCACCAGACTCCCTCCGCCAGTTATGTATCTGTCCAAGTTTGCTCCCCCATTTTAAAACATAACCAGGCACCCATGGATCCAATCACAATGTGGATGGAACCAAGATAACATTTATTATCATTACCAGGTGTTGAAAGTCTAATGGATCAGATAATGTATCCAGATACAGATCATGCAGTAATACCAGGTAAATCTCCTTGTATTTTTCATTACTTGTGTGAACTTTGACTTGAGTACATTGATCCCTTACATCCCTAGCACCGATCGATGAGCAGTATAGCTAAACATTATCCAAACTTTACCTATAAATAGGCTGGCAAGTGCACACAAAATTAGCAGATTGATGAATGAGTCAATAAATATAAAATTATTCAACAACAATAATGATAGTCAATTATTATTACAGTCATTTATCAAGAAAAAATACCAAACATTTAGTGGTTCCAGCTACTCAAAGAAGGTTTGGTGCATTTCTTAACATTTTTAATTGAATATCTAATGACAGAGGTTATCCCTCTCTGCCTTTGTTTATTGTCAACGCTTACCTTGCAGGGCAGCTGGATTCGTGAGATCACGACATCATAAGATCACAAGATCACGGAATAATCCATCTTGTCAGACTTCAAGTTAGGCGCTTATGTCCGAACCACCAGTGGTTCAGATCAATCAGTGTCCTATGAGGACTTTTGTGTGATGTCGTGATCTTGCGAATCCAGCTGCCTCGCAAGGTAAGTCAGTGATGGACGGTGATAGACAGAAGGTTCATCCAATCACCTGCCAAGTATTTTTTTGAAAGTGCCTGCCCTTTTCCAAACAGTTTCCAAGGACGACTTCTCAGATGGTTCTGTGTAACAAACCATCTGGCACGTAAGGTTACAAAACATCTGCTCCTTCAATAAAAAAGTATGCCCAAAGTATACATATGTCCTCTCCTCAAAGAGATATGTCTTCATCGACACAACCAACGCTGCCATACTCTATCACCATAATTGATGTTTAAGTTTCTGCTGAATTGCATTTCACTTACAACAGCCCCTTGGATCAGCCTGGAAAAAAACAGTGACTGTGCACTTTGCTGCTGCAACATTATTTCTACACTTCTCTCTAGGAGGGAGGCCAAACTTTTCTGTTGCACAGACGGACCTGTTAAGGCTGTGTTACACCTTATCAGTGTCCTCACAAATACACATCCACACAAACACATTGAGAATACACAACTATTAAAATACAATACTTGTTATTAATAAATTATTTCTTCATGTTTGCATAAAAAATAAATTAATGGTGAAACATACAATCTTTTAACAATCGAATAATCAGATCAATAATCATTTGCTAGTTCTATTTTTTCAAATGTGACGACTTGAGGCTTTTGTGTTTCACACGATAGTAAACATCATTGGGTTTTAGGATATTGATTGGACAAAACAAGACCTTTGAAGATATCATCTTGGGCTGTAAGAAATTATAACGGGCATTTTTAGCTATTTTCAGACATTTCATTGACAAAACGATTCATTGAGAAAATAATCGGCAGATTAATCTACAATAAAAACAGACATTACTTGCAGCTTGAATACAAACTAATTATATGGAAATTAATATGGATAATTTTCCATCATTTAGCCCTAATTTAGGATACAGCTAGCAACAGCTTCTCCAAATACAGCAACTGACAATTTGCCCAGACACAGAGCAGTATTTCCAACCTAAGGCATCTCTGATATCTGCAAACTACACACTACCCACCTATAGACATTATAGAGACAGCAAAATACAAACACAAGCAGTCTGCACTCATAACAAAGATGCGAGACACCGTCAACAGATTATTACACATACACATGCAAACAACACTTCCCACACACCAGAGCTTGTGACATTCATATAAGGAAATGAAAAAGAACATGCTCCTGTCCCGGACACTGGCATGCCAGATAGTGATTGTGTTGAGTAAATGCGATTACCTGGGAGGGGAGTCACTCTCTGGAGGCAAACGCCACCGAGTTATTACACTTGCATTATTCCCAAAATAATATCACAGCCTGCCAATCACTTACAATGCATTCCTTAACCACATGCTGACAAGTGTGGTGGCACCACACACGCTTGATGTGAAAGAGAGGCATACACACACAAGCAAAAGTACATGTAGATAGAAAAACACCCACACACATCTACTCTCACATTTACACAGAGAGAGAAGTAATAAAACACACGCAGAATGAATCCAGACACGCACACACATTCATCTGACCAGGCTGCGAGCCAGCAGACGTGTACACACACACACACACTCCCCGGAGGGCCCCAGGGCGAGGGGAATCGTCCTCTTCATCTGAAGTGGAGAGGAAGCCCATTGGCCAAATTAGATTCTGCCATTTCCTGACGGAGTTAAGCATCAATCTGCAGCGCTGCACCGTGATTCGCCGTGACCTTGGCCTATCACAGCGCAGCGTCTGGGAGTGCTCAGAGAGGCTCTTAATCAGACCTGGAGGACATGGGGCCTATGATGACATTACTCAGCCTTTATCTCTCTACACACGTCCCTCTGTTTCTGTGTGTGTCTGTCTCCCAATCTGCCCTCTCCTCTTCCCTTCATTCCCCCTCAGCTCCAGGGTGAGGAGGTGGCTCCAACGCTCAAATGGATGCTTACTTAACCTGACCTCTGAATGTAATCTATGTTCATTGATTCAATTCTGCTGACAGTGCCCTCACAATGCTGACCAAACACAACAAAAACATGGCCCTTTTGTATCAAATGTGACCCATTTTCACTTTTTCTACTCAACAGGTACATCAACAGGTGCAGTTTCTGCATCACTGATTACATTCCTACATCCATCCTCATACTGCACACACACACACACATGACCATCCCCTAAACAATACACACACTCATCCTCATTCCAGAGCTACTGCAATCCCATTGAGAATGATGAGATTGTGCTGAGATGGAGATAAATGAGCCTTCATTGCGGCCATGATGGCACCAAGCAGCACCAGAGAGAGGGATAAGAGGAAGAAGCTCTCCTCCTTTCACCCCCCCATCCTCATTTGCCATGTCGAAGATTTCTTAATACATAAGGACACAAAAGAACAAGGTACATACTGCACATATACACACACATAAACACACACACCACGTAAAAGAAATATGTGCATTTATATTGCTCATTCACACACACACACACACACCTATGCAGTGCCTCAAACAAAACTCAATCCATAGAGGCGATATAGCAAACGCCTACATAGATAATGGAATTCTCTGTCAGGATCTATCGAGGAAAAGCCTTTACCTCCACATGGATAACACATTTGTCTGGAAATACATACACACACACACACACACACACCTTTATGCACACATAACTTTCTCAAACCCACAGCTGTGCTGCATGCCGAATGAATACAGTGAAAGCATACCATTTTAGGTACATTTGGCCCATTTGATGATTGAAAGAGATTTGTAAAACCAAAGATATAAAAAGTCTGTCTCATTGTTGGCAGACAGTGTAAGGAGAATGTAATTGGATTTTTCCCCTCTTGGTTTAATAGATGATTTTCTGCTCTACAAAGTTATGAGTGCAGCACAGCACCTGTATACACATTTAGACACATTTGTACTTAGAAAATGCAGCACAGCAAACAGTGTGATATTACAACTGCCAGTATGATACAGTAGACCTTTGTTATTTTCAAAGTAATATTACTGCTCATATCCACTCTATATCAGTGCCAATATTCACAGTCAATATTCTGCGCTGTGGCAATACAGGAGCAAGACCAGAATCTTAATAACCTCAAGTCTACCAATAGCCAGCGAGTGTATGAATGTGTGTGTATGTATACGTATGTGTGTGTGTATGTATACGTATGTGTGTGTGTGCGTGCCTGCTGCTGAGTCACGCAGAGTCCAAAATGGATTAGCCTGAGTCAAGCTTAATTCTCAGTAGGTCAATGTCTAGTTGTTACCTCAGAAAGACGTGATGTGACGGGAAAAAGGAAACCAAAAGAGAGAGACAGAGATACAGAAAGAGAGACCACCCTCAAGGCATGCAGATCAAACCCTGACGCCGCTCACACACACATACAAACAAACACACAGACACACACACACACATACTATACTCTATATGCCTCTCTCTCCCCGGCTATGGCTGATGTACGAACAAATACGCATAAACATGTTGTCACACAAACATACACTGAGGTCCTCGACTGGCTTGGAGCCAATGTAATGACTTGCAGGTTTCGTCTTAGACATTTCAATTGCTTTTCCTGTACATTCATCCTCCCACATCCCCCTACTCTCCACCTATCTGTCAGTGGTATACACATTCCAGCAAAGAGAATCATAGACTGATCAGTGAATGTCTAAAATGACTAATTTCACCTAATAACGCTGAGCAGTCTTGACAACATCTATTAGAAAGCATGGACATGACATAAGTGACAGCGGCAAGGTTTACAGCAGCTACAGAGCTTCACCGCCTGGAGATACACTGTCTTGCTCAAGGCCACTTCAGCAGGGCAGATGCTGTCTGTCATGAAAGACTGATCTCAGGCCCTCTGGATGAAGGACAGTCACTCTAGTCACTGCATCTTCTTGCTGATTTGATTCAAAAATGGTCAGCATTCTGCAGCACTGCTTTTATGAGGAAAGAAGCTGGAGTTCAGGTGTTCGGCCGTGCAATATATAGCCTACAAGTGTAGATGTACATACAACACCCAACTACACACTGTGGACAGCACCTGACCTGAGGGCTGGTGCATATTTACATAGACATTCTCTTTGTAATGAGGATTTTAGCCCGTCAGTACCAATGAGAAATCATAATGTATATACACAAAAATTCACTGAACTCCCACAGACAAACTTTCATATGATAAGACACACACACACACACACACACACACACACGCTCCCAGAGAGCTGTAAGAGCACGCTTCTTTAGCCTGCAGCCCTGAGGCAGCGCCCAGCCCACAGTGATTTATACTCGATTTTCTCGCTAGCCTACTCCAAGCCCGTAAGAAAACACACACAAACACGTCTGTCAGCCTCACTGAGCTCTGGCTGGCACAACATACATCTCCCTCTCTCTCCTGCTCCATCCATCTCCGGTATTCTCCATTTATATTTTCCTCTCTTCATATCAGCATCTCTATATCTGGCTTCTGTGAGGACATATCCATCTACAACATGTCAAAGAAGAATATATCTTAATGCTTATCTACTTCTCTTTTAACTCTTCTCCTTCAGCTCTGTAGTTTTTACCTAACTTGAACAGCACCACTGACTTACTGTATGAAATGACATGTTGCAGCAACGTATTTAAGTGTAAAAATCTGACATATTTCTCTATTCCACATAAAGCAACCTTCCTTCTGTACCGTACACAGCCTCTAAATACCAAGTCAAGCCAAGCCCAAAGCAGACTCTCACACTCTCTCTCTTACTCATCCCTTTTAAGTGCTGACACACACCTGATGGATCCTGTGCTCGGTACCGGTTCCTGCTCCTCTGCTTTGCCACCACACCACGAAGGTCACTGCTGGCCCGCTGTCTCTCTTCCTCCACCTCTCTTCCTCTTCTCTTACTCTCTGTCCCTCTCTTTCTTTCTCTGCTTTGGCCAGAAAGAGAGAGAATCCTTGCAGGAGCAGGAAATCCTCAGCTGCAGACAGAGACACTTAAAGACTGTGGAGCCTAACTGCAGCTGAAGCACACCGGAGCTGCCGGCTGACTAAGCTGTGGAAGTGGTGGAGGGAGGCTAACGTGGCTAGGCTACGGACTGCACCACAGCAGCCTACAGACACACAGCCTGAGAGCTCAGAGAGTCGCTAGCTCAAAGCTCACCGCAGCAGAGCTCCGAGTCAGCAACCTAGCCCCCACTCCCTGCCCGCCTCTCTCTTGCTGTCGCTCTGCCTCTACCCCCTCCTCTCCTCTCGCACATTTACCACATTCCACCTAATAGCAGAATCATATCCTTCCTCTTTAACAAAAGTATATGTACATCACTCCCATTCCTTGGCTCTCGCATTTCTCTTCAGCTCAGTGATTCAGTGCGGCTGAGGAGTAGGCAACATCCTCACTTCTTACAAATTCAGTCACTCTTTCTGAGGTGTGTTTGTGTTAGCGCATGGTGCTGACAGAAAGCTTCAGAAGGGCTGAGGTCAGGGTAGAAAGAGTTTAATTGTGCATTTCCTTCCTTCAATATATGAACACACAACCAACCATCAAATGTTCAATTCTTTGTGTGTTCTGTGCTGCAAATTTTTTCTAGGGGAAGCAGTTGAAACAATCTGTAGGTTTTTATTCCAACTGATTGCCTCTGCAGGTTATTTTACTGATGAGTCCTTCCCTATTTCTTGTAGGAAAGCTGATCAGTCTTTGATTAAAATGAAAACCTGATCATTGTTGGCTCTTTGTGGTGCACCCTACCCTAATGGCATCAACACTTGCAGATAGTTTAGTTTTGGTTTTATTTGCCCAAATTTTGAGATTTCATCTGCAATTTCTGCTTCAATGTCAGTAAAGTTGAGGTGACTAGAATTTGGATTGTGGTGCTAAAAGCAATAGTTCACAGTAGAGCTGCAAAGATTAATCAGTTGACAGAAAATTTATCCGTAACTATTTTTATAATCAAATATTCGTTTTAGTCATTTATTTAAGCAAAAATGCCACCTCCTCTCAAATGTGATGATTTTATGCTTTTATACATAATATTAAACTGAATATCTGTGGGTTTTGGACCATTGATCGTACAAAATAAAACATTTGAAGATGTCACCTTTGACTCTGGGAAATTGTAATGGTCATTTTCTAATATGTTCTGACATTTTATAGACCAAACGATTAATCAAAAAATAATCAGCAGATTAATCAATAATGTAAATAATCATTAGTTGCAGCCCTAGTTCACAGCAAAACCGTTGGCACATAAAAAAGAAACAACCCGCATGACCAGAAACCAATAACAGTAAATGACAATGTTTCTTGTAATTTCAATTAAATGACCCTTTAACACACAAATACACAATATAAATGCACACTTCCGTCCTCAAGACAGCAGGGGAGATATAAATGGAAGAGACGCGGTGGCACTCAGATGAATCCAAATCCACACACCGCCACCTTCACCGCTACCATTTATCATTTAATGTATTCATCCTCTACAAACCTAATGCCCTGACAAAGACAGGCTTATTCAGCCCTCCCTAACACACAGATTAGCCACATACAGGCTACACATACAGACACCCGCACAGGGGAGAGGGAAGAGATGAACACATAAACAGTGGGAGGGGAAGTCAAGTGGAGCGTCGCCCATTGGGAGAAAAGAGCAACTCAGGAAAGAGAGGAAGCTGCAGTAACTGTAACAGACAGGCTTACATTGGAGAGATGTTGGAAACAATTAACTTAAGCCTGGTGAGTAAAAAAATAGCATAACAATGATGTGCCATATTTCTAACACAGATTCACTTCTATGTCTCCATTATACAATTATGTTAAGATGTGTTATTTCAACATGAGTAGTGAAATGTGCACTGATCTATAGTGACTCCACATGTAACACCAGCTGTGGGTAAAGGGACTGTTCAAGGGGACAGCGAGAAGAAAATGACACTCATAAAGAGTCTGTCACAGAGCTCTGCCAGCTTGTAGAACAAACAGCTAAAAGGATATGAAAGAAAACCATCGCTCATTCTTTTTTAAAATTTCTTCCAGCCCCCTCCACCCCTCCTGCCTCTCTATCCCTCACTCTGACTGCATTTTCATCCCTCACCCTCCTTCTCTCTCATCTCAACAAGGACATTCAGTGCATCACCACTAAAAAAAAATGTCATCTCCATCTCCACTCATGGCTGTTGCTATGGCCACAGCAATAAACCTGACTGTGCTGCTTCACTCCACACTAAATGAGTGCCTGTAAAGGATGTGCTTATGCCCTTACATGCTCACTGTGTCAAAGCTATAAGGAAACACACACGCACCTACATCATCCTTCACTGCAGACCAGATATATTGTGGCTTCCCGCAGATCTATAAAGCAGGATTCACGTGGGTATTAGAACATCATTACAGACAGGAAATTAGTTTTGTCATGAATACAGTTCCCGTCTGCTTGCTGGTGATGAAGTTGTTGTAAGGAGCCACTTGAGCAGTCTATTGACAGCTGTCGAGTGTGGCCATAGGGGTAGATTGATAAGCAAGTGTGTTAACTGTCATTTGGCAGAGAGGAGATTACGTATAAGTAATGACAGGCTGAACGGCATTTAGATGTGGAATTCTGTTCTGTCTCCCTGCTGCTGTCACACGCTCATTAGGAGCATCAGAGCATGTCATTAACATACACACATACGCTCACTAAAGCGTATCATTAAATAGATTTAATTATCTAAGTTTCTGAGTCTCTGAATAACGACAAACAAGTGCACAGTGCATTTCAACTTCCAAACAAATGACTCTCGTCTGTTCATTTCTAATTAGTGCAGAGAAGAGGAAAAAGATTGGTATTAACCTGGGCTTACGCAGTCTCTGTGTGTGTAAGTGTGTGTTTAAGTGTGTGTGTGTGCGTTCATTCTCAAGTAATTATATTTCCAGGCAGTGCTGAGCAGAGAGGGGCAGGCCTGTGTATATTCCATTCGGCTTATCAGACGTGTCCAATCGTGAGGCAGATCAGATCGAACTGTAAAAGCTCATTAATTACGGGTGGTTGCTGAGCGACAGAGAAAACGGGGGAAGCGGGCTGGTAGGGATGAGGTGAGGGGACTGATGGGTGGAAGTGAATCAGGTGCAGTATTGGAATGCTGAAGTTGAGAAATAATCTTCCTCTGGTTTGTATTTGAGAAGTAGTCAGCAAACACCGGTTTGGACAACAAAAGGTAAATGTTGCTGTCCATCTCTGCTGACGGAGGCTCACACAATGTCATTCACACATGAAAAAGGCTCACACAGCACGCAGTCAAAGAACACACACAATTTAAAAAAGAAAAACTTGTTTGGCTAAGTGTTATACATAAAAAAAATTAATCTGTGGGGGATATCCTTGAAAAAATAAAATTATAGTTGAGTTACACTGATAGGATTATGACTCCACATTATTATCCTCCTGCAAATTAATGTAATTATGCAAATTCAGCTCTTAAGAGTAAGTGTTTATCAGAGCAATATCTATTTGTTGTGATGCCAGGGATAAACTTAGTCTCCTCAAGGAAATAAGTCATTTGAATAAAAAGTAATTCTGAAAAATTACTCAGTCACAGAAAGAAGTGTGTAAATTATATGTGAAAACTAAAACCACCACTTTCTAACAAGGCATACATAATGAAGTGTTTCCAAGTTAGAACTAATGGCTTATTAAGTGGTTAATAAAAATTCATTAATGCTTTAAAGACTGGTTGAAAGCTATTAATAAAGAGCAACTTTTAGATATCCAAGTTGACCAGTGTATATCCTCCTCCAGCAGAACCCTCTTTGTCCTTTTTGCTAGCTCTTGAAATCATCCCAAGGGCATCCTGACCAAAATCTATTTAATAAAAACTAGTGCAGTGCCCGTTTAAAACGTGCCTGTTCAGAACTGGCCAATTGTTGCTTCAACGCATAGAAACATTAATACTGTTGATGTGAGGTGTCAATGAATAAAAAAAGAAAAAAAAGCAACTAACATTCTATTATACACAGATGTTAAGTACTGTAAGTGATTCTTTCCTCATTTCAAGTATAATGAGGGCATTTTGAAAAAATGTGCAGACTAAAATAGTGGATCGATCATATTGGGCTCTTAGATTGTTTATTTTCTGTGGCTTCAACTCGGATCATTTGAGTCGGTATGTTTGCTCAAAAGATTTGTGCGTATATATGAGACATTTCCAGATTCAGAGAAACGCTCCACTCCAGCAGCGGCGGACGGCCACCACTTCAACACCCTGCTCTTTTTACTCCTGGACAGCATACTCCATGCTCAGACACGGAGTTCAGTGGCTCGCTGTTCGCTTGTTTATTCAAAGTTTATTAATATTAAAGGTGTCGCATGTCCAAGCACGCAATGTGAAAATACTTTTCTCTGACTCGCTGTACAGCTCTGATATCCGGCTGTGCTCATGACATGCAGTCGCAGAGCCCTGAAACCCCACGCTGCTGCTGCTGCTGCACAGAGCGCTGTTTGCTTGTTTATTCAAAGTTTATTAATATTAAACGTGTCGCGTGTCCAAATTGCACCAAATTCGACATTGCACGTCCTTGGGTAAGTAATACACCCATCAAGTGTGAAGTCGATCAGATGAACGGTTGTGGAGATACGTGAAGTACACACAGAGGGACAGAGAGAGATACAGAGACTCCTTCCTTTACAGTTAGATATACAGTGCATTCAGAAAATATTCAGACCCCTTCACTTTTTTCACATTTTGTTATGTTGCAGCCTAAAATTGTTTAAATAAATTTTTTCTCCTCATCAATCCACACTCAATACCCCATAATGACAAAAGACCGAATTTTAGACATTTTTGGAAATTTATTAAAAGGAAAAACTGAAATATCACATTGACGTAAGTATTCAGATTCTTTACTCAGTACTTAGTTGAAGATCTTCTTCTCTGCAGATATTCTCAAGCACTGTCAGGTTGGATGGGGACTGTGGGTGGACAGCCATGTTCAGGTCTCTCCAGAGATGTTCGACTGGGTTCAAGTCAGGCTCTGGCTGGGCCACTCAAGGACATTCACAGAGTTGTCCCTAAGCCACTCCTGCGTTGTCTTGGCTGTGTGTTTAGGGTCATTGTCCTGTTGGAAGCTGAGGATCTCTGGAGTTCAGCCAGAGAGGCTATTGGGTTATTGGTCACCTCTCTTACTTAGGCCCTTCATCCCCGTTTGCTCAGTTTGGGTCAGTGGCCAGCTCTGAAGAGTCCTGGTTGTTCCAAACTTCTCCCTTTTTTGTAGCCTTCCCCAGATCCGTGCCTCGACACAATCCTGTCTCTGAGCTCTGCAGACAGTCCCTTCGTGGCTTGCTTTTTGCTCTGATATGCATTGTCAGCTGTGAGACTTTATATTGACAGGTGTGTTCCTTTCCAAATCATATCCAATCAATTGAATTTTCCACATGCGGATTCCAATCAAGGTGTAGAAACATCTCAAAGATGATCAAGAGAAATGGAAGGCGCCTGAGCTAAATTTCAAGTGTCATAGCAAAGGGTCTGAATTCTACAATTTTGTTTTGGCTTTGTCATTATGGGGTATTGAGTGTAGATAGATGAGGGAAAAAATGGATTTAAATGATTTTATCATAAGGCTGCAACATAACAAAATGTGAAAAAAGTGAAATGGTCTGAATACTTTCTGAATGCACGGTATGAACACTTATAATTGTAGATATGATAGAGTATAAAGTGAGAAACCTCAAGACCCCTGGCTTTCTTTAAAATAAGCCATCATCAAGTGTGCAGTTATAAATGTCAAATCATTAATAAAGGGCCTTCCAAGCAACCAAGTTGGTTGTAAATGTTAATAAAGAGTACCTTACTAGAAAGTAGTACTATTCAGCTTAGATGTAGAAATCCTTAAATATGGCTCTGTACACCTGAAATAGAAAAGGTCACAAAGGAACAAAAGCAGGGTTTTCATAAGTCTTTTAAGGGATTGTACTGTAGCTCTTCAGCCTCAGTGCAGCACTTTTTGACATGAATTCATGCAGCAGCAGCTCGGTTTGACGGACTTTGGTAATTGAATTCAACAGAAATGAGAACCATCTTTTAAAGCTCCATCTATTTCACCTTCGTTGTCACCAACCCCGTGTGCACTATATACAAACACTGAAAGCCTGTATTTGTGCACTTCATTCAAATAACTTCACTAAATCTATTTACATTACAGTCCCACTACCCTCCTCCTGTTTTCCTTTGTCTTACACTTCCCTGCTGCTATGTTACCTGTCCTCATTCCACTGACAGCTTACAGAGCAGCTATCTACATGGCTAATCAGAGTTAACAGGGTCAGAGAGCTAGCAGCAAGACACACACACACAGATACATGCATCGCCTTTTTCCATTAGCTAGTGACAGACTCCCAGATGAATAAAACATAGTACGTAGATGATCATGCTGCACTCTTCAGATTAGAGCATACGCATACATACATGCAAACATATATACAGTACACACATTCATGGCAGGACATGAGAAACCAATTCCCATCTGTCACACCCACCTACAGGTCAGAGATAATCATAAAAAGTAATTGGTACACACTCTTGAATATATTAATGTTTGATTTGGGCTCCGTCAAACTCCCACATTCTCCTTCTCTGGTCACCAATGGATTGGCAATACAGTTCAGTGTGTTAAGATTTTTCTGTTCTCCAAAGATTTTTCCCAAATTATTTCCCTATGGCAATAAATGTATCAAAAATTATGTTTTTGTTGACAAGACTACCACCATCAAGACAACCCACAACCTCTAAAGGCTTCTACACTGCATTTTAGATTGTGTGGCATCAAGTCTTTTTCAAGACTTCCTCAAGATTTTGCAAGAAATGAACAGATTTCCAGCACAAAGGAGGCAGCAAAGAGGGAGCAAAGATTTAAAGGAAATTTGTTCTTATTTATAGAAACACAAGCAATTACAATAGTGACCATTTATTTACGTCTATTCTACCAAGGTATAACACATTTGCCAATGATATATTGATATTTTAAAATGCTATGTGCAGCACATTTAAGCACCTCTCAGCAATAACTCCCCAAAAGAGCATCTCTGTTTCCCTCTATTTAATCTACTCCTTCCTTGCCCCCCTCCTCCTCCCCCTCCTCCTCCTCCTCCTCCTCTCAGAGCCTTCTGCGATGTCTGGGTGTCATCAATCTGATGGTGGTGGAGTGGTACCCATTACAGTCACACACCCTAAATCAATGACTGATACAAGGGAGTGTATGTGTGTCTGCATAGCTGAATATTGCAGTGAAGAATATTGTGATGTTCCTTCTCCTCCTCTTTACGATGTCTTTTGATTCCTCTCCCCGCATTGCTGATGATCTTACTCTACAGGAGGGCCTAATGAGCTGACGTGTCTTCATGAATAAAGAGAAGAAACCCACGTACACAAATGTGCACGCACACACATACACACAGATGACTCAGACTGTTTGTTTTAAAGAGTGAACAGTGTGATAAATCACAAATGCTGGTTAGAAATAAATATTTGCATGTGCTAATTGGACTCATTAATGGCAAAGATATGAGTGGGGGTGGGGAGGGGAAAAAGATGAGTGACTACTTAAATATACACCACTGATCAGCTATCTAATTGGAGCTTTGTAATGCATATGCACTCACACTCAACACTGTTTGTGTATTGGTGTGTTGGGCTGTGGCAGAGGAATGATTAATACCTTTCTTAGACACGCACTCAAATGCACACACACGCGCATACACACATACACACACATACACACACATACACACACATACACGCACACACACACACACACCCCCATACACACCCATACTCACTCAGTCGAAGGCTCTTCACTGAACCCCCGTCTCCAAAGAGGCTTTCAAGTAAATTAAGTTTGGGTTTAGGGTCCTGTTTATATTAATGAGTCTACTGCCGGTTGAGTTAGACCCAGTGCTCTGTGTTATTACCTGCTTGATAATGAATGCCAGCTTGACTAGCAGCAGTCAATGGAGGCTGCCGCACACAGCAGATAATGCTGCAACTTGCCACTGGCTTGCAAGAATAGATTAGCTGCAATCTCCCTAGACTAGAAAATGATGGCATGGAATGGTAAATGCAGATAGAAACTGTGACGGACCTGGCGGCTGAGAGGACTTTACCCTATACTAGACCAGTGTTACTGATTGCGTGGCTCACCAAGCTTCAATTGACGGCTCGCATCGCAGCTAATAATTATGATCAGGGATGCTCCCCGAAACCTGGTTCTGAATTGGAACCCGGTGCCACAGCGCGCTTGTTAAGCTAATAGCGAAGTGTTACAAACAAGCTAAAATGAAAGCTGTCTGTATTTAGCCTAACTGTTTAGCTTAGTTTGCAACATATCATAAAATCTGGCAAATTCTTGTTAACTTAGCTACTGGCTGAGAAATAGAAATCATTCACTTTCTAAACCTCACTCAGTATTTTGATGTCTGAAATATTTATTTTATTTATTTATTTGTTTCCAGTGATATTATTGAGTTTATATAGTGACTTTCTGAGGTAAAACACTACTGTTGCTGCTCTAGAAACAATATTTAGTTATGTTTTAAAATATAAATCATTTTTAATTCTGTTGTGAATTTATTCTTTTTTTAAATAATATTTTTTTTGAAAAGTAATGTAATGACTGAATGTAAGGTCATGAATGAAAAAGAAGCAATAAGAGTATGGATAAAGAACTGGGCTGATGAGTATCGATAAGAGTAGTAGTATCGATAAAATCCTAACGATACCCATCCCTAATTATGACAACGTAGCCAATACAAATGATTCAAGGATTGCAACAACAAACTACAAATATAACATGAAGAAAGTAAAGGAAATGCATGCCTGCTTCTGCTCAGCCCAGTATTAAGGTAAGCCTGTTTTTAATTCAGATTGTATTGGCTGCATTACATATTGTATGTCATGGAATGACAAATTAGTAGGCAGATTTACTTAGTGGTTAGGGTGGATTTTGGTGTTTCACAATAGAAGTGGCTCTCCTATTGACTGTGTCCTGCCAGTGTGGCTCCCATGAAAACAATAGTGAAGAGCAAAGTACTAGACCTTGATCAATTAGCATTAGCGAATCATTGATTTAGCAAATTGCATTAGCAAATAATTTGTTGAATTCGTAAACATTCGATGATGAACTAATCCCAATATGGAAAGCCCAAATTATCACTTCATTCAGTTCACCAATAAAAAAAAACTGTACTAGTGTGGTTCAACTGTATTCACTCTTCTCTCACAGCAGGAACACATTAAACTGTTGTTCAGTTTATATGGCAACAAAATGCTAGATAGTAAAAATACAGGTTGGAAGGCTCAGGTTATCATAGATGATGAATAGTCCATGAATCAACTTAATCAGCTTGAATAAACTCTGGGTGAAGGCTGGGCATATTCAGCCTGCAATGCAGCAGTGGCCAACATGGCAAGTAAATAGAGCTGAGCATCAGCAGCTCATCCAGGTGGCACAAATGGCATTATGTTCCTGCTTAGACCTACGCTATGAGCTTCAATTTAGCAGTTTCATTAAACCACTGGGCATGGTAAACCATCGCTTTATTCTCTCTGTGCCTGTCACTTTTTCTCACCTGGTAAAATGTACTAGCAACTGCTCTATCAATCTGCATGTTTACAGGACAGAAAAGTCTATTCACTCACAATGGTCAAATATTATTCTATGGAAAATACAAAATTAATGACTTAAGTGTTTGATCATAAAAACTAGCTGAATTAGCTGAGTATCATGAATTGATGATACTATATAAACATAAGATCATTCATAAAAACATAGATCTTATTAGGACCACTGTGCCATGAGCAAACAACTATGTCAGTGCCTTCAACTGGAAATACCATCTCTGCAGAGATATCTTTGTTTTCTGGATTTCAGTGTTTCCTGCAAGTCAAAATTGTGTCATGAAATATGCTTTCATACCCTCAAGGGTCAGGCTGTGCTGTTATGTAAAGTTAACTGGTGAACTAAAAGCCAAGGTAACCATGACTGCAGAGAGGAATGACTCAAAACATGTTAAAATATTATGAATGACAAACAAAACCATTTTATCAACCCAACACCTTTTATCCACACTTCTGCTTAGGGATGCACCGATCTGATACTGATATCAGATATCAGATCCGATACTGATTGAAATAGCTGGATCAGGTATCAATGACAATGGGGCCAATCTCGGCTGATCTATTATCTAGAAAGGAAGACACACTGGCAGAGCCCATGGTGCCATTAGACGCTTTTCTACCGCCAGAGCTGGGTTGCTGCTGTTGTTTCAGCAATGTGAAGCACAAGGCTTAATAGACAGTACAAAATGTACGTGTTTTGGAAGCTATCTAGTAAATAGCAGCTGTCCCAAGGAGCCTGTGAAGACTCAATAAGACCGGCTATTGTAGCTAATCTTTCTAAGAGAAAACAAGTCGCATGTGGCCTAAAATGTAACGGCAAAACACCTAATTAAATCCAATGCAATACACAGTATAACTATCCCCTGACTATCAACTTTATAACCGCAGTTTCCATTTGATTATTTAGCAATGCTTGGCAGTTAGCATTAGCCCTGCCCCTCAGGCTCACTTATGGCACTTTCCCCTCCAGGATTACTTCCTCTCTCGGTCACATCATCATCATCCTGGCATCGCTGAACCTTCCAGTAAAAAATATAAGGTCTCGGCATTACTGTTAGTTGCCTTCGAAAGTTGGATTTGTTCAGGTTTCTGTGTTTCTGACGGGGAACCTGCTGCGGTCGGTCAACACCACCTCTCGGGAGGTTTTCTTGACTCAATCCAGGAAATCCCATATTGTTTACATTTTTTCTTTATTTTAAAAAGATTAGCAGTGACACACACACACACACACACACGCTTCATTCATTGAGTGTACCTTATAGTAGATCTCTTTTCAAAACAGTAATGTTTTGAAAGCCCAGGTATCAGTATTGGAACGGAAAGAGTCACTGCGATGGACAAAGAGGCAACTATTAATATCATGTCATTTTCAGGAAGCTGTAAATTTGGTTTCTTTTGGCTTTGCCGCATAACATGTATAGAAAAGTTCATAGTTTATGTGTGTTAAATCTCCCAGAGTTACCTTTCTTTAAACTACCTCGTGCTGCATCATCTCACATTCAAATTAATAACAGCCAACACTGATGTGTCACTGTACCCATAATTACACAGCTAGGTTGCGACCCAGTTCTCGTTTGTCTTTAATTTTTCCATCCACTGTTTATCTAATAAAACAGAAATGCCATCAGAATGAATCTTTAAAAATGTTAGAGTGCAAGGCAGCAGCAGCTCTTCATAAATCTTGTCTGACTTGGGAGTTGGGTTCAGACTACAAGCTGCAAATGATGTGAGGTGAGCTGATATTTCTTCCTGCTGTAGTGAGCTGTAGTAATAGTAGCCTATAGCTGGATGTTTGAAAGGTTACAGCAGTCCATCTGCAGTTGCAAACAGTGAAATCCACCAGCTTTGCTCAGCATGAGCAGTCAACATTCTTCATGTGTAGCGATTCTGAGTACGGTACCCTGTGGGTATTACATTGGACTGGCCTCTCAGTGTGTGTGTCTTGTGGTGTCTCAGTGGTCTGCTGGTTCTCTATGAGTGAAGCTTCAGCAAGCTTTAATAATTCACCAGTCTCTTTTAGCTCCCAGACAAACTGAGTTTTCACTGACAGGGGATTCAGGGAGCAAGCACAGAGGCAGCTTTGATTTAACTGGAGTCCAATCTCTCTCTCTCTCTCACACACGCACATATAAATGCCGTCTTGTGATTTTTTGATATGCTCCCACACATACTTCCTGCAACAGTAGACTATGTAACCCCAGTGAAGAAAGCCTGATCCATTGCCTTCCCCCCAAATACAACACAGCATGGTCAAGTCTGCATTACTGAACCAAAAATGTCACAACGGGACGACAAGGTTGGGTCTAGTTCAAAGGTTCCTCTAAATACAACCATCTATTCCCTGAATTGAGAACACAACTTGTACCTATCGTATCTCTCAGTGTCACACAATTTATTTAAAGCCAGTCAGTGTATGGTGTCATATCACTATTGGGTTTGTGGTTCGCACTCATGGTTTAGCCATCAGTTCAGTTTTTTTTTATTTACAACAGAGCTTTCCAACACCATAGTCCTTGTCAACTCAACGATTGCAGCCAAAAATGGCATTATCCTGAAATATTACCATCAGAGCTGAAATATATTAAAAAAGGCTTCACATCATGTTTGCCCAAGAAAATATTATTCAAACTGAGCAGTGAAGTGTATTTTGCAAATTTGTTGAAATATGTAAAAGAAACGTGCTGAAAACACCATAACAAAGCAGGTTGGTTGTTACAAGTTTACGATAGTTAAGTGGGAATTACTTTAAATGCAATATATTGTCTGTCTTTCAAATTTTACATACCCATACATGTTTTCATACATGTTCTGGTTACTTTTCGGTATTATCAAAATAATAATAATAATAATAATAATAATAATAATAATAATAATAATAATAATAAAATAATTTTTAAAAAGGCTATTTATCAATGCGCACAGAACATAATAGCAATGGACCGTGACACACTCACACTGGGCTCTTACAAACTACTAACACCACCTGCCCCTCTGCACACTACCTCTGCTCTACTACTAGACAGATACTATGGGCAGAGCTGAAAGTGACACGTGAGGAAGAACGTAATACTTACTTAATGTTACGACTCAGCACCCATAAACTAGTCGCGTATGTCAGCTAGCTAATGTGACATGGCCACAGTAGCTAGAGCTGGAAGGCCTGGTTCACTGGTCCTGCTGTGGTAGCTGAAAACAGCAGGAGTCACAGTAATGATGGCAACAGAAACCGCTGACTGTGGTGTACCATCAGTGTTTAAACAGTAATATAGTAAAACTAGTATACCAGCATTCATTTGATGATCCATCACTCACTAATTCATCACATTATTTGTACCAATGAAAAACACAGTGCAAGGTGTTAATGATGGAAACAAAACATTAAGTTAAATGGCACAGGTTCAGCTTGGCCTGCTGGTTCTTCGTAGGACACACCAATACGCAATACATCTTTAAAAGTATGCAGCCCCTGAACTGGGACACAGCAGTAGTGCTACACATAGGCTCCTGCTTCTCAAGAGGGAACCCCACAATTATGGGGCACAATTATATAGATAGTTTTTTTTAACTCATTCAGTCTTTATATACAGTAACATTAAAAAATGATCCCTACCGAGCAAATACTGACAACAAAAACAACACAACTATCAAAACCAAAGGTATATGGTGTTGGAAAGAGATTAGTAGAGAGTAAGAATAAACAGTGAGATTGACTGGAGAGCAAACTTTATCAAATTTTAGTGTAAAGATCATCAGAACTAATTATAGAAGAGTTGGCCAACATATGTTTTTTGTTTTGATCATAATTTAATAAAGGGTTTGCAGTTCTGGTCACACATTTTTGAAAGTAATCACAGCTGGTACAAAATGGAGAATTAACTGCACACAAAAAACAACAAATATGTAACAACAGGAAATGAGAAGAGATCCAACAGAATCATGAATGAGGCTGTAATACTGACCACCACAGCGCACACTGATGTTACCTTAAACTATGGCCACAGTATAACTGGACACCTCTGACGAATACTTTGAAGGGCTGTATAGAGATATAAGAACCATGTTCATTACCAAAACACAACTCAAGTACCAAAAGTTTGACACACTATTCAGATCAAAAGAAATTTCAATATTTACTTGGAGAAAAAAATGTCATTGCCATGCAAGCAGCAAAATATGGCAAAGCATGCCACAGCGTGGAGAGAAAAACTGTACTGAGCTTCAAAAGTCTTCAGCCTTTTTTCTTCTATGGTCCATTCCATTACTATTGTGTTCAATTATCTCATGTTATACATTTTTCAGTGGTCTATTTTTTCTTCTATTAGTATATTATGCAGAAGGTTTCATTGCCACTCACTCCACAATATAGTAACTCGGCCTTTAAGCATCTGCAAGTAACAATGTGAAGTACAGATTTTTTTTAAATAGACCCTACAAAAGTGAGCATATTATAAAGGCTATGCTTTACAGTAAATTTAATGTAAAGTAATATGATTTGCCAATGGATGGTTCACTGACAGAAAATAAGAGGTTGGAGAGCAATTCAATCCTGGCTTACAGACCTTGTAGGCCTGAGGCAGTCCTGCAGCACAGCATCTTGGCTCTATGCATTAAGCAAAAAAACCCATATATTGGGTCCATAAATATACATTACATTAAGAAGGTCTGCTTGTGTGCACACCCTAAATTAAGTTAAACTGCTGGAGCTCGCCGCTTGCTCACAAAAGAACTTAACACAAAGAGCCACAACAGAGTTTTTAAAACTCTCCTCAGAATAAAACGCACAAACGCACGCACGCCGACACACACACACACACACAGACTTGTATGACAGTGATCAGTATTGAAAAGGCTACATTGTAAACCCATGTCTAATTTCACAGATGCTGAACAAATTGTCCTCTAACCTAAAGAAGAACGTGTTTGTGCGGGTGGTATAATTTGTGCGACTGTGTATGTGTGTATGTGTGTGTGTGTGTGAGTGTGAGTGTTTGAGTGCGTATTCATCTCGGATTCAGACAATGAGAGAAAGTCAGGGAGGCGTGACGAGAGCACAAGATGCAGGGGGAATATCTATGTGATTGTGTCTGAGCGTACATTTTGACACTTGGTGTGTGTGTGTGTGTGCGCGCACGCACAAGGGTGGGGGGACGCGACCAATACAGTACATGAGTACATCTCTGCATTAGGCTGCAGTGCAGAACGGCCAACAAAGCTTCAACCAGATCTCTTCAGGATTCAGAAGCCGTCACGTATCTGTTTGATGTAAGTTGACAGTTTCACTTCTAAACCGTTTTTCAGTGAAATGACACTCATACAGCCTCAGTCACTGCTGCACAGCCAATGAATAGCCAACAAGTCATTTTTCCCCCCTTTCAGCATCAACATGCTATAAAGTTCATTACGTGTGTGTTTGTGTATAGTATCAGTTATCTTTCTCACATTCAGTAGACAGGCATTCAAAGAGATTCACATTCAATAAATGCTTCTATTTCTCTCTTCAAATCATCCCAGCATGCACTTTATATACATCTATAGATTTCCAGGTTATTATTCATGGATATTTTAATAAATCAGCATAGCATTTTGGTCTCCTGGATAAGATTATGTACGCTCTGCAGATCTATCAGGTGACATCACAGTCCAGGTCCATCTGAGTTTATTGCTTTTCTCAAACTGGGTGGGTTTTTTTTTTCCTGCTAAAACTGGAAAATCTATTTAGTCCCAATAAGAAAATATGACAGCTTAGGAGCTTACCTCAGTGACCACATCCAGGGCAGAGTTTAACCTTATTACAAACAACAGCTCCCTGATGGATATCTGGCTGGATGTGAGATGATCCTGTGTGTGTGTGTGTGTGTGTGAGCATGTGTGTGTGTTTGTGTTTCCTCTTTACAGTGTGTGTCTTTGGAAATACTAGTGCACTTCACACACATCAATCTCCCTCCACATAAATGGACTGTCAGAAATAGTTGTTTGTGTTCAAAGAGAGGCCAGATAGGAAGCAGGAAGGAATCAGACAGAAAGAGTGTAGAAAAGAGACAGAGTGACAGAGGGGAGGAAGGTAGAAGGGAAGCTGTGAGGACAGAAGTGAGGAGGAGTGGGTCTGATTGTGCTGAAAGTCTGTGTTTGCTGGATTTGAACCAAATCTAGAGAATAAATGTTCCCCACTGTTCTACATTTTCCCAAGGAAAAACTGTTAATAATCAGATATTAATTGTGTGGAATGGATTCTACTATGACAAATGTGTTTTAATTAAAACTGTCCACAGATTAAAATAATTTGTGTCTTCCTTGTTACAAAGACTTCCATGTGTTCAACTCACTGTTCTTCTCGATGTAAGATGACGCACTGTGACAGGCTGATCTTTCCCAGCCTGTTGCTGTCTCACCCACACAATCCATCTGTAAAGAGCAAAGAGGCAGCCCCTGAATGTTACAGTCAGATGACATTTATGGCATGACAGGACACTTTTAACACATTCTCCTCTGTATGCATGTGTGCATAAGTGTGTGTGTGTGCGTGTGTGTGTGTGTGTGTGTGTGCTGTCAGGTTAAATGTGACATTTCCGTAGTCAGGGCTTGTGAGGCCAACGCCTCATTAAAGGTTATCTGTTAATTACAAGGACAACTTGGGGTCATATTGAGGTGACAATTCTCCCTCACTCTCCTTGTTTTCTCTCTCACACACACACACACACACACACACACACACACACACACACACACACATACACACACACACAGAACTACATATAAGAGTGGTCTTTTGTCCCCACTAACGTCAATCCTCACAAACACATTTGTACACACACATAAACCCCTAATACAGAAGCCCAACAAGGACACAAAGATGGCCTCACGGTATTAAGTTGCATTGTAAACTTGTGAAGTGTTCTGCTATCTGCTCTATGAGATCAGCAGCACTACCAGCCCGGCTCTCAGACAGAATAGGAGGCCATTAGCCACAACACAGACAGACCTGGTGGAGCTGAGGATGAATGTCTCAGAGATGTGCTGGGATGGAGTTTCACCAGCTTCGCCTTTCTATCATGCACACAAAGAGCAGCACCGAGACAAAAAAAAACAATCACAAGAAAAAAAAGGAAGCTTCAGTATGAGTTTCAAGCTTCAAGAGGCATTTTGAATCATCTCGACGCATTTGCTCTAAACAACATTGTGTTTTCGTAGACGTTTCTGAAGAACCAACTATAAGGTAATTTCTCTGACATTAAACTTTAATGATCCCTGTGGGTAAACTGGGGCATTGCATCAGCAATTATTAGAAAACAGCAAAGGAACAAAATAGGGTAAACACAACAATTGAGCAACTTGAGCTATTAAACAGAAAATATGAAAGTAACAGTTACAACAAAATCATATCAGTAAAAACTACAAGAATGAAAAGTATAAAAACAATTTATATGCAGCATGTAGGCATCTGCTGATACTAAATTCAATTTTTTAAAATATGTTTGGTTTTTTTATGATATAGCTGCATAGGGAACACTTTGTTTAAAAGTATTTCAAGCTTCAAATTTACAAATTAACTAAAGCAATTAGAGTTAAATAAAAGAACAGCTGAATGGCTCTGCATTAGGAAGCCCGCATCTAAGCTTTCTTTGATGGTTTCCTATATTTTCCCCTTTTCAACCCAAGCATGAAGAAAATGCAGTGCAAAAGCACCTTTAAAAAAAGGTGTGGTGCACCTGCAATATGTTGCTAGAAGAGACACAAAAGAAACACTTTTATTTATTTTAACACACCTGGCACACATTCCTTGCCGACATGCACAATGTCATATCATGACAGCAGGTGACAGTGATGATTTACCTTTTGTATCATGCCTGCAGTGTTCGTCAGAAGGGAAGGAGCATCATGTCTTCCACTGCGCTCAAGCCTCAAGAACTGACCTGAGAGCATGTACAAATAGATAGTAACAAGAGCATAAGGATTAGTTATACGAGTGTAAATAGCCTAATGTATGTACCCCAAGTCAAAAAAACTACTCTTGTTTGACACTGGAGGATGTTTTTTTTTGTGTGTGTGTTTATTGTTAAATGCAATGAAACAGGCATTCAGAGAGCAGCCAGTTTGATTTGAGCTCTCTGGGAGCAACTGGCTCCATTCCCCCATGTTAATGTAATCATATTACCACACAGGAAAGCTATTGTCATACGCTTCTGTCAAAAGAGTAATGGAAATGCTAGCAGGCTTTATATAAGTAAGAGGGAGAACGGGGTCTTGCATAAGAGCAGAGCAGTGTAAAAAGCCCATATGCAGGACCTAATTTCACGCAATCAACAAAGCTACTTTGTGTCAAACCTTTGCTCTTTTTAAATCCTCCTTTAAAAGGAGCTGCAGGCCTCCGAATCAAGACTTGGACAAGCCTCACAGAAGCTCACAATTTCATTTCACACTGAATGGAATTAGCCAGTGGACCAACCTTACAAAGTGGCTTTAAAAGATTTTAGTTCCGCCCCGAAACACTCGGCATGTCGCTGCTGTGAGATGTGAATGTGAGGATGTGGATGTGAGAGTGTGTGTGTGTGTGTGTAAGTGTATGTGTGCGTCAGAGACAAATGTCTAAAGAAATAAATTCATAAAAAGGTCATGACTAAAATGTCCTTTTAGTTTAGAAAATTACCCAGTAACACTCCACTGCAGGACCAGCCTTTAATATCTATATGTCCATTTCATCTGAAGCCAAGTGTTTACCTCTCACCATCACTGCTGAGAGAGAGCCGCAAGACAGACAGAACAAGGCAACAGATTACTACCTTCTTTTCCACCAGTTTATTTATGTTTATGCCTTACTTTTTCTTACCTAACTATCGATTTGCTCCGTCTTAGTTTCAGCTGAGGATATAAAATATATTTCTTAGATAGTAAACAATTCAATAAAATTTCAGGTGTCTTATAAAAGCAAAAGTTAAGCTTGACGTGAAGTATTATTACCTGGAAATGAAGAGACAAACTGTGGCTCTGTGCTGTGTTCGAAGATGGACTCATAAAGAGCTACATAGGCAAGGATGCATTTTTTGACCTGCTTTGAATTTTTCATGTTTTCGTTTTGCTGTGTGTAAATCAAAGGAAATATAATCAAACTTTTTGTTGAAAGTCTCTCTGAATCCATCTATCACACTCGCTTTCTTTCATCCATCTCTTCTATCGCTATTATCCATAGCAAGACTGACAGATTAAGAGAGGAGGACACAGGGAAGGAGGACAGAGAAGCCCGGAGCCAGAGAACAACAGAGGAAGAAGGAGGGAGTGGATCCTCTGTGTTTGCTGCTGTGTGGTTCTGGCTTTGGTCCAGCAGGGCCTGAGGACCCAATGTTGCAGCTCTGATGAAGAAAGCTCTGCAGCCCCACTCTCCTCTCTCTCCGCTTCCCCTCCTTCCAACAATCCGCTCCTCCAACCAGTTCTCCAGTCCCCCCAGTTTCCCCCTGCCTCCCCTCGCATTCGCCTATACTTGTTAGCTTTCTCCACACTCCTCGCTCCCTCCCCGCCTGTACCCTGCCAATGTGATCCATGTGTTGTGCTCGAGCAGAGACTTGCTGAGGCAGCAGAAAAGAAGGAATATTTACAGATCAGTCAGATGGGGTTGAGCTCTGCTCCTACTGCACACTCAGTTCCTCGTCAATCACTGCTACAACAGCTGCAACACACTCGGGCGTTCTAGCCACTCTGAATGCAAACACAAACAAACGTGTACACTTAGCCACATTTTTATACAGAATATACACATACACACGTAGATACACACACTTAACATGCACAATGGTGCACATACAACTGCAAAAAAGTAACACTGCACAGTCATTCAAGAATTTTTTTGCTGCTGCTATTTCAACTCCAATATACAGTAACTAATATTCTGACCATTTTACACAACCTCACTGTCCTTTAGGGTTTTTGACTGGATTTGATTTATGGACTTCGTTAAAATGACTGTTTAGCAGCTGGATGATGCAGTAAAAAGAGATGCCAAGGCGATTGTAAGGTGCACCAAAACAATAAGGTGTTTATTCACCAACCAACAAAAAACAACTATAGCAGCACAGGCATGGCAGCATTACAGATAAGGAGACCTGACCACCAACACACACAGATGGAAACTGGCGCCTTTTATACTGTATCACTGGTCTACTAGATTGGATGCTTCCATTAACAGGTGCTCTGAAAAATATTATCACATGGCTAATTACCATAGACAATATATATACACTTCATTAGGTACACCTGTGCAATCTAATGCAATCCAATACAACAGCTCTGCCATAAGTCTACTTTTACAAAGCCTACACATTTTCAGTTTTTGTTGACATTGTCAGAAAGGTGATAATTCTACTTTGTGTTCATTATTGAGGTCATACACAGAACAAAGACTTTTCAATATAATGCACTCCAGTACACTGAAAATTGTATAAGCTTCGTAAAAGTAGAATTTATGGCAGAGAAGTTATTTCTGTTATATTGGATTGCATTAGATTGCACAGGTGTTCCTAATAAAGTGGCCAGTGAATGCAGAATATAATTTAACACATAATATTTACAATGACCTATTTACTGCTATTTACCCCAGAATAAACACATAAACATAATTACAATAAATATATATGTACATCAAACTACCAACCCCCCCCTCTCCTATCCTATCACTTGGTCTCTCCTGGAACGTTTATGTTGGTGTTCGTACCCTGGGGGACTCACCGTGGAGGAGACACAGGACAGAACAGGTAAGTAAACTAATGCAAACACTTTATATCACGATATTATAGCACATAGATGTTGATGGACGAAACTCCACAGAACTTAGAATTTTTAACCGTTGCTCGTCAATTCTGAACAAACATATGTGCAAATAGTATTGTCAGAGCTTAACCTAACTCCACTCTCTTTTAGGTGGAGCCAAGTACCCATTACAGCACCTGCCAGAAGACAACACAATTAATCAATCACAGGTTAAAATGTTCAATAAATATGCTATAAATATTCAGTAAATAGAGCCAATAAATATTTGATACAAATCTTGCTAATAAAGTGAAAATATCACTACCAAAGTGCAAAGTGCCATTATTAAAGTGCATAGTTAAGTTATTTGTTTAAAAGTGCAATTAATACAGAGACCCAGTTGAGCAACATTTACAGGGCCAAAGCCGTCAGTCACTAGTAACGAAGAGCCCTTCATTACAGACCTACAAAACACACTAATCCAAGGGATAACATGTTTAAGTGAGAACAATTATTTTCAACATGCTCCCAAGATGTTAACAGACAGATATAAACCATGTTATATAAAACATGTGATCTCAAAACCAAACTACACCCGGGTTGGGGATCATTTCAAGATTTTGACTTGTTGCGGTACCAATGTGAAAATACTTTTTTCATTGTCTTACTCATGAACAAGTTTTTTAATGCTGCAAACTTTAAAACAGCAAATATATAAGTACGTAAAACCAAATTAATCTAAGCGTTTGTCGCCAACTGTCAATCTAACTATAAAGTAAGAACTCTGTCTGTATATATGCATATATATGCATGCGTGTCATTCGCATATCTCAGAACCGTTCATCCAATCTACTTAACACTTGGCGGCTGTATTGCTGGAGACTCAAAGACATGCAGTGTCAAATTTGGTGCAATTTGGACACGCGTTCAAACAGCGCTCTGTGCAGCAGCAGCGCAGGGTTTCAGGGCTCTGCGACTGCATGTCATGAGCACAGCCGGAGATCAATGTTGTACAGTGAGTCAGAGAGAAGTATTTTCACATGGCGTGCTTGGACATGCGACATGGTGCGGAGTATGCTGTCCAGGAGTAAAAAGAGTGGGGTGTTGAAGCTGTGACAGTCCTGCATTTCTCTGAACCTGGAAATGAATTTGGATTAGTGTGAGTGGATATTCTTACTCAGGATAAAATTTGATGATAGGGCCTAATTGGAAATGGCTAAAAGATGTGCGTAATAGTCAAATAATAAAAAAACTACTGAATATATTGAGTGTTCATTAAACCCTCAAGTCCCTGCATTAATTATTTTCACAAAAAAAATTATGTTTCTTCTTGTACTCCATAATAATAAAACCATAAGCATGAGCACAGTCAGTGATCAGAGCCGTGCAGCGAGTCAGAGAGAAGTATTTTCACATGGTGTGCTCTAAAAAGAGAAAAGTAGACAGCAAAAACACAGCTTTTAATCAAGAATGGACAGACTCTTTGGCTACTTTCCACGGCCAGTTCAAAACCAGTATGTCTCATATAAGCACAAATCTTTGGAGCAAACATACCGACTCAAATGATCCAAACTGAAGCCACAGAAAATAAACAATCTAAGAGCCCAATATGATCAATCCACTTTATTTTAGGATGCACATTTTTTCAAAAGCTCTCTGTTATGTATTTTATTTTTAAATGCAGCCCTTATTACACTTAAAATGAGAAAAGATTCACTATTACAGTACTTAACATTTGTGTATAATAGAATGTTAGTTTCTTTCATGTTGTTGGTGTATATACTCATTCACACCTCACATCAACAGTATTAATGGTTCTAGGCGTTCAAGCAGCACAACTGAAGGGCCAAGCAATCAGCTCGTTCTGAACAGGTACATTTTGAACAGGCACTGCACTAGTACTTGACAAATTTCAATACTGCATTCTGAGAGCACATTTCAGTCAGAGCTGAACAAATATTGAGCTTCACTAACCAGCCCCTCTGTCCATGCTCTAACAATCAGCTTCATCCAACATAAGAGGGCTAAACCTGCTGCCTGAAATGGAGCATCAACACAACAACCACTTCTGTCTGTATGTTGCCTCTTGGGCTGATGAAGACATCTAGTGAACTCTTTTTATCTTCACTCAGGAACAAACGCACTTACAGGCTGACCCTGTGTGCTGCTCACAGCAGGGGTCTATTCAGAAGAGCATAAAAGTGTTCAATCAAGATGCATGTCCAAAAAATTCCACCTGCATACATGCGCAACCTTTCAATTTTGCTTTCATCAGCTTAGTTCAAAGACTGAATTGATCAGATCTCTGTTTTGCACTTTTTTTCTAGCTGATGCCTCCTCTCCAAGTTTCCGCCAACATCCACTTTACAGTGGATGTTGACCCAAGACAAACTGAAAATCCCACCTGGTACTCCTGTTTTTCTTGCATCCCCAACTCCTGGATATGTAACGGATGAATCACACAGTCCCATGGGAGTTTAACCAAAACTACACAGGCAGTGCAGACACACACACACACACACACACACACACACACACACACAGTGTAACACACTGCTCTGCTCTAAGCAAACAGATGATGCTGCCAAAGAGAGGTGTTGCTCCTGCTAACTCTGTCAGCCCAACAAGGTCAACATTCAAAACACAGGCAGTGGGTGTGTGTTTGTGAATGTGTGCATGCATAAGTGTGTGGGTGTGTTTGTGTGGAGTGTGTAAACAGCATGGGAGACCTTGCCATCCACTTTGTGAATTCTCATACCCAGCTGGGGCAGATCTCCTGTGTCCTGCTCACCCTGTTGCCGCGCTGACGTCCTGCCAACACCCCGTCAATCACACTGACCCGGCCCACCCTCCAGGCTTCACACACACATTACAGCACCTTTCTGCCTACCTCCTACCTCCACTGTACCTTTCTCCCTCACCTGCCGTTTAAGGTTAACAGGAGCCGTAATGTCAGCAACCTGGCTGGCGTCATGATAACAGTTTGCCTATGCAGCGATGGTGTCACTCAAGGACAAACAGTTGCACTGTATCAATGTACCCGCCCTGACCTATTCAAAACTTTATTTCATGCATGCATTACATTTAAGGTTATCAGCTCTCACATATCTGATGTGACACTCACACTCGCAGGCTTAATGTCACGTCTTAATGCCTTTAAATAATATTTAAAGCTAATTGGAAATGACACAAGTTATCAGTCACTTTAATGGGTATCCTCCAAACAGCTTGTGTAATTTATGTGTAGCCTATCACCAGTGTAGCCAGTAACACGGAGGTCGACTGGGTCGTTCCACCTTCCCAGACACGAGTTCCGACTGAAGCCAATTAAAGCCTGTTGCGACTCTGCATAACCAATACTCCAATGTTTATGCAGTTATATGCAGTGCTTATAGTCCCCGAAAAATACTATTATCATCTCTTATATTTCTAACCAACAGTTATTTTTGAACCTTATGTAACATAAGCATCCTTACACAGCTTCACAGTGTTGACTTGCAAAAAGGCCATGAGCTGCATTTTCTTCTACACCCTTCAAAAGGATTTATTATTAACACCTCAGTGACTATGCAGTATTAACAGACATCTTGGTATCAACCCTTGTTGCCTGGAACTACAATGACCTGACGCTTCTCTTTTATGGGATGAACATCATGTCGTTTCAAAGGAAGGATTTTTTTTCAAGGATGAAGGATAAAGGGTTTTGTTTTGATAGGCTGAAAATTTAAAATCTCTGCAAATATTATTTTGTATTTGAATTTTCCTTCTTCACAATTGCAGCAGTCTTTTTACAGTATTTCTCTAACACATTTTCAGAGTTTCAAATTTGTCACTGTTCTCCCGCTGTATTAGTTTGTTTTTGAAACATTGAACCTTGAGTTTTGAAAGGGCGAATCTTTAATTTGAAACATTTGTGGATGTACATTTGCACTCGTATGGCAGACTGTTCTGTCAGAGCTGAGTTTACAACACCCACTTTTCAGAGATCTGCCCACACAGTTGCGCCGTTGGCCGGCCCCAATCAGTGCAAATGTACATCTGCAAAAGTTTCTTTCTAAGCTTTGTTATTCAGTTTCGAAATATGACATGATATTCATCCAATACTCTTTCTTTTAGAGCACACTTAGCGTTTACACAGAAGACGTAGAGTGAGCAGCACGTTAGCAAAAAAAAGCAGAGAAATTGGGAATGTTGTTCTCCGGCCTTGGCAGTCTGTATATCTAAATCTAGCAATAAATTAGGGCTGCAACTAACAATTACTTTCATTATCTGCCTTTTTTTTTCTCGATTAATCGTTTTGTCTATAAAATTGCGAAAAATACCATTATGACTTCTTAGAGCCCATGGTGACATCGTCAAATGTCTTGTTTTGTCCAATCAACATTCAAAAATACAAAGAAATTTAGTTTACCATCGTGTATGACACAAAAAAGCTTCAAATCTCACATTTGAGAAGCTGCAACTAGCAGTTTGGCATTTTTGCTTAATAAATGACGAACGATTTTTCGATCAAAATAGTTGTTGATTCATTTTCTGTCGGTCGACTACGTTTAAAGTGGCTAATATCTTCAATAGTTTGTAGTTTTCTGCAATAGTTTGTAAAAAGTATTGTGGTCATGCCTATGGATAGCGGTATAGGTCTTCACTTTTATTTGCAATGTACTGCAGAAAAAAAAAGATTCAAAGAAAAACTTCATTTCTCTTGCAGAAATAAATTATCAGAGTATGAGCAGATTAACCTCAACTCATTCTGCTGCCTGCATGTTGGGCCGTACATCTCCCTTGTGTGTGTGTGTGTGTGTGTCTGTCTATCCACTGGGCTTTTGTTTTCTGTTGTTTTTCTGTCTGTTTGTCCATCTTTGTGTGTTTCTCATTTGTTTTCAGGAGGAGTGGAGAGGAAGCCCTCACGTAAAAGTTGAGCCAACTCTGAGGCAGACATTAATAATTGAGGAGGGCAGAAGGGGAGAGAATGGCTCCTGCAATATTCATATGTCATATTGACTTGACTGCCAGCCACTCGCCAATGCACCCAGTACTTATGAAGTCTCACAGATAACTAAGGATGCAATGCTTTGTCCTCCCCCAGCCTCTTTCTCCTACATCTCCTTTTTTTCCTTCCTTCTGTACATTTTCCCATCTTCCTTCCATTCCATCCTCTCTTTCTCCACACCCTCCGTCACTCTGCCATCTCTCCTCTTGTCCCCTTCTCCTTCCCTCTGCCACTTCTTTTCATCCCCTTCTCATGTGCTGCCATCTCTCAGAAGAGTATGGCATGCCCATGGGCCAAATTCAATTATAGACCAAATTAAAGAGATGCTTCTCAACTCCCTTAACAGACAAAAGGAACACACGCATGCACCAGACACGCTGAAGGGTTACAACCACACACCCACACCCACACCCACACACACCCACAGGCGAAGATATTCACTCTATAGCCTCTGCAGTCTGCAAAAGATTGACAGAAATCATTGACAAAAAAATTGACATACTGTAATTTCAGAGTGCATCCTCAAGTTCAGCCCCCTCCCCAAATGTTCACTGACAGAGCTTTCCCAACTGTTGCTCACTAAAAACCATGGATGTATTATAAGAGCTGGATAGGGCGCCGCTGCTCCGCCTTGCAGCCAATTTTCCCAGTGGTCACTCGTGGTATTGCAGCACAAAAAACCTCTGCGGCCCAAAAAGCATTTTCTCCATAGATCACCATTGTAAAAGAGACATCTTTTACAGGACAGGACACCTCGAACTGCAAACAAGGTCAATTATGACTCTTTCTATAATGAATTTTTGATCCATGGAGATTTAATATTTGTAAAACTTTCCTTGAGCCAAGAAAAGCGATTTAAAAATCTGTGACATCATCACAATGTAAAGTCTATGAGCCAAGCAGGGGACTTGTGGGCGGGGCCAGCAGGGGAAACACTTCTGTGCATATTCAGTGGGCTGCACAATGCAAAAGCAAACCCAGAAGCTAGAAACTTTTCTTGGTGTATGCACCAGCCGAGCAATTCTCATTGGATTGAATGGGGGCTATTTTTGGTCCGGTATCCAGCTCTTATAATACATCCATGCTAAAAACCTGCCCTTTCTGGCTCTCCATCTCTCCAGGTTCCTGATGCAGTCTCTAATTAGCCATGGTAATGGTAATATAGCTGTGAGTAAGTAGCCAGCCGCCTGAATGCTCCAAATCTGGGAGGACAATCTGATGAATTAGACAGTAAAGCAGGGAGAACCATCGTTTGTACTAGCCGTCTGCATTTTAGCATCAGCCGTAAAATATCAAACGCTCAGAAAGAGTTGGAGTGTTTCTGGGGTCAACCAATTATCGAGCACTGCAGGCTACACTGGCTGCCTTTCAACGTGATTAGATCTGAACCCACCAGAGGACATCCGGTCCACTTGTTCTCTTGTACAGAGAGCTGAGATTAAAAAGCTAAGAATGAAATAAAAATATTTTTTGTATGCTGTAAATTCATTGTATACTGCTCTTAGCAGGGAAGAGAGGGAGAGCTGGACAGAGAGGAAAGAAGGATTTGATGTGAGGAGAGTCGCCTGCATCTTCCAAAACAGCCTCAGGCTGAAAGCAACAACGAAGGGAGCAGAGATTTAAAAGAATACTGCTACTGTTGTTAACACTACAACATCAATTTTGGTAATTTGCATGTTTTTACTTGAATGTCTTTAATAAGCTGAACAATTGTCATGACCCCTGGGAGAATAAAATCCACTGAAAACTCATAACAGCATTTGTTAAAATGCATAAATTGAAAATGAGGCCACTGCATAGCATTCCTAAAAACCTGACTTTTTAATAATGTAAACTGGAAAGAAAAAAAACACTAAAACAGAAAAAATTAGATCATTCCTATAACTGCATGTAAACATGTTGTTCCCTCATCAGCATGTGAGAGAAACAGACACCATAATATAAAGATTCAAAGCTTATAACTCCTGGGGGGGTTACACTAGTATGACCTTGGTGTTAATGCATGTATAGGGGAAGATGCCTCAAGTCTTTGTGTGTGTGTGTGTGTGTGTGTGTGTGTGTGTGTGTGTGTGTGTGTGTGTGTGTGTGTGTGTGTGTGTGTGATGGAACGTGGCGGGAGGGAGTGGTGGTGGGTAGCGGGTGTTGCAGTGCGTCACCTCTGCTCTCCCTGGGGATAAAGTAATATTAATTCTCCAAGCTGAATAGATATAGCCTAAGGGCTCAGACAATACATGGGAACAACAAACAATACACACACACCACACACACCAACTTGAAAGAGCCATAAACCACCAACCGCCCACACCGTCCTTACTGAACCAGGCCTGTGACATTACTCTGCACCACCACCCAGTTAATCACACACACACACACACACACACACACACACACACACACACACACACACTATCAATTTGTGGAGCGCAAGCACAGCACAGTAATAAATATGTAAATAACCCCACAGTTTGTGCCTGTGTGTGTGTGTGCTGGAGGAAACAAATGCATAGTACCCACGAGGAGAGTAGGTGTAAGCTTTTATGTCATCCTGTATTGAGATGACACACCCAACAATGCACAAGTTCGCACTGAGCGCACATACAAAATGACCTATCCATGACAGGAACTGTGTACAGATGGATCAACAAATACAAATAGATCAATCGGAAAGCAGTGCATCCGCCTTCCCACCAAAACCTTACACACACACACACACACACACACACTATCACACTATCCATGACTGTGACAGTGGGATGGGAGAGGGGTTGTCTATCATTGTCCTGTAAGGGGATATCGGAGCTGATGTTGGCGACTTATCCACACTCTTCATAATCCATTGTGTGTGTGTGTGTGTGTGTGTGTGTGTGTGTGTGTGTGTGTGTGTGTGTGTGTGTGTGTGTGTGTGTGTGTGTGTGTGTTGCCAACCAGGCCTGGTGTTGTTGATAAGAGCTGAGGGCTTAGTCCTCAGTCACAGGGACACACTCAGAGCATTAATGAGCCCACAGCACAGAGGAGAGCCTCTGCCAAAAAGGTCTTTATCAGCCACTAGGAGCCTGTGTATGTGTGTGTGTGTGTGTAAGAGAGAGAGAAAGAGTGAATGAGTGAGTGAGTGTGTGTAGAGAGAGAGAGAGAGAGAGAGAGAGAGAGAGAGAGAGAGAGGGAGAGACAGAGAGAAAGTGAAGGGGATAGTCCCTGTGTCTTCATATGTTTTTGGTTAGGGATTGCACAGTATTTTCAGAAAAAAGTATTTGTGATCAAGCACACTCTCTATATATACACACACACACACACACACACACACCCTTGGTAGTGGGTATAGCCTGAAGGTGAGGCTGGAGGTTGAGATGCAACACACAGCAGTTCTGTCTGAGAGGGTGCATCCATCACACAGACAGCTTTAACTCAGTGTGTATGATTGTGTGAGGGAGAGACTGTGTGATTTCAGAAGTTAGTTAGCTGGGTAACAGGGTGATTTTGTTACCAGGACAACCAAAGCCATGCAACAAGGTGATTGAATGACAGGATTATATTGGTTGTCAACATGAAGCGAAGGATAAACATCAGAAACAAAATGGAGACATGGACAGACTGACAGAAGACAGACAAGGTGATGGGGAAATGATGAGGAAGTGTCTGCATGTCTGTCTGACTGTTGCACATAACACAAGGACAGTTCTCATATACACAAGTACAAGGATAAGTGATGAGCACTTCAAAGTGTACACAAAGCAGGCAGGGAGAACACACTCACCTATGTGCGACACTACAGAAAAAAAAAAACAGTTGTCAGCTCCAACTTCTTGATAAATGGCTTTTCTTCCACTCTCCGTCATTTGTCATGTTTCAGTAAACAGCAGGCACTCCTTTCATCTGCAAAAAGGTACAAAGCAGAAGGAAGGATGGTGGCATCAGGAGAGGTGTCTGGTGAGCACCCCTGAATTTTGCTCATCATTTACTTTTGAATTATCAAATCAACAAAAATCAAACAAACAGCCAATCAGTAAGTCATCCATAAAGAGAGAGATGAAGGAGGATCAAGCGGAGTGAAACTGAAGAGTGGGTTTGAAGTATTTCAGGTTTAGGACTGTGCATTAAGAATTTATGGGATCTAAGTGATGCTGGTTTGAGATTACAGCAGGGGAGAGGTTCACTCTGCTATAGAGTGTTACTGTTACTTGGTAGGGGAGAAACTGCAGAGTTGTGTGTACCATGACATTGGGGGGTATCTATCAGATATACACACACAGGAGGAGGAGGAAACAGATTAGTGGGGGGTAGAAAAATATTTTTTCACAGAAAATGACCTAAGTTTAGGTCATTTTCTTTAAAAACAAGGCTTTGACTTTAACAAAAGCCTTTAACAAAATTAGCTTTGCAAACATAGCTACAAAGGTGGGTCATACTAGACCACATAATGATTAGCAGAGTTTGTCATATTTAACATGAAAACTATTTAGCTGAGGGTTTTTTTGGCCAGTGTACCTGCAATTTGAGCATGCATGAAAAATTCTGCTAATTGTCATTCAACCCAAGATGTCCCGCCACCTGTTTGTAATTGTAAATAACTTACTTCTGAATTATATTACTTAAAGTTACTACAAGGAACATTTCCTTTCATGATGATTTTAGCAGCCCCTGTGGACCGAAGTTGTTTGGCCTGCTGGGTGGGTGGGGGGGTGTTGGTGCTGAGCAAAACGTATTGCGTATTGCGTGTGAAAAGCATACCTGCCAACACTCTCAATTTTCGCAGGAGTCTCTCTATTTTTAACCCTTTCTCCCGCTGTGCTCCCAATTGGTCATGTCCCTAAATGTTGGCAGGTATGGTAAAGGTGTTACTGGTGTTACACAGTGTTCGGGCATACACCGATTACATTACTTGCCCACCACCCCCACTGTTGTTTTGCTTTTTTTATAGACATAAAACCCATTTAGCTCATTTTCACGTATCAGCACCCACAGTCAAATAAAAAAACTCTAAATTTGTTAAATACTAGGTGTGTTATCAATAATTAGTCGCACGACGGACACTACAATTATAAACTGAAAGTGTCTGCTCTGTGACCATCCGCAGCAGCAGCAGCAGGGTCGCAGCACAGTGTAGCGGAGTGAGACGTCTGTCTTCCCTCCTGCTCTCTGTTGTAGACACACGTAGCTTTTAGCGAGCAGCTGCTCTCATGTCTCCCTGGGTCTCGGTGCTTGTTTTCAGCAGAAACTCTCCCGCTCTCTGCCTGCTCAGCCTGCTCTCGGATAGTAGGCGGGTTGTTCTGGTAGCTGCAGCCTCACCGACACACACATGCTCTCTGTCTCTCTCTCTCTCTCTCAACCGTACACTTACTACACACTGAGCTATTCCTTAAAGGAGCTTGGCTACTTGCATAACACATTTTAGTTTAGAAAACATCTTAAAATACTTTTTTTTTTTTTTTAAATGCCCGATAGGCCCAGCGGGGGTCAACTCTGGCCTGGCGGGCCGCCAGGCTTGCAATACACTGGCAGAAACCCTGAAGACTCATTTCCCATGAGCACCACCACTTCGTGTCATAAAGATCCTGGCTTGCGCGTGCATTTGTTTTGGAAGCGAGTGAAAGAAAGATGCTACTTTATATTTAGTACTACTTTTTTTAAACACAGCTGTTAGCAGGATGCATAGCAATGAGATAATGTATCTATTTGTGGCTATGTAAGACTGATGGTCTTGTCTGCTTATGTAGGTCATATAGAGGCATCATGAGAGTTTCATAACTAGTTAAAAGTTCCTTGCAGTAACTTTAAGAAATTAAAGTATTTACATTTTTCTTGTTTCCCCCCTAGTTAAATTTTTTTTTTAAAGTACAGAAAAAACACTGATGAGAGGCCAACTTTGGCTAGAAGGATACATATGATTGGCTGTTATATATAATAATAATATATCATAAAGTGGTTCATCAAGACAGAAAAAACCTGATGATTTAGTATGATGGACAGAATAAATGACAATGCAACAAGTATAAAAATTCAGACTTAAAAAAAAAGTCTTACAAATGAAAATAAGACATTTGAATGATGACACTGATTATGTGTCAGTAATCAGTGTGAGAAGCTCTGACGGAGAACGCCTTAGACACGAGAACAGTCAAGGTTCCTGCCTGAGGACATCAAGTACGTGCACACAAGAGACCAAGATTACAAAACAGATTGTGTCTGTACTCTTATAGCCTGCATACAGACATAACACAAAAACACACATGCTCACATAACATGTCTGGTTCCTTAAACAGCATGTGTCTGCTTCCACAGCCCTGGAGTAATAGCAGTCATTACCGTGCCCGAGCAATGTGAGCACACACACTCTCTCTCTTTCTCTCTCTCACACACACACACACACACACACACAGTGTCCAGCATGTTATTACAGCAGCAGTGTAGCTTATTACTCTGCCTCAACACCACTCAATTATTCAGCCTGAGTCCACGGGGAAAGGAGAAGCAGCTCAGTGTGCTACTTACAACACGCCTAAGTAGGCCAAAGAGACTGAAACTAAAGTATGACACACAGACACACCACATCATCACTGTGCAGGCCATGGTAACTGGGAACTCCATGTACAGAAAATACATTTTAGGAAACGGTTTAGCGATTCAATGTGTGTATGTGTAATGGTTGAGTCACTTTTCATTAACGTGTAAAGTCACAAGAGGCCAAATAAATCACTGGCAGGAGGGACAATTAACAGGCTAAAGCTCAACATGGCCTAATTTTGACTTCACATGAGTGTAACATTTGTGTGTCACTATGTCTTCACCATTACAACATTTGCCCTCCATCACTGTAAGAACAGATATTTCTTCTTAAAACATTCCTGTTGATCCTCCTTAATAGAAATAAACCTGATGCATCCCCAGTTATATATATCTTTGCTGGCTTACCTACACACACACACACACACACACACACACACACACACACACACACACACACACACACACACACACACACACACACACACACACACACACACACACACAAACCACAGAGGACAATACAACCTTGCTTGATCCCCCAGTATTTTATTAAATACTTTTACAATCTTGTGGAGAAATACAGAGAGAGGAGGCAGAGGGGCTGAGAGGAAGAGAGAGAGGAGGGAGCAGACCTATTTTAGAGTGAGATTAAGCGGAGCTGTGTTGAAATAGAAGCCCTGACTGACCAAGCCATGATCTGGGGACTTATTAAAGACTCTTATTAAAAAGTTAGGAAGGCCCTAAGTACCTTACAATAAGAGAGGGGTTGGGGGGGGGGGGGGGGGGGGGAACACAGTGGAGGGGGTGATGCATGTGGCGAGAAGAGGATTGAGTTTAGCTCTTCCTTCATTTCTGTTTTCACCCGCACACACACACACACTCCATGACCATCTCCCTCCCCGCTCATCTCTACTGACTCCTCCTCACTCTCCAACCAGGTCAGCTAAATAAAGTCCAGTTTTAGCCTAATTTCTGACAGCCTGAAGACTTCACACAAACACATAGCACTAACACACATCCACACACACACCCAACGTGCATGAACTGACAGACATCAAGTGCTAGTTATAGATTTCAGAGCAATTCCTTTTCCCCCTATATTGCTTGGCAGTGTGTAGTACAGTCATTGAGCATAACACAGCCCGGTGCAGGCTCATTTGGTCCTGTGTAACTGCAGAATATCCCACAGAGAGCAGATGGAGTGCTGTACCACCTGCTTATTGATCAGTTAAAAGATAAGGCTTGCTAGAGCTAAACATCTGACGCCAAGGGGATTGTTGGCGTAGACCTGCCTGTCTACTTTCCCTGGGACCCTGGGGATGCAGATCGAAGACCACAGTGTGTGTATATGAGTGTATTTGTATGAGATATCACATTACATTAAACAATCAGTGAGAAAAAAGAAAAAGTATAGCCTATATGCATACATTTTCCTTCATTGTTTTGCCCCTCTTTCTCCCTCTCCACTAAATACTACATATCAGCGCTTTGTCCTTCAAACCAGAGCAGCCAGGAAGCATAATGGAAACCATGGCAACGAGACAGCAAACAGACAGCGATGCTTGATCTGAGTGAGGATGGATGGATCTATGGATAGATGGGGTTTTCTGAGAGGACAGCTGAAGGGGAGATGAACTGAGAAGGTATGTGGGAGAAAAAAAAATCTGTTTCTCAACACGTTCCCCCCTTACATGCATGTTTGAATAAGACAGGGACACACACACACACCAGCACACTGTGGAACTTCATTTTCTTGGCAGATCTGCAAGACTTTGAGGCATAATGTGAGCCGGTGCTTTGGTTTAATAAGGGCTCTGTGGGTTTTTCTTTACAATTTCCAAGTCTCAGCTATCAAAGTTAGTCATTAAACATGTACAGCCCACAGATTTCAGCTGGACTCAAGCCAACGAAAAGCATGCAGATATTCCCAGTCACTAAGGTTTTGGCATAAAGTCTATTTTGTGAACCTTAGCTAACAGCATGTAGTGTCTGGCATTAAGGTTTCCTCAGATGTTAGGCTGCTTTCCCACGGCAGTAAGCTGGAATTATAATGTCAAATTTAAAACAAACGTCACAGAAACAAACGTACAAGGACTAATGTGAAATTATTCTAATTTATTCCAGGCTTAATCCCTCATAATATCCCTGGTAAGTAGCTGTAAGCAGGCAGACGCACATACACTATAGGCATTGGTGTGTGTATGGGAGACTGATTGTGAGCATAAGTCCCCTTTCTCTTGAGTAACCACCACTAGGAATACTCAGACCATTCCTTTCTTGTTCGGACAGATGACAAAACAAACAAAAAAAAACAAACATGTATGGAAAACAAAACAAACTATAACTTGTGGCATGTTTGAGCCTAATAAACTAGAATTTTCAGCATGTTTTATCTTAATTAACCAGAATTTGTAGCATGTTTTAACCTTATAAACTATAACTTGTAACATGTTTTATCCTTATAAACTATAACTTTTAGAATGTTTTAGCCTAATAAATTTTAACCTGTAGCATGTTTCAACCTAATAAACTATAACTTGTTGCCTGTTTTAACCTAATAAGCTATAATTTAGCATGTCAATAAACCACATTTTGTAGCATGTGTTAGCTTAATAAACCAGTACTTGTAGCATGTTTTGGCTTAATAAATCAATGCTTGATGCATGTTGTAGCCTAATAAACTTTAGCCTGTTGCATGTTTTAGCCTAATAAACTATAACTTGTAGCATGTTTTAACCTTATAAACTTTAACTTGTAGCATGTTTTAACCTTATAAACTTTAATTTGTAGCATGTATTAGCCTTATAAACCAGAACTTTTAGCATGTTTTAGCCTAATAAAATTTAACCTCTAGCATGTTTCAACTTTATAAACTATAACTTGTAGCCTGTTTTAACCTAATAAGCTATAATTTAGCATGTCAATAAACAGCATTTTGTAGCACGTGTTATCTTAATAAACCAATACCTGTAGCATGTGTTAGCTTAATAAACCAGTACCTGTAGCATGTGTTAGCTTAATACATTTTAGCCCGTAAGTTAGCATGTTTTAACCTAATAAGCTATAACTTGTAGCATGTTTTAACCTTTTAAACTATAACTTGTATCATGGTGTAGCTGAATAACGTTAAACTAACTACATCTTAAAGCTTGTTTTATCCTGACAAACATTAACTTGTAGCATGTTTTAGCCTAATAGTTTAAAACTAACTTGTTGCATGTTTAGCCTAACTTGTAGACGACGCTCTAGTCCATATTATAGCATGTTTTAGCCTAACAAAAAATAACTTGTAGCATGTTTTCACCGAACTCAGTTCAAAGTCATCATTCTTTAAGCCCTTGTGAATCTGAAACATATTTAAAAGTACTTCAAATAAATTATAAATCTCACCTTTAGCTGTCCATGTCCATTTTCGAGCGTCGTCTCCACTTCAAGCTGGTTGCAAAGTCAGCCCTCCTGCTGTATTCGATAGGGACAAACTAATTGCACCTTCCAGAAATTAACTGAGCCGTATGGTTCACCATTTTACAAACTACAGACACAACTATTGTTCTAATCTTAGGTGGAGGACCCAACACATCCATGGTTAACTCTGATTAACGTTAGACCTCTTTTCTACATGAGCTGTACAGACCTTTCCGCTTGATTGACGTCTCTCTCACTCTCTGCCTACACCTCTATCACTCTTCTTTTTCCACATTACAGTCAGTGAAAGTTATGGACAGCAAGTATTCCTATAGCTCTACATAATTTACATATTATGTAGAGCTTATACATGAATAGACCTTATTACCTTCATCATTCTTACTGGTACAGTGAGTTACTGCAGGTGACCTCAGGTAAATTCATAATTCCATCATGGGGCTGCTCAACTTCAATCTGAGATTATGTCTAATGAGGATAATTTACTGTAAAACACCTGTGTGGGTGTGAAAGGCAGGGCTTGTAAGGCTAATTACGGCTCTCAGCTGCTAAAAAGCATGCACTGTGGTCCATTTCTATGAGGAAGTTGCCTTCATCCATGAAGAAGATGGTTTTCCTTCAGTCTGTAGCTCTCTACGTCTATTTTGGGCAGACTAACACTACCTCAAACATTTCATTTTGGCATTTCATTATGCTACATGTGGACAATTTGCACCACCCATTATGCAAGAAAGTGACAAGCTACACAACTCGAAAGTGCAGGCTTTTTAAGAAATTGTGTTTTTATTTGCTGGTCCCAGGCCCTGCCAACTAGCATTTGCAATATCAGAAGACACACTAAATTACATAGATACATAAAATGTATCATGTAAATTTGACCATCGTCCAGGTTGATAATGTGGTGTCCTGCTTTCTCAAGAAATACAAATACAAATAGTGTCTGTTAAAGCTCCTATTTTATGGCCATACACTGTATACATGAATAAACCATTCACCATGTAAAGTTAATTACGAGGTGTAGATAACATCATTGTTGAAGGTGTTCTTCTGAAGTGGAAGCCATCAAAACACACCCGCTGTGCTTGATAGTTGTACAGTACAATATGCCTAAATGCCCAACCAGGTTCGTCACAGTTTGATGAATTTTGCTGACATTGACTGACAGCATTTTGGTTGGAGTTCTCCTCTCCGATGCTGTCCTGATGGATTCACGGGGATCACAGAGGAGGCGAGAGGAAGAATATAATGCACTGCTGCTCTGACAGATACAAAAACTGGAAAAGGCCTGTGTTGTTTTCTGTTTAATCTACAACAGTAGGACACAATTTTCTTACATTTTCAGTGTCATCTTTAATCTAATTCCAGTGTCGTCAACCATCTTTAATCTCACTTTTTCACCACCTGTCCTCGAGTAAACCGTTACATGGTGTTCATTTTTCAGGGTGTTCATTTTTCTCACAAGCCCATAAAAACACAGAACTTGTTCACTATCTTAATATGCTTACCCTGACTTGTGACTTGATGTATGCGCTCAAACACTGAAAGCTACCGGTGTCAAAGCAGCTGGGGAAGACTGATGTAAACCATTTCATCTCATCTCATTTCCACATCCTCTAGTCCCCCTCTGCTTCTGCAATCTTCCTTCCCCTCGTTCCCTTCATTAGATTGCACCCCTCTCCTTGTTGAAAGACCGACAAGAAAGCTGGTTATTCAAATTTAAATCAACACTGACAGAGAAGCAAATGTAAAAAAGAGAGAGAGGGGTAAAGAGAGCTACAAAGCTTGTACCTGACGTTGTTAGTATTAATGTGATTCCACTGCGAGGGATGGGATCGATGCAGTCAGATGAGGGACTGTGTTAACATCCTAATCTCTAATAGCATCAGAGCAGCCAGACTATAAAAACCTCAACCAGTTCAACCATGAGCACGCACGCATGCGCACGCGCACACACACACACACACACACACAGGCACAGATCAAGATGATAAGACAGACGGAGAGGACACGAGGAGCCATTAGAGGAAGACCTGTATTGTGTGTTGAAAGAGAATACCCAGATAGCCTCGATGACCCCGTGCCAGACTCTTCCTTCACTGTGGTTCACATCACAGAAGCACAGTTCCCGGGAAACATGTAAAATATGCCAAGACATATTATATTATAGGCAGTTTTTGACCAGAAAGTGTCTTTATACAGGGTTGTGTTCATTTTTAACTGTCTGTATAAATCACAGTTTGAAGCTTTTTTGAGTGAAGCATGACTCTCTCAGTCTAGCATTGTATGTCTAATGCAGACATTAGCTTCAACATTATGTCTAATTTAAGCTGCACTATGCAAGGTTTCTATGTCAGGAAGAAAGTAGTGCGTTATCAGCCTACTTAGGTCAGACAAGACTGCAACAAAGAAGAACAACCCCACCCTCCCTGAGCGCTACAGTTTTGCCCTATTTGCTAAAAATAAAATGTAGTTCCAGGTATGCTCAGTGGGGAGAAATCTTCCTCTCAGTGCACAGGAAGTGATAAATTTACACTAACAAGTGAAATACGAAACTCGCTCTTAGACAGCAGAGAGAAATGGCTTCATCAAGAGAAAGCTGTACCCTCAACAATGTCTGAACCTCTTCTGCACCTCCATTTAGACATTTTAGCCAGCAGGTATTTACATGCTTTCACTGCCATTTTAAGTCGTACATAACACACATGTAGTTTATATTTTTCATTTGGAACATATCACATTGTACGACAATATGACAAACATTGGCACTCATATTGCTACGGTTACTCCCTGACCTAAAACAGGCTTTCCATTGTTCCCTCGCCTGTTTGAAAAGCTTTTTGTTGATCAAAGTTAGACAAAGGCAAAAAAAAAAGAAGAAGCGATCTCTATTTCTCCATGGGGCCCAATTGCTTTAAAACATTCCAAATCTAATTTTGACTCATTAGTAAACCTCTGGAGTACTTCTGTCTCATACTGCAGACACAACCTCTGAGACTTGCATGCGTGCGTGTGTGAGACAGCATCTTTAATTACCCAGGTAACACAGCCAGATGCTCCATCACTCTGGCAATGGCACTGATTAAAAGCAGTAAAATATTCATTTCAATCAGACACCCACATGCCACATGTATAATTAATGCACAGCGGAAGGACACAGCAACTTTTACCACAACCACACACACATTTTCATCACCATATTCCCTCTACATGCCGTAGCCAGCTGCTGCATTTGTATTTGTGTGTGTGTATGTGTGTGTGTGTGTCGAGGCGGATCCAAGAAATGGAATTGTGGATGAGCCACTTCGAGCAACACTCCACAGGGAGGTCAGAGGGTAGCCAGGCTGCATTCTGGGACATCATTCAGCCACCTACACAGCAGATGTGTTGGGTTGCTCTTTCACTGCCCTGACTCTCTCTGGGAGTGTTTTTGTTGGGGAAACAGCATCTTGAGTTTGCCGTATACTGTGCTTTCTGCCTTCTCTGTTGTGGGTGTGCTACCTTTACTGCTACTTCTCCTACTTTTCAACACTGCTGTACTTGTCAATACCTTGAAATACCTGCAAGCAGTTTGTCAGAGGTCTCAGAAGTGGTCTGATGTCTCTAGTGGGCGGGAGGATATACAAACACAAAACAATCTGAGACTTGAGGTGAAGTTACAGACATAAAGCAGACATCTGATTTCTAAGTCACTTCCTGGAACAGGTTTCTTATAAGCCCAGGGCTACACATGACACAGAAAGAGACTTTCCCATCAGGCATTGGTGCAGAAATATGTTAAAAATCAAATGTTTGATTTAAATGTAAATCACACCAAAAGGATGCTCTCTTTTCTTTTCTTCTCTCCTGTCAATCCCCCTGGTTCCACTTTGTCTATTTTCTATTTCTGTCCTTTCAATCCATCTGACTGCTGTGTCTTTGTTTTGCTTGATTAAGCCCTCTGTCGCAGTATTGTTTAGACTCCAGCAGTAGGCTACAATTACTCAGCGCAGTGTGTGTGTGTGTGTGTGTGTGTGTGTGTGTGTTGTATCACACTCATTACAATTACCTCTGGGTGTGAGTGTGTCATCTGTTGCCTGCTCATGTTCCAATTTCTCTCTGAGTGGTGAGGGAGCTGCATCCAGATGCTTCAATGTGCACATGACAGTGTGACAAGGAAATGGGAAGTCTCCGTTAGAATGAATGGGAGCTGGGCGTCCAAAAATCCTGAAAAAGGTTAAATCCGTGGGAGCAGGGAGAGCAACATCTTTACACATTTTTATTGAGACTTGCCTTCGGCAGCAGAAAGTAAGAAGGGCCATGTGCTAAAAGGGTTGTTGATGTTGCTGTAATGCTCTTTTAGTACACCGAGATAAAACAGACTCTAGGATTGATCTTGTAGTCAACAAGCTACAACTTGTAACAGTTGGCAGACATTACAAAAGCACTGCGGTGAGGCTGACTGATGGGAATTCTAGTAGCTTTCATTTGATTATGACTGTCTTGGTATAATCTTGTCTATGCAATTTCCAAATTTTCATCTGTCTGATCAGCTGTGAGCGGCCGGTGAGGAATTCCCCCACGAGCCTTGCATCAATGAGTAACTGCTGTAGCTGCCAGACACACACACACAAATACATATATGAACACTATAGAATGAACTCCTTGATACATCAGTCTACATCTCTACACATCTTACACTCACTGCTAAACTGATTGGTGGATCTTGCGATTAAAAAAAAGCCAGAATAACACTTTTTTTCTTCCAAAGTTTTTATTTTTTTTTGGCAAACAATTTGGTTATTGCATATGTGCAAAAACACAATATTCAGCTTGGCTCTTCATTGCACAGTTTTGTACAAATCCTATTACTGCTCACGAATATACCTGTAGACACTGATTCTGATAAAGACCTATCGTGTTTGTAGTAAAATAAAGCTTCCACTGATTGTTGACTGATGCTTTATAAGCTGATGCAGGTTCAGCTCCTAAGATGCATGACACAAATAAAATAATTTATCCCAAATGAAAACACAGTAGTACCCTTTTGATTTCACAGTATAACAAGTGTGCTATTTGTTTCAGCACACACACACACACACTCAAAAGATTACCCACACACAAAAGATTACCGAGATATGAACCATAACTGCCCTCCCCTTGTCATCGTGCGACTGCGCTCGCAGGCTGTTGCTGTAAATACGAACGTTTTCTCAGTCAACTTGCCTTGTTAAATAAGATTTTACAAAATCCCATGAAAGATTTCTCAAAGCTTGACGGTGGATATTGGCATTCCTGTGCAGAAGATGGCGTTTTAAAACCTGCAAACAACCCAGCATAAATTTACACCATTAAGTCCCTCAGGCTAGAGAATGCATAAGTGCTGTGTGTGTGGCATGAGAATGCAGCAGTCATAATGAGAATGTAGATGTCCTCTGCCTGCCATGGACAAAGCCTCCAACATGCGTGCACAAAGTGCTTACTCTCGTCTGTTGCCGTGTGTCGATGAATAATGCACATATTAATCTCGCAATGTATGGAAGCTTTGCTAATCAATTCAGCATTTCCCCATCCGAGGTTATCTAATTAATGTGGCATCTTTGTAGTCCCTAGGCGTGGATAACATTCTCTGAAGTTCAGTCAGTAGTAGATGCAGTAGAAGGAAATGTTAGAAAGGACCGTGGATTTTTTTCTTCTTCTCCTTTTTATTTTTGTTGACTTTTTTCCACCATTTTCTCACGGTTTAGAATGATCCTCTCTGCTTCTTTTCTCACTCCCATCCCCAGCTCCACCCTAACCGGTGAGCAACCAGTATGAGTCTTTAGAACCCTTACCACCTGTGCACCCAGAGGCTCTGAAATTGAATAGACATAAGGATGAAAAGTCTTTTAGCAGCACTAATACACCAGCTGACCAGCATAGAAATCACTCACTCATCGAGCCAGTCTGTGAAAAAATAGAAGTTTGTGAGGACTTAACATCAGCTGGTGCTCTGCACCCCGTGCTGTTCCTCGGCAGGAACAGGAGGTGCCACAGCTTTGTCTGAGGTTATGACTGGGACAGGACCTTTGATCTCTTGCTCCACGTTTGGGGAAGGAGGAAGCGTAGTTTGGTCAAGCAGAGCTGCAGGCAGTCTGGCGGGGCTGCGGGGAATGGGCTTGAGTGACCCCCCTTGCCCTACTCTCCCCTGGTCATTAGCGTTCTTCAGCAACACGTGGACGCTCTTGGAGAAGACGGCACGAGGGTCAGTAGCAGGTAGAGCAGGGCAGACGCAGCTTTCCCTCAACTCCAGGGCCTGGACAGAGACAGAAAGAAGAATAAGGAAAACTTAACTTGCTCAATCTAAAATGAAAAAAAAAAAAAAATCTTTACACAAATGAAAAAATATAAAACATAATTAAACTTCAGACAAAATGCTCGCTGACAACAAACACAATACACGATGGCTGTTATATGTCCTGTAATAAATTTCTATTGATTTGGTGTAGAGCCATTTGTTGTTTTTGTATGCAGCAGCGTTTCTGCCGGCGTATTGCAAGCCGAGCGGGCCCAGCAGGCCTAAGCATCGGGGGAATTCTATTTCAAATGTATTTTTAACATGTTTTTTTAAACTGTGCGGTCGAGAGAGAGAGAGAGAGAGAGGGAGAGAGGGAGAGAGGGAGAGAGGGAGAGAGTGTGTGTGACAGTGAGGCTGGCAACCGGAGCAGAGAGTATGAAGTTATCAGTAATATTATAGCTGTGAACGTAACAGTGCAAAAGACACTTGGCCGCCGGGACTAACAACTTTTCTGGCGGAAACCCCGCTGCAATATCGTTATTATCAGCTTCTTGTTCTTTTTACTTTGTGATAAGTACTTCTAATGTATATTTCATCAAAACGCAGCTGTGAACTGAAATGAATGAGACAAGAAGAGAGAGAGAGACAGATAGAGAACGTGGAAGAAAGAAAAAAGACCAGAGACAAACCAAGACAACAAAGACAAAGATACCGAGATGCAAACAGATGCATTGAGCTAAAGTAAGGGAAACAAAATAGCACAGACACCACAAAGATAATCACAGGTATTAGAGGATGTGACTCCTGTATGTTATATCAGTCTCATAGAGGTTGAATAGGCAGGTGGTAGGAGCTTACACACCCACACACAACCAACTCATTAATCTCTCACTTAGAATCACCTACAAGACTCTGAGCACATACATTCACTTGGCTTCCCACTCAACAGGCTCTCCCTCTCATGCTACCAATGGACTTAATGTGCTTTGCTTAAGGATGATGAGCCCACTAGTGGAGGCGGAGTGCCCTCAGAAGAGTTGGGTTAAGTAGCTTGATGCTGTCACCTTTTTTGCAAGGTTAAAACCATCACATTATGCATCACTTTCAGCCGACAGAGCTCAGCTGTTAACTGGTTCATATGTGCTGCTACGCTGGATTGAGCGGTTTGGTGTGAGGAGGGTGTTACAGATACCGGAGCCAGAGAGTTTTCACACACAATGCAGGTCAATGAATCCCCTAAACAACAGTCTTCATCACTTCGCTGCCTGTGGCTACAGCCTGGCCTCGCCAGCGACTGCTGCTAGAGGTCAATCTACCACACAGGGTTTCAGTATGACACACGGGCACAGACGTACACACACACACACACACAGAGAACATGTACACACTCAACAACACAGGCACCTGATGGACAATTAGTGGCTTACCCATCTGTTCATCTTTCGTGCTTGGAGCATCTGACAGTGTACCAACAATCCAACTCACGCTCAAGGTTAAAGTCGCTGCTGCCTGATACATTGTTAATCTCTCTTTCTCTCTCTCTCACACACACAAGATGTAATGACTGTGGATGCTGACGCTACCATAGAAGTTGCTGCTTTAACCACTTGCTGATTTCCCTTCTAGCCTTAAGATACGATTGATTGTCTCACCACAGTGCAGGAACATGTGTGAGCCTGTGGGATTGAGCTGCTACCGCAGGGCTGTTTTCTTTCAGGTCCTCAGTTCAAAGCCTCCAAGACATTAAGTTATAAGCAGATAAGCAGATATCCAGGCCCCAGCGTGGCAAAATGTTTTTCCTGTCTTCCTAAAACCCTGAATCTTTTCCTCTCCTCCCCAAGTCTCTCCTTCCTCTCCGCCCTCCTCTCCACATGTCTGCAGGTGGATGTACATCTCTCCAGACGATTCATTAGCTCCATTAAAACTCCTTCCAACAGCTCCCATGCTGCACTAATTCTCCTAAACAACAGACAGGTGTCGGGCTCTCTCTTCATACAGGGATCAAATATACTTTCACTTTAGACAAACAGATGAATCAAAGCTACAGGAATCTATTTACTTATATAATTTAGGTAAAAAAAAGTAGCATGAGAAGATCTTTTGTTCCTGTGTGTGTGTACCTGTGGTACGAGGCGGTCCAGCTGAGTAACTCTGTTTCTGTGCGATGGATGTGTGGACAGCCACTCGGGGAAGGTGGGCTCTCCACTCAGCTGGTCTCTGATTTCCATTTGCTGCCAAAATACAGGGCCTGCTCGCACATCTGCACACGCCTGGGAAGAACACACACACCCCATGGACTTAGAAACACACACACACGCAGTGTGGCATCTCTCTGTCTTGAGCTGAAAATCTTAACTAATAACATAAGGTTAGTTTAGTTTGACAACGTCGCCCCCTAGTGTCCTGTTAAGAGATTACAGGGCTTGAGAGCAACAGCAGCTACGTTAGAGGAGTATAATTCTGAAATGTTAAAATGCAGATTAGCCTATAAGGAGCAAGACATGTTTAACCGAGGCTTTAATCATTAAACGTAACAATCTTTAGTATTGTCATATTATGTTAAAGGGGTATTCCAAAGATTTTGGATTGGATTTGCACAAAGGTGGGGAACTAAAAGAGACAGATTGATAAAACAAAGGTCAAAATCGAAGCAGCAGAGGCCGAGATATGCTAACCTTTAGTCGCTTGTATGGGTCAATGCTGGATCCCATAATGCAACTCAATAGCATCTTTCATTAGGCACCTGGCAAACCTCACACCTCCAGTTTGTAATGCAGTTTTTTTTTGTTTTTTTTTAAAGTCTCAAGCCCAAGCCAAGATAACCCTGGTGACATCACCCAGGAGTAAACTGAACTTCATGTGTAAAATCGGTGGACTGCCCCTTTAAATAATAACAAATTGGAGATGATGATACCTTAGCAGCCAACTGTAATCCAACTTGATCTGCTTCAGCCTCCAGTTTCCTGCTGTAAGGACGGTTGAACATCAACTGAGGGAGAAACAAATGATGTATGTATGAGGGTGTCAGAGTCTATTCCAGTGCTTTAACTTTCAGACTTCAGACAGATCTACAATAACAATGGCGTTACAAAATATAGTAAAATTGTGTTGCTATGTCAGTGAACATTGTATATCAGGTGTGCCAATGTTTCCTCACTTGAATGGCAACCAGGAAATTGTGTTATACATTCTGTAAAAAAAACACGATGCACAGTAATGCACAGTAATGTGTGTCACCTGTGTAAGCTTGTCCTGTACCCACTGTCCCAGCAGTGCCAGGCTGTCTCGAGGACACACGGCCCAGATGGCTGTCAGCAAAACAACGGACAGGAGGTCCACGACATGAGACAGACTGGCCTGTTCTGCCTGGGGGAGGAGAACAGAGCGATGTGGGATGACAAGGAAGGGGTGACAGAGGAGATAATGAAGGATGGAGGAAAGTAGGGGATTTGGGTAAAAAAGGGAAGAGAATGGGATAGAGAGAGAAAAATAGAGGTAAAAAGTTTTTGGGAGGTGAGAGAGGCAGCTGGAACATATTGATCGTTCCCATCTATTTTAGCGAATCTTTAACGCTGTAACAGATTTAGAGGTTTTAACAGCCAATCCAATAGAGCACATCTACTGGGTAATACCGAGCCCATCGATGCTCATTCCCTTCATCTTATTAAAATCTCCTTCAAGCATTTCCTCCGAGGACGTTTAAAGTCTCGAAATACCCACAACTTCATTAGACACTTTTTTAGAACAAGAAGAATGGGCTTTTATAGCCGGAGTAAAAACAGCCATCTGTGGAGAATTAATAAAGCATGACAGTGCCCTGGGTCGACAGGACTCTGGTCACCATAGCCCCAACAGGATCAGTGAGAGTTTGGGGGTAATTGTCAGTGAGTCTTCATCACCGGCTGATGCAACAACACTGCAACTGATGCCACTTCAGCCATTACTATACTTCTGAGACAGAGTGGGGGCTGATGATGAATAGTGTATAGTGTATAATGCACATAGCTATAGGAGGTCCACATACATATTTTACAGCCTTGTGTGGGAGAGACCTGGAAGACTTCCAGCTGTAATTCTTCTCTGTGTGCCCGGGGCTTCTAAACTTTGTTCTTTGTCATATTTGAACTTTAATTGTTTTCAATGACTCATCCTCATGCAAAGCAAGGTCTGCTGCTATCACCTCAGCCTGTCATATTTTAGAATACCATGCTGCTCTTTGTACACTGCACCAATTCAGACTGAGGAACTATATTTCTGTGTTTTCTGCATTAAACTCAGAGCTGTGGATTTATGTGTTGCGCCATTTAAGCAGTTTGACTCCCTCACACAACTACAACTTGCATTGAATGAATAAATGCACATGATGAGAGATTGCTTTCTGTATATGAATTAAGCGACAGGTATAATACATTGCCTATTGCATGTCCTGCACTTAATATGAGCTGATGTTGTCACTGTGCTGTGAGAGAGTAGGAACAAAATGTGGACTGTGAACAAGATATTGTCAGGTAAAGTACTACAGAAAAATCACACGAAAGGTGATATAATCAAGGGCGGAAACAACGCCACAGACACAAACAGTCTGCGGAGAGTTATGTACTTACAGAGTGTCCCAATAATGCATGAGCCATCTCGTGTCCCAGGACAATGGTGAGCTGGTGAACATCTGCCACAGCATCCAGCATCCCAGTAAACATGAACACTTTCCCGTTCTACCCAAAGCAAAATACAGTCAAAATCTGAGCCACAAGGTGTTTACAGATATGCTTTACAGATTGTACAAAAAACACTGTAAACCTGTTTGTGACCACCTGTCCCATCCTACTGCTATGTATCCCAGTACTGCACACCACACCCACTCTGAGCAACTTACAATAAATACTCTTTGAATTATTTACCTAATATTCACTCATATTTTACTTTCTTAGCCATTTTTCATGTAGACAGGAAGCAAATGCAAGCAAACTATACAAAACTTTGAAAAATCCTCCACCTTCAATTGTAATTATTGTCATAAGGCAACTTAAGAGGAGAAACAGGTGTAAAGACACACTCCGTCATGTGAAAACCTCCTCACATATGAGTTTAAAGATACGTGATAATACTGAAAGACGTTGAAGTATCTAATTCTTGTTCTGTATTTCTTTTACTGACTGGAAGGACAAAGGCGTTGGTGTTGGGGCTTTGCACCACATGGACGCTCCAGGTGACCTCAGACATTTCCGGGATGTCCTTGTTCCTTTGCGCCAGGTGCTGCACCACCCGCTCCACCACCTGGTGACGAGGGTCGGTTTCTGGAACCAACATCTCCCCAAACTCCTCCATGTACTGAAAGACACACAAATAAACAAACATTTAAGGAAAAGTATAAATTTGCTTAACTTCTCATATGACATTTTCTCCCCCTCCATTCTTTTAACTAAATATAATTTTACTTGACTCACTGACTCCATGAATCTTTCTTCTTATATTCTGGGAAGTATGAAGTTGACAGCTCTTTATACAAAGATCAGTACAAAAAGCCTCTTACACAGGAATGACATCAGTCAGTGTCACATATATAACAAATATAGGCTGTGTATGTAAAAAGCATGACTGGTGATTTGATGATCCGTGGTCATCCTATAAACCCCGTCCAAACACATCATCACCATCATGTTTGCTCCTCCTCCTCCTCCTCTCACCGCCTCTGAAGTCAGAGCTGCCAGCTCCATGTAGTTCTGTCTGCTGAACACCAGGAGGCGGGTCCGTCCTGTCACAGGGGACTCATCCAGGTGGGTCAGGAGAAGAAGGACTACAATCACCATGGCAACTCCTGCCGTTGCTGCCAGTTGCCAGCGGCGATGCCAGGCCCATTCTCGCATGAGCTGCCGGCGGTTGGCTGGTAGTGCCACCCACCACTTCCTTATACTCCTGTGCACAGAGGGAGGCCACAAGCTCTGAAATGTCTCTTTATGTAGCTTAAAGAGCCTCATGCAGTAAATTTTACATCGTATACTGCACTAAAGTGGTAAAAGAAGAAGAATTTGCCAGAAAGTTTGGCATTTAGTAGAAAAGGCAAATAGAAAAATAGGTAGCAAAAGTTCCAGTTAGAAGTGTAGGAATCCAGCCGCATTACAAAGAATGGTCTACAACAATGGCACAGTTGATTGCTTATTAGAGAGTGACATACTCTCTACTGAATAAAGCTTGATCAACACGTTTACGTGGGGCCCTTTCGCCAACTGGTTATCTGTAATTTACTGGTCAACTTGGTAATCCAGTGTTATCAATGGACTGTTGGGCTTATCCTTGGAGAAAATGCCAGTGTGATGGTCTGTTTTGGTTTCTCTCTTCTTTTTTATTAAGTTTTATTTTATTTCCCTAATTTATGAGTGAGTGGGTATTTAGTTTTGATGGTTCTCTGATTAAGAGAGTCAATTCCTGTCTGTCTCTTAAGCTTAAGCTTTCAATAAAATGTTCATTACAAAAAAAAAAGAAGTGTAGGAATCCAAACAGACTCACTGGGATCAATAATCTGCTTTTCAAACTAACGATGGCTGAGAAAATAGCATCAAAACATGCATAAATCAGGCTGACAATGTACTATGCACAAAATGCTCAAGTAATTTTGCATGGGTGCCCAAAGGAAACTGTCAAATATTAAAGTAAACAAGTGGGCCAATACTTTATGAAGTAGTGACTAAACAAAACAACTCTGTGTATTGCAGGGAGTTCAGTTTTAACCCAAAGTGAAGCCTCACTGATAGTGTGTGTTCTGGAGCCTTGTGTGCCAAAACCAAACTATCATAGACAGTCTAGTCCGGTGATTATTATTATTTTTTTTTTTACCAGTTAATTAAAACCAATTAATTAACAGAAACAAGGCAACAATTAAAGTAATTGATTTGTTCATGTTCAAATGAAACAGTTAATACAACTGTTGATTAAACAATTAGGACTGTGTTCATTATATGTATAATTAAAGAACACTTTGCCTTAAACTAATTAATGCATTCCTCATTTTATATGTATATTTAATAGAAAATTATTAAGAATTTGCCTGTTTTTCTATGTGCATGTTATCAACTTATAAATGGGCACATTTATTCAGAATAATTATGTGTAATTGCTTTTTTACATGTATGTATTGGACATGTTACTAATTGGTTTCACTGTGTCTTATTAAAGTTTTATGTTTTGATTAATCAACACTGACAAGCCACCTAACTCTGTATGAGTCCAGCTCCTACCTGCCCAGTATTATAGCCAGGAGCTTCTGCAGGGGTTTGAGCACCATCCATATGAGAGGAGCAGGGAGAGCCCTCACAGGAGCTGAGGTGTGGAAATGGTGTCCGCACTGAATCAGGACAGGGCCAGACTGCAGGGGAGAAGTGATTTTGGGAGCCTTGCCATGTAATGAGAGAGGTGATCCAGCCGGAGTGGCTCCGAAGTTAACAGTATGACAGCTGGACTGAGAGGACACAGACCAGCCTGCCTTCTTCACAGGATGTCCAACTTGTTTGCGCACCTGGAAGTTTCGAGTCAGGTGTGCAGGTAGGGAACAGAAGCGACTGCCCCTTAACACATGAACACAAAGTAAAGCCATTGTTCGTGCCGCCAACACTTAACTTTTCCTGGTTCCCTCCTCCTCAGGCGGATGAAACAGCTGTAACGTCTTTAGTAACTGAAGACGACGCCAACACGGTCGTTTATTGTCTGAGAGGGCTGAAATATGTCATCCTAAAGCAGACTGTACTGTCAGAGCACGTTAATGGTACTTTTTTTACTTAGTTAATTAGATAGCGAACAGTCGTACCTGTTCTCAGCTGTCAATGTCAGCGCTAGCTACGTGTAACCTTGGTTACCACTATCCAGCAGCCGCTAACGGACATGTTTGCAACTGTACAAAAAGTTTGATTTATAAATGCCTAACAAGTTAAAATCGTTTAAATCCCTTCTCGACGTGAAATGCCAACACATTCATCACAGACTGAAAGTTGTTTGGTATATTTGACGCGCCGGCTTCCAAAATGAGTCTCCCCCAGAAACAACTCCGCGACGATAGTTCCGACCGGCCTGTATTGAAGGTTGGTGCTAGATGGGATCAGCCGGAGGGACGATTTGCCAAACTCTCGCGTGACTTTAACCTCTTAACCTCTATGCTTAACATAACCTTAACCTTAACCTCGCGAGAGTTCGTCCCTCCGGCTAAGCCAACAACTATTTAGCCTGTATTGAAGCTTTCTCGCCCCTTTAGCGTCCTGCTGTAGGTTAAATCATAAAATAATTATGCTTACAAATATCACACAAATGGATATGAATTCCCGTATGCAAATTTAGCAAAATTAATTCTATCACTGCGGTTCCCTTTTAGTGACAAGAAACTGCAACTACTTTTTTGCCTTATAAGGAAGAGTCAAAGTTATAGCCTGAATTCTGGACATTGTGTTGTAAATGACTGCACCAAATAAATATATCTATCAAGCTATTAGGCTACACCAAAAGACAAGATCAAACAACACAAAATATAAAAATATATTTTTATTTCCGTGTTTAAAATACACCGTCAGAACTGAGAAAATGAAATGCTTTTACCTACAATACACACACACACACACACTCTCTCTCTCTCTCTCTCACACACACACACACATACGCACACACACTTCTACAGGGTTTTTGGTTAAATGACTTCAATGAGAACTCACAATCTGATACTACATTCAGAAAATGTAAAAAACTAAATAAGAAAGTTAGTAATACTGATTTAAAAAAAACTTAATAGTACTTACATTGAAGTTTATAGTGAGATAACTAATATAGTATATTATAAGTACAGTCAGATATCTGGTCCATCACAGTAAATAGTCATGTCCAGTTGACAACACAGAGCCCAGATGTAACACTGTGCTGCTGTTTGTCTCTGAGGTTGTGGGCTGTACACTGCTTTCTGAGGCTGAGTCTCCTCCTCCCTCCAGGGGCCTCTCCTGGCTGATCAGCTGGTCAAAAGCGAGGTCATCTGAGTCCACAGGTCTAGGTGAGATATTTAAAGCTTCTCCTTCTTCCTGGTCAGATGCTTGCTGCTTGGCTATAAAGTCTGAGTGGAAAAGAGCCTGGATCTGGGTGAGGAAGGGGTCTCCCTCCTCCTCTGGCAGGTGCTCCAGGTACCTGGCCAGAGATGACAGCATCTAGAGGGAGAGAGTCAAGTAATATTTAACTTTAGAGTCTTGTAGTCACTGTGAGATGGCCGGGTAACCAGTGCTATATAATCCCCTGTAATACCACAATGTGTCTTCTTACACTTAAAACAGCTTCATATTTACTGTGCAGACATGAAAGTGGTATCAATAGTCTCATCTAACTCATGGCAAGAGTGCAAAAAAATAAATTTTCCCAAAATGTCAAACTATCCCTGTGATTAGACTGATGAGCTAGACTGACCTTTTCCAGACAGGTGAGATGAGAGTCCTTCCGGAAAAATCTGTCCATCTGCACACTCCTACCCAGAGTAGAAAAGAACATTTTAGAAATATACTCCACCTCCTGGTTTACAAACAAGACAAATTGTTCAATTGTCCCAAAAAGACTGTATCAACATTTGACCACATGTGTCAATGTGTCAGAATGGCGAATTCAGTCTTGTGTCTCACTCACCCAGGTGTTTGACAGTATTTCTGGATGATCCACAGGGCTCTCCTTAATGTTTGTTCCCAGTCCGGAATGTCTTGTGATGACAGGAAGTCGAATCTGTAGGGCAGCTCTGGGAAGGAACACAAGAGAGAAACTCAGCCAGAGGATAAGATGCTATGTGCAGAAATCACTGACCTACATTGTCAGCTTGATTTCAAAGCTTTTTGATCTGAAGTGTTTTGAAGTTTTGAGTCTTTACTTATTGTACGTGTGTGTGTGTGTGTGTGATACATACTCTGTGGACCCGAGGGCTCCTGGCTCTCTTTCACCAACAAGCAAGTAGTTTGAGAGTGGGGGGAGGGATTCGCTGGGTCATACGGGCTCACTATCATCCCGATAAAGGGGGCTCCGCCACGTGAGAAATAACTCTGGAACTGGTCCTGCGTGTTTATGTCCCGCACTGAGGGGTTGGGGTGGAAGGAGGGATGCGAGTGGTACCAGCCCACCACACTGAAGCCCAGGGATGACAACACATCACAGGCCTGCGTCTGAGACACCGGGTCCATCTCACACTGCAAACCTGTACTCACACTGTTACATGGCTCTGCCGCACAGATCTGCACCCGAGCACAAACACAGAAATGCTTTTCCATAAAGTCAGTCATCAAAATATTGTAAATAAAATCTTTAGCCTTGTTGACAACAATGTTGCTCCCAACTCCTCCTACCTTTAATACTTTCTCCTCCTCGTTAAAAGTTCCGCCGAGCAGACCGATGACTTCCCCCCGTGACACATGGGCATGCTGAAGATCACAGCATATTTGATCAATTGAGCGACATCAAAGAAAAGAAAGATTGCAAAAGAAAGATAATTGGTTGTATTGTAGAGAGCGTCATGCCTTGTTGGCTGGCAAAAACAAAAAAAACAAAAAAATCAAAAGCCCAGTTAATTAGTTCATGCTGCATGAAGTCCAATCAACTAACAAGTGTAACACAGAAAGCACAGCTCTTTAAAAGCCAGATAATATAAAATACGAAATTATAGTTAACATTATATATGACACAATAGTAACACGCAACACAGGGAAGGTTTTATCCCATACCAACCAAGAAAGAGAAAAAGGAAATAAAATAAAAATAAGAATAAATTTAAAAAAACATGCAAATATTAAGCAAATATCTTTAATTTATAGAGAGCCAGCCGACTAACTCTGGACTTGTCTTGCTCTAAAGAGACAACACATACAGTTTGTGTGGTTGTGTGCATACCATGTCCATGATAAGAAGAGTCTCTGCACACACAATAACCTGGAACGGTTCCTGGAGGAAAAAACACAACTTTTTGACTTGATATAAATTATGCCTAAAATGAGGACATTTAAAAAAAAGAGTATAGTTGCTGGTTAATACAGAAGTAAGTTCCATCCTGCATGATGGACTGTGTATTACTGGTGACAGAATGAAGAGACAGATGTCACTGACCTGTACATCCTCTCCAAAATACCTGCAGGGGATCAGCTGGAAGGGATCAAAAGATCTAGAAGAAGGAGTGAAACCTTAAGAATTTACACATTTATAAAAAAAAAAACAAGGATGTCGGGAATTCGGCATGTGTCGCGTCACACTCACCCTCTGTGTCTGGGGATCTTGCAGGGTTTAGGCTGCTTCTTCATCTCCTCTCTCCGCAGGGCGAGCTCCTCTGCGCTGAGATGCTGATGCAAACACCATCAACACAGGATCAGAAGACATACTGGTGTGAATCTCCCACCAGTGAATGTGTGTGTCTGAGAGTGTACAAACCTCATATGTCTGTCCCTCCAAGTCTTTAGCGTCACGCCAGTTTCCCCAGATGTCCCTCACACGGCGCTTCCGGGTCCGCTACAACCAATCAGCAGTTAGCTCAAGGTCCGGTAAGCTCACGGTTCAGATATTTGAGTTTAGATTGAAGAGTTTATGGGTACCTACCATGCTCTGCAGCCTCTGTGCGAGCTGATAGGCCTCTAGCACATCTTTGCCCTCTTTGTGCTTGGAGCGGTCCACCACCTTTGGGCGATTATACACTGCTTGTTCTACAAAACAAACAAAAAAAAACAACAAAGTAAAAAGGGAAGCAAGATTCAAAAGATTTAAAAAAAAAAAGAAGTGAGGAAGGCTCAGCAGCTTTACCACAGTTGAAGTTGATGGCTCCGATAAGTTCCAGGTAGGTGTGTATTCTCCCAATACAGTTGACGTCACCACAGTTCTTGAGACCAGGGCGAACTGACGTCTTGTTCAGGTACCTGGGCTTGCTCTTCAGCCTGTTGAACAAGAACAACAATAATGATGATTAGTTAACTCTGGCATGTTTGCTCATCTGCAGAGTCGCGTTGCAACATTTTACCATTGATCCAGGATGTAGTTTCTGATCTTCAGGTATCTTTCAGGGGTCTTGGATGGTCGTCCCTCAAAGAACTCTGGGATGGCTTGCTTCTCATCCTCAGTGATTGTCTCCATGTCCATCTCTATTTCCTGCTCAGGGACTTTAAGCTCCTCCTCTTCCTCCTCCTCCTCCTCCTCCTCATCCTGGTCTTCCTCTGGTCTGTCACTTAGACTCTCCTCAGCCTTATCAGAAGGATCTGTGAGGCAAAGAATACAAATTTTCCTAACATTCACAAGAGATCATCATGAGGTGGATTTACATCAAAACAACAGGTGTGAGTCTCACCTGTGCCGTCACTGCAGGTCTCTTCCAGCTGACGTCTTGTCTGTGCGGAGCTCTCAGACTGGGAGCTCTGGCTCTCCTGCTCATCAGTCATATGAGTGTTTATTGGAGGAAATGATACAGGCTCCTTGCCTTTGTTGTCTAACTCAGTCACACCGGGCTCCTCTGAGCCAGGAAGTGAAGATGAAGGCTGAGGACTTTGTGGAGACAGACCGCTGTGGCCTGGTTGTTCCTCTGCCTCAGGTGGACGTGCCTCTTTCCGCCATTGTGTGGGACTGTCTGTCTGGATCTCGGGGCCTGTTGGCTGATCTGCCTTACAGAGCTCAGTTTCAAGCGCAGCCTGCGGCTTGTAGTCTGCCCCTCCGTCATCACTCAGGTCATCGGTGATGTCTACGTCCTCATCCTCATCATCAGAAAGCTTCTCTATACGCACAGTGTTTGGCAGAGTGGGTGCATGACTGGAGGTGGGCTGAGGAGGCTGCATGTGCAGCTCAGGGCCTGGAGAGGGAGCTGCAGCTCCGAGTTCTGATTTAGCCTGAAAAGAAATGTACAGATGGTGAGAATATGGGCTTCATTCTTATTTTCCAAACCTTCCAGAGGAATGCATTTGGTTTGTGAAAGAGTCTGAATAATTAAGAGGTTTATCTGTGTTGAAAGACACTTGTGAAGAGAGACTATGATTAAGCTCTCATTATCAAACTGAAACCTACGAGTACACCTGTGTGCTACTTAGGTTATCAGGGTGGCACTTTACTTGAAGTCCCCCTATTTAACATTTAGAAGCTGCTTTATAAAGGGTTAATAAATGGTTTATAACACTATAATGTAGTTGTGAGCAGATATAAGACATAAGAGCTATCAACAACTAACTCCTGTGGACTCATAAGTGGAGGCTCCTATGTCTTCATAGGAGAAGGTATAATTTCTGACAAATACTGTACATTAATGAACATTTAAATATATCTGCTTACAACTACATTATAGTGTGTTATAAACCATTTATTAAATGTTTACATACTGCTTATAAATGCTAAATAGGTGGACTTAAAGTAAAGTGTTACTGATATCGGCATAACACAGAGAAAATAAAGGAAAGTCTCACCTTGTGTTTAAAATACTGTCTGGCGTAGCTCTTGACTTGGAGAACAGTACGGCTGCCCACCAACTTGGAAATCTTTGTCCATCTTCGACCAAACTGAGTCTGAAGAAAGAACAACAACACTTGGCTTCAGACATGGTGCTGGCCTGTATACAGAACAAAGTATATCCCGAGACAAGAGGGGAAGCTTACCAATCCCTCCTCAAACAAATCTTTTTCTTGTTTGGACCAACGAGAGGAAGAACCCGAGGCTGAGGTCTTGGCTGGAGACCTGAACATCCAACAGAGAGGAGCGTGACGTGAATAAAAGCCAACACTACGAGGAATCAATGTAGTGTGCTCGTGTGAATGCTGAAAGAGTGGCTGACTTACTTCTTCACTTTGGGCTTGTTGGCATCGTTGTGCCAAATATGTTTGGGAATCTCCTCACCTGTCAGATAGTATCTGACAGTATAGTTCAGGACCAACACTACCACACTGCACAGTACAGGTTCGTTTACAATGACAAGAAACTGACAGAAACAGTAAAACCATCAAATCTTAAAATCCAAGAAGCTGTAACCAATTTAATTAGTAGAATAATCATCATTTAAGTTTTTAGAGCTGCAATGATTAGTCGATTAACTGATTAGTAGATCAACAGAAAATTAATGAGCTATTTTATTATTTTATGATAATCAAATAATCATCTTTTCTCTATTTTCTGACATTTTAAAGACAAAACGATTAATAGATTGATAGTGAAAGTAATCGTTAGCTGCAGCCCTATAATTATTATCATTTTGCAAACTTGCACAACAGTTCTCTCTGTGAAAACTTCTTTCTATTTTTGTCTTTAATTTCCGTAATCACTAGTTTAAGTGAGGAGGACCATTTTGTCAGGACATTTAACTCTCACCATGAGTGAATGGCTATTCTCTCACAATAGGCCTATTCCTACATTTTGACTTGTCATAGTAGGAGAAGCACAGGTGTTACTAATAACATCAAGGATGACTATGTTAAATTCCCAGTAAGCCATGACAGTGTGACAGGAAACCTAGTCAGCTAAATGGAATCCAGCCATCATTAAGTTTATTATTTATGTGTAGAAGGTCTGTTACAGGCTTTAGGTAGTTTATCTAAAATGCAGTAGAGAGTGCAGAATAGTCACTACAAGGCAAAATAATTAAATAAATCATAAACTCGAATCATTCAGCTCATCCTTAGGCTAACTTACAGGATAGGTTCACAATTTTTCAACTCTCTCTTAAGACAATAGTCAGGTGCCCATATGAACAATGGAAGGGTTGTAACAAAAAGAGGAAATTTGACCCTAAAAAGACAGTAACTTTGAAACATATTGACTTGATTTGACTTATTTTGATGTCATTCATGGGATGGCATTCATATTATCTTCAAGTTAACTTTTAAATACATTTTCACACAGGAGCAGGGCTGTCGATTTTATCCTTTATCATTTACACTGAAAATGCATTAAGAAGGGATCTTTTAATGGCCAGTATGAACAGGAGGAATGATTACAGCAAAAACAACAGGTGTCAAAGCTCATTTGGGCACCTGACTATTGATTTAGGACAAACCTGAACCCGCATCAAGACCCTGCCAAGATGTGTGATGCATTTGAGCTCGGTGAAAGGATACTGTTCCTCCAGCAGCATCCTCTCTATCACCTCTCTGTTCTCTGCGCTGATGGAGCTGTCCAGCTCCCATGGCTGCACGACACACACACACACACACGAGAGAGAGAGAGAGAGTCAACACAAGCACTGACAGTCAGACTGGAGCCAGCTGAAGGACTAAGCTTCATGAACTCATACCAGTATCCCAGCGCTGCTCTTCCACGCAGACTGCATGAACTGCTCCTGAACTAAACCTCCTCCATCCAGCTCGCTGAAACAGAAAGCAGAGCAGCTTCGTGAAGGAACCGACACACACACACACACACACCAACCATCTCACACACAAGACAGCCAGTACACAACAACCGGGTGTCCGTTAACTAGCGTGGACTACAGCACACGTCACCAGCTGACAGTATAAATGACAGCTCGCCTAAATAAGTAAGTATTCTTACTTAACGCTGTTATCAAACTCGTCTCCCTCGATATCTACATCCACCTCGTCCTCCATGTTGTTGGATAAACGTAAACACCGGAGAGGAGAGAGATGACTGGAGGAAAACAGTGTACGGCTTTGCTCACAGCGACACCTTCTGGTGGGATGTACGGATTTCTCTAGTGTTGTTTAACAGTGGGGGAGGGGGCGAGGCCCAAAAAAAATACCGCAAAAGTGCCCTCTGAGGTGCCTTCACAGAAGTGAAAATAACATCGCTGTCTTAGTTATGGGTAAATCAGGATGAAGATGCCCTTTCAGTGGAAGAAAATGTGATAGTGTCCTGTAAAGTACCCCGACAAGATGTTGCTGTTGTAATGGGGTGAGCTGGAGGGTCTGTAGCGGTGCCCTTCTAGGGAAAAAAGTGCCATTTAGGGTTCTCCTAAGTCTAACATACTGAAGTGCATAATTGGATGATCTTTCAATGGAAAAAAGGGGATTGAGTGCCCTCTATGGTGTCCCTAGGTGTGAGAAAACATGATGGCATGATGAGTGCACTTTCAGTGAACAAAAAACATGGTGGAGTGCTCTACAGGCTGCACTGTATGAGAGAAAAACACTGTGAAGTGCCCATCCAGTTAAGAAGATACCCTGCACTTATGATGGAGTTAACTGGGCATTATTTCAGAAATGAATGTGTCCTTTACTGACCATTAGGAAAATAAAGCACCCTTAAAAAACATGCCGTAGTTCTTGTAGCTGACATTATTCCATTCAGTTGATTTTGGTACAATGCTAACCAGTAGTTTGCTCAGCCACACACCCTTTAGTGTGTTCTGTTGTCTTTGGGTGTGTGCAGTCTAAGCTGCCAGCGACAACTGCACAACTGAAGCTGATCAAAACCCAGTTTAGAAACAGAGACTCTCTGATCTTCTGCTGTTGTTCATTGAGAGGGACGTCCCAACTGACCATAACGGTGTTTGATTATTTGTGTTACAGTCATAAATGAATTAGAAACAGGCCTTTTCGGACACAGGCCCAGGAGCCCTCTGTTTTGTTGAAATTACATTTATTAACATTTGTTGCTGGAGAAGTCAAAAAGCTGTTTAGCTTCTGATCCTAATCAAAGTCCTTTGCCAAAATATCATATACAGTCCAATATTTATTTATTTTTTTATCCCCCCCCCTACATAATACAGCTAAACATGCTCATGTGGGCTCCAGTAAGACTACAAATGTTTGACAGCTGAGTAGCTTTACCTTAAGAAAATATATCATGCACCACAGGTTTCCTCTATAATATTCTGAATAGTGTCCTACAGTTTTTTTTTTAAATAATATCCAACAAAAGGCCCAAATCATTTCATGATCAATCCGTAGCAGTGAGTGGTGGAAATAAATTCATCTTTTATGTCTACATCAGCTTTGTAGTTGGTGTTTGTCATCCAAAGGTTGTTGTTGCATAGCAACATTTCTTTTTGATGGTTTTTCCAACCCCAGATGTTGCTTCTTGGTTGCTCGACTATCTTATGATTGAAAAATCCTGCACTACACAAGATAGAAAATGTTACCTTATCTCGTCGTTGGGGAATGGTTGCGGACCATAGTTGTACCATTTCCACCTTACAGAGAGCCAAACCGCCTGCTGGATTTTAATTGGAACCAGGAGCAGAAACTTCAACTTTCTAAAGCGCTCTCAGTTCTCATGCCTCTGATGTGTGAGTGCTGTCTGTATTTATGATATAAAATATTTGTCTACAGTTTTATTGCTCTGTGAAGCACTTTGAGTTGCCTTTGTATTGGTATTGTGCTCCTCAGATAAACTTTAACAACAGAATTATGGCTCTGAGTGCTGTTCATATTTAAACAATCAGGTGAATAAGGCACTGATACTGTATATCAGTGCATATACTATATAAATTAACTTCAATTATACTCCCATGATCCATTTAAACATCTTTTATTTATGCTGTGACTCCCTTTAAAGTGAAAACACTGCACCCCTTCATAAACCTGGAATGAACCAACAGTATCCACACTATGGCGCCCGCAATAACAGACAAAGACAAAGTGAAAGACGACAAAAAAAGGTTTATTTAGAAATTCACAGTTTCTAATGGCACTACAGTTTTTGTAGTAACTCACTCCTGCTCAAAAATACTGTGCAGCTCTTCAGAGTAATCACAGAGAGAAAGAGAAGGGGAGAGAGAGAGAGAAAAAAAAAAAAAGATAGCACTTGACATAGAAGGTAGAAAAACAAAAAAAAGGCATGAGGAGTCATACAAAGTGCACACCAAGCTCCTAGAATTTCTCTCCGAGGGCGTTCTCCCAAGTCGCTGTGTTACGGGGTAAGTAGATTCAGAGTAGTCTTTCTCATAACACAGACGTACACATACATGAGATCAACAAAATAAATTCTCACATGAATGCAGGTTAACAAACACACAAACACACACACGCATACATAACATCATACACATTCAAAAAAAAAAAAAAAAAAGGGTAAAACAAAAACCTCATGATTTGCTCGGCTTGTGGAACATACAGAATCACATGAATGGTGTTCCAAATCATACCCATCTTTGCTGCGTTCCCTTTATTCAACAACAATTCATGTCTTTCTCCTCACAAACCACAAATATCATTCAGTGTGGGGCAAACACACAAACTCAAAGAGCAATGACAAGTGAATAAAAGACAGAGTGGGTGTACAATGAGAGTGAAGATGCACGGAAAGATCAGTAAAGCAGGCATGTAGACTGACGGAGCATTTCAAGCTCCCGAATGAGAACATAAGAGTGGTTAATAAAAGCAGGCATATTAAAAATTGTTCTTCACAGTCACAGAGAAAGTCGTGCAATGGGTGAAGTGAGGGGTGGGGGGTCGGAGGTGACCCTGGTGGATGAGGAGATGTAAAGAAGAGAGCTGTAGAAGCTGGTCAGAGGAGGTAATGACAGTAATGGGAGAGAAGAGTTAGAAGAGAATTCTCTGTCTCTGTCTAAATATACTCTTTACCAAGTCCAACCACGCAGCGCCAGTCAGAAATTGCATACATCAAGAAAAACAAGTTTGATTTTATTATCTAAAAACAAGCGAAAAAAAAAAAAACAACCCTTTTCACATCTCCAAGGCCTGACAGCGTTTCAATATTAAACTGAAATTCATCGTAGGTCAGTCATGAAATCATTAACAGGGTGATTTAGCCAGACAACGAAGATGCTGAAACGAGGACAATAACAGTAACTTTCACTACTTCTAATCACCTAGCAGCTCATATACAATAGCAGCAGTGTGATGATCCTAATAAATCTGTAGCAATACTCAATTATCTTGTTAGACGTACAGTATATGCCGCTGTACGACATGCCATACCTATCAGATATATTATTATAAACTATATATAAACAAACAAACAAACAAAAAAAAAAAAAATCCCTGTGTGGTTGAGCCATCCACCATGACCATGTGTCAGTACCGTTGAGTGTATTTTACTGCAATATTTCTATGTAACATTAATATACTACTGAGACACTGCAGGGTTGGGAGACTGGGAAGCCAGCGCCTAGGTTAGAAAATTCTGTAGACATTTAAATAAATAAATAGATAAATAAAACTGGTCTTTCAGACTCTTCTGCAGGGTCCCAGTAGGGTGCGTGTATGTGTGCGTGTGTGACGAGTGTAAACATTCAGCTTTACAACCCAATGTGTTTTTACATGATGCTCTCAACATACTCTCACAAACTATGGCTTGCCTCTGTCCTGTTAAAATCCGTATTATCTCCCATTGTCACAATATCTACTATAAACAGCACAATTTCTCTTCACATGCTGTGTGTATGTACATGTGGTTTTGGGCCCAGCCCAAACTGAGTAGCAATTGATCTAATAGGATCTCAAGTCTGCTGCTGTTGTATTTATAATGTGAGGTTTAGTGGGACTCTAAACTGAACGGCGTTTCAACTCATGCAAAAATGATTTTCTTCATTCAGCTCTGACGGTTGGTTTGGAGTACACTGACTGAGACAGAGGAAAGAGAAATAGACAAAGTTCTGGTGTACGTGAAACTCTGGTCCCGGCAGTTATATTAGGATGCAATACCAGACAGAATGGAGGAAAAATGATGGCAATGGAAGACAGAAGGAAATAAGGATAAGAGAAGTAGTTTGTCATGCTCCGCAATTCTCTCATTATGACACATTTCATCCAAAAGAGCAGCCTAATACTTCTTGATGCCTTTGTAGGTGAAGGAACATAGAGTTCGAGGCCGGCACCTCTCCTCACTGTGCTCAAAGTGGGGGAACAAAAGCTAACTGGTGCTCAACTGTCATGGGACAATGTGCTTATCCAGTAGAAAAACATGGATTTGACTTGTATTAATGTTTCACTCCCCACCACAGTGTCTCTCTCTGTCCCCAAACAAAAACATCAACAATTCTTTTAAATTTCATGTTTTTAGCATTAAAAGGTCTAGAACAGATATAAAGGCACGTAACCGTAAACAGGTCTTTGACAGGAGTGGATAAGGACTGGAGGATGTTGAGCTACTGCTGCCATAGCCACTTCAGTTCCACGGTGCGCCTGGGTGCTCATGGGAAATGTGGTTCTTTGGGATGCAGTAACCTCATCTCCTCACTACGCAAATAGAGTCTGCTACCATATAGTGTGTGTGTGTGTGTGTGGGGTTGTGTAAAGAAAGTTGTGTAAAAGTGAACTTCTTATAGAGTGAACACACTGATGTGTGAGACTACTCAGACATGTCCGGTGACGGCTGTCACCCCGATGGTCCCAACATTGATCTCCTTGTTTCCCTTCATAAGCTGCTGCAGGCTGGGCAGAGAACCGACGCTCCCTCCTGGCATGTGGGGGAACTGCAGCTCCGTCTGCCGCGACTTTCGCCGCTTCACTGAGCGCTTCTCCTGACGGGACTTGACAGGAGGCTGCTGGAGGGGGTACGCCAGAGCGTGGCCGTTGCACAGGCTGGCGGAGGGGAAGATGGGAGAGGGAGGGGGGAGGCGGCTCGTGTAGGACTCCTCAGAGTGGGTGGACGAGCTGCAGCTGCTGGTCTCTGAGGGAAGCTCCTTGGAGGTGCAAGTGGGCAATGACGACACCTCCTCTACAGATGGAGGGAGAGGCAACGGGGGAGGAGGAAGAGGAGGCGGAGGAGGAGGAGGAGGGGGAGGAGGAGGGGGTGCGGGTAGGGCAGGGAGGCATGGGTGGAAGCCGTTGCATTTGGTCGCCCCGTTTGTGAGCGGAGCAGAGGGATCAGATGCCTTCACAGCCTCAACCTTGTCCAATGATTTTGTTTTGCAGCGCTTTTTCTACAGGAAAAAACAGAAAAGGAGGAGGAAAGAAATTTAAAACAATGCTTAAAGAAAGTGAAGATGCATCTTATAATGTGAGGCCATATTAACCACTTTTGTGCTAGACACTGCTGACGAGGACAACAGCTGAAAAGTGAAGCAAACACTGACTGCAAGCCTGCAAAAGGTGCAGTCAGTGTGCCATCTAATCTAGTATGAGGTCACACAAATGAGTCAGAGAAAGGTGGGAAAGTTTAAGAGGGAAAGATGGAAGAAACAAATATTACTGAAACTGCTTATTTAAACAAAGTATTTACAAGTGACCCAGTGCTGTGTTGTGATTTAAATCTACAGTGCTTTATCCTCCTGTGTGTGCAATGTGTGTGACATGTTGTAATTTTCGATGGACTTGTATATGTGTGCTCACACTTCGCTCGTCACATCGCTGTGTGTGTGTGTTCTCAAAGTACGAAAAAAAAAAAAGTGTCAGCAAAGAAGTGGTTAACAGTCACGGCAGATCTTTGGAGTGGGCTGAATCTTAACACGCGTCAGATCAGATGAGATCAGTGACTAAGGAAGAAGTCATTCCACAGCATTGAGACACATCCCTGCTCCAACACACTTACTGTACAGACTGACTGACACTAAAACACACAGCACTTATGTAAGGCGGCCGTCACAGCCAACAGCAGCAGTTGGAACAGACACTGTACCTTTTTCTCTGGAGAAAACCTTAGAGGTTCTACAATGTACAAGTCATCTGGACCTACTGGGGAGGGGAGAGAGGGGCCAGGTTAATGATGGAATGGGAAACAGGAAAACATACATGTAACAAGCATGAAGTGACCTTGCAAGTAGTTTTATTAAAGATGCAACGGCAAAAATAATCCATATTCTAATAAGGTCTGCACAGAAGGTAGCAAGTAGCTTCACATGGTTGACAATGCACTTTGTTAAATATGTATATATTTACAAGAAATTTGACAAAAACTAGAAAGATTTAGCTAAAAATCACAGAAAAAGCGTGTTAATTTTTATTGATTACTACTTGCAAATGTCTACCATGAGCCAGCAAAGCATCGTGCTCTATTATTACACTCCTTAAGCCTGCATGTGGACACAAGCTGGCAATGACAGCCTCTCAGCCTCAAGGGCAAACTCTCTCTCTCTCTCTCTCTCACACATACACACACACACACTCTCTCACACACACACACACACACACACACAGTTGAAGGATAATGAACAGCAGGGGGAGTTTTAGGTTTCATGAATCAAAGACTTTATTCTTTTAGTGCTTGCACAAGCCTCTCCCTGTGTGTTTGTTGCTGGAGGCACTGGCAACACCAGGGATATCAGCCACTAAGCATGGCACCATGTGCGAGAGGAAGCAGCGAGATAGAAATAGACGGTATGAGGGACGGAAGTAAAGAAAAAGCGCTTGAGACTGGAGAATGCTTGGATGTGAACAGTTATGCGGCAAGAGCTGCAGCAGTCTGACGCAGAAAAAGCCTGAGAGTGTCTACAGCAGCCATAGTGTGATCTTTGCGATGAGCTGGCGGAAGTATGAAGCCTCGCTGTTGCTTATGTTTCAATGGCAAATGCAGAGGGAGAAACACAATAGATGGAGAACACATAGAGAAGGCAGGTTGGAGGAGAGACTTGTGTGTAGTGTGTGTTCATGTGTGTGTTTAGGGGGGGGGGGGGGCGTTCTTACCTTCTGTAGAAGACAGGTGGAACGACTTGGAGCGAACAAGCGGACAGGTCACCCTGCGCTTTAGGCTCATATCATCATAGGAGGAGAAGCATCTGACAATAAAAGATGATATTCACATTCATAAAGTGTCGTTTACATTGTCACCTGTCCAACTTCCTACAGTTAGAGGCAGGACAGGAGTGACGGCATTAGACGAGCACATAACAGCTGAAGTATGGAAGTGATCCAGTATGTTCTATTCAAAAGTAGAATCATAAAACTGTGTGTGAGAATAGTAGATGAATAATCTCATAAATAACTCAGAGAATCAAAAAGCCTTAATAAACTATGCGTGTGTGTGTGTGTGTGTGAGAGAGAGAGAAACAAACCTCTTGGGGCTGGGGTAGTGGTGGCTCTTGGGAAGGGCAGTAGTGTTGGTGTTGGGGTTGGGAGAAGAGCTGCGGCAGCACTGCAGACACAGCAGGAGGCCCAGAGACAGACACAGAACCAGCGAGACCACCAGGTAGCTCTGACGGTCAGATACCTGCAGGGAAAAAGTTCAACGGCCAAAGTGAAATGCAGCGCAAGTTTGCAAAGCACACACATTTAAAAACATCACAACTTTGTACACATATATATTAAAAACCTTTGCCCTCATAACATTACAAAGAATCAAATAAATATTCAGTATGTGAGTGGCAGGTTGGGCATTTCACACTATACTAAAGTAACATATTACATCACAGATCATACATCAAAACTTCATACGTACCACCGTACCATCCATATGTTTATGTGACACGTTTAGATGCAAATAGGAATTGAGTTATCAATAAACTGACATAGGACTTTCCTTCAACTTCCCTCTTCAGTTCTTCTTCACTTATATGTGGTGATTTTAAAAGGTTGTTCAAGGATTAAAGGATTATATTCAGATATGCTACGCTCTCCAACTGTATCAACAATTTGCCAGATTGTCATGCTGCCAACTTGTCAGCTATTAGTCCTTCTGTTTTGGCAACCTTTGTAAGTTTAGGCTTACTTTAGTTTTTTTCCTTAAAAGTCTTGATTCCTGCCCGTTTGGGCTTGTGAAGCACTCATTTTGATTAAGAATACTACAAATAAACAAATGACACATGCTGCTACAGCACTCCTTTTAATTTGCCCTGAAAGTGTCAGAAAAAGGCCTGAAATACATAGTACACTCTTTACTACACTTATTAGACAATGTGGTGTGTTTTTGCAGTTTTGGGGTATTAAATCTAATGGAAATTCATTCCCATTTGTTGGCAGCTGCCTGACAGTCAAGTCTGCTCACTGCATTTGATATGAATTTATCCTCCATAAAATGTATACTTTCCCAATGTAACTCAATCCTTATGAGCATAGAAAATGTCCTTCTTTTTGTAACTATATGTTTTCAAAGAAAGGTCAGTAGGGGATTTTGACCCTGCCTGAGTCCACAGATTGAAAATTCTGGGAATGACCACAGAAATATTTGGAACCACTGAAATTAGTGTTTGCCTCGTCTCCAAACATATTTGTTAATTTGCTGCACAGTTGACTCGTGTGAATGTCTTCATGCCCTTTCTGTATGTACATGGCCCAATGGGATCTCTCCCTCTCAGTGACGCCACCAAATTCCAACTGCTGATGAACAACTTCTGAACAAACTCTGACTCATATTTTAATATTTAAACATCCTCCAGCAAACTGTCAACTGGGGCCTGAGACAACATGCACAATTAGTATAATTTGTTCATGTACTTTTAGCCATTAGCTCTCCAAACCCCATCTCCATATGGTCTGTTCATTAAAGTAATGTTTCAAACACCTGTTTGCTGAGATCATTATGCATTCCAAACAGAAAAAAACAACTTCCTGACTCTGGATTGTGTTAGGCGTGGATAGAGCTGAAACTTGAATAATAGAAAATACACACATCTGACCAAAAAGTCCCTCATGTGCCTGTTTGAATAATAGTATTTTGCTCAAAACAACCATAAATCCAGTATGCAGTCACCTCAGCTATAAAAGCACTGAAGAGTATAAGCTAGTAAAGACTGCATTCCTGCCTCTTTCACACAGGATGTCAGATCTATTGTCTTGTGATACGTTTGCTGTGATATGATCTGTAAGCAGGAGGCAATACTGCTTGAAATAATTAGCGATCAGCAACAGCGGGCTTGTCACCTCTCTCTGCAGCTGGCTGACTGTAGCGGTGAGATTGAGCATCAGTTTAGTGACGTTCTCCAGCTGGCTCTGCAGAACCTGGATGGAGTCGGTCTGCTTCTGGTCCTGAAAATGCAAAGCACAATAGTGAATGACCTGTCGCACAACAATTGACTGTCAGTGCAGCAACTTCTCTTGCCGTGTGTGACGTCATGCAAACTGACCTGCTCCTCAGCAATGCGGGAGGTGTTCTGCAGTTTGATGATGGTCTTATTGAACGCTCTCTGCATCTCTTCCATCTGTTTACGGTATCTGAACACCACAAATGCAAAAGTCACCATCTGTGAGAATCTCTTTGTTAAAAGAAGGTGTCATGCAGTTGTTATTACTACATAATTATAAGGTTCTTTGTGTCCAGTGGTTTCACCTCTGGCTGAGCTCCTCCAGGTATCTGCTGGACAGACTCATGTTCATCTCCAGGGCTTTGATTCTGTTGTTCAGCCTCATGAACACACTCTCCTTCTGGCTGGAGCCGTGCACCGCTCCACCATTCGATAATACGCTGTTCCCGTTCACTGCCCCCCCATTATAATCTCCCCCATTCTGCAGCTCTGCATAAAAGTCTGTAGCTGTCCGGTGGACGTTCCCGTTCCCATTAGTGCTTAATAGGTCTTCGTCCACTGTGTCTTCCATGCGATGGGGCTCTCCAGTCTGAGTGAGAGAGTCCCCCTGCTCCCCATGAGTCTGAGAAGCCTGGACAGTGTGTTTCTGTGAGTCCCCACTGTCTGCGCCTGACTTAACTGTGTCTGTGTGAGTGTCAGTCAGGGGGACAGCTGCTGGCAGTTCAGTGGGAGGGGGGATAAGGTCTTCAGGTCTTGACACAGTGGGAAGAGGGTGAACAGGCTGCTCCTTGACAGGGGGAAGAACAACACCAGGAGCGGCTGTCTCAGAAGCCAGAGGCTGTTGGGGAGAGCTGACAGTAAGGATGGGTGTGGCATTGCTGGCCTGCTGTGTCTCTGGGATAGAGACAGCTTGGAGGGGAGGAGTGGGGACAGGGTCCAGGGCTGCGTCTTTAATGGGAGGTAGCAGCTTCTCCTCATGGGTGGGGGTAGGGCGTGTCAGGGAACTGTGGATGTCTGAGAAACTGTGAGGGGGGATGGTGGAGGTTCTACTAGGCTCTAAAAGGATGTTGAGCTCTGGAGTGTGTGCATCAGGTGTGAGATGTGTGTTTGCGGTGTGTGCCTCACCCAGAGGTTTGCCCTCATTTTGGCCCTTAAGAGTCAACTCAGGCTCTGGAGCTTTTTCTGTGAGGGGAAGGGCTTCTTGTAGAGGTGTGGGAACAGGGACAGGGATCTGTGGAGGTGTGTGTGTGAGGGCGGGGGTGTTTGCAACAGGGGATGTCTGTGTTTGAGAACTCAGCTGCCTCCTCCTAAGGCTGCGGAGTCTCTCCTTGGCCAGCCTGGCCGAGCACCAGCGATGGAGCAGCTCGGGCAGGGTGGCCATGCAGGACAGAGACAGAGAAGAGAAGGAGGAGAAAGGACAATATGCCTGGCTCTCCCACTGGTTCCTGTCTGCCTCTCTCCTCGTCTCCTCCTCTCTCTTCTCTTCCTCCTCCTCTCCCTCCTCCTCCATCAGAGTGACAGTTGACTGTCTGGGCTCTTCGTCCTCCTCCTCCTCTACCAGAGTGACAATCTGTCTGTCCTCGTGGGTTTCGGGTGTTGCGGGGGAAGGTGTGGAAGAGTCACTGGATATATTAGAGTCTTCCTGGGTTGTAGGATGTTCTGGCTCTGCAGGTTCCAGTCTGAAGGAAAGAAATGGAAAGCAGCATATTAAGGAAACATCATTGTGTGTTCTTGGAGGGGCTTTGAAGCAAAAATTGTGCAAAACACCAAAAATGTTGTTTTTGGTTAATATGCCTTTAATTGGTCTTACACTGCAGAGCTGTGAGGGGTTTCTGTTAGTTTAGGTGTAACTTCCGTGCTTCCCTCCTTCTCAATCTGGACCTCTGCTGTTGTATTACCTGGCATTTGGACAAACAAAACAATAAACAAAACTCACAAGAGGACTTTGATAACACTTTGACAGCTACGGTACACTCGGCCATATAACTTAGTGAGACGTTTCTCCGCAGTCCTAGTGTATGTGGCTGCAGGAGGCACCGTGTAGAACAGACACCCTTTTACTTGCGCAGTTTGGCTGGCAAGCCCATGTTTTGGAAAGTCAGAAATACTGTGAACCAGTCTAGTCCAGTTAGAACCGATCTCTCTCTCCCACAATCTGAATTAGAGTCGTAAACGTAGAGAGCGCCAGCAGTAAAAAAAACTTTGCAGAGTTACTCCTTTGACAGTATGCAGAGCAGACTTTATGGACTCAGATTAAAATACATTTGTGTGACAATAGTAGTTAAGAATAAAAAAAAAAAATATAGAACTAATTTTGGAAAGAGTGTAAAATATGTGTTCAGGTGGATTTTTTTCCTCATAGAGGGAAAGCTAAGTAAGAGGATCATTTTTGATGCAGCTCTCTGTGTGGTAATCAAATCAAGGAGCAAGCTTGACATCATAGCCCCCCCCCCACCAGTCCTCCATGCATCTGAGCTCCTCTGCCGAGAAGTACAACACACACAGCCAAAGTTCTGCTAAAACTCAACTGGAGACCCCCTGCCAACAGCCAAATAAACATCTGACTATTTCAGCACGTATACCCACGAACACTAAAGATATGCATATGCTCGCACTTAAGGGAACGAACGAAAGTGACCCAGTTTTAAAAAGCAGTTAATCTAAACAATATGTGGGCAGACAGGCAGGCCAGTGGTTCCAGGCAGACAAAGAGAGAAAAAAGGCAGCTGAACAGTGAGATTAGAGTGTAGATAGAGAAAGTATGATGTCTTTTCATACAAATTCTGTAGAATTTGAAGTGATTTACAAAAGGATGCAAAACATTGTTTCCATCAACTGTATAATTGTTGTGCAAATATTCTAAAGCCCTTTTGAATTGTTATTTTTTGGGAGACGTGCGATAGTGGGTGGCAGAAAAACACCAATGTCTACAGAAAAGCAGAAAAAGCCGATCATCGTTGTGTAAATCTGTTTCCATCGGCCTTTCTTGCATTTGCTTTTTATTGAAGTCTTCCACCGCTGCCAGGTGAAAAAACTACTGTATGTTGCAATATTTACCTGTTTGTTGAAATCCCTGGTTTTTACATTCAGGTTTTCTTGGGCAAAAACAAAATGTGTGTATAAAAAAAGATTCATGGAGACATACTTTATACCTACTATTCAGAACTGTCAGTGAACCAATCAATAGTTCCTTTAAGGACGAGTATGTCACATTAATATGGTGACTCATGCTAAACAATCTGTAGGGGAGTTTTCTGATGATCTGGAAACTATCAATGGTATTATGTGGACGATCCAGTTATATTTCATAAAACCCGTTCCCAAGGTGTGGTTGCTCAAAGAGAACAAAGCCAAAGGGCATGTCAGGGCCTCACTCTTCTAAGAAGAACACGTAGAATCAAATACGTAATAATGTTGGACCAGTTTCACCTCTCCAGTTTCAAACTGTAATTAAGCCTATTGATGTATATCAAGTATCTCTGAAATATATAGTCTTACAAATAGCTTGCAAGACTGCAGCACAACCAACCAATTTCAGTTCACATAAACAAAACCTTCAAAACAAATTGTGTGTCAATTTCAAAAAAAAAAAAAAAAAAAACTATAGTTCAGGAATGAAAATAATTCAGTTTTTACAAACAGCTAAACTGAGCTTTGGAGACACAGACTGCAGTCATCATATTTGTGTCAGACTTTTGTCTTTCCCATATTAGAATGACAGGACAGGATTTTGGTGGAAAAAAAAAAAAATCAGCAAAAATTTACAAGAGGAAGTTGTGGACATGAAAGATGAAACTAGATGTAATAAGTGTATGAGGGGTTGAGTACCTCCTGGTTCTGCTCCACCCTCTGGTTTGCCGCCCAGAACATTAGCAGCAATGTTGTTTACCATGTTCAAGATGGCATCTAAAAGAAAAGCACACACACACACACTTTAGTTATTTTGGAGGTCATGAGGTTCCTGGTAAACTGAAAGGCAGCAGCTTGAAAACGTGCAACAGTGAATCAAAATACTTTGGCTTTTGTTTTTCCTCTTACATTAACATTATTTCCTCCACTGTAACTTTCTTTTCTAGTTTTTACTCAAGGCTTTGCCTCAGTCTCCATTCTCTCTTGTTCACAATTCCTCTCTGAGCCTGCCCAACTGAGGGAAAAATGTTTGTGTTCCTCTGCTGTTTTTTTATGGTTTTATGGTTTGAGCCCTGACGATTTGTGGTGTGTGTGTACGTGTGGTGCACCAGTCCTCCATTTGCTACATCAGGAGACACAGGGGCTCCAGTGTGTTAGTGTGTTAGTGTGCACGCGCGCTTGTGTAGTGTGAGCAGGAACATTTCTGCAACCCAAACCCCAGTCTATATCGATGCGTATGTGTGATGCCAAGTAGGTTAAAATACTGAGGAAACATTCAACACCGTCTCCTGAGGAATCAGGAGTCTGTAGAGGATCTGGTGTTTGCTTGGGTCGCTGCACCATATATATAGATTCACCAAACAATTTTATGTTTTTTTTTTCATGGTTTGAAGCCTCCGAATTGTATGCTGTCGCCACAAGCTGCTACAGAATGTAGAATTTGTTGTTTAGCCTTGAAAAAGTAAAGTATTGTAGCCCTTCAAAATCCTGAGTAATGTTTTCTTAAATATCCTTCCTTCAATCATCATAAAATTATTATGCATGTGGCTTATTTGCTGTCATATAATTTTTAAAGCTATGTTACCATGTATGCATGTGTGTCTGTGTGTACATACTGGTTGCTGAGCCAAGCAGGTTTTTAGAGGCCTTGTCCTCTGACGGTTGGTAGCCAGGAGGATAGTCTGAAGAGATGCACATTTAAACAGTCACGTGTTAAAATAAAGTCACGTTTAACAGTAAATAAATGTTACACTCTTAGATGATTTTTACAATGAAATACAACAGAATTTGTCAGAAAGGAGGAGTCCAAGAAACTCAGTTGTTGATATTAATAGTTAACTCAAGGCACGAGGTATTTGGTGACCAAGTTTCAGCATAAGAATGTAACTTGACTCTCTTCTCAGGGTTCTTTGTAGTCTAATGATTTGCAGCACATGAGCTGTTCTGCCAGATTAGGCAGCATACAACCTTTTTCATATTAATAGGCTCATATATCTTCTGAGTAAAGAGTAAAGTCTTTGAACAATAGATCATAGATCATCTTACCATAGTCTTCATCCAAGTACTCCAGTCTCTCTGAGGGGTACTGGGAATCTGCTATCTCATCATATTCCTCCACCATGCTGGTACCAAACACCCTACACAAAACAAACACAAATGCTCTGTTACACCTACAAACCCGCCTACAGAAAAGGTTAAGGGTTGTTATTACCACACAGCAGAGGTGTTGGGATCTTTCTCGGGAAATGTGGCTCTCTAAACCACACTGCTCAGATCACATTTTAAGAAAAACACAATAAAAACGGTCACCTCAAGTAACTTAAATACTGCGTGGGTCTCAAGTATCTTAAGATCCACACAGTAAAAACATGTTAACCTCGTAAAAACAAGGTTAACATGATCAATAGTGTTCTCTACTAAGGTAAATAAACTGTAGTTCAGAGAGATAAGTTAAAGTCTTTCACATTCTTCTTTCACCTCAGGGTCAAGGAACGGTCTTTACTGTTGAGAAAATCTGTAGAAATCTGCTTTGACCTTCTTGTAGGAATGTGCAGGGGAGTTTTACAGCCCCTTCAACCCCCTACAGCAGTGCCCTCAGAGCAAGTCCCTGATGACCCTGATGATCTAGGACAGGCATGTACTCTAGGTACATGTATGTTTGTGTGAAATTAGAGTTAATACTCAACATAGGCTGGGCCCCAGTCATCTGGGACACCGAGCTGTGTATAAAATTTGGTGTGTACAAGAGAAGACTTTGAATTTGATGAATCTGTTTACGTATTAAAATCGTAATGTGCAGCCATCCCAATGATCGTTTTCTGGATCTGATAAAGCAGTCTCCTGTATAATCTAATAGCTCCTGGAATTATGGCTCAGCATAGTGTGAAGTAAGACACTGGCGTCATTATTTAGGATAATAAAACAGTGTGTACAGTACATTTTTCACCGGTGAAAAATGACTCGTTGAAAACTGGTCTATTGGTTTTGTCCCTGTGTGGCGTGTAAGTACAGATGTATCCAATTTGCTGTTCCCCCCCAGTGTTTCTGTTTCCTTTAGAAGAAGAGGACAGTAACCTTAGTGGTTGTTCCTACGGCAAACTGTTCAGCAGTGGCAATACAATTGTGAAAGACTGTCCTTCACCTAAAACACTGACATTAAGTTGAATACTTACATAGAAGTGTCTTAAGTGTATAAAATATTTAGCTTTGTATTATTTAATTACAATTTAGATTTCTGAAAATCAAAAAGACAGGCCTACGAAGAGACACTGAAACGGGCAGAGACATCGCGGTCTTACCTGATGAGACTGAGGGGACAAAAGTGTTCTGATCCAAAGTGGGAGAGGAGTTCAACCTACAAAGGAAAATGGAAAAACTCTTGAAAATATCATCCACAATTTAACAACAGTGCCAATCTAAATAATGTGTGAATGCCCACTCCATAATCCACCAAATAAAATACTACAATTGCCAAGCGTTGAGAGTATAGTTTGTGTGCATGTTCCACTTGTTTAATAACTTTTTCACATGCATTAAAAGATGACAGTTGTGCTCTGCCAAAGCTCACCCATTATAGTGTATGACCATTAACAACCTCTGACAGAGAGAGAAGAGTGCTAACCTTTATGTACTTGATGAACATCTGATGCGAGAGGAAGACAGGAGAGGGACAGGAGGAGAGAGAAATAAAACAAGAAAAAGAGATCAGTGGAGACTGATTCAAGCTACAAGCAAGTCAAGCATCTGGCTTACAGTTTGGCTCTGTCATAAGACAAAAAAAAAAACAAAACGCTGCTGATATATTCTGGATCATTGGTCTGCAACAGTCCACAGACAAGAAGATACTATAGAGATGTTTTTAATGAGCAGTTGGAAAGAAACACAAGCGAGACAGAGGGGACAGACAGGCAGGACGATAAGCTCAGGACAGAATTTAAAACATAAGAACAAGACATAACATAGCAGTTACGCTGCTTAGATCTTTGTGGCAACCGACTCAGATTATCCTGAAACTTTCTAGACAAAAATCAGTTCATGTGATAACACAATTATTTAATAACAGAGCATGAATCACAGTAAGCACCCGCACATAACACCCACGCTCACCACATAAAAATCATCCAAGCATTAATCAACTGTGAATATTAAGTGAGCGAGATTTGAGGGTAGAAATGTGAGAGGAGAGACAAAAGCACAGAATCTTATAATTTATTACATCAACACTTATATACGCTCTTTGTTTAAAAATGTTTTAAAATCTGAAGTTTAAATGAATCTTAGTGGGAGGAACTATAACTGACTTGAGCAGAAAGCGAACAACTGTAATCCTTTAACATCACACTCTGTATGATTTCATATCCTGTCTGTCCTCAGTAACCCGGCCCATCCTACAACAGACTCGGTCCAACTTGGCCTCCTCAGTCGTGACACCCAAATCATAAACATAATCAACAAGATGGTAATGTGTATGTGCCCTTAAGTTCTTACAAGTGTAACTCTGTCATGAACACACATCCTCACAGTCATACACAGAGTCACAATTCTTCATCCAGTCATAGGAGGGGTTACAGACAGCTCTGATGGCATGGTTAATTTACCATGAAGTCATAAGAAGGTCTACTGAGCCTAAAATACAGCTTAAACCTTGTGTATGAATGTGTGTTTGTGTGCTAGGAACTGTAACATACTAGCAAGAATGAATATGTGCATTGTTTGTCGTTCCTCTCCTTAAGACATAAATGTACTATTATAGCAGCAAAGACAAAAAGGCAGTACCTTCACATATTTAGCATAAAGCTGTTCGTCCAGTGGGAAGCTCTGCACAATGCGCTCATCGCGGGCATGGAACGTACCCAGCTTTACCCACTTGTTGGTAGGATATCTGCGAGCAGAGCGAGGGAAAAGTAAGGCGTGTGTTTCTGACAGCCTTGTGAATTAAAAATGAAATTTGGCATGTTCTCAAAGGCTTCCTAATTTTGTCCTGGTTGCAAATGCCACTCAGTGTGACTAGAGGTCTGTCCTTCCCCATCAGAGGGAGGAATTTATGAGTTGTGGTGCGAGATGACGCTGGAAATAAATCCTGAGGGTGAAACTGAAAACAAAGACAACACCAGCTCTGTCTGCACTAAAGTTAGAGCTGATAATACAGGAGATAGGAAATGTTTTGAACTAGTGCTGGCGCTGTTTGAGGAAAAGGTGCTAGCCGGGTTGATCATTTTCCAAAATGAGTGACCAGGCGACAGAGCAAAATTTAGAGGCCTGTGCGTACTGCAGTAAAGCCCACCTACCTGCCTATGAGAACATGCCGATTTCATTTTAAATATACTGCCAGTGTATGTGGGATTGTATGCACGTGCAAGAAAGAAAGGGAGCGTACCTGTCACTGATGGAAACTAAAAAGTCTTTAGGTGTAGATGAGAAGAGCTCAAAGTTAGCAATGTCCAGCTGCTTGACTTGAATAGGCTCACAGAGCTCTATCACAAACCTGGAGAGAGGTAGAGAGGTTTATGGAAAGACAGTTGAAAACTATTTCACTTTATTTTTGTACATCCTTTCCAATCAGGCTCTGTTACAGACAAACTGTAACCAGTAGTGTGTGTCAGTGTTCTCACCAGATTTTGTTGCTGCAAGGATTCAGCATGTAAAGGTCCATATTCTCCATGAGAATAGCTGAAGTGCTCTGAAAAAGTCACAGGAATGAGAGTGAATATTACAGGTTTGCCAGTATCAGAGACAACTGAGCTTTTCTAGATATTATATCAATGTCAGAATTTATTAAAAAAAAGTCTTACACACCATAAGGTCTTAATGATTGAAAACCAAAGAACTGGTCTAGTAATATTTTTTCTTGTAGCTTTTTCTTATATTTTTCTTGTATGTATGAATGGGTTTGGAATATTGTGATTATTTGCTGTTTGGCCCATTTTAAGGTTGCCTTTAGTACCTTTTCTACCCTTTTAAAGACTAAATGCTACATTGAGTAATATGTGATTTATGTCCCTAGAGGACCCAATTCTGTAATGTGAACCAATTTTTCTATAACATTGGAAAATATATTATGTATATGTACAATTGTAAGAGCTCAGTATCCCCTTTGTTTTTGTATTTGAGAAGCTCAATGACCTTAATTGCATAACGGAGGGGTTGCTGGCAAACTCTGATTGGCAGGATTTTTCCTGGGTGAAAACCAATAGCCTTCATATGTATGGTGCTGTTTACATCTATCTTTTCTAGATAATATATCAGCCATCATCTTCCACAATATTTTTGACAACAAACTGGTCACTGGTTAAACTCATGGATGCAAAAAACATTCTGAAGAGGTCATCCATCTGCTGATGCAACATGACAGTATGACGTCTGTATCCTCGGCTGTGTGTGTGTGTGTGTGTGTGTGTGTTTGTGTTTAGGCAACAGAGGTGATGTGTGTTCAACCTTGGCCTCATTGTTGGCAGACAGTATCTTGGCACCACACTCCACAGACGCGTAATTATTCTTGAAGTTCTTCTGGACCTTCTTCACCGGATGGGGGCTGCCGCTGGATGAGGTATGGAGAGACTGACCTGGACAGGAGGGAGTGTTACATTAGACCCATTAGAGACACTGGAAAAAGAGCGTTGCCTGAGAGGAACAACTACAGAAGTTATGCAACACACATAAAAGCACGCTCTGCTGGCTGCTGCACATGGCATGCACAGAGAGACGGAGAAGAGAGAGGGAGATGGAGAGATAGACAGAAATAGAACATGAGGAAGGAAGCTAAAGAGAAGGACAGAGGATTACAAAGCACAGAAACCAGTAGTAAGAAGGACAAAAGAACAATGTAACGAGTACGAGATGAAAAGTACATTAAAACTGGCATGTGAATGTTGTCAGGCCATCTTTGAGTTTAAAAGCCTTGAAACAGGAACTTCGTTGCTGATGTTGTTGTGATATCTCACTTTCCATTTGTGCCCGTGTACCTAAACGTGTGTTTTAAGGATGTATGCACTTACTTTTCTCCTTCTCCACCTCCATGACTTGTTTCTTCCACTCGTCAAAGGTCGGGATGTCCTCTTTGCTGGGCACTGAGGGATCAGTCTCCCTGGCAATACTGGCGTCCCCTGCCTGAAACACAAAGACAGGTGCGTCACACACAGACCCAGAGTGACGGTTGAACTGTACGTATCATCAAAACTACAATCGTCTTACTAATATGCTTTTATCTGGACATGCAATGCACAGAGAAAATGCATCTAATACTGCTAACAAGGTGATCAGATACCCCGGAGTCACAATGTGAAATGCGTGCTACTGTATGAGCAGAGACACACAAACACTGTGTGTACCAGAACAATCAAAGGACTCTCATCCACAGTTCAAAGTAGTCAGCTAGCCCTTGGACGCTAAAGCATTGAGATGCATTGAGCTGTGAATAATATTTTGATGAATTATATAAGCACGCTTTTGGACCTCACGAGAGTCTGATCCTAAAAATCCACCAACTCAGACGGCCTCTTATGTAAACACCCCGCTAGTCTGACAGGAGTCGTTGCCAGCCGCACACAGATTAGTCACCAGATCTTAGCTTTGTGTACAAATACACTATGCACACAGCCCACCTGAAAATAGGTACATACCCCAAGATATTCTCATCTTTCATCATCCTTCAACCTTGGAAAAAGGCAGCTGAAAGCAAGTTGACTCAGCATTTGCCTCATAAAACATTCACAAACTGCCCTTTACTAGAACGACTGTGCACACTAAATATTCATCATTTTCATGGCAATCTAGCCAGCAGTTGTGAGCACACACAGTTACTTACTAGGCCAAAATGTGTAGAGAGAGGGACTGATTGACCGACCAACAGCATCTTTAGGTCACTGATCACACTTGCCCCGCCTAAATGTTCATGTGCTATAACACTGAGAATTGAAATTGTGCAGAATAGTGTAATAATATATACAATCTTAAGGACATTTTTAAGATGACCTATCAATTACTGTATCGCCTGAACCAGACACGGTGACTGTGCTTTGCCGACTACAAGTTGACCAGGAAGCTGACAGCAGTGTTTTTCCACCACCTGTTCATGTTTATGTCTGATTGCGGTCCAACAGTCAAATTTTCCATCATGATACCTGCAGCACTGTAATGCGTCTGTCCATGCCTACTGAAAAGATACTGCTCAAAACTGAACTTGTTTCCTGTATTTATTTAAACCTCCATATATGCACCATAATATGCTGTTTACTAGGCTCCTAAAGTTTCTTATATTTACTAGAAAGCTTTGGGTGTTATATGTAATTCACTTTTATTTCTTATTCCCATCAATCTAAAATGTACTGATATAAACATGAGAGATACTGCAAGCTACTGACCTGCTGTTCTTGGTGGTGGTGGGAGGTGTTCTCCTCCCGGTCCAAATCGGACAGTCCACCCTCCAGCTCCTGCCGCTGCTGCTGCTGTTGTTGTTGTTGTTGTTGTTGTTTCTTGTCCACATGGACAGAAGTGGACTGGACCTCTGCTTCAGGACCAGAACCCTGGCTCTGGTCTGACTGCTGGTCCACTATGCCAGCCTCATCCACACTACAGCACAGACATGGGTCCAATGATGTAGAGAGAAAGAGGAGGAATTCGAGAGAAGAAAAAGAAACAGAGAGGGGAGGAATGAGGACAAAGAGGGGTGGAGAACACAAATGAGTGCGCAGCAATGTTGGACAAATGATGCAAAACAAAAGCTATTACATGTATTTGACAGTATTGGCAATCCTTGGTTGTGAGCAGGCAGACGATGGAAAAAGGAAATAAAAAAATAAAAAAGGAGAAGTAAGTGGAGAGCAAGGCCAGCGGTCGATGGTTGCGCACAGCAGAGAGGTGTAGCTTGTACCTTGATTACCTGTCTCTGTGCTTTGATTGGCTTCTGGGGGTTAGAAACTCACCTGAGGAGAGGCCTGCCAAAAGGGGAGTTTTCACAGGTTGCCAGTTCGGGGGGAATGACCCTGCACTGTGAGTCAGAGTGCTCAGCATAGACAAAGCTGTCTACTGGGAGATCATCTCCTGCACTGGCAACCCGCACTGCACTGAGGGAAAGAAAGGACATGGCGTTTACCACACCTCCTTACACTGGTGAGGGTAGAGAGAGGAGGACGGGGTGGGAGAGAGGAGGGGATGGGGACAAGGAAGAGGAGAAAAACAACACAGAGCATAGGGAGAGTAAGAGAGAGAGAGAGAAAGCAAGAGAAAGAGCAAATAGAGAGAGAAATGGATGGACAAAAGGGAAGGAGAGGTCGCTTGCAGGTGGGGCAGCTGATGTGCAGGTCTTAAAGTGTTGACCTAAACGTCCTGATGTTGACAGCCACTTTGAGACAGGAGTTGAATTCAAAAAGTTTCCTTGCGATGGACAAATTCTTCTTGATGGTTCCAACCAGGAGATATCCAGACTAGTTCCATGTCCTCGCAGAGGGGATTTTCCAAGATTTCCACAAACTTCCATTACAAAGTCCATGTAGCAGTTCCGTGTTACTTCACAGTGCCGGCCACCAGTTCCATGAAAAGCGACTTTGAAATATCCAGGATGTCAGACCAACTCTCCTTTCAGTTTCGATTTCAGTTTGTTTGTTTCAGTCATTTACAGCGGTTAAATTAGAAAACAAAATAAATAAAAACAAACTAAGGAGAACAAAAGTTAACCAACAAAAATATCAAAGAAAATGTGCAATGTCTGACATGACAATGGAAGCACTGGAAAACAATGACCTGTATGTATATTATACCTCAATAGGGTTGAAATTGGCTTTAACCATCATTAGAGGAATAGATATTTTATCTAACATCTAGTTCACTAATGTTTCTCTGGTTATAGCCAACTTCTAATGCCAGAGATGCAGGTCCCTGCCGAAATGAGGAAGTGAATCTGAGCTTACCCTGTGTGGGTCAGGCTGGCACTCTGTGAGGTAGGTGTGTTTTCAGCTTCATCTGGGGATGTGGCTGGGTTTGAGTCCAGGCTGGGATGTGCAGCAGGGGCGTCACTGAGGACTTCTGCTGGGGCTGGGGCTGGGGCATCTGTGGACACTTGGCCCTGTGCTGGAACTGGTTCTGGAGTGGAGGAAACCAGGGCTTCCTGGTCATGGTCCTGGTCCTGGGTGTCAGTCTGCAGGTCCGAATCAACCTGGAGGTCTGGGGAGGGTTCTGGCTCAGGAGCAACAGGTACAGTATCAGACTCTGGGTTGGGCTTTGTCTCTTCCACCTCAGCTTCCCATGGATTCACAGTCTGGAGAAAGAAAACACAAAAACACACGCGTATAAATGATAATTCATCAAAAGCAACAAAGCAGCATCTCTCTCACAATGTCTCTCTCAAATGTCATAATGAATGAATGAAATTACCATGAAAATTGTGTGAACCTATTATAAACTTTCTTGTATAAAAAAATCCTCTGAATCATCCAATAGTTTCATCTTCAACATATTGCCACATAATTGATATGCAAATATTTGCATTTATGTGCTTTGACTCACTCCTTCTTGATATTTCTTTATATTGTAGTTTTAATTTTCTCAATATTGCACAGACATAGTTTTGTAATCTGTTAATAATTGAGCAATGTAAGCGGTTACCTGTTCTTGGTGTTCATTGTGTGTTGCTAGCTTCTCTTGTGCTGCTCTCTCTGTCTCTAGTCCCATATCGTAGGATGTGTGTGTCATCCATTCTTCCACCACCTAGGGGAAAATAAAGTAAAAAAAAAACTCCACATCATCATGTAGTTCACAGTCTTGAATAGGAACTAAATGGTAACACAATGAAGTACCATCATCACAGCAGCAAATTTCAAACTCTTTTCACATTATCGATGGATTATGTTTATTCTAAAAAAAAAATAAAAATGCATTTTTGTGTAAAACTGTCAGACACAAAACGTCTTTGCATCTCAGGTTGTGAAAAAGCCTTTTGTTGGAGGGACAAAGACTGTGTTATAGGGCCAATGACAGACTGCCAGGCCTGTTGAACTGCCCTGCCATGCCTGTTTGTTGCCGGACTACAAACAATGATTCCCCTTCTTCTGTGCTCACACATGCATACTAAAACGCACTCACTTCCCTAAATTATCATTCATTCTGATTCTCATACACACATTACCACACCCACACCCACACACACACACACACACACACACACACACACACATCTTTGAGGGTCCATTCATAAGAGCTGAGGGTATCAAATATTTAACCCGGTACCAACATTAATTCACCTTAGGCAAACTTTTGTTACAGGGCTGCTCTACTCTCTACTGAATGCACATAATGACACCCACAGACTGCCTTAAGATGGATTAGTCTTCAGCCTTCTTCAGCCACTAAGGCTGCAATAAGGACAAAAAAGCTGATAATTTGTAAAGCGTTGTATACCCTGAACTTTAACCCTACAGGACTGGCCCTAACCTACATCACCAGCTCCTCCATGACTTATACAGACGAGCCTATGTTCCTGACAACGTGTAACTAGGCTGCTTTATAAGAAACTCTTGACCTGGAAGGGGCTCTAATCTTCATGTGCTGTACTGCACATCGTTTGGACCCTTTGAGTGTTCCTGACACAGTTCAAATAATCAGTTGTCAAGTTAGAGATAAAGTCAAAGAACTGATATGTTGTTTTCTTCTTCAAAAACTGTTCTGCTCTCTTGGTGGGAGTTATAAACACTTATGTAATTCCCTCACCCTCCCACCATCCACAGGCTGTCCTCCATAACCCAGGACCTCCCTGATTATTCACACCAATCCTTTATAGCTACTCCACCTCTTTCAATGCCTCCTACTTTTCACCAGGGGTTACGAGGTCAGTTAAGTGCATGACCCAACTCCCACCACTACCCTCTTGGTGTTCTGCTAACTCATACATTTCACCACGAGTGATGAGTCTAATAATACTGCCCACCATCCCACTGCCAGCCAAAAAAAAAATGAACCAGCAACATAACTTATTTCTGTTGCGGTTAAGATGGTTAGAAAAGTATTTTCAGGGTGGTGTGGTTGGAATTTTTAGACTTTAAAAACAGTTAAAAAGGTTGCTTCATCTGACTGACTGATTGTGAAACATGTAAAAGGCGCAAATCTTCAACGCACCTTGTGTTGTGTAGTGTCCTGCTCCAGCTCCGGCTTGTGGCCGTCAGGGTTTTTGTCCCCAGCAGACTGACCTGGACCAGACAAGCTCTGCTCTGAACAATACACATGTTGACTGGGGCACCTGTAATACAAACAAGGCAAAATATATCAGCACAGTGCAAAATCATCATCATCATACAAGGGAAACATGTAAAGTAAAGTTCAGATAGTGTTAGCATAGTAAAAACAACGATTCTACTGCACGTCATGCTAAGGGTACAACACAAAGATGAAAGATTCAGTGACGACAGCACAAAATGCTGTAAAAAAAAACATCAGCCTCTGAATTAAAAGCATGCTTAGACTGCACTACATCACATCCTCCACAGTGAAGCACTTCCTTCCCTCAAGGGGGAGGGCCACTGACACAAGCTCTTTGGGCACAAGCACTGAAAGCACTGAAAGCACTTTGAGTGTACAAGAGCAAAGGAGGCTGTATGTACATGAAGAAAAGCAGAGAGAATAAAGGGAGAGAGAGAGAGGACCAAAGCGGAGAGTGTAAATTAGGTCCACAAGGAGAGGTGGAGAGCAAAAGAAAGGCCTAAATTGAAGAATCAAGAGTAAATAACCAGCCTAAACAAAATTCCACTGTGTGTATTTTTATAAGCTGCTCAAGGCAAACTGCATTCTTTGAATCAGTCTTCCTTACACTCTCCTCTTTGTTTTCCAACTCTCTGCCCATAAGGCTTAACAAAGCCCAGGATATTATTGCAACTCTTTTAGGCATCAATGCTATTTCAACACAAGTCACCTGTGTGTGCACATGTGCAACGTGCACAGCTCAATACAAGTTTCATTTCAGCCTCTATATTTTTGCATACCTAGGACCTGGTTTCCAAGGCTACCCATGATGCACAGTGCAGAATGGTAGCAAAATGTAGCTGCTATGTGCCTGCAGCTATCCAAGGCCAACTGGGCTGATATGAAGAGCAGAGGCCTGGAGCACAGGCTAACCTACATTATCTCTGCCAGACAACTAGGCGACTGTAAAAACACCGGCAGCTTTTAAATACAGAATGCTTTAATATGCATGTTAATAATGAGCCCTTGGAAAAAATGTACTTTTAGCATATCGATGTCAGAGCTCTGCAGTGGCGAGATTTAATAATAGATGACAGATTCCAAAACAGACAGGAATGGAAAGGATGAAAAGCAATAAGGAACAAGCTGAGATAATAGAAGGCAGACGTGGCGAGAGGATGATAAGGAAACGGAACAGACAGAGATAGCGACAGCAGTGAGAGACAGCTGGTTCTCAGTTGGTTACCTTATCAGTCGAGTTGAAATAAAGTGAGAAATGGAGCAACAGGAGAGAAGCAAAGCTGAACTGGCAAGAGGTCTGTCTAAACATGTTCCTTCTGCTATGATGCTAACTCGCCCACAAATTACATCTAAGCCTAACCTCTTTGAACACTAATAAGTCAGTCAGCAGTCTGCTTTAGAGCCATTAGACTAACTCATCATGAACAGATTGAGTTAAACTGAACTGCGCCAGCATTACACAAAGAGCTGTTCACACACTGAAGGCCAGAAAGGCCAAAACTGGACACTCAAACATTTTAAATGAATTACTCTGCGTTCATGTGCTGTAGATCAAAGACTTCAGGAGAACCACGGGCATCAACATGTGCCTTGTACACTTGTTTAGCCCTGAAGGCCTGTGCTCATTATGGAAATACTAAATGGAAAAATCAAATTCAGAGAATGACAACACCTTGCTTCAGTGGCAGCTGGATTCATGACATCACAAGATCACGCGAGAATCCATCTCGTCAGGCTTCAAGTTATGCACTTGTGATCTTGTCATCTGGTGAATCCAGCTGCCTCGCAAGGTAAGATGGTGATAGACAGCGATAGACAGATGGTTCATCCAATCATTTTTTTTATTTTTTGAAAGTGCCTGCCTTTTTCCAAACAGTTTACAAGAATGACTTCTCAGATGGTTCTGCGTAACAAACGATCTGGTGCGTCAGGTTACGGTTCCCCTTGAGTGGTCAAATATCAATGTCAGGAGAGAGCAGGACACATGGACATGTTAGTACCCTGTCAGCCTGGTTGTCAGGACAGAGATGAGTACTGAGCAATACGTACTCACAATCACACAGAGACAACCATCTGTGCATGTCAGTATCCTGTCACTCAGAGAGCCTCTACATCTGTATTCTGCTCATTAACATTTGAGGTGATTGAATGATGAGATAAAAGATGACAAGAACTTCCAGCGTTGATTTCATTTGTAGAAGGATCTTCTGAAAGCTGTGCTGCATACCCCCCATCAGATTTATCAACAAATGACAACTCAATAAGATAAAGTGATAATCCAAATATTGGAGCTGCTTCTACTCAGGTCAGACATTCTATTTACTAAATGTATTACAGAGTTTTCAGACAAGAGTGGTGGTGACTCTAAACACAACATCTTCTGGCTGTGTCGGCAGTTCATATCTCTGCCTTTTCTATAATGGATTTATCCCTGTCTGAATGTTGTATATAGGTATAAAATGTCATGTCTAGGATGGAGACTAGCTGACTCTGACACCAAGACATGACATTTACCTTTGACGTTTTAGATTCCTGCTGATGGTGAAATGTGAGGCATGTTCCTATATGCTACATCGACACCTGATAATATATAGTTACCCCAAAAAGGTTGGAAAGGGCCACAAGGCCAGTGTTGGAAATTTAAGCGCCAGGCAGTGTACAGATACTAAAGAGTAAATATGAACCATGGGCTAATATAGGCTCCCGGCTAAACTTGGATCCATAGCTTTAAACTATGTTGTGTTGCGTTTCAAATGTCCCATGTGTCCCCCCCGACCCTCACCACCCCCACACTCAGTTACGAGGGTGACATCTTATACATATTTCCCTGAAGATGCAATGAACAAAGTTATGTAACAGATAAAAACATGTCACAGTGAAAATATTATCAAATCTAGTAACCATAGACCACCATGTTAAAATGCCCAACTTAAGCCGTAAAGTTATGCATAGAGAAGTCGTCAAAATGACGTGTTCAATCAAGTCACATCTACTCTTTGCCTCAGACAGGCAACATCATGTCAGACAACATGCCTAAAGAACATAACAGGATATAGTATGAAGTACAGAAGGGCAGTGCTATATAGGGAAAAGCCATTTACACTGGGGGAACTTGGAGAACAGCACAGGACACATTTCCTGATACAGCAACAGTATTTCACAGCGCTTCAGCCCTGTAGCGTCTATAAAACATGTGCGATTTATCCAAAAATAATTATACATAATTATACATAACTTGGCCTGCCTGCACATGTAATATGCATCTATCCTGAGACAAGCAAATAGTTGAGAGAAAGAAGATACAAGAAGTTGGGGGAGAGTTTGAACTCAAATGGTTCACAGACAGCCTAAGAAAACACAAGTAGTCAACGCAGGAAAAAGGAGAGCTGAAGGATGCATGACTACTGTATATGCAGTCAATACATTTCATTGATGCTTCTGTGCAGGTTTTATATTGATACTGATCTTGAAACATACTGCAAGTCTATCCACTCAACTTATATATCAGCTTTAAGTGTGTTTATAGGGCAGTGGCTGTTAGACTGCATATCAGGATTCACACTAAAAACACCTTTTGTTTTATCCTAACTGAGTAACTTGATATTTCACACATTTTGTAGGTTTAAACTGTGTTTTTTCTCCATATGGTTCCACATGCCAGAATTCATACCGTTTTGGTCAGAACATTGCATAAGGTAATTGACAGGAAAGCATTTTCAGTGGTGTCCTTGGAGCATGATGTGTTTACTCAAAGCCTTCAGAATATCAGTTCTGGCATCTTTGCACAGGAGGCCACAAAGCCTTAGAATTGCTTTACAATTTTTTACAAAAGTCTGATATGGTCTGAAAACTTTTCTGGGTGGTGATTTGTTTATTTTATTTCAAGATCTCAGTCAAGTTCCTGCATGGAGTCACACAGAAACCTTGACAGTTTCACAGTGTAGTTTCACAGTCTATTTTAGAAAAGAAACTAAGGTTTTGTTTTAATGGTCACTTGCCAAATCCCATCTTAAATGTGAATTTACTGTTTTAGTAGTATCCAATAGTAAAAACGGACTAAATACAATTCATGTCAATGATGATACGTTTATATTACCAAACTTTGCTTGTAAATTCCCCTTTTTAGAAATGCCCTTACTCTTTCTGATAAGGAAATGCTTGTGTAAACATACGTGAACGGCAAACACTTCACACACCACCAGAGCAGGTTTAGATAAATGTGTCACAGAGTAAACAATCCTGTATGAACTTGTGGGACGACACATGCAAATCCGACACACTTCTGCAATGTGACTCCCTGAACTAATGTTTAACTGAAACCTGCTGAGTCACAAATTGCTATTCAAATAATATATATTCAAATACAGAGATTAAAATATGTGGAGCAATTCAAAACCACAAATATCCTGTGTTTACTGAGCTAAGTGTTAACCAAAGCCCACGCTGTAAGAGAGAGGGAAAGACGCCCACCCGCCCCTGCTCAGCGTCATCTCTGTGAATGAATGGAAAGACCTGACTGTTGACATTCCTTCCAAGATGAAAAAAAAAAAAAAAAAAAAAAAGGAGAGCAGATGAAAAGAGAAAAAAAATGGGTGACGAGCGAGCTGCTTTGAGAGGACCTTTTTGGGGGTGGACTGTGACCTACTTTTTAATACAAATGGTTATGCAACAGTGGGAGGGGGAAGTTATAATCCACAAATGGATAGATACAGAGACCACAGAAACAGAGTGTTTAAGTGAGCCATGTACGCTACGCCATGCACGCTTGGAAGAGCCTGAGGCAAGACTAATGAGTCAGCAGCTAGAAAATACACTCTTCCTCATTCTCTCTATACCCATTTCCTGTCCCACTTTAGAAGCACCTTGGGATTTAAAAGAAGTCTTTGTATCCATTCACTTCTAATGGATACAAATGACTCAATCGTGTGATATTCTTATAGCTACTGAAGAAGATATTATCAGCTTATTTGTCACCGTTTACGGAAACATGAGTACACAGTTAGCCACACAACAGCAGACAGTCCTCTACTTTTTATGCCATTATAATGCCTTTCATAGATTAAAACTGAGAAAAAAAAATATACAGGAATAAAGAAAATAAAAGCAACATAGCAGTGCACAGACACTGGCTACATGTCCTGAATCACTGTCCCTGCTGGTTCCGCGCAGCCAAATCCCCCTGATATTTCCTGTTGGTATTGGGATCATTCAGAAGCAGGAGACATGGTATAACTCCACCAAATCAACAGCAGTCCCATACTGTACCAACTGACACAGAGCAGACAAAACTGCAGAGACAGCAGGCTGAGGATAGATTCATCTGCTAGTGGCGAGTCAAATATTATCACCAGCTGCATGGCATACCAACTGGTCTCTGATCCCCTCTCGGGCAGGATGTTTGCTTGGTGACTCAAAGTATTCAGAGGCATCGAGCACGACAATGCATGTGAACTTGTATGTGTGTGTGCTTGTGTGTCACGCCTTATAGCCTTGGGTCCTGCTCTATCTCTCCACATTTTTTTTTTTTTTTTTTTTACTCCTTTGACATTCTTCTCGTGTAGTTTTGCTGTTTGATTATGCAAAATCAGGAGAGCCTTGCCTTTATCACTCTGCCTTTAGTCAGAGCATGACACTGCAACACAGACAAGTACATCACCTGAACCAGGACAGATTAGTTGCTGCTTTTCCTTCCCCTGGCCTAGATCTCAGAACAGCTTAATTACACACACACACACACACACACACACACACACACACACACCCTTTAAGTATCCAACATCCTTATTATCCTAATTGTCTTAAATGAAAAAACTTAACTGTTGTGACCAAACATGAAGGGAGGGAGATAAATACAAGTGAAAAAAAGAGGAGGAGTGACTTTATTTCAGTGCAGTAAATTAGACTAATTGGTTGACAACATAGTGGAGTCTCTGGGTGTATGTTATTATTATGTTATTATGGCTGTGATTATAAATTTAACAGGAAAACAGATTACTACACTGGTCTGTCCTCTCCGTCTGTCCCGAGGCAGGAGAGAGTCTTGTGATGTTTTCAGATGATTCTTGATATACAACATGTGGTGCGGGCAGATGAGTTAACTTAGCTGAGAAAGGCAGATGGAGAACAGCGTGATGATGTAGTGAGTTAGCGTCCCTTTAAACTGGATTGTCAACTTACCAAGGCCTAATCATACTGTATGCTTGGAGAGAGCAAACACATATACACACCCCCAATAAAAGGCCAAACGAATCCAGATGTTTTCTCCCAGAGCCACATCTCTGAGAACAACGCGTATTCGACCAACGCGCTCTGTGTTTTACCTCCTCACAGCTGACAGAGAGAAAATCAGCCATAGAGGGACATAAGGAGAAAAAGAGCTGAGGAGAGAGTATCCAGGATCCACGTGGGCCGAGGTGGATTGTGGGGCAGGGAGACATGCCAGAGCTCGCCAGTAAAAGTAGGCCAGCGCATCTGCCGGGCAGACAAAAACACGCCGTCACCGTTTAGAGGAAAAGGGGGGCAGATTCTAAAAGCCCTGCCTAAGAGGACTGAACGTGTTTTTGTGCGCAAGTTTGCGTGGGCGTTCTAATTTTCCTCTACATTGAAGCAATGTAGAGCAGCAGTTTGTTTTAAAGCCCGCTGATCCCTCCATAATCCTCTCCACTGATGCATCCTCAGGGCAGCTGGGACATAGTGACTGAACTGGTTAATATCTCTCCAGCTCTCACACACTCTTACATACTATCTTGAACTAGACCCTACTTGCAGCCAGCCGCCTGACCAAGGGTAACTTTGTCAACCAAATACTAATTTCAGCTGAGGCACCCAAAGTCCTGGCTGCTGACTGGTTAGTAGGTCTTTTTGCAATTTATTCTCATTGAAAGAGGAGTATACAAAGAGCAGCTCCTCAATGATTTATTTCCTCACCTTTCCCTTCCTAGTAGTTCCTCTCTTGAATTATTGGATGCATGGAAAAATCGTGTATTTTCCCTGCACTCCTCTTTCTATGTAAACTTGCAAATCCTCAAGTTTGGTGCATGACTTCTGTCTGCAATTTAAATGATTCTAGCCTTCACTCAAAGACTGCCCCTTTCAAAACACAGATTCAGATATGAATTATCAGTGTTGTGCTGTCTGCTGCACATTTGACTCATACTTTTTGCACATCTGACCACTTTCTCAATCCCATAACTGAAACTATTTTATTTTGGACGAGGCAGATGAGATCAATATCGGTTAAGCGGCAGACACTTATTATTAGGGCTCAAGTTGTCAATGCATCCTTACTGTAATTAGGTACAATTGCATGGCCCCTAGTTGTTCGCTCTACAAGCAAACAAATCAATACCTCAAAAACACAGAGACGGAGCAGAACAAACTTGAGTGGTGAATGGGGTTGGAGTGGTTTCCCTAAGTGCTTTAATGCTGTGTTGAGTGGAGGCATACCATGTATACTGCCCCCTTTCAAAGAATTATGACCCAGCCAGTTCCTGGCACCCGAATCTGGGTCTATAATTATCAAGCCCATCAGAGCAGGAGTAAAAGCATCTTAACAGTCAATCAATGTCTAAACTATTAGGAGTTCCCAGCAGGTGGAGAGTGATAGGAAACATGAACAATCTTTGATTTAAAATAGCAACGAGCTTCTTCAAAGACACTGACAGGATTGAAACTTATTTCGTCTGTCTTTGCCCAGCATCGCTTCATCTAAACAACTGTGTGAACACTGCAGAAAAACAGGATCTTTCTTGATAACAGTGAACAAAGTTAAAAACATACATATGTGCTCAAAAAATAACACTGACGCTCACAGATGTTGAGAGAAAACAGTATAGTGTATATTAAAACATATACAGCATGTTATGATTAGGTAACATCATAAAAGCTTAAAATATCAATGCACCACCTTTATTTCCAGAATAAATACATACAGTTGTTTGGTTTATTATATCCGTTTGGCTTATGAAGCTCTGTTTAAGCAATTAAACAGCTATGACGCCATACAGCTGTTTAAAGAGAACTTGATCGGTGACTTATTATTCTTGTGAAAATGCCATGTAAATAAACACACTGGAACAGGCCCAGCAGTTCCTAGCAGAATGACACTTCATCCTGTTTTCTCTCAAAGCCAGATAAGTAAAATTTGATAAGGCACTTGAATTCAGTTTACATAATGAAAGTCCATGTACCTTCTATGATCAACACTAACTTAAGCCATTTGTAAAGCTTGTTTGTCTTTCTGATCGACAAGGATTCCTCTTTGACTATTCCAGCTCTGTGACGCACATAAATCCTCCAAAACATACACAGGATCCTTTCTCTAGGATGTAGTGTGAATGAACAGACGTGCCTCTATGTGGAAGCGTGCTGTAGCACCAAAGTCACCAGGTGGAAGAAAGACTGCTGCTAAAAACTTGCAAGGAGGCAGGAGCTCTTTGCAAGTTTTACATGCTTGTTTGCTGCCCACAGTTACCAATCCAAATAAGCATATTCCATATGCGGTGCAAATATATTGATTTGTGTTCCCTCTTAAATTTCTATCATGGGGGTGCTAGTGAGCCAGCAATGGAGTCGGACGTATTGAGCCAAGCTCCTGCCTAACTTTTCTAAACTATTATTTCATTGCACACTTTCTGAAAATTTAATATGAATATCATTTTTTAACATATGCAAGACACCTTGGAGCAAGTTTGAATTATATATGTTACTTCAATGGTGACCAAGCTCCGCAAATATAAATACAGCAGTACTTCAAGCACTACGCCCGATGCCTCTGCAGCACAAGTTACTACAGATCACTGTGACTAACCACCCGCTCCACGGCCACAGTCAGAAATGGACGGCGTGGATTTGAAAGCGGACTGGGAGCGGACATCTCTGTCGTTATCAGGTCAGAGCTAAAGAATGCGCTCACTTAAGACTTTAACTTTCTTAAAAAGGGAGCTGAAAGAGGTTAAGTCTGAAATTGTAAAAAGCATTGGACAGTGGGTGACTGACACAGACAACTCTGATACCCGTAAATGGCTAATCTTAGAGAATACATCCTATGGGCTCACCTCCTTACCAGCTCTATTGCGCTCTGAACTCCCACTGGTAAAGCCCATTTCTTATTATACCACTAACCCCATTGTTGCATAGTCAGTAAGAATTTGGAACCAGTTTAGGAGGTCATTTGCTCTCCGCTGTCTCTCCCTCTCTGCTCTGATCAGGGCTCGAAATTAGCTTTTTTCCCTCAGTGTCCCGAATTCTACTTTCAACTGTCCCAGACTTAACAACTATTGTCCCAAATTGAAGTTCTTTTTTCCCCCCACTCTAAAATTGCTGCTCATTAAACCTTAGTACAATAGGTTGTACACAACTACATGAATTTAAACACTTTGATGCACCACACATTAGATGAGATATTGACAATGACCAATATGGTGCAGCTCAATTAGCACGTGTAACTATTATGACAAAGCAACCTTGAATAACACTACATATTAACATTTTTACATTGTTCAATTTTCGTGACCATTTATACACAGAGCCAAAGGTTACATACCTCGCTCCACTTACCAAGGGTGCAACATGTGGGGAAAATAATTGCCGAACTTTGTAGCCTCACACTCCAATTGCTTCCCTTTACATCCCCCCACATCTCTGTTAGATTCTATTTTCAAGTTCAGGACAGACTTAAAGCAGATTACAGGCAGGATATACAAGCTTCTCAATCTACATAATTTGACAACTTTAGATCTTCTTAAAGACAAATGGGAAGAGGACTTAAATGAACACATTCCAGATGCAATTTGGCAGAAAATTATCCGAAGGATTTACTCATCATCCATTTGCCAACGGCACGCTGCTGTACAATTTAAGATAAAGTACACTGACTTCATTGGTCGAAGGTTAGGTTGCCTAGAATTAGACTGGAGTTGGACCCTACATATGATAGATGCTAGTGTTGCAGCACAGGGTGTGCACCTATATGTGCAACATGCTGACCTTTTGCACTTTGTTAGCCAGGCGACTGATACTGTTCAGGTGGAAAGACCCTCTCCCCCCTACACATTCTCATGGGATCATAGAGATCATGCAGTATCTCAAGCGAGAAGATAAGATACTCTCTCCAAGGGTCTGTTCTGAGATTCTATGTAATTTGGCCGCCTTTCTTGACATTTGTAGAAAAAAAAAATGGAAGCAGAGAATGTAACCCCATAATATGTATAAACTTCTAACTTGTTCTGTTGCTGTGTGTTTGTCTGTCTGTCTGTTTTTGTTTTGTTTTGTTTGTGTGTTTCTGCTCTTTGTCAAGTGCGTAAAAATGACTGACTTTAATTTAGTGGTGCAGATCTGGTGGGTAGGCGGGCAGGCTGGGTGGATACTTGGGATTAGATTGGATACAGTGTACTAGGGCTGAGCAATTAATCAGTATTTTATTGAAATTGCTATAGTGCCTACAGCAATTTCTAAATCGTAGGAGGCGTGTCAAAATACCATTTAAAATTAAATATTGTGGTGCTGCAGAGATGTCCTGGCCTACACATCATATTCTACAGACTTAAATCTGTAGTAAACATCTTTGTTTAGTACAGATCCCCGCATAAATCACATCATAATCATTTAATATGTTTTACAATAAAAATGAGAATAATGATGTAAAAATTATCATTCCCTCTAATATCACAAATCATATTGAAATTGCAATATCAGTCAAAATAATCGCAATTACATATTTTTTCAAAATCATTCAGCCCTACAGTGTACTGTTTGTATTTTGTATATTATGAAAATTTGCAAATTTATTTTAAATGAATCATAATAAATCACTGGAGTGGGTGTTGGATGGTTGGGCGTGGGAGTTTACAGGGGGACTGGCTTTAAACGCAGATCTCTTATTTGCTTAATTAAGACTTTTTAGACAGTGAAACACACATAACAGAACAATACAAATGACAATTCAAATGCTTTAGTCAAACTAAATTTAATAGATATATCAAGAGAGCTAAGGCATTATTACCAAGGATAACTTACATATAAACGTGTCAAGCTTGTATTTTACATTTATTTAAAGATACTGGGTACACAATTAAGTAATTATATCATCTGAGTTGACTAAGGGAACAATTAAGTGCTGGGATTTAAATCTGTTCCTGCTGTATTTATACCAATCTGTTAACTTGCCTGCATATCGCCACATTTATCAGCAGCGAAATTAAACACACATCCCTTCTCTGATACCGAGCCACACAAAACACCCACAGTCGCAGTATGGTGGCAACAGTGAAGCTGTGATGATTGGGACATATCGCTCTAGTCCCAGCCAGACAGGGATCAAAGAGGCTTGGGAATGCCACATCAGGAACATCGGCTGAGGACAATGGCGTAGAGAAAGGGACTGAAGGACGCAGTCATGTGATATAATGTAATTTGATAGGAAAAGCCACTTTGCCAGTGTGGGTTAGCATGGGTGGGCGTGGATACAACAATGCATGCACATTCTCAGTCAGTATGTATGCATCAGCAGGCACAGCGGGAGAACAAAAACTCATCAAACATTCACCTCGGTACAAAGTGTACCAAAGCGCTGCAGCATGGTGAAACATTTACATTTACTATACATACTCCAATGTAAACAGAGGCCCCCTAACCAGCAAGCCAACACCACATTTAAAACAAACAAGAAAAAACAACTCAGGAAACTGACATGAATACTGCTGTGATATTTTGGTTTTGAACAATACATTACACTCATTGTACCTATATCAGCTGAAACAATGAGCCTACTGTATATTCCCCGTTTGATTCTGACGCCCATTATTAAATCTAATAATTTTGGCCCATGAAATAAGATAATGTAATATTGCTTTCAGCAGATGAATTGAGAAACGTAGGTTTGATGGCACTGCTATGTCTTTATTTGCAAGCTTCTGCAAAACATGCCCTTAATAGCTTTAGTACACAATGTTCTTTAGTAGCCATGTGTGTCAGCTATGGACGGGGCCTCTTTCTCTACATTGACCTCACCCAGACATTTAAAGAGACACACAGGCGGTCACACACTTGCTGCATATAAGACTCGACAACCTACAGAAAAAAAAAAAAAAAAGAAGAAAGACATGCAAGACGAGCATGAGAGCCAGTCGGTAGCTGGTAAAGGTAAACAGTAAAGAGCAGCAAGTGAGAGAGGGGGAGGGGAAGCCAGAGCATTTTTCAGGAGGAGAAAAATGGTGCCTTTCTCTAAGAGAGCAGGGAAACACAGAGCGACCACTGATTTTAATGTAATGAACTATCAAAAACGGATAGAAAAAAAAAAACGAGACTGAGCATCCAATCACAAATGTTTTGCTATATTAAAATAACTGAGGATGGAAAATGTTCATGCCTTGAATTGTTTTCTGATGCATACTCATAATATATAGTTAAAAACCTGGTAAACCCCGAGCACTCAGAAAATACAGTTCACTGTGACAAGTTTAAATAAATGAGTTCAAACTGAAAGCTCTGCTGTCAAACACTCAAATCAATCAACGCTTTTCCCTTTGCCATACCCTCTTCTCACACATGTAAACACACACAATAAAACAGCATCAGTGTTCTGACGCCTGCCTCCGCCTTTAAAAACCTAACAATCTCCACCCTCAGAATACCATTTACTAAACACAGTAAACACTGTTATTTTCCTTCTAACCACTGACAGAGCCCCCAGCTTCTGACCTGCACTCAACTCTCACTGCATGCCTACCTATTCCCAGAAAAATATTATGTGAGCTACGGGATCCCGCAAAGACGTTCCTCCTGCCAGAAAATAAAGAAAATAGCATCATAATTGCAAAATTGTACTATTATGGAACTCACTGCAGACAACTGCAAGCTTTTAAACAATTCATATCATGCTCTTTTTTTTTTAACGATTTAAAGAAAGTTATTGACACAAAATTCACATAACAAAAATGTTTATATGCATTGTGGAGTTGAAATAATGTTTCCAAAGGAGCTGCTAAGATTTTATTTGGGACATCATGCTTTAAATTAGTTCACTGAATTCTTTGCTGCATAAAGGAAGTGAGAGACACAATGGACGAACACAAAACTGAAACTGAACATTTTCTTTGGTTTTTATTCAAGGCAAAGAATGGTCAAGAAAGACTTTTAGACGTTTTATCATGACTTTTTTGTTATTGTCGTTTTCCCTCAGAAATAAAACCAGACACTATTCTTTAGTCATAAGTGTCTTCATTCAGACTTTACTTTGTTAGTCAGTTATCCTGTTGTCTGAAAGTATCATCCACATGCGACACTAACTTACCCTTAACAAGAGGACAGCTACGTTCAGGTAAACACAGACAAAGTAGATTAATGCAGAAGGGATTTTACTCCACCAATCAATGACCACTTTCTGTTTACCACAGTTGTGAGAAGTAAAAACAAACAGCATGCTAACTAGCATTACAGGGGAATTACACAGGGAAATTTTTTATTGCCATTTGGTTTTGGGATTTTTTTTTTTTTTTACCCAGCCATACCTCTGATCCCTTGCCTTAGACAGTCCGGTGTTGTCATTTCACACTGGCTCTACCTCAGGTGTTGGCTCACTGGCTACTTCACATAACTTATGCTATAAAGAGGTACCAGCATTAACATACAGACAGCCTTGCAGCAGGGAGCCAGGAAGGCCGGTAGGCTAGAGAGCTCAGTGTGCTCAGCAGTCTCCATGGCCAGTGGGCAGGAACAATAGTGCGCTCTGGACTGCCAGTTCAGCTCTGTCTCCCCAGACAAAACTAAAGCTGCCAGCCTGCAGTGCTAGACCTTGGCCTGCTACAACAACAACAGAAAGATGAACTCTCAGTTACTGAGCCTCTAGTCTCTGAAAACAAGGGCAGCAGTATCGAAAAGAGAAACCTTTTGCAGCTAAATTTAAGTCAGGGATTTCCAAGCTAGAATGCAACTGTTGTCAGCTGACTAGACACACCTCAGCCAGGCAAATGAAGGAAGTCTTATTTGAACAAGCTGCCAACCACTGGTCAAAATAAAATCTGATTTAGAGATGTAATTATTTTTAAGATTATTATTATTGATTGATTGATTATTGATGATTTTTATTTTGACCAATCAATGGTTACAATCAACAGTTACCTTATAAAAAAAAAAAATCATAAAATGTTTTTCAATTTGAAAACCCAAAGCAACTCTTATACGATTAATTCTATCTTGTCAAATAATTGTTTGACTTAGGGATCCAGACTGAAAAAAGCCCTGTGTTTAAACAATGCAAGGGGCTGTGTTGATGGGTGGACATGTTGCTTCATGTACCAGTGAGACATGGAAAGGACAACAAACAACTATGGCCAAGAACAAGAACCCTGAAGAGGATTATTCTGCCTTTTTTTGACACGTAGATCAAATGTCACGTTTGCTCTGACAGATAACCATGTGACTTTTTTATGTTTTGCTTTAGAAACATCAGATTCCATTCTTTGTTAGTTAATCAATGCTTTAGATCACTGTGTTTGAGACAGAGTACCTTAGATATGATACAGAGGGTTACTGCACCTTTGTTCAGATATTTTGTTAAGAAAGGATCAGAAAACAAGCAAACCAGACAGCCCCTCACCAACACCCCACTGTGTTTACACAGTTGCACTTGGTCAAAGCAGGTATATTTGGATACAATGTCATGAGATCATGCATGTCTTATCTGTGCATGTGTGTGTCCACTTGCACATGACCTGCAACGTGACAGTACAGTATGTAGACGCCTATACGTACGTAAGAGGGGTCAGACATCTGCAACTCATTCTAAATTGATATCAATGATGTCCAATAAATGATGAATCAATTAATCAATTATCAAACTGATTGCAGATTATTTTTCTGACAAATGACTCACCGCTGCAGCTCTTGACTTCATAACGGTTAGTACAGATTATACATGACTGGGCAATGTATTTCAAGTTCTCTAGGTTGGGTTAGATCACTTTACTGGTCGTACTCCTCCGAACACCATGACCCTGACTCAACATAAAGTCAGAAAGTGGCAACGTGCTGTTAAAATTGCTGAAATGCTGTAAACAGAAGGTGAATACCAGAGGTATACACTTTCACATTGCAGTTGTTCCTTCACTCTTTGATTAGTCTGCACTCTCAAGGCATTCAGTAGGACAACAACAGCAAAAAAAAAAGGAGTCTGCTAATGATGGCCGAGCTTAGAGGAGAGGAAAAAAATAAACGTGTATGGACACACATGCTGTAAATCACAGCAGTCAGACGGTATTACAGGACCATAAAAGTTACAACAAGAAGGCTGGATGAAATGAATAGCTGGGATGTGATGAGCTTCAGGGGAAGGCTAAAGTAAGCCACATTGTCTTGTCCCAAGGCAGGCTTTGTTGCCTTCAAGTTTCAACCCCATCCCCCCCTTTCATGGCTGAAGTAGCCAAAAACACACACAGAGCCTTCTCTGTTTCTCCGTTATTCACTCTCTGTGCCCAGTACAGGTGCTGGTGAGTGTCTACTGGTGAGAAATACAAGCAGTACCGTCAGTGACAACAGCCTCTTTGGCCACTGATGCACATGGGCAACGCAAGGAGGATCCTCTTATGTAACGACTGCCAAAAAAAAAAGGGAACCTTTACATTGTGGCAGAACACATAGTACTTTTAACGAGAAGGTCCTCTAATTATTTACCGGTTTCCTTCACTGTACAGTGCTCACATTTCCTATGAGAAGGTTACAGAGGACACCGTTCACACAAAGGAAGTAAAGGAAGAAATATTTTAAGCCTTTGTTTATGTACAACCATTTCCAAGAAGGGGACTCACAACAAAATGTGTGATTCGGTTTGTGAGCTTCAAACTGGAATTTATCTGATTCTATATTTGATAAACTCAATTAGCCTGTTAACTGATTGTGAGCTCTTCAGGTTCAGGTTCAGGTTCACAAGCAGGATTGCTTAAGACCCAAAGCTATGAGTTGGGAAAACATGATCTAGTAGGGGGAAGCAAGTCAATGCCCATATATAGACCATCTCATTCTATAGATGATCTAGGGAAGGAAACAAGTTGGACAAGCAAAACCCTGCAGTGTTCTTTTACAGGATTGGTGCCACAACATACAGCAGAAACCTCCCAAAACCTGTTTAGAGTGTTATAGTCAAAATAAAAAACACACCACCCTAAATAAATCTACACTGTGTCCAGGTAATTTAATTTCATAAAAGACTAATCAACAGCTCAAAGGCAAAATTATACAATAGTCAAGCAAATCAGTAGCACCATGTGTACAACTTAATTTTACCCGCACATGCTCTGAGAATTGTAATGCAGGTGATTAAAAAAAGTCTTTAGTCTATTAGGATATAATAAAAGATCCTCAGATGGTCAGTTGGCTGCACAGATATCTCATGAGTGCTAATCACATTACACGATAACAATAATCTTCAAATGGCTGTGAAACTAATAAGCCTAAGACACAAGGATAGAATCTGATGAGAAGACATGCAGCATGCTCCTGTACAAATGCAATAAAACAAAATCCAATTGTTCATTTGTCTCTTGGGTAGTTTTACAGAATATATAACTAACAGAAGGATGCGATCTGAGAGGGGTGCTGACACACCACAGTCAACTAACATCAAGGCACTACAGTTAAAATCTAAATGGGGAGAAAATACTGTATATGTCTGCGGTAAGCTATTATTACTGACAATCTACCTGGCTGGAAAAAATGTGCACCTCCACACAAACATGTACATCATGTACACACGCGCACAGGTTCCCCAGAGATGCTGATGTCAACAGCCTGAGCTAACATACTGAACGCACAGTAAGACCCCTGTTGCTGACTGTGTGAGTGAAGGGGCAGCATGACACACACTGAATACAGTCTGCTATGCTTCTTTGAGCACTGCAGCATAAAGATCTCTTGCTGACTGCCGACCAGCTACAGCAGTCTTACAGTAATATACAGAGGACAAGACTTCACATTGAGGGTTTTTTTTTTTTTTAAACCAAGAAACAAATAAAAACATGGAACCCAAACCAGAAATATCAACATTAGCTGTGACCATTTCAACCAGCACAGGGTCATTAAAAACAGCAGGTGAGGCACTATTACTGAATGATGCCCCCCACAGTCCTTTGCCACAAATCTCCTGATACAGAGCCACTTTCCTTGCCTAAAATCACGGCTGCCTTGGAAACCTTAGGATTACTGCAAGGATTGCATTCCCCGTTTCTCTGTTCCCACTGCGATGTGTGAGAGTTGGCACAGAGGAGTGAGAAGCCAACAGCAGCACGCTAAAAAGGGCTTGCATTAGTAATGAAGCCTGTGCATGTTGTTGCATGGTTATTAGTTTGTTTGTGGGAAAGTGAAAAAGTACACCAACATTTTAAGCAAGCAAACGCCTGACATGCAAGGCTTCAATCTTTCTAGTTGTTACCAGGGACTGAAGGCTCTCTCATTCATTGATTTAATTTATAATTCAATATTCCCATAGAGCTTATTTGAATTTAACAATATGTTGCTCCTTCAGTCAACAGTAGGATAAATCTTATCTAAGAAATACCTAAAGCCTTTCAAAATAATCTAATCTCTTTTTCTTCAGAAAAAAGTACAAGGGTTACATATAACCTAAGGCTGAGACTAAGAGGATGATTTATCTTAGTCTTAAACAGTCTGACCAAATATTTATACTTTGCAAAACATGAAAACTATGAGGGCAGTATATTAAATTCTGTGCTTGAGAAAGTTTTACTTATTGATGAAGACATTACGCAACGCTAATCCTTGTCATGATCAATAAAACATCAGAACTAAAATCAATTTCCAATGCTATGAGGAAACAGAGAAAAAACTGTACAGGTTTTACACTACATTGATCAGGAACCTCAAGTATGAATGAAATGGATATGATCATTTCGCACCACTAGAGAACCACTGATGGCTGTGTATTGGTATCACAGGTATTAGGTTATCATTTCTTGGAAACATCATAATGAAAGAAGTGACAACACATCTGAATTAAGAGTATAATGTTCTCTAAACAAGCTCAGTTTTTCAAGATGTACAAACTTTAGTTGTTACTTTCTACAACTATTAATCCATCAAAGGTGTCATGTATTTGCTCATCATGAGTAGGATTATACGGTCTCCTAAAGAACACATCCATCTATCCTCTATACAATTCAGTTAAGTGATAGTGAATGGCTATCACATACAAATAATCAAGGCAATGGAGAAACAAGTGTACCATCAGGTGGCCACACACTGGAAAGTTAGCTGCTCCTGAGTCACCAATCTGGATAAAGGTGGCACGTTAGCTGGCCTGTTAATCGCATTTCACAAACCCTGTATATTGCTACCTGCCCCGTGCCACCAAGATTAAACAAAGTCATGAGTTGAGTTGATCTACCAGATGTCACCTCTGTGCGCATTTGGAGAAGACCTACAGCTACCATTTCCAATAATGGAACTCACTGACATGGTTGAAAGTAATAACATATATCTGTTACATCTGTGCAAGAATAATAATGCTTAATTAATCATTTTACATTGTGTTCCCACCTTTATATTGACTAACTAACTCCTCAGCGTTTTGCAGTGGGTGCATCCTGTGTTTTATATCTAACTTTACTGGTTAATGACTGAAGGTTGACCCTTTTTTTTGGGACCACTGATTCTTTGTTTTAGTGATATATTAATTAGGTTAACAATAACAACATCAGTTTGGACTTTACTAGCTGGTGATGTGGATTTGACAAAGTGTTTTGCTCTGTAGAGATAAATATTTTGATTACATCACAATAAAATAATGGTTAGTTGAACCCCTACAATACACAGAGAGAAAAGTATAATTGCGGTATTATCAATCCTGGAAAAGACAGGATGCAGAACTTATTGTCAAGTTATTTTTGGATCAACATTACTGTTACCGGCCACCAGACAAATAACGTTTGCTGTAACATCACAACTTCACCGGTTTAGGTTAGCTAGCAATGCTGCTATTCAACAGCTGGCTAGCTAACCGACCAACCCACTCAAAACCATTCAAACAACAAACTTTGTCAACCAATTCTGCCAAGTACCTTCTCAAAGCTCTTCTTCTGAGTTACAGGTCAACTAAATATCACACCACACACTGTAACTAAGTAGGTAGCTGATAACGTTAGCTCAGTGGCAGGGATAATTCATGTCACTGAACAATGATGACTGACGGATATTATGCGGCAAAAACACATCAAGCAGAGAGACGTGACGGACGGAAAGATCATCAGGAAACGTGGTTCACCTTTTGTTGTAGCTGTCATTAGACTGACACGTCATGAATAATGAAAATTGAGATAGAAATGTCGGGGCTGAGCTTACCAGCACAGGAGAGCTACGATGAGGCACACCAGCAAAACGCGCAGCCTCTTCATTATCTTCCCGCGGGGACCAACATCCTCGCTCTTTGGGGTTTTTCTGATCTCTCGCGGCTTCACAATACACCGAAGACAAGCTTTTTTTAGTCGGCTGAGGGCCTGTGTTAGTTGCAAGTTAACAAACAATTGTCTTCTGTGGCTAAATCCTATACTGGAGGTGTGCTAATTATCATTGTGCGGTCCAGTTGTCCGCGTCTTTTTCAGCTCTTGTTGCTACTGCTGTTGACGGGTAGCTGGCTCTCGGTATGTTCAACCCCCGCTCCACGTCCGACCAATAACAACAGAGATTTCAATTTGTCGACCAATCAGAAGAGACTTACAAATTCGTGCTTGACTAAACCACTGCCCACCGGACTGGGGGTGAGTTGGACGCTGTGGAGCAAAACGCGTCACCTATTTTCTTGATAAGCAAATCATCAAAGCACGCAATATTCAAAGTTATTGCACAACCCTCTAAAGTCAGACTGATCAGTATGGATGACTTGTACTGATACCTTTGTTTTTGTAAAGGCAATTATGTTCATGTTCAAATCACTTGAGGTGTGAGTGCGGGCAAAGTGAACACTGTGTACTTTTCTCTTCAACACTGCATAACACTTTCACATAGTATTAAAATGTAATTTTTAAATGTAAATTTGTAAAATCCAGATATTTCCAAACTAAGTATTGTTATTTCAAAGGAAAAAAGCTTAATGCTTGGTGAACTTATTGGTGCAAATTGTATTATTTCATTTTTTTCTGTCATAAGTCCTATAATTTAGATCTTGCTTCATTTAATGGGCCAAACAGTCTTTTGTGGAATTCTATTGATCATTAAAATTATAGTAACATCATATCAGATCAGAATCAGAATCAGGTTTATTGCCAAGTAGGTTTGCACATACAAGGAATTTGTCTTGGTGTTGTGGTGTATAACAGTCAAAAATACACACAAAAAAAAGTTATCCTAATTAGTATAAAAAAGAAAGACAGAAATTTACAAGATGTAAGATGTTAAAAAGATGTTAAATATATTCTAAGTGAGAAGAGCTGCTACAGATTTAAATTTTAAATTGAAGTGAATGAGATGAAATGTACCCCCCCCCCCCCCCCCCTCCCAAAAAAGACCCCATTTGGTTAGGGTACTTGTATTGGTCAGTCACACTTTTGTTATTAATGATATTTCATTTTGCTCCTCCTGTTTAAGCCTCGTGGAATAAAAACAACAAAACAAAAACTGCATTTCCCAAAGTGCAATTCGATACGGGCCCTATGAATTTGCCTGTAGTTTTTATTACATCTAGTGTCGACTGATGAATATGATGATTAAAAAATGACCTACATAAATAGCTTAAAATAAAATGGAGAGTTGATGTGACATTGTTTTGCAACAATACGTTTTAAAAAGTTGTTTTTAAACCGGCGGGGTCCTGAGTTCTCGACAGTCTACAGTCCTGAGTGAGAACATTTCAACAGTAGTGAAGTTTGGGCGAACATTACTAGCTTACCCACATACCGACACAGTAGTTGGCTACTGTAACACCGCTTTGTCTCTTTTTGACTTTTAGGCTCGCAGGTTTGACCATGGAGACAGCCCGGCTGTTGCTGTGTGTCCTGTCCGTGTTTGTTGCTCTAGTTTCGGAAAGATTTATGGTGCTGGCGTCCTTCTCTCAGTCTCTGGACAGCGACTTCACATTCACTCTACCCGCCGGTCGAAAGGAGTGTTTCTACCAGACTATGAAGAAAGATGCCTCACTGGAAATTGAATATCAGGTCATAAAGACTCTCACTACTCAGATAATCTTGTATGAAATTGTAAATTTAGCTGAGCAAACCAAAACTAGCTCTCTGTATGAGAGTCAACATTGACATGACGTTAAACCTGTTGATTATCCCTTTTTATTTTGGGTTAATATTCATGTATTTGCAGTATGTTGTGGCTATGTTGTGTGAGGTAACACAAACCACACTGACATATTGCTATATTATGTCAAAGTAGCTGTTGTGCAAGAGACTCAGCAGGTTATGTGGAACCTGTTATGCTAGTCATTGTGCCTAGCTTAAAGCACTGAATGAACCTCAAAGTTAGGGAATTGCCATTTGTTACTGCTTGTGGGAGAAATCCCAAGCATTTTTTGTATCTGTTGTAGTGTCTACTTTTGGAGGACAAGGTTTTTCCAGGCTTTTCGATTCCAGTGGAGAATGAGGGAGACCTTCGAAGGATAATCTAAACCTAGAATTCCTCACATTTAATGTATGAAATAAATTATTACAGAAATTAAGGGCTGCTACACACACCCAGGAGAAAACATCAACCCACACAAACCTACTTCTCATGTGTGTGTCCTCCACCGTCAACAGGTATTAGATGGTGCAGGTCTCGATGTAGATTTCTTCATCTCCTCTCCTTCTGGCCAAATACTGTTCAGTGACTATCACAAGTCAGATGGAGTGCACACGTAAGTCACATAGACATAAATGAGAGAGACATAAATGAATGACAAAGAAACGTGTGCAAGCTCTTATTGCCTGTGCTTTCCTCCAGCGTTGAAACTGAGGATGGAGACTACATGTTCTGCTTTGACAACACCTTCAGTACCGTCTCCGAGAAGATCATCTTCTTTGAGTTGATCATGGACAACATGGATGCGGATGAGGACCCAGACGACTGGAAGGAGTATGTCCATGGAACAGACATGTTGGACATGAAGCTGGAAGACATCATGGTGAGGGTGCGATCAGTCTGAGATATCTCTCTATCTTATATTATTTAGAAAAGATCAAACTTGACATGAAATGCGCTCAAGAGTTCAGTAGGTTTGTGTATTGTTGGAACTTTTGGGCATGGATGGCACCAGTGAGAAGTCTTTCAAAGTGTTTGTGTTTTCTCTCTCAGTGTGTTTTAGACTTTGTCCCTCTGCTGACTGCCATTGAGATATTTGTCACTGTGCCACCTTTGCTCACAGTATGACACAGGGGTTGCAAAGTGACCCAATATGCTGCCAACCAAATGGCATGCAATCCACCACATACAGGCAAAGTCACAAGGAAAGTGTCACAAGAATAGACAATGTCATGAACTCTCACCTAATGACTCAGGGCAGCCAATTGTTTCAGCTTGCACCACAGTAGCCTGCACCACCCCTTCACCAGAAACCCCCGTAATTTGTGTCAGAAGTCACATGGGCGTCAGTCAGTAAGAGACAGGAAATGTATCTTCCAGCTGTGGAGCATGTTGTTTTCTCATGGAAAAAGGAACACACTGGATCCAGCTGCTTTGATTACAAAACGTAGAGCTGCCCCTAGAGATCAAACTCTCACTTTGTAGTTCATGCATTTTATTTTGTGTCAGGTACAAAGATAAACAATGTTGTTGGACGGTTCTTGTATTAACTATAATCTCAGATCCACTAAATCTGACCTGTGTGTGTGCTCCTCTCTTTCAGGACACTATCAACAACGTGAAGGCTCGGCTGGGCAAAAGTGTGCAGATCCAGACGCTGCTGCGAGCGTTTGAGGCTCGCGACAGGAACCTCCAGGAGAGTAACTTTGACAGGGTGAACTTTTGGTCGGTGATCAATCTCATTGCTATGCTGTTGGTATCAGCGGTTCAGGTCTACCTAGTCCGCTCGCTGTTCGACGATAAGAGGAAAATTCGCACATAACACCTTCCCAAATGGGGGGAACAGAGAGAGAGAAACTAACGCGCTTGATCACAAATACCTTGAGGATTATTTCAGAAGATCTCCTCCTGACTTGATGACATATATACATATACATGCACACGCACACAGACATTTTGACATTCTTTAACAACAAATTAGCCACAGTTTTTGCTCTGGTCTTCAGTCCACTGGAGTTTGTGGGACAGTGGTAGTCCCTGGTGTGGGACAGGAACTGTCAGCCCCTCTACTTGTCAACCTCTGTCTCTTTACTCAAAAAAAGTCTCTGTCTCTCTGTAAATCTTGTGTATTCTTTTATAGACCTCTTTAGCTGCTGTAATTCTTCACAAAAAAAGTGACATAACAATCATGCTAATGATGTGACTATTTTTCTAACAGAGCCTAATGTTACAAGGCCAGTGGCCAATTGCAAAAATGTCCTTTTTTTTTCTTTGGACATGCTTCTATTTGAATATTAAGCTGAACGAGATGAAGAAATGGTATGGTGTCTGAAGAATTAGATTTATTTCTCCCAAACCGGAGTGGTAAGTACAACCAATCCGTCAACATGTCTTCCTCACACATTAGTTGTACTCTCAAAAAAATGAGACTTTTTGTGTTACTGAGATGCCTTAGTGTTCTGTATTTGGCTGCCAGCCATTTGCAAGTTTGTGAGGCCTTAAAAATTTCTCTCATTGCCACAAACACACGATTATGTTGTCAATAGTCACAATTCCCCTTAATGCCAATACTGAAAAGTCAGGTGTTCAGGTAGGGAGACGCTGCTAATGCTGCTCCTTGGCAACCAAGGGACAGTGGAGTAGGAGAAATGGAAGTGGGCCATCTCCAAATCTCTTAATGACTACTGTCCTACTTCTCTGCCATGACTTGTGGTTTAAATGGCAGCCAGCCCTGCTACCCTCCACTGTAAAGCCTCACTGCCGTCTGGTGTCTACTTACAGCCACCTAGTGTGTGTGAAGATGTGGGGTCTGCTTGTCTCTCTGGTGACCAAGTCTATTTCTAACTTTACTGACACCTGGAAGGTCATTACCACTGCGACATTGGAGCACTACTCAGTTTAATATGCATGAGCCATTCATTGCCTTGGCTACATAAGCATTTTTTTTTTAAAAATGCTTGTATCTGTAGTTGATCTGATATTACCATTTTATTGGCCAACATTACAAACTGCCATCTAATCATTGCACTGCCTCTGATGCCATAGAACAACATATTTTTTTTGTCTTCATGTACTTAGAACATAATTTAATATTTTGGGCTCATCAGGGCCCACCAGAAACGGGTCCACAACCTGTCCTGAGTGTGTGTGTGTGTGTGTGTGTTAAGAAGCACTGATCAAAAGATTTTTATCTCATTGGTTGCTTGTGTAGTACAAAGTTGATACTGTGGCTTGTGATTATGGCTGCTGAGAGTGTTTTCATTTATTGGTATTTACTGAGCTCCACAGTTGAAACCTGGATGAAAGCTCCATGTTAATGAAGGTGCCCGAAAAGTCACTGGGGCAATAAATAAGTAGACATTGGAGCCCTGCAGAGTGCGAGCTGTTTATTTATTTGTTTAATTCATGATAGCTCCATGTTGCCATCTTCTGATGGGGCCTTGAATTTGTCCTGTGCTGTAAGACAAAGATGATACAGTGAGTTCATGCTTTCACAAAAACAGCCTTATGTTGGAAGTGCTGTGAACCAAACTTTGATCAAATTGTTTTAAAATGATACTGTTTATCATACTGGAGTTCTGTGGGTCCCTGCAAAATCACACATGTAAGGAATGGTCAACCTCTGCCTCAGTTTAAGTGCTTATAGTTTCTCTGCCCGTCTGATCTCACTGTGGTCTCCAGTGTTTAAGTACTGTATGTGGGGATCCTGTATATTTTACAAGTGATGGATTAGTAATATGAAGTGATAGCAGGGTTTTGTTTTTTCTTTTAAAGTGCTTTAAAGTTCTACAAAAATAAAAAAATGACATATTTTTAAAAAGTATTTCTGTGTTACTGAGTAGGACTTTGACTACAGCCAGACTGTCTTTGAAAAATCATTTTTATCACCCTGATGGAGCCGTGTGACATCAGATATTTATTCAGTTTATGTTGTAGTTGTAAATGTGTATAAATTAAAGACTAATACCCTTTTCTGACTTCTGTGTTCTGTTGTGTTTCTACTGAACAGAAATACTGTATTTACTCACAAACCTGAATTATTTTACTGTCCTTCGTGTATGTATATGTGCTGTAGACAGTGGTGGATTACTTTTCAGATGAAGATTTGACACAGTCGATAATATAACAAGCTTTTAAAATACGACACATTGTTAAAGATTAAACCAGTGGTTTCCAACCTTTTTGGCTTTTGACGTCTTACAAAAAGCAGTGTGTAGTCAGGGTCACATTTCATATTTCACCAAAGATTAAAGAAAAAGTCCAAAAACTGAAAACAGATTTGTGTATCAGAACTTAGTGTTTTCTTCTTTTCTCTCCCATTAATCATCTCATGACCCCTCAGATTTATCTGGTGACAGTTTGGAGGGACGTCACCCCTAGGTTGGGAACCACTGGACTTAACTAGCTAACTGTATATAAAGTAGTTCAAACTAGCTCCACCTCCAGCAACTACAACAGTAACATGCTGTTTACACACTGATGCTTCAGCATTAATAATCTAATGATGTCATATATAATAATATATCAGTCAGAGGGACCAAACCACTACTGTTACTGCAATACTTTAACTACATTTTGCTGCTAATACTTATATACTTAAGAGTTCTCATGCAGGACTTTTGCTTGTAATGGAGTATTTTTACATTGCTGTATTGGTACTTTTACTAAAGTAAAGGATTTGAATAACCTCTTCCACCACTGACTGTAGACACTACACAAAGACAACATTAAACAGTTATGCAGATACCTGTCAGAACCTTACCAAGCTGAAGCAGCAGCATCTAAATCATAGAGCTGCTGGGCTATCTGGTGCCTTCTGGATCTGGTTGTGCAGAGATCTGATGATTAGACACTCTTTCAGTGCAGAATCAGAGACCCCTGCTAAGCACAGCGGACGCAGCCTAGAAGAGCTGAAGAAAAAGGAAGCAGGATTGGGCTTGTTTGTTTTGGTCATCATCATCATCACCACACTTTGACACTATCTTCACAGAATCACATTCATGACACTTACTGGCCTATCAGATGATGTGTGGATGATCCAGTTCTGCAAACACCGTCTCTGTTAAGACACGATCCTGTCTGCAACTAGAGTTAAAGATATAGATTATATGTTACAGACATAAGCACACAGCAACAAAAGGACACCTCAGTGGATTAGTAAAGACACTCTCAGAAGGTTTAGTTGCAAGTTTTCACATTCGTTCACATCCCAGGTTTCTATGTGTTGGCAGAATTTACCACGGTGGTTGCTGTGTGTGGTTCCTTTGAAACTGCCTGATTCCTCCTCACCTGAGAAACGGGAGCCTGAGGTCTGTGCACTGGGACAGAGCTATATGACAAGAATATTGATCAAATTTAACGGTCAACTTGGTAAACAACTCTAAAAGGTGACACAAACCGTCAGCATTTTTCTAGGTTACCTGTTAGTCTGTGGGCTGGGCCTTAAAATGTCAACAGAGTAGGGCCAACATATGTTTATCACAGACACCTAGTCAAAGAGAAAAAGATGAAGTAACACCGTGTAACTTTGCTTATGCCTAAAGAGTATAGAAAATGGCTATTATTCCCTTCAAACTTTTGTGAGAAAGACAGTGATATTTTGAAATTTCCAATGGGAAAATGGGTTTGGGTGAATTTGCACAGTTTCATTCACATAAAGTCAGAAAAAATAACATGAATCACAGGATATGATGATGGCAGACTATGTTTGGGGGCTGATTTGTGAAAGTGATTTACAGTATAATCGTAAATCTCGACTACTACTCACTACTCACTTCTAAATCTTTTGTGGTCACTTTTTTGACTTAATGTGAATGAAAATGTGCAAATTCCATGTTTTCCCATTGAGAATTGGTACATTTCAAAATATCATTGTCCAGGTTACAAAAGCAAAGTTTGAAGGGAATAACAGCAATTTTCTTTCTTTTTAGGGATTAACAATTAGGAAATAGCACTTACTACCCAGGAACAAAAAATTGTGTTACATAGCATTCATTTAACAGCTACGGCTGACAGACAGCTGGCTTGGTGCTTTACTTTAAATCCAACAACAGGGGGCGCTGTGAGCTCTGATAAACAGCTTCACTTCCGGGATAATGACATGATCATCAGATTGTAGCATTGGCGCCGAGCAAAATCCCATCCCAGGTAGGTGAAAAGGATCTTTTTTTGGACAATTATGGGCATCGTTCAGCAGATTGTCAACATGTTAATGCTCATATAAACCCGTATATATGAGCCATGTCTGACTTTCATTCTAGCAGCACCAACCAGCCGTCAAAACTCTCAACAGATTCAACACCAAGTAGCTTTCATTTGTCACAGTGAGCTGAGCTGTTGATGAAATAATTCATGCTAGAAATCCATCATATGACAGCTATCGTATTAGCTTCCGACCCATCGAAAGCTCTAAGCTAACTGAAGCTATCTGCATTCAGGAGAAATGACCAAACTCTGGATAAAATATACTTTTGTCTTTTTATGAATCCCATTAGGCCTCCTTCACTCTGTTTAATGTGTACAGTTTTATATGCTGGGATATTCTTTGGCCCCTTGGTTGCTGTGGTGATTTGAATAAACCCAAATTAATTATTTAAATCAGTGGTTCTCAAACTTTTTCACATCAAGGACCCCTAAACTGACACAAATTAGACCAGGATCCCCCATCTGATAAGATGTTAGCTTTTAGATGTTTTATTATAGAAAGTGTATGAAACCCACGACCAAAGTAGTCACACATTGTGTCATTGTGTTACTTATGGATGTAATTATAGTGAAAATAAATTATTCCCCTTTTTGCTGGGGACCCCCTGGGCCTGGGGGACCCCACTTTGAGACCCAACTGATTTAATTGATGGGAACGGGCAGTATGTAAGCTAAAGACTGAAATAATGATGCTCTTGAAACTAGATTTTCACATTATATTTTGCTATAACGCTGGATATTCCCTAAACGATTTGAATAATTTAGCACAAACTAGTTCACACCAGTAAGTCTGGAGTTTTTGGGTCTGTGGCAAGTTACAAGGTTGGTAGAAAAGCCTTGTCTGTAAAGCTGTGTGTATGTGTGGTTAAAATAATAGTAAATATTGAATTTGTATTGCACCAGCGACTGTGAGCAGTGGATCAAATATGCCTGCACATAAATCTGACTCTGTGTGTATGTGTGTGTGTGTGGTCAGGGTGATGGGGCCAGACAGTGTCCCGGGTCCAGCTGTGCCCTGGAGGAAGGTGCTATGGGAGCGCCAGCCGTTCCCTGATAACTATGTGGACCAGAGGTTCCTGGAGGAATTGCGGAGGAATGAGGGCATCCGGCAGTACCGCTACTGGGCTGTGGTGAAAGAAGCAGGCTTTGTGGGACAGCAGCTGTCTTGCGTGGCCATTTTCATCACCCTCTGGCTCTACATGGAGCAGGTAAAGCTTTAGAAAAGCCCCATGGACCTTGTAGAGCACACTGGGTCTTTCTGTATGAACTAATGTTCATTAAATGCGTAATTAATCCACTTCTCTGCTTTCCTCTTAGGGTCTCCTGTCCCCTGAGACACTGCTGTGGACCAGCCTTGTATGTGCCCTGCTGGGGTATGGACTGTACCAAGTCTTGACATCTCAGGTTGAATCGGGGTGTGAGCCGCGGACTCGTCTGGCTGACTTACAGAGTGCCACTATTTTCCTTTCTTTTACCTTTGGCTTCTCGCCAGTTCTAAAGACACTAACAGAGTCTGTGAGTACGGACACAGTGTATGCCATGTCCGCTGTGATGCTGTTGGCCCACCTGGTGTCGTTCCCTTACGCTCAGCCCTCACCCCCGGGCAGCCTCTCCCTAAATGCAGCCCTGTTCGCGTCTGTGTGTTTAGCTTCCAGGTTACCTGGCGCTCTGCACACCTTCGCCATGCTCAGCTGTGCCCTGCTGGTGTTTGCCCTGTGGCCCTGCCTGCTGCAGAGGATGAGGGAGAACGTTCCTCACCAATTTACTGGGGTGTGCGTGGGAGTGTGCATCGGAGGCGTAGGTGGACTGGGCTCCCAGTCGCCAGGCGGAGCCGTGATATTGGCCCTGGCGCTAATGAGTGTTACATTGCTCTGTCCCCTGCTGCTAGTCAGGCTACAGAGGCACAAGGACAACATCCAGGGACCCTGGGATGAGGCCGAAATTCACGAGGACCTCAGCCGCTTCCTTCACTAATGGACAGAGCGCAGAAGAGAGTTCTCCTGACCAAACTGACATTTAAGGTGTAAGCCAATGGTAAACTCCATATGAATCAATTTACTGTCAGCCTGCAGTATTATGTTGGTGCTGTACATTTAAACATACGCCATCAGACATACGCTAACTCTTTTATCATTAGTCCACATGTGTTTGGACAGCCATGACAACTTATTCTCTTCCAGAGAATATGAAGATGTTTTTAAAGTTTGAGCTGCTACTGTCATTCAACTGTTGACCTCAGAATTTGTATGAAAAGTAATGTGCAATGCTGTCTTACATTACTGTACACACTCTGATGCTATGCACCCATTTGATATCAGTGATGTTTTAATTAATATGTGGGAGATTCCATTATGTACAGTATGTTGTTGATGTGACTGGATGGATAGGTGCGCTGTGTTTAACCCAGTGGCTTGATGAACAAGGGCTCTAATTCCATCGCAAACTATGTTGAAATTAAATATCGGTAGTAGAATTTTAAGATTTTAAGGGGTTTTGCAATAAAGAGAATTCTCAGTGTAAGTTAAGTGTAATACAACAAAAACTAAATTATAGCCTCAAATTAATTGTCAGAGGTTCATTTTAATCTATTTAAAACTTTAGACCAGCACATTTGCACCTGAGAAACTCTGAATTTTGACAGACTACTGAGTTTTCAAGTTGTGCTTTGTATGAAGGGCCAGTTTGCTTGTCAACACTAAATGCGAGCTTTTTATTTAATTTCACGTTTATTAAACCCGACTGTTCCTTTCTAATACTTTGGTATCACACATGCAAACCTGGGGAAGCAACCCGGGACCGCCAGTTCCTGTTGAACATTTAGTGCAGAAAAGTGCTGCTCTGCAGGGACTGAAACCTTCAACCATGTTGGCTTGCGCCCAAAAACCTCCGCCGGTGACGTCACACAGTTGGCGTTGTGCAGTTGATGAGAAACACCTGTTGTAATTTTCATGCTGCTTCCAAATTTCCGACCTACAGGGAGCAGCACAGCGGCAGTTTTGTGCCATGATAGCTGCTCTTGAGATTTAAGCTAAGTGGAGTACTTTGATTAAATTGCGCGCCACTGAACTCTCCCTTTTTTGTTCGGCATTCAACGTGAAGGAGACTGGAATCATCGCATGTTTATTTTTGTTTTTGTTTCAATGCATACGCGTCGGCACATTTTCTTCTCCTGATTCTGGCTTTCAGTGCAACATAAACACACCAGCCTATTGTTTTAGGACACACTGTGTGAACCAGCTTTCCAAGAAATCCATAGCGTGAACACGAAATAACGTGCGTGCCGCCAGAAAGCTTGAGTGCAGTTAAGTTTAACAGCAGTGTGCGGTGGACGCTAGGTGTCGTACCTTCACCTCTCCTTTCCTCGGCTTGGTATGAAACGGGGCGGCGGGTTTTACAGCTGGTTTTGACTGCTGTAGTGGCGCCATGGTGGAAGCAGCAGATGAAACCCGACTTTAAACACAAAAGTTCAGTCGAGCAGCCTGTATCTGTGCGGCCTCCCTGCGCCTCAGAGAGCTCCACCAGCGGGCAGCGTGCGCCGTAGTAACAGCGCGTCACGAGCTGGATGGATGACACGCTGTCTCCCCCAGCACGTGCAGATCAGATCACGTCTTAATCATATCGGAAACATAAATCAATAGGCTACTGATAATACAGCATACACCAGAGCACTAATTATAGGCTTAGTCAAAAGATGTAGCCTGTGCCCCCTGGACTTTCACCAAAATATTTTTAGAGATACAACATTTAATAGTAATTATTATTATTAAATAATCATTCTGATAAATTCTCATGATGGTAAATGGTATTAGTGACTGAAACTGAACAATCTTTATTTTGCTGGGGACCCCTAAAACGCCCATAAGGTCCCATAAGACTGCTGATATACACCACTAGCTACACAAGTGAATACAAATAAGTAATAATAATAATAATAATAATAATAATAACAAGAAGTGGAAAAGCTGTAGAGAAAAAAACAAGTCAAAGTGATTTAATGGATGAAAATATATATTTTTTCATTTCAAGCTTTTCAAAGAAGAAGAAATCAGGATACATGTTAAATAAAAACAAAAATAAAAACACCTGTTTATTCAAAAACAGTAAAAATAGTGCATGTTTGTCCTCTTATTGTAGAATAACTGGTATTTTTATTTACACAACGTTCAGGCACTTGAGTAAAGCCAGCAGACAGCCGAGCACATTCCAGCATTTATGGCCAGTGATAATATGTACAAAACAGACTCAAGACAGTGAATTTTGCAGACTGCAGCTCCCAGAGGAGTCACAGAGAAGCCCAGCATAGTGCTTCAGCTGGATTACACATCACACAGGTCATGGTTGTCTCTCGGGTAGCAGTCAGCTGCAGCTGGAAGGATCACTGAGGCAGATGGGTAATGGAGTTCTGAACCATAAGGACCGTTATTTCACATTTGGGATTGCTGGCGGATGCCTCCTGGAGAGAAGATCAGATCAAAGGTTTTTCTATGGTTCAATATAATATAACTGTATTAACAGAACGTCCATGTAAATCCCTAAAATGACCATATAACACAGTTTCATCATCTATCATATTTTTTAAGTCTAGTTATACAGCGGCTGGGTCTACTGTGGGTTATAACACAGGTCAGGACTTAGACTGAATCTTCAAATGGAAAGAAGTTCCAGCTCTCCAGCTTTATATGCCCATTTTATTCCTGAATGAATAAAAAAATATTCAAATAAAGCAAATATTTAAAACACAGGACCATATTTCTACTGCAGCTATAAAACTGTACTGGCCTTCCAAGGAACAGTGCTGAAAAAAAAATTGGCCCATGTTGTCAACTAATTGCTGACCCCTGGATGAGAGGCGTGTCAAAGATTTGAAAAGCTTTTTTTAAAACTATTACATGGTTACATGGAGTACTACATGGGTTTGGCAGAATCTGACAGACGACGAGTGGAAAAAGTGGTGAGTAAGGTTGAGGAATAATGATTACTTATTACTCTTAAACATTGGAGAGATACACAACTTTGCAAGGAACTCATCCAAAAGTTGGAGCTGTGTGAATCAGGGTTCACAGTTTTTCCCTGCTCATAAATTTCCATGTATTTTTATTTGGCGATCATTTTTTGTATTTGCCATAATGCCACACATTTTATAGCTACATATGTTTCCAGTGTCACCAGACTTGACAATGATGAGAACAAATATGTAAGACAAAAAAAAATAGACTCGTAGAAGTAACCTCATGTCTAATGTATATCTATAGGGGAGTAAGGAAAAGAGACATAATGCTGGATGGAAAGTGTCAGGAAAGGAAAGAGCCAGACTGTATGCGGGAAAGAACCTAAAGAACCATTGGAGAGCACAAAGGAAATGAGGCAGAAAGAAAAAGGAGAGACAGGCCAAAAGCAGGGGAGGAACCAGTGAAAGAGGAGAAGTGAAGAAATGTACAAGAAAAAGAAGTAGGGGGAAAAGGAAAAATAACGGCTATTGCATGAGGGAAACTGGGGAAGGCAATAAAACAAATGCATGCTTGGAGAAAGAGGGAAAGGGGGGATGAAGGACAGAGAGAAAGATGAAAACTTGACAGAGCACTCAGCCTGTTGTCTCTGGCTCCAGTAGAAAGCTGCACAGAGAGAAGTCCTGTCTACTGAGGCTGATGGGAAAGAGAATATGAGAAACACATTTTCCAGCAGACCCCCACCCAGCTCAAATAACAACTCCCTGTACCCCTGTGCCTCTGCAGTGCAAAGTCTGATTGTGAATACGTGAGTGTGTATATGCATATATGCCAGTTGTTATGCCAATGTTTGAGTGACAGACCGGAGGTTATGATGATATAACCGGTCAGATTTCAGGACCTAACTGTGTGGTTTCAGAGCTACCTTGGCACACTAGGTGGAGCACGGTGGGGTTGGCTAGTGAGCTGCTGAAAGCCATCGGTACTCGGGGAAGCAGTGCGTCCAGTGTGAGTGGGAACCCGAGGAGCAGGTGGGGCATGGCCACGAGTCACTGGCTTGGCACCAGTCACTGACTTTTTAGGGCTGTGTGGAGAAGAGACCCGTAAGTGATAGCCGTAGGTAACACAGATTTGTTTACTGCATATATCTATGCATCATTGTAGTCTAACTGTGTGTGTGTGTGTGTGTCTGTACCTGGTGGCTTGTATCCAGGAAGAGTCCACAGGTGGAGGCAGGGGGGTGGAGCAGGTGGAGGTGGAGATCTCTCCAATGACAGCGAGCGCCTCCTTCAGGGCATCATGTTTGCGGAGCACTTCCTCCCGATGCCGCTGCTGCTCCGGTGACTCATCCATCAGTGCTGAGCATTCTCCCAGAGCATAGAGCTGGGCCAGGAGCTCCGAGCTAATGAACTCTTTCACCTATGGAGAGGGATTATAAACAGCTGTGACAAGTCAAAAATGTTAAGACTTTGTAAAGTGATACTTTACTCTGATTTGGGATTATGACTCTAAATTCTTAAAGGGGTGTTGAAAAATGTTTGTTTTTTTTCCCCCCATGGTTTCTTCTTTCTTTTTCACGTCATTGGAAAATACTCAAATAGGGATTCAAATTGTGAATACTTGTATTGTAGACAAAGGAATACAAATTTCACTGGCCAAGTTACGACAAAGATTGATGATTGTTGAAAGTCACTTTAAAATGTTTGCGAGGCAGAAAGAGTCAAAGAGAGAGAGAGAGCAGGTTTTGCTGGAAGGGAAAAAATGATTAAACAGTTAAGAGTCTGGTTTGGAAAGCTTACGCTGTTGATCATGAGGTGCATGATGGCCTTTGGCATTAAGTCCCTGATGGTCTTATAGATGATGCTCATGTAGGAGTCAACCAGGTTACGAATGGTTTCCACCTGGCGCTCCAGTTGGGGGTCTGTGAAGTTTTCTGGAGCTCCATTTCCCTGTCCATCCACCTGGGTGACAAACAGACAAACAGATGGAGTTGGGAGTAATTTCTACATACACTACATACAGATCATCTTTTTTTTTTTATTCCATGATGTATACTAGTGCAACGTGCTGCAGTGAGTCCTCAGATAGCACAGCTGGTGATTTCATGCTTAATACAGATGTGTGAGGCGATAAAGATTAGTCTCATGTATTGCCATATCTTGTCATCTATTCTATGCTGGTGACGAGAAGGAGTATAGAGCCACTATGGTAGGAACAAAGAGAGCAGAATGGAGGGGAACACAAAAGAGGGAGCTAGGGAAAAATGGGCAGAAGAAAGAAAAGGGGGAGTGGGTGAGGGACGAGGAACCGCTGATTAGAAACAGACTAGAACACACACACACACACATTGTAGTGACATCATGGGCCAAGAATGCTGTGCTGAAGAGCCAACGACAGAGCGAGATGGAAGGGGTGGGGGCCTTGCCTTTTCGCTTTGGCAAGGGAGGAGAAGGGGGAACATGGACAGAGAGAGGGGGTAAGGGGTTATGGCCAAGGTTTAAGGTTAGCAAAGGCTATGAGTGCATACATCACAAAGGTAAGGTGCGGGCAGGTGCAGTTCCCCACAGCTAAGGTCAGGGTTGGGTTTAATTAGGTTGACTTGGGGGTCAGGATACTAACGGTGACTTTCTCAGGGTAGACTCCGGCCCGTAGCAGAGAAGCCTTCCAGCTGTCCAGCTCGTCCTGAGAGTTACAGGCCAACTCCAGGCATTTGTAGTCCTTATACACGTTCCTGCAATTCATTTCAATACTGTCAGATGCCTCCAAAAACTACACTAGCTAGTTATAACAGTCTGAACTCAAGGGGGTTTTCTACAATACAGAGTAATATTCACACCTTAAACAACCGTGTAAGGACAGCTAATGAGCCAATCTCACCAAAACCTTATGTCACAAGAATATTCAGTACATAACAAGATCATCATGATGTTTCTTGTACGTAGGTTGTTCACTCTGGTGCTCCAGGGTAACACTAGCATACACAATGTGACAAGCATTATCCAAAATAGGAAGACTGGCATTTTAGTAATAAAAAGTAATTACTGGTTTCTCTGTCAAACTCAGTGTAGGTGATGTAGCCACAGTTTTTAGTCACAATGTGTGGGATCATTTCAGCTCAGCTCTACAATGTTAGGATGTTAAAATGGTCATTTTTAGCTGTACGCTGTCTCCTCTTTCTTACCACAAGTAAACAAATATCTTGTGGGAAAAAGGAAAGTAGTCTCTAGTACAAAAAGAAATGTCACAGCTCTATCACTCAATTCAATTTTCATTGAGCTTGAGAGCTGCTACTTTTGAGATACTATAATGTAATATTATTATTATAATATAATATAATGCCAGTCACCTATTATGAATCCGCATAGGGTATCTAAAAGAGGACATCAAAGGAAAAAAATGCACCAAGACCACATGGATGATTTCGATGTTTGTGTTCTAATTTCGTAATACCCCTTTTCACTCAGCTGTCGACCCACTTTGTCAACAGTTATTGGAACAGGTTGGCCTTAATGTGTAGCGGCACATATAGATCACCCACCTGTGTTGGGATTGGATTTATATGTGTAACATGTGAACCTTGCAGATATGAGTAGATATAATTATAGAGAGTATTCGTTGACAACTCATTAAGCTGTGAGCTTAAATTCAGAAAGATTTATTAGTCTCCAGACAGATAAAACAAGTCCCTATACACAGGAGCAGATGAGGGAAACACTGTAAACATCCTTACATCCCTCCCACATCTTAAGTTTGGCTCACTTACAAAACTTGGCTTTTAAAGTTGTTCATTTAACACATTATAAATTATTGTGTTTGCACAATAAATGATAATTAAGCATGAACTTTATGTTAATTTGCTGCCACTGTACATAGTTGTCCTTTGAATAACGCATAATGAGTTCATGAAAATGTGAATTTATTCATTATTCATCAGCCTGTTCCCCATTATTTGGTTTGCAATTTACAGAAGATACTAAATACATGTTGGCTGAGTTTGTGTGTTAATTTCTAATGCAGGCTGTCAATTAGACTATTTTAGTTTAAAGGGAAAGAGAGACTAAAATTAAGAATATATATATGAAAAAAATTATAGTCCAAGCAGTCCAAGTGTCCCAGCCTGGTGTGATGTTTTGAATGTATATAATGACCACCTATTTAGGAAGTGCACTGGCTGACCTGTGTCCCATTCCCCATCTTGTGTAAATTAGTTCTATACAGCGGTAACACAATTCACTGGTGTAAAAGGGATCTATGTGAGTCAGCCCTGTATTAGTAACCACTGGATGAACACAGATCCTCAATGGAAAAGGGGTATAACAGGTTGGACCAGTCTCCACAGAATTTGATATGTTAAATGCATTATGGTATATAATAAAGAGAGAACAATTTACTGACAAATATAACATAGAGACATACTTGCAACAAGGTAGATACACACCTACAGACACACACGCACCCATACAAAATAAAACAATTTCCCCAACTGCTATACTTGACACGACCTCCCTCACTGGAACTTATCCCTTCATCTTCATAATCTATTTTCTCCCTGTTTTTTTATTCCCCCTGCTCCTCTTTCCCTGTCTTTCCTTTCACTCCATCATAACATCTTGTGCTGTGTGGAGACAGCAGAGCAAAGCAAGAAACAAGCAAAGGATCTGGAGCAGGCTGTGGCCCATCTGTTAAACATTTTTCTTTAATCACTCAGTTGTTTCTTTCCTCCTTTTGTTGTTCCCTTCTCACATTCAGAACACATAGCAATTAACCTCAAATATGTGAAACCTTTCTGTGTGTGTGAGAAGATCAAGAAATAGGCTGTCGGTTTGTAAGCATATGGCTGTGCTACGATGGGTGAGGCTAATAAGTCAGGGCGTGGTGGCTAACAGACAGGGAGCCAGGCCAACGATGACAATACTAGAGTGCTATTACACTAAGATCAGGACACTAACATACGCACCGACAAGCGAGCGCACATTAAAATTGTTCTCTATGCTGATTTATCACTCACACAAACCATTTTTTCTAATCTCCTTCGCTATTCTCTCCTCTGCTTGTGGCCAGTATGAGTTTTTTCACTCATCTTGAGGAATTCCTGCACAGAGCCCTGACTGCTTTAGATTTGAAGAGTTTCCTGAGGTTTTTGATTACTGTCAGACAGGGACAAAACCACTGCAATGTCTGCCACACACACACACACACACGCACGCACACGCGCACACACGCACACACACACACGCATGCACACAAATACAGAAAGAGAAACAGAGAGAGTGAGGGCGCAGGAAAGAGGGGGGGGGCGCCATAGGACAGACTTTGACACATTCCTGGCCGATGGCTCTGATACTCTCTCTCCCGCTTTCTTTCTCCTCTCAACCCTTCCAATTCTTCTCTCTCCCTCCTTTTTGTGGTGAGTCGAGCAATTCTTTCCAAACAAGAGCAGCCTCATCTCTGATCCAAGCTCTCTGGCTTTGATTAGCTGCTTAATGAGCCTGCCGTCGGTATGCTGTGGTCTATACACACACATTGGCAAAGGCGCATACACACATGTACACACGCACAAATCCAGTTTGTGTGTCCGAATGCAGCATAGCACAGTATTATAAACAAAGCCCACATGCTCTGGTACAATCAGCCAGGCTTTGGGTCGGCTCCAGCTCCTAAACACTCGCTCTCTTTCTTTTTCTCTTATGCTCTCTCTTTGTTTCTCTGTCTCTCTCAATCTGTTTCACACACATTAGACCTACAAACCCAAACCTAGCCCTGCCCTCAACAGCCTGGCATAAAAAACTACACCCGGCCCAGCACCCACTGGATATCCTTTCAGTTCCGGTGGCAAAGTTCAGTGGAAGAGGTCAAAGGAAGGGCAAGACTCTGCTCTGACATCTCCTCCCTTTTCTCCCCTGATGTGTCCACCCTTGTAAAATATCACTACAACTTCAGCAAACGGGTGACAAGAACAGAACTCCCTATCCTGACTCATACACTCACACGTACACAAACACAGGCCTCCAGTCACACACACAAACCTCAACTCTGTGTTGAAGATAGCAAAGATGAATTTGCTGGACATGAAACCCTTCTCCACGTCTCTGAGCTTTAAGTTGTCCAGAGGAAGCATGTACTTCTTCTCCTTCTCCTAGAAAAGACAAAATATGGTAAGATAAAAGTTGACAGAGGTATGCGCAGTAAAATATGACATCACAGAGAGGTAGCACAGGTGTTGATAGCAAAAAACAACACAGACTGAAGACAGTTCACTTGGGGGCTTTAGCTAAAATAGTTGCATGTCTGGTACTAAATATTTTTCAGGCTGCGCTTAGAGAAGAGTAGCCAGCGGGATCAAGAGACTTGAACTGTAAAAGGAAAAGTGTCCAAGGGTGAGACGAAGAGGAGTTGTGTGATGATAGCAGAGCATCTGAGTTCATATCAGAGTTTGTCTGCCTGTAAGACTGACTCACATTAACAACCCACTAACTTGGAGGAAGAGAGACAGTGGACGAGGGAGCGAGAAGGCAAAAGAGATGCCATAAGTCTATAGTCTGTCATCACCACAGGGACTTATGAATGACAGTAAACAGTTGGAAGTGTGCAGTGGACAGAGTGAGGAGAACCAGACAGTATGGAGGCAGGGTACAGAGAACTGAAGCTGGGAGGGAGGGAATGAGAGAAGGAGTACGAAAAAAAAAAAAAACAGGGAGAGAGGCCGGGCCCACATGTGAAAGTCATTACTCAGACTCAAGCTCTAACACAACATTTCTCCTCAAGTGAAGCCCTTCCCCCCCATCTCTCTACTCCTGCCTGCTCCCTCTTTCTAACCTTTGAGAAGGGGGCTTTCAGAAAGCTGCGTTGGTGATATTCACAGCTGTGGACTAAGTAGAGATGAAGGAGAGAAGGAAAAAGAAGGCTGACTTCCATAGAAAAATATAACTAAAGCATGTCTGCAAGAAAAGAGGGTTTCCTTAAAATCCTGGATGATGTCTTGGTGGTTGTGTGTGTGTGTGTGTGCGTGCGTGCGTGCATGCGTGTGTGTGTGCATCTGCATTTGAACAGATGCACACATGTGGTTTTAGATGTGAGTGTGCTGGTAGTACATTTTGGTCTTCCCTCTCTCAGTGCTCCCCTGAACCCTACGACTCTCTTCCTTCGTTCCTCTTTCCTTTTTTCCAAAGGGGCCCACTTCCTGTAACAGAGGCTGAAAAAAATGACAGAACGGGATTGGCGCTCATACTGCAACATCTGGGATCGCTTTAGACAGAGGGGGAGGAGACTGGACAGAGTATAGGGTGCTCTGATGAGGTAGAAATAGAAAGTAGAGATGAGGAAGAGAGGAAGAGGAGGGATAGAGGTGGATAGAGGGATAGAGAGGGGTGAATTTTGCGCGAATAGATGTGGAAAGGGTTGAGGAACATAGAGAGCAGGAGAGAGTGTGCTGGAGAAGTGGGGAGAAACTGCAGACCACTCCAAAGTTGATTCCCCATGGGTCCCATCAACCCATATATGGCTGCTAAGTTCCTCCCTAACTCTCTCTCCATCTCTCACTCCCCTTATTTCCTTATGCCTTCCCTGAGTGAACAGGCAGATCCCTAGCTGAATGAGTGAATGTGCCACGTCAAGACTGGATACTACGCCGGGACACAGCCCTGTGGACGCCTGACCCAAGATACACTGACATCTCCGGAGGAGGGACACCCGTAGGAGTGGATGTCTGATGTGCGTATGAGACCCCTCGCCCCGCAACGCAGCATCGGGACAGGATAAGAAAGAAGAGAATAACGGAGGAAACCTTTCGGCGACAACCCTCCGCCAAGGGCAGGACTGCTAGCAAACAACCAGAGTGGGAAAAGGCGAGACCAAAGAGAAGAGAAAGTGAGAAAGGGTCCTGCTCCGTCATCCCAGTGTTCAGACTACCTGTTCAGGATCTTACTGGTGTACAGTAGTCTGCACATTGGTTAGACTGTGCAAGGAAGCGCTTCAGCAGCCTACACGAATAACATATACGTACCCACAAGACTCAGGACAACATGAAAACCTGCATGCATGCATCTATGCTGTGGCAAATCCATGGTCTAATATTCTCTGATGTTTCTTGCTTAAATGTGTGGAAATGTGTTTAAATGTGCGTACACTAACGCCTACTTTTATTACTTCAAAATGTAGTCATCAACTCTGTGGTAATTCAAGCGTGATGAGATCCATTTTGTAGCATTTGTCAGCTTGAGTTACGTGTCTGTGTAAATGGCGAGTGATGCATTCAAGGCAGAGAAGTTTACATACAGCAAATTCCAGCAACAGAAGCTATAACTAGTGACTGACCAATGTTTTACCAACATTCAAGGCAGAACAGCTGTAAACTAGTGAGTTTTTTTTTTACACATACTCAGTGTAGAAAAGCTTTAAACTGACTGATTTTGCCTCATATTGGGTATTCTGTGTTTCTGCATGTGCATCTGTGTGGCAATATGATAACTCTTGTGTTCACAGACATCATGGCACTGCTTTGTGTATGCTTGTGTGTATGTCTGTGTGCGTGTCTTCTAGGGTGGTTGTGAGGTATCATACATCAGAGCTGCTGTGTCTGAAGCTGTGTCTTCTCTTCCTATAGACTAATGGATTTGAGATATGGAACAGGCCTCTCACAGACACACACACACACACACACACACACAGAGTGTCTAGATTAAGTGTATAGGCATGAGCCGTCTGTTTTTCTTCAGGCTGCCTGGTGGAGCCTTGGCAGTTGAGGGGTGAAGGAATGTATGTCTGTTCAGTGTGCTACACAGATTAAACTCTGGACTATTAGGCTGCACTCTCAGTATGAGGTCAAAGCAGGGTACAACTGTTGTAGTAGACAATATAGAGACGTGTTGTACGGCCTTTAAGATGTTAAAAAATTGGAGTGTGTAGAAGCAAGGGATGGAGAGGGGAGGTTGGAAGGGGAATCGATGGGGCTGGGGGGGGTGGGAGCTGGGTGGGTGGGGGGACAGGGGTATTTGTGAGAGAAACTGTGGAGGAGTTAAGAAGAGAGGGGGAGTCAAAAGGGGAGGTCTGCAGTGTAGAAACAGCCATGTGGGATTTCTCTGGGCAGATCTTGGAAGCTGGTGTTTGGACAAAGCTTCAAATTTTCCAGCCAGGAATGTGCATAGTCCCAGGGAGACTGCCAACCACAGAAAGGGGGAGAGAGAGAAAGAGGGGGAGACAGAGAGAGAGAAAGAAAGAGAGAGACAGACAGAGAGAGAGAAAGGAGGAAAGGAAAAGGCAGCAGAGGTAAAGAAAGAGAAAATAAAAGTAGGGGGGGGGGGGGGGGCAGCAGTTGAAGAAAAAGAAATGTCTGTGGAGGTAGTGTGGGCGGGCAGAGTGAGAGCGGGAACTGCAAGAAAGAAGAAGCAGAAGCTTGGCTTGCATGACAGTGTGTGCGTGTGTGTGTCAGCACGCACACAGTTGCATTTGGAAAAGCAGTAGATCTGATCTTCCGTGATAATATGGATGACTGACAATGCGTTCAGGCCTTCACACAAAACACAAACAGCTGATAAACCTTCCAACATAGTGATGAGATGACTAATCCAACTGAACCTAAATTAATTGAAAAGATTTAGACATTCATATGAGCTTTAATCCTTTTAGTCAAACATACGCGTCTAATTGTGATCTGAGTCAAAGTTTGTTGCTCTGATGTGGTCGCCGAATACTTGCTTGCCTGTCTTTGTATTATTTGTTACAGATGTGCTACATTTGTGTGTATGTGTGAGTTGATTGGTAAATGCTTAGTAAGGGGATGACAGCCAGAGGAAACCTATAACACTGTTTGTGTACAATATGCATGCCTGGGGCTGTGTCTGGGAACACTGTGTTCAAGCGAACCAGTGTTTATCTGAAAAGTGACCGTGTCTGTCTGACTGAGTGTATATTTTTCTCCACTATTTGCATGCCAGTTTGTTTACATCAGACTCCGCGTGTGTACTGTATACTGTATATACAAGTCTGTCCACTGTGTGTGTTTGAGCGTGCGTGTGTGTGTGTGTGTGTGTGTGTGTGTGTATGTGTGTGTGTGTCTTAGTTTGGCTTGGGGCAGCTCCAGCTGTGTCAGAGTGAGCCGCTCCAAATGCCTGAACTCCCAGAAGAGGAAGAAAAGGGGGAGTAAGGGGAAGAGTGAACGAAGAGCGGGACGAATGGGGAGAGGGGAGGGCGTCAGAGGAATGAATGGGGGAAACGGAGGGGCTCAGTTGCAGGTCCAGGTGGCAGGAGAGAAGAGAGGAAAAATGGTTAGCTGGGCTAAAAGATGCTCTTCTACTTATGCATATAATGGTGTCAAATGTCACAAAGCCTCCATGAATACAGGGTTTATCTGTTTGGTTTTAGCCACAATGCGGTATCGAACTTTAGTGTGGTTACCAAGAACAATAACTTATTTGTAAAAGCGCTCTACACACTGTTTCTACCAGCCAGTTAATAATGTCTGTCAAACAATACAACAAACTTTTATCCACAACAGCATCATCACAAATGTAACGTATTAGACAATGGTACAAATGTGCCTACAAATGCTCTCCTCCTCTGATCTCACTTCCTGTACTCTGTCCTTCCCTCTTCCCATGACATCAACTGTGACAGGATGAGACTGTTGTGGTGTGTCTGCCTGTCTACACTTGCTGTGCAGACCTTCTGCTCCTGTACAGCAGGCACAGACAGGCAGACAGATGGCAGCCCCACTGACATCAGAACAGTGACACTAGGACAGCTCTTCTCCCTACTCCAATCAAACTGCAGGGGCTTAACTGAAACTGTTGCAGAATTATCAACAGATGACAGATTTTCCCCTCTACTTAATCATCTCTCAACTTCCCATTTAACATATTGTTTCAAGCTGAGATGTGTTAATAAACTCGTGATGGCTCAAGTGTACTGCTGTGTTTTGACTTCACTATTTTCTCATTTTAGTCCAAATTATAACTTGCCTTGATTAATCTATTTGTCTTCACGCATGATGAAAAGACAGGGAAATAAATGAATGTGAAGGCCTCACCTCATCATCCTTGAACCAGGACAGGCTCTCTGCAGTGAGAATGAACCAATACTCCTTGGCTCCACCTTTCATGATGCCGATGTTGCTGACGGTCAGCCAGCCCTTGCGTATGACCTGCATAACAGCCAAGGGTAAGGGTAAGGAGCTCAGATGGCAGGACTGACAGCAGCAATGGTGTTGAGAGGACATAGAAACATAGCAAGGTATAATCCCTATGAAGGTGTGCAAAGCAGGTCATACAATGAGAGTGGACCTTACTGGTGAAAATAGGAGCAAAAGTTAGAAAAAGTTGACACCGGAGAAAAAAATTTTTCAGGTTAGACATTTGTGAGATATATGACGTAGCAACCATGAGGCAATCACCAAATAATTCAGTCATGTTTCCTGATCACCAGTGGACGTTGATCAATGAGAAGAAGTAAGCATAGAACCAAGCATAGAACCAAGCATATTTGGAGACTGGAAGAAAGATGTGTGATGAATTAGGGAACAGGAAGTATGAGATGATATACAGATACCAAGAAATGACATACACATCCTGCAAACTAGGAAAATATTAACATCTGCAAATATTTATGGAGCCGGAGGTAAAGAACATGAGAATATTGAGAACACTGAGAGGGAAAAAAAAGTTTGTGACATTAGCAGTGTATCAGTGGCAGATGATGAAAAACATGATTAATAAAGCTATAACAAGCCATTTTGCCAGTGTGCATGTTTGCTGCCATCAGTAGCATGCCAACCCACAACCCTTTAGCTTGAATCCTGCACACACATATCTCCAGTAGAGGCAGCAGTGAGAGAGTAGGCTTTAAGAGATTGGTATCCTACTATTAGACTTGAGAGAGGGGCCACACCCTGGAGAAAAACAGGAGATGAAGAAGCAACATTAAGATAGAATTCAATTGTTCTTTGTATTAACGTTGTTGGAGATTACACTAATATTGATAATTTAATAGTTAACTACTATTAAAAGCAACATGAAAGTTGTTTTGCATAAATAAATGCCACATTTTTTGATTTTTTAAAGCTGTGTTTGAAATGTACTGCTGTTCTACAAATGTCATCCTATTACATCAAGATTACAGAATAAACACAATCATACTGGGATTGTGTCTTTAATTATCCCAGCTTTAAAATTTGTTAAAATAACATTGTTACACAGATTGAAAAAAAAAAAAAAAAAAAAAAAAACGCCTCCTTTTTGCCTGACTACATTCCTGTGAGAAGCCAAGATCAACTCTGGTTTCATGATTTGATCCCCCTTCAGTAAAATCTGCACACAAACACAAAAATCTCCAATTTATATGCAGCTATGCATGTTAATTAATGCTGATTAATACATAACACATGGGGCTGTGACATCACTGGAAATAAGAAGGGAAAAAATAAAAAAAATGTAAGATGGATGGAAAAAGTTTAGTTCATAACCATGCACACTCAAATTGCGCACTGCAGACAACCATTGGCCGCAAGGTTCAATTTTGAGTGTATATATTGTCATCTAAGATGTGCATACTGTCATGCAAATATGCACATATAATGTTTGTTTTGCACGTTGCTACTGTGGCTAAAAATACTGTAAAAAAGTATTTTCCTGCTGAATTCTCACCTGGTTTCCTGTAATCCTTGCAACAATCTTCTTATTGCTTTGGTTGTACATCTGCTGGGCACTGAGAGAGAGGAAGAGCACACGTTTACTTTATTTGTGTGTTACAGTTTTATAGTTCATTATAGTTAATATATTTAGTAACAGAGTTCAAAACTGATGAGAGGTTACTCACTTAGTGAAGCCAATGAAATCTTCATGTTTGGTATTTATGTAAGCAAGCTGTATGTCAATGAGCAACAAGACCTGGACAGAGCAGACATACATTAAGTAGAGATAAACAGAATCTGTACAATTTGATTATTCAGTAGTGTGATCTAAAACTAATTGGTGAATGCAATGTCCAAATGTGTGTGAATGACCTGATCTCTGCATTTACTCTCTTGCTCTCGAATTTCAGTGGTTAACATTTTCTCTGTTTCATCTCGCAGTTTGGGAAAGGAACTAAGCTATAGAAAAAACATACCACAAGTCAGTTAAAAGGCTGTTTCAACACATTGAAACACACAGTACATCGCACAAATACATCACTGACACAGAGATTTATACCTTGTTGATACACTGGTACACAGTGGTGAATAGTTCTTGACTGACCATGTCAACGAATTTCATACACGGCCCCTTTAGCCTTATTATCTGTTTCTTCACTATCGCTTCAAAGGCCATGTCAGGAGTGAACAGACCTGTCCTGTAGGGAGAGAGCAGCAGGTGGAGGAAAGGAAGAAAATGAAAAGAAATACAAAAACCAAATGTTAGGTTTGCTGGAGCACACAAAAAAATGTAAAAGGATGTAAACAGAACACTATGCTACACCTGACACCATGGATGTTTCTGATGGCATAGGTGATCTCCCGCCGCAGCTTCCTCTCATCAGACTCAATCTGAAGACAACCGCAGTACATTGTAAGTCAGAGTTGAGCACTTGGCCAATTGGCTATGGCAAGCTCTACATATGCACAAAGACAATCAAAAACAATGCACAGAATCACACACCTTGACCAGTTCGTAGGGGAAGCGCTCATGGAAGATTCGGTTGATCCTTGCACCTCCTGACAGATTAATGGTGTCTACTTTGTCGCCTGAGCCTTCGATTAGTTTCTCAAAGTCGGCAGCCAGGCGCTGAACTGACCTGGGGAGAAGAAACAGACAGTTTAAGAGAAACACTGATATATAAATAATCGAAAAGACAAATAAATCGGTATACACACACACACACACACACACAGAATGAGTGACTGACTGACTGTAGAAGTGTCTTGGTCCTACTTGCAGGGTCATCAGGATTATATTGTTTGTACTCTTCAGCCTCTTTGTTTACCACCAGAAGCTGGCTCTGCAGATGACTACGGAAGGCTGGCAGAGTGTCCCGAATGTGGTTTGTCAGTTGCTGCAAACAAAAATTATGAGTAACAACTCACACACATAACCTATTTACTTCTCTATGTATGTATGTGTGTGTTAACCTGGTTGAGGATTCTTTGTAAATATGGTGTGCCCATGCTTGCAGCCATATGTCTGTAGGCCGGGTGGGACAGGAAGAACTTTTCCTCTGCAAGCAGAGCTGCCTTAATATCCTTTTTCCCATCAATGTCCTTCTGACTGCGGTTCACCACCCCTATGTAACCTGGGGAGGAACAGATGAAAAGAGAAATGAAGAGCATGTGATCATTGTAAGGAAGACAATGTGCAACAAGAGAAAGGAACAATCAAGGACTTTGATGTAAGACAGATTTAACTGACGTGTCCTTGGGAACTCTTCCCAGGCCACCATTTGTTCCATTAAGACTGTAGCATACAAGCAGGAAATGAGTGTGTTTGTGCAACAGCAGAGCATGTGGTATAAAGCGCGCCAAATCCCCTATTTAATACAGTAATAGATGTAATAGCACTAGGCTCCATATCTAATGCTTCAGCTCTATGCTGCTACTAGGGCAGTTATTTCAGTGGGCTTCCATGGCTAATGCATTAGCACTATAGGAGAAGCATGAGGGAGCTTGCACCTGGTGGTACTTTACTGCAATGCCCCCCCCCCCCCCCCCCCCTCTCTCTCTCACACACACACACACACAGAGCACACTTTTACTAGCCATCAGGCATGCTGGTATCAGTCCCCCTACTCACACTCATGGCTGTTACACAAAACAGCCAATTATAACGTCAGTCCTCTCCAAAGAGCCTGCAGTGTGACTCAACACACACAAGAACACATGCACATAAACATGAGCAGCACACCTCTGCGTAGGGGAAGCATCCTGTTCTCTAGTATTTCCCGAGCATCTGTTCCTTCATCCATCAGGTCCAGTTTAGTGATTACGCCTATTGTACGCTGGCCTAAAGGGAAGAAGAAAAACAACAAAAAGAAACTTCTGTAGCCTGAAAATGTGATTTTAAAACCTGTGGAAATAAGAATATTATATGACAACTCCCTCAACCTCTTAGGCATTTTCCTTGTAATAATGTGATAACTGATCCTTGCTTACAGACATCAGGGTGAAGTATCAGCCACAGAAAGGCAGCATTAAGCTGGTGTACATTCAGTGCCTTGCTCAAAGGCACCTTAGTGAGATGTCTTGAACAGTACAGTATGTCTTCTTGGTCTCTTTAAACACAGGGCCAACCTGATGTCTTCATTATTGACTACTTTTAAGTATAAATCAAGCTTCCACATTCCCGGAGCTCAAAGACTATATAAGCCCACACTACACACACACACTTGGCTTACCCTGTGGGTCAACATCTTTGGCCAGTTTGAGTGCATCAGAATTGGCCAGGTCAGTGTTGGCAGGCGTGACAGCCAGGATGAGACAGTTTTCCTTACAGATGAACTGCATGATCATGTCTCGTATCTGGTACTCTATGTCTGCTGGCTGGTCGCCCACAGGCAACTTGGTGATGCCGGGCAGGTCCACAAGAGTCAGGTTCAGCACTGCAAACACACACAAGCACATTCAGAAGAGTGCACATAAACACACACGTTACAGAACTGTCAGAGAAATAGACTTTGTGTGAATGGATGTTACCATGTGGTGAATACATCCGTAGGTTAATAGGGACAGGAGAGATGCCCTTATTGGATCCTGTGACTCTGCGCGTCTCTGCCTCTATCTCCTGGCGGATCTCATCAAAGTCTGTGAACTTCTTTCCCTTACAATGGAGAAATTCACCATACTCTGGAAAAATATCAGTTAAACAATGATACATTTGTACTGTGATCATAATTTTAGAATATCTTTGAATATCATGCGCATCCAGCGCATGAAAACATTTGCTGCTGTTTTATGTTTTTGTGGGTCAGGCTATAAGAGCACAGAATGATAAAACACGATACATAAATGCAATTTCATGAAGTCAAGTTTATTTGTAATTGCACTCTTCCAGCAAGTTTCTATAAAAAGTTTTTGAGATTGTCTTTTAAATAATGCAAATGCTGCACATCCTGCTACCTTGCTTCGCTGAGAGAAACAGAGGCTAGAGGGCCAAAAAAAAAATACAGGACACGGTCTAATCGTTCTGAGCATTAGATGACAATCCCAGCACTGTCTCACCAGTCTGGCTCTGTCATTGTGAAAGGTAATACTGCCACCTGGTGGCAACTTTAAATACATGCTACAGAATGCCATTACCTGAAACGCATGAGTGAATGAGTGTCTTTCCTACCCGTGTTAGCACTAAGCAGCTGGAGAATTAAAGGTCTGCGAGTGACAATTCCTGCACCACGTGGAAGGAAGTCTCTGTTGGAGAGGAAACACTGAGTTGGAGGAGGATACACACACACACACACACAAACACACACAAACAGAGGCAAACTGCCGCTGGTATTTGATGCCAATGCGGACTTTCATCTTTGTCTGACACATCAGCTTGGCACACACCATTTTAATGACTTTACATAGTGTACATGCACACACAAGACCATTACATTACAATATACTTTTCTGTGAGACATAGGCCTAATAAAGCATTGTCAGAACTGTCCGACTTAAAACACTCAGCTGTACATTATTTTTAGTTAAGTTGCCATACCATCCAAAATACCAGCAACTTGTTTAGAAAGGCTAGTACTAAAAGCTGAACGTAGCGCTAATTGTAAAACATATTGCACAGGGTAAAAAATAATCCACCTCCTATAAAAATCAGATTCAGGAAGTTTGTTTTACTGCATCCTGCTCTAGATCAAACATCTGGCACAGAGGCCAGCAGAGGAGTGTCATAACATAGTCATGACTGAGACAAAGAACTGACGTGATAAAATATCAATACATACACAGGAAGGCAAGCATTAAGGGTCACATTTTGGCCTGGATGGTCTACTACTAGGACAATACATAGGTCCCCTTCACTTAACAGAGCTCCACTGTCTAGAATATAATGGTTGGAGGAAGCAAGGAAACTACTGACTTACTGACCAGCATTCCTTTTGACGGGATGGCAACACTTAACCCACTCAAACCATTCAACTGCACTGTCTCACTTGCATTTAAAGCTTACCAAAACAACTCTCAGTGGGCGTTACCTTTAGACCTCAAAATTAAATCTGTGAAAGATTTAACTCAACAAAGCTCTGAGAGGTATTGACTGAATGACTTATATGTTTACAAAAAGAAAGTAGCTTTTAATTGTTTTCCAAGAGCCTGCCAGTGAGATAAGCTGCTGTACTGGCTACTGTCATACAGACACTGCCAGCTCTGGCATCCACTACTTCATACTAGCAAATATAGCCATATCACTGGTGCTGGGCAGAGACCATGATATATGAGATATGAACACAGTGATTTCAACAGTACATTCAAACTGATTACATTAGCTGTTTGAAGTTATGGTTACAATTCAGTGGACCACAGATCCTTGTGTATAAGGCTTGTCCCAGCCCCTGCATCACAGTTGGCATGGCTTTACTTTTTGCATTACAAGCATTTAACATTAGCTATATTACAAATTCAGATTCCTAAGACTCCTAACTGCAGACTGCTGGCTTATAACTTATTTTTATAGCATCAGTACATTTATCAACCAATAATAAAGCCATTACTAACCATTTAAAACCTATGCTTTATTAGAAAGTAGAGCTTTTTGATATCTAAAACGTATCCACTTGGAGTAAGTACTGTTAAAAAGGCTCAATGTGTCACCTATGCATGTTTTCAGTAAGCTGATAATGTCCCTGGCTGTACAGTTCATTGAGAGTTCATTGTGTGGGGCTTACCTGCCCACAAAACTTTCCAGGACGGAGCTCTTGCCTGCGCTCTGTCCGCCCACCACCGCGATTTGCGGCAGATGGAGGCTGCAGCTCTGTCCCACGCCGCTCAGGGCTTCTTGAAGGCGGTTGACCAGCGGGATCAGCTCCTCCATCCCACGGTTGCCCATCGCAACGGAGCAGCAGCCCGTCTACCTGCCCCTGCTGCTTTAACTCCTGTTTTACGCAGGTTCTACGCTACACCAGTCAATAGAGTAGCTTCCATAGTTAATGGTTACTTACAAATACGCTATTTTCATTGCTGAAATGTAGAGAAACCTAAAAATAATACTCCTCTTGAAAGTCGATGTGGTGCCGACTTTTAAAACTCCGGTTCTTCAGCAGCCGTTGGTACGTTAACTTAGTGCGTCTGGTAACGTAAGTGTCCGACTTTGTGCTCACAGACAACGAGACCTCGAAAGCAGCTTACTATTGACATTTCTATCTTTTAAAACTCCAAAAGCGCGTAGTGTGTTGTTTCCCTTAAATCTTGGATACATTTGGGAAGCTAGCCGCTAGCTTAATAGCCGCTGTCGGATAGTTTAGGAGCAAAACATTCTACTTTGACAGCTAACGGAATCAAGTTTTCAGCGCATGCGCGGTAATCGGAAAATTTTACTCGGCAACCCCCTTACTGCTAGATAGACAAACTTCATAGCCAATTATAAAAGTATCTTAACTTATCAGTCACCAGGCAAGCAGTCCCTCCTCCGACGAAAGCTATTTAAAATCTAACACACCCTCTACTGCAGCCCTATAAAACATTACAACCAGAACCAGCGAGTACGATTCATCTACTGTAAATAACGCGGCTGCATTCTTTGGCAGTGAGGAGGGAGCACAGTGTAGTACGCTGGAACCCCAAAGCGACTGAAAGAGAAACCGAATGCTAAATTTAATGGTGAAATAATGCAAAGTGCTCATGTTACTGGCTTTAGTTCAGGTTACATCTATGAGACGCTCAAGTAAGAGCAATGGGAATTCACTTTTGTAGAAGCACCACACTACAATTTAAGATAAAAATGTTCTTTACTAGTGTTTGTGTATGTAACACACCATACATCATCATTCCATTATACTGAACTGAAAATCAGTGTACTTTTTCCTCATATTTCAGCATCTTAAATCATATAATTTCAAACTTGACACAATAATTAATTTCATCCCATTTGGTCACAGAAAAACTCATGCAACTTTCAGGTCTTTTAACAGCTCTGCAATGTCTATATGTGGGCTGCGGTTGTCTCCAGTCCTGTTCGAGCACAGTGCGCTCTGCAGATTCTTGGCTGCTTGGTTCAGGGATGGAAGGATGCGGGCCGCATCCGATGTCTCGTTCTCTCCACGAGAGCACAGAAGGACTTCGTTGACCTCTCCTTCAATCTTTCGAGAGAGGATGGTGGGAAACACAGCGCTCACACGCTCCAGCACGCTTTTCCTCAAGGCGGAGTCTCGACACACAAGGTTCAGTATGAAAACACCTTGCAGAGAGGTGAGAAGGCGAGAGAAGATTTAATGTAAATGAAACACAACTATGATTTCTAAGTATTTCTAACAGAAAAGGAGACTTTACATGTGGAATAATACAGTTCTGAAGATATAATTGTTTATTAACAGTTTATTAATTACTTGCCTATTAGGTGTCTATATGTGTATTCTTCATAACTCTTTGTTATAATATCAATACTTTTATTGTCATTATTTGATAGAAAACATAGCAAATTCCAACAGATAGAGAAAATGTAGAAAATGATTAAGGATATTGTACCTTTGGGGGTTAGCAGGCTGCAGACTTTCTGCAGGATGGAGGTTTCTACAAAGGCAGCAGGTGGACAGCTCATACCCACAGTGCTATCTTTATTGTCTACATCAAACATGATGACATCAAACAAACGACCACCTATAGAGAGAAAAAGAAAGTCACTTCTTGGTATTGTTAATATATTCCCTGGCATAGCCGTAGCTGCCCTCCTCCATCACTAACCTTCTTTCTCCAGGGCACAGATGCGTTCCAGGCCGTCCCCAAGAGTGACAGTCAAACGATCATCCGGTCGGAACCCGAACCACTCTTTTGCCACTTCCAGCACAACAGGGTCTAGTTCCACAACCTCAACAGCAACACCAGGCACAAAGTCCCGCAGAAACTGAGGCAGGCCTCCACCACCAAGCCCCACCAGCAGCACTGACACTGGGACGCCTGAGAAGGGAGATAGAGGGGGTGAAAAGTCATAGGTAAAGCTCAATCAAGTGTGATGTTTCATATAAGATGATGGAAAGCTGTGGCTGTTTTGTTCATCAAAATTGGTGTGAAACCCGGTTTACACTGACACACACACACACACACACACCTTTGTTCTGTGGCATGCCCACCCCGAGCATGGTAAGGCCAGCCACCATGACTTCATGGTGAGCGCAGCAGAGGAAGCCGCTGTCCACTGACAGAGAGGTTGAGGATGTTGTTGGAGGCGCTGTTGGCTTGGCCTTCCTTTTGTTCTTCTTCTTGTGACTTGAGGCTGCAGGAACACAAATATTAAATTGTTTTTTTAATCTACATTTTGATAAATGTTTACAATATTGTAATAATATTTAAATAAAACAGTTTAAATAATCTTCATTTTCATTGTTTGATTATTGTTTTATTATTGTTCTCTGTTGATGAAGATATTTGTTTGTTGGTTTCTTTGTTTGGTCTGTTTCTGTCATTCACTTGTGTCCTGGTATTGACTGTTGTTCTGGTATTGTTTTGTGTATAAAATGTAAAGATTAATTTGATATTTATATGCATTGTTGATGATTTGTTGACAATAAGGAAAAATACATTATCATAAGTTAAAAGAAAGAGAGCATAACAAAGTACAGTGAATGAGGAAAAAGATCTGACCAGTATTTGAGGAGACAAGACGACTCTCTGATTGGACGAGGGCGGCATTAGACAGGAACACGAGTCTACGATACAGTTCGCCGTCTTCTCCTCTGACATTCTCTACACAGTACTCCCCACTCAGCTCACTCACACCCCTGCTGACCACCTCTCGCCAACCTAGGTCACCTCCAACTGACAGAAACGGCACCTAAATGAGGAATAAAGAGTTGAAATTAATGCACTGATGAATTTATTTTTGTGACATAAAATATTTTATTGTACAAAAGCACATTTTAAAAAGGATTATTTACTGTATGTGTGTGTCTACCTGCTGATTGTCTGGCATTCCTGGGGGAGCCAGGTCCATCACCATTGGTGAGAGTTCTGACTGGACAGCCTGCATGTCTGTGTACTCTTGATTTCTGTGCATTGCCACAATAACCAGGCGCCGAAAGTTAGCACTGGCGGCCAGCTGCCTTCGCCCCTCACTGGAACTGTAGAGCCAAGCTGTCTCACTGCCTTGAGGCACTAACAGGATAAGCAGAAAAAAAACAGTAAAAATCAACAAAGAAAAAAGACATACAACCAGTGTGACAGAAAGACAACTAGACAACAAGAAAGCTCACCAATAAATATAGCAAACGGGTTTGATCTTGGCACCTTGGCACCAGGAGGGGAGTCTTGCACTGTGAGGGTGTATCTGGGAAGGCCAGTCTTGGCGTGGCACAGAGTGAGTGAGAGGTTCGAGTTGGCGTCTGTGCCCGTGCGGAGCCTCTTTCTCAACACGGAGTAAGCCTGATGCTCCCTCACAGCCGACAACAACTCCGCCACCTGTGTGAGACGGGTTGGAGCTCCATCCTCCCCGAGACACATCTCCAGAATGGGCATAGGCATAGGCTGACGAAACTTGGTGCAGACCAGAACAAAGACAGGCAGAGCAAAGGAGTCCTCATCTTTCCCGCTTTCCTCCTGCAGGCAGTGGAGCCTCACCGCCCACCCCAGTTGAACAAAGTGCTCCACAGCCAACTTGATCACACTCTCCTGAGCCAACGTCACACAGACATACCTGCCCCCGACACTTAGCACGCGGCCGACCTGCAGACACAAGAAAACTGTTGTGAGGAGAATGCAACGATAAGAACAGTTTAACTTTTAAACATACTGTCTAAACACACCCCTACCACACTGTTTTCTTACCTCAGTGAGCATATTCCTGGCCAGTGCTCCTTCTTCTTCAGATGCCATGGCATCCAGGGTGCCCTTGTCCAGAGAAGCCTGGTAGCTGGCATCATCATACGGTGTTTGTGTAGCATCCACCTGCTGGAAGGTGAGGCCCGGTCGGCGCTCAGCGTTTCGCTGGTTCATGTGGGTCACAACTGTCTCACTGATGTCAATATTGGTCAGATGTTTGTAACCAACATCATACAGCTGTTCACTCAGCTCAGAGTTACCGCAGCCGACCACCAGCACCTGTAGGACAGAAACACCAAACAATGAATCATTTATTATTGTCGCTGGCAATAGTGGAACGTAATTACGTACATATTGTTTTGAGGCACATGCACTTGACTTAAGTATTTCCATGCTACTTTATACCTCATTTATATGGCTAAAATATCTGAATACATAAATGAACAAGGCAAGAAATGTATTGTTCCATTCGAAAGTCTTCAACATTTGCTACACTTCTTGTAAGGTTAATTGTCGAGAAAAAAATATTTATGCTGCATTGAAATGTATCTACTAGTGACACTTTTACAACCTGTGAAAAGCTACACCCCTGTGTATCCTGTATAAGCAGTTATCTTTACCTTATCTTGGGTTTTGATGTATTTGTGCAGCACGCCGCAGAGTTTATTGTAGTCTCCATACCACTCAAACGCCTTCTCTCCGCGCTTCTTAAAAAACCTCTCCCAGTACTCTGCGGAGCTGAACTCCTCGGCGGTGCGAGGTAACAGACTCATTGTCGGCTGCTGTTGTTAAAATACTCCTCAGTATATGTTTACAGACGCCTCTCCACATGGCACTCCGGCATTGACTTTTCAACCCGGACAGCGTTGCAAGCCGTACCGTTTTCTGATTGGAGGATTTGCTGTAGGCGGAGCTTCAGACTGCTCGGTGATTTGTTGAGGCTCTCAGAGCTGATTTTATTGGCCGCTGCTGGGCCGGTAGTACTCGGTCCGTCATTCTTAAGTCTTCCGAGTCTCTGTCATCATGGCTGTACCTGCGGGAAGGTCTGTGGTTTTCGTGACTGGAAACGCCAAAAAACTAGAAGAGGTAAGAGTCAAATATCTCGTGTCCGTTGTGCTGTTGTGTTTCAACCGTTTCAAACAGGATATTTGTACTTTTATCGCCATTTTTGCTGCAGTCGCTCCACACTGGTCTTGCTAAATATAGGCAGTGAGCGCGTCCTGTAATCTAATCCAACACATCTCTTGTTTCATTTCATGTGAATCAGTCCTTCCAGATGTATGCTTTACTCTGTTTTTGTTCACATCCATCAGGTCATTCAGATCCTCGGAGACAAGTTTCCCTACAAGCTAATCTCAAAAAAGATTGACTGTAAGTAAGAAATAGTTAGTGATAATAAAAAAGAAAAATTGCATGCATCCTAGTCATTGCTCACGTTACTATTTCCTCATCCAGTGCCTGAATACCAGGGAGAGCCAGATGACATTTCCATACAGAAGTGTAAAGAGGCTGCACGCCAGGTATCAGGTGTCATTTTTTAAATGATCAATACTAGTATAAACACAGCATGAACATAGCTGTTGAACAGATGAAATGCATCCTATGTTGTTGTTTGTGTTTCTCCTTCAGATTGATGGTCCAGTCATAGTGGAGGACACCTGTCTGTGTTTCAAGGCGTTGGGAGGCTTGCCTGGTCCTTATATGTTAGTATAGTGACATCCACATCTTTTCCACTATTTAATCTTAAATAGTAATAATAATTACAACTGAAACTCCTTGTTTTGTAGAAAATGGTTCCTGGATAAACTCAAGCCAGAAGGTAAGTAATAGAAGACGTGGTTCCTATGATTTTTGAATAGATATTTAGAGCTGGATAGAAAGACGGTGAAGTTTCTTGTTGCATGTTATATTGTAGGCTTGTACAAACTCCTTACTGGGTTTGAAGATAAATCAGCGTGGGCTCTCTGCACGTTTGCATACACTGGTGGGAAAGACGAACCAGTACAGCTCTTCAGGGGGATAACGCAGGTCAGCATCTCTCTCTCTGTCTTAGTGCCTCAGTTTATGTTTTTATTATTTTCTTTTCTCTCAAGTCTATTTTTGTGTGTGTGTGTATGTTTAGGGGCACATTGTGGAGCCAAGGGGACCTCGAGACTTTGGATGGGATCCCTGTTTCCAGCCAGAGGGATATGACAAAACGTAAGCAAGGATTGTGCTTGAAATTCCCTGTTCATGCCACAGGGGGGACTCAGAGGTTAACAGAATGTTAGGGTACAAATGGATTGACTTCAAATCATACAGCAAAATGCACAATAGTGATGATTCCTTTCACCTTATGCTATGCATCTGAGATAAATTATCACTATTATTCCACATTAGTTCCAAAGCATAAAAACATATCCTTAATTATTTCCCTCTCATCTGCAGCTATGCTGAACTGCCCAAAGAAGTGAAGAACACAATCTCTCACCGCTACAGGGCGCTGGCTGCCATGTCTGAGCACTTCTCACCACAGAGCAAGAGGAAGAAGCTGGAGGACTGAGTTGTCATTTTAGGCCAACTTCAGGTTCTGGAGCAAAATGTATTAAACCTCAAGTCATCAAATGTAACAATGCAGAACATAGACAGTTTCCATTGTGGAGTTACAGAAGTGTGACAGATGTGTGATCACAACATCTACTTTTAGAATCTGTAGTAAAAAAGGTGCTGTATAATATCCGTTTTCTTATTTTTAATAAATAAAACCATTCTCTCTTATTCTGGCTGAAGAGTTCCCTGTGTTTGCAGTTAGAATTTTTTAAGGAAATGAGCATGTTAAAAATATCTTCCAGATAATATGGAAAAATGGTGGAAATTATTTCAAGACTTGTTTCATTGTTCCGCAGTGGATTCTCAAAGATGACCTTTTGAGTTTTTGCTTTCATGGAGTGACAAAGATAGACTTGAAGAAGAGCATAAATTTAAATAAGAGAAGCTCCAGGGTCCTGATGAGAGCAGCAGACCGCTCTGTGACTGAGAGTAACTCCTGGAGTTGGCAAGGGGAAGGAGAGGTTTGTTCAGGCTGGAGTCCAGAGGGAGGGTGAGGGGATGTGGGAGGGGAGGGTCTCTAAAGAAGGTGGGGGTGTTCAGTACAAACACAACAGTGATAACAGGGGAGTTTGGGTAATAAATGACCCTGGAGTAGGAAGTCTCTGAGCAGGAACTATGCATACACCTGTGACTGATGCCTCCCAGATGTACTGAAAATGTCACACATGTGCACACATCCTCTGAGTAAAACCAAAAGACAGTAGAAGCAACTAATCCTAACGACTGATTACTAAAAAGCCATTTTTCATCATTCACAAAAAAAATGAATCACTGAGTTATTATTAATAATACTCCTGCCTGCCAGAGTGACACCTTTTCAAGAAAAAAAGTTGTTGTAGGTCATGAAATCACTGGACTGCTCTTCCACATGAGTCTGATGCAGTAAGCGGTTTGCTTTGTTTGGGGACTTGTCAGGAAGGAAGGAACTCCACCTGTCAGCCATGTTATTGAACAGGACATGGAAGATGTGTACCAGACTTCACTACAGGTCAGAACCATCCCTCTTTTCCTCTGTGACTCAAAGTCAATACAGCTACTGTTAGTGTTGTAGCGCTCGGTGGGGCCCTGATAACTATTGCATGTATGAATTACAGGGAATCTTAAAAGGTTTAACATGTACAATATTAGCTAAGAAAGAGCGGGAATTGTTCAAAAAAAATTACATGCTGTTATTTTCTAGCTCTTCTGACTCCTTTCTTGCCAGCAGTGTGCTGTAATTTGTCTAAAGTTTTTTTTTGACATTCTGATTAAATTGTGGTTCTCAAGCCTTTATTATAGGATCGGGGTATTTTAGGATTTTTTAAAAAATTTTTGAGCTTACAAGAAAATCAAGAGATCTGCCACTGGTACCATGTAATTACATATTTGATGTTTAATGAGTTCACCTATGACAGAGATTTCAGTTTTTGGTTTTACACTTGACAAATCTCAGAGATACTGAAGATTGAAGCTTAAAGTAATATTTTAATGCAATTAGTTGCATAAGCTATGTCCTTTAAGTTGTTGCTTCTCAACATGGGAATTTGAACATCCAGCGTGGTTGGGAAAATGTTTGCGGGCCATAAAATGATTTATAAAGAAGGAGAAAAAAAAACTTCATTTTCACGTCAACATTTTTTGATTTTCTTTAACGTTTCTGCTTCGGCTGATTTTCTTCCTCCTCTGATAATTGAATAAATGAAACAACCTACAAATAGACAACCCTTCTATCACAAGCCAAACGTACCACTGCACTATAAGTAGCCTGGGAGCCAGTCTGTAATAACGCTGGAACCTGGAAAAAAACCTTCATTCTGTATGAAAATCGTCTCCTGACATGACCTGCAAGCCAGAACTCTGTTCCCAGACCCTCAGCAGGTCTGAAGCCAGTGTGTTTTCAGACTTTATTGCACACAGAACCAATAACAGAATGTTTATCTGAGTGGTCAGAAGGAGTTTTTGCTGTTGTGATACTGTGGACGTTGTGGTTAATGAAGGAATGTGCTACAAAGGGATCACGACAGGAAAAGATGCCAGACTTTATGAGATCTTAATCCATCATGATTGCACCAGAGGATGAGGAGGATTTGATATGGCTTTGAGGAGACAGACTGTGCTTCCTCTTATTTGTTATGCAAGACTTACCTGAATTCCGCTGCTGTGATGAGTCTTATTTAACGGTAGACTCAAGTTAAAACCTTTAGATGTTTTTTTTCCCCCTCCAAATAACAGCACATGTAACTGAGGAAAAATGGCTTCAATTATGTACTGTATGACCCAAGACTTCCAGATCTGAAAAGGGTGGTTTTAACTTCAAAGCAACAACTAACAAGGGTCAATTTCCATTCCATAAATTTTGTGTTTCGACCCTCGAATGAAGTCTCTCCAAGAGGTTTCGGGGTTCAGGCTAATGAATTATTCCACCATGAGGCCACTGAAGTGAATGATGGAAACAGTTGACCTGATACATATTCCTGCTGGGACTCCTCTTCTCAATTTCCAATGTTTATGACTGAAGTCAATTCCCTCTGAAGACGCCGAGGACTCCATGAATATTACCTGCATTTTAACTGCCTCACAGAGAGGATATATGTGGAATCTCATTTCACCTTCTGACTTCTACTTTGACCTTTGCCATCACTTGTAGGTTTTCATTACCATCATTTCATCGTAAAGAATGTGGAGATTGGAGCTTTGTAGCATATTTTGAGTGTTAATCGGTGAATGTTTTGCAATCTGTAGTTGCTGCATTACATATATTGGCAAGGCTCTTCTCTCTGTTAGCTGTTTGTATCTACGTGTGTATGCCTGGAAACATGCTTAAGGGTGGTGACAGTAGTGGAGTAAAATAAAGAAAGGGAGACATAAGGAGGAAGGAGGAAATGCCTGAGTGAGTAGGACAAGGGTGGGCAGAGGGGAATGTGGTGGGACACAGAAAGCGGAATATGTGCACAGCTGCGACATTTGCTATTTCTCTCAGATGCATTCTTTAAACAAAACATAATAAAATAAAATAAAATAAATCCTAACAGTACAGGCCTACTCTTTAACATTATGCAACAGTCCAAGATTTTTCATCCAAAACATTTATTATGACAAAGGCTGCATTAATATTTGGCTTTCAGTTTAGTTGCCAGAACAATGTCAACATCAAAAGGCAAAACAGAACATATATTCCTATTTGTTCACCGCTCTGAGGAGTTCCTTCTAAAATGTTTGGGTTCCCAAAACATTTCTCGTGGAGCAACACACAGGTCTAGTATGTTTTAATGCGCCTGTGTTATAGAGAAATACTAAATATAATCAGGTGAAGTCCCACACTGAGAAAGCAGCGGTTGTTCTACCCAAACAGCCCTGGGTTGTGCAGAGTCAGAGACTGTAACAAGCGCTGGAAGTCCTGCACCGTCCATGGCTCTCTGTGCGTCCCCACTGCGGCGGCACTGCTGCTGTCAGGGCTGATACTCTGTGGGTCATTGAAGGTTATCAGGACATCTGTGGAGAACTGTGGCAGACGGAACAGACCAAGGTGAAGGGTCACTGTATTCCTGGCCTCTTCGTTGAACTTGGACACACACTGTGTGCCGGTGAGCATCCAGGCGGAGCTGCACTCTGACAGGGACAGCTCAGACTTTGGCAGGGGCACAACACTGGTCACTTCAAAAGCACCTGGCTCTAAAGCTTTGTTACTGCCCGCGATGTCTTCAAAGTGGTACCTGGCAGCATCCTGGTCTGCCACCTGACCCTGGTACTCCACCAGCTCCACGATCAGGCTCTGGTCGGTGTGTGCATGGGCGAACACCTCCTGGTTATCCGGAATCTCCCTCAGCTCACTGACGTCTGTGGAGCTGTGGGGGATGACAGCTGACAGTCCTCCTCCAAACAGAGGATGAGCCTTGTCCGCGCTGCTTCCAGCACACTGCATCTCTCTGTGGGCAGCTCTGCAGAGGCTGCAGCACACACAGAGCCGGTTTTAGCTACCTGCAGTTACACAAACACACGCTGCTTCAAAACAGGATACTGAATCAAGAAAACATAATAAGCTACCTATAAATACAGCGGGATAAGCAAATGGCTTACCAGGTCGGCGTGCGCGCTGTTCCGGTAAAAGTTTAGTTTCTTCTTCTTCTTCACTTATTTTGCTACTGCAGACGCTTGTCAGGCGCACTGCTGCCATCTACAGTAAGGCAGGCAGACATCTACCCTAAAACAGGCAGTGGAGGAAGACGTATTCAGATCTTACCACAATCATAATACACAAATGATTAATTATTTTCATTAACGATCAATCTGTTGATTATTTTATCAATTAATCGATTAATCATTTGGTCCATAAAATGTCAGAAGACTGAAAAAATAATTTGCCAAAGCCACCGGTGATGTCTTCAAATTGCTTGTTCTGTCCGACCAACAGTCTAACATTCAAAAAATTACTTGAATGATTAATTGATTACCAAAATATAGTTGCCGATTAATTTTCTGTTAATTGACTAATTAATTAGTCGTTTCAAGCCTAGTCGTAATGTACCACATCACTGGAATGGCACAATTTCTGTTTTCAGATTAATTTTCCTTTCAACTATAAAAGACATCTATCCATCATAATTCATAATTTATACGTTTTAACCTGCAGGGAAAAAATCCGTAAACCTCTCAATGTATTCAATACTGCCGGGTATATGTGCGTCTGTTAAGTCAAGAAGTAGCTTAGAATAAACAGAGTATATAGACCTATAAATAAAGAATAATAAGAATATTTGGAGTGGCCATTTGTCAAAAATCAAATTTATAATCTAGTAGTCTCTCTCAAACATCTGCAGCGGTCTCTCTCAAACATCAGTCTCTCTCCAACACCTGCAGTGGTCTTTCTCAAACATCTGCACCAGTCTCTCAAACGTCTGCAGCGGTCTCTCTCCTCCTCCAGCTGTTTGTGTTCATTTCCTGATCAGCTGACTCAGACGGAGGAAAGACAAGCGGACGGCTAGCATCCATGATGATATTCTTGTGTCATCGTCCGGAGAGCATTTAAAATGCAAGGATAAAACCCCAAAGCCACCTCAAAGCTTGAAACCACTGGATTAATAACTGTGTGTGTGTGTTTGTCGCCAGCATCGAGGATCTTGTGGGAAACAGCAGGTAGCTAGCCACGTTAGCATCCTTAGGTTAGCTTAGCTTAGCCGGGTAGCTACATTTGTCAGTGAACCAAGCGGCCTGAACAAGCTAAATTAGCTAGTAGCTAGTTATATTAGCGTTTATATTGATTTCTTTTAAAAACATTTTACTGTAATGTATTAATGTAAAGGTTTAAGTGTGGCACACAACTATTTTCTGACGTATTTGTTTAAATTTTGTCTAAACATACAGCTCAACCGGCTAAAGTTGCCAACGGCTATGATATAATTACTCTTCCTGAAAACAGCTCCAGAGATGCCAGATTCATTTCCAGTATTTGCTTCCTTTTCGGACCTTAAAGCCATTTTATTAGTTGTAAAAAAACAACAACTCCCCCCACATATTTAGCTAAAAATAGGTAGGCTTGACTCAATGAACGCAGCATCTTTTTCCTCCCTTCTTAGAAATTGATTAGTTTAATGTTGGCATTGTATTGCATTTCCTCTCTTAGTATGTGCTGAAAGTTGCAATCCATATATTGATTATGATCATTAACTATTCACAGTCCTCTCTTGTGGTTTTCATAATGCAGTTTCTTCAGTGCTTTAGTCCAAATCTGACTTCACACTGTACATATTTTTTTGCATGTTACTAATCACAATCTGGATGTTGAAATTAATCCAATACCTTTTTTTATGGATTTCAACTTTAACATCCCTCTCTTGAAATAGACTAGTTTTCTAAAGTCTTTCTTCTACAACTAATATGTTAGGCTTGGCTTCTCCTCTCTCTTTTTTCTGTGTCTCTTCACACTGTCGCTGCTTCAGATAGAGAGTCCTGTCCCTGCTTCTCTTCTCTTCTGTTTACTGGAAAGTTCCTCTCCTCTCCTGGCCATTGAAAGGCCTTTTTCCAACCACAGTGCCAGAAAAGGACGCTGACAAAGCCACAGTGTCAGACTGAACTGGATTCAATGGTATATGTTATATTGTTGGATTGAGAGAGGTGGTGTTTGTCTGAGCGAGGCCGCTGTGTTTTCATTGATATTTAAAGCCTCCAATATTTGCTGTAAGGCTTGAGGATCACATGTTGTTCACTTCTTTTATTGAGCCACTGTTGTGATTTTGTCACACTGTAACACCCAAACACAGACCCAGGGGGATATAACTGGAAGAACAGCATGTTTTTCTCACGTGACATGGTGGAGCTTTTCAACCAAAGGCACACAGAGCAATGATGACACTTCCTGTCTCAGCCAGTGAGACCCACAGCCTGTTTACACCAGAAATATTGGGAATTAAGGCAGCTTGATGTGTTAATTCTTGTACATTTATGAGTTATAAAACAAATATTTTAACAGACAGCAGGCATGAAGGAAAAAACATTTTCTTAACATGTTCCAGAGTTGAAAAGTAGACTGCAAAGGAAATGAAAGAAATGCCTAATAACAAAATCAGGCTGCTTGACAGGAAGTGTCGGGGTTCCTCAAATCGTCAGACCATGAACAGTCTCATTTTTGCAGTCATTCCTGAGCGAAGGGATTTTATAGTCACGAGCAAAGTTTAGATTTTTTCCACTCTGTTAATACACTTTGTTCTTTGTTCTTCATGTTGCGCTCCCAGACAGGGCCTGGCTGTGGTTATTCCTGCAATTTAAATTATTCACTTTCGTAATATTAGAGTATTCTCATGCTGCCATTTGTAATACTTAAGAGTGATAGGACCGTAGTGGCTTGGTGCAGATGTGCATGTTTTAACAACGCCACAGTCTCACATCTTAAGTAATCTTCTCCTCCTCCTCCTGTCCTACAGAGGGAGCCAGATCGGGAGGAGCAGCCTGAAGACAACATGCCCCCCAAGTTTAAACGACACCTCAATGACGACGAGGTCACGGGATCCATTCGGAGCGAGAGGGTGAGACACAGGTGGAGGGAGCGGTGGCGATTTTACTAACGCCGTCACCAAGTCGCAGACGACGCAGGAAGCAAACATCTTGCGAGATGAGAGAAGATGACGTGATAAGATTTAGAAATCAAAATCAGTGTGTTGTAATCAGGATAAAGGGTTAGATTTCATTTAGAACATCTAATTTAGTTCAAAACAGATGCAGATTTTGCTGTAAGATACTCTGTTTATCAAACAAATAATTGTGGAAAAACACAGAGAGTAAATGAGAGTGGACTGTTGAGGAAGATGACGGATTAAAGGAGGGTCAAGTGAAGAATCTCCTGTGGCCAAATGTCTGTTCCTCATCAAAGTGATCATCTGTTCCCACGTCCACCTTCCTTGTCCTCCCTCTGATTCTTTACTTTATTCAGTCCTCTGTTTCTTCTGTCTAATCATGTTTGCTGTTGTGTTGAACTGGGATCAAAGCTTACTGGGAGACTTGTATTAAAAAAAAGAGGTCATTCCACCTTAAGCGCTCTACCTCCTGTCCTGTGATAATAGCTGCCAGTTCTCTTCAGGTCTCCCATCTAAGCCAGTGGAAAGAAAGAAGTACAGAAGGAGAGTGTTAGTGCCGCGACTTATAAAGTTCTTTATGGTCATATGGCCACCAGTCCCTCTGCTTTTTTTTTTTTTTTTTGCAGATGACCGTGTATTTACAGCCAAACAAAATATCTTAGTATGCACGGCATCGGCTTGCAGCTGTCTACTGTACCTACCAGCACATCCATAGATTCCCCTCCCTTCTCTTAGCTCTGTTTAGTGGCATTGTATCATGGATGTTAGAAGGCGATCACTATGATTGAGTGATTGGGGATTCAGCAGGGTTTTATTATTGTCAGAGTGTAATTTTGTTAGACACCAAACACTGTAATCCTTGGATTACACCAACTTGGAAGATTTTTAGTGTCTAAACTCATGGAACAACATCCTGTACGCATGCAGTGTCTCTTGCCGTCATTAGATAATTTGTTGTCTCAGTGAAGGTCTTTCTTTTCCACTAGTACCTACCCTCCAGTGACTGTTTCCTCCTGCTTCAATACAAATTAATTTAATACAGCTGTCCTCACTGATTCTCTACATAGGATTTTACACAGGGCATTTTTTGCCCCTATTAAAGCCATCAGTGATTCATACATGGTTGTGATTATAGCAGTGCTTTTGTTACATAATCTTCCTTAAGTTCCCAGAAACCTCTCTCGGTTCTTTTATCAAATTTTCTTCAGGTCTATTTTGGCCTCTGTGCAAACTCATTGTTCTTGTCAGAGTTGGATATTTGGGAGGCCTAAGTGCGATCGCATTAAGTCAACAAATATTCAGTCCATTTCCCATTCGCTTCTATTGAAGCCAGCCCGGCGGACAAATTCAAGTGTGCGTTTCCTGTTTTGGTGCGATGTCCAGCCGACTCCAGCGGTTTTGCAGGTCAGAGTTCACCTTTGTTGAACTTCAGTCAGCCAATAGAAATGGAGACGTTATTTTTCTAGTGTGTTTCATCACCATTTTTAGTACATTATCACACTACCAGACTACAGTCTGTAGCGGTACTTTTATACACTGTTATAGTAAGTGCTACGATCAATATGTATTTATTACCTTCATCAGAAATGAGACATCAAGCACTTGATCGGAAATGAGGCATCCCTGCACACTGCAACCTTCCCTGCTGAGTGCAGGGAAGGTTTGGTGAATGGAAACTTTGTGTGATCGCGGCTTTAGAGAGCAGAAGAGGAGTTTTTAATTGAGCCTTGGCAAGCAGAACAGCAGACATGACAGACTCTTTATTGTTGGTCATTCATCATATCATAGGTGTACTGTAATAAGTGTATTTGGCCATATCTGCCTTCTGAAGGCAGTCAGGAAAGCTTACAGTACCAGTTAAAAGTTTGGACACATCTTCCCATTCACTTGAATGACAAAAAGTGTATCCAAACTTTTGACTGGTGCTGTATATTGATCAGTACAGCAGCTATCTGTCATCTGGAGTTTCATTTCTCTGTATCAGCAGCACTAGTTTTTGCAACTGGGCTTTTCCACTGATGAGACGCTAGTACAAAAACCTGTTCCTGAACAAATCTGGAAACACTTTTAAGTGCTACCATATTTCATTCTGGCCTTTTAAACTTGTTGGTCTTTGTCCACATTCAAGGAACCAGTGACATAGGGGTCACCATCTATATTGAATGCAACCAAAATTGTCAAATGCAGCCTGATGCTTGGTGAACCTCCTAGGGGAATTGTTGCTTGAGAATCCGTTTTTTTAAGCAATTGATGGGCTCACAAAGCAGTGAAAGTGTGGACTGGTGTGTAAATTGGTGAAGGCACATCGTATTTTTTTTACTAGAAGTTCCCTCACAGGTTGTTCTCTGATCAGGAGTTCGTGAGGAGTCGTATCTGACCTTTGACCTTTTGTCATCTTTTATAGAGGAACCTGCTGGAAGAGGACTCTGATGAGGAGGAAGACTTTTTTCTGTGAGTTTATGTGTGAATATATTAAGTTCAGGAACTTTGCCTGTCATAACAAAATAAATAAAATGTATTTAAACAACATTGTCCACAGTAGAATTTGCAATTGTTGAGAACAATCATTCGAATTCAGACTGTAAAGGCATGGCACAATAAAACCAAAAATAACACGGCAAAAGAGGATAAAGTTGAGAATTGCTACATTAAATTAGTAACACTGACTTCATTACTGCCTGTTTTCCAGGAGAGGGCCAACAGGACCCAGATTTGGACCTCAGAATGACAAAATCAAGCAGTAAGTACTAACACATTGTCAGCGGTGTATTGCCAGGACACTCAAGTTTTGGTGTTGGCGTTATGTAACTGTGGTTGTCATGTTTACCAGAATCTGCAGGTTGTTAGTGGATTGTGTAAGAGCGGTCATTATGTGAAGATTATTGTGTAACCCTTCCAGGACGCCCCAGTCCTTCTGCAGTCTGTTTCCACATTAACCTCCAGCCAGAGACAGCCAGAGAACAGAGGAGGTCATTGTTAAGACAGTCTGGAACCTGTAGTTGTTTCTCCACTCTCCGCTCATACTTTACAGTTTTGTCATTGTTGTCCGTGCACATGAAACTGGATGCCATCATTACGGATTCCAGGAATGTCGTGAGCACAGGCCTCGCGCTCTTCACCTTTGTCTCTCTGAACATGAACCCCTGAGGTCCAGTCTTTAAAGTGTGTTTATGTCTTTGTGTGTGTGCGCTTCTGCATGTCCCCTAGTCCCCCTGGTTTTCAGGCTATGGATTAATATTACCACCTTCAACATGCATTCATGCTGAAGTCTAAGACTGATTTCCTGCAGTCACTTGTCTTAGACGATCAGCGTGACGGCGCTGGAAAATATGATCAGCGAAATTCCTTTGTCCTGTATCAGATCTTCTCCCCTGTGAGCCTCTCCGCCTTTTTATTTCTTTGTCAAAGTGCCCATGCCCTCTGACCCTGCATCCATCCAAGAGGTACTGCTAAGAATTACTTTTAAATGTAAGTGACTGAGGAGTAATCTGAAGCAGTCATGCTATGCTCAGGTATGAGCGGCGTGAATAAAGCAAGCATTCGAGCATAATTCTGCAGATACTGAACAGGTGCAGGCAGGTCACAGTGAGGTTGAACACAACCTGACAGGCACTTTATTACCTGCCAACTGGACAAGGCTAGACAGAGAGAAGAGGATATTCTTAGAAGAACAGGTGCTTTGTGCTGTGGTCGGTTACCCCCCCCCCAAAAAAAATCCTTAACCAAATTTTCCGTTTATAGTTCATAATTTATTGTCTTTTATTTATGACTCTCCGTCTCACACCCATTTCTGTCATCAGGGTGCAGTCGCAGGTTGATGAGGTGATCGATGTGATGCAGGAGAACATCTCCAAGGTGATAGAGAGGGGCGAGCGTCTCGACGACCTGCAGGACAAGTCAGGTGAGTCACGCAGGGATGTGAGTGACGTGTGTTTGTGCGTGGCCACATGCGCAAAACGTGTGTATTTTGTTGATTTACTGAAGTAAAATGAAGTTAACACAAACTCTACAGGGAACATTTAAACAGTCATGTTTGTTCTACTGTTTAGTTTCCACAAGTAGCCAACAGATGGTGTGCACATTGCTCTGTTTGCTGATAGCTGACCTTATTGTATTTTGGATTATTTGGGCATTTACTCATGTTAATGGAAAAATGTCTGCAATGTGCATCCAATTTAGGTTCAAAACGTTTGTTAACGAGGCCCAATGATCCTAAATGTTCCTTTTAAATCGACCTGCTCTTTTTAGAATTGAAACTTCAATTCAAGCAAGAATTGACAGTTATCAACTACATGCAAGAAATATGTAATATATGTCTTTTATTTCAGTCAAAAGCATGAAAAACATACTACTGTTCAACTTTTAAACAACCATGTGCAATTTTTTCTTTAGTAGGACCCGTGGTGTGTAGTAGCGGGTGCTTGCATGTAAATACACTCAGTGTACTTTAAAACTGTTAATGATGCATCCAGGTTTAGTGTTTTACCAGGTGTGTGTGTGTGTGAAAGCTTTTGACAGGCCCTCACACGGTGTCTATATCGAGCAGGTGTGTGAAACGTGTTAAGCTCCCGTCGTTACACAACTCCACACACATGCGAGGCTCTCATCAAGACACGCACTGGTCTTCCTCTTCGTTTTCTCCTCTATGGATGAAGCGATGAGGCTGAAGTGTCAGGTCTATTAGGCCTTATTATGACATAGATGTTGTGTAACCGCTTCTCACCGTCATGTCGACCAGCCAACCAAGAGAATGACGCACATCTGGAACACATTTGTGCGCGTGTGTTGTGTGTATCCGACTGTATTTGTGGGTCTGTGGACATTTTGTGTGTCTCTACAGTGCGTGTTGTCGTTAATGTGGCGCCTTTCATGTGCGCAATATAATACGCTGTGATTGACATTTGCAGTTTGCTCTCTGACCCATGTGCAGGTAACCTGTGGTTAAATTCCCCAAGATTAACAAGCATCTTCTCAGAAGCCTCGTCTGAGCACTTCTCTTTGTTTTGCAGCGAAAGGTCGTTAACAGGCACATGGATGTGAAAAGAGCAGACACATGACAGACACAAAGAGGAGGGACAGGGGCTTGGACAAGTAGAGCGCTGCACGCCAGAGAGCTGTAACCTTCCTGTTAACGCGCGTAAACAGCGAGTTAACAACAGTATCCAAGAGACAGAGAGCAGTGTGGGCGAGCAGTCTGGGGACGGAAGGGAGGAAGTTTGAGGAAATGTGTTTTTGTTCTGTTGTGTATACATCTGGCAACTTGTTGTTCAACAGAGTTGAATTGACTTTAAAAAAAAAAAGAAAAAAAAATCTGTTCATTCTCAGCAGAGGTAAAGACTTACATAACTCTTACACATTATGACTGCACATGTACAACACAGAGCCAGGCACTTTGAGTCATCATATCCAATATCAAAGTAAAAACAACAGTCAGTGTATTGTTTATTTTGTCATTAACAGATGTTTTTTTTTTTTGTTTTTTTTTTTTCTTCCTCTTCTCCAATTTAATTTTTTTCCTCACGTGTCCTCATCTGCTCTATGGTCACGTGACGCCCCAGAGAGCCTATCGGACAATGCGTCTGCCTTCAGTAGCCGAGCCAAACAGCTGCACAGGAGGATGTGGTGGAGAGACATGAAGGTGGGCTGTCTGTTTTATCTGAGTGTGTGTGTGTGTGTGTGTGTGTGTGTGTGTGTGTGTGTGTGACAGAGAGACACCTCCACCATCTTCTTCATATATGATGACAAATGTTAACTGTGTGTCATTTCTTACACAGATGAAGATGATTATTGCCTTGGTAGTGGTTGCTCTCCTGCTGATTATTATCAGTAAGTATTGGTCCAAACGCATCAGCACAATTTACATTTACTTAATGTGTATTTAATACTCTTTCTCTCTCTCTTCCTCCTCTCTCTCTCTCTTTCAGTTCCAGTGATTCTGCGATATCGCTAGTGTCCAATGAGGAGGGTGTGGAAGAACTGTCCTCCTCTTCTTCTTCTTACTCTCTCTCCCTACTCTGCACACAGTTCTCCACTCCAGCTAGGGGGCACCAGCCACCCTCCCACACCCTCCTCCGTGTCAGCCTGCGTGCCCTCAAGGATCTGGCCTCAGCTTGCCCTTAGTACCGATCTTATCGCTGGCATTTTCACAAACATCTGCTCTGAGATCAGTACTAAGGCTCTGTTTTGATCCCTGGTTTTGAAAATAAGCTGCAGAAAGGGAACACAGGAGAAAAACTGGGGAAATATTTTAACGCCATTAGGGCTGTTTGGTAGAAAAAGCTCGGCCCTCTAGTCAATGTGAAGGAGCGCTCCATTCCATGATACATATCACGTGTAGGGCCCTGGCTTTGCCTTGACAACAGGGAAACCCCAGGTCCTGCATTTTATTTCCATCATATAGATAGATACTGTAAAGGCAGGTAAACCATGCCGACTGTCTCTGTTAGTTCAGCCGATCTGAATGTGCTGCAGCAGCCTTGTACTCTATAAAGGGGCTGTAACATCCATCAGGTGAACCTCAGATGTCTACCCATGATTCCCTGTGTGCTCTCTTGCGCTGAAACACAGAGGATGAGAATGTTTAAAAGGGAACATTTTTGTGAACACGAGCACATTTTCACTGCCCCAACACAAGGCGAGGGAACATCTGAGGTTCATCTGTTCCCTTTCATCATCAGAGAGGCTTTTTTTTTTTTGACAGAAAACTGATCACTTATCAGGTATGTATTCTCATCAGCACAGATGATCACAAAAAGGGACTAGAAGTGAACATCTGTTCTGACAACATCCTGCTTTCTAACATTATTCTACTTCATAAATCACCGCCGTCAATGTCTGTCTGCCTCTTGATAGCTTGTTGTACCGTACAGCAGGACCATGTCAAACCAAAACATCCAGGTTATGAATGTTTCCTCTCCAGTCTGCACTCTAAACCTCTCACCTTCCTCCTTGGGTGTGTTGAGCTCTGGGTCAGTTTGGTCACGGCTGTCCTACTTTCCTGCTAGTGACATTAAACTGTCTCTCACTGTGCAGATGGTTCTGTTTGGTTTAATACCGCTTCTGTCTCTCTCTTTTTTTTTTTTTTAACCACTATTTTAAAGTTCTTATTTTTGCCGGTCGCTCAATGTGATGCTTTGTATGAATGCTGGTATCCACAATCGCCACTTAAGGTATAAAACAGGGAGCGTTTATTTCTCTGTGCTCTTACATTATGCTTAAAGAGGGGGTCATTTAAGTGATGCAAGTCAAAAGTTGAGCTGTGAAACAAACATTAGGTGTCATTGTGTCAGGAATAACTGTATAATACGTTGTCATTTTTCTTTTTTTTAATGTAATTTATTTTAGCTGTAAATATTGATTCTGTAATGATGTACAATACTCTGGCATTGCATTGGAAGACTGATATACGGATCTTTTTTTTTTTTTTTTTGCTCTGAAATAAAGTGATTTTAAAGGGCAGCTCTCTGGTTTGATCTGGTTTGAACTGGTCGACAGTCCTCCTGGGAGGAGGGAGTCCGAAAAGAGGAGTAAACAGAAGGGAAGGGTGAAGAGCTGAAGGAAAGAAATGCCTGGAGATGTTGAGGGGAAAATCAAATTGTTATGATATCCCTCCACTCTTGACCACTTTGGATATCCTCATGCTCTCAGAGCCAGGGAAGTCCTGTGCTTTCTTTTATCTCCTCTTATTACCCGACCATTTTATTGGTCCTACGATTTCACTGGCAGTTGTGGACTCCCAAGATGGCACTAAAGTTGGAGGGACTTAAGCCTGCGAAGCTTTATTGTTCTGACAGACCCGCAGCTCTCGTCCTCACCGGACAGTGGAAACAAACACAAACTGACAGCTCCGCTCTCTCCTCAGCCAACACAGCCCAACCCTTCTGAAGGAGTAAAAATTAAATTGGCCCACAGGGGTTTTTTATTACATTGATTAATGGCACGTTGCCTTACTGGTGCACACGGTGGGGTTGATGGCTTTATTTTAAGCTTTGAAGATGAAAAGGAGAGCGGTGATACCCTCCACACTTGTTTAAATGATGATATAGCTGCGGTGAAAGGCCTGCATTGACAGTGAAATCAAAGGTAGTAAAGTTCTGGTTGCACAAGTGGCTGTAAAAATGTTACAGCTCCTCAGGTCTTGCAGACAGAAGCCGTTTGCATTAACTGCAAGGTTTGAGTTTGCCTCTGGTCAAGACATTGTCCATCCATATGCAAGGTAGAAAAAAAAAAAAATTCCATGTTACACTATACTTTAGGCTATATAGGTGCACGAGAGCACATCTTTATTCTCTCAGGCTGCGCAGACGCACCCACATTGGCAGCAGAGGGTGTTTTGGTCCTCTGTTAGGGGCTTATGTTAGATGACTTGAGATTCCAGGCATAGCAGCAATTACATGAGTCATATAAAAGCGAATTTCATAAGAAGAGTGGACAATACGCCAACCAGCATTAGTCAGTAACACACACACACACACACACACACACACACCCTGTCCAGCTAAGATCCTGCCTCTCATCAGGGAGAGTTGGATATTAGTAGGAAGTAGAGAATAAATCCCCAGACAAAGAGATTCATCTACATTTGATACTTGACATTATTTTTAGATAGAATTCCAGCAAACAAAAAAAATTGGGTTATGTTTGGGAACACTTTATCCTTTCCCTTCTTAGTAGTTTACCTTTTTCTCTCACTTCTAGTTCACCAGGAGCTCCTGCTCTTCTTTATCCTCCCCTTGTCTGTCTAAGTGTGGTTTTACTCACATCTTTTCCCCATTTGATGCTTTCTTTCGCGTGTCTCACTATTCACCGTCTGCCCTCTCTTCAGTTTCTCATTGTTAAGATATTTCCTGTAAGAGGATTTGCCCAAACTCTGAATATTACAGTCATTGCTTTCAGACACATTCAATTCATTTCAATTCAATGGGCTTTATTGGCATGAAAGTTTTGAGAACAATGTTGCCATAGCATCAAAATACAATTTGTCTAAATATTGAAGATATACAGTATATGAATATATTGTGTGTGTGTGTGTGTGTGTGTTTGTGTTACTATACCTTACATTTATCCATCTGTCCAGCCAGACCGCAGGCTCGCCTCATCGATCAAGATAACTGTCATGGGTACCACCAGCTGTCTGTAAACAAGTACTGACAGAAGTGGAAGATGATGGGATCAACCTGCAAGTAGAAGTGTGTGTTTTTTCAAGAGTGTGCGCACTTCCCCTTTGCACCCTTTACCCTCTGGCCTCCCTGAGGTGAAGGATCTGGGTCAGGTGAGGGATAGGGGTGGCCTAGCAGGTCAGCAGAGATGGATGTACAGTGAGGAGACAGGAGGATAAGAGGCGGAGGAGAGGAGCCAGGTGAGGAACAAAGAGGCAGGATATGAGGGGAGGCTGAGAGCTGGAAAGTGAACATTTTTGGGATTGAAAGGTGTGTGTGTGTGTGTTTGTGGACCTGCCTTGTTGTGTGTATCTCCGAGCAAGTGTCTCACTTTCAAATCTTTCATCCTGCCCCTCTGAAAATAAACAAGAGATCATCCTCCATATCGCATGACTGTAGAAACGAGCCCAGCGGGCAGCGGATCAGCATGCCTGTGATATTGTGTGAAAGCAAAGAGATGAGAGGCAGACTGCAACAAATCCACCCAGGCAGCAAGCGACAGGGAGTGAGCCGGGGGGGGACGGATAGCCCCTGGCAGCTCACTCATGTTGTGTTAAATACAGATTTGTGGAGTGGAGTGTGCAGCACGGATACACACACACAAGCACATACTGTTCGCAACAAACAGCTGAGGGGGACACAGTCTGGTATCCGGTCATCGATTGACTTGTAACCTCGACCCTTATCGGCTGCTTGCGTCAAGTTCTGGCCCCCTACCAATACGAAAGGGGACACCGGCTCCTCAGGAGGTAATTGTATCCAGCGAGGCCCAGCTTTCCCTGCAATGCTGGGGCCAAATCCCCCTTGAACACATGGGACTGCATCTGGCATATCAGGGGATGTTTTCAGATTCAATTTATGAAGACACTGAATACAAGAAATAGACAATGTGGTCATGTTGGATCATTTAATTAAAACAAGCTTTTGCAGAAGGACAAACACACACAAACCTTTGAGAACACTGGATTTTTGTCCCCAAAAGAACCAGCATCCCATTACTTTACTTCTCCTCTCCCTCCTTCTTTGCCTCTGACCCCCGCCTCCCTCCCCCAAAGTCCTCTCTCTTTCTCCCCTCCCTTCCACCTCTCCTCTCTTCCCCTCTTTCCCTCCTTCCTTCCCTTCCAGATTGTATAAATATCTGTGAGCTGTAGGGGAGAGCTCAGTGCAACAGACCTGTCCACAGAGGAGAGAAGAACAAGAGAAGAACAAGAGAGGGGAGGAGAGAAGCAACACTGATATCAACAGGAAAACAAGAGATACCTGAAAGGAGATTGCACCAGAAATTTGGGATTTAAAGGAGAATTCCAACTGAGAGCTGAGAAATAAAAGAAGACGTGACAGAAGAGATAAAGTAATCCTTCAGAAAGAGATTTTAGAGTCATTAGTATGTACCTCCTTCTCTCGTTGTGCCTGTGTGGTCTTCTGCTGCGAGGTGACGCACAGGACCGAGCTGCTCTGTGGAGGGGCAACGACCGAAGTGGGAGATGCCAATACACCTTCTCTGTACCCAGCCCGATTGAGGCCAGCTGCCCGCAGACTGGGGGCCCAGAGGTGGAGGGCCTGAAGGCCAGACTCAACCTGCTGGAGGTGCTGGTGTCCCGGCTCACTGGAGGGGAGACTGGGGTTCCCCAGGGTGCCGGAGCCAGAGCTCAGTCTGAGCTCCAGGAGGCGCTGAGCCGGGCCGTGGGGGAGAGGAACCTGCTGCAGGGGGAGAAAGAGCGCCTAGAGAGAGAATTAGAGGGGCTTCAGCGCAGGATGGAGGATATGCAGAAGGAGACGGAGAAGCTGAGGAACAGACCCTGTCCTCCACAGACCCCCATGGTGCCACCCAGCCCCCCTCTGCAGGACAGTGGCCTGATGAGACCTGGTGGTGGTAAGAGATACACTCAAAACCATCACACACATTCAGAGCTATTACAAAAATATGCAAAGCTTGATGACATTTATAAATAGAAAATAGCCTTCATCACTGAATCTTCTATTGTTATAAACTTTTTTTTAATTTTTATTTTATATAAAAATATTCCATCCATCCTGCAATTAGGATGCCCAACTTAATGACCTAATTGCCTGTAGACAGGTTATCTTTCTGTTGAAATACAGTATGTATTTGGTGACTCAGACTGACAGATAATGGGTTAATTGGAGCAGTGAAGTGATGACACATGAATGTCATCTATGTATGGAAGACCATGCACATGTAGAGCCATGCAAAATTTCAGTGCAATGCTCTGTGTGTGTGTGTGGGGTCGGGATTCTCATGTGTCCACAAATCCCCTTAAAGAGAAAAGGGGAATAATGTGTGCGCATGGTCTTATGATGTGTGTGTGTGTGTGTGTTTGTGTGGTTTTGTTGCCCCATCAGTCTGTTAGAGAAACACAGCTCAGGTTTCTGCTGCCCACTTCCTGTCTGCATATAGGGGTGATGGTGGCAGTCCAGAGAGGGTCAGATGAGTATTTATGAGCAGATCCTGCTTTCTTTATGACCGGTGTTTCCCTCTGCTTGGCAAGCAGGGTGCGAATAACCCAGCTGGGGAGAGGGGAGGGGGGAGGGGGGGCTGAAATATGATGCACGCTCTGGAAGTGGAGGTTCCGTGCCCAGCTCTCATCTCGGGGCTTTTGAAGACGCCAGACACAGAGAGCCTGGTGGGTCAGGGCTGCTGGGGATGAGGGGCACAGAGGGCTTGGAGCCAGCTTGAGCCAGCTTGGAGTCAGAGGGCTCCACAGAACTTGGGAGTTATCTTGGAGCCAGTAAGGTTAAGCTCTGGTATCCTGTGTGTTTGCAATAGCCAAACATCCATCTAATTAGCCTCCGTGCTCGTCTATTCTATTCATCCACCATCTCATGTTGGTCACTAACCCCCCCCTCCCTTCTTTTTGCAGTGAAGCCATCGCTCTGTTTGCCCTCTCTGCTCTCAGAGTCTATTGCTGCTCGTGAAGCTGAGATTCCCAGCAGCAATAAATCCTTCCTTACCAAGTCCCCTTACTCCCTCTGCATCAGGATAGCTTATATACTCAGGATAGTCTCCTGCATACTCTAGGTTTTCTGCTTAGCTCCTCATGTTTGCACCTGCAGACTGAAATATAGAGAGAGGGCCCCTCGGGGTGAGAGGCAGATGTAGAATAGATCACAGTGAGAGGAACACATGCAGAACCAGAGGAGAGAAGAGATAAAAATCAAATCATTTGGGCAATTTCATACAGTATGTAAGAACGTAAAGATGCAACTTTCACAGGAACATCTTTATTTATGCTTTAAAACCCCAAGAGGTGGTTGTGACCTTCACTAACACTTGCCTTTCAAAACACATTAACCGATATTCTTTAACGTATTGTTATTTAACGACTTTAAAAATAGACCTTCGCATAGAATTCGTACCAGTCGTGACAACGCAAGCCAGCGAGCCTGTGCGCTAAAAATGGCGACATTCTTTTTAAAGGGGGGACCTGGCCTGTACTGAAAGCGGGACTAAGACAAATTTAAAAAGGTGTGGACAAACAACATTCAACACGTAAAGGACGAAATCTTTTAAAATCGCCTATGAAAATGAACATTTGCTTCAACCGGGTGCAGCTTAATGGGCCGCGTCTCTATAAATCTTGACTTAACAAAGGTTATTGTCAGTCAGAGAGAGAAGAAACGATTCCCAAAACGGATCAATTTCACCATGCCTTTCAGATTTACATTTTTCTTTCAGTTTCCTAAACATGCAGCCAGCAGGAAATGCACTCATAAATAATGTTCAATGAACTGCTAAGACGTCTCAATCACTCTGCCAACACGGTCAGTTTGTGGCCAAATTTTTTTTTTTCTTTTTCAAACGTAAATGATTGTTTCATCCGCATGTGAGTATAAATAAGTATGTTACACACTGAGGCCTGAATTATAAACACAGAGGGGAAATAAATGTGTATTCCAGGTGCAAAACATGTCATGACAACACTGACCAGATCTAAATAAGATCTAACATCTGAACTCTGCCAACAGGGGTACGATTAGGCTGAGTCTCCTCTGGGAAATTAGAGGTAACCCTGAGGTTAGTGTTATTCTACTCAGTGGCACCCCAAACAAAGAGGCAGGATATGAGGGCACATATGGCACACACACTGAGGAATAGACAGTAGGAGAATGTGGCTGTTTACCTGCAGTAATGATGATGAATAACTGTGTCCTGTGGGAACCACCTCATAACTGAAAGTGAGTCATTATACCCCCTCCTCCTCTAAACACTGACCTTTTGTTTTACAAGTATTTTCCTGCCTAAAACACACTTTGTAGCGTCTGGTATTCGTCATCGTGCCCCGTTACCAACCTCACGCTCCTCTTCGTCAACACAGAGAACCAACATCCGCTTCCAGATGCTAACGTTTAATGTTCTCTGCATCATTAGGACTCATTATGTGCCTGAAGTCGCCGGACGCCGCACGTGCAAAGGCACAGCAGGCACGTGCTCGCACGAAAGTAGCCACCGACGGACACACAAACACACACTGTGTATTCATTTTCATGACAACCTATTTAGGCACTTCATTTTTCTTTTGTATACATCACCGTGTTTATATGATCCAAGCCTTGGAGGAGTAAACAGTTTACAGACACTGTTTGACATTGTTGACCTTTTATAGTAATGGTTTAATGGAAGGAAGAAGGAGCCAAATGAGGAAATAAAGACAGTGTTGGGCGGATAAATGGGGAGAAACAAGAGGAGGAATGAAGAAAGGAGAAGAGAAGAGGAGGTTGATATCTGACAGTGATACAGGGGAAGCGGAGCCAAACGGCTGGTTTGAAGTTTTGAAGACGTGAAGCTGACAGGGTCGGGGTTGGGATGAGGTGTCGAGTGTGTCGTGTGTGCGTGTGTGTGTGTCATGGTCGGCCAATCTACCGACTGTCTGTCTCCAGAGCAGCTGGGAATCCATTCAGGGGTGTTTGTTTCCTGCTGTCACATTCCCTGCTGTCAGTGGTGCCCTAGCCATGTTTGGGGACACAAACACAACCTATTGTGCGCTACAAAGTGTGTGCCGCAGAAATCACTTCAGTGTGTATACGTGTGTGTGTGTGTGTGTTTAGGTTCTAGTGGGATGTCTCATCTGATGAACAGGCCCAACAAGCAGGGAGACAGCAGCAGTTTGAGAGGTGGGTTTTCTGCAGGATCACCTCCACCTTGATGTTTTCTATTCAACTGAATCCATTTTTACATCTCTCTCTCTCTCTCTCTCTCTCTCTCTCTGTCAGACTCAGCGTGGCAGTATGGACCTCCAGGCTTTCAGGAGATGAAGGCAGAGGTGACAGAAGTACCTGCTCCTGACAGCTCTGAGGACAACACAGGTCTCTGCCTCCAGCTTTAAATATGTCTCTTCACTCTCCTTCAATTAAAAGACCTTACCAGTGTTTTTTTTTTTTAGCCCCTTCACTACAAATCACACATCAAGTCTGCATTAAACTGACAATGTAACTTCAACAAAAAGTCAAAGCAAAGCCTTTTAGAAATATGATGCAAAATGAAAATGAAAGAAAAAAAAAAACAACACTACCTCTATTACTCCATTATTTTATTCTATTTATTATTTTTATTTGGCATTTTCCAAATGTCCGTTGTGTTTTATTTAGTTTTTACTTGACCAAAAACCATAGTAAGAATCTGTGTATATCAGTAAATTTACTTCTTTCTTTAAAAAAAAGGAAAAAAAGTTTTTATTTTGCACATACACAAAAGTTAAGATCATATTTGTGTGTTTAATGAAAGAAGCAAAAAGTTTGCCAGTCACCAGTGAGAAAAAAACAGTATAACAAACACAAGAGGAGCTAAAACCTGTATAGTCCTCACCCCTTCTCCCTCCTCTCCCTCCGTCCATCTGACCTGGCAAACATGACACTCGCCCCCCCCCCCCCCCGCTGACATCCTCAAAGCAAATACTGCTATTAATACTGCAGCATTTGGGGCGAGAATACCAGAGTCGTGCCAGCGCGAAGGTATGAGGGCCCGCCCCGAGTTTCATGTTTATCTCGTAAATGTAAAGGGAAAGCACCTCTAATGAGGATGTCACTCACACCGTTAACACTGATGGATTTCCCACAACCACATCACAGGCCCATTCTACAGAACGGCTCTCAGCAGGTTTTATTGCTTTGGGAGATCATGAAAATACAATGTGCGCTCAACACGTGAAGTCATTTAATCCGGTGAGGCCACACCACAGAGAAGCAACATGGTAATGGGTGTATTTATAATGCATATTCCTATCTAACCCTAAATCCGGTGCTACATCCTGGACCTGAGAGCGAGGGTGTATTTTAGGAAGTGGTAAATATAAAGGCTGTCGTTTTTTCCAGTAAGAGAAGCCGCAGAAGAGAGATCCTGCTTAGGATGAGTTGTAGCTTAACTGTTGCTCTGATGTTGGTGACTCAGACAACAGAGATGTCAGGCAGCATCTCTAACCCTGCTGTCTGCCTCCACAATGACAAATGATCACCTCAGATTACCTTCATCTGACTGTGTGATTTGTCTCCCGAAGCTGGAAGTCTGCATATGTTGTGTTTTTACCCATCACTTTACCTTAACCTCAACCCAACCTGAGCCCCAACCCCAACTAGTCATCTCTACAATGTCTAACCCTAACTGAAGTCCTAACATCAACCAGAGAGGGCAAAAAAAAAAAGTATTTGAAGGGGAAACAGACTTAGACACAAGACTGGCTTGGGCAAAATAGGGCAACTCGCCAACAGCAGTCAGCATATGCTATCTTGACAAGAGGTTCTTGATTGAGTGACCAAATGTCTCACAGATCTCTTTCCCTCATTTCCTCTCCCTCCCACTCTCAGGTTGTGGGGTGCTGGTTTCAGTGGCTGAGCCGGTTGCTCATAAGAAGGCCGACAACATAGCGGGTAAATATGGTGTTTGGATGCAGGACCCCGAAGCTGTGTCCCCTTATGGACCCAACATGGTCTGGCGCATCAACACTGTTGGCTCCAACATCAGGCAGCTGTTTGGGTATGAAGACATGGAGCAGTTCTCTAAAGGCTTTCCATCCAAGGTAGGTGTCAGATGGCTGGTGTTTGTAAAAGAAACTAAAGCCCTCTTTGTTAGGTTATTCCTGGTTATTGTCTAATGTTTTCCTTTGATAGGTGCTGCTGTTGCCAGAACCGTTGGAGAGTACTGGCGCCACTATGTACAGAGGCTCTCTGTACTATCAGAGACGCCTCAGCCGCACCCTCATCCGCTACGACCTCGCCTCTGAGAGCATCGCAGCCCGTCGTGACCTCCCCCACGCCAACTTCCACGGCCAGTCCCCCTACTCCTGGGGAGGCTACACGGACATCGACCTGGCCGTAGACGAGCAGGGTCTGTGGGCCGTCTACTCCACCAACAAGGCAAAAGGAGCCATCGTGATCTCGCAGCTGAACCCGCACAGTCTGGAGGTGAAGAAGAGCTGGGAGACAAACATCAGGAAGACCTCTGTGGCCAACTCCTTCATCATCTGCGGCAAGCTGTACACCGTGGCCAGCTACACGCTCCCCAACACCACCATCAACTACATGTATGACACTGAAAGCAGCCAGGGAAAAGCCATAGCCATCCCCTTCAGGAACAAGTACCGCTACAACAGCATGATCGACTACAACCCGACTCAGAGGAAGCTGTTGGCCTGGGACAACTTCCACATAGTGTCCTATGACCTCCGGCTGGGTCGCCAGCAGGCCAACTGAGGCCGCCATGAGTGACTGTTGAAAAGTGACATTTGCTCACCTGTTCCTGCTTCAAAGACTCAGAGCTTTAGGTCATAATATGTGTGATAGCAACAATTAGAAACCCGACACCACCAGAATCCATGTAGAAGAGCCGAACTACCAAAACTCCAGATTGAGATGAAGAAGTTTGAGGAACAGTGTCCCTTCAGTGGGAGGGCTTTTGCTATGGCACAGTCCACACATATGTTTTTAGAGGAATTATTTTTGTACCGCCTTTAAGTCAGATGTATGAATTTGTTGTTTTCTTGTTAAGCTATATATACACTGTATATATCTATATGTATTTGATGTCTCAAAGATGAAGCAATCGCTGTTGCTCAATTTCACTCACTAAGTGGGAAAATTATTCCATATTTTTCACAACACAAACTCCTGTGGTATTACACTCCCTACAATGTTTCACCAGTCAACATCTTTCATCAAATAAACCGCTCTCTCACTCAGCATGTATTGAAATATTGCATGTACTTGTACACTGTAGTCAACATTGCTAATGTTGAAATTCATCATGAAATAAACTTCTTAAAATTACAACAGCTCATGTTGTTAATGTGGTATTATACACCTCAGACACCTACTGGTAACATTTTTTGATTAGTCACTTTATTAATGGTTAGCAGGTCGTAATTCACTGGTCGCTGCCCGGTGATTTTGAACTTTTCAAGTAAATTGAGGATCGAGTGTTTCTTCATGTTAAGCTAAACATTTACAGAACTAAATGCATTATCACAAAGCAGAAAACTGGGCTGTTTTTCTTAGCTCAAGAAAAGTCGACTTTTAAGAGATACAGTGGTTTTCAGACCCCTTCACTTTTTGGGTTTTATGGTCAGATGCATCCTTTGCTTTCATTATCCTTGACATGTGTCTAGAACTTGATTGGAGTCCACCTGTTGGCAAATTGAATTGATTGTATATACAGTCCCATAATTCATGTCAGGACAAAAACCAAGCCATGAAGGCCCAGGAACTCTCTGTAGACCTAGGCAATTTTATCCATTTAAATTTAAATCTACATCACAATAAAGTGTGCAAAAAGTCCTCTGAACTCACCTTACATGGTTTTCACAGGACTGCAAAGTACTGCTTTATAAGTCAGGTTAAAACTTTTGGATATCAAGGTTGTGAAAAATCTCTCTGGCTGTTAAATAATTAATCAAATCAAACCATTGATTATTACAAAATATATAATATATCCATCTTAAAGCTGGAATGCAGGACTTTTATCTCCCTCTACTGGCAGTGAGAGTGAAGGGGGGGGGGGGGGGCGCTCGGCTGTGATTGCCTGATACAGGCATGCAGCACGCTCTCATGTGCACCCTAAATGACAGCCACAGATAGGGTCAGTTGAAAACGGATATATTTTGACAGTCCACCTGCCCAAAAACATATTTTTCTGACAGTCAACCGGTCAACCAGGATTTGTCCCAGTATGCCAGTACACCACTGGCTGTAACCTACTGTTGTGGCTGTAAAATGGTGGATAAATTGTTTTGAGCGTCACACAACCTCCCTGAAATGACTCGTTTCACTATCAGAATTTGATCCATTGGGTCCGATGACATTTGGAAAGTCTAGAAGAGCTGCATGATTAACAGCCAAACGACTAGAGCGGGAATTTCGCGCCCGCCATGAGATTTAAAGTCTCTGTATACTGTGAAATACTAAGATTTATCTGGTGGTGATAGCCTTAAACAGTATTGTATAAACTCGTTTGGCAAGGGCTTGAATGTAACGGATGCTTGTTTATATGTAACATACTGCAGGTTCAAGTTGTGAATAAATAGTTCTCATCAATCAAGTCTGCAGATGGAAATTTTAATACGTTTTGTGGTCCAGATGCCTTGAAACCCCTTTTTCAGAAGGTCAGAGATCAAACAGTCGGCTAGAGGAGTCTGAAGAGCTACCTTTAAAGACAATGGCTTATAACTGATCTATAAAGCATTACTAACCAGTTTGACTATTAATAAAGCTGTTTTTATAGCCAACTTATAAACCCTTTGTACACGGTGCCTTATTAGAAAGTTGTAAAGTATTGCATCACTGGAAAATAAAACATTTTCTTCATTTCAGGCTCCAGACGTGCTCATTTTTGATGGCAAGTGTTGTAGTGACACCTAGTGGTCATATGCACTCCATGCTGACTTAAAGAGAAAAATGATGGAAAAATGACTTTAATTAAAAAACAGGCATCACTGAAAAACATGTCAACAGTATATTATTTTTATTAGTTTCTGTAACCAAACCAAGAGAATGTAAATAAGACCGTACATATTTTAATCGATGAAACCCCTGTACAAGTACAACAACAAAAAAAAAACAAAAAAAAGAAGAAAAAAAAAAAAAAAAAAAAAAAAAAAATTACCCTCCCTCCCTCATCCATCCTCCAAAGCAAGGACTCTTCCCCCGGCTAGGGCAGAGGTGAGGAGGACGCCCTCCCCGCCTCAGGGTGCATACTACTGTACATTTCTGAAGGACCCTTGTCGCCACAACCCCGAGATGAGAGCATTGTGGGTGGGACAGCCAGCGGAGGTGAGGCAGAGACAGAAAACAGCACTGATTGCTCTCATCAATAAAGACAACAAAACAATAAGTGTCCTCCTGCCCAAACGCTTCAGAACTTGAGGCTTCTCATTTCATCTTTTTTTTTTTGTCGTTCTCGGTCCTGTTCTTGTTCCCCCTCGTTGTGAGGGTTGACATATACACACTTGTGTTTTCTACTGTTTCAACAACCAACTCCTCATCGTTTCTATTCCTCTAAAATAGCCCTATCCTGCTATACTCTAGCTAAGGGCACTGAAATCAGTCAATAGCAGCAGGTCTGGGTGCTTTACAGTGAAGTGTGTATATGTGTGTATTTGTGTGTGTGACAGCAAGGATGGGTGTGAAAGCGGTGAGAGGGTGTGTGACAGTAGCCCCTAAACTGGAACCGCTTTAAGTAGTGATCATTTCCACGTAATCCTGTCCAGTCCAATCAAAACTCTGCCGCCACGGCAACAGCAATCCTAAAGGCTGTGACATCATCTCCGCGCTGCTTTAACCTTTGGCTAAATATACAGGAGAGTCCAGCTACAAGCTTTACCCCCCTGCTTATGTCACAAACACACACCTGACACACACACCCCAACACATCAGTAATTCTCAGGCAAGGAGATGAGAGCAGAAGGCAGGAGCAAAGGCTCACAGGCAGACTAATCAATAAATCAATCATTAAACTCAATCAACTGCTGCAATTTTCACATTTCAATTATGGTAAAACATAAAGGAACAAAACAACAGAATTTCTGATTTCATGTCTCCATTTGGTAACCGTGGATGAAACCGTTGAGTGAGTGCGTGCGTGTGGTCATGAGGTGCAAGAGCATTTCCACGTGCACAATTCTCTGGATTAGTTATGACGGGAGATTGGGCAACAAAAAGTGTGCTTCACTAAATGACATCTTAACAAGATTGTTTTGACTACAGAAACAAAATCGATTCATTCTTTCGTTAACAAAACATGTTTCTCCTATAATATGCGTGATCCTATTTGGGGGGGGGGGGGGGAATTAAAAAAAAAGGAGCAGAAATCAAGAGCTATAAAAATGGCAAACTCAGCAGCAAATCTCATTTCAATTTTTTCTCTCCAGCTCTCGTCTTTATCTACCGTCACAGTAGATTTTCTATGGAACAACTTGTGCAGCCATTTTATCGGCATCTAAATATGATGGAAGAATCCAACTCAAACGCCCCCACCTACAGTGGGACAAGACGGGAAGAAAGAAGAGGAAGAGGATTATGTATACGCAGGACAGCTCCTACTCTCAGAAACCATTACCATCTGGATCTCTACCCATCCCACCCATCCTCCTCCCCCCACACTGTCCCCCAGGGCTGATATGAGGAGGTGACTGAGTGAATGGGGCTCTCTTCCTCTCTTCCATCCATTCATATTGTCATCTGTAGAGGGTGTACAGCTCTTTACTTGCCCTCTTCTGGTTTGATGGCCTGCGGTTTTATGGGGCCAGTCCGTATGGGCTTGGCTGTGGAGATGGGGGGTTTGTCAGAATCTGGGCGCTCGCTCCCTGTCTGGTGGTTTGGCGCCGAGGTGTCGAGGGGAGGCTTTCCTCCCTGATCAAGCCGAGACGCTTTGCTGACTTGCGGAGCCTTGAGTTGCTGCTGTTGTTGCTGCTGCTGCTGCTGCTCTGAGAAGAACTTATGAGTGGACTGGAGCACCTCAGCCCGCTGCTTTGCCTGGTAGGGTGAAGGAAAAAATTAGAATCAATTAACCAACCCATCACTGAAAGATCATCTCATCTGTCTGGCCAGTAACAAAATACACAGATACAAGAATATGGCATCAAACCTTCAGGTCCTGTTCAGCCTTCAGAGCCGCCTGTGTGCCTCTGGGTGCCAGTGAGGGACCAGGTGGTCCTCGGGGAGGGTGCTGGCTGTGCTGTGGGTGCTGGGGTCTGGGATGAGGCATCAGACCGCCACCCACATTGGGTGACATTGGAGGGCCCATGGCAGAGCGCTGGACACCTCCAGCAAACGAGTTAGCGTGAGGAGGTCGAACCAGAGGAGAGACGATGTTGGGCTGGGACAGAATCTAAATAAAGAGAGAACAAAGAAAAGAAAATTAATTCATATTTCAGTTGAATGAATTTCAATTAGGTTGCCATTCATGTTGATAACCAGTGTATTGCATAATCACAATCAAAATACAAGTTTTATGATTATCGTGAATATTTAACCTGTGGGTTGAACTGGCCAGGGAAGTGCTGCGTCATTCTCATGCCAGCAGAGCTGGGCTGAAACTGCTTCTGGTACAGCATGCTGTTCATCTTACTGGACTGGCTACAAGGGGAGGTGGAGCTGGCCCTGCAGGGAGAGGTGTGTAGAAAGTGCATTAAAAAATTTGATCAATTCAGCAACAAACATTTATTGGAAAATCATTCAGCACAGTGAAAATCGGGATTGTTGCAATTAACTTTTCTTGAGGCAAACGTCTATTTAGGAAAGTAATGTTACTGGAATGTGAAGGCAGCATGAATGCATACTAAGTCAATGGAAGTACATTTACTCTGGGAGCTGCACACTGAGGCAAATGTGTGTCTGTGTGAGTTGAGCTAATATTCTAAACAGTACGAGTCCAATTTATGTTGATGTGAACAGAATGAGATTCCGGAGCAAAGCTGAAGTTTCAGTTAAGGTGTGAAATCAGTGTGCCTGAGCTGTCATACACTCAGTCATGCTTGTTGTTGGTGGGTGTGTGTGGTACCTGTAAGGGCTAGAGGTGGGTGTAGTGCTCCTGGCGCTGACAGGAGGGGTTCCAGGCTTCACGTCCATCCCACTGCCAAAGAGTTTCAGATCCATGTCCATCTGCAACATGTCAATGAAAAAAAATCTGTCACAGATGCACCTTTAAAATCAAAACCAGCCAGATTATTGAGACACACACACACACACACACACACACACACACACACACACACACTACAGTACCTTGCTGGTGGGAGGCTGCATCATGTTGTGGTTGGGGCCCATGATCCCTCGGTACGGCTGGGAGACTGGGGGCTGTCGGTTCATGTTGGGGGGCTGCGCCTGGGGAGGAGTGGGAGGCAGTGCCAGGAGGGGCTGACCTCCACCCGAGCCAAAGTTTGGCAGGGACAGCTGGGAACCAGGCAGAGGGACCGTCACCTGGAGAGAGACAAGACACACAAATTTTACAGTCTGGTAATGTGACAACTCTGGAAACGCATAGCTGATTAATTGATCCACCAATTTGTCAATTGACAGAAAATTAACCAGAATTAATTTTGAGTGGATGCCCATCATTATGATTTATATTGATTACCTGTTGCATTGCTGAACTGGGCGACTGGGTGTTGCTGTAGTAGCTACTCTGGCCATGTTGTTGCACCTGCCCTGAGTACATGTTTGAATGCTGATTCATCCCCTGTCGAGCCTGAACCAAAGACACACAGATGTCAGATATAATATCCAAACAATATATATATAATGCAGATGTCTGTATGCAACAGACAACAGCTTAAAGAGGTATCAAATATTTCCTGTGAGCAGACGGGTTACCTGCAGCAGGTGTGTGTCAATGAGCTGGGAGCCTCCCATGCCAGATGGCTGGTTGAGCTGGGGCTCAAACAGAATGGGAATGTGCTGGGTGGAGGAAGGCTGCTGATAGGCCAGACTGGACTGAGGCTTGCCCAGCTCAGGTGCCTGCACGCCAGGATAGCTGTGCAACGATGGTCCTGACAGCATCATGGAGGGCTGTGACAGGCTGCTCTGCATGAATGCCTGCTGAGACCTGAGGGAGGACACAGTCAGGATTTAGAAATCGGATAACAGGAACGATGGGGCCTCAAAATGGAGAAACTGGCACATGCAACACTGTACTGTGTGTTTCTGCTGTGTTGACCACCTGCGGTGTTGTTTGTTACCTGTAAGGCTGCAGTGAAGAGTTGAACAAGTCCTGTGGCTGGGAGACTGGAGGACCGGTGCTGAGTCCTAGCTGGGCCTGGTGTGTGTGTTGGTGCTGAGGCTGACCTTGCAGTGGAGCGTAGATAGGGATGGGAATCTGCTGCACTGCTGTTGGCTATCGTGTAGACAAACACAGACAGATGGTGTTACCTTCGCCATTGAAACTTTCCTGCAGTGTGTTTCTGACCTCTAACAAACAACAAAATCCTACCTGTGACAGGCCGGGCTGGAAGCCTTGCTGCTGCGCCAAGGAGGGAGGAGCCAAGCGAGGGTGGGGCGTACTGAAGAGGTGGCTAGTGTCCATGTAGAAGGCTGGAATCTGAGCTGCAGAACCTGGACATACATATGATCAATGAGATATATGGTTTACACAACACCGCGTTTTAAGACTTGATATAAAAACATGGATGATCTATACGCAAACAATTGACTAAATTAAGCAAACATTTGCACAAAGCCCTAACACAACAGCTTGGTGCCATGTTTCTCTCACCTGCTGCAGACTGGGAGACGTACACCTGTGGGGTCTGCTGCTGGGGCAGTAGGGGAGGCACACAGCCCAGCTGAGAGAAGCTGCTGCTACTGCTACTGCTGGAGGAGGACAGGCTTCCACCCTGCAGCTGCTGGGGCTTCACCTTACAGATGTTGGGTGGGTCAGAGGCCGTGGTGGTCTTGGTACCGAGAGATGATGTTGTATAGGTACCAGAACCTGCAGGGTGGAGATAAACATGCAAGGTGATTCACATGCACAGCCCAACAACCCCAAAACAAATGTGCAGATAAGTCAGTGTCTTGTAGGATGTCAGCAGTGTTGAGGTAAACGAGGTGCCAACGAACAATATTGTAAGAGATACGGTAGATGTAACGGGGTTACCTGTCAGTGAGGTGCTGGGGGTGACAGAAGCCACAGGGATCTGTGGCATGGAGGCTGAGGAGAAGGTGGAGTATGAGGATGCACAGGAGGTGATGGGAGAGGAAGAGGAGGTGACCGGAGAATTCTTCTCCAGACTCGGGGAGTTCTCCCACGCTTTACGAGCTGATTCCATCTGAGACAGAAAGAAATAGGTGCTTAGGCTGTTTCACTGATACTCTAGAAAGCAGTCGTTAGAGATAATCTAGTAGTAGTAGTAGCAGTAATCTGGTATAGTGTGCTGCCTGTCTGTGTACCTTTAGCGTTAGGTCAACAGTAGCAGGAGAGACTGTGCTTAGACTGGAGCTCTGCTGCAGGGTCTCTCGCCGAGGAAGGGGCAACGAATGTGGTAATGCCACCTAAAACACACCCAAAAAATTCCAAAAGCAATCTTTAAATAATGTGTTGAGGATTAAAATATTTTTAGGATTTATTTCATCTCTATGGCACAGACGTGTTCCGAATGAAAAAGAAAGGTGTGTGAGGTTTTATCACAGTGTAATGTGTACTCACATTGGCGACCAAACTCTCTTCCATTTTGTTGCCTCCTGTTGGAACACTGTCCGCCAGCGAGGAGGAGGGCGTGGTGTAGTCTGTTACAGACTCCTGAGACAGAAACACACAAATTCAGTTCACACACACACACACATATATATATTATAGTGCAGAAATATTACTTTCAATAACACTTCTTTTCACTCTTTATTTAGATGATTTTTTTTTATTTGACTAATTTGCCTTTTAAATTTGATCTTGATTTAATTATTTAAGACAATCTGATAAGAGAAAAAAAACAAAACAGCGATACATACCTTAGAGTTACTGGTGTACTCTGCTGAGGGGACTGTGATCATGCCCTCGATGTCTCCTCCCAACTCTGGTACTGTGGTGTCACTGATTGGAGGACTGGATTCTGTGGCTCTGCTGACGCCTCCTCCAGGTACTCCTCCCTCCATCCCCTCGCCTTCTCCTCCACGTGCGTCTTTGGCCTTGCGGTTCTTTAGAGAGCGCTCCTTACCGATGGGACCTGGCTTGTACTCCTTGGTTTCCACTGGTTCCATCTCAGGGAGCTGGAGACAAGAAGAAATTAAACATTTTTACAATGAAGTGAAGTTTATAAAATGAAACTGAGTAGAAAACTTGCTCCACAGTTCAGCTACCTTCTGTGTTTTGATTGGGCCAGCGCGAGGTTGTTTCTGTCTCTGTTCTTTGGGAGCAGGTAATTTGTTGTCGGAGCCAGTCTCTAGCAATGCTGGAACTCCATCACTGTCGGTGCTGCCTGCCGATGATGGTGCTCCAAACTGAATACTGTCTATTGCCAATTCTACACTGCCCTCTGATCCAGGCTTCACACCCTAAAAACAAACAACAAAACAATATATTGCATGGTTTATCATGGGGTTGAGTGGACCATACAGTTGCAAAAGATGAAGCAGGCATATTTGACATACCTCAGAGGAGACGGTGCCAGTAAAGGAGGTAAGAGGTTTGTTCCAGGCACTCACAGAAGGTGGCTGGGGAGGGCTGATTGGACCAACTGGAATATACAGATGACATTTTTAAGAAAAGCTCAATGATAAATTCACTCCTACATCATAGTGAGATTCAGGAGCTGAAAACAAATTTAAGATACTTTTCACAAGAACTGACTTATCAACTCACGCTTCTTGACGTCGGAAAGGACGGTGGAGCCTGCTACCTTGTTCTCCCACAGCTCTGTACCCAGAGTGCTGTGTGTCTGCGTAGGTGCGGGGGGTAGGCTCTTTGAGGTAAAGTCCACAGTGGCAGGAGGGATGGAGGGCAGAGGAGCCACCGTTCCTTCCAGAGTTTGAGGGGATGCAGCAGGCTGGGAGGGAGCAAGGTGAGGATGCTGGGGGGCAGAAATTTGGGGTTGCTGTTGGGCCTGGGGGGTGGAGGCTACAGGAGGCTGAGACTGTGAGGCCTGTTGCTGCTGCTGCTGTTGTTGTTGCTGTTGTTGTTGTTGTTGCTGCTGCTGTTGTTGTGATGACTGTTTTTTAGCAAATCTTGGTGGCAGCTTTCCTCCGCCCCCTCTGCTCTTGTCACCAGAGCCTTTTTTACCCCAGTTCTGTAAGAAACCGATCAATATTAATATCAAACAGGTATGGTGCATTATCATCAAAATAAGTTTTTTTTAAAAACCTACATGGCACAAGCTATCCATCCTCCTACCTGAGTCGTCTGCTCTTCCTTTTTCCGTTTCTCCTCATCCTGCAGGCGTTTTTGTTGCTTTCGGGAGACCACTTCTGTGAAACCATCATCGTTGGTGCTGGACTGTGGGTCCTCTGTGGTGGTGACCTCTGGGTGATCATCAATGATCACAACACCTACAGTGACGGGACAAAAATAGATATTTACATTCAGTTTTCAGATGACGAGCAGCTGAAGCCAGGTAATTAGACAAGTCTGATTACAAATACACAGGTCTACTTACTGGCATAATTATTGAGATCAAACTGAGAAAGAGCATTCTCTTTGGGCTTCTTGGCAGCCTGTTTGGCCTCATCTTTGCGACGGGCAGACTGATCCTTTGCAGGTCTCTGAGCTGCTCCTCCAGCTGTTGGTGCTGTCCCCTCTGAGTTTTGCTGAGCTGAAGGGCTGCACAATTTGGAGAAGCAAGACACTTATTGACACATTTTTATGTTTTATAGAACAGTGTGGTGGTAAAGGAAGTCTGAGACAGAAGAAATAATGATGTTACATACGTTTTGTGCAAATAAAGATGGATAATAACATCAAATTAGTTCAGAAAAAATGAATAGATCACCTTCAGGTGAAAATTGTGCCACTCCAGTTCCAGTAATTTCATCAAGATAAAAACCTAAGCACCTTAATCCGCTTCTTAGTATAAAGAAGATTTTTTTTTCTAATAAAACTTTCTACTTTATTTTTGGTTTTGCTCTTTTCTTGCCATTTTTGCTAGATCTCATCTGAACAAAAAAAAAAAAACCCCACGACCCTTTTTTTATTTTATTACCAAAGCATTACTGAAGCAAGAAGCCACTAGACAGCGAGTGTGTTAGATGAAGGGAGAAACATGTTTTCACTCAGAAATGTGAAGCAAAGGTACAGCATGAGTCTAAAAATACCATCATACAGATGCCAAATTTAGCTATATTTAACTAGAACACTTTGATAGCCAATTACAGCACACTTGAGCTCAGTAATCCACCCAAGTGGAGAATGCTTGAAATAGCCCAGGTAATTTAGACAGATAATACTAACAGTTTACAGAATGTTAACATAGATTATAGTTTTGTTCAGTGCATCTATTAATGAGGCAGAATTCAATCAAACAAAAGGTTTATTGTGTGTGAATAAATCTGCACTGTTATTCTACCGCACACTGTTCATTGAGTCAACTTCATTGTGCAAGTGTTAATGTAAGCAGACAAAACACAAAACAGAACAGACAAAAGCCTGTTTGTTTCAAACTCACCCTTTGCGGCCGCCTTTGGCCCCTCCCCTCCTCTCTCCCTTGCCCCCTGCGTAGCTGCGGCCTGGTTTGGCTCCACTGTTGCCTCTACGATTTTGTCTCTCCGTAGGCCTCTGACTTGAGAAACTTCTCTTGGCTGTAGGAGGTCCTTCACGTTTTGGAGTCACCCCTCCTTCAGGTGGGCTTTTACTGGGTGTTAAAGAGCCCTGAGAGGGTGCAGGTGCAGGGGCAGAAGCAGTGGCTGCTTCATTAGCGGCTTCCAGCGCTCCTTTCCTCTCTTCTCGTTCTCTCCTTTCGTTGAAGTCGCTGCTCTCGGAGGCAGTTTCCCATTCCTCGTTGGCTTGATCTGAAGAGTTCTGGTTGGACAAGTCAGGGGATTTGGTGCCGACTGCAGTGATGGTGGGGCTGCTAGTCTCGGGCAAGGGTGCTTCTATAGGAGAGGGCAAGTTAGGTGCAGGCATAGTGGCTGCCACTTCCGCAGGCATAGTTACAGGGGTTCCGGGAGCTCTAGACAGGGTTGGGGAGAGGGAGATTTTGGCTGGGGCAGAGCTAGGGACAGCAGCAGCAGGCACTGGGGGTAGAGAGACGGGGGGACTTGGGGCCTCTCCACTAGCTAACACAGCAGCCTCCCGCTCCTTCAGCCGTCGGAAGCGGGGGGGTTTATCTTGCCTGGGGGGTCGTGCTGGTCTGGATCGACGAGGCCTTTCTCTGCTACTCTGAGGAGCCCCGTCCCCAAATTTCTTGCCCTCAGACTTAGGTGGCCGTCGGTCAGCCGGAGGATTGTCATATCTTGATGTGGACTCTGTGTCCTCAGGCCTGAATGTCTCCATGGGTTTAGAGGGCCACTGAGAAGAAGAATCTCTGGCTGCTGGTCGCCTAAGAGGGGCTGAACGAGGGCCTCCGCGTTCCCTTTGTCCACCTCGTCTACTGTATAATCCTCCTCTTCCTCGCCGAGAAGGCTCTCCTTTAGGAAGAAATCCTGGCTTGGGCCTGCCTTCATCATCCCCTCTAGATCCTACCTTTTCCCCCATGTGAGGAGGTCCAAAGCCTGGCTTGTGTGGGCCAGACCGGGCCTCCCCAGGAAGCTCACGTCTCAGTGGACGGCTAGGTTTCGTGCTAGGCTCACGATCAGAAGGTCCAGTATCACTAGCAGACTCCCTCCCACCTTCACTTTCAGAATCTGTGTCTGAGCCACGGCGTCGCCTGCGTTTCGGTATAACCTCAAAGTCTGAACTCTCACTGCGAGTCTCGCTTTCCTCCCTGTTACGGAAGGCAGCAGCACCACCAGCGGAAGGTAAATCAGAGCGTGATCGAGGTTCTCGGTAAGGGTACTCTGGCCGGCTTCGACCACGACTACCCCTGCCACGGCCACTGTATGTCCCCCTGTAGCTCCGTCCTCTGGAGTAATACTCTCCTCGACCACGTCCTTTGAAACTTGAGTCAGCAGGCCACTCTCTTTCTCTGTCCTTGTCCATTTCCTTCTCCCTCTCACGTTCCCTTTCTCTCTCTTCTCGTCGGTAGGCACGCGGAGGTAGATTGGACTCTTTCCTGGAGGGCAGTTTGGGTTCTGGATGTTTGTCATTGCTGGGAGGTTTGTCTGCTTTCTCCTCCTGAGAGGAAGAGGTGGGAACCCCAGAGGAAGGCTGGGAGTCTCTGGCTCTCTGAAGGCCAGTCTGTGTTTCCTCGGCCTCGGGAGCTTCTCTCTTCCCCTCACTCTGAGGTCTGGAGCCCTCAGACACAGCAGCAGCCGCAGAAGGAGCTTTGGAGGACTGATCCTTTTTGGTCCTTTCTCCTCGATCCCCTCTCTCGTGACGCTTTTCTCTCTCTTCTCTTTGCTCCCTCTCTTCTTTCATGTCCCTTAGGACAGGCTTTTTTATTGGCCCAGACCTGCGGACAGGCCTCTCTCCTCCTGGTCCTTCTCTACGTCCTGTGCCAGATCTCCCACCCCAGCGCAGCTCAGCTTTCTGTTTGCTAGTTGCCGGCAGAGGCAGCTTCTCTTGTTTGTGGAGTCCATCAGCAGGAGGTGTAGCCCTGTTGCTGGTCACTGCAGCCTGTGAATAGAGCTCATTCTGAGGCTTATCATCAGCCCTTTCTACTGTGTCCTGCAGCTCTAGTGATTTTGTTCCCAGGGGTAGCCCATCAAACCTGGGCTCATCCAGCTTGATGGAGTGGCTCGAGCCCTGGGAGACACTCCTCTGGAGCATAGCTTGACCTAAAGCTTCTACCTCTTCCCCACTTGGCAGGCCTGGCTCCTCGGGATCAAAGCCCGAGCCAACAGGGACTCTATCTAAAGGCCCCGGCACATCCTCTGGGCCCTGGGAAAATGCAGACAGAGACTCTGTGGGGTCCCGAAAAAAGTTACTTTTACGAGAGTCCAATGCACTGTGGTCCTGGGGGTACATAGCTGGAAGACCCCTGTCTAGATCCAAACCAGACTCCATCCTGCAGAGAAACAATTGTTATAGTTTTATGTGGAGAAAATAAAAATCCATTAATTATAATTGATCAAGTTCTTTTTATGTAGTTGCCTTTAAAAAAAATTTTTTTTTTATACCTTGGCTCTTTGTTATCATCCCGTCCTTTTGGAGGAGTTACAGATGGTAACGGCTCTGACTGTGGGTATGGGTCAGATCCCCATACCATCCTTGAGTCTGAGGGCAGGCCATGGTCACGAATTGGTCGCGTCAAGTGGTCAAAGGAGTCAGAGCTAGAGCTGGAGTTGTCACCTGGCTCTCTGCGCACAATCTGCTTAGGGGGCATCCTCCCTGAAGAGGACAAAACAGAACAACTTTGAGCAGGTTATCTGGCACAGCTGTCATCACAACTGCCCACATCACTCAATACATCAATCACAAACATACACACATTCTCCGTTTTAATTTCACATATTTCCCTACCAGGGTGAATGTTAGCTGGCATGTCCATGGGAGGACGTCCTGACATCATGCGGGGGTCCATGTAGGACTGCATCATGAGCCAGCGGGGGTCAAACCCCATGGAGGCCAGGTGCTGGTGGTGGGGGCCCATGGGTTGATACATGGAGCGGTGTTGCTGCTGTTGTTGTTGTTGCTGCTGCTGCTGCTGTTGCTGTTGCTGCTGCTGCTGCTGTTGGGTAGCTGGAACTCCACCACCACCTGATGGTGACACAGAGCCCCCACTCTGCTGTTGCTGTTGTTGCCATTGTTGCTGCTTCATCTGCTCCTACAATGAGGAATAGTAAAGAGTATTGGTATAAGGGATACTGGCCTCTATACTGTGCATGTCTTATGGGCAATCCTACATGGAAAGGAGCATTCACTAGCTATTAATTAGTTGTTCTTGAACTATGAAACTACTGTGAAAGAGTAAGATTGAGAGATTAAACTGATTCATTTTGCTTTGACAACATGAAAACTCCAAAAGTCCCCTTTAGGTTCACAGTTTGGTAACTAGTCTTAGCCCACTAGCCCCCCTGCCACACCCACATAAACAGCAACATCTCAGCCACTAGGGACTTAAGAAGCCAGGTGTGGATATCCTTACCTGCTGTCTGAGGAAGCGAGGCGGCAGAGATTTCTGAAACTGTTTGGAATAGCCTGAGGTGAGTGAGGGACGTATAGCAGCTGCTGCTTCTCCCTCCAGTTGCGGTGGTGCCACAGGGACTTCCTCACCACTGGGGGTGTCCATGTGAGGCAGCGGCAGGTGGGGCTCATCCACTGCAGGAAAACCAAACACAATTATACTGACATATACAACTAAATGGTAGTCAGGAGCAAATGCACAATGATCATTAACACCCCATTTACACCTGGCATTACCATTAAATATGTATTTGGATATCCTCACTGGATAAGAAAAAATGCGTCAGTGCAAGGTGTAAATCCAAGCAGAACACATCGTGATCGGAATGCTCCGGGATCGGCCAGACCACGTCTGGAGGTGGTCTGGCTCACATTGTGATTGGATCTTAGCCAGGTGTAAATGCAGTCGATACAGCTAGTAGGCACTGAGCTGGCTTACCTCTGCTGTCCTCTATGTTGAAATAGTCACGAATAGGCACTGTTGTCCTGTCAGCCTGGTTCTCCTCCACCAGGGGGCTGACCTCAGCCAAGGTGCTTTCTCCTTCGCTCTGAGGCTCTGGAGCTTTGGCCACAGGTCTCTGGACTGGGGAGCTGGGCTGACGAGGCAAGTGAACCTCCTCCTCTACACTTGGTTCGACTCTCTCTCTTTCTCGCTCAATCCTCTCCCTGTCTCGATCCACTCTCTCGGGTAGAGGAGCTTGCATGATTGGGGCCTGTGATTGAGAAACTGGGATTGAAGGTACAGGACTGGATGCAGGAGCAGGAGCTGACGAGGAAGCTTCTTCATGGGCAGCTCCCGCCTCATCATTGGTGGTCAGTGCTGGGGAAGATTTGCCCTCAGTTGCCTGGCGGTGTTTTTCATTGAGACGTTTAAGTTTTTCAGCACAAGCAGCAAGCCGCTGTTCTTCCATCCGCCGTTCCTCTTCCTCTCTCCTTCGTCTTGCTCGCTCTACTGCTTCAGAAACGTCTGAAGGCTTCTTGCGCTTCTGTCGCCAGGCCTCAGAGTCCTCATCGGCACCAGGTGCCGGTGTAGCCGCTGGTTTGCTCCCACGTGGAGCCCCAGCAACAACAGAACGACCGCCACCCTTGAAAATAGAAAAATGAGTATGCATACAGACTGATGAACTTGCCGTCACAATATCAGTGCGAACATAATGGGAGACTTGTGAAATATATACCGGCTTTACCTGGTAGTCCTGTGGAGCAGCTGTTTTATTGTACTGCCCCATACTGCCAGGTGAAGGCGCTCTTGGATCTACACTGTCGGCCCATGAGGTTTTACTGCCTCCGCGATCCTCAGACCCCTCCTTCCAGCCCTCCTGACCGTCTGGTGGCCGTGATCTTATACGCTCCACTTTACCCATCCATTCCCTGAAAATAATAATTTGGTAAGGTTAAAAAAAAAAATCACTAACCTGCTTGCCTCAACCTCAAACCCCATCACTATCACAACAGATACTCTTACTGGACACACAAAAACAGGCTTTGATAACACATTCCTGGGATTGAAAATATTTTTGACCCTTGCCCAGGTTGACACATCTATCATTTCTAAATGCTTTTTACTTTGTACTAACTGTTAGGCTTGCTGCAGTAGTCGGTGTTACCGTTGTTCGGGCATACACCAATTACATTACCTGCCCCCACTGTTGTTTTGCGTTTTAAATTATTATTTTTAGAAATAAAACCAATTTAGTTCATTTTCACATGTCAGTGCCCACGTTCATCAAATAAAAAAACCTCTAATTTAATAAGCGTGTTATCAATATTTAGTCACATGACGGACGCTACAATTATGAACTGAAAGTGTCTGCTCCGTGACTGTCTGCAGAGTGAGACGTCTGTCCTCCCTCCCGCTCTCTTCTGTAAACACACATAGCTGTTAGTGAGCAGCTGTTCTCGGGTCTCCTTGGCGAAAACTCTCCCACTCTCTGCCTGCTCAGCCTGCTCTCGGTGCGTCTCTCTCTGGATGGCAGGCGGGGTGCTCCGGTTTTGGTTCTAAGCAGCGGCCATCTTCTGGCTCGTCCCCACGTCTGAAGCCCACCGTCACTAACTTTATAAGTAAGGGGACCATCTAAACTAAAAATCCACCTTTAAAGATCAAAGTAAATGCTCTACAGATATCGACCATCATTCATGTTGTATTGTTTTGTACCGGTAACATCGGTATTGTCACAAGTTTCTTAACCAGTGGGAAAATTTCCTCACCATGGCATCCCTACTAACTGTTTGGCGCTAGCTGATGCTATCGTGCAATAACCATTTGGCTCTGAATGTACAACTGTGGTACGTTAAATCATCCACCATACAGTGTGTTCTGTCTGCAATATATTACCCTGCAATATAGAGGGCTTAAAGGGTGTGCGTGTGTATATTATATATCTGTGTTTGTATTTTATCTTCTTTTATCATTTATTATATTTAGTTGTTTTCATGTCACAATGGTGAAAAATAGTTAAGAATTTAAATAAATTAATAAATTGGCTAAATAGCGAGAAACCTTAGTGTGGTTCGTTTACAGTGAATTACAGAGGCTAAACAGTGAATGCACGACAATGTAAGTGATGAAAAGTTCAGATCAAAATACTTACCAGTTTTCTCCTTTTTCTTTAGCAGCTTGGTTCTCCTCATCATCGCTGAAGTTTAGTTTCTCAGTGTAATCCACCTCCATCTGAGCTCCTGGATTGTAGAAGGGACAGTTGTTAGAAGCTAGAACTTTCCCCCCAGCTGATTAAGTCATTAGTTAAACACAGCAGTTCATTGATAATGCATAGCTACTGACCTGCCCAGCCCTCATCAGCATCAGTGTCTAAGTTGTCCAGCTCCTTCAGTTCTGTGGCGCTAATGATAGAGGGTCTATCTGGGTCCTGGAGCCAGGACTGAGGTGGCGGCTGCTGGGGTCGTGCTGTGCGAGGACCCCTGATCACCCAACAGGGAGCAACGGAAAGAAAAGTTCATTATGTGACCTGGTCTGATGCATTAACAGGTTTCTTTTTTTCAACTCTATAAAATGTACTGAGACTTGTAGGCAGTGTCATGGGTCTGACACTGCAAATCCGTGCATGTGGCAGAATACATGTAAAAGATTTCTTTTTGATACTAACAATGTGCGTCTGTGTGATGTGACATCAGCTGGTATAGTAACTTTTATCACCTTTGAATTGAGTAATTTTTTCTTTATTACTAAGAATTGATAGCATGATGTGTTTATGCAATGATAAAATTCAATACAAATAAAAATGTATCTAATGTTTTATTTTATATTAGCATATGGATTTTCATTTTGCATCATCCCAAGTTTTTACAGCTTTGCCATTCAGATGTGAACTCACTTTGCTCCATCTTGCGGTACAGGGTATCTGAAGGTTGCTTGCCCTGGGCCAAAAGACATTTGAGGATAGGCGTGGAACATCTAAAAACAGAAAGAAATAATCAAACAGGGTAAAGAAGAGACAACTTGATACTGTAACCGCGATATCCTCATGTAGTCAGTCCAGAAAATCAAAGTGTGGCTTACGTAGGGTGGCATCATGCTCCTGAAAGCGGGGTCGAAGTGAGTTGGCATCCCAGCAGGTGGTTGCTGCCCCCCATTAAGTTTAGGCTGAGGAGGGGCAGAGGGGGGCAACCTCTCCCTGCCATCCCTCTTCTCCTTCTGGCCGTCAGTGGTTACGTTTCGTCCAGGCTCATCAGCTTCCTCAGGTGGTGAAGAGGTACCAGGGGCCGTACTACCCTCCTCTGGAGCCCTGTTCTCCATCTCAGGGGGGCTGGGTGCAGTGTTCAAATTCCTGCCTCCACCTTCACGCCAACTGCCAACATCTAACAGGACAAAAGGAAAATAAATATTGATGGATAAAGTAATCCAGTGTTTCCCCTATATTCCCCTAACAGCTGTGCAGCGCTGCTAAATGATGAACGCCACTATTGAAATCTCACATCGTACATAATAATCACGACGAATGCGCAACCATACAAACTTTCTCCGCCTCCAGCAGCTGACTGGAGCTAGTGGTGAGCGAATGGGATTTTTGCCTCTCCGTCTCTCTCTCCTCTGCTCTCTATCTGTGGTCTGTGCCTGTTTGCACGAGGGCAAACACACACATACACACACACACACAGCAGAGCGGCCACAGTGGACAGAATGAAACAGATCTTTGGTTATACTTTACTGGAGTCGACTACGACTGTTTGCTGCCATAAGTGCAACAAAACCTGGCAGTAAGGGAGACGGTATGAGCAATTTATCAAACTGTTGAAAAAGCAGAACATCAACTTAAATACGACGTCTTTGACTTCCAGCAGTCAGCTCCCGCTTCCCTCTCATCTGCAGCCGCTATGTTTTACAGCTATACGGAGCTTGTGATGCTAATAGCAAACTTATGAACAAGCTCAAAACGGATATTCGTTGTATTAATGATACAAATTAATGTCTAATTAGCTAAATATCTGTACATTAGTTGACATCTTGTAGACATTAGGCTGACACCAGCCTGCCCCTCCTCTCCCCTACCATCAGTACCTACAGCAATGAGTCTGACCAACGGTAGGCCTTTTTCATACATGTGCTGGCTTGACTCTGTTTGACTCGGTGCATCAGCCCAGCACGGCAGGGATTTGCATCTCCATTACAACAGGGCCATCCGCTTGAAGGTGTGTCTTTAACTGATGACGCGCTTGTCAGCAGGCTGTATACATCATGGCTTTGACTAATGGTCAAAGTTGCGACTGTAAAACGGTGGATAAACATTTAATTCCTAATTTAATTCCTATAAAGTTCTTCACAATAAAAGTCCCTTGTTAGTTTGTCAGTGGAAAGCTTTTAATATGAAGCAGCAGCAGCAGGAAATGTTTTCATCAGCAGTTACGTAACACGGCTCTGATATGGCTGAAAGCGATTAGGAAATGGTAAAATAAAGCAGTTATCTGAAAGTACAAACAGGAACACGGGAGAGAAACTAAACCTCAAACCACAGAGATTCAGTTAGAAGCTACAAAAGTACTGAGAGCTCAACACAGAGAAACTTTCTCTTTGGATCTCCAGCACAGACATGAGCTGCACAACACAGCTTGTTTGAGGGGGAGAAGGGGGGGTCGTCACGGGTTGGCCGTGGTTGGTGAGACGTCACCGCAACCCGCTTGGAGGCGGGTCGGGCGCGCTTTGGCCCGACTCCGGAGATGGTCCATCTCGGGTGCGACTCGGCATAACTCGGCGCGGTAAAACTGGTAATGGAAAGACAAATCAGCGTGGCATGGTTTGACTCGGTGCGGCCAAAAGTGCCAATGGAAAAACCCTACAGCAGCAGCAGAGGGAGGATGACAGAGGAGAGGATGAATGATGCCACAGAGCTGTTAAATAGTTTATTGTTAAAGACCTGCAGCCTTTCTAAACAGTAGAGTCTCAGGGCTTCAACAGTATGAAAGGTTATTGTAAGGGTCTTGTCAATAAGGAGATACGGTCTGATGTTAATTAGTCTACATATTAAAAAGATAAAGTGGTGTTATAAACAAGTTTACAATAAATAAATGTATTCTTTATTGTAGGATGGTAAATGCTGTAAACCTTGGTGCTGTATTAGAAAAAAAATCTTGTCAATCTAAATGTATAACCTATATCAATTGTCATCTTCACATTTTTGCATTTGTGATAATAAAATTATCACTTATCGTATTCTATTGGCCACAACAAACATATTTATCTTTTGAACCTTAGTAACTTAGTCTATAATTATCATTATTATTATCAGCCCTGTAATTCTATATTGGTGCATCTCTAAAAAATTGTTTTCTGTGTTGAGGCATTTCATTTTTTGACATTTATTACAACAGAGCCCTTCTGCTGTCAAAAGGTAAAATTATCATGCACATGACTATGAACGCCTGGAACAATTCTATAGTAGTTTTAAGTTATTCTACTGCAGATGTGTGGAAATACGGATCCTGGTGTTTTGTGGGCTCTGCTCGCGCACAAGAGCACTGCTGCTGGAAAAAAATCCTAGGGGAAACACTAACACTGAATGATATTTATGTGTATGAGTGTGGCCATACTTTGAGGTCTGAGGCTGGGGCCTGGTCCATAAGGCTCCTCCTCTTGACCGTCTTTCTCGACCTCACCAGCCGCCTGCAAGCTGGGAAACTCCTGGTGAAAATGGCTGCTCACACGAGGAGCTCCTGCACAATACAAGCACATTATTATGAACATAGAAATCACAAGATTGAATATAATAAAACTCAAAGAGAAGCATTAAAAAAAAAAAAAAGGTCTAATCCCCAACCAACACATTTAGTAAAGAACCAACTGAATATTGTTCCTCTTATTTGTGTTGACAAATCTGCATTGTATGAATAGATGTATTGCTTAGTGAGGAAGCAAAGAGCATATTTACCGTCTGGCTGTGACTGCTTGCTGTTGGCCCAGGAGCGGCTGCCCCCAATAGAAAGCTCTTGTGACTGGAGCACTGCTGGTTTGTTCTGGGGTGGGGGGGTCTCCTGTTGCCTATGGCGCAGAAAACAGGGCAAAGTTTCCAACACCACTCATGATTTGAAATGTTCGCGATGGCAGACTGCTCCACCTTTAACTGAGACATCTCCAGGTATTCTATTGCACGTAACATATACCGTCATTTAGAGAAGAGCTACAACAAAAAAAATGGTGTTTAATTTAAGTGAGAATGCATAAACATGTGTCGAGTCATCAGATTTACCTCTCTTCCCCTCCCTCAGATCGGGATGCCCAGCCACTACCGTCTTTGGGGACAATGTTGACGTTGGGGTCGTTTCCCTTGTTTTCTGCCTTCAGGCTGGGCAGGTTGGCCGGAGGGGGCATACGCCGGCTGACAGCAACTTTGCCCAAACTCTGGAGCCCATGTCTGGCAGCCACTGGAATGAAGAAAAAAAAAATCAGATGAAGGAGGACAGAAAAAATAAGGTACTTAAGAGGGACAAGGTAAGATTGATGATGAAATTGATGATCCTTAAAGCTTATTGCCGTGATCTACTGAAATGACTAAAGACAAAACAAGCTATGCACACTTTCTATGAATACAACCTCACAGCCCACTCATTAGTAGTCATATAGTGTTCAATAGTGTGCGAGACTAACAGAATAATAGTGGGGGGGCTTACCTGCAGTTTTCTGGGTTTCCAGAGATTTGCCCTTGTAGGTATTGAAGAGGCTAAGGGTTGCATACTTTGTTTTGCCATCCTTTGCCTTGGTGCTCTGCCCTGACTTCTCGGACATTTCGCTGGAAACTCATTGAGTCTGGTCCTTTGGCCTCGCCCCCAGAACCAGCCTCCTACAGCCAGGGTGAGACAAAAATGAGAACACAAGAAGGTGCAGAGGTTGTTGGCTCTGCACAGTATACCATAACACAGATGTCGACATTCTGTGATGTTTGCCAATAACCTGCAGTTGGTGTTAAGAGCTTCTTTCTCTGCAAACTCATCACCTGAGTCTGCTGCTGGTTTATAAACCAGAAGCTGCCCTGAGCCTGTTTTTGCAGAAAAGAGCGCTTTAGGAAGAGAAACTAAACTAGGAGAGACACTATGCTTGTCATATCGCCGTGCTGCAACATGGGGTTTGGGCAGGAAGCAAGTTGTTAAGCATAATGGTAGAATACAACTTTTCAGAAGCTGACAGAATTTAAAAAAAAAAAAAAAAAAAAAAAAAAAAAAAAAAAAAAAAGTCGATTGATTTAGGTGCAAATGATATACAGGCTAGGCCCACACTAATCACATGACAAAAAACCTGAGCAGTTATTCTTATGAGTGCGTCCCTTTTTGTTTGTCTCATGCAAACGCATCAGGACGCACATGCAAGCAAGTGAAGCATTACACAGTCCAGCCAATGGTTTCACACCATTCCAATGATCTACAGGTCAGGTGGTAGTAATGCGCCAAGAAATGCAGAAATACTCCAGGAAAGGCTGGGTGGGAGAAGACTGCAAGCTAGTAAACACTGATGTCAATAATGCAGAATTTTAAAAATACTTTAAAAGACTGGCTTTACAAATGATTTATGAGGAAGGAAATGTAACACTTCTGACTGGAGGTCTGCACACACGTGTTTTTTTAAATGTTGCAAACCTGCTATATTGCCTGTGAATAGAAATTAACCAAGCCAAGATCGTGGGCACTCCATATTCCTTTGATGGATTTGTAAAGGCTATATAAAGCCTAAACCTTTTTCTGAACCTTCGTTTTCTCCGGGTAAACCACCTGTCAAAATGCCCCACTGAGCTTTGTTAAAAACACTGAAGTGTGAACTGCGTAGCACGCTGCAGCCAGCAGTTTCAATTAATGATATTTCGGTGAGTGTCAGTGAGCAATGCAAGAGGAGGATGATTGGTTTTGCATCAGGATCCAGGGCAAAAAACGCAATTCATATCATTTTTATGATATGAATCGCGACTTGATATTGTGGTTTTTTGGGTATCGTAATGCGATATGGCAGGTCAAGTGTTGTCTTTGCCTGGTTTTTAAGGCTGCATTACAGTACAGTGATGTAATTTTCTTAACTTAACAGACTGTTCTAGCCATTCTATTATTCACCTTTACCCACTTCATTATGGCCACTGATGATTACTTGTCAAAATTCTCATTGTGTAAATATTTTGTGAACGCATCAATAGTCATCCCTACAATATTGTCGCCATATCAAAAATATCATGATATATGATTCTATCCTTATCACCCAGCCCTACCTACCAGTGAGAAAACACCAATTTCAATTTTGCATGTAGTATAAAGCTGATATAAGAAAGCTGGACACACTGACCAGCGGGGGGCACTGAGGGTTTAGGATACGGGAAGAAGTAGAAAGAAAAGCCAGAGCAATACCATGGACAGAGAGACAGCATGTTTGGGGCTGCAGTGTCTTTACTAAGTCACACAAAGGTCATTTATTATTAACGGAGCAGTGGTGGAGCAGTGTCTGTGAGAGTGTGAGTTAGTGTGTCGGGGGGAGCTGACAGCTCTGATGAGCTCAGTCTCTATCTGCAAGTTGGCCTTGGAACAGTTCTGCAAAGGAACATCCACTTAAAGGAAAACGCCTTTCTTTCAAAAACAATCTGCATCTTATTCAGTAAAATACAGTCAAAAGCAACCATAAGAACCAGGTTGCAATTTCTTTCTTTCTTTAAAAGGTGCAGTGTGTAAATTTAGTGGCATCTAGCAGAACAGACTTAGCAGAAATGGAATATGATATTCATAAGTATGTTTTAATTAGTGTATAATCACCTCAAAAATAAGAATCATTGTGTTTTTGTTACCTTAGAATGAGCCCTTTATATCTACACAGGGAGCGGGTCCTCTTCCATGGAGGCCGCCATGTTGCACTGCCATGTCTCTACAGTAGCCCAGAATGGACAAACCAAACACTGGCTCTAGAGAGGGCCTTTCGAATTTTTTGCAAGTTTTGTAGCCACTGTAGGTTCTCCTACACAACTGGAAGGGGGGGGGGGGGGGGGTTGCAATCTGAAATCACCGCTAGATGCCACTAAATCCTACGCACTGGTCCTTTAAGTAGGAGTGTGCCAATATTAACTGCGGTATGAGTAGTGATCTTTGCAATACAGTACCTTAGTAGTTGTACTCAACAAATTAATTTGTCCAGTTCAGCTTAAGACGTGCTGTGGGATTGTGAGTCTTCTTCCATGAGGAAAAATACATTCTTTAATCACATATTGTCTGATTTTTATATTGTATTTTATACTAGGTTTGTGTAAATTTTTGCATGTGTTGGTAAAAAATAAAAATAAAATATCACTACTGAAAATGAGGTATTGTAAGGGCATCAATTAAAAAAAAAAAAAAAAAAAAAAAGGGTACCCAGGCCTGAATGCACAATTTAATCAGGACATGGATTCATAGTCAACTTCAGATACTTGATGCTTCATAGGTGTCTGGCAGGAAAAGAAAGATGTTAACGCATCTTTTTTGTGCCTCTGTCGCAGGTGTCCACAGTGTCCATTAGAAGTAGGCAAGGCACAATACCGCAGCTTATATGCACCTCTTCAAATGAATAACAACACATTTGGGGCAGTGCAGGCTACACATACACTGTCTTTGTATTTTCTCTTACCGTACATTTTTTTTTAGCTCCCGTAGTTGTTCATCATTGAAGGCTAAGCTATGGCAAAACCTTGATGCAATAAAATTAATACAGGCCAAGTATCTGTCTCAAAAATGGTCCTTCCAGAAAACAATAATGCCAGAGTGTAAAGCTGGGCATACACTACAACACATGAGGGACGAATTCTGACAAAGTACCAGTACAAGTCTCTGCTGACCTAAGTGCTGTCACAGATTTGTGTTCTTCAGTCTCTTGAACATATGCTTGTTGTTTTGTGAACACTGTGTACAGTGGAACAAAGACACAAAAAACATCTGACGAGGCTGTAGTTGCAAACATGGGTGTGAATGTGACTAGCTGAGTAGTGACTAGTATCTTGCTAGTCATAGGTTGAAACTGATACTAAGCTTCTCATCTAACCTTTAGCATGAGTAAATACGTATTGATTTAAGAGTTGATATGGAATTTAATTGAGAGGTCCCTGTCGAATTATATTCCTCCTGGTTACAGATGCCAGCTCAATTTTTTCAAAAATATTTGCATTTATCATCATCATTACAAATCATTGTTTGTAGTTTAATTTTGTCAGGTGCAGCAGTGATGCCTGACAGGAGATGGGATGTAAAACGATTTGAATGTAGCAGAAACGAGGATGTATCGAATTGATTCGATTTTTTGTTTTAAAAATAATGTTTTAATTGTGACAATCGAGTTATTACTCGATTTACAACAGTCCCATAAACTGAAGTGAACAGTTAAACTACACGTGAGCCTGCTGCAGGTAACGGGGCTGTCGTGACTCAAGCTGGCTAGCTGGCTATCTTGTAGTGAATTAAAAAAGGTTTCATCCACAAGAGGAGCAGACTGAAAATGACTCTGCATCCAGTCTGTGCTTTTGATTTGTGTTTGTTGATGAGGCATCAGCTCTGGATTTGAGAGATGAAGCGCTGGGAGTCGACTGAACAGTTGCAGATTTTACTTTATTCCGTCTGTCCCTCAGAGGGATGTGGGATGTATAAGGGCGTGTTTGGAAAAAAAAGAAAAAAGAAAAAAAAAGGAATCAAATAGGAAGAGGGAGCACCGATAACAGTCCTGGGGAGGGACCTTGGATCCTCCCTTTTTAATGTGTTTTAAAATGGTTGCAAAAAAACCCCCCTCATATTCCTCACCTGGCATACTATTGCATCCCTGCTACCCAGCCTTAATCAGCTCAGCCCGACCTCCAGCATGACCCTGCACCCCTATAACTACTTCTGCATCACAGTTCATTCATCAAGGGAGGCTCTTTTCCAACACATCACTACGTAGCAACATTTTGGTGTTTCTGCTAAGTCAGAACTAGTTTGTGTGTACATGTGTGAGGAATGTGCTTCACAGATTTTGGCTCGATGAAATTAAAATGGCTGGAAAAATTTCAACCCATCAAACCATGTGGCCTGTACAAAATTTGTCGATAATGCCTAGCAGTAAGAAATAGCATAAAAGTGTCCTGCGTCAGTTCTATCTTTAATAATTATTATTAACTTTGATAGTAGAATGACTTGCTTATTAGACGTCCCCACACTGATCTGAACGGACAACCACACAAAGAATTTGCCTTCACATCTTTCCCACTAATAAAACACTGCATGGATACACAGGAGCCTAAGATCTTAAAAGGAAAATTCAGATTCTTTATGACCTGGGTTGTATGTCACCGTTTTGAACCTACACATCAGCATAGCACTGCACTCACCACTATGATCCTAGAGATTGTGAAAATAAGTGCTTTGCTGGAAACAGCTTTATAATTATTAAGTCCAACAGGACCAAAGAAATACAAGCCGCACAGCAGCTATTTAGTGGTCTCCATAAAGTTAGTATCTTTAGCAGAGTAGATCTACTTCCACATTCAACCTGCAGTTTGACCCAGATGCCTCACTTGTAAAGTGTGCATGCACGCTACTCTTTTGTTTACTGACCTGGCTAATGCAAGTGTGAAGAATGAGAAGTCATGTAGATAGCCTGAATGATGCACAGAAATGTTTTGCTGAAACAACAGGCTTGTATATCATTGACTTCATTAGAATCTATTGAAATGCTCCAGAGAAGACTTCTGGTCCAAAATATCTACAATGACAGAGGTGGGTATATTATGTTAATCAGCTGTAGGTGCACTAGCTAAAACTACAACAATATTTTTACTCCTTTAATATGTATTCCACATTCACTGTGAACATGCGTATCTATTAAGTCACCACTCCTCACAGATACAGTCCTACGATTCAGACACGTTCAGCATCTACCAACTAATCTTCACTTTGATCAGTTTCAGTGTAAGGGGTTTCTTCTAGCATCTATACAATTACTTACTGTTGTTGGTCTAATGAACACAAAGTATGGGAGAAGATAAGGCTTGGATGCCACTTAAGAATATTGTGGTTCTCCAAAGTCAGGTCATCGATATCATGAGATGGTCTCCCCTGAGCGTTGTTGGTAATTTCAAAGAACACGAGAAACTGGGTGGTAGCTATGTTTTCAGTTGACTGGGTGCTAAAGTGCTTAGATTCAATGCACAAGTTAAACATTTGCTACTGCGAATGCCAGTTTGAAATATACACATAGGACCACTTTGGGGGGCCTAACTGATGAGCTGTATAAAATGCAAAGTTTGATTTCACTTTTGTTAAATCAGTTTAGGGCCAAGCGGGTCACAATGCAGAAATCATTAGCATCTCTTTTTTTGTTGAGCCTTGCAAAAGATATTTCCATTAGATCTCTGATCAGGCCTTAGTCACTGACTGCTCAATCAATAAGCACTACTCCAATCAATATAGGTTTCAATAGCCTCCCTAAAACTAGCCAGATGTAGACCCATTCCTATCAAGGGGTGAATGTATAGAAATCAATACCATGTAGCCTTTAACAATCTTACACATCTTCAGCTAAGACATTATGAACCATACACACCCCAAACCTGCCAAACCCCTAAATGTGCACACTCACACAATAAAAATGTGCTCCTTCAAAGGGCATATTTGTTGGATCTGCAAGATTTCATGGCTAAGAATGAAAGCATTGTGCTCATCTGTACACACAACCTCACATCATGACATATAGGTATAAAACGTAGTATATCGCCACACCTAGTTCAATTCAGAGGGGAAAAAAAAGAAACTAACGTGATGACAGCCACATGTATAGTGTGGTTTTGTTCCTGTAAATCAGTGCGGACTGAGGAGTCTGCGGGCCATCCGTCTCCATGAATCAAACTGCTGGTGGGCTGGGTGGCTCATACCGGCAGGGAATACAGGCCCCTTTTTCGCCCGGAACTCAACCAGACCGGGCACAAATAACTATATAATTTGTTCAAAACGCATGAAGAAAAATGTCAACACATTCATTTAGCCAGCAGGACAGAGTTGAATGTCTAAGGTGGAACGTGGTGCTGTTAGAAAGCAGGCCGCCAGCTCGCATCGTTTAGCATAGTTTCGTTTCTCACTAGTCGCCATCACATCCACTTCCAGCCCTTCAGTGGCCAAAAGCATGCTAACCAGCTAACGTTGTGTGAGCACCAACACATCAGCCACTCTGCAAAACTTCAAAAAAATTCAGCTTGCATGACATGCAGACCCACCTGCCACCGCCGGTGCCTTCTTTGTCCTTTCGCTTGTCGTACAGCTTGACTTCTGGATCCGGTTTCGGCCTGGTTTGCGGTGGGCGAATATGTGTCTGGCCGGCAGATTACAAAAGCTGGCTAGCCCGCTAACGACGGTTAGCTGCTCTGCTCGTTGGCTGCCAACAAACCGCTCTCCACATGCACGGCTTCTGTTTTTGTGTCTTCTGCGCCGTTTCAAGCCGCCAGACTGTCCTCGTCGGTTCGGCCGTTACTGTGGGAACCGGTGCGCGGGCGTCTCGTGGTTCCGTGTGTCTCTCCGCACCCGTTACCTGGTGCCACACCGTTTTTCTAGTTGAGTGAGGCCCCGCTCGAGCCGCGGCCTGTCGCACAATCAAAGATGGCAGATTGAAGTTGCCAGATTGATTTTCTCACATCCCCCTTTCAAAGCCTCTAACCTCTGTGCAGGTGCTCAGTCACATTTTAACCATCAACATCACTCATTCACAGTAGGGTTAGACACCTAAATTTAGCTTTCTTTACAGATGACTAATACACTTATTACTTGTTGACAGTCTATAGTTGACATTAATAACATTAATATTTAGGTGTTAGGCGATGTAAATTACCATACATTTAACAACACAGAGCCAAAAAGATATTTTACTTTTAATATATACACAAACATGAACTGAAAATATGACCACTCAACTGCTGTTGGTGTTGTGTGAAAAATAGGATGTGATACTCGGGTACAATTGGGCAAGTCTATTCTACATTACAAGTGTTTATAGCCTATAGCCTCTTTTTGGGTTAAGGGTAGGCCTAAATTCATTAAAAATATATGAAGTAACATGTCATCCCCCCCCCCCATTTAATATTTATCTCAGCACTTCTTGCACTCTTCACTTCTTTGCATTATTTGTATCCTGTTTAGAGTTCACAGAAATGGGTTCACCTGAATATAGTCATTCCTTGTGTATATTTCTGAAGATTGCTGTGTTGTAATTCTGTGTAAGTACACTGAGAGCCACTAAACCAGAGTCAAAGAGTCCTTGTATGTGTAAACATACTTGGCCAATAAAGTTTAACCACACAAAGCCAACAAGATGTTTACTTCTAATATACAACATGAACTGAAAATATGAACACTTAGCCGTGGTTGCTGTGGTGTGAAAAGTGTGATGTGATACTGGAGTACAATTTGGCAAGTGTATTCTACATTACAAGTGTTTATATCCTATAACCTATATCTTTTTTGGGTTGGGGGTAGACCTAAATTCATTTAAATGAGTGAATGAAGCCAGTTGTTGCTGTGTTAAAGTTAGATGTAGGCTATGCTGCTATTTTCTTTGAGAAAATAGAACAACAACAAAGTTGAGGACCATCCTAAAATATGAAGAACGCCCTTTCAATAATTTCTTTAATGGACTGAAGAGCTCTTTTAGCTGCTTGTGCCCCGATGCTCAACAAAACGAATGAGAAGGTCCTTTGTGCCTGCTGCGGTGAAGCTCTTTAATTATTTATTACAGATGGCTGTTAGGTCTTTTTTACTCTATCTATCTATCTATCTATCTATCTATCTATCTATCTATCTATCTTTCTATCTATCTATCTATCTATCTATCTGTCTGTCTATCTATAGTCCTAGAAAGTATAAGATGAGACAGTTTTATAAACGAGGTGTTTAAGTGTGCAACCATACAAACAGCAGAATTAAAAAGAAAAGTGTAAACTCAAATTATAGCCTATCAATGTTATCTCAAATCTTTGTAATCCATGGAATGACGTTCATGTCCTAGGCATATCCCTAAACCTGGCAACCCAAATGTTTACGAGTCACGCGTGGACGCTTCTTGTTCCGGGGTCTACCGGTGGTTCACTACCGGCGGTTAGTTTGAAGTCCATCTCACAGTAATTTCACTAAAGAGGTTTTATTTTCGATTTTTAGAATACATTTCCGTAGTCTATGGATATCAACGTGCTGACGTCACCTCCCTCTCTCTCCCTGTCTATGATATCAATCTAATTTGATTGATTAGGGTTTATGAATTCCAAATCGATATTCTATAGCCTATTTTAGCCTATTTAAATTCACAAAACCGATTCCATAGATATAGTGACAAAATAGGTCGAATCAACGACAAACTGCAAACATATGTTTATATAAAACAATTTTAAAAAAGTAATCAACCCACCTTTAACTAACCTTGAATGAATATTGATTAGGGATTATTTTAACACTGCTCCCCCCCCCAAAAAAAATCCGTTGAACAATGCTGTGTCAGTGTCTCTGCTGCTCTTCTTATTTTAGTCAAATACAAAACTATGTCATCCTTAAAAAAGAAAACAGTCTCAAATATGGACTTCGACTATACTGAAAGAGATCCCAGAGGGAGATTTATAATCATGATCTCACAAAGGACTGTACCTCATGAAGCTTTTTCAAACATCAGGTAGATTTTGAAGCCACCATCAGGGGGCATCATTGACCAATGTACATCATATCGATAATGTACATTTACTGAAGTCCAGCGCCTCAGAACAATTTTGAAGTACTTCTATATAGTATTTTGCCTTTGTCCTACATTACACTGAAATGAGGGAATTATATTTATTAAAGCACCATTGAACAGTTGTAGTTACTACAAGTTTTCCACATGAAGATTTTTTTATGTAAGCTTTTGAAATCTAAAGTATCACTTTAGTTTAAATTAACTGTATACAAAATACATACAAAACATTAAATTCTTACTAACACCTACTGGGCTGTTTACTTAAAAAAAACATTTATATCTATTTTAATTCATTTGCTTTTACTTTTACTTAAATAAAGATAAGAATATTTCTTGTTGTTTGACAAACCCATATATGAGCAGGCTCAGTAGGTTGTCTGGCACACCAACTCTTATAAGTGTCAGGTAAGAACCACTATAGTGTCAAGTTCACACTAATATATAATACCAGGTAAAATCTCATTAATTGAGTATTGTATTTCAACATAAAGACATGTGATCTCTTGTATCTTCTTCAGATTGCACTGGTAGCTGAAATGAGAGCATCCCTCCTCAGTTTAAATGAGTCATATTTGACAGTAACAGTACAGTGGGTTTGGTGTCTCTGTGGTGGTCTGAAGTGTTTTTAAAATTTTGAATTAGACATCCCAAGATCATCAGCCAGGCTCATCAGTTTGCCAGCAGCCATACCTATTCCTGTCTTATTATTGTTGTCCATATTGTTAATGTTTCTGTTGAAAACAATAAATTCATTAATGTACTGAAATCAGTTTAATTTATTACGAACTAATGCAACATAAAATAGAGATATCATCAAACAGGAAGTGTAAGTTGGAGTCACTGTATTTTACAGAACAGCTTGGTCCTATAAAGTTGTAATTTATCTAAATGTCTAAATGAGAAGTATAAAACAATCAGATTTCAAAACAATAATTTTTCAGGTAGGCAAACACAAACAATCAGAGATAACATGAAATCAAGGATCCTGACTGATACTGGATTTTTTGGGCTAATATTGATATTTGAAAGATCCAAAAATCCAATGATGATATATCAACATATCTTAAATTGTCTTTACATAAACATAGAACACTTTTGTTAAGCATTCATTAAATTAGGATTTTGTAGAAAGATGTGGACTAGGCCAGACAGTTAGACAATAAACTTGTGCTCTCTGGTGGACAAACTATGTCACAGCGACACCATTTTTGAATAACTTGAAACACACAGTATCTTTGGTATTTGGCATTTTTGTACTTTTTGGCCAATTTATCGACCTGGCTCTACATAGACAGAAAACGTAACAAAGGAGCCTTCTGAGGCACACAGAAATGGATCCACCACCACCCTCCTGACCCACCTGGAGACACACTGGAAGCTGTTTCAAGAGGAAGAAAACCATGTTTTTGAAAATACATGTATATTTCTAAAAGACAAAGAAGATACAGAGACTTTGGGCAGGTATCGTATCACTGTTTATTGTTGTAGTCATCGTTTGTTGCACTCTCTGCAGGGAGTTACATGCAGTTTTCCATTATCATTATTATCACTATTATTAGGTATTGTAGAATGTATCAGGTTGATGCAAGTTACAGATAAACAAATACTGTAATGAAATGTAAATATTTTTTTCAGAATAAAGAATGTGAAAAGACAAAGGACGTGATAGTGATCAATACTGTGGTTCTATGTCATGGATTCAGCCATGAAATATATAGAAGAATCACAGATTAATCACAGACAGTTTAATTTTAAAAAACTGTTTAGTTTACATCGCTTTTCTAATATGTTTAATTAAAATCAGAAACTACACAAAAGCATTAGACACATTTCTGCCCAAAGTACTGCACTGTACATGTTGGTATTAATCATTTTAAAGGCTGAACCCAGATCCTAGCAATCACACAATGTAATGTGTTGAATAATATCTTTTAATATAGTATCACATCAGTTGGCCTTTGAAGTGTGGTGACATCGTGGACTCATGTCCTTGTACATTGTCCATTTCAGGAGAGGGGGCGGCATTATATAAAACTACATTCATGTGTGATAAATGTGTGTGATAAAAGATTAATTACAGCTGAAGTGGTTTAAGTATTAGTTTCACATCACTGTGCAGGCAGGTACACCTTTATCCTGTCCAACAGTGCTGTGGGATCTTGTGGGAAAGCTGGAAGGCCGTTCCTGTTAACGTATGCAGCCAAACCCACAGCAGCAGCTGACAGAATCAGAGGCCACTTTAATGATCTCTTGGCTTTGGGCTCATCACAGGGCCTGGTCTGCATGGGTTGAGCAACTCTCTCCCACTGGGTGAGGATGGCCTGACGGGCCCCGGCCCACTTTCTTGGCCCTCTGAGACGATACTGGTACGGGGTGCCAGGACCGAGCACCACATTCAGTCCCAGCCTGGGATCGGTCAGCAGCAGCCTCAGGATGCTGGGTCGAACCCCCACCAGCTCTGCTATCTCATCCATGTAGGTGATGTAGTCAACCTGGATGGTGTGTCTCTGACTTGTGACATACCTGAAAAAGAGAATCGAGTTGAACATGTTGTGGATAACAAGATTTGTTAAGTCTTACAATATCTGTAAGTAATCTCAAAGTTGCACTGCAGAACCTTTTAGCCATGGTCTCCTGCTTGCACTGGACATCCTTCAGCATCGCCGCCATTGAAGGAAGCTTGATGCAGCCTTTTTAAAGGAGACATTGTGATACAGTGATTTGCCTTCTTAAACACTAAATACTGAAAATACTGTTGCACTTTTTTTTACAGAACCTGTACTACCTTTAAAGACACGTGTGGCCCATCTGGCCTGCATCTCAGAGATGGGCATGATGGCTCCCAGTGGCTGTACTAGACCAATGATAGCCAGAGTGGGGCGGTCCAGCTCAGGAGGAAACACATACTTGTACAGAGACGCTTTGTTCTCAGACACTGAGACCACATTCGAGGCCAGGAATGGAAAGGAAAACCTGTAACCTGTTGCAAAGACCTGCAAGACAGACGACTCATCTCAGTCACACACACTACCGGCCACCTGCACTGCAGCCTATGAAAGTGTAAGGAAGGAAGAAGAATAGACAAACTGTTAGTGTGAGTGGGTAAATGTGTATACACAAATAACCTACCACCAGGTCAACATCTTCCACTACACTTCCATCCTCAAACTCCACACTGGACCCCTGAAATCTGCGGATGTTGGGCTTCACCTGAACTGTTCCAGATAGGATGCGGTTGGGCAGCTCATCGTTCACTGTGGGATGTTGGCTGAACAACCTGAGATTTAAATCCAGACTAATGAATAAAGGACTACAATCACATAAATACTGCAAGCATTTGGATTAAAACAGGCTTAAAAGTATAAAGGCGTGATGCACAGGAAGAACATTCTGATCATTTTAGGTACTGGAGAAAAGCTCAGTGAATGTCCCAAATTAAAGAAGGTTCATCATTTGGTGAACATGATTGTGCTCGATAAATTCACGTCAAGCTTCAACAAATTTCATGGGTAGATGTTGTCAAGGAAGATATAATTTTGATTTGATAGATATAATTGTACCAAACAGATGTGAATACAGTACCTGTGCTTTGGCTTTAGATTGTACAGACTATGGTCAAATCTTTGGTTGAGTCTTTTCTCTCCCAGACCACAGAAAACACCAAAGGGAAGGATTTTCTGCAGAAAATTCACCACCCTGTTAAAAAACAAATCAAGGGGGAAGCCATTGTCCCCAACTCTGTTCAGAATCCAGGCTCCCCTTCGAGTGCTCAGGTAAAGCTGAAAACATGAAGAGAGGACGTGGTGGTTGATCAGTTGTTCTTGTTTAGTATGAACAGTTTGCAAAATTTAAGTGTGTGCAAACATAAAGGACTGTAAACACATTTAATTCCTCCTGTATGTAACTTCGTGGCTGTTTTACCATTTTCTCTTGCCAGACAGAAAGAAAAGTTTGACATTTTGAGAAATACACGTATTCACTTCTTGTTAGTGGTGATGCAGAATGATGACTATTAGTAGTGATATTGAAATTTAGAGTTAAATATAGAAAGACCTACTGAGAGTCTATCATATAGAGAGTTGTAAATAAGTGAATGGGGGAAACACCCTGTTTGCAGACAGGCAGAACTTGGCATGACTGTGGTAGCTTGATACAGTATGTACAGATATGAGAGTGGTATCAACCTTCCAAAACAATAATTTCAAGTATGGAGCCAACAAAGACATGATTTAATAAGAGGTGTAGCTGTGTTGGCAAATTCAAATGTTTTTGAACTAGTTCATGATAAAATGGTTGTTTAACATTGACAAACTGCATACCGCATTTAATATGTGGAATAGGATGCACTCATAACATATTGCATTCAGTACCTGTTAAGGAAAATTCAAGTGTTTTTACACTTATTTTTACAGTTTGGAACATCACTAAATGCAGGTTTACAACTGAGTCCAGAAGGGTAAACATCACTAACAGTCAAATGATCAGACAGGTAAGTCAACATTTTATCTAATCTACCCATCTACAACTGAAAACAAAAGGTAAATCTGCAATAACTCTCCACTGTAAATGTGCTGAAGATCTTGCAGAGCTATGACCTGTTTCAACACTGATTTACAGCATTTACAGGAGTTGTACTCTATGAACATGCAGCTTTACAGAACAAAAAACAAATGACTAGATCGGGTGTGTTTCAACTTTAAATTTACTTCCAGATAATTTTGTTGATCGTTGATTTTTTTTGCTCATCGTTTGACTGTGAGACTGCTCATGTTATTTATCCTTCTGCACTCTGCTGGTCGAATAAATGCTGCTGAATAAAATGTTATCATGACAGGAATGATGGCAAATACTATGAAAATAAGAAAAAAAGTGATTTTTTTTTGCATTAAGCATGTTGAATGTACAAACAATCCAGACACACATGTCTGCTCTGTATGAACTGTATGTAACTGAGTCAACCCAACCTGCTTGGTGACTCTGCTCAGCTCCACTGCTATGTCTCCTCCAGAGTTTCCTATTCCAATCACTACAGCTGTTTTATTCCTCCACTCTTCAGGGGTCTTATAGTCCCGACTGTGGAAGTACTTTCCCTTGAAAGTGTCAATGCCTGAAAAAAAAAAAAAGACATAAACTTGTGACTGCGGCAAGAAGACTTTGATGTGTGTTTGAAAGATTACAGTGTTGACCTAAAAATATCATTTAGGCCAAGGCTGACAACACCTTTCTCTTTGGGTGGCGCCGCTCTCTGTTGATATAGTATTATGTTGCCACATTGTATATGGTTGCCATTACAGACTCGTTCATACTGTGTCAAAGGTTGATTCTTAAATAACGATTTCCATGTTGCTCTGAAGTGAACTGAAGGTTTTTATAGCCTGTAAGTGGTACCTGGGAAGTCATGGAGAGGCATGTTGGGTTGGCAGTGATGTCCGATACAGATCATCACAGCATCAAATATGTGTTTCTCCTTTTTGCCATCCTTGTTCTCTGTCTCAACATCCCACTGGCCTGAGTGAGAAAAATCTGATCTCTGCTTCACCTGCAAGACTTTGGTCTGAGCGACAGAAAGGCAGCAGCAGATAACAGATAACACAGATTTCTTTAGTAGGTAGGTCCTATTGAACTAAACATTTTACATTTGAGACTGAGGTAAGCATTATGCATCATTTCAAGAAAAGAGAAATAAAATTCTAGACAGGACGTGAGTGAAGCATCCTCACATTGAAGCGTATGTGTTTGGTGAGCTGGAAGTGATCAGCATACATCCGGAAGTAGTCCATGATGAGGGAGTTGTGCATGAAGTTGGGGAAGTGTGCAGGGATGGGAAAATCACTGAAACACATCATCTCCTTGGAGGTGTTGATAATGACAGAGTGGTAGATACTGGCCCTGTCTGGCTCGGGATTCTCCTGCAATAAGCCACAACAGCCCAGGAAGAGATCAAATATTCATTTATATACTCTGTGAGTAAAAGAACCTGCACATAGTATGACCCACCTGAAACCTCCACAGACCACCAATGTCATCGCTGCTTTCGAAGCAGACAGGCTCCAGCCCCTCATCCAGGCAGCACTTGATACAGGCCAGACCTGAACTCCCTCCTCCAACCACAGCCACACGACGAGTCATGCTTCAGCTGCGTGAAGGATGACCCAGATTAGTCTGAAAAATGTTTTATCCCACAACAACAACATGCATGCACAAAACAGCAAGTTGGACAGGTTTTTCTCTTTTCATGGACTGAACAGTGTTTATTAGGGCACTTACAGCTGATTTGCAAAATGTTTTATCCGCAAATAAGAAGATGCAGGCAGCAACAGACAGCTGTCACACTGGTGATGTGGATATTTCGCTAGATGTTTGATCTGCTCCACAAAGTTCAACACGAGTATTAGTGCCTATCTGTCACATTTGGACGGAGATTTTTAAGGCTGTAACGCGATGTCCGATCAGACTTCAGGTTTGTTTATTAGTTGGTCAGTCTGTGCGGTCAACAATCTCCAGAGCGCAGCACTTATCAGTTAACCCCATTTTTTTTTAAAAAACAGACTGTTACATATGCACTAAAAGTTACTCAAAAGTTACCATCGACTGTAACAAAGTGTATGCATCTACATTTTCTTACCTTTTGCAATTCGAGGAAGAAAAGGACCGTTTCGTGCTGCATGTAGTTACTGTACCTCAGCAGTGGGCGGAGTGAGGTTGGGTGAAAGATTGAGCAAATGTATAAAACAGCCAAAACAAACCCTGAATGATTGCAGCGCCGGAGTTATATAAAGGGCTGTGGAAAAGCAAACAGACAGCGCCCCTGCTTGAAAACAACACAATGAACGCTAGACTAGTTAATGTGAATCTGGATTTCTATATTCAATAAATGGAAGTCGGAGAATCCACCCACGTTTTTAAAAAAAAAAAAAAAAAAAAAGTGTAAGAAAGTATAACCAAACCAACCAGTCAGCTTTTTAAAATTTTTATTTTGGACCATAGTCCATACATACAATACAATGCAGAGCACATAAAGTAGGCCTAACATACAAACATAGCTTTCTCCCTGTCTAAATAAATCTGCAGTTACAAAATCTATGTACAATAAGCAGGGCCGTGCAGAGGCCTTTAGAGGGGGAGGGGCTCAAAGTTAAAAAGGGGCACATGGAACAAGATTGTAAAAAAAGCATACACCAACATAACATTTAGCGCTTCAAATCCCATAATCAGAGAAATAAAAAAACAAAACAATTACAAGACATACAACAACTGGGATTCGAAAGTGGAGAATCTTTAAAGACTAAAATATGGCTGAAATGACAGAGAGGCAAAGTTCAAAAATAGTGCAAGAGACAGACAAAACTATAAAGTCTTATCTTAAAAGAAACTGTACAAGTAAGGCACCAGCAGCACATGGCTGCCATGGCATAATGTATTTGAATTTTGATCTGTTTTTCTGCAAAAGAAAGAAGACATTGTGAGATCTATATTGAACAGCTCTAAGCAGGAAAAATATTTATAAATCCTTGGACACCATTTGCTGTGTTTCAGAGCATGTTTGGGCTGAAACACCTTGTTGGATTTTTAATTGTTCTAAAATGGAGATTTCACTGAATAAAGATTCAATCTTGTAGGATTCTGTTATATACATTTCCCCAACCAAAATCAATTGTGATTATTTGCCACTGGATTTTTTTCTGATATATATACACACACACACACACACACACAGTACTTTTCTGCTACTTCTAGTCAGCACATCTTCAAGGTTTAAAACAATAAGAAACATCCACTCAGCTGGGATGTGTCATTTTCAATTGTTTCCAAACAATTGTAGTTACACAGTAGTGTTAGTACCTGTATTAAAAGCTCTGTAAGCTTTTTATAGTGGGTTTCAAGCTTGTGCTTTGACTTGTTAGTGGGGATGCCCTTTAGTTTACATTTGGATAACAGATTGTACCTTCAAAAATAGTTACAGAATAGTGATTCATCTAGATACAGCTGTAAGTTCCTTAGAGTTTATCTGCTCTGACTGTGTTGATGTCTCTCCATCACCTGATGCCTGGGCTGCTTCTATGCGTTTCTCTTTCCTCTTAACTTTTTCTTTCAATCTTGAATTGAGATAAACATAAAATAGCTTACAATTTAACAAAAGGGCACTTTGGACATCAAGGGGCAAAGAGGCAGGTGCTCAGTCACCCTCAGCCCCCCCCTCTGCGTGTGCAGACAGTAAGTCATCAACTCAGCTTTTAATGTTAGTGAATCAAAAGCTCAGGGGTTTTCCAATAGGTGACCAAGAAAATATTTTATTTAACCAGGAAGTCTCATTGAGATTAAAAATCTTTTAAAAGAGTGTCCTGGCCAAGACAGGCAGCAACACAATTAACCATGTTGCAGACATAAAAAAAAAAAACAAAAAAAAAATATTCATCAGTATTCATTGCAAGTCATCAACATCAGGGATCAAACAGCGGCAATATAAATCAGTCAAAACATCTACAGCCAGATGTGCCTGCCTCCAAGTCATTAGAACTATTAGAATCACTGTAAATGCATCTAGTGAGATGAGCTCCTGAAGATTCAAGTAATTTTGCAACTGATTCAAAACAGAGGGAGCAGCATACTTAAACGCTCCTTTTTCCCAGTTCAGTACGGGCTTTAGGGACAGATAGTAGGAATAAGTCCTGGGAATGAAGGCAATAATTTCCCAAATAGAAGGCTAGATTAAAAGTGAGAAAGTTATGGTTCACAACTTAACAACCCAAAAGGTCCCTCAACTCTGTAGACCACAAGAAAAGTCAACAGATTTTCAGCTGCTGTTTATTGTATAAGAAACAGCACAGCAGAACAGCACCTGAGAAACCCACGATGATGCTGATCTTTGAAGAGAGTCTGGTGGCCTCTGGTTGTGGTTCCACTCTGGTCCTGAAAGGCTGGAACACCCGCTCCCACTGAGTGAGAATGGCCTGACGGGCTCCAGGCCACTGACCCGGTCCAGTCAGACGGTACTGATATGGAGTGCACGGACCCAGTAAAACCTGCAGTGCCAGTCTGGGGTCCGTCAGCAAGAGCCACAGCACGTTTGGTCGAACCCCCACCTGCTCCGCCAAAAAGTCCTGGTAAGGGATGTATTCCACCTGGAGGGGGTTACGCTCTGAGCAGGTAAATCTATGAGCACAGGGAACAAAAATAAACAACAGAAACCCGACAACACATTGCTTCACAGAAGAGGATGTGAGAAATTTAATTTTTATGTTTTCATCCAACTTTTATTTAAAACAGGTAAATTAATCAAAAACAAAATTCTCATTTACTACTAGAACAGGTGGATCAAGGCCCTGCTGGTCACTTGGGCAGGTTTCATAGTACGTCCTCCTCACCGACTATCCCATTGCTTTTCTTAGATGGCGAAATTGTGGTGCAGTTCACTTATTTTTAATGGACATTGACATATGACTGTACAGTAAACAATGGGTTTTGGGCTTATTTTAACTTTTGAGATTTCTTTTGGTCAGATTTAGGCCTTTTTGGATTTTCCAAAAGCAGTTAAGTTTGCAAATTATTACTATTATCAAAGAGCTATTATCAAGGAATGTGTGTACCAAATTTCAAGCACGGGATTTTTTGGCACCATCTTTGGGTGATTTTAAGAGATGCAGAAATGTTCAAAGCTTTTTTATTAAAAAGGCACAAAACCGATTTAGTTCACAGTTCATTGCCGTCTGTGGTAGCAGGAGGTTTAAGTTTAAGATCAGGATGTGATGAGCAGACTTAGATGTTAATGTAACTTGAACTTTGTAACATTTATCAGACCTGGAGTATCAGGCCAAGAGGGGTAATAATAATAATAATAATAATAATAATAATAATAATAATAATAATAATCTACATTCACAACAATAAGAGTAGATTATTTGTAGTTTAATATGGGGCTTGCAGACTTTGTATAATTCAGCGTCATAATTATTTGTTACCTCTGATGCATTGTTGTGGTCTCTTTCTCAATTTCCTTCCTCATGGTCTTCTCTGAGGGGAGGCTTGTTAAGCCTGCATGGAGAAAATTCAGCCAATTTAAAATATGCAAAGGCTACCTAAAGACAGATTTTAAAAACAGCCTTTGTCTTAAGACAGCTACTACTATCATCCAAACTGTTCATGGTAGTACCACAAATTATAATAGATCCTGTGTCGATAAATGCCTTCCCCATTAAGGTAGGTATGTTCTTAAACAGTCAGCACACCCGTGAGCATAAAACTCCGTTTCTGTGTTGTGCTTTACCTTTAAAAACCCTTGTAGCCCAGCGAGCCTGCAACTCGGACAGAGGGTTGATGGCTCCGAAACCGTGGATGAAGCCCACCACTGCCAATGTAGGCTGGGTCAGTCCAGGAGGGAACACATGCTTGTAGAGATGCAGCCTGTAACCACTTTTAGCCTGCAGAGCTGAGGGCAGGAAGGGGAAGCTGTAGTTGTACCCTGTGGCAAACACCACTACATCCACCTGTATGACACACACATCAACATTTAATTAACTTGTGATTTTTGCATTTTCATAACCAAATAAAACTTTAAAAATGGCCCAGGAAGCAACAAAGTATGTGAACACTTAAGGGAGTCCAAGTAGTGAGTGAAACACCATTTCCTCATCATGTGACTTTGTTGACCCACAGTCAAATGAACGCACAATATACACACCTTGTCTATAATGCTCCCATCAACAAAGGCCACACTGGAACCACAGAACTCCTTCACATTTGGTTTCACCTGAACACGACCTGCGATGATCCGAGCGGGCAGGTCGTCATTCACAACAGGGATCTGTGCAAAAAAACTGCCAACAGGACAGTAGAGCTGCATGAGTGACCCACATATAAGCAGTGCAGGACAGGGTAGAGGTCAGTTTGTTCTCTGTAGTCTCAATTAGATCAGAAAAATGTTTTTACATCTTGCCTATAGGGGTCACACTCCCTTACTACAAATGAAGAAAATCACATGAACTAAGTAGTTCCTGCAAGCCTCTCACTTCCCACTATTTCAAAAAAGGTATTTTTTTTTTATTCTTCTCATTTAGGCATTTAAACCTGAACACTCTGGATCATGATCTGTACTTTAGTGTCACCACCAGGCCAAATGTTTAACTTCTACACAAAATAATAGTGAAGAATTACTGAAGTGTAGTGCAGAGGACCCTCAGGACTAACGTTAAGTTACTGGCATGGCTGAACACGTGATTTACTGAAAATTGCAGCCTGAGGGACTGTTAGGACATTCAGTCTTGTAACAATCACTTAACAGACTATTAGAAGACAAGAATGCTAATATGATCTTGTTACCGATGTTTTGGTTTCAGGCCATATAGTCTGTGGTCAATTGCTTGGTTCAGCTTCTTCTCCACAGTGCTGTTGATCCATGAGGGGAAGAACTTCCTTTTCATCGAATCCAATCGAGAAGTCCCAAAAAGGTCAGCTGGGAGCCCCCCCTGTCCTACACGGCCGGTCACCCATGCTCCACTCCTGGTACTGAGGTACACCTGCAGGTCCGGTCAGCACAGGGAGGGTCAAGATTCACATGCTCATCTTTTATATTTTCATAAATACAATTAAAAGTGTCATTTATTTGATATGAAACAAAGACAAATGTACTGAAATCTAGTGCACCTTCTTAGCCACTCGACTAATATCCACAGCAATATCACCTCCAGAGTTCCCGATCCCAATCACCACCACTCTTTTCCCCTGCAGATCCTCAGCGCTGCGGTATTCCCAGCTGTGGAAATACCTGCCTTCATAGCTCTCTATACCTGAAACGGAAAAAGACAAAAGACTAAATAACGTGTATTATTTTACACATAACCTTAGTTGTACACTGAGAGTACAGAGCACCGAGAGTGTGACGCCTGGAGGTGAAATATTGTATATCGTGTTTCCTGGTACCTGGGAAGTCTTTGAGTGGCAGGTGAGGCTGGGTGTAGTGTCCGCTGCAAACTATCACTGCATCAAAAACATGAGTCTCCTTTCGACCCTCTGTCGTCTCCGTCTGCACCACCCACTGGCCTGTCGCAGCAAAGTCTGGGCTCTGCCTCACGCTGACCACAGCAGTCTGAGAAGGACATTGATATTTGACATTTATGTCACATTCATATTTGTTTTACAAATTGACAATAACAAAAAAAAAAATATATTGTTATATTACAGCTTTTACACATAAACCTGACGGCCTCTAACCTGAAAGCGAATGTGCTGCAGCAGTTTGAAGGCCTGAGCGTAGAGTCGCAGGTAAAGCAGCACCTCAGAGTGGTGCATGTTGTTGGGGAGGTCCGCTGGAGGAGGGAAGTCACTGAAAGACATCATCTCTTTGGAGCTGTTGATGACCACCGACTGATAGATGTTGGCTCGTCCAGGCTCTCTCTGCTCCTAAAGTAGGGATGACACAGGCAGTGATAGATACATATTTCACTTTGTTGCTTGTGGGCAACTAAACTGTTACAAGTACAGTATGTCATCATACATTATATCAGGAGGACTTTTAAAGTATAAGATTAGTCAGCAACCTGCAAAATCTAAAGTATGACATTTTTAATAATCCCAAAAGTGTCAAAAAAGTTCCAGAAATTGAGATGTCTAGCTAACTTCCTGCTTGGTTTCTATATAAGGAAGTTACGGTCAATTTTTTGTAAGAAAGTCTATCATTAAAAAAAGTGTAATTCCTGATTAATGTTATGTATATTTTATCAGTAGAAACCCCCATATATGTTGCTTTAAACTGTTAATTTTCAAATAAACATGTATTCAACATGCTGTATGCTACAGTGTTAACACCAAAGATAGACTATCAATTTAGAGACAAATGACCAAATAAGAACATTGCCCCTCACCTTAAATCTCCACAGACCACCGATATCATGGCCGCTCTCAAAGCAGGTGGGCTTCAGACCTTCATCCAAACAGGCCTTGATGCTAGTCAGGCCAGACAGCCCTGCACCGATCACTGCCACCCTCTGAACCATGCTGGAGAGGAAGCACTGCTAACAGCGAGGAAAACTGAGATGGTGGCTGTGCTGGAGGATCTGCGTCACCAAATTCAAAACGAGTATTAGTGCCTAGCTGTTACATTTAGACGGAGATTTTTAAGGCTGTAACACGATGTCCGATCAGACTTTCGGTTTGTTTGTTTGTCTGTGCGGGCGGTGTCAATCTCCAGCTTTTTTTTTTTTATAAACAGACTGTTACATATACACTGAAAGTTACCATCGACTGTAACCAAGTGTATGCATCTACATTTTCTTACCTTTTGCAATTCGAGGAAGAAAAGGACTTTTTCGTGCTGCTGAACCTCAGCAGTGGGCGGGGTGCGGTTGATTAAAAAAAAAAAAATTGTGCAATTGCATAAAACAACCATTACTAACCCTGAATGACTGCAACGCCAGGGTTATTTAAGGTCAGTGGGAAAAGCACTGAGGGGAGGGGGGAAAGTGGGTGGGTGTAGAGATCAAATATACTACACGGCTATAAAGTCTTATCTTAAAAGAAACTACAAGTGAGGCACCAGCAGCACATGGCTGCCATGGCATAATGTATTTGAATTTAGATCCGTTTTTCTGCAAAAGTAAGAAAACATTGTGAGATCTATATTGAACAGTTTCAAGCAGCACAGTGGAAACATATTTATAAATCCTTGGACACCATTTGCTGTGTTTCAGAGCATGTTTGGGCTGAAACACCTTATTGGATGTTGGATTTTTAATTGTTCTAAAATGGAGATTTCACTGAATAAAGATTCAATCTTGTAGGATTCTGTTATATACATTTCCCCAACCAAAATCAATTGTGATTATTTGCCACTGGATTTTTTTTCTGATATATATACACACAGTACTTTTCTGCTACTTCTAGTCAGCACATCTTCAAGGTTTCAAACAATAAGAAACATCCACTCAGCTGATGATGATGTTAATTTGAGTAAGACACAGATGAGAACTAAACAAGATTAACGTTTCATCTTATTTAAAAAGAATCAACGGCTGTATCACCTTTCCTTCAAAAACTCATCAAACCAATTATTTCTGTGCTCACTTCTGCGGCTGCCCTTTCATCCGTGATGACCAGGGGAGAAACACAGGTGTAGCTAATGATATTAATTGCTGCATTCATTGTTAAAGTGAGACCTTCATTATTTAGTTCCACCTGTGCTCTTTCTGTCATGACAGGTCAAAATATCTGCTGTGAAAAAGTTCTACGAATCTCATTGATTTGGGAACAAAGAATGAAAATTGTTCCTGTGGTGGTCTGATGGTGTCAGGACTCTCAAGTGTATTGTTAGCATGATTTGTTAAGAAAGCAAAAAAAAAACCAAACAAAAAATGACACATAAATTACAAGATGAACAGACGTTTGGCTGGATAGAAAAGAAAAATAGGAAATTCTCATTGCATGCAAATCCAAAATATGTTAAAGCTCTTACACAACAAGGTGTGTGAGAGTGCAAATATATATTTAACAGTAATGGATGATATGTATACATGTTATTGCACACTTTGTATTTTAAACTAATATAAATATTTATCATTTGCAGGGACAGTGTGTGCATTTTACTTGCAGAACAGTCTAATTTCTCGATTCAAGTGAAAAGTTCAGTCACTGATCAATAAATGACAAAAGCTAGTTTGTTATTTATTAAACCTTTAAGAGGGTTAAAAAGTACCAATTTTGATTTACATATACAAAAATATTTTCTGTGTAAAAAAGTACTCAATAGGTAACTTTTCCCAGTGCCCAGAGGAAGCATATATTGAAATCGAATACAACATGACAATATAGTCTTACATGTGTAAATTACTTATATACTCAAATGCAGATGATCGTGTCAGAGGAGCAAGTCTGAAGCCTGAGAAAACTGCACCCATTACGCCTCTGTGCTATAATTACAGCACCAACACAGAGACACACTCTTCGCTCACCTGCATAATAGCTGCAGTAACCAATTCACCACCTAACCAATTGCAAACCAACACAAACATGAGTCTTACCTCTTCTTCACAAGGAGAGAGAAATAATGGACTAAAATACCCTCCTCCTGTCTACCTATCTCCACTCTTTAAATCTGTTACCTACTCGGTTTTTTACAGACAGTGGAGGCTGATGATTGGTTAACTGTGGGTCATCAGAACGACTGAAGATATGGAGAAATAAACTCAACAACACCTTTCCTGGATAGTGAATCGCTGTTCTAATTAAGCTGTTTACAGTAATCCAAAGACATCAATAAGAATACTGTGTCAGAAAATACTATTTAGATAGTAACAGAAAATACTGTGTATTATAATGTCTTGTTAATAATTTGAAACATAAAGTCTAAACTCTGTCCTTATGTAAATATGTTTTCTTTAAGTGACATAACAGCATATAATTTATAAAAGCCTAGACCAGGATCAGTCTGAAAACAGTCTGATAATCTACATCAGGACACCAACGTAAAACCTATCATGTTTGTGATAAAGAGAAAATGCAATTAAATACTGCATAGACCTTCAACCCAAGCACATGATCGACAGCACCACCAGTCCCAGGATGTCTTTATAACATCTTACTGATCTAGAAACATATTTTGTTCTATGTAGACTTTGCAGTTTTAATTTAGTAGTTAACCGTTTATATATTTTAAGACCATTTTCTATCTTTGGAACTAATTTACTCAGTTTTACTGCTACAGTTTTAGTTTTTTTTACTAATCCTGCTTTGAAACTGCTTCCTCCATTTTCTTCACTTATTTGGTGCACCCATTCATTACCTTAATTCAGTTCCATAACTACAGTAAATAGCTTTTAATGTCGTCACCCTGATTATAATATCCAAAAATCACAAGGGTAATCTTAAAATAATCCTGAAAATGTTAATCTGATAGATAATTAATGAATTTCTTTCAGACAATTGTGGCCTACTGGATCAAAGGAAATGAAAAGAAACAACAGAAACAAAGACGATTATTTGAGATACTCTTTTTTGCACTTTTTGATCACATCAAATATCATTGCCGAAATCTTTCTCAGTGGCTGATTGTTTTCTGCCAACTCCCCCATGGCATCTTTATAAGGAGTGTGATTAGTCAGGTTCCAGAGGTCCTCTGGCAGCTGCTGGCACTCGGCTAAAACAAGCAAACAATACAAAGGTTAGCCAGACAGAGATGGTGTCTTACATGAAGAGTATTAACACCAGTTTGCCTGAAATGACCTACACCCAGTCTGCTAAGCATCTTTACGTCTGTATCTAGTATAACATGAAATAACCATCAGACCCCCCCCCAAACTATAAAATAACAATGAAGAGCTTAAGAAAAACATGACTACTGGCCCGCACTTACAAAATCAATGTAGAAACACAGATCAGTCTGCTGCTGCTGAGCGCTTCTGTCCTCTTTGCACAGTTATGCTGGACCAGGTGCACCTGAAGAGAAAAGACAATGAGATAGAAGACATGTCATAGGAGCATTTAGATACATCTTTCACTGATTCTGATTCTGATTTCACTGAGATAAATAATGCAGTATCTGTGGAGCCAATTTTAAGACTTGTGGTTATCCCTTCTTACTGTAGACACTGCTCACAAAATAATTAAACACAATGCAATTAGCCTATTATTATGCCTCACTATGCTCAACATGTTCACTATGTAGAAGTTGCTTCCATCATCTCTTCTTGGGGCTGTTACTTCCTGTCCTTCATCATTCTGTCATGGTCTTCATCTTAGGGCTCTCATTTTTCAGGATGTTGTTCCCTACAGTATGTCCGCATCCTGAGGCTGTTTCTTATCTTGTTTCTCATGCTGGAGTTCCTCTGGGCTCTTTTTTGGGGTCCTTGTGTCACCCAAATTCAGCCCTGAAGGGAAAACAGGTGCTGTCCCTCATCTCTTTTCTCCTGGTGGGGTCCTCTGGGGTCTTCTTTTCCTCTTTGGTCTTATGCAAAATCTCTCTCCTGCCATTCTAGATGTTTCCAAATTAATATTTCATGTTCCAATGCCAATATAATTTCCAACAAATTGTATCAAAACTAAATAATAATACTTAAACTTAGCTTGTAAGGAAACACCTCAAATCTAACTCTTCATTCAGTCCATGTGGCGATAGTATGTTTAATTTATGTATCCAAAATGCTTCATGTTTCAAAAGCAATAGATCCAGATTGCTGTCTCACTTATTGCAATTCATTTTCTTGATGCCTTGGAAGCGTAGACTAGAAATTGTGTGGCTGTGTGGTCCTCCTCCGTCAACTAATATTCAATAGTGCCTAATGTAGTGAGCTAATAACCACACTCCACTTTCATGCATAATAAATATTTGGCATTATCTAAGGAACATTTTCTATCTTTCCTCTATCCAACAATTATTTTTGATAATCAAATTGGCGGGACAAGAGTATAAAGAATAGGAGAGGCACTCAGAGGCCATAATCTCACTACTACACAGTTACTATGTTTTTATCTTTTTCTCCCCTGTGTGGCACTGTTGACTCTATTGTTGGTCTAGGGTGGGCACAGACACACATGTGAACCTCCACAAAATATGCTGACTCCATCCTTCTTTCTTCTGCCAGAGAGAAGCTTCACTGTGAGGGTGTAATGCGTGGGAGGTTCACGCTATGCCCCCCAGATCAGCCCCTCTTCTGACAGGCACCCTGACCAGAGCCACAAGCGCAGCAACAAGGACACGATCCACATCAGAGCTCCATTAGATCAGATCAAGTTACATCAGATCAGTTCAAATAAAATTCTGATCAGATTAGATCTAACAAATCACATCAAATCAATTCAAATAAAGTTAGATCAGATAAAATCAGATAAATTAAATTAAATAAAATCAAAATCAAATAAATTCCAATCAAATCAGATTAGATGAAATCAAAATCACATCCCACCAAAATAATTCAAATGAAGTCAGATCAGATCAAATCAGACAAAATCACATCACATTAATTCAAATAAAATCTGATCTGATCTGATCTAACAAACCACATCAAACATCACAGGTAGGTACACAGAAATCCATCTCTTCCAAAAGCGCTCAGCCATGATTTACTGAATTTGCTTCCACCTTTTCCTGATGTAAAGATCGCTTTGGCTGTGAATGTGGTTTGGTGTGAGATATAGAGTATTGCCTCAACCTTGCAGAAAATGATTTGGAGCTCTTCATTGTCCAGGATTTGCTGTTGAAGAACTGATGTGAGAACACTTTTTACTGAACGAATCAGACACTCCCAGGTGCTGCCTTGATGTGAAGCTGCTGGTGTGTTAAAATTCCATTTTATACCATCCTGGACTAAAGCTCTTTGAATTTTGACATGTTTCAGAACAGTCCATGAATGTTTGACTCTTACTCTTAAATTATGCTTCTAAAATATAATTTCTGACATTTACCCTTTTGAAGAGTAGTGGTCCAGGGACTTATAGAGGGTTGTGGTAACTCATCACCTTTCTAAGTCACATTGTTGTATTTTTCCTCAAGTTCATCACCAATCTCTCTTTGGTCTGAGACAGATGTTGGACTGAAACCAGAAGACTTTAGGCTAGAGTAAAACTGAATGTGCAGAGAAAACAGTGTATTGTGTTGCAGTAAGTGAGATTGCCTTTCTCTTAGAGGATCTGCTCCCTGCGATGCATCTGGCTATTAAAGTTATTTATTCCAGACAGACTTTTTTAAAACTATCCTTTCATAAGATGAAGTATGCAAACGGGAATTGCAGCTTCAAATTGTGCATCTTTTCAAATAATGTATCCTTCAAGTTTGGAACAAATTTTCAGATTTTCTTTTGTTCTATGGATGTGACAAATGCCACCAGAAGCTGGAACCAGTAAATGTTGGATATGTTTGCTTGAAAAATGATTAAAACTATTAGATTATCAAAATAGAATGAATGATTAATATAAAAGTCATTTGAAGGTGTTTATATAGAAATTCTCCTCTGCCAATGATATCCTGGAGTCTGTGACTCACAGACATCAGCCTAGTTATTGCTCTTCTCCCCAAATGCTATATGCAATTTATCCAGCCCCGATACTTCACTTTACCATATATTGAAAGACATTTTATGTCCTTTAGCTTAGATATTTTTAGATATATTTAGATTTCATTCTATATGTGAACTGTCCACTTTTGTCTGAATTGTGACTGTTTAATTTTCTCATTTTTCTCAGTATATGAGTGCAAACTACTTTCACAATTTTATAACCCCACATTATTACATTATACAGCATTGAATACATCAAAAGACGGAGGCTGTCTGTCTCTCTACATGTCAAACACCAAAGGAAAACACCTGAAATGCAATACATCACTTCTACAAGTCTCAGACATGAGTATTCTTTATCTTTCACTGCATGCAAAGGATTTTAGATCCCATGGTTGAAGCTGGACCCAGATTTCATCATGTTGTTGTGGTTAACTAGTGAACCAGATGTCCTTTAGGAAAAGCTTGCACCTGTCCAGAGCCTGAGCTGCACCCTGCAGCACTGGAACGATCTCATTTTTAGACAGAAGCACAGCCATTATCACAGTTCCTCCAAACGTGAGCAGCCAGGGAGAAAAGAGGACAGACGGCCTAGTCTCTGGTTCTGGTACCGCTCTAGTTCTGAAAGGTTGCGCCACCCGCTCCCACTGAGTGAGGATAGCCAGGCGGGCACCAGCCCACTGTCCAGGCCCAGTGAGACGATACTGATATGGAGTGCAGGGACCAAAGAAGACCTTCATCCAGAGCACAGGATCTCTCAGTAGCAGTCTCAGGAAGTTTGGTCGAACCCCAACCTGTGATTAAAGGTCTATCATGATGGTTGTGTCTTTTACATACATATAGCAACTTCCCTTTTATATAGAACTGAACTGAACTAACCTCGTCAGCCATGAAATCCAGGTAAGGGATGTAATCTACCTGGAGAGCAGCCTGTCGTGGGCAGGGATAGCTGAGAAAACAAAGTAGAGGAGCAGATTCATATGTCATCATTCACAAATACAAATTTTAAGTGTAAAAGCTGAAATTATGGTTTCCACAGAAAAGCCCTGAATGATCTGACTGCACCATCTGAAGGACATCAGCGTTTAAAGGATGTGTACCTCTTCATGTTTCTTTTCCTCTCAGACTCAATGACAGCCAGCATTTTCTCCTGAGGCGGAAGTCGGCTCAAACCTTAAAGATAATACAGAACAAACTAACACGTCTTGCTTTTAATTCTGTGTGTGTGTGAGTGTGTGTGTGTGTGTTAAGCTCACAAATGTTTACCTGCAAAGACCTTAACAGCCCACCGCGCCTGCATTTCCACTATGGGCATGATCGGTCCTTTTGTCTGGAAAAGACCCATGACGGCCAATGTGGGGTGTTGTAGAGAAGGAGGAAACAATCTCCTGAAATTTGAAAAAACTGTAAGGTGATCCTTAGAAATCATCATTTTATATTACAATATAGGTGATAGTCCTATAATTAACACAGGAATATACAACACTCTGTCCACCATGTGCTTACTTGTACAATGTCAGCTCTCTGTGAGGCCCCTCAGACAGAGCTGGAGGCAGAAAAGGGAAGTTTCCATTATAACCTGTACAGAAGACCAACGCATCAATGTTCTCCTCCACAGTACCATCTTCAAATACAACTCCAGAGCCATTGAACCTTTTCAGATTAGGTTTCATGACTAGCGCCCCCTGAAGGATCCGGCCAGGAAGGTCATCGTTGATCAAAGGCCTTTTGTCCAGAAGTCTGGGAAAGAGCGTTAATGATGAATAGAGTCAATCAAATGTATCTTACTACAAACATTATATCACGTTCAAAATGACACCTTTATTTCTAATTGTCTGCACAGCTGACACCCTGCTGGTATGGATGGAATATACTGCTGGTATATTGAAGTATACAGTATATGTAATTCTGCCCTTACAAATCCATACCTGCTCGCTCTAATATATTTACTTACAGATTAGTGCTCTGAATTTGTTTTGTGCTCTCTCAAATCTTTCATTGTCAGTGTACTTCCATGTAAAGGCACAATCTACATCAAATGTAAAATAAAGGGCAGTCCCACCAGCAAACCCTTAAGTTAATTGACAGTTCTTTTGACAATAGACTGACACTTAAGAGCTCATTCTAAATAGTTTTTCTAGCGCTGTTAGCAGCTTGCTTACATTAGCATATTTTAGCCATGCTAGTGGCATGGCTCTAGTTATGGCCATGTCGGTCAGTCTGTCATTTGGCCAGTCCACCACTTTGGTCTAACTATCTCAGCAACTAATGGATAGATTGTGGTAAGATTTGGTACAGATATCCCCTCAGAATAAATTATCAACAAATTTCAACAAGCGCCCTCATCCAGTACTTTGGTTTATGGTCAAATACTTGCAAAACTAATAACATTCCCACCAGCATCAATACTTGTGTGGTTTTTATATGTAACTAGTAAATATCAAGATTTTTAATCTTGGCAATAAGATTAAGAAAAAAAAAACTGTAAAACAGGTTTTAAAATGGGTATCTGCATCTCTTTTGGGGGAGGAATTCTGCAACCAATGCAGAAAACCCATGAGACAACATGTACACTTCACATTTCAGAGGAAGCACCTAGTGAAGCTTAAATTGACAATGTTGACCAGTGAGTCACTATGCCACCAAAGTCAGACTCATCAATTATATGTATGACTGCACTACACCTATAATTTATATTGTCAGAAAAAGTATGAATAGGGCCTTTAAAGACAAAATAGTAGAATAAATGGAACAAACCCTGAAATGAAAAAAGACATTTGAAGCAGTGTGACAGGAAACCAAAAGAAGTACCCATCAATAAAACATCAAAAGGGGCCTGGGATCATGAGATGGAGAGGAACAGACTAAGAGAAGTCATCCAGGTGGAAATGGGTCACCTGTGTTTTGGCTTCAGGCCATAGAGTTTGTGGTCATATCTGTGGTTCAGAGCTCTCTCTGCTGCCCAGTTGACCAGAGTCTTGGGGAGAAGCAGCGTGAGGATGTTGTTGAGCCTGGTGATAGCTGTCATATCCAGGGGAAGACCATTGCTGGACATCCTGCCAATCACCCAAGCCCCCTGCCGTGTGCTGAGAAATGTCTGTCAGAGAGAGACAGAAAGAAGTAATTTTTTACACCAACAAACTGTTTCTGTAGTAGTAATAGTAAAATAAAACACTTGCATAAGAATAAAACTAAAAATCAATGGACTGTGTGAAAGCACATTAGTCATCTGCCTCACTTAAGCCCCTTGGTTACTGCTGCCAAAAAAATTGGAGATAAGGCTTTTCTACTCTTTGTCTGTCTCACCTTCTCTGCAGATCTACTAATCTCTGCAGCAATATCTCCTCCAGAGTTGCCAATGCCAACCACCACCACCCTCTTTCCTCTGCAGGCATCTGCGTCTTTATATTCCCAGCTGTGAAAACACTTTCCAGAAAACGTCTCATGTCCTAGAGAGATACAGATGGTGCAACGGCTCAAAGGAAAACAGAGAGTTTTTTTGCAAGAATGTGCCAATGTAAAGAAAATCAACCCACTATAAACAAATTCTGTCAGCTTGAATAACAATATATGCTTGACAAACATGTCTGAAAAGTGATGTCTGACCTGGAAAGTCTGACAGGGGTAGGACAGGATGGGTATAGTGGCCTGAACACACTAGAACTCCATCAAAGATGTGCCTCTCTTCCTCTCCGACCCTGTTAATGGTCACTACATCCCACTGACCAGACACAGAGAAATCTGGTCTTTGTGCAACACTCCTCACTGTGGTCTGAACACACACATACATCCATTAAGAACTTTACATTACAGTATGCAATAGAAACATGTGAGAAGACAGTGACACTCCCGGCATGATGAAACAGGAATAACCTTGAAATTAATGTATCTGAGCAGGTCAAAATGCTCAGCATAGAGCCTGAAGTACTTCAGGAGCTGAGAGTTATGCATGTAGTTTGGGTAGTCAGCAGGCATTGGAAAATCACTGAAACACATCATCTCTTTGGAGGTGTTGACCACCAAAGAGCGGTAGATGCTGGATCGCTCTGGCTCAGGAGAATCCTGTGGAAACAAAGGACATCAAGACATAAAACTGATTAAAAAAACGGACATTTTAAACAAATATAAAACTGACAACAAGATTAATATGCGTATTCTCTTTAAAACTGCACCTTAAATCTCCACAGGCCGCCAATGTCACCAGTGCTTTCAAAGCAGACAGGCTCCAGGCCCTCATCGACACAGATCTTGATACAGACCAGACCGGAACTGCCTGCTCCAACCACTGCCACACGTCGAACCATTACTGAGCACTTGTGTAGGGAGGAAATGTGTTGCGTTTGAAAACGAGAGCCGACAGCCATGCTAGCAGTTCAGTGAAGCTGTTCTACTACTATAAAGAAGCTACTCAAGAGTTTAACTATACCTTCTGTTTATAATCCACCCCTGTTCATGACAGACAGCTTCCTGCTATCGGAGCATTTTAACGCTGTAGGGCGTTCAGAATAACACTTAAAAGTGCAGTTTGTAGGATTTAGTGGCATCTAGCGGTGAGGTTGCAGATAGCAACAAATTGAATATGCCCCTCCCCCTCCAAGTGTGTAGGAGGACCCACGGTGGCCGCGAAACTTGTGAAAAACACAAAAAGCCCTCTCTAGAGCCAGTGTTTGGTTTGTCTGTTCTGGGCTACTGTAGAAACATGACGGGCTCCGTGGAAGAGGACCCGCTCCCTATGTAGATATAACTATTTTCAGGTGATTATACACTAATTAAAACATACTTATGAATATTATATTCCATTTCTGCCAAGTCTGTTCTGCTAGATGCCCTAAATTCTACGCACTGCACCTTTAACCTGAAGCATGCTGCAGCATTTGAGTGTTAGACCACTTTGATAGATCAGTGAGACAAATTAAATGAGCAGATGAAACAGAGTGAAGATTTCTCTTGTCTTTTCCCTTCTACACCCAAGTACAGAGTGAAACAGGATTTTTTCCAGCAAAGCTGAATTTTATGTTTTTATAACATCTTAAGAACAGGTAAAAATAGGAATATTCAGTACTGAAGTAAATTAGTTAACAAGCACAGAATGTGTGTCCTTGCATGTCAAGGGACCCATTATTAGTAGGGGGGCAATCAAACAGGTCTCTTATTGGTGAAGTCTAAAATACGTGTCAGCAGCTCTCACCTTCTTCTTCCTCCTGTAAGCTGATCCTGACGTCCTGTGCAGCTGTGATCAGATGTTAAACAGCCTGTAAACTCACATGAGCTGAGCTGTGCTTATCAACCAATCAGTTAAACAGTGCTGCCTGGGAGGGACTTTAACCCTGTTTGGTGGAGTGGAAATGTCAAATATTCTGCAGCAGAATGCAAAACAACAAGTGACTGCAGAGGAAAGTTACAGTAGAAGAAGAAGGTTTTGCTTTCTTAAGTTAACCTTTAACCTGGATCTAACTACCCAGAAGAATAAACATCGTATAGAATTATATTTACTTTTACAATTTTGGTCAGTGAACCACATCTTTCCTTACATTAGAACTGAAGGTAAAACAGATTTACTATAAAGCAATTTGGACACATGAATTCACATTTCAACTCAGCATACACATAAAATATAGACAACACATGATACCTGTGCAGGTCTTCCTGACTGCCTTCACCCTGCCTGAGGAATGGATGCTGGATAAAAATGGCCATCTAGTGTCCAACTAGACAACTAACTGACTTATATCATGACATGTTTCCATAACTGATTTAATTAATTTTTCATTCATATCAACAGTTTTAGATTGTAACAATATTTAGATTTACTGCATTATGTTTATTATTAAATTAAATAATTTCGTTATCTTTCACATGCCACGTTTTCAGGCTTTTGCTTCTTTGACATTTTTCTTTAGAGACATAATTAAAGTCATCAAAGTTAGTTAAGAAGCAGCTACTCGCCACCTACCTCCAATTAAATTTGTGCAGTGTACGTGTCTCAAGCTGCATCTACCTCAAAACACTGACTCTCAGGTGGTTTAATGTGAAATATAAGGTGGCTGGTCCCATCCCTTTGTTTTCTTTGTTTTTTTTCACTGTCCAAGTGTGAAGATGTAAAATGAGCAAAGTGTCAGGTGACGAGTTTCCCTGTTCCACTCAGTAGAAAATAGCGACAGATGTGATCAATGTCTGCACGGTCCAACTTAGACAAAGGAAATCGACACTTAACGATAACTGCTAATTACACTATATCAAGTTGATACAATGGGTTACACAGCATAAAAGGTCATATAGATAATGAATTGCACTTCATGCATGGACCTAGGTATTCATTGGACAGTGTTTTCTTCAGTTTTTCTCTGAGCTGCAGTGGATATACGAACACGAAGTTAGAAATTTTGTATTAAAAGACTGTAGGTTTGTAAGATGGGAAAATTCTTTGAATATGCAGACTGTGTGAAAGTGCACAGCTGCACTTATATCACAGGCTGTGTAAAAAACTATTGCCACATACACAGGAGTGGATCTAGTGATTTGGGGGCCCTAGGGCCTCCTTCGCGCTTTACTCACTTTCTGTATATCAAAAGTTTCATCACCAGGGGACATCAGGGAAAGACAACCTGCTAATGTGGAACAGGTTGGACTGTTGGGAAATTTTCACTCAGTAATGTGTAGGTAAAGTCTTCAGACGGTTCATCTCAAATAATTTTTATTTCATGTATAGTCACTTGAACAGCATGCCTACTATTCAATTGTGGTTTCAATAGGGCTGGAGACAAGATGACACTCAGATGAAACATTTAAAATACAGCATATATTGTTGAATTCACACAGGAAAAACAATTATTCACATTCACTGTGACTTAAAGTTAAATATGACCTATATAGGAATGGTTAGCTTATTTTTTCTTGACCTTTGAAAATTCAGAAAATCTCAACAGACAACAAAGAAATGGCAAAGCAATAAGAAGACAGCCTTCAACTAACTTGCAAAAGCTGTTTACATCCATCGCCAACATTTAGCTCCAATGTTGGAAGTAGTGGGACTTTCATATAGCGCAGGGGAAAGTACTTTAAGGGTGTGGTGGTCAGGCAATGGAGACCCAGATGTGCATTCTGTCTTATAATCAAAGTCAGTGTTAGATTTTCTTAATATTTAACAATGACAGAGATGCTGCAACAAATGTATATTGTAGGCAAAAAGGAAACTTTTGACAGTTATTAGCAGTGAATATTTTGTAACTACGGTCAAAGCGAACAGTTTGTTTGACATGTTAATAAAATATGTAAACCAGGATGTTTACATTTCATTCATGACATATTTTGTTCATGTCAAACAGTTGCATTTGAACTTATTTTTTTTCACCCGACAAGGCTCAGCATTTAAATAGACTAACTAGATAGATACTGTGATATCTCTAGCATTAATCAGCAGCTCAGACAGAGACTTCTATAATAATCGTTCCCACAATCACAACCCAAACAGCAGTATACTGAACTAGAGGATCTAGAAACAGTGGATTTGGTATTTAGTTTGTGTGTTTGAGAGTTCTCTTCACATCATTTGACCGATGCAGCATGTTCAGACTGTTTGTGGACGGAGGTTGGACAGGAAGGTGGGGATGGCAGTCGGGTTGCGAACATGGATGTAGTAGACGGCAGCTCCTCCGGCCATGACGGTCAGGCTCAGCTTGAACAGGCGACCAGTGATGGAGGCCTTTGGTTCCTCAACCTGGAAGAGACAGGAGAGAAAAGATTACGCTTACATTTGGCCAAATGGTCAGACACTCATACTTATACAATACTCCATGTTCAGATAATGTAGGACTATACAGTATATTCAGCATTACATGTAAAGATAATGTACAAGAAACAACATTCATTTCAGACCTGTCTGGTTTTTAGGGGGTAGTACATGCGATCAAACTGGGTGAAGATTGCTCTGCGGGCGCCCTCCCATTTCCCTGGTCCCATCAAGCGGTACTGGTAGGCTGTGACAGGTCCCCACAGCACCTTCTTATACAGTTGGTAGTCTGTGAAGAAGAGCCAAGGGAGACTTGGCCGCGCTCCTATCTCTCCAGCTATTTCGTCCATGTAGGAAACAAAGTCCACCTGCAGTGGTGTCAACTTTGACACAATGTAGCTGTGAGGAGGATATCAGACATAGATGCAGGATTACACTTGGTCAATAGAGTATTCTTAGTTTGTTTTCTCTTTATGATTGAAATAATTTAATTTGGAGAGTTTAGATTGCTGTCAGAATGTTAAAAGTAGGCAGAGGATTGAGAGAGGATGTGTGAGTGTGAGCATTCATTTGCTCCAAAAGGACATAACAGAAAAAGGGGACAACGTTGGTTGCAGCAAACAATAAGCAACAGAAATATTGAGAGCTTTACCTTTTCTCAATGTCCTTGGTGTCATTCTCAACAGCCTTTATCATGGCCTGATTTGAGGGTAGCTTTTTAAGTCCTGAAGGGCAAAAGACAGAAAGCTGAGGTAAATAGACCTGACATGTGCCCGGAAAGTGTCGAGACTAGTTGCAGGTGATAAACTGGTGGGTATATTTTTCAGATATGAGCTGAAATGCCATTACAATGTGATAACCATTCAACCTTTTTGTGTGTGAGTATTGCTAAGGAATCACAGTGACATCACAGACATGTGGCCTCACCTTTGAAGACACGTGTGACCCAGCGGGCCTGCATTTCAGCCTGAGGCATAATGGCTCCAAGGGCGTGGATGAATCCCACCACAGCCAGAGTGGGATGCTCCAGGTTGGGGGGAAAAACATGCTTGTACAGACCCACACGGTGCCCAGATTTGTACAGAGCATTGCTTGGCAAGTAAGGGAAATCATAGTTATAACCTGTAGCGAACACAATCGTATCCACCTGTAGCAAAGAAGACATAAGTTAGAGATTTTAGATTTAGCTTGAAGTATAAGAAGACTCTTGAAGGTATCTTCACAGTTCGGACCTTTTCCACAACGCTGCCATCATCAAACACCACAGTGGAGCCACAGATTTCCTTGACGTTTGGTTTGAGGACGACCGACCCAGCCAGAATCTTTAAAGGCAGGTCGTCGTTGATCACTGGGATCTGACTGAAGAGCCTATAGAGGTGAGGGGCAGTGGAGGAGGGGAGAGTGGACGACAAGGGAGAGTTTGAGATATTTTGATGATAATGACAGAAGGAGAGTGAAAGTGTACATCCAAAGATTAGACACACCTTTGCAATGTAATGATTGACTTTATTGCCTGCACACTTCAGCAACAATAGGAGAATATACTGTGATATACTGTGAATATACTGTGATATAATATACTGTGTGGCCCTGAATGCTTTAGTATAAACCATAATGTTTGTATTAAAAGCATGAAGAAACAGAAATACCTTACCTGTGTTTGGGTTTGAGGGCATACATGGTGTGGTCATACATGGCGTTGAGTTTTTTCTCGCCAAGCCAGTTGAGGATGTTGATTGGCAACAGCTGGAACAGGATGTGGACAAAACGTGTGTTGTACTTCATGTCCACTGGCAGGCCATTGTCAGACACCTGACGGATGACCCAGGCACCACGACGAGTGCTCAGATACATCTACAGAGCCCAGAGAGGAGCGTAGACAAGGAGAGAGATAGGCACAAAAACAAAATGAATGAATGAGCCTGAAGATGTCTTGTGATGTCTTAAACGTCCAACTGAAATCACATTTTAAATGTATTGTTAATAATTAGCTGGCAGGTTACCAGTGTTACACTGTACAGATCGGGAGACAAAGTAAACAAACTGTTGTAGCTACAAGTCATGGACAGACAGTGTTTCGCTAATAGGGATTTTGAAGTTTAATGAGCTGCAGCTGAGCAGCTAATTAGCTATCTTGCCTGCTAACTAACATTAGCGGTGCACTTTTCACCAGTGAATGTTAGTTTGGTGGCTTTTTCATCAAGCTAAGATGCAGGACAAGATGTGTGTTCATGTTTGCAAGTTCGATAAGAAGAAAACTTTAGCAGTAAAGCTAATGTGGGTTGTTCAGAGTCTGTAGCTCTTGTGTTGTGTAGCAGGATGCTATCAGGCTCAGTGTGACCGTCTGCTTTGCCTAAGATTGAACGCCACATTATCACTAGTCAAGATTTAATTTACTGATTTACTTTGATTTAATTCATCAATGAAATTAAAGAATTTCAAATTTCTCCCTCTTCATTCTGTTTTTTTCTCAAATGAGAACACAGGACAAATTATTTACAGAGCAGATATGTATGCTGTAGTAGAAAAAAAAATAGGTTTCATTTTAGTTAATTAAGAGGATGAGAGTAATCACAAAGAATCCCAACCTCTTCTGCAACTCTGCTGCCCTCCACGGCAATATCACCTCCTGAGTTACCGATGCCGATGACCACCACTCTCTTCCCGTACATGTCTTCAGGCCCCTTGTAGTCCCAGCTGTGGAAGTATTTTCCCTCAAATGTCTCAATTCCTGCAACACAGCAGAATATATTGTGTTTCTCTGTCATGATGTGTACTGGGACAGATGTTGGAATCTTGTGCCTAGAGCAAGAAGGAAAGAACATCCAGATCCTACAAAGCTGTTGTAGCCGTTGTTTCAATGCTGAATGCAAAAATCAGCCTCATTTTAATGAAAGCCTGGTAATAACATCATGCACAAGATATGTTAGACGTGTCTTTACCTGGAAAGTCTTTGAGTGGTATGTTAGGGTGGGTGTAGTGACCGGAGCAGCAGATCACTGCATCAAAGACATGACTCTCCTCCTGTCCATCTCTGTTCTCAGTCACTATTTCCCATTGACCAGTGCGAGAGAAATCTGGTCTCTGCTTGACACTCTTCACTAAAGTCTGAAATATTAACATGCAGGAGAATAGTTTGTAGATATCTTTCAAGCAGTAGCAAAAATATCTAACAAACCGCATAGTCTTTCTTGTTCTTTGTAAATCTTGTTACCTGGAAGCGAATGTGTTGCAGCAGTTTGAAGTGTTCTGCATACATCCTGAAGTAATTTAGGATTTTGGAGTGGTGCATGTAGTTGGGGTAATCAGCGGGGATGGGGAAGTCACTGTAGCACATCATCTCCTTGGAGATGTTGATGGTGAGGGAACGGTAGATACTGGCCCTGTTGGGCTCTGACACTTCCTGTAGAGAAGTGATTTTAAAGGACAGATGTTAAGAAATGACGGTAAGACTGACAACAGCTTAGTGCAATTCAGCCAATGTTACATGCAAATTTAAGCCTAAAAAGGGAAAAAATATTGTCAGCAGTTTATCTAGAACAAAGTCTTGCCTTGAACTTCCACAGTCCGCCCATGTCATCACTGCTTTCAAAGCAGATTGGCTCCATGCCCTCATCCAGACAAGCCTTCATGCTGGTCAGACCAGAGGGGCCTGCCCCGATCACTGCTACTCTGTGCACCATGGTGGAGCTGCAACAGTAAAAAAAGGGGAAAGAAGTAGGAGGAAAAAGGCATAAGTCAGCATAGAGCATTTTCTAGTACAGAGAAATATTACACCACTATAGAGTGTTTAGTGTTTTAAACAAGAACATAACTCCAAATTTGTGACTTGAAACTAGAACAAGAAAGATCAGACGTTGTCACATCTTTGCACTGCCTCCTACTACCACTTGCACTGCATCATAGAATTGCTTTTAAGATATTTCTGATTGCATACAGTATAAAACAATTAATGATCCTAGCCCTTGTTTATGTTTCTAAACTCTTATGTCCTTTACGTATTGACCCTTAATCTCTGTCATAAAACCTTCTCAGTTCTTAGAAGTAGAATGAAGAGGTGATAAAGGTGATCTTACATTTTGAGAGCAGAGACACTTTGGAATGACCTACTGGCTAAAATTTTCTGTGTTCTGCTACGTTGTTTTTCTTTTAGAAAATGTATTTATTTTGTAAGTTTGTCTTCAAAGTGTTCAGGAGCCTCTGAAGCCTTATAGTGTCATATTTATTGAAGCTTAATCAAGGAGAAATAGAGACATTCTCAAGTACAGCAGGTAGGTGCATGAGTCGGTCTCACATTCTGCCAGCTCATGCCTGTGGTCAGACTTTAAACCCCTACAGATAACGCCACAAATACTATATACCCAGAAATGGTCAAAGTGAATGTATTTACCCATGTTACAGCACATTCTGGTCTGGGGCCACTGTTGTCTGATTATGTTAATTGAATATCAACGGCTAGATATCTGTGATACCACCCCCCCCCCCCGATTACTAGGCAATGTCAAGATAAGCTGACACCTGCCTGACCCTGAGTTGCAACCTTTAAGGATAGAAAATTCCATAGCAGTCGTGTTGTACTTTAATAATATGCTCATCAGTAGGCCACATAATGCATCTCGTTAAAAATATTACTAACTATCTGCACAGTGGCACTCAAACTACCAGCTCTCTGCAGTAGAATAAACCAGAACGACAAGTGTGTGAGCTTTCCTTCTTACCTTGCTTCTTGCGTTTTGGCTTTGTGTGCCTGTCGAGTGGGACGAGCATCATCAAAGAACAGACTTTTATACTGTGGCGTTTTTTTGTTTTTTTTGCATCCTGCCCAAAAAAGGCAACTATCAAGGTGAACTGTGTTGACCCAAATCCAACGGGTTTAACTTTAACTAAAGTTCAATTTGTGTCATCTGAGTTAAATCAAGTGGGTGGAATATGGAAGAGTGCTGATGAGTAGCTGAGTAACAATGATTGTACATGTCACTCTATCTATCTATCATACATGACATGCGACAGCTTTCAGTTTTGTTCCCCATTTAATTAAAAATAATAATTACAATCAAATCATTCGTGAATAACTGCTATAACACTCAAATTCATTGAACATAACACCGTGTAATCACATGACCATACAGGCATATGTATATTCATTAAGATACATAACAATAAGGTTTATACAGTAAAACACACAATATCATTTATAGTGTATAAGCAGGCAAAACTGAGTGCAGTGAACATTATTGGAGCTGGCTTCATGTTTGACACTGTGCAACCAAGACATTTCCTAATTTTAGAGCTTTTTTTGTGACAATCTTCAATACTCAATAACTCAATAAACAAACAAAATACATCTCTCTTGATCCTGGTGTTTTTTTTTTTCAGCTTGAGAGTAAACAGGTGACATGTGGAATGTGCAACATCTACTCATAATACACATAAATGTATTGTGCCTGTAATCATTGTGATAAACATATTTTTAAGTTTAGGCTTCTTCTCATTATCAACATGAAAAACAACACAAAAAAAAAATAACCATAAAAATAATTTTATCGCAAAGTTCACAATCCAGCATATTTAGATTTATCACAGAAGCGTCATGAAATAAGAAAAAAGGGCTGGAAGCTACCACCTCTCGCTGGTCATCTTAACACTCGCACAGGGAAGCTCATTGGTCAGTTATTGCAGAATGAGGGCACAGCATGTAAGAGGTCAATGAAACAGTCTACTATGGGGGCACCAGTGTACCAGGGAACAGTCTGTTAAATGATGATCAAACCTGATACCTGGATCTCGTTTGAACAAGCCACATCAAGTAGCTCACAGTCAAAAATCTTTCAGAAAGTAAAGTAAAAATATTAGTAAAAAATGCACAGACACGAGAACTAAACATTCTTTCTGTCAAAAGATTGTAATAAATTGAAATACATTCACAAAGAAACCGTATATTTACATATTGGATCAAAGTCCTGATTAATATACAAATCAAAAGCTGACCAATAAACAGAAATGAGGGTGCACCTGCAGATGAACAAGTTCTGGTTTCTGGCAGTTCTAATATAAGTGTTTGATATAAGCAAGAAATGTTGTAGAACTTATTACACGGCAGCAGAAGGTGCAAATTATCTGCTCCGTGGTCAGGTCACACACACACACACACACACAAACACACACACACACACAAACACAAAGTCTAGAGATGTGCCTGGAGTCACTCTGCGAGGAGCATGTAGTAAATGAATGGATCAGCAGCAGTAAAACATGCACAACACTTCCTTTACTTTCCTTTAAATCTTTTTAGCCCCAGTCCAACATTACGTTTTGGATTATGCTCAACAGTTACATGTTATGATACTTGACTGACCATAAAACTCAGATTTAAGATGGAATGTTGCCCTTTGGCTTCCACTAACCTTGATTCACTTACCAATTTACTGAAAATAAAAAGCCTGATGACGTCTACAGTATGTAGGCTAATATACTGATTCTCATGGTTAGTTTAAAATAAGCAAAAATGATTTCTTGAATGACACATCCCCCCCAAAAAGTCACATGCTTTTCAGATTTGGTTGTCTGACTTTGTTTTAAAATGATTTTCTGGTTATTAAAAGCAATATCAGATCAGTGTTTTGACAGCCAAGGGCACATAACAGTTAACCGCATCTTTTAACACGACGCGTCACTCAGTCGCTTACGTACGGGTCGACAGCCTCTGTGACCGCGAACGTCAAACACACATCTGTGTTACAACATCTCGACCACTGGTTTCACTTGGAAGGTTTAACATTAACGTTGGATCTCAGGCTGGCATTCAGTCAGTGTGTCTATCAGTGGATTAATCATCAAACATGCTGCTTCTGGGAAATAGCGCATGCACCTTAACACACCCTGGTCTTCAGCCCTCAGACATGTCTACGCACACACACACACGCACACGCGCACACACACACACACACGATCAGATTTAGTCAGTAGGTCAACGTGCGTGAGGGTTGATCCTGGGACATACAAGGTACAGGAGGTTACTTGACAGGAGTAAATAAAGTTTTCAGTACCTTCTAATTCTGGTCACTGATCCATGAACCCTGGCAGTATACCAGACTGTTATATAACAAATGAAACAGTTAAAATGTCCTCATTAACCCAAATAAAAACTGCATGCTACCAAGACTCTGAAGTGAAACGACGTGCGTAGTTTCACATTCTAGTATTATATCAAAATATCTACTAATGAATAATCTATTTGGTCTATGTTAAAATTATTGCAGTGCTTGGAAATATGGCTGGAGCAAATGAAGGGAAGAAAAGTACAATGCCAGTGTCATTAGGAATGGTTTCACAGTGCAAAATTTGAGCTAGTAGACACTTTTATGAACAAAATCTCAGTTGATGGAGACCCATCAACTAAACGGAACGTATTTTAGAGTTCCCCCGTAAGCACTGATATGTTTTTAAATCACCCACACATCTGCATCACACAGGATGGATCAATCGGGTACAGTCTGTGATTGCTACCGCTAACAAGTCATAGTTGTCAATCTCATCATCGTCATTCAATTATAATTTCTCTCCTCTTGCCAGTCTGTAACTTCACCATAAAGCAAACCAGACGGTGGTTATTTTTCTTCAGTTTGGCATGTTTTCTTTAGTAAATAGATGGCTCATTACTTAACAATGAAGATGTAAAGATACAGTATGTACCACCCTACTGCCTGGACTCAACTCCATTCAATATGAAGCTTTCTTTCCTCATATTACAAGTGTAGTGTACAGTAAGTCAGTACTTTACTGAGAAATCAGCCTTGTTACATCATTTGAAACTATCAATGCCAAGAGAAGAGGACTCCCCCACACTGCTTATTGCAATAAACTGTTAGGACATTTCTGTTTTTAGACCCTCATCAGATGTTTAGGGGAAACATTTTTAGTAAATAACCTTTATTTACTAATTTGATTGGTGATTTGGTGAGTACATATTTGACATAACAGCAATACACTCCATGATAAAAAATTCTGTGAGTGATTTATGTGTATGACATGATAACAATGTGGTTAAGTATATGTAATCCATCAGAGTTGATTAGTAAGTCAGTGGTACGTGATCTAATGTGGTTGATTATTAATGAAACTGTGACACTGTCAAATAAATGAGAATGACAAAAACAAATAAATTGGTGAAATTAATGTTTATGAGGGTCAGGTTTGTCCCCTTGAAACAATGTAATGTCTAATCCTATCAGATGTAGTCGTGAGGAAGAGGGAAGTAAAAGTTGGTTGTGCTCTTTAAAAGGAGAGAAGAGCTTTGAGGGCATAGCAGCATAAACTGCTGAGCGGGAAAATCAACAGGCTAATATCAAGCTCAGCTCCTAGAAATTGTGCTAAAGAAAGACGACAAGTGAAGACAGGTGGGGAAGCTGCTCCCATGAACCCTGAATCAATAGGCAAAACTGGCCAAAACTGTTTATGACCTGTAACACAACTAGGCAACTAGTTCTAACTGTGCACACTTCACGTCAGTTGCAGTTTCTACTTGATACTGTTGGTGTCAAAGTACAGTATCATAGCCTGGGAACCAGATGAATCTGCTGAGCTCATGTTTTACCTACTACTACGCTCTGGCAGATGCGCCTGGCCTCTCTCCTGTTCAGACAGATTTGCACCCGGCCTGGAACTGGGCGGGCCAATCACAACCATTTATCTAATATGGGGCGGGTCTGATACTGTGACTAACTGTCTGCGGGTCCGGGGGTTGTCCGTTATTTGAGTTTGACTACTGTCAATAAAGTTGAGAAAATGTGGAGAAATTCAAATACGCATTTGGGAATTAGTCTAGTGATGTCAGGCTAGTTTGCCTCTGCATTAACTGAATAAAGTATATAACCTATTATAATGGCTATTATTCTGTTTCCAAAGTAAAGCATTCACTGTAATTTTTCATTGTTTAACCTCTCCTCTGTCTGTGAGCTCTCCACAAGTGGAGAGTTCACAGACTCCACTTAATTAAATGTACTTACATGTACTCAATTGTCTTATTGTTTCCTGTGTTTGTGTTTATATGCTGCCCACAAGAATTTCTTCTTGTGGGAAAATAAATATCTGAACTGAACTTAACATTCCCTTAACAGCAAAAATATATTTGCAGTTTAAATAATGTTCAGTGTCTAAAACAACTGTTCCTACACTTCATATTGTCCATGATTCAGGCCGGTAAGGGTGCAAATGAGGTGGGAGAGGTGAGTGAGGTGGCTTCAGGAGGTAAACTGATCAGCTTTGTTCCTCTCTGGTCTGTTCTGTACTATTGGAGGCTGCTGTACTGGAGTAATATAACTACAGAAGAAAACTGTGTGATAGGGTGCTCTTCTCTAGTCAAAGGACAGTTTCTCTTATAAATCTGTCTTAAAGACAAAAGGGTGTGCAGGGGCTCTTACCATCAAGATTTAAACAGACAGTATCTCCTTCTCCTTCAGTCTTTAACATTAAGCTAACTGTCCCAGCAGCCCTTGCAGGGTTTGAGGTGAGAGCCATAGCATCTCCACCAGGTTGTACTGGCAATAGCCCATCCAGAACCCAAACATCACATCAGTCACATTGTGCCTGCCCAGCATCACTCGGCTCAGCCCCACCATGCTGGCCCACAGCAGGACGAGGACCCTAAGGGGGGCGGCCAGCACCAGGTGTGCCAGCAGGAACCGCCCGCACATGGCAGCGCGGGTGGCATGGCCGGAAGGGAAGGAGTAGCGGTCAACGGAGAAGGTGGCGAACATGTCCATGCGGTTATGCGCTGGCCTACGCCGACGCACCACAGCCTTAACGACAGCGACCAGGACCAGGTCCAACAGCAGGCCTGGAAGCATGGAGGAGGAGATGAAGATGTGTTATACTGTATGAAGAAACAGCAATGTAATCACATTAATGCAAAAGCCTTTGGCAAACAGATACGAGACACTGGAATTAAATATTTAGAGGAATAATCAGAACCACCACCTGTGTGTCACAGCCTATAAAAGATCAAAGAGTGGTGAACATGGCTGCTGGGTGCAGACTCATGACGGCACAGAGTGATGTTTTCTGTGGTTTATATGTATGATTAACCTGCCTATAAACACACACAACATTGTAACCAGAGAGGAAGACATGCATGCAGCTTATTTATTTTGTTAACGCCATATATTAATAAGATTTCAATTCTTTGCTTTGGCACCCTCTGGTGGTAGTATCAAGACTGAGTCTGTGGCAGACGTCAGTGCATGTCATTACTCACGTATCGACCGTGACAAATGTTTAACCGGTTCTCTTGAACAAAGTACATTAGGTGATGTGCCAGTTTCACAAAGAGAGTTCACTGTAGTCTTCAGTTATCCAGATTCACAAAACCTAACACTCTGATAGGCCTTTCTCACTAATTGTCAAACACAGGTGTAATTAAACAACAATGCCCTGGTACAGGTCTTTTTCACAGCAGACACCCAATCCCAATGTCCCCCCTAAGGCCTAAGCCCTGAACCCTCATGGACTTAATTGACGTCCCCTGGTAAGTGCTTGAGTGCGAGAGGCTACAAGGGCTCGAAATGGTATAAATAAGAATGGGACAGCACTTTGTGACATATCACGTTACTTTGACGACACCAAAACATGTTACGATTGTGGGTTTGGGACTTTTTATTTTACATTTTTTTTACTTTCTTCATGGCCAAGGCACTTAAGATTCAAGATTCAATACTTTATTGCCATATCAACGTGATTGATTGGAATTTGTCTTAGTGGGCTCACTTAAACAAAAACATAAAAAGACCACTCACTCATAAAGCGCATAATATATTAAACAAAGTATAAAACAGAAAGGTAATATCCAACCCATAAAACAGTCCTGTGCACGACAGTCAAGTAAGGGGCCGACTGCCTGATTTGAACATCTTCCAGGCTCTTGCCTTACAGAGAGGACGAGAGGTAACAGCATCATTAAGCAAAAATTAAAAGAAATGGTTGATGAATGAAGTAGGTGTGTAATGTAATGTATGCTTACATTCCTCTGATTTCATGTGTTTTTTATGTACCATCTTAAATCCTTGTTAATGTAGTGTTTCTTTGTAAATTTAGGCATACCAGCACACCCACTATGCCTGGCTAAACACCCACGTGCCAGTTTGTTTACTGTTTTTTTAACACTTCCAGGCTTCCCCTGGTAACCCTGTATTTAACGCTGATTTAACGTCACAACGCTATGAACTGAGGGCAATTCCCTCAGGCAAAGTCTGCAGCAATGCGTACTTACAGAAAGTGTGCATAAAGGGCACAAAATGTCTGCGAGGGAGCAATCATGCACTTGGCGATTTGACAGTGGGACAAGCCTAAGCCCTCATGGACTCAGCAGGAACGCGCCTCAAAGTCCCCTGGGTGTGGACATTGGGATTGGGCCTTTAACTTGGCACAGCAGGAAAAGCACAGGTGCTACTACTAATAACATTAACGATGGCTCTGTTCCACTCAAGTGTCCCAGTAAGTCATGACAGTGTGACAGTGAGCCTGCATGAAGAAGAACAAGGACCCTGAAACTGAAGCAGCTAAATGGAATTCAGCCTTCATTAATTTTAGCATTTACACCTGTGCTGTGACGATATCTGGAGGGAAACTGCAGCTCACATTTAAAAAGTGATGCACTGCCCTTTATTAGGATACAGCAGACTTTTTTATATTGTGTCACTGCACCAAGCATTAAAAAATGATCTTTGTGATTTTGTTCTGTAACCTAAACTTGCTCAGGAGCAGCTCAGCTGTGCAGCATTTTGTTAGCTTGGTAATCTCAACCCAGTTAAAACTGAGAGACCTTTTTGAGACTGAAAAGACTCTAATCTTTAATAGCATTATCATACAGCCTTCCTCTTTCTCAGATGAGACACATCCATGATAAGACACATCTATCTTTAATGTACAGGACCAGTGGCTGCCACTTGCTGTCCAACATCAGATATTCAGGACGAAGGATGACTGGTAAATATTAAATGACCACTGGGAAGCTCGTCTGCTGCATAGGTGATTATACAGTTTAGTTCCTCTGAAAAATAGCCTTTTCTTTTTATCAGTTGAGCTCATCTTATTTGCAGTCAAAAAGATGTCAGGGGAGGGAGTTTTTCAGACGTTGTTCGACCATCTGACAAGCACTTAAATATAGTCAGACATCCTTTTAACTTCTGATACTAAAGTTAACTTCCCAGTACCAACCACTGCAAAAACTAAAGGTAAAAAAACTGAAAAATTTCAATGTCCTAGAGCCCAAGTTCGTGTCTTCAAATTTCTCGTCTAATCTGACCAACAGTCAAAAAACCCAAAGATAATAAATTTAGAATGACATGAAAGAGCATCAGCAAATACCCACATTTGAAAAGCTCTAACCAGTGAATGTTCAGCATTTCTGTTTGATAAATGACTATTGCTCAATTATCAGAATTGTTCATTTTCTGTAGCTGATTAATCAACTAATTGTTTCATCACAATTTACCACTGCCATACATCTTGACTCAATGAATCTGATAAACCACAAACCAAAACACAAATACTGCATGTCAGCGGTGCCATGAAACTTGTCTGCATAGACATGAGTAAAGATTTGTGTGTCAGTGATCTGACATAGCCTACTTTTGGGGACACTTGTCAGACTACAGACCAGTTAATTGGGGATGGCTTGTCCAATTGGGGACCAAAGCCCCAATTTTGAAAAAGCTGATTTTTGGGTCAGTGGTTAAGGTTAGGGTTAGGTTAAGGTTAGGCAAGTATCAGTTATGGTTAAGTCTCCAGGAAATGAAAGTCTATGTAATGCCCCCAAAAGTGACATAAGTATGTGTGTGTATGTGTATGTGTGTGTGTGTATTCCCAGTCAGGAAGTGAGTGACAACATATGCAGGAACAAAAGCAGCAGTGTTGTTTTACCCAAGAAGAGGTTGAGCATGACTTCTTGTCCCGCAGCACTGTCGCTCTTGTACAGACAGTAGGCGGTGCCAGCCAGCCACGGGATGCCATGTCCAGATATCTCTATTAGTTTCATTAGCGGGCGCACGCTGCCCCAGGACGAGTCCTCACAGGCACACACCCCCAGCCGCTTTGACAGCCACAGGTCGATGGCGAGCAGCGAGCTGAGCGCTACGCGGATGAAAGAGGGGTTGATCCGTATACCGTCCTCTTCTGGCATCCCCTGACCGCTGCCCGAACCGGTGGAGGAGCTGGATCCCCGGCGCCGAGTGGGGCTCTCCGAGGCTCGGAGCCGGGCGGTGGTCGGGTCGGAGCCCTGCCGCTGGAGGAGGTGCGGCGGCGTCGAGGAGCGGTTCAGCGGTTTCGTCAGCGACATGAACTCGTAGCGGCCGTTGGAGCTGCCAAACACTGGGCTTCCTCCACCGCGACCGGGGTTTTTCGCTTTAGGAGAGGGCATCTAGTCTGTTAATCTACCGACGCAGACAGGTCAGTGTGATGTAGCCGCACCGCAGTGGTGATTTTTCTGCAGTGCTGTGCGGTTTGTCGGTCCTTTAGCTCATCTGTTGTACGTTTGACAATTCACATCACGTCCAGCAACGCCGAGCTGAATCGCCATCTTTGTTGTCCTTATCGCAAAGCAACATGGGAAATTGTGTTTTTTTATTTTTATTTTTATTTTTACCATAAATGTACATTTGACTGTTTTCTTCTGACTCACTGTGTATGAAAGCATTGACCCTTAAAATACAATAAAAAATATTTAAAAAACTTCATTTGTGTATTCCTGAGATTGTGGCTTGGTGGATAAATGCTGTAATTATTTTCATATCAAAAATGTTTTAAAGGTGCAGTGTGTAAGATTTAGTGGCATCTAGCGGAACAGACTTGGCAGAAATGGAATATAATATTCATAAGTATGTTTTAATTAGTGTGTAATCACCGAACTGAGATTGGTTAGGGTAAGAATATCAGGGTAAACCAATCAGAGGCAGAGTAGGGCGGGCCATGACTTCGCCATCCTGGGAAAAAAAAATATCGGGAACGGGTCCCCTTCTACGGAGCCTGCCATTTTGCATGTTTCTACAGTAGCCCAGAATGGACAAACCAAACACTGGCTCTAGAGGGGGCCTTACGCATTTTTCGTGAGCTACTGTAGTTTCTCCTACATGTTTGGAAGAGTAGGGGGTATTCAGTTTGTAGCAATCTGCAGCCTCACCGCTCGATGCCACTAAATCCTACACACTGGACCTTTAAAGGATAATAGAAAATAAAGTACAACAATGGTACCTCCAGCCCAGATAAAGTCCTCCAATGCATAACAACTACATTATTTATTGCTTGATGGAGTGCAATGTAATCATTAAACAGACTGTAGTAAAAATGGCAATACCGCCATCACCACTGCCCCTTGAAAGAAAACCATATTGTCAGACCTAAATATTGACAGATATGGTTTTAAAAAAAGTCTAACAGCACTCAAATCGATAAAAATATAATGTCTCTTGGTCAAACATCACAATCACAAAGACAGATTTCTCCTGTTTCTGCCAAATATATTGTTGTTTTATGTTTAATATCATAATTGCTATAATTATGTCTGGGAAACAAAAAACCTTTGAAGAATCATTGTGGGTAATACTGTCAGAGAATTTGTATGCATGTTTATAATTGTGTAAATTGATTGTTTTTTAAACATTTTTGTTTAAAGTTTTGTTTGCAACGTTATTGTTCATTTAATAAAGTTAAAAGGTTTTTTTTTTTTTTTTTAAAGGAGTGTGCTCTGGTTGGTCAGGGAACTACATAACGGAACCCCGCCCCCTTCCGGATCTCTTCATGTGCTGATCGCTGATAGTTCACATCACAGGTTGCGCCTGTTTTCCAGCAGCGGTCACGTTTCCCGTGTGTGTTGTGGAGAGAAGAGCCCGTCATGCCTGGACTTCTGCTGGGAGACGAGTTCCCCAATTTCGAGGCCGACACCACCATCGGCAGGATTAAGTTCCACGATTTCCTGGGCAGCTCGTAAGTGTTCAAGCTTCACGTACAAACATTACATTGTAACTTTTTTTTTTTTTTTTTATTATTCAGAGTTTTTGGAAATGCTTCGGACAATGCAACATTTGACTGCGCCACCGTAGCTGCGTGTGGAGGCCTGTTGTCAGACTGAGGAGCTCGCGAGCTCTTGATCCGAGAAAGAATGAATTATTCTGCATGACAAAGCCGAGCCGCGTGGTTTAAAGACACCTGAATCACCAACCCAGTGCTGCGACACCTGCTGGCTCGCACTCATGGGGTTACACAAGCATGACTCCGTTGGATTAGAGAAGAATGAAATAACATGGAGACTTTGGTTGAAGTATTCAGATCATTTACTCCAGTAAAAGTTGCAATACCACACTATAAACATACTCAATTTCAAGTCCTGCATTCAAAATGTTACATTTGTTGAACTATCAGCAGCAAAATGTACTTAAAATATCAGAAATAAACGTATTGATGCAGGATGGCCTCTGACAGTGTATATATATTGTTGTATCATAATAATCAATGCATTAATACATAATATTCCTAAATCTATAACACTGCATCACAAATTATACACTGATCATATGTGTTATGATGTAATGCTGTAAAAAGTTCAACATTTCTCTGAAATGTAAATGTAGCATAATAATAGAAATACTAAAGTACTGCAAAATTATATTTACTTTGCTTCAGTAAGTGTAATATAATGCACATGATTGTGGTTCTACAACCCATAACAATACATTAATGTGTGATTGGATGTGACCTGTTTTGGCTGCAGACTAATAAAAGAGTTACAGCAGCAAGGCTTATGTTTATATTTTAGGTGTCACATTAGATTGAAAACAACTGATGCAGTGTTTGTTTTCTCTTTTTCTCTCTGACCAATTCATTCAGAGAGGCATAAGCACAGTCAGGACAGGGCCTGTATTGTGTGTGAACTTGGAACTGCGCTTCACTGCTTGCGCCCCCAATGTTGGCATCCGTGCTAATGCCCAACGCTGCTAGCCTCGGCTGTTTCGAAAACAGCAGAGAGAAAAGAATAGTGTTGCACGCATTGCATTGCATTACATTACACACACACAAAGCTTTGCATTTGTGAGTGTAAATGTGTACAGCTTTGTTGTATGATGCTCCACTAACTCTATCAAAGTGCTTCTTGTGTGATATTCACACAGATAACTGTTGGATTTAATAGGTTTTGTCATTTTCTAAAACCATATCAGAGTAACTCAATACTACCTTTAGACTGTATCATCCACCTGAGCAAAAACACCAAACATTTCCAGTGTGAGGAATTGCTGGTTTTCTCTGTTTTATATAATTGTTAATCAAATATCTTTTTGGATTTTGTCACCTTGTCCTATGGAAAACTGTGACACATTTTTCACTATTGTCTGACGTTTAATAGACCAAATGGTTCATATTTAATCCAGACTATAATTGATATGGCCATATTGTCCAAACAGACATAACATGTATGCTTATCAACGTAATCTGTCCAGTTATGGTGACTGCATTAATACATCCTTCTTTCCTTAGTGGGAATAGATGCTTGTGAGAAGCAACCATCTGTTGAAATCCTAGCTTTCAAAGCTCATTAAGGTCTTTCAGTGATGGTTGGTTGAGGATCATCCCAGCAGAGCAAACAACAAACATTTTACAGCCACCTTTCAAACCTACAAGTGGTGTTCAATTCATACGCATAAGTATTGGTGAAGTATTACTTGTCCTAGAGTAGCTCATGTGTGGAATTACTAGTTTTTCACTTCTTGTGGCTATTAAAAGCAACACCAGGCCTCTGAACACACTCCTGCTAGAAACTGTCAGTGTCGAACATTTGTTTTCACTTCTGTTAAAATTTGTTCCCAATCTAATTGGAGCTTCTGGTCACCCCATGATCAGGTGATCACAATGCCTGGGAGGAGCAAAGTTGTTTTGTTGCCTCTGTTCATGTGATGAGAAGTTACAACACATTTGAAGAGTAAATCCACGCAAATCATATGAGGCGGAAAACTCATGTGACTCCGAGATGAATTCCAAATGTTACACGCTAAAACAAATGTCTGCCCTACCCTTTACCCGCTCCTCGCCAAATACACTGAACATCCCCAGTACAGCACAGCTGCGTTTAATGTCTTGAGCACGAGTTTTCCAAATTCACAGACACCTGTTGCTTCAATCTGTGGCTGGAATTTCGTCTCCCAAGACATAATGTTGTGTGTTTTTCTCATTTCTTAGCCATTTCTTCCTCTTCTTTTTTTCTTAACTTCCACTCCTTGTGCTCTTACCCCCATCTGTATTTTGCTTCTCTTTAAATCTTCTTGAAAGTTGTGTCCCTAACAGGAAAAATTGGTGTATTTTATTCATAAATAATAAGACGCATAAGACAGAATAAATGCACATGCTAAGACACCTCAAGCATGTAAATGTCGTGGTTGGTTGCCATACAAAAAGACCTTTTTCTAGTGTATTTCAGTTAGCGTGTGGTTGCTTGAACGTTAGCATTGAAGGATGTGACATGGCTGTCCATAAAACTGAGCTTAATGTAAGGTCAGCCTTTAGCAGACAAGTGAGGGTGAACTTTCCGTGTGTGTGAATGAGAAGCTAATTGTATAGCACTTTGGGTAAAAGTCCATTTATCGTTTACTCTGAGGATTCTAAGCCAGGCCTACATACAGAAGATGTGTAGAACAGAGATCTCATCGTTTCATTAACACACAGCCATGTCCTTTTTAATCCTTAGATGGGGTATTCTGTTCTCCCACCCGAAGGACTTCACTCCTGTCTGCACCACTGAGCTCGCCTGCGCCGCTAGGATCAGCGATGAGTTCAAGAAGCGAGGTGTGAAGATGATCGCCTTGTCCATTGACAGTGTTGAGGATCACCGCAACTGGAGCAAGGTTGAGGATGTGCACACAAACACACACACACACACACACACACACATATGTATATACTGTATACTTCTGCCAGTGTCTATCTGTTTAAATATGGTGTATAAGAGGTGAAGGGATAGGTTTGTCAAACTGGTTAGGCTACTGTGGGTGGAGTGACACTCAATGATAGTAATTAACTCCAAGCTATGACATTTGAAAGGCTTATCTGACAACCTTGATAGCTAAGTCATAAATTACTGCAATCAAGTAGTAAATTATCTTCAAACTCCACCTGTTTGTCTCCTGTGTACAGGATCTCTGTCTTACATATTTTTCTTGTCCCAGAGAAAGTTTATTCATCGGCCAAGATAATTATAAAACTTATCTCTTGCATGCCTCTCATTCTGAGTTGCATTGTAATTGTGCATGTGTGCCTGTGGTATTTGGCAGACACTGAGGGGTCAAGTATTCATGGCTTCCCCTTAACACAGACGGGACTCTCCCTGTGATTGGCTTTTAACTGGGTTGCTACGTTATAACAACGCCTCCTCTTTAAGGCCAGTGATTGGCCCAAGAGGGAGTGGAGTCATTGGGTCAGTGTCAATTAGATGAACTGTGTTGGTTTTGATTTTAAAGCAGTTGTACCTCCAGCTGTGGAAGATTCAAAATGCCTAAAATAAAATTTAAAAACAGCCTAAAAAAACCTTAAAATAAAAACAAATCAAACAATCAAGTGAAAAGTGAAATACAACACACATTGTTATATGTATTTCTTTTCTATGTATGCATTTACTGTGTCATAGTTACATGGAAAAACATGTTTAAAGGACAATAATTTGCTTTTTGTCTTTAATAACCAAATTAATTGTTTTTCATTGTGATATGAATTTTCCACACCATATTGAAATCACAACACAGAAAACAAAGTGAAGAGGTGTATTGCATTTCAGTGTTGTCCAGCAGAGAGCAGCATAGACCCGCCAACACTAAATGGAGTGTCACTCGACAAAAAAACTTTTTGAAGTTACTCAATAACTAAGTTACTGGCAATGGCCATTTTTTTTTACAACACTTTCAATTCAATGCATGATAACAACACTTCCTGTATCTGCACAATAAAAGCTCCCACTTTCTACATGATAACATAAACTGGTACAAAAATATAAGCATACATATGTATGGATGTATATAAATACCTGGACCTTAACACAAAGCACTGCCATTAGTTTTCCTGAGGAGGTGCAGGGCAGCTTTTTCTTTTCTTGAGAATGCATAAATAAAAAGGAAATGCATAACAATGTTTAATGTATTTCACTTTATTTCTTTGATTCATTTTTATTTAGGCTTTGAAAATCTTCCATACCTACTCCCTTACCAAAAAAAAAGTAGAAAACAGCTGTATGTGTTTTTTGAGCCAAGTGTTTTCTCTGTCTGAGCATGTATTTGTTGTGTCCTCACATGAACTTGTAACATGCTATTGAACCTCTGTTTGTGCGTCGTGCAGGAGTTAATATTAGAGATCAACTCTCAAAAAACACCTGTGGTGCCAATATGGACATATCTGTCAGGATGATGAGATTTATTAACTGAATATGATGAAATACACCCACTAACACTAACAGGTCTAAAAAAAAAAAAAAAAATGACAATGTGTTCCTTCCTGCTCCATAGGATGTGATGGCATTTAACAGTCAGGCTGAAAGCACTCTTCCCTTCCCCATCATTGCTGATGACAAGAGAGAGCTGTCCGTGCAGCTGGGCATGTTGGACCCCGATGAGATAGACAAGGATGGGATGCCCCTCACTGCTCGCTGTGTAAGACACACATCCTCAGTGTTACACTTGTGCAAATGGCCTCTCTCTGTATTTTAAATTACATCACTACACCACCCTCTTAATGTGTAAAGAGCATGTGATTGTAATGAGACAAAAGCCAAAAGACAGTATCATGAACTAAATTAACATCAACTGCAAGTGAAATTTGTCTTTGAGTCTTTATTCTCAAATTTAGCTGCAGATACCCTGAATTTATCTGGGAACCAATCAAATCAGAGCAGAATTATGCCTTTGTGTGAGACAGGCTGTTGATTGGCTACTTGTTACACAGGCAATAGACACAGTGGTAGCATCTAAATGTTGTCTGGTTTCTCTGCAGGTTGTAGCCTAAGTAAGCTGAAAAGTAATGGTGTCCTCATGTGGCAACACTCAGCAGTCTAAAACTCTCTCACCTGATTCTGTACATTAAAATAGTTGACAAACTGTTTAGGAAAATAATTCTTTGGAGATTAAAACTTTCACAAGAGTAAAACTGTAGCATATTCTGTGTCTTATGTTAAACTGTTATCATCTTAACCCTCTTCAGGTCTTTGTGATTGGCCCAGACAAGAAGCTGAAGCTGTCCATCCTCTACCCCGCAACCACAGGAAGGAACTTTGACGAGTTGCTCCGAGTCATCGACTCTCTGCAGCTCACTGCACAGAAGAAGGTTGCCACACCTGTCGACTGGAAGGTACACAGCTGAATCATCATGTATTCATATCAGTCAGATGCCTGGGTACATGCCCTGTTTACAGGCAGATGATGTAACGACAGGTACATTAACTTATGAGCTCGACTAACGGCAACTTTTAATCTAATGGAGACAACTAGATCAGTGATGTTATTTGTGTGATCAGAGTTCAAGGTGCAACCCTTGTACACCCCACTTCTGTTGAGAATCAATTTAGAAACTACTGCTGTCACTACAGCAGTTGAAGGAAGCTTTAGACACTGGTGACAATCCAAAAAAGAAACGTATCACAATTTAAAATACACTTCCTGTTTCTCACATCTCTTTCAGCCTGGTGACAAAGTCATGGTGATTCCCTCTCTCTCTGATGCTGAAGCTGCAGCTCTTTTCCCCAACGGTGTGACCACTAAAGAGGTGCCTTCTGGGAAGAAATACCTGCGCTTCACCCAGCCATGAAGACACACTAAAGACCGCTTGCTTCTCTAGTTTACTTCACTGTTACACGGCAAACTCTGGATAATAATCCATATAGAGAACTGACCAAAAGCGTAGATGCACTTAACTGGTTTGGCAACTAGTGTTTTCAGTCGTGTACATTTCTACTCATGCAATGTCATTGTACAGTGCCTTGTTTACCTTCCCGTAAATAAACCAACTTTTCACACCTGTTCTTTGAATATTTTAGGCTTTTCACACTTACATTTTGACAGAGGAGGAAGAAGTTTGGCAACAACTTCCTCTGCTGTAGCTCGCTGTACCACTAGGTGTCCTTCTACAACCTGAAACTGAAATAACAGAATACTACTAACCATACTGCTCTTGCTACAGTTACATTTCAATAGGTGGCACTACATGCACATTGATGATGGTATCCTCTTGACGGCCATTAGGGTGAAAGCACCAACCTGCTCTAAACATTTTCAGTGATAGGGAGTGGTACCACATGTACTGAAATTACTATTTATTTACATTTCCATTAGGTAAATAGTAGGCTAGCCACATCAAATTGAAATCTACTTTCATCCTTATTGTTTAGGCAGCTTTCTCAAAGTAAACAATAAAGCTACCAAACTTTCTCCTCCTTTTTACTCTGTCTTTTTAATCTTTTTGCCAACTCAGCATTACAGGCTAATGCTCTAGCTGTCTAAATGTTTTAATGTACCGCGGATTAGTCTTTTAAATTGATAGTTCTGTTTGTTGTGCGCTCAGTGTCGAGGCTTTTTATGTACCATTACTCAGATACGTACACATTTTCAACATCCTCTTGCTGCACAACCCAAAAGGATGTAAAGATAATTTAACGTTAACTATAAATAACGTGTAAGTTGTTGGCTCGCTTGAATAAAGTGAATTGTGCAAACAACACAGGCTACAACACACGTTAAACATGTTCTTTTGAGAATAATACATTTATTTAATATCAGTTTAGCTGAAAAAAAAAAGTTAAAGCAAAATTAATTTAATAGGTATTCACAGAGCCATGTGTGTGTATAAGTCCATAAAGCATCACAACATCTCTATATTTCACACAGAGGTGAAGCACTGAACTGATGCTCGTTTTTCAGCTGCAGTAAACTCATCTCAGCAGGTCGGCCTCAACTGTAGATGAGAAACTGAAGCCAGGACTAAGGTATAGGTTTCCTCTTTGAGTTATTCAACCCTCAAAACTGCATGGCTGAGGATCGTATTAATTACTTTAAGGCGTCTGAAGTTGAACACTGATCTCACACGCATGTACACACTTTGGCCTTGAATTCACTCCTGAGTCTGAGGAATGCTGAGGTCAAAGAGAAAAGATGGGATTCCCTTTGAGTGAGGAGGGAGGCACAGAGTTTGCAGAGCCAGATAAAATATCTTTTGGCCCTCCTCCTTTTAACTCCTGTCGTCCACACAATGCCAGCTGGAATGTTACACATTTCTCTTTCCCTTTTCAATCAGTTGCTCACAGACTTGCCCCATAAAGGTTAATCAAACAGTGCAATATTGTGTTTGTATCTTGTTAGTTTGCAGAGCTTTTTTCCTTGTAGAACAAGGCCTACATGCAATTTGATAAGAAAATGCTGGATGCTGGGTTCTCCAAAGTGTGATAAAAGAAGATGTATTCATCAGGTAACCCTTGCCCTCCACCTCCTCTGTCTATTCTCTCTTTCCCTTCTCTGGTGGCTGTTTTGTCCTCAGGAGTCGTCCAAAATAACACCCACACAGACACACCGTACTGATCAAATGCATTTCTCAAATTCCAGACTACAATAGCCTGTGCCAGAGCATGAGAAGTGCTTTGGGTGTCAGATGCTGGCTTAATTGCCCGGTACCAACCCTCCTCCCTCCTCCCCCTGCCACCCCACCCCCTCTCCTGTTCATCTGTCACCCCTCACTTCTTGGCTATCGAGCCAACTCACCCCAACACTAGTGCATGTAATACAACACCAGCCCAGGCCAGGTCTCACAGGACAAAACACAAACACAGTACCAGCTGCTGGTCTCTCTCTTTGCTGCTCTTTGTGACACACAAACACACACACACACACACACACACACACACACACACACACACACACACACACACACATGCTGCTGATCAAAGACATAAACACTGTTCTGAAAGGAGTGGCCTCCCACCAAACTTGTCTTATCTCAAAGAAGATGGTTTCCTCTCAGACGCACCAGGCTCCAGTTTTCCTGAGACGTGATAACCAGGCGAGGATATGCACCAAGGACAACTAGCTTTGTACTAAGAGTTGCTACGGTAACATTCATCTTAATGAGAGGATTTAGAGATTTAGAGACTATTTGACATTTTGGGAAAGACCCTTACAGAGTTAGATGAGATGATCGATACCAGTCGTGTGTAGGTGTAGGTTAAATATGAAGCTACAGCCAGCAGCTAGTTAGCTTAGCTTAGCATAAAGACTGAAAACAAGAAGACAGCTAACCTGGCTCTGTCCAAAAGTAATAAAATTCATCTACCAGCTCACTGATTATCACGACTGATTTCATTTGTTTTCTCTGTACAAAAGTGTAAAAAATGTCAGTTTGTGATTTGGCATGGCAATGTCAAGACTCCAGGAAGTCTTTGCACCCAGCCAAGAAACAGTCAGGCACGTAACCCCCTGTGAAACCACAAATTATCATTTTTACACTTTGGTTTTTGTACAGATTAAACAAACAAGATATAACATGTTATTTAGAAAGCTGGTAGGCAGATTTTGTTACTTTTGTTCCAGTCTTTATGCTAAGCTAAGATATCGGCTGCTGGTTGTAGCTTCATGTTTACAGACAGGAGAGTGGTATTGATCTTCTCATCTTAACTCTCAGCATTAAGTCAAATAAGCATATTTCCCAACTTGTCAAACTACTCCTTTGAAGGTGTTGCAGGCCTTGACGTGGAGAGGTAAAATTCGCTAGAAGCCCATGAACACACACTCAGTATGTATGTATGTTTCTATGTGTGTGTGTTTATTCATGTGCTCGCTATGGAAGAGGTCATTATTCCCATGTTGTGTGCCAGGTATTGACTTCATCACCTGAAGCTGCCCGTGACCTGCAGGTTAACAAGCCAGAGACCAGAGGAGCTACACACTACACACATGGGCATGTTCACGCACATATGCCGAGCCACGGCTTGATGCTTTCCAGACGCGCCCTCACTCTCTCTCCCTCCTACATTGCCTGGCACTCTCACTCTCCCCACTCTCAACATCTCCCACACAATACACTTAAACACACACACACACACACACACACACACACACACACACACCTCCCCCTTTCACCCAACCCCTTGCTTATCAAAGTTTTTTGCTTCTTTAGCTTCCCTTTCCCATGCACAGACAAAACACTACACAGTGAAGTCTTTCTCTTTGTTTCTTCCTTACTCGTGGTTAATCCTTTTTATGATTCACAGTGGTTTCAACCTGAAACTGCTGCAAAACCTGCAGACATTTCTGTGTACCAACCTACCAAGTAACACTAAGATAGAGATAGCGATAGACAGTAATACAGATGAACAGATTGAAGTTCAGACAGACATACAGAAACAAGCGTGTTGACCTTAGGATTTGGCTGAACTTTAAGCAGCATTAACCGCCTCGCAGTCGACACTCACCCTTGAGCTTTCCTCGCGCCTGCTAAAGCATGGGTCAACAGACCTTTCAGCGGACTCACACACACACACACATACACATACACATGCGCCTGCACACACAGATGAAGACATAATGATAAAAGTGATGAAAGTGTATGATCCTAGTGCCTAGACAAATGCCATTGTTTTGATGGCACCTCATAAATACAGCATCCAGACAGGCTATTACTGCAGAGCAGGTTGGGACCAGTTAGTGCTCTATAAGAACTGGGTGATGAATGAGAAGGTAAAAGTGCAATCACTCTCTGTGCTTATCTTTATCTCTCTCTATCAATATCGCTGTCTTCCTCTCCCTTTTTGCTCCCCCCCTATTCGCTCTATTAGAGACACATTGATCACCAGTCGCTGGCATATCACCTGAGTAATTGCTAAGGGTGTCTGGGCTTTAAAACAACCCCGATAGAGCGCCAAGAGCTTTATCATGGTGACAAGGAAAATGGCTACTCTTGTAATAAAGTGTGCCTCTGTATGTGTGTGATCATAACGCAGGGGACTTTGCCATTAAGAGGAGACATCAAACACAACCCAGTAAGAATCACAGACCGCCAGCTCTAAAGCACAGCATTACTAAACCACTTTAAGTCATTAATAATGTTTTCAGCATGTGTGCAGGTGTGTTTTAGTTTCTTCAAGCCACTCTCTCAGTGCTCGCAAGGGATTTCTACATTTTAACCCTATAACATACAGTTTTCTCTTTAGGTAGCCTTAAAGGAAGAGTTTGACATTTTGGGGAATATGCGTATTTACTTACTTGCAGAAGACTGATACCAATCTCATAAATGTCAGTTAAATATGAAGCTACAGCCAGCAGCTGGTTAGCTTAGCTTAGCATAAAGACTGGAAACAGGAGGAAACTAGCTCGGCTCCGTCCAAAGGCAACAAAATTCACCTTTGGGCATCTCTCAAGCTCACTAATTGATTTTTATATCAGGTTTGTTTGTGACTTCAGGAAGTCCTTGCACTTAGACTAGAAATAGTCTGGCACATAACCCCCCCCCCACCCGTAAAACCACAGTGTGTTGTTTTTACACTTCTGTTTTTGAACATATGAATCAAACAAGATGTGATTATTTAGTGAGCTTAAGAGGTGCTGATTTTGTTTCCCTTCGGACGGAGCCAGGCTAGCTGTTTCCTCCTGTTAGCAAAAATTCCCAAAGTATTCCTTTAAGATTGGAAAATGCATCTTATTCTACACTGTTTGACTGTATCTCATTATGTATCCGCATGCTCTAGCTCTTCATTAAACCTATATGATGTTTATGTAGCCAGTCTGGCCTGACACTCCACTGCTGCCTTGCCAGCCGGAGGGGATTTATTCTCACAAAGGCTGTGTAAAACACAATATCATTACAGCAACTTCACTTGAGCGGGTTTCTACATGCACACCTACCTTCAGGAGGGCCTACAGCCGACCGAGGAGAATATCTGCAGGAAGCAACATCACCAAAATGTCAAAGATCACACCACAAAAATACAATTAACAAAAAAAAAAAAACTCCCCAAAAAAACAGGTATATACATGAACAACAACAAAACATGACCAGAAATGGGAAAATGGATTATTGGTGTAATATAAGCATTTTACATGCAGCTTCCCAAAATTAGGATCTCCACTAGAGTTTAAAATAATGTTCTGTGGGTATGAACAAAGTTTGGCTGCACAGCATGAGTTTGCACAGATCAGAGACATTTAAAATGTCAATGGCCATAATAAGTATATTAAAATATATAGAAACTTATTGATGCAAGATTCAATTTCTATCCTAATCGAGGGAAGAAAATTTTGTAGGCGGAGACTTGCCGAGTGCAGATTTAAGGAAAAGTGTTAATCCAGAGCCATAACAATTGTCTTGGTTAAAACTGACGATTATCAGGATCTGATTCAGTTACTCCTTGTGCTATTTATCTCCTACACAGAAACCTGACTTGGACATTATAGGAAAGGAAGTGGAACAGCCAAAAACTTTTGAGGAACAAGAAACGTTGAATAAAGCAGAAAGGAAAAAGATAGAGACCCTACAATTGCAAAACCCTGTTGCTGTTTTTTTATCCTCTGTGTTCTTTTCCACTGGTTTATTTTTCTTTAAGCAGAGGGCAGTCAGTGTGAGAGGGCAGAGAGAAGGTGGCTGTGAAACTCTATCGCTGGGGCAAAAGAGAGCGAGTGCCACGTTTGTGTGTGTGTGCGTGTGTGTGTGTGTGTGTGTGTGAGAGAGAGAGTGTGTGCGTGGCAGTGTGATGAGAGGAGAGGAGAGGGGGAGGAGGATAAGGAGGAGGGGGCAAAGAATGGGTGGAGGCAGCGTAGGTGAGGGCCGAGATGAAATTGGAAGAGAGCGAACGAGGGGAGTGAGGGATTTTGAAAAAAGAGAGGTGACACGGCGTCGCCATAGCAACTGTTTAGGGTTTGGATGATTTTCCCTAACCATAATGGGCTAGTTTGGAGCATAATGAAACCAGTCTGGCTTTCCTGGCTCTCACACCCCGGGTTATGTACACACACACACACACACACACACACACGCACATACACACACGCACACAGACACACACACAGTGCTGAGTGAGTAACACATGCTTTGCTTTAGTACTTGTTTATGTTCATCCAACAGTGGGAGAGCAGAGCTATGGTTAACTATCAATTATAGCGATGATCATAAAACAAGAAATTGTAAATAAACACTGCCAAGCTTACACAGAGAAAGACAGGGAAAGAAAAAAAGAACTGTAATATTAATATAATAACACAGATATACTTCCTGAAAGAAACATTCAAGTGCATTAAGTTTTCTTAAACTCCGGGCAAAATCCCACTTTAACATGACAGATATAAGGCACCAAATCTTTGCAGCACATAGTTTAATATCCTGGAAAAGCAGCCATGTATTCCTTTCTCATGTTATAATGTATCTTACGGGCTTCACTCCACCAGGAACCAGTGAGTTTTCTGGGTTACTGCTTTCAATAAGTGCGCTTATAAAACTTTGTGTGTTAATGGAGCTTTAAGCCAGCATATGTTACACATGAAGAGTAATAAGTCTCTGTGTGTGTGTTAAAAAAAAAAGTTGGGAGGTGTGTGTGTCAGAGTGTGTGTAATAGTGTGTGTATGTTAATGTCTCCTCTGTCTAAGTATAATGAGCTCCCCTGGGCCTCCCTCACCTTCCATGCCTCCATCGCTCCCTCCCTTCTCCTCCTTTTCCCTAAACTTGGCCCTATTAACCCCTCGCTTCCCCCAGCATGTTTATTTAACAGGATGGTGGGGAGGAAAGGTGAGTCGACTGCCTGTATGCATGTTTATTTATCCATAGGTTGGTCGAAGGATTTGAGGAGGAGGAAATGGGGTGGCGAGAATGAGTTAGTGCGACTTTGATTTTCAACGACGGGCCACATTTGTCTGCTGGGAACAAAAAGACAAGAGACTACAGCTCAGATGTCGGGTCAGTGGCTTCACACCTTAAGACTGACCTAGTGGCCATGATGCTGCGGTCAGCTCCATCCCTAAGAGGCTGAGCTGAACAACAGAGTCACACTGAGTATAAACCTGCTGAAGGTGGCCGCTCGTCACCTCCAACCTGCCCCAAACCTTTATGGGGTTATGGGTCAGGAGCTGCCCTTTACTGATGTCTGTATGGGTGTAGTGTAGCCCACCTGAGGGTCCAGGCAAACACAAGCTTTGCCACATTACAGAACTACTGTCAGTAAACACACTTTGTAACCTAACATACACGTGTGCCCTCAAAAAGCTCATAAGTCTGGCCTGCATTTCACTTCACTTTTAGCTGACTTTTGATTAAAGTTGCACATATAGAAATTATAGTTATGCATCTTTAATTATATAATTAAAGATGCATAACATGTTTCTGACATGAGAACAGAAAGAACTAAGGCTACTGACCTTTATTTATTAGATCTGAAAAAAGATTTCAAAGAGGACATATCATGCTTTTTGTGATTTTCTGTTCTGTTTATATACTGTATATACTTATATACTGTCAGATATCTATGCTAAACATGGTCAAAGTTCCTGAGGTTGACATATGTAGAAATACTCCTTGGAAGAAAAGTTTCAGCCTTTGTTGCTAAGGTTGTTGTTCACGTTATCCTCTCTCATATACGGATGTATTTGAGAAGTAGACATTTCGAGTAAAGAATGACAAAAAGTAGTGAAATCCTACTACTATAGCCAGCAGAAGTCTGGTGAAGGGCAGCTTCCAAGAGCTAGCCTGTTTCAGACAGACTGCATAAAAGGTCAGTATGAGTTAAATAAGGAGTTTTTTCAATCATGTAAAGATATTCCAGTAGAGTCCCAGATTAAAAAATATAGACCTGGTGTGCAAAATATGTCCCCCTTTACGACATGCTATTCACTTTCCTGTCTTAAAATATGAAGACTCACAAGAGAAAAGCTCATGAATAATGTCTTTCTCCATCCGCAGAAATGGCACAGGGGCAGAAACATTTTTAACAGAGAATCACCTCACTTTGCAGCATCTGAGCTTATCTGTAACATTTTAGACCAAACTGAAAGTCAAATATTTGCTGTTTGTTTTTAGATTATGGTCAAACCCACCTGATTCAGTGGCAATGTGCACAGGAACGGTGCTACAATGTGACTTGTTTGGGTAACCCTGATTATTTATAGCTCTCTCAAAGGCCTCAGTCGCATTAATTCTTATAACAGTACAGTATTTGTATTAAGGTGTTTGGGACAGTAGCGATGCGGTCACAAGCAGGGATAAAGTGATTAGACCCGAAACTCAGTCCAAGACATTCTTTGGCTCTCTGCGTTACTCCTGATTTACTACACCGAAATAGGATATCACAAATCCTGCTAAATGCCACAGATATCTCACAGGGTTACACTTTATTTTTTAAAGAAATGTTACTGATAAAGAGATTGCATCCATAATTCTTGTGTTTTCTGCTCCTGCACTCTAATTTGGTCAGTTGTACACACACTATAAGTGAAGTAGGTTGCGTCAGGAAGGGCACTGAAGCTCTGTGACAGGGTTTTGGTCGGGGATTTTTTATACAGCCTAACTTGGGCCCAGTTCGAGGTAGTGCCGGGGGGGCTCAGGCCCCAGAATAGGAACGTGACTCAGCAGGGATTTCCCCTCTGTTATCACCTGCACCCAATACTTTATCCCTCCTCCCTGTTGTTAGGTAGTGGGTGCCATTTAGGCCTCTTATAATGGGATTAGAGGCGTCCTTCCACTTCAGCGCACCTGATCTCAGTCCAGTCGTCTGATGGTGATGACATCACAACCTTGTTGCCAGGGGATTGTGACGTAAAAACAGAGGGCAGATCTCAAAGATCTCTCTCTCTCTCTCTCTCTCTCTCTCTCTCTGTTTGAAAAACAAGGCTGCCAGTGGATTACTGGGGTCAGCTGAGAAAAAAACGACGGCTTTCATTGTGTAACGTTGTATTTCTTTTACTTTTCACTCCAAAACCAACCTTTCAGTTTGAGGCTAGCGGGGAAGCAGCTAACATTAGCTTCCCAGGCTTACTTGTTAGCCAAACTTTGTAGCACAACAATATGAGAGACTTCCTTTTACAGTTTGACTGCTTATCCAGTTATGAAGCATCAAACAGGGTGAAGACAATTTATAAACTTAAAAATTATTTTAAAATAAAAAATTATAATATAATTAATAATAATATCATAATTATAATATTTAAATATAAGTTAGGGACACGGTTTACAAATCTGTGGGCATGGATTCGTAATTCGAGGGCACAGATTATGATTTATAAATCCTGTGCAAAGATTTCTAAACCAGATTTACACATGGATCTTTTTTTTTTCTCAGCCGACCTCAGGGGGTTCTGTAGATTACTGTGCGAAAACGCAGTTCCCTGTGAAAACTAATGTCCTGTGCAGTGGCTGCCATGATACATACTGATACAGATTGTTTTGATAGTGAAAGAAGGGAGAGAGAAACGAAAAGAGAAAGAGACAGAGGGGGAAAGAGAAAGATAACAAGCACAAAAGGAAAGGTTGAGTCATCCAGTCTGTCAAAGACATCCACCTGTAATGTATTTTATAGACAAATAAGTTTACTCTAACAGACAGAGAGACAGACAGACAAACAGACAACAAAGCTAAGACAGTGCGACGCCAGTAGGAAATAGAGGTGGATGGAGGTGAAAGGCAGACAGAAAAATCTCAGGTCTTTTCAAGTGTTGCCCAGTGTTGGTTAAGTCTCAGAGCTGCTGCCAGGGTGCAGTTCTCAGTGCCACTCCAGCACAGTGAGCCTTTGTAACTCTGGTTCTCAGAGGAGCTCAGGGCTGCTCCAGCTGGCCCGCGCCCAGCTAGGTTTTCTCATGTCGGGGCACTGACAATCAGACATGGTGGGGTGTAGTGGATGCTAGGGGATTTTGAGCATGCTTTTTTTTTTTTTCCAAAATAGCAACTAAAATCTACTTGATACCATTTACAGAATACACTGGGAAAAAACTACAGATCACTGCTCCAGCGCATTAACCTCAAACATAGCTCTTTTTTAAACAGAGGTCTTTGTTTTATTGCATTCACTGTGGTTACTACTCTGCTGGGAGCCTTAAATACAGCAGAAACAAAACTTGCACTATACCATTGAATAGTGTTATATACCAATACTAGCACATTGTATTGACAGGCTCATGTTTGGCAGCTCGAAATGCTTAACATTTTAATCACAAGTACCCTCATTACTGTAACTTTAATAGCTTTTTTATGCACTTGTGCTTTTCTTACATTCTGACATCTGTTATTCTACTTACACAAATGTAGATTTTTAATGAACTATTGCATATCTTTCAGTCAGGAGGATAATCCATTTAAAGTGGCTATAATAAATATTTTTATATTAACAGTGGATCCCATAACTGCTTGTATGTGAAAGGAGTCACTCATTGTGAGCTCTACGGGCCTTTTTGGTTTTTTTTGCTGCTCATTGTTTTGGACTGTATTCATACTTGTACTCTTATCAGCACCTCTTTCAGCCTCGGCAGGCAGCTGTTTTAAGCTAAAAAGCTAAAGATCTGCCCTGCACCAAACAGAAGACAGATAAAGGACTGGAATGGACTGGTAAACTGTAGGCGTAGATTACAAAAACCAAGCACACAGATTAGCAAACATGTGCATGCATTGGTATGAATTGTTTCTGACTAGATTTTCGTGTTTGTAGTTTGTGAGAAAGGGAGAATTAGAAGGAGAAAAGCGAGGAAGAAAGGGAGATATTCTCAGCCTGTTGCTCTCTGCAATTACCTACTGTGTTTTAACACAGCTGAATTCACAATATAGTTACATATTTTTCTGTTTCTGTTATCAGATAACGGACCGAGTATTACATTTGATCATGGCTCGGAAATACTGCATATGTTGACAGTCATACCAAGCTGCTGAGCTGATCAAATCATGATCACAACTTCATCAGACAAAATTAACAAAAATAAAGGTCAATGACAGCATCTATGATAATAATCACCAGAGGAGCCTCGTCCATAGAGGCAGAGGAGGTTGCTCCTTCTCTATTTTTGAGAGGCAAGAGCGAAATCAAAATATTAATTAATTGGTTGAAATAAACCATTACCAAATTTCAGTATCATTTGTACATTTTTCTCTCTTTTCATTTCCCCTTTTTTTATCGAGTAGGAACGTTAGATAGCTACTTGCGTTAGGCAACGCAGTGGTTAGCTTGTTGTGGCAGCCTGAAGGACTGTAAAGTTAAGGACTGTTAAGCTAACGGCTAGAATGGATTTCAGCTGTCCGGGCTGGACACATGGCGGGACTATGGTGGTGTGCGGCTGGCTGACGTGCTGCTGCTCGGAAGTGAACTCCTCTCATCAACAATAAAAAGGTACCAACATAATTTAAATGAAACAACCAGGAGAGTTAGCTTGTTTGTCATGGTTGCTAATGATATCAGACTGGTTAACAAGCAGCGACAAAGTTCTGTTAACAAACAAGATGACCAACAGCGAATGCAGTGGGATTTTATGACATGGATACGTTAACGTTACTTCATCTCCATGAAAGAAAGAAGACGTCAGATAATGTGAGTCAGATACAGCTTCTCTTTTTCTGTTTCTTTGGTTGGTAATTTCTTCTCTGATGGTTAAATTTCTCTCTGTGGCCGTATATTGAGTAATAAGCTTACGGTAACTAGAATTAAGACTTTTTAAGTACTAAAAGTAACTAGAATAACAACAGTGTTAATGTGTCAGCTTTGTAGGCTGTTTTTGTATGTTGTGCATATAAACTTAGCACAAAAACTAAGGAAATTTGTGTTTGGTAGATTATTTCTTTGTTGTAACAATGCTTCTTGGCACTAAATCTTATACCGTTGGAAAGCCTTTTAAATGGTGTTACATTTGTAAGGAACATGCATTTGTGGGATGACGATCAGATCTGAGTATGTGGGTTGCACCCATAAAAATGTTGCCAAATCCTCTCTGCCATTGCCAAACAAACGCTGTTGCTATTGGCACTTCTTTTGAGCTTCTGGTACCCCCAGGTGCTGCCAATCAGGTGCCTGATTGGCATCTGATTGGCAGCACCTGTGAGCATGGGCCCTGCTACAGTGGTCAGTAGGTGTCTGCTCCAAGAATCGGCATGCCACGTTTGACTAATCTGGATAGGGCCCGTACGATAGGGCAACTTCAAGCTGGTGTTCCGCAAAACCAAGTTGTACCATCTACAAAGTGAAGGCCAAGTTCCATATAACGGGGGATGTCAGAGACAGCCTGCGAAATGTGTGTCCCAAGAAGACGACACCCCAAGAAGATCGTTCTTCGATCCCTGTCAGCACTTAGGTACCGTAGGCTGTCTTCTACAGATTTGCATTCAAGGTTTGCAGGACGATATGGCCGACGACTCTCTGCCCAGACAATCTGGAACAGACATCTCCGTTCTCATAGGACTGCCAGGAGGGTCTCATTTGTCAGGCCCATTTGTGCTGGTGTCAGCAACACATGCAATGGAACCTGAACATCTGGAGGAAGGTTAAGCGATGAGTCCAGATTCTGCCTACGGCAGTTGGATCGTAGGGTCAAAGTGTAGAGAACACTATGCTGATTGCTGCACCGATAGAGTAACATCTTTTGGTGGAGGTAGTGTGATGGTGTGGGGCAGCATCTCCCTCACTGGAAAAACGAGGCTTGTCATCATTGGAGGCAATCTCAATGCAGAGAGATATCGAGATGAGATTCTGCAACCAGTGGCAATCCCATATCTCCACAGTCTGGGACCGAACTCTATCCTCCAAGATGACAACACTCGCCCCCACAGAGCAGGTTTTATCAGAGACTACCTCCAGAATTTGGGAGTGGAGAGGATGGAATGGCCTGTCAGCAGTCCTGACCTCAACCCAATTGAACACTTGTGGGATCAGCTTGGGCGTGCTGTTCGTGCCAGAGTGACCAACACAACCACGCTGGCTGACTTGCGACAAATGCTGGTTGAAGAATGGGATGCCATCCCACAGCAGTGTGTGACCAGGCTGGTGACCAGCATGAGGAGGAGGTGCCAGGCTGTTGTGGCTGTGTATGGTTCTTCCACACACTACTGAGGCTCCTGTTTGTTAAATGAATAAATTGTTAAATTGCCAATATGTCTTGTTTTTTCAAACTTCAATCATCCAATCCACCAAACACCAAACGAGTCAATGGCAGAATAAGCTGTTTGGCAATGCAGAGAAGATTTGGCAAATTTTTTATGGGCGCAACCCACATACTCAGCTCTGCTGCTCACCCCACAAATGCATGTTCCTTACAAATGTGGCACCATTTAAAAGGGAAATAAACAGGTTTTCCAACGCTATAAGATTTATTGCCAAGAGGCATTGTTACAACAAAGAAATAATCTACCAAACACAAATTTCCTTACTTTTTGTAAGTTTAGATAGAGTGTGTGTAAGTCATGCATTTGATACATGCATTAATACTTTTTGATGTAAACCTACACTTTTAGATCTGTGAATGTTTTTAGTGTTCAATCTTTCTAGTATTCAGCGCTGATCTGTACCTGTATCAGATTATAAACTTTGTGGTACTTTATAGATTTCTGCATGCTAAGAAAATACCTAAGAAACACGTGTAAATCATGTGATAGGTTGTCTGTTTTTGATGAGAATAAATCATAATAAATCTGTTGTCACAGAAGAACAACACTATAAATTTGAAACTAACTTTGTTTCAACTGTGTTGGTAAAATGACACACTCTGAACCACTAAAGGGCTAAAATGAGCGCTTCTTTTTTAGACACAATATGTGCTAAATATCTTTAAAGGAGCAGCCTTTTCACCACTCAGGGGTTTTTGTTTTTGAAAGCAAATTGTTTTGTATGTCATTCAGTGAATGGCATATAAAATTGTCCCCCCTCTGATTTCATCAGGTGTGGGGGACAATGATATAGTATGATGTGGTTTGTTGTTAATATTCCATGTTACATTCTTGAATATGGGTTGCTATAATTCAACATACTATACTATATATGGTATACTATAAATTATGTTGGTGTATGCTGTTTTAAAATCTTGTTCCATGTGCCCCTTTTTAACTTTGAGCACCTGCCCCTCTAAAGGTCTCTGCACGGCCCTGCATTTGAACATGAGAACATAACGTAACTTGAACATAATAAAGTAGAGGTTAGTAGCCAACTAGTGTAAAATAACATGAAGCTGTGGGTTGGGGAGTCACCAGCTGCCACTGGTAATAACAGAGAGTTAGAAAAAGTTGTCATGTTCAAGTACAGCCAAGTATGTACATGAGCTGCAAATGTGCTGCAAACCGATGCTCCATTTCTGAAATGTTTCCAGTGGGTGCTGAAACTACGACAGAGCTATGACTGAGCCGGAGCGCAGCCAGAATGTGACGCAGCCGTGTCCTGCGCATGTTGGCTATTAAGTAGCTAGTTTGGTTATACATGTTGATAATCTATCATTTTATATTTTTCACCCTCCTCTTAGTTTACATTTGGCTGGGCTGAGGTCATGAAGTTGAAGCCATGGGCATGGTTTTCCACTGTGAGAGTGAATTGTTTTCTGTCTATATGTGTGTCCCTGGCTCAAATCCCCTGCATTTCACATGTGCAGCATAGGGTTTTAATAGTTGCTGATGGTGACACATTAAAAGCAACATAAACTCCTTAGTGTGGTGTTGGACCATCATGAGCTGTAATGCTCCTTGGCGTAGACGCTGAAACTCTCTTTCATGCAGGGATAAACACCATTTTCCCAAAAGATATTCCCACATTATGTGTGCTGATGATGTTGGTGGAGTGCATTGTCTCACACGTCATTCACATCATTTTCATACTGTTCATATTCATATATATCAAACAATTCAGTGAGCCCTCATGTCCTGTATGGAAAGATCTGCATTCTTTATGCTTCTCCACTCATTTATTCAGGTTTTTCCTTTTTTTGTCGCACATCTGTCGCTCGTGTCTTAAAGTTTTCCTGAAGTCTGACATGACCCCGGCTTCCACATCAATAGAAACATTCATCATTCAGTAATATGCAGTCTTTGTCTGCTTTGTCAGGGTTAAGAGGCGAACATAAATCACTGCTTTAAAGCAGGGAGGCAACAGGAGGTTTAACTACAAACCTGCACCTCCTCCTCCTTTCCTTCTTCCACTCCTTGTGCACAGATGAACAGATAAGAGCAGACAATACACTTCTTTGAACGCAGACAGGGAGGAGAGGAGTTTGACCGATGAGCACGCTTACAGGCACATACACAGACACACGTGCACATTAGCAGGCTTGTCGAGCACTTTGTGACAGGCCCATCTCCATGAATGTGTTATCATCCCTCTTTATGAGTCTCTGACAGGAAGCAAGCCTATACTCTAAATTACATGTCTCTGTGTCCCCAATCCTGTCTGCCGAACAAAATAGTTGCTCCTTAACCGTCCTTCTGCGAAACAAAGCCTTTTACATTTTATGGTCAAAGGAACAAGTTATTGCAGGTACACATGTGCACACACACACACACGCACACACATGCACTGAAGCTTGTCCTCAGCGATGAGATGTTTGTGATGGAGGAGTGTGTATAAAACAAGCAGACAGCTGAAAGGGCACTTTGCCACTTGGCTCACGGCCATTTTCCATTTAACATCCCCTCCTTTCTCCTCCATTTCACCCTGCGTGCATCAACTTGGCACTATTTCCACCTTGCTTCTCTCTTTCTTTGGAATACACACTTAGATTTCACAATGCATCAATCTATCACACAGCAGTGTGTTTGTGCATAGAGGTACCCTTATGTTGGTGTGTGGCCAGATTTTCTTGGGCTAGGAAAGCGTCTGTTTTGGTGATCAGATCATCATCAGAGGAGAGGAGGAATGAGGACAGATGTGGAGGGAGAGCGAGCAGTGGGAAAGATTACCAGGACAGCTGCGGGCGGAGCAGCTACTCTTACAATAGTTTGGCAGGAGTTCAAATTTCAGCTTTGTACCACCCTTCTTTTCAGCTTTTCTCCTTCCTCCTAGTTGTGCTTTTCTCTGCCTGTTTTTATCTGCATAGATGCAGTCAAATCAAACATTCTTAACTATCTATTCTCCTCCAGTTGAATTTGTGCCTTTCTTTCTTATCACCTTCCTACGTAACCCATTTTTTGCCATTTGCCAAAACCACAACACACTCTGCAGTTGGTTTCTGAAGGTCAGGTTTGATGTGACATTAAGTGGGAGGGGGGAGGGCGGGAAGAGAGAGGAAACTGTTTAAGCTGGCCATGATCCATGAGTCCTCCGTACCACAGCGTCACCATGAAAGAGAGAGAGAGAGCGTGTGCAGGCGAGGTGTAGCGAGGCCGCGTGGTGAGTTGAGACTGTATTATCATGATGTAAACACGAACACAGGACCCACAGATGTGGTTACCTGACACAGAGATAAAAACAATCACTTTTCTGCATCACCTCCGCAGCCAAACATGTGCGTCAGTGTATGTACAGCATCACTTTGAATTCGAATAATCATAGTCTTTCAAGCCAGCCAATGGGTGGACGCAGCTTTCATTATCATTTCTGACCTTGAGAAAAGTTCAAAGACTCAAGTTTATCTAAGTTTGTTCTCTTGCTGATCTTGCATTTGGAGTTTCTGTTGCTTCATACTTGATTCAGTCTTTCCCACAATTTGCGCATTTAAAAAGTTTTAGGTTTTTCATGTAGTTCTGTGTAAAAAAAAAAAAACAACCTTTTGAGTCTTTGTCACTGCTTTTGTACTTCCCGACATCAGTAAAATCACTGTTTTCTGTGTATTATTCTTTATTGTCTGTTCCCTTCTCTCGGTTTTACTTGTTTCACTTTTATTGTTATAAGTTTTCCTTTTGTCATATTTTTTTCCTGCACTGGACTTTCTTATACTTTTGGTGAGAGGGTTTACCAAACTGACATAAATTTTACTTGAAAATCCTTTTTGAATGCAGCATCACAGCCTGCCTTCTCCGTGTCTCGCCATTATGTGTGTGGAGCATCTGTCTGTCCACAAAGTCTCACAAAACCTCCATTTAGCCACAGACACACACACACACACACACACACACACACACCAATTCCCCCAGTGGAAACCTGATCCCCTTCATATTTCCAGTTCAAACGCTGAGAGAAATGCCTGAGAAATGCAATTTGGTGGAGAGGCTTGGCAACTCAAACAACAACGGCAGCAAAACCTAATGAACTTTGTGGGAAAAGATGAAAAGAAATTAGCTGCATGGCAGATATAATGTATGTGTGTGAGACTGAACGAAGTCAGGTTCCCAGAGTGTGGTTTTACTTAGAATCAACTGTGCTTCTTCTTCTATTTACAGTAAGGAAAAAAAAAAAGCACACACAACGATCTCAAAGTACTAAAAATGTGTGTGTGCGTGCACATAGAAATAGATATGTTTATCTTAAAAATGCAGCAATCAGTGTTGTTAGTATCAAGCATAATCATTTGTTAAGCGTTTATCATTGATTATAATAGTAGTAATGGGGTACATGTGATGGAGAACCACTGGAAACATTTTCCTTGTTTGTTGGTGAAAGTTAAAGTGTGATTCGTTCCCTCCCAACAGGGACTGCGACCTCTGCACAGGTCCTTAGTGCACAGTTATTGCAACGTAATACTATTATCCATCAGGTTAAAGAAAGACATGACTGAAATCAGCAGTGTTTGTTTTCATTTCAAATGGACACATTTCACCATAAACCTTTAACAGTCCAAAAGGGCCTGGAGGGATGAATGATGGATAGAGCAGGGGACAAAGAAATGTAGTAAAGAAAAGACAAAAGGGGAAGGACAGAGGAGCAGCCCCAACTATATATCCCACCTAATCTCTTTTCAAGGCATAGGATCTCGGTGCTTTTTAATATTCCAAATGTAGAATAAAGTTCAGGACATTATTCATGTTTATTCCTCTCCATCAGCTGAATGGCTGTGCACTGGCAGGTAGGCAGGCACTCTTTCATTGGAGCAGCGCAAGCTTGCCAAGCTATAAAAGCTGCTATAAAAATCACCTCCAGAACCAGCTCAGATGCCGGCCATATGGCCGCGAGTTTAACAAGGACAAACTGCACCTCCTCACAGCTGCCTGCTCTCTCGGGTTCAATCCTTCCCTGTTTCTGCTTTTTTTCTTCTTTAATTCCCTTCCCATGTATCTGAGCTCTTTGTCCCCTTTTCAAATTAGTCCACAGTTTCAGGTCATCCAGTCACCGTTATTCTTCATCTCAATTTTGTTGGGCTGTCTCTACTGCAGTGCTCCGAGTGTAGAGTGTTCTTGCTACAGTCAAAATTTGAAAAAAATTGCTTTATATGCTTGAGGTTAATGGCTAATCTTGAGCTAATGATGATGTTAATTTAAACCTATTTATTTACTTCCTCCTTCACTCTATTGGTCAGATATGAGGAATACCTTGATCAGCAGTTTCAGTGACAGCAACTGCATGTTTAACTTAAATTGGTTTTGTTTTAGTTAATTGAAAACATACAGGACCAGTCAAAAGTTTGGACGCACCTTCCAATTCACTTGAATGAGAAAGTGTGTCCAAACTTTTGACTGGTCCTGTATAATTGAATTCAAGACATTAGTTGAAAAAAATCAACACGCTCCTTTTTCTTCAACTGACTAGTCATTTTGTCCACGATGAGAATTTCAGTCTACAAGTCAACTCGTGCTGGCTGCTCTCCATCCCCCTGGGTTGCTTTTCTTTTCACCCACTCTGCCGCCCTGTCATTAGCTCTGAGCTTTAATTAATGGACACACCTGTCACCACGCTGCTCACAGACACAGCAGGTCATACTGGGGACGCTGGGGAATTCCCGCTAAAACTGTATTGCACATCAGATTGTGGAGCCCGCATGTTGGTGTTGATCGTCTCCAGCGAAGGCGAGAATCCTGCAGAGAATTTTGTCTCCTGCAGGTGTTGCGGTTGAGGCAGAGCTCCCCTCGACCCTGCATGCGCTTGTGTACGTTTGTACATGAAGTGCAGAGACCTGGACTGTGTTCGAAATCGCATACTAACGTACTGCCTACTACATACTCAATCAGTTTGTACTGCATACTGCCTACGAAATAAACGATTAAGTATGCCATTACCAGCAGACTGTTCACACTGGAGTAGTGACATATTAGCAGCTTTTAGCATGGCTCAAAATCTCTGTCCTTGCACAGTCTGAAGAGACGCAATGCATTTTGGGGCAGTTGAGTATGTCCAGTAAGCTCACGCTGCAAACTCTTGCTAATCTAGTATACATCTGGGCATTTCTTGTGAACACAAAATCCACATACTACATCATAGTATATGCTTAGTATGAATAGTATGTTAGTATGTGATACTGAACACAACCCTGGATGAGTGAGTGGGTGGGCGGAGCGTAATGCTAATGGGGACATCTGTGGGATTGGGACTGGCTGTGCAGAAAGCGAGGGGGCAGCAGGTTTGATGATTGTCTGCCATGCTAACAAGCAGAGTTAAAAGCCCAGAGTGACATCCCTATTAGAGGCTAATGGAGGCTGAGACAGCTGAGACCCTGACACACACACACACACACACACACACAGTAAAAGACCACCACGCCCAAGAACAACCAAGAGACTCCCCCCTGAGCTCCACCGCCTGTCTTTACCTTCATCCCTCCTGTCCTCCCTCCCTGTAGTTAAAGATCTTTATGGGTGAGGGAGTGGCACAGGGATGGGGCGATTGGATGGGCTCTCATGCAATCAGCCATCCCTGGAGGTAACAAAAGGTCAAGGACTCTCATTTTTCATCTCAGCCAATTACCCTCCCATTCCAACCCGGCTTTCCTCTGTCTCTCCATCTCGCCCTCTTACCCTGCTGCGCTCCATCCAGTCCTCTAATCTCATCCATTCTGCTTCACATGAACACATACACACACACACACGTCGCTCCTCACACACATGCACACAGACACACACAGACAGACTGTCCTTCAAATGAAAAGCTTGAATAGGATGACAAACTGCAATTGTTTCATATAATAAGAAAAAAAGAAAAGAAAATTCCTCTCCAATTAACATTCCTCTTCCTCCAGATATCCTTACATTAGCTGGCATCGTTCCTGTGTGTTCTGGGCTTTACCAGACAAGTAGACGGCGTTGGATCCCTGCTGTATTCAGTCTCGGGAGGATGTCCGATTGTCTGAGACTATAGTCTGGTTGTGTATTTGGGTGACCCAGGGCTACAGTCCAGATCAAGTCCTGAGGGGAGAGGCTTGGGCAAAGCCTGACCTTTTAGTGCTCTCTGGTATGCTAAATATGTAGCAGGAAACAAGCTGAGCATCTATCTGTCTACATAAAAAGGGGGACTGTTTGCCTGCAGGCCAGGATATGAAGGGACACTGCAGAGGATAGAGAGCTGGACGGCTGATGTTGCTGTGAAATGTGTGGGTGTGCTTGGAGGCACTTGGGGGAGGAGGGGTGGTAGGCATGGGTGATGTTGGCGATTACTTCTAAGAGGGACTACAATTAACCCTTAGCTTCTCTGTGACCCCCTCATTCCCATACTTAACCCCTCCCAGAGGTCAGAGGGCAACAGGCTCTAAGTGGCCTGTGGGTCTTTAACCGGGCAAGTTGCAAATGAATCTGTTACAGTGAGAAGAAAACAAGCCTACAGAGGAGGATGAACATAGCACCATCGGTAAAGATTGGCTCGCTTTGCATGAATCGCAGTCAATTGCATGAATTTGTTGTGGATGGAAAGTGACACATTTCTTCTTTTTGTCATCTAAAACTGCTTTTTCTACTAAAGAGACTGTAGTTTTGATCCATCAATTTTAAAATACTATAATATATTAACCTTGTCACCAGATAGGATCACTTGAAAAAGTATCAAGATCACAGTTGATGACAATAAATTTGTCATAATCAACTAAAAAAAGGCTGCATTTTCTGAAGAAAATTCAACCTCAACAAGTGTACTCACATATGCTGAAACCAGTTAAAGAAGCAGTGAAAGGGTGTGAAGTGTCAGTTGGTAAGAGGTGAAAGCAGTCCATCTGTTAGTAGGAGAGTAAAAATGAGCTGAATAGTCAGTACTCTGTTCATTTGAGTAGATCAAGTATAGCACTGAAAGAAGAAATGTCAGCTGAACACTGGAATCAGTTGAACGTAAAAGTGTGCTTCACTGAAGCTGAGAATACTGGGAAATATCAGGGAAATTTTGCACAACACACACTTCACTAATCCTCTGACAGTGTACTGGAAGCACCTCTATGTACTGGAAGAAATAGGTATAGCAGAGATAATGTGGAAGAAAATATTTTATCTAATTTTTAACTTTTTGAAGGGAAATTTGCAAAGGGTTTCATGGAAATAGGTTTTACATAAGTTGTATAGCATGAAATGAAAGACTAAGGTTTTTGCAGGAGTTTTGTGGCATTAATGATGTTGAGTTGAAATGTTTTCTCATCAGTGGAAGTCATATACTGTATGTAGAGACGTGCAGAAAGAATTCACATCAAATGCATAATGAGTGAGTCAAAAAGTGAGAGTGACCTTTACCTTCTCCTTCCCACAATAACTTTTTCAACCAAACAACACAGAATGTCAGCCAAGATCAGGGATTTACTGTGACTCATTAACTGTGCTTGCACCATGTTTATGACCACATGTGACTTTCCTCGTCCACTGTGAATCCAGGGTGATGAGTGTACCTGTGCCCCAAGGAGGGAATCACAGTTTGGGTATGTCCTCCATGGACACCTCCTGTGCAGAACGCTGGAGCCAGGCTGCCTGTAGTGGCTCCCCAGAGAGGCCAAACAGGGGTGGGGGAGGCATGGGGGGTGGGGGGTTTGTTGAGAGAGATGATGTGTCAAGCAGATATGCAGCATTCGACTGCAGGTTTTGATCCTGTGTAGTCACATCTGCACACATCTGCAAAAATGCTTTTTGCTCAATTAGTCATACAACATTGTTTATTTTACATGACGAACACAGGGCTTTATTTTACACACACAACGGCACACACACAAACATGCTCAACACTGTTACCACTTTAAATGCTGAGCAAAGAATGGAGATTCTTTACAGTGTGTAAGGCCTTAAACATGGTCCACGCATGCATTGTCTGGACGTAAATGCTTTGACAGTTAAATTCAGAGTGAACAATAGTCAAAGAGTCTGAAGAAAGAGAAGTTTCTACAGTGTTTGAAAGACTCTGTCAGCACTTATTCTGAAATGAAAAGAAAGACAGAAAAAGGGGGAAAGACAACAAAAACACAGCTGGTAGTGTGAGATGAGAGGAAAAAGTCTCAGGTTTGAGTTGTGAAAACACACTCTCAGCCTACTTTGAATACACGAATCCCCTCCTGTGAGGGGAACTACGGTCAGCCATTGCTTCAGTGCTTTTACACTGGCACTTCTACTCTCACTCTGGTTTGAGGGAATGTAACTGCAAAGGTTACATGGAGCAAGACTCAAAGTGCATTTGTACTTTCACATTCGTTTTGTTGTGCTGCATTCTACATACAGAATAATTTACGTCACAGCATCCACTGGTTCAGAAACAAGCGCACAGATAACTGCTGCATGGGTATTTTGTACAGTCATATACTACTGATATCTTCAGGAGGGAAAAAAAAAAAAAGTTTTCACCCAACCTCTCAAAGATTTTCCAATTCCCATCACTCTGTTCCTCCTCTTTTAAGCTCCACTTCTAGTTCCTTCCAATGCAGAACAAAAATATCTCTCTCTTTTCATTGACTTCCTCTGCCAGTTGAAACTGTGGAGTCGAGTCAGTTTTAGCATGTTTGGTTTCCTGGATTGTTATTCCATGGTTTTGATCCTTGCTGTCGCTGAAGGGCTGCTGACAGAGACAAATACACTGCTGTCCACAGAGCTCACACAGTCGTGTCAGAGGAAGACGTTAAAATCGTACACACTAGGTACTTGTAGAGATGACTGCTGGTTTATAGGCCTGCGGAGTGAAAGCGAAAAATACAGCTTGGCTCTCAGTTCAGGCCTATTAGTCACCACATGACAAGAGTGCTAACATATTTAAATAAGCCTGGAAGTCAGAACAAGAATTAAATTCATACATTTGATTCAAATCTTGTCACATATTTGAAGTCCAGGAACCCCTGTGATGAAGAGGTTATTTTGTATAATTAACGACGGATATAAAAAATAAAGGGCTTGGTAGAAGACAGGAGTGGTTGCTCTTTTCCTCGAGTGTGATTACAGAGAAGATGCCCAGCTTGGCAGGATCAGCGAGTCCACAGCAGATTATTGTTTGAATTACATGAACATAAGAACAGTCTTTATCTCTGCAGGTCTGTCATTTGCCTGACATGCAATTCTGCTGGTGGATCATTATGTTGTACACAATCACATGCATGCATGTTTGCACATGCGCACAGGCAGACGCATGCATGTGCAGGGTGCACCCGCACAGGCACACACAGTAGCCTATCTGTCTTTCTCTCTACATACAAATCAATCTCATCACGTTACTTCAAGTTAAAGTTAAACTGAAATTTGAATTCTTACTTTTTGTGTAAGGAAATATAAACAATAATGATGTCGGGATAAAACCTTTTTTAGGACATATTTGAGGAAACGTGTCTAAGCTTCAAGCCTCTTGTGGACGTTTCCTGTGGCAGCGGTTGACTGACATTTGACATGTTGCCAGAAGTTGTGCTGTCAACTGTCAACTGACTGGAGCATATAGCATAGCCTTGTATAGCCTATGAATGATGATAAAAGATATTTCCCCCCTTTTTAAACAAGCCCACACAGTGTTTATTATGAATTGTTTTTCTATATAGGACTCATCACGTTAAGTTTGTAATCCGCTCATTTAGCTCATAGTTCATTTTTCTGTTTGTTTTTAACTACGTATTTGACGATATAAAAAGGTGATGTCATGATTGACAGCTGTGACAGCCGCTCTCAAACCTCCTTTAGACCGCGGGACAGCTGAGGGGGCGTGTCCCGCAGGCCGTCATCCCGCCGCCTGACTCTACTGCGCAGACTCTGGCCTCAAAATTATGTCACACAAGCAAGATGGCAGCTCCCAGGAAAGGAGATATTTTGGCTTCACTTTTGCATAGCAGCAGGAAGTGGAGACGCGTCGTCCATATTTATATACAGTCAACGGTTTCCACATGGTAAGTTGAAGCTAGTTAGCTTCGCTTGCTAGCCCGGGTTCTCACTAGACGTTCCTTTTCATTCATGTTGTATAGTTAGCATCTAGTTAGCATTAGCTGTCTCTCTTTTGTCAGTTATGGTGACGGTGATTGATAAAACTCATTTGCCGTGTCCGAAATCACTCATTCACTGCTCCCTACATTATAAACATTCAAAAAATTTATTTTTATTTATTTTTAAGCCGTACAGTCACACAACTGTAATTTTCGCATCTATAAATGCTGTGCATTGTTAGCAGAAGTACTTCAATCGTGGATCTTTTGAGGGCACTTTACACACACAAATTGACACACTCAGAATTCAGACACTCAGACACATAAAATGGCAGCATGTAAATATAGTGCACTATACAGTAAATAGGGAGTGATTTAGAAAGCAAAGGGTAGTCCTGTAACCTCAGCACTCTGTGATTTAAAATAGGACACACAAGGTACATGTTGAGCCACGGAGTAATGCAGGGAGTGCTCAAAACAGAGAGGGGGCAAAGCAACTGTGGCTGTTGGAACTATATATTGATATAAACTGATCAGTGCTTGCCCACACAGACTGTGCACCAATCAAATTACCAGTACTTACAGTGTCAGTTGGTACCAAAAATTCAGTTGAGAACACTAATGTAGGGAGTGCTATCACAGCAGAGAAACAAATAAAACTTTAAATTTCTTGTTTTTGGTAATTATAATTTGGACTAAATAAGCACATGTCAAAACAATTGCCAAGGATATACGTATGTACTGATTTCTTAGCAAAAATGAATTTTAATTTCAGTTTAACTTCAAATATGTATAAGACTTTAAACAGAGTGATCATACTTACAGCAATCAGCCAGTCAGTCTGCCACACACCCAAACATGCACAATGATTACCCACCACCATCATTTTCTTTTTGTAAGATTAAACTTTGCTCCCCTTTCTCTCCAGCTGTCTCTCTTTTATCCCACTCTCAGAGCGGCGTGGCTGAGGTCCAGTTTCACGGGCTTAAATTGAATCAGGAAAATCAACTTTGTCTTCATCCTCATCTTTAATGAGAAAGGTGGAGGGATTTCCAAGGTGCTGCTCTGCCCTGTTTTCTTTAGAAAGGTCTCGCTGTTCTGGGAAGGAAGCCTAGAGAAGTGGATTAGCTAAAACCCAAAGGAAGGAAGAAACAGATATGTTGGACCAGATCACACTACGCACACACACTCACTTGGTGTAGAAACAAACCAAAACGTGTGGACAGAGAGGTGTTATAGGAGCTCTATAGAGGTTATTCCCTTCCAGCTCAGAATCAAACAGGACCAGAGAAAAGGGGAAAGGAGGAAAATCTAAAACACATTTTCACCCTCCACCCTGACATATGGAACTTGTACTGGGAGTGTTTTCTTTTCATCTGGCTGTGATGGAGCTGAGGGGTTTCTACAGTGTCCCCTCTGCCCTCTCCTCCCAGGAGGGCTGTGCTGACCTAATTAACAACCAGGACACCCGCTCGCTGTGAACAACAGCACCTTTACAGCTTCATGCTGAGGTCCCATAACCTCCGCTAGCTACAGTACAGCACCATATACACCACCTCGCTAAATGGCCTGCATCCTAGTGTGCTAGCCTGGATCTCTGACTGAACTCGGTCATTGACAGGAAGCTGTGACTTGCAGTAAGGTTGTCTTTTATCTGTTGTCTTGCCCACCACCACCACAGAGAACTGGGTGCAGCAGTGCATCTGAATTGGCATAACTGGCTTTGTGGGAAGCCAGTGTGGGATCATATTCATATTACTGCTCCCGTAAATTCTGCTGGTTGGAAACTGGCAATCACGATAAAATTGCCACCCAACACCCTGCAATTTCACCATTGCTCCACATGATCAATGGTAGCTAGACGTAACGTATCTTGTGTAGTTAGAACAGAGTGAGTGAGAAGCATTGACATTAAGAGTGTGTTAGAGAAATTAAGTGAAGCAGCTTCAGGCCTGAAAAAGAGGATGTGTGGGCGTGAAAGACCACCAGTCTCCAAACCGCTCCAGCGTGCCTCGTACCTGCAACCTCAACGGTGTTGTCAACTGCCGTTGCTCGCTCACATGCACGCTTTGAAGTGAGGGCTTTCCTTTCTCCTGCAGTGTCAGAATCCCCCCCACAGCAGAGGTGACGAGCAGCAATCCGCCCACGCATCGCGTGGGGTCTGTGTAAACGCTCTGCTGTGCATCTGTGACGCTCTGTTAGGCTTCATCTCAATGACAGGATCCCCTCTCCCACACTGCTCACCCTTTTGAGATAGCATTTAATGCTTCATATAATGACATTCAAATAAAACCTGCAGTCTCATAAAAGGTTAAAGGCTAAAAAAGGTTTAGATAATTCTGTCTTACAGTGAGCACTCAACTATTGAAGAATAGTGGACTTGACAAAAAAAAAAAAAAGGTCTATTTGCTGTAAAAGGAGAAATATTCACACCAAATTACTGACCATTTAAATGATAATTCCACTTTATTACAACTTTAACTTGTAATATCTGGGAACACAGCAAAATCACAAAAAAGACGGGTAAGAAACTTCTCTTGCAACACCATGACTTTTTGGTTTTTGAAACGAAATTTGGTACACACATTCACATTCCTCTTAGGATGGACTGTAACAACTTTGGTGTATGCCTTAACTTTCCATATATCACCGTCATCTGGTCAAATTTTGAATTTGTGCAGTACTTTGGTTTATGACTAAATACGTATGTGCAGAACTAATGACATTCCCATCAGTCTCAGCTGTACTTTGTTATGTGGTAATTAGCGAATGTTAGCATGCTAATACACCAAACTACAATGGTGAGTATGGCAAACATATTTGTTAAATCAGAATGTTAGCAGAACACGTGAGCATTTTGCTCAAAGCAAGTTCAGCTTCATAGAGACGCTAGCATCGCTGCAGACTCTTGTTAAACAAACCACCAAGCTTGACAAACTTATTCAGAAGAGAAAAGGAATGAAAATTGTTAAATTATTACCCACGCTGTCTGTTGTAAACATGTATCACATTTAACAGAACAACTTGTCTTCATTTAACAACCAGTGTGCTGCTAGTTATGGTATCGCAATGTTATACTTACAAAAATGACTTTGAATATCTTATAGTTGTAAAAACAATAAGCTGTCATTATACTTAGTTTCACAACTGCACAAATGAGAGATTGCACACATTTTGCATTGTGTCGCTATGTGGTTATGAGTAAGGTATCATGGGGGTCTCCTTCTCATCGATTCTCATCATAAAGATCAGCTAACCACAGCATGTCTCTACCATAGCATTTAACTGACTCATGTGCAGTGACAACCTCACCACCATGTAGGCAGGAGAAACCACAGGGGGAGGTGGAAAGTGACAGCGATGCAGAGGGTGGGTAAACTAACTGTGAACTAGCTGGGAATCCCTGTCACCCTGATCAGAAGAGGTGTGGTGAGTTAGAGGGGATACAGATGAGTGCACAAGGTGAGCTTCAGCAGATGTTACAACACGGCAGAGATTCAGAGCTCGGCAGCTGTTGCAAAGGTGGGCAGAAAGTGCAAACCCCAAAAGGGCAAAGGTTTCTCCACATGTTTACGCTTTCTCAATAGTAAATTACACCAAAAATTCCAGGTGAAGAGAAAGGGTTGAAGGGTGGAATTTTTAAAACAATGATTCCTGTAATTTCAGGTAAACCAGTAACCATAGCCACCCCGAGAGGCTTTAATATATATACTCATATAACGAGTATGAGTGTGTGGATTCATGCCTGATATTTAAAGATGCATGAGGGAAATTATCTGACCAACTAAATGTTGTGTACATCAACATATTTCTTGAGGATCAGTGCATTCTTAAAGAAGATAAAAGCGAACGCTATGTAAACAAAGCCACTGAGGGTGGGGTTGGCAGTTTAAATAGGAGGAGTCATACTGAAAATAGAACTGTGCTCGTTTGACTTCCAGTAAAACTCAACTTAACTAACGGTGGTTGGTGAGCTTGGTGGCTCTGTGGTAAATGACCAGCCATTTTAACAGCTTGTTTGACTTCTGGGAAAACAAAACTCTTCCTTTACTGATTGCGTGGGCACTAACTTATGACATTTACTTGAGTAGATCAGCAGTAAGTAGACTGATTTGAAATGATGTAATTGTTATGCTAACTATGGTTTCAAATTGATGCTGCAATTCGGATATTTTTCTTCTAATCTCACTATTGGACATATTGCAGATCATATATGTACAGTATATATTTTTTATTTACAGTATATGTATGAATCCTACCATATATTTAAATATACATTTTAATTGCATTATATTTCATGATATTCTCAGTTTTTGTTCACTTGTGCAGAGTTGGGTGGTGAACATGTTGCATGTCTGCCTGTGCGAGTGGTGACAGGCCGGTTAGTGGTGTTGTATGTCTCCGTGTTATGACCTGGGGTACCTCTGAACCTCTAAAATGAGGTGAAATGAGTTAAAGGCAGCATGGGGTGAACCTCATATGCCAGAGGTGAGAGGGCTTATTGGAGCAGCAGTGTGGGTGCTAATGTGTTTTGGTTGGGAGAGACAGACACAGGAGACTGGGTAGTTATCTGAAACCTACCTTCTGAAAACAGAGCTCTATGCTGACATGTGAAACCTGTAGTGCTGATTTAAGTTAGTCACACAAGAACTGCACAAGAAAGATGGCGAGAAAGACAAAGAAAGAAGAGAAATAGCGTGAGTCAAACTGCCTGTTAAAATTTCCACAATTACAAATGTACTGCAGTCGGAGGGACAAGTTGACACACACTCCCTCTAGTCAATATTTGGTGTGTTGTTGTACAGCATGTGCATTTCGGAGAAAACTCCTTCCTGATAAAGCTTGCACAGACGTCTGGGTTTCAGTGTTCCGATGGAAAATCTTGAAGCCCGTACCACAGGCGCTCTTTCTTTCTGGCCTCAGAGCTCCTCCCAGCTGTTCTCCACCTGACGGGTTTTCCTCTTTCTCAGCGTCCAGACGGACCACGCCAAGAGCCAGACTGGAGCACAAACACAGGCAGGAGAGTAAAAGGGTTGGCAGGTGTATAGAGACAGCAGGGCGGAGGTGGTGAATTGTACTTGAGAGTGGGACGGGGTGAGACAGGTAGGGAGAGAGAGGAGAAGAGAGTCGCTGAAGAAATGAAGCTGCTTGCTGTTGTGGGTATGAGGGAAAAGACAGAGAGAGAGGGAGTGGGAAACCCAGACACAAACATAAACATTGGCTAGTACTTCAATGATTTCTCTTTCTGGCTCTCTGCCTCACCCCTCGCCTCTATCCCCCCCCCACTAGCCAAGCATAAACAAATATAACATGGAAAGCATCAGACAGGCTCCATACATCGCAGAGAAACGCCAGTCTGAAGTGAATGAGCAAAGGAAAAATGGTCATGTTGAGTTTTGTCATTTCCATCCTATAAAAGAACCAATTGGATTAGACTGTCAGACTGTCGCTGCCTCTCCTCCAACATCCAGCCGCGTTTAAATCAGATCAGCTGTAAATTCAAGTGGCCACTCAGAAATGTCAGCCTGTCAGACGTCTGTCCGTCTGTCTGCCTGTCCGTCTGTCTGCCTGTCTGTCTGTCTGCCTGTCTGTCTGTCTCTCTGTCACTATCTGTTCGTCTGTCTGTCTGCCTAAAGTCATAATCCTGAAATAGCAAAGAGAAAACAGCAAGACAGTCTCACATTTCACCTCCATAAAAGAGACACATAAACACACACTTACAACTCTGAAAAAACTGTATGATGACCAGAGGGAGATACATATGAAGGAGTGTGACTGATGCACATTAGGCACAGAAAAGTGACAATAATCATGTTCTGCACCACACACACACACACACACACACACTTCAAAACTAATGTTAACGCACACAAACGCACACAAACACAAACACACTGGGTGCTTGGCTTTCTCCTTCGAAGACACAATGTCACAGATTACTGCGGCTCCTTGGTCTGGCTGGTAATGACTTCATTCCTGGGTCTGCTCCCAGAGATCCTAGCTGCTGGCACACAACCAGCCCTACATCTGCAAAGAGCCCTATATACACACACACACACACGCACGCACGCACACACATACAGCATGCATACACACCACAATGTCAAGACCCAGTCTCTCTCTCTCTTCCATTGTCTCTCTCAAGTAAAGCTACTCTGCTGTTTGCTGTCGCAGAAACCAACGGCCCGCTCACCCACTGGTGGTGAGAAACCTCAGAGTAAAAAGCCTCATTTAACAATGTTAGCAACTTGCAAAAAATGTGCCAGCTAAAAATGGAAGAGAAATAATTGTTCTTTTTTTATTTCTCTAAAAATGTGACTTTGCTTTTATTAGTCTCTAAATGCGCAGGAGACAACAATATATTTCAACAAAGGAAAAGCGTGACACCGTGTAAATGCAAAGGTTTAAGTGTGTAGACTGCATATGAAAAGAATAGTTCAACATTTTGGGGCAAATACACTTTTCTTTGTTTTCTTGCAGAGAGTTAAATGAGAAAATCGGCCAAGAAATAGTCTGGCACATAATCCTCCATAAATATTTTTTTGCACGGATTAAACAAATGACATATAACGTGTTACTTAGTGAGCTTTTTTGTTACATTTGGACAGAGCCAGGCTAGCTGTCTCCCCCAGCTTCTGGTCTTTATGCTAAGCTAAGCTAACTGGCAGTTGGCTCTAGTGTCATATTTAACGTACAAATATGAAGGCGGTATTGATCTTCTCATCTTATTCGCAAAATGTCAAATATTCCTTAAAGCCATAAAGCCTGTAAAGTTGTAAATCATCTGTGCAATTAAAAGCATTTACTCCATTGCATTCAAGTAGCATCCCATTTCTCCTTTGTTGACATATTGCTGGCCTTTTGAGAACCCCTCTTCTACACTATCTAATGTTGGGCACAGGACAGAATGTGTGTGTGTGTAGATGTGGGTCGGTACATGGAGCACGCTAATGTAACAAGAGAAAGACAGATCAACTGTATGTGCTTCTCTATGGGGCTGTTAGAGTTGGCCTGTGATGCCAAAGTGCTCGTAGAATCACACCACTCTGCTCTCTCTGTTGCCAAGCCAGTCCAGGGGGTTCAAATGTGGACTGCTCCCAAAAATCAGCAGCCTCTGCCAGTTTCTACTGCTGCCTTACAGGCCAAACGTGCTTATGAGAGCGATCAGCAATGCTGTATTCATGCAACAAAACCAATGTTAGGTTGAAAGCTGGCTGGACATGAAAGTTGGTTAAAACAGGAGTGCTGTGGAATAGAAATGAGAGTCTAATGTTAACAGAGTTTGTAATCCTCTCCTGTTGATCTTCAATCATACATACAGTATGTCTCCTGCCTCCTTTAAGAAGTCTTTTCCACCCAATAATTTAGTCTCCATGTGTTTTTCATCTACAAAAAAGAGCAGTGAACCACTCAGCTGCACGTTTCACACACACAGTGGAAGTGTATCAGACGCTCTGCATGAGGCCTGATTCGCACAATACCAGTCAGACAGACATAACAAACATTTAGTGTGTGTGTGTCTTCTGGGTTGTCTAAAAGTGTCACTGCTGAGCGTGCGTCTTTGTGTAAGTCTATGTGAGCGTGTATACATGCATGCCAGTGCGTGCGTGTTTATTGCTGGTGTGAGCGGACCATACCACCGGGGTCAACCCGGGCCAGCTGCTTGGAGCTGATGGAGTGAGCCACACACATGCTGAACTGTGACCTTAAGAGTGAGGAGAGGAGAAGAGGGAGTGAGGGAAGGAAGGAAGGAAAAGGAAAAGGAGCAGCACACTGGCTTTCCTCTTTTAAAGGTCAATTTGATCTTAAGCGGCTGCAGATACGGATACACATTAACCCTGAAAACTTAAGGTTTAGCTTAACTAGCTGGGTGGAGACATTGATCACAACAGTTTACAGTATTTTACAGTGATTTTGAGCCAATATGTAATAAAAACAATAAATGAATATGTGGTATTTTCAAAATCTGAGTGTATTATTGATTTTTTTACATCAGTTATTTTAAAAATAATTAAATAATTAAAAACGTTCATTGAATCAAACCCAGTTTTGATTGTATTTCTCATCTATGTTTTTTCAGCTAAAGCCATTTAATGTATTTACCTTCTGTACGTAGTTGTATTCGTTGTTGATGGCAGAGTCCGCCATTCCCGTGCTGCATTCAGATTACCTACCGACGCACAAGGGATTTACAGGAAATGATGCGTGCATGTAATCCAGTGTTACTGTTTCAAATTTTTTATATGGTTGATATCAGCCTCACTGCTTACTGTTCACTCTCCTACAGCCATATCAGAGCTGCATTAAGTTACCTGTGGTATCAAATCGCACTTGCTGTTGCCACCGGTAACCACGGGTGTCGCCAAATCAATTTAATATCTTAACTTTAATATGTAAAGCTGCAACACTAATACCAACAATGACAAAGAATGATACTGATGCCTTTATTATTCTTCAACAGCTGTTCCTGTTCCACATTAGTACAAACGTTCAGGAGCGTCGTCCTTCGTGCAAACAGAAGGTAATTGGGCTTGAATCTTTCGACTGACCATACAGAGAGTATAGACTGTAAGTATATACAGTCTATTTTTACATCAAGAGGACTGCGGTGTTCCAGCTCCTAAAGCCCTTAAAGGCCTCACACAGAGAAAGACACCATCTCCCTCCACACACACACACACACACACACGCAAACTAGCACACACACACACAGCCATACACACACATACTGTCTCACCACCCACTGCCTGGTGTTTGTTTAATATGGCATTTCAGTATGAGAACAGTATATCCTGGTCCCGTCTTTATAAGGGCACAGCTAATGCAATACTGAGACACCCCCCATTTGCAATTACTCTCACACTACACACACACACACACACACACGCACGCACACACACACGCACGCACACGCACACACGCACACTTGTTAGTCCCGTGCCAATGGCTGCAGCCTCTTGGCACAGCCCAAACTAACGTTGCCCTAACTGAGAAATAGCATCTGCTTCATCTCTCTTTTCACCCAACCGCTCGACTCCTCCGAACTCACTAACACCCTCCATCTCTTGTCCAAAAATGCACAAATGCTGACACAGACACACACATGCACGTGCACTCAACCGTTAAACACACACACACACACACACACACACACGCAGACGTTAGTGAAGCTGGCACCAGTGCTGGAATCTTGTCTGTCTGTCTGTGATGCTAAGGAGCGCACAGAGAAGCGCTGAAAGGACAGATTTAGACTTTTGTGTTCTTGGCATAAGTAGGCCAACTCTTCAAAAGACAAATCCCTGCTTAACGTTGGCCTGGAGTTGTCACTTTGGAGCTAATAAATAGTGGAATACAAAACTAGGGGAAGAGGCACGGCTGCTGACTATTTTATATCATCTGCTCGAATCCCTTGTACGGCCAGTTTCTCTCCACAGAGAGCCACGGATCAATTTTCAAATAATCCCGAGCTGTTTCTAAATTCAACTCATAAACAAATCGTGTCAAACACTGATATATATGACTGATATTCTTAACAGACATTAATATGTGATTGTTGGCAGCACCTGTGTACTATATTTGGTCGACTCTGTAATTTAAAAGCAGAGAGACAGACTTACTTTTAGAAACACACAGTTAATCATTGTAAAAATAAGTCTGAGTTGAATATTTTTCATCTGTGTGTCCCCTGTGTCTTGTAAATTAAAAAAGACAATATTATTATGCTAATAGACAGGAAGAGGGTGAAAGGGCTTCATTTAGAATGTAAATACATTTTTACATGTAACTGTTGTAGTTTTAAAATATTTCTAAACAATATTTTTACTGGTAAAATATTTTACTCTTGCAGCTAACTGCAAAAGTATTAATCCTTCCAGTCTGTCTTCACTAATCTTATATTTTTAATTTAGTTTACAGGCATAATTATTAATACGGGCTGTTTTTAACACTGTAAGATCTTTTGAAGTTGAAGCTATACCCCTGCACTGTCCAGACCAAAACTGCTATCTGTGCATTTAAACAAGAGGCCAAATTACACAATCATTTTGCATCTTGACATGCAAAGACGGTAGTAGTCCGAGCAGTAACAGCAAATAGGAATCAGAAATCAGGCTTTCACAAGCTCATGATAGAAAAAAGGAAGTAAACAAGGCTGCAATTTGCATCTGGTGCAGAACCATGGCAAGCAAGAATGCTGAATACATGTTTTAAAAATGATTTTGTATGTCATTTGTCCTCTTTTATAGTTTTATAGTTGAAAATGGTTGCTTATTTTATTAAATGCAATATTAAATGCAGATATGCCAACAGTCATTCTGATTCTTATCCAGTAGCTTAACCCAGCTAAATAAAAACAACCTGATGGCAAAATATTACTTTCATATGAAAGTGGAGCAGAGCTGGAACATTTTTTGGTGTTTTCATGTGTCAGAGCTGCTGCCTTTTGCCGTTCTCCCGCTGCGTCCTACTGTACGTAGTGTACGCAGTCTGCACACACAGAAAAAAGAAAAAACAGAAAACACAGCACATTCAGACAGAGACACACAGGGGCAGAGGGGACATCTAAAGCTGAATAAAGCAACAGCGGCTTTGAGGAAGGGAGAGCGAATGAGAGAGAGACTCTGACACTGAGTGGAGCCAGACAGAGAGCAAATGTTCAGTGAAGCATACAAAAAAAGCGAAGAATGTCTCCAATTTTGCATATGGAAGTGAAAAACTGTTCATCTTCAACACTGAGGAACAGGAAAAATACTTTATATAGAATTGAAGGCGTGGATGTTCCTTCTTTTTACAGAGCTTACTGTAACTTTAACAGGAGTTAAAGATAGACAGATGAGGGTAACCCCCCTCTAATAGAGAGAAACTGTGTGGAGCGGGGAGATAACGCTGCTGGTTCTTTGTCTTCCACAGAAGACCCCAGTCATGCCTGAAAGACCTCTGATCATATAAAGACTCATCTGCAAACACCTGGTTTAAAAAAAAACACCTGGTGCCGTGGAAGTTGCAACACTGAAACATTCCCAATTCTAATAGAGAGTTCTGTTAAAGCCCACCAGGGAAACTGCATACAGATTTTTGAGAGGGACAAAATTCAACTGAGCTTTACTGGTGTAACAATTGTATGAAAAGGCCTCATTGTGCATCCGCAGCATCAAAAACCGTACAAAATGCCAAAACTGAAAGGGCATCCCAACAGCTTAGTGATTATCATGCCGTGCTTAGTTTCTCTGACAAATCATAAACAATCCAGGCTTAGAGCTGACTAGCCTAATGCTAAGGCATGCTATGCTACGCTAACATCCCACAAAAGGTGGCAAGGCGATTACAGTTCTCTGAGGGCTTGCATGGGGGACAAACCCCCTCACAATGGGACACGTCATAAACCTAAGCAGTGCTAAGCCGCATGGCATTTCTAGGATATTTCAAGTCAAATTTAATGCAAATTCCTGCTGGCAAAATGTTTGTTAAAGCTATTTTTACTAGCACTGGAGGACTGATCTTTGTTTACGTCACACTGTATAATCCCTCTGCTTTAAGGGGCCTTTCTTGTGGCCAAATCTCTCTTGCCAAAATTGTTGTCTTTAAAATCTCCCATTTATACAGAACGTGTTGGAAAAACTGCTGTAGATCCTCCAGATCCTCTGACACTTCAGCCACATCAATCCAAAAACTATTTATTTTACAAGGTAGCTTGCTTTTTATGTAACCCAACACAGTGTAACTCCCTTTGGCGCAATCTGTTTCATTTCTAAACAACGTGAAATATACAGCCACAATATTATACGATCCAGAAAGAGGCTTTGGAGAAAGTCAGTGTGCTCACAATACAAGCCTGGGATATTTGAGTTCTCTACCACACAGCACAAAATCAGATCACAGTTTCAAAAATCCCTGCATAGCCGCATAGCACAGTGCAACATGTAAATGTTTTACAAAAAATCTGACATACAGTAAATCTAAAGTAGATTACTTGCTCTGCAATTACAATACCTCTGATAATCCAAACGGCTCTGTTCAGCTCAGTTCAGTTAAGCCTTTCTAACCAGATTGTGGGTCAAACAAAAATACTGGAGATTTTGGTGGAGTGCGGCCATACGTCGTGATAAGGATCATGTTCATGGTGCACTGATTTACTGCTAAAACCTCTATTTGGTTATAATAATCCATCCATGTGATGTATTCAGTCCGCTAAACCGTTCAGTTCTGTGTCTTTTGGGCTAAATGGGGTAATTTGTTTTGTTTTAATAAAGCAGGTGTTTTTCTTGGGTCAGACTATCATGGAGCAAATTGCTTTCTAATCACATCACACGTGGAAAGTCCAGATGATGGCGGACAGAACGCAGCGCTGCATCACTGCTGACCCGGGGTGCAGTATGAGCCCCCGCTCTGACACTCACACAGCTTCATATGCAAGTATTAACACAGCTCTGTTTTCATTGCAAAGCAAAACATGTCACTTCATTTGCCCCAGTTTAGCCCCTAATCATAGTGACGGGCAGGAGAGAGAGAGAGAGCGCTCTGTGACGGCGAGCTGCATTAAAATTAACTGCAAGGCAACGAGTGAACTCTATATTTATGTTTTTTGGTTTAGAATCACAAATCGACTGGTTTACATCCAACATACACATAGGTAGAAGCAGACATTATTTATCAGGTATTATAACGAGTTCAGAGTAAATTTCCGCACAATTGTGCCACACAGTAGGGTAGGAAGTTGCCAAAATAAAGACGGAGAATAACATAAAAAAGGGAACACTTTGTGCCCATTCTGTTGAACAATGCTCCACAAACGTGCGTTCACATAGCAGCACAAACAGTAAAAGCAGTCTTCAGGAAAGAGGCGGGCAGCAGAAGGGGGCCTGTGTGGCCATTCAAACAAGCAGTGTGTGGCTGTGGGCCTAGAACAGCCAGCAGTACATTTCCATAACAGGAAAGGTCAGTGTTGTGGCTCCAGGGGCTTTAGAGACGCTAACAAAATCCATTCTGGGATCTCTGCTGCTCCGCTGCTCTACCTGTTGACTGGACTCCATTTACTGCTATAGTCTAATATTACACAGTGTATTGTATATCATCACTGTCAGCTGGATATATAATATAGCGCAAATTCTTCTTCTTTGTTTTCTTAGAATTGCACTAAACGTGGCTACCTATCCTAGGTATCCTCAAAATAAAGTGAGGTGTTTAAGGTGTTTAGTTGTTTAGTGAAGAAGGTAAAAGAACATTTAAATCAAAAAGGCAAATGTAATCTGTCGTAAAACAACACAGAGTAATGCAGAATAAAACTTTTTGTTTAATTACTGTATTAAAAGTAATAGACATTTATTTAAACGAAAATCTTCGAGATTGTTAAGTCACTATCTATTGCTGAATGAGCACAATGGTGATTGAGCCTACAGCCCGCTGATGAAAGTCCATGCATTTGCAGTATTGCGAACTGGGTGTCAGTGGCGACATTCCCGGGAAAAATCACAAGTGGCGCACAGTTAGTGACGAGTTTTCCATCACCCAGCAGTGGTTGGTCCGCCAGAGAGGGTAGGCGGAGCTAACACAACAGACTCACTTTTCAACTGCCAACTGACCGACGTCACAGAGATGACACTGTTTGGATCTCTGGGAAGTGAGGCCCAAAAAACACACCTGCAATTACCACTTATCACCATAGGTGCTGCCAAAGAGAACGAAGCAGAGATCTTTGAGATTTGTTACTTTAAGTGCAATTTGAAATATTTCTTCTTTACAACTTCTTTGCAACTTCATATTTATACTCTGACAATAATCGTTTCTAATTACTTTGCAGATTTAAATTTTACATACAAACACGTGACCATACTTAAACCACATAAAGCCTTTTTTATAAGCCTTTTAGCAAACTGCCATTCTTCTTTGTCCACCGGCTGCTACAATAATGCATCACCATGCCTTTCTTTTAGAAAGTCCAGCAGAAAGACCCCTCAATTTTGCGGCGAGGTTTGTGTAATGAAACAGAGAGAGAAACATACAGAACGTATGTGCAGTGTGTGTAGTTGTGGTTGCCTGTGTGCTCTGACGTACAGTGTTTGAAGTTCCATACAAAACAACAGTAGAGGAAGTTGAAACAGCTTCTGGTCTTTCTCTTGGACCAGGCCTCGGGGCCTCAGGGGGCCCATAGGAGTAAAACACTCCTTAGCACAGCCTCATATACCTCAACACCTGCAGCACACAAAGGCCCTCTGTGAGTGAAACAGTCACTCAAAAGTCAGAAAAGCTCATGTAGGACAAGGAAACGAGGAGTTTGGATAACAGAGTGTCTCTGGAAATGAGAAAAAACACAGATTTGATTTTTCATTAAGTTACAACAGTCAAATCATTGGACTGGTATATAATTTGAGTATATGAGGTCTTTACTTGTACTTACTCATACTAATGTACTGTACATATTTTGACAATTAATTTATACCGATAAATGTTTTCTGCTGGTTTTTATATGTGTTCTCACAGTTTTTTGTTTTGATTAAAATGCTAAATTAAAATTCTTTTACTTTTTTAATCATAAGAGCTTGAAAACAACTTGACAACTGCTATACAAATACAATTACTGTGTATTTAATTATTATTATTGTTAGAGCTTTATTACAGATATAAATAAAATCTATACACCCCACTTACGCCTTCTCACCCCCTCTTTACCTGACCCACAGTATTTTCCCATGGGGCTACAGCACTCTTTGGACTGAGATTGAATAATATTGACATTGGAGTGGCTGAAAGACACAACATAGCTAATAGATATAATTATCTGACATAATTATCTCCAATAATAACAACAGATAATACCTGTCTGTCTGGGTGCATGTTTGTTGTTGCGTCTGAAGGGATCCTCCCTGGAAAGATGGGCAGTGCCACCTCCACCCGCCAAACCCAAACCGGGCCTCACCTTCTGTGGGTGTGGGAGAGTCAGATTGCAGCCTGTCAAGACCAGGTAAGGCTGAGGTTTGAGGCCGCCCGCTGCGTTTGTGAATATCCCCTTTGGCATGAACATCTGTCTCAGCTCGATTTGGCTCTTTGCAGACTGTGGAGCGTTCACCTTGTCAGCTTGAGAGCAAACCCAAGAAACCCCAAACGCAACAGTAGCGGGTAAAAGTACACACAATTCACTGCACAGTAAGATTTTAATAACATTTAGTTGAACTCATTAATTTAAGAAATCGTTATGACAGCGCCGGAGTCCTGAGAGTGATTTCTCTGTCTGGTCCAGCAGACCCAAGTCCATTTACCTAATTAAAAAAACAAACCAGCGGTCTCTGTGGCTCTCGTGTTTACTGCTATATGATGGAGGGCATAAAACACATGCAGCAGTAGAAATGCAAATATAAGGCAGGGTGACTTAGAGAAGCTGGAGGAAAAGAGGCAGAGGACAAAAGAAAGTAGAAATGAACCGATGCCTGAGGAGACAGCTTTAACTGGAGGGCTGGGGAAGAAATTAGATTGAACTTCATTTATTTACTTCATTTATTTTTGAGAAATATGCTTAATGGCTTTCTTCTCGAGAGGTAGATGAGAAGATTGATACCACTCTTATGTCTGTGTGGTAAATATGAAGCCGGAGTCAGCAACTGGTTAGCTTAGCTTAGCGTAAAGACAGCTAACAAAATCAACCTACTGGCCCCTGCCAAAAAAACATTGAAAAAAACGTAAAGTAATTTTTACACGTTTCTGTACAAACTGAGCAAAGGATATGTAATATGTTAGCTTTAGAGGTGCTGGTTTGCTACCTTTGGACAGAGCCAGGGTATCTGTTTTCACCTGTTTCCAGTCTTTATGCTAAGCTAAGCTAACCGGCTGCTGGCTGTATAGCTTCATATTTACCCCACAGACATCAGAGTGGTATCTTTCCTTTCTCAGCAAGAAAGCAAACAACGACATCTCCCATAATGTCAAACTATTCCTTTAATGTGTTTAAATTGTGCTTTTTATTAGTGCAAATGGATGCTCTTATTTGGTCTTATCAAATGTTATCTTGTTAGTGTGTTAAAGTATAATTCTCTGAATTTGTTTATGGTATTCATAAGATACTTTTATGTAAATGTTTCATAACTTGACATTTAATGAAGCCATTAAAACAGCCACTGCCTGGCGGGGTTAGAAAGAAGAAGAAAGTGACCAACGGGGAAGAAAAGGAGGAGAAAAGCAACATTGTACACAAGAAAGGAACTGAAAGGGGACAAGAGACAGATCAGGAAAGTGATTGGAGAGATTGCAGTGAGAGTAGAAGGTGAGGGAGTAAAATGAGACGAGGCTGCACATGAGGTGGAGGCAGAGGGAGGGAGGACAAGGGAGATGATGCAGCAGTACGTAAAGCAGCAGATAAAACTGCAGGGGAGATGATCTGAGCGTGTCTTTGTTCCAGTAAGAAGCCCACAGCATCACTGGGTGACTCACCTGCCGTAAGACTACATCACCCACAGTATGAGATCATCGGGTTAATCTCCCCCACAACAGAACCGACAGCACAGTGAAAACATCTAATACACACACACACTCAGGAAAAACATTATTTTAACCTGTTCATCCACTTGGGCAGCATCAACATATTACATATAATATCAACCACACTATTACCTGCCCGAAGCTTAAAGTGAAAGATCAATAACTGATAATGATGGCTAACACCACCCTCATCTAATTAATTTTAATATGTTGACACCCATTATCATATAGATAGATCAGAGGAAAGAACAGAAAACCTTTATTTGTTTCAGCCTTGAGAGCATTGCTGCTTCTCTGCCAGACTTTCCACCATTTTTACACAAGACTGTCAATATCGCAGACATAAAACACCGGCTGTCGATGCACACACATACACTCACGCCCATAAATCCTGCTATACACCTCCTGATGTGCTCACTTGTCCTTGAGTCCTGGAGGGAATGCTGAAGAGTCACCACCTTGTTTGGTTCTGCAAAATAAATCAACAGGGGGAGAGAGAGAGAGAGAGACTGAGACAATCACAGTCTTTCTAAATAGTCAGTCTGATTCTTTGGACTGGCACATGCTTTGAAGCCCTCCGTGATGTTGCCCACAGCAGTATCCTCCTCAGGTCATAACAGTGAAATGAACAAGGGTCAGAAGTCAGAGAGAATCTAATAGGATTTTTAACTGTCTTTTACCACAAACTGCATTTAAAGCAATAAACTGAATTATTCATTTGTCTAATCTGGGCTTCTGCTGATCTGTGAGAGTTAGAGCGCAGCGCAGAGCGCACAGAGTACTTAAGCTGCGGCCCAAACGACACTTTAGTGCTGTGGGACAAGCGTTGGGTTACATAGGAGAGGAGAAGCTCACTTCAAATATGTTAGAGGGAGAGGAAGAGGTAGAGACATGAGGAAGATGGAGATGGAGAGGGAGACAGAGGAAAGCAAGTATAAAACTAAAATACACTGTCTGTCTGACTGATGGCGGACACAGCAGAGCTATTCTGTTCTAATATAATGCTCATTGCAGTATTGTTGGATCACGTTTGTTCATAGCAGGCCAGTGGTTTTAGAGGTCTGCTTCTGTGGAGCTACTCTTCATTATTGATGCTCTGAAACAAGAGTGGGTGCTCTGAAACCAACACTGGTTACATGTATTTCAGTAAGCTTCAGTGAATATTTACCTCACCTACACTTACCTGGAACCAGGGGATACTTTTCACTCATTCTCATTTTGGAGATGAGAACAACAACAGCTACAGAGCTTCCTTTTAAAAACAACAGAAGTCAGCTTTATAGTGCGTGACCTGCCCGGTTCTGTTTCTGGAGCTACTGGCTTGCAAACACCGACCCACAAACCCAGAGTGCAACCCACCCGGAACTAAAGCAAACACCAGACTCCCACCGGGGACGTATAAACTAACATGCGGCCGTCCTCCAGGGAACACAAAGCAACGTGCGCGCATGGAAAGTATTTAACGTCTTTTCATGCCGAGTGCATTTTTCATCCCCTTCTACAAAGCCTGAAGGCGCTGCGCTCAGAGAAGGGCCATAAAGTCCATCAACGAACTGTGCAGTTATGGTTACAATCTGTTTACTTAGTCACACTCCCAGAATGCACAGGGCTTTGAATGCAGCTCGAGCAGCCTCAGCATGAACTGTGTCGACTGGGTACGATCAGGGCTTGTAACTTCCCATGAAGCAGGAGTAATGTTCACTTCTACACAACCTTCAAACCACTATTAGTCATTTCTTACTCGCTATTGTTGTTCATATGAAAATCAAGGCTGAGTTTTAAAGGAGCACTCCACCAATTTTACACACAAAGGTCAGTTTACTCGTCGTGAGGAGTACAACAGTCAGTCTATGAAGATATTTGTATAATGTCTTCCATGGCTCTGGAGGAGCTTACTAAAGAAAACAATAACCCTGATGATGTCATCGGGGTTATCTCGGAATGGTCTCGAGACTTTAAATATTTCACAAAAAAGCCTTGATAAAAAAATGAAATGTAAAAATGTAATTTATTCATGGACTGTGGCAACAGTAGTTATGACAACTGAGGAAACTCCATGAGGTCGAAAGCTTCAGAAAAGGTAGTAAATTAACCTTGAATAATTTAATCTCACTATGAATCTGGGGTTTTCGGAATTTTTGGGGCTTTTTGTTAAAATGTGAGAGTGAGAAAAAGCCAGATTTGCTTCAAAACCTATAGAGTAAAAAATCTTAAACCATTATTCACTTCACAAACACATAAAACTGGACTGATTGAACTTGAATTCTACCCCCACAAACATTCAATGAATGGTTAGTCACTCACCACAGTGACTTCAGCCTACAGACCAATATACTGTATACCATCAAGGAGGAGCTAAGTACGCATTAATATTCAGCTCAGAGCTAATTTCATTACATTTTAATTAGAAAATAGAAAGTTCTTCTAAGAAAAACAACTGATCAAATCCCCAACTGACTTCCTGAACTGTAAAGGCACTGAACTGTAAATGACGCTCTGGCTGTTTTGGTGTGTGATATTGTGCATTTGTGTGTGACTGAGTGGGTGTGAGACAGCTGGGCCAAAAGTCCAGCAGCAGCAGAAGGAGAATTACCCTGGTTTAGACTGTGATCAGTCACACTAACTCAACACTTTCACATTTAAAGACACAGCTTTGCTTCACTAAAATCCTCATTTCATCCCTGCTGCCAACACTTAAACACTTACAGACATCTGAAGGGCATCTTGCACTGAGACTTCCTTTCTAATGTCATGGTTGTCATGGTTTTGAATAGTTTTTATTACATTTTTTTGTATAAAATCATACCATTTGATTTTTTAAAAAAAGACACACTTATACCCTGATGAGATGTATTAATAACTTCAGTAACTATATCTCACTGCTGCTGTATAATCTGTGTGAACGACAAGGACAGGAGGCATGGTTTCACGCGCACACACAAAGACGTAATTTCTGGGAATTGCTCTCAGGCAGCAGGGTGCACTTCCAGTCAGTCAGGTGACCAGTTCTGCACAGGGATCTCCCGATGGATAGTCACATGACACGCTTACTCTCTTTCTCCTCGCCTCTCTCCTCCCTTTCTCTTTCACTTCTGACAGTGCCCCCCCTCTTTCCATGCAGACAACCCGCTGATTTAACACTGCTGCCCACCTTGCAAGCCTCTTCAATGAATTTCCCCTCAGCTCCTCATGTCTAATAGGTTTAAATCCCCCTGTTCCTCCTCTTCGTCCCTCTATCCCCTCCTCCTCCTCCTCCTCTACAGGGACTTAATCCACTGTCTGTCCCTGCTGGCTCTTTGAATTATTCAGTGGAGCGCCGCTGCTCACCACAAAGAGCCATCTCTGAGACATTGAGCCAGAAAGAGGGCAGATAGCAGATAGACAGGGTGAATGCAGAGTGGGAAGGAGGGGTAGGAGGGTGATAGAGTGATGGCAGCAGATGTCTGGCTGGGAGCTTCCCAGGAAACCCCACACTCATCTTCCTCGTCCTCCTCTTCCTCCACTCTGGCAGCCCTAATCGCATAACCCGGGTATATAACTAGCTGTCACGGCAGGTCAACTGGAAATAGACAGCATTCTTGAAGGCAAGCTTGACCTGATACAGAAACCAGCCGGGGAATTTAACAGTGGCTACATGCTGCAGAGGGGATCATGTGTCCTCAGCAGCCATCATGACATGGCAAATCTGCCTACGGCCTCGTGCTTAACTGAACGTCAGTCTGAACTGACAGTAATAGGGGAACACCACTCATTTTGTTTTCACACACTTCGTTAATAGTTTCAGAAAGGTTGTATATATTACTATAAAATACAGCGTATTGCTAAAGATTAAGCCAGTGATTTCCAACCTTTTTCTCTTGTGACATCTTACAAAAAAGCAGTGTATGCAGTTGGGGTCCCTCGTCCTTCCCTCACATTTCAGATGTCTATGAGTTCTTAGCGGTTCCACCCAAGACTGATGTGCCCTCTAAAGTTGTGGTGGTTTACAGTAATATGAAAAACAATTTGAGGCCCAAATACGTCTAATATTTCACAAGAAAGCAAAGATTAGAGAAAGGTCCTTTGTTTTTTTCTTCTTCCCTGCCCCAATAATCATCTCATGACCCCTCAGATTTAACTTGTGACCCTTTGGGGGGGCCCAAACCTTAGGTTGCGGACCATGCAGTTGACTAAAATACCTAACTGCATATAAAGCAGTTAAAAGTAGCTGCACTCGACCAGCTATGTGCTGGTCAATGTGCTGCTTACACATTGATGCATCAAACAGTCTAATAATGTGATATATCATAATATATCAGATTTTTACTTAAGTAAAGTTTTTCAGGACAGTGAAGTTTGAGACTGTATTGGAACTTGAGTACTATTTCTACCACTGTCTAGGACAGACCTATGAAAACATTTGAGCAAAGGGGAACACCTATAAGCTGGAACCACCAAATTTAATGTCATGACACCTGCTGACCTTTTGTTCTGCAAATCCACAAAGATGTTGCTCATGACTGATTCTCCACCCAGTTTAGTTTACATCACAATCAATTCATCCTTAAACCTTTTTTAAAAGTCCTTTCATGCAGCTTTAACCTTGTCTAATTGATTCATTGTTGCAGCAATTATCATCTCTTCGATCTTTTCTTAGTTACATTCTGGTCCTGAACATCTCTGATGATATCAGTTTTTTGTTTGCATCTTTCAATATCATCTGAACACAGCAGTTTCATTGCTGCTGGCATAAAACCACTTTATGAAAAGCTCTTTAATGCTCCAGTAACTTGGTAAGTGTGCTGATCGAAACCACTGAATCATCCTCTGATGAGGACGCTTCAGCTTGTTTCAGAGACGTGAAATAACTAACCACTGTTTGCAGAATGGTGCAAAACCGCCTGATGATATTCAGTACAATTTTAGTTTAAACTCAGTAGATATGTGTGAATATCATTAAATCATATTAAAGCCAAAATCTAGATAAATTACAAAAATTTTAGCCATAGTTTTAGATTTAAAGATTTCTACTGGACCCAGTGAAGAGCAGTGTGATTCTCTGGATGTGATGGAGTGTCTATGGAGACATACCTTTTGGCATTTTAAATGTCGCTTTTGTAGCAATTTCTGGTTCCGGCAGAGAGCTCAAATATAACTTTGAAAGAACACATATGATCGTATACATCAAGACCATGCATCTGACTTGGGTGTCACTTTGTGTGGTATTTTGTGTTTGAGGGAAACCCCTAATAGTGAGTGCCATGCAAATGTTGAGGGGAAAGGGTGGAAGAAAGCCCCTCCTTGTCTCTGTGGTGCTTCGCTGAACACTGAGGGGAACCAAAACACATCAGCTCTGCTGTGGGAGGTGATGCAATGTCAGGAACCAGAAGCTGAGGAACTCCTGACCTTTCCTCTCACACTCGTCACTCACAGACATCTGGGCATCACCCACGAAATGTGGGAGGGATAGGAGGATGTAAACTAATGAAATATACAGTGAGAAAATATGCTTTCAGCAAACATAGAGTGCATTAGCATATGGATTCATGTGTTAATGTAAATGTCTGTTTGTGTGTGAGAGAAACTGAAAGGAAAAATAAGAGAAAGAAATGAGAGATGGTGAGGTTGAAAGGCTGAAATGAAGATTATGTGTCAAATACATCTGAGGGAAAATCAGTATAGCAATGTGAAGCTCCCCTTTTTCTTTTTAAATGACAACATGTGGTAAAGCCATATAGTGCCTCAGTGTGATATAAGTGGATGAGGTGATGTTCTTGGGCAGATAGTGTGTATGGTAATACCCCAGACTGGTACTATTTCTGTACTCTCTGTAAGCCTGCGTGAATGCATGTGTGTCTGTTTGAGTGCCTTAATGTGTATGCAGGTTTCTCAGTGTGCGTGTGTATGTGTGTGTGTGTGTGTGTGTGTGTGTGTGTGTGTGTGTGAGATGTAGACCATGCAGAGTCAGTCAGTCTGCCGTGGGGCTGTGGGGGATTCCTGTTTAGACCTTTGGTTAATGTCTGGGGGCTGACTGCAGGGAGAGGGTGAGGTTGCTGAGGGGTTGGTTGGGGGAGGGTGGGGGAGGACTATCAGCTGCCCTCGATGATGTGTCCAATTTCTGTTGTTTATAGTTCATGTCTCCACGCTCCGCTTTCCAACGCTGCACTCTCCTTCAGCCTCCCTTGTTAATGAAAACACATAAAACACACCTTGACAACAGCTCCACCAACTATGTGCCAGCTTCACACGCTGCTTTGATATGGTTTTGCTGCACTGCTCATGTCTTGTCTGTCATGTCTTGTCTTGTAAAAACAAATCAAACCACATGTGTGTTGTTGTCTTAACAACAAAAGGGAATTCATTTATTTAGTTCTGTATCATTTCAAAATACAATGTTTATATAGTTATTCTTACTTGCTTGTGGATTTAAAAAGATGAGCATGCTGGCTGGCATTTAAAACACATAAAAGTTCACTTACCTCACTTTTTCTGAAGCTTTCAGCCATATCCCACAGCATTTTTCAGCAGGTGTCACTGACTGATATAAACTATACGCTCTACTTACATCATGTAAATTTTGCCACTTAGCAGCAGATCCTTCAACTATTCTAACCTTGTCTGGATGACACACAAGTACAAAGCCGTAAAAACAGTCATAAGAGTGATTTTACGGCATCGATCCTGCATCATCCTCCTGTATTCTAGGGTGATACAGTGATACAAAATTAACAGAATGGGCACATCAGCCCTGACATCGTCCAAATTTATACAGAAACATAAAGCATCCCAACATTTTGATCAGGCCAGAAGTTAACTATGACTACCAAGGTGCATTTCAGCAAGAAACAGCCAATCACAAACAGCGGGCAGAAGCTAAAGATTGAGATTGAAAAAACTTTTACAATCTGAAGAGTGAATCAGTTTACTTTTCATTTCTGGGTCACTTTTGAGTGAATTATACTCTTCTTCGCACCCATGGTTTCTTCTCCATAGCAACGGCGGCTGAGGCTCATGGGTATTGTAGTATTCTTAGCTGTCGGCCATGCCAAAATCACAGACAAAACGTGATTTCTCAGAAACGAAGTTGAAATAATTGAAACGGGTGGTTATAGTATAAACCTACAGGATCGTTACATTATCTGGGAGAATCCTGTGCTTCTATGTTCAGTAACATTGAGGAGATCATTAAAAGAAATATTTGAAATGGGAACACAGAAGGGACAAAAACACTTCTGGAACCAGCGGGCCCTCCCACTTCACACCTATACTTCAGGGTTCTGTATCCCTCAAAGTGCTTGTCGGCTCATCGAACAGTGTCTGAAACTCCCTCCCTCCCCACCTGTCCATCGTCGGAAGTGTTGGGCTTTGTCCAACAATATTTGCATGCAGGATTTGAACTTTTTAAAACCAAAAAAACACTTGTGATGTGTTTATTTGCTTTGCTTTTTTTTGTCATCCTGTGCTTCTATTTCACTGCTGATCAATCGTCATGTCTCTTTTTGGTCTTAAAAAAACTGATCTCACATTTGGTACAAGTGCCAGACAGTCTCATTTCCATCTGAATCTTCCGCCATGCCATTTTTAATAACTACTACTACTAAACAATGGGTGATCCTCGGGGGACTTGAGTTATGAGTTCAGCAGCGCATCAATAATACACCATTTAGAGTGACTGGATTTCTTCTTATGTGCTCATCTGAGCTCCTATCACACCCATCATAACTTCTGCTATTCTTCAGCCACATCCTTCACTCTGTACTTTGTTCCTGTGTGCAAGCATGTGTTTCTTATCTCTATCTGTTCTTTATCTCCTCTGCAGATGCTTTGACCTCCACAATTACATTGTGACCCTTCCTACATCGATCTCTCTCTTCCTCTGTCTGAATGCTGAGATCTCAGATACACATGTTATGCGTCTGTAGTCCTCATGACCTCAAGGGACTGCTGTGAGGTCAGAGGTGAGGCAGCTACTTCTGCTCTTCACAACCTGACACTCCAGAAACATGACAGCTGAGACGAGGATGTGTGTATGCACATGTGTGTGTGTTTTCACATGTGCAATTTGACACTCTGAATTAATAAACCGCAATATGTTCTGTGAAGGAATTGTTTATTTAAATGGAGGCTGACTGGTTTGTGAAAATGCATGTGGGTCGTGTGTATTAGTTCATGTGTGTTTTTGTGTGTGTGAGTGTGATAGTGTGAGCAGAAAAATCTGATAAATTTACTGGTACATAAGTGACAATTTGACAGACGGCAGGGTGTCTTTTCTCTGTGGAGATTGCAACTTCTTTACATCCCTTATTCACGCGATGTGTGGTGTGTTTCTGTCAATCTGTCAGTTTGATTCACACATACACAGACTGAGATGGAGAAGTCAGGCATGCATACACACACACGCACACACACACACACACACACAAGCCATGCTGTCAATCAGTGTTCAGTAAGAGGCAGGAAACAGACAGCCTATTCTGTCCCTTGGCACAAGTCACTAAACTGTAGCCTGGCTGCTGCAGAGAGAGCACTGTGTGTCACACGCTACAGATACAGGCTACTCTCACACACAAATAACCTCTCTCTCGCTCTCTCTTTCTGCATGTGTGTCTCTCTTTCTCTCTTTTTCTTTCTGACACAAACCCAGCTTTCACATCTGCATGCAAGCACATACAGTATGCACGACGCCCATTCAAACACGTTGCACAGAAAAAAGCTGGAAAACAAAGTCTGTGCTACACAGAGCGGGTTAGTTGTCCTGCCTCCTGACACGCGGCCTGCTCGAAGAATCCCCCTCACTGGACCTGTTCACCCTATCAGAGTCAGACAGCTTCTTCAAGGGTTTAAATATGTGTGTGTTTGAGCATGCACATTTGAGATGAAGTGGGAGGCCCAGTCTGACTGATACATATCACACTCCTGTATGATATAAAACATTTGGGACTGGACGACTGAAAACAAGGGGAAAGAAAACTGCTACCTACCATCACCTCTAAATATCTTACAGTATATCTTTAAAACAAAGTGTAAAAACAAAAAGTTGTGGTTTTAAGGGGGTTATGTGTCAAACTATTTCTTGGATGGGATATTGTGCTGGTAACCTTTGGACAAAGCCAAGCTAGTTTATTACCCCTGTTTCCAGTCTTTATGCTAAGCTAACCATCTCAGGGCTGTAGCATATGTAACGGACAAATATGAAAGTGGTGTCAATCTTCGAACTCTCGGCAAGAAAGCAAACAAGCAAACGTTGAACTTTATTTGTGACTGGAACTGAAAAACAGCCCAAGAGTAAGAGCACACAAAAATATGTGGACAGGCTGTGTCCACATACTTTTGGTCATACAATGTATCTTCAGACTTTCCTCCTTCCCTCCACCCCTCCCGCTCCCTCACTCACTCTTTTCTCTTTTCCTTACTATGCTCCAGTTCCTTGATTCACACTGTCCATGAAATTTGCATCAGTTGAGGTCATTCTAGTTGTATTTCTGGAGCAGTGGCGCTCTGGCAGTGAGCAGAGTGGCTCCTTCAGACATTACATCACGTACAAAAACACACATTCACACATACAAACCTACAAACAGACACAAATGCATGTGTGGACGCAAAGCCACACTGGAAAACATAGTACAAGTGGATGAAAGCTGACAAGTGAATGCTTAGAGGTGCAGAATTATGTGCATACACAGAGTGATGAGGCACAGTTTTGAGTCTTATCCCTTGGTGATGTTTAAATTTTTTTTTTTTTTTTTGTTGGTAGGGCCAACTTCGCAATTCTCCATGTCTGTGGAAAACCGAAGTTGGGCTGACCGGCAGGGTGAGGCCAGGGATTAGAAAAGAATTGGAAAAGGACTGCACATGGAAGCTTCAGGAAAAACCCATAACAGGTGGTTTAAGCTTTATTCTTTTACAGTTGAGTTTCCTGACATTTTATTTTAGGAAAAAACCCTGTAACTAAATTAATAAGTATATTACTTAATAGCCAAATCACCCGAATATTCAAACTGTGACAGACAAAAAGAAAAACATCCCTCTCAACAGATTGCATTTCCATTCAGTACCAAAGAACACATGTTGGGTTTTCCTCTTATCTAACACTCACCTTTTCCTCCACAATTCTGCCTCACACAGGGAAACTACAGTGGCGAGGCTGGCACTGACCCTCGAGCCAAGCTTCCAACTCACACTGAAGCCATAATGAGGCTTTTCCTTCCAGAGGCTTCTCTAAAGTCACTCCCCGAACGACCGCAGGAAATGGAATTTTCTGAAAGGATCAAAACAAGTCGAGAGTTGTAAATGGTTTGAGTTTCCGACAAAGACAATGTGCCAGATTCCAACGCCTTAAGGGACACAACCATATCACAATGAATCCTCTGTCTCTATAATACGTGTGCACGGGCACACACCCACTTGTTCACACACATACACACATATATATATATACCCTTACAGACCCACACAAACATGCACATGGGCACACACAACACACACACTGTTTATTAATAGTTGGGAGATCCTGGGAAAGTGTGCAGTATTCCAGTGCTTTTCCAGTGGAATCTTTTTCATACCTGTGTGTCAGGGCTTAGTGTGGTGCATGCCTCTGCATATCCTGCACTCCTGTTGTGAGTGTGTGTGAGTCCTCTGGGCCTAAAGGCAGCCTTACATATAACAGTACTCTGCTTTTGTTTGGGGGTAAGGTTCAGGAGGGTAATGGAGAAATGCACAGTTTCTGCTTATGTGCATGCATGTGTGTAAGTGTGTGTGTGTGTGTGTGTGTGTCTGGGGGTCAGGCAGCCCATTAGCAAGACATCCCCTGATCTAATTGCCTCCTTCCAGCAGCCAATTTGACAGCTCTGTAATCTACAGTTACTCACAGCACTCACCATGGTGGGTCTGTTTGTGTATGGGCGTGGATGAGTGTGAGAGCGTGTGTATGTGAGTGTGGCAAGCTACAGATTAACCACCACATTTGCACTGAAACATACCTGCAGTTTCTTTCTGGTCATAAAAATGTACAGAATCTGACTTGGAGGTGGACAGAGATAATTCTGTAAACCATGTGAGCCCATATGTTCTCTTGTCCTGTTGCCTTTAAACAAGTATTTGAGCAGTGATATGATGTGTGTACGTGACAAAATGTAGGATTCAGAAATATTCAGAAAGTCTTCCTGACCTCTATAAGTCACTGGCAATGCATTGCACAGCCTGTGAGCAAATATGGAAAATGTGATGATGTCCAGCTGTACAACCTAAAGCTGTCACCAAGTGAGGCTGAAAATGCTTCAGTTCAAGCTACTAAGTACACAGGTTTTCATCGTGTATGATGGTTTATGTATTTAATCTTCAAAACGGCACATATTTGGAAAGATCTTTAAATGAATGTTAATATGCTCTTAATAAAGTCCCGTGCATTTGACATACACGATGAGTGTAATTCAAATACTTTGGTCACAACCTATAAACATGTCCAGCTTCAAGGGTGCAAACCTTATGAGTGATCGCAGTGCTAAAAAACATCCTTGTAAGTGCTCTACGTTTTCAGCCCGCTCACACATAGTGCAGCGAGGGAAAAGGAACAGAAAGAGAACCCAGCTTTAAAGAGAATGCTTTCATCTTTCCCACAAGCAGGCCGAGAGTCGTCTTATCTCTGAGGCTTGGCCCGGCTATCTAGAGTAAACCACGGTGTCTGCAGAAAGAGCTAAAATTGATGGTGCAGTCCAATTTCTCTCTGTTAAACATTAGTCCCAGGAAACCCCCTTGGCTTTAAGTATAACTGTGTGTGTGTGTGTGTGTGTGTGTGTGTGTGTGTGTGTGTGTGTGTGTGTGTGTGTGTGTGCATGCCTGTGTGTGTGTGAGAGAGTGCTTACAACCATCAGGAGATTTCCAAGAAGATAGCACCTGTTCTGCTGAACAGGGAAATAAACATTCCTGCAGACTTTCTGGATGAATAGGGTGAGGACGCACCAATCTCAGAGGAGTAGTTCACGTATTTAACAGCCATAAAAGTAACACAGATAAAGTCAAAGAGGCCAAAATACCAAAGAGACAGACAGTGAGAAACAGAGGGAAGAGACATAAGACAGAATACATTGGATGGACAAGCTGTCAGACATTGACAGACAGCCAACAACCTTTTCTCTCTCTGTCTCATACACACACACATGCACACACATGCACACACACACACACACTCCTGCTGCTCTCCCACTCTCTCTGTCAGGAAGACAGCAGACCTTTGGCTATGATAAGCACCCTGGAAAACAGTTCAATCAGTAAGAGATTTCCTCTGCTGAACACAACACACACACACCTGCATGTACCAGCAAGCCTGAACTTTGCAACTCTTCATACACACTCACACTCACTCACACACACACACACACACACACACACAAGCGTGCGCGCACACTCCAGAACTCGCTTGCATTCATCCTACACTGAAATATAATCAGCAACAGATTGCCAAAGCCAACAATTTGCATCTTTTTACTTGATTTGTGAACAAACACGAGCTGAACATGAAACACGAGTACAACCAATGTGACACAACAAAGTTTATAAAAGTCTACAAGTTCAACCCGTCCATTTTCCCAGGACGCTCTCAAAACATTGTTTTCCAGTCCTGACAGTTAGTAGTGTGTGTGTGTGTGTGTGTGTGTGTGTGTGTGTGTGTGTGTGAGAAACAAACCGCCTGTTTCAGCTGGAGACTGTAGCTCTCTGAGTCTGTTTTATTTTGGCTGTATCCTAGCAACAGAGCTGTTTCTGCTTACTTCTCTCTCCACCCTCTGGCCCAAAATGCTCCAGGCTGCTTTTCCACGTGTGTGTGTGTGTCTGTGTGTGTGTGTGTGTGTGTGTGTGTGTGTGTGTCACACATCTGCTTTGCATTGCGGAGAATCTCAGCGCTGACTGCTCTCTAAGCCCCTGATTCTGTTACAGCAAGCCAGCAAGACGGGGAGGCAGCGTGTGGAGGAGGCTGTGGTGGAGTGGGTGTGAGGGGTGAAGATGGAGAAAGAGAAAGCAAAGAGAAGGAAAGAGATAGAGGGGAAAATAAGAATAAGATAGCAGTGACAGCGCTACAATAAAGTCAGAACATCTGGGGCACATGCAGAAAGAATGTGACTGCTTTTTTTTAAAAAAGTGAAAAGGGGAGCTGAGAGGTTTAAATATTATGGAGCTATAAAAGTTTTCCAGTGCTTCATATGAGCAGCAGAGGCTCCATGCTTTGCCTCCTGCAGCGGCAGAAATGGCACTGGGTTGGGTGAGCTGTCGGGCGGGGCTGGCTCATGCTGCTCTGCTGAACTGGACTAAGGTTTGGTATGCTAGGTGAGGCACAGAGAGGATGGGCAGGGCAGGGCTGGGATGGAGAAAAGAGGAGAACATCAGAGAGGGAAAGAAGCACTGAGGCGAAGAGAAGGGTCACTGGGTTTGTTTGGCTGCCGTGTCTGCGCGACTCCATCACCTTTGAATCTTTTACTCCCCTCAGTCTACCCTTTATCCTCCACTCTTTCCTCTATATCATCTCACTCCTGTGGGCATGTCCTCATCTCCGTAGCCCTCTCACACTTACAGTTTGCCAGCTAATTACTGGGCTTCACTTTGTGATTATTTATTGCATGCAGCGGAGGGAGAGTTGAGGCAGTAGAGAAGAGGTGAGAGAAAGAGTGAGCTTACATGAGAAATGGCTGCAGTCAGTTCCCCATTGCAGTGAAACATTTGGCAAGGGCACTGAACAATCAAAGCTTTGGGCTTGTGTACGGGTGTGTAAGGGTGTGTGTGTGTGCATGAGAGCGAGGGAGCAGTGAGTGAGTCTGGCATTAACCCAGGATATCAACTATAGGGTGCTTGAACTTTGGAGAGCCGAAGCGCTGCCAAGAGAGCATTGTGTGCTCATAAAAAACATTATACAACAGCTGTGGTGTGTGTTTGCACGTGTGGTTTTTTGTGCACTTGCATGCTCATAAATGTTTGTGTGCATCGGTATATGTGTTTCAGCTAAACTGTGGAAACTGTGTCTACTTGAGAGTCTTTTCAATCAAACTAAAGTGGAGAAGGGGACGCCAAGAGAGCACTTTAGCCTTCAGATGAAGAGTGATGAGAATAGACCCATAATTACTAGTGAATCCTCTCAGTTCGCAACCTTCAGCCGAAAAACACTGATTGTGTGCATGCGTGTCTCATTCATCTGTCTACCAAACTCTGAGTCACAGCTGAAAACCTACGTGCACACTCTACAAATACCACGTCACGTGTCATCCAGGATCTGCCGCCTTCACGTATACACATACACATCTAAATACCTCGATGGCTGATTGGTTTTAGAGACAAGAAAGGCAAGGGCGTACCTTCCTTTCAGCAACCATCTACAAAACCACTCATTGACTACCTGGAAACAATCTGCTGGTTCTCCAACTATTATTACAACTCATGCTGTGCAGCCAAACATGGCTGAAACCCGCATTCTGTCACTTTATTTTAAATTCTAGTTGCAAAGTTTTCAAAGACACTAAGTATGTCGTGCACAAGACGTCTAGAATATTTCCATTTGAGAAACCATTGCAGCCAGTGCAAACATCATATAAGAGCTTGAGCAAGCTGATATGGAATATATGTATACAATATTGTCAGACAATGTGGAATAAGATCACTTTTACGACCTCAAAGCAGAAACTAAAGGGGCAAACTAACAGTAAGCGTATGTACATTTCCTTCAGAAAATGTAGTGTTTTGTAGTTCCTTTTTTAAGTGCTCATCTCCTGTCCCACTTCTCCTCTGTCTCCTCTTGCTCCCTTCCAACAGACTCTTCTTCCAACCCTGCTAGTTTATGTGGCCACAGCCGGGTCATCAAAAACATTACTGGAGAGCCTGTCTACATTCCCCAGACTTAACTTCTCCAGCAGCTAAACTGTCTGAATGTGCGTGTGTCTTTCCAACTGTTACTGTCTGTCTGTTTAAGGCTTTAACTGTAACTTATTTTAATAGCACATATGATATGAAGATATTTTTAAATATTGTATCCAACAATGAGCTCGGGGTTTTTTTTTTTGTTTTTTTTGTTTTCTTTTTACAGGCTCATATGCACAGACACAGACACATGGATCCTGTTAATTTCCAGGTGGGGTGTGTGTTCCGAAGGTCTAGTTCAAGACAAAAATCTGGTCCTTGTCCCTTCTTGACCTCTACACACACACACACACACACACACACTGTAGGCAAAAGGCCTGTGGGCAGCAATATCACAGACAGTTGGTGTTTTTGCAGCACTTAGCGGCCCAGTATTCCCTTACCACAACAACATCCAATCACCTGCCAGCTCCTGACCTTTGACCTCTGCTACAGAGCAAGGGATAGAGTGCATACCATTGTGGGTTAGGGTGGTCCACAAGCCACGAACCTGAAAGGCCCTGTTTGCCTCCAGGCAGGGAGACCTCAACAAAGCCTGTAACCTCGCTGCAAACACGAGTGATTAGAGAGTGGGAGAGAGAGGGAGAGAGGGGGAGAGAGGAGGAGAGGGAGGCTGTTAGCTGTTCATCGATACACTACATTAGGCGAGTACATGGATGACTATCTTTTCATTACATATGTGGACAGATGAACCTCCCTGAGGGATAACCCCTCCCTTCACTCCACCATCTCTGCATCTCGCCCTGCTCCCCCCCCTCATCATCCCATCTCCCCCCTCCTCCTCCCCTGATCTGAAACACACCCAACGTCTTCCATCCATCTTCACTTTCCTCCTGCTTTCATCCAGCTTCATCAGCTCAAGCCAGATTTTTGATAAATCATATCTTGAAGTAATTCTTGGCATTTTGTCCTGTTTTTGCACCAAACGATGAGCTCTACCAAATCTGGACAAATCGGGTAATTAAGCTGTGAAGTTTCCAGTTTTGTAAGCGATTGGCTAAACTTTCTGGAACTCACTGGAGACTTAAAACAAATAAATGTGACCTGATCTTGCTCTTTCATAATTGTCTATCTTTATCTTATCTATCCATCAACCACTCTTCTTCCTCCTCCTCTAAACCTTTTTTCCCCCTCCTTCCTCTCTTATCTCCAGATTGTATCCCTCTATCTCTCCACACCCCAGCCATTTAAAACAATAAGCTAAATGGAAGATAGCCAATTTATGGGATGGACTTGTACTGTAAGCAATTACCATGAAATCAGCCTTTTTTATTTCATTAGTGATATACCCAAGGGCACAAACACACATACACTCTATGAGTGGTAAAAAAACGCATCAGTTGGTGGGCACATTAATTCATTAGCCACTAAACAGTACTGGATAGTAGTGATGTGTTGATGGGAAAATGTACCGTGTATATGTGTATGTCTGATGGGAATCAAGTTCATAGACCAGAGGGAAAACGATGATTGAATTCTGGGCCATACTCATGACTCAGTACTTTATGGGGAGCATTGCTCTTTCTCAGAACCACTAAGTGGAGTGGATAAGTGTGTCTCAGTGTGTGTGTATGTGTGTGTGTGTGTGTGTGTCTTCCTTCATCTTTGTGCACGCAGTCCTGTTTACTAGCACTGATGCTCTATCAACCATTTCACCACTGCTGGGTACATTTCTTCCAAAAAGCATTTAGGCAAACCCCTCGCTATTTCCTGTCATATACAGGCAAATGTAAGGATGCTGCCAACACCGTTGTAAATGTGTGAGGAGGAAAGTCATCACTTACTATTTCCAGTCTCTCAGCAGAAAAAGGCTTAACCAGAACTCCACTATAAACTTTAGACAAACGAGCCAATTACAAAAAGGAAAACATTCCCATTGTCTGTGACTTATGAATTGTTTTTATTGTTGGTCTGTCTACAGACTAAATGTGCTGTTACTGTTCTGTCTGGGTCTCAGTTTTCCAAGTAAATGGAACAAATAAAGAGCCATTGAAAGAACAAATATGAAACTAAAGCACATGCTACAACCACAGCTGGCAAGACTGTGAGCCCTATTCTCTCGTCTCTCGTTGTCTTATCTGCTGAATTATCAGTGTGTCTCCTGCTCCTTTGTCAGCACAAAGATGACCCATTGTGTGTAGCCAGTATGGAATATTTCTGCATACACTGAGTATGTGTTTATACAGGAAGTTCAGAGATGAAGGAACAAGGTTAGGCTTGCAAATAGTGAGAGTTAAGGTTGGATTAGAGGTGAGAGAATCAATGGAATGTCCTTATCTGTTAAGAGGTACAATAAAAGTGTGTGTTTGCGCGTGTGTTCGTGTGTGTTTGTGTGTGTCAGGGGCAGAGAATGGGATGAGGGAGGTTTTGACAGTCATCCCATACTGTAGCAGCAGCTGTCTGTCTGATGACCTTGCTTCCTGGCTCCATGTTCCCAGTCCGGCATGTCAAAGGGCTAACAGGGGCTAACTGGATATAAGTGAAGGATTAAGCACCTGGACATCACACAGAGCAGTCAGTCTGCCTTGACATGAGATGGATGTCATCACCTGGATAAGTGATGCAGTGCAGGGGGCGATCGAGGGAGGGGAAGGAGAGCTGAAAGCAAGAGGACAAGAAACTACAGAGAGTGAAAGAGGTAAGATACCGTAGCAAGGCCAATGCCCAAGCCAAGGCGAGCCTGGCAGCGGAGGTTAGTGTGAGTTGTATCCGTGTCCAAAAAGTCTCTGGAGGGAATAAAATTTGATCTGCTGTAGTCTATCAATCAGCTAAAACAGAACTGGTAGGACATGTTGCACAAGAGACAAGTGAAAGAGATTAGAGAGGAGAGGAGAGGAGAGGAGGAGAGGGAGAGAGGGAATCCCCCTAATTGGCAGCAGGGTGCCATGTCGCAAGCTGAGGGTTACACCTCAGTGCCAGGTCTGGGCCTGCGGTCAAGTTCATCAGCCTGAGGTTCAGCATTGTCAATCACTGGATGCAGCTGCTGTGGCTCTGTCTGTCTCTCTTTCTGCCTGTCCTTCAGCTTTGTCTCCTCTGACCAGTCCGTCTGACTCCCTGCTTGTTTTAGTGTAGTATGTAATCAATACACTTCACATCAAAAATATGAATCAAAAACATACAAAACTAACTACCAGTTATGCTTTGTACATTTACATGTATTTAGTAACATGCTGAAAATGAGTTACAATCTTTCTAATGTCACTGGACAAGACCAAGAGTCTACAGCCATGCTAGCAGCTCTGTGAGGCTGTACTCGGCATTCTAACGTGTTCACAGTGAAAAAGCTAACATGCTAATGTTTAGCAGGATGATGTTTACCATGTCCACCTTCTTAGATTAGCATGTTAGCATGCTAGTACAGCTGAAGGTGAATGGGAATGTCTTTAATTAACTAGTCAAAAGGTTATGGGATCACCAAACTTATTATAGTTTATCTTGAGGAGGACATGAGTGTCGGTGTCAAATTTCATGGCAATCCATCCAATAGTTGTTGAGATATTTCACTAAAAACCACATATGTCAACCTCAAGGCGGAGCTAAAGAGGAAAAGTCACAGAATCACCAAAGTCAATAAAATTCATCATCTGGGGACCACGAATGTTTGTACAAAAATCTAGATGTTGCAATATGTCACTGGATAAGTGAAAACGTTGATCTGCTGGTGGTGCTAGATGAAAAGTCAACAGGCCACCATAGTCAGCAGGCTTCATCCTCTGGGGACCATGAATGTGTGTACAAAGTTTTTTTTTAAAAAGCAGTAAAAAAATAACAGTTAATCAATGTTGAATATAAAGTATACAGATGGGGTTATAAAAGCATTCTGTTGTTTAGAGATTTAACAGATATTAATGTATATATAGTACAAACACACACATGGTGTAAATGTTTGTACGAAGGTGTGTGAGCACGCATGGGTGTTTGCCTACATGTCTATGTGCTGGTATGTACACTTGTTTCTCTGCCTGTTCAATCAAACAGCCAAGCCAGAACAAGCCAGGTGAACTGTAGAAAGAATTATTTATGGTCTTGTTATTGGTATCTCACAGCTGAGTTGCTCAATATTAATAGCTGATGCTTCCCTTCATGGCTCTGTGTGAGAGAGCAGCGGGGACAGAATTATGATGTCTCAGTCAAATGTAAAATACAAATCAATAAAAATCATTTGTGTGGATGACACAGATATGAAACAACAGAGAGGTCAAATGGATAAGAATGTAGCCTGCAAATAGGCTGGGTTTTTTTTAAAAAGAAAAATGCAGCTATGCAAGCAATGCTTTTCAAGACTGGATGATTTCTGGAGTGAAAAGCAGATCTGAAGACTTCCTCTCTGAATTGAAGTGACAGAACGCTGTCTTTGTTGCGTTTGTTGTGTGTGTTTGTTGTGTTTGTTGTTTAGCAGAGGAGATGTGCTCAAATCAATACAGAAACTATGAAGTGCGTGCATACCTGAGTCTATTTGCGTGTGTGTGTGTGTTTACTGTGTGCACCAGTGCATTATGCATTTGTTTGTCTTATAAACAGACAAGAACAAGGACAGCTGTCGCTCTTGGCAACAAGCATGTGAATGTGGAGATGGCATTGGATTTCTGTCTTTCATTCTCTGCTTTTCTCTCCCGGCCTTTATCTGTTCTCTCTCTCACCCTCTGCATAATGTCAGCTCTTCTCCTCTTCTTCTCTCCTGCGTGTTCTCTCATGCAGTGTGGCAACAGAGGAGAGGAGACGCCTCTGTAAATGTTTACTGTATGAGAGTTTGTTAAAGATGTGACTGCAGAGGGATAAACATAAAACATCTGGACACAGACCCAACATCTGCTGCCTTTAGGGAGGTGGATGGAGAGAGCAAGGCCACAGGAGAAACGCTGAGGGGAAAGAGGAGAGGAGCGAAGGAAAACAAAGTGGAAAGAAGAGAAAAGAGATGGATATAAGAAAAGGTGGAGACTGGAGCCTCCTAATATCAATTGATGCTTATCCCCTGACAGTGAGATAGAAATGCTTTTAACACTTAAAATACTGAATAGCTGAACACATTTTCTGCCTCTTCTTCTCTTCCTCACTCCATCTTTGTCTTTCTTTCTCTCCCAAACAAACAGCAGAAGAGACTGGGAGCCCAGCATCCAGTGCAAGGGTGGGCCATGTAGAGGAGGGAAAACAAAGCCAACAAGGAGCAGATGTTCAAACGCACACACACACACACACACACACGCACACACACACACACGTGGACACACACTGACACAGACACACACATTTGGAGTGCATAGTTTATGTCCTAGAATGGAGACCACACCACTTCTACACAAACACACACACACACTGATGTAAAAAAGAGAAGTTAGGGAAGAGCATCAGAGTCAGATAAGCATCCTCCCAGCACGAAAGGACATAGCAACTTTGCAGAAAGTTTTCTTCTAGTAGCTTTTACACATTTTATGTCCTTCCTGAAATCCCAGGACATGTGTGCATGTGTGTGTGTGTGTGTTACAGTCTGATCCATAATCATGAAGAGGAAACAGCTGCATGGACCTGTGTGGGTTGGAAGGGGCGGGGTTTGCAGATAACCTCTGACTTCTCAGACAGGAAGCTTGGAGCGAACCTCAGGAAGTTGCTCTCAGGACTGATGTACAAAACAGAGGTTGCATGTACAGCAGCGTGAAAAATAAACACAGCTTTCAGGTGCACAAGCACAATGACTCCAGTGTATGCATCAGCACCTTTTCCCTCGTTTCTCGCACGGCGCATGCGAAAAGGTGCATTTGACAAGTCTGTGCATATAATAAAACAGCCACATAATAATGTGGTGTGTTATAATGTGTGCTAATGTAACACCTGAGCAGCTTTTGCAACACCTTGACAAACAAAGTCATCAATCAATCAGTCGTCACGCCATCACACTATTTGCTCTGTATGTTCCCAAACTCTTGAGCAGTTCTCTATAAAAACCCCACCTCAGGCAAGAGGAGGAGAAACTGGCACCGTGCCTCTCTCTCAGTGCCTCTGCACAGAAAGGAAGCAGCCTGAGTAGTTTCATTGTAAGTCCTTCCTGCTGCTCTTGAAAGGCAGAACCCATGCTCCACTGAGGCCTGTCCTTGTGTCAGGGATTTGTTTACATCAATCACTTACAGCACATGTCCAGCATGGCACAATCACAGCTGCAAAATACAACGGAACAGCACGCAAAACTGGCATATGGCTGTGAAATGCCACTGTGATGGTCTATTGTCCAAACAGGTTAGCCTCCAGGGTAGCAGTGCATTCCTCACATGTTTTATGTTCTTCATGTGCAATATCTAAATGTCACTGTCAACATATACTCCATAAACTTTAATGATGATTCAAAGATGGTTGATCCTTTCTGCTATTGGCGCGAGAATGTAACTGTTGCTACAAAAGAAAAGCACACTCAGCAACAGAAACAAGCAACCTGTGAGACGGCTGTATGTGAGACGAAGCTCTTTCGATCTGTGAATCTCATGTTCTGGTTGAAAGAGAGACGATGGCGCTGTCTCTGAGGCTACGCTGGTTTCACTTCTCCGCTGCACAAAACCACACACACACACACACACACACACAAAGATGTCCCCTGTCACAACCACATCTACACACAAATGCACACACACGTTTGAAGGCAGACGCACGTCAAAAGCAAACAGTGGAATCCTACTCCCCTATAACGTCACGCGCCCACTGCTACCCGACATGGCACTCAGACAGATAAAGACAGCGGGGTGTTTGTGATGAGCTGAATGAAAGTGTGTGAGTGTCTGAGTGCTCCTACATCAACTGACAATGACGTCTGTCCATTCTCTCCACCTCCATCGGCCTCTCAATCTCTCCATCCCACACTCTAGACAGAAAGAGCACAATGGGCAGAACGTGAGGAGAAGTAAAGCTGAGGGAAAGCTGAAATTTACGACAAATGTACAGAAATGGGAAAGGCAATAATAATTTTTAAAAAAAAGGGAGTCATTCAGTTCCAATATAATCACTCCCAGACCCAAGGGAATCAGACACAGCTGTGTTATCATTGGTGTCTGTGCCCGGCCTGTCAAAGACTCACACAAAGACACACGCTTTGACACACATATGCACAATGGGTAATTACTGCCAGTTAGCTTACTCATTTATCGCTATTACGCTAAAACGACTTCCCCCACTGCCTGTTTGAATGCACATCAGTCTCTGAATGCCATTTAGATATGTGGGTTTGACAGACTAGAAACAATTTAGTAATTAAAGCAAATTTATCAATCAGGTGCATTTCACTTACCACTACTGGCTCTAATTTGTTCACAAATAGATCATGTATTGCCTACACCTGCGACCTCTGACATTCAATCGCTCATTATCTGCCCACAGTTAGACAGACAGATATGGTATATACTGTGACGATTTCTAAAGTGTGTAAGTGTGTATACAAGTTTAAGACGTGCAATTTCTTGGATTATTTCTCATTGCAATTTTATTTTGTTTTACTGGTTTAGCAGCACATGGAAACATGAAGTGAAAAAAAAGACGACCAATGTCCTCTTAAACAAGATTAATAGTGTACAGCCATGCTGAATGTTCTGTGAGGCTGTACAGTAGGCATAGATGAGCTTTGAGCTAAATGCTAACATCAGCATGCTAACATGAATGATGATGATCACCACCTTAGTTTAGCATGTACAATATTGGAACAGTATTGGACAAATTTGAGATTTGACCTGATGCTGGCTCTAGATGAAAAGTCAGGGGATCACCAAAGTCTGTAGGATTCATCCTCTGGGGACCTTGAATGTCAGGCCATTTCAGGGCAATCCATCAAATAGTTGCAATATTTTGGTATGGACCAAAGCCAGCAGACCAACATTGCCATCCCTAGAGTAACACCACAAGCCTAAAAAGTTAGAGAATCTTATCGAAACGATAAGATTCTCCACTCAAACAGCTTCAAAATCTCAAGTCAAGTTAAAGTCGTGGGAGATGATATTGTCTCCACAATTACCTTTGCGTGCAGAAACCAGGGAGACAACAGGGTTGCGCACAACCACTGAGGCATCAGTTACCTAAGATTTACATTGTTGTTGATCTGGATTCAAAGAGAGAGAAACAAAAAGAGAGAAACAGAGACCTCTGCACATTCATTATTAACACAGCCTGCTAAAATGCATGATGACCCCTGTAGGAAAGACAGAAGTAGCGGGAGAACTGAAGAACAGAAAGAGACAGTGGAAGGAGAAGCAAGATAGTGGATCTGCCTGGCTGCACGTTGACCTCAGGTAACCTGGGAGTGGGGGTTGCAGAATGGTTCCCTGGATAACTTTCAAATATCTACCAACCACAAATATCTATTACGCGTAAATGGAAACAGAGCTCTGATTATCTTCTAACATTATACAACTGACAAGTTTCTATTAATAGTGTTAGTGTTAGTAGTATTGTTGTGTGTTATGGTTTCATTAGTGCCAGTAGTATCACTGGAGTTTGCTCGCTCATTACGCCCTTGAAATAAATCTCCCCTGTTGTAATTTAACATATGATTTGTCACTTTGCTGTCATTGAATCGTGAATGTTTGTACTTTAAAACATTTATCATTTCAAAGTGATGGTCCAGTTACCTTACTTCTTAACAGCAGACAACAAGGCGTCCAAAGGCAATAATGGCTGCAGCTCATGGAGAAAAGGAGGATTGGTTTGAAGCCATGTGGGATGTGTAAATATTTTAATGCATATCACCAGAGTTGCTACAGCTGCTTGTAATCTCCTTGACACAGGTGAGAGATCAAAGTGTTGCTCAAGGATACTTTATTTTAAGATTTAGCAGGTACAGGATGTGTGACCTTCCAGGGTGGCCTCTCTCATCACCATCTCACCTTCCACCAGTGGAGAGACATAGCACAGTCTTGGGAAGTGTCTTGAGAATCCCACAAAACCAACTGGGAACGAGAAAAGTGCACATCAGCCTTGCAGAGAGGTTATTCATCAGGCCTGCATGCCTAATTCAAGCATACAAATTTATCTGGGCCTTCTGGCCAGACCACCTGACCTTCGACGCCATAGTAATGGTCTGCCTGACAGAGCCAAAACACACAGACTGAGCAGTCCCATGAGCCGGTCTGTGTTTTCTCAAACATGCACACACACATATGTGCACAGGGTTATACAAACACACACATACAAGCACACTAAAGCATGTGCGCACACACACAGTCTATGATAAGAGCCGGAGCCCTTAACCCTCTGAGATAGAGGCAGGACTTTAAGTGCAGACAGGATTCCAACTGTTCACTCAATCACTCCCGTGTGTTTGCATGTGAAACACAGACAGCATGTGCGTTTATGTGCAAGTGCCCGAGTCAGTTTCGGCTGAGACTTTTTTCTATTCCTCTCTGACAAACCAGTCTGACTACACACATATCCACCAACAAACACACACAAAGAAAGAGACACGCACACACATGCAAGTGTGCTAAAGTAGAGAGGTGATTTGGGAAAGATTTCTCACGGCCAGAGTGCCCTGAGCTACACTGAGTAAATACAGTTTAATGATTGGCTGAGAGGGCGGAAGTGCATTCCACAGAGTTAGCCACTGATAGCTGCCACTGCAAAGTCAAATGATGTACATACACACAAATACACACACACACATACAACATGCTGCAAGATCACTATCTTTTCTGAGAACTTTGTAAGAAATAAGCATTTGGAAATTATGCCCTCCAACTGAACACACACTGGTCCAGTTGTGCACAGATATTACTCTGATACACACACTCCTACTGATTTTAGTGTATATTAAGGTCACCAAAACACCTACACACAAACCGTAAAACACAGAGGACACATTCAATTACAAGAATCTGTAACATCAGACAAGAACAGTGATAGCAATTCAGATACTGTACACCAGCATTGATCTCATAAATTCTGCACCCTGAGCAGTTTCAGGATGCTGAAAAGCTCAATTTACAACACTCTCCACTCTCTCCACCGTCCCCACTGTCTCTCTTGCTAAGTTCAGACCATGTTTTTTGTCTGCACAGTGATAAATGGAGCAAGAGCAAGAACAATGTCCTAGTTAATTTAACAATATCAATCGTGTTGCATATTTAGGGCAGTGCACTCTTGTCACATTGTGGTGTAAACCCCTAAGATGAATCATACAAGATGGACCAGATGAGCTGGATGCCTCACAGAGCACCACTGTTCCTGGTTTTCATCAGCATGCAGACGTGTTGCAGGACTGCACTCAAACGCTGCACTGCTCCTTGCATGCAAGTGATAGCACCTATAACTCTCAGACTGATGTGAGTTTGTGTGTGTGCGAGCTTGCACGTAAATCCTTAGGCAGGCACATTCCCGGTCACCGCTTTATATCACTTGTCAGAAGTTTCAGATTTCACGTTTTAAAATATTGATTGCCTTCCAGCAGAGCAGCAATAACTTGGCAAAGTAATAACTTAATCTGATATTTAACGGAGGATTCAGATTCACAAAGCACCAACAGGAAGGAAAACCTGAAATGAAATCAAAGGGGAAGTTCTTATCTGCCAACTTTGTCTTATGGCTCTGAAACTGATTACTTACATCCTACTAACTTGTATTTATTACAGTACACACAAGCTTGGACCCAAAAGCCTATATATAATAATGCAATGCAAACAGTTCTACCTTATTAAACCTTATAATGTTCAGTTTTTGTTAAGGGATCGGTTCACAATTAATGTAGAAACTGTTTTTTCTTGCTGTAATCTTCCCCCCTGTTCATCCCCCTTTAAGATGGTATCTTCCTCTTTGTATAACTGTATATATAGTATAGCTGCAGTAGAGCACTGCGTATGTCAATACTACATTTAGTCAGCTATAATGACAAAGCCGTTACTATTCCTAATCTGCATTAGTGCTCAGTTATAGTGTGTGTTCCTGCTGTTAGACAGCGGCAGTTGTCCCAACTACTGTTTTCAACTTCATTTTACCAGGAAACAAAGAGTCCATTTATGTAGAGGGAGGCAGAAAAGAGGAGGGGAGAGACAGCGAAGGGGTGAAAAAGAGATTGAGAGAGAGAGAGAGAGAGAGAAAGGAAGGGCTGAACGATGGATGGAGCAGGGAGGAAGGAGGAGAGAAAGAAGACTGAGAGAAGAACTTTCCAAAACAGCAGATCCTGGAATGTTGGTGGAAGGTGCCACATAGCTCCAAATATTTGTTGCTCGGTCGGCACGGCAACAGGACAACCAACACATTTATTAGCAAATCCCGACAATGATACCAGAGGGTCGGGGAGAGAACCACCCAGAGAAAAAGAATGAGGATTAAGTAAGTGGGTTTAACAAAAAAAGGAAGAAAAAAAAACATATGGTGGCTGGTGAGTTTCATGTTGACTTTATATTGTGACCACACACACACACACACACACACACACACACACACACACACACACACACTGTCAGCTACAGGTAGACGCTACAGTAACTGGTGTTATACTGAGGAGCAGAACAAACTGCTGTCACTCAGCTATGTACTGCTGCTTCCTCCCTTCAGCCTCGCCCTACATAGCCCCAAACAAACACACACATACACACAGTGCTCGGTTTCTCTTAACCACAGTAAATGAATAGGTTGCTTTGGCTTTTTTTTTCCAGGTATGTGCCTCTCTCTCTCTCTCTCACACACACACACACACACACGCACACGGAAGGAAGGTGTCCCATTGGTCCCTGTAGAGGTTTCTGATGACAACATACAGTGCACAGCAAGGTGTCCCAACTGGGTAAAATAATGGATGACAAAGATTCCTGTCCACTGAGTCCACTATTTTCCAGTAATGGCACATCATGACCACTTACTAAAGCAAAAAAAAAAGCACAGAAATCAATTTGAACTTCTTTTGCCTGTCAAACTGAGTACAATTAATTTAACCATAAGTTAGTTTAACCTTCACTAGATTTCAGTTGCTGTGGTTACTTGGATACAGGCTATGTAGGCTCCCATTAACACTGATTTTACCTGATCTGATATGCAAATTGAATGCACACCTGCCAGCCAATCAGAAAGAAGTATTCTCCATGGTGTTAGCACAGTATAAAGTGGTATAAAATCTGTCAGCATGTAACAGCTAAACAACCGTCCACGTCTGAGCCCCCTCCCCTGCAACCATAACACCACTCAGTATTGATCTCTGATCAGGTTTCATAGCTGTCTCAGAGGAGGGTGGCGAGGATGATCTCTGTGTGTTAATGTGTTGGCGTGCATACATGTGTGCAGTAGAGATAGAGAGAGCAAGAATGAGAAGAGACAGAGAGAGAGAGGAGTCAGGAGATTTTTTTTTTTTTTTTTACAGTTGCATGTCTCCTGTTTCATAGGACTGCTTTCTGCAAGATCAGGTTCACTTATACTTATCATATATCCAATAAAGTCTGAATATAATTTAAGTAAAATGTTCACCGGGCCTCTTCCTCTGTCTCTCTGGCGAGCCCGTATTTATGTTCTCTCCTCTTCAGTAAATGAAAAAGAACAAACTTCCATTCTTCCTTCTTTCAGTCTCTCAGCCAAACAGTCAAAAAACAATCGCTCAGTCCTGTCACTCTCTTCCTCCTCCTCCTCCTCCTCCTCCTCCCTCCTTCTTCTTCTCCCTTTACTTTTTTATTACCTCTGAAAAGCCAGGCTAGAATAACCAGTAAGTCCAAACACACGCTGACAACCTCCCAGTCACACAAACAACATAAAAACACACATGCAGCCCCATACATACTAAAACAAAAACACACACACACGCACACACACACACACATGCACACACACACACACACACACACACACACGCACACGCACACACACACACACACCTTGTGTGGTTGGTAAGGTTCCCCAGCTTGCAGAGGTAAATGGAGTGGAACAGGTTAGCATTGCTGCCATATAGTGTCCCACCTGTACAAACACAGCGCTTGATCGTGGCTAAACAGACACACATGCGCGCGCACACACACATACACACACACAGACACACACAAATAGTCCTCCATCTGGACTGAGGCACTGGTGGGTTTTAATAGCTATCGATCATTCTCCCCGGTGACACACTCACACACTCACCTCCCTGTTACAAACTGAACAGAGCCAGCTGAGGACTCATACAGGTCGCTGAGTCTACACACACACACACACACACACACACACACACAGCACATGTGCAGTGTAAAAAAGGCCATTTACTTTGCCTGTCTGTGCGTGTGAGTGCTCCTGTGTGCTCCTGAGTGTTCACTTGTGTGTGTCTGTGTGAGTCCTGCTGTGGCTCACTCTGCCTTTCTTTTTAGATGAGGTTATTTCATTTACATAATGAGGCCCAGACTCACTCTCACAGATTAAATTACTCTGTGACAACAAATAAAAATGCATGAAGACAAACACCCCCACAAACATACAAATCCCTGTCTATGTAACTTTAACTTAAACCTGAAACTGGAAGAAGTTGTTCTCTTGTCTTACCCATGACGTTTTTAATGCCTAAAGTCAAAGAACCTGCAGTGTGCCCACCCTTACCCAATGATGTCATTGTACACTTGCCCGAGTGAGTTACAGTGGGCTGAAAGGGTCAAAATGAGGGAGAGCCAATCAATATTCCATATGATTCTGACCAATAAATCTAAGATGTGATTAGTCTGGGTAGTTAGCAACGATTAATTGTCAAAGCTAATAAAGTCTTTTGTGGCTGAGGGTGCCAGAGAGGCTGCAGGGAATCATGGTTCAGTTTATGGGCAAATTAATTAAACCAGCGCCTGAAAAAACCCTGTCACGCATCAAACACTCATTCTCCAATCACTGAAGGGCGGGAACAATGAGACATCACTCAGGGAGATCTTCTGTTTGAGTGTGTGTCAGTGATGTGTAGCTGTGTGTGCACACGTGTAATAATCAAACGCACTGATTCCTGTCTTCATACCACGTCGTAAATCCGGAAGGCAAAGAGGGACATTTGTCATTTAGCTGCGTCTTTCCTCTTTCATTATAAAAATGGCTGCGACAGCCATTTTTTATAATGACCCACTTATTAATGTGTAAGTGGATATGTGTGATGATGGGCACGTGTGTGTACATTACTTATAATTCAGGGAAAGTGAATAAAAAGGAGGCAACAGGGGAGAATTAAAACGTGTTGTAGGATAAGAACAAAGAGGAGAGAAACAAAAAGGAGAATAAAATTAGACAGAAAAAACATATTCAAAGATTGTTATTGAAAGATGCATCGTTGTCTATCTGGAGCCTAAATCCAACTACAGGCTACGTGTCCTCTCACATCTCACTGTGTGGGGAAATGATCTGGTCAACAGTCACAATTTCCTCTCTGGTGGTTCCCAACCTTTTATTGTCAGAGCCCTATCTAATGACCTCATGAGAATACATTCTAAAATAGTTATTATTTAGCTTTTAATGATATACAAGTAAATATAATAGTGGGTGTATTTGTCTGTTTTGTTAAGTTTGCAGTCATACTATAGCAAACTACCTAGAGTGGAAGAAGCAGGATGTTTCCTCAACCATGTATCCACAACTTTTATTTCAACCATTTCTCCATTTAGCTAACTATTTAAACTGTTTAGCAATTACTTTTAGCTAGCAATCACCCATTTCTCCATTACTTTTAGCAAAAAAAAACTTTTAGCTATCTATTATTCATTACAGCTAAGTATCAATTATTCTTCCATAACTTTTTGCTGTTTAAAGATTTATTCATTACTTTTAGCTATCTATTTTAATCAACCATTATTTGAAACTATTGATTTCAACTATTTTTTTAAGTTACTTTTAGCTAACTGTTTCAATTTCTCTGCTTGTTTGCTAACTGGTTTTCATGCACACTTGTACCAACATGTGATCCTATAACTGACACAATATGTGAATATATGTATTAATTATAACAATGTGTGTTTTATCAAATTAGTTGAGCTGCTCCATAATCTTTGCACATACCTCCTGGCAACTGCAGAGGTATCCCCCTACAAGTACCCCTTGTTAGGAATCTTCTTCTAAATATTGGTGTAATGACACTCCTCCTCACGCACTGACAGATTCATGCACACATTCATGCACGTACGGTAAAAGCAGACCCAGACGTGTACACACATACACAGCCACACGTGCAAGCTTGCTCACAGGCCAGTCCAACACACAATCTATGCAGTCCAGAGCTTTTTTCCCTTCGAATAACAGCTGAAACAACAATTGTTCTCACAGGGTAAGACCATTGTAACTGTGAAATGTCTCAAAAGCTTCAACAGTCTGTCTCACTGTCTCTCACTCACACTGCAAACCTCAAGGGATGTTCAGTTTGACGTAAAAACCAATTTTTTTCATTGGCTTTAAATTTGTGCTTGTCCTTTGTACTGCACATTGCTTTGGCCAGTGGTTTAACTTTTAACAATACCAACACAAACACAGAGAGCACTCTGAGATTTTACTGAAAAGAACCGCTGAAACAATACAACCAGGCCACAGCCTGTTTCCATCACAGGGGAAATCCTGCTGCCTGGACGGCCACTGATAGGAGTAAGATGAGAGGGAGTGGGATGAGAGAGAGACAGTGAGAGAAAGAGAGCGAGGAGGGAGAAAGATAAGAGAAAGACAAAATGTGTGTGTGTGTGTGTGGGGGGGGTACCAGTAGAGGACATTTGGGATTCAGTCCAAGAGGGAAAATAGAGCAGAGGTAAATTCAGGATGGAGGGAGTGAAAGAGGTGAAAGCCAGGAGAGAGGGGGAGGTAATGATAAGAAAAAAAAGTTCAGTAAGAGGCAGGGTTTGATGGGAGGAAAGGCTGAAGACTAGAAAATTCACAGGATCAAATCAGCCGGGTCAGGAAGCAGCTGAGCAGGAACACAGTGCTTGTAAAACATGGTGAGTTTGTGTGAGAGTGTGTTGATTCTTAATCTTGGAAATAAAACAAAGAGATGCAGAAAAAGGAAAGTGAAAATAATTGCGTAACCACCCATTGTGTAGTTAAAAAAAGGAAATGTAATTTAAAAAAAAAAAACTTTTTAAATGTGAATTTAAAATACAGAACTGTGAAGTCAAAACAGCTGCACATGAGACAGCTTGAGGTTATGGATATTTTTCTACTAACTTTTTGACGTCTGTTCACCTTTGAATGGTGTCAGATTTTTTTTTACAGGTCAACATCCTGGAAGTGTGGACAGCTGCGCACCATCAACATTGTAAGACTCTTATATTCATTCCTCTGTCAACATCTGCTAATCAGCTTCATGCAGTCTCAGTAGGATTTTAGTTGATGAATAGCGTCTAGCAAATGATGTAAGTAAGAAACAGATGCACTTCTTAAATGCAGCTTGAGCCATATTACCACTATAATGCTGAGAGGGATGGAAAGTGGAAAAGGACATTTACTGGAGTGCTGTATATATTAATGTTAAATGTTAAATCCTGCTATTCAGCTTTTTGCCACCAGCGATGGAGGAAGTATTCAGGTCATTTATTTAAATAAAAGAAGCAATATGGTAGCAGTGTGAAAATACTTCATTACAAGCAGGATACAAATAGTACGTTTTTTTTCATAATTAATTAAATTATCAAAAGTAAATGTATTAAATGCAGAAAATGGCTCTGTGACTGGTATACTATTGTATATTTTATTGCTAGTTTATTATTACAAAGTAATTAATGTGTAAGGGGCTTATTTAACAACATACTTTTGGATAGTTTAATCTTTAACAATTCATTATATTCTCTGCGCTTATATATTTTTTATGTAAAATCTTCATTTGTAAAAAGTAACTAGAGCTGTTTATTAAATGTAGTGGAGTAAGAATATTTCCCTCTGAACTTGTAGGGAAGCAGGAAAATAATAAGTAACATAAAATGGAAAAATTCAAGTGCAAGCCCCTCAAATTTTTATAGTTCAGTACATTCAAACTTTGTTTCCTCAACCAACCAGAAATAATTCAATAAAAGCAGAGTCACTAGTTCCACTAATCAGAAGTATTCACAAGAGTCCCAGTATAAGTATATAACCAGCTAAAACCTGTTAAATATGGTCTGCTGCCTGATTTAGAGCCTTTAAATAATTTATTTGTGACAATGAACACACAAATTCTCACATCGTTAATTTGGCTTTAACTACATGTACCCCTCTTAGCCTCTAGCTGTATCTATCCTACAACATACGAGGACAATACTGCGTGAGGACAGCATGTGACCACAAGTGACCAAATGTCCAGGCCCTGAACCAATGCAGCAGCGGGATATCTTTACTCCATGTTGAATAGTCACTTAAACAGTAGGGTTCCTCGATGCTAATTCTCCCATACATTCTTGCACAGAAAATGACTTTGGCAAGCTACCACGCTGTGTGGTTACCCCCTTTATAACTTTACGCATGGTGACCAGGGAAGAAAAGCAGACCCAATTCATCCAGCCATCCAGCCATATTGAAACATTTAAGGGTTCTGCATTAAACACTATTTGAAAGTATATAAAACAGAATTTACCAAGGTCTGTCTTTTGCCATGGGATTTGGCACTGGAAAGAACTTTAATTTAAATGAGATAATAGCTTTAAATGACATCATATGTTTTACCTTAACTTAGTTTGTGTATTTGGTACAATGGATGAAGTCATACATGAGGATCCCTGCTGTCAGGTGGTGGGCACTAGACCACCTACCCATGATTCTTTCATGCGCTTTAATTCAGAAGAAAAGCAGTCATGAATAGATGAATGAGCCAGAGTGGATAAATATTTCACAATGTGCCAGTGGAACATTGAGTGTAAATAAGCATCGAAACAACTTGTCCTTATTCTGCTCCCTTTTATTTCATCCCTTGACTGATAGTTATAAAACTACGACAAAGTGAACGAAGCCGACTGAAACTGCAAGAATAAAAAAACTGTCCAACTGTTCAACTGTTAAAAAGACACCCAGAAGAAATAAATTAAGGAAAAAATATTTGAAAAGAGCCCTGGGAGGATGATGTACCATATAGACTCACCTTAACCTTTTCCTCGCATTGACCATATAACAAAGCAATCTTTTCTCAAGCATTTAAATCAAAAAAAAAAGCTGCACAAGATCAGTTAAGTCAACCGATTAGATCAGATTCTATCCGACTTTATTGATTGCCGCAGTTTGACATATACAACAGTACATAAAGACAACATCAGAAGCCATAAAGAGTCAGACTATGGCGGTGTTTTATGATCCGGTTCATCCTCCTTAGGTGCCTTTCTGAGCCAGCCAGCGCCAGGGGACTGATTTACTTGTCACACAGGGGGGACATATTTAGACGTGGTGTGCTGGAGATAGCGGGCAGTAAAGCTGGCAGGGCAGAAGATGACCCAGACAGTGAGAGTGTGGAGAACTAGAGGGGAACACGTAAGACACACCAGTTAACCTCCTGCCATTAAACCAGCAGTGATTTCTGATCAAGGGCCAAGGGACAATGGACTGCACTACACTAATTACACACCCTGACAAGGATAATAGGAAATGTACTTGTTCTTTATGAGGGGGAACATACATCTGGAGACGTTTTCTTTTTTTTTTTCTTAACAATTTGTAGTTGCAGAAAAAATAAAAAGTTTTAAGTGTAGCTTTTCAGGTGTGTGGTATAATCTGTCTCCATTACTGTGATACTCAAATGCTGTGAAATCTAAAGGGAAGGAAAGACAGGTTGGTACCATGACTCAATAAGATGGACTTGGCTCTGCACTTCAGGTAAAAAACTGAGCTTTAATTTATTTCCTGGTAAATATGTCTGTGTTTGTATTAACCTGCCCGAGTGTCAAATTCTAACTCCTTCAGCATAAACAGTACAGCGAAAACCAAGTGGGGAGTGTTTTGTGTATGCGTGCTATTAAGGACAATTTATATGAGACCACCAACCAGAGACCACCGTGACATCCCAGACCGTGAAGCAAAATGACAGTCTGAACACTTTCCACTGTGAGTGCGCACACACATGGAAAAAATCTAATTTGTTTTCACGCAACTGTTTTCATTCACTTTTTCCACATTTTTTGAGCTCTTTGAGCGACTTTCTCCAGTTCTAACCCACAGAAATTACAGCTCAGATTTAGCTGCAATAGAGAACAGAACAGACATTTATGGGCTTCATTTTTATTTACTAATATCATATCATATCATATATCATAATATGGCTATATTTTAATTTCTTTTTTTTACACACTTAAAGGAAGTTTATTTCATACTTTTTTTTAAGCTCCTGCTACTCCACCTCACATGTGAACGAGCATTGACAGGTATGGAAAGATGCATCATTAGTGTGACTGTAGCTGACCAAAACAAGACATGCTATTGACCCATGTTCCAGGGGAGGAAAGGAGAAGAGAAAGTTGGTGTCATTTTCATTTACTGCATACAACAGAATATAATTTATGACCATTTTGAATTCAGATAAACTATAAATGAAATATAGAAAAGGATATAATATTGTAATTTTGTATTTTACTGTAGGCCTACTACCAAATGTAAATGTTAATCATCTTGAATGGCAGATTAGAATACAATTTTCTTATTAAAATTTGCTGTTATTGTGATATATTATTATAAAGGCCACTTATTTTTAAAACATAACATAGAATAGAGTAGAATAGACCTTTCAACAACTCTTTAAATTACCTCTTTGGGTTAATTTAAAGAGCTCTTTGTGCACAGAAAGTGTTGTTAAATAGTAAAAATGTACTAAATAAAGGTATAATGACACATAGATTAAACGCAGGCTGTTTATAACAGAATAGAAAGCGGTGCCGTCCTCCACACTGGCTGTCCCGCCACTGACAGTAAAGCGGGCAACCAGATATTCAAAAACAATACGTCATCCCACAATGCACCGCGTTTACGCTCTCCTTACAGCATTACCTCATCCCACAATCCACCGCGAGATTAAGAATCTTCTGGGTGGTCACCTAGGCAACGCGCCTTATCTGAAGGGCTTGGCCCCGCCCCGCGACACGCCCTCCAGCCAATGGGAGAGCCCGGTCATGACATCATGGCTATTTTTAGAGAGGCAGCGGCAGCAGATAAGGTTTGCCTCCATGCTGTATAACTCAGAGTATATACACAGCCACAGAGGCAGAGGAGGCAGTCACTGCTGCTGCCTGACGAGAAGAGATAGACTCAATACAAGTCTGGATACTGTGACTAAAGCTTTCTGAACTGTTACATCTGAGCGACCATCGCTGGCTGAAAGAAGTAAGTCCTGATTCCTGTGTCAAGAAAAGTGCGCACTCAAAGTTTGGAAGTTTTTACGCACAGAGAGGACGTTTGGAAACCAGTGTTTCTCCTTCAGCTGATAACCAGGAGGAAGAGAAGGGACGAAAAGTTGTTTTATAGAAGACTTTGTAGCTATTGTTTTTGTTTTGTCTTCTATGTATACCAAGATGGAAACTACTTTCTATGACGACTCACTCAACGCTTTCTCCCAGCACGACAACGCCGGCTACGGATACAGCAACCCCAAAGCGCTGAAACACAACATGACACTGAACCTGTCCGACCCGACGGGCACTCTGAAACCTCACCTCCGGCCCAAAGCCAGCGACATCCTCACCTCCCCTGATGTGGGCTTACTGAAGCTGGCTTCCCCGGAGCTGGAGAGGCTCATCATCCAGTCCAGCAACGGGCACATCACCACCACGCCGACCCCGACCCAGTTCCTGTGCCCTAAGAATGTCACTGACGAGCAGGAGGGCTTCGCGGAGGGCTTCGTCCGAGCCCTGGCCGAGCTCCACCACCAGCACATGCCGGGCACAACTAACGTGAGTGTCACCTCAGCTGCCCAGACCGGTGTCAACACAGCCCTGCCGCCTGTTTCCTCCGTTGCCGGTGCCACCGTGTACAACAACAACGCAACCATGCGCTCTGACTCGCCGGTTTATGAGGACTTGAACACTTTCAACCCGGCCATCAGCACCGTCTCGGCACCGAGTTACACCACCTCAGCCCCGACTATGTCCTTCCCTGTTGCCCCGCCTCAGCTCCCCATCTACGGTCAGCCCTCCTCCGCCCAACTCCCCCGGCTCACGGCGCTCAAAGAGGAGCCGCAGACCGTGCCCGAGATGCCGGGGGAGACCCCTCCTCTCTCCCCAATTGACATGGAGAGCCAGGAGCGCATCAAGGCCGAAAGAAAGCGGATGAGGAACCGCATCGCTGCCTCCAAATGCCGGAAGAGGAAGCTGGAGAGGATCTCGAGGCTGGAGGACAAAGTGAAGACCCTCAAGTCCCAGAACTCCGAGCTCGCGTCCACCGCCAACATGTTGCGCGAGCAGGTGGCCCAGCTGAAGCAGAAGGTGATGAACCACGTCAACAGCGGGTGCCAGCTCATGTTAACGCAGCAGCTCCAGACCTTCTGAGGTGTAAGCGGCGGCGGAGAGAGAAAAAGACTGTAGTTGAACGAGACGGACGCTTCCTGTGATAGTGAGTGGCTGTATCTCCCAAAATCGTGACGGGATTTGGGATGATGTGGCGCGACACTGGCAGGACCCGGGGCCGCACAAAAGTTCCTGAGTGCCACGGGCTCCCCGGTGACGCGTCCCAGAGAGGGGCTCGGGACAGTGACAGTAGCCATGAACCAGAGGGGGCATGGCAACAAGCAGGATACCTTTCTGTTTCTGTTTCGTGCTGTTTTTACAGAACTGGACAGGACTGAAGTTTTCTTGATTTACACCCAGCTCTGCATGGACCTTGTCATGAACATCAAAGGAGAAATTCAGTATTAGAGGATTTATGAACCTGCAATAGAGACTTTTCTTGCTGTAGCCATAATGGCCTCAAACTTGGGCGTGTTGGCCAACTCTAAACGGCTGAAAAGTTGTAACAAAAGCTGCCTGACTTCTGAGTTACAGTACAACGTACTTTTTCTTATTGTAAGAAATTAAGTTAGAAAAGCTTCAAGATTTACTTGTTTTTTTCTAAAGTTGTGTAATGGGGTTTCACTCATTGTTATATGTATATAAGATCAACTTGGAGTACTTATGTTTACCATTTGTAATAAGAATACTGTATAATTTTTTTATGTTTGTTTTCTGAGCACTTCAGAAACTAATCAATATTTAAGAAAATAAACCAGATAAAATGAAGCAACATTGTCTCTGTGTTCTTGGAAGTGTGTGACTGAAGAAAAAAAAAAGTGGGTGTGCCATGTCAGGAGCTCAAACAATAAAACATGTTGCAACATGTTGCAAGAGCTGCTAGTTCCCAGTACCTCAAGGTAAATTCCATTAGTGCTAGTATTGATCCAGGCTAAGTGATTGTGTTTCAGCTGACAGACCCAGCTCGCTTACTGACAGAGGCCAATTCTGCAAATTGGGGTGTAGAGCTCCAGAGCTGCACTTAACGTCTCCACACAGACAGGCCTACCTGAAGTTATTAGACAAAACCTCTCTTTGTTCTCAGGTGTTGACATTATAACACTGTAAAACGTTGTAACTACAACACTGAAAGGTTGAGGTATGACATCTAAGGCAGTGGTTCTCAAAGTAGGGTCCGGGGACCCCCAGAGGTCCTTGAGGTGGTTCCAGGAGGTCCCCAGCAAAAAGGGGAATCATTTATTTTCACGGTAATTCCATCCATTAGTAACACAATAACAGAGTGTGTGACTACTTTGGTCACGGGTTTCAGACACTTTCTGTAATAAAACATGTAGAAGAAAACAGTGGTTTAATTTGTGTCAGTTTAAGGGTCCTTGACATCAAACAGTTTGAGAACCATTGATAAGGTATCACTGATCTGACATATAATAAAAGGAAAATCACAGGCCATCCTATGTGCTATTGCCTCATTTAGTTATTCAACATTACTTCCTGATCTGTTGTAAATAAAGAAAGCCCCAGCATGTGAAATAACACTGTTGAAACAAAATCCACAAGAACTTGCAAAAATAAAGTAGAGATATACTACAAATGAGTAAACATAAGCTGTGGTAAATAACACATTACTGAGAATTAACAACACAATGTAAATGAACCACTGTGGTTCTGTGGGAGACTGTGTTCTGGATATATCACATTATATTATCATATAGTTTTACCAACAAGTCATATGATATAGTGTAATTTCAATGAGTATGCTGCAATCGCCTATCTGAAAAAGTAGTTTAAAAGTACAAACATAAACAAAAATATAAACAAAAGAATAGTTTCACCACCATAAATCAAAACAGAAGATTGTAATCTGCTATCTCTAAAAATGACTGACAGGTCTTTAAATACAGGGACTAACACAAGACAACAAAAGCTGATACTGGTTCTATTTTCTAATCTTGATAAATGTTTGAAACACAGCCCAGTATTTTCAGTTATGACTAGTTCAGAAACAAAGTTTTATTACATTTTTGATCACATCTTCAATTATGTAAATATACCTCAAATTTATAAAGTAAAAAATTGGGGCTGTACAGACCTGAAAGTAAGGAAACTTGATGTAAATATTAACTACAGCTGGTGAATGTGGTGGGACAGGTCACATATTGCATACAGTGGGTCCTGCTTATAATGAAACACTAGATGGCGACATAGACTGAGTTACCTGACAGACGAACTGTTGTTGCTTTCTCAAAGTTTCTCACTGTAGCTTACATGGGCTCATCAGTTGTTTGTTTTGAGCTTGAATTCAAATAGATCTGTCACGATTACAAGCAAAGGAAGAAAAAAAAAAGCTGCTGTTAACTATGAAGGCTTGTTGGATATTTTTGAGTCTGACTTTGATACACAATGAATCTTAAAAGTGAAGCAAAAATTTAATCTGCTTCATAGTCCCATTAGGTCTATGTAGCCTTGCTGTTTGGCCATTTTTATCTGTTCTTTTCTTTCGTTTTTTCTTTTCTTTATGAATATTTTATTATAGCCTAAATCCGCATGGAATATTTCCATAATGTGCTGTGTCAAATAAATAAAAACTATTCTACTGTCTATTTTTTAAATCTTAATAAGGGCATAAAAACCCGAAATTTCATCAGTCCAACTCAATATTATTATAATATTATTAACAAGGAAATGATAAACAAATGAAGAAAGTTGATGATGGTCTGAGGGAAGGTTTATTCTGATTGATTTATCATAAAATAAATAAATAGCCGATTATTCTACATGTTTTTCATTAGTATAAGAATTTCTATTCTGATTTCATTATAAATCTGTTCTAACCTGCTCTGATTTCTCGAACTTGGGCCAGTATGACATCATTCCGGAAAGAGGTGTCCTTCCCTACCATATAAGGAGAGGGAACGCTCGGAAGATCTACGTCACGACGGCGGAGGCGTGTATTACGGGAAGTGGAGCGACTCTGTAATCTGCACCATACGGTGAGTCCTGAGAAGTTATCCAAAGAAGATTGGACTTGCTTCCCAAGGGCAAATCAATGAAAAGATTACAACAGCAACTAAACATATCCCACCGGATGTCAAAAAGTAGAAAAAAAAGGAAGAAGAATTGCAGTGAAAACCATAAATCTAAATCTGCAGTACTTGTATGTTTAATGTGATATCTAGTGGCCAATAATACTATTTTGCTAATAAATATGCGCTAGAACGTGACTATACGTACCTTTACTGTAATACTGTACTTAATTAGCCTAGCCTACAAGTCTGAGGTACTTGTACTTTACTTGAGTACTTCCATTTTAAACTTCTACTTCATTACAGTTCAGAGGGAAATAGTGTAGCCTACTTACTTACTTACTATGCAGATTAACATTTTCCATACAACATATATAACCATATTAATATGATGCAGTGTTATGGATTTACTTTATTATGGATTAAAATGATCTCTACCACCCAGATACAACATTAAAATGTTGCTTACATGTTAGCGCATGTAAGAGACCATTCTGCTGCATAATAGGTACTTTTACTTTTGATATTTTTAAGTACATTTTGCTCATAATATTAACTTTTAGTGAAGTAAGATCTTGAATGGGTATTTGCATAGTGTGGTATTGCTCTTATTTTCAGAATACTTCTTCCACTGACTACACGGGGCATTTGACGCAAGAAAATGTTCAGCTTGTGTTTGGTTTAAGATTCCACAAGGTCATCAAAAACCGGGCTACTTACCACCTTTCACATAAAGGCGAGGTGTGATTCAGACATTTAGCAGAACGGGGTTACCCAGGGATTGCACCATTTTTGCACCCACACATGCTCACTCACGCAGAAACATATGTGCGTTGTCCCTCCTTCTTTGTCTCGCCCTGTCACACACACACACACAACGGCTACATTTCAAAACATGTTATTGTGGTCACTGTCTGAAAAACATTAAAATGTTAAAGAAGATTTCTGCTCTGATTAAGCTCCTAGTGACAATGAATTCAGTATACTAACAATGTATGTTGCCATGCTTCACCTAATCAAAGTAACAATGCTAGTTTGTCACATAATCCCAAAAAGAACAGGTTGAGCTGGACAGATCTGTATGATGAATGGCTTCTGTCTGTATTTCGTTGCTAGGGCGAGGTATTTCACTTAGCAATAAGGTATGAAATACACACACACACACAGCCAGAACCACAAGATATAACAACGTGAAAAGTGTGTAAAGGTTTAAGATTTCATTTAAAATGATGAATATACTCAAGGATTTTGATGCTCAAGCAGCATCAAACTATATCAATCCCTATGCTGTAGATGTGATCCGGATGAAGAGAAGAGATCTGGTTTATGGGATCTCACATACCGAGGATCTACTAGAGCTACTCGTCACAGAGGGGGTCATGACATCTGCAAAAAGGTCAATTGTTTTAACCATCAGGACACGCAAAGATCAGAACTCTAGGGTCCTGGACATCTTAGAGGCCAGGGGTGAGAGGGCATGTCGGAAATTCTTCCATCCCTGTCTCATGCTGGCAGAACCTGACCTCTACCAGCGAATCAAGACTTACGTGGGGAGTGTGAACGAACGAATTAGAGACACAAGCAGACAGCTGATTGGATATTTGCTGGAGAGGGAACAGGAGGGAATGGATAATGTTGCTGATCGAACTGTCACTCAGAAGGCTCATAGTGTATTTGGCACCTCAGAGACAAAGAGATCTCGCATTCAAAAGAAAGACAGAAGCACTGTGACAATTGTAAAATCAAAGGACCATGAACCAGCACAAAGCAAATCAGAAAGTCTCATCCACATGGTTGTTTCAGATGGGGATTTGGCTCTGGTGGATGATCTATTAAACAACACTAATATCGACAATGTTAATTCCTCCAATGAGACACTACTACATGTAGCTGCTGAGTATGGGCATCTATCCATTATTGAGCTTCTGTTGCGTAGAGGAGCCAGACTGGACCTGCAGGATAATAAGGGCCAGACAGCTCTTCACAGAGCAGCCAGCAGGGGTCACACTGAGATAATCAGAGCCCTCATAAAGGCCGGGACCCCCATCTACACTCTGAATCTGCAAAGCAAAACTCCCATTCACCTGGCAGCTGAAAATGAGCACCTGAATTCTGTAAAAGTCCTGGTGAAGGAGGAGGCAGAGCAGTCTGAGAGCCACACACAGGACACGTTTCTCCACATGGCAGCCATGGAAGACAACTGGAGTCTGGCTGAGATGCTGCTGCAGAGCGGGGCCACTGTCGATGCCAGAAACAACCATAAAAAAACAGCTCTGTTTTATGCAGTTGCCCGGAGCAATGAGAAAACAGTGACTGTCCTTCTAAATGCAGGGGCTAAAGTGGACTATGATGTTGTAAATGAAGCCATTAAGCTAAATCAAGAATCACTTCTCCGTCTGCTGCTTGGTGAGTCTTTTCACTTGATGATATTAAATGCAAATATACCATCTGATCATCTGACTTTCCTTTTTTGAGAAAGCACAAACCTCTCAACATTCAAGCTCACTGTATATTTTGTTCACAGCTAATACCAGAGAAGCTCTGAGTGAGGAAGTCCTGGGTACTGCTCTCTTCTCAGCTGTCAGACAGAACCACGATGGAGTGGTAACTGCTCTGATAGACAGCGGAGCAAATGTGAACATGTCTGACAAACAAGGATACACCCCTCTCTTATTGTCAGCTGAGCTGGGGCACACAGAAGTCTTCAGGTAACATCCTCCAGCAAGGACTGCATATTGTTAAAACACACCAACAACTCTTTGGCACCTTCACATGCAAGAAATCTGAGAGCTATGGTTTTATCAGTGACTAACATTTTTTTAAAGAGTTAAATACACAAAAAGCAATTTCACAAAGGAAAATGTTTTCCCTTTTCTCTCTCATTTTTCTCTAAAGTAATCTCCCTCCCACTCACACTGTTAGACAAAACATAAAAGTGGCACATATTTATATCTACCCCATCCTGAGATAATCCACAAAAAGACTACAAAGATAAAACTTACAGCTAGAGCTGAAACAGTACTGTATTGATTAGTGGACTGCCAGAAAATCAATAAGGTACTTTTCTGTCAATCAGTCAACTGAAGCCATTCTTCAAGAAAAACAGCTAAATATACCCTAGTTCCAGCCCTGTCTCTGTCTCATGACATTGAAATGTTTGATGGAAGAATTTAAAGTCAATATGTGTATTTGTGATTATAGTATTGCTCAAAATATTCTAGTGGCATAAATGACAATCTGGTGACAGTTCCAGTGAAAAGTGGTGCAGTGTATGTTGCTCAGTTCTTTTCCATTTTCAGTGTTCGTGGGTCAAATCTGTAGGTAGAGGTATGAATTGCTGCCTGCCACAGTCTTTCTTACACCGCCTTTGTATTTTACATGTGGCTTTAAATGTTTCTACTGTTACAGAGGCAGGAGTGAATAGTGACTTTCTTTTTTTTATTATTTCAGAGTGCTACTAGCAAAACAGGCCAAACTGGATGCTACTTTAACCGATCTCTCCTCAGCCTTGCACCTGGCTGTCCACAGTGGCAGTGTGCCCATAGTGCAGACACTGTTGGAAAAGGAATTAGACCCCAACAGAGCTGGACCTAAAGGGCAAACCCCTCTACATCTGGCGGCTCAGTGTAACAGGTCAGACTTAGTTGGTCTGCTCTTAAGAGCTGGAGCACAGGTACTTGTCAAAGCAGTTGGTGATTGGTGTCCGTTTTGCAGATATTTACAGTATGTTTGTCGATACTGAGAGTTGTGTGCCATTTCTTTAGGTAAATGCAATAGCCCAGGATGGGGTGACCCCTCTGCATTTAGCCAGTAGGCAAGGCCATGCAGAGACAGTGATCCAGCTTCTACAAGGCAAGGCAGACCCAGGACTGAAAGACAGGATAGGGAGGACAGCCCTGCACTGGGCAGCCTCTTCCAAAGGAGAGAGTTGTATAGTGGATCTGCTGCTGTCAGCCAAAGCCAACCCAAACAGCGCTGATAACGAGAAAAAAAGCGCCCTCCACCTGGCTGCTATGGAGGGAAAAGTAGACGCTGTGACTTCACTGTTGTCCCACAAGGCAAAAGGAGAGGCTAAAGACATGGATGGTTCCACGCCTCTGCATTGCGCAGCAGCTGGTGGGCATGCCAGCGTGGTTTCAGCTCTTCTACAGTCACTCAACAACAAGGGGATAGACGAGAGGAATGCATGGAGGAAAACGCCACTTCATGCCGCAGCTGAAAAGGGCCACGATAGTGTGGCTGTGCTGCTCCTGGAAGCCGGGGCAAAGATCAATGCTACAGATCACAGTAAAGACACTCCTCTGCACTGCGCAGCACGAGGTGGACACCAAGAGGTAGTGAAGAGGCTTGTGGGATGGGTGCAAGCTGGGCTCATGGGGCAAAAGAAGAAGGTGAATCTGCAGGCTACCAATAACGTGGGGAAGACACCACTGCAGGTGGCAGAGGATGGAGACACACCAGAACATGAGAACATTGCAACTTTACTCAAGAGAAAGATGTTTCTCATCAAATAGAGGAAAAGAGGTTAAGAGGGCAAATGATATTGATATTACCTTTAATCTATCTATATGTTTATTGCCGAAATCACATTAACCTCACAACATATGCTGTGAAAGGTGTTTTTTTTCAATTATCTGACAGAAACAAAAATTTAATATGGAAACAAAACCATGAATACCGTCATTTTTGTTTAGACATTACTAGAGATTGCACAGTTTGGTTGTTAAGGGCTTTAAACATAGGTAATGTACCATAGCAAGTATGAAGTCATGAAACCCCTTCCCCAGTCCAGAACTATCAATGCTAATAAAGTGTTCTTGAACACCAAACCAAATAAAATCCCATTTCTGAAACAGACCTCCATTAAAAGGGTTGAATGAAGAGAGGAGAATTTTCTCTTTGGGTCAGGATTACATTTAAATATTTCAATATGTCAAACTAATAATACATTTGCCATAAATATTGCTGCAAAAGAAAGAATCTGTATAGACAAGATGGCCATCCAAAAGAAGATACCATATGGTACATGAATTCTTCACCATGCTAGCGGCATATCACTATGGCAATGTTGGTCTGTGGGATGGTGGGTCGGTCTACCACTTTGGTCCCAACTGAAATATCTCAAAAGCTACTGGATGGATTGCCATAACTTTCCCAGAGGATGAATCCTACTGACTTTGGCGATGCCACAGCTCCTCCTATAGTGCCACCAGCTGGTCAAAGTTTTCACTTATCCTGGGAAAAGTGTCTACTAGCTGGATTGGCAAAACAAAGTGTATAGACATTCATGGTCCTCTGCTCCCTGACCTTTACTCTGGTGCCACTATGCAGTTAACGTTTGTGGTTTTGGGTGAAATTTTTGGGGGGATTACCATGACTTCCCGTACAGACATTCATACCGCCCTCAGAATAAACTGTGAAAACGTTCCCATGACTTTTCATTTAACACCAGCATCTGGTCTAAAATTCAATTTGTCCAATACTTTAATTTATGACAAATACCTGCAAAACTAATAACATTTCCATCTGCATGAGCTGTTGTTTAGTGCTACCTGCTCAACCTGCTGTGTTTTCAAAGTTTTATTTGCAACTCTGTTGAAAACAAGTCTTGCTGCGATTGCTGTGTGGTCTGTGACCGGTTCTTTAAGTTAAAAAAAATGCTGTCAGAGACGTATTATACTGTATTTCACATACACTTTATCCAGGGCTGGATTAGCAGTTGCCTGCTTTGCCTGAACATCTGTGCTACATCAATCAAGCTGTAGTGCAGCCACCCCATATACAGGGCAGATGATGTTTGGCACTGGAAACTTTTACAGGGATGATAATGAGGCAGGTTAGCAGGTAGGAGGATGTGCAAAAACTAAAATCCAGAAAACTCCAAAAAAGTAAGTTGCCGAGGCAAAAAGACAAGCAAATAAAATCTGCAGCTTCACAACAAGCTGCCACCTATCCTCTTTCCTATTCCATCACAACTGACCAGTGACTGGCCTTTTATCTTCTCAGCCTCACCTAACTGGAACGTACCATCTACTCAGGTAACCAAACGGTGAGCTAGACTGACACCAAGCCTTCACAACATACAGAACAACACCGATGTGGGATTTCTGTTAATGATGACAATCACAATTTCCTATGGTCACACACACTCCTACACACACAGCCACAAGGGAGCCAAATTATACAAAACTGACAACAGAACAGGTTTTTCCTTTCTACCTCAACTTGTGAGTGCCTAGTGACTCACTGCTTGGTGCGGCTAACGGTGCACAGCTGTTGTCACTAATTAAGCAGACAATCTGCCCTACCATCACAAAAACAGAACTGAAGCCCTTCAACAGAATATAACATTGTAAAACACAAACTACTCAACTGAAACCTGTATTACATTATTTGTGTCACATGACTGATAAATTAACAGAAACATTAGACTGAAATTAATGATCTAATACACAAAACATTAGTAATGTTGGGAACCAGGGCCCAGGGAGAGGAAGGGAGAGGAGCAACCTTTTCACATAAGTCACACACAAAAAGCTATGTATACACAGATGGCAGGAGAAATGGGGTCAATATTGGCCCACAGCTAGATTTGGCCTCCAGTAGGTTGCCCTGATCTGCAAAGATGCAAGTTGTGCTGTTTGATTATAATCTGTTGAAGCTATCTGTTAGTCACACACATCTTCCTTTCCTATGAGCTGTTTCTTCCTGTTTGATTATTTAAAAAAAAAGTTGTTGTTGTTGCAAGTTACTGATAGCAAATGAAAACCACTTGGGTCCTGAGAAGGTCATGGTGGGATATTTTATCTAGTTATGTTTTTCCTCACATTGGCTACATTTGTATTACCATCCACCCCCCCCACCCCCCCGGCCCACACACACACACACACACACACACACATTACTTTTCCATTGTATTTCTGTTGTATTCCATGAATCAACACTCTTGTTGAACACAGTGTTGCAATATATATCATTATATTTATCATTATATTTTTGAATATAGATAGATAGATAGATAGATATAGATATAATGAGGAAGTATATATACATGAGGAAGTATTGCACAGAAACAAATACCACATAAGTACTTCAGAGTAGAACCTAAATATAACCTAAATATAAACTATGCTTGTTTTTTTGTATTGTTTTTTGTTTGTTGTTTTTTTAAAGATATGCAGAACTTTATAAATAGGTAAATGGGTAGGCCTACAAATGTAAACATTTATGTATTTCATGTGATGTATTTTGTGTTCAGTGGGATGTATAGCAATATTACCTATATAATTCAGCTGCTGATCATTCTTAGTAAATTCCACATCCACAAATCTAAATGTTCTGGCTTCAAAGCTGCTTTCATGGGTTTGTTGTTGAACTCAAACAGTAACTTATTGCACCTTAATCGAAGATGTGAAGACTTTCAATATTTTAAAGGAAGTACATTTTATTTCAACTCTAAAAGGACTCACAATTAATGGACTTTGGACTCCTCTGACTTGTACAAAGTTGTTTTTTTATTTTATTTTTTTTATTTTTTACTGTTTTTGTATGAGAATTGTTTTTGAATTTGTTGTAAATAAAGGTTTGGAGGAAAAACAAAACATGACGGCTACGCTGTGTCACGTGACTTTGTTTTGCGTGCTCCGCGGTGCTGCAGCCTCTCTGGAGTCGTTTGTAATGGCGAGAAACGAGGAGAAACAACAAGGGAGATTGAACAGACTGTGGCTGCAGAAAGAGAAAGAGGGTAAAGCGGTTTGTAGTCACAACACAAACTGCCATTTAATTCATATTTTGCTGACAGTAATTCTTTGTTGCACGGACAGCTAGCATGATATTAGCTACAGTTGTGCCAACTGGTATTAAACTAACTCCATATGGTTAAAATGAAAAAAAAAAAAAGAAATCAAACAAAATTCCTGCCAGTGGGAGTAAATGTTCTCATAATGTCTTCATAATGTGCCTTGTAAGAAGTAATATTAAAAGCTTGTGTCACTTTTTCTCCTCTCAGTTAGCACACAACATGGTACTCAGAGGAAATACTGAGCGTTTCATTTCAATACTTTCTTTACAGAGGGAAGACTCAAAGATGTACATGAGCGGAGACCCAAGCTGGTAATGAAGAAGTTATTAATTGTTAAGACATCACCGCTATTCACTTTGACTTGAACTGAAATGTTTCAGCTAACCCCTTTCCTCCACAGTCTACTCTTAATTCAGCTTCCTCTGTGAAAAAGTGGATTCCCAGCATCAAGAATGAAATAGAATATTATTTGCAGGTAAGTGAATTGTTATTGATGTGTAAAATGGATTATCTGTGGTTGCTCATGACTGAATTTTCTGCTGAAAGATGAACGGTGTCTGTTTTTGTCCCCCCCCCCCCTCCCCTCACAGCAGTCCCAGCTCTCTCATTACCCAGAGAGGAAGATAGCGGAGTTCCAGCTGCACATTGAGGCTTTAGAAAAAGAGTACAAAAGCTTCATCGCCAAACTACGAGTTCTTGACCCCACCTGTAAGCACAAGCCGTGGACTCCTCGAGCATATTGTAAAAGGAGAGCAGAGACACAAGACTCTCCAAGCATCGGTCAGTGTGTTTATAGGCTATGGCTGATCTCCATCACACTGTTGAAGCTAATAGTATGACGCTAAAGAAAAGTTCATGTAAGAATATTAGCCAAAATACAGGTGAAGGTTGTGTGAGGAGCCCTCTCTGCCTGATATAACTGTATAACCTTTTATTGCTTACACTTGTCTAATTTGTTTTGCAGGGCTGCAAGTAACACTTATTATATTATATTTTCTCAAATTCATTGTTTTGTCTATAAAATGTCTGAAAATAGTGAAAATGGCTGTTATGATTTCCCAGAGTCCAAGGTTACATCTTTAAATGTCTTATTTTGTCTGAACAACAGTCCAAAACCCAAAGATATTCCATTTACTATAATGTATGACAAAGAAATGTATAAAGTTATCACATTTGAGAAGTTAAAAGTGACATTTTTTGGCATATTTGCTTAAAAAATGACTTAAACTACGTGTCTTTACTCTCATTTACAGTTAAAATCCCTCGGCCCTCACATGATGGTAGCAGTCAGCTGAGTGGAGGTGAGAGTGACTTGGCCACCGATTGGACAAGATGTCTCAAAACCTCAGCCACTGAGAGACACGACCCTCTCAGTCATTTGGAGACCAGATTTCAAACCCCTGTCCCCACCAACCCAATCTCAGAGACCTCAGAGACAGTCTGTGCAGACCAGGACCAGCCCCTTTCTTTTGACTGTACACGGCTTGCGGTGGTTGCTGCTGCATTCAGAGGACTGTCAGATCAGCGAGGCGTCTCTCAAACACAGAGCCTAGCCAGGGTGCTGCAGTCTGGCCTGCCGAACCTCAATAATGCTCCTTTAGGAAAAACATTTTCAACCCAGAGCAGAGACACTGTCGGACCTGGAGAGAGCGATGAGGGGGCAACAATGGGATCTGATGTCAGACAGAAAGATGTTGTCCAAGAACATGAGTCAGACTGTGAAGCAGCGGAGAGGATACCTGGGAAATCATCCAGTACTGGGACAACAGGGGAGAAGACATGTCATGTGCTGGGGCTAGACTGTTACTCTTCTTCTGATGAGGAGTTGGACACGTGATATTTTTAGATCATGAAATAAAATGCTCCACAATTTTCTACCATTCACATTACAGTGTATTTATTTTATGAAACCTCCTGATGTCCTGTGTTCATTTAAAGACTTCCTAAGTAGTGGTAGGTCATATGGATAAAATTAATCTCATGATAATTATCACATCATTTCTGAAAACCACATCATAAAAAATAAAGTATTTTTTTAATAGCATTTTACTAAAACCACATCCTGTAATTTAAAAAAAAGGCCTACATTTCCTTAAGAAGATGAGCTTAAAATGTATTAATTTTTACATGAGAACTACAAATCACAATATCTCAATTTTAGAATATAGTTTTAATACACTTAAATATAAAAAAGATACATTTTTAATATTGAATGAATGCCCTACTCACAAGACCTCCTGCGTAAGGGAAACATTGTGATCATAGTAATGTAAAACATTCTGGGTTGAGAATTTCATTGTCATTTTCAGGCATTACTACATTTATGTAATCACTCATCATGACCACAACTACCTCCATTATACAGAAGAAAGGAAGGAGAGTGTATGAGAAGCACAGTAAGAGAAATACTTGCTGATTCAATGATTCATTTTAGTCTTTAACTGGAGCAGCAACACTGAACACGGCCTGGTTAGACCCCAAACCCCACCCTCCCACCTAAACCAGCCTGTGCTGCCGTTGCTACTGTGAGAGCCTCTTTCAGCTTTAAGCAGGCACTTCTTGGAAACAGACACATCACCTTGTAGAATGCAGACACACTGCAGTTTATGGTAAAGTTTGACGTAATTACCCTTTTAGTTACAACTCTGTATGCACAGGGCAGGGTGGGTTTCCCTTTGCCTCTCCAGGGGCCTGAAGAAACAAAACCAAACCTTTTTTAACGGTGGACAGGGCTGGGTCCTTAGAGCTTCCTTTGCAGGTTCCACAATACACACAAAAAATACAAAATTACCTGGCTTGGCTTCACAACATAATGAGGCTTTTTTGTAATTAAAGTTTTACACAGCACCCCTCTGCAGCAAGGTTGTTTTTTGCATGTTCCCATCTATGAGGTTGGAAATATGCCCTTTATCAAAAACCACCAAAAGCCCAAATAACAAGAGAAATGAATTTTCTTGATCAACCAGCAGACAAGTGCCAATGTCTTATGGAAACTGCTGCAACCACAATGTAGGAGCAGCGCAATCATGCAGTATCCTTACCAAACCCCAAAGTGGCAGAAAGACCACAACGGTATTAAACTGTGAGGGGAAGAAAGCATCATTCAGCTTTCCTGTAAGCTCAGCTCTGAGGTATTGTCTGGGGTTAATTCTCACCTCTCAAAAGTATCGTTCTGTCACCAACCTGCCTTTCTGTCCCTTGCAACAAGCTTCTGACAAGCAGCCAGCATAAAAGCCAATGCAGAGACATATGTCCTTTTCATGTGGCAGCACTGTCTTCCCACCAAGAATACGCTATTTACTACTGAAACTGCTGTATCAGTGTTTACTAACAATCTTTGACTCATAAAGAATAATATTCAGAAAGAATGCATTTTAGTTATACAACAACACAATTTGAACAGGTTGAATCTCTAAGCCAAATATTCAGATTCAGCACACGGTTAAGATTTGAAGAAGTGACACCCCTGAGAGGCCTATATGACGTTTACCAAAAAAAAAAAAAAAATCTGTTAAGTGAAAAAGAAAGTTAAGGCCACTAGACAAGATGCATTGCATATAAAGTGCTAGTCAGGTAACTTTGCGGTAACTCAGTCTTTCCTTTCATGAAACTTGTGAAAAAGGTCTTGGTGGTTAGTGAGGTGGTGGTCAGCTGAAACATCTAGCTTTCTTTCTCTCATGCTTTACTACCGTTTTACAGTGGTGGAAGAAGTACTCAGATCCTTTACTTCAGTAAAAGTACAAATACAGAAATGTAAAAATACTCCATTACAAGTAAAAGTCCTACATTGAAAATTACTTACTTGTACATCAGTATTAGCAGCAAAGTGTACATTAAGGTAAAAGTACTTGTTTAGTCCCTCTGGTTGATATATTATTTTATACTGTATGACTTCTACTACTTTATATACAGTTAGCTAGTTTAGTCCAGTGGTTCCCAACTTAGGGGTCTGGCCCCTCCAAAGGTTCACCAGATAAATCTGAGGGGTCGTGTGATGATTAACGGGAGAGGAAAGTTTTCAGTTTTTGGACTTTTTTTTTAATCTTTGATTTTTGGTGAAATATTGGATAATTTGAACATTTTTGAAATGAAACCATGTGAGAAGTTTAGAGGGAAAAATCACTTTTTGGTGGAGCTGTTAACAACTCATAGACATCTGAAATGTGACCCTGACTTCACACTGCTTTGTGTAAGACGTCAAAAGCCAAAAAGGTTGGAAACCGCTGGTTTCATCTTTAACAATGTGTTATATTTTAAAAGCTTGTTATATTATCCATTGTGTCAAATCTTCATCTGAAAAGTAACTAAAGCTGTCAAATAAATGTCGTGGAGTAGAAAGTACAATATTTCCCTCTGAGATGTAGTGAAGTGGAAATATAAAGTATTATCAAATGGAAATACTCCCAGTAAAGTAGTACCTCAAAACTGTACAGGGCTTGAGTAAATGTACTTAGTTTCTTCCCACCACTGCGTGGGGGTCAGCTGAAACCTCGAGCTTCATTTCTCTCACACTCTGCTACTGTTTTATATGTGCACAGTGCAAAGAAAGTTGAACTATTAATCACATAGAAGAACCAAACTGATAAAGCTTGATAAAGTTCTGTAGCTGTAAATACTGTTTAACAAGTAGTTACAGATAAATACTTTACAGCAATGCAGAGCAGAGGAGAGTAATATTGTAGATGTAAGTATGGGTTGATATAGTTTCTTGAGTTGTGTGACTTGCCTGCAGTCCAGGCTGTGTGGGAGGGACTTGTGGGTTGTGATTATCTTGACAGCTGATGCTTGTTTTTTTAAGACAGAGGTGCTCAGATAAAAGTGCACACCTCCTGCATGCAGAGGCGATAGATGCACACACAGTTTCTCTCACAGTAGGACCTGCAACATGATGTGTGACCAGAGCTATCCATTCCCACAGGTGTTTCTTGTGGAAGGGGGTGGAGGTCCACAGCAATCTGCCCAACTTCCAAAACTTGTGCCCTGCTGGTCCTTCCCGCCTGCCCAGGACAGAGTGAGAAGTCGTGGGAAGAGTCGGGGCTGCATGGGGGTCAGCCCTGGTCTGGCCATGGTTGTGCTGTTCCTGTTCCTGCTTGTGTTTGCAGCCCTGGGATTTGAATTCTACCAGATTCACAAAATACGGGCAGAACTGAGAGAGATGAAACAGGTAAGAAGCCACTGGGTTGGGATGGATGTGGAGGAGTACATGGAGAGTGCAAGAAAGGAGACATAAGACAAATGTTTGAAATTCAGTGAGCTAGCATCATTATTAAGAAGATAATGATGACTGCAGCAGGAGGAATGTGAAAATATGAAATGTGTAAATTTTTAGAAAATCAAGAAATAGGTCAAGATGTAGTGTAATGATGACAGATGGGTAGAATATTGTCTCTTGTGCCATTTTTAATGGGAGCATAGCTGCAAAAATTTTAAAAAAGGTGTGACTTCTCTCACCATTACATTCAAGTGGGGGTGATAGGTGTAAGGTGGGAGCGTGGAAAAAGTAAGTTGGAAAGTTAACACAGAGCCACAAACTTAAAAAATTAACTCATTATTTGACATCATTGGAAGAGTTAAAACAGCTCAGCTCTCTTCTGACATTTAAAACTGCAAACTAAGGACGTAATTGTTCCGCCTGTGGTCACTGGTCCAGAGAGGCAGGATATCCTTTCTCTGACTCGTGCTCTCAGAGAGCTTTGAGAGAGAAGTACAAGCGTCTGTGTGATGTGGTAATGAGATTTCTCTGTGTTTCGTTTCACATAAGGTTGAACATGTGCCGGAGTTTAATACACCAGCGAAGCAAATTGGTAAGTCTCCGTTGTTGCACACCTATCACCATGAAAGAGTTATTCCAAAAACAGGGAAAAATCTTCCCAAATAAAGGAAAAGAGAAGTTGATGTGACGTTAATCTGATGGTTGTTTCAGGTCTCCATAAACCCGGGTCGAATGGAGAAGACACAGATAAGAGAGCTGCAGCACATGTGATAGGTAACGTTTTTAATAAAAGTAAAGCTATACTCTGATTCTCTAATCTACATTGGAATGAAAGAGGTAACCTAATCTCTCCCCTCTTGCAGGGCGGATTGAAAAAGAGGGATTCCCTAAAACCTTGCGATGGGAGCCGAAGGTTGGCCGGGCATTCATAACCGGGGGAGTGGTTTACCGGATTGAAGATGGAGCTCTGCAGGTCAATGAGAGCGGACTCTACCACATTTACTCACGAGTGGAGTTGATCTTTAAGCACTGTTTACCTACATCCGGGTTTGTTCACTCTGTGTTTGTGAGGAGAGTAGGACACCCCTCACCTCTGACCCTGATGGAGGCCCACAGAGCAGGTTTCTGCTCCCAGCAGCCGGGGTACCCATGGACCACAGAGAGTTACCTCGGCTCCACCCTGCAGCTGCAGAAATACGACAAAGTTTTAGTGAACGTATCGCACCCCATTTATCTTAGTCATTCACATTATGCCAACTTCTTTGGTCTCTACAAGATCTAAAGAGGACAGGATGATGGGCTTTGTGTTTTTTTTTACATTGCTCAATCTCTTAAGTAATTTTTTCCCCAATGAAAGAATGTAAACTGCTCAGAATGTCTCAGGCAGGAGTGACTCTTACTCATCACTTTACTCAAATGATTCCTATGCTGAATGTGATACCTATGAAATATAACTGCACTCAACAGTGTAATATTCTGTATTGTTAAAACTCAGGGGAAATATGTTGCACATTCTGTTTATTGTCAGCTTTAAAATGGGTATTGAAAATGATATGAAACGAATATTGTGCCTTCTATCATTATCGATGTAGAGTCAGTTAACACTAAGGTGCTGATTTAGTTGTAGCATTTAAAAAAAATATATTTATTTCAGTGTGGATCCGACACCGTTGATGTCTAAATATGTGCTTATGAAACAGAAAGTGTTTTAATGGCGGTTGTTTTGAAGTTAATAAAGACGTAATTTAACTTAGTTTCCATTTGCTGGAACAGCAAAGTGCTTTGTTAATAGTTGAGGACTTTCTCATTGAAATGTTTCAAAGTGTGTCATGTTTGCACAGTCTATCATATAATAAACACCCACATGAGTTTTGTTCATGCCCACAGGAAAGTATGTAGATAAAGACAGACACCAACTCAAATTTGGTTTTGCTCCAGGCTGATTATGATTTCTCATTATAATGAACTTGATTTCCATATATTCCATTGTGGTAAGACAGAGTCAGGTTAGTATTTTGGAAGCTTCCAGTTAAAATCTCCAACTAGGCTAACATGGATAAAAGCTACTTTTCCTGGTTAATTTAAAGCTTCAAAAATGATTTAGAAACCATAGTGCAAGTGCACTTGCATTGTTGCAGTACTTTTTTTTCTTTTTTTTTCAATTTAACACCTTCATCTTGCTGCTTTTTCTATACACCACAAACAGAGATGTAAGTTGATGCGAGTAGGTTGGGCACAGATGAGGGGACAAAACGGTAGCATCTTTGACGTGCATTTCCTTCCTGTGTGACTGTGAGGGTCTTGCGTGTTATGCAAGCTTTTTTTTTTTGAAAGATTGCACAGCATTCAAAAAGAGTTTCTTCTAAACTCATTTATGTTCAGCTTTGAGCCTCGCAATAAGAGCTGAATAATCCTTTTAAACAAACGCGAAAGGAACATTTTGAATGAACAAACCTCAGTGTTTCAGTCATTTGGGGCTAAACCACATACTGCTCACAGAATCTCAGTGGTTGCTGATCAATGAAAACAAAAATGGACTTGCGTCTAACAGTTTTGATTTGGCTAAAAGTACATGTACTTTGTGTGTGTACTGTTTCCGTATGAGCATGTTAGCGCAACATGTTGATTCAGGAGGACTACAGTGCTGAGTTGAGCTACTGAATCACCTCCATTCATTTTTGCGTTACTGGGCAAAAACAAAAACAGAACACATGTCAGGAAACAAAGGAGCAAAACATAAAATGCAACATTTCCCAAAAGAAATCAACTGATAATTCGTCACGTTAAGCTTATCTACTGTGTGTGTGTGTTCTGTATTCTGAGGCCTGCTCCGACATGCAGGTTTCCTTAGTTATCTAGATATCTTTTATTCAGTGAGACGATAGATTTGAGGGTGTTCGGGTTTTTACTTCGAAACTATTGGGTGACTACACCCAGTCTGCAATCAGCATATTTGTGGTTGCATCTTGTTCCATCTCTCTGTACTCATCCCAGTACTGGCTGTTCAAGGTGATCTTTTGAATTGTTAAACGCTCAACCACTGTAGACCGAGAAGGGGGTCGTAAGGATTTACATGTTTCCATCTCAGTCCTGACACACTATGCTGTCGAGCTTGTTGGAATCAGACAAGGCTGCACAATCCTCAAAATGAGCCTTTTTTTATGATAAAGAATGTTAAGAGATTATGGTTATTTATTTTTATATCATATATATCTATACGGATGAATTGTGCAAAGTTTTGTGTGAGTCAGACTCATAGTTATAGCCGTTTAGATTAATCATTTTGCTGGTGCTTGTTTTCCTGTCTTTCCCTTCAACTTTAAATGTCATTGCATTTGCTGATCTTCATTCATTAGATCTTAATATCAGTAAATGCTTTATGACCCTGCCTACATCTGCAGTTTTGTCAGTAAATATCTTGCGACAACATGCTAAACAGTTTTATGTTTGCAAACAGAAGATATATTTTTTAAAATTCATGAGAACAAAAGAGATGTCTCATGTCAAATTATTTGTATCTTTCCGTTTAGGCTTTTTTTTTCACTTCCTTTTTTTTGAGGTGGCTTAAGCTAAATATAATAGACAGCATGCATTTACATATGGCCTTTTGTGAAAACACACTGACATGAACAAATACAGTCAAATTAAATCAGAAACTAACATGTATAATATTACTTTGACTGGTTTCTGCATGATAATATATTTAGGAATGTATTTCTTAAGCTCATTATGCTGTTTTGTATGATTTTTTAACGTATTGCCGTTAGAGATTCAAGATTCAAGAGATTTATTGTCACATGCACAGCAACACCGCAGATGGCAACACTGAAGGCAGTGAAATGTGGTTTCTTCGAGCTCATGTTCCAATTAGAGTATATAATAAAATGAGAGAGAAGAGGAAGATAAGAGAGAGAGACGAAGTAAATGTATATACAAATAAACATTATATTGCACATTGGTGTGCAGATGCAGTATTGCACATAAATGATGAGTGATAAAAGACCAGAGCAAATGTTGCAAGAGAAGTTATGCTCCCCACTGAAGTCTCAAACCACACAATGAGATACAGCTATAAGAGAGGTTAGAGAAGCAGCTGTGTTGTGACTCAGTGCCTGCACACAACATGAGCGGAGGCTTTCTACACCACCAAATTACAATCTTTTTCAAAACACATCATGTACAGCAACTGAACATGAAGTTTAAACGTTTGCTCATCACATCACGCTGCATCTGTGCAAAAAAGGATGATTAAGGTTTACTGACAACCATGATTGATGTTAGAAATGCTCGTTTTTATTGTAAGCATAGACATGTATTTGAAACACTGATTTAAATTAACTTTTAATGGAATAATTGTTGATTGTATTAAAAGTAGTGGCAAAAAAGATTCCAGATACACTATAAAACCAAATGGACACCCTGTCCACATACTTTTGTGCACTTTTGGTCTGTGGCTGTTTTCCCAAGTTCCAGTTAAAGTAATGATATTTTAGACTGTAGCGTGCTTCCAACTTTGTGGCAGCAGTTTGGGGAAGCTCTCTCCTGTTTCAACATGACAATGCGGGATGGCGCAAAGCTACAAAGAAATGGTTTTCCCAGTTTTGGTGTAGAAGAACTTGACTGGCCTGCACCGAGCCATGACTTAAACGCCATGAAAGCCACAGCCCAACATCGGTGCCCGACCTCACTCATGCTCTTGGGGCTGAATGGGAGAAAACTACTGCAGCCAGGTTCCAAAATCTTGTGAAAAACCTTCCCAGAGGAGCGGAGGCTTTGATAGTAGCATATTAATGCTCGTGGTTTTGGAATGAGATGTTTAGCAGTCACGTATGGGTGTAATGATCATATGTTCTGCAGATGTTTTCAGACATTGTATAACCCATGTTCTGCCATAGTGACAAGGAATTAATAGGAAACCTGAAACTAAATGCTGAGAACCATCTTCACTTTGTCTTTAGCTCCATCTGGCAGACATTTAATGAACTGCATTTAATACGGCAGCATGATGACAACAAGAAAGAAAATTTGTTTTATTTCTTGGATGATGATTGATGATTATCTTGTGTTTACTGTTCACAACTCTAAATGATTCATCTGAGATTGCTGGTGGTTAAACTAGAGATGATGCAGGCCCATTATATCTCAGTGCTATCTCCTAACTATATCTTTGTGGCAGTTAAAAAAAATCTCATGAACTTTAGCACATCATCATACTCCAACTACTCCTAAACAGAGGCAAAGAATAGAGAAGAAATCATTTGACAAATTTCAAACCACCATGGAATAATTGTAACTTTGACGCCACTCCCTGGTAGTATCAAAAAAGACACTGTGTCAGACTGTTGGAGGTGGGCAGCGCTATGATGAAATAATGAGGTCACTGAACTCCACGTATACCAACACTGCAACAAGGCTAACTAGGACTGGGATATGTATATAATTAGAAAAATGCACACGTACTTTTTTTTTTAAATTGAATGTGTGTATTTGTGTCAATTCAAATGAACCTCGTGTAGTTTATCTTTGCACCACTAGATGGTGTCAAAGTATTGTATGCTGTACATACCCTCATCATCCTCATCCCACATCCTTTCACATCCTACTGAAAATCATGTGACTCTGACGACTTTCACTTACACAACTGCCATGTAAACCTATAGGCCGTGCACGCCTACACAGGTGATTTCACTACAGTATATTGGCTGATTAGACATGTTCACAGGAATGTGCTGATGTACATGGACTGATTAACATCTCACTAACTATCCCAATTATTTTAGGGACGGGAGCACGATCATTACTTATAGCTCTACAATATCAGTAATTAAAATGACATCTTAAAGCCACATGTATGCCAACCTGACACTGTAGATCAAACAGAGGATAAAGTCAAAGCCACAATTGAACCTTTAGACTAATAAATGTAATGTTAAGCTTACCTTCACATCATGTTCATGATGTTATTCCATAGAGATAACATTTGTTGAAATATCAATTCAACACCAGTTTCTTTCTCTTTTAAATGTTAAGAGTGCTTCACATTTCAGGATGTTTCCACATAGCAGCCAAAGTAGAAACTGAGAGCAGTTAGAACCATTTAATATGCAGATGTTATCAACTGTTGAAAAAGTTCATTTGGAGAGTTAGATGGCACTGCACGGTATATAATTAGAAAAATACATGCGTACTTGTTTAAAAATTGAATGTGTGTTTTTTTTTGTTTAAATTCAAATGAACCTCTTGCAGTTTATCTTTGCACCACTAGATGGAGTCAAAGTATTGTATGCTAACGGCACTCCCTACTCAATTAATTTAGTGGATACATAAAATATATGACATTACACAGTGGAAAATAACCATCACATTTAATATGTTTGTCTTGGACTTTTTCATGGCTCCTGAAGGATGCTCAGGCCTTAACTTTGCACTCTGACTGCCAAGGTAACATTGGTTTTACAAACTCAGGTCCCAAGTTATTAAGTTGAAGAGCTTCAAATACTGATGTGGTATGTTTTACTGTTTAAGTGGGAGATTCAAAAGTGCTGTTTACTATCCTGGAGAAAGCTGTCGGTCATTATTTAGTCGTGAGCTAACTAGCAGCTTCTACTGTCTGAAAATGATGAGCATGATCATGAAAGACTCACCTGTTGAATTTTGTGAACAGCAACCACACAACTGTTCATCTTTAGAAAGACTTTAGAAAGATGAGAGTTGTGTTTTGTATTCTAGAGAATTGTACAGATGATTGATGCAGAGTTTGTTTTTTTTTTTTTTTCCTGAATACACGTTAAGAGTTAGATTTTGTAGGGTGGTTAACTTTCAGAATAACTGGCTACAGCTTGTTCCATAATAAAATCACAAAATGCCCCAAAACATTGAAAAACATTCGTTATCAACTCTTTTGTGAAAAGTGCAGTGCCATCTAACCCTCCAAATGAACTTTTTCAACAGTTGATAACATCTGCATATTAAATGGTTCTAACTGCTCTCAGTTTCTACTTTGGCTGCTATGTGGAAACATCCTGAAATGTGAAGCACTCTTAACATTTAAAAGAGAAAGAAACTGGTGTTGAATTGATATTTCAACAAATGTTATCCCTATGGAATAACATCATGAACATGATGTGAAGATAAGCTTAACATTACATTTATTGGTCTAAAGGTTCAATTGTGGCTTTGACTTTATCCTCTGTTTGATCTACAGTGTCAGGTTGGCATACATGTGGCTTTAAGATGTCATTTTAATTACTGATATTGTAGAGCTATAAGTAATGATCGTGCTCCCGTCCCTAAAATAATTGGGATAGTTAGTGAGATGTTAATCAGTCCATGTACATCAGCACATTCCTGTGAACATGTCTAATCAGCCAATATACTGTAGTGAAATCACCTGTGTAGGCGTGCACGGCCTATAGGTTTACATGGCAGTTGTGTAAGTGAAAGTCGTCAGAGTCACATGATTTTCAGTAGGATGTGAAAGGATGTGGGATGAGGATGATGAGGGTATGTACACGATGATTCAGCAACCCGGAGGTGGTGAGGAGAAAGACATTGGACATAAACAAACCTATAAGGACATACAGTATTCAAACTTTACTTTGCTCATGTTCATAAACCTTTGCCTCTTTTTTTCTTACACTGCCTTACAATGTTCAAAAATCACAAAACATGTAAAGAAGTTAAACCCAGTAGGCTTAAGTAGCCTGAATTATGCATCAGTGACATCATGAAAGATGTCATTAACAGCAAGATCAATGCTTTTATATGATCTTGAGCCACAGCACAAAAACTAACATTTACACTGAACCATGTCAATAGATTCCACATGTTGAAAGCTATATGTACATTTACAAAATACAAAACATCTGCAGTTTTGTCAGTAAATGTCTTGCGACAACATGCTAAACAGTTTTATGTTTGCAAACAGAAGATTATTATTTTTAATTATTTCATTCTCTTGTTTGCAGTCAATTATTTTTCTGTTTTTGCCTCTGTTTCTTTCTGTTCTTGCTTTTTTTCGCTTCCTTTTTTCTGAGGTGGCTGAAGCTAAATATAATAGCATGCATTTACATATGGCCTTTTGTGAAAACACACTGACATGAACAAATACAGTCAAATTAAATCAGAAACTAGCATGAATATTACTTTGACTGGTTTCTGCATGATAATATATTTAGGAATGTATTTCTTAAACTCATTTATAAAAAGGAAGCTCATAAAAATCATATATCATGATCAATCTGAAATATTAAACATTTTAAGTGATAACCATCTGTGGAGGTCAAAATGCCAAAAATTATGTAGCATGCACAGATGTTAACAAAACGTTGTCCCTACTACTTCTAATTGTTCCTGTTTCAAAACCATCCGTTACTATTGCATTTTTATCATTATAGATGTCGTTAATGTGTAGAGTATTTCTGAAATATGTAGGAGTACATCAAAGGTGTTTGTTGATTAGACAAACCATCTTTTTGTGATGTATTGCCGGATGCACTTATATCTGATTGCTACTCCACAGTGGCATCAAGTGTGGGCTAAGTGTTGTGTCTGCTGACATATTTTTGGAGGTTTGACATACCTACTTATTTAGAGCTTAACATCACAAGTGTGAATGTTTAAACAGACACAAGCTGTTATTCAGAATAATTCATTATTTAGTCTTATTATTTAGACAGTTTGGTTCATTTTGAAGAAATCTAAATACTATTCTCTATCCCCTATGAGTATTGTTATTATGCTCTTTTTAACTTAATATTATACCACAAGGCAAGTAGTAAGCCAGCAGAGAAGTCTGCAGTATATAGTCTCCTAGAGAATACTGAAGAGTGACAGTTTAAACATTTCTCTATTTATTTATAGACAGTGACGAGGAAAAACAGAAAATTCAACATTGTTGATTATGGTGCAGATCAGTACAGCGTTCCTCAAAGTAATAGAAATACATATTAGTTAAAAACAGTCAAATTAGTTAAACTAGTTTAGTTAATTAGTTTAATTTGTTAAGAGATTGCCACCCAGACTTTGGTATTCATCCTATTTTCACCTGTTTTTAGTAGTGTGGCTAACTATTGAAAATAGATAGTTAATTTGCTACAGCTGATAAAATCAGCTGGTGACAATGTTAACTTGATGCTAACTGCTCTCAGTTTCTACTTTGGCTGCTTTGTAGAAACAGTAGCAGCATAAACTGGTGATAAGGAGTGCAGTGTTTTGCCTTTCATGCTCTGGATACATGCCCTGCTAACTCAGACCGAAGCAAACACGCTTACTTACGCTAGCTTACTGGTGACCCAGTGAGCTAGCGTAGGTATTGTAAGTACTGGTGGCCTTACTCTGCCTTGACTTACCCTGATATTCTTATCCTAACCCTAACCAGTCTCACTCCTCATGCCTTAACCTAACCAACCAATGAAGACAGCGACTACTAGCCAATCAGAGGCAGAGTAGGGTAGGTCATGACTTCGCCATCCTAGGAAAAAAAAAAAGGCGACCAGCGCATACTTGGGCTATCGTTAGCTACTTTAGCTATCTATGACTTAAGCTAAGTTGTGCTAACAGGCCAGTATCGTAATCAAATAACATCCTTTCGGGGTCTTGTTAGTGTAACTCCTTAACCACAAACACAGTCAATTTGGAGAAAAATGTGTTTATTCTTTAAGCAGAAGTTCAGAAATACAGCACGAGCAAGGGAGAGCAGCAGGTGAGCGAACTGCCAATCAATGCTCACATGGCGGGCATCAAAGACTACAAGACTTCAAATCTTATTAACAAAGCAATAATTTCCAAAATGACCACCAGCACACTTATTAGCAATTTAGCAATTAAGACCATAATGACTTGTTGAAACAAATCGTACACTTAGTAGGCTATTTGAGAGAGTATGTATGTTCCCAGGGTCTTATGTTCCCCAGTTCAATATTTTGTTAACACAGAGGCAAGCCTGGGGCATGAGGGGTGGCAAGCCTACCCCTAACCCTAACACTTAAATTCGATACTTAAGTCATGATGTCATGTTTTTTATATCAGTTAGTTCCGCACTGGCTTCAGCCTCAAGCTGTGGTAGTGGCTGCTTCATGGTAACATCATGAAAATCATGTCAAGGTACAGGGTAATAGTTTTAAGGTTCAATTGTGGCTTTGACTTTATCCTCTGTTTAATTTACAGTGTCAGCCTGGCATATAGAAGGTTAAGGTTTAATATCATAGCAGGTTTAATAGCATAGCATTACTTATTGACGTTACAGAGCTATCGATAGTTATCAATAAATCAATAATTCCTCCCATCCCTACAGGACAGCGAGGGGGTGTCAATCAGTCTGTGTGCATGTCCACAGACCTGAAATCTGTACCATGTGTGTAAGGTTACACAGCTGTCGTGTGGATGACACAAAAGACAGAGTAACACTCCAACGATAATGCTGCATTTATTTTGTTTTCATAAAATTAGGTCATGGGAGATTCTGAGAAAGTGTGTGTGTGTGAGCATGTGTGTAGGAACAGTTCACATTGTCTGTGCGTGGGTAAGAAAAAGAGGATTAAGTGAAATTACCAGATGTAATACTGATGATGTCGAGGTTTTTTAAAGAAAAACAATGACTTTCGGTTATAAAGCATTTGATCAATACACCCACACTTTTTGGTACAATAATATCTGAACCACTAAGGAAACTTAAGGTAAAGGTTGAGAAAAGAAAAACACAGCACAATGAGGCAGTGAGACACATCAAACATACACAGTGTAATGAAGGCTTTGTAAGGTTGGGCATTATGGAGATTGTCATGATACTTCCAAGAATTTGACACTGCTTTTGTTTATTCAAAAGGAACATTTCAATTTTTATTAACTTATAAGTATTGTGAGTTCATTTTTATCCATTGAATAATACATGCCAGATAAATCTGCCAAAGTGTGTGAGACTTTGAATCCAGAAAGACTAGACTTTGAGCTGTTGCTAATGCTTGGCCTGTGACTAATCAGAGTGATTAGAGCCTGTCTGCAAGGTGAGGTTTAAAGTCAGTAAAGTGGCTCTTTATGTGTGGAGACACAAAGCGTTACACGTGCAGAAAATTTGTAAAGCTGATGAGAGAAGTCTCAATAGTATGTAGCATTTAAAGAGAAAACTGGATGTGTACCTGGAGAAGAAGAGTCATTCAAGCTGGTAGAAAATGATCTGTTTTGCAGATTATTTGATATTTTACTGTTTTATTATTGTTTTATTATCTATCTGTTTCTTTTTTTCCCCCTCATGTCTCTTTCTGTGCAGTTATCAATATTCCACACAGCTGTCACTGAACCCCTTTTGTTTAATCTAATGCAATCTGATTCCCTCAAATTCTCATTTATTATCAAGATAACACTCATAGACTGAGTTGAACTGCTTATCTAAAACCAAGACCACAACTTTCTCCCAAATAAAAAGGTAAAGAGCGGCATCCAATTGTTGTTGGGACTGCACCTTAGTTCTGACAGTGTACCAAAAACGACACTAAGGGGGTCCACCAGTATTTTTTATTTTAGTCATCAGAAGGGTTCCTGGAATGGTACAGTATGCATTAAACCTCTATAAATTGCTCATATAAGCCTATAACATGTCTATGAAGTTTTATACAGCTGGAGAAGTTCACAGATACTGGCAGAGAGCTGCGGGGGGAGATTCCCCGTGTCATTTTGAAGCTCTGTGAGCCTGTTTAGGGAAGGCGACGATAAACACAGGCAGCTGTAGACAAACATCTTTGACAAAAGCCCACTCATGATGCGAGATAAAGCCTATCACCCAGTGTGGAGGTGAGGCGGCCTAGCTGAGCCGGGGGACTCCCCTGTCCATATATTGGGAAATCTATCTCTCTCTTTGCCTCTGATTCTCTCTTTCTCTCTGTGTCTGTCTGTTTCTCTATCTGTCTGTGTTTCTTCCTCCCATCTCCCTTTCTTTCTTTTTTTTCTCTCTCAATTTCGATCTCTGCCTGCCGTAGCATCCTCTCTGCGGTTTCATCTCACCCCAGCTACACACACGCACACACGCACACACACACACACACACACACACACACACACACACACACACACGCACACACACTCTCTCTCTCTCATACACACACACACACACACACACACACACACACACACATGCGCCAGTTTTTGATTTTCCATAGAAGGTGTGAGATGTTTATCTAGGTCTCTCTCTCTCTCTCTCTCTCTCTCTCTCTCTCTCTCTCTCTCTCTCTCTCTCTCTCTTGCTCTCCTTCAGTGTCCCTCTGACACTGTCCTTTCTGATGCATAAATGGGTTCATAATGACTCAGCCTGCAGCAGAAACCTGTTCCACACTGCTCTCCACTCCCCACAGCCATCACACTTGCTGTTTTGGGAGCACAGTACCAAAAAGTGTGGGTGTATTGTCCAAGAAATGTGCCCATCTTCTCCCTGTGTGAATGAAATGGAAAGTATGAATTTACCAGAAATGTAGGTTGTAGATCATTAGATTATATAAACATTTCTGTAAATAACTAAGCAGTTTTTATTTTTTTGTTCATCACAAGTTCATTGCAAAGCAAGATTACTGCAAATTTCCAATGTGATGTCACATTATAGACAAAGTTTTTTTTTTTATTAAAGGTGCTACAGTACATGCAGCATTTAAACATCAGAAGACCATAACTGTAACATGTTGAGACTGTGGAACAATTACCATAAACAACCAGGCCATGCCACATATGCTGTATGTCATATCATGTAAAGGTCACATTCTACAAAATGTGCTGTATTGCTTTTTGATGCAAAACAGCAAAAGGGGTGCTGCTTTTCAAGCGCAAATGGAGTATCCGGTGAAGCAACTGAAGAAATGTAGAAATTGTTTCTAAAATGTTCATTCTCTTCATTAACGGGAAAAGCAGTGGTGCCATAAAGTGGGGTGGTGAACAAGAAGCAACACTGGGTTTATGGGTTTATGAAAATTTTGAGATTATTAGTAGTGTGAGACAGCAGTTTTTAAATGTTTAAGGTAATTTGACCAATGAAATGTAAATGGACCTGACAACATGTCACAGTAGGAAAAGCACAGATGTAAGTTTAATTAATGATCATTTAGCTGCCTAAGCTTCAGGGTCCAGGTATTGTGCATGCTGGCTCACTGTCACACTATCATGGCTTACTGGGACACTTGAATGGAACAGAGCCATTGTTAATGATATTAGTAACACCTATGCTTTTCCTACTATGACCACATACCTCCTTGAAAAAGGCCCATTAACCTATATAATAATTTTGACAATGAAGGAAAGAATCCTGTGACTCCAAAGGTCGACAGTACCCCACTGTCACTCAAATCACCACCCAACATTTCGCAGTGTTTAGCCACTGTTTGCTCATTGCTTTGGTTAAGTTGAAAGAGCTAAACCCTAAGTTAATATTGAACATCTATTAGGTGGTGAGCAAGAGGATTTATTGACATGCTCCTGTTAAACTGTGCTGAATGTTTAAGTAACATTTGCTGATATGTTAAAGTATGTTGTCAATCAGCGTCTTACTATGAACATTGGGGTTCTACCTGGAAAGATTATTTTCTGCCAAAGTTAGAACAGTTTTGGTCATTTAAAATAGGGGATTTCTGCATTTTTGTTTCTGCCGTTGTTTTTCTCTCTGGTTTGAAGGGGTCATCTGGAAAAAAGTGACATCACATACTCCCGTGTAGCAATCATAATTAGAGCAATTATCACTTTTTATCTTTTATAAACCAGACAAAAACATAAACTCGAACCTATTAAGCCACATATCAAAAAACACATCTAATCAAATGTGTTTATATTTAAGTCAGTCACAGTAGCCTTCTCCCATCTCTTCCCCTATGAGCTTTAAACATAAACCTTTTCCTTACCAAACTAATGTTAATAATATAACTGTAACATCACCAAGTAAAGAGAAAAAGAAAGAAAGTGAAAAAGTTTAACTGAAAGCACAACTTTATCTTGAGACACATCTTTCGAACCTCCCTTCGAAAGGCAGAAACAGCATGACAGTACCAAAACAGAGGAACTGTTGACTCAGATACTATGGAGCAAAAACAGCATTCATTTTGTTCCTTCAGTTGGATGTTTGAGCTTCACTGCGCATAATGATGTACTCTAAGTGCTTACTTTAAGAGTTTGACACTAGGCCTCCAGTGCATTGAAAATGGACTTTTCAGTGAAGTAGGAGACATCTTGTGTTCAGCAGTTAAACTAAATGAATTGAAATATATTTGCATATTCATAGATTCTGCAATGAGAGGGAGAAAGAGTAGATGACATTTTAAGGATCTTAATATGGTAATTCAGTTCAGTTCAGTTTCAGTTTATTCACAAATCAGTTAAAATACAAGTGCAATCATATAAGACATGATGAGACTAGTTCAGAAGTCTCCAGTCGTTCAGGGTATTCAAGCTTAAACAACCTTACACTTGTTTTTGCATAAGAACCTTATCTCATCTGTGAAACATGGTGGTGGAATTATCATGGTTTGGGTCTGCTTTGCTGTCTCCGGACCAGGACGACTTGCAATCATTGATTGAGCTATGAGTTCTGAGTTGTACCAGCAACAGGAAAATGTCAAGGTATCCATCTGCGACCTGAAGCTCAACAGAAAATGGGTCATGCAGCAAGACAACAACCCAAAACAGACACATTCTAGCAAAGAGTGGTTAGAGCAGAAGAAAGTTAAAGTTTTGGAATGCCCAAGTCAAAGTCCTGACTTTAATCCTATAGAAATGCTGTGGAAGGACCTGAAGCGTGCAGTTCATGCAAAGAAGCCCACCAACATCCCTGAGTTGAGACTGTTCTGTAAGGAGGAATGGGCTAAAATTCCTTGTGCAGGGCTGAAACAGTTACTGGAAACATTTGGTTGAAGTTAAAGGGGTCACACCAATTACTGAAAGCAAGGGTTCACATACTTTTGCCTCACACAAATGTAAGATTGGATAATTTTCCTCAATAAATAAATGAATAAGTTTAATGTTTTTGTCTCATTTGTTTAATTGGCTTCCTTTTATTTAGTTTTAGGACTTGATAGGACTTGAAAATCTGATCTTGGTTTAGAAGAAATAGAGAAAATTCTAAAGCCTTCATAAACTTTCAAGCAGTACTGTACACAACATTATACATTAAACAAGCACTGTAAAAGATATTACATTCAGTCAATAGTGTCAAATGCTTTTGATAAATCAAGGAAAATTCCAATGCCACAATCGCCTTTATTAATAGTGTCATTGATTTTTTTTGATGAGTTCAAGAATCACCATACAAGTGATTCTCTTTTTTCTAAGCCATACTGTGATTTATCTAAGTAATCACTGAGTCTACTATACACAATTCTCTCCAACACGTTGGAGAGAGTAGGCAATATAGATATAGGTTGGTAGTTGTGCATATCATTTTTATCACCAGATTTAACTTCTAGTAATCTTTGTAATTTTAAGCACAACCCCACAAAGTACAGAGAGATTGATAGAGTAAACAAGTGGCTGCACAATTTAATTTACAATAGCTTTAAGCATTTTACTAGAGATTTCATCTGCGTCAGCTGTATGGGAGTTTTTCATATTCATAATGATTTTAGAGACTTCATTTCTGTCAGGTGGCATCAAAAAGAATGTTAGGCAAATATTTGCCTTAAAGATATTGACTGAAAGGAGCATCCTCTGGTTGACTAATTTTGTTAGAGAGATTTTCACTTATAGAGATAAAATTATTTTTGAAACTGTTAGCAAGATCAGAATCAAGAAAATCATTCTGGCATTGCTGACATGTTTGATTTTCGTGTCAGGAAGCACAGTGCTTTTATGATTCCGGCTGAGGACTTTGTTGAGCACCTTCCAGGGTTGCTTTTGATCACCCTGAGAAGGGTGTGTATAAAGTGGGTATAAAGTTTGTTCTTTTTAATAATGGTTTTTAAGATACCCCTAGTAAGCCATCATTTCTGATCTACAGTACCACGTTTAATCATCTTTTTTAGGTATGGTGTGATCAATGGAATCAGTTAGAACATTATATGCTGTGTCTGGATTAAAATCCCCAAGAATAAAACAATTTTTATTATTTTTATTTATGCCATATAAAAGTTTAATCTTGAAAGTGTCAGAGTCAGAGTCTGGGGGCTGATAAATCACTCCAACAATGAAGTTTTTACCCTTATTTACATTTATCTCAATGAATAGAGAATCTGAGTCAATATCTTCAATAATGAGGTCATCACAAATATTTACGAAGTGTCCTGAATCTACATATAGACATACTCCATGGTCTGCTAAGTCTATTTCTGTTGTATAATTTGTAACCATCAAAGTTAAGAAAATCCACATATGATGCCATTAATCCAGATTTCACTGCAGTCAATTACGTCAAAACTACAGCGTAGCCTCAAAAGGGAGACTGGATCATCAGTTTATTTAGACTTCTAGTGTTCAGATGTAGCAACGAATATGAACAGTTATTTTTGTTATTTATATGTTTCAGCTGGTTGGGTGTAAAACGCTTACAATTTAGCTTCCCACCAATGTTAAAGCAATGTTGTTCAAATACTTCATATTTTCCATTACAGCTTATATCATCAAGGCCCATAAGTGTGATGGCGATATGGAGAGTGTCAATGATGTAAAAAATTATTTAAGACCATACTAAAAAACTTTACATCTAAAGATCCTAACATCTGAAAGCTTAGAAATAGAAAGACAAAGATTAAAAATTCAATTCAATGTCCAATGCAAACAAAGAAGGCCAAAAAACAACTACATCAAGATCGAAGCCAACAAGCAGTAAATATAAAGAGATGTAATCAAGTGATCCAAACTTTAGGAAAAACACAACTTACAGGCGTCAGACAGTTTACTGATAACATGTCGGTTTGAGTTTATAAGCAGGTAGATGCGTCCATCCTGGGTCCAACTGGCCGCAAGCTTATACTTGTGTTCTTTAAGCAAGTCATCAAGCGGTTTTACTTTCTCGCTTGAGACTTTTCTTTGCTTTGAAAACCTTGTCCCTGACGTTGTATTGAGCAAACTTGACAATAATTCCCCTTGGTTTGGCTTTCTTACTGTTGGGCTTCGGTCCAAGGCAATGGCTCCTGTCAATTTCAGAAGGCTGCACCTCTATGTTGAGATTATTTTTAAAAATGTCACTAATAACCGTATTCGTGTTTTCACGATCATTTTCTTGTACACCAAAAACAATAAGACAGTTCCGTCTAGAGTAGTGCTGTTGCTTGTCTAAGGTGTCCTCCAGATCATCATACTTCTTTTGTAGTTCATCAAGTTTTCCAATTGTGTTTCTGAATTCATACTCCATGATGGAGTCCTGAAATAGTATATCAGTCTTGCTTGCTGTGTCTTTGATATCAGCTCTGGGAACAATTAGTCTTTGTCCAGATTCCTCCAATGTATCTGTGACATTGCTTTACTTGATCACCTGTGGCATGTTGAATTGATTGTTGGTCGATGGTGTTGCAGTTGAAATCACAGTTTCTAACCACTAAAACTGATACTATTGTTGCAGACAGCAGCCAAATAAGACGACGTTCAGGAGACTAAAGTTACAAACAGATGCAAACATGAGTGGAGTGAAAATCACATTATTTGTTGGTCGATCAGAACTCGGTTTGAGTTGCAGCTTATGGTGGGCGCCATCTCACCAAATAAAATTAATTATCCTTTTTTTTGTGGGAAAACCACAAAAGACTCAAATTATTATATAAAATCAGAATATTTTTTTTATATGTCTTTAAATGTGTGTGGAGGGGATCTTTAAGGTCTTTATGATATGTTGATATGATAAAGATGTTAGAAATATCAGTAGATGCATGTACAGTACACACACTGAATTAGTATTTTCTTAATGCCTGCTACATCTACTACATATGTGCTTATATGAGGATATGTTACCTGCATCAGTGTTGGCACCAGTTGTCACCTATAGCATCTTTTGAAGACGGTTTCTCTGACCCATATAATTCATCTGACAGGAAGCAAACTCCTTCCCAAACATCCCACGCTGTTGTTGCTTGTATCTTTGATAGTACATCAGTCAGTTTAATAACAGAATGGATTAACTGATTTGAACTGACATGTGCATTGACCTGTTTAGTAAAACTTACAGCTACTCTACTTACAACAAAGTCCCTCCTCTCAATTCTGAGTATGACATAAAAAATAACTGAGGCAAACTAAGGTACTTTTTGACTGTCAACATCAGAAAGTTTTTCTAGACTAAATCTCTTATATTTTAAAGAAACTGAACTTTTTTTCACAGACAGAGGTGGGAGGTGGGGATGAATAAGCCCCTGCAGAGCAGAGCCTGTGGGACACCCCCGTCTATATCTTATCTCATTCTCTCTCTTGGAAACATCTTTCATGTTATTATAAACAGTGTGAATGTCCCACACTCCCTGAACATGAGATGCTTAATCATCAGACCTTGCAAGAATCCCCACAGGTCAACTGCATGGATGTATACCAATGTGCACATACTTCTAAAATATACAGTACATCATACCACTCACTACATTAATAAACAAGAACATCTACCCAAGCAAGTAACGATTTAGTGAGCACTGCTGATGATGAATCAACAATGAAGGCCTCTACCTGTCTGGAAACATTGACATTACTAATAACTCTAATTGTGTCCCACTCACTTTAACAGTTTCAGCTTGATTGTTTTTAAAATCTCATGTGAAAGGTCTCAAGAAGAGAGAAGAATCAGATCAGCATGTGAACCTCCCTCCAGATGTTTTCCAACTGCAGAGTGACCATCGACTGCACAGATTCTGAAGTTGCCACCCTGAGTCAGATGGACATACAGAATCAAACCTATCCTTCCAAATGAAAAATGCACGCACTTCTAGGTGTTATCCTACAATCCTGTCTCCTAAAAGTTACATTTATACAAACTGTTTTCCCAGTTCCATTGCTTTGACAAACTGTTGCGTTGACGTTGCCTGGATTATGTTCACAGATAACACTTTTTCAAATAAAATGCGCTATTTTTATATACATCACTGAACTCAAAGGCTGTTCAAACCGTAGACCAGGTATTGTATCCTGACTCCCGTGCATGGTTAGGTTTAGGCGACTTTGATTAGGGTTAATGAAAAATCGTGGTTTCACTTAAATGTTGTGCTCAGAGTTACTGCAGAGTTAACTGTATTAAACCAAGATCATGATCTTTCCCCAACCAAGTGCTGCCAGTGCCTAAATATAACCATAAAAATGTTTAATAATGTTGTAGTTACAAAGTTTCCCAGAGCCTTCATTGTTTGTTTTGTCCTATCAAAAGTCCAAACTCAAATAAATTTAGTTTAGTGACACCTGTATGAAACAACACCAAGCAAAATCCTCACATTTATGAAGCTAGAAGAAGTGAATGTTGCCTAATAACTGACTTAGCATTTATTCGATGAGCAAACTTGTTGCTGATTATTTTTTTGTCGACGGATTAAAAGTTTTCAGTTCTAATTCCTTTATTTAATCATTTATGTGTAAATGTCTACAGTACATGTTGATATTATTTTAATTTTGTTAGGTGTAACAACTTAATATATTAATGGCTATCTTTAAGGGCTAAGGATGGTGTTATTCTTTAATGTTTCTTATTGTAATCAACTCCCATGTGCAGACCCACACTAACAATGAATTGTACTTGAGTACAATACTTTTTGTAAATCCATGTCCTTTTCTTTCTCACAGAGGTCCACAAAACAACAGATGAATCTTACATGTTCCACTGAGTGCCTGTACAGTACACCTCTACCTGTAAAAACACAACAACCAGGCATTTTGCATGTCTGTAGATGGACTTTAGTGTTGGTCATGGTGGGAAAAATGATAATAACCAGCATGCTAGGTCTGTTAAACATAAGCGTGCCCAAGAAGCCACAAAGAACACATCAACCATCTGTTCAATTACAGTAGGGCAGGCAGTAAAGGCACCTGGTAATTAGATCTCTGGAGCTGATAATGTAAAAACGATGGTCAGGTGGGGTCCTGGAAAATCTCCCTTATTTTCAAAGCCCAGTGTTGACAGGTATGGTCTCCACCGCAAAGGATACCGAAAGGTATTAATCTATGACACCAGCATGAGACTCTGCATCAAGGATCCTAGATGTTATTCCTAGTATTACTGTGATTACTATTAAGAATCTCATTATTGAAGTGTTATAGAGGTGTCATTATCTGTTCAGGTGTCGGTAGTCTGAGACTGAATTGTGTATTTGAGGGTAAACTGACTGAGTATATGATTGGGCAATTTGTTACCTGCCCTCAGCATCAGGCAGTTACACAGGAAGTCAGCTGACCTATGTGGTGTGAGCTCTGCTGTCATGAAGGGGATGTTTATGTGTCACAGCGGAAATACAGACCAGCAGTATTGGTAGACATGGTGTTCCAACTTCACCTCCCCCAATAGATCAAAAGTCGTGGAAATGGATGATAGTGGAGAGACTGTAGGCGAGAGCGAATTTTACTGTGCAACACACACAAACATACACAAACACAGCGGGGGGATGTGTGAAGCTGATCAAATGGGCAACCTGATGGACTGTGGTACGGATGGAAAAATAAATGGTTTGTGACGTACAGCAGCACACCACAGACTTTCTCAAATGCACAAGGGAAAAATCAACTCCTTACTCCTACTTGTCTTTATTCTCATCTTGGACTGTGCTTTGATCTCCTTCTCACGAAGTGGTTTATGTGTGTACACCAAACATTTTTTAAATGTCATATGAGGTATGATCTTAATGACTGCACACCTTTGCACTCTGGGTCTACCCGAGTAAAACAGTGAAGTCAAGTTCATTAGGTTTCAAGGAGATTTTACTGGTTTTAGTGCTGTAAAGTTGGAGTTCATGTTTATTATAGATGCTAAAGCCTTCACTTGCAACTTTTCACAAGTAAGGTCAAGCCCTCCTCATTAATCATTAATATCTGATCTTACGAAATGGCGCCTAAACTGATACAAATCTGAATCTGAATCAAGCCATAACAGGTATAGAAAAAGTACACAATGGATGTAAAAATGTAAGAAAACACCTTCCTTTGAACTTATCTTACTGGCAACAGTTAATCACTTGCCTCACCCATTAAGATAATGGAAATGTACTGAAAAGCTAATTATGTTAGCAGTGTGGTATTTTGAGACCAGACATTTGTGTTTTTCCACATCTCTGTCTAGCTTTCTAAATTTGATTCTCAGGGAAAGAAAGACTTGCCAAAATATCCTCATACCTAAATAGCCATCTTATTGTCACCATCATCAGTAGATAGGTTATCAGAAAAAATGTTAAGGTCATGTAAGTGTTTGAACAAACAAACAATGCTGTTGTATTTTCTCAGGAATTGACTCTAGAGCCATAGTTTTAACAAGAAAAATGCGGGCAGTCGTAAACTAGCATTATTATTGTTGCTTGACGTGTTTCATAAAGCACGTTTACCAGATAAGCCAGGTTTCACTGGTTTCACTGGTTGCAATAATTCCTCCTGCTTATACTGGCCATTAAAATATCCCTTCTAAATGCACTTACAAAATCCACAGTCCTCATTTTGTGCATTAATGTATTGAAAAGTTTATCTGAAGATAATATGAGGCTTCAGCAGTCTGAGTTAGTCTTATGAAGTGGATATCTTCCACAGTTACTGCCTTTTTAGTTGCAAAATTCCTTTTTTGTGTTCTGCTTTGTCAGAGCCACCTTTATGAAACACCCCACTGGTGCATTATAATGTTTCCCACTGTCACTTATTATCACTTATCACTATTTAGTAGGTTTATCTCATAGGATCATCTGTAGCTGTGGCAAGATTACCCTACCGCATTTGTCAAGTTTATAAAGTGAGTAGGTTGTAATCAAAGAGTTTCACATTAAAGTATGCCATATAAGTGTATATGTGGATTGTTTATGAATTACATCAGTACTTTACTATAATAATTGTCTTTTGTACTAAGCGTTTTATAGCCATTAATTTCAGAATATGGTGAACATCTACAGTCAAATAAAATGCATTTTAAAACATCTCTGCTTTACAGAGCAAACACATTGAAATGAATTGCAAGTGCTTGCATGTGTGCTGGATGGAAAAATATTGTATCTTTTCCAGAGGAATTCCAGTATTTTCAAGTGTGAATCTTCTCTTATTTTCTTCCAGGGAGGAGCTTTTGAAGTGCGTAATTTGATTAGATCGGAGGTTGCCACATTTTCAACTTCACCACAAATTAACAGAGGTGTATGTGTGGGGGGATGGGGGATGACGTAGTGAGGTTTGATATTCCATATGATTATTTTCAAACACCTCTGACACTATGATTAAACAAAACTGTTGATGGAAAAACTGCCTACACGTTTGGCCAATTAACAGAAAAGCTGAAAAGCCCCCTCAGCAAGGAAGTAAAGGAAGAGGAATGCCTTACAGGAGATAAGAGCTACTAGAGTGTAAGCTGTATGGCTGCTTGAATCAGTTGATCCACTGAACTGATAAGTGACTTCTTAGTGTGAACATTTTGGTTTTGTCCACAGAGGAACAAAAAAACTGTAAAATTGTTATGTTATGTTATGTTATGTTATGTTATGTTATGTTATGTTATGTTGTTATGTAACTTGAGATACAAAAACTCCCAAGCCTGGGTGTCCCCCAGGGTTTGGTGCTTAGTCCTCTCCTCTTCATTTTCTAGTTGCTCCCCCTCGAAAACATTATCCGTCGTCATGGTCTCCACTTCCACTGCTACACAGATAATATTCAGCTCTACTTTGCCACCAAATCCGTCATCACTGAAACTCTACCCTGACCAACTGCCTCACCGAAATTAAATCATGGATGCACGCCAACTTTCTGAAACCGAACTGTGTTATCTGATATAATCATCATTTGTTCCAGACTAAAGCCACACAAAACTTCTGCCTCAACATCAACAACTCCACTCTGTCTCCCTCCCCACACAGCCGCAAGCTCAATCATTCTTGACAACAACCTCTTGTTTGAACATTTGAAAAACAAACCTTGAAAAGCGCTCTATTAAACAAACTAAACCAATGAGTTCTTCTTGTGTTTCTCAGGAGACATAAGAAGTTCCCAGCTCTACTATGGTTTGGCAGTTGCTCTACTCACAATCACAAAGCCTCTCAGGGAATGAAAAGAACTGTCAAGGTGCTCCCAGCTGTTTAGAGCACTTTGGTGTGTAGCAGTAGTCTGTTTGAGAAACGCCCACGTAATGATCTGTGACTTTTGCCACACAGCTACACAGAGTTTCTACCTCTAGGCCATCAGTTTCATTAACACTTTGACATTGAGTAGCTGCTATTTACAGTACGTATGTTGAGTGTGTGATACTTTTATGCCGCTGCTCCTGATTCACCATGTGCCATTATGTCAACATACCACATGTCATTGCTCTCTATATAATTGTGCTATTGATGTCATGCGATTACAGCCTTATTGCTTATATGCTGTTCTGTGCATTATTAGTACTCATACATATGTATGCATGTTTCTATTTAGGGTTCCTTTGTTATTTTGAATTTAAAATGATAGTAAAAGATAAGATCTATTAAGATCTATTTTTATTATAATTATTATTATTTTATTTATTATTTTATTATTTTAAATAATAATAAATTTGTGATAATTGTTATTAGTTGCTGGTGTGGCATTGTCTCAAGAATTGAATTGCCCAGTTTGACCCGTTGTTGCTCTGAGTAGAGAAACAATATCTTTCATCTTTGCGAAAGAGAGATAGATGATGAGGAATAGGGAGAGAAGCATCTAGACTGTTTCAGATATATGAGTAATAAAACTAAACTTTGACTGGACACGCACACATACTGTATATAAATCCCCCCAGTTACTTAAATTATGTGCTTTCACTTATGCTTGACTGATATGTTTAGTGACATTCATTGGACATTCACTCACATGACTGCTGTCATTTTTATCTTCATCTTGGAATTGATAATAAAAACTAGTAGCAGTGTCACAGTATGAGCGGAGGCGCTACCAATGTTACCAAATTTGGAGATCACAACAGAGCAACAGTTTACAGTAAGCAATTACCTAGATGCCTTATGCAGTAACATAATTTTGATTAATATTTGATCAGCACTGCCTAGCTTTACTTCTCCTTGGTTCTGGCACACAGCTTGACAACGGCGTTAGTCCCACCTGTGGCACTGATTGGCTAATCGATAGTCCCCCTGCTGCATTCATTGGATCGATCACTTTTTCAACCAGAAAACCTCTGTTTCATGTCATGATGCCAGACGAATCAGTCAACTCAGTGGAGTGCAGTGGCGATTCAAAGGTCTGGACACAGGAAAGGCCCCTTTCCCTTCTTGATACTTTTCACACATTTACAAATAACTGAATCGCCAACTACATACATGGTTGGCTACATATGTAGTGTTTATACCACGTTTGATATTACTCAAAAGATTTTGATATTGTTTGTGCTTTAGTTTGCAATATCTGAAATTGAAGCATATTTCAGCCTTCTTCTCTGACATTATTTATATGAAGTTTGCCTGGAAGGAGAACATTATTTTGTTCAGGTTGTTCAGGCCTGATGGTGAGGGACCTGCTGAGTGCTAATCTACTCTCTGTGGCTGCCTCTGAAATTGAGGGCAATGCAGCTGAAATTACTGCTTCCTGACGTTAACCATTGTCGTGTTGTGTTAATGCTTTCTTTCTTTCCTCTGTAAACTGCTGCAAAATATTGTCTTTATTTAACTATACCTCCCAGAGTAAGGCGCTAATTATTTTGGCATTTTCCATTCACTTACATGAAACAGTTAGCATTAGCTTTTTTATGCAAAACTTTTGAGCTTATTATCAAATACCCCATTAGTCTGCTAGTTATCTTGACTAATCAGCTAACTAGCAGAGCAGACTAGGGTAGACCACACATATCTGTGTTTTTATTGAACTATACCTCCCAGACAAAGAAGCTAAGTGTTCTAGCATCTTTCATCACGGTTAGAATTAGCTTTGCTATTCTACACTTTTGAGCTACTTATCTACTTTGTGATTAATACAGATTTGGGTGGTGTACCCCAGTCTGCTAGTTAGCTTAACACAGTAACTTTCAAACCATGTCAGGCTAATTTGAATTCTCAATCAAAGCTAAAAGCAAAGAAAAGTGCAGTGCATTGTTTTTTCATGGGGGAGATGATACTAAGTGTTGTGAAGTCAGCTTGGCTGGATAGCCACCTCAATCATCTTTCTCCTGAATTTGATCAGGCAGGTATTTATTATGTAATTAATACCCTTTCTTAGCCCCACCTAACTGCAACCCAGTAACAAGGGAGAGACTTTCTAAGGAATTACATAGGCTATGTCAAAGGCTATGTTCGGTGTTTACTATATGCACATAGATCCCAAATTACATAATTAAGAGCCAATCATAGATTTGCCTTTCCAGTGGTTTTAAACTTTAAGTAGCTGCATTTTGAGCTTACCTTCTATCACATCCTCTGTAACATGAGATGGTGTGACTGATCTGCTGCTCATCAGCTTCATGGGACTATTTCCAAAACGGTGGGTAATGCTGCTGTAATCAATATATTTTTACTATCAATGAATCAAATGACTTTGTGTAATGTGAAAGCGGTTGCTTATAGTGACAACCCCAGATAATTAGGACACAATTCTGTTGTTCTCCTCAGCTCTATGCAGTTTAGCATCTTTCAGCTTGTTGTTTTGGTTTTACAGCCTGCAACTTTACTTTTTTGGTTTAGTTTCACCGTCCTCATCAGCTACCGTCCTCAAAAAGCTTTAAAAACCCACTGTATACTACCTCCCCAGCACTAAACCACAGACACACAAAATTAGCATAGTGAACATAGTGGAGCATTTAGCAGCTAAAGAGCCAGATATTTGCCTTTAGGAGTTGGTGGAAAGGAAAATAGTGCTAAAAGGAGAGTGAATATTGGACTTAAACATTTTAGCTAACACATTTGGCGTATCAACTTCAAAGATGATAATATGTTAGTGTTGTGTTTACAGCTTGTTGCGCTGCCCCCAAGTGGCAAAAAAAACTGTTGTTTTCCCTCAAATTGCTTTCTTTTCCGCTCCTGTCAATTAACTTTTTATTCCAGGCTTCTTAAGGGTCCTCCCATGGGGCCCTGGTTAATTCTTCCTTTAGTAGGAATAACTAACCAGGTAGTTGTATGTATGTATTACAGACAACAGACGTAGCAGTCAAACTGTTTGCTCATTGCTCATAACAATTTCTGAGCTAACAGTCATAAATTGGCCTATTCCAATCTTTTTTTAGGCCTATCCTGAGATTTTGCCCAAAAAAGTGAACTTGTAAACTTGGTGAATGTGCTATAACTGGTGTTTCATCTGCTCTCTGATCTACTCCCTTATCTGCATCCACTTCCTCTGTTTAGGTCCATCTCATAGACTCAATTCTTCACCAGTTCACTTGTCATCACAGCTGGGTTTCCTGCTCGTCACCTTACCTTTACCTGCCTACCCAGGTGCCTCCTATTTACTCATTAGCCTCAGTATAAACAGTAGCTGTTGACATACTCATAGTCAACAGCAAATGCAACAAATAATAATTTATTGTATTTTTTAATTCCATTTGCCTCTTCTATCCTGAGTACTATACCTGTTACAATGAAAAAAATATATGAAGAGCACCTCTAAGTTATAGAAAATAATATGTGAGAAGTGAGTGTGAGACAAAAGCTGTTATTATATAAAGACAACCTGTGATTCTGATACTATATATAGCATTGGAAAAGAGATTTCATCATAGATCCTTCTGGCTGAAAAACCACTGAAATCTCACGTCTTTTTAATATCAGGTGCAACATGTCTTCTCTATTCATGTGCTCACAGCCTGAGCAGTATCATCTATTTAAGGTACAGTGTGTAAATTTAGTGGCACCTAGCAGAACAGACTTGGCAGAAATGGAATATAATATTCATAAGTATGTTTTAATTAGTGTGTAATCACATGAAAATAAGAATTGTTGTGTTTTCGTTACCTTAGAATGAGCCCTTTATGTCTACATAGGGAGCGGGTCCTCTTCTGCACTGCCATGCTTCTACAGTAGCCTAGAACAGACAAACCAAACACTGGCTCTGGAGAGGAACTTTTGCGTTTTTCGCGGGTTTCGATGCCCACGCTTCTCACGGTTCTCCTACACGCTTGGAAGGGGAGGGTGAGGTGAGGCGTATTCATGTTGGTTGCAATCTGCAACCTCACCACTAGATGCCACTAAGTCTTACACACTGGTCCTTTAAGTAACTTCGAGTTTCACTGTGAATGAAAAGTGTGGTACAAAATAAATGTATTATTATTATTATTATTATTATTATTATTATATTATTAAGTATAGCCACAATATGTGTGGGTGGATAGAGCAGGGCATTAACCACTTACCATCTACCGTAATGTTAAAGTCAGCAAGGTAATGTTTCTATTTATAGTTTCAACTTCAACAGTGTGGCAGGTAGTATCATATATTGGCGGCTATGTTGCATCATCTCATGAATGAATGAATCCATTAATATGAAAAATGGAAAGAATTGTGGATGAGTTAATCATACACAGTATTTCTACATATCTCTCTCTCACAACACACATTGTGAAATACAGGTGTGACCAGTATCGTTATTAAATGGCTGCATACCATTTGGATGTACCAGTTCAGGCTTCCTGGTACTGTTCGTGCCTGTTCAAAGCTGGAAGAAGCTTCTCCAGGCTGCACATCAGCTGATGTGTATGGGGTTCATTCAGAGACATTCACATGAGAGTTTCTTTTACATTTGCACAGGCTTTAAAAAATAACTTTTTCATAGGGCTGGGTATTGTTAGGATTTTATCAATACTACTACTCTTATGAATACTCTTTATTGGGGTAGTACTTTATCAATACACTTTTTTCATATATTTATTTTTATTACTGTTTCTAATCACTTTTATTTATTACTATGCAAAAATAAATACATTTAAAAAATGTATATGTAGAGCAGCAACAGTATTGTTTACAACAGCAACATCATTATATAAACTCAATATATCCTTAGCAACAAATCTAAATTCTCAATAAAAGAAATATTATCAAAATACTGATTGAAGTTTGAAAAGACTAAAAAGCGCTGAAATCAGTCCAATAATTCATTCATCCTGTCTCCTGTCATCCTCCTCTTACTGCCAATGTGGATTGACTGCTTGCCAGGTAGAGAGAGGAGGGCTGATCTGCCAGAAAGTCTACAAGAATTTGTCAGATTTTAATTATATACCTGGTTAATCAGGCCGGTGGATGGGAGACTGCAAGCAAAGCAGTAGAGAATATTGCTTTTCTGCAAATGTATGCTTGTTGAACAGGTGTTTCATTGGCGAATGAATGAAGCATACATTTATGTACCGCACTGAAGTTGTAGGGAGGTGGTTGGGGGGAATGGCGAGCATACAAAACGCAGGATGTTCACACCAGAGACAGAGGTTTGCATCCTGTATGTAGTTAGGTTTAGGCAACAAAAGCACCTTGGTGAAGGGTAGTGAAATATCGTGGTTTTGATTAAATGTTAACAAAAACGCATCAAGTGCTGCAGTGTCTAAAGAAGCGGACATTGTATTGCAAGTTTGGCATGAAAAAACAAAATACATGGTCACTGATCATTTTGCTTATAAGTTCCATATTGACATTTTTGCAATGTTGACGTAGTGCTGGCAACATTATGTTTCCTCCAAAACATATTTTCTTTTTTTAATTTAGTAGTATATAAATGCAATTTCTACATGCACAATACAAACAAAACAGGGACTTACTGGTAAAAACATTTCTGCTGGACTGCTAGTGGTCAAAACGTCTACAACTCAACATGCTTCTGGGCTCTGACTTGCTGAGCGGGACAAAGGTACACGCCCCGCTCAGTTAAACTGCCCGAGATAGAAGAACAAGCACACACAGGAGAAAAAACAGAGGCGTAGACAGTAAAACTAGCCAATAGGAGCAACACATTTGATTGGCAGCAGAATCAACCAATGGAAGGCCGTATATTGCTTCTATGGTTCAACCTCTGTTTAGTCTCACTGGTGAAGTTTCTGTCTGGATTTAAACCATTTAATTTATTAAATCCTTATTGTTTTAATTGATATGTTTGTCAATTGATACATATATATGCAGTTTTCGAGAAATAATAAGCAATCAGCCCATTCCGAACAGGCACATTTTGAACAGGTACTGCACTAGTCGATCATAACACCCAGGTATTTGTACAAAGAGATTTGCTTAATTTCTACATTGTGGATTGTCACTGGAGGCAGCTGACAACCAGGCAGAAGGCCAGAAATAATTTCTTCTGTCTTTTTAGTATTGATAAGTCACACCATTCAATTAGCCAATCAACATTACACTGGTACAGTTTAGGGTCATCACTGTCGGTCAGCAGAGACAGTAAGGTGGAATCATCAGTAGTATTTTAGAAGAAACTGGTTGGGCACACTGGTGGTGCAATCAGCAGAGTACAATGTAAATAACACAGATGAGCTAATGCAGCCGTGAGGCGCTCCAACACTGGTCCTGATCGGCGAGGAAACTTATCAACTCATTTATTAAATCAAATCAATCATTTTAATATTACCTTTGAGATCCATCTGTAAAATCATTCGTTGCTGATGATGTTTTTCAGCAAGGTGAGCTCAAATATTTAAGCATCTTAAAATGCTTTAAAATTTGTTTTTCATTGCATTTTAAAAAAAATTTCTATATTAACTGTTTTATATGTGTCTGATTTTCTTTTTGTTTTGCTTTGTTACTCTTTTTTAAGGAGTAACAAAGGTGAACGATTACCTATTTTTTTGAGGTTTTCCAAACCCAGCAGAATTTCCAATTTAGAGCTGAAAATTTTATGACATTTGATTGAGCCATACATTGAGTCAAACAGTCTGACAACTACTCCCCAAAATGTATGTGAAGCACTTGTTGGTAAATCATTTTGTGACTTTATTAGTCATTTCTCTGTTTAAAAGCCTCAGGGCAATTTTTCATTCCCAGTCTGACCCTGGTTTTAAAAATATACTACTGATGGTGCTAATTAAAAGTCCCTTGAAGGTAATTGTTATTTGTTTTTGGCTTTGTCTGGATGAAGTAATGCTACTGGAATGTGTATTGGTGGATGCTATGGGGCAGGAGAACAACAAGGTGTCACTTCAGACATTGCATCATGATGTTGACACAGAGCCTTGCAGCCCTAACACATCGCCTTGCATGTAAACTTTCACTTCCTCTTTAAACCAGAGAGATTTACAGCACACAAACGTAGTGCGGAGGAGGGTTTCTAAGTACGTAGGTGGGTGTGTAACAATGGAGTGTCATGATGAAACAGGTAACTTGGTATCGGAGTGCAGGTGAGCTTTTTAACTGAATTATTATTTGCACCCTCCAAATTTCTATCTGGCTTATATTAAAAATACTATAAATGTAACAGAAATGAGTGTCTGACTTTCTTTATAGACATTTTAACATAATAATATATACGATTAATATGATTTATCACAGTTGGGAGCACAATGATCAACAAATGATAAAGCTATAGAGAAAATATAGCCTAGTTTTAACAATATTTATAATGTCAGAAATCTAACACAGATTAATATCACTTATTCAGTCTTGCATGACATTTTTTCAGGTATGGTTACACTGTTACATCATTACCACATCATTACCCCTCATCCATCTGGATGACTCAAACTTGTGGAGAGCCATAATTTATTATGTTGACATATCACCAATGACTACATATACCACTAACTAAATATCCACTGCAGGCCCACCCAGTCTCCCCATAGTTTGTGAATAAGCTAAATTAGATTTCACTCAGAATGGAGCCTTCAGAAAATGTGTTAAGGGACCATACAGAGAATATGAGTACCAAAATTAGACAAATGGTTTGGGAGTTATAGCCTTCAAAATGTACACTTTTTTAAACTTTAAGAATATAGCTGGTGCAATCAGAAGGCTTCCTTTTTTGCTCAAGGAATACTGTTTCAGATGTGACTATGCGACCAATACAAATAAACCAATTCTTGTTTCTTGCTTTGTATTTATATGATGATGTTGACAGGTCAGGAATTTTTGAGTGGTGGTGCATTTTGCAAATGCCAGATTGCAAGCAGCGAGCAGCCCCTCCTCTTCCAGCTGCACAGAGGAACAGAAGCCTACTGTCCACTAGCTAGCTGCTTTTAATGTAGGTTAAGAAAAAAAATCATGACGAAACAAAGCAGTTTGCTTAAGTTTGTCACAAAAAGACATTGTGAGGAGCAGGAGGAAGAGAATTCAGCTCAAGTACAGCCATCATTCTCAACCCAGACACCTCCTCCTGCGCCAGTTTCTCCCCAACAAGTGCCGAGTAGTAATGACACGTACGTGGCTGCTAATTCAGCAGCAACAAGCTGTACTGTTCAAAGACTCTTTTCAACTGTCAGTGGGACAAAAACTGGCTTTAGGGCATCAGTGATGACATACAGACTGAACTCTTTGTGTCTGCTCTCCTTTGAAAGAGAACTGACTGAATCATTGGACTATAATGAAATAATTTCAGTGTATAACACCAAGTCTTCTCCTGCTATAATCATCAAAAGTAAATTAATTTACAATTTCGGACTGTAGTAGCCTATTGCCTATTTCATATTATTGTTATTGGGTATAGTTTTTGTTGAGTATACACTTTTTTGTTGAGTGTGTGAATATGTGGCCAGGCTATGTGATGCTGTTAATGTTCGTCTTGGTGCCTGTAACATGACCTCTGATGATGTATAAGGCTTGTATAATTAAACTGAGGTGCATTCAGTATAGTTGTAATGGCCTATTTTGGTGAACATGTGCATTTCAGAACCTTAAGTATGATTGGTCTTGGATGGGCTAGGCCCACCTATTTTTCTCTGTGCCCACCGACACTGTGACTTCTGCCTACACTACTGGTCCCCCAGTAATAAGGGTGTAGCCCTTTAACCTTAAAATGACCAATAAAACACTACAAAATTCCAGAGATTAACACAAAGTAACATATATTTCAATAATCAATCATTAAAATTATTACAAACTGAATAATCAGTTTTATTTACAGTACAGTTCACATTCACAGGACTTTACAATCCGTACACCATACAATCCCCTCTGTACTTTGACCCATGATTATACTGAACACTGGACTGATACCAATATGGCATTCTAATATTACAGCGAGAATCACTGGTTACAGCACGTTAGTAAGTCACAACACAATAGAATTAATTACAATCTTTCATTTAGACTTTTTCATCATTTCCACAGTGTTCATTTGACTTTTTCCAGGACCTTTACAGTTTTAAAGCCTACAGCATCTGTAAATGTTAAAAGCTTTAATTTAATAAACAGTGAGCTGGAAATGAAAATGAAACATGCGGTTCCTGTCTGGTTGGTCAGAAGTAAAAGTAGTCAATTAGAGAGATGAAAATGACTAATTACACAAGAAATCTTTTCTTGTGAAAGTGAGATTAACACTATTTGTATGGTATGTGCTATTGCAGGATGATGGCTGGAAAGAAAGCCTGTTATGAGTTACTGTCAAAGTTATGAGACATCTCAGGTCTTTGTAGCAATTTCTTGTCAAAATATATGTTTCGAATTAAATGAACAGCCTTACTTGTTGGGCCTGATGGGACTTTAATTTAGTGTAATTACAACCAGGCCATTTTTATTACTATGGAGTAGTTTCTCTGTCAACACTCATCCACAATGAGATGAATAAACATCAGTCAAGAATGTAAAAATCTGTGACTGCACCTTTGGTTTCCTGCTCAGCTCCAGAGGAATTTTTCATCTCTTTGTGAGGCATGAAAGCAATCACAGCCACTCTCTCCAAAGCAAATGCCACACAGCCATGAAACCTCTCCACTTTTCATGAAACTAACTCTCTGATAATGTGGATCCACAGAAATTTGCATAATATCTAGAGCAACAAGAGTGTAAACATGAAGCTCTGACAGCAGTTTGTGTTGCTTACATGCAGAGAGTCTGATTTCAGCCTGATCAGAGTTCACAGACATGGAAAGAGCTGTCTGTGTAGGTAGACTTGAAGTAAATGCTTATTCTGCTGTTGTTGACGAGTGTGACCTTTTCGAAAAAGTAGATCTTTGTCCCATTCTGCTTCATCCTTTGGAGGTTTCTTTTTTGGTTTTCCAATGTGCACATGAGAATAACCTCTTCGTCGGTGGTGTCTGAGATCTTCACCCATACGAAGAGTAAATATGTTGCAGCTTTTTCCGCGGTGAAGATGTCGTATCTTCCTTTTTCATCACTCTCTAGGGAGGAAAGGTTTTCCATCAGCACACCTATTGAGAGATTAATAGGAAGGTTGGAAGCTGCTGAAATAAAAGTGATGCTTACCTTTTAGCGTGCCGGTTATGCTGACTTTTTCTGTGCCGCTTGGTGGTCCTGCATCCTATAGACAGAAATATTGATTAAATAAAGACAAGTATGCATAAATAGAAAAAGTCATCAGTCAAAATAGTTGGCTTAGGAGAATTTCTTTCAGTGTTTTGAGGAGTTTCTCACCTGGTTGCATGATGAAGCGAACATGAAAACATAGAGGAAGAAGCCTGCCACCACAGCTACAGTGACCAGTCCCATCACTGTTGCCAAAGCAACCACACATTTGAAGCAGCCACTGCGGTCAGGGGGTGAACCTCTGGGTCGACGGACTACATCCAAACTATCTATCTTTATTCTGACCTCCACCAGTTTCTCCTCCTGTCCTGCTTGTTGCGTCTCCATGATGCAGACTGGGATCTTTGTAAAGGAGATTGACTCTTTGGCTCCTTAATATAGCCCAAGCTTCCCACACACTAACAGAGAAAGTGGGAATCCCAAGCTTGGTAAACTCCCGCCCCCATGTAATAAAAAGTTAACAGAAAGGAACAAGGGAATCCCTCTACACCCACACAAAACTGGTTTATATTTCACAGACTCTCTCTATCTCAGCCAGAGCTTATCAGGATCTGAAAAACAATAAAAATAAAACATGTCAATGCTTGTAGGTCCTGTGTAGTGAGCATGAGCTTCTATCCGACTCTACAACAGTGACATACAGTAGTTAAACCAGGAGGTGAGATTAAGGTCAGGTATATTTAATGAGCGGTTTGTAAAAGTTGCATTAAAACTCTGAAGCTGCAGCAGGTGTTGTTGGCCTGCTGAGATGATGGACAGTCAGTTTCCAAGGCTCTACATTCTTTCTCCTCATGCACACATTCATACACACTCACATAGCTTTAGGGGCTCCAGGAGAGGATCATGGGAGCTGGATTTAATCATTAATTATTACTCTTCACACTCCTAACCATAACTTTGCAATCGTCATGATCTGTCACCTGTACCTGCAAAGACTGGCATATTTCCAGTTTTGAAAGCAGACCTTTTTTTTCTAAGAAATATTGTTGATTCTGTTTAAACAGAAAAGCCGGTGAGCATGAATGAACACCTGAAACTACTACACTGTCATCTCAGGGGTCTGTTCTGATTTTTATCCTTCCCACTCAAATGTACTGTTTGAAAGTAGAAACTGTATGCGAAGGTGCATTACAGTATGTAGAATTACCAACACGGCAGCAGAGTAAAGCTGCACAGTGTCTCGGTGGACATGAAGCGCACGTCGTTTTCACATGTATCTATTCATCCAATCTGTTTCACTCAACTGCAGGGCTGGCAAAACACTGAGAGCATGACTGAAACACGGATGCATTTTAATTAGCCTCTCTCTCTCTCTCTCTCTCTCTCTCGGTCTCTGTGTTTCAGTCTACCTGTTAACCTTGACCCATTTAGCAAGAAATTCCTCCATGAGAGAAACTGAGAGCCGGCGTGCTGTTACATCACTGTTATTGTCCTGCCCACACTTTGAGAGCTGAGGAACAACCCTTGCATCAGTGCTGTTGTTCTATATCCGTCTTGGCTACGTTCCTATCTGCTGGCAGGTTTGATGACTTGATTGATGATTTCAGGCTTGAGTGAACACACACATGCACCGACACACTGCTCATCTGTCTGGCTGTTTAAACAGTCTGGTCTTGCATTTCTTATCTCATTTGTGTGTGCATGTGTGTGTACGTGTGCGCATGTCTTCAGTTTCGTTGTCTTCAGAGTGAGAACTTGGTCTTCAGCTAGTTTCACAGTGTGATGATATATTTCCATGGAAGTTGTAGATCATCTTAGACAGGAAAGAGCTGATCCAGAAAAATCATGAGCTGGGGAATATGTTTTGTTTCAAAATTATCATTTGGGCATTGAAATAATGCAGGGCTTGGCATGCAAGTGTACAGTAACAACAGTATCTAAGGAAACTTGCTCCAGGTAACAAACTGCTTTTTTAAAATAATGGCAGAAAGCCAGTGGAAAATAAAGCAAGCATGGCACATGCCTCTTCGGTTTTATTTGTGCCTATACTGTTTATGAGATCACACGGGTGTGGCACCATTCAAACATCTTTTGGCACCAAACTCACTATTGTTGCATGAGGCATCAACTCTTAATCCAAAAATCTAACTGTCTAACCACACAGACCTGCTGTATTTCTCTTTACATGTAAATTAATATTGAGAGTAGTCTCCAACAATACTTGTGAACCACAACAACTCATTTCTGCAACAGGTAAACATGTCATTTCCTTTGAATATATTTCTGTAGAAGAGGTTTCAGTTCTGTGTTACTAAAAAGAGAGGTTAAATCGGTACAAAATAACACCCAAGGTCACAACATGGCAAGTAATGCAGTAATTCCAAGAATTGACCAAATGACAAGATATATTCAAATTTTTACTGTAAAAAAAATCTGTCAACACTGGGCTTTGAAAGTAAGGGAGATTTTCCAGGACCCCACCTGACCATAGTTTTCTCAGCTCCAGAGATCTAATCACCAGGTGCCTTTACTGCCTGCCCTGCTGTAATCAAACAGACAGTTAATGTGTTTTTTGTGGCTTCTTGGGCGCTTATGTTTAACAGACCTAGCATGCTGGTTATTATCATTTTTCCCACCATGACCAACACTAAAGTTCATCTACACACATGCAAAATGCCTGGTTGTTTCATAACATTCTTTTTGTCAGGAATGGGGAAATAGTCTCCCAAGTATTCAAATATTTACACAAAGATTTTTTTTTTACTGAGGTCAACAGCCTTTTAACAGCTTAAGAAAACATCATGTTAATAGAGTTGTTGTGTAGTGTTAGTGCCTAGTGTATTAAAAGCTCTGTAAGTCCTTTTGTACCAGGTTTCAATCTTGTGCTTCTGCTGTGACTTTTGTTAGTGTGCATTTGAATTTGCATTTGGACATTTTGCAAACCAGCTCTTAAAAAGACGAGAGAAAAAGCAAGAGAGAGAGCAGCAGTGGTTGAGAGAGTAAAGGTAGAGAGTGAATGAAGAGAGCGAGCAGTGGTGGCAAGAACACAAAAATAAAACGTTGTTTCACAGCAGTTATAAATAAACACCTCTGCATAACCCTGCAACTCCTGATTCGGTGTGAATACAGTCTAACAGCTGCCTCAGTGTCTCATACAAAGATACAATGTTGAAAGGGAAAACAAAACAAGCGCTCCTAGGAGCTACAATGGAAAGTGTAGTAGGAAGCTAGTCTGAGCCATGGATGTATAAAGAGAACTGGATACAGCAGTGGAGGCAGGCCCGTTAATTTCTACGGAAGTTGCTCTGTGGCACATAAAGCCAAAAAAGTTTGACTTCCAGGTATAAAATTACCCGGATCTTCCACATAGCTTCCGCATCTGTGCGGCCCATTGAGCAAGTGTACTAGCATTTCCTTTACCCCGCCTCTCAACTGCATGCGCAACAGAGACTTCCACCGGCCAAGTCGGCTAACTTCTAGTTCAGCCCTCCGCTAACTTGAATGGGGATAAAATCATTCAATCGTGTGCCTCTTCTAGACTTTCCAAATGTTACAACAACAAACAAGTCATTTTGCGGGGGTTGTGACGCTCAAAATAATTTATCCACTGAAAAATGCTTTTTGGGCAAATGTGCATCACGTGACAGACCCGGAAGTTGTAATTACACGGTTTGGCCACTATGTCAAATTGCCTTCAAAGCCCAGAGCTGTTCCTGGGGGCTTGGTCTGTGCTAATAGCTGTTAAGTGATGAATAATAGGGGAGAAACACAAGAAAGCCTGTGTTGACAGGTCTGATCTACATCTAAATTTTTCTTGGGCTTGACCTTCTCTGAAACAATCAAACTATTTCAGCCAACAGGTAAACATGATTTCACATGTCGTGCACAAGAAATTCATTCATAAGTTCTTGCTTCATCTGCTGCAAACTGGTTTCAACCAGGCAGCTGCCATCATGATTTGTTTTACCTGTTAGGTAAATGTTATTGAGAAAGTGCAGTACTTCAGCTTTGAAGAAGCACAAAACAATGGGCAGAAAAAAACTTGTATAGCCTGCATCAACTGATGACCTTAAAGGTATATATTCTTTTAATTACTTTCAAAATTGATTTTTATAGAAATCACAATTAACAATCCACAGCCAAGCATAGTTAATAGCACACACCCATGATTAAAATATAAAGAGTTGAGTAGTTGCTGTGAAACTTTAGCTAAAACTACAGTTTAACCCTCATTCATTTTACATCTATAGTGAAAACTGTTACAGTTGAAGCTGTTGGTAACCTGACACCATGATGGTTTTATTACTCAAACCCACAGGGATTTACCCTGATCTCTTACTACAGGTCCCATTTGACTGCACAGTCAACAAGTGTCAACACCTAAATAACAAACTCTGCCAGAACCCTCCTCCTCATGTTCTTTGGGGAAGAAAACAACATCCACCTAAAAGCTTTAAATGAGGTTCTACCCAGATACATTTAATCTTAATTTGGTCCATTTCCATGAGGTGCTAATCAGTTTCTTTTCTGTTTTTTCATAAATTTCATCTTTTATCGCTTTCAGTCTTAAAGGGTTTCCACTCTGAACTTTCTGAAGGTTCTCCATCTTACATTATATTGAGAACTTTAAAGTCCCCCTCCACTCAAAAATGTTTTTCTTGTTGTTCTTTCGCTTGGATATTTGAGCTTCACAGAATGATGCATGTGCAGAGTTTGACACTGGAAGTCTGTTTTCACATTAATCTGCTGAAGAGAGAAAATGTTTCTGTTTATAACATGGACCTACAAGCATGAATTGTGACATCACAACTAGTTTGGAAGCCAATCATGGTCCAGTATGCAACTTACACAAGCATGATGTGGAAACTTAAAGCCCCCAGTGCACATACACTGAGAATAGACTTTTCAGTGAAATAGGAGACATCTTGTCTTTTTTTTTTTTTTTTTTTCTACCAGGACTTTTCACACTCCTCACACTGAGTCAGAACAGCCAGTCAGATGGTCCTCATGTGGGCACTGCATGTGCTGCATGCTACTTGTGATAGTTGGTGGCTGAACATCAGGCAACAAACAGATGAGAAAAGCAGTTATACAAAAGTAGAATCACCTTCAAAAATCCTGTTTTCCAATCTCCTCCAGAAAGCAGCACCACTGGCATACCTCACTGAACAGTTAACTCAGGCACTGTGCAATAACCCCGTAACACCCACAGCACCTACTAATTATACATATTTATTTTAGTGTAAAATACAAAATGTGCAATACATTTCATTCATTACTGTATACTTGAACTGGCTGTATATACTGTACATAACCACCTTCTATATGTATATAAAGTAACATATATATTAAATTAACATTTAATATTCATCTCAGCACTCTTCAGTTCTTTGCATTATTTGTATCCTATGAAATGGTTTCACCTGTATATAGACATTATTTGTGTACCTTTCTGAAGATTGTTGTGTTGCGTGTAAGTACATTGAGAGCCTAAAGAGCAAAAAGAAACAAGTCAAGTGAATAAATTTCCCTTTGCTCATATTACACCAGACCAAAAAAAGTCCCAAATATCAAATGTCTCTGTTGAAACTGCGAGATGTGTAAGCAAACATCCTGTTTCTCTGTTGCTAATAGATTTTCATCATCACGTCATCATGATTTTTGAGACTTTTTCCATATTACAATATCATTACCTCATTTTAAATACACTCAAGTGAATCATTTTGTCTTTGCTGCTATGCAACAAATATATATGTAATATGTGTCTTCTGCTTGAGCTTCTCAGCTAATAATGAGTTCAAAAAAATAAAAGTGATCAATATTTGTACATGACTGCTGACGTCATACCAATCTGATGCAAGGGGAGAAATGTAATTCATCAGGCAGCCAGTTAGCTTGGAAGGTAAACTGTCTGGCAAACTAACTTGTGTGTTGTAAGTCGTGTCCAAGTCGTTTCCAGAAAACTGTTGTAAGTTTTATATGCTTTCTTTTGCATGTCCTGTGGTTGCAGTGTTCAGTCTGTGTGGCAAAGGTCATGAGAGCAGAGCAGTATCACCATAAAGGTTCAGAGTTCAGTACCTGCTAGAAGCCATTAAATGAAGTCTCATAAAAGAAGTTCTGTTGTTTGGTCAGAGGATACTACAGTGCACATGATCCATGAACAGACAGGAATTCACCAAACATAAACACTTTAAAATAAAAGATCTATCAGTTGTCACAGCTGATACTCTAGCTTGAAACAGGTCCATGAGAAGGACAGAAACTCAACTCTTGAAATTGAGTTTGGAAATGAAAGTTTCTGTATGTGCTAACCTGAACTGCAAATCCTAATCCAATATTCATTTTTAGTTACAGGTTACGCTTTAAAAAGCCTCATTCATGACTAGAACCTGCTCCAGCATTCCCTCACATGTGACCTCTCGGGGAGTGAAAGGCTTCACCTGCACAAACATACGCAAACACTTTTATTCATGTACACTAATTTTTTCAATTCGAGGGGTTACATACCTGTCTTATGGAGGGGCTTGCCTTTGTAGAAGTCATTATTGTCTGAGGAGTGTGGTGGGTCAAATCATGGCTGGAGGAAGACACAGCCCAGAGCTATTGCCTCAATGGGAGCTTGACCCTCATAGGGGAAACCAAGAGCTACAAACACCTGAGAAGGGAGCAAAGTAGACATTATTTTGTATCACAATTGGGGATCTATAATTAACTATAAACAAGGCAGTATAAGAATATAATGACAGTGATCCACATGGAGCCAAAATTCCCAATCCCTTCCTTCTCTGGTTTCATAGCTTTATTCCAAGATCTTATCTGACCTTGGCTCTGCAGAGAAGCTGGGTAAATTAAAAGCGTGTCCTGCAGGCTGGTAGACTGTGGCATGGATCTCACACACAGAAACAGACACATACAGGAAACAGAGCACGTGGAAAAACACAGAGAAAGAACAAAAGTAGGGCAAGGAAACAAGGAAACTCTGAAATGAAGAATATAGACAAGGACAAGAAGTAGTCATTGCTGGAACTTGAGAATCTGTTTATTAGTCAAGTATGCAGCATACAAAGAATGTGTCTTAGTATTTGCTCCCATAAATGCAACCAGCATAAAATGTATGCACAAACACACACACACACACACAAATACATACACACACACACACACACATACACACAGATTTACGGAACATGGCCGTGTACTGCAGAGGCTGGAGACCCCAGCTGCCCCACAGTGTTTTATATCCACGGCTGTGTGCATAACTCCCCAAATTAAAGGCTGGTTTAGTGCCAAATGATTCCAGGACTCTGAAGCAGCACCTAGAATTATTTTTTTTTTAAAAATTGTAACAAAACTGGGAGAAGTCATGTTATACTGGAAGAAATAAATATGTATTTAGAAACTTGTGGGCACACTGGTAATGCAGGAAAGCCAGTCCCATGGCTCCTTGAAGGTGAGTAAGGCCTTGGTAGCCAGTATAAATGATGTCAAAGGTCAAGGGCCTCTGGATCAGACAACTACCTCGGCCTGGAGCAGGACCTATCGAGCTGGAACAGCCACAACAAACCCATGTCAGGTTCAAGAAAGGACACCAGTAAATGTTGAGCATCTTTCAGCATTGTTCTTTTGCCTTCATGTCCCTTTAGTATAAAGTGATTACAGACCAGCTGGGCTGATACACATGAAGTTATCCAATCCAAGCTATCCAATTAAAATAATTAAATTAAAATACTTTTGCTTCTATACAAAAACACTACTTTCCAAATAAACATATACCTTTTTTAATCCAATGAAATAAACTAGGTGCTGCAAGGTGCTGAGGGTCAGGATGGTCAGACATGGTCTGAGGTCAGCCCACTGGACCAGCTCTCCTAGAGGGTCCCCTCACCCTACCATGGCTTCAAAACCCTGGCCAGCACTCCCGGCAGGGCACCGGGATAAAGCTGCACCTAGAGGTTGGGGATTTTAAAAGTCCAAAATCCATCTTTTTAGGATGTAGCTAGCTAAATGCAGCAGGTATATAGAGGAGCGGGTTACCATTTCTGTACTGTCTTTGCTTTTTTAAGTTAAAGGTTCTGTACACTGTGATAGCAAGTTCTAAAAAGTACAATATAATAAACTATAATCATTAAGGTTCTGAGAAATAAATCTGGAGAGACCCTGAACATTTTAATACTAAAAAGAGTTTAGTATTTACACAGTATCACCCTAAAAAGATAACACCTAAACAGCCACCATGTTTTTGAAATCTAAAAATATGGTTTTGTGAATATGTCATTTTAATCATTGCCTTAAAAATCCAGAAAATAAACTACATGACGCTTGGCAGAGTTGACCTGCTGGTTATATCCTCATTTGGGATGAAACTGTCGTTGTTGTTGCTCTGCCTCATCCTGCTGCTGTTGCTGTTGACCTCATACAGTGGGCTCAGAGGTGCACGTATCTCAGCTTGTGTACAATCATAGTATGAAACACAGTGAGGTAGTGTAAGTATGTAAACCTGATAAAAAGTGTGTAGAATTTACTTTTGCTAGAGATGTGATGTTTGAATTATTATGAAAAGTAGCTTCTTTTCACATGCTTGTTAATTTAATTATTCTAACTCCATACAACAATACTACACAAAAATATATACCTGTTGTAAAGATACTTTCTCTGTATCAGACTGTTCTGGTGCCATGACGGTGCAGAGTGGCTCCTTCCAAGAGGAGGGGGGCAAAAGTCTATTTAGCTGAGATAATATGGAGCAGGTGGTGCCATCCACTCCATAAAAGGCATAGCAGGGGTCTGACTGCCAATGGGCCAGCAGAAACTGACAGAGAGACACATGTTAAATATAATGGGAAGCCAAAACAAGGGTGCACACTTGTACGGTGTGTATAGTAATTCATCATGCAGATTAGTTTAGCTAGTCTAGAATATAAAGTATGGTTCCCAGGTCCAGAACCGGAAAGAATAAGTTACACGTTTTTGGTAAGTTTACATTCAAATTTCAACTTGATCAAAAAAATAACTTTTTTTTATGTTTTCATTTTTCATGCTTTCATAAGTCTTTATAGTACAGTTCTTTCAAAGCAATATTGATTGATCAAGGGAAAGTATTGCTGAACGTCCATGGTCCTTTAAATTCATTTCATAACAGTTAAAGGAAAGGTTTGACATTTGGGGGAATATGCTTATTCACAAGTTAGTTGAGAAGATCAATTTAATACCACTCTCATGTCTGTACGTTAATTATATTGCTGGAGCCAGCAGCCGGTTAGCTTAGCTTAGCATAAAGACTAGAAACCGTGGAAGACAGTTAGCCTAGCTCTGTCCAAAGGTAATCTCCCTACCACCACAAATGAAGTTACTATGTTGCATCTCATTTCTTTCTTTCCATACAACAACAAAAAAAGACAACTTGCTGTTTTACAGGGGGTATAATGTTACTGCCTTTGATTTCAGGAGGGGCTGCATCTAGGTTAAGTTGTATCAGCTAGCTAAAACGTTTACTAAACACGGCTGAGTTCACATTAAAGTAATGTAACCCTACACGAGGCAGACATCTTTAGTCTGTCGCACAGTCCATGCTTAAAACGAGAGTTACAAATGTAACTGTGGTTATAAGTCCTGGATATCCACCGGAGATGATATGTATACCTGGATTTTCATCATGTGCATGCACAGGAAGTCGAGACCTTATGCTAACAAAGTAGGCTAACACGTGTAACCTGTGTGAAGTAAGAAACCTGATAAAGGAAAGTGACGCCCAGTCAGTTTCAGGCCCTGGGATAAGGTATCTACAACTAAGATAGCATCTGTTTAGACAAGGCACAACCTTACATAAAAACAACATATCAGACTTCTCAGGGCCCAAGCAGGTCATAGTAGGTTGACATTAGGTTGCAGCTCTTCTGCCATTGGTTTGATAAGAATTATCAAAACCCAAGGGTTGGAAATCATGCTTCCCTGTGGCTGAGATGTTGCAGGGAGAAATGACCTGCCTGAGGAAAATAAGCTTGGCCGAGTCAGTATCATTCTTCCAACTTGCTATTATCATAATTATTATGTATGTTGATGTTGATTCTTTTCAGGATGCAGACAATAAAGACATTTATGTGTTACCGACTATTACCACCCATCATATCATGCATGTATGTTTCCACGTGTATCTTGCAAAAGAGGGATCCCATCTCGCTGACCTGTGAGAGTTTATGATGTTGGATCATCGTGGCTGTAATTGTGTAAAGGTTTAAACCTTGTTAAATAACACAGCTGAAGCAGACACAGTTACAGTTCACTACTTTAAAGGGGACCTATTGTGCTCATTTCCAGCTCTATATTTTTATTCTGGGTCTCAACTAGAGTAGCTTTTCATGATTCACAGTTCAAAAAACTCCTTATTGATCTTATACTGGCCCTTTATGCAGTCCCTCAGTTTTGCCTCTGGCTTCAGGTAGTCTCTATTCTCAAGTCATGGCTCAGGATGACTACCCCCAAAACAATGGAAAAATGTCATGATGTTAGCGGGGCGGAGCTGGGACCAGACAGTTAAGTGAATGAGGAACTAAGGAACAATTGCATCATTGTATTTATAATTCTTCATCTAAGTGTGGTTTATATTTGTAATAAAATCTTATTTTAAGATGAAACATAAATATTTGGGTTAATGAATTGCATCACATTTCAATTTTAGTCAATCATCACAGGAAAAACAGCAGATACTGTAGCACCACATACTTAACTTACTAATACTCTTGTGATTTAATGCAAGCACTGTCAGCAGTTTACGAGTAGTCAGTGCTTGATTTTTAAACGTGAGTGAATGAAGTTCAACTTCTGCATTTTGTGCAATCTTTGGACATGACTGATGTTGTTTTAAAAGTGAACACGTGTTAAAAGTTTAACACGTGTTCACTTTTGTGACGCACTTACCACTCTAAAGATAGACATGTGATAATGATGTGGGTGATTTTTACTGTTCAACCTGCTCCTGTGTTCATTCCTTGTTCCTTGTAGCAACACATCAGCCAAACGGTCAGAATGTTTTCCAACGTCAGAGGAATTTTCCACGTCTTGGAAAGCCTCTTGTGCAAAAACAGGTTTCCCATAGAAATCTATCTGTTGTTCTATTATTAGAAAGGACAAGAGATAAAGGAAATCATCTGAGCAGTAGATTCAGATCTCCAAACTCAGGGGATGTTTTACTTTTATTAAAAAAAAAATACACCTTTCAACTGGTCAAGGCAGATAGCTGCCCACCTAGAGCCCGGTTCTGCTCAAGGTTTCTTCCCGGAGTTTTTTCTTGCTGCTGTCCCCAAGTGCTTGCTCATGGGGGAATGTTGGGTCTCTAAATTAAAGAGTATGGTCTAGACCTGCTCTATGCGAAAAGTGCCCTGAGATAACTTCTTTTGTGATTTTGCGCTATATAAATAAAATTTGACCTGACTTGACATTGAAGTCTGAAAGTGCAGCCTTACAAGCCTTCAAGCTACTTCAGTGCAGCAGTGCCACGTCAGGTCATTGTGTGATGCAAGAGGGCTCCTTTATGAGTCCACTTTCACTTTTGGTTACGTGCCAGGTAATGATGATGAAACTGCTGACTCTCAAAGCAGCCAGTCAACAGAGAGAGAGAGAGAGAGAGAGAGAGAGAGCAGTGAAAACAAAGAAGAGAAGCTCATTGCAAAAGGGAAACTTGTTTTATTAAAGTTTCATTCCAACGTGTGATCAGTGCCAAAGCTTACAGGAGGTAGCTATACTGTGTATTCCCTGGATTAATTATACATCATCAATGTGTGTTACATTCATAGAAAACTGTGATGGCTCTTTTGTGAGGAAATCCTGCTTTTAAACGCACACTGTGGTATGAATTAAATATTTGATCAACAATGACACTGGACATGTTTAATTGCTTGGACCAGATGTTAAAGTCTGCATATATTATGGCTTAAGAAGTGTATAGTACAATGTGCCTTACAGCATACTTTAAAAAGTATTATTCAACCATCATTACACCATTGCTTTTCATTCAAAACATCATAGCTTCACTAATACAGTAAGTACAAAAAACCTAATATGCAGGGCCGTAGCTATCACACTGAGATCACATCCTCAGTCTTTTTTTTTTCCAGGAATTTAGGGGATTTTTTAGACTTAGTGTGTATTTAATTTTGACTACTTTTAGGCCAAAAAGTAAATGAAATAATGGTATCACTTGAAATTATTCCAGGCAGTGTAGAGATGGCTTTGAAACAGCATTATTTTAGACCTCGATGTTGGAAAAAAAAAATTACAGAAAATATAATTAAACAAAACTGAAATTAAATTAAATTAAATATTTTAAAAATGCAAATAACTTAAACAAATGTCTTTTTTGGTGTCATGTGGGTATAGTATAGTATATCTAAAATCCTGGCTACGGCCCTGCTCATAGGGATTGGTCAACACTTGGTCCCCCCTTGTAACAACACACATTATCAAGAAAACACATCAAGACACACAAACAGATCACAAACACGTGACATATCACCACATTACAAAGTGGTGCGAGCACTGTGGGTGCCGATACAATCAAAAGAGTGAAAACCTCCGCTTCCTTCATTTCATCTCTTCTCTTCCTCTCTTCTCTTCTCTTTACCCTGAGCTGCCAGTGTACCAGTGTGATCTCAGCATCAAACCTGACTGCTGACATGTGTTTAAATCTCGGGAACACCAGCTCTAACGCGATAAAGACAAATCAATTAGATCATGTCTGGTAACGTGTTAGTCATAGAAAAACATTGTTGTGGTAAACTCCAAAAATCTGGTGATCCAACTGAGTTAAACACTGTTTAAGTCATGTTTGGTAGCCGCCCTGCACATAAGACAGAGATTCACTGCACTGTGGAGCTTTACAGGAGAATAAATGCACCAATAACAAATACATTCATTAGTTACTACATATCATGATACTATTATAGTGAAATAAAGTACAGGAAATTACAGATTATTAGCTATATTATATATATATTAAAACTACAAGGCACCTGAGGAGTGCAGAAGCTTTAAAGTAGAGCTAAAACCCTGAGTCAATGGAACATTAATATTTTCAACTATTTTTGATAATCAATTAATTGTTTAAGTCATTTTGTAAGCAAAACATTTGATGGTTCCAGCTTCTTAAATGTGATAATTTTCTGTTTTTACTTGTCTTACATTAAAGTAAACTGAATATCTTTGGTTTTTGGACTCTTGGTCTGACAAAAAAAGCTATTCTGAAGACATCACCTTGGTCTCTAGGAGAAGACTCTTCTTTCTGACATTTTATAGACCAATCAAGATTAATCTATAATAAAAATAATTGTTACTTGCAGCCCTGATCAATAAACGGTTCAAGCACAGAACCATAGCTCCCTTGGCCGAAGTAATAAACAAAACAGAAAAGAGTCTGTCAACACAGGCCATGCCGTCAGTGTGAGTCCTGCTTAGTGTCTGTTCTCACAGCGGCAGATGACCACAAGTGCAGAGTTCCCTTCGTCATTCCAGTCAGCTTCATGTCTTCTTGTTTTTTTTCTCAGAATGCGAGTGAGCTTTACAAGGCCCTCGTCAGAAGTCACACCGTCTTCCCAGCATATAGTTCAGGCCCACGGTCACGTTCTTAATCTTGAACTGATTTATGGAGTACAAGTGCAGAGTGGCCATTTCCTTTGCTCTGAGGTAGACTATGCTGTGGAGCCCCCTGCAGACCTCATGTGAACCATGCAGGGTGAAATTGATGAGAGGAGTTTTCCCCCCTACCATCTGCAGCTCCAGGATCCCGCTGGCCTCCTCTCCGTCCAGACTCATGTAACACACATCCATATGCAAAATGTAGGGTCCAGTGCAGTTGACATAGATCGTCCTATTCTTCTCGTCGGCCACACCCATCATGTTGCTGGAAAAACTATTGAACTCCAGTGGCACGTTGCCTTCGATATCTGGAGGGTGAAAGGATGCAAGTGAGACAGAGAGGGGAAAGTGGTAGAAAGTGAGAAAAAGGTTGAAACACACTTGTTTGTCTTGTTGTGAAACTTGCAAAGCTGCATCCTATTTTCAATATGAGTGATGAACCATAAGATAAAGATCAGATCAGAAGAAAAATCTTTTTTCAGTTACTCACCTGCAATGGCTTCAAACTGTATGTATATATCATCAGAGTACTGTTAAAAAAAAAAAGGACAAACTAATTTTAGGAAACTGGTTGGTTGAAGGGTTTAATTATTGACTTTCCTGTTTTTCTGTTGTTGGCCCTTGCAGCCAATTTTGACTATGACATTATATATGTTGCTCAGTGTCAGTGTTCAAAGGTCACACAGCTCTGCTCTGTGATCCCTTTTTGACTCTGGGAAGCACAAGTGCTTGATACAGTGGTGAGCTGACGGTGTGGTGTGAAAACAGTCTCACAGTGATATGATTAAGAACTGTACTGAGAGTACCAACACAGTGATAAACACCACAGCCTAAATGTAGTACAAGTGTTAGTCATTAAAATGATCATTATACAGTAAGCGTGCAGATTCTAGTCATCCAGGTCATATGATATCTGGAGAACCTCTGCATACCATTCCTGTTACTTCTCATCTTTAAATAGTGTAATTTCTGTGAATAGATTTAAATATAATTTAGGAACTACAAGTAAAAAAAAGCTCTTTCGGAGACAATTAGTGCCATATGATCACTGTGAAAGGACCTATGTGGCATCCTATCAGTAACAGTCTGAATATGAACACACTATACTGTAACGTCGGTCCCTCTCCAATTTCTCACAGGGAAAATAGGTACAAAGCAAATATGAAATGTAATATATACCTAATTGTGTCAGAATGGCATAACTGAATGTCCAAAAGTAGTTAAGAACAGCGCTTCATCAAAAATCTACCTGAGTTAAAGCTGAATAACTGCTCTCAATAAAGTGAAGAAACTGCTTTTTTTTTTTTTTTACCAAAAGATGTTTTAAAAAATATTTGAAAAGACAGACACAAAGCAAGGATGCTCTTTGCTGTTACAATGTTATGTCATTTCATTTTTTCCAAAGCAATGCACACGAGTTATAGTTTGTGTCTGCCGCCTCCTGGTTCCTGTGAGTGCATGCATGCCCCAGACGTTTCCTCACTTACAGTATGAATGAAATAAAGCTGCATTGAGGTGGAAGTTTCCATAAACAAAAAAAAAAGAAAAAAGAAAAAAGAAAAAAAAAAAGAAAAAAAAAGAAAAAGAGGGGAAATGATGTGTCTGAGCATCCACTTAGATGATTATTACATCCACTGAAATTCTGGTTTAGGTTTTATGACAATAAGTTGGGTTTAATAGCATGTTTTAATTAACATGTAAATGCATGAGTAGAAATATAGGTCTGGATGTATAAGCTGAGGGATTGTGATCATTTTTTGAGAAAAAGGTTTATTTTATTTCTATTTTTCATTTAAAAATTGAAAAGTCTCCACTGAGCCACAGCAGGGGTGCATTTAAGTGTAGTCTAACACCTTTAAACGGGTTACACAGGCCTATAAATGGTAACAAGTTGCATTAAACTGATAAAAGAATAAATATATATACTGCCCATCTGCTCCTCTCTGTATACCCCTCCACTCCCAGCTTACTCACCCGCTTCTGAACGTCCCAGTAAACGTAAAGAGTGACTAGCAGGCACGCAGCCATCACCACGTTCTGCACTACCACGACTACTGCAAGTTTCCCCGTGCGCCCGTCCCGGAGGACCACGCGGCCTCCCTCAGCATCCATCCTCCTCCGGTCCATCAGTGCTCTGAGCGCCCTGCAGGAGCTCAGCGAGGCTTTTAACGCGAGTGGGTAAGATGATAGGAGGGGAGTGACTGGAAAGAAACTGCTCATGATCTGCACTATTTTGTCTGTGCGTTTGCGTGGGTGGGGGGGTTATAGCGCGCTCGTGCAGACACGCAGACACACACACACACACTCAAGCACACACGCGCGCGCCCAGAGCGTGAGCGAAGCGGGAGTGAAACCAGCGCACCGAGAGCTGATTGGCTGCAGTCTTCTGCTCGGAGACTCACTGCGATGCTGATGAGCTGAGTGAAAACTGACACAACTCAGCCTTCAATCACTGTCATTACCATAATAACATGAGGGGGTGTAAAGAGAGATGCAAACCCGTTGAGGAAGTTGAGCCACAACTTGTTTGAAACCAAAGACAAAAGTGGTCATGTGACCATACATCTTATTTTTAAAATTTCCTCATTGTAGTCACAGCAGCGTGTCAGGTTTGAGTCTCCTTACAGCGACTTTTATCTTTCTTTATGTCCAGTTGGAAGATCCAACAACTGTGTACCACAAAACATTCAACATATTTTTTGTACAAAAAGTGAGCAAAGGACAGTGAAGTTTATAAAAGAGATTACCATCTTGTGTGGCGGTAAATCAAAAAGCACATAAATTGATCTGTTTCTGACTAAATTGCACATTAGTGCAGGCAGGGGCAGATTCAGTGATTTGGGGGCCCTGGGCAAACTCAGTCATGGGGCCCCCTTTGCGCCTTATTTTCGATGTTGGTATTGGCGCCGGTAGAAGTAGCCTACTCAAAACTTTCAACTATTAATACCACACTAAACATAGTCTGTTTAAAGTAGTCCTGCATTCAAAGACGTACTTAGATAAAAGTGCAGAAGTATTATTAGCACAATATACTTATATTTACATAATGTAATATCATTTTAGCTGCTGTATATACTGCTCGATACATCAGTCTATAATAATGCATCATATTTTATCTGTTGATTGTAAAAATCCTAAAATAACCAATAACAAGCTGTCAGATAAATGTATTAGAACGAGTAGAAGTACATGTACCTCATAACTGTACTGTACTGTAATACTTGAGTAAACGTACTTTTCACCATATGTAATTAAGGAGGTTGACGATTTCTATAACTGCAATCATTAACCTGTTTTTTTACTCTGCTTCTCTGACATGAACTGCTCTGAAACGTAACTCAATTCATTTACTCCAGGAGTAGGGAGGCTACTTGAATAGTATACTCCTTATACTACTTTATATTGATACTCCACTACAAAGTATAAAGTGATGAAACATGAAACACGAACTACCCAGCATTTGGTCTATATAAAGTAGTTACAATTAACATTCTAATTAACATTCAAACGTTACTAAAAAGGACACGTCTGTAATAATAATAACACAAGTAAAACTTTAAATGCAGGACTTTGACTTGTAATGGAGTATTTCTATACTGCATTATACTGTATTGTTACTTTAAGAATGTGAATACTTCTTCCATCAGTGGGAGCAACATGTTGCTGCACTCTTTTCTTCTTCTGTCCTGAAAGCAGTTTTCTTTTCTTATAAGGCTGCTAGGTGACTCCCCCTCTTCTTTGAATGCAGTTTTCTTCTTATATTAAATGTTTTCATGAGAGTGGGGGTGGTGGGGGTGGGGGGTGGGGGGGGGGGGGGGGGGGGGCAGAGGGTCGGTACTACCGCCATCTAGCAAGCGAGTCAATGTGACAGGAAGACGTTAGTAACTGTGGTTCTGCTGGTTGTTTCGGGGGAGCAACAGACAAGAAGATCACCTTCAGGAGTTTTACTAGAACTGCTTTACTTTTCCTCTTTGTTCTGGAGCTTTTTGTGAGTCATTTTGGGGTATAATGAGTTAGAATAGTAACATATATAATAGTAACATCATGTTTCATATCTAAAGATCATAATAATTCTGCTATAGATTTATTATGATGTTTGGGGCCCCTTTTAGTTGGGGGCCCCAGGCAGTGGCCTACCTTGCCTACTGTAATGGTAAAGTCTGCCCCTGAGTGCAGAGTGTGAATAACCACCAACAGCCTGTTCCCCAGTTTAGTTTGGTTGTAAGTTCACTTTAAAATAAATTCACTTAAAGGAATAGTTCCACATTTTGGAAAATACTCTCCTTCTTGTTGAGATGAAAAGGCTAATATCACTCTCATTTCTGTAGCTACAGCCAGCAGCCGGTTAGCTTCGCTTAGCACAAAGACTGGAGGGGTTATATCTTATCTGGCCAAGAAACAGTCCGGCACATAACCCTGTTATGCCACAACTTGTCGGTTTTTTTTGCACGGTTTAAACAAACGAGATATAACATGCTCATTGGTGAGCTTTAGAGATGCTTTATGCTAAGATAAGTGGCTGTTGGTGGTAGCTTCAAATTTACAGTACAGACATCAAAGTGGGATCATCATCTCATCCAACTGTCAGCAAGAAAGCAAATGTGTATTCTCCAAAAAAGTTGAACTATTCCTTTAATAGGCACCATGTAAGCATAATAACTGAAATATTCAAGTCATTACAAGTAGATTTTCACCTTTCCATTTCAGTTCATATTAATCAACCAATCAAATTACCACAAACTAACAGCCATGCAGTGTACCTGGGGCTTTCAGAGACCCTGAGGGTCTGGGGGCAGTTGCCCACCTTACACGGTCAGTGATCTAGCCCTGCATCAGTGTTTTATTTGTGTAGTTCCCTTAAAATGCAGGTGCTTCGAGACATTAGTGCATTTTGCTCCATTATCCCTTTTTAACCTGAGTTAAGCCGAGTCAAAGAAGGACTATTTTTTGGCAAGTTATATTTTCGAAACGGTTTTATTTTCCAACAAAATCTGATGATTTCTGGAAGGCCAAATCATTGTGAAATTCCCCCCAGTAGCTTTCTTATCTGGAGACGTTAGTCTGATTGCCTCACTGGAAAGAGTGTGTGTCTGACTGTGGTATTTCTATTGGGTCAACACTCATTACCGCTCACTTTATGGCTTTATCTCTATTTCGCGCGCGCGCGCGCGCACACACACACGCGCACACACGCGCGCACACACACGCGCGCACACACACACACACACACACACACACACACACACACACACACACACACACACACACACACACACAGAGAGAGATAGATAGATAGAGATTCCTATAATAGTTGTTGTGACTTCTGCAGTGTGTCATATTCAGTAGTGAGTTTGCAGTGACTTTATGATGCTTTGTCCATACACGAGGGTATTGACAACATACATAAATTATACTAGAGGGACATCTAGTGTCTGCGGTACATAGTCATAAGTTAACAGTATTTTAGGGTATTATTATCCACAATATTTTCACTGCTTTCCAACCTCAGGGGCACAGAAATTGAGGAAACACAATATAAAACACAAAATATTACTCAGACATCAAAGAAATTGGGGGGACAAGTCAATCAGAAGTGATAAAGGCCAAATATTGTTAGGAATAATGGCAGCTACAGAGGTAAACATGTCCAATTAAGTGTCAAAACACAGAGACAATAGGAGACTCAATGTTGTCCCTGTGGGGAAGCACATTCAATATTTCCTGTGACATGACCTGACAAGCCCCAACATGATCAAAATACTGTGGTTTTCATCAGAGTTTCAATGTTTTGGTGCATGTCCTAAGTAAAACACCTGCTTAGTCTAAACGAAACAGGTGTCCTACATCATCTGGCTGTTTGCACACATAAACACAGAGGCTGGATGTGACAGCAAGACGAGCAGGCAGCTGAGTAAACATCTGCATGTGGGAAAGGGGGACCTGCCACATGGTTTCACAATTACGTTTCCCCTCTGTGGGTGTAGCAAAACAACAAAACTCATACAGAGCAGACTACCAGGACTGAGAATTTACACTTGAATGCCATGATACCTCTACTGCTACTGACAGGGGCTAGCAAAGAAGATGAAGTAAATGTCAAGTGATAAGGAAGCTCCTGTGGTGAAAGATGATCTGTAACAGAAGTACATGTTCACATGGGGAAATCCATAGAATACATACTGTAATAACCCTTATAATATATCTGTTTACAGGACACAAATATAAGATCAAATATTGATTCAAAGAGTTATCGGTTTCACGAGGATGAGTTTTTCTTCTTCTTTTTGGACAAGCTGGGTATTTCAATGTCAGGTGACAGACAAACGTTAAGGGCAAATGGATGAGGAAAGTTTGAGTTTGTGGAAGAAAAAGTATCGGGTTAATCATCAACAACCCACACACATCCTTTCACAAACCCCTGTACCTTGAGAGTGAGTGCATGAAGTGCAAGAGGTGGCAAAAATTGTTCTCTCAGTTCCAATTCAGACATTTTAAGCCTGTGTGCACTACAGTTCAGTTACAGTCAGCTGCTCCTTAAGCATCATATCTTAAGACCGCTAAGTGTTACAGACCTACTCACACTTCACACAGAGGCTGACAGGTGTGCAAACCACAAGTGAAATCACCTTCCTACCTCAAACATTAAAGTCTGCTGAAAAAAAAAAACAAAAAAAAAAAAACTAACACATTTTGTTGTGAAGTGTAAACTGCACTGACTCTTCACCCATATCTGTTATGCTAGTTCAAGACAATCTCAGAGCATGGCAACAAGTTAAAAAAAAAAAAAAAAAAAAAAAATCAAACAGGCACGGTTGTAATGTGAGTTGTAAATTTGAGCTAAATTTAGGGCATGAGAAGTGAGTCAAACTCAAATGAAAACAAAGTATAGAGATGAAAACCAGTTATTATAAACTAAATGTTAACTATAACTGGTGTGTTACTGATATGACCTGTAAAGCTTTACAGATTGAATCTGACTAAAATAAATATAGAGCTACTAAAACTAAGACTAAAATGAAAGCCCCTGCCAACACAGTCGTTGCACCGCATCAAACAAAATGGCAACAAAGTAGCATCAGTATCACATATTTCTAGACAGACTCTGCTTTTAAGTGGTGAAGACGAGGAGGAAAGATGACAGGGAGAACCACATTCAAATAGATCATAGTTTTAATGCTGAAAATGAACCCACACACTTGACCTCTTCTGGCCCCTCTGTTCAAGTCTGTGATGTCAGTAGCTTTATTTACGGCACAGTATGGCACCCTTTCCTTGCACGCACGCACACACACACAGTTTATTTATTATAATCCACAAATTTATATTCTTTCATCTCATAAGTCTATGTTACTACTTAGTTAAATATGTACACACTGGTGGGAATGGTTGGGTTAATTTCTCTTTTTCTCCCAATTAAAGTCAAATTTTAATTTAAGGAGAAAAAAAGTGTTCAGTTCTAAATGAATTCAACAGGAAACAGGTTCATCTCAGATGAACTGACACTTCACACAGCTTTTCTGTTTATTGGACTGTAAGCTCCAAACAGCCTGAAATACAGCTGTACAGCTCCCTCCTGCTCTTTTCAGAGTCTGCACCTCGCCGAGCAACATCCTTCCTCCTTAGTTGCCCCCTAAGGAAAAGTTGGGACAGGGATGGAGGATTTGGCACAAGACAGGAGTGTCATCACAGCCAGTAGTAGTTGGAGGAGTTCTTACACGTATAGCAAATACTGTCCCATGGTGCACAACAGTCCTGAGAGAAAGTTTATACAGTTTAAGGTGACACTGTTCCAACACTTGGAATCCAGCGAATCCCTCTAGAGAACCACTCCAGTCTTGTCACAGACCACTGAGTGACAAGCAAAGGACAAGGAAGGAAGACGTCTTTGTTCCACCTTGTTGATCCATTTACTCACTTTGTGTTTCGTCTTTAAGACCAGGGTTGATTCTTCCATGTCCCTCTCCTCCTCTCCAGGCTCGGGAAGTAAAGTCCTGGCTTCTTTTGTTTCTCCCTTATCTCCTCTTCCTCGTTTCTAGGGATGGGGGAGGTTCATTCGGTCCTCTATTAGAGTGTTGTCAGGGCCCTGCGCCTCCATGCACTGTTTAACAGTTGCTATGACGCCAGACAGACGCCTGTCCAGGGCTGCGAGGTGTGGCTCAGCCAGGATAGGGTGAATAGGGTCGAATGCCAGCGCTTGCCGCATAGCTGAACTCAGAGATCCACCTCTCAGCAGGTTTAACCTGTTCCACGTGGACACACGAACCCTGACAGAATGGGAGAACGCAACAGAGATTTTTCAAATATTATAATAATAATAAAAAAAGCCTCAAAATTGAATCACCAAGATTTAAGATTCTCTGAGTACTCACATGCAGCACTGATAGAGTGGTGCGAGGATGCTTCGCTCATCCAGAGCTGCATTCCCAAAGCTGCACACAGAAAACAAAACCAAAAAAAAAAAGCATGAAAGAAAATCACAATTAAAAAGCCTGTCTGCACTGCGGTTTAGAGAGGCCATTAAAATGCATTAGTCACACTCTATCTGAAGGCACTGTAGTGAACACTCCATAACACTTTCAAATGCAACACATATAGGACATACTCCACTCAGAGAAGTCAAGTGAACCAGCAGATATTTGTGTTGAGGTGTTCAGACAAATAATCCAGTAAAGGCATCAAATATTAAAAACAAACCAGTCAGCAAGCTTTAAAACTGCTGAGTACAGATGAGAGACAGACATCAGGTGGAAGATCATATAAGCTGCCACATTTTAGTTACACATTTACTAGAGTTTATTTGGTTTTAATAACATAACATAAAAAAAGAGGGCTGTGTGATACTAGATGACCCGAAACCTGTGGCATCAGTTTTTTGTACTGCCCAATAAAAAAGAAAAAGACAGATAATGACCCTGTGTTTAACGGCTTCTGGTGTCTAATTCCATCTATGGTATGTTTTATTTATGGAGGGACATCAGCAAACATCATGTTGGGCCTGAAACAGTGCTCTGGTCAAGTGTGCAATTTTCTGTTGTTACTTCTTTCTTGGCCAAGTTACACCTACTCATGTTGTATGAGTAGGTGTTACAGGTGATGGAACAAATTGCCTCAAACTTCCTCTTGAACTATTTTCCAACAGTAGTCACATTTAACCTCTTTTTGTTCTGTATCATATTTATGTGACAGACAAGACACCTCATTTCTGTATCAAATCTTCCTCCGGTACAACAAAGACCCCCAGCATGAAAATTCTTTAATAGACTGGACACTTATGGTTAAAAACATTGGTTAAAACTGGGAGGTGGAACAACTGACTGACATGACTTGATTTCCTCTGTTTGGGGATGTTTCTTTGGGTTGGAAGTTATTTGTTGCTTTACTTTCATTAAAGCCTGTCTGAAGGAATTATTTACTGAATCTACTGACATGACTTAAATGAAGTCAGTTGTTACTGCTGATATTCTGTGATACTGACAGGACGGATTCTGCTCAGAAGTAAGGAAGTGGGTACATTTTTGGAAGCAGTGGTCGAGAAAATGCTGCTGCTGCTGCTGCTGGCTGAACCTGAAAACCAGTCTCCTCTCAGTCAAGGATCCCTGATTTTTGCCAAAATATCAAGAAATAAACTGCTTGAACAAATTATGTGAAGCCATGACTGTTAACTAGCTATTTTTCTCATTCCTTATATAAAAACGGTATTATTAACGGCCAGTGTAAAAAAAGTCCAGTGAAAAGTTGCCTGATTGCTGCACTGAACCTCATCCTGCCAACTGTGATTAATTCTTGAAAAATGTTCACAAGCAAGACGGAAAAGTTTCCACTGTTAGCTTTGATCATGAAAAACGAAACTGCTTCAGAGAAGGATTAACGGCTCAATGTCCTCACTTCATGGATGGGGCTGTTCAACATGACTCAACTATAAAGTAGTTTCAGTGGCAATAATTGAGTTCTTGAAAAAGATGAGCTTGCCGGAAAGTGCCAAAACAAACAGAAATTGAAAATAAATATCAGACAATTCTCCAAAAATCATCAGGCTGTTGTGCTGCTCTGCCAAAAACATGTTGGTAGATATAAGTGCAGAATCTTCCAGTAAGTGATATATTTTTCAAGTAAGTGCTTTCTGTATCAGTGTGGTTTAATGAGTCGTTACGTGGTGTCCCATGTGAAAAAGTCATGTATCATTCACAGAAAATTCCCAATGAATTTTACAAAATTCATTGAATTTCAGATTTCATGGAAAAACCTAATCCAGTTATTCAGAACATGTCGAAAAATTGTTGTAAATTACAATTTCTGCGTTTTGTCTTTCATTTGTTTTTGTTCATTTATTGATTTATTTATATTTGTGTTTTAGTTTATTATTGTAACACCGATAAAATCTGCTCAATATTGATGATTCAAAGGTGAATTATGTTCGGTTATCTTGAACAAACAAAAAAGAAAATATGGACAAACAAGATTTGACAGCAAAATAGGAACTCTGAAGCACTTCCTTTTACTCACCTCTTTGCATTGTCTAGCAGGATGAGCATACTGGCACCGCCATCATCCTGGAAACTCTCATAGTGATGACGATCAGCGTTTCCAATAAGATAATCAAATATGGCTGTATCGATGACATCGAGCAGCCTTGGCCCTGCGTCATATGGAGGCATTTTCTTCACTGCCTCACAGTAACTCTCGTCGTACTCCCACCTAAATGATTGAAACATAAAAAATTTCTGATTAAATCTGATTTAAATCTACCATGTTTTCTCTTTACACTCGGTCACTCTGGACTTACAGAAAGACAAAATCTTCCCGGTGATGTCTGTTTCCCTCCATTAGATGAAGAGTTAAACCAAAATTATGAATTACAGATTTCTATTTTGTATAGTTTTGTAATCTCACACAATCTTACATTTCTGCACATTGAACATCTGATGACAATAAGAGCACTCAGTAAGCAGTATCAGTAATGCTGAACTGAGCAGGATTTTCCAGTTACAGAACTGGTCTGTGCACATATTTAGCTTTCACCTTCCTCTATTTGATTAGTTGTTGTTCCTTCCCACTTTTAAGTGTCTTCTGGCACTTGCCAGGCCGTCCTTGTAAATAAGAAACTGTTCTTAATGTCTCGTAAAATAAAGGTTAAATAAAGAAAGAAAAAGAAAAACTCAGCAGGTGCTCTGTTTACAGTCAGTAAACAGAGCACTGTTTGTAGCTGTATCAGATTTTTAAATAAAACTCATCCTGATGAACTAAATTCACTCTCCAGGTATTCTGTAAAGTCAGCTTTTGCTTAATATTTCATGACCACAGAGTGAATATGAATTGTCATGATTAAAAGGTCCAATAAATGTCATTGAGCCTCATTGGATGTCAGAAAACAACTATTTGCTATGTAAGGATATAGTGGAGTAATGGCTAAACAGCACACTAAAATGTTTCTGAAAACATTTGAGGCGAGGAACAGGCAATGCAGTAGCAGAATCTTGATCTATATTTGATCAGCACAGCCTTGTTAACAGTTTTTGAACAATACCCAGACTTAACCATATGTGAGCACATAGTACAATTTCCGTGGGGAAAAAAAAAATGTTGCACAGAAACGTGCTCTGCTAACTCAGTGTAGCTGATTGGGGAGAAAAAAAAAAAAAAAAAATCAATAATGTTTTATTTTTTGGGTCCATAATTTTGGAATTTTGGAATAATGTTCTAATAATCTCCATGAAGTTTCCGGGAAACTTCACTTTGTGATTTGGTACCAATTATATGGAGAGGAGGAATGTCCTTGAAAGAAAAGCTCCATCTAACCCAATTCAATGATAAGATTTTTGATCTTAGATACAACACCCTCACACATGTACCTTCCTCAGCTAGCCTCCCACCCAGCCACCACATTACGTTTTCTAAAAATGGGGGAGTAGATGAAGAGTCATTGCTTTCTGATAGTAAGAAAGTGCAGGTCATTATCTTTGCATCATCTGACCTAAATTACCACAAATGTGGAAAGGTTTTTGATGTTTGGCATCAGCACATTTTCCATTTCCTTCAGGGGAACATCAAATACAATAATTCAGTCAAGATTTCCCCCCCTTACTTGCTAATAAACCAATGGATTCACACTCCACACCTACCTGGCTAGTTTCCCCTCTCTGTACGTGCGTCCCCAGGGGTGCCTGTGTTTTTGCAACGGCCAGACGTCTGGCAGCCACAGGGTTAACGATCCCTCCATCATCTCTCCCTCTGCACACGCTGGCTCGCTCTCCCGACAATAATAACACTTTCCATAGAAGCATGTATTATTACCTGGAGGAAAGAAAATGGCACCAATGAAAATAAATCCACTTGACAATAACACCTTAGTGATGATGAACACGAGGGTGCACTGGTAGATGTCGAACAAAGCAAAAGGTAGCTTACTGAAGAAAACAGAAACTTATAAGGAACAGAGACCAGAATTTGAGCCCTCATGTCACGTGGTAATCAATACATCTTTTAGTCTATTAAATGCCAAAAAACCTAAAAATGTAGTGATACAAAGTGATGTCAACTGTTGTACAACTGTTTATTAAAGGTCGAGTAATGCTTAAAACAAACTAGTTTGTGATGTCCATTTAAATATGGGCATAACGGCGCACTTTTGGACAATCTTTCCTCAAAGGTACTTCTAGTGTTGCACACTAGACTGTAATTGTGTGAAGAATGAAAAAAGTGAACTTGAGAGAGAAGCTAGAACCCTGCTTGCTTTCGACATACACACACCTGCTCAATCACTGCGTGAAAGGCGACATGAGTTTAGTTTAGTCGTGTTCAACCATCTGACAGGCACTTGGAGCATACGGACACCTTTAGTCTGACCAACATTTCAAACAGGTTACTGACACTATAAATAAATCCTGAAAACAGTTAAAGAGGACCAAAAAAAACTCCTTATTTATCTTTATCTAAGTAGAAAAACCTGTTAGAAACAGAGTTCAGAGCAGTGACTGCTGACTGACTGAAAATAGGGAAAAGCATGATAGCTGAAATCTACAAACTAATTCCTCAGCTGCTTCAAAGGGCAGACAGCAGACTGAAGTTACTGCTGTAAATTGCAGGAACATCATTTTAATGGCACAAAAGTTAACGTTTTGTATCGCACCACTGAAAAAAAAGTGTGAATGCAGGCATAAACAGATAAGCTATCAAGAGAAGAAGTGTTGAATTAAACATAAACTGGAAAGTTTTCTCCGTTTCATACGACAGGTTTAAAAAGGTTGTTGGGCTCATTCAAGACAGACTTTTCTGAGCCACCTTTATGAAACATCCCTCTGGTTCCTTGTGAGCTGTCATAAAATGACATTCTAAAGTATAAACTAATACATCAGCCCTGCAATAAATACCACATTCGGTGAACTTTGTTTGTTTAGACTCTCACAGGTGTTGAGACATGGTCATTTATGAGGCTGCATTTAGCAAATATCTCATAAACACTCCATTAATCAGTCAAAAAACTGAAGATACCCCGTGCACAGCAGTGCCTCTCTCCTGGGTGCATCAGATTCTGTTCTTGTTTGCTGATGGAGTTTTCATAGGGACTACTTATTCAGTAGAAAGTAGTTTTTTAGTCGATAGTTTCTGGAAAACATGTTTCTGTTGAATTTTTAAATGTCATTTTTCAATGTTGTGAGAGTCATTGTCAGATATTTAAAACACCTGGACACAAAACCCAAGAATGACTAGATGCCTTTGTGGGTAGGAGGTTTTTGTATTTTGCGTGAACCAACCCTTTGAAGTGTTTTTTTATTAAAGACTCCTATTGAGAACTTAATGACACATTTGTGTCTTTGCCGCTGTTATGGTGGGTGTTATTCACGCTGTAATGCACAATTACCAAAGACCGTGACAGAAATGAATCAAGTTGAATATCAAGTTGAATACTGATTGGCAGTTAGTGATAGATTTAAGATCATGTGATATATGAGTGGCGAACTAGTGAATCAGTCACTAACAAAAAAAAAAATTCTGCAATGTGACAAAGAGAAAACCATGCCAATGGTCAGATGTTGACCTTTACCAACAGTGACAAAAAACACCCAAAGCTATACCTAATAAATTGTGGTGAGCCATGCATTTTTAAAGATTATTTTTTGGCATTTATTTATCAGTATAGACACCACAAGAGAGGGGTATGACCTGCAACAGAGGCCTCCAGCTAGAATCAAACCAGTGATGTTGCAGTTATGTGGTATGGGTGTTAACCAATCAACTATCAAAGTGGTTCGAGATGCTTTACACACTCATCTAATGAATAAATGGTGATCTGATTTGACAAGTCAAACCTGTCCAATTGCCAAAGCTAAAGCCTTCAAATTCATTACTTATATATATATATATATATATATATATATATATATAGTAGAGCTGATATTAACCTGGAAGCCAATGATAGTACAGGAGTAGGGTGTAGTTATCAGATTTGCTGCTAGGTAGCGTACAGCTTGGTGAAACTAAAAGTGGGATTGAAAGGGAGAAGATTCACAAAATCTTCAAAAGATGACAAAAGACGACTACAGGAATGGGAGAAATGCTGGGACAGGTGTATCGCATCTGAAGGAGAGTACTACCAGATTTTTTAAACTCAAATATCAATCGATATCGGCCTCAAAAATCCTGCATTGGTCGTGCTATCATTTTTTGTCTAAGTAACCATGTCAGTTAAAACCAATTTTCACTGCATACCAACAACAATAATGTGAAACAACCGCACTTGGTCATTTACAATCTTTGCTGAACAAATGGAAAGTCATGGATTGCAGCTTTCATGAAAGATTTCATAATTTGGATAAAAGTGTCATGCAATGTAATTCTATATTCCAATATAAGTGTTACGATATAATCAAGTGACAATCAAGTGAGAATCTGTTTATAGATAAATATTGTCTTGTCATAAAACAGTCCTGCTTATTGATTAGCAACACTACCCATAATGGCCTAAAAAGTGAGATTGGGATGCTTTTCTTCATCTATTCATGCTTCATGTATGACAGACAGAAAATCCATGTAAGAAGAGCATTAAAATCTATCTGTGGTTTTAATATTCTTCTTGTATGATGCTTTTCCTGTGAAGAGCTTTGACAAATGTGTTTGTCAAAAGCAAAAAGCTTGACTTGACATGATTATACTGTATCAAATGAGAGGTTGAATGAAACAGAGAGTAACAGTGACTGACAGTGAGAACTTATTTTGGAATGGAAAAGCCAAGTGGACAGATGAGTCAAAAGCAAGGGAAATCATTCATGCAATTACAGCACACTCTCAACCTGAAAACACTCACATCTTACAAGACGGCTATTTGAGAAGTGTGAGAGAAGGACAGAATAGAGAGATACTCACCCTGCATGAGAAAGGTGCTCAGCAGCTGGTCTGTGGCCACAGGTTTGATCTCTGTGCGCAGGTTGACGTATCTCCCCACCACTAGAGGTGCTCTCCTGAACCCCAGGATCCTGCAGAGAGGATGGAGCAACAGCACATGATACCACAACACTCTTATAGCTCTGCTGCATGGACAGATCAGAGCTGGGCACGAGAACTGATGTCAGACACTCAAATAGCAACGCTCACACACCTATCCAGGTGAAAAGCAGCCACTTCTGCGTTGTGTCTGTCATAGCCTGCATATGGTTCCCCCTCAACCACGTAATCTCTGTTATATCTGTGATGGTGTAAAGGACAAAAATTTGAAATTTGAATCACTCAAGTATAAAACACGTGTGTAAATTACAAATTTTGGTATCTGTCTGTGTATACAGCCCATTTTTAAACACATCTGACCTCTTGGGTTTGAAGACAACTTTCTGTCCCCCGTCCAGCACCAGCAGGGCTTTGAGCTGCGTGCCCTTGTAGCCCACATCTGCCCGTTCAATCCTTGCAGAGCTCAGGGCGGTGAGCACAGCTGCCAGCTCTGGGGTCTCCTCAGGGTACACTTCTCTTGGGCCCACCCACTGGCTTGCTATCTCCCATGGAGACTGGAGGGTGTGGGTGAGGCGAGCTCCCCGCGACAGAGAAAGACCGGCTTCCATCTGTTAGGGGTGGGTGATAACAACACTGTGTGTAATGATACAATATAATAAACTGTCACGTATGACTTCATACTAGCTACAGCCCGTAGGACTCTTGTCTTGCCAATGACAGCACTGTTGTTTTTATATTTATATTTCAAACAAAGCTGAAAACAAAAGTTCACTTGCACCCTGACCTTGCGAAACGCTCTGAGGTCCCGTCTGCTGGCTGCAGACCCTTCGCCTCCATCCAGCAGGAAGATCTTCGCCAGGCCCAGGAGGAGGAGCACGGCACACAGCACCACCATGCGCTGTTTGAGTTTCATCTCCACACCGACCGATCCCGGCCCCCTCGCCTGACGCTGTGTGTGTCCCCCGCAGCGAATCCCCCTCACCCCTGATGCATGGCTCCTGCAACTCCCTGTCGCCCGCCCTGTCACGCAAACTCTTTTGAAGGACGTGCCTCCCCCCCCCCACCACCCCTTGGAGCTACAACTTGAGCAAAAAAGGCAGTCACCTGAAGGTAAGAAAACTAAAGTAATAGAGGGCTGGGAGGCAAGAGGAGGGGTGGAGAAATGAGGGAACTAGGAGAGGGAAGAGAGAGAGAGAGATGAAAAATGTACTGTCAATAATGTGCGGAGAGAAAACTGATTGATTTGCTGCCCCTCTTGCTTGTTTCCCCCTCAGGGCAGATGATGACCCAGTACTGCAGCACAGCTGAAGCCTGCATGTGTAACTACATCAGGATGACACAGGCTGGTCTGTGCAAACTGTGTGTATTTTCAAAACTATCCCACAACACATAACTTGTACAGTGTGCAAGCTTACTTTGGCTTTTGGCTGCGAGAACATATTATACAAGCCTTTAGCTGCACATTTACAGCATTCAAACTTTCCTGTCTCAGGTAATAATATCCCTCCTTCTCCAAGCTGGATTTAGGTAAATGAAGGTGTCTGTCTTTGTAGCATTACTGCCTGTCTCCAGTGAGGGGATGATGGACATGTAGAGTCCTGCTGTGGTGCAGGGGGGGGGGGGTCAGATGAGGTGGTGGACCCAGCACAGCCCTCTCTCTCTCTCTCTGCCTTCACAGTCTAACCTCACAAAGGAGAAAATACCCTGAAAAACCAGATATTACAAACTGTCACAATGCACCCACCTGCCTACTGAAGCTAAACATTTACAAAAAATGGGCTGGAACATGGAGCTCGTCAACAATTTCCTGTCTGGCTTTTCATGTTGTGAGCCCCTAACGTTAATCACGCCAGTAAAATTAACACAACTGCCACGTTTAACTGACAGTTGGCGGTTAACTGACTCTGCTGCCGTTAATTTAACGTTACGACAGCGCTGACGAGCCCGACGTAACATGTTTAAAAAAAAAAAACTGACATTACGAACAAACTAGCCATTATCAAGGTAAAACGTTGAGCTCTGGCCACGCAGGCAATCACCTCTTCAACACAATCGGTCTTTCATGATGTTGCTGCCTTTTTTTCCCCACCAACACCAATGAGAAAACGGCTGTCCAGCAATGACCGCATTAAAAAAAACGTCTGAAATCTCTAAACGGTGGCTTTGCTTTCTACCATGATAATACCAGCATTGTTTGCCTTATCAAATCGTTGCAACGATACGGTCCCATCTACCTAACATAGCTATTAGCTGCTTAGCAAAGCCCCGTTACACCTTGCTGGGTAGGTTAGCTAAAGCAGCCAGCTAGCTACTGTACGTCGTGTGTTGTGTTTAACTTACTGGCTGAAGACCAAGCTGACTTACCTTGTGGCCATATGCTGTTCACCGCGGACAAAGTGGCTTTCAAGTGTCTGTAAAGTGGCGCAATATTTAAGTTACATACAATAATTCGTCCCGCTGCTAAAAGCCCCAATGGTTTGACATTTTCTCAATCCCCTCGGCAGCTCCCTTTCCTCCGCCCTTTTCCTTCGACTCCTTCTCTGGCCTGCCGAGTCCACTTCCGAAACACTTCCCCCTCCTGTAGGTGCTGTGGGGCGCCGCCAGGTGGCAGCATTGGACTGCGAGCATTAAATGTACTACAATATTAAAGGACCAGTGTGTAAGATTTAGGGGGCTCTATTGGCAGAAATGGAATATAATATTCATAAGTATGTAAGAATTCTTGCGTTTTCGTTACCTTGATGTACAATAGGAGCTGGATAGGGCGCCGGCACTCAGCCTTGCAGCCACTTTTCCCAGTGGTCACTCGCGGTATTGCAGCAAAAAATCCCCCTGCGACCCAAAAAGCATTTTCCCCACAGACCACCATTGTAAAAGAGACGTCCGTCAAACTGTTGACAGGACACCTCAGACTGCAAACAAGGTCAATTATGACTCTTTGTATTATGAAATTTTGATCCATGGAGGTTTTATATTTGTAAAACTTTCCTCGAGCCAAGAAAAGCGATTTAAAAATCAGTGACGTCGTCACAATGTAAAGTCTACGGGCTGAGCGGGAACTTGTGGGCGGGGCCAGCGGGAGAAATACTATTGCATATATTCAGTGGTCCGCACAACGCAGAAGCAACCGTAGGTTCTCCTACACGCTTGGAAGTGGGGGGGTATTCAGTTGGTTGCAATCTGCAACCTCACCACTAGATGCCACTAAATCCTACACACCGGACCTTTAAAGTAGAACACGATAGTAGAGGAACTAAGGCCCCTAAAAGTTGAGATACCCCAACCCAAGTTAGAACGAAGCACAACCATGTTTTTCCGTAACTTTAAAATGTGTAGTTTTTTAAATGGATGGCTGTATAAAAATATTTTACTGCAAAGTTAGTTTATTTGGTTGAAAAGTAAAAATAGTGAAAATTTACTAGTAGTACCCACCCTTTTGGACTTTTGGCCCCTTAAAACAAAAGCTATGTCCACAGCCGTGTCACAATGTTGTGACCAGTTCAACCAAAGGACTGATTCTTCCCATTGTCTTTTGTTTCACTGAATGTTTGGGGTTTACACAATATTGTTAAAGATCCTCTCCAGACATGTTTTAAGACATATAAAATACTCTGCTTTGAATAATTTGTCTGTTTTTTTCACAAAAAAGTTCAGTACCTAGTTAGAAATTCTTAAAATTACATCTACTCCTTCTCCCTCATTAAAAATTCAGAATCTATGAATATGTAAATATTTTTCATTCAAAAAGTTTAAAGATCCCCTCTAGACATGTTTTAAGATGTATATAAAATAATAATTTGTGTCTGATAGTTTTTCCACAAAAAAGTTCAATAATCTTGTTAAAACTCCTTCTCCCTCATTAAAAAAATCCCAGATATTCAAATAGGGGCAGCTGTGGCTCAGAGGTAATTGGCAGTTCAATTCCCGGCTCCTCCAGTCTGCATGTTGAAGTGTCCTTGGGCAAGACTCTGAGCCCCAAATTGCTCCCGAAGGCTGTGTGAGTGTGTGTGTGTTTATTTGAGTGTTTGTGAATGATTAGAAACTCCTCCTGATAAGCAGGTTGGCACCTTGCATGGCAGCCTCTGCCATCAGTGTATGAATGTGTGTGTGAATGGGTGAATGTTGGCAGGTAGTGTGAAGCACTTTGATTGGTCAGAAGACTAGAAAGGCGCTATATAAATGCAGTCCATTTATTTATAGACACAAGATGTCTCCTACTTCACTGTAAAGTTTCCACATCACACATGTGTAAATTGAATATTGGACCAGGATTGACTCTAATCTAATTGTGATGTCACAAATCATGCTCGTAGGCCCGCCCCTTAAAATCTGATTCTCAATGGCAACAGAGAAACTTTCCACTTTCAGCAGATGAATGTGAAAATAGCCTTCAGGTATCAAACTCTGCACACACAGGAACAAGAAGAAAAACATATTTTTGATTGGAGGGTGACTTTAAATGAAAAGTTTTATTTCTTTGTTGCAAAACAGTTTAAGGCAGATTTTTGATTTTTTTTTTCCAAGAATCTCACTCTATTATTGAGGATGCCAACTTTTTGAGGTCTCACTGGGTAATTCTATGTGGCTCTCACACAGCTGTGAACGCTCAGTTGGTGTTACTTTAAAAGACAGATTCAATGGATATGTTTTGCATACAGAATGTGATCCAGCTGGGAATTTTGTCTGTCAAGTGATTAAGTACAATGACACTGCTTTTATTTGTGCTAATGCTTAGGGGTACAACAGCAAACTGGAAAATTATCTTTTGTCTTCTATAGAAAATAAGTTTACAAGCTAGATAAATACCACTTTATTATTAGGAGGGATTTTAACATCATCCTAGATGGAATAAATGACAAATGACCACCTGGATGGCCAAATATATCCAGCTCCACCTTAGAAATATTTATGGAGAAATTTATCCTTGTAGGTATTTGGAGAGTGAAGTTCCCCTCCGACAAAATGTTCACACAGAGCAATAAAACAGGTTCTAGTCAGTCGAGATTAGATTTTTGGTTAATATCTGACAAGTCAATAAAGACTGTGTGGATGTTGAAAAAAAGACTGATTCTTCCTTTTCAGATTTTTTCAGCCATTAAAAGATCCTTTTATGATGCATTTTCAATGTATGTGATGGGGGACAAAAATCTGCAGCCCTCCTGCACAAAAATGTATTCAAAAGTTTATCTGAAGCTAATATGAAGCTTCCGCTGTCCAAATTAGTCAATATCTTTCAAAGTTAGTCTTTTTAGTGCCAAATTTTTAGTGCCTGTTTTTTACTATCCTTCCACTGCAGCTGAACAGGAAAACACTGTCTGTGAAGACACAAAGAGGGAATTTTTTACTAAAAAGACTGTAACTCAGTAAGATATCCACTTTATTTGACTAACTCAGACTGCTGAAGCCTCATATTATCTTCGGATAAATACATTTTTGCTCAAAATGAGGACTATGGATTTTGTCCTCCTTCACTTACATTATCAGCAAATTTGGAGATCTTCTAATAGTCAGTATGAACGAGAGGAATGATTACAGCGAGCAAAACCTGCTCCGATGTTCAACCTGACTGTTGTTTTAAGAAGGATTAGACAAACTGTTTATGGAAAATATACTCAGACAACAGAGACAAAGCTGTCCCTTTAAAATTGTATTCAGTATTAAGAACATTGTTGGATCTTTATATTGAATACAATAGCAAAGTGCTGCAGACACCTTGATGGAAAAACAACTTAAAAATTAAGTAATTTTTTCCTTCTCTGACTTCCCTCACTGCCAATGGACCCGCAGTTCATTTTGTTGGTAATAAAAAGCCAACATCTGCAGTGTGATGGATGTGATTGTAACTGTAGACTAGTGAAGTAATGCTTCATTAAGAAAAATTATTGACTGAAAAAATAACCCAACACATGTAGAGTAACTGGAGTAAATATTAAGTTGTTCCTTAGCTCATTTAAAAATCTAGATTTTTGGATAATATTTTGGAAATATTGTCATAAAGACGCCAAACTAATGAAGAAATGAAACTCAATGAAACTCTCAAGCACAGCTTTGACTGTGCAGGAGAGATCCTTTCAGTCAACTTTCAACAACAGCTCTCAAAGGTGTTGTTACTGCTCTGCAAAAACTCAAAGAGGCACTAAAGCAGCTTGAGAAACGCTGGAACTGACTGTCAGTATTAAAAACAATCATAAAGTGTAGTATAAACATCAAACAGGTGCTGGACCAAAGAAACACTGTGAAAAAGAAAGAAAGGTTCATCTTTCATTTTTACAGTGTTAAAAACAGTCACACACACACACACACAACCCTTCAACAGAGCAATGAGCATGAAACGGATGTGTGGAGTAAAAAAGGGCAGAGTGTTTATTGGTTCTCAGTCTTCACACCGGGCAGCGCATCACTCAGCAGTGAGGTCACAGCGCTCACCACAGTCATGACATGGGCAGACAGACAGACACACACAGAGCCAGGTAAAGGGTGAAGGTTAAAAGGTCATTTATACATCACCCTCACCACCTTCAATGATTCGAACTAAGGTCGTTGATGTCCTTAGTAAACAGTGAATGATGCCTGTCCAGCGCGCAGGAGGCAGGATTCACTATGTTCCACTTCCTCCGGTGGAAACATTCATTTCAACATTTTTCATGACTGTAAAAAAAAGAATGGCAGATTCACTCAAAACACTTAATACAGGGAAAATTGTGCATTTGTAGACAGTATGGTCAATTTAAAGGAATCAACATGAATGACAAGCATGGCATCAATTTTCTTCATAATGACCAAAAATGATCCCAAATGAGGAGAGATTTGAATTTTCCGCTCTCATTCCAAAACAGTATCCTCCGACAATCACAGAGTCATTATGTTAGTTGTGATTGGCCTTAAAACCCAAAACCTGATTAAAGAGAGATGACAAAACATCCCAAAATGAAACATGTGTTTCCATTATCTTGACCATACACTGTACAGAAATGATAATAAAAAAGAAAAACCATGTAAACTCAGGTTACAGCGAGGGAAACCTCACAAAAAGCGCTTGACATAATTTGGGTATTTATTGAAGGAAAGGCTGTTAAACCGAAATAAATTCAAATCAACCTCTGGTTCACTACAAAACAGGGAACTCAGAAATACACATCAATTACATCTCTCTTTTTTAATCTTTCTAAGTTAACATCAAATAAAGTAAATAGAAAGAGGGGAAATGATGTTGACTGCTGGCGTTTCTGAGACGGCATCAATTCTTTAACTGCATTAACTTTAAATGGTGCTAATTCTCTCTTTGATATACCACATTGTAACTAACAGCAGGTTAAACTTGTCTGATTATGCCAGTGAAGAGACACCAACCAGCATCTGTAGATACACACAGGTGAACAGTCTCTCAACCCGAACTCTGTCTCACCCATTTCATTCACAGCCCCTTTTCATTTGCTGATAACCACCGGTATCCAAACACCAGTAATGATCAGCCTCTTTAGTGCTTCAGCTCTGGGATTCTGTCATTTCATACAGTCTCTGCTTCATCGTGCAGAGGAAAGCTCTTTCATTTTGCATTTTCACCAGCCCTAGTGGACACAGTGCAATTTCCACTTCCTATTTGCTCATGAGTCCTCCTCTCTTTACATTTCAGCATCCGATACATCACAAGCCAGCGTGGAGTCATAGCGCGAGCTGGCAGTCAGTCACACAGACGATTAGGTAGTCGGTTACCTCACTGCTCAGCAGCGAAGGCAGCCTCGGGGGATTGCCCATCTGGCTTGAATTACAATGTTTAAAAAAATAGAGAAGTATGCGCAGAGCACACGCATACTTAGAGTAACTGCCGCATTATGCCTGTCTTTGGCTTCCTCATTCATTCTTCCACAGGTTAATCCACTACCATCTCTCCTTTAGCAAAGGTAAAGCTGAACATTTCTTAACGGGCACTAAATTGACTTTGTCTACGTTTGTAATGTTTGTCTGACCTAAACTGACAAAGTTTAATTTCTGCATATTATGTGGAGGACAGTTTTAATGCATCAGTGGATGGATGCCTTCAGCAGGACAGCACGGTGCACAGTCCACCTCTTTGACTGGATATTAGCCTGAGAGTGGGGGGGCTTGACTGTGTCAAGGTGGAGGCTCAGGCCTGTGACCAACTGTGTCTGTGAAGCACATAAGTGAGGATCCACCGCTGGGAGTATGGATATGTTCCCCTCTCTATCACCCTTTTATCGACAGCCTGGAACTACTGTGACTCTGAACTTAATATACCCCACATATGTTTCCTAAAGTAGATACAATACATGTGGAGGAGTGAAGGGATTGTGATGTGGGGGCAAAAGATTATGTAAACATACAATGTAAACAGCTGTTTTAAAAAAAAAAAGGGAGAAAGAGAATTTGATGAATATTACGGACGAAAAGCGCCCCGTCATTGTCATCACCACCGTCCTGATCATGTTAGTTCATTTGCTCCCAACAAACACAAACAGCAACAGTCTATTCATGGCACACCGAAACATCTGCGATGCACACTGGAAACTGTAAATCAGAAGTTTTCCCATTGAAACACGTCAGTACCTACATCTGATTCAGCTCGCGCTTCATTGTGACGGTAACATCACTTGGCACTAATTATAACCAAGGTGCTTATTCTATTTCAAATCAGACACAGGATAGGATAGGGCCTAAAATTGGGTTGTGCTGGATCATGGTTAATAGAATAAAGGGGTAAAATAAAATCCACATGTACATAAAATATTCAAAATAACTGTAGGAAAAACAAAAATGTAACATTCAAATGTAACAGACAAAACTACATTGACGTGCAATCATCTACTACATGGTAATACTGTGAACTGCACCATCCCTCCCAAAAAAAAAAGGAAGAAAAAAAACAAAAAAAACAACTAACAACACAAAACAATATCAACAAACAAGATTTAAAATAGACTCTGTATGGCTCCAGGTAGCTTTGAATGTCTGCTCCAGACCAGAGGCTCTGACCATATTAAGCAACAAGAAGAAGAGGAGATAAAATCATCAGTATTACGAGTTCTCGCTGCTCTCTCTCTCTCTCTCTCTGACTCTTTCACAGTTTCAAGTCTGTAGTGTTTAGTATGTGTGAGTCTGGTGAACCAAGCATCAGTTTTCTAAGCTGATGGCAGCCAACGGAGAGCAACCAGCACTGGAGAAATACAGGTTTGTAAAAGGAGTAACGATATACTCTTTGTCTACCCAACCGTGAACACGTCTTAGCTTAGATTCTGGGATTATCGTACCTATGTGGAACACAGACAATATTCCTGTAATTTAAGCAAATACCTCACCACCCCCCCCACCCCCACCCCCTCCTCGCCCTATGCAGTTATATAAACACGCACACATACATACAGAACACTTAGCGAGTATATGACAAAAAAAGGGGGGACTAAGTTCTGTAATAAAAACTAGACACATTCAGGAAGTGTGGGAATTGCTTCTGCTGGAATCGATTGCGAATCAGAGCCCTTATGTTTACAACGATGCAATCAAACAGGCCTGTGTGTGTGTGTGAGTGTGAGAGTGCGTGGTTCAGGTTAATCATCCCGTGACTCCAAGCCAACTCAAGTGAATGAAGAGACCAACGATATCTGTGTTGAAAGTGTGAACCGAGTACGTACAAAAAAGTGTGTTTCAAACCCTTCAAAGTCCAACGGGTTAGTCCGATGTGAGTGTGCGTGCTGTGATTGAAAGACTTTGTGTGTCCAGCTGATTAAAAAAAAAGCCGGAAATCTTGCATTCGAGCATGGCGGGGACACAAATAAAAATAGTTAACCCCTTAAAAAACAATAAACAAACAAACAAAAAAAAAAAAACAGAGAGGATTATTTATGTCCATCCAGGGACAGTCTGTGTGAGAGAGGAGAGGAGAAGTCAAATGGCTCCACTGAAGTGCTGAACACTCGCAGTAAAAACAAAGACACAGAGAGCAAATGGGAGACAAGAGCAGTGGTGCAGGTCCTTGTTCAGTAGTCAACACATCCATCCATCCATCCATCCATCCAAACACACACACACACACGCACACACATACAAGCACACACAGGGTACTCTAGTTAAGGCAGTGGTGGCAGGTGAGGCTGCAGTGAGGCCAGGGCTAGAATCGGAGAATCGGCGGTCAGGGCTCATGGCAGTGAAAGCTCCCACTACTGAGTCAATACTCCTCCTCCTCCTCCTCATCCTCCTCATCTGTTTCCTCATCCCTCTCTCCTTTGCTCAATCTCGTGCATCTTCCTCAGCATCCGTCACTCGAATGACATCAGATTGGCTGGCACCTGGGGGAAAGAGGAACATGAATAAAATGCGAATAATATTCAATATTCGGTGTGTGCGTGTGTGTGTGATGGCACCGTACCTGTTGTCTATTGCTCTGACAGGCAGCACTCAGATGTTTGAACCAGAGCAAAGCGTTCATTCTGTTCCCAGCTTGGTACTTGTAGGTGTTACCTAGGCAACGGAGACAAACAGTGTGAGACGCCAAGTTTCTCGTTTTCCATCTGCATTCTCGACACTCTGGAAAGATGGCTGAAGCCTCACTTGATTTTGGCCAGCCCAATAAAATAAAAACAAAGTTACGGTAGAAAGGTTCAAGACAGAGGCAGCGGGTTTGTGTGTGTGTGCACATTAACATGAAGAATGCCAGATATGACTAGCATGCGGTCCACGAGCTGAAACCAACAGCAAGACTTACCACTCAGTCAGATGGACACAATGTGAATTTGTGTGTGTGTGTGTGTGTGTGTTTTAACGTGTGCAGGTGATGCCAACATTCAAACCAAACTCCACTGACCCAGTTCACCTTTTCACTGCATCCGTTTTCAGATACATGACTGCTTGCTTGTGTTGTCAGTTCCTCTTTGTGTTTCCTTGGCAATGGCGGAGTATGAGTGTGTGTGTGTGTGTGTTTATATGTGTGTATGTCTCCCCAGTAGGGCTGGGTGATTAATTGTAATTGATTTTCAATTATGATTTGGGCTTCTAACGATTATGAAAACAAGGTAATGGAGATTAAAACGATTATTGTGCCACATTCCATTTCTCAGTGATGCTCTGGCTTTGTCTTGTGTTATAAATCCAGTGCATCATCTGTCGGAGCAGCCGGACAGCACAGTGAGAGACGAGCAGGCAGAGCGGAGCTCTTCCTCACAGCGCAAATGTGTCTGAATTTAACAAACAGTTAAATTCAGGCACATTTTTGGTGGAAGCTGATTTATTTAGACATCTACAGGCTACTTTAGTTTTAGTTTCAGTCAGACTTTGGATGCTATTATTTTAGATACGAGGATGCTTCGCTCCGTGTAATGATCTCTCCTTTCATCCAGCCGCTCAGCGCCGCGCTTTCTCTGTCTGCAGTCTGTTATTGTGCACATGCTTACTTGTAAAAAGCTGATTAGAAACCTGGTTACGCATATAAATGGCAGAGAAATCCGTGTTCTCGTGTAATGTTAAATAATCGTGATCTCAATATTGACCAAAAATAATCGTGATTAAGATTTTTGCCCTACTCACCATGCTCAGAGTCAGTCAGCAAGAAGACATCGGGATGCTCCGGATCGTCAGCCATCATGGCCATCAGACCCACCACGCACACGCTCTTACTGGACGTTGACTTGAACTGGGCAGAGGACAAGTGGAAACGGCATTAACTTTCTTTTTCTGTTGTGTCTAGGTGGTGGAAGAGAAATGTTAACGCTGGCTTTGCCCTGTATCGCCTGTGAGCCTGCATGTGCGCTCCACAAGGTTCTCATTAGCCAGTGAGTGACACACAGGTCTGCAGTGATGTCATTGTTCTCATTATTCAGTGAGTGCTACCATCTGTCTGTCCCCCCGCTGCGCCAGACCCTGTACAGCCCCCCCACACACACAATCACTGCATCTCACGTCCACTCATTTACTGTTTTTATTCCAGTTCTCATTGTTCCCCCTGCCTTCTTTCTCTCCTCCTTGCTCCCCTACGCTTTTCTCTGAGCTCCTGTACAGTTTCAGTAAATGTTCCCGTCAAAGGGATACAAGTCCGAGCACTCTCACACACACACACACCAACACACATTCGGCCTGCTCTGCTCGTTTTTAAATTATGCCAAACTAAATTAAAAATGTAGATTGTTCTCATCTGCATTTTTGTCATCCCTTTCCTTTCTCCTGTGCACACCAAGTAAAAAGCACATGAAAAACCATGCAGAAGTGTTTTGCCTTGAGCTCATTTTGTAAATAAAATTTACGAGAGTGAATAAGTAATGGCAATCAGATGTCAACACTAATTTCTTTATAAAACTGAGGTTGTTTAGGGGTAATTTGGTACATTTGCGCCCACACTTCTAACAAAAAATGCAATTCAGATGGAGGAGGACTTTCAGATGTCTCAGTGTAGTTAATTTTCCTGCTCCGGAGCTTCTACGATATTGTCCTCACCTGCCTAAACAAACAAAAATACAATTGTTAAACAGTGGGGGGGGGGTGACGGACCTGTGTGTGTCTGTGTGACTTACATGTTTTCTCTCAGTGGCCTTCAGGGACTTGGCAGGGTAGTAGTAAAGCTGAGTTCCGCAGAGAGCCACCCAGTATTTGGTCCAAGATGCCACCTGGAGGCACAAAGGTGAAATCCAGTCACAAACTCCACTTCAGCCTGATAGAGAGACTACAATATAGTAGTCGGGAGCTATTAGGTCATTTTAAAGAGTAAATCCAGGGATGGTTTTTATGGTTTTATTTATGTCTGGATCTGTGCTTACTTCAAAACACTCAACTGGGACAGATAAAGAGGCGAGATTAGAAATGCAGAGACAGAGAGATGAATGACAGAGAGGGGGACGAAAAGTCTTTGCTTGTCCATGCTTGTTTGGGTGACTCAAGAACATTTTTATCGACTGGAAACAAAAATCATTATTGAGCACTTTTAACACTAATACAAGGAAAATAATAAGGGGTTAGGGGTTAGGATGGAAGAAAAGCATATTAAAGAAAAAAGGGACATAAAGTAAGTAAAGCTGCTAATTAATACTCCGGTTGTGGAGAGCTTTCGCCTGACTACATGGCCAGATTTGGAAAAAATTTGAGACCTTGTTACATCACCAACGAAGCTTGTAAATCACCCACACTACCTATGACAGTTTTAAGTTACTTCAACTACATAAAGAGCTCCAGGTTTGTTTCCATCCAAAATAGAATAGGATAACCTCAGAGCAAATATAAAATGGCTTAAGAGGCAGAAGGAAAACAAAGGCGGTGAAAAAGAGATGCATGCACGTTCATGGAGGGAAAAAAATTAAAGGAACGGAAACAGACAGAAATAGAGATGTTCTTTAGGTTAAGGAGTCTCTGAGGCCCTATCTGTGCTGTGCAAAAAGCATTTATTGTCCATCTGCTCTAGAACTCCTGTACAGAGTACATGTAGGTGTATGTGTGTGAACAGCGATGCACGTGTATAGTTATGTATGCGAGTGTGTTTGTTTGTGTGTGTGTGGGTTCTCACTGTTGGTTTCTTGCCCTCCTTGAGTACAGTCTTCCGTCTCAACACCCCCTGGACTGTGACTGCCCCGGGATACAAGTGAACTGCAAGCTCCTCCGACTCGGCTGAGCTACAACAGGACAAAAACAAACATTACGAGCCATATAAACAAACACGCGCACAAGAAAACATGCATGTTCTCATGCACACGCACATACCAGATCATATTAGAGATGAGCTAGTAGTAAAGGCAGACGCAATCTGCAAAGCTACCTCAAACGCTGCTTTATGAATAAATAACCGTTTTAAAACTACACCTATGTCTGTCTTGTTTTTACAGAACTGAATTTCACAGATATAAATCTTTGCCCTGCTATCTGAATAGGAGGAGAGCAGAGACGCGCAAGGTGGTGTGCAGATTGTGTCTGTCTGGAGGATCAGAGCAGGAAGCCCAGTGCAGGAGCCCAGTGAAGCCTGGTGGAAAGAGAGAGACCGAGAGAGAAAAGAGACCCATCCCTAACCGCAAGGGACGCTTGATATGCAACGGCCATGAGAATTGGCTTTAATAATCCTGAAGAGTCTGTTCCTTTTGACTTTAGGAATGAGGATGTAACAGTTTGTTTCCAGCAACACATGGAGCTCAGTGTGACTGTGGAAACTCATTTTTAGCTCCAAGCTGTGGAATATCTTGGAAACCTATCACAAGAAGAATTCTAAGTTGACTAGAAGCTCAATGTGTCTGTGTGTGTGTGTGTGTGTGTGTCAGACATGCAAGAAATTCAAGAAAGCAAAAGGCAGATCATAGACTGATAGTATGCAACAGAAGATAGAGAATCATAACCCCAAATGACAACAGATCCTTTCCCCCTGCACCTGATTTGTGATTTCACCCCAACACACACATACACACACACACACATTTCCCACCACAAGATTATCCCAGCATTACACACACTCTAAGCACTGGCATACAGCGGCCCCTGGCAGGGACTGAGAGGCATGAAGTGAGGATAAGAGAGGGTTTGGTTCAGGTCAGGTTTGCTCCGGTCGGGATGTGTATACCTGCTGGGCCTCAGGACTCCTCTGTAGGGGATGCGGGCCACACGGGTCACTGGGCCCAGAGAGTGATAGAACCGAGTCCTGTTCAGAATAGGATAAGATAGGACAGGATAGGGGGCACGGAACACTGTTAAGGCTGTGCTGGTGGGTTTTTGTTGCTGATTTTTTTTTTTCCCTTCAAATTCCATGGGTTAGGGCTGGATGGAGGAGTGGTCATCTGAGGTTAGTTATTGATGGATTATTTAAGAATTTAAAGAAACTGTGTTTTGGAAAGGAGGTTAAGGTGATTTTTAGGCCAGTCGAATTTTGAGCTGAGTCTTTATTTCAGAACTGGTGAGTGTGACACCAGACACTTGTTGGCACAGTGGGACTACTGGTTAGGGGATTTAAATGTTAAGCACTTAATACATTCCAGGCTGCCAGAGAAGCAGGAGCGTCTTTATATCTGTGCTAAAGGCTGAGAACAGCAGTGGAGGGATGAGGCATGACGGCCTTGGCTGCGAGTCTAAAAAGCAAGGAGTGTGTGTGTGAGTTTTAATGGCGCATCATTTTGCATAGCTGTGTCTTGAGGCTGGAGCTTTGAAAATTGTACAGTCACATCAGGGATGGGGATAATTTATGATTCTGCATATGGATGTGATGAAAAAGCACTGCTGCCTTGGATGTTTTAGCCTTACCTCTCAAAAGCCGGCCAAGACACCTCTTCACTGAGCTCGGAGCCCTCACTGCTCCCTGTGTACAGATGCAAATCATCATAAAAAATGTCACTAAAAATACAAACTGCGCAACATGTTACAAAGTAGACGCGTATTTCTTACCAAGTGAAATACCACTGGACAAAGTTGAGCTCTCTGCATGTCCCCTGGTGGGACTGTGGCTCTCCATCACGCTGTCGTCCAACAGATGGCGAGAACCAGCATTAGGAAACGTAGCGCTTTTAAACTCTACTGTATTCATCTTGTGGATAAAACTATGTAAACACAGCAGACAGCAGTGACAGAGAGACAAAGAGAGACAAAAGAGAGAGGTGTCAGTATCTTTACTTTAAACCATTTGATGTGTAAATTCTGTCTTCATCAACATCTATAAAATGATGGATCCGTGTGACTGACAGGTGGAAATGCTGTTTTTCTACTTAATACAATACAAAACAAAACCAAGAACTGACTTGTAGCCCAGGCTGTGGCACTTCCTGTGTCCGTAGGGCAGCAGGTTCCTGGGGGAGGGAGGCGTGGCCGGGACTTTGGTTCCTTCGGCTGCTACCGCACATTTACGGCCGCAGAGAGGAGATGCAGACGCTTCCTGACCTGTGCGTAAGAGTGGGACGGAAAGAAAAAAAATTATAGACCATGAAGAGTGGAAAGACAGAGGGGTTAAAAAGATGATTTCCGCAGGTTTGATTCAACATTTAACTCCCACTTGGGATCTGTGCAGAAACTCACCGACAAGATCCTCTTTAGAGGCATTTGCTCGTGGTGTGCTGGTGCCTGGCTCAATCTTCTGTGACAACCTGAACAAAGAACATTGCTATTTCCGTCGGCTTGAATTCATCCACTGTGAATTTCTCATTATGAAAATTATTGTGAGGATGGAATTTTTTTTTGGGGTGACACAGATGAGCGCCGTGCCCGACAACAAGCAATAAAATTAGAAACAGGATGGCAGGAAATTGCAGCCGCGACTGAATCAGTTATTATGAGGCATGGACGTGTGGAGTTACTGTATGTATCTTATATTTATTTTTCTCACTTGTAGTTGTCGTCCTCCACAAACTTCTGCAGCTCCTCGATATACCTGACTGAGTTGAGATACTTCTGTACATGAGGCAACACTGGTATATCTGAAAGAGGAAAGATAACGACAGACATTAGAGTAAATGTGGACACACGTGTTACCAAAACTGGCAACCTTTATGGGGGTATAAACATCCTAAAATGTTTGAAATATTTGACTGACTGTGGATATATCCTGAGGCAAAACTATCTGAACTGAGTATATTTTATTCAACTTGTTCAGATGTCACAAACACGCAGAGGTTTTGATGAATAGCAGAGATTATTTCATAGTGTCTCCATGGCAACAGAGAATAAAGAGGCAAGGGCTGTTTTCTTCCAGCTTTTATACTGACTTCCTCCCCCTGTTTGTTCCTCCACATGATGGACATAATGCATCACATCAGAGTACAGAGAGGGTTACAGTTTAAAAGCTGCTGATAAGAGGTTTGTCAGCTGACGTCTTCACAGATACTTCAGCTGGGCGATCTCTGCCAACACTTTCTTTTACAGCCGCCACACACCCTGACATCCCGTTAGTGTGTGTGTGTATCTAAACTCACCGTAGGTACAGGATCTCTGCAAGTCCGATATGATTCTGAGAATGTTATTCATCAGGTTTGATCTCTGTTCGTTCTCCAGTATGCTGCCCGTGGAGGGGTAGGCTGAGTCTATGTACGTCAGATCAGACAGGTACATCCCTAAAACAAAAACAGCAGACAGAACAAGATGCAACATGTTACGTGAAACCGAGAGAAACACACGGCCCTTTTCCCCACATGCTCTCATCCTTCAGCGAGTCAAGGGCCCCAGTGAGAGCCAAATGAGGACACAGTCCATCTGTCGGAGGTGTTATTTCAAACACCAGTGGGGAACACAAGGATTTTCCTGACCCAACACGGAGAGCTCAGCTCATTAGAAAGCAAACACGTAGACACAAACGAGGCTGGACATCGTAACAGGGCCAGATTCCCTTAGATGCATGATGCAAGTGCCATGCAGCTGTGGGTTTCATGGTGTGAAGACCAGCTGGTAATTACAGGCTGCTTATTTGATATCTCCCCGGCCAAAACAGACCCTGCACAAACTCTCCCATTTGCATATACTTTGCTCAAGTTTCAAACTGTTTTTTTTTTGCCCTGATCCGCTCCCCACAGATCTAAATGATAAGCCTTGAGTGGATGACTGATCTTCTCTTCAGCCTTTCCAACTCAAGGCCGTCTCTCTACATCTCTCCCCTGGCTCTTTTTGGCAGACTTGGAGCAGAGCTGAGATTCTTAGTCTCTCATTACATAAATATTAACATTAAGAGACAAACCCAGGAGCAGCTTCCCACCATTCTGAAAAGAGATTATCAAGCTTAAGAAGTGAACTGATGGTGCGCCTTTCCTTCCTCCTTTTTGTCTTGCTCAATGTTTCTTTCACACGCCAGTGTTGAAATTGAGTGCAGATGTAAGAGAAGTTATCACACAGTAGACTACATGATATCCACACCCCTCCATTTCTTGGAAATCTGTGTTATACTCACAGATGTGTGCGCACAGTTTCAACATTCAATGCATTCAGAGTCTAAACACAGATGCACAAATAAGCAACAACAACAGGACTGCAAGACCAGATCCAGCAGATAAAGAGGTCGAACCTTGTCTTCAGGATACCATACACACAAACACAACACCATCTGATTAGAATCAGAGAGAGGGGGAGAGGCTGAGAGCAGGAGAAGCAGTTTACAAGCTTTTGGAGACACAGCTGTAAGGAGGAAAGTGAGAGATGGGGAGAAGAGGAGGAAGAGAGGGATCCTGAAGGCTTAACCGCTATAGCTGCTCTTCTGAGAGCATGTCAGGGATAACAGCAGTTAGTCATGCACAAATCCAGACTGCCTGGAACACCCACAGACAGATGTGTGTTGTAAGGACCTGTGGTTAGGGTATGAAGACACTTTGTATGTGTTTACATGTGACGAAACTTGTACGAGGATCAAATTAGAAACCTAAGTGTATATGAAGGAAGAAATGTGGTCACAAAGTACGGGAATGGGAAAACCACTGTCTGCATCTCTTTGCCACCGGTTACCTAAAAAGGAACCATAAAATATTTAAGGACAAAAAAAAAAAAAAAAAAACCTTATCTGTCCATGTCTCGCATACCAAGACTCATTAAAGTAAATGACAGTGCTGATAAGGTGCAAGCAGAGTAATGAAGACCAGGCAAGCTCAGACTACACCTGGAGCAAGGACTGCTCCAATAACACCACAAATCTGTTTTTATCTGCCTGCTTCGCTCTTCTGCTCTCACATAACCCAGCTGAAGCTCTACAGGAAGTTACTGTTCAGAAACACCAGCAGCATTACAATCAGCTCTTTCCGTCGCTGAGGGGGAAAGCAAGACATCAAGGGGCTGGAAGTTGTTACGGGGGAACTCATCAAAGTAATCAGGTAAGAAAGGGTCAAAGAATCTACAGACTCAGCAAAAACTATTCAAACAGGTCACATTTCCTCCCACTTATGTCGCTTCTTCTTTATAAAAGAACCATGAAACCGTTGTTGAGGATGGGAAACTTAATGAGGCAGCTCTGTTATTCTCTTTTTCTGTCTTTTTTTCCAGAGTGACATCAGAGGTAGGCTGGGCCACTCCAAAAAAAATACAGAGAGGAGGAAAAAAAAAAAAAAAAAGGCAATCTCCAACTCCAACTCCCACACCCTCATCCCCCTTCTCCTCCCCTCTCTTCCTCCTTCCCTCCCTCTTCTAGTCTCCCCCATCCTTTGTGAAAAACTCGAGGCATCAGTCGCCAGAGCTCAGTCTGTTGAAGTGGCCGGCTTTTGAACCATGCCCCAGTCTGAGCCCCAGGACAGCTGAGTCCACAGAGAGGAGCGCATCTTTGGGAAGTAGGCCTTGATTAAAGGCCTTATATTGTGATTTCCAGCTGCAGGACAGAGGGAGTCAGTGGAGGAGAGGAGCACCCCAGAGTGGAGGCAGAAGACTGGGACAAAAGGAGAGACAGAGAGATGAGTCCTGAGCACTGCAGCTCGGTGAAGACACAATACAATACACACGTGAAACTATAACTGCAGGACACACACCCCCACTACTGGTAACAAAAAAAAAAGGTAAATGTTGCCTGAGTTCATTCTGTTTGCCAGTTTGTTTTTGGAGAGTGTGCATGTGTACGTGTAGATGATGTATGTATGAGTGTGCGTGTCTGAGCAGCTGTGAGAGCTCTGGCTGAGAGGTTGGAGAGGTTAGGACGTTTCGTGACTGGAAGCTCCGTCTGCAGACAAAAACATTTAGCAACGCTTCTTTGGCTTTCCTCTGGAGTCTGAGGACTGGAATATACTGAGACGAATATATGAGACAAAGTGCGCTATGTAAAGTGTGTACAGGACGACATTTATGTCACTACAGGGATGATCTTATAGAGTGGGCTACTAGATAATATTGGCATTTCTAACTGATAGGTCAAATTGTGGTCAAATTATATAAGAAACTTTTTCAGTCATTGGTGTCTCAGTTAAACTTCATTCGAAATGTACACAACACCCTACCTGCATGGAAACAGAAAGCTAAAGAGAGAAAGGGGAGGAAAAAAGAAAGAAAAGTAGGACAACATCAGCGCTGACCAGAGCATTCCTACAAAACACTTGAGGGAGACTGATCTGATCAGATAGAGAGATTTGAGATCTGGAGCCAGCCTTGTTTATTTTTTCTTGGCTTTTGGTTTCCTAATACAGCACCACCTGAGCCTGGCTGCTAACTGGGGTGCAGGGATGGAGCCGAGTTAACCTGGTGGAGTCAGGGTTAGATCAATAACATTAAACCTAATGAGGTTGTGACATGTCTTTCAGCACATGTCACATATGGAGGTCACTTGATCATTCATCATCATCATCATCATCACACAAAAACAACACAGTGTAGTCTGTGAAAGTTAAAGGACCTTTACAGGGTTGTGTTAGATTGGTAATTCAGCCCTGACCACGTCCTCTATCAAATACAACCCATGGACATGAGACACTTTGGTCACAACCTTGCCATGATAGCAAAAGCTTTGAACACTAATAAAATCAATCTGGTGCACTTCCATATCACCAACTTGCAATTATCTTCAAATGTTTTCACTTACATCCTGGTCTGTTGGTGGGATCTGTGGAAAATATTCTGTTCACTAAAAAGCCACATCTGTGAATGCTGTAAACGGCCATGAGAGAGAGAGGACAGCGCACACATGCACGCACACACACACATGCACACACAAACTTCAAAAAGCCTGAGCTTGAAGTTAAAGGCAAAATGAAGGAATGGCAAAAGACTAAGAAAACATTTCATGAGCTTGCTCCACAGAGTAATAAATCAAAATATCAATACCCCCAATAACTCAGCCTGGAACAGAGGAAAGGAAGCTAAAAAGATAAAGAGGAGGAGGGAGCAGCAGTCTGAGAAATACCCAGAACATTCTGTGCAGGAGCGGCAGAGCTTGGCCCTCAGGTTCACCTGAATCCCCGGGTGCATGGGGACAGGCCTGGAAGAAAGCTTTAAATGGGTCATTACTACCAATTCATACGTAAACTAACCATTCTCTTAACCCTCACCCAGGACAATAAATCACAACAGAAAATCTGTTTCATGTCTTTACCATTTAAAGTTTTTAAGACTCCCTGGACAAGCCAATAAATAGCAATCAAGCAGTGCCTGGTAGGCTGTCAGAGCCAGTTAACTGCTGCCCTCCCCCAGCCATCCTGTCACACACCGTGTTGTAACCCAGCAGGAGATTGATAGCTCGCTCAGCCAGCACCAGCCAACTGCGGTTTTGGGCGATGGGCATGCGGCCAATCGTATCTTACTATTTAACCTGAGGCTGTGTGTCAACCCTTTGCAGACACAGATGTCTAATGGACAGCTCAGCTGATCTTATCAGTAAAACTGAACCACATATAGAAGCTGACACACAGATAACACACACAGAAACACACTGCACACAGACATGGGCTTGTCCAAAAAATCACTGCTCTCCTGCACAGCTGGCAACATGCGGTTAAACCCAACCACAGCTACAACAGAAAATCCCGGACACATTATTTCTTTTAAAAGTTAACCATACATGATGAGTTGCAGGGATGTGTGTAGTACTTGTGGATAGCTAGAGGAGCAGCAAAAAAAAAAAAAAAAAAAAATCTATGGGGGGAAAAAAGTGCCAAGGCTGCAGCAAAAATTGGAGGAAAAGTCTTGTTTATAGCTGCACTGTGAAGCTCATTTAGAATCCCCCTAATGAGAGCTTGGACACAGTTGAACGGACAGGTCAGCATAGGCAGGAAGAGGTCAGCCAGAAGGTCGGGACAAACAGACAAGAGAAGCAGAGGTATGTAACAAAGTAGAGAAGTGAGTAATGCTGTGCGTGTGTGTGTGAATTTATGTGTTCTTCCTTGTTGATTCTACTAATAGAAAGCATGTGCAGCCAGAGGTATGAGCTTAAGATGAGGTGTGACTCAGAGGAGAAATAAAAAGAAAGAGTATGAGGAGCTACAATTAATCTAAATCAGAATCTATCAGCCAAAGGCTATAAAATGCTGTAAAAAAAAAAAAAAAAAAAAAAAAAAAAAAAAAAAAAAGTGTAACTCTCCCACCCTGGCTCTCCGCTATCCCCTGACCCTCCTCCAGCTCTTCTCTAATGAAACTGTGTGAAACCTAAGCAGCAGCATATGTTCGTCTAAAGTGTCACTTTACTAGTTTAATTCAATCAAGAGAGGAAACCCGCCTCAACGGGCAAGGTTACAGCCAATCCCTTTAGTAAAGCCTGGGTAAGACATTACTAGGGTTGACTTCGGTTTAAGATGGTATTGGGACTTGGTTATGCAAGACTTAATTCATGCCTGTGTGTGTTTGCATCATTGAGAGTGTTTGTAAAAGGAGGGAAAGAGGAGGTTGTGTTTGTGGTGAGGGGCAGGCTGTGTATTTGTTCTGTGATGGGGGGAGGTAATGGGGATGAGTATCAGGGAGTGATGGAGGAGGGTGTTGGAGGGTGGAGAGTCCTTATCTTGACAAAGTATGATAGATAGAGAGAGAAGGCCTTATTTGAACTCTATCCCGCTGGATGCCCTAAGCACAAGAACTGCATGTTTGTGTGTGTGTGTGGTGTGCAAAAAGGAAGAGGGGGAAACCATTTTTCCACAAAGACCAATTGATTGTAGGGGTTCTGGAGCGGACGGGTGGGGGTGAGGCTGAGGAAGGGTGGGGCTGCACCCTAATCCCACATATAGACCTCTGACCCCAACATCAGCCCACATGTTTAGAGTTTCACTACAGAAGAAGGAAAACAGATGGGGGGCCGTGGGGCCTCAGGGGTTTTGGGGGCTCCCTCCTCAGTAACATGCATCATGATGGTAGACAACTCAGAAGCTAGAAAGCAGGAGGCGGGAACCACTTCTGTTTTTGTTGGGTTGAACAACAGCCCAATGCCTTCCTAAATCAAACCACTTCATCTAACACAACTTCTTCGTTTTTTTCCATCTCACCCTTCATTTTTAACTCCTGACGGGCGGGGGTCAGGGGCTCCAATTCCAATTACTGGCTCGGTTCGTAAATGCAGATAAAACTTCTTTCTTGCTCTTTGTATCTGCCTTGATTTCCGTTTTAATATTTCCAAGATGCTGTTTAATGAGGAGATATAAAATGGCGCCATTAATACTGCAACACAAAGCATCTCCTTTTCCACTGTGGTAGCAGTGCTTAATTTTAATTGGGTTTCTTCAATTTTGTTGATGAGGCTTTTATGAGTTTTTGTTAGTGCTGTTTTTATAGTGTACATTTTTGTACTGCTTTTTGATTGCTTTGTTTCATAATGTCAGCACTTTAAAAACACATCATGCTGCGTTCATCTCCTGAACCCATCAATATCCTCACATCCCTGCCATTTATTACCTCTGATTTCATTCGATTCTTTATTTTAAACCGGTTAGATAGTTTCCTGGATGTCAGCTCTTCATTTTCCTACTTGTGGCTCTGTAAGCAATTGTTTCAGCAAGCGTGCATGAATGAGTCTTTGAGGAGCAGAGTGCATGAGTGGTCATGTATACTCAGCTCTGTTGACAAAAACAGTGGCTGGTGACATCATGTATAGATGAAAGGCTCTGGCTGTGTTCTAACCGTAGAGCTGGCTGAGCTCCATGTTGTCATGTTAAGTAGTGCGGCTGTTCATTGTTGCTGGTCCCACGCCTCCTCTCCTTCACTCATCCCATTTTTTGTCTTTGCTTTTCTCTCTCCTCTGGTCTGTCTTCTGATCAGTGATGGATGTGTTGTGTGTTTCAGGGCATTTTGGACTTGTGGGAAAGTTTGAGAACCAGATGCAAGGTTTCCCACATAATTCACACATAATTGTGGTGGTAGCTGACCCGGCGGGGGTGTCCTTTCTTTCAACTTCCAAAATTAATTTTACATTACATCCTCCCCGGGATGACGGGAGGTCTGCTCGAGCAGTGCATGAGACTGTGTTAAGAACATAGATAGATTTGCTTATCAGAGTTGACTTGAATGCATCAGTTTTGGACAAATTTGTGCAGAGGTGTTCATGACACTAACCATGCCTGATCTCTGGATTGATTCGGCCAGCTGTCTTCTCTGCTGGGGAAAGCCAACAGCCATATATACTGCTCCTCTTCTTCTTCTTCTTCTTTGGTTTTTCTGGCAGACTACAAACCAATGTTAAAGGTGCATGCCACCTACTGTACCGGAGTGTGTAACATCATGCTATTCACAGATGAGTTTGTTGTCATGTGTTTGTGAGAGAGAGACAGAGAATGAGAACGGGTCGTGCAGCTCCAAAAACAGTGGTGGGCAATGTTGATATTGTGGCGGGCCGGCACAAATAAATGAATGTATGGGAAACCCTGAGATGGGCCAGTGAAAGGATGAGGATTTTGAGGCTGGGAAATACATTGGCTATGAAAATATAAATACATTTTGTTTTTCTCCCCTGCTTGTTGAACTGTAAGCCATCAGGCTATAGGCTGACACGTCAGCGTTGATAAATCACTGCACAGACAGGAGCCTTGAAACCCACACAGCACATATAAAAACGATACTTCTGGAAGTAAAACAGCCTCAATCAAAGTTTGATACCCCCTTGGAGGCCAGTATCCCCTTTACTTAATACATGCATCCAACAGTCCACTGTACTCTACCAAAGGGATTAGCACATCACCAGAGATTCTCCACACTTGTACTCATCTAGTGTAAGAGCTGTGCATCAGGAAAGACAGAAACTATTAACTGTCGTGCTACTGTCGTCTCAGAGTCCGTTATATATGCTGCTATATGTAAGAAACCTAAAGCGTGCCATTTACACGTCATGCTGATGAACACATTGTTTACATAAAAGCATTTGTGCAACCTATCTTTAAGTCAACCTGTTGCTACTGGATTGCCAGTTTCAGGCAACTTCAGTCCACTGGCATATTGTACACTATTCCTGGCTTTTACTCTTGTTGACAAACTTGGAATTGTTGTACAGTAAATTCATAATGTTAAATGAATGCAGTTATTACTGCACAATGTAAATGATATGCTGGCACGCTCAGCATCTATTACTCAATAGTGCTCCATGTTATAAACCCCAATTTATTAAAGGAAAATTTGAATGAACAACAGGTGCATCTGCCAATAATTTGCCATAAACTACACAGAAAGGACAGATTACTCAGTATTTACTTTACTTGCACAGAAAAGTTTGTCTATTTTGCTCATACTGATATTTGGTCTGTACTTTGTTTTATTCTCGATTATTTGGTATTATTACAGAAACCACATACGTGTATGTTACAAGTAAAATCCTAACATTAATGGGATTCATCCCAAAGAGCGCACTATGTCTCTAACAAGACATCTGCAGCCAGCCAGCTTTCCATGGAAGCAGTTCCTACCACGTGTTTATTAATCAGTTTATTGACGTTTTGTTTGCCTTGGCTCAGACTGTTCCATCAGGGTTTTTGCCAACACATACAGTGTAACCTGAAGCCACAAGTATGACATATGGTTGTCTTTCTAAGGTAACAACAAACATTCATTATGCTGTTAACCAAAAAGGCAAAACAAATTTTTCCTGTCTAGGAGTAACATAAGCAGTCATCTAGCTTAAACAGAAAACCAAGGCAGACAAAGGCCAGTCTCCCAGCCTTATACTCCAGAGGATAAGTGTGTGGTGAACTATCATTGTTAAAGCAAACCAAACCCAATCTAAAATAGTAACTCAGCTGTGGGTTTTATCATGGCAACCAACAACAATGAAATGCACTGAGCTCATTGTCACAAGGAGCAAAGCCAGAGGTATAGTTGATACCACGTTGCACTTTGTGTGTGTCTGTGCACAAAAATTGTGTGCAAATATGGGCATGTGTGAGGCGGAAAACGACCGTGTGTGCATGGGGCAGTCCAGAAAGCTGTCATCATGGCACTAAACTCTTTAATTATTATTAGATGAATTAAACGAAGCCTCTGGCCTCACAAAATCACCTCTCCTGTCCAAGACAAAGAGCTGTATTCAGTAAGAACCAGCAGAGCTGTTCATCTCAAACAGAAAAGCCTTACCCTCTAATGAGAACCTTAACAGAACGAACAAAAACCATAAGCAAAATATAAAGTGCGGCTAAAGCTGCAGATACATATGGAACATCTAAAAGATTGTCTTTAGAAGATGACAGAGTTTGTTTAATGGGCTTAAACAATAAAGATGATTGTGTCTTGTTCAGCACTTGAAAATAAGGATGTCCCATTGTCCCGGGAACAATAAAAATAGCACCTGGGACACAAAGATACAGTGTCTGAGACAATTCTGGGACAGTAGAGAAACAAATGAAAATTATTACTTTGAAATTATTATTACTTTTATGCAGCATAGAATATATACTGTATCATTTTAATTGTTAGGTGTTCAAATTTGAAAAAATGTGAGGTGGTGCCAGATGTATAAAGGGTTAACCACATTGAACATGATCAACAAATATATGGAAGTTGTGTGTCTTGTTCCTCTCTGCCTCGTTATTACAGATAATGACGTAACATGGTGTCAGAATAAAGCTTGGAAAAAGATATCTGAAGTCACCTCAGGGGAGGAGAAGGATGCACCTCCATAAGACAGTCGGGGGGGGGGGAAAAAAATAAAAGTCAATTGCAAGTCCTCCTGTGTGAAGAACGGAATTAGCGAGTAGCTTAACGGGCTAAACGAGGTGGTGGTGTTGCCAAAGCAAGGAAAAAAGAAACTGTTGGCCAAGATAAAACAAGTGAGAGTGAGTCCGGCCGAAGATAATTTGGAGAATAACACAGGAAACAGGCGTGTGAGGCTGTGGATAAGTCAGACAAACGTAAATGAGCAAATTAACGGAAAACTAAGGCAGAAAAGATAAGCCAGCCAGCACAAGCAGTTAACAGAGTGCAACTGACTCCACCGGGCAAGTTTGATTTTAATAATGCAAGTGAACGGCCAAAGTGAATGAGATGTTTCGAGTGCTTCAGAACAGCATCAAGCCTGGATAAACACACAAAAGAATCCAGCAAATACACTGATGTACACTCTAGGGGACGGCACTGAGGACATATTGAATGTCTTATCCTTAAATGATGATCAGAAAAAAATCTTATGAATATGTGAAACAGGCTTTTGAGAAACACTGTGTGACCAAAAGGAACAATATTTTTGAGCGTGCAAGGTTTAACAGGCGTAATCAAGAGCCAGGAGAAAGTGCCGAAGCCTTTATTACTGCTGTCCATTGCCTAGCTGAGCATTGTGCATTTGGAGATTTAAGAGGACAACTGATCAGAGACAGGATTGTTGTTGGCCTAAGAGATGCAAAACTGTCTGAGTCATTGCAGTTAGATCCTGAACTGACATTAGCGAAAACTATAGCCAGAGTGCATCACAGTGGGGAAATAAAGCAGCAGCAGCCAATTCTACGTGGCAGCTTACATGAGAGGCAGTCAGAGGACTCAGATGCAATAAGTGCAAGGCAACAGACCAAGAGAGGAACAAAAGGACAAAAATACGGCTCACAAGTCAAGCCAGAAAATAAAAACAGAGCCACGGGTTGTGAAAGATGAGGAAATGCAACAAAGCACCAGGGGAAGGATTGCCCCGCCAAAGATGCAGCGAATGTAAACAAAAAGGAAATGTCGATCAGCTGGTGACATCTATGACATAACAGAAGATTCTGCAGACTATGAAGCAGAAGATGTCGTCTTTAACTTTTATATTCAAATATAAGTGCAGGAAACAACTAGCAGAACTTCCATGGCGGACCAGAGTGAGTCAATGAAGTGATGCGAGTTACTGAAACAAAGTTATTAAACTATATTTATAATGTAGAATGAAAAAAAAAAAGAACTTCAAATTTTTTGACAATGGTGTTAAGTCTGGGACAGCTGAAAGTGTAATTCGGGGCAGTTGCAGGACACTGAGGAAAAAAGTTCATTTCGAGCCCTGGTCTTGTTCAATTCAATTATTCCCAGTTGGACGAAAGTGTGTGCGGTAAAAAGAGCTTAAAGACAGCCTGTCTTTAAGACTGTTCCAACAATAGCAATGAAAATAAATTAAACCATAGCAGAGAAAGAGAGACAAAGAGACAGACAGTAGGGAGTGAGGACAATTAAGAAGCTACTGTCATATGTCTCCAGACTATTAATAACTATAAGTGGGGTGAGGACCCAGCAGTACGCGTAGGAAGACTTATGAAGCCCAGACTGTTGCCAAAATATAAGCCTGGCAGAGTCTGATGCCCGCTGCAACTCCTTTATTCCACACAGTGTTTCACTGGTTTCACAGCAATGTTGGAACATCCAAGCTGTTTGTCAGGAATGATGAGCCAATATGAAATTTAATGAATCCTATTGTTATTAGGAGAAAATTGCTTTCAATCCTCTTATTTGCTGTACTGTAACAGTCTATGACTTTCATATGTATCTAGAAACTGTTGCCTAAAGCAGACTCAGACTACAGTAGTAACCAATTTTGAAATCAGGTGGTGTTGTCTCTAATCTCAAACATGCACACACTAAAAGATTTGAAAATAATGGTGCATCACACACTACAGTATATTATTAAAATTATCATGCCAGAGGGAGCAATGCACCACCTCATGTGTTCTCATGGGGAAGCAGATGTAAACAAAATGCTTTGCAGTGAGAAAAAACAAAAGCAGAAGGCTAAACGAGTCTTGATGAAATAATGGTTGGGGAGATGCGGTTTGGAGATTTTAACTGTCAGTTTTAATATCTGTCAACAGTAGTATGCTAGCTAACGTTAGCCTCAAGTGCTAGAATGTTTACCGTTGCTTGGCAACACCATCAGCTCTCTCTCATTGGCTATTGCGTGTCACGCTCTTAAAAAGTAGTGACGTAATCATCCAGATTTTAACTCCTAAATATCAAACATGTTGGAAATTATCAGGGCTCCGATGAGTCTGCGAGCAGTTCTGGAGGTCTAAGACTGGATCTGTAAACCCTTCACATTACCAGATAATCTGGGCCGAACATCAGTACCGACCAAGGTCCTAGACCAGATTTCTCCTCCGATTGTCGGGAAGGGTGAATCGGGGATAAATCGGCCCAAAAATCCTGTAGTGCGAGCCCGGCTTAAATGATTTAGCGGTAACCAAAAAGACCTGGAGAGAAAAAAGGGGAAGGAACACAGAACAGAGAACGCAAACAAGGCAGAAAGTATTCAAAAAAAAGAAGAAAAGGAAAGTGAGGAGGAGGGGTTTTATATATAAAAGAAAGTAATTAATGGAAAAAAAAAGAGCCAGAGAAAAGAGTGCAAATCTGTCGAGAGTAAAAATGGGAATGGGAGTATTTCATCTACGAGAGGCTCTGCTTCAAGTTATATTCATGATGACCAGGAAGGGAAAAAGGGCCATGACCCAGTTTCTTACACTTTTAGTCTCTTCTATCTTTAATTCACTACTGTCTGTGCTTTCCTTTTAAATCTTTGGGTTTTGTTTCAGCCTTACAGCCCGTCACTCCTCATCTCCTTCTCTTGTTCAGTCTCTGTAGTATCTGTATACACAGGCCAGTGTTCTTTTACTTCCTAACTGATGCTTCAACTGCCCTTTATATTCAACACAAAGTAACATTTCTCTGCAGCAACTCACAATGCATTTCCAGCTAAATACTCAGTTAGAAACATGTGAAGGAACATTGCCCATTCATGCCTAGGTGCACCTCAGACATACAGTACTTGTACATGTGAGCCAAAATCGTTTGTCTTTGTCCAGCGATGCAAATACAACAATGCAAACAAAATAATGTGCTGTGGTGCACATTTGTATTAACTTGTCAAAAAAAAGTACTAATATAAATATAGAAATTACACAGTTTTTCCAATTGTAAACTAAAACCATATTCATCAGATGGTAAACGACTCATATGTCAGATTTAACTGCAGCCTGTGGAGAAACAAGTAGTGTCCAGTCAGTCACTTTCATTATTTGACATGGCATAATGTTCTCCTCCATCTTCACTGATCTAACATACATAGTGTGGCCAAGTAGATCTGCTGCATTTCTCAAGCTACGCAGTAATGAAATGATCAAGCACAGTGCCGTATACAGGAGGACAAGTCTGTATTGTTATGTTACAAATATCACCGAACTTGCAGAAACAAAATCAAAATTTTAAATCAAAAGAAAACACAACATGTAGGAACACAGACTTTTACCCAGCCACATGTGAAAGCACATTCACATGCAAAGTAAAGTTTTACTCCCAAAGGTGAGCACTTTATGTTTTCCGCTCAATTACTTTCCCAGTCCCCAAGCCCTTCAGCAGTGTTGCGTTTCGGTTTGTCGGGGTAGAAAAAAGGAGCCGCTCTGCGTGCTCTAAGGAAACACTGTAAAGCTTGTACCTCCACGACACACTAGTGACCTCTCCACGTTCACTGGAATGTCTTTGATATGCTGTGGTTCCATGAAAGAGACTAGGCCCCTCGTACTCAGAACCACCACCCAGGAGGAAATCAGACTCCAGAAGTCAGGAAAGCAAGGGAGGGGGGAGGAGAGAGAGAGAGAGAGAGGAAAGAGAATGAGAAAAAAAAAGAGAAGGATGACAAGAAAGAGATGGAAAATGAGGGAAGTGATAGCTGATGAATGAGCTGTGATGTTGCCTGTCCTGTTTATGCCCCCTAAGATGTAGATTATGCTGAATGTGGAGCTCATAGCAACAGTAGACTGCTTTTCATAGTTTGGAGGAGAGGATGTACTCGAGAACTGATACTGCTGATGCTGCTGCTAAAGTCATTAGCGGCTCTCACTGAGGTTAGCAAGGATACAGTACCTGGTTACGCTGTCAGACACATAGGCTGCTGGAAAAACACACAACCATGAAAATGAATAACGTCTCTGGATAGTCATGCACACACAGTATTCAATCATACAGATGGACGCAAGCTTACACATACCAGCGAGAGTGCGCGCACAGCAACAGATCTGCAGTACTAGCTGTAATTCTGTCCCATCTCCAAATTATTCCAAGTGACAGAATTGCCAGAATTCTTGAAGAACCACAATGGCGTCATATGGGAGACATACAGGGCCGGAGTTTCAGGGTGGAGGTAGGACTTAATGATGTGGCACTGAGTAAAGACTGACTGTGAAGACTGATGGAGTAGATTAGGAGGGCTAGACAGTCTTGGCCTTGCGCAGGCCCACGCCAGGGTGTTAAATGGAGCAGTGTGTTGCCTGTGTGTGAGTGTTTTTGTGCTTGTGCATTGATGAGGCACAGAACTAGAATCAGCAGGGATAAGAAAAAAAGCGAGAGAGCGGCAGGAGTCACCCCTCAAATTCGACAGGCTGAAGACAACTCTGCACATACTGTTTTCTTGCCTTCGTCTCACACCCCTGTAGTGACTGTCTGTGTGTTTAGGTTTGTGAAATCTTTGAAGTGAAATATAAATACCATCTCTTACAAAGCATCCCTGTTGGATGTATGGAGCCATGTGGCGCAGTGGGCGCTCAGCGGTGAGCATATTTCACCTGTCTCACAGGAAGCTGCAGCGGAATTGGGGGTCAATGTGTTTTACTGAGGGGGGCACAGATCAAGACAGCAATACTGCTGTACGGGACAATAAGATCAGATCTCTGGGCAGGAAGGGAGGTCTTGAACCCTCTTACAGGCCTTTTTTGACCAAATACTTAAGACCTGAGGAGCCCTGGGACATAAACTCAGGAGCTAAATCAGAAGCCAAAAGTTCCTTTGAGTTTGCATTTCCATTGCTTCCAAAGAAGTGTGAAGATCAGGCAATTAAAGTAAAAAACATTGAATTACATGTAAATAGACAAACTACTGGATGACTGAGATGCTTCAATCTTTGTTGAAAAGAAGATGCAGAGGTAGAAAGGCAGACTCAAAACTATGGTGAGGCAAAACACCCATGTCAAAAGTAGTGAAGAGAGTGTATTTAGTTTTAGTATGTAACTGCATTGAAACAATAGGCAAGTGATACCAAGCTTCTCCCTTTTAATCCTGCTCATTTTATACTAGTCCAGAAATGGGCTACATAACCATTTTAAAAGTTGACATCAAAAGAATATTCTCATCTTCTCCTAATATTGGTATATATATGACAATCCCTGTTTGAATCATGTCCATGAGCTGTAGCAGTCAGGCCAGGCTGTACCAACTCAGGAGCAGAGACTGTTTGGGGGGCAGGAACTACAGTGGCCCAGAAACCAAAACTGGAACTAGGTTCCTGTTGTCAACATACAGAAAAGTTCCTTGATTACAAACATCCTTGATGACAAAAAAGACAATAAGGTTCATACTATACAAGACAAGAGGATGGGAGTTTACTAAAGAAAAGAATAAAGATAACGGACATGTACCAAAGATAAAGCACAGCCACATATCAGATCTCTTGATAGGGGGGGGGAGCAACAGGACCTCAGAAAAACGGGGCATCTGTCAGTGGGGAAATTAACTCAGACAGAAAGCAGACCTCGTCCTGTTGGCAGGACAGCAAATGTGTTCTTTCATCTTTCCACACAAACAACACTATGTGGAACAATGACCTGACAACTGTGCTACTGCGCACTGACTGAACACCTTTCTAAACAATTGCTAATTATCTGATATCTGAAAAGTGTCAAATACCTTTTCACAAAAAGCTTATGGTAGTAATTTTCTCTGGTCTGGAAAAACATACAATCAACACCCCTGCTTCTTTGCATTCCTTTTGTTACCCTTTGTGAACAAAGGAGTTTTCAACTGCTAACTTTTAAGGTTGTGTATTCTGCAGGGAGGCCTGGAGGGACTTGGAGGGAGCACTAGAAGCTGTCCATCAATCCATCTAACCAGCCAGGAGCAATGCATTGGCTGATGTGGAGCCTGTACGCCCTGCTCTGCCTCTCCCTCTGGGAGGAAAGTTACTGCAGGAGCTCCAGGGAAGCCCGGAGGACCAAAGAGCCATCTCTCCACAGAAGTAAAAGAGCTCCCCAGGAACCTGATGCCAAAAAGTGTTCCTACACCTTCCTGGTGCCTGAGCAGAGAATCACAGGTTCAAAGGATAACATATTTTTATAATAAACCTTAAGTTATTCGTCATATCTGTCTTAATTTCTCATGGGTTTAATTTCTTGCATTTCCCAAAGTCAAAACAGCTTTTTGGTAAGCTCCTAAATAATTCATATCTGTCATCAGGTCCAATCTGTGCCAGCACCACAGGCCCTGAGCCAGACAAGGACAGAGTGACCCGTATGGACATTGCAGATGTGCGGGAGGTGCTCAGCAAACAGCGGCGTGAGATTGAGACGCTGCAGCTGGTGGTGGACGTGGATGGTAACTTGGTGAATGAGATGAAGCTGCTGCGGAAAGAGAGCAGAAACATGAACTCCAGGGTGACCCAACTCTATATGCAGCTGTTGCATGAGATCATCAGGAAGAGAGACAACTCTCTGGAGCTGGCCCAGCTGGAGAACCGCGTCCTCAATGTGACCTCTGAGATGATGCGACTGGCTTCAAGGTACAAGGAGCTGGAGGGTCGCTTTGCTACAATGGCTGGTGTGGTCAACAACCAGTCCATTCTCATCTCCGCACTGGAGGAACAGTGTCTGAGGACCATGGGTCGCAGTGAGCTGCCTGCAGTCCCCCCGCTTGTACAGGTGGTACCTCAGAATATACCGGTTAACAATCGTTTCACCAATGAGATACAGAGGGACAATAACAACCGGGCCTTTCCCCGGGGATCACGCATGGACTCCCCCACTGCAAGCCCGTTTGGGATCCACCCTCCACCACCACAGGGAACACTCACCTCAGATGGTATGTACAATTATCAAAGACGCAGGGGATGATCAAGAAATAAGTGATTGAATGCTGTAAAATAATCAAGGATCCAATGGGGTTTTTAGGGGATGGAAGCTATGCAAAAGCAAAAAGTCAGTTTCATAATTGTATAATTACTTAGGTTTTTGTAAGTTACTTCAATAATTCACTAACTAATTGTACAGACAGTTGCTGAAGTACAATTGCAATTCAAAATATAATTTCTTGCAACAATTGATATTGCTGAGGCACAGTTGGCTCATCCTTGGCATGCAAGAGAGGCAGTGAAATCATACATTCCTATGATTCCCACTTGGCCTCCTTTATTGGCTGCACTGCACATAGCATATGAACTAAATTAATAGGATGTGGATTAGGCCTTTTTCAAAAGCATTAAAAACTTCAAAAGAATGGGAATGTATATCTACTGCAAAGCTTAATTCTGGTGTACATCCAGCCTATGCAACTGTATGTATGTACAAGAAAAAAAAAAAAAAGAGGGGCAAGGTATAACAGAGAGCAAAGAGAGCACACATCTGATGGATTATGCCGACAAGTCCCAAGACCCTTTACAAAACTAACAAATCACAGGAGATTATCTAACACCGATAAGGCTCCTCGGTACTTGAGACTGAGTAATTCTGACATCTGAGAACGTTCAAACTTCAATATGAAACCAATATGCAAGATTCAAATACTACTTGGAAATGGCTCCTAAAAATTGGTAAGAGCTGTTGTATTTTGACTGGCAATTAGACTATGGTGGGGAATGTTGACAGGAGTTATACAAACAAAGGGCAAAATGGATGAAATCATTCATAATATCCTACAGACAAAAAGGGAATAAAAGGAGGCATGTTTGAATACTGACAGAGGAGTCACTTAGCAGGGTGACAGAAGAATGTTGAGGCGAAGAATACGTTAGAATACTCCGGTATCTCATTAAATCAGATACTGAAGTCTCTGTTTAAGTTGGACACTTAAAAACCACAATTAAAGATGTGATTACTAAAAAAAGGAAAAAAATCAAACTATACTGTAGTGTAATATTTGTATTGTTTTAACATTACTGTTACTGCCTATATACTAATGTGAAGTGTGAATTTAATCCAAAGTAGCTCAGAGGGATTTTGTCAAGAGTTTGTCAAAAGTAAATGTTCAAAAGTTTGATCCTCCAGAGTGAAACACAGCTCCTCTCAGACCACTGAGCTCACTACACCTCCAACCAACCTTCAGCATTAATAATGATATGCCTATTTCAAGCTCAACAAGCAGAGAAGCAAGGGGGGTGTATTTAAAAAGCCCCCATGGAGAAAAAAAAAAAAACCCACGGAAACAGACATGGAAGAAAGAGAGAGGTGGGGATGTGGCTGGGGGAGGTAAAATGGCAAGGATTCCACTTTGTAGAGAAGAAAAGGACTGAGTGTTCTCATGGCTATTTCTAGCTGTGTATAATAATTCTCCACCTACCTTGTTAAGCCCTTATTGAACTGTAATTTTAGTGTTCCAATAGTTAATCATAGCTCATTAGAAGCGAGAGCTCAGATGCAATAACTCTCCAATTCCAAATGTCTCATCCATACTGTAGATTAAATGTTCAGCATTAAGCTGCTGCTTAGACAAACTGACAGAATCTGTCTATGGCTGAAACAAAGCTGTCAATCTGGACACCCTCAGTTTATCTACAACCAAAAAAAGAAACAAAATGAAAAAAAAAAAAATAGACAAGGATGAATCATGTTTGCTATGTTGGCCAAACACAACATCCCATTTTATAATTTTGTTTTTTTTTTTAGGAAAAGAAAAACACATTCCAGGATACTTCTTCATAAAACATTTACCTCAGCAGTTCCCTTTCATTTTCTGTTTCAAGATGAATGAATTGGCTTTTACAACATTTAGTGCCTATCTAGGTAAGACATCAAAACCATAGACCACTAATAGGCTTTCTTCCACGTAGGTTCACTACTACAATAAATACACATTATCTGACCACAGTTTGGTCTAGTTGAGCCCTTTTTAAACCACTATGGCTTGACGACTCGATTTATTTTTAACCTCAACATCTTAGATCTCTGTTTAGACAAACTGACAAGAAACGGGACAGAAAATGAGAGAAAATGTGAATAAGCTGGAAAACCCCCTCACTGAGAGGTCTGATGAAGTCGTATCATTACTAGAAAAATACAAGCTTGTGTAAGGGAGTTTTAGATATCTGTACTGGGGCTTTACACTGGGTCCCTATGTGCTCCCAACACTCAGCTGAAAAAAAACCATCTTCCATAGGCCTTTAGGCCCTGGAGGCCCCCACACAATGCCTGTGTTCATGCTGGTTTAATACATATTCACACAGGGGAAATAAGAGGAAATATGCTGGGTTTAGGTTCAGCTGCTTCAGCTTTGGGTGCAGCGCTTCCACATGGCTTCATTTTTTTGAAGGCAAAATCTATGTGAATATTCATACACCAATTAAACTGCATGTATATACGTTTGTGTAACTTCAGACTGCAGGATGTTTGGATGGTCTAAGCAAAAAGGAGATGTTTTCCAAAGAATGTGGCCACAATGATACATCCACTCAAACTGTGGGGTCGAGGCAGACGTTTCTTCCTGACTTTCTCTCCCCTTTTTCTTTTGTCTGCTGTCCACAGACCATAGAATGATGATGATGACTTTTGCATATGCAATAAAAAAAAAAAAGAAGACATCTTGTTCAACTGAAGGCACAGTGTGGTATATTCAGGAGACTCAAACTGTCAAACCTGTTTTAGTAGGAACCAAAAATCAATTACAAAAGATACAGATATAGAATCTAAAATGCCTTTATGTCTTATGATTTTACATTAATTATGTTTTATAATTTATGGATTTTCTTAGATGGGAGTAAAACTCATTTAGGCCTTTTATTGTGGTCAGATAACCATTACACCTAAAATACTTGGGATGTTTGAGAATATTGTTACGTAAATCAACATCACTGTGTATTGTGGACCATGATGATATTGCTCTCCAGATGTCAAACATTTTAGATCTGACTCACTAACAAAACTTCTAGTCAACTAATTATTTCTCTCCCTTTTTTCCCCCCCACAACCATGTTTCCACCCTCAGGTCCCTTCAAGGACTGTTACCAGGTGCGACAGGCAGGTCACACCACCAGTGGGATGTACCTGCTTAGGACGGAAGGCAGTGACCGGCTGATCCAAGCCTGGTGTGAACATGGTCTTGACAATGGAGGATGGACTGTGTTGCAAAGGAGGAGAGATGGCTCTGTTAACTTCTTTCGGAATTGGGAGAACTACAAAGTAAGTTCATTCATTGAAAAAGGAATGTTGGTTTTAAGAGGGGTTTAATAAACTAAACAAAAAATCGCAATTGGTTATGAAAAAGAACTTTTCTATTCACAGCTTTTCCTTTCCTCTTTCCTATGCGGCCCACTCTCAGCAGTTCATTTTGGGGTCTCCAAGTGAGCATTTGCTCCATCAATGTAAACAGCTTAGTGGTGGATTTCCCCGCACCAAAATCACAGCCAGGAACTGTAGCCAGGGACCCACATACAAATATACACAATCAGAGAGCCCCGGTGGGCTGAGAAGGAAACGCAGCTCTACTCTCAACCCCACTGGAAATGATCCCTTCATCCTTTTCTTCCCATGTGTCAGCCTTTGCAACTGAAACGTGATCCAGCAGCAGACAGACGAAGGAAAACTGTTTTTATAACACCGAGAGCAAAGAGTGACACTGATACATAGCCTGACAGAATTGTCTGGTCTCTCTGTTTTCTCTGTAAAAACTGTGCAGAGCCAAAGTTTTCCCCTCTGTCAAAATTAGATTTAGAAAAATCAGTACGTATATGCTGTTTGGATCAGGGACAGAAATGTGTCGCTGCAGCTCTGCATTTGCTATATTCAACTCTCCATCCAACCAGAGCCAAATCACCCCTGCCCCTGCCATTCAACTAATTTGTCTCAAGTGAGAAACCACAGATCACAACCTTAACACATTATCGTCTCAATGGGAAACAGATTTCATTCTATTTCGCTTGATTGCAGGCATCGCCTTTAAACTCAGCACTCTACTAAAAGGTCTTATTAACCTCACTCTGCATTACTGTTTGTGTTTTTTGGACATGACTTTACTACAGTAACCACAGAATAAAAGGGGATCTATTCTTTCACCAGTTGCCTAACCCAGTGTGTGTGACTATCAGGGCTCAAATTAATGCTGCACTTTGTTGGTCTGCACCACATTGCAATTACATTTTAACATAGACCACAACTGAAAATGAATAACATAGAGCATGCTGCGGCCTGTGGTGCTTGTCCCCCTACAGAGAGGCTTTGGAAACATAGATGGTGAACACTGGCTTGGGCTCGACAATATCTACAACCTGGGGAAACAGGGTGACTATAAGCTGATGATAGAGCTGGAGGACTGGACAGGGAAGAAGGTGTACGCCGAGTACAGCAGCTTCCACCTGGAGCCGGAGACCGAGGGTTACCGGCTGAGGCTGGGCACCTACCAGGGCAACGCTGGGGACTCCTTCAGCAGTCACAATGGCAAACAGTTCACCACGCTTGATCGCGACAAGGATGCTTTTTCTGGTAAATACAATTCGATTTCTAATTATTAGTGTTATGGCATAACAGAGAGTAAGCTACTTCTTTATCTGTTCATTTCGCTGATCTTGTTTTCTACCTCTGTCCACTAGGTAATTGCGCCCACTTCCATAAGGGTGGCTGGTGGTACAATGCTTGCGGCCAGACCAACCTGAATGGCGTATGGTACAGCGGGGGAGTTTATCGCAGCAAATTTCAGGATGGAATCTTCTGGGCAGACTACGGAGGAGGTTTCTACTCCCTCAAGTCGGTCCGCCTCATGATTCGACCAATCGACTAAAACCTTGGACTGTGGTGTGGACCTTTGATCTTCAAGCACCTCAGTCTCCTTCCTTATCTTTATCTACCCATAAATAAATACTGTAAAGGCAGAACGACGGATCCCTGACATCGTTCAGTTGTGCCTTGTAAAAGTTGGAGGAGGAAGAGACGATGGCATGTGTTTATGGCCAGACAATAATGACTCCAGCAGAGGCTAGCTCCCAAGTTGACAATAACGCTGAGATGAAGACTGATACCATTGCCCTCCTACACCTCTCAGTCTGGACAACAATGGTCCATCAAGCTCCCTGGGACCATTCAGTATTACTCTCAAGTGTCTTATTTTACTCACTCTTGTTGAAACTCAGTATGTAATAAAGGGAAATGGTCATTTACTAAAGACATGAGACTTCTTCTGAGCAGCTAATGGTGACTTATTGAAAGTAGCAATGCCCACTCCAAGGGCTATTGGATGTACTGGGATATTACACCTTACTAGCATAAAAAATGATGCAATTTCAGTTTCAAGTGTTGCCAATTAGAATACCTGCCAGTCAAATGGTTAGAAGACAGGCCTCGCAAAACCTGCTGTCTTGTGCTACTTTTTTCTAGGTTTTGTCTGAACTTCTGGGGTTTCTCTTCAATCCCCCCCCCCCCCCCCCAACAGAAAATGAACTTGTGCAACAATGTGCTTGTCCAATATGCATATGGCTGAGCTGGCTTTGGTATGTAAATATCTTTGGCTTTATTTGTGAAAGTTAATTTAAGAGGTGTGAATCTACTCAGGCCAAATGTTCACAATGTTGTCACTCTGCCATTCTTTGTTATTTATCGGTGTATTTATAGTAAGTATAGTCATGGCCATTTTATATATAGCCCTGTAATGGTACAGTTGTAATAATTTTTATCCCATTTAGAGATACATTAAAAACACATGAAGAGAAACACACACAAATCGCCAGCACAAACAATTCCAGAGTGGATGTCCAGTTGATTGGAGGAATGAACCTGTGACACTGTCAGTTTTCGTCCAAGTCAAATTAAATTCTTTTGTAAACACGGAACTGTCCTTCACTCTTCGCTCAGATTCTTGCTTGGATGAATTGCAAAATGAGTGTTTAAAATGTCCTTCTTTCACAAAACTATTTCCAGTATGAATGTAAAACTTGTGAACTATGTGAAATATCAGCTGAGGCGTTACCTGTATAAAAAGGATGATACCAACCATCTGAAATGAACCACTTCAAATTTCTCTGATCTGATGTAGTTGCAATCCGAGCTGTCAAGGCGCTGAAGGTGGTCGGGGGGATTTAATATTAAAGAAAGTAGGCAGCATAAAAATGAACTGTGACCATAGTGAGAGACTGCATTTAAAATCCCATTACTCTTGTTCTGAAAGGAAGAAGGCTAAGAAGAGGCTTAGAAGAAATATGTAAGGGAAAAAAGACCGTTTCAGAAGAAGCAGATAGGACTATATTAATGTAAGGGCAGAAATAGATAACAGGGAGGACATTAAATGATGCTGCTATAGAAGAATGTAGACTAAAATGAAAGAACTGAAGGCGGTAAGGATGATAAAAGGCAATGGGCAGACAGACGGCGAAGAGAAGGAGGGGAACATTCCTTCCACATAAAAAACTGTTGAGCTTTTCTTTCCCTAAAAATACATACGTACATCTTGAAATTATGGCTCCCCTCTGGACCTTTCCCTCTGAGGAGCTGTAAGTCAGAACAGATAGGAGCCATCTGATGCAAACACTGCGAGGAGTAGAAGCTAACGTAAAGTCAACACATTTAGGCTCACTCACTCACACACACACACACACGCACACACACACACACACAGTAAGCCAACAAAACTGGCTCACTGTGACAGGCTTACTGTCAGACACCTAAAATACTTTATATCCATGCAGTCCAAGGGTCTAAGCCAGATCTGTACTGGGTCAGAGGGACCAGCAGGGAGTTAGTTGGCTTGCTTTTCTGATCCGACACATATGACACCTCACCCCTGGTGCTTTCCATTACACTGGATATTCCATACAGTGCAGCTTGTGTCCCACAGCTACCCAAACAACAGCAGACAGAGTATGCTGGAGCAGAAGAGACTTGAGGGCCCTTGTGCCTGTTTCTGGCCCTCTGAAGAGTCTTTCTCTACCGACAGAAACCAAATAGCAAACGCACACTACAACATCCCATTAATAAGTATAATAAAATTATACTGGAATCATAAATATTAACGAACTCTTGCTCAATAACACATCATTCAGAGTAAGTGTAATCCCTCTGTCTACAGCGGATATATCTCAGCTGTGTTTTTCACTCATCCCACTGAAAAAACAGTTTTCAATTTTAATCACCAGCACGGCAATGTAACATCCCCCCGCTCTTCAACCACACAACTGAGGCCCAAAGCACTGTTTTAAGCTTTAAAACCAGTGTTTTCCAGTGAACACTGTCAAAACACTTCTGCATGAATAGTAGTCCATGGCTGAACAAATTCAGACACTTTTGCAATGTGGCCGGTGGAAGCGAGGTGAGCTGGGGAAACATTTTAAAGTGTGTGCATTTTGTCACAGTGGAGCCATACATTTCTGTGGACTCTTTGTCCTTGCATGATTGGCTCGTGAACAGGAACAAGATCATCTGAGCATTTAACAGGCTGGCCCTGTGGTGAGCGCAGACAGGAGGGGGCTGTGTCTGCCGAGTCTTAATGGCAGGTCAGAGTTCACAGAGTCGCTTGCTCGCACCCGCGCACGCAGTTTAGCATAAATGTGTCACTGTGGAGAAACCAAAGCTCAGCAGACACAGGGTTCTTTCTCCAGCCTTGTTATCATCATCAAACATAAGCATCACACCCACAAAGATGCAAATGGAGCAAAGACAGAGAAACACGATAGAAAGTCACAAAAGTGGCACAAGTCCACAAATACACTCAACCCTCCTGTGGCGTATTTTAGCACATAGAAAAACACACAAGGTAATTTTAGCCCCCTGCTGTGGGTTGGGACTTTAACTTAAGCCAAGACCCAAATTCAACAGGTATTCTGTTTAATGACATAAAAGGTAAACATGTAGATGAACACACCAGGCAAAACCCCAACCTCAGTTTACCCATTACTCACACAAACACCACCGACACTTACGTTAGGAGTGATGCTCTGGAACAAGCACTGCGGTTTTTATTCTTCCACTTATTCATTCCCACTTCCTCTTAGAGGTATCGTGTGGATTTATGATGGAGGGGAATGTCCGAGAACAAGAGAGTGGCGATTTCCCTCCAGTGTGCCAACTTGGCTCGGGCCATGAGGACAGCCAGCTGGTCACACACCCACACGCATCACTTACAGGACCACTGTCCCAGTCTCTATCACACACACACACACACACACACACAAAGACGTATAACACAAAAAGGCTCCACACTGAGAACAACCAATTCATTACACATCACTGAAACGCTTACTAAACGGAAAGTGTCTCCTTCATATTCACACACACACCCACACACACACGCACACTGAGGACATACAGTTAAACTGGCAAATAAATGTGTGCCGTTTCACAGCATTAGCTCTGCATTTGTCTTGTGGTCTGTCATTACTTCCAGACTTCCATGACGGAGCACGATGGGGGGGGAAAGGGGAGGTTAAACGTTTCTTTGATGACAAACAGACTCTCTAGCTCTTTGTGTTTGTTTGTATATACTGTGTCTAACTTTGAGTCACAGCAGTAGTTATGATACGAGCCTGATGGTTAAAAAAAAAGAAAAAAAGAAAGAAAAAAAAGCATGGCGGTAAAGAAACATCAAAGTCATCATCAAGTCAAAACAAGAACAAACAGTACAGCAATAAAACTACACACATGAGCATGTGTGCTTTCCTTGCACAACTCATAAGGGATTCCTGTGTGATGTCATACTGCAGAGCTAAAAAAAGAGGAGGTATAAATATTTAAGGAAAAGGACAGAGACATTTATTATGATTTTTTTACTGATTTATGTGTTTGTCCCAGCTGAAAAGAATCTAGATGTTTTACAACAGAGCAGCAAACTGGTGTCCAAAACTCACTTTCCTCGACCCTGAGAAGCAAAGCAAAACGAAAATTCTGACAGGGAACAAAGTAAAAGAGTCATTGACTATTGTGAGAACAAGGAGCTTACTGACAGGCTTACTGAGAGAGGAACAACGGACGATAAAATGTGACTGACTGACTAACTGAGGCACTGAATGATCCATGACATAATGATGTGAGAGAGTTAAAAAAAAAAAGCCTAGCCTATAAACATCAGCCCATAAAGATGAGATGCTGATACTGAGGCATCTTAAGAGCATCCTTCAAAGATCAAATCTTGTGGTGGTCTGTGTGAGTGTGTGTGTGTGTGTGTGTGTGTGTGTGTGTATTTTTGTGTCTTTTACCTAGGTATGGTATACAAGAGACCATGCTCTGGCTGCTTATGAAGTCTCTCAGACGTTTGTAGTTATCTTCTTTAGACATCAGGAAGTCGAGCCGATCAAACGTCGCCTTGTCCTTCCGACTCAGTAACTATATATATGTGAGGTAAACATGGAAAGAAAAATAGTGAGCAAAGAGAAGAAGATTTACCGTTATTCAGCTACACTTACTAAAGAGTTAAGTCTGAAATGCTATCACAACAGTAACAGTGAAAAGACTGAGAAGACAGAATCATAAATGTGTAAGATTTGCACACTGCACGACAATCAGGAGGTGGAAAATACAGTGTTCTCTGTAAGTGCTGGTTGCTGACTAATTGGCTGTCTTGCAGCAAACTGTCATCCAGCTTCAATTTTTTTTTCAATTTTGAACCTTCTCTCTTCAACCTCTGTAATTTTCAGTCACCTTTCAACAAAACCAGAGAAAAACCCACAAACTTAAAAAGTTTAATTTGCTGTAGTAAATCCTTTCACTAGTCAATGCTGCTGAGATAATTGTTTTTTTTTTTATTTGTCAAATACCAAGTAACATTCTGTTGTGATTTGCAGTGAATAAAATTGAATTCTAATTCTAATCTAATGCAGAATAAAAACAATTAGAAAGCACAAATTAAAAGTTCATGTCAAAACATTTTATGACTGTAGTTTATTATCTCCAATCTACTTACTGACTTTCTGAAAACACTGCCAGTGCCAGAGCACAGAAGAATGCAGCTTTCCAGCTAGAAACAGACTGTTTGCATGCTTGTGTGTTTCTGTCTGTCTGTTTTTGAGAGCTACAGATATTAAGCCTGCTACTGAAAGAGGGCCGCGCTGCAGAGCATTTCACTTGTGGACCAATGCAATGCAGCAGTCACGAAGCATCAGACCTCAGTCCAGCTGAACTGATGACATAACAAGGGCTGTGGAGATGGCACAAAGTCCTTATGATATCAGCTGAGATCAAAAGTGTGTGTGTGTGTGTGTGTGTGTGTTTGTCTGCTGTTCTGTCTTCTGAAAGGCAGGTGTGCTATGTCCTGGCCAGCAACCGCATTCACTAACTGGCTAAAAGCATCTCCTGTGGTTTTGTGGACCCGAATATAAGAAATTTCCATTACATCAGAGCATCATTATGTCATTATGTAAGCTCAACATCTTCACTCAGAAACTGAAACAGATTGGCTGTCCCTCTCACATGTTCGTAAAATGGACACGGATACGTAATTTCCTGTATAAAAAAGGTCCACAATTGAATAATGTGTTCAAAATGTCCCCACCATCTGTATGCGGGTGCCGGGGATTTCTCTTAGGGATGGGCTGGCAAAGCTAAGAAATAAGAGTAGGACTAAAAACTATGAAATTGTCTGAATTTAAAGTTTTCTGAAATAGTCTGCTTACTTATTTTATTTTCCTGCCCTTTGCCATTCAACTTGTCATCTCACTTGTATGTTAGTTTTTATTAGCCTCTGTTTATGTGTCCAATGTTTTAGTACAGATCTTTGTGACATTACCAATTATTGACAGCACTCTACTAATAAACTTGGCTTCCTTCAAAGTAGGCTAAATATACTCACCGCCCATGTTTTGGTGAGTCTGAAGATGGGAGCGCTTTGTAATGCTGACACCACAGCCATGACTGCATGGAGGTTGTTCATGTCACACAGTTTCTATGATAAAGGAAAAGTACACCGAGCTGTAAGTTGAGTTCACAACGCAAAACATTTGTGAGGATAAAGCAGCAATGTCGTGTTGTGCGTGGCTGCGTGTACCTTGGCAGTGCGGATGTAAAGACTCAGAACCTCAGCTCTGATCTTCAACGTCTGCGCATGGAGGATCTCTCGAACCACCCAGAAACTCGTCTAGATTTAAAAAAAAAAAAACAAACAAACACACAGAGAGATTACAGCACCAAGCAAGACCCACAAACTCATCAAAAACAAAACCAGCACTGCAGTGCCAGGCCAATACTGCAAAACTGGTGACACAGAAAACTCGCATGTGTTACATTCTTCAAAGTGCAATGAGGATTTCAGGTATGTTGAAAGAAAGACAGGGAATTCTGCCTCGTTAAACCTCCATTTCTGTGTCCAGAGCCAAAGCCTGCAGACAGTCAGGACTACTCTGGGCTGAAATGAGTATCTAGTGGAGCAGGAGAGCACAGGGCAGGCTGCTAACGGGAACAATCCATCAGACTCGATTAGAAATTAGGTCTTGAGGAAAACAAGACGTTCTGAGGAAAATCCAACTGATTCCAACTGATTACACAACAGATACACATCATAACTCCTAATATGTCAACCAAGAAAGGAGTGTGTGTTCAGAGTACTCGGCCAGACCAAGAGTGATGTCGGAAATCTGTCTCTTTAGGGAGAACGCTGGCAAGCCAAAGTTCTGATTACACATACACACACACACGCACGCACGCACACACAGACAAGTCAGTGAATCAATCAGTGTTTAGGCTCTTGGGAGCGAGGGAATGGAAAGAGGAAAAGGAGAAGAGTGAGGGAAGAGAAGAGGTAATGGGAGGGGAAGTTCGCTTCTACGCCACAGGGCTCGGAGGGCTTTCAAAGCCCACAGCTGTCTGCACATTGTGTTCTTGATAAGACTGCCTCAGGCAGACTGACCATCTCCACTTTTTCTTCTAACTTAGACATGTCGCTCAGTTGCTAAAACTGCTCATTCTTCTCTCCGGTTAGGCTTCAGTATGTGTTTGATAGACTGACTTTGCCTATGTGGTCAGCATTCCACCACGAGAGCCACAGACCACTAGGTGTGCTCTTTGGATGTGCCTGTAAATTAAGTGCGTCTGCTCCTCCGTGCTTTTCGACATTCTTGATGTGCACAAATTCTAACCTACAGCTGGTTTTGCCTACTTTTTCCTGGAAACGGCCCCAAGACTTATTTTTGTTTCGGGGAAGAGGTGAGGAGCTGAGGAGTGAGGAGATAAATTCATCCAGCTCACTCATCTCTTACAAACTCATGACACACGCATTAAACTACATTCAATCTATTGCGGGTACTGTATCTCCAAAAAAAAAACAGAGCCATGTGTGTTCAGTTGTCATTATTTCATCTGTGAAGAAGATGAGGGACTGCAAAAAGGGCACGTAGACGCTGACTTCCATTGGCTCTACTTTAATGTGCGGCTCTTACCGCGAGACAGTGACGTCATGTGAAGAAGCAACTCCCACGCTCAACTTAAGAAAACCCTCAAATGTTGTCACGTCGACCTTCCGCCTTTATTGTACAGTAGACCAGAGTTTCCAATGACTGTAAAATGCAATTCCAATCTGGGAGCGAAACATGCTGCAGTTTCACATTTAGTTTCCTCTGTGGTATAACTTTATATATGAGGTCAATTTGGACAGAGCCTGTCTCTCAAAATCACTATACTGATGGGGATCATTACTTTGCATTGGTCCCCATAGCACTGCAATGAGATCACTCAAGTTCAACGGCAGTGCTCCACATAGGTGTGTATACAAGTGTGTATGTGTGACTGAAGGGGGGTTAGGGGGAAACGGGGGCTGTGCGGACACGGTCCCGTTTTTACAGATCTCCCATTATATCCTGAAGCAAAGATCGTGTCATGGGGACTGTGTTTATGAGCATATCAAGGCCTCCAGATGGGACTGCAAGCGCTTCAATCAGTCAATCAATCAATCATTTATTAATGACCACAAGACCGAGGTCGGTGGAATTTGCTCTTGGTACAGTATGAAGGGTAAGCTCAATTCAACAGTGTCAATAACATCAAACAGACAGATATCAGCATCACATTAGACACATGACTAGCACAACAGACAGCAGATTACCGCAAGACATCAATCACAGACAATATTTACAAGATTGACAGAAAGGTTTTAAAGTGCAGGTGCATCTGTTCGGGTTAGTGAGAAGTGTTCAGAGTCCTTGTGTGTGGGGAAAAAAGTGTTTTTAAAACAGGATGATTTGGTGGGCAGGGACCTGTTGCGCCTCCTAGAGGGCATCAGCTGGAAGAGGTGGTGAGCAGGGTGAGAGGGATCAGAGATGATCTATTTTGCTGTTTTGATTGTGCGTTTGTGATATAGTGATTCAACTGTTGGGAGGGAGCCATTAATCTTGGATGATTTATTGGCTATGTGCTGCAGTTTTTTGCGTGTGTGACTGTCCGTGCTGCTGTACTAGATTGTTATGGATGAGGCCAGTATGCTCACAATGATGGCTGTGTAAAACTGGAGGAGGAGGTTTTGCTTTACTTTGAATTTTTTGAGCTGTCCTAGGAAAAACAGTCTTTGCTGAGCTTTTTTGGTAGTGTGGTTTGTATTGATGTTCCATTTGAGTGTGTTGCTGATGTGCGTGCCAAGACATTTGAGTGAGTCAGTGATAATTATGGGTTTTCCAGAGACGTGAATGGAGGTTTTGGGGAGGGGGCTGTGCCATGAAGTCTATAATGAGTTCTTGTGTTTTAGATGTGTTAAGCTGGAGGTTGTTATCAAGGCACCGAGTGACTGCTTGGGCTACCTGCTCACGGTATCGGTCTACGATGTTGTCGGTTACGAGTCCAATTATGGTTGTGGCGTCTGCATATTTAAGAATGGAGACTGAGCTGTGGTGGGATGTGAAGTGGTTTGTGTAGAAGGAGAAGACCCTGGGTGAGAGGACGCAACCCTGGGGGGGGTGCCTGTGCTGAGGGTCAGAGGTTGAGATGAAAGGCTATTCATCTTAACCCTCTGTTGCCTTCTCCACAGGAAACTCTGGATCCAGTGGCATATGCAGGGGTCAATATTCATGCCTAGCAGTTTATTGAAGAGATGAAGTCGATTAATAGGATGCTCTAGGAGTTTTGTAGTGTATGGTGGAGGGCTAGGTTAACAGCATCCTCAACAGACCTGTTGGCTCTGTCAGCAAACTAGTAAGTATCAATCAGAGGGGCGGTGTAAGATTTCAAATAGGAGAGGATGATGCGTTCAAACGCCTTCATGACCACACGTGTTAGAGCAATTGGTCTGAAGTCGTTGAGGCAGGAGACCTTGGTTGATTTTGGCAGAGGGATTATGAGTCCGTGAAACACTGTGGTACTGTACACAGGCGGAGGGAGGTGTTGAAAATGTTAGTAAACATTGGGACCAGTTGAGCTGCACAGTGTTTAAGTACAGCTGCACTGATCCTGTCCGGGCCTGCTGCTTTCCTTTTGTTTGTTTTCCTGAACGTGGCCCTCACCTCCTCCTCCTGAATGTAGAATGGAGGGGGGTTGGAGGTTCAATAATCATAAATTAGCGGAACCAGGCAGATCCAGTCACAAGCTGATAGCTGTGGATCAACCCATTTAATGGCCCGATGGAGCTGAAAATCTGGCCAATGATGGAGCTACAGCTGACTAACTGTGTGATCTAATCCATGACATGCTAACATCTGTTTAATGGTTGAGAGAGTCCAGATTTTTTTCAAGCTCGGGGTCGATTCACAATTTTTAAAATCGATTTTTGTTTGCCGGCTAAATGCAGCCTTGAAACATCATATTATTATGACAGTTGAGCAACAATAATAAAAAGACCTGCACCACCCGCAAGGCTATCATCTTTACGCACAAAATACAGGTTATCCCAGACAGCTATTGACTGTCAGTACCAGATGCTTCAACTAAGTAGATCATGGGCATCCAGTTTAATAATCAGTTTCAGCACAGACAGAGCCGACAGGTCTGCTCACTAATTGATCTGCTGCGGTTTGTGTTTCTAGACAAAACATCAGCCTGATATCCGCAGACAGCTGCTGATGGTCAACTCCCAGCGCTTCAACTCTCGTAACCAGAGATGATACCTCGTCGACAAACAGAGAGAGCACCGATCAGTGTGCAGTTATTTTCAGCCTGTCCTCCTCGTGGATGCGACTGTTAAATGCATTACAAGATAGCCAGAGACAGCTAGCCAACTGGAGTCACGACAGTCCTGTAAACCGCAGGTGTGCGTGTAGTGTAACTAATCACGTCACAGTTTACAGGACTGTAGTGACTCAAACTGGCTGATGTAGCCGTCTACATTACTTTTTTTTTTAATAACAATAGCCAATATTGTGTATATTGTAATAATTGGATTTTACGATTTAGACATTTCAAACATCGTGCAAAAACTAAAATTTTAGAGTTTACAGAACTAACAGCCCTGTGTTCAGAATGATCCAGAAGCCACTGTACCGTCAATGATCAGTATGATAGTCATTCGGACCCTCTACGCATTTACAATCGCACGCTAGACATCTAGCTGATGTCAGTCTGCTTCCATCCACACCTGTAGATATTTATTTTCAATAAATTATGGAATGACAAGTTTATAATTGTATAATTGTGTAATAATGTCATTTCTTTCTGGCTTTTTCAGTTGCAATTCCATCAGTGTAATGTCTTGTTTAGGTTTTTGTGGTGAGAATATAGTCTATTCTCATTCGGTAATCACCACAAATTCTTTATTACTGCCTCAGTATTTGATCGTATTTACTGTGTTACTACCTTAAGAAAGTCGCTGACTTGTTTCCGCACAAAACCCCAACAAGACTCATTACTGTGCATCAATCATTATCGTCTCTGAATTGTTCTCTCCTTGCTGCCTGCTGAACAGACTGGCCAGTTCTCTCCTGCTCCACTGGCTCTCACGACATGGAGGAGGAGGAGGAATATGGCTGCGGTTCATGTTAAGGAGCTTTCTGGGACTCTCTGCCCTCCCAAATCCAAGTCCCATTATCCAAAAAGCTCATTTTCCTTGGCTCCCAGCAGCTGAATGTGAGCAGCTAACATCTTGAATCACCGTTTGGGATCGCTATACATGGAGAAGTTTCCACAGCAACACATTCTTGTTAGATCATCACATATTTATACTGGAGGGCAGTGAAGTGGGTCTTAAAAAGAAGCCTGGTAAAAAACACTGGAAGGGGATTAGAGGGCACGGCTTCCCCTTACATCATTACCCACAACTTCCTGTTGATGATTTCACAGGGCACTGGGGGAGCATGCCGTACACACTCCTGCATACATTTGGAAATGTTCAGACACGTGCTACATCAGCATGCAAAAGCACATTAAATGACTTCATGAATTACAGAACCAAGGACCAGCTAAGGAAAAAATGCCTTTCACCTGGGGACTATTAATGAAGTATATGACTGGCAGGAGACATGGAGATTATTAGGAGCTGCTGTGACAACCAGGATTTCAAAATCAGCTACAGTGATGATTTGGTCGACATGATGGAAATAAGAACTGTAACCCCACACTTAGATGGCTCATAAATATTTAACACTGCAAGAGAGGCTGTTTTCTCTGTCCTTGCTCTCTTTTTGGGGTATACTTGAGGTAGCGCTGAATGAGACATAAGTGCACACTGTGTATGTATCTCACCTGGTTGAACCTGCGAGTGAAGGCCACAACGTTTGGAGCAGAGCTGTGCTTTTCCTTCTTGTTCCAGCCACAGCTTGACAGCTCCTGGAAACACAGAATCAGGGAAATTGACATTACGCACAGAGCCAGAGTACGGTTTGTATACCCCAGCATGTTACTGAATGTACTCAACAGTCTATTCAGACAGTCGCTCCAAAATGCTTGATTTTGCAGCGGTTTTTCAAAAACTGTGATGCAGTTTGTAAAGTTTTATGTGTTTTTTTTGCAGTAAAATTGCAGGAATTGTCGAGGAAAAAAATTGCTTTTTTTTTCCCCACTATGTTCACCAGCTAGTCGGTAACTGTGTCTGTTTGGCATTTGGTGCTGAGCAGGTAGTGCACAGCAAGTTTTTAGAGCTTTTCACACCAAAAACATTGCTATGTGAGCAGTGAGAGTGAACCAAAACAGTACAGTGATAATCTTCTGTAGGTTCATCACTACAAGCGTTGCCACTCACATTACACATTGTTATTTAATACATTGTGATGATAAAAAGATTGATTATAGTCACTTTAAAAATCATGATTAATAAAGGAAATTCATATCATTTGATCTACCAATAGGCCTTTCTCCCAGTGGACATTTTGAGTTGCCAAAGCAGGAAAAGCACATGTGTAACTAATGACAGCTCAGTTCCAATTAGCGACACCCTGGAACACCCACACTGAAATGTAATGCAGCAAAGTCAAACTCTCCACTGTGAGAAAGGTCTACTGTGCATGAGGACACGCATGCACTCGAAAAGCACAGGGGTGATGTGATGCACATTTCATCCGACTGCAAAGGTTGGTCATGGTGGTGGCTATAATTAAGTATAAAAAGGTTGCAATGCCACAGTAAAAGACAAGAAGACAAAGACCACAAGCAATAGTAAACACTGCAGATTTTAAAAGAAAGAAACAGCTTTGCAAATGCAAAGGAAATGCATTTATTTTTGTTTGTTAGAGCAGTACTTATAATCTCTAAAATGTGAAATATTATCACAAATGATTTACAATGATACAAAACAGAGAAAAGCAGCAAATCCTCACATTAAATAGGTTCATCAGTAAATCTGTAATTTTTTGATTTCTTTGCTTGATAAATTATTAAATTAGTTAGTGAAATGGTCTTGATTCATTTTCTGAAGATCTTTTAATCAATGAATCCCCTCTGCTAATGCTAGTCTTACAAAGAGGCAGCAGCTGTGAAAGCAGCGGCACTGATAGTAATTTCAGTACACTTGTTTAAAGGAAGGGCGGTGATTTTGGAACTTGAACACAGAGAATTCCAACAACACAAACAGTCATTTCTTTTGAGTACCAGGCTGGACTCAGTTTGGCCTCAGCTGCTGTCCTCAGTGATGAGGTAAAGATGGAGACCACACAGACACTGCATGGGGAACCCAGGCCCTCCTTTCGCCCCAGCAGGCTATCCGGAGGCCAGGGACACTGACGTAACAGTAGGAAAAATGTTGTGCAAGCTCTCCCCCTAAACCCTGCCAGCCCAGCCGACTTGGACTACAATATGAACAGCTGAATCAGACTGCAGCTCCCCCACACAATACCCCCCTGTGAGTCTGACTGTCTGGAAGCAACAACCTCTACCGACCGTTTGCTCACAACTCCCTGACCTGGACTGTGTCAGGACAGCTCCTTGCAAGGAGAAGTTGTGCTCATTCAAGGGTGAGTCTCTATGTGTGTGTGAGTGTGTGCAAACTTGTTAGAGGCAGCTGGCGGGGGTAAAGAAGCAACGTATCAAATACAGATGTTAAAAGCAGACATTCATGCGGGGGTGAGGTGATGCCTCGGGGTCTATGTTGCCTGAGTCTGGATGAGGATACAAGGAGAGGAAAAGGAGGACAGCAGAGGGAAGATGGGGACTATTAAAAGACAACAACGTGGAAGACCCTGTAGCATCCTCTCTCAAGATTTACTAGTCTTTATGGAGCCTCCTTTAAATTTGAGCCAGTTGTCCCCATCACAGGACAGACAGGATGTGGCTGAATCAGAGAGTAGGAGACTCTAGCCTGTCTCACCCATCGTTTATTTAACATCTTGCCTTTTTAAATAAGCGCTTTCCTTCTTCCTGACACCATGTCAATCATTCTCCTCTCCAGCTTCCACACTATTGTTGATGATTCCCAAACAGAGACGTTCCATAGTTAGTGGGAGGTGGGTGTGTTTGTGTGTCTCACAGCTCGGACCACCACCTGACCACCCAGGTAGGCGGTACACCCGAGAAGAGACACACGGGCGGTCCTATGTCTCCCTCGCTCACCAACACCACAATATTTCAACAACTTCCTTCAACCCTGGACCTCCTGGGACTGTCTTCTCAGGTGAAAGGATCTAATCTAACCATCCATCCATCCATCTAACTAAACTTCAAGTAGAGACTTGAATTCATTTAAGCACCATTGTCCTTCAGTTGTGTAATAACCAAGGCTGGTTGCCTCATGTGTATTTAAGCAGCAGGGAGCTGATCCACAGCCTCTCCAGGAACTATCAGGTTTTTATTTCCTTTATTATTCTTGTGCCTTTATATTCTCACTTCACAATGAGGCATTACAAACAGCAGGCAGCATTTAAAAAAAAAAATCTGACAACAGCCGTGTCTTTGGAGAAAGGCTTTGACGAGTCAGCTCTGGTAGGCAGAGGGTTTTTGAATACTGCAGTAAAAAGCCTTCTTCGCCAAACCACAGACAGCCGGTCATTTTCACATGCTGGTCTGGCCGAGCAGCATTTTCATTAAAGCAGAGTCCCGTGGGGCTGCTAGAAGCTGGCTTCTGGCTTCTGTTGGGTACGTATAGTTAAAATGAGGGCTGTCAAAAAAAAAAAAAAAAAACTGACGTCAATGCTGTTTGAACATTTAATTGACCTATAAGTTTCAATCATCAACTAATAACAATTGATGGGGTAAAATGGCGACCTGCCCTAATTCTTACCTCAAACTTAAAGAGGACTTATTATGCTCAATTCCAGCTCTAAATTTTTATTTTTGGACTCCACTAGAGCAGCTTTGCATGATTCACAGTTCAAAAAACTCCTTATTTATCTTATACTGACCCTTTATGCAGCCCCTCAATATACCCTGTGTCTCTTTACAGTCCATTTTAGCTCCTGTGTCTTTAAGGCCCCCCTCCCGATGAGCCCACCCTGTTCTGATTGGCCGTTGACATTGGCTTTACGTATCAGAGTTGTGTAAAGTTACCACTGATGCAAACCCAACACTTCTTGCTTTAGTGAAACGTGTTCCTCACTGAATTAGCGGAGCTTTGTTAGCGCCGCTAAAACAACAACAACATATAGACATATTTGGAGCCATTTGTTCAGCGGATCATTTAGAAATAATGCAGGGAGGAACAGTACAAGCAGGAACAGCCACAGTGATGTTTGATGAATATGAACATGATGTCTGATGAAGAGCTGCAGACGACCAGCACACCTCCAACAGGTAAACTACTTATTTTACTTTGCTCTGCTGTGTAATGGAATCATGGCTCAACGTGACCCTGAAAACAATGGAAAAACACCTTAATGTTAGCAGAGCAGAGCAGCGAACTCCTGCGCTGTGTGTGGGATTACTTTTACATATGTTACATATAATGTTTCTCATTATTTGACACGTCGGCCACTTTTAACATGAACATCCGACACTGACTAATGTCTGAAAATAAGGAAAAGCACAATAGGTCCCCTTTAAGGACACCAAATGTTCGCCTAAACCATTTTTTTTTTTTAAGTTTAAACATAACCTTACAGTTTGATGTGACTTTACTAACCCTAGCCCAAGTGTAGGTTCTACTCTACTTTACAAGTACATTGTGAGGAGTATTAAATTAACAGAGGTACAGGCTGAATAAGATAACCAGCTGCAGCTAAGCCACAAATTGCAATGACCTCATGTGAGATGCCACAGCCCTTCCTTTTGTTTTTGTCTACATTGTAAACGGAAAACTGAAGTGTCGGGGTCCCGGGGAACATTAAGAAGAGGCCAAGACAGGAAGGGCTGATAAAGATGACGAACGGGATGGAAAAAGAATGAAGATGAGGAGAAGAGAAGGTGACATCGAACAACAAAGTTTGTTGCAAGACAGAGGACACTGAAAATAGATTTACTAAGGATGACAGGAAGGAGTGCAATGATATGGAAAATCTGCACAGTTGTGTCTGTTGTTGATCTGTACTTCAGCTTGAGTGAAACAGAGGAACCCTAAACTGATTGCCAGGTTATGCCAAATTTATAGTGCCACTGGTCTACAGAAAAAAAAGTTAACTATGACGACAAAAATCGAGGGCCATAAAATTCATTGTTGTCGCAGCCAGACAGTTAACTATAGACTCTGGCAGGGACCTGCAGTATGAACAAGCCAGCAGCAACAACGGAAAGAATTACATCTCCAGGACTTTTAGTACATGTGATTCTTATACAGGCCATCTGTCATGCCTAGTAAAACCACACTAAGCATGTTGTTTTATGAAAATTTCATAGTGCACTTTGCTAAAGATGGCTCAGTCTATGATATTATCTTAAAGGGGACATAACATGCACATTTCCAGATCTATATTTTTTTTTATCTGGGGCTCTACTGGAATATCTTTGATTTACATTACATAATCAAAGTAGTGGGATTTCACTTCTTTTTTTCCGTTCTTAATACAAAATGGAAACTTCTCAAATACATCCGTACAAATTCGAGCAACAAATCCGATCTGATATGTGCGAGGGGACAAAACAAACAACCCATGGAACAACCTTAGTAACAGCCTTAGCAACAAAGGCTACAGAACGGATGGCCGTTCAACAATCTCATGCCATCACGAGGGTAAAGTCGAGGTAACATTTCAAACGAAGCAGTCAGGACAGTTTTGGAACTTTGACCGTGTTTGACATAGATATCTGACATCGTAACAGTATATACATGACAGAAAAATCACAAAAAGTATAATAAGTCACTTTTAATAATTACTGTTATGTTAAAAAAATACATTCAAAGATGATTAAAACACACTTTAATTACAAAAAAAACTTCAGACATGTGTCATTAGATTTGTTGTGATGCAGTCTTCAGCTTCCACATCTTTCTGACAGATACTGAGAGTATTCCATTGGCACTCTTTTGAAACTTTGAATCAAATCCTCTTCGACAAGGGAAAACATGTCATTGTGGTTTTTCTGTCTCTGCTGCCAAAACATTATTTTCTCCATCTTTCACCATGATAAATGGGTAAATCATGCTGACAGACTGCAGTGTAGGAGGGGTTCTCTCCTGTGTTTGTTGTGTAGCAATTATTGTCCCATCACTACACCATAAACACAACATGTGCAGGACTACAGGGCTCTGCAAAGTACTGCATACAACATTTCTTATGTCTCAGTTATGACTATATGAAAATTCATTGTATGACTAAGTGTTTTTTTTTCTCTCACAATCAATGCTGGAAAACATTAAGCCTGCAGGAGAGACGGGCCTGAGTGTGTGAAACATTACCTGCCTCCAAATACAAGTCATCATCGTCTCCATGACTCACATGAGACCTTCAATCTGTTCAGAGGATTTCTACGGTGGAAGCGCAGACGTGAAGAACTGACATACTTTTCAGCGGTACGTAAAATGCAATCTGATAGCTATTCCCTGAGAGCTGCAGCAAAACTTGCCAGCCAAAGCCACTAAATAACTTATTTGGCTGTTGTCAACCGCCCCCCCATTATTATCCTTCAATCTCTCTTTTTTTCTCTCCTTGCCTCTCTTTCACAAACTCTGATAAACATCCAGCTGTAGATCATCAGCGATGTGTCTGATTATGAAATTAAAATGGCCTACTGGGACAGAACAACAGAAAGAGATCAAGAAAAAAAAAAAAGTCTTCCACTGTTCCCATTACAAGTAACTTTACTCTTTCCATTCCTCTTGTCAGCTGGTTTAGTCATACTATTGTGAGAAGCGATCCAATCTAAGTCAGTCTTGATGAACAGGAGAAGACCACGCTCACAACATATTAGTAATCACTGCCTCGTAAATTTAGATAAGAGAAAAAGATTTAGTCCCTTGCATCCTTTTCTCCCTCTCCCTCTCTCTGATACATCTTGTCATTTTAATGGCATTTCACTTTGCAAACCAACAGCCAAGGAACACATCAAGGATTCATCTGGGGGTTGTAGATTAAACTTTGCTCTGCTCTGCATTATAGATTACTTTACCATCAAAAAATAACTTCTGGTGTTCCGATCAATCACCTGTACTGCAAACAGAGTACAAGATTTGATAAACCACTGAGGATCCTCTGCTCCACAGCTCTCCGTCAATGCCCCTGCAATCATTTGTTTTACTGTACTGTTCACAGACATAAACCATGAGTATTATGGTGTTGTAGCGGTTTGACTAAGAGCCGGGGGGGCCCACTCAGAGTGCAAGTCTGACAAAGATAATATTTTTTAGTTATATACAAATCAACCCTACAAAAGGACCCATGTCTTGCAGTACATGGCGCCTTAACAATCACTAACAACCAGGTATTTATAAAAGGCACCAGCAGACAACAAGAAACACAAAACACACATGAATTTGAAGTCCATCACAGTGTATTATACAGTCAGTGCTCAATACAAAACTCACAGTTCAATGACCAATGAATAAGTCCTTATCTCAACAACAAAACTCATCTTCGGGATCCCAGAAAGCAAACAAAAATACTCAGTTTGAGTCTCAATACCACAGTTGGCTAAAGAAAATAAACCCAAGTTACCCAAGTGCCAGTTGACGAGGGTCTGTTACGTGTGGGAAGTAAATTAGAAAATCTTCATGCATGGTGATGCCTTATGAGCTGTCACTAAAATATCATCAGAAGCAGATGTGTTTAGATTCTGTGTTTGTTTGCTGTGTCAGTGGCTTCGTTCGGCTCTGAGTTTTCAAACCTGGCTTTCTTCTTGCAACCTTTCCAATTAAAAGGGTTGTTTTGAAATACCGGCCTCTCCAGTCAAGCCCAGGGTTTGAAAGAAAAGAGGATAGAGAAAGTGAACTATGCTAACTAAAATCTTCCTGGACTGATTTTATACCATCTCCTCACACTGGTAAAACTCCGTCCACAGCTCCCACGTAATCTTTCATTGTGATTGTGACAGACCGTTATCTTTTTCTTCTCCGTCCAGAACGTTTTGGCTAGACTGCTTTCCATACATCTGCTCCATGTCAGTGTTGGAACACTTGAGTTAATGAGATCCTCTGTTCTACTGCAATGTTGACTGGGGCAATTTTTCCAGCCCATGCCAGAGTGTCTGTTTGTGTCATATACACATGTAAAAAAATGCTGTAAACGCTAGCACACATAACAGCATTTGGACCGTTAGTCTCTCTTTATGGCTCTCAATTTCACATACTCGCATATATTATTATATTAAAACAGTTATGGTGTGTTTATGGAGAGTTACAGTATCTGCTGTAAGGGCATTCACGAAGCGTGCAATAAAAACATTTTTAAAAATCAGTGCAACCACAGAAAAGGAACACTTGGAACTAATCTGGTGGAAAATTTGACCCGTCTATTGTTTGTTATTATGCAGAGTCAAAATATGTCAATTTGAAACATTCTGAAGAACATCTGGACATGTCAAGAGATCGGTAATGCATGAAACTCTCCTGGAGACATGATATCCAACCAAAAGGTTGACTCCCACACATCTATTTTAACAAATGAGAATTACAACTCATCACATCATGGAAACTAACACACACTTTGCCTTCTTTCCACTCTCTCCTTCATTTGAAAGAAAATTATACTGTGAATATCAAAATATTTTTTCTATAATAATAAGCCTTTTCACTCCAATTATGGCCTTAACTGTTGCTCATTTATCAATGAGAAACGCACATTATCAATGTGTGTTCATGTGTATTCACGTGTATTCCATGAGTCATGTGTTATGGCATTTAAAGGGTGCTGAAAAAGGCAAAAATGGGCTGTATGTCAGTAAAAACATTATTGCAACTCAAGGATTCAACCAAGTTATTTAATATTTTCCTATTCAGGTAGTGAACAGAGTGAAACAGCAGGTGTGCACCAACACATGCGCATGCACACACATACACACACACACCTGCTTTTCCCATCATGTGTCTGCGAGGAGGGCAAGGAGACTGACAGCAGTGGAAACTCTAGTTGAGTTCAGTTCAGTCATGAGCCGTGTAGCTTTTTTTCAGCGAGTGCTCTGAGACAAAAGCACAGTGAGAGCAGGAAAAGCTTCTCTAGCCCGCTCTGTCCCTGCCAGGATGCTGCTGGGTCACTCTGCATACTGTACACTCTGCTCACTCTCTCTCTCCAGACTGCAGCCTTCATCTCCTTGTCAGCCCGCCCCCCTCACTCAGGCCGGTGTGGCCACAAAACACCTCGTGACTCCAAATGCCCCCCTCTTGCTTACTTTCCCCCATTCCCACTTTATGTCCCTTCACAAATCTCGCAATCTTGAAGTAACGAGTGAAACCACATCTCCACCCAACTCAATCTTCACCCTGAACCAATATTTTTAACTTGCAGCATTGAACTTAATGCAAGGACACATTTTCATTAGGCTTATAAAAGTTAAGCCCGACTGAACACGGGAGCAAGCTAGCATTTACAAATCCTTCAATAGCCTCTGCATGAACCTGGCCCAGTGGAGTTAAGACGATAGGGCTGGAGTCCAGACGTCAATGATTTCCTCTCAGTGAAGAAACAGCAACAGTGCTAAGACAAGTCTTGATGAAAGCTATTTAGAGACTTTAATCTCTAGTCTTTTCCATTACTCAGACAACACTCTACTACAATTGTTTTGTGTCATTGTTATTAAAATTAAATCAAAATGTGGTTCACGGAACAATGAGGCCAGGCCTTGCCAGAGGTGTGTGTGCGCTGGTAGCTGAGACTGAGACAAGCAAGTGTTGCACATGTGCAATAGCAGCAGTCAGACTGTACCACAGAGCACTGTGCTGCGGTCTATATGCTGCTTTTATAAGCCCGCAGTGGCCAACCTTAAACACAGGTTATCCATGACTGGTGTCAGGAAGGACCCAACAGTCCAAAAGACTGCGTTACTGAGGGAGACGCAGATATCATTTTTCTACATAACTGTGATGTGCAGCTCTGCGTGGGAGCTCTGATCACAGCTGCTCATAGCACAGCATGGTACGGGGGTATCAACCGCAGAAAGACAGCAAATAGAGAGAAAAAAACCCTTAAATATACATGTGCATATAATTATGTATATTTTCTGTTTGACTACGTGTGTTCTTGTTGCATAATTTCAGATGTGAGGGTCCATGTTTCAGACTTTGTCACATACAATTTTAGATAAGGCATTCCTAAACCAACAAAAATAATATGTTTGAAAGTGCTCTCTGTACAGATTCCAAGGCAGCTCACCTCTGGCTGGATGGCTTTGAACACAGGAGCATCCATGAGTGTAATCTGGCCCTGGAGGAGACAAATACAACACCTGTTAGAGCTGCTATGTTCAAATCATGCCACACTGACAAAATAGAATTTTTCCATCATGCATGTGCAATGCATATATTGCACAGGAAACAAATATTAGTCTTCAAATGTAAAAATTCACAAATAAGGCAGTTATACCTTTACTCATAGCACATTCAAATGTCTTGATATACTTAGAGGAGATGTCAAATGAAAATGCTTGAAGGCAAAGCAGATAGAGAGTGCCCTCTTGTGGCTAAATCAGGCAGGCCAATGAATAAACAAAGCATTAAAATCAGATTATAGGCATCAAGAGGAAAAAAAGCTTTCAATGGAAACAATTGTGGGAAAATCCTGAGCAGCGTTATTCCTCACAACAAGATAACACTAATTTAATAGAAATGTGACTCCTGTTTGTTCAGAGGTGCCATGGGAAGTTTGTGCAGAGCCAGTCAGGTGAAATCTATCAGTGCCTGCTTGGCACCACCAAACATCAATTATTACTGATCCAAACTCTGACCCCATTTCCACTTCTACCATCCCATCTCCTCCTGTCTCAAGTCAGCACATCACATTTGTGCTTACTGAACATTTCATTTTTAAAAACACTCATGCATACAGGTTAACCAGACAAGAAACACACTAAAAACTTCACTTACTGCATATTCTTCAGGAGTGACCTTCAGCACATCGAACACAACAGCATCAAAGCTCTTCTTCAGCTCTGAAGAACCTTTATCACTGAGAGACTCTGAGCTGCTGCTCCTCTGGAAGAAGATTAGTCGATTGACAGAAAATTAAATCATCATTATTTTGATACTGTTTTGAGTCATTTTTTAAGAAAAAAAAAAAAGATCTGATTCCAGCTTCTCAAATGTGAATATTTCCTGGTTTATTTAGTCTTCTGTGATACTGAACTAAATATCTTTGGGTTATGGACCTGGTCGGTTATGGTCAGGACAAAAACAAGATATTCATATTGAGTATGGAAAGTTTAAGAGGTTAAACAACCACAGTCTTGGTAGCATTAACAGAAAAAGCTGAAAAATGTGTTGTCTTAACATTTCAGTCAAAAAAAGAAAAAAAAAATCATAAACTTAAGCTCTGTGTTGAGAGACGGAGCAGCTTGCACAGGATGAATTTTGAATAGAGGGGGGAGAGGTCTAACGAGTGGGCGTGGCCTCACCTCAGAGACTGTTGCAGCGGTGGTGCTGATGCTTGATTGGCCATTAGGGAGGTCCATCATTCCCACACCATCTAGCTCTAGCGCAGGAGACCATTCATCATCCTCAGCTGCAGCAAAGCCCACCCGGCCCTCTGGAAGGAAGACAGGAAGACAGACAGACAGGAAGACAGACAAAATGTGAGTAAACTTTGGACCATCTTGACCATTATCACCTGCATAGAGATGAGCAGATTGATCCCTCAGCTTGTAGCAGCAGCACCACCTGCTGGCTGGATTAAATTGATGACAACTGAACTCTGAACAACTGAACTGAAATCACCCCAACAAAATGAGCTGAGTTGATTGAACTTGAGATGGCGGTTAAAGTGTTGACAGGTTCAGCTATTGTCACAGCAGGCCTGTGTGGGCCATACGGACGTACACTTTCACAGCCTGTCATTTACTACACACGAGAGAGGACAGAACAGAAGGAGCTTAGGCTGAGTATCAGGAAGAGATCTTCTGTGAAAGGGGTTTGGAGAAAGCAGCTGTCAGTAAGAGCCAACACTAAACAGCTTACACCCGACACAAGAGTATGACCTGCTGCCACTCTGTGTCTCAATTTGTCTCTTTTTCTTTTGTCAAATGTTTAGCAGAGCGGTAAATGTACATCCTGAAATTCATCAGGGATGCTCACAGCCAAGCCAAGTTTCCTCACATGTGCACTGGTTAGTCTTCCTTTCAAAACTGATCTGACTGACAAGTATTTTGCTAAGTGGATTAGTTAATGCTGAGAATCTAAGTACTCATACCATACTCATGCATACCATTCATGCTACTGTCAGTAGCGTACAATTGATTAAAGCAAATATATAAATGTGAATAATAACTGCACAACACAGCTATCAGAGCGGAAAGCGCTCTCTTGAAATTGTCTTTCCAAATGTCAAAAACACAAAAAGCTGAAGCTTTAACTAGCAAATGTTTGGTATTTTTCATATATTACATAAATTATTGAATCAAATCTCAGCATTGTCACTAATTATTATAACGAAATGTTTTGGCATGAGCATCAATTACTGAATGTGGCACAAGTTGCATTTTTGTTGTCTTCATCAGTACCTCTGACATTTTTCCTCACATCTCACAAAGTGTTAAGTAATAGTAGCTGGAAAAAAATAAATCAAGTATCCACATCTGTAAATATTCCAAACTACATACATCTATGTGAATAGATGGAAAAACAGCAACAGATTATTTAAGCATTTGATGATCTTATGCAACATTAACATAAAGCTGGAGAGTCAGTCTACTTCTATTACAGACAGATTGAAATTTTGCATACGATTCTTTATTAGGATATTTTTATTATTTTATTTCATAATCCTCTGTGGCCAGGACTGAAAACACCTCAGAGACTATTCTTTGCCAAAAAACACACAGAGACACTAATGACAAATAAGGAGCTGCTCAAAATACCAAAGTCCAGCAAAAGCATGCCTTGTGTAATTGACAATGCAGGCATCTTTGTGTGTGTGTGTGTGTGTGTGTGTGTGTGTGTGTGTGTGTGTGTGTGTGTGTGTGTGTGCGTCAGTCTGTCGGTCTTTTTTGGCTGGCTCAAGTCTCAAGCTGAAACGGCCTGTGCTTTAAGAACCATTAGCTGCCTTCCACAGCTGCACTCTGCTGAGCCAAAAACAAACACCACTACATCATGTCAACTTCCCTCACATTGTTTGACAGCACTGCATAATTACGCCGGAAGCAATAGCCAGTCTGTTGTTTATAGAGTCATTCATCTGTAATTACCTTCCTGTTCCAATACCTATGTATGTCTTGTCCGTTTGTCCCTGGACAGTGATGTAAAATATCACTTGGGCTTACAGTTTTCACACGCAAGCACGCAGCACAGGGTTTTTACAGTTAGAGTGAATGCTGTAATAAATGTGAACATAGGCACACATTTAAAAGACATGCAAGAGCCCCTTCTGTAACACACTAAATACACACGCAGATCAACACAATCTATAAATCTACTCTAAGTCAGTTTATAAAAACATTCATTTATAGTTTGTTGGATTCCATCTACATTGCTGTACATCTAACAAAATAAGCAATATTTGCTCCTGAAACTTTGATAAGTCAGTCTGTAATCATGTGCCAAGGTGATTTTAAAAAAAAGGTAATCCTACAACCCGGCAGGCAACCACACTTCAACAAAACAAGCTGTCCATGCACAGACAAGGTCATACTTACCAGTTGTGTGTCAGATGCGCATAGTGCTGGAGGTGAGGTTAGCCTGCTGCTGTCTGTGTGAAAGTGAAAAGAATAAAAAAAAAGGGGGAGAGACAGAGGAAAGGCAGCATGATTCTTCTGAACATAAGAAAAACCCACACATCCACCAGTAACATACACAGCCAAAAATCAAACGGCTCATCTGATTAATATAACAAATTATCATCCAATACAATGACAAGATGTGTAGCTACTGTTCTTATGGATACTTTGCTGGTTTTAACAACCTGGTCGTCATGAGCTCACTGCTGCAAAAAAAATGAGGGAGACAGTTTAACAGAATCAAGCTTAACAACAAACAAATTCTCTGTAAATCTTCCTTCACACATGTGACCAGGAGAGCGCCTGTATATCTCAACTGCACTGCCAAAGGTTATAGCAATGATACGTATGTGGCCTCATTGCTCACCTGAATCCAAAACAGTGCAATCACATTTCCATTGTGTGCTTATAATGCGCCTGAATTCATAATGACCTCTGCAACACCTACATGTGCTTGAACTGATCCTGAAACAGTCAAAAAAAAAAAACAAGACATGAGTCTTTCAAGCTCTGAGTGTAATGCTGGATCTGTTTTGAGCAAACTTTACTGGCATTGTCAGCCAGGACAGGTGCAAACATACAAGCCAGAGCATGTCCAACCCTGGTCCAACAAGTGTGCTGGTTTGGTTTTTGAGTTATACAACAATCCACCATACAAACAAATAATCATTTAACTAACAACTTTAATTCAGTTTATATTTTTCTTAATTCATTCATAGTAAAAACTGACTTAAAGATTTGAGCGTTTGGGATTCCAATATACCCCAGACTGTTTGCAGCCCACTTCATGCATCAAGTGTAAAACCCCACTTGGTCTGTGGTCTCTGACTACTTATGACTCACATTAACCAGTAGGTGTCTCACTACTCTAAGGGATAAAGCCTGTGTGTTGGACTGTGTGGTGGCTCCGGTCTGCTGTAGACAAATGCTGCATGCTCATGCTGGCAGACAGTAGTTGGCCTTTAGCCATCAGGTAGGGACTAAGATCTTCTCATCCGCTCCAGGTTGTTATCATGGTGGATAGGGGTACAAAGCTCAAGAGTAGAACAAACAGTGGATTAAGATTTCCTCTAACCAAAGTAAACTTTAAACCCTTTGCTGACATATGCCTCAACATTCTTTCAAAGATCACATCGGACCAAGAAAACACTGTCCCAGAGCTTCACCTCAGTTAAGTTTTAACAGCCCTGAGGAACACATTTTTGAACTAGGAGTACAGAATTAACATCTCTTTGTACACAAAGGTAACAGTGCAAAGAGCAGATACCTTTCTTTTCCACAGACCACGCTCACTATAGTCTGTGAGTGTTGACCTGCCTATAGCCTGAGTAGAATAAACATCACCTGGCAAAAGCCTGCTTCTGCTTGTCTGATGTTAGTCAATTTTTGTCTGAGCTGCTTGTCAGCCATGTTTCTAACCATCCTGGACCAGCTTACATCAAACATTACAGCTCCTTACAACGCCCACACCTTCAGCTATAAAACTTTCAAAACACACAGAGAGACAACACCCCCTCCATCTGAGTCACTGCCCTCTCTATCCAATCCTAAGTAAACAGTGACCCTGTAAGAGTCCCCCCCTCTCTGCTCTTGGCAACATCCGTGCAGCTCCGACAGTGAGCCGAGATGAAACGTGTTGTATTTGGTGACATAATTGTACGTGGTTGAGTCCTCAAGTTTCACTCACTGAGGTCCAAGTCTGGGGGATATTTATATGCCCAGCCGAAAGGAATATCATGTGAACAGTGATAAGGAAACACTGGGATTAGAGGAGGAAGCAGAGAATAATAAAGGAAGACTGCCAGAAAGTGGATCGACTCATGTTGGAGCTTGTAGGAGAGGATGCGTCGCTGTTAAGCTAAATGTGACTCATTACACTGCGTAGCAGGTGCTGTTGAATCAGGCCCCTCTGATCCGACTGTCTCTCCCTCCCTCTACTCCTGCTCCCAGACTGCTATTTGACATTCACATGCGGCAGTTCCAACACAGAGGCACTGGCTGCCTAAACGGGCCTTGTTACTGGAGGAGCACAATGCGAATTAGCAAGTGTTTGTGTGTTGTCATGCACATGCAGGCGTATTTGTGCATGTGACAACACATTCCACATCCTGCACTGACCCTTTACATTCCTGTCCCTAGTGGCTCTGAAAACAGGTCTGAACCACCTCCATTCTGCACGTCCTCTGTCCTCCCTATGCTGCTCATCTCCTGTCCCTTTCCTCTTCACCTCAACCTTATTTTAGAGCAGAAATATCTGTCTGTTCTGATTAGTTAACAATAAGGATATTTTCCAGAAGACAAAGAAGTGAATAAAAAAAAAAAGAGTAAAGACACTGCATATAAGAAAATAGGACTGCAACTAACAATTATTTTCATCATTGATTAATCTGTTGATTATTTTCTTGATGAATCTATTAGTAGTCCATGTCAGAAAATGCTAATCACGGTTTACCCAAGGTGCAACCTGAAATGTTTCATCCTGACCAACAGTCAGAAACGCAAAGATATTCAGTTTACTGTTATAGAAGAAACCAGAAAATATTTCATATTTAAGAAGCTGGAATGAGAGAATTTGTTATTTTTTCTTTAAAAAAATGACTCAAAATGACAAATTGATTTTTTAAAATAGCTAGTGATTAATTTTATGTCAATAGACTAATCAAATAATTAACTAATCGTTGCAGCTCTATGAGAAACTGTCTGTGGCCATGATAATCACAAATAATTTCAGACACACCAACACCCATGCAGCTAAATACAATCTGAATCAATTAGTAAATTGATTCTAAGAAGCACAGTAAGTATTTAATCAATCACATCCTCCTGAATTATTAATCCCATCCAAATGAATGAATGTTATAATCTGATTCTATGGGTGATAATACACAGGTAAAAGCCTCCTCTTGACCAGTTAGTGACAGCAGCTGTACAATATGGCGCAGCTTTTTAATACAAGTTGAATAATTACATTTTCGTCATATATTATTGGACAAAACTGTGGCAGTGCATCACAGATGGTCCTATGTAGGTAACACTGTAAGAACCTGGCATTCAAAGACACAGCACAGCAGACTGCTTGAGCCTTAATCCCATTTACTTTTGTTTGTGTATACATGTTTACTCGCTACCACATCTCTGTCCCAACACCAGGCGCAAGCAACCACACAGCACACACACACACCCACATACACACAAACATAAAGGATTAGTGCGTGTGAGGGCAGGACCAAACTTTAAGCGCCTCTTTGCAGAAATGTACCTAAAGTGTGTAACCAAGGAAAAGTCACATGCTGTGAGCCTGAATAAAGGATCAGACATGTGAGATTTGTGTAACTGTCAGCATTACAGAGTGTTGTGCGACAGAGACGGTTGTGACAGCTCTGCCAGTCCCTGCCTGCAGCACTGCAGGCCTGTCTTTGACACCTAACAGCCCTGCAAGCCTCGCTTCTCAATCTGCTCCCACTGTGTGTGAGAGCAGCACAAATGTCCTTCTGCCTCACACCCACAACAAGACTTCATAATTATGAACAAATAGTACAAAATATAAAAGGTGCTGGCCTTTTCACTGCACAATCTTTTTTAAAAAAAAAAGGGGGAACAGAAAAGAACAAATTTCTTCCTTTGCTCCACTGTGCTCTTCCTCTCTGCCACTGTATAATGCATGCACTGTTTTTGCCTGGCAGCGGCTGGACCTGATGTATTTGAAAAGCATGTCGCAGATGCACCAAAGTCAGGGTAGCCAAAGTGGGTCAGTGTGTTGAGCTGAGCAGTGAGGGATGTGACAGCCCATTAAGCTGTGCCCTCTTCTTTTTCTCTTTAGTACACACAAACTGTCTGTAACCTCATTACACTGTACACTTTAAGCAAGAGCATCCCCACTGTTAGGAGCGGTAGGCCTACAAAGTCAAAGTCAAAGCTATTATGTTTAAGGCAGTTATCTTAACATATATAAAAATAATGTTACAGGCCTCATTGTCATATGAAGGGGAGACATTGTATGGCGCTAAACCTGTAAACATCTTGTATCTTCAACATTAGTTACAAAGCAGGATTAGGTTTTAATATATGAAATGTGGGCCTATTGTAGCCACCCGTATTCCCCTCTCAATTCTGTTTTACAGGAACCAAAAGAATAATCATAATTCTAACTTTTATATCTTTTGTGTATCCTTTTAATCACCAGAGAGCTAGTCAGTAGTGTTTCAGTTACGCTATGCCATTGAAGACTGGATCGAGGTTCTCACTTTCTCTGGACTATAGTCAAGCCTCCAGGGGAGTACACTATTGATCTGGAACTAAGAGGGGCCTGGCTGATCACACACACTCTCTAATAACCTGCACATACACACAGTAACACAGCATGTGGCTGCATGTCACAGCAGTTCGATATACACTGCTTTCGCTCAGCAGGTTGGCTGTACGAGCAGAGGTTGGTGGGACTGACAGCATAGGGAGAATGGTGTGTGTGTGTGTGTGTGTGTGTGTGTGTGTGTGTGTGTGTGTGGCTGTTGAGGGAACATGACTAACAGCCCACCATCACTTAACATGCCGCTGATGTTCAGACCGTTGTGGAGGTCAATAATATCCCTTTCAGACAGCAGACGCATGTATGCATGGGCCTATTCAACAGGCGTTTGCATTCATATAGACAGCTGTCACCCTGCTTCTCACTGTTCGCAGTTCTGTACACTTCACTGATGAACCTGAGAATTACATCAAATAATATAGGTACAAGTTAAGTTTCAGTTTCACCTTTCAATCACCATCTGCACTCACTCCCACTCTCTTGATCTCTCCTTCTTTCATTCTCTCACTCTTGTTTCAGCGAGTCGGTTAAAAAGGTGTTTAAACATCAGTATCACTGAATTCATTTCTGTTCCTGGTAGCAACACCAGTTCACCAAAAGCAGGCAGTAGAGCTGCAACGATTGGTTAGTTGCCAACTGATAAATCAATCAGTAACTATTTAGAAGTAATTCGAGGATGTCCCCTTGGATTTTGAGAAACAGTGATTGAGAATTTTAACCATTTTCTGACACTTTATAGACCAAACAACTAATCAAGAGATTGACTGTTTACATGAGTGTAACTGTACAAAGGGCAGAGGGAAAACAAGAGACAAAGTTTATAATATTAGGGCTGGGTATCGGTACATGATACCTTCAAGGTATCAACTGAAATAACCCAGTACCAAGTAGTACTGAAACTTCTCCAAATGATACCTGCATTTGATTCTTTTTGTACATAGATCTACAAACAAAAAACTATTTGTATGGTTTTGCTTGCAGCCAATCATCGCAAGGGTTCTTCGATTAATTGCGATGTGTGATTGGCCCGCTACTGCAGCAGCTACAACCCACACAGTCTGTGGTGGTGAAGTAGTTTGACAGAGTTGGCAGTCCAGTTTGCCGAGATGCCACCAAAACATTTGAAGGTATCAAATGAAGTACTCTAGTGGTATCTGTATCACTTTAAGGATACTAGTATTGGTACTGGTATCATAATTTCTTAAATGATAACCAGCACTATATAAAATCCACATGCTCCACTTGCTCAAATTTTGAATAACCATTTTTGCCCAAGGCTCTCCAGCTGTCCGCCCTGGAACAGGGTGTTTCTTAATTTTAATTCTCACACACCGAACAGGTTTATAATTTTGAGGAATCACATGGTTTTCCGAGACAGCTAAAAGCATATGGTAGTATCCCTGTTGCTTAGAGAATATGATGCTAACGCACACGCGCGGAAGCGAGAAGATACCTCTGCGTCACAGATATACTCGTCCTTCCAGAGTAGAAGCCTGCATATCTGATTAATCGTGGCAGCATGATACCAAAGAAGAAAATAGTTTTATGCTGCCCTATCACTTCACCGTAAAAGCATTTTTTAGAAAATCAATAGGTAATGAACCCGTTGACACCACAGACTTATTCCACCCTGACACTGAACCAACTGTGCTCTACTCTCTAACATACTGAGCCATCAGTTCATGAATATTTAGGCCTGTCTGACTGAAAATAAGCAGGATCTAGCGGGGAAAACGGAGCACCCAATGATAACACAGGCATGGGTGCAGACAATGCAGAGTGTCTAACAGAGCAAATTTAAATAATATCTAGTAGATCATTTTGGTGCATAGTTGACACCCTTGGTATCTAAAATGACAAATGACAACCTGCTTATATTAACTAAAACTAAGATTTTCTCAACCCATTCTGTGCTCATCACTAGTGCTTGAATTGGAATTAAAAAAAAACATGCTAGCACCCCTGCAGCTGCATGGCATGTGGCTTTTACCATATATAGTATATTCTGTTGTGACTACTGTGCATCCCATGTGAAGTCTATTTCTGTACAAAAATACATGTAAATTCATGGAGGAGCATATGTGCAAGTAATTATTTTTGAAGTAATGAAGACTTCCTTCACAGCTTGAACTTGAATGTAGAATATATGATAATAAGACACAAGACTTGAAAATGACATTTATTGACCTAAAGATTTACAATGAAAAAGATAAAGGGGAAAGCCATAATGTTTGGGACTTTAAAATGAAATGTGTGTGTTTTGGCTTAGTTTAGTTGTGTGTACTGGGATTCACCAGGAGATTAGGGTGCGGCAATCGTCTGTATTTGATATTGTCCTATTGTCATTGCCAAAGATCGCCGATAGACGATCTGATCGCCTATGGCAGCAAATGGGGGACGACCTCTAACTTTCTCTGTGATCACTCACTTTAAATGTCACTATAGCCGATCTCACAGCACTGCTGCTGTCATTGACCTGTATTTTTGTTAATTTTGTCAAACGATGTAGTTATCGCAAAATTATGATTTTATGTGCGGGGCAGAGCAATGTTAATGACTGCTGATTAAGGTAGTATTTATGAGCTGTGATCAAATGTCACACTACTTCTGATGCCTGACAACAGAAACAGATAAATATGTAAATGAGAACATTACATTGTGAAATTTGGCTTTGCATTGAAACACACACTGATATACTGTATAACAAACTCTAAGAAATAGTCATTTATGATTTGTGTAGCTCTCAATTGAGTAAGCTGCAAGGTCTGACAGGATGTGACAGAATAACATGAAATTCAATGTCTCATCTATTTGTCTTTACTTGAACAAGCATGTTGATTTTCTAGGTGATTTCCTGAGTAGCAAAACAACTGCTACATTACATCTGTGCTGACTATTGAAATGTGTTGTCAATAGCTTGTTTTTTTTTAAACTGTCACACTTTAGTATTTCGTTTTGATACATAAAGAAAGCTTTATTTTTTTTAGACGTAAAGGCCAACAATTAAAATTTACACGGACAATTAAACACCATCACCAGGTTTGTCAGCTGTGGTTTGTGGTTAAGTGCAGATCAGCTGATTCATACAGCTCAGAAGACCTGATGGATATTAAGTTGTAACATCAAATGAAATGCAAACCACGCACGCACACTTAAACCTAGTTTAGAGAGATCCGTCTACCCAGTTTGTGAAATTCCACTAGTTCTAAATCAGTGTCATAGCAGCAGCTCGCACCGTGGGGTGTGATTATGCTTTTTTTAGATGTACTTGCCTCCCTCTCTCTTTCTCCCCTTCTCCCTCGATCCCTACAGCTCTCTTGGTTGATAATTAGAGCTCAAGCTTTTCTCCTAGCACATCCTCCAGTGACACAGAAACACTTGGTATACAACTCTCACAGACCTAGATAACACCTACAGTCAACACTTTACTGTAGCTCAGCCCAGGCCTACAGTTAGAAGCAGCATTCAAAATGAAAAATGAATAAATACAAGAAAAAAAAAAATACTCCTACTAAAAGTCAATATAACAGCCCTACTGGTCTTGATAACAGTAGCTGGTTATCCATCAAATGAATCCAAGAGAGGCTGCGGTGCCAAGCTTGTGAGTAGTGGCATGTGGCAGGGTCCCAGAGCAGCAGCCTGTCACGTGTGGGTAAAGCACTAGCCTACAGTTTGTGTGTGTGTGTGTGTGTGTGTGTGTGTGTGTGTGTGTGTGTGTGTGTGTGTGTGTGTGTGTGTGTGTGTTGGCTTCAGCATGATTTGTAGCCCAAATGGGAGCGGGCAGGCAGCCCAGCCCAAGTTCAACTCTGCTGCTGAAGACTAGGCGACCTGAGCATGGTGACAGATGAGCGGGGGAAAGAGGGAAAGGGGGAGGAGGTGGGGAGGAAGCAGAGGAAGTGCGGAGCTGGCAGCAGCACTGATGTCTGTGGTCATTCCCTGCACGGACTATTAACAAGGAAAGGGCAGACTAACAATACAGGGCAACAAAGCAGTCAGTCAGAGCAGTAATGTTTAGAGGAAACTGATATGATCTTGATGTCTTCCTCTATGAGCCTCTGAGGACTGGCAAAAGTCAAGCCCATGGCACTAAAACCTCCTCACGGAGACCAAGCAAACGCTATTTCCTACTAAAAGTGACACCGCATGCCATATATGCAGAAGAAACTATCACGATATCTTGTCTTGTCAGAGACAGGATTCTGTAATGGTGTGTGCGGACATGTAAGCAAGAGATAAATGTGAGTAAAGCCCAAACACTCGGCACAGTGGGCCAAGCGTTGGATACTGTTTTCTTGACAGCATGAAACAGGTTCATCGGGTTGGGTAATATGGCGATGTATACCTTAAAATGACAGTCTCGAATTTTTAAAAATACTTTCTACCAGCTATCCTGTTAATACGTCTGGGTCTACTACATCATTTGTTGGGTATTTAAGTGGATTATCCGTAAACACACATCATCTATTTTATTCAAGTGAGTTTCAATTTTCAAGGTAATTTGTTATACAGTAATATACTGTGCTACTTCAATATTGAAACACATAGTTAAGAATTTGGGACTATGATGTTAGTTTTACTTTGTCTATAAATAAATCACACACTTTTCTTAAGGGGGCTGCTGACTGGTTCACAAGGAACAATTTTCCACAGGCAGGTCAAATAAGCTTCCTCAACTCTCACAGTGAAACACTGGATTTACTGTCCATGTTTAGACCTGACGGTTGAGATTAAAAACATCAGACACACATAGATGTGCCCTTTAGAGCATGGAAGCCATTTCAACAACTGGTAGTAAATATGATTTATATTATATGAATCATATAAATTAGTTGCTATTTTGTATCTTGGGATAATACTGTACACCCAGAATAGGAAACTATTCGTTTTACAGCATTAATGTTATTTCCCACCATTTAAAAAATAAAGTAGTACAGAGGGTTAACCTGAGGGTTGGATGGAAGAAATCGGGCATCATTGTCACTGTGCTTGTTCACTAATTCGAGTGTCTTGCATTACATTACAAATTTATTGCACTTTTTGTAGAAACCTTCTGACTAACTCCAGCTAGCCTTCTATAACAGGAATGATAATACACGATTAACTGTGCAACTCTCAGTGTTCACTGTACACACTGCTTTGAGTCAGCACTGTAAATACATTATCTGCAGTTCTGGTCACAGCGGATAAGTACAGGGTTTTTCCTGCCTATCTCAATCTAAGACAGCATGTCTGCTGTTGTTTTTCCAAAAGCCACGAAAGTTTAGTTAAAAACAGCAACACAACTGCAAAAGCATCAAAGGAAGTGTTGAAACCACAGAGAACAAGTAATGTTAGTGGGCTGGTAATGCAAGACACTTCCTGTAGTTGCTTTTTTACAGTAAAAGCCTCTCATTGAGTAGGATTATGCCTGGCTTTTATTGTGGTTGCCACTGATTGTTTTGTCTACAAATTTACATTTTTCGTCATCAACTTCCCCTGAGATTCCCACCCGTAGTATTTGTCCTCCTAAACTACAAAGCTGGTGAATTTACATGATTTCATAAGTATTGCTTTTGTGAAACCATGCTGATGCCCAGTGTTCAGGTTTTGCACGTGTGTTCTCTCAACTGATGTTCCTCCAGTTGTGAGGGCTTGTGAGTCACACTTAAAAAAGAAAAACTTATTTATTCTGCATACAAGTTTCTCATTGTTTACAGGACACAATTTGGTGTGTCCTTTGTCTCTATGAGAACATCATTGTCAACACACCTTACCTCTCTTTGAGTTAAAGTCACTGCATATCAACAGGACATCAGGAAACAGATGGTGTTTGAGCAAAACAGCCTTATCTCCATCTGTCTGCCACTCAAAATATGGTTCTCTCACCTTCACATTGATGATAGCACAAAGAGGGACACACAGCATGTCCCGGGGGTTAGTTCCGGGTAGGCCCTGAAGGGCTTTTGAGTGAGACACAGACTTAAAAGACATGGCATGCTGCAACCTGACAAACCGTACAATTATGGGAGAGCAAAACAAACACACACACACACACACACACACACACAAACACCCACACTTCTGCATCAACAATACCTTCTTTTTAGAAATGACAAACTCTTGAAGTACAGCCACAGGAAACTTGCTTACGGCGGAGACTAGTCAACAAACCCCTTACTGTAAAAGCCTGCTCTTATCAACCAAAGCACATGCAGTCTTAACCTTTTTCCAACCAACACACTTCATTTGATCCCAGTTGTGCATGTTGTAGGCTTGCTTGCTTGTTGGTCCTGCCAAGGTCAACCCTGCAGCCAATAATGGACCGAGATACAATACATTAAGAGGTAGTTTTATGAGGTAGAATGAGATTAGAGAAAGTCTATGGAAAAACCAGAAGGGATGCTACTCATTTTAAAGCACAAATCCTCAAGTCATCCATCCCTCATATATAACAGTGAAATCTACAGGGCATCTCCTGTCTCTGTAACAATGAGTTCATCTCCCCCCAACAAGTTATTCTGTCCTCTTTTAGGTTGGCCTACTCAGCTGAAATACTGAAATAGCAGTGCACCAGCTGAAATACTCTACAGTGTCTTTAAAAGCAACCGTGGGCTCACTCCTGTTAGTCTAATATGAGGTTTGTACAGCAAAGTTTTTATTAAGACAAATATGAAGTCAGCTATGAATATAACTCAGTATTGCAAATACTGTTGAATTTAACCTTTGAGCACTTAGTTTAGTTTTGATCCAGAACTCGAGTCACTTTGAACCTGCTTAACTGAGCAAGACTGAGATAACAGGCCTCCCGTACAGCTTAACACACGCTTGCACACACAGTGCTGCATGCATGACTTCCCCTAACATGGCACTGCTCTGTCTCCAGGGCCTGATAAAATGGCCAATTACAACTTAAAAAACAAAGGGAGCGCTAAGGGACGATGGAGTAGGAATGGGACAAGAGGAAGAACAAGTGTGTGATCAAAGTGTGTCCGTTCACAACACTTGTTGTTCAGCTTAGAAGCCAAAGGGATGCGAACTACATACATACACACACACACACACACACACACACACAGTTGTTTGCTTATGAGAGAGAGTTCACTAGGTCAGAGGTCACATGGGAGAATAAAACATGACACCCACACACTGAGGTCAAGGGAAGAAAAAAAAAAAACAAGAAGAGATATGGGGAGGGGAAAAAATGTGAAATTGTGAAATCCTCTAAGAAAATGAAACTGGACCTATGTAACGTCATGGCTCAAAGCAAAGGGAAAACAACAGCAACAGGCGATGAAAAGAGACAGAGATTTTGCCTAATCTGGGCATAGCAGCCTCTCTTACTAATATGGCGGGTACTTACTATTACCATCTGATAGCAGCTATGAAAGATTGATTCTTTCATCCTTCTCTCACAAGGCAGAACAATGTTACACTGTGTGCTTCTTCCACTTAGGGTGTGTGTGTGTGTGTGTGTGTGTGTTAGAGAGAGAGAGAGAGAGAGAGACAGCATCGAATGGAAGAGGAGCAACAGCTGAGACTTGGGAAACAGCTGTATCTCTTCAATGCCTGCACTGCTCCCCTCCCCCTCTCCCTCCTCTCCCTCTCCCTCTCTCCCTGAATGAGCCCCTCACACCCCTTTCTGATCCTACTCTCCCACAGAGCAGCATGGCCAGGGGCTATGCTGTCTGTGTGCACAAAGACACACAAATTACAGTACGTGCACGATTCACACAGACACCATCGGTACGAGCCTCTGTTCTACTCTCAGAAGACAAGTACAGACAGGATGCATGTGCTACCAAACATTCATCTATTGACTAAAAATAGGAAAGACATTGCCCTCCCTCTTCCCGAAGTCCTCCTTGCTTTACCAGACCCTTACTACGAGACAAAAGAAACTATCCTCAGATTATTCTTTCAAAAACAAAGCAGAATCAAATATAGCCCTGTCCTTCAAGTATTTCTGGGTACATTGTCAGTTTATATTCTTCTACAGCTGCAAAATGTGTAGCATATACACACTAGAGCTGCCCCCTAATAGTCGGCCAAACGTTAGTCGTCGTTTTCATTGGTTCGGTTGGTCACAGGAAAAAAAAAAAAAAAAACTCCATTCAGGAGCTGCACCTTGTCAAAATTAGGTCAAAACCTTCTGGCTGCACCGTGTATGAAACGCTAGAGGGCTTTTCATTTGAAACGACAGAAGAAGTGGCGACATTCAGTCACATTCGCCTATCATTTGTCGACCTCAAACATGACTTATCGTCTGAAACACGTAAGTAATGTTAGCCTAACATTAGCCACTTAGCATGGCCGCTCTAATGTTAGATAGCCTAGATAAAGGATATATATTGTCATCAAACGTGCTACTACTATTAGTCGACTAGGAAAATCTTTAGTGGGGGGCAGCCCTAATATACACATTTTGGACCTGGTTATCTCTAAGTAACTATCCTTCCTTGTACTCTCATGAAAGGGCATAGGACAGTAAAGCTGAATTAAAATATTGTGAAAATGAAATAATGCTATTAATAAACATCCAGTTTGACAATTTGGCAGTTGATGTTGTATAGTGTGTAACTGAAGACATGCCAGTGTGCGAGTCTGTCTGCAAGTCAAGACCCGACCTGTGGGAACCTAACAAAGGGTAACAGGAAACAGGTTGTCTCAGTCACACAAATCTAAATAGATGACACAAGAAAAAAAAAACACATTTGCTTAAGAAGTGAATCATCACCATTCATTCAACAAAGGAGATAAAAGGAGAGACAAGGGCAGGACAGGTGGGGAGGATAAGGCCTTATATTCATACACTTTGTACTTCAGGCCAAAAAGCCCACAGAGTGCCGGTCTGATGTGAAAGAGAGACTGTAAAAGAACATTTGGGGGAGAACAAGAGAGCAAAAGCAAGAAAAGAAAGGTGGAATCATGTTCTCTGTATGTGATCTATTGTCTTTGGCAGGGTTCAGGACCAAGTTCACAAGTTTCCATGATATAGCCAAGGCTCAGCTCTCAGTTTAGCTCTCGAGCCAAGACACTCAGGATTCAGACAGATAGATGAGGCTGTGTGTTGAAACCATGAAGCCCCGTCTCCGGCACCTGATACAGACCGGCGGATCAGAACAATATGCTGCGGAAGTGGAAGGGTGCGGCGTTTGTCTGTTTATGTACAATTCGGACAGGATTGGGAGTATGGTTTGTATGCAAGCACAGTTTTCACTGCTTGGTCCTCATTCTGTATCTTCACGACAAAACAATCGGCTCGCAAAATCCTGGCATGTCGCTGTCTCACTCTGGAGTCTGTTAATCCACATTTGGACTTCAAGTGAAACATCCTCTAGTGAGAATATTCCAGATATGCAGAGCAAAATGCCACATGACTCAGCAGGCAAAGGACCAGCCTTAAGGTGTCAGGTGCAACGGCACCCTCATAGCCGACATTCTGCATGCCTTAAAGGCTAGGCCCTTTTACTACAACCCTGTCTCTGAACTCACCTTTGACCCTTAACCTTATAACCTCTAACACCTACGACCTGACACACCAAATCTAGCTAACACCTATCGGGTGAGCTAATTCTGACCTTAAAAGAAAAAAAAAAAAAGAACACAACACCACATGCACATACATAGATGCACACAGATGAAAAGACATGCAAGTTAACCATCCAGGCGGTGGACAATCTTACCACACAAGTGAGGCAGTGGCAGCAGAGCAACATGAACTCTACAACCTTGTCTGACACAGTGCAGTTGTGTGACACCACACGGGAAAATATAAAGATTAATAAATGGTAAGATGCTCTCTCTTACAACTCACAAATGGACATTAATTTTGAACAAATTACTTCTTAGTTTGAATTTGTTCAAATGTGATTTTTGAAAAAGTGACAACCCTAATACACAAACATCTTTCCACTTTCATAGGATCTGTTTAAAGTCAGTCGGTGTGTGTGCGGTTGACAAAGTTTCTCAGAAAATGCAGAAGCTGGTGTGGTTGGTGACCTTGACTTATCCAACAGGTTTGTTGTCACTTGGCAGATAGTATTTTTATTTCAAATAGTGCCACTCTGCTTTTGTAAAGGCTCTTCTTTCTCTACTTCCAACTGGCAAAGCCTAGTAACAATTTTGATGAAGGAGGCCTCATCAACACAAGTTTTAGACCAAGATTTCAACACTACCTGCAACTACATAACAACATACACACATCCCATGCACAGTCACATGAGCTTGACCAAGAATCACACAGGGAAGCCCCGGGGGTTCCTCAAATGTTTGACTAGTCATCCAAACACAATGTCTACACAGGGCGTGTACCGAATGTTAGCACAGCACCAGCAGTAGAAGCTCGACACACAATCACTGTGGTGTGTAAAACTATAGAAAATAGACTTTAAGTGTATAAATGCTCTTTAGGTTGTGATTACGCCTCCTGTGTAGACAAGCTATAATGCTGAATACAAACCTGACATAAGCTCTGCTCCAGAACATGTTAGGAGAGAGGTAAAAATATCTCCGTTACATCAAAAACCAAAATGGCTCACACAAATTAACACTAGCCCCTTTTACACCGCCTGTTCAAGGTGGGAATGCTGCGCCTTTATTCCGCCTCGCTGTTCTGTGTAAAAGGTACAGACATGGAGTGGGAGGTAGTCACAGAGCCGATCGACGTCTGTGTAAAAGGGACAGCTGGCACGGTGGGACAGGGAGCTGACGCTGTTGTGTTACACGCCACGCCTCTGAATCCGGAACGCTGGCATGCTATGTAAAAGCACACACGAGGGCGGCGTTATGCCGGCTTTGTTTGATTTAGTGTAAAAAAGCAAAAGGCAGCTTGATGACAGATCTTCTTTACGGCTACAACGCAGGATCTCTGTATAAAAGAGCCTATTATGTCCATTAGATTGAAATCAATAGTCTGGTAAGACTTCCCCCGCCCATCCCTACATATTTTGTGACATCTAAATATCCATGCAATACAAGTGCCCAGTGTTACAACAAATCCTGTTTCCAGCTGCATGTTCAGGTTAATAAGGACCAATGAAATAAACAACAGGCTGACAAGGCCACAGGCTGATTTTTTTTTTTTTTTTTTTAACAGCAGCTAAAGTGAATTTGCAGCATGGGTGGCAGTCACACAGAGAAGGAGCAATTATGACTGATAAGGTTAAAGGAGATCTGCCACAGTTATGGCAGTTATAGCACAGCTCCATACAACTATGAATAGTTCACAAGTAGGGCTTGGGATCAAATTAGCACCAAGTCTCCAAGACGTTCATGTACCAAAAGTTGACCCAAAATGTTGAATTAGGGTCTTTTTTTTTTCCATTTTTGACCATTGGTCGGAAAAATTAACACATTTGAAGTTTATTTGGGCTCTGGAAATTTGTTATAAATGAACAGATTCACAGATATTGAAAATAACTGGCAGCTGCAGCCCTAAGCCAGACATGTTTACAAAAGACCCAAGAGGACGAGTGCAGGGAGGAAGCAGGAAGCGGGGGGCTTGTGGGTTGGTGAATGCAGTATATATCAATGCATCATTAGAGATTCTACCTAATAATTAGACAGAATGAAGAAAAGACAGGACTAAAATAGCATAAGATTGCACTAATAAAAAGAAAGCAATGTGGAAAAACAAACAGAAAAATAACACAAACCAAAAAGGAAGAGCTAGACAAAAGCAGGGTAAGAAAGACAAATTTATGCAGCAGTTCACTCGCTGTGTAGTCACTCCCATCAGAGGTTAAATTCAGGCGAAAATGTTTTAAACACTCCAGGCCTCTTGCCACCGCTCAGCTTATTCTGGCGTGTGTTAAATAGGATGTGTCTGTGTTTGTGTGTGTGTGTGTAACAGAAAGAGATTCAGACATCGGTCACGAGTGACCCTCTGTGTACACTCTACGCTTCAGCATTGTCTTTTTTTGGACTGCTACTGATGGCATCTACTTCTCCTAAATATGAGCTGTGATTACAACACAGCAGGAAGCACATGGCAAACACACTAACAACAATAAGAAGAGGCAGTTTTGCACTACTTCCTCAAATACCGTTTGTTATATAAAAAAAAAAACGGCACATTGCTCAATCTACGCAGTGAAATGTGGTGCCTGCCTCTGAGATTTCTGTAGTGAAAGCTGAGCCGTGCATTATCCTCGCCTTTTATCTCCTTCTCACACATACGCAAACAGTCATGCACACCGTCAGCTAGTCGGGTGCTAGCCAAGCAAACCATCTACAACACCCACTTCAACCAATTGCCAGCAACATCAGCAACACCTCATATGAAAGTCTTTAACTAACACACAATCATACGCATTATTATTATCAGTGTTCCAAAACAACTTGTCAAGTGCGGAGACTTTTAATATTACACCAAACAGGAACAGAAAAGACGGAAGGCTTAGTGGGGTCGACAATAAAAAGCTTTGTATTTGTACTTGTAGTGGCGGAGCCAAGGCTGGGAAGGCATCAGAGGAAGAGTGTGACGACATGTGACTTCGCAGTTCCATCTGTGCTGAATGGATGTGCCAGACACACGCATAAAGTTACCCTGGCAACTGAGCAACAGCATTGGTTGGAGGTCACACAGAGAAAAAAGCTTGATGCAGACCAAAACGCTCCCTGAATATGTATAGCATCTAGAAGCAGGCAACAAGATGACTGCTTATGCACTCGGAAGGAGAAGGAAAGTCAATTAGTGAGCTGCACTTAACCATGGTGGCTCAATATACTGTTACACACACATGCTGCATCTAGGAACATTTTACATAAACTGTGCAGTGAACATGATGTAATGCAGACCAGATAAAACATGAGAAAGACCAGGGGTTGCACTTGATGACGCAAAAGCCCTACAGTGTTTTATCCCTTTCTCTTGTATACACATGGCTCTGATTCGGAGAGGGGAGTTTCATTTCACACACACAGATGTAATCTCTAACTAATCACATTTGCAGGCCTTGGACAGAGCAGTTACACCACAGTGCTGAACAGATGGGCCTACGTACACTAGGCACCTCTGGGATTAGCCAAGCCCAGAAGGTGGAGGTGGTATGTAGAGTTACCGGGGGGGGCGATTTTTAAAACGTATCTGGTGCTCACATGAAGTCGAGGGAAGTCTTATTCAAGGAGATATGGAGATAGTAGAATTACGTCTGGGTACGTGTTGTGAATGATTTTCTCCCTCTGAGTGCAACATGACCAACTGTTTCGATGGAGAGCTGTTGCAAAGACGAATCATGTAGCCGTAGATAATTAAATGTCACACGCAAAGTGATTTAAATAAAAATAAAGCAACACTCTGACCATGTGACCTTCAGCATATCCTCCAGGCACCCACACAGTTTCTGTTGGCAAGCAACAGATATACAACGTGACTTTTTTTTTTTTTTTTTTTTTTGTTTACAGCCAGGAAGAGAGACAAAGAACAGGATAAACCCCAAAATACACAATGATAATTCAATGCCGCATTTGTAAATATGTGTATGGATGGGTCTTGTGTTGCTTCAGACAGACAGCGCAAATCTCCACGCCGAACAGAATACTGAATCAACTATATTTTATTGGATTAAGTTCTAAGCTCTCTAGTACTAGGGCTACTTTGTAAACCTTTTAGATGTACCCTGTACTTCCACTGACCACCATCCTGAAGGCTAAACTTTTACACGTAATCTATGACAATTCACAGCTTTCTCCTCCGTTTAGCCTGAAACAAATGAAGTAACAACCAAGAGAAATTCAAAAGAGATTTCATCTCAGACATATAGAGGACTGAGGAACTCTGGCATGTGGAAAGAATTGGGGTTTATCTCCCCTTTTGGACTGAACTTTACCTGTAGTATTATCTAACCACTCAGTCAAACAATGCTTTCAGAAGTGGTTGGACCACCATCGTCACCACTATCCAATGAATAAACACATTCGGCATCTACTTGACCATTTCAAGAAGCCAGATGAGATCAAATGAGATTGTTTCAGTCTTTTCTGCACAACACGACGCCACAGTACTGTAAAAGCACACCAGTCATGTGTCTGAACCACTGACCTCTGGATCATATGTTAAGTGTTGAGAACAGCAGCGCCACACAGCCACACGAAATATCGATATGGAACATTCCTTAGAGTCCTTTAAAATGGGGAGAGGGAGGCGGGCAACGTCACACAGGACAGTGACAAAGAGTGTGTTAGATAGGAGGTTTGAGCAAAGGGACGCTTTGTTTATGAAAAAGGCGGACTAATAGTGAAGAAGGCCCAATACTAATTCTGCTTGACAACTAATAGAGCTGGCCCACTCGAGTGTGTGTGTGGATATTCCTGACCCCACAAATTAAGGAAACAAGATGCAACCAACCACACAGGAAGAAATACAAACTGTGTGCATCATTTGAGGAATTCAATTGAGTTAGCTAGCTCTTTAGGTTTTTAATAACGCAGATTTTTGACAGAACATGTTATCAGACCCCCATTTTCACAGATTAATTTGTCAGAAAAAGGTCCACATACCTTCATCTCAGCTGTGATACAACAGAAAGAAGATACATTATTTTTGTAAATCTAAGTGTCTGGCATTAAGTTACAGTAAATAGATATGTAATTGAAGGCCATCACTCTTCATACTAATAGTATCGATCCACAATGAGATTATATTAACGGAGGAAGGCAGTTATAAGGCACATGAAGAATAGCTCAGTGAAAGCCTCATTTGAGAAACCCCTACCAGCACAACTCGCACATGCTCTAAAAGTTACCCTCATTTAAATCATTTCAGGGAATACTAAACTCAAAATACCTTCACGACTAGTCTTCTGTGTCTATTTCTGTTACCAAAATATGCTCTGGCTGAGACAAGACATGCTACGGCTGTGCACAGTATTGTTCGTGGGTGAACCCACGCCACACCCAAAGCACTCCCCGGAGAGCAGCTGTGCGGGGGGTTCACCGCCAACGAGCTATCCGGAGCAGAGCGCCTGCAGTGTGTAGGCTGCTGCTAAATAAGCTGTGCTGGGCTAACAGCACAAACGGGTCGACATAAAGTCCCCCGTCTCCCTAAGCAGCAGAGAACTGTGGGGCGACTAAAGTAAACAAAGTAAGGCTGCACGGGAGGAATCACAAATCGCCAACTCACTGACTCTATCCCACTCTTTTCTCTAAAGGTTTCCATTATTAGCATGTTGCAATTTTCGCTAGCCCAATTCGTTAGCTTGGTTAGGGAGCGCATGATTTATTATCAGCAATATATCAAACTTCACCCGGTGGCGCTTCTTGGTGTGTGCGGTGGGCCGACCGTATCTTCACGTGGGTGGCGGGGGATAATAAAATAATGGCTAAAATAAACCCACTTAACCCAGCTACAGATACACTGCATTACAACAACAAAAAACAGGACCAGTCTTGCTTCTCTCACATCTCATTGTCCCCTCCTCTTGATGGATGCCGATTTACTTTGATAAGGGAGCATCCTGCACATAAAAACAAACACACCCAAAACCATCCGTGGGGCTTAACGTTACGTTAGCTAGCTAACCTAACCCCAACTCGACGGTTGGGGAGTGATTTACTAAATGATGTCGCACACGATAACAAACTTTGCCTCACAGTGCTCTGTAACTCACCGAAGTGCGCCGTTTTTCCCCTTTCTTCTTCTGATATTCCAGTGGGTTCATCAGAAGACAGTGGACAACAGTTTTCAGGCTAACGCTCAGCACACATCGACGCGCCTCGCAACAGCTGTGCTCTGTTTTGAATGAGGACGGAGATGCGCGGAGGACGGGCGGAGCTTCCAGCGTCCGCCCATCATCCAGACCATCATCCAGACAGATTTAGTTTGGTTATATACACACAGCTTTTGACAACGTCCACAATTTATGTAGGTTATATACAATGTCGGTTGAAATCTTGATAGGTGAGGCTGCTATTGTTGTACCAGACTGGACTGGATAAAGAGCACTGTGTGATTTGAAAAGAGCGCAAAGTTCATGTGCTTTATTCTGACTCCCTCTTGTGGTCCCACCACCACTGTGCCCCTTTGAGAGTGGTTCTCAAAGTGGGGTCCGGGGGCCTTGAGGGGGTTCCAGGGGTTCCCCAGCAAAAAGGGGAGTCATTTATTTTCACTATAATTCATCCATAAGTAACACAATGACAGAATGTGTGACTACTTTGGTCATGGGTTTCATACACTTTCTGTGATAGAAGCAAAAATCTTATCAAATGGGGGTTCGTGGTCTAATTTGTGTCAGTTTAGGGGTGAAAAGGTTTGAGAACCACTGTGCCCTAATAAGCTCCACCGTGTTTTAGGACAGTATATATTTGTACTGTTGTCAGCAATTCCAATGTATTTATCTAAAATATATTTGTTCACCAGTTTTAATTAAATTGTCCCCTTTTTCACAGCAGATTATTAACATCAGGAAGAGCACAGGTGTTACTAATAACATTAATGGTCGCTAAGCAGCTTGAAAATTTGCCTTCATCAATTTTATTATTGACACCTGTGCTTTTCTTACTGTGCCATGTCAAAATGTCTTCGGACTGCAGAAGTCTTTCGAGTTGTGCTATTGTGTTATTTTCAACTGTGGTATTTGAGTATCAGCCTCCTTTTATATGTCTATGAATGTATGTGTGTATATCTATTTATACATATGACCTAATTATTTCTGTTATCAATTACAGACCGAAATAAATTTCAATTTCTTCAGTGAAAAAGGACCATAAATGAAAATATAGTATATTAAAGAGCCTCACAATTTGAGTTTGTAAATTTCTCATCTTCTATATGTTGGATCTATTTCCACAAGGTTTTGATGAAAATAAATTTAAATCAAATATTTTTAAAAACATCTATATTCTGCAACTTTTATGAGACAAATCATATGTTTTCAAAAGCAATCATTTTTATTGCTTTTACATTTTCTTGTATACATTTGACTAAAATACAGTAACAGAAATAGGTTAAACGGGCTCCCTGAAATTTACTGTATTCACTGTAAATGAGGCAAACAGACCCATTTAAGCATTCCTTTATAAACTAATAACAGATCATCTTCAACTTTGAACCCCATGGAAAGGCCTGAGCACACACATAGGCTTGTGGTGTTTAGTGGTGTTCGCACACATAGGCATGTGGTGTTTAATCAGGTTGTTCACAACAACCTGACTAAACACCACATGTGGAGACAAACAAGCACAAAGTTAATTTATTCAAGTGTGTCACTCCCCAAATTTGAGCTGCCTTTCCTTCTCTAAACCGTGCAGCTCCCTCGCTCGATTCTTCAGCTCCTCTGCTTTCTTCTCGTTCTTCTCTGTACCATCCCCAAGTTTGTACATGCGACTTGCGTTGGCGCAGCCCCACACATGTCCCAGCTCACAAGCCCTGTTGGCATACTTCAAAGCTTGAGTCATATCTGGTGCCAACCCTTTAGAGTTACCCTCAATGAACAAAGCACTTAGGTTAAAGCAGGAAGGAGCAAAGCCGCCAGCGCAGGCCTTCTCATAGTACTGCCGAGCTGCCTTAGTGTCAGGTTCTCCTCCTAAAGCTCGTCCATCATGAGCTAACAGGCCGACGTTATGACAGGCGTCTATGGACTTCTTTCCTCCAGCATTACAGGAGCGGATGAAGCAGGAATAGGCTGTTTTCAGACACTCAGTCACTCCACCTGGTGCAAAGATTTAGGAGAATGACAGAGATCTTAGTGCACTCTAGAGAAGTAATCCAAATACTCAAATCCCTCCCCTGAATAATAATAATTGCATAGATTGTTTTTTAACTAAATGTTCAGTCTATAAAATATAAAATATAAACTAACAGAAGCCAAACTGTTGTCATGCTTAAAAGGTAAAACAAGAAAATCCTCAAAGTCAACAGCATCAAACAGCAAATGGTTTTTTAAGTATTTTGATCTGATCACAATTTAAATTTGATTATGTTCTTTAAAATCAATTAATCAACTAATCATTTCAACACACTGTTAGTACCTATTCCATATACTGTCCAACAATGCACCATACTTTATGATGTTATCATATGTTTTGCTTATAAAACCTTATATTGCATTGTAACCAGTAACTACAGTACAAACATTAAAGCCATGGACTAAATTAATATTAAGTACTTTGCTTGAGTACTTTATGTCCCATACATACAAGAAAAAACTGTACTTTCCATTTCTGTCTCAAGTATCACATCCACATTTTCAGTTGTTTCAACCTGTGATGACTTTGTGAGTTGAGCCTTTGAAATTGAAACTTTTAAATTAGGGTATCTCTCAAAATGCAATGTAACTACAAACAGCAGAGAGGGTGAATACTGAAACCAATAAACCACATTGCTGGTGTACCTTTGCCTGTGATATGGTAAGCTCCCAGTTTATAGCAGCTCTCTCCATAACCATTTGTCTCACAGTTATGTTTGAGCACTTGTGCCGTGGATTCATAGTTTTTCTTCACCCCTTCCAAGTAATCGGCTAGCCTTTGGCATCCTAGGAAAGACATGTGACAGAAGAAAGGACATGATAAAATAGCAAGACAAACGTATCTAACACAATTCACACATCCTGCTCAGCACCACTGAGCAGAGGGTTTTACCTTCAGGATTCTTCTCTTTGTAGCACTGGAAGCTGTACTCTATTCCCAAATTGTCCAGAAACTGCTTCACCTCATTCTCATCTTCAAAGTTTATGAGTCCAGCCATGCTTCAACTTGCACTTCTGCCTTTTAAATGTACAGCAAATATATGTGCTGATGGCTTAGCGTCCACCACCTCCACTACTGATTATGACCTTGCAGTGGGATGAATGAGCGATGTTAACAAAAGCGTTTCCTGAATTAAAAAAATCTCAAAAGAGACGCCTGCCCTTAACATCGAGTTGTTATTAAAGCGCACTATAATTACAACTTTAATTATTTTCCTTTGATAAAACAGAAGAGGGACTTGATCCTGACTTGATCATGCGTGTCTCCAGCAGATAAACTCTTCCGGGTTTCATAACCCTCCCTCCTAACGGGCTTCCGTAATCTAGCCTCCTCGGTAATGTACTTCCAGTGTTGTGACCTTTACTGTCTGTTTAGTCAAAAATAGACCTAGCTGCTCGCTGTGAAAACTACATTCTCCACCCCGGGTCCTTTATTCGGTCGCTGCAGTGGTTTGTCGATATATTTTAAACATGAATTCCTGCACAGCAGACAGCCGTCAACATTTTTCCTCGGAGAGCGATTTTCTGCAACGGAGGCAACAACAAGTGAGCTAGCTGGCTAGCTCGTCGTCCTGTGCTCCTGTTTACTGTGTGCTGTCCAGTAGATTAGTATAACAACAGACTCGGACAGGTGAACACTGCAAACTGAAACGGCGGAAAACGGAGCCGCTCGACGGCTAGCAAGCAAAAACACCTTTTTGTGGTAAATAAGAAGACACCAGTCTCGGTTGCATAAGCTACAACTAGACTTTTTTTAAACCATGGCCTGTAGTGTCCTAAACACGGTGAGTTGCACTTTCGCCTCCAGGTAAATTGTATATATGTCTGTGCTCCAAACACGCAGAGTTTCCCAGCACAGTGACGTTTAAAACACGCACCTGTCAGTCATCGTGAGCACAACAACACTCCAGTTTTAGCCAGAAATCAGGTTTGAGGTGTTGGCGAGGTCAGTAAAGCTTTGAGAAAAGTTACATTTGAGTTTTCCATAGAAGAATGAATTCCTGTGGTTGGAATATAACAATACAAATATCTTTTGCATGCCAGTTCCGATCAATAATAGAGAAGCCAAGTAAGCTTTTTAAATGCACAGATACTTATTGAAAACTATCTTGATGAGCTAGGACAACAGTCAGAAGCACAGCTGATATCTCCACTAGTTAATTTTTATTACATGTTTATGAATTTTGTTATTCCTGTAGATAATTCATGTTTATGTACTGTTGAGTACAACAGATTAACATGAAGGAAAACCTTTTGTGTTTTGTAATAGCTAAGTTTAAAATGTCAATATTGAACCAATGTGCTCTACAATACACTTACTACAAAGCAAGACTAAGTAAGAGTTAAGTACACCATGAAGAAAAGTTCTGTGCTCAGTCACTGCAACATGTGGTTATGTCAAAAAAGAAACATTCAGCTGCCACATCAACAAACATCCTGCTTTTGTCTTCAGGATGAGGCATCTCCAGCGTCTCTGACAGACCTGTGCCTGACCTATGTGAGCCAGAACCTGGAGTGTTTCTGTGTGAAGCGTCCCGACGGCTCTCTGTGCTTCAGAGAGGCTGTACTCTTCCCACAGGAGCTAGCAGACCAGCTGCTGGCCAAGATGGCCACCGAAGGTAACCTCAAAAGACATTCCTGAATGACGAAAGTTGGTGATTTTGGACTCTAAACAACCGCAGCGCTAAAAATCTAACTTATAGTTTGCTTTAAAATCTCCTGTTGATCTCTTGTTGAACCCTTGATGAATATGAAATTTCTTAAGTTGCATACATTTTCTGAATGACGTTCAAAATGCTCTTCCATAGCCTTCTGAAATAAGAAAAACAACGTAAAATCTTTGAGCCACTTAATCTGATGTTATGTTAAACCAAAACCGAGCCCTAGGTAAGCAGAGGTAGACTTGTGCAAGGCTCAGTTCTGTTCAGTCCTGCTGAAATCCCAAAGTTGCACCTTAACACGAGTTTGGTCCACCACAGGTCTGTTGAATGACAGTACAGTGGGTGTGTTTCGGAACTGTGAATACCTGCGGCTGAGGCGAGCGTGCGTCCGTACTGCACGTATATCTGCAGAGGCCTTCCAGAGAGCCCTCTGTCCTCACAGACTACTGGAGCTGGATGCTGCCAGAGTCAATGCAGACCTCACTATTCCTGATATTCTGCAGGGACTGGCCACCAATAAATATTGTCAGGTAAGAGTATGTCAAGTAATGTGAGGAAATAAAAAACCTTAAGCCTAATTTAACTGAAAATGATGTGATAGCACTCATGTGTTGTTTTTTCCTCACACATCCTACAGGAGTCCCTCCAGCGACTTGTCTTAACAGGTCTCACAATGTCCTCTCTGGAGGAACCAATCCGGCATCGTTTCAGCTCCCTCCAGGGCCTGCGCTCCCTCTCTTTAGCGAACGTAGACTTCTATGACTCTGGGCTAGCAGACGTGTGTTGCCTGCCTCGGCTGGAGAGCCTCGATCTCTCCAACACCTCAGTCACCAACTTGAGCCCACTGCTGGGCCTGAAGGAGAGGCTGCGCTCTCTAACGCTGCACCAGCTGAAAAGGCTGGAGATGAGCACCGCTCAGCTGCTGGGAGTCATAGGCCAGTTGGATGTATTGCAGGTTAGTGGAAGGGTGGAGCTGAGTGTGGCGCTTAGTGTGTACTAGGGGTGTCACGATATCGAAATGAGCGTTCAATTTCAACCTTTGAAATCAAAAGCAGGCTCAGTGATTCTCCCAGTATTTTTCTTTCTCTCCACTCCTGCCTACTTGCGCGCAGGTGCAGGTACCAGATCAGCTCAGGGTCCTGCGTTTACAGAGGGCGTCACACATTATGATTGGCTGTATGTATGAGTGTAGATAGTTATAGATAGTGAACTTATATTGTGTGTGTGTTTTGTGCATAAATGTCTTGCTGCAGTCTGGGACTAATATTCATTAGAACAAATATCAATGTCAATATTTACATCTAAAAAATACATCTTTCTATAGACAATATATATTTTAATAATGCCAGGTAGATATTTTTAATGTAGATTTTTAATATGTTTAATTTATTTCATGTAGACAGTGACCCATCTGTACACAAGATTTTTTTATTTTTTAAATTCTTTATTTAATTCTGTGCTGGCAATAAATGTCCTGCTGCAGTCTGGGACATGGGCTGCTCCATTATTTATTAGAAAAAAGTACAACAACAAATTCCATGTACAACCCACAAATGGATTTCAGTAAAGCAAAAATGCTGCAAAACTGTGACAAACCAGTAGTTTGCCCTGTCTTGACAAGAGGAAACCTCAGTTGTGTCTCCAGCATTCAATATCACACTGTGTGTCTGTGTGTGTCTGTGTGTGTCTGTGTGTGTCTGTGTGTGTCTGTGTGTGTGTGTGTGTGTGTGTGTGTGTGTGTGTGTGTGTGTGTGTGTGTGTGTGTGTGTGTGTGTGTGTGTGTGTGTGTTGCTGGCTGTGTGTGAAACCCTGCCTGTGCAGCACCTGGATATCAGTGATGATAAACAGTTTACCTCTGACGTGGCTCGTCAACTGCTCGGACAGCCAGGGATCCTGCCCACTCTCGTTTCCCTGGATGTGTCGGGGAGGAAACAGGTGTGTGTGTCTTTGAGTATTTCAATTAACTTGCAAATAAAACATAGAGGCTGTAGAGTACACTTTTAATGCGTATATGTTGCAGGTGACAGATGCTGCTGTTAAGGCCTTTGTTTACGAGAGACCAGGGATGACCTTTGTGGGACTTCTGGCCACAGATGCTGGTTTTTCTGACTTCCTCTCTGGAGAGGGAAACCTAAAAGTAGGAAGAGATGCATATATTAACAGTGATAACTGTTAATACAAACATACAAAATCAGGTGTGCTAAACTGTTGATTTTTTGTTGTTGTTGTTGTTGTTGTGGGTTTGAACAGGTAACAGGAGAAGCCAACGAGACCCAGATCTGTGAGGCACTGCGTCGCTACAGCGAGAGAGAAGGTTTTGTGAGAGAAGCTCTGTTTCATCTGTTCAGCCTCACCCACGTCATGGAGAAACCACGGCCTGACATCCTTAAGGTGCACTCGCACATAATTATTTCTACTGTCATTTTTTTTTCATTCCATAAAGACAGAATTTGGTTGTCTTATCTCCAAGAAAAAAGTGTAGATGTATTATATTGTTTTATCATGCATAACCACATATATTTAACCTCTTACACTCCCCGAGGACGCTGGCGTCCCTGGGTGATATTACTGTCTTTCAAAGGTAGCGGGCTCAGCTTTAAAGCTACGGTGACGATACTGGTATCATATGAAACTAGGGGACCTAAGGAATCCATTGGCACCAACGTTGTCATGCTTGTTGTGGAGGGAGCTAAATGCTAATCCCATACAGTTTTTTGCATGTAGTATAAATGTGTTATTTTCACCTATTCTAAAAATATTTTAATATTTCTGCATACTGGGGTCCCTAAACAGTCTTGCAATTGCATAAATTTGGTTTGACTGGAAAGCTGAGACACTTTTGTGGATTAAATGAGCCCAATTGTATTCATGTGTGATGATGTTAGTCCCCACGATAGCAATTTCATTGTAGTGAGGATGACCTATAGTGACCTCTAGGATAATCACAGCCTCATGAAACTTTACAACCACAAACTAGAAACCACGGGCATTCAGAGGATGTCTGACTTTCCTTGGTATATTGACAATAGTGGGGTTTCTGAGCAATTTCCAGAACAGAAGTGCTCGCCAATCAAATGCCGAAAAATGCAATTCTTTCAGAAATCTCCAAATGTCAAAAGTTTTTGATACCAAATCACGGCATGAATTTCTTGATGGTGTTCCTCAAGGTCTTGGTGTCTTAATGTGGTATTTTGGAGGGATTTTTTTTTTTTTTTTTCCAATTCTTGAGTGGTAAAAAATAGTTAAATGTTGCACCAAATGGTATCAGCCCAAAAATTGCTGCAACAACTTATGAGACATAATACATAATGTTGTGAGCCCTTATACACTCTAAACTTTCAGAATTTAAATAGTCGCCTAACAAAAACACATTTATTACAGATTTATTACTAGAAAAACTTGACACAGTGCTGAGCTGCATCACAAATTAATCTTCAGGTTCCCAGCTTTCAGATGATGTAGACCACTTCTATGTGGTGTATGCTGTTGACCTGCTATGTCCCCCTAAACCCCCCGCCCCCCAAATGGGTCTATGGTAGGGGGATGAGAGTGGAAGAGGTTAATGTATTTTGCATGCATTTCTTCCCCTCACAGAGCTGTTTTATAGTATTATGCCAAAACCCTACGGCACCTCCACCACAAGTTCCTCATTTGTCCCTTGTGGCATAATTTAACTTCCCTTTTCTTTTGGGGTTTTCTAGTTGGTGGTTTTAGGTATGAAAAATCATCCTGCCACTCTGAATGTCCAGCTGGCAGCCAGTGCCTGTGTGTTCAACCTGACGAAGCAGGACCTGGCAGCAGGAATGCCAGTCCGATTGCTAAGTACCGTCACTCAACTTCTTCTGGAGGCCATGAGGACTTTCCCCAACCACCAACAGGTAGTTTCATACCCGCACTGCTGTCTCGGTGGCATATGTCACGCATGCCATATCAATCACAATAAACAAGAACAGTTTGTCAAAACAACGATGACTAATTTAGCAGCTTCCACACACCTGATGCACAGTAGTTTCCCAGCATGGGGAAGTTTGAGAGATGAGTTATGACAAAAGTCAGAAACAGTTGATTTCTTCACTAGTTAATTAATTTTTTATTACATGTTTATGAATTTCGTTATTCCTATAGGTAATTCATGTTTATGTACTGTTGAGTACAACAGATGGACATGAAGGAAAACTTTTCATTGCTTTGTAAGTTTAAAATGTCAATATTGAACCAATGTGCTCTACAATATACAAAGTAAAAACTGTAGATTCCCAGAACTTTACACTTCAGACTTTTTTCCCTGAAATATTCCAGCCACCTGTGTATATATTCATTTGCACTCAGAGCCCGCTTGTTTGTATAAATACACTTCAGACCTGACATACATGAGTCAACAAAATTCCCAGCTGCAGTTAGTCACAAACAAGATAAGTAATAGTTCAAGCTGGAGGGTGAGCTGGGGTTGTCTGGGGCCAGAGGGTCAGCAAAGGGCCATGACAGGTGCTTGTAGCCCATGCTGGAACACTTTATATCTCCGGAAAACACCTGCATGCCATCAAGTGAATTGTGACAACCTGAAAATCCTGTTCTGTTGGGGAACACCCCGCAACCAAAAAAAAAGTAGCTTCCTTTTATTTTTTCTGTTTTTTTTTTTTTTTACCATGGATGGAGATAAAAGCTTCATACAAGCAAATATAAAATAGTGCAATGCAGGTCCATTGGGTGTTTTGTTAAGCAGTAAAACAAACGTTAATCAGTGTAGCCTTCACTTACATACACTACACAGGCTCTATGTCACACATGATAGAATATTTCTGTATATACCTTTTATTAAACCTGTAGAGTAAAACAGAACTGATGAGGAAAGTATGTTTACAGATCATGTGAGCTCATTGTAGTCAGACGTTGAGGTTTTGCACTGACGCCTGTTTTGGTTTCTCCGTCTTCAGCTGCAGAAGAATTGCCTGCTCTCTCTGTGCAGTGATCGCATTTTGCAGGAGGTCCCTTTTAACAGGTGAGGAATACTCATTTAATCACAACATAAAACCAAATCTGTCAAAAGAGTTGTATGATTACAGTAGAAATGTTTTGCATTCCACTTCCTGTTATCAAGGTTCGAAGCAGCCAAACTAGTGATGCAGTGGCTCTGCAACCATGAAGACCAGAACATGCAGAGGATGGCTGTGGCTATCATTTCCATACTGGCTGCTAAGGTATATATTGTGTAGTTGTATTAATATCACACATGTTCATGCATTCTATACACATGTAGGGTTATTCTTAAACTCTTAGATGTTTGTCTTTCCCAGTTGTCCACAGAACAGACGGCACAGCTGGGAGCAGAGCTCTTCATAGTCAAGGTAAGATTGTCATCTCTGCTGTATTCTCTCTATCTGCCTTTTACTTAATTTACCAAAACCAAATTTTCATTGCAAATATGCTCTTTCCCGCCTGCAGCAACTGCTCCACATTGTGCGTCAGAAAGCTACTCAGGGTATGGTGGACGCCACCCTCAAATTTACACTCAGCGCACTCTGGAATCTTACTGATGAATCACCAACAACCTGCCGCCATTTTATCGAGAACCAGGGACTGGACCTGTTCATCAAAGTTCTAGAGGTACCCTGACATGTCCGCATGTTCATGTAAATAAACGATAAACATACTTATTAAACAGCTTAGAGCTGATTACTGTACTAGTTAATCACACTTAATCACATGTTGCTCTGTTTAAGTATGTATGCCTGTTGGGCAGACTGACTCACCGCTATTTCGTATCCATACCACCACCTCCTCCTCCCCCACCCTTCTCTGCAGTCCTTCCCCAATGAGTCTTCTATTCAGCAGAAGGTTCTAGGTCTGTTGGTGAGTTTAATGCTCTTTTTATACCCTTTAGAAATATTGAATAAATTACCAATCTAAAGACATCATTATTCCCTTTTCGCCCTTTGTTGTGTAGAACAACATAGCGGAGGTCGGGGAGCTGCACGGAGAGCTGATGGTGCAGGGCTTCCTGGACCACATCAGCACTCTGCTGCACAGCTCAGAGGTGGAGGTCAGCTACTTCGCCGCAGGCATCCTCGCACATCTGACGTCCCGAGGAGAGGAGGCCTGGACGCTCAGCCCCGATCTTCGATCCTCACTGCTGGAACAACTGGTAGGAATAAGCATCATGCACAAAAATATGCAGTTTTTTTTTTGTTGTTTGTTTTTTTGTTTTTTTTGAAAAGTTAGTTTTGAGTCTCATGCATTTGTGTGTCTCCAGCATGCTGTTATCATGAAGTGGCCTGCACCAGAGTGTGAGATGGTGGCCTACAGGTGAGATGCAGCTTCTTTATAGTATTTCTGAAGAAGGGAATCAATTACATAAAAGGAAGTAAGCCCATAGCTTACTCAGAGTTTAGAGTTGAGAACCTGATTCATACAGCTTTGAAATGAATAGAAATCTGTGTCTGACTGTTTGTACACTTTACATTATGCTTTTATCCAACAATCAAGTGTTAAAGGACAGTGATTCAGGAAGAGCCGTGGTACAAATTCTCAAGTAGCTGACCAGGTACAAGTATAATGAGGAAGAGCACTAGACAGAAGTTATGTTTTCTTTAAAAATAATTATTAAAGAAACAACTGGAAGTACATGTGTGCATAAGAAATACCATAAACGATCAACAAATTGCTAAAAGGTCAAAGGGGCTCAAGTGTTCCGGGTGTTCACAGAGGAGCTGAGTTATCAGGCGTTTCTTGAATGCACCATGGTACAGGTTGTCTATAAGATGCTCAAAGTGCATCTAGACTTTTTCATAGTGTTAAGAGACATTAGATCATTATAACCAAAACCTTTATCTAGCATTACTGAAAAGGAGAATAAACAAAACTAACAGAAATGAACACTTGATCGAGTGATAGAATGAGGATTTTGGGGTCTTTCTGACAGATGGATTCAAATTATCCGTTTTAAGAGGACACCTTGAAAAACAAGTCTGTAAAATGTTGTGTATACTGAGCTTTATATTTAATTTGTTTATGTTTGTGTGAGTTGTTCTAATAAGGCTATAGACACAGTGAAATTGTCAAAACCTTAGCATAAACTTGTGACATACATACATAGTAAATATGTTCTTATTGTCTTTCATTCTGTAGGTCATTTAACCCCTTCTTTCCCCTACTGGAGTGCTTTCACACCCCTGGTGTCCAGCTGTGGGCTGCCTGGGCCATGCAACATGTCTGCAGCAAGAACGGTGAGACAACAAATACATACAAAACCAAATGTGATTCATTCCACACTTCCTTTTACTGACATCAGTTTAGGCAGTTACTTTCTCACAGAGAAGGTTTAACAGGTTTGATATTGTGTGAACCTGTTTGTCTGCAGCCGCTCGCTACTGCAGCATGTTGTTGGAGGAAGGCGGCCTCCAGCAGCTCGAGCACGTTCATACACACCCACAGACACACGGAGACGTCAAACTGTTGGCTGAGAGCATTCTGGAGAGCCTACAGCGCCACAGAGCCCGCACCGGCCAGCCTGCACTTACACACACAAGTCGCCGCCCGCCGCCACAATAACCTCACAGAGGTAAAGACACACACACACACACACACTAGTAGTCATTTACCATCTCAGTCTCACGCTGGCTGGAGATTTTTCATTCTTTTACATT